>HG991995.1:10002500-20002500 GCA_905220435.1 Amphipyra tragopoginis
ACGCCACTAAGACCTGACGGAGCTCTGACCGACGCAGCTGATCTGTCGCTGCACCAGCCGTTCGCCCCGCGTCCGCGCCTCTTCGCCTAACGCAAGGGTTTTCGCCTCCAGGTCCCAGGGCGGGGATCCGACCAGTGCACAAGCCGCCCCGTAGGAGATCGTGTGATAACCCCTGATGACTCTGACGGCCATCGCCCTCTGAAGTTTTCGCAGTATACTGTGGGCCGTCAGGTCGGGCGTCTACACCGGGGCCATAAGAGATTAGTCTTTTTTTTTTTTTTTTCGTGGTGTAACTCCTCATGGATTTCCTCCGCCCTGGGGTGGGGATGGGGCGCGCCGAGGGTCGCGGGAACTTATGATACTTCCGCAACCCATAAGAGATTAGCCTTTTTTTTTCGGGGTGGAAATCCTCTTGGATGTCCTCCGCCCTGGGGTGGGCGGAGGGGTCTGTCAGACTCTTACTGACTAAAACCACCCCGGTGTTCCATCTCACACCTGCGCCGAGGGTCGCGGGAACTTACGACACTTCCGCAACCCCCGGCTGGTGCCGGCCCGGGTAGCGGGCCCCTCGGGTTAGCGGGGGGAGTGAGGTGTTAGACTCCCCCCGCGCCGTCTAAGAGGGGCGCGCTTGGAACACTTCGCGCTGCCGCCTCGGGTCCTGATGTGTCGGGGGCGACAGACTTCCCCAAGTCCGTCGTCCCTGGACCTATTTAGGGGGGTTGGAAGAGGGCGTTGTCCGCCCTCCGCCGACGCCCGGTGCGTCTGCTGCGGGCCGGATGAGTGGAGGTGATCTCCCTCACCCTTTCCGCATCCTCCTTCTGCGACATTACCGTGTCGCAGAAGGACACCACCGCGTCCCAGGACTCCTCGCTGTCGACCATGGATTCGACCACGGCCAACAGCGACAGGTCACCGCCTACTCCTGAGATGAGGGCACGGCGCGGCTCCTCCCAAGCGGCACACTCTGCCAGCGTGTGCCACGCCGTGTCCTCCCGGCAAATAAGAGATTAGCCTAGCCTAACTAAAAGTCTAGCCTAACTAAGACAAACGTTACGAATGATTAGATCACTGCTAGTACAGGCCTCTTTTGATTATGCCAGTTTTCCTTTAATCTCATCGATCTGTTTCTAAGCAAATAAAAGCCCAATTAATCGTTACCCGACTTGAGAATCAAGCCCAGACTTTACGTTTGTGACAGGTAGGTACCTACCTACGTAGCTACTACTTCTATGTGGATCATTTCTATATCAATACTTGTCTTAATCTTATCTGCTATGATTAACTTTAAATTAAACAATATAACAATAGAGAGCGTTTGTATACATAGGGCTCCTGCACATTTTTTTTGACTCTAAGCGCCTGTTTCACCACCTCCAATTAAGTTCCCGTTATATTACTTGGCAGATAATTTCATACAAATTCTGATCCATTTTTGAATTTATTCGGTGAGTAGTGGCTACTCAGACATCGTGAAACAGGCCCTAAGTATTATTAGCTCTGACGGAGAATCGGAAAAAGAAGTCTAGAGTGGCCCTTGCTTTCGTTTTGTTACTTATATTAGGTTCACCCAAATTCAAAGCAAAACTGTTCATTCTTAAAATTTATTTCTGAATACATTTTGTACGCTGTAGTGGTCTATCGGCACGCAAGTTCGATGATGTTTTAAGATCATTAGTTTCTTGCCAATAGGACACCTGTATAGGGACTCGCTCAGTGCGTGCGCAGCTTTTGTGGACACAATCGTATACAACGCCAAAAGCAGCCAGAAAACGCGTAGCATATCCATCTGAAACAAATTTTAATTCATATTAGTAAGTTGTAGGTAATAAATAAAGCGGCTGTTAAGAATAACAATTCAAGCACGTCCTAAACCTTCCTTCCTTCCTTTACCTTAATTCTAGATTACTACCTACTTATAATCAGCCTGAATCATCCCACTGTTGAGCAAAGGCCTTCATCCATTGCTTCCATACTAGCGTTCTATGATACAAAAAAATCGGATTGTATCATGTACCTAGGTACCTATAGGCCTATTGTGCTATGGTCCTAATTCCAACATTTTGTCCAAGCTATTTTAGGAAGTGGTTAATTCTTGAGTTTAAACTACTAAGCATGGTTTATAATAATAAATACTTGTTTTACTAAACTTCTAAAGGCCCTTTGCTTGTTGAACCCATTGATTTAATTAGCGCACGCCTTCTAAAAGACCGAATTTTTAATTTACCGTCAAAGAGACGATTAAGCAATTATTTTTCGAGTAAACGGTTCTTTAATCAGAGACCTAATGTTGGTGATGGTTGGTGAACACCAGCGTAAATCTCGCGATAGCATCAAAAACTAGTTTGCAATCGTAGATAGGTAAATTCAGTAAACGAGTGCGGTCGGTAGACGAGCGATCGGTCTTTGGCTGTCTTCTTTAATTTAATACCGCTCATTTGTGATTAGATTTATTTTAATCATTAAATCCTTTAGATGTGGCTTCCAATCATTTATTTATCTATTTACTGTATGTACACATAATTATTACAAAGATTAGGTAAGTACATAAAAAGGAATGTAGATTACAAAGGCACTGCTTCTTTCTTATAAGAAAATCTCTTCCAACAGATTGGATATTATTGTTATTTAATCATGGGCGCAATGCAATGTGCATGTAAGGTGTCCACTTCTCAGTGCTGGAGCACCTAATGGATTCCTTTTTTTTTCATGTTTTACGACCAATCTATGTAAGGAGGAAGCTCGAGATGCAATTATGGTGAACGTAAAAAAATGCATTAAAATCATCATATTAAATGTAAAGATATAGGTAACTAAACTATTTAATTTAATATAAAGAATATTGCGAACGACTTCAAATATTTTAAACCGGTTTGTAATATAATTATATTTAATAACGCACTCACCATATAATGTTTCCAATTTTCAATAATTATTTTCAAATTAGTATCCTTCAAACACGCACTTGTTAAGCGGGCACTAAAACATGTCTGTGCAGCTGACTGGACATTGCGGGGAATCTCCTGAGCGCTAAACTTATATACCCTGCTTGTGTAACTATGGTATCTGCAGCTTGAAACTTGTTTCGGTCCGGGATGACGTCTCGACTTTAATTTTACTCATCATTTTGCGTAGATATTTGGTGTAGGCCATATAAAATACCTATGAAATAACTGGCTGAATAACTGTTTGACCGCAAATTGATACTAAAAACTTTAATTTTAGCTATATCTATTAAGGTTTTTGTATTATATAACTGTTATGTCAATAGTCATCCGAGACACATAAGTCGATAGGAATTTTTAATACCTATTCATTTAGATTTAGATATAATAAATACTTAAGGAACCCATTACTTTCATTTTGAAATTCTGGCAGGGTTATTAATCTTAGAAAGTCTGTAAAAGTCAAAAGTCTTGTAAATAAAATGATTAGCTATATGTGGTTTTGAGGACACAAAAGAGAATCTGGAGGGGTTTGAAGTCACAATTTTGCTGGAACAGCGGGCTGTTGACGCTTCAAACAATTTCTTTCAATACACCTTAAATTAATTATGTATTTATATTTCTCGTAGCATCCAAAGCTCAATGCGGTGATGGTCGCTCGGTGACGTTCACACGATGGTCGGGGGTGGCTCCGGAGACCGCTACTCCAGTGTTTGTGTACTCCGCCAGCGGTGAGGAAGAGTCCCTCGCCGGTGCTTGCCTAGCTAGGTGCCGGGAGTTGCAAGATTGTGCCGCGGTCGTCGTGGCCTACAGCAGGGGGAACTGCCAGGGAATAGCTGATGCAACCACAGCACAACTGAAGGTGGACAGCGATGTCGCTTATTTCAAGAAAGTTTGTTTGGCACGTAAGTAAATTTGACTTAAAGGTATTTCATTTACATCCAAAGTCCGCATGATGCTGCTGCCGCAATTCAACTGATCACAGTCTATTTTTGGACCTAGGCTTTCTACCTATAATTAAAGGAGGGTAAGTAAATGCCTGTAGTCCATAAAAAGGTTTCTATCGATATGGTTACCGCGAATTTATTTTCTCAAACCGAGAGTTTACCTGTCACCGGCCTGGGGCGTTTAGACTAGAAAGTTGTATGGATATTCCTCATCAAGGCAGAGCCTCATTGAGATCTCGATTAAATAGTTGCAAGATATAAGTGAGTTAACTTTTTGGGAACTGGGTGTTGTGCGAACACGGTGTACCTATGTTGCAGTCTGCAGTCTTATCTCAATGTTTCTGTATCCGGATCTTTTAAACATTTCAAGTGAAAGTTTAAATGTTTGTACAATAACTATTAATAAGCTTTTTAATTTTGGTAATCGTATGAATCTTGTTTTGCTGCTAGTACCAGAAGAATGCAGTGTGCGGTGGTGGGCGCTGGAGAACACTCCTGGTTACCACTTGCACTCCGAGGGATCACACCTTAAGATCCTTCTTAACACTACCGTCTATGAGTGCTATGATGCTGTGTTCGCCTCCAAAGGTGATCAAATGTTTCGGTAAGAAAAATATACTAACAATCTGACTTCAGTGTTGGTACTACTACTATGGCAGTCATAGGATGGTTAATAATTATTATCATAACTACCATTGTTAAGATTAAAAACCACAAATACTAGGTAGATTAGGTATACCTATAAATAGAGTTGATAACTGACCTTTTTATCTCACGTGGAATGAAACGTGTTTTCAATAATGTATTTTTTTCACCCGACTGCGCGGCAGCAAAGACAGGGTTATGTTTGTCAGTATCTAAGTATCTGAGTATGTGGGATTCTCTATACCCTCGAAGCATCCCAACGGCCGGATGGATTTTGATGTACGAAGTGTCTTTTGATTTGTCTAAACCGTGTGATGGTTAAAGGCTAGGTTATGTTTTTATAAAATCGAAATGGCCGTGGCATACGAAAGAGCGGGAGAAACGAAAAAAAAAATGTCACGTACCATATTACCTACGTGGGGTATCCCTGAATAGGTCTTTTAAAATCAACATGATGTTTCCTTAACCATTTTACTGCCATAAGCTCCGTTTAACAATTACACAACCTGAACGTTGTGTAGGATCTACATTGCGGACTAGATCGAGTGATGGTATATTAAATGAGGTGTCTATAGAAAGATTTCTTTAGGCTTCATTACAACGATAGATAGTTATAAATTGGTACAACACATTGATAAAATAATACAAAAAAAAGTCAATAAAAGTAAATACAAATAACTCTGTCTTTGCTGTCGCGAGTGGGGTAACAATAAAAAATCCCGCCTGCACAAAAAGCCAACTAATAAGATCTGAAAAGATGTAAACAAGACCTACTTCTCAACATAATATAATCACTTAACGTAAAATTTACGTAGGTTTTCAAAAAATCATGCTATCTTCATAAATGTTACCAGTGACTAAAGTAACATTTTATACGTATTATGCAATTGTTGGTGAAACCTAAAGCTGAACAATAAAAAATAAATAAATAAAATTGCATAATAAACAATATTTAATTTTATTTAGCCAATTCGATGCCATTATTTATAGACTACATTAGGTAAGTCATCTCCTACTGATTTATAGGGAACAACAGATTTATATCGCACAATAATTAAATTACTTACTGACGAGTGCATTTGTTTTTACTGCTACTCCCATTTGGTAGAGCATCGGTGCAGAGTAAAGAAATTGAACAAGAATATGCGCGGTTCATTAATGTGCAGATTGTTTCCTGCTTGTAATGTTTTTGTATTACAGCATGTAAATTATAAATGATAAAGGTAATTACGGGATGAGAATACCTACAATAGGAGTTGGTTAATACGAGAAAAACGCATACAAGTTGCAGCTTTTAATAGATATTGTCTTATAAGTACATTGTAACTTTCGATTCTATGGCAAAAAGATTTATTACTATTATTAAAGGTTACGTAAACTGAAAAAACAAAAACGTTGCATGGTTTGTTTTCTTGCGTGTTATAACAGCAACTATCAACACATGATTGTATGATCGTGGGTACGACGTCGTTCATGGTTGATGTAATGACAATTAGCACTTATAGAAACATCACTACCACCTAGGGTTTTCGCGTTCCCGGACTTTTGAGTTCCCGGGAATCGGGAATCTTTTCTCTTAAATCCCCGGAGTTCCCGGGGACCAGGAAATTTTCATGTTTTTTGTAAAAATTTAGTTTTTCTCGTGTATTTCAAAATTAAACTTTTGTAGGTAGGTACACTAAACATGTCATGTTGAAAATTTGTCTTAGGTACCAATCAACTATTTTTATTAAAATTAAATAGATAATTATTCCATCGTTAAGATCCTTCTTTAAAAAAAATAAACTAGGTATTATGAGGAATAGTTACGGTTATTTATTGTGCGACGTCGCCAGTTTCTTTAATGGAAAAAGAAAGTCTTTACTTCATCTACTAGGTATGGCAAAATATTACGGAATAGCAATACAGGGTGTAAACGAATTCGTGTAATTCCTTCAAACCACACGATCTATTAATGGTATAGATTAACCCCGCATGGGATTTAGACTGATTGAAAATAAAAATAAACTTTTATTTTCACAGATATTTTTTTATTTGATAGAAAAGATCGATGTCATGCATAAATGAATGAAGGCACGGCGACACGGTTGACGGACACGAGTAGCACGATATAGCTCCACGCAGTCAGTTAACTTGGGACGCTAAAATTACTCAGATATAGAATACCAAGGTAAATTTTTTGAATTTTTTTTCTGTTGATTCTGCTGAAAACCTATGCTGGGTCAATCAGTGTCACCAGTAGATCACGTGGTTTGAAGGAATTACACGAATTCGTTAACACCCTGTATAATAAGACTATATATTTTTAATATAGATCTCGATACTATTACATGAAAAGTAAGCAACAGCGAAGAAGCGATAATGAAACTTAGAAAAAAAAACAAGCGTTTGGAAATCGTTTACAAGACACAGACAACACAACCTTACTACCTAGTACCTACCATAGGTACTAACCACTACTTTAATCTTTTGTATTTCAATCGTATAGGTATTACATTTGCATCTAACGGTTCTTTAATTTTCATGACTTTCTTTTCAATCATGTTTGCAACAAATATTTATGTTATAGATCTGATATCAGTATCACTACTTAGGTACCTACATACTTCCGAGCGCAAAAGTAAATAACGTGAATATCGAATAAATAAGTGCATTTATAGGTACTTTATTTTATGTAAATAAATTGACTATCACATAATTAGTAGCTTTTTGCCAACCACGATACTTTTAAGGTATTCCCCTTTGGGTTTCATAATTATTTTACTGGATTTTCATTTATAATTATTGTAGTTTAAGTATTTATTGTGTAAGTATATTTATTATAGTTTATTTTATCTTATTAATTTGTAGTCTATTGAGTTAAACAAATCGGTAAAAAAAACTGTATTTCGATGTTTTTTTCTTTATAACCCAAATGTTGACTGGAGATTGCCTTATGTTATGGCATTAAGAACAGCTTATGTACCACCATATTGCATAAAAATAAAAGTCTAAATAAATAATGCTATAACTTCCTCTACTTCACAAAATACCTATACTTAACCAGATTTTTTGTCAGTATCAAATTGTATAATTAGCTTCTGTTTGATTGTTTTCCTGTTTGAACTTAACACATTGTCATGGATTTAAAACCGGGGTTCACTAATAATATATGTATAATAATAATTATATCATACCGCAAGAAAGGATATTTGTGAGGAAGTCAAAGACAAAGTTCTACCGCCAATGTTTTTGCAATAGTCCCATTTGCAAAACCTAAATCTGCAGACTATTTTCCTTCCTTGTTGAGATAATCTCTAATTTGGACAATTATATGAACATAACCCATAGTTATTTTTGTATGGGTTTCATTCATAATATTTATTCCAATGTTTTCCTACATGTACCTACGTATGTTGACATCTTATCCACGCGTAAATAACTATGGTATTTTCATAATTCATGTTTATTGATATTTATAATTCCTTTTACGTCATTCACATGCAAGAAAGAGTTTCTGTTTTCCGTATTTACCTACATGTAACTTAAAAACGCGGTACAATTTATATTGTAAATAGTAGTTCTAACTAAGTGAAGGTCTGGTTGTTGTAAAGACTTATGAACTAAGTATAATGAACTGTCTCCCGATTCAGTTTTTTTTCGATAAGCAGTTGTTGACCGATTCTGTTTATTTTCTTCTCGCGATCTCGGAGAATCGGAGACGAAACAAGATGCCGAACCGAATCTGTCAAAAATTGTCTTCGAAACATCACCAACAACACAAATCAGGGGGATGATTGGATCAAAACTCAAGTCAATCGGAAAAAGAAGCTAAGATCCCATATACATGGTGTAACATAAATAACGCACAACCTCATAAGGGGTCAATGTAGGTACTCATCATTATAAACAACTTTTACTATGGGACCAAAACTGAAATCGCGAAAAAAAACCATCTGTAGGCCTAGCACGAATGTTGTGAGGTATGGTAACGTAAACGTAACGTTAACGCGAGTGAATTTTGAATTGGAAATACTCGTTTCGCACATAATATTTAATCGAATTGAAATCTTTATTCATATCTATGTATGATACAATTTTTGTCGCATAAATTTAAACTAAAATGCTATAGAATAGTTGTATTTTCGCTTTAAAATTCACTCACATTAACGTTGCGTTTACGTTACTATACGTCAAAATATTCGTGCTAGGCCTACTGTTCCCTACATTTTGACGAGTTATGCGAACATAAATGTAAGGAACACCTGTTTTTTTTTCGCGATTTCATTTCCCATAGTCCCATAGTAAAAGTTGTTCATAATGATGAGTACAGTGACCCCTTAAGAGGATGTGCGTTATTTATGTTACACCTTGTATATTAAGACAATGTATCCGACGATTAAAAGACCGGTTCTTAAATGGGGCACCTTACTGTCATTGTGTAGGTATTCAGATGACAATCGTATCCAATGGTACGTGGTCTTCGGGACATGAACTCCGCACCCGTCAAAAAATTTACCGCGTCAACGCTGCTTATTAATTTTCGCAGAACGTAATCTGCCTAGCGCGGTTACTCACCCACATTAATCACAACTTTTATCTCTAGGTCAGCACAGTGGGTTGTTCCGCAAGGAGCGTTCGATGCCGAAATGGTGTACACTTCCGACTCCATGATAGGAAACTGCATACTCAATGCGGAGAACAAATTCACTGAGCCGGAGTCCTATCGGGTGTCAAACTACTACACATTTTACATAGAGAACCAGTGCAGTCATGACTGTAAGTATTCTATTTATTATGAGGCAGGTCTTGGGAAGCCATTTGATTCTTGAGGGTATTGGTACCAGAATCACCACGTTTGGTAGTTAGACGGATTAGTCAGCGCAGCATGTTGTTATCCCACCGGGTGCCGCCGGAGGGCGCGCGACGATCTCCGGCCACCCTAGTGTGTGGCCTGCGGGCGACGGGTTAGGGGACCCGTCGACCGACCAGTAACAGGCCCGAGAAGGCGGCGCGCTGTGTTCCGTGCGCGCCTCTCAGGAGGACGTGGGGCAAGGCCCCACAGAAGGAGAGGTCCGCTAGGGGCTGGCGGATCGAGGCCTGCCGGGGTCGCGGTGCATACAGCTGCGGATCCCGCGCCCCAGCCAAGTGTCAGGAGAAGGAACACCGTGGGTTTTTAGCCGGTAAGAATCCGGCATAACCCTTCGCCTTCCCCGGGCGAAGGTATACATGAGGATTTTACGACAAAAAAAAAACCTGTTTTTATCAGCAGACAAGATAACGCTGCACTGCAGCCCATCCTCCTGGTATAATCACGTCATTTTCATTGATAAGTTTATTCTGTGAACTGTGTCATCATTGGTACCTACTGGAAATCTCGAAAGCTGTTGGTATAGATACCGAGGGTCGCCAGCATTCTGTGAACTTGACATTATGACTGTATTTATTTTAAATATCGATGAACTGCATATTGTTTTTATTCTGTGAACGATTAATATAAATCCATCGTCTAATCTAACACGGCATATACAGGGTGTCCCAAAAAGTAGTTTCAAGCGGAAGTCTAGAGATAGAGCACCCTTAGACACTTACCTCCGGTTTCTGGTTTGAGAATTGGGGATAAGCAAATACTTAAGTAACATTTGAGTATGGAGTTGTCAAAAAAATGACGGATTTTAAAGCATTTTTTTGACATCTTTGTACTCAAATATTACTTAAGTGTTGCTTATCTCGAATTCTCAATTCAGAAACCGGTGGTTAGAGTTACCCGAATCACGCCCATGTATGTTCTGTGATTTATTTTTATGTATTTAACCAGGTGAACAGAAATCATAACGCGAAAACTACAAAAAAATCGCGGAACATACATGGGTGATTCAGGTACCTCTAAGCATGCTCTAGCTCTGGACTTCCGCTTGACACTCGTTTTTGGGACAGCCTGTAAATACCGTGTTAGATTAGATATTAAATTAACTCCAAATCCATAATCTATTCCGTGAACTACAACATGTTTGGTATAGAAAAACTCGCATTCGAGTCGATGTTGAAATAAATAGGGGAAGGTTGCTGTGAATGGACCACTTAACTTTACGACCTCATATCTCAAAAAGTCTACGTGTTAAAATTAAATCAGTTTATTATTTTTATTTCGTAGAACCTTTATTTATAATAATCAAACGCACAAACAATTCGAGCTAACACTTTTTGATATAAACGAAGAAAACTAAATCTTGGGCGGTTGCCTTCTTTGGACCATGGACACCTTCATTGAACCACCAAGTTGCCATCAATGGACTTCGAGAAACTTGTTCTAGAGGTCCAATCGAGGCAACTAATTATAATCTTCATTTAAACCAACTCTTTGTTTCCTTACATCAGTAATAATCATCAGTAGTACCTAGTTCATACTTGTTTCATTCCATGGAAAGTAATTTCTTTTTTTCGGCGACATTCTGGGAATTTTTTACAATGATTTTTCTATGGTTTTAATGAAATATAATAAGTAAAATACATAATATATAATTAGTGAAATACTCGGGACCTATTCCCATTTTTATGACAAAAAAAATACAATAAAAAATTGCTATGATTGGACCGGTCCAACGGTGGAACTCTCTTGAGGTCCATTGATGGCAACAAGGTACTGGTTAAGAAAAACTAAACTAAAAAATGGTCATGATTAGACAAAATTGATTATCACTCATGAAATCTCAAATAAACTGTCCAATATTTCATAACAGTGCACGCAGACAAATATGAATACAATGAGACTTACGTCAAATTATATTGAGTGAAATTATTAGATTTTGACCGCCGCAAACACAACTACACGTGCTTAGATATTATTCTAAGTACACGTGTCTCTTCCTCGCCACGTGCAGCAGCGTCACTGAGGTAAGAGGAGGGTTCAACTGAGTCGCCACGGACTCATTTCGACTGTTTGGGTGTTGCTAGCTTGCAGTTTTGGAAATACCTTGGTGGTCCAATGAAAGAACTAGTCCAATGATCGCAACCTTCCCCTACTAGACGGTCGCCCTTGCAAGTTCCATAAATAATTAAGTTCTTTCAGTAACAATTAATTATTACTATAGTAATGAGTCACGTTGTTATAAACTCAAACTGCCATTGTGATACCCGTTTATACAAAAAAATGCTGTAATACATAACTAGGTACACGTTCCTATTACCATATTGCATTATCCCGCATGCTTAGCTTGTGGTTGTGGATTCCGTAACTATGCGGGACTAGTTTGCATTAATATGAACGAGGCAATAGGTACTTGCATTTTAACGTTCCAGTATGTTTCACTTATTTTTATGCCGCAAAGCCTATGCACGTTTTTTCCGTCTGTAATATAGGGGCTACACACGTTATGGCGGCCGGGCGGACTAGGTCTGCTCAGCCGAATCTCATGGTTTGTAGCAGTAAATCCCAAAGTGAAGTCGCGGTCAGAGGCAGACTTTCAGCGAAAGAAAAGTCATTCGATGGCAGGGTGATTGTGTCGATGAACTAAGTGAACTGAAGCCACCGAAAGGCGCGGTCCGCGTTGTACGTCCGGTCAAATCCTTCAGTCCTAATGCGTCCAGCCGCAGCAACGTGTGTAGTCCACAAAATGCAAGTCACATGCGTCTAATCTAAAATTACGGGCCCTTCCACCGAATTTGTCACACGAAAATGTCGTGTCTATGAATAATTCGGTGGAAGATTAAAGGATTAGGTCACTTACAAAATTATCTTATATCTTAGAAATCATTTAAATCTGGGCATGTATGTAGGTATTATATGTAAATTAAAGCAAATTATCAAAGACTTGAATATTGGAGCGGATCGTAAGAAATAAAATAGATAAGCTTGATTTATCAAATGATTTACCTCATTCGGAGGTTTTTAGAAGTGTCTGCATTTTTAATAACATAGCGGTACTAAATAATATAATTAAGTTTAAAATGGCCGCGGTGTGCGAGACTCCGAGAGTCCGATATCTCGATATAGACCCACATTACATAAAATATCCCGTGAAGTCCTCACCAAAAGAAGCAGGTGATCGCTATTATTTACCGGTAATCATAAAGCGCACGTAGATGCGCTACGTATTTCTATTAAATTTCTTCAACAGTAAATTTTACCATGTAGAACAGCAGAACCTCTAGCATACTTCCTCAGTCCTCAGTTAACAATAATCAATTTAACATTTCATTTCATCAGAGAAGGAATTATAAAATGATGACAAAAAGTGTTTAGTGAAGAAAGTGTTTTTTTACACAAAATAACTTTATTTTCAGATCCAGAGAAGATAGACAGATGTTCTTACGAAGAGTACTACAATCAGACTTTGAGACATGTCGAATATACCATCAAGAATTACACGAAGGACGAAGTAAGTTGAAAAAATTGTGCAATTTTCCTGTTTCGTGTACCTACTTCTTGTATTGCATATTCTTACGTACGAGGTTCATTAAAATACATTTATGTATGCTGTTATCTCTTGTTGTAAGGTGTTACTTATGCATCACGTTCGTGAAATAGCTCATAACTGGTGCGAAATTGTCACGCAGCCACCACAAAGATAAACAACCCCAGACAAAATATTAATAACATCTTAACGATGAGTATCGAATATTTAGGTCAGCAGTTGTTTTATTGGTGTTTGTCGTGCTAATAATTACTTCGCAGCTTCGTTATCACAATGAGAACAAATTGCGCAGTAGGTAACTACGTATACAAAGAATTCGATTGATTACGAAGAAGTCGTCGGTCTTTAAAGCGATAAAATAGATTCTTTATGGGGGTCATAACTATGACTTTAAGAATGGCCGTGCGCAAGCGATAGTCTGGCCTCCTGCCTCCTGACAGGAGGGGGGTGCGTGAGGTAGACAAGACAAAGCAAATTGACACAGCACGCCTACTGTCACGCAACCCTCTCCTGCCACGCATCCCTCACGCGGTGACAACACAGGTGATAGAACAGTCTTGGCAATAAACCTGTAGCTTACTACGGGCTACAAAGTCATACCAATTTTTTAACTGCCTGTCTTTTTCTCATCCTTGAATCGGCTGCCAGTCTAACTGAACAAAGTATAGGTACTTACCTATGTCTCAGAATATCAGTTCTCTACATCTAAGTATTTCATTGAAGCCGTCATGTCCAAAAAAGGATTGTGGTCACAGAAATTTAATTACAGTTTAATTAATCGTTTAATTTAACCTTATTCAGTTTAATGACTAATTACATTATGAGTATAATTTTGCAACTTAATAATCAGTAGGTATCGGTGTTTTTAGCCGGTGCTGAGTAAAAATCACTTGATTTTATTGAATCCTGCTCCCTCATTCAGAACATTTCAATAAGTCAGTTGTCGAGTGATTCAGTTTGCTAATGTTTTGTCTACTATTATCGTACTGAGAGGAAAAGAAATAGCAAACCGATCGTTCTATAATTGACTTATCGAAACGTTCTGAATCAGAGGTTGCTTCTATTCTGTTCTCACGATTTCGAGCCTTATTCAATAACTTATTAGGTACTTAGGTACGTATTTATTTTCTTTGCTCTGACTTGATGCTGACACGGTGTCTCAACAAGACAACAACAAGGTAGTCCCTAAAGATTGCCAGCAATAGGTATCCGTTAAAAGAAATAAAAAGAAATTGGTAACTTTCATTAATACCCAGTGCAAGACATCATGTGAACTAGCAGAGCGCTTCGTCTGCCGGGGGTTCACGTGGATACCGGAAGGGCAGGTGAAGGGGGGCGGAGGACGTGGGCTATGCGACCTGCATAGTGAGGATCTCATTACCACCGGTTCGTGGCTGCTGAGGAGAACCTCCGCCGCCACTTACTACCGCAGAGTCATCTGCCTCAACAGTAAGTTGATGCTACTGCAACTATTGAATTTCTGAACTTGTCCTACTGTTAGTGCCACGTCCCGGAACTAGGTATACCTTGTGGTAGACAGGATGCAATGGTTAGACTCTTATTTATTTATTTTTTGCGCAAACGACGAATTCTGACACTGTGAAAGTTTGATGCATGCCGCCCGCCTTACTGAATTCCTCTTCTTGAAAGCAAATTGAAAAGTTCTGCTCCGCCAAGTGTAAGTCGTGAGGACTTCGCCAGTCACGGGTAAGGTCAATCGTATGCACCTCCTATTTACAAGCCTTGCAGCCCCTACAACCGCTTAGATAAAATTTACTACTTTTAGCAACGGCGAAGATACGTTTATCACTAGTATCTGGCCCTAACGTGCCAATGTAGATGCCGCTTTACCGATACCATGATGATAATAATGATCTAATATTTATTGCAATATTTCAGTAAGCGTAGAATGCGAAGGTCCGGACATGATAGTGACGTATCGTCCACGCGGCGTGTTCCGCGGGCGCGTGTACGTGCCGGGTCGCGGCGAGCGATGCAGCGCGCGCGCATCCGGACAAAACGTGCGCTTGTCCTTGCCGCTCCGAGGAGACTGTGATGTTAACTTCGCGTATGGCATCTCTAATGGACCTAATGGTATCATTAATAGGTAAGTAACAACTTACAATTAACTACTACATCATTATTATAGAAGAAAGAAGACAAAAAGCAAAGATTCTAGTGACTTCAGTTAAGCAGCAGCAATAGCCTCCACGAGTGACGATACTTAAGTACGTCCGGCGCACTCTGAGCAGTCAGCCCCGCTACCAACCTTGCTGACTGGCTAATCTTTTCACCACAGCATGAGCTACTTTCGTGTAGCTCGTGCTGCCACGAGAAAAGAAGTTAAGCAGTGGGCAAAGTTTTCACGAATAGGTGTACCTAATTGTTTTGTAACTCTGTAAGTACTAATGCCACCAACATCATAATATTAGCTTCAACTTCCTGCAGAACGATGGCATATGTGATGGTGATGATCCAGAACAACCCCATCATCCAGACGGCAGGTGACCGCTGGGTGCGCGTGGGGTGCTCGCCCGGCGCTCGCTCGCCCGCGCACGTCGACGCTACCGTCGCCGTCAGGGACATCGGGTAACGTTGTAACGTTAACACATCATCATCATAAATACACTAGGACTTCTGACAACAGCAGGCGTAGCATGACCACCGTAGACTAGTTTTGTGGACTGAAAAATCGTTAAAATCACATGTTACCATTGTGTATCTGTAATTTTGTCCACATAACCGTTGTCTACGGTGGTCATACTACACCTACAAGATTGAACTGCATTTGAACTAAATGCGCTTACGCGTTGTTTTTTTCGAATACAGATTTTTAAGGCATAGCGAACTAAGCATGGAGCACGTACTTAATTTTCTTTCTAGCTATCTCTACGGAAATTGATCGACGACAGACTCCATTCGTTGGTTTGCCATGTTAGGATAATAACTGGCACAAGTGCACGCTATTGAATCTATTCTTTGCTGCTATCTAGATGTTAGTAGGATGCTCTGTTCTAAGTTTCTTACTTAACATCAAGACTGTATTCCCCGAAGGGTTGGGCAGAGGTGTATTATAGTACACCCTCATTTCGCCGTTATGTTCAAGTCTCGTGTAATAGGGGGTGAGCCTATTGCCATCAACCGGGCACAAATCCAGACTCTGGGCTGTTACTGAGAAATTCCATACTACTGGAAAAAACCAATAGCACTTTGCCCAACCTGGGGATCGAACCCAGGACCTCTCAGCAGTCGCGCTTGCGACCACAAGACCAACGAGACAGTCACTCATTATATTATAGTTTCTTATATTTATTCCTACATTATATTACAGCAGTGGTTACAAAAAACCTACATCGGTCAACGAACTGAACTCTCCCAGTTCAGTGAGTCCAGCTGCGGCGAGTGCAGTGTATGGCTCGAGTACGACTCCGGTTACAATGTATGTAGTGCGAGTGCTGGACGACACCGGCGCAGGCGCAGTATCGTTAGGCGAACCACTCGAAGTGCGCATTGAGACCACAGGTAGGTTGTTGTATTTCGCTGACTCTGATTAGCTTTCTCGCGTCTTCGACCGGAAGACGCTGTTGCGTCTGACGTCTTCTGACGCTGGTTAGATAAGTGGTAGAGACATAGGGCATTAGAGTTTCTTTGTTTGGAGTCCAGTTGAAGAGTACTTTCAATCCCAATTGTAGTTCAGTTTAGTTATAGTAAAGCCGAGACTTGAACTGATCAGGAAGACAGCTTCGTGTCACTCAGATACTTTGCAAAATACCGGAGGCAGAAAACAAACGGATAAAAACATTACCCTCCCTTTGGGCTTCGCCGCAGTCTGGTAAAAAACTTTGGTCTCATTTAGTCACTATTTACCTTATTTCTACATACATTATTATCAAAGAGAAATAGCAAAACAACAGACTACTTTACCAAATAAACAATTGTTTTTACGATTCTTTACAATCAAAATAATTATGCCTCAATAATTGATTGCTCTGTCATGGTCGAGCGCAGTAGCATAAAAACGAACAATTGTGACTTATTACGAGTAATTTCAAGTCTCATTATACTATAGAATAAACAGGTGTTACGCTTGATTACAGACGCGACGGAGATCAAGGCATATCATCTGGTGGCTTCTTCTAGACTTGGAGATAGTTCTGTGCTGCTTCTGGATAGTAGAGGCTGTCCTACCGGACAGGTAAGTGACTCATGCTATTGAGAAAACATTCGGCTTTGGTTCGCTAGGACAAATATATCGTTAAGGGGTGAAATGTGTACCGCGCACCTCAATGGATCTGGGAAGCGAGGTTAAGTATAGTTGCAACCGCTGAATATGAGTCTTGGGTAAATAGTCTGTTTTCCCATCCAAACCCCCAGCATGTGTTAGATCCGGTTGTCATAGAAGCATAGTAAATAGCCGTTTCGAAAAGTCAGCAGGTGATGGTCATATACTCTAAAATCATTGATAATATTTAATTTAGTCACATTTAGATAATTCAATTTAGACGGTTGATATCGTGTCGTACTGCAGCCGTGCCGAAGCAGTGCGGCTGTCGTGCTGCGCATGGGCGCTTGTGTTTTTTCATACAGTTGACGCGACGAGAGAGCAGTGCTACGCCCGTACTGCCGCCGAGCGTGCACGGTACGGGCGTCGCACTGCCGTCTGAAGCTGACCTCAGCATCAGCGCACTTAGGATAAGACTAAGATGAAGAATATCCATAAGCTAAATATTTTTTATAAAAACTGTCTCACCACGCCATACAGTACACTCCCAAACTGAATTTCGACAAATCGTTCTACGACAAGATTTTACTTCGACACTATGGGAACTTAGTTCACTGCTGTCAGTTACATGTACCAAAATGTATGTATTACTAACACATAGGTATAAGTAAATTGTAACTAACCCTATATGAGTCTTGTGCTCGAAATAAAGAATTTATTATTATTATTTCGTTTATTCATTTAAATACATATAAATTACATTTTTAAATATTTCATTATAAAAAAAAAAAACATTTAAAAATATAAAAAATAGTAGCCCACCGGCATCGGGAACAGGGTCCAAGCTGCCGGCGGTCAGGGCCCCAGAGAGAGGAACTTCCTAACGATACGCGCCGTGTCCAGAAGTACCGCTTTCTGAATCAAACCCTTGATCCAGCTGCCTAACGAGAGCCTCATCAGATGTTGGTCGAGGCTCTTGGCTATTAAGCCATTGGCTGTAACGACTATCGGCACAATGACTGCTGAGTCAACATCCCACATGTCGACAACCTCGTGTGCCAAATCAAGATATTTGATTTTTTTATCATTTTCGGCTTTCACGAGGTTCTCGTCATGCGGAACAGCGATGTCAACAATCACCGTGCGGCGTTCTAATCGATCTATCACCACGATGTCAGGCTTATTGGCAACAATAGTCCTATCAGTGATGATAGATCGATCCCAATACAGTGTGACATGACCATTCTCGAGAACTGGGTCGGGCACATACTTGTAGTATGGTACTTCTGTGTCCACAAGGTTATATTTCAGAGCAAGTTGCTGGTGGATAATCCTAGCTACGAGGTTGTGCCTGTGCAAATACTCACCGTTAGCAAGACGAGAACAACCAGAGACAATATGTCGGATAGATTCACCGGGACAGTGGCATGCCCGACAGATGTCAACCGTGCCGTCCTTCACAATATATTTTCTGTAGTTGTTCGTCATCATTACCTCGTCCATAATTGCACAAACAAAACCTTCGGTTTCCCCGAAGAGGTCACCGAATCGTAGCCAGGCCACGGACGCTAGGAAATCTACATCGGGCCCATGAAGGGCCCGGTAAAAGCGTCCGTGAAGCTCCTTGCTCCGCCATACCTCCCTGCGGCCATTAGTATCAAGTACTACAGGCTTGCGCCAGTTCTCTTTCGCCAAGGAGAGCGGAGTGAGTCCCTTGTCCACTGCGACTACATCTCGATGCATCCCCACGTCGGCTTGGGAGAAGTACTCCCTGAGACTGCACACCTCACGGTTGTGGAGGGTCTTAGCATTTAAAAAGCCTCGACCCCCACACTTCCGCGGGATGTACAGTCTCATTACCGATGAGCGTGGGTGATGCATTCGATATGCAGTCAGCAGCGTACGGACCCTTCTATCCAGGGCGTCAAGTTCGGTCTGAGTCCACCTGAGTATGCCGAAGGAGTGCATCAGGACCGGCATGACCCAACCGTTAAAGGCGCGCACCTTGTTACCACCCGACAAAAGACTTTTAAGTACTTTTATCAGGCGGCCAAAGAAACGCTCCTTCAACGATTGCTTCATGTCAGCCTCGTTGATGCCTAACGCCTCCGACATGCCCAGGTATTTGTAGGTCTCGGTTGAGGAGAGGGACCTAAGGTGTATGGCATCCGTGAGTTGGGTTCCCACGGATTCCATAATCCTCCCTCGCTTTACATGCATGACTGCACATTTGTCCACACCAAATTCCATCCTGATGGAATTACTGAAAGTTTCAGTTACCTTCAGTAACTCCACCAGTTGCAAATTGTTGGGGGCAAAGAGTTTCAGATCATCCATGTAAAGGAGGTGGGATATTACCTGACCATCTCTTCTCAACCGATAGCCCAACCCTGACCCCTCGAGCAATGTGCTTAGAGGATTCAAGGCTAGGCAAAACCACAGCGGGCTCAGACTATCGCCCTGGAATATACCCCGCTCAATCTTGATCAGTTCACCGTTCCCTTGAATTTGTCGACATCCTGGATAGTGAAGCACCGTCCTCCATTGCCCCATACATGACATCAGGAAGGTGCGTAGAGTTGCATTTATTTTATACAACTCCAGCACCCTCATGAGCCATGTATGCGGCACCGAGTCATAGGCTTTCTTATAGTCTATCCAACATGTCGACAGATCCTTTCGGGACCGACGAACTTGCTGGCTGATGGCCATGTCAATGAGAAGTAGCTCTTTAGTACCGCGAGACCCATTCTTACATCCATTCTGAGAATCAGACATGATAGCATTATTATCAATATGATTATTAATCTTTGCTCTCAGAATAGATGTAAGAAGTTTATAGACCGTTGGCAAACACGTAATCGGTCTATAATTTTTGGGTTCCGCGGTACTACCTGATTTGAAGAGCAGGTGGGTTACTCCTGTCGTCAAGAACGATGGCAACGACCCCGATTCCAGTGATGACTGGAATTGTGAAGCCAAACGAGCATGCGAACTGCGCAACCATTTTATCCAAAAGTTGTGCAGTCCGTCCGGGCCAGGAGATTTCCAATTCGGCATTGGACGGACTGCACTGGTTACGTCTTGCGGGCCAATAGTTACAGCCCCCATTTCCTGGATTGGTTCGCATGCTCGCTGGACCTCCTGCATCCAGTCACCCTCAGTGTGAGTGACAGGCACCGACCAGATATTTCGCCAAAATGCATTCATGACATCATTATCCGGAAGGTGCGTGTCACTCACACCTTGATCAGGCCGTTCCCACGTTCTATAAACCCACCTTTGATCACTTTGGAAGATGCGGTTTTGGGTATATCGATCCACACGCCGCCTGTACCTACGGATACGGTTCGCCCATGCATAAACCTTCTGCTTCAGGAAGTCGATGCGCTCTGTGACGCGAGATACGTATTCTCCAGGACTGACATCAGTCCCAGAGAACGCTCGCCTCACAAAGCGCATCACTCTCGGCCGTATATTGCCCTCCCTGAAGCAGGTGAGCTTACCGATGAGCACCCTGGCCTCGTCGATACGACGCTCAATCCTGCATTGCCAAGCTGGCACGGTGGATTTTGGTCGTGTAGCTCTGTTATCATTTGGGAATTTGACATGAGCTACACGACACGCCGCAACAGCTGCACAATACAGAATTGAGTGTGTATCGCCGATGTCTTTGCTGCTCTCAAGAACATTTGAAAGCAGCGAATCCAGGGCACACACCAGCGCTCTGTTTTTGTTATGCATAGGCAAACGCGGTAAGCGCGGCCTAAGCTCGGGTGGTGTGGATCGAAATTCCCGGAGCGCATCCTCCAAAGAACTTCTCATTATTTCACTGTATTGGGTACCTGCAGATATAGCCCTGTCCTGCTCTTCCTCGTCAGCGTGGTTGGGCTGCAGCGGTACCGCGGGTGGTACTAGCGGCTGCGTCCTGATCTGCGACGGGGGAGGGGTGGCATGGCTATTCTGCATCTCATCACGAAGCCTACCAAGCGCGGCGTCATCCAACCTGTGATCACGTTGGATGACTCGCACCTGATCCGACAGTCGTTGCGCCGAGACGTTGACAGCTGGTTCAAGTGTCTGAAACAGAGAGAGCATCCGGCCACGGTACGCGGTCAGATTAGTTCCCCCCTCTGTAGCCCCAAAGTATGCGCGCATGCAGTTCTCATTCATAGACTGAGTCCATCGCATGCGCTGCACACTTCCGCCGGGAGCGGGGACCCTGTCAGAGGCCGGTGGGCCTCGAGGTCCCAAGCAGGTCGGCGGTCGGCCTCTTCCACGGCGACGCGCAGGTGGTGGTGATGGTGACGTCGCCGGTGAGAAGTATTCGTCGCTCGAGCTCGACGCAACTGCAGCGGCCGGTGTCACATCACTCACGATGGAGGCGGGTTCCGGCGGCTGCGAGGCGGAGCTGAGCGACGAAGCCGATGGTGTTGGGTGTGTGCGTTGTAGTGTCTTGGCCCGGCTTCTTGTCAGCATTCGTTATAGTTCTTTGTATTTTTCATGGTGTCATTCAATTTCTCGTCCAGGTTATGTGAGGGTGTTTTGTGATGGTTTTTTCTCTTATTTATCATTTTTTAATTTATTTTTGCTGATACATTTGGAATATTGAAACTTCAGACGAAATTGTGACTATTTTACAAATAATATTATATTTCTCGTGAAAATTATATTGTGTTATTATTATTATTATTATTATTACGTTACTCCGACAATTATGGAACTTCGACACCCTAATTTGGGGCACCCCGACACGGATAGGTTAGGTTACTTTGAACCTCAGTGTCGAAGTTCCATAATTATTATTGTCGGAGTAGCGTAATGTAGGAGTTCCATAATGTCGAAGTAAAATCTTGTCGTAGAACGATTTGTCGAAATTCAGTTTGGTAGTCCTATCCCAAGCCGCCATTAAAAATATCAATGTTAAAGTCATTCAAAGTTTGTAGTAGAAAGTTACACTTTGGTATAATGTTCCAATTAATTCCAGGTGGACTTCCCAGCATTCACCCGGTCGTGGCTGGGTGGTACTCAGCGTCTGTCTGCGCGGTTCAAGGCGTTCCGTTTCCCCACGTCACATGTGGTGCGGTTTGCGCTCATGGTGCGCTTCTGTGATAATAAGTGTCCACCGGTGAGTGTCATCATAGAGTTTTAAAGAGTATTTATGATTAGTTACGGTTTACTCACGTGTATTTTTCGGGATTGCCCGACTAGTACGTGTACGTGAGTAAACCGTAACTAATCATAAATATGAATGTGTCTCACGAAAGTTATAATAATAATTTTAAAGAGTAGTTTTAACTTAACTTAATTTTTCTCTTCCCTATTAATTCTGGATTTTTTCTGGGCAGTGCCAAAATTAAGAGCCTTATTTGACCACAGGACGTCTCAAAAAGTAGTGTCAGTCTAGTGGTAGAGCACCCTTAGAAATATCCGAAACACCCCCATGCATGTAACGCGTTTTTTTTTAATTTTTGATTTATGATTTCTTTTCATGTTTTAACCAAACTCTAACTAATGTCAGTTTTGATCATAGTGACGTGAATCGTTTTTTAGGGTTCCGTACCCAAAGGGTAAAAAGGGACCCTATTACTAAGACTCCGCTGTCTGTCCGTCTGTCACCAGGCTGTATCTCATGAACCGTGATAGTTAGACAGTTGAAATTTTCAAAGATGATGTAGGTATTTCTGTTGTCGCTATAACAACAAATATTAAAAAACAGAATAGATAATGGTACGAAACCCTTCGTGCGCGAGTCCGACTCGCACTTGACCGGTTTTTTATAAATTAAAAGAATAGAGAATCTAATTTAAAAAAAAACACGCATTTGTCCCAACTAAAGCTAAGATTAAAAAGTCAGGTCATGAAAAAAATATTTACTCGAAAACTATAAAAAATCGCGAAACGTATATGGGGGTAATTCGGGTACCTCTAAGAATGTTCTATCTCTGGTCTTCCGCTTCACACTATTTTCTGGGACACCTTGTATAATAGGGCTACTCCAAAATCGGTCGTTTTGGACCCAGCGTTAAAATAATTGTGCTTAACCCATGGTTCGCTACTTATCATCGACATTGACGAGCTATAGTTGTTGCATGTCACAAAAACAGAATCAATTCAATTCATAAAAGTCACACGAAGTATCATTGTGTAATGCATTATACCACAGAACAATTCAGAAATGATTACGTCACTGGCTTCACACAATTATGAATTCTTATACCGAATATCAGGTGGAGTGCAACAGCAAACAAAACCGAAACACTCGACAGACGAACGAAACCTTCTACCAGTGGGGTGACGAGGTACCCGCAGCAGTGCGACAGGACCGGACCGGAGCGAGCGGTGCGGCCGGTGCGGGCGGTGCGGGCGTAGTGGCGCAGGGGGGCGCCGCACCGTGCCCGCCTACCACTGATGACGCACTGGCGCTGGAGCTGGAGATGCTCGTCGATTCCAAGGATATTCTCTCTGCGGATACGCTCGTGCGGGCCGATCATCGCTCCACTTTGCGTAAATATTTTGGAATTAGTAGGAGTACCTATTCCTGGAGCTCGCAGAAAGGATGGCCGATGGGGCCGAAAGGTTCTGGAGTGGCGACCTTGTACCGGAAGGCGCAGCGTAGGTAGACCTCCCACAAGGTAGATCAATGACCTGGTGACAGTCGCGGGAATCCGCTGGATGCGAGAATCACAGGACCGGTGGATGTGGCGATGCTTTGGGGGAGGCCTATGTCCAGCAGTGGACGTCTTTTGGCTAAATGATGATGATGATGAGGAGTATTCAGTCGTTCTCATAGATTTAATTCGCTTTTTATCGAAAACCTTCGAATCTATATTGCTCTATTTTGATTTCTGACACTTGATTTTGTATCCTTAGAGGAAGATAGCAAGATAAATGACGGCGCAATGGTTTGCGTTCACGAGTTGCTGCTAGTGTCGCTGGCACTCGCCTGGCTCGCCGTGCAGGTGCTGCTGCTGCTCGGCTGCTGTGTGCTCGTCAAGAGGTACGTACTTATATGCAACACACAACGTATGACGTCACGAATCGTCGACCATTAGACGTGCTGTTGACTATGTTTGCAGTCATGCAGACATGGGTAATAGTTTACTTTCTTCTTTAACTGAAGTACATAAATTGAAATGTTCAGGTACCGCAACTTGGCGGAGCTGAACATGCAGAAGGAGTACCAGTCGTTCGACAACGTGGGATTCGACACGGTGTCGACGCACCGGCGCGTGCACTGGCCTGACCAGAATATCGACATATTGCATGCCACTTAAATATTCTTGGACTTGTTTAATATTGAGCCAATATCGCTACGCTTTGAATAGTTTTCGCACCGACAAAATATTCACTGGAAACTCCTCCGATTTTTTAAATTTGATTTTTTAAATCGATGGCTTACTTACCTGTTACATGTGGATGTTTATATTACTGCTGGGATTCTAGCGTCTATCGTCACAGAGCTTTGTACAATGATACGATACACGCAGATGTAACCAATTATTATCGACTATCGTCGCGATAGTTCGGGCTGCGTATAAGTTATCGCTCGGGTGGTTCATTTCGACTGTTGCACTAAGACTGCTTAGATGCTCTAAATAATGGAGTGAAGCGATGAAATGGTATTGGAGTTTTTACACTATTTTGAAGCTGAGCCCATCATACGGAGTAATTGTTAGTAGGTACACATGTAGAAGTAAAGAAATTCATCGTCCATAGTCAAAACCTCTGGAAATTGTATTGCGGCCATCTTGGATTATTGCACGAATATTCGTTTAAAATTACGAAGCCGCTAATGTGAAACCGCATCGATAACTTCTAGCGAGAAAACATACGAAGCTTCGGCACACATTGCTTCGTTGCGATAGATGCAGGTTCGACCGAAGCATAGGGCTACTTTTCCACCAGAGATGTGTGCTACGGATGTTTCAAATCAGCCAATAGGATCGCGATCGCTTTATTTTACTAACCTTGGCACCATGTTTGAAAATCAAGCGATATTGGTAGATTTGACACACATCCGTAGCAAACATCTCTGGTGGAAAATCAGCTTCTTACCGTAGTAAAGAAAATCAAGCGCCACTAGAATTTACTTTCGTGTTTTTTCGGAGGAAGAACGCAACATATGCATGGCGATATCGGCCTCTTAGTAGATGAGTATTTTAATAAAATTATATGATATTAAAAATATCACCATACCCCCCAGTAACTACATTTTGTTTGAAGGACTAATTACGTTGATAGTAAAGTAATTAAGTACTATAATTACATATACATACGAGTACCTCCAGTTTCTGAATTGAGAATTCTAGGATAAGCAGTACTTAAGTAACATTTGAGTACGGCGTTGTCTTAAAAATGACGGATTTCAAAACCTTTTTTTGACAACTCCTTACTCAAATACTACATAAGTATTGCTAATTCCGAATTCCCAATTCAGAAACCGGAGGATAGTCTATAGATATATTGCGTAATTTTTCTAAGAGTCTTTGTTTCACAAAGGGAATAAAATAAATAATCTAGCTATGCAGAATGCATTGTATCCATATACTATACCTAATCCATGTCCATACTCCTGTTGTCATGTCCTACTGTTGGACAAAGATAGTTTTTTATTACGTGACTCTAATTTATTTGAATGTAGGAAGATGTGTGTGATTTCTTCAGTTAGAATGTAAATAGCATTAACTGTAGTAAATACCAAATACTATGCCAATGTAATGTAGTAGTGTAAATATATTATAACGAATTTGTAGAAAGGCATTTTCTTTTTGAACCTCCTTTATTCTGGCTTCTCCTCCACCTATGACTCACTCATAGAATAAATAAAAATATAGTGAACTGTTACTCTTTATTTACATTTGATAATGTGTTTGATATTTTTTTTACATTTTTTAAGGAGCTTTTGCGACAGTCTCATCGAACTCAAAATTCCTTGAAAGTCTGTGTGCCACTTTCGTTCAAGAAGTCTTAAGTTATTTAATAACTAGTGTTCAGCTCATTACCTTCTTATTATTTTCTTTTCTTATAAGAAGGTGTTGTATGCTATTAAAATATTTCGCGTTTTATCTGGGACCTGCCTCTAAACTTGCCAGTGCCAATATATGATTTACAATTTCGTACTGTATTGCGATCCATATAGAGTATGTAATGAGAAAATGCAATCGATTTGCAAGCTTTGGCAGGTACCTGCGTTATGCTAAGAATCAGATCCCTAGTCCTGATAGTCATCTCAAGTCATTTAAAGACGGCAGTTTTGTACAATGTCGAATTAAACCAATAGCCATGCCAGTAGCGAATACCGAACAATTGTTTTAATATGGACATTCGGGCCCATAATGAGCTGGATTTATTATTTTTGTTATTTGGCTAGTTCGGCAATGTAGGTGGTAGTTCTTCACTGGGTGGCGTTAGGCGGGGCTGCGTGAGGCGGAGGAGCAGATTGCGGCGCGGGCGCAGCGGGCTGACGCGAGCCTCCCCTCGGAGCAGCCTGTCGGACGCTCTGCCGGTTAGACGCCGCGTTGTAGTGGTACCCGTCAAACTTGTCCGACGAGCCGGCCGGTGGGAACGTCGCCGTGCCCATGTACATCACCTGGAAGGTGACAAGAAAAAGAGCAGGTACAAAAAAGCCGCGCTTTAACGATTCTGATAGACTGCTACGAGTATTGCTTCCATGGCCCATCATCGGTGTGTTTGGCCTTGTATAGAAAATGTGTGAACAAGTTGTGTCCGCGCTATACAATGCCATGCCCTGCTAGCTTAATATGCGCAGCGCGAAATAATTTTGTCGTCGCGTTATCTCGTATCGTTGCCGAGACGAGATACTTAATGTGTGGCTTACGACAATACGACAGAAAAAGTATCTCGCGCTGCGCATGTTAGCCTGGCTGGTCGCGAAAATAGATTCTAAGGAGACGAACACTTAACTAAAGAAGAACATACAACAAGTACAGCGCAAGTTTTTAAGATTAATGCAGTTCAGGTGCCACATGGAACGTAGTTCATACATCAAGTCCTTGGATAGGTTTAACCTTCTTACGTTGGAACATAGGCGCCTCCTGCTTCAAACCATGATGCTCCATGATCTGTTGCACAATAGAATTGATTGCCCAGATATAATCAATAACTTATGTTATGTTGTTCCCAGAACTGTTAACTGTGAACGAGCGCCTCTCCATAGAATGGTTAAGATCTATAACGAACATTTTGTTAACATAGACATTTTCGCTTTAGACCGCCATACATTCAAGAAACGATTAGTGGATAGTCTGCATCTGTGTAACTAGTAATGTTTGTGTTACCTCTTGTAATTGTATTTTTATATATTTCTGAGCAGGCACCAAGTAACCTACAATAGTTTGCTTCTTGCTTCTTCCTGTTGTTTTTTTATTGTCTCTTTTCTCCTTATTTATGTTGTTATAATTTAAAATATTGTGTCTACACTGTACTCTTACCTTAGTAATCTGTGGAAACGTCGTGGATTGTACATTTGCCTAATTTTTAATATTATGTTCTGTATCTACTATATTCGCATTGTACAATTGTTTGTTTTCCCTAAATAAATAAATAAACATAGATTGGGCTGCGTTTACAGGACAGTGGCAGCGGCAACCGCGCGTGCAGTGTTTAATATCAAAAAGATCAGACCTGTGGCTTGTAACCATCGGGGCCAGCTTCGTACTCGACGAGCTGCATCCTGCCATCAGGCAACAGCACGTGGTAGGAACCGGTCGCGTGGTCGTCCTTCCTCTTCTCATTGTGCCCGAAGTCCAAGCTCACTCCATTGTCTTGTACGTCGTACGAGAAGTCGTAGTTAGCTGGCAACTGAGAGTATAAACATTCTATCTACTGGGAATATTTAGCCTGATGTTGTAAGTAGTTATGTGGAAAGTGGAAGTTGAAACCTTGATGTCTGTAATAAATACTTAGGAATATTTCTTTTTGATTTTGGTAAAAATGAAAAGTCTCACCGACGGTTCCTGAGCACCTGGCTTTTTGGAGCCACCGCCAATCTTCGGTGGTAAATACTCTTGAGCATACGCATTTGACCATAACGAAACCAGTAAAGTTACCTGAAAATTTGATTTTCATGAATTATGTTTTAGTTTTCATGACACACATTTACAAAACTGGTACCAAAGTATCAACTCTGAAGAGTTGGCAGAGAACCATGGGGTTTACCGCCATGAACAAAATACACTCACACAAATAATTCGCCACATTTTAAAAATAATACTACTGTTCCTTCTACTGGAGGGTACTGGGTGGTTTTGGGAGAGTCGAGCAAAAGTACGATGTTTATAAACCCACAGGGCTGCGGTTTGTGGCAGCTCCGCCTCCTGGCATTTTTTCATTAGCCAGGTGCACGATCTACGAAAATTTCGAAATTAATTTAAATGACTTAGTTCACGCCGGTAATGAGTTCAGTCGTTGCTGTGACTTATTCAAAGTAATGTTTAAGTAATTAGGTATATCCTCAGCAGTACCTTCCTACTTATTGTTTTGTATTATTTTTTAAAGTTGTTGCGTGCGAGTAATTATGTCTACGGCGCAGATGATCTGCAAGGTCTGATCGGCAATGCTGCCTCCACGGTCAAGATTACAAAAGGATAACCTTCTTTGAAATTCGAGAACCTCCCTCAGCGCTTTCGAGACCTCTATAACGTGCTTCAGCCTCGTTCGTTTGCAGTCACCTACCTATGACAGAGCGATAGTGGGCCGACTTACTTCTGATATTGTCCCCCAAGTAAGTATTTGCAGTTGCTGACATGCGAATGTGTCAGATGGCAATCGCACGCGCTGTGTAAAAAACTGGTACATACATCATTCTTTGGAAATAACTTTGATGATGATTATAACTATACTTAATCAAATTAAAATAGATTACTTATAATAATTAGATTACTAAAAGTATTAGTAGGGATAATGTCAATACGCGTAATCCCTGACCCTTCATCAGCTTCCTGTGCACTAGAGCAAGAAAATACTGCGATCACCAATCTGTTTGTCAAGCTTTCTCGTGATCGTTTGATTTTCAGATTTAGAAGAAGGCCATTGTTCGGGGGGCTTACTATGACCTCATATGAAAACGTTCAAATGCCAGCCAGTCAACTTCCGTTCAAAAGCAGACCTGCTTCTTAATCGCTAAAAATCGTACCATGACAGTACTAAAAGTGAACGACTATTGAACCAAGTTGAACGGTAGTGCTTGTTCATGGTACGCAAGGCTACAGATCAAGCTACCCATTTCCAGATACACGAGGTTTCCAAATTGCAGATTCTTCTTTAGAAAATGGTTTTATACCCATTAACAATGGTGATTTCACACGGGTTAAATTGGTAAATGGATGCTTGCAACAAACTTCGCCCGATATTTCATTTGTCTCATCTGATGTAGCCATTAATTTTTGTTGGCAAGTATGTAACGAAAATCTGGGTAGCGATCACCTAATCATTAAGATGACATTAAATATCCCAAATGATTTTATCCCTATTCGCAAACGCAATTTTAAACACGCAAACTGGGATGAATATTCATTGAGTATAGTTGAAAATCTTACCCCTTTTAATGACAGTTCAGAAAATATTCAAGTTAGGTATGACAGGTTTGTAGGTGCTATTAATGCGGCGGCGGATAAACACATACCTTTCATCCAATTATACAACAGACCTGATAAAAAATTTAAGCCAAAGAATTATTGGAGTCCAGAATTATCCAAAGTGGTTGCACAAAGAAGATTGGCTTTGGCCAACTTCAGACGAAACCCTACTCCTGATAACCTTACAAAACTAGAGAATGCAACCCAAACTTCACAGATGTTGATTCGAAAAGCAAGATCTGAGAGTTGGTATAAGTTTTGTGATTCCTTTAGTGAAAAAGTTTCAGCAGCTGACGTCTGGCATCGTATGAAGTGGGTAAAGGGATTCAAACAACAAAAAGTGTACTTCTCTAAGGAAAAGTGTCAGGATTTAATACATTCTCTTACTACGGATTATGTTCCTCACCCTGAACCAAATTTCACGTCCCAAAATGAAATATTAGAGTCGGAATTTACAATAATTGAGCTTCAGGGTGTTTTGAAGAAGAAAGATTCTGCTCCAGGAGAGGACGGTATATCTTATACAATGCTTTATTATTTGCCGGATATAGCCAAAAATTTTTTACTCAATATGTATAATAATATTTTTAAAAACGGTATTTTACCATCTCAATGGCGAAACGTTCAAATAGTTCCTATTCCTAAAAACGGTAACAATAACAATAGGGGTGAATTTAAATTAAGACCAATCTCATTGATATCTTGTATTTGTAAAACATTGCATTTGATGATCTTCAGACGATTAGAATGGTATACTGAAAAAGGAAAAATACTATCGCCGTTTACAGCGGGTTTTAGGAAATCTCAGTCTTGTTTGGATTGTCTGACTCGAGTAATCACATATACTCAGATTGGCTTTTCTAAAAATGTTGCAACGTTAGCTTGTTTTTTGGATATCGAGAATGCTTATAACAACGTTTCAATCGATGCAGCACTGAACGTGTTGGATAATCTAAAAATAGGGTCCATACTATGTAAATATCTGTGGAGGTTTTTGAGTGAAAGGCTGTTAAAGATAAGGTTGAATGATGGTGATACAATAAGCCGATACACAAACAAAGGGTTAGCGCAAGGAGACCCACTCTCTCCCTTACTTTTCAACTTGATTACATATAAAATATGCCATCAACTGCAAAACGTCTGTATTGCACAATACGCGGATGATTTTGTCATATTCGTCAGTAATAAGGACATTAAATTATGTGAAAGGTATGTACAGAAGGCTTTGGATTTGACAGTAGAGTTATTAAATGAACTAGGATTGGTGCTATCAACAAATAAGACTCAATACTGCCTTTTCAGTAGGGGTCGTAAGAAAAATATACCTATCTTAAAAGTAGGCGGCAAAGATTTGGTTTATACGGAAAATATAAAATATTTAGGTATGTGGCTAGACAGGAGCCTAAAGTGGGGAAAACATATAAATGAAGTTGTCTATAAATGCTCAAAATTCTTAAATGTAATAAAGGTATTGGCAGGAAGTTCTTGGGGGGTACACATGTCTCATTTGCGACGACTATATTTGGGTTTAATTAGAAGTCGTATTGACTATGCGTGCTTTTTGTATGATTGTGGGGCTAAAAGTAATGTATCTAAGCTTGATAGGATCCAAAATCAGGCAATGAGGGTTGTAGGTGGATTTATCAAGAGTTCCCCAATTCATGTAATGGAGAGCGAGTTACATATTGCACCTCTGTTTGTAAGGAGACAATATCTAGCCTATAAATATTTAAGTAAGATCAAGTCTTGGTCTATGAATAGTACTATTGATTTAATTTCTGACATGAGTGCCCTATGCCACATCAGGTATTGGAGAAATAAAAAGAAGCCATTACTAGCACAAATATTTGAAGATGTTAGGCAAATGGATTGTATTTCAGTAGAAACTCTTAGAATGTTTAGTTTTGAAATTTGGTTGTCAGCAGTTGATTTTCAGAAATGCTTAGAGGATAAGTTAGAAAGTATATCTTTAGCTAAATCTAGGTACGAGCCTAATACTTTAATAAATAATGTTCTTAGGGAGCTCCATACAAATTATGGGAGCTGGCATAAATTGTATACTGATGGATCCAAGGGTACTCATGGCTTAGGTGCTGGATTTGTTGATCAAAGTTGTAACTATAAAGCAGGTTTTAAAATAACTTCAAATGTATCTGTTATGACACTGGAGCTCATTGCCATTTTTCAGGCCTTGTCCTATATAATGACAAAAAATTATAAGAATATTGTTATCTTTACAGATAGCAAGAGCGCATTACAACACGTGGCTCGATGCGCCTCTGGTTGCAGAGGTGCATCGATAGCCTACGATATCTTAAATATCATTTTACATTTTATCAATAATAATACAGAGATAAAATTGCAATGGGTTCCAGCACATGTTGGTTTACGAGGGAATGAGGAAGCGGACCAATTATCGAAATTAGCTGCACAAGAGGGAGTGGAATTTAACTTCTTACCCGATTATGTGGATTATCTTCCTAAATTTAGAAATAAGTGCTTTAATAATTGGCAAGAACATTTTAACATAATCTCCAAAGAAAAAGGACTGTGGTATAAGACCATTCAAGGCCAGCTTCCTCGTTTACCCTGGTTTGACAAGAGTACATTAAGTAGAAACCTTGTTAAACTATTGTTAAGATTGCGTTGCGGACACTATCCATCAGCTAAGTTTGCGTTCTTAATGAAGAAAGTGAACTCACCCAATTGTGTTTCTTGTAATGTGATCGAAGATGTACAACACTTGCTGATGGATTGTGTTAGGAATCAAAATCAAAGGGAAATCTTAATCAATGAGTTTAAATTAAATTTATTAGAGGTGGGGTTAGTACAAACTATTTTAGCGCAGCCGAATTCTGACTTAGCGAAAAGGTTGGCTCAGTTGGTTCATTTCGTTGACTAGGATTTTTACAAACTTTTATTTAATTTTAGTTTTATTTAATAAGATACCTGATGTCGGTAGTTAGCATAAGGCATGATGGGGTTGGCGTATCCACATGGATAAATACCCCAATTTAAATAAAAAAGATTAAAAAAAAAAAAAAAAACCATTTCCAGTATAAGCTGATCTCGCATTGTATAGGATTTCCTTACAATGAGAGGTCAATGTAAACTGGAACTTATAGCTTGATGTGTAGCCGTGTGTACGAAATCTATTAAAAAAAAAGGTGAACGGATTTCGTAAACGTCAACGTAGCAGGCCTGCTCTAACGATGTCATAGTACAAAAAAGCAGGGGGCTTACTATGACCTCTTAAAGCAGGGCAGAAGTTGCCTGGAAATTGAACTGCCCTGCGTTTTTGTCACGAAGCAAACTATGACATCGTTAAAGCAAACCTGTAGTAGGCCTGCTAAGCTGACGTTTACGAAATCCGTTCACCTCTTTTTTTGTATACAAGGTTAGTCAGAAAGGGGGTACTAATCCGAAAGGGTGTTAAAGTACACATAATAATGAAGAACTTTTGTTCTACAACTTTTCCCAAAAGTCAATAGTTTAAGAGAAACAGACGTTCAAAAATCTCAAAAAAAAATCTCTAAAATCTATCTATCCCCAGTTATGATCAGCTGTGTTTACATTTTAGGTCATATTTGGGGTCATGAATTAGAAGCACCATTTTCTGAATTTGTAACTAAAGCAGGGAAGAAGAATTTTTGAAAAAACTAAAATAAAAATCATTTTATTTGGAAAAAAAAAATATCGAATTTTGAAATTTTAACACTTGCTTTCAAACAGTCATCAGTGATATTATAAGTGGGCTTCGGATTAGTACCCCCTTTCTGACTAACCTTGTAGAGTTTTCATACCATGACGTGTTATTTGATAGCAGCAGAGCGTATATTGAGCGGCTGTAATGTCAAAATAAGCGATCTTGAAAAAGTTAATATTTACGAGCTTATTCAACATTGTTTTTGATAATAGAGGTAAACTGTTGTGAGGACCCACTTAAAAATTGGTCGATAAGACTTTCTAAACTCGATACTTTGTATAAAAATTACAAGTGTTTATTAGATCACACTTACTGTTTTTGTAAATGTGTGACGAGTACGAGATATTTGAATATTTAGAGAGTAAATATCGTATGGAGAAAAAGCGACGGCGTCGCATTAGGGAAATAAATAACCCATTCGAAATTGATGAAAGGAAATTTATAAACCAATATAGGTATCTATTGCAATAATATATGCAATTTATTTAAGGTTATTTAAAAATTCCCACAGGTGAAGCAGTTGGGTCATACTAACACGACGGCGGCGGCGGCGTCTTGTTTGTGTTTCACTAAAAACAAAAGCATCACATTATACGACATTTTAATAAAAAAATCTGAGACTGTGTGCCTAGTTTTAATTCGATATTTTGATAAAGGTAAGTAAACGAACGTACCACATTGTTGAAACAGGATTCACAATAAAGTATGAAATCACAACGAAATGATAATTTACCATTTTATTGACAACTTCGATCGACTAACTGTGTTATAGCTAACAGAATGATGACAGAATATCACGCAGCGGAAACAAATTTACCTAAAAAAAACACTGCATTAAAGTATTTAATAACTACATCGATGTCAAGTGGGGAACAAAACAATTCAAGATGTTTTTTTAAATTTACGCGCTAAAAAAGTTGACAAAACTAATCCACGTTGGTACGTTCATAACCACGTTGTTTCTTTTATTTAGAGTCACAAAGGTCTTTTAAACGTGAAACTTTTGCTTTTTAGAACTATTAAATAATGTATCATAGTCAGTGGTTATACATAATTTTAGATACAACATGTACTTACCCAAAAAAAACATGTTTTTATTATTTTCAAAAAACCGGTAAATTGCTAATGAATTATATGTATTTAGATTTTTGAACGTTTTCTATTACAAAAACATAGACATCACAGCAGGCCACCCACCAGTGGTCTCGAACCTACCGATTTTTCGGTATTTCTACCGATATGGGACCGCTTCTACCGAAATACCGAAATGTAAACAATTTCTCACGATTTTTGAGAATAGGAGGTTCTTCCGATTATTTACCGATTTTACACTTTTAAGTTGGCAACCCTTTTCCATTTATGTTTAATGTTAGGGGGAAGCCCTCAATTCCATATATTTTGGGGAATACCCCAGCAAAATAGGCTGTCTACTGAATCAATCACTGGTCTATTACATGCAAACGACTCTTTAACTTATCGAGTACTGTAATTATAGACACAATAGATAAGCAATGGCACTGACGAACCGGATCGTCGCGGTCGGTCGGGCCGCTAGCGGTTATTACATCTAATTGTTATGATTTTGAAATTAATTCGAAGATGACCGCAGCTATGGCCAAAGAATATTGGTATAATAAAAAAATAATTATACTTAAGTGTGATTGCTATAAAGTAGTCTGTAAGTTTTTTTTTTTTCAATAAATAAACGAATTTGATTGCATATTGTATTTTTTTGTCAAATACTGATTTTGGGTACAAATATACCGATTTCTGGCAAATCTACCGATCTCGCTCTATGACGTTCGAGACCACTGCCACCCACAGACAAGCATTACCGTTCAATAGTCGTTCACATACCCACTCAAACGTCCAGGCAACATTTGTTGCCTAAAAAAATTTCCGGTCGAACGTCCGGGCCGCAGTTGTGGCCCTCGCGACTTGTTCCGTTTAAAATCATTTTCTTATGTGGTAGCCCAAAGAAAGCTTCCGATTTTTTTTGGGGTGGCGCTGTATTAAATTCCGCGTCTGTGGATACTAGGAACACTCTATACAAGCATAGAGAAAAATTTAGAAAAAAAAAAGTTTATGTCATCTTTTTGTGTCGGCTGTAATTTGCAGAGCTCTGACAAAACAACGTAAGTACAATTTTATTTTTATCCCAATGTAGTTATGTATCATATCAAAATAATCCCCAAGATTCAAGCTTTACGAATATCTAAAAATGTCATAGATTCAAAGGCTGTTGAGACCAAATATATCGAAATGAAAAATATGCCTCATGACGCCGTGTGGAGCGTGGACATTTTCGTAATATTTTTATATGATTTACTACTTAATCTATTTAAATATTGCTCGTATTATGGATATTAGTTCATTATTAGTATTTACATAAACTTAGACGGGTAAAATACAACGAAAATAGTTAAGATTCATGTGTTTTCTACTAACGTTTCGTACGGGCAACAATAGTGGCCTTAACAGTTACGTTTTTAGACCACAATAAGGGTTCGTACAAGCGAAAAATCATGAATGTGATCCTGTTATCTGTTTACCCGACTACAGCGAACCAAAAGGAGGATTATGATTTTTTCGCTAGAGTTCATTTGGTGTTTGCTGTTTTGTGCGATGGTTTAGCTCGTGCAATAGTTTAGATCAATGGAATGATGTTTTCTAGCCGAACGTAACACGGTTTTTTGAGTGTGTCGTCCTTAATAATTCACTACTACATTAAACATCTTATCTCGTTTGTTACAGCACACCTCCCGGCAGGACCAGCCGACGCTAAAGCCTCAACCTCTACGTCCCGGCTGTTCCATTCTCCTGGTAAGATGGTTTTTTGACTGTGTCGTCCTTAGTAATTTACTATGTTTACTTTCCTACATTAAACATCTTGTCTCGTTTGTTACAGCAGACCTCCCGGCAGGACCAGCCGACGCTAAAGCCTCAACCTCTACGTCCGTATGACTGATTATCATTTTTATCCGACGAAAAAAAAAAGGAGGAGGTTCTCAAATCGACACGTTTTTTTTTTACATATCATGTAATTTACTATCATTTTGAATACCTACGGTGATGTAAAATATTAAATATAAATACATTATTATTTGTTGTTTCATTTCACCTAAAATCACAAAATAAATAATTCCTATCAAAATAAATCATGTGCAACCTCGCGTGTGAGCGCCCTAAGGGCGGCCATCTTGCCGGAATTTCACTAGCGCAGGCGGCATCAAATTGATGAGGGAATTGGTAGTTTGTTTTGATTTATTTTGATACTCTGAACATTCCAAGTAATGACATAGGGATATCAAAAAAAAGCTTTTATAGTCTAGTTTAATTATAAATAGCTTTCATTGACACAAACTACAAAATTATTGGTAAAAACTTAGCTAAAAGAAAAATTTTACTGCAAATTAACCCATATTCTCAAGTTTAACTTTTTTTTCAAGTACTTAACATTGGCTATTGTAATTAAGTTTTCACATAAGTCGATTCTGTTTATTTTCAGCTATACATACGTATTTTTTATTTTGGTGTTACTGCAGTAGTTTACTAGATATTTAGGTTTAAGTTGGAAATGATACGGCGCGCTTGCGCGGCGAAATTTCGTTAGCGCGGCTGGACGGTAGACGCTCTCGCGGTAGAGACGCGTGGACGCTTGAGTGGGTATATTACTTTCATGGTACGATTTTTAGCGATTCAGAAGCAGGCCTGCTTTTGAACGGATATTGACTGGCTGGCATTTGAACGTTTTCTTAAGACGTCATGGTAAGCCTCCAGGGCAGTTCAACTTCCAGGCAACTTCTGTTCTGCTGTAAGAGGTTATAGTAAGCCTCCAGCAGTGGATATTTACGGGCTGATGGTGTTAAATTTCAGATTTTGAAAAGGGCTTATTCCGAGGCGAACAACGTTATTATATAAGATTTGAACAAACTGGAATAAGTAATTTGAGATGTTCAATCTTGAATTGCTTCCGAACCTTATTATTCTTGTATCAATGCTCCGAAAGGATTGATCTTTCTTTCGAGAGACAAAAAGACGACGAGCGAAGTTATAACAAACCTGCTAGGCAATTGGTTTATAGTCTTATTTTCTAGTGATGATTAACGAACGGATCCCAAAATAAATTACGAACACAATGAGATCTTTTCGGAATACAACGTTTCGTTTCACAGAAATGAAACTACATGTTTGTTATCTGTATTTTTTTGTCAAACTGACAATGACGTAACTTTTGACAGTTCTGAGGGTAAATTACGGAAAACGAGCACGCTGAAACTGAAAAAAGTACTGAGATAATTATTATGAAATTGATAACGGATAGACCCTAAGTAAAATAATTTAATATTGTCCCTGAAATGAACTCTGTATTAAGAAATAGGTGTGGCGTGTTATGTCGTGCGTTCAGTACTTCGGTGGTGAAAAAATGTGCCGTGCCCCCGGCTCCACCCAAGAAACCGAAGCGGATCACATCGGCTATAACATGGAAGTCCATGACGGCAACTGCGCTGATCGGCGGAGGTTTGACTGCGTTCATGATGTATGTGAGACATGAAAAACAAGAAGCTCTAGATCGCGAGAGAAAGCGACAGCTTGGGAAGGCTAAGATAGGAGGTGCCTTTGAGTTGGTTAACACAGAGGTAAGTTACAACTTTACAAGCCGCGATGTGGGTTTTTGTTCAAGTCTTGTACCCATGTATTCCACCAATGACTTAACTACTATAGCTAAAATATAATAAAATAGAAGGCAAACCTTGATCATCTTCAGCCTATATCGACCCGTCGTGGGTATAAGCCTTCTGTCCCTTATGCCTATCATGTTTGATTTGTGCCGAAGGAACGCATCCAGATCTTAAAGCCTAAGAGCCTAAGCTTAAGAGTATTATTATGCCAAAATATTGATACTTCAAATTTTTACTGCATGCAAGATAAGTGTACAAAGATATGAACATTTTAAATATTGTAGTATTATCTCATCCAACACATCCAATGACCTGCTAACCTATTTCAATATTGTGCATTGTTTCAGGGTAAACTAGTAAAAAGCACAGATTTCTTGGGAAAATGGCTTTTAATTTATTTTGGATTTACTCACTGTCCTGATGTTTGCCCTGATGAGTTGGAAAAATTAGCTGAAGTTGTTAATATGCATGGTATGTATGAATTACTAATAATTGTCTCCTTTATTTCATTTACGTATTATTATCCTTATAACTGGTTCTTCCCAGGCTATTTCCTGATACAGTAAATGGATCTAAGCACATAAAAATAAGGCACATCACATTATCTATTTAAATTAATTAATTGTTTCAAATGAACATTTTTCATTTACCAATTTATTAATACCTATAATAACTGAAACTTTCAGAAAGTAATCCCAAGTTACCACCTGTGCAGCCTATTTTCATATCTGTGGATCCGCAGAGAGATACTCCTGAAATAGTGGGAAAGTAAGTATAATTATTTTAGCTATACAGTTACATACCCTTTAAAAAAGAAAATATTAATCAAGTATTCTTATAAGGTTGTTGTCATTTACCTCTCTGAGGAAATTAGGTAAGAATGTAAATAACTTTCTAGGTAGTCTACTCTTTAGTTTTGTGTTCAGGATTGCTTTTCAGTGATGATTTTATTTTATGACAGTTTCTTTTTAAAGGGGAATTATGTAACATGTTGTATAATTTTTTTATTTGACACTTCCTTTTGAAAATATTGCATTATCATCCCATAAATGCTATGTTCAGCATGACATTTAAAGGATGACAATAATACTCTGCATATTGCCTTTTAAAACAACTCTTTATCAACAGTGGAGATACAGCTCATTTCATTCTGAGCAAATGTTATGCATACTTATTTTATGTTATGGTTATATGAAGTAAGACATAGGGGCCTCACATTCTATAGAAAAAAAAGGGAATTGACTGTTGTGACCTTAGTGTGAAGCTTAAACTTGAAAACATGATAAAATAATCATGTTGCTAGTTGCTTAACAAGTTGTCCTTTAGTAGTTCTGTTAGGAACTTCAAATTATTGTTGAAATGCAATTAAAAACCCCGTACTATACCATACCCCTTTCACTGTAAGTTGATTCCTGATGTTTCTCTACAAAACATTACCATACAAAGAATCAAATATAAAAAAAAAAAACATGAGTAATATACCTATTTCACGGTTTTTGATGACGTCATTTAGGTTTTTTCGATACCGTAAACCGGGGATACTTTGATTTGTTTTTGAGCTTCATGTGTCAGTAGGTATATTATTTATTTTGCTTTTAGCTGCTACAACAAAAATCTTTTATACAAACTAAATTAACAGATAGACATAAAAGTACACGGGCTAAATAAAAAAAATATACAGAGCATAGTTTTCGAGAAAAAAAGGACAAAAATTCCTTATCAAAGTTTGACCTCCTTTATGATCTTTAGCTTCCACTTTTATGATCCATATTTTATAATTCAGTTTCAAAGTAACCCCAATTAGGAGTCGAATTTCTGACATAATCAGGGGTGTAATTTAATATTTTTTATCTTTGCCATGTAACATCGCAGACACCTCTATTCCGAATGGTAAGACAGAAAAACTGTTAATGTTGCCTACATATTAAAATTAAAATGCATAAGTTCCATTTTCACACAGATGTAGGATCAAATGCAATATTTTTAGTAACGATCAATGTCACCCCTGTATTTGAAAGTAACCCCGGTTTACCGGTACCAGTCTCCTTACGGCTACAATTTATGAAATGATGAAGCTGTGAGGACTCATCTTTGGGTGAAAAGATGTGAAAAGAGTATAGTACCATGGGATGGTCACGTTAATTTTTGCTAAATTCTCAAGATTTAATCAGCTGATGTTGTTTACATTCTTAACTTTACCTCCTCTTCTTATATGTATTTGTTACTCATTAATACTTACTTCTTACAGATACTGCAAGGAGTTTTCCCCACGCTTCCTGGGCTTGACGGGTACAAAGGAGCAAGTCCAGCAGGCTTGCAAGTCATACCGTGTGTACTTCAGTGCAGGCCCACAGGACGTAGACAATGATTACATTGTAAGTATTGTAAAATCATGCTATCTGTATTGATTTTTATTACATAATTGATAAGATTTTAGTTCTTGTTCAGTTTTAATACTGACAATAGCTTTATTATTGCTGGGTTTTATTATAAACAATATAATTTTACAGGTGGACCATACAATTATTATCTACCTTGTTGACCCTGACGGTGAATTTGTTGATTATTACGGCCAGAACAGGAATGCTAAAGAGATTCACAACTCCATGCTTGTCAACATTAAGAAATATGAAGATTCAAAGAAAAGCACGTGGTTTTAAACAAGATATGCATTTACGTAGTGAGATAGATTATAGTTCCAAAGTATTTTTATTTGAGTAAAATAACACTATTGTTTCTAAACGAGTTGTGGTTTTATTTGATTTAATCACTTAGGACTATTTCAATAGATTGATTATTTTTGGAATGTTTTTCATGTGATTTACTCTACATTTTACAATGATTAAATAAAAATAAAACATCTTTGGGCTGATTTTTCAATCGTCAGATGACTTTTAGAGCCTTTACGCACTATCGACTGGTCGCCGGAGACTTGGTCGACGGCGACTGTGTCCAATAGACTATACACTATATACTTTCTATAGTTTAAATAGATGTTTACGCACTCGATCGCCGGTCGCCCGGGCGTCTATGCTTATGTTTTGCTCGCAGAGAGACCAAGTCTCCGGCGACCAGTCGTAATGGCTCTTATCTAAAGAATAAATATGGCTGCTTGACATATTTTCTCTACAAAACCTGTCAAAATTATTCCTTAGATAAAAGTTGTCTGATTGGAAAATAGACCCAGGGTATTAAATTAATAAACACAAACTTCAGATTTGTAAACAACATAATATATAATTTATAATAATTTCAAATTAAAAGTTTGCAGTCATTTTGCTAGTAATTTTACTAATAGTGACTTGTCCACCGGAGCTGTGTATTTGCACTAAACTTTGGTCTAACTGGTATAACTTTACTGTGGTTCCTTCAAGGTTCGACGTCGAAATGCTCACTCCGCCTTCGTTCACCGTCACCAAGTTAACGTCACCGGCGTAGTTAACGTCGTCGATAATGTTAACGTTGCTAGTGTTCAAGCATATGTTATCTCCTTGATAATTCTTATTTTGGCTATTGTCAACTACTAAAAGCTCCGCTTTCATGTCACTGTCGTCCTGTAGTACTAACTCTCCTGTCACCTCTAATGGGACCTCCTGTACCATATTTAGTGTCAGTTCGTTGGATTGATCTTTGGGCGACTCATCAGTAGAAACATTTTCATTGACTGTTATTAACTCTCCATGCTCCTTATTAAACATAATTCTATCAGTAATGACGGGAACAGGCTCAACGTGTTGGAGAATGACTAGTCCACGATTTTCTGTTCTCTTCTTTTTCGATTGATGGGTTTTTGCGTGTTTCAATTGTTGGGATTTCGTAGCGAATTTATGTGTACACATTGCGCAATCAAATGGTTTTTCACCTGGAAACAGTAAGAATTATTAAAATGGTTTGGCATTGTTAGCGGAGATGTTATGAACGGGGTTTAAGCTGCATGCGAAAGACGACAAGTCAGATCAGACGAAAGGCGTAACCGTTTTCAAAATGACGCCATTAACGGCCCCTCGTGAAGGTCTTATTGCACGATCGCTATGCCAACAGTAACTATTATCTTAATGTTAGATACATTAAGATAATAGTTACTGAAGGCTAGTACAGCTCCCGCAAAAAGATATGCATCTTTACGTTTGTGTAAGCGCACGTGCGCGCGCCCTTTTTATACCTGTTTGGCAGAGTTCTGACCAATCGGATAAGTGCGGCTAAGCGCTCTGTCCAGTTATGCAAATTTTGCATTATGAGCGGGCATTACCCGTAAACATTTACTGATGACCATGGGCTTCCCAATGAGCGCTATTCTGAACGTTCGGCTGAAGGATTGGTGACCGCAGTTTGTATCTCGCTCTTGTCACGGCCCATCTTCCGTGCGGAAGATTTCCGGTCCTTTGGAAGGCATACACGGAGACACAGGTCCAACGCGCAGAGGCCCCTTTGAGAACTTTAATCTAAAATGGGATGGGGCACCAACCGGGGACTATCCACGGCTGCACTATTGGAGTACAGTCATGGACCGTCTCAGGTGGGTGCAAAACTATTGTGAAATATGGTAAAAATAAAACTGGTCTATGGGAGCTGTTAAATGGACTATTTAACTTCTATTGCCGGAAGAAAACGGCGTCTGCCTTTCAAGTTTGAAATACCGCAGTTTGTTGTTATTAGCAGATGCTGGAAGGAGGAAGCTGCTGCCAATCTTCTTGACATAATCCTCAAGTCGTCTTTTACGACACTCACGGGGGAAAAGGGATGGCCTAATTTTTACCGCGAGGGAACCACAATGTGGTTTGAATATTTACCAGTATGTACGCGATAGTGGTCCCGCAAACGCGTGTTGTTTGCAAACTTCTTGGAGCAGACACTGCATTCGTATGGACGCTCGCCCGTGTGCTGCCGCATGTGAGCGCTTAAGTTTTTGCGCGTGAACCTGTCAATATTTCACTTTAATTGTTTTTTTTACAAGATAGCTTTAGGAATCCAGAAAAAGTACAAAACCTATCGGCAGTTTTTAATAAAACCTATCGGCAGTTTTTAATAAAACCTATCTATCTGCGGTTTGCCCTACTAGAAAGAGATATAAATTTGACATTACCTCTATGGAGCTTATGTCAAATTTTTATCTCTAGTAGGGAAGACCGTTAGAGAGGTTATTGATAACGGGATAAAACATCAAACAAGAGACAGAAAATGTAGGTAATGTATATTTATATTAAGGTATGTAAATGGACGTGTGAAGTATATCTTAATCTTTAATATAGAACTAAACTGTGAAAGATGTTATGGTAGTTATCTTAATCATCAAAATATGAATTAAGTCAACATGCCATGTTATAATAGTATTGTGAAACACACAGGCCTTATAGTATAAATTACCTTTTCCCACAAATGTTGCAGCTGTACGGCCGTTCCCCAGAGTGTATGCGTTCATGGCTCTTGAGTGAAGAGCCTGATGTGAACTTGCGATCACACATCGAACAAGAATACGGACGTTCACCTGAGACAAGAGATCGATAACTTAACTTAAAATATGTACTTTAAATGAGAATAAAATATTAATTACGCAATTTGTGTGATATTAAGATTTTTTTCTTAAAATTCATTGATCGATCGACAGTTCTTATTACACCAAATCGATTAGCCCGACTTCTTGATTTTTATCGATCCGTCATCGAGCTAGGATCGATCGATGACAAACGAGTCTTGCGTGGCTCCTACGCCTCCCGGCAAGCTACGCTCCGGTCACCCTGCTCCCGACTGATAAAAATGTCGATCGATGGTTGATGAAATGTCAATCGATGGTTGGTCAATTGTCGATCGATTGTTTTACCGACCCGTATCCGTCAGTCTGCCAAAGCTACATCCATCGACATTGGTGGGGTGGGTGTGGCAATACCCTTAAATATACAAATGAATAATGATTTCGTCAGGTTAATCGACTAGTTCTGTGTGGTTTCCAGAAAAGAATAGACCACCCTTTTCCTCTTGTGGGTGGTGTATAGAAGATGATTTATCTCCTAATGGCCAACACCGCATATTTGCGGCAGCTTCCATTGTTTATCTATTGTGTCTGTTTCCGATAATTGACTAGTTAAGGGATGGGCAGCAATGTCCTCGTGTCTATTAATAATAACAGACTGCGTTCACCAATCCTTCTGCCAAGCGTAGTTATGGCAATTCCCCTTTGACCGTTCATTGCAATGTTCTGTGCGTTTACGAGTTAGCTATATTTGAAAGCGATTATCATATTTACCAGTATGTGTTCGCATGTGCAGCGTGAGGTTAGAGTTCTGTATGAAACTCTTGCCACAAGCGGAGCACACGTACGGTTTCTCGCCCGTGTGCGTGCGATGATGTGTGTTGCGTGTCGACTCGTGACGAAATCTGTTGACAATGAACACACTTCACTTCATGCTTCCCAAACATTACGCTGTTTCTTTTAGCAGATAAAATATTGTAGTCTTGAACACTATTATGCTCGAATTCAACACACTTCGCGTATCTTGCGTCGGGTACTGCGCAATATACGCAACGCAAACTACGCTTAAGTGTGGGTGTCGCCGATGAAAATAAGCTGAATATAGATAACGTTGATTGAACGCACGATGCGCGAAATTTCTAGGCTCTATTACGCCCGGCGTGACGATACGCGTGATGATGCCGCGCGGGAGTATGTGTATGTAGCACGATGCATGCGCATAACGCGAGAAAACTTGAGCCGCGCAAGATAAGCTCTGCGTCTGTAGCATATAGGCTTACAGCTCTTACGTGGAAACGGCCTTATGTTTGCTATAAAGCAAATTAAATGGCAATAAACCATTTGTTTAAGACATCCAACTTTTGTAATAAAACACTCAAATAATAATATTATAGTGTTGCATTTCAGGAGGGTGCGTGATCATTCCAATTTAAACCTTATTACAGTGGTTTAAAAGTCAACGTGTCATAGTTACCTTTTGTCGCAGTACTGGCACGAATAGGGTTTACGGTCCGAGTGCACGAGACAGTGCGACGCGAGCAGACGATTGGAAGGGAACCGTTTGCCGCAAGTACTGCACTCGCACGGACGGAGACCGATGTGACGAGACATGTGTGCTGCTAGGAGACCACTTTCGCTGTACCTTAAAAACGAACGTTTTTTGAGTTATTTGATATTTATTACTGTGTTCTGCATGTTTCATTGAGCTGTCAAAAGCCTTTGTCGTAAATGATGCTGGCTATTTATGATTAATGACGGTTTACTCACGTGCATTTTTCGGGATTGCCCGACTAGTTTCGGACCCAAACGGAGCCCTTAACCATGAGCTGATCACGCGGCGAGGTCGCGAGTCGAAACTAGTCGGGCAATCCCGAAAAATGCACGTGAGTAAACCGTAAATAATCATAAATATGAATGTGTCTCACGAAAGTTATAATACAAAAAGATGCTGGCTATATCATATAGGTATTTTATTAACGATGTTCCAGTCTAGCCTTCCTCTTGGATCGTGGGTAAAAACACAAATGTCACATGCGCTATTACGCAAACAATTATAACAGGGACAACCATCTGTAAGCAATACAGATTAGTATATTAGATTAGGACGGAACCGGCCACCCGTAGCCACTGCGCCAATCGAATGTTCGTTGCCACATGTTACCTTTTGTCACACATGCTGCAGGCGTGTTTCTTCTCGACGAGCTCGCCGGTGTGCACGCGCGCGTGTCGTTTCAACGCGTAGAGCTCCGTGAACGCTTTGTCACAAATGTCGCACGAGTACCGCTTTGACTCCATGTGCCGGGAAATGTGCCGACGGAGCACCGACTTTGCTGTAACGAGCGATAGTTTGGATAAACAATGATTATATTTGAGAACTACTATACCTAATGTATGCTCCAGGCATTAAAATATTTTGAACCCTCAGGTTATCAGAATAAAATGTTTTAGACAAACACGGCAAAAGATCTTAGTACCTACCTATTATGTAGTGCATGCAATTATCAAACAACTTAAAACGTGTTACATAATTCCCCATAAAAAAGAAAATGTTAATCAAGTAGTCTTTTACGGTTGTTGTCATTTACCTCTCAGAGGAAATTAGGTAAGAATGTAAATAACTTTCTGGGTAGTCTACTCTTTACTTTTATGTTTTCAGGGTTGCTTTTCAGTGATGATTTTATTTTATGACTTGTCCAATTTTTTTTTGCGTTCTATTTTTGTTTCAAAATATTGCCAATGGACTCTTTACAAGGGACCTTTTAATCCGCTTTCGGCTTTAGGGGTATTTTTGTAGCACGTAGTTATATCAATGTAGACAACTTTAATGATTTGCGTAATATTTATAGCGAAAGACACGTTTAGACGACCAAAGGCAGAGATTTGTATTTTTAGTGTGAAATCCACTAACAAGATTTACTACAAGACCGTTCATTACAAACTGAGACCCCTCCGTGCCTCGGGGAGCACGTTCAACGTGTCATGCAAATACCTATATGACAGCCGTTACAGGTAGTCAGAAGCCCGAAAGTCTGACAACTGGGTTGTGGTGCAGTTGCTCCGTGTAAAATACTGGTATTCAGCTGCATCTGGTTAGACTGGAGGCTGACCCCAACAAGTTTATTGCTGCAACAGACTTTCAAATTGCGGACACACCCACACTGCCGTCCGACTTCTAAAAGACCGATAAGAGACAATTTGTCAAATTTGAGTTTTATAGGTATACTACGTAAAAGCGCAACTTTTCTCTATCGACCACTCTGGTCCATATTTTTCTATCATTTGTCAGTTCCGAGATCCAGAGACTTTTACAGAGACTGTAACATACCTTTTACAGAGACTATATTGTAGATGGTCACATTTCAGTACAGAAAAGCATGACTAAAAAACAAAAACTTTAATTTTAAAAACAATATTAGTCCTGTAACTCATTAAAAGTTAATCAATAATCTTAAAAGTAGCCCAATCATTTGGTATAACAAAACCATCTGTATCTGTTCAGAATTTTTAGGCACAACATTTTCCCTGTTTTTGCTCATAACTCAAAATTAGGTTTACTCACTTAACTTCTGCAAGATTTAAGAACTGTAGGCTAATTCACGTATTTTCATGACGCGCCGATGAAGTTTAAGTGAAGCTGCAGTTAAGTTCAAGTTTTAGTGCTAAATTCTTTTTTCTTTTCTTTTCTTTCTTTTTTAAAAAACGTTGCCCCACACTAAGATTTCTCTTGTATCGTGGGTGCGTTTACAGTCACAAATCTCACAAACAAACGCCCAGACCCGAAACAACCATCTGTAGGCCATACAAATTTTTGTTCCGTGTGGGAATCGAACCCACGACCCGTAGCGCAGAAGCCAATCGCTTAGCCACTGCACCAAACGTGTCGTCAAATGGTATTCTTGTAGTATTTGAACTGCGCGTGAACTGCGCGTCAACTTCACGAGTCGTGAAGCTGACGCGCAGGTAAGTTTGGCTGTCGTGAATCACGACAGCCAAACTTACCTACAGTGCACAGCGAAACATAAAATAATGGTATTTTCGTGTAGTATACTTGCATTACGATACTAGGTAAGTAAGTACGTATACTATTATGAAAATATGGTACGAATAGTATCTATAATTATACTACGAAATCCAATACTGTTTGAAACACAAGAATACCCACAAAGTTGAGTTCGGAATCACGCACAATGACGCGCAACAATAGAATGCCGTTATTGCGTTCGCGTGACGCGAACTAGTCTTGTGTAGTTCGTGAACGATGAACGAATAGGAACCGTATCTTCGCACTGTACTAGAAGAAACGTATCCGAACGCTGACTTGTAATCGGTCTAGTAGGTCAAATAGCTCTTTTCGAACTCGTACATTGTGAACTGTGTGAACGAGAATGAGAAATGAAATAGTCACTGATTGACAGATACGTCATACGAATTCATTCCATGTCTGCGAATGAATGAGAACGAGAGAGAATAGTCAATGAATGATGATGCTACCCGAACCCGACCGACCGAATTCGCAAGAATGAGATGAGCGTTATTTCAATGGCGTAGTGTCTATTTTAGCTTATAGAATAAAGACCGAATAGAGCTATTAGAACTAATAGAATGAAATAGTTCACTGTCCGAAATGAACTAGTACGGAGCGATCTTAAAAATGACCGAGCAGGCACAAGACTACGCGAACTTGACGCGAGCGTAGCTGACAGCGGTCGCCGATGATACGTGAATACGAAAAGCGTTGTTTTTATCGAAACTTAACTGCAACTACACTTCAACTTAACTTCTTTAGTTAGGTGAATTAGCCTACTGAGCGAGCAATGACGTGCTTCCGTAATGAGTTACTTGCGCAGTAAGACTTGTTAGTGGATTTGATGCTTTTCAATTACATTACAACTTACCTTTAAATTCCTTAGGACATTGGTTGCACCTCCAAGTATTTCCTTTAGTATGCAAAGACGTGTGTACTTTAAGATCATGTTCAGAATTAAATGACTCTGTGCAATGTGCACATGCGTGCGGACGCTTGGCGCTTGGATGTTTGCTATTGACATGTGCATGGAATGTTTTCGCATTTAGAAATCCCTGAAAATATTCATGTATATTAATTTAATCTTTTTTTAAACAAATGCTGCATAGGATATTTTTAACTTAATAGGTACCTTGGAACAAATCTTGCATATAAATGATTTTTCTTTCCTGCCACCTCTTTTTCCTAATTTCTTTTTTGAAGCAACTGCCTTTAGAATGCTCTTGGATTCTGAAAATTTCAGATAATATTCAAAATTGGTGCCTTGGAACTAAAACTTGGTTTTCAGATACAATCAAGTTACAAAAAGGTATTTATTTACTCATTCCTTAAAATAGCCTAAAATAAGCTTTCAGTTATGTTTGAAATTCAACTCAGTATGGTGTAACTTTAGGGTGTGTCTAAACATAGAGCGGCAAGTGCGCGGCAGCAACACCCAGCGTTCTCAGGACACAATTTAATAAACACGTTACATTACTTACAGTTCACGCGCGGCAGACGTCCAATCACAGCGCGGCATGCCGCGCGCGGCAGCTGCGCACGATTGTCGCTATACGTTATAAGACACACCTATATAATTGCAACTATAAGGTATTTTATAAATAATGACTCACTTACCTTCAAAATTATCAAATACCTTTTTTCTGGAATGAAAAAATACCAAATTCAATCATTATAAGATTACATAATTATAAAATTAAATAAAAAATACATAACAATTGTTTAAATTTACTTTTTCCTTCCCCTTGTATTTTGTACTATACGAAGGTTGTCACTGTTGTCACTGAGATCTTCTAAATATTGCACATCTGTGAATAAAGAAAAAGTTTTAAACCTAACAATATTGATTGCTCGGCCCCATAGGTAATGGGTTCCAGCTTTGTTACCACTCACAAAAACTATGAGATTGATAATTTTTTATCTTATTACTTTTCTATGGCATACAATAATTCTATATCATTAAATTGTCCTTGTTAGTAACGAAAGATTTTACAAAGAAGTAGTTAGGTACCTACCTTCCAGTAATCCTGTTTCACCTTTAATATCAATATTTATATTTTCATTATAATAATTACTGTCATCTATATTATTGTTTTCACTTATATTATTATTCTCTACCTTATCTTCTTGCTTCACAACCCTGAAATAAGTTATAACATCACCTACCGCACTTAGGGGCAATAATATTATGTACAAGAAACTTTACATTCAAATTTTTTTTTGTATTACTTTGAATACCCATGTGAAATTCAATAATTGGATATAGATAGAGTATAACACAACACATAAAGTTGCAAATAAGATTAGACCTTATGGAGCAATGCATTATGTCGTTGAATATATTTTTATTCATTAGTAAACTTGATTGCAGCAATGTGTTACTCAGTTCCAATAGAGCCATTTTTAACCCCCGACGCAAAAAGAGGAGTGTTATAAGTTTGACCGCTATGTGTGTCTGTCTGTCTGCGTGTCTGTCTGTGGCACCATAGCTCTTAAACGGGTGAACCGATTTAGGTGCGGTTTTTTTTTATTTAAAAGCTGGTTTTCTAGCAGTGGTTCTTAGGCATGTTTTATCAAAATCGGTTCACCCGTTTCAGGGCCATCAGCTGTTTTGTTATTTGTGTTGGGGGTTTTTAAATTTTTAATTTATATGTTATTAATATCAACCTAAAGCCCAATGCATACAAGGGACAGTTTTTAGCATACTCTTTTGTGAAGCAAACAACAGACAAAACTTGGCAGACTTCATTGTCTGCAAAAATAGTCAGTATCCAATACTTTGCAATAATGCACTCACACTACTCACAGGTCAAAAAATCTGCCAAAAATTCTGTTGATTTCCATATTTTTCATTTTCGTGAGCTAGAAAGCTGGCTATGGACTGTCCGTTGTCTGCGCTGTCCCATAACATGCATAAATGTGGTTGATAATATAAAGACGGACATTTCATACATAAATATATTAGCACATATTGGACAAAGGCAAGTTAAATGGAGTACAAATACCAACATGCTATGATCAGGTAGTTCCTCTTTGGTAATGAATTCTCCTTTCAGTATTGACTTGAGCATGCAGTCTGACTTCTCACACTTGATCTTGAATTCATAACACTGCACTATTTGAGTCTGACACAGCTCACATATACTTGATGGTAAGCCATCCTCTGCAAACAGCTGAATGAACACATTGGTTCAAATTATATTTAGTTATGGGCCGATTTTTCAATCGTCAGATAAATTTTATCCAAGGAATAAATAAGACGGTTTGACATATTTTCTATACAAAAGCTGTCAAAACGTCAAACTTATTCCCCAGATAAAAGTTATCTGACGATTGAAAAATCAGCCCTAAGTCAAATACAAATAAAACAACATTTAAACACATACATGATCTACTTTTAATTTAGAATGGGAAGGTTAATTTTAAGTATGAAAAGAGCTGTTTTATTTTATTACTAAATTAGGACAGTAGGACTTGGAACTGCTTCAATGCTGCAGTACCTAATATTAAAATAGGATACCTACATTCGCTTTGTATAATACAAACAAATTAACATTACAACTTACTGAATAAGACTGTGGCAATTTTAACATGAGGACTTAACAAGATTAGTATGTATATAATGATGTGCCATTTAAACTTACTTGAACAGTCGTCAATGCCGTAAACATATGAGCTAAAATATTGTTTTCTTTGGTAGCCACTAAAGGGTATAGTACCTCGTTGTCTGTAGCCAGACATATTCGACACATGTTTTGTACATTGCAGTGATCAGAACTAAGATATTGGTATAAATTGAACGGTATTTCTATTTCGATGTAGTCTTCTCTCGCTATTTTTTCTTCTTTATTCGTGACATCATTTAAGATATTTTCGGAATCCATTTTTAATTGGATGGATAGACAGTAATCCTTTTTTGGTTAATAAGCTTGTAGAATATATTTCAATCCTTGTTTTTTGTTTCCTAATTTATACGTAACCATACTGTATTTATATTTTTTCGGCCTGTAAAAACAGCTTTCGCTTTCAGTTCGCTTTACAAATATTGACAATTTGACATTTTTTGACAATTTGATTTGACAGTATTAATTTGACATTTTATTTTTTAAATAGGCCAACGACAAGTTTTACCTAAGTTGCCAGATCAAAATAATCCTTGTTTGATTGTCTATGCTCTAAGCATAGAAGTAGAAGTAGTAAGTACCTTGTCTACGCCTTTATGGAAAAATGATAAGCAGACGTCAAAGAGGCAGCCCATCGCTTAGAATAAGTACTAAACTTAGAATAAGTACTAAAGCATAGAAGGAGCGCTACTTGGCATAAACGAATCAAAATATAGCCATGCTATTTACTCATATGGCGGACTCGCTGTTGTCAGAGCGGGAAAAATAAACTTTTGACAGGCCGTAAAAATTAATTTTGTAACCTTTTGTACAGAGACTAGGGATGAGGGTATTCACACTATTAGACTATAGCTATCGATAAAATAAAGTCATCGTATAATGTATATTACGAAATATCTGAAGTAGTATTGTAAGGCCGAAAGAAGGTGACTATGATTGTGTTAACCAAATAACAGCCATGCCGGATATTGCCATAGTACATATAAATACTTACTTCTTAGAAAGTTATAATGACAAAAGTAAAGTTATAATATCATTATTATTCAGCCGAAAGATGCCCACTGCTGGACATAGGCCTCTCCCGAGCATCATCACTTCGACTGGTCCTGTTACTATCGCTATCAATAAATAAAGTCATCGTTTTAAGTATAAATGTCTATTATTTAATTTGCAATTACTAAAAGCTTCACAAAAGTTCAATACATTATTATTGAGTATTCCTTGTAATGTACTTAGACATGCACGTTTTTTTCTGTCACTAGAACGGCGCCACGTGGTCTCAGGTAAGTTGTCAATTTCGAGGCGCTGGAAATTTTAAACAAAATAATGTTTGTTTTATATATAATAACTAGCGACCCGCCCCGGCTTCGCACGTGTACGTTTTATAGCTTAAAACCTTCCTCTTGAATCACTCTATCTATAAAAAAACTGCATCCCTAAAAATACAAGATTTTAAAGATAATTACGGTAAAGAGGTGTAAAAGTTAGTGGCACCAAATGCAAACTGATTGAGAAGTAAGTTAATCATCGTTTATTTAATACGTTAATTTTGTTTAGATTCACTGTTCTCCTAATTATTTTATCTATCAGGCTTGAAGATTACGACTGTATTAACAGCATTTATTTGAAAGATAAACAAAACAATGAAATATTATCTGAAATAGTCTATTGTATGAATGTCCGTAAGAATTTGTCAAACGTAATGTTGCAAGAATAAAAAGATTTTTATTTTTTTATTTTCAATCAAGCTAAATCCAGTGCGGGGCTAATCTGTCCCAATTTTTTTTAAAGAAATTACTCGAATTCTTTTACTTCCTGTAGACATGCAATTCAATAAGAACTTAGGCTTTTAAATTTAGATTGAAGGTATAATGTTGGTATAGAGTCCTCCTTCAGTCTCCGCCATTTGCCAGAACGAGTAAAAGAAGATAAAGTGAAATGGCTGGAGCAAATTCTGTGGTGCTTTCTTGGATCCCAACCAATTTCGTGAGCTACCACGGCAATCCATTTATTTCGAAAATATTCGTCACAGAGAAACCTAAATGAAAAAAAATGTATAAATACCTAATTAATTAAACCTAACACAAAAATCACGTTGTCGATAGATTTATCGATAAAATTTTCGCACCCCTTTAATAATTTCTTTGGCGCATATTCATAATGATAAATAGATATGATGTAGATAGTTTAAACTTATTTATTTTACTTCTTCTAAAAGGTAATGTCTTACTTTTACTTATTTAATGTATAATGAAATATATATAAAGGAAAATCTATGAATAAACATAAAAATACTACGTACTTGTGGAAGCCGATATTTTCACTTCGATTTTTTGTACGTCCCTTGCGAGATTTACATTTTTTTACTATTCAGGACATAGCGCACACTCTTATTTATAAGAACAATATGCACTTACACAAAACACAATTAATGAAATATAAATTCTTGACTAAAATATTTTTTCAAATCACCGCGCCACTGTCACAAGTATTATACGACAAAATTTAAAATATCGTTGTCGTTTGACAGGCGGTACTAGTGGCGGGCTATTTAATTTGGTAGCGTTAGAATTGGATCAAAATCTCGAAATTGCTCTTATTTGACAGATACCCCTGTACGTTTTTCAAGTACCGAGGCGGCTTCTATGCTTTAGTACTTATTCTAAGGTACTAAAGGCCCATCGCCTGGCCCAATGTCTTAGGCCGGCCATACACGGGCAGCTCGAGCAGTTAGCCAGTGATAAACATACACGGACCGCTCTTGCAGTCAGAGTCAACAGCTTGAAACTACCATTGATATCTTTACCTTAACTGCTCGAGCAGTTAGCAATTTCAATGTTAGGCTGCCATCAGACGGACTGCATCGCAGCAACCGCACGCAGTCGAGGTGCCATTTTAATAGGTATTAAAACAAACAAATTTTGAAATTACGCGCGCGCGCTCACTGTCCTTCTCTCTCACCTTCTCTTTACACTGCACTGCTCTCACGTTCACATAAGTCCAGCCAAGAAAACAAACAAGAGGAGCGAAAAGGTGGTGGGGGGAGCAAACTGCCCCGAAAAAATAGACCGGCGGGCTATTAACTGTTCTGCCTTTGTTACTGTCAAGACAGTACTGGGGGCTTACCATGACCTCTTAAAGCAGGGCAGAAGTTGCCTGGAAGTTGAACTGCCCTGCTTTTTTGTACTATGACATCGTTATAGCAGGCCTGTAGCAGGCCTGCTACGTTGACGTTTACGAAATCCGTTCACCTGTTTTTTTTTGTATAGACTTTTCGTACCATAAACAAGCTTATCCGTTCAACTTGGTTGAATAGTCGTTCACCTTTTGTACTGTCATGGTACGATTTTTAGCGATTCAGAAGCAGGCCTGCTTTTGAACGGATATTGACTGGCTGGCATTTGAACGTTTTCTTAAGACGTCATGGTAAGCCCCCTGTTCTGTCTCGGCGTGTGCGTTCAAACAGTAGCAGTACTGCGCTGTCCACTGCTCTGCCTCACTGTTCTGCCCTCGTGTGAAACCAGCATAACTGCGAGAGAGCAGTCGACAGCTCGAGCAGTCAGTGTATGCCTGGCGTCTGCTTGACCGCACGCCGTGCCGCCAACCGCCCGAAGCAGTTGCAACTGTTCGAGCTGTTTCGTGTATGTACGTACGTAGAAGGCTGTATGTCTAGTAGAAGGCTATGCAGTTGCAGCTTAAAGCAGTCGATTCGATCCTGATTGCTTCAAGCTGCCCGTGTATGGCCGGCCTTAAAGCCCAATGTACAGTCTATACAGTAATGCGGCCAGTAATTAGCGAAGTTACTTGCTACTCGCTTATCATTGAACATCCCGATTGACGACACGCCGTAAATATTGTTCCGAAAACACTTCGATGCAACTCTCATACCTACGGTCCGTATACAAGACATACCTACTTAACGTAACTTATCAATTATCATAGTAGCTATGTCTACATACAACGTCGTGTTTAGCTTAAAAATATTATTATAAGTCGGTAGGAACGAGGTATCTTTATCTTGATTTAATTGCGACGAAAGCAAACAGCCATCATAAAGCCGGTGTAGCACTAACGGAATAATGGTTATAAATTAGAATACAATACATTTCTATAATCTTATCAAACTTGCTCTATTTTCATAGTTCTCTCTAATACAACCCACTTCTCTGTTACAACAGCATTTTTAATTTTTATACTGATTAGGTAGCCTATCTAACTTTAGGTAAATATAAATAACTATTTTAAATAATGCCAGCTTAATGGGTAATATATAATTGTTCAAGTAAAATGTCAGAGAGTAGGTACTCTCATCAGCCCTGAAATGTCCACTGCTAAACTTGAGCATCAGTACCTATTGTCGTGTACAGTATTATAAAATAGGTAGGTAGGTACTCTGTAATTCTCCTGATGATCGCTAAAGCAATGATCAATTACTTACATCACAGGGTACATTGCTGCCACGCTTGGTAGACGGATTGGTGATCGTAACATATTTTTACTTGCTTAGAATAAGACTGTTGCAATTGTGCACGAGGGTGCACAAGCGCACGGTGCAAGATTACTAGAGTCAGGAGATTATTCACCAACCTATCATGAACTGTTCAATAAGCTAATTCGATATCTAAACTTTTCAATAGCTATAACATTTTGCGTTTCACCACTTATCAGTAGTGATAATGACAAGACTATTGAACACATAAATGTCATATTTCTAGGTCACATTTAGCATATCTGGTCAATAGTTACGGTCTACTTATTGGTATGTTGGTGAAACACCCCCTAAAAGTACTTATTTTAGGTGCTGCATACAGTGCTGTTGATTAACGAGGTCACGGGGCCAATTATAACAAAATTGTTGTTAAACTGCAAACGTACTTGTGTGTACAGACGAAAACTGTCAAAACGTCTGGTTTTGTATTTGTTGTCAAACAATTTTAAAAGTGTTTGTATCTAAAACTGGGGCAAAATTCTCCTAATAGAAATCTTGATAAATCGCAACCGAACCAAGGCCGAACCGTTCACTCAGACAGTTTTCGTTATCGACAGCTGTCAAATTGTTTGACACAAAAAACAAAACCAATTATTTTGAAAGTTTTCGTAAACAAAAACTGACTGACGGTTGTGGTCACAGAACATATATACCCTAAAGAGGGTGTGGTGCGTTTGCGTTTGGCAACAATTTTGTTGGTCGAATTGGCCCTCTGTCTGAATGAGAGGTTCGGCTTCGGTTCGGTTGCAATTGATCTACATTTCTGTTAGTAGTATTGGTCCCGTCTAATTGTAACCATTCTAAATTAGGAAGGTACCGGCCCAAAGGTCCAAAATATTTCAGGCCGGAGACGGACAGCAGCGTCATCGGTGTAACTAACTACTCAGCTGTCCACAAAGTAAGTAATTATTGGACAGCGTCTTGTGTAACACCTATCCAATAGAAGGCGGTGATAGGCTGTTGGCTGCTGATATTCAGTCGCAATACGACCGTAGTTCACCCTATTTGAGGCACTTGCCACTTGGCACCATAGATAATTACATTTCTGCACCGGTCTTAACCAGAAATATTATTGTTTTTACTTACTTATCGATTCATCTGTACACGTGCTCGTTAAATACATATAGTAGGTATAATAGGCATCTATATCATATTTTTTGTAACTCATTCAATGTGTGTGCGTAACAGTACCCATGACACCGATGGGATGGAGCAAGGGTGTCGACACAAGTCGCGTCCCACTCCAGAGGCCTACCGATCTTCCATTGCAATAAAGTCATGCCGTCAGGTCTCTTGCCATCGTCGCGTACCAAGCCATTAGGTTCCAATACAGATGGCAGGCCGGCGCGGCGGTAGCAAGAGCGCGACGGATTATGTCATTCAAGTTCGCGTGCCGTGATATGCGACCTGCACTCCTGCAGCAAGACAAGCCGTGGAGTCCGAGGCCGTCGACAGCTTCGCCGCAGTGGCACCGATTCGGAGCAACACAATGAGCACCTACGCGTAGGCATGTAGCGAGTCGAAACCTGGTGTCATCCAGCACGGTACCTATGCTGGGTGAGGTAAATGCCTGAAGCCTAAGTCCCGACTCCCATTCACCTACAGCCAGCAGACGAGCACGCTCAGCAGTATTAGTCGACATGTTAATTAAATTGTTCCGTACCAATCTGCACAGCGGCTCATCCCACTGTCTCTGGGAAGATAGGTTGATGGGCAATTCTGTATTTGGGCAAGCCATTTTCCAGGCGTCTACAGCATCAGTCAAGCACGGCACTTCAAAGTCAACCAGTGAGGAAGCCAAGATTTTCCTGGTTAATTTTCTGTACTGTGGACCGAGGACAGGAACGCCGGTAAACTTACACTGGAAATTTTGCGAACGCCAAGCCCACCAAATCGAATAGGTAGTGTGGCTTGGATCCAAGATTGGTCGTTCAGGGCCACATTTAAAATGAACGTTAAGGTGTTTCGTATAATTTGGTATATTCTTTCTAAAAGTTGCAACTGCTTCCATAATTTATAATTTCTTAATAATTTAAAATACTTAATTTAAAATTGAAAACTGGGTTGGACTGGACGCCGAAGGCGGAGGACATAATAATGGGGCGCGAAAATTGCTCTACGAACTCTAAACGAATTTAGCATGATAATTTAACCCCCGTAAGTAGCCCACACCGCCGGGTCTACAGATCCTAAATACGGCCCTGGTTACCTACAATAAATCTTTACATTGGATGTTGAAACAACTACAAAGATTAAAGTAAGTATATACAAATTAAATTACAATCTCATAAAGCATTTATGTAGGTATAATTATAAGTATGTTATTAAAATTTCACAGTTGATAGTATTTAGAACGTTATTCGTCTCGGTCAACAACATCTATTTAGAGGTGAAAGGTCTCCCCTATCCTTGAAGATAATATAGCATATTTAAATTTCTGAATGAGTGAGTGTCCGTGCATTTTGTGTAGTATTAACCGGTTGCGTACCGCCCATCGTCCCAGGACGACACTTAATTGTCTTATCTACTGTGTCTATAATTACGGTGATTGAGAGTTTAAATAAGACTGTAGATACCTACCTATTCCCATTGTAATCATCGTATACGACTTCTACCCCAACTAAATCAAAACTAAGGTAAACCCAGGATTGAAATATACTCATCACTTTCTAACGTCATATAACAAAAAGAGACGGGGTTATTTTAAAACCCGGGTTTTAATGACCATCTTATGTGATAAGAAGGGTAGATTATTTTTAAATTCTATTTCTGTCTCTTAAGTACAAATTCTTGACCCGTTTAAAAAATCAATAACGACGACTACATCAAATTGCTCATATCTCTAATTAATTATCTAGTGGCTGAAACTAAGTAAGTATGTTACAATCATAAAAACCTACAGCATTATGTCCGCGTTTGTTATAAGTTTTTTGTGTAATAAGTACTCGTTAAACAAATCAATAATAAAACAATCATAAATATTTTATCTCATAGATCCGTGCCTAACAACCCACAATAACGGTTGTTAGTAATTTATTCCAAATATACTTAATTTCATTATAATACTTAAGTAGTTTAGTTAGAGTAGTTATCATATAAAATACCTACCAATAAGTTAGTGTCAACTTAGAGAAATAGCGACTTCGACTAGAAATTGGTTAGCGGCACTAATTAACTAATAAGTTAACAGAAACTTCCATGGCATTGTAGCTGGCAGAACATAGAGATACAGTCTGTACCTATATTCTCTGGACATAGTGAACATAATATAAATACTAATTAATTTTATACCTACAGATACTTAATTCAAGCGTGCCGATAAAATATTAAAGAGAACCAGGTGGGCAAGTTGTCTTAAATGTTCTAACAATAAGTCGGTAGATATTAATTAACGTAAGTTATACCTATGTTAGAACACCTGTTCCTTACATGCATTATGAATTGGTATAAAAATAGAAGATATATTATAAATAACTGTCACAAGTAGATGGAAAAAATTACAGCATAATAAATTATTGGCGTAGGTGTAATTATTTAGTTTCAAAGACGTATTTTGACCCTTGTGATAAGAGTGACCCAAGGGAGATGATAATGTGTGTGGAAGTATCGCGAGCGAGCTCGCAAGCGGCGGGATCGCAAGCAAGGCGCCCGCGCATCGCATACTCAAGTTGCTCACCCAGGAGGCTGGACCGCCGTGCGACGACTCTCCGCAGTTCTAGTCTCTACCAATATGTTCATTGGCGTCACCTCAAGTGGAGACAACGTGAATTCTCATTACGACTACCTGATTTGAACGCCGGAGGTAAGCACTTGCCCTGTTTTTAAATGATGAACTTAACGAAGGTCACCCAAAAGTTTATGTAAATAAGTGATTACCGATAGGCTGACGTGTAATCTCCCAGAGAATTGCTATTCATCGTACAGACCCCAGCGCAGATCTATCCGTGTCAAGCATGATTTTAAAATTAATGTAAACTACTTAATTATATCATGGCTTTTTCTAATTAGGTATAACATACATCAATATATTTTTTGGTATGAAATACTATGAATACGAACTTACCATGTATTTTTTCTTGCAGGCACATCTAGTGAAATAAATTTTGTACGCTTACAAATATGGCGTTAGATTTTGTAGCTGGATGTATAGGGGGTAAGATACATTTTAAAGTACTAACTTGTTGGATCACATTAATCTAGTATTGAAAATAACTAATACAACTTTTTTTTCAGGTTGTGCGGGAATCATTGCTGGTCATCCTTTGGATACGTTGAAAGTGCACATACAATCAGGTAGAGGTAGTGCGCTGCAATGTACAAAGGCTCTTTTGAAAGGAGGAACGTTGTCGAGCGTTTACCGTGGAGTCGGTGCTCCTTTAGGTGGCATAGCGGCTGTGAATGCCATAGTTTTTGGTGCATATGGAAACACAAGGCGGGCTTTGCCCAATCCACATGCTCTAAGCACACATGCGACGGCTGGAGCAGCCGCGGGAATGCTTCAAAGCTTCGCGTGTGCTCCCGTGGAATTAGTCAAGACACGACAGCAGCTGTCAAAGCCCGGAGATGGCATGCCGTCTGGGGCGTGGGCCGGAGCCCGCCACATCATACGAACTGGAGGTTTCAAAGCACTTTTCCGTGGAGTTTGTGTAACGATGGCTCGTGATAGCCCAGCGTTCGCGATTTATTTCACCTCATACGAGGCAATGACTCGCGGAGATCAATCTGTGATGAAAGTGTTTATGGCGGGAGGTGCAGCAGGAACTTTGTCGTGGGTGCTATTATATCCTATCGATGTGGTCAAGTCGAGGATACAAGGCGATGTGGTAGGGAGGTACGCGGGTGCATGGGACTGTTTTATGCAGTCTGTGCGAACAGACGGATGGCGATGCATGGGTCGCGGTGTTGGTGCGGTCACTCTGCGAGCTTTTATCAGCAACGGTGCATGTTTCACTGCTGTGGCATGGACGGATCGCGTGTGGCAGCGCATGGCTGCGGACACAAGTGTTAAAAATTTCGGGCAGTCTACGGTCATCAGTGAGGCGGTTTGCCACGAGAACAACGACCGGCAATACGATGTTTAATTTTATTGTCGATAAAGTGTTTTTATATTATGGTTTTGAAAACAGGATGAAGATAAAATATTGTTTATATTCAATTGTCGTATTTTTGTTATACGGTCCTGTATCTTACTGATTATTTCTTGAATCATATTGTATTCTGAACAGTAGGATATGGAAATTTTATAGAAGTGACAAATATTATAATGTTATATCATGTAATTAATTCGATAAAGTAACGGATGGCAAGAAGCAAAATAAATTATATCAAAGTGTGCTTCACATACAACTGCTACGAGATGGCTACGCCTGCTACGAAAATATGCAAAAATGTCATCAGTCTTTAATTCTAACATAATGTACGTAAAGTTTTATACAGAGCCCCGATGTTTTAGGGTGTGAAATGCTAAGATAATAAATAATAGAAACACCATTAACTCTTTCTTATTAAGTACCATATACTTGTCTGAAAAATTTCATACAATTTTCAAAAATATTCCAAAAATACAGGAATGATTCACATTATGAAAATATCACAACATTATAAATATGCCAAAATTGCTATATTAAAAGTAAATGTTTTTTAAAAATAAAGGACGGTTACATAATAATTTTACATAATATTAACTTCACTATACTTTTTCCTAAGACTTTTATTTCTTCATCTTATTGATTAGGTAGTTTACTATCGTCGGGTAGGCTTTTCGAATCACAGAAAAGTTTTTGTGAGACCTGAAAAAATAAAATATTATTTGTTAGGCCAATAATAGACCAAACCATAATACAGTGTATTGGTAGGAATATTAATAACTCTCATTTGAGACTTAACAGTATAATAAATTAATAATAAATCACAATTTATAGCTACCGAGATTGTATAATTAATTATTATGTTATCGATATTGGGTACTTCTTGTTTTTGTTTATTTTAAACATTGTTCGTGTAATGCACGTAATCAACTCGTGTAGGTTCTATAATCGTCATTATCATCCTCCTGCCCTTATCCCAACTTATTTAGGGTCGACGCAGCATGTGTTTTTCTTCCATACATCTCTATTAGCAGTCATCTCAGTAGTCAGTAGTCACCCTTTTTCTAGTCATATCATCTTTTACATTATCCATCCACCGTTTCTTTGTTCTTTCTGTACTATTATAACCGTCCACATTCATATTTAAAACTTTCCTCATTACATGTTCTTCATTTCTCCGCATTCGGCCCCTACCATGACAGCCGGTTTCCACACAATTTCTAAATCACCGACACTACTTTCAGACTTCCTCATACTCATTTCTAATTCTATCCATTTGCGTAACACCATACAGCATTCTCATCGTAAATGCCTTTCATTTGTCCCTTTTGTGGCCCAACATTCTGATCCATACAAGGTGTGTAGGTTCCATCATCTACTTAATAAATGATATCACAAACTTAGGGTCTTTAGAAAAGCTATGCTATAGTAAAATAATAGAATACCGTTTAACTGGATTAGTAACCTTGGAGTGCACTAGTCCTGCTCCATGGGCTGCGGGGGTAGTGGCGGCGGCGGCGGCGGGGGTGGCGCCGGGGCATCGTTGTTGGCAGCCTGGTTTTCCATCAACCCGAGCTGCTCCAGCATATCGTCGTTGTCTTCCATCAGGTGAACCTGCACCAACCACGGCCGGTTACTCTGCAAAGAACAATTTGAATATCCAAGACCGAAAAACGTCGACTTTGCGGTGGGCGGGGCTTTACAGTTTTTTTTAGGACTGAGAGGAACTTTGTCCTGGTTTAACATCAGGAATGTATGGGTACCTACAGATGACCTAATTGCTACTAATTTGTTATAGAAACGGGCGATGCAAGTCCTACGAGGTATTATGTGACAAGTGTGTTCCTTACATTTTTGAATCAGCATTGGAATCATTAGTTTAAAGTAGACGTGTACATACATCTTCCTAAACGACACCGGTTTCAACCAGAAAATGTTGCAAAGCCCTGAAAACTTTTCTAATAAAATACAGAGATACTAAACTATTTAGGTAACATACCAAATGCTGCGAGATAAGTTTTGTATAAACTTGTATTATTTACACATAATTATGTTAATATGCCATAAACGTGCCCCGAAAATGGCAATAGGCTCGCCACCTTATTACATGGGAGAAACGTGGGTGCAGAGATTGCTGTAATAGGATAACACCTCTGCTTACCCCTTCGTGGATTGCAAGCCTGAGAATATGTATGTATGTATGTTATTATGCAACCTACGTAGTTCATACATATGTAGACAAAAATGCTGAAAAATAAGGCAGAGGAGCGTCTCTTTTTTATTATTACAAGCTTTGCAGCAATGAATCATAATAATGGCTTCTGATAGAAACCATTACAATAACAACGTACGGAGTGTTATGTTATTCCCAGTCACGGTCGGGGCTAACTTCTAGCTTCAATTTGCTTTTATTTTACTGACCATTGGCCTCTTGCTTATCGCATTTTTTTTACATGCTTTGTATGATGAAACGGTCTAACCATGATACTTATCTATCTATAAACACATTTATTGTAAAGGTGGTGAGGTGAATAAGTAACTTATAAAATGAAGAAACGAAAACATTTGTAGCTTATCATTAGGCTATATATTTAACTCTTGTACTTGATTTTCATGCAGCATTTTTTATAATAAATATCTAGGGTCTGTTTTCTGAAAGGGTGATCAATTTATTCAGTTGTTCATTGGTCGATCTATATACTCGTACTAACAACCAATCACAGCTCTTGACTTGAGATTTCACAGCTTAGTTGTTTTGCGTCGACTAGCCTTTTAAAAACCCGGAGGCAAGTTACATACGTTAAGTTTCCCAGTACTGGGGAATGTGTTTTCACACCGTCTAGACTGCCGTGCTGGGGTTGTCTAATACCCCTATACGGAAAATCACCGAGCTGACCGTCACGGGCCACAAGGTACCCATTGCAGTTAGATATCATGCGTTTTAGCAATTGTTGCAATTGTTATCCAAGTGTAATCATGAACTTAATTTTGTCTTTTAGTCAATTCGTTTGGGGTTTCAGAACAAAGTAGATTCAGGTTTAGTGTACTTATACTAAAAATAACCTTGTATAACATATTTACTAAACATTACCCCCCTTATTACAAAAGATGGTTTAAACCAAGACTAAGGTATACCCAGGTTTAAAATATACCCATCACTTTCTTATGTCATATAACAAAAAGAGACGGGGCTACCCTAAAACCAGGGTTTTTCTTAGACCATCTTTTGTAATAAGGCCCTACGCGTTTGATAAAGTAACCGATTGTATGGTATGAAGAAATACTAGAAGAAGTACTAGAGACGCAGTATTTTATTACCCAGATCGCAGTATTAGTTATTGATAAAAATAAATAAGCTATGACATAATAAAATCATGTTTATGTCCAACTGTGAACGTTATCTGGCTGATATGCTGATAAAGAATCTAACTTTACAAGATTTTAATTCAATCACACCGGCGTTTAAAAACCACTGTTTAAAATGGGCGTCTTCTATTGACCTTTAACGAATAAAAGTTATGGGAGCAGAATGGTCAATATTCTAATCAGCAAATAGTTATGATTAAATAGTTATAGTATTAGAGTAATGGCTAATAAGAGCATATAGCTAATAAGGCTATCTTTGATCCATTTCTACCAGTCTTATAGGCCTACCAGATTAATAGAAATATTAAATTGTCTCAAATTCTAGCTAGAAGCAATAATGTAATTAATATTTACACTTTTCCATGTCTTTTAGGTTGTTTTGTCTAATGCAATAAATGAGGTGTAGTCAAGTTAACACTAAAGATAATCCTCCAGACGTCCCGTAGCCGTCCACAACTATACGTAGGCCTTCTCGTAGACCGCTGCAACAAATCGCCCAAGATTGCTCGTCTACGGGATCATGATATATGCCATAACCATTAACAGTTCGTAGGTCGATTAGTTAGTGAAAAAATACTAAACGACCATTGATCGCATTTTTCTACATACGTAGGTAACTGGCCGTAGACGTCTACGCCGCTACAACCATGCGTGCGAGACCGTTCATGTAACGATCTACGGCAGGGTTGGGCAAACTAGGTGCCGCGAGCCAACTCCGGCCCGCCAACCATCCCTTTTCGAGCAAGACTATTTGGCCCTCGGAAATATATTTTTGCAGCCTCATCGACATAAATATGTATAAAATAAATACATAGATAATTATACAATGCCATAAATAGCCGTAATTATTTGAGCCAAAAATGCTAGTTTTGAAAGAACAACATGCATTTTTTTTCAATTCTGGGCCCCTGCAATATTTCTTGCGTTTTGCTGGCCCCTGATGAAAAAGTTTGCCCACCCCTGGGTTACGGCAATAATGGAGTGCCCTAACTGCGGCTAAACTGATTGAAAACTGGATTCATGGACACAATAGATCCCGCCACTGATCCGCCGCGCTGGGACATTAGCGATAAAGCGACGAAGGCTAATTAGTGGATAACTTTCGAAGCGCACTTAAGATGTTATGACAATAAAAGGTGGATGGTTAGATAGAATCTCTGAGTCGCATTTTACACGGACAGAAAAAGGGTGTGGCCCAACAATATTAATGGATTGAACTTGTATGGAGGAAGTTATTTTATAGTGGTGTAAGGATGTAAGTTATTAATAAAACGTTTATATTCTAACATCAGGCAATGCCGTGCGGTGTTGTCCGTGTCGTGCTGTCTCCGAGAGCAGGATCTTCTGGCGCTTCTCCTCCATGAGTCGCTCGCGGTGCTTGTGGATGTAGTCGTACACGTTGGGCAGGCCCATGATCACGCAGGCAGAGAGCGCTGACCGGTAGATGTTCATATCTGTCGCCTCGTACCTGGAACAGATACCATTTAGTAGCTTGTTTCTTCTTATTTATCATCGATATCCCTACCTACAAAAGTAAAGGCCCGCTTTTCATTCAGAAAATGTATTAAGTAATTTTTGTTTTAAACGTTTCTCAAAAGAAAACTGTTGATAATAAAAAACAGGCGGTGTCGCGTGATTTGCCGAACCTTTTTACACAACATCACGCTTTTGGAATATTAGAATGATTTTGTCCGTTTGTTAGCAGTAGTTTTTTGCTTTGTCGGGTACTTTGGATCCGCTTTGCTTGCATACTTACAAAATATTAAGAAACATATTAAAGTTGGTATACGTATAGTCTGTATTCGCTCTAATATAAACGGGTTATTTACTGTAAGGCCTGATAAGAGGGATAAATCTATTGTCACTCATGCACAATTCCGCTCATAATTAGGTATCTATCTCCTATCAGTTCTTGATACACATTTCCTGCTACATTGTAACTATTAATTTGGAACAGCTATCTTTTGTTATAGAAATGAAGCAGCTTTGCTGCTCAAGATTATAAAAAGTGGGCGTAGCTCACTGCTTGGGTTTAATTCAAGAAGTAGTGTCCGTGACTATTTGTTGACACTTGGCGAAACAGGTTAATAGCATCAATCCGATACCATATCTCTTTTTATAAAACTTCTTTCATCATAACAATAATAGTTAACGATTACAGAACTGTGACCCCTCGTTTACACCTAAAACAAATTGTGATACACGTTGTAAACAAATTGTTTAAAGGTCTTTTTAAAAGTGGTTAGATGTAGTTGGTTTTGTTTTTGTTGTCAAACAATTTGACAGTTTTTGTAAACGAAAACTGAAAGCTGAAAGAAACCAGCAAGTTTCCCCACTTAACGGCAATCGTTTTCGTGAGTTCGCTAAGCTAAACAATTTAGTTGTCTCTTTTTCTTACGGGTGTGTAAGAGAGAGAGAGAGAGAGAGAGTTTAGCAAGCTCACTAATACTACAGCCGGTTTCGTAATTTGCAAACACGGTTTTTTTTTCTATTGGATTGCTTTAGATGGTCCTAGGGGGCCGTTTCTACGTAACCGGCAGTTATTGGCGAGACCAGTACCCCAAGTGTGAGTTTTTTCCGTTAACTACTGTAGTTGCGTCACGCCAAAAATGTATGAAAATTTAGGCTGTGTCTCTAGGCGCACCGGTCGCTAACTACAATTCGCGCGTTAATTGAACGGTGCGCCTAGAGACAGCCTAAATTTTCATACATTTTTGTCGTGACGCAACTACAGTAGTTAACGAAAAAAACTCACACTTGGGGTACTGAAGGGTCTCCAGCCAATGCGGGGGAGCAAACACGGAACTAAAACTGTTTCTTTTATGGTAGATATATGTTGTCATGCTCCAATATGTATACGCGTAGCGAAAATCAATTATTTTGCTACCTAAATAGGTACTGATTTAGTTTATGAAATATTTTACATATCACGTATGTTTTCACAGGTGTTATGCAATATTTCAAGATTTCTATTAAAATACCTCCTCTTAATTCAGTTTTAATTTAGCTACGCGTAGGTATTAGGGTTTTCGCTTTCCCGGCCTATTTGAGTTCCCGGGAATCGGGAATTTTTCCTCTTAATTCCCGGGAATTCCCGGGTACCCGGGAATTTTCATGTTTTTTGTATAAATATAGTTTTTCTCGTATATTTCAACATTAAACTTGTGTAAGTACTTTAAACATGATAAATTGTCGAACATACCTACCAATCGACTTTTCTTATTTAAAATAAAAAATCTTACACTTAAGTATCCAAAAAAATGATCTAGGAACAGTTAGTCATTTATTGTGCGACGTCGCGAGTTCCTTTAATGAAAAAAAGTCTTCTCTTCATATAATGTGGCAAAGTATTACGGAATAACAATAAGGTGAATGACTATAAAAGGTGTTACCAAATTCGTGTAATACCTTAAAACCACTTGATCTACTACTGGTGTAGAATGATCGAGCACGGGATTTAGCTTGATTAAAAATAATAATAAAGTTTTTTTTTCTTGCGCTAAGTAGCGATATGTGATCAAAACATAACCAGCTAATAAGGTAAAATAAAAAAATAAAAATTGCAAAATAAAAAAATATTTGTTGGAATATTTCGACGCCACTCATCAATGAATGAAAGAAAACACGGTGACAGCTGGCTAGCACGACTATCACGAAATCGTTCTTTGCAGTCAGTTCACTCGGGGCGCAAAAAGGGCTCGAAAACAGAACTTTTTTTGAAAATAAACTATTTTGTATTTAAAATAAAAAACATTTAGGGTTAATCTGTGACCAGTAGATCCCGCTGTTTGAAGGAATTACACGAATTCGTTTACACCCTGTATATTTTCATTATAAATCTCGAAATTACATAAAAGATAAGCATTGTGAATAGTTTCTACAAATGAAACATTTACAAAAAACATCAAGCGTTCGAATTTGTTTACTAGACAGAGACAACAGTACTGTGTGCTGACATTACGATACATTTACCCCATTCTAAGTTCACACCACGCAATACAATGTCCGTTTCACGCGAGAGAGACAGAAAATGTTCTAAAATCTTCGGAAGCGTGCAGACCCTTCATTTTTCATCATCATTTCTTTATTTCAAATAATTCCCGGGTACCCGGGATTCCCGCCAAATAATTCCCGGGTCTTAGAATCCCCAAATTCCCGGAAATTCCCGGTTCCGGGTACCCGGGGCGAAGACCCTAGTAGGTATACATAGGTGCTCATGAATGTACGCATTTTGTGACGATAGGTCTGAAAATAACTAAATAAGTAGGCCAGATAAAGTAATGAGTTCAGCAAAAAAGCGACACATGACAAAAACTTGACTGCAGTCTGTTTAAATCCTGCGCAATTAAAATAAGTTCGATGCACGAATCTAGTCTATTATGCCAAGTAACACAAGCCAGAGGAAGAAAAAGTGCACTTGGTAAGTCTAACCTTTAACTTAATATCTGGCATTTCTGTGCCAAAAGTTTTCTGTATTAAATAAAGAGCGTTTTATGCACTACACCAAGTTTATCTGTATACACGCTGACTTTTAATTGGTTGTTTTACTAGAACAAACGTTGTTCAGACCATGGTCTACTACCATTATAAAGCATCAAAAAATTTAGTAAAGAAAAGAAAATTTTAAGCTTTCTTAAAAAGTCTTGTTGCTCAAACGTGTTCAAACATTAACCGTAACAATAAAGTACTCATCGCGGCAATTGCGGTAAAGTTCCCGGCAAATAACTTGAACCATCATGGCGCCGACTGCGCAAGTCCCCCCTCGTGTCTTTGGTGGTGTCTTTTTTGCGTTTTTTTTAAAGACCATTGATGTTTTTTTTTTATTTGATGCATTTTATTTGTAGACCATAGTCTGAACAACGTTTGTTATAGCAAAACAACCAATTAAATGTCAGCGTGTTTAAAATGTAAAAGGAAAAAGCGACTGACTGATCTATCAACGCACAGCCTAAACTGCTGGGGCTAGAAACTTAGAATTTTGACAGTATGTACCTTTGATAACGTAGACATCCACTACGGAAGGGTTTTTGGAAATTCTACCCCTAAAGGGGTGAAAAGGGTTATTAACGTTTTTATGAAAATCCTTGTTCCATGGGGTTAAATTTAAAAGGCACAAACAGTCTTCAAAGTTAGTAATAAAACACGGACTTTTTTTGGTTTTAAGACTACACCTAAAAAGGAGCTAAACAAAGGTTTAATATTTTACGCAAGCGAAGCTGCGGGTAAAAACTAGTTTATTTATAGATAGGTAAACCAACACCTACATATACAAAACGGAATATCGTCGGTGCGCTTGCCAAAAGCAATGTGTGCACGACGTAAAAAAATCTGACGCGTGTAATACTAAAAAAGTTTTTATCACAGTTTAAAAACAGGATGTTTTGCTAGCGTTTTGAATTTTTCTTAAACATATTAGATATCAGATAAAACAGTCCGCTTTCTGAAAAGTTGATAAAATCCACTTAAGAGTTTTGTCAAGCGCACCGATGCGATGATACAACTAGCATAGGTTACATTAAGCCAATTACAGGTTTTAGTAAGAGAATTAACTCTAAAAAAAATTACGATTTATAACAAGCACAATAAGCGTTAAAACGCACTAGCGGCCAGACGCAATACGGCGTGCCACTTGCGGCAGGCCGCACATTGGTTTTTACATGAAACCGCATGATCTCAATGCACTGATTTCCGGCCAGCCGTCGTACGCCAATGCGTTGAGATCATGCGGTTTCATGTAAAAATCGATGTGCGGCCAACCGCAAGCGGCACGCTGCTTTGCGGCTGGCCGCTAGTGCGTTCTTAGGCTTAAGGTCAATAAAATTGTCAAAAAATTAAATTCTTAAAGCTACCGGTTCTTACTTAGGATCTATTATTGTATTACGTAATCCGTGGTTCTACCCTGTTGAAACACCCAAGCATTGTTGCGAACGCATTTAGCCAATTTTAGTCTTAGTAGATGAATTATGTACCTTCTAATAATAGGGATATAATATTACTTATACACCGTGGGCCCGAGGTACCCGAAAGATCTTAACCACGCCTTTCTGATGCTATTATGAGTCAAATGTTATACTTATCAAAAAAAGTTGAAAAAAGAATAAATAAATTGTTTTTTTTATTTTTCTTTTCGTGATGAATAAATTAACTTTAGTGCTTCCTTGTAAACAATACCTTAGGTTGAACTGGCAACATTTATAAATTATTTAGTGAGTGGATAAGAAACTCACTTCACACGTCAAATACCACATACGGCGAGAGGGGTATGGTATGGATATGACAAAAGTCGCAACACCGCGTTCCTGGGACTTGTTACCATACAAATTTTTCGATTTGTGAATTTCATTAAATAATGAATATTTCGAAAATTAAGCTTTTTTCAACAAACTATAAGCTTTTCTTCTCCAATTAGGCATCGGAATCGAAGGTTAAAATCGTTGGGGTACCTCGGGCCCACGGTGTATAAATATAATTATACCATAATATTTATAGACCTTTTATAGAAACGACGTTTATACAGGGCTACTGGTAATTCGACGTATTCCTTGCACCACGTTATAGGGGGGCTAAAATGCAACAAATTTAACCCCACATATGTTCTACGAAATTCAATGGATTTCGAGATATTGCAATTTTTATATTATTTTTAATAATACCCAGAATTCCTCCTTAAACATTATTTATTTATAAAATATCAAATTGATCGGCTTTGATTATGATATTAGCTTGTAGCTGATACTTTTACGAAGCTTTCTGCGTATTTAACAGTTCTTAATGACCATCCAATTGAAAGTAATCATTAAAAGTTAAATAAGTGTATTAGAAAATCATCGAGGTACACGATAAAGAATGATGTTTTTCTCAAAAAATTACTATTACACTAAGTGTACAAAATGCAAGACAAACATCCTTATTTAATCAGCTATCCAACGAAGTACAGACGTTTAAAAAATATTTAGAAGCTAATGTAAAAACGTCATAAAATACTGACAAAGGCGATTTCTGAAAAATCTCTACAAGCACGCAGGTGGCCCGTTAAGTGCAATTCATTGCATAATCCTCGCGTAGAGATTAAACAGCAGTCTGTCGGGCACCAACTGTCCTCTAAATGTCAGGATTAGATTAGGTCAGGTCGTTAGGTTATGTTTGGTCAGGGTTAGGTAGGTTAGGTTAGGACCTAAGTGTGCGAGGGAACACCGGGGTGGTTTTAGTCAGTAACAGTCTGACAGACCCCTCTGCCCACCCCCAGGACGGAGGACATCCATAAGGATATCAAGAAGGCAAAAAAAAAATGGTCAGGTTAGGTCGTTAGGTTAGGTCAAGGTTAGGTTTAGGTTTGGTCACAACTTCGATGCCCTGGGATCTGGAGGCGAGGGCCCTCGCGCTGAGATATCGCCAAAGCGAGGAGGCGCTTGAGCGGAGTGGTCTCCGCCAGATCCTAGTGGCTGTGGAGGGAACGACTTGCGCAACCCAACGCAGGGCACGCCGCATTAGAGGCGGTAAGACCCGTAACGGAGGAGTGGCTGGAGAGGCGGCATGGCAACCTCAGCTTCCAGGTGACGCAGGTGCAGATATCTCAGCGCGGGGGCTCTTGCCTCTAGATCCCAGGGCATCGAAGTTGTGACCTAACCTAAGCCAAACCGTGACCTAACCTAACGACCTAACCTGACCATATTTTTTTGCCTACTGGATATCCTCATGGATGTCCTCCGTCCTGGGGGTCGGCAGAGGGGTCTGTCAGACTCTTACTGACTAAAACCACCCCGGTGTTCCCTCGCACACTTAGGTCCTAACCTAACCTACCTAACCCTGACCAAACATAACCTAACGACCTGACCTAATCTAATTCTGACACTTAGAAGACAGTTGGTGCCCGACAGACTGCTGTTTAATTTCTACTCGAGGATTATGCAATGAATTGCAATTAACGGGCCACCTGCGTGCTTGTAGAGATTTTTCAGAAATCGCCTTTGTCAGTATTATAAGACATTTTTACATTAGTTTCTAAATATTTTTTGAACGTCTATACCTCGTTGGATAGCTGATTAAATAAGGATGTTTGTCTTGCATTTTGTACACTTAGTGTCATAGTAATTTTTTGAGATAAACATCATTCTTTATCGTGTACCTCGATGATTTTCTAATACACATTATTTAACTTTTAATGATTACTTTCAATTGGATGGTCATTAAGAACTGTTAAATACGCAGAAAGCTTCGTAAAAGTATCAGCTACAAGCTGATATCATAATCAAAGCCGATCAATTTGATATTTTAGAGATAAATAGTGTTTAAGAAGGAATTCTGGGTATTATTAAAAATAATATAAAAATTGCAATATCTCGAAATCCATTGAATTTCGTAGAACATATGTGGGGTTAAATTTGTTGCATATTAGTCCCCATATAACGTGGTGCAAGGAATACGTCGAATTACCAGTAGCCCTGTATAAGTGACGATTCACGCACTACGTATATTGCCGGATATAGATTTTGTTTTATTTTCTATGATTACAGTACTGTGGCCTGTGAAGCAGAAAAACATGTTCACGCAGCCATCACGATGTATTATAGATAACCCACATTGATGATCCCTCATTAATTTGCGAATAGTGTTGATGAATTGTGAAGAACGGACATTTCATCATGTGGTAATCTTTTATCTTCGCATCGTATGACACTTTTCAAAAATGTTTGTTACCAATGTTTGTTCATCGTAGGTATGTCTGTGTTGCTGGGGAGTTTGTTGCGCCGTTTCTTCTTCACAGCAACAAACACTAGGAAGCCGTGAAGGGCGGGTGCTTTTGGGGGCTGGCTTAACTAAGTAATAATAGAGCATTTTGAAAAAAAAAGACATTTTAAAACATTTGGATACTCCACGTTAGAAAGGACCGTAGGCGACCGTAGCATTTTATACATAATAATATATAGGTAAAATCTTAATTGACATACAATTTAACGGCCATAAGAAAAAATATTACATTCTGCCTGTACATTCTAATTCATTAGAATACGCCCACAACGCGGCGGGGCGTGGTGTCCGACTCACTCTCCTATTATAATACCATTTTAATCAGAATCAGCATTTTACAGATTTGATAAGGATTGTACTAACTAGTAAACAAGTCGGCATGCTTACAACTATTTCTATTGCGTAATTCGATCGATCACGTCACATTTGTTTCTAGTTACCTAATAAGCGACATTATGAAAACAACTCCTGCTCACCACTAATCACCTGCTGCGTCCTGCTGTACCAACGACGCTGCTATACGTGTCTCGGCTACATTACTCTACAAAGGCCCAGGAGATTGTAGAGTACATCCGAGTGAAGACCAATTCCACCCTGAGGGTCGAACGGTTGGAGTCTCGCCACAATGTTAATTTCAATTCCTTTGTGGTGAGAGTGCCGACTGAACAGCTGTCGACGTTCATGAAGGAGGAATTTTGGCCGAGAGGTGTAGCGTTCCGACGATTTCGGGGCCGGCTACCAGACACCGCGCGACTCACGACGCCGACTCCTCGTGTGATTTAGTGTTAATATTTTATTGTTTATGTATAGTATTTCTGTTAGTTTTGTAAGTTTTATTGTATTGTATTATTGTATTTTGTTAATATGTATATTTTATGTAGTGGTTTCGCTTAGCTTCCACGACACAGGGAGTCCTAGTGTGGAAGCTAGTGCCAAATGTAAGTTTATTTGTACAATAAAGATTTATTTATTTTATTAACTAAAATATCTGAAATGAAAAAGTTTTTAAAAGCAAACTAGGTAAAATACGACTTAGTTCACTATCTCAGCGCATATGCGTCGAGCTATAAATATATTTACAAGATATTTAGTACAAGTGGCATAGATTGCGCTAGACATGCCCTGTTTCAAAATTTGTCGCCCCCCCCCACCCCACCCGACAGCGGCGAAGCCTAAATGGAGGGTAAACATTTTTCACAAAAGAAACAAAAACGCTCGCATTGAATAAAAAACATTTAAGTACATACATAATTACTTATATTGATCAAGTATAAATAATTACCAATTTAGTTAATGCTCCTAGGAGCCAAGTTAGCCAAACAATTCAAATATATACTTTTCTCGCCTTTTTTCTTATACTATTATGGATTTGTGATTAAGGATAACATTTTACGAATTTTTGCCTACACACGTAGCCCTCTGTAGCCCAGGGGTCCCTTATCATTGATACGGCGGTAGCTTCGCCCCTGTTTAGTACCCAAGAACAAACAAATGTTAGAATTTATATTTATTCATTCGCAATTAGGTAGATTATTGTATATCTAAACGGGTGTGACAATGTAGGCCAGACCCCCTAGCTAACTCCTTATCCAACACCTAATGCTTAACATTTGATAGGTACAATGGGTAATAATCATGACAAGCCCCTTCCGCCTTCATTCAGAAAATGATAACCGCGGCAGATAATTTTTATCAAATGGGTATGACACACACACGTGTCAAGATATTATACTTAATAAAGTTATACACTGTTGTTTGAGAAACGTGATTAAATAAGTAGTTACTTAGTTATTACCCGTTTAAAATACTGATTTCAGAGCTGCGACAAGAGAGTCGCTATAAATTTTATATAACGGAACGTCACTCGTCTATCAGAAGCAGAGTGTTTTTCCTCGGGCCACGACATGCCACCGCCAATAATTATTTCAGTGAATCGTTTATAACGACACTATGGTGTCGTGTAGTTGCGTAATTAAACGTTTAATAGTTAAACGTTTAATTTAATACGACACTCGATGTCGTCATCACATTTCACTGTGGAAAAACAGCTTTCCCTGCACGCAGCGCATTCTGCTTCTAATGGACAACTGACAAGTTTTGACGACCGACAGATCTTCTTCTTCTTCTATCGTGTTAGCACGAGCTATACAAGAATAGCTCATGCCGTGATGAAAAGATTAGCCAGTCAGCAAGGTTGGTAGCGAGGCTGACTGCCCAGGGTGCGCCGGACGTACTGAAGTATCGTCACTCGTGGAGACCGATAGATGATCGGATGGGATACATTGTGGTGATATTAATTTGACGACAGGTTTGGCTCAGTGGCTAAGGGATTGGATTCCTGCTCTACAGGGCGCGGGTTCGATTTCCGCACGGAGCAAATACATATACATGGTTAGTCGGAAAGGGGGTACTAATCCGAAGCCCACTTATAGTATCGCTGATGACTGTTTGAAAGCAAGTGTTAAAATTTCAAAATTCGATATTTTTTTTTTCCAAATAAAATGATTTTTATTTCAGTTTTTTCAAAAATTCTTCATCGCTGCTTTAGTTATAAATTCAGAATATGGTGCTTCTAATTCATGACCCCAAATATGACCTAAAATGTAAACACAGCTGATCATAGCTAAGGATAGATCGATTTTAGCGATTTTTTTTTTAGATTTTCGAACAGCCATTTCTCTTAAACTATTGACTTTTGGGAAAAGTTGTAGAACAAAAGTTATTCATTATTATGTGTACTTTAACACCCTTTCGGATTAGTACCCCCTTTCTGACTAACCTTGTATATGTATGGCCTACACGTAGTTGCTCCGGGTCTGGGTGTTTGTGCATGGGAACATTTGTGTCTATAAATGCACCCACGATACAGGAGAAATAGAAGGGAGGAGGAAAAAAAACTCCTTTTGTCTCCGTCCTAGTTTACCCAATAATCACCGTAGAACTACTGCGTCAGTGTCGGACTGGCCATAGAGTTAGGGTGGCGTTTGCCATCCAGGCCCTAGCGTGCGCGGGTTGGAAGCCCGCGTAGGCGAGGTGAAATATCTCGTCTTTTAGAAAAAAAAGTGATTGGCTAGTTTTAGTTATATTATAAGTTATAACTAATTGGAACTTTTAAAAAAAAATGTCTGAAAATAAACACGTCCAAAAACTCTTGCCCATTTTATTATTATTGTCATTTAGTTTGTTGGTTGACATGAAGTATGATCTGATTCTAGGCGGGCGGCAGGCCCAGTCATAATGCCACCCCGGGCCCCTTAGGCACAGTCCGACCCTGTACTGCATTGCATACACTGCTCCAAATATAAACTAAACTATAGACACAAGCAATACTTACCACTCATTGGTCCTCTCGTCGTAGCACTCCACATGGTATATAGTCGTGACTCCGTTGAAGCCTCCGATCGCGAAGATCATGTCGTCAATGACCTCTATGGCAAAGTTACTGCGGGGGTTATACATGTCAGGGACAGGGGCCCAAGTGTTGGCAGCAGGGTCGTACACCTCACCGCTACACATTCGAGATATGCCGTTGAAACCGCCGATTACGTAGATCTAGGAACATAAAAGTGTAGCATGAGTGGGTATAACCGCAAGTACGGTGTAATTTGAACCCACTGTAGGATCAGATGGTGGCTGGTGACTCTCACTTGAGAGTTATTGGGCGACGTCAGTTACACTTGAAGCTGCCTCAAATTTGGATTGGTTAAGATAACGATGATGAGGGAGTAAGTCTATATATTCATATATAGGGTTCAATTCCAACACCGAGACAGAAAACCACATAGATACTTTACCTCGGAAGGTCGGAATTAAACCCAGAAATCCGTAGTGTGGCTATGTAGCATCTTTAGCTTCTGTCTCTACAGTAGCACAATACACTCCCGAGGATAGAGAATTTTTCAATTTTCAAATATAATTAATTCTTTATAGTCCACCATATGGTTTCTGGCAAAAAGGTGTCCCCTATGTATGAGAGAATCTTTTTGTGTGGCCCGGTGAACTCAAAACTTGGTATAAAAGCTTTATGACGATTAACGTAGTAGTAATTTAAAATAGATAATTAAATATGTAACTGACGGCTTTTGGAAACCATCCTTAATGGATAAGTTAAGTGTAACATGCGCCATACATGGTTATCATGTATGTATTTAGCATGACGTGCGCCCTACGAACGGCAGCTTGATGTAATTTGTTGCATAGAAATTCATACAATTTTATAGAGCGCCCGAAACGCAGCGTACTGGGCAGCTGGGCACGCGCCTCGGGCGCCTTTTATAATTAGTCCCTAAAAGAGGGCGAAAAGGGGTATGTAAAATCTTACAAGATATATAGGTAGGTACTTAAAACCTTAAGATAGCTCGTATCAATCCTTTAAGTTCCTTGTAATATGACTCAAGCTTTTCGCGTGCGTCGTAGAAGTCTGGCCTACATGGAACGGTCATTATCCATTGCGAATAAAACGAGATATTACTAGATCTTCCTTCTACACCGAACTGGTATTCGCAAGGAAGATAAAAATAAATATTAATAATCATATTGTTAATTATTACTTGCGCTACGGCGTAATATTTTGACCTATGCTGATTCTGAACCGAGAACTTTCTTACAATATCATTGATTATATTGTTGTTATTAATTTGCCTATTATCTTTGACTCGGACGTTTGAGGACACCCACAATATTGTTAAACAATGAACTGCTACAATATTGAATGTTAATGAGGTTTTGCAGAAACCGTACTAAAACTGAGTATGATTTTCCAATACTCCTGTCATGCCCCAACTCAAAGATTTTTTTTTTCAGGTTCTGTAGTAATAGTTGAATTCTAGTATAATCAGCCTATTATACTCGTATTGTTCCACTGCTGGGCACAAGCATCTGATCAAAATGCAAAGGGTTTAGGACTTAGTCCACCACGCAGACCTGCAGCCTTATTGTCTAACTTGAAACCCAAAGTCGATTACCAGTGGTCGATCCAGTCAGAATGTTGTCGGTATTGTCTAAGGTATTCAACTGGTCTTCGGTTTCAGAATGAATGATCTGGTGCGGATTGGCGAACTACACACACAATTATGAACTTTATGGAGCCCTCTCAGGTGTGCTGGCTTACTCACGATGTTTTCCTAAGTCAGAGATGCGGGTTGGCATGTACCTACTCGTTCCCTAATGCACAGAAAGCAGGCGTTCAACCGCTACGCTATCACATATACTTATCAATATGTGTAGCTTTCTATCAGATGTTTTTACAATCTTGGGCTAAACAGTTTTTTGCATCGGAACCGGTACGGCAAAACCCTTCCACATTAGTCTGATCAAACATTTTATTTTATTTTTTTGTTATTTGTCTTGGTCGCGTTTGACCCTCATCGCACCTGATGGTAAGCGCAGAGAGGGTCGAAGATGGAGACAGAGATATAGAGGGACCCTCTGGCTCTCACGTACACACGACAGAACACAGTAAACTGCTTGACTTTAATGTGAGGGTGGTAGCTAGCCAGGCAGACCGTGAAGATACCACCAAGCGTACTGGGTTTTGTTGAATCTTACAACACACGTCTATTCCCAGCGTGCGATGATGAAAATTTTATATTCTAGCCCGTCCGACACGGGAATAAAATTATTTTGTTCGGAAGAGTTTTGATCCAAAACAATGCTTGTTAATGCAAGCAAGGATTATCGTGATTTTCGATTGTACTGAGCAATTTTTATCCACGTGCGTCTCAACACCTTTACGGGATGGTTTGGCCAAAGAGCTTGGGCTGAATAGCTAGATGGAGAATGAGCAATAAGATTACAAGCAATAATACCTAAATACCTTGTTGTGGTAAGCGATACAAGAGACGCCGGAGCGGCGCGAGCGCATCAGAGCGAGGTTCGTCCATTGGTTCGTGTCAGGATCGTACACTTCCACGCTGTTCATGCATTCCTGGCCGTTGAAGCCACCCGTTATATATATCTTATCTAAAAAGCAACAAAGTTCAAATTAATTATGTCATCGTTATATAATCTATGGCATTTTGTAATTAATGTTACATAATTTTTGTTAGTATGTATTTCGGCAAGTAATTAATTTAAATGAATTATTAAAAACTATGAAACATACACTTTTTGTAGACATATTCATATACTGATCAGTATATTGCGTGTATTTTGTTTACTAAAGTTCCAAAAATTGTGGAGAAAGGGAAAATAACATCCAGCTGTCTCAGACGTAGACCTATCCTTCATGTTGTGCACCAACAGATCGATAGTGCTAATGACGTGATTTCGACAACCAACCATCGGCAGTGGTGATATAATTAATGAAATAAATTCGCATTTCCATTCGCACAATTTCGCATCATGGTCCATCGGAAAGGAATGGCTCTACAGTTACCAAACTATTTCCCAAGCACGGTCCAACAGCATTTCTTCCTAATTGTTGGGAGAATGCTATACCCAATAATGGACAATGTTAAGCAGAGTAAAATAGAATACAGTTACTTTTCACGTGTGGACTTTTGCCTTTTTAGCCACCAGTTTAGTTTGAGAAGTTTTTGGGATCCCATTCTATTTACACATGCCTTGACTCAAATGCCAGTGCTGGCAAGTCAATGAGACAAAACAAAAAGATAGTGAAGCTGCACTCACTGTCAAGCGCAGCTGCGCTAGCATCAGACCGCTGGGCGTTCATGGGCGCGACGAGCGACCACTGATTGGTGCGGTGGTTGAAGCGCTCGGCCGTGTTCTGTCGGTGATGGCCGTCGTACCCGCCCATCGCGTAGATAGTCTCCCCCAGAACCGCCACTGACACGTAGCAACGACGTGCGTTCATTGGTGCCACCTACGAGTAAATTTTTGATGGATTTTTATACATCCAAGTGATTTTAAGCAAAAGTAGACCCTCCGTAATATAGTATGAGCTAAAAGTAAAATTAACGTCAGTAGATTTTTTAACACGTCGTCAAATCCACGGCAAAATTACGAATTTGCAAAAGATGCATTTTACGGATGAGAGGATGAAGCAATCTTTCAAATAAAAAATATAAATTTTGTAATTGGGATATTGGTATTGTAGTACATTTCGTTTTAAAATGTAACCTTTTTAAGATACAAACACCAGATGTTCAATATTTTAGAAGGATCAGAAATAAATGCACATTCCTAACTTTACCTCATCATTAGGATTCGTAAGTTTGCCGTGGACTAAATGTGACGAGGTGTGGAATTATCAGTGACCGCAAAACGTATTTTTCATATTCGTTTTTACGACAGATTGGTCAAGTTTTAGATGAAAGTCAGCTCAGCTTTAAATAGAGTATTTTAATAACGATGCCTAAGTTTCCGCTTTGTTGATTGAAATACCTATAAAATACTAAATTAAGACGAATGTAATCAGCAGGCTCGCGAAATTCAATTTAAAATTTGAAGTATTACCTCTCGCCAGGCCTTGGAAACGGCATCAAAGCAGCGACATGAGTTGAAATAGTCCATGCCATCGAAGCCACCGATTACGTAAATGCAGTAGCCCAGAACCGCTGTGCCGTGATATGCTCGAGGACCTGCAGGGTCTACTTCCTCCACCTGGGAAATACATGATGGTGAATGTGATGATATTAACTTTTGAAATCAACTTCATTCTTAACTGTGTCATTGTTATCATAGCATAACTCATTTGCTCAGTGTTCCACTTTCTTCCAGATTCGGTGCAAATATTCGTAATTATGGTAAAAATAATCAATATTTTTCCTTCCTTCTTTGCGTTTCCTCACTGTTGCTTTAATAATATGAACATTAATATTACGTACCTTTATCCAGCGATCAGCTCTCGTATCATAAGTTTCAATAAAAGCTGTTGGTGAACCACCGCTCCATCCTCCAATTGCGAATAGAACCTGAATAAAAATACAAAAAACGGCAATTAGTTCTTTTAAAATAGTGGGTCCCTTTGCTAACTTACTTAAAACCAGTCTAATGAAATGACATATAACTGAAAATAGTTTAGCAATTTGTTAAATCACTAGATTACTTCAGTGCATTTAGTAATCGGTTGGAATATTCGGCATCGTTCGTGATTTTGTGGTATCACTAGGAATTTTACGGAATCCCTAGAATAACGAAATAACACCAGCGATTTCGCTCGCATCGTACCTATATCGATAAAAAACCCAAAAATTCTTCTTCGGTTTTCAGGGTAAGTACTTCTTTCTGTTTCAAGTATTATCAAAATTGGTTTGTCGTTAGTCTTGAAGAAGTAACAAACAAACAGACAGACAAACTCTCTTTTAACTTTTATAACAGTGTTGATTTACTAAATAAGTAAGTAAATATTCATAGGTAAAAGTAAAAAAGGAAGAACAGCGTTACTTCGTGTGGGACTCTAGGCCGGGCAATCTCCGGCGTAGCGACTTCCCCATCTCTCTGAGCAATCATCTCCAAGTCGTACAGGAACTTCAAGGTTTCAATAATAATGGGTCGTGAACCTTCGTTGCCGGTAACGTATGGATGGTCCTTTACGTTTTCTAAGAAGAACTGAACGAAAAAACGTAATCAGCCAGGAATCATTGAGCATTGGCATTCAATCTGTGTCAGACTCTGGCCTCAAAAGTATATTTTAAAAATTATATGAAAACCCATAGGCCCCCGTCTCCACGAGTAAGAGAATCGTGGCGATATTATCGTCGTATCACGTATTTCTATACACTCTCTTAGAACGTGTCTACACACGGCGATGTTATCGCGGCGATAGTTAGTATTGAATTTGATGGCACGGCGTGAATATCGTCGCGATTCACTCGCTCGTGGAGATGGCGCCTTAACCATTTTAAAACAAAAGGCATTATCTCTGCATTTTAAAGGATTCTAATAAACGCACAACCAGTTGCCAGGTACGTTACTTTGCATATATATATTATTGTAATAATACGAGCTTTACTGGCGACGGCGACTAGCAATTAGGGCTCATATTAAAGTTTCAGGTATGTAAAGAAGGGCAAAACCATAATCTTTACTTGTGTATCAAGTAGTCCAAGTCGTATGCTACCCATCAATTTGACGGTGTGCTGCCAGCGACTATCAGGATCGTAATTGACCCAGCGAAGCACTGCCTCCCAGACTACTTCTTCACTCTTCACGTTCAGTTCGTCTTCCAGTATAATAGAGTTGAGTTCCTCGAGAGGTAGATGGAGGAACTCATCGCTTTGAGTAGCTACGGTCACGAAATAACGCAACAGATAACGTCTAGCGTCCGCCTCGAGCTTGTAACAAAAGACGCGTCTGGAATAAAGACAGTGGAGTGCTCAAAAAGTGAGTAAGGCTCAATTTACACCGCCACGGAATGGAATGTAAGCGACGAAATTATACATAGCAACAGAGATGTGAATTATTTGAAATACATGTATTTAAAATACAAATACAAAATGCAAAATACCTATTTTTATTTTGCATTTGAAATACTTTTTTTCAAAATGTATTTTCTATTTTATTTGAAATACTTTTTAAAAATATTTAATATTTGTAAAATGCAAAATGGTTTTGTTAATTTTTTTAATTCATGTTTCATATTTTTCATTCTCAAATTCTTGTTATTTACTTTAAAGAGTATTTATGCCAAGTTTCAAGTTTATAAATACTTACTGGAAATAAGATTTTTCAAATAAACTTTATCACCCCTTTTCACTCCCTTAAAGTGCGCTTTTGCTATAAATAACAACTACTCTCCAAATTTTTACCTTTAGCGGTTTAGGCTGTGCGAGAATCTTACATTAGGACTTGTTCTTTATATGCATGTATATGTATATACCTAGATGATTTTTTCAATCTTTAAATCGCTATATCTCATGAATGATGATTCGCAGATTAAACATGAAAGAGGAACTCTTTGATCAAATAGTAGGTAGTGTTAAAATCAGTGAAAAAAGGTATTTTATTTGAAAAACCTATTTTGAAAATACGTATTTTGCATTTTGTATTTAAATACTTTCATTGAAAACCATTTTGTATTTTTATTTGAAATAAAAATATAACCAAGTATTTGCATTTTGAATTTAAATACTTTTAATATACTATTTTGCACATCTCTGCATAGCAATGTACACGTGTCGCGCGTCTTCCGGGGAATCTAGGAAATAGTTTGCACTTTATACAACTGACATAAAGTTCATTATGCTATATACGATTTCGTCGCTTTCATTCCATTCTGCGGCGGTGTAAATTGAGCCTAAGTATTGTCAGATTTCACGAATAATAAAATCAGTGTTGCTTTTAATACAGTGAGGAAAGTCAACGACATGCATTTCAAAAAAACACACAGGCACAAATGCTTTTGACGCGAGTACGTACTACTCCACACTAAAGATACTCCAATAGCTTGTGGAGATAGCCCTGCATACAAGAGTCTGCTGTACAGCAGGTCGGTGAGGCAGTTCCACATGAAACATGTATCTTTATAGATCTTACTAACCTCGCAAACATCATAATACCAAGACAGTTCTTAGGATTGAGAGAGGCTCTCAGATGGTCGCAGCACAGCTGCAGCACACCGAGGAAGGCGAGATAGTCAGCCGTCATGAGCAGCTCGTTGACATTCGTGTCGGTGACCTCAATGCGACGCAGGTACGCGTACTCGATCAGCAGCAACAGGATCTCTGAGCGCACGCCCGATATCAGCACGTCACTTTGTTCACGAGAATGTAGTGTTGTTGTAAATAATGCCCTGTTGAACACTCGGTATTTAAGGTTATGTTTTCGAGTTTTACAGAAAAACTTACCCATGGCGTGAGAAACATTATTACTTATGTGATTTCAGATTACTTCCGCTTTCGAATGTCGATGGCCTAAATTGCTTGAAGCACTGACGGAAATGCGGAATAAAAAAGAAATCTGTATTCCGAGAATTTCCGTGGATGGAGACCTTTATCTGTGTGGACGCTGAAGAGTTATGTGCCTTCCAGTATGATGTTTAAAGGAATCGCCTTTCCACTTTCCATATCAATACTAAAGAAGAAGTGGTAGGCAACTACCTCCCTCCCCTGCCGCAGCAAATGCACCAGGCGTTGGAAGGCGCTTAACGATCTCTGGCCTCGGTAGATAGTAATCTGCGGTCAGCGTGCTTAAGACCCATCACCTAAACAGTTACAGGTCCAAGAAGGCGCACCGTGTTCCGTGGGCGCCTATTTGGCGTTCATGAGGCAAGACACCACAAGACGAGCGACCAAAGACCGGGATTACGGTGAATTTATTAGTGAATTCTACGATCCCGGCATAGGTGCCCAAAAGAATACCGTTGTGGTTTTAGCCTTTAAGAGCCCGGCATAGGCGTCCGGCTACCCCAGGATAGAGAGTATTCATGAGGATCCCCTCATTATAAAAAAGGTGTTCAAAGAGGAAGCGTAACGTCATCAACTGTGTCAGCACGCGACAGCCTATTTCTTCCCAAAGAGGCTCTGAAAACCAGCAGATAGCCACCCATATAGAGATAGAGGTACCCATCGAACTTGCCACCTCAAATGGTCAAGACAGGCGAGCTTAGCGACAAGCTTTACCTGTTGGACGAAATCTCTCTCATGGCGAAACGTATCTCTCTATTAAATCAATACCGTTCGCAAGAGTAATTCTCTCAACGCTGAAATTCAATACAGATATTACGTTCCCAAGTTCTGTCACACCATCCCCCTCCTTCTTCTTCCAGTGTACCACCGAACTAGCTACTAGTAAGGAGTGTAGTAGTAAATATGACCGTACAGGAAGTATGGGCTGCAGGCTGAGAGTATGGCACGGTGCACGGGAAAGGCGGCGCCGTCGTCCGCGCGCACTATTGCATCGCAGAGCAGCCGGCACTCGCGCAGTCGGTGCAGCGCCTGCATCGCCGCCACCGACATGCACCGTCCAGTCTCGCGACCCGCCGTCTGATTACCACAACCGAAAACCAAATGACTAACACGAGATTAAACTGAAAAGGTGTATTAAGAATGTAGATGTATCCATGTATGTAGACAAGACATGTTTGGCATTTAATACCTTCTGCACATGGCTTCCCTGCATTAACGGCGTATTTGGTGTTGATTACACCAAATACGCCGTTAATGTTTGTTTTTTTTTTGTTTTTAATGTAGATATGGTATGTGTTTTTTCTAAAGTTTTGTTAACTTCATTATATAAATGGGAGAACTTCGTAGACTTGCCAGACACAGGCAGCTACATAAATGTTTTTTTTTATTTGTTAACTCTTATTTTTATCTTTTCTTAACTATTATTTTTGGGACTACATTGCTACACATTATTCCACTCAATCATCATTGTATCTTTGTAACTGAAATTGCTAAAAATATTGATTTTAAATGAGTAACCATGTCTAGCCGTCTTTTCTCCATAGGAAAATTCGAATACTGCACCTTTGTAAATCAAATTTTTCATAGCAGTTTTTTTATTCTGAAGACTTTTATAAAAGTGTATTGTGGCTATAGTTCGTGTTTATTTAGTCTATAGAAACAATGGTTCGCGTGAAGAAGTTTCATCTGTTTATGGGTAAATAAATAACCTCATGAATACAAGAACCAAATAATCATGCGCATTTTTATTTTGGGCATGTCTTCCGACCATGCGACCACCTAAATGCGGTACAAGAAGTGAATAGGCGATGCAAGTGATGTGATGTTTATCGGGTCCGAAAGGCGGATCATCTTTCCAGCATCACGCAGATTTCTCTTATTCCCGCGCATACGCGTGCGGTCGCTCGGACGGGCAACCAGTGCACTCTCGCCTCTATTACATCAGTACTTACTGTGTTATTCGGGTCGTTTTCCATTTCAGTATGACTTTAACGCAAAGTCATCATTATTAAATTGTCGCATTAAAAAAATCTTAAGTGCGAAATGGACGTGTCACGACACAATCGAGATTTAGCTCAATAAATTTATAAAAATAACTGTAAAAAATTACTCAAAATAGCAGAATCAAGTCATTTGATAAAACATTTTAGGTTAGCAAAAAAATGATATAAGAATGACAATCATGTCACACCTTTTTTTTCCAGATGACATTACTGGACAATAGTATTTTCATTTTCAGCGGTTGTCTAGCTGAAATCAAAAACGTTTATAATGTTACTTTTTCTGTTGATAAAGGCATCCGTGTTGTTCATGAAGTTGTAGAGTTTGAGGTTATCAAGGATTGTTAATAATATTAGCGTGCGCAAATAAAAAAATTACATGTTGATTATTTTGATTTTAATAAGAAAATAATTCTCTCACAATTCTGTCACATTCTTAGCAACACACAAACATAACAATAGAATATTTTACAATAACTCAATAAACATGATATAACCATGGGACTCATAATCTTAAAATACAAACAATATTTACAAAACAAAACATTCGTGTGCGCAATACAGGACTCGAATAAACACATTTGGATATCTCTAAGAAATATCAAAGCTCCACTGCATAGTACTTCACAGTACAAAACTTGGACTAAACGATAGTACCTACATTTTATCAATACTTATTTCTTGATAACATTATACTAGTGAGGTTCAGTTAAGAGGTGTGGTGGTCTCCTTGGCATGGATGCCATCGGCTCTAAGTCGTGATAACAGTGACTTATATACTACAGGAGCGAATGGCAGAACCACACCGCGCTCTTGGATTTCACCTGAAAACGAATTGAAAGAATTAGATATTTTGCGTTAACAAAATAAAACGATTTTAGTAGATCCTACACTAAAATCCGTGACAAACCCGGGCAAATTCCACAACATTACCCAGAGAACAGAGGAAAGAGAAGATATTTATGACCGTTTGCGCAGGTTGGGGCAAACACGGGTTAAACAACGAAGTAAGTAGATCCAATAAATTGACGCTGCGCCGCGCGTGCCTCCCCCGTGAAATACGCCATGTCACCGCGTCGGGTAGTGCTATCTGTAGATTTGATGCTATTTTTTATTTTTTTAAAATTGGCACTTTACCTATGTGTTTAAAATACTGTTCTACCAAAATATCTAAGTTTTTACCGTCTAGCACCATCTTAGCGGCGATGCCGGTGGGTAGGCCTACGGTCCAGGCCATAGCGGTATGTTTGGTGGGATCTCCTCGCACAGTCATGGTGACCTCCCGTCGTTCCCGTTTGCCGTCGCTCCACGTCACTCCGAGCTCGTGACGGAGTACCACGAGGTCTGTCTCGTCTTTTTCTGTAGGTAGGAAAGTTTTTTGAATTACGGGTATTGCGTTCAAAAAGTTTGTCTTTAGAAGTGAGGGATGAGGAAACAAAGATGTAGCCATAAGTTTTTGTTTGCATAGCATGACGCAAATCCTCGCGACGGACACAAAATTCATAGATAGGTATTACAGATTTAAGAATTGTTTTTCTACGAGACGCTATTGAATCAAAACTCGCCAATTCTGGTGGCGGGTGGCATAGATGATCTTGTAGAGCTGTGATTTATGAGAAACTCAAAGAAAATCTTACAATATTATCTAATTGTTCTAAAACAGTAGGCCTAGCACGAATGTTTTGACGTATAGTAACGTAAACGTAACGTTATTGTAAGGGAATTTTGAATTGGAAATACTCGTTTCGCACATTATATTTAATTAAACTGAAAACTTTACTCATATTTATGTATGATACAAATTATGCTTGTTGCATAAATTTAAACCAAAATGCTATAGGATAGTTGGATTTTCGATTCAAAATTCACTCACATTAACGTTACGTTTACGTTACTATACGTCAAAACATTCGTGCTCGGCCTACTGAAAACCACTACTTCAGGGTAAAAACTGTACTTAAAAAAATGGAATTACAACTAAAAACGTCCTACTTACGTAATTGTAACCGCTTGCTAAGATAATGACTGACGGTGTCGAGTGGAGTACCACACTTGACGACCTCGACATCGTCCAGTAGGCCCAGAGATTCCAAGGACTGCGCCCCTGAGGGACCAATGCGTTCTGATAACCTTGTCCTTAGATTCTCGAAGAAGATCGATGAGTCCATCAGTCCAAGTAGCTCACAGGCGAATTGACGCTGTACAGAGATTAAAGATAGTAATCATCAAGTGAATATAAGGATATTGTTTATTAAAATTAGACTTTAAATCAATTTAGTGCTTTTTGAACTTCAAACAATGAAACACAGCCCCCAAAACCGCCCGCCCTTCACCGCTTCCTAGTGTTTACGCTGGGAAGAGCAAGCGACGCAACAAACTCCCCAGCAACACGTCCCTATCTGTCACTAAAAAGTGTTAATTTAAATTGTATTTACACAAACATAGATCAACGTGGCCTGATGTTGTCGACCACGTTGCTCTAGAGTGCGTCTCACGAAAGAAGTCCCTTTGGCGCTATGTTGGCACCACCGACTTTCCATTGTTTCGGACGCTTTTACAATGAAAAATCAGTGGTGCCAACATAGCGCCGAAGGGACTTCTTTCGTGGGACGCACTCTAAGTATACAAATCAAAGTTTTTTTTACTGAATGCTTACTTAATCAATGCACTGTTAAGGTGGATCCAGACTTTGCGAGGCATGCGCCACGAACGGCGCACAAGGAATGCCTCGGAGAGAGGCGTGCGTGTCGAAAAAATATACCAACGTATGCCCGGGTCGAGCCATTGCGTGCGAAGCAAATGCTTCGTTTGTCTATCTTCATGTTTGCGGCCAGGCATGTGCCGCGCACAGGCTGAGCATGTGCGAGGCGAGCCAGCGTGTGTCGGTAGGGATATGCATGCGTTGTGCGCCGTTCGCGGTGCATGCCTCGCAATGTCTGAATCCACCTTTACATGTCACCTAGTAGTGCTAGCACGCACGTAATCCAAGATGCTTTGAACATAATTTGAAGTGATCTCTTTATCAAGCAACTTAAAACACCGAAGGGGAGGGGGACTTGTTTCGACGCTCATATTTATTATTTTTTGGTCCAACTTTCATAATATCGTAAAGTAGAACTTATCTAAACTTCTACTTATGATGAAAAATGTAGCAATAATAAAACTAATGATAATTCTTACCCATGTGATCTTTGGTCCATCAGGATGCAAGGAGGGATGAGGTTTGGGGTCCACCAAACCGAACAACTGCATAGCTATCATATTTTCCGCGAAACCTGTCAATATTAATAAAGATTTTTATTATAACTTACATGAATACAGTTGCTCTGGATCAAAATAGAAAAAAATATTTACACAGTACAGTACCTTTGTATCTAATAGTTCCTCTGAACATGGTGTGTGCATCTTCGATACCATACAATGAGGAATACATAGTGCTGTCTCGGTTGGGGAAGCCCTCAAATGCGAAGCCAGGCAAGAAGTTCAGTTCACGCGCCACTGACATCAGTTCTCCTCCACTCAATACTTCTACTATCTGGGGACCAAATATGCACAATGCCAGTTTTGTCACAGACCATAGGGGAGTACTTACAAAGTGGTGTAACAGAGAAGAAACCTATATTTACCTGTCCTTTACTAAGATACTTGGCCGCGGATATCGTGTTGAGTAACACTCCTTTGGGATTCCATGAGAACTTATACCTAAGAGCGTTGTCACTGAACTCTGGAGCTGGTAAACCTAAAAAAAATTAGTAATTAAATCGTTTCGATCGATAGCTTATGTTGATTCTACATTTGGGGTTGGGGAAACTAGTAAAGTCAATTATTCTTTCGTTACAACAAAATGTCCGTATGTCCGTCTAATTTTATGATATTGTAAATCTAAAGTACCTTCGCCTTTCGCTTTTGTCTTTTGCGGGTCATTTATCATTCATATTATTTTATAAAGATAAAAACTTAATTACCTCCGCAGTATGAAACGAATGAGTCGATTCTTCCTCCGTGGCTCTGAATATCGTGAATACACTCCAGAGCGAGCAGGTGGTCGATGCCAGGGTCCAAACCAACTTCGTTTAGAAATGTGACGCCAGAGTCCTTTGCACTAAAAAGAAAAAAAAAATGAGCTAGACCTACAATCGGATTGCGTTCTATAAGAAATAATCACTGTGCCACAGTGCATTTGCGCACGGCCGGTATTCTTCCTTGATACAAGTTTCCCAGATTAGATGCCTTCAAAAGAACTGCTATCATATTTTATTTCAATCATATCGACTTACGCTTGATGTAGCTCTTGTACTTCAGGCCTCACGTAAGACGCAGTGACCATATGAGTTCCAGTTTTCAGACAAGCCCTTGCGACGTCACCATGCAGGTCATATGGTAGTAACGACACTACTACTCGTGCTCGGGACGCTAAGGTCTGAAGAGCGGATTCGTCTTTAGCGTCCAAATACTCTGAAGAAACTCCGTAGCGTTCGGCTAAAGCGTCGGCTTCTTCTTTTACTGCTGATGCTGTAATAAGAAATATTGTTTAGATACTTTAAGTAATAAGCATTGCGAGAATAAACTGGATTATCGCACATACTCCGCGTCCGCGATACGCTCACGATTCACGGACGCTGACGCTGGACGGACGCTTGTGAGATATTTCCATGTTTAAAGTCTCAAGTAACTACTATAATTATAGACATAATAGATAAACAATGGCACTGACGAACCGGTTCGTCGGTCGGGCCGCTAGCGTTTAAAGTTAGTGCCCATTAAACAATCTATTGCCAAGGAATCGACATGAAATGTGTGGAATTGACATAAATTGACGCACGGTCTAAGGATCTTTGAAAATGATCATTACCATTACCTTGACGTTACAATTAAATTGTCTTTAAATTTAATTGAGGATTTTATCTATTGTTTACATTTTGTTAATCGTAGATTGCCGTCTTATCTTACGGGGCCGAAGAGTATTCGTGTGAAATTCACAAATTACAAAAGAATCGAACGGAAAGAAAATAAATGATTTCCTCTTATAGAATAGTAGTTTAATTGTCTGATACAAACCTACTGTAACAGCAATGTTCTTGTCTCTAGCCAAGTATTCAACAACGGGAGCCGACACCAGTCCACTGCCGAGGATCAGTACAGGAGTCTGTTGGTCATTACCTTCCACCTTATGACGGGAACGACTGGAAAACGTAATACGAACCGGTAAAGCTAAACTAAAGTAAATTGAAGTTTCATATTTGCTAACTTGCTATCAATATTGACATCAATATTTAATGTAACACTTGAACCGAGTAAATAAGTAAAATATTATAAAACTTACGTGTTAGCCATTCTGAGTTCGTTGATGTATTCGAATGCTGGCGTTAATTTTCCGTTGCTTGTTATGATAGCCTATAAGATTGAAAACAAGATATTATAAGGAGGTAAGTAGATCTACATGGAGATGACTCAGACATAGGCTTGTATCCATTGCCGAATCATAACTGTAACGTTGCATTGCAACCAAAATAATTTAACCTCACTTACAGGACAGCTTCTTAGACAACAATCTCTTGATAAATATTAATTTACGTCCACTTTCGACGACAGCTCTTGTATCTCTGACTTATCATATTACGACACCAATAAACGAGACAGCCTATCACATCACTTTTACGCAGTTCTGCAATTATTCCACCTAATAACTTACCCCTTTAACAACAGGCGAGAAGTCGTGTTCGTCCAGTGGCTTGGTTGCGTCAGACTTCATAATATCTTCCGCATACGGGAACAGTAAATCGCCGAAGAAGTCAGTGGACTCTCTCGGCAGCTGTGTTGGCATATTATCGATAGAGCACACCAAAACGCCTGGCCCCTTGAAACTGATGACAAAATTTTAGATTGACTTCATTCTCCCGTATGGTCTAGTGGCTAGGATACCTGGCTTTCACCCAGGAGGCTCGGGTTCGATTCCCGGTACGGGAAATTCTTTTTGGTGTTTTTTGTTGTTTGGTTTTAACGTGATCGCTTTTTTTAGCATCTACTTAAATTAAACATCTGTTTTATGATGGTTACCTAATTTTAATTATCTTTAACATTTCGAAACATTTGTAAATGTTGTTTTCATTAACCTTTGGGTACAGTTTTTATTCGATAATACACTGTAATAACAACATACATTTATCAACAAGTCATTACCGTCCTGCATGGTAAATTCCAATCCAATAAATCTTTCCATAAAAACTCATATAATTATATTATTATTTTACAATAACAATTTACAGATAATCTTTCAATTAATAGTGTGGCAGTCACTGGTAAAAATATATATGTATTTTTTGCTACGTTTGTAGTATGCGATTGCCAGCTAATTATAATTTATAATAGTATTTCGCCGTAATATTTCTTTTTATTATCTCTTATTTTTACTTTCATATATTCATAAAGTAGTCTGCTGCGGTTTGAAATGATATTTTTGGGTCTCACATTTCTAAATATTGCGTAAAATCCTTGTACATAAAATTACACTAACCTCTTGGTGTCCTTGTTTCTGTCGGCGTCGTAGAGGCAGAACGGGGTGTCGATAGTGGTGCACTCGTTCATAAACTCGATGGAACCGCCAGGATCCGCCGATATGTCGCAGATAGCAAGCATTCTGTAAATAAACAGTAAATTATGTATCTCCAGCCGTCTTAATCTATTATCGATAAAGAATAAAACATCACTGAAATGTACTAGATTGACATAAGGGGCAGAATGGTCATATCATCCGCAATTGTAACTTCCATAACTACATTTCTATTTTTTGGCGATTGGAGACCGAGTCTAATTTTGTAAAAATATACAAGGTGTAACATAAATAACGCACAACCTCTTAAGGGGTCACTGTACTTATCATTACGAGTAGGGCTTTCAATACCGGTATTCCGGGATCCCGTAATACCGTAATCACGGATATATATTGGACTTTTTTTAATCACGGTATTGACGAGCCAATACCGTGATTACGGTATTACAAACATTCATATATGACGGCGCGTGACATTATGAAGTCATGAAAATCAGTTAGATTTGAGTGTTATAATTTATTTTGTTAACGATTAATTGTTTTGTGTTCGACTAAATGGTAATTAAGAGCGGGTAACACCGAATGGAGTTGCGTCTGTCACAGCGGGCGAACGTCATGTCATTCTTGATTATTCTTTTCTTTTCCTTCTTGATTGACAGCTGTCGTACGCGGTGGTCATTCGCAAACCCATTGGCTCTAAATCGCTACATGTTATTGTAATCCTGATTCGTGTACGCAAATTAAGTGTCTGTGTAATTAAAATAGTGAATAGTCTACGCCACCGTGTACTTATTTAACGTTTCCTGGAGTCTAACGCCCACCATGGGTTCCCGTACTGACGAGTTCACGTACCAGCAATCGGATGCAAGAGCCCGGCCTCCCGACATCCCGTTATCAGAAGTGGGATTACCTATGACTTTTCAGGAACGGCAAACAGGTCAGAGTATTGTTACCAATATAAATAGTGAATCCGAACGTTGGAAAACATTATTTGAAATGCAACAACATAGCATGATGGAATTAATTCGTGCTATAAGGGACAAACACGGTTGAAAGACGGAGAGTGCATGTCAGCCTATACTAGTCGATTCCTGAGTACATTAATGAATTAATGGCATTCCTTATCGACCTAATAAATTGCAATTGCTGTAACTCTGGCTCACGCAGTGAAAAACGAACCACGGCTGCAACGACTAGCAAACACTAAAAAAAATTGATACCAGAGTGAAATTACAACAAGAATTGATGGCGTGTAATTATCGAAAAAGAGGACCACCTGTGTCAGAAAAGTCCAATACTCACAGTGACGCTAAGAAACCGCAATTTGAACCAAAGAAATGTCACAATTGTGGCTGATTAGGCCACATGGCAAATGAATGTCTCTCCAAAGACCCTCGTAACACAGCACTAATGTCAAATCTCAGTTTTCAGCAACCAACAAACAGCAAGAGACCAAGGACAGCGGAGTACCAAACAAAAAGTCGTCGCCTACGTGTTACTACTGCAACGAGTCAGGTCACATCGCCACTCGCTGCCCGAAAAAGGAGACCAAGATTAGTAGCGGCAATGTTGAGCATCGAGTGAACGTCTGCACCATGAAGCCAGCCACTGATCACATAGCCATTGAATCCGGTGAGAAGTTTTCATTTTGTTTTGACTCCGGCGCCCAGTGCTCTCTAGTTAAAGAAAGTTTAGCAAATAGACTCCCCGGTAAGCGCCAAAGTCAAAGTCAAATAGTTTTTATTTCAAGTAGATCAGATCCCTGGTGCTTTCAAAAGTTCAACACTAGGTGCTCGGTTCCAAGTAGTAGGTCCTTTGGAGAAGAACCGGCAAGAAACTCCATAGACACTCTTTAAAAAAAATAAACGGTTTGACAGTTTTCATTGTAGCAATGTAAGAACAACGCAGATTAGTGTACATACAGATAACAACATGAAAAGCAATGAGAAAGTTAGCCTTTTAAAACGATTGTCATAGCAGTTACGAGCTGACCAGTCCCAACAGACAGCACCCGCTCACGAGCATGACGCATGCATCGGCGTCGCTCAGCTCAACCATGTTGCAGGGAACTCAACGACCCGATGCACAACCCACCATCAGCAGGACATTTCAACGGTGCCAGTGGGTCGCAGTGTGCAGGAGGGAATCGTATGCCAGACATCTTTATCTACGATGTACTGATTTAGGCTATAATATGCTTTAGAGATTAGTACGCGCTTGATATATAATTTGAACTTTGTATCTGGTAAATCAGTGACACTAGGTGGAATTTTATTCATCATACCTTATTGTCGTCATCATACCTTAGTGACATTAATAGGTATAGGCCAATCTAAAGTTAACTGTAATGTTCAAATATTGACAACTGTGACTATACAGGGATATTGACAACTGTGATTATACAGGGATATTGACAACTGTGACTATACAGGGATATTTAATGCAGTTATTATTGCATGTCGTGCCAGACTATTGTATTTCTGATTTGATTACGATTGAAAGGGACTTGCTGTCAATGACATTTTCGGTTGAAGTTTGTAAGAGCCAACTTGTTTTGAGAAAAACTAGAACGGTTTTAGCTTGTGATGTAGGCGAGAAAATTAATAATTTCTACAATATCAATACTGATATTCCCATTGAGTCATCATCTGCCTAGCCTTTTCCCAACTGTGTTGGGGTCGGCTTCCAGTCGAACCGGATGCAGCTGAATATCAGTATTTTACAGATATTCCCATTGAGTATAAACAGCAATTATTCTCATTGCTCGAGGGTAGCTCGGATTATTTTGTGGAAGGCACGCCAACGGGTAGAGTATCGGCGGGGCAATTAGAGATTCGATTAGCTAATCCAAATCACATAGTACAACGGCGGCCCTATCGCCTAAGCCCCGAAGAGAGAGAAGCGGTTCGCACTAAAATCAAAGAACTCCTAAAAGCCTCTATCATTCGGGAGAGTTGCTCACCCTTTGTGTCGCCAATATTGCTAGTTAAAAAGAAAGACGGAACTGACCGTCTTTGCGTCGACTGCCGAGAACTGAATAGTACCCGACAACAGTAGCCGTACCCGATCTGTAGGTATCGATCGATCAGTAGGTAGTAACAGTACCCGATCGTTACCCATAGCCACTAATTTCTGATCAGGTAGGACAGGTATTTACTGGAAGCATTGAACTCTAACCGGACGTATAAGTATGTACATGGTCGCATACGACCTATGCCAGAGTGCTACGTTCCATTGGAGTTGAATGTAGGTTGGAAACACTCACAAACACTGCAGAGTCAGAATGTGCCGATAACGGCGCAGGTGAGTTGTGCAGCTAGATTAACTTGTTTAGTGTGTAATGTGACAGACGGCCCCAGGATCTCCTGAGCACGTCTGCTACACCAGTTATAAAGAATGTGAGGTTATTAGTGAATCCTACCTATCTATCCCTAGTCGGACAGACAAGGAAAACACTTAAAACGCAACAACTTTATAATATGATAATAAGAAAACACTAAGTCAATAAATCCGAAAGTCACACGTAAAACAGTAATGGAATGAAGGGCACGCGTAAATATGAAATGTTACTGATGGAACACACAATTCCCGTAAACTCGGTAATGCAAGCACGAAGTGGGGTGAAGGCTGGAAGGTTAGCAGGGCGGTGGTGACTCAGTAGCTCGTCAATCAGACGGAGTGCTGGTAGTTCAGCAACGTAGCAGTGCCGGAGGCCCAGCAATGGTTAACTCGGCGGAGTGCTGGTAGTTCAGCAGCGTAGCAGTGCCGGAGGCCCGGTAATGGTTCACTCGGCGGAGTGCTGGTAATTCAGCCGTGCAGCAGTCCGCACCCTTTCGTCGTTCCTTTCAGAATCCTCGCAAAAACACTTTGCATTATATTTTTCGAATCTTTGAATTTGAGTATCGAGTGTGTTCCAAATATGTGGCCTGTGATAGAGAAAGAGGTTTATCGTACATTATAATAAGTAAAAAGGAGGTGAAATGTGTGAAGTGAATGATGATGAAAAAGGTGTGATCCTACAAGTGTGAAGGCTCTTGGTAAAATGTTCCATGTGTAACAAAAGCCTGTGTGGCGTTAGCCTGTGTGGCATTAGCCTGTGTGGCATTAGCCTGTGTGGCATTAGCCTGTGTGGCATTAGCCTGTGTGGCATTAGCCTGTGTGGCATTAGCCTGTGTGGCATTAGCCTGTGTGGCATTAGCCTGTGTGGCACTAGCCTGTGTGGCACTAGCCTGTGTGGCACTAGCCTGTGTGGCACTAGCCTGTGTGGCACTAGCCTGTGTGGCTCTAGCCTGTGTGGCACTAGCCTGTGTGGCTCTAGCCTGTGTGGCACTAACCTGTATGTTACTTGCCTGTGTGGCTCCAGCCTGTGTGGCGCTAATTTGTGTGGTGATAGCCTGTGTGGTGATAGCCTGTGTGGTGATAGCCTGTGTGGTGATAGCCTGTGTGGTGATAGCCTGTGTGGTAATAGCCTGTGTGGTAATAGCCTGTGTGGTAATCAGATAATTGTTTTGTGTTATCCGATAACTGTTATCGCTCTCTGTGATATTGTGGTGTTTGATTTAAAGTGGTCAGAATAACCGAACGTTAAGTTGTTTACTTGAGCTCTTTTATGATTGACCACAGATGATGAGATGAACTATTCACCCGAGGACGTGTGAAGATGCAGGACGGCCGTGACGGCGCGTGACATTATGAAGTCATGAAAATCAGTTAGATTTGAGTGTTATAATTTATTTTGTTAACGATTAATTGTTTTGTGTTCGACTAAATGGTAATTAAGAGCGGGTAACACCGAATGGAGTTGCGTCTGTCACAGCGGGCGAACGTCATGTCATTCTTGATTATTCTTTTCTTTTCCTTCTTGATTGACAGCTGTCGTACGCGGTGGTCATTCGCAAACCCATTGGCTCTAAATCGCTACATGTTATTGTAATCCTGATTCGTGTACGCAAATTAAGTGTCTGTGTAATTAAAATAGTGAATAGTCTACGCCACCGTGTACTTATTTAACGTTTCCTGGAGTCTAACGCCCACCATGGGTTCCCGTACTGACGAGTTCACGTACCAGCAATCGGATGCAAGAGCCCGGCCTCCCGACATCCCGTTATATATATTATTGCGGTTTGTTGTAATAAGTAGTAGGAAATTGTATTATGTGGTACAATTTACGATGTGATGTTACTCTCACACTTGCTTTCGCCATTTTTTTTCTTTTGTGGTGCTCTCAGTGGTCTTTGCTAACTATTTACTTATCAACTTGTACTACACGTCACATCATGACTACTTGCAACAACAGCACTAAGGGCGACCCCTAGTGGGACGAGCACGGGGCTTAGGGCGTTGCTGACGGGGGCTTATGGCGTTGCTGGCGGGGGCTTAGGGGGGGAGACAGCTTGATGAGGGCTGAATTATCAGCGTGACTGCGAAGTCAGAAGAGACAACCGGCTCTACAACGGGAGAGCTCGGTGGATCGTGACCGGCGGCGGTGAGACGTCGCAACGGGCCTCGTCGGCGAGGACAATAAGCTGGATGGTGGCCGACGTTGTGTAATGTGCTGGTCGATTTACTCGCCTCCCTCCTTAGGAGGGTAATTTCGTCATCGGGCTCTAAAAGTGTGTGCCTGGGACGTTGTACTTTACTGATGAGAGAGGGACTTTAGTCGGCCGCTGCGGCGACTAGGGGGTTCGGATGGCGGGGCGCAGTGTTGAAGTAACGCTTGGAAACGCGTTTGAGGTATTACCTGATGGTTGGCATTTTTAGATCAAGATGGAGTTGATCGTTACGCATGAACCACAGGGCACCCGCGGCTCTGCGCAACACTCGATTCTGGAGGGTTTGGAAGGATTTGAAGCGGGAAGGCTTAACGTGTGCGAACACGACGCTAGCGTTAGTCAAGATGGGACGGATGCACGTCACGTAGATTCTCAGCTTGTTTCTAAGTAACAACTTACTGCGCGCTTTAAGGATGGGGTGGATGCGACCGACAGCAAAAGCGGCGCGAGCTCACACCGTTTTGAAGTGGTCTATGAATTTCAGACGGTTGTCGAGAATAACCCCCAGGTATTTAGCTTTCATCTCCCAAGGGATCTGTTTGCCGAACATGAGGACGGGACGGATGCATGTGGGAGTCACCGTATCTCTCGAAAAAAACGGCTGCGCTTTTTTCGGGATTCACCTCTATTCTCCATTACCAGAACCATACCCCGAGGGTGACGGCTGCGGTTTAGAGGGTTCGAGTGATGCTATCGATACTCCTACCGGAATAGTAGATGACCGTGTCATCGGCGAAGAGATCCAACTTGGCCAAGCCACTTTTGGGAATGTCGCTGGTGTACGGCGTGAAAAGAAGGGGCGATAGCACGGAGCCCTGAGGGACACCAGCGCGGATGGGGTGAGGGGACTAGAGGGTGCCTTCTAGGCGATAAAAGGTGCGATCCGACAGAAAGTCTCGAATGATGGGCTCGAGACGGTAGGCATGTTGAATTGGTACAGTTTGAGTAATAAACCGTTGTTCCAGACCTTGTCAAAGGTTTTCGCTACATCAAAGAATATGATGCCAGTTTTGTACGAGCGCATGAAGCGGGAGCTAATGTGTTCGAATATGCGGTGCAATTGCCGAATGCAACAGTGCTTGGTTTCGAAAACCGAGCCGTTCGGGGATGAGTCTACGGGAGTCAGCGAAATTCTTTAAACGGATATATGTTTTCACAAGCGCAAGCGCTTGCTCTTATCTCTAGCTCACCCTCCCGCGCCCTACCTAAGCTGATTCTCGAAATCGTCGGACTTATATATACGTTATAAAATCTACGTGAAATGCCTACGTGCAAAATGACTAGATTTATTTTAAGTTTTGATTACGTTCCTAATTCCTAGTCCATCAATCAATACCAAATTGTTATACTACTAAGAGAGTTTTTTATTATTCTTTTCAGAAAGTAACCATAATAAAGACTGATTTGAAAATGAAAACACGTATTTTAAAGGTTTTATTAATGTCCTAATTAAACTTGTGTTCAATACCGTGATCACGTGATCAAGGTATTGATCACACTAATACCGGTATTGATACCGGTATTGAAAAAGTCCGGTATTTGAAAGCCCTAATTACGAGCAACTTTTACTATGGGACCAAACCTGAAATCGCGAAAAAAAACAGCTGTTCCCTACATTTATGTTCACATAACTCGTCAAAATGTAGGGAACAGCTGTTTGCGTGTGTTGTGCGTTATTTATGTTACACCTTGTATATGGACAGTTTTGAATTTAAATCCAGCATCTTTCTTTTTTAATTCAATAAATATTTTAAAATTACCTAAAGTTTCATCCAAGTTCTTACCATTTATCAACTCAGCTTATCGCAGTTTACAGCTGGCTTACCCAAGACTTTGACTGGGCCTTACCCAAGAACTTTTCATAAATAAAGATATAAAAATCAAAATAAATGAATCAATAAAACGTGACTGATCATTTTATATAGTAGATTGTTATTAATTTATTAATGCACGATTGACGATTGCATGTTATGTTGGTGCCCGAGCGCATGCGAGGGCACTAAATTAGCACGAGTGCATTAATTACTCACTTAAGCAAGGTGCGTAATCTACTTTTCTTTCAACTACCAATCTACCTACCGTGATAAAATATCCATATACTTAACATTTTTTTAAACATTTCTTGATAAATAAGAAGTATCAAAGTTTTACAATGGTACAAAATGCGCGCCATTTGTTTTTTTTTTTTCACCGAGTTGGATTTATTTAGCTGATTTTTATTTTCAGCCAGTATCTTTTTGATCTAATGCATACATTTTACATTAAACTTAATGGGAGACATTAAACCTCTGAAATCTAAATAAAATATAAAAAAACAGTGCATTAATGGAAAACAGTGCAGTAATGTAAAACAGTGCAGTAATGTAAAACAGTGCAATAATAAGCACTTTTCTGCACTGTTTTGGTTCTAAGCAAAAAATACGTCCTTTGTGATCGGTTTTTAACCGACTTCAAAAAGGAGGAGGTTCTCAATTCGGTTGTATTTTTTTTTTTATTTTTTATGTGTGTTACCTCATATCTCCGTCATTTATAAACCGATTTGAAAAATTCTTTCTTTGTTCGAAAGGGTATACTTCCCGATTGGTCCCATATAAATTTTGTTACGATTAGATCATGAACTTCAGAGATATGGAACGGAACTCCTCATCGGATGAAAGCAAAATTCTCAAATTACTCATATTGCTTTGTTTATATTTGTTGTTGGGAACTGACTACTGGAAAAGAGGAGGGGGTGCGTGTCCCCCCCCCCCCCCCTTTGGAATGTTTTCATTATATCGTGTAAGGTATCATTTGAAAGGGCTTTTTATGCCCGACTACGTCAAGGCTAAAAAGAAGGGTTATGAAGAGGAGGGGGTTAAATTTATAACACTAAAAAGTATTTAATAAAAAATAAACTTTAAAAAAAAGTAAAAACCGACTTCAAAGAAAAACTAAAAGGAGTAAAATAATTACCATAATATAAAATTAACAGTTTCAGAAGTCGGTGCAACTCTACACTGAAACAAATAGAAGTCACCGACTTCTGAAACTGTTAATTTTATATTATGGTAATTATTTTACTCCTTTTAGTTTTTCTTTGAAGTCGGTTTTTACTTTTTTTTAAAGTTTATTTTTTTGTAGTGATTAATGATAACATTACTACGTAGTTGAAAGAAAACAATATTTACATACCTGTGGGGTAGCGCCGGTGCACCAACACTTTTGGGCAGCCACGGAGTATGTGAGGGTAGCAACAAATGCTTGGCATCAGGTATGGTCAGCAGCTTGGGACTGCCTACTGCCCAGTAGATGCAGTTTACCAGAACCGAAGTGTATGGTGCAATCTGTCGGTATCAAACATTTTGTTACTTTGCTATTAATTGGAGTATCCAGCAGTGTAGAGACAATAATTACACCCATATTCTAAGACGATCCTCCTAAATTTTCTCCACTTGACTCCACCTCCAAACAGCCTTCCTCATTACCATTGGTAATGGTTAAATGTCAGTAATAAAAGTTCTTCGTAAAATAGTGATATTTATTAGGCTGTCTGTAAGTTTCCTTGAGAATCAAAAATGTATTCAATGAAAATAGAACATCATTAACGCATGACGTGACCGAGCACGTTTATGTCAATTCCGGTTCCCATAATTTCATAGATAGACTTGACATACTTTGAGTTCAGGCTAATTGGTGATAGAATAACGAACAAGCAACAGTAGAAACTTTCGGAAAAAATCTATAGAGATAACTAACGAATTTCTTGGGTTAATTTTTATTTTATTGTTTTATTAGCGAATAAATCTTTGGAATTTAGGCATCATAATTTTATCAGAATAAAAAGGCATATTTTGAGGTATTTTAAGAACAATCAAAATGTTTATGTTCCTAAACATAAACAAAACGGGCCTGTTTATATTGTTGTAATGTAGGAGAATGACCGAACGCACATTTTGACCGATAAATTAATTTGCAATCAAACTAGCTTATGTACTTCTTTTGATTAGATAGCAAACTTGAAAACATCTTTTCTTTGAATCAATACTTATGAATAACAATCTTTTTAAGTAGATAATACTCGATATGGGATATGAAGATTACAATGGGTTTTGTTTTATCATTTAACTGTGACCTACATGATTTAATTGGCAACCATATTATCTATATGCGTTGTGGCCTATATTTTTGCTATTCCTTTTTATCAAAATAAAGCATGTATGTGTTTGATTTTTTTGGTATAACAGTAGGTATACTTTAAAGTAATCCTGAAAGTTATATTTATAAAGTCATTACCTTCTGCGCGAAGGTAGATATGTATCGTTCAGGAAATTCATCGTACTCCTGCGCATCGTATCCTCCTCCGTTTTTTCTTTCCAAGTGATGCCTTCGACGAACTTCACAGCCGTATATTTTGTTTGGACCTGTGAAATGCACTTTGTATAAGTTTCATCTAAGTTCTATCCATCTATCAACTCAGCTTATCGTAGTTTACACCTGGACTAGGCCTTACCCAAAAAGTTTTCATAGACCATAAAATCAAAAGAAAGTAATAAGGAAAACGTAGCTTATCATATTATAACGTCTAAGAACCTGTGGGCAGTGCCTTTGTATAATAAAGGAACTTTAAAAGGTCATTAGCAAACATTAACTTTACGTAACCGCCGATTTCGTCCGCAGCAATAAGGCTCATTTTGCTAGAAACCTGGTGTTGTCCAATATCATTAATTAATTTAGTAAACGCAGTATTGTAAAGGACTTACTTCCATGTTCAGCCACTTTTCTTAACATTTCTGGTGGAACATACTCGTGAGGCAACTCCTGGAATATTTCTTGACTTCCCTAGCACAAAATTGGGAGAAATTAATCCATATTATACCGACAATCTTCTGCAGTTTCTGAATTAGTACTTTAGAGCTTAACTTTCTGGATTAAAACCGACAAGACATTTAAAGACTAATACAGTATGAAAAAATACGTGTACCTAAATAAAATCTCACCTGGGACACGTTTCCAGATCCAGTGAATACGAAGGTGAGGGGTCCTAAAGATTTCGGCATCATGCCGAGCGCTACCTCGTAGCCAGCGTCCCTTATTGCTTGCCGCGCCATGCTTGAGTTGCGATAGTTGTGTGAAGGTCCTATATGCTGCATACGAAAACATGATCAGGATCAATCGGTTAATCTTCAAATAATGTAAGTTAATATCAAAAGGAGTTGATGATTGCTCAAAGCCGTCATCGAACTTGGGCATAGCTGTTTTCAAATCTGCTACAATGTTTAATGGCTGTGCCACCATCCTCTACTAATGAAGGTTGAAGTTGAATTGATTTGTCGCCATGGTAAGAATATGTAGGTATAGAGAGGTATAGCCTTGGTTTTCAAAATCATTTAAAAGTCTGTTTTATAAACTTTGAGTTGGGGTAGCCCCGCAGTAAAGATCTTATTAATTTCCCTAATGTTGAAATGACATCTTTAATATCAATTTAATAACCTGAAAAATATTTAAACGAACAAACTAATTATAATAATTCAAATATATTAGCAGGATTCCATAGTTTAATTATTCTTTTATATTATTCTGCCTGATAATGTATAATGACTATGTTTTTGCCTAATACCTCGTAGAGGTATGTTTAGTTTTCTTTAATTTCAACATTGTCGACTTATACAAGGTTAGTCGGAAAAGGGGTAAGTACTAATCCGCAGGCCACTTAAAGTATCACTGATAACAGTTTTAAAGAGAGTGTTAAAATGTCTAAATTCTATAATTTTGATTTCTTGGTAAAATTAATTTATAATTTTGTTTTTTCAATAATTCTTCAACTCTTGTATAAGTACGATTTCAGAAAATGGAGCTTCTACTTCGTTACCCCAAATATGACCTAAAATGTAAACACAGCTGATCATAGCTGAGGATAGATAGATTTTAGCTTATTTTTTATGTAATTTTTGAACAGCTATTTTTCTTAAACTATTGACTTTTGGGGAAAGTTGTAGAACAAAAGTTGTCCAGTAATATGGGTACCTACTTTAACACCTTTTCGGATTAGTACCCCCTTTCCGACTAATCTGAAATAAAGGTGTTAAAAAAAGTATCTTCTAAGTTTCTTAGTCCTAACTCTAAATCACCCAATGCGTATATATCTAGTTATTAACAGCTCAATAGCTGTTAAGTTTTATTGCCATCGCGTTCTACAAAGCAATCATAAATTTTGTGTCGACCCCACCTGAAGCATTAAGGTAATGAAATCGCACTTATATTTCGTTTATCTTGTTACTACACAGCGATAACAGATAAACTAAATAAAATAATACAACTACACGATAATGTTTATAATCACAATGAAATTAAGAGATAACTCTATAATCTAGGTAGTTTATTTCTCAAATTTTCCGTACACTCCAAGGTTTTCTACTTAATTTGTTTACCATTTCAATGCCTGGGTAGATTTGATGTGGAAGGCAGAGACGGATTTGATACGTTAGCTGCCCTAGATCTATGAAATGGCTTAGTAGGCGTTTCGGCCGCTGAGTTTCGTCCGATCCGGCCGAAACACCCATTTAATTATTATTAATATTTTTGAGTGGCGTTTCGGACGATACTTTTTTTGAAGCAAATTTTGTACGGTCAGAATGAAAAATCTTAGGCAGGGTTATATTATTGAAGTAAAAGTCAGGGAATTGTTGGACAAAGATAAAGTTTAATATACAATTACAACAATCAACAGTAAACATGATAAATCACAATAATCAGTCTTTAAATATATCAAATAAAAAGCGTGCAATAAGAATTATAAATGAAAACAACAATAATCAGTCTTATATATCAATTAAAAATAAGAATTATAAATGTAAACAACAATAATCAGTCTTATACAGGGTGTTAACGAATTCGTGTAATTCCTTAAAACTGCATGATCTGCTACTGGTATACTTAGATAGATTTACACCACAGGGGAACTAGTGCCAAAAAAAAAAATTTTTTTTTTCTTTCCGTTTGCCTTAGTGATCGAATCTTAACCACCTAATAAGGATTCAGTAAAAAAATAAGACTTTTTTTTATTTGATTGTACATTTCGATTTATCCATGGCCACAAAGTAAAATAGGTATTATTTGATTATGTTTCTGACGTTACTTTGCCTTTAAAAAAGAATTCGTCCGAAACACCACTCAAAAATATTAATAATAATGAAATGGCTGTTTCGGCCGGATCGGACGAAACTCAGCGGCCGAAACGCCTACTAAGCCTATGAAATATTGCCGCCCCCTGTTCGCTGTAAATCACGAAAAATTAAATGAACTAAATGAACTGAAAACTGAACTAGGAATTAAATTAAAATAAAAAACAAGGAGTCAGTATTTTTTTTTGCGAGATGCTATGGACACATTTTTGAGTTTTTACATTTGAGTTGAGTTGGCGGATAGGATCAAAGAAGGCGCAATTGTAAGAAAAAAAAACACCTAATTTTGCCGCCCCCTAAATTTTTCCGCCCTATATAGGCCCGGGCCTACCTGGCCTATAGGGAAATCCGCCCCTGGTGGAAGACAAAATAGCCAAAGCATAGCCTATGTATATCCAGCAAAGGATGGCGAGCGAGAGCTTGGTTAAAATAAATATTTATTTGCCAGTAACTGTCCCACTGCAGGACAAAGGCTCACACAGAGAAGGAACGATCACTGATCACCACGCTTGCTCATTACAGGTTGGCGATTTGAGACCATTAAGGCCAGGTTTCCTCATGATGTTTTCTTTCACCATAATTTAGTGGCATTTTAGATTAATAACTAAATGGTAACTGGTAGATGGAGCAGACACGTGTTAGAGTGGAGACCGCGTTTGGGCAAACGTAGTGTGGGACGCCCTGCGGCACGATGGACCGACGATTTGAAAAAGGTGGCTGGCAGCGGATGGATGCGGGCTGCCCAAGACCGGGATGGTTGGCGATCTTTGGTGGGAGGCCTACGTTCAGCAGTGGACGGCAATAGGCTGATATGATGATGATGAACTAAGAAAGTACATATGACATTGAAAAAGTCATATTGGTTCATGGGTTTGAACCCACAACCCGGTGCTAAGTAGGGTTGCCACCTTTTTTTGGAACAGTAAGAGTACATTTGTGTTTTGGGATAATAAAAATAAAGTACGATGTTTAAAAAAAGAGTACTTTTCATTACGTTAGATGCTTGGCTTAGAAGACCATAGAATAATAAAAGTATCCCAAAAAAGTCCAAACTAGTGAGATGATAATCAAATGAGAATAGTGTCCGGTAAAAAGAGTATTTTAGCGCACTTTATTACTGTCGTAGAGTATAAAGTATGTCCTCGTAAAATAGAGTACAATAGGTACTCTATAATAGAGCATGGGTGGCAACCCTAGTGCTAAGCACCACGACATTCAAATAAATAATAGCTTATTTAATTGATTAATAAATTGATGGATTAAGCAACGAAAAAGAAAATGTTTAGACAAGAATAAATTAATCTATTTATAACCTTCTCCTTTTCGAAGTTGGTTAGAACCACAGAACAGACTCTTTTATCTGTTCTGTGGTTAGATCAATAGAGGTCAACAGAATACTGAGGAAAAATCCGTGTAGCTTTACTATACAAGGCTAGTCGGAAAGGGATGTCCGTAAGGATTGAGGTGCCACTACTACTAGGGGTAGGTACTAATCCGCAGGCCACTTAAAGTTCACTGATAACGGTTTTAAAACAAGTGTTAAAATTTCAAAATTCGATAATTAACCGACTTCAAAAAGGAGGAGGTTCTCAATTCGATTGTATAAAATTTCTTTTATTTCCATGTAAAAAAAACTTAAATTTTTCAAACATTTTTCGTCCCTATTTTAGTGACGAATTCAGAAAATGGACCTTTTTTTCGTAACCCCAAATATAACCTAAAATGTAAACACAGCTGATCATAGGATAGATAGATTTTAGTATATTATTACCTATGTAACTTTTGAACAGCTATTATTTCTCTTAAACTATTAACTTTTGGGGAATGTGGTAGAACAAAAGTTACTCATTATTACGGGTACTTTAACACTCGTACCCCCTTTCTGACTAACCTTGTATAATGGTATAATTTCCTAAAGAAGATTACTTCTTACCATAAAAGGTGTGTGATGTCCAAGAGCGAGCAACCTGAGGCCAATTCCGTGCAGTATGTTTACCATACCGGCCACTCCTGCGTATTTACCAAACGCCACCACGCGGTTCCCAGTGTTGTCCATAAGCTTCTCATAGTCTATTAGTCTGATATTCTGAAATAGAATAATTGGTGAAATCTTTAAATAAAATACTGAAGCCAGTTGTTAGGCTGGACATCCACCAGAGCTGTGCGAGGAAAATGTGCGGTGCGAAAATGTGTAGCGAGGATGTGAAACGGTGTGACCCACAGGGTCGAGGAATGTGTACCTAATGTGTCATACGTAATGTGTTAATGTCGATGTTCGAGAACACGTTTGGTGCAGTGGCTAAGCGATTGGCTTCTGCGCTACGGGTCGTGGGTTCGATTCCCACACGCAACAAAAATTTGTATGGCCTACAGATGGTTGTTTCGGGTCTGGGCGTTTGTTTGTGAGATTTGTATCTGTAAACGCACCCACGATACAAGAGAAATCTTAGCGCGGGGCAAAGTTTCTTAAACAAAAAAAAGAAAATAAATGTGTACAAATGATCATCTACCTCTTCCAAACACCATCTATTGACTGACTGGCAATAGACACATTCCTAGAAACACATTCCTCGCTTGTTTTGTATAAACAAAAACCTCGCTCCGCTAAGCCCATATCCACCAGAGCTTCGCAGAGCGAAGGTAGATAAATGAAGTGATTCTATTGGTGCTTACAAAACACATTCCTCGCTACGCAGCTTAGCACAGCTCTGGTGGATGCTCAGCCTTATGCGGGCTCATAAAAGATTAAGAGCTCATTTTGTTTCAAACTTCTCTGCAGTAGAATAAAATTTTACCATTCTCCTGAATATTTAGTAAAAGTAGAATATTCGAAGTACTTATGCAAGGCAAGGAAAAATACTAAAATCCACGTGCATGACGACCCACGAAATACAATTAGAATTAGAACATCATTTTGTCTACACCAACTACAAACAATTGAACAATGATGTTTCAGTTATGTTTAGCGCTAATTGTATTTAGGTAGTAAGTCGTCGCCGTTCAAAAAGTGTTCGGTCAAATGTAATAATTAATTTAATAATCCCGATAGTCGTTACGGCGAATGGCCTAATAGCCAAGAGCCTCAAACAACACCTTAGGAGGCTCTCGTTGGGCGGCTGAATCAAGGGCTTGATACAAGAAGCAGTAAAATACTCTGTCACGGCTAGCGTAGTGAGGAGGTTTCTTTCTCTGGAGCCCTGACTGCCGGCAGCTTGGGCCCTGTTCCCGATGCCGGTGGGCTATTATTTTCATATTTGTAATTGTTTTTTTGTGTTTTTATAGACTTAAATAAAAATATAATTAATATTGTGTTTAATGATTAAACGGATTTTAATAATAATAAATGTAAGTGTGTAGTCTTACCTTTTTCAAGATGGCATCCAACATTGGCATATTAGCCTCTTGAGCCTTGATGGTGTGTGAGAAGAAGCAGTAAGTCTTGTTGGGTATGAGGAGATCTATTGGCGTCTGCTTCACACCGAATATAATGCTCGCCTCGCTGATGTCTTCCCGGACTATTGCTCCTGCGTTTATATATGACTGAAAAGAATTAATCGTATAAATTGTAGCTACGGAAATAGTAGCAATACTGATATAATGACAAGTAATTAGACGACTTCAGGCAGATAGTTCAATTGGAGGTGGCATTCATAATTATTGTGGGGAAGTGAACCCTCTAAGGCCTTTAAAAACAGCTCTTTTTTGAGAGATTCCTCTTACGTGTCGTTTGGAAAAGATGGCGAAGAATTTAGAAACTGTCAAATGTATGATGAGATCTCTCAAATGAGAGATTAACAACTCTCATTTCAGAGATCCCTCTTAAGTGTAATATTAAAATGACTTCAGACTTATTTAAAAAAATGCTATCAATTGTATGGAATTCTAATTTATAAGCTCCTCTTGGGAGATCTCTAAAATGAGAGTTGTTTATTAATAAGGGCCCAAGAGAACAGAAAGCCCAAGCATGTGCACACTTAGTTATTAATGGTCAAATTTTATTAGGTAAAACTATGATTGTCTTTAATTGACCTTTCTTTTACAGTTCTTGTGAAACTTATGCCGTAGCAATTAATGTTATGAAAAAAAAAAAATATTCTTCGCAAATACCAGGTCTTAGTCCTTCTTGGACCTATTGTTACACATTGCTGATATAATATGCTCATACCTGCATCGGGTACGCCCGTCGATTGGACGGCTGCACGATAACCCTGACGCCTTGCCGCACGAACCGGTTGACGTTGGAAGGTGCGAACGGCGCTCTCCTCTCCCATACTGACTGGTCTTCTCTGCGTATTGCTATTGTACGGCCGCTCTAAACAACAAAAATATTATGATTTTAGCTGTTGAAACTAGAAAAGAAATCTTGGATGACGATCATCGCAGTGGAGAGGACGAAAATGACATGCTTTGAAAAAAAAATAAGACAGTAACGTAGCTTCATTGTAGTACTGTCCGTCTCTCTCTTGTCCTGTGAATCCAATGACATTGTGTGTGTACCATGACATTATATTCACATATCCTACACATTCACACATTCATAATATCCTACGTAGATAAATTGAATCAACTAACTCTAATCTAAAAGCAGTGATAGCCTAGCGGTTGAACGTTTGCATTCCATCCAAGAGAGTCCAAGTTCGAACCTGGCCCGCACCTCTGACTTCCGAATTCATGTGGGAATCAGAATTTGATTATCCCGTGCGTTAATGGTGAAGGAAAATATCGTGAGGAAACCTGCACACCTGAGGGTGCTTCATAAAGTTCTCGATAGTGTGTGAAGTCCGCCAACCCGCACCAGGCCATGGTGAAGGACCAAGGCCACCAATTGAGAAGAAGTCCATGCCCAGCAGTGGGACAATAATGGGCTGATTATGAACTCTAATATAAATGATAACTAAATTGAACCTCAAAAACAGATCTACTGTCCCATTTCAAAACCTAAGTAGTAAGGGACACTTTTTACAAAAATCGTTTTATTGCATAATATTGCTAACCTAGAAAGCCTCTACCAAATACAAAAACACCAGCGTTGAAAACTCACATAATAATAAGCAGATATAGGTATTTAAGCATCAATACCTAGTAAGTACCAATCACTGCCTCTGATCATTTTAAAACCTAGTAAGTAAATCACTTTACCACCTGGTTTTACGTAACATAAATACTTTTCAAAGGCTGACCGATTTAACGTTTATGCGCTCTCCTGTAAAATTTCGTTTTAAGGCCTTACTAGATTTTGAAATGGGACAGCCGAGATTGCTCGCTTGAGTGTCCTTTAAAAATATTTTATCTCGCTTTACGCTCGTAGGTGCTCTACTGACTAGTCAACGCAGGTAGGTATGTACATTATGTATGACTGTTCAAATCCTGAAATCAGATAACAATCAGCTCGTGTAAGCTATAAAGAAAACTTCAATTACTTCTACATTCATAAACAGACGTTCGTAATTAATACGTAGATATTTTTATCATCCTTTATCTTATATGGAAAAACATCATTGCATTTAAATAAGTAGTACAACGCACTTGTTTCAGACTAACTGGATCTTTATTGTCATCATTTGAATGCGGAAAAGATGCCACGGTATCATTTTAGCTAAATATAGAAAGAGGTCAAACTATGAGTTGCATTCACTTATCACAGCTTTAGAATACTAATTACCTATGTAGGAGTCAATAACTCAAGCGACGTCAAAAAAACAATAAGTCGTATGGAAAAAAATGCATATTTCCCACAACCCACAATAATGCAACAGTGTGCTGTGCGCCATTGACGTTAATAGGTCCTATGATTGGGGGTGAGTCTATCGCCGCCACCATTTACCGGGTACCGGGTACAATTTCAAATCCCAGGCTTATCTCACTTTACTAAGGCCTTTAAAAAATCGATTACACTTGGCATTACCTGGGAATGGATCCCAAGAACATAATTTTTCCGCAGCTATGCTCACGATTAGCAAACTTTCAAACTTCAAAACTTATTCAAAATACACTTCTCATCAAAAAAATCGAAACACTTCCGAAACTATCTTTGTGGCGACAATTAAACAAAAAACAAGCATTAATTCATTACAGAAAAACATAATTTAGTAGCTGGAAGTTTGGCCTTTACAATGGTGTACGAAACTTCCAAAAATTTGTTTTTTTTTTCAATTTTTATCCTTTAAATGAATGGAACATTGTTTTGAGATAAACGTGTGTTTAAAGTTGGAGTATATTTGTCGCGCAAAAAACGCAAAATAACGCATTACTTTAAAATTTTCTGTTTGTAATTTGTTGATTAGGCTCTGTGACGTCTGTTAAAAAGTTTTTTTTCTAACACACATGCATACTTCACCCGCAGCAGCCGCCCAAGTAGTGGCATTGCTGGATTCTGGGACTAGTCAGCGTGTTGTGGCTGCAAGATTGCATCTAAGCCACTTGTCTGTTCAAAGAGTGTACCAACGCTATCGGGAGACTGGTTTATTTACGCCCCATCCAGGATCTGTTGGAAGCGGGTCACTTTTGAGCGAGACGGCCGATTTATTGCAACCGTTTGTTTGCAAAATCGACGCCTTCGCGCTTTTCAACTGCAGCAGCAGCTCCTTGTTGTTCGAAGGGTGACTGTAAGTGGCTCTACGATTTAAAGAAGATTGAAGGAACGTAGACTGGTACCACACAAGCCAGCTAATGGGTCAAAATTAACAACAGACCATCGAAGAGCTCACCAAAAAAAATCGAAACACCTTTCAAGTTTTTGTTTTGAATGGATTATAAGAAAAACATGTTTTTTTTTTAAATAAATACTAAATGCCATTTAATAGTAGGTAGCATTAGGTTTAGAATGCCTTATGTTGATGTTGCATAATTTTACTCTCGTCAGAAAAGAGAACCTTGCTCATTTGTAGGTTTGAACAATTTAAGTGCACAAGTGCAAAGTTAAGGCGCGCTCTTCGATGGTCTGTTGTTAATTTCGGCCCATTAGCTGGCTTTTGTGGTACCAGTCTACGTTCCTTCAATCTTCTTCAAATCGTAGAGTCACTTACAGTCACCCTTCGAACTACTCGAAACTGCTGCTGCAGTTGAAAAGCGCGAAGGCGTCGATTTCGCAAACAAACGGTTGCAATAAATCGGCCGTCTCACACAGAAGTGACCCGATTCCTACCAGATCCCGGATGGCGCGTAAAAAAACCAGTCTCCCGATAGCGTTGGTACACTCTATGAAGAGACAAGAGGCTTAGATGCAATCTTGCAGCCACAACACGCTGACTAGTCCCAGAATCCAGCAATGCCACTTCTTGGGTGGCTGCTGCGGGTGAAGTATGCATGTGTGTTAGAAAAAAAACTTTTTAACAGACGTCACAGAGCCTAATCAACAAATTACAAACAGAAAATTTTAAAGTAATGCGTTATTTTGCGTTTTTTGCACGACAAAATGTAATCCAACTCTAAACACACGTTTATCTCAAAACAATGTTCCATTTATTTAAAGGATAAAATTGAAAAAAAAAACATTTTTTTGGAAGTTTCGTACACCAATGTAAAGGCCAAACTTTCAGCTACTAAATTATGTTTTTTCTATAATGAATTAATGCTTGTTTTTTGTTTAATTGTCGCCACAAAGATAGTTTCGGAAGTGTTTCGATTTTTTTGATGAGAAGTGTAGACTAGAATTATTTAGGTAGGCAGACTGAAATGTACGTATTTTATCCCAAATGATTATACCCACAGAACAGATATTATACCTATGTAGGGATAGAGTTTCATTGATAGTGAATACAACTAAAGTTCTTCATCAACGATAATGAAACTCTACTTAGAAGATAAACTGAACTTTGAATCTTCATAAAATGGCAAATCAAACAAAACCTAATAGAGGTAGTAGGTAGATACTATTTACCATTTTTTTAAGTATGGCGCCACACCATGCCGAAATTACGCGACCGAACTTCGGCGTCTATGTTTTTTATATGGGTAAAACGCGACGTAATTTCAGCCTGGTGTGTCGCGGGTAATTTAAAAAGCATTGCAGGCGTAATCATGCCGAACTTCGATCGCGTATCTTCGGCGTAGTGTGTTTAGACACTATGAAATGCAATCTGACTTGAGCTTGTGGCAACTTAACAACCGCGTGGATCATACCATTTGCAAGGGTTAAGCTGCGATTGTCGCGGTCAGTCCATGAATGAATGACCGTTCGTTACACATCTAGACCTCTCCGTGCCTCGAGAGCATGTTAAACCGTCGGCCCCGGGTGTCAACTGAATACCTACGACAGTCGTTACGGGTACCTTAGGATATCGGCATTGTCCAGGGGGTCTACTCCCTAAGCACGAAGTCCGTGGTTTCGGCCTTAGTTACGAGCGTTTCCTACTCCCTATAACTTACGGACATACGATTATTTCGGGGCCCGAACTAAGAATGAATGACAGCAGGATTTGACAGTTGTCCCTACTACCGACGTGTTTTTGCCCGTCCGAAAAGTTGAACTTGACACTTGTTTTGTTCACTCCTACGTTTCGGGCTACTTTCGGACGGGCGACTAACTTCGTTGACGGACTTAGGGAGTAGGCCCTCAGTAACGGGGTTGCGGAGGTCTGACAGTATTCAGCCGCATCTGGTTACACTGGAAGCTAACCCCAACATAGTTGGGAAAAGGATAGGCAGAACAAGAACAATCTAACATGGAATATAACACTTTACGTATTTTTTACAAGGGGAAAATACGTGTCTGTCTTGATTGAGTCGAAGAGATGTAGATACTTATCTAAATATTATTATCATATGATTTGCCAACCCTAGTATAAATATTTATAGACCGTTTGTTATTACAGCGGCTTATAATTCTAAATAAATCGAGAGTTCTTGACACACCCTAAAGATAGTGGATGTCAACAAGTTTAAGGTAACAAACAGCGATAATTAGAACAAATGACTGATAGTCATCATGCAATCGTAAAATATTCCATAAAAATGATAATGAGGGAGTTCTGACGAAGGTAACGTACGAACGTACGTTCCCTCCGAAAAATTACTATTAAGTAATACGTTTATTTGAAAAAAAAAATGTCTCTTTATATCGTCTATACACGCTGACAATTAATTGGTTGTTTTGCTAAAATGAGCGTTGTTCAGACCATGGTCTCTACTACAGATAAAATGAATCAAATAAAAAAAAACCGGCCAAGTGCGAGTCGGACTCGCGTACGAAGGTTTCCGTAACATTATCATGTTTCACGACAAAAAATCAGTTCTTGTATCCCCATTTTATTTAGTTTTTTAGTATTTGTTGTTAATGCGGCAACAGAAATAGGTACATCATCTGTGAAAATTTCAACTGTCTAACTATGACGGTTCATGAGATACAACCTGGTGAGAGACGGACAGCGGAGTCTTAGTAATAGGGTCCCGTTTTACCCTTTGGGTACGGAACCCTAAAAAAACGTCATTGGTCTTTAAAAAAAAAACAAAAAAGAGACACCACAAAGGGGGGGGGGGGGGGGACCTGCGCAGTCGGCGCCATGATGGTTCAAGTTATTTGCCGGGAACTTTACCGCGATTGCCGCGATGAGTACTTTAATGCTACCAGTGGCGAAGGGTGAATTTTCTTAAAAGAGAAGCCGGACTTATTATTTGTTTAAATGATAATAGATACTAGTATTTACCATATTTCGAAAGGGAAGCCGATCGGAATCGAGTTGTATGGAGCCTTCGCCACTGAATGCTACGGTTAATGTTTGAACACGATTGAGCAACAAGACTTTTTAAGAAAGAATAGATTTTTTTTTCTTTAAAAATCCAATTAATAGTCAGCGTGTATAAATAAAAATTAAATACTGTTCGTTGGTAAGCGCATCACTTGAGAACGGCTGCAGCGATTAGGCAATTTTGTTTTTAAATGTTCGTACTTAGTAGTCCGCATTAGGTTTTCATGGAAATAATAATTGGAAAAGTTGCCCGAAAAATTGGCCAATTCGGAAACAAACTGAAAGTTCTCTTTGTATGGGATTTTTGTATAGCAGGACAACGTCTGTTGGGCCAGTTAGTTTTAAATAAAATACATCTACCAGCGAGATCAAGGCAAATAAATTGAAAACTGTTGTGATTGTCCTTGAATAAATGTTAAAAATAAAATTTGTAGTTATTTAATGAATATCTAATTAAGTATTATATTTCATTCCACGACAGTCGTTGTTCAGGCAGTCAGTAGGCCTAGCACGAATGTTTTGACGTATACCTACCTAGTTACTTATTCGTAACGTTATGTGAGTGAATTTTGAATCGAAAATTCAACTATTCTATAGCATTTTGGTTTAAAATGCGACTAGCACTATTTTTATCATGCATGGTATGAATAAAGTTTTCAATTCCATTAAATATTATGAGCGAAACGAGTACTTTCAATTCAAAATTCACTCACATTAACGTTACGTTTACGTTACCGTACATCACACAGAAATCAAAAACTCTGACAACGGGAATAAAATGTCTTCTCTATTTAGTCGTTGGTTTATTAAGCCAAATCAATCTGACCATTACAATAAACTAGGTACAAATTCGGAGAAAAATTGCGGGCATAAAGGTCACGTGCAAATTATAGTCATTTTCGGCGTAGCACTTCGTAGCACCGAGGATTCTTTGCCCTTAGTTGCCCGAGTTCGGAAATAAATGCATTAATTGAATGTACTAAACTTCTTAATAACCTGCACATATTTACTTATCCTTCTTTGTAGTAAGTACAAGGTAAATACGTCAGAATCCTCCATAATATGAAAGTTACGACGAACGAAATCAACATCAAATCCGCAATAGAGTTAGCTCCATAAAAAACCGAGAAATTATACGACATGAGTTTATAATTATCAAATATTTCACATGATCTGCTTAACAGGTACATGCCTTGAGTATTTTTATGTAGGTGCCATTTAAGATAATGCTATCTTATAAAAGTACAATTAAACGTATATCGGGCATCATAACAATAACCACTGTTATCAGTTGCTACCTAGGAATTAAAATAACTCGTGTGGCAGGCCTACACGCACAAATAGTGAAACAAAATCAATATTGACCTTGCTTCAATTTTACTTTCGTTATCATTTGACGGTATTAAATTATTTAAATTACTTATCTTATAATTTTTAACCATTCGTTTGAGCGATGTTGTTTGAATTAATATAGGTCAGAACCGTGATTTCACTTTTTTCTTCATCAGGAATTACATTGGCAAAACGCATTGGTTTGTTGAAGTAGAACAGTTTACCGTCTGATGACAATGGTAATGTCGCGATGTCTGCCTGTACCTGCATTACCTACTAGGGTTTTCGCCCCGGGTACCCGGAACCGGGAATTCCCGGGAATTTGGGGATTTTAGGACCCGGGAATTATTTGGCGGGATTCCCGGGTACCCGGGAATTATTTGAAATTAAGAAATGATGATAAAAAATGAAGGGTCTGCACGCTTCCGAAGATTTTAGAGCATTTTCTGTCTCTTTCGCGTGAAACGGACATTGTACTGCGTAGGATGAACTTAGAATGGGGTAAAAATGTATCGTGATGTCAGCACACAGTACTGTTGTCTCTGTAACATTTTTTGTAAATGTTTCATTTGTAGAAACTATTCACAATGCTTTTGTGTAATTTCGAGATTTATAATGAAAATAAATGTGCAGGGTGTAAAACATTTCGTGTAATTCCTTCAAACAGCGTGATCTACTAGTCACAGATTATCCTTAAATGGTTTTCATTTTAAATACTTGACAACACAGTTTTTTTTTTTTTAAAAAAGTTCTGTTTTCTAGCCCTGTTTGTGCCCCGAGTTAACCGACTGCAAGAAACGATTTCGTGCTAGTCGTGCAAGCCAGCTATGTCACTGTGCTTACATTAATTGATAAAAGTGGCGTCGAAATATTCCAACAAATAATATTTTTATTTAGCTATTTTTTTTTTATTTGTAATTATTAGCCGGTTATGTCGATCACATATCGCTACCGCAAGAAATAAAAACCTTATTTTTATTTTTAATTAAGCCAAATCCCGTGCCCGGTTATTCTACACCAGTAGTAGATCATGTGGTTTTAAGTTATAACACGAATTTGGTAACACCATTTATTCACCCTATTGTTATTCCGTAATATTTTGTCATATTATATGAAGAGAAGACTTTTTCATTACTTGACTGTAACTGTTCCTAGTTCGATTTTTAAAATAAGTGTAAAAAAAAATTTTTTATTAAGAAATGTCGATTGGTATGTTAGACAATTTATCATGTTTAAAGTACTTACACAAGTTTAATGTTGATATATACGAGAAAAACTATATTTATACAAAAAACATGAAAATTCCCGGGTATCCGGGAATTCCCGGGAATTAAGAGAAAAAATTCCCGATTCCCGGGAACTCAAATAGGCCGGGAACGCGAAAACCCTATTACCTACTCGTACATCAGTGTGTGACGTTGTGCTGACCGAGATTGAAGGAATACGATAAAACTAGCTAAACTAAAGGCAATAAATCTTTAAGGTCTTTACCTACTATCACTTTTTGAAAGTAAGAAAATGACCATCAGAAAAATGTGACGATTCTTATTGCTACGCCAAACGTAGCAGTGGTGTAGCAATCATTCATCTTTCTTAAATTATCGCAATTTGAAAATTTGGTCTTCGAAAAAATAATTGTTATTCGGTTCTAATAATTAAAACAAAATATCGGGTGTATTATATACTTGAAGTTTTTAGAAGAATGTAGGAATATCACATTTTGAGTAGGTATTTCATTGGGTAGGTACTCCCAAAGTAATTAACCAGATTGATAACGTTTATTTCTTGTACGAATCGAATTTCCGCTTCAATTTATCTAATTATAGTTTAATTAACCTTAAAATCTCTCTGTTATTCAAATTTATTGCTTGCACGTATCACAACTTTTAACCCGACTGCGCGACATTAATGACAGGGTTATTAAATTAATTACCTGTGTCTGCACATTATATCTACTTACTATCGTTTATCCAGTACTAAAACTTAATTATATTGAGAGACAAAAAAACAATGTTAAAACTTATTTTTAAATAGTTTGTGTGTGTGTAATTAATGTTTCACGAACGTTATTTTAAAGTTCACTATATAATGTTTTAAAGTAATACCCGCTTGTCACTGTTCTCGTAATTAAATTAAATTAATCACTCACAAAACTGGAATCATGAATTAAAAAAACTAAACACTTATTATATCATTACAATTAACTTCTTTACACTTTCCTAAAGTTTTGAAAAACGAAAAACGGAACAGGAAAATACGTACCTAATCTCACAAAAACTTAGAAAACTTACCTTAGCGGAAGAAAAGTAAACAACATGTTTTAAGTAGAGGCTCCTCGGCCGAAGAGCCGCCGATTTGTGTAACATATTAATTAAATATCACTACCAACGAACGTGTACTTAATTAAATTAATTAAACTTGATAAGTGTACACAATGAAAGCGTTGTGTTTCTTACGAGGCGTGTTGGTATTCTATTTTGTGCTCCGAACCGAATAACGGAGCTCCTTTGAGAAAACATTACAATCGGTATGACGTTTTATCACTGGTGATAGTGATACCATATTTGTTATTTGATTTGAATGTTGCTTGCGTACCATGATCCGAGATTGTTTTCGTACACTATTAATGTCTATAGACATAGTTACTTCCTATTTCTTCTATAAAGATAATAATCGCTATTGTTTATTTCGCATATTGAAATGTGACTTTTAATCCATTCGTTTTTATTTCTATATTTTGCATAATTTTCTATACATAAATGAATACCTACATAAGTACTGTACTATGCTTAGATTACAACTGAGCGATTGCTGAGACGATCGAGACCTATTATTATTGATTATATTTTCCTAACGCAATGTTGAAACATAATTCGTCCTAAGTTTGCATGTCTCAACCGTTTCTTGACTTAGCCCAGAAGAGCTAATGACGTCGCGATTGATGAAACATGTTTCGTTTTATATTGGTGATCACAACTGCAAGTAGACTGCACATCCAGTCGCAACTGTTAACTAAGAGTAAGAACTGTCAAATGCAGCAGAAGGCAATGAGAATGTAGTCAGTGCAACTGTGTGACAACTGCCGAATGGAAGTGAAGCCCACTTTTTTTTTAAGGGTGGGATATCTTCAATTTACTTCTTCCGCTCTGGGCGGAGCGGAAGGGAGTGTCAGACTCTTACTGTCTAAAACCCATCCGTGTACCTCCTAATGCCGTTTGCGTTCCAGGGCCGCGGACGCCGCGGTAACTCTTTCGAACAATTTCCGCAATCCTGGCAGGCACTGGCCCTAGCGGGCCCCGTCTACTATGCTGACATATCTCTTTGAGGCGCACGTGGAACACAACACGCCGTCGATCCGGACCTGGTTCTGATCGGACGGCGAGCCACCCAACGCAAGCCCGTGATATGTAGCCCACTTGCAGTTATGATTACGAATATGACACGATATATGTTTCACTAAACGTGGCGTTATTAGCCCTCCAGGTCTTACAGTGCTACTGCTCTCTCACAAGCAGACTTAGTATATTTTAGCATCTAAAATAGTAAAATATTGAATTTTACTTCAGTTTATTTAAATCATTATGTTATGATCTTACCGCAATGTACAAAACACTCTTAAGATTCGGGTCCCATTGCGTCGTTGATCGGAGGTCTAGAGATGTTTTTTTTATTGGTATCTTTGCCCCACACTTCGATTTCTCCTGTATCGTGGGTGGGTTTACAGACACAAGTCTCACATACACAAACGCCCAGACCCGAAACAACTATCTGTAGGCCATACAAATTTTTGTTCCGTGTGAGAATCGAACCCACGACCAGAATGATGGCGCAGAAGCCAATCGCTCAGCCACTGCACCAAACGTGTCGTGTTTGATTGACGGGATGTGAGATTCTTCTTCTTCTTCTTCTTTCGTGTCAGCACGAGCTATACGAAAATAGCTCATGCTGTGGTGAAAAGATTAGCCAGTCAGCAAGGTTGGTAGCGAGGCTGACTGCCCAGGGTGCGCCGGACGTACTTAAGTATCGTCACTCGTGGAGGCTCTTTTCATGCACCCAAGATTGTGGATGCTGAGTAACAATTAATTGCACCAAAACAAGTAGGTAAATGGAATTTTTATTTCAAGCCACGAAGTACGTTACCAGAATGTGGATTTATTGAAATTTCAACATAAACTTCTCAATAGCATCAATGAAAAATACACGAAATTAGTGTACATATACCACTTTTTTTATTTAGTACGTGTACGTGGCCCATTGACCGATACAACGGTTTTATTGCTCGCATAATCATCGCGCACAATATTTTCTAGGTATGTTGTAATAAGCAGACAAGAGGACGCTACTGCCCATCCACTGGACACAATCTCTTAGTTGCATTTTACGACACCCACTGTAGGAGAAAAGGCCTGGCCTATTTCAGCCATGAACCACGCTTACGAAGCGACGTTATTATTGAAATAATAAGACATGTTTTTAAATAGAACCTGTATTTTTGCATGACTTTTTATTATACAATGAATACGAAGGAAATAGTAGGGAGACCGAGGGGAGTTGAAACAATTTTGACATTTTGCTTCATACACAAAATTCTATAAACACAAATCGTGTGAGATTAGTGCCTATCGATAGTAAATTTCTTACACTTTCAGATGACTGACACAAACAACGTGTAAGTGTGAATTCTTTGGCGAAAAATCCACTTAAATGTAACAAGTCATTTTGTTTCAATTCCCCTCATACCGAGGTAAGTTGAAACAGGGGTCGAGGTAAGTTGAAACATTTGATTTTTGGGTACAATTAAGGTTGTAAAGTGGAAACGCCGGTATAATTTAAAGGTTTTTAATAAAATAAACATTCAAAGATGGAACTTAGCATTTTTATTGGCAATATTTTGTACTGAGCTGAAAAAAATCTTAATAGTTGCTATAAATCTTAAACTCATCTCTTCTTATTAAATTCTGAACATGAACTCATAAAAAATGAAGTAGTATAATATAGGAGAAAACATTTTTTGTACGTCACAGGTCACAGCCAACCTATTTTCAAATCTTCTGTTTTCCTTAGTGTTTAGGCCGAAGTTAGCAGCAGCGCAACGTAAGAGATAATCACAGAGTACCTCCTCCTTTGAAGATGAAAAGACAGTCTTTTATGGATATCCAACAGACGGAGGGGACGGAGGGGTCACCGTTTCATTAGCTTCATAAGCCTGTTTTTTTAAGAAACTTGTAGAGTGAAGTGTGTGTTGAGGTTGAGGACTCGAAACCGCATTACGAAGACCTTTCTGATGCAAATACTTTTATTGCAGCGAGCTTTTATATTTCGCGACTAACCATACCTCTATCAGTCTTTCTTCAATACTCAGTAGGCATGCTGAAACAAAATAAACAAAAAAAACAAATAAACCTCACCGTATAAGCAAATCAGCCGTACAAAACTTAAACGAGGTGAGTTGAAAAAGTCTGTTTTTTGAAACAGACTGTTTCAACTCACCTCGTTTAAGTTCCCCTCAGTGAGAAAAAACCTCCCAATTTTTATACAATTGAAAACTAAGAAGCAAAACACAAACAAATGAGCTGTACCAGTGCTATGATTTGAGTCGTTAGTTAATGAGCTTTCGAAAAACATAAAAACCAAACCAAAATACAAACGCATTATCAAAATATACCTAGATATCTTAAAAATACGTTTAAAACTTACTTTTCACGATTTTTGCGATGTGGAAGCCAGCACGACAAAACCGCACGTCTTGAGTCACGGACGCGAAATTAGCGATGGGCGAGTCGAGTTGACTGATTCGAATAACTCGAATCAGAGTCTAAACGAGTTGATTCGAATCGAGTTCATTCGCAACTCGAATCAACTCGCATACTAACTCTCTGGGGCAAGTGAGCGCATAACGAATGCGAGTGATGCGAGTTATGCGAGTGAAAGACTTGCGAGTCAGCGATTTGCCAGGCCAACTCAAAACCGTAACTCGACTCGACGAATATTCATTTTGTTTTGATTCGTATTCGTATCGTTCGTTCGCGTCTCCCGCTGGTCGCCCCGCGCCCGTCGCCCTTATTACAATGCATATAAAGTGCACGAATAGTCAGTTAACTGTGTTGGCGTGACTCGCTCGGCAAGGCAAGTGTAAAGTAAACTCGAGTCAAGAATACGAATTGGTGAACTCGACTCGACTCGCCGATCCGTTTGGCTGCAGGCTGCTGCCGCGAATCGCGAAGCGCATCCCATTCGGTTGATACGAGTCGAGTCAACTCGAGTTGCGACTCGAGTTAGCGGTCGAGTCAACTCGAGTTATCCGAGTTGAAAAAAAATCGATTCGTAACATCGCCGCGAACTAAAGGGCCCGCGCGCAGCGGGAAGCAGCTGAATTGCGACGTTGACAGCACGCTAATGGTTTTCAGTTCCGCAAAATTAGTGCTGTTTCAAATCACCTTTGTTTCAAAACCCCTCGGTCTCCCCTAATAATTAAAGATTAAAGATCAGTTTTTTTTTACCATATTTTACAAGTCTTGCACCCACCTGAGACGGTCTATGACTGTACTCCAATAGTGCAGCCGTGGATAGTCCCCGGTTGGTGCCCCACCCCATTTTAGATTAAAGTTCTCAAAGGGGCCTCTGCGCATTGGACCTGTATCCCCCATATGCCTTCTAAAGGACCGAACATCTTCCGCACGGAAGATGAGCCATGAATAGAAAAAGAAATAAAAACTCAAGCGCCTAGTGTTTTAATAATAGTATGTTGACAAAGTAGGTATAACACACAGAAGTCATAAATAACAATAGGTACATACAATACTGAAATCATATTAGTGATAATCTGGCTGTTAAGTTCTGCTTTAGTTTTTGTACAAATTATTTATATTAAAATATAGTGCTGATAGTTTCTTGATCCATTCTGGGTGTTTGTATGGATGGGTGAGATTTGTGTCCGACAACGCAACCGTAGTACCTACTTATTACTTCTATGCGCAACCCGCACCACAGATTACTGATGTAGGTATGTCTTCGAGCCCACACAATGCAATGCTTGGCTGGAGACCCATCAGGTCTCGCCAATAACTGCCCGGTTACGTAGAAACGATCCGCAAGGACCATCTACAGAAGTTCAATAAAAAATAAATAAAAAAAAACAATGCAATGCAGAAAGACTCCTAGAAGGCGTGGCACAGACTACATAGAGATACTACGTATGCTGCGTGGAGCAAAGTTCAAAAAGTTAAATAAACTTGCTAGTGGATTTGGGGCTTTGCGCTCTCCCTCCACAATTATTGTGAAACACACTCGATATCGCAATTTTGTTTTGTCAAAATGAAAGCTATTTTGATTGCGAGTGTGTTATGCGTTAGGATATGTACTGGACTAGGAGGGAACCAGGACCCATTTCATTACTAATTAACCATGTTTATTATTTAAGAACCACCCTTCATCGTCCATTGCTCTATTCGAAATAAATAAAAGTAAATTGCAACTCTATCATGTTAGGGCCTGCGCCCACTGGTGGCACTGCATGGCAATAGATATTTTTAACCGACTTCAAAAAGGAGGAGGTTCTCAATTCGCTTGTTTTTTTTTTTATGTTTGTTACCTCATATCTCCGTCATTTATGAACCGATTTGAAAAATTCTTTTATTGTTCGAAAGGATAGACTTCCCGATTGGTCCCATATAAATTTTGTTATGATTAGACCATGAACTTCAGAGATATGGAACGGAACTCCTCATTGGATCAAAGCAAAATTCTCAAATTACTAATATTGCTTTGTTTATATTTGTTGTTCGGAACTGACTACTGGAAAAGAGGAGGAGGTGCGTGTCCCCCCTCCCCCCTTTCAAATGTTTTCATTGTATCGTGTAAAGTGTCGTTTGAAAGGACTTTTTATGCCCGACTACGTCAAAGCCAAAAAGAAGGGTTATGAAGGAGGGGGTTAAAATTATGACACTAAAACGTATTTAATAAAAAATAAACTTTTAAAAAAAGTAAAAACCGACTTCAAAGAAATACTAAAAGGAGTAAAATAATTACCATAATATAAAATTAACAGTTTCAGAAGTCGGTGCAACTCTACACTGAAGCAAATAGAAGCCACCGACTTCTGAAACTGTTAATTTTATATTATGGTAATTATTTTACTCCTTTTAGTATTTCTTTGAAGTCGGTTTTTACTTTTTTTTAGTTTATTTTTTATAAGCTCAAATAATTTTAAACTTTATGACTTACTACCCTTTACGACTTGTAATTCCCGTACCGCGAGATGCAGCGGCACGACGCGACGGCGACAAAGCCTTCCGTGGTATGCTAACCAAATACAAGTGCTAGTGTTATTAAAATAAGGATTAAAATTATTTAAATTAAAAAATCCTTTGCCACGCCGTCCCGCTAGTGGGCGCCGGGCCTTACAGTATCAATCGAAATTGAAACTGCACCATCGCTGCCCACTGTGTAAAAAAAAGATAAGATCCAAATGTCGTCGTTTCAAAATTAAAACTTTACTACTAAAACGAATCCGATAAATGTAAACTTTTACCGAGTTTTCATTTTAAAAATATATGTTATTAGTAAAACAAATATTAATGTAAATATTTTATTTACAACTATTAAACATTTGTACATAAATATAACGCACTTTTTTTCGAGAAAATGTTATTTAGTCTATGGTTTACCTCAACTTTACAGCTGGATGGAAATGTCAATAACGTCAATGTGATTTTTAGTTGTCATTTTGAATTGTGGGAGTGTGGTTTTTCTTGCGATTTAAATAGAAATTACGCTATTAAATTGAAACTATACCGCGTAATATAGATGAAATAACAAAACTTGTGCTCACTAATCTATATTTTGAAAAAATGAGATTGTAAAAGGATGCATTTAATTTATATTGCATTGAAATAACAAAATAGAATTTACCATCGTTCGTCATGGCTCGCTTCCTGTCGGAGGATAAATTAAAAGGTTTCGAAAAATACAAAGTAAGTGTTCCATACAATATAAGTGTAATTGAAAAATACATGATGAAAACAATGCTAATAAGAACTATCTTAGTTATAATTTTATTTTTAATAAATACTAAGTAACTACTTGGAATGTCTAAATTCATAGAGCTAGATAAACGGATGTTATTTTAAAATAATGTTTGTTTTTACAGTACAATTCAGTGGATACCAGCGTCCTCAGTAATTATGTTATGCACCCTTTTTGGAACTGGTGTGTCCAGGTAAGGTTACAGTCAGAAATTATTTTATTTTCCCTTTTTAACAAAGTACAGTACAGTCAAAGTTGTCTTCTTTGATTACAGGAATTTTCAAAAGATTCTTATTTTTTTTATTAAAATCAAGTTTAAATATACACATACATAATTATATTATACTACATACTAGCATTCTTCTTAGTGTGTAAAAATTGAACATAATCTACATAACTGTTATTACTAAATATTATGGTGTGTAATATATTGAGTGAACATTCTGTGAAACCCCAATTTCATCTTGTTAACACTTCTTATGATTTTTATACAACAGCAAACATAGTATTTGCCTCCTTAAGTAAACTATAATCATATTTGAAATCTTTTCCTTTGAGGAAAAAATTTAACTAAACAGTTAATTTTAGAACAAATTATTCATGCTTATAATATTTGCAGTTTTGTCCGGTATGGGTGGCACCAAACTTGCTAACATTTGGGGGCTTCCTGCTCACGGTGCTCAACTTCTTCGTCTTCTCATATTATGACTACGGCTTCTACGCCTTGACCGCTAAGAATGCTCATCAAGATTGGATACCCTCTTGGGTGTGGGCTGTTTCAGGTGTTAATCTGTTTGTGGCATATACACTAGGTAAGCATTTTTCATTATTATTTACTTTAATCTATCATTCATACTGAGTCACTTTTATATGTTTGTTTAGTCATGTGTTAAAAGTAATGCAATGTTCACTTTAAAAACGTCGAGTTTATATTTGGTGGATTTGGATAATTCTGGAAGCCTGGAATATGCATTCACACTTACTGTCATCAAGGCTGCATGTTTATAATGAAACCTTGAATAAATTTGAATGTTTCAAAAGTAAGATACCTATGTACATAATATAAATGTGTAAAAAGTATTTTTATGTACCATTACACACTTCACTTATAACTACCAAGAGTAAACATTAAAAAAAATGTATTATGCCATAACATAATAATGTATGCTTCATAACACATTATTATAATTTGATGAGATTAGGGAGTTCAAACTCTGTAGAATCAGAAATATTTATTTAAAAATACAGCACTTATATAAGTACTTATTATTATGTAACATAGTGAGTTTTGAGTTAAGGACAAATGATAATAGTAAACATTCCTTATCAGTATTAGGATATATAAATGGGTTCAACCCCCAGAATAAATATTATGCCATTTTCATGCCAGAACTTTTTTCCCTTTATTGACAAAAAAACACCATATCTTTTATGATGTTATATTTATTTTATTCCCAATGCCCAACTTACGATTTAACTCTGTAGCCATGGGCAGTAAAATGTCTCCAGTTCAATGAAAAATTAGGTAGGTACTTCATAATTTTATGCCGTAAAGACAAAAATAATAAATCTAATAATATTCTCGAAGATATCAATCTTTTAAATTATTTTATCACTGAAGGACATAGAAACATTCCAGTTTATCATAATAAGTGATACGATATTACGTACTAAGTAGCTTTATTGTTAGATAAACTGCACCAAATTAATTGTTGTATCTCCCAATCTATTCTGTATTAGGGTATAGTTTCCAAAATTCTTACAAACTAAGTGCAAAGACATCGCAGTACGTATCGCAGGTCAGTAGGGTAATCCACGTAATTACATAACGCGCCGATCAAGTTGCAGTGACGCTGCAAATAAGTTCACGCGAAAGTATCTGACAGCGGTCGCCGAGTGAGAGCGGGGGCACACGATGCGTTGCGGCGCCGCACCGCAAAGATTTCACCGTATTAGCGGGCACACGAGTGGTGCGGCGCCGCAACGTTGTTATGTCGCAGCGGCGCCGTAGCAGCGTTGGACAGTCTCTTAAGGACTAATGTTATGAGGTAGTCCATATCAATAACATCTAGGTTGGTACTCATTTTTTAAAACCTCAATCACAATAAACAAAAAATTTAGAAAAAAATCGAAACGAGCGAGCGTGTGTCCTTCCTTGTGACGAGTAAACAACTGCGCGGTGCCGCTCCGACGGCGACGTCGCAACGCATTCACCCCTCCCCGCCTCGTCTCGATGGTTTCAAGTCCGGTGCGGCGCCGGAGCGCATCGTGTGACATGCCACAGATATTTCTATGTAAGACGACGCAGCGACACCGCTCCGGCGCCGCACCGCCGCCGCAACGCATGGTGTGCCGTGTGCCCCCGCTACCGTTGCACACCGTACGGTGCGGCGCCGCACCGCACCGCGTGGCTCTTGCGACGCCGCATACTACGTGTGGACGCTGATGCGGCAAAATGTTCGCCGAGCGGCGGCGCACCGCACCGTGTGGCTTACGAAAAGCGGTGTTTTGATCGAAACATAACTAAAACTACACTGCAACTGGACTTTTATAGTAAGGTGAATCAGACCCCAGATCGCCCGCGCCGCTAAAGTAAATTAATGCTGTTATTTGTACTTAATTGTAAATAATTGCAACTTGCAACTAAGTACTTTTCTCCAGAAATAAGCAGTACCTTTGTACATATGTTTCACTACACTACATACCTATACTATTATCACTAAGTTCTTGTTGTGTGTGCATAAATAATAAATAAACACTTAGGTAGGTAGTCAGATTTTAGGGAGCGTAAAATATGTTTTTAAAAATTAAACAAGTGAATACGTGTGAGCAGAAGCTCATGCTCAATTATATTGAGTAAAAATACATTAGTAAAACTTAATCTTCTAATACGCTAAACAATAGTCTTATCTAACTTAGCTCTAATAACAGCCCACCCTAAAGTGCAACATTGCAACTTTAAGGCCTCTACACACCAAAGCCAATAACCCGCTGGCAATAACCTGCCGGGCGAAGCCGCCGCGCCGCGCGCCGGCCGGGCCGGCGGCTTTGGTGTGTAGAGGCCTTTACGCTCTCACAGCAATGACACGCTGCTGTACAGGGTGTATAACTAGGTACCTACATAATTTTAACTGTTGTGCCGGTTGTAGATAACTGTAGGTAATATGTTTTGTTTTGAGTTACGTGCTGTTTTACAAAATCCGTAAAGGGCGCGAAAATTTATAAATCCTTGATAAAAAAATCAGTAAATAATTAAGGGCAAAAAGGAAAATAGCAATAAAAAATGGTTCCAATTGGGTACAAGTATTGCTTCATAAAATAACTATGTGCGGTGAAGGACTTATGTTAATACAACATAACTCCTTTCTTTCCTTATTTATTTCGAGTTTAAATCTTTAACAGTAAGTAGGTCACCTGCTGGTTAACTTGACCTTTATTAGCAGTACACAATTAAAACTGTGCTTCTTCACATTACTCTACTTGTCAACAACAATTTAATATTAATCTTTTAAGGATTATCTAAAACCAAAAATCGTATGTAGGTAATTGCAGGTAGAGAGTAATGTCAGAAAAGTTCCTAAACCTAGAAGGATAATATTAAAGTTCAGACCAAAATATAATCAAATAAATAAGACGACCCAAAAGCCTACCTATATGTAGATAGTTAAGAACTAGCTAATCTTGCTCTACAAATAGCCTTCTGGTGGTATAATTATGCAGTAAGAAGTATTTATGAAATACACTAACAATGTAGTCAATATTGTTGCTTTCTCGCATTCATATCTAATACTCATGTAAACGAATATACAATTTTATGGACTCGTAAAATATGGGCAGCGCACGCGCCTTATCCGAATGTAAAATGTTGACGTCAGTTTAAATACACTGAAACGATCACCTTTACATACGTATGACGTGGTAGGTGCTAAATTTACGAAAACCCGTTTAAAATTAGCAGTTTTATTGTTATTAGGTATGTTGTTGGTGGGAAGCAGCACCCTTTTGCTACTTAGGCCATATTGAAAGTTTCTGGATTCTGATAAAGTAAAACACTTAAAATGTTTATATTGTACTTATTCATTGTTTTTCAAAGTATTCGCCCTAACAATTCATACACTTTTTCATTCTTTGAAACCATTGGCAAAAGTTTTATCACACAACTTTACTCGCTGTATTTTTGGACTTATGTTAATTCATGTGGTACCTATCTATCTCGAACAAAGCTTCCGAACGTTCAGACGTACGTGTAAAATATTTTGCACTTGGCTCATGCCAATGTTCAGTGCTGTACGAATTTGCTGACATGTAATTTTTATATCCGATTGAATTAGTTGCCGTGTAGCATCAATGTTAGTTTCTGTTACCGCTGTCACCGGCCGACCTTCACATGAATTGTCGTGGAAATGAATACCTCCACGTTTGAAATCATTATACCATACGTATGCACAGAGCTACGAGACGAGGCTTCAACACAAAAGGCTAATTTATGTCTTTAGCAACTTTCTTGTAGACTTAACACCACATCGAAAATCGTAACAAAACACACACATCGAACATTTTCTCGACATACCTAGGTAAATCCATCGTTAGCTAATTACACGCCATTTTTAAATTGGCGCCACAAAGAAAAAACAAATGTTAAGAGTTAAAAAATAACACTTAATCTACTTTTATATTATAACTTTCGTGAGACACATTCATATTTATGATTAATTACGGTTTACTCACGTGCATTTTTCGTGGCTCGCGACCTCGCCGCGTGATCAGCTCATGATTAAGGGCTTCGTTTGGGTCCTAAACTAGTCGGGCAATCCCGAAAAATGCACGTGAGTAAACCGTAATTAATCATATTATTATATTCTACTGCAAAAAAGTTACATTTTCAAAAACTACTTTAAAAATAAAAGAAAAACCGACTTCAAAAAACCTAAAAAGAGTAAAATAATTACTATAGTATAAAATTAATAGTTTCAGAAGTTGGTGCTATTTCACGCTGAACCAAGGAATTTGGAATTGAATTGAAGGCACCGGCTTCTGAAACTATTAATTTTATAATATGGTAATTATTTTAATCTTTTTAGTTTTTTGAAGTCGGTTATTCTTAGATTTTTAAAGTAATTTTATTTTTCTATTTTAAGTGGCATTAACATGCAATTACAGCAATCGCGGGTAATTTGCTGTTTGAAGAGTCAATCTCTGACGGTCTTCATCAGATCTGCACCAAATTTAAATGGGACCAGCTCGGCAGAATACCGGTAAACCGGGGCTTCTTTGACTTTCTGGGTAACATTGACAGCTTTTGGGGCTACTTTAACATTAGGCTATTCTAGCTGTTTGGCGCACTTTTTTCAAAAGTCGCGTGATACCTATAGGTATCCAAGATCTTGAACATCTGGGTTGGCGAAAAAACCAGAACCACGTTAATGAAAAACTAAACGAAATGTACCTATATAGTTTTTGTTTTAAAGGTGTCAAAGTAAAAAGTTATACAATTAGCATTGACTTTCAAGGAAATTTAATGGTGTGTAAAAGTAGCCCACATTCCGGGTTTTGAAACCGTTTTTAAAAAAATATATATAAAATCAATGCAGAGTCTGGGACTTCTGATTTCACACGCATCTCAAAGCCAACGCTTCAATTGTTCTGATGAGGTAGAATAACCTTGAATTACGATTGTATTTTGTCGTGTAATCTAGAAAAACCTCCTCAAACATGTCAATGTAGCCCGGTTTACGGTACTCTTTCGAACAAAAAAAAACAAATCACTTCAAGTGCGTCTATAAAATTTGAAGAGTTCCCTCGATTTCTCCAGAATCCCATCATCAAATCCTGACCTGATAACCATGGGACCACCTGGGAAGGACCAAAATTTTTTTTTCTAAATCCGTCCTCGCGTCTTTGGGTAATCGGGGAACATACATAAAAAAGATTCCGACGAATTGAGATCCTCCTCCTTTTTTTGAAGTCGGTTAAAAATAAGAAGTTTTTTTTTATATTTTAACGCAAGTGGCCAGTTCCAGAAACTTTCAGTATAGCTCACGTATATGGTCTAATACAGACGTTTTAGGGCCAATAACAATTACGACATGGACTAGCGGGCCACAGAAACTAAATATTTATTATCAATCGCGCGATTCTTAATCAACGAAACTAAAGATTAAAAATCGCTTTGCGGAGTGCACGCACAAATATGAGTCGTGTCGTGAGCCATATGTGTTCCGGTTCGGGGTTTGGATAGCCCTGCTCTAATAGATAACAAAATACTGCTGTGTTATCATTATCATCAATCAATACATTCACCAAGCGTAGTGATTTTAGGAATCTTCCAGTATTGGTATACTTATTGTAGCGGTCTTTTAAGACTTAGAAGTTCAGCAGTAGTACCGGCGCCATCTGGTCTTAAAAAAAAACAAAATTTAATTGTAAAAGTGTCTGTAACAGATTTATTTACAGAAATAATAATCATGTATCATTTACAGCGATTACGCACTGCATCCGATCCGGATCCGTGAAAATAAGAATCTAGAGACTAAAAAACTCGGACCGAATTCGGATATTCGCTTACGCACTTATCCGATCTCTGATCCAAATTCAAACAATTCAGGGGCCATCTTTGGCATATCCATTTGGCGTCCGATTTGAATCCGAGGTAATGCGAAAGCGTTCATACAAACAGTACTACGGCTACTTCGGACCATCAATGTTTCTTCCGAATTGGAAACTCACGGATCACGGAGAGAAATCGGATGACGGAAGTCGGATCTAGTGCGTAAACTACCATACAAATAGTTCTATGACTACTTCGGAATGTATTTTCTCGGATTCGGATCGGATGTAGTGCGTAACCGCTCTTAGTCGTTAACAGATTGATACCGTTTAATGATGACATAATTCATAACACGGCGCAGCCTTGCCAGCAGTGCTTGCCTATACGTTGACTATAAGCATTAGGTACCTGCCTTCTTCTTTGCCCATAGCCTAGACTACGCTTTATGATAAATAACTTGCGGATATCCGCAAAGATGAAATGATACAGACAGACTAAGCCTTACTTGCACCAACTAACTATAACCATACCATATTTACGTCAAATTTCTACTGATTTGACAGTTTGGAAAGGCTATGGTTAGTTAGTTGGTGCAACTGAGCCTAAGCCTAAGGCCTCGTACAGGGCGACGCGGGGCGTTGCGCCGCGCGTCTGGCGTCGCGTCGCGCAGCGCGTTGTACGTTTTCTCCGTTCACGGAGAAGCGGCACGTGAAGCGGCGGGCGGGGTCCGCGGCTCCCCAGTGTTGCACGCACAAATACAAACATGTGTGTAGCGCTCAATATCAAACAAAACGCGCGTGATGACGCTTCTACATGAACGCTCTCATACATTACCATAAATATTATATTTGATTAGACCGCGCGACACGACGCCCGACGCGCCGCGCAACGCTCCGCGGCTTCCTGAACGAGGCCTAAGGCGGTTAGTCACCGCGGATGAAGTTTCTTTGCCATTTAGTGCGTTTTAAAACCGCTAGTCCGTTCACTTGTATTGATTTCAAATTATTTAAAATCATGAGGTTGTGCGGCCTTAGGCTTAGTATTAATTAGTATAACCATGCTAAAATGACTGACAATAGGTAAAACCAGTGAAACTTGTCGCCCGTGATCCGTGATGATAAGTAACAAAGTATAAACGAAAGGGTTTCATCATTTATCAACACTAGGTACTATGTGTTTATTGATGTTATTGTTGTAATTAAACTGCGTATTATGACGTTGCACATGCTATAATAAGCATGCATTAAGAAGATTGACGGAGAAATAGACAATGTACAATAACAACGTAGGTACCTACTACCTACTTCTGAACAAAACTGCGACAGACACTTATGCAAAACCAATCTGCCCTTTGATACACAGTTTGCGTGGAATAAATAATTTACTCTGGTTTTTCATCTCTGCCATTATCTATTTCCTTATAGTATTATGTTAAACATAATTAGGTACCTACATAACTAATGATAAAGCGATAAATGAATTAGTAAAATGCAATTCTTTTTCCTGGTACTTATACATACTTTATAATACTGTTTTTAAACTGGATGATTAATATAATCTTTACATATAAAATTCAGCTTCTGTATGTTTATTTGTGTTCGCAAAACTCGAAAAGTAGTCGATGGATTGACTTGAAATTTTGTACAGCTGTTCATGGCATTTGCGCGTAAGTTTCAGTCATAATAAAAAATAAAACTTCTTACGCGGGCGGAGCCACGAGGGCACAGCTAGGTATGTACATAATAATACAATAATTAATGTATGCTTATGATAAGGTATTTGCTACCTGTTGTAGGAGTTGGGATTTTACTGTTATTTATGCCAGAACCATACTCATAAATCCTTAAATTTGTGCAAATTCATGCGTTAATTAATAGCGATAGGTATTAGCGTGGCCCCGGTATTAGAAAATGTTCAGTAGCTATCCGGAGTTAGGATCTAACTCATAATCACTCTCTCAATCACTTTATGATAGCAAATAAAGTCAACAGCAAGCTGTGGGTGTACTATCGTAGTTAAATCTGCACTTAACCCTTCTAACAATAAAGGCGTAACGTGTGTCCACTCCAAACTCATAATTTATCATAATTGCGAAAGTCAGTTTCTGCCTGTATGTTTGTTAATCCTTCACGACTAAACTACTAAACCAATTTCGATAAAACTTGGTTGCCACAGAGATAGCCTGAAACCATATCGGAAATAAGATACATTTATCGACAGACGAGCCGAGTGCACCCGCGGGCCGCAGCTAGTAATAAAATCAAAGTTAAAGGAACATTGACTAGTTAGTCAGAACAGTAACTCAGTGCGATTGTGTTGGCTGCCGTTTGATCTTTCATTCTTATAGTTGCCCTTTGTTATCTAATGTTAAATTTAATGTGTCGTTTGATAATACTACACGTTTCATCACATCCTCGTTCCTAACTAAAGTTCAAACGTATGCATTATTTGTATGTGTAAATAGATAATTATAAATATTTATATTGATTTCGTTACGTACCTACAGAATGTATGTGAGTAGATTGACGAAAAGTTATGTAAAGAGGTGAATACAAAGTAGATAACAATATTTTAAATAATGTTAAGTGACTAGGATCAATCTTGAAGTTACGGATACGTTTTAATCGAGTCTAGAATTACATTAGACATACAAGAGGCCTACTCCGATGCGCGTCGAAGCTTCGGATAGAAACGGAACAACGACGAACATCGAACTTATAAAATTACGATCAAATTGTTGTTAAACAACAAACTAGTAGATGTCAATTAACATTTGGCCATAGGATGAACAAAAGATAAAATATCAAATCGCGAAAGTTGAATCTATTGTCGGATCCGAAACACTTTCGTGGTTGGAAAACGTGCGATCCGTCCAGTCGAAACTTCGTAGTTTGATTTTCGGAGTAAGCTCCCAGTAGGTACTTACTTGTCAAACATTAAGTTCGATACGTAGTAGGTAGGTTTATAGCAATAACAAACTGTCGAACTAACGTACTTCGGGATGGAAAACATTCAAAATTAAGTATACCGCTTAATCATACTTAAGAACGAACGTACCACGTAGGTAGGTACCTACTTCTATACTATAGCAGTAACGTATTTCAAACTTCAGAATACAGTAAGACAGAACGAAACGAGGTTTAAAAAAAATTGCGACCCTTTTCACCATATGGTGAGTCCTGATTAGGCTTGCCAACCGTCCCGCGAGAGCCCGGACGTCCCGTTTCTAGAGCTTTAGAGGATGCGCCCCGCGAAAGACGTGTGCGGGACGCCAATTATCCCGTTTTATCGTACCTACGGCTAAACCTTCGGGCAGAAGTCGGAATTTAGTGAACGCACGTTTTGTTTAGCTAGAAGAGTGGAGATCGCGACCGCGAGTCTCGTGTCGAACGAACGAAAATATAATTTCTAATTGTATTTTCCGCCTCCCTATACTTTGACAGTAGGGCCCCGCTTTATTTTGCCACGTCCCGCATTTTGACTGCCAAAGTCCCGGTAAATTCGTACATAAAGGTTGGCAAGCCTAGCCCTGACGTTTGCCTACAAAATGATACCTACCTTACAAAGAATACCAAATATAAAAAAAAACTTGCGTAATATAGCCATTTTACGGTTTTTGTTGATGTCGTTTATGTTTTATAGATAGCAGGTCTCCTTACAGATACAATTTACGAAACGACCGCTATGTCAGGAATCATCTTACGTTGAACAGCGTAGGTATTAATCATCGTAAATTTTAATGTACTTAACTCCTATTTTATGTGTGAAACATGTGCTGAAAATTAATTGCGTCTTATATAACTGACATACATAAATATACATATCTGCCACATAATATTAATAAAATTATATAAATTACACGATAATTATAATATTCTCTTATCTTCACGCTCTTCGTCGTGCCATGTTATAGCCGAAACTTAAGTAAATACCAAAACTAAATGCTAATTACTAATAGTAACGAGCTGATAATAACATTCTGTTCTTACGTATTTGATGTCAGTCTAACAACCATACCCATGGGGTACATCCGGTAAGTCTGGATGCCACACACTAACCGGATGTGGACAAATATCAGTACTTTAAATGTTCGTACTTTTGTCTCAGCTTCAAAAATAAAGATTCTATGGTGGCTGCACCTATGATGTGGTGATTATATCGTATTTTATACAACGTTATTTTTAGTATATACAAAAACTGAGACACCCCAGCAAGATTTTCATCAGAACTGCCTGAATATGTGTATTTTTTTAATAAATCTCCAAGTTACACCGTAGTTTATGTCGCGTTAAGTTCCATGATAAAGTGTGAAATGCCTGAGATGTGCAGGGGTTGTCTAATACAACGAAACTGACCGAGCGGACCATCTCAAGCCTCAAGGTGTCTATTCCCCTCAACTAACTGTTAAGGGTAGAAACCTACTGAAACAAAATTGAAATTTAAGAAAAAAAAATGTGTTGTGAAAAATATGTCAATCGATTCTCCTAGTGATTCCGAACAAACTAGTTTTAGGTTGAGTATATACTAAAACTAAGCTTGTATACTTACTTACTTACGTACACATGGTGCTGGTAGCCGGGAAGGTAGATAGTGCCCAGTGCCCACCTCTCAGCTGTTGGGGGACGTTCAGATATAATCTCTCAGTACCCTCTTATTACCGACAATCTCAAGATGTATGTGACACCACATGACGCCTTGACAAATTTTAATATGTTAAGCCTGTACAAAGTACTTACGCATAATGTGAATAACAAAAAAAATGATGAAACCGCTTTTTTTCTGTAGGTCACCGTGACGTGACGTGACATACTAGTTTTTTGTTAATGTATTAAAATCAGTCAATCAATACGTAACAGAACACGTCTAACGACGCAATAAAAAAAATCCTAAAACCTAAATCTCTAAAGGGAGAAACTTAAAATTCGGGGAAATAACTTTTTACTCTTCTCTACACTTATGCCGGGGCTACACTAATGCCTAAAGTCATTAATTAACGCACTATACCCTAATTCCATAATTCAGATAATTTATGTAAACAAAGAAATGTCATTGTCAAAGTGACAGGTTAGTGGTACAAAACATTTTATCATTCTTTCTTTCTTTCTTTCTTTAGTAAAACGTTTACATTAAATGTTTACTAAAGTAATCATTTAAAATATTAAAGTTAATTATAAGAACAATGCAAACAAAATACCGTAGCCAAACAATGTCTTGTGTAGTGTGTCGGAGACGCGCTTTATAATCATTTTAATCAGTCCTTTTAAGTCCAATATTAGACTTCTCAAAATCTGACCAAATTTCCACTTGGAACAGTTTACAGTCGTTTTCATCCAACGTGTGACAAGACTTGCTACTTACAAAATCAATCTATGAATGAGAGTTTGTGTGTTGTTGAAGATGTAAGTAGTTAAATAGGTAAAACATACAAAATACATTATTGCATTTATTAAACCACACACAGGTAGGTACATCAGTCATTTAAAATTACATGTTACGGAAAACGGGAAAAGAAAACGAATGTATTGTTATGACGCTAAGACAAACAATAGACAGCTTTAACATTTTGTCAAACGAAATTTGAAAATGTTTTGTACTCCTACAGTGTTACCAGTATCATAAAATACTTTATACCAGAAAATCTCCTTTTTTTAATAACTTTGTTGAAAACTGAAAATTTATAAAAGTTATTACTGTATGATATTTTTTAAATCATTATTTCTAAAATCAGTACATAAAAGAGAATCTAACCTTTTTTCCGGCTTTTTCAGTGAATTACCATTAATAAGATATTTTTTTGATCTGTTATCCCCTTTGTTTACATAAATTATCTGAGTTAGGAATTTAGGGATAGTTTGCACAAATGCTTAGGGATTTCTGCATATTAATACGTTACCCAACAAACAATTAAGCGTTGGTTGCAGGTCATTTTAAAGCTTAGAGTGCTACTATTAATTTATAGGGGATTCGGTTGTCACTAAAGGTGATACAGTTTACTTATGAAATACGTTTAGCTCTTCAGAATGTATTAGAACTGTAAACAACGAAGCAGTATTTTCTTTACAGTTAGTGTAGTAGCAGTGGCTGCTTTTATACTTAAGACGTTAAAGCTTGTACCGGCCTGCAGCGCTAAAAGCTGTATATAGATCTTCATTAACTCCCTATAATTCTTAATGCTATAAATCTGCTCTAGTGGAGTTGCTTATGTATCGTAAGGCTGTATTTCAACTTCAGTAACGTCGTCGGTTCTACAACGGAGTTAATTAAGAGTGTAATAACACCAAACTCTGCATGCGTTGTATAACTCTAATATACAGCTTACACCTGTTAGACTAAAGGCAATGATAGGTTTAATAGTTATAGCAGTTTCGTAAGATCCTGATATAAAGGTTTTGGTGTTAGATAAATAAATTGTAATTCTTATGTCAACCATAGGCCGCACAATACTTTTAACTACCGGCGTAGTAGTTCATCGGGTGTCATAATAGACTTAAGAGAGGACTGTAGCTTTAAGAAAAAATCGTCATTTTTTGTCACTTCTTGTCAACATAACCTAAAAATGTATTAATGCAATATCACTTTTAAGTAATGAAATAGCTAAATTTTCCGAATTATTTTACATAGTTTTTGTATACAATCACTAAAACTAACCAATACTTGAAAATGAGTGTCTAAAAACTATTTTAGTTTATTAGCATTTTTAATTATTTTCCTTTTTTTTTCACAAAATCTTTTTTTTTTTAATGCACTTCAAAATTGAGATGCGAAACATAATATACAATCACATAAAACTTGCAAGCGCACTAATATCTAATTAACTTTACACTTCAAGAATACTGTTAATCAAAAATACTTTTCGTGATGAAAATGTTGCAATGTCCGCCAGATAAAATGAAGCACTCATGTGGATAATAATAACTCGACAAATTAAATAATTTGATGACTTTAAAGCTTTTACTATTTGCTTTGACACAGAAAACGCTACAAATGAGTTATTAGGTATCAAAATACCGATCCAAGTTCTATCTGACACCGATAAAGATATTTTATGTAACTCAAGGTATCAATTAACTTCAATATAAAGGTGCAATAAAGTTTCAAGCGGAAACCGATGATCTTGTAACACCTCTCAAACACACCTACTAAAGGTTAATTAGAACCACTCTAAAGGGTTTATACAGACTTTACCTGCAAAATTTTGCGCCAAAATCGAAGATATAAAGGTGTTATTACACTTTATAACTCTCTTGTAAGATCTACACCAACACTTTAATATCTAAGAAGAACCGATATACAGGTCCACTACAGCTTGTCTTAACGCTAAAATGTTAGTTGGGTAATTAATGGCGTTAAGCGTTAGTGTGGCCCCGGCATGGCGGAATTACAGTTAGACACCAACACAACACGTGTAGAGAGTTAATAATTTATAGATAATAATATTAAAAACATTGGACAATATTTTAACCAACAATATAAAAATAACAATTACATTCAGAAACCAAAATACAAAGAGTATTAATATTTTGTTTTAAAAATCAATAAAGTACACTGTGACTGTGACAAAACCAGAAATTTTGTTTACAATCAACTTGTACACTTGTTGTTTTGTTTGCACATAATGGTTTTCGCGAGTCCAATTCTAATCCCAGTATAGCTGCCTATTCATTCAATCTAGTTAATCTTCAATGGAAAGTAGCGGGATGAGTGCAAAAGTACAATAGACTTATCTTAGTGGGCGTGCGCAACACGTGGTTGAGACGGCGCGGGCGCATCGCAGATGATAGCTGCCAATGCCCGACATTAAACTCGTGTCACATTGGCTGTTTTGTCCGTGCAGTTTTAAAGACATTGACTTTATTTTTGGAAGCATGTGTACTTAATTAGATCAGGGTATGCTAATATCTGCTAATAATGCCTGCTAATTATCTGGTTTGAAATAATTAATCACAAATATTTCCTTACTCAGACGAACAGTCCTTAAAAAACTCTTTGCGACTGTTTTCTATTTCGGAAATCGCTTTATTGCTTTGCTGAACTGAATATTTAAAATATTTTGCATCATTAAACGTGAAGTAAAATTATATTACCTATAGCTAATAAATATAAACACCGCTCGTATAGACAATATAAATCTTTAATGTTGTTAGCTAGTCAAATATGAACGCGCAAGACTTGTTAAAAAAATATATTTATTTAATTAAAGACACGTGTGCTCAGTATGAGCATTATAGTACAAGAACAAATAATTTTAATTTACATGGGCTTATATACTAGTGGAGGTTTTGTATGTGTGTGTCTGTGACTGGACCTCACAGTGGGCCAGTAACAGTAACAGGAAGCCTCTTGTATGTCAGATCATACTTCTAATTGTTATGGCTATGATTAATTAATAATTGATTGGTAATTTATTCTAAGATGTTTATGGCTACCTGGAACTGATGGGTGGCATGGCGTGATTTTAGTTTATTAATACAGTTCGGGGTAATGGTTGGCTATGCATAACTCCTCCCTCCGTAAGTGCAAAATCACCATCCGAAGGTGCATCACGAGGTTGATGATTTTGTCCAAGCTTACGCAGTAATAAACTTCTATAGCGGTACAATATAACTAAAATTAATACAAAAAGTAAAATAATGTAGATTACAATAGTTCCTATGCTAATGCTGTGCACATTCACAAAATGACTTTCACTATTTTTCACTTCACTGTTATCCTTTAATGCGTGTGATAGGAACTGTAGATTTTCCAAATCAATCTCATCTAGACTGATAGTTTTACGTAGTGCGATGTCTTTTGGTCTTATAATACTGGGCAGATGTATTGATGGTGAACTGCGGAAGGTAACTTCTCCTGTTTGAAGACGGCGTTTTCTTAATGTGGTTGTCCCAAGTTTTACCTCACAAGCATTGTTAAGGGTTAGGATATATGTGCCCATGATGTCGTGCTGGCTCATATCGTTGTCGCAAATTTCTGTCAGGAATGTAGGAAAACCTGTGAAAATAATCCAAGAGTCCAGATGTATGGATTTAATTTTAACGTTTGTTGCGTTGACGGGAAGAGGCAGGCACGATGTTATCTTCGTAGAAAATGTCATCAAATCTTTGATGCATTCATTTTCTTCTTCTGGAGACACGTTGTTCTCGTAACAAAGGAACTTTCCTTCGTCTATTCCTCTGCAAGGCTGGGAGAGCGATACTACTTTCGACCCTTTCGCAAGGATATGGGAATTTTTAGGGGTAATTAGGAAAGATAGACCAAGGTGGGGATTATACATAGGAAAAGGATGTAGGGTGTAATAATTGTAGACATCTAATTGGACTGTTGGTACCGACATAATAAAAGTTATCTGTTTGTCTTTTACATAAGCTTTGATTTCAATGCAATGTTCAATATTAACTAAGTTTTCATTAGTAACAGGAAAAGCTAACTTATCTGTTTTTTCGATATCTTGAAGAATATTAATCAGTTCAGTAGTATCTAATATAGATTGATGTAATACATTAACTCTACTAAATGCTAATGCTGTCTCCACTTCATCTAAGCGGGTTAATAATATTTGAAAGTTATGGGTTAACATGTTATAAGTATTTAGGACAAGGCTCTTACTCCTTTGGAATTGAGTTTTGTTTAAAATTTCTTCTATTTCCTTAATAGTTTTCTCAAGTATTACAAAGTTGTTTCTAGTTGAGTTAGTGATATTAACGAATGTGTCAACTATTTCGGAAACTAAAGTAACTTTATTCATGATTACATTTTGTTGCAATTGCAGACTTTTTATCCAATTATCATATCTAAGTGCATCATCGTTATCTAAGTTTCCAGTAATAGCTTTGATTATAGATCCAACAGGATTGATAAGTCCCCTTTTTATTCTAATGCTTGGAATTAACTGATTATAACGTTCTATAGTTATGTTCATTATGTATTGGGTTTGCAACTCAGCATCAACAAGACTACCATCTAAAATATACATACCTAATTTATCCTCCATATAGCTGGAAATATCTTTATATTTTTCTATGTTATATTCTAAATTTCTATGAACTAAATTTAAGTCTAGTCTCTTAATTATATGCCAATTATAGAGGCTCAGTGACGCTTGTCCTTCTTTAACGGGAAGGATTCCCGGATTATCTTCAATCCTTTGAAGTTGAAGGCCCAGGCTGAGGGCTGCTTGCATCGTTACCACCAGGACGAACCTGTGAAGGACGCTTAATGTCTTTAACGGGTATTTTCTTAGTTTTACTGGCTTTATTTTGGACAGCTACCGTATTTCTCTTAATTTTATCTATAACTGTCGCTTTTTGGTATCTAGGCTTATCTTTGCTACGTCTGGTATTAACTCCTTTCATATAAATTTGATCTCCTTCTTTAATGTCAAATTGTTTTTCACCGCCGCGTTTTTCTTTGGTTTTTTCTTTGGACTGTATCATTTTATCAGTTAAATAATTATATAGATGTTTAGTACGCTTAACATGGTCCTTTACTAACTGTTGGGTGTAACTCTTATTAAAATCTACTGCAAAGGTACTTGAGGCATCGGTATGTCCGAAGACTACTTCAAACGGTGTTAAACCAGTAGTTGAATGAATAGACTGGTTGTATGACATTATAGCATACATCATGACAGATGCGGCGTCTGTTATTTTCCTCTCGTACTTCGCAAGTCGATAAATTTCTATGATAGTAGAATGGAATCTTTCTACTAGTCCCATAGAGTTTGGGTTATGAGGCGTACCTATGTGTAAATCTATCTTGTAGAATGCTAACATTTCCTTTAATAGATTATTATTAAATTCTGACCCTGGATCTGCACTAATTTTTGATGGCACACCGTATGTGGCGAAATACTTTATTAGTGCCCTTATAACTTCCGGTGTAGATCTATTAGGTACTTCAACTGCTTGGCCTAATTTACTGAATGCGTCTACGATTGTAAGAAAATAGGTTCCTTCTATTGAGAAAATGTCCATGAATAGTTCTTGAAAAGGTTTTGTTTGAGTTTGAGTTAATTGGAGTTCGGGTTTTATTGGTTTTCTATCGTATTTCATTTGCTTACAAAGTTCGCATGAGTTGATAATGCTAGCTACGATATGTTCTAAGTTGTTCCAGTAGTAAGTTCTTTTTAAGTGGGCTACGGTTTCTTTGATACCACGATGGCATGTTTTTCCAACGTGATATTTCAGAACTATTTCCCGTTGTTCGTTTTCGTCTTCAACGTAAACGACTCTTTCGGTGCACTCATATATGCTTATTGCATTCTTTTTAAATAAGGTTATAATAATATTTGAAAATTCTTTACGGTGACGTTCATCTTCAAAGTAGATGTAATATTTTATTTTAGGACGAATGTATTCTTTTAAGAATTCTTTTATTAATTCCGGTTTTTCTATTGGCATGTGTACTTCAAACACCTTTTGTTTATCCCTAGATAGGTTTTTAACGCTGCACTCATTTCTATGCCAAGTGTATACGAGAATCTGATTGGGTTTCGTATCTATGGCTTCCTTTAATATTGGGATATCAGAGGAGTCTGTATTTTCTTCTGAATGGACGGTTACTAAAGATGGAGAGTCTGCTCTTTCAGAGGCTGTGATTGTTTCGCTTCCTATTGATGGTATTGAATATGGTGACTTAGGTCTGTTCTTAGAGTCACTGGGTGAAGTACTAATATTATCATCTTCATCTGATGAGATGACAATTGTCTTTGACCTATCGGTATTCACTATCATTGAGGCATCGTCTAAGGCATTTACTTTAATTCTAGACAATGCATCTGCATTGCTGTTTTGTTTACCGGGTTTGTACTTAATTTCGTAATCGTATTCAGAGAGTCTAAGTCTCCATCTAGTGAGTCTACTTCCTGGCTCTTTAATAGAATTTAACCATACCAATGGTCTATGATCGCTTAGTATTGTGAACTTTTTACCATATAAATAAGGTCTGAAATGTTTGCATGCCCAAACAATTGCTAATAGTTCTTTCTCTATGGCGCTGTAACGCGTTTCGGCGTCGTTAAGAGTTTTACTTGCGAAAGCTATTGGTTTGTCACTACCAATTGGACCCTGAGATAAGACTGCTCCTAGCGCAAAGTTAGATGCATCCGTTGTTAGAAGGAAAGGTTTTTCGAAATCTGGGAATTGTAATAATGGTGCATTGGTAAGTAGTTCTTTGCACTTTTCAAATGCGTTTACAAACTCTTGAGTTATGGTGACTTTATTTTTCTTTTTAAGGCAGTTTGTCATAGGTTGCGTTATTTTAGAAAAGTCTTTGATAAATTTACGATAGTATCCTACTAAACCTAGGAAACTCTTTATTTCTGTTGGTGTTCTAGGCAAAGGGAATTGTAACACAGCTTTAATTTTATCATTATTTGGTTTAAGACCGTCTTTGGTTATTGTGTGACCCAAATATAACACTTCTTTCTTAAGAAATTCGCATTTATCAAGGGTTACTTTGAGATTCGTTTGTCTAAGCCTATCGAATACTTTTCTAAGCTTATCTATGTGCTCTTGGAGGCTGGTTGAGTAAACAATAATATCATCTAAATAAACAAGACAATGTATGCCTTGTAGTCCGCGGAGTACGTTATCCATTGCTCGTTGGAAGGTCGCTGGGGCTGTCTTTAAACCAAAAGGCATACGAGTAAATTCGTAATGTCCTGACTGTGTTGTAAATGCGGTTTTCGGTTGGTCCTCTTTTTCTACCTCTAATTGGTGATAACCACTGGCTAGGTCTATCGTAGTGAAATAAGATGCTTTTCCTAGCCTATCGAATAAGTCTGTAATGTTTGGAAGTGGGTATTTATCATCTATCGTTATCTCATTGAGTCGCCTATAGTCTATAACCATCCGAAACTTCTGTTCGCCTGAGGCGTCCATTTTCTTAGGAACTAGGTGTACAGGGGCACTCCAAGGTGAGTGTGATTCTGTAATTACTCTATTTTCTAAAAGTTTATCTACTTGTTTCTGTATTTCCTCATTTTGACTAACGGGGTGTCTATACGGGCGTATGTAAATCGGATCTTCGTTCTTTGTACGAATCTTATGTTTAACTTGGTTAGTAAAAGATAAAGGTACGTGTTCACAATGAAAGATGTCTTTATACTCGGTACATAGGTTAGTTATTAATGATTTTTCTTCTATGTTTAGGTGATCAAGCCGTAATTTGTTTAAGTTTTCATCTAATCGTTTTTCCAAATCAGGGGTGTGGTTTAAATTATGAACAAGGCAATTATCTGCTAAATCCTGTTCTATACCATAAACTTTAAAGGGTTTTTTAAATGTTATAGTCATCTCAGTGTCGGTAGTGTTCTGGATGACAGTTTGAGCTAAAGAGTCTACGCAGTTAACTAAAGCGTCAGGCATACGAACTCCCGGGCAGAATTCTATGTGATTTAAAATTGCATTTCCATTGTCCAACATTGTTGGCACTTTAACACGTGTTTCCGATCTAGGGGGTATTATTATCTGATAAGAGGGGTTATATAAAATGGGAATTTCTGTTGTATTTGTTCTTAAGACCTGGTTTTTCATGTCTATAGTAGCTTCTAGCTCTTTTAATAAATCGGATCCGATAAGGCCGTTATATGCTTTGTCTACGTTATAGATATAAAACTTATGGTGAATATCGGTTTTAAAAGTGTCCGTTAAGGGAATGTATGCGACTTCGCTATGCTTGCTACGTCCATGGGTACTAATTATTTCAAATGGTTCATCACTCTTGTAATGCTTGAAGTACTGGTTGGCTAGTTCGGCGTTAATAAAAGATCGTGTACTACCTGTGTCTATTAAAAAAATTGCTTCCATTTCTGGTAAATAGATGTGCGGTAGCCTAAGACCACTATAATTTAAGTTTATTACTTCTGTTTCTAATGTAGTGGGTCTGTTGTGGAGGCTTCTATCTGAAAATTTACTGGTTCGTTTTCACCTTGCACACAATTAATTTGATTACTATCATCTATCAACACAAGATTCTCGTCGTCTAACAAAAATATCTGTTCGCAGTTAGAGTCGGAGTCAAGTTCAAGTGGCTCTTCAATCATGTTATTGCGAACCGTACGCATCGACACGTCAGTGTTTTGCTTAGGCTGTTGATTGATGATACCAAATCGGAATTGTTGGTTTGGATTGGCTTTAAAGAAACCTGATTGCTTATAATTATTAAATGTACGCGGAATCTGTTGTGGTTGATGAGTTATAGCTTTTTGATTTGTTTGATTATTACTGGTATTTGGTTTAGGTCCTTGCGGTTGATTTACAACTTTTTGGTTGCTATTATTCGGATTCGAAATAAAGTTGGGTTTAAAACCATATACTTGTCTAAAACCTTGATTATTGTTTGCTGGAATACCGAATTTATACTGGATTGGAGCCGTAAAGTTTGGTCTAGGATTGCTTGAATGGTTAAAGTTATTATTAGGTGTTGTCTTAATCTTATTTCGAGCATTGTATCTCGTTTGGAAGTTAACTTCCTCGGTTACGACACTTAACGCGGACTCCAGTGTTACGCATTTATTTAGTCTCACAAACTTGATCATATCCTCTGGTAAATTATAGAGGAAAACGTTTAGAGCTGTATTATTATAAATAATATATTTCGCTGCTTTAATACCTTCGTCGGTGAGGAGGTTTACTTTTGATATAAGTGAGCTCCTAACATTCTGTATTCGGTGGCAGAAGTCTATATATGACTCTCCCTGTTTGATCTTGAGGTTCTCTAATTCGATATTAAGGCAAGCTTCCGATCTCGGATCCCCGAAGTGTTGAACAAAAAGTTCTTTAACGCCTTCCCAGGTGGTGACGTTTTCCCGTTCGCTTATTAAGACGGCAGCTTTACCAACTAATCTGCTCGTAATACAATGGAACAAATAAGTCTGCTGTGCTGGGTTGTTCTCCCCTCTAAAGCTTCTAATTACATACTCGCATTTAGAAATGAAAAGGTTGAGTAACTTATCATCCCCATCGAATTTTGGGATGATGCTTTGAATTTCCTTAGGGATAAGTTGAATATTCATTATTCACAATTAAATTTAATTATAAGGCAAAAATAACGTTGCTGGCGATTTTATTCCAAACAGCGCTTTAAGTTATGCTAGAATGTGTAAATTACTGATGTTTGAGTAAATACCACAAAATAGTAAAGTGGCAATGTGAGTCCAAATTACTAAAAATTAAAAGCAAAAATAGTAAATTGGCGATGCGAGTCCAAATTACTTAAAATAAACTAATATTAAGTCTAGATTCGGCGATTTTTGTCCAAAAAGAGACGTGTTACGTTAAAATTAACTAATATTAAGTCTAGATTCGGCGATTTTTGTCCAAAAATAGACGTGTTACGTTAAAATTAACTAATATTAAGTCTAGATTCGGCGATTTTTGTCCAAAAATAGACGTGTTACGTCAAAGTTAACTAAAATTAAGTCTAGATTTGGCGATTTTTGTCCAAAAATAGACGTGTTACGTTAAATGGCGATGTCTAGTCCAATTAAACGCTATCTAAGGAATAAGACAAGGAATGGAACAATGCGAATAAGGGTCTACTCACAGTATGCTCGATCCCATGCCGTTTCTTGTACTACTGCTGCTACTGCTTCTGCTGCTGCTGCTGCTGCTGCTGCACACGCGACGTTCTTTTGACGTATTTGTTTGAATAGGTTCTTTACAGACTAGAAGTCTATGCGTCTAGGATACGTTACGACCGATTTCTGTGCCTATTAACGATCACTGTTCGCGACTTTGCTAATCCGACCCGGCTGCGCCAGTCAAATATGAACGCGCAAGACTTGTTAAAAAAATATATTTATTTAATTAAAGACACGTGTGCTCAGTATGAGCATTATAGTACAAGAACAAATAATTTTAATTTACATGGGCTTATATACTAGTGGAGGTTTTGTATGTGTGTGTCTGTGACTGGACCTCACAGTGGGCCAGTAACAGTAACAGGAAGCCTCTTGTATGTCAGATCATACTTCTAATTGTTATGGCTATGATTAATTAATAATTGATTGGTAATTTATTCTAAGATGTTTATGGCTACCTGGAACTGATGGGTGGCATGGCGTGATTTTAGTTTATTAATACAGTTCGGGGTAATGGTTGGCTATGCATAACTAGCTATTATTAACTCCTTAGAGCTTTCATAAACAAACAAGTCGATAAAAATTGTAAACATAGATTCTTACACGTTCCTGTACGAGTAAGTAAATATTTCTATACTTAATAGTTTATTTTGATATATTCAAATACTTTATTCAATAAACTTACATAACAATAATATTACATTTGGTACTAGCTTCCACACTAGGATTCCCTGTGTCGTGGAAGCTAGCCGAAACTAATAGATACACATATTTATACTATACATATTACAGGCTACAAAGGGCCATAGATAAATACCTTATAGACTAACATACATATCAAAATAAATAAATTCATACATAATTAAATATAACATAATAACGCACTAATGTACACGTAGTGTCGGCGTCGTATTGCGCTGCGTGGTGTCGCGTAACCTTCCGCGGAAACGACGATACACGACACCCTTCGGCCAAAATTCTTCTTTTAGGAAGGTATCCAGATGTTTAGTTGGAACCCGCACCACAAACGATTTAAAATTCACGTTATGGCGCGACTCCAACTTCTCGACCCTCAAAGTCCAATTGGTCTTTATAAGAATGTACTCCACGATCTCCTCAATTGAACAAATGAACAATAAAAAATCTTTCATTGTTAACGACACCACCAAACGATACCCCCAGGGGTGTGGTTACCAAAAAGGATTTGTTAACGACACCAATAATGCATAGTATGTGTAGATACGAGTATACCTACCTAAATCCTAATCCTAACTAATATTATAAATGCGAAAGTATGTTTGTTTGTTACCTTTTCACGCCTAAACCACTGAACCGATCATCCTGAGATATTGCGTATACGTTGGCGGCGCGGCGTCTCGCTCGCGCTGGGTTGCTTATCTCCCTCCGCACCGGTCGGAGCGATTGGGTTGTACTTGTGTTCGTGCGCAGCGCATGCTAGCCAGGTGGGCAAGCTGGCCTGAACCCATCATTAGATATTTAGTGTGTACCCTTTCTATTTCTATCTCTATTTTTGTTTCGACTATGCGTCCATGTGTATCTATAGTATAGTACCTATTAAGTAAGATATCACAAAACTGTATCCACGATTGACCCACGAGAACACTGCCGACAAACTGTACAGCAGTTTGGCAGAAGATATGGGTAATTTCTTTTGTGTAACTTTTCTTGAATAAATAAATAAATAAAAAAAAAGTTGTACAGAAACGGACATAGGGCACCTTTCATCCCGAAAAAAAGTAGGTACTGTTCCCGAGGAAAACGTGTCTTTCGAATCATGATTGAATTATATTTTCACGAATAATACGGTATACGCTATAAACGACATTCACGCGGGTGAAGCTGCGAGCGATTTCTAGTACTAAAATAAAAAGAACTTCAAAACATACCCATCATTTTTATTTAACTTATGCTCCATATTATTTCAAACATAATCTGTCTTCTCTAACTTCGCATATTATACTATTACCAATTGTGGCATCCCAACAACATTACGGTGGTGTCGTTAACATTTCCTTTTTGGCAACCACACCCCTGTGGGTATCGTTTGGTGGTGTCATTAACAATTAACGTAAAAAATGACCCTTTGAGATTCCGATAGCTTTATAATAACAAACATCTCGTAAATTTCCACAGCTGGTCATAGATTTTCTAATCGATACGCTACAGAATAAGGTCCTGCAAGCCAGCGCAGCGGGACGTAATTTTGTATTGGCTGGAAACCCTTCAGGTTTCGCCAATAACTGCCCAGTTACCTACGTGGAAACGGTCCACAAGGACCATCAGAAACGACAGGAAGAGAAACAAAAAAAAAATTGTCGTCGCGGTATCTCGTTCTGTGACCAGATAATGTATGGCTAAACTCGTGTCGTTACGAGATAATGCGATAGCAAAATTATGTCGTACTGCGCATGTTAGCCCGGCTGGTAAAGGTATTGGTGATCGCAGTATGCTGTTTTAAGCGCCTGCCAATCCATTTGTGAAAATCCCTAAGTCGCCTTTTATGACATCCGCCGCAGAAAGAGTGAGTGGGTAAACCCGGTTTCTCAAACGCAAATCAAACTAATTTGTTGGCAAATCTTATGATTGATTGATGAAAATACTAACAACTAATCACATCTCTTGACATAAGATTTGAAAGGTGTTAGATACTTTTTGCGTTGACCAGCTTTTCATAAACTAGGGGTAAATAAGCCTGGTGAAAGGAACAACTTCGAGTCTCCAACATTCATTAAAATCCTAACCTACCCCTTTTAGGTGCTCTATCTATCTAGAGCTGGGGCACTTTTTTTAGCTCTTGGAAGATTTAACGCTGCAGTATTAAGTTTGTCCATCTCTATGTAGATTATATCATGCGCCGCAATCAATCATAATAAGTGACTTACACGGGTCGATTTTCGCGTCTAAATGGCAATTCGACTAGGCTGCAAGTGACTAAAATCGCAAGCCCCAAAGTTGGGTGCCATCCGAATTTTGCCGTGCGGCGACAAGCCGCATGCGGCGGGTGACTAAAATCGACCGTGTAAATGGTCAGTTGCAGGCGATCGCCCGCCTCGGTACAATATCTTGAATAATTGAACTACGAACCATTACGATGCAGATGCCGGCACCCCGCTCTGCTCAACATTTTCTTCGGAAATGAACAAGTCGCATGCGATTTTTGTCAACCGGTGTAAATGGGGTGGCGATTAACTATGATTTCACGACCGCGCGCATCCAGGGTCCTTATTCACTATGACATGAAAACGTAACTCGCATAAAAAAAACATGGCCGCATTACCTACTACCTGTGTGTAGGTACAATCGGAAAACAGGGTAGGTATTCATTTTTAATGAAATGAATTATTGGTCAAATGGCCCTTGCAACAACGCCAACATTAACTGCAAAAATGATCATTGAGTAACGATGGAGCCTTATCTGCAAAAAATATAACTGAAAGTCGGTCGCGTTTTTTGCGCATTTTTCTCAAATGTCATAGAGAATAAGGCTAATTTTCCACCAGAGATTTGTGCTACGGATGCGTTTCAAACCAACCAACAGGATCGTTTTATTTCACTAACCTTTACATAATGTTTGAAAATCTAGTGAATTGGTAGATTTGACACACATCCGTAGTACACATCTCTGGTGGAAAAGCAGCCTTAAGTGTCAGGGTGGCGTTTTGCTCATTATATATAACGCCACGTTGCACTATACTGAAATATCGTTCATAAACATCTCATATTTTTGTCCACAATTTATTATAGTAAAGCACCAACTATTCCAGACGGCATCGACGGCAAGCAGGCTCGCCGCACCGGCACTAGCGGTCCGTTGGGAGAGCTGTTCGACCACGGCCTCGACTCGTACTCCGCTGTCCTCATACCCACCTTCCTCTACAGCATATTTGGCAGGTACCTACATCACTTATTCAATTCAATTTAAAAATAAAAAAGAACCAAACGCAACTGCAATAAAACTTGAATCCATAAACCGAAACCTGAAAGGTCTTAATTTTTTTTATTATGTTAGTTGTATATTTAGTATGTTACCTGGATAGTGTGTGAATATTATAAAGCTCCCCGTAGGTACAGGTACTATTGTATAACTAATTTAGTATTTTAAGTTACATAGTATAAATATTTATAAGCTAAATAGTATATCTATTGATTATTGGACTCAAGTCCAAAATAAAGTACCTAATTATGATGGCGATAAGCGAAGTTAAGAATTTGTTTCTTAATTTGCAGCACGCGTAGTAGGTATACGTTGCACGCGATTGAGTTCCTAAATACAAAATATTTGTTGCCGAGGAATGTAAATCGTAACATGCATTTATTATTTTCGGTCGACACACCGAGGTTATAGGTCATTGTCACGCGATGAGCGGCAAACTTTCGGAATTCTCGGTGCAGGACATGAATGGAGAGGGGTCTTCTGTCAACGAGATTACGAAAGGGGGAGCGCGCCCTCGTGAGTGAACTGGATAATTAGATGCTTTTCTTTTTAACCCAATGGTTGACTGATAGAGAATGCCCAATAAATAAATAAAATAAGTTTATTTCGAGCAGCAGGACTCATAGAGGTATCATACAGAAACTAAAATGATAGAAGAAACAGACAGACCAACGTTTACCAAGTAAAATAGGCATATTTACATTTACTACAACATTGCCGGATGTACGGGCAATCTAGTCTATTTTCGATCATCGCCAGGACGGCGTTGGCGCTGCCCGCACTCTGCTCACCAAAGACGCGCACCGCTTGCGCATCGTCGCGTGAAAACAGTCGGTGCGCGCCTCAGCAAACATGCCTGAGGCGCTGCAGTAGCGAGGCTGCCGTACCATTGGCCTGCGGGCGGCGGGTTAGGGGACCCGTCGCCCCACCAGTAGGTAACAGGCCCGAGAAGGCGGCGCGCAGTGTTCCGTGGGCGCCTCTCAGGAGGACGTGGAGCAAGGCCCCACAGAAGGAGAGGTCCGCCAGGGGCTGGCGGACCGAGGCCTGCTGGGGTTGCGGTGCATGCAGCTGCGAATCACGCGACTCCGGCCAAGGGTCAGAAGAAGGGACACCGTGGGTTTTTAGCAGATAAGAGTCCGGCATGCCCCTTCGCCTTCCCCGGGCGAAGGGCATCCATGAGGTACAACCCATGAAAAAAAAAAAAGTCTGCCGTACCATCGCCTTAAACGCTTTATTGAACTGGACGCGGAGGGCGCTGTACGCCGCACCAGTAGGTATACTTCCCCCACAGGCTACACGTATAGAGGGATGTCCAATAAGCTCTGAAGAGTGTTATTTTTACCTCCCTCGAACAAAGCACAAACCTACGTGCTAACATATTAACCCTGACCGACAACGTCCTCCGCTCCCGCTCAACATCCGCGTCGTCCTTTAGGTCCGTCGTAACAATGTGACCCAGGTATTTAAACTGTTCCACTCTCTTAAGCGGCACACTATTTATACACACAGTTGGTGTATCATAAGTATTCGTTAGACCCGCTCCAAACACCATAAATTTACTTCTAAGGCCATTATATTTCAGCCCCCACAAGGCATACTCGTCATAGGTCCCAATCAAATTCCTTAGTCCACAGACCGACGCACTCAACAACACCATGTAGTCCGCGTAACTCAGATTATTGACACACACTCCTTCCATATGGCAGCCGACATACTGATGGCCACGAAGCCCGTTGATTAATGCGTTCACATACAGGTTGCATGGCATTAAGTCCGCCTTATGTACCACCATAGCGCATAGAAGTAAGTATAAATAAATAATTGGGGTCAATCCAGGGCTATTAACAGAATCCTAGATGGTTGGTCGCCTCAGCGATGCTGTTCCTATCATTGACCCAGAAACATAGCACTAGTTGTAGCCCTATCACCTTGTTCTAATCTGCATAGCCTTTTTCCAAATATTTTTGGGTCGGGATTCCAGTCCAAACAGATGCAGTAGAATTTTATACCGAGCGACTGCCATCAGACCTCCGCAACCCAGTGACTATACCCTTTTCACTATAAGTTGATTCCTGACGTTTCTCTACAAATCGTTACCATACAAAGAATATCAAATATTTTTAAAAAACAAAACATGTATAATATAGCTATTCTACGGCTTTTGATGATGTCGTTTACGTTTTTTCGATAGCAGTCTCCTTACAGCTACAATTTACGGAATGACCGAGCTGTCAGGAATCATCTTTGGGTGAAAAGAGTATAGGCAATGCCGATATACTATCGTTTGACCGGTTGTCAAACTTTCGAGCTTCTGACTACCCACAACTGTCATACTGACGGTTTAACGTGTTTTCTGAGGCAAAGTGTAACGAACGTTCACCCAGACACTGCGGCGAACGCAGCTTAATGTCCTAGATCATACAATCCGCGCGGTTGTTAATTAGCCACGCTGAATATAAATAATATTAATCATTCATATATTATACATAGAATGAAGTACTTAAGTAAAATGGTTGTCGGTGATTTTGACCATCCTTGACCGTTGAGTTTTTTATCCGCAATGGTAACGTGCAAAGTACACGCGGAAGAAACTTATTAGACGCGACATCCATTACAATAGATCTATCTTAACTTTTTTTTCATGACCGGTAAACGTCGAATACAAAAGTAATTACGGTAGTTTTTGTAGAAGACAACAATTTTTGGAAGATACCTAGTAATCACATTATTAGCACAACTGTCATATGACAGTCATATTTTAGGTACTCTATCCATAGGAAAGTTTTTTTTTTATCTCAATTAATAGGCCAATTTATCATAATATGGAAAACAAAAGGCAAAAGTACTTGTACAAAGTCTTACATTAAGGGACAGTTCACACCAAACGTATAGTCAGCCGCCGAAAAGTTGGTGTGTTTAAGTTCCCACTGCATGCGTACGCTGAACGGCTGACTACTCTTTAATTACTACTATTACTATTATATAAATATAATAAATAGGCTGACTGTGAGCGAGCATAACGTTTGGTGTGAACCGTGCCTTAGAGTTACTTCAAATTAACCTGCAAAAGTTCACAGAGTTACTAGGTACCGTACAACAAAATTAAAATTATCCAATAATAGCTGGATAATGTCCGCAGTTTGTAATCATTTCGAAGGCCTTGGATAAATTTATTTAAATAAAGTTAGCTTTAGGTATCCATCCATTTAGCATTAACGGTAGCATACATGTCATACAAAATGTAGGATTACCAATAGTTATTAATGAATATTCAATACTAATGCTGTACTATCTACGTAACAAATTAGATAGGATATCGCTAAAGGGCCAGAGCTGTCTGATAGAATATCCTGCGCTCAACTCGATAATGCGTTATCGCAGTCCCGACCGGGATTTACTATCGATCCTGTTTTGATTTCTATTTCAAACACTTAACACACTTCGCATATGTGGCGATTTTGGAAAGTATGCTCAATGCCTAAGCCGTGTGTGTTTATTGAACAAATACAGGAAAGAAAACGGAGTGAACTATCCATTTTCAACAACACACGTGTCGAGAAAGCATAGTTGAAACTTCACTTTCCCTTAAGGCCAATGAGTGCGTCAAAAATCTCGTTAAAAGAATAATGCCCAAATTCTCAAACGCCACTTCTTTGTAAAGTAACAATCAACGGCAACTTAAAATTGAGTAGCATTTGAGAATTTGGCCTCAACCCTTCTAATTTCTAAACATTGTTCATTATCTCATTTCTAAGTAATACCGGTTGGGAACAACGTGGCCTTGCGCATCTAGCAGATTCTAGCACATCATAATAAGATCTGAACTATGTTTTTATATTACTACCTAATTATAAATATTGTTATCACGAATCTAACCATATACGGTTAGGTACACATTATCTCTACACATATGTGTAATGTGTAGATAAATAACATTTCCGATTGAAGATAGGTATATGAATGATTAAAACATTTTGTTAATTAAGTAAAGTCGATGTTTGGAAATTACCTTTTTTTAACTTTCCCCACACTACGGTTTCTCTTGTATCGTGGGTGCGTTTACAGTTACAAATCTTCACATGCACAGACACCCAGAACCAAACTAACGAACGGAAAAACTATCTGTAGGCCATAAAGATATTCGTGCGGGAATCGAACCCACAACTCATAGAGCAGAAGCCAATCGCTCAGTCACTGCACCAAACGAGATACTCAATAGTCAGGTGAGGACATCCATATTAATGACCATATTTAAATTAAACAGAAATAATGACGAGAAAAGTAAATGAATTGCGCGTGACGCACATATAAATAAATGTATTAAGTATAAACTAAATATTAATAAAAGGTTAAGACTACAATAGGACACCCTTTGTTTTATTCATGAGTAAAAACAAGTCGGTAATGTATTACAATATATTAAATAAAATGAAATAGGCAAATAACGTTGCCTTATAAGTGAAAACCTCGGGAATGCAATTCGGTCAGTTTTATTTTATCACGACGACAACGAGTACCTATAGGTACTGTAATTACAAGAGAGCCGCTCTATGCGAAATTACTTTGTAGGCACTGAAATTAAGCCTCTATTAGGTATACTTATAAAATTCGTAATAAATATAATTGACGAGTTTTTGCCCGCGGCATCATCCACGTGAAAGCCCACAGAAACCGTGCACCGGTCAAATGTATTCCCGAGGTTTTCATTATAAGGCGACGATTTATTAGTATCGTCGCCTTGGAGCAAATATTGCACGCACTATATATTTTTTAACATGGCAGAATTGCTTCTGGGTGTTCGTTCTATCAGGATAATCTAGTTTAGAGGATAAAGTTGACATATTTTAATTTTTAGTAAAGAGAACTGCATCCGTAATGCGAATCAATATATTATCACATTTCAATAGCTTTCATTTTAATTTAACAATACAACAATATTCATTGCGTCGTACATAGTCGTGGAGTAGTCGGATTCTTAATATATACGTTGCTCTGGAAATTATTGACCTGTCAAAATCAAAGCCACAGCGATAAAATGCAGCTGATAACAGCTATTTCGATTTCTAATGGCTTGCGGCCCGTACTTTGGCCTTGCCTGTTCAGTATAATAAGTAATATCAAATAATTTGTTTATGATAATCATCTTTAATGACGATTCGAATGGATCATCATATTTTTTGGGATTATGATTATTGTAATGATGACTTATAGGTTCTACTAAATCGTCGTCATCGTTGCTCGTAAGTTTTTATCTCCTCTTTAATAGTGGACGAAAAATGAGATTTATTTAGCTATTTTATAACTTTTTATAAATTGGACAGTAACATACTAACACGTTGATTCTTGTTAATGACTCAGTATTTATAAACACTGTACTGACTGTGTGACTGCCTCGTCGGTCTAGTAGTCGCAAGCGCGACTGCTGAGCGTGAGGTCCTGGGTTCGATCACCAGGTCGGACAGTGTTATAAGGTTTTCCCGTAAGGAATTTGTCAGTAGCAGGCAAGAGTCTGGATTTGTGCCCCGTGGATGGCAGTAGGCTCGCCCCCTATTACATGAACATACCAGCGAAATGAAATTGTACCTCACCTCTTCCCAACCAAATATATTCTAAACTATAGAAGCGTTGCCCGCGCTCAATATTGGCAATATTAAAGCAAGGTAATATCCCGGCATTCACTTAGTCACGCACCAACCAGATTCGCAGCAATCCTAAAGTGTAACTGTTGCAATATTTTGCGAAAAAAAAAAGCCATCTTGTGTTTACAGACGATGTACGAATTATACTGTGTAATTAATTGTATAATTTGCACTGTATAATTAAATGTACTGATAAGTAGCTATCGTGCTAGCCACGCTTGCCGAGGTTGGTCTGTGGATGGGTGACCATTTACCATAGCGAGTTTCCTCCGTGCCTCGGAAAGCACGTAAAGCCGTTGGTCCCGGCTGTCATTTGTAGATCTTTGACAGTCGTTACTGTTGGTCAGAAGCCAGAAAGTCTGACAACCAGTCTTACCAAGAGTATCGTATTACCCAGTTACTGGGTTGTGGAGGTCTGATAGGCAGTCGCTCCATGTAAAATACTGATATTCAGCTGCATCCGGTTCGACTGGAAGCCGACCCCAACATAGTTGGGAAAAAGGCTAGGCAGATGATGATGATGATGATGTAGCTATCGTAAAATTTGCGCTGTTTTGTAGTGCAATGATGTTGGTTTAAGACGCGTCTATTTCTAAAACGTCATTGTTCCCAACCCTTCGGGAAATTCAGACATGATGTGATATTGTTGTTTATAAACAAATGTTTACAAACGTATACATGCCTTTATGATAACGTACACCCAGTGATAATACAAAACAATATTCCTTCATGACATTGATCTTTTAGAATGTCCGCGTATAGGAATGCTGATGCAGGTTAACAGGTTCAGTAGAAAATGACGTAATAAAGCAACAATCATTTAATTTCAGGGATGAGGTGAGCACGCTAAGGTTCCTGTTTCTGATTTGGAACATATTCTTCAACTTCTACCTGACTCACTGGGAGAAGTACAACACTGGCGTCATGTTCCTGCCGTGGGGATACGACTTCACAATGATTGTGAGTCAATATACCATACCTACAATAATAATACCTATTTCTTACGATCTCACTACGAGAAATGTAAATATTCATCGACAAGCAAAATGTTATGCACGATACTTTTGTTGTGTTGATCTTAAAAGTCAACACATAATAGCTATGGCCTATACACAAATTATTTACATTAAATTTTATCGACAAAAACAGACTTGTGGGGTCGATTACCCACATGAGACTAACTTTAATGATTTGAATATTACTGTATAATGTAGGCAGGCAATTGCTTTTTTACTGCGATTCACCTGCAGGCCTAAGTACTAAGTTCTTGATTCTAATTTGAATCATTTTTGTTGCGATGCTTATGGGATCCTCAGGAAGCGATAGGTCACGACAGCTAACGCTGGCGGCTATAGACGCTGCCGTGACAAGTGTACCGTCATAGATTTTATCTGAACTGATACAAAATTCGGAACTCGCGTCACTGCTACAGTTCAGCCAGTAACACGACTGTTTCACGCAGGGTTCCTGTATTCTACTGCTGGTGACGTCAGTGTTCGGGCCGAGGGCGTGGCACATCCCGCTGCCGGGCGGCATCACGCCGGGCGTCATATTCGAGTTCGTGCTGTACTTCTCAGCCATGCTGACTAGCCAGACGGTCATCTTGTGGAACATTTACAAGTGAGTAACGTTCCCACCCTATATTTATTTAAGTGTATGAAATTAAACGATTTAATTGAACCCAAATTTATACATTTTTTGTTATTTAAGATCCTCTTCCTTACCTTATCACCCTGTAAACGTGTACTAAAAGAACACCGACCGACCGAGAGAATACTACTTCTTCTTCTCTCGTGTCAGCACGAACTATACATCATGCTGTGGTGAAAAGATTAGCCAGTCAGCAAGGTTGGTAGCGGGGCTGACTGCCCAGGGTGCGCCGGACGTACATAAGTATCGTCACTCGTGGAGGCTCTTTTCATGCACCCCATAGAATACTAATTAGAATACTACTAAAATCACCACACTCAACAAATAAAATCTCAGAAGGATGCTGTAGTCCACTTTATCCATGCTTCTAAATAACCCCTCTCATTTTCAATCTTAGGTTAATCTTAAGGTAATAAATTCGTTATTATTTTTGTAGGTCTTACCGCGACGGCACCGGTAAGATGCGTTCATTCGGCGAGGCGGTGCGGCCGCTGGTGCCTCTGTTTATATTCTTCGCACTAAGCTCGCTGTGGGCTATTTACTCGCCCACTGACATCATCAACAGAGCGCCCAGGATCTTCTACATACTCACCGGAACTATATTTTCTAATATTAATGTAAGTATTTTTTCTTTTTCAACGATTTTGACGATGCCTGATGCTTTTACGTTGGTGTCGATTAGGGGCGGACCATATACATGCCAAATTAACCCGGTTATATTTTAGAATCAGGAGGTTAACTTGTTAGAATTCATTCAGTATTATCCTGTATCTCTAGACAACAGTATCCTCCCAAACCTAGTACTTATGGCTATTTTACAATTCAAAGCAGCTTTCAAGTTAAGCTAACATTTAAATTAATTGTGTTACTACTGGTTTGAAGTAGTCAAAACTATACTTGAAAGCAAATAAATCGAGCCACTTCTATTTTTCACGCATAATTGTTATTATTTTTGGTACCTATTATGGAACAGATCAATTCGAAACATATATGGCCTAAAAGGTTATTTGATAACCTTTACAATGAGGGTAGTTTTTTGTCAACTTAGTATATAATCCATGAAACCAAAACTAATAACCAGGACACGTGAAAAAAAGAGTGGCTCGATTTATTTGCCCCCAAGTGTATTATAATTTTAACAAAGGCGTTTATTCAGAACTAGTTAGGTATAACGCGTTTTAACTGAAAATAGGTTTTAGCCGTAACATTATCCCTCCAAAATTTTTATTCAGGCCTGTGTTTAAGACATCCTAACACGTGTACCGTATTTTTGCACCAAATGTGTATAAGTTACCTACCATTAATAGTGTTACATTTTATTTTTATTCCATAACTAAGGGGAAATCAAACTACTTTCTAAAACGAATGATTAGTTTATTTATTATGAAATATAATATTTCCACTAGATATGTGAGGCAGGACATAATACATTATTATGCTAGAGCCGCACCTGCGTCTATCGTCACGAAGCTTCGCACAATGATACGATACATGCAGATATAATCAACCATTATAGATTATCGTCGCGATAGTTCGGGCTGCGTACCAGTTATCGCTCAGGTGGCGATACAACAAAGGGTTTTAGGGCGCTAAATATCGTGCTGCGTGGTCGGACTAGCATTTTCCGTTTTTCATTTCGACTTTGTTCTCGGCCTGATAAGACGCTCTAAGTTATGGAGTGGAGAAACGAAATGGTGTTGGAGGTATTACTCAATTTTGAAGCTGAGCCAATATGGCAGCTTTAAGTAAATGTTTGAAGTAATAGTAAATAAAGTCATCGTCCATAGCGGCCATCTTGGATAATTGCACGATAATTCGTTTAAAAACGTGTAATTACAATAAATACAAAGTACACCATACAATAGCAAAACGTACGAAGCTTCGACAAGCATTGCTTCGTGACGACAGACGCAGGTGCGGCCGAAGAATATTAAATAAATACTATTTAGCTGCAGTAAACTAGATTTCTTCTAATTTGTAGTCTAACATAAATATGCATGCAAGGTAAAGGTCTTGGTTACCTACTTCGGAACAAATTTTATAAAAAGAAAGAAATAGAAGAATTTTAAACTCAGTTTATTATTATAAGGTTTATCCAAACCTACCATTCGGAGTTAGCTTCTTCTGACCGGCCTCTTACAATTTTGGACCCAATACTAGAACTGCCTGAACGAACAGTTCAAATATACTGATATTAAGCCTCGTCTTATTAAATATAAAACCTATCCAAACATTATTGGGGTTAAAACTAGCATTTTTAATCCCAATAATGTTTGGGTTGGTTTTGTGGATGTGGGTGATCAAGATACAGTACTAAGTTCCTAACTCTACTACAGTAACAACCCTTAACGGCTTTTTAATTCGCCGCAACGAAGGCAGTAATACAGACATGTTCTGCAGTAGATATCTGCGAGCTGAATAAGTTATAGCGTTATTTTTAAATCATTTAAAATAAGCGCTTCTACTACTTTCTATCCAATGCCTACCTTTTCATAATTAATTGTCACGTTCTAAAGGTGTTACTTACTTTCCAGTGTCGACTAATAGTGTCACAAATGAGCGACACTCGGTGCGAAGCGTTCAACGGTCTGCTGATCCCGTACGCGCTAGTGATGGCCGTGGTGTTCGGCTGCTCGGTGTCACCCAACACTGAGCTCATGCTGCTCGCTGCGCTATGTGTGGCCAGCTCTATCGCACATATCTACTACGGCACTAAAGTGGTAAGTTCATGAAGCTTGAAAAAAACTAACCTTTAGTTTGACAAATTAACGATGACGATAATTATGTTGTACGACGCCATGATTTATTTTATACTTTGTTATGCTGAACTTTTTTTCTTTTGGCGGGAAGGTTTCACTTTTTTTTTACTTTTTTCTTTTTTTTTCAGGTACAGGAAATGTGTGATCATTTTAATATCGAATGTTTCCATATCAAACCAAAGATAAAGTAAGTTGTATTCCTAATCGATTCCAACCGGAACATGTTAATAACTGCAGTTGCTGGAATATAGGTCGGATTTGACGTTTCCATTACATTACAAAATAAATAACGACAGAAGTTGCACTTCATTTACCTAAAATGCCACTAATCGCAGAGCATTACATTATAACACTAGTGTTGCCACTACACTATTTTAAATGGTGTCAAATTTGACCTATTAGATTGCGACAACTGTAATTGCAGAAATATAAATTATGTAAAGTAATACTCGTGTATTGTGGTTGTATTTAGAAATAAAGGTATGTATGACTATAAATATTTACATCTTGTCCAAATTTAATGTGACGTATAAAATCATGTGAACATACCTTTATAAAGACTACTGTATTGTAGTAGTATTTGCAGCTGTTTAGTATGTAGAGTAGTAATCATTTAGGCCCTAAATGAGTTTATTATAATTTTGATTTATAAAATCAAATACGGGCCGTTCGAAGCGAGCATTTATCTTACTATTAATACTAGTTTATCCGATACTATTTTCTGAGTGATATTTCAAGTATATTAGTTTTATAAACTGAGGACCAACAAGTAAATGAAGTCAACTGATTGTAATGCATTCATGCTATGGATTTTCGTGCTCTAATTTTGAAAGTTGTGTAAATATAATTTTAGTCCAGGGTAAAGATTCTTTGTTATGTACTATATTTGTAATAATATTGGGCGGGCATTTATTAAAAATAAATTTAAGAACTTTTAGTCCTCATAGAATAGGACAAAATTAAAACGTTACTAGTAACGCTAGTCATGTTTATTAGTTAATAAATTGTTACTCATGCCATATAATATGTCATACAATAGATGTATAATTTCATGCCAAATGTTTCCATTTAGGTTTAAATTTAGTCAATTTTATCAAATTACTATTATACAGGATGTTAATGAATTCGTGTAATGCCTTCAAACCACATGATCTATTAATGGTATATATTAACCCCGCACGGGATTTAGATTGATTAAAAATAAAAAAAAGATTATTTTTTCCAATTTTTTTTTTTATGTGATAGAAAATTTCGATGCCATGCATAAATGAATGAAGGCACGGCGACAGCTGACGGACACGACTAGCGCGATATCGCTCCATACAGTCAGTTAACTTGGGACGCTAAAATTACTCAGATACAGAATACCATGGTTCATTTTTTGAAGACTTTTTTTTTATTCTGAAAAAAACCTATACAGGGTCAAAAAGTGTCACCAGTAGGTCACGCGGTTTGAAGGAATTACACGAATTCGTTAACACTCTGTATACTTTTTATTAAGTAGTAGGTGTCTAGTGTAAATGTATTTTTATATACTGATCTTCCTGTCTTATAAACTCGATGTTATGAATAGCATGTAATGTTAAATTGTTAGGTACACTTGATAATGATCTGAAATCCAAATCTCAGGTTGATACACGTTCCTCCTTATATATTAATTATGTTAGTTTTATTTGTGGGACAAGGTATGATGAGTAGGTATATTCCAAATGTTTTGTGATGGAGTTAGTTTCCTTGTTGCTAGTTTTTTCTAGGTAATTTATACTGTTTTCAAGCTGTACGACTATGTACCGTTATACCGTAATTCTTGTCTGTTTTAGGGCAAAAACATACATGTCAGCTTCAATTAGCATTTAGGTGAAATGAGTATGATGATGGCGTGACTTAATCGCACAATACACTGCGACACCAGCAGAAATAGCGTCAAAGCATCGTAATATTGCATTGAGATAATACCGCACAATATATTATGTATATCGGTCGATCTGTATGAGACCCTTTAGGTATGCGTCCTGAGTGACGACGCACCGCGCAGGCGTAATGAACGGTGCATTAAACAAATGTTCGAAACATTTTCGAACTTGTCCGGAGTGCGAGCAGGCGCGCACATTTCACAGCGCATTCTACTGGCGTTTGCGCTCATAAATACGCGTATTTTGATTTTTACTCGCGGATAGTGAAGTGAAATGTCGCAAATTAATTTGAATCAAAACTTTCCTGCTGAAGATTTTATCACAGCATCAGCAGTGATGGAAAAGCCTTTCATTTGGATGTCCAGGCCCCTGACCATAAAAATAAAAGGTTCGAAATAAAATATAATCTAAAATAACATTATTATAAATAAAGCAATTTATTTTAACGTAATATACATTTCAATCATTATAACATTAAGAACACTATACCTTACCGGTTCTTTTTTCTGTAGATAGAATTTCGTGCTTTCTTTTTTTTCACACAAAAATAAATCATCGGTAAAGAAACTGCTTCTTTCTAAATATTGTAAACGTTTGAGTTTTGATATCGACATTATTAAAACCAAAGTAAAATTAACGCAACACTAAACACGGGCGCACGCGTCAATTTTCCCGCGTGCACTAAGAACAGGTATCGACGTGTAAATCTTCACTCAGGACGCACACTAAAGGCATATGTTTGGGCATATGTAGCAATACGGCGCGACACGAAGCCCCTTATAAATTAGCAAAGTTCAAATAGTTGCTGATAAAGTAATGTTTTCGCTCTAATGCATCTATCAAAGTGGGGGTTGCTCAATATTGTACCTGTTTATTTTAATAGTTATTACGTAAGCCTAGAGGTTTTAAACCGAAGGGTAGGAACTGTTAAGCGACTCTGCCTCATCTACGTTTCAAGTCTTGTATTGCCAATAAAGGACGTTATTTAATGTTTGTTTAATTCATTTATCAAAAAAATAAAATCTTGGCTTTACCACGCAAATTATTTTTTATAATACACTCAATGGTGCTCTTTCCACACCCATCATTTTCTAAAAACTTGCATTTTGGCAGTCCCAAATGGATTTTGAGCTAATTTTCGGCATCAGGGCCCCGTTTTCTATGAAGTGTAGACTACCATCGTTTCATTGCGCGAGAGGAATGGCGCTATTATAGTTTTCAAACTATACTCATACTGTTTTATTTCTACTTCATAGTACAGGCTTACACAACGAAATCATGGAATACGGGACTGCTATAACGATGGCGCTTAGAACCAATCAAGTCAAATTAAGTCTGATTTATTATTAATGTGTTTGATTAATTATTGATTTGATCAGTACATTATTTATTTCACATGTAGAGAAGTTTATTCAGGTGGGGCCTGATTCACCTAACTAAAGTTAACTACAGTTAAGTTTCAATCAAAACTTTTTGTATTCTCTTACGGCCATTTTCTATAACCTATCTATCGGCGGTTTGCCTAACTACAGATAGAAATTTGATATTAATTCTATGGAGCTTATGTCAAATTTCTATCTCTAGTAGGCGAAACCACCGATAGATAGGTTATTGAAAACGGCCGTTAGTTGGCGATCGCTGACAGATACGCTCGCGTCTACTTAGGGTGCTTTCAAATTGGACGGTTGCTGTCGAGCTGCTGCGGTGCAGCGGTCGTGCTGCAAACGGGGGGTTGTTTTTTCATACAATTGACACGCCGAGAGAGCAATGCGTCGTCCGTACCGCGCACGCACGGTAGCAGTTCGGGCGTCACACTGCTATCTCGTCGCGTCAACTGTATGTAAAGATACAACCACCCGTTTGCAGCTCGACAGCCGCACCGCTGCGACACTGCTGCAGCTCGACAGCAACCGTCCAATTTGAAAGCGCCCTTAACTGCAGCGTCACTTGATCGGCGCGTCATGAAGTTCCGTGAATAAGAGCGAATTCGGATATTGCTTTACGCACTGCATCCGATCCGAATCCGTGAAAATACCGATCTAGAGTAAAAATCTCGGACCGAATTCGGATATCGCTTACGCACTTATCCGATCTTTGATCCAAATTCAAACAATTCAGGGGCCATCTTTGGCATATCCATTTGGCGTCCGATTTGAATCCGAGGTAGTGCGAAAGCGTTCATACAAACATTGCTATGGCTACTTCGGTCCGTCAATATTTCTTTCGAATTGGAGACTCACGGATAGAAATCGGATGATGGATAGAAGACGGATGCCGGATGTAGTGCGTAACTACCATACAAATAGTTCTATGGCTACTTCGGAACGTATTTTCACGGATTCGGATCGGATGCAGTGCGTAACCGCTGTTAGGCTACTGGTCTAAAATGAATTTTTGGCTTTACGAAATTAGGATACTAAAGCGCCAATTCCACTAGCAAGTTTTTACACACCATTGCTCGCTTAGTTCGTAAAACTTGCAGAAGTGGACTTGCTACAGGTGTGTCCGCAATTTGAAACTCAGTAGTCAAAGTTAAAGGCAACTCAACTAAAGGTGCTAGTCGATTTGGCGTTTCATACGGGTAATTTTTTATTTGTTCTATCAAATAAAATTTGTTTGGATCGATCTACAATAACACCCTTCAGAAAATTAATTTCATTGATTATTAACTTCATCCCCAGAAGAAATTACATTATAGCATCTAAATAGCTCCATGGGGAACCTAAGCTTGTTAGAACTATTTGCTTCGATGAACCAGTTTACAAGTAGTTGTCGGCAGTGCAGCCAACGACGGCGACGAAATCGTCAATTAAAGAAACCTATCCGAACTATTGTTAATAATAGTAAGCGCCTCTTAAATCCACTAGACTACTAATACAATTACCCTACTTTAAAACATGCATTTTATATTCTAAAATAAACGAGCAGGCAACTAAGCATAAATTAAAACAAGCAATTGTTTTAAGATAACTCCCACTTTTATTACAAGGAACAACAATAAATATTTTGCTCTCAGCATAAGGTACTTAGTGTTTCATTTATCTCATCACCCAAGGACAATAGCTTTCTCCACTGCTCAGGTGTCATACTGATGCCCTTTTTACCTGGTAACAAATCACCATTCTTTTCATAGAACTCTCTTATATCTATGTATACCTTGCCTTTGAACTCCCTGATTTTAACTAATTTCTTCCCTTGTAAAACCCAAGTTGGCTCCTTGTCTGCTGTTCTAGTGCTGGCCGCCAATTTGGCTTTCTTTTCAGGAGGAGGGTTTCTCTGCAAATATTAAAACAAAAGCAGGTAAGTATTGACATTGACAATACATGGAACATCTATGCTGTAAATTGAACTATAATTGGAAATAATAGGTAGTGAAACCTATCTGACTCTTTAGATTTGTGCATGGCATTCCAAAACAGTTTAGTTTGGCTGCATGCCCTTCAAACATGAGACCAGTTGGCGAGTCAGTTGAGATAACAGTTCAGTCATTGGCCTTTTACTGGCCTTGTGTACAAATACATTTGAAGACAGTTCAGTGACCAATGTATTTGTACACAAGGTCAGTGATTGAACTGACAGCTGAACTTCCAAACTGGCTTGTGTCCGGAAGGCATTAGTGACACTCCAGTCGGCAACTGAATCAAAAAGGTTGTACTTGCGTTTCATGAGGATGGCCTCAAATATGAAATACAATGATAATGGTATTTAATAGAATTAAAATATGATTTAATAAAATATTACAATAAAAAAGGTATGCAAGAAAAATATATTTATGCATGTCCAAATATAATTTCAAAAAAAGGAAAATCATCTTGTTATGTACCTACCTATTTTAATTGCCTACTATAATACCTTAGGTACATAAACTCTGGACCAAACTATTTTGGCAAACAGTTAACCATCTGTTAGCATTTTTTATGAAATCTACAAACAATACAATTGGGAAAAAATGATTTGATTTAGACAATACCTTAATTTTTAATAGTATTTCAGATAAAAGGACAAAAAGATGATTTTTCTTTTTTGAAATTATTTTGGAACAGGCATATATGCCTGTATATATATATTTTTCTTGCATGTAATTAAAGCAAAATACTGAAATTACAAAGTATTTATGTAATCTTAATTGTAAGAGTCCATAAGGTAAACACTTTTTGTACCTAATTTTGTAGGTACCTCCTAGTGAAGTGATAAAAATGATAAGCCTGTTCAGAGGATGTAAACATTGCAGCATGTTGAATTATTACTTAATGCCCATTATCACATTTCCTTGCGGTTATCGATTAGTGCGGGAGAATAAACAACTCTAAAGGCAGAACAAAATAAACGTTAAGCTCATGGTAATCCAAGAATGTTGGCCATTTGCATTTACACGTGTATTACTTTATCATGGACGTTACTAACTTCTGTAATTTTTGGTATTTGTTCTTAAATACAGTCAAGATTTGTAATAAAACTCATTGGAACAAGAAAACTTACGTCGACTGGTCCATCATCGCTATCAGAAGAACTGCTGGAGCTGGAGCTTTCTTGCTTCTTGTTTTTGGGCATTTTGTAGTTATTACGGCTTATCTAGAACAGTGGTATAATTAACAATCGGCTAACTTTATTACTATCTGCTTGAAGTGAAAGAAAATTAAAGAAATAGTAACATTTCAGAGTCCAAGAATAATCTTGATAAGACTACAGTAGTCAGACTTACCTCCTCTTATTTTACCGGTCATTTAACTTGGAAATGGCACTTGGAAAACTTTTTTTTTAATACATATGTCAGGTAAGGATGCACATTACGATTCGATTTTAATCAAAATCGATTCAAGAGTCACATACAGTCTAGAGATTTTTTGTATCGATTCAGTACATTGCGATATTCAAGCGGATGGATTCAAGGGTAAGGCGAATCGAATCGTCTAGATCGTATCCATAAACATAAGCCGACCCCATTCAATTAATTTGCTATGGTCGGCAAATAGGTATTAATAATTGTTTATTTAATTCAGTGAAGCAAGATCGACTGCAGACAAACGCCGACGCTATTTAACTTGTCCGCATTGTTTGTCAGCACTAGACAAAGTAGGCCACTATAGAAACACGTTACACGTAGGTGAAATAAGTTCTCATTTCGCATTGCTTTTATTCATAGTTTTATTTGATTAATTATTTATCTCTCGTAGTGTGACGTGTCGTATCGTCATGATAAGTCGTGTGCTCTAAGATCTGCTCCTTTGTTGTGAAGTTGTGATTTTTAGTAATGGCTCGAATGAATGAAAAAAATGAATCGATTTTTACGAGATCAATTTTATTGAGAGGCATTACGATCGTAAAATCAATTCGAAGCAAAAAATCGTGCATCCTTAACGTCAGGTCAGTGTTGCTAGATGAATATTTAAACTACCAAGTTCGAAGTAGGGATGCACGATACTTGCATTTGCATCGATACTGTGGATCGATCCGGATCGCAACCATGCAATACGATAAATATCTAATCGTACATAATACTTCTACGAGCAGGGCCATTTTACTCAGCGCTGACGAGGGAGGGGGGGGGGGGTGTTACAGCGGTTTATTAAACAACATAAGAAATTGACTGATCATACAATTAACACAATACGATACGATCCATTCATTCCGATACAGGTAGTTTTGTATCGATCCAAGAATGTATCGCATTCGATTGTGTCGATCCAAAATATTGAAGTATCGTATCATGTATCATGTTGTATCGATACTGTAAAGTTTCGGATCGTGCGACTAGTCCGAAGCTTAATCGGTAGCGGTGGGTAGCGGCCCGCCCGACGATCCGGATCGTCAGTGCCATTGTTTATCTATTGTGCCTATAATTACAGTACTACACAGGTAGCGGCCCGACCGACGATCCGAGCCCCTAGCATGAGTTTTTAGCAAAATCGAGTAGTTATCGTAACGTTTTTACCAGACGCAAACGAAGTCGATACTATAGTAAAGTATTTCGGCAGCATGAGTTCATAAAAACGTCTTACGTTAGCTCGTTACTATTACTACTCGATAGTTCTACTATAGTTAATATAGGCCGAGAATCCACTAGCGAATGGAATGGTTTGGAGTGAATGGTGCGTTCCGAACCCAAATAAAAAAAAAGTAAAATGTTAAAATATTAATTAGACATGTGCAAAACAGTGCACCACGAAGTGATATTATATGTCATTACATTTCGTGCCGAGTAATATTACATTACACCATCACTTCAAACATCACGCGTGATGTTATGATGTAGCCCCATGCGATAGCACACCATCGCGCGTTCGAATGTAATGCAATGTTCTAGTGTAATATAACATGTTATTGAAATAGTATAGTAACATAGCAGCGAGCAATACGATGTTGTCCGCGTGTCATTATGATGATTTATAATTACTTACATGAAAGAAATGAAATGAGCAATAGTGTGATTTACTCACTATGATTTAAATATACAAATTATACAAAGTTGATTGACTGCAAGTCATGTCGCGAGCTAGAGCTACTGCGCTGCACGGGGGTTTCACATCGAACAAAATTTTTCGACCGTCGTCTCTATGGGTCATTTCTAGGCTCTGACAACTACCTCATCCCCTCTGACACATACTTCGCCCCTTTGACGCCTTCGTGATGCGATGACGTCACTTTTACCTCTATTCTATGAAGTCTATGAACTGATCTGTCAAACTAACAAAATAGTAAATAACGTTTTATAATTACGTATTTAGCTTAACTTCTAAATATTCTTACTGTAATATACCTTGAAAAGCAGCAATTACGTGCAATAAGTGCTGTGGGTTGTCAAAGAAGTGCAAAGGCCGTCATGTTTTTTCAAATAACAAACACGACTCATAAGGATAAAGTGCATCAAGTTGGAACATTCACAGGGCTTGACTTTCCAACAACTGCAACAACTTAATTTTCAATGCAGTCCTGCATCAAGAGTTTCCAATGCCGGAAGGACTACCAATAGCTCGGTGATCAAGGCTCGGTCTTTCAATCATCAATGAAAAGTCTTCTGGAGGACGAAGGAGTGACCAAACTGGTGCTAGTGAAATAATTGGTGGTGAGTGCTACCTACTAATGTGTAAGAATGAATAATAAACAACAACCAATCATTATTTGTATTTTTACAATTAAACTTATATTTAAATAAAGTTCAAGATGCAATTATGTGTGAATAAGAAGCATGTGCAGGAACATAATTATCCAAAATACTGTACATAGTGTAACAAACATTATTAACTAATATTTTGACTTGACGACGTCTGTGGTCTAGTGGTTCGAGTGTCGGACTGCTGACCACGAGGTCGTGGGTTCGATTCCCACACATCACAAATATTTATGTGATGAACATGAGTGTTTGTGTTGGTCTGGGTGTTTCTTATGTATTATAAGTATGTATTTACAAAAAAAAAGTATTTAAGTATTATATCCATTGTCTAGTACCCATATTACAAGCTCTGCTTAGTTTGGGACTAGATGGTGCTGTGTAAAAAATGTCCCAAAAGTATTTATTATTTATTTATTATTATTATTTTTTCCTCTTCCAGATGATGTCATTGTGATGAATGGTGATTCATTAAATATAATCTATGCCCCACCTTACCAGATAAAAGGAATTTGAAATAATTTCCTCACAAGGAATGTAAAACATAATAATCACCAAATGGAGTAACATAGTGGATGTATATGTATGTATACAAAGGACTGCAGTCACAATAATGTGAGATTGCTTTATAAATTAAATGATCAACACTTGGTTCCTGAAAAAATGAAATAGATGAAGGTATGTATGTATTTAATTACTGCAGACTAAAACCTCAAGTCACGAGAACCAATAGTTTTAGTCAGTTGCAATATCATGGTCTCCAATGATATTATTATAAAACTTTCAACATTCAATGCTTAACAGCATTACTTTTCATGGCAAGTTCATGTAAATATTTGCATTATGTGTCCAATAGCAATACAAACAAATCATCAAACAACCATGACATGTATGTATTTTTTTTAACTGGTATCTACACTTCTTTCTACTCGTCTATCTTTAAAGGTATTAATAATTTAATAACGTTGATTTACTTTGTTTTAGGTAAAGAACTGCATTGGAGTATACAGTAAAACAGTACCAGCCACTTTATCCTACACGGCTTGGTTTAGTAAGTTGTAAAATTAAAAAATAATATATATTTTACAGTAACAAAATGCATTATCTTTTCTTTGTTTATTATAATATTCCTCTTCCTGAAATACAACAAGAACTAGTAAATCAATAAGGAGCTATGTACAGCAAAAATAGAGAGCTCAAAAGACCAGTATTCGAATCCACATGAATATTAGCTTAAAAGACTTGTGTTCATGTTAGTTTATCGAAAACTGATACGCCCACAATTAAAAAGTAAAAAATTTGCGAGCCTAGGAATGAGGTCCACAGATAAGCAAAATGTCCATTTTTTTGTTAGGGAGTGCGCCGTCTGATTGTATCCCTATCTAGTCTGTGCTGCGCTGCTACCGCGCGCGTGATGTTTAGTGTAATGGTGTGATGCTTATTTTAGTCGAGTAATATGTGATGTTACAGTACGCGCTTGGGTGATATTACGCGTGATACATCACTCGCATTACTTACACATGTCTAATATTAATATTTTGTATTACATGGGACCTAAACATAACGGCGAAACGTGGGTGTATACTATACACCTCTGCCAACCCTTCGGGGAATAAGGCGTGAAGTTATGTTATTAATATTTTGTCGGATTTTGTCAATTTTTGTCGTTTGATTTCGATCTTTCGAACGGTCCCGTCAGTGACGTTTATGTTTGACCTTGGTTGTAGAAAAATGTAAATAAACAATATTAATTCGATCAAATCTTTAGTTGTGTTATTGTGTTCGTTTTATTACAAAAACCTCGACAAGCACGAGTTACACCCAATTCCTCCTAATGGTGGAATGTATGGAAAAGTAAGTACATCACGTTATTCACCCATATTTCACATAAACCCATACTATTTATAAATCCCACATTTATCAGAGAGACGAGCCTATTAATTGAAAAGTAAGTTCCTCAATATAGATTCATGCTAGAATTCATTTACCTCAACATAAGTAGTGCGTCAAATTAAGTCAAGAATTATTTTCAAGTATCAATTTTATGATTTCAAGAATTATTACCTATTCAATAATAGATATATAGAAATACTTTATTGTACATTGATAGGAAGAAAATAAGGAAACAACAAACACAATTAATCATTACTAGTAATAGGAATATAGAAAATAAATGTTAATTCAAAACCAGGCTTACATAGTCACTACAATAGGTGTTTTTTTTTTAGAAATGGAGACTTTTCAATACTCTCTTCGGGCCCCGAGGACGCCAATGGTGCAGTGAATGTTGGAAGGAGCTCACTACCATATTAAACAGTGAAGGAGAGGGCAAGACAGCATCGGAAGATAAGTGAAGGAAAGTGAGTACCTACGTGATGACAACAATATTATTCTCATAGCACCCGGGACCGATAGCTTAACATGCTCTCCGATGCACGGAAGGGTCTCAATGTGTAATCAATGGTCACGCAACCACAGACTGACTGTGGCAAGCGCAGCTTAATCTTGCAAATCATATGATCCACACGGTTGTTAATTAGCCACGAGCCCCTCCCTTACACCACTTAAACTACTTAGTCCTTAAATTTGGCAGTTAGGTTCCTTATAGGGTGTAGGCATCCAATAAGAAAGCATTCAATAAAAACCCACCCCTAAGAGGATGAAATGGGGGTTGGTAGGTTGTATGTGAATGAAGTCACAGAAAACAGTAAATAAATAAATGATTAAATCTGCCCTATGCACCACATTATTAGTTTTTATTATTATGTAACAATATTAATTTCTATGTGACAGGTTGCGACAGGAGCTGCAGCATCTGCTTATGGTGACATGGCCGTGGCGGCAATCACAGACGCTCATATAATTGGTATGCACCTATCCAGAATAATATTTAAAAAAAAAACTAGATTCAATATGATCAATGTCTACTCTTCTCTACTGCATTGCTCAAATCAGGCATCATCTTTGTTACATTTAATTTTACAATCTTTTAAATTGGACTTAGGTAATATACAACTTCTTTTGCCAACAGGTGATGAAGAGTGGAACGTTCCCCGTACTAGTTTTACAGAACAACAGCACCACCTAGACATGGTACACTCAGTCATACGTCGCCTAGGCCAACCACCAGCCAGGTCAATCGTTCACAACGAATGCAGCAGCAAAAAAGAAAGAAGCAAATGAAGACTGTAGAAGAGATTTTTGTAAGAATGGAGAATAATGTCAGGGAAAACAATAGAGAGTGTGATAGGCCTAAAATGGAGAGAGAAGATTCATAATAATTAAGATTAGTCACCTCTGCTTGGCCCTTAGGGGAATACAGGTGTTGTGTGCTAAATAAAAATATTTTTTTAATCAAAACAGTTTTTTTATTTTGTACTATCTTATTTACAACATAATTCAAATAAAAGTTTTTTAATTCGAATAGGCAGTACTTGCACTTGGAAAACGTTTCGACAATTTAGTTGCATGGTTCCAAAAAGTAGGTCCTATGGAGAAGAGCTGACAAGAAACTCCATGAATAGTCTTTTAAAATAATTTCATGTCGAGTATTGTTACAATGTAGTGCTTAAAACTATGTAAAAACAATGTAGGTTAGTGTAATGTAAAAAATATAGTAACAATAATTTACATTGTCAGTACATTAAATATTTTTCAAAAAACAATATTAAGTACTATCTTATCAAGGAGATTTTGGAGGATTTGATTTTTTTCTGTTATTTATAGATTTACATCTGTATTCAACAGAAAAAAATCAAATCCTTATCCTACTAATAAGTAAGGCCCTTAGCACTCAACATCTTATTAGGTCATCAGATGCTGGTGGCATCTTGCTGTGTAGAAGAAGAGGCTTTGGGTGTTTCCATCACTAAATCATTTGGGTCATATCCATCTGGGTCAGGAACTGCAAATTGAAGATCTAGGTTGTGTAACATACAACAAGAGAAGTATAATTGGCTTCAGGGCTTCCTTCAATTGCATTCAGGATAGGTGTCATCATCCAAGGTCTTTGTAGGTACCCAGAATCACCTGTAACAAATAAGCCTTATTTAATCTAGTTTCCAGTGAAATTACAATATTTCAGTAAATGTACACAATATTAAATATTACACACCTAATAACCACACTTGCTCATTGTTATTATTATATATTATTGCAATTGCTGCATGTATGTGTTGACCTGGCTATTTTCCCAAATAAAAGTGTTGTGCGTTGCTCCACCATATTTTGGGATTGACATTTAGGATTTTGCAATCACTATCACAAACCTGTTGGAAAATATACATATATTTTAAATCTTAATTATTGTGGATAGTACAGTCAACAACAATATTTGAAAGTTTATAAACTTACAACTTGCACATTCAGGGAATGAAAATGCTTTTGACAATAAAAAAGATGTTCCACTTCCTTTTTTGGCCTGAATATGTGGTTAAGGGATCCATCTATGCAGCCACAGACCCTGGAATTCCAAAGTTTCTAAAAAATCTGAAAAATTCAATCAATTTACATATTATGTACTACAAGTGCAGCCTACCTACTATATTGAAATTAAATAATTTAAATATTGTGGCAATGACAATACCTTTGTCTTCAAATTGCTTATCTACACTTAGCCCAAAGTCTACTATGCTAATTAGGTATATGCCCCAAAACACATTTACAATAATAAAATATTATTTCCTATTTTTATCATGGTTTGTTTACCTTTTTTAATCCCTGTAACCTTGTAAACTATTATGGTTACATTCATCCCGTCTTCACAGGGGGTTAGTATGGTTCGTAGTTTAACTGATGCATACCATGATATCAATCTTAACCTTCCCAGAGCCGAAGTTATCACCTCCAAAGTGCGAGGAGGAAACTTAACATTTAAATTTATATTTACTTTGTTATCTACATATTTTGTTGCTTATCATGGTATGTATCGTGATTTACATTGTGCCTTGTTATATACATGTCAAGGAGTCTAATTAACAAGTAATCTAACTATGAATCAAGTAATTAACACCTAAATAACTACTATTTCCATATAAATTACACATAAAAAATACTTATAACCTAGGTAACCTAAACGAAAGGACCCATTCTTTTCAGCTAAAAACTGGATAGTAACATTATTCTATTTACAATGAGGTTGAGTGTAGGCCGCTAAGTTATTAGTGTTACTGCTTGTACCTGATTCATTTATTATGCTGTCGTGCACACTTTGCTTTATTAAGTCTCTATCTGCCTTTGAAGTAGGAAACTTAATAAAGTGTTAGCCACTGCTGGGTGGTGGGCTTCAGTAACTTCAGAAACATCTTTACTGACGGTAGTTTGCCCCAAGTTCTTGCCCATACCAACTATGCGTTGGTATGAACCCATGGCATAAAATAATAAAGCACATTTAACACCTGAAAGTTGTAAACATATATTAGTATATTGCAATAATTCTATCGCAGTTTTAATAAAATATAATTTGGTAGTACCTTATGCTCCAAAGTTATCCTTTGGGACGACTTGAGACCACTTTTGCAACGTAGTTCGTTGCAAAAGAATTTAAAAGCTTGTTTGCTTAGCCTGTATCTGTTTTTAAACTCCCTCTCATTAATGTCTAATGGATCCGTCATATTACCAACACGAATCCGTTGTTCAATCAAGCTGTAATAAGAAGAAAAGAAAGAGTTACATACAATATGTTACAAAAATGGTTTACAAAAAGAAATTATTGCTTGTGTTTGTAAACATAAAATAAGTTGTACCAACCTCAATTCACGTCTTCTTTTCTTGTCCTAGCCTAATTAAACGGAAGGCAACATAGTAATAGCCGTCGTGTCTTCCTCTTTGTGCCATTATTTATCATTTTAAGACAATAACACTGATAAACGGTGGTAAATACTTTTGTAGGTTAGCTTTCTCACTAAGAAAAAGTCAGTGAGACGGTTTCCGTATTCGTGTCATAGACATAATAAATAATATAGACATGAAACGTTCTACTATATAAAAAATAGTTATGCAAATGTGAGGAAAATCGACGCCAATATCAAAAAAATACTGCCATCTCTTTCTAACTTTTTTAATTTTGCATATGTAAAAAAGGATAGTAGTATTTTGACAGCTACCGTAATGGCAACCCGTCATTTCTGGCGACATTAAAATACCTAAGTGCGGCCGGTCGCCATTTTATTTTCTCGCTGTTTGTTATTATTTATGGGTACGTCGACTGTCAAATCCGTTCGAGCTGTGGTTATAATTTGTTGATTTTTGGAGTAAATAGCAGTTTTATTACGCTTAAACTTGGTTTTATTGTGGGAATCGTCGATAGCAAGATGCCGAATTGCAATATAATCGAATGTGGCATCAAAAGAAGCGGAAAACACCCAAACATAACTTTGCACTGTACGTATTCTGAAAAATGTTTAGATTTAGATAATGCTGGTTTTATTGTTGAAGACTTTCAACAGTAAAGCATTCATAATTTTCGTTTTTACTTTATTTTCAAGATTTGTACTTCAATAAATCATTTTGTTGATGTTTTGTTGTTATTGAAGAGTCAAGTGATAGAGTAGTGCATTTAGACATTGTTTTGTTTATCGATAATGCTATTTTATGCTCCTTTTTAGTTTTATGTTTTACTTTTAAGGCTGCCTACTAGAAAAGGTAACAGAAAACTTTGGTTGGAATCCATTGGAGTTGAAAATTTAAGGACGACAACAAAAAACATTTTTATTTGTTCTCTTCATTTCGAAGAATCGTGTTTCAACCGAACACTGGGTAAAATAACATTACGTGACGATGCTTTACTCTGAAGAAACCTACTGGTAAGTAATATTATATACATAAATGATCTCTTTGAAAGAAATAAAAGATAAATGGTTCTTTTATTAGACGATAGAACGGCTTTAGAATGTAAAAATAAAAACAATTATGAAAATGATATTAATGATTCGCTATTTAGTATTATAAATTGGATAAATGATAATGAATAAACGAGATAATAATTTATTGTTTCCAAAATATTTTCACATTTTAAAATATAATTAAACAAATGTCTATATTACTCGTGATTGATACTTATGAAGATTATAATAATAAAATGATTTGGAAACCATATAGCAGAAATTTGTAAACAATTAAGTAAATCTGCATATGCACTGCATCAGCTATCAAAAAATGTAAACACTAGTAACAGCATATCACAGATCAGAAACCTCAATTCTATGTTACAGTGTTATTTTTACGTGACAATCGACTGATAGGCAGCTTAAATTTAAGATGCAAAAACATTGTTTTAGCTCAATGTGTTCTCTAAAAACAACACATGTACCGTTTTTTTTAATCTTTAGAATTGCCTCTTACGTCAAAACTGCATTGTTTGTGAGGATATTATTTTTAAAATTGTCCACAGATGTTCAAGCATAATATTCTAAAGCATATTTACGCATAATTATATTAAACCATTATTTTTATAAACATAATTCATACGCATAATAAGTAACTCCTAAAATGCTAGACACTACGTGTACTATACCGTTATATTTAATGAAATTTGTAGGTATGGTTCGGTAGGGTGTTTTATTCTACATTATCTAAAAATAGAAGTTACAAGCCAAATTTGTACTAACGGGTCTTAAAAAAAATTAACCCTAACCTAACCAGTTGTCGTTTATGGATGGCCTAGCTACGCTCGGAAAACAAAACTAGTCTCAACAATAATTAGCCCAACATAAATTGTATGGCAAAGTATTATTATGGAAAAAAGGGATCCCTTTCTTACCATCATTATTAATTTACCGAATTTGATCTCATAGATTGATTTGAGACTGGGTGGGAGATATCACTTGCTTGTTTTTAATATCTGTAAAGCTTAATTTTATTTTATTTGATTTCAGGTCCACACAGAAATGATAAAGAAATTAAAGGACAAGTGTCAAAATCAGTTAAAGAAAATAAAGAGAATGAGAATATTAGAAGAAAGACAAAAAGAATTACTCATTTTAGTAATATTATTAATATGAAATATACATGAATTTAAGATTCAAATATAATGCGAAGAAATATTCTGAAAGAATTTCATACAGAAATTACTTGAACAAAATAATATTATTTAGAAATGAATAACTTTGATTTATTTTATAATATTAAATACTTTATTATAATTATTGTTGACTTTTTATTAAAACCCACAATCATCTGCATGTTCGAAGAGGTTTGTAAACAAAAAAGTGTTGGAAACATTAATATAAAAAATATTAATTATGGTGGTTCCGCCTGTGAAATCATATTTTCATAAAATTTTTGTAAATTGCAGCTTTGTATGTCGTAAACATGTTGATAAAAATGTGATAAGCGATAAAAATTTAATTGGTATTCAATTATAATCTTTAATGAAAAATAATAATATACTACACAGGATAAAGTTTTATACAGACCCTTGACGGAACCACCTTATGTAACAGTAAAAAGAAACCATGTGGACAACAGCAAATCAAGCAAGAAAGGTCTCCTCTGTTTTAGAGCTCAGGGCGACGACGAATCCGTCGCCGCGCCGCCACCGTGTCATGACGCATGACTGTGAATAGGCCCTAAGGGCCTTTTCGCTGTCATGCGGGTTCGACCCCGCGTGCGAGCGTCACCCGCATGCGTGGCGCCCGCAGTTTACCTTTTCGTTCGTGTTTCACGCATCACATTATATACATCTTTGAAAAGGTGAAATTCAGGCACCACGGGTGCGGGTGACACATGCATGTGGGCACGAACGCGCATGGCACTGAAAAGGCCCTTATAGGTATATGCGACGTTGCCACCAAGACATATCGCCGTTGCCACAACGCCAAGCATACTATTGACCGCTAACATATGTGGTCAGCAATGTAATTATATACCTAAATCAAGAGCTGGACTGGACATAACGATAAAACCAATTTGCCGTGTGTCCGGTCTAGACAGTTATGCGATTACTGATTCTAGTGATCATACGGTCGCGAGTTATACTTTAATCAACATATAATTAAATACTGTATTCCAAATTGCAAAAAACGAAAGAAAATTTGAATTTCGGAAACTACGGTCATAGTAAGAAAACAATTACAACAATTAAAAGTGGTATGTACAATTATGTAGGTACCATGATAATAGAAAAACATTATTATAAAGTTTTATCGATGTCATTTTTAAAAAACATCGATAGGGCCTACTCTAGTAACCGCCATTTTATTTTCTCAGCAAAGTTTAGGTATACACGCTTTTTTTGTAGGTATGCCAAGTCCATAGATTTCCCTATGTCGATGATTCGTGTCGACCGAAACTCGAAACGTAATGTCAAAATGAAAACTCGTGCTACCGATTCTCATACATTTAGCGCATTTACGTCAATTTACGTAACCGTAACTATTCGAACTCGATACGATAGCGGTTGTCAAAAACTTGTGCTATGGAGTGTTTAGTTCCAAATACGCACACGTGGCGCTAGTAAAATTGGCATACAAAATTTGTCGCAAACGAAACGATAACGTTAACTACACGATTTAGCAAAAACTCGTGCTAGGGGCTCAGTACTCGATAAGTCAAAAATACGGTATTCGGGACCATAATAAATTATCGTGTAGGTACCGTCCGCTAGGCCTAAGCTGAACTGTAGGCTAATTCACCTAACTAAAGAAGTTAAGTTGTAGTGTAGTTGCAGTTAAGTTTTGATAAAAACAACGTTTTTCGTATTCACTATCATCGGCGACCGCTATCAGATACGCTCGCGTTAAGCCTCTTCTACACATATACACACTATAGATGCATCTGCAGACGTCATCTTTGGATGCGTCCCCCGACGTATAGAGGGGGTAGTTTGCGCGTCTGTTGTAATCGAATCCGATTGTTGTCGGTTTTTGTGGCACGGATCAAATAGGGTTTCGGCGCGAACGTCCGGCGTCTGTCCACACGTCTGAAGACGCCTCATTTTGATTGGAGTTGCGATTGAGAGTGCACGCGTGCTTCTTGCGGTTTAATTTTTATACCTACTTTGCGCAGCATTCGTAAAAACGCTGAAATGGCTAACAATATGAGCACCGAGGAAACTTTTAAGTTTCTTGAGCTATATCGAACTGAAAACTGTTTGTTGAACCCTAAAAATAAATACCACAGAAATAAAAATGTTGTATGTGTACCTAGTATTAATATAATTTAATTATTTACCTATTTCTATTAATTTATTCTATAGAGGCTACTATTAATGGATCCTGTAAAAGTAATTGGACATTTAACAGGAGTCTAGGTAATATGGTCTCAATATCCATTTTTTAAACGTTGCGTCTGTAAAGAATGAACATACACTGGTAGACCTACAGACGTGTGGACGGCTCGTGGTGATCCATCTGCTGATGCATCTGGGAGGGTCCGCGGACGCTTCTGTCTGTAGACGTGTAGAGGAGGCTTCACGCGAACGCACTAACGGCATTCTATTGCTGCGCGTCTTTAGTGCGTGATTACGAACGCAACTTTGTGGGTATTCTTTTGTTTCAATCAGGGTTGGATTTCGTACTATAATTATACTATTCGTACCATATTTTCATGATATGTAGTATGTAGTATCGTAATGCAAGTATACTACGCGATAATACCATTATTTTATGTTTCATTGTGCACTATGTTTAAGTTTGGCTGTCGTGAAGTCGACGCGCAGTTCACGCGCAGCTTTCGCACAGTTCAAATACTACAAGAATACCATTTAGCACTAAAACTTGAACTTAACTGCAGCTTCACTTAAATTTCATCGGCGCCTCATGAAATTACATGAATTAGCCAACTGATTATAGATAGTATCGATACTATCTATAATATCGATTTCCTATCGATACTATTGATATGACGCCAACTTTCGAAAGTTTAGCGATAGTCGACTTTTGATAGGCAACTCTACAGTCGCTAGTTAGGACTTAGGCAACACTAAACAGAATTGTCATTCGTGGCATGTCATTTAAAAAAAAAAAAAAAATCTTTGTTGAGGTTATGACTACACATTTTTCAAATACTTTATTTTAATCTTAACAATTTGTTACTATAATGTTAGAACCATGGAACAATTCAACTCTTTTACAACCACCAGTAAACATGTTTGTATGTCTTAAAAAATTTGGTAAGTTATGATTTAAGATGAAGATCTATCCGGATTCAGCTGATTTTTTATTTTTGAGAATTAACTGGGGCCTTTGGTACTTTTGGGAAGTTTCATATCCTATCACTATAGTCATCATTATTAGCCTACATACATCTATTGCTCAGCAGTAGCCTCCTAATCAACTACAACGAAAAAACTACAAAATCCCTTATTTGTTGTTTGTTACTTTTGTTGTCTAATCACTCATGATTAGACTATTCTTTTTTTGTCAGGAACTAGAACCACAAGGCAAACTAACACACACAGTGTGTATAGGTTAATGTATTGCTTGATTATAAATGTGTATAGATTCTTCAGTTAATATAGTAAATTCCAAAACATACACATTCATTCTTTGGACTTTTCAGATCTATCAGCATTAAAACATGTATTAAATAACATTATTAAAGTGTTATCAAAGCAGTCACCTCTTCATAAAGAAAGTGCTATTTGCTCAAGATTTTTATATAAATATGATAAGAAATTCCGAAATGACATAGGTTACAGGAATTTTAGAAAAGTCAACACTGCTCTGAAGAAGTACTTGGCTTTGAACCTGTTGAAAGATATTGATCAATTTTTATCAGCTCTACCATTTGAAGGTGATGATGATACATATTTACCAACAAAACAAATGCTAGAATATATTATGTTGAGAATTATGGCATTCGGAAAGATAATGTTGCGAATTTGCGTGTGCTCAAAACAAGCAGCAGTGTTTTACTTAGACAGGATAAAGAGAGGCGAGAGCCATTGGATGAGCTTATTACCATATGCTCTTTTGTGTAGATTGTGGTCTATGACCATGGTACTTCTACAGCATTCCACATCCTGGTATTCAAATTTGTATCCCTATTTAAACAAATTAGAACTAAAAGGATTAAATTTCCTGCCAGACAACTATGAACTACCAGAAGACTTGGAAGAATGGTTAGACTTGAAGAATGTTGATAACTTTGGTAGATTTGATTGGGCTCAAAAGAAATATATTGATGTTGATAATGCCTTGATTGATGATGATGACAATGACCTGTTTGAAAATATTTTAGGCTATGTAAATGAAACTAATAAAGATGAAGCTGAATCAGATCAGGAGGAAGAAATTAAACCATTGTTAGATAAATGTAAAGAAGACCCATTACTAGTGTCAACTGTAAAAAAAATAGATCATGGTGTAGTGTTATCTAGAGAAAGTTTTAAAGTCCTTCTAAACTCTAACAAAAATGTTACAAATGAAAATAATAGTAACAGTCCATCAGTTGTTAAAGTAACCGAACACAATCATAAGCAAATAACAAATTCTAGCTCTTTGAAGAAATTTATTGATAGAGAAGAAAATTTTAGAAATGAATCTGATAGTAAATCACTAACCAATCACTTGAGCCTTATGCAATGGCATGCTCTCAAAAATGCTTTACTTAAACTATGCGAAAGCACCGCCAACAGGAAAATAGATAAGAAGTTCCAAAAAATATGGAAACAAAAATGTTTAGATTATATGTAATAAAAGCATTTATAATTAATATTTGAGTTTTATATTGTTTAAATAATAATATTTACAGATACAACAAATGTTACAGCACCATTTTTAGATGAATAACTATGCACATAATCAGGCATTTAAATTAACATAATGCATTAAAAAACAGTATATCAGGTACAATTAAATGTGCAGGAATATTTCACGATATTCTGAATGGTACAATTTTGAAGTACCAATAATGATTTTTAAGCGGGGAAACCTACATCCCACATCATCATCTGCCTAGCCTTTTCCCAACTATGTTGGGGTCGTCTTCCAGTCGAACCGGATGCAGCTGAATATCAGTATTTTACATGGAGCGACTGCCTATCAGACATCCACAACCCAGTAACTGGGTAATACGATATTCTTGGTAAGACTGGCTGTCAGACTGTCTGGCTTCTGACCAACAGTAACGACTGTCAAAGATCTACATCCCACATATTTTAGAGAAATTCCCTAAAATAACACTTGTACAATAACTTTAACTTTTGTATGTACAGTCGCAGACTTGAAATGTTTATCACCCTAAGGTCTATAATTGCTTGCAGATTACTTTTTCATAAGTGTGCTCAGTTGCTTGCAAAGAATTGACAGGGCAACATTTTTTTCTTAATCAACCTTGGCAGGTTAATTTAAAGAGGATATTATACCAAGTAGCATAGAAAAAGAAATCAAGCTATTTAGTAATTCAATCAAGCTCGCACTATACAACTAAAAGGAGTTCATAATATCAAAACGTGGATAGCCATGGACAAGCCTTTTTGCTAGAATCGACGCTTCTCAATTTTAAAAACTAATACTTATATTTGTTGATATGACATCTTAAACCTTATTGCGCAGTGTGAGGAATTGAATTTGAAATCTGATAAACATTTCGAGTCCGCGCCTATAAGTACAACAGCACAACTTTATTCCCCTAAGGATTAGGCAAATAATTTTTAAGTACTTACATTTGCTTTGTACATGATAATTTTACATTGATATAAATAACACGTATGATTGTCCTAAGTTGATTCCTGCAATTTTATAAATTCAACCAATTCTGTATGGCTCGGCAAGCTGGCTAGAAGCAAATATAGTGGCTCCATTTTGTATATAAAATGATCAGCATAGACTATAGTGAATGTGTAAAAGACTATTTGAAAAAAGAAAACTGTTAACAATTCTTCTAGTAGTAATCGTCACCTCGACTTGGAAGTAGGCCTTTGTTCAATACACAACATACAAGACTCATTCCGTGACACATCAGAAAAAAAAAGATTAATCAAAGGAATGTACATGGTTTTGTAAGTTACTCGTTAATACATTTACATATGGAATGTTATATTTGGAATGCAAAAAAAAAAAACAAAATATAATACATCCTTTGTGCAGTAGAAACAAATTAGCTTTGCAATATCTGCTCTATTCTTGATCATAAGTATTATTTTCTAGTATTAGACAACTTCTGTAGTCGCGCCTTCAGACCACCCTCCTTTTTAGGCTGAGTGAGTGGTTTCCTTTCTTCTTGCAGTTTTTTGGCTTCTTTTAACCTGAAATTATGAAAAATTGGTGTTAAGCATTATATCCTTGATCAAATGTTGCTTCGAAAGACAAAGAAGTGTTTGAGTTTATATGATATACAAACTCACTTTTCTTTTATTGCTATTTGTTCTTCCTTCTTATAAATATCTTTGAAATCGCTACAAAATGAGGTCCACAGTGAAAAAAATTCTTTTGGTTCACAGTCTTCCTTTTTGCCGCACTTCGGGGTGTACTGGTAAAATTCAACAGTCGCTATGAATTTCGTACGGCATTCGTCTAAGTTCTCGTTTTCAGTCTTTAATTTCTCTTCGGCAGCGTTTATAAATGCGGTCATTTTGTCTTTGAATACTTCTAGCTTTCTCTTGCCCTCCTCGGTCGGGGAGACTTCGTTGAGATTACGTGTTTGAGCGTCGGTCTCTATCACTTTCTTCATTTTGTCTTTGCAAGCTGTAATTGTATTTGCAGTGATTATTATTTCATTGTCATCATTAAAAGGGGAATGTCATAAAACATAAATGGCTTTTTTTTTCAAAATGAATAAAAATGATTACGATTGGGGTAGAGGATTATGGCCACGCCAAGAAATGAGATGGGAAATAATAAATAAAGAGGAAATTACAAAATACCTATATCCATGAGCATATTTGAGGGCGTCAGCGCAAAAGTGGCCTAAGACACATTCCCTCTTAAATGAGTTATGTGCGGTAAATAGGCCACTTTTGCGCTGACGGCGTCATTTTGAAAGTCGCCTTGACAAACAACTTTGAATTTGAATCATCACAAAAACACTTACCATCAAGTTGGTTTCTCAACGTAATCAGATGCGTGCCCACATCAGCGAAGTCTAAGGTAGCTGCGCGCGCAACGTCGCCGGGTTCGGGCACGGGCAGCGTGCAGCCGTCCGACAGCGCGCCGCCGCATGACCGCATGTATGTGCGCACTATGAAGTGCAGCAGCGTCACGTTTGACTGTTTCGACTGGAACAATTACACAAAGGTTTACATCTGTCTATCAATATGTACATATTATTATCCTGTTAGCCGAAAGACGTGTACTGATCAACACGAGTCTCGTCATAGACCGCTAAAAAAACGGTCGGAACGGGAATATTTACAAGGACGATAACGATGTCTATCCTCTTGACGTTATCTGTTTGTCGTATATCTATGCCAGAAAACACACGGCAATTAATATCTTAGCTTGCGCTATGGGGTAGGCAGAAGTATAGGGTCTTACACAGTTCGCTGATGATTTCAAAATATTTTAATTATATCTGATTTTATGCCATGCCGTGCATCGCGACTTGCAAGTGTTTGTAGCAGAGCAATTGTTTGGGGGTTACGACCCAAGTTGCGATAGTGCGGCTTGGGATATGGGATGAGTGCCACCGCTTTCCCATAACGTGAAGGGTCACGGCGAGTTCGGATTGTCTAAGTCACTGTATGTTACGCTGCACACAGGGGTATTTGAGTGATTTGGCCGGCCAAAATTCAGTTTCCTAAAATTCAAAGCAGGCAGATAAAAGAAGGGTACTCAGGTAGCTAATACTTATTAGAAACGTAAACAATACTTCATTATTTCGTTTTCGGAAGTACCGTGCGAGACGGTCAGTCCAAACTTGATCGTTCATTTGAGTGCACGTATCAATGTTTGGTGTTCGCTGCATAAACGAAAGTTTTGATTGTATTTCTATATTTGTTAGCAAATGAAATAAAGTGAAAGCTACGGATTGTGATAAAGCAGGTAAATGTGTATACTTTTTATATTTTTCCAGTAATGATAGCTCAGAAATCTATTTAATACAATTTTTCTAGCAAGTGCTGTTTTAAAGGCATTATTTTTTCTTATTTTTTTATGTTTTAGCAATTTTGTTATATTTCCCGGCATTTCCCGATGTTGATTTTACTCATTTCGAATATCCTGTGTTTTAGTCTTGACAGTAAATGTAAAATTTTATCCGGTTTTATCCGATATTTGAAAATATAGCTTAATGTAGCCGACTGGAAAATAAACACAAAAAATATCGATTTCTTATTTATTGCTATAAATTGCCACTTGTTTGTTCTAGGGTCATCTAACGTCCGAGTTTTGACTCGAAAACACTTGTTTACTATTATGATGGCAGAAAATTTAAATAATTTTAATGCAAAGTTATACGTACTAAAATTTGGCCAATTTTCTGACGAGGATATGGAAAAAATTAAGCAAGGTTTATCACGTTTTAAGTCGGAAATTAAAAGGAGATGGACTGATTCTCATTATAAAGAAGATTATTTTTTGAAAAACAATGACACATGGCTAGAAGGCACATTTCTTATACCAAAAGTTACAAACCGAACAGGACGACCACATAAATATTTTTCAGGGTTAAGTGAAAGGAGTACCTAAACGAAGAACGAAGGGGAATTGATGTAAATTTTCTATGCCGTCATAAAGTAATTTTAGAAGCATTATCGAGTGGACACAAGTTTTTTTTTCTATTTATGCCAAGGAAACAGCAGAGCAGTATGTTGTGCTTTACCCATGTCATTCCATGACGCCAACATTGCACAAAATTCTGATGTATGGATCTAAAATTATAGATAAAGCATTGCCTTCCGATTGGTATGGAAGAGATTTTAGGAAAAGCTTTTAGGAACAATAAATTAATTTTTGTTTGTGGTGATTTTAATGTTGATATTTTAGTGGACTCACCCGACAAGAGTAAACTCTTAGCATTATTTAATTCTTTTAATTTAAAACATATCATAAATCAACCCACTAGAATTACTGCCGCTACCAGTACATGTATAGATAACATTTTTACAAATAGTGTAGTAAACAACACATCCGTGATTAGTGGCGTTAGATCTGACCACATGGGTCAAATTGTAAACTTTAAAATAAATAAACAGTTATTGTCAACCAAAAATATTAAAATTAGATTAATGACTAAAAATAAATTGCAATCATTCATCATCTGCCTAGCCTTTTCCCAACTATGTTGGGGCCGGCTTCCAGTCGAACCGGATGCAGCTGAATATCAGTATTTTACATGGAGCGACTGCCTATCAGACCTCCACAACCCAGTAACTGGGTAATACGATACTCTTGGTAAGACTGGTTGTCAGACTTTCTGGCTTCTGACCAACAGTAACGACCGTCAAAGATCTACAAATGACAGCCGGGACCAACGGCTTTACGTGCTTTCCGAGGCACGGAGGAAACTCGCTATGGTAAATGGTCACCCATCCACAGACCAACCTCGGCAAGCGTGGCTTAACCCGGAAGATCGGTCTATGCGGCTGTAATTATTTAGCCACGAGCTCCTCCAAAATATAAATTGCAATCATTGCAGGATAATATTGAAACTCAATTGTGTCTTACTCGTTTTACATCAGATGACCCTGACCAAAATTATAATAAGTTATTTCATATAATATGCCAAGAATTTAATAAATCGTGCCCTTTAAAGAATATTAAATTTAACAATAAATGTAGCTTTAATGAATGGGCCACAAAAGGTATAAGAAAAAGTAGAGATGTGCTTTATGACTTATATTATGAAAAGTCTTTTAATTCTGATAAATCTTTTCATGATTATGTCAGAAACTATTCAAAATTATTTAAGAAGGTATGTACTTTTGCAAAATCAAAATTAATCAGTAGTAAAATAAGTAAATCTAAAAATAAAATAAAAGCGGTATGGAAAGTTATAAACACTGAAACTGGTCAAATGAGTCCTAGGGATCCTGAAATATCTTTGAAAATTGAAAATAAAACTTTATCGGAAAAGGTAGAAGTTGCTAATGCATTTGAATTATTTTTTTCAAATATCCCAATCGAAGTCACGAAGTCACTTGACTCGTCACCATCAGCAGCAGAATCGTTGTTGAAACAATTCTTTTCTAAAGATATTCCAAATTTCGAGTTTAAACATGTTACACCATTTGCAGTTGTAAAAACTTTTAAAAGCTTAAATGTTAAAAACACTGAAGACCTGTGGGGTATTTCTATTAAAGTACTTGAATCCATTATTGGTTGTATAGCCCCGACTCTTGCAAAAATATTTAATCTTAATATAGATAGCGGTAATTTCCCTGATCTGATGAAACACAGCAAAGTTATCCCAATTTTTAAATCAGGCTGCAAGCATAATCCCTCTAATTATAGACCTGTTTCAGTGCTTCCATCATTAAGTAAGATTTTTGAAAAAATTATGCTTGAACAGATGTTGTCTCATTTTAATAAAAATAGGATTTTACACGATCGACAGTTTGGCTTCACGAAAGGTAGATCGACGACAGATGCGGGTGCGAAATTAGTCACTCATATCTTGGAGGCTTGGGAAGGGTCGCAGGATGCTGTTGGCATCTTCTGTGATCTTTCCAAGGCTTTTGACTGCGTGGATCATAAAACGCTCATTTGTAAGTTAAGTCACTACGGGATTCGTGGACGTCCTCTGGAACTGGTGTTATCCTATCTTTCCAAAAGACAACAAAAAGTAGGCATATCTGGCATAACATCTTCAGGGTCTCTAGTAAAAATGGGCGTGCCACAGGGCTCGATTCTGGGCCCCTTTCTATTCCTTGCTTATATTAATGATCTTCCTTACATGATGTCGGCACTATCTGACATAATTTTGTTCGCGGACGACACTTCCCTTATTTTTAAAATCAATAGGAAAGACATAGATCTTTTAAATGTAAATAGTAGTTTATCCGCTCTATCGAAATGGTTTGCTGCAAATAATCTTTTATTAAATGCGACTAAAACGAAATGTCTGAAGTTCTCATTGCCAAACGTTCCCCATGTAGGAGTAAACATAACGCTTGACGGCAGTAAACTGGATATAGTACATCAAACTGTATTTCTAGGCATAACAATAGATTCCAAATTACAGTGGGGAGCTCATATAACTGCCCTTTCTAGTAGGTTAAGTTCTGCTGCTTTTGCAGTCAGAAGAATTAGACAGCTAACTGACATACCTACTGCCCGACTTGTTTATTTTGCGTACTTCCACAGCATTATGTCTTATGGTATTCTGCTGTGGGGGGCAGCGGCCGATCGCGACTCGATATTTATATTACAGAAGAGGGCAGTCCGCGCGATCTATAATATGGGTCCTCGGGAGTCCCTTAGAGATTTCTTTAAAGAGATTAATATTCTGACGATGCCTTCCCTTTACATTTTTGAAAACATTATGTTTGTACGTAAAAATCTGCCAATGTATAGTGTAAAAAGCGACGTTCATAATATAAATACTAGGAACAAACATAAATTAGTAGTCCCTAAATTTAGATTATCCAAAACGAATAAGTCATTCCTAGGAAACTGTGTTCGATTTTATAACAAGCTTCCCAAGTCAATTACGGATCTCACTGATGGCAAATTTAAATCTCACGTTAAATCAGTTCTTATTAAAAAGGCATACTATAAGATAAACGACTATGTTGACGATAGGGACGTGTGGCGCTAGTTCTTTTCTGCACATGTGGCTTCCCTGGTAACCAATAGTTTTTAGATGTAGGTTTATGTATGTATCTATATTAGTTAGATACGATTATGATTTAACCCAATTCATACAGAATTGATTTATATACTTATCTTACTTTTAATTTTTATTTTACCTGTAATTGCATAATTTTATTATTGTAAAAAATTTGATGATTTTCGTTGTATAGAGTCAATTAATGTACCTATTCACTTGACAGACATATCTGTGTTGCTGGGGAGTTTGTTGCGCCGTTTCTTCTTCACAGCAAAAACACTAGGAAGCGGTGAAGGGAGGGCTTTTTGTGGGATGTCTATAATATTGTAAAACTAACGTTCAAAAAGAACTAAGTAATTCTAGTCTATTTTGAATAAATGAGTTTTTGAGTTTTGAGTTTGAATTGGTCAATCATCAGAAGTAGCCGTGGAAGCACGTAACAAACATATACGTTTGTATCGCCAGAATTTCGTAAGAAAATTCTCTCGAGTAGCCTGCAACATGGATGTTATTAACAGGCTACTCCTTAGTTCCGATCCGCTATCAACTGGAAAGACTCAAGATTCCAAAAAAAAAAAAACTTTTATGGAGGAAGCGATAGGTTTCTTACTTTCCGCTGAGCCTGACATCGTACATGATGATGATGAGTCATCATCAGATACGATGTCAGGCTATGGTTCTTCAAATGAAGAACCGTGGTTTTCTTCCAGTTAAGTAGTTTATCGTGTTTTTTTCTAAGACATTGTAATTATAATGTAATTCATTAATAAAATAAGTATTGCAACACTAAAAATGATTTTTTTTCATGTAAATCCATAAAAATCTATTGAAATTATAAAAATCCACCTATGAGCACCATTAGCATTGATTGAAATAAAGAAAAAGTTTTGGCCAGCCAAATCGCTCAAATACCCCTGTGTGCGCTGTGGAGTACTATGACATGGAGATATGACTACCAAATTTGTAGGAAGAATAATTCTGACAGTCAAAAAAATATTTACAGAGGCTTACAAGGGCCGGAAGACATATTTTGTAATTTAAATACAAGTCGTATGCAGATAAAACAGTAGCATGAGTGCTAAGGGTTTAATTTATTTTATATGAAAGTTATTAATAACACCAGTTACTGTTATCAATATTAAGCCAATTAAGTTTTAGCGTTCAGTTTAAAATACGGTAGAGTATGATAATCATGATAATTTATGTTATATTTATTAAAGTATTAAAAATACTAGCCGTGACCGCGGTGCCAAGTGCGTGTAGTTTTAAGTTTTCCGGGATGAAGGGAACTCTATTTCCTTCTCCAAAAGTACCAAGATCAGCATCAAAATCGATTTTTCTAGTTTAGTCCAAAAACAGCAATCAGACAAACTCGCTTTTGGATTTATAATGCTAGTATGGATTGAGGAATCCTACCTTCACATCCTTTAGTTTTGAAAGAATCTCCAGACCGAATCCATCAGCTTGACCCCTTTGGCCATTTCCACCATTCATATAGTTGCCGAGAGTCAGAATTATAGCAAACAATTTCTTCAGAGATTCACTAGTCGTCAGAAACTGAAAAATAAATGAGCTCTTTATTGAGCCTGAAAGAAATGATTAAAATAATCACTTGCACATAAAATACGAGCCAGACAGATGTAACATCGACTGGTCGTCATTAGTACAAAATCGTGCAGTTTGAAAAAGGAAGGAGGAGGGAGGCCTTTGCCCAGCAGTGGAATGTTATTCGAAGGATTATCAGTTATATTTACATTGGCTGGAGACTTTAATTTTTATGGAAAGTTGACCAAAATATAAAATTTGACAATATTGTTTACATTAAAGGTTCGCGCACATTATGTCGGGCCGCAGCGGGTCGGGTCGCAGCGCAAAAATCCGATCAAATCGCTCGTATGTATTTTATATGAACTATCGCACACTATGCCGGGGCGCAGCGGGCCGCATATTCCGCCGCGGATTTTGGTTGCGTGCGATGCGGCCCGCCCCGCCCCGCTGCGCTCCGACACAGTGTGCAAGCGGATTGGAGTGCACGCACGCACGTGTTCATTTTACGATATTTGCGTTTTTTTGGTATTTGCGTGTTCCTGTGGTATTCACAAGGATGAAGAGCTTTTGATTAATTTAGTTCATGGATACTAAGAGCTATATGATTTGCAAGTCTGGCAGGGCAGTACACTGTACTGTACTCAAAAACCGTCAATGCGCTGCGACCCGGCCCGTCACTAATGTGCTAAGTAAGCTGTTTGCGCTGCGCTGCGGCCCGTCATAATGTGCGCGAACCTTTAAAATGACCAAATGCCTCCAAAGTTTTTTTTTTTCTGTAGCTCCTTTGATTTACGATTTCCTCATAGATTCCCAGTTTAAATAAATCATATTGTATACTTGGTATGCTAGGAAAAAATTAGTATTTCAGATGTCTGACCTCACAAGTATGTTTCAAATTATCTAATTTGTGCATTGTTGTGCTAACAGCATCTTCGAATTCTGCTTGGAACATAAAACAGGATATACGTTCAGCGAAGTTTGGTATGCCAGATAAATCTTGGAGAAATGCTTCAGGCCTGTCAAGCGGTATCTCGGGTTTGCTCTTAAGATGCCCTTTTATCAAAGACAACTCCTCCTCGCTAGCTCGCTGGAATAAAATGAAAATATTAATGAGCAAATATATTTAGATTTTGTAGACATTCACGGAGCACGATTGCAGATTCGACCATTCAATATGGCAATGTTTATAAAATATATACTAACCAATTCGTAAATCTGATTCAACGCTTCTAAACTAACTACCGACGTATCGAAATTGTAAATAGCATTCTCAATCTCTGAGAACTCGACATGTAAACTTTGTGCAAGAATGCCTACATTCTGCGACCTCTTGCTGTCCAAAATCTTAACAGGTTGAATTTTCGTTTTAACTTCGACTTTTTTCTTGACAGGCGCTTTCACGACCTGTCTTGAGAACAGATCAGTAAATTCTTCAATATTATCTAGTTTGGTTTCTTCTATTTCCAACCACAAGGGCTTAAAATTGGATGAGAATGATTCTCCTTGGCTGGTAGGTGCTGGTGTAGCTGCTAAAATTCGTGTCCAATACAATGGTTTCATTGGGGCGGCAGGTTTCACTGGGGTTTTTCTTAAAGCTACAACGAGAAGAATGTTAGTCACAATCTAGATAACCTTTACATTATAAGTGTAGTCTTTTAATGAATGTGGAGCTACTTACTTACTCTTTGAACATTCCATCCTCCTACTGGGGGCGCTGGAAAAGGTACAGGTCCACTAGATAGGGGCGGTGGAGGGGGAGGGGGACCCAATCCTGGGATATTTGCAGGTGAGCTAATACCAGGCATTGGTGGTGGAGGTGGGTCCATGCCTGGCATAGGCGGCGGAGGGGGACCCATGCCGGGCGCCGGCGGAGGAGGAGGACCCATGCCAGGCATAGGCGGTGGAGGAGGACCCATGCCGGGCATAGGCGGAGGGGGAGGACCCATACCAGGCATAGGCGGCGGTGGAGGACCCATGCCAGGCATAGGCGGCGGAGGAGGACCCATGCCAGGCATGGGAGGAGGCGGAGGTCCCATGCCAGGCATCGGCGGTGGAGGCGGGCCCATTTCAGGCATAGGAGGCGGTGGTGGGCCTGTTCCGGTCATTGGAGGCGGTGGTGGGCCCATACAAGGCATTGGCGGAGGAGGAGGTCCCATGCATGGCATGGGTGGCGGAGGTGGGCCTATTCCAGATATTTGCGGTAGGGGCTGACCCGTTATGGGCATTGGAGGTGGGGGCGGACTCATTTCAGACATAGCGGGTGGCAGGGGTGACGCTGGTAACGCACAAGGCGGAGAAGTATCTTCGTCTGCCTTGAAAGATGATGGTACAGAATCTTTAGACATTTGTGAGTAAGGTGAGTCCAACCCAGGTGAAGCAGGTGGTGTTCCAGGCATTGGAGGTGGAGGAGGAGGCATTCCTGGTAAAGGAGGAGGCTGGAGGGGTACAGTTTGACTAGGAAGTTTTGCTGCTACTGGGAAAATATGTTCTACCACAGAACTCTCTGTAAATGGGATAGCTTCAGCCGATATGGTCAGATCTGGAGATCTGTCTCCTGTTGATAAACATGTTTTATCATCTTTTTCAGCTGAATTGATCACAGGTTCATAGTCTAATAAGATATTACTTGAATGTTCCAATGATGATTCACTAGTTTCAGTGTATTTATCTTGCTTTTTATCAACCGTTGTATACAAAACTTGTGTAGGTGGAACCTGAATGGTGTTTGCAATATTCTCCGATACAGTGGAATCTTCATGTTTATCTAACTCAATGGAACTTTTTGCACTGTATGTAGTTAAATCAGTAGATGCATATGTGCTGAGAAATGAGGCATCCGATGAACAAGCACTGGTTTGGTCAGAACTTTGAATGTATTGGTTGATACTATTTTTCCCATCTTCAGTGTTAAGCTCTAATAGGTCACCTTTATGATAACTTTTATTACAATCTCTACTTTTATTCAACTTACAATAATTTACAATTTTTTCAGATCTTACATCAGGTTTACTTGCAATAGCTATCTCACTTTTATGTTCTAAACTACTTAAATCTAATGTTTTATCAATATATACATTTGTTCTTACAGGGTCATATTCAGGTATGTTTATCACAGGTTTATTTGATAGCTTATTTAGTTCATTGGCAAAATTTGAAGTCTGTACTTCTTTGCTTGTTAATTCTGTTCTGTTTTTAAAAATATTATATTCATTGATAGAATCAAGACGGTTTTCTAAGTTCTTATTAAGTGATTCAATTTGTGTGGTTATTCTATATTTCTCTAATTGATATTCTAACTCTTGGAGCTTTTTCTTTAATTGAGATATTACTACTTTAGCTTCATCAATGTCACTTATTTCTTCATTATTGTTTTGGCTAAAGAACTTGTTGTTTTCTAGATCCCGTTGATTATCCTGTGTACTATAAGGGGAGTCCTTGTCAGGCGGCCACACGGACGTGTGCAGTCTGCCTGGTGTCACTGGTTGTAGCGCCGGCACCTCCATATGAGCCCAGTAGTACATCAAATTTGGCTAGAATAATACACATACATACATTTATTTAATAACTGCTAACCTCCTGTTAACATAGATACACATTTTAAGACCAAATAAGATCGACATCTGTAGGGCCAAATACAAAACTTTAAGGAATAGAGAAAAGTTGTGGCGCGATTTTGGAGAAGAAAGAAGTGCTTTTTAGATTTTGAAAAATATGTTTTTAGACTGGATATTATAGGGTATTTGACTACAATAAAAATCTACAACAATCTAGTATTCTTTTATAGAAAGTATAGTATGAACACAGTAGGTATGTGAAAAAATAAATAAAATTGATGAAAAAATAGAGGAGATACACTTTCGAAGTTTATTGAGGAGGCATTTTCGGTTCTGTCACGTGAAATGAATATTGTACAGACTGATGTCAAGCAACTATGAAGTTTTTAAGGTCTGCCATCATATGGTAGTAGTGTTGTTCCTGTCTTGTGAACAATTTTAAATTGTTTATAACTTGGGCATTTTACCAAATATTTCATTGGTCTTTTCACAGTCACTTATTATTTTTGTTTATTTGATTTGAGATTTCTAATAAAAAATTATAGTCAAATACCCAATGTTTTTACAAAGAAAATACCAGCCTGTATAATGTATTGCACTACTTGATAATGTTATTAACAAGGATCTAATCCTGCAAAGGAACTTAATTTATTTTTTTCCTGTGAAGGCATAAATCTATGCAAGAACATGGTGTTCTTGAATGGTCTTGAACCTGTCACAAAAATGTGACCATGTTACAGTTGGTATTCGTTGAATTTAATTCAATTTCAACAGCCTAAAATAATAATGTAGTAAAAAAAGACTTATAATAATATCAATTTTATCTAATATAAGTATTAGTAGGCACAATAGTGCCCCCGCCAACATCAAGCAGGCATACCCTTTTCTCCAAGCCACTTAAGGCACTTTTAAGCTCCCTATAATATCTTTGTAACAGATGAGAGCAAAAGCCTGAAAATTATGTTACAGTGAGTAATTTTTTAATTTATTGAACTAAATTGTCATACTATAAGTTTCTAACTAAAACAGCTCTCAAATATCTGCCATCAAAGATCATTAATATTCTGCGGTACTTCTAGAGTTCTAGCAGACCTATATTATATTTGGCATAAAGTTAGGGAGAAAAATTTATAAAATCTTGAAATATTTTCTCAGTTGCATAATTATTAGACAATTACTGGACTTGAAGTAATCGGCCAACCATAGAAAAAGGTATGGTATGTTGCCAATGTAGTAAAATTGTCTAACAAACTAAGCGTCCTGAGTGTGCAAACAATAAATAAAAAGGAAAGAGTATGTTGCATCTGTGCGAAAAAAAGGACATAGCTCAACATAATGCCATTGATGAGTCCAATGGCGCTGGATTTCAGCAATGGCCTGAAATGTTCAGAGATTTAATATGGAGCCAATTGTGAATGGGTGCTATCTGTTCAGCTGGTCACTGGCTCACTGGTCAGCTCATAAGTGCTATGGCAATCGTTATAAAAGCCATATTTACTCATTACATTTTATGTTGTTAATCACATGTACATTAATCTACATTGTTCCGACATTACTACAATGAAAATTGTAAAACCATTTATTTTTTTAAAGAGTGTTGATTGAATTTGCTGCCTGCTGTTCTTGTAGGACCTACTACTTGGAACCAAGCACCTAGTGTTGACATTTTATAAGCTCCAATAATCTAGTCTACTTGAAATAAAAAATATTTGACATTGACTATGGAAATATACATATTTTTTGGACTTGGCAATCATGCAGAATGAGGATGTACTGTGATGCAAGATACATTTTTAAAGAAATCTGTACCATGGTTAACAAGTCACAAGTTGTTTATAAAATATGTACTCATGATTGCTGCGTCCGAAAAACATCTTTATAAATGAAATGCCAGAATTGGCCCTACATTCCACCTCAAACCTTTTTACAAAAGGCAAGAGTCACGTAACTTGGTTTTTTTTTGGGATCCTTTTTTCCAGAAGTAACCTGAACTGATTTCAGAGATGAAGGTTTGTCAAAACTGATTATAGGTAGTTTGTTTTCTTTTCTGGGCAAAACATACCTACACTACAGATTATGCTTAAACCTATTTATAAACTTGATAATGACTTCATATGAGTATATGGTTAGACTCAAAAGATACATATCGGAGACGTAGAACACGGCTGTCCTTTTTTGGTTAGGAATTAGCATTTTGTTTGGCATGCAAAGACATTATTCTCTGCGTCTAAAAATGAAAGTATTTACCTTGAATATATTTTCCGTGGGTGCATCTTTGTCAGATATTTGTCTAAGCACGCCAGCAGCCAGAAGGTGGGTACAGTATTGTATCCCAAGGTTTCGCAGATCTTGAACACTTAACAAGGTTTTCAAGTGGCTGTTCTCCGTTATTGATGATATAAACCAGTTCAGGAGCATCTGACCTGAAAGTAACACAAACGTTTTGATTTTAAGCGAATACAGAGCAATATTTAGAAATAGTTTTGGAACATAAACAAGACAGGCCACTAACCATTACCATTTTAGTTTGACAGCTGATGCAAATTAGTGACGCGCACTCTGCGCCGCGACATGATCATAATATTATCGATGTGCAATGAATTGAGTGCACTATAAAAATTATAATCGAATGATTTACAGATTGGTGAATTACAATTAATTACTATTAGTGACGTTAAAAGGCTGATTTTGTTAATCATTACAATATCCAATAAATTATTGGCAATAATATCTAAAACGAATAATAAAGATTTAAGATTCTACACCTTCGCTCTTTTTAGTTTGGTCTAAAAATTGTGGCTTAGCATTTTACATAGAATATGAACATCTTTGGGACATTACTTTGTTATTGGCGATTAATCCACAATTCATTACATTTATGTAAGTAGGTATGTCTCCATTTTATTAATACTTGGGTACCTAAATAAGATGAACTCAAGATATTCACCAGTGCTTTGTAGAGTATAGAAGGGACATACTACAAAAATTCAGACATTTGATAAAATAGGTCTAACTTAAACTCTACATATACACAAAAAAGGTGTTTAAGCTCTGGCGGTTCTCTCACGGTGACGCAAGTCGGAGCGACAACAACTGTGTGCGTACGACAGGGACGTGCGTCTATGCGACGGCCGTGCTCTCCATACAATTCGGTGCGATCCTAAAATCGTTAAGACGCGTGTCCACGTGTCGCACCGACTCGCGTCACCGTGAGGGACCGCCTTAGTCTAAACAACTGTTAAAAATGATGTGGTAAGACAAAAAAAATAGTGTTTCTTCATTTACTTCTGTAGAAATGATGTCACTGCCTACGTCCTAAGTCTTATAGGTAAATGTAGGCTAAACGTTCAAATAGATAACTACATAATAAACTCCTATCATTGACCAGATTTTAACCTTTACTTAACCTAATTATAGATATCTATACAAAGGTAGGTAGGTAATTACAAAGAAAATGTGGGTTTGCCAGCCCGAAACGTACTTTTGTGTATAATTCCATCCGATGTAACATAGTCTTTCACCACATTGATTGTACATAACACGGTTGTTACACTTTTAATATGATATTGTACTACAATTATCGACATCTTCAAATCGCAATCGACTTGAATTTTGTGATTTTCTCTATTTAAAACAAACATTTGAAAACGATACCACTGCAGGGATTTTGGAACATTCATTATTAACTTTTTCCGGGGCACATATTTTACTAGAGCACGATTGTTTTTCAAGCACTTTGCTACAGCACGCCGAAATTTTATTTTTGGTGAAATTACCGCACTTAACAAGGCAAAGTCATCGTTATGCAAACGTAGAATACTTCCGATGTCTTGCATCCCTTTTCTCCTCGAACGAAACTGGCTAAAAAACGTAACATAATTAAACTGTGCTACTGAGGAGTTGGTGAAATTAACACGATTTGTTGAGAGCTGCATAGCTTTAAATTAAAGATATAGCTCGCACACTTTGTGTCACGTATGCACACTAGTTACTAATGGCTAACACCTATCTCTGCTAAGGCTAATGATTAACTGCGATAAGAAATTATGGACTATTTGTTAATTAAAGATAACATTCTTATCATGATGTTCATTCACCTGTTAGGTAGCGCCGTGATAAATATAGACAGATGATGTTTGATTATACTTTAAGACCTCAATCTTGCCGAATATAGTCAAATAACCTAAACCGGTCAAAGTTGCCTGAAATCTAATTGACTCGCTGAAATTTTCCTTGTGTTATTGTAGGTATCTTGGTATGTCTAGGTCATCGTAATACAGTAACAAAACAAAGTATAGGCAATATTTGCATGCTTTATGAGAAATTATACATTTTTATCAAAGCCACAGAATCATCGTGGGAGGCTATGGAACTTATGGAAGTAAAGTAAGGATATAGTTTTCACGAAGTGTGCTAGATAATTGATGATACGCAAAGGAATGCTCACGTCGGCTGTCCCATTTCAAAACCTAGTAAGGAACAGTTTTACAATAATCGTTTTATAGCATAATCTTGCTAACCTAATAAATCCCTACCAAATAAAAACACACCAGCGTTGAAAACTCACATTTAAGCAGAAATATTTTAACATCGATACCTGTAAGTGCCTCGTGATCACTTTAAAACCTAGTAAGTCACTTTAACCACGCTGTTTTACCTAAGATAAATACTTTTCAAAGGATGACCGATTTGACGTTTATGCGCTCTCCCGTAAAATTTCGTTTTAAGCCCATATTAGGTTTTGAAATGGGACAGCAGTGATAGTGTTGTGGTAGCCCGGAGGTTGCAGACCCGCTTGTTAGGTACTGGTCTGCGAGTTAAAACCTAGGCATGTACCAATGTTACTTTATCAATGTCACACCCATAGTAGGTAAGGTACTTTCTTAGTTAATCTAAGTCGCCACTGACATACGGTGAAGGAAAACATAATGATGAAACCTGGACTCTCGAATTGGCCAACCCGTAGTGAGCAAGCGTGATGATCAATGCTCGTTCCCTTTCTATTGAGAAGAGGCCTTTGCCTTGCAGTGGGTCAGTTACAGGCTAATATTTATAAATGTATTTAAGGGATGCTCAATACTAATTACGCATGCATCCACCGATACATAATATACCTAAGCTATAGGGATTCTACTTCAAGATTTGTATGTAGGTAGCTAGGTGGCTTAACTACACCCGAATCAAGCCAAAAGACACAATACTTATCTTCCCCTTTGTAAATTAGCTAAAAAAATATAACATTATTAGTTAGGTACTATCTCTGTTCACCCAAAGATAAGATCTGACAGCTCGGTCATTTCGTAAATTGTAGCCGTAAGGAGTCTGCTATCGAAAAAACGTAAACGACGTCATAAAAAATCATAAAATAGCTATATTTTCCATGCTTTGTTTTTAATTAATATTTGATATTCTTTGTATGGTAACGATTTGTAGAGAAACGTCACTAAACAACTTAGGTACGGTGAAAAGGGTATTGTTACCTTCAAACTTTTCATACAACTTGAAGTCCAGTTTGTCGGGAACGAACTTAGGACGCACTACTCTAGCCTCGGTGAGTTTGTCGAGGGTGAGGGATGCCACTTTTCGCAGGACATTCGACTCTGCCATTGGCGCGTCACTTACACTCGAATGCCGTCGATCTTTGTCTGTTACAGCTGAAAGAAAACGAAAAGATAGGTATATAATTATGTAGATACATTTTATGTCCTAAGCCAAGAAAGAAGTGAGAATAGTTTGAGTAGGTAGTTGTTGGGAAACTTTCAACAATCTTTATTTTATTGTCGTGGTGGCCCGGAGGAAGACCCGCTTGCTATAGAGCGCGTTGCAGGTTGAACCTGCAACGCGCTCTATAGCAAGCGGATCTGTTCGCGTTTACTCGTCAAAATGTAGGGAACAGTTGATTTTTTTTCGCGATTTCATGTTTTTTCCCATAGTAAAAGTTGTTCATAATGATGAGTACAGTGACCCCTCAAGAGGTTGTGCGTTATTTATGTTAGGTACACCTTGTATAACACTAGCTGTACCCGGCATGCGTTGCAATGCACTTTTTCCTATTTAGGTACTACCTACCTACTACTTAGTAACTACCTACCTTAAAAAAATGGTTTTAATCCTAGTCCGTGGGTTTTAACTTATCTTAGTTAGGTAAGTTAAAACCATTTTCATGCATGCGGTAAACAAATGAAGAATATGCACACACTGAGATTCTTCGTTTTTTTTTTAAATATCAAAATTTGTTTCCTAAGAACTTTCTCCTGACAATTAGGAACACAACCAAAAAAAATAATTGCGAAATCGGTCCAGCCGGTCACGCGTGATGCCGTGACCAAGGGAAATAGGGATTCATTTTTATATACATGTACATACATAGATATACATAGATTTGACAAAAGTAGTCCCCCCCGAGACACGAATATCTTTTGAATAATTTCTTAATTTCAGGTAGAGTTTGAGCTCATCTTGAATCTTGATTGACTGTCAAGGTTCATAAAAGAAAACATGTTGCTTATTTCTATTTTATTTTCTTGCTTAAATCGGTTTTATTTGTCAAATGATATAATTTTAAATAGAGTATAGGCATGGTCAAGAATTTCGAAAAACTGCTTTTCCATATCTAAATAATTTCTAAGCGCAAAATAACTTGTAAAGGATTTAAACAATTTACTTTTCGAAACAAGGACATTTCAAACATTTCATTGTCAATAATAGCGTAAACTTTAATGACACGAATAGTATAAGATTTTCATATTTTAAATTTTCTTTTGGATTTTTTCAAATAGCGTTGTAAGTAGGTATTTCATTTCATACTCGTTTTATCCTTTGTATCATTATTTTGCGTTGTGATTGTATCAAAATATCTATTGCTAGTCATGCAATGTAGAATAAAGTTTTAAAACTTAGGAGAAACAGATCTTGAAGTGCTGAGGAATAATATGCTAAAACTTCGAGAGAGTTTATAAGAGTGTTAGTCGATACCTTCACGAGACACAGGTGTTGAATTCCTACTTTAGTAATATGCATATAATTGAATTCAGTATAATACGTAGGTACACCGAGCTCAGTTCAATCAATGGTCTGTTAATTACACACATAAAAACTTCAAACGGTATCAGCGTACCCTTTGTTAGTATGGGGCCGTGATTCTCAAGGGAAAATGCGTCAATGCCCTGCCTGTGTGTGTAATCAACCTAGTATACGTTTTAGTATGTTGTAATGGTCGATATATCGATATAATCATCGATCATTTAAAAGGACTAGGATATTATTTACTCTGATGCATCATTTTCTATGAATTAATAGAGCATCATTTTATTTTTGTACGTAACAGGCACCTCTACTTACTCTTGCGCATGTTTAATAAAATAATTTATGACCTCACAATACGTTAAGTTATACGCTCTCAGGAAAATGCGCCAATCAAGAGGACCCAACAAAAAACCGAGTATAATTTGTACACATTACAATATTTTACATGTAATGATTCATTTAAGGTTACGCATGCTAGAGGTAGGTAATCATGTTTCATTACATTTGCGGGAAACTGACTTATGTAAGTGCTTAGTACATTTTGTTATGTAGGTACATGCTAGTTCCACATTAATTCAACTTTACGAACTTATGTGCCTGCAATAGAGCTGAAAATTGATTGCTTTAGGCTTGGTCTGCTTCAAATGCGGTGCGTAAAAACATCAACAAACAGGTTTGCTCGACCATTGTGAAAAGTATGTACAGTATGTCAGCAACAGGTACCCAACAGAATAGAGGTTGCCATAAATGAATACCATCTAGGTATGTAGGTGAAGAGTTGCATTGCGTGGTGAGAAGATACCATTGATTGACTTGATACGAGGATTTTTGATAAGGGTATCCGCAAATAGATAACTTACTTGAATAATCTATAGATATCTGTTTACTCTCACGAAGGCGATAGCTGTATTATTCAGTTAAATATAACACTTTGCAAGTCATTTCATTTCTAATCAACTTGTATAGTACTGGTACCATAGCTGACACTATGTTATTGTAAACATACATGTTCGACTATCAACTAAGGTAAACATTTCGAAAGAATATATATGCCTGTCATGGAGTACCGATGAATGTATTGCCTTAATTGAAAACTGACCGTTATCTAGTAAAGTGAGAGATGGTTCGCAAGCGACTGGAGGGAGCTCCACCTTCCGATGTTTCGATACCGTGAACGAAGTCTGTCCCGGACAAGCTTTCAGCCTGTTGTCGCGGAAATCATGGTTGCACTCGTGGGTGTTTCGCTCTATATTCCGTTCCGCTTTGTGATTGCCACACAACCCCGAAAATACACTGCCCATAACCTTTTCATTCTCGCCTTTGTCACCACTGTCATCGAATACGTCATCTTTTTCTTCTTTTTCCATGTCGTCAGTGGACAGCGAGGAGGCGGCATCGTCGTGCGGCATGTCTACGGTCATGGCGACACTCGCGTGGTGCACGTCCACCAAGGAGGGCGTAAGGGTGCGCGGCAGCTCCTCTGGTGCGCTGTCGCTCTCGGCGGAGTAGTAGCACTGGTTGAGCTCGACGGCGAGCGGCGTGAGCGGGTCCGTAAACACTGACTCGGAGGTGGAGTCGTTGGCGGGCGAGAGCGCCGGCGGTGGCGGAGGAGCGGCGGCGGGCAACTGGTCGCGGGTCGGTGACCGCGGCTGGGCGCGCGGCTCGCACCTGGTCACCGTTACCTCCGACTGCACGCTCGCCGACTCTGCGCGCTCCCCCTGCCGCAATGTTTTGAACACGCACTCAACCGTATCGTTATCTGATATTTCGATCGGTTCGTTGATATCTGAATCTGGCGTTTTATCATACTCCCTGTCGATCGCGTCACGTTTGGCGTCACTCTTTTTCCTTCCATGTTTTTTGCTGTCTCTTCCAGGTGATTTTCTGTTCAAGTTTCGCATAAAATGTTTACCCTTAGCAGGTGATTTTCCTGTTTTGGATTGTTTTTCGTTGGTTTGAATGTTCCCCATGGTGTAGCAGGTTGTACAATATTCATTTATAAAACTTTATACACTTGAATGAGTTCTAATGAATATTATAGAAAGGAAAATATAAAAATCTAACTTGAAGCAGTTTCACAGCCCTTGGTTGTCTGAATCCAACCCTCATCCCCAAGCATGCGCAGTTGGGACGAGTGAGATCAATATTTTAGCTGCGTACAAATTATTATTTTTGCATTTGTTCCTCTTAATTTAATTTATCTTTAATGCATTTAAATAAAATCTTCATTTATTTTAAAGCATTAATTGTATGTATTGTATTTAATTTTATGTTATTTTCAATAACAGGCCAATCTCTGAAGTGCAAAAGGTTCAGTAGAGCTGAGTAGAGCCGTCTCGACTTTTCCTAATTCTGTGTAATACCGTTAGATGGCAGAACCAGTATCTAATATTGTAGAAAGCTTTGAAACTTGAAAGTAGAAGAGCAAAACATCTTTAATGGGTATTCAGCACTTTAACAGTACCGTGTTGTTGTTGTTGTCTTGATTACAGTTACACTTGCTGAATACTGAACACGGTTTCATTCTGTACCTAAGTACTTATATAGGATAAACTGTCATTAGCACTTGAGAAACTTTTAACGTGAACAATGTAAAACCTTATTGGTATTGTACTTTCGTCGCAAGCGCGCCTGCCGAACGTGATATCCGGGGTTTGATTTCCAATTCGGACTAAGTGGTGTAATTAAGGGTGCAATAAATAATTTACACCACCTGCTGAAGAAATGCTTAACAAATGCTGTGAAGTTAATAATGTTGCCTATATTTAACGTTTTACTCACTTTGTAAAAGCAAAAATCTAGTTACGATATTAGGCTTCACAGGCCAAAATGAGAGTAGGTACCTATGTACCTAGTCTCATTTAAATTAAGTAAGTACTAAGTAAGTACCTACTCTCATTTAAATTAAGTAAGTACTAAGTAAAAAATACGAATCATGAGATAGATCTCATAGGGTAGACCCTAAGACCCCAAATTCCATAGCTGCGCTAGTTACCGCAAGACCTAGCTATGGCGCGATTCAAAACACCTTGTACCTATATAAAATATATATATATATCTATACTTAATATTATAAAGAGGTAGAATTTGTTTGTTTGTTTGTTTGTATGTAGGAGGTAATCTCCGAAATTACTCATCCGATTTCAAAAATTCTTTCACCAATAGGAAGCTACGTTATCCCTGAGTGCTATAGGCTATATTTTGGGATCAAAAAATTAGGGATCCGTAAATTAACGGGAGCGAAGCCGCGAGCAAAAGCTAGTATTATATATACATATTTGTTTGTTTGTTTGTTTGTATGTAGGAGATAATCTCAGAAACTACTCATCCGATTCCAAGAATTCTTTCACCAATAGGAAGCTACGTTATCCCTGAGTGCTATAGGCTATATTTTAGTACCAAAAAAGTAGGGATCCGTAAATTGGCGTTTCTATCTATAAATATATAAAAAGTTCTGACTGACTGATTCACTGACTCATCAACGCCCAGCCCAAACCTTTGGACCTAGAAAGCTGAAATTTTGCACAGAGATTCCATTTATAATGTAGACAAGGAATAAGAAAGGATTTTTCGAAATTCAACCTTTAAGGGTGTTAAATAGGGGATGCAAGTTTGTATGGAAAATCGTCACATATAAAATTTCACGCAAGCGAAGCTGCGGGCAAAAGCTAGTATAAAATAAAAACATACTTATGTATAAAAGAAATTCGTGTTAGATTCAATTCGTTGTATTTCATTACAACGTTGGCATAAAGAACGTCTGTCCTACGCGGGTCGGGATCACAGGGATATGGAGCGAAAATATCGCCAAGCGAGCTGAACTGTAGATTTTAAGTAAATCTATTTAGGAAGCTTTGTTTAGTACTTCACGTCGTGTTTCCAAGAGTTAGGAGACGTTAAACATGTCTGCTTTTTCATGCTCTCTTTTAAAGACGAGATTTACTCGAGATGTGCATTGTTTACAAACTTTAGTTTAACGTTCACATCGTATTAACAACCTTTTTAACATATTAGGTAACTACCAAAAAGAATTGGCACAATTACAAAGTGCGAAAATCTGCCACTAATCTCTCAGCTTAAATTAGACGCTCAGTTGAGGGGTTAATTAACGAACCATTTTAGGTCAAGAACACTACAGTACCTTCCTAATCCATTTTCCAATAAATTGAAACCGTATAACTCGTCCAGGAAACTCTTTAAATACTTACCTTGGAGGCACAAGTCAATATGAAAATCCTTTAAAAAAGAATGGCTTATTGAAAATAATAATCCTAAGTAATATAGGGACGAAATGATTCCCCCGGTAGAATAGGAAATAGGTAAACGATTGGCGAGGCACCTGTACTCGACTCCTTTTCACATTAAACCTTAGATCCAAATGCTTAATTTTAAAGGTATAGCTATACTTTGCGCTCTGTTGAAGAAAAATTATGCAAAGTGAGGTACTTGCTGGCTTGTTGGCTAAATACATTATTTCTTATATTTAAAATTTGCCCTTTCACCTTTAAGAGCTCTCAGATTCTGTTAATTGTTCAAAACTTGATCTTAAGTGAAATGTGGGGTATGAAAATATATTCAACTTTATTCGAATTTCGCGATTGTTGGGTATTATTTATATAAACTTCTTCAAAATTACTTCTTAAAATTTCCATGTGTATTTATTTATAATTAAGTAATTTCAGAAACATTAACTTTCCGAAAACTCAAACACATCAAAGGTGGTCAGATAACAAAAATTCATTTAATGGACGGAACTTCCTTACAACCTTCGTCTTACCGAGTCTCGTAATATTATATTCAACAAACGACACCTCTGTTTTGGCGACGCGGCTCCCAGCACCGGGAAACTCGCGCCTCCTACTTTTGCAACGAAAATGAGATTGAGGAAATTATTTCATAGCTGTTGTTATACCTAATAGGTATACGTTCTTATCAAGAACAAAGTCTCCCAAATATCCCTCAGAATTAAGGATATCCTATGTAACAAAGCTATAACACCCTGCTTAATGTGACACTGGGCGGAGTTCACCCCTTGAAGTTATCAGGGTAAAGGGAACCTCCTTTGTAGTCTGTTGGCGTTATCGCAAAGTCAAATTGTATCGGTGAACACAGATGCAAGCTTGAGCCGCGCATAATCCAAACATATTTCGCCAGACTCGAGATGAACAGACTAATACAAGGGTTATTAAAATGTAGCACATTGCATAAATTGCTGCTTTGAAATAATGCAAAGCAATACAAAGCAAAAGCTTTTTAATGCAAATAGTGCTAAAATTGCTAGACGTACGAATACATTTTTAACTAGTTTTTATTTTTACCTGCTACTAACATTAGCGTGAAAACTTTTAGCAACATACGGTTTCATTTTCTGTATGACAAAGGTGATAATTTATAGGATTTCATAATAATTGATTGATAAATAGGGTTGACTGATCGTAGTTATGTTTGCTCGAAGAATTCTTCTATGTTTAGTAAGCTATGTATTTTGGTGAAGATGTGTGTGTAGTGCAAAGTGCATGTTAATGTGCATGTTAATGTGCCTGTCCAGCCTAGAACACGAAACGTAGTAGCAGCCTCCTAGTAGGTACGTTTTAATAGCAATGAAGCAAGCTTGAGTTCCTAGATCAAAGCCTAATTCCGTTAGCCGTTGTGATTTATTTATAAGTAACAGATATAACCATGTATTGATACATGCATTGTTGCAGTTACCAACTAAGTCCATTTTGGATATACTCGTGTCCAGATGAACTTTAACCTTATCCTGGATACCATTGTCACAATTTGGCGTCTTGTGCATTAGTATAATTATAGCGTTGTCATACAACATAGTTCATGCGGGGGAGAACTGATGCTATCAGGGAGTTTGGGAACTCTGAGAATAGTTGGAAACGTTTCCTTGTTTCCCCATCAAGTTGAGAGCACGTTCCTCATTGAAGCCACAGATATATTCAATACGGCATAACTAACCGATGACCAGAACTTCGGTTAATGCACGTTCCAACATCGAGGAGTTGTGTATTAACTATGTACTGTGCTATGATCAGCTTATTGTACTGGGCAACATAAACTTTTCAACTCAGGAAAATTGTCTAAGCTTCATCAAATCAATAATTAAGTTATTTTACTAGAATGTACATCACAAATGATGGTACAATTCTGTTAAAAAAATCTGTGAAAATGGCAGTCGCCTAGTTTCCTAAAGTTTCTATTGTCGTTATCTCAGACAATGAAAACGCAGTCTGATAGCAGACTCTTTGTAAGTTACATTTCCGTAGTAGTTATACATGAAAACGATTGTAACTCAGACGGCAGTTTTGGCTCGTTCTGAGCTATGAGATATGTATGTAAAACAGTAGTCCGGCAACAAGTTACTGCAGTATTCTCGGTTAGTAACTACATCGACCGAAGTGTGCGGCACAGACGGTCCCTACTCAGCCAGTAAGAATCTACATCACCACACATTTATTCTGCAATGCAACGCGAAGAACATTCCTTCTAAGGAAGCTACTGCATAAGTGCTAAATTCTAGTTACCTAGTTCGAATTTTTATGTACATCTGCATATCTCACACCGTTTTAAGTTTTGTAAAATATGTAGATTCGGGCGCTGTGTGGTTCAGCACAAAAGTGATAAACTACAACTTCAAAGTATAAACAGGGAACTAAGGTGATTATTTACTGTATATAACATTATACACAAACTTCACATCACTTTATGTTATATAATGCTCGTTAGACGTGTAGTTTTAAGGAATTTCCTCGTACATACCTACCTACGACTTTCACTAACAAATATTGGCTGCAGGTCTGTGGTGCTTCTTAGATTCTCTACTAGAGTAGAGTAATAAAACACACACACAGAACTAGTATGACCTAAGAATAGGACGCTTATTATAACTACATACATCATTATCGTTTTACAATAGCAAACAAGTATATATATGTTAATATCTTCAATGAATAATGTATCGTAGATGTTTCATTTAATAAAACTGAGGTCTCGTGTTCCTCGATGTTTTTATTAGATTTTTTGCATAACAATATAATATGTGGATGTTTCCGGAACCGAATACATTTTTGTTCCATAAAAAACTTGCTATAGTTGTAAAATAATCTGTACAAATATTAAAAGTTATTTTTTTTTAGGTTCGGGAAAATACACCGTTATATGAGCCATAAAGTTTATCAGTTAAATTGGTAGAATATGATATATTGTATAATATCATACAGCCTGAAACCCTGATTCATATAAGGGTCGTCGAGGTCAGACAATAAGTCAATCAACACAAGATAAATGATGGAATTAGGCGTTACTTGGCGGAAATTCATGACATACAAATATGCAAATACAATATTTAATGTATTTACGTATCGGTTTGGTTGCATGTTACATTTTTTCACTTCTTCTGCATGTGCATATATTTGTGGGCGGGAGAGCGGTGCTGCATACTGCATCCAAACTATGGATCTAGTTTGGCAGAATTAAAACTAAATATTGTATTTGCCTCGTCGTTCGTATGTCTCGTGTAATACCGGACTAACGGCCGTTTTCAATAACCTATATATCGGCGGTTTCGCCTACTAGAGATAGAAAGACATAAGCTCTATAGAAGTAATTTCAAATTTCTGTCTGTAGTAAGGCAAACCGCCGATAGATAGGATATTGAAAATGGCGGTTAAAGAATAGCACTACCCCATCTCTTCCCATGGGTGTCGTCTAAAGGACTAAGGGATTCTCTAGAGGATGGGCAGCAGCGTTCTCTGAGTACTTTAACAACCATACTGCGATCGCCAACCCGCCTGCCAAGCATAGCGATTACGGCAAATCCCCCCCTTTTGAGGGAGGCATATGTCCAACAGTGGACGTCTTTCGGCTGAATGATGATGATGATGATTGTATTTGCATATTTATCAATCAACACAGCCTATCGTAGTTCACAGCTGGACATGGCGTCTTCCACGTTACCTAATTGGCGTAAAAGTCAACCGCTCTATAATATTTGTAGAGCAGTCTTTCTCAAAGTGGGCGTTAACGCTCCCTTGTGGGCGCTACGGGCCTACAGGGGGCGGTAAACGATGGTAAAAGTTATGATTGCGGTTGTGATTTTTAAGAATGTGGTGAAGTTAAAAAAAATGGGGGCGCTAGAATATAATTGATCCTCAAAGTGGGCGGTAGACGAAATAAGTTTGAGAACCTCTGTTGTAGAGTAATACTTGCGTTCAATAGACATACAACGATGAAATTTCAAGGATATAGGGGATTTACTGATAGTTTCAATAAGTCCCTATTTACTAGGTTTCAATAGTAGGTAGCTATCACAATCGTTTGTTGATCTTGCCGGCAGCAATTCAAGTATGAAATAGAAACCGCTCAAGTGCGAACCAGACTCGCGCACCGAGGGTTAAATACAATATAATAGTCAGCCCATTCACTGTATCACTTCTGGTCACGGGCCTCTTCTCAGAATGAGAAGGCCTTAGTCCACCACGCTGGCCTGGTGCGGGTTGGCAGACTACGCACACCATCGAGGACTGATTCTATACATATAAGTACTGTTTAAAAACTGTAAAGATCTGAGACTTGTTATTGGTTTACATGTAATACAATAAAATTATATATTAACAGACCTTCTATGCTAAAGAATTATTTCAGTAACCCAAGTGTGAGTTTTTTACGTTACTACTGTTGTTGCTTCACGCCAAAAATGTCAAACAAATTTTTAGTCACGCTAATCGTCGCTAGAGGCTCTGCCTAAATTTTCATACATTTTTGGCGTGACGCAACTATAGTAGTAACGTAAAAAAACTCACACTTGGGGTACAGGTCGTTTGGTTCGCAAACTTTGGAGATAAGATAATTTTTTAAGTATTTTTTCGCACACGGGTAGGTATAAATAATAAGTCAAAGAAAAGAGAACAAAAAAAAACAATATTGCAAATAAGTACTAGTGATAATAGTAAGACGATTCAAAATAACAATTGTAAGACGTACGAGTATGCAAGTACGAGAGTAAAGGCGCGATTCCATTACGCAAGTTACTTGTAAGCAAGTTGCAAATTGCATACAACTTGAACCATACAAGCTACAACTTGTATGAGGTAGTTTGAACTTGTACATATTTTTATTCAAGTGACGTGCAAATTGAACGCGCAAACGTTAGTTGCACTTTTCGAATTGCGAACGAGTGATTGACATTGACACCCATGATGTTCAACTCAATTGTTGAACTTCTCCACTTGTATGCAAGTGAAACCTGCATGTAATTTGCACATTCTCGAAAACATGTTTCCAATGTAAGCAACATTGTACGAAAATGTGACGTCATACTTGCATGCAAGACTTGCCTACATAATGGAATCGCGCCTTTACGGCCGTAACATACAGACTCACAGACACCAAAGTGCTACCGGCCAAAACGGAACCCATAGGGTAAAACTCGGTAAAACGCCCCACTTTTTTTAAAATTGTAATAAATAAAAAATCTTACAAGATATAATCAAACTTTTTATTTTGGAACAATATTTAGTATTTTAACAACAATACCACAAGTAATAATGATAATAGGAACTAAGGATACAATAATATTTATTATTTAAAAAAACCTTAGGTGGGGCGTTTTGTAGTGTGATCGTTGGCTAATACGACTCACTCTTATTATAAAATGCCCCAGTGTATTAATCATATATTTTTGCATATTTTAAACTATAACAACAATTGTTTTGACAAAAATTAACTGTCAATCTTAACTTAGGATAATAAGAGGCAGTTACTCAGTCTCTTTATCAAATCGGACTTTTTAAATAAACATGGTACAAAACTCATGATACCACGCTAAACAAGACAGGCATTGAATCCAATCTTCTGTGGATTTTATATTATAGTAATCTTCCGTGCATTCCACGCATCTGATAATGTCGTCATGTTCGTCTGAGATTTCTTCTTCAGAAGTATCTACCCTGCCCTCATTTTCATCATTGCTTTCAGAAGAGGATGAATAGCTTAATTTTTTCTTCTTCTTATTTTTGACAGACACTTTTTTTGGCTTCTTTTTACCTCCTTTTTCTTGTTTCTTTTTATCACCATCTTTTTCTTCGATAGGTTTAGTTATTTTTGTGGTCTTAGTCTGCTTTAATTTTCCAGCTGCTGGTATCTTTTTGTCGGCAATTACCTTCCTTTTCTCAGAGAAAATCAGAAGGCTTGTCACTTGACAAGCCTTCTGATTTTCTCTGACTTAATTCTGAGTTGCGAGCCATGAATCCCGAACACCAGACATTTACAGCTGATGCTGAACTTGATGAAAATGGATTTTTAATATTGAGTTTCCTAGCAAGTTGAAATGCCATTTCTTTAACATCTTTTCTATCAGGGGCAAATCCACCTTTCTCCAATTTCTTTATATGGGCAACCAGTTTTTTTCGTGTTCTACAGAAAATACTGGTTTGCGTCCAAGAGGGCCCTTTGATTTTCCCGATAAAATGTGTCTTCTTAGGGTTCGAGATGGTATGCCAAAGCTTCTGGATGCCTCATTAACACCCATTTCTTTGCTAAGTACACTGCGCATGACTTTGTCTAAGTCGTCTGCACTCCATGATGCTCGTAGTGTTGTTCTTTGATACTTCCGAGACATAATCTGAAATAATAACACGCGATAAAAAATACTTTAACACAGTTCAAATATTGGGGCGTTTTGTAAATTGACTTAGGGGCATATTGTCAAATTTGATTTTCAATACGCCCCACCGAGGTCAAAGCAGTAGATTCAAGGTTATAACGTTCGACAAAATAAAAGTATAAAGGTAATTTCATCTATTTTACGATAGTGTGGGTCATTATAACACAAAATCTAAAAGTATCAATATATATGAATTTCTTAGAAACTTACCGCAAATTATTTCACTCCAATAAATACAGATTTTGCAATATTTTTTAAACGGACATCACAAACTACGTGCACACGTCGGCCATGTTGTTCGCCTACTAGTGGGTCTCCGCGCGTCTAGTTGTGAGCGGCGCAGCTTTGATAGTGTGAGTGCTGGAGTGGTGGGGCGTTTTGTCACTTGGGGCGTATTACCGAGTTTTACCCTATGGGATAAAGCGCAGTTCAGATTACGCTATACTATTTCGCTAAATAGTAAAGCACATTACGTCATAAGCTATAACTATATAGCATGACGTTCACACTATACGCTATATCGCAAACCGGTCTACTACATATGTATAGCAAGCTATTTGACGGCGATCCGTCGGGCGACTGGCGGGGTAGAAGTTAGGCGGGGCGGTGACCGGAGACGGTCGGTTGTACGATATAGCTCTGAGAATCGCTCAAGTTTATCGCGTAGCCAATATTATATAGCATAGCGTTGTGTGAACGTTTCCATATAAAATATATGCTGAGCGATATTGTTGTGCTATACAATATTTGCTATAAGCTATATAATATAGCGTAGTCTGAACGGCACTTCAGGGTTCCGTTTTGACCGTTTAGGTACGGAACCCTAAAAAAGTAGCAAAAGTAGAAATAATCATATTTTGCGATGGTATGCACGGTAAACGTATTATAAAAGAAATACACAAAATACCTTCTTTATCCTAGCGTGCACACATATATACAAATACGTTCATGTAAATTTACGTGATTCCTCTACGCTTCGAAATTGAACGCCAAAATGCTAGTATTTCTCTGTAATTGGGACAGTACGAATTTTGTAAAGACTTATTGACTTGGAAAAACAGTGGAATTCAAAAGCTTTGAAATATAGTCCTTTTTTTTCTACTGCTTTATAAGTTCACATTTCACATGCATATTTTGTTCTTTATTTTATGTACATATTTTATTAGAACACTTTAAAAAGCGTACAATCTACATTTAGAAGTGAATTCGCTGGAGTATAAAAACGTAATTTACAAAAATAAATTACATTGTTAACAATAGGTGTAATGGTCGTAAAACAATTGAAGCGCCTGCACATGTGATATAATTTATTATTACTTTCACGCTAATTTCGCCGAAAATTTATCACATTTACCTTATAATAACAAGTGAGACATAAAAAAAAACTTGAGATGAAATTCTGCCAACGTATTTTACTCCTTCTCGCTTCACACAGCATCACCTCTGGGAGCTATAAAAGAAAACAATTGAAAACAATTTTCTCCTCGAAAAGCTTTTTCATACCGAGGAGGCATAAGATACGATACTCATATTACACAAAAATTCACATAATACCCATGCAATCTAGAAAATGTACGAGTTTAGTAAAATAAAGCCTTTGTCAAAGTTGGACGGAGCTATTGTCTATCGGTAGACTGGACGCGGTCACGCAAGCCCGGTATGTGTCCAAACATAGCGGTCACTAAACTATCCAAGAGATAATTGACTTTAAAACAGATTTCCAACTGAATTGGCTTTTGGTATAGTTTACATTTATTTCGAGACCTCCCTTGATTTTAAAACAGCTTCAGTTATATATGGGAGATAGTTGAGGCTCCATTGCATGATGCATAAAAGTAAATCAAGTTGTTCTTATTGCTTAGATAAATAAAGTTACATTTTGATCTGTAAAATACGAAATAGATTCTGGAAGTGGCGTTGAATTCGTTACTCTTAACAGTGCAATATTTTGTTGTACCGTCGGTACTGTACCAGTCTAACGAGAATCGTCGTAAGGATTAACAATTCACAATCTCGAATCGAATTTTCGATTGAAAGTCGTAGCTTACTCTTTAGGAATATTCAGTTAAGTAGTAGATAATGGTTTTTTTAATTTAGATTAAAAGCATTTCAATCCGGATTATTTGGGAAGCACTTTATTAAATCCTTTCAAATACATCCGAACATAGCGTTGCTTCATTTCAGAGAAAGTTATTAACTAGTTCATTGGAGGTACATAAGTTCAATATATAAATGTTCATGAAACTGGTTAAATAAAGCTACAATGATTAACAGATGAATTAATTGAGAAATTATTCGAGGTTTTGCGGGATGGTATAAAATTTAAATTGAAGAACATTAAAGAGTTTTCCAATTACGTGAACGAACAAAGCGCTTTCATTTTAGCAACTAGCGCTTAGCTATCGACAGATAATGTTCGTATAATCATACGACAGTGATTGAGTAAAGCCTGTCAAGTTGTCAACAGATCGATAGGTCTCGCTTTGTTCCGCAAAAGAGTATATTACGGCTACATAATTATACTTTTAAAACTTTCTACGACGCTTCTGAGAAGCAAACAAAATCCTCGCCTCATTTGTGAGAATTTTACATAAGTTCAGTAGTTCCAGACGGTAATGTTTGCGAAGAAAAATAGCGAGAACCTAAATGATATGTCAATATTATGAAAAGTCACAGTGCCCCGGCAAAAACCTAAAACAATTTCAGTAACGCAATCTGAAATATCTATTTTATTTGGGAGGGTGCTTGTCAAATACCTGTCATGTGTAATAAATGTCCTTCCCTCGTTTACATTTTCAATAAATGAACCGAGGACCTTCGAAAATCTCATTTGGACCTTTGCAAACGTGACAGGTATGTAAAAGTAGAGTTTACCTACTGTGTCAACTATTATTCTTTGCTACAGGATAATTAATTCTAATTTGTTTGTATGTTAAACAGTGGTTGTTTGTAAACGCAAGTAGCTAATTGTCAGGGTTCGTATAAGCGATATTTTATGCTATTTACATGCTAACCGAGTACAGAGGAAATGCTATAATAAAAAATAACGGCTTCATTTTAAATGCTGGTGTTGAACAATTATTAACAAAGAAAAATAAATTGTAGTTTGAATGAAACAAATCAACCACCACAACTACATAATTTTTTTGCACCACATGACTAAAATCTTATAAATCAATTCTCATGAACATTGAAACAGGTACCTCAGCACACCTAAGATTATCGTGAATTATTACTCTTCGTCTGATAAGACTGACTCTATATTTACTCTGGAGTAACTTGCGGCTGCTGAGGAAAGGCTTTTGTTGTATTCGCTTATTGATTCATACAAGTTAAATACCCGGTTCACTTGCTGAGCACTTGCACATAATTAATATAATGTAGGTATTGAAACTGCTTCATTGTATTTGTATTGCTTTGTTGGTATAACGCGATTGTTATTGATAGCTTTCCATTACAATAAGACCTCGACATGGCTATAACTATAAAATTGCTCGGTACTAATGATGGGTACCAAAATCACTACTGACAGAGGGTTCTGCGGTCAGCACTTAGTCCGTTTTTTAACGGCACACGACACGACAAAATGAACAGTTTGAACTACGACACTAGTAACGTATCGTGCCGTTTCATAAATAAACGGAAAAGAAATAAATATGTGGGGCTCGGTATCGACACCACAGTTAATATTTTCTTACTTTTTGTGAGAGGTTCATGCCCAGCAACCAAGATTGCAATAGTATCCAAGCTACGAAGAAGATCTACATATGATCCAATTCATGTCTGTGATCCAGTTCTGGAGGGGCAATATCTTGAAACACCCAATGCCTTATGCAATAATTCGCAAACTGTTGTACAAAGAAAATATCGAATTCATTGAATCTGAATGGAGTTCTTCAGTTTAATATTATGGTAAATCTAAGACTTCAGCTGTTGTAATTCCAATTTATTTCACTGGCTTTGTTTTTTTCTTTTAGATTAATGAAATATAATTATTTAAATATTAAAATTAATTATGTATTCGCCATTTTTTGCTCATGGAATTCGATTTCACCAGATGATGTGGCAATTCAAATAAGCAATTTTATTTGGATTTTCCGCTACATCTGTTCAGTCTTTGGTCCAACCCTAAGGACTTTGAAACTTTCTGTGGCCCTGTGTCATGAATTCAGTGGTAGCTACGGTCCTGTCAATAATCCCCGCAGTTGTTTGTTTGTTATTTTTCCATATCCATTATTGGATTTGAATCCGGTCGACCTTTTCACTACCCGTAACACTCCAGCCGTAAGTCTATTGTCGTTGCGTAGTATTCACACTCACAATGGACAAGTTTCCCTAACATGTGGTATGTAGTCTGTTGTGTTTCTCGTTTTTCGTGCCGTTTGTGGTTTTATATGTTTCCCTAAGTTACATCCTTCGTTTAACAATGGTTCTATACATATATAATACTTTATCAATCGGCGGTTTGCCCTACTAAAGATGGAAATTTGACATTGCTTCTATGAAGCTTTATGACAAACTTCAATATACAGGGTGGAATCGTTAAGTGTCAACAGGCGATTATTCCGTCAGTTTAGGAAATATTTCAGAACTTATGGCTAATATCAAAATTAGACCACCTACTAACTAAAATAACATAAATATTTTTGGAAAAATAATCGCCATATATCGAGAATTTTGATTTTACCTACTTCCATACATTTAGTATGATATTTTTGTTCATAAGATCTGATATTCAAGAAGCTTATAATTTTTTTGCATTTTATTTTCGATCTAAATTGTTTACTGAATGACAGGATTAATAATAACTCAATAAAAATGGATAATATTTCTTTCTTGTACCTATTGACAAAGTAGGCAACATTTTTTATTTAATCTTTTAATCAATTGAACTGGCTGAAAACGAAAAATAACGACTCAGTCAAAGTCAACAATCAGTTTGACTCGCGACCTCGCCGCGTGATCAGCTCATGATTAAGGGCTCCGTTTGGGTCCGAAACTAGTCGGGCAATCCCGAAAAATGCACGTAAACCGTAATTAATCATAGATAAGAAAAATAACGAGTTACTAAAAAAACTACGGAGTAAGCTTTGAGATCAAAAATGGAAAAAAAAGTTGTTCTTAAGGATTTTTTATTTAATTAATAAAAAAATACACCTCTATTCCCTTAAAGCGTAGGCATAGGAGTTCTGTTATACAGCCACAAGTTCGTCATGACGGTATTTCGCGCCATGTAATATGGAACATTGTCATTGAACTATTAGTATTCGTTTATTCATTTTCTGTACACATTGTTTACATTTTTAAATATTTCAATAAAAAATTAAAAAAACATTTTAAAATATAAAAAATAGTAGCCCACCGGCATCGGGAACAGGGTCCAAGCTGCCGGCGGTCAGGACTCCAGAGAGAGGAACTTCCTAACGATACGCGCCGTGTCCAGAAGTACCGCTTTCTGAATCAAACCCTTGATCCAGCCGCCTAACGAGAGCCTCATCAGATGTTGGTCGAGGCTCTTGGCTATCAAGCCATTGGCTGTAACGACTATCGGCACAATGACTGCTGAGTCAATATCCCACATGTCGACAACCTCGTGTGCCAGATCAAGATATTTGATTTTTTCATCGTTCTCGGCTTTCACGAGATTCTCGTCATGCGGGACAGTGATATCAACAATCATTGCGCGGCGCTCTGATCGATCTATCACCACTATATCAGGCTTATTGGCTACAATAGTCCTGTCAGTGATGATAGATCGATCCCAGTACAATGTGACATGACCATTCTCGAGAACTGGGTCGGGCACATACTTGTAGTATGGTACTTCTGCGTCCACAAGATTATATTTCAGAGCAAGTTGCTGGTGGATAATCCTAGCCACGAGGTTGTGTCTGTGCAAATACTCACCGTTAGCAAGACGAGAACAACCAGAGACAATATGTCGGATAGATTCACCGGGACAGTGGCATGCCCGACAGATGTCAACCGTGCCGTCCTTCACAACATATTTTCTATAATTGTTCGTCATCATTACTTCGTCCATAATTGCACAGACAAAACCTTCGGTTTCCCCAAAGAGGTCACCGAATCGTAGCCAGGCCACGGACGCTAGGAAATCTACATCGGGCCCATGAAGGGCCCGGTAGAAGCGTCCGTGAAGCTCCTTGCTCCGCCATACATCCCTGCGGCCATTGGTATCCAGCACTACAGGCTTGCGCCAGTTCTCTTTGGCCAAGGAGAGCGGGGTGAGTCCTTTGTCCACTGCTACTACATCTCGATGCATCCCCACGTCGGCTTGGGAGAAGTACTCCCTGAGACTGCACACTTCGCGGTTGTGGAGGGTCTTAGCATTTAAAAAGCCTCGACCCCCACACTTCCGCGGGATATACAGTCTCATTACCATGAGCGTGGGTGATGCATTCGATATGCAGTCAGCAGCGTACAGACCCTCCTATCCAGGGCGTCAAGTTCGGTCTGAGTCCACTTGAGTATGCCGAAGGAGTACATCAAGACCGGCATGACCCAACCGTTAAAGGCGCGCACCTTATTTCCGCCCGACAAAAGACTTTTCAGTACTTTTTTCAGGCGGCCATAAAAGCGCTCCCTTAACGATTGCTTCATATCAGTCACATTGATGCCTAACGCCTCCGACATGCCCAAGTATTTGTAGGTTTCGGTTGAGGAGAGGGATCTGAGGTGTATGGAATCCGAGAGTTGGGTTCCCACGGATTCCATAATCCTCCCTCGCTTTACATGCATGACTGCACATTTGTCCACACCAAATTCCATCCTGATGGAATTACTGAAAGTTTCAAGTTACCTTCAGTAACTCCAACAGTCGCAAATTGTTGGGGGCGAAGAGTTTCAGATCATCCATGTAAAGGAGGTGGGATATTACCTGACCACCTCTTCTCAATCGATAGCCTAACCCCGACCCCTCCAGCAGTGTGCTTAGAGGGTTCAAGGCTAGGCAAAACCACAGCGGGCTCAGACTATCGCCCTGGAATATACCCCGCTCAATCCTGATTGGTTCTCCTATCCCTTGAATTTGCCGAGATCCTGGATAGCGAAGGACTGTCCTCCATTGCCCCATACATGACGTCAGAAAGGTGCATAGAGTTGTATTTACTTTATACAACTCCAGCACCCTCATGAGCCATGTATGTGGCACCGAGTCGTAGGCCTTCTTATAATCTATCCAACATGTCGACAGATCCTAGAAGCTTATAGACCGTCGGCAAGCATGTGGTAGTGATATTAGTATTGTGGCGGCATCTATCTCACCACATGCGAACTAGCGAACTATCCTACATCGCGCAATCAAGATTTAACACGCAGATAGTATATATGTTACGGCTAATAGCCGAAGTGCGGCTACACCTAGTTTTAGCCGGGTACAACTAGGTGCAGCCGGCCACATGCGGTTAAACTTAAATCTATCCTACTTATCTTCGGTTAGAACTAGGTTTAGCCTTCATCATAGCGGCTAGAACTAGGTGCAGCCGCACACCGATGGTTAAGGGTAACCCCGACACGGATAGGTTAGGTTCGAAGGGGATGTCCCCTTCGTGTTAGGTTACTTTAAACCCTGCAGACAGAAATAGGAGCCCCGCGCAGCGGGGCTCCGTCGACTTAAGCTACACCTAGTTCTAACCAACTGCTACTGGTTGCACCTAGTTGTACCCGGCTAAAACTAGGTGTAGCCGCACTTCGGCTATTAGCCGTAACATATATACAACCTCCCAACATCAACTGGTGGGCAGTAGCCCGCCAGGCACAAGACTCCGCCTGGTTGGAGGATCCTCCCTTTGGTTGGAGGAACACCACACCATAGTTTCTCCACAGTATTTTTATTAGTTGAACAAACTAGTTGCAATATTAATATTTTTTATTAGACATGAAAATAATAGACTATCACATTACGTAGGAATCTGGTGATATGAAGCTATAGTACAGAGATGACTTAGATAGACCGAAGTTGAATAAGGCTAACTCTGCGGCCATATTAACAGTAAGGAAGAGAGATTACGTAGGTATGATTGGTATGATCGGTTGAAAGAAATTTTCATACTAAATGTATGGAGCGAGCGAAAGACAAAATTTTCAACATCTGGCTTTTCTTTTTCATGTTGTTATTATATTATTTTATTCTCCATGTAGCCTAGTTTTGATAATAGCCTCAACTTTTTAAATATCTCTTAAATTTACGAAAAAATCGTCTGTTGACACTTAACGATTCCACCCTGTATAGTACGGGAAACCGTCGATAGATAGGTTATTGCAAACAGCCGTAGGTTATAAATTATGTAAATATTTACGAACTAAAAGTTACCTTCACTTATTCTTAAAAGTATATGTAAAGATTTTACTCAAACTTTAAGTTTTAGTGAGTTAAACTTCAACATTTAAAGTCCGTAATCCGGTTTATCTAAGATATTAAGTAATTTACAAAAAAAAAAAAGATATCGATATCAAATTAACTAATTTTAAACTTTGTTTAAAAACAGTATAGATTATTTCTGTTCATTTATTCCCCTTGGCAAAAGTTACAGATACGAGTAGGTACTAACCGTTTGTCTGACAGTAGATAGATGTGCCCTGCCCAGTCTGATTCCAGCTGTCGACTTTTTTTTAATAGTGTCAGCGATCTGTGATAATGTGCGCACTATGCTATTTGTAATGCGGTTTATTAAGGCCTGTTCAGACAATCGTATTGTCATACCGTAGCTGAGTTATGCTCTATGATATTTATAAAAAAACACTCATGAAATTAGGCCGCGTTACAATTATATTTTTGTAGTTAATGGTATGTGTAGGTATATGCCAAATTCAGTAGTACATTTAAAATGAATACCCTAATTATCCGGTTGCTCATTCGGATGTTAATGTGGTCGTGTTATTTGCCTGTTACGTTTTGATGTGTTAAAGTAAATAAAGCTCGAGTATGTGCGCTCGGCATCATTTATAAGATAGAACGTATGAAACATTTCGAATTTTGAAAATTAAATATCTCAGGACCTAGTTATTGTTCTAAAATGCCACAATCTCCAAAATAAAAATTGATCGCTCTGGTCTCTAAAATTTCAAACCTAAATATTTCCAAAACTCCTTGGTTAAAATCGAGGCCAATATTAAAACAAGCATAATTAGACACCTTTTCGAAAAAAAAAATACGGAACACAATTAATAGAATATACCTATAAAATGTAGCAAACACGCTGATTTTGGAAATCACCCTAATGTATGTATGTATATGTATACTTTTAATTTATGTTTCTGGTTCAGTCAAAACCATATCCCGGTATTCATCATCATCAGCATGAACTTCCCACTGACCACTATATTTTTTTATGCGTTTACTAATAAACACATGCCAAAACATTCAAATTCGGAACAACTATCTGTAAAGCTGTATGCCATACAAATATTTGTTTCTCCCATGACGCAGAAGTTAATCTGTCAGCCACTGAGGATATTACGACAAAAATAATAGTGCTTATCTTCTTCAAAATGTAAAAATTAGTCATCATTCGGTCGTCAATCGGTGTGTTCTTACGCGGCATCTTACGTGAGCGATCTAGAAGCGACGCGAAGCGGCGCGGCGCGACGCGAAAACAACAAACAGTCGATATCTATTGAAGTGGCCTACGTGACCAAACGCACGTGGAGTGCGGTGTGGCGCGGCGCGAACCGACGCGAACGCGATCAGTTGGTTTGATATTTTCGCGCGAACTGGATGCGGTGCCGTACAGTGCTACTGAATGACGGCGGGGCGCGGCGGGCGTTTTGCGAGCTCGTAGGACAAAGCCGCCGCTTCGCACCGCATCGCGTGTCACCGCATCGGATTGCTTCGCAATTCGCGTCGCTTTGAACCGCCTACGTAAGACGCCGCATTAGTGTGGCCCTTATGAAGGTGAGTTAGTACATGTCAATGAGCTTTCGTATTAATCCCAATGGAAGTTGACCTTTCATTTGTTCTTAAAGCAATGATAGCTCTTGTAGGCCTTTCCGTTACAGTCACGTGTGACATTATTTTGTAGGACACAACAGAGGCCGTGTCCTGTCTCGCTTGAAATGAATGATTTCTAGGAAAAAATTGGTCTAACACATTGTTTACTTCTTTTTCTGTCTTGAAATACATTTGCAGCTTTTAGCTTTGAGTGAAGCATTAGGTCAAAGTGCGTGACTAACGAAAAAAAAAGAACCATGTCTTTTCTTTGGAATGCCTTTGAGTTAATTTATCTCTATTTGTACTAAATAAAATTAAAAACAGTATCATTAGGTAGCTATTATAAATAACGTAAACCTACCCAAATTGGTCCGCCCACCATAATCCGCCCACTAATTGTTACGGCATTTTTTTATTAATACAGTTTATCATTAAGCTAAGTCTCATTGGAATTTGAAACTACACTTTTAACTTTGTTTATCACTAAAAGAGATTTTATAGATATTTGTTTTGTTTCGCGATAATATTACAATTTATAACGAAACGGTGCATTACGCGTGTTTTTAATAGTCAAAACGTCAAAACCAGACATGGGACAATTAGAGAGTTCTGTAAATAGGTAAACTGAAAATAGAAAGTCTAAAGTTTTTATGGAATAGTATTATTGATAGAATTGAGTTACAAGTAGTTAATAGGTGACTTAGTTTATAATTAGTATGCCAAACTTATCAAAATAAAGTGGACGGTACAGTCGCGGACTTGAAATGTTTACCACCCTAAGGTCTATAATTGCTTGCACAATAATTTTTTATAAGGTCGGTCGGTCGCTCGCAAAGAATTGACAGGGCAAAGATATTTGTTTCTTAATTGACACTACAAGGTTAATTTAAAGAGGCTACATACTAGGTAGCATAGAAAAAGAAATCAACCTATTTAGTAAATTCAATCAAGTTCGCTCTATACAACTTTTGACTAGACACACACCTAAAAAGGAGTTCATAATATCAAAAAGTGGTAAATGGCCTATACGCTAGAATCGACGCTTCACAATTTTAAAAACTAATTAATACTTATGTAAGATGATGTTGATATGACATCTTGAACCTTATTGCGTACTGTGTGAGAAGAAATCGAATTTGAAATCTGATAAACATTTCGAGTCCCCGGCTGTACATGTACACGCACCATTTTTTTCTTCCGGGCACCACAGCTTCTTGTTTTACATGAAATGCCACAAATAAAATATATATACAGCTGAAAACTCTGTGTGGAAGCAAATTCTATTATCGTCTCCATACATTATTTAATTAAATTAGTTTGTCTAACCAACAGAAACACATTAAAACTCTTTAACATTTCCACGTACTTGGACGTTTCGTTTGACATTTTGACCCTCGCTAGTAAAATACCTGCCCTTAATACGTTTTCAGGAAGGTACATACCGTCTACCTATCTTATCTAACGAGAGTGATAAATGAACCAATTCGCCAGCCAGATTCACCTACGCCTAATTTATATTATCATTAAATAATTCAGTTACAGGTAAATTCAGTTAGTATGTTTCTCAGTTCTCAATTTAATTATCAAGTTGTTACGTGATTTATTTTGACGGTTTGTTTATGTATCTTGCAAAAAATATTATTGATAATTATGTAATGTGAATGACACTAAGTATTTGTATAAAATAATGAAGCGTTAAGTGCCTTTGTTATACCTACTTTGTAAATCCATAAATAATTAAAATATCTGTGTTTCGAGCTCATAGGACGATTTATCATCAGTTAGGGCCTTTGTTAATGTAAAAATGACATATTTTTAAATTTTGTCAGATGACACATTTGTCTACTTAATGCTTCTTCTTAGACTTTACCTTCATCAGTTTAGTCTAAACTTGTTTGCAGCTAAAGGCTCATTTACATTTATCACTTTGGATGAACATCTTGGAGGAATCATCCTGGATGATTCATCCAAAGTGATAAGTGTATATTGCCTTTTATTTTTGTTTCATCCAATGATGAACGATGAAACATATTGACCCCCTACCAACATCCAGAGTGAAGACGCAGTGAAAAATGTAAATAAACGGTCCTTTGTTCATTTCACTCCATTTCACTATTTAGTTCATTATTTGAAATCAGATTTTTAAACGATTCCTTATTTTTTGTATTGGTGGCTTCACTTTTAAAGCGACAAAATTGGATGATACTAATAATATTAAGTACGTTAAGTAAACATATTATGTAAACAATGATGATTGATCTGGATGATTTTACTCTAATTGATTCACTTTGGATGTACACCAAAAGTGATACAGTGTAAATCCCGCTTAAGTTACGTAATAAGTAAGTATCGTGTGTACTTGTAAGCATGTATTTTTAAGTTCGCTATTTTCTTCTCTGGGGTATTGTAAGCGGCGACTAAACGAGTGTAAATATTTATATGGAAGATAGACAACAACATTTACTTTAAGGTACACGAATAGCTTTCTACATGATAAGTAAGAGGTTCCTAAGATGGGAGGGCTGTTGCTGCAAGTGATGCTGAAACTTTAAATCATAACGGCCGGTCATCATTAACACCTGAACTTGACCTCATAGACCAATACAACGCACGACCATGAATTAATTTTCCCTTACACACAGTAGTAACACACACACACGAACAGTAAACCGAGATCACTAATCTATTTGCTAGGCGCCAGCAAATGGATTGGTAATCGCGGTTTACTGTTATCTAGCGCATAAAAGCATTAGCAGATTCAGCCCATTACTGTCCCAATGCTGGCCATGAGCCGCTTCTCAGAATGAGAAGGTTTTAAGCCTTGATCCACCACGCTGGCCTGTGCCTGTAGACAATGGCAATCGATGATTGCTAGAGAATTGAAAGATGTACTGGATTGACATAACCTTTCGACCGGTCAAGCGATCTGTTATGCCAGTTCCATACATTTAATTGGCGTTTCTATTCTCTAGCGATCATCGTCTGCCGTTTGTCTATAGGCACTGGTGCAGGTTGGTGGACTACACACACCATCGAAAACTTTTTGGATCCCTCTGAGGGTGCCACCACACCAATCGATCATTTGTCGATCGATGCCATCGATCAATGTCGATTGATTGGGAATGATCATGAACCATCGTCCGTCTTGATCGACGTGGATTTATCATCGATCGACCATCGATCCATCACCGATCGATTGGTGTGGAAGCACCCTCAGTAGGCCTAGCACGAATGTTGTGACGTATTGGTATGGTAACGTAAACGTAACGTTAACGCAAGTGAATTTTGAATTGGATATACTCGTTTCGCACATAATATTTAATCGAATTGAAAACTTTATTCATATCTATGTATGATACAAATTGTGCCTGTCGCATAAATTTAAACTAAAATGCTATAATAGTTGTATTTTCGATTTAAAATTCACTCACATTAACGTTACGTTTACGTTACTATACGTCAAAATATTCGTGCTAGGCCTACAGGTGTGTAGGATTCCTCGCTTCCGCGCATAAAAGGAAGTTGCAAAAGTATCGAACACTTACCACAACTTAAATAAAGATATACCTTTGGCAATGCATTTATACAATGGACAATCCGATTCTTTAACCTACGCAGACTCTTACAAAAGACTGATGAACTTTAAAGTAAAGAAGGAGAATAAGCGTTGCGAAAGTTTGTTTTTCTTTCCTTTTCAGTTCAGCAAAGATGTTTGGAAGTAAATTCTGAATGCGAGAGAGTTAAGTGAGGGTTTACTTACTCAACATAATTTTAGAAAGGCTCTAATGAGTTCCATAAGTATTTATACATACCCGTGTATGTACCTATGTGTTAAAATATCCTGAAGGCATATTTTAACTTTTAACAATAAAGTAGGATCAATATCGGATATGATGAACGATAAAGCCGCAATTAAAAGGCCTTCGTTCTCAAAAAGCATTATGCTTTTTGAAACGGTTTTTAATTAAATGTATTAAAGCTGGATTTTGTGTAAAATTGTGATTCAGGTACCGGAACCATTGCAACATACCTAGTTCGAGAAAAGCTCAAAAAATTATAATCCCAAATCTCAAAACAAGGATTTTTGAGTTGTGACTCTATTGTTTGGCAAGTTAAACCTATATTATTCGACATACATTATACGACATCGCTCACATTTCAAGTAGCCTCCTGTTGTCAAGTGCTCATAAATACTGTCACTAAGTAAGGGTCAAGTTGTATGTAAGTTGCACGTGTTCCTAATAGCGCGGTCCGTGTTTCACACAGTACATGATGGAGGAGTTACGTGCGTGGCAGTTCTTAGTAAATTGTTTCATTTAATACATAGCCTTGTATATGCTCTAAGGCCTTGAGTGGTGCAGTGAATTTTGATTTAATTAACTTGAAAACAAAAGGAACACAAAAAACTCAGTATTGTTTTAAAACATATAACGATCGTACCTTAAATGTGTATTGTTGATTTTCTGCGTGTAAAAGATACATTTTTCTCTCCTCTTTAATTATAAACATGTTAATTTAAGGGTTACATTATATTTTTATGCCTTATAATTTATAATGTAGCTCGTTAAATACTTTTAAATTAAAGCTTCTAAAATAACATGAAGTTAAAATCAGCAACAGAATTAATTTCGCCAAAGTTCCTAGAATGAATGACCTTTAAATAAGTCTATTACGGTTTTGAAAATTCTCTTCATCAGACTTTAAATTTAAAAGTTTTATTCTGTTAAATATTACTGTCTTTCGTTTTTTATAAATCGGAGAATTCGAAAGTTTTCATGGTACTAGAACTTTATTTGTCGTTTTATATCATATTTTATACAAGAGTATTTACACACATTTACATAATTACAAACAAAAATATACAAATAACGAAAAATATATCCTAATAAAACTATAAACTAAAATATGGCATCGAAATATTCCTCCGCATCGCTGTCCACTGGTAACGTGCCCAGAAGGCTGGCAGCATTGCCACGTTGTATGGCAATGCTAATCCTTTGGCCAAAGTAGAGGCCAGCCTTCGGGTCACGGGAAGCGTCGACCAGCCGCCTTGCAACCTCTCTATAAAGAAGTCGGGCACTCGGACCCCACGACCCGAGTGTTTCGACCCCAAACGGCTCGAAAATATAATTACTGATGAAGTTATTATATTTTCGCCGCTTGAGGGCCTCCGCAGCTGCAGCAGCAGCGCCAGCACAGCCTGCCGAGCTAGGAAGGTGGGATGGTGCAAGGGTATCGACGCACGTTACGTCCCATACCAGAGGCCTACCCATCTTCCATGGTACCAATGACATGCCATCTGGTCTCTTACCATCGTCACGTGCCAAGCCATTGGGTTCTAATACAGCTGGAACGCCGGCGGTGACAAGAGCACGACGGATAATATCATTTAAGTTGGCGTGCCGTGCTATACGACCTGCACTCCTGCTGCAAGACAAGCCGTGGTGTCCGAGGCTGTCGACGGCTTCACCGCAATGGCAGCGATGCGGAGCACCGCATGGAGCACCCAAACGAAGGCATGTAGCGATCCGGAAAGTAGTGTCGTCCAACATAGTACCTATGTTGGGCGACGGAAGTGCCTGAAGCCATAGGCCCGACTCCCATTCACCCACAGCCAGCAGGCGAGCACGCTCAGCGGTTGTCAGACTGTCTTTCGTCTACTGTTATATTTAATTCATTGCAACTTTAAAGTATAAGTACTTCAAAAGAATAAAAGTGTAAGTATCTTAAAACGAATTGTGAATTTAGATTCCAATAATACGTGTTTTATTTTTTAAATAAAGATTTTCAAATCACTGTAAAATGTAGCTTGTCACTAAAGATTACAACAATAATTGAATTAAATGCTGCCCTTGGGGTAAATCCATCAACATGTTGTTCACTCATGTTAATCTAAGGGAGTGGATCAGACGGTGAGCAGGGTTCTATTGACATGTTCTATGCCTATGGCGTCGAATATTTGATCGAGGACTGAATTCCGTTCTGAGAAAATTCAACTCCGGTTCACTAAAATGCTGGGTGTTTAACTAAAATGCTGAAGTAGGTACGAGCGACGAAGCGTTAATTTGATGTAATACGGGCGTGTCTACAGCCAAATATACTTAGTACGTAACTACGTACTACACATACTGCCAGACTAGACGGTAGATTTCACAGAGAAATTTATATTCTAACTTGGTACGAGAATTTCAACAACGATAAGAATTTTAATGAAAGTACCTATTAGGATAGTTTGCCTTAAATCTAATTTATTGTAAATTGAAAGTTGCTATGAAATATTATTTTGGGTATATTTGAATTACTATTATTTAATTAAAGTTCTAGGTTACAATTGATCTTTATCTTGGTCTTGATAATCACTACCCTATACAAGGTTAGTCGGAAAGGGGGTACTAATCCGCAGGCCACCTAAAGTGTAACTGATGACGGTTTTAAAGCAAGTGTTAAAATTACAAAATTCCATAATTTTTATTTCCATGTAAAATAATTTTTAGTTTAGTTTTTTCAAAAATTCTTCGTCCCTGCTTTCGTTACGAATTCAGTAAATGGAACTTCTAATACGTGACCCCAAATATGACCTAAAAAGTAAACACAGCGGGTCATAGCTGAGGATAGATAGATTTTAGCGTATTTTTTATGTAATTTTTGAACAGCTGTTTCTCTTAAACTATTGACTTTTGGGGAAAGTGGTAGAACGAAAATTACTCATTATTATGTGTATTTTAACACCTTTTCGGATTAGTACCCCCTTTCTGACTAACCTTGTATATTAACCCCGACTAAAAATACACTCGTCTAACCCATTAATTACTTATATGTCTACAAAAAATATAATAAATTACCAGAAGAAAGAAGAAAAGAAAAACAATATATTTATAAATGAATTAAAACGTGCCCTGTTAAGTAAATGCTACTACACAATAAATGTGTACTTCGACGACAAATCATAAAACAATAATATTACAAAAACACAATAAGTAGATTAACATAGGTAACACATAAACATTAGATATAATAAATCATATATTTGCAATACGTAAACATAAAATATATGTATAAGCAAATAAACATAAGTATACTTAGTATTTACTTAAGCTTACAAGTACATACGTAAATAATATATACAGGATCCATTAATGGTATATTAACCCCGCACGGGATTTAGATTGATTAAAAAAGAAAAAAAAAACTTTTTTCCCAAATAAAATGTTTATGTGATAGAAAATTTCGATGCCATGCATAAACGAATGAAGGCATGGTGACAAAGCTGACGGACACGACTAGCGCGATATCTCTCCACACAGTCAGTTAACTTGCGACGCTAAAATTACTCAGATACAATACTTTGGTTCATTTTTTGAAAACTTTTTGTTGTTGTTTCTGAAAAAACCTATGCAGGGTCAATCAGTGTCACCAGTAGATCACGCGGTTTGAAGGAATTACACGAATTCGTTAACACCCTGTATATAACATAATCTAGTAACTACATAGAATGTCAATTCGAATGTTACTTTCTTTTAGCACTTTTCCTCTCTCCTATCTTTGCTGTGCCCGACAGGGTTCATGATGATCAAATATCTTTTTCTTTCAACTACGTAGTAATGTTATCATTAATCGCTACAAAACCGATCACAAAATACGTATTTTCTGCTTAGAAGCAAAACAGTGCAGAAATGTTGTATGAAATTTCATTACTGCACTGTTTTTCATTAATGCAGTTTTTTATTTTTTATTTAGATATAAATTTACCACAGAGGTTTAATGTCTCCCGATAAGTTTAATATTAATTGTATGCATTCCAAAAAGATACTGGCTGAAAATAAAAATCGGCTGAATAAAACCGAATAGGTGAAAAAAAAAAAACAAATGGCGCGCATTTTGTACCATTGTAAAACTTTGATAGGTACTTCTTATTTAGCAAGAAAAGTTTAAAAAAATGGAAATAGATAGCGATATGAATTCAAGTCCGGAAAGTATAAAAACAGCTGCAAATGAAATTGTTAATAACCTTTTGCCGCAAAAGTCGCAGGATAACCTTGTTTTCATTAACTTGAGTTTTTATTTTGAGTAGGTATATTTTATCACGGTAGGTAAATTGGTAGTTGAAAGAAAAGTAGATTACGCACCTTGCTGAAGTGAGTGATTAATGCACTCGTGCTAATTTAGTGCCCTCGCCTGCGCTCGGGCACCAACATAACACTCGTGCATTAATGACTCACTTTGCGCTCGGTGCAACAATCTACTATTGTAAAACCTTGTAATACATTGTGGAATGCAATAAAGTATTGAGTATTATAAAACAATATTATAGTGTAAATAAACAAAGGCCCCCGCCGCATCAGTCTGTCTGTTTGTGCGCGGTTAACTCCGTATTTACTAAACGGATTTTGTTGTTGATTCGATAAATTACAGGCACATGAGACTTCCCAACTTTGTCTCTAAGGTTGGCAACGCATCAGCAATCAATTGGGGTTGTGGGTGTATATAGGCAGCGGTAACCATTTATACCATCAGATGGGCCGTAGGCTTGTTTGTCAAATTAATACATAAAAAAAAAGCTCTGAGAAGGTTTATTTGTATAACTTATAAAGGATATGCTTTAAGCTGTCATCAATTTAAATGGTTTTGAATTTCTTAAATATTAGGGTTTGTCCGCAAAATAGTAGATTTAAAGCAAGCCAAGCAATATAAAACAATTCCATAATAAATCACATTAATCATCGGAATATACTATCAAGTATCAAATAAATAGGTTTGGATTTATTATAATAGGTTTGTCCTGTTATCTGTATAATCAAATTAATTGAAAACGATCATTAACTAAATTAAATATAGCACTTGAAAAAATCATTAAGTTCTAAAAGTAGTAGCATTCTATTTGCTAATGAAAAACTTAAGAGGATGTTTATAAGGTTGTTTGGGTTTCCAAAACAGAGTCGATGGAACCTCGCCGTGCGGAGCTCCTATTTCTGTCTGCAGGGTTTAAAGTAACCTAACACGACGGGTATGACAGGGGCTTCGTTCGCTCGCTTTGCTCACTCACTCTAGCCCCTGTCATCCCCTTCGAACCTAACCTATCCGCTTCGGGGTGCCCCAAATTACCGAGCTCGGAGGCACTCCCTTAAAATAATAATTTCACAGCACGCCAATTTGGCTCCGCCTTTTTGATCATTTTTTTATTAAATTTATATATTGAACTATTAAATTAGTAACGAATAGTAAGTATTATTTTGATAACTGAACGAAATAAAATGTAACTACTGTACTGGTGACAAAATAACTAATAAAAACAAGTCGCAATCTGGGGATGAAAATTGATTTATTTGGCGACAGATATACCATTCTGAGTACGGAGTGGATAAACCTATTATTTTGAGAACAAAATTTTTATCCAAGGAATGAACTACGATTTTATTGATAAATCCATCTCTTATTTTAGATACTTATTGCTTCGATCAATAATAGTCTTATTGATCGAAGACTTATTGACATTAATTTGGTAATTCATATCTGGCGACACTTTAATTTATCTGAGAACGAAAATATTTCGTAGCGATAGATCAATGAATTAGATGATACAAGTTGATAACAAATATAAACTTTGCTGACAAAAAATATAGTTCCCATTTATAAACATTTTGACAGCTGAGCTACAACGATTTTTGTCAAGAAAGTCGAAAAATATCAAATCAAAATAATCAAACCATAGGTAACTTAACCGGTTGCGTACCGCCCGTCGCCACAGGACGACACTTAATTGTCTCATCTATTGTGTCTATAATTACGGTGACTGAGAGTTTAATGGTACCCGTACGAATTTGGGGCGTGTCGCTAGAATATTCTAGTTAAATGTATAATATGCCAAAGAATATGGCCACCCTCTCGCCATCCGTGGGAGGCGACTCGGGAATCATGTGCCGAAGATGGGCAGCAGCGTCCTTCCGTTACCAATCAGTCTACCAAGCGTGGTGATTACGGCAGTATCCAAGTATGCTATGACCTTTCATATCCTTGACGACACGTTTGGTGCAGTGGCTGAGCGATTGGCTTCTGCGCTATGGGTCGTGGGTTCGATTCCCACACGGACAATAATTTGTATGGCCTACAGATAATTGTTTCGGGTCTAGGCGTTTGTATGTGAGACTTGTGTTTGTAAACGCACCCACGATACAGGAGAAATCCTAGTGCGGAGCAACGTTTTAAATAAATAAATATCATTAGAAGGGTCATGTTCAGCACACAACTACTTATTCATAAGCTGATAAGAGTGAGAGTTATTACAATTAGATACAGTTATTGATGGCACTCAACATTATGAGGTAAAGCTTTAAATAGGGGCAGTTCCCCGTGGGTATCAAAACGGTCTATTGATTGATTAATTGCTTCTAACAACTTTTTTGAGAAGTTAAGTAAAAGAGCAGGTGTATTTTCTCATTTTACCTAATTAGTTACTGCAAAAAAAAAACAATATTATTAATTATAAAGTTAACATAACATAACGCTTGATTCCCAGAAGGGTTGGGCAGAAGTGTGTAGTACACCCTCATTTTGCCGTTATGTTTAATCCCATGTAATAGGGGGCTAGCCTATTGCCATCAACCCGGCACAATTCCGGGCTGCTAATGAGAAATTCCACCCGGAAAAACACAACAACACTTTGCCCGGCCTAGAGATTGAACATTAGGACCTCACGGTCAGAAGTCGCGCTTGCGACCACTAGACCAAAGAGGCAGTCAATCAATCAACTTTAAACGCAGGCAGTCAATTTAAAGTTATGGAATATTTTAGTTGACTTTTACAATACTTACATACCTTCCTAGGTACGTGGATTGATAGTAAGAACTAGAAATCTTAAAAAAGATCCCGACACAGTTACCCATTTCTCAAACATGCCATTACCGCGTCAAGTTGAAAAGCTAGCTCTATAGAATATTACAACGAGGACACGAGGTATCTATCACCATCGACGGGAATATCCGGTCGTCTCTTTGACGTCTATTTAATAGATCCTCAAAGGTATATTTTACTTTTAGCCAGCACCTAAAGTAACCTCTACGTTTTCACACAAAGGCATTCAAGGCTATTGTTGTCGTCTGAATATCGGCAAAATATAATAAGCTCTACACCTTGAAATCAATTTAAGAAATTATTCTTTAACCAAGCTTTAGGATCGAAGTATTCTGAATAAATTTATAAGCCGACCTGCGCAACTTTGTTATCGTGGATATTAGGTATCTCACACATAATATTATCGAAAAGTTAAGGGCTCTTTACTTTATTGAATATGACTGTTTTCCCCTGACTTTCCTTCAACATAATAAGAATTCCGTTATATAATTTTTCAATATCTTTGTTTTAAGCTTGCATGTGTCGAAATGATTTTCTTTTATTCACCTTTCTAAATACACCTGCATGCAGTATTGTAGTTATTATAAATGCGGCAAGGAAAGAAAAAGTAAACTATTACTTATCATGAAACTTTTAAACAGTGTTGACGTGTTTGCCTAGTTAACAAAGTTTCTATGCAAAATACCGTAGATGCAAATGTAATGAAAATATTGCGTCACATTGACGTAGAATTACTTAGCTAGCGGCCGATTCTCATTTGAATCTAGCATTTATTTATTGAATATTATTGGACGGATAATAAAAATAGTTCATCCGTATAAATAGGTGCGGATGAATAATTCCATCGAGACGACTCTAACGTATATAAACCAGTTAGTAAGTTCGAAGTGGGCTGGTATAACTTGGTATGAACCTACTTGCTAACTTGCCTAGAACCCGTGCGTCTAGCTGAAGTTTTGAATTCAAATCTTTGGTTAGCACCTATGTTCTCCACGAACTTACAATAAACTCGTAGAATAAGAAAAATCATTTTGAAAATCCGTGTGTGTCTTAGAACTTTGACAGTAAGAAGACATTTTTCGTCGTGGTTTCGAACAATGCTGATGCACCTAAATGCGTATTGGGATAAGATTTTTCCAAAAGCTTTAAAGGAAAATCTATGAGTAGATAAAATAGAATCCATTACGCCTGCATGAACGCTGACCAAAATTATAGACTTAGGGGCTTCACCAACCTATCAATAATGAAGTCCGTAACTATTCACCAGATAAGCTAAATGTGACCTAGAAATATGACATTTATGTGTTCAATAATCTTGTCATTATCACTATTAATATGTGGTGAAATGCAAATGTTAGCTAATGAAACGTTTAAAGACCGAATAAGCATAATGAACAGTTAATGATAGGTTGGTGAAACACTACCTTAACGTAGGTAATGAAATTACAAGTTCGTAGCGAAGTGGTAAATTATCCTACTCTATGGATTTTACCGAAATAACTGAGTAGAGTGATACAAAGCCTGTTAAGAATTGACGTCCACATAATACTAGCTGTCACGCGACATAACATCCACCACGAGAATGTTCGCAAACGAGACACTTTACTGACATTATAGTTACAAGGAACAGAGCAGTAACCCACGATACGGGACGGTGGAATATGCGAAGATATTGGCCAATAACTTAGCACCAAATAGTCGGATTTGCCCTTGGGAGCGTGGATTTTATTTGTCAAGCGTACAATGAGAATAATATAAATGATTTTATCTCCTTTTTATCTCGATTGACATATTTTATGAATATAGAGCGATCGAATCGAGGTGGACATTTTTATTAATGAGAAATATTAAAAATTCATAACCTGGGGCCCATTTAATGTAACTACTTCGCACCCCAGATTTTGAACTATTCAGCTGAATTTATGTACCAAAATATGGAGTGCAGATTTGCAGCGTAGTTTCATCAACTTTCATTAAATGAGCCCCTGGTTACTTAATTGTGTAGTTTTATAAAAAGCGATATTATATTAGGTGAGTTGAGTTCAGGACCGAGAGCAATAATTATACCCTTGCACTTACAGGTATAAATAACCCCGCTCTCAAATAACCGATACCGATAATACAGGAGTTCATTATTTTTGCAGTCTTGTTAGTGGAGTAATTTATATTAACAATTCATTTGACAAAAATAATATTTATAGAACTGACGAGAACTTTTACAAGCGATTAAACATAATAAACAAAATGTTCGAACGGTTTCCAATAATACATTCAATGGATCGGCGCCAGTCAATTGTACAAATTAACTAGCAAAAATTTATCATAGGGATGCTGAGCCAATCGGTCCGGCCGGCAGACTCATCAATCATTGACCGATTACCCAGATCTTTCAGCTATATGAAAGAAATTGTATGAAGCTAATCAGAGTATATTACAATTCCTGCAATTATACCATTGTGTATATAGACTTGTGTTTAATATATATTTTTTGTAACTCGCGGCCGCGCGTATTAGTTTATGTCTTAACATAATTCAGAAATCTGCCTACAATTAATATCACATAAAGTATTTATACTATATCTTATATTAATGTGCGTATGCACACATCTAATTATTGTGTTGCAATAGAACTAATACAATAGCAATTTATAATACACACTTTTGCCCTGTAGCGATTTAGACAAAGAGTGGGATTCGTCTTCGTGGTCTGAACAATCTGTACTAGTCAAGCGCTAAGATTATGACTAATTTCCGAGACGACCGTTCATACTGGGTGTAAGGGACGGTGTACCAAAAACTGAAACAGTAAATTCAGCCCATTATTCGGAATCGAAAATAAGTGTTTTTTTTTCTCGGAATTTTCCGAATTTACTGGAAATTGTATATGTATTTCAATAAGCGTTTTGGCAGGTAAATAAACTGAGTGTAAAGGACAGGTTACCAAAAATTTACACAGTGAATTTAGTTCATTATTTTGAGTTAAAAATCCGTGGAAAATATCAACAAAATCTTTCGAATTACCAATTTATAAAAAATACATTTTATTTTTGCAACGTGCTGTGGTCCTAATAGGATTGCTTATTTTACAGCAGAGAAATGTAAAATATGTGAAAAAAAAATCGGAAAAGTGGGAAAATTCCGATCAAAATTTCCACTTATTTTCAATTCAGAATAATATACTACTCAAAACAATATAAGAGCCACTAGGTATTTAAGGTATACTTACCATGAAAAATATTAAATTAACACATTGTTCAATTTACGTAAACTTAAAACAATGTTATTGTTTACCGTTTAGGCTAGTAATTGTTGAAATTAGTGATTAATAAACATTTTTATTTAACTTTTGATAAAAAATGACAATTTAGGATAAAAAACACAAATAACAAAAAGTCACTAAAAACTAAAAAAAAGTCACTTTTTATTTCTTTTTGTCTTCTTTAATAACGGGTATGCCCTCCTCTTTTGGCTATGCACTCCTGTAGCCTGGAATGCATGCTCTCTATCAAATGCCTGACGTTTTCAGCTGGGATCTCTTCCCAGGCACTTTTCAAAGCGTCAATCAGTTGCTGCTGGTTGTATACCTCTTGCGCACTCTCTCTAACCCTTCGTTTTAATTGGTCCCACATGTGCTCGATCGGATTTAAGTCCGGACTGTTTGCTGGCCACGGTAACACTTGAATGTGAGAGCCTTCCAGTACAGACTGGGTCGCTTGAGCTGTGTGTGCACGGGCATTGTCTTGCATCAAGACGAACCCAGGACCCATTCGCTGTGCAAATGGAATCACATGAGGCCTGATGACTTCCTCAATGTAACGCTGAGCAGTTACGGAACCTTCATTTAAAATACCTAGCGAGTTCAGTTTTGCCGTGTAAGCTTATTCCACCCCAAATCATTACATTGGGTCCACCGAAACGGTCAACTTCGTGAATGCAGGCTTCAGAAAATCGCTCGCCACGTCGCCTCCATACTCTATTGCGCCGATCGTCATTAAAGAATTTTACTTTACACTCGTCGGTGAAAAGCACCATGCCCCACTCGTTTATGCCCCAGTCTAAATACTGACGAGAGAATCTTAAACGATTTGCACGTTGAGCCCTGGACAAAGGAATTCGAACAACTCGACGTTTTTAAGTTTGCTGGTCTTCGTGCAATCGGTTACGGATCGTTTGGTCACTGACGCGAGTACCCGTTGTCAACCGTAGGCGATTTTGTAACTTACGAGCCGTCACTGTGCGTTCTCGGCGGGCACTTAACCGGATGTACCGATCCTCATGAACAGTTGTAATACGAACTCTACCCGAACCAGGTCTTCTTGCAACACTACCAGTCTCTTGGAAGCGATTCCAAGCATTTTGGATAGCTTTCCGAGAAAAAACCAGATGCAAATCCACAGACCGCTGCGAATTTCCTTCTTGGATCATTGTAACGGCTATGGTTGCAGTAATTGTGTCCATATGTCTTCGTACTTGTGGCATATTAACATAAGATGTTATTTAAACAAATTAACTAAACAAAGTTAAACGATTATTTCAGATTACCTTAAAGATAATCGTAAAGAAACTTAAAGAAAAATCGAAACAAAATAACAAGAAAATTTCAAATTCAATTTTTTTTTTAAATGATGGTCAATCGTTTGGTGTCAAGTACAAAATCAAAGAGGTTAAATATCGATGAGTTTGTTACATCAATATTTTGTTACTTATTAATTACTTAACGTTCATTAAATTACACTGAAATGTGAAAATAACGAGTGGCTCTTATTTTGTTTTGAGTAGTATATATTAATAGGCTGAATTCACGGTTTCAGTTTTCGGTACACCGTCCCTTACACCTATTATACAAGCTTAGTTTTAGTATATACTAAACCTGAAACTAGTTTCTTCAGAATCACTAGGAGAATCGACTGACATATTGTTTCACCACATTTTTTTTTTTGTTTTTTTTTTTTCATAAATTTCAATTTTGTTTCAGTAGGTTTCTACCCATAACAGCTGACGGGAATAGACACCTTGAGGCTTGAGACGGTCCTCTCGGTCAGTTTCCGTGTATGCAGGGGTTGTCTAATAAGACAACCCCTGCATAACACATATCAGGCATTTCACACTTTTTTAGGGAACTTGACACGACTTAAACTAAGGTGTAAATTGGAGATTTACTAAAAATAACACATATTCAGGCAGTTCTGATGAAAATCTTGTTGGGGTATCTCGGTTTTCGTATAAAGTAAAAATAAGGTTGTATATCCCTTATAAACCTATGTCCAGCAGTAGATGTTCTGTGTTTATTATAAACACGGAAATCTAAATAACAAGTCAACTTTGTACCAACTCTGCTCTGTTATAACGACCAACTAATTCACCAATTATAACGAGCCTGGCTTGAATTAAAACACAAACCTTATTTATTCATGGCATTTTTACTATTTAGGTACCATATCGCAACTTTATGTTCATGATAGAATCTAATTGTAAATCTATTTCAGACATTTAATTAAAACTAAGTAACAGTCGTTAAACGCTTGAAAGTGTCTGAAGGTATTCCTGTGTGGGTTTTTTTATAACTTCCCGAAATCTATCTTCTATACAAGGTTAGTCAGAAAGGGGGTACTAATCCGAAAGGGTGTTAAAGTACACATAATAATGAGTAACTTTTGTTCTACAACTTTTCCCAAAAGTCAATAGTTTAAGAGAAACAGCTGTTCAAAAATCTCAAAAAAAAATCTCTAAAATTTATCTGTCCCCAGTTATGATCAGCTGTGTTTACATTTTAGGTCATATTTGGGGTCATGAATTAGCAGCACCATTTTCTGAATTTGTAACTAAAGCAGGGATGAAGAATTTTTGAAAAAACTAAAAATAAAAATCATTTTATTTGGAAAAAAAAATATCGAATTTTGAAAGGAGAATGCCCATTTTTGTATGGGGATCCGTACCAACTTGCGTCAAACCAAATTTACTCTCAAGAGTCTAGTTTTTATTTCACTTTTCACTACCAACAAGATTTTATCAATATTTAACCACATTTTCGAAATATTCAAAAAAGTTAGAAACCGACTGATTATCTTTTTTTTCAAATTGTTATAGTCGTGATTACTATTATTTATTTATCATATAGGTATGCGTTTTAGGCCGCATTGCTGAGAAGTGCATTGCATATTATAGATATACTACACGTGCGCGATAAGTTGAGACCCAGACTAGGTACTTCGAATGCGCCCGCACGCTTGCTGTTCTCGCCTATATTGTGACGTTACACGCTCAGGTCAACTTACCGTGCACGGGCAGTATCTTCAATCATATATTTCCATCCTTTTTTATCCATAATATAATATTTCCATTAATCGTTAGAAATAACGCACTCCTTCTGTTCATATTTTCACGGTTGACAAAATCTGACAAATGATTCGGGAGTAAATGCCTGGCCTTTACAGTAGTGACATAAAGTGCTGCTTCTGGTGGGTCTTCAATAAGCTTGTGGTATTTATTTAATAGCGCACAAGATATTTTAAAATCATCCATTAGATGTCTAGCAGCTCTGTTATTATAAACTTCAGAGTCACTATATCGATACGCCAGGAAACAAGAGTCACTATCTCAACACTATCAATAGTTATTACAGACGTAGTGAATTAATTAAGTATTCAATAAAACTACTAGAACGATTTAAACGCAGCAAAAAAACATTGTTTGATTTGATACAAATATCAAAACGCCATAACCAAATTGACATTGATACTGACAGTTTCATAATTCGGTGTTCCGAAACATAGACTATACACTATATTCCGAAACTCCTTGACTGTAGGTGTTTTGAATAATATCTGAAATACGCAATGTTTTTTTAATAAAATGGTGAGATAAAATAAAACGATTAAATAGAATTAATTATTTTCTATTATATGATCTTGTAGATTTACTTACCTTGATAGCGAAAATAATTGACAACTGTAATTGGAACGAAAACGTTTTCGGAAACGAACTTTTATTGTGATGGATATGCCATTTTTGCGGAAGTAGGTAATTGTTAATTTTTTATTATCTTTTAATTGATATTTTTTTAATGCGGTTAAAAAAGACGGTTAAAAATCAGTACATTTTACACATAAATAAAACATTATTTTCGGTGTTAATGTAATTGTGACGCTATTTGGTACGGGATATGGGCATTCTCCTTTAAACACTTGCTTTCAAACAGTCATCAGCGATACTATAAGTGGGCTTCGGATTAGTACCCCCTTTCCGACTAACCTTGTATATATTAGGTTGGGGAAAAAGTCTTTTCGCATTATACACAGTATATATGAACTTGTAATAAAATCTCTTTGGCTATTTGTATCTGGCTGGTTTTGGTATCATTGAAAGTTTAAATTTTAAAGAACATAATTCCAAATTCAAATTAGGAAAATGTGTGATTTTCATTTGTTTTTCGTACCGTCAAGATGAGTGTTATAATGAAGAAATTCGATACATTTTAAAAGGACGGTGGGCAAAATACACCCAGCTCCGCCAGCCATACAGTAAGTGTGACCTAAAACATCTACCAAAAACGAGCATCTTTTCTTATGAAGGCATAAAAAAAAATCCCAGAGATAAAAATGTATACATACTCGTACCTAAACTGAAAAAATATTTTTAATGAATATTATACATAACTATTTAGCTGTACTACTAACCGTACTTTAGGTTGCTGCGCCCATGTAATGGTAATTATATGGTTTTTAAACCTGGCAAGGCATGAAGAAAATATCCACAGACCGGCTCTATTCTTGGACTCCGTAATAATAGATCACAATAATTAATATGTACTGTTTATTTCGTTTTTATAACAATAAAAAATGTTTTTGTCGGGCATGCCACCATCCGGGTGAGTCTATCAGATATATTATTTCTGGCTGTTCTCGTCTGGCTAACGGCGAGTACTTGCACAGGTATAACCAAGTGGCCAGGATTATTCATCAGCAACTTGCTTTGAAATACAATCTTGTGGATTCTGAGGTGCCGTATTACAAGTATGTGCCCGATCCAGTTCTCGAAAATGACCATGTCAAGTTATCCTGGGATCGGTCTATCATCATCGACGGGACTATTGTAGCCAATAAGCCTGATATTGTGATATACCATTGACGATATTACCATCCCGCATGACGAGAATCTCGTGAAAGCTGAGAAAGAGAAACAAATCAAAGTCGTTACGGCCAACGGCTTGATAGCCAAGAACCTCGATCAACATCTTTGGAGGCTCTCGTTGAGCGGCTGGATCAAGGGCCTGATTCAGAAGGCAGTTCCCCTCGATACGGCCTCGACACTACCTTGGACCCTGTTCCCGACATCGCCGGACCACTATTTTTTATATTTTTAAATGTTTTTATATATATTTTTTATAATAGATGAATAAAGGATAAAAATGTTTTATAAGTTAAGTTGTATTTGTTTCAATAATATCTATTATTCAACTTTTAATAAATAGAGAACCCCAGGACAGAATTTGATGTACATTGGCACAGAGAAACATGGATGTGGTGCCTTCTAAATAAAAGTAGTCAAAGCTGTGGCGGGTGTGGGTGTGCCGCCCATACATTCTTGCCCACTATCCTTTTACTACAAAAAAGGTAAAAATGCAATGCAAGCCGCGAAAAAAATTTGCGATGTTTATGGACCTAGTGCAGTATCTGTGAGAGTAGCACAAATTTGGTCTAAGCGTTTTCAATCCGGAAATTTTGATGTCAAAGATGCACGTCGCTCTGGTCGCCCTATTACGGATAAAATGGATGCCATTTTTGAAAAAGTGGAGCAAGATTGGCATATCAGTAGTTACGACGTAGCTGAAGAACTGGGAATTGACCACAAAACAGTTTTGGCGCATTTGAAAAAAACTGGTACACAAAAATGCTCGATATTTGGGTACCACGGACTATTTTCTAGTCCGTGTTGGGTACCTCACGAGCTCACTGAAAGAAACCTAATGAACCGTGTACTCATTTGTGATTCTTTATTACGACGTAATGAAACAGAACCATTTTTGAAGACGCTGATAACTGGTGATGAAAAGTGGATCACATACAACAAGAACGTGCGAAAAAAGTCGTGGTCAAAGGCCGGTCAGGCTTCACAGACTGTGGCGAAACCCGGGTTAACTCGCAACAAGGTGATGCTGTGTGTGTGGTGGGATTGGAAGGGCAGTATTCATTATGAGCAGTTACCACCAGGCAGGACCATCGATTCTGAACTCTACTGCGAACAACTGATGAGATTAAAGCAAGAAGTTGAGAGAAAGCGGCCGGAATTATTCAACAGAAGGGGTGTGGTTTTTCGTCATGATAACGCTAGATCTCACACATCTTTAGCCACTCAGCAAAAATTAAGAGAGTTTGGCTGGGAGGTGTTCATGCATCCGCCGTATAGTCCTGACCTTGCACCTTCAGATTTCCACCTGTTTCGGTCTCTTCAGAATTCTTTAGGCAGTGTCAGGTTAACATCACGAGAGGACTGCCAAAACCACTTGTCGCGGTATTTTGATCAGAAGTCCCAAAATTTCTATAGCAAAGGGATCATGTCCCTACCTACAAGATGGCAAAAAGTTATCGAACAAAATGGTACCTACATACTTTAGTTAAATGTAAATAAACTATATTAAAAAATGTTTTGAATTTTCTTACAAAATGCGAAGAAACTTTTTCCCCAACCTATTATAAAAGGAGAAGCTGACTGACTGACGGACTGACTGATCTATCAACGCACAGCCTAAACCGCTGGGGTTAGAGACTTGAAATTTTTACAGTAGGTTCCTTTAGTAACGTAGGCATCCACGAAGAAAGGATTTTTGAAAATTCTACCCCTAAGGGGGTGAAATAGGCGATTGAAGTTTGTATGAAAAATCGTCACTTAACGGTTTCAAAATTTCACGCAAGCGAAGCTGCGGGCGAAAGCTAGTAGTAAATATATAGTATGGTGCACAGATCTTGTTAATAATTCATGGAGTATCAACGCTATGCTGATGCATCGACTGCCAAGCACTGACTGAAATGAATGATATTCAATTAGGAACTTCTGCAAAATAATATAAGGCTAGGTATTATTTGCTGCGGATTTATCCGGCAGGGAAAGTTTGGAGCCGTTAGAGTTTAGTCATGTTTGTCTGTATGTCACAGGTGACGGGTATAACAGAGGTGTAGTGTAGGTAACGCATCCTATACCTATAAATAGGAGCTGCCAGGCAATACCGGCTATGTCCGGACAGTAGTAGTGCTCGTTACGAAACGTAACCAGTTATTGAAACTATCTATGCATACAACAGCGGGTAGCGGGTGCAGTCCGACGAAACCATCTATTTCTTAGCAGACGTTTTACTCGGTGACACGATTCACGAATGAGCAATGGAACGAAATGTAACGAATCGTTCTTTCGGCCATGTTTGCTTTGCCTCGGCGCGGCAACAACTTCGGTTGTTAAAACTACCCTAGGCCTGGATAATGCATGAAAGAAATTTGATTGTAATATTTAACACTTAATTCTCGACAATAGAAGGTAATCATACACACATGGTACATCAAACAAGCTAATTAAGCTTTCTCGTGAATCGGCAATCGTTTCATTCGTCACGTTTTTCAACTAAAAACGTCGTAAAACACTATTAAAACCGCTATTCAAATAGAGTGTTTTAAAAACCGCTCTTGATATTTGATAGACAGTATCGTTACACAAAAAAGCCGCTACAGCCCACCGCTACCGGGTAGGCTAGGGATAAAGTAATATTTACTGGTCATACTTAAAAAAATAATCATTAGAAAGTATCTTAAGCTTTACATCGAATGCAAAATCCGTTTTTATGTAAGTACCATCTGTGGCAAACGAACAAACACACTTTTCTTTATGTATGATAATGGTGCGCGGCGCTACTTTGTTTTAATAATTTAAACTTGGACATCTTACTTAGTAACCCAGTTTTAGCGAAAATAAAGAAAATAGGTGCACTGGTTTAAAGTTTACTAATGTGAATATTATTTATACCAACCAGCTTTTTGCAGACTGCTTCTTTGACAAAGTTTCTTTGAGAAATAAATCAACTGTATCTTGAAGGTTTTTCTCGAGCGATCGAAATAAAACATAGATTAAATTTTGAATCAGGCTATTGGGTACAAAACAATGAAAGTTCTATCGCTATAATCTATCTAGCCGAGCCGTTATTACGTGATGCTCGAACAAACAGGCAAAATTATCAATATTGTTGATACACCTACTCGTAAATAACCCCTTTATGTATAGGAATTTCAAACAAATATTCAATGTACAAACATGACCCACTAATAGCTTTACATTATAAATATATAGGTAAATATGACAGGAAACTTGGTTCAAAGAAGGCCGTCTCTTTGTACGCCACTAGGATATGATATTGCTACGAAATAGGTTACATTTCGTAGCACGTAGCGTAGCGCGGTCAGGTGCTCCGTTTACCTACTGACTCGTGCAAGCGATTCGGTCGGAATTATAGTCGGGCTATATTTTTTTTGTATAAAGGTAAACAAAACCTTTAAGAATCGTTGAAGAATAAGGTTATCCTACTAATTATAAATTAATAAAGAACAGGCGCGTAGTAGTCTCAACCGGCGGCATGCGTGTATGGCAAGATGTACAATCTGTCAAAAAAGTACCGAGAATGGATGATTTGTGCAAGTGCATGGTTCCATTTTTTTTTTTTATTTGTTACGACTTTTTCCCATTTTGGCGCGGAGTTTTGAGTTACATCTGTTATTTAAATTAAATACAGTGCTGTTTTTAGTTAGATCATATCTAGTGTGTATTGCGAATTTCATAATGGACAAAAACATCGAACAAAGAGTTTGTCTTTTTTACATCGCGTCAATGGAATATCGAATTCGGAGTCACTGAAAATGTTACCTACAGAAAGCGGTTACGGTGAATCGACTTTATCAAAAACACGTACTTATGAGTGGTACAAAGTGTTCAAAAGCGGCCGAGATATGATGGAAGATTTGCCTCACTCTGGTAGACCATCAACGTCTTCAACTAAAGTTAACATCGCAAAAGTGAAGGAAATAGTGACAGAAAATCCTCATTCAAGTTTGAGAGAGATAGCCGCTGAAGTCTCTGTGTCTCACGAGTCGATCCGTACCATTTTAAATAATGACTTGGGTATGAAACATGTTGCCGCTCGGCTAGTCCCAAAAGACCTGAATTTTCTCCAAAAACTCAATTGCATAAGAATCGCTGAGGACATGCTAGAACGAGTCAATTCCGACCCAATATTCATGAAACGCATTGTTACTGGTGACGAGACGTGGGCTTACGAGTTTGACATGCAGACTAGTGAACAAGCTTCGGAGTGACGCTTTCCAACTGAACCGAAACTGAAAAAACCACGCCGAAGTCGATCAAAAGTCGAAGTCATGTTGACTGTTTTCTTTGACTATCGCGGTGTTGTGTAATCGGAATTCTTGCCGGGAGGTCAAACGATAAATAAAGCATATTATTTGATCGTTATGCGGCGTTTAAGAGAGCAAATTCGACAATAAAGGCCAGATTTGTGGAAAGTAAATTCTTGGATTTTGCATCACGATAATGCGCCTTCGCACAAGACCATCATTGTGAACGAATTTTTGACCAAAAACTCAACAAATACCATCGAGCAGCCACCTTATTCACCAGATATGGCTCCAGCCGACTTCTTTCCTAAACTCAAATTACCACTTCGTGGCACCCGTTTTCATTCGGTAGAAGACATAACCCTTTACACCCGACTGGAAAAGAGAGTTTCACTTTAAAAAAAATCTGGCTCCAAACCGTTTATTTTCTGCAATGCAAGCGGCATGGATCGATCGTGAGGATGGCGAGATATCCTCACAATCAATCGATGCCGGTTGCGTTTGCAGAAAGTAAACGGTTTGGCGCCAGATTTTTTTTAAATGAAACTCACTCATTTTGGTTCGGGTGTAAAGGGATAAAGGAGAATTCGCAGCGAGAACTGAACTCAAACCCGGAAAAAGCGTTTAAAAAATGTTTTGATGATTGGATTTTTCGTTGGCGTAAGTGTATCGTTTCTGAAGGAGCATACTTTGAAGGCGATACATTTTTGGATGAACAACTAGCATTTTGTGTTTTATTGATCTTTTCCCGGTACCTTCTTGACAGGGTAGTATGAACGTGGACGAAGCGAAAGGAGTATGTAATGATCGTAGCATGTGGCGTTCTGCAGTTTCTGCCTACCCCCATGGGGAAAAGGCGTGAATTTATGTATGTATTATGTATGTAATTATAAATTATTCTTGTAAAAGTGAAGATAGATGGATGGATGTTTGTTACTCAATTACGCATAAACAACTGAAGGGATTTAGATGAAATTTGGCACACAGATTATGTCCTAGATGTCTAGATGCCTAGACTATGTCCTACATAGGATACTTTTATCCACGTACAAGAAGTAGTTCTCATAGGATGCGAGTGAAACCGTGGGTAACATATCGTCGCCCGGGAGTGAAAACCTCGGGAATGCATTTGGCCTTTGTACGGCTCCTGTGGGGTCATTCCCAGTTGCCCCGCCACCACTGGTGGCAAATGGGATTCTTATATTAAAATGTATACAAAAATCCCATTTGCCACCAGTGGTGGCGGGGCAACTGGGAATGACCCGTTCCTGTGGGCTTTCATGCAGAATAAGTCGCGAGCAAAAGCTAGTCAATTATATTTATTACGAATGTTATATACCTAATAAAGGCTAGTTTCAGTGCCTATAAACTAATTTCACATAGAGCGGCTCTTTTATGAAATAGTATACTTAATATTTCCTATAATATAATAGTTGAAGAATACGATTTTTAAAAAGTTCGAATTTAATATTTGATTAGTTAGTTTTTCATATCATACTCGTATACAATTCCTATATACATTATTCTTATAATATTTACACAAAGAATATTTACATAATTACAAATAAAAGTATTTACAAATAAAAATAAAAAATATCCTAATAAAACTATAAACTAAAATAGGGCATCAAAATATTCCTCCGCATCGCTGTCGATTGGTAACGTGCCCAGAAGGCTGGCAGCATTGCCACGTTGTATGGCAATGTTTATCCTTTGACCAAAGTAAAGGCCAGCATTCGGGTCACGGGTCGTGTCGACCAGCCGCCTTGCAAGATCTTTGTATAAAATTTGGGCACTCGGACCCCACGGTCCGAGTGTTTCGACCCCAAACGGCTCGAAAATATAATTACTAATCAAGTTATTATATTTTCGCCGCTTGAGGGCCTCCGCAGCTGCAGCAGCAGTGCCAGCACAGCCTACCGAGCTAGAAAATGAGATGGCGCAAGGATATCGACGCACGTTGCGTCCCATACCAGAGGCCTACCCATCTTCCATGGCATCAATGACATACCATCTGGTCTCTTGCCATCGTCACGTGCCAAGCCATTTGGTTCTAATACGGCTGGAACGCCGGTGGTGACAAGAGCACGACGGATAATATCATTTAAGTTGGCGTGCCATGCTATACGACCTGCACTCCTACTGCAAGCCAAGCCGTGGTGTCCGAGGCTGTCGACGGCTTCATCGCAGTGGCAGCGATGCGGAGAACAGCACAGTCTTTTTAAAAATGAATATGTTTAATGGATTCTTAAAGTAAAATGAATGTGTCACGACCAAGGGTTTGTTTACCTTTTATAAAGAAGTTAAATGGCCCGACTGTAGTCAACTACAGTCGGGCCATTACATTATGACTAATGTAGCGTTACATTATGACTAATTAAAGAGACAAGTACAATGAACATGCTGAAACAGAATACATACTCAGAAAAGAGTTCAGGTGTAAAATGCACTTACTGCCTTAGTTTAGTGGTCGCAAACACTGGGCTGCAGCTGACCGCGAGGTTCCGAGTGAGGTGTTCTTGTCGGGCAGAGCGTTATTACGATTTAGAAAACAGTAGCTGTCCCGATTATGGATCTGTGCAAGGTAAGTGAAAATTGACTCCTATAGGTGATAGGTTAATAGGCGAAATTAGGGGTACAACACTACACCTCTGTCATACCTTAAGGGGAACGAAATAATGATGGTGTTTTTGTTTTTTAGGGTTCCGTACTCAAAGGGTAAAACGGGACCCTATTACTAAGTCTCCGCTGTCCGTCTGTCCGTCTGTCACCAGGGTGTATCTCATGAACCGTGATAGTTAGACAGTTGAAATTTTCACAGATGATGTATTTCTGTTGCCGCTGTAACAACAAATACTAAAAACAGAATAAAATAAATATTTAAGGGGGCTCCCATCTCCCATACAACAGACGTGATTTTTTGCCGTTTTTATAGATAATGGTACGGAACCCTTCGTGCGCGAGTCCGACTCGCACCTGGCCGCTTTTTTTAAATACGCATCGCCAGCATTCGGGGACCATAGTGCTGTGAAATGACCAGTTACATTAGTAATTCCCTAACCGCCCGCATCCTGTATTGGTTGAGTTATCGGCTAATGTAAATGAGCCAGAACAAACCAATTGTTAGCATTAGTTTAGCGAGTTTACACATTAATAGTACTCACGCATTTAATAGTGCTGCTACACAGTGGTCATTAAATGTAACATAATGTTATAAACTCTATAACATTTACATTTTGTTATACTTATAACAAACTACACAACTACATACATCATACATACACATACACAAACGGAACACCGAAGGCAAAAGATCGCACGGTCGTTCACCAACAAGATGGACCGATCAAATAAAAGACTCGTCGTCATCCAAATTCTACACGATTGTAAGAGACGCGCTGGACAGAAACCGGTGGAAACAGATCATCCGCTCCAGATGCAACCCTAGTGCTGACCACGATCCTCAGACATGAGGGACCCACCCTAGAGAGAGATAACAAACTAGCTGTACGGCATACGTTGTAATTCACTTTTTCCTAATTACTACCTACCTACCTTCAGAAACAAAATCAAAATACACACATCAAAAGTGTCTAGGGATCAAGCATTTTTATGCGGATTTCTTGAGATTGAGATGTGGCTTTGTAATAAATTTATGATTTTATAAATTTATATGGATCCTTTTTGGTGCATTTCATAATTTGAATCAGGAACTGTGAATCAAATTCGAGTAAAAGATGAAAATCAGCTGTCAATATTTTCCCTATAAAAACATACAACGCATTGAAGACATTATTAGTGCTACTGTTTCCCTACTACTGATTAAAACCAACGTTATTATGGAGCGGCGACGTCATTTAAGCAGGGAAGAAATGCTCAGAGCCGTGGGAATGATAGAAGCTGGTTCCCGGCAACGTACTGTGGCTTTAGCTCTGAATACAAGTCAGAGTGTTATCAGTCGACTTTGGACACGTTACCGAAGCACTGGTACCGTGGCTGAGCGCCATGGAGGACGGTATCGCTGCACCACACGGAGACAAGACCGATACATTCAAATCTTAACTCGAAGAGCTCCAACAATAACCGCCATGATGTTAGCCGTGAGGCTTCATCACTCTTCAGGGAACTTAATTAGCGACCAAACAGTCAGAAACCGCTTGCATGAAGTGAACCTTCATTCCCGAAGACCGCTACGGGTACCACCTATAGCAATGCACAATCGTAGGATTCGATATCAATGGGCTCTTGGACACAGAAATTGGGCAGAAGAACAATGGCGTTTCGTGTGCTTTTCTGATGAGTCTCGTTTTGGTATGAGACCGGATACAAGACGTATACGACACTGGAGAACCCCTGGACGCCAACAGCGATTAAAATCCTGCCAGGAAGTCCATCCTTATAGTGGTGGAACCATCATGGTATGGGCGGGTATTTGGATCGGCGGAAGAACTGAGTTGATTTGGATCAGAGGCAACCTCAACGCTCAAATTTATGCTGAGACGATTGTATCAGACGTCATCGTTCCTCTACAAGCGCAAATCGGTCCCTTATTTCAGTTAATGCATGATAATGCACGACCGCACACCGCAAGAGTTGTAAGACAGACTCTCGCCGCAGCTAACATCAATGTCCTGCCCTGGCCTGCTCAGTCGCCAGACTTGAACCCGATTGAGCATGCATGGGATATGCTACAGAGAAGAGCTCTGCCGAATATGGAGGGTATCCAGTCGCAAGAAGACCTTTTTTTGTTGTTGCAACGAACATGGACGGCCATTCCACAGCGTGATTTGGATGAACTCATTTTGAGTATGCCAAACCGATGTTCTTGTGTTGTTAGTGTTCGCGGTAGAAACACGGATTATTAATTGTTTAAGTTACCCAATAAAATTTTAAAGAAAACTGTTATTTCAGTCTTTTTTTCGAACTTTTGTGTTAGTGGTTCAAATGTCAAAAATCCCTTTATTAGGAAAATGGCAAATTTCTTTATTAATGCAAAGGTGACTTGGTTTATCGTTACTGTGACAAACGAAAACACTTTATTTGATGAATCCTTAAAGAAAATTTTAATTAATATCAATCAGGAGAAAAGTTATTGCAAAAATATATGTTGATCCCTAGACACTTTTGATGTGTGTATTAACAAAAAGTTAAAACCATTTTCATGCATGCGGTAAACAAATGAAGAATATGGACATGCTGAGATAATTTCGTTTTTTTTTTAAATATCGCAATTTTCTTTCTTAGGAACCTTATCCAGACAATTACGAATACAACAAAAAAAAAATTGCGAAATCGGTCCAGCCGCTCACACGTGATGTGATGCCGTGACCAAGGGAAATAGGGATTCATTTTTATTTATATAGAAGATAGATAACACATAACATCACGCTTTTATTCTCCGAAGATTTAGGCAGATATGTATAGCATGCACCCTCATTTCGCCGTTAAGTTTAAGTCCCATGTAATAGGGGGCGAGCTTATTGCCATCAACCGGCCACAAATCCAGACTCCGGGTTGCTACTGAGAAACTCCACACGTAAAAACCCAATAAAAATTTAGCTGACTTTGGGCTCGAACCCAGGACCTCACGCTCAGCAGTCATGCTTGCGATCAGTTGGAAAACGAGGTTGCAAATAATGAACTACATTTTATGACCTCTGTGTACACATATGTGCAACATCATTATAGCTTGAAAGGCAAAAATTACCAAGCGACATGTTGGCAACTTTACACTAGAGCATTTTAAAGGTTTTTTTTTGAAAAATAATTAAAATATCGCCTATTCGTCATAACTTCTAGATTCCAACGAATTTTAATAAAACTTTAAAATGCTCTAGTGTAAAATTGCCAATACGTCGCTTGGTAGTTATTTTTTGCCTTTCAAGCTTATGTATAATTTTGAGAAAACACATAAGTATATAAAAAATCTTTTTATTTAGCGTGCAGTGTTCTTCCTTTTTTATTCGTCCAAGACGTCGACGAAAAATGTGAGGCTATCGGGAATGGTGTCGCCTATCGTAACATTGCCAAACAGTACCTCTCCTTCTCATCTATACATATAATAAAATCGTGGTTTAGAAGTAAATAAGAAATTTTTGTCTAGAACTTATAAATCGCGCGGTAACGAAACCATAGCGCGATCTAATTCGACGCCAACGCCATCTAGGGAAGTAAAGATTAAACATGTGTTTGCATGTTTATGCAAGCATCACGTAAAAACAACTGACCTAATGCTGTTGACTTTTATAAACATATATTGTGCTTATCTCCAAGTAACACATGTTTTTTGTTTCATCGCAATCGGTTCACGCAATCAAAAGTTATGCGAATTGTAAGTTTTCTAGAAGAACTTAGCATGTATTAGTTTGTACCATTATTTTCAATAGATGGCGTTACGTGTATCAAATAATGTTGTGAGGAAATATTTTACTACGAATAAATCCACAAATTACCTAATATTCATTGTTGAATTGGTACCTATTCTCAGTCTACGAAAGGTCTAATGAAATGCTATCCTTATGAAGAAGGAACTAAGCTTTTACAAAAAAAAACGAAGATATTGTTATTTAGAATTTATTAGGTCAATTTCTTATTGTTGTTCACAATAAAATTAATTCATGATGTGGACTAATAGTAGGATTTTTGTTCATTGAATGTTCATACTTTTTGGGAATGCTGATGCCGAAAATAAGGTCCATATTCAAATTGAAATCGGTGGCCATGATTATTTGCAAGGAAAGCGCTCACCCAGTGCTTTCGTTGAAATTTAGTATTTCGTAATCATTCTATCTACTCAATGCACTTTTTGGAATGTTTTTCTATATTTTATTTTATTCATTTTTGTCAGATTCATTCAAAGCCTGTCGCCGTCGTTTTATTAAGTTTATTTAATTGAGTTTTTTTAAGCTTTAGTTTAGGTAATGTTCCAGAGACATGGCCATGGAGGGCAAGTATTTTAAATATTAAAAATAGCAAATTTGACTCAAAGGAAACTTCATTTTACTTTTTTTTAAAGTAAGAAATATTGCCTTTTACTGATTTTTTTGCCTGAACCGGGAATCGAACTGACAAAGCTTTACGTACCATCCGGTATTATATTATGGCACCTGTTGAAAGATATCTATAAGGTCAATAATAAGGATCAAATCTCTCCAACAAACACACTGTCTTAAATTGAAGGAAGTGCAAGAAATAAGAAGTAACAACAAATAAGTGTTTGAATTGAAATGTACCTAAATTAGGTAGGTACTTAATGTTAGTTTTTATGGTCTTCCATCAATTTCAGGCACTATGTTTATTGGAGCGATTTGATCCGTATTATTGATCATATCGATTGGTGAAATAAAAATATAGATGATGTTTTTTCGCGTTTGTGTTAGTTCGATTTCCTGATCAGACTTTTTGAAAGCAGTGCCTACCTATTTTAAACTTATTAAAATTAAATGAAGTCTTCTATAAGTTTTTTTTTAAATATTTAAAGTTCTTTTCTATACCTACCACACCTCGAATGAAATCATAATTTAGTTCGCAGATTGTAACAAGACGGCGTTGTAGCTATTTTTGTATCGCGATATGGTTTTGTTACATCTTCAATAAAAGTATCAATATTCAATTATAATCCATTTTAGCAAGGAAATGTATAGAAATAAGCAACACGTTTTTAGTATTACGGTTTTATGAATCTTTACGGTCAATCAAGAGGAGCTGAAACTCTACATAAAGAAATGGTTCAAAAGATATAAGTGTCTTAGTGGGACACCTTTATCTATTATTTTAATAAATTGATTAAGCGGATATTTACTAAGTCTCTGCTCACCCCGCCAAATCCACTTGTGGATTGGACCATTGGACTTGGACCATTATAGAATTTTAGGAACAAAAAACTTTGAAAAAGTAAAGACCGACTTCAAAAAAAACTAAACGGAGTAAAATAATTTTCAATTAATAAAACTATCAGTTTCAGAAGTCGGTGCATTCAATTTGTTTCAGCGTAGAACACCGACTTCTGAAACTGGTAGTTTTATTAAATGATAATTATTTTACTCCGTTTAGTTTTTTTTGAAGTCGGTGTTTACTTTTTTAAAGTTTTTTTTTAATACTTTTTAGTGCCACAAATTACAATTACAATAGTGTACAAATTCTCGGACCAGCACTACAACTAGAACGTCGTCTACATACGATTTGTTTTTTTTTTGTTTTTGTTGATTCTTTCAAAAAGTGCTGAATTAATTTCAATAAAATTTATACCTCTGAAGTATGGCCTACCAAACAAAAAAAGGATCATCAAAATCCATTCATAATTGGCGGAGATATCGCGAAACAAACAGACACAAAAAAAAAAACATTCAGACAAATTGAGAACCTCCTCCTTTTTAGGAAGCGGTGAAGGGTGGGAGCTTTTGGGGGTGCAGTCAATTGTAACTACCTAAATTTGACGTTCAAAAAGAACTAAGTAATACTAGTCTACTTTGAATAAACGAGTTTTGAGTTTGAGTTTTGAAGTCGGTTAAAAAATACAATATGCGTTTTTGTTTCAAATGATACCAAAAAGAAAAAGTAGTAGATACCTGAACTGTAGAAGGGATGATCTCCAAAATCAGCGTATTTGGTTGACCTGTCTGGCACATTTTAATATTGATCTTAATTGTGTTCCGTATTTTTATATCGATTCGGTGTCTACATAAGCCTATTTTTATATTGGGCTCGGTTTTAACCAATCACTTTTGGAATATTTAGCTTTGAAGTTTTAGAGACCGGAGCGATTAATTTTTACTTTGGAGATTGAGAGAGAGAGTGAGAAGACTCAAAAGAACAAAACCGTTCGAGCTAGTGTTTAGTGATAGTGAATAAGTACAATGTAGTACAAGTGCTACACATAAAGAACACATGAACAAAGTGTCTTCGCCTTAATAAAGACAATGACAAAAGTGCTATTGGACACATTCTTAGTAAAATAACAGTCTAAGTTATAAATAAATTACTCATTGGCCTAATTATAAGGCTAGATTGTAATAAGATTAAGGCGCATCGTCATGAAGCGCAATAAGATAGGAAAAAAAAGTAGATTGAGTCAGAAACAGTACTCAATAACTTTTTTACAAATAAATGGTACACTATTCCGTAACCAGTCATAGCCTAGCAATTGAACACTTGCCTGCCACACAATGTCTTTCTCTCAAAACTTCTGACTTTTCGAATGCATGTGCGGATTACCATTTGATATCATCACTTGCGTTAACGGTGAAGGCACATCGTGAGGCAACCTGCATACCTAAGAGGGTAAATTAAGTTTTCGATGGTGTATTCAGGGTATAAACGAATTTGTGTAATTCTTTCAAACCTCATGACCTATTAATAGTATAGATTAACCCCGCACGGCACTTAGATTGATTAAAAATAAAAATGAACTTTTTTTTCCCTATTTTTGTGACAGATTATTCAGATAATTTCGATTCCATGCATAAATGAATGAAGGCACGGCGTCACAGCTGACGGGCACGACTAGCGCGATATCGCTCCACGCAGTCAGTTAGTTAACTTGGGACGCTAAAATTACTCAGATACAGAATACCATGGTTAATTTTTTGTTTTTTTTTTTTGTTTTATTCTGAATAAAACCTATGCAGGATCAATCACCAGTAGATCACGCGGTTTGAAGGAATTACACGAATTCGTTTACACCCTGTATAGGCCGCCAACCTACACCAGGCCAAGTGTGGTGAATTAGACCCATTACGCACTGTCGACTGGTCGTCGGAAACTTGGTCGACGGCGACTGTGATTTTTTTATAGTTTTAATAGGTGTTTACGCGTTTTGTGCACGGTCGCCCGGGCGACTATGCTTATGTTTTGGTCGCCGAGAGACCAAGTCTTCGGCGACCAGTCAACTGTGCGTAATGGCTCTTAAGGTCTTAACCCTTCTCATTCTAAAAAGAGGCCCGTGTTTATTGGGATAGTAATGGGCTATGCTTATTCGGGTATATGCTCCTATGATAGATTTCCAATACGACAAGTTTTAATAGATAAACTGGGTACAAGGTTTAAGCTATTAGGGGCTCGTATGTCAGTCACAATCGCAACAGTGTCTCGTAAAAAATATGGATATTCTGGACCAAACCGTTCTAACTTTTCCTTTTTTTTTCAGAGATAACATTAGGCTGTACACGTTTCATCTGACAACGCTTGCATCCCAAGGGACCGTTCGACCGGGAAAAATGCAAGCTATTCAGCTCTGCCTGCCTCTATCACGGCGAGCTTCTATCTGTGATGGTTCAACATTGTTTTCTACTAAAAATTCGCAAAATGTTTGGCATTTAGTTGTTCAAAAATGCTCATACAAAAAAAAAACATTGTTCAATAAATATAAATCATTGACACGTGTCGATAGCACATGCGATGATATAATTAATAGCCATGCAGAGCATCGCTAATTGAAAGCATCGAATGAAAATGTCATAAACCTGTATTATTATGATTATACGTACATATATCAACGTGCATCTCATCGCTACGAATGTCTAGTGCTTAGCTAGAGGAAGTAATTTATTTGAATTAATATAATTTATTTAGCTTTTACCTTCCTTGCGTTAATTTTAGCAAGATGGAGGAAAACCAGCAGAAATTCATTTGTTCTCATTTTTGTCGTATATTTTTGTCCGCTACGTCGTAGGCGTCGTCGTAGCAACAGTGGTGTAATTAAGGAAATGAACTTGCAAGTTATGTGTGCTTACACTTATAGAATAATCTTAATAACCCAGCTAAGATGGGGATTCATTGATCACTTCACGCTGGGGCGTAGATGTGGTGCTGTTCCGCAAACGATGGAGCTGACGCCTACACGCTAGAGAAACTTATGGACGCTAGTGAAAATGCAGTGCTCGTAACTAAGTTCTGGACTGAAGCAATTCAGAGTACCATCGACACGCTAACAAGATGATTATAGTTTCAGTTGTCTTTACAGTTAAAAGTATGACTCAAATATTTGACGATAGATGATTTAATTTGACGACACGTTTGGTGCAGTGGCTAAGCGATTGGCTTCTGCGCCACGGGTCGTGGGTTCGATTCCCACACGGAACAAAAATTTGTATGGCCTACAGATGGTTGTTTCGGGTCTGGGCGTTTGTTTGTGAGATTTGTGTCTGTAAACGCACCCACGATACAAGAGAAATCTTAGTGAGGGGCAAAGTTAAAAAAAAAAAAAAACTTACACAAAATACTCTATTTAAAAATTCTGTTTCAATGTTTTATAGGTATTTATTTCTATACTGTAACCGGAATTTCTGGTAAGCTATGATTCTGTATGATTCGTTTGTTTTTTGTTACGTAAATCAGGATTTCATCAACATACCCTCAGATTTAAATGTCTACCCTTGGGAGCAAAGAAATCGAGCCGCTCCTTTTTCACGTGTCCTGGTTATTTGTTTTGTTTTCATGAATTATATCATTCAAAATACAAAAAACTACCCTCATTGTAAAGGTTATCAAATAACCTTTTAGGCGATATATGTAGAATTGATCTGTTCCATAACACCAAAAATAATAACAATATTACCTACGTGAAAAATAGAAGTGGCTCGATTTATTTGCTCCCAAGTATACAGGGTGGAAAAAATCAATGGGCCCTGAAGGGAAAACACTTTAAATCCTTAAGACAGATTATTTTACTCACAGGAAACATTCCTTTGTTTTTACAAAGAAACAAAACTGCATTCACAGATTTCTCGACATGCTTCCGGGAATCAACCAGTTAGAAATTCAAAAAATAAACACTCACTATTTTATTTCACTAGTCGATACAGTCAATGTTAGAGATAAAATGTCTTTAAGAAACATTAGATCTCACACTCGTCTGTCGTACAAGATATCCATGAAATCTAATATTTAGTACATAAGGGCTTTAATCAACATTACCTAGGTAGACTAGAACTGTTCACTTTTAGCAAATAAAAGACACGATATAATTATCTTAAAACTCTAATATCTAAAGACATTCTATGAAGTACAAGCTTGCTAATTTATATCAAGTACCTCGTTGATGACTTAAATAAGAAAATCATTTAATTGGTAATAATAATTCCATGCACACTTCCTTCTTAGATGAGGCGTTCTGACGAAAAGTTTAAAAATAGAACGTTCCATTTGACAATAATCCTATCGATTAGTAGAATAAAATATCGAGTGTTTATTTTTTGAATTTTTAGCTGGTTCGATTCCCGGTTTAGGTAAGCTTGTCGAGAAATCTGTGAATGCAGTTTTGTTTCTTATTAAAATTATAGGAATGTTTCCTTTTAGTAAAATAATTTATCTTAAGGATTTAATGTGGTTTCCCTTCAGGGCCCATTGATTTTTTCCATCCTATATATTAATTTCGCGGAAGCTGTAATTACTTGCTTTGTTTTTGCACCGCGCTTTCGATTACGTTCAACATTTTTAATGAATAAAACCTACATAAAGCAATTGAAGCCACGCAACATGGGAATATCAATGTTACGTGACGATATTTCTTTAAAAATATTTTATCCGATCAATGTGAGACCCCGTGTGAATTAATTAAAATTGAATAGTATTTTCTGTCAACACAAAGGTTTGTATAATTATTATCAAATTATAAAAGTGTAACTTTTATAATCCTAGTATTTCCAAAACTGCTCGTATCCACGAATAATATTACCAACAATATTTTCTAAAATATATTGTCGCAAAGACGACTATAATATTATTAAATATCTGCTTTATTATGTCGGCATGTTTCATTGTAGGTACGCAACATTATATGTAGGTAATAATATAATATTAGAATTTGCGCGGCATGTGTAACAGGCATACACGAAATGATCGAACATGTAACATCGTGTAGTACCTATCTTTAATTATCGAGAATAGACATTGCTTACCTTCTGTAGTTTAGGATAAGGATTCAGTCGCATCGTTAAGCGCAATTCAGACCACGCTATAATATATCGCATAAAGCAAATATTGTATAGCACAAACACATCGCTCAGCATATATTTTACATGGACACGTACACAACGCTCTGCTATAAAGTTTTGGTTTCCTGTACGCGATAAACTTGAGCGATTCTCAGAGCTATATCGTACGATTCTCACCGCCCCGCCTCACGTCTACCCCGTCCGTCGCCCGACGGATCGCCGTCAAATAACTTGCTATACATAGTAGACCAGCTTGCGATATAGCGTAGTGTGAACGTCATGCTATATGGTTATAACTTATGACGCAATATGCTTTACTATATAGCGAAATAGTATAGCGTAATCTGAACTGCGCTTTAGCGAATAAATAACTGTTTGTTTAAAATTAGAACTCCGTCAATCTCTCGAAGAAACACTCATATACTTAAAGCAACCTGGCTACCGACGACGTCGTTGGTAGCCACGTTACTTTAAGCCCATATACGAATAATAAATCCACCTTGCTGGAGTCTTACGAGTTAATTACTAAGTAGTACATAAGTCGTATACTTGTATTTTCCCTTTTTATTTTCGTCCAGTTTGGGTGATGTACTAAAAACGAACTGCATCCAATGAAAAGTTCCAATCACAATACCAATACCCGACGGAACGAGATTTGGCGAAAACACTCACGTAGAGTACGTATTATATATAGTAACGGTTTAACTGTGCCTGTACAGTGCAACTGTTGGCTATTAATTTAATTTCATTTAATAAAGCCTTTTAGGAAAAAAGTATTGTATTGGACGTATAGTCTATTACGAAAAATCCATAGAAAGAGGTTTTGTGAAATTTAAATAAAACAATGCTTTTATTATGGTAAATCAAACTACCGCTCCGCCAAATTGAAGATCCTTTAAATAAAGGATTAGAGAGCTCTAACACTTAAAGTTTGCCTGTTTGTAAACACTGTTTCGTATAACAAATATGGGCAGCAATAATAATGTGAGTAACAACTATAAATTAGAGGCGTTCGAATTTCTTAGAGAAGTCAGACCATTTCCCCCCACTTTGCCTACAGATGTAGCAAATATATTCAGGTAAGTGTGCTCGTTTTTACTCGGCTATGGCGTATTCAAAAGGGTCATAATTTAGACTCGGTGGAGGTGGAGTTTACGTACAGTTGGGCTTTAATCGCTTCAGCTGCGCTAGCCATTCTTAATGGAGTTTTAAATAACACGTTTACTGTGTCTTTGTGTGTGTTGTATTAAGCAACAAAGTAACGTATATTGTCATGTGGTTTTCTGAATTTGTCGACACGAAAGCAAAGCCGCTTTTGTAAAGAGTGAGTACAGGAAATAAAGTACAATGTGCATTCGGTAAGATACTAGAGCCTGCGAATTCTAAGAATAAAGGCGTGGCTGACAATACGTATATCTTACTGAACCCTACCAGGATGTCAGAAAGAGCATGAAAGTTAAAAAATGAACGCGGTCGAAATGCAAGCGCTCTGAAAAATACGCGCGTCCATGCTCACATAGAGCATCAAGAATGATGTAGTACTTAGGTAGTGTGTTTTCTGATTTCAGAGTAAGAAATCTCGTCTTTTAAATAAACCTTCTTCTACGAATTGTCTAGCACTATATCCGGGAAACGTAAGACGTTAAATAAAAGTCGCAATAATCCATGAAAGTAGTTTCATGTCTTTGTATAATACTAGCGTACATTTCAGACGTTTTTTGGGCTATATTTCATTCCACGCAAGTTGTAAGTGTCAACTTAGGGTAATGGATGCTATTGTGTTGTTATGGAAAATTCTGTGAATTTACTACATATTTACGTATTGACGTTGAGTTTTCGGGACATCGTATATGTAGACAATACTCATCAAAATTGATTACCAATGCCATCAAAATAATAACACACATATGTTAAACAAGGTTAGTCGGAAAAGGGGTACTAATCTGAAAGGGTGTTAAAGTAGGTACCCATATTATTCAACAACTTTCCCCAAAAGTCAATAGGTGAAGAGAAATGGCTGTTTTAAGATTTCATAACAAATACGCTAAAATCTGTATATCCTCAGTTATGACCAGGAGCGAACGAAGGACGAAACGTTTATCAATTGCAACTTAATCGTTTTTTCAAACAGATTTCGTTTACAAAAACTATCAAATTGTTTGAACAACAAAAACAAATCCAAACATTTTGACAGTTTTCGTAAACGAAAACTGCTTGAATGAACAATTCAGTTGGCATTGATAAAAGTTTCTGATAGTAGAATTGGCCCCCAGCTGTGTTTACATTTTAGGTCCTATTTGGGATCACGGATTATAAGCTCCGTTTTCTGAATTCTTAACTAAAGCAGGGATGAAGAATTTATGAAAAAATGAAATTAAAATTAAAGTTACTTATCGAATTTAAAAAAAACACTTTCTTTAAATTTAAAAAAAAACACTTTCTTTAAATAAAAAAAAAAAACACTTTCTTTAAATTTAAAAAAAAAGAACCATCAGTGAAGCTATAAGTAGATCGCGGATTAGTACCCCCTTTCCGACTAACCTGGTATATCGATCTGGACAGCAATACGGATGTACGAGTGTGTATTCATGAGAATGGTAATCTCTTTAAAAGTCGTTTGTAAAGCAGTATTCGGAACAACTCCGGATTAGTTTACACCTAGTAACAACTACCAGATTCCAGAATATCTACTATTTTTAGATAGGTACAGTCCATGTTTATCTACGTATTTGCTGTGAATTCGAAACAATGTTTTAAATGAATAGATACATTTTTCTTTTGTATAATTTAATAAGTGTGTAAGTATAATAAAGGATACTTATTGCATTGTGTATTGTATAACCGGTTGCGTACCGCCCGTCGCCCCAGGACGACACTTAATTGTCTTATCTACTGTGTCTATAATTAGTAATTATAGACACAGTAGTAATTATTAATTATTAAGTAATTATTAATTACCGTGCTTGAGGTTTTAAAGCATAAAATAAGTTCTATTTTTTTTATAATTTCTTCCCTGTAGCAGAAATTTGAGATGGGGCAGTCAAAGCAGCTACCTTAAGCGTTGTAGGAGAATGTCCATATTTTTTAAAATTATTTTGTTCTGCATACATGTATTTTTAAAGAATGGTATAGTCTCTTAACATATTTTTATTTTGCCAATCGATCCTATTTCTTATAAGGATCAAAGGACTTCCGGACCCACTGAGGTTAAAGTACCATAAACGTCAGAAATCCACTCTGTTATTTATGGCAGACGTAACCGTTCCAATATGTGCAATTCCGATCTACAGATACTTAGATACCTACATATAGCTAAGCTTACCTATTATTATCCTATCAATACATCTAATTTATGATGAATCAATTGTGAGATGCATAGTCTGATTGGATTTCTTATTGAAGTCTAATAATAAAGAAATCGACGAACCTTTTCACAGTGCTGAGGGCGAAAAATCTTACTGATGTTAGTTTCAATACCTACAGCCAAAAGTTATGGAGCGTGTCACCCTAAGAGGGCGAACTGAATAACTTGCGTTGCATTATACCAATATGACTTGCTCTTTTATACTTGTAACATTGAAGTATGATGGTTGCTTAGCAGTTCTTAGTTAGTTAGTTTAGATTCAATCGTTATTTTTGGGGGAATAATATATTTAAACCTAGGTTAGTTATTGACTGTTCCACGGTAAAGTTTTATACGTTCTACACGAGTTCAAATAGCACTGGTTCCGGATAAAATACCGTTGTACCGTAAACCTCATCTTGTCAGACTGGAACTCGGCCCCAACATACCTACTTGACAAAGAACACTAAGAGCTAGCGTGCACCAATGGATTTCAAAGAGTGACAAGATTTTCACGTGTGTTACGACATGATAACTGGGTGCATCTCCATACATACTCTTAGATTTTATAAGAGTGACGAAATTGTCACGGTGACAAAAGTCACCCGTGCGCGCTAGCTCTTAGATTCTATTTCAAGTACCTATGGTAAGTATGTAGATAAGTAGACCACTGAACAATTATAATCCGTTTACCACTCCAAGACTGAGAAACTTCCAATCAAATTGACTCAGCGATTTTGAAGTTTGGATCTCAAGATGTGAAGACGTGCTTACTACGTCTAGGAAAATAAGCGATCTTTTTTCAGTCTTCTAAGAACAGTGGATACTGTGAAGTTAAGTTGAAATAAACATTGTAAACGTTTTAATTAATAAAATCTTGAACCCGGTTGGGCTATTTCTACGAAGCGATGTGGCGACGCGATGATGGCACGGCTACGCCAGCTACATCGTCGTAGCAGATAACCGATTTGCTACGAATCGAGCCATCTTTTCTGATTGGAGTTGAATTTTCATTTCATGTATGTGTAATGTGTATGAACTATTTACGCAGTGTCTGAAATGGTTACATAAGCCAAGAAAAAGTATCGATTTCGTAATATCAGAAAAGACAAACAAATAAAAGCAATTGTATTTTCATTGTTGTTGTCATTTTGCAGATCTGCAGACCTCACAGGGGAATCAAAGCAAACTTTCTGACGTAGAAGAAAAGAAAACAATGAGTTATTATGGACAAAATTTATTTAATAAGTCTTACTGTCGGTTTAAAGTACTATTTACAAGTCTTAATATTAATCGTAATACCTAATAATAAGCAATGTATTTCTATATCCATTGCAGTAAATCTAAAGCCACGTTTCCATTTTTTCAGATATCCCGTTTATTTTCGAATACATTGACAGTTTTATGAGTAATTCGCTAAAGTGTAATTAAACTAACTTGTCGATGTAACGTGAACTAACGCTCGATTCTCGAGAAAATGGAAACGTGCTCTGAAATTAATTAAAATGATCAAATATCCATATGGCATATATTTATATGTTCAATTAAGTACATTAGATAAAAGTATCATTTATTTATTGTAAATTACAATGTAATTGTAAAAAAAAAAGTATTTACAAATATTGATGGTTTCACCCCTAATTTTATTTTCACTAATTAATAATAATAAAAACTGTGTGGCAAAGATATGTAGGCAGTGTTTGAAGCATTTCTTTTTAGGGTCTTGGGTATGCAGGATTCATCTTGTCATTTAAAAAATTTATAACTTCTAATTTGCCTATTTATTTGTGTGAGTATAGTTATTGAGCATTCAGCATTTATGATATATGTGATGTATTTGCCATTAAACTTACGTGTACTATAATACAACAACATGTAACAATTTGTCAACATGATGGCAGTGTTTTAAAGGACTGGTCAGACGAGAAATGTAAGATAAACTCACAAAGTACCTAAACCCCAGATTTGATGCTGTCATAAAATGCGTAGAAATATAAGACTACCCGTCTTTATTGGATCTTATAGAAAAAACAACACCGGGTATAAAGGAAAAGGACAAAGTGAGTCTGAACACAGTAATAAAACAAATATTATTCATATAAATGAATTTAAAATAGGAGTTGTTCCGAACGGATACCGGCGTCAAAAGACCACGTCATTACTCGCGACATGTTGTTGTAGTTACTGCAATTCGGGACGTTTTACATAAATCTGGATATGTGGTGACAGCGCATGGCTTTACGAGCATCAATAGCATTTCCTTTTATTTTTATGTCTGACCAGTGCAACCAAATTAATACACACGCATCATACCACGATAACACTGTAAAATTCCGATGCTTTTGTGAAAATAGAATTTATGTAAAATTGATGGTTGACTTAAAATTGAGATTCTCATGTATGAACCTTCCATGTCCTTAAGCTAAAAGAAGTAATTGACGAGTAATCTGTATTTGCAACAACCATTGAACACACGTATAAAACATTGAAGGAATGAATAAATAAAAATTGAAGATAGCTGCCACAATGTAAATTAACCGAAAATAAAAAAATCATTACTCTAAATTCTACGACTCATTAAAATTGATAAATATAATTTAAGACAACACTGAAGGTCAAATTTTTTAAGGTGGGAGATTTCGTAATTTTAAGCTAAAACGAACATCATCACAAAAAATGGATGGATGGTATGGATGATTCTGTACTATAATTTAATAACAATTAAAGATCGGGTATAAAGTTTTGAATGCTTAATATTACTTGTATCCTATCTTCGAGCCTACAGATCAAGCTCGCAGTGACGCTATTAGGGATCCTCTGAAATTAAAATGGCGCGATCCTCCACAGCATTTACGCTAAGATGTAAAATAAAAATACGCGTAACTGTGGTGTAACGCGACATTTTACTTAGTTAACACAATCCCTATCTAATTACGTACGATTTAATTGAACAGCAAGAAATATTATTCTTTTCAAATAATATACAAATGTATGTAAGTATTATACTTATGATCATTGAAATAAACGAAACTCAAAATCTCGTGTTTCTTTTTTAACATCGTATTTCGTGCAAAATATCATCTTTTAGGTATTGATAGATATGATAATAGTTTGGAACTAAAAATATACAAGCAAATACGTCTTGAACCGTTAAAATTCATCTAACTTTGTAGTTGCAAATGCTAAATAAATAAGCTGCCTTCGAAAAGCGATGTTCTCAGTGGATATTTGCTTTTCTTATAATGCTTATTACCTATAGAATACGTAATTTCAATATCGAGATCTTCGAAGATTCTACTATTGCTTAAAGAATATAACTCGTATATCACAGGCACCTTACATAACACCCTGTCTTTATCTAAAAACCTAGGAATGCTTATCTACATAAGTCTTATACAATAAACTTATTGCTAAAAAACAATTTAATTCGAGCTGTAGGTATCTAGATTTTTATGTAAAAATGTTTATATTAGATGCCTGTGATATAATGATAGATCGTTTTTATCGTGAATGGCAGCGCTTAATAAATTCGTAAGTAGCACATATAAAATATAGTTAGGGACTACACACATTTATCAACATCAATTCGCATTTCACTCATACGAAATGGGCATTCTGTATGAACATGTGTACGCATGCTTTCTTCTTATCGCATCGAATCATCCTTAGCATGCGTAAGTACGCTTATGCATGCTATAGAATGGTTTCGCAGCTAAAATAAGGCGATCGAATATTTCACAGGTGATGCGGATACGTGTTAAAATTATACAGCTTTTAGCGAATTGATGCCAATTAACGTGATTGCCCTTAAAATTCACATTTTGTTATACCCACCTGACAATATAAATAGTAAAAGCAGTAAGTGTATATAGCTAATGTCAGATTTTGTTGTAAACTGAAAAATAAACAAATAATATTAAAGAGACTAACTAATCTCACCGTACTTCGTGAAGTCAGTGCGCCGCAGTCATTTTTCATAATATTAACCGTATTTTTCAAATCTAACTAACACAATATAAAAACGTTTTTTATTTGAGTATAAATATAGTGGAATCTAACAATTACAATAAAATTGGAATAACAACTTCGCTTATAACGACCGACGGCTTACTACAACAAAATATCGCAGTCCCTTAAATAGTCGTTGTTATAAGCGGACTCCACTGTATTTTAAATGAATGCAGCCATTTAAATTCACATCCTATAACGAATATTTAAAAATTAATATACCTATTAGGACCAAACAAAATATGCTGCTTACAATGTCACATATTACGTCGACATGTCCTCAATTTTAATGACAGTCTCTTGTCAATGGCTGTAGCCATGGGCAACAACAGGAGTTTTTGATAGGATTTATCTAACAATGAGGAATTTCGGCTTCGGGGTCCTCCTCCTTAGACAAACCGAAAGCTTTGGTCAAAAAAATACACTTGATGGTACTTTTATTGGTGGCTTACAAGGGTAAGCACCTTATCCTGAATACGCCCCTGGCTACAGTACAATACATGTAATTTTATTTATACATCTAGATCATATTACATTACACGTAACAGCGTTGAGACCTCGTACAAAATCTTTGAACCCATTAGTATAAGAAAATAATATCAAGAGTATATTTAAATCCATACAGTCAAATATAAACATTGACATAACACGAACGTATATTTACAATTATCCAATGTTATCACGTATTATTTGTGAAACCAATAATGTTATTCTCATAATATAATTAATCGTACACTAGTATATAGATCTGAACTTCTCAATAAACAATGCATTGTGGTGAATGCGATTCCAATTTCCAAACATAACTATAGAGTTTATGAGACTAAAAGTTTTCATATGACATGACACTAGCACACTGAATCAGTATAATTAATTAATTACGCTTATTTTAAACAGTTGAAATCATTCAACCCGTTTAAACATCTTGAAATGTTAAAATATTCTGATTAGTTTGGCGAGCTTCGACAAACTAATCCTCCCTTTATTTTAGGCAGAGATAGAAAAGTTAATTATTTTTCTACAAACACCATTTTAATATAGAATAAAATGTAATTACGGTCGTTAGTAAACAATGTTCCGAGGGAGTCGTAATCTGCCGCCATCATCAGTGCAATTCATACAGAACGGCCATTACCAGATCACGTCTTAAGGCCGTGTTACAAGGAATTTGTGACTTCGACAGGATTATTTGGGTTGAGAATATTGCTTGGAGATTTAAATCTCCACATAATTTCTTGTCCAATAATGAGTTCTCGTGGAAATGTTGCTTGTAAAATAGTAATAGATACAGTGGAGTTGGGTATTTATTTTACTTTATTTCACTGAACTCAGATGCGTGTTTGTGTTTGTTGTTTGTTTGGGCATGTAGGTTCTGTATAAGTCCTATTTATTGTGTGTCCAAGTCCAAATTGAAATGGACTGTACTTAGCATCGATTCAATCTGAATTCTGATAGTCTGATCAAATAAATTGTTAGCACGGATTCTGTCATGCCAAATGGAGGCTCCATTACTTCTGTGCTCGTAAACTCTACGAACGTGCGTACATACATCGTATCACCACAATTAACAATGATCACTATTTTACACTTCGATGATTTATTTACACCACTCGCACCATACTTGCATCAAGTCAATAATTAAACACATCTCTTACAAAATATGAGCAATGGAGATCACATATCATTCGTTATCGTACGAAACCTTAGTTTCGAAATTTATATGAAGGAAACGTAAAAGATATTTTATATGAAAAATTAGAGCTTATTTAATACATTCTATCGCTTTTGTACCAGTTCTTCGACAGATATCTTAATTAAAGCACTAAGCGAATTTATGGCAACTACAATGTATTATTGTAAATAACGGAGATTTTACAATAAAAGTAATGATGATGTCATAATTGAGTACCTACTTATAAAAATATTGACACAAGAATAATATATCCAGATTTCATCTCGTTCGTGTTTTAGAGAAATAATGGAGTATGGGGTGATAATTTTAAACATTTACAATATTTTATATAAGTATTCAGAAATGCGTTGCTCCTAAATTGCACATGACTTTTTTTAAAGATTATGCATCTTCTGTTAACTAAAATAGCATTCAGCTATTTAATTTCTTTCCCATTTGCACGGATATGACGCATTATATTTCCAAATTTTTTATTGAGATTCATTTTTAAAATATTTTTGTTGTATTGATTATGTATGTGCGTTATAATTATAGACGCAAATAAATTTGTTTTCATTCTTTAATTAAAAACAAAAATTGCAAAATAAATGAATTGTTAAATAGCTACGCAATTTGATTTCCGTTTTACGAGTTAATTATAGCACTTTTAATTCCACGACACTTGTGAAGTTTTCAAGTTCATCAACACCGACTCATTTCTAGTTCAAAACTTCCATCCCTGTATAAAAATATTTTACTCGACTTATCACAAAAAAATTTACTGTTGTCACGCACTAGCTACACTTAACTCACTAATATTGTAGGGCAATAGCTGCACAAAACTCACTCAGGGACCACCAACTTTTAAAACCATAAAAGTCTTGCACAGTAACAGTCCTTAAACTGACTGGCAATGAGAGTTCATGGTAAGCCACCGGGTAACAAGTAAGCGGAAGTCAGGGGCGGACTCGGGGGCCCGACGCGACAAGAGCATGGCCGAATGCTGCCGAGCGGGGCGCGCCGACCATCTTACAGCCGTGTTCATACGATGATTTCACGTATGACGCGGCGTGCGCGCGAATTGGGCGTAGAGTAGCCCGACTCCAGCGACTCGTCGTAGCCCAGCGACATGTGCAGCGGCTTCTCCTCGGCGCCGCCCTCCTCCGCGCCTCCACGCATGCCGTACTCCGGCAGACCGCTCACCTCATGGTACGGCGATTCTGATGAACGACAACATACTATACTAATTACAATATTTTTAGGGGTGGAGGACACAATACCCAGATCCCCTGAATGTCTACCTCACATGTGCGCCGTCCGCCTTGCAGCGCCTTGTCCGTCGCTATCGAAGGATAACAATGCAAGATCTCAACCCGTGGATGGGAAGCAATATCACCAAAGCGAAGGCTCTGGTCACCAACCGGCCGGCGCTGTATACTGACTACGGTCATTATATACAGAGTGTAAAAAGACCCATCACATAGCCGAAATCTACGCACTCTGTACATAAAACTAAATTTCATTGACCAAAAATAATTGTTGGGAAACGACTTTTATTTTTTGGCATGAAAAAAAACGCTTTTTTTTGTAGCGCGCAAATTATGGTTGTGGCGATGCCGCGCGTTTGCATGCGTGCAGCGGCCACACAGCCGAGCCAAGGCGGTCCTGTGCGTTTGATATTCATTGCGTTTTTGTAACTTCAAATGCGTAATTTGTTAGGAAAAATGAAATTTTTGATAATGTTTGTATGGAAGAAAGTTTTGTATTATGACTTGGAAATCGTATTTGGGAAAAACTAAAAAAAATGTGTACTTTGACCTTCAATATCTCCAAAACCAATGATTTCCCAGGTATGGTTTGTTCGAAAAAATGATCCCAATGATGGGTAGAATACGTGGTTTTCGTTATCGTTAAGGGTCTTTTTACACCCGATATGTTGTTTCAAAAGCTTTATATGTAACTGTGGATGCATATATTCGTGAGTTTTGCTGGACAAACCGGGTCTTGCAAAATGTGTGGGCGTAAGAACATTGCCGAACGGCGCCGCTCCAAGAAAATTTATCGAAGTAATTTATGAAAAAGTTTTCGTAGCAAAAGAAACACCCGCTACGAGTCATAAAATGTTTCTTTTATTTTACAACGTTGAATGGGATAAAACACTTACCGATGTGTTGATCCATCCGCTTCTTGGGCTTGTGCACAGAGGCGTATGGGTCGGAGCAGTACTCCTGTCGCGAGGGGTTCTGTGCGGCGCGCATGTCGTAGTCATTGGGCGCGGGCGGCTGGCTGGCGTGCGGCAAGTGCGAATAATGCGCGTAGTCGTCGATGTTCCGGTAGCCAGCGTGCGAGATCGGGTCGTAGTCATAGTTGCTCTGCCGATCTAGCACTTGATGCGCCGGCATCGTCGCCGCATTGTTAGCCGCTGCCATTTTCATCTGCCACAACGAGTCCTGCGAGTTCACGCTGCCCCCGTTGTTACTATTTGTGTAGCTGTTCTCTATGAAGCCCATGTTCACCCCTGTGGACAATTCCCTCATTATTGAGTGTTCGATCGTGGGATCGCGGAGGATCATACGCGACATGCAAAGCGTGCTGTCCAGATATTTAGTTTTTTTTTTTTACCTTCTATGTCGACTGTAGTTAGTCCTTAGTGATTGCACAAGAGAAATAAATAAACATAAGAGTTGAAATTAAAATAAAACAATACAGAATCGTGTTTAACACAACTATGAAGAAACGTTAAAGAACATACATAATTTTTTCACGCATTGAAAACAATTATAGGAGTATTCAACTGATATCTATAAAATATACTTACAATCAGTATTAGGCATTGTTTGTCCGGGATGAGGTTGAGTGTGCGGTGGGACATGATACGAGTAGCCTCCTTGAGTCGCATACACCGCAGTTTTCGAGTCATCCATGGACAACGCCATGTCCATCGAATGTTCTAGAGCTTTGTTCTCCATACCCGAACTAGGGTAATACGGTGGCGGTGCCTGGTTTTGTGGTGTCACTTTAGCAGGCCTCATTGAGTCCATTTCGTAATCTTTAGATCTATCTTTCTTGTTGGGCCTGCGTCTGCACTGGTATATAAGTAATAATAGTCCCACGAAAAGAAGGACCACAACGGTAGTGACGAATATTCCAACGATGGCAGCCGTGGTGCGAGCCGATGTCTCCTTGATGTAGGATGTTCCAACTGTTAAGAAACATCCTTATGAGAATCACATTTTGTAGGCGTGTACATTTTAATTCCTTGTGTTTATACCTATGATTGATCACAGGTAGTCTACATAAAACCGACATAATTCGTCCGAAAGAAGAATAATGCGAAAAGATTTTAAGTTTGTCTTTACGATCCGTTTATTCATTTATTCACTAGGAGACGATTTCATGGAATTTACTTTAGAAAATACGTCTTTATATTAAACAGACAAGATTAATAAGAAACCAAAAATCTTTCGCCAACTTCTATAGAAACCAATTCTCGTTGAAATGAAAAATATGAATGGTAAGTAACACAATAAAAATAGGCAGTGTTGATTTTGGTGGCATTTAAAACCACTCATTTAAGTTCGATTTCAATCAGCATCCGAATTGCGTATCACATTCGTAATTTCGATAGCTTTCATTTTGACAATACAACAATCATTGCGTGGTACATAGTTGTGGAGAAGTCGGATTGTGAATACATACACACATCAAAAAAGTTTGCGATCACTAGCATAATTATGTATGTGAAGATTCCGAATTCAAAGTTCAACTGAAATCTGATTTATATTTATCTAGATAACTATCAATCTATATTTATCATGATAATTATCGCTTTGAATCCCGATTAGAAAATTTGGCTTTAAAAAGGCTGCATAATTTTTCAAAGTAATCGCAAACTTTTTTTGATGTGTGTACGTTGCTATGGAAATTGTTGACCCGTAAAAATCAAAGCCGTCGCGATTACGAGTGTTAAGGTATGTTCCACATTTTTAGCATTTTGGCGTATCGTATCTCCGTCGCGTGGCACCGACCTGTCACGATCGCTGGTTAGGATAAACACACATACAAATGTGGACGTACCTTTATGCGCAATTAGGATAAAGGTCATAAAATGTGTAGAGTCTATATCTAATAACTTACTCTCAGCTTCGGTGTATTCGCTGCAAACATCCTGATTGACTTGTAAACAAAGCTTGAGTTGTATGCGAGGATTGAAGTCGTCTAGGGGTGGGTCGGTGACGTGTCTAGTCGCAGTCCGGGCTGTTTTACTGGGAAGCTCTAGTGTAGCCTCTTGCACAGTGGCCACCGCACCCGAAAGGCGGAGGGTCACCGTTTCCACTACCTGTTACGCATAACATAATTTTAACTTATATTCTGATACGTTTTTAATACGAAAGTAACACTTGATCTCTTTCCGTGGGTGTCAAAAGGGAAAACTATGGAATAAAAATATAAACGGATGAACAGCAACTGGTAAACACGTGTATAAATACGTCATCAATTGCTGATAGTACCTAATCAATATTTAGCTTCTATTTGTAAAGTTTTTATAGATTTTATTTTAGTATTTAAACTAGGGATGGGCCGAATATTCGTTTCATATTCATTATTCGGCATATTCGGCAGGTTTACCGAATATTCGTATTCGGCCGAATATTCGGCTAAATCACCGAACGTTCGGCAAAGTGGTACTGAAAGTATTTTTACTGTATTGAGCCGTGTATGATTGAGTATGAGTTGAGTGTTAAATGGGTTATTTTTACGAGGTAAGTAATTTACATGCTTTTGTCAATACTATAGTTTTATTTCCAATAACAGCAGATAAAAAGATGGTTATTAAAAACAAAATATAAGTATGTAGCTGTTTTGGGATTAAGCTACAGTGAACTCTTTATAATAAAATAATATATGTTATTATAATCAGGTCTATAATGTAAGAAAGAATTGCATGATTAAATTACAACATTTCAGCAGTTATGATAATCATATTTCTAGTTTCTACTTAAAGTGGCGAAAATTAGTTATTGTCTTATAAACTTTAAAGTTTAAACGTTAAAAGTATAAAACCAATATAGTTTTTTTTAAGAGAAAGAATTAATTGCATTTTTTTATAGGTATTCATTTGAGAGAACAATCAATTACCCCTACACAAACAGAGTTACTTAATTATATTAGTGACATACTAAGACAAATATGAGATCTTTATAAGAGACCAAATCGAATATTATAATACTTATAGGAACATAACCTCAAGAATTCACATTTTTATTAACTTTTTATTTAAGTTACATGAAGGTAAATTTTCTTAAAACGCCCATCCGCGCGCTTTTCGTAAACGCATTCAGACTTGTATTGTTTACTTTAGGGAATCAATTATGCCGAATATTCGGCCGAATATTCGGTTCGGTAAAAGTTTTACCGAACATTCGGCCGAATGTTCGTATTCGGTGAAATCCATGTTCGGCCCATCTCTAATTTAAACAACATTTGTTTTCTCAATAAGTGAATGTATAATATTCTGAGAAATTAATTTATTACACCATAAACCAATACTAGGAATTCTATTCCAAGAACTATAAGTTTCTCGTTGAGTAGAAGTTCTGTGACATCGACAATCATAACTTAATTCCATTTGTATTACAACCGAAAACGTTAATTTAACATAGGCTTCATCCGCAACAGCCACAACGAACAGTTTAGGGAGTATCGCCAAAATCGTTACACTTGGCAGCCGTACAAATATAATCGTTTTAAACTTAGTTGTCCCCAAACTTATCACACAGTTTAAACTTCAATGTAGCTTGTAATTTCATTCACATTCTGCTCCTAAGTAATTAATTCTTGTTTAGAATTTCTGGCATTTGTATCCGGACCGGTTGAAATCTAATGGCGAACGCATTCCTAGAATGCACATTTCTTCGGAATAGACAGAACATTTACTAATGAAAACGTATTGATGACATCAATTTCTCGAATCCACTAAAAAATTTAATATGAAAATATCTTTGCAAGTCTATTGAGGACACACAAAGAAAATCCAGTTAATTATAAAAATATTAAATTAGCGTTTTATCTTTCTTATACAGGGTGTAAAAGAATTCGGGTAATTGCTTCAAAAGGCGTGATCTATTGGTGACACAGATTAAACCGAAATGGGTATTTCTGAAAATCAACTAACAAAATATTATTTTCTATTTCTGAATCATTTTAGAGCCTCGAGTTAACTGACCGCAAATAGCGATATCGTGTTAGCCCGCCAGCCGTGTCGCCGTGCTTTCATTCATTAATGCCTGGCATCGAAATGTTAACTGAAACACGAAAACATGTAAGCAAAAAAATTTTTTTTTATTCTATTTCCTTATATGTGGTTTAGATACGATCACTTACCATAACGGCATGAAAAAAAAAGTTTTTTATTTTTAATCAAGTCAAATCTCGTGTGGGGCCAATCTACACCAGGATCATGTGGTTTTAAGGAATTGCACGAATGCGTTTACACCATGTATAAGTTATTAAACTTTAAATTATTACCTAGAGTAACAATTTCGAACACTTTGTATTAATATTTTATAATTGTGTGTCTTCGAAAAGTTATTGCTTAGAGGTTATTTTAATTGCTCGTCCCTAAAAGTTAAGACTAAGTCGCACATTACTCCTTAAAGTTTTATTAAAATAATCATCGTGTCGGCTGCAGATTTAAATTGCTATCTTATTTAGGTCAACAGCTGTATGAATTATTTCCCTACTTTACTTTGTAGTTCTGTTGCTCGGAATTTTAGTTTTTATATTGGATCAGAAGTGCCCTCCTCCCTTAGTACGGAAACCAGTGTCGCCAAACTCACACAACAATTATAGGGATGTTCCGACTAGTCGGCGACTAGTCGGCAAAGCCGACTATCCGGCCATTTTCGTAGTCGGCGACTATTCGGCAAAAAGCGCCGACTATCCGGCTTCTTACATTGTATGTATTTCTCAATTAAATGTATACAAGGTTAGTCTGAAAGGGGTTCTAATCCGCAGCCCACTTAAAGTATTACTGATGACTGTTTTAAAGCAATTGTCAAAGTTACAAAATTCGATAATTTTTAATTTCATTTAAAATAATTTTTATTTTAGTCTTTTCCAAAATTCTTCATCACTGCTTTAGTGACGAATTCAGAAAATTAAGTTTCTAACTTTTGACCCCCAATATGACATGAAATGTAAACACAGCTGATCATAGCTGAGGATAGATAGATTTTAGCATATTTTTTATGTAATTTTTGAACAGCTATTTCTCATAAACTATTGACTTTTGGGGAAAGTGGTGGAACAAAAGTGATTCATTATTATGGCTACTTTAACACCCTTTCGGATTAGTACCCTCTTTCTGACTAACTTTGTCTAAGAGGAAATTACATAAAAAAGAAACAATACATGTAAGTAAGTAAGTAAGTAAACAAAACATAATCCAACACGCTCGCAGGCGGCGCGGCGGTTGCGACTTGCGCGCGAATAAGCTGTAAATGAAGCGTTACGGAAATTGCTGAATACCCCCAAAACCGTGATCGGCTTGGCCGAATAGTCGGCCGATTAGTCGGCCTCTTTACAACCGACTAATCGCCTAGTCGCCTAGTCGGCCAAAGTCATAGTCGGCACATCTCTAATTATAATGAAATATATGAAAGTTTTATACTTCATACACCTCCGTGAATAAATTTTTCGTCCTGCTATAATTTTTACATGTTAAAATTGCACAACAAGGCATGATTCTAATATTTTACGCTTGAGTTCGAGACGTGTCATAGCAAGTAGCTAATCGCGTGAGCCAGTGTTGCGCATAATTGTGACACGGCGATACCTACGTGGTACTTCGGGATCAAACACTTCTCTGAACCTGCGAGTATAACAACGAGTACCAATCACTTAGATTATCAAAAAATATTTGACCCGTATTTTTTCTTTTGTTACGTAAACCAAAATTGACGAAGATACGACATTTATAAAATTGGCAAATCGACACAAGCATATATAATTTTTACTTGCTTCTGGCGGACTAATTAGATTTGCAATTTATTGATGCTTGTCAACATGCCTATTATGACAGACTAGCTGAGCCCGCAGCATCGTGCGCGTGAATAACTTTTAGGGGCTTTCTACCACCTGCCAAATCCGCTGAAACCTAACGGCGTGATTCAGAAAATCACCTGTGGATGTATGTAATATCTCAATCAAATATTAGCACTATGTCTATATTATTTGTAAATATATAAAAATATAACATACAAAGCAGATATACATGTGAGCTAACACCAAAGAATTGTGACTGTGAGGGTGCACGATATATTTTCATAATAAAATGTGTAGTTTAATTTGAATATGAAAAGAAGAACAATTACCTGCCATCCTGCGGTGCCGAATCCCTCCACGACCCCCACCAGGGACAAGCACGTGGGGGTGACGGTGAACGCTATCGCCTGCGTGCTTGGGTCGTACGTCACCTGCTCCGGCGGATTGATTTTGTCCACTTTCGTAGTCACGGTAATCTCGTTGGAATAATTGCTCTGTCCCTTAGTATTTACCGCTTTCACCTGCAGTTGAAAATTCAATTTAGAACTTCGCTGAGAGATGACGACTCGATTGTGAGCATTCTAAAGCGTGTCGAAAACCATAGCGACGGCACAAAACATTGTAAACTTTAATAAACTAACGGCACGCGCCGGATGATTTACCTTGAAAACAAATGTGAGATGCTGTCGGTAGCGATAACAATGAAAAACAAAAATGTAAGTTAATACCGTATTCGAAATAAACACCTAACTGAAATAACAAATAGCTACAATGACTGTGGGCGACATTATATCTCAAACCAACGTTGGCCCAATTTACCTAAGAAAATTGGTCCCTTTGAGAATGGACACAATCACTAATAATGTTTATTCGGCACTTCAGTATATAAACTACTTTCTTGTCCCCCGCTTATTACCACGAAATTCTCATTTTATTGGAAAACTTTATTGATTGTTCGCCACAAATACATAATACACCTATCCAGCAATATCTAGCACACATGTAATTATAACTGTTCTATAAATGATGACCTTTGAATAAAACATGAGTTTTTATAAATGAGGTACTATTAATAGTAATTCAAGGCACATTTATTAGAAAAGTTTATTACCTTGAAAGAGTACGTGTTGTGTTGGTCGAGTCGTGTAACGTTGCAGGGATTGATGCGTCCGCAGTCGTACTCCATCCAGTCATACTCAGAGGTGCGGTCCGAGGCGCAGTGCTCAGAGCTCGGGGACGCGCCCGCACCGCGCAGCAACACTCGCCGGTAACGCACGAAGTACTTCGTGTTCGACAACCCACCGTCAAAACCAGCTTGCCACTTTAAAGTAACATACGTTGGGCCGACTTTTTGGCTTTCTAGCGATCGAGGTGACTCCGGGGCCCCTTTTGGCTGTAACCTTATTTGGGGTCGTATACTCCCTAGCGAGTTCTTCACTTTGCAGTAGTAATCTCCGTAGTCTTGAGGCTTTACAGTTTTTATTTTAAGAACGCTGCGGTATGAATCGTTGTTGTCGGTAGTTGTATTTATTTCGTAGTGTCCGTCGGAGGACATCTGGAGTGGTGCAGTATTAGAACCATAAAACCATTGAAACTCTGGTTTGGGATATGCTTGAACCCGGCATAATATTTCAGCGGTTTCCATAACATCAAAAGCAACCTTTTTATGTTGTCGAATTGATATAGGTTCGTCTGAAATAAGGAAAAAATGTTAAAAATAAAAATAGAAAAGTAGCTCTATGAATGGAATTGTGTTAAATATTTACCTTATAGTTACTTAAACATTTCTTTATGCTGATAAAGGAGGAGAAAAGAAAGAAGACGTTGTAATTAAAGCTTGTTCAGAAGAATAAATTCCGTTTCCTATTTACTCGCTAATTATAGTTGTTAATGAGATTTCAACATGAAGCATATTTATTACTTACGTTCTATTCGAAGGTGCATCGTAGACTCGACTTTCTTAACCTCGTTCTCGAAAGCGCAAGAATATATTCCTCGATCGTCCGGCAATAGGTCATTAGTGCTCGGTCTCGCTTTGCCGTTAAATTTGAGAGTACTTTGAACGGTGTAGACGGCATTTCTGCTTTCGGTTATATCAGTTTTGACTTCGTACAAATTTGTATCGGCTTTAATTTCAGCATTGTCCTTGAACCATTTAACATTAGGACGCGGTTTGCCGAGTGCACTGCAAGTGACCGTGAAGTCTTGTTCACCGGAACGTTTTGTCATGTGAGTTTGTAATTTGGTTTGGAAACGAGGTGGCTGGTGTACTTCCAGTGTGACAGAAGCGAGCTCACCGTGACCTAATTCGTTTGTAGCTTGACAATGGTAAACACCTTCACTTCCGAGATGTGCACTAGGTATGGAGTATTGATTTCCAGTGGCTAGCACTGCAGGTTTTACGTCTGAGCTGGTATCCATATCTCGGAACCACCGGTACTGCGGTGCGGGCCAGCCTGGTGGTTTAGCACTGCAAGTGAGTGTGACCCCCGCGCCTTCCTGAGCTACTGGCCTGTCAGGACTGATGTACGCACGACCAGGTTTATGTCGCACTAGCACTGCCACTGATGCACTGTTGGACCGCTCTGTGCGCTTTCCATTGCTTGATGATATAACATTAACCGCCCGACAAACATAAGTTCCGGCCATCTCGGCATTCACTCTCGATAAAGAAAGAGTGTTTCCGCTCTGATGAAAGTCAGGTTTTCCTTCCATGGTCCATTCAACAGACGTTGGTTCAGGGTTTGCGGAGACTTCACAACGAATTTCGACATTTCCGCTTTCCTCAGCTTCATAAGTTTTGGACTCTACTGTTACACTAGGAGGGAATAGTACATCTAGATACATTTCTTTCTCTCCTGGGCGTCCCAGTCCATTGTCAGCGCTGCACGTATATTTGCCCGCATCTTGCACGGTAACTCCCTGGATAGTATGTGTAAAGGAATTAGAAATGTATTTGCCGTTCCTGGTCCATCTTACGGTGCTCACTTTAGGTTTCGCATCGACTTTGCATTCCATGGTAGCGACACCATCTATTTCTACTCGCAAAGGATTTTCTGGAGCAACTTCAACACGAGGAAAATCTAAAACAATGACAAGAACCATTTTATGTAAAATGTTATTGCTTTGAGTTTGATTAGATTCGAAGTATGTTAAGCAGTTTGTTCGTGGAAATTAAATCAATAAACGAATAAGATCGCGAATCATATTTTCATCTCGCAATTTGTGTATTTGGCTGTCGACGGTTTGTAGTCTTAACGTTGTACAAAGGAAACGGATGTGCTGGTCCGGTTAGCTGTTCGAAGCATACCAATAATAAATTTGTTTACAGAATCTGTCAGAATTAAAACATGCACTGCACGCATTCACGATGCGTGTTCTTCATCTGGTGAAAGACGTTGCTTATTCAGGTCAGTTCATAATAAACAGTATCCAGATGCTGATGCGAGATGCAAGCATCAAAACGATCTTATCATTTAACGTTTTTCCTGCTTACCTTTTTATTTCAAGTGACCTAGTTTTCGAACATTGAATTAAGACATATGTTGCAGTTGCATCTTAAAAAATAGGTTCAAATACAACGCGAGTTCAATGGTCTTTTATAACAGTAACATTTTGGCGTTAAAGATCACTACAATTATGTCATACATTTATAGCCCGGGATTGGAATTGTGCCCGGGTAATAGCTATAGGCTTGTTTTGTTCCCATTAAACATATAGCAACATTTATCGAAGTAAACTAAATGTAAAGTATTATGCGCTACCTACTTTGTTTAAACAGGTATTTCTGAACCCTAAAAATAAATATAGCTTAGTTCAGAGACGGTTTAAGTGTGGTTTAAAGCTAAGCACAGGAAATAAAAGAATTTTAATGAGATAAGACTGTCGGAGCTTTCTTGTTTAAATCTTTTAAGACATCAAGAGATAAAGCGCTGTTTTTCACATAAAAGTTCTATAAAAGTGTGACTTTCAAAGAGCTGTGTGACGGTATAAAATTGTTATTTGCTTAGAAAAAAAAACTTTTTATGCAGTCCTTAATTCCTTGCTTATTAATAACAAACTACTTTACTGCGTCTTATATCATAAAATCTTATTTAACGATATGATAGATCATACAGTACGTAGGTAACTAACTACACCTGGTCTCTTTTTGAGTTAATTGTTTACCAACCACAACAAAAACAAAGTTTGTTTTGTTCGTTGGGCAGTACCCCACCCAAACTCTCGGATTGCGGGATTTGTCTAAACGTGTGGTCGGGCCTTAACTAACTGGAATTACAACAAAAATGGATGAAATAGAATCTGAATTAATTCTACAGTCGCTCTAGATATTTTTTAGGAACGTTTAACAAATTGAACAAACGAAACCCAGTTAAACAAAAAGACGGCGTCTTAAATTAGTATAAAATAAATAGCTTATCTAGTCTTAAATAAACTGCTAAGAGCTTCCGTAGCCTTGTTACACAGTATGTAGTACATGTAAATAATAGCGAGCAGGATTCCATTCCCGAGGTAGCGGTAGCGGGAGCAAGTTTAGGTCATTGAGGTTATTTGCCGAGAGTTTTTGTGTTTCCTTGATAGCCGCTGGCTCCGCTCAGGGATTCCTATGTCTGAGATGTCTACATTGGAACGAGCGAAAGCAGTTCGTACAAACATTATCTAACGCTGTCTCTTTACACTCGACGTACGACTTGAAGGGACACTTTTAAAACTACAGACATGCTTCCTTTAGCAAGGCTATTTAAGTCTAGCTAGAGAAAGCTAGCTTTTTGAAAATAATACTTTTTAAGGATTATTACTATTCAACGATTATTGACAAAGTTGGAAAAGTTTGTAAAAATAATACTAACTAAACTCACTAAAGATGTATTTTCATATTATCAAAATAGAACAACTCCTCTACACTTATCTCCTTACAAATACAAAGAACTGGTAGACTTGGAGGAAAACATCAAAGTTTAACGACGTGCAAATCATCAAAGATTTATAAAGAAAATAAGATTTTACAACGGAATCTTCCAACTTTGAAGAAATAAAACTCAATTGAAATAGGAAATCCTGGAATTTATATTGTATCGTTTAACAAATGCAAATTGAGACTTTACTTTCTACACGTTCTACGAGTTCTATGAAGACATTATAAAAAATAATCTATCTACCTGCCGTTCATATTATTTGGTGAAAATGGAAAAAAATATTCTTATTTTTCGCGTTTTGTATAAACAATTTCGAAAAATAAAGAAATAACTACTCCATAAATGAAATGAAATGCAAATAAGCTTTCGAAGTTATTCTCTGGATGTACAAACAAATATTATTTGTTACACTTGTTTGTAGATCCGCTACACCCTTGCCCAAATTCCTGAATAGGTTTATTCAGAGCGTGAAAGCAATTGAATGACGTCACTAGGGTAGGTCTAACACTACATGTTAACAAACGAATAACAAAATGTAGATGCTTAAATGCTCATACACGTGATGAATGAACCTGTTGTTTACATATTCGTGGTACAATTCTCAACAATGTATTTGGCTCGGTCCTCCCCTATATTACGGGTAAGTCATGTCGATTTTAGTTTATATTGTCTTTACGTGCTTATAATTCAAAGCTTGTTTCGAGAATAACTTATTAGAATCCTTTAGGGCTATATTTCAACGTGAAGTAATGGTAGGTAATGTAGCCGGTTATTCAAGTAACGTAACGGGTGACCGCTATGGATGCGCCCAATCACCCACCGGGGACAGACGCTCGTAGTGCGGATTCCATACGTGATAAATTGCATCGATATTGATTTCAGTATCTAGGTACTGTGACGTCTTCTTGACACTGCTACTAACTTTGGCTTTGGCGTTTCCAAATAAATGTAGGTAGATTCTGATAATTGTTAGTTTAATCGCTTCGTTTTCAGGAAATTGCGATAATAAAAGAGCTCTAAATTACTTTAAACGACTTGAGGGAGAAGAGCGTTAAAATGATATATAGGGACTACTGAGTATAAGAATGTCATAATGCACTGATATAATTCAGCGGCGCGTCGCGTCGCCTACGAGCAGTGTTCCTTTTCAACGCAGTTGACTTTTACAATTCGCGTGAGAATTTATGCAGCTGATAGATAAACGGTGTTTTCCTTTCATTTCCACAACAACCGGCATCCTCGTAATTGTTGATGTGTTCATATTGCACTGTTCTTGGAAGTAAATTATGGTAGACACGTTTTTTAACACGATTAAATGCCCTATACCTTTTATCGACTTCGCATTTGCCTACAAAATAAAACGTTACTAGTATTACCCTGCGCGAGGAGTGTTATGATGACAATATCCTATTGATTGATTGCTAAACTTCTACAAAAGTAAACAATATTGTGATGATACGTAATTAATACACTCCGAATCTAAATATTAATTAAAGATATCCAAAAAATAGTCTAGTAGTATCATTTCCAACAGTTGTACTTACAATTGACACTGAGATCAACGGAGGCATCGAGCTGTTGGCCCTCGGACATGGCTCTGTTCCACACAACACATCGGAAGACAGCACCGTCGTCTTCTCTCGTCGGCATCAAGGTTAACGTGGCTACAGTTGGATCCGATCGAGTCTTGGCGTGCACCATCGTCGCATCCAAGGGGTACGTCGAACCCTCGCGGTACCATCTGCAAAATTACACTCGTTAATATTTTATATAAGGTACATTTATACCTCGATCTCCTCCTGCTCATAATCTGAAGAGTAAGTGGATAACTGAATTTCTAGTATGTTACAAAATTAGAAAGAGGATTCGTTTTTTTCATAGCGATAATGGACCAGGCTTAAAATCACACTTTTACCACGAAATTTTAATACTCAATCTGGAGCGTGTGAGTGAATTTACATTAGTCGTGAACCCTTCGGTACTGGGTAAAATAATGTTTATTGCTTTTTCTCATTGAAACACAAAGGCAGTAATCTATTATCTGTTTGAACCACCGCAACGGGGCTTTCGGGTTGTGGTTTTTGAAAGGGAGATTAAGAAAACTCTTTTTATTTTTGCGTGAGTGTGATAAAAGACTCATTTAAATCTACTGGTACAACAATTCGTTCCCAAAACAAGCAATTTTCTACACTATAAATAAAATTGTAATGACCTATTACGGTTTAAAAATTTGAAATAACAATTAAAAGCGTGGAAAATATAAACCCAAAATATAACAATATTTACCATGAGTAATGCTTAAATAAATTCGTAATATTACGCTCCTGATATTTAATTATAAACGGCTCACGACCACTGAACACAAAAATACGTTAATGTCCCTAAAATATTTTGTGTAACCGCTGTTTCTACAATTATACATGCACATTGGTAGGGTAGGTACATTCGTACAAAACCACGCATGTTTACTTTAGATCCCACTCAGAATAGAATTTAAAATTTAAACAGGAAGGTACCTAAGTTTCGTGTTTCACGAACCTTACTCTACCTACGTATAATTTAGTGTGTACCAAGCTCTTTTGATTTTCTTATTTATTAAACGCATTTGTTAGCGTTTCATACTTTAATAATACACAACATGTAACTTTGTCGGTGCTACTCGCGTTGTAATTGCGGTCCTTGGTACCTATTAATGCCGTGGGTTCACAGTTGGTAACAAAGCCACAACTTTTTGGTAAGTTGGGACAAGAATGGGTAACACGCAGGTGTAAGGTATGAACTTTGAGCGTAAAATTTATGACCCAAATTCGTGATTAGTTTTTAATTAAAATAAAATTCTGCGTCAGTTTTTTGCTCTGACACGGGTAGGATATGAAGGAACTGTACTAGAAGTGGTGGCTAAATGGATTTCCTATATTCATTCAACCATAACATTGGCCTTTGTAGATTACATGATATGGTGCCAAAGGGTTTGAGTGTTACTGCCCTTTGTTAATGAGAAACACAATACATTAAAATAAACCTATCGTCAAAACAGAACTGATTTCCGTGGCGTTTTACATGACATAATCGTCTAACTTAAAAAACTAGATAATTGTAAATAAAACATAACTGCAACAAAGACATAGTATAACTAAATTTATTCCACGTTCACAGTAGCGTCTCATAGTTCATGTATCCGGGACACATATCCGGTTAAACGTAGTAGCTCGTATACGAAGTTTTTGTGACGTGTATCCAGAACACCTAGTTTTCATCCGGCCGAGATGCCGACCTTTTTATGCAAACTAGTGGCAGCTCCGCGACAACGACGTAGCGGGCTCATATGACATCATTTTCAAATATCCCGGTAAACCCTGTCTTAGTGCAACGCTACCCTTTCATTATTTGTACCCGGTGTAATATGTGCGGCAGCAACGGTCATTTCGACAACCGGCTGCCCGCCGGGTACCGTATCCCAGCCTTTCCTCCCCGACTCTAATTGAATCCGAGTCACTGCCTACATGAAATTTATCACCGCATTTATCAGCTTTTTATCTTCCCCGTACGCCGTTCTTAATGCGTTAGGTAAAAGCCAATTACGGTTCTGTACGAAAACGTACAAAGTGAAGAGGAGGATTAGTACCGACCGACCACTTGTTTAGAGCTTGGTTAAGTTTGCGGCAGTTGTACAAAACACAAATAGGAGTGGTTTCTTTAAACATTATACTTATAAGTATATCCTGAGAACTCACGTATTTTTTGCAGAAGCATACACAATTCCATTTTTCTCGGAGAAATGGCGAATGTGTGAGTGAATAATTAAAACACCGGAGGGGATAATAAGATGAATATAATTAAGCCTGCAATACGATCTCACAGAACTGTCATTGAAGACTTTATTTCTCTGAGGCTTTAGCAGTATTGCAAGTTAATTAGATATTCCGTAACATGCAGCTTTCAATGTTTCTCGATGTTATAATTAGCTAAACGAAATAATATACGTAAGATCTGAAGATAGATTTAATCAAGTCAGCTCAGTCAGGATAGTATTTAGAATATGCTGGAATTAAATTTTAAGGCTTCCTCTAGTTTATCATATTTCACAAGTAAATGTCTGGTTAATTTTAAGCAAATATTTATGTAAGACTAAAATTCTAACAATTTCACTAAGTGACACATGTTAACGGGCAATTACAATTAGATTAAACATCTAATTGTAATTGTGATATGTAATTGTGATTGTGTAATTTCTAACTTTATGTTTTACATGACGACAAAGTTTTAAAACTGGCACGCCTACATATCAACACAGTAGGTAGGTACTGCGAGACTTACGCCGTTAATTTTAACTTACTTGTGTTGTTTTTCATCATTATTACATATAATTTTGAAGGCAAATATAATTGTTTTCGAAGGTTAATTTGAATTTGTTTTGTGGAATGTTTTGCGAAAAGCTTTCATATTTATTACCACCATCATCTCCCTGCCTTGATCCCACACTAGGTAGGGTCGGCACATCATGTATTCCTGTTCCATTCTCCTCTATCAGCCTTCATCTCAGTACTCACTACTTTCTTACCCATATCATCCTTCACACACTCCATCCATCTTTTCTTTGGCCACCTCTACTCGTCCATCCACATTTATATTTAACACTCTTCTAGTGACATGACTTTCTTCCCTCCGCATAACATATCCATACCACACTAACCTATTACTCCTCAACTTTGCAGTCACTAGCGCTACTTTCAAACTTCCTCTTATAACTATAACCACTATTTTGTAATACTCAGAGAGCTACCAAAACATTATAGTCAAAAACTCGTTCAATTGAGACTACCAATTTAACCAAATTGTATTGAAATCTGTACGAGTATCAAGTTCCAACTTTTCCGTACAAACCTTAAAACGTGGAGTGCAGTTACATCATTTTATTTTTCTGTAGCATTTATATTTTCATGTTATGATAACCCCATTATGTTTTGTTAACCACGTTTATACATACCTGAACACTGAAATTGTAAATTTTGCGGAGCAACGTGTATATATGCGTATAATCATATAAGTTATGCATTAAACGTGGAGGGAATAGCAAGGTAAAATCTGCGAGAGCTTACTTGATGGTAGGTTCGGGTGAACCGCCCGAGCTGGAGCAAGAGAGGTTGAGTTCCCTGCCCTCCTGCGACTGCGCGTGCGAGCCGGGCGTGAGTACGGGCGCGCGCGGGCTGGTGAGCACGGTGAGCGCGTGCCCTTGCGCGTGCAGCGTGCGTCCCGACCCGCCAGCCTTCACACGACACTCGAAACGCCCGTTGTCCCTCTCGTACGATACATTAGCTACCAGCAGATCGAAACGACCTTCTGAAGGCGCGTACGAGATTCTGTAACAAAATATATACGTTTGAATTTGGAAGAGCACCTCTCTAATGGATTCTCTCATTATTTTGCAGGATCGATAGATTCCTGCGCGATCCTTCAAACAACAAAAGCATGACAGACTGTGTTAACATGAATGCGTTCTCTTGAGACCTTTACGTTAAAGCAACGAGGAGTGAACCCTTCAGACTGCTTGCAGAACATCTGTAGGCCATTTGTAAATAGATACCTACACACACACCGATATGCTAAGTATATAAGTTCCATGCTTTCATGTTCCTCGATCGATACGCAGTAGTGTACACGCGGTGAAAATACAATTTTAAAAACTATTTTCAAAGAGAAAAGCTGCTTTAAGCCCCGTGTCTGTGATGCTCAACGTTTGAAAGGATGCTAATCGTATGTATGTATCTTCGTAGAGAAATGACACAAAGGAATTTTGCGTAATTCCCTCTTAGCGGTGACAAGGACCAGGCGTGTATACCTTAATATTATTGCGGTTGGTGTTAGTGTGCATAGAAAGATTTCCTGTTTTGTATTATTACAGGATGGCAGCATTGACAACTAAATTCCATTTGCTTTATTAATATATTTACGAATGATAAAGGAGCCTTTGTAATAAATATATTCACTATGTAAAATAATCAACTATTTTTAGTAAAAAGTAATAACTCTACATTTCATAAAGCTCCGTTTATTCAGTAGTCTTAAAAGTGGAAGTTGTATTTTTAAGGCCGTTAGAAAGCAATTTTCATATTTAATCTACTAAAAATATTTGAATGAAAAATATATTAGGTAGGTAAGTAGTAAAGTAACGTTACAGTCCGCTAATGTACCATTAACAAGCCAACCAGCCCTAATTACCTCAGCTAATACTATTTAATACAAAAGTCGCCGTTATGTCTGTAATGTAAATACAAAGATAATAATATTAGACCGAATGAACTTGGACATTTTCTTGTACGTTACAAAGACAAACCACATCGTGATTACTGTGCCATAAATCATATTTTTGTCGAAGAAAAGCTCATAAAGTTATGTTCCGTAGATTCAGAAGTAACTTCATCAATAAGAAATAAAGTAGGTAATCCATAAAAGGATGACTTTTTAATGAAAATTGCTTTTGTTCCAAACTTGTGATGTTAGGACAGAAGAGATAACGATATCCCTAAATTACCAATGTCATCGGTTTCCAATAGCTTTAGCAGTCGTTTGCAAACGATTTTACTACTGTTTTTCGCCGAGTATTTAGTAAGCTAAAGAAAGAACAAATGTTCAATAAAATGTAAACATTACGCGATACTTGCAATCTGAATCAGCTTAATTGAAAACAAAAGAGGATAAAATTAATGATGTAACGTAATATTTGGATAAACAAGGCTTTGCTTAATTTTTATATTATAATCTTTCTTTTTACTTTTTTAATAATACCTACCAACGGGCTGACCCTGAGAGCGCTGTTTATTTATGAAATAAAAATGTAGGTAAATCTCCTTTTTCATCTCCGTTCGAATTCTAAAGACTAGTTGCCAATTCTTAATGGGTCTTAGTAGGTCGCACATATACTCTTTTGTTTCTTTATCTAGATATAGGAACAAAATACCAAAAATCAAATAATTCAAGAAGAAAGAAACATAATCTTATTTTCTTCTTTCTTAGAGGCTTGGCTCGACATGACTTTTCTTACTGAAAGCACTGTAAAACATGGACTTACGTTTTCCCTGTCTGTCAGTGCCACGTCATCACTGGCTGCTAATTTAATTCTTTTTTATTTTTTACAGCCACATCTTCCCCCGGGTGGACCAATTTATATATACTTCTGTGCTCGTGGGGATTTTTCTTAGATTTCTTAGTTGCTGTAATGTAGATTCAGAACGAAAGATATTTGGACGTTGAATTTATCTGCTTCGCATTAGGCGGTGTCGTATCGCATTCAATGTCGCTACTCGTGCATGAAATTGCGTAAATGTATATCTTATTTTGGTACTAGATCTCTTGCCTTTATTCATATCACAAATTTGTAACATGTCGGTCAGCGTCAGCCTAAACCCGGTCTCGATTCGTTTAATAGATTAAAGACTGTTGGGAGGAGTACTTTTAAAATTATCCTCTACATAAGGCACGTGCATTAATAAAAGTTATTGCTAGATAAGTTTTAATCACCAATAATTTACTTATTTTAAAAAGTTATAGCGTTATTATTTCGACCCTACTGCGTGTTTAGCACGCAAAGTCTTTGTACTTTTTCATGAATATTAATTATTTTTACAAGGGTTGGCAGATGTCCGATATTTACTCGAGAGGTACTTATTTGAATATCTTGTCGGGGCCAAAAATAAAAAAGGGTTTTGAAGGAGTATGAAACGTCCAACGGAGGTCGCAACATCATAAGTATCTACTAGTGTGTAACTAAGATTTGCATCTTGACACATTTAACCTCAGACCTCCCAAAGACCCCAAACATTTGCCAAAGCCTCTTTATTTAGCGGTAAAAAAAATGTTGTATGTACGGTACGAACCTAAATAATGTGTGTTCGAAAAAACAGAGCTACGGTTTGTTTTTGTGAACCTTAGCTTAAAGAAAATGAAATTTCTTTTTTGTTTGTGTACAGCTAAATGAAATTGTCAAGTCGTGTTAGTGTAGGTTGGTGAACTTACTGGTAATTAGTCTCGAGCGGTATGTTGCCGATGGCGACGTTATCGTGTCCGCTGGCGGTGCTCCTCACCCAGTAGTAGGTGAGTGACTCTCCAGCGAGCGGCTCCAGGGCGAAGCGACACTGCATCGTGACGTCATCACCTTCCCGCGCGTCATGCTGCTCGTCGTCACCCCGCACCGTGTACCCGACTGAAACAAATACATAAATTTCATCAATCTTAAGATAACGTAGATAGTTAGTTGTAGTCTTAAAAGAAATGTTTCTCACGAGAGTCTGACTTTCGTTTAAGGGTTAGGTATTTTTACAAAATCTGCAATCTTGTTACTCTACTTTTAAGTTCACTGCTCGTCAGTCTGGAAAGATAGCAGAGACTCGTATCTTTTCATAAGAGAAAATTTTAAAATTGTTAAAATAAAAATTGCGACTTATAGTAGGTAGGTAGGTAACTAGACATTATCTTTAGCCCTGCTTATTCCTATATTATTCAATGGATTTAAATTTATTGGCTTTCGACTGTTCGCATACAAACAAAGAACAAACTAATCATCGGACTACTTTCACTACAATGATCGATTCAGCGGGCTTCTGCAATACTACGAATGTATGAATCAGCAAATTGAGGTCAGGAAATTTCCACGTAAATATACTCTTAGGCTAATGTAATCTTCCAGCGGGTGCATGTGGCAAGGAAAATCCTCCGAAACTATTGTAAGGCGCACTGGAAGATTTTATCGCATCCCATATTCATCATACATATCATCTTATTACTGCACTTAAGAAAATCAACTTCACGGGACACGGTTTTATGCTTCAGACTTTTTGGAAACGGAATACAGGAGTTCGTAATACGTTGGCAAAAAATGTTAAAAACATAGGAAATAGAATTTGTCGGTATCACTTTTAGAAAAGTACTCACTTTTACTTTTTACAATAGATACAATGAAACGCAGTCAGTTTCATTATCTATATGGACTGGATTTAAAATATAATTATTATACCTATACTTTGCGCGTCTCTAGTGTCTCAATTATCAGTAAACCAATTACGTGTCTAGCGATGAGCACAGCAAATTCTGAAAACGTATCTTGAATACCACGTACAACTTTAATAGAGATTGAAAACAATAAATTACAGTTCTAGTAGGTACTTAAGTTTATTCATAGTCACATCTAACCGTAGTTATTATAATAATAAAGAAGAAAAACTTTACTATTATAAAACTGTTTATAACGGGAGTTGATATACCCAATAGTAATATAACTTTTCGAATGAAAATGAAGAACGTTTTTATTTACCAATTTAGTAAAAACTTAAAAAAAAGGAAATTGCTGGCAAAATTGCAGAGTTCTAATAAAACGGTGTTATCTGTAGCGGGTAGCAATGGGCAATGTTGACAAAGGAAGGTAGTCGTCGATATGGATCAACGCACCCGATGTTATAAAGGCGGTGGTCATTCGACGAAGCGAGAGCATTCGGTGCTGAACAGCTGAAGAAGTCTGACCTTTCATTACTGACGAGCTTGTCCTTATTGTCCTAATAATGCGTTCAGGATGTTGTTGGGTCTGCCGTGGCGGTGCAGCGCGTCTGGAATGTTTGCTGAGGCACGCACTGATGGTTTCCAGGCCATCATGCGCAAAAAAGCAGCTTCACTGCTGGCCCGTATTCGGGGGAGCAACAACGGCATTCTGAACGCAATAGCTGTACGTCCTGACTGTCCCTTTCAGGATCAGTGGGTAAAGTCTTGTGTAGGTGTGGCGAGTCATGGCAAATTCTAATCCTAAGTTAATATTATAAATGCGATAGTAAGTTTGTTTGTTTGTTACCTTTTCACGCCTAAACCTCTGAACCGATCATCCTGAAATTTTGCATATACGTTGTCAGATGTACAGAAACGGACATATGGTACCTATCATCCCGAAAAAAGAAAGTACTGTTCCCGAGGAAAACAACAGTAATGATAATAGATGGCGCCACGTGTCTTTCGAATCATGATTGAATTATATTGGAATTTTAATTGTATACTAGGTTAAGGTTTCTATGGGTCTATGCCACCCGAAATAAAGTTTATTATTATTATTATTATTATTATTTTATGATCTTGTAATAATTGTGTAAAGTATTATAATATATTGTGCTCTTGTTCATGTTACTAACACTAACCCAAATACAAGTACTCTCTGTGGTGGAGAGTCTAGGTTGGTTGCATTTACTACATTTACCTTGCTCTTAATCCTGACATATCGATATTAGCTATAACTGTAATGATAGAATCACCCCTGAACGATTATGTTTTTGTGTCTTTTACAGCGGTAAAAAAGGGTTTAGGCGCATTAAGGTCCACTTTCGCAAAAGGTCTTTTTTTCGCTACAAGTCCAGAGTCTTAATTCACCTAACTAAAGAAGTCTGCAGCGTCACTGCAACGTAATCGGCGCGTCATGAAATTACTCAAATTACGTGAATTAGTAGCCTACAGATGTCATACTCGCGAAAGGGCTGATCAGCAAAATGTCCTATTCACAAAAGGTCCATTTAGCAAAATGTCCAAACATTACATATTTTTTTTATTTTCTATTTTATTCATGTGACATTAAAAAAATTGCCCGTGTTCATATAAATAAACGTTACTATAATTTTGGGTAACCCGTTTATAGTTACCTGTTGTTTTTTTACAATTAAATAGACGTTTTAGAAAAATGTATTAAAATACAAAACAAAACTAGTGTTAGGTTTTGATGTGTAATTATATTGTGTAAGTATATTTAAGATAATTTATAATGACCGATGTTTTATTTAAGTTATTTTGTACTCGATTAGTCATTGTAATCGACTAATTTGCTTGCAACACTGAAACGATTCAATTCGTGTCATTGTAGTTCGTTTTGACAAGCTGTCAGTGTAACGGAATGTTGAGCGTCGCGGGATTTTGAAAAGCGTCTTATCCCGTTGGCGCTCGTCGAGTTCGGACGCAAATTATTTATTAGTCGTTGCATTTTATTACTAAGTTTGGTTAGCAGTTAATTAATATTTAGAATTAGTTATCCGTTTTGTGGAAGAGAATAAATATTATATATTGGAGTGAGGAGTTTTATTACAATTCAGAAGTGGTAAGTACACGCCTATTTATACATATATCAGTGCTTGAAAAGTTTCTTCACACGTGTCTTAACCCGGCGATTTTAGATTACGATCTTATTAGATTAGAATTGATTAAATTTTAGCGTTAAAACTAAATTAATGTGTTTTGTGGCAATAATAAAATTCGAGGGTAGGACGAAAAAAAAAAATGATTTATACTTTTTATGGATTTAGGATTCCTGCCCATCCAGTGGGGTATCTAAAAGGGGGTGAAAATTTTATTATTTTTGAGCTCAGACGCACCGTTTCTGAGATATTTTCACTATGCCCTACAAAACTTTTCATAATGTTTTTGTCTAGTTTAGTTTACTTTGACTAAGTTCTAAAACCATTTTATTTCTGTTTTATGGACTCCAAAATGCCACGCGATCAAGAGACTAGCTCACGGCGCCTATCAACGCCAATGAGGGGTCAATCGCGCCACACAGCTGAAGCCAGATCGACAGCACGGAGCCGCGCCAGTGCGAGACAAGGCAGTCACAGGCGCCTTCGAAGTCGAAGTCGCAGTCGAAGTCTTCGCCGGAGCCCTACTTCTTCGAGTCTACGCGAGAAGGAGAAGGAACTGGAACGAGAGCGAGAACGTCTCAGAGCCATGGAAGACGAGGTGAGCAGAGCACGTAGTCGTTTATCGTCAAAGCGCCGGTATAGTCCGCGTTCTCGTGAAACTTCTGTAAATCTCGGAAACCATGCGGAGCCAACTCGTCGTCGTACGAATAGTCGTAACAATGATAATAATGTTTCTAATAAGGCGGAACAACCTGTAAGATCAAGTAGCGTTTCCTTTAGTACAAAGGATATAACTCTTTTGTTAAGTACCATTAAACAACTTACGTCTCAGCCATCAACGGTGCCTACCTCGACGAACCGAAGCAACGATTCTAAAAATATTTTGGCCGAGTTTAACCCTTCGTTGAAAAATCAACGCATTGACGTGTGGATAAAGAAGGTTAACGAGTGTGCTTCTGTTTATGGATGGGACGAAAGAACAACTATTCATTACGCGATGCAAAAACTCCGGGGGTTGGCCAAAACCTGGTATGAAAGCTTGAATTCAATTTTGTTTACGTGGCCTGAATGGCAAGAAAAATTACTAAGTGCATTTCCATTCGAACAAAATTATGGCCAAACCCTGGAGGAGATGCTGAAGCGGAAAAGTAGATACAATGAACCCATTGAAAACTATTTTTATGATAAACTAGCTCTTTTAAATCAGTGCGATATTTATGACAAACGCGCGGTTGACTGCATTATTTACGGTATTAGTGATAAGTCAGTAAAATCCGCGGCTTTGGCCCTAAGATGCAGTCATCCTGACCAGTTGCTACAGTATCTGATGAGCAGCAAGGAGAGTATTATTGTAGGCGAACGCGTAGCAAATCCTCGCTTTAAATCGGGGAACGATTCAAATGTAGCAAACAGTAAACTAGCAAACAAATCCACTGGTCCCTTCAGTTTCAACTGCTTTAATTGCAAAGAAAAGGGACATACTTTCTCTAGTTGCCCAAAGCCTCTCATAACATGTACTAAGTGTAATAAAGTTGGTCATAGTGCTGACAAATGTTATACTAATTCTGATAAGAACAAAGCTAAGGATCCGAGCAAAACCATGCTTATTTCGGACTCTAAACCGAATTCTAAATTTATTAAAACAATAAAAATTAATGGTCGGCATGTAAAGTCCTTCATAGATTTTGGCAGCGAAGTCTCGCTGATTACAGAGTCTCTCGGAATGGAACTAGGACTTCAGCATGACGGTGTAGAAACTGTTTTGAAAGGCTTTGGTAACGAGTTAGTACAATCTGTGGGAAAAGTTAACGTTGAACTTTCTGTAGACGATGTACCAGCTCACATTTCTTGCCGCATAGTGAGTGATAAATACTTGGATGTGCCAGTTTTAGTTGGTCAGACTTTTACAGAACAGCCTCACGTTGTTGTGCATAAAACTGCCACAGATTTGAAATTTATGAACATTGATAACGAAATGCCATTTTCGGAAATACATACAGATAGAGATAATGTGGTCAAAGTTAGTGTGCCCAGCAGCGTGATGTTGTGTGGAAGAGCCTCGGTGAGAGTTTCAGTAGAGCCGCGTTGCGAAGGATACATCTTGTTAGATGGCAAATTGATCGGTAGGCCGCGTCAGCAGTGTGTTGTGACGGGCGGATTATACTTAGTCAAACACGGTAGGACGTTTGTCGATTTAACACCTCTTGGTTCAGAATTCTCGTTACCTTTCGGGTCTAACCTAGGTCGGGCAGTAGTCGTTAAGATTGTAAATCGAATCCTCACACCAGACACTTCAACTTTCTCAAGCCCCCCTAATAATCTTGACTCTAGCCAGATTCGGGTAGGAGAGTCTGTAAATGAGTCAGACAGATCTAAGCTATTCGATCTATTGCAAAAGTATAGGCATTGTTTTGCTTCTTCGTTTGAGGAACTAGGGTGCACCGATGTAGTAGAGATGAGCATCGAGTTGAACAGCAAAACACCGGTCGTTTACCGTCCATATCGATTATCCCATAGTGAGCGACAAAAGGTTCGTGAAATGGTGGATGACATGCTCGGAGCCGGTATCATCAGAGAGTCGGCATCTGAGTATGCAAGTCCCATCGTATTGATTCGCAAGAAGGACGGTAAGCTCCGGTTATGCGTTGACTATAGGATGCTCAACTCTATAACGGTAAAAGAACGTTACCCCATGCCAATAATAGAAGATGAAATTGCTAGGTTGTCCGGACAAGCTTGTTTTATCTCCCTGGATTTGGCATCCGGTTATTATCAGGTGCCCATCTCCGAGAATTCAAAACCGCTGACTTCTTTTGTGACGCCGGACGGTCAATATGAATTTAACCGTATGCCGTTCGGCTTAGCAAATGCGCCTGCAGTCTTTCAACGCATGATGAACAAGGTTTTGGGTTCTGCACGATTTAATGAAGCTACAGCTTACCTAGATGATCTGCTTATTTATGGAACAAGCATAGATAACTGCCTAGTCAAGTTAGAGCACATATTAAAGTTGCTTGAGAAGGCTAACTTAACGCTTAACTTGACCAAATGCGAATTTCTGAAAGATAAGTTGGATTATCTAGGCTACGAAATTAGTTCCGCGGGTGTAAGACCTGGCACAAAAAAGATACAGGCGGTAACAGACTTTCCCCGCCCCTCAAATCAGCATGCTGTGCGTCAGTTTTTGGGGTTAACGAGCTACTTTCGCAAATTTATTCAGGGTTTTGCTCAGGTCGCACATCCTCTGAGTAAGTTGCTAAAGAAAGACGTTCCCTGGGTATGGTCTGACGAGCAAGAGCAGGCATTCAATACTCTCAAGGAAAAACTGGTCGTAAGGCCAGTGCTAGCGATCTATGATCCGTCGGCCGAAACTGAGCTGCATACCGACGCCAGCAGAGTTGGAATCGGTGGAATTCTCATGCAGCGCCCGTTTAGTTCAAGGTCTTTTAGCCCCGTGGCCTTTTACAGTCGCCAAACTTCCCCGGAAGAGAAAAACTTCCACTCATATGAGTTAGAAATTCTGGCAGTCATCTGTTCTCTTAAGAAGTTTAGGGTATACTTATTAGGGCAAAAATTTAAGATCGTGTCAGACTGTGGAGCACTTCGAACTACCTTCACTAAGCGCGATTTAATCCCTCGAATCGCAAGATGGTGGCTCATGATGCAGGAGTTCGAATGCGCAATCGAGTATCGTCCTGGTGTCAAGATGTCGCACGTAGACGCTTTGTCTAGGAACCCTCTAATCGAAAATCAGTCTAGTGAGGTTGATTCGTATCCTATGGTCATGTTGTTAAACAGTGAAGATTGGTTGCTTACCCTCCAGTTAGGTGATTCCGAGTTGAATAGGATACGCGACATTTTACACACGAAGTTGGACCCGGAAGGGCTAAAATACATTAAAGATAATTATGTTATCAAAGATAACGCACTTTACAGGTGTATTGATGGTGACACTACCAAACTTCGTTGGGTAGTTCCAAAGGGAGCTAGGTGGCAATTATGTCGTCTTAACCACGATGACATAGGTCATCTTGGCGTTGAAAAGACTTTGGAGCGTATAAAAGGGACTTATTGGTTTCCCCGTATGGCAAAGTTCGTAAAAAAATATGTGAATGCGTGTCTTGAATGTGCGTATTCAAAAAAGAGGTCTGGCAGGTCCGAGGGCCTATTACATCCTATACCCAAAGTAGAAATCCCCTTTCACACGCTCCACATAGACCATCTTGGTCCCTTCGTTAAGTCAAAGAAAGGAAATTCTTACTTGTTGGTTGTAGTTGATGCCTTTACTAAATTTGTTTTCGTAAAACCGGTGAGAAATACAAAAACTTTGACTGCTATAACTGTATTAGTAGGCATTTTTGACATTTTTAGGGTACCCGATCGTATAATCAGTGACCGTGGGACATGTTTCACCTCTCACGCGTTCAAGAGATTCTGTACCGAAAAGGGCATGAAGCACGTGTTAAATGCAGTAGCTAGCCCGCAATCGAACGGGCAAGTAGAACGGTACAACCGAACTATTCTGAATTCCTTGACGGCACAGAATCTCGGGGACGACGAAAAGGTTTGGGACACCAAGGTTGGCAAAATTCAGTGGGGTTTAAATAATACCGTACAGAAAACGACGGGGAGAACCCCAGCGGAAGTAATGTTCGGTACTCATATGAGTAGTGAAATAGACCCACGTTTGAATGAAATACGTCAATCTACTAGAGACGCGACTGATCTTGTAACTATTCGCGAGCAGGTAAAAGATAAGATTGACGAAGAACAAACTAAACAAAAACAACGCTATGATAGGAATAGACGTCCAGCTCGTACGTACGCAGTAGGAGAATTAGTAAAAATTACAAAAACTTCATTTGGTAATGACGGTAAAAGCAAAAAACTCCTCCCGGCTTATGTAGGACCATATCGCGTAGGTGCGTCGCTTGGAAATGATCGATATGAGTTAGCTGCGATTCCCGGATTAAGTAGCACGAAAAACAAACGTAAGACGGTAGTAGCCGCTAATAGAATGTTACCATGGGTTCATGTAGCTGCTTTGGAACTTAATGAAAGTAGTACTGAATGTACTGATGATGATGAGACTGATAATTGTGAAGAAAGTTAAAATTACTAATTAATTACTTTATTATAATTTACATTGCTTTTTAAAATGATGTCGCATATTATTTGACATAAGATATGAATAGGTATAAAACGATTAGTACTATGAATTTATTATTGTATGATGTGTATGATTTCATGAATTAATTACTGTATGATATGATGATTTTAATTTTAAAATGAATTATATTATGATGTATGATGTGATGAACTATGAATTGATTAGTATATGTTTTTTTTATGATAAATTATGTATGATTAATTGTATGATATGTATGATTTCTGCGATTGTTTTAAAACTAAATACTAAAAATAATTAAGAACTAGAGAATTTAATTTGTACTGAGTTATGTGGGGAACACTCCATATGTTGGACAAGCTTAGGGAACTCCAAAAGTTGGAGGACTCCAAAAGTTGGAGACATTTGGGGAAAGCTTTATAAGTTGAAGGAGCATAGGGAACTCCAAAAGTTGGAGAACTCCAAAAGTTGGAGACGAATGGGGAACACTCCATATGTTGGACAAGCTTAGGGAACTCCAAAAGTTGGAGGACTCCAAAAGTTGGAGACGTTTGGGGAAAACTCTATAAGTTGAAGGAGCTTAGGGAACTCCAAAAGTTGGAGAACTCCAAAAGTTGGAGAAGAATGGGGAACACTCCATATGTTGGACAGGCTTAGGGAACTCCAAAAGTTGGAGGACTCCAAAAGTTGGAGACGTTTGGGGAAAACTCTATAAGTTGAAGCAGCTTAGGGAACTCCAAAAGTTGGAGAACTCCAAAAGTTGGAGACGTATGGGGAACTCCAAAAGTTGGAGAAGTTTGGGGAACTCCAAAAAGTTGGAGAAGTTTGGGGTACTCCAAAAGTTGGAGAACTCTAAAAGATAGATGAATAAGTTCAAAGACTCAAAAAGAAAAAAGAAATGGAGAGTTAGTCTCCAAAAGATGGAGATATTTTTTTTAAATTGTGTAATTAGCCTCTTAGTTATGTACCCACTGTTTTGTGCATTTAATTTATATGTAAGCCGAGTGTTAGGTTTAAGTCTTTACTTGATACCGTGTATGAGGACATACACGCTGTCAGGATGGACGAGTGTTAGGTTTTGATGTGTAATTATATTGTGTAAGTATATTTAAGATAATTTATAATGACCGATGTTTTATTTAAGTTATTTTGTACTCGATTAGTCATTGTAATCGACTAATTTGCTTGCAACACTGAAACGATTCAATTCGTGTCATTGTAGTTCGTTTTGACAAGCTGTCAGTGTAACGGAATGTTGAGCGTCGCGGGATTTTGAAAAGCGTCTTATCCCGTTGGCGCTCGTCGAGTTCGGACGCAAATTATTTATTAGTCGTTGCATTTTATTACTAAGTTTGGTTAGCAGTTAATTAATATTTAGAATTAGTTATCCGTTTTGTGGAAGAGAATAAATATTATATATTGGAGTGAGGAGTTTTATTACACTAGGTACTACTAACTTTAAAAATAGCGATACATTTTAGATATATTATATTAAGTAAATGCCTATGGTTTTTTTTATATTTATTGAATTGAATTATCGTCATTTATTAGTGATCTGATAAAGTAGGAATTTAAATTCAATAAAAATAATTATAATTACTTAAATGATTGTTGACCTTTTATACGCTTTAGGGTTTATTAATCTGATTTAATATTAAAAAGTTGTTTTTGTTATTCACAGCTAAAAGTTAGACCTTCTGCGAAATGGGCCTTTTGAGAAAATCTTTTGAACCATTTCTTCAAGTACAGGTTCACCTCTTCTTGATTGACCCATAAGGTTCATAAAAGCATAATACTGCATTAAATCTCTGCTGGAAGCAAAATGTTGCTTATTTCTATACATTTCCTTGCTAAAGTGGGTCTTATTTGTCTATTGTTATAATAAATAGACTATATATGAAAATAAAAATAGAACAACGTTTTATTAATAAACATAACATCCTTATTCCCCGAAAGGTTAGCAGACGTGTATAACTGTATAGTACACACTCATTTAGCTGTTGTTTTTAAGTCCCATGTGCCTGGCGAGCCTATTGCCATCAACTGGGCACAAGTCCAGACTCTGGGCTGCTACTGAGAAATTCCACACGGAAAAACCCAATAACACTTTGCCTGACCTGGGGATCGAACCCCGGACCTAACGCTCAGGAGTCGCGCTTGCGACCGCTAGACCAACGAGGCAGTCAAAGATTTTACCTAATTGACCGATTTATTATCAAAACTATGTCTACTTTAGTGGTATGACGATTAGACTGTATGACTACCTGTAATTATTTGCCCAACATTTTTAGCAATGCTACGCATTATGTTATTCATCTCATGCTGATTTCATTGAAAACGAGTTCTCGGAATAACATTCTAATCGATAATTCTCAGTATGAATGGACGAAATGTCAGAGGTAAAATTTCTACATCGTCGTCGTTTACACGTGTTAGATTTTAGCCAATAGAAAGATATTATTTCCGTCTTTCGTATTCAACCCTAAAATGCAAAATTTTTGCACCATAATTTTCCTGTCCCTTTTTCGCATGTTTCGCCATAAAATACACGCACATATTTCGAAATTTACAATGACTTGACGTATTTTTCACACTGGTTTCTCTTTTTCTAACATCACAACAGGATTGCTGCTATCTCTGTCGCCCTCCTTAGAAGACATCGAAAGGCCGTCTCTTTCACTCGTTGTACAACTAAACGGTTTTAGTTAGGGTTGTCCAAATTACATATTTAGGTGTGTCTAGAATAACCTCGATGATCGATTTTAATTGTATAAATTGATAAACGGAAGTTTACTTCTAAGTAAGCAAATTGCTTTCATAGTTTTATATTACGGACGTAAGACTTTCGATGATGAAAATAGTTGACGTCAGAGTGTCCTTGTGAAATAATAAGCAATAACGGACATAGTTAATTTGTTATTATGAATCATATTCGTCTAATTTTGTGGAAGTGATTAACTGAGGTGGGTATTCTGACATCCTTAACCTGACACCCATTCGTAGAAGCATCAACGGCATCGGCGCGGGCGCAACGCGGCTATGGCGGCGGTCAATGACACGAGGTCGCGTGCGCCCGCGCCGCTGCCTGCCGTGGCTACCGGAGCTTCGAACCAGAGCCACTAGACCCTAACACGCGCTCTACCTACAGTCAGCACCACCTACATTATCACCTTCATGTTACTATATCGTAAACGTTAAGTTATAATTAACATAGTTTAGTCGTACAACAGTAAACAAACTATTTAAAATGTTCATCAACATATTTTTAACGCTGCATGGCGTAGGTACCGATAGTAAATAAAGGCGCAAGTAAAATATGGCTTTGTGATAAAACCAGATAAAGCATAATGGTCATTCTCTCAAACACAATAAAATAAAACATATAAGTATATCTTCTGTGTGTTACGTATAAATATCGTTATTAAGTATAATATTAAGTTATAAATAAAACGTGATACGTGTACGCCGATGTAATGCCGATAGCGGCGAGATGGCAATGACAAAATGAGTAGGCCGTGTGAGCTGTACGACTAATTTGGGCGGATTACAAACAAATGGAATTTACGAAATAAAGAATATTCACCATCTTATTCTTATTCAAAGCAACAAGTTCGTGAATGCATCACATATGTGTTTTGTTAAAGCCTCGCGGCCTCGGTCTGCGGAAGGAATTAACGCTGACTCTGTTACTGTTATTTCAATTGCAAATGACACGAATTCGCAACAACAACCATGCTTAGTATTTTTGATGTATCAGGCATTTCCTTGAAAAATATGTGAATAAGCATTCGTGCGAATGCAATTATGAAGTTCTTTTGAGTAAGTTACATAGCACCGATATCTTCGAGAAACTTGACTGACTGACTGATCTATCAACGCACAGCCTAAACCGCTGAGGTTAGAAACTTGTTTTTTTGACAGAATGTAGCTTTTGTGACGTAGCCATCAACTAAGAAGGGATTTTTCGAAATTCAACCCCTAATGGGTGTAATAGGGAATGAAAGTTTGTATGAGTTGTCGTTGTTACCAGCTAATTGTATGAAAATCCTTATTCGCTAGGCATACAAAAAATTGTAGGGGGAATTGTTCAACGTGATGCATAAAAAATGTACAGACAGCACATAAAGGCAATCTGTCAAAGGAGACTGGGCACATTTTTTTGGGAAGTGTTCTATGAACCAATAGCGACACTGTTGTGGCATTTATGGGGGGATACCTCAACTACACTTACGTGCGAAGGGGCATCAAAATCTGACTCGGCAGTTTTGAGAAAAATAATACTTTAGAATACTAATTTTTTTTGTTCAAGAGATGCTTACGTCGACTATATCTGACTGTATATACTTCAAGTAATGTGTTTTCCTGCTAGATACAGTCACTAATACATAAGAAAGGACGACTACTTCTAGTAGCAGAGCACAAAAAATATAGGTATCAGGGCAATTAAACAACTTTTAGGTCGTTAGGTCAAGTTTGACAGTTTCGGGTAGCTTGATGTGCTGGCGTCTGTAGGTACCTATATTGTATTGTACATATATTGGGATTTTCCAAAATTCAACCCCTAGGAGGGAGATAAGCAATGGTAAAACTTGTATGAAAAACAAACACGCAAATAAAGCTGCGGGCAAAAGAACTGATATAGTCTGTTAATAAACTACACTCAGTTTTGCTACTATTGTTTTGAATCTTAAGCGATAGATCCACGAGCAAGTTTTATTGTGCTAGTCATTGCACGCAAGTGCTAGCTTAGAGGCTGATTTACACGACGCCAGTTTCTTGAAGCAACTCTCATGCTATCGCTGAGAAAGACAAAGACAGAACGATTCTTGCTTCAAGAAACTGGCGTTGTGTAAATCAGCCTTAGTTCGTAAAACTTGCAGAAGTCTACTTGCTGCGGGTGAGCCTACAGTTTGAAAGTCGGATGTACAAGTCAACTTACGCAGTTTAAAGCCAGAGTTTAGGTTCAATAAGAGCATTGAATTCTCATAAATACGTAAAGTCAATCACAACCTAGAAGCCCAAAGTGTAAGGTAGGTACTTCACAAATCAAATGTTTAGCTGGTTTAATCCTTAGAAAATGTTCATGTATTAATGTAGGTACCTAAAACACCGAGGTTTGCTTGGTTTCCTACTTGACCCTTTCCTTAAATTAAATGAGTTTTCATTAAGCCGGGGCCTAGTTAATTCACTCACCGCAGCCAAGAAGCCGGTATTACATGACTTATTTCATCAGAACCTTTAAGTTTCCTCTTAAGAGAAAATTGCCCTTAGCGAGACTTACTTATTTTGATTTTATACTGATAGAATAATTGCATTATTTAGAATTAACGCAATTTTCCACTAGGTTCCTCTGTGTCCTAGATACGTATATGACCTAGTAAAAGTTATTATCGTTGCACATAAAAAAAGTTTCTTACATAATATTTACATCGAATATACTAACAAAATTACGATAACTACCGTGTTGGTGAATAACCTCCATTTCGCCAAAGAAATTATTCACAGCAATTTTTTCCACTGTTGTACAATCTATGATGAATGGTAACAAATCGTGAAATAATTACACAACTTTATTTTTATTGCAATCGGTACTTATATAATTAATAGTTTTTATATGTGAAAATTAACAAATGTAATATTATATTTCCCACACGAAGTCAGGAACTTTTTCTACTTATAAATAATTAAAAACTCTGCCGAAAACGGGAAATTGGGACATTTCGAGCAGTTTCCTAATGAAACAAAATGTTAATGAGTAAAAATAACGTCATTTGCAGACAGATTTCATCTTTAGAGCCAACGAAACAATGATCAAGTTTCGTTGACGTATAAAATTAGGTAGTAATTTCATGATGATTAATGTTATGATTGGTATAATTATTTTCACCCCAATTAAAGGTGCTCGTTTGAGTGGTGCCTGAAGATGGAGCTTGGGGGCTGAGCGGCTGGCCCCTTTCGCCCTTCGCTCTGCGACCGTATTTTAATTTGTACGCACCTCCATCAGTGATGTATGGTAGCGAAATATATCAATTTTCCTCTTGTAATAAAATGCAACGTCAGTCTTTCGAGCTCGTAATTTAAAATTTTCTCCTTTTTACGTGTGCTTTTCATATAAGTATTATGAATACCAAACTATTAGAGTAGCCACTTATTATGTAAATTAAAATGTAGTACCTATATGTATAATATGATCTTCGCTGACTCAGCTCTAACAATTTCTGTTTTAGCTAGACTTGTAGATAGTATGTTACTTAATAATTATGTTTAATGAGAGTCAGATAAGTAATTTCTTCTACATACTTACAAATAAGAGTAGATAAATTATTTGCGCCAATAAGCCTCCATATTCATGGACTCATGTGTTGCTTTAATACTAATTATAACTTTCATCACGTAAAGTATCAAAAGAGAGACTCTTTTCAGAATAAAATTTTTCGTTCACACCGTCACAACTTTTATCCAACTAAAGGAATGTTTGCTTCCCTTTTGCTGGAAACGAGGTTCCATAAGTACGTTGAAAAATAGCGTAGGCCTTGGGCAAATATCCTGTCACCGAAGTACTTGTGCCTTTGTGCCAAGACCTCCGTGACGTAGACTCGAGGCGATCACAATGCAAAATTGCAATGGCTCTAAAGTTATCTGGCAGGCTACACGCTATAGTTGATACGGACGATAACATATTAATTTGTGCCATACAATTCTATTTCTTGCGCAATAAAATAAATTGTGGTGTTTTGTGGTTCTAGTGTAGAACAGAAGATTTATTTTTAGCATACCAACTTTTATTGGGTTGTTTGTGTACTGAGCAATAACCTTTTGTTATTTATTAATTTAATTCGCCTAGCCTTTGCCTTACGTTCACGATTCAAACGCTGTGCGGGCTGTGCCTGATATTAATAATTTTATTAAAACTTTTTCTGATCGTATAGAAAACTAATAATAGGATCTCTGTTGTTTTATAAAAGGTTCCGATCACGTCGTCCAAGATAAATACAAAACTCTTCACTTTCAGTTAACATTTCCGCAAAGTTTTCATGGTTTGATGGTAGTAGATACCTATTTTTATTATAAGGAATACCAGCAAAAAAACGGCCATAAATTTAAAAATACGTTGGGTGGTGTCTCGCTACACTTCTAAAGCTCTTACTACGCTTTAAAAATGCATGAAGATTTCTTAGAACAACGTCTTTCCACTTTTCATTAGATAGAGATTTGGGGTGGACGTCACTTTTTTTAAAGTATTTTTAAACTTTTGGTTATTAAGAACAAAGCAGCACGTTTTCTTTGTTCCATCTTATCGATTGTTCCAGTGATACGATTACATAGAGTAAATACAAATAAGTTTGTAGTGCGAACTGTTGAAATAGTAAAAGGTGGTACGTGTAAGGGCGAAAGGAACGGTAATAATATCTGCAAGGTCGTATTTGTACATTAGCACGTGATGTATTAGTCTGTTTTGTCACATTATCGCTGATCTCTGCTATCCTTAAAAGAAAATAAGATCGACTCATGAGCCCAAAGTTGAAAAAATCACAATAAGTACCTACAGAGTGAATAGTTTACAACTTTTGTAAATAGAATTGTACCTATGTTTTAACAGAATATTTTAATAGAGCATTTACAACTATTTAAATTTTTGACCGAATACGTAAAACCACGATACGCTCCAAAACACGAATCGCCGATGTGGGCCATAAGTCTGCAAGACTAAAGTGGGATTGGGCGGACCATGTATGCAGAATGCATAACGACAGATGGGCCAGAATCATCACGCGGTGGGTGCCGGAAGACGGGCGTCGCGTCGTCGCCGAGGGAGGCCTAGGAAACGCTGGCGTGACGACTAAAGAATCGTTTATTGGCCAGAGAAAGCAATACATAGGGATGAGTGGAAGGCTATAGGGGAAACCGTTGCCCAGCAGTGGAAAAATGAAGGTTGAATAAAAAACAAAAAGAATATTAAAAGTTCGACAGAAATATTATAAGTACTTACAGCCCGAATTGCTACATAATAGGTACTACCTCATTTTCTCCTTTAATTAATTTTAATGTTTTGCAGTTGTGAATAAATCTTTCACATGTTTACTGAGAAATCAAAACAAAGTGTACATTCACACCACACATACCTACGCAACTCTTTCAGTCGGCTTCCTCGTAGGCGGTGAAAAGTGAAAATATTGCAAAGTAGCATCGGTACGGTATGCTTATGTTTATTACTTCGTAACTCGGCACTAGCCGTCCGGAGTTTCATCATTTCCTTATATCAACAAATACGTTGCATTAAGAGTTTATTTAAAAATTCTACGGTCTACATTTCTTACCATCTGCATTGGCGTACAAACAAACAGACGTTTTAATATTAGTTTTAAATATACAAAGTAATGCAATCATAAGTAAAACTGGGTCAACAAATACGTACGTGTGTACGAGTACCTATGTTTTCAGTTATGATTTATGGAGCAGCGTTCGTGAACTCAGCGTTCTACGCATTTCTCATCAAGTACAAGAATACTTAACTAAATTCTTGTACTTTCGTACTTAATTTATTATATTAATAGTACCTATAGATTTTTTTCAAGGACTTAATAGAGCAATTAAGGCAACGATAACTTTACGAGTAGAAGAAACTCCTCGTTTACTTCGATTGACATAAAACAGAAAGCTTTTTACGATAAGGACTAAGGCCATTGTTTATCATTATTACTTACAACATTACAGAACTCATGTGTCGCGTGCGTTCTGTTAATAACTATGTCGCCATCGTAATAGAATTGTTAAAAAAAATACTTGTATTAAGTTAACGTTTTTAAAATCTGGAATAACCTAAAACGGGCGGGACAGTGTTAGTAACAATAGCTATTAAACAAGTTCTAGAAATGACTTAAAAACATATCAGAAGGTTTTTTTTAGTTCAACATTTTGGTAGTTAATATTATCATTGCTAGCTGGTTTATCCAACAGTTGTTAAAAATCGATTGTCATGCCTCGAGCTACAGGCATATCAATGGCAATCAATTTTTTATTCTGTGCTACAAATTGAATTTAGTAGCAGCCATATTAGTCTATAATAAAAAATCCTATAATAATATTTATGGGCCCAGCGACGATTTTAGACAACAAAATCTATAGACAACAACTTCCATAAACGAGCGATAAGACTAGTAATTACTCAAATAGACATGTCGAGAAGTGGCACTGGTATTTAGACGACTTTATAACAACTTGAAAACAATAGGTAAGGTATCCCGCTGTAAATAGTTAATATTTAACGGAAAGTTAAGGTTTATGTTGTCTAATTCACCAAAGACGAAAATTGATCAAACAGCCTTTGACAGTGATTGAAAATTATTAAAAGAGAATTTCAAAGCAATTCATAAATAATCCATAGTCAGTTGAGTTGTCTCAAAGAAACAAAGAAGCTTTAAACTCAGCGTTTCAATCATAATTTTTCATTGAATGTAAAACGAAATTCGGGAGTGTTTTCAATCTATCCTGCTATCCACAGTATCCGCAAGGCGGCGGATCAATCCATCATTTTCATATTATTTCTATTTATAGATTGAAACTTCCAGTTATACCTAATAATGTAAGAATCCTAAGTTTGGGAAAAATGTAATAACCAGAAAGATGGAGAATTTCGTAAATCGATTAAGTGTTTTAATACAATATGCACATATAAAGTGGTCATTTTTTATAATAATTTAGAGATATTAGAATAAATTGCGTGTACATAAGTACGGTTCGCGGATTGTCGGGAGTCGGGACGTGTACGCATTTGAATCAACATTGAACGTCAACGGCGACAGCGGTTGGCCGCGCCGCGCCGCCCTCGCTCTCCCGGCGACTAACAAATGGCACCCATTTATGTGAAAGAATTTTATTGATAATATAAATTGAAAAAAGGACATAGTCGACCATAGATTTTTTTTATTCCACGGTAAAACGTGATCTATTTTCGCAACCATTGTTTCGTGTAATCACTTCGTTTCGTCTGTGTCCCGTCGTGTGACTGAGTTTATGTGATCATTGTTGTTACAGTTGTTTTTTGTATGCTGTACTGACATATGATTATCAATTGCAACATACTTAGTATACTTACTAATAAGGATTCATTAATATAACAAGATTGTAATTTATGAGTTGAAAACAGTATCCATGGAGTTTCTTGCCGGCTCTTTTGGTTCTAACGTTTCTTAAGTGCCTGTAAATGCCTATTTGATATAAAACAACTTTGAACTTTAAAATTAGTGTAATGAGAAATTACGTTTATTGTGTATATGTTAGTGTAAAAGCTCGAACAACGGTAAATCCTAAGATACTCCAGTAAAACCTAAGATTTACCAGGTCTTAACGGTAAAAGTCCGAATTCTTCCGTGATAATAGTTAATTTCGGACTTTTACTAGCATTCCCTCGGTAAATCTTAGGTTTTACCTCAGGACACACGGTAAATGTTGAAATTTTTTAATTTCTAGTAGTGTCCGACCGAAGGTTCGGTTTCGGTTTCGGCCAGTTTCGGCCAAAAAATCTTGTTTCGGCTACAGTTTCGGTTTCGGCCAAAAATCAGCCGAAAGTTCGGCCACGCCGAAACTAATGTTCGTGAATTGTCACGTGTCTTCCGGCTAACTTCGGCTGAGTTCGGGACTCGTGTGTGGTTGCCAGCTGAGTTCGCTGGTCGGCGTGCGGCGTGTTTGTGTTGTATTTATGATTTTGTTTGTTGATTTTTGACAAAGTTTACAGAATTTAGTACAATTTATTGCAATTTTTGTTGATACTGATAATTAAGTAAATAATTCTTTAACTACCAACTATCAAATACAAGATCTCAATGTCAATAAATAATAAATTAATCTTTACGACATTCAACACAAATACTCAATTAAGAAGTCTGTACTTTACGTTTATTATGTGTTGATTTCTGACAAAAAGTCTAAGATTTTTTTTGATGTTATATTATTAACTAGCTGTTCCCGGCATGCGTTGCAATGCCCTTTTTCCTACTTATTACCTACCTACTACCTACCTACTACCTACCTACTACCTACCTACTACCTACCTACTACCTACCTACTACCTACCTACTACCTACCTACTACCTACCTACTACCTACCTACTACCTACCTACTACCTACCTACTACCTACCTACTACCTACCTACTACCTACCTACTACCTACCTACTACCTACCTACTACCTACCTACTACCTACCTACTACCTACCTACTACCTACCTACTACCTACCTACTACCTACCTACTACCTACCTACTACCTACCTACTACCTACCTACTACCTACCTACTACCTACCTACTACCTACCTACTACCTACCTACTACCTACCTACTACCTACCTACTACCTACCTACTACCTACCTACTACCTACCTACTACCTAAACAGATTAAGAATATGGATATACTGATATAATTTTTTTTTTTTTAAATATCAAAATGTCGAACGGGATAAAAAGTATCCTATGTCCTTCTCCTGGCTCTAAACTACCTCCCTGCCAATTTTCAGCTAAATCGGTTCAGCCGTTCTTGAGTTATAAGTGAAGTAACTAACACGACTTTCTTTTATATATATAGATATAGTATACCATAAATGAATGACTATTTTCGTTACATATTTCCAATATTGTCTTTCATTTCGTTTAACACGAGAAAACTGTCTCTATATGTGTAAAAAAGATACTAGATTTCATTATACAAGGTGGGGCAAAAGTTATCACCCGATTTTCATCATCATCATTCAGCCGAAAGACATCCACTGCCGGACATAGGCCTCCCTCAAGCATCGCCACATTGACCGGTCCCGTGCTTCTCGCATCCAGCGGTTTCCCGCGACCTTCACCAAATCATCGGTCCACCTTGTGGGAGGCCTACCCATGCTGCGTCTTTCGGTACGCGGTCGCCACTCCAGAACCTTTCGGCCCCATCGGCCGTCCGTTTTGCGAGCAATGTGCCCCGCTCAATGCCACTTAAGTTTGGCAATTCTTTGAGCTATGTCGGTTTCCTGGTTCTCCTGCGGATCTCATCATTTCTGATATGATCACGCAGGGTAACTCCGAGCATAGCCCTCTCCATTGCCCTTTGGGTGACCTTGAGCCTTCTTATGAGGCCCATTGCGAGCGACCACGTTTCAGTGCCGTATGTAATCACTGGCAACACGCACTGGTCAAAGACTTTCGTCTTGAGACACTCCTGTTGGAACCACGTATCCTCCAGTCCCAATTCATTCAACTGAGGAAGGAAAAAGTCGTTGATCATGGCTTTGTAGCTCTCACCGTCCACAGTAACAGAAGGCCCAGTGACGTTCTCGAAAAAAAAAATGGAAAATGCCATAAAACGATCCCGTATCCGTTCGATCCGGTCACCAATTCGGCGGCCACTTGACCGATATCATTTTCTCGACTTGATGGAAAAAAAAATCTAATACATGAAATAAACATAATCCACAAGTAGAACCAAACATTTTCATTCCTAAAAAAAATTACAGCAAAACAACATTGGGTGATTACTTTTGCCCCACCTTGTACAATAGAATAGAATTTTTTACATGTCTAAAAAAGGTTCGGTTTCGGTTTCGGTTTCGGCCGAAACTGAGACCGGCGCCGAACATTCGGTTTCGGTTTCTGTTTCGGCTAAAAATCCTGTTTCGGTCGGACACTAATTTCTAGCCATGCTCGGGGCACTATTCGTAACCAAATTGAAATTAATAATACCAAATGATAAGAACAATTAATGAATAAATAGCTCAGCTAACGTATTAAGTTCGTAAGAAGAAAATTTTATTTTTATTTATTTTACAGTACAAAAAGCATTTTGAAAATGTTTGAAAATTAATGTTTGATAAAATACTTTCTAATTATAAAATATTGTGTTTCCCAAAACCAACATTTACTAATAGCCGTTGGTAAAACCTAGCATGTGCCAAACTCTGATGGTAAAAGCCCGAAAATGTTTCTTATTTTATAACAAACCTTACATTTACCAACTCATGTTGGTAAATCCTAAAAATTTACCAGTAAAACCTAAGATTTACCAATGTTCGAGCTTTTACAGTAACATATATTACAGGAATTGTTTACAAGAGAATATTCGCCCTGGGGTTGACTATCAGAACACCGAGCATGTTTACATTAGTTTAGTTATCTTTAGCTATGCCTGTATTAGCTCCCTATGAGATATGATTGTGCTCTTTATCTAATAACATCCTTTTAACTGAAACTAAAACATTTTCAGAATATGTGGGTAGTAGGCATCTATTTAATTTGGGTAAACTAAGTATTTACAAGTTGATATCAGAAATTTGAATATTTTCTCGTCAATTTCTAAAAGCTTGTAGGTTGCTACTAAAATATTAAAATATATCATTAGATAGGGTTTTATAAGCTTCTTATAAATAAAAACATTGATTCTACACTTCTTCCTAACAATATTTTAACTCAACAACGGAAACTTTTGTATTTATTTTGAGCGGGTGTTTCTCTATACATGAACAGTGTCTTTGTCCTACTTAATATTTATGTATACATATACATGGCACTTGGACACACGTGTTCTACATTGTTAATGGCGAGACCAAGTTGTCTGATCAAGTGGCAAGCGTGGTGGGAAGGCGCACGCATCGTAAGACGAGACCGTGGGAGCATGCGAGCTCCATGCGGGTCCGCGCACCGCACCGCGACGTGTCGGATTGCTACATCTAGCCGACACCATTTGCAATCCGATTGCAGATATCATCTGTTAAAATCAATACTCCTTGCGTAAAGCCTAACACTTCATTAAAAAGTCTTTGTGATCTAAAATAAACGGAAAATGGAATTCAGCCTAAAACAATACCTCTTACAAGATTTTACGAGCAGATTTGCTTCTAGAAAACGAACAGGCTCCGGTTATTTCGTTCCAGGGCTCTCTTAAAACTTTTAGAAATGAATACTCGATTTTCGGATTCAGATAGCGGTACACTCCATCCCTTATTTGATCATCTAAATGAGTTTTTGAAATGAAATTCAAGATCTAGATAAATCCCTTACTGGCAAATCGAAAGCGGCAGTCACACAATTTCATCAAGTTCCTCAAGCCTTTGCAAACAAACAAATACATAACGTTGATTCTGTTATTTACTTCAAGGACCCAGCGCCAGGCCAGTATAAACACATCTGGAATAGTTATTATTGAAAAGCCATAAACTTTTAAAGATAAAAAACTTATATCACGATCACGAATCATGAGCATTCAGATTCAGACACTCAACTTTTGCGTCATACCATAGAGGTGTTCGGCATTCAAAAGTCGGTTAAGCGGTTATCAATGCTAAAGCCGGAGTGATCGCTCTAATTTTAAATAACAACACATTTGACCTGATTGCATTGCATCTAATAAAATTTTAACTAAACAAAAAATAGTTCATCTCGCAGTTTGGCACTTGGTGCTGTCCTTACTCCGTGAAGCACGAGCTCTACGAATTATGATAGATAAAGCGTATGGTGTTAACAAAACTAAGGCTGCTTTTCCACCAGAGATGTGTGCTACGGATGTGTATCAAACCAGCCAATAGGATCTCTTTATTTTACTAAACTTGACACATGTTTGAAAATCAAGCGATCCTATTGGTGATCCTTAGTTTTATTAACACCATACGCTTTATCTATCATAATTCGTAGAGCTCGTGCTTCACGGAGTAAGGACAGCACCAAGTTAACCTATTAGTTTAACATAGCTATAAGAGTCTCTAAATTTAAATTAAAGTGTCCCGCGCTTTTATACGGTTAATAAAATTAATACGAATAATAAAACAGATCTTTATTGCCATACTGTGGTTAAGAAACGAAAACAGACTACGAGTATCAACAGTTTAATTTCCCGCCATGGACGTCACAGGTATATAGTTCTATATTCTTATGGGATTTCCAAGAATATTAATAACATTTTAAAGTGTAATACGTCACTTATTACAAATAAATTCATACAGCTTGTTAAAACTTTGCTCTAGTTATAGTTTCAACTACTTGAACGCGAAAGCGTGAGGAATAGAACTTGGTTGGCGGAACACCTAAGTTTCAATGTAAATAACTTTAGTATCGTTTTATAGTAGGATAGTATCCCTAGAGCCCTTTATATGTGAGTGAGAATGGTAAAAAACAATATTAATTAATGTCATAGAGTGCGAACCGGCCACGTAAGGTGTGTTAAGTGGTTAGGTCTCGGGGACAAACGGTTCCGTGTGGCTAACGGTCGTGACAGTTTGAAGCTTACGTCGCCATGTTGGTGACGACTGACGACTGACAACTACTACCAATACCGTACGTTCGGAAAGTAGTAGCTGCGTGCTACGGTAAGTAATAAAGACGGCTGCTATCGCAAAATACATACGAACCAATCAGTTTTAATAGCATTTTTTTTAATCATTATGGCTTTATTCGTCTGTAAAAGTTTTGAATTTCGAACGACTGCCTTAAATGATTTTATCATGTCCTACATTGTCAATTATATCTGATAGAATCTGATCGTGCTTGTCTTTCGTTTATCTTCTTATATATAAAGAAACTGGTACTGACTGACATTTGATTCATCAACGCAGAGCCTAAACCACTAAAGCTGGAAATATGAAATTTGGACAGTAGGTTTCTTACGTGACGAAAACATCCACTAAGAAGGGATTTCCCGAAATTCAACCCCTAAGGGGGTGAAAAGGGTGATTAACGTTTGTATGCAAGTCCGTCATTTTTGAAGTAAGAAGCATGAAATTAAGTATTAAGGTTTCTGGTTAGGAGTAAATGTACACGTGTTTGAGCGTTTTTGGAAATGCAACCCCTAAGGGGGTGAAATAAGTGTTGTAAGTTTGTATGAGAAATCTGGTAATTTTGAAGTAAGAAGCATGGAATTCAATATTTAGGTTACTGGTCAGAAATAAACGTACACGTGTTTCAGGGTTTTTGTAAATTCAACCCCTAAGGGGGTGAAATAAGTGTTGTAAGTTTGTATGAGAAATCTGGTACTTTTGAAGTAAGAAACATGGAATTCAATATTTAGGTTACTGGTCAGAAATTCTATAATGTATGTATTCTACAATGTAAAATTTCACGCAAGCGAAGCTGCGGGCAACAGCTAGTAAACTATTAATTATCGTAAATATAAACTCTTTTTCATTGTATTTCAAAGGCCGTTCAGCGATAGAAATTGTATAGGTACACACAAAATAAAAATTGTCCGCTTCACGTTTGACTAAATTTTCAACATAAAATGCTTTGTTTACTGTACGATAGGTACTTTTATTTTGTTAGAAATTCAATTAAAAATTAATGTGTATCCTAGTCCTCGTTTGCACAAATAAAATTGGTAAAAGTACTAGAAATGTAAAATACCTGTATATTATACTGTACATAGTATTTGTATTCGTATTAAAATTAGACATGTACCTGTATGGACTAAATTTGAATCGTAAACATTTATTATGTAAACGAATAAACAAAGTATCGTAAAAACACGAATTTATTTGTAACTACATAGATAGCAACAATGCGTAGTTATTTGTTTGAAACTACTAGAGCGATTTTAATTAAACCTTGTGCACTTGGTGTTTGGTATTCTGGGAGCGTCGCCGTGTCGCAAGTAGAGTTACCAGATGTAAAACTGAATAGTCCTACCAAAAAACCCGATTTCTATAAAAATGTCCTGACATTACCGCCGCGAGCGCGAGCAATGCACGTTTAGAATTTTTGTTTTGTGTTGTGTGACGGCCGCTGCGCCAGGGACAGCCAACTCCCGTTTTCTTTTTTAATTAAATATTTTTAAATGTTCAACCAGAATCCTGACCAGGGCCGAAAAATCCTGACATGTCAGGACAAATCTTAACGTCTGGTAACCCTAGTCCCAACCCATATCTCTACCTTAGTGTGGTAAACATTTCAAGTCCGCGACTGTACATATCGATGAACGTATATAAAAGGTAAGTCAGAAAGACGGTACTCATCCGTGGACCACTTAAAGTATCACTGATGACCGTTTCATAGAAAACGTTATTAAAATTTCAAAATTCGATAATTTTTATTTCCATGCAAATTGATATTTATTTTCATCCGTGCTTTGATTTCGAATTCGGAAAATGGAGCTTCTAATCTGTGACCCTAAAATATGACCTAAAATGCTAACACAGCTGATCGATCATGGCTAAGGATAATGTATTTTAGCGTATTTTTTTATGAAATCTTTGAACAGCTATTTCTCTTAAACTATTGACTTTTGGGGAAAGTTGTAGAAAAAAAGTTAAGTATTCATTGTTATGGGTAATTTAACACCCTTTCGGATTAGTACCTCCTTTCCGACTGACCTTGTAGTTTTCTCACTCATCTCGAACTGAATAAAAAGAGCCTTTCTTACCGCGCCTCATGTGTTTTGCACTTCTACAGAAATACTATTTATTTTTCTAAAATATGTTGTTCAAAAATTCGCTAGCGACGTTTTCTGTTAATCTAAAAATAGTTTACCATTTTCATTCTTCAGGAACAGGAAAATCAGTAAGCAGCACACATTTTTTTTACGATTTATGTCGAAATAGGATCAATGGTTTACGGAATTCTTAAAATTCTTCAAATATACTAAAATCCATAGAATCGGTTAGCGACAAAAACGTTGATGTGAAATAACCGTTCATTTTAATAAGCAAGAAAATATGTCATTAAGTACATATCTAATTTAAGTGGCTTGTCAACGAGACGGTAATTGCCGCGGTGCCCACGAATATTTTTTGATAATTAAACACTTTGTAACGAAAAATGTGTCATAGTACCGTGCTGTGATGTCGAAATGTGTATTTATAGAACATTTTTTTTTTAATTTTCCATACCATAGCCACACAAAGAAAGTACACTATGTTTTTTTTTTTAAATAAAAGTATTCCGTGTATTTGATTAATATTTCATACAGATACACCTTTATAGCACTATTGGAGGTAGATAGGTGAAGATTGAAATGTCTGCTTCGAATTAAAAGAATAATATTTCAGATTATCGGTGCCTAATTGACTTCAATGGTTTACTCTCGATATTGACGTGAGTTTCTTGGAAAATCGCACCACAGATAGGATAAATAATTTAAAATCTGTGTTTTCAGCCCCGTTTGTCATTTGTTTGTAACTTCCTATAGCTGGGTTACACGGTATGTTACGTTTTCCCGAAAGAATTATTTATGGAACCCAGGAATTAATTTGGAAGTGCGTACTTATAGGCTTTATTCATAATCCGTAGAGGCTATATCTTTTTACGATATAGAGCTCATACACTAATCATAATGTATATATTCTCACAAATTGCTGAATGCGGATAAATACAAAATTATTTAATATAAAACCTTTCCTTATCATTATGATTTTAACTGTTTGGTATTTTCGAGCAAATTACAAATTATAGTGCGGTTCCGTTACAAGTGTGTATAATCATTTGTTTTATTATTTTATTTGTACGTTTTTGATAATTTCATGTACAGTTAATATAGAAAGGCTTATTTATCATTTTAGGTTATTACGTAAAAAATAGGTTCGTTCAAAGAAGGTCTGGCCATTTCAAATTAGTTCAGAAACTAATAACTACTAACAAACAACGACGGAATATAATAAATTAAGTTTTAATTGTATTTTAGAAACATATAGACATTCAACAATATTCTATTCGACAGGCACCTATATAAACATTTAAATTCATGACAAAAGTATATTATGCTTCAATTTCAGTTACTTTTGTTACTGACATATTCAGTAAAATTTTATGAAAAATATTCTTTTAATTTGATGTAAATAGAAGCTCTAGAGGAAGTTCGTAAAACTGGTGCGTTTCATAATAAATTACAGCGGATAAACCAAAAGCCTCTATGCAGATGATGTATCGTCCGCATTTTTAGGATTCAGCACAAAGGTAGCACATTGCTCATTTTTTTACGTCCTGAGTTGACTGTATGTTCAACATTGTAACTTTTCAATGTAACTTTGATCGTTATGAATGGAACCCAGAAAGTGCACGGTGTATGCTGAATACAATAAGTACAATAGTTACCTGTAGGGATGTACATTCAACCAACAGCAATTATTCAATGGATGTTTCGGTGTTCCAAAATTTATTATCATATGAGCCAATCATTGTTTTAAATGTAGTCAATCTTTAAATAATAATTAAGATTATCTAGTTTTCATTTAAAACACTTTCAGAACTTTGAATCAATTAATTTTGATGCTGATGGCAGTCACATACTAGATGCAATTTGTTTTAAGAGGCTTATCATAAACTTTATTAATAGTTATGGGATTCGTAGTTGAAGCGTGCCCTGCACACGCTTGACCGATTTATTCGTTACAAATTCCGATTCCGCCTTCGAATGATTAATTACACAAACTTATCGTACAGACTTCAATTTAATTAATAGCTACATTTTAAGTTTGCACTAGTTTAAGATGTGAACAATTGAGAAGTGGACCAGTTCTTAAAATAAATATAAACATCATTGTTTTTTTTTTATTACAGTCACAATTTAATCTAGAACACAAAGACAAAGTCAGAATAAAATACAAAGCAGCTCTACTTTTAATTGTTCAATACTAAATTGTTGAAACGCCAGTGGAATAGGCTCCACCTGTTTTAATGCACATCAATTAAATTATTCATGGAAACTTATTTATTTATAAAGATTGAAATAGACTTGTTATACAAAAGCTTTTAATATTTAACGTTTTTGTCTTGTCTCCTCTCGTTAAGATTGCTTACTTTATTATTATGCCAGAACCTGCAAGCGACATTTGAAACAAATACATTTTAGATTTTCCCTCAGGGCCCAGGGTGAGCCGACTCGGTGTAAAACTTGGCATATAGATTATGTTTTACAAAAATGTTTCGGTAAAGCTTAAATGTATCCTTGTGTTATTTACATAATAAATTGACGCGGACATTTGTGTCTGGCATGGACAAAATTAATTTAACGATGTGTCACATCTCTTCTGCAGAGTCGTATTAACTATACCTCTGTTTTTAAACCCTCATTTTGCACATTTAAAACGATAATTATATTTTAAATCTGGAACGTTAAGCTCATTCAAAAGCGTGTTTGAGTAGAACCATCTAAAATATTATTTATACGTATTTGAGTTTGCCTCAGGTAAGAAGGTACACCTTACTTTCTTTGTTGTATTCAAGCATAGCCCGAGTCCTTTTGTCGCAACTTGCCTACCTGCTCGCAAATAAGGCCTCATAGAACTTGAGATGACATTGTAAAGAAACGTACACTTGGCAAAATTGTGTATTATTACCGGATTGTAAAATGTCACGACATTTTAAAATATATCTAATAACCAAAAATAAATGAGGACTTATTTAAAACGTATATATTCAAAAACCATTTTAACGCGTTAAGGTTGTTCCAATGTTAGCATCGGACCTACTCATCGGATTCATTCATAAATTCATCCATCCATATTCATTATCAATTCTATTAGTTTTTAACTGCATGTAAGTTTTTGTAACACCATGTCAACAAATTCTAGATAATGAGACAGCAAATATTAAGCGAGCCCTGCAAATAAATTATATACCAACGAAGTTCGTGCCTTATTTAACTCCGTATGCAAACGCAATGCAACTAATGCAAGAGTCTCATGATGCGACATTAAATCACTATGATAGCATACAACAGAAACGCTGAAAATGCATCCAGCGTACATTTAACAGGCTTCCAGTACGCGTTTACCCACGACGGAACCGCGTTCGTATACCTAGTGGAGTATTAATAGGCACTACAGACTAGGTGCTTGCTCTAATGGTCTGAAACATTCCAAATATACTTCTATAATCTACCGACAACTAATCTTAAAAGTATTCCGCACCCAAAATTGTATTTCTATTTGTGTCGTCCTTAAAATAAAATTTCGTCACGACCATATCCGAATTTCGCCGGAAGTATCATCTTTATTTATTAGCGTCCACTCTATCATAGTTTAAGGACTAAGTTAATAATATAATAAGTTTATAAATAAATATATCGCGTGCGTGCAACCAGTCTCAATCAGTAAATTCATTCATATTATTTCGAATTTCAGACAACAGTAACTAATAACGGCAAGCACAGTCTACACATCAACAATATTAAACTTTAAAACTGCCGAAAGTTGTTATCCAATTTTAATTGGTGTTGCTAATATTGGCATGGCGTAAAGCGAATATCCTAGGAGGAAGTTTTGTCATTAGGTAGATTGGATTGCCACTCGACTTGCTCCTCCTGTCATTATCGGCAAAGTACAAGTACATGAATAAATTGGTAGCTACTTATATCTTCGCAAGACCTCGTAATTAAATTCATCAGCCTATAGTCCCCATAGAATTTTGGTAACAAAAATCGACCAATGACGTTTTCAATTGAGCAACCCTTATTTTGAAAGCAATCGCAGCGCTGTATCGACATACACTCGTATAAATAACAATTCCCGCGGAGGGAACGTCAAAACGTCGAACCGGTTGGTTTGTCGATTAAATAACTTTGTTGAAACTTTACTATGAAAATAAAATATATACGAAACCAATTTGTTAATTGAAATCATCCTCGGCTAGGTTATTCTAAGGAAAATTCACAACGTTTCAAGATCAGTTAATTTTCTTGAACAAGAAACAATATCATTTGAACGCTATGTATTCAGTTTGAAGATGCGGGGTTATCACAAGAAACGACGGATGTACAATATTCATACAAGAAAGCTATCATTCTGTAATAATACATAGTGGTGCGCTCCACGTGTTGGGTCATTGGCCCACTTCAAAAGTTTAGATAACAAGTTCAAAGTGTCATTAGACAGGAACTATTCAAAGTTGGTATGGGTGAGATATTTGTGAGCGTTTTTTGCTTAGCCAACCAGGCCGACATGTGCGCGGAACGAAGGGCGACGCTTGGTAAAAAGCTAACATGTGGCGCGCTCTCCTCACGCCGCGACGACACATCCGGGACAAATCCGCTAGACCCCACTCTACCCGTCCTCACTAACTAATCGTTACAACTTTCAAATAAACATCTAATAAACAACGATATTTTTTTATACTCTATGCCAGGGCAAGGTACTAGAGTTACAAATATTAATGTCATTATTTATGGAAAACATTCAGAATGGACGATTGATTAATAAAAAACGTTGTCTAGGTCAGAAAGCACTGCGGACTCATCAACAATACACAAACAAAAAGACGAATAATGAAACGCACTGAAGACAAGATGACTGATGAATATTTATAATATTTCAAGCTTAGCTAACACTGTCTTTCTCTCGGATGAGGTTTATTACTCGTTTCATCTTATTCAAGAGAGATGTTAGTTTCAGATTTTATGAATTTCAGGATAAAAACGTTGAATATTTTCATTTAAATAGAATTCATTATTATTTATTTACTGTTATTTCCTCAAAAGAAATATAACTTTGATAATAAATATGTATAAGGTGCAAAGCTTTTATGATTTATCATACAATTTTCATGTTACAAGTTGTTATCGAAGTTACTTACAATTTTATGGAACACGAGTCATTTTGGAGGATCCAAAGCTTTAACGCTATTAAACGTAAAAGACCAAGCGTTTTATATTCAGGCGTCATACAGCCGATACAGTTACGTCGTTCATTGCCAAATACCTATGTTCGCTTTGAACACAGAACGTGGAGTGGTTGGTGCTTACTTCCCAATCACGTCTGGTAACGTGTTCCTAATTTACAACATGAACATCGGTTTTAGTGCGATTGGTTTAGATTTTATTCGGACGAATGAATAATCGAGTAGGTTTATGATGGGTGTTGGCTGTGGCTGTAGCACTGGTGCAATTTAAAATGTCATCAAAACAAGATTGTAAAAACCTTGACGGGCGAGTGTAGCATATGGCACGCTGTTTGGCGACTTGTGCTCATCTACGATGTAGAGAAGGCATTATGCATAGACTGCGGCCGCCAGGTAAGTAAAACGATCACGTTGCAGTGCGGCTGCGCCCGCGCCGGCCGTGAGCGCAGTCTCTAGTCTCTACAGCTTGAGTGGCACGCAGTGCTGCCAATACTTCAAACTCTACATCCACATCAATATTATTTTAGCTCACAGGATAACATTAATGAAACAGTTTTAGTTTGGTCTAATGGTTTTGTTTGATGTTTAGTTTATCGTTTAATACCTATTCGTAAATATTTATTAGATTTCGCGACACCACTAGCTGCATGTGTGAACCTAAAAGGTTGTAGCTAGTCGTGTTAAATCTGTATATTTTTTAGAGAATAAAATTTGATAGCTATGTGACAAAACTGAAGTAATAAAACAATTTAAGTAGTTTCTTTTGTATAAACTTTAATGTTTTTTGCAATGACCGAAGGAAAGAAAGTTACAACCTACATCTCAATCCGACTTATTATACCGTTGCGTTGGCAGCACTGTTTATACGTAGAAGCGATGTTGCATGGCTACATTCACGTGCGAAAGAGACCAAGTTATGCTTGATGGGGAAAAGGAAAGGGATAGCAAAGACCGGCTGAGCAGGTAAACGGCGCGGGCGCCGCCCTGCGTACACCGAAATCACGAAGCCAGATGCAACGACCGTCTGTTCACCACTCAGGTATACGCTTTATTATACGTTGGTAGTTATCTATATCGAACCTACTCAACTTTGAAACACGTTGCGTGGGCCGCATGGCCTTAAAACTGTTTTATCTTTGTTTGCAAAAATATTCTGAACTGCTAGAATTGTGTATAGTATGAGAGTAAAGACGTTTTTACTAAACGTGTAACATGAGGGAAAAAATTACAATACGAGCGGGACTAAGTACCTAGTATTTTCATCTACATACACAAATGAAATGAGTATATTTTAATTGAAACACAATGTTTACAGCATAAATTTTCGTATGAATGTTTTCGTTAATTTAAAGGCGCTGATAAACCTGAGCACTTGTAATGAGCATTCTAGTGAATGTTACAGAAGACAAAAAATGTATGAATTTTCAGTTCACTAAATTTAAAAACGGCGAATGCTCTTTGTTCTCATACAAGAGAATGCTCAAGTTTATCAGCACCTTAAAATATCGCGTCTTCGCTCCCCAGATTCACTGCAGAAATATTTGTTGACAAAATAAGCTCGCGTTCTGAACAACAGCGATTAATATTTAAGTAGGTATACATTAACGGCCGATATTAATAATATAACCGATCCCAATCCTAAATCCCTAATTTCTTTAGTCTTTTGGCAGAAATACAATAAAAGTACCTAATTTCAAAAACCTACATAAATCCGGAAGATGTTGAAATGAGGTTAATTACTAATATCGGCCATAAGTGAAAATCTACTTTGCACATTTAAACAGAAAACTTGATTTATTTTGGTAATTAAACGTTGCATAACAGTTAATATTCCACTTAGCTCAGTTTTATTAAAACTTTAATCAAAAAGCTCGGGCCTCGGTAAAGCAAGAAAAGCGGAGCAATTCAATTGGTCGGCACCGCAACGCTTAGGCACACGGCGAGGGAGGTTAACCTCCCTTGTTTGTTGCTTACCATAGGTTTTACGTGGCCTCAATTTAAACTCGAAATTAAACTCGATTACACAGGAACGTGCAAATGATGTGTAATATTTTGGTCTCGAATCCGTCCTAATATAATTAACTCTCATAGTTATCAGTTTCACTCGAATATCGCGTAAAACGTTTTCGGGTCGAGAATTCGGAGTTTGGGAAATTTTAATGACTGGAGCTTTACATTTTAACGCGCGGCATAGCCTTGTGTAATATTTAGTTCCCTAGTTGACAAATTTCCTCGTTGGCGGTTTCATTCCACTTCATATAATAAATAAATTACAGTGTACCTTGATATTTTATAAACTGTAAATGCTAAGACTATCATTTATAAAAGTTTATAAGATGAAATCTGTGAAATAAGATAAGATGAGACGCCGAAATGTCTACGAGAAAATTATTTCAGTAAAATCTACAGTACGATAAACTCAAACGAAATAGGCAATCAAATACAGATATTTCGGGTACCTACCGATAATCCTAATTGATGTATTTCTAAAAATAATTTCTCATATACATAAGTGGAAACTGCGAAGAAAAAATAAGTAGTCAAAAGTATACCAGACACTCTATGCCGAAGTTTGAAATTTTCCTTCAATGGCTCGATGGCCGTCCCAGTAAACGTCTAAATAGCGACGAGCCTCGACCGACATTTTGGATTAAGGGCCGTGAGGAGGTTCCTCGCCTTGGAGCCCTAATTACCAGTTAGCTTATGTTTAACCATCCGGCCGCCTACTGTTTACAGACCAAACATAATTTTTGGATGTAAATAATTATGGAAAAAGGGTAAATAGTATTTTTTTAATTAATGTTCCGAACCTAATTTGTGAGAATTTTCTTTCGCACCGCGTTCATAGGATTCGGTTACCTAAGCGCTAAAACACACGTTGCATTCATAATTGCGAAAACTTTTCCAATATAGTAGGTACAATTCGAAAGTAAAGTGATTATGATTGAATCGAAAACAAAGCTTTCAAATTATGAATCGAACAGTTACCTTAAATAAAATGAAATGGTATCTGGCTTCTATGCCACCTAAGGACATTCTTCTATCCAAGTTCGACCAATGCATCCAGTAAAAAATCAATGTTCCTACAGCCTTAAAGGATTACGTGGTCCACATCAAGTAAGGACTTTATGTTTTGACTTTATGTGTCCGAAGACAATTCCAGTATTGTTACTGCAGACACACGTGCAATCAGATTCTGTACAATTGTCATTGCGATGCAGTTATTATGGGCTGAGATAAGGAAACGTAGGACAGAAATCTCGTTTCAGAGGGTAGTAGTCGGGTAATACAATCGGAGACAAAATCGAGTTGTATTTATGTCTATACTCGGATCAGTCTATTATATCCAACGTTGTACTTATTTCTTCTATGATTATAGGTTTATTGCCGTATTGGCTGTCTACGAATACTTTTGACAGTTGTTAGGAATAATCTGAAGGCAAAAAGTCTGACAACCGGTTGAACCTTAGGATATCGGTGTCTTCTTCTCTCGTGTCGGTAGCTTGGGCTAATTAGAATAGCTCATGCCGTGGTGAAAAGATTAGCCAGTAGAAAGAGGTTGATCGCGAAGCTGACTACTGCCTAGGGTGCGCCGGACCTACTTAAGTATAATAATTCGTGGAGGCTGTCGCTATGGCCTGATAATTGGGTTGCTGTAGTGAGATGGCCATCGCTCCGGATAAAATAAGTATTGATAATCAGGATCACATCATAATTATAGTTCCATCTTCTTCGCGTTTTGCCACCCACCCTCTTTGTTACCAAAATTTTCCTATATACTTACTCGTAATGATTATAAAAAATGGCTATACTTAATTTAAATAATGTGTAAGTATGTATGTTTATACATATTACATAGGTTAACGTTTACAAATATTTTCTCCATTTATTTTGTTCAACGTAAATACACAGTAATTGACAATTCCGTTATTGAAATTCAACGATTGAACAAATAAAATGGCGCTTTTTATATCCATTAATGGAATGTATATGAGCCAGAAGCCTTACGTTTTTATTACATTCAAAAGAAAAATTGTGGGTCTGCGATCAATATAGATCTGATAAGACTACGTCTTCAGTGTGTTACGTCATTAAGATAGCGAAGGAACCACAAAAACCAGTATCTTTTTCCAGCACACGTTGTTGGCCAAGCTCACGCGTGCCTGTTCGTAGGACAAATACCGCGACCTTAGATGCCTCCGTCGCCGGTAGTCGCGCACCGCGAGGAATACATAATGCGCTCTCGTATCTCGAGTGTGAGGCAGTTTTGTTAACGGACGCTTCACACGTGACGCGGAACGCAAATGTACACAAGACTCCCTCTTCCAAACTCTGATTAAACGCAAGTACTAAAACTTTTAAGATAATTACAATAATCTTTCATATAATTTTTTGCATCCCCTACAGACTGCCCCTTATTCCCAGTCCCATCCGTCATCTAACAGGCGTCATTAGCTTTTATGTAAGGACTTATGTATATAACTTTGGTTTTCTGCGGATTTCTATACAGCGGTAGAGACAAAGTATTCACTGAAATGTCATATTTCAGAGAATGTAGATAGGACGAGACTAGAATTTTCGGAAATATTTTGACCCCGAAAACCTCTCTGCTGAATACGATCTCGTTTTTACGACAGTATTTCTTACCACTCATACTTTTCTCCCAACTTTCAACAACCGTAGTTCTTCTAAGTGTTTCTTAATTGTGTTCAAGTTCGGCTCTTAAACAATTCCCGAAAGCGACATTCCGCAACTTTCTAGCTGAAATAAACTGGAAGTTATTCCACTTAACAAATTTTGTAGATAACTTCACCAATGCCTTTTTAAATAAACGTTGGAAATCGCGTACAGTTTGTGCCATTGTTCTCAAATCCAATCAAAATTGTAGAGAAATATTTTCATTACCTAGATGGAACCATCTAGTTATTAGTTATTTCGGAGAACTACTAATAATTGGCGAATTCAAAATAATTTGTTAATCTTTGGTCATTGATAACAAAATCCTCAATAATGACATAATTTTTATAGAAGAAATCAATAGTATTTGGGAACAATAGTGATTAGAGATAGAGAACCTCTAACGATTACAAAGACAACCAAAGATGATTCTGATGAACAATGAATAGTAATAATGTAAGTATGAAGACGTTTTCTTACGCACGTTGACCTTATTCTGTTAGAAAAAGAAATAAAGTGTAATGAGAAAATTTTGTGCGAATGGGATAGTGGGAACGAAGAGATAAGACACAAACACCTATTGTATCGGGTCGAACACTGGCGTGCAAATAACCGCGCCACTATTGTTTTGCAGACGACGAACAATACACATACAGAAGTACCCACTTACATATGTAACGTCGATGCAGTTACTAGAAAATGGTATGGAATAATGTGGATCACACGTAGTTTGTTAACAATGAAAATGAACGACCATCGTGAATAATACAGACCAAATAGTACTGAGTAGTAGCATTCCAATAGTACTGAGGATCGAAACTTGCTTATTTGGATAGACTAAACATTAACTGGCATTTCGCGTAATCAACAGGTAACAAAATGCCTAAGTAATCGATTTTATAATAGTTGTTATTCCATGACTCGGAACGGTTACAAAATAAGTTATCGTGCGTCATGCAATGGAAACATAACTCAGTTTAAATGAATTCACCGCATAAGCCAAGTCGTCAAATATCGTCTGCTATAAATCTTCACCGAGAACCTAATGTACAATGTATTTTAAAAACGTACATAAGAATACCTCTCGTTTAAAAGAACAAACAATTTTTTCCGCAGAAACCCTTTTCCAAAAAAGAAAAATAGATGGAAAATGGAAAAGCTGCGAACGACCACAATATACCAAAGAGTATTGTTACGTCGGGGCCTACGAAAATGATGTCAGAAGAAAATAGTTTATAAGATATCACTTTTAACCTTTCTCCACAATTCTGTTATTTCCTTCCAGCGACAAAATTATCAAACTGCCAAAGCCAAAGCTATTTAAGTTAATAAAGATTGCAGACTTCATAGACGTGACCTCTCGGTAACTGGAACTGTACAAATTCCTTCGTGTTGAAAATTTTAATTAGATACCTCTATTTCGGAGGCAATATTGTTTCCGTCTCGCTTTTATCCCTAAGATAATATATGCGTAGAGAAAAGTTATTTACAAGTCTGACTTCACGTTTTCCTATCTTATGCGAAAACAAGAACCGGGGGAATCTTTATAAAGGTACGCCACCACTATATTGGGGCGCGGGGCGGATTTATTTAGCTTGTATTGAATTTATTTATTCAGCGCCTAGGAGATTGAATACGTTCCGGTCACTTGACCCCCTTCAATGAGTTTGGAATGTATGACCTATTCTTAAATAAAACTGAATATGAATAAATCGGTTTGAATTTTACTGTGGTAAAAATCTACATAGGTACTTACGTCTTTGTTTCAAGTATTTGAACTAATAAAGTAATTAACTGGCGTACTATTTTTTGATCTCTTGCCTTCCAGCGGGTTTTATGTAGCATAATATTAGTTCTAGTACATAATTCTAGGTAGTAGAAATAGAAAGTATATAACCACAACCAAGCTATACATCAATCGTTTTTAAAATGTGAGAAGAGTTGTTGTCCATTGTTTGCCACATCGAACCTTAAAGTAAATCGCCCTGGGGCGAGGTACTAAAACGGGTAACAGTACAATAGGTTAATATAGGTTCATTACAGATACAATAGTCTCAAACTATTGACCAACGGTTTGTAAAACTTATTTATGTACAAAAATCGGATTAATTAAATATATACCCATCCATGATCCACTTCATATTAGCAATGCAATTAAAATAAGTATAATTTCATGCATCATGCAATTATATTGGATAAGATGTATGCTCCCTTTCTTATTACACGACCAACTTACTACACAGGGTTGTGCAGTGAACAATAAACTTGTGTTCCTAGAATTAATCGTAAAAGGAACTGTTGGTAACGCAGTCAAAGCATGCTTAATTAATTGAACTCTGAATACGACATATTCTCGTTGATTGCGCAAACAATTGCAGGTGAAACAATAATACACGCAAACAAGTAAATATGACAAATATGAGAGTTAAGAAAATATGACAGAGATCAGCGAACCATGTTGGCTTGAATCTCTTCAGTATTTAAAGAGTTGAATAAATAGTCTGAACCGCCACGATTAATCACATGGGTACAATTCAACCTGTTTGTTTATTCTTTACATTTTTACGTACATTCTTGTTACTCTGTATTATTCCGTCTCTTCTTATAGTGGGTGGTTACCTTTATAACGACCAGAATAATGAAGGCAGTGATTTATTTGCGTTTTGATACAGCATCTAATATTATACGAAGTCACGATTGTCAAACTTTGAAAATATTTGTTTGTTATCGCATAATGTGAAAAGTAGTGGATTATGGATAGTAGGATAATAATATATCATAATAAATCTGTTGCAATAGGTAACGTTAACAAAATAAAGTAGATCAAAGTTCTGATAAATAATCAATGTAATGTAATGCCTACATACACATAGTTGGAAGACGAACGAATCTGTAGATGTACAGACGCCAACACATCAAGTTACCCGAAACTGTAAATTTTTTCCAATCAACCTTGAATCTAATGCTAATGCTTTTGCGATAAAGATGAATTTAAGAAATTTGACAGATTGTGTAGCTTTATGTGCTGGCGTCTGTACCTAATGAAATTAAAGATTTATTACCTAAACAGGTAAATCTCGCTTACATTGAATGCGAAAGTCTGAATGTTTTGATGGATTTAAGCTAGCAAAAAGATTTAGATGACAGATTAGCATGGAGCACGCCGAGCATAGAGTTAGAATGTATCCTAGATTAGCACATAATATGATCTTTTTACTAAGGAAAATCCTTGTAAATCATGACTATGTAAACGAAATCGCGGGAAAAGATACTGAAATAATAAAAGAAATATAGAGAATATCGGCAATGAAAAAATATGTTAACAATGTGGAAACTATACGTAATATCTTTCAGTTTTTAATATTAATGAAGCAGATTCTATGGTGTACCGATTAAACTAAACTAAAAATATTGGTACAATATTATTACTTGCATAACAAAAGATGTAGTAAAAGGTAGCAATATAACAATATTTTAGTTTACCTTAGCCGATGCCCTACAGAATCGCCGCCGTCATTTCATATCACACCTGAATTCCCCGAAGGACCAGTCTGAGGTGTGGAAGTACACCCAAATTGAGTTGGTAACGGTGTTCAGTTAAATGTACAACACGATTAGGTACTTAAATAATAGGATTAGAAATAGCAGATCCACTAAGTTGCCTTTCAATTACAGAGAACGTGTGTCAACGAAAGGCAAATAGCGATAACAATAATAGCCCTGCCATTTTTAATTTATTTATTTCTATGGAAGACTTGCAGTTAATTACTCAAGTACTGAAATTATAGACACAATAGATAAACAATGACACTGACGACCCGGGTCGTCGGTCGGGACGTTAACGGTTAAACAAAAAATCTCACTCTTTAAGTAATCGAGTTATACAAGGTGTTTAAAAATCAACTCTAAGAATTTTATGGGGTTTCTTGGTATCGGTAATAGAACAACTTTTATTCTACAACTTTTCGAAATTCGCCATTTTTTATGCCTTTCCATACAAATCAGTATCATTTTTTTTTATTTGTATGGAAAGTTTGTAATGTAGCAGACGGCCCTAGGAACTCCTGAGAACGTCTGCTACACCAGTTATAAAGAATGGTGTAGACCATTCAATACCTAGTACATTTACGTAACAATAATAAAATGCAAGAATAAGAGGCAAGTCAGCTTTACGTCCCTTGGGGTAATCAGCGAAGTCCTTCTTGTAGTTACGGTGTTCGCCAATGGCCCACACAGCCATGTGATAGAAACCGGCGGCAGCAAACAGACCGGCTGGAGCGCATTTAGTCATGACGGTAGAGAATAGCCAGGATCCGAACTCGTAAGTGTAGTTAGGGCAGGAGGCGTCTCACTTTGGTACCAGGGGGCGCAGCTTCTTTAATAGGATGTGGATGCTCAGGTTGCTCAGCTCACATATGATAGCTCCTCCGAGTCCAACGCAAAAACAGATGTTGCATGGAGCAATGTACAGGAGATGGTTGATGTGGCATTCCACATATTTAAACAGCCAGTAGTTTTAGATCTTGTATATTATTTATAGATCAGACAATAATTTTAAAGCACTTATCAAAATTACTTCCATATCGTCACCATTCAAAGACCAGGATCAAATTCCAATATCAAAACCATAGTGGCCTGTCATAATAAGGTATAAAATAGAAATAGCAAGAAGGTGAAATGACGATGATCATGAAAAAGGTGATACTACAAGTTATAAAAAATTGTAGAATAAAAGTTACTCAATTTCCGATACCGAGTAACCCCACAAAGTTCTTAGAGATGATTTTTTAACACCTTATACACCGTGGGCCCGAGGTACCTGAAAGATTTTAACCACGCCTTTCTGATGGTATTATGAGTCAAATGTTACTTATATCAACGAAAGCTAAAAAAGGAAAAAAAAAATCTTTTTTTTTTGCTTGACCTTATGAGTACATCAACTTTAGTGCTTCTTTGTAAACAATAGCTTAGGTTGAACTGGCAACATTTATGAATTATCGTGTGAGTGGATAAGAAACTTCTCTCTTCACAACCCTTTTTTTTTTTTCGTTGGAAAATCCTCATGGATGCCCTTCGCCCGGGGAAGGCGGAGGGGTATGCCGGACTCTTACCGGCTAAAAACCTACGGTTTTCCTTCTCCTGACCCTTGGCCGAGGTCGCGAGATTCGCAGCTGCATGCACCGCGACCCTCTCTTCACAACCCTCCCCGTCAAATAAGACATACGACGAGAGAGGTATGGTATGACAAAAGTCGCAACACCGCGTTCCTGGGACTTGTTACCATAGATATTTTTAGATTTGTGTATTTCATTAAATAATGAATGTTTCGAAAATTAAGCTTTTTTCAACAAACTAGATATAGCTTTTCTTCTCCAATTAAGCATCGAGATCGAAGGTTAAAATCTTTTGGGTACCTCGGGCCCACGGTGTATATTGTAGGCGAGCCTATTGCCATTTTGCGGGAACAATTCCGAAAATTCTCGCTCTAGCTGAGAATCGAAAGGACTCCACGCTCGGCAGTCGCATATTAACAATTAGACCAATGATACTCAAAACAATTATACGCTTACAAATATTTGGGATTTATCATAATTATATTAATCGGACCCAATTAAAATCATTAAATACATCCCTAATTAGGTACCGCAATTCAATATTCAAAATGAAAAAGTATTAACATTTTATTAATCAATGCGTTTTATTTTAATATCACATGATAATTGTTTTGTGTATACCTAGCCAAAAACAACATTCAATTTATAGTCTAAATTAAGTCCAATTCGCTAATGTTTCATTTAATTTTATTTCTATTATAGTCATCTAGGCAACCTATTAAAACGACGAGCATTATTAATAAGACCAAAGATATAAATTAAAATATTGGGCCGCAATACACTCGAAAATACGACACATCACTGTGAGTTTATATTTGAAAATAACATTATAAATAGAGTGTTATTTATCATATGTTTTTCATACATATGAACACAATTTATCACTCCGAATTGTAAAGAAAAACACGATGAGGAAACTTACTCTGGGCTTAAGAACGGTGGTTGAAAGCGCCACCTGCCACTATGGGCATGAATAACTGCGCAATATACATAGATAAGTTAGCATTCACTACGATGATTGACGTACTTCTGAGTAGGTACTGCAGACTGTTTACTCCATCTTTTATTTATTAATTTTTCATAGTATCTATACAATGTTAGTCGGAAAGGGGGTACTAATCCGAAAAGGTTTTAAAGTACTCACAATAATGAATAACTTTTCATGTACAACTTTCCCCACAAGTCAATAGTACATTAGCAAACAAACATTAACTGGATAGATTTTAGTGTCGTATACACTAAAATCGATCTATCCTCAGCTATGATCAGTTGTGTTTACATTAGGTCATATTTGGGGTTACGAATTAGTAGCTCTATTCTCTGAATTCGTAACTCGAGAAGGGATGAAGAATTTTTGAAAAAATAAAAATAACTTTGCATGGAAATAAAAATTATTATATTTTGAAATTTTAACACACTTGCTTTAAAGCAGTCATCAGTGATACTTTATGTGGCCCGCGGATTAATACCCCCTTTCCGACTAATCTTGTATATTATGTTACCTACAAGCAATTTTGCTGTTCGCCGATAAAAATAATTACAAAACAAACAGGAAAATTATTAAACTTCGCTAATAATAACATAATGTACCTTAGCATGGCATACGTTGAATTGTTTACAGAAGATCAAACATTGCACGCTGTGGGGCGAACACCCCAGGAAATTAATTTTCTATCAGATAACTTGTATTACGACACGCACATGTACCGTACTAATATTTCAACTGAATTATTCAGTATATTGACATTACATTGACATACCTTTGTGAACTAGACAAGTAGAATAACTACTCTAAACAAAAGATTTGTATAACTTCCCTGTCTAGAAAATCTATTAATGATGATGTTTTAATTCGATCCGTAATAGTGGTACGAAGTTAATATCAAAAGCCATTGCGGCAGGATTAAAAGGGGAGAAACTAGGGCTACATTCACATACGTATTACCTCACTTCTCCGTCCCATTTTCCTTGAGTTTCTACGAACATGTTCCAGATTGGTATAAAGGGATTGCCTATTATTACCAAGAGAAAAAAAGAACCTGTTTTATGTTTTGTAAAAAGTAAGTTACCTCCAAAATATAGGTGATCTTTAATATCAGAATCATAGACGAAAGAGCTAGATAAAATGATGGTCTGTATAAGAAGCAATAGAAGCCAATAAGAGTGCGTTAAAAATTGTTAAACACAGTAAAAATGCTTACGAGAATAAATAAATATCTGTAACTGTCCCACTGCAAGGCAAAGGCCTCTATTTATACAGAAAAGGAACGAGCATTGTTCACCACGCCTACTCACTGCGGGTTGGCGATTTGAGACTATTAAGTCCAGGTTTCCTCACAATTTTTTCCTTCACTGCATCACTGGCATCTTAGATTAACTAAGAAAGTACATTTGACATTGAAAAAGTCACTTTGATATATGCCTGGGTTTGAGCCCGCAACCCGGGGCTTAAAAAGCCGGTCTGTAATTTCTGGGCCACAATATTACGAGAAAGTCAATTAAAATTCTAGAACTGATAAAATTTATAGAAAGATAAGATATGCACCGATAAGAAATTATCTAAACACTTAATGACAATTGAATGATGAATGATTGCTGTATCAATTAATCATCAACAACAGTTTACCTATATTTAATGAAGAAGACAATTAACATAGCTGTAATTATACAAATCATTCACAATAACGACTATTCTATTGTTCGATTGTAATAATGGAAATGAATTACTTCTTTCTCTATATATATGGATAAGGAGGAGAGGATAGAGCCTACTATATGAAAATAATAAGTACAAAGTGATGCGGCAATAATCCCTCAATGTAAGAAAACGGAAATTGAGCAAGTTATGAAGGCCCTCGCTGAAGACCGTCTTTGTTTCATAACAAATTCCTTCCTGACCGTATAGTTGACAAGCTGGGCCGTAACCCAACTACTTATCAAGCTCTCTCAAACTACCAACATAAGTGGAGGAACGGGTGCATACGTTCATGTTGTAGGATCCTATCTTACATACATATATTCTAACGTTTACCTACTTACCGTAGTGGCGTTAGCGTGATACAATATAATTACATGATATGGGCTAGTGAGTTTAGGAAAATAATCGTTAAAACCGGCTTTGTAGATCTAGATTTAAGCAGGTCGCGATTTAAAACAGGCTCACTAATTTACCAAGTAAATGGCTATGTGGAACGAAATAATTCTCGCTGTTCAATGCGCTTAAGTCATACTCAATATTTTTGTTGTGCTAACGTGTCCATTAATGTTATTATGATAATTACTGACGTATGTTACCATAATAATCTATTCAACGATAGAGTCATCTATATAATTTTCTATTATAAAAATTAGGTCCAGTCACGTCAATAACATTATTTCTACAGTACCTAAAGGTAGTGTAAGTAGATGAGAATATACTTTGCTTGCGATGGTATTAATCCATCAATTCAGTCTTTACTCTTCAGCCAATTAGCCATATTTCCGCAACTTAAAATCTCTCGGGTTTAGTTCAATATCTACATCTCATCGTTTCTAACGTGTAGCTAGTAGCTACTCAGATCGACGTTTCACAAGTTCTGAATTAATTATAGCGTATAATGAAAACCTCCACCTAATGGTTATCTTATTAGGTAAGTTTGGCATCATGCGCAGGCTGTACCTGTGACACGAGCGCGTTAAATTGTCAGTTACTGAGTTAATTATGATCAGTCTCGCTTACCCCAACAATCATTTACTAGTTTACAATTAATCATTCTTAAACCGAGTTACAATATAAATCGTGCTCGGCACTACCAGATTATTTCGTAACCATCAAGATAGTCCGGTGAACTCGGTAGTCTAAAAGGGAAATCTTCTTCTTCTCTCGTGTCAGCACGAGCTATACGAAAATAGCTCATGCTGTGGTGAAAAGATTAGCCAGTCAGCAAGGTTGGTAGCGGGGCTGACTGCCCAGAGTGCGCCGGACGTACCTAAATATCGTCACTCGTGGAGGCTCTTTTCATGCATAAAGGGAAATGGTACAATCGGAACAGAAAATGCAATATCGACATCCTTTTGTTGTCGTTTTTAATTTCAAAACTTGACTCTCACGATTCTGACGCACGTCGCGATCTTGTCATATTTTATAGTAAGCTTACATAAACCGTTACCTTTAAGCATGTCTCGAAGGTTTTTTTAATACAATTGGCTACAATTTGTCCAATCAAGGGGCACGGCAGTGCCCCCGCCAACGTCGAACAGGTACGACTGTAATAATACCCTTTCCTTGAAGCAACTCAAAGCACTTTTAAACCCCCTGTATCTTTGCAAAAGATGTAAGCTGTATGTAAGTATGCTGCGTGATTGCCAAGTTCGAAGAATATCTTTATAACTGAAATGTCAGACTTGGCTCTGCATTAGATCTCAGAACTTTTTAAGGCAAATGAATCGCGAGACATTTTTACATTAATGTTTTTGATGGGATTATATTTTCCTTACCATTCATCAGTCGTATTATCGTTGCGCTTGTCGACAATGCGAAAAACATCGCTGAAGAATTAATATTGACAAAGAAAACCTTTATTCTTGTTATCGAATGTCTAACTAGTTTGAAATTGTCGATAAGTTTACTTGAATAGCAACTTTGACGGAGAAAAACATTGTTCTTTTTCTGTAATCTTCAAGTTTACGATCGTAAGTTGAGAGTGACAATCTGTCAGCAAACTAACATTCCAGAGGTAAAATTGAGTCGGTAAAATTAAGTTCAGCAGAATCAGGATAATCAATTATTTTTGTTGTATCAATAATCCAACTGTCATTTGCAAAATTACAAACCCATCGCAATTTTATTTAAAGGCAAACTGTTAAGATTAATCTAGCAAAAATTCAACGAGCGCCTCGGCTTTTACTATGGAAGCTTTGACTTCATTATAACGAGTTTTTCTCTTTAAAAACTTTAATTTTATACAGGCAACTGGTAAAATACGAACCGAAAAGTGCCCATTGCAGTATTTTACGACTTTGAACTAGGTACTTAAAGCACTGCTTCTGGTTCATCGGATTTAAAGGTTCCAATAATACAAGTACAGGAGCAGTACCTGTGGTTAGTCGGTTCTCCTTCACCTAAAACAACAATAGCAAACCTTTCCCTCGGCTGAAAAACAACGTGCGGGGCAATAAAATAAGCCAGTGGCGATGTTTTCGTATAGTTTTCAAAACAACATACACCTAAACGTAGAATGAGAACAGATAAAATTAAGATGTAAAAATTTCTGAGTCAGCAGAACGGAACGGTGAAATAATACCTACGCGATATTTGATCAATTGGTTAACCGTATAACATTTATAAGGAGACCCAATTGGATCGGAGGATTACGTGTCGTATCATGTGCTATAAATAAGAGGAAAATATAAGAAAAGTGCGGAGGGAATAGAAATCATAGGTACACGAAGTAAGTCATTAGACGGCAGGTCTTGTACCGCTGGAGGCCGTAGTGAGCTTATTATGTTGAGTTGCTGTTGTCTCGTGAAATAATAATTCATTGGTAACAAATGTTGTGTACATCAACAGTAACATATTGTCTAATCCGCTAGTTTATTCGAAATCGAAGCTAAGGTTTCTTAATGCAAGAATATAATAATATATTATGTAGTATACAATAAACATGAAAGTACTATTAAAACAACAGTCTTTGGTATTAACAACTGGAAAACTATTAGCATACGCTTAGAAATTGATGCCATTGACACATTAAAATATAAAGAGCAATGTAAGAAAGTGTCACGTAAGGAAGACAGATATAAATGAATCCAAAAACGTTTCTCAGTGATAAACGATCGATCTCTTCGTAACATACTGATCTTAATGAATTCTGGACAAAGGGATCTAATATAGGCAAGACGTTTGCTCCTACTATGACAATATAATATAAATTCACCACTATGTACATGTTTCAAAACAGCTATTTATTTATAAGTAAAGAAGTACACAATAAATCTAGTTACAATAACAAGAAGAATTTATATCAGTTTCACGTGGCTGTTAAATTACTACAACACTACAGGAAACCATTAAATTGATCGTAAATACCGGTGCAAATTGTAAGAACTTATGCTTGAACTCAAACTAATACCCACTCCTTTTACGGTACGGTTCAAGTTTTTAACATTTTAAGTTCGATTAGGTATATGGCAAAATATTTCTATATCATAATCCACCTAGCGGGTGAGTTTACGAGAACGCATAAACTGTTGTAATTGTAACTTATTTCACTAACTACATGTGATACTTTAATTAAGTAATTGTGGGAACTTCAAGAAAATTACTTTATGTAATTTCGAATGGAAATAATTAGATACTTACACGTGTTGAAATTACGCAAGTAGAAAACTAAGCAACTATTTACATTTAATTTAGCTTACCAAATACGCTTACAGTCATCAATTCCATCGTAACAAATGCACCGCATTTATGTATCATTCCAGCTTATTAGGCAAATGCAATTGAGGGAACAGGTATATTTGATGCGAAGCGTTTATTTCACGCATGAGGAGTGACGTGACGGGGTCACTCAATGGCGAATAAGGACCGGTAGACAATCAGTCCCATGCAAACGGAAGCCCTCGTTCGCCGGCGAGGCTCTAATAAAAGAAAACGAGCTTCTTGTGAACTGAACCACGACGACCGAACGAACCGTTGGGAATGAAATATTTATTTTTGAAGAATTAAAATTTCATAATAATAAGATTGATTTGTTTAGGTAAGGACGTACTGACAATTCATAAAAGCGTCCTTCTATCTTCGATACAAAAAGACTTTCAAACTATATTCAGGTCACTACTCTCATAAAGTAATTATTGTTCTCAATTCCCACTCATGAATTTATCTGTATTGGATTATAGAAGGCAATAATAATATACTTTCTAGAATCTCCATCTCGTACAAATATTGTTCTGTCAAGATCGTATTTTATTTCTGCTATTGTGTTTTTATTACTTACAACTTCGTTCCGGCTTACGGGACTTATCAAATTCTTTGAAATACAGATTTGACAGTGAACAATTTTACTGAATAACTGGAAGTTGGGTACTGGGTACTGAGAGTTAGTGCTAAAGAAGACAGGATAATTTTGTACGGATACGAGTCGCTAAAAATGGAGACGCAAAGGAAATTGTGATGTACAAAAATAGAAAGGTAACATGCACCGCGTGTCTCAACTACAGTAACTTGTTCTTACTTAAGCAGTCTGTTGTGTTGTGCAGAATGAAATTGGATGCCATGCTAATTTTAGTATTGAATCCCAGATCAAAAAAGAGGAAAATATCTTTGCTATTTTGGTTTAGTTCATTAAAATCCAGGGTACTGTAACTGCGATTGCTGAGCGGGAAAGTTGAGCAATAAAAGTTATTTGTTTTTGTACAGTTCGCAAGTAGCTACTTTAATAATCTAAGAAGTCAAGTGGTAGTATTTTTGCAAACACAGTAAATTGTTTGGCTACGTTTTTGGGACAATTTGAAAAGTTTGGTGACAAACCTCGCGCCGCGCGCCTCCTTTTATGTTCCTGTAAGTCTGAATTACGCTACAGTGCATCTTCATAACAGTATCCTATCTAAATTCTGTATCATAGATACTGTTGTTCTTATTTTCGCGGCAGCATTAAGTGGTATGGGATTGCATTATTTGCAATCCTCTTCGCCATTGTTGATGAAGTGTTCGCGATTCTGTACTATTGATAAAAAAAAGTTATTTATTTTTGACGATTGACTGACCAAAAGTACATAAACATGACTTACATTTGGCAAGCGCAAAGCTATCACAGGCAATAACGAGGTACTTGTACTGGAAGAACTACATACTTAAGTTAAAAGTGGATTAATTGCTACGCATAGTTGGACACAAGAATAATATTAAAAGATCTACTAAAATAACTTGGTAGGACCACTAGTGGACCTACTCTACCTCGAACGCCGCACACCTGCATCAAAACCGGTTTCTATAAACATGATTTCACTCTCTCAGCACCACTGGCGTTGCCTAATTTACGCATTCAAGCTTGAGTCGACTACGAATATCTTTTTCTCTATTTCATACAGAAAATTGTGCTCATTGAAAATAGTAATTTTATCCTTTGTGCTTTTACTCAACATCATACTCTGAATTCTAGACTTAAGTTTTCTTAAAGCTTAGGATAATTATTACTTAGAAATACTTCAGTGTTGACAATTCTTTTTATGTTTTCCTCATCCTAAGCATTTAATCATTTCTCGTCTACGTTAAATTAATCTTTAGTTTAGAACTTGCCTAATTGACTTTAGTGCCTACACTAATGTTTTGATTAGAATTAAGATTAGCAATTAACTAGGAATTGACAAATTTCGCCGTTAACAAATTACACAAAAAGGAATTTGGTTAAGTATCTTTATGATGGCAAGTACAGCACTAATGGGATCCATTACGGATTACATCTTTTGTAATCGTTAAGGTGGTGGTTTTATTAAATAAAATTTGGTCAGGTTCTAACGTTTCGTCCTATTTTGGAATAAGTTGTTCCTTGCTACAATATTTTTTTACTGCTTTTGCGATAATAGCACTAATTTAACAAAACTATGTTTTATGGCACCAGTTATTAAAAAAACGATCAGGTTCTGTGTTTCTTGTTCGTTTATTCTTTATTTTAGGTTTTTTTTAAATTTTATATTCTATTTTTCTTATAATGTTAATTCCAGACAGGTAACCTCGTTTAGGGTACAGTTTAATTCATAAATGAAATTGAACTAAAAATATTGTGATATTCAAAATGTGACAATTTTAGCAAACCATCAGCACTGTAAGTTAATAATGCATGTTGTACAAAGGTTTGCACGTATACGGATGGATACCGCATTGCGCGTAGGTACCATTTCATAGATTTAAGTAATTCTTTGCAATATAGGAAGTTGTAATAGCCATAAATAATCAAAAACATGTTACCATGATTTATTATTTCAAAAGGGTCCTTTGGCGGAAACTGAAATTTTATCCCTAAATCTTAAATCTAAACAGTCGTCGCGGTCTAAAACTACCTATAGCGGGTATGTCAGTTCATATTACCCTATTCACATAGCTGAACCAGCCTCCCTTGCATACGGTTAAAAGAGTCAACAAACGCACACATAGGTAGGTGGTTATAGTTACACTTACACCTTAGCACACAGGCAGGCTGTGCCTCGCTTGTTGATACAGCGACGCAGCGTTGAGCGTGCTGAGCTAAGGTGACTCAGAAAATAAGTAGGTAGCTCCGCTTACCTGTACAAATCAGCAGCAAAGTAAATGGTGAAAGCAGCCGATTGGTCCCCATGTTGACGCTCCGGATACTTTCTATGAATTATGCACTGGGAAACAAATCTTATGCGCCCATCTTGCAACACATTTTTAATAAGTGCTTAACTCCCAACTTAACTGTTATGCATCGCACACACAAAGTAAACGTTTACACTTCGGGTAGCCGATACACTTTTGTCAGTCTAATTGACTAGAACAGGCAGTTTCCGCACTTTCTAACTTGATGCACTTCAGAAAATAATCTCATTTTCCAATCCTCAATGTAAACTTTGGCGCGAAATTTCCGTTACAGGCGGACATGGGCACGTTGTACACGGGCGACGGTTAGCCCAAGGCTGAATAAATTTCAAATCACAAAGCGGCGCGCGAGAAAGAGACAACAGTATAAACTGAGTGAAATAGACAGATAATAAAGTTTGCCTTGTCTTGTCCGGGAATGAAGTGGCAACAACGCGCCGTTTTTAATGTCGCCTTGCGAGTTTTTCACTAGATGGCAGTGCTGTGTTCTTAGAAAAATATGTAAGTACTTTTTTGTTTTTACTAAGGCTTTATAACTACGTTCATGTAGGTATTGTAAATACCTACATGAATACTGGAAGTTGTTTGTTAAAAAAATTGGGAAAATCATAGCATTTCTATGTAACCAAATTAATGGTTACTGTACCTAATTACCGACCTGAATATCTATAAATATTATTAGAAAGTTGAAACAAGTACTAACATTAATATTACAAAAGTTTTACCAAGCAAACTTTGCTCTGCACTGCCGTGCACGCAACTTGTACAAAAATAATAGGTAGGTAGGTAAGTACGAAGTTTTGTAAGTTCTATTCATGGATTAATGAGGTACGCTCACTTAAAAGTCCTAGAAGCAAACAAAACGCTTCTAATATTTTTACAGAAATAACTTGTTCCTGTAAATAATGTTGTCAATTTTTTTTTGCGTCTCCTCATTCGAATGTAGATTCGCATCTTAAACACCCGATATATTATTAAATTTGTGTTACTATACCTACTCTCTTTACCCAAAGATGAATCCTGGCAACTCGGTCATTTCGTAAGTTGTAGCCGGAGACTGCTATCGAAAAAACCGTAAAATAACTTTATAAACATGCTTTTTTTTTAATGTTTGATATTCTTTGTATGGTAACGTTTTGTAGGCAAACATCACTACCTATATAATCAAAGACTAACAGTGAAAAGAGAATAGTACGCTTTCATAAAAAAACTGTACAATTTTTTTAATTTTATTTTTTCCGTATTTTGCCTTCTGAAAAAAACACGGTTACATCTTCCTCGGAAACAAAACTTGATCCTGTATGATACATAATGAGTTTAAAAAAAGATTTCTACGATTCTTTTAACAAGATCCTACGATTACTTATTTAAAAATCCTTGAAGAAAACAACAGTTGGTACTATAAATTATTATTTATAATTATCAATAATATTTGTGTCTGTAAGTATAATTATGTCTTGTCTAAAAAAAGCAAGAATTACAAGAGTGTTGCTTTTTACACACTCGATATTTTGTTCAATTCTTCATACCAGGTCAAGATCAAGACACTCTCCCTCACTTGTGATCATTCAAAGCCTCTCGGCTTTCCTTCATTCTTAATAAACACTTGCAAAATCCTTCCTTCCCCTTATTTTAAAGCTTTGATCTTACATGTGCTTTCATTTTGATGAAAATTTTGCGATAACGGGCTTCACACTCTTTAGACTGCTGAAATTCATATTTTCCCTAAGAGCACGCTACAAGCTTTGCAGTGACAAAGTAGCGCTTTTCGCGATCGTGTAACTGCATGACTGCACAAAAACAATGACAAATCCACGAAATTATTGATTCAATTCAAACTTGTTTCAGTGTATCTCTATTACAGCGAGATTCGAGTCAGGAAAGTCTCATACCGAATGCGCTTTTGAAACTATGCTGCATATCTACATACTGTGTATATCTACTGAATCGCAATTGGGTCGACGCTGCATTCGCACTAAATAGCTAAACTGAAATAAGCTGTTAAAAGATAACGGGGACTAATTATGTCACATTTGGTGAATCATATTTCTTTCATTGATACCGCATAGTAACTGCAAGTACACTGCATATCCAGTCGGCAGTTATCTCGCAGTTGCACTGACTACCTTTAAACTGCAATAGCAGTTGCGGTCGGGATGCAGTCCGTCTATCTGGGAACTCAGGGCCCTTACAAATCCATTTCTTATGTAAACGAAATATGATTCAGCCTTTGCGATGTTATACTGTGTATTATGAGGGCTACTCTTGATTATATTATAAAGGAAAATCATTTGATAATCCGTAACTAAATCATCTCCATTCAAAACAATAGCTGCTCCTCATTTCCCTGTTATACCTTTAGGTGAATTAATAGCCCAGATATTATCACAAAATGAACTCCAAACCAAACAAGTAATATTTGCGGAAATCTACCAGCATTTATAGGCTTTGACGAAATACCTGTACATACATATTTAGGTTATAAACGTTGTATGTGCCTTACGTAAATAAGAGTGTATTTAATATACTATTTATGTACGTTAGGTTTATTTTTGTACGTAATCAAAAGGCTACCTAATCAATCAACAAAAAATATACTAATAATGTTGAACCAATTCACATTACTAATGTTCTTGTTAACCAATAAAACTTACCTTAATATTGATGTGCTTATGCGGGCGGTTCCTATGTCCAAAAACCGGCCAAGTGCAAGTCGAACTCGCGCACAAAGGGTTCCGTACCATTATCTTTATAAACGTCAAAAAAATCATGTCGGTTGTATGGGAGCCCCCTTAAATATTTATTTGATTCTGTTTTTTTAGAATTTGTTGGTAACTATAGCGGCAACAGAAATACATCATCTGTGAAAATTTCAACTGTCTATCACGCTTCATGAGATACAGCATGGTGACAGACGGACGGGCAGCGGAGTCTTAGTAATAGGGTCCCGTTTTACCCTTTGGGAACGGAACCCTAAAAACGAATCGTTTTGCTTACCAATGGTAGCATTTTTTATTGTCAAACTGGACATATAAATGGACTCCTAAGCTAATTTTGTCAGTGATAAAGGCTACTATACTAAGGTAAGGAAGAGCGTATACAAAGTTATAGGGTTTTCGCTTCATTAGCTCGGTAAATCACAGGAATCGGCCATTAATATATCATATGCTAAACTGCAACGATAGTTCAAAACAAAAACCTATCAATGCACAACATTAGCAGTGTCACTTTCTTACAGCATTATATTTTCCTCCGCAAATTCCTAAATCTTAGTTTATTTCATTAAAGCTTTACTTACAAGCTGAGTCTTTATATAATTTATCAACAAAATTAGTTAATTTGAAAGCAGCTCAGTTCCCGCAGATCCTAAACTAAGTCAAGTCGATCAAAGAACGGGCTCAAAAACAAAGCTATTTAGTGCGCCTAAGCCGTAGGCCATCGCAAAATACTCCACATCAGTCTACCTAATACAATCGATTGGACCGTTTTCTGGTTTTAAAAAATATTTTAATTCCTCTGTAATCTGAGATTTCTCTACTTTCCAAAGCTCATGCAGAAATATTAAAACTTCAAATATTAATTAAAATTGTAGGCCGTATTTCATTAAAAATATTTGAAGGTTGCGTAAAGTTTTAACGACTACTAATATAAATAACTTAAGTCCTCTTAAGTATCACGCGGCTCGAAACTTCAATCGCTAAATCAGTTTAAAAAAATTACTACCTTGAGTAGGTAGGTACTTTAGAAAAATTCCTGGGACTTCATAAACTTAATTTATTAGTTTGCTAGTCATCTAATCGTCATAAGTAAATCCGAATATAAAAGGAAATATGAAAGATATTTATGAATAACAGATAAGTGATTGATTGTTTAGGTTGTCTGTATTGTTCTTACTCAAAATGGGAATGACTTACTTTATTTGTTTCTTGTATCTTTTGTTACAATATTTTTTGATTTACATCAAACTGACTTACATTGATTAATGTATTTAAAAAGATATCGATAGAGAACCTTTAATATAACTAAATAAGTATATAACGTTTAGCCGTTCGTAACACGTACAGCCCAAAATATAACTACGTTTTCAAAATAATACTATCTCCTGGATAACTAATTTAATTGGCTTAAAATTTCGGCCTTTATAGGCGAGCCAGTATTAGTTCAGTAACCAATGACCACTGAACAAGCTTTGCCCCGTCTGTTACGTCTGTATCTGTGATAAATAACACACATTCATTTATAGAAAGCTATTCATTATTCGGCATCATTAAGTTCCCTTGCAACACTTTATTGTTTCGTTCATTAATTGTATGCGTCACTTATTACGTCAACATGATAATATTGACCGTTGTATTTAAACTTTCTCCATGTTTGGGGAAAATTACCAAATTTACGGTAATTGGCACGCAATCGGTAATCGCAGTTAAACTTTATTTCTGCTTATTTTCTGTTGCCCATCGACCTGCAGGCTCAGCACGCATTATGACAATAAAAACTTTTTTTCTTTTGTGCTGCTTGTAGATGTTACTCTCGGACGTTTCTACTGGTTTCTACGTAACTGTCCGTTATTGGCGATGACCTGAAGGGTCTCCGGCCGAGACAAGACAAACATGTGACCGATATTGTAGAGATTTGGCTCGCTGGAATAATCGTCTCTTAAGACACTTGAAAGTGACGGGGTGGTACTATTTGAAACAGAAATACAGTGCAATTCGTTGGGTAGGTATGTAATTGTGGTCTTTCGTTGTAGACAAATGACGTTGTTAATGTTATGTTAATTAGCGACTAAGTACAAAATGTTGTATGTTCCTAATTATAATGATTAATAAACACTAAGGTACTTCTGCTGTGAATACCGAAAATCTTTTGACTATTTTGCACACATTATACCTTTCATTTCAGACGAAAGTTTTTTAAACATCTCCTATCATTGGAACTAATGTAAAATAGTAATGCAATGGCAGAGACTATGTTTTCTTTTTAGAGTATAGACAATTTCTGAAATCCATTACCTTAAGCTTTTCACCAAATTATTATAAAGACCCAGAAGGAGTTCAGATCTTCAATAAAAAAATAAGTTGCCTTGAGTACCTACTTTTTCGCTACGTGTCATATTTCTACTAGGATTTTCTGGATATTTCCTACTTTCCAAAATATAGAGCAATGTTCTTTCTTTTAAAATAAATGGATTACAGAGCAGAGCTGATATAGAAAGTATGAACCGGGACAAAATCTAATATTAGACTGAAAATACATGAACAAGTTTTGCACGGATATAAAAAGATTTCAGAGACATGGCGTTTCTAAAGCACTTCATGCTTATTTGCCATCTAAAATGCAATTGGGTTAATTAAGGATATTATTGACACAGGTGTAGGTGTAAGGTACTAACACCTACACCTGTAAATACATTAAATAATGCCAACTGTAAAATGAGATCATCAAATATCGCGTTAAAGTTTTATTTCATGTAGATATAGTTTAACACGAAATTATTCTAAATACATAAAAAGCCGGTTTAGAAAGAAATAATTAGAAATAGCGAATCCACTATTTGCCTTTCGCTCACCGGGAACGTGTGTGAGCGAGAGACAAATAACGACAACAAAAGTAGCGCTGCCATTTCCAATCATCAGGTTGTACACAGCAATAGAGATAGCTTTAGTGCGTTATCCACGAAGACGCACCCACTCTTTGTCTAAACCGCTACAGTGCAAAAGTATGCATTATAAATTGCTAATCTGTTAGTTTTATCACCACATGCATACCTACCGTCCTCGCCGACGAGGCCCGTCGCAACGTCCCACCGCCGCACCGCCGGTCATGATCCACCGAGATCTCCCGTCGTAGAGCCGGTCGTCTCTTCAGGCTCCGCAGTCACACCGATAATTCAGCACTCATCAAGCTGTCTTTCCCCCTCTAAGTCCCCGCCAGCAACGCCCTAAGCCGAGGTCCGAGTCCCACTAGGGGTCGTCCTTAGTGCTGTTGTTGCAAGTAGTCATGATGTAAGTGTAAGTAGTACAAGTAGTTAGCTTAGGTTAAGTATTTTACTTCCCCACCATTGGCTGGAGACTCTTCAGGTCTCGCCAATGACTGCCCGGTTACGTAGAAGAAACGGTCCCCTAGGACCATCGACAGCAGATCAATAGAAAAAAAAATGTATCGCCACACAATAGTTATAGATGTGTGTGTACGCACACTAATATAAGATAATAATAAGAGATGTATCCATCCATTCACACCACGCGGCTGCCTCTCACAAAAAGGAGTGGGGCGCGTCTTCGTGGATTGAACGCACTATACGGCAACTTACATACATCTAAGTAGTTACTACGCTGGTATCTAACTGTCTTTGTAATTGTATCATCATAATCATACAAGTCTGAAAATGTCAGCGCTGAACATTGACTGCTAAATCGGTTAGAAGAGGGGTAGATGACCGCAGATTTAATAAAAAGACACTCCTACTGGTGATACAAATTGTGTGCCTTATTTCGATAAGTGATGATAAAGACTTGTTCACTCGGAACACAAAATCTCAGTAAAAATGCCTACTCATCTATCTATCAATCTTATGCCGTCCGTACAATATCTACACTATTTTGTGGTAATCATAATGTCTGCTCAAAAAAGTGAAATGTATTACGTTTACGTTACCCATTCACACATCAGTTTCGTTCAGCGTTTAGTTCTTAAATAAACTTTCTAGTTTTATAACGCGAGGCGCGCTTTGTACAACTAACGTAACATTTCACAGTAGTTCGTTTTAAACAAACTGATTAAACAAGTTGGAAAATGTATCGTGTTTGGAGTTTTTACCCTTCTGTTTAACTTCTTTACCAACGCCGCGGGCTGTGGAGGAAGTCCTAGGTAAGTTTGTTTGTTTCATTTCCCTGTGGTGAGGAACTTATACTAAAATACATAGAAGCACTTATCCCAATCCAGTTTTGTCATTGTGGATGAGATTATGACGTCATTTCCCCCTGGCGAATGTTCTGTTAGTAGCCACTTGGGGCGGCCAAGTGCCTAATAATTTTGACTTAGTCACTGTCTACATGTATATGTCTATATCACTGTTGCGATAATAATCTCTACTGTGTAAGGTTGTTTCGGTTATCGTCTCTCTAAATACAGCTTGTTTTAATGCTCATTTCCCTCTAAACTTGAAAGGTACTGAGATAAAAAATAATTATTACCTATGTATAAGTTCTATTGCATTGCGTTATAAGTATAAGCTGCGCCATCATGCTGAAAATAAGAAATCTATTTATCTGAAATTTCAACACTGAAATACCTATAAATAAATCGCCACATATTTTAACTATCTGTTTCAACACAGCCTATCGCAGTAGACTGCTGGGCATCCATCTTCCAAGCAGGGTAACACTTACCTTACTTTGCAAAAAACGAATACCTACTTGGTTTTTATTCCTTTTAACGTAAAAGAGCAGAACTTTCTTAGTGTTCAGAACTTTACCTATAAAATATACACAATACGCACTAACATACATAAATATGAAACTTTCCACGTTGACGACTATCAAAGGAAATGTAGGTTACTACTAGTATACCAGCTGTTTCATTTGTGCGAGATGTCAGCTATTTGTCACCCCCACGCGAATACGCGATGACCTAACTAACTGCCTTTACTTACAAATGTCCCAAAACATAAATCCAACATGTTACTGTTATTTGGTTTCGAATAACGCTGACGGAGCTAATGCTGAAACCGATTAAAAGTTTCTTCGTACTGTGAGGCAATTTATAGCTGAAAGATAAAGCAAAATACTCGTGGACATGATTGTTCTTTAAGTTTAGTACCTACACCGCCCGTTTCAAACCTTGGCAGTCTGTCTTTCAAGATTATATTATAATCCTTATTGAAGTTCCAAATAGACGTAGATTTAATTTATAGACCGTCAATGGCCTCTCGAATTGAGTAAATTAATTAGAATTTTGACGTAGGCCGCCGCTGACAGGAGTCCTAGTGTACCGCACCTCCTCTCAGGAATACTAAATCCTCCCGACCACACCCGACCAATGGTTGTGACTTAATTAAATTTATGCCCGACACGGTCTTAACATTTAATTTAGATATTCAGGAAGCATATAAAGTTTTTACAACCACACAACCGCATGAGATGATCGTAAACTAAGTTTGTCCAGTACGGTCTATGAAAATCCAGGGAAATTATTTATGTATCGGTTTATAATAAAGAATGATTAATTTTATGCCTTGTTTGTGGTTTCACTTGCGTGGTTTTATTTTATGAAGTTTACCGAATACCTAATTTAGATTTGATTAGAGTTTTTATCAAAGCCGTTCTTCGGTTTCCCGTTGTGTCGTAAAAAATAAAAAGTCTAAGAGTATACTTTGACCGATTTAACTTTTTTAATTTTGAGATGCGACTTGCGACATCCATTAAATCATTAATAAAATAATGTTCAGGTTAGAAAAATCTGTTTAATTAGTGTTAAAATTGAATTTCAAAAAATTCTGCTTATGTCATGATACTTTTGATTTTCGCATGAAAATAATTTCGGTTACCCATCAAATGATTAAGAGAAAATAATCATTTGATAGCAGTCAATTTCCATAAGGTAAACCACATGTGGTTATTGTTGATTTTATATCAAATAACAAATTGTTTATTATACTGCATTATTTAAAACCACTCGCTCACTTTTAAACGTTTGTTAATAAAGACTGTTTCAGAAACAAGAATCTACGTGTTTCTGAAACGTTAAAATATGTTGCTGTAAACACTAATACGTGTTTTATCTTTTGTTGGTGGTATATTGCGGTGCTCTTCGCGAGCTAAAACATTCGTTTCGTAACAAATGTTTACGAGTGTAGAAATGAGTATCACTTTTATAAACATGTCGGTACTTAGGTAGTGTGGGACAACGAAAAGGTTTTTAAATTAAATGTGTTCTATTGGTATGTCTACACCAGTGCACTTTCATGTTCATCTTGCGCTTTCGTCTGACGCATGCCTGAAGCGCCATAGTGCATGCCGTAATACTAGTTCGAGTCTTATGGCAATCAATATTGCATGCGCTTGATGCAAGAGGAATTGAAAGTTGAAAACGCAAGATGAACATGAAAGCGCACGGGTGTAATAGACATACCATATGATGATATGAGACACAGCTACTGACTGATGTAGACGGCAAAAGCTCCGAAACATCGTTTCTAGAAACATTGACGTAGTGTTTCAGAATATACTGGCAATGACACATTGTTTCCTAGTGGATGCAGGGCTTTAGTTACATTGCATCAGACTTGTTTAACTGTAAAATATTTTTGTGTAGTGTTCGCGAGTGCCATCTCGGCATCCGTTGCCGACACCCAGATAGTTATGGTATTATATTCCGGTAGCAGTTATCGTATCTTAACCACATACTATGACAATAAAAAAAATTAAGCAAAAAAAATTTGCAAACAAATATTTTTTTTGCTTTGTGGTAACTATATTCGATGCCACGCATAAATCAATGAAAGCATGGCTGGTAGGCACGACTAGCGCGATATCACTCCGCTCAAGCAGTAAACTCCGGACGCTAAAATAACACAGAAACAAAAAACCAAGTTAAAAAAAAGTTCGATCTGATTAAAACCCATACAGGGTCAATCTGTGTCACCAGTAGATCACGCAGTTTGAAGGAATTACCTACACGAATTCGGCTGCAACCTGTATATGTCGAGTATACGCTATGGTCGTAGCCGAGAATTTTGTGATATCCATTTAAAAGTCAACCCCTATCCACGCTGATATCCGGAACACGTTCATTTTATACATTTATATAATCTTTATAAATTCGCTTCCTTTATGCAAATATTCGGCATCATAAAAAAACTTTTAGGCCTTGTCAGTACCCTACATAAAGAAAAAAGAATATCCACAAACAGTTATGAGCTAGGCTGTAAGCTTAAATCAGATCTGAATGTAAAAAGAAAAAGTTTATTTAGTTTAGCAGGAACTGAGCTCTAATAATAAACTTGTGTGGTAGCCGACATTGGTTTTATTGCCGTTTGGGACACAGGGAACGTGGAACAATACCGATATTCCTATGATTACATGGCCATATTTATGATTAGATTGCTGCTAATTTTACCGTGTTTCCAATTTCAACAGACTGGTATCTCAAAATGGTTCTATTCTGGTTATTATTCAAGAATCTTGAAGAAGCTCTTCATTCATGATGTAGATAAAGTAATTGTTTATAAAGAAAGAAATAAAGAAAAGAAAAACGATATTTATGAGACAAGACAATAAACACTTGACAAACTAAAAAAAAACAAAGGAAAAAACATATTCTAACATCAAAAACAAAATAAGAGAAAACGGATCTGTGCACACACACATCCGAACAGAATAGATCGATTCAACACGAAGAAGATAATTCCATCACCGAGTACCTAGAAAATGCCTAAGGCGTTAAGCCCGCCTCTGTACAAATTTTATGCGAAAGTATAAATAAATAATTAAATAATTCTCAATTCTTGTAATGTTTTGAACGGGTGACTGCTTTACATATCTAGACCCCTCCGTGCTTGCTAACAGGCATTCGGAAGCCGAATTCTGACAAAGTGTCTCGATATCGGTATGTGAAATCCTATGCAGAAGTTAAATAGCAGTTTCTACGAGAAAATCGATGCGGATATTCAGCCACGTCTGGTCAGTCAGAAAACCGAAAAATGCTTTTGAAAGGATGATGAAAATGGTACAAGAAACTGGTATAGTTGATGTGCACATATTAACCCTCATGAACCACACATCAATGCCTGTAATGGGATTAATAAGTTACATATTTAAAGGATGTCGCGGAAAACTTTTCATGAGGATGGGCTGCTACGTCCTTTGATCTGCTTATAATAACTTACTGCAGGTTACGTATTATAATACCTAAGTTTATTCTATTTTCAAGATAACTACGGTTGATTCACATATGTTCATAACACATATTGGTCGACTCAACTACTGTTTAACTTACTTAATCTTGATTAAACTAAATTTAATTGCACTAACGAACGCTTATTCTAATGATTTTTTAAGATATTGGATATTTCAACTATGTATGAAATACCTAATGGACGCTTCAACTTAATGACCTAATTAGACAATTAGACAACAGTGGAAACATTTCTGCGAGCAACTTGGAAGTAGCGCTCGCCGGCCGCTGCCGCGGCACTGCTCGCTTCGCTCGCTCGGCTCACGCGCGGTTGGTCACAGTTCTAACCTAACCTATTTCATTCAGTTACAAAATGACGAATCATACAATCTGCCGCAGAAATGTTTTTAGTCTTTAGGGGTTGAAAAATGGGGTTAAATGTTATAAAAACGGATGATATTGATACATATCATAGTTGGACCCTCTGAGAACATGTATGAAAAACGTCATCCGTTTTTTTGAAAAAAGCGAATGAAATCGAAAATTTTCACCACTTTACCCTTTAATTTCTCAAAAACTGTCTAGCAGAAACGGATGACAATTTTTTATGGCATTTCTACACAAAAACAAGAATTTTCTTCAATGGCGCAACCGGTTGCTACACGATTTTTTTTGTTCGATTTTAACGAAATCCGTTCCCGCAAACCGTCTGTACGTTTCGGATGACATTTTTTTTTAAACAATAATGAGTATGCGTACTTTAATGCTACCGCCTTTCCATTGGGTTTCTAAACATTTTTTTTTTTACATTTGGTCCCCTTCCCTTTTTTTCCAATTCCGTCCATTTTGGGGTTATGAGGTACTAGACAAAAAAGTTTCCAAATTGCCTCAGGAAGGAACTCAAATACCAAGAGTCATCTGGTTGCTAATTTCAGACTGAAATTACGCACCATTGCTTTAACTATTACACTTACTACATTTTTCCACTAACTCCGTTGGCGTTATGTAAAATTCCCTTAGCGTGCCTAGGGGTCTATACCATATTCATTAAAGCATGAGATAAAATGTCAACAAACAACTACCCACTTTTCATATAATTCCTTTGTTCGGAGGTGTCAATTACAAGAAATACAATAGCGATAATTTTAGAGTGGGTAGTATTTTCTTTACATTTTGTCTCAAGCTCCTTTGAATGTGGTAAAGGTGAGCCACAGCGTTGAGCAGACGAAGCGCTCATGCCATATGTGCCTGACACCTGTAGTATCACCTTCATAGTCATTCACCTACCTACTGGCCATTTTTATATTTGATGTACTTTTTTTGATAATGACAGATGGGGATTGGATTTTGTTTTTGGGACTTGGCTTTTCAGAGGACGATGGAAGTGAATTTTTATAAACGTACTATTTAATTTGATTATTGTCTGTATATGTATATAATATACACAGATCTAAAAACAACTGGCCGTTTAATTATACATATGTGGTATGCCATCACATCAACCATTCCCTGTACACTGCTCCCTGCAGCACCTGCTTCTACGTGGACTAGGAGGACTTATCTTATGTGAGCATGATGTGAGCTGGACAACCTGAGCAGCCACATACTATCCAAGAACCTGCGCTCCCATGGTACCAAAGTGAGATGCATTCCGGTGCCCGAGGGTAACCCCTTCTTCCTTCTTTTACACTGCGTCTCCTGCTACACATACGAGATCGGCGATCGGACCGGCTGTCGTCTACGTCTACTAATGACTATGACTAAATGCTACAGCCGGTCTGTTTGCTGCCGCCGGTTTCTATCAGATGGCTGTGTGGGCCATCGACGGACGCCGTAACGACAAGAAGGAACTCGCTGACTACTCCAAGGGACGTGACGCAGTCCTGCCTCTTATTCTATAAGCATCTTATTATTGTTAAGTACACTACTAGGTATTGAATGCCCTACACATTCTTTACAACTGGTGTAGCAGACGTGCTCTCAGGAGATCCTAGGGCCGTCTGTTACATTACACACCCCAGCTCAGTCCTGTATCCGTGAGCCTCTGACATAGTTATCCGGTACCGCTATAGAAGATATCCTGCCTAATTAATAGTGACGGAACGAATGATTACGCCACACCGATAATTCAGCTCTCATCAAGCTATCCCCTCCCAATCCCTCGCCAGCAACGCCCTAAGCCGAAGTCCGAGTCCCACTAGGGGTTGCACTTAGTGCTGTTGTTGCTAGTTGTCATGATTTTAGTGTAGTATAATTAGTAGTTAGCTTGGATTAAGTATAAGTTCCCTCCTATTGGCTGAAGACCGGCGGGCAGGTCTCGCTAATAACTTCCCGGTTGTATAGAAACGGTACGCAAGGACGTTTGTTGTATGGGAGCCCCCTTAAATATTTATTTTATTCCGTTTTTTAGTATTTGTTGTTATAGCAGCAACAGAAATACATCATCTGTGAAAATTTCAACTGTCTAACCATCACGGTTCATGAGATACAGCCTGGTGACAGACGGACGGACATCGGAGTCTTAGTAATAGGGTCCCGTTCTACCCTTTGGGTACGGAACCCTAAAAACGGAATGATTATGGCAACATCCCATAGAACTATTCATTAGGTACAGAGCAGTCATTCGGAGGCCTATTTTCAACAGTGGACGTTAACGAGCTGTTAAAATGATACAGCGTAAACAATAATATAATATTACGGTAATTACTATATTGTAGATAGGTCTCATTAGTGTTGTCTCTACAATGTGTCCGGTTATGGACTAGCTATATTCTAGGTACTTATTTAGCAGGGTCCAATCCACTTCCCCACTATTTGGCAGCCATTTTGCTTTTTTGTTGAGATATTCTCTATCTTAAAGTTATGAAAATATGAACCCATTGTAACGTAATGTAATTGATAGACAATATTGTTGCCCTCCGAATACTAGCCTCAGTAGGACTAAAACTTTGAGAGATATTACTTTTTTTGTACACACGTACAGAATATCTCAACAAAAAAATGGGAGTGAATTGGACCCTAGTGTATAGTGTATTTGAGTACTAGAATAGTTGTTGTATAAGTACCTAGATTATCGCTAGTCCATGACCGGACACGTTGTATAATGTCAAAGTTCAAACGGTATATGACACAAGCCAGAAAGCTATCGCTCAACATTGGAGGTCTATAATACCGTATACCATAGACTATTATGGGATCACTAGTGATTATCTCGAAGCGATTGTAGCGACAGTGTCGGTTAATCTCATATCAAAGCTAATTAATTAGTTCCTTATCCAAACAGTTATCGGTAATTCTATCAGGTATATCTATAATATGAAAGTCTTACCGGTAAATGTAAATAGGAAAACTGAAAGCTTTTATATAAATGTAGACACAAATTATTTATTCATTAGTAAGTATTTTATTGCTACGATTCAAATAATGTCTGTAATCTAAAGTACCTATATTTTTTCAAATAAAGAAATTCCAATGATATCTACCTACTAGGTAGTTTCTTAAGTTGTCATGAATCAGAAATGTTTTTCACGTCCGAAATAAAGCCGTAGTAATTTCAAAAGACTCTATAAGTAGGCTTAGCCGTATAATGAATCTTGGCACTAAGCCGGAATTCTCACTACGAATAAGAAAAACAAGTTTTCCTGAAAAAAAATACAAACATTTATCGGTAAACGGTAGGAACGCTCTTTTAACTACGTCGGCTTAGAGCGGAGAATAAATTCCCGGACACCAAGTGTTCTAAATGATTCAGGAAATCTTAGATTAAGCCGGCTCGGTTAAGTGCTGCTCTTTTTGATAATATGTATAAGTAAATAAGAACATTAAATATGTTCTCACACTTAAATCGTAGGCAATGCTCTAAAAGCTCCACTATGCTGTTGACAGAATGAATCGCTTTAATGTGATTTACGACATTGTACGCTTTACATGTGGTTAATATTCTTAAGTGACGAAGTATTTCTTGGCAACTAAACTATTACTTTTATTTAAGTTGTCTACTGAAATATATGATTGCTTAACGCGAGAATCTTCTGCTTCTCTCGTGTCAGCACGATCTACATAAGAATAGCTCATGCCGTGGTGAAAAGATTAGCCAGTCAGCAAGGTTGGTAGCGGGGCTGACTGCCCAGGGTGCACCGGACGTTCTTTTGTATCGTCACTCGTGGAGGCTCTTTTCACGCATACTAATACGCACGATGCACGTGACGACTAAAGCAGTTAACATTTCTTTAATTTCCTTATAATGTTACCCAAGGATGCCCACGTTCAGTAGATACGTTCACAAGCTGGTATTATTATGATGACGATTCGTATTGAAATGTACTACCTACTATAACATTCAGGGGCTCGATACTCAAACGGCTTCTGAGCAGATTAATGGATCAACAAAGTTTCAAGCCTTGGATACAAAACGATTAGAGTTATTGTTCACTTATTGCTACTTTTCCAATAAGAGGGGCACAAAACTGAAACCGTCAAACACTTGTTTCAGAATCTCCAATAATTTGGGTAGATATCTCGAATTCAGTTTTCAATTATCGTTAGATTTGCAACAATTAGGCGGAAAATCGGTGACCTGTCAATTGGCCAATCAACAGCGCTACGCGAGCGAAAGCTGGCACAAAAAGGAAGCTCGATAACCATGATATTATTGTCTAACAGTCAAAAGTAAAGTTATAAAATTTAAACACCGGCAAACGATCAAGAGGTATGTTGAAAAGTTTAACAACCAATAATAAAACTTCATAGTAGCTATTTAAGTTTTTCATAAATTCGGTTATCCCATAACCATTTATTATTTCCGCGTAGCCTTTTTTTTTTTTTTTTTTTTTTTATCGTGGGAAAATCCTCATGGATACCCTTCGCCTGGGGAAGGCGAAGGGTTATGCCGGACTCTTACCGGCTAAAAACCCACGGTGTTCCTACTCCTGACCCTTGGCCGGGGTCACGGGATTCGCAGCTGCATGCACCGCAACCCCGGCAGGCCTCGGTCCGCCATCCCCTGGCGGACCTCTCCTTCTGTGGGGGCTTGCCCCACGTCCTCCTGAGAGGCGCGCACGGAACACATGCGCGCCGCCTTCTCGGGCCTGTTACTGGTCGGGCGACGGGTCCCCTAACCCGTCGCCCGCAGGCCACACACTAGGGTGGCCGGAGATCGTCGCGCGCCCTCCGGCGGCGCCCGGTGCGTCTGGCGCGGGAAGGGAGAGTGGCCGTCGCCTCTCTCTCCCTCTCCGCTCCCTCCTTGGTCGCCATCACCACCTCGCAAAAGGAGGTGACGGCTTCCCACGCACTCTCGCTCCCGACCATGGACAGAACCACGGCCGGAAGCGAGAGGTCACCACCGATCGCCGCGACTAGTTCACGGCGCTGCGTCGCCCACGCACGGCACTCCTGCAACGTATGCAGCGCCGTGTCTTCCGGGCAGTCGACGCAGTGGTGACATCCGGGCGTCTGCTCCCGGCCTATGCGACACAGGTACTTCCCGAAACATCCATGTCCCGAAAGCACCTGCGTCAGCCGGAAGCTGAGGGCGCCATGCCGCCTCTCCAGCCACTCCTCCATAACGGGTCTTACCGCCGCTATTGCGGCGTGCCCTTTCCGCGTAGCCTGCTACAGGTGCTATCCAATCTGGGGAGGATATTGTCAAATGGCTCCCCATTCTACGTAGTAAAGGATTCTCCGTTTATGAAAGCAGCGATCTAATCTGTCGTCCGGCTGAATGAATTGAATGTTTTCCTGTACGAGGTGGAACGAGTAAACAAAAGTAAAAGACTGAATAAAGAAACTGTATTCGCTATAAAAGGTCATTTGTACAAAATAAGACAATACTGTGTCAGGTTTTATACCCAAACTACTTATTGTCTACAAAGTAAAGAAAAGATTTTTTGTTTTACATACCTCATTGGTTCGTCCCACATCCTTGTCCGCGTGGATTTCAGATATAAACTTTGCTTGATTTGAAGACTAAGTAGGTATATCGGGTTTCAAGTCGATATACTCTTCAAATTTCAAATTCAAAAGACTCTTCAAAGTCGACAGGAATGTTTGGCATTAGTTCCTGCACATGTGGCTTCCCTGGAACCTCATTAACGACGTATGTATGTCTATTAACTATTCTCAATTATGATTTTTTTTATTGCTATCATTACTCTCAAGATATCTTTTATCTTATTTTACAATGATTTTTTCTCTAAGTTTTGATGACATTTAATCATGTCAATTGTTTTATATAGTTTAGCTTCATTTTATCTGGGCCTGTCCACATCTCCAGGTCACGACGTCGTCAACGCGGTACGGTGCGGTAACGCGATACGGTGCGTTGACGTAACGTGCAAATTTACGTTACCGTATCGTAACACGTTTCGGCCTGTCCACATCTCCACTTCATGACGTCGTCAACGTGGAACGGTGCGGTGACGGGGCACGGTGCGTTGACGTAACGTGCAAATTTACGTTACCGTATCGTAAAAATGCTCGTCAAGATCATTGTCAGATTTATCGTTGACCATGTAGATCCTGAATTTTAATAAGAGAAACAGTAAGGTATGGTTTTAAAGCATCGGAGCACATAGACGGCGACTAACACGCGGGCGTGGAGAGCGCGGGCGGAGCACATATACGTGTGCGCTTGCGGTAGAGGCGGAACGTGTTACGATACGGTAACATTACGTCAACGCACCGTGCCACGTTACCGCACCGTTCCACGTTGACGACATCGTAACGTGGAGATGTGGACAGGTCCTTACCGCACCGTTCCACGTTAACGACGTCGCGGCGTCGTGACGTGGAGCTGTGGACAGGCCCTTCCGCCTCTATCCGCAAGCGCACACGTATACGCGCTCCGCCCGCGCTCTCCATGCCCGCGAGTTAGTCGTCGTCTATGTGCTCCGATGCTTTAAATCCATACCTTACTGTTTCTCTTATTAAAATTCAGGATCTACATGGTCAACGATAAATCTAACAATGATCCTGACGTGCATTTTTACGATACGGTAACGTAAATTTGCACGTTATCTCAACGCACCGTGCCACGTCACCGCACCGTTCCACGTTGACGACGTCGTGACGTGGAAATATGGACAGGTCCTCTTTTGTAATTGTGAGAACTTCGTGGACTTGCCTATACACATAATTGTGTAAATTACTATTATTCATATTGTGTTATTTTTATCTTTTTGGTTATTTTTTGTACTCAAGACTTGGTATTACATTACTCACAGGTCTGTGGTCAAGACTACATTATTCTCTCATAACTATCCTAAATCATAGTACTGTATTTACTGAAGTTATTAAAGATATCCGTTTTTTAAAAAAGTAACCATGGAGTTTCTTGCCGTCTCTTCTCCATAGGAAACGACTAATTGGAACCGTGCACCTAAATTCGACTTTTCATAAGCGCCTGTATTGGTTTATGTAAAATATTTTTTTTGATTTGTTTTGATGAACACAGACAGGGACTCTGATTTTCTCATACAAACCTCAATACCTCGCCGCAGTGATAATGAGAGGTTGTTTAAAACAATGCTAGAATACGTGTTCTATTATTTGTGTCGAAAAACATTTTTTTTTACCTTTCAAGTTGTTAATGCAGGAAATGTGATTTTCGAAAAGTCCTTCTTTAGTCCTCTACACCCTCTAAGAAACAGCTTCCTCATCGTGTTTCTATCTTCAGCTGTTTAGGATGTGCGTTGTCTGTCAGTTAGTCAATCAGCCAGCCACGGAACTGTTTTATGGGTAATAACTCAGTAACATTACATAATCAGCCGGCAAACGTCCGCGGTTAACCATGCCGTTCCTAATTAATTATTACCTACAGTGATTGCAATATGTTGTTTTATTAGTACACAGAAGGATGCTACTGGTCATCCTGCTAACACAATCCCTTTGCCCCCTTATACGATACCCACAAAGGTATCGTATTCCCAGGAAACATCATCATCATTCAGCCGAAAGACGTCCACTGCTGGACCTAGGCCTCCCCCAAGCATCGCCACATCGACCGGTCCTGTGCTTCTCGCATCCAGCGGTTTCCCGCAACCTTCACCAGATCATCGGTCCACCTTGTGGGAGGCCTACCCACGCTGCGTCTTCCGGTACGCGGTCGCCACTCCAGAACCTTTCGGCCCCATCGGCCATCCGTTCTGCGAGCAATGTGCCCCGCCCACTGCCACTTAAGTTTGGCAATTCTTCGAGCTATGTCGGTTACCTTGGTTCTCCTGCGGATCTCATCATTTCTGATAACATCACGAAGGGTAACTCCGAACATAGCCCTCTCCATTGCCCTTTGGGTGACCTTGAGCCTTCTTATGAGACCCATTGTGAGCGACCACGTTTCAGTACCGTATGTAACTATGTAATCACTGGCAACACGCACTGGTCAAAGATTTTCGTCTTGAGACACTGCGGTAGTTGGGACGAAAAGATTCTACGCAGCTTCCCGAACGCTACCCAGCCGAATCGGAGCCCAGGAAACAACACGAGTATAATAAAAATGCTGTACAAAACAATGCTTAGTGATTAGAAAAAGGTATACGGGTTCTGTGCTGCCTGCCGGCTCAAAAGTAAAACATGAGTTGAATTTAGTTAAGCACAATAGTTTACGTTATGTTACGAGAAATTGTTATGTGCAGCGCCAGTCTTTTCAGGAATAGGATAACATTGGTATCTACCTATAAGTTAGCTTCGTTTACCAACGCACTGGCGGAAATGTTCAATTTGTCATTTTATTTTGATATTTCTTAGATACAAAGTAGATACATAATGAAAAATATACATAATAAACTTCCTTTGTGTTCAAGGCAATGCCGCGTATAATTCGAATAAATTGTATCAATTCATTTTTTTCCAAGAATCGTGCTTTTGTTGCAATCCATGTAGCAAATAAATCACGTCGTATATTGTCGCTTCCACAATTCCTATCGTTTTTCTATAGAAATTATAATAATAATTCTTCCATACTCCGTTACACGCGAAAACTTTAGGTACTGAGAGGCGTAAGCAGTTTTCTGTTACCTTGTATTGTATAATATATATGTTTTGGATCAGTAGCAATACTATGCCAGAAAAGTGCAAAAGTCTTGGGAACAAAAAATCTTTTTTGAATATCTTTGCCTTGTTGACTTCGACAAACAACTTTCGTCCTTTGGTTAGAAAGTTGTGAAGATGGTAGGTTGGGTACATATTTTATCCGGCACCGTCACGAGGGAGATATAGCACAACACAACAGCTAGCAGGCAGCCAGTTTATAGGCAATAAACCGCCAAATATTAGGAGACGCATTATTAGACCGAGAGAGGAGTTGCGACTGTGGATCGTATTTTTAATTGCCTTCCAGATAGTGTTCATAAGTCCAGGTGTAATAACAAAATCAGCAGGTCTTTTTTTTTTTTTTTTGTCTTGGGAAAATCCTCATGGATACCCTTCGCCCGGGGATGGCGAAGGGTTATGCCGGACTCTTACCGGCTAAAAACCCACGGTGTTCCTTCTCCTGACCCTTGGCCGGGGTCACGGGATTCGCAGCTGCATGCGCCGCAACCCCGGCAGGCCTCGCCAGGGGCTGGCGGACCTCTCCTTCTGTGGGGCCTTGCCCCACGTACTCCTGAGAGGCGCGCACGGAACATTGCGCGCCGCCTTCACGGGCCTGTTGCTGGTCGGGTGACTTGTCCCCTAACCCGTCGCCCGCAGGCCACACACTAGGGTGGCCGGAGATCGTCGCGCGCCCTCCGGCGGCGCCCGGTGCGTCTGGCGCGGGAAGGGAGAGTGGCCGTCACCTCTCTCTCCCTCTCCGCTCCCTCCTTGGTTGCCATCACCACCTCGCAAAAGGAGGTGACGGCTTCCCACGCACTCTCGCTCCCGACCATGGACAGAACCACGGCCGGAAGCGAGAGGTCACCACCGACTGCCGCCACAAGTTCACGGCGCTGCGTCGCCCACGCAGGGCACGCCTGCAGCGTGTGCAGCTCCGTGTCCTCAGGGCAGTCGACGCAGTGGTGACATCCGGGCGTCTGCTCACGGCCTATACGACACAGGTACTTCCCGAAACATCCATGTCCCGAGAGCACCTGCGTCAGCCGGAAGCTGAGGGCGCCATGCCGCCTCTCCAGCCACTCCTCCATAACGGGTCTTACCGCCGCTATTGCGGCGTGCCCTGCGCTGGGTTGCGCAAGTCGTTCTCTCCACTCGGCCACTAGGATCTGGCGGAGCTCACTCCGCTCAGGCGCCTCCTCGCGCTGACGATATCTCAGCGCAAGGGCCCTCGCCTCCAGATCCCAGGGCATCGATCCGGCTAAGAGGCTCCCCGCTTCGAAGGAGATCGTACGGTACCCCCTTATCACCCTGACGGCCATCGCACGCTGCGGTCTCCGCAGGATTGCGACATTGCGGGCCGTCAGGGTGTCTGCCCATATTGGCGCCCCATATAGGGCCATGGACCGTACGATCCCCGCGTAGAGCCTCCGGCAGGAGGCGTTGGGCCCCCCCAGATTGGGCAGCAGCCGCGACAACGCAGCCGCGGTACCCATCAATTTTGGCATCAGCTGCCGAAAGTGAGGCCCAAAGTTCCATCGGCCGTCGAGGACAAGTCCTAGGTACTTCATCGTCGACTCGACGCCGATGCGGACGCCCCCCACTACGATGTGGGATCCCGAGGGTGGTCCCTTCCGGGGCCCGTGGAAACACAGGGCCTCGGACTGCTGCAAGGCCACCTCGAGACCCAACCGCCGGATCCTTGCGACGACCTGCGCAACCCCAGCTGTCGCTAGTATGGCTGCCTCGCGATGCGTCCTCCCCCGCGCCGTGACCAGCGTGTCGTCGGCGTAGCAAGTCACGCCGACACCGCGGAGGAACGCACCGCGAAGCACCCAGTCGTATCCGATGTTCCACAGGAGCGGCCCCAAGACCGATCCCTGTGGAACACCGCACGACATCTCTCGCCGACCCCACCCTTCCCGACCCGGGTAGATGACGGCTCTCTGTGTCAGGTAGGCCCCGACAATGCGGCGGAGGTAGGTCGGCACCCGATGGTATTCGAGTGCCGCTCTTATGCAACTCCAGGGCAAGGTGTTGAAGGCGTTGGCGATGTCGAGAGACACCGCCAAGACGACCTCGCCCCGGGTGACTGCTTCCTCCGCCTGAGCCCTCACGCGCATGATTGCGTCCACAGTGGAGCGCCCCCGGCGGAAACCGAACTGGTTATCCGCCAGATCTGGCCCCACCCCATTCATGTGCGTGACGAGGCGGTCTGCAATTACTCTCTCGAAGAGCTTGCCCACCTCGTCCAGCAACACGATGGGGCGGTACGCAGACGGCGAGTCTGCGGGGCGCCCCTCCTTCTTCAGCAGGACCAGCTTGCCGGTTTTCCACCGGAGCGGAAACTGGCCCCGCTCGCAACATGCGCTCAAGAGCCCCTCCAGTCGGGGCCCGAGAGCCTTGAGAGCCAGGACCCATGCACGGCCAGGTATGCCGTCGGGCCCCGGGGCGGTGTTCTTCGCCTGAAGCCTTTTCACCGCCGAAAATCAGCAGGCCTGCCGTCTGCGAAAGTTTAAACGTCGGTTTACCATTCTACTATCGTTTTCCCACAGTTCAACGATGAAAGTTTTAGGTCAAAATTAAATGTACTAAGAGGTGAGCATAACCTAAATGTTTAGAATGTTATTCAATACTAAACACGTGGTCTGCACCAGTTTCGAACACTCAGACAATAGGCGTTTCCAACCGTCGCCGCGTCGCGTCGATCAATTTTTTACTGGATTTTCCCAAAATCTGGAGATTTCCAAAAATTCTGTGTCGACTAGTGCAAGTAATCCGTAAATTGAATGAAACTCGTGAGACAGCTTCCAGCATGGTCCTTTTGAAATATTTTGTACATCACCGCCGTAGAATTTTTCCATGAATGTAGTTGGCTTTCATTATAAAACATTGTTATGCTGTCCTTTTCTAACGTACTAGTCTTTCTAAAAACTGCATTATTTCTAAAACCAATTTCCTAGAATAGCGCGTAAAAGAAAGCGGTATAAACCTTCTGACGCACTCGATATTTTTTTAAATCCAGATTAGCATAGATTATATTACTTAGCAATTTGTCCGTCTGGTTCTCAGCAAAGAATGGGCAAATGAGGGCCACTATAAAACGGATCTATTTAGAAGCTCCACCATTTACGAGCAGATATAATAAATATTATGCTTTGAAGCTTTAAAATAAGCCGTGTTCATATAAAATTAGTTCTATAATCGCACAGTTCATTTTAGTCAACATCATTGCTGCTAATAGGTACCGTACGTTAAAAGAGTAAAAAGCCTTAGGCTGGTGTTCACCAACATGAATTCTCTCAACCGTTTACTCAACAAAAGGACGACTAGAATTTTAAGCAAACTGTTGTTTAACCAGATAATTATTGTTGGTAAGATCAATAAATTGGCTTAACCTTCCTACCGAAAACCATAGAAGAGTCGAGTACACCTATTGCATATACATATAAATAGTCACGGTCACCATTTTTTGATATTGTATTCAGTATAAACAGCCTATTGGCCACTTTGCATACAAATAGTACATTCTTCTCAGCGTAGGACGTAGACCTGTATAAATTACTGCCATTGTTCCAACCGTTTAGCTTGATGTTTCAATTTTGGCTGACTAAGCTGAAGTGTTCTAACAAGATGCTATCTATGTACACTTGTTAGTCTAGGCACAGTAATAACATATTTGTTTTTTTTTTTTAAGACAAGTCTCTAGTACTCTAGGATTTCGCTAATCGTAGGTGTTGTTTCATCCATATTGTTGAACCGCACGCGTATCGAATCCAATATCTTAAACGCATAAAACGAACTAGCGAACTTATCAACTGTTAATCGGGTCATCATTGTTATTCATATTTTTAATAAACACATCTGCTTGCTTGTACTCAGAGAAAAAATAGAAACATTTTCACTTCAATATAATAATATTTTCATCTTTTGTTATAAGATTTTCGAGGTAGGTAGGTGTAAGCGTATAAGACATTGATATATATTAAGAGAAAGAATCGGCCTCTTTACATACAATAACGATATTTGCGCTAGAAATAGAAGAAAAAAATAAGTCCCGAGTGGGTTTCCTGCTCGGGTTACGCTGATTAATTTTCTAAGATACATACTGGGAAGGTCTTAAAATGTGACGTTGGAAAAAATACACATGTATACTTTACATTGCTTATATTCAAATATATTCACGAAACTTTAGTTAAATCATTTGTACAACAAATTTTCATCTGTATTAGGCCCGGACTCCACCAAAGCGGACGAGACGAGCGGAGCGGAGATGTGTTTTAAAAAACCAATAGAATTTCGTTATTCACACGTCTCGTCTCCACTCAGTTTAAGTGGATACCACTGAGCGGAGATGTATCATGTATTTGTATGGCGCGATGGAAGCGGAGATGTGAGCTTTTCCTCGGTGAGATTGAGCTGGGCCGCGGTACACGACGGAGATGTGAGCTTTGCCTCGCAAGCTGACGACGGCGTGCAGCGGAGACGAGATGTGTGCGGCGTGCAGAAAGTGGTGCCCATACCTTTCGTGTCAGATCGCACTAAACTGTGCGTTCACATCCAACGCTCGCCGCACGCAGCTCTGTTCCGCTCTAGTCAGCGCACATCTCCACCCTAGCCAGCAGACATCTCCGCAACAGTCCAGGCAGGACGCGTCTCCGCACAGTTTCGGTGGATACACCCTAGCTGAAAAACATCTCTTCTCGTCTCCACTTCGGACATCTCCGCACATCTCCGCTTTAGTGGAGTCCGGGCCTTAATTGCAGGTTCTTCTTTTCGAGTCATTCTTTCTGCGTCAATCAAGATCTATTATTTTGTATTTTTTTCTGTTCATCCATCATTTGATGGACACTTATGTGTACACTCTCTGCATTGTTTTAATAAAGGAATTTCTCCTTGGTTTGCATTTGATGTGCTACTTCAGCGGATTCTCTCCCCCCGTTCGATTAGACCTTGCTCCACCTGCCTGACCAAGTTTACTGTGGCAATTACCGCAGTACCGTAATACGTTAGTTACGTAATTAGTTAATTAGTCCTCCAGCGGATCCATATGCTGCGGATTCCGTACAACAATGTTATGTTAGGCTCACGTACGCACGTCACACACTTTCTATCAATTAAATTCACAAACACTCTCAGGTAACTGCATGTAATAATTTCAGTTGTCGATATCTGTTAGAAAGACAATATTTGTTTACATTTTGTACACATTAATAATAATGATATAATCAGATAATTCAGCATCCATTTTTAAATTGATGTCAAGAGTTAAACCAAGTAAAACATCGATATTTAAAAAATACTGAAACATATCACACGAAAAAGCTATTACTCGTAAATGGAAAATAAAATTCCACATTCATCGAGATCCCACCCCCCTCGGATAACATAATAAAAGTTATTACTGTTGACTCGAGCAAATCATTAAGTACTGAGATAGATGTAACTTTTAAGTAATAGCAAATTGAACGAAAATGCATCTGGTAGTTGGTATCTTTTTTTATTCTTATCATCTCTAATTTGTGATTGTAAAAATTACAAAATTACAATTGATGGTTTTCCTTTGGTTGATTGTAAATTTAGGTCTTCATAATAATACTTTTAAACGAGCACCATGATTTAGGAATCATGATTCAATTTTAAATAATCTTGTAAAAACAGCCAACATACCTACTCTTGCTTTTCTAAATGTTACACAGTTTTATTATTACTTTCATTTACTAGTCCTGACTTCGGTGAAAAATCGATGCTACAAAATAAAGTGTTCTGCCAATTATCGTCGTCAAACCATCTGAATCCAAACTAATCTTTTCAGAAACATTTGCCTTAATCAATCCTCTGATTAAGGCGATTAACACACGGGACGGCGAGGCGCCCTCCATCGCCAGTCCGCGCGGATCCGCGGCGTCGCGCGGTGCCGCGGTGGCATGTGTCAAGACAAGAGTCAAGAGTCGACGGATTACCTACAGAATGGTACACGATTTTGATCCGCTCTACCGCGCACAGCCGCACCGCACCGCGCCTCTACTGTCGGCACCGCGCCGCCGCTCCGTTTATTAATCGCCTTACATATTGTCACTCTCATACAGTTTTGTTATCGGTAACGGGTAGCACTGGGCAATGTTGACAAAAGAAGGTAGCCGTCGATATGAATCAACGCACCCGATGTTATAAAGGCGGTGATCATTCAACGAAGCGGGAGCATTCTGTGTAGATCAGCTGAAGAAGTCTGACCTTTTATATCTGTCTAGCTTGTCTTTATTTTATAATGATCTTGTAATTGTAATAATTGTAGAAAGTATTATATTGTGATCTAGTTCATGTTACTAACACTAACTCAAATACAAGTACTCTCAGTGGTGGAGAGTCTATGTTGGTTTTATTTACTACATTTACCTTACTCTTAATCCTGACATACCGATATTAGCTATAACTGTAATCATAGAATCATCCCTGAACGATTATGTTGTTGTGTTATTTACAGTTTCCATAAACATGCGTTACGATTACGATGAAACACGACAGACGACTGGTGTTTTTGAATAGCGCATCCGGTGACACTCCAAACTTCCTGTTTGATACATTATTATTTCGCGTCGCCTGTGAACGTGTACCACTGAAATTGCAAATGGCTATCTCAGAAAGCGCAACAGTGCACTAAGACGTATAAATAAGATTATCTATTATTGCCGAAGGTTGGCAGACCGGTACAAATTCTCTACTATTAGGTTCTCATCCATTTAGACCACCAGCATCAGATATGGTTAAAGCAATAGTCAGTACGATTCGTGGTCGAAACATACAAAAACATAGCGATTCAACATACAAACATGTGTGAGGTGTCCTCACCTCAAAGGATGGGAAAGTGGATTAAATAAAAGTAAAAACCGACTTCAAAAAAAACTAAAAAGAGTAAAATAATTACCATACTTAATATAAAATTAACAGTTTTAGAACTCGGTGGCTTTTATTTGTTTCAGTGTAGAATTGCACCGACTTCTGAAACTGTTAATTTTATATTAAGTATGGTAATTATTTTACTCTTTTTAGTTTTTTTTTTGAAGTCGGTTTTTACTTTTATTTAAAAGTTATTTATTAAATACGTTTTAGTGCCATAAATTACACGGTTTAAGACTACAAATTTAGATTACACTGTTGCGTTATCTTTCCAACAACTAGGTAGTTTTCTTTAAGAATAGGTATTAATGTATAATTATCATAACGGTTCCTTACAAATACATACAATCTTCTTTGTTCTTGGCTAATGTTTCTGTGATGACAGTTAAAACAGAGATTGAAATAACTCATCAAAACTTTTGTTGAAATGAACCACAAACCAAAACGTCAAGTATTATATTTTGTGTTGTTGTTGATTTTTTCAAAAATCGCTGAATCAATATCGATGAAATTTATATGGAACTACCTCTGAAATATGGCCTACCAAACAAAAAAAGAATAATCAAAATCCATTCATAATTGGCGGAGATATCGCGTAACAAACACACCAAAAAAAAAACATTCAGACGAATTGAGAACCTCCTTCTTTTTGAAGTCGGTTGAAAATGAAAAATAGACGCATACTTTGCTTTGTACAAACACTTGAACTGTCCATCAATGCTCGTTGTAATGAGCGACGCAACAGAAATTAGATGTAATGCAAAAATACAACTTCATCCAAAACAATACAGACAGGCTGCGCACGGTTTGATCCCTGATTTTTTGTGACGTCACGGCTATAACCCACGGGTAATCAACTTAATATTGTGCTTCATAATAGTGGGGACGAGCTAAAATAAAAACTACGTCCCTACATATGAATATTCCCCCTCAAATCCACCACGATGAATGATACATTACGTAAATTATTTATCTTTCTGCAGACGACTTCCGTTTCCTATCGTTAGCTCTGACAAAAGGACCATCTCGTGATGCTCGTCTCTGCAACATTTCATGAAATTCATATAATATCCCCAGCCTCCAGCTTCTTCGATAATGTAGCGTGAAGGTAGTACGATACCATATTTTTAATGCTACGACATTCGAATACTGTCCTAGTCAATATAATATAAAATATGAGGAACTTTTGTGCCGAAATTTTATGTTATGCAACAATTAATATAAGCTCGCCAACGAGCTGAATCCGTGTTCTCGTTGCCAAAATAGTTCCGAGCTAAGGCCTGACTAGAGCAAGTTATCACTTTATCCATTACATGAATGCGGAATAAATCTTTTGTACCACTATTAAGTGCGGTTAAGTGAAGATTTTAGATGAGTTTAAAAAAGTTACTTACTTAATACATTATAATTAGTTACCTAAGAGTAGTAAAAAACATTAAGTAACTACATATATGTACATTATACACACCTAATGAAATTAACAACTTTAATACTTAATACAAAATATGTACTCATGTATGCGAATCAATTATTAGATATCAATGCATTTTCAACAGTTTGAACAAGTATTGCGGTTTAATTTATTGATTTCGCCTAGTCTTTCATTTTATCGAAATATTGAAGTAGGTACATATACATTTATCATGGTCCAGTTGTTCAAATTCAATATTCCATATTGTTTTCCATAAAATTCTTGGAGAAAACTATGTACAGACATCTATTGTTTATTTCACTTTGTGAAGTAACGTAGCAATTTGCAGTACACCGGTGCCGGGAAGTCTTTGTTAGTGAAAAATGTACTTTCATTGATTTATCGATTTTCTTCCTTTTATTTCAAGAGATCCTTCGTAGACTTTACTATTATCACGTAAATGTGTATGCATTTAAGCTTTACAGGTAACATCATTTAAAGTAAATACAAATTGTCTCCATACGTGTATCCTTTGCGAGAAGCTTAAATTCTTGGTCTCGGTTAAGTCCTACGATTGCCTATACCAATTGCTATGGGTAGCCCGAATGTCTGAGAACCGGTCTAACCTCAGGATACCCTTTGTAATCCAGTAATTCAGTTGCAAAGGTCAGATTTAGATGACAATAGCTCCGTGTAAAATAGGTACTGGTAATCCAGCAGATCAAACTGGATGCCATTGGATGCAACATATGGTAAGGAAAAGGTTATAATAATAGAATTGTACTATGTATAACTGTAATTACTGTGAATTAATCAAACCATTACATATGTTTACACAAGCTCTTAAAATCAATTAAAATTATCACAAGTACTAAAGATCCATCGACAGAGAAGAAATAAGTTCTGTGAGTTAGATATTCTTTTGAAAGACAAACATCCAACTTGTTCGTATCATCGTATGTATAATATCTTTGAAGCTCAAAACAAACAACTCCACATTTGAAACAACATTCTCATGCACCCTTTCGTAAAGTAAGCAACAATTAAGGAACAATTTCTGAAATTCGACTCCTAGGGGTGGAAAAGTAGAATGCGTTTCGGCGACAGGCCTGCCGCGGGCTAGTCAGCTACATAAAATGCAACTTATCGCTATTCGCTATCTACAAGTTCTATAATTCTAAATTCGGATATCTCGTTGGATTTTCCCGTTCCGCTTAAGCGTCCTGCCAACGATCGGGGCAGTAGCAAGATTTTATCAAATACTTCCGTAAGTATTACATGACGGTTATCCAAAAAGAGATCATTTTTGATACTTCAATTGAAAATGACTCGTATAGTTAATTAATAAAATTTATCTAATCCAATAGAGATAAATAATACAATATATTATTAGATATGTGCCTAAAAATAGTAATATAGCCCTCAATATTGCAATGCTTGCAATAAATCTTTGAATAATTAGCCATTGATGCTCTTAAGATAGCAAAGTCATTTAAATTATGACCCTTTTTTCATAACTATATACTTAATTGTAATTCAACTTATCGGAATATTTCTTATAGATTCTGTGTGGGTAGTTGCAGGGTTAAGTCAAAATAAAAATCGTTCTTTGAATCTAATTAAATAAAATTATAAATACATATTAATGTTAATTCTGACAATTTAATAAAGCTACCTGCCGGTAAAGTGTTATCTCCTGTAATCTTTCACTATAAACTAAAATTTCACTCCATTTCTTCACTTTATTTCTTCACTTTTAATAAAAATGGACCCAATCCAGAGCTCACTGTCGGAATTGATGGATGTGTTCCATAAGCGGATGTCGGAGTTTGAAGCCCAGTTGCAGCAGACACCAAGCAGTCCATCCAGCTCCACAGGCTTGGCTGCCGACTTTGCTGTGTTTAAGGTGTTCGTTAATCAAACGCTTCGCATCAAGTTGAAATGCTTGCCCAACAAGCTGACAATATGGAGATGCGCAGCCGAAGAGGGATTTTGTTGCTGCACGGTGTAGCTGAAGGGAAGGACGACGACACTGCACTCGTTGTGGCCACACCATCAAGGAGCGCTTAAAGATGAGTGAGTTTCAGGTCGGCGACATAAAACGTTGTCACTGGATGGGACGTTCTGCAGGTCCAAATAAAACTCGGCCACTTTTGTTCAAACTACGAGATATGGCAGTTCGGAACAAGATTTGGTTTGATAAAACTAAATTGAAGGGATCAGGCATTACACTCTCCGAGTTCCTGACCAAGGCGCGGCACGACCTCTTCATGGCTGCGCGAAAAAGGTTAGGTGTAACCAACTGCTGGACGAGGGATGGCTTCGTATGTGTTCTTGGGGCGGATGGCTCACGGCATTGAATTATTTCTGTCGCGGAGCTGAATTCGATTGGACAGCAGGGAACAACAGCTACAGAATCCACCGCTGCCACTCCTGAGAAGCCCATCACAACTGCAGCGCGACCAAAGAGGGCTGCCGTCAATTTGTCTTTAATATGAACTTCATTGTATTCCGTAGAAGTAGTAGCTTGGGGTTACCCAAGCTAATTTATAAAAATACAATTTCCTATAAAATTGAAATGGTCTGCAAAAGCAATCGACAGAACAGATTTTAAAAAAATATTATGATAAATCTGCGCCAGGAGAGTCGCTAAGTAGTAAAAAGCTACTCTGCTAAAGCAGATCGTAAACTTTAATAAATGGCTTTTAAGCTCATTTTACTGTCTGTATAGCTCTGTAATTTGATTTATAGCTCATAAGGTCAAAGGAATCTGAAACGTACATCTTGAAGCCATCTGTATCTAGTAAATATTATCGCTACGTAGAAATATCACTCAGGAACGCCGCAATAACCTAATTCCCTTGATCGACCCTTACGGAAGTTACAACACTTTGGAGATAAACATTTAAGGAAGGAGTATTTTACTTACATTTCTGTATCAACTGACAAATAATTACGCGACAGTATTTCGGATTTGGTTTCACTAAAACGACTACATTAGTTTGAAAGTTGTAATGATATTTACAGGCGGTAATGGCTGGAAGCAGTTTCTAGTTGTTATATAAATCCCTGTCAGCGTCGTGAGGCGCGGGCAGGTTGCTATAGATAGAGCAATATTGAAGAGAAAACGGTTATTGTCTACCCCGTCTAAAGGGTCTCGCCGGACTCCTATTATCCCTAATAACATTTCCCTTTACCTACTAGTCCGCGTATATGAAAATAAGCCTGTTTGTTTGTGCGTCAACATGGCTTCTGTTGAATATAGAATGAAATCTATTTGGAAAGAGCTATAACAATTTCAAAGTGTAGCTTAGTTTGTATGTATATTCAGGGGTATCTTTAAAAGGGTCCAACTAACTTCCAACTCTAGAGGAGTATTTTAAAGCAATATTCTTTTGCATATTAGGCTCAAAGGAAATATTTTCTTCATTTATGAGTATTAGGTTGTTAATAATATTTACGTGAAACATGTCCAACCAATATATTTGTTTCGTAAATAAAGCCTATTTGAAATATATAAAATACTAAAAATAAAATAAATTGGGCACTCGGTTTATAATGAGACGAGCTCTTGCCACGCCAAACAGAAGAGGCGGGAATCTCGGCGGAATATAAAAACCGGTTAAGTGTGAGTTTCAGCTTCCAAGAAATCTTTAGCGTACTAGAAAAACAGGATATCTTTGGATTGTTTTGCTTGTTTACTTCCGACTTTCTTCAACAGATTCTTTTCAGGCGACAATTCGGTAACACGACTGAGTTACAAAATAAAAATATACTCAGTTGAATTACACAACTTTAATTACTGTTCCCAAAATCATACAAGCAATGTCTAAACTGTGACCTACGTTACACAGAGCGTATAAGTAATTGATCGTCATTTGTACGACTATCAGGGTTTGTGTCACATAATGATTGAATGGAATTGTACGCACAATATGCTAAATCCGGACCGACTCCGTAATTTACATAGAAATTTGTCACTAAATAGGTGCGAAGGCGTTGACAGGTTCCGGCATTTTGTGGGCAACCTGATCAATTTAACAAGGTCAGCAACGTCGGTATTCCCTCGGGGTACCGTTATTCACACCGCTTGTCGCCGGTGGCCACTTGACTTCGGTTGGCTAGTAACCAATTTGCTTTCATTAAATATTGGTGTGTTTTTTAAATAATTCATTAGTATGATAAACTTAAAAAATAAGTATAATATTGGGAAACAACAATTTATCTTCATGAAAGACGATTAAAAGTTTTAAAACTCTTTGTTTTTCATTAGATTTTTTAATTATTATTTCGACTTGGCGCAAATTAATGCGATACGGATACCGGTTGAATTTTGCCGTTTAAAAAGTTAGCTTACTTTTAGAATTAAGCAGAATAATAAAGTCCTTAACGCAGACGAAGTCGCCGGTTTATGCTGTTTTCTTTCTTTTAGGGAAGTTTAGCAGAAGTTTTAAAACTGTTGGCAAGTTTTAATTTCAGTTTGCGATGCGGCTTTCAGAAACCCAATAGACGTTATTAAAGCAACGCATTTTCTAAACTATTCTACTTTACGACAACAGGGAAAGCTTTAATACTGCCATATTAAAGTTAAGGTTAAACTTTAGACCAAAATTTTAAAATCTTTTAATAGTTTATTTTATAGTATTAAATTAAATACCTATTTCAAAAACGATCTAACACAAAACAATTTACAATTACTGTAATAATTACAAGAATAGTTTTCTAATAACGGACTACCTAACGCCTTTTGACTTCTCTACCAAATAACCAGCGAGGCAATTCCTGCAGACTACAAATAATTTATTTTGAGGGTCGTAATTAAATTATGAGTATCCCTTTGGTGGGTCCGTGAGCTTAATAAAAGCGTAATAGTTATATTTCGGGGGAGGGTGGCTGCTTGGTTGCGCAATTACGACGATTACAGGGGACGTTATTTGCCCAACTGCGGCAAAACCGAAAAGGATTGTGGTGCGTTTGGCCTTCCGGAAATTAGAAATGGTCTGAGATTAAGTGATTTAAGTAATGCACTTATCATTCTTCTGTTCTCAAAACTTAGTGGCAGAAATCAAGCTGCTACCAATATTTTAGAAAAAATAGTCAAAAAATAGTAATATCTTCAAGTTAGGTTTTACAAACCCGTATTCACAAGCGAAGTCGTCATAAATCTCGACTTAAAACTAGATTCGAGTAAAGATTAGAATAAAATCTCTACTCAAATCTTATTTTAAATCGAGATTCATGCATCGTTTTAAAATTAGAAAACGAGCATAAGAGTCAATCAGTTGAGGGTTCAATAGAATTGCATTGCAAATGAGTTGCGAATATATGGATCGTGACAAGTAGCGTCCTGTGATATCCACTGTGATAACTACACGTAGCATACACAATAACTACGTATTTCCATATTCATTCGAGATTTGATCGCGTTCCTGTGTATTATTTTGTATATCAATATCATATCGTAATCTAATGACATTCTTGTGTTACTCCGTAATACGTCCATTGATACATGTATCAGGTTCTCGCGACATGATCTGGGAATTAAATAAAACCTTGGACAGGGCCGGTAATTGGAACCACTAGCAATCTGTCACAATTGCGGCCTTTGTGTCCGATACACCATTGATGTATACAATATACGTCGCTAACCGATACGGGTTTTGGTTCCGTATTTATCCGTCTATTTTTTTAAATTCCGTAATCAAAAAAGGGACAGGTACCTACGTACTTCGTACATTCATGTCTGTCAAAGAAAATGTGCCCATCCCGTTTTTCTGTGATTTTTGTTGTATTCAAATAGTATACGATTACTATGGAACCCTATTTCATGAGCGGCATGACACTCAATTGGTAAGTTTTTCTAGATAGGATTAGATACTAGTACTCTAGCCAGAAAAAGCTTGAAAATTTTACTACCAACTAATATTTTAATAACTTTCCTTTGATCATTAAGTTTAACATACTCAAACTACGAATCTAAAAGTGGTAACATAGCGTCAAAGCTAGTTCGCTCATAGTCTCTACTTTTCAGAGTGTTACTCCATCTTAAGCGCACTCTTACACAAACAAGGATTACGTTTAACAGCTTGGAATACTTATGCAAAGCTCCGGCAATTTCGCGGCCTGACTACGTAATATGATGAGCCTAATGAGATCGTTACAGCCGAGCTCATCGATTTATATAGTAAGTACTACTAAGTATTGAGCACACAATGATACGTCAAGTGAACTTGGAGCATACTAAGCGAGTCTGTAGTGCGGAAAACTACAATTCCACTTATACGTCCTTTTCCACTTCATCGCATCATTGATCTTGTGGTCGCAAAGCTGCGTAGCGTTATATTTTGGTTTTAATTCCCGGGTTGGGTAAAATGAACTTTTATCTTTTGTTTAGTAATTTCAGACCGCAGACCGACTTGGATCATTTGAAAACAAGTCTATAGTGCGGATAGCACTACAATTCCGCAAATAATAACACCACGACATTTCTCTAGTGGCCACAAGGCTACAAGAACCACAAGGTTTACATTCCACATACAAAGTGTCATTGGGTCTTTAGGGTTGGTAATTAAAATGGCAGCATTAAAATTGTACCTGTTGAATAGATATGTGCTATCACATGGGACTTAATACACATAACCGACGATATGAGAGTATTCAAAGTGTGTACCTATTAGGGTTTCTGCTCGAGAATTCTCGAGGCGAGAAATGTCGAGAAATCATGCCAACTTCGAGACAAGAAAAAACACCTCGAGAACTCAAGAACTCGAGAAATCAAAGACTTTCTTTTATTACTGTAAAATTGGCTTAAAAGTTGCGTAATCTTTGGATTCTGGCTTCATTGTTCACCTTACGAGGCGCGAGTAAGCGAGGCAAGCGAAACAGACACCTAATATACCACCAACTCCGATTACTCTTATTATAATGAGACATAAAACGTCAAATAAAAATTAACTGTAAGATAAACTCCGTTCATCTATTATTGGGTTTCTGAATACAAAATCGATAATTATCCAAACAATAAGTAAGTTCGTAAATTGACCACTGGATGGGATCTCTTTTTTTAGCCCAGCTAAATATATTTTTCTCGCCTTAAACTTTACGACTTTTTGCAGATAGGCACCAGGTTTAAATGAAAATCTCCTCTGGTTATGCAATGATTTTAAAACGAACCATTACATACATGAAATATAAAATTTAAATCACAATGTTTTCTCATTGTTATGGGATAAAAAAGGTATTTAGTGCCTTTTTAAGTTTTTACGCGACTAGACCCGAATCTGTATTTTTATGTGTACAAATCGCGAAAGTTTAAAAACATTTATGACATCTCATGTTAAACTCTTCATCCGTGAACATTTCGGATGGATTTCTTCGATGCCTTTTTATTGGTACTGATATATTTGAAATAGCTTCCAGCACTTCCAAATCAGACTCCTATGAACTACTCGAGTCCATTTCATTGGGAATCCAAAACTCACTATCCAAAATAAAATACTATACTCGTAAAACGCTATATAATGTATAAAATATGATATAAAACGACAAATAAAGTTCTAGAACCGAAAAATGCCCCAAATTGGTCAGTTAAGTTAACTGAAGTTTGAACTAAGATCATCTTCTGACTGGGGTGTCCAGAAACGCAATGTGTCAGTTTATCGAACCAATAGCGGTAGACTAGATAAACTACGGTTAGGAGTACCTACCTCAAAAAACCGGAAAAATAAGTTAACTGAAGTTTGAACTAGGATTATCTTCTGACTAGGGTGTCCAGACACGCAATGAGTCAGTTTATCGAACCAATAGCGCTATCGAACAGATAAACTACGTTCAAGAGTACCCCAGAAAATGGGCATAAGATGTTTTTTTAAGGTTTTTAAAAATTTCTCGAAAGACCCGAGAAACCCGAGAAATCGGTCTCGAGAATTCTCGAATCCCGAGAAAAAAAATATGCCGAGAAAACAGAAACCCTAGTACCTATATATGTTCTGGGATAATTAGGTACTTACATGCCGGTGATACAATGATCGGTGAACTGAATAAGCCGTGACTCAACCAACTGAGCGGGTCTGTAGTGCGGAACCACTATAATTCCGTTCAATGTGTCCACTTCCTAATCGAGTGTCCCACTCGGATGTCACCCGGAAGACACAATGATCATGTCCAGACAATAAGCTCGTATTTGTTCACTAGTGTTGTTACCCCAGACTTTGGTCCCGTGGATCGAATTTTAAATAGTTTGGCTAGTGACCTCTCCTTACTTTTTGGGATTAAGCAATGTTGCCTTTATTATTCTTCTTAACTATAACTAAATATACCTAAATATGCGCTGATTGCCACTATAAGTTTATTTTAAGGTGCCATTACCGGTTCTGGGATTTAGACGGACTAACTAAGACAAAAATATCTATAAGCGTTAAAACGCACTAGCGGCCAGCCGCATTACGGCGTGCCGCTTGCGGCTGGCCGCATATCGATTTTTACATGAAACCGGACTGGCGCACGACGGCTGGTCGGAAATCAGTGCGTTGAGATCATGCGGTTTCATGTAAAAATCGATGTGCGGCCAACCGCAAGCGGCACGCCGCCGTATTGCGGCTGACCGCTAGTGCGTTTTAAGCCTAAAGAAATATGTAAGGCTTAGGCTTAAAACGCACTAGCGGCCAGCCGCAATACGGCGTGCCGCACATCTATTTTTACATGAAACCGCATGATCTCAACGCACTGGCACACGACGGCTAGCCGCAAGTCAGTGCGTTGATATCATGCGGTTTCATGTAAAAATCGATGTGCGGTCTGCCGCAATACGGCGTGCCGCTTGCGGTTGGCCGCACATCGATTTTTACATGAAACCGCATGATCTCAACGCACTGGGCGCACGACGGCTGGCCGGAAATCAGTGCGTTGAGATCATGCGGTTTCATGTAAAAATCGATGTGCGGCCAACCGCAAGCGGCACGCCGCATGTGGCTGGCCGCTAGTGCGTTTTAAGCCTAAGTACTCCTTGATGTTCCAAAATCAACTGAGGTTCTTTCTCTGCCTCCTATTTAGTCTTACCTCACTATGGAGGATGTCTCTAGATTGAATAAACCTTTTGAAATATGCTTTAACTTAGATTATGCAAATTAGTGCAGCTACTCTACAGATTGTTAACGAATTCGTGTAATTCCTTCAAGCCACGTGATCCACTGGTGACACTGATTGACCCTGCACAAGTTTTTTTCAGAAAAAACATTTTTTTTTCAAAAAGTTTATCTTCACTTTCTGTATCTGAGTAATTTTAACGTTCCAAGTTAACTGACTGCGTGGAGCGATATCGCGCTAGTTGTGCCGGTCAGCTGTGTCGCCGTGCCTTCATTAATTTATGCATGGCATCGAAATTTTCAATATAATACCTACATATTTGTTTTGGAAAAAAAACTTTTGTATTTATTTTTAATCAATCTAAATCCCGTGCGGGGTTAATCTATACCATTAATAGATCATGTGGTTTGAAGGATTTACACGAATTCGTTAACACCCTGTATACAGGTGTAACGGAAAAAAGGGAACACATCCAACGCCATACAAGGCAGCAATACCAACAGCACCTAAAGTTGGCAAATAATGTCAATCGACAACACACTCATCACTTTTATTCAACACGTTCTCGTTTCATTTCCAAACTTGTCTGTCACTGTCAATTGAACGCGCCGACCCGTGCTCCGGGTCCAATTAGCGTTTTTAATAAATTGCTCTCTGTTGCATATAGCCGAATACCTTTCGAAATGAACCACGCGCCGTATTCCCAGCCCTCCGCTACACTCGTACACTAGTCTCTTACCAATCCGTGTCAAATTGACTAAATTTATGCAACTGCTGTTCCTCTACCCAACGTCCCAACCCTACGCATCAAACGTCATAATTGAGAGGGGATTGCATCTGAATAATGTATTAGTGCAGATAAAGCAAACTTGGAAGTCGGAATAACTGTCATCATTTTGGGCAGTTAGGTACTTTAGAGTTGAGAACCCTTTGCAGTGCGAATACAATATTCACTTTGATTGAGGGCGTGATTATGAACATAATGAGACTTCGGAATTTTGAATGATGATGGCAATTTATCTCTCGCTACATGATAAGTAAGATACCATCGTAATTTATTTAATTATTAGAAGGTTACCTAAAAGAATCCAACCATTCATAACTGGCCATAAATCTCCACTGCTGAATATAGGCCTCCCTTAAACCTCCTACAATAGACCGCAACAAATAAAAACATCATGGAAGTAGGTACATAAAGGAATACTTCGCTTACGCTCCGGAATACTTTTGTTACTTTTAAAACTGGGATGTTTAGAAGAAAAATTACAGAAAAAGTAATTATAGAAATAGAATGTTTGTTTGTTTGTCAGGAATTTACGTAATAACCATTCAGATTGGTATAAATTACTATCGAGTAGCCATAGTCTTAGACTCTTTACCAATTTTACTAATATGTTTAACAGAAGAGGAACTTCACAAGGGTCTATAGTTTAGTAATATAAATGGACTTTTATTGCTCATTTTCATAAGTGCGTACACATCTTGACACCCCTTATGAAACTCGTTACATCATAATAATAATTTTTGTAATGCCTATAGGCAGCTACTTATTCAATATTCTAAATTATTTGTAGATACCTATGCATAAATACTTCATTAAATTGTTAAACAAAACTCAATGAAACTTGGCAACAGTTAAATGAAATCTTTTAGCCAGATCAGATGAGCGAATCTCAAAAGAGGTAGTTCCAATACGCTTTGGAAGCCGAAGACAAAGACATTCAATTACCTTCTGTCTTCAAATAGAACATTTGTTGATGAAAACAGTACCTACCTAGTATAACTACTATAAGAAGCAAACAAATCGCTGTTTTCTAAGGAGAAAAGAATGTCAGTGTAAAAACGTTGTATTCTTATAACTAGTACCTACTTTTCTATTTTTAAGGTAATGTCGAGTTCCAAATCTTTCACCCGACGTTCGGGAATAGTATGTCAACGTTTCGCTCAGTCGACTTTATGATATACGCGGGAAAATAACCGGCTGACGTATTATTTCTGTTATTCTTTCATACTCAGATAAGCGCGAAGCAATTCTAACTCAATACGCAAGTATTAGATTTTCTAACAAAAAATATGAGCATTAAAAATAAAAGATAGCACTCAATGATTTCTTTTTTGTATTACTAGGTAGACCCTAAAACAATATCGACATACATAATGTTTGCGTAAGTGTATTGTTTATCAGAAAGGGGATGAAATAAAATTTTGGCTGCTCATCTTGTTCATGCACGCGCCGGTTGGGGTCCCCCAAGTTTTTTCACCCTAATGATTTGCTCTGGGGTTCTTTTGAACCCATTGTTTACTTTGGAGCGATCTCTGAAATTGTTTTTTTTACACTTGATGTCTTTGCGTTTATTTATACGCATGTTTATGTGTGTCGCTTGTGATATTTTCTCAGACTTAAGACTTTGCAATAGGGGCTGCATTTTAAGCCCTCATTGATGAGTTTAGCACTCAATTGCAGCTACAATTTATTGTCTGATAGAAGGATAGATATACTTATCTATCCCTCTTAAATGACTATTAGTTTAACGTTTATTAGCCTCTTAAATGCTCTACGTCCCACTATAGATGCGCCTAATAGACTCTACAACAAACGACTCTGTGCGAGTGGGGAACAGATATTGCGATAATAAGTACGCTCGACGGCTTAGTAATCTTAGTTTAATGATATCAATAGTCAGCTCATCCCCCTAAAACCTTATTCATTTACATTACAGCAGTATTCTTACCAGTCAAACGTTACGACCAAAGGTCTTGGGGTTCACAATGTAATGCCATTATCATAGTTGCTGCTATACATCCTCCATCCACCTGTCACCTTTTCAATACTAAATGAAATTCAGCGGGGAACAGACTATTCCTCTGGTAGCCCTCCTTATATAATATTAAATCGCTTCTTATGGAACTCACGTGAAGGGATACAAAGTCTCTTGGGACCCGAGACTAAACGGCATGACCTTTTCTCAAAGATATGTAACTTTTATTTTGTAAATACACGTCATTCGACACCTATGATAGAGGTAAGTTAAGCAATCAACAAGCCACTCTTCGCCTAAAAATAATACTTTACTCATTCAGAATGACGTAACACTCTACCGTTGAACATTTCAACAATAACAATCACATACTCGTAACAGGTCCACGCATTTTCATACCCTTTCATATCTTTCAATCCATTTTTCCATATTTTTTGCAAATTTTTCCATACTAATGCGGCCTCTTCGACGAGTCTATTTTCCTTATCGTTAAGAATTCCAGCAGAATATTTATTGACAATGTAATTTATATACAAAATACATACATTATGGAGATTAGTATACGAACATCAACGGGAAGGAAAATATCGTGAGGAATCCACACGATAATCATAAATTCTAAAGGTGTGTAATGCCCTGAGACTAGCGATAGATAGCAGCTGTCCCAGTTGGGCTACAACTACCAACGCGGACGCCACGTAAATACACGAGCTCTTTCCCCACGATTATCCGACGTTTGACTAGATAGAAGCTTAGCTTACCTTACGAATTCTCTTTTTTTTATTCTCACGCTTTTCCGGCCTGTCTTCATTATTTGCTTTGTTACAAGTAACTGGCCGTTTTCCGAGTTCTTTTGAACGGTCGTTTGCTCATTACGTAGTGTACTATCAGCTCCGTCATAACCAAGGTTTTCTTAACGAGGTTCGGGGGGCTAATAAATCGGTGAAACATTTTCGTTTAATTTTCTAAATCTTATCTGTAATTGGGCTGCACATCTAGTCGGCAATCGTCACGCAGTTGCACTGACTACGTCCTAATTGCCTTTAAGGTGAATTTGGCAGTTTTCATAGTTTACAGTTGCGACTGAATGTGTAATCTACTTGCAGTTATGATTACGAATATGAAACGAAATATATTTCACCAAATGCAGCGTTATTAGCCTCCCAGATTTTATCTATTTTTTTATTTTTTTAATCCTCTTTAAAACTATTTTTACAGGTCTTAAACCTAATACGATAGTGTGGCTATCACATACCATTCATACAGAAATGTATACAGACTATCTGAATGAACATAAAGAGAACACTGAAAGGCCAATACCTACTCAATAAAAAAATACAAAATACTTACATACTAATACTTAATTAGTTAGCTATTAACCAGAAACATAATAGGTATACTTTATCAGAATGGCTGACATAGATTAGGATAGTTTAGCTTTGCTAATAGATTACATACGTAATGTTAATCATCTACGTACGTTATTTTGAAAAGTTGGCATAACAGGAAGAATTGAAATGAGGATCTAACCATTAACAATGCGGACGATATCGTGAGCAAAAGCTAGTCTATTTTAAATGCACAAAGCTACTGCTGTTGCTGTCTAAACTTCTCAAGCTTAATTTATTGTACCCATTATGTTATCACTGGAGAAGTAAACTTTACCAATACATACACGTAAAGTTATCCTTCATTCGCCTCTTTTGACCTCTACAAAATCTAACTCACTGAAAAGAACTGAGGAAATGATATATTATGAATAAATCTTGCAAATACACTATCGACTGCTCTTTATTTCTAGTAATGATCGATATCAAGCGGTTATTTGTTGAGAAATCAATGAAGCAAGTATATTGCCCTCGCGTCCCGCAGAGCGTGAGCAATAGAATCACCTCTCAGTCCCCAGGGCTTGGGCTCTGTTCTCCACAAAACACCGCAACGTCTAAATTGCCTCTGGCGACGCGTAAAAAGCAATGAAAGCATTTTCACATGACCAGTTTTCATTTCACCGACGCCCCTCTGATCCCTAAGGAATTTCAAATAGTATCTGCAGTAACTAATAATGCCGGGGGTGAGGGAACCCCGCTATGCATCCTCGTAAAGCGTATTGTTATTAGAACCATCAAAGAGTCTAATACTTATTTTATTTTATAGACATTTGAATTTCATCGAAGGGAAAAAAATACATTATTATTAGTCTGTTTGAAATACAGGATAGAATAAATATATGTAAATTGGATTTGTTGAGAACATTTAGATTGCAAAACTAAAATAAAAATTCAACAATTGAATCCATCCGAATATCCCACTTATTCCAGTCTAGGATTCTTGTCCACATTATATCATACTGTTATTACCTATTTCTAGTTCACTCTCACGTGAGAAAGTTCACGAGACATTTTTCCATCTTTCCTTGTATCGAGTCGCGTGAAAAAGATGAAAAATTAATGAAGTTAAAGTAGGACGTCTTTGGAGCCAAGCAACGTGGATATAAATACACAACTAGAAGGACGGCATGCGGACTGGACAGGCTCGAGACTTGCGACCGGCGCTAATTAACTGCACACAGCTGACACAGCCTACTGGAATAAGGATCCAAGCCCTTTGTGCACGTCCCGTTATTTTAGACAAGCATAATAATATCTAGAACAAAACCATTTCGACACACGACTGTTACAATATTTTATATCAGCTGTGACTGCATTTCATGGTTCTACTGTCCTACTTTTCGGCTTGAAAACAACTTTATGTCCATCTCCAGGTAGTTATTTCTCTGCCAAAAAGTATCAAAATTGGTTACGTAGTCTAGCCTCGAAGTCAGACAAACAGACTCACTTTCGCATTTATAATATCAGTGTAGAAGTACTCGTATGTTCAAATGTGTTTGTTACATTCACAGCGAGCCATCTTTGAAAGTAATAATTGTGGAAAAATATAGTCAACTAGCTGAACCCGGCGGCTTCCCTTGCGTGGTATGTCGATAAAAGTATGTAAAGTACTATGTGCTTAGTTTTATCCAAATTGGTTCAGCAGTTTAGTCGTCAAGAAGTTACAATCAAACACACAAATTAACTTCTTCATTTATAATAATCGTTCGATCTTGCTTTTATTTCTGATTATTTTTGTAATACCTACAACTAATTAACGTTTGGAATTTGAACCAAGTATTTTCGTTCCTCATAAACAGAGGTATTCATTTTAATTGGATTATTTGGCTCGTGGCTCCATGCAGGTCGGTCGGGAAATGGTAGAATATCAAATATTATTTTACAACAATTAATATGGAAGAAAATGAGTGGAAATATAAATCAAAGAAAGAAAAAAAAAGAAAGAAAAATTCTCTTAAAACATCGCGTTTAAAAATTGTAAGTACCTTTAATGATTTTGTTTCTTTCTTTCTTTTTCTTTCTTTTAAAAAAACGTTGCCCTACACTAAAATTTCTCTTGTATCGTGGGTGCGTTTACAGACACAAATCTTCACAAGCACAGACACCCAGACCCGGAACAATTATTTGTAGGCCATACAAATTTTTGTTCCGTGTGGGAATCGAACCCACGACCCGTAGCGCAGAAGCCAATCGCTTATAGCCACTGCACCAAACATGTCGTCAAATGTTTGTAATCCAAACAGAACAACGCGGCTACGGGTGACTACGAGTTGCCAAAGTAGTAGTACAATTAATAATACCTATATTAATTGGCCTCGCTTGAGAAAATACATCAGGTGCTAATTTGATGAAATATTATGTTCTATCCGATTAAAATTACCACTACGAAATACCTGTTGTATTATTAAACGTATACATATATCTAGGTATTTATTCTTTCACTTCCGATGCACTCACCTTTATTGTACCCGTCAAAGATTCTGGTATCGAAGCTCCACCAATCAAACGCGATGTTTATGGTACCCGTCTTACCGACTTTTATTCCCGAACTCCTTGTTCAGAACTAGTAAATCGTTAAGTAATTAAATCTAATAGATCACTGAGAAGGTACTTATCTGCAATATATTATGAGTATGGGAACTGTAGTGACTCTTCCCGACATTTTACTTCTGAGCACAAAAGACCCTCTCGGCTGTCCCGAGGGTGGAATCAGCTACATTGAAGGGTGGCTCTTGGCATTACGTGGTCTCCGCCCCATACATAATATATGCATTATCTTAGCTACACAAATTGCTCTGACGTGACGAAACGTGTTTTATTACTCATTCTCTAACTACGAAACCCACAATGTTGTTTTACCATCTGTCAAAATCACGAAAGCGATTTTGTTCTCAATCTCATAGAATTGCAAACAATTTGTTAAGTTTGTTACTTTAAATATGTAGATACTTTAAAACACTAGATTAATTTACTGTTTTAAAATAAAGCATCACTAGGTTTATTCTAGCGATTCTAGCTATGTCCGACTTACAAATTGTCAAACGCAGTAACTTTGTGACTGGGTCACTCCGTACATTCTGATCTTCAAAGGTTTGACTTTGAAACAGCTTCGGACACTGGCCATTAAAACTTTAGCTTTCTATTCAAAAATATTCTCATTTTATTCCAAGTCCGAGTTGAATTACTTTTGCTTTGTGTCATAGGGCAACGCGGCCACCGATGGTCGTCGATCGCGTTGCTATATGCTTTGTGTTCATATGACTGTAGTTTCCAAGGTAAACTGAAATATTTGTCTGTAATATTGTCTCTGTATACGCTTGGTTTTTATTTAACCGTACCTATAACCTACAAAACATCGAAAAAACATGCTATAAATATTTAAATTACGTCAAAACTATTTAATGCTAGTTTTGCAGAAATAATAGCAGAATCAAACCCCTAGTTTATTTTCCACGTAACTTTATGCTTTATGCTCGTAGAAGAATAATTTACTATAAGTAGGTCTATGTCAGTAATACCATAAGCAGATTAGCGTAGCACGCGACAGGGAACCTTTTAGATAGGTACAGTCTTGAAATAATAAATGACTGGAGTTATAGTGTTTTTAAACATTCGGGATTCGTACACGTTAAAACACAGATTATCTGATCTAAAGGCTGTCGTGGCTGTGGCTCATATTTTTAGGCGACTTAAACCTGATAATATGTGTTCTATAATGACTTTAGTTGAAGTATTTTTCAATGTTACGTTTTTTATTTAACCTATCTATAATAACAAACAACTTCTTATAAATAATATATGGAGGCGTATCTGAAAAAAATAATTGGATTCAGTTTTTATCAAGAAAGGTTATTAACTGAAAAATGTACACATATTTTTTAGGAAAACATTTTGTTAACACGCATATTACAGGTTTTTATTGTACGGTTAAGCCGTTCTACAGATTACGTCTAAATGAAGACAGATTATGTTAATACTTCGTAATATGCTTTGTTGACATAAAGTTTATGCAAATGCTACGTAAGTTCGTATGTTTATCACGTATTAGTTTCCAAGGGGTCAGAAGTGGAAGGAGCGTTTATCTTGCGCATATAATAAGCAAGGAAAACCGGGGTCCACCACCATACCAGTCGCTATAAACATGCGAGTACCCAGGGACTATTGAAACTCATTTATGCGTAAAGACGTTTACACGTATAAAATGTATCTACGTACTGCTCTTTGAAGTGAGGAATAAATTACGTGTATAATGTAAATAATAAATGTACTGGAGTGTATGGGGGAAGCGTACAACATTTAACTTCCCTGAACGTCAACCTTGACGGTAAGCGGTGCACCCGGCCCTGATCGACGAGGCTCCGACGACTGACATATAGCGTGGTAACTAGCCAACTTGCCAGTTAGGTGAAAAGTACCAGAGTCACAGACTGGACAACGCCGGCCCTGCGATCAAGAATATTAGTAGCTCGCCCAACATGTTAAACAAAACGAATACACAGATACATAGTAACTCCGAGTCTGGGTATGCGATTTGTTGACAAACAAGAAAATTCCTAGTAGACAAAATTTTCCTAAATTAAGAACATACAAAACACAGGTTTGACAATGTAATGCTTATGTTAACCCGCATGTACGATTTACCATCTACAAAATTTAATGCCGTAATTTCATTTTCTCCTTTTGAAAACGAGTCGAGTAGGTACGTTGTCAAGTTGATACAAAACAGTTCTTGCTTTTTAAACTTTGCTAAAGTAAATGAACTGTTCTCAAGTTAACGGAGTTATTGCGCTTTTCAAGAAGAACAATTTTTGTCTAACGCTTTTAGAAAACAATATGCCAAAATGTATGCTGCATATAATATTGAAAATTTTAATATCATAAAAAAAGTTCAAAAAGGGATCGACGTGAAGTACTTTCGAACTGTTTGAAGCCACGTACCCCATTTTAATGTAAAGCAGGTTAAAATGAACTACATAAATCATAGATAACTGGGAGATTTGAAACTTTGTGCAGAAATGCAGGAGGATATCAATGGGTGGTCCGGCTATTTGACGACAGTAGCGATAAAGAAGACCAGAAGGTACATCGCGTTCACCGAACGAAATCCCATGGGCTCTATGTTGGCAGCACTGATTTTTCATTATACAGGGCGTCCCACAACTTTGCCACATGGAGGGGAAGTACCTTAAATACTGTAGATAGAAAAAATTGCTGAATGAAGACTTCATTTTTATTTTAAAAACAATACGAACTGCATGCAAAGAATTTTAAATAATCACTTGTCTGAACCGGGAATCGAACCCGCTCAATGTGAAAACAAAAAAAACTGTAATTTTATTGTACTAATCGAAAGGCTCGATCAGATACATGTATTTCTTCTAAATAACAGCATCTAAAATAAAAGGAACACCATGAAATTTAATATTTATTTGAAATAAGACACGTTTAACTGTGCAACTTACAATCAATTTAATTGATTAAATGCTCAAAATGTGTCTCTTCCTATTGTACCTATACAAATTGTAACTCTTTTAGTAATCTCGCTTACCGTTGATTTATTTATTTTTTCATGGTGAATATTTGAAATAATACTTCGAAATAGTAATAACGCAGAAAGTAGTACTTAAAGTCAGTTTTTGTAAGCACGACATAGTCAGAGAAAATGCTATTCATTATTTTGAACATTTTTTCAACTTAAATGTTAAATATCATGGTGTTCCTTTTATTTTAGATGCTGTGTTATTTAGAAGAAATAAATGTATCTGATCGAGCCTTTCGATTAGTACAATAAAATTACAGGTTTTTTCGTTTTCACATTTAGCGGGTTCGATTCCCGGTTCAGACAGGTGATTATTTAAAACTCTTTGAATGCAGTTCGTATTGTTTTTAAAATAAAAATGAAGTCTTCATTCAGTAAATTTTTCTATCTACAATATTTAAGGTACTTCCCCTCCATGTGGCAAAGTCGTGGGACGCCCTGTATATGCGTCCGAAACAATAAAGTCAGTGGTGCCAAGTTGCCAACATAGCGCAGAAGGGACTTCGTTCGGTGAACGCAATGTACCTTCTGGTCAATCCCACTTCTCCACAAGTGTGAACCACGCAATGAATTTTTTTGACATATCAAGTGTTATGATTGATGTTGGTTACGTTACGCAATTGCCCTGCCGGGTTCTTTTAAGCTTCCAAACTGAATTGATATCGGCCAACAGTGGAACATCAGAGTCAGAGCCGTATCAGTCAACTGCTGCATGCGATTGTGATGTTGACGTCCGGGGAAAATAGGTTGTGCGAAGGCACCTTATACTCCTTCGTCGCCTGTTATGGTGATACTAATAAAAACGTTCCTAATCATCAACATCACCAGTAACATCTCAACGGTCTTTCTGCTTTTTTGTATTATAACTTTCGTAAGACATTCATATTTATGATTGACTAGCTGTACCCGGCATGCGTTGCAATGCACTTTTTCCTACTTACTACCTACCTACTACCTACCTACTACCTACCTACTACCTACCTACTACCTACCTACTACCTACCTACTACCTACCTACTACCTACCTACTACCTACCTACTACCTACCTACTACCTACCTACTACCTACCTACTACCTACCTACTACCTACCTACTACCTACCTACTACCTACCTACTACCTACCTACTACCTACCTACTACCTACCTACTACCTACCTACTACCTACCTACTACCTACCTACTACCTACCTACTACCTACCTACTACCTACCTACTACCTACCTACTACCTACCTACTACCTACCTACTACCTACCTACTACCTACCTACTACCTACCTACTACCTACCTACTACCTACCTACTACCTACCTACTACCTACCTAGTACCTACCTACTACCTACCTACTACCTACCTAGTACCTACCTACTACCTACCTACTACCTACCTACTACCTACCTACTACCTACCTACTACCTACCTACTACCTACCTACTACCTACCTACTACCTACCTACTACCTACCTACTACCTACCTACTACCTACCTACTACCTACCTACTACCTACCTACTACCTACCTACTACCTACCTACTACCTACCTACTACCTACCTACTACCTACCTACTACCTACCTACTACCTACCTACTACCTACCTACTACCTACCTACTACCTACCTACTACCTACCTACTACCTACCTACTACCTACCTACTACCTACCTACTACCTACCTACTACCTACCTACTACCTACCTACTACCTACCTACTACCTACCTACTACCTACCTACTACCTACCTACTACCTACCTACTACCTACCTACTACCTACCTACTACCTACCTACTACCTACCTACTACCTACCTACTACCTACCTACTACCTACCTACTACCTACCTACTACCTACCTACTACCTACCTACTACCTACCTAGTACCTACCTACTACCTACCTACTACCTACCTACTACCTACCTACTACCTACCTACTACCTACCTACTACCTACCTACTACCTACCTACTACCTACCTACTACCTACCTACTACCTACCTACTACCTACCTACTACCTACCTACTACCTACCTACTACCTACCTACTACCTACCTACTACCTACCTACTACCTACCTACTACCTACCTACTACCTACCTACTACCTACCTACTACCTACCTACTACCTACCTACTACCTACCTACTACCTACCTACCTACTACCTACCTACTACCTACCTACTACCTACCTACTACCTACCTACTACCTACCTACTACCTACCTACTACCTACCTACTACCTACCTACTACCTACCTACTACCTACCTACTACCTACCTACTACCTACCTACTACCTACCTACTACCTACCTACTACCTACCTACTACCTACCTACTACCTACCTACTACCTACCTACTACCTACCTACTACCCAACAAACAATTAAGCGTTGGTTGCAGGTCATTTTAAAGCTTAGAGTGCTACTATTAATTTATAATGGATTCAGTTGTTTGTCACTAAAGGTGATACAGTTTACTTATGAAATACGTTTAGCTCTTCAGAATCTATTAGAACTGTAAACAACGAAGCAGTATTTTCTTTACAGTTAGTATAGTAGCAGTGGCTGCTTTTATACTTAAGACGTTAAAGCTTGTACCGGCTTGCAGCGCTAAAAGCTGTATATAGTTCTTCATTAACTCCGTATAATTGTTAATGCTATAAATCTGCTCTAATGGAGTTGCTTATATATCGTAAGGCTGTATTTCAACTTCAGTAACGTCGTCGGTTCTGCAACGGAGTTAATTGAGAGTGTAATAACACCAAACTCTGCATGCGTTGTATAACTCTAATATACAGCTTACACCTGTTAGACTAAAGGCAATGATAGGTTAAATAGTTATAGCAGTTTCGTAAGATCCGGATATAAAGGTTTTGGTGTTAGATAAATAAGTTGTAATTCTTATGTCAACCAAAGGCCACACAATACTTTTAACTACCGGCGTAGTAGTTCATCGGGTGTCATAATAGACTTAAGAGAGGACTAGCTTTAAGAAAAAAATCGCCATTTTTTGACACTTTTTGTCAACATAACCTAAAAATTTATTAATACAATACCACTTTTAAGTAACGAAGTAGCTAAATTTTCCGAATTATTTTACATATTGTTTGTATACAATCACTAAAACTAACCAATACTTGAAAATGAGTGTCTAAAAACTATTTTAGGTTATTAGCATTTTTAATTGTTTTCCTTTTTTTTCACAAAATCATTTTATTTTTAAGGCGCATCAAAATTGAGATGCGAAACATATTATACAATCACATTAAACTTGCAAGCGCACTAATGTCTAATTAACTTTACTCTTCACGAATACTGTTAATCAAAAATAATTTTCGTGATGAAAATGTTGCAATGTCCGCCAGATAAAATGAAGCACTCATGTTGATAATAATAACTCGACAAATTATAATTTGAAGACTTTAAAGCTTTTACTATTTGCGTTTGACACCGAAAACGCTACAAATATTTTATTAGGTATCAAAATACCGATCCAAGTTCTATCTGACACCGATATAGATATTTTATGTAACTCAAGGTATCAATTAACTTCAATATAAAGGTGCAATAATGTTTCAAGCGGAAACCGACGATCTTGTAACACCTCTCAAACACACCTACTAAAGCTTATATAGAACCACTCTAAGGGCTCTTTCAATTTAGACGTTTCGTGTCGGACCGCTGCGGTGCCGAAGCGGTGCGTTTGTCGTATTGCGCACGGCCGGTCGCTTGTTTTCATACAAAGCGCGCGGTACGGCAACAGTGCGGCGTCGGTACCGCAAACGCTCGACAACAGGACGGCAACGTCGCGAACTCCACGTGTTCTTTTCGCTGTTGAATAGTGCGGTGAATAGACGTGAGAGCAAATTTCATCGAATTTTCATTAATTTTTTTGCTGATATAAACGTGGAAGAATTTATAAATGAAATTGAAATACGTCCTACTTTAAAGAACTCCAAAAGCGACAAATACAGTAATCGCACGGAAATAAAATAGTTATTTGCCGCTGGATTTTACTTTTATCTAATTCAAGTAATTCGCGGAAACATTCTGTAGGCATTCTTAGGTAATTAAAAAAAATGCTTGGATCTTGCTTTAACCTAGGGTAAAGATTATGGAAATCACCAAAATTACATGTTAACGAAAACATCGGTGTTGCTCTTTTACGGGGGCGTCGTTTTTGTTTCTGTTTGATGTTTTTCAACAAGAGCACTAACAGTAATGTTTCTTCGTCAAAGTCCATGGCTTAACTGCTGTCAAATATATTTAAAACATCACTAGCATACAAACGCACGGCAGTCAGATACGCTTTCAATTTAGACGTTTCGTGTCGGACTGCAACCGTACTGCAGCGGACCGGCAGCGGGTTATAACCAGCGGCACGGTAAACGTGCGGCAGCGGTCCGACACGAAACGTCTAAATTGAAAGAGCCCTATAGGGTTTATACATACTTTACCTGCAAAATTTTGCGCCAAAATCGAAGATATAAAGGTGTTATTACACTCTATAACTCTGTTGTAAGATCTGCGCTAACACTTTAATATCTAAGCAGAACCGATATACAGGTCCACTACAGCTTGTCTTAACGCTAAAATGTTAGTTGGGTACCTACCTACTACCTACCTACTACCTACCTACTACCTACCTACTACCTACCTACTACCTACCTACTACCTACCTACTACCTACCTACTACCTACCTACCTACTACCTACCTACTACCTACCTACTACCTACCTACTACCTACCTACTACCTACCTACTACCTACCTACTACCTACCTACTACCTACCTACTACCTACCTACTACCTACCTACTACCTACCTACTACCTACCTACTACCTACCTACTACCTACCTACTACCTACCTACTACCTACCTACTACCTACTACCTACCTACTACCTACCTACTACCTACCTACTACCTACCTACTACCTACCTACTACCTACCTACTACCTACCTACTACCTACCTACTACCTACCTACTACCTACCTACTACCTACCTACTACCTACCTACTACCTACCTACTACCTACCTACTACCTACCTACTACCTACCTACTACCTACCTACTACCTACCTACTACCTACCTACTACCTACCTACTACCTACCTACTACCTACCTACTACCTACCTACTACCTACCTACTACCTACCTACTACCTACCTACTACCTACCTACTACCTACCTACTACCTACCTACTACCTACCTACTACCTACCTACTACCTACCTACTACCTACCTACTACCTACCTACTACCTACCTACTACCTACCTACTACCTACCTACTACCTACCTACTACCTACCTACTACCTACCTACTACCTACCTACTACCTACCTACTACCTACCTACTACCTACCTACTACCTACCTACTACCTACCTACTACCTACCTACTACCTACCTACTACCTACCTACTACCTACCTACTACCTACCTACTACCTACCTACTACCTACCTACTACCTACCTACTACCTACCTACTACCTACCTACTACCTACCTACTACCTACCTACTACCTACCTACTACCTACCTACTACCTACCTACTACCTACCTACTACCTACCTACTACCTACCTACTACCTACCTACTACCTACCTACTACCTACCTACTACCTACCTTCAGAAACAAAATCAAAATAGTAACAAAAAGTTAGGTCCATGTTCATGCATGCGGTAAACAGATTAAGAATATGGATATACTGATATAATTAGTTTTTTTTTAAATATCAAAATTTTCTTTCTTAAGAACCTTCTCCTGACAATTACGAACAAAACAAAAAAAAAATTAGCGAAATCGGTCCAGCCGTTCACGCGTGATGCGATGACCAAGGGAAATAGCGATTCATTTTTATATATATAGATTACGGTTTACTCGCGTGCATTTTTCGGGATTGCCCGACTAGTTTCGGACCCAAACGGAGCCCGTAATCATGAGCTGATCACGCGGCGAGGTCACGAGTCGAACTGGCTCGCGACCTCGCCGCGTGATCAGCTCATGATTAAGAGCTCCATTTGGATCTTTCTGCTCTCCAGTTCTTTAGGTTTTTTAAATAATTTTGCATAATATAACATCACGCCTGTATTTCCCGAAGGGTTGGGCAGAGGTGTGTAGTACACCCTCATTTCGCAGTTAAGTTTAAGTCCCATGTAATAGGGGGCGAGCCTATTACCATCAACCGGGCACAAATCCAGACTCCGAGCTGTTACGGAGAAATTCTACACGCAAAAACCCTATGACACTTTGCCCGGTCTGGGGATCGAAACCAAAAACTCACGCTCAGCAATCGTACTTAGACACATAGACAAACGAGGCAATAAAAAAATGTATTCCTAATAAACTTACACGACAGTACTTTTAACATCTCCGTACTTTTACCCTTTTAGTTCATGCCCCCCATGCATTTAGAATACATTTCCCCTTCGTCGTCGGGCAAGCGAGTCGAAGGGGCGACAAACCTGGGGGCCTACTCCCTAAGTCCGTCAACGAAGTTAGTCGCCCGTCCGAAAGTAGCCCGAAACATAGGACTGAACAAAACAAGTGTCAAGTTCAACTTTTCGGACGGGCAAACACACATCGGTAGTAGGGACAACTGTCAAATCGTGTTGTCATTCATTCTTAGTTCGGGCCCCGAAATAATCGTATGTCCGTAGGTGATAGTAGGAAACGCTCGTAACTAAGGCCGAAACCACGGACTTCGTGCTTAGGGAGTAGACCCCCTGGCACCATAATAATTATGCCAATAGGTTCGCCACCTATTACGGGACTAAATACAAGAGGTGAAACGTGAGTGTACAGACCACTGTATTACAGTGGTCTGTACACCACAGTGACTGTAATAGGAAAACACTTCTGCTTACCCCTTCATTGATTATAGACGTCAGTATATGTACTTATGTGTTTATTATTGTGTATGTGTTTTTACATCTCAATTCTACTTATTACAGAAATAATCGGACAATTGATTGGAATTGTTTGAAGTCTTTCATGCGAATTGTTGATCAGACAGACTCACGGGAAATACAAGTAAAGCACACGTTGAAATATTTGGAATGTTTTAATTTAAATAGAAATGAGAATTAAATAGGAGATTTACTTAGAAAATCTGATATATATTTGCCAATTTACCTACAATTTTAGACGACTACTGTAAGAATACCTATCTCCTCAAATTATCATGAAATGCTGCTGTTTTTTTTTACGCTTTGGAATATTATATACAGGGTGTAAAAAGACCCATCACATAGCCGAAGTCTACGCATTCTGTACATCAAACTAAACTACATTGACCAAAAATAATTGCTGGGAAACGACTTTTATTTTTTGGCATAAAAAAAATGCTTTTTTTTTGTAGCGCGTAATGTGTGGTTGTGGCGATGCTGCGCGTTTGCATGGTGCAGAGGCCACACAGCTGAGCCAAGGCGGTCGTGTGCGTTTGATATTCGTTGCGTTTTTGTAACTTCAAATGCGTAATTTGTGAGGAAGAATTGAAAATTTTGATAAGCTTGTTTGTAAGAAAGTTTATTATTATCACTTAGAATACGTTTTTGGAGAAAACTAAAAAAAAATGTATACTTTGACCTTCAATATCTCGAAAACCAATGGTTTCCCAGGTATGGTCTGGTAGAGAAAAATGATCCCAATGATGGGTAGAATATGTGGTTTTCGTTATCGTTAAGGGTCTTTTTACACCCGATATATGAAATATGTATAGTGATGACTACCCTCAGAGAAAAGGTTAATGCACCCTTTTCACCGTAAGGTGAGTCCTGACGTTTCCCTACAAAACGTTACCATACAAAGAATACCAAATATAAAAAAAAAACATTGTTAATATAGCTATTTTACGGTTTTTGATGATGGCAGTTATATTTTTTCGATAGCAGTCTCCTTACGGCTACAATTTAAGAAATGACCGCTATGTCTATGTTAGAACTCATCTTCGGATGAACAGAATATAAAAATATTCATTAAGCAAAGTGACATCAAAAAAAACTATAACTTCCGTAAATAGTTGTTTTTTTTTCGTTTATTTCACGTGAAAAGGGCCCATAGACCTTAACCTAAACAAACATAATAATTATAATATAACCGCCTCTGGAAAAGGCGTTACCTCACCATTATGTAAACGTAAAACCGGAGGGAATATTAGACTAGCTTTCTACAACCACATAATATAATAAAAATGTGTCATGAGGTCTACTGAAAAGCTTACAAACCGCAGGGCAGCTTGTGGTGAGCTGTTGGTGAGTGGCGACACTGCGTACCTACCTTATTGCTTCAGAGAGTCGGTTAGGGCCTCGTCTCCAGTTTGCTTTTATTGACTGGCTGGAGTGAAACCCCAAGAGCGCCCGCAGGACTCTCAACTCTGGCTTGCCTTTATCGGCCGGCCAGAGGGAGGCCGCCAGAGCTATATGCTCGGGGTTGGAAGTGTCTAATAGCGTAATAGCGGGGAAACCCACTACTGGTCTTTTAGACCCGCGATGGTGAAACCGGGGCCACAACTCTCTACACCTCTAGCCGCTCACACGTTATTGCCCTCTTCGCCTATATACTGGCGACATTTTAGGGGGCCCAGCTAATGAGTTGGCGAGTCACCGTCTGCCAACACTTTTCAATTTTAAACTTGAAAGGCAGACGCCCGCGCCCTTTTCTTCCGGCAATAGAAGTTAACAAGTCCACTAAACACCTCTTCCCATAGACCAAATATTTTTTACCATATGTTACAATAGTCTTGCACCCACTTGGGACGGTCCATGACTGTACTCCAATAGTGCAGCCGTGGATAGTCCCCGGTTGGTGCCCCATCCCATTTTAAATTAAAGTTCTCAAAGGGGCCTCTGCGCGTTGGACCTGTGTCCCCCTTATGTTCCAAAGGACCGGACATCTTCCGCACGTGAATCTAAAGAGACATATAATATAATAAAAACACAACACATAAAGTTAGGAATTCCATTTCGGTTTTGCTTCCGTGTGAACACAACTCCTGCCGGCCTATACGTAGTCTCGTTCTGAAGAAAACGTTCTTATATTTCGCGGGAATTTGGAGGATCGAACAGGACTATAAATTTCAAGTCCTATGACTTCAAATTTGTAGTCCTGTTCGATTCTATCTGTGTCAGCTTCAGCATCCTCGTCCTTCGACACTTTGGCTTTGTGATTTGACTTTGGCTCCTCATGATGATGTATTCGAGAACTTGGTCTTGTTAATCACGTAGATAAATATAGATCTCATTTCCACCATCATCATATCAACCTTCTTCCGTCCTCTGCTGGACACAGGACAGTGTCAATAATAAAGTAAAAATTTGGGCAGAGAGCAAATCATTCAAACGAGAAATTGTAACTCATTTTTCTTTTTCCGCGACCGTTTCAAACCGTGAAATTCAGCCAAATATTAACGCCATAACGGTTACCCCAATTTTTGAGAAATGAGGTGTCAAATCCTTACGAAATGGGGGCGAGCTAAGAATTGAAAGCAACAAAAATGCGGACTACAAAGTTACATGAGCGAACCATATAAATTAAACACTAGCGCCTTTACTTTGATGTTATGTTAATGTTAACTAATTAATTATTAACCAATTAATTTATTTCTCGCTGACCTGTTAGATAATGGGTCAGCAAGAAAAAGGTACGTTTAGTATAATTTTATACCCGTAGGAATATTCATGGAACAACTCAGAAGAACAGTATTAATAGCAAACTGAAAGCGCGTTGTGGAACTAGCTAGGTAACGTTATTATTCATCTTCATTATACTCTTTTCCCACTACCATCTCGGGCCGTGGGTGTTTTATAAAACCATGATATAAGCTGTTTATGTATAAAGGTAGGTAAATATAATTTGAAAAGCACAGGTAGACAAAGCTTTCTTATCTCGTAAGTCGTCCTGTGCTATTATTTATTCTATGGTCGTATGTCAAATGCCAAGTTACACAATTTATATACACGTCATTAATACAAAGTAAAAGGCACATTTCATAAAGCCTTCTTAACAACCATCAAATCAAAACTAAGTACATTTAATTGCCTATTTTAGGTTAATTATTTGCTCGATCTTTAAACAACAAAACGGTAAATTTTCCGCCTGTCATCTTTGTAGGAAAATAAGCACAACATATTGTTACTCCTTTTGCTTAGTACCATTTCAGCTATTTACTAGCTTCTGGTTGCTAAACAAAGAATGCGCCATTGTGGCTACGTTTGTCCGTAACGGGCCGACGTTTCGTTGGTATTTTCACATTTTCAAGATTTTCCGCGAGCGTTGAGGTGGCGTAACGACCAATACCACTTACAATATCACCTAACGACCGATCGAAAGAACCAGGCATTGTTATGAAACTTCAACGCTGTAATAAAACTACCTTTTCTTTAAATTAACTACACAAATCATATATCGGAAACTACTCTCTCCATACTAGCTTATTATACATAGCGGAACTTATATTTAGTAAATAGAATGATTCTGTTAAATAATTTAAACTCAACCCTTGATAGAAAAGTGTTGAATAATTTATGCGGCTTTTTGTCTTTGGCAATGGTACAATATCACTTATTCACAGATTTATATTTAAATTAAAATAGATGTCACAGATCAGAATCAGTCAGTATGCCAGAAGCAGTGATAGCTTAGCGGTTGAACGGTTGCCTTCCATGCACGAGGGTCTGAGTTCAATCCCGGCTTTTGCTTGGTGGTAGGATCTATACGGTCCGCCTGGCTAGCTACCACCCTCACATTAAAATCCGCCAAGCAGTTTACTGTGTTCCGTCGTGTGTATGTGAGAGCCAGATTGGTATAGGGGCATCTCTCTATATCTCTGTTACTTAGATTCGTGTGCTCCATCTTAGACCCTGTCTGCGCTTACCATCGGGTGCCTAGGGTAAAGAGTGACCAAGTCAAATAAAAAAAACCTCTTACCTTTCGAGATCACGAGCAGATCATAATTTGATTATCACTTGCGTTCTCCTCCTCCTATCGTGTCAGCACGAGCTATACGAAAATAGCTCATGCTGTGGTGAAAAGATTAGCCAGTCAGCAAGGTTGGTAGCGGGGCTGACTGCACAGGGTGCGCCGGACGTACTGAAGGATTGTCACTCAAGGAGGCTCTTTCCATGCACCCCATCACTTGAGTTAACGGTGAAGGAAAACATCGTGAGGAAACCTGAGAGGGCTCCAGACAGTTCTTGATGGTGTAGTCCGCCAACCAGCACCAGACCAGCGTGGAGGACTAAGGTCTAACTCCTTCTCATTATGAGAAGAGGCCCGTGCCCAGCAGTGGGACGGTAATAGACCGATGATGAATGAATGATGATGTCACAGAACTACTAATGTATTTAATGGATCCTGTAAAAACTCATCACTTCAGCATCCATTGTTTTAACTGCAAACACGCCAACAATCATCTGTACTTAGTTAATAATCTACCTAAGTATATGAATTGGTAATCAGACTAATATAATTACATTATGTAAAGCCATGAATAGTTCAATGTAAGTAGTTAACATGTACGTCTATATAATATTGTTGAATTTCGGCTGTTATCACTTAGGAAGGTAAATTGTCTTCCATCATTATATTAATGTGCCTTTAGGGTTGCCAATCGTAGTTTCTAATAAGGTATCCTACTTTATTTTTGATAAATACAAGGTTAGTCGGAAAAGGGGTACTAACCCGCAGGCCACTTAAAGTATTATTGATAACTGTTTTATTACAAGTGTTAAAATTTCAAAATTCGAAAATTTTTATTTCCGTGAAAAATAATTATTTTTGTTATTTCGAAAATTCTTCGTTCCTGCTTTAGTCACGAATTCAGAAAATGGAGCTTCTAATCCGTGACCATAAAAATGACCTAAAATGTAAACACAGCTGGTCATAGCCGAGGATGGATAGATTTTGGCTTATTTTTATGAAATTTTTGAACAACTATTTCTATTAACATAATTATAACTATTGACTTTTGGAGAAAGTTGTGGAACAAAAGTTACTCATTATTATGGGTACTTTAACACCCTTTCGGATTAGGGCCCCCTTTCCGACTAACCTGGCATACTTTAAACTTTTGCATAAAAATAAAGTACGCAAAAATACTTTATTTCCAATCTTTACTGTGATGCATAAAATGAAACACTCATACGGGAAGTACTGAACTATTTATCGATACTTAGAAGTTAAAATAGAACGTACATATGACGAAAAGGATTATTAAAATTAGGTACCTACTGAACGAAATGTTAGATGTCACATGTGATAGATTTGTTTTTTGTTCGATTGTAAAACAAGCTTTAAAATAAAAAAAAAAATGTTAGCATGTGCTAAAAGCACCCAAAAATATATTTCTAAGGGAATAGAAACATACATTTGAAAAATACTTTATTTTTCTTTCAAATACAGTTTTTTTCCTATTCAAACAATTTCATACGATGTTTTTGTCAAAAACAGTTGACAACACTATGTGCCTTCCTACACTTATAGCGCTTTTAATTTGAACATAACATAACATACCTAACTAAAACAAAGAGGAACAAATTATTAATAATATTGAATAGGTTTTACACATTTGTAAAGGCTCCTAGGGCTGTAGGCAGGCAGGAAAAACAGGGGGGCTATACAGGGTGGTAATTTAAAATGGGGCAGTAAGGGCAGATACCTTTAACCGTTGTAGCTACAGGAAAATGATCTTAGGAGACTGTCCATATTTTATTAAAATATTTGGCTCTACATTTCCGGTTTTGAAAGTCTCTTAAGAACATTTTTCTGTAGCGTCAATGTTAGCTCTCTTATTAGTTACTATCCCTATCGCAAATGCGATTTCCAACGTTTCTAGGACTCCAACTTCAGTTGATTCCGAAGAGTTTTTAGATCGTTACAGGCAATTGGATCGATTGGCATCATAAAAATGTTTTGTGAAAACTGCCCTGACACGCTGACATTTTCACCATTTTGCCATTTTCACAAAATCTATAAATGCAGAGCAAAATCTTTTCAAAAACATGTCAGTCAACAGTCTCCTAAAAATGTTTTAGGTACTGTAGCAACAATGGTTAACACATTCGAGTCCACCACACTTTTCATAAAGCTCATATGCCATGCCGCCTACATATTGCTAGTGGACCTTTCAGGGAGGTCCACGGCATTACGTTTGCGCTAAGAGTGAACCGTCGAGGAGCGTTCCTATCGTTAGGTTAAAAACCGTAAAAATACGCTACTACGTCTTAAAATAGGTGTTTGCTTCTTTTATGACGGTGCATTTTCCAAGAAAATCCTACATTAAAATGAGCCCTCCACGAGGCACCCGGCATGGCGAATGCGACTACAGGGTGCCCACCTGGAGGGCACCCAGCACTGAACGTGTTGAGGTAACTGCCTTTACTGCCCCATCTCAAACTACCAATATGTATAATAACGTCACATTTGATGAATCATATTTCTTTTCATAATCCTAATCATAACTTCAACTGGGCAGCATATCCTGTAGGCAGTTGTTCTGCAGTTGCAGTGACTGCATCTTGACTGCCTTCAAGCTGCATTTGGCAGTTAGTTGCACGTGCTGAATGACTATGCGGCCTACTTGCAGTTATAATTACAATTATGAAGCGAAATATGATTAACCAAATGCGACGTTATTAGTTCCCCAGAACGCTACGTGCTACTTACTATCCTCATGCTCTGTTTGCTTCTTTGATAATTTAATTTTCAATAGGTACCAGTATATTCATTGGATGTGCTATTAGTGACATCATAAAGGGAATGAAATTACGTATACATCCCAATCAGCGTAATAAACATTCAGAAGTATTAATGATACAAATTAATAATTGCCGTTAATTGTTAATACAATACGCGCCATTCCACACCACTTCTAGTAATGACGCATGATTGGATCGGAGTAGGTACTCCGAAAATAATAAATGTATCGTTCTTAAACTATATAATTTCGTAATGTTACGTCATAATATAGAATACACACCTTTCACTATAAAGATTGTACCGGTTATTTGATTAAATAGATTACTTTGAGTAAAAGAAAAACATTGTTGAAAAAAATACATAAAATGCTTCCTTAGGCTTCCAACCCAAACAGCAGCCCTTTTTGTTGTCGTATGTTATTGACTTGCGACTTGCGACTTTGTTTTTGAAAGTGTTTTTTATGTCCCGGATAAACTCTCTAGGTGTGCTGAGTCGGCACCTCGAGGGTCATGTCAACATAACACAATCATAATCTAACCTTATCTATAAAGCTGACACGAACTGGGGAAGTGCCGACGTGGCACACCTTATGGTCTGTGTCCCTATCGTCACATATTTATAACGTGGACTTTACATAACAGAACAGTTATGCAAAATTCCATCTAGGATATGTTTAGAATTCATATTCTTTGGATATATCCTATTCTATTCTATTCCTTATTCTCGGTCTCTCTATGACATTTGGTAAAACATGCCGGAAACCCGACCGCGTTACAATTATATGTATTTTGCCGTTCATAGTGGCGCTGCGCTGTTTAAATAATGTCAAATTCAGCACATTTAAAATTAATATCCTATTTGTCCGATTGTTCATTCGAATAGTAATGCGGCCGTGTTATTTGCGTTACGTTTTCAAGTTACGTTGTAGTAAATAAGGTCCCTGGTCTAGAAATGAAAAAATAACAACGTTTTTGTGGCGGTTATCGCCTCGTCCCAGAGCCGACGGATGGAAATGGCAATGCCAGCTAATCTTGAAATTGATCGATATCCCAAGTTAAAGTCTGAACGGTCTGAACGTAGACATGTTATAGCTTGAGTACCTATCTATGGATACAACAAGGCACGCACGTAACGCATAGGTACATATATTCCCCGACGGGTTAGCACCACAAGTCCACAATATCAAGAGTTCGCTGATGGCTGATGATGGTACCCATTTGTCCCGTAATTTTGATGAGACTTGAGCCTGTCACTCTACCGAGTACATATACCCAAGTAACACAGAAAGCATTTTAACAAACGAATAGTAAACTTATGTAGAACTTAAGGTCCGTATAAACTCTTATATAAGTTCAGCGAACATCTTGACGCTATATATTAGCATTTCAAAACCATTATGATGCTTTGCACTGTATAACGGTTGGATAATGGCATGTCAACATGCTTTTGTAAGGCCTTTAGTTTTAGTGCAGCAAACCACAATGCAGCTATACAGCTTTCAGCTGTTTTTAGTGCCTTAGGGTCTACAATAGCATTTTTAAGTAGTAAAATAATGTCTAATGCTGCTTATTAGCATAAACTTGTACCATTGTAATGCACCGTAAATCCGTTAAACAGCTTTGAGCTGTTTTTAGTGCCCCTTGTTGTATAATAGCACTTTTAAGTGGTAAGTAAAAGCCTAGTACTGCTGAAAAGTATAAACGTGAATCAATGTAATGCTTGCATTTTTAAACATCAACTGAGTTCCGTTGTACAGCTAACAGCTCTTTAATCAAATACACGTGAGTTATTGTAATGCGTAAAGGTTCGTAATGCGTAATCAAAAGTCTTCTCTCCTCTGGCCTCTGGCTTAATAATTTTTCACGTGTGAGTATTTATACTGCTAGCGGCATTAATTAGCTTTTTTAAAGGCTCACCGGGCTGCTATTAGTCCGGTCAAATTAGACATTTCAAAGTGCAAAAATTCGCATAGAGCTGAAAATTGGTACGAATGTTCGGAAGACCATTATAAATCAAATGTAAAAAGTCCTCATCGATCCCACACTTGCAAAAAAAAATATTCAAGGTCAAAGTTCGCAAATATGGGTTTTTTGCGTTTTTTAGCCAGACGGTAAGTTTTATGATAAAAATAGGTCAGACAAAACTTGTAGGTTATGCAATTATCTATAAGAATTGTCTACAATTTTTCTTTTAAACGTCACCGTTTCTGAGATATAATGGTTGAAAAAGTTGTATTCTTCATAATATGCATTTCCACGCCACCTGCAAGGTTGTGTACTTTGGGCGTTTTTTTAACGTGGTTTCCCCAATAGGTCTATCCCACAATCTATTGTTATCCTGTTTAATTCAAAACTATTTCAAACTAAATAAAAACTGGTACTATTGGAAATGATGAAAGCCTAATTAAGGCTAAAAATTAAGTAATTCTGCTTCCTCTTCTTCTTGTTCGTCTTCTTGTACTTCTTCCTCTGCTTGTTCTTCTTCTTCCAGCTGGGTGTAAGTAAACTGTTCTAAAAGCGATGCATCAGATGTCTCCTCACTGATATTGTACGAATCCTCTTCTGATGGTGATTGAACATTGGAGCACGACTGACCTTGACAACTGGTACATATTAATCGCCATCAGAAGAGGATTCGTACAATATCAGTGACGAGAAATCTGATGCATCGCTGTTAGAACAATTTACTTACACCCAGCAGTAAGAAGAAGAACAAGCAGAACAAGAAGTACAAGAAGACGAACAAGAAGAAGAGGAAGCAGAATTATCAGATGATTATGAATGACGCGGATAATTTGACCTAAGTTTTAAGAATCCTTTCGTCATTTCACAATGGCTTTCGTCATTTCCAATAGTACCAGTTTTTATATATTTTGAAATAGTATTGAATTCAACAGGATCACAATAGATTGTGGGATAGGCCTATCGGGGAAACCACGTTAAAAAAACGCGCCAAGTACACTATCTTCCAGGTGGCGTGGAAACGCAAATTATGAAGACTACAACTTTTTCAACCACTATATCTCAGAAACGGTGACGTTTAGGAGAAAAATTGTAGACAATTCTTGTAGATAATTGCATAATCTAAAATTTTTGTCTGACCTATTTTTATCATAAAACTTACCGTTTGGCTAAAAAACGCAAAAAACCCATATTTGCGAACTTTGACCTTGAATATTTTTTTTTGCAAGTGTGGGATCGATGGGGACTTTTTACATTTGATTTATAATGGTGTTCCGAACATTCGTACCAATTTTCAGCTCTATGCGAATTTCTGTTAACCTACCCCTACTTTTTGAGATAACTTGACCGGACTATATAGACCGACACCATTTTGTAAATATTTTATAATCAACGACTAAATTGTAAAAGCAATAGACCTATATAATAGTGGTATTACTTAATTTAATACTGCCCAACCAATATTATTATGTTAATTATGCAAAATTCGTTCTTTATTAAGAATTCACAATTGTTTCGGTTATTTCACACATAACTTTATACAATGTTTTATATCAAAACCACAAAATATCGAAGGCGCGTGAAAATTTTCAATGAAACTTATATAAACATTAACAGTAAACTACATTGCGCAGTAATATTTGAAGGCATGAAATAACAAAAGAGTCAAAATACCCAGTAACCCAGTATTATAAAGGCCAATGCAAACTATTGGCATGATTTACTTTTTTCCTTTCGCCAGAAATGAAACCTAGGTTATATGTTAGAGGACAATACGAGAAATCAATGGCAAAAAGAACCAGGTCTATCAACCGTAACCGAACGAAGATAACCAGAGAAGTATTGCTAGTATCTTTTTGTCAGGCGTTACCCGCGTAACCTATTTTTCTGATATTATAATTAAATGAAAATACAATAATACGTGATATTTTGAGGTTTCCTCTGATAAAATAGATTAAGTTGATTGTTGCTGTTACATTTTTTTCGCACTGGCAGTTTTTTTATCACTAAAACTAGCAAAAAAACTGATAAACGTATCGAATCGATACGCGTTAGTGGGTATACGTAACAGTGAAGCCACACTGCTCCGTTGCGTTGCGTTGCGACGTCGCAGCGCTAGATTTGGACCAATGAAACGTCGCAGGGCAACATTTGGAATCTCTAGGTTGGTCCAAATCTAGTGCTGCGACGTCGCAACGCAACGCAACGGAGCAGTGTGGTTTCACCGTTAGGGCGAGGCCCCACTAGCGCGTTGCGCTGCGTTGCGACGTCGCAGCGCTAGATTTGGACCAATCTATAGATTCCAAATGTAGCGCTGCGACGTCTCATTGGTCCAAACCTAGCACTGCGACGTCGCAACGCAACGCAACGCACTAGTGGGGCCTCGCCCTTAGTGTTACGATAGCAATTTTTAACGTTGCACGCAATAAGTAAGTATCGCTAACCCAATCACGGGCGTACAGTGGTTGACAGGAGTCGACTCGATGACCGCTATTGCAACACTATCGCACGCGTATCCACTATAGGATAGGTCTTCTGGGTTACTTTTCTAAATTGTACTATGGAATATTCTTACAAAAAAGAAATTATAAGTACAACCATAAAAACCGAAACCAAAACTATTTATTAAATAATTAGTAGGTACTTCTGGTTTTACAAAAATCTTTGCCTTACCTTATCATAGAACAATTACATGCTACTAAATTCTTAGAGATAAAGTTAATTAATCGTAATCAGTACTCGTCTCTCTTTCCACATCATGTCTTATTATGAAATCCAGAAATTGAGCTGGAGGACCTAAGTTTTGTTGATGTCTACCCCACGCCATATACCACAATACAGACATGACGTGGCTACAACAACCATGTGTTCTCTTCCCAGAAATACAGGAACAGTAATGTCCTTTTATTGCTGCTACGCCATCATTAACCCTTTGGCTCGACGAGATTTTGACATTTGTCATACCCGCTGACTCGGGGAGTTGTCGCGTCAATTAATTGAATTAAGTCACCAAATGCAGGAATTTGCACGCAAGTTTTAAGTATGAATTTAATGTGAAAAATATTTTATTTCATTAATATTGTACCTAAAATGTCTAGTAAATTTCTTTAAAAATGTGCTGTTTACGTGAAGCTACGTCAACATAATGCGAAATTAGAATAAAATAGATATTTAATATACCTATATCCAAATATTAGTTGAGATAGATTAGCTCAAAAACAATAATTAACGTACCTAGTTACGTGTTGAAACGCTGAAGGGACAAGCTAAACATAGTTTCTTTTTCTTTTCATTTTCACTTTTACCATTATTCAAATACAAAAACGGATAAAAAAACACAATTCAATTCAGTAAAAATTGTACGTCGACTTAATTCGAACCTAGTGCTGACCATCAATCCAAAATTGTTAATACAATACAAATGTTGCATTCAGCCAAATCGATACTCATTCAGCCTAATCGAAACTCATTCATCCTAATCGAAAAATAATCATTAAATAAATCTAATAAGTAAATTTTCAAGGCCGCCATCTTGAATTTAAGAATAACTTATGTCTACCTACTGCTGCAAGGCTTATCCGCTGCGACTATCAGCTCGACAAAATGTTAAGGTGTAAAAAATGTTGTAAAAGTGCCAAGTAAAGATGGCTGAACTACTGTTGCCTTTGCACCCCTGTCCAAATAAAACGAGCAAAATTTCATAAAGCGTTTAAAATCGATCTCGAAAGAAAATCCTACTTCAAAACCCAGAGGTGCCTAGTCTGAGGTGAAACATTTAATAGTTCGTGTAATGTTACAATTATTCGCCATTTTCACATAACAGCATGTTCATTGCTCGTTTTACGTTCTAACTTATTCGAATTCTAACTACTACATTATAAGTAAATGCTTCCGGTCAGCATCCGACTTAAGATGGCCCAAGGCCTCATCAATGTCTCGCATCGAGAATGCCAAAAGCTTTCCGCCATTAAATCTTCCCCGAAATCAAATACTCACTACGCCTATGTCAGATATACTGGGCACCCTATACCATCTACGCCTTCAAAAAATAAAGTCTATGTATGACCTCTTCACCCTCTTCACCTCTCTTCTGTTTTTTTTTCGCTTATTCACAACCGTCAACCATCCTGGACATAATAAAATTAATATTCTATGTAGGTACCTATGCAATTTAAAATTAGTACATGAAGGCGTAGGCGAGGTACCTAGATTTCGCACTATTAAGATCCCGTTTAACAATTTTAAACCTTATTACAAGGAACGTTTCGTAGATAATTATTATTTTACTGCCGATATTGCGTCAAATTAGAATTTATTTTTTGAATTTTGAATAAAGAATATCAGTCTACGGATGCATTGGATTCCACGGTGAAGTTTCGGTACGAATATTTATTGATGTAGCCACAGAGGATTATGATTTATGATGAATCTAAATCTATTTTATTTTATTTAAATGTACCTACTGACTTATCACGATATTTAAAAAAAAGTATCTTTGATTGCTTGATTATAATTTTAACATAGATAGAATGTTAAATTACATCAAACATGTAAAATATTTACTATAATTAAAAAAATCGATTTTTGGTGTTACTTATTTTTTATTAAATCGATTCGAACAAAATCACAACGAAATAATCGATTCACATAATCACTTTCTCACATCATTAACCATAAAAAAGTAATATGGCGGCTGATTCCGAATCCCAAATTGAGTAGTGATAACAAAGATTTCGTGATATTTTACGTACGTTTACGTTTTACGTTAAAACATGGGCTTTTTCTAGTAGTATATCGCATTTGTCTATAGATGATGGATTGTTTTTAACCACGCCTACTGTGTAATTTGTGATATTAGTGATAAATGAACAACAACAAAAGTTCAACTGGCGGGAAGCTTTTACTTTGGATATCAAAAACTTTGTTATCACTACTAAAATTACCAAAACTATGGATGATTTCCTCGAGTTAATAAATGATTTACTCATTTTGTGATGATTGGTAGTCCAGAATCCATTCTTTTTATGATTTTTAGCGTCCACCACGACTGTCATCAAATGGCGGTTATCGCATTTATACATTCAGTTTTGTAAAGGTAAATATTAAAACTCGTGCGCTAAATAGGATTGATTCAATGGTACTCAAACTTGAGCTTTTTATTTAGTTCTTATAAATTTCATCCAATAACAAGATCCGATAAGTAGATAATTAAATGTTTACATTTTTAATTAGGATGTCGTATGACCTAATTCTGGGCCCCGATCGGGGTCGAAAACGAGTTTACGGTAGTTCTTGTGTTCGTCCCCTTTCGGGGCCCGCTACGGACTATACGGTTAAGCCCTTCTATCAAGAAGATCTAGAAAGAATATTTAAGATAATAATGTGGAAGCGGGGGACGCGGAATGACTCATTAGAGTTGCCGAGTAGGTAGTATTTAACAATGGGAAACTTAAAACATCACACGGAGTATTTTTATTTAAGAAAAATAACGCCTGATAAAAAACAATAGCAATCTACTAAACACTCTCTAACTTGGTTTTGTTACGGTTAGTAGACCTAGCTCTTTTTGCTATTGATTTGTCATACAGTCCTCTAACATATGGCCTAGGTTTCAATTCTGGCGAAAAGAAAAAAAAAAACATGCCAGCTATGTATGGCAAAAGTTGCATAGCCCTTTCTCTCTCAATCAGTTTTGACGTTTAAACATCTTCGCGTCATATTATATTGCGAGACTTTAAGTATTAGTTAAATTACAACGTTGATTGTATTATAATTTATAACATTTGTACCGAGCGTATTACAGATGTTTTTGCAATGATGTAGGGTTTATTTCTAGTCTAACTGTGAACACTCAAATAGCTTTAATCATTCTTTTACTTCTTTCTAACGCTAGTCTAATGCTTTTGTAATGCAATGAACATCTTCATTATCAATAATATTGCTAGTATAATGCTTCTGTAATGCGATTGGCAACTTCATTGACCATACTAATGTTTCTTTAGTGCGATTGGCAACTTCAATGACCACAATAATGCTAACATAATGCGCCTGTAATGCAATTAAACAACTATTGTGAACCTATTTAGGATCTAAAGCTGTATAATTTGTGCCCAAATAAGTATTACAGTAGCCGTCTATACGTTTGTAATGCTACTATAGAACTAACACAAAATGCGAAAACGATACAGAAATGCTGCAAGTCGGCCGTTTTATTGCTTTGATGTGTTACTTGGGTACCTACTATACAAGCTTACTCGGAAAGGGGGTACTAATCCGAAAGGGTGTTAAAGTTTAAAGTACCCATAATAATGAATAACTTTTGTTCTACAACTTTCTCCAAAAGTCAATAGTTTGAGAAATAGCTGTTCAAAGATTTCGTAAAAAATACGCTAAAATCTACCTATCCTCAGCTATGATCAGCTGCGTTTACATTTTAGGTCATATTTGGGTTCACGAATTAGAAGCTCCTTTTTTTTAATTCGTAACTAAAGCAGGGATGAAGAATTTTTGAAAAAACTATAAAAAAAAATAATTTAAATGGAAATAAAAATTATCGAATTTTGAAATTTTTACACTTGCTTTAAAATTGTCATCAGTGATACTTTAAGTGGCCTGCGGATTAGTAGATACCCGGTTTCCGACTAACCTTGTATACCAACTATATTCCATAACCTGGACTGCTCTTATGACTAATATAATAATAGTCGTATTTTTTTAAAGTGAAGCTCAATAATGTAAAACATTGGTGGCTTTCCGATCCAGTGGACTGTCTCTTTAATCACAACAATGTCAACACAACCTTAAAGAATAATGGCAAAATGTCATAAAACTTTAGGCTTAAAACGCACTAGCGGCCAACCGCATTACGGCGCGGCGTGCCGCTTGCGGCAGCTGATCTCAACGCACTGGCGCACGACGGCTGGCCGCTAGTGCGTTCTAAGCCTTAACTCGTAAACGCACTAGCGGCTGACCGCGATGCGGCGTGCCGCTTGCGGCAGGCCGCACATCGATTTTTACATGAAACCACATGATATCGACGCACTGATTTGCGGCCAGCCGTCAACCGCTCTGGTTGCTTTGGGGCTGCGGCGCGGCACGCCGCATTGCGGCTGGCCGCTAGTGCGTTTTAAGCCTTAGCATAAAACATTGTGAATCTCACAGCGACGCGGCCGACGACCAAGACGTCGCTGGCCTCGCTGCTCTATGTTTTCAAAACCCACACGATTAATTTTCAGTTAAGCTCAATCAATCGTTAAACCTTCAATCAACTGTAAACTTATGATTTAATTGTGTTTGTGACATAATTATAGCTTATTAATAGATATACATATACTCTGTCAAGAAAGTACCGGGAAAAGATCAATAATACACAAAATGTTAATTATTCATCCAAAATTTTATCGCCCTCAAAGTATACTCCTTCAGAAACGATACACTTACGCCAACGAATAATCCAATCATCAAAACATTTTTTAAATGCTTTTTCCGGAATTGAGTTCAGTTCTCGCTGCGAATTCTCCTATAAGTCTTGACTAGTACCTATGTTTTAATTTGACTAGTTTGCATGTCAAAGTCGTAAACCCACGTCTCGTCACCAGTAACAATGCGTTTCATGAATGTTGGGTCGGAATTCACTCGTTCTAGTATGCCCTCAGCGATTAAGTTTTGGAGAAAATTCAGGTCTCTTGGGACTAGCCGAGCGGCAACATGTTTCATACCCAAGTCATTATTTAAAATGATACGGATCGACTCGTGAGACACAGAATGTTCAGCGGCTATCTCTCTCAAACTTGAATGAGGATTTTCAATCACTATTTCCTTCACTTTTGCGATGTTAACTTCAGTTGAAGACGTTGATGGCCTACCAGAGCAAGGCAAATATTCCATCACATCTCGACCGCTTTTGAACGCTTTGTACCACTCATAAGTACGTGTTTTTGATAAAATCGATTCACCGTAAGCCTTCTGTAACATTTTCAGTGACTCCGAACACGAAATTCCATTGGCGATGCAAAATTTAAGACAAACTCTTTGTTCGATGTTTTCGTCAATTATGAAATTCGCGATAAACACTATAGATATTATGATCTAACTAAAAACAGCACTGTATTTATTTTAATCTAAATAAGAGATGCAACTCAAACTCCGTTGTCAAGTTGTGCCAAATTCACAACAATTTTTTTTATCAAAAATTTAATTTGGAACCTTAAACAAATCATCCATTCCCGATACTTTTTGACAGAATGTATGTAACTACCCGTGGTAACTACCTGTCCAAAGGTAAGCAGCAAGCAAATAATCAGTTGGTGGCCAGCGTGTTATTACGATCACATAAAAGTATCCAAGATCTAATACCATACCCGGAGGAAAATAATAAAAGAAACAAAATGTAGTTATTTGTTGTTTGTCATCCGTTGCACGTCGCAGAAGGCCATGGGTTAATGGGCAACCTGTTACTAAGTATATCGGCACCTTATCAAATGTACCTTAACGTCTAAAGACTACGTAGTCGTACATTACATACATTTATCCCAACGGTAGTCGTTCCAAGCAGTCAGTGGTTCAGTGGTGATTGATACATTGCTGCAACCGTACTAAGGAGGTCCTCTACGTGTTGGTGTTTTCCGCACATCAATCTTCCCAAGGCCAGGGTAAGGGTTTCCTCTTAAATTTCAGATATAACCTTGAAGAAAGACACGTCTTACCTATCGTAAGAAAGTGTGTGTTTTATAACTAATCATAGAGTACCTACCATATGTATACCATACCGATATATTTTTTACACCTGTTTTGCAAGAGGCCGTCCCAAATTCTAAACATTTTCTTTCATAACCAGAAATATAAATATTATATTAAATTATATTTCCATTCCATTTGATTTATTAATATTTATGAAAAGGAATTTCATAAATTCTCCCTCCATTTATTTGCATATAATTAGATGTTGTTTATTAAAAACAGTGAATCATAAATTATATTAGATTGTTTTAAATAAAAAGTTATTTGGATCCAAATATCACATCTAAGATGGCGAACAGTGACACTTAAGTCACTTAAGTTCTCCGTTCTACAAGATAAATTACAGTAGTTATGAAGGTACTTATTACTTATTTTAAATCTTAGATCTTAATCTTACTCATATCGGAGACTGTTTTATGCAAACTTCTCCACCGGAATAGTAGAAATAGGCTTCTTATTTATACAAAGAGTTAAGATAGTTCTAATAGAGGACCACTCCACTCTAATAAAAACTATTGTAATCTTTGTAATAACCGTGTCATCACTGGGTTAGATTCTTATCTAATCAAATTTCGCTAAAAACCAGTATTCTACACGGGACGAGCCTTCCGATCTCCATAATCCACCTGGTGGCAATCCAGACATCAGACTTGCCGGCCTATCAGACTGACTCAGTAGGTCTGTAATCATGTTACACTCACGACACGAAGTAATATAAGATAATCTCTGGTTACACTAATCAACTACTTAGATGTATTAACGACGGCTTTATCTTTGGCTAGGAACATTGTTTTGAAAATTAACGACGTTATTTTACTTTACTAAGGAATCTAGTAATATCTGTGATGTTTTCCCTAACGCTGGGCGCCAAATAAAGGGAAAGCATCGTAAAGTGTATCAGCTGTTTTTCATCTTACGCTCCTCTAAGGAAGAGGCAAAATAATGTCGAAGATAAACTTAATTAAGTTAATAATGGTAATAATTTAAACTTACATAATATTTAAATTAAATAAACAAAGGCTACTGATTAAAGGTGAAATAAAATTAAGGATCGCTTTATATTTGTTTGATAATGACATCTTTATTTCCAATCAAATCCTTGCATAAAAGTTACGTTGGAATTAGATTTTTGCAGTAATCTATTCTTACAAACTTATTACTACCATGGATGAATGGATATTATGGAGTCACAAGCACTGGTATCGAATCATCTTTAGTAAGTAGGTACCTACCTTCTTGCACTTTCCTTCTTTCACAATTTATTTTTGCGTACTTATATACTCTCTACTTAGGTATACATATACTTAGGTAATCATAATAACCGGTCCGTTCCAAGGTTCAATTCTAAGATAAACTGTGGATTTCACCAATTAAAGGATTAGCAAGTAATTCTGATTCATAACATTTTATTCGAACAAGATAATGTAGATAATATTCTATTGTAGTTAAAGATAAAACGGATAGCTACAACAAACGTAACAAGCATTCCGCCGTTCGCTCCTACTAGTCGTTCATGCACGCGTGAAGTGTTAAATAAAGGAACTGCAAGTGTAACATATTATATTACTAATTCAGATTTGAATATGCATTGGCGTTCTATATGTTGTTATTTTTGTTCGTCGCGCGAAGAGACTAATAAAACAATTAGCATGTAAGTAAGTACTTTTCGTTGTAAAGTTGACTCACATTTTTGACGGTACAAAAGTAGGTTCCGCGGAAGTCTAAAATTTTAAACCTGGCTTTATTGTTTAATAAATAACTGATACTTTTGTAAAAATACCTTTAGTTTAACTATATTTGATTGGTGTTAATTTCAGGTCTTTTAACTTTAACTAATAACACGTTCAGTGCCGGGAGCCCTCCAGGAGGGTACCCTGTAGTCGCATTCACCATGCTGGGTACCCTCGTGGAGGGCTCATTTTAAATGTAGGTTTTCTTGGAAAATACATCATGAAACAAGCAAACACGTATTTTACGACGTAGCAGCGTATTTTTCACGGTTTTTAACCTACTGCCAGGAATGCTCCTCGAGGGTTCACTCTTAGCGCAAATGTCATGCCGAGGACCGTCCTGGAAGGTCCACTAGCAATATGTATGGCGGCATGGCGTATAAGCTCTATGAAAAGTGTGGTGGACTCGAATGTGTATCGACACATCTCAAAAAAAGTTTGAGATCACTAGCATAATTTATGTATGTGAAGATTCCGAATTCAAAGTCCAACTGAAATCTGATTTATATTTATCTAGTTAACTATCAATCTATATTTATCATGATAATTATCGCTTTGAATCCCGATTAGAAAATTCGGCTTCAAAAAGGCTACATAATTTTTCAAAGTGATCGCAAACTTTTTTTTATGTGTGTAGTTATGTAACTACTTAATACTTATCACAGTTGTTATAATAAAGGTATAGAATTTATTTTGTAAACTAATTTAGACAAAAATAACGAATCTGTAGTCCTAGATCCTCCGTTATTATTATGTCAATTGGTCCATGTATTACAGTTCTTATCGGCCTGTTGGTCCATATTAGAAGTAGTTGGGTTGGTGTGCATTAAACGAGCCTCCACGAGTGACTAAACCTACGTCCTGCGCACCCTGGGCCTGGGCAGTGAGCCCTGCTACCAGCTTTGCTGACTGGCTATTCTTTTCACCATGGCATGAGCTGTTCTCATTTAACTCGTATCAACACGAGAGAATAAGATTATGGGCCTTCACTGAGCATCTTGCGTCACCTACAAGAACGTCCTATACATACACCTACATGTTATCATAATTAATGTAAATACAATAATTAAACAAGTTACCTAGTGCATATAGAGCAACACAAGTGCAAAGAGCAACCACGTACGATTGAATATCGTCCGTTTTCCTCCTTCCTACTTCGTACCTTCCGCATACATCATCAGTGACGCACTGTAAAAAATGCCTCACCCAGTTGCCTTCAAATACGAATATCTAGACAAAAACAAAAAAAGAAGTCACATTGCGTGAACAGAAAGCATCTTAAGCTTTAAGTAAAGTTTGCTTGTTCTAAATTAAATGCAGAAATAGATGTAAAAAAAAAACCTCCCGAAAAATCCAAAATACCTGCCAAATTAGCGAATTTAGTAGTAAAAGAGGAAGCAACTGCACCTCTTTTCTTTTAAGAAACCCACTTACCTTAACTTCGAGTACCGGTCTGTTTTCCACCCGCTTTCCGAAGCTCATCCCTAATTCCGTGTTCGCCCGGTTCTTTGTTGTTCGTAAGCTATTTGAGATCCACATAAATATATTTCATATTGTTGCACAGGATTATGACGAACAGAATATATTTACAAGGTTAGTCGGAAAGGGGGTACTAATCCGAAAGGGGGTTAAAGTAGGTACCCATAATAATGAATTAAACTTGTTCAACAACTTTCCCCAAAAGTCAATAGTTTAAGAGAAATTGCTGTTCAAAGATTTTATAAAAAATACGCTAATATCTGTTTGCAGTCAACTATGACCAGCTGTCATCACATTTTAGGTCATATTGCAGTCATGAATTAGAAGCTCTACTTTCTGAATTATTTTTTGAAAAAACTAAAATAAAAATAATTTTAAGTAAGTACCATTGAGTTATTATGTACGTAGTACATGGTGGTAAGTACATGGAAACAAAAATTATCGAATTTTAAAATGTTAACACTTGTTTTAAAACCGTCATCAGTGATACATTATGTGGCCTGCGGATAAGTACCTACTCCCTTTCTTGTATAATGTAACAATGTTCATGATGGTCATCTTTACAAGCTTAACCAAAAACAAAACAAAAAAAATATAACGACTACACTCAAATACTGAAAAATTTAAAAGCTAGACTACATTAATAAGCCGTGAACGTGATTAAAACAAACACAAATAATATGACAAGTAACTCTGTAGTTGACGCAGTTAATGCTAATAGTAAAGTTTACCATATTCAAAACCAAATATGTGACTTATTGATATATAATAATATATTATAGTATTTAACTATTATTTATTCCAAACAAAGACGATCAATAATGCTCATAAAAACATGCAATATGACATAAAATGCCGTACAAGGCCGGCCCTGTACGGCATTGTAGTATGGGGTAACTCAGTAGATTTTGACAGTTTTTAAAGCTCAAAAAAAATGGATTATTCCCATCTTCCCCCGACTGTCTGCCCCCGAATGGGGGAAAATGGGAATTTTCGTGGCATCTTCCCCCGAACTTGTAATCGGGGGAAGATGGGAAGTAAAAGTTTCATTTGTCCCCGAAATATTTTTAATAAAAAAAAATTTGTGCCACCGCACCCAATTATGGTTTGAATGAAATAGACATGATTTTTTATAAGAATTAATAAAAGAAAATGATGATTACCAACTTTTTATAAAACAAATATTATAGCATTTTTTCCTTTTACAATCAGTAATACATAAAATATAGGTACTACTATATCTAGCAGTTTCTCTAATTTAAAATTATCAATCTAACAATCAAATATTAATAATATTCATCTAAAGGGTGTTAACGAATTCGTGTTATTCCTTAAAACCACATGATCTAGGTACTACTGGTATAGACTGGCCCCACACGGGATTTAGCTTGATTAAAAATAAAAAAATAATTATTTTTTTTTTCATGCGTCTTTGTTAACGATCATATCTAAACCACTAAATAAGGATTCAGTAAAAAAGACACAAATGACACAGATTAACACTAGATGGGAATTTTCGAAAATAAACAGAAAAAAAATGTGGTTTTCAATATCTGATTCTTTTTAGAGCCTTGAGTTATCTGACTGCAAAGAGCGATATCGCGTTAATTGTTCCTGCCAGCCGTGTCACCATAGTTTTATTAATTTATGCGTGACATCGCCATGTTCACAAAAATATTTTTTTTTGCAAAAAAAAAAACTTATTTTTTTACTGAATCCTTATTAGGTGGTTTAGATATGATCGTTAATAAAGCCGCAAGAAAAAAAAAATTATTTTTTTATTTTTAATCAAGCTAAATCCCGTGCGGGGCCAGTCTAGATCATGTGATTTTAAGGAATTACACGAATTCGTTAACACCCTGTAGATGAATATTATTAATATTTGATTGTTAGATTGATAATTTTAAATTAGAGAAACTGCTAGATATAGTAGTACCTATATTTTATGTATTACTGATTGTAAAACGAAAAAATGCCGTAATATTTGTTTTATAAAAAGTTGGTAGTCATCATTTTGTTTTATTAATTCCTATAAAAAATCATGTCTATTTCATTCAAACCAAAACAGGGTGCGGTGGCACAAAAAAAAATATTAAAAATATTTCGGGGACAAATGACACTTTTATTTCCTATCTTCCCCCGATTACAATTTCGGGGGAAGATGCCACGAAAATTCCCATTTTCCCCCATTCGGGGGCAGACATTCGGGGGAAGATGGGAATAATCCAAAAAAATGTATTCGAACAATTTGTGGAGCTCACTTTTTAGATAGCTGTAAGCCATTATTTCAAAAACTTAAAATTCTACCTCTGCTATGTTTATATATTTTTGAAATACGTATTTTTGTTAAGCGGGCTCTACACTCGCCCGCGAACCGCGGTCGTGAACCACGGCTGCGATTCGCGCTTGAACACGGCGCGAAAAATATAGCCCTCTACACTTTCACCTTTCGCATTTACTTCGTTCGCACATTTTACTGAAATGGACGTGGAAATTACTGTTGCTGCTGCTCTGACACTGTGTGCTTTAGCATGTTGGGCTTGCCAAAGCACGGGCTCTGCTTGATAACACTCAAGGAATACTAGTTCACGATCGTTACTCCACTCGATGCTCATTTTTTGTTACGTCCGCTTGTCACTGCGTCTCGAACACAACTGCGAACATACCGCGAGTGTGGATGCATTCGCGTTCGCGTTTCACAAACCTTTTGATGCGGGGTCTACACTCGCGCCGCGAAAGCCCGCGAAGGCCGCGAACCGCGAATATGGATGGTTTCGCGGCATCGTGATCACGCTTCGCGGCGGTCCCCGTCCGGTGGCGGTTTTTTGGTCCGCGTCAAAGAGTTTGCGAAGCGCGAACGCGTACGCATGTGTTCGAGACGCAGCGCAGTGACAAGCGGACGTAATAAAAAATGAGCATCAAGTGGAGTAACGATCGCGAACTAGTGTTCCTTGAGTGTTATCAAGCAAGCTTGCCAAAGAACGGGGCTTTGGCAAGCCCAAAATTAAGGTAATAAAAATAAGATAGGTACGTGATGCTGTAACACGCTAAAGCACACAGTGTCAGAGCAACAGCAACAGTAACTTCCACGTCCATTTCACTGGTTCACGGCCGCGCCCGCGGTTCGCGGGCGAGTGTAGAGCCCGCTTAACGCGGATCAAAAAACCGCCACCGGACGGGGAACGCCGCGAAACGCGATCGCGACCGCGAAACCATCCACACTCGCGGTTCGCGGCCTTCGCGGGCTTTCGCGGCGCGAGTGTAGAGCCCGCATTAAGAGAAACTACAATATATTTGAAACTAGCCTAGCACTGACAGGGCAAATAGCCGAACACGACATCTAGACTTCGTCTACCACCAATAAAACTACAATTATTTAAGAAAAATGTATACCTACTGCATTCCGATTATTATTTACAATAATTTACCTAATCGTTTTCAAGACTTACCGCTGACAATGTTTAAAAAAATACTTTTCAAACTATTACTGTTTAAAAGATAATTTATACCATTAAAGACTATTTAGCAGACAAGTCAATAGAATCTGTAATTTGTAAGTTAGATAATTGACATCGCTGATTGTGAACACATTTACACGCCATGTTGTGGCAGGATATGCTGAAACAAATTTACTGTAACACCCTATGTACCATATTCTAGCAAATAAATATTTTTAATTTGATTGATTTGATTTGGTGAAGTTGACGCCAAGAAAATTTCTACGTACTTGTTTAGATGCAAGTGCGAACTAATGACCAAGGTATTACTTAATTCTGTTACAAACGTAACCCTCATAGCGGCGTACTTGTATACTTACAGTTGTATACCCAGAATCGTAGTACATACCTACCTCATACTTACATAGTTGTCAAACACATACAAAACTCCGACATCTAAACTCGAAACAAATATATATGGCCCTTTGGGTACCTTATATGTACCTAATGCCATGTCAGCAAAGTGTGATTTTATCAAGGGGCTCACGATAAGGGCAACAGTACAATAACGGGCTGATAATAACGATGACAAAATATCAGTCTCGATGCAGGATTCGAACCCAACCCTTAGCGAAGACGGCCGTTGCTCTGCTACTACTTTTTGCTCGTTAAAGGCGCGCTCACTGACAGGACGACACAGAACAGGATTTTTTAAAGCTAAAATAATTTTAAACCTTATTTTAACACCTTTAGCACTCGTATTTGCTTGAGCATACTGCGTGATGCTTCGTCGTGCCGTGGTATGTCAAAGCATCACGCGGTGCGGTAAATACGAGTGCTACGGGTATTAAAATAAGGTTTAAAATTATTTAAGTTTAAAAAAATCCTTTGCCGTGCGGTCCTGTCAGTGAGCGTCGGCCTCAGTGGTAGGTAGTGAAATCTAAGGCCTGAATTACACAAAAACAGCATTATAAGGCGCAGGCACGGCGCAGGCGCGTCGCTTTCATACATTTTGTGCGAAAGTCCAAAGGGAATCTTCAATTTCGCTATGGCTTTGATTTTGACAGGTCAACAATTTCCATAACAACGTATTTATTCAATCCGACTTCTCCACAACTTGTACCAAGCAATAAATATTGTTGTATTGTCAAAATCAAAGCCATAGCGATAACAAGCGTGTTGCGCAATTCACCGCGTAGCGTTATATTAAAAAGATAGAGCTGGCAGAGCATTCAAACTTCATAATAAATATGTGCTACTTCCGAGAGCAACGTGAGTTACGAATATTAATGTTGTACGATATTAGTTTTGTCATATTATTAACTGTAGTAGATTATGTTATTGGTCCGAGTGTGACACAGTAGCGCAGAATAAAATAGTACAAGTTTCGAGCAACGCGGTCGACGACCATCGGTGGCCAAGTTGCTCTATGGTAGGTAGGTACTGTTTCATTATATGTATAATGGAACTATTTAAATATAACCTTATAATATTTTGACATGTGATAACGTGTATCTATACTTAACCTTATCTTGACGTTTTATTTTGTAAAACAATTTTTTATTCCTTTCTGTTTATAGGTTATAGGCGGGTAGGTAAACAACAAGGACTTTATACGTAGTACTTATTACTTCTATGGTAAACAAACGTTAATCCTGTGTTGACGTATTATCTTAAATTCAGGTAATATTTTGTGTTTTGGTTGAGTACCTAAAAATAACCATGATAAAACAATTCTTTATAAATGTAGCGTTATGAACTGCAGTCCCATAAGTGCCAAATGAATTCTATGGCCAAGTATTTCACAAATGCAGACTAAATATCTGAACCGCAGCACGTTCACCTACGTATGTGTGCCAAAGTACACTGAGTAGATAACAAACGAGACGTTGCGTATACATATAGTATCGTGAGTCGTGACGCCACATACATATGTCAGCCGATATTTACTACCGGTCATCGCTATTGCCTTTTTATGCTTGAATCTTGTTTGATACACAACGTTGTATCCACCCTAAATAGCTTATGCGTAACGAGGTTTGCGGTGCAACATTGTAACAAGTTATACCTACTTCATTTTTGGTCGCATTACTTATCTTTTAATTAAACATATACCTATGGCTATACGCCATAGGTACACACGGCTACACATCAAGCTATATTTTTCCCGTTTACACTGACCTCTCGCTGTCAGGAAATCCTATACAATGCGAGATCAGCTTATACTGGAAATGTGTAGCTTGATCTGTAGCCGTGCGTACCTACATACGCCACACTATACCCATTACTCCATTATCTACCCTCACTTTTGCTTGTGCTGCCTTCGTGGTTTGGTGAATTTCTGATATAGGTACCAACGAATAGAGGATTTATATGACTTAGGCCCGGAGCAGACGACGGACTTTTTGTACGGCGGACTGCCGCGTACAAGGACAAACGTAGTTGGTAGATGTTGCCAGTGAAGACACTAGAGTTCTAACTCCAACTACGGACAAAATGACCGTCATGTACATTGAGACCGTGCCGAATTTCGCGACGTGCAACAACTACCAACCACGTTCATTCTTGTCCGCGCCAGTCCGCCAAGTAAAAAGTCCGTCGTCTGCACAGGCCCTTATTGTTACATCTAAATTAATAACAAAAATTATAATAATATGAAACCAAACAGTTAATTTTGTTTAGTTTATTTATTGCTGTTTTTGTAATGTAAATTGTATTTATGTAGAACCAGTAGACAGAACGAAAATGAATAAGACTTCAATACGTTCCTTTATTAGACCGCATTTATTATATTATGTAGACAGTAATTATTTTTTATATCTTGTTACTATGCATCACATAGAACATAATTATTAATTGTATTCATTCAGTAGACAAGGTTACAAGTAGCTAGGTTAATACATCTCTATGTTTTGGCATCTAACCAGCAGACAGTTTCACACGATAAATTGAAATTACCTATATAGAGGGTTCATTTAGCCATTGCTTACCGATTAATTATGACTAGTTTTCGTAAATAGCCTAAAATCTATAAATATTCAAGTTATTGCAATTTACAGAGTTAGTCGCGATATGCCTCTTGTAAAGATCGAGCAGGGCGAGTTGAAGGGAGTTGTTTGCAGTGATGTCGAGAATTATGTGGCGTTCAAAGGCGTGCCGTATGCAAAGCCGCCACTTGGAGAATTAAGATTCAAGGTGAGTAGCAAACGAAGACACATACCTATAGTGTTCCTTAACGATTTTTTTTTCTTCACTTCAAACGAAAGCATTCCTAAGTATGCACATTAGTATTCATTCGGAGGATATGAACATATTATGATGATATTCGCGTATTATGTAATGAAAATTTTATTTACCGTACTCAACAACTAGGTACATTAGATAGCAAATTATATTACCATTTCAAGTAGATGCTTATCTTCAGGGAGATTTGCATGTTATACATATTTTATCTAAAATATGATATTTTTTAAGTTCGTTTTTTTTACAACTTTTTAACTAGAAAGTAGGTTGTTTGTGACATTAATACATGTTGACCGCAAGCTTTTGCTTGCAAGGGTACTTTGAGATCACTCGTTTCGTTTCAAGAAATCTTCGTTCAAAAGATAAGGCTAATTGTGTTAATTGGTAGTTAAACATAGTTTCTTTGAGCAAATAAGCCTCAGGATTAAAATCAACTAGTTCAAGGAAACCATGAGTAAGTAGGTAGGTATATTGTATTTCGCTTCATAATAAATGCACATCACACCGGTTTTCACACTCGTACTTATACAATGGCAGTTATGTACTGTTGAACACATTTCGCTGATGAGTGACGGTATTCCAACAATGTAACGGGGAGCGAACCTATTGCCAGTTATCAACCTCAAATAAAAACTTTGATCTGTATACTGACAATAAACCAACAGAAAACTCTATTACCACAGCCCGACCCGGGAGTCGAAACCAGGACACCATGCCCAGGAGCCGCGTTTGCGACCAGACCAATAAGGCAACATAATTAATTTACAAAATAATATTCTAATTTATAATACGACGAAATTTTAGATCATTTTCCAAAATACCATCTCATCTCTATGTGTAGTATTTTTGTACACTGGTTAATTTATTACTTTCAGGCACCGGAGCCTCCAGGGCCGTGGGAGGGCGTTCGCGACGCGTCACAGCACGGCCCCGTCTGCCCGCAGTTCAACGAACGAATGAATCGTATGGAACCCGGCAGCGAAGATTGTCTCTACCTTAACGTATACACGAAAACACTCAAACCACCCAAACCTCTTCCTGTGATGGTCTGGATCCACGGCGGCGGGTTTTACACAGGTTCCGGAGACTCAGATTTCTATGGTCCAGAATTCTTTATGGCACACGACGTTGTATTAGTTACGTTTAACTATAGACTAGAAGTCCTTGGTTTTCTATGTTTAGACACCGAAGAAGTTCCAGGTAACGCTGGATTGAAAGACCAGGTGCTCGCTTTGAAATGGGTGAAGAAAAATATCGCCGCTTTCGGTGGTGATCCCAACAATGTCACCATCTTCGGCTGCAGCGCAGGCTCAGCGTCAGTTTCCTGTCACCTGGTTTCTAAAATGAGTGAAGGATTATTTCATAAAGCTATTTGCCAAAGTGGCGTTTGCCTTAATGAGTGGAGCTATAATGTATATGCGCGTCAAAGGGCTTTTCAACTCGGAAAACTACTAGGCAAAGATACAGAAAACCCAATCGAACTATTAGAGTTCTTAAGAACTGTGCCCGCCTCGTCCTTAACTAATATACAGTTACCAATATTAGAAATAAAATACAATGACTTAATGGACAGTATTCTATTCGGTCCAGTAGTCGAAAAAGTCGGTCGTAACGAAGATAAATTTTTATGTGATTCACCAATAGAATTAGTGAAAAATGGACATATGGCGAAAGTGCCTCTAATAATAGGATATACTTCAGGCGACGGTATAGAAATAGCAAGAAAACTGCCTCATATAGCTGGATTTCTTACCATCCCGGGCGCCGTTGTACCGAGAGAACTAAAACTGAAATGGGAACCAGAAAAAGTACAAATAGCTGATGAAAAGATACGAAAGCATTATTTTAATGATCAACAGATAACTACAGAACTGTTACAAGAATATGCAGATTTAGAAACGGATAGAGTATTTTTGTACAATATCATCAGATATGCACGTTATCATGCTCAGTATGTGTCCGAACCAGTTTACCTTTACAAGTTTATTGCAGAAACTGAGAGAAACTACACAAAAAAGTCTTATAATATGGATTCCGTGAAAGGCGTTTGTCACTCTGATGAATTGCCTTATCTGTTTAACGTTACATGTTTAAACATACCATTGACAGATGAATCTAAATTAATTATACAACAGTTTGTACAACTTTGGACGAATTTCGCTAAAACCGGGTAAGCAAGGCTCTAAAAATTGTGATACTTTTTTGATACTACCCGAAATCAAATCCGGGCTACTATTACTGTGACTCGGAACAGTCATAATAGCCAGGATTTGATTTCGGGTAGATCTTTTAAATAAGTTTTCATTTTACTGATCTAAATCGCCAGTTTTTCTGACGTAGGACGTAATCAAGAGACTAGTTTATTTCATGTCGTGAGCTGGGAAAACTAGAACCGCCGCACGATATGTTTTTATGAGCCTGTTATGATCCTATTGCAGGACAAAAGTCACCTTTCTTTCTTCCACTTTCTTGGTCACGAATTAATTTGACTTTTTCTTAACTCTATCTTATCTATTCTACTGCGATATAATTTAAAGATGAACTGTGTTGCTGGGGAGTTTGTTGCGCCGTTTATTCTTCACAGCATAAACACTAGGAAGCGGTGAAGGGAGGGCTTTTTTGTAGGCTGTCTATTGTAACATTGACGTTCAAAAAGAACTAAGTAATTCTAGTCTATTTTGATTAAATGAGTTTTGAGTTTGATATATTTTAATGTGCGGGTCATAAAAGCGCGGAAAGCAATACAAATATTCCAAAATGAATATATGTACATGTTTAGGCTAACTTTTTGAAAATTTATAATTGAACTGAACATTTAATTGTCATTGCAGGAAACCTACATCGAATGGAGTTGCAGAGTGGAAACCATTCAAGGAATCTGAACGCAATTGTTATATTATAGGAAAAGAACTCGAATGCACGCGGAACCCGAATAAAGAAAATATGGTTCTTTGGGAAGATATTTATGAAGAGTCACAATTAAATATTAATAACAAATCACTTTAATTCAACTTGTGTGTGGAGTAAACTACGACTTCCTCGACAATCAATGCTTTAAAATGACGTAGATGAAGATCTGTTTTATGTGCATAGTGCACGAATTATTTTAAAAGGTGCTAAGGGCGGAGATGTGCAGCTTAATTTAGTAATTAATTAAAGAGCAGTATTAAAGAAATTAAACTTATAATGATTTTTTCATAGTCCACATTTTCTTACAAAATACATACTGTCCAAGATAGGTACTGCAATACCTCACAGAGTCCTAAAATATTACGATGTCACAAATGCGAGACATATTTTAGAAAATATGAAATATAAACTTAAAATACTTTCTTTCGTTATGAAAATGACTAACTGTGGTTTACTGCAGTATTTACATTTTAAGGATAATAACACCATGAAGCTACGTCAATCACACTCTTACAAATCACATTATTGAATAGAATTTGATAATACATAAAATATTGTACTAAGTTTTACAGACACGTCGAGAATGTTCCACAAACATGTTTGTATGACGTCTACGTTTACACCTATCGCACACTGGAGATATTGTCTACTCATAACTTCGACTTATTCCCGCTTGCGAAAGATTGGAAAACGCAGGAGAGTGACGTCGGAGTTTGTGACCGGCCAAACCCAATTCCGTGTCAATACTGGTGGGGGACAAGTTAAGGCACCAGTGTGCGATAAGGGTAGTAGTATTTGGTGTCAGTAGGGACGCACCTCGTGGACAGTATGAGGCGCGTGGTGAACTATCCTATGCGGCTCGCCTCTCGGTCAGTAGCGACCGGAGCGAGAGTTGCGCGGCGGCTCCCGGCGACGCTCGCGGGAGCGGGAGCGACGGCGGCGGTCGCGCGACCGACTGCGGGAGCGACGCGATCCCTTGCGACGAGAGTACAAGTACCTGGAAATAATTGGCCGTTATTAATTCATGTGATAAACAGCCACAATACATGTTTAAAATCCTCAGAGCAATAAAAATCACGGAGGATTCAAATTTCATTTTTTTTATTATAACTTTCGTGAGGCACATTCATATTTATGATTAGTTACGGTTTAATCACATGCATTTATCGGGATTGTCCAACTAGTTTCGGACCCAAACGGAGCCCTTAATCATGAGCTGAACACGCGGTGAGGTCGCGAGTCAAACTCAACTAGTCGAAACTAATCGGGCAATCCCGAAAAATGCACGTGAGTAAACCGTAACTAATCATACGTTTTTTTTAAATTCCGTTCTTTTGTAAAACATTGCAGAATGAAAGACATGCGATTTTACATTTATTCGCAGACTATCTATCGACTAGAACTACAACTGAAGAAATTCAACCATACAGTTGTGTTTGTTGATTATGTATTTGTATAGTAACATAAAGTACTTCAAATAAGCAAACTAGGTTGGTTTGTTGCACAACCAACCAAATATTTGCACAGAAATGCAGTCGTAATAAACGCACAGCGTATCAAGACTTAGTACAAATTACCGTATGCTCATAAGCTCATAGCACTAACATAATATTCCATAACAACATGATGTTCACAGAGTGTCTCAGAACGGTCCGACTATTTTGAGAGTGAACGAGACACAAACAAAGCGGGGTGGAGGTGAAGGAGAGGTAGCGCTAGAAAGATCTGTTCGTACATTTTAAGTTGCCGCCATGCCTTACACGGTTCAAGGATTAAATTATGTGAACATAATGTTAGAGAGATTTGACGATTTTGACAACACTTTCTTCAGTGAGGCCCATTTTCATTTGAACGGATAACGGATAACCGGTAATTTTGTCGATTCACATAAGTGAATCGACAAAATTACCGATTTTAAGTTGAGAGCAATCCAACATTTTTACATCAACGCCCTTTGCATAGCCCCAAAGTCACTGTTTGGGTCGCAATATCGACAAAGTCCATTATTTGACCTTACTTTTTTGGAACCTAACCTAACCCAATTCATACAGAATTGATTTATGTACTTACTTTATTTTTAATTTTTCCTGTAATTGCATAATTTTATTATTGTAAAAATATTATAATTTTCGTTGTATAGAGTCAATTAATTTATTCACTTGACAGACATATCTGTGTTGCTGGGGAGTGCGCCGTTTCTTCTTCACAGCAAAAACACTAGGAAGCGGTGAAGGGAGGGCTTTTTTGTGGGGTGTCTATAATATTGTGAACCAGACGTTCAAATTGAACTAAGTAATGCTAGTCTATTTTGAATAAATGAGTTTTGAGTTTGGAGACCATAGAGGCAGAACGATTACGGTGAATTCGGCGCGCTATACTGAGATGATACGCAATTTTTTTGGTCCAAGACTTAAAGAAAGTGGGCACTACAATCGTCGCTCGTGGTTCCAGCAAGATGGAGCCACGGCGCATACCACTAACAACTCGCGAGCATCACTGCAAGAGTTGTTTCCCGAAAAAGTGATTTCTCAAAGGGGTGACATTGAATGGCCACCACGGAGCCCTGATTTAACCCCACTTGATTTTTTCTTGTGGGGTTATCTTAAAAGTTTTGTCTAAGAGAACAATCCACAAAGTTTGATAGATTTAAGAAGGAGTATTGAAGGGAAGATCAGTTTGATCTCAGCAACTTCTTCGTAGTCTTCGATAATGTCCCCAAAAGTTTGAAGAGTGTCGCCAAAGAAACGGTCGTCATTTATCTAATGTAATATTTAAAAAGTAAAATTTAATTCTTTGGGTACATTTTAGTATCAATAAATAAATAATTACAATTAGCTTTTTTTAAATATATCGTTCGAAATAGTTGGATCGTTCTGAGACACCCTGTATTACTATCATCAATTCTATCATATGTTGTGACAAGAAATAAAATAACATTTCAGTCAGAACCGGGTTAGCCATATTTCAGTAAAGAACAAATTTTAAATGGTAATTGTATAGAATTAGTTTGGAATGAGTCCCGTAATAGGCCCCTTTCACAGCACAGCTGAGCATTGGGTGAAGCGTCTACTTATCGGGAGTTGAATGGAGATCTTCTCAGAACCGCGTCTATGGTGTGCGCTCAAGCAAGACGACATGTCAAGCGTGTGATTCGTTTGTTGTTGCGAGGAGAGTCGCGTGTGGCGTAAACGATCTGTACAACGTAAAACACGCCGCTGCCCCGCAAACATAAGCTAAGAAAGCCTGAGCCATGATATAAAGTTAAATGACTATCTAGTACTCACCTCCTAAGTTCTCTAGATATAGGCTTCAAGTGCATGAAGTTGCAGAAGCCACTGCGGGTGCACTCGCCCATCTCGTACTGGCGGCAGCATGCTTCGCGGAAGTCCGTCACGGGAGACAGCTCGGCGTAAACCGGTCGGCCGCCGAACCAACGATTGTTTAGGTCGTTCACCGCTTTCTCTGCGTCCTCCTCGCGGCGGAACTGAAATTGATAACATTGGTAATAGGATTATAGAAAGATATAAGAAAAGAACTTTGTAGTAATGGTATATGTTTTTATAAACACAATCCTTGAAAAAATATAGAAGACCTTAATGCATTTTTTCCACATTTCTCTTTTAATGTCTTAAGGCTCAGCACCTCTGTTTTCTATTACCACTTGATCACTGCTTCGCGTGATTATTTCTTTACAAAATATTATTATAGTATAATTAGTAATAGCTGTACATTAGTACAGCACTATTTGATTCTTAAAATGTCATAATATTTTGTATAAAGTAGCATTCTAGCATTAGCTAGAATGCTACTTTATACATGACTGCAAAATACATAGACGCTGTTTGACAATTAGGGAACCAGATTGGATGGAACTTTTTCTTGTAAGATTATTTTATGTTTGTTTATTAAGTTTCTTATTTCTTTTATGAAAGAAGAAACTTAATAACTTAGGCTTTTTATATTAAAACAGCTACTGGCCATTCACGTCTACATAACAAAAAGGCCAAAAAATCTGTTTAAAAAGTAGCTTTCAAGCGATAACAACCCAACACCATGGAACAGTTAGTAGCTTTCAATGTTTATCTATTTTGTCTGTTTCTGGTAATGGTTCAATTAAGTATTATGTTGGGGCCACACTTAAACATGCATGATTATGGCAAATTACCTATTTCAATTATTCAGGCCATCCAAATGTTTACCTGAATGCATATACATGTATACACATTGCAAATATGTATAGAAATGGACTATTTCAACTCACCTTAATATAAACATTTCCAACTAAGTGGTCACCAAGATTGTCACACACATTCATCTCTTCAATTTCTCCATACTTGTCTTCACATTCCACAAACACATCTTCAAAGAAATTGTCATAATGCTCCTGCATCTCCTCATCAGATACATTGGCCACAACCACTGGAAGTAAGATTTACGATATTTTAGAAATTCAAATAAATAAATTATTAAAAAAACAGGTGTTTTATTCAATCAAATTCATGTACTCGGTGCAGATTAATTTACAACTCTTACAAAAAGAAAGAGAAGTAATATGTTTATTAAAAGTATGGTTAGGTTATCTGCTGCTTACTGCAATAATAAATGTAGGACATTGAATTATAAATGTAGAGTAATATGAAAGGGATGTGGTGAGTTAGTGGCAGCTAGTGAACAAGCCCTTTATAGAGGCCCTTTATCTATCTGCTTCACGGCCCCTAGTTAGTGCTCTAAATTCTGTACTGCAAAATCCCTCATCCCACTCCCTACAGTAATACATAATGTAAAGAGCATTTTATTAATTTTAAACAAGACGAAAATTTGGAAACGTTCTTTCCCATAGTGTGAAAATTGATAATGATTTTTAATTAACTGTGGGGACAGAATCATTTACTAGTACTAGTAAAAATACTTACAATGACTGCCATCAGCAGATTTAGCTGAATTCTGAGGGTTCACATACAGATTTTGTAACAGCACTGTTTGTGAAAACGTTGGTTTGTTGTGAATACGTGAGCAGCGGTCACCATGTCGACATGCTCCAATTTTAAAGTAGAAGGAACAATTGACTCTGAAAAATATTACATTAAGTTTAATAACACTTTCTGCCATGTTAGTGTTGTTATTATTTTTCCTAGATAGATATATCGAAATGAAAGATTTCATTCAGGGATACTTGTAATTTCTATGTTTTGGTATAATACTGTCAAGTATTAGGTACTTTTGACTTGGTTTATTACAATGCACGTCTGAAGATTTCCCTTTCCGTGACCAGAACCGGCCGGACGTAAATCCGCCCCTAAGACGACCCTCTGACCCAAAATACATATAACCTATATTTTGTTCAATTACATTTTACATGGATACAACTTACAAAACTAATTATTGAAACGATGATAGAAACTGCATGATACGAAATTTTTACTTACTTATCCTTTTCTGTGCCGAATATAGCAGCTAAATACTCTGCCATTCTAACACCGACCGAAACGGCCTCTTCGTGTTACAATCGCAAAACGACTCTTCCTGTTTTTATTTTAATTTATTTAATAACGAGTATGTATAACTCTTACGAGAAACACATTTATGATCTTGATACACTTATGTTACGCTTTTGTACAAAATTAATTGATTTCACATTAATCTAACAGCGATCACAACTCACAGTCACCAACCAAGCCATGAATGAATGAAATGAACAGAAACAGATTATACTCTTTGACAGAAATAAAGTTTTTTTTTGCACTTCTTCGAACACAGACACAGAGTACATTGAATTTAACTTGGAACGGAACTGAACGAATATACTTTTTACGTCCGCGAACTAAAGCATTCACAAAGTAAAAAAGTATCGGTTTCGATAAAACCTAAGATAAATAATACTATTCTACATCTTTGGATAAAAGGGTACAGGGGGCTTACCATGACCTCTTAAAGCAGGGCAGAAGTTGCCTGGAAGTTGAACAGTTCAACTTCCAGGCAACTTCTGCCCTGCCTGACTGGCTGGCATTTTAACGTTTTCATAAGACGTCATGGTAAGCCCCCAGTCCGCGAGGCCTAAGCTGAGCTTTGCATTTGTGTGAGTGCACATATATAGAATCGATTGCCAAAAAACAGATTTAAATCAAGTAAATGACGCGTTTGCATTCATTCTTACACAAATGCAAAGCTCAGCTTAGGTCTCGCGGACTGTACCGTTTTATCCAAAGATGTAGATTAGTGTTCTGTATCTTAGGTTTCATCGAAACCGATACTTTTTTACTTTGTGAATTTTATTCAATAAGTACTTATGAGGTATCGGATCGGCCGTATTATTATTCTGAGTAGGTATCGTATCGGGTACTTTTTTCCAACTTTCAAATCAGCTGAACTGCAGTAAAGAGGTATGAGTTATTATTTGCTTTTTTTTATTTAATAACATCATCATCAGGCTTCTAAAGTATAATTTCATTCATTCAATGTCAAATGTCACAAAATATGTATTCTTTGTCATCGCTGTCAGTGCAGTGCTGTCAGTAGTGTTGCAGAAGTTCCCGATTTATAGGGAGATCTCTCGATTTAGGTTGTCGGCTCTCGATGTATCGATTTTAGGTAGTGATCTCTCGATTTACTCTAAAATACGCAAATGTTGTGTTTTGAATAGTGTATTGGTAGGGCAACATCAAAAAATATTAAAAACATGGCAAAAACACAATAGACATTCTGGAATTCCCTTGAATTCTTTTGACATAATAATATTATCATCTAATCAAAATAAGTGAAACGAGTTAATAACAGATTTCAATAGTACCAAAATACTAGGTGAAGTAATCTTGCAGTAGTAAAAGTCTGTAGCCAGGGGAAGAAACATTCCCAAATATTTTGAATGTTTCTTTACTGAATGAAGATTTAAAAATAATAACTTTACCTACTATAAAACTATCTATCCTATACACCCCACTGGCTGCAACGATCGTTTGATTTTTGACCTTTTTTTATGGTTAGAATGGTTTGGAATCTTATAATTCATATTAGAAAATAAACCCAAAATGACTAATTTTTATAACTAAAAATAATTAAAACATTGGTAATGATTAGGATTTTTTAAAAGTTATTAACCCTACAGTGGTCGCGCTCTGTAATGGAACATGAGTGGTCGCGCGGATGACACTAGTCATCCATCTTTGAATACGAATTAAGGACTAAAGAAACACGTAAATCATATTTAATGTTTATTATTATAATCTTTGACATGTCTTACAGACCATAACATAAAATGCATGAAATGTAAACTGTTTCTTTATTTATTTGGAAATTTCAAAATAAATATTGTCATTTGGTCTGAAAAAAAACACATTATTTAATTCAGAACAAGTTTTGACCAAATTAAAGCTATTATTATACATGATTATTAAAACTATTATTACACCCGTATTGACTGTGACCTGGGCAAGTAAAATTTTGGAGTATTTAGGAAGATATATGCAGAAATCTCCTCGTTATGGCCACCTGTATCGCCTGCATCTGAATCTGAAGTTATATTGGATGATTGTCTTTGATTTTCTAAATAATCACAGGTCGCAGTTTCATTTCTGACTGTTGCTCAACTTGGGCCAGCTGTTCGTTATCAGAACAAGTATCTTTCGATTAATCATCTGCATTTTCCTTCTCATGTTCACCTTACAATATGCATTTTTTTTGAGTTTGCCTTTTTCTATCTGTAATGGTAATTTTACAACATTAAAACAACTAAAAGGACAAACAACTTAAGTTATTTTATTAAACATACTACTAAAATACCAAACATAGCTTATATGTCTAAAAATTAAGCATAATGAATTATTTCATCAATAAGTTTATAGGAAACAATACTAACCTTATCGGTCGCGCGGATGACGTGAGTCATCCAACAACAAAGTTTTACTCCTCTTGGCACAACCACTTGACACCAGCGCTTGATCGTCACTGGGTTGATGCAGCAACCTCTTGAGATTTATAATTTAAGCTTGCTTATACCGTCAGTGTAAAAACGACAACAAAAACGTTATATTTCGAGGTATGGATGACAAATGTCATCCGCGCGACCACTGCAGGGTTAAATGTCTGATTATTAGTTTCATTTCGTGTAACAAATCTCCCGATTTCTCCCGTTTTATCAGCTGGCACGTCTCCCGTTTTTCTAAATCTCACTTCGCAACACTAGCTGACAGTCACTGCTGCTGTCAATTAGGGATGCACGATACTTGCATTTGTATCGATACTGCGGATCGATTCGGATCGCAACTAAGCGATACGATTCCAGGATCGTATCGTACTTACTATTTCTACGAGCAGCATTTTACTCGATGCTGACGGGGGGGGAGTGGGGGGGGGGGGGGTGGTTCTGCTATTTATTTAATAAATAACATTAATATATTGAAGTCTCGTGTAGTGCCGGACTTAAAGAAGTGAGTCTCTTCCCGTGGGTGTCGTAAAAGGCGACTAAAGGATTCTCTATGGGATGGACAGCAACGTTCTCTGAGTACCTTTATACCCCCCCCCCCCCCTTTTTAGGGGAGGCCTATGTCCAGCAGTGGTCGTCTTTCAGCTGAATGATGGTGATGATGAATATATTAAATGGACTGATCTGATCAAATAATCAACGCAATATTATACGATCCATTCATTCCGATACAGGTACTTTTGTATCGATCCAAGAATGTATCGTATTCGTTTGTATCAATCCAAAATATCGATGTATTGTGTCATGTTGTATCGATACTGCAAAGTATCGGATCGGATCGTACATCACTACTGTCAATGCTGCTGGTCTCTGTCTCACTCTCTCTATGTCAAACGGCAACACACACTGTCAGACTGTCAGTGTGTGTGATTCAGCTACGGTTCTTAGCTATAAAGTGCTCTCGAGTGCGGTAACTTTTAAATAACTAAGTAAAGTTTTTAAAGTTGCGAAATAAATGTATTTCTAATATTACAATGACTTATAATTCTTCACTGGATTACTTCTGTGGATCTACATTTTGGGTTTGTACATTTTTTATTAATGTTGAAGTACAAGCTGATAGAAGTTACATACCTAAGAAGTTTTTCTTTCTAAGTTTTTTTCCTGGCCTTTGTAACGTTAATATATAAAAGACAAAACAACATTGTATTCTTTTGATTATGCGAACGTACCACGGTACCGCCGAATGAAAATCATCATGTTGAAATGTTGTGCAATTAAAATTACATGTTAGGTACATACAAACTTAATAATAATTATGTTGAGATGAATGTCTGTGTTACTCTAGAATTTGAAACGAATCATGATGACTAATAAAGTTTATTATGCAATGTCTACCTACATAACTTATTTAATTAAATAGGTATGTATTTAGATAAAATACTTAAAATACATAGTTGAAGGTTGGACTGATGATAAAATAAATTACTGCTGTTTACTGTAAGCTTTATGTAACAGAAAGCTAATACAAATAAATAAAATAATACTCTAAATACCAAATAATTTATTAGACAAGCACAAAATATTCATGAATTTATAAATAAAATAGTTTAGCAAGTTAGGTATATGGATTTATTTTATAAACATTTCTATAATGTGTCTAATATTTTTTTTAGAATGGCAACCTGTCATGGTATACAGACAATCCCGACTTTACACCATGCTTCCAAAAGACAGTCCTTGTGTGGGCGCCATGTATATACCTATGGCTAGGAGCCCTGATTGACACATGCCATATACTCAGTAGCAAGGAGGGCAATATACCATGGAACAAACTCAACATAAGCAAACTGGTCATAACATTTTTGTTAATAATATTGCAAATCGTAAACCTGAGTCAAGTTATTTACACATCATCTACGGAAGGAAATTATATTTCTGATGCAGATTATTATGATCCAGTTGTGAAACTGTTAACTTTCGTAAGTATTTAATTTCTTTATAATTATAGTACTTAGCTTTATTTTTGTTAAATAATGGTGAAGGAAAACATCATGAGGAAACCTGGACACCTGAAAAGGCTCCATAAAGTTCTTGTTGCATGTAGTCCCGGAAACCGCACAAGTCAATGGTAAATAGGGAATCCAATCCCGCATCAAAATTGCGATCCCGCAGGCCTGCGGGATTGAGGTCATCAATCCCACAGATCCCGCGGGAATTGCGGCATTGAGATTTTTTAAATATCCTTTTATTCTGAGTAGTTATTTAAAAAAAAAAGAAATAAAGACATGTAACTTTTAATTTTTATTATCATTATTAAGTAGAGCTATTACCTACTTATTACTAATCAACAATTGAATTAAATTATGCTTTAGAGGTAAAAATAATCAGCTTCTTTTAAGAAACGATATAACACAATTTTCAACCTTTCCTCTTTTAGATTTGTATTGACAATTGAACATATTTATTGGTTTTTTGGTTTTAGAGGCATACAAAATAAGCTTAATTAAAAAAAATAGAAAACCAATTTTTTTTAGCTGTAATTTAAAAACTGAAAACTAAAGTATTTTCCATACAAATGCTATAGAAAAGTCACGAACGAGTTCCATGGGAAAGTTGTTAAATCACTTATTAATGAGGTTGTGTTGAGTCATAAAAATAATCAGAACGTAGTCTGAGCTCTCAATCCCGCAAACGTGCGGGATCCCGCATAACTAATCCCGCATTTCAGATCCCGCAAAAAAGGTGCGGGATCCCGCGTTTGCGGGATTGGATTCCGTAATGGTAAACTATGGCCTAAACTAAACTCTCCTCAATCTGAGAGAGGCTCATACCCAGCAGTGTGATAGTAATGGGCTAATAGCAGTAGGTAAGTAACACTCACTGCAAATGCAATATTTTATCAAATTTTTACACAAACCAATTCAGGGCCATTTGTATAGATTTTAGATTACCTACCTGTGATTATTTTTATCACTTACTAGCTATGCCCTCGCGGCTCTGCCCATGTACCTACCTTTTTTCTTTTTAGGGTTCCGTAGTCAACAAGGAACCCTTATAGTTCCGCCATGTCCGTCCGTCCGTCCGCAGCTTAGCTCAGAGACTCTTAGTACTAGAAAGCTATAATTTAGCATGGATATACATACTAATCAGGCCGACAAAGTGCTAAAATAAAAGTAAGAAAAAAAAATGAATGATGCGCGAACTTAATTTTGAATTTATATTTTTCCATAACATTGACAGCCTCGTTGGTCTAGCGGTCGCAAGCGCGACTGCTGAGCGTGAGGTCCTGGGTTCGATCCCCAGGTCGGGCAAAGTGTCACTGGGTTTTTCCTTGTGAAATTTCTCAGTAGCAGCCCGGAGTCTGGATTTGTGCCTGGTCGATGGCAATAGGCTCGCCCCCTATTACATGGGACGTAAACATAACGCCGAAATGTGGGTGTACTATACACCTCTGCCAACCCTTCGTGGAATACAGGCGTGAGTTTTATGAGTTTATGTTATTTTTCCATAACTATTCCACAATGAGGTTACATGTCGCTGTAACTGTAGCTTTTTTTATATACCTACTTAACAAAAATCCTAAATAAAACTTAAAAGTTATAGAAATGCTGTAGAATGAGTGTTTTATAACATTATAAAATTTGATTACCTATCTCAGTGAGGAAGCATCATCTATAACTATACATATAATAAAATCGTGGTTTAGAACTAAGTTTTTTTTTTTCTATTGGACTGCAGTAGGTCGTCCTAGGGGACCATTTCTACGTAAGCGGGTAGTTACTGACGAGACCTGAAGGGTCTCCAGCCAATGGGGGAGGGGGGGGGGGAGTAAAATACTTAACCTAAGCTAACTACTTGTACTACACTAACATCATGACTACCTGCAACAATAGCACTAACGGCGACCCCTAGTGGGACTCGGACCTCGGCTTAGGGCGTTGCTGGCGTGGACATAGGGGGGGGAGACAGCTTGATGAGGGCTGAATTATCGGGGTGAAACTAACTAAGAAATTTTTGTCTAGAACTTATAAATCGCGCGGTAACGAAACCATAGCGCGATCTAATTCGACGCCAACGCCATCTAGGGAAGTAAAGATTAAACATATGTTTGCATGTTTATGCAAGCATCACGTAAAAAGAGCTGACCCAATGCTGTTGACTTTTAAAAACATATATTGTGCTTATCTCCAAGTAACATATTTTTTTTGTTTCATCGCAATCGGTTCACGCATTCAAAAGATATGCAAATAATCAATATCTTCTATACATTTATCAAATCTGTAGACTTTGCGTATCTGTACATAGCAAATATTTTGAAAAAACATGGTTGGGGTGTTAAAAAATAACCAAAAGAACCCATTTTTAACATTTTTGTATTTTGTTTCTTCTGTTTGTTGGTTTGTCTGTTTATCTGTTTGTTTGTTCAAGCATCACGTAAAAACAACTGACCCAATGCTGTTGACTTTTATAAACATATATTGTGCTTATCTCCAAGTAACATATGTTTTTTGTTTCATCGCAATCGGTTCACGCAATCAAAAGTTATGCGAATTTTAAGTTTTCTAGAAGAACTTAGCATGTATTAGTTTATTATCAATAGATGGCGTTACGTGTATCAAATAATGTTGCGAGGAAATATTTTACTACGAATAAATCCACAAATTACCTAATATTCATTGTTGAATTGGTACCTATTCTCAGTCTACGAAAGGTCTAATGAAATGCTATCCTTATGAAGAAGGAACTAAGCTTTTACAAAAAAAAAACGAAGATATTGTTATTTAGAATTTATTAGGTCAATTTCTTATTGTTGTTCACAATAAAATTAATTCATGATGTGGACTAATAGTAGGATTTTTGTTCATTGAATGTTCATACTTTTTGGGAATGCTGATGCCGAAAATAAGGTCCAAATTCAAATTGAAATCGGTGGCCATGATTATTTGCAAGGAAAGCGCTCACCCAGTGCTTTCGTTGAAATTTAGTATTTCGTAATCATTCTATCTACTCAGTGCACTTTTTGGAATGTTTTTCTAGATTTTATTTTATTTTGTTCATTATTGTCAGATTTATTCAAAGCCTGTCGCCGTCGTTTTATTAAGTTTATTTAATTGAGTTTTTTTAAGCTTTAGGTAATGTTCCAAAGACGTGGCCATGGAGGGAAAGTACTTTAAATATTAAAAATAGCAAATTTCACTCAAAGGAAACTTCATTTCACTTTTTTTAAAGTAAGAAATTACCTTTCACTGTTTTTTTTGCCTGAACCGGGAATCGAACTGACAAAGCTTTATGTGCCATCTGGTATTATATTATGGCACCTGTTGATAGATATCTATAAGGTCAATAATAAGGATCAAATCTCTCCAACAAACACACTGTCTTAAATTGAAGGAAGTGCAAGAAATAAGAAGTAACAACAAATAAGTGTTTGAATTGAAATGTACCTAAGTTAGGTAGGTACTTAATGTTAGTTTTTATGGTCTTCCATCAATTTCAGGCACTATGTTTATTGGAGCGATCATATCGATTGGTGAAATAAAAATATAGATGATGTTTTTTCGCGTTTGTGTTGGTTCGATTTCCAGATCAGACTTTTTGAAAGCAGTACCTACCTATTTTATCTTATTAAAATTAAATGAAGTCTTCTATAAGTTTTTTTTTTTAATATTTAGTTCTTTTCTATACCTACCACACCTCGAATGAAATCATGATTTAGTTCGCAGATTGTAACAAGACGGCGTTGTAGCTATTTTTGTATCGCGATATGTTTTGTTACATCTTCAATAAAAGTATCAATATTCAATTATAATCCATTTTAGCAAGGAAATGTATAGAAATAAGCAACACGTTTTTAGTATTACGGTTTTATGAATCTTTACGGTCAATCAAGAGGAGCTGAAACTCTACTTAAAGAAATGGTTCAAAACATATAAGTGTCTTAGTGGGACACCTTTGTCTATTATTATAATAAATGGATTATTTAGTTGCTGCGACACAATGTTGTTTTCCGACTTCCACGCGGACGGAGTCGCGGGCACAGCTAGTATGTAATAAAAACTAAGATAGTAAACTGTTCACCTTCCCCACCGGGCGCGACTCTAACTACTGTTATCTTTAGCTGTTTGAATGAAGGTCTGTCATAACATCGCATCGATTGTTGGAAGATAGCTTATGCCCATACAGTAGGCAGCACTTCTTGGTAGTTTTAGGATACCTATTTTTTTTTTAAATAAGTATTTACAATAAACTAAGACAACGTAGGCAGAACAACGATATAATTATGATAATGTGAAAACAAAAATGAATTTACTTACTTAGTTTATTAAACGGTTAAATTAAGTCTAACAATGAACCGGAAAATTATAAAGGTATAGTTAATACCTACATAATTCTCATGCTTAAGTTCGTAGGTACCTTCCAAATAGGTATCTTTAAAATTTACATAACTATGCTATTTTTAGACAAAAAATCAAAGCAATATGTACGCATTACCATGACATTTAAAAAAAATGCAAGTCATTCAATAGTCACTGATTTCAATTTTATATTCTCAATATAGAACATCCTGATTACTAACTATTTATCAACTTTATTGTATTGATAACTCCTAACTCTTATCAACTCCATCTTCTGTTATCTAGACCTACCAAAAACATAGGTAGGTACATGTAAGTTGGTATCTAATGTAAAAAATAGATCAAGAAAAAAAACAGATGTTTAAATTATTCCCAAATGTTTACATAAGCGCAGAAAACGTGTTATTGGTGGGATTTCTTTACTATTTGTTCAGATATAGGTATTTATAAAACCAAATGCGCTATAACTAACGAAAACCTATTTTACTCTTATGCCGAATTAAGTACTTACTGAAAACTTTTTTAATGGGCAATTATAAGTACAAGCTGGCCTGTAAATAATCCCAACCTGCTAAAACTGCTTAAACTCCGTAACTTTCAAAGCAGAAGTCGTTATTCCGTGTCAAAATCCGCCATGATGGTTTCTTCTTGTAATTATCACCTTCAACTTGAACTCTATCTAGTTCCAAAAAAACTCCAGCTAAATTGGAAGTAGGTAACTCCAGTTTTATGATGATCCATATCTTAGTGAGTGCCGAAAATTGAGATATTTGGACACCATCTTATCTTGGAACTTATTCCATCCACTAGACGTATATTTATTATAAAATTCAGTCGTATACCGTAACTAGCCTCGGAAATATGGGGGTTAAAAAACGTTAGAAATAGTTCCTGTAATAAATATAGGACAGTGCTCGCGTCGATTTTGCGAGTTGGCCTTGCACACTCAGTGCGCTAAGATACCTACTATATTTTTTTACATTATCTTATCAACGCAGTCCGGTAAAAAAAAAACGATTTTGTAGAATCAAGGCTCGTTATTTGTTTATTAAAAATCTTAAGAGCGATTACGCACTGCATCCGATCCGAATCCGTGAAAATACGGATATAAAAAACTCGGACCGAATTCGGATATTGCTTTACACACTGCATTCGATCCGAATCCGTGAAAATACCGATCTAGAGTAAAAATCTCGGACCGAATTCGGATGTTGCTTACGCACTATTCCGATCTCTGATTCAAATTCAAACAATTCAGTACTACGGCTACTTCGATCCGTCAATTGTTCTTACGAATTAGAAACTCACGGATGACGGATAGAAATCGGATGACGGATGCCGGATGTAGTGCGTAAACTACCTACCATACAAATAGTTCTATGGCTACTTCGGAACGTATTTTCACGGATTCGGATCGGATGCAGTGCGTAACCGCTGTTACTCTTCTAATAAACACATAACATCACGCCTGTGTTCCCCGAAGGTTTGGGCAGAGGTGTAACAGTAGGTATAGTACCTACATCCTTATTTCTCCGTTATGTTTAAGTCCCGTGTAATAGGGGGCGAATCTATTGCCATCAACGGGGTCAAATCCAGGCTCCGGCCTGCTACTGAGAAATTCCACACGGAAAAACCCAATAACTCTATGCCCGAACTGGGGATCGAACCCAGGACCTCACTCTCTAACATTATACATAATAATAAAGTCAGCTTCCAGTCTAATCAAATGCGGCTAAATACCAGTATTTTACACGGAGCGACTGCCATCAGACTTACGTAACCCAGTTACTAGACAATGACGATATCCTAAGGTTAGACCGGTTGTGTGACTTCCGGGCTCCTGACTACCCGTCACGACTGTCAGGTATTCGTATGACACTCGGGACCGATGACTTAAGCGCTCTCCGAGACACGGAGGAGGTCTCGATGTGTAACGAACAGTCTCCCATCCAAATAAAAGAAATACTATTGTGTTGTGTATTGTAATTAGTGATGTTCAAATCCGCTATAAACTGTAGCCGTGTTATCTATACTAATATTATAAAGAGGTAGAATTTGTTTGTTTGTTTGTTTGTTTGTTTGTATGTAGGAGGTAATCTCCGAAATTACTCATCCGATTTCAAAAATTCTTTCACCAATAGGAAGCTACGTTATCCCTGAGTGCTATAGGCTATATTTTGGGATCAAAAAATTTGGGATCCGTAAATTAACGGGAGCGAAGCCGCGAGCAAAAGCTAGTAAACTATAAAATATATTTATATAGTCTGTTATTTTATACGCTATCATTATAACGCGGTGTTACAAAACTCAGGCGCAGTCTGAACGTGGAGACGCTATAATTGTATTTAACAACACGCTAAACGGACTTGATGATGCGCGGTAAATGTTATCTCGCAACGCGCTGTACACTAAAGAATATAATACTTATACTTCATTCCCTTACGCGCTATTGCTAATCGCTACGCTATCTTGCTATCTCGTTCTGGCCCCGCTGTGCGCGTTTAGACTTTTATTCGTTGCGTAGATTGAGGCGTTATAATATAGCGCGAAGTCAGAGCCGCCATAGCAAACGCTATACGCTATGTACATATAGTCTGTTATATTCTGGCGCTATACGTTTTATTAACCACCACTAATTGTAATAAGTTGCATGCAAAGGCAACAAAGTGACCGCTTGAACACATTGACTTTTTGTTCATTTGATGGGACATACATAGTTACATCAACTTCTGTTCTTACTGATTTGTCTGTACCCTTATAATACCTGTACCTGAGGGTCGAATAGGTTTTGAGCATAGCGTAGGTTTAGTAGGTGTAAAGATCCCAAAGCAGCCAATTCAATTATATTTTCCGTTTATTTATCGCAAATACATATAAATTAGGGAGTGCCTCCGCTGCTGGCGCCGGTTGCCGTTACGAGTGCCGGCGCGGCGGCGCCGCGCCAATACACTGTTTTTATACACCTTCAAGGCTTTTTCAAACTCTTCATGAGACGATTATTTGTCACAAACTTTCATTTTCCCAAAAAAAAAAATGAAAAACTTAAGGCGATGTTTGTAAGGTTGTTTGGGTTTTCAAAGCAGAGTCGATGGAGCCCCGCTGTGCGGGGCTCCTATTTCTGTCTGCAGGGTTTAAAGTAACCTAACACGAAGGGGATGACGGGGGCTAGAGTGAGCGAGCGAACGAAACCCCCCTTCGAACCTAACCTATCCGTGTCGGGGTGCCCAGAATAGAGAGCTTGCTTCGCTCGCTCTTGAAATTAGTCTGTTGGAAGACACGTTTCAGTGTTTGGCCCAAATTCGAACCTACCAAACAACTTATTACCACCACCGATGTCCATTTTGGGTGCCGGCAGCCGACGTTTTTAATCTCGGCTGCCGGCACTAATGTACCGCCGGTTCCCAATGTCGTTATTTTTGGGTGCCGGCGCCGGCAGCGGAGGCACTCCCTAAATTATATTGTTAAAAACAATATTATTAAAAATACAATCTACATTTAGAAATATAAAAAAAACGTTGCCGGAGGGCATTGCGACCAGGGTCCAAGTTACTGGTGGTCAGGGCTTCAGCGAGAGGAACCTCATAAAAATACGCGCCGTGTCCAGGAGTACCGCCTTGTTTATGAAGCCCTTGATACAGCTGCTCGAGGCTCTTTGCTATTAGACCATTGACCGTAAAGACTCGGCACGATGACTATTGAGTCAACATCCCACATATTGACAACCTCAGTCATGTCCAGATATTTAATTTCTCTATACGACTCGCCTTTCACGAGAATCAGAATAAGTATCATCAATCATAGCACGGCGCCCTAATCAATCTATAATCACTATATCAGGCTTATTAGAAACTATAGTCCTATCGGTGATGATAGATTGATCCTAGTAGGTACAATGTGACATACCATTCTCGAGATCTGCGACAACGGCCAAAAACGATCAAGGCAATTAAAAGAAAAAGAGGGTTTAAATTTTTTTTGATGGTTTGTGTTGTCCGCCAACCGGCACCAGGCCAGCGTGGTGGACTAAGGCCTAAACTCTTCTCATCCTGAGAAGCGGCCCGTGCCCAGCTGTGGGACAGGACAGTAATGGGCTGATTATGTTTGTTTATGTCACATTCATCGTTATAATTTTCCCGTTTACCTCTAAAATATAAATGTTATGTTCTCATCTAATCAAAAGTGGTAATGACTGCTAAATTATTTATGCTAAACTAGCTGTGCCCGCGACTCCGTCCGCGTGGAAGTCGGAAAACAACATTGTGTCGCAGCAACTAAATAATCCATTTATTATAATAATAGACAAAGGTGTCCCACTAAGACACTTATATCTTTTGAACCATTTCTTTATGTAGAGTTTCAGCTCCTCTTGATTGACCGTAAAGATTCATAAAACCGTAATACTAAAAACGTGTTGCTTATTTCTATACATTTCCTTGCTAAAATGGATTATAATTGAATATTGATACTTTTATTGAAGATATAACAAAACCATATCGCGATACAAAAATAGCTACAACGCCGTCTTGTTACAATCTGCGAACTAAATTATGATTTCATTCGAGGTGTGGTAGGTATAGAAAAGAACTTTAAATATTAAAAAAAAAAAAACTTATAGAAGACTTCATTTAATTTTAATACGTTATAAATAGGTAGGTACTGCTTTCAAAAAGTCTGATCTGGAAATCGAACCAACACAAACGCGAAAAAACATCATCTATATTTTTATTTCACCAATCGATATGATCGCTCCAATAAACATAGTGCCTGAAATTGATGGAAGACCATAAAAACTAACATTAAGTACCTACCTAACTTAGGTACATTTCAATTCAAACACTTATTTATTGTTACTTCTTATTTCTTGCACTTCCTTCAATTTAAGACAGTGTGTTTGTTGGAGAGATTTGATCCTTATTATTGACCTTATAGATATCTATCAACAGGTGCCATAATATAATACCGGATGGTGCATAAAGCTTTGTCAGTTCGATTCCCGGTTCAGGCAAAAAAATCAGTAGGTAAAAGGTAATTTCTTACTTTAAAAAAAGTGAAATGAAGTTTCCTTTGAGTGAAATTTGCTATTTTTAATATTTAAAGTACTTTCCCTCCATGGCCACGTCTTTGGAACATTACCTAAAGCTTAAAAAAACTCAATTAAATAAACTTAATAAAACGACGGCGACAGGCTTTGAATAGTTCTGACAATAATGAACAAAATAAAATAAAATGTAGAAAAACATTCGAAAAAGTGCATTGAGTAGATAGAATGATTACGAAATACTAAATTTCAACGAAAGCACTGGGTGAGCGCTTTCCTTGCAAATAATCATGGCCACCGATTTCAATTTCAATTTGGACCTTATTTTCGGCATCAGCATTCCCAAAAAGTATGAACATTCAATGAACAAAAATCCTACTATTAGTCCACATTATGAATTAATTTTATTGTGAACAACAATAAGAAATTGACCTAATAAATTCTAAATAACAATATCTTCGTTTTTTTTTTGTAAAAGTTTAGAACCTTCTTCATAAGGATAGCATTTCATTAGACCTTTCGTAGACTGAGAATAGGTACCAATTCAACAATGAATATTAGGTAATTTGTGGATTTACTCGTAGTAAAATATTTCCTCGCAACATTATTTGATACACGTAACGCCATCTATTGAAAATAAACTAATACATGCTAAGTTCTTCTAGAAAACTTAAAATTCGCATAACTTTTGATTGCGTGAACCGATTGCGATGAAACAAAAAACATATGTTACTTGGAGATAAGCACAACATATGTTTATAAAAGTCAACAGCATTGGGTCAGTTGTTTTTACGTGATGCTTGAACAAACAAACAGATAAACAGACAAACAGACAAACCAACAAACAGAAGAAACAAAATACAAAAATGTTAAAAATGGGTTCTTTTGGTTATTTTTTAACACCCCAACCATGTTTTTTCAAAATATTTGCTATGTACAGATACGCAAAGTCTACAGATTTGATAAATGTATAGAAGATATTGATTATTTGCATATCTTTTGAATGCGTGAACCGATTGCGATGAAACAAAAAAAATATGTTACTTGGAGATAAGCACAATATATGTTTTTAAAAGTCAACAGCATTGGGTCAGCTCTTTTTACGTGATGCTTGCATAAACATGCAAACATATGTTTAATCTTTACTTCCCTAGATGGCGTTGGCGTCGAATTAGATCGCGCTATGGTTTCGTTACCGCGCGATTTATAAGTTCTAGACAAAAATTTCCTAGTTACTTCTAAACCACGATTTTATTATATGTATAGATTATTTATGTTAGGTACACAAAATTAGTCCCGCGCGTTTTGCGACTATTGCGTCAGACCATTTTTAGAAATATTTATAAATTGCATAGTAGAATATATTACGATTGGATGGATATTTGATGCGGTTGAAATAGAAACATAAGCGCCCTTATTACAAAAGATGGTTTAAACCAAGACTAAGGTAAACCCAGGTTTAAAATATACCCATCACTTTCTTATGTCATATAACAAAAAGAGACGGGCCTATTATAAAACCTAGGTTTTTTTAGACCATCTTTTGTAATAAGGGGGGTATATGTTTTCAGTACCTAGGTTTTCAGCTCCTAATTTTCCTATTAAGTAATCTATGTTTTGCTCAAAAATTGGTCTTATTTGCAGGTTTTATCAGCAACATTATTATATTACAACAGAAAGTATGGTGTGAAAACCTCAGCAGTGCTTTTCATATTCTGGCTACTCCTCATCCTGGCTGGATTACCACAGCTCAGGTCTGAGATAGTGCGCTACAATTCAAACGAAAACGCGTCTGTCCTAAATTATGTTAGTTACATCGTGTACTACACGCTTTGTGTGATGATGTTTATACTGAATTGTTTCGCTGATTTGCCACCCAGAGATACACCCTACACTTATGAAGAGGTAAAAGTTTTACTAATATTCTAAGGTTTTGTTTTAATATTTTGTAGCGTTCTTTATGAAATGTTTCTACCCTAAAATCAACAGGTTCAGTCCCCCGAAAACAGTGCAGGCTTCCCCAGCCGGCTTACATTCAGTTGGTTTGACCCGCTCGCCCTAACAGGCTTCAGAAGAAGTCTTACTGAAAAAGACTTATATCCGTTGAATCCACAATCTAAAGCTAAGGAGGTGGTTCCTAGATTTGAAAAATTTTGGCAGAGAGCTATGGACAAACGAGAAATGTAAGTACTTATTTATTTGTTTTTTAGAACTAAACATTCACATCTGATGAATACTATTTCTGGATGTTAAGATGGATAACCTCCACAGAAACATTTAAATAATATAACTCACTACCTACCACGAAGAACAAATTAATCAACCCTTTTCGTATACCTACTATTTTAGCCGCCTTTCACAGTCACACACACCCCATCGTTGAGATATTTTTAGTATATTCTTTAATGCTCACTGAGCATTGCTCAGTACTAAACCTACAGGCCATACTTTTTTATTTATCTTAGAGTAGAATCAAACGTTAAATTCGAGCCGTCTTGAAATATTATTATGAACGTATTTTTTTCGATTAATAATTTGAAATGTTAAATAAGTTTTACTGCAAGTCCTTGTAAAGATACGTTATTTGTTCACAACACGGCGGTACATGCCTAAAGAAGAGAGTACCTATAGTACAATCTGTCTACAGTGTCCACGTTATATGTATAGTAACTAATCTGTCGTTACATTATGATATGGCCGATTCCTAAAATTTACCGAGCGTTATTGATTAAAATTAAGACTCTTGTATGTTTACTAATAATGAAGCAACGACCCCATAGGTTTACATAGAAGACCCCCCCATACGTTTGTAGCTATCGCACTTATAATAATTAGCTTACGAGTCTATTTATATGCCAAAGATTGGCAATGAAAAATGCTACTATTGGTAAGCAAAACAATTCGTCCTTGGCCCTGGGAACCGGTCATTAGGGCTCTATCTAGTAAGTAATATAATTAAATCGAAATATATTTCGTGGTTTAAATCTTATAGTTTAGTTCTTCTTCTTTAGTTTTCTTCTTCTTCTTTAGTTTCTTATTGTACAAAGTTGTGCAATTATGCATCAAACAAATAATTATGAAATATTGTGAAAAATTACAAAACGTTTATATGATACAAACATTAGTTTATAAGATAGCGAGCTATGAACCGATAGCGGTTATTATTTATATAAGGTAGACCTACAACTAATGCTTTACGCAAGATTTTTCTTTATTGTTTCAGTCATCGATATATTTCAAATGTTTCTTATTAGTTCTATATAAATCGGGCGTTTCCCCGCCATCATCTGTAGGTGGTCCTAATTGTAGCTGAAACTGCTTTCCAAATATTTGTACAAAATTAATAACTAAGTACGTACTATGTTCTTTAGGCTTATTTTGGTAGAAACTGTATTTGATTAAGCCTTAAAACATACAGTCATTTATAAGTAGATAAGCGGATTGTCTTTACTGCAGGGAATTACTATGACGTAATACGGAAAGAATCAGAGGCAAGATATAAATAAACTATTAGTGCTTTTTTTATGAGTAGGTATATGATAAGGAAAAAGTGTCATACTGCATCAGTTTACTATACAGGCTGTTAACGAATTCGTGTAATTCCTTCAAACCACATGATCTATTAATGGTAGGTATAGATTAACCCCGCACGGGGTTTAGATTGATTAAAAATGAAAATAAACTTTTTTTTTCCAAATTTTGTATGTGATAGAAAATTTCGATGCCATTCATAAATGAATGAAGGCACGGCGACACAGCTGACGGGCACGACTAGCTCAATATCGACGCAGTCAGTTAACTAGGGACGCTAAAATTATTCAGATACAGAATACTTACCATGGTTCATTTTTTGAAAACTTTTTTTTGTTGATTCTTAAAAAAACCTATGCGGGGTCAATCAGTTTCACCAGTAGATCACGCGGTATAAAGGAATTACACGAATTCGTTTACACCCTGTAGGATCCTGTGTGAAATGCCTGTCTATTGACCTTTCCCTGATTCAGAACAATTCGCTTAGTCAGTTGTCGAACTATTCGGTTTTGTTAGGTAGGTATCTCTTTTTCTCTCGTTACTAGAATCGTAGATGAAGCGAACAAACCTAATCGGCTGACAACTGCCTATCGAAAAACTTCTGAACCAGCTTGGCACTTACAAATAATTTCATTCAAATCAATACTTTATTGAAAGATACCTTGATACTATACTTTGAGGCAACAATGTTGGTTTTACAATCTTATTGAAAGTGAAACGTGCGACATTCGACCTCGCTTTCGTTTTCATTTTCTGGGTATTTTTACACTAGATCAGTACTAAGATTAGGTTATTGTAGGTACCTAAATAACAATTACCTAATCGAATATAATATACCTATCTGTCGATCGAAGCTCTGAAACATTGATCGAAAAACAAGTTTTTACCTAATTAAGGTCAAGTATAAAAGTTGTAGGTACGTATCTACTGAACAATAATGAAGGCCAAAAAATAGTACACCTAGAACACATCAATTTCTTCTAATAAGAGAAATGGATTTATGAAACCGTTATTCAATGTTGAAAACAAATACTCGAGGCTGATTGAGACTTTGACACTAAAATACTCAACTAATTAGTTTTAATTACTAAGATCATGAGGGTCAAGGAATGACCACGTATTTTAGCAGAAATAACTTGGTGTTAGTTACCGCTTTACATGCAGAAGTAGCTGGAGAGACAAAGATGATATATTTTTTCTTAATTTTGTTTCAGCAAACCAAATGCATCAACCAAAACAAGAAAACCAGTCTCAATATTGCCAGTAGTGTGCTTAGCTTTCGGTGGACAATTCCTTTTCGCCATATTTCTCAAGGTGCTCCACGATATACTTATTTTCGCGTCGCCAGAATTACTTAAGTAAGTAGTGTTTATTTATTTTATGACTCATATAAGCTAAGGAAGAAAAAATTACACAGTCACGAAAAATAGTTCTTTTATCAAATACATACTAAAGTAAATATGACAAAAAATATTTGTTGATGAACAATAAAACAGTTTTACTTGATACGTTTAACGAGTCTGTAAATATGTCAGCATCTGTGCAGCTCTCAACGACTCTATTTATTAAGACAATTACTGGCTTGAGGTAAGTGTGCCATGCTAAATAATTGGGCGCGCTAGAAGTCAGTACCGTCTCCATCCAGTGGCCCATACGTACTGGTCCAGTGCGTATAGGTGAATTAATGTTCTCGTACCGATGGATATCTATCTTATGGCTCAGCAAAGTCAGCAACCATCCCCGACACAAATAGGGAGGTGTATAAAAATGTATGTAAGTATTATACACATTTACACCGTGGGGCCAGTGACAGAAAAGTTGAAAGGGAACCGTTTGTCTTGGTAGGGGCATGTGAAGAGGAGGGATGAAACGCATGTGACCAAAAGAGTTATGAGTATAAATGTGGATGGATGGAGAGGAAGAGGGAGGCCAAAGAAAAGATGGATGGATTGTGTGAAGAATGATATGAAAGAGAAGGGAGTCAGTGATATCATGACGGGTGACAGGATGGAATGGAAGACGAAAACGTGTTGCGCCGACCCCAAGTAACATGGGATAAGGGCAGGAAGAAGAAAAAGACACCGTGGGCCCGAGGTACCCGAAAGATTTTAACCACGCCTTTCTGATGCTATTAAGAGTCAAATGTTGCAAATTGCAAATGGTCAACAAAAGCTGAAAAAAGAAAAAAATAAATATATTTTTTGTTTTTCTTTTCCTTATGAATATATATTAACTTTAGTGCTTCCTTGTAAACAATACCTTAGGGTAAACTGGCATCATTTATAAATTATCGTGTGAGTGGATAAGAAACTTCTCACTTCACAACCCTCCCCGTCAATTAGGTAAGACATACGGCGAGAGGGGTAGGTATAGTATGACAAAAGTCGCAACACCGCGTTCCTCCTGGGACTTATTAGCATAGATATTTTTGGATTTGTGAATTTTATTAAATAACTAGCTGACCCGGCAAACGTTGTTTTGCCATATAAATAATTAGAAATTAAAAATTTTGTCTAAAAAATAAAAAAAAATTTAGGGGTGGACTACCCCTAACATTTAGGGGGATGAAAAATAGATGTTGGCCGATTCTCATAGATACCGGATAAGCACAAAAAATTTCATCAAAATCGGTCAAGCCGTTTCGGAGGAGTATGGCAACGAAAACTATATACAGGTAGCGTATACAGATTAATAGAATCATATCTCAGTGACAGAAAACAGATGGTAGAATTAAAAAGAGTCTCTTTAACTACCAGAACTGAAGAAACCGTAGTTTCTAAGGTTAGAAATATCCTTTCCGGTGTCCCTCAGGGCAGTATTCTAGGCCCGCAATTTTTTTTAGTATATATAAATGACATGTCGACAATTACAATGCACCATATGACCCTATTTGCTGACGATAGTACAATATTATTTACCGGTAATGACAGATCTGATTTAAAACTTGACTTAAACAGCACCCTAACTACAATTATAAAATGGCTTGATGAAAATGACTTAAAAATAAACTTAGAAAAAACAAAAATAATGGATTTTAAGCAGCGAGTTCAATCTGATGCCAATTTAAATATATGTTACTCTCAAACCAGCATAGAAGAAATCGATGTAACCAAATTTCTAGTTCTCTATATTGATAGCAAAGTAAATTGGAAGTCACATATTGAGCAAGTCTGCAAAAGACTTAGCCAGGGCTCTTATGCTCTTTACAGGTTAAGGAACACTGTCAGTCAGTCTGCACTACTAACTGCATATCATGGATATGTTGCTCCAATCATACGCTACGGCATCATATTCTGGGGCAACTCTGTAGAAAAAGAGCGTGCTTTTAGAGCTCAAAAACGGTGTATCAGATCGATGTGCAATATACACCAAGTGGATTCATGCAGACCACACTTCATAAATTTAAAAATATTTACTCTCCCTTGTGTATACATATATGAAACTGTAATGTTCATAAAATCAAATCCAAACTTGTTTGAATTTTGCACTAGGGCCAGACACAAAAACAAGCTGCGCACCGTAGCCAGTAAAACAAAGCTTTTGCACCAAAGCATTATTTGTATGGGCCCATGTATCTTTAATAATCTTCCACCTTTTCTCAGAGCTGTGAGCGATATAAATACCTTCAAAAAAAAACTACACGAATTATTGATAAGTAAATGTTACTACTCTATAAGAGAATTTCTAGATGACAATACATTGAAGCGAATCCATTGAATGAATAATTTGTAATTTGACATAAATATATAACTATTTCAATAATTTAATTATAATGTATTGCATGACATCTGGATGTATTATATTTTAACTGCACATTTACCGAAGTTATGTCATGAATTTTGTATGCCATAATGGCGGGACATAGCAGACTTACCTGTATTTAGCACAACATCTTATGAACCTATGATCCACAATAAAATTATTTGAATTTGAAAAAAAAAAACTGACACGAGAATTTTATATATTAGATGAATATTTCGAAAATTAAGCTTTTTTCAACAAACTGTATATAGCTTTTCTTCTCCAGTTAGGAATCGGAATCAAAAGTTAAAATCTTTCGGGTACCTCGGGCCCACGGTGTATACACTCGGAGAGGAAACAGTTCCTGTAAACAGTATTAAATAAACTTCGCTTAACTAATGGTTGATCCTTAGTTGGTTCTAATTAAATGTTAATTACTTAAAAGCCATTTTGTACCTATTTACAAAATCTATTACGAAACCATCTGCACATAGTTCTGCACACGGGCCGTGTGGTGCCGGACGTAAAGAATAGCACTACCCCATCTCTTCCCATGGGTGTCGTAAAATGCGACTAAGGTATTCCCTAGAGGATGGGCAGCAGCGTTCTCTGAGTACTTTAACAACCATACTGCGATCGCCAACCCGCCTGCCAAGCGTGGCGATTATGGCAAACCCTCCCAACATGGATAGTAGCGATGCTTGGGGGAGGCCTATGTCCAGCAGTGGACGTCTTTCGGCTGAATGATGATGATGAATGATGATACAATGCCAGGTAAACTTTTTCTGGAATTTCTTCACCATCAGGGTTTTTATTTTTACTTGTGGATCCCACGATCCTCGATCTTGCAATATACATATTCTAATGAATTGATTATTTGTACCTACAGTAGTTTTAGAATTGATAAAAAGTGTTTTGACACCGTAAAGCGAAGAACATTCATCGGAGGAACAAGGCGTTTAACAAAGCTGCCAAATCCTGCAAAAAGGTTCTTCATAGGGCTCGCTTTGACCACATTAGTCGAATAGGGAACAAATTGGCTTCGTATCTTGCGGGTAGTAAAGCGTTTTGGTCCCTAGCGAACTTCTGCCGCCCCTCACTACCCCCACTGCTGAAACCTGATGGGACGCTGGCTCACACCGCCGAAGAGAAAGCTAACTTGTTTGCTTCTCTGTTTGCGAAGTCTTCACGTCTTGATGCTGGTAGCGCGATACCTCCAACTCCGAATAACAGCGCGACATTTATGTCGAAAATTCGCATTCGCCAAATGGAGGTTCGCAAAACGCTGCGCAATCTTGACGTGAACAAGGCCAGTGGCCCAGATGGTATTCCAGCCATAGTTCTGAGGACATGTGCGCCAGAGCTGTCTCCTGTGCTGACGCGCCTCTTTCGTCTCTTTCTTGAGACTGGTCAAGTGCCGAAATCGTGGAAGCTTGCCAACGTACAACCCGTGCCCAAAAAAGGTATCGTATCGTGCCGACCTTGATAACTATAGGCCCATCTCAGTTACGTCCATACTCTGCAAGACTATGGAAAGTATACTTAATAGCAGGCTCCTAACGTACCTAGAAGCTAATGACCTCCTCAGTGACCGGCAATACGGATTCCACCGAAACCGGTCTACTGGAGACCTTCTAGCGTACGCCACTTACATATGGAGTGAGGCCATCGAGAAATATGGGGAAACGCTCGCCGTTTCCCTGGACATCTCGAAGCCTTTCGACAGGGTTTGGCATGACGGCCTTATTCGTAAGATTTCTTAATTTGGCTTGTCCATCGGTTTCGTTGCGTGGATATCGGACTTCCTGAGGGATCGTTCGATTCGAGTGGTCATTGATGGCTGTTCGTCTGATCGAATGGCTATTAATGCCGGTGTCCCCTAGGGGTCAGTGCTCTCTACGACGCTCTTCCTGCTGCATATCAACGACCTGCTAAAGCCCGGAACCTTTGGGTATGCAGACGACAGCACTTGTAGAGAGCTACGTAGCCAATGCACGGAACAGTGGACCACAAATCCAGTCTCTGAGAGAGGCCATGGTCGAGCGCTTGAATTTGTCCCTTAAGGCAGTCTCCGATTGAGGCGATGCCAAGCTGGTCAAGTTAAATGCAGCAATGACCCAAGCGTGCCTGTTCTCTGCCAAAAGGAGGCCATTCCAGCTGGCTCCTACTTTTCGAGATGTGTCTATACCGATAACTGACCATCTTGAGCTCTTGGGCGTTACTCTGACGTCAACCCTCAACTTCGGCTTCTACATTGAGTCCAAAGCTCAATTGGCTGCTAAAAAGCTGGGTATCCTCTCGAAGGTGCGGCGGTACTTCACATCGAAACAGTTGCTTCAATTATACAAAGCACAGGTTCGTTCGTGCATGGAGTAGGTACTGCTCGCACCTTTGGGATGGGTCAGCCAAATACCAGCTTGAGGCGTTGGACTCCATTGAGAAGCGTGCCAAGAAGCTCATCAGCAACGACTCCCTAGTATAGACCAAGTCCCAAAGTCTGGAGCATCGGCGCAAAGTTGCTAGTCTATCAGTTTTTTATCGAATACATTTCGGAGAGTGGGCTTTAGATCTACATGATCTAATTCCCCCCTGCCCTTTGACGCACTCGAGCGCCGCGCCCGCTAACTCATAGGTATGTCATTGTTTTTGGCATAAGAGACCGTGAGAATGTAATAGTTTTGCACTTGATGAGTTAAACGACAATTTGTTTCTCATCCAAGTGTTGGATCTTGGTACGTTTATGTAATTCCGTTAATTACAGCATGGCATGCTTTGATCAATACTAATTGTTGATCGAGGATGGCATACCTATATTATTATCTCTATTAATAAAACTCAAAGTGCACTTTGTCTGTATATTAAATATTTTTCCAATATTTCGATGGGGGGGGGGGGGGGGTTACTATACTATCGATACCTACAGAAGGCAAAACATTTTTTTTTTTCTATTGTTCTCTAAAAAAATCGCACCTCCGTGACCTAGAACTTAAGTTGTGTTTCGAAATATCTGAGCCAAATACTATAATTTTCCTATCTTTGGAGGGAGTAACCGTAAGTGGGTATTCGACCCCACATGTCGCCGTTATAGTTTTATTACTACAAACCCGGACACATTGTATAATTAAGTATTTGCTTTGTATAAAGCTAATGATAGAAATGTAGTCACGGCCTATTGTAAAGAGATTGAACACTTATTTCAACATCTGACATAATTTTTTTTTTTTTTTTTTGCAGACATCTTATTGGATTTGTTGACAGCAATGAACCTGTGTGGAAAGGTTACCTATATGCAGTCGGTTTGTTTGTATGTGGCACTGTACAAAGTTTGTTGCTGGGACAGTATTTCATGAAAGTATACACTGTTGGAATAAAAATCAAAAATTCACTTTGTAGTGTCGTATATAAGAAAGCTCTTTGTTTGTCTAACGCTTCACGCAAAGAGTCCACTGTTGGAGAAATAATTAACTTGATGACCACTGACGTAGACAGGTAATTTACCTTAATAAAATTACATAAATATATGTATTTATATTATTGATAACCATGTTAACTTGAGGTTATATGGTTATCATCAAGTTAACATAGGGAAAATCTTAGATAGGTAGTGATCTTGATGGCTAAGTTATGAAGCAAAATGTAAAATATTGCGCTAGAAATCGAATAACACATAAATCTCGCAAACTGCGTTATTTGTCATAGTCAAAAGCCTATACTCTGACCCTCTCCCTCTCCTCTTAAACCCTGTATTTTTTTTACTCGTAAACACACATGTTAAAATCGCCGATAGTACCCATATTTTTTTCTTTTTAAGTACCCTAGGTACGTTTTGTTTATCGTACACGTTATTTTGAAATGTCTTATATCTTTCCGAGACCGCCGACAAAATAATTGATATACGAATATAGGGTGACTTCGATTTACTACTTAGAAAATTGTTCATTAAAATGTTCTGTAAACTCTTCAGGTTCAGCAATTTAACATTTGTAAACTTAATATGGTCTGGACCGTTGCAAATTTCACTGGCCTTGTACTTCCTATGGGGCGTGCTGGGACCCTCGGTGTTGGCCGGATTGGCCGTCATTATCATACTTATGCCCTTCAACGGGTTAATAGCAAGCTACCAAGAGAAGCTGCAGTCTCAGTTAATGCACCACAAAGATGAAAGAGTCAAGCTTATGAATGAAGTACTTAATGGAATTAAGGTAGGATACCGCTAACGCACGATATACATAAGTTTGATGATTTCTTAGTCAGAATGATTGTTATAATCTTATTTCCACTAGGTTCTCAAAATGTACGCGTGGGAACCGAGCTTCCAGGATCTCATAGTAAGAATAAGGAACAAGGAATTGGGTGTTTTAAAAAAACAGGCATACTTGAACTCAACTGTGTCATTTATATGGATATGTACACCATTCTTAGTAAGTACTAGATACAACTGTTTTATTTTTCTGTAAAATTCTGTACGAAAAACTTTATTGTATTTTTTTGAACAGGTCTCGCTAATGTCCTTCACATGTTTCGTGCTCGTAAACGACACAGAAGTACTAGATTCTAAAAGGGCATTTGTAGCATTGTCGCTTTTCAATATACTTCGATTTCCAATGACCATGCTGCCTACTGTTATATCAGATGTTATACAGGTTGGTGAATTTCTAATTATAATAGATGTTTGTTCTAATTTACATGCGTGATTTAAAATATTTTATGTAACTTTCATTCATTTTTTTACAGACTTTAGTCAGTATAAAGAGGCTAAACAAATTCTTAAATTCTGAAGAGTTGGACACCAGTGCTATAGAACACAACCCAGACGAGAGTAAGTACCATGTTGCTTTACCTATTTCATTGGAACGTTATTCGAGTTAATCATTTTCAATAATCAACTGTAAGTGGTAGCACATGACAGTTGACTATGACAAAATAAAAGAACACTTAGCAATGAATAACAATTTATTTCAGAGGACCAAATCATAATAGAGAAAGGTCACTTCACGTGGGGTGAACAAGATTCGAAGCCGGTTCTCAGTAACATAAACCTGCATATTCCGAGCGGGTCACTAGTTGCCGTTGTAGGCGGCGTTGGATCCGGCAAGACCTCTTTGCTCTCTGCCTTACTTGGAGACATGGACAAGCTTTCTGGACGCGTTAATATCAAGGGTATGTGTATATGTTCTATCCAAACCCTATCATACATTCTACTCATTAATGGAGTAATTTTTTAAATAATATATAACAAAACTATTCCTTTCAGGCAACACTGCGTACGTTTCTCAGCAGGCTTGGATTCAAAACGCTACAGTCCAAAATAATATCTTGTTCGACAAGCCACTTGACAGAACCAAATATAATAATATTATCGATGCGTGTGCGCTCGCTACAGATTTAGAAATACTCGCTGGCGGTGACCAGACTGAAATTGGTGAAAAAGGTACGGATTCTAATGTTCAGTATATATATAAACGAAAATTATTGCGCTTTATGCTTGCACAATATCACTCCCAATATCAAAGTGTATATTAACACCATAAACTTTTTTTTTACTTGAATAAATCAAGGATATCGTCCGCCTGGGGAAGACAAAGGGTTATAGCGCACTCTTTAACGATTGAAACCACGGTGTTCCTCTTACTAGGTACCTACCTTTGGCCGGGGATGCGGGATTCGCTCGTGGTATCGCTATCCCCCGAAGTTCTCGAGTCAAGGGTCTCATAGGTGCTGTATTTTATTCGTATTCGTAACATATCGTAAAAGTCCTTAATCTACTTTCGGGATAACGGTGACTCTTGTCATTGACGTTTAAAAAGATCTAAGTAATTCTAGTCTATTTTGAATAAATGAGTTTTGAGTTTGAATTGAGTTCCGGATTTCAAATGGCAGACGCTCTTTGTAAAATGCGGATAATCAGCCGAATGTGGTTAGACTGGAAGCCAATTACAACAATGTAATAAAAAATTAGGATGATGATGATGGTGTGTTATAGCTAATTTGATGTATATCGACACAGGTATAAACCTGTCGGGCGGTCAGAAGCAGCGCGTGTCGCTGGCGCGCGCGGTGTACTGCGACGCGGACAACTACTTCCTGGACGACCCGCTGAGCGCCGTGGACTCGCACGTGGGCAAACACATCTTCGACAAGGTAAGTGTATAAGCACGGCGCGGGTGACGTCACCGAGCTGGCAAGTAGTGACGTGCGTGACTTGCAGGTGCTGGGCCCGAACGGACTGCTCAAGAACAAGACGCGCGTGTGGGTGACGCACAACGTATCGTACCTGGCGCAGACGGACCTGGTGGTGGTGCTGCGCGACGGAGAGGTGTCCGAGGTCGGCTCCTACCAGCAGCTGCTCGATAAGAAGGGCGCGTTCGCTGAGTTCCTGCTACACCACCTTTCCGTTGCAGAGCTATCGTCGTCAGCTGAAGGTGAGTTCTCTGTGCAATCTTCTTTGCATTTTGTGTTTCCAATTTTCTTTTAACAATGAACGGTCAGACGACGTAACATTATATTACATGTAATTGGAATAAAACGTATTTAAGAACTCAAGTAAACTGTTGGCACAGCGCCTACAAAAGTTTAAAGCTCTGAAGACCTTCAAAATTCGTTTCCTCATATTTTTCTAATTCACATTCCACATGCCATTACGTTTATGTAATCATCCCATGAATTACTGGACATCCAGCTAGGAATGGTCGATTTTAATTGCCTTTTTGGTAGCCTAGATGTATTGTTATTTGAACATTACAAGTCTCTGTTGTCATTCCATGAAATAAGAACGCTATTGTTAAGCGTATGTCATGCGTGAAGGTTACAGGAGATAAATGCATAATTGAATGTTTACTGTTAATATTCCCGCAGATCTGCAAGATATCAAAAACGATCTACAAAGTAAACTTGGTTCCGAATTTAATCGTAAATTACAATATGTTCGATCGATGTCAACGGGTCCTCCCGAGACAGAGGCGATAAATGCAGGTATTAAAAATTTCAATATGATTATAAATTTTAATAACATTAATGTAAAAGTTATGAGACTAATTAAATTATCTACCAGGTGACCACATCGAGAGTCCAAACAAGGAAAAGACAGATAAATTAACAGAAAAGGAAGAAGATCAATATGATCAGCTTATCGAGGCTGAGAAAACTGAAACTGGAAAAGTAAGTACCTTTTCTTAATAATTAATAATGACTGCATGTGTTAATGACTTCTCAGTTCTATTTAAAGTATCCACTTTATAAAAAAAGGAAGAAAAAAAAATTTTGTTTCTTATATTATGTTATACTTTCCTTTCTACAAACTTAGTTTTGGTAATTTAAACTATTTATGTTTCCCAAATAGTGTCATGGAGTTATCAAGAATATGAGAATAGAACATTCAACTGATATACTTTTGTTCACATAGGTAAAAGGGGCAGTCTACATGCACTATCTGTCGAATATCGGGTTATGGGCGGCCGCAGCAACAGTCATAATGCAAATCATACTACACAGTTTCCAAATTGGCGGCAACTTCTGGCTGGCGTTATGGTCCAACGACGACAAAATGGTCAGTTTTATTCTTCATTCTTCGTACATGAGCTTTTTCTTAGCCTACTGAGATAACTTAGGACGTACGTTTATTAGACTACATAGAACGAGAATTCTTGCGAACAATCTTTTAATTTTCTTTGATGATCTTAGCCTTATCAAAAACGAATTAATAAAGATGGTTAATATTTTATAGCTCGTGAACGGCACAATAGATACGCAACGACGAGACATGTATCTTGGTGTATACGGCGGTCTGGGATTCGGCCAAGGTAAGATATTTTTAAATACAATATTTAAAAAAAACTTACTTTATGCTTGATAACGTTCTTAATACTTCCGTTGTTTTTAGCACGTTAAAATAACACGGTACCTGATAACATGTACCGTGTTTATTTATTCTTATAATTATAATTCATATTTAAACTTGAAAGATAGTTTTAGTTTAATGCTTACAGCTCTTATACAAGGTTAGGCAGAAAGGGGCTACTAATTCGCGGGCCACTTAAAGTATCATTTATGACTGTTTTAAAGCAAGTGTTACAATTTCAAAATGCGGTTATTTTATTTTCATGGAAAATAATTTTATTTTAGTTTTTTCAAAAATTCATCCTTGCTTTAGTTACGAATTCAGAAAATGGAGCTTCTAATCCGTGACCCCAAATACGACCTATTCATTACTATGGATACTTTAACAAGCTTTCGGATTAGTACCCCACTTCCGATTAACCTTCTTATACATATGATTGGCTTCTTTTCACCATCGATCTTTCTTTATTTATTTTAAAATACTTTTGGTAAATATGCATGGAAAAATCTTTTCTCGTTTTTTCTTTTGGATTAGAAGGTTCTTTTACATACATTTGTTACCAAAGAAGTACTAATCAACCATAAACAGACCAAGACATCTGATTCATTAGAACGAACCTTACTCTTAACGTTCACGTGTAAATAAATTACACATTTAGGCACCATCAAAAGCCACGCTGAGCATTCAAGCTTCTAACCATAAATGCAACAACAATTAATTTTGAAAATGTATACTCTCGCCATTAATGTGACGAACCTGGGCGTTTTTGCAGTGTTGGCATCAGTGTTTGCCGATCTTATGCCGTTCTTGGCATGCTGGAGAGCAGCGAAGATGCTCCACGCGATAATGTTAGAGAATGTGCTAAAATCGCCGTTGCAATTCTTTGAGGTCACACCCGTTGGTAGACTCCTCTCTAGATTTTCCAAAGACGTGGACATGGTGGACACTTCGCTCCCTTTTCAGATTTCCAACGTAGTCAATAGTGGTTTTGAGGTAAGCTTGTGGTCACATGTGTATGTTTGGTTGTGATTCGGTTGCTTTAATAAATTGTGCACAATTGTGTACACTTGTAATACGCAATAATTAATTTGTTAACCTAAATGTGGGCTTTTTAATACAAACGAAAATTAAGCAAACTTCTATGTTCTTCCTTCAGAGCTTTTCTAAACTTTTGGGCATTTTCGGCTTTGTCTGATATTGTGTTATAAGTACCTATTTTAAGTCAATAAAATTCTCAACTCATCCGATCGAATCGAAATTAATTTCAATTACATAATAGTCTGTAAATATGAAGCTTTTTAGAAACAGTAATCAATCACCTAGCTTTAGATTGTGATGTAAAGGTCAGCGTAATATTTGACTTCAAATAGCATCGACCTAACGAAACTGTGCGTGTCGACATGACACAGCGGAAAGGCCGTGGCAAGGTCAAGGCTACTGTTGGATCGTCAGACAGGCAACACCCCTATTTATAGGCCCCACAATTAATAGAGCCCCAGCCCGCCCTACTATTCCTATTTCATTTTTTAAATAGAGACGTATTCATTATTGCTTGTAATGTGGTTCCTGGCAAGAATGGGAAATACTCTCTCTTCCAATTAAGTGTCGTAACAATTTTGAAGGATGGGCAACAATATTCTTCTGTGCTTTCCTAATCCCTCGTTTACTCCTACTTAGGTATAAAACATGTAGGTATTCTTTACGTACAGTACGCGTAAAATAACTTTGCCGCTCTGAAACCAGGGTTTCGGCGTTCTGTTCCTCACTTCACAGCGGCAAAGTAATTTTACGCTTAACGTATCAGTAAATATTTTTTTTTAAATATATTTCAATTTCATATGTTTAGTAGCTCAACATGTAGATTTCTGTAACACCCGTTTTAAATATTTTATACATGTTCATTACGTGTTAAGAACAAACACCTAACTTCTTTTTAAAAGTCTTTTTGGTACATCATTTGTTTACAACTTTTATCACAACATATTTTTAGGTGTAAACGAGGGGTAACAAACACTGCGACCACCAGTTTGCCAAACGTGACGATTATGTCAACATTACCCCACAATCGATCGCTGTTCCGGTCTAGTACTCCTACTAGACTGGAACAGGCTTCCACACTTGTCCAGCAGCAATGTATACTCAAATTCTATCGTAAATTGAGATTAATAATTGAGCATCTTTTTAGAACACGGACTTTTAGACGCTGCAGAATATGTAGACAAGACGAAGAAAAAGTTATTTGCTTGTCAAATAAATGTCCAAAATTATTGGTGGTAGGGTGGTGGCATTCTGTAAATGTGTCATGTCGTAATAATAAATCAATACATACCTAGGTATGTTATTAATAAGATTAATACGTTTTTTTTCTTTATAGGTAATTGGAATATTATTTGTGATAAGTTATTCTACGCCTATGTTCATGACCGTGATATTGCCCATTGGAGCCATGTACTACTTGATACAGCGGTTCTATGTGCCGACTTCGCGACAGCTCATGAGAATTGAATCAGTATCGCGCTCGCCGGTCTACTCACACTTTAATGAAAGCATTTTGGGAGCAACAAGTATACGTGCTTTTGACGTCATGGGCAGGTAAATTTAAACTGTCTTAAAACCTAAGTCAGTGGATACGAAACGGGGCACTATGAAAAAAAGACTTAAAAAAGAGGTCATGTCGACGGAGCCCCCTTACCACAAAGGGCATGCCGGAGTCTTCCAGACCCCAGCATCCCCTTCTAACCTATCCTGTCCGAGTCGGGGTGCCACAAATCCCGAGTTCGATTCGCTCACTCTTGCATCCTGAATTCTCCTAGTACAGGAATATTGCGTTTTGTACGGATCCCTTCGTCTTCGACATCGTTTTTACGACAAACGGTTGGTCGGAGACAAAAATCACCAAGACGCTTTTCGCCTTATTTTTAGGTGTTATATACGATAGAATCACGAAACCAACGATTTGAGAAAATATTTTTTTTGGCAATACATTTGTCTTTTTTCCTCAGCGCCCCGTTACGTGCACTCCAACCAAAACCTGCGACTGTCGAACTTTAATCCCGAATTTCTTACAACCTACAAGGGTTCGGTTAATAAGCAATTTCCATCAGACTAAACAGATTACCACAGGTGTATTAGTGACAGATCTTCCTCCTAGCCTTTTACCAACCATGTTGGGGTCAGCTTCCAGTTTAACCAGATGCGGCTGGTTACCAGTATTTTACACGCAGCGACTGCCATCAGACCTGCATAACCCAGTTACCTAATGGACAATGCAAATATCCTAACAAGGTTAGACCGGTTCTCAGTTTCGGGCTTCTGACTATCCGTAACGACTGTCATAGATATTCTTATGACACCCAGGACAGCCGGTTTAACGTGCCCTCCGAGGCACAGAAGGGTCTTGTGTAACGAATGGTCACCCATCCACAGACTGACCACGGCAAGCGCAGCTCGCAAATCGTATGATCGGTTCGGTTGTTAATTAGCCACGTGCCCCTCGAGGATTAGGGAGAGAAGCAGATAAAAAAAAAGTGAATCTTAAAAGAAAATATTGCCTTCGTGAATTTGGAATTCACCATGCTTTAATTTCAATTTTCAGATTCATCAAAGAATCCCAGCGGAGGGTGGATCATTTTCAATCGATCTATTACTTGAAGTGTGTCGCAGATAGATGGCTCGGAGTACGTCTCGAGACGGTCGGCAGTCTTATTATATTTTTTGCTGCATTATTTGCAGTAATCGGTCGGGAAAGTATTAGTCCCGGCCTCGCTGGTCTCTCCGTCAGTTATACTTTAGAGGTACTTACAAACCTTTTTGTAAAAGTTATTTCATACATTAATTTCATGTAAGTGGTAACGATAGATGACATTATTTTAATACGTTATTATTTTTAGATAACACAAACTTTAAGTTGGATGGTCCAGTTGGCATCAGGGGTAGAAACGGACATAGTAGCAGTAGAGCGAATGAAGGAGTATGCGGAGACAGAACGAGTAAGTAATAGCACAACGAAAAACAATGAAGGGTAACATGTTAGGTGAGCGGAGGATGTGGTGACTTAGTGACTATAACGCCACAGTTTAGTTACTCTATCAGTTGTCTAACGCGAGGCCTCGATGTCCTGAGTTGCTTCAAAACTGTCAATGTCAAACTGTATGAAGTAGATAGTTACATTTTGATGACGCGTCGTGTTTGCAGGAGGCGGCGTGGAACGTGGCTGCAGGCCCGAGCCCGACGTGGCCCGAGGCGGGCGCGCTGCAGCTGGAGCGATTGACGCTGTCGTACCGCGCCGGTGCCGAACCCGCGCTGCGTGACATCACGTGTACCGTGGCGCCGCGCGACAAGCTCGGCATCGTGGGCCGCACCGGCGCCGGCAAGTCCACGCTCACGCTCGGCCTGTTCCGCATCGTGGAGGCTGTCTCCGGCCGCATCCTCATCGACGGCCTGGACATCGCCAGCATCGGCCTGCACCAGCTGCGCTCGCGTATCACCATCATCCCGCAGGACCCAGTGCTGTTCTCCGGCACGCTGCGCATGAACCTGGACCCGTTCGAGACGTTCTCGGACGAGGACATCTGGCGCGCGCTCGAGTACGCGCATCTCAAGCCGTTCGTGCAAGGTGAGTGTCTGTGCTCGTGTGTGTGTGCCGTAGTGCCTGTGAGAGCGCAGGACTGACCGTGTGTGTGTGTGTGCAGGGCTGACGGCCGGGCTACGTCACGAGGTGTCGGAGGGCGGCGAGAACCTGTCAGTGGGACAGCGGCAGCTCGTGTGTCTGGCGCGCGCGCTACTGCGCAAGACGCCGCTGCTCGTGCTCGACGAGGCCACGGCCGCCGTCGACCTCGAGACCGACGAGCTCATCCAGGTATGCAGACGCAACTTACCCTACCCTCAACGCCCACCCACTCACCCCACTCTGTCTCACCCCCTCTCGTCTATCGTTACAGAAAACCATCCGTTCAGAGTTCGCGTCGTGCACGGTAATCACCATCGCGCATCGTCTGAACACCATCATGGACTCCACCAAGGTCATGGTACTGGACAAGGGGCAACTCGCAGAGTTTGCGCCGCCCGAACAACTTTTACAAGATAAAAACTCTTTATTCTATAGCATGGCCAAGGATGCAGGGCTAGTTAGCTAAACTAATAAATCACAAACTTATCCATAACAGTGAATACCGGGTGCTAGACTAGTTATGTTGAGATTGTTATTCTTGTAAATCAAAGACAAATATTGCCATACACGTATGTGGCTGCTTACGTTAAGCGCTTTTCGGAAAGCGCTTTACGCACGCGCGACTGTGTTCTAGATTGATAAACTCGTTTTACTCCCTTGATTAGCTGTCTGATTGATTTCAAACATACTACCAACTGTTATGTTTATAGAATGTAATGATTAAGTTTATAGTAATAAACTGTGTGTGTAAGAATCGAAATAATGTGAACTTGTATCCAATTCCAATGAGGCAGGTTCTGCGTTCTATAAAATTAGGATTGAAGATGCATTTATACCAAACGATCATAGAGCTACAATTAAAACATTCCTTATAACTAGAACATTACCGTTTCAATCAAACCAATCAACCATCAAGCGAACACCTGTTCTATCCTATCCTTTGCTCTATGGTGTTAAATATTGTATTACCAAATTTTTCCACTTTTTGCATCTTATAATTTATCATCTATACTAATATTATAAAGAGGTAGAATTTGTTTGTTTGTTTGTTTGTATGTAGGAGGTAATCTCTGAAATTACTCATCCGATTTCTAAAATTCTTTCACCAATAGGAAGCTACGTTATCCCTGAGTGCTATAGGCTATATTTTGGGATCAAAAAATTAGGGATCCGTAAATTAACGGGAGCGAAGCCGCGAGCAAAAGCTAGTCATTGATAAAAATGATAAATAATGAGATGCATGTAAAAGCAACAAACGTTGATAGTAGATATGTGTGTACTTAATTGTTTTCTGTGATAGTTTTGAAGAACCGAGAATTCTGTATCCTGCCTATCCCCATGGAGAAAGGAGTGTTTTTATGTACTTATGTTACGATACGAATGAAAAGTGTAATTTCCAAGATTTCAAGGCCTATATACAATAGAAAAACAATATTTCTAAATAATAAGTTAATTCCAAATGCAAGTATGTAAAGGCATAATACATAAAATGTAAATGCTGGCTGTTATTCGTTTTAAGATATGGAATTGCCGACAACAGGGTTTAGTTTAGAGTATGAGTTGATGAGTCTTCAATTTCGTGCATTATTTAAGAGAATCTTTGTACCTACCAATAAATATTAAAATTAAAGATTTTACAATTTATGTATGAGATTTTTTAACACCCTAACATATTTAATGCTATGGTTCTAATCAGCCATGTCAAACATGCGGCCCGCACTGAGCATTGTCCTGCGGCCTAAATCAATTTTGAAAACAGCCAGAGAATGCGACCCCCGAACGTGTTAAAAATCATTTATGAAAACGCGCGAGTCCATATACCTATCACGACTCACGACCGTTTTCGACGACCGATGTAGGTAAGTTGTATGTTGTTGGTGATTTTGGATATTAAACACTTCGACATCCCACATTTAATTTTTAAATAAAAGTCTACGGGTAAATAAAATTACCCGTGGACCCGTTAGTGGGTCGACTCACCGGGACCACAGGTAACGAGTGAACAAAAAATATAACACTTTTAAAAATTAAAAAAATTAAGTCTGTAGTTTTGCTAATGAAGAATTTGCAAAAGTACCTACTATTACGGACTTATAATTTTGTGTATGTTGGTAGAAACGTGTTTAACATGACATGTTTTTTCGTTAAGATTTTCAGTGGTTTGTCTTCTTTAAGAAGTTTTGCGGCCCACCTAGTCTACGGTCTTCGTGCTTTTGGCCCACCAATGACTTTAAGTTTGACATGTTTGTTCTCCATCGACGATAGCGTAGCGACCCTAGCTGGCCTAGATCCTGCAAAACGGCACTCAATTCTGAATACCTACATGGATACAGTGCCTTATCCCACTAGTTAGAGCTTCTGCTCTGAGGCCTCGGGGCGACCAGTGATCTGTGAGCCCTTTATCTACTTGATCAGCGCCCCCTTTATGCTCGGGACTCTGATGATGCGTACGCGGCGCCGTACACGGCACCGTGCTGCGGCGCGGCGCAGGCGCCGTGCCGTTTCACGGCGGGCGGCGCCGCACCGTAGACATGGGGCCACGGCCATACGCTTGGTATTTGTCAAATGTTTGTGTACCGGGCTATTAATAGGTACAATGAGACCTCCTCTGTTTGTGACAGAAAAAGATCTGGCCGTCCACGTAGTGTTCGTACGAAAAAGGTGGTCAAAGCAGTAAGGGAAAGAATTGGAAGAAATCCTGTCCGAAAGCAAAATATTTTACCTCGGGAGATGAAGGAGCACCCAGAACCATATCGCGTATTTTAAAAGATGACTTAGGACTTGCAGCCTATAAGAGACGCACTGGTCATTTTTTAACTGATAATTTAAAAAGAATAGGGTGGTAAAATCGAAACAACTACTGAAGCGGTACGCAAAGGGAGGTCACAGAAAAAAATTGTTTACGGATGAGAAAATCTTTACAATTGAGCAACATTTTAACAAACAAGCTTAGGAAGCTTCCCAATTAGTCGACAGAGTGCAACGTGGGCATTATCCGACTTCAGTGATGGTTTGGTGGGGTGTTAGCTATGAAGGAGTGACTGAGCCATATTTTTTGTAGAGAGAAGGTAGTTAAGCCCCATAACAACACCATGTTCAATAACCAAGTATGGTCCTTCCAACAAGACTCGGCGCCGGGTCATAAAGCTCGGTCCACGCAGTCTTGGTTGAAAGTGAGCGTTTCGGACTTAATTAGAGCTGAAGACTGGCCGTCGTCTAGTCCCGATCTTAATCCGCTGGATTATGATTTATGGTCAGTTTTAGAGAGTATGGCTTGCTCTAAACGCCATGATAATTTGGAGTCCCTAAAACAATCCATACGATTGGCAGTGAAGAATTTTCCCATGGAAAGAGTGCGTGCTTCTATTGATAACTGGCCTCAACGTTTAAAGGACTGTATTGCAGCCAATGGAGACCACTTCGAATAAGCTTTTTATATTTTAAATTGTTATATATTTATGTACTATACTAACACACTGTAAAAGTAATAAATATGAGTTGCAATAAATTTTTTTTTTCTTGACAATATTTTGGCAAGACTAGGTAGTTACTAATATTTTAGAAGTTTACTGCTTGAATGCATGTTACAAATTTAGATGCTAAATGCTAAAAAATAACCACCATGCTGAGTTGTATTTAGAGTGGCTTACATACTTACCTACTTAGAAGATAACTAGTGGCTAAGATAGTATCATTCAGACGCTCGTTAAATGTGGCTGACTTCAGTGTACCTACATTTTTGGAGGCGAATAATGCAATTAAAATAAAGTCTGTTTAATTAGCACCCATAAAAAATCTCTTCCCAACTCCTTAGTCCAATCTCGGTAATAACGAGCAAAACCCATAGAAGTAATATGTACTACGTACAACGCAAAACCTAACTGCACTACGCGGTGACGTACCTACGTTAGGATGGCGGCCTGTGGGTCCTTTCAAAAGAAACACTTTGGTACTGCTAATAAAGGAATTTAATTACTGCACAAAATTTATAAAATACAAGAATAATCGGACAAAACTAGTAGGTTGACTGTATCGCTAAACATGCGATACAGGTATGAGTAGTACTGGTAGTACAATAAAATGTAACATCGGCATTTACTTACATATCACAAAATTGGGTATCAGTACCATACGGTAGAGACCTTCAGCAGTCGCGTATATTACGGCCGACGTATCTTGGCGAGTCTGAAGGCAGCTGATTAGCTACGCAGTAGACAGTTTCGTGTCTTAAAGATTCATTGCGCAGCCAAACAACTTACTTCAGACTCGCCACGATACGTCGGCCGTATTGTAAGTCGCGTTAGACTTCAGATTTGCTTCAATGAGACGTAGTCTTTTTTTCGCTTAATAATGACATGCAAAATACGGACCACGTTTAGGAAGCTACGGTTCCGAATAGTAGCATTGCACCAATTTTTCAGAGCTTAAACCGGTTTGAACTGTTATAAACCGATCATCAGCGACGCTGTTTTCTTGATTTCTGCATTGTCCTGGTCTTCTATCGAAATATCCTGTCTGCTGTACCGATGGACATTGTGAGGAATTACTAATAAAGATACACCTAGTGCTTAACTTACTGCATGACAGGTATGACTTTTATCGATCACTGTAACATTCCTCGTAACTTTTGTAGCAGGTAAAATTACTTATTTTAGACTCTACACAGTGTTTATTCTCCAAATGCAATAAATACACTAATGCCAAACCACCACTAGTTAAATAAAACAAAGTTCTTATCAAAAACACAAAAGGGCAAAAACTTTGCAAAATCAAAACTGGGCGCTTACTATGACCTCTTAAGAAAACGTTCAAATGCCAGCCAGTCAATTTCCGTCCAAAAGCAGGCCTGCTTTTGAATCGCTAAAAATCGTACCATGATAGTAGGTACTAAAGGTAAGGTGAACGACCATTGAACCAAGTTGAACGGTAATGCTTGTTCATGGTACGAACGATGACATAGTACAAAAAAGCAGGGCAACTGCCCTGCTTTTTGAACTGAACTTGAACTCAACTTCCAGGCAACTTCTGTCCTGCTTTAAGGCTGGAAACAGTGCTCGACCGACGGCCAGCGCTGACCGTCGGTCGGCGTAGCTATATCTATGCAAGTCTATGAATGCGCACAGCTACGCTGACGATACGCGCGTGATTTGGTTCGCACGTACTAAGGTCAAAAAAAGCTCCTAACATTTCTAGACAGTTAATATGTTGCTTCTTTTCTTGGCTGCTCCACTGTCCACTAGCCGTCTGATCCCCACACGCGATACCCCACCCAGTTGCGTACGGTCGGTCGAGCCGTCGGTCCGGGTCGTCGGTAGCGCGTACGTCGGTTGACCGACGAGCTATGAGATTGTATGGATGCGTTCAGCGCTTCGCTGACTGAGCGACCGACCGTACGCGCGTACGTTTACTCAAAGCAAAAATGAATATCGATACAGAGCGCCTTATTAATGAAATGCGGCTTCGTCCGGCAATATGGGATTTATCGTCTGTATTTTATAAAGACCGTGATGCTAAAATAAGTGCTTAGCAAGAAGTTTGTAAAGAATTAATTCCGGATTTCGACGATAAGTCTGACAGTGAGAAAAAGGATATAGGTAAGTAAACAAAATTTTTCCTCGTCTTATTGCAATCTCGAGAATAGTTTGCAGAATTCGCCTTCAAGTACCTAACCGTTCTTCAAGCATTGGGTATACATTATATCTTCGCCGCCTTCTATTCCGACGTTTGCGCAAAAAATAGCGTGCACACATTAGAGCATTTCCGGCAAAAGGATTCATTTTTCTTGTGAACTGTACACACGCGTCGCAGTTCGCCGTCAGCTTAGCGCTGAATGCATTTTCGCAACCGACGACGGTCAGCGCTAACGGTCTGGACGTACGGTCAGGACGTACCGTCGGTCGAGCACTGTTTCCAGCCTAAGAGGTCATAGTAAGCCCCCTGGGCATAATAATTTACCCCTAAACACTTAGAAAACCCATTTTTTTTCAGCTTTCTTTCCCCATTGAAAATTATTCTGAATTAAAAAAAAACCGTCATAGCAATATCAGGGGGCTTACTATGACCTCTTAAAACAGGACAAAAGTTGCCTGGAAGTTGAACCGCCTTGCTTTTTTGTACTATGTCATCGTTAGAGCAAGCCTGCTACGTTGACGTTTACGAAATCCGTTCACCTTTTTTTGTATAGACTTTTTGTACCATGCCATGCATGAACAAGCATTACCGTTTAACTTAGTTCAATAGTCGTTCACCTTTAGTACCTACTGTCATGGTACGATTTTTAGCGATTCAGAAGCGGGCCTGCTTTTGAACGGAAGTTGACTGGCTGGCATTTGAACGTTTTCATCATAGTAAGCCTTAGAGCATAAGTAGTAGGGAAGCCCCCAGTTCCAAATAATAAAAATAATGTAAAAGAACTGAAAATATTGTAAATGTTCCGCCAAATATCAATGTCAAAGTACCCACTATTTCTATGATATTTAGGTACGAAAGATCCTACATTATTTTTGAAGTGTATTCGGGCCAAAGAGTCCTTAAAATATAGCTTGATTAGAATGACAGCTGCCAAACTAGTGTGACTAGTGCTGGGAAAGGACTGGTCAAATCGATATAAATCAGAAAAAATAAATATAATACATTTAATTTGTACATTTTCTTAGCCGTCATCTTGGATTTGGATTTTGACCTTATTTTCAGCATCAGCACACCGGAAAACCATGAAATTGACACCCAATACAACTAAATTGCAAATATTCATGGCCACCATTTTGAATTTGAGTTTTGATCTCATCTTTAGCATTGGTCTGTGGATGGGTGACCATTTACCATAGCGAGTTTCCTCCGTGCCTCGGAAAGCACGTAAAGCCGTTGGTCCCGGCTGTCATTTGTAGATCTTTGACAGTCGTTACTGTTGGTCAGAAGCCAGAAAGTCTGACAACCAGTCTTACCAAGAGTATCGTATTACCCAGTTACTGGGTTGTGGAGGTCTGATAGGCAGTCGCTCCATGTAAAATACTGATATTCAGCTGCATCCGGTTCGACTGGAAGCCGACCCCAACATAGTTGGGAAAAGGCTAGGCAGATGATGATGACCTCATCTTTAGCATCAGCATACCCGAAAACTTTGGATTTGATACCCATGACGAATAATCATAGCCACAATAGTTTATATATAAAAAATACATTTAAAACTTTTAAAGACCTTTTTAATATTGTACGAAGTAGGTATATTATCATCGCATAAAAAAAGTAATAATTTTTTTTTTCAATTGATTTACATTTATCGATGTGTCCCATCTCTAACATTTTTGCATTATGACATAACTTTTGAAGAACGTAAGATTTATATTTCATGACTATGAATCAGTAAGAATTATTTTAGTTTTCTAGCTGATTTTTAATATTTTGAATTTTAAGGGAAGCACTATATTTAAAAAAAATGTTATCATGCTAGTTAAAGGTAGAACCGCACTAGGCGGAACTGCACCGCAGCGGAACTGAACTTCACGACGCGTCAAAATATTCTTTATATGAAATTGTATGAGACAACACGCACTAAGCGACAACGGAACTGCACTGCAATTGAACTGCGCGGCAAAGTTGAGCAACTGACCAAAAGTGTCGCTCCCTGTCGCGACGTGTAGTTCCGTTGCCGCGGAGTGCGGTTCGACAAACTTCATTCCACTCCTATCGCTATTCGGAATAGTGTGTCCATCCTTTGTATATGCGGCTGCATAATTTGTAATAACTCATTGAATTTGTATTGAGACATTCTAAAATAAGTATGGAATGTTATTGGATCCTTCTTAAGTCGTGGCAAAAGCGTAAAATACTCGTCTTCTTCATATCGCGAGTTTGATATGTCATGTAGCCATATTCTTTGCTTTTTTCTTGCCTGTTCTTGCTCGATCCTTTCCTCTTCCTCGCACAACAAGGAAATAATAATCATATTATTATCCATTTCGTCGTTCATCTTGCTCAGAGGTTGCTTAGCTACTGAATATATTTTTGTAGCACCGCTGCAGTTCAAGTGCGGCTTACTATAAAATGACGCGTCGTGAAGTTCAGGGGGCTTACCATGACGTCTTAAGAAAACGTTCAAATGCCAGCCAGTCAATATCCGTTCAAAAGCAGGCCTGCTTCTGAATCGCTAAAAATCGTACCATGACAGTACAAAAGGTGAACGACTATTCAACCAAGTTGAACGGATAAGCTTGTTTATGGTATGAAAAGTCTATACAAAAAAAACAGGTGAACGGATTTCGTAAACGTCAACGTAGCAGGCCTGCTACAGGCCTGCTATAACGATGTCATAGTACAAAAAAGCAGGGCAGTTCAACTTCCAGGCAACTTCTGCCCTGCTTTAAGAGGTCATGGTAAGCCCCCAGTTCCGCTGCGGTGCAGTTCCGCCTAGTGCGGTTCTACCTTAAGTCAGTGATTTTTCGTGTGCCATATAAATCACCCGTTCGACGTAACTACAAAGTTATGTCGTCACTTTTGCTGACATCTGTCATTCTAATCAAGCTATGGAATATGGTCATAGTCATAGGCTGGGCCATGGTATAATAAAACAAGGTAGTTTCGTAGGACAGTTTCTTGAAGTCTCTTGATAGACAGCTAGATAGATCACATGACCTTTCTACGTCATAGCCAATGATGAACCAATAAGCTTCGGCTTTTGTTGTCAAACTTTGTTGTTATTGGTCGGAAAAAATCACAAATAGTGACCTGACGTAATACGGTTCATAGTCGGAAGAGAATACCATGTTTTATTGAAGCATGGGCTGGGCTGTGTTATCTATGGTGTATTTTTGTGTGACTGACTAACTTTAATAATTTTCTATCTGTGCATGGTGCGGTGCGGTGTGATTTGGTGTGTGATGTCGAAAATTTTATCGAATTTTTTATTACAAGTAAAAACACTCCACGCCCTCAGTGAATGAATAATTTTTGATTGTTGATATCTATTGATAATCAATCGTTATATTAATTTAATATATCCCGGCAGAGTGTCAGTTTTATCGTAAATGTATGGCAGTTACAAAAAACTAATAATCACAAATTGTGACAATGTCTTACAATTCCACGCTTGATAGTTTCTGTGGATCTCAATTTTGGGTAAGTAGGTCTTTAGAAATACTTTAGTAAAAAAACGTTTTGGTTAAGATAAGTGAAAGTAAAAGACTAACTACCTACTTACATAAAAGTACTTCAAAATGAGAAATGTTAAGTTTCAAATAAACTAACCAGTTTTGCAGCGTCTAAGCATGGTAAAGATGAAGTTGAAAGGTCAATTTACTGAGATAAACAAGTCACCTGAGTTTGGTTCATTGTAGAAAAACAAAATAAACCAAGTTTAATTTTATGATATCATTTCACATTTAAATATAAAATTACAATTTATATAATATACACATTATAATGCACCTGATTTACAGAAGAATTTATCAGTTACAAAGAAAACTAAACCAAACTAATTTTATTGTCTCTACCAGACTATAAAATTATGCAAAGTACAATTTCTGCCAATTTATATGAGTACTATGTGTTTATTACTGTATACTCGTAATTAGTTTTTTACAAGTTACTTAGCAAGAATTTGTTTAATATTGAAATCCTTTATGATTTCTGTGTTGAAGCTCATTCAAACACTTGACCCAAATTCAGTCCATTGGTTGTCATAGTATTTTTATCTAAGCTATCATCAAGTCCAATAGACCATGAACACCAGATTTTATACCTTAGCTTTAGTTTGGCTTATACTTAAAATTTTACAAATCAAATCCCTTGCCTTTACTTAAAAAATGACATATCCGAATGAATAAGTTTAGGTGCAGAATTTTATCCTCTTGTTATGTCTAATAATCATGATTTGTGTTGTTGTATAATTTGGAAATGGTAGTTTTTAGTTTTTATATAAACTTTACATTATTATAACAAAAACAGTCCAGTTTTATTCTGTGCCTAAAAAAATATTTAAATCAGCTTAACACCTGTCCATGAAAAAAATATAATATTTAAAAAAAAAACTTCTAGATTCAATACCCAATTAATATACTTAATTCAGTAAAATATACATTAATGAATACCTGGTCTAAGCTGAAATCTGGATAGCAAGAGAAATCAAATGTATTTTAGAGAAGAACCTGCATTGATCAATATAAATATATGAAACACTTAAAAAAATTAAAGTGGGCTCTTAAAATATAAACAGCAACGAGCAAGGCCTTCAACATGGTTTTTGTAATTTAAGTCTGACAAATCAAACTCATTAAAGCATTCTGAGTGGAACCACATGACCATGACCCAAGCCATTTTCTATAATAGCACCATGTCTATGAATAAAACCAGTTTTTGTGATGTCAAACTAACATAGCTGTATTCTACAGTGCCTTATCATTTTGTTGGTGTCAAATAATCACTTTGCTAATTTGTACTGGTTAGGAAACTTGTGTAGGTCAAAAATATATTATCTAGTATCTATTGAAATTGAAAGTACTTTCTAATAAACTGTGACTTGCTCGAAGAAGTAGTTTTTACAATATGTAGCATCTTTTAATAAATAAAAAGTGTCTTTCTGTCATTGATATTAAATATAAATATCAAATAATTAGAAGAAATGAACTAAAATTACTTCATAAAACAGTCAAGTCATGTAATTGTACAAGAGATTAAAATGTTTCTTAGGAGAGTAAGTAGTTCAGTGTAGGTATCTTCATTAAAAATTAATCCTGCCACCCACCCACCTGAGCTTCCTAACCACACACAATTACAGACTTTATATTTAATGTAGATATGAAACAATGTTTTATTTAACTTGAGCTCCTAAAGTATATTAATTATTTGTTTTAAATTTATTGTATTTTGTATGTTTTAATTAACACCAGAATAGTCTTGCTGTCATAACTACTAAAATAATTACTTACAAACCACAAACACACACAATGATATCTCTGTGTGTTAATGTCAAACCAAAATCTAAAATGTGCAAAACCAGCCTGTTTCAGCATCAGTGCAGTGCTGTCTGGTAAACCAGCTTCCCAAGCATTTTAATATGATTACCTATGATTTTTAAATTGTATTTAAATACTTATAAAGGTTTTAGACAAACTTTGCTTTCATGTACTTAGTATGTTAAAGAATATGATGAATCATGCTTATTATGTACTTATTGTCATATGTTTTTTTTTCAAATATTATGTAAGGTCTAGAATTCAGTAATATATGTGTTGCATCATCATTTCACAATATTATTTAAATTCATAGTAGGTTATCTGTAGGTAGGTATGTAACGTTAGTGAAGAACTAACTTTTTCTGAGTTCTGAATGGTCTTTCATGCAAATGGATAAGCGTCGTAAGGTGGGGCAGGACGTAATTATACATTACTAGCTTTTGCCCGCGGCTTCGCTCACGTTAATTTATAATAAAAAATAAACTCTTAACACTCTACTAAAGTTTCTAAGCCAATTTTTGATACCTTGGGTTACATTATTTTAATTTATTTAAGGATCCCTAATTTTTTGATACTAAAATATAGCCTATAGCACTCAGGGATAACGTAGCTTCCTATTGGTGAAAGAATTTTTGAAATCGGATGAGTAGTTTCGGAGATTACCTCCTACATACAAACAAACAAACAAACAAATTCTACCTCTTTATAATATTAGTATAGATGTCGGTTGGCCTAGTATTTCGTAGCATTTTTTATTCTAATAAAAGTTTTATAATATAGCCAAACTTGGGTAGATTTGAGTATGGTCTGTAGCTTTTACGCCCGCACAGTACCTATCATCAATTTTACTGACGCCCACGCGACGACGCTCACACGGTGATATTGATACGGGGATAATCAAACGCTCGGATCGTTTGTATAAAAGTTACAGTTCACGTAAATACCTACCTATACAAGCCGGCTTCACATTTACGACAGGTTCAGTACCAGGAATTATCAACGTAAAATGAAAACATCGTGAACTACAATTTGTAAGACTTATGTGGATAATGCTTCTAACAATATTGTCAATCTATAGGTACATAAAGTGGCAGGACAATCAATATTTGATGGGATCTTGAAAGTTCAACCTTCTACACCTTACCAAATTAAACTACTATTTCCTTATCAATATGACAGAATATCAATTTGTCTCTAGGTATTGGTACCTACTAATTATTTATTCAACACGAAGCCACACTAACGACATACACACTTAAGTACCTACACCTGAAGGCGTTCGTGAGAACTTATGTTATTGAAGAAAATGCACAATGTAATAAACCTTTACCCCCTTATAACAAAAGATGGTTTAAACCAAGACTAAGGTAAACCCAGGTTTAAAATATACCCATCTCTTTCTTATGTCATATAACAAAAAGAGACGGGGCTATTCTAAAACCTAGGTTTTTCTTAGACCATGTTTTGTAATAAGGGGGTTAGAGACAAATTAATGATCGTATTATCTGGGCGTAGCACAGATGCAATTTCAGTCCAGATGTGTCTTACGATGCAACGGGAGTGATGAGGTGTACACGCCCACACTTTACTACTGTTATTGAGCACGGCACAAGCCTTATTTAAACAATTCCTGCTTAACATACGCTCAAACTCCAAAAATAGTACAGTAAAAATCTTTATCGTCAGCCTATGGAGATAAGCACAATTTTATTTCTGGAGAACTTAATCATGCTGTCATGACTGTTTACGTTTTTAAAGTTCCGTAGTCAACAAGGAACCCTTATAGTTTCGCCATGTCCGTCCGTCCGTCCGCAGCTTAGCTCTAGCAGAGACTCTTAGTACTAGAAACCTATAATTTGGCACGGATATAACATATGAATCACGGCGAAAAGTGGTAAAATAAAATTATGAAAAATATTTTTTTTGAGGGTGCCTCCTATACATCTAAAGTTGGGATGTTTTTTTTTTCTCGTCTACTTCATCGTGTGGGGTGTTGTTGGATAGGTCTTTCAAAAATATTGTGTTCGTGAAAACAATTTTTCGATTATGGGATCCGTTTCTGAAATATTAAACTTTAAAGTGCTAATTTTTGTTAGGGTCAAGTGTCCCCCCCCCCCTCCTGCCAGCTAAACGGCTAGTTTTGGATATGTGAAAAAATTCACGGTAGTAGTAAGTATACACAACGAAGTTAAAAGGAAAATTATCACAGCTAAGTAGGCTTTACAAGTTTACGAGTAATAGTCGACCGACCGGAAAAGTACAAATTTCGTACAAATTCCATTGAAAAATTACTAAGCCCTCTTCTAAGTCTGCATTATTGTGCAACTACGGAACCCTATTACTGCGCGTGGCCCGACACGCACTTGGCCGGTTTTCTTGTTCAACATTATAATCACTTTGGTGCATGTGAAACTTTCGCCCTATATCGAACATAGGAATGGAAATTACTAATTAGAACAAAATGCGCATGCTTTAAATTAATAACACAGTCCAAAGCGCATTCCATCTCGTGTGGGATCGCCTATTATAAGTTGGAACAGGCGAGAGTACTACAGAATATTATCTTGAACATGCTAGGCATGATTTCGGCTTCGAACGTGTCTGTAGATAAGTTAGATAAGACAAAGAACACAAGTTTGCCACACATCTTTTGAAAACTGACTATAGGCGAGCCCATATTTCCGATTTGTTCGTTCGATAGTCTAAGGGTTGGACCTCATCTGGCAGCACGGAATCGCCTTTTTCCGTCGCCCTTTCTCTTTCTGTCGCTTAGAACTGCCATTGCCGCCATTGCATTTTGTCCGTGATGCCGATCGCCTCGAGGATTCCGCCGCGTGCTATCGCATTATGCTTTCTGTCTCGGTCTAGCAAATGGCAGTTCTAAGCGACAGAAAGAGAAAGGGCGACGGAAAAAGGCGATTCCGTGCTGCCAGATGAGGTCCAACCCTAAAGCTGCGTTTACACGGCTGTGCAAGCGGCGCGGCGCTCGCGCCGGCGCGTGCTGTGTGCGGCGGTGCGGCCGCGGCAGGCGTGGGCGTGGTGTTGGAAATGTATTTGCAATTCCATTCAAGTCCACGCTGCACACATGGCGCCTTTCGCATAAACGCAGCTTGATCCGACGATCTGAGGGTTTCTGAGCTGAAATATGTTTTTGTGATCATTCCTCTATAGGATCGGATGGCAGCCACTGAACCGAAAAGTGTGATAGTCCGTAGTGTGGTTTTCCGATACAACTATTGTAAGTTGTATCAGACAATCGGAAAGCAAATTCGAGTATGAACCCGCGGCCTAACGGGAACAAAGCAACGGGATATTAAACCTAATTCTAATGACCTTGGTCTCTGAATAAGAATGACATGCTATTTGAAGCTGATAACTATTCAGTAGGTACTTAACCAAAACATTGATTGTGTTCTGTTATGTTCAATAATCTTAAATATCTGTACAACTACTACTGCGACTTCTCTTCTTAGTGTATTGGGCCTGTTATCAGTCTATTTTTACAGTTTTGCACGAAATTGCTACTGCCACTCACCGTCTTGAAATTCTTTCTTCTTCTGAAGGTCCAAATCCACAAGCAAGTTTTCTTGCGCAAGTTTTTGTACTTACTCCATTGCTCGCTCGGTTCGTAAAACTTGCTGTAGGCCTAGCACGAATGTTTTGAAGTATAGTAACGTAACGTTAATTTGAGTGAATTTTGAACCGAAAATACAACTATTCCATAGCATTTTAGTTTAAATTTATGCGACATCCACAAGTATCATACATAGATATGAATAAAGTTTTCAATTCAATTAAATACTATGAGCGAAACGGGTATTTCCAATTCAAAATTCACTCGCGTTAACGTTACGTTTACGTTACCATACGTCACAACATTCGTGCTAGGCCTACAGAAGTCTTCGTGCAGCTGGAAAGTCGCTTGCACAAGTCAACGCGATTTATGCTCTCGTGGTGTTTTTGAACGACACACAGCCTGAAATCGTCAATTCATTACTTCAACTCAGTATTTGCTAACCACACTATGTTTTCTTTTTTCTTCTAGAATAGCAGTCTCACATGGTACACCGACAACCCAGAGCTAACGCCATGCTTCCAAAAAACCGTGCTAGTGTGGACACCGTGTTTGTACTTATGGGTCGGGGCGTTCCTTGACACCTATTACATTTTAAACAGCAAAGAAAGAAATATACCATGGAATATATTAAACATCAGCAAGCTGTTCATAACTTGCCTTTTGATAGTGTTAAAATTTGTGGATCTGGGCGTGACAGTACACACCTCATCGAAAGGAGAGACCGAAGTGTTCAGTGCCGATTATTATAGTCCTACTGTAAAGATTTTGACATTTGTAAGTATGATTTCATTTATTATTATTCTGATATTTATTACATAGTGGGGTCCATCTCTTGCTTTCTTCTTTGAGACCAAGGTATCGGCCCCATCAGATAGACTGGACCCCGTGATGCCTAGTTGGGAAAAGGCTAGGCTGAGTCACCACATTAATTTAGTAGTCATTGATTAATAGCCGAGTATTACGATTAATGAATATACATCATCGTTAATCTTCTCGAAATACGATCTAAGCCTCTAAACAAGTTCTTTTACAAACACGTTTATTTCATAAATGTTATTAAAATTTATAAAAATACTAGCATGTTACAACCGCAGGCCACACCCACACCGCGAGCTAAGCCAAGTTATCTTAGCTCGCGGTGTGGCATGCGCTTTACCCCCTAACAAAATTAAATATGTCCAAATAATATTCACACATCAATGATTACTATAATCATACCTACTGTTTCTCATACATACATAAAATTTGCTTTATAACTAGGTCACAGGTTCAATTGAGGTTTGCAATTGATAGCTAATGATTGTCCTAATTCTTGACTCTAATTAATTATAGCTCATATGAAGTCGAGTCATGACCACTCATTGTCATTATGTATTGTATTAAATAATTGTTTTGTATCATCAATGATTCACAGCTCACTATTTCATTTATTGTAATTCTCACATAACAAATGTTAGTGAGTACATATAAGGACTACATGGCACGTGCGATTTATTTATTAATAAATTGGTTTAAAATAATATGTCAGACATCAAAGTCTTAATAGATTTGATTACATACGTATGATAAAAGGCCCACCTATCGACCTTCAAAACTTTTATAACTGTGTACTTCATAAGTACAGCCCTTTTATTAAGTATTACATTCATTAACCTTGGTCATTTTGTTAATCACACACATGCCGGCAAAAAAATATTACATCACCCGTAACCTATTACACTATTATTTATACGTCTCGGCTCTTGACTGACCGCCGCTCTCATCGCGGTGCCGAACATTGTGGTTACTACGAAACGGATCTTCAAACTATTGACCTTCACTGTGATATAATCACAATCAGTGCTAAATCTTTATAAAAAATTAAATACCACAGAAAACGGACTTCGACCAGCTTAATACGACAACGCTTGTATTAAGCTTCCATTATGCAATGCAACCAGTACAACACACGGCCGTATATCATTCATTAAAATGAATGTTTCTAAGGCCGTGTATCTATTAAAGTATTTTTTATTCGTTTGCGTATGAAATTGAACAGAACTGTTTCAGTTTAATCTGAGTTTTGTTGGCTCTTACTTAGATAACAATAGTTAAGTTGATGTCGAAAAGTCCAGTTCGACGTGTCATTGCTGGCTCGATAGAGAGTTAGAAGTTAAACATGCATATCGATTAAAAGCCCAGAGACCACACGCCTAAATTTACCAAAAGACAGTCACTTCCGACGAGTGATAACGTATAATTAAAAAAAAAACCCAATTAGCAACAAATTTTCATCAAGTTATTGCTTTTAATGTTTGTTTAGTTGTAACTATCCTATTATTGGCACTCTTGTCTAGTTCCCGTGTTTATTTGTATAACCCTTTGTTAACCGTCTTGCCTGTTCAAAGTCTAAAAATAAAATTACACGCCGCAAACTAGCAGTTTTTTCGCGTAATACAGAATGTTTAGATAAATCATGTAGTAATTATTTAAACGTGTTTTTCTCTTATCGATTTATATTAATCGTCCAAAAATTAAATACATCTTTCTTTTGCAGGGTTTATCAGCAACATTATTGTACTACAATAGAAAGTATGGAATGAGAGCATCAGGAGTGCTCTTCTTCTTTTGGATACTTTTGATCTTGGCTGGTTTGCCTCAGCTAAGGTCTGAAATTATTGCACACTACAATCTTACCGATGATGAGAATGTTCAATATAATTTCGTTAGTTACATGGTGTACTATCCCCTGATAGTGATTATGTTTTTATTGAATTGTTTCGCCGATTTACCTCCTAAAGATACACCTTACAAGTATGAAAAGGTAATTGAAACTTCCATTTATTTTAATAGGTATTCATTTGATGTGTTGTTAAGCAAGTCTCTACTACTACGTCAGGCTAAAATCAAATATAACGCCTTGAATCTCAACATGTTGTAAAAGAAGATGAGAACAGTATAGTCTTCTCTTCTATCCTTAACTGTAAACAGCTTCATCTCTCGTGTCAACACGAGCTATACGAGCAAATCTCATGCCGTGGTGAAAATATAGCGAGTCAGTAAGGTTGGTAGCGAGGCTGACTACCCAATGTGCGCCAGGTGTACTTCAGTATCGTCGCTCTTGGAGATAATGAAGATCTTGGACCCATAAATATAATAGCACCACTGCGCCTACTAACAAATTCTTGAGTAAATCGCAAAAAACTCCGTGATCAAATAACACACATATATTATTTTATCACGGAGTTTTTTGCGTTATTAAAGGGGTTTTTTTATGATTCTAATAAGACCAAGTTAAAAAAAAATGATTTACCAGAAGAATGTCAAATTACGTAAGCGTAGATAGGTATGTATTTGCGCCTACACTTCAATCAATACATTAATAATTAAGCAGTAGTTTTTTAATTGTAGCCTTCTTGTTGGTTTTTATAATTATTGTTTGTTTTATAATTTAGAATCAGTGTCCGGAAAATGCGTCAGGATTCCCCAGTCGCCTCGCATTCAGCTGGTTTGACCCACTTGCCTTAACTGGGTTCCGTAGAAGTTTAACCGAAGACGATCTATGGGCTCTTAACCCTCAGGACTCTTCCACAGAAGTTGTGCCCAAGTTTGATAAATTTTGGGAGAGGTCGTTAAAAAAGCGAGAAATGTAAGTATAGCTCCACATTGAAATTGATCTAGCATGTTATTGCACCCTTAAAACGACAATGACGTAAGTGTAAAAAATACAAAAGTAAATATGTATAATTCGAAAAAAAAAACTGAAAGTATTTTTTTTATTTAAAAGCGTATTTCTCGAAAATTATGTTTTCGCACTGACGTCATTGTCGTTTTGAAGGTGCGTTATGATTTTTACTAGCTAAACAAATGTTGTTCAGTTTTTTAATCAATGCTGTATTAGTTCAGGTGGTCCTTAAAATTTTCATGTTGCCATCAAAATGTCAAATTAATTTTTAAATAAATGTTATACTCCCTGACCACTGCTTTGCAAAATAATTGAATAAGTAATTATTTTTCATACACATTTGATTCAGGTCGATTTTTCAATTGTCAGATAACTTTTATCCGAGGAATAAATTTGTCATTTTGACATATTTTCTAAACAAAAGCTATCACAATATCAAACTTATCTCTAAGATAAAGGTTATCTGACCATTGAAAAATAATATACTTATTGAATACTAGCGACCCGCCCCGGCTTCGCACGTGTACGTTTTATAACTTAAAACCTTCCTCTTGAATCACTCTATCTATTAAAAAAAACCGCATCAAAATCCGTTGAGTAGTTTTAAAGATCTAAGCAGACATAGAAACAGACAGCGAGAGGCGACTTTGTTTTATACTATGTAATGATGATTAAATATTGAGTTTAATAATCATAAATAATATCTCTTATATTTTATTGTCACAGTTCCAACGCCACAAAGGCGACATATCGTAAGACATCCGCCAGCGTGAATTTCAAGCCTGAAAGTGAGAAGAAGCCAGCCTCCATACTGCCAGCGCTATGTTTAGCGTTCGGAGGCCAATTTATATTTGGATCAATGCTAAAACTATTCAACGACGTACTGATGTTCTTATCACCACAGTTACTGAAGTAAGTTAAAATATTTGTAATACCCTCATGGTAAAATTGCCAGTCATATTTCCTGCAAGATTTATTTAACTGGTTTACCTGACGTCATTGTATATACTTCTGACTCATTTACTTAAAGCAATTTTTTTAAATATTAAATCTCATGCGCCCAATTTTTAGACTCTTAATAGGTTTCGTGCAAGGTAAAGAGCCGCTATGGAAAGGTTACCTTTATGCAGTTGGCCTTCTTGCCTGTGCCACGGTGCAAACTATGCTACTGGCGCACTACTTCACGAGGATGTACCTCGTCGGCATGAGAATTAGAACCGCCTTGACGAGCGCCATCTACAGGAAGTCGCTTCGAATGTCCAATTCAGCGAGGAAAGAGTCTACGGTCGGCGAAATTGTTAACCTCATGTCGGTTGATGCCCAAAGGTAATGTATATTAAAATATAATTGATCTAATTCTTAGCCATGACCAATTTCCTTAAAAGCTCTGGTTCATTTAGGAGTCAGTGTAATATAAGTTAACTACTTTTTAATTGAATATATAACATGTGCGTTAGTTTGTTACCGTTGGTTGCTGCTTTTTGATAATTGCTATTTAAATGTTCACCGGATGTTACATTAATAAATATGTTTTTTGTGAGTAGGCTACCAAATGTTTCCTAAAAGACACATTTTGTAGAGTTATCGGTAAATCCCGGTTGACGTGGTGTACAACACTGTTTAAACCGGACAGGAAAACATGCACAATGTTATAAAAATAAAACAAATTTTATTTCACTGGAGCCAGAAATGTGAAAAAAAGAATTCTTTGAAATTCGACCTAAATATTGCGGTTGATTTTGCAGATATGCAGAATATAAATAAACTTTATAATACAGAGAAGGATAGTATCAGAGCGATTTGATATAAACATCTAACATAAAGTTACGATGTAGGCAGCATATTATGTAAATATAATTTCGTGTGATATTAAATCTTATCACTCACCTACTAATCAAAACAACTGAAAAGCTTAAGTGTTAGATAAAAATGACTTATATAAACAGCTTCTTTAACATTTACTTTTAAGAGTTCATTTTAAAGATAAATAAATAGATAAACTTTAATTAAAATTGTGTATTTACGTAAATTCCTCATACATAAGACAACACTGAACAAAAACGTTGAAAATAATGCATTTTTGGATTTAGACTTTTGACTTTTAGATTTGCCATGATAGAGGCCATCTCTCTCTCTAGGGTCGGTCCCTCATGTCTGAGGATCGTGGTCAGCACTAGGGTTGCATCTGGAGCGGATGATCTGCCTCCACCGGTTTCTGTCCAGCGCGTCTCTTACAATCGTGTAGAATTTGGATGACGACGAGTCTTTTATTTGATCGGTCCATCTTGTTGGTAAACGACAGCGCGATCTTTTGCCTTCGGTGTTCCCAATCACAATCAATTTTTCCAAATTTTCGTCGCCTCTGCACACTGTGTGGCCAAAGTACGAAAGAATACGCTGTCGGCATAAGGTGGACAAGCGAGTTTTTATTCGGAGCTGAGTCAGGGTCGATGCATTTGTGCCTTTCGCAGTCCAAGGTATTCTCAGCATTCGTCTCCAACACCACATCTCGAATGCATCAATCTTTTGTCTTTCTTGGGCCAAGATTGTCCACGTTTCAACTCCATACAGGAAGATAGGTCATACTAGGGTTCGTATCATATTGAGGCCATAGTAACAGATATTCTGTGTAAATTTCAACTGGCCGCCTAATATGGTTAAAAAGATACAGCCCTGTGACAGATAGACGGACGGATGGCGTAGGCTTAGTAATAGGGTCCCGTTGACACCCTTAAAATACCACAAACTATATTAAGGATAAAAGGTACATTGAGTAAAATTCGGTAAAGTCGTCTTCATGTTATTATATTGAATTAATATGTGCCAAAGTTATTGTCAAATATCATGGACTTCCTTGAATTTAAGACGCATTGTTTCATAGACAGATTTTGTCTATCTCGGCGCCATATAACGATACAGTGTTAATTTTTCGCTTTCTCAAACAAATTCATACAACCTACTTTTTTTTAAATATATGACGGAGAATATCTTATTTTAAAAAATACAATGAAGCCGCTTTCAAGTGAAATTTGCTATTTTCAATATTTAATTTCCCTCTATGACTCATTGATATGGCGCCGGTATATTGATCTTTATCACCACTGGTAGCATACGCTACGCATCTAGTATTCTATTATTGCAAAAGGCTCGTTTTTAGTTTTTTTTTTTAATCCCTTTATCTATGCTAAAAATCGAATAAATCTAATTCTAGTAATACAACGGAATAAAAATATTTTCATTTCACAGATTCGTCGAGTTAACTGCATATTTGAATATGATATGGTCGGCACCGCTGCAAATCGCTCTTGCCTTATACTTCCTATGGGGAATCTTAGGCCCCTCCGTGTTGGCCGGATTGGCGGTGATGATAATACTAATCCCTGTCAACGGACTCATCGCCAACAGAGTGAAGACCCTTCAAATAAGACTCATGAAGTACAAAGACGAAAGAGTAAAACTTATGAATGAAGTACTTAATGGAATAAAGGTAAATATTATCCTTTTTCTAATTGTTTTATACTAATTTGTAGTAAATAAGATAATTTCATATTTTTACAAGTAGGTATTATACAATATTAGACTATTCAAATGATTAATTCTACTGAACTGAGCAATCTATTATTTATATTGCATACATTGTACTTACTTACCACGGAAGTATGCACCTTGAACATTGTATAAGTAAGTAAAGTTAATATTTAAGCAGAATAATAAAAATACTATTTTATTTTCAAAGCGAATGTCCTATTTGTCATCTTAGTTATTATTTACACACACATTAATCTGACAGGAGAACCGACCGACGAATCAACTCCATAATTCTTTTCTGCTTAATTGCGGATCATAATCTTCAGAAATACAGAAGGTCTAAGATAAAAATTTGCCTCTTGATACGGATCCCTAAAAATGGATTTGTTTTTACCAAATCTATCTCAAAATTTGTACGAGCTGGCGTATCGATTTCATTAAGCGATTTCACCACATGGAGCAACAACGTATTAGATAAAATTTCGCGGCCGCGGTGTTATCAATACACACAAAACGTTTCTTATTTGATTGTCTTGATATCGTATCGTTACGCAAATACAACTGCTGTGCTCACTACCTATTAATAAGTTCTTTAATAACATTTTAAAGATATATCATTACTTACACCTGTCAGTAATTATTTGATTGTTTAGGGTTCCTTAATGCTTTTTTCTACTATGACTATTTATTCTTTTGCTACGGAATACTGTCAAACATAAATCTTTAATAGTACCGACTTTTTTTGCACAAACTCTTCAGATTCAATACATTCATGTACAAATGAGACCATAAGAAAGGAATCTGCCTTCTAGATATCTCTTTCGGATATTATTAGATTGAACAAAATATAAGTTTACGATACATAATGACGTATTACAAATATTATTTCTCACTATAGATCACATTAGACTGCGACGTGCGGTTTATGTAAAGTTGTAGGTATAGTGTAGGTACACAATTTTATCTAGTTGCGCGTGGGTACATCGACCTCGCTGTGCAGTCCTACTGTTAGAACCTTAAGGACCTTCCTACCTTCAATCGTTGTGGTGCTTGGTACTTAATATTTGAAGTACAGCCCCAGAATGAATATAATGCGTTTAACATGAACCTGTTTGGTTTCGCAAAGTATGTATTTTACTTCCATTGGTTGGAGAACCTTCGGTGCTCGTCAATAACTCGGCTGCCCCATTTCAAAACCTAGTAAGGGACACTTTTTACAAAAATCGTTTTATTGCATAATCTTGCTAACCTAGAAAGTCTACCAAATACAAAAACACCAGCGTTGAAAACTCACATAATAAGCAGATATATTTAAGCATTGATACCTAGTAAGTGACATCTGCCATTCCCAGCCTCTGATCATTTTAAAACCCAGTAAGTCACTTTAACCACATAGTTTTACCTAACATACATACTTTTCAAAGGCTGATAGATTTAACGTTTATGCGCTCTCCTGTAAAATTTCGTTTTAACCCTTACTAGGTTTTGAAATGGGACAGCCGAACTGCCCATTTACATAGAAACGGTCCGCAAGGACATTCTACAAGCAGTCCAATAGAAAAAAAAGCTTAATCATACTTATCTGCTGTAGAAATATAAAGAATGACTACTGCGATGTAAACGTGTTGCATCAGTCTAATTTCATATCCCTTTTTCCAGGTTCTTAAAATGTATGCTTGGGAACCAAGTTTCGAAGATCAAATACTTAAAATAAGAAACAAAGAAATGAACGTTTTGAAACAAACAGCTTATCTTAACTCTGCTACCTCGTTTATATGGTCGTGCGCACCTTTCCTGGTAAGTGTGTTATCAGTTATCTAGCTGTAACCTTGATACACTTAGTTGCCAATTTGATCAAATACGGAACCAAGACATATTGTGTTTGTTTACCTTAGAACTTACTTTTTCATAAGGAAAAAGGCCTAGTGCATCTTGCTGATTTTGATTGCAACACTGTGATAATACATGATACATGTTTTAAATCTAAAATTTTACAATTCCCACGGTGTTGTGTAAATAAATCATTACTTAATCACAGATTTCCATAATTTATGACTGCCTCATTTGTCTAGCGGTGTTAAGCACGGCTGCCGAGCATAAGATTCTGGGTTCGATTCCCAGATAGAGTGAGAGGGGTAACTCTTAGTAACTGCCCGGAGTTTGGAATTGTGTCCGATAATTGGCTCGCATGTACAGGACATAACACTGAATACTGTTATAGGCAAAATGTGGATGTACAACAAGCTTTGCCTACCCCTTCAGTGAATACAGGCGTGTCATGTATTTACTTTATATATTGTCATAATCATTTTAATAGAAATTGCCCTGATAAAACTTAATCTTCAATCACAGTCAATAATAATCTATACATATAATATATGTAATAAATTATGACATCGGTTTGATAATGATAGTGCTCAGATTACACGTTTAAATACCTTTGTTATCAATGTTTAACGTCTTTATATTGTTATTGATCGGTGTTAAATATTATGTTTTCATATCCTATCATTTTAATATGATCTACCTACAGATAGTACTGATTAATTTTGTTACAAAACGTAAATAAGATGACTCCCAAAGGTAAAGTAATAATAACAGTACCGAGCAACGAAACATTGCTTAAAAGTGTTGTTTTTTTTATTAACTCCTAGAACCAACTAGACCTTACTGACCTTGACCTTAGATGAATTTGAATTTAGATGCTGCTGCTTAAACTCTGACAGTATTATTTAAAAGTTTTTTTTAAAATTGTTCTTATTAATATCGTAAAGATTAGTAGGGGTTTCAATAATTTTGTTTGTTTTCAAGGTGACCTTCCTAACCTTCTTCACGTTTCTGATAAGCGATCCCGAGAACAATTACCTGACGCCTGCAAATATATTCGTGTCGATGTCTCTATTTTACACCATGCACTTGCCCCTAGGTTTACTGCCACTCATCGTGGTTTCAGCGATCGAGGTAGTGCCACAACGTGTTCACACCTCTATAAATCTACATATGAGGCTATGGTTCTTTCACATACGGACACACTAACACGCATATATCCTAAATTTAATACATTATAACTGAAAAGAGCGACAGTGCACAATTCAGTTTACGTTGTGTTTTTCCGCTACTTAAACACGCATGACGTAATATTTGTACGTTCACTCGCAGAGTTCTTAAAATGGGTTGGGGACGAAACCGTTTGCAAGACAGCGAATTAACGTACAATGTCGTAGCCAAACGACACAACTTAAACTCCGTAAGCTTATAGTCCAGCCACTTGCATGGGCACTTCTTATAATATAACTACTGGAATGGTGTCGTAGGTGTCGCTGATGTCGTTCGGGTGCTTTGTATTGGTAAACGATACTGAAGTGCTGGACTCTAAGAGAGCTTTCGTAGCGTTGTCTCTTTTCAACATTCTGCGTTTCCCACTGTCAATGCTGCCTAACGTTATATCGAATGTTGTACAAGTAAGTTCATAATATTAGATTATTCTGTCTGTGTGCAATGTGAAGCTTTTTTTTAAAGAAGTAAATACTTGTTTTAAATCGTGGAAGCAATTTAATATGTATATCAATTGTAAGGTAAAAACTAAAGTAAATTTACTAATTAGGTATTTACTAAATTTAATACCTAGACCCAACAATTGCTATAAATTTTCTGTTATTTTTTATCTCAAACACTCATAATATCGACTCATTATCCAGAATTTTCTTTTAACGTTTCTCTGATTGAGCAACTAATTGCAATTTTAACAATGCTTTTATTTTATCGTATCGGTTTAACTTATGACGAGGATTGGATACTCGGTGTGGAATATCAATAAGCTTGGTGTGGTTAACTCGTTTTACTTCTTAATATAAAGTAACATTAATGTAATATGTAGTTATGTTGCTAACGTACTTTTAATAGACATTTCTCAATATTTTGTTCCCCAATTAACATGATTCTACATTTCTAGACGTCGGTCGGTATAAAAAGATTGAACAAATTCATGAACTGTGATGAACTGGACATTACTTCTATTGAACACGATCCCAAAGACCGTAAGTTTTTTTTTTTTTTTAAATTTCTACATCCTAAAATACTCACTAAAATAATACTTGCCCAAAATGTTTGTCTTTACCGCGTATTCATATTAATCACGACTTTTCAGCGAATCCGATTGTAATAGAGAATGGTCACTTCACGTGGGGAGACCAAGATTCAGAGCCAGTTCTCAAGAACCTAAACCTACATGTGCCGCGAGGCTCGCTCGTCGCCATCGTGGGCGCCGTCGGCTCTGGCAAGAGTTCTCTACTCTCTGCCTTACTTGGAGAAATGAACAAAGTTTCCGGACGCGTTAACACATTTGGTACACACATTTCAGTTAAAATTTACCACAGCTTATTTTGTGTCTTCGATACTTATTTTTAATTTAAATTTTAGGTAGCGTAGCGTACGTGCCTCAACAAGCGTGGATACAGAACGCTACGCTCCAGGATAACATTCTGTTCGGAAACCCACTCGACAAGCATAAGTATAACAATGTTATAGATATGTGCGCTCTCAAACCTGACTTTGAAGTACTGCCTGGTGGAGACCAAACTGAAATCGGAGAAAAAGGTAAAGTATGAGTCCATCGACTACTGTTCAGGGTACACCTACTACAAAAGCTAATCAAGTGTCGTTCTATGTTCTATGTTAGGAGATGTGGTTTCCGCACTTAGTCCTTTAAGTGGACCATTGTGCGTGTGTGTCGTTCTATATGTGCGCTTTGTCTCATTGTGGTCAGGTATAAACCTGTCGGGCGGTCAGAAGCAGCGCGTGTCGCTGGCGCGCGCGGTGTACTGCGACGCGGACAACTACTTCCTGGACGACCCGCTGAGCGCCGTGGACTCGCACGTGGGCAAACACATCTTCGACAAGGTATGTACTGTTGCAAAGGACTCGAGTCTTCGAGTCGTAATTTTAAAGACTCAACTCAATTATGCTATACTCTGTGTGCTAAAAAGGCTCGGAGTCTAGAGTCAAGCCGAGCCCGAGTCATTTAAGCGACTCGAGTCTTACAAAGGATTTGAGTCTTAAAATGAACTCGAGTCTTAAATAAAACCTCGGAGCATGAAGATGAGACTTGAAGCTCATCATTCGAAAAGACCTTAAATGGTTACGAAACTATAAACCTACAAAAAAAACTAATAAGATAAACTCATTACAAATCAACAAAAAAACTTCTAAGAAAATAAAGATGCGCGACTCGCCGCATAAAAAGGACTCGAGCGCACAAAAAGACACGAGCTCTCATGTAACATTCAAGAGCTCGTAGAGACTTGAGGTCTCTAGTCTTGGAGTCCTGTTGTCCTGTTGGAGTCGAGTCTTGTAATTCATCATCCGAGTTCTTTTATATAGGACTCGAAGACTCGAGTTCTTTACAACAGTAAAGGTAAGTGCGCATGCGCGGCGCGGGTGACGTCACCGAGCGGGCGAGTAGTGACGTGCGTGGCTTGCAGGTGCTGGGCCCGAGCGGACTGCTCAAGAACAAGACGCGCGTGTGGGTGACGCACAACGTGTCGTACCTGGCGCACACGGACTTGGTGGTGGTGCTGCGCGACGGAGAGGTTTCCGAGACTGGCTCCTACCAGCAGCTGCTCGAGAAGAAGGGCGCCTTCGCTGAGTTCTTGCTACACCACCTGAGCGACGCCGAACGAACCTCACCGGAAGGTAACTAAACAATAAAACAGCTACATTGGCACGCTCTCTTGGACGGTTTTGCGCGATAATTGTAAGGCAAATCTGGCACACAAGAATTACCTAACAATTATGAGCTAAAATGTTCTTATTTTTAGAGCTAAAGTGTTTACATCAACGTGAAAACAAAACTACATGCGAAATACCACGAGTTGTTTATACAATTTGATTTATATCTGCCTTCGAGTATCAAATGCTTGAGGCAGGAATCATGCTTTATTCACACCAGCTTTAAATTATTTCGACAAAGCCATACTTAATTTATTTAAACTTTATTTCAGAATTGGACGAGATCAAACAAGATCTTGAAAGTAAACTAGGTACTGAATTCCAGAACAAGTTACAGCGAGCGCGATCCCTCTCCGAAAGTGCATCAGAGTCAGATCAGGCAGCAGCAGGTAATAAATTATACGAACTTACCGATACCCCTAATCGAAACAATATTCTTTCGACTAATAATAGGTATGATCTAATGAATTAATCTAAATTATAATTTAGATTATTATTCATCAATAAAGAAAGTTGACACGAATGAGGGTAGACAAACAACACATTTCAAATGCCACTGTGATGGACGGACGGACGTTTTGCAGGCTGTCTTTTGAAACTAAGTCTTTCTAGTCTATTTTGAGTAAATGAGTTATGAAGTTGAACTATAGTGTTGTAGTTTGTAGTGCCACATAAAGCCCGAGAGACAATTTGAATGCATTTAATTTCAACCAACGCCGTGTTTTATGCTTAAAACTGAAATTTAAATTGGCGCAAACCTTTTTGATCAGCAAGTCAAAAATCAAAAGTTTTTATTTGACATAAATCATTACAGGCGCTTATGAAAAGTCGAATTTTGGTGCACGGTTCCAATTAGTCGTTTCCTATGGAGAAGAGCCGGCAAGAAACTCCATGGTTACTCTTTTTAAAATCCATATCTTTATCAATTTGAGTGGGTACGGTTATGACTTAGAATATTTATGAGAGAGCAATGTAGACTTAAGTGCAGGAACCACACAAAAAAATATTAAAAATATGATCAAAAATTAAATAGGTTGCATCTAGCAAGTCTACAAAGCTCTCACATTTACATAAGGTAAAAGGACGCTAAACTGTATAAAACAACTGACATGGTTAAATAGTCACAAATTTCACAACAATATCACATTGTGTAATGTTTTGTAAAACATTGTTATACTCGTATAATGAAATAGATACCTAAACTATAATTTGCTTCATTTAGATTAAAAAAATTACATTATTGTTAGTATTGTTACTATGATGTTAAAACAATGTTAGTCACAAGCATAATGAAATAAATTACTACAATGAATAAAATAGGAAGTGGTTTCAATCAGGCCATATGCAGCATTTTAATTCTGCCGATTCTGGTCTCAGTAATCCTCTTTAGAATTCTGTAGATTCTGACGGCTGACTTTTTGTGCATTGAAGCGTAAATGTCATCCACTATCGCGTCAGCAAACATGCTCGAGGCATTGCAAAATCAAGACAGCCTCACCAGACCACCAGAACCATGAAGGCGTTTTTGTACTGTACTCCAAGAGCATTGTAGGTCCACTGCGTGTAGTTTGTCCAGGCTGCTGTTATAAAAGCTTTGACTACTGTACACCTTACGAACCTATACACCAACCTGCTCTTCGCTCCCTCTCAATGTCTGTGTCGTCATTTAGGGTTTCGATCACTACGTGCCCTGGATACCTAAACTGGGAGACGACTCAAAGATTCTCTTTCGTGTCTCCGTGTATGGATAAACAGGTGGTATATGCTCAGAGTGTTTATTTTTACCTCTGATAAGCATATACTCACTTTTGTTTTCGTTATACTGCTGTTTACCCCAGCGTATGACTCACAGATAACGAGCAGTTTCCTCAATCCACCGGCAGATGGATTCAGCAACACCATTTTGTCAACGTAGATTATGAAATTGACGCCTACGTTATCAGTTGATTGATATACAGGGTGGTAATTTGAAATGGGGCATGAAGGGCAGCTACCTTAACCATTGTAGCTACAGGAAAACGTTCTTAGAAGACTACCTCTAACTTTTGGGATAATTTCAATCGGCATTCACAGATTTTGAAAAAAAAAGTACAGTCAGCGAGAAAAAGGGCTGTTTTCACAAAACTTTTTATGATGCCAATCGATCCCATTTCCTATAAGGATCAAAAGACTCTTGCGGACCAACTGAGATTTGAGTACTAGAAAGGTCAGAAATAACAAAAAACTATTTGAGATGGGTTAGTTATAAGGGCAGCTACCTTAATCATTGTGGCTACAGGAAAATGTTCTTAAGAAACTGTCCATAATTTTTGAAAATATTTTTTTTTTTCTGCTTGAACATTCATGCCCCATCTCAAATTACCACCCTGTATAGATTAACTTGCCTTACTCCAAACTCTAGGACATACTCGACAGAATATACCCCACTTGACAAAGTTTCTTGATGAATCAAATTCAGCCTAGCTAATAAAATAAGATAGCCTATAGAAATACCTGTAAATAGATATACTTGCTTATTTCCAGAATGTCTAATCGCTATCGAAAATTAAGAAGAGGCCCAAATTAAGTTCCTTTGCAGTCATCCAACCGTTTTCATCTTCAGTACTTTACATGTTACTGCATTATTGAACGTTTTCTAATCTGCTAAAACCTGCTCAAATAAAATGTACATGTTATTACAGTAATAATTGTCCTGTTTGTTTGGTAAACAGTTATAAACTTCGTTGTGTGTGCAGGTGACCGCGCTGGCAGTGTGAAGAGAAAGACCCCAGACAGCCTCACTCCGAAAGAATTGAAAGAAAAGAATAAACTCATAGAAGCTGAGAAAACAGAGACTGGAAGTGTAAGTTTCACCAGTATCTATCATATAGCTAGAGGTCACAGGTGCAATCATAACATCCACAGATATTTTTAAAAATACCCCGACTCCAGTTTAAACTATTAAACCTATTGATCTCCCTAAAAATATAATAGCTTTTGGTAGATTACATAGCTTTCTTAGATTTCTAAAAGAATAATAGTTTTAGTTTATAAATATGTTAAGTAAATGTAACATATTAATATGTGGTGTTGTAGTTCTGCAAAATTTCAGTTTTAGTGTGGATGAAAGCGGTTTCACAGTCCACGCTATTATTAATTAAAACTCTGTGTAAAGGCTGGCGTCCACTAGGCTCGCCGAGTCGAGTCGAATAGAATCGCAATAATTCGCCTCCTATATATTTACTACAAAACTGCGTCGATCAGCGACGAGCCGAGACGTGTCGAGTCGCATCACTCGCGCGCATTGGTTGTCACACGAATTTCTGTTTGAACGACTTGCGATTACTGACCGTTTCGCCTCGATTCGTCTTCACATAGAACTAATGCGACCCGACTCGATTCGACGCGTTTCGGCTGTAGTCGACGTCAGGCTTAAGAATCAGTATACAAGTTGTACTGATTTATTTGTTATATTGTGTGCAGGTGAAATGGGGCGTGTACAAACACTACCTGATGAGCGTCGGAGTGCTGTCATCCGTCATCACAGTGCTCATGAATCTCATTCTGCAAGTTTTCCAAGTCGGCTCCAACTACTGGCTCACCGAATGGGCCAATGATGATAAAATGGTATATTCAAATATTTAATGTTTTCCTCTATTATGAAATTATTTGCGTCTCACTGACAAAAATATATCAGATCGTATGTTAAACAATACCAATTTCCTTTAATATAGTGTTCCTTTTTTTTTTATTTAATTCACTTGATAGATGTCGATTTACGATTAGTGGCTGTATTATGTTGTTATTTATTTTGTTATTAATATTGAATCGCGAATTTTGTAACATTTTGATTACTTAATTTTGTAATAGAGATGATCTTAACCAAAATTCACAATATTTACTCAAAAACCCTTTTGCTTCGACTCTTAACTTAAACACACTGCGTCGGTTCACATGGCAATGAAGATATTGTTAACTAAGTGTATTGTTTTGAACGTAGATTGTAAACGGCACTGTGGACACTCAACGGCGCGACATGTACCTCGGCGTGTATGGCGGCCTCGGCATCGGACAAGGTAACACTGTCTGCTCACAACTAAACACCAACTCTTGTTATTACGATACTAATGATACCAATATAAAACATAATATCCTGATAAATACTTCCCTTAGCTTAGTACTACCTACCTTCAGTCTGTTTTTTGTCGCAGTCTAGTAAGTGGGCCATTTTCAGTAGTGGACGTGTAACTACTGAATATGGCCCACTTACAAGACCGCTACAAAGAAAAGTTGAGTGGAGAGTTTTGAAAAATCACCACAGTTGACAAACGGATTGGTAATCGCAGTATGATACTAGCGCACAGAAGATCGTTGTTTATCTTCCTAGCAGAATTCCTTAGACGTCTTTTCCGGACGACAGAGGATGGTCTATTCTTTGCGGATAAAACCGGTTTATTAGTTCGAAAAGTCGATATCATGAGTACATGTTGTTTCTTTTTATGTCAAGCGATTAATATGTGATCGTAATTAACTTTCTATTTGAGCAATATATTTTATGTGATAATTGCAAGTATACAAATAATTTGGGAATGGTAATATATTGAAAACTTGTAATAATGAATACATTTTTTACATTTTTGCTTAATGTTTTCATAAATATAATATGTAACTGTTTCCTGTATCTATGCATATTCGTATTTAGGCAATTTTTATCGATTTTAATCTTGTCCTGTGTAATATGTTTAATCCATTGCATGGTCTTGAGTTCTCTTAAAAACAAATAAACTTCCAATATGCATGGAAATCATAACAATAATAGTTTCAATTTAGTAGATATAACATACAAAAGTCATGAAATGATGAAAATCATAAATGAAACTCACTCAAAAAAACATTAAACATTTTCATATGTAACTTCGATGTCTGCTATCAGGATGAATAAGGCAGATTAACTAAAAATAAATTAAAATCAATATGGAATACCAGATTACTACCGCACACAATTTACCGATATCTATACTAGGTCCTTTGTGTTATGGTGCACCATTTATCGGGCAAAATTAGGCTCTAATTACAATGACAATAAAACAAATCTATACTATCTATACTAATATTATAAAGAGGTAGAATTTGTTTGTTTGTTTGTATGTAGGAGGTAATCTCCGAAATTACTCATCCGATTTCAAAAATTCTTTCACCAATAGGAAGCTACGTTATCCCTGAGTGCTATAGGCTATATTTTGGGATCAAAAAATTAGGGATCCGTAAATTAACGGGAGCGAAGCCGCGAGCAAAAGCTAGTGTAATATAAAGTTGGTTGTAATATAAAGGATGTTCGTAATTTATTCTATTTTCTAAAAGTATTTTGAGTGTTTTAAACTGCAATTGCAATATTGTGACTTTTGTATGTTAAACTAGTATTTTCATTCCCAATTTTTATAAAAAGAAATTGCATGCTATATCTTATGTTTTGAAATTTATTTACTTAAATATGTAGTAAGTGTTTAAAAATTCATAGGATAAGTGAAATGCGCGCGTGACCCAACTAGAGGAACGGTAGAGATTGATAATCCCTAGTTCAAGTTGGGAAACATGTTAGTTTTGTTTTACGAAAGTAAAATGGCGAATTTTCGGGTTCCTCCACTAGACAAACCCTTATCAACTAAATAAAAATCTCTAATCACGCTGAATATTTTGAAATGAAAGAAGTCTACGAGTCCTAAAAACTGTTTACAAATCGGCCACGTCGCGTACGTGGTCTGCATCGAGCTGGGGGCTTGATGATGTGATGAGATATTGTAACTCGGCGGACATATCTGTGGAGCTGTGACGCCACAGAGATGTCCGTGGAGTCGAGGGTGATGTGGTGTGTCAGTGGTGTCGGTGTCGGTGTCGTCGCTGGCGCTGTACCTGGGCACGCTGGCGGCGGCGCGCGCGCTGCACGCGGCGCTGCTGGCCGGAGTGCTGCACGCGCCCTCCATCGGCTTCTTCGACTGCACGCCGGTCGGCCGCGTGCTCAACCGGTTCAGCAAGGACGTCGACGTGCTCGACAATGTTCTGCCCATGACGCTTAGGGGCTGGACGTCGTGCTTCTTTTCGGTATGCGACGCTACACCCCGCACGTGTTGCTACACAGTTCTGTATGGAATGTATTACTGGTTCGACTCCAAAAATAAAATGTTATTTAAAACTTTGTACTGATTGTGATAGTCAGTGATTGTATAGTTAAAGTGGGTGTAGTTCATGACACATACAATGTGTCAGCAAAAAAGATTCCACACGTTACAAAATACAAGGAGATACAAATTAACCACCACCATCAGGGATCGAAACCCACAAGCGATTTGAGCACGGCTAGTACCGCAGTGCTGAGATTACCGAAACGCCCCTTAGTATTCTTCGTAAACGAGTTCGACATAGTATTTATATGAGTAAATAAGAACTACATAATGTTTTAAGAGTTGACCAAGTACTACACTTTGTACTACAATGTGCTACACGAATCGCTTACAAAATGTTCATGATATTTGTTCCATCGGTGATAATAACTTCATATCATAATAAAATTGACACTAACATTAGATATTAGAGCCCCGAACATACCCAATGTTATACCTCACATTTTGCTTCAAATAAATAATAACATAAGACACGTTTACATTCGGATGTTTATAATTATGTTAAGGGATCAGTTTATGAATAAAATAATAATCAACGTCAATTTTCGTTAATTATTTCCTATTCAGGTGCTTAGTAAGTTATTTTTCCTTACATTATTTTCTTCGCTTACTTTTGTTTTAACTTAGGAACTAGATGTTTGTTATAATAAGATTGCATGTGATTAATCTAGTGTAGACAGTAAATAGCTCTGTTTTCTTTCCGCACAATGCACTATCAATATCCACCAACGTAGCGTTGTTTTATAGCCCCTGTTACCTGGTAGTTGATATTTGGACAATATCGTAAACAATGTATTCATTATTATTATGACTTGCGAGCGTCCATGTGTGGCGTTCGGTTAGGTACTAAAATAGTGTCCATGGATGTTGTTGCAGCATTAGGATCAATTTTTGCTGATCTTATGCCATATTTGGCGTGTTGGCGAGCGGCGAGGTTGCTCCACGAGCTATTGTTGAACCATGTGTTAAAGGCACCGTTACAATTCTTCGAAGTGACACCCGTTGGCAGGATACTCTCTAGATTTTCTAAAGACGTGGACATTTTGGACACGGCTCTTCCTTCGCAGATCTCCGACTTGATGTGGTGCATCTTTGAGGTAATCTCACAATTGCCAACTATTCCTGTCATAGTTTTTTTTTATGACTTTGCTTAAGTTGGTGGGTATTCTTTATTGTTTTATTATTTGTTCGTGGTTGTTCAAAATTTTGTACGTCTTTTTTGTTAGCTGTTAGTGCGTTATAGTAAGCGGTATAGTGATGAGCTACCAGTTTTTGGTTTCACTCTTATATTTGGTTCGAAATTTCGTGCGCACAATGAATAAATCTGACAATCTTAACTATCACACAAACGTTTAAGATTTCAGGGCTACGCTTAAAATGCATGTTTTATTTGAGTATAATAAAAACTAAAAAAATATTATATACTCTTCAATCGTATTTACGTACGATGTTATACATTTTAAAACATACCGCTTTTTCGTGATATGAAGTTGTAAATACCACGTTTAAATTACTTATAGTTGATATTGGACACTATTAATGTTGGCTGCACATTGTAATGTTATAATAATCTTAATAACGCTTTTTGTTTGCTGCCCCGCTTCAATACAACTACAAACACTGGAAAGCGTTTTACATTATGTTAATTTTATGTTTACTGTTTTTTTTTTCTATTGCAGTATCGCTAAATGTATTCATCGTTTTCTTTCTATTTCTGGTTTATGGAAAACACTTGTTAGCATTAAATACTCCTTATTTCTAAACTTTCTATGTGAATCAAGTTTGTAAACTGATCCCAAAAATAATGAAGTATCCCGATGTTGTATGATACTAAAATATATGATAAGTATCACCTATGTGTACTGTATATTTGTTACGGTTACGTAAGCTGACATTACTTCGATTTATAATGGATGTAGTTGGTGTCATTATATAACAACTAAATGTAAATAAACATTTCCACAATACTTGCTGTTAGAACTATATTCTTAAGAATTTTAGCATTCGACTTTTTATATCATTCTATACAAAAGATCTATGTTTCAATAACTGTTTTAAATTCAGTTGTAAGATTTGCGCTTCACAAACATTGCAAGTTAAATAAAAGCTTGCAAAAATAGATAATATTTTTGTACTACCCACACGCTAACTTTTTTGAAAAAAGCAAAACCTACTATTATGTTCATATACAGGGTGGAAAAAATCAATGGGCCCTGAAGGGAAACCACCTTAAATCCTTAAGATAGATTATTTTTCTTAAAGGAAACATTCCTTTATTTTTAAAAAGAAACAAAACTGCATTCACTGATTTCTCGACAAGTTTACCTTAACCGGGAATCGAACTAGCTAAACATTTAAAAAAATAAACACTCGCTATTTTATTCTACTAATCGATAAGATTATTGTCAAACGGAACGTTCTATTTTTACACTTTTCGTCAAAACGCCCCGTCTAAGAAAGAAAATGTGCATAGAATTACTATTACCAATTAAATGATTTTCTTATTTAAGTCTTCAACGAGGTACTTAGAGATAAATTAGCAAGCTTGTAGTTCATAGAATGTCTTTGGATGTTAGAGTTTTAAGAAAATTATAACGTGTCTTTTACTTGTTAAAAGTGAACAGTTCTAGTCTAGGTAATGTTGATTAAAGCCCTTGTGTACTACCTAAATATTAGATTTCATGGATATCTTGTACGCCAGACGAGTGTAAGACCTAATGTTTATTGGAGAAATTTTATCTCTAACATTGACTGTATCGACTATTGAAATAAAATAGTGAGTGTTTATTTTTAATTTTTTTTAACTGGTTCGTTTCCCGGTTTGGGAAGGCATGTCGAGAAATCTGTGAATGCAGTTTTGTTTCTTTTTAAAATTAAAGGAATGTTTCCTTTAAGAAAAATAATCTATCTTATGGATTTAAGGTGGTGTCCCTTCAGGGCCCATTGATTTTTTCCACCCTGTATATTTTTGGCGTTGTAGGTATTGTACATAATTTTAGTCTATATTTTTATTTAACTCGTTATGAAAAAAAATATGTAATGCATCACCTATTTGAAACCAACACCAACCGCCAGCTAGTTTCTATTCGTTATTTGGTATTACGTAACTGTAACAAAAACTATACCGGATGATTCATTGGGTGGGTCAGTGGGGAGGAATGTTAAGCTTACCACATTAAAGACTTTTTTAAGGAAATTATCCTGATACGATTCCCGCCCTGTGTATCGGCTAAATCGACGCCATAGTTCCTAAGAATCTAGCTCTAATAGTTTGTTTTCTACCCACTAACCCATCTCAATGAATCACTCTGAATATTATACAAGGTTAGTCGGAAAGGGGTTACTAATCGTAGGCCACTTATAGTATCACTGGTGACTGTTTTAAAGCAAATGTTAAAATTTCAAAATTCGATAATTGTTACTTTCATACAAAATTATACATTTTAGTTTTTGAAAAATTTTTTAGTTACAGCAATTCAAAAAATTGAGCTTCCAATCCGTGACCCCAAACATGACCTAAAATGTGAACACAACTGATCATAGCTAAGGAAAGATAGATTTTAGCGTATTTTTAATGAAGTCATTGAATAGCTATTTCTCTGAAACTATTGACTTTTGAGGAAAGTTTTAGAACAAAAGTTATTCATTATTAGGGGTACTTTAACAACCTTTCGGATTAGTACCCCCTTTCCGACTAACCTTGTATATTATATATAGTAGAGTAACGTATTGATTAAAAATGTAATGTCTGTAGGTATTGGGTACGCTGTTCGTTATAAGTTTCTCGACGCCGATATTCATGGCCGTGATACTTCCGATTGGAGTCATTTACTACGTGATCCAGCGGTTCTACGTATCAACATCGCGGCAGCTGAAGCGTCTCGAGTCCGTCTCACGATCGCCTATCTACTCGCACTTCGGCGAGAGTATCACAGGCGCTAGTACAATACGCGCTTACGGTGTCTCCGAGAGGTAAAGCATTTTTCCTTGCAGTCTTATTTTTTTCAGCCGATCGTAGAATAAAACAAATTTTTTGCCCCCCCCCCCCCCCCCGCACACCTCAAATTGGATGACTGCGATTCTGTGGAGAAATACTTGTATTAACATTTCACATTCACTACTCCCTGCATTTATAATATTAGTGCGATATTTAGATCTAGATACCTAAACACACAAAAAAACCGGCCAAGTGCGAGTCGGACTCGCGCACGAAGGGTTCCGTACCATTACCTATAAAAACGGCAAAAAAAAAACACGTTTGTTGTATGGGAGGGCCCCTTAAATATTTATTTTATTCTGTTTTTAGTACCTATTTGTTGTTATAGCGGCAACAGAAATACATCATCTGTGAAAAGTTCAACTGTCTTAACTATCACGGTTTATGAGATATAGCCTGGTAACAGACGGACGGACAGCGGAGCGTAATAGGGTCCCGTTATAATATAATTGTAACGCACTCGTTTTATTGGCGTTTTTTCTTGAACTGAGAATGAGGAGGATCAAATGATTGTTTTCAAATTATCTTCAGGATGCAATTATTACTTCTTTAATATTTGTTTGATTTATTAGGTTTATTGAAGAATCGGAGCGAGGCGTTGACCACAACCAATCGTGCTACTACCCGAGCTGCATCGCGAACAGGTGGCTGGCGATCAGGCTCGAGATGATCGGCAATCTCATCATATTCTTCTCCGCGATGTTCGCAGTACTCAACAGAGACACCATCAGTGCTGGTCTTGTGGGACTTTCTGTCAGTTACGCGTTACAGGTATATACGATTGTCAACATTTTCATGTTCAAATAGTATCGTTATTAAAATTTATGAAACGGGATTAGGTCATCAAATAAAAGAAGACGTGTGATGGAGCTTCCGTATTAACCCAATACGGTTAGATCGCGAATTATCTAAAGACTGCACAATCGCATAAGAAACTAGTCTACTGATGCTTAATATTAAACGAGTAATGTACTCATCGGAAAATATGTTTTCAGATCACACAGACTTTGAATTGGCTAGTCCGCATGACGTCAGAGGTTGAAACAAACATCGTAGCAGTGGAACGAATTAAGGAATATGCTGAGACAGAACAAGTGAGTCACAGCACAACGAAACGTCATAAACGGCAACACTTTATGTGGCCGGTAGATGAAGTATAGGTAACTGTACCGGCTTGTGTTCACAGGAGGCGGCGTGGAACGTGGCTGCGGGACCGAGCGCGACGTGGCCCGAGACGGGCGCGCTGCAGCTGGAGCGACTGACGCTAGCGTACCGCGCCGGGGCCGAACCCGCGCTGCGTGACATCACGTGCACTGTGGCGCCGCGCGACAAGCTCGGCATCGTGGGCCGCACCGGCGCCGGCAAGTCCACGCTCACGCTCGGCCTGTTCCGCATCGTGGAGGCCGTCGGCGGCCGCATCCTCATCGACGGCCTGGACATCGCCAGCATCGGCCTGCACCAGCTGCGCTCGCGTATCACCATCATCCCGCAGGACCCAGTGCTGTTCTCCGGCACGCTGCGTATGAACCTGGACCCCTTCGAGACGTTTTCGGACGAGGACATCTGGCGCGCGCTCGAGTACGCGCATCTCAAGCCGTTCGTGCAAGGTGAGTGTCTGTGCTCGTGTGTGTGTGCCGTAGTGCCTGTGAGAGCGCAGGACTGACCGTGTGTGTGTGTGTGCAGGGCTGACGGCCGGACTACGTCACGAGGTGTCGGAGGGCGGCGAGAACCTGTCAGTGGGACAGCGGCAGCTCGTGTGTCTGGCGCGCGCGCTGCTGCGCAAGACGCCGCTGCTCGTGCTCGACGAGGCCACGGCCGCCGTCGACCTCGAGACCGACGAGCTCATCCAGGTAAGCATACTTGCTGAACCCCATCCATATCCAACATACACACCCTTCGCTCCACTCTATCTCACCCCACCACGTGTCGTTACAGAAAACCATTCGCTCGGAGTTCGCTTCGTGCACGGTGCTTACCATCGCGCATCGTCTGAACACCATCATGGACTCTACAAAGGTCATGGTGCTAGACAAGGGGCAACTCGTGGAGTATGCGCCACCGGAACAACTTTTACAAGATAAGAATTCTATATTCTATAGTATGGCCAAGGACGCGGGGCTAGTTAATTAAATTATGTACTCAAAAACTCACTAACTTCTCCATTTCTAAGAGTGAATTGAGAGTCTTCTCCGTGTTATAGACGATATCGACAAATACACGTTGAGATAGAGTTTTTATTGTTAGATTCAAAATGGTATTACTTGCAACTATAACTTTCACATGTTACTAGGCATAGTTGCAGTTGACAGTTTTGTTATAAATGTGACTGTTTTTTTTAAACTTACGCTCTAAATTTTTTATATATACTACGTATTCAGTCGGTATTGTAAGTTTAATAAAAAGAAAACAAAACGTGATTTGTCCGTGCTCAACTTTACGTAGAAAATATTGCTGCCTCCAAATGTGGGTCCACATATTGTTAGTGAGGACGGAGGATGATACGTCCGGACGTTGTACGGTCATCGCCCATCTACACTAGCGATCCTGGCACGCATCGGTGCCTGAAAAGATGATCGAATCGGCAAAATGGTACATATAATGTGGACTCACCGTAAGTTATTTGACAACAGTCATTGTAATGAGTAGAAAAGTTGCATTTTACCTCTCAATTTTATGTATTAGCATGTAGTAAAAAATTAATTAAAGCATTTACAACTCATCACAGTAACAAATAAATGGATAATAGTGTTTTAAATATCGAAATAGTACTTAAGTATGTGACAGGGTGAGATTTTATGAGTTTCAGCTAAGCTATAGGTAGTGGTATATTATTTAGATAAGCTCAAATCATGCCACATTTAAAGACATAAGAAGGATTCCAATTTGAGAAGAAATTGTATGCCGTTTACCTGAACTGACACTGCTTATTGTTCTTTTCTTTTGTTAAAATATTATTGCTAGGAAGGATTGTCAATACAGATACAATTTCTTACAAATTGAAATCTTTGCGCGACTTTTAGCAATGTGTTCAATCATAACTGTTAATGACATTATATATTATGTTATTTAGTATTACTTTACCCGTACATTAATTAAAGTGCCTGTTGCGAATATCATCGTGTCAAGGGTCATTCATTATTTTCAGAGATTACTAATCGTGTCGGTTGTCAGATCGTATGCTGGTTAGCTTTATTAGTACTTGATTCGAATTTAACTTAACTCTGCCACTTGGAGTTATTAAAAAAACATACTAAATATTGTTATACTTAATTATTTTTAATGTGTATCCTAAATCACATTAGAGCTGAACCATTTAAATATTTTATATTATTTTACAATGCCGCAAGCATTGTGCATAAGATTCTTAATTATTGATTCTACTTAATTCTGTGACTTAATTTTACTCTTTATCAGTTTTATATACTTATTAAGTATTTTTTTAAGTGTTGCACATTGAATATTACTTACAAATGTGTCTAATCACATGTATACTTAACGAGTTACCATACTCCAACTACTCCATGATAAAATAAAGTTTTTGTAACCCTCTTCTGCACTCAACGAATTAATTTAAATAAGGCAATAATTCGCAATGATAAATCGGTGCATTTTAAAATACTACCTACCTACTTAAAACCAGAGCTAACTGAAATTCTCTCCTCGAGTGCTTAGTGGTAAATTACTTACTCAAAGATACTTAATTATTGTATTATCTATGTAAAGAACTTTGTACATAGAAATACACACTTTATATGTATACATTTTTGTATGTACATTCAATTGACGACACTATTAATGCAGTAAATAGAAATTTTGTAATCAGTAATGTAATCACATTTAGGCTTGGAATACACAATGCTATCAAGCTACTAGGTAGAATATTCTTTATAACATGCCCTCTGAGTGTATTTTTAACATGGTAGATTCGTTTACACGTTGCTACTAAGTAAGTAGCATCTGCTTGAAAGTAGCATGCTTTTGTGCTAACACAGCATGTGTATTCCGGGCCTAAGTGATAATTTTGTGCTTAGTAGATATTTAAGTATTATATTTACTACAATTGTTTGTAGCTTTAAAATTGCCTAATGTAAAAATGAAGACCATTCATTTCATTTATTATAAATACCATAAATCATTCAATTATTGTTGAAACAGAAATATAAAATAAACGACCGGAATTTGAAAGTATTCTAAAATAATTATCTATTAATTAGTCGTTGGATACATCATACAAACCTTAAAACTGAAGATAGCTAAATGAGCGAGCTCATCTGCTCATAAACGTAAATAACGCAAGCCGGAATTCCGTTCTGTTCCATCCTTTTTTTCGGATCGTTCAGTTTCGTTTCTGACCCTTTTGCGAATTATTCGCTTTCGGAATCGCTTGTATGAGTGTCAATATAGCTTTTTCCCAAGTACAAGTGCACCATGGACGCAATATTCGCTCGACATTATGTACTGCCTGTTTAATACTACAAGCAGTTGTAATCTTTAGTACCTGGGAACAAACCGTAGTGACATTTAGAAAAAAGCACAGTCAAAGCTATTACGATATCTTTATTTTTTGTTCTTTACTTCTACACTTGGCCCATATTAATAAACCTCTCTCAACTTAATGGCCTCGGCATAGAACTACCATCCGTCCGGGTTTCCCCTGTTTTGTCAAGCTTCCGAATGGACGGATTGACGGAACATTAGAAAAAAAGTTACGCTAACCTCGGCGCTCAAGCTAAAATCGCACTAAAGCACAGGTTTTCGAATTTCTTGTCTTGGTTTAACGATTCTCAGGTTTTAGCCCTATCTGGAAGTAGCATCCAAACTCCAAAGAAGAGCTATAAATGTAATTATAAATATAAACTTTATTTTATCTATTTACCATGTCAACTTCAAATATGATATCGAAACGACAACAAACAAACGACACTTGGGGCTGCTCTCAAATTAGAGCCATTTATTAATACGGGCCGATTATAATCACAATCGGTGGATGCAAATACCTCAAGAAAAAAATTGTTTTGACACCATTGACATAGTGTGACATTAATTATGGCGCCCGATAAAATTACAAAAAATTTACTACATTTTTTACAACTTTTTTTCAATACTTAAACCATTTTTGACAGCAGTCAAACTAACCAAATTTAACACCGAAACAATTTGAAATCGTGTTTTTATCTTGGTTACAAATCAACAAAATTTTAATACTGGTCTTTACAACACCGTTTCATATAAAATGTTAAAGGACAATGCTAAAAAAAATTGTGCATGTACCGGTAGAAGTTGTACTTCGACTGAGATAGAAAAGAGGTTTGTGTCATCATCTAACTTCATGGTGTCGCATTTCCGCCACAGCTGCTTGCGTAACTTCCGTAACAATGAACATTTTACTCAATGCGCCAAAAGAAGTATAACTTTAAAAAACATAAATCGATAACAATAAATAATGAAACGTATGCCAAATGATTACGTCTCAATACGAATAATTGGTGCCGATTCTATTATTCACCTAACGAAACTAAAATAGTTATTAATCTAACGAAACTAAAACAGTTATTAATCTAACGAAACCAAAATTAGAGAATCGCTCATACAGAGCGCGAGAAAGAGACGTTGATAGATACAAACTAAAGGGCGTATTACATTACCCAATTTTTAGGGTTCGTAACTCTTATTCAGTTTAACTTTTTGCATAAAAGTGCATGTATTAATTACACTTTATGGCTAATTAATGGGTTCAGGTTTCGTTGTTGGGTTGGGTCTTCACGTTTTGAGCTTTGTCCTTCGATTAGTTTGAATGCTGTCAAACGTGGCCTATTAGATGTTACCACACCAATCGATCGATGCCATCAAACGACATCGGTCGATGTTTAGTCGATCGATTGGTGTAGTAGAAACTATCGATCGACGTCGACTAATCCATTCTACCATCAATCGACGATCGTTCGATTGGTGTGGTAACACCCTTAGAATACCTCAACTTTAGCAGGTAAAACAATCTCGTTTCTCGTTCTTACTGTGCCTGTAAGAGAAAGACAACAATATTTTAAATAATTTAGTCAATAAACCTAGTAAAACTCTTTAAAGTGAGTTTACATAAATTATTCTTAATGACGAAAACTTTCTAGCACCAAGTTATCTGATTGATACCGTACCTTTTTTCAAACGTAATTTAGTAATAATATTCAAAACCATAATTTTATAACAATTTTTTTAATAAATTATTAGTAAATGCTATGATTATGAATAATATTAATAACTGTACATCTGTGAATAAAACATGTACATAAAGTTTACGTGTACAATTTGTAAAAAGTTGCCAGTTTCTAGCAAGGCAGGTTCTAGAATTTAAGTAGATTAGTTTTCACTTTTGTGCCTATTGAGTAATTTAAGAGATATTTGTTTCAATGTGTATTAAATAAAAACGTTTTACCAGATAGACTATAATTTTTGTTTTTTTTTACGACTTTGGAAAATGCAATTTTCTATGTAAGTTGTTTTTTACGGTTATTTCCGTAATAAAACTAGGAAACCTTATATTTTGCCATGTGTGTCTGTAAGTCACAGCTTTTACTCGCAGACTACTTTACTTTTAGTAGGTAATTTTAAAACGCGTTCCAAATTACTACGATTTAAAATCGTTTCTTTTTTTTATTGTCGCTTATACAAGGTTAGTCGGAAAGGGGGTACTAATCCGAAGCTCACTTATAGTATCACTGATGACTGTTTGAAAGCAAGTGTTAAAATTTCAAAATTCGATATTTTTCCAAATAAAATGATTTTTATTTAGTTTTTTCAAAAATTCTTCATCCCTGCTTTAGTTACAAATTCAGAAAATGGTGCTTCTAATTCATGACCCCAAATATGACCTAAAATGTAAACACAGCTGATCATAACTGTGAATACATAGATTTTTGAGATTTTTGAACAACTGTATTGAGTTTTGGGAAAAGTTGTAGAACAAAAGTTATGCATTATTATGTGTACTTACTTTAACACCCTTTCGGATTAGTACCCCCTTTCTGACTAACCTTGTATAACGTAATGGTGTTAATTTTTTACTCGCATGTCACATCTTCTGTAATGGGTGTCATCAACAGGTTTTCGATACAAGGATCCGTTTACAAAATTCAAATTTTTTAGTACTGCTTGTAGTTGGTACTTGCGAACCGAACCGATTCTACGGGCAGTTATTGGCGAGACCTGAAGGGTCTCCAGACAATGGAGGGAAGTAAAATACTTAAGCCACTTACAACACTAACATCATGACTATAAGTCGCGCGGAGAAGGTTTGCCGATGGCCTCATGACGTCACGCGTCGATGGTCGGTTACGATTCAGACGAGCGCGGGTAGCGGTCGGTGAAGTGGGAGGCGCAGTCATCGGCAAACCTTCTGCGCGCGACGAGTACTCGCAACAACAGCACTAAAGACTACCCCTAGTGGGACATGGACCTCGGCTTAGGGGCGTTGCTGGCGGGAGATTGGGTGAGAGACAGCATAATGAGGGCTGTATTATCGGTATGAGAGAGGTAAGTAATTGTGTTTTGTGATTTTATAATGAAAGCGCGCGATCTAGAGGTGACTTAAAGCGCCGCGACTATGCGATATAAATTCCTTGTAGGGTAAAGTCCCCAGTAGCTTGCTTATCAGTGTGAAATTGCAACTTCGAAATATATAGATTATCTAAGGTAAGGTAGTAGGTACTATTTACTAGGTACAAGAAACATTACTCAGATACAGGATAGAGTCTGGCAAACAAAAGAAGAGACTGAAAAACGCGGCAAATTTAAAAAATCTCAGGTTGGCAAACCCAATCCCAGTTAAATAAGACACTGGAATTATAAGTTTTTGTCTGTTTTTGTTGAAAAATCATTGCCATATAAAAAGTTTGCAAATAATTCGAGTGTCTTTCGTTTGCCCTTAGAATAAGTACTAAAGCATAGAAGCCGCCTCGGTACTTGAAAAACGTACAGGGGCATCTGTCAAATAAGAGCAATTTCGAGATTTTGATCCAATTCTAACGCTACCAAATTAAATAGCCCGCCACTAGTACCGCCTGTCAAACGACAACGATATTTTAAATTTTGTCGTATAATACTTGTGACATTGGCGCGGTGATTTGAAAAAATATTTTAGTCAAGAATTTATATTTCATTAATTGTGTTTTGTGTAAGTGCATATTGTTCTTATAAATAAGAGTGTGCGCTATGTCCTGAATAGTAAAAAAATGTAAATCTCGCAAGGGACGTACAAAAAATCGAAGTGAAAATATCGGCTTCCACAAGTACGTAGTATTTTTATGTTTATTCATAGATTTTCCTATAAATATATTTCATTATACATTAAATAAGTAAAAGTAAGACATTACCTTTTAGAAGAAGTAAAATAAATAAGTTTAAACTATCTAAATCTTATCTATTTATCATTATGAATATGCGCCAAAGAAATTATTAAATTGGTGCGAAAATTTTATCGATAAATCTATCGACAACGTGATTTTTGTGTTAGGTTTAATTAATTAGGTATTTATACATTTTTTTTCATTTAGGTTTCTCTGTGACGAATATTTTCGAAATAAATGGATTGCCGTGGTAGCTCACGAAATTGGTTGGGATCCAAGAAAGCACCACAGAATTTGCTCCAGCCATTTCACTTTATCTTCTTTTACTCGTTCTGGCAAATGGCGGAGACTGAAGGAGGACTCTATACCAACATTATACCTTCAATCTAAATTTAAAAGCCTAAGTTCTTATTGAATTGCATGTCTACAGGAAGTAAAAGAATTCGAGTAATTTCTTAAAAAAAAATTGGGACAGATTAGCCCCGCACTGGATTTAGCTTGATTGAAAATAAAAAAATAAAAATCTTTTTATTCTTGCAACATTACGTTTGACATCTTCTTACGGCCATTCATACAATAGACTATTTCAGATAATATTTCATTGTCTTGTTTATCTTTCAAATAAATGCTGTTAATACAGTCGTAATCTTCAAGCCTGATAGATAAAATAATTAGGAGAACAGTGAATCTAAACAAAATTAACGTATTAAATAAACGATGATTAACTTACTTCTCAATCAGTTTGCATTTGGTGCCACTAACTTTTACACCTCTTTACCGTAACTATCTTTAAAATCTTGTATTTTTAGGGATGCAGTTTTTTTTATAGATAGAGTGATTCAAGAGGAAGGTTTTAAGCTATAAAACGTACACGTGCGAAGCCGGGGCGGGTCGCTAGTTATTATATATAAAACAATCATTATTTTGTTTAAAATTTCCAGCGCCTCGAAATTGACAACTTACCTGAGACCACGTGGCGCCGTTCTAGTGACAGAAAAAAACGTGCATGTCTAAGTACATTACAAGGAATACTCAATAATAATGTATTGAACTTTTGTGAAGCTTTTAGTAATTGCAAATTAAATAATAGACATTTATACTTAAAACGATGACTTTATTTATTGATAGCGATAGTAACAGGACCAGTCGAAGTGGCGATGCTCGGGAGAGGCCTATGTCCAGCAGTGGGCATCTTTCGGCTGAATAATAATGATATTATAACTTTACTTTTGTCATTATAACTTTCTAAGAAGTAAGTATTTATATGTACTATGGCAATATCCGGCATGGCTGTTATTTGGTTACTCAATACTCAATACATTTATTGCACTCCACAAGTTAAATAGATGTTACATTAATATAAGAAACATGTGTGGGCCTTGTCAGGCACGGCAAATGTAGGAGAGAGGAGGAAGTATTAAACTTCTCTAAAATCTAAACTACTTATAAGGGTATTAAACCCTTTTTAATTTCGTATTATTACTTATTCTTTATATTAGTTTTATTATTATTTTATGTAATTTCATTAATTTACTTAGTTGGGTTTTGAGAATCATATTTGAATTTTATGATAAATTTATTACTGTGCACCTACTAGAGTTAGATATTGGATTTAATTGCTATTTTTTTCTAGAGTTTGTAAGAATATAAAAAATATAAATTTTATTATGTTGGTTATTATAAGATTATTATTATATTATTAATATAAAATGTTAATATAAAATGTATGTATGTTTATATATTATTATGGACCTACTTGTATTTATGTTATTAGTAAATTATTACTATTAATTTAGATTTCTATTTATTGCGTTTTACATACATTTATCATTTAGATATTCATTTATGTGGTAGTAACATTTATTTAATAGCATTTGTTTTAATTTTTTTATAAATATACTATCTTTGCTTTCATTTTTTATCCGCGGGGGTAACTCATTATATATTTTTACCGACATAACATGTGGACTAGATGAGTGCATTTTAAGACGGGAGCTTGGTAAGTTTAATCGGTTTTTATGCCGTAGTCTTGGGTTTTTGTCTTCTCGTTTTGTGTAGGTTAACACAATCATAGTCACCTTCTTTCGGTCTTACAATACTACTTCAGATATTTCGTAATATACATTATACGATGACTTTATTTTATCGATAGCTATAGTCTAATAGTGTGAATACCCTCATCCCTAGTCTCTGTACAAAAGGTTACAAAATTAATTTTTACGGCCTGTCAAAAGTTTATTTTTCCCGCTCTGACAACAGCGAGTCCGCCATATGAGTAAATAGCATGGCTATATTTTGATTCGTTTATGCCAAGTAGCGCTCCTTCTATGCTTTAGTACTTATTCTAAGGTTTGAGCCATGTCTCTGCCAAAGCAAAGACAAAAGGCTCATGTTTAAGATATATTAAATCACTTTTTTTATTGATTAGACTGCGGCAGTTCCATTGAACCTTAGAATAAGTACTAAAGCATAGAAGCCGCCTCAGTATTTGAAAAACGTACAGGGGCATCTGTCAAATAAGAACCATTTCGAGATTTTGAGCCAAAGCCAAGCTACCAAATTAAATAGCCCGCCACTAGTACCGCCTGTCAGACGGCAACGACATTTTAAATTTTGTCGTATAATACTTGTGTCAGTGGCGCGGTGATTTGAAAAAATATTTTAGTCTAGAATTTATATTTAATTAATTGTGTTTTGTATATGTGCACATTGTTCTTATAAATAAGAGTGTGCGCTACGTCCTGAATAGTAAAAAAATGTAAATCTCGCAAGAGATGTACAAAAAATCAAAGTGAAAATATCAGTTTCCACAAGTACGTAGTATTTTTATGTTTATTCATAGATTTTCCTTTAAATATATTTTATTATACATTAAATAAGTAAAAGTAAGACATTACCTTTTAGAAGAAGTAAAATAAATAAGTATAAACTGTCTAAATGTTATCTATTTATCAATATGAATATTCGCCAAAGAAATTATTAAAGGGGTGCGAAAATTGTATCGATAAATCTATCGACAACGTGATTTTTGTGTTAGGTTTAATTAATTAGGTATTTATACTTTTTTTTTTCATTTAGGTTTCCCTGTGACGAATATTTTCGAAATAAATGGATTGCCGTGGTAGCTCACGAAATTGGTTGGGTTCCAAGAAAGCACCACAGAATTTGCTCCAGCCATTTCACTTTATCTTCTTTTACTCGTTCTGGCAAATGGCGGAGACTGAAGGAGAACTCTATACCAACATTATACCTTCAATCTAAATTTAAAAGCCTAAGTTCTTATTGAATTGCATGTCTACAGGAAGTAAAAGAATTCGAGTAATTTCTTTAAAAAAAATTGGGACAGATTAACCCCGCACTGGATTTAGCTTGATTGAAAATAAAAAAATAAAAATCTTTTTTTTCTTGCAACATTACGTTCGACATCTTCTTTCGGCCATTCATACAATAGACTATTTCAGATTATATTTCATTGTCTTGTTTATCTTTCAAATAAATGCTGTTAATACAGTCGTAATCTTTAAGCCTGATAGATAAAATAATTAGGAGAACAGTGAATCTAAACAAAATTAACGTATTAAATAAACGATGATTAACTTACTTCTCAATCAGTTTGCATTTGGTACCACTAAATTTTACACCTCTTTACCGTAATTATCTTTAAAATCTTGTATTTCTAGGGATGCTTTTTTTTTATAGATAGAGTGATTCAAGAGGAATGTTTTAAGCTATTAAACGTACACGTGCGAAGCCGGGGCGGGTCGCTAGTTATATATAAAACAATCATTATTTTGTTTAAAATTTCCAGCGCCTCGAAATTGACAACTTACCTGAGACCACGTGGCGCCGTTCTAGTGACAGAAAAAAACGTGCATGTCCAAGTACATTACAAGGAATACTCAATAATAATGTATTTAACTTTTGTGAAGCTTTTAGTAATTGCAAATTAAATAATAGACATTTATCAATAAATAAAGTCATCGTTTAAGTATAAACGATGACTTTATTTATTGATAGCGATAATAACAGGACCAGTCGAAGTGATGATGCTCGGGAGAGGCCTATGTCCAGCAGTGGGCATCTTTCGGCTGAATAATAATGATATTATAACTTTACTTTTGTTATTATAATTTTCTAAGAAGTAAGTATTTATATGTACTATGGCAATATCCGGCATGGCTGTTATTTGGTTAACACAATCATAGTCACCTTCTTTCGGCCTTACAATACCACTTCAGATATTTCGTAATATACATTATACGATGACTTTATTTTATCGATAGCTATAGTCTAATAGTGTGAATACCCTCATCCTTAGTCTCTGTACAAAAGGTTACAAAATTAATTTTTACGGCCTGTCAAAAGTTTATCTTTCCCGCTCTGACAACAGCGAGTCCGCCATATGAGTAAATAGCATAGCTATATTTTGATTCGTTTATGCTAAGTAGCGCTCCTTCTATGCTTTAGTACTTATTCTAAGCGTTTGCCAGACTATATAATCAAAGACAAAATTAACTTGAAAGCTTAGAATAAGTACTAAAGCATAGAAGGAGCGCTACTTAGCATAAACGAATCAAAACATAGCCATGCTATTTACTCATATGGCGGACTCGCTGTTGTCAGAGCGGGAAAGATAAACTTTTGACAGGCCGTAAAAAATAATTTTGTAACCTTTTGTACAGAGACTAGGGATGAGGGTATTCACACTATTAGACTATAGCTATCGATAAAATAAAGTCATCGTATAATGTATATTACGAAATATCTGAAGTGGTATTGTAAGGCCGAAAGAAGGTGACTATGATTGTGTTAACCAAATAACAGCCATGCCGGATATTGCCATAGTACATATAAATACTTACTTCTTAGAAAGTTATAATAACAAAAGTAAAGTTATAATATCATTATTATTCAGCCGAAAGATGCCCACTGCTGGACATAGGCCTCTCCCGAGCATCATCACTTTGACTGGTCCTGTTATTATCGCTATCAATAAATAAAGTCATCGTTTAAGTATAAATGTCTATTATTTAATTTGCAATTACTAAAAGCTTCACAAAAGTTAAATACATTATTATTGAGTATTCCTTGTAATGTACTTGGACATGCACGTTTTTTTCTGTCACTAGAACGGCACCACGTGGTCTCAGGTAAGTTGTCAATTTCGAGGCGCTGGAAATTTTAAACAAAATAATGATTGTTTTATATATAACTAGCGACCCGCCCCGGCTTCGCACGTGTACGTTTTATAGCTTAAAACTTTCCTCTTGAATCACTCTATCTATAAAAAAAACTGCATCCCTAAAAATACAAGATTTTAAAGATAATTACGGTAAAGAGGTGTAAAAGTTAGTGGCACCAAATGCAAACTGATTGAGAAGTAAGTTAATCATCGTTTATTAAATACGTTAATTTTGTTTAGATTCACTGTTCTCCTAATTATTTTATCTATCAGGCTTGAAGATTACGACTGTATTAACAGCATTTATTTGAAAGATAAACAAGACAATGAAATATTATCTGAAATAGTCTATTGTATGAATGGCTGAAAGAAGATGTCGAACGTAATGTTGCAAGAAAAAAAAGATTTATTATATATATATTTTTTATTTTATTTTCAATCAAGCTAAATCCAGTGCGGGGTTAATCTGTCCCAATTTTTTTTAAAGAAATTACTCGAATTCTTTTACTTCCTGTAGACATGCAATTCAATAAGAACTTAGGCTTTTAAATTTAGATTGACGGTATAATGTTGGTATAGAGTCCTCCTTCAGTCTCCGCCATTTGCCAGAACGAGTAAAAGAAGATAAAGTGAAATGGCTGGAGCAAATTCTGTGGTGCTTTCTTGGAACCCAACCAATTTCGTGAGCTACCACGGCAATCAATTTATTTCGAAAATATTCGGCACAGGGAAACCTAAATGAAAAAAAGAAGTATAAATACCTAATTAATTAAACCTAACACAAAAATCACGTTGTCGATAGATTTATCGATACAATTTTCGCACCCCTTTAATAATTTCTTTGGCGAATATTCATATTGATAAATAGATAAGGTTTAGATAGTTTATACTTATTTATTTTACTTCTTCTAAAAGGTAATGTCTTACTTTTACTTATTTAATGTATAATGAAATATATTTAAAGGAAAATCTATGAATAAACATAAAAATACTACGTACTTGTGGAAACTGATATTTTCACTTTGATTTTTTGTACATCCCTTGCGAGATTTACATTTTTTTACTATTCAGGACGTAGCGCACACTCTTATTTATAAGAACAATGTGCACATATACAAAACACAATTAATTAAATATAAATTCTAGACTAAAATATTTTTTCAAATCACCGCGCCACTGACACAAGTATTATACGACAAAATTTAAAATGTCGTTGCCGTCTGACAGGCGGTACTAGTGGCGGGCTATTTAATTTGGTAGCTTGGCTTTGGCTCAAAATCTCGAAATAGCTCTTATTTGACAGATACCCCTGTACGTTTTTCAAGTACTGAGGCGGCTTCTATGCTTTAGTACTTATTCTAAGCTTGAAAGACTTGTGTCCATGTCAGTAATGATTTATCTTAATTCGTCTGGAAATGTCGTTTATCTATCTGTCAATGTCGTTGATGTCATCACAACAACAACCAGGCAGTGTTTCCACAATCAAGGGAAATCCCCCTCTACAAGGTAGTTGGGAATAGTAGGAGTGGAACTGGGTACTAGGGGTGAAAACAAAGGGAAAAGAGCTGAAAGGGCAGATCGAGGAAAATCAATTTGAAACCTTTAAATAACTTCTCTGGTAGAACTTTGGATAGTTTATTCATTTTAAATCAATTTGAGCTTCTTGATTCATATTAATCGTCTGATGATAAAATACTGACTGACAGCACTATCAATGATTGAAAATTAGGTCCGTATAAAGACGTTTACAACCTGTAAACTTATATTTATCTCCTTTACTTTAATATTGACATTTAGGTAGGGACAAACGATTTACAAAAAATGAAAGACTAAACACACTTGAGCATCATAACGTGTAATTATTGTCATATAAATACTTTTTGGTAGCAATCTCATTTAAATTATATCGGGTGTAAAAAGACCCTTAAAAAGAAAAGCACATATTCTACCCATCATTGGGATCATTTTTTTCTACTAGACCATACCTAAGAAATCATTGGTTTTGGAGATATTGAAGGTCAAAGTATACATTTTTTTTTTAGTTTTTCCAAAAATGAATTCCAAGTCATAATACTAAACTTTCTTCCAAATTAACATTATCAAAAATGTCAATTTTTCCTAACAAATTACGCATTTGAAGTTACAAAAACGCAATGAATATCAAACGCACACGACCGCCTTGGCTCAGGGGGCTTACCATGACCTCTTAAAGCAGGGCAGAAGTTGCCTGAAAGTTGAACTGCCCTGGGGGCTTACCATGACCTCTTAAAGCAGGGCAGAAGTTGCCTGGAAGTTGAACTGCCCTGCTTTTTTGTACTATGACATCGTTAGAGCAGGCCTGCGGCAGGCCTGCTACGTTGACGTTTACGATATCCGTTCACCTGTTTTTTTTTGTATAGACTTTTCGTACCATGAACAAGCTTATCCGTTCAACTTGGTTGAATAGTCGTTCACCTTTTGTACTGTCATGGTACGATTTTTAGCGATTCAGAAGTAGGCCTGCTTTTGAACGGATATTGACTGGCTGGCATTTGAACGTTTTCTTAAGACGTCATGGTAAGCCCCCAGCTGTGTGGCCGCTGCATGCATTCAAACGCGTGGCATCGCCACAACTTGTATCCCTATCTAGTCTGTGGCCACAACCACACATTGCGCGCTACAAAAAAAAGCGTTTTTTTTTATGCCAAAAAATAATATTTTTTTTTTTTTTTTTTTTTTTTTCTTTTAAAAAACGTTGCCCCCACACTAAGATTTCTCTTGTATCGTGGGTGCGTTTACAGACACAAATCTCACAAACAAACGCCCAGACCCGAAACAACCATTTGTAGGCCATACAAATTTTTGTTCCGTGTGGGAATCGAACCCACGACCCGTGGCGCAGAAGCCAATTGCTTAGCCACTGCACCAAACGTGTCGTCAAATATCAAATCTCGTATCCCATCAATTATTTTTGGCCGTTTTTATCATTAATTACTAAAACTTCTAACCTAGGATGTCAAGTGTTGTTTTTTGGTGTTCGAAAATTTCTACAACACTTGACGAAAATGTTGTACGTACGAAATTTCAATATGTTGTGTTTGTGTGTTGACAGAAATAATGTTTTTTTTTTCTGAAGTGGCGCCACTTTCGGTGGGGGAAGCGCCTTAAGTAAACTTATTAAAATATGAATCACAGTTGTAATTTGTTTCATTTTACAGCCAATATATCTAATGCAAACCAGATGGAGGTAAATACAGTGTAAATTATGGATAGAACGACATTTTTATTTTTTTTATTTTTACGAGATTATGTTCTGAAATTACGAGATATTTGGCAACCCTGGTACGAGGAAAAACATTCAACGTCTGGCAACCCTGGGCAGAGGCGCGGGGACTGGGAATTCTGGGAAACATAATCCGTCAAAACAGAAACACTGTAATCAGTAGTGGTGGGTCGTTGTCGAATTTTTGACGTACGAAACGCAACCGTTATCCCGACGACGAAAACGGTTGCAGAAAACGGTCGTCGTTGCAACTGGTTTGACGACGGCTTAAAAGACGAAACTTATCCAACATGGAATAGAATTGCGTTTTCGAAGTTTTCGTTGAGTGAAATAGTTGCAGTTTCTTAGTTCGTTTGCGTTTTCGAGGTTTTCGTTGAGTGAAATAGTTGCAGTTTCTTAGTTCGTTTGCGTTTTCGAGGTTTTCGTTGAGTGAAATAGTTGCAGTTTCTTAGTTCGTTTGCGTTTTCGAGGTTTTCGTTGAGTGAAATAGTTGCAGTTTCTTAGTTCGTTTGCGTTTTCGAGGTTTTCGTTGAGTGAAATAGTTGCAGTTTCTTAGTTCTTACACTATCCAGTTATCAACGATTTGAAATGTATGAAATGCTTAACTAACTTAATTTTTCGTGGCATAAATGGCATTTAGCTTTTTTATTTTCATTGTCTTTATCGAAATTATTATAAGAACTTAGTTACTAATTTTTAACACAATATGTACGCACGACTACAGATCAAGCTACACATTTCCAGTATAAGCTGATCTCGCATTGTATAGGATTTTCTTACAATGAGAGGTCAGTGTAAACTGGAAATATATAGCTTGATGTGTAGCTGTGTGTACACTACACGCTCTTCAACACTCCACATAAATATTTCCAGAATTATTAACAATTTACTACTATTTGCAAACAAAACAACAATAAAAAAATAATTACTAAAGCTCTCTTTGCCCGTGCTCAATGTTATCAATAACAACAACAACTGACTGGCCTAAAAAAATGTAAACCAATAGGTATGCAATATAATATCCACGCGACGCGCTCACCGGCTCGAATTCCAGGAAATTTAGCAATTATCCCTTCATTGTTAATGAAAGTCGACTTTGAACTTTAAGTCAACGACTATAAGGTTGCACGGGTTTGACCGTCGCATCAGTTACGACAGCATTGACAACGGGTAATATATTATCGACTGTATTTCATTGACAAAAAGTTCACTTTTTATTGTAAGGACTGCTTTGTAAACGAACGCGGAACGAGAGACGACGACGCCGACGACGCGACGGACGAGTCATGACGAGTGTGATAGATAGTTGAACCATTGCGTTTTAGACTGTATTTTCTTAGCTATAAAGTAAAAATTCGCATCACACAATTCGAAGACTGGTTCGCGCAACGAAGACTGCTTTGACAAGGAACTAAAAACGGTTCTATCGTCGCAGAACAGAAAACGGTCCTTAAAAACGGTTCGTCTTTGCAACGCTCACCCCTAGTAATCAGCACTCCTCTCTGTTGTGCTGTTTATGTACTTTATTCTTTTTCAACAGCAAACAACACTACAACAGTGGTTAATAAACATATTACCTATAACTAGTGTATTATCGATGGATATTGATAGCAAATCATTCCAAGTAAATTTAATTTTAAATCATAGTATTTTTCGGGCCCGTGTTTCAGTTTGTATCTATAATTTTATTTCTTGTGGATCTTAATTAATAAATACCTCCAGATGGATAAAGTATTTCAAATAGAATCATTTGAAGATTTCCATAATGTAAGTATTTAGCATGCTTGTAATTTATTTAGAATTCGCTTAATTTTGGAACCAGTTTTCCTTATATTTGAATCGTCACTTTCAGCAAGAAATGTGTAAAACTAAGTTTACAACACTTTTCCAAGGAATTTTATACTTACCTATATTTCATAGGTAGCTTTCGGAATTGTAGTGCCCCGTTAGAGTCATGATGTAAGTTGGGATCTTGAGCATCCCAACTCAGTTGGTTTAGGTTTGAAGTGCTGGTGAGGCAACTAAACCCTCATTATCCCTTTTGAGTATTTTTTGTTGTGACCATTCTATTCAGAAATAGGAGCATGTACAGCAGGGCTCTGTTGACTTAATCAACAGAATTCAATGTGAGCACTGGTAGGTGGTATAAATTAGTGTTGTTTTTTCAAAGAACATTTAAATGTATACGTTCACATAAGTTCTAACACTGCTTATCTCAAAAAATAGCATTTTTGAGTTAGGCATGTCACTTCATACAGAATTGAAAAACGCATTGTTTGACTAATTACAATTAGCGGTTAAGACTCAATAGCAATGCGTTATTTCAAAACACAGTGTGTATATTCTCCATAAAGCTGGATATATTTTTTGCTCTTCTAAAAAGTTTACTGTTTTGAGTTACACGGTGTTAGAACTTAAGCGACGATAATGTCTCATTCTAATTGCTTTCAGACTGTTCTCGAGAAAATTTCATTAGTAAATACACTCTTGCTTGGAATAGCAGATTATGTATGCATACAGTGATATTACCCCCTTAAATATTTTGGTTTTGTTCCAGATGTCACAACAAATCTTGACGAATTTGTACTATTCAGGACCAATATCCCCACCACCACAACTAGAAGCCGATGTTATTGCCGAGGCAAAACAGGATTTGATTTCAGTAATTTCTGACTGTAACTTTGAATTACAAAAAATTTATGAGGTGTTTAACAGTAAAGGTTGGCAACAAGAAAAAGTAAAATGCTTTCATGGCTTGATAGAAAAAAATAAGTCTGAAGTTCTTTATGCAGCTTTCAATCACTATAACAGTAGTTACTGTGAAACTATAATTAATTTTGACTGGCTTGTTAAATTTGTTCTTGGTACTAGCGAACTACAAACACTAAAGTACCCATTGTTACAGTTGATAATGTCTACTTTAAATAAAAATGGGAAACAAACTAAAATTATGTATGATACTAATAAGGACATGTTATTAAAAATGATAAATGCTTTAGAAAATATAAAATAAAGGTGTTTCAGAAGCACATTTTATCAAAAAAAAATGTATTAATTTTCTAGAACAAAAAGACATTAAGTATGTTGGGGCAAATCCAGAGTGAAATAGACTTTTGAATATGAATTACCTTAGAATGTGATGCTATTATTAATGTTTAGCAAGAATAATGTGGCGCCATTTCTCTGCATTTCACTTCAGTCCGAAAAGTAATATTTTAACAACACATTCTGCGCCAAATTCATTTAAACGGATTTACTTCATAACAGAAATTGCCCCAACAAAATTACCTACTTATTCAAGGACAATCTTAGTCGCAAAGAAAGGGGGTAATAATTCCAATGGGTATTATTAATTACCTACCCATAATTATGAATATCTTTTGTTCTACATCAATCCCCAAAAGCAGTTTTAGAGAAATAGCTGTTGTAAAGGTGTGTGCAGACCTGGCGAATGCGACGCTCGCGAGCCGCTTGCGCGCGTGTTGCTCGCGTGCGATTACAGCCTACGTTTGGTGCGCCGCTCTAGTGCAACTCCGGCAAGACTCGAGTGGGGTGAGCATGCAACGCGCACGCAGCTCGTGCGCACATAGCTTATTTCGCGTTTGAACTATGAGCCTCAGTTGTGAATTTGCTTCCGAAAATGTCGGACCATACGACTGCCGTTAGCATAATTGCTGCGGCATCGGCTATTTTATTACTGACAACGAGATTACTGAGACACGGGCGGGGCGAGGGAGGAGCACCGCGGGCGGCACGCGCGCACCTCCTGCGCCGCGTAGCTTGCGCGCGAGCGGCGCACGCACGGACGGCGGCGCAGGGGCTGCGTACGAACATGAAATGCACGCGCGCAGTTCGCAAGCGGCGCGGCGCATTCGCCAGGTCTGGACACCCTTAAGAATCCATAAAAAATGCGCGAAATTATCGTGTGAGTAGCTGGATTTTTTGCAAATCGTCCCATTCGGCAACACGTTATGGACTCGTAACCGGTCCCGCTTGGTCGCCAACGCAACGGAACAGATGATTACGCATGTTGGAGCGACACGCGTCATAACTATTTTAGCAACGCGCTAAATTGTACAGAGTCGCACACAGCTGTCTCATAGACGCACGTCTCTGTAGTACCTACGCACGTGGTTGTCACTCCGACTTACGTCACCGCGGAGGAACCCGCCTTCCAATTGTCCATGGCGGGCGATTAGGTACAGGCGGGCACGATTTTGTGGAGGGCATGCTCGCCGGTCCCACTTATGCCTACGCCTGCCCACCATGGGGCTATTCAACGACAATCCGTGATTCCTTTAGAAAAAAATAAGATTTTATCGCTACTAACCAATAGATAAGAACAAACAGCTGGATTCGGTCTACACTGACTTCGCTAGTGCATTTGATCGCGTGGATCATAAAATACTCATTGGTAAGCTCCAAAACCAATATGGAGTATGCGATACAATGCTAAACTGGTTTGCATCTTATCTGAAAAATCGTGAACAGGTGGTGGTTCTTGGCGGTCACGAGTCCGAGAAATATATCGCGTCTTCTGGGGTACCGCCAGTGGCGTGCGTTTCATACAGACAGAAAGACACTGCCTACCCTACCTAACTCAGATAAATATTTATAATCTTGTTCTGATATCTAATATTATTTTATCTACGAGTACCTACTTACTATCATAAACAAAAAAAACATAATTTAGCTCCATATTTCGAGTTTCGGGCATCATTGTACGAACGAGCTAACATCTGGCATACCTGCTCTGTGTGCCAGATGTCAGCTCGTTCACACAATTCGATGCAATTTCGCATTGTGCTGCGCTAGCGCCACTGATTGCCTCGGTAAAGACACAAACTATTCGTGTCTAAATGTATATAAGTGTGCTCTCGTCGTCATGCGGATTTAATGAGTGTGCGTTCCTATAGATACGAGGCACACAATGTCACAAATAACGCACACAACCGCACAGAGTAGCCACTGTCTTAATTTTTACAACACGACAAGTTACGACCCTTACCGAAGTTTTCCGAACCGAAGTTAGCTATGCAACTATTTTAAAAAGTTGCATTGTTTCATTTAATTTTTGCTACATATAAAACACCATTTTTTGGTCGTATTATTTTTTATACTGAGCCGAGTCGTCATTTGTTTGTTTTGTTTTGGTTGTGATCTTTGTTATCAGGTATTTAAGATTTTAACGTTGATAATAGTGTGAAAAATGGATAATATTCACTGTGAAAGTTGTTCAGGTGGTATGTGTATAGAGAAAATAAAAAATGGTGCGTTTTCAAAACTATCTTTCGGTGACAAAAAACAAGTGATTGTGAAAGGTCGTTGTACACCGGATTTGCAATTAATACAAACTAAAGGTAAAGTCAATCGTAAATTCAATACAAAACAATATGATTCATATTATTGGCTCACAGGTTGCATACACAGTAATCGGTTGTTCTCACGAAGCAAATACAAAGTTCATAATTATCATACGGCAGCAAAAAAACACGTTCAATCTGAAAAACAGCTTCGCTTAAATATCACACCTTTGGAAAAAATCGTATTGAGACGCGTTTAAATTCTCAGATACAAATCGACATTGATAGACATAACGCGAAAGTCGATCGGAACCGAAATATTTTTCAGCGACTTATTGACATTGTTTGCTTTTTGGGGAAACAAGAGCTCGCTTTTCGTGGACATGACAAATCTGCTTCGTCAGGGAACCAAGGAAATTATTTAGAGATGGTCGACTTGCTTTCGAAATACGACGGAGTTTTGGAAAACCATTCACAAAATTCCTCTATTTCATTTACGGGTTTATCAAATCGGATTCAAAATGACCTAATCTCTAGTGTAGCGTCTGTAATGATTGAAACAATAAAACAACAAATCGCTTTCACTGATTTTGTTGCTGTGATGGTCGATGAAACACCAGACGTAAGCGGTAAAGAGCAACTGGTACTGGTTTTAAGATATTTTCATGAGTCAGAAGTGTTTGATCGGTTTATAAAATATATTGACGTAAGTTCCGACCGCAACCGCGAAAACTTTAAGTACCATCATATTGCAGATTCTATCAGAATTTAACTGTTTGTCGAAATTAATAGCACAGACATATGACGGTGCTGCTGTATTGTTTTTGTTGTTTTTAATTTTTTGGACTACTACCTATCATGCGAAAATTTCAATCAATATAATGACAATTTTCCGGTTGAATTAGTAGCGCAATTCGTAAATGTTTATAAATCACACGAATTTAACTTAGACCGCCTTATCAATGAGCTCAAATGTGTTTATAAATCTGTCGAATTCAAAAACCTTAGTATTTACTAAATTATAGCACATTTTTACGAAAATAACATAAATACAGTTTTTCCCGAAATACTGCGTTTGGCAAAATTAATTGTAACAGTTCCCGCGAGCAGTGCTTCAACCGTAAGGTCATTCTCGTCGCTGAAACGTATACACACCTATTTAAGGAATACCCAAGGACAGCGACGACTTACAGATCTTTCCATAATTTCAATAGAAAAACACTTACGGAAATGAAACGCCTTCCCAAATGTTACGATTCGCAGACTTTTTACAGAAAGATAGACGTGTAGATTTAATATACAAATAAAATAAAATCCTAAAATATTTTTTTAGACCCTTATACACATACCACCATCTTTTCACTGCTATTATTTAATTTGCAAATACAGAACAACAAAAAAACGGGCCGAAAGGCCACATCGAATATCCGTAAATTGATATGCCCATAAAATCAGTCAATCTATATAGGATATTTGAGGTGGCAATTACGAGTAGCTACATCATTATTTAATCGACGAGACGACGAACTAAAGCCAACATGCAGTATTTTTGGTAAGAAATAGCTTAAAAAAAATCTGCCTACCCTGTCTAAAAACTCTGTGCACGCCACTGGGTACCGCAGGGTTCTCATTTAGGCCCAATATTATTCTTATTGTTCATCAACGATATAGCTTGTCGGATTCGCCACTGTCATTGCTCCCTGTTTGCTGACGATATGAAAATCTCGCGGCAAATCGACTCAGTGGCGGACGTCGACCTGATGCAAGCCGATTTGGACCGAATCCATGTATGGTGTTGTGCTAACAAAATGAAGCTAAACGCCTCAAAATGCCAGCATATTCGATTTACGAGAAAGAGAAAGGTAATCGAGACAAGTTTTCACATCAACAATGAGAAAATCGCTGTTGTAACACAAGTTCGGGACTTAGGCGTGCTCCTTGACTCCAAATTAAGCTTCATCCCACACTATGACAGCATGGTGAATAAGGGTGCTAAAATGTTGGGTTTTATTAAACGCAACACGAAAGCCTTCAAGCATGCTGCCTCTAAGATAGTGTTATTCAATGCCTTAGTACGCAGCGTGCTTGAATTCGGCAGCGTCATCTGGAATCCATATTACGCAGTCCATTCTGACCGTATTGAATCCCTTCAGAGATCATTTACGAGGCACCTTGCGTTTATCAATTCGGGCATTACCATTAGATGTTCGTACGAAGAAAGACTAACCTTTTTTGGCTTGTGCTCTTTGCAGCAACGCAGGCGTATGTTAGATTTACTCTTCTTACAGAAAATTGTGACAAGTTCCACTTCGTGCGATGGGCTCTTGGAACGAATTGAAATATGCGTACCCAAACTAAGTGCTCGGAGAAGATGCGGCTCCTTTTTTAATATTGCTCGATGTAGAACAAATCTCGGCCTGAATTCCCCAATCGTGAGACTGACTTCAGCATATAACAGTTGGCATAAACTACTCGATCTAGATATTTTTCATGACCACCCCACACGATTTAGGAACAAAATTATAGAGAAAAAGAATAAGAGTCAAAAAGCAGTTTAAAAAAATATATGAAAATGTTGGATACTTTTAAGTTCATTAAATTCATTATTTATATTTCAACTAGCTTCTGCCCGCGACTTCGTACGCGGATCCTGTTGCTTATGCCAACGACAACGGGGTCATCAAAATCGAAGATCTGAAACGTCTGATGTCTCTAGAGACCTAGAAGCAGATGCGTAGATACGCTGAGAACTCAAGTGCAATTCTTTATCCCTGAACATCTCCGACTCGCGAGACAATGCGTGACGTTCACGATCAGCGGTCAGTCGCGCATCACGTTCCCCACTTGTCTCTAGAGACCTAGAAGTCGATGCGTAGATACGCTTGGAACTCAAGCGTAATTCTCTATCCGTGAACATCTCCGACTCGCGAGACAATGCGTGACGTTCACGATCAGCGGTCAGTCGCGCATCACGTTCCCTACTTGTCTCTAGAGACCTAGAAGTCGATGCGTAGATACGCTTGGAACTCAAGCGCAATTCTCTATCCATGAACGTCTTCGACTCGTGAGACCATGCGTGACGTTCACGATCAGCGGTCAGTCGCGCATCACGTTCCCCACTTGTCTCTAGAAACCTAGAAGTTGATGCGTAGATACGCTTGGAACTCAAGCGCAACTCTCTATCCGTGAACGTCTCCGACTCGCGAGACAATGCGTGACGTTCACGATCAGCGGTCAGTCGCGCATCACGTTCCCCACTTGTCTCTAGAGACCTAGAAGTCGATGCGTAGACACGTTTGGAACTCAAGCGTAATTCTCTATCCGTGAACGTCTCCGACTCGCGAGACAATGCATGACGTTCACGATCAGCGGTCAGTCGCGCATCACGTTCTCCACTTGTCTCTAGAGACCTAGAAGTCGATGCGTAGATACGCTTGGAATTCAAGCGTAATTCTCTATTCGTGAACGTCTCCGATTCGCGAGACAATGCATGACTTGCACAATCAGCGGTCAGTCGCGCATCACGTTCCCCACTTGTTTCTAGAGACCTAGAAGTCGATACGCTTGGAACTCAAGCGCAACTCTCTATCCGTGAACGTCTCCGACTCGCGAGACAATGCGTGACGTTCACGATCAGCGGGCAGTCATGCATCACGTTCCCCACTTGTCTCAAGAGATCTCGAAATCGATGTGTATATACGCTGAGAACTCAAACGTAATTCTCTATCCGTGAACATCTCCCACTCGCGAGACAATGCGTAACGTTCACGATCAGCGGTCAATCGCGCATCATATTCTTCACTGGTCTCTAGAGACCTGGATGTAGATGCGTTAATACACTGAGAACGCAGGCGTGCTTCGCGATCCGAAGAGGTTTCCACGGAGCGAGTTGCAGCCTGATGTTCTCGAACAGCATCAAGTCTCTCCGGACGCTCTTCGGTACATTCTTGGGAGCTTATGATCCTCAATCTTTTAGCTCCTTTGGAACATTGGGAAAGATTTGACCTCTTTCTAGGCATGGTTATAGTTTTATTGTGAAGAAACCTGATCAATTAAAATCTAAGTGACTGCTCCCCTGCGTTACCGGTTAGGCTACCGTGTCACAAAGATAAATGGAAAAGGAAATTAAACACTCAAATAAAATAAGCCCGAAAACATATTTATTCGACAAAATAAAAAAAAATGGGAGTTTTGGCCAGTAGAGTTAAATTTTCAATGATATACCATCGTCAACGAAAATCAGTCCTAAACTGTAACCGCCTTCACCGCGTGGAGGGTTCCCAGCTTATGTTATTTTATAATTATACAGTGAAATTAGTGATAGCTTTGATTTCCACATCAGATGTTTCTGATCTTCGATTTTTATAAGTCAATAGGAAATGCCCATCAGACCGAACAACTTTTGCTAAAACGTCATTCCTTTATGTGTTATGGTGTAGCTGGCCTCTTGGAGTTCCACAACAGGTGTTCCAGATCTTCGATTTTTATAAATCAACAGAGAGTGCTCATCAGATTGAACAACTTTTGCTAAAACGTCATTCCTATATAAGTTATAGCGTAGCTGGGCGCTTGGAATTCCACAACAGGTGTTCCAGATCTTCAATTTTTATAAGTCAACAGAGAGTGCTCATCAGGCTGAACAACTCTTGCTAAGACGTCATTCCTATACAAGGTTAGTTTTAGTATATGCGAAACCTGAAACTAGTTTGTTCAGAATCACTAGGAGAATCGATTGACATATTTTTTACACCACTTTTTTTTTGTTTTTTTTTTTTTTTCATAAATTTCAATTTTGTTTCAGTAGGTTTCTACCCATAACAATTGACGGGAATAGACACCTTGAGGCTTGAAATGGTCCGCTCGGTCAGTTTCCGTGTATTAGGCAACTCCTGCAGAGCACATCTCAGGCATTTCACACTTTTTTAGCGAACTTAACGCGACATAAACTAAGGTGTAACTTGGAGATTTACTAAAAAAAAACACATATTCAGGCAGTTCTGATGAAAATCTTGTTGGGGTGTCTCGGTTTTCGCATAAAGTAAAAATAACGTTGTATATGTTATAGTGTAGCTGGGCTCGTGGAATTCCACATCAGGTGTTCCAAATCTTCAAATTTATTCTGTCAACAGAAAATGCTCATCACGTGGAACAATTTTTGCTATGGTACCATTTTTGTATCTCTTATAGTTTAACTGGTCTGTTGCGGTTCTGCATCAGGTGTTCAAGTTTCCAAGATAAATTATAGCCTATATGTTGCCCCGACTTAAAAACTATGCAACAAAAAAAAATTATTCAATTCCGTCCAGTAGTTCCGAAGATTAGCGTGTACAAACAAACAGACAAACAGACAGATTATTTTTTTTGGATTCTTGCTCTATTACTGTTTCTAAACCTCCTCATTTTTTTTTTTAATATATTTATTGTACAGACACAGTTTTTTTACTGTTTCATTATAATGTATATAGATATGTATAGAAGATATTGATTGTTTGCATATCTTTTGATTGCGTGAACCGATTGCGATGAAACAAAAAAAATAATTTACTTTGAGATAAGCACAATATTTGTTTATAAAAGTCAGCAGCATTGGGTCAGCTCTTTTTACGTGATGCTTGCATAAACATGCAAACATATGTTTAATCTTTACTTCCCTAGATGGCGTTGGCGTCGAATTAGATCGCGCTATGGTTTCGTTACCGTGCGATTTATAAGTTCAAGACGAAATATTCTCAGTTACTCCTAAAACACGATTTTATTATATGTATAGATTGCACTAATTTATAATTTATTTCAATTTTAAATGTATACTTTTTAACCGACTTCAAAAAGGAGGAGGTTCTCAATTCGGCTGTTTTTTTTTTTTTTTTATGTTTGTTACCTCATATCTCCGTCATTTATGAACCGATTTCAAAAAATATTGTTTTGTTCGAAAGGGTATACTTCCCGATTGGTCCCATTTAAATTTTGTTATGATTAGACCATGAACTTCAGAGATATGGAACGGAACTCCTCATGGGATCAAAGCAAAATTCTCAAATTACTAATATTGCTTTGTTTATATTTGTTGTTGGGAACTGACTACTGGAAAAGACGAGGGGGTGCCGCCCCCCCCTCCCCCCTTTGGAATGTTTTCATTATATCGTGTAAGGTATCATTTGAAAGGACTTTTTATGCCCGACTACGTCAAAGCCAAAAAGAAGGGTTATGAAGGAGGGGGTTAAAATTATGACACTAAAACGTATTTAATAAAAAATAAACTTTAAAAAAAAGTAAAAACCGACTTCAAAGAAATACTAAAAGGAGTAAAATAATTACCATAATATAAAATTAACAGTTTCAGACGTCGGTGCAACTCTACACTGAAGCAAATAGAAGCCACCGACTTCTGAAACTGTTAATTTTATATTATGGTAATTATTTTACTCCTTTTAGTATTTCTTTGAAGTCGGTTTTTACTTTTTTTTAAAGTTTATTTTTTTAATTGCATGCATCTCATTTCTTTTTTGCATTTTATTTCATATTCATAATTTAATACTGTGTTACTATCAAATGTTGTGCACGTCTGTAATTGGTGTAAACACTAGTCCTTAACCTCTGCAATGTCAAAATTTCCATGTTTGTGTTTATGTTGTTGATGTGCCAGATAAATAAATAAATAAAGTATCATTATTTAATCTGTACCAATATTGAAAATGCTAGTGATTTCGTTTTCTTTGCATTCATGAAATTAAAATAAATGGTAGCAGCATCAATGGACGTCCATCTTGAATGATTTATGGTGTGCGTTCGCGCAGCGGAATGTTGTTGAATTTAAAGATTTTAACTATGCAGATATTTAGTGTATGACGTCGTATAATTGTGTATGGTAAAAAAAAATTTGTGCACGCAGCCATTGTGGAGAAATTCACCAAAAACTGATTCCGCTGGGCGAACGTTGTCCTGGCGGAACTTTTTTTAATCCATAGACATTACAAGAAAAGAGATGTGTCCAAAAATTAGTGTGTATTTGTGTGTAATTGTGTATGTATGAATAAAATTAGTGCATGCATAAACTTCGGAGAAATTCAAGTTTCCGCCACGCGAACGTTTGGCCATTAGCTAGTTTTCATATAAAGCGCTTACATAGAGAGCTGTAGATTTTTACATACGTTGTTTTGAATTTGTTTATATTTGTTTAAAAAACAGATTTAGAAAAAGTCGTAGGGCTTAAAAGATAAAAATATAAACGTAAAATACGCTTATTAGGTCTTAGTTCTTAAAGTATGCACTTTGGGGTCTAGATTTTCACGTTTATACAAACCTTGTAAGTGTCTGCAACATGTTGCCAAGTATCAATGATGTTCCGTTAGTAATTAAAGAGTTATAGGACAATTTACCATGAATAGATCACTGTTTACAAAGCAGTCAAATATCACGACGTTCTAAAGGAATTGCATGGTAAAATGTATGCCAATAATTAGTGTATTCATTCAACTATTCACATGCAAAATTTCATGTCATTAAATTGAGTAATTAAAGAAAAACAATTATAATACTGACGAAGCATCGAAAACCTACATAACCCGACCAAGTTCGGATAGCTACAAAAAAGCGGCCGTGCAATATATTTAGGTAACATCCCAAAATTTACAGTATAATACCGGTATTGAATTGGTATAGGTGATAACACAATTGTTGTTTCGATATAATTTATAGGTCATTTATTTTTGTACACCTACTTTTTTAAATGTATTTGACTATGACAGAAAGTAGGTACTATTTACGTAGGTACTTTATTTAAGTATGCGCTTGAGACTTGAGATAAAATCTAGATATATTATTTAAGACAAATAAAATTCATACAGCTAATGTCTATTGAAGATTTCACGGATCAGGATTCTAACTATAGGGTTTTAGTTAGATTAAAATGTATTAGGGTCTATAGTTAGAATCCTGATCCATGAAATCTTCAATAGACATTAGCTGTATGAATTTTATTTGTCTTAAATAATATATCTAGATTTTATCTCAAGTCTCAAGCGCATACTTAAATAAAGTACCTACGTAAATAGTACCTACTTTCTGTCATAGTCAAATACATTTAAAAAAGTAGGTGTACAAAAATAAATGACCTATAAATTATATCGAAACAACAATTGTGTTATCACCTATACCAATTCAATACCGGTATTATACTGTAAATTTTGGGATGTTACCTAAATATATTGCACGGCCGCTTTTTTGTAGCTATCCGAACTTGATCGGGTTATGTAGGTTTTCGATGCTTCGTCAGTATTATAATTGTTTTTCTTTAATTACTCAATTTAATGACATGAAATTTTGCATGTGAATAGTTGAATGAATACACTAATTATTGGCATACATTTTACCATGCAATTCCTTTAGAACGTCGTGATATTTGACTGCTTTGTAAACAGTGATCTATTCATGGTAAATTGTCCTATAACTCTTTAATTACTAACGGAACATCATTGATACTTGGCAACATGTTGCAGACACTTACAAGGTTTGTATAAACGTGAAAATCTAGACCCCAAAGTGCATACTTTAAGAACTAAGACCTAATAAGCGTATTTTACGTTTATATTTTTATCTTTTAAGCCCTACGACTTTTTCTAAATCTGTTTTTTAAACAAATATAAACAAATTCAAAACAACGTATGTAAAAATCTACAGCTCTCTATGTAAGCGCTTTATATGAAAACTAGCTAATGGCCAAACGTTCGCGTGGCGGAAACTTGAATTTCTCCGAAGTTTATGCATGCACTAATTTTATTCATACATACACAATTACACACAAATACACACTAATTTTTGGACACATCTCTTTTCTTGTAATGTCTATGGATTAAAAAAAGTTCCGCCAGGACAACGTTCGCCCAGCGGAATCAGTTTTTGGTGAATTTCTCCACAATGGCTGCGTGCACAAATTTTTTTTTACCATACACAATTATACGACGTCATACACTAAATATCTGCATAGTTAAAATCTTTAAATTCAACAACATTCCGCTGCGCGAACGCACACTGATTTATGTACCTACTACGACAAATGATCACGGACAATGGTGTGGATGCTCGCACGATCGTGCCATCAAGGAGATAATTATGTACTCTAGTTACAAACAAAAACATCGACTTCTTTTTTAAAATTTATTTATTAGAGACATTCACACATCAACATTAAGTTTCAATAATTGGATTAACATAATTACCTATTATAATTATAATACAAATTCCACATTGCATAATGAGCAAATAAGATAATTTACTTGAATTACATAAAACTCAGTAAATTTTGGGTTACCATTTGCTATAAAGATAGAAAATCCTTAAAATAGAACATAATTTCTACTAGAAAGTATTGGTACAGATTCTAGTTTATTTAACAGGACTTGTATATCAGGAATTCATTGTGAAATTGCCGACTGAATCCGATGCCTATTTTGATTCTTATCAAATGGAAACCCAATTGAAACTACAATATCAGTTCTCGATGGAATTAATTTTACATCAGCTATTGGTACTTACAAATTCTATAAATATAAGACACCACTAGCATAGTTTTAAATATTGCAACTGATGTTAATAACTGTATAAATTAAACGATCAACTTTCTTACATATGAGATCGTTTTGACAGTTTACGAAGTAATTATAGTGCATGCAATATTACAGAATTTCAGACAATCTAGTTTGCACTTGATATGGAATGTCTCACTCACATTTACTATTTATATACCTGGAGTACTTCTCCCAATCGTGCAGTGTGTCACATTTAATTTCATAAAAATGTATAAAATTACAAAAATGATCTCGAAATCATGATTATTGGACACGTATTTAAATAGAAAAATGACGTTAATATTGTATAGTAATATCAAACCTTATAAGTCATCTAATTGTATTTTATGAATGAGGTTGAAACCAATATACTAATAGCAGCTGATAATAACCATACCGCCTTCACTAATTCGTTACACATACTACAATTCTAAATAGTACAATTTAATAATGTCTGTATAAGTTTAAAAATTGTATAATAATCACAAACTTGGCCACTGAACATCAATTTAAAATAATATTAATAAATCCATTCTCATCCATTAAATTTAGATTTAACGATCACACACTACGAAGAATGCCTAAACATATTAATCTAACTATAAGGAACAGCCAAAATACCTACCTTTAAGGGGTTGTTCAAAATGTACATAAAATGTCTGAGTAAAAATAACATACCAAATTGTCATGAAACAAAAGTCAACTAAAGTTATCTAAATAAGTAAGACCTGTATTTTGATGAAGGTTCATTGAACTCGCACGATTGTGTGCGCGCACTGCGCACTTACCTACCGCAAGCAGCTGTAATAGGTATTAGTGTAGCACCATACCACGCCGAATGCTTTTTAGATTACCCGCGAAACTCCAGCAGGCGTAGCATGACCACGGTAGGCAAGGGTTTTGTCGACGGAAGAATAGACAAAATGACACATTCACAACAGCAATACGTCACTTTGTCTATTCTTCAGTCTACCAAAACCCTTGTCTACGGTGGTTACGCTAGCCTGCAGAGGAGGAAACTACGTCGTCGTAGATCTCCTTTGTTGTTATTTAATGCTCTAATTTGAATGACAAGTTAATTGCTAGGTTGGAGCGGTGCCGTTGCGGTGCCGGTATAGTGTGCCATGACCTTACGTTACGATTCCAGTAACTACACGCATCTAAAATGTCTAATTTGACAGGTTTCAAAGTTCTATTTCTAGGGATGGGAACAAAAAACGGCTACTCAATTATTGCTAAAAAATCATAGTAGTAAAATATAAAGTGCTTAGAGATTTAATATTATTAGCGGTTACCACGAATTAGTATGAGATAAAAATCAAACAAGTTAAAAATTCAAATGTTGCTTTCTAGTGTCGTGCCGTGTGCGGTGGGAAAACGGCTGTGGTTTCCATTTCTTTTGTAACAGACATCGTATGTTCCCTATTTTGAACAATCCCTTGAAATTTGGGCAGATAATTTGGCGGGACGCTAGGTATATATCTCATTAGACAGGAGCAATTTTCCGACACTTATTGAATTTAAATTTTATGAGTTTGCATTACAGAGAGCTGCTGACAGACTAAATTTATACAACTTAATATAAACTAGGATTAAAACTCAGTGCGTATAGCATACACTAATGAGATTTCATATTCTCCCTCATACTTAACAATTTACAAGTAATTTCAAACTTCAATTTGAATAACAGATTAGGTATGTTTTACGAGTGAGTGAAATTTGTGTTCATATATACATAATAATGTTTCAAATTATATTTATTTAACTGATAAACTGATGACACTGATCATCATTGACGGGTCTACGTATCGTATGCAAGATTTATAAACTTTCCGTGAGCGTTAACAATGTTTCTGATACAGTACATTGTCGTATAAAATGCATAGTCTACCAATTCTTAAAAATATATTAGTCAGATGGGATGTAATTTGTGTCAGTAATAACAATAACTCACAATATTATTTCCGGTTGATCTCATCTTGCTAAAGGCGAGTACTTGCACAGACACCATGATGTGGCCAGGATTATTCATCAGCAACTTGCTTTGAAATACAACCTTGTGGAATCGGAGATTCCGTACCTACTAAATGTATGTGCCCGACCCAGTTCTCGAAAATGGTCATATCACGTTGTATTGGGATCGATCTATCGTCACTGACAGGACTATTGTCGCCAATAAATCTGATATAGTGGTGATATATCGATCAGAACGCCGCACAATGATTGTTGATGCTACCATACCGCATGATGAGAATCTCGTGAAAGCTGAGAAAGATAAACAAATCAAATAGGTATCTTGACTTGACACACGAAGTTGTCAACATGTGGGATGTGGATTTGTCAAGCATTGTGCCGATGTCGTAACAGCCAATGGCCTAATGGCCAAGAGCCTCGACCAACACCTCATGAGGCTCTCGTTGGGTGGCTGGATCAAGAGCCTGTTACAAAAAGCAGTTCTCAACACGTATTGTGAGGAGGTTCTCATCTCTAGGGCCCTAACCACTGGTAGCTTGGACCCTGCTCCCGATGCCGGTGGACCCCTATTTTTTATATTTTTAAATGTACTTTTATATATATATTTAAAAATGTAATTAAATGAAGTAATGGTGCATGAAGGAGATAACTCACAATACATTTTTACTAAATTTCAATTCATACAAACACTTAACATAATTTTATTTGCAAATTAGGATTACCTAATCATCTCACAACTGTTCGTTTTTAAAAATGGCCTTATTTTTAATTATTTTGAGAAAAGGAGCACTTATCACAGTAAACTAGAGATTTGATTTTAAAACTTGCAGCTAATGGTTGAAAAACTCCTTTAAAAACTACAGCTTTTATGCTTTGGGTCGATCTGAATAAAATGCCTTTTGATAACATGACGCACAGCAGATTTTCTGCTGTAACATCAGTGGAACAACATTTATACGATGATCAAAATTATCACCATGAAATAATCTGTTCTTCAAAAGTAATAGCGATTTGGGAGAGCTAATATAAGAGCGAGCGACACGCGACAACGTCAAACTAATACCCCTGTAATAATGGCACCAACTTATCGCACCGTATACTGTCTATATAACTTTGTTAATGTAATATAATTATAAAACCTCGATTCTAGCGAATAAAATGTATAAAATCTTAAATTTGTAGAAGCAAAGCACGCTAAACTTATAGTATAATCATTCTATATGGAACGTCACATCTGAACTGAAAACCACATTATAGACAACGTAAATTATTGATCGAACTTAGTTCGACAATACACCACAGTACTAAATCGAAATAAATTAAAGGCTCATTTTAGACACAGTTACGTGTCGTGGACGATGGATTGCGACGTTCTCTGATGTTTAGTTGGTCACCGCCACGTCGCCTGTCGTCTCCTGCAACTGAAGGTAACACACGATAATTATTAAATGGAACATTTAAATCGATAACAATATTGGATTGAAAAGAACATGTAACTATACCGTTTCCGTTTTGAGTTCTGGCACATCTGGGACCTCTGGGATCAATTCTGCCAATTTGTCACTTACGGGGAGGAGTTCCTGTAAAAATATGCAGTTGATTATTTTGTTAGTAAGCACATTTTCGTAGTACTTAATAATTTTTACGTTATTAAGTAATACCATTATTTTTTAAATATATTTCATTACTTTTATAATCTTTTCTTTTCCTACTATACGGTTTTAAGAAGTAGCTATTTACCATTAAAAATTAAATGAATTATATACTATTTGAAAACACATTAGTATTACATATTTATTTGCTGGATAAACAATACTAAAAGAAGATAATCAAAAATTATAACATTCGTGAGGTATGTTTCTAGACCATTGTACATGTACAGTCCCGAACTGTATCTAATTTAAGACCCATTTGATAAAAAAAAAACTAAAAACATTAATTTGCCACAAAACTCGTAAGTTGCCAACCCAATTGCAGTACCAAAGATATTTATTTTGTTTTCACTCTAGGGTTTATTTTGCAATATAAACATGTGTAAGTGTGTGGCTCAGGTGCCAGTGGCAGCGAGTAGCGGGGCGGGCAGCGGGAGCGTCTTGATGGCCCAGGTGCCGTAGCGGCTCCACTCCGTATGATACAAAAGAGAGTCTTCCTTATAAAATAATGTAGGTAAACGGTGATGTTTGAAACGCTACCGACCCCGCTGCACGCTTCCGTCTGCATTCACGTAGGCTTATGTAAATGTCCAGACCAATAAATTTGAAGTGATATTTTATAAAACAACATTTTAGCCCGATGGCTAAATTAAAAACTCCTTTTTTAGAAATGATACTAACATGCGAGTTCGAAACATTGTGCATCGCATAGGCAACTTGGAATGACATACATAATAATATTATTTTAATTGAGCCATTCACTTTAAAGCGCTGAATCCACTCGCAAGTTATTAAAGCAATATCTTAAAATCGGTAATACATACAAGCGTGAAACTTAGTACGATTGGAGTGAATACACTATAGGGTGTAAACGAATTCGTGTTTTTCCTTAAAACCACATGATCTATTACTGGTATAGATTAACAGAGCAAGAGATTTAGGTAGATTAAAAACAAAAAAAAAACTTTCTTGCTGGAGGGGTTAGTTGTCGTTGCTTCAATAATCAAAATATTGCAAAAAAAACAATTTTATGTGATAGAACATTTCGATGCCACGCAAAAAATAATAAAATCAGGCGATACAGCTGATTATGGCACGACTAGTGCGATATCGCTCCGCGCAGTCAATTAACTCGGGGCGCCAAAATGACTCACGTTAAGAAGACCATGATTCTTTTCAGCCTTTTTGTTTTGTTGGGTCTGATAGAATCCCATGTAGGGTCAATCTGCGTCACCAGTAGATCGCGATGTTTGAAGTTATTACACGAATTCGGATACACACTCTGTTTGGTCTATTGGAATCGGTAGCCCTGTACAACTGCAAATGAAGTGATGAAAAATAGCGTATTGGTCTCTTTTTTGACACGTGATGATAATAATGCCGTGAAGAGTTGCTAAGCATTTCTCGCTGCGAATTTAGTACTCTTTGTATGATTTAGTCATTGTTCTGAGATTGGAAACCGTCATGGCGCGTGTTTATTTCCGAACAGAGATGAAGATTGCCGTATCTTATACAAAACAAAAACGATTTATTATTCTTCCTTATAAACATCATCAATCACCATGATATAATTTAAAAAAGAACGGGGGCGGGAGTGGCCTTTCTTCTGCTTAAACTCCTGTAATATTCGAATGAGAAGTCCTTTTTTTTTTAAAAGATAGCTTATTTTCGCGCCTAGATTGCCTAATTAAAAACAATTTAACCAAAAAAATCGATATCTCCCCTCGTCTTTAAACGAAACTACAGGAAATTAGAAATAATAAAAAATACTCTGCTACCTTCTGTATTGCATGGAAAAGTGTGTGCAGCGCTTTTCGGTCACGCCTGCTCTCTTACTCAAACATTCATATTCAAAACCTAGGCAACCGTGAGTCCGGACAACTTTTGCTTAGGCAACCTAATAATACCATGCATCTTACGGACAAATAAATAACAAGCTTCATATTGATTGAAATACCTATATTTTTTAATTAAATAACAGATGAGGGTAATTTAATAGTACAAATGTCGTCAGCATGAAAGTGGTCTAAGCTACATTATTTCGTTATTAGTTGTGCGCGGTAAATAATTTCTTATGAGTTATGTGCGGTAAATAATTTCAAACATGGTAATTTAATAATCGGCTCAACCATTTCGCTCTTTTCATTGATAGTGTAGTGATTTCAGCCAAACAATGGGTATGCACTTTCTCACCGCATTAATAATAATCGCTTTTATGGATCGACAGCAACATAACAAATTAGGGGGTATTTTTAAATTTATGTACGGTGCCATCCTACTATATGTCATGTCTAGTGTGACTACGAACAGATAAGCCTTTCAGATTCAAGCGCGAATTACGTATTTGCTAATCTATACTAATATTATAAAGAGGTAGAATTTGTTTGTTTGTTTGTTTGTATGTAGGGGGTAATCTCCGAAACTACTCATCCGATTTCAAAAATTCTTTCACCAATAAGAAGCTACGTTATCCTTGAGTGCTATAGGCTATATTTTGGGATCAAAAAATTAGGGATCCTTAAATTAACGCGAGCGAAGCCGCGAGCAAAAGCTAGTTTATTATAAACTGTGCGAATGGAATTAGTAGAACGATTGAAAATCATTTTCTTATGTTTGTGATCAAATACAGTTTAAATGATTGTGGAAACTGCATTTTTAACTGTAAATAACTAATTATATATAGGATTACTTTTAACTAATTGGCGAAACTTCACATAATACCACTGCGAAGGTTCGGCAGTTAATTCGAAGTAACCCTATCTATATACATACTTTTATAAACAGTCAGAAGTTGTATGGACGAGCAGTCCCTATAACATAATTGATTAAATAAGATGATCATGAAACAACGAAATATTGTCTGGATAAAATTACTAAGACTAATTACAAGAGATACATAAAAATGTGTTAGCACTAAAGCTTACTACATTATGTCATCATGCTAGCATATTAATCATGTTTCTATATTTAGTTCCAAGCTTATAGGAAGGGGAAAGGACAGGATCTCAGCCGCTGGCTGTGTTCTTTACTGTATCAGATCGATCACACTCATGATTCTTCTGGTTATTGACGGTCCACACATGCTGGTAAAGAAATGCACATGAAACTAAATACGAGAACTGTTAACGGGGTTTATCAAACGCTTCTTATATTACAAGACTAATTCCACTACAAGAACAAGATTGTCCGGACGGTATTCACCTGTGGCGTGTGAGCGGGCGCGTCTGAGGCGGGCGACACGGGCGGCGACGGCTCCGACTCGGAGCGGCACAGCTCACTGGGCGGCAGCGGGAACGACTCCGACTCGTCATTACTAGTCACGCCCGCCGCCGGAACCGACTCGTTCATCTCCGACAGAGACGGCGGCATCGAGTCGTCGGGTGTCGTCGCCGTCCTCCCAGTCGGAGGCATTATTTCAGATGTTTCCTTTTCCGTGGTTGGCTTTTCTTCCTCGATGTTGCCATTGCACTCCGTTGTTTGAATTAAGTTATCCAGCGAGTTCTTGGTATTGACCTTAACATTTTGTTCAGCGTCTTTGCTATCGTTAACGATCTCGTTTTCGGTAGCAACCGTTTCCTTGATATGATTCGAATTAACCACGATCACTTTTGTTTCGTGTATTGCTACTTGTGTATTATCAACGTTTTCTGCGACTTTATTGATTTCCGTGTTTATAACATCAACATCGTCACATATCGGAGATGGAGGGGATGGTAAATCTTCAATAACATTTGGTATATCAGCCTTATCATCGGGCAGTTCTAATACCTCAGATGGAGGTGCAGGTATCTCCATATTATTATCAGTATTTTCGAATATTTCTTTGTTTTCGACTTCCTTCTTAATGATTATTAATGACTCTTCAATTGTAACACTCTCAGTTTTAATGTTATTTATTTCAGAAGACACATTGTCTTCTGAAGGAACAGCATTGCCTAATACATTTTTTATTTCGTTTTCGGCTTCGTTTTGAGCTATGGAAACCGAAATTTCCTCACTAACTTCTTTGTCGGGAGGGGGAAGTTCATTACTAACAGCTTGGGTGACGGTAAGTTCGTTTTCGGACAAAGGAGACAGTTCATTAAGTTTGTCTTTTGCAATTGGATCAGCGGTTGGTGGTGGAATTGTGTTATCAGCGGTGTTAGCTAGCGAAGCGTCTGTCGATTCTGGTGCCATTGTGGTGGCAGCAAAGGATGCCACAGAAGAAGGAGGAGGATTCGCGGGAAGTGGTGGAGGCGTGGAATCTATCAAAGGCATTTGTTCAACACAAACCTCTTTTTTGACGGAAATTTCAGGTACAATCTCAGTCGTATCGGCGATGGGTTGTTCTTTGCTCTCTTCAATTTTGTCAATCTTGGGAATTTCCTTGACGGGTTCTTCTAAAGAAAGCCCATTGACAGGTAACTGTTCTGGTTGTGTTTCAGGCTGAGTGTCGGGCCTGTCAATGTTAGGGCTGGGAGCAGCTGGCTCTTCGGCTACTGGGCTCTCGTCCTTTGGAGACTCTGGTGTGGTGCTGCCATTTGTGATCGGTTCCGTAACAGGAGTTTCTGGTGTTTTCTCCTCTTTAATTTCGCTTTCAGTCTTAGTTTCTTCGGCCGTTTCGATAACAGCAAGCTCGGGAGCGACTTCGGCCGTCTACAAAACGCAAAACAAAAAAGAATTAGAATCTTACTAATGTATATAAATAAAATCACCGTCATCAGGCTTCCGTTTTGACCGTTTATATATGGAACCCTAAAATTACCAATATTATAAAACATGTAGCATGTAAGTTTGTTTTGTAGGTACCAATAGATATACAATATTCCTCAGCACATTATTATGAATTACGGGTATTCTGGGAGCAAATCCTACATTCTCTAACACAATAATAACCACCCGATCATTAGTACCTTATCATCGGCCATGGCTACAACTACGACGTTGCACCCGCGAAATCTGCACTAAGACTGAAGGGAGATTAACAAGTACAATATAATTTATAGTGCCGTTTTCTGTAACGGAAGGTTGGCGCACATTTTTAGATAAGTTGTTACCGTTCAGTGGTCATGATCGAAGACATATTATATTACACACAGCTAGGGTTGTCTCCCTACATCATGTCTCAAACTTAAAAATACTTTAAATCTGCTGATTGCCTTTATGTTTAAAGTAAAAGATGAAGTTCAACAAACTCAATGCCTCAAAGTTACATTTGAGTATGTGTACACTGAATAGCATTTAAATTCTTAAAACAAAACATTATTTTTCATGTTAACTAATCTAATAAATAATAAAAATACCTAGACGCAAATATTATAAGCACCTTTTTTAAGGAGTGGGAAGTGTGTTTAATTCCACTTTCACGTTATTTGAATTACACCTTGTATAAACCAGAAATTTCACAGACCACAGAGAAAAGTAAATATATCCATACGTCAAAAATGGACTCTTCAACATTTAAGTTAAGTATGACGATCTTCAACCAAACAAACGCATTAAATTTTAATGTCGTCTTTTAACAGTCGTCAAGTGTATGTGACAATAATGTTTAAGTAATTTAGTTTATGACAATCAATACACAGATTAGTTTCCGTGATTGTTTTATAATTGTTTCATAGATACAGATTTGTAAGACTTATTGAAATTTGTTTGACGACATATTTTATTTCACATTGTAGAGATATTCAACCGCAGGGTTGTGGCAAATAATAAAACGATACCAGCACGCAAGGCCGTCTTTGCTTACTGATGTAGAAAGATACATCTCGAGTGTAGGGCTAATGTAATAAATTATTCTAATCGATTTGTCCGATAGTAAAAGCAAAGGACTCTCTGAAGTATATGCAAACGAATAATTGTTTGGCAAAATAATAATTGGTTCAGATGCCGCACCCAAGTGAAAATTACCGAAAAGCTAGCCGAAATGACCTGAATACTAGTTTTATAATTATTCAACAAGACATATCTAGTCTGTTTGGTGTTGCACTACCGAAAATTTAACGACATGTTACACAATTAAGTAATTCTATCGAAAAAAATACTCCATAAAACGTACTGAATCAGCCATAATCAACCCACTAGTTTTCAAAGAGAAACAGCCTTTCAAGAGAATGCCTCGTTGGTCTAGTGGTCGCAAGCGCGACTGCTGGTCCTGAGTCCGATCCCCAGCCCCCTGATTCAGAACGATTCGGTAACCTATCTCTTTTCTTAAGAGAATCGTAAACGGAACGAGATAAAAAACCGAATCGATCGAATACTGCTTATCGAAAAGGTTCTGAATGGGAGGGCAGGTCGGGCAGTGCTATTGGGTTTTTCCGTGTAGAATATTATGTCAGTAGTAGCCCGGAGTCTGGATTTGTGGCCGGTTGATAGCAACAGGCACGCCTCATATGACAGGGGTCTTATAGTACACCCTCATTTCGCGCTAAGTTGATGTATAATCATGTCTGCCCATCCCTTAGCGGAATACAGGCGTGATATTAGTTTTCAAAATAAAGTATTTTTCGTTGAGTAGTTAAGATTTCTGAAAAACCAGCTAGTTTAGCAGGGAATCGAAACAAGTTTTTTGCAAAAAAATACCACCTTGTATTATTGCACCAATCGATATAATGTTACTGAGAAGGATCAAATCCTGCAAAAGTAGTTAATGTGGTAAATCGAAGATAAATATAGGTATACCAAATAATGTTTCCACCGTGAGTCAGTTTTTCGTCTTGCAAATTGAGAAAAAATAATTGACAAGCGAGACCGCTGGTCGCGTAGCTGTCTAGCGACCCTAAGGACGAGTTCTAAAAAAACCGGACTTACGTTGCAACCTTATGACATCGGAAACATTTCTACTCTTGTGTAAAGTTAGCATCCACCAACGTCTAGCTTTCCACGATCTTTTTACTACTTTGTAATTTGGGAGTACGTCACTGTTATGGCTAAATATATCGTGTCCACATAGGTAACAGAGCATTATACGAGACAATTTGAGATAAGTTTTTTTTTCTTGTTGGAATTTTGTGATGGAATAGGAAATCTTCATTCTCCTTATTGGCTGTTGTGTTATTATTAAGCTAAGGTGCATTTTGATCTTATAACATGGGATCGATCGGTGCGGCGATGACGGAAGGGCGGAAACAAGTTTGTAGAGTGTAGAATAAAATTGCAGTCCTTGGCAGGTTTTGCGACGCTACTCGTGGGTGGGTAGGTCCGGAGTCCGGACGGGTTGCGAGACTGAAACGTAGGAAGTCGGCAAACCACTTTACCTTATACTTATTCGCTCTTAACGCGCCCATAGCCCGAGCGTGGTCTGATTATACTTGATATACATAGTAATTTAAAACTGCTTGTAAAACAAACTAATATCCCATGACAATTCCGTAGAAACATTAGCTAGTCATTCATTTCCTTTCAGTCTTTACAAATCTGCTTTACCTAAATTGCTTTTCGATACCTTTGTTGATTAATGCGTGAAATTTAGCTAGGTGTTATGTTTAGCTACGGATAGACTACTTCTTTGTCTGTAAAAGGTGGCTTACTATTCAATATTATTAACTTTTCCAGCCGCCTCCCGCGGAACTAACGAAAATGCGGTAACGGGTCCGTAACTTAACTTCGAGAGTCTTAAGTTCGATTAATGGAAAGTCGACTGAACGATTGTTCGAATGGAATTTATTGCGAAACAACCTTTTATCGCCAAACGCTTCTTCGACTGAACGATTCATCGAGTATTGATTAATCGATGGAGTGCTCTTTCGAATGAATAATAATCACTAATCATTAAATTTAAACGTTGTTTTATTTTTTAAAGCGGCAAATGTAAGCCATCGAGCTCATGAGGTCAAGCCCGTTCATGTGTTCCTTTTGATTTAAAAGTTTTTTCAGTTTTTCTTCTTTCCCAACCAGTTTTTTCTTTTTGGTAGGAAATACCCGATTATTCCGAACCCGACCCGAAATCCTAAGCCGGTCGCGGGTTACGTTAGGAACTTGAAAAAAATGATAATATTTGTTCCGAACATAACCCTCTTCCTAACTTGACACGACGCCGACGTATGGTTCCTATCATAACCCGAATTGCGATATAGATAGGTTTGGTTGAACTTTCATTTGCTAGTGTGGTAATATAGTTGGTTTTGTATCTGTTATTTGGGTGTCGGCCACTATCGTGGGTGGACTCGAGTCGCTTGATAGTAGCAATTCGCGGTCAAACTGGTCCCTCTAAGGTCTCAAAGATTTGGATTGTTCTTGAGTACCTAATATAAATCTAAACAGAGTTTTATGATTTTTTTACCTATGTATTTTGCTTTGCGTTATTAAAATACCAGAATTAATATTAGTCGCCAAAGTATTCAAATGACGATTTCGATCAGTTTTGTTTGTGTTTTCTCAGTTTAATCTGTAACGTGATACGACATCGCATGAACAATGCATCGTACTCTGGGTGCTTGTAGGTATCAAAACTGACTACTGGTAAAGGAAACATAATGAACTTTAGAGCTCGGATTGCATGTTTATTGAATGACGTTGGTGGCGGCAGCGGGGACATGTTCACGACGGTCCATCCGTTGTATTTTCATAATACGACGTCTGAATAGTGCATTGACATAACAAGGGAGGGCTCAGTTTCCTCTATTGACACGCTATTGTGTGAAAAATTTGTGATGATACCTTGTTGTGTAGATATATTGACGATTATATGTATATATTACTAGCTTTTGCAAGCAGCTTCGCTTGCGTGATATTTTGAGCCCTCGTTAAGCTCCTTTTTAGATGTAGTTATAAAATCCAAAAAGTCATTAGTTATAGTTTAATTTGATTTGTAGAGTATTTACCCATTTAATGAAACTACTCTGAAAGTCTGCACTCCATAGTTTGGTAGATAAATTCACCTGAATAATTCCAAAACATATACAAAGTACTTGCAGAGTAGTTTCATCAAATGGAGTCCAGGTTTCAAATATATAGACACAGTATATCAGTTAATCTGATTTTTCCATACAAACTTCAATTATTGACAATTTGCCCCCCCTAATTAGGGATTGTTTAATAAGATACTTTTTTTATTTATTTATTTATTTAAGGTCAACGGTGTCGTCAGTTAAGGTACTGTTTTATTTATGGAAAAGATAGTTGTACCCGGGGCTTTGCTTTCACTGTCCTAGAAGCTTAGTCACAATAAAAACAGAAGGTGATATATAATAATAATTGGTATGGACAATGTGTAATTGCTATAGACTTGCCTTCAAGAAACGATATGTAATGGGACACTTACTTCTTCTTATTACCCACAATACTGTAAAAATATTGTACTAATTTCTTACAAATTTATTTACGAGTACCCACCGTTCGTCATAACTTTCATGTATTCAATACTTATTTAAGATTAACTTGTATTTCTCATAATAAGTGAATTGTATTCTTTTTGAGGAATAAATATCTTAAACCGTAAACCGTATATCCTGGTGCCCTTCTTATATGCTGACAGAGATGTGAATTATTTGAAATACATGTATTTCAAATACAAATACAAAATGCAAAATACCTATTTTTATTTTGCATTTGAAATACATTTTTTCAAAATGTATTTTCTATTTTATTTGAAATACTTTATATAAATATTTAATATTTGTAAAATGCAAAATGGTTTTGTTAATTTTTTTAATAATAATAAATTCATGTTTCATATTTTTCATTCTTAAATTCTTGTTATTTACTGTAAGAGTATTTGTGCAAAGTTTCAAGTTTATAAATACTGGATATAAGATTTTTCAAATAAACTTTATCACCCCTTTTCACTCCCTTATAGCTTGATTACACCTACCGAGTAGAGAGGCGAGACAGTAAAATGTCACTCGACCGAGACAGTGCTGTGGCCGAGTGAGTGTTTACACGTATTTTTGAAATAGCGGCGAGGCAGTACGGTTTTAACTAAAACACTGAGAGCAACTTTCGCGAGAAAATTTGACGTGTACGCACCGAGTGGCGAGTGGTCGCCGAGTGCACGCCAAGTGCGTGTTCAGATCCACCGAGTGAGCGAGCAAGACAGTGCGGGGAAGCGGAGGGGTGGGTACTCGGCCTAGTAAATAGAACGGGATCCGAGTGACTCTCGGCCTGTTGTTAGGCCGAGCGCACGGCCGAGCACTTGGCCATGTGTTTACAAATACCGAGTGCTCGGACGAGGGCACTGTCTCGCCACTCTACTCGGTAGGTGTAATCAAGCTATTGGGGTGCGCTTTCGTTATAAAAAACAACCACTCTCCAAATTTCAAGTTTCTACCTTTAGCGGTTTAGGCTGTGCGAGAATCTTACATTAGAACTTGTTCTTTATATGTATGTATGTGTATAGTGTGTATACATATATGTAGATGATAGATAAGATATATCTTTAAATCGCTATATCTCATGAATGATGATTCGCAGATTCAACATGAAAAAGGAACTCTTTGATCAAATAGGTACTAGTTTTAAAATCTGTGAAAAAAGGTATTTTATTTGAAAAACCTATTTTGAAAATACGTATTTTGCATTTTGTATTTAAATACTTTCATAGAAAACCATTTTGTATTTTTATTTGAAATAAAAAAATAACCAAGTTTTTGCATTTTGAATTTAAATACTTTTAATAAACTATTTATTTGTACTTATAATAACTATTTATTGCACATCTCTGTATGCTGAGAACGGTCACCATAGGGTCCGATTGGTAAGAGGCCTTGCCCAGACGTAGGATATACCCATAAAGTTATTCTACACGAAAATATGTATTCTTATGGAATTAATTCTATCAACTAATACGGATTTTCTTGAACTGAATAAAAACAAACCTAGAAATAATTTTCCGAAAAAAAAACAATCAAACCGTGGTCATATTAAACGTTTACCTTACGAGAAGCAGCAGCAGCATAATTAATTAAAATGAACAAAATTGTTGATAGAACACACTCATTTGTAAGAAGCTGTACTCTGATTTATGACTAACATGACATTTTATTAGGAAAAGTTATGACAACTAACATTATGGACCCTATTTTTTTATTAATTATTTTATGTTATTTTATCAAGCGTTATACTTCGACTTTACTTTAATTTTTATCATCAAAACAAACAACAGAAAGGATGCATGCGATATTTGCATAGGCGCTATCTCTCTCTTGGCCATGTGCCGCATTGAACCTGATAACCTGACATCGGGGGGCATAGAACCACTGCGGATTTTTAAGGTTCTGAATAGTGAAAGCATTTACGTGATAAATCTTATAATAATATTTCGATAAGCCAAGTACAAACCGTTTTAGATCTGATTAGTGGAAGAGTTTAATGTGAATGTAAATTATCTTTAGAATGCTACTAATAACTTCGGCATCTCAGAAGTACTGGGGTTCTGAATAGTGCAAGGAATTACACAAACGCGTCTCCGTGGGAGATTGAATGTTAATGACCGCACATCAACACATTGTGTTTGTTATAAACAAACATGGCCTATGGAGTTGAGTTTAATATTCATTATGTTACGATAAAAGATTAAATATTTTGTCGTTTTATTTAATTGTTGTCAGTCTTTTAAGAAATTTGGTTCAAAAACTTTTTTTTTTATTGTAATAATGTTCTCCGAAACAAAAGTGAATCTAGTGATTCTTCGTTATGACCAATTCTTAAATAAGTAAGTACACATGACTAGAGTTGCCATATTTTCCCGAGACTTTGTCGGGACACTGGCAAAGGATGACTTTTATAGGAAAAAAAAAACAACGAAAACTGATGGAAAATTCGTAACGAAGTTTCCTTGACTTGTCATCCCTTTTTATTCACACCAGCCGCCGTAAAAATTACACCCTAACTGACGCCATTTGACTTTAATGAGTCATTGTTTTAAGGCATTAACGATCTTGTTGCTGAAGGAGCAAAATATCACAAAGACTTCGTTACCCCAGGCATAATTTCTCAAAGAACATACCTCACTGATACGATATTTTACAGTTAGAGCCTCAACTGAATGTACATCCCTCCTTTTGTTCAAAGGCTTTTTTATATCTTCATTAAGGAAACGTGTACATAAAAAACAATGATTCTTGAAGTCAAATGGCGGAGCAGAAGATCTGAGCTGCGACGGTCCTGCCTCTTCATTGGATAAAGATGCCTGCCTAACATCTTTTTTAATAGTGTCAGTTAGGGTGTAATTTTTACGGCGGCTGGTGTGAATAAAAATGGATATCAAGTCAAGGAAACTTCGTTACTTGTCGTCTTTCCTTTCCTTATTACCTATATTAGGACCCAGTACTCTCTTTTCTTTCACCTCAGAGACATCCTTACTTCCTTTAACGACATCCTCGTCACATACAGGACACTTATTAGTACTCATGTTGGATAACCCAATTGTGTTACTAATAAGAGTGCTTAACTGAAAAGAACATTTTGTGGCTGCACCCCTGCGTTACCGGGTAGGCTACCGTGCCAAACAAATTACGAAAACCTATAATAACATAAGCCCGAAGGCATGTATACGATATTAATCGGAGTTTTAGCCAGTAAGGTCGCGTTTCTTACAGGGAGCATTAGAGACATTGAGCGAAAAGCAATCTTTATCAATATCATGATTGATTGTTTTTCCCGCCTCAGATCAGTTATCCGCTGTTATAAAAACGCGATTTCTTACTGTTACCACCTTCACCACGTGGAAGTACTCCCAACTTATGTTACAATACATTTTAAGATAATTTTCGCATGAAGTAATGGTCATCACGCTGAATAACTTTAATTTCTACTTTTCTGGAGCGTATAGTTCAAAAACGGTTGAGAATATGGAAAAGTGTGTAGGATCAAAGCTATAAAGAATTTTATAAGCTTTCATTTCATCTTAGAACATTTTTCGTTACAACGCACCGTTTTGAGATATTGGCGAAAAACCTGAAATTGAGACCTTTGTCACCCCCCTCCCTCCGGCTCACCGCCTAGACGTCAGGACTTTTAGTATGTTTTCTCCCTAAGCACCCTGAATAAGTTTCTGAAGAAATCGCTTAGGTTCCCGCTCACGCACTCTATAGCCTCCTTTGAGTCATTCATTGACTGAACTATGTGTCAATATTCATATATTGTACAATGTGCGTGGTCCGACAACCATTTGGCGGGTTTTTATTTTAATCCAAACGGTTGGTAAATTTCTGGTTGGAGCACGAGCACGGAAGTACATAACGAGAATTAGTTTGTGTCATTAATTAATTACGGTTCACTACATAATAGAGGAACTTTGAATTAAAAGTATCACTAATAGGTGCTATCGCCGACGACAATGGCGGCTCACCGGCTCACGTTTGGTTAGCACGGATATAGCACCACTTTGAATAATAATGCGCATTGTTCCTCGTGCTGCGCCGCCGCGCCGGTTTGGGTGCAATGCACTACGCTGCAATAGTTACTTGTCATAGAAATCGTTGGTTTCTAGTAGGTTAGCCCGCAAGGTCAAATGGCAGACGATTTATTGCGAGATCAATTATTTAAAAATAAATTACACCAACCTTAGTTTTACAATAATTAAGCATAATTAATTGCAACAAAACCTTATCAACTAACTGATTAATTAAATGTATAAGTTACTTTACTAAACCGTTATTGCAATACAATCGATGTGATCGTTTTTCAATACACGAAGTTGAGGTCCTTAATGTTTATAAGTAATGTGCGATACTCGCTAGCGCGATGAGAATTCGAACGCCCTCGTACCAGTTTCGGCCACATGTGTGCGCGATTTCACATATCCTTCAATTTTCACACAGCAAAAGGTCAATGACTTTTCATGTGCTTAAAATATTTTTTTGATGTATTCACGATTCAAATATAAGCTAATGAGAAACACACTACATTGTTTTATACGATCTTTCGCCGATTACGATCGGCTTTATACGATCATTTAAGAGACAATGCGATTCCGTCGAGCGAGTTGTAATTATTATTTGACCCAAATCGAGTGGTCATGAACGAAAAGTACTTTCGTTTATTCGTGGTAAATAAAATATCTTAATTTAGCACACGAAGTTCTTGGCATGTGGGATGTAGATTCAGAAGTCATTGTCCCGATAGTCGTTACGGCGAATGGCCTAATGGCCAAGAGCCTCGATTAACTATGACTATGAGACTCTCGTTGGGCGGCTGAATCAAGAGCTTGGGCTTGATACAGAAAACAGTACTCCTTGACACGGCACGCATAGTGAGGAGGTTCCTTTCTCTGGACCCCTAACCGCCGGCAACTTGGTCCCTGTTCCCGAAGCCGGTGGGCTACAATTTTTGTTAAGATGTGTATTTATACAAGGTTAGTCAGAAAGGGGGTACACTGCAGGCCAAAGGTCAGAAAGGGGGTGCAGGCCACTTAAAGTATCACTGATGACGGTTTTAAAGCAAGTATTAAAATTTCAAAATTCGATAATATTTATTTTCCATGCAAAATCATTTTCATTTTAGATTTAGCAAAAATTCTTCGTCCCTGCTTCAGTTACGAATCTGAAAATGGAGATTATAATTCGTGACCCCAAACATGACCTAAAATGTAAACACAGCTGATCATAGCTGAGGATAGATAGATTTTAGCGTGTTTTTTTATGAAATCTTTGAACAGCTATTTCTCATAAACTATTTACTTTTGGGAAAAGTTGTAGAACAAAAGTTATTCATTATTATGGGTACTTTAACACCCTTTCGAATTAGAACTCCCTTTTCGACTAACCTTGTATGTATTGTGTTGTAGTTATTATAGTGTACCGGATCGAATCGTCATGAACGAAAAGTACTTTTTTTATAAGAAATAGCATTTTTTTTTGTATTCAAATGTTTTCAAAATCTCTTGTCTAAGCCTAGAATCCAACAAACGCAAAAAAATATCAAACTGTATTTTTTTGCAATCAATAGCTTCAATAATGAGAAATATTTTATCTGGCTGCAATATGGTCCGCGCATTCAATACCAGGGCTACGCCTGTGTTGATATTTAATATAAGATTAGACAAGTAAGACGCATTTCAGCACGGAAATGTATAGGCAACATTCAGCAAGTATTCAACATAGTATTATGTTTTTACCCGACTGCGCGACAGCAAAGACAGGTTTATGTTTTTCACGCATATCTATGTATCTTTGTATCTATGTAGGTTTTAAAAAAAAACATGCTATCAAATCATAACGTGCAATCGGAGGCTACCTACGACTTATGTAATTCACAAACTGACTAACCAAAAAAACATACGTAGCCTCCGACTGCATGTTATGATTTGATAGCTTGTTTTTTTAAAACCTACTTAATTTTTACGTTTTGTTATGTATGTTATGATTAGAAGTACGTCTTGTTTACATCTTTTCAGTTCTTAATTTTTTAGTTCGCTTTTTATGCAGGCGGTTTTTTTTTATTTTTTTTATTATTTTGAACCTTAATGGTCAATCAAGATGAACTGAAACTCTACGTAAAGAAATGGTCCCAGTGAATATAGGCATGTCTTCTCTAGATGTTCTCTTCTTGCTAACGGCTAACTTGCTAACTATAAATACCTACTAACTTTCAGCCTATCGGTTCATTAGGCTTTGAGACATCGTTGGATAAACAAGTCAATCGGAAAGAGAATCCTGACTATGGTGCAAATTGAGTTTCGTGCCGTGATTAAGTTTCTCACTAATCAAGGAAAAACGCCAGAGATCATTATGGAAGAGATGTCATCTGTTTACAGGCACGTCAGGCACTCTTGCCCTGGAAAAACGATGATTTACATGTGGCATAGCCCTTTCAAGTAAGGCAGAGACTCAATTTAAGACGATCAGCGCTCAGGACGGCCGATTGAGGCAACTTCCTAAGACATTGTTGAAAAAGTTGAAAAACTTGTTCTCGACTATGGTCGTCTGAAGAAAAAACAGATTTCAGAAATGACTGGAGTATCATCTGCGACCATATTAAATATCCTCTATGACCATCTTGGCATGGCTAAGGTCAGTGCAAGATGGGTGCTGAGAATGCTCACACCGCTTCAGAAACACCAGCGCGTCGACTGTTTGGACCTCTGTAGTGAGAACAAGGATACATTTATGAAGTGAATTGTGACTCGGACGAAACTTGGATTCATCACTATGAACCTGAATCAAAGCAAGAGTTCATGCAGTGGCCCAAAAAAGGCGCAGCACCGCCTAAGAAGAACACCTTGAAGGTGTTACAATAAACCGGAAAGATTATAGGTGAACGCGCACCTAGACGCACCGCAGGACCCGCATGGTGTCGCGCAATCCGCGCCGAACGCACAGTACTGTCGGAATCCTATCCACTTCTGTACATCTTATTATTTATTATATGTTATTAAATCAATATTTTCTGTACAGAACGAACGTACGCATTGTACTATGGAACTTGATCCTGGTAGTGTCGGTTGCCTATTGTTGGAAGAAAATGAAAGAAAAAAATGTATTACAGACTACGATACAGATGACGTCATCTGCGCCGCCCGCACCGCACTCGCCGCAAGCATCGAACACACTGAATTTGATGACGTTATCCGCACTCGCTGGTGGAATTCGTATACCTACAGTATTTTGCTGAAATGCGGGTCGTGCGACGCAGACAGGTGCGCAACGTTGCATACGATTTCATATAAAGATTTGTAAAATGCGATGACTGCGGTGCGTGCGGCTCCTGCGGCGCGGCTATGTGCGCGTTCACCTTTTTTGTGATTTAGAGGGAATTTGATTTGTTTTCTCCATCTTTTACAATAAATAAGAAGTCTATCCTTATTAGTCTATCTACGCGCATTTTTTGTCTACTAGTTCTGTGTAAGACTCTTTCGTTGATTTATTTTGCCATTATAATTAACCAACTTGTTACCATTGAGTTAATTTGTTTGTATTTTTACATTGTTTACACTCAATTACAATTATTTAGATTATGCTAAGTGGAAGAGCGGAGTCTCCTAACACAAGCAATTCTTGCTTAAAAGGTGTTCTCCAAATCTTAAAGTTGTGCTTTTTGTAATTGAAATAAACATTTTGATTTTTTTTTTGATTTTGATTTGATTTATCCGTAGCTAACATCTTAAATCTATCTAGCTTAGTTTCACGGATTGATCGGAAAATGTAGGAAAAATAGCATAAGTACCTATAGCAATTTGTGCGTCCGTAAGGATGTATTATACAGAGCATTTTATAAATCTCCTACGAAAAAAAGAAAGTGGGTGAAGTTAAAATACCAAAGTTGTTTTTTTTTTAAATAAATAAATGTTTTATTTTTGGTATGGAAATAATAATATTACCTATTTTATTTTTACACTTGCTGTACAACAGTTCTCAGTTATGCGTGATACTCCCCGCGTATTAGTACCCCTTTTCCGACTAACGTTGTATAGATTTTTTTACGAGCTTAAACTTAAGGTTTCTTTTACATGTAATAGGTTGGCAAACAAGCAGACAGCCCACTTGGTAGTAAGTGGTTACCGCCGCCTTTATAAACCTACAACACCAAGAAGCTTGCTGAAGCGTTGCCAACCTTAGAGAAAAAGTTGGAAAGTCTTATTTGCCTGTAATTTCACCGGCACCCATACCCTTCAAACCGAAACGCAGCAATGCCGCTATGCGGCAGAAATGGGTAAGAAGGCTTCCCCGGATGAACTCTTTTACAAGGAGCTCTCTACTCTCAAAACTTATTAGCAAAAAAAAATAACTATTAAAGTTAATAGAATAACTTTTTGCGTGTTATTTGTAACAGTTTATGAAGTTTCCCAACGTTAAAAAAAAACAACAAGTGCAGTGTTTACCTTGTTTTGCACTTCTAACATAACCGGCTCCTGATTTTTGTCGCCGTCCAAATATTAATTCCGCAGACTGAATATTAATTAGGGTGATCAATTAATTGATTCCGATTTATAAATAGTAAATAAAATTTCTTTCATCCTATATACAATGTTGTATTTGCTTAGATTTTATTTATTACTTAAATAAAATACTACGTCTAATAATTTCTAAGAAAATCTCAAGGGACAGACCGACGGACAAAGAAATGATTCCATTTCAGTACGAAACACATAAAAATGCGCTATATTGATAACTTTTTGTTAATCTCTTTATATTATGGTCTAGATTAGAAATACTACTAGATTAGAAATATTAAAAAGGCCTTAAGAAGTTTCGAAATGCGTGTATGCAACAAGCATCGCCGGACGGTGTGAATCGTCTAATGTGCTCTTTTTGACTGAGGTGAATCTGATCGACTAAAATAAAAAGAAAATCTATATTATATTTGGTAATGGTATACACAACAGTTTCTCCTTGTTTCAATTTTAGGACGGAAAGGTACCCTATGCTTCTCTCCCGATGAAGGCCATTAAAACGTAGCAAACAGATTTAGGCAACATAAACGTAGATCCGAATCTATTTGCTATACCCAAAGAGACATTCCGTATCTTACTCGCTATAGCAGTACCTAATTGAAATAGACTGTTTTACTGAAAGAAAACTATAAATTCCATATATTGAATGGACAAAAAGATCATAAAACAAGCCTCAACAGCATAATTATGGTTTTTACGCATTAATTAATACATTTTGATTGATGGTGGACAAACCCTAGCTTTGTTGTTTATTAAATAAACCATTGTCCTTTGAGAAAGATAATGGAAGTACCAGGCACATTTTTTAAACAAAATGTTACGTATTGTATTCTTAATTTCATCATGTTGGATGTTCCTTGGAAATAATGTTATTTAACTCTTTCATGGGTATCTCTTCTAATGAAAGGAGAAAACCGGTCTTGAAATACAGGTTCTGTTCAATATGCAGATTTGAGTTTATAATGAATTGGACACTAACCGAGATATAGGATGTTGAAACGATCAGCACTATTTTAATGATTGTCATATGGACAGCATCTGTGTTAGAACTTATAAATTTTAATTCTTTAGCAAATGGCAACTCGCCACGAACAAGAACAGCCCTCTAAAATCTACTACGACATGCCACGCGACGAGAGCCAAACTTATTTATTTATAAAATAAAGCTTATTTATATTTATTATTTCAAGCCCGTGTGGCATGTCCCTGAGAAAAGGCATACATTTTTGGCTTTCTGAAGTTTTTGTTAGTAGTTGGAACCGCCTCATTCAAAAGAGCACTTGGGCAATGAACAATGCTATCTGAATCACAAGTTATACAAAACGCCTAAAGACCTCAGTACTTACCTCCTCGGGCAGTTTCTCTTCGCCATTTGTTTTGGGTTCCTCCTCTTTTTGCTTCTTCTCTTGTTTGGGTTTGTCTTTTCTGCTAAAACTGATCGATCTGAGCGACCATTTCTTCTTGACCTGCCCATGACATGCTTGGGTTAACATAAATAGTAAATAGGCACACGCATGCAAAACATAACACTAGTTAGATATTGTTAACTATTCTAATCAAAACAATATCTGTTAAATGAAGACACCTTTTCCTTCTTGGGTTTCTTCCCGTCTTCAGGCGTGGGCGCAGACTCTCCGTTCTCTACTTTTTGCTCACTTTCTCCATTTGTTAAGGGGGCTGCCTCTTTTTCCTCCTCGTTTAGTTTTGCTTCCTTCTCTGTGGTAGCATCTTTTTCGTTTTCTGGAGTGCCGCTGTCAAGATCCTTTTGTTTTTCCTATAATCAAATATACAAGATGCATATATTTCTAAAATTTCTACTAAGTTACATTTACAATCGAATATGCATATAACAATTAAATATGATTCACACCTGTAAAGCGCGGCACAAAAACGAATTATAATGTTTTTACGACATTTTTTAATGAAACTAGTATAAAGAATCCGATTATCTCTGAAACGGCAAGGGAAACCGTAATATCCTTACAGATGGTTATGGAACTAATTATTCATGATTTTTTGACATACTCCATATTACGACTAAAGACGCAGAATTAAAAAAAAACATCGAAGTCGTTTTATTTATTTTTAAATATTAAACGGTTAGTTTTAATTTACATTAATTTAGTGCCTAAGTTAAGAAACACAGATTTTTAACAACACGTAATATGACATAGATCATGCCTGTATCATCGAAGGAGTAGGCAGGAGTGTATAGTATACCTAAATTTCGCCAGCTATGATTGATCCAGATATTTATCAAGAAAATAGTATAACACCAAAATATGTCTTAAAACAAGTCATTTGAAGCCATTACCAAACTTTGCACACAGTTAAACTACTAAATAACAATTTAGTCTTCTAATGAGTCTGAATAAATGATTTGCAATATCGAGCAACGTTACCATCTATGGACTAAGTAGGTACATTAGTCTCTTTCTGTTAAGTAAGCTAATTGATTATGTTATGAGTTCTAAGAAATGTTTTCGATGATTTTAACGTCTCACTAGCACATCTTTTCCGACTGTCTAATGAGGGTAGTTAACTAATGATCGACGTACAGTAAACAGCAGATATATAGAAGCAGGTCAGGTACCTTCTCAAATAATTCTACTCTCTAAAAAAAAAACAATTACATCTGCACAACAATAGCGTTCAAATTATTGTTAGCATCTTCATTGTTAGGGTCTTCATCAGATCTTCACCAAATTTATGGGACCACACCTCGGGAGAATACTCTTTCAAACAAAAAATAATTTTGCAAATCCGTCTGTCTATAAATAAAGACGGAGTCATGCCCGAAAAAAAAAATGTTTAAACATCCGAATTGAGAAACTCCTCCTTTTTGAAGTCGGTTAAAACAATGCATTTGATTACCGTTTGTTCATGTATGTGCGCATCGCCGTTGAGCTGTGGTTTAAGCGCGTCGGCATCCGCAAGCTGCTCGACGCGTCCCTCGCCACCGGCGCCCGCTACAGCCACCTCGCCAGCACCTTCGGCCTCCTTGCCGCTTATGTCCACCGAGCGCTTGCTCTGCTTAGCACCCATACTTACTGATGGCCTGTTCAAACAAAAATAGTAATGATTGATAGTTCGTTGCGAAATTATGTACCTACTTCCGTGCACTCGTTTAGCATTCGCAAAATAGTAACGGGCTATTGCATGTCTTCCAATCAAATCTTAATCTAAGTACCTATAATTACTATGTAAACAGGTTTTACAAATAACCTTAAGGCACCCGAATACTGTACCTGTAAGTACAGCAAACTAAGTAACATTGAACAAAAATAATTGCTGGGAAACGACTTTAATTTTTAGGTAGGTATTAAGAAGCAGCTGTTAACTGAAGTGCGCAAAAGTGCAGATGTTTGTATAGAAGAATGTTTAGAAATAACATTTAAACTTAAAAAATTGTGACTGACTTTCAATATCTCCATAACCAGTCGATTTCCAGGTATTTTTGAACTTTTTTCGGCAAGAGTTGCGAACACTTGGCACGTGGAGGTTTTTGATGGGGTCTCATTTATTTTTGTAGGTTTTAGTACATAATGATCATAATAGTATAAGTATAATATAAGTAATGGTCTAATAAATTATGTAACCGAGAAAATAATTCAAGATTTTACAATTTTTCGTTCTTATTCCTAAACACTAACTGTATGCTAAAAAGGTATAAAGTTAATAGATCTGCTAGAAGTACCTTAGAATTTTGATGATAGGTCGGTCAGTCAGTCAGTGAGGGATGTGTGACGAAATATGATATTTTGCAACCTGTTTCAGGTAGAAACTTGTAATTTGGCGAGTTAATTAATCGCTGCAACATATTTTCAGACTCGCTCTCATCTGTTAGAATGAAGGGGGCTTAAAAGTGCTTCGAGTTGTATCGAGAAAAGGGTGTACGCACGTGCCTGCTCTCAAGGTTGGCGGAGGCACTGCCGTGCCTCCTGAAAACTGTGTCCCGAAATTCACGAGATCGCGCAAGATTGAAAATTCTAATCCAGAGATATCTTGAAATTGCGATCTCACTTCGAGTTTGCATTCCCTACGCCACACAAAGGAACACGATTAAATTATGTATGGACAGAGCTAAAACAAAATATTTTTTTCATAAATTCACTACTCAACAATTGTAAGGCGAATCACATACATGGATTTAGAGTTTTATGTGGGTCATTTGCGCGCTTGCGAACCGTGCGCTCCCCCGCGCTTGGGAACCGGCCGCTCAGTCGCGCTCGTGTAAGCCGCTGCCTGTAAGCGTGACTATAAAACCAGCCAGCATACGGATCCAACAATAAAAATTTTAGTAGTGATCATAACGACAGAATGATGTGCACGACTTGGATTTTATTTGTAAAATTCTATATCTACAATTCAAAGTCCTGACTGACAGACTGACTGACTGAGATATCAATGCACAGCCTAAATAAACCGCTGGGGTTAGAAATCTGAAATTTTGACAGTAGATTCCTTTTGTGACGTAGGCATCCACTAAGAAGGGATTTCACGAAATTCAACCCCTAAGGAGGTGAAATAGGGTATTTAAGTTTGTATGTAAGTCCGTCATTTTTGAAGTAAGAAGCATGAAATTAAATATTAAGATTTCTGGTTGGAAATAAATGTAAACGAGTTTAAGCGTTTTTGGAAATTCAACCCATAAGGGGATGAAATAAGTGTTGGAATCTGGTATAAGAAATATTTGAGGGTTTTGGAAAATTCTACTCCTAAGGGATGAAATAGGGCATGAAAGATTGTTTGAAGTTAAACGCGTGAGATCAAATAGGGTTTCTGGTTAGAAATATATGTACACGTGTTGTGAAAAAAAAGTTTTGAAAGTTTTTATTACAAACCTGGAATTTTTGAAGTGAGAAGCGGGGGAGAAATTGGCTGACTGGGTGACTGATCTATCAACGCACAGCCTAAACCGCTGGCGTTAGAAACTTGAAATTTTGACCGTAAGTATCTCTATTAACGTAGGCATCCACTAAGGAAGGGTTTGTGGAAATTCTAACTTGTAACTTAATAAATCTTTAACAACTGAGTCTGTATTAAATTTAAGATTATCCAACCAATAATAACTGAATAATGTATGAAGTGTTTAAGTAATGTAACGAGATAATATCGAACTTTATTCCGAGTCCTTGGGACCAATAATTATAGAGTTATCTAGATAAGTTAGCGTTATCCATTCATAGAACATACACAATGTTGTTTTCCGACATCCACGCGGACGGAGTCGCCGACACAGCTAGTATGTATTTACAGGAAATGTATGAAACCTAGGAGTCGTATATAATTCCTAGGAAATGTATACAATGCCAAGCCAATTTAAGAAAAGTGTAAAAAAAATATCAAACGTTCTTTGATACATACATTTCCTTAATACTTCCTAGGCATTGAATGCAATTCCTAAATGGTACTAGGAAATGTATACAAATTGTCATTATACCTGTAATTTGAGGCACCTCGACACGGATAGGTTAGGTTCGAAGAGGATTACGGGGGCTAGAGTGAGTGAGCAAAGCGAGCGAACGAAGCCCCCGTCATCCCCTTCGTGTTAGGTTACTTTAAATCCTACAGACAGAAATAGGAGCCTCCGTCGACTTTGCTTTGGAAACCCAAACAACCTTACAAACATCAGCGGAGGCACTCCCTTTTTTTATAAGCGCTTAATGTATGAAGTTGAATTGAATAATCACGTCACAACATGAAACATAAAAATCTTTTAACACATTTCCGGTTGGTGTCTAGGAAATGTATAGAATTCCTAGGAAATGTGTTTAATAAAATTTATTTCACACATTTCCTGTCGATTTTAGGCATTATATACATTTCCTGGGAATTATACACAATGGCGGATTACATACATTTCCGATAACATGTTTATAAAAAAGCCAATAGCTGAATGTCATTCGCTTTATAAATAAATAACTCAGGTACTAAGAGGAACCAAATTGGAATACAAAGCACGTCAGTGGGTCACGGTGCTGGGAGCATGCTTGAAATAAATGTTAACCGCCTCCCAAAATAGCACCTCTCAACGAAAGTGCACAGAGTTGCATGTGTCACTAGTCACTAGTTAGCAGTTTGAATTCCGCGATGCGTCGTTGACCCACACTGTAGATGCAAATTGTAAGCTTTATATTCTTAATAATCCTGAGAAAAATTCAAGAGCGGGTTCATTATTTACCTCACATTAAAGTACACAAATCAGAAATCAGTCTTAATTTAAAACTTCTAGAACTGCTGTATACTTAATCCGAATGCACTACCTACTTACAGAAGTCAGGAACCACACAACTATCACTATAATTTTAAAATGAATATAACAAGCTTCGTACAGTTATTGTTCACTTCGATCATTAGCAGTGGACCGAATTCCTAGCGCATCGTCGCCTTTATCGTTTATTATCCGACTCGTTACTCTCAATACAAATATAAATAGCTGTGCCATTAGTCACGCAGGACTCGATTCTTATCTCTGCGCAAACGTTCACTTCGAGACAAAAATATTTATTAACGAAGACTGTACCAGAAAAACCATACAATTATGATATATGATAATATCTCTACACTATTGAATCAGAGTAAAATACAGTTAAACGTTATCGTTCTGCCAAGATTCTTTCCATGCCTGACTAACTTAAATCAAAAATCGAACGATATTACAATAAAAAATAACCTACAGTGGGCCCCCACATACTATTGTGCTTTATGTAGTAGCAATTACACGTACTGTAATATCCTTTGTCCTTGATCATACAGCGAACGGTGCGCGAAGAGCGCCCGTCATGACATGATGGGGAGTTATTTCAAATTGATTCACGCGTTCAGGTTATTGACCCAGCGTATACTTCCCTCTCTCTAAAATTAAGGTTTTTTTAGCTTTAGCCAGTCAACCAAAACGTAATATTGTTGTCGTCAGTGATACAATAGGAGAGGCTTGAAAGTAGGGCTGGTTTAATTTCGAGTAGGTAGGAGCTAGTGTATCGGCGACCTTGAATTGAGTGCGTTCAAGGTCAACGACTCGACGAGTAAGTACGAATGTAAATAAAAATTCGTTAACGTTTAAACATGTCTGGTATAACGGCTGCACTACCGGTTATATTGTAGATTTGTAGAGCACTAAAATAATTTAAAATGTGTACCTATACCATGCTCAGTTTTTATGACAAAAATCTATCTGAATCAGTTACTGCTATAGTAGACAGTATACGAATGGTAACTAACGTAAAGTTTGCTTTATAGTATAAACCTGGAGGCCAAATTTATACTACTAACTTAACGGTTTAAAATCGCAATCGAACCGCAGCTGGAGCATAGCCGTTTGGCCATTATCCATACTAATATTATTAATGCAAAAGTAACTCTCTCTGTGTGTCTGTGACGCTTTCACGTCACGACTAAACCGCTGAACCGATTTTGATGAAATTTGGTACACAGATAGTCTGGAACCTGGAGAAGGACACAGACTACTTTTATCTCAAAAAATACGGAATACGCAATTGACAAAATTCACGTGGGACGAGAGCGACCTCAAATAAAAAAATAACGACTTTAAAAAAATACTGAAAAGAGTACAATAATTATCATATTATACAATTTTAACCGTTTCTGAAGTAGGTGCTAATCCACGCTGAACCAAATTGAAAACACCGACTTAGAAACTGTTATTATAACATAATTAATGTTACGATAATCAATATCGTACTTATTAAATATTAAAATTCATTACGATGCACAAACGTTTATATTTTTAACCCCCGACGCAAAAAGAGAGGTGATATAAGTTTGAAGCATTATGTTTATCTGTCTGTCTGATATCCTAACTCCCAAACGGATGAATTTTCAGTTGGTTTTATTAGTTCAGTCGTTTCAAGATCATCAGCTCTTTTCACAGTTGGTATAAGAACCTCAGCCAGACAATGGATATTTATTTCGCTTCCGCTCGTCCGATTGACTTGAGATTTCAAACATATTACATGCAAAACTAGTTACAATACAATGTTATGGTACCATTGAGCTGAACTGATGAACTGATCGAGGGTTTCGATCGGAAGATTGTTTACACTACCTACTCTGCAATAACTAATGATCAGAAAGACCCATCAATATAGTCCTCATGACTTGCCTTAACAAGATTTTTTAGAATTATGTTGTATAAGATCTTGAGCACCTTAGAGGTAAACCATTACAAATAAATTTTAAAAAAAGCCGACTAAGTGCGTGTTCAGTCACAGTATGTCCAATTCGCAAAACGTCTAAATTGCGGAATGACCAATTCGCAGAACGTCCAATCAGCAGAATTACTAATTTTCATTTTACATAAATAAAAGGTTGATAGATCATTAATAAACATTCGAATTCGAATCTTTCATGAATTACAAATAAAAGCAGGTATATTTTATTAAGACTTGTGTTTAAACGCCTACCCGAAATGTATCTATTTTACTACCAAAAAATTCGAAATACCTGCCAGAATGGATAAATGCTCACCAAATTGTGTTTCATAAAGTATTGTAGAAATGAACCTATTTTCCATTTTATTCTATGCCTTAAAAATTTATAAACGCCTTTAAAGTTAAAACTTAAAGGGATGTTTGTAAGGTTGTTTGGGTTTCTAAAGCAGAGTCGACAGAGCCCCGCCGTGCGGGGCTCCTATTTCTGTCTGCAGGATGGTAACCTAACACGAAGGGGATGAAGGAGGCTTCGTTCGCTCGCTACGCTCGCTCACTCTAGCCCCCGTCATCCCCTTCGAACCTATACTATCCGTGTCGGGGTGCCCCAAATTAGTCAGCAGACAAGTTACAGCGTTTGGTTACAAGATTTGGTGAGCATTTATCCATTTTGGTAAGCAAAAAGAATATAAATACAACACGTACAATTATTCTGATGAGTGTATATTTATTTTGGAACTTATAACGTTGTTCTTTAGGCCCTGCGCAGACGACGGACTTTTTGTCCGGCGGACTGCCGCGGACAGGAATTGACGTGGTTGGTAATCTTTGCCGGTCGCGAAATTTAACACGGACTCAATGCATACGACGGTAATTTTGTCTGTAGCTGTCGTTAGAACTCTAGTGTCTGCGAAGGCAACAACTACTAACTACTTACATTCTTGTCCGTGGTAGTCCGCCGGACAAAAAGTCCGTCGTCTGCGCCGGGCCTTAAGTACCTCGGTATAGAGTGGGTTTATTTTATTTGAAGTTAATATATTTTACTTGGTACTTAGTCTTAGGGTCTAAAAATTATTTGGTGAGCATTTAAATTGTACCCTTTTACCTATTCTGTGCTTTTACTTACTAAAAACTATTGTAATTTTAGTACAGTTTAAAAAATAATAAGTACATAAAATATAAATAAATTAAAATAATAAAACCGGCCAAGTGCGTTTTGGGCCGCGCATAATGTGGGATTCCGTAGCACGTATGAACTAGCAAGAAGTATATTTTATAATATTGCACAATAATATTAAACATATTTTTGCAGTCGGTGAACTCAAAATAGCATTTAACTGAAAATAGGGGATATTTCAAAAATTATATACTTGTGATCTTTTTTAAAATAGTTTTGATTCAAAGTGTCAATTAGATGCTACAAGCTTGATTTAAAATAAAACCGGCCAAGTGCGAGTCAGACTCGCGCACGAAGGGTTACGTACTATAAAAACGGTAAAAAAAATCATGTCTGTTGTATGGGAGCCCCCCTTAAATATTTGTTTTATTTTAATTTAATTATTTATTTTTAAAGTAAATATATGTATAACTAAATATTCTGTGAATGTTTCAAGCGTCTACCTGTTGCCGTTATCAATATCGAGCAAAAACGAGCAAAAAAATCACGTTTGTTGTATGGGATTAAATATTTATTTTATCATCATCTGTGAAAATTTCAATTATCTAATTATCACGGTTCATGAGATACAGCCTGGTTACAGACGGACAGCGGAGCCTTAGTAATAGGGTCCCGTTTTACCCTTTGGGTACGGAACCCTAAAAAAGTCAAATTTCCGTTGTTGAGCTACAGTCTTATTGTGACTAAACAATTTTGTTGAAAGAATTTGCCTCCACGACAAAATCAGTTCATATGTATTTAGCATTATTAAGAGAAAGGTACTATTTAAAAAAAAAACTTATAAAGGCAATATCTCACAAAATTATCTAAACGCGTTACTATTACACTATCAATCGTCTTGTGTTCACTACCTATCTCTTTCTAACTTGTAACGGGATTGTATTCTCACTCGCAGACTATGTATGTACATAGTCTAGTATAGTTTATTATCAACTGGGTCTAATATCTCATGCCCTGCGTCCCGCACTCAAGAAAAAAACAAGTTTTGAACTTATTTTACTTAAATGATTGTTGTCTTGGCATGTCGTATTATTTAAGCAAGTGGGTTCGTTTTATATGTACTCGTTTATTATATGTTCATATATTTTGATGACCTATACAATAATTTTATTATTTTAAGGATCGGATTAGCTAAATTGACCTTTAGTTTAGGTATGAAAAGCATGTTCCACGTTCTACGCGACCGATGCGGCGGACATAATCTATAACCTATACATAAATGAACCGTACCTAATACATATTACAAGTACCTCTGCAATAAGAAACTCGAGGAATACAATGAAAATTTAATAAGAGGCGGTAGACTAATACCTATAATACAATTACATGCAAGCAGTGCAAACAACCATGTACCGCATACCCCCGTACACAACACGTGCACGGTGAATGGAAAATCGATAGCAGCGGTCAGTTGCGGATAGAAACCACAAGTAACACTGCACCCGTCATAATATGAGCAACAGTATAAATTATGTTACAAATCAATACTAATACACATTTTACATTAGACATGATTCATCCCGTTGAAAATTAAATTAATTTTAAATAAATGACTTTAACATGTGTAAAAACCCCCCGACATTTTTACATGGCTATGGATCCTTGGTTAACGATTATTATTAATGCGGTGAGAATGTGCTTTCCATAACGAGTCATACGAGCTCAAACTCGATGGGTCTGCAGTGAATCACTATGGGGTGCCGATCGCCACCCAGAGCCACCTTCAAAGTCCTTCTTGTGATGAGGCACTAAACAAGTCTTTAGGCAGAAACAAGTTATGAGGCAAAGTCGACGGATCTGATTATTAACTACACACATCAAAAGTGTCTAGGGATCAACATATATTTTTGCAATAACTTTTCTCCTGATTGATATTAATTAAAATTTTCTTTAAGGATTCATCAAATAAAGTGTTTTCGTTTGTCACAGTAACGATAAACCAAGTCACCTTTGCATTAATAAAGAAATTTGCCATTTTCCTAATAAAGGGATTTTTGACATTTGAACCACTAACACAAAAGTTCGAAAAAAAGACTGAAATAACAGTTTTCTTTAAAATTTTATTGGGTAACTTAAACAATTAATAATCCGTGTTTCTACCGCAAACACTAACAACACAAGAACATCGGTTTGGCATACTCAAAATGAGTTCATCCAAATCACGCTGTGGAATGGCCGCCCATGTTCGTTGCAACAACAAAAAAAGGTCTTCTTGCGACTGGATACCCTCCATATTCGGCAGAGCTCTTCTCTGTAGCATATCCCATGCATGCTCAATCGGGTTCAAGTCTGGCGACTGAGCAGGCCAGGGCAGGACATTGATGTTAGCTGCGGCGAGAGTCTGTCTTACAACTCTTGCGGTGTGCGGTCGTGCATTATCATGCATTAACTGAAATAAGGGACCGATTTGCGCTTGTAGAGGAACGATGACGTCTGATACAATCGTCTCAGCATAAATTTGAGCGTTGAGGTTGCCTCTGATCCAAATCAACTCAGTTCTTCCGCCGATCCAAATACCCGCCCATACCATGATGGTTCCACCACTATAAGGATGGACTTCCTGGCAGGATTTTAATCGCTGTTGGCGTCCAGGGGTTCTCCAGTGTCGTATACGTCTTGTATCTGGTCTCATACCAAAACGAGACTCATCAGAAAAGCACACGAAACGCCATTGTTCTTCTGCCCAATTTCTGTGTCCAAGAGCCCATTGATATCGAATCCTACGATTGTGCATTGCTATAGGTGGTACCCGTAGCGGTCTTCGGGAATGAAGGTTCACTTCATGCAAGCGGTTTCTGACTGTTTGGTCGCTAATTAAGTTCCCTGAAGAGTGATGAAGCCTCACGGCTAACATCATGGCGGTTATTGTTGGAGCTCTTCGAGTTAAGATTTGAATGTATCGGTCTTGTCTCCGTGTGGTGCAGCGATACCGTCCTCCATGGCGCTCAGCCACGGTACCAGTGCTTCGGTAACGTGTCCAAAGTCGACTGATAACACTCTGACTTGTATTCAGAGCTAAAGCCACAGTACGTTGCCGGGAACCAGCTTCTATCATTCCCACGGCTCTGAGCATTTCTTCCCTGCTTAAATGACGTCGCCGCTCCATAATAACGTTGGTTTTAATAAGTAGTAGGGAAACAGTAGCACTAATAATGTCTTCAATGCGTTGTATGTTTTTATAGGGAAAATATTGACAGCTGATTTTCATCTTTTACTCGAATTTGATTCACAGTTCCTGATTTAAATTATGAAATGCACCAAAAAGGATCCATATAAATTTATAAAATCATAAATTTATTACAAAGCCACATCTCAATCTCAAGAAATCCGCATAAAAATGCTTGATCCCTAGACACTTTTGATGTGTGTACTTTGGAGTAGTGTTAAGAATTCCAATTCAGATCCAAACCCGCAATCAAGTCAGCTCAGTGACACTCTTAATATTGTATTGTCATGTCAATTTCAAGTCAATCGGACGGGCGGAAGTGAAATTGTACGGCAAAGATTTTTACACCAACAGTGAAAAGAGGTGATGATCTGGCAATGGCAGAACAGATTTCATCAAACATAGCCTATAACCATATCGCTTAAACCAGCTTTGAAACAAAAAAAAAAAAGCATTAGAATCGGTTAATCCGTTTGGGCACTACGGCGCCACAGACAACAGGCGTCTATAAAGCAAAAACAATGATTTCCTAAATTATTAACATTTACCTTTCCAACTAATGTAGGATTTACTAGAATATCTTCAAATATGCCGTTGATCGAGTTTTTATAGTAGTATAGTGCCTTAGTCATGTATCAAACGAGGATACGAAAGTGGAGGAACTCTGAGGTGACACTATTTTTTATTCAGATGGTTGAAAATTTATGTACAGTCCAACATAAATATAGCAAGATTTAAAGTGCGTTTGGAGAAAGGGTTGTAATTAGGGTTGCCAACCCTACACCAGGTTTCCAAATCCTGGACACATGGAGAGAAAGTACTTTATACTTACTTTATAGCAAACTTTAAAAAGGGACTTCGTTCTCTTTATTTGTATGTGTAATTGTATGGAAATGACATTTGGTCGAGCGTAAATAAATGTAATTTTCATACAATTTGATCTTTCCGCTGCTCCTGCGGCGTTTAAAGAAAATGGATTTTGTCCGAGGCGACAAAGAACATTTTGAGAATGCACATTTTTTTTGTTATTTACGCTTAATTTAAGAGAAACAAGCATTATATCGACGAAATCGAGGTCACTTTTTTATTTCTTAAATTAAAGCAAGAAATAACCGACATGGTACTCACGTGATCTTATACGATTACTAAAGGAGAAGCACAAATACAAAATTCGATTAAAAAAAAAACATGTCATTTGCGAGACTACGTATTTCTAAAATAGAAAACGGGATTACAAAAAACCCTAAAACATTTTGCTCTTTTATTAAAACCATAAGAATAAGCAGCAGTACCTATCCTGCTGAAATGTATTTTACTAACGGGGAAAGTATACAGAGTGTTTTGTTATAACTTGGCATGGATGGTCAAATCCGAAAGTATAGGAAAATATTGGGGCCGATTACGATAAAAATTAAATTGAACATTAAAAATCCTGGAATCGTCCAGTTGATATTGTAAAAAAAAAGTGTATCGTGGTCATGAAATGTGTGATTACGGAATGTGACGCCCAGTACGCCATGCAACATGCACAGTGCGACATAATTTTGTGTGCTTAATACATAACGCTACAACTACAATCTGCATGATACAATAATATTATATTACCCATTACATAATTAAAATCACTTTAGTATGTCAGTAACTTGTCTTATGAGCGGCTAGTTATGGTAGAATGTGAGGTGAACACGTGCTGCACATATGAATGCTTAACAATCCGCCTCGGATCTAATAGTCAGTCAGCGTAGAGAAAACATTTGGTGGTGTTTAAGATCCGAGAGGAGATCTGTGGTCAAAAACTTGACCCCTGACTCACTCCGGAACGCTTTTGATACCTATTTGACTCATATGCCTAATCTAACAAATTGCTGACGATCCCGGCAAGTACTGGAGGTATTCGACAAGGAGGTTCAACAGTTTTGGAGAAAAATGTATACAACTAATAAGCTTTTTGAGAAAAATATTATTATTGCCCCTGCCAAAAATGCCATTTTCAAATCAAAGTGCAATAAATACACCCACTTGGCAGTTACGTTGAAACCAGGAAGACATGTAATTCACGAGAATATAAATGTACTGATCTCTTGGTCCTAAAAGCATGCTGTTTGTTGGTCAGGCTTGCCTCGACTTGCCTATAAACGTTAAACGCACTTGAATTTTCTATTAAAATTACTAATAGTATGAAACACGATATTCGGACTGCTCTCTGGCATCCATCATACGAAGATTGAATTAACTTAGCATGTAGCAAACCTAATAAAACCTAAGCCATTTATTACGAGAGATGGTTTTAACCAAGACTAAGGTAAACTCAGATTTAAGATATACCCATCACTTTCTAACGTCATATAACAAAAAGCGACGGGCCTATTTTAAAACGTGGTTTTTGCTTGGACCATCTCTTGTATGTCGTATGGATTTATGATTTTGAATAAAGGCTTATGTCACGGAATGCAAAATTCATTTTGTTGTTAACTGCAGATATCTATTAAAACTTGTTATTACTATTTGTACTTATATCTTGTTCAACAGTTTTTTTTTTACTTGAAAGTATGTTTAGGTACTACTGTTGATTGTTTGCAGAAATTTTAAATCACATGATTGGAAACAGAAGTCGGAAGTAATAATAAGAACTTTAGGGGCTCAGTCTCATGAAATATTCACCTGTATAAAGTCACTTAAGAATCTTTATTGCATTTTTGAAGACCTGTCCAAAGTGTCCAACTTTATCCCAACACAACGGTAAAGGGCGGAACCGTTTTTCCCAGATAGGTATGTACCACGTAACCGTAAAAACGGCATTAGATAAAGGTTTAAACACTTCCAAATATAAACTCTTTGTAAAGTAGGTACACATATGTATAACAAAGATACAAAGAATCCGCACGGAACACTATTCTTCCGTCTGTTTGTTAGATGTTGTAGCTCCTAAACCAAATGAGACTTTACAGTTATAGCTAATTGGTATACGGTGCCAAAGTAAAGGCTGGGCCAAAGCCTAAAAAGGAACATCGTAAAGAAGTATGCAATTATACTTCAAGGGGGTGCTCCTGCAGGCAAAGAGGTTATTACGTAGTCAAATTAGGAACCCTTAGAGTTTCGCCAAGTCCGTCTGTCCGTCGTTTTACTCGCAGACTATCGAGTGCTACAAAGCTGAAACGAAACGTTCAGAAAATGTATGGATGAAACTTACTTCGAACTTGTTTTGTTTACCTAGATAATGAAAAATATTAATAATTATTATTGTAATACCATGCCAAAATGGAGAAAAATGACAATAAAAGTATTTGTATAAGTACATGGGATGTACCAATGTTCCTCCGTGCCTCGGAAAGCACGTAAAGCCGTTGGTCCCGGCTGTCATTTGTAGATCTTTGACAGTCGTTACAGGTCAGAAGCCAGAAAGTCTGACAACCAGTCTTACCAAGAGTATCGTATTACCCAGTTACTGGGTTGTGGAGGTCTGATAGGCAGTCGCTCCATGTAAAATACTGATATTCAGCTGCATCCGGTTCGACTGGAAGCCGACCCCAACATAGTTGGGAAAAGGCTAGGCAGATGATGACATGGGATGTACCAAAAATAAATAACTTTCAAGCAGGATTACTTCGATAGGACAGTGAATCGGGACTAGCGCCATAGTTATTCATAATCTACACAAAAATACCTTTCCAACGGTGTATCAATCACTCCGATTGGAGCCAGTACCAGACTCCATACATTTGTGCCCATCACCCTTTAGAGTTCCGTACCAAATTGTACAAAAAGGAGTGTGTAAGGGTTTATGGCGCAACTTCATCCGTCGGTCTGTCTGTCACAGCTGCTTATTTCAGGAACTACTAATGCCTGAGTTGAAACCATCACAGTTGATGTCTGTAGCTAACACAGATTTTTAGAAATCAGCAAAAATCTTTTACGAACAAAGAGGTAGGATTCCAAAAAAAAGAAAGATCTTTCCAATTTTTACTTTTTTTTTGTTGTAATTCTAATCTCGACCTAATTTATCCTTTTTGAATACTTGCTATGTTTTGATCTGGACCTGCACAATGCAAACAGGTGCCTGGTCTCTTCGGTTTTCTGTCGAGACTCTTTCAAGCGGGCCCTAAAAATTGGGTACCTACTGTATTAAACGCTTTATTTCTGTGCCCCCGCTGAAATCTAATCTCTTGCACACCCGAAAAAAAGAGACAAATACCTATATTATTTAGCTTAGCGAGCTCACGAAAACTATTGTACATAATTATGTATTGTACTATGTATTATAGGTATACTAGCGTTTTCGTAATTTGCAAACTCGTAGGTACCAGGGGTACAGAAATAAAAGACTATCACAAGAAAAACCACACGTAGGGTTGATGGGGTCTTACTCGGTTTGGTCGGACCTAAACCATCTACGTCTGAGTGCTCCAAGTCCTGAGATCGCTACGCTCGCTCTAGTTGTTCATTATAGTTTGGTAATCGATATATTCGGTGACAGACGCTATTGTTTTATTACCTTTAAACGAAACTCCTTTGGAAATTATTATGAAAAACCGGCAAACTGTCACAGTAACAGCTAAGTAGGTTCTAGCTAGTTTATTATAATTAATAGTCGCCAAAATGACATACCTACATCTTGGTCTTTAAAAAGTTCGTAGAAACTCCAGACACCTACAAAACTACTTTTGTCAACTGCAGAAATAACTGCATTTTATGTGTTTTTTGACCTCAATTGTTTACCGTCTACATTTTACGCTTGACTAAAACACTGAACAGAAGATGAATATATTTTATTTATTGTTACCCGACAGCACGACAGCAAAAATAGGGTTATGTTTTTCACGCGTATCTATGTTATGCGTACCTATGTGGGATTATTTGTTGACAGTTACCTACATTTTCGACGGTTTTTGGAGGCCCTTGCAGTCAAACCCTTTTTAGGTATCATTTGTTACAAGTCTATCTCTAATATGTACTGAATTACTAGTTCACCTCAAATAAGATAAGAATGGCTCATATTATTATCCTGATGCAGTTTACGTACCTACCAGTGTAGGTATCTACTTAACAAACACTGAATCTCGTAAAATAAAGAACAAGAAAGAAGTTGTGTTACAGAATAAATTTAAATAATGTTGGTTGATGGCTATATGTTTGTTTGGTCTTCACTATCACCATAAAATATCAGCCCGTAACATGCAACAAAGCTGATCAAGGGCCTACCAACGACCGCTACAATGAACGGTCAAACCGGAAATTACCATAATCACTACGCTTGGCAGTGTGATTGGTGATAGCTCACAGTTTTTTTGTTATAAGCAAACTGAAGGACACTGCTGCCCATCCCCTTGACGTTTTCCCCATAGTCGCATTTTAAGACACCCACGGAAGGGCAGGGGGGGGGGCGTATTCAATGTCGGGAACCCCACGGACTCGCTAGGAACCACACGTTTTGTGTTATGTTACTGATAAGAATGGTAAGGAACTCTGTATGAGAGCCCGACTAGCACTTGAGTGGTTTTTAAATTAGGTACATAATTATACATCTATGTCCTTAAATCAAAAGGAAAAGTTTAACTACCTACTACTCGAGTGTAACTAGGTATAATCGAGTAAAATTCGAAAGGGCGACGTAATTCACGTGGGAGTTCTCCGTCCCTTTTAGAACAACATTGTAGACTACTAATCAAGGAACATAGTTATTTACTCGGCTTCTAATGCACCTCAATACACTTTCTCGATACACAAAGGGAACGTAGCTACATACATACAAAGCTTATCTCAGCCATTTACTGTTTAGTTTCCAAGGCACGAAACGTATCATTGTTCAATATTAACTTTTACCACCGAATCATTAAACAGAACATTATAATCTAGTCTAAACGTCGCGTTAACGAAACTTTGTATACGTTCTAGAAATAATTCAATGAACTAAAAATGTCGTATGGTAAAGTACCTACGTACACACCCAGGACACCCTTGTTTTTTACAGTAAACTGTCTCCCCCAGTTACTCATAACGATGATTCATCGTTCCGTTGTTAATCACAAAGAACGTGCCTATTTATCGGAATGTTTAGTAAATAGGTACCTACTCAGTTCAGACAAGTACCTAATTCTCTATAATAGAAAAAGTATTTTCATTAATCTTATGTACATAGGTAAATACTTAAGATAAGTAAATAATATTTGATGCTACAAGTGTAGGTACCTACCTATGTCAATCCGACATATATGGGCACCGTAATATCTTTTTCGCAGTATCTAATATTCCGTAAGGATTTTTTAGAAAAAGTAAATATAATACACAAGTTTTGCTGTCAATGCACACTAAATAGTTGAAAGTATTTTTTTGAAAGTACATCGGCACACCGATATTTGCTTACCGAAGCTGGAATTATATGAGCAACCGGCTTGTTATGTCCTAATGTATTTAAAATACAAATAAGACTATCATGACAAAAACTAATATTAAATCTAGGATTACCTTTAGACTTATCAATCCGAAATATATTAACAAAGAATTTACACCGAAATACGTTAAATATTCACTTCCAGCACTCACAGCCCAACACAATATGGCGGCAGGACGAAATCCCCACCTCAAAAATTATTCAAAATGTTAACTCGCTTCCTATTGGTTCGTTCAATCAAGACGCTTCACTGCAACCAACCTGATAAAATGGCAGAATGTACTTGCCTGTTAACTTAAACTTGGATACCAACATCATGACACAACTTTATTCAATAGAGAAGAAAGAAATTCGAGACCGGTTAGGGCGATCATAAGGGAGCGTTTATACGATTGGAAAGTTGTCCCAACTATTGGTCTGACACGTTGTAAAACTATTTGGGGAAGTTATTTTAAATCAAAATAATTTTGTCGGCCCTGTCCCCTGATTGACTTTTAAATAAGTCAGTTGTCAAATGATTCTGTTTGTTACATAGAAGTAATAAGTACGTTTGTTATCTCGAAGCGTGAAGCGAGTGCTAGGTACCTCTACCATTGCGCCATCTAGAACCACTTATGTGTTAATTAGTTATTGAAAATAAAAGCTGAAAGAAAAATAAAAAGGAATAACACTCTTGCCTCTATAGCTTTGAAATGTCTTCTTACCCCGGTCACTCATATTCGTACGAATACGCGTACCCACAAGTGAAGGACGACATTTGCAAATGATTATGCAAAGTTTTCCATAGTAATTTGAAAACATTCGTACAATATACGAATGTTTGCGAGCATGTGAGTGACCGGGGTTATGGTAGTGTCAAGGTCAAGGTGTAGGGTGGCCTAATTTTCTGTATGAATTTTGTATGATTTCTATCACAATATTGTTTTGCTGATAACCGCAAAATTGTTTTGCACTAGTAAATAAACAGAAGTCAGGTAACATATGAGTCAGTTCGAGATAGTTTTTAGTTTCAGTATAATGGGTTGCTATGCTAACGATGGTGGCGCGCTCTATTATTTTCTATTCTTCCTTAGCGCTCTGTATTCAGATGGCCACATCCACATGTGGTATTTATATTAACGGTTTTAAAAATGTTGAATAAATATGACTAAATTATGAATGCGAAAGGAACTGTCTCTATCTGTTTGTTACGCTTTCACGCCTAAACCGCTGAACCGATTTAGATGAAACTTGGTAGATACAGAGATAGTCTGGAACCTGGAGAAGGACATAAGTTACTTTTATCCCGAAAAATACGGAATACACGATAAACGACATCCACGCGAGCGAAGCCGCGTGCGACCTCTAGTATTTGATGTTTTAGGATAGTACAGGCTAGTAGATCAAGCTACCTGAAACTGTCAAATTTTCCCCATCAACCTTGAACCTAATACTTTTGCGATAAAGATGAAAATCAATTTGACAGGTTATAGTAGCTTTATGTGCTGGCGTCTGTACATAAAACGTAGTACTTATTACTTCTATGCATAAAATATGTCCAGAAATCCCATATGTCAACAACAGATACACAATCCAGATAAACCTAGGTCTACTCAAGCTCTTTGGATAAAGAAGTTAATTACTAAATTGCGCAAGTTTTTTGTGCTCTATTTATTTCTTTTCCCCCAATATATTTTTTCGAGGACCTTGCCCGTAAGAAGTGGCCTCCGTCGCAGGACTGTTGGCAACAAGCAAAAAGGTAATTTTTTTATTGTATTTGTTCTTAATGTGCAAGTTATTTATTAATCAAGTGCTTGTTGACTTTATAACATTGAAAGCTAGTTTTGTTAAAACCTTGACGGGCAGTTTGCGGCAAGTCGGGCAAGTCAGTTAAACTTCCAGATGTTGACTTGCTGCAGTGAAAGTCGTTTGATCATAATATTTTAGTTTTTTTATATTTTATTGTAAAAAAATTTTTTATTATTAATTTGATCACAAATGTCACCATTTTGATTACAATTGATAATCAAAGTTCATCAAGATCTCTTACAGTTAAATAAACAATTACTTGTACTTAAGCATTAAATTCACTAGTAAGTTTTATTGCGCAAGTTATTACACGCGTGCTTAGTTCGTTAAACTTAGAAAATTCAACTTGCTGTGGGTGTGTCCATAGTTTGAAAGTCTGTAGCGAAACTCAACTTGCGCAGTAAAACTTGGGGCTTTTGAAATAATCGTTCTTATCTGAATATTTCTCTATGATTTTAGGAGTCCTGTTAGGAGTATATTATATACATAAACAGCACTGCTGTATATACCCTGCCTAATATAGTCTATGGTGTACTAAGCATTGATGTCGCGTTGCCCTTGACTCCCTCTATCTAATTACTGTTTTTAAAAGTTATTTGCTTAAAATTTACTAAAATTGTTTATCTTGGCTTTGCTTTGTTCCTTATAAATGTTTTAGAGAGTGATTTCAGTGGTTATAATAGTGGTGTGTCCTTTATTTTGTGTAGCGTCACCTGACTGAGCTCATTGTCATTTCCCGCCATTGTGGCCTGTGAATTTATCACAATTTACGATTTTCTGTGAGTGTCCCTCCGAATTTAGATGAGAAATAAATAATAAGTGTGTCTAAGTAATGTCATTACACGGTAATGACGTTTGTTTGCTAGAAGTGGAAGATTATAACTTGTACGAAGAAGAGGCATCTGATCACGCTTTAACCAGGTATGGATAACCGGCGTGGTCGCCAATTTTGTACTCGTTTACACTCATTCATGCTCAGTAATGATATTGTGACCAATATTGATAATAAAATAATAATCATCTACGGATTTCATTAAGAAATCGTGAATGCGCGGGCCATATGATGACGCTCACGCCCCGTGCCGGCCCGTAGTCAGCTGTTGGGCCGCCATGTTTGGTCAAATCGAATAGGCGTAGTAGGCGCCTCTACATATCGCAAATGTACTATCAAACATATGTACGTTTTAGCGTAAATACAGCCATTCATGTTTTTTTTAAAGAACATTTATTGTAATAAATTTTATTTTGAATTAATCCTTATGGTTATATGTATTTTGTTGCACAAGGATGTATGAGCACACTAGCTATTTACTTATTTTATTATAAGTTTTAGTGCATTATTTTATCATATTAACTTGTTTTTTTCGTGTGAGAAATATAATAATGGAACATTTTTTTTTGTTTAACTAACTTTTTAGTGAATTCCTCATTTTAAATGTATCCCTACACAAGTTCTTAGTATACACAGGTACATTTATAGGCATGAACCTCAGACAATTGCGATAAATGTATTCTTTTGAATCAACTATTGAATAATATCTGTTGTTTTTGATCAGTGACAAGCATTCAAGTTCTGGAAGTAAGACTATGGAGGCAGAAAAAAGGATTCGAAGAGAAATAGCCAACAGCAATGAACGCAGACGAATGCAGAGCATCAATGCAGGTTTTCAGGCATTGCGGACTCTGTTACCTCGTCATGAAGGAGAAAAGCTTAGCAAAGTAAGTAGAACTAAAAATATGTTTATTGAAAATATTTTTGATAAACTATTTTTTCAGTGGGTAAACTGCCATCTCTACACACCCAACTTAAAATGTTATCATTATCAAAAATAATCATTTTGAAACATGGCTGCGTCATTGGTCTACTGACCAAAAATTCTGCTGCAGAGTGTGCCATCAGGGAAATGGTGGTGTTAAAGAGTAAACCACTGCCTTCAATCCTTGTAGGAATACAGGCATGACATGTATATATTATATTGTTCAGGTTTGAATTAAGTTAGATCTTGTTTTGCAATCCATGTATCTGATGACACCTCATTTCAAATAGTTTTTCTGTATAGGCCTTGGTAATGGGTGGGTTACCCTCTTCCCTTCCATGCCTATTATAAAAGGCAACTAAGAGCTTGTAAGATGGATGAGAGCATTACCATGTATGTCAATAACAACATACTGCAATTACTATATCCTATAGGTTCAAGGAACAAAAAAAACAGTGTAAACAACTTTTGACTACTCTTATTTAAAAGGTTTCCTGTAAAACACTTTCGAAATAACATTAATTTCTTGCAAAAAGCTATGCTGCTCTGTTAAATTAGTTAAAATACTTCTTCCTGAAGTAAGTTTTGAATTTTCTTTGCATAGATTCATAGTTCACAAAAAAATTACATGGTAAGATTGTTTACATTTACTTTTTTTGTTCCTTGAATAAGGTACAACTATTTGCATTTACACTGATTGAAAAATATGGTGTTTATGGTAATACAAATTCCATTATGGCACTTGTTTAAGTCTATTAGAAAGCTCGTATTTGGTTGTTAGTGCTGATGTGACATGATATAATTTTTTTTGTAATGTGATAATTTGTATTTATTTTACAGGCCGCCATACTGCAGCAGACAGCTGAATATATTTACAACTTAGAACAAGAAAAAACAAGACTTCTATCTCAAAATTGTCAGCTCAAGAGATTACTTAACCAACATGAAGGTGGTGAAATACCCCTGAAAAAAAGAAAAGGTGAAATTCTTACTCATGTCCCAGCTATCATTCCTGACTCTACTGAGGATACCATAACCAACTCTCGGTCACCTGAGCCAGTGGCTGTGATATCTGTGACAAGTGTTTCACAGAAAAAGGAAACTGAAAGCAATGAATTGCGTGTTCAACTGGACCGTGAACGGAGACTGCGGCGGCACCTAGAAGAGCGTCTTCATTCACTTGAAGCTCAGATTTATCCCAACAATGGCCATGAAATAGCTCGTCCTGCTGCACATTTTGAACAGACGGATCTTGCTGAATGTAAGCTTGAGAGCGAGGAAGTAGAGCCACCACCTGTGGAACCCCCAGTTGTGGCTGCTCCACTATTAGAAGCTGCCATCAAAGCAGAGCCTCGTGTTGAAGTGGAGGTTCTTCCAGATGCAGCACATGATGCTCCATCGCGTTTGTATCTCGCGAGCACTAGTCGACAGAACCTAGAAACTATTGTGGAGGCCATCCGTCATCTTGAGGGGGATCATTTGTTCCGCGAGGAGGCAGGCGATGCGCCGCTGGCACTCACTAAGAAGGCAGAACATCCGCCACCTCCAAGACCTGGTGTAATCGTTGTGAAGCATTCGTGATCGCGTTAAACGTGTTTATGACTTTTAAGCTCGTAAATTTGCTTCCGCTTAGCGAGCACACCTGACCCTCCTCGAATATAGTTTTAAATTTTTAGTTGTTTAATTATCTTTTCCAAAGTGACGAATCGATAAGTCTGCGTCTTTGTTTATTTTTTTATTACGCATTGAAGTCGAATCGATAAGTGGTATAGAATTAGCTGGATGCGTTGTCGCGTATGCCGATCGGCGCTGTGCTTAGTTTAGTCTCAAATGTAATTATATTATTGTTTAAATTTATGTTAATTTGGCTTTTTGCAGTATGTGTTGATGGAAAGAGGATTGACTGACTTATGTAAGATTAGATGATGAAGGATAATAGTACAGCATGCCGCGTGCCAATATTATTTCTCTTCTTTAGAAAAGTTTAAGGAAACATGAATAAATGTGTTGAGGTGAGATTTGTATCAAATGAATATGCTTCATGGTAATTCTGGAAATAACCATGTAGCTCCTTTGAAAATAAAAATGTGATGATAAATCCCCTGGTGGCAATAATTGTAAGGGATTGATGAATGCTTATTTGTAAAGTTGCAGCAATACTACATCATGGGAATTTCATAGATTTTTAGTGAAAGGCAATTTGCTTAAGTAGAAAATTAACCCTGCATTCTGCTAGTCTAGCATTTTACCTTTCTAATCACAGCAAAGAATCTAGTTTATGACTTTTATTTTAGCTTTCGTGGCTTTTAGTGGAACGCAGGGTATGTAGGCATGCGGCTATATGACGACTTTGACTTACTCAGTTGTTAATCAAATTACTTTTAAAGCTCCATGCTAAATAAATTGGTGTATGATAAAGTCACATGATATAAATTCAGTAGGTGCATAGTTAATTAATGGCGTATCAGATTAGTCACTTAATTTGACTCTCACCAACTAATTGTTGGTGTCTCGTTTATATTAATAAACAAAAATAATTCCTTGAGGCAAGATACTCGGAATGCAAAATAATAGTGACAAATCACTATGATACTATGATATTTAATTAAAAGGTTGATATAGGATCTATAATAATTATAATCTATTGACTAATATTTATCCAGTGTTGCTGCTTTTATGTTCACGTTAGGGTACCCAGTGTAATGCGTATTTTGTATGTGACATTAGTAAATTATAGGCGCTTTATGCTGCCATCCCTAAATTATAGAGACAGAAATTTTAGAGCATTCCATGTTGTTGAATTCTCCCTAAAGAGTTATTCTGCTTAGGAGACGTAGTTGATTGAAACATGAGTTAATGATGTATTGTATCAATTTAACTGATTAGTGTAATTATGTATTGCTTCATTATAAGCATTCTTTAATTGAAACTCTACTTTTAGGTCTTAATCAGTTAGGATTTATATAATAGATAGTGTAGTTGACAACAAGTGACAATGTGTTGCTGAACACATCCATTTTACAGAACAGTTGATTTAATATGTTGTTTTATAAAAGAACTATAATGTATATCATGTCACAAGTGAGATAAAATATATTCTACAAGAAAGCACTTATTCTAAATAGCTCAGATTTTTTGGTAATACATGAGATTGAAGAAAATAAAACAAATTTGTGTAATCAAGTTATTAATATTGGAATTACTAGAATATTCTACCAAATAGGTGAGGATTTAATCTACCTGTGGGATTTAAAAAAAATAGTGAACAATCATGTTTCACTGTTTTACTTTCTAAGAGTTAAGATTCACAGTTCTTACATTTTTCTGTGACTTAGGTAATATAATTCTATACAGTGATTAGTTAATGTTCGCTTTAATGTGCTGACATTTTTGTTAAAAATGTAAAATGCCGTGCTCTTTTGTTAATATTTTTCATATAAGTTTTGAATGTATTTTAAGTTTGACTCAGCGACAGAGTGGATTAACAAGTACAACCTCAACGCATTGCAGACATTATGCTGTGGTCTTGTCCACAGGACCATATGAATTTTTAAGACTGATCATTTATTCATTATTAAGTTACGCCCATATTGATAGAATAACGTGTGTGTGTGTGTGTTACGTTTATGTAGCTATTTATATGTATGTACGTTGTGATATTGTAGTCCAAAATTGTGTTGTGGACCTGATAGCCTTACAGAGATCCATACTGTATTAACATTTAGCAATAATTATTACGTCAATCATCCAGTATGGTACTTATGGATAGTTAAATTTAAAGTATAAACAATTTCCACAACATAATACCAAAATTATTATATTTATACACAAGAGATCTCTCTAATCCTGTCAGGTTACTTAATGTTGTGGTGTGATACAAGTGTTTTTCTGTGTATGTGTTAAATAGGACTTTGTCCATTAGACAATGAACATAGGGCTCTAAACATGAAATTAATGTGTGATTAATTTTTTACATATAATATTGCATTAATTACCAAAATTTGTGGCCATACTGAATAAGCGATATTAAAAATATGAATGCAACAACAGGTTTTATATAAATCAAAATGACTTTGAAATTTATTTCGTGTTAAGTAGCCCGCAGTTTGACATACTATCCGTTCTCGACGCTTACTTCGCACTCTGTTTCTGAGTCCGTAGTTATAAGGAGTTGTCTGCCTACCGCCTTTACATTATGTCAGTATAGGATAATTAACAATGTAACATAACGGACTTGGTTATACTATTAGTGTAGTCAAAATAGTAATAAGAGATTTTAAGTCAAAGAAGCAAGTTAAATTGTTTAAAATGTGTTATTATTTATGTCTTAAAGTATTAAAATGGTTATTTCTTATTAATTAGTTTGTAAATGATGATCGTCTGTATATTTAATCGAGCTCTTTTCTTTGTATATTTCGCTAAAAACCAATAAAACATAAAATTCTTACAATTTTAACCACTTTTTAAATGTTATTATTATAGTGCATGCATTTTTGTAAGAACTTTGAAGGCTGGTGACGCTTTCTATATCATCAAGACAGTAATCTGCGTAAAATGCACAATATACATAATGGTCTGCTACATTTAATTAAGAGTAATCTCAAGGAACGCATTTGAATTATTGTCATTGTCATTCAGTTTTTAATAAAGTTATCTTTAGGGCAATAAGTTATAATTTCTACCAACTTGGTTGGTGTATTAATGAAATAATGTTGGTAAATGATTGTTCATTATTTACTACAACATCACTGTTATTATTTTATCGTATTCTCATAGATAGGATTAATTAATGTGCCATGTTTTATTGGTTTTCAGCACGTTCAATGTGAATATTTCCATTTTCTACACTCTATCGCATTTTTATTGTAATGGGTATAAGTGGCCGTTATTTTAAACAATATGCAAACTAAAACAATTGATTTGTGCAATTGTATGTTTGTAAAGAATTATTTTTGCATACTATGGTTTGAAATAATTCATCTTTTAATATAACCCTATAATAATGAATGAATTTTATTCATCTGTTAAAAAATATTATAATACCTACTTAGATACTGTTTATAAATTAAGTCTGGAATAAAATTCGTACTCATAATTCCCACAGTTTGTATTGCATTTATCATAGGCGTTTGTTTTATTGAGCTTCAGAATTTCAGTTTGCGAGTCTATAATTTAGTGATAGGGTGAATAATATTGTAAAATTTAAAAAAACAAGCTTATCTGCTGTTTAATTCGATTACAGCCTTTCATGCCATTCAGCTCGCCCACACGTACCAGCTAGTCTAATATACACAGCGCGAGATAATTTTGTCGTCGAATTATCTTTTGCCGAGACGAGATAATGTATGGCTTATCTCGTTTCATCACGAGATCGTACGATGACAAAATTATTTGACGCTGCGCATGGCCAGCGAGGCGCGTATGGCGGACTATGGCCTAAACCCTTGTCATTCTGAGAAGAAGCCTGTGCCCTCCAGTGGGACAGTAAAGGGTTATAGATTCAGCTGTAGATTTATTGATATAGTAATGTAATTTATTATTTCACCCTCTCACTAATAAGCTCATGTTCCTATACAGATAATTACGGTATAATATTGCTTACAGTTGATATAATGATAAAGTGTAGAAAATAATGCATGGATGTTTCCATTTTGATATGAAATTGATAAAAATATTTCCTCTGATTTTAATTGTACCACATTTGACCTATATTTACCAATATTTATAAAAGATTGATATTGTAGCGTTTCATTTAGTCACCTACCTTTTAATTTTAAGCATTACGTATATTCTATCTATCACGATGCAATTCGCCGCCGCTTCACGCGAATAGATGCGAATCTTATCTATTGACGCACTACGGAGTTAGCGTTTTTTACGTTCAACAACCATCCTTGAGGGCCAAAACTGCGGACGCCCGCGCGGTCCCATACAAAAGTGCAAAGACGCGGGTGCACGCGCGGGCACCCGTCGCGGGGAGGCGGGCCCCGCACCCGCGCAACGGGTTCCGTCTCCGTGCGACGGACGCCCGCGCGTGGTCACGCGCGGTGCTACGCACGGCTTTGTTTAGTTAACAACGCTATGTGTTACGCTGTGTGATAAAATAGGTCTCTAGCAACGGGTATCCGCGATGGGCACCGCCGCGTGCCCACGGAGCCCGCCCGCGTGGCCAGGCGACGGGTGCACGTCGCGGGCGCCCGCACATGTAAAGAAGTGTCAAATTTTGTCTGAATTTCATGATTGTTTTTCTCAGTAATTAGTGTAAGTTATTTCCTAAAAAGTGAATTCGCGAACACATTTGATTGTAGAAAAGTGATAAAATGATTCGTTTTAAACAAAGAGTGTCTATTTTTAGCGTATAATCCCTACAAACATTGTATGGACGGTCCGTGTGCGTTCGCGCAGCGGAATGTTGTTGAATTTAAAGATTTTAATTATGCAGATATTTAGTGTATGACGTCGTATAATTGTGTATGGTAAAAAAAAAATTGTGCACGCAGCCATTGTGGAGAAATTCACCAAAAACTGATTCCGCTGGGCGAACGTTGTCCTGGCGGAACTTTTTTTAATCCATAGACTTTAGAAGAAAAGAGATGTGTCCAAAAATTAGTGTGTATTTGTGTGTAATTGTGTATGTATGAATAAAATTAGTGCATGCATAAACTTCGGAGAAATTCAAGTTTCCGCCACGCGAACGTTTGGCCATTAGCTAGTTTTCATATAAAGCGCTTACATAGAGAGCTGTAGATTTTTACATACGTTGTTTTGAATTTGTTTATATTTGTTTAAAAAACAGATTTAGAAAAAGTCGTAGGGCTTAAAAGATAAAAATATAAACGTAAAATACGCTTGTTGGGTCTTAGTTCTTGAAGTATGCACTTTGGGGTCTAGATTTTCACGTTTATACAAACCTTGTAAGTGTCTGCAACATGTTGCCAAAGATCAATGATGTTCCGTTAGTAATTAAAGAGATAAAGGACAATTTACCATGAATAGATCACTGTTTACAAAGCAGTCAAATATCACGACGTTCTAAAGGAATTGCATGGTAAAATGTATGCCAATAATTAGTGTATTCATTCAACTATTCACATGCAAAATTTCATGTCATTAAATTCAGTAATTAAAGAAAAACAATTATAATACTGACGAAGCATTGAAAACCTACATAACCCGACCAAGTTCGGATAGCTACAAAAAAGCGGCCGTGCGATATATTTAGGTAACATCCCAAAATTTACAGTATAATACCGGTATTGAATTGGTATAGGTGATAACACAATTGTTGTTTCGATATAATGTATAGGTCATTTATTTTTGTACACCTACTTTTTTAAATGTATTTGACTATGACAGAAAGTAGGTACTATTTACGTAGGTACTTTATTTAAGTATGCGCTTGAGACTTGAGATATAATCTAGATATATTATTTAAGACAAATAAAATTCATACAGCTAATGTCTATTGAAGATTTCACGGATCAGGATTCTAACTATAGGGTTTTAGTTAGATTAAAATGTATTAGGGTCTATAGTTAGAATCCTGATCCGTGAAATCTTCAATAGACATTAGCTGTATGAATTTTATTTGTCTTAAATAATATATCTAGATTATATCTCAAGTCTCAAGCGCATACTTAAATAAAGTACCTACGTAAATAGTACCTACTTTCTGTCATAGTCAAATACATTTAAAAAAGTAGGTGTACAAAAATAAATGACCTATAAATTATATCGAAACAACAATTGTGTTATCACCTATACCAATTCAATACCGGTATTATACTGTAAATTTTGGGATGTTACCTAAATATATCGCACGGCCGCTTTTTTGTAGCTATCCGAACTTGGTCGGGTTATGTAGGTTTTCAATGCTTCGTCAGTATTATAATTGTTTTTCTTTAATTACTGAATTTAATGATATGAAATTTTGCATGTGAATAGTTGAATGAATACACTAATTATTGGCATACATTTTACCATGCAATTCCTTTAGAACGTCGTGATATTTGACTGCTTTGTAAACAGTGATCTATTCATGGTAAATTGTCCTATAACTCTTTAATTACTAACGGAACATCATTGATACTTGGCAACATGTTGCAAACACTTACAAGGTTTGTATAAACGTGAAAATCTAGACCCCAAAGTGCATACTTTAAGAACTAAGACCCAACAAGCGTATTTTACGTTTATATTTTTATCTTTTAAGCCCTACGACTTTTTCTAAATCTGTTTTTTAAACAAATATAAACAAATTCAAAACAACGTATGTAAAAATCTACAGCTCTCTATGTAAGCGCTTTATATGAAAACTAGCTAATGGCCAAACGTTCGCGTGGCGGAAACTTGAATTTCTCCGAAGTTTATGCATGCACTAATTTTATTCATACATACACAATTACACACAAATACACACTAATTTTTGGACACATCTCTTTTCTTCTAAAGTCTATGGATTAAAAAAAGTTCCGCCAGGACAACGTTCGCCCAGCGGAATCAGTTTTTGGTGAAATTCTCCACAATGGCTGCGTGCACAATTTTTTTTTTACCATACACAATTATACGACGTCATACACTAAATATCTGCATAATTAAAATCTTTAAATTCAACAACATTCCGCTGCGCGAACGCACACGGACGGTCCATCGGTACATGCACCTTAACGCAGTTTTGGCCCTGAAAGTATACAAAATTAAGGAGGGACAATATAGTTAGTATAAACAAAGATCAACATTCGACACACTTTTGCAAGTGGACTTCACATCCAGTCGCAACTGCCAAATGCAGGATGTTTGTAGTCAGTACACCTGCGTGAGGGAGAAGCCACACGATGTGGTGCGGCTCCGGCGCGGCGCCTGAGCGGTGCCGCTGCGGCGTAATACATACAAATTTCCATGGTATATCACACGGTGCGGTGCAGCGCCGCGCCACACGCTTTCCGGACCAAGACGAGGGCGAAGGTGTATGCGCCGGAGTGGCACCGCTCCGACGTCGCAGACCGCAGATGTGTTGACGGAGAACCGTCCCACACGGTGCGTTGCGGCGCCGCACCGCACCGCGTGGCTCTTGCGACGCCGCGTACTACGTGTGCACGCTGATGCGGCAAAATGGTTGCGATGCGGCGGCGCACCGCACCGCACCGCGTTGTGTGGCCTCTCCCTGACGACTGCCGACTGGATGTGCAGTTCACTTCCCGTTACCATTAGAAATATGATTCACCAACGACATTCCCTGCTTGCGGCCTATGTAGCAGTCTACGCAGGAAATGGTCGATTCTGAAGCGTGTTTTTAATTCAATTTGCGCTAAAAAACATATATGAATAGTGGCAGTAAAGTAAACCCGTTTGCGCTTCCTCCAACAAATGTTGTGTATGGGCCTTTTCACTGTCATGCGGGTTCGTGCCCGCATGCGTGTGTTACCCGCACTCATGGCGCCTGAATTTCACCTTTTCAAAGATGTATTTATTGTGATGCGTGAAACACGCACGAAAAGGTGAAGGGCGTTTTCACTGTCATGCGGGTTCATGCCCGCGTGGCGAGTGAATTTCGCCTTTTCAAAGATGTATTTATTGTGATCCGTGAAACACGCACGAAAAGGTGAAGGGCCTTTTCACTGTCATGCGGGTTCATGCCCGCATGCGTGTGTCACCCGCACCCGTGGCGCCTGAATTTCACCTTTTCAAAGATGTATTTATTGTGATGCGTGAAACACGCACGAAAAGGTGAACTGCGAGCGCCACGCATGCGGGTGACGTACGCACGCGGGCACGGACCCGCATGACAGTGAAAAGGCCCGAACTGCGAGCGCCACGCATGCGGGTGACGCACGCACGCGGGCACGAACCCGCATGACAGTGAAAAGGCCCTATGTCTACCTGGCAGGCCTACGCTGGCTACCTGGCTGATTTACGAATGTCTCAGTCTTACTTGCGCTTTTGTGAACCATGGACGGTGAAGATGATTTTATTAGTGCGGTGGGACTGTTTTACTTACAGTACGCGTAAAATAAGTTTGCCTCTGCGAAACCAGACAGAGCGTTCTGTTCTTCCCTTCAGAAGGACAAAGTTATTTGGTTCCTAGGTACTGGTTAGATGGGTTAGATACCTTCGCCGCTATGTGGCTGGTATTCCACATAACAAATATCTTTGTCCAATATCAATGTCCAATATTTGATCAAATTTCTTTTCTTTGAAATTCTTAATTGAAATCATCCAATTTCTTTGATCAAACGAACATTGGACAAAGATATTTGATAAGTGGAATACCAGTCTAAGGAAACAGGCTTTGAGCGTTCTATTCCTCACTTCAGAGGAAACCTTACTTTGTATTTATATTACTTATATGGTATGTTGTTACTTGCTTACATGAAAGAAATAGTTTATTGAAACATTTGGTTTGACGATACGTTTGGTGCAGTGGCTAAGCCTTGGCTTCTGCGCTACAGGTCGTGAGTTCGATTCCCACACGGAACAAAAATTTGTATGGCCTACAGATGGTTGTTTCGGGTTTGGGAACTCGTGTATGTGAGTTACTGTGTCTGTAAACGCACCCACGATACAAGAGAAATCTTATTTTATAGTGTGGGGCAATGTAGGTACCTACTCCAAAAAAACTTAGCCTTTTTAATTTTATCAAATTAAATGCAATAGGTACGCTACACAGTAGACGCCACGAACTTTGAAAATGACGAAAAGTCCGTTACGTTTGCAATCCTGTGCGCAATTTCGCAATTCGTGGTCGCACGAATGTGTGAGAGACTACGCGAATATTCTAGGTTCGCGCGTTTTGATGTGCGGTATAAAACTGACACAGCTTGGAAAACCGCGAATGCAGCGAAAACTTTGCTTAAATAAAAGTAAAAACCGACTTATTATTAAATCGGTGGCTTTTATTGTTTTAGTGTAGAATTGCACGGACTTTAGGAACTAAATTTTTTTGAAGTCGGTTTTTACTTTTATTTAAAGTTTTTAATTAAATACGTTTTAGTGCCATAAATTACACGGTTTAAGACTACAAATTTGAATGACACGGTTGTTGCGTAATTTTTCCAACAACTAGGTAGTTTTCTTTAAGAATAGGTACAAATGGGTCGACGTATGTTGGCGAGTCTGAAGTTAGTTTGGCTGCGCAATAAATCTTTTAGAAACGAAATTGTCTACTGCGCAGCTAACTTCAGACTCGCCAAGATACGTCGGCCGTATTGTATTAATGTATAATTATCATGACGGTTCCTTACAAATACATACAATCTTCTTTGTTCTTGGCTAATGTTTCTGTGATGACAGTTAAAACCATAGAAGTAATAAGTACAAAACAGAGATTGAAAGTCCTCATCAAAACTTTTGCTGAAGGGAACAAGCCAAAACGTCATCTGAGTAGGGTTACCATTTAGAAATTTGAAAAGTCCTGACAAAAAGCCTGACATTTCAATAAAATTCCGGACATTTTAGTCACAAAATGCAAACATACGAAGATTTATTGTTTGATTTCGTTAAGTTGATTGTTAAAGATTTATATTTTGTTTTTAGATGAATGAGAAGTTAATAAAGATTAAAAAGTTATTTGATATTACATAAGTAAGTTTCATTACTCCTGTTCCATCTAAGCCAAAAAATCCGGACAAATTAAAGAGCCGGACAAAAGTCTAGAAGTCCGGACATGTCTGGACGGATGGTAACCCTACATCTGAGTATGTTTTTTGTTTTGTTTTCAAAAAGCACTGAGTCAATTTCGATAAAATTTATATGGGTCCACCTCTGAAGCATGACATATCAAACAAAAAAGAATCATCAAAATCCATTCATAATTGGCGGAGATATCGCCTAAAAGCACACGAAAAAAAAACGGTTGAGGACCTGCTTCTTGTTGAAGTCGGTTAAAAAGCAAGGTATTTATGATTAGTTACGGTTTCCTCACGAGTATTATTCGGGATTGCCCAACTAGTTTCGGACCTAAACGGTTATGTTCGCATAACTCGTCAAAATGTAGGGAACAGCAGATTTTTTTTCGCGATTTCAGGTTTTTTCCCATAGTAATAGTTGTTCATAATGATGAGTACAGTGACTCCTTAAGAGGTTGTGCGTTATTTATGTTACACGTTGTATATCCAGTGAATATAATCTAGGAGCGAAATGACAACGTATAGGTAGGTAGGTACAGTGTGATTTATTTAACTGGAACAGGGGGCTTACCATGACCTCTTATGAAAACGCTCAAATGCCAGCCAGTCAACTTCCGTTCAAAAGCAGGCCTGCTTCTGAATCGCTAAAAATCGTACCATATCAGTAGGTACTAAAGGTGAACGTCTAATGAGCCAAGTTGAACGGTTATGCTTGTTCATGGTACGAAGTCTATACAAAAAAATAGGTGAACGGATTTCGTAAACGTCAACGTAGAAGGCCTGCTTTAACGATGTCATAGTACAATAAAACCGGCCAAGTGCGATTCGGACTCGCGCACGAAGGGTTCCGTACCATTGTTTATAAAAACGGCAAAAAAATCACGTTTGTTGTATGGGAGCCCCCTTAAATATTTATTTTATCCTATTTTTTAGTATTTGTTGTTATAGCGGCAACAGAAATACCTACATCATCTGTGAAAATTTTAACTGCCTAACTATCACGGTTCATGAGATACAGCCTGGTGACAGACCGACAGACGGACATTCCCACCACCTTCCAATGGCCCTTCCAACTTTCGTTATACGGGCCGAAACGTGGGGTGGCAATGGACATAGCTCCCTTGGCTATCTTATTTTACCGTCCGCAGGCGCTTCTTGATCCCTTAGAAGTTGTCATGTGTGTCCCCCGTGTGCATTCTCCCCGAATGGGGCATGTAAACGTAACGTACAGTTACTTCGCCGCCGGGTAGCCCATCCTTGTGCTTAGCTGGTCTGGTTATGGTGATATTTGTTGTTCATTATGTTACTTCACGTCGCTCCATCTCGCTCCGGCGAGACAGCTCCGACAGACGGCCAGACGGACAGCGGAGTCTTAGTAATAGGGTCCCGTTTTACCCTTTGGGTACGGAACCCTAAAAAAGCAGGCCAGTTCAACTTCCAGGCAACTTCTGTCCTGCTTTATGAGATCATAGTAAGCCCCCAGTATAAGAAATCCTAAATCAAAGGACTTACAGGAAAACTTTCTTTGGAGACATTTTACTAACAATATTGTTTTTTTATTATTTTTGGATAATATTATACCTATTTCGTTTTGTGAAAAACTTGCCAATATTGTTACTAGGTAGGTACACTTATCGACGTACAAAGTCATTATTGTAGTCGTCTAGGATTAATTCATTTTCATGGAAAGTATACGCTTGACCAACAAATTTTAAATGACAGTATTAATAAGTTCACCAAAAATCAGCAAATTCTTCTAAAGAAAGTTTTCCTGTGAGTTCTTTGCTTTAGAGTTTCCCTATACTGACCTGGTAGAACATAACACTCTGTATAAATGGCTCAGGCTCAATATCCAAAATAAAAATTGATCGCTGTCTCTAAAATTTCAAAGCTAAATATTAAAACTCCTTGGTTAAAATCGAGGCCAATATAAAAATAGGCTCGTTTAGACACCTTCTTTTCGAAATAAAAATACCGGAACACAAATACTAAAGTCAACCAAATACGTATCTACTATTATTCTGTGCAAATACGCTGATTTGGTTTTTAATGCTCAATTAGTCTCAAAGATGTTCACATAGGACGTAAAATATTAAAAACAAGAAAAAAAATACTAACGAGACCCGAATCACCCGAATGAAGGAGTTACCTTAAATAAAAAAATACCTGGGCGGAGGGGGCAGTTTATTAATTAGTAACTGATAGTATTTAGTCTCGTGTAGTGAGTTGACTGTAGTGAGTGAGACTTAAAGAATAGCACTACCCCATCTCTTCCCGTGGGTGTCGTAAAAGGCGACTAAGGGATTCCTTAGAGGATGGGCAGCAGCGTTCACTGAGTAGTTAGGTACTTTAACAACCATCAAAGATTTTCTCTTTGACAACCATACTGCGATTGACAACCCGCCTGCCAAGCGTGGCGATTACGGCAACCGCCCCCCCCCCCCCCACTTTTGGAGAGGCCTATGTCCAGCAGTGGACGTCTTTCGGCTGAACGATGATAGTATTTAACCCTTTCTCACTGTTTGCTATCAATCGTACTCTTATATGCCGGTTGCGACCATGGCTGTGTGCCTAGTGCCTATCTACATTTTTGTGAGAACAATAGTACTTACCTATTTAATTGTTGATATAAGTTTATGTTTTATTGTTTGTTATTATAAACTTTGATTTATGTAATTGGTTTCTGAAGCTGTGTAAATCAATAAATAAATAAAAATATTTTTATTAGAAATAGCTCCTAAAATGTTTTTCTAAGAAAATTGGGGCGTGGACGAACTGTTTACTATGTTGTAATCTCAGACCAAATAAAAATCAAGATAGAGCGCTGCGAACAACAGAGTGAAGCATGCGCAAAACTACGCCTCGCTCTGTACATACACGTTCACAGTTCACACGCACCTAATTACACCAAACTACGCCTCACGACACTCACACACGTTTAACCGGCCTCACTTCACTGTTAATAACTCTGTCTTGGTTTTTTATTTCGTCTGAGGTTGTAATTGGTCCGAGTGTTCACTAAACATGTTTTGTTAGTTTGTTTTGTTAGATTTTTTTCGCAGTAGACCCGACAATACACTCGGTCTCTCGAGTTCTGCTTGATATAAATCGGTACGGTATTAATTTAACGACGGAATTTCTGTCTGGCAATTTAATTATGGTTTATCTGATAACTAAAACATAACATAGTAAAAAAACATGATGCATTTCGTACCCAAAAATGAAAGCCAGAAAGAAAAGTGAACGTTTTCTTATACGAAATAATATTTCTATTAAATATTTTTTTATCGTTATAACAAAGGTTTATTAGGATTCCCTCGGGCTCTTATTTGGGTTTGTAAATACGAAAAATCATATTTTTGCCTATTATGTTTAGACCATTAAACTTAAGTTTATAGCCAACAAACAAGTAGGTATACTCTTACTTCTAAGCGGTAGAAATAGACATGACGATTATTAGGTATACGAAGATATGATAATAATGGTAGTACAAAAAAGTTGTAGTTATTTCATAAATGAATATGCGCGCATGACGTTCTCGTTCATTTGTTGAGTCCATTTCACATGCGCTGCACATAACCACCGGCAGCGGAGACCCGGCTGGGGACCTTATCGGTGGCCAGTCTCTTCTCTGCCAACTTACAGGCTTTGGCGACGTCGTCGGCGGAGGGAAGTACTCATCGCTTGAGTACGACGCGACTGCAGCTGCCAAGTGCCAGAGCACGAAGCAAATTTGCTTCGTGTGCCAGAGTCACTCATCACTGTTCGTCCGAGTTCCGGGGGTCCCGAATGCGGCTGCGTCGCGGAGCTGAGTGAGAAGTTCATCGTGCTGATCTTGTTTTGGCACTCGTTTGCATCTCATATCTTTTTCATCATGGGTTTTTTACGCAATAATACGTGTCATCCACATATTAACTTATATGTATGTGGATGACACGTGTTATTTGCGTATTTTATTTCTTTTCCGCAGTTATTCCGTATTACCTCCATTTCTCATAATATGATAAAATATTTAAGTGGTTTTACCTAAAACTTTGTGTGGGCTCTTCGGTAACTATTATGTAATTTTTTAAATTTAATTTTGATAATATTTTTTTTTCCTGTTTTTTTATAAGTACTTTTACTGCTGCCAATATTAAAATATTAAATAAATAACTAGGTAAATCTAGTACGCAAAAAAAGTTTTTTTTTTATTGTTTAATTGGCATTGCGGGGGTTAATCGTAGATTTTCGCCGCGTGCGCCGCGCCGGCGCGGCGGCGCCGTAGTAAATAGTAAAAAATACTCAATGTGTAATTTCCCTATTAAAAAAATCTTTTCTGGCACCATCTGGCACTTAAGATTTTGGGTACAAATTGTTTGAATACTGAATGATCTCCTCCTTTCAATTTTGCTGAAATATCATATTATTAAAAATGTTTTTTTATTGTATCACCTCGCCCGGTGTTTGCAACTGTGTAACTGTCTGGCAATGATGATTATTAACACGAATAAATTCCATATACCTGTTATAAATAAAAGTTATGCTAACTAAAATATATAGGTAATTTTGTATTTTTTCTGTATTGACGCTGTTCCCATAGGTAATTATGCAATGGATCCCACCAACCTGACTATGCGCATGTCTACGGCATAAAGAAGAAGAAGATACAAAAGAATGAGCCTTGCTATAATCACATCTTTGGCTGGAGACCCTTCAGGGGGTCTACTCCCTAAGCACGAAGTCCGTGGTTTCGGCCTTAGTTACGAGCGTTTCCAACTCCCTATCACCTACGGACATACGATTATTTCGGGGCCCGAACTAAGAATGAATGACAACACGATTTGACAGTTGTCCCTACTACCGATGTGTTTTTACCCGTCCGAAAAGTTGAACTTGACACTTGTTTTGTTCATTCCTACGTTTCGGGCTACTTTCGGACGGGCGACTAACTAAGGCCCCCAGGTCTCGCCAATAACTGCCCGGTTACGTAGAAAGGGTCCGCAAAGACCATCTACAGCAGTCTAATAGAAAATAAAATAAATACCTAATCACATCTTTTCTGACGTCGCATCGGTAGCTCTTATACTTTAATTGTCTGTACCATAAAACAAAACACGAAAACCCCAGTAAATCATGTGTGTAATGTTGGATGGAATTAACTAATTTGGAATTAGGTAACAATATTTTATACCTATATATGATTATACTTACTCAGACTCAGACAATATAACTAAAGATGTGAGGGTTAAATGTTAACGATTACGCCTTTTGTTCGGCCTCCATGAACGATTCATTTTCGATCCACAACTTCCACAAGGTTAGTCAGTAAGTTAGTCGCTCTGAGAGTCGATACGACGAGTAGACGTGTTCTCGTGTGTTTGTTTTATAAAATTTATAATTATATATTATTTAAGTGACTGTCAAGTGAGTACTTTCCCACATAAAATTGTTTGAAAAAAAAAACATTCCAGCGGTTTTCACGAAACTGTTTGTAAATAATAATACTAATACGAATTCTACAATGCACATTTTATTATAGTAGATAAGTATAGCTAATGATAGTAATGATTTACCTGTTACGTTTAACGAATTTCCCGCTATAGTTCATCAGAAAACTCGTCTATGTAAATGGTTCATGTCTATAATATTAATTCAGTTTCTGCCATAATTGACTGGTTTTTGACTCTATTGATAACCCGACATTGACTAATCTAAGCGTTGTCTTGAAATTGATAACAGAACCGGAAAATACCTAATTTAAAATAATATAATAAGTGTCAAGTTTAATTTTTATATTATGGACTTAGGTATTCGAATTCGCATATTATTATTTTGGAGAAAAGAATAATTGTAGACAGCTTTCCTGGTAGGTAGGTACCTTGACTATGCGGTCACTTCCTGGTGATACAGGACTTCCCCGTAGGTAATAATAATACGTGACTACGTTAGATTTAATTCCTACAAATATAATATAAATGCGAAAGTAACTCTGTCTGTCGGCGACGCCGTCACGCCTAAACCGCTGAACTGATTTTGATGAAACTTTGGTACAAAGATAGCAGGTTCCATAGTCATAGGCTACTTTTATTCCGAAAAATACGGAACACGCGATAAACGACAAACACGCGGGCGAGGCCGTGAGCGATCTCTAGTAATAAATAAATTAAGGCATTTGGCATGAGAACTAAGAGGTGAAAGTAGGCCTATTTTTCGTACAAAAATAAAAAAAGTAGCGGTACCTACCTAAACTTATTTTGAACATAATAGGTAATTTATGCTATGCTGATTGAGAAATGAAACTGTGATGGAAACAACACTGTCATTAAAAGTATTTTAGGTAATGAGTCAAGCTTCACTTACAACTTGTGGGACTGAATAATTATCTGAGTGGCTCGCATATTGTTTCGACTAGGTCATCTTTCACCGTTCGTTTCTTAAACAGCTTTGGAAAAACCGCCGCCTGTTGCGAGTCCAATCGGCCTCATTAGCGTTTTGTAACACTAACCGCAAAACAAATTTTGATTTGTTAAGAACACAAAAACCAGCGATAACGTTGTCCTACAGGCATGTCGTAGCATTTGCGAATAGTGTTGACAGATTCGATTTTCCAAATATAGGAACATAAAAGAAAAAAAACCGGGAATGGAGAGAAAACATCGGGACAGAAACCGCGCTTCGCACATTTCGCCTATCATCCACCGCCAGCTCGCCTCGTACACCTTCCTCCTTCGCTTCTTCTTCTCTCGAGTCGGATCGAGCTTTACGAGAATAGTCCATGCCATAGTGAAAAGATTAGCCAGTCATCAAGGTTGATTGCAAGGCTGACTGCCCCGGGTGCGCCGGACGTACCTACATAAGTATCGTCTCTCGCGGAAGCTTTTTACATGCAACGCACCTCATACCTTCGCAGCTTCGTTGACAGACGAAACGGCGGGATTTTCTATGAGGGCTGAAAAACGGGACGCCCTGTCAATAGCGGAACGTAGGAAAACTGCTTAGGAATTAACTATTATATTATAATCCGTTTTGACAGTTTCAGAAATGGAGGGCAGAGCGCGGATCTTCTTAGCTCTAACTATACTTTGTATTCAATGGTCCGGGCGAGCAACAGTGGATGTTGAACAAGTATTAAGTGTTAAGTACGTATATCTACCTATTTATTAAAAATTAATAAACAACAATAAATACCAGCCAAGTGCGAGTCGGGACTCGAGCAAGTAGGTATCAGGTGTATTAATATACTTTTATTGATGGAAATCCAATCCAATGTAGATAATGCATGACTGATAATTTCTCTACAACCTTATACTTTGAAACGTTCTTTCGAAAAAAAAGCTGCTTTATTTTACAACCCAAACGAAGAGCTTGAAAAGGTTTTTAGGGTTCCGTAGTCAACAAGGAAGGATCCCTTATAGTTTCGCCATGTCCGTCCGTCCGTCCGCAGCTTAGCTCAGTGATTCTTAGTACTAGAAAGCTATAATTTGGCACGGATATACATATAAATCACGCGGACAAAGTGGTAAAATAAAATTATGAAATAATTTTTTTTGAGGGTGCCTCCTGTACGTCTAAAGTGGGGATGTTTTTTTTTTTCTCGTCTACCCCATCGTGTGGGGTGTTGTTGGATAGGTCTTTCAAAAATATTATGAGTTTGTTCAATCAATTTTTCGATTAAGGGATCCGTTTCTGAAATATTAAACTTTAAAGTGCTAATTTTTGTTAGGGTTCAGTGTCGCAGTGGAAAACTATCACAGCTAAGTGGGCTTTACAAGTTTACGAGTAATAGTCGATCAACCTGAAAAGTAAAAATTTCGTACAAATTCCATTGAAAAATTACTAAGCCCTCTTCTTAGTCCGCATTATTGTGCAACCACTTGGCCGGTTTTTACTTTCCATTTTACCCCCCAAAACCACTCTAGGTAAATCAATTATCACATTTTTTACGTCTTGTTTTGAGCCTCTACTTTCAGTAACTGCCAATTATGAACATTCATGGCCAAGGAGTCTCTAAAAAAATTGGCTGTGACAGACGGACGGATATTATACACCAAAGTGTGTGTTCCGGTTTGCCAATTTTGGTACGAAACACTAAAAGAGTCTCGTTCGGCTGCCGACCTTTTGTCTGGTAGTATGAGTTTGTCATGCTCACTTAATGCCCTGCTGATGGTGGCGTTGTATATCCGGTCGTTGGGTTGAGCTGAGCGATGCAGATGATATGCACGCTATGCTCGTGAACGGGTGCTGTCTGTCGGGACTGGTCAGCCCTTAACTGCTATGGCAATCCTAGTAGGCATATTTTTCTATTGTTACTCTTACGTGAGTTTATTTCTTACTATAGTCTAAATTAACCTGCATTATTCTCATTCTATTTCTCACACTACTGTTATGGAATTGTCATGATCTACTATTTTATACAGAGTATTCATGGAATTTCTTTCCGGCTCTTCTCCATAGAACCTACCTTTTGGAACCGTGCACCTAGTTTTGACATTTTAGAAGTGCCTGAAATCTGGGCTATTCGAAATAAAAACTTTGACTTTGACCAAAAAACGGTCTTGCTATGAGCTTAATGATTTGATTTCGGGATGGGTTTTCAACTAGCGTTATGCGATTTCGTTTAATCTGCAGGGCCGCCTTTACTCTACCGCTAAAGCCTTTAGCTACTACAGCTAAAGAACAACAGAGCCCCTGGGGATCGCATTTGATTGCGACAGCCTGACAGTTCTGTAAAAAAATGCATCTTCCATCGTATAATGATTTCTATCTTAGTAAAAATTGCAAACTAATAATACCCACCAAAATATTTCAGCACGAGAATGCCGACTACTGAAAAAGAAAACACAATAGCAAATGGTATAAATAATTTTGGTTACAAATTACTGCTAAAAATGATGAACGAAAAGAAAAATGAAAACATTATTATCTCACCAACTGGCGTTGCTGGTAAGTAATAATAATACATAGCTGTACATTTTACTAACTTAGATTTGTTATTATTAATTAAGTATATACCTACCTACGGGCATACCTATGGGCGGGTACTATACCGAGCTGATTATAATGTACGAATGATTAAAAAACAACATACATTATTCTCGCGCAATTCGCAGATTATGAACCAGACTAATGTATCTACATTTTCACAATTTTACACGAGGGCTTAAAAACTCAAAAAATTACAACTTCAAACTTTGAAGATAGAGGGATTGATTATTTATCTTTGGCTAAAGAAAAAGGTACCTACTTACATAGAAATACTGGCACATTTTCTGTGAATTTAAAAACGCTAAAAAAGATACCTATACCTAATTATATTTGCTTTATTGAAATTATATAAAAGTACCTAAATAAAAATTGGTCGACATACTTACCTACGTTGTTTTGGTCGTTCATTAAAGCGTTTTAGTATAAGAAAAATAGCTAAATACCAAAAAAACGAAAACGTACGTATGTTCTTTAGGTTCATAAAAGTAATGATCGCTATTATTTAAAGCCAGGATGATGTCAACCAAGTAACATTTTACAATTAATTCAAAAGCCGTTTTTTTGCGTGCCTGTGGCACTACCATAGGAACCGTTTAAACTTTTTTAATGGTGCTTAAATTATGTTCTTCTATTATAGTTGCATTTAAAGTGTTTTTTTTTTCCTTTTATGTCACTATTGAACTAGTGAAATATTGACCGTACAGTTTGTCGTTTTGAACGTCAATTACTTAGAACCATTTTATGAAAAAAAAGTTTTTCCAGATTTTGGTAGATACGTTAGTCTGGTTCTTAACTATCGAATTAAATATCCTACTTCGCAGGTCGCTGGTTATGATGTCGTTTGTGATGTCAATTTAGAAATCGGAATTCAATATTTTATTGATATAGCATTCATAAACCTAAAGGCCTCTACACACCAAAGCCGCCGGTGCCGGCGGCTTAACCCGGCGGGTTATGCCGCCGGGCTTGTTTTTCGTTATGTTCGCTCGCTTAGTTCGCGTTAGTTGGCCGCCGGCATAACCCGGCGGGTAAAGCCGCCGGGTCGGCGGCTTTGGTGTGTAGAAGCCTTAAGGTTTATTTTGACTCTCACGAGTTCATCTCAAACTCACGCACAATAAACAAAACTGTACTTATACCACTCAGCGAAGTCCTGCTTAAAGGTACTTATTATTTCCATGCCTGATGATCAAGCCTCAGGGCCGGCAATGGAATACCTATTAGAACTTCTTTGTCAAGCTTGTTGAAGGCGATTTAAATGATAATTATTGAAGAGACAAATCCTAAAGCTCCCTTAAATGCGTGAAAAATCAGATCATGTTTTCTAAGCGTATATCTATCTTTCACTTTGTTGGCGAATTTTGTATTTAACAATTCTTTTTTTTTTGTAAAAAATATTCACTTATTCGTAAATTAACTGCGAATAAATCGAACTTTATTGTTGCGGCCCGCATGAAAAGTTACTGTAATTCAAGAAAAAAAGGGGCTTGGTAACACACTACTTATACAAAAAAAACGCCATATTTAGATTTCAGTCCACCTGACAAGTCTGCTTGGGCACTGTTAGATAGGGGGCACAGAAATTTAGATTTGTGTAGATAGCCATAGGCGTGGAATGCCATAGATAACTGTGGTGGAATCAACGACCATACAGCCCGAATGCATATGTATATTCATTTCAGTGGACGAGTCTATAGGCGTGGAAATAACTGCCTCTCTAAAACCAGGCTTTCAGCGTTCCTCACTTCAGAGGGGCAGTCATTTGTGACGCGTAAAATAACTTTACCGCTCTGAAACAGGATTTCAGCGTTCTGTTTCCTCAATACAGAAAGGCAAAGTTATTTTACGCGTAGTGTATTCTTAACCCAGTACTGCCTACGTAGTGTTAGGTGTAAGTAATGGCATAACCTAATACGGAGGTCCCTATTAGGTATGATCACCAATTTGCTTGCAAATGTGTCATAGGTCTCATAAAACTTATATTATAAAACTCCAAAATAATAATGTTATTTGTTTTAGGTTTGCTAGCTATGACTCTACTCGGAAGTGTCGGGCCAACATACAATGAAATCGCAGAGACCCTCGGTTTTTCCCAAGGTAAATATTATACTTATAGTTGCGTAAAGGTTACCGACATACGTGTTTGGTTCTAAATGTGATTCAGTAGCTAAATAGGTGTGCATTTTACCACTTCACACTAATGTTGCTTGAAACTCCATATTTACCTACTGTTGCCTAATTTTATTGCGCTGGTGTTTGTTTTTTTCATCAAAAGCCCCTCGTAAGATTCAAACACGTATTTTTTGTCTTGTTATGTTGTATGAATACAGGGAAACTTGGTAACTTCAACAGATATTATACAAAACCGCAAAAACCACGAACAGTTCGGCGAATTACTGCAGACTTTAAATGCCAACGTTTCTTCGAAAACTTTATACGCTGATGCCATGTTTGTGGATGAGCACGCGCCGTTACGTGAGTTGTACCGCAATTATCTTTACGATGTCTACCGAGGGGATGTGCTCAGTACCGATTTCAAACAAAGTGAAGAAGCTAAGAACTTCATTAATGAGTGAGTTTTAAAAACAACAGCCATTATGGTGATGTCTCTCGTCGCAACTGCATACAAAATAAATACATACTAATAAGGAGTAAAATAATTACCATAATATAAAATTAACAGTTTCAGAAGTCGGTGCAACTCTACACTGAAACAAATAGAAGCCACCGACTTCTGAAACTGTTAATTTTATATTATGGTAATTATTTTACTCCTTTTAGTTTTTCTTTGAAGTCGGTTTTTACTTTTTTTTAAAGTTTATTTTTTGATTAACCCATTACTTTAGAATGAAAACTATTTAATTCACTATCACTGAATCGTTCCAGCAGATTATAATTACAAGTAAAAATAAACAGTTCTATGTACGCCGCCGAGTTTGAAAATTACGAAAATGGCTTTAGTGAGTTCGCTAAACTGAATGAGGGCTCCCACACAAAATTGCGATGCGATACGACGCCGGCGCCGCATCGCAGGAACCTGCGATGCGAATTGCTGTGATACGATTTCGTGCGGTAAAGCGTTGATTTAGGTGACTATACCTTCGATGGTAGTCAACCGTACTGGACGTGATTTAGAAGTAGTGTCGCAAGAAGAGTGTTGCACTGCTGTTATTGTTAAATAGATATAGAAAAAAAAGAAGATTTAGGTTCATCCACTTCTTACGATTATGAACGCTGATGGGAACTATTTTACTCGAAAATACTATGGTTTGAGAAAAGAGGAAGATATTTTTGTTATTATTTTAGAATGAGCATATCTTCATTTGGAGACTTAAGTTTATTTATACACAAAGACGGCGGCGTCTTGCCCACCACACGCTGTCTCAGAGCCATAGAAATACACTACACTACTACTCAGAGCGGACTAAAATGAAGTCACCAAGTATGACGTACCTATACCTAATATCGCAGGAATGCGCGATGCGAATCAAACCGGAAGATTTAGCAATGCATCCTGCGAGCTCGCAGATTTTTGCAACGCCATGCGAATTCGCAGTTTTGTGTGCCTTGAGTAATGTTTGTCTCTTTGCCTTGCGGAGAGGTACCCTCTTATTTAGAGGAAGGTTAGACCATCTTTCGGGATATCATAACTCTGGTCATCTCTCGAAATAAGAGGGTAGGGAGCGAGAGCGGAGCGGAATACGCTGCGGCTACTTCGGCCACTCCTACGAATTCTGCTTAATTCACAACATAGTGTTCGAGCGTATCGATATCGGTTTTATGATGTTGCCCACCGATTAAGAGGTTTACGGCAAACCCAGGTTTTAAAATAGCCCCGTCTCTTATTGTTAAGTTAGAAAGTGTTGGGTATATTTTAAATCTGGGTTTACCTTAGTCTTAGTTTATTTAAACCATCTTTGGTAATATAATAACCCCAATAGTCTAGCGAGCTCACGAAACCTATTGCCGTTGTTTTAATTTGAAAACACGTACTAAGGGTGCAATTACTTGAAATGATTCCGTTATGTACTTAGAAAAAAATTGGACTATAACTATTATTATAGTTAGGTATACCTATTGACCTACAGGGGCCTAATTCTCCTAAAATAAATCTTGATAAATCACAACCGAACCAAGGCCGAACCATTCATTCAGACAGTTCTCAATTTCAAAAGCTATCAAATTGTTTGACACAAAAAACAAAATCAATCATTTTGAAAGTTTTCGAAAACAAGAACTGACTGACGGTTGTGGTTCGATTGCGTTTGGCAACAATTTACTTTAGGAGAATTGGGCCCCAGTACGATAAACAGACGACAGTTTATAAAAAAGATCGCAGATCGGATGTCCGTCGGACGTGGCGTACCTTTACCCAGGGTTTACCCTGGAGCACAAGTGCAAGCCACGCGCCGGTGTATGCGTGTATGCCCGTGACGACATCTGCTATCGGCGTCTCCGTGACCGCGAAGACTCCAAATTCTCAGTGCAATGGGCCCTGGTGGACACAGGTCTGGGTAAGATATCTATGCCTACTGTGTCTACCGATCGGTTACCTATCATGAGGTCGAAAAATATTTGACCGAATTTCATTTCACCTAAAACTTTTCAACTATTATCGTTTGGTTTTTTTTTACTTTATCGAAGTAACGTCTGCCACTTATCAGTTGATCTATTATCAATTCGTCTTTTTTCGTTACTCCGACGTTTCATTTGGTCGAAAAACTTTTTACCGTAGTTACACTTAGCCGAAATAACATATTTTGTTCGAAGTATTTATGTTTCCGAACATTCATTATACTTACCACTGTAGCACAACATATTGATTTTTTATGACACTACTTTAATTTAATATTGAAAAGGGAGTGCTTCCGCTGCCGGCGCCGGTTGCCAAACTGGCTGCCGGCCGCGGCGCCGCGCCGACTGCATACTGTGTTTTTATACACCTTCAAGGCCTCTTCAAACTCTTTATGAGTCGATTATTCGTCACCCACTTTCATTTTAACAATAAAAACGAATGAAAAACTTAACGGGATGTGTGTGTTTGGATCTCCAAAGCAAAGTCGACGGAGCCACGCCTAGCGGGTCTCCTATTTCTGTCTGCGTGGTTTAAAGAAACCTAACACGAAGGGGATGACGGGGGCTTCGTTCGCTCGCTACGCTCGCTCACTCTAGCCCCCGTCATCCCCTTCGAACCTAACCTATCCGTGTCGGGTGCCCCAAAATAACGAGCTCGCTTCGCTCGCTCTTGAAATTAGTCAGTTGGAAGACAAGTTACAGTTTTTGGCCCAAAATCTAACCTACCGTTTAACTAACATATCTACCAAACAACTTATTATCGCCGCTGGTGTCCATTTTGGGTACCGGTAGCCGATGTTTTTAATCTCGGCTGCCGGCAGTAATGTACCGCCGGTTCCCAATGGCGCTGGCGTTATTTTTGGGTGCCGGCAGCGGAGGCACTCCCTATTGAAAATGCTACCAAGTAATCGGCTATATATTTGTGACCAAATAATATTCCGTAAAATGTTGTTTCGGTGGGGTGAAGCTATGGCAAATAAATCATTTGGCAAATGAAAAAAGTTCAAAAGAAGCTTCGGCCAATAGCAAAAAGTTATTTTGTAAATCGGCGAAATATAGTTCGATAAACTAATACCTATGATGACAAATGATACTTCGATTATATAAAAATATATCAAATAATGCATATAGCAAAAAAGACGTCGGTAAATAGTTTTTGGTAAAATAAAATTCGAACAAAAAAATTTCGGAAAAGTGATCGGTTCCCCTACCGATCGCATAGCGGTGATCTGAAGACAACCAGGCTCACACAGTACCTACCTGAGTGAGGCGGCTGATGTGGCTTAGCAACGGTACCCTTCCGCCCAACTAGTGTTACTGGGGGACTTTAATGCCCACCACCGGGAGTGGCTCTTCCCATACCAGTGCACTGACCACGCTGGACGAGAGATACGAAGTTATACATAACGGCATTAATACATATTTTTTAAGTTATACAATATTATTTTGTATGGAATGTGTGACGAGAGCATCTCCTTTAATATGTATAAACAATCGGACACCGTTCGTTGTATTGCACTATTGTTTCACCTACTTACTAAGTATTGTTGCAAGGGTTATACAGGATGAAATTGTAAACAGTCGACAAACCGAAATGGGAGATTGTACCTACTCATCATTATGAACAACTTTTACTATGGGACACAACCCGAAATCGCGAAAAAAAAAACAGTTGTTCCCTAAATTTTGACGAGTTATGCGAACATAAGGGAACAGCTGTTTTTTTTTTTCGTTTGGTCCACTAGTAAAAGTTGTTCATAGTGACGAGTAGGTACAATCTCCCATTTCGGTTTGTCGACTGTTTACAATTACACCCTGTATAGATAGATATCTACTTACCTATCTAAGTTGAGATAATGACGGAAAGAAAAGCATTAAATAAAATAGCCTACACGAGTGCTGCACTTCGATTACTAAATGCGCGCGCCTCGCAATCACAATAAGTACACAGAATGACCAGACCAGACGTTAGGCCAATAGCGGCAGTTGCACAACCTGTCATTGACGTCGTCGTAATCTTCTTGCTAATCTTTTCAACACGGCATGGGCATGAACTATTATTGTTTAGTTCGTGCCAGCACGAGAGAAGAAGCTCGGACAGAAAAGCCTACGCCTGTCTACCAGTGGCTGTTGTAAAAGGCAGCTGATTTCAGCAGGTTGTGCACTTGTAGGTACTGGCCCAACGTCTGTTCATTACAGCGGTGTATTGTAAATTTGTAAGGCGTATATAGTAGTCGAAGTGAATGATGATGAACAGACCTGCAATACTGTCTAGCACACAATTCATTATGAAGAAATGTTGTTCCTTAAGTACTTTATATGTCTTTTCAGATGGGTAAAAAATCACACAGAAGGCAACATAGAACAATTTTTAAAACTACCGCTTCCTGCATCTACTAAGGTTGTATTGTTGAGTGCACTCTACTTTAGAGGCCAGTGGGCACAGCCGTTTATACCGGAGTACACAGCAAAGTAAGATCTTACGCATTAACTATCATCGTTTATTTACCTACACACTTAGATCCCCATTGTTGTTTATCTGCAAAGTTATAATCGTTTATTATGAGAGAGCAACAGCGCGTGCAGCGCAGCGTGGCGATTGGCGTTGCCGACTCGCCAAGCTCCTGTATTAAATACTAGCTTCTGCCCGCGACTTCGTACGCGGATCCTGTTGCTTATGCCAGCGACAACGGGGTCGTCAAAATCGAAGATCTGAAGCGTATGAAGACGATTCGAGACGTTCCAGATCTTTCATTTTTGTAAGTCAACAGGAAATGCCCATCAGACCAAACAACTTTTGCGAAGACGCCATTCCTATATGTATATGTTATAGTGTCGCCGGGCTTTGGAGTTCCACAACAGGTGTTCCAGATCTTCGAATTTATTCTCACAGGAGAAAATGCTCTCCACGTGGAATAATTTTTACTACGGCACCATTTTTATATCTCTTATACTTAAGCTGGTCCACATCCGATTCTTCAGATGATATCGACATTCTGTTCAGAGATTTTGGAAGTCGATCAGAATTCAAACGTTCGCTGCGCTCTTCTTCTGTCTCTTCATGCCGTACTCCAGCAATTCTTTCTCTCTCACTTTCTAACTGATTATGAATATTTTGTTGTGTGCGTGTTTGGGACAATGTATGATAATCTCGATCAGCAGTTAGTCGCGCATCCCGTTCATCACTCGTTTCAAAAGACCTGTTAGTAGATGTACGAATACGCTGAGAACTCAAGCGTGATTCTGTATCGGTAAACGTCTCCGATTCGCGAGACAATGCATGACTTCCACAATCAGCGGTCAGTCGTGCATCAAGTTCCGCACTTGTCTCCAGAGACCTCGAAGTCGATGTGTATATACGCTGAGAACGCAAGCGTAATTCTCTTTCCGTGAACGTCTCCGACTCGCGAGACAATGCATGATGTTCACGATCAGCGGTCAGTCTCGCATCATATTCTTCACTGGTCTCTAGAGACCTGGATGTAGATGCGTAAATACGCTGAGAACGCAGGCGTGCTTCGCGATCCGAAGAGGTTTCCACGGAGCGAGTTGCAGCCTGATGTTCTCGAACAGCATCAAGTCTCTCCTGACGCTCTACGGTAGATTCTTGGGATCTTATGATCCTCAATTTCTTAGCTCCTTTGGAACATTGGGAAAGATTTGACCTCTTTCTAGGCATGGTTATAGTTTTATTGTGAAGATACCTGATCAGTTAAGATCTAAGTGACTGCTCCCCTGCGTTACCGGGTAGGCTACCGTGTCACGAAGATAAATGGAAAAGGGAATTAAACACTCAAATGACATAAGCCCGAAGGCATATTTATTCGATAAAATAAAAAAAATGATGGGAGTTTTGGCCAGTAGAGTCAAATTTTCAATGATATACCATCGTCATCGAAAATCAGTCCTTAACTGTTACCGCCGTCACCGCGTGGAGGTACTTTATAATTATACAGTGAAATTAGTGATAGCTTTTTTATTTCCACATCAGATGTTTCTGATCTTCGATTTTTATAAGTCAACAGGAAATGCCCGTCAGACCGAACAACTTTTGCTAAGACGTCATTCCTATATGTGTTATGATGTAGCTGGGCTCTTGGAGTTCCACAACAGGTGTTCCAGATCTTCGATTTTTATAAGTCAACAGAGAGTGCTTACCAGATTGAACAACTTTTGCTAAAACGTCATTCCTATATACGTTATAGTGTAGCTGGGCGCTTGGAATTCCACAATAGGTGTTCCAGATCTTCAATTTTTATACGTCAACAGAGAGTGCTCATCAGGCTGAACAACTCTTGCTAAGACGTCATTCCTATATATGTTATAGTGTAACTGGGCTCTTGGAGTTCCACATCAGGTGTTCCAGATCTTCAAATTTATTCTCGCAACAGAAAATGCTTACCACGTGGAACAATTTTTGCTATGGTACTATTTTTGTGTCTCTTATAGTTTAGCTGGTCTGTTGCGGTTCTGTATCAGGTGTTCAAGTTTCCAAGATAAATTATAGCATATATGTTGCCCAGACTTAATACCTATACAACAAAAGAAAAATCATTCAAATCCGTCCATTAGTTCCGAAGATTAGCGTGTACAAACAAATAGACAAACAGACACACAGACAAACAGACAAACAGACAGACTTTTTTTTTTGGATTCGTGCTCTATTACTGTTTCTAAACCCCCCTCAACTATTGTTTTTTTAATATATTCAATGTACAGACACAGTTTTTTTACTGTTTTATTATATGTATAGATGAAGAATGTACCTAGGTACTACTCATAATACCGATGGTATCGTTGCGATTGGCATATTATGCGACTGGATCAGTATTTTATTAGGAGCAATTGACTGCTGCACAACCCAATTACTGGAGGATCTTATTGATCTACTAATGATTGTTAAATAGGTACAAAATCTCTTTCGTTCTGTCAATGTAACTTATGTCATAAAACCAGTTTATTTATACCTACATTGATTTCAACATAACTTGGCAAAGGGAAAATATGTGTTACCAGGGGACCGTGACTATAACGTGTGCGTTCGCGCAGCGGAATGTTGTTGAATTTAAAGATTTTAATTATGCAGATATTTAGTGTATGACGTCGTATAATTGTGTATGGTAAAAAAAAAATTGTGCACGCAGCCATTGTGGAGAAATTCACCAAAAACTGATTCCGCTGGGCGAACGTTGTCCTGGCGGAACTTTTTTTAATCCATAGACTTTAGAAGAAAGGAGATGTGTCCAAAAATTAGTGTGTATTTGTGTGTAATTGTGTATGTATGAATAAAATTAGTGCATGCATAAACTTCGGAGAAATTCAAGTTTCCGCTACGCGAACGTTTGGCCATTAGCTAGTTTTCATATAAAGCGCTTACATAGAGAGCTGTAGATTTTTACATACGTTGTTTTGAATTTGTTTATATTTGTTTAAAAAACAGATTTAGAAAAAATCGTAGGGCTTAAAAGATAAAAATATAAACGTAAAATACGCTTATTAGGTCTTAGTTCTTAAAGTATGCACTTTGGGGTCTAGATTTTCACGTTTGTACAAACCTTGTAAGTGTCTGCAACATCGTCGCTGTAGAATGATAACCTCGTATGTCCAGAAATCCAAACTTTACAGGAAACGAAAAAAACGGTTAATTTCGTCAATGTTTAAAATATTTTTATGTGGTTTTGTCTCATGTTTTGAATGATGAAAAGGACTTATTTATGTTATTAACCAATGCCTTACTTAACTGGATTATGCCAGAAAAATGACATAAGAGGTTTTCTGTTCTTATATCTACGTAGTTACGAGGTTTTCAAAATAAATACACTGAATTAGACTAAAAAAATAATGTTTAATGAATACAATGTGGACAAGTTTTTGGTAACAAATCAGTACAGAAAGATTTTCTTTCACAGAGATCAGTGGAATCACAAGCTCAACCTAATTATCTTAAACGTAATCATAACATAACGATAGATTTTCATCCACATACCCAAAGTAAACAACAATACCTAACTATGAGAAAAAGACAAAAACAATTTGAATAATTATGAATGCGGCAAGCTGTCATAGAATGGATGCAAATCTCGAGGAATCACACATTTTAATTCCTGAAGATGGTTGTACTTTACCTTAGTAATGGGTAACTTTGAATGATACAACTGTTGAAAACAATCACTAGCGTTTGGTTGATGTATTCTCCTTGGTAGTAATTGGTATTCTTCCGAATGGCTTAGCTTGAAATTTCAGGGCTGTCATTTGGCTGAAAATTTGGATCTTGCACAGAGTCGTCACTGCTGAAATCTGTATCATCTTCAGTCTCTAAAACTTGCAAATTGAGATTCTCAGTGTTTTCATTGTTTCCCATAGCAGAAGTAGACGGTGCCGATGGTGGAATTTCGGATACTGTGATTATTTCATAATTCTCAAGATCGGAATTTGCTGTAGATGGAAGATTTTCCAGTGTCTGTTCTGAAGACATCATTGCAGACCATTCTGCCAGTCTATCAATATTTGGATCTGACTGTAACAAAGACGGAGATTCTCCTAAGTCAGCAAGGGTGATTAAGTCTTCTGGTGGCGATTGGTTCTTAAGACACGCTGCCACTAATTTTCTCCCTCTACTGAACATTTTTCCTGAAAAAAAAAGTTATATTACCAATTTAATTTTTAAAGAAAAGCCGTAAAACCGGTAACAATCATGACATGAAAACCTCGTATGTTATTTGAATTTACAACTATACGTGGTTTTCACCCGTGACTTTTAACTTATTGCTGTTAAATCAATACTAACCTAATATTTGCAGCCGTTATTGATAATAAACTAAAATTCCTTATGATACCACTTTATTTTCATTATTGGCAGTGAATAGTTAGATGATTAAAAGCCGTTAAAATCATAAGTGAAAACCTAGTATGTCACTAAGTTGGTTTGAATTACCGGTGACATACGGGGTTTTCCTAGCAATATTCCCGCCAAATAAACGAACCCATATTTATTGGTAAACAGCAACTCCCCTGTTATAAAAATACAACCAAAACGTACTTAATAATATAAAAAATTCAAATAAACTTACTTCAGATCGCTTTATCCACAATTTTTCACAAAAATCACAATAATACAGAGCAACGCCCACACCATGCACTTTTTACGTGGTTTTCTCATTTGTGACAGAAAGATGGCTGACGAATCATAGTTAAGAGGTTTTCTTTTTACTCCATAGATGGCACTAGTAGTCATATACTGGGCTCACGGTTTCGCCGTATTATAAAATACGTGGTTTTCATACGATTTTTACAAAAAAATAAAAAATGAGATTTTTTGACATACGAGGTATTCATTCTACAGCGACGACATGTTGCCAAGTATCAATGATGTTCAGTTAGTAATTAAAGAGTTATAGGACAATTTACCATGAATAGATCACTGTTTACAAAGCAATCAAATATCACGACGTTCTGAAGGAATTGCACGGTAAAATGTATGCCAATAATTAGTGTATTCATTCAACTATTCACATGCAAAATTTCATGTCATTAAATTCAGTAATGAAAGAAAAACAATTATAATACTGACGAAGCATCGAAAACCTACATAACCCGACCAAGTTCGGATGGCTACAAAAAAGCGGCCGTGCCATATATCTAAGAAACGTTCTTAATCTTCCAATATAGTATTTATTAATATGGTACAGTTACGTACACAAGCGTTAGGAAAAAACATTTCTTGAATGAAAAATATTTTTTTAATAATAACGCCACTATCTACGATAAAAATAAATCTTCAATTAACAAGTACTTCTCTATTTAAATATCCGTGTACAAAAATATGTTTAGTTACGTATAATACTTAATTATGTAATTATAATAACGTTAACAAACGCTTGCAACGACAGCAATAGACTTAAATGTGTTTTAACTAAAATATTTATGATTATTTACGGTTTACTCACGTGCGTTTTTCGGGATTGCCCGACTAGTTTCGGACCCAAACGGAGCCCTTAATCATGAGCTGAACACGCGGCGAGGTCGCGAGACGAACTGTTAAATAATCATAAATATGAATGTATCTCACGAAAGTTAACTAAAATAGGTTTAATAAACGATTATGAATAAAGTATAATATTTCGAGCTTCAATAAAAATTAAAATCACATCACATAACTAGACTATTCAGTTGTTTAGATTTGATCAACATTAAAAAAGTGCTTATAAACTAAAACTTGTGGTAATTATTTAATTTCCCTAAGGGGTCTATAGTTAGAATCCTGATCCGTGAAATCTTCAATAGAAATTAGCTGTATGAATTTTATTTGTCTTAAATAATATATCTAGATTATATCTCAAGTCTCAAGCGCATACTTAAATAAAGTACCTACGTAAATAGTACCTACTTTCTGTCATAGTCAAATACATTTAAAAAAGTAGGTGTACAAAAATAAATGACCTATAAATTATATCGAAACAACAATTGTGTTATCACCTATACCAATTCCATACCGGTATTATACTGTAAATTTTGGGATGTTACCTAAATATATTGCACGGCCGCTTTTTTGTAGCTATCCGAACTTGGTCGGGTTATGTAGGTTTTCAATGCTTCGTCAGTATTATAATTGTTTTTCTTTAATTACTGAATTTAATGACATGAAATTTTGCATGTGAATAGTTGAATGAATACACTAATTATTGGCATACATTTTACCATGCAATTCCTTTAGAACGACGTGATATTTGATTGCTTTGTAAACAGTGATCTATTCATGGTAAATTGTCCTATAACTCTTTAATTACTAACTGAACATCATTGATACTTGGCAACATGTTGCAGACACTTACAAGGTTTGTATAAACGTGAAAATCTAGACCCCAAAGTGCATACTTTAAGAACTAAGACCTAATAAGCGTATTTTACGTTTATATTTTTATCTTTTAAGCCCTACGATTTTTTCTAAATCTGTTTTTTAAACAAATATAAACAAATTCAAAACAACGTATGTAAAAATCTACAGCTCTCTATGTAAGCGCTTTATATGAAAACTAGCTAATGGCCAAACGTTCGCGTAGCGGAAACTTGAATTTCTCCGAAGTTTATGCATGCACTAATTTTATTCATACAAACACAATTACACACAAATACACACTAATTTTTGGACACATCTCCTTTCTTCTAAAGTCTATGGATTAAAAAAAGTTCCGCCAGGACAACGTTCGCCCAGCGGAATCAGTTTTTGGTGAATTTCTCCACAATGGCTGCGTGCACAAATTTTTTTTTACCATACACAATTATACGACGTCATACACTAAATATCTGCATAATTAAAATCTTTAAATTCAACAACATTCCGCTGCGCGAACGCACACATATTATTTTAGATTTTAATTATCTTCTGAAAGTTACAAGGCCAATAGACACAGTACTCGAACTGAATCAATGTAGGTAGGTAACTCCTGTAGGTATAGGGTGTTAAAAAATCAATTCTAAGAATGTTGTGAGGTTAACTCTGTATCGGAAATTGAACAACATTCGTCTTACAACTGAACAACATTCGTCTTACAACTTTTCGAAATAGACCAATTTTTTTTAAGCCTGTCCATGCTAATCAATTAAAATATTCTATTGATTATATGGAAAGTTATAAAAAAATACGCGAATTTCGAAAAGTTGTAGAACAAGTTGTTTAATTTCCGATACCGAGTAACCCCATAAAATTCTTAGTTGATTTTTTAACACCTTGTATAGAAATGCAAGAACTGCCATATTGTTGAAATTAATGTAATTTAAAATTAGATATTATTACTGAGACGGGCCTAAAGACTGTGACTGTAATATGTATTATACCTAAATAATGCGACATTTTTTTATTGTTACAGAATGTCATTCAAAAGACCCACAGACGAAGTTATGGCTGATCTAATGTTAAATTATGGAAATTTTCGTTACACATTTTCTGAGAAACATGGTAAGTTATATGTTAGTCATTCTTTACCTAAAGGTATTTTTACATACGTATTGACTCTAAGTTCCAAGATGTAAGCTGATGCATAATATACTTGTGCTTGTGGCATTATAATAGACAACATCCCGTTTCCATAAGCGTTAACGCCTTTTTTTTATCATGGGAAAATCATCATGGATACCCTTCGCCCGGGGAAGGCGAAGGGTTATGCCGGACTCTTACCGGCTCAAAACCCACGGTGTTCCTACTCCTGACCCTTGGCCGGGGTCACGGGATTCGCAGCTTCATGCACCGCAACCCCGGTAGGCCTCGGTCTGCCAGCCCCTGGCAGACCTCTCCTTCTGTGGGCCCTTGCCCCGCGTCCTCCTGACAGGCGCGCACGAAACACATGCGCGCCGCCTTTTCGGGCCTGTTACTGGTTGGGCGACGGGTCCCATAACCCGCCGCCCGCAGGCCACACACTAGCGGGGTGGCTGGAGATTGTCACGCGCCCTGCGGCGGCGCCTAGTGCATCTGGCGCGGGAAGGGAGAGTGGCCGTCGCCTCTCGCTTCCTCTCTGCTCCCTCCTTAGTCGCCATCACCACCTCGCAAAAGGTGGCGACGGCTTCCCACATACTCTCGCTCCCGACCATGGACAGAACCACGGCTGGAAGCGAGAGGTCACCACCGACCGCCGCGACTAGTTCGCGGCGCTGCGTCGTCCACGCACGGCACTCCTGCAACGTGTGCAGCGCCGTGTCTTCAGGGCAGTCGACGCAGTGGTGGCATCCGGGCGTCTGCTCTCGGCCTATGCGATACAGGTACCTACTTCCCGAAACATCCATGTCTGGAGAGCACCTGCGTCAGCCGGAAGCTGAGGGCGCCATGCCGCCTCTCCAGCCACTCCTCCATAACGGGTCTTAGCGCCGCTATTGCGGCGTGCCCTGCGCTGTGTTGCGCAAGTCATTCTCTCCACTCAGCCACTAGGATCTGGCGGAGCTCTCTCCGCTCAGGCGCCTCTTCGCGTTGACGATATCTCAGCGCGAGGGCCCTCGCCTCCAGATCCCAGGGCATTGATCCGGCTAGGAGGCTCCCCGCCTCGAAGGAGATCGTACGGTACCCCCATATCACCCTGATAGCCATCGAGCGCTGCGGTCTCCGCAGGATTGCGACGTTGCTGGTCGTCAAGGTGTCCGCCCTTATTGGCGCCGTATACAGGGCCATGGACCTTACGATCCCCGATAAGCGTTAACGCCTGCAGAAGATGAAATTGTATGAAAATGATATTTGTTACGCTCGAGCAAATGTCATGTCATTTCCATACAATTTGATCTTTCCGCAGGCGTTAATGTTTATGGAAAAGGGATTTTTTCTAGGCCCCCCGGACATCTAATTGGTCCAGGCGTGACCTACACGTAAATTAATTAGGATTTATTCATTATTATGTTCTGCTTGGGGTGCATGAAAAGAGCCTCCACGAGTGACGATACTTAAGTACGTCCGGCGCACCCTGGGCAGTAAGCCCTGCTACCAACCTTGCTGATTGGCTAATCTTTTCACCACATCATTGGCCTTGCAAGGGCCTTGCTGTGTTCAAATATATTTTTCATTTAAGTACTTCATTTCATTCGTCACTTTGACCATTCCAGGCTTTATTTTATTATTAAGAACTTGTTACATTACTAAGATTTTTGTTTTCAGCTTTACACATATTAGCATTGCCGTATAATGACAGTGAAACAACGCTATACGCTTTAAAACCTAGGTTTCCCACACGAAAAACATTATTGGAACTTATGGAAACGATAGACTATGAGAATATTGATGATATAATTAATCAGATGACTACCAAAAAATGCGTTGTACGGTTTCCTAAAATGGAACTTAAAAGTGGCACTAATCTAGAGAATACTTTGAAAACCATCGGTATAAGAACAATGTTCATACCAGGTGAAGCAAATTTCGCTCTTATGGTGGATAGTAATACAGTTGTAAATCAGACTGAAGAAGAAACGATTACAAAAATAAAGAATGGGACAATGGAAACAGAAGAAGTAAAGGACATGTTGGATAGCCTTCCTAACCCAGGAATACACGTCGACTCCATAATGCATGATGTAAAGATAACTATAAATGGTAAAAATGTTTTAAAGATTTCTTTAAACTGGGTGTCCCAGAACACATGGTCATGGATGTAAATTACTTAATAATTTATATTAAAATACTTTCCCTCGATGACCACAAGTTTTGGAACGCCCGGTAGGTATAGGTAATGTTGGGCGTAACTGATATATTTTTGTAATGCATTATACATTATATTATAATTTTCAAACTGTTGTTTTTAACTGTTGTAATATATATTATATTGTATTGAAGGAACACTAATTATCAATAGAGCAGAAGACTTGCAGTAATATGAAACTAAGTTTACACTAATCTATATATATAAAAGAAAGTCGTGTTAGTTACTTCACTTATAACTCAAGAACGGCTGAACCGATTTAGCTGAAAATTGGCAGGGAGGTAGTTTAGAGCCAGGAGAAGGACATAGGATACTTTTTATCCCGTTCGACATCATGTAGGTAGGTAGTAGGTAGGTAGTAGGTAGGTAGTAGGTAGGTAGTAGGTAGGTAGTAGGTAGGTAGTAGGTAGGTAGTAGGTAGGTAGTAGGTAGGTAGTAGGTAGGTAGTAGGTAGGTAGTAGGTAGGTAGTAGGTAGGTAGTAGGTAGGTAGTAGGTAGGTAGTAGGTAGGTAGTAGGTAGGTAGTAGGTAGGTAGTAGGTAGGTAGTAGGTAGGTAGTAGGTAGGTAGTAGGTAGGTAGTAGGTAGGTAGTAGGTAGGTAGTAGGTAGGTAGTAGGTAGGTAGTAGGTAGGTAGTAGGTAGGTAGTAGGTAGGTAGTAGGTAGGTAGTAGGTAGGTAGTAGGTAGGTAGTAGGTAGGTAGTAGGTAGGTAGTAGGTAGGTAGTAGGTAGGTAGTAGGTAGGTAGTAGGTAGGTAGTAGGTAGGTAGTAGGTAGGTAGTAGGTAGGTAGTAGGTAGGTAGTAGGTAGGTAGTAGGTAGGTAGTAGGTAGGTAGTAGGTAGGTAGTAGGTAGGTAGTAGGTAGGTAGTAGGTAGGTAGTAGGTAGGTAGTAGGTAGGTAGTAGGTAGGTAGTAGGTAGGTAGTAGGTAGGTAGTAGGTAGGTAGTAAGTAGGAAAAAGTGCATTGCAACGCATGCGGGTACAGCTAGTATAATATAAAAATATTTTAACGATAATAAAAATTTGCTCTTGTTATTTGTGACTTAAAGTTCATAATTGTGTGACGCTTTAATACGATGTAAAGTACGACAATATTATTTTGCCGGTAATATGAAACAAGTTCATACTAATATTATATAAATATTTATGTTATTTTAACGGTGGTAAAAATTTGCTCTTGTTATTTGTGGGTTGAAGTTCATAATTGTGTGACGCTTTCGGCCGACTTAACGACTCGACGCGAGTGGCGGGCGACTACTACCTATAGACAATAATATATGTATATTATAACAGTCTTTGTTGCAAATAAATAATGGTTAGAATATTAGAAATGTATAATGAATTATATTAGCTGTTATATGTTATAACGCCCAACATTAGGTATAGGTAACTATATTGTCACGAAAGTGACGCTATATCTACCTACTTACTGTCTAGCATACCGCATAATAAATAGTACCTACCTATTTAGATACGTATTCGGTGTACATACAGAAATTCACTCCCGAACGAATGGCTTCTTCCGAACGGATCCCATAATACGTTCCTATTTGTAGGTTTCGTTAGGAATGAGGGTAAAATTAATATTTTCTTCTGAACGGATCCCTATTGCCAACCGACATTCCTAAGGGATCCTTGTGTAACGATTTACTTACTTAGTTTCGAATTAGGATCTGCCTAGCCTTTTCCCAACTATGTTGGGGTCAGCTCCCAGTCTAGCCAGGGGTCCTACTCCCTAAGTCCGTCAACGAAGTTAGTCGCCCGTCCGAAAGTAGCCCGAAACGTAGGAGTGAACAAAACAAGTGTCAAGTTCAAGTTTTCGGACGGGCAAAACCACATCGGTAGTAGGGACAGCTGTCAAATCGTGTTGTCATTCATTCTTAGTTTGGGCCCCGAAATAATCGTATGTCCGTAGGTGATAGGGAGTAGGAAATGCTCGTAACTAAGGCCAAAATCACGGACTTCGTGCTTAGGGAGTAGACCCCTGATGCGGCTGAATACCAGTATTTTACACGGAGCGACTGCCATCAGACCTCCGCAACCCAGTTACTAGACAATGCCACCTAAGGTTAGACCGGTTGTCAGACTTTCGGGTTTCTGAATACCCGTAACGACTGTCATAGGTACGTCGTAACAGGTATGACACCCGGGACCGACCACTTAACGTGCTCTCCGAGGCACGACGGGGTCTCGATGTGTAACGAACGGTCACCCATCCACGGACTGACCGCAGCAAGTTCAGCTTAACTTTGCAAATCGTATGATCTGCGCGGTTGTTATACATATAGCCACGAGCCCCGCGAGTTAGTTTCGTATTAGGTACCTATTGTTAATACAACTGATATAAGAATGTGGAACAAAATATTAATTTTCATCCTCATCCCTAAAGCGCCAAATCCACTTGCAAGTTTTACTGCGATGTTTTTACACGCCGTTGCTCACTTAGTTCGCAAAACTTGCAGAAATCGACTTTGTGGGTGTGTCCACAGTTTGAAAATGTCAAAAGCCTGGCGATTCTAAAATAGAAGGAAAATTTCTAGTCTGCGAATCTGATATTTGGGGCTTTAACCTTTTGACCGCTTGGTTTTTTATCAGTTGCCGTGCTCCTAGCGCCCAGCTCATAAATCGGCAAAATAATAACTACTATGAAAAGAGAATATACATATGAATATACATATAAATAAACATATAATGTCAATAAATGAATACATTTTAAACACAATTTTTTTGTCGTATTTATCCGACATGGGCGAAATGGACACATTTATTTTTTGGATATATCCGACTTGGGCGGTTAAAGGGTTAAGAAACCCCAAAAGGGATTGAAATGTGGAGATCCTTTCGGAATACACCGATCTAAGCGTCAAATAGGTACCTAGAATAATCGGCTCCGCGCATTTGAAACTGAGCTTTAGTGTTAAGTGAGAGCGCCCGCGATATTTCATAGTAACTATAGTCCTTATCTATAGGGTGACTGGTAATTAGTGACCGATACTTTAACACATGATTGTACTCATGATAACAAACAACTTTCCCAAAGAAACTTTTTTTTTTTTAATTTTCTTTCATTTAAAATTTATTAATAAACCATTACGGAATAGACTTGGCTCGTAACATGGGTTTTTTTTTTGTTTTATAAATAATGTTTCTTTGGGAAAGTTGTTTGTTATCATGTGTACAATCATGTGTTAAAGTATCGGTCACTAATTACTGGTCACCCTATATATGAAGAGGTGTTTTACAGTGAAAATAATGAAATGTTGTTTCAGAATTTGGTACAGAGGCAGTGGCTGCTACAAGTGCAATATTAGCAAGATCGTCTGAGCAATTCTATGCAGATTCACCATTTTATATCTTTATCAGAAATGAAAGGACTAAACTAGTTACCTTTAGTGCTGTTATATTTGACCCAACAGTTTGATTGTAGCAATTGCATGTCAAAATCCCAATAACTACACTGGCACTGCAACTAAAAAAATTACTTACCACATTTTGTAAATAATGTTAAATCAGTGTATATTGGATATGAAAATAGAATAGAATGCGTTATGCTTTAAAATAATGTTAACTTTATTTAATATAATGTATTTATAATGAAATAAATATTGGAATTAAGTATAATGTAATTTTATTGTTTTATTTATCATAATAATATAGTGTATTTTTATCTATTATTCTTCAGGTTTTCTATTCTTTCATTGAGAGTCTGTTTCCATTGTTCTTCGGAGATGCTCTGAGCCCATTCTGGTATTGAAGCCTGGGGTAAAGCAAAATTCTCCATAGCTCTCATTACCTAAAATTCAATATTATAAAAATATAGGATGGCTTGCAAGTCAACTAACTAAATACGATTAGCACTAAAAAAATAAAACATTAATATTTCTGTCAAATGTTTGCAATTGATTGCTTCAGAATGATGTTTTAACTATGTTTAGCCCCTTTATATAGTTGTCATGCACATGGGCCTTATTATTAGTAGAAAGTAAAGTTGCTGCATCCTGCAATCTTTATATATGTGGAATAGTGGAGCCCAGTGTGTGTATTACCTGTTGTGCACGCTCATTGTCCATCTGTATGGCATCTATGTGTCTTGGAGCACTCCAAACTTCCCTACTTAAAACATTTTCCATTGTTTCAATACTTGGCACATCTCCTGGGGGAGTTTCAGCATTCTACAAGAAAACAATTTACGCATTTAGGCTCTTGTTCAAATTGTTTTACATCAATATCCATTCAAAAAAAGATGCTTCACACTTTGACTGCTGCACATACATTTTTTTATCAACCAGTACTGCGGTTTGCGCACGCGCAGTCTGTTTGTGCGTTTTCATACAAAAAGTATACAAACACGATGTGTGCGCCCACCGCCTTGGAATAGCATAGCGCAAACATACCGTGTGTGTTTTACCAAAGTGAATGTGTTAAGCCTTCTTTTTGTTTAGTCTAAACTACTGATAAACACTATCTATCTTATTGAAAGACATAGAATAATGTGCATTCTTCATTGATTCATTTCATTTTCACTCAAAACTGTAACCTTTTGTTGATAAATTGATTTAAATATTTACTATTTTATAATGCCCATTACTACATTTGAACTATTGTCTAGTTAACACATTTTGTCCACATAACACTTCAATTGTTTATGTAAAATTCTAGTTATTTTTTTCAGTAAGCAGTTGTACATATAAAGAGAGGTTTAACCTTGGTGAACACCAGCCTGATATAAAATCAGTTGTGGGTCCTGCCTGCATCATATTTGTAAGTAAGTACTAATTAAATGTTGAAGTTCATAAAAGCTTGACAGATTAATCAATCAAATCAGCCAATCGTAATCCACTGCTGGACATTGTGTATTGGTTAGCCTTAAACGACGTCGTGCCCATATTCTTTAGAAAAGCACGTACCTACTTATTGTGTTCATAATAATATTGTCAGAATATAATATTTTAAACACGTAACAAATTACCTCTATGTCGTCGTCGCTATCGTGGTCTGAAAGCGCCAGCTCTGGGCCTTGCGCCAAAGGCTCGTAACCAAAGTATTCATGTTCTTCATCGCTGTCATCGCCCTGATTTCCATTCATGATAAATTCGTTTCTAGGAGGCGGAACTAGCTCGTGAGGATTGTTCTCCGGAGGATCAGGACCGTCACACACCATAATGCTGTTTTATTTAACTATAAATAATGCCTAATAATTATACATATAAACTTAGGTATTTTTCTGCAAGTTTCTACAAAAACAATAAATAAACATTGTGAAAACACAAATTCAAACTAGTATTCTCAGATTATAAAACACAGTTTATTACAATGGTATTAACGCATCAACAAAGAGAGTTTATACTGATAAAAAAGGGCAATTATTAAATTATTTGACAAACTGAAAATCACTGAAAAGTGAAAATTAATGTTGAACGAAAGGCGTAGAGCACAGACTATAAGTTAGGGATGGGCTTGTTGAAAAAATATTGATACATCGATATATCGATACAAAATATTCAATATCGAAATCATATCAACAACGATATTTTTTTTTCAAATTTAATTTATAGCAAAATATTTTACAGAATTCAAAGCCGTAAAATACAGGGTGTAAAAAGACCCATCACATAGCCGAAATCTACGCATTCTGTACATCAAACTAAATTACATTGACCGAAAATAATTGCTGGGAAACGACTTTTATTTTTTGGCATGAAAAAAAACGCTTTTTTTTTGTAGCGCGCAAATTATGGTTGTGGCGATTCAATTCAATTCAATTCAAATACTTTATTTGCTAGAACATGGTACGTACAATGGTCTTACAAGGTTATCGATTCCGACATATTCTGCCACATGCGGCGTGCAAATATATATAAATTCAGGACCTAACAATTAAATTGCTCCATATGCAGACTAGGCATGACAGGACACCAGCCGATCACAATCGTCTCGGTGTATAATCCTCCCTCCAGTAATAAGATCCAACTCCGGAGCGATCTTAAAGCCCTCTTTGACCTCGGCGGAGGTTCCGTTATCATAGCGGGCGACCTCAATGCCAAACATCTCTCGTGGAGCTGCAACTCCAACAACCACGCGGGTCGTAACCTCGAAGAGTTGAGCCCGGAGCTCGAATTCGACGTTATCGCCCCGATGTGTCCCACTCATTACCCCCATAACCCTGACCATCAGCCCGATGTCCTTGACATAGCGCTTCTAAAGAACGTAAACCTCGGTCTACGCTCTATAGAGACGCATGAAGAGCTAGACTCCGATCACCGCCCCGTAGTCCTTCACCTAGGTCCCCGGGGTGGTCCCCCGGATCCTGGACAACCCGCCCCGACCAAAACTGTCACGGACTGGGGTAAACTAGAGGAGCGCCTCAAGTCTTCCTCGTCCGTTCACTTAGATTCCATCCCTGACGATATCGTTACGATTGCCGACACGCTGGGCGCGATCGACTCCCTTACCAGTCACGTACAGTCCGTGGTGAACGAGTGTTCACGGCAGGTTCCAGCGGTGGACGAACACCGCTGGAAGCTGCCGGACGATGTGCGTGAACTACTGACGGAGAAGAACGCATCCATCCGTGCCTATGACACTTTTCCCTGCGAAGCTAACCGCGCCCATATGCGTTCTCTACAGCGTGCTGTAAAGAAACGTGTACGGGAGGTTCGGGAAGCCCGCTGGGACAAGATGTTGAGCGACTTAGAGCCATCCCATCTGGCCTTCTGGCAATTACAACGAAATCTAAAATCCGATTGTGTAGCTTCAACTCCCCCTCTCAATCGTCCGAACCAAAGGCCGGCCTTTGAAGATGACGAAAAGTCCGAATGTCTAGCCGACAGTCTAGAAGCCCAATGTACTCCCAGCACCCAACCCGCAGACCCGGTCCATCTCTCCAAGGTGGATCGCGAGGTCGAACGTAGGGCCTCCCTCCCTCCCGATGAAGACCCCGACCATCCCTTACCCCCCATCACCGTAGACGAGGTCCACACGATAGTGAGGAATCTCAAACCTAGGAAAGCCCCCGGCTCAGACGGTATCACCAATAAGGTGATCAAACACTTTTCCGCCCCGCTCTTAGTTCTCATGACCGCCATCTTCAATGGCGCTCTGAGTAATAACATTTTTCCGCAAGCTTGGAAACAAGCCACCGTTATCGGTATCCCCAAACCCGGCAAACCCAAGAGTGAGCCCACTAGTTATCGCCCCATTAGTCTTCTCAATGTAATTGGGAAAATCTATGAGCGTCTCATTTATATCCGTTTAAAGGATTTCGCTGACTCCCGTAAACTCATCCCCGACGAACAGTTCGGTTTTCGAACCCAGCACTGTTGCATTCGACAATTGCACCGCATTGTCGAACACATTAGCTCCCGTTTTATGCGCTCGTACAAAACGGGCATGCTCTTCTTCGACGTAGCGAAAGCCTTCGACAAGGTCTGGCACAACGGTTTATGATACAAACTGTACCAATTCAACGTGCCGGACCGTCTCGTGCTCATCATTCGAGACTTTCTGTCGGATCGCTCCTTCCGCTATTGCCTAGAAGGCACCCTCTCGTCCCCTCACCCCATTCGCGCAGGAGTCCCTCAGGGCTCCGTGCTATCGCCCCTTCTGTTCACGCTGTACACCAGCGACATTCCCAAACGTGGCTTGGCCAAGTTGGCTCTCTTCGCCGACGACACGGCTATCTACTATTCCGGTAGGAGTCTCGATAGCATCTCTCGAACCCTTCAAACCGCAGCCGACGCCCTCGGGGTCTGGTTCCGGAAATGGAGAATAGAGGTGAATCCCGAAAAGAGCGCAGCCGTTCTTTTCGAGAGACACGGTGACTCCCACGCCCACATCCGTCCCGTCCTCATGTTCGGCAAACAGATCCCTTGGGAGATGAAAGCCAAATACCTGGGGGTTATCCTCGACCACCATCTGAGTTTCCGAGACCACATCAAAGCGGTGCGCGCTCGCGCCGCTTTCGCTGTCGGTCGCCTCCACCCCATCCTTAGAACGCGCAGTAAATTGTCACTTAGAAATAAGCTGAGAATCTACGTGACGTGCATCCGCCCCATCTTGACTTACGCTAGCGTCGTGTTCGCACACGTTAAGCCTTGTCGCTTTAAATCCTTCCAAACCCTCCAGAATCGAGTGTTGCGCAGAGCCGCGGCTGCCCCGTGGTTCATGCGTAACGTCCAACTCCACCTCGATCTAAAAATGCCAACCATCAGGCAATACCTCAAACGCATTTCCAAGCGTTACTTCGACTCTGCCCCCCGCCATCCGAACCCCCTAGTCGCCGCAGCGGCCGACTACAGTCCCTCTCTCATAAGTAAAGTTCGCCGTCCCAGGCACACACTTTTAGAACCCGATGACGAAATTACCCTCCTCCAGGAGGCGAGTAAATCGACCAGCACACTACACAACAAACGCCGCCGCCCGGCATACCGTCCTCGCCGACGAGGCCCGTCGCGACGCCCCACCGCCGCCGGTCACGATCCACCGAGCTCTCCCGTCGTAGAGCCGGTCGTCTCTTCAGACTCCGCAGTCACCCCGATAATTCAGCCCTCATCAAGCTGTCTCCCCCCCCCATATGTCCACGCCAGCAACGCCCTAAGCCGAGGTCCGAGTCCCACTAGGGGTCGCCCTTAGTGCTGTTGTTGCAGGTAGTCATGATGTTAGTGTAGTACAAGTAGTTAGCTTAGGTTAAGTATTTTACTTCCCCCCATTGGCTGGAGACCCTTCAGGTCTCGCCAATAACTGCCCGGTTACGTAGAAACCGTCCCCTAGGACGACCTACTGCAGTCCAATAGAAAAAAAAAAAAAAAAAAAAAAATTAGTATTTAAATTACATACCTAGATAAACACACACACACAGTTTTATATAATTGCAAAAATGTTATTTTATACAGTTATCGTCCATAAATTGTTTAAGCGTGTTTTGGCGATGCCGCGCGTTTGCATGCGTGCAGCGGCCACACAGCAGAGCCAAGGCGGTCGTGTGCGTTTGATATTCATTGCGTTTTTGTAACTTCAAATGCGTAATTGTTAGGAAAAATTTAAATTTTTGATAATTTTTGTATGGAAGAAAGTGTATTATGACATGGAAATCGTGTATGGAAAAAACTAAAAAAAAAAGTGTACTTTGACCTTCAATATCTCCAAAACCAATGATTTCCCAGGTATGGTTTGTTCGAAAAAAATGATCCCAATGATGGGTAGAATACGTAGTTTTCGTTATCGTTAAGGGTCTTTTTACACCCGATATAGAACGAACGGAAAAAAGTAACTGTATTGTCTATGACTAGCACTAGCTGCTGCAGCCAGTAACAATGCAGCTAATTTAGCCTCCCGAAGTAACAAAATACCGGACGAGTTGAAGCAATTCCTAGATGCTCCGAATCTATTCCGTAAGAAAAACCCGATAAAATTTTGGATAGATACAAGACATTTTACCCCAGTTCTTTCGAATCTGGCACTTAAATATTTGACACCTACGGCTTCCTCTGTGCCTTCAGAGAGAGTAGTTTCTACCGTGAATCTAGCGGTTCTTAATAATAGGAGCCGGCTGGTTGCGGAGCATTTGAAGAGCAGAGTTTTTCTACTTTTGCTACTGGACAAATACTGGTTTGCCTGAAATAATAAATTGGTCTTAAAAATATTAGAAGATTGCTATTTAGTTTTTGATATTTTCTAATTTTGCCTAATCTTCTTCTCTCGTGTCAGCACGAGTTATACAAAAATAGCTCATGCTGTGGTGAAAAGATCAGTTAGTCAGCAAGGTTGGTAGCCGGACTGAGTGCCCAGGGAGTGCCAGACGCACTGAAGTATGGATTTTGCCTAATAAAAAGGAATAATTATTAAAATACCTTCGTTTTTATTAAGATACATTAAAATAATGTGCACCTATTGAGCCAGACTGAACTAAATACACTATTATTTTAAACCCAAAAATGTCTGAAAATTAGACCGATATATCGATATTTTTTCCTCGTCTTAACGAGGTCGATATTGATATTTCAATAAATAACTATATCTCGAAATATCGAAAAAAAATTTGACTTCCGACATCCCTAGTTAGGGATACAATGCGTAGAGTGTATAGTCTATGGAATTGGAAATCAAAGACTAGAGTGCGCGCAAGATAAGTCTGTGATGCGCGGCCGAAATCTGAACTAATCATGGTCCACCAAAGTGTGTGCCGTTTTATCAATTTTATTTTGATAGTAGAACTACCTGATTGTAGGAATATTTAACGGGAAAATTATGTTAAGTGATAAAAAGTTAAGCTTAAAAAGCGGTAATTTGAACTTTTGCGATCACGGCAACGTTTAGCACGCCCTCAGTCGCGCGCAGAGTTATCTTGCGCGCACTCTATGTAGAAGTAGAAATGGGCTCCTTTGGTAAAATACTACGTATTTTTGTCAAACAAAAGTGTCGTTTAAATAATGTTTGACAAAAATCACGGCCGTATTTAAGCATAGGTTACATAGGCAGCCTAGGATCACGCGCTTGAAACAAATTATGTGTGAAATTACATTGTTAATAATAATAATAATAATCGTTTATTTACCAAAAAATACATTATCTGTTTACGTTTCCTTAAAAGCTACATTACAATAATGAATTATCATTTGGAGACACAAAAGGAGACGTTTAACTGGTGAACTCCACACTAGGTCAAGCCTGTCTCGTGGAATCCTAAAGTTTTATTCATTCACAATAATTTAACATAATGAATTCTGGGGTCGATACTGTATGAAACCTGTTGGCAGACGGTGACACGCCAGCTCACTAGCTGGGCCCCCTGAAAAGCCGCCAGTACATAGGCGAAGGGGGCAACAGACGTGTGAGCGGCTAGAGGTGTAGAGAGGTGTGGCCCCGGTTTCGCCGTCGCGGGTCTAAAAGACCCGGAGTGGGTTTCCCCGCTATTACGCCTTTAGACACTTCCACCCCCGAGCATATAGCTCTGGCGGCCCCCCTCTGGCCGGCCGATAAAGGCAAGACAGAGTTGAGAGTCCTGCGGGCACTCTTGGGGTTCCACTCCAGCCAGCCAATAAAGGCAAACTGGAGACGAGGCCCTGACCGACTCTCTGAGGCAATAAGGTACGCAGTGTCGCCACTCACCAACAGCTCGCCACAAGCTGCCCTGCGGTTTGTAAGCTTTTCAGTAGACCTCATGATACATTTTTTATTATATGATGGGGTTGTAGAAAGCTAGTCTAATGTTCCCTCCGGTTTTACGTTAATCTCATGGTGAGGTAACGCCTTTCCCAGAGGGTTAATAATAATCGTTTATTTACCAAAAAATACATTATCTGTTTACGTTTCCTTAAAAGCTACATTACAATAATGAATTATCATTTGGAGACACAAAAGGAGACGTTTAACTGGTGAACTCCACACTAGGTCAAGCCTGTCTCGTGGAATCCTAAAGTTTTATTCATTCACAATAATTTAACATAATGAATTCTGGGGTCGATACTGTATGATTATCATTAGAAAATTTGAAGTTAAGTTTAGAAAATTAAACGAATTAAAAGAAAAAACAAGTAAACAATATTGAGTAAGTGCAAAACGGATATTAAAATAATTACAATGTGCCAAGTGTAAATGTTTGAGAGCGTGTGAAAGAGTATGTAAGTGTTGAAAGAGTAAGTGTGAGTGAGTGAGGGTGTGTTGAAAGAGTAAGTGTGAGTGAGTGAGGGTGTGTTGAAAGAGTAAGTGTGTGTGAGTGAGAGTGTGAGAATGTTTGCGTTACGAAGTTACCCTTATAAACAATTCTGTATCATAATAGGATTGGGCTAACAGCCATATTTTAACAATCTTTTTAACTTTTTTTATTGTACAATTTTTTATATCACAGATTTTTACTACTTTGTTATACAAAAAGCTAAGCATAAATTCTTGCATGTGTTGTGCGAAAGTGGTTCTTACTATTACCGGTGGACAATGGAATACTCGACGTTTAAGTAGTTGAGGATATTCCGCCGACTGAATAATTATTTTATGTTGCTTTAAAACTATTTTAAGAATATACAGTTGTCTAACATTAAGTATTGACGCTTCATTGTATAGAAGATCAGTACGATATCTAAAAGGTTTCCTATTCATTACCTTCAGTACCGATCGTTGAGCTCGTTCGATTTGTATCATGGTGGTTATGCCGACTCCACCCCATACAGAGATACAGTAACAGAGGACTGATTCACATAATGCCACATACACGAGTTGTAATTTTAATTGTAATAATAAATTATGTTTTTTCGTTTGTTGCCCCCTTCGCCTATGTACTGGCGGCTTTTCAGGGGGCCCAGCTAGTGATCTGGTGAGTCACCGTCTGCCAACACTTTTCAATTTTAAATGTTGAAATCTTTAGTTCTTATTCTAAGGTTGAAATTGCTGAAATGCAGACGCCGTTTTCTTCCGGCAATAGAAGTTATCCAATCCACCTAACACCCCTTCTCATAGACCAGATATTTTTCACCATATTTTACAAGTCTTGCTCCCACCTGGGACGGTCCATGACTATATTTCAATAGTGCAGCTGTGGATAGTCCTAGGTTGGTGCCCCACCCCATTTTAGATTAAAGTTCTCAAAGGGGCCTCTGCGCGTTGGACCTGTGTCCCCCGCCGCGCCGTATTCTTTTCAAAGGACCGGACATCTTCCGCACGGAAGATGAGCCGTGACTCTAAAGAGATACAAGAATTATGTTTTCATAATTGTTATGTCACAAGTTAGCATATCCTTAACGCGGCTCTGAAAAAAAAGACAGTAAAGTGTGTTTTAGATCCTCAGCATAAAGAAATAGAATTGGAATGTAAAGATATCAATAATACGAATACAGATATTAAAAATTGATAATGTATGAGGCTTGAAGTTATAAATCGATTAAAGTATCATCAATTAATTTAAAGATAATCGATCTGCAAACACTGATTTTTGAAAAGTAGTAATCGTTTTCAATGGATTTTTGTTACATCCCTAAGAGTCAGCGGAGTCCTTTCTCTTCGGCCAATCCTAACTATCCTAACAGCGGTGACGCACTGCATCCGATCCGAATCCGTGAAAATACGTTCCGAAGCAGCCATAGAACTATTTGTATGGTAGTTTACGCACTACATCCGGCATCCGATTTCTATCCGTCATCCGTGAGTTTCTAATTCGGAAGAACAATTGACGGACGGAAGTAGCCGTAATGCTTTCGCACTACCTCGGATTCAAATCGGACGCCAAATGGATATGCCAAAATGGCCCCTGAATTGTTTGAATTTGGATCAGAGATCGGACAAGTGCGTAAGCGATATCCGAATTCGGTCCGAGATTTTTATTCTAGATCGGTATTTTCACGGATTCGGATCGGATGCAGTGCGTAAAGCAATATCCAAATTCGGTTCGAGTTTTTATAGTTTTTGACGACGTATGTGGTCTAGTGGTTCGAGTGTCGGACTGCTGATCACGAGGTCGTGGGTTCGATTCCCACAGGACACAAATATTTATGTGATGAACATAAGTGTTTGTGTTGGTCTGGGTGTTTCTTATGTATTAAAAGTGAGTCGTATAGAATCAATGGCGACAATCTCATTTTCAGACATTTTTGGGTAATTGAAAAAAACGTTCTGTAAAGCACAAAGTAGTCATATTATATTACTGGCCATTATAATTGTAAGTACTAAAGATTTAGGATACTTATAAACATAAATATATATTTTTACGTGTATTTTAGCGTATTTATTTAAAAATCAAATATTAATAAAGCCACCTTTGATACCAACATTTAAAGATTGCCGCATGTGATTCCAAGTTTAATAGAGATGGCCGCTTTTGACACCATGCCTTACGAAGATTACCTCTTTTGATTCTAAGTAATTTAATGCAGAATCAGGGTTGTGCTAAATGACAATGATACAAAATACTTTTCAATAATAACTTTTATTACGTACATATCTATCAACAATCAGTCATCTTTTAATACAATCAGTCTTAAACGTTATTTTTTTTATAAAATCGGCTTGAAAATCACAATTAAAAGGAAATTAGGCTTAATTAAACAAAAACTAATTATTTAAAATCTAATCTAAATTCGCAAGTCACTTACTTCCTCGAGTGATTCATGGCTGTACTCGCCCTCAGGAGGTGAAGTAATGGTTAGGGACTCCTGGCTTAAAATCAAATTCTTGTAATACTCAAGTGTGAGTATTCCCGGCCAGTCCTTGCCAAAATGTTTATTTACAAGGTTATTAATATCTTTAAGTTTGATGTAACTTAAGCATATCAGTTGTTTTTATGCTGGAACATCTAAATGCCGGTTGATCGTGTTCGCAGACACGCATAGGTAAACTTTTCGCAGAATATCTGAAATAAAGTTTTAATATCAAACCCAAGCACCCACCAACACCGATAACACATCGTTTATTCATAATCACTATCATTTATTAATTTTGCTTGTTAATGATCACCAATACGACGTTACTAATCACCAACGAAAGAAATGTAGATAATATAGGAATAGTAACAAGTTTACCTACACATCTTTACGGCATAAAATAAGCAACTTAATAAGCGCAAGGCACCGAACCTGTCCTGATTCGTTAGGATTATTAAAATAGGTAAAGAAAATAAATTCAAATTAAGTTTTATGTCGTAAGAGTAATAGCTTATGTGCCAACCCTAGGCACCCAACTTACCTGTTTCTTTTACTTTTAGCTATGTTTATTTTCCATTTGTCTGGTTTGCTTTTTCGTTTTCTAGCTATAGTATTTATAGTTTCTGATGGGTGGACCTCCATAGTTTCTTATTAATAAATTTAACACAACTTTTTATCTTTAACACAGCTATAAATCAATTAAATCCGCAGAATAAAATGTACTAAAAACGTATTTTTCGCCATCTTGTCGCGTGACCAAATTATGCACTGCTGTGATTGGTCGAGTGAGCACTGAGCACAAGCGCCGAGTTTGATTCTGAACATGCAGAAGATTGCCATCTTTGTAACTAAACAACAAGGACTTTATACTTAATACTTATTACTTCTATGCTAAACAACGATTGGACAAAGGATTTGCAAGGAAAATAGCCACGTTTGGTTCTGTGTTGTCAAATAAAACCGTTTAATTGATTTTTTCCTTTTTTTTTTCATAAATAACTAAAAATTGCCAAAAAATGAGATGGCCACCGGCCACCTATGATTCTATACGACTCAAGTAGGTATGTATTTACAAAAAAAAGTATATAATTAGTATAATATCCATTGTCTAGTACCTTATAGGTATATGCTCTAAGTCTAGTACCCATAGTACAAGCTCTGCTTAGTTTGGGACTAGATGGTGCTGTGTAGAAAATGTCCCAAAATATTTATATATTATTATTTATTTATATCCGTATTTTGACGGATTCGGATCGGATGCAGTGCGTAATCGCTCTAACTCTTCTTAACTAATACTATAAATGCGAAAGTAAGTTTGTTTGTTTGTTACCTTTTCGCGCCTAAACGATTAAGGGCCGATTTTTCAATCGCCAGATAAATTTTATTCAAGGAATAAATATGACGGTTTGAAATATTTTCTATACAAAAGCTGTCAAAACGTCAAACTTATTCCCCAGATAAAAGTTATCTGACGATTGAAAAATCAGCCCTAAACCGATCATCCTGAAATTTTGCTTATACGTTGCCAGGTGTACAGAAACGGACAAATGGTACCTTTCATGCGAAAAAAAATACTGTTCCCGAGGAAAACAACAATAACGTTCTTATGATTAGGTATAGATAGCGCCAAGCGCCAAGTGTCTTTCGAATCACGATTGAATTATATTATTAATGTGAATAATGTCAAATAATGTGTGAGTTAATTGTCAAATTCTAAATTAACGCGAGCAAAGCCGCGGGCAAAAGTTTGTTCTGTATAAATCGGTAGTATACAAATACAGCAGTGCTGTTGGCTGAGTACCGGTGGCAACTAGTGGCACACACAACACTAGTGTCAATCAAAGAGAATATTATTATACCCTCCTAACATCGTTGGTGGCAACCATAGACATAATAAATAATATAGACATGAAACGTTCTACTATATAAAAAATAGTTATGCAAATGTGAGGAAAATCGACGCCAATATCAAAAAAATACTGCCATCTCTTTCTAACTTTTTTAATTTTGCATATGTAAAAAAGGATAGTAGTATTTTGACAGCTACCGTAATGGCAGCCCGTCATTTCTGGCGACATTAAAATACCTAAGTGCGGCCGGTCGCCATTTTATTTTCTCGCTGTTTGTTATTATCTAAGGGTACGTCGACTGTCAAATGCGTTCGAGCTGTGGTTATAATTTGTTGATTTTTGGAGTAAATAGCAGTTTTATTACGCTTAAACTTGGTTTTATTGTGGGAATCGTCGATAGCAAGATGCCGAATTGCAATATAATCGGATGTGGCATCAAAAGAAGCGGAAAACACCCAAACATAACTTTGCACTGTACGTATTTTATTTTAACTGAAAAATGTTTAGATTTAGATAATGCTGGTTTTATTGTTGAAGACTTTCAACAGTAAAGCATTCATAATTTTCGTTTTTACTTTATTTTCAAGATTTGTACTTCAATAAATCATTTTGTTGATGTTTTGTTGTTATTGAAGAGTCAAGTGATAGAGTAGTGCATTTAGACATTGTTTTGTTTATCGATAATACTATTTTATGCTCCTTTTTAGTTTTATGTTTTACTTTTAAGGGTGCCTACTAGAAAAGGTAAAAGAAAACTTTGGTTGGAATCCATCGGAGTTGAAAATTTAAGGACGACAACAAAAAACATTTTTATTTGTTCTCTTCATTTCGAAGAATCGTGTTTCAACCGAACACTGGGTAAAATAACATTACGTGACGATGCTTTACCCTGAAGAAACCTACTGGTAAGTAATATTATATACATAAATGATCTCTTTGAAAGAAATAAAAGATAAATGGTTCTTTTATTAGACAATAGAACGGTTTTAGAATGTAAAAATAAAAACAATTATGAAAATGATATTAATGATTCGCTATTTAATATTATAAATTGGATAAATGATAATGAATAAACGAGATAATAATTTATTGTTTCCAAAATATTTTCACATTTTAAAATATAATTAAACAAATGTCTATATTACTCGTGATTGATACTTATGAAGATTATAATAATAAAATGACTTGGAAACCATATAGCAGAAATTTGTAAACAATTAAGTAAATCTGCATATGCACTGCATCAGCTATCAAAAAATGTAAACACTAGTAACAGCATATCACAGATCAGAAACCTCAATTCTATGTTACAGTGTTATTTTTACGTGACAATCGACTGATAGGCAGCTTATATTTAAGATGCAAAAACATTGTTTTAGGTCAATGTGTTCTCTAAAAACAACACATGTACCGTTTTTTTTTAATCTTTAGAATTGCCTCTTACGTCAAAACTTCATTGTTTGTGAGGATATTATTTTTAAAATTGTCCACAGATGTTCAAGCATAATATTCTAAAGCATATTTACGCATAATTATATTAAACCATTATTTTTATAAACATAATTCATACGCATAATAAATAACTCCTAAAATGCTAGACACTACGTGTACTATACCGTTATATTTAATGAAATTTGTAGGTATGGTTCGGTAGGGTGTTTTATTCTACATTATCTAAAAATAGAAGTTACAAGCCAAATTTGTACTAACGGGTCTTAAAAAAAAAATAACCCTAACCTAACCAGTTGTCGTTTATGGATGGCCTAGCTACGCTCGGAAAACAAAACTAGTCTCAACAATAATTAGCCCAACATAAATTGTATGGCAAAGTATTATTAAGGAAAAAAGGGATCCCTTTCTTACCATCATTATTAATTTACCGAATTTGATCTCATAGATTGATTTGAGACTGGGTGGGAGATATCACTTGCTTGTTTTTAATATCTGTAAAGCTTAATTTTATTTTATTTGATTTCAGGTCCACACAGAAATGATAAAGAAATTAAAGGACAAGTGTCAAAATCAGTTAAAGAAAATAAAGAGAATGAGAATATTAGAAGAAAGACAAAAAGAATTACTCATTTTAGTAATATTATTAATATGAAATATACATGAATTTAAGATTCAAATATAATGCGAAGAAATATTCTGAAAGAATTTCATACAGAAATTACTTGAACAAAATAATATTATTTAGAAATGAATAACTTTGATTTATTTTATAATATTAAATACTTTATTATAATTATTGTTGACTTTTTATTAAAACCCACAATCATCTGCATGTTCGAAGAGGTTTGTAAACAAAAAAGGGTTGGAAACATTAATATAAAAAATATTAATTATGATGGTTCCGCCTGTGAAATCATATTTTCATAATTTTTTTGTAAATTACAGCTTTGTATGTCGTAAACATGTTGATAAAAATGTGATAAGCGATAAAAACTTAATTGGTATTCAATTATAATCTTTAATGAAAAATAATAATATACTACCTACACAGGATAAAGTTTTATACAGACCCTTGACGGAACCACCTTATGTAACCGTAAAAAGAAACCGTGTGGACAGCAGCAAATCAAGCAAGAAAGGTCTCCTCTGTTTTAGAGCTCAGGGCGACGACGAATCCGTCGCCGCGCCGCCACCGTGTCATGACGCATGACTGTGAATAGGCCCTAAGGGCCTTTTCGCTGTCATGCGGGTTCGACCCCGCCTGCGAGCGTCACCCGCATGCGTGGCGCTCGCAGTTTACCTTTTCGTTCGTGTTTCACGCATCACATTATATACATCTTTGAAAAGGTGAAATTCAGGCACCACGGGTGCGGGTGACACACGCATGTGGGCACGAACGCGCATGGCACTGAAAAGGCCCTTATAGGTATATGCGACGTTGCCACCAAGACATATCGCCGTTGCCACAACGCCAAGCATACTATTGACCGCTAACATATGTGGTCAGCAATGTAATTATATACCTAAATCAAGAGCTGGACTGGACATAACGACAAAACCAATTTGCCGTGTGTCCGGTCTAGACAGTTACCTATGCGATTACTGATTCTAGTGATCATACGGTCGCGAGTTATACTTTAATCAACATATAATTAAATACTGTATTCCAAATTGCAAAAAACGAAAGAAAATTTGAATTTCGGAAACTACGGTCATAGTAAGAAAACAATTACAACAATTAAAAGTGGTATGTACAATTATGTAGGTACCATGATAATAGAAAAACATTATTATAAAGTTTTATCGATGTCATTTTTAAAAAACATCGATAGGGCCTACTCTAGTAACCGCCATTTTATTTTCTCAGCAAAGTTTAGGTATACACGTTTTTTTTGTAGGTATGCCAAGTCCATAGATTTCCTTATGTCGATGGTGGCAACTTATTATCACTAATCTAATGCTAATCTGTGGCAACTGTGATGACAGCGTCAATGGGTAAGTAACTCAATTTTTGACAGTTCGCCTAATGAAAAAAATATAAAATTAACAAAACTTATAAATAATATTGAAAGCGTTATTTAATCACGATAGGTTATTCATGGCGTAAAATCTCCCTGCTCGTACTTAGTTTTGCTTTCATAACTATGGCTTGGCGAAGTCATGGGGTAAACAATGCTGATATGATCCGAAACTTACGAGGTAAGAATTAACTTTAGTATTTTTTAGTACTGTATTTTTTGTTATTCTATTCAATTTTGCTGGTAAGAAGACAATAGACGTTTTTTTCATATGTTATGATGTATTCAGATTGCTTATCCATCATTCTTGGGACATATTAATAAAACGATTTAGAAAGAACATAGATAGGTACATAAAACTGAAATAGTGCCAAGTTATACAGCACTCGTTCTTGCAGCATTTTAAGTTGTCTTAATCGCTAAATCCACTATCAAGTTGACTTGTACACACCTGCAGCAAGTCGACATCTGGAAATTTTAACGACTGCTTAGTTGCTTGCTTAAGCACTTATGCTCCGAATCCACCACCCAGTTATACTGCACAAGTTGACTTCTACTAACGACTTTCAAACTGAAGACACACCTGCCGTAAGTCTACTTCTGCAAGTTTCAAACTAAGCAAGCACTTGTGTACCTACAATAAGGATAAGGATTTAGCACTTTGAAAAGAATTTGGTGGAACATAGACTGCATAGACACAATGACATCAAAGTTAAGTACTAAACCCATTAGCACTTTAAATTGTGCAATTTATTGAAGCAAGCGCTTGCTTACCCATTTACACAGAAAGTAAGTTTTATTAAGATCTTATGACCAACACTCATTGAGGCCCCATACACATTTTCCATCATAATGTTAGATGTTGAGTACACTTTCAGCAAAGATACCAATATTGTCAGCAAAATGCGAGTGTGTGAGTCTTTCTCCATGAGCATTTATTCCTTTTTCTGACCAATCAAGGAGTTTTATATATACCTTCCAGGCATAAGGTATGAAGTTTGGGGAAGTAAAACTTGTGTAATTTAACTTGCTATTGGATCTAGTGCTTTTATTAGAATAGAATATCCTTTATTGTACACCAAAATTGTAACATGGCTCTACAATATTAGATGCGCTGTTGCAAACAATAAGCTCTGTAGTGTGTACCAGTGAGTGCTTCTAAATCGCAAAAGTAAAATTATAGTACCTACTGTATTTTAAGCTAAAAATAACAGTAGTTTACAAACATCTAATAATTCAGTAAAAAGTTATTGATAATTTACTGTTTAATAACTCTAAAGTAGGATATAAACCAATTTTTTTTTCTCGAGAAAACAAAGAAAGATAATGTTTTTAATTCACATGAAATTAAATACAGCAACACAAATATTATTTATTCATGTGACAGCGAGGCATTTCTACCTACTGTACACTGTACCTAATTTATCACTACAGTACAGTAAATCTATTGTAATTACAGTGAATCTGAAAATACTCCACAGGCACGTTGAGGCAAGTGTGAACACATTCGTGAGCAGTTTGCGTGCGTGCTGCGAATATGTATATGTACCCAATGTTATCTGCGCAAATGTACTCAGTGTTTTCTGTCCATAAAGCACTAAGGCGTACCTAAACTCCTCGCGAATGTGTCAACAGTGTTTTCAGTGATCACGTGAACTGTTCGCGAACATTGCGTGGTATATTTGCTTCTTGCATGTGCGCTAGTGAAAAGTGACGGGTTCACAATGATTAGCTGCGAATTCAATGCACGCAAATCGCGCGTGTGCGCTCCCTGCGTGCTTATGAGTACATGCCAATAGATATAAAATAGATATGCAGGGCCACATTTAGGATTTGTAGACCCCTAGGGTAATTTGTGGTGTTCTAAAAATGTGCGTCTAGAACTTTAGTAGGTACATAGATGTTGTTATTTATACATATGTATATTATGTCACAGCGGTGTTTACATAGACCTATTGTGACAAATAATACAAATATCATTGAAGGACAATATTTTGTTTTATAACTATGTAGCAGCTTTTACAAAATCGCTGTGACATAATAATGTAAGTATATTATGTATTTTAAATTCATTGCACATATGTATACAATATTTTATTGATATTAGGATTATAAAATATTAAGATTGCAAGTCCTAGTTACAAAATTGTGGGTTACAGTTTATTGAGGTAGTAAACCTATAAGTAAGGAAATCAGTTTAAAATGTATGTACTTAAGACGAAAATTATATTTATGTTTTTATAATTTTAAACAGCCAATGGCATCATAAAATCTGATGCTGTAGCAAATGCAATGTTATCTGTCGACCGAAAAAATTACTGCCCCTATGCTCCATACCATGACTCACCCCAATCTATTGGATACTCTGCTACCATCAGTGCTCCACACATGGTAAAGTGTTTTTTAATTTATAATATATTTTATTAAGAGTTTTTGGCATACAAAGAATTTAATCTTTTATTAATTTTAGCATGCCCATGCCTTAGAAAGGTTGAAAAAGCAGCTAATACCTGGTGAAAACGCATTGGATGTAGGATCTGGTTCTGGATACCTCACAGCTTGTATGGCTATGATGGTAGGATCAACTGGACGAGTTATCGGTATAGATCACATAACAGAGCTTGTAACATTAGCTACTAAAAACATTAAGAATGATAACCCAGAACTACTCACTTCTGAGAGAATTAAATTGATTGGTAAGTTTCGTTTAATGATTATCAGTATTAATTGCAGACCAGTAGACGATTGGTAGTTGTCTACTACCTGTCTTTAACTGGTCTGTAGATAGTTCACAGTAGATATATTTACATGTCATGGTAAATTTAATTAATGGGCCACAGGGCTGGTAAATTACAAAATATCCAATATTTGACATAAATCCTGTAACAGGGTGGAACATTTTAAAATGTTTGTTGGTTCAATTCAGATCAGTGACTTTAAAAAATCAATGAATGCAGTTTTACTGTATTTTTTATTATTGCCTTTGATCTAAATGAGAAAGAGCAATACTTAATAAGATTTTCCATAAGACTCTGCTAGAGCCAGAAAGAAATTGTTTTTCTTTTAATGAGAATCAAAATGACAAACCTTGTAGTATTAATGGGAATATTTGTAATAAGGGGTTAGGTCCGTATAGTCTGGATTATAGAGAATAAAACAAAAAAAAAAAAAAAAAAACCCCAATGAAATGTATGTCACATTATTTAACGCCATAAGTAATGAATTTCAAAAGGCGTGTAAAATAAAAAATGTTACTATAACAAATAAAATTAGATTTAGTACCTGGGCAACAAAGGGTATAAGACGAAGTAGGAATGTCTTATACGAATTATATGATAAAAAATCGTATACACCCAATGTAGACTTTCATGATTATGTTAGGAATTACTCTAAACTTTTCAAAAAAGTTTGTATACAGGCAAAAGCTACTTACATTAGTGATCAAATAAAGAAATCGGATAATAAAATAAAAGCCACGTGGAAAATAATAAATACTGAAACTGGCAATCGTGGGTTTAGTGACAACACTATTAGTTTAAAAATTAATGACGAACTGGTTTCAGACAGGACTGTAGTCGCTAATTTCTTAGATAATTTCTTTATTAATATTCCTTTAGAGACTACAAAATATCTTCCATCGTCACCAGTAGCAGCAGAACATTTTTTGAAAGAAAATGTAGATTTACGAGTACCTAACTTCAAGTTCGAATTTGTAACCCACACTGACATATTAAAAACTTTTAAAACTATTACAATAAAAAAAACAGAAGACCTTTGGGGTTTGTCAACGAAAGCCGTGGCGGCAATAATTACTAAGATCGCCCCAATGCTGGCAGAGATCTTTAACTCTTGTATTATTGACGGCATATTTCCCGATCTCATGAAAACCAGTAAAATCATACCCATTTTCAAAGCAGGTTGCTCAAATAACGCGTCTAACTATAGACCGATATCCATACTACCAGCCTTAAGCAAAATTTTTGAAAAGCTAATTTTAAATCAAATGCTTACACATTTTAACACACATAGAATATTACACGACAAACAGTTTGGCTTCACAAGAGGACGATCTACAGAGGATGCTGGATCCACTCTAATTAAAACCATATTAGGGGCCTGGGAGGGGGAACAGGATGCTCTGGGTGTGTTCTGTGACCTTTCTAAGGCATTTGACTGTGTGGATCACCGCACACTTACCCTGAAACTGAAGTACTACGGAATCCGAGGTAGATCCATCGATCTTGTGACTTCCTATTTGTCAAATCGGGAACAAAGGGTGGCTGTTGATAATGTCATCTCTACAGGCTCGCGAGTCAGAATGGGAGTACCCCAAGGATCAATTCTTGGCCCATTCTTGTTTCTAGTATATATTAATGACCTTCCATTTATGATGAAAGACAATAATATGTCAAATATAGTTCTTTTCGCTGATGATACATCATTAATATTTAAAGTAAATAGAAAGGACAGGGATCTTATAGAACCTAATAACACACTAAATTCAATCACGAATTGGTTTTCTGCCAACAATCTTCTTTTAAATGCTAAGAAAACCAAATGCATTAAATTTTCATTACCAAATGTAGCTCCTATTAACGCAAATGTAAGTCTGGGCGGGAAAAGGTTAGATCTTGTTCCCTCAACAGTCTTTTTAGGGATTACAATAGACCCTAAACTACAATGGGGGCCTCATATAGAGGCCACTGCGGGTAAACTCAGTTCTGCCGCTTTTGCTGTTAGGAGAATAAGACAGCTTACTGATGTGACTACGGCTAGGATGGTGTATTTTGCGTACTTTCACAGTATTATGTCTTACGGCATTTTACTGTGGGGGTCAGCTGCTGATGTCGAGACACTTTTCATATTGCAAAAAAGAGCAGTCCGAGCTATTTATAACTTAAGCTCTCGAGAGTCTCTTCGTGAACGATTTAAGGAGATCAATATACTTACTTTACCATCTTTGTACATTTACCAAAATATCTTGTACGTCCGTAAAAACATAGCGAGTTACAGTAAGAAAAGTGATACACACAGTTTGAATACTCGAAATAAGCATAAACTTGTGGTTCCTGGTTTTAGACTTTGCAAGACTAGTAAGTCTTTTTTGGGGAATAGTATTAGGTTCTATAATAAAATTCCATCTTGTATTACTGAATTGCCTTACAAGAAATTCAAGTCTTTAGTAAAGCGTGTCTTAATGTCAAGAGCATATTACAATATAAACCAGTACATTGAAGATAAAAATGTCTGGAATACGATTCCCAACTGCACACTGCGATCCACTGGCACTCCTGAAATTTTTAATTTTTAACATTTAACTGTAGGTATCTTTTTTTTTTTTTTACCTACTCATTATATATTGTATTATAATTTTATATATCTTTGATTCTTTGATTCTGATATAGGTAGTATCAGTTTTTTTAGTAATGCCCATGGCATCAAGCTATTTACAATTCTAATTACAAAATGTAAAATGTGAGTATCATGTAGCCATTATTGTCATGCTTAGTATGTTTTTTTTTTGGTGTATTCCTACATAAACCTGACTATTGTCTGGCAGTTGAGGCTGTCATGCTCACTAAAATGTCCTGCTGACGGTGGCGTTGTGTATTGGGTTGTTAAGTTCCCTACAATATGGTTGAGTTAAGCGATGCTGATGCGCTCGTCATGCTCGTGAACGGGTGCTGTCTGTCGGGACTGGTCAGCTCTTACATGCTATGACAACATTAAGGCAATTTCTCATTGTTATTCTTGTACTACTGACATTGACCTACATTATTCTCACATTAACTGTAGTAATAATAATGTATTGGAATATATAGAGTCTATATATATTGAGTGTAGGTATGTAATTGTATGTTTATATTATGTTGAATTATCTATATTTAGATACTTTTACTTTTGTTTTCAATTCATCCAGAATTGTTCTAGGTAAATATCTTGTTTACCATCATCAACTTGCATAATTTAATCAATGTAATTAATATTTTACTTTTTTGTGTATAGACTCATTTAATTATTCACTTGACAGACTGAACTGTGTTGCTGGGGAGTTTGTTGCGCCGTTTCTTCTTCACAGCATAAACACTAGGAAGCGGTGAAGGGTGGGCGCTTTGAGGGCAGTCTTATGTACCTATATATGACGTTCAAAAAGAACTAAGTAATACTAGTCTACTTTGAATAAACGAGTTTTGAGTTTGAGTTAGAGAACTGTGTGAGCAAAATGACTGGGTTGAGAAAAAGTCTATACAGGTGAACTCCTATCCGACGTATTCCTTTTAAGGCGTGATAGCGTGACCTATCTGCAACAAATTAGCAACCCAACCACCGCATCCAAGTCGAAAGTCAGTAGTAGACTAATTGTTATTTTTATAATTATTTAAAAAATACTGTAAGATGGCCACAATTCGGTATTAAATATTATTTTATCTTTAAGGATTCAAATAGAATGGCTTTGATTTCCATATCAACATGTAGTTGATACTTTAACAAAGCTTTCTATGCATTCAAAAATACCTACCAGTTGAAAGTTATCCTTGAATATTAATTAAATGTTTTAGAAAATCATCCAAGTACCTACACATTAAAGAATCTCAAAAGTTTACTACATATGACACAAATGTACGGTTTCCACCAACCGGGCCACGCAGGAGCGCTGCGCAGCGCGTCGCAGCGGATGCTCGAGCACGCGCCAGTAGCCGACCGCATCCGCCCGACGCACAGTGTGGGAATTTCGCAATCTAAGGGGATTTAATTCCAAATTGAATTAAATAAAAGATACAAGTTAAAAAATAATATTGATTGGTATACATACCGGGTGGAAGGGACATCGTAACGTATACGTGTACCATGGATCCAGTACATGATTCTGAACCCCCCAGCGTTGGAATTTTTCGTCGCTTTTTTCTTAATTTTTACGATTTTTTTTGCAGTTTTTTTTAATTTATAGTGTATAAAATCATTATTGTTTTCCATCCCAATGCGATAAAAAAGAAAAAAACAATTATTTCACAATTTTCACGTAAAACAGCAATGAAAATCAAACTTAAAAAGTGCTCCCGATCAGCTGTTTTGGTAAAGTTCACGAACCGAGGTTATCGCAACAAAGTAAGTGAGTGCAACAAAGTAGGCAGTGTAGGCACTAGTCACTGAGCGCGCGCTCACTCAAAGAAGCCGACATGCCGCTGCGCCGACGCGCGGTATCGACAAAGCTATAGCGGCCAGTGCCTATGAATCTAACAGATGCGTTATTACGTAAATTAATATCAGATTGACTACTTTTATTTAGACTTTTTATCTGGGATTATTAATGATCTCTGATAGTATGTCCAATACTGTTACCAATTTTAATAAATTGAATGTAAAAAAATAAGTTTTTTTAGTAATTAACCTTTTTTTTAGGCAATTTTTGTTATAAACATTTGTTTTTGCATTAACACCTTTGTTTAACCGATGTACTCTGATCTTTAGTAAATTTTAACCCTATCCATTTTCGCAATTTATTTTGTCAGTACAACTTAATGCGTTGGCACAGTCTATCATTTTATTGGTCTGTGCATGATCTAGGTGCCTACGAGTCTATGACGGCTTGTCGGCGAAATTGTAAAGGAAGTAAAATTTTGAATTTCGCCGATTTTTGATCAGTTCAGGTTCAGTTTCCGATTTGCGTTCATTGTAAACGGTTGTGTTGTTTTTCGTGATTTTGGATTTGAGCGTATTAGTTATTATCAGTAGAGTTGTTTTTTTGTCTGTGTTGTACTGTGTGTGTTTTGAACGAAAATGCCTCGGATACGTAACAGTCGTAACCATACGTTTAGTGCCCGTAACTAGAGAGATGCCGGTGGCCCACTTCCGGGATGCGTGGTACCAACACGATGGCGCTCCCCCACACGTGACTCTTCCAGTGCGACAGCCTTACACCTTACAGCGACTTTTGGTGACCAGTAGATTGGGAGGTTCGATCCACAACCCTGGCCAGCGCGATCACCAGACTTGACCCCACTAGATTTTTGTCGGTCAAGATAGGGTCTTTGTTACGGAGTGCAATACGGCAGCAGAAATGCGAGATCGCTTGCGACGCTCCGTGCGGAGTATGTCCGAGACCCCACCTTATTGCCCCGTGTCCACGCCGAAACTCTGCGCCGCGCTAGGATTTGTGAGCAAGTTGGTGGCGGCCACTTTGAACCCTATCTTATTAGGAGTCCCTCACTCCTAATAAGAGAGATTAAGGTGAGTGTTAATTTGTTTGCAACTAATTGCCATGTAGGTAGGTAGGTACCTCATCGGAATCATTAGGTAGGTACCTACTTATGTTATTTAATGAGCGAACGAGCAATGTTTTGTTTTTTGTTGTAAGCAATCAGTCAATTGAACTAAATTTCAAGTTCGGTTTATCAATGTGTTTGTTAGGTGATTTCTTTATCAGTAGTGTAAACGTAGGTATGCTACTTTTCACGTTTACAAAAGCGTTGTGCGGCAACGCGACTCCGTGCCGAACTCAGACTTGTGATGTGTGCGTGCGTATGCGTGTAGGCACTGTACTTACTGTACGGCCGCCGCGCCGCGCACCGGTGCCGGTACCGCGTTAGCGGAGTAATGGCTTGCGGTTGTGATTGTGACTCGTTGTTTGCATTCGCAGTACATTGCGCGCTTAAAAATGACAACATCTGTAACCTATCATTTGTGATATTAATGACTTACGTAAATTAATTTAAGGCTTTATGAGGAACCTTTTCACGAAGTTTGTGTTACGATGTCCCTTCCACGCTGTATAAACACTAAAATAGTGATAGAAAACAAAGTTGTATTAAAAAAAAAAAAAATGAATAAATTTTGTTATTTTTGTCACTAATTCCACTTTCGGCATCATTTACGGTGGGTACAGAAAGCAATTTTAGGATATTAGGATCTAGAGGACTCCGTTTTCTCTTCATTATAAGCCTAAGGCCTCTGCCTCGAATTTTGCGGGCAGCGGGGCGGCGGCGGCGCGGCAGCGGGGCGGGCAACGCATACCTGTTCTCCCTCCAAACCAGCGGGCAGATCGCGCGGCACTATAGCGGTGTAGTGTTGTGTTCGTGGTTGTGTTGTCGAGATATTTGTTTTTATTCGCGAACGAAATGTCTGAAAAACGGCGACAACATCTTTTTGATTCAAATTTATTCCTAACGCTCGATTTATTGTGGGCAAAAGAAGAAGTGGATCCCTACTATAGGGAAATTAATTTGTAAAACATAATAAATATTGTATTTGACATAATAAATCATTTTTATATTTACCTTCAATATTCAGTTCGTTTTTTATTTCTTCCTATAATTGGTTAATTATTCTTCTATTTTTATGGTTCGCATCTTTGATGTTCCATATGGGTGTCCTCTCAAAGATTGCCGAAATAATTTGCTCTTGCACGTCCGAGGACATTTTGATACGTCACAAAAAAATGTACAACACTATACTACAATGCAGACGCGCAACGCGGGCGGTCACCGCTTGACTGGAGTGCAACGCTCGTTGCCCGCCCCCGCGCCGCTGCCACGCCGCTGTTTTCGAGAACCGGTCCATTTGATTTTACGCATAAGATCCTGCCGCTCCCGCGCCGCCGCCGCCGCCGCCCCGCTGCCCGCAAAATTCGAGGCAGAGGCCTTAAGCTGAATATGAAGGGTTGTGAAGTTTTTTTGTAATTTTAGCGGTCATTCTGAAAACCGAAAAAAAATGTACGACGGTCGCACAAAATCGCAAGTTTTATCAATTGTTCTCAAAAGTTAAGACTCTAAACTATAAATTAAAGCAATAAAAACACCGGGATATTCAGGTCATTTTACTTTAATGACAGGCTTAATGTAACTGTGCTTTCAAATGATGTTATTAGATCAATGTTTAACTATTACATAAATAAAATATACTCTAACTGACCTTGAAAGATATACACAATACAATAAAAAAACAATAAACAAGATTATACGTTAATTTGATCAGTAATCTCATGTGAAGATGACACTTTAATGTTGTTGTTCGTATTGTAAGGGTACAACGATTATCATCTATCCACTTCAACATTTTTTTTTTGTTTTTTTTAACCTATCTACAATAATTTCTAATATGGAGCTGTGACAAATAGGGTCTTGGGTATAAATGGGTTATAACTATATTATCAATTATTAAAATTTATATTTTGATTTAAATCCCCATAAATTGCGAAATTCCCACACTGTGCGACGCGGCGACGGCTAGGTACAATCTGCTGGAAACCGGGCGCATGCGCGCGCGTGCCCGTGTATCCGCTATCGCAGTCAGTTTCTACCTGCGGTGTGGCCGGGCGGAGCCGACCGGACGCGACGACAGCAGAGCGCCGTCGTCCACGTGGCACGTACTCGAGCAGCCGACCGGACGCGAGGATCTAACCGAGTCCCAAGCAGTGTAATTTCCATGCAAACATGAAACTTAACTATTGTATAGAAGCCTGAATTTCCTTTAGCACATTGTGAAATGCGCTCCGGCGCAGCCCGTTTGGTGGAAATCGTATAAAAGGCCGTTGGTCACCAACATTAATTCACTGGTTAAACAACTGTTAACTAAAATTCTAGTTCATGTTTCTGGTTAATGGTTGTTTAACCAGAGAATTCATAACGTTCGAAATTCATAATAATGATTAGTTACGGTTTACTCATGTGCAGTTTTCGGGATTAGGTACCTGACTAGTTTCGGACCCAAACGGTGCCCTTAATCATGAGCTGAAAACGCGGCGAGGTCGCGAATCGAACCTCCGGCTCCGTTTGGGTCCGTTTGGCTGTTTTGGTCCGAAACTAGTCTGGCAATCTCGATAAATGTACGTGAGTAAAACGTAGGTAACTAATCATAAATACAGAGAATTAATCTTGGTGAACACCACCCTAAGTGTAATAAATACGAGGGAAACATTATCATTTAATCAGCTATCCAACGGCGATGAATAGTATGAATACAAAAAAAAAATAAGAAATTCTTGTACAATGTATGAAAATAGTATTTTCAAAATACTGAAAAAGTTGGAATACAACTGTTAGGAATTAAAAACATAATACCTATGAAAGGAATTTTTATTAAATACCTACTTACATGTTTACGTAAAACACTTTTCTTTTTAAAATGTTATTGTTACTTTGCACCTGTGCGCCCGATAAAAGCCTTACTTATTTATAGTTCGCTTACGTTACTCTTATTATTATTTTCCTCAACAATTCTACTGAGGTCACCTGCACCGTATGTGGAATAAATTGTCTTTAATGTGTCCCCAAACAAAGGTCTGGTGCAGTCTTTCTGGTTATTTTGATGGCCACGACCTGCTGTAATACCCCCATCAACTATTCCAACGATTGAAGAGACCTGTGGCCAGCCATTATTAGACGGAGAGCTAGAGATTCCCACAGGGTGTTTAAATTAGATGCCTGTATAAATGGGTGTCTATATTCAAGTGACTTTGATATCGAGTGCTCAGACAAACAATAACGTTTCTGGTACTCCACTCAGTTGGTCCGGAAGAGTCTTAATCATTATGAGAAATAGGACTGATTGGCATCATAAAAATGTATTGTGATTATTATAATTGATAGTAAAATTTCCCTAAATTAAAGATAACTAGCGACCCACCCCGGCTTCGCACGTGTACGTTTTATAGCTTAAAACTTTCCTCTTGAATCACTCTTATCTATTAAAAAAAAAAACCGCATCAATATTCGTTGCGTAGTTTTAAAGATCTAAGCATACATAGGGACAGACAGCGGGAAGCGACTTTGTTTTATACTATGTAGTGATATTTATACTTTATAGACTGCCCCGTAGGTCTAGTGATCGCAAGCGCGACTGCTGAGCGTGAGGTCCTGGGTTCGATCCTAAGTTGGAGCAAAGTGTTAGTATTTCCGTGTCTGGATTTGTGCCCGGTTGATGGCAATAGGCTCGCCTTCTATTACATGGGACTTAAAACTTAACAGAGAAATGAGGATGTACTGTAGGTACACCTCTCCCGAACCCTTCGGGCAGTACAGGCGTGATGTGATGTTATGTATTTATTCTAGTTTCCACAATCTCTTATTCGACTGGGGCAGAATCTTACATTGTAATTTCTGTGTCGACTTGCCGTCAGATTGCGGCAGTATATTAACGTCAACTTCTAGTTCAAGTTGTATTCATATCATATTGTAGTGAAAAGTTGGAAAGTCTGAAGTTGCCAGCAATTTGTCTTAAATTAAAGGAAACCTCTGCTGAACTTTATAAGAGCAACTCTGGCTATCTGGGTGCTTTGTTAATGAAGCGTTGATCTAAGAAAAAATGGGTTTAAAAAAAAATGTATGAAATATACAAAGACTCTTGGTTTCGGCATTCTCCCTTACCACTTACGGTCAGTAAGTGATCGTTGTTAATATACGGTAAAAACGTGTCTAATATTTTAGGATTCCGTTCTATCCATATCCGCAAGGATATCAGGAATTATTCACTACCGTAGAACGGGGTTACTTTGATCAATTTTTTGAGCTGCATGTGTTTGTAACTTACTTATTTTCGCTTTTATCTGCTACATCAAAAATGTTTCTTATAGACTGAATTAACTGAAATATATAAAATCACATAGACTAGATAAAAAAAAAAACTACAGAGCATAGTTTTTGATACAAAAGGAGAAATGTTCCTTATCAAAGTCGGACCGTAGGTTTTTACTTTGATGATCTCTGTTCTATCATGGAGTTTCAAAGTAGCCCCAATCGAGAAATCTAAAAATCTATTTTTTTACATATTCAGGGGTGTATTTCAATATTTTTTATCTTTGCCGTGTAACATTGCAGACACCTCTATACCGAATGGTAAAATAGAAAAACTGACAATATTACCTATACAAATAAATTAAAATGCATAAGTTCCACTTCCACCAAGATATATGACCAAATGCAATATTTTTAGTAACTATCAATGTCGCCCCTGTAATTGAAAGTAACCCCGGTTTACCGGTACTAGCTGTGCCCGCGACTCCGTCCGCGTGGAACTCGGAAAACAACATTGTGTCGCAGCAACTAAATTGTGTATATGTATTCCATTTATTATAATAAATAGACAAAGGTGTCCCACCAAGGCACTTATATCTTTTAAAAAATTTCTTTAGGTAGAGTTTCAGCTCTTCTTGATTGACCGTAAAGGTTCATATAACCATAATACTAAAAACGCGTTGCTTATTTCCATACATTTCTGGAAATCGAACCAACCCAAATGCGAAAAAATATCATTGTATTTTTATTTCACCAATCGATAGGATTAATAATACGGATCCAATCGCTCCAATAAACATTGTCTGAAATTGATGGAAGACCATAAAACGAAAATTGACTAACTTACAGGTACATTTAAATTCAAGCACTTATTAATTGTTGTTAAGTAGTTCTTATTTTTTCCACTTCGTTCAATTTAAGACAGTGTTTTGTTGGAGAGATTTGATCCTGATTATTGACCATAAAGATATTATCAACAGGTGCCACCAGATGGTATAGCTTTGTCAGTTTGATTACCGGTTCAGGCAAAAAAATCAGTAAAGGCAATATTTCTTACTTTTAAAAATAAAATGAAGTCACCTTTGAGTGAAATCTGCCATTTTTAATATTTAAAGTACTTTCCCTTCATGGCTATGTGTTTTGGGACATTGCCTAAGGCTTAAATAAACTTAATAAAACGGCGATGACAGGCTTTGAATAGTTCTGACAACAATGAACAAAATAAAATATATAAAAACATTCCAAAAAAATTACAAAAAGTGTATTTTTTTAAAGTGAGGTTTTAACGCAGGACACTGAGCCAGCGACCGTTCACTGCAGCACTTACTTCTGTCTACAGCTTATACAACGCAGTATATGGAAATAATGTTCCGTTGCTCGGCATCTATGAGCAATAGCGTGATAGTTTATATACCAGCATAAGCGCAGGCCCATCAAAATCGATTCACGCGATTTTACGATCCGAATATTAAGCTTATACTTCGCAGTATGTGGAAATAATGTTCCGCTGCTCGGCTCCTATGAACAATAGCGTGATGATATATGTACCAGCAAAATTGTCGCTCTTTACGCAACACATCAGCGAAAGTCCCATCAAAATTAGTCCCATCAAGATTACTCATGGTCATGATGCTTCATGGTCTGTGTAATAACAGGTTCGATTGCACTGATATTACTAATAACTTATGTTACATTGTACCCAGAACTGTGATGCGTCGGGAGGCGCGCGTGCCCAAGCTGTTCCACACCGCAAGGTTCAGAACTCATGCTGGAGCACGGGCGCCTCTCCGACGCATCGCAGATACGTATAACACACACTTTATTGACTTGGATATTTTCGCGCTTTCACACTTGAAATTCAAAAGAATGGCTATTGAAATTCTAAATTAATGCTATTGTTATCGTTAAGATACCTATGAGTAGGTACTTACTTCTCTGCTTAATTAACGCACGCATTTAACTATATATTTAATATTATTCCGCGGACATTGGTGTGGGTTACACGTTTACCTAGCTTATAATAATCCTGTAAGATTGTAACTGAAATGTGTAACTGTTTTATGTCCCAATAAAGTAAAATAAAAAAAAAAAAAAAAAACCATCCACGGGATTTTATGTGATATCCGGACGGAAAGACTAACAGACACAATAGTTCTAAAAAAAAAGTTATGGTTTCTGTATAGTACCTACCACCGAATCGAAATTTTGGAAAAATATTTAATTACAGACAAAGTGTACTTTGAATTTTATTAATAGTAAATCGATTTATAAATACGTATTTAAAAGTATTCATAATAAAATAAATGAGTATTTCAAATTAATCTATCGTATTGCCTTGCACCATAAAAAATTTAGAATACCTACACTCGCTTATGAAATTGAATGTATTTCTCATCCACTGCCATTCAGATAGATAGGTACCTAATAAATTTTAAATAACATTATCGTCGTTTTTTTATAAAAGCTTAGTTAGTACCTTCTTCGGATAGCATTTCAATAGACCTTCCGTAGACTGAGAATAGTAATATTCGTTGATTATATTTCCTCACAACGTGATTTGATACACGTAACGCCATCTATTGAAAAGAAATGATATACACAAATACATCATGCTAAGTTCTTCTAGAAAACTTAAAATTCGCATAACTTTTGATTGCGTGAACCGATTGCGATGAAACAAAAAACATATGTTACTTGGAGATAAGCACAATATTTATTTATAAAAGTCAACAACATTGGATCAGTTGTTTTTACGTGATGCTTGAACAAACAAACAGATAAACAGATAAACAGACAAACAGACAAACAGACAAACAGATAAACAGACAAACAGACAAAAATTCCAAAAATGTTAAAAATGGGTTCTATTGGTTATAGTTTAACATCCCAACCAGGTTTTTTCAAAATATTTGCTATGTACAGACACGCCATGTCTACAGATTTATTATATGTATAGATTAACGTCATACGCAGTTCGCAGCTTATGTCAACCCACTGTGTATTACACTGCTTGTTTACGTTTATAAATTATAAAAACAAAAACCAAAAGGCTGAAAGCGAAACTTACGTGACTTCTCAAGTACAAATATATCTGCAGATGGGGGGGCATGGTGCACGAGAGTTTATCACACCCATTCATAACTCAAACCTATGACTTGAGTAGGTGAAGATGTGTAATCTTAGTTTATTTTTAGCTGGTGATGGACGTCTGGGATATCCATCTGAGGGACCATATAATGCTATTCATGTCGGAGCTGCTGCCCCCACACTTCCTCAAGCTGTATGTAGATTATCTTTATTTTAAAATATAAGCACTAGCAGATATTATATTATTATGATCGTTTACACAATTATGTTATTTCATATTAATTTAAATTTTGTTAATTCCAGTTAGTCAATCAGCTAAAACCTGGCGGTAGGCTTATTGTGCCTGTTGGACCGGAAGGTGGCGAACAACATCTGACTCAGGTATTTACTAGGATTTGTTAATGCCTAGCTGATGTGGTAACTATTCGCATGTAATCTTGGGCATGAATAGACCAACTCCTAATTCCCTGGGTGTCTGTTCATGTCTGGGTTCAATTACAAGTATTAACATTGATTTAAAATTAAAGGTCGACAAGGCGGCTGACGGTACAACCACGGTAAAGAAACTAATGAGTGTAATCTACGTACCACTGACTGACAAGGATCGTCAATACCGTGAGTGAATATAATGCATCGGTCATTCATGCTTGTCTCGGTCATTTTAGTAATATAACCTATAAAATATAAATGTATTAAATTACTGGTTCTTTATTGAATTTCTCAAGTTTTCTGTTTCTATTGTAACATTGACTACTTTCCGATAAACTTAAATTATGCATGCAGTCAAGTCGAGATAATTGAGCAAATAAAACTCTTCTAGTCAGAAGAGGCTATGTACAGCCTGTTGTTTTAAATACCTGCAATACTCCAATGGGGGGCGAGGTGGAGTATCGATCTCATTAAAAATAAAAATTGTTTTAAAACTCGTTCCAACAACTAAAACACGCGATAGTGGAATAATAAGTATTTTCCTAAAACAATTGTAGGTTGCAAACCGTAGTGCAAAGAAAATAAATAGGTGTAGAATTGTGTTAGGTTATGATGAAGCTAAACTTATGACGGATAATTAAAAAAAATATAATGTACAATGACGGTAAAACAGCAGTGGCGTGCCTAGGGTTCAAAGTTAGGGCAAGCCCGATAGATTTTTAGAAAAAAAAACCCTGTGAAATTTGTCAAAATTCATCATTTTGCGAAATCACACAATTATTATTTTCACCCTATGATGGTGAAAATAATTACAGCCGCATAGACCGATCTTCCGGGTTAAGCCACGCTTGCCGAGGTTGGTCTGTGGATGGGTGACCATTTACCATAGCGAGTTTCCTCCGTGCCTCGGAAAGCACGTAAAGCCGTTGGTCCCGGCTGTCATTTGTAGATCTTTGACAGTCGTTACTGTTGGTCAGAAGCCAGAAAGTCTGACAACCAGTCTCACCAAGAGTATCGTATTACCCAGTTACTGGGTTGTGGAGGTCTGATAGGCAGTCGCTCCATGTAAAATACTGATATTCAGCTGCATCCGGTTCGACTGGAAGCCGACCCCAACATAGTTGGGAAAAGGCTAGGCAGATGATGACCCTATTAGGGTGAAAATAATACAATTGTGTGATTTTGCTGTGCTAAAACAGCTTCAGACTACACCTCAGAATATCAACCAAGTAAAAAAACGTTAAAATGTTAAATAGTTTAACAGTTCTGCAGTAAAAGATTATTATGTCTGTGCCCAATTGAATCGGCGCCATTGAAGATAATATCAAAAACCGTGTGTTCTTTTCAGGTATGGTACGGAAGTTTATGGGATTTTTCCGAAAAATACGTTGACTATTAGTAAACTGTAAGACTTTTAATTTGATGCGGTAACTTGACAGTTGACACCATTTTTTGTCAAAAAAGGTAGGTGAAAAAAAAATGAACGAAATTGGATGAACTTAATAATGTACCTACTCTTAGGCTCAGTTTACACCGCCACGGAATGGAATAGAAGTGACTTTTTGCAACGAAATTGTACATAGCATAATGAACTTTGTCAATTGTACCTATAAAGTACAAACTAAATACGAGCCAAAAAAGGTCGCGCGTCTTCCGGGGAATCCTTGCGCATTCTCGAGAATTCCTCTAGCTACTGTCGGCGCTGTCTGTGGAATCCGCGGGAAGTGGCGCGACTGGAGTCGGTCGGGACGGTCACAGTAGTGCGGTGCCAAGCGTTTATGATGATGACTCGCTGGAATGCGCGGAATGGAATTCTCGAGAATTCTCGCGAATTCGCGCGCCTTTTGGCGTCATGAGGCGAAATTGACGAGTCCATTCCATTTCATTCCGCGGCAGTGTAAATTGAGCCTGAAGCAAACTTATTATTGAAATATGACTTCACGATCATCACTATTAAAAGTTCGGTATCTATAGTAAAAATTAACTTATAGCTAATCTAAGCTCGCTCCATCGTAGACTTCGTCTCTGTCACCTGTGACCTTGACAAGAGTCAAGAGCAAATCAAAGCCAAAAAAAAACCTAAAAACTAACTCTCTAACTGAATGTTGTAAAAGAAATCAACATTAAAACTATTCAGTGACGTCACAAAATAGGATCACTAGCAAAAGTTTTAAAAATAACTTCCACGTAGTCAGTGGCGTGCACAGAGATTTCAGACAGGGTATGCAGAAAAAAAAAGCTGGGTTCGTCATGACCACGGAATGCTAATTCAGGTTTACCTAGAAAACAAACTACATCAATCAACCGTTTGAAGATGTTTCTATTTCTGTCACCTTTCACGTTGTGCCTTTCAATATTTAACTAGGTATAACTGGCTATTCAAACTAGTCTCTATTCTACCTTTACCAAAAGTTTGAAACTTTTAAGCAGGATTCTAGACGTTTTTCTGAAGAATCATGCTTAGCAGCTGCTTTGTGGAAATTATTTAAATCTGAGTATCCACTAGGTCCAAACATTATTTTTAACTTGATTTATAAACAAAATGCAAGGGAAACAATACCTACAATGTATTTGTGTGTACACAACGAGTTAGCCAGTAACAGTCAGCATAAAACATTTTATGAAAATAACTAGTATTTATTACCTTTTCTTTGAGTTAAATCCAACCCGGGTACACACCTTCCCTTTGCAATCAATTTAACTGTTTCCTCAAAAGATAACGTGAAAACGCGGCCGATTTTAATTTATCTAATACACACATTTCGCCAGCACAGGTCTCACAGGTATAATTGTCCATTTTTACAATAAACTTACTAAATAATTAATCGACAGTCAATCACTTGCGCCAAAAAAACAATAAGGCGAAAAAACTTTGCAATTTAATACGTTACGAACTAATTCATACGAACGAATGAATCATTTGGTTAATCCGACTAAAATAAGTCGACCCTCTGCAATCAACAATTCAGCGGTGCTTTTACGTGTTCTCAATTTGGACGGTTTACAATGTAAGCTATGCCTCTAAAACTCCAACACGCGCAAACATTTTCACGCACACAGTCACACTTTTTGCTGCGTACTACACGAGATGCGTTGTATGAAGAATAAGCAAGGCGTAGTACAGCTTATGCTCACGAGGTGCGCGGGGGCGCAAATGTTCGCCGCCATCGAGTTAGTTTCAAAATAAAGTAATAGATGGCGCGTAACAAAATAAAGTAATAGATGGCGCGTAAGCTAAATTACCACGATTTTTTTGAATAATAGTTATTTATCATTTAGAGGGGCATGTTTATATGTATGGAACTACAGGGTATGCAGAGCTTATTTGCATGTATGGAGTGCACGCCACTGCACGTAGTGACTAAACAAAAATATTCAAATTAGTTTCTAAAAATAATAGGCTATCTTTAAGAAAAAAATACCAAAAAAAAAAGCTTTCCGAATTGTCTAAACTACTAGTAAATACTGATTTGACGTTTTTTCGGGCTCGGAATAAATCATGTTACTGGTGTACACACATACGGGAAATCCGTAAATTGTATTATTTTTAACACAAATACTGTCTTCCTCCTTTATTCTTAAGTTGCAAACGAATTTGTAGAGATTTATTTAAATTGAACATTTTTCTCATTCGTTCTTTTCGCAAAGTCGTTCACAACCCTAACACTTAGTTATAGTACTTATTAGTTTTATTATGGTTACATTATTTTGCTTTGAACTGTCTAGTTACTGCATCGAATGAAGTCTAACAATGTTCTTTACTTTACATTAATCTTTTCTGCTCAATTACCTCGACATATTTTATTAAAGTTTTTTTTATCCATTTTCTACATTTTGAGTTCATTTACTTATGTAAAGAATAAGAAGACAACCTATCCTTTGCAGGGTCAAATTGTCATATTGTTTAGTTGTCCAACTGAAATAATATGAGAGTAAAAACAACCAAACTAAGGTTGACTGACAGCAATCTTAAATAGGTGTTTTGTATAACACTGGAATATGTAAGCCATAACTTGTTACAACTGTATACTGAATCATTTAACCTTTTGACCGCCACGGACGTCTATGGACTTCAAATTGAAACGTGCTCACGACGCCTCCGACGGCATGGCACGTCGAAAATACCAGTTTTTCTTTTACAGCAAAATAAACTTAAAAAAGTATCGATGGTAAAATTATCGATGTTTTATCTTGATTTTTGAGTGAAAGAAGGAATTTGTCGCTTGGCGCTCTAAACACAGATTTTCGTTATTGACATGGCGGTCAAAGGCTTAATAAGTTGAAAGAGACATTTGTAATTTTGTTTTAGGTCCTTGGCGTTGATATTTTTTCCCAGTGTGACCATTTTATTTTGATCGTAAGTGTACCTAATTTTATGGTAGACATAATAAATTCTATATTTATAATAAAACATTTTATTGTATCGTTGTATTTTACAACATTGTTTCATAAATTTATCGATAATTTGAAAAATAAATTATTAGCTTATCAAACTACTACCTATATTTTTTTATTCCGGAATAGTTTCCCCGTGAATTTCTTTTTACCATAAGATTTTTCATCTTTGTTGGCATCTACAGGGCGAGGCTTTACATGTAATATTGAATGTAAAGTTACTGCTTCATTCTTGTTCTCAATCATTGTTTGCAGCTCTTCCTGTAACATAACTCTTGTTAATAATTGATTAAAAAGAAACCATTAAGCATGATAGTACTGAAATAAATAAGCATACTTGTGTAAGCGTTATTAGATGATCCAGTGAAATGCCTCTATCCATAATCCTTGCGATGTTCTTGGAGCTAACTCCAGGTAACTTCTGCATGAAGTCATGAACTAGTATGTTGTATCGCTCGTAATGCATATCTTCGGCGGTATTGCCACCGCTAAGAGCAAGAGCCTCTTCAACGTTAGGGTTTTTCCGACCTTGCTGTAACATAAATTATTTTTTATGGTTTCGTAGCCAAATGGCAAGAAAAAACCCTTAAAGCCTTCTTCGCCATCTTTCAGTCTGATGAAATTTTATAGGCAGGTAGAATAATGTGAACTGCCATATAATTGTGTGAAGTAAAATTACGAAAAGACAAAAAAAAAGGTGAGAAAAAAAAGTAAAAACCGACTTCAAAGAAAAACTAAAAGGAGTAAAATAATTACCATAATATAAAATTAACAGTTTCAGAAGTCGGTGGCTTCTATTTGTTTTAGTGTAGAGTTGCACGGACTTCTGAAACTGTTAATTTTATATTATGGTAATTATTTTACTCCTTTTAGTTTTTCTTTGATGTTGGTTTTTACTTTTTTTTAAAGTTGATTTTTATTAAATACGTTTTACTGCCATAAATTTAAGCACCTCCTCTTCATAACCCTTCTTTTTGGCTTTGACATAGTCGGGCATAAAAAGCCCTTTCGAATGATACCTTACACGATATAATGAAAACATTCCAAAAGGGGGGGGGGGGGCGTGATACGCACCCCCTCCTCTTTTCCAGTAGTCAGTTCCCAACAACAAATACAAACAAAGTAATATTAGTAATTTGAGAATTTTGCTTTGATCCGATGAGGAGTTCCGTTCCATATCTCTGAAGTTAATGGTCTAATCATAACAAAATGTATATGGGACCAATCGGGAAGTATACCCTTTCGAACAAAAAAATATTTTTTCAAATCGGTTCATAAATGACGGAGATATGAGGTAACAAAAATAAAAATAAAAAAATACAACCGAATTGAGAACCTCCTCCTTTTTGAAGTCGGTTAAAAAAAGACGCACACCCTATCCCCATAGTACGGGGTGCAGTTAGACTGGTGTTCACAGTTTTATTGTATTCAATTAGATATTGAACACTGACACAACGATGAGGCAACAAGCTTAACCTTGGAGTAAGAAGGAATCTTAAAAATGAATTTGGCAAATTAATCAACTTGAACTCGTCGAAATCGTTTACTGGACCTTTCCCTGTGTAGCTAATACTTGGTCCTTCTGACCCTCTGAATGCAGGCTATTAATCAAAGTACTTACTTTTAATTCATAGAATAATTCGGCAGTAGCATAAGGACTAGGAGACCACACTAGTTTCAACCGAGGAAAATGTATGGTGAGAAGCTGTAGCTTTTGTTGTATGTCTGCTCCAGAGATGTCGGTTGACACCACAAAATGGCCCTGAAAGGAAAGTAAGTCGTAAGTAGTCTTAGCTATAAGATGTTTGCATAAAGAAACCAATTCCTTCCAAGTATTCAATACATTATGGTTTAAGTCGTAAGTAGTCTTAGCTATAAGATGTTTGCATAAAGAAACCAATTCCTTACAAGTATTCAATACATTATGGTTATCATTTTTTGCAATTGGCACAATGGCAATGGGTGCAATAATATCAATTATAATATAACTCAACTGCTTCATATTACTTACCTGCAGATTAAAAGGTTTGTTCTGGTCGAATTCAATTAGAAGGATTGGTCGACTATAGTTTCGGCACATCTGAGTGCACTGGGTATAGAGCCGACCAGAGTTCAGTGACCCGATCAAATCAGATATGGATTTTCTCTCAACGCAGATGTCCGGAGTGAGAATGTAGTCACCAATCTGAAAGTTTAAATAATTAAAATTAGCACCAATAATCAATACAAACTACATATATTCACCAGCTGAATGACTGATGTTTTGATGCTGGCTCTTGGCGATTTGAAAAACCCGATTAGCTTCGGCCTACCTATGCCACTGCTGTCGGTACAAACGGCTTGATTTATCACAAGCATACATTGCTTGTGCTAAATCAAGCCGATGAATCACCGACAATCAAAACAATATAAAGGTTTACGGACCCGCTTAAACATCAGGTTGCGGGTTTAAAATCTTGCACCAATGCGAGTATTTCAGTCGTGTGTACTTTCTAGGTTAATATTAATCACGACTGAGCCACTGAAATACGGAAAGGGAAAACATCGTGAAGGATAATGACTGACTAATGTTCTGCAATCACCAACACGAGTGATCAAGTGTGGTGCACTATGCTCGCTCTTTTTCGTCTGAGATAAAAAAATAAGTTAAAAAAAACTATAATAACCCGAGTACCTACGTAAAAAGGGGTCTGAAAAGGACGAAACAAGAAAATAATTAAAATAGAAATCCAGAAACGCATAGGTACAAAAATGGTCAAGGTAGAGCCGTGGTCGTACTCGCTATACTATATGTACCTTGTCTGTTTAACCGCTAGTGGCCCGACCGACGATCCGGATATTGTGTCTATAATTAGAGTACTCGATAAGTTAATACAGGTGTTTCCTGGCACCCACATTATCATAGTAGGTATACAGTAAGTGCGACCACGGCTCTACTTTGACCATTTTAGTACCTATGCATTTCTGGATTTCTATTTGAAATATTTTCTTGTTTCGTCCTTTTTAGACCCCTTTTTTTACGTAGTCGGGTTATAGTTTTTTTTACGTTTATTTTTTATTTAATACTTTTTCGTTTTTTACCGAGTAAATAACTGAAACGACTGGACCGCGCGAACTATACGACCGCATTTTAAACATATATTTTGACCTAAACAATATGATATACAAGGTGTAACATACATAAGGGCACAACCTCATAAGGGGTCACTGTAGGTACTCATCATTATGAACAACTTTTACTATAGGACCAAACATGAAATCGCGAAAAAAAAACAGCTGTTCCCTACATTCGGTTGCGTACCGCCCGTCGTCCCAGGACGACACTTAATTGTCTTATCTATTGTATCTATAATTACGGTGATTGAGAGTTGTTTTTTTTCGCGATTTCAGATTTGGTCACATAGTAAAAATTGTTCATAATAATGAGTACAGGTTGTGCCTCTTAAGGGCACAACCCTTAAGAGGTTGTGCCCTTATTTATGTTACACCTTGTATACAAGGTTAGTCAGAAAGGGGGTACTAATCCGAAAGGGTGTTAAAGTACCCATAATAATGAGTAACTTTTGTTCTAACACTTTCCCCAAAAGTCAATGTTAAAGAGAAAGAGCTGTTGAAAAATTACATAAAAAATATGGTAAAATCTATCTATCCTCAGCTATGATCAGCTGTGTTTACGTTTTAGGTCATATTCGGGGTCACGAATTAGAATCTCTATTTTCTGAATTCGTAACTAACGAAGTGACGAAGAATTTTTGAAAAAACTAAAATAAAATTATTTTACATGGAAATAAAAAATATCGAATTTTGACACATGCTTTAAAACCGTCATCTGGGATAGTTTAAGTAGCCCGTGGATTAGTACCCCCATTCCGACTAACCTTGTATACATATTTGTAATGTGCTCGCTAAGACCTTTTTTTTGATACCAAACACGTGATATTATCTCAGTTTAATTTTTTCGAGGTCAGAATCTTAGGTTTAAATTCCGTCATATAAAATTTTGACAAAATTTATGTTACCCGGGCCATTATTACAAATCTATTGACACCTCATTCAAAAACGGTTCAGTAGTTTAGGCGCTACGGTAGAACATACAAACATATATACATATACTGCCAAAATCATTCATTACCCTTCCTTTTGGCTTCGCCGTAGTCGGGTAAAAATTCTTTTGGCCTGTTTGATAATTACAAGCATTATAACCTTTAGTCACCTATACAGGGTGTAAACGAATTCTAATAATCCCACCACATAATCTATTATCTACTGTTATAGATTAACCTAGGGTTGTAACCTCAAATTTCAAAAACTAGGATTTGAAGTGGAAATGCCAGGACAATTCACTCCTACGCCATACATATTGCTACTGGACCTTCCAAGAGGGTTCTCGGTATTACGTTTGCGCGAAGAGTGAACCCTCGAGGAGGGTTCTTGGCATTAGGATAAAACCGTGTCATAAAACACTACGTACAAAACACTACGTAGTGCAATAGTGTTTTTAGGGGGTCTTGTTGCTTGTTTTATGACGGAGTATTTTCTAAGAAAAATCTACATGTAAATGAGCCCTCCTCGAGGGCACCCGGCATCACGAATGCGACTAGAGGGTGCCCTGCCGGAGGGCACCCGGCACTGGGGGTAGGTGTGGTAACACCCTTAGTAGCCTTTTAAGTGTGTTGAGCGGGTGTCCTGTTCCTGGACGGAAAAACCACATTTTTAAACACATTAATATCAAACATTCTCACGGCTATAGTAACAGGTTCGATGTTGATTCCTTTCTTGTGAAGTAACGCTGGAAGATCTGACCGAAACTCTCTCATATCAACAATAACGACGGGCTTCTCTTTTTGTTGATTTTGACCACCTGTAAATAAGACGGTGTGTGACATTTGAATTTATAATTGAGGAACATAATTGTTAAATTAAAAGAGGGAATCCTATATGTAACAAATTATGCTTGTGAAAATTTACTAAGGTTTTGATCTAACAACTTTACGGCTGGACACACGTTCATGGTTCAAAAATAAATAATAATCAATGTTATTTTAAATAGATTTGATCGAGATGTACAATAAATTTCGATAAGTTAGCTGTCAAAAGATTCGGCTAAGCTTGTTATAACGTTTTCTCTCGTTACGAGAATCGTAGAATGATTCGGTCTTGCCGAATCATCTCACGACCGACTTTTCGAAACGTTCTGAATCAGGGGGCAGGTGACGTTCGTTTTTTCTAATGATATGTTATATGATTGTCTTATTTACCCGCTTTCCGAGTGTCTACAGAGTTGTCATCATGTTCTATATTTAGATTGAAATACTCTTCTGTTTTTCCATCCTGATATGATGGCACCACCATCACCTGGAAACACCATTACATAGAATAATGCCTTTGTTTTGTAGCTATGTCAAGATTTACTTGGTAAAAGTGATAGAAACCCTAGAGTTCTATGCAAATAGCATGTAAAAAAAGGTTTAGCAGGTAATGATGCCGATTCTTTTGAGCATCAACTAAACTTAAATAAAAATAGGTATTGCTGTCTTTTATTAACAGGCAAAACAAGAAAGAGACGGGACATTTTTAGAGCTGTCAAATTAGTTTACATGTTGAAAACATCATCGTATTTTTAGTCTGCTTAAGCTGAGGTGTCGTCTAAATCTGTTTGGGAATTTTAGTCCAATCTAATTTGACAGTTCTAATATTATTTCATCTCTTCCTTGTTTTACCTGCAAGTAAAAGATAGCAATATTTTTTGTTAACACCTAAGGATTGTTCTCCTCTTTATCAAATTGGTTTGGGCCAGACTACCTACATAAAAAGTGGGGATGAAGTAATGGCATTAACTCATAACCGTATGCGTATGACATTAGTCCTAGGACCGTTCACAAAAAAAAATGTATTTTTTAAGCATGTTTTTTTTTCGCATGATTTTTTGACTTTCACTAATTCCTTTAGACTAGGGCTCTCCAGACTGGACACGTTTACCGACAGACTGGCGGGCTGTAGAAACTAAATCTTCAATTAAAGTAAAATAATACTTTAAAAGACTCTTATTTTCAACACGACTTTAGTATATCGCTTTGTGAGTCGTATATTTAAGTAGCGGAACGGTTGGCTGGAGACCCTTCAGGTCTCGCCAATAACTACCCGCTTACGTAGAAATGGTCCCCTAGGATCACCTACAGAAGAAGAATAGAAAAAAAAAAGTTCTTGATTCGAAATAGGTGAAGGGATGTTTAAGTGGAAACTTATGTCAGCTATATCTGTTCTACATATAGTGTAATTAAAGATAATTTTGGCTTGAACAATAACTTCGCGTAAAGAACTTGATATGTGTAAAATGATTATAAGAAGATAATTCCTGTGACTAAACCATTGAATGTACCTACTTGACTCATATTATGTACGTTCGTAGAACGCATCACAAAATTCGTGGTATCATTTATTTATTAGAGATCGCTATTATATTATAATTAGCGAAAAGACACGAGACTGACAAGACCGCCCATTGTACAAATCAGATAAACAAATGATTTTCCCATTTTGTATTATAATTGTATACAATAAAGAACATTTTGTATTGTATCATTTAATGTCATTATGTTATTCCCACCTTGTATACAACTTACACTCTTTGTGTGAATCAATATTTCAAAAGCTTGTTTCTCTCTCTTTAGTGACGTGAGATAGGCTTGTTCTTCTACTGTTTTATCATGTATCACGAAATAAACTTTAGTTGTGGGCTCTTCACTTTTCTTGCGACATTCAAACAGTTCAATCTGTCGAACCGCAGCTACGTCACAGTGATATAAAATTACATATTCCGGACGCAACGCTTCTAATGTTCGCTCCAGAGAAAAATTACAGCCGCTTTCTTTGAATGTTTGAATACAAATAATTGGTTTCTCAATTTCTAATTGAGTCATATCTAAATTATTCATCTGGAACAAAGAAACTGAACCACTCAAATATATTTTTAAAAGTATTTGATTTCTTGCACTAGAAACCAACAGATATATAAATCTTATAGATTCTTATGGGATGTCTGTTACCTGAGAAATTGGCTCGAACATAGTTTCATCGCTTGGGTCTGTTTGTATATCACTTTGCGCAGCTAATGGCGTTAAGGTTAACATGTAATTCGACTTAGTTTCATCTAAATTAAATTCATCTTTATTTTCGCCGTCTTTAACTTCTTGCTTTTCAGGATGTTTATCTTTTTCTTTCTTGATGTCATCTATCGGTACGGTATGCTTCAGTTTTGTGTATTTAGAGGACACCGCATTTATAGTTAGGTCTCTTCTGAATGCCATATAAAATAGATATTTACTAGGGCCCATAGTAAGATAATTATTTAATTGGGAGCATGTCCTGTTATCTTGACAAAGGATTAGTATCTTAGTATTTTTAATGTGTGCACCTTCTTTTTTCTTTACTTCTTCAGGTATTTCTTTTAACAGTAGGTCACTAAGGCATTTCCATTTTGGACATGGTTCTGGATCAAACTCTAAAATAAAACATAAACAACAATTTTAAAGCTTACTTCATAGTTATGTTTTAATACTAGCTCATAGGCTCATATTAAATTACAAAGACCAATTATATTTACCTTGTTTATGATTATATACTCTCCCTCTGGATAATCGGAACAATTGCTCCGCCGACTCTAAAAGAATCCATCCAGAGTTCACCTTAGCATATTCTGGAGTGCTATATTTACTTACTAACGCATGGAATGAAACAGCATCATCGTGGATTAGGTTTCTAAAATGGAATTTTATTGTGATAAATTTGAAATTATATATAATATATAGTTGCTCTTTGTAAAATAATTAACCGACATTAGTGATGGGTCGTTGACGATTTTTCCGTTAACGAAACGTTAACGTTGATTTACGTTTGTCAACTGGTTAATCAACTAGTTGAATTCGTCAACGAGTTAACGCACTACTAATGTCAACTTGCAAGGTAAACCGTTCATTCATTGAACGATTTTTATTATACGCTGCGACGTTGAATTTTAGAAACAATTTGATTCAATGTATGTATTGGAAAACGTTTGATTGATGGTTCTACTTAGAAAACCTTCCCTTAATACTTTTTCTTCGGGCTTAGGACTAACTGAATACAATTAGCTATAAACCATAATAACCATACCAACCATAAAGCCATTCCACCAATATCGTCTAAGTACTATTCTTAAAATAAATATTTCGAAAATCAACTCTGTCATACGTTACTTAGAGTTCAAATTGTATGACATGACCGTCGCTCGCAATCTATGACGTTATTATCAACGTAAGTTTTTTAATTTGCTCAGTTCGTTACGTTTGCGTTCTCAATTATTGAACGAGACGTACGAGTTAAATTTATAAACGTCGTTGACGAATTCAACTAGTTGTTTCATAAACAGTTAACGTTAATACGTTGACAGGAGATCAACGGTTGATTCAACTAGTTCGTTGATTCAACACTCATCGCTAACCGACATAGCTCAAAGAATTGCCAAACTTAAGTGGCAGTGGGCGGGGCACATTGCTCGCAGAACGGATGGCCGATGGGGCCGAAAGGTTCTGGAGTGGCGACCGCGTACCGGAAGACGCAGCGTGGGTAGGCTTCCCACAAGGTGGACCGATGATCTGGTGAAGGTCGCGGGAAACCGCTGGATGCGAGAAGCACAGGACCGGTCGATGTGGCGATGCTTAGGGGAGGCCTATGTCCAGCAGTGGACGTCTTTCGGGTGAATGATGATGATGATTGTAAAATAATTATATTCTACTGAATCTGGTTCAATTGGAAGCTCGTTTCTACATTGTTCGGAAAGGGTTAGGCTTGGCAATTGGCAACCACTTTTATCTATTACATGGTTATTTACAATATGGGGATATTGTTACAATATTGAAATTCTTACACAGTCATACTCCTCAGTACTTTAAGATCCTGTATGTATTCTTTAGTTCTTGTACTTAATTGGTGCCAAACACAGTCCAGCTGCGACTGAAGAATTTTATGAAACTTTTTTGTAATACAATTTTCTGTTGTGATTTCCTGAAATCATTAAAATATTTATTTGTTATGCTATTAGTACTAAAGTTTAATAGAGTTTTACTATATGAGCTTTCGATAAAATATATTGTAAGATTCGAAAGATGTAAGGCCTCTGCCTCGAATTTTGCGGGCAGCGGGGCGGCGGCGGTGGCGGCGCGGCAGCGGGGCGGGCAACGCATACCTGTTCTCCAAACCAGCGGGCAGATCGCGCGGCACTATAGCGGTGTAGTGTTGTGTTCGTGGTTGTGTTGTCGAGATATTTGTTTTTATTCGCGAACGAAATGTCTGAAAAACGGCGACAACATCTTTTATTGTGCGCGTGGCGATTTATTGTGGGCAAAAGAAGAAGTGGATCCCTACTATAGGGCAAGGAAAATAAATGGCGAGTTTTATCGAAATTATGAAGAACAGAGACAAAATCCCGACAAATTTTACGACTACACCAGAATGAGTGTAGAAACTTTTTATGGTTCGCATCTTTGCTGTTCCATATGGGTGTCCTCTCAAAGATTGCCGAAATAATTTGCTCTTGCACGTCCGAGGACATTTTGATACGTCACAAAAAAAATGTACAACACTATACTACAATGCAGACGCGCAACGCGGGCGGTCACCGCTTGACTGGAGTGCACCGCTCGTTGCCCGCCCCCGCGCCGCTGTTTTCGAGAACCGGTCCATTTGATTTTACGCATAAGATCCTGCCGCTCCCGCGCCGCCGCCGCCGCCGCCGCCGCCCCGCTGCCCGCAAAATTCGAGACAGAGGCCTTAAGGGTCTCCCCGCATTTATCGACGAAGAATCAGCTTGAGGCAAGTGCGTATCACCACACTACACGCAATAAGCGACCGCTATTGTCGGGGCAGCTTTTAACCAACGCCTGGCAGTCGCGTAGTCCAATCGGCCGCCGCGACGGCTATTTAACTTGATGATTGTATCTTGAGTCGGATACATCATAAAAACAATGATATTTGCATATTAATATACTTCATAAAAATTTCTTGTTTGTTTTTGCTCACTTTCATAGTTATTACAGTGACACATTAACATAATAGCTGGTTCTCCTAGGTAAATCTTAAGTTTTATCAGGCTTTGCTATTGATCAAGCTTTTACTGTAACTTTGTTAAAATAATCCCACTATATTCACATACTTAAAGTAGTTTCTATGTACCCCCCTGAGAGAATAGTATTATAATATGTATGGAACCTCTATGTATATCTGTATGTATATCAACTTTCATTACCTGCATATCCAGAGTTCTATTAATGCTCTTGAGTTGTTTTACAGTGTAGTTGATAATGTCTAGCAAGCAGGTCTGAATATAGCTCGTGTTGGTAGTCAGGGGCACATGCAACTCCTCCACTTGTGCCTGTCTACTTTTGAGACTCTTGATAATTGAGCCATGGAACCTAAATAAATAAGACAAGATTAATAAAGCCTGACAAATATAAAAAGGAAATAATAGTTGAAGTTGTTTAATATACACTCTCTCAGTTCTACTAATTATCTTATTAAACTCAAAACTCATTTATTCAAAATAGACTAGAATTACTTAGTTCTTTTTGAACGTCGGTTTTACAATATAGACATCCCCCAAAAAGCCCTCCCTTCACCACTTCCTAGTGTTTATGCTGTGAAGAAGAAACGGCGCAACAAACTCCCCAGCAACACAGATATGTCTGTCAAGTGAATAAATTAATTGACTCGATACAAAGAAAATCATAATATTTTTTACAATAATAAAATTATGCACATACAGGAAAAGTATAAATTAAAATAGTACTTAAGTAGGTATATAAATCAATTCTGTATGAATTGAGATAAATCAAAATCGTATCTAAATAATATAGATACTTATATAAAACAACACATAAAAACTAATGGTTTCCAGGGAAGCCACATGTGCAGAAAAGAACTAGCGCCACACGTCCCTATCGTCAACATAGTCGTTTATCTTATAGTACTTATGCCTTTTTAATGAGAACAGATTTAACGTGAGATTTAAATTTGCCATCAGTGAGATCCGTAATTGATTTGGGAAGCTTGTTATAAAATCGAACACAGTTTCCTAGGAATGACTTATTAGTTTTGGATAATCTAAATTTAGGGACTACTAATTTATGTTTGTTCCTAGTATTTATATTATGAACGTCGCTTTTTACACTATACATTGGCAGATTTTTACGTACAAAAACACGTACATGTTTTCAAAAATGTAAAGGGAAGGCATCGTCAGAATATTAATCTCTTCAAAGAAATCTCTAAGGGACTCCCGAGGACCCATATTATAGATCGCGCGGATTGCCCTTTTCTGTAATATAAATATAGAGTCGCGATCGGCCGCTGCCCCCCACAGCAGAATACCATATGACATAATGCTGTGGAAGTATGCAAAATAAACAAGTCGGGCAGTAGGTACGTCAGTTAGCTGTCTAATTCTTCTGACTGCAAAAGCAGCAGAACTTAACCTACTACAAAGGGTAGTTATATGAGCTCCCCACTGTAATTTAGAATCTATTGTTATGCCTAGAAATACAGTTTGTTCTATTATGTCCAGTTTACTGCCGTCAAGCGTTATGTTTACTCTTATATGGGGAACGTTTGGCAACGAGAACTTTAAACATTTCGTTTTAGTAGCATTCAATAAAAGATTATTTGCAGCAAACCATTTAGAAAGAGCGGATAAACTACTATTTACATTTAAAAGATCCATGTCTTTCCTATTGATTTTAAAAATAAGGGAAGTGTCGTCCGCGAACAAAATTATATCAGATAGTGCCGACATCATGTAAGGAAGATCATTAATATAATCTAGAAACAGAAAGGGGCCCAGAATTGAGCCCTGTGGCACGCCCATTTTTACTAGAGACCCTGAAGATGTTATGCCAGATATGCCTACTTTTTGTTGTCTTTTCGAAAGATAGGATAAGACCAGTTCCAGAGGACGTCCACGAATACCGTAGTGATTCAACTTACAAATGAGCGTTTTATGATCCACGCAATCAAAAGCCTTGGAAAGATCACAGAAGATGCCAACAGCATCCTGTGACCCTTCCCAAGCCTCCAAGATATGAGTGACTAATTTCGCACCTGCATCTGTCGTCGATCTACCTTTCGTGAAGCCAAACTGTCGATCGTGTAAAATCCTATTTTTATTAAAATGTGACAACATCTGTTCACGCATAATTTTCTCAAAAATCTTACTTATTGATGGAAGAACTGAAACGGGTCTATAATTAGAGGGATTATGCTTGCAGCCTGATTTAAAAATTGGAATAACTTTGCTGTGTTTCATCAGATCAGGGAAATTACCGCTATCTGCACTAAGATTAAATATTTTTGCAAGAGACGGGGCTATACATCCAATAATGGATTCAAGTACTTTAATTTTACTCTATGTGATTAGAATAAGTTTTCAGATAAACATACCTTGGCCATAAAAATAAATCTGTAACAAATAATGCCCTCATGACTTTCTCCACTTGATTGTAGCCAAATGTGAAAGATATTGGAGAATTTGAAAATGCCTTCACGAAACCAGTCTGTGGGGAATAAAAAAGTAGGTAGAGTAAATGGTAAAAAAATAGGTATATCCAATTCCAGATTTTTTAGTTCTTTTCATCCAAGAAACCGTTGATATCCAGATCTAAAAATTCACTTCATTCGAAAGAGAGGAAGCAAATCTCATTGATTTGTGTGTATTAAACGATTTTGCTGTTTGAGTTGGTTTTAGTTGGATTTGGATTCATATAATCTATTGAGTTGATAGTGTTTGATATTGGATTTTAGATATTTTTTATTTATCTAATTTTTTTTTGTAAAATTTGGATAATAATATATCAGATGCATCGGTATAAAAAAAGATAATAAGAATTGGAAACTTTGTAATAATTCTCAGAAAATAATAATAATAAAGCTCTTCAATAATTTACCTTATTATTTTGCCTATAGAGTCGCAATGCAAATGCTTCCTGACATGACTCCAAAACTGTATGTGCTCTCAAAACAATGATACCAGTTATGTGGGATATGGGGACCCGGTTCTTCAACAGGTCTACTACTAATATGCGAGTAGAAACAAAATGAATTCCTCCCTCTAAGTATGCTTTTTCCCTGTAATGACCAAAAATCACAATATAACTTCTGTTTACTATACCATTAAGGTAAAAACTTTAGTGCGAATGGTAGATGGTTTTAAATTAAGGAAACTATAGATACATACAGATTAAATGAAACATGTTCTAACATGAAAAAGAGTTGCTTAAACTTATAAAAGATATAGTTCATTGAAATAAGATAAGTTATAATGCACTGAATGTTCTATTCATACTAAAGGTGAAAACTGGAAAACACTGAAGAATGAAAAAAAATTGTAATAGTTTTGTATGTTTATGTATTAAAAATTGATGTACAGCAGGGGTCTTCAATCCTTTTAGCCAATTTTTTTAATGTTGCCTTAAGGCCTCTACACACCAAAGCCGCCGGCACCGGCGGCTTAACCCGGCGGGTTATGCCGCCGGGCTTGTTTTGCGTTATGTTCGCTCGCTTAGTTCGCGTTAGTTGGCCGCCGGCATAACCCGGCGCACAGTGGGCTGAAATTGAACTTTCATAGACATTTTCATTAAATTTTTTGAGTGGCTGTTTTTTTGCATGGATGTACTTCGGAAGACTAAGTACATGCTTATAAACATAAAATTTACGGGAAAAGATTGCAAACGGCTCACAAAGATTTTTTTTTAGAAAATTTTGTATGGAGTTGACATTAAAATCGGCGATAACTCAGCTATCGCACAATTGCGCCTTATTTCCTCGTAGGTGTTTTTACTACTATTTATTTAGGATTTTTTGGTATACTACTTAACCCGGGCACGGGTGCGATTTATTTTTTAAAAATCCTTGAATATATTAATTTTTTTATTTTTATTTTTGTACTATGTTTCGATCTTATGTAAAGGTTAACATAATATGAAGTACCTAAGTCACGTCTAGATCAATGGTTGACAAATTGGGGACTAAAATCTTGGTAGTTTATTTTATAATTGTTCTTTGAATAGTTTACTTTTCAATCTCTGTGAAAGTAGGCCTGTGCCCCTTAATAATAAATTAGTTAGTATTATTGATAGAATTACGAGGACGACATGGTCACGTTTGTATTTATATACTAAGTTCTTATTTAGAATAAAGATTTAAATAAAGGCTGCTGGCGAATAGAAAGAATCTAACCATAGAAATGCTATCAAAAACTATAAACTGTTTGAATATATCATTAAATAAAAGTATATCTTGAATTTAAGATTTTGTTATATTAAAATACAAACAAAAATATAAACTATTTGAATATATCTTACAATAAAATTACGGTAATTATTATTGATAACGTAAAAATATCGATTAATGCAAGAAAAAATATTAATTATTTTTAAGTCGTTCAGTAATTTTATGGCATTAACTAATTGACGTCTTCAACTAGTTAATGCCCGATTTCGTGATTACCTTCGTTGTTACATACATGTTCACATTGTTCACCGTATATATTTACGTATTAATTGAATAAATAATATCTTCAAAATATTTTATTTTATGATGTATTCAAATAGTTTATATTTTTTGTTTCATTTTAATATAATAAAATCTTGTATTGAAAATATAATTTTATTTTATGATATATTTAAACAGTGCATACTTTTGCTATTATGCATTTCAATAGTTAAGACTCTTACTATTCGGCGCAGCAGCTATAAAGTCCTTACTACAGGGGCACATGGGGCTTACCATGACCTCTTAAAGCAGGGCAGAAGTTGCCTGGAAGTTGAACTGCCCTGCTTTTTTGTACTATGACATCGTTATAGCCGGCCTGTAGCAGGCCTGCTACGTTGACGTTTACGAAATCCGTTCACCTGTTTTTTTTGTATAGACTTTTTGTACCATAAACAAGCTTATCCGTTCAACTTGGTTGAATAGTTGTTCACCTTTTGTACTGTCATGGTACGATTTTTAGCGATTCAGAAGCAGGCCTGCTTTTGAACGGATATTGACTGGCTGGCATTTGAACGTTTTCTTAAGACGTCATGGTAAGCCCCCAGGCCTACTTTCACAGAGAGTGAACAGTAAATTATAACAATTATAATCTAGACGTGACTTAGGTACTTTATATTATGTTAACCTTTACATAAGATCAAAACATAGTACAAAAATAAAAATAAAAAAATTAAAATATTCAAGGATTTTTAAAAAATAAATCGCACCCGTGCCCGGCTTAAGTAGTATACCAAAAAATCCTAAATAAATAGTAGTAAAAACACCTACGAGGAAATAAGGCGCAATTGTGTGATAGCTGAGTTATCGCTGATTTTAATGTCAACTCCATACAAAATTTTCTAAAAAAAAATCTTTGTGAGCCGTTTGCAATCTTTTTCCGTAAATTTTATGTTTATAAGCATGTACTTAATCTTCCGAAGCACATCCATGCAAAAAAACAGCCACTCAAAAAATTTAATGAAAATGTCTATGAAAGTTCAATTTCAGCCCACTGTGCGGCGGGTAAAGCCGCCGGGCCGGCGGCTTTGGTGTGTAGAAGCCTTTAGGGCCACACTGACTCCTCTAGAAATTCCCAAGGGCCTAGCAAGACATAGCTCAACACACTATCCCCCTTATTACAAAAGATGGTCTAAGAAAAACCTAGGTTTTAAAATAGACCCGTCTCTTTTTGTTATATGACATAAGAAAGTGATGGGTATATTTTAAACCTGGGTTTACCTTAGTCTTGGTTTAAACCATCTTTTGTAATAAGGGCGTTAAGGTTTGATGAGCCATATCAAGTAGTTCTTATTCCAGACTTTACTTTGGAGGCCCCTGCTACACAGTATCATATTCTTCAAAGTACTTAATATTTAGATATTCATACTGTTTATATATACTTTTGCACATAATATTGTACAGAAGCAGATTTAATACCTTAGGCATTTTCTACCAGATTATCAGTTTACAGTTGCTCTACTAATAAACTAAATTAATTATGACTGATGATAGTGATATTACCTGTCTGTTCCAAGATTAGGTAAAGCTGACAGGCCAAATTTCTCAGAAAAATATTTTTCTTCATGTTCACCACTGTTTAATACAAATACTAAATGCGCAGGATCTTTATAAATCCACAACAAATTAGATAATATGTTGTTGTAATTGATTCCTCTGAAAAAGTATAAAATACAAAACACATACTCATTAGTTTTGTACAGCATGACTTAGTTGCTTTACACCTGAAAATCATGAAGTCTGCTCATTACTCTGTACAACTTTTACTAGAACAAACACTAAATACCTATGTGAAAAAAACAGCTATTTTATGCACAATAATCAATGTTGCTTAACCAGTTGTGTCCCATGTGTCGTCCGAGGATGACACCGCTATTGTTTATCTAGTCTATAATTACGGTGATTGAGAGGTCACCAAAATGTGTGTAACAGCAGATTTATTTTTCACATATTCAGAGTTTATTCCATAGTGAAAGTTGTACAGAATTATGAGCAGAATAAGTTTTCAGATGAGAGTGACTAATGTTATGGTGTATACATTGAGTATTATAGTAAAATCTGTAAACTTGACCCTCACATGATAAGTAGAGGATCAAGCATTTAAGGTCAGGGGGTGGTCAAGTCTGGCCACCTATGCCAATTTTCGGATTTTATTATTAATAGGGGATGGAGCAGTCTTTTTTTTTACTGATGGATACCTAATCATGGAGCACTGTCTTGGGTGCCATCTTAGGAGACGATCATCTCTCCACATGACCATGACCACCCCCCTAAGTCCACCACTGTATATGATCCTATTATGTAGGTAAATGCATTACATTTACATTTGCAATTACATTTGCTATTTTATCAAGCTGTGCTTATTACATACTTCGCCATAATAACAAGTGCATCTTTTTCAAAAGCATCAATAAATATTTGTTTCTCAAAGGCTAATAAAGGATATTTCACATCAATATCATCTTGGGCTTCTTCAGCATCCACAGTGTTGATTTCTTTATTTGGTTCCATTTTAAATATAACAGCTTGCCGCACGACTCTATTATGATCTCAAGCACATGTATGCATTCCGTACAACCAACAACAACAATCGGAATCGGGTAATTCGGGTAGAAATAAAAATTGATTAAAATTGAATCATTCTAAACCATGTCAATATTATCAATTTGACATTGACAATAGGCTTGTTGAAAAATTTCGATATATCGATATTTTTGATTAGAAATATCGATATTTTTAGCCGATATATTTTAATTCGATACATCGATATATCGATACAAAATATTCAATATCGAAATCGTAGCAAAAACGATATTTTTTTTACAAATTTAATTTATTACCAGAATATTTTGCAGAATTCAAAGCCGTAAAAGATAAGAACGAACGGAAACTGTGTTGTCTATGACTAGCACTAGCTGCTGCAGCCAGTAACAATGCAGCTAATTTAGCCTCCCAAAGTAACAGAATGCCGGACGCGTTGAAGCAATTCCTAGATGCTCCAAATCTATCCCGTAAGGAAATCCCGATAAAATTTTGGATAGACACGAGACAATTTACCCCAGTTCTTTCGAATCTGGCACTTGAATAATTGACACCTACGGCTTCCTCTGTGCCTTCAGAGAGAATAGTTTCTGCCGTAAATCTAGCGGTTCCTAATAAATCTTCTTCTTCTCTCGTGTCAGCACGAGCTATACAATAATAGCTCATGCTGTGGTGAAAAGATTAGATAGTTATTATAGAAAGGTTGGTAGCGGGCCTGACTGCTCAGGGTGCGCCGGACGTACTGAATGAAGTATCGATTTTGCCTAATAAAAAGGAATAATGATTGAATTACTTTCGTTTTTATTAAGATTCTCATACATTAAAATAATGTGCACTTTTTATAAAAAAAACTATTACCTATTATTGAGCCAGACTGAACTAATAAATAAATATAAAAACTGAACTGAACTAAATACATTATTATTTTAAAACCGAAAATCTCTGAAAATTTGACCGATATATCGATATTTTTTCCCCGAAATATCGAGGTCGATATTGATATTTTAATAAATATCGATACATCGATATATCGATATTTTTTTTCACTTCCGACATCCCTAATTGACAGTGACATTGGTTATTGTTGTAATATGCGCCAATGTAAGCCGGCAAAGACCGTTAGACCATGCAGCCAAGTCATGTTATGCAGAAAAAATTGAATACCATTTTATTACTATTCCAGCAGTAATCACCTAACGGTTGAACGCTCGCCTTTCATGTAGGAGGATCTGAGTTCAATCTCGGCCCGCACCACTGACTTTCCGAAGCCATGTGAGGAACAGATTTTTATTATCACTTGCGATGAAGAAAAACACCGCGAGGAAACTTGCACACCTGGGGGCTTACCATGACCTCTTAAAGCAGGACAGAAGTTGCCTGGAACTTGAACTGCCCTGCTTTTTTGTACTATGACATCAATAGAGCATGGGGCTTACCATGACCTCTTAAAGCAGGGCAGAAGTTGCCTGGAAGTTGAACTGCTCTGCTTTTGTGTACTATGACATCGTTAGAGCAGGCCTGCGGCAGGCCTGCTACGTTGACGTTTGTGAAATCCTTAGAATACTTAGAATAACTAAGATCAAGTATGTAACTAGATGGAACATTTTTAAAACGAAAAATTTGCTCTAGTTCATCTCTTCACTCTAATGAGAGATGATCCGAGGGAAAAAGAGACGAACTTACTGTCATGCGTGTACACGTCAAACGAAATGAAGCTTAAATGAGTTGAAAATCCTGAATGCATTTAAATATATGATTAGAGATGAGGCAGAATAATCTAGGGACGGTATCGATACTTTAAATATTTATTTCCTTAAAATTGAATAATTAATGACTTTCGAATTTGAAACGTTTTTGCAGCGACGTGACTATTCAAAAACGCCTTTCAAAATGTAAAAATTCTTTTCATAAAATACGTAATTAATTTAACTAAAAAATCACTCAAACTAAATACAGTTTACAATAGAACTAAGAATGCATACGACGTGAATGATGATAATTGACCAACGGCGTATCGTAGTTGACTATCGTTTTAACGCTTAGCAGACTGGAGCAGTGGTGGTCCAGAAGTAACGGCGCCAGCGCCACGGTTACCATGGAGTTTCTTGTCGGCTCATCTCCATAGGACTTACTTTTTGGAACCGTGCAACCAAATTGTCGCGACATTTCCTAAATGCATGTACTCTGCATATTAGAAATAAAAAAAAAAAGTTGAATTTGAGTTGTAGGTCGCGGGTTCGAACCCAGGCAGGCACGCACTGTGTAATTTGTTTTGTCACTGCTCTTAAAACTGTAAAGGAAAACGGCATGTCCAAGATCCAAAAAATCGAATACATGTGTCATCCATCAATCCACATTGGGGCTGCGCAGTGTATTACAGCCCAATCCCCTCTTTCTAGAGAGGAGGCCTGTGTCCCCGCAGTGTTTTGCTTATGCTTGGAAGACGTGTGACGTAACACTTAAGCTCACATTTTGATGTTGCTTATGTGTGGGTTACAACATACCACTGGAATTTGCTATATGCATAGGTATCTACTTACTCAATCACTCTTCTATATTTGGAGGACTGGGCTTTAACAAAGGTGAGTACAAATTAAAACAGACAGCATTTGATCAAACACGTTTATTCCAAAATAATAAGAAACATTTTAAAATACTGGTCGTAGATTACTTATGTAAGGCACCCCGACCGAATCGGTTAGATTAGGTTAAAACAAACGCGTAACACAAACGCGCGCGAGTTTAACTATGCCCTTTTTACTGGGAGAGCTATAGAAGTATGGGGCAAAAGCGTCGTCGTTCTCTTCTTCAAGAAGAGCGAAGACTTTATTGAAGAATTATAAATTTCGCTTCTGAGCCATGTCTAAAAGTTGTTTTCGAGAGTTGTTATAAATCGTTTCGCGCAAAGATTCGACGAATTTCAACCACCGAAGCAGGTCGGGTTTGGAAAAAGATATGGCACCACAGACCACCGCTTTCATCTGTCAATATCAATAAGTACGTCTGTCTCCTGTTTGTAAATTCATCACGCAAAATCTAAAGATCACCATTTACAAAACAATACAAAACAAAAATCCATGATTTTGTTAATGGTGGTAATAACATTAATATTGTAGTCTTATACCTTTGTTTTGTTAGAAATAATTTCAAAACTTTTTTACGTATTTACAATTTACGGCTTTTACACTGTTTTTAAAAAACTATTTGATTTTTGATTTTGGCCTCCAATAACTAGTTGATCCTAACTGATTAATTAAGTAAATTATACAAATCATTCTACCAACTTAGAAATCTTAGGGCCAAAACATACTTAGCGTATCTTGCGCAGTACGCGGCGCAAGATACGCGACGCACGCGTAAGTGTGGCTGTAGCCGCTGAAAATACGCCGAATATAGTTAGTTAACTTTACATCGCTCGAAACTTTACTCGTTCTAGGCCCCATTAGGCTCGGCTTATCAACGTACAACGCGCGCGGTGAGGTCGCGCAAAAGAATTTGTATGTATACGCGTAATGCGACGAATCATGAGCTGCGCCAGATACGTTCAGTGTGTCTGCAGCCTTATAACTATTTTGTTAAATTGAAGTTAAAACTTAAGATATTGATATAATTGAATTATTCTACAACCTTAAACCTAATAAATAATAACATAGCTTACAAAACAAAATGTACATAAATACTTATACATATAAATATTAATTGAATTCCATGTAAAATAAACGTATGATCACTATAATTATGTACCTTTGATATTGATTGTTCTGGAAATATAGTGGGTACGGCATCACTACGTAGAGTTCTTTTTTTGTAACCTTCACGGTAGCAATCCACTCTAAAATGGAGTGAACATAATTTTGAGTACTGTGAAGGAGTCCAATTTTGTCTTCCAAGATTACGTACCCACTTATATCTGATTTTTGGTTCCAAAGGAAATCTAAAAAAAAACATTATATAATTACATTATAAATGATATAAATGTTGTATAATGATGTTCGCACTTATACCAAACTATATTTCTACTATTATCTTAAGCATTCACTTATAAATAGAAATATTTAAAGTGAACATATAAAGCGACTGAGAAAAATATCGATATTGTGGATCTTCCCTACTTGTGCGAGTAAAGGTAGATGATCTGCCAAAAACTCTTTGTAAAATACAACAATGTTATTTCTTGAATAAACTACGTTGTCTATGCTTACTGAAACTTGATAAAACTTAGTGATTACTAATACTAAACGTAAATGGCTTAAAACGGCATTTGGGAACAGTCTTTTCGTAAATATGAGTGTCGATAACTTACCTATGGAAAGATAACTTGCTATTATTTTCACTTAGAACACTCATACGGCTCTTACAGCTGACTGCAACACAAGCCATATTTAATGGGGCAAGCAATGAACACACTCACTCAGGTCACAATGGCACCAAAAGAAGAATAATTCGATGAAAACTATGTAAGAGCTTGGTATCGTGCATTATACCAAGCCGACTCGCAATTGTAAATTTTGACGTTTAAGACGGAGTCAAAATTTTATGGTTATCTCTTTTTTCTTAATTCTTAATTGTCATTTGAACAAAAGAGACAAAAAGTAGAATGACATTCATTTTAAAAAGGTTCTGTCTAGTTCACATACTTTGTCTAAGTAGAATAAGAACTATAACGAAATCCGTTCACCTGTTTTTTTTGTATAGACTTTTCGTACCATAAACAAACTTATCCGTTCAACTTGGTTGAATAGTCGTTCACCTTTTGTACTGTCATGGTACGATTTTTAGCGATTCAGAAGCAGGCCTGCTTTTGAACGGAAGTTGACTGGCTGGCATTTGAACGTTTCCATAAGAGGTCATAGTAAGCCCCCTGAAAGAGTTCCAAAACGGTCCCGATGGTGTGTGTAGTCCAGCGATTCATATTAGGCTAGCGTGATGGACTAGTAAGACCTAAACCGGTCCCATTCTGAGGGCACGGACCTCTTGTCCGTGCCCAGCAGTGGGACATTAAATGGGCTGATTGTCACAAGTATAATAAAAGCAGCCATGTAATCACTTACACATTTGTGAATCTACATGTTGATCAGACGCCGCTGTTGCATAAAATTTGCTTGAACATGTTGCCAGTTGACTTCAGATTTCTTTTTTGTAAGGAAAATTATAAATTAAAGTTCAAAAATTATGTACTATTTATCGCAAATATTAAGCTAAATGTGATATTGGAGATATCTCTTACGATATTTTTACTACTACTAGATATTGAAAAGATTGAAAGTGATTCGAGCCATTCATACACTTACATACACAGTGACAGTACAGACAGCATTATGGAATCTGATTAATTTTTGGGATTTCGGGATTTGTTTGTGGTATTTTGTTGTTTCAGTTGAAAATATTAATACTTATTTTATTAGCATGAGCTTACGGAGCTTACGCGACTTTTTTAGTTTTATTGCAAACCTGGTCGGAAGTGCGACGAGTCTGTTTCTGGCTTTATTGGATGTGGATATGGACATAGACAGCTAGACGTTCGGACGGAAATTGAAGGAAGCGGAAACGCCGCCATATTGAGTACGCCGACATTCTCACTTTTATTCTTTCGTTCGTTCGTCTGTCTGGTTCGTCAGCAAGCTGAACTTCAGTTTAGTTGCGTAGTGCATTTAATAATTTAAGTGAATAGCTTACAATCAGCGAAAGTTAAATCCACCACTACTAGCTGCAGTAGGTAAGGATTGTGTTTTTTATATTAACAGAAAACAAAAATCATTGCTGGCCTACTTTCACACGACGCGATACTTTGTTATAGAATGCAAATGCAAGCCATGAATCAATTCGGAAATCAGAGAGGATTTGGCGGCCCACCGCAGCCCCAGAGACAGGGGCGTCGTGGTAATAACCGAGGAGGATTTCGCAATTCGAGATTTGATCTCAATAATCAGAGGAACCAGAATCACGGTCAAGGAGGTCAACGGCCTAATGAGGTGGGTGCTTGATTCTTATCTAAGTAGTTTTTGATTACTGCTAAGTAGTACTTTAATAGCTGTATTTTGTTGTTTGACTTGTATTATACGGTATATTTTAATAAAAACCCACTACACACTTGCCGAGGGATAAAAATTATCATGTTGGCGACGCCATTTTGTGTTAGCTCAGATCTGGCACTGGGATATTGATTACTTACATTTGCATTGCACCTCGAAAGTGTTATGCACCAGATCAATACTGTTCATTGTGTTTTAGTATCGAGGAGATAGATATTTAATATCTGACAAGTATGATTTCTGTTAATCTACGTTATTTGATACTTATGTTGAAAGAGATCAACGATCATGACAAAACTCTATGTTGAGTGATAAAGTACTTAAAATGTCCATAAAAAAAATCAAGTACCTATTTTAATATCTGACTGCCTCGTTGGTCTAGTGGTCGAAAACGTGACTGCTGAATGGTTCTGGGTTCGATCCTCAGGTTGGGTAAACTGTGTTTTCCATGTAGACTTTCTCAGCAGCAACCCGGTAAGTTGCATGTTTTTCTCTGCATTACCCTAAGGTCGACTGGTAGAAAATACCTATGGCATTAAGTCCGCCTCTGTACAAATTTTGTGCGAAAGTATAAATAAATAAGTATCTCTTGATTTGTGCCTGGTTGATGGCAATAGGCGAGCCCTTATTATATGGGACTTAATCATTCCAGCGAAATAAGGGTGTGCTATACACCTCTGCCAAACCCTTAGGGGAATACAGGCAAGATATTAGGTATGTGGGATAACTTTTAACTACATCATTATGTACTTTCATCAATAGTGTTTTACAATACAACAACAACAAATAGGCTCAACAAACTTCTAATAATTTTACTAACCAGGGACTTGTTTTAGGCAAGGAGTTGATAAATAATTTCAGATAACAGTTAAATCTCATTTATATTGGTAGAAAATCAAAGATTAAAAAAAATCAACTACTGGTGACTACTTATTTCTGTATCAGTATATCATGTCCATTTTTTCGAAAATTACTTTAAAGCATTAACTTACTCAAAAAAATAAAAGAAAGGAAACTAGTGAATCATTTATACACATAAAATAAATTTTGGACCTGTACCAACAGATTTGCTCTGAACTTTGTTCAGTCAGAGGGTTGTCTTGGGGGCGGAGTCTCATATATTATACACTTGATGGAACTACATAATAGTGTAGCTAAAAGTTAAATAAAATAAAATTTATAGCTACTTTTTATCTCAACATTGATTCTTGTACAGATCATTCCTAATTATACATATGGCCACCACTGTATGTGCATTTTATCGGTAAACTAGTCTGGCAAATCCCCATGTGTGTAAGTGAACCCGTACATACTACAATACACAACACAATAGTTAATTTATTTGTTTTTAAATAAATAAATTTATAGTCTGTTGGGAAGTAGGAAACTGAATGCTTATTTTCATTAGGTGAAGCCAGCCCAGCCTGTTGAGAAGCCTCAGCAATCTCCTCAACAAAATCAACCCCAGGCTAAACCTACACAACAACAACAGCCAAAACCTGAAGTGCAGCAGGCTCCTCAGCAGCAGGCTCAGCAGCAAAAACAACAGCCCCAGCCACAAAAACAACAGCCCCAGCAGCAGCCGCAACAGAAGCCACAGCAGCCGCAGCCACAACAACAGCAGCAGCAGAAGCCTGCCTCTATTGCTCCACCTAAAAATGAGTCACAGGATCATGTTGATAAATCAGTTAATATTGAGCAGAAGAACCAAAACCAGCTTCCCAATCAAAATCAACATTCTAATCAGAACCAACAACAGAGGGTAAGTTAGGCACCAAAATCAATTTCAACTCTTAAGTGTTTTTACACTAATTGATTTTTAGAGGGGTCCTAAAAATGAAATCAGGGGATGAAACAGTCTCAAAACGAAAGTTTTTTTGATTTCATGCTTTGATAAACCCATTACTGTTCCACTGCTGGGCACAGCTTCCTTTCAGAATGAGAAGGGTTTTAGTATTTGTCCACTACTCTGTCCTAGTGCAGAGGTTGTCAGAATACAAACATTTTTGGAACCCTCTGATCTGCACATGAATTCCAAAGTTTAGAAAAATGTGCCAGTATCGAACTCAGACCCTCATTACAAGCATTAAACTTTTTTTACTGTCCTTGAAGTATCTACATGCTCTAAAATCTGGTCCACTTGATCACTTTTTTGGTCTTGCGAACACACCTTTTTTTTTTTCTCTGTTACGCCACCATATCCCCTCTGTGTTCTTTCAGTTCTCTTTTTTCACATGAGTTATGTTGTATGTTTATAAGCTACCATAACAAGTGAAATAAGTAGAGTTTTAGATTACATTGCTTTTTCTCAGAATCTCAATGGCAACTTCGGAGGTAACAAGCAGGGGGGGTGGGGCCAAGGGGGTCCTGGCCATAAACAAGGTGGTAACTTCAACCAAGGTGGTAACTTCAACCAAGGCGGTAACTTCAACCAAGGCAACAAACCATTTGGCCCTAAACCAGGTGGTGGCCCAGGAGGCCCTCCTCGGAACCAACAACGCCCTAATAACATGCGTGGACCACAACAGGATGGAGGAAAGCCTGTTCAGAGGGAGGTAGGTATTTTTTAGAGAACAAGATTTTGACGTCCATATTATTTTTTAAGCTGTGATGCATAAAACAACATACCATTTCTAATACCTTAACATTGTTATTTTAGGAACAGATGCTAGCAAACAAGCTTAAAGACCTGATTGGGCCTTTAACAGATTTGCCCCAAATTGATCAATCTGAAGTCAAGTTTAACGGAAGGAGTCGCTTGTACATTGGAAATCTCACTGGTGATGCCACCGAGGAAGAGATTACTAACCTGTTTGCTCCGTTTGGGGAAACAGCAGAATTATTCATTAATAAAGAGAAGAACTTTGGGTTCATCAAAATGGTAAATATTTTATTAAAAGTCAGTCTCAATGACATAACATCTCTGTGCTTCTTATCAAAAACTCATATCATTCAAAATTCTCATTGTCTTCTATTTATGTCCCCAGGATTACAGAGTTAATGCAGAGAGAGCTAAGAGGGAATTAGATGGTAAAATGAGAAGTGGAAGAACACTAAGAGTAAGGTTTGCTCCTCATAATAGTGCAGTCAGGGTGAAAAATCTGCCACCCTTTGTGTCAAACGAGCTTCTATACCGCGCCTTTGAGATTTTCGGTAAAATTGAGAGGGCGTATGTCAGGGTAGATGAGCGAGGAAAAACACTTGGAGAGGGAGTAGTAGAATTCGCACGGAAACCCAGTGCATTAGCCGCTATCCGCAACTGCACTGAGAAGTGTTTCTTCTTGACTTCGTAAGTTTTTGATTATTTTTCCATAGAAATTACATCAAACACTACCAAGGACATTATAGAAGTGCTTTAACGAAATATTGTATTTTAGGTCACTTCGTCCAGTTATTGTGGAAAGTTTCGAGGAGCCAGATGAGTTTGATGGCTACCCAGAAAAGAATTTGCCGAAAAAACACCCAGAGTTTCTTCGGGCCCGTGATCTTGGACCGCGATTTTCGGAACCCAGCAGTTTCGAGCATGAGTATGGCACAAGGTGGAAGCAATTGCATGAGCTCCATCGCCAGAAGGAGGAGGCACTCAAAAAAGAATTAGCTGCTGAAGAAGAAAAATTAGAAGCACAAATGGAGTATGCCAAGTAAGTTTAAACATTTTTTAATAAAAATTCCATTACCTAGGTATTAATGTGAGGGTTACCAAACCAAATCAATTTTCAAATAAAAGTAGATCAGAATGTAAATATCTTAATTGGGCAATACTTTTATATGTATTTATTTTGCAGCTATATTATAATAGCTTTCTTCAAGAGATATTATATGGCCAAATTCTCTTCAAGAGATTCTCTTGCTTTAACACGTGCCATGCCTCCTGACAGTATCGCTAAGGCTGAGACCAGACCAGCGTAATTTACGCCTCGGAAAGTGTTTCGCGCTATTTCGGTTTCATACATCGCGAATCGTGCCACACGACGACGCAAAATGAGTCTGTCCTTCCAAAAAAATTCGCAGACTCATTTGGCGCTCCGTAAATTAGGGCTTAGACTAAGAGAGAGAGTAGCGAATTCATAAAAAGTTTAAAATCCATACATAATATTGTGAGAAATGTAAACGAATTACAATGTTTTGTTTTATTATAATTTCGCTTGAGTTATTATTATAATATAGCGGCTTTTATAATATCGCTGCGACGTGTTTACCAAAAGTTACTGTGGACATACTAAAAATAAGTGGGTTCTAAATAAGCAAGACGCACAATTATTTTCTCACATTTTATTCCATTCCCACGTATACAATACATATAATTCTGGGCGAAAGCAAAGAGTGTAACTGACTGTATTACGTAGGTATGAGCATGAGACGGAGTTGCTACGTGAGCAGTTGCGTCAGCGCGAGCAGGACCGTGAGCGACAGAAGCGCAGTTGGGAGATGGCGGAGCGCGCGGCCGACGAGCGGCGCGAGACTGAGCGCCAACAGCTGCTGCGCCAGGAGGAGGAGCTGTCGCAGCGCATGCGCCAGCAGGATGACGAGCTGCGCCGCCGCCAGCAGGAGAACACTCTTTTTGTGCAGGTCACGCATTTATTCATTTTATTATGTATCCAATGCAGAATACACAATTACACGATCAACGTGAAACTTGCAACAGGATAACCATCTCTTAGTAATACTTGGCTTCATATAATACTGTACTAAAAAAAGCTCATTTTCTTAAGAGTTACGGTAATAAATGAAAGAAATATTTTGAACTTGATTATAAATATTCATGGTTACTTACACTAAAATCTAGGATTAAATTGTTTGTTAAAATTGCAAAATGAAGTGCGAAATGAATGCAGTCACCCTGCATTCATTTCGCAATTTAATGAAATAGTGTCTGATTGGACCTATTGTCGATGATCGAGGGAAGACACAGATCCATGTAGAATTGGCACATAAACCTAGTGCAGTGGATAGGATCTATAACTGGACTATTCCTTTATGGTCGAGAAGTGTACCTTAAAATGCAGTAAATCGGTCCCACACTTTCCCTGTCCAATTTTTTATAATTTTCAGGTTATAACGAAATATTGTCTTAGCTACAATTGTACCCATTCTAATAAGTTTGTAAGCGTAAACTACAAAAATATATTGATGTATATAATAATTTTACAGGCGCAACGATTGAATTCCATGTTGGACCGCCAAGAACAAGGCATGTTTGACCAGCAGCAGCCAATGGTGAGTAATGCATTTTATTTACAACCTTGCATCTCTGACCAATGGGATAGTGGATGATGTCCCTTGGGACTAATGATGCAAGATTTTAAAATTATTTTAATGCTAAATGTTTATCTCTTGACATAATCCACAATAAGTAAATTACAGCACTTGAAGCAATCTACAAAAAATGCCTATTTAATTTACTGTAGTCAACATATATAGCAAAATGATAATTATTTTAAGCCTTGATCACAATTATAAGCAAACATTTTTCATTGGGTATCAAATGATTCTACATAAATTATGACTAACGAATCGAAAAATAACGACAACCAATAACGACGACGACGACCTGTTATGAGGTATGGTCGATTGAATGCTACGTTCTTTCGGCTGTCTACCTGAATTGAATGTGATGTTAGCGAAATTACATATTTTTGATTTATAACACGCACCGCTAAGTAACTTATGAAGCATTTCATAAAATCAGCTTACTGTTAAAGATTGGCGGAATATAAACCTTGTCCATATCTAAAGTTTTTGCATTCTGGTTAATCTTTCATTATGAGCACAGAAATGCTAACGACACGTAATGTTGAACTGTTTATAGAAACTAATGCAAAATATAATTACCAACCAGTATTTACTAAGGAACAAATTTTTCCTGATTTGTCATGCTTTCATCGTTACTTTGTTGTTGTGGTTGTATGCCTTTTAGTTAAAACTACTCTGCAATTAGGGCATGGAGTTACTACAGAGGAACTTGTGTTCCAGTGGGACAAGTCCCATGTCGGCCTTCCTGTTTCTCTTAGTTCTTCAGTCTACTCGTAACTATGCTCTTCTGTGCATTCATAGAGTTTTCTTAATTATGGCATCAATTTATAAACAACTTGTAACTTTGAAAATATGTAACTCATAGGATTACTTACGTCTTAATAATGATGAATTATGCAATTAGGTATTTTTGTTGATATATGGCTAGGCTTCACAAATATTATTGAAGTACCTATAAGCTCTTTTGACGAATAGTCTTCTAAGCAATTTGTGATGGACCGATTTACTACGACGAGATTTATGCCAGTATGGATTTCACGACCTAATATTGATCATTTACGATCGATATTAATAAATGATCCCAATCCAAATTCTATGGATTGATGCAGGTTTGGATTGATGCAGGTTTTCGACATGAATTTTTATCAAAAACCTACATCAATCCAGAGATTTTAGATTGAGATCTGTTATTAATATCGGCCGTTAGTGTAAAAGACTTCGAGAGCTTTTAGTTTGCGGAGTAAGCAGACGTAGGTAATCAGCAGTATGCTCGAGCTTTTGTTTTATACTGAGGGCAGATTTTACTAACGTTAGAAAACCATATTTAATGAGAAATAAATTTCACGTTTTGAGAGATTTCCCAAACAGAAGCTGTCAGAATTTAAAATTTATTCCTCAGTTAAAGTTATCAGACGTTGGTAAAATCAGCCCATAAGCATATTAGCGCCGATTCTGTTGTGCATCGGCTAAACTTTACTAAAAATATTGCCATCTTTTATTAAACGGCAGAACAAGAGATGGAAAAAATTGAGTAGCTCTCAATTCAAACATTCAATCACCAGCTCTTCGGAAATGTAAGTTCAATTGAATTTGACAGCTCTTAATTTTCTGTCATTTCCTGTTTTATCTGCAAGTAAAATATATCAATATTTTGAGTTTAGTCGTTCCTTATCGGAATCGGGCCCATTGTCGGTCTGTTGCTAAATCAAATTATATGGATTGTATGACATGCGAAGGGCAATCTCTTCATCTTGACTTTGTCCCTTAGTGCTCGCTTTGCTTAAGTCCGTTCTTTGTTTATTAATATAATAAGTAAACTATTTTTACGTAGTATTTATTCTGGATTTACGTGAGACGTCTGCCGTCTGAAGTCTGCAATCTTCAAAGAAACCAGATTTTTACAGTAAGATGCAAACTCTTTCGGACTGAAACGGCGTTACTTGTCGGTCACCGCGCAGCAATCTGATTATTTTTTAGATAAGAAATCGTATGCGTGACCAATCCTTCCATAACTAGCGAAACGTAAAATAGTTCTGTTTTAGAAGGTATGCCTCTAATAAACTGATATGAAGAAAAAGTGTAAAGTTATAAACACTAATTGATTGGCTCGTCGGATTGTTTGGTCCCTAGTAAATACTTAGGATTTTTACAGTGAAACTACAACTTCAATTGCGAATGCTTTAATTATAATTAACTGGGGTTAACATGATGTGAAAACGTTCAATACTGGTTGCAAATCGTCAATGCAGTATATACTTGGATATTACTTATTATCACATTTCTTTTCATTCATTTAGTGAAATTCTATTAGAAAGTATTATGATTGCTTACTTAGGATGGAGGCTACAGAGACCAGTACGACATGCCGCGAGGGAGTTTTGACGACATGCCGCCAAACCGTGGTTGGGAAGGACCGCGCCAAATGGACGATTACCCTAACAAACGTCGTCGTTTCTAAAGCAGCTCTTAGTGAGCCCATAGTGTGTAATTTTACGGTGTTTACGACTGTGAAGCATTTTACTTTGTTTCTTAGTTGTTGGTTGGGTACAAATAAGGGGAATATCATGGAGTGCGATGAAATGCAGTTTTTTAATGAAATTATTAAGTATTTATAATGAGTTTAGTGTGTGTATTAGTTATTGCTATAGTATGGTTGGATAAAATTATCCCACATAATGTTAATATTTGTAATTGAACTAAGAAGAAAACCTTTACAATGTTGAATGTTGACAGGCAATTATTTCGACAATATTGCAGACATTAAAAACTTGCAACTTATACCAAAACCAAATTGCCGAAGAAATAAAGCTACACAAATATCTTTATTAATCAAATCGCACTAAATTATGTGTTCTCTCTTTGATAGTCCGGTACAAAGGAATACAAAAAAATATATATTAAAATTTGGTTGCATACTGGATAAAATAAATAAAATAGTTGAAAAAAATATCATAAATAAAAACATCCTACTGAAAATGTAGTAGCTTAGTATTATAGGCAGAAAAATATGAAGAAGGATAGCGCGAAACAGCGCACAGTGAGAAGGCCTACATCTCGCAACGAATGGTGATTAGTGCAGGAAAAGTCAAATGTGACATGGATTAATTTAAAAACATATTTGTAACTTTATGCAATATGCGACCAAGCTTAATAAATTTTTCGATATCTGAAATATTGATAAAACTTTCGAATGAACTTCGTTTAGCAGGCAGCTTTAAATCAAACTTGTATAGTTTGATTTAAACCTCAGACATAGAGTGGCACGTCACACATAGAGCGTTTTAATTATTAGATATTAGTGTAATTTTTCACTGCAACCTCGTTTTGATATCAGTTAACAGTTTTTCAATATTTGTATTATTGATGAAATAATGGCCTGTTGCAGTAATTAAAGAACGATTTTTGATCATTACAGTGTGGAATCCTGTATAAAAAAAATTAGAAGAATAAAAGTCGTTCTATTGAAATCCCCATACTGCAAAACCCGTTATTTGTCCTCACCAAAGGCTTTAAATTGGCACTTCTGCCGTTAACATTGTATCACGTAATAAAATATAAAATAATCACTAGATATAATCAATACAGAAAATTATTTTTAGTCGGTAGCTTAGTAGGTATCGTGTATTTTACCGTTTCGACATTCTACGGTATTATTAATTATATGACATTTAGTTCACTTTTAAACTCGCTCATATAGTGTTGAGGTATATCGGCAGTTTCACAAAAGAAGTGGTAATAGCCGATTTTATTTCCCTTAGAGGTGTTTTTGTATATTTAAAAGATAACACAATTAAAATAATCTATGACATAGTAACTTAATGTTTACATTCCTGATTTTTCACTGAGCCACTGCAATTTAGTAAATAAACAAAATTATTAATAATGAAACTATTTATCCTAAAGTTAAGCGGTATATGTATTTTACACATTAACTATATCTTTAGTATTTTTTAAAACTTCGGAATCACACTTTAACTTAGTAGTTAGATAATATGTTTTTTTTTTACATTAAGTCCAGTTTTAAAAACATTTCATTATATCAGTATTTCACATTGACGTACTTATAAGGAAGACATCTTCCCAACAAGATAATTACTTCTTCTTCTATCTACTATATTCCGTTGCTACCTATCTACTGATATGTATATCTATTTCTATTATTGACAAATCAAAGGCTAAGTATCCGAAGTGGATTAAGCCTTTGTAACCATTTTAATGTCGATTTTCCAGTCAGTCGGTATCTTATGAATTGTGTGCAGGAAAAAGCTCCCTTTACGCCATTATTGTTTATTTTAACGGTCTCGTTATGTCATCTTACATACAACGTATTTTATTTAGTTGTGCATAGTGAATTGTGTGTGAAAAAATATTTAATATTTCGTTAATTAGTTATTTTATACTTCATAAATAAAAAACCTTACTTAAGAAATGATTTTTGAATTCTTATTTCAAGAAAAACCCATTTTTATTGTAAATAATGTTAATTTCGCCCCACTGCGTTTCATCAAAATCGATTTATAATCAACATAATTATAATAGCGATTTAACAGGTATGTGTGTTACTCCTTGCTATTTAACCAGATGCGGTTAAAAGAACCCCTGATAAAATAATAATTGTAAATAGATGTAGAGTAACGTTATATTTACTTACCGTCGGTATTATTTTTGTCAATTTTAATTAATGTTATTATACTAATAAACTAACATTTATGTCATCATAAGAACTTTGCTACTTTTATATTAGCCCACGCCAACAAGCTTTAGTAAATTCATCACCTCTAGCTAATATTTTTAGGATACACTTGCTCTACTACACAAAGGCCAATGATGACGCATTTCTAGCATACCTTGACATACTACTAATTACTGTTATCAAGTTTTTGTGTAAGTTTGCGTATAAGTGTGGTTTGCTTTGGCCTTGGTATAGTAGAACCGTTATATATCTATTTTAATAAGGCATGGTTGTCCTGGAATTGGGTCCGATAAAATAATCAAATAACATTGCATGAAATTGGTCCCATATCCTTGCCGTCGAGACCTGCAAGCGTGATGATAGTTCGTGCTATCGAACGTGTTGAGAAACGGTATCGCCACAATAACAACATTATTATGATTTCAGTTACTCGAAAAGCGATACTTATAAATTTTCGTCAAAAAATAATGTTTATGCGTCCACTGCAAGGCTTTTAAATTTGCGTGCTTTAAATACTAAAACATTTGCAATCGTCTATTTATGTGATCAAGAATAACAACTCGTATTAAGGAACGGTCAGAAGTACTTTTTAACTCAAAATGTAATAGTTTTTTACTACAACAATAATTGTAGAATAATTAATTTAATAGAATTACTCTATTAAAGTACTTTTGGCGGGTACTGGAATGTATTTTTAATAATTTCGGTAAAGACGGTTGTTCACCAGAAACCTATAATCCCAAAACTAGTTTTGACCTTGAATGCGCTGACAAAATAATATTCATTCTTAGTCAAATCGAAACTACTTTTGTCGGATACTTTTTACTTTTGTCTGATATTATGTCCGTCAAATGTCGTAGCAGGTCATTACGACAGCTTAAAAGCTTTGACTATGACTAACGTGCAGGCTGTGTTGAAAATAAATTTAATTATTTCTTCCAAAAGGCATTTTATATTCATTTGTATGAAACTATTATCTACGATACACCTGTTTAAGCGGATATAAGTTCTGAGTCTGAATGTTTATTCTGGACATAATTGGTTGAATAAATCTAATACATAGGTATTGTAAACTACACAGGCACTACTGCATGTTCTGCTGAAAATTTTGGAACAACCCCCAAGTTTTTGTTAAGTCAGTTGTCGAACGATTCGGGTCGTTATCTCGTTTTCTCTAGTTGCGAGAATTGAATCTGTCGACAGTTGATTTACCGAAACGGTCTGAATCACTGTCCAGTTTAAATAAACAAAAAAAATATTAAAATATAGAATTAATATGAAAGCGATGTCTAAATGGCAAATTGAAAACATCAACTCACCCTAATTCGTGTGTCTTAGATTAACTAAGAAACTACAATTATGACATTGAAAAACTCACTGGTTCATTTGCCAGAAGTTTATTGGTTTCTTTAGTTTTTCAGATGGTTTTATTTTAGATGATGCAAGAAGATGTGGCAATTTGAAATGAGCCTAATGCGAATGGAGAAGTTTAACTTTTTTACGTATGAAAATGAAATTTTAAATAGAAATATACTTGGGACCAAATAAATCGAGCCACTTCTATTTTTCACGTATAATTGTTATTATATTTGGTACCTATTATGGAACAGATCAATTCGAAACATATATCGCCTAAAAGTTTATTTGATAACCTTCACAATGAGGGTAGCTTTTTGTCCACTTAGTATATTATTCCATGAAACCAAAACTAATAACCAGGACACGTGAAAAAAGGGGTGGCTCGATTTATTTGCTCCCAAGTGTAGATAAATAATAGTTAGTTATACAATTTTAAAGTCAGGTTTTGCATGAATTATTTTGTACCGGCCGATGCAGTGGTGGAGTCGCGACTCCGTTGACTGACGTTCTCTTTCCTAACCCGCGAGTGAGCGAAACATTGTAAACAAAGCGACATCCGCGCTTAGTCACTTTAGCCGTCTCATTTGTTTTGTGGCTATCGAACAATAATTTAACAATTAATAAAATATGACAATTTGACAATTAATATTACATTTGCGCGCAATAAAGTCGGCCCACCTGATTTTACACTGCAAACTGTTTTAAGAGAGCGATCCTTGAGGTCTTAAGAAAACTTAAAACTGAAGATGCCTATGCATTCCACAAGATTCTTCGACCATTACCAAACCTAAAAAAAATTCTCTATACTAGCTACTCTCTGAAGGAGAAGCGGTCCGTGTCCATCAGTGGGATAGTAATGGGCTGCTTATGTTATGATTATAATTTAACGTGTTTTTTTTTTCACACGAAACCAATATTTCACGACAAAAATCGAGCAAATTAGTGGTTTTAGTCTTCATTGTCAAACTTTCAATGTCAGATTAATCGTGTGGATAATTAGAAGTTTTTGCTTGCAAACGGTTCTATCTCCATAAAAGTATTTTTCAAATTATCGTGCTGAGAACATGTGGGGTGGGCCGATTTTATTGCACGCAAGTGCAAAAGGCTATGCGAAGACGTAACATCACTGGCGAGTTGGAGATCACAATCATTTTAAAACACCTTTACTTTTTAATATTCTATTTCTCTATTATTTACAAAACAAAAAAACCCCAGATTTATTAGTTTTGTTTTATATTTTAGTTAATCGTAATATTTGTCATGATTGTCGAAAATAGGGTATTTGACTATTATTAAAATGTGCGTCAATTTGGTATTATTTTAAAGAAAGTAGTGCTTTCTGTCTCGTGAACAATATAAAATTATTTATAACTTGGGTATTTTTTAAAATATTTGATTGGTCACTATTGCTTAATATTTTGTAATACTTTCGAGATTTGTAATAAAATAATAGTTGTCAAATACCCTATTACACTCAGTTAAGTTTTATGTTTTATGGTGAACTAATTAGAGTGTATATCAGTATCAAAGAACGTAAGAATTACGTCCAACATCTAACTTAAAGAAGAAAACATCGTAATATCTCAAGAAAGCTAACTTCGCTCGCGAGGTATGTCGACAAAAGTATCCTATGTCCTCTCGGTTCCAGGCTATGTATCTCTGTGCAGTCTGTACTAAGATTGATCAAAATTGAACAGCATTTTACTCATAAAATAGTGACAAACAGACAAACTCACTAAAGTGTGGATGATGTAGTGGGAGGGTGAAAATTTTAGTATACACATAGGGCAAAAACTTGAAAAACTAATCTAATGTACCTATGTCTATACGTCGAGTCGTTTTCGAGGAAAAAATCACTTTTAAAAAAGGGTATGCCTAACGCTGTAAAGCGCGGGGACCAAAAGCAGTAAATTCGGCGTTATACAGTGAAACCTGGTTAAGTGGGCCCCGGATATGTGAGAAACCTGTTATTGATAATTACAACGAAGTCCCGACACTTGCATTGAAATGCCTCTATTACTGAGAATTTCCAAACCTTAACTGAGATTAGATTTCATAGTTTTTTTTCGATATTTACCTCTATAATTGGGGATCCGTAGCTCAATAACCCGTATAAGTGAGACATTTTATCAGGTTTAGACAATTTATGACACGCTTGTTTACAGTCTAATTTCTTCAATTTCCATTCAATTGTGCAACATAAAATAATGTATTTCTGTTAAACATTTCCACCTCTTTAATGATAAATGGTGCATTTCGACTTCTCTAATGGGACCCTCTATAAATAAGACAACTCTCATGTTAACCTGCCTATTTGGGAAACTGGGTAAATGAAAAGCCTCTTTATGTGATAAAAACATCTAGGTCCCTTGAGCTCCCAGGTTAACCAGGTTTCACTGTAGTAAGTCTGATGACGAGCTGAGCACGTACTACAAGCCGTAAAGTAGCTTGTTCCTAGGCGACACCTTGTCGTTCAAGAGCCTGTTATTAGGACATCCGGGAAGCAAGTGATCGAGAGGCCGTTTTGTCTACTTGTTTCGGGGGCTCGGCTGCCCCAGCTACGGCCCTGCCGTCACGATGCTAATTTGTGCGACAAAATGCATGAAAAATTTAGGGCCTATGCACACGGCGTCTTTTCTACGCGCCGTCGACGCGCGTTTCCGTCAAACTCCATGCATAAAAAATCACAATGACGTTTTTTAAGTATGAAGTATGACAGAAACGCGCGTCGACGGCGCGTTAAAAAGACGTCGTGTGCATAGGCTCTTAGATGACGATTTGCTGAAAAATTATTATGGTATTTTTATCGTCAATAATTTCAATAACTTTTTTGGTTAATGAACTACAAATCTTTTAAGTTTCATCGCGCTACTCCAAGTGGTTTACCCGAAAAGTTGCTTTTCAAGTTTTTCACTTTCCGTAAAAATTGCCCCAAAGCAGCATACAAAAATCGCATAAAGTTTAGAGGTGAAGCCTCTAAAGCCTCCTTTGAGTCCCTTCAAAAGCACATGCTGGGTTATCCATTATTTACGGGGCACCCTGTATTTGACTGTGAGGGCAAAAGTGTTAGCAGCACAGCGTGATGTATCGACATCGTTTATACATTTGGTATTTTAAAGTCACCTTGTTCTATATTGTTAATTTCATTAGTTTTCGGACTGTTCATTGTTCATGCTCCTACACATCACTTTATGCTTTACTAATTTTGGTCAATGGAAAATTAGCACTGAAGGATTTTAGAGTATGTATAAAATTTTTGGTGAGTACTTTGAATGTTATGGCTAATAAGCGGATTTCTTAAGCTACGATGTATGATTTAAACAAAAAATATTGACTAGATCCTTATGAATGTAGTTTTGATACGTTTAAGAATGTCGCCTATTAGCCAAAATGTGATAATAGATATCTATGCATACGTTGACTTTTAGTGGACCTACAAAATGTGTTTGCTCAACGCTCATCTAACACATTTTTTTTTTTTTTAATACTGTACATTAAAGAAATAGAGAATGGGGCGCCGGCAATTTTCCGTTAACTCAATCATCGTCAGATCAGCTTCGCCATAATTATGTACTGTATCAGCATAAGATGAAGTACATATTCCAATGCTCTAGAAAAAAGCGAGGCAGCAGCTTTGAATCTGCGAAAACTATCTGTACAAATAGTATAATCGGTATTTATGAAAGAATAATTAAAAAAATTAAGAGTTGGATACTATTTGTATCGCTGAGTGCCGACTACGCCGTTTGTAACACCACTAAAATGTCAGTGTATAATCAAATTTAAGTACAAACAAATTTTATATTAATGCATCATTTTATAAATTTTTGTATCTATCAGTCACTCATTGAAAAGAACATTGATAAAACCTATTTTTTATTCACGTTTGTTACTAGAATTTGCAAAAATGTCGTTAACAGCTAGTTACACGAATTGTGAATAACAAGATAAGTCTTGATATTTCTTATTATTAACTATCACAAAAAATAAATTTGCGTAGAATTGACGACAAAGTCAAACCTTAAGCCTCGTTTGTGGAGACGCGAGCGGCGTACTCTGCGTACCTACTGTAATACACAACTACAACTCAAATAAAACGTGCGGCGAAACGCTTCTTTATAAACGCTCTATGACATCGTCAATGTTTCAATTGTCTGCGTTATGCCCAGCATCACGCTCCGCGCTTAGTTTCGGGTCTCCATAAACGAGGCTCAACATAATATAATACATATTATGATGCTGTTAGGCCTCGTTTATCTATTATTATAATAGATTCCCAGATGAGATGTATGGTAAAAGTTTTTTTTATATTTTCTGACTTCTAGTATTGTAATTTCAGTTAGTCCGAAAGAGCATGGCGTCAAAAAAATTGGGATAATTGTTATTTTTCTCGCTGACTACCTTTTTTGTCAAATTTAACGTCAAAGATTCAAAATTCTCGGGGCCGGATTTAGGGGAAGGCAACAGGGGCTTTAGTCCCGTGGTCTCCAAAAGAGATTTTAGATTTTTTTAGCTAAGAAAAAAATTACACCTATTTTGATAATTTACAATTTTAAAAACATTTTAACGGGCCTCCATTTCTCTGCCCAAAGGCCTCTAAAAATCTTTGAATCCGGCTCTGAATAATCTTCAGAACTCTCAATCTAGAGTTCAAGCCTACATGTTTTTTTTTTCAGTTTAATTGGAAATATAAATGTTGATATTCCAGTACGTGCTGCGATGGACTATTTTTATCATAGACTATAATAGTGTTATTTTGAACCGAAAAGCGTTTTACGACGCGGATGCGATGCGAGGATGCGAGCTCAGATGACTGACGACGAACGTCAGATAGCGGAAGCATCGACGAAAGTTCTGTCCACTAGAGTACAATTTCGAATTTTTACATCCATAGATACTGCCATTCAGACAACTACTGACTGGTTCTGGATTTGATGGCAGACAAGTTTTTGCATTATTAATTATGCATGAAAACACAGGAGACCAAAGCATATCAGGATTCGTCGCATACTACATTTTTCGAAGGAGTTATGTCCTTTACGAAAAGTTGGGTCAATATTTTTTATAAGTAATTTTGCTAGTCTACATGGACTACTTCCGTCGATTACCTATCTACTGCACCGTTTATTTATAATTCATCGTACACCTATCAAAGAATTCAGCATTCAGAATTCTGATCAAGCGGTATATTAAGTCCACCATAACGGATTACGGATGATAGACGTCGTGTGGATAAAAGTTCATGCATTTTTCTATGCTGTCTCATTCGGCGCACAGTGGTTCGAAAATCGAGTTTCATACAAATAGGACTTTTGAAAAATCAAGTTCGATTTTCCTTCGATTTATATATCCTATGTTGTTCAGTGATGTAAATCATTAGAAAATAGGTATGTACGATACACACAGTAATCCAGACCAACGAGAAAAAAATATTCTTTTTATTCTTGTATGGGAGTAAATCTTCTAAGTGTCATATTCCAGAACTGTATGGAGCTGTAGAGCTGTTATTGATATGGTGTGTTGTCCTATCCAAGGTGTTCACCATGCGCCACGTAACTTTTGCAGAGACTTGCCGCTTCACCCGCTACAGGGCAAATATATCTTAAATTAAGGTATTCACCTTAATTTATTGTTTTAATTGAATTGACATAGTACGTTTATTTAAAGTACCAAAAGTTTAATTCTATGCTTGTATCAGGCCACCTCTAAATTTTATTCCAGCAAATCCATTTGTTACTCCTGTTCATGTTCAACCAAAATGATATTTTTTATTCGCATCTTCGTTTTTGTTAATAATATACCACCAAATTTTTATACAGTATAAGTACGTGAGTGACGACATTGCCGCGGCTCTGGCCGAAGCACTGCAGAACTAATAAAGCTGGCACACAGTGCAGATACTATAAGATGTTTATCTATATCTGAGCGCACATCGCAGATAATACACATTTTATCGTTAAATGTCTGAAGATACCTACCGATATTAACAAATTCTGTCGGATACAAAATAAATAATGCGAAGATAATATCTGCAGATACAAATTTTATTAACTCAATGTATCGGTTCTCATGCAATATTTAATATCTGCACCGTGTCTTTAAAACATAATTATAACCTTGTCAAAAACATTCTCTTTTTCTTATCTTTCTTTTTCTATTAAAAATTCTCTTTTAGAAAAAAAGTAATACCAGCTTGTGCCATGGAAAGAGAATTCCATGTATCATACGAAAAAAATGCATGCATGTATGTAAAAAAATGCATGCATGTATTTTTTTATCAAAATAAGATTCTTGTTGGCTTGCAAATTAAAACTTGTTCAATAAATGACTTATAGAAACGGAGAGTATTCAATCCACTGAGTGCCGCGCCTACGTAGTTATTGACCACCAGAATGTTCAGAGACAACGAGAAAGACACAGAGAAGTATCCATTCGCTACCACGATGTACTGCGATGGACGGTAGCGCTTTTTTTTTTGCAGATTTTTTAGTTTGTCTTACGTGATTCATCTTAGTCATTCTAGGCAAAAGACGAGACGCTAGCTTTATCCCTGAACATATTACCAGATCATATGAGTAAAAGGAACTGGTCAGACGCGCGATTACTTTTGGGGAATTCAGATTTCCCAATGATGTTAGCAGCGTGTACACGAGGATGCTGCTGTCGACGTTTGAAATGATTGATTTTACATGAACTTATTTACTGTTTTTTTTTATTTAAAATATTTTTCTTTTTATTGAAAAGCTTTGAACGATAACATTAACTTGATTGTAAATTTGTAATGTGCTTGATACAAAAAATCTGAATAGATGCGATTTTAATTCAGACTATTTATTATTTCCGATTTTGTTGCCCTGACCACATTGTATGGATGGGAAATCATAACGTAGCACATCCGTATTACACCAGGGGCTTACCATGACCTCTTTTGAAAACGCTCAAATGCCAGCCAGTTAACTTCCGTTCAAAAGCAGGCCTGCTTCTGAATCGCTAAAAATCGTGCCATGACAGTACTAAAGGTGAACGAATATTGAACCAAGTTGAACGGTTATGCTTGTTCATGGTACGAAAAGCCTATACAAAAAAAAAGGTGAACGGATTTCGTAAACGTCAACGTAGCAGGCCTGCTCTAACGATGCCATAGTACAAAAAAGCAGGGCAGTTCAATTTCCAGGCAACTTCTGTCCTGCTTAAAGAGGTCGTAGTAAGCCTCCAGTATTTTTTATAAAACCAGTCGGCCTATAGGTTTTTTGTCGTTCCATATCTTGCAAAACCAACGAAATAAAATATATTCTCTGGATATTGATTGATTACTTCATACATTTTTTTAACTGTTGTATTGTTTCGATGGGTTCCTTTATAAGAAAGTCTTGTTTCCCAGACAACCTTCCTGAACACTTTCGTGCTGGGTTACCAAAGTCGAGGTTTAGAATAATTATTCGATTCCGAAGGCGCCTCGTATAGAGTTGAAATGCAATGCACTATGCGTTTTCTGGCTGTAATATTCTCCATTTATCCTGAAGTGAGCTGTATTTCAAAAAGTTAAGATTTTGGGAAGTGGCATTTGTTTAAGGAGGTTGTAATTGTCGTAAGTTTAGTAAAATTCGTGTGTTTTCTTAGCATTACATCTGTAATTCTAATAGTGACCTCGACATTTACAGCAGGATTATGTGTAAAAAAAAAAAAACTATTTTCTGTTTGGAAACTTGCTTTAGTACCTACTTGAAAATCTTATTTTCTTTTTTGTAAACTTTAGTTATTATAGAGATGGAAATAATAGACGGCTAAATTGAACTCAAAGTTAGCTGGATATACAACACTAAAAATAGATGTTTAGTTCGTTGTTCATAGTGGGCTGCCACATCTCATAGTTTCCTCAGAGTAGTGGTATTTTTACACATATGATGGTCGTTGAAATCCTCAAATTTCATTCTTTTATGGATCTAGCTCTCTTCCTGGTGATATCTTTCTTCCCTTTCGAGGTTTTTTACCGTGATAAAGCAGTCATTCAAATAAGAAGTTCGTTGAGTTTCTTCTGAGAATATTGGTAATTGCTTGGCTAATATTTTAGTTTGCCTGTCCAGCTTAATAATTTTTCCTCAGTTTAAATTAGCAGTTGTAATTTAACATTGAAAAGGATTGGAGATTACACGAAGACCACATTAAGAAACAACATTTGCTTCAGAGAAGATTCGTCTGATTATATCTATGTCTGAAATACTGCGGCATTATCTGAGTAACTGGTAAGTTATGAACTAAATGCAACACGTCTAAATTTTGTCACGTCTTTATAAATTACCGGTAGTATTACTAGTATTATTCGATGCTATTCGGTAATCAGGAAAAAACATGGCAGAATACTTAATGGATATAATAATATTTTGACCCAAATTATTATTTGCGTCTAAAATACAGGAAAATAATTGTTATACTTTACTTATCCTCTATGCTATACATATTTGATCGGATTTTCTAACAAGCATGATGTACTACCTGGATAGACAAATCTCTATATCGACTTTTATTTTTCTATCTTTCGGTCACATATTACTAACATTAGTCTTAACGTAAGCACTGATTACTGTATTATTAAATATTACAATCTTAACTTAAATCTGATCAACTCAAAGGCGATATTTTATTACAGGAAATAAAGACAATTAAGCCTTTTACCTAACATTAAAAGCTCATAATTATACTGAAATTAAATGTTTGTTTTACATTTACCCGTAGGTCTGCAGTACTCAAATATCAACATTCCTTTTAAAGTTTATTAACTTCTTATCAATATTTTACTAATTAAGTCTAGCGATTATTAGTATATAGAAACTGGTGTGAATCCAATAAACATATGCCTGCCTTGCATATAATTGGTTTCGCAAATTATTGTATAGAACCACATTACAGATACATGGCGTTCTTAATATTCCTATTTGAAATTTTGTCACCGAAATTAAGATTTTCTGTCTTTATTGGCATCCGATGACGCAAAAGATTTAACATTAAAGATAGCTGAACTGATTTACTCAGCAGTAGGTACCTGCAGCTGCACATCTTGTTCTTATTTACGGATTCCGGCGTCTGCCCACCATAATAAAACTTATCATGATTATTTAAAGCACAGTTGCGTTGCTAAATTATATCCTATTACTTATATCGAATAACATCATAATGAGTTGAATAATTCCTCTAAACACTATAATTATATTTAACAAAGTTTTAATGAAGATACAGAAAAATCCTTATCATGTGATTACTTTCATTGTAATCAAAATTACTTAAACAAGTTATTGTACAGTCAGCATCATAAAAAATCATATTATATTTTTTTATTTTATCAATAATAACTTACAAAGAAATGAAAATAATACAAAGTAAAATGATGACTTGATTTTGATGTTGACTGATACCTACTCTTGAATTGCATTTTCCTCAATTTAAAAAAAGAAGTGTATTAAAACCACAATTAAAAAACATTTTCGTTAATGTGACATTATTGATATTATTAAACACTAATATTATTGTTATTATGTTCACAGGTTTCGGTTTTTAGCTAGACTCGACCCTAGGATATAATCAGGTAACTATTAGATATATTACGTTTTTAATGGCCTGCATTTTATTACTTACTAGCTGTTCCCGGCATGCGTTGCAATGCCCTTTTTCCTACTTATTACCTACCTACTACCTACCTACTACCTACCTACTACCTACCTACTACCTACCTACTACCTACCTACTACCTACCTACTACCTACCTACTACCTACCTACTACCTACCTACTACCTACCTACTACCTACCTACTACCTACCTACTACCTACCTACTACCTACCTACTACCTACCTACTACCTACCTACTACCTACCTACTACCTACCTACTACCTACCTACTACCTACCTACTACCTACCTACTACCTACCTACTACCTACCTACTACCTACCTACTACCTACCTACTACCTACCTACTACCTACCTACTACCTACCTACTACCTACCTACTACCTACCTACTACCTACCTACTACCTACCTACTACCTAAACAGATTAAGAATATGGATATACTGATATAATTTTTTTTTTTTTAAATATCAAAATGTCGAACGGGATAAAAAGTATCCTATGTCCTTCTCCTGGCTCTAAACTACCTCCCTGCCAATTTTCAGCTAAATCGGTTCAGCCGTTCTTGAGTTATAAGTGAAGTAACTAACACGACTTTCTTTTATATATATAGATTTGATAAATTGATATTTTGAACATGGACAGTTTGAATACTAATTTCCAATAAAATTTGGCAAAGAATCTACTTAAAAATTGTCAAGGTACTCTATAATAACATACATTTTGTAACATACAATTTTTGGTTTTATTCGGGAATATTTTAACTTACATTCATTTCAAAAAGATATTAAAACTGAAACACAATATTTGTTCACTTTTATTACACAATGTAGTCGAAATGTACATTATCGAAAATAACATTTTTCTCTATGTTTACAGATGGCCAGGATAGAAGCCTTGACTGCAATTTATAGGCGACTGGATGAGTTGTGCAAGGTACGTTTCGATTTTTATGTGAAAGATATTATTACAAATTAATGTTAAAACATGATGATGATTCATTATTTTTTGTCTTCTTTTCCCGACTGATGCATACTGAAGCATAACCCTTGAAATCTGATTCAATTTGAATAAAAAGTCATTACATACATTACTGCGTTAAATATTGTACCAAAACACGTGTTTAATTTTTTTATTAATAAATAAAAAAAAAGAATGAATACTAATTATACAACGCGTAATAGAAACCCCAGGATTCTCATAGAGTATAGTAGAATATTAATAGTTAAATGCACAATACAACAGCAAAAAGTTATCTTTAAACAATATTTTTATAAGAAACTAGCTGTTGTCCGCGGTTTCACTCACATCTTAGTAGAACTAGTTTATGTACCCGGATTAAAATGCGTTACGTATTAATCCAGAAAATGTTTAAATTCCCTTGTATTACCTTGACGTAAATCTTCATTTTACCTTTATCACGATGGACTAACTGATTGGTAAAATCAAATATAAATTTAAAAAAAAAAATGCTGATTTCGGTCCGTTAGTCGATTCTAAACAAACTACTTTCTAGTTTCTGCTTGGTATAATCCTAGATTTTCTTGTAATGACTTATTTTTCAATAATATTAGTATATAATTTTTAGATTTTAAATAAGTATGCATAACCTAAAATGTTACTTGTTTTTTCACAGTGCAAAGAACTGTTGGCGGATCTCCGGCGTTAAGCGTCCGAGGAAAATATCTATCTCTATAACATTAATGGAATGTAGGTAATTGTTATTATATATTATATTAGTTTCAAATATAATATTTGTTTGCTAAAGCCTTCAATGATGAATCCATTTTTTTTGTCTTCTTTTCCCGACTGAGTCACAATGAAGTATAATGATTATATTCTGATGTATTGACAGAATGTTGAAAATAATACGTGGTGTTTTATCTTTATATTGAAACTCCTTTTTTTTTTGTTGCAGAACACGAAGAAGTAAAGAAAGCGCAGTCTTAGGAATAAACATTTTATTATTTGCATTTTTTTTCAATTTTAATATTTTTTCGCCAGCTAAGCATAATATTTTGTTATGTATGTACACAATAGCTTAATTCTTTATTTATACGTACTTCTAAGTTTAACACCCATTACATGTGAGAGAGATCCAAAACTATTAATTACAAGAAATATTTATGAATCAAGGATACATAGACAACTTTTAATTATGCAGTAGTGATTTCTGTATAATTTTAACTATAATATACATTAGAATACCATAAACATTGTTTTTTTTATTATTTTCCTAAATATGATTAAATCCCACACTAAAAATACTTAATAGGACAGTAGCGTTCGACGAGTAGATACGGCTGTAATAATGAAGAGTCCACTCCATTCTCAGTATGAAGCGCCAAATGCACTAGCAAGTTTTATTGTGCATGTTGAGTTATTCAACCGACTTTCAAACTGTGGACACACCCGCAGCAAGTATACCTACTTCTGCAAGTTTTACGAACTAAGCGAGCAATGGCGTGTAAAAACTTGCGCAGGTAAACTTGCTAGTGGATTTGGCGCTTTAGGACAGTATTTGCGAAAACTCACTAACACGTCACAAAATTCGAATCATATCATTTTTTTCGGTATCATTCATTTCAACCACAACCTACGTCATCAACAATGCATAATATGAAGGGTCCACTGCAATAATGCTAAGTGTCCTTTTTACTTTGTTTTAAAATATTTGCTTTTTAACTTTAAACGGTGAAAGAAAACTCAGATTTAAAGATGAACACCTATGACGCTGAGCGTTCTAGCCGTGTACCCGTATTTCAAAAACGTATTTATCTCGGGACTGTAACCGATATTGCTGAGTTTGTAAACGATATTACGGACTGCATTTATCAAGTGTTCGAATGACATCATCATCTGCCTAACCTTTTCCCAACTATGGGGTCGGCTTCCAGTCGAACCGGATGCAGCTGAATATCAGTAGGTATTTTACATGGAGCGACTGCCTATCAGACCTCCACAACCCAGTAACTGGGTAATACGATACTCTTGGTAAGACTGGTTGTCAGACTTTCTGGCTTCTGACCAACAGTAACGACTGTCAAAGATCTACAAATGACAGCCGGGACCAACGGCTTTACGTGCTTTCCGAGGCACGGAGGAAACTCGCTATGGTAAATGGTCACCCATCCACAGACCAACCTCGGCAAGCGTGGCTTAACCCGGAAGATCGGTCTATGCAGCTGTAATTATTTAGCCACGAGCTCCTCAAGTGTTCGAATGACATACTTAGAATTAAAGTAAGTTTGGACATTCATCATTATTGCAGTGGACCCTTCATATATGAGGGGTGTAAAAGCAAAACCGCTTCAGTCCAAAAATGTGTTTTTTTAAACAGGGTATACCAAATTCTAGAGCTCGAAAGTAGCAACACTGCATCATAAACATTAAAGCACAAATCCACCTCCATCCAAGGTAAAATGTACTTCGAAAGTACCGTTCACATGCAAAACCGCTTCGATTCCAAATTTGTTGGAAGCAAATCCGCCTCTGTCACAGTGAACCAATCAGAAGCCGCCATTTCAAAATTTCTAAGATGGCGAATTGTTACTTTTCATAGAAAGTCGACTGTTACTAGCGCCTGCATTTTATAGTGTTTTCTTGTTTATTTTGGCCGTAATGGTAGAAAATATTCCACCTGCCCGTGCAGGACAAACTAGAAAACGCGTCAGAAATGAAAATCAATGGCTGCGAGTGCGGGAAAAGGCAGAAATGTAACAAATAATTCGCTAATATTTTTTCCGTTATGCTAGGGTCTGCAGAAGCATTCTATAGTAACTTCTTAATAATCATTTTTTTTACATTATTTAATTGGGGTTGATAGCATGTAGCAGTTGTACCTACTTGACATGTTTACAGTTCATTTTATCAACATAAATAAATTTTATTAATAGCTTGAAATTTTACTTTTGGTAGAGGTTTTTTTTCCGCTTGCTTATGGTATTCTGCAAAAGATCTGTCGCAATTACCTGCTTGTCAACACAATAAAAAAGCTGCTTATACAAAAGCGTTACTTTGTCTGATGCGAAAAAATTTCATGACACTTTTTATTCTAACAAAACAAGCTCAAGATGCTTTTCTGCTTAAGATTTGTCATGTGATGATGTGATGTTCAACGTCCACGTCCTAGTAGCACAGGAACACAGAGTGTACGCCAGGCGAAATATTCAACAAAATTGTACTTCAAAAAACGAAATTCGAACATCCTGTTACATGTTTGCCAATCAGCATTTTTAGGCATATTGCAAATACCACGTAATAGAATCCGTAGTAATGATTTAGTAATTTTCAATTTTTTTATCTAATTTCCTATTAAAACGACTGCTTGTAAAAAAATACATAGTCGTATTAATGCCAAAACTTGTTTTATTTTGCAATCAGTACCTTAAGTCACTGTCATTTCATGACAGGTGACAGATAAAATAGTAAGGTACAAATTCGCTTCGATCCAATGCTGTGGAAAGCAAACATGCTTCGATCCAATGATAAGATGCAAAGACACCTAAGTCCTCCACTATTTATGAATTATTGAGGTACTTAAGTTAATTTGATTTATTCTAGTTAATATTATTGAAATCATAAGTTCTAGCTGATTTATCTATAAAACAATCTTGCAAAAATAACAATTTCCCAAGCCACAGCAGAAAATCACAATTATCTCAGTTTAAGTTTTTTGTGACTGAAGCGTCTTTGCTTATATACCCCTCATATATAATAGAGTATCGCGTAACAGACGGTTGTCCAGCCGGCCTAACCTGCGCAGCGTGACTTAATTTTGAAGGGCACTAAATATGATAGGCACCAGGCAGAGTTATATATTTATTGATAGAGGGCGCCAAGATACGTAATGAGGCCCAGGAGTGGTATGATAGTGTTACATACTCTGTATGATACTACCGCCGCCGCCGCTGACTGTCTAAATGGGGATGATGTGATGTGAGGATGACATTAAATGAGGCCGTCAGCGCAAAAGTGACCTAAGCCACATTTTTTCGAGTAAGAGCTAAGTGCGGTAAATAATTTCAAACATGTTAATAAAATAAATAAAACATATTATGTCAAACTAGATAAGCCGTTTTTGAACTAAAATTAGCAGGTTTGAATTTATTTACCGCACTTAGCTCATAAACGGAAAAAATGTGGCTTGGGCCACTTTTGCGTTGACGGCCTCAAATTATATTCTGTGGTATAGTCTAAGGCCCGTTCACTCAACGAACGCCCTGACACCAGCTCAATTGCAGCTGTCAAAACTTAAACGTCATCAGTATTTCTTATCTAGGTACAATAAAGCCTTTTATTTGTCTCCTAAGACACAAAGAGAATGTAACTAGTAAGAGACCGAACTTCATACATTTGTCTCAAAATCACATTTGTATGAACCCGGTTCCCTTTTACCACCAACCAAATAATATTTTAAATAGGACTGGTACCAACATTACAATAAAATAATATGACAGCTGTCATCAATAGTGACGTTCATTATCTATCGACTAATTAGTGTAGTGAAGAATTTTATCGATATCGATGAAGGGAAAAAACCTGGATATAGGTAGGTAGGTATAGTTATAGAGAAGTAATATGGATAAAATAAAACAAGGGTAAATTGGTAAAATTGTTTATTTTATTGAATTCAAACACAATTAGACAAATTAATGAGACAAAAATACATTGTAGAATAAGTAACAGTGTACTGATTTTCTACCTGAGACCCCTCATTTATACCTAGGAGTAAAACATGAATTGTTTCAAAAAAAGTATTGTACTGAAAAATAATTATAATGATGCATGAAAATCTGACTTGGGTTATTTAATAATATCTATACCATTTACCATTACTACATGAATATTATTGTACTCTCAGTTATTTTATACTATATTATTATTCTATTCAAACTGATTCTGTGTAAATGCCTATATGCTGTGCTTTAATTAACCTGTAGATTGACTGGTCAAGAACGCTTCACGGTTAACAGCATTAGAAATTTAAACATTTACAATTCATTTAAATTTTAACGACCAGCTCAATACAACCACAGTTTTGCTTTATAAAAGCCATAAAGCAAATCTTATGGTTGTATGGTCTTCAAACTATCCCTACTTCTAAGAACTTATTATACAAGCTATACAGCTGCATAAGCTAGCAGTACTTGCCATGTGAATTCAGTCGAATAATTCGGCAATTATGTTATCTGGCAATGGTGGTGCTGATGTTAGTTGCAGTGTGGGAACTGCATTTTTCTTCAAACAAGATTTTGTTTTGGTGAAGTCCCACTTTGAAAAATATGTTTCATAAACTTATTGCAGATCATGTAGTTTTTCAAGTGGAAGATATGTAAGATCTTCTTTGCCAACCACCTTCCATCTGTTGGCACAGCTGAAAAGTTAATATCCAGTATTTTAATATTTACCAAATAAAAGTTCATATTCATGATCATGATGAACACATCGATAGTCATCAGAGTACAGTTGAACAGTAATAGAACAAAAGATTTTGAGCAGTTTTATTTTACAGTCAAGTGATGAGACAACCATATCATTGGTTACTTGGTTATGTTACTTAACCATTCTCTTCACCCCGTGACATCAGTTTTTTAAGTCTAGATTTACCTAGTTATTCTACTAGCTCTAGTGCCTTTCAAGTTGAAACAAACACAGCAGTGATGCTTGCACCCTACACCTTTATAAAAGTATTAAAGGGCACTTAGGAACGCTATTAAGGTACTACTGAGTCACTTGAAGGAACCATAACGTCGTAAGCATTATTCTAGTACAGATAGTGGTTTACTGTCAGTAAAATGTGTTGTAATATTTGTCGTACATATTTATTTCTTATAATGAAAAAAAAAACTAGGTTACGATAGCTTACCGGTGTTTGTCTAGCGGATATCTCGCAAATAACCGCTTTTCAGTACAGTGTCTTTCTAGGATACCACAAATTGCACATATTCGGTGGCACCCAGCCATGGTGTTCATTTTAATATTAATAAAATCCTTTGTAATGAACACAAGAGTCCCGTAGCACTAAAATATATGCTAGGCGTCCTTTCTCACATAAACCCTGGTTCCGAAGATAACATGAAGGAACACAATGCTCAACTCAACGTGATTATACTCTAGAATTATGGATTTACAACGAAAAATTCAAAAATTACAAGCTTTAATATATGCAAGTAACGGCAGACATTTAACTTGTGGTATTGCGTATAACATTTATTTAATTCTACTATCCATGGTTTTCGTTTTTAAATTATCAAATTAAGATAAATTAAAATAGTCAAACAACACAGATGTGATTTATTATGCTTGAAAAAATAGTTGGATAAGTAAAACTTAACACATTTTGTTTATTTTCAAGTTTCTTTGTTTATTTTCAATCTATTAAATATGGGCGTTACGAAAAGTTGCAACACTTGCTTTTGCAATGATTAGTTGTATTAGGTTGGTGAAACTTTGGAACCGGGTTCATACAAAATATTTTTCTATGAGAGTTTCCACCCACTGCTAAGACATAGAAACGATACGCGTATAGAGGTACGAGAGCTACCGACGTCGGAAAATACGTGATTTCAGGGAGGCTCATTCTTTTATATCTTATTCCTCGTTATGCCGTGGTAGTCATGCGCGCAGTCTGGCTGCTGGGAACTGTTGCGTTTACCTGTGGGAACAACCTAAAACCGTTTTCTTGGCAAAATTGGGTACGCGATTTCAGCATACATTTTATTGATATCATTGTTTTAAGAAAACTGTTCGTGATTTTAATTTATCATTGCCAGACATTTACCCCGTTGCAAACGTCTTCAAAAAGTAAAAAAAATATTAAAAATTATAAGTGATTTCAGCAAAGCTGAAAATACCCATGATATTATTACTTGGCCATCAAATAAACCACAATTAAATTGCCAGACAGAAGGAAGAGGTTTAAATACAGGGTGTAAACGAATTCGTGTAATTCCTTAAAACCACATAATCTGCTACTGGTGAAGATTGGCAAAGCACGGGATTTAGCTTAATTAATTTTTTTTTTCTTTCCCTTGTGTTAAATGACTGCAAAGAGCGGTATCGAGTTAGTCGTGCCTGCCAGCCGTGTCGCCGTGCTTTCATTTATTTGTGTGTGGCATCGAAATGTTCAATCTCAAAACAATTAAAAAATTGCAAAAATGTTTTTTTTTTTTATTACTGTATCCCTATGTGGTTTGATGCGATCACTTAACTTGGGGCTATGAAATAAGTAAGAAATAAAAAACCAAGATTAAAATTTAAAAAACATTTTTTGTTGATTTTCAAAAATACCCATTTAATGTTAATCTGTGTCACCGGTAGATGATTACGCGGTTTGAAGGAATTACACGAATTCGTTTACACCCTGTTTGAGATGAGGCATGAAGGGCAGTTGCCTTAGCCGTTGAACCAGGTACAGGAAAACATTCTTAGGAACATTCTTCCTTAACTTTTGAAATAATTTCTATCTGCATTCACAGATTTTGAAAAGAAATGTACCTATCTACCCACAGTCAGCGAAAAAAGGGTAGTTTTCACAAAATATTTGTACGATGCCATTCGATCATATTTCCCTTGGATCAAAAGACTTACGGACCAACTGAGGTTGGCCACAACGATTAAGGTAGCTACCTTAATCGTTGTGGCTACAGAGAAATGTTCTTTGGAGACTATCCATAATATTTGAAAATATTACGAACGGCATTCAAAGAAATAAAAAAAAAAACATTCTTTTCGTTGTAAACTTAACATATTATCACTTGTTTTTTTCGCGATTTTTGACTAACCTAGGTGTGCGTTCGCGCAGCGGAATGTTGTTGAATTTAAAGATTTTAATTATGCAGATATTTAGTGTATGACGTCGTATAATTGTGTATGGTAAAAAAAAATTTGTGCACGCAGCCATTGTGGAGAAATTCACCAAAAACTGATTCCGCTGGGCGAACGTTGTCCTGGCGGAACTTTTTTTAATCCATAGACTTTAGAAGAAAGGAAATGTGTCCAAAAATTAGTGTGTATTTGTGTGTAATTGTGTATGTATGAATAAAATTAGTGCATGCATAAACTTCGGAGAAATTCAAGTTTCCGCTACGCGAACGTTTGGCCATTAGCTAGTTTTCATATAAAGCGCTTACACAGAGAGCTGTAGATTTTTACATACGTTGTTTTGAATTTGTTTATATTTGTTTAAAAAACAGATTTAGAAAAAATCGTAGGGCTTAAAAGATAAAAATATAAACGTAAAATACGCTTATTAGGTCTTAGTTCTTAAAGTATGCACTTTGGGGTCTAGATTTTCACGTTTATACAAACCTTGTAAGTGTCTGCAACATGTTGCCAAGTATCAATGATGTTCCGTTAGTAATTAAAGAGATAAAGGACAATTTACCATGAATAGATCACTGTTTACAAAGCAGTCAAATATCACGACGTTCTAAAGGAATTGCATGGTAAAATGTATGCCAATAATTAGTGTATTCATTCAACTGTTCACATGCAAAATTTCATGTCATTAAATTCAGTAATTAAAGAAAAACAATGATAATACTGACGAAGCATCGAAAACTTACATAACCCGACCAAGTTCGGATGGCTACAAAAAAGCGGCCGTGCCTTATATCTAAGTAACGTTCTTAACCTTCCAATATAATATTTATTAATATGGTACAGTTGCGTACACAAGCGTTAGGAAAAAATAAAACAATTGTATTTCTTGAATGAAAAATATTTTTTTAATAATAACGCCACTATCTACGATAAAAATAAATCTTCAATTAACAAGTACTTCTCTATTTAAATATCCGTGTACAAAAATATTTTTAATTACATATAATACTTAATTATGTAATTATAATAACGTTAACAAACGCTTGCAACGACAGCAATAGACTTAAATGTGTTTTAACTAAAACATTTATAATTATTTACGGTTTACTCACGTGCATTTTTCGGGATTGCCCGACTAGCTTCGGACCCAAACGGAGCCCTTAATCATGAGCTGAACACGCGGCGAGGTCGCGAGACGAACTGTTAAATAATCATAAATATGAATGTGTCTCACGAAAGTTAACTAAAATAGGTTTAATAAACGGTAAATTTAAAAACTTGTGGTAATTATTTAATTTCCCTAAGGGGTCTATAGTTACAATCCTGATCCGTGAAATCTTCAATAGAAATTAGCTGTATGAATTTTATTTGTCTTAAATAATATATCTAGATTATATCTCAAGTCTCAAGCGCATACTTAAATAAAGTACCTACGTAAATAGTACCTACTTTCTGTCATAGTCAAATACATTTAAAAAAGTAGGTGTACAAAAATAAATGACCTATAAATTATATCGAAACAACAATTGTGTTATCACCTATACCAATTCCATACCGGTATTATACTGTAAATTTTGGGATGTTCCCTAAATATAGTGCACGGCCGCTTTTTTGTAGCTATTCGAACTTGGTCGGGTTATGTAGGTTTTCAATGCTTCGTCAGTATTATCATTGTTTTTCTTTAATTACTGAATTTAATGACATGAAATTTTGCATGTGAACAGTTGAATGAATACACTAATTATTGGCATACATTTTACCATGCAATTCCTTTAGAACGTCGTGATATATGACTGCTTTGTAAACAGTGATCTATTCATGGTAAATTGTCCTATAACTCTTTAATTACTAACGGAACATCATTGATACTTGGCAACATGTTGCAGACACTTACAAGGTTTGTATAAACGTGAAAATCTAGACCCCAAAGTGCATACTTTAAGAACTAAGACCTAATAAGCGTATTTTACGTTTATATTTTTATCTTTTAAGCCCTACGATTTTTTCTAAATCTGTTTTTTAAACAAATATAAACAAATTCAAAACAACGTATGTAAAAATCTACAGCTCTCTATGTAAGCGCTTTATATGAAAACTAGCTAATGGCCAAACGTTCGCGTGGCGGAAACTTGAATTTCTCCGAAGTTTATGCATGCACTAATTTTATTCATACTTATACAATTACACACAAATACACACTAATTTTTGGACACATCTCCTTTCTTCTAAAGTCTATGGATTAAAAAAAGTTCCGCCAGGACAACGTTCGCCCAGCGGAATCAGTTTTTGGTGAATTTCTCCACAATGGCTGCGTGCACAATTTTTTTTTTACCATACACAATTATACGACGTCATACACTAAATATCTGCATAATTAAAATCTTTAAATTCAACAACATTCCGCTGCGCGAACGCACACCTAACCTAGTGGGCCCGGAAGAGTATTTTGATCCTTATAAGGAATTGGGTTTTAAGGCTGTTCCTACAGGCAAACTCAACGGTTCCCAGCAACCAGACTGCACGCATGACTACCACGACATAACGAGGAATAAGATATAAAAGAATGAGCTTTGCTGAAATCAGGTGATGAAAACATCGGTAGAGCTCTCGTACTATACCTACGGGGGCGCAGGCCGCGCAGGCAACACAGTTCAGCCACATTTGGGTAACGCTCCCACGGCGATGTCACCGACCGCCATAGTATCTGTGGTCTTATGGAAAGCAAAATAAAAGTTGGTTTGGTTACGTTGTAGGTACGACTGCCATGTCAGCAATGCCATAGGCGGAAGCCGTTTAGTAAAAAAATCAATACTTACCAACCAGAAAAGAATTACGCCTCTTTCGCGCCTTACCCTAGCGGCCTAGGCACTAGACCAGCCATATTCAACCTTTTTTTTATAGGGGCCACAAACACGTTTCTGTCATGGTGTTGCGGGCCGCAAGCAAAAATTATTTACTCGCCGCCCACATTTTTCTGATGGGCGCCAAATTTTTTGTAACTCGCGAGTGGGCCAACCACAAGGGTCCGGGCGGGCCGCAGGTTGAGTATAGCTGCACTAGACGTACCGCTTGCAAAGTAATTGCTACAGCTGCAATTACAGCGCGATTGAGTTTAATCAATTTTGCAGCATTTTTCAAATCTTCATACAAAACATCATTGTCCGACATTAGATAAGGTTTTTAAGAAAAATGTCTTCACTTTGTGCGATTCCCTACTGTTGACCTCTAGCAAATGCAGGTTCGCTATTCGTGTAAAGATAGTAGTTGCCTTCGATGTTTGTTGGAACCGGAAAGCCCATATCAACAGAGTTTTCCTTACATTCACCATTTTCGAATTTGTCCCAATTTTCACATGGATAAGCCACAAAAGGAGTTTTGGAGTCAATAGATTCGGCGAAAAATAGAGTTGAACGCCCATGACTACAACCTTCTGAAAATTAATAACGTTGGAATTAGTTTTCACTACCCGACAAGCCCCGACATTCAGTTACTTGATTTATTATCAAATATTTGATTTTTCGACTTTCTTGACAAATATCTTGAAAGCTCAGCTGTTATAAACAACACGTTTAGGTCGCGGCGTAAATGCGTCACCGATCTTCCGCCGATACACAGAATTTCATACAAACATATCACACCGTACACATCTGACCGAAGATGCGTTACTAAAATTCCTCGTGTAAATAAATACACGACGGAGGATCGGCGACGGTATCTCCCGTCAGATATGTACAGACCCTTATAAATTACACACATAAACCTTCCCCGAGAATCAATCTACTTATCTGTCGCAGTAACAGGGTTAAAGCCGTTATATGATCATACCTATTCCTAACGATATGATCATAGGTATACCGGAAGATGCTTATAGAAAGCATTTCATCAAATTTAAGGGAAATGTTTAGAGAAATGAACAACTTTTGTAAGGTTGTTTGGGTTTTCAAAGCAGAGTCAACGGAGCCCCGCTGAGCGGGGCTCCTATTTCTGTCTACAGGGTTTAAAGTAACCTAACACGAAGGGGATGAATTTATAAAAAACAGACTGAAATTAAAGGATTGGACTGTAGGGTATTTTAACCGTATTTACCTATAACTTGTTGCATCCCTTCGCAACCGGGCTGTCTAGCCCGCCCATTGTTTGGGTAAAAATCTGCGTGACCGTGGCTTCTCTGGTACCCGTAAACTCCACCACATGAATGGATAATGTCTACAAACTCGGCATCGCTTTTTTCTAGACGATAATCTGGTGCCATCAATGGAAGTTCAAATAGAGGTCGAGCGGGATCTAGTCCTGGGAGTAGATAACCTATGTCTTTTAAACAGTTTTGATTAAAAAGGTGGATGGGCGAAATGTTTGGAAATTGGTCTACCCCTCCTCTAGCAATGAGTGATATATCATCAGGAAGGTATTTTTAAGCATTAGGTACATTTGGTACTCACACATCCAAAGTCAATTGTTAGTATCTTCTGACTTATAACACCTATAAACTGAAAGTCGTAACATCCATACTATCACAATTTCTTCATTTTTATTACATATACCTACTTAAGTATCGCTACATTGTCATCATAATTATTATTTGTATAAAATTCTTATAGGTAGTGTGACTGATAAGAAACCAGACTTAAATATATTTTTTCAATTAAATAATGTAGAAATCCCAAATGTCATCAATACTAAATATTATTATATTATTAATAAAGTAGGCAGGGCCATTAAAATAATTCTGCCTTCTGTGACCAAGATACCATAAGTATACGATACTATGGATATAAAATGGGCCTAACTATTACAAGGGTACGTGGGTGCACTAAACACCTCTGTCTACCCCATCGGGGACTAAAGGCGTGATGTTATGTGTGCTACTTACGTATCGTTAAGTAACTAGGTAGTATCACAAAGCTCCTAAGACAAAACGTGAAAAAATTAAAGAAATAGCAATGATTGAGCGATAACATCGTTTTAATATGATCTTTAACTCCGTAGATATTATTAATAATTGACAGTAGCTGCAATACAAAAAAATGTTCTACTTAAAATAACCTTTCTTATATCACTCATTGCGAGAGGAGGGGTAGACCAAAACGCCCATTCTCCTTATGGAACATGTTCATATAAATGTAGCTTTGTTGCTGATAGTAAGCACGCCCCAATCCTAAATAGGACAAAATAAAAACCGGCCAAGTGCGAGTCAGACTCGCGCACGAAGGGTTCCGTACCATTATCTATAAAAACGGCAAAAAAATCACGTTTGTTGTATGGGAGCCCCCTTAAATATTTATTTTATTCTGTTTTTTAGTATTTGTTGTTATAGCGGCAACAGAATTACATTATCTGTGAAAATTTCAACTGTCTAACCATCACGGTTCATGAGATACAGCCTGGTGACAGACGGACGGACGGACAGCCTAAGCGCGTACGGGCGACTTTTGTCACCGTGACTATTTCATCAGTCTTATAAATCGCGCACGGGTGGCTTTTGTCACCGTGACAATGTTGTCACTCCTTCAAGTCCATTGGTATGTGTGTTACGACATGATAACTGGGTGCATCTCCATACATACTAGTCGCGCGCAGAAGGTTTGCCGATGACTGCGCCTCCCACTTCACCGACCGCTACCCGCGCTCTTCCGAATCGTACCGACCATCGACGCGTGACGTCATGAGCCCATCGGCAAACCTTCTCCGCGCGACTTATACTCTTAGATTTTATAAGAGTGATTTATATTGTCACGGTGACAAAAGTCACCCGTGAGCGCTTATGCTTAGTAATAACGGCTGTCCCATTTCAAAACCTAGCAAGGGTTACCGATACAACCGATAAGGTCCCGTTTTATCCTTTGGGTACGAAACCCTAAAAACAATAGTCTGGCCGGATTGGACCCTTCGGATCCACGTACGATAGCATTGTTTTGGATCGTTTTTAAAAGATTTAAAGTAATACAATAATAGATAACTAATTTATAAAAAAAAAAAACCTGACTGATTCATCAACGCCCAGCCCTTAGACCTAGAAAGCTGAATTTTGCACAGAGGTTTCCTTTATTATGTAGACAAGGAATAAGGAAGGATTTTTCGAAATTCAACCCCTAAGGGAGTTAAATAGGGGATGAAAGTTTGTATGGAAAATTGTCACATAACGGGTTCAAAATTTCACGCAAGCGAAGCTGCGGGCAAAAGCTAGTTATAAATAAATCATTAATATGATCATATAATAAATAACTGTGGTTAGGCCTCTGATTTCTAGAAAATTTCGTAAGTAAGTATAGTCTGCTAAAAAGAAATGGTTTTCTTACCAGTGATTCTATGTATTCTTTGGTTTGAAAATAAAGCTGTATATCCCATGACATGTGATCCTAAACTATGTCCCATTAAATGCATATTCTTGCCGTCTATTTGATACGCTCTTGCAATAGCGTCTAACAGCTTAGCTGTTTTCTTTCCTACATATCTAGTACTAAATGCTGACCATGGGTATGCCGGGTTTTTCGCTAATTCACTCCAATCCACAGTAATGACGTTGAAATCAGATTTCCTTAAGAAAGCATCTTTTATTTGTTGGAGCCATTCCGTTTTCTCGTGAGAAAACCACCCATGCGTCACAACCTTAATGTTATTGGACGAATTGAAGTATTGGCTTGTAAATATTTGATTGTCTTCGGGAATATCTAATTGTTCCGCATCAGTGTTACGTCTACAACATAAATTTTTGGATGAACGTAATCCATCATTTTAAGGTCAGGGTCCTCCTCAAACTCCTCTTCATGTTAATACGTAAAATGGTAAATAAGTGTAAGCAGGTAGGTAGGTACTATGCGGTACAGTTTCGTAGATTATAACAAATAAAAATATTTACTAAAATACCTGGTGTACAAATAGTAGTAGGCATCGCCAAAAATCATTCCGCGCGTCTCCTGTGGGAGGGTGGAGAAGTTCATCGTATGAGTGTTGCCTTCATCATCGTAAAAATATATCCATTCATCTCCGTACTCGGGCCCTTGTTCATTCTCATACGGTAGAGCAGTTGCATAATTTGTGACTGTAATGTTAATGTTATGTATAGATGCTGACTTTATGATTTCTTGGATAGAAAATATAAAGTGGTGCGCAAGTTGAAACATAATTTAATAGTAGTTTATGAAACTTACATAATAGGGGTTATTAAAACACGGTTAGTATCACACGAGTGTTTTAATACCTAGTTTACCTATGTGCTCTTTCATACACTACTTTATCTAAACTCATGCAATAGGTGGATGGCTACCTACTACATATTTTAATTAAAAAAAGTTTATCTATTATGGCGTCCAAACCCAGCAGCCCACAGCGCATGCGCCCAAGCGCATTAACCACAGAAAATGAGCATTCGCTAAAAAAAATGAATTTAAAACTCCCTGGTCAATCCGAATTAGTGAACTTTAATAGAAAAAATGTAATTTTAAAGCATTATTTTGTTAAAGAAAACGGTACATACTTTAATAAAACTTTTTAAATTGATTAGGTATCTAAATATGCACGTGAATAAAGTATATTATGCTAATATGGCACTAATGAGTTCATAATCAGTGTAGATAAAATTAATTACGATACCTATTTAATCACCATTGTAGTTACTACTCAATGGCTTGTTGTTTTTCTAGCTAGGTTTCTATTTCTAGCCTGTTTATTTCATAGACGAGACTTTTTTCTTTTCATACCCCTATTACCTATATTTTTTCTTAGTTAAACACTAACTGTAGTTTAAAAGTAGATATTAAATTAAATAAATATTTGTTACCTAATATACACAGGTACGCAATTAACTGCCTGAAAATCATTTCTTCGACGTGTGTGCGATGGAAAAATATGCCTTCAAGTAACAAAGATCATTCGTTACTATCCAGGAAATGTTAGTTACTTATCAATAGACATGTTCTAGAATATCTTTATCTTCTACTCATATTTTTTTGCCAAGTAGATAGTATGCACATGGTGTACTTAATTTTTTTTTAATGTTCTTTCGTTCCGCCACTCAGCAGTTCCTATAGTTCACCTTCATAATCATTGACTCTTATGCATTTTCTGAGTAACGTATGAGAAGTTTTATTAAATACCATCAAACCTGTAATTGCCGAAGGGTTCGGCAGAGGCGTAGGTAGGTACCTACCTGCTGTACACCTACATTTCGCCAATGACGCTATTACCATTTATTTACCGCGCATAGTTCCGATCTCCCGGCTGCTACTGAGAATCGAAATTTTTTGCTGACCTAAAATGTTTTAACAATCGAATACAGATCTTTATGGTCGTCGGCCACGAGGGACGCAAGACAAGTAGACAGCTGTTCGAATTATTAAAGTAGACACTGGAAAAGGTTCTTACGGCATAAGACTTTAAACTTCGCAACGCAGCTGGCGGGCAGCAACGCGTTACTTTATGAACCTACAATACTTACAACACTTGCTGCATCACACATGTACGTTAGTTGCATTTGGTGTGGCTCAGTGATAGTAAGCGTTGGGTTGGTACTGGCAACCTGACCGTCATCTTGCAATTTATGATCTGCCTTCTGGAGACTTTTGAAAACTCCCCTCGGAGGACTCCCCTACCTAACCATTATGGGTTTTGCACAGAACTGAAATTGCGTTAAATAAGTACGCCTAGTAAGTCTATGGGATTAAATATAATGACCACCATAAAATGCTTTGATACCCTTAGTTCTTTTACCAAAAATATATACTTGACACCAGAAAAATAAAGCCTAAAATTACAATAGTACTAGCTATTTTAGTCACAACTGCGCTTCAAATTGTATTCGAACACCAAATGTAGTAAATGATCACCAAATCTTAGCACCCCCGTGGCACCCCGACACGGATGACGGGGGCTAGAGTGAGCGAGCGAAGCGAGCGAACGAAGCCCCCGTCATTCTCTTCGGGTTAGGTTACTTTAAACCCTGCAGACAGAAATAGGGGCCCCGCCACAGTAGATAAATGTGGCCCCGCGCAGCGGGGCGCCGCCCGCGCCATCGGCTCTACTTTGGAAACCCAAACAAGTGACAATTTGGTGTTCATTAACTACAACATTTACTACTTTTGGATTAACAATGATTTATTTGGAGTCGTTTTGCTTTAATAGGATAGCGAGATGTTGAAACTTTGGTTGTAATTTTATATTAAAATGTGGGTTTAATTTTGGTGATCATTTACTATTTTTGTCTGTTATATGTTACTATATCTGGTGGTAAGTTAAACATAAGCCTAAATCTATTGCCAAAAATGAAGCGTATTATGTATCTTTAGTGTCACGTAGCATCCCATTTGTTTGGATCATCAGTATTTTTGTAACCAACTTCTTCAAAAAGGTTCTATTCTCAATTCGTGTATTTTTTTAATGTGTTTTCGGACATAACTCCGACATACCTATGCACCGATTAGGATGTTTTTTTTTGTGGTGAAGATCTGATGAAGACCTTTAGAAATAGACAATGGAACTCCTCAATGACGAACAGTACACATACGTAACTGGATTACGGCAGCGTCTTTAGTAGGTGTAACTACGTTTTAATAAAATCCACAAAAAAGAAAAACTTTTTAACATACATTTTCAGAAGTCGGTGCTAATTCATGCTGAAACAAATTGAAGGCACCGACTTCTGAAACTGTTAATTTTATAAGGTAATTATTTTATTAGTTTTTTGAAGTCCATTTTTTTTTGTCTTAATAGAACCTATTGGCATAGGTACGGTACCAAAAATTTTTTGAGCAAAAGATTTCGGTTTAGTTGGATGCTATCGTTTATGTATTCTCAAAAAAAAAAACAGTGCTTACTGTCGAGCCATATTTTAATTTTTTCATTGCTTTTATGTTTAGTACCTAGCCTAGGTAGGTGCAGTTACCTAGCCCAGTGTGGAGTTTCTACTTTCCTAGCGAGATTATTTCCTCCCTGTCTCGATTCTTCATGTGTACAGCACTTGTACTTAGTACAGTTAATTTTTTGTATGCAGCTCTAGGTAAAATAATACAACAATATAATCATAGCAACGTTATTGTATTTTTATTTTTTGAATTGAATCCTTTTTGTGCTTACACAGTAAACACATGATCTCAACACTTATAACTAAAAATATTCTATAAATGAAAATGGATATTTACTCGAGTTATAAAAATGTTGCTTGTGCATATTTTGTTTTCAATCGAGGCAAACTTATTGTGGATTCATTGGAGTAACAGTTAAAGTGCTCAGTATGATATTTTGAATATTCGAGTATTTTATAATATCACTTATTGTGCTGAGATATTGTGCATTATGCCTTAAGTTTTTAAGATTTGGGTGCCCTGTTTCACCGCAATACATTCTGCCAATGTGCAATAACTTGGTTTACTTACTTTCCTTTATACAAACTGATAAATACGATTTAGTTACATTAATCTAAAATATTGCTATCTTTTTCATTTTAGTCTAGAAATTGTCGAATGATGTTTGGGCTATTTTATTCAGCAATGTTTTACTTCTTAGCCTTCACTTAGGTGTATGAAATAATTGGACGATAAAAGTTATAGTGTTTAGACCGTTGAACAAATTCAAGTGCTTCGACAGTGGGCCTACTTCAGTGTATGTTTGATATCGACAAAATTCAGACAAATAGGAGGCAGTAATATCCAAATTATCTGTAAAGGTTAAAATAAGTGAAAATGCGATTTTTAATGAAAATTTTAGTATGTAAAGGAAGGATAATTTTATAATGGAAAAGACTAGATATCACATGGTTTGAGCTATATGTATATATTACTCTTGTTTCTTACTCTTGTACGTACAATTATAATAAATTTGTCAAAATAATACCTAAGTACATACGTTGTGAACAGCTCACGTTAATTGAATTTCAAGTCTTGGTGGTTGTTACAATGATCGCATTTAAGTATAATTTCAGTTAAACGAGTGATTTAGGCATTATAATATAAAACCTACTCATACTACTCGAATGTAGTCGTGCACCTACGTATTGTGTGCGATATATCTGTGGTCGCTTTATATCACTCGTCGAATGACATGAAATCAATAAAACAAATATTTACATTTCTATAAGTATTATACTAAAAGATCAAACTTTAAAAACAGGACTATTTTTTTCTTTGTTTCGTGATATGCCCGCCACGGTCAATGAAAACAATAAGAATCATGAGTTAGGCACCTGCACTAGTGCTGGCCATACGGCCACAATGTAAGCTTGCCCAAGAATAATATCTGTTTGTAATAGTCTAATTCCGTCTCGCTTAACAAATTGCAAAGTATCAATTTCTATATCAAAGCATAATAAATTCGCAATAAACAATCGTGATTTCCAAATTTACCGATAATATTTTTTACAGTTGGTCAGTCGAAAATATTGAGCATATACATACATAATTATTTTAACATATTATAATTAATTTCTATTGAACAGTGGATAATTTATTGCACAAATCGTCGATCCTAATATTCTAAGTGTATGCTATGGCGGAAGTTACTTAGAGAACAAGTAAAAAAAAACAAAACAAGGGTCTATTGTGTCGTTATACGTAGCTTAACTCTACACCGTCATCAGCAGTGAACTAATGATGCGCTTGTTCGCTGTCTTTGACGTAACATTACACAGTATGGGTGACAAGAGCATGTCGAGTAAGAGCCGAGCGCGATGTGACATTTGGTTATATGCCGCCGTACTGGCAACACAAGAGCATGACCACAGAAATAATTTTTGTGAGCGTGTAGCCCACGTCCGTGGACGAGCGCTACGCGACGTGAGCGGCTCACGCGCAGCTCTCACTGACACGCCGCGTGTCCCCCTGACGCAGCCGCGTCGTATTCCTCCGTATCAGACGCTTCCATGCACGCACATAAATAACTACACCTTATCATACCTACCTATCTATTTGTTATGAGTAATTTATTCCAATTTCTTTAAAGCGTACATTTTTATACTTATTTTTAGGAGGTCCTTAACTCGATATCCGAATAAAAAAAGTTCTGTGTTACAAATAATAGGTACAAAAAGTGCGACGTGCATGCAAGGAAATATCTAAGAGCACATTTGACACAATAAGTAAACCTAATAACGAACATAATACTAAACAGTCTTGGTTTTGACTGGTCAACTACATAGGTGGGATTACTCAAGGAACCGATAAGTAAATTATTATTCTTGTGAAATAACAGGCAATTGTTATATCTTAGTTAATTGTAGAAATAGATAAAACAAAATTACATACGAACATTTTTTCAAATATCTTACTGAATAGATGAGTGACGTCCAAAACAATTGACTGAACCTTTGCGATTACTTTGGGCATTGACACGTCGAGTCGCATGTCATTATCAGGTAGGTAAGTCATCAGCCACACAAGAATAAAAAAGTAAGTTATCAATACAAGAGAATGCTTAATATAAACGGGAAGTTCCTAAGTCGGCAGTGTCTAATGGCGACAGTGTCTAGTGCCTCACAAGTAGTCACAAGCACTGGCAAACAGTTCTTCAGAACCTCAATCATACCATACCACACCTAAATAAATAAATGTATATAATATCTAATATGTTTTTACATATGTACAGTTGTTCCTTTTAAATTATTGTAACTACATAAATAAAAATAATAAATTTGTACTTGTAAAATAATAATTCATTAAAAATTTCAAACAAAACTGAGTTTACACGTTTTGTATCAATCTAAATTATTTCTAAAATCTACTTAATGATTATTTTGTTGTATATTATAAACGAGCACTCGGGACTGGCGCTCAAGTGCGCAGCTCGCGTTCTGCAGGCGCATGCGGGCGTCGCAACTTAGCGCGACCGTGAGCGTGAGCGTCGTGCTGGTCGCACACTCGACCATCAGTCGCGGGTGCTCTTTTAGTAAATCGTTATTCGTAATTAGTTACAATAATAACTACAATATAATGTTGGTATGAGCGGTGTCGTGGATGCTTCCCCGCTCATACCTAAAGCGTTAAGGTGAACGCCTCTCGCACTGGCTGCTCGCCGGGCGACGGCACCCGCGGGCCATTTGCCCACATTACATATTAAAACAATACTTTGATCTGTATATGGCACATTCTGTTCATAGTAATCATTTTCAGCATTGAGTCCATTAGCCTAACGGTAATTTTATGCATATTTTATTAGAATTAAAATGGAAGTGCCTTTGTTTTAGTGGCTTAGTGTCACATTTTGCCACGTTTATTTAATTAAACGTCGCGCGTGAAATTACTTCGTACAATTAATTGACATTATCAGATAGGAAAGCAGGCAGTGCGAGCATGAAACGTCACAGCATCCACTTTTATACGTACATTATTACAGTCGCAAATATTCTTGTGCGACTTTTAAGTCATCATTACTAAGTATCTATTATTTATAATAATGGTTACCGGCGGCGTGGTCGTAACGCCAGTGACCTGGTGGGATCTTTTAAACACTACATAAACAGTGAACGTACCAAATCAATATCTACTTCCGAATAGCCCCCGTTTTGTCAATTTTCGGGCTCTATTAAATATGATGAATTGCTACCGACAATCAAAACTGATTATCCGTCATCGTTCGTGCCCGATATTTAATCATTTATGCCCAAGCTTAAAGTGTTTTTCAAATGAATAATGAATTACTCATAGAAGTAAATTCGGAATTTTAATATTACTTCACCAGATCTATGTATAAGATGAAGCGCATATCTATGAAATTGGGGGTGTCGGTGGGGAGCAAAACGACCATTCTCGAGGGAGCAGCCCAAAAAAGATTGGTGCCTCAGTGGTCAGCAGACAGTCTCGGCGGGCGCGGGCGGCGAATGCGTCAGCGCGGCCATCGGCGACAGTGGAGACAGCGGCGACAGTGGCGACAGTGGAGACATCGGTGACAGCGGCGGCGGCGGCGCCAGCGGCTCCGGGGAGCGGCGCCGCAGCGCCTGACGCTTGCGGAACTCGAGGAATTCTTCCTTCATGGCGCGCACTCGAGCCTCCACATCGTCACGGGACGGCCGCGCGCGTGTCCTCTCTGGCGTCGAGGGTGTAGGAGTGCGTGTCGCGCGGTCCCACTCGTAGTGCACGTCCACTGAGCCGGCGTCGCCCACTTCGCCGGAGCCAGGCCGGGGCGGGGGCGCCGGAGGCGGAGGCCGGTACGGTGGCGGCCGCCACTCGGCAAGGCTGCCCGTTCGGCTGCTGCGATTGTGCTGCGAGGACGAGGCGTTCTTGCTGCCGAACCCGCTGGACGAGGAGCGGCTTTCGGGCGAGGCTTCATGCGGAGGTGGCGGCAAATCTGCGACGGCCCGGGGGCGCGCATGTCGCGGCAGCGGCCGGGCACGCGGCCTAGCCAGAGCGCTGGCGGTGGCGCGCGTCGGGTCGTGTGCGCTCTGTCGCAACGATCTCAGGCGGAAGGGAGACGGAGGCGTCGGGAATGATCCATCGGCCGAGCTCGGGAAGGGCACGGAGCTGAGGTCGGACACGTGTAACGGCGACCAGGGAGTCCAGGCGGCCGCCCACGGAGGCCACGGCGGCCAGGGCGGCCAGTGGAGCGCTAGGGCCGGCGACGAGGCGCGGAACAGAGGCGGCGCGGCGGAGGGCCGCAGCGGAGCACGCAGGCGCGGCAGGAACCCGCCATCGTCGGAGGAGGAGGGCGCCAAGGAGGGAGCGGGCGACGCGGAGGGCGCGGGCGACACGCGCCGCACTGTCACCCAGTATCGCGCCTCGCCGCCGCACCGCGACGCCGGCCACACCCAGTTAGCAGTAAACCGCAAACACTGCACTATACTCGATATTCCGCGTTCTCTAAATCTGTATGAAGAGATGATCGATGTTAGCTTGGTATCTTACCTACCTACCGAACAACTTCATAGAAAGCACGGTGTTATTCTTTTCAGTTTTTTTACATGTTTCTAAAAATTCGTCTAATTTCTTGTTTCAACTAATAACTTTATACACATGATTCCAAAAATAAAGTTATGAAAACTGACCTGATTTCCTGTTATAGCAGCGTGAATGTAGCGAATATTATAGGTTAGAGTCGTCAGTAAAGACCATAAACGTTTTAAAAATTTGACATGTATCTAAGCGAGGAACTTTTACTCACTTCTTAAAAGGCACTTGAGTGCTATCAGCGGCGCGGAGGTCTGTCAGTCGCGCGGCTACCATGTTGTATGCTGCAATCGGATAATTTCTGAACATTAACGTAGTGGAGTGGTCCTCCGCCCCGAGCCCAGTCACGGCCGCCGCCCGCCACCCACGCTATGCTACGCCACCACCCACCATATTGTCAACGAAAAGAAAACGAGCACTGGACTGGACTGGCAAATGAACATCGACAATTACAAAAACTTTAATCGCCATCAGGTTACAGTTTCGATTAAATACATTTTAATGAAGAGAAATAGATTAGATGGGAGAGCTTCAAACTCGTCCTTTCCAGTGCACGTACTTATGACGATGAAACTATGCAACAATGTTGTGCCGTGATGATCACTACAAGCATAATAATATGGATGTCATCATCCTCAACTGCACTGAACAACTGCAAGGATTAAATTGTAACCCAACATGCAAAACTTAGAACAAAAAAAAAATTACTGCGATGTACTTTATATCTGGACGTATTTATTACGATGCTGCGGACGACGTTACATTCATGATCTCATGAGATTACGTTTCATCACATAATATCTTATCTTGATCATTCTATGAAAACTTCACAGAATACTTAAGCGTTAGTTTAATTAGGTACCTACCTCAATGTTTTACGAATATATCTTTACCTTATTGTTAGCATAAAAAATGTACTATTTACATAAACTCAATGCATGCAAAAAGCTTACAAAGGAAATGCCGATGTTGTATGAGTGAAATAAGCAGATAAAATACAAACGAACATGTAATTTGCCGACAATATGGTAAGTTATGTAAGGAAGTGTGCCTATCTTCAGCGAAAGTGTTATCTATGTAAAGAGCCTACAAAACTTGTCTTTTAAAATGAACTGTTTGTAGCATTATTGTCAAATTATTGCTTCTGCGAAACTACAGCGACTAGGTTATTATGTTACTACATATTCTGATATTTTCAGTCAAAATGGACCGAAGTTGGTCTCATTAGATTTCAGGTCTGGGTCTGGACTGATTTGTTGAATCCATTGTATTAGTACATAGTATTCTGACTTCAAGTGAAGTGGTTGGTTTTAATATAAGTATTCTCAATTATTTTCTAGTCAGCGTTATTAAATGCAGATTTTTAACACGTAACCCAGAGTAATCCATGTTCATTAAAGTTCTAGTTTTTATTACAGTTAAAAGGCTTTTTTGTTCGTAGTATGCAAGGCGACACAATTTGTATTACGAATGGTAATACACATTGTGTCGCCGTGTGTGTTTATAAATGGTATTAGTAATTTCCATAATAAGCTAGTGCATATAGAGAACGCGGGTTTACTAGCGCCGGCAGCGGACTAGCGGCCGCTTATCCCACGTGTCTCACCTTTCTCCTGCTTACGGCGTTTACGCTTGTTGCAGATCTTCACGGCGCACACGGACAGTATGATGGCGACTATGAAAAACAATATGCCGCCCACCACGCCCGCGGTGATCGCTTTGTGCTTCACCCGCGCCGGCACCGGGAACTTCACCTCCTCAGAACTCTCGTAGCTAGTCGCCGAATTGGCCAACACTCGGAAGTAGTACGTACGCCCACCGACTAGGTTTTTAACTGTAATATATAAGATAGTAGTAAGGATATTGTATTGGATTCTGTATTAACATGCTGATCTCAAATTAAGAATTTGTAGTGTAAGAAAGGAGTCTAGAAATTACTTTAAGGTATTTTGAAACGACACAAGCTTAAACGATGTCATTGCATATCTATTTTGAAAACTCAAACAACGAAACACTCAACTCGGATCGAGTTCAATTTAAGATAATTAAATTGAACTAACCTGGGGCCCAATACTCCTAAAATAAATTGTTGCCAAACGCAATCGAACCACAACCGTCAGTCAGTTTTTGTTTTCGAAAACTTTCAAAATGATTGATTTTGTTTTTTGTGTCAAACAATTCGACAGCTTTTGAAATTGAGAACTGTCTGAATGAACGGTTCGGCCTTGGTTCGGTTGTGATTTATCAAGATTTATTTTAGGAGAATTAGTCCCCTGTTACCGAGTCGAGTATTTTGGTGGTATTCGCGAGCAACGCTCCTATCGTTTCCAAAATGTCACGACTAGTCTTGCATTCATACCGGCTTTGATAAATTCAATCGTTTAATTTTGGTCGATAGGTAGATATCTAATGTAACGTCCGTCTATGAAGGTTCGATTAACCCCTTTTTTGGAGCGATGCAAATTGACCTCGTTGAAGTTCTGTTTCACGCGAAACAACACCTTACATAATGGTCAATAATGTACCATAGTATTTGATAAATTATTTATTTAGTTAGAAAACCGACTACGGGATTGTAAATAGGTTAATAATATTTGTTAGTAAAAAGTATAGGTAGTTATAGTTTCTCTCGTAATAATAATTTTACCCAAGTAGCTGGTCTCCTCGGGTCGTATCTGCCCGCGGTTGAGCGTCTTCCATTGTGCGTCAGTCCGGTACTTGATGGTGTAGTACTGCACCAGGTGCGCGCGCTCCAGCGGCGCCTGCCACGTGATCAGGAACCCGTTGTGCACTTCCGTCACCGTCAGGTTGCGCGGAGGACCAGACTTCGGACCTACGTTTAGGAAGTGTTACAATTTTTGGTTTAACGACATGGTGTTTTAAAAGAAAATGAAGGTGAAAAAATGAAGAGAAATGAATTGATTTAAAAAAAAAATCTGATGACTAATTAAATGAAGGTATCTAAATATACTGAAATTAAACTGAATGATATTGTATGGTAGTTTAATGTATAAGCATAAGTTTAATGTAACATGCAATATTAATAAGTACTTGAAACTGAATAATACAAGAGCACACAACTGAAACAAATATAAACCATGCACTAACTACAAACGACAGCAGTATTAAAATCTAAGATTGTTAACATGCGCCTAAATGAGTCTACTTGTAACAAAATATCTAAATGAATGATGATAATCAATGACATGAAGTGTACGGATAAGTTAGTATTAATGTGCAACATTTGTAGGTATATACCAGAGCCTTCGGGTGCGTTTTGGAATATCTTTTCGTCTACAGGCCCCGCTGGGGTGGGTGCCGCCTTCGGTTTGGCGCCTACATCTACAAAAAGCAATTACAAGTTAATCAACCCACCTCGAACTCCAACCAAACCTTGTAAAACTGGAAACTTTCCTCAATTTCTATTAGTCAATTTATTTGAACTTAATTTATCCCTGTTGACACAAAAGTTTCAAGCAATTCCACAACCCATACCAGTTATGCACACATTTTCATAATTAATAATATTTTTCATTAATTACAAGTAAGATTATTCCATATAAATATGTTATGAACACGTGTTAAACTCCATTACCGCCACTCGTATAAATACAATGGATTGTAGTACTTACCGAGAGTTCTTATTGTAATAGCTTTACTCATCATTCCTTCTCCTATCGTATTCTTGCTGTTCACCTGAAACTCGTATGTAGTGCCAGGCTGGAGGCGATTTATTGTGACCTGTACACAAACATCACGTTAAATACTGCAGGCTTACTATTTAATTTATCGACAACTTTTTTAGATTAAGTATTTTGGTATCTACGTAGTTTATTTTATTGGATGTACATTCTTATGCTGATTCTTGCGAACCGTGGCGTATTTACTGTTTTACTACTTACTATTAAAATTAATGTAACGAAACAGCATACATATCAATCATCTATTTTGACATCTAACCGGTTTACTGGAGTAGGTACTCTAAATCATCTTATGAACGGAGCTGGTCTAACATAAAAACTATTTTGGTTGCGCCGAGTATGGTCACTCTATTTACGATGCTAGGTGCTGTTCATAGTAGTTTGGTAAAATTAAAATGGGCAGAGTAGTTTTAAGTTTGCTGTAAATTTCTATGGTAAATTCGAAATCAAATTCTGCAGTTTACACCTAACATAATATTTTTTAGAAGATTTAATAAGAATAGCGAGTAGGTACTCACAGAGGTAGCACCAGAAGGCGTGACGGGGACTTTGGTCCACTCAGAGAAGCCGGCCTCCCTGTACCAGATGGTGTAGTCCTGCTTGTAGTCGGGCCCGCCCGCGTACCCGGGCTGCCAGCGCAGCGTCACCTGGAACTCTGTCGCCGTGCCCGACACGTTGTACGGAGCATGCGGCTGAGTGCCCTCGATCACGAGCTGCGTGTCCGCCACTATCGTTGCCACCTGAACGAGAGTAAGATATAGTTTAAATGTCGTCTTGTTGTCAATGATAGAAAGGAAGAATGTATACTGGTATTACAGTAGGAGGTACAATAAAACCAGATAGTTGATTTCCACAAATAAAAAAAAACCGGCCAAGTGCGTGTCGGGCAGTAATAGGGTTCCGTAGTTGCACAATAATGCGGAATAAGAAGAGGGCTTAGTAATTTTTCAATGGAATTTGTACGAAAGTTTTACTTTTCTAAGTTACATTTTATAAGTTGGTCGACTATTACTCGTAAACTTGTAACGCCTACTTAGCTGTGATAGTTTTTCTTTTACCTTTGTTGTATTGAACTAACGGTTTAGCTGGGTGGGGACACTGGACTCTAACAAAAATTAGCACTTTAAAGCTTAATATTTCAGAAACGGATCCCTTATTCGAAAAAATGATATCACAAACCCGCAATATTTTTGAAATAAGTAACCTATCCAACAATACCCCCACACCATGGGAAAGACGAGAAATAAAAAACATCCAAACTTAACGTGTACAGAAGGAATTTAAAAAAAAAACCTGGTTTTATTTTACCACTTTGTCGGCGTGATTAATATGTAAATCAATGCCAAATTATAGTTTTCCAGTACTGAGATTCTCTGAGATAAACTGCGGACGGGCGGACATGGCGAAACTATAACGGTTCCTTGTTGACTACGGAACCGTAAAAATGTTGATAAAAATTTCGCTGCTAGCCACTAAAGTAGCCAATAAGGCGGAGCAGGCGATAGCCGATGGGCTGATGGTTTTAGGAAGAGTGGAAGTCATGGATCTGATAAGCATATGCCTGATTTAAGCAGCGTTAGCAAATATATGCTTATATTCAATCACAATAGGGTAAGTTTTCAGAATAAAATCCGAAGATGACATGTGAAAAATTTTGAAGAGTAGGTAGTCGATGAATAATAAAATTTCACACACAACAGCGCCGGTGGTGCATTCTGCTTGAGTGTAGAAAATATACAAGGTTAGTCAGAAAGGGGGTACTAATCCGAAAGGGTGTTAAAGTACACATAATAAGGAATAACTTTTGTTCTACAACTTTTCTCAAAACTCAATAGTTTAAGAGAAACAGTTGTTCAAAAATCTCCAAAAAAAAACTCTAAAATCTATCTATCCCCAGTTATGATCAGCTGTGTTTACATTTTAGGTCATATTTGGGTTCATGAATTAGAAGCACCATTTTCTGAATTTGTAACTAAAGCAGGGATGAAGAATTTTTGAAAAAACTAAAATAATAATCATTTTATTTGGAAAAAAATAATATCGAATTTTGAAATTTTAACACTTGCTTCCAAACAGTCTTCAGAGATACTATAAGTGGGCTTCGGATTAGTACCCCCTTTCCGACTAACCTTGTATAGCATTTCATGCTAAGTATGCAGTGACACGTTCTAAACGCCTCAGTTGCGACAATGCGGCCTAAAACTGTTAGGCACGTTCTCGTTTTCAAAATGCGAAGACAACAAACCAGTCGTACCTCATTGGACGCGACGCACTGGTATATGCCGAAGTCCTGCCGCCGCAGGGTGTCGATGGTGATGTTGCCGCCCAGCGCGCGCACGCGGTTCTTCTGCAGCGGCAGCCCGTCCCGCCGCCGCCACGTCACGCTCGGCCGCTGCGTGCCCTCCGCCTCCTGCGCCTCGCAGTGCATCTCCACTGACTCGCCCACCTACATCCACCAACAAATTTTAGCACAAGGGCGCAGAACTCGTCCAGGTGACAGAGTTTGCGCACTAACAGGACGAGGCATTGGCATTGATAAGCTCGCTATTGCTTCCAGAATTGTCCGTCCCTTTGTCCCAGTTTTATAATGTCAATGGCGATTAGATATAGGTATGTCTCTACATTAAAAGAATACATTAATCTTCCTCGGTGTATTACTATGGTGTCCAGACAGTTTTATTTTTGGCCCTTTGTTGGGTTTGGGTTTTTTGTTTTCATAATCACAATTTTACTTTCTAATGTTATTATATAATTGTTAACTTGTTGACGAAGCCAAAAGGTTAAAACATCCGGCCAAGAAAGAATTGAATATATTTTTTGGAAATCGACCCTTTTTGTCATCTGTAACTAACTAATCAGACCAAGAAATAATCACGTGTTTGCCCAAGTGAACATGCTTTTGCGGACTAAAATTATAGGTAATCGTCAAAGCAGTTTTTTATTTACATTTCAACATTACAATACAACAATTCGAACCTAAAAACTTTCATTTACCTTTCTTTGGTACAGAGGTTCCGGTTCCACTGTGAACACTGGTGGTTTACGAACTAAAACTTCCATCGGACCTGCAAAACAAAGCCGTGATTAATTCCTTATCACTAAGTAGGTTATCTTTTTATTGTATAAAAATCCTTTGGTTTATTAAAATTGTACCTGAAGACCCTTGAGTCCCTTGCGCGTTATAAGGTGTACAAGTATATCGACCCTGATGGTTCTGATTGACCCGCGTGAACAGCAACGAGCCGTTGTTCATGATCACGATATCCTTGGTCTGGTAGGGCTCCAACAGCCTCTTGTCCTTCGTCCACGTCACGTACTGGAGAGGGGGGTTCGCTTTTATGTAACACTGCACTACACCCGCTAGCCGGAAAGGAAGGTATTGCACAGTCGGAGTGAACGTTACTTTCGCTGGATCTGTGAAAATAACGTATTAGAATTAGAAACTGTTGTAAATAAATTTTACAGCGAATTTGTAGTACTGCATCCGATCCGAATCTGGAAATTTACGATTCGGAGCAACCATAGTATTATTTTTAGAGGGCTTGCTAAATATCTGAATTTTAACAGTCATTTTAGATAACTGCCTGTATTTTATCGGATTCGGATCGGGCCACTCGAGAGCACTCAGTTTAATATTAATCTCACATTCAACATTCAGATAGGCCGAAGCGCTCTGTGGGTCTCCGATTCCATTGGACACTTCGCACAGGTACTGGCCCGAGTCGTCAGCTGCTACAGGGTTGATGACCAGTGCTCCATCCCGCCGGATGGTCACCCGTGTCTCTAGTGCTGCCACCTCAGCCACCGGCGCGCCCTCGCGGAACCACTTCACTGTTACGTTTCCTGGTAAGGCCTTCGCTTCGCATGAAAACTGAACTTTCTCTCCTTCTAGCTTCGTTTGGTTTGTGGGTGGCATCTGAGGAAAGTATTGAGAATTTATTGTTACTGTTACGTCGGTATCATAAGCGTCGATTAACATAGTAGTCTGAGAAATTGTTTCTGAAAACAGGAAGTAGATCACCCGAGTTTTGAGAAACAATTTTTAACAGATTTACGTTTATTTTCGAAGCTTTCATCATATATTATCATAACTGATTCGATCATGAAATGCAGAGTGTCGTGCATTGCTGTCGAACGTAAAGGTATGAAGTGATTGTTCAGAGTTCCGACCTATGTAATCTCTTGGCACGTTAGTATAGTTTCTAGAGCTAATTCGTGTCAGACTCACAGTAATGACAGCTCCCCCGGCGATGATGACACGCGCCGTGTGTGACACTTGTCCCTCGCCATTGCGCGCGATGCACGTGTAGTCGCCGATGTCCTCGTGCCTGATATTGCTGATACGTAGCTCCGTGCCGTCGTTGAAGATGCCTACGGTGCCTGACGGCTCCACGGGGTTCGCGTCCTTGTACCACAGGATCTCCGGTGTGGGCGTGCCCTCCGCCTGGCAGTTGAGTATGATGGCGTCTCCTGGAATTGTTGGTACATTTTATTTATACTTCTTGCTATGTTTAGTAGTTCGGTATTATGATACTAAGTCAATTTAATCTATCCACCACTGTCTACCAGTGTGGGTACTTTTACATTAGGATTCTTTTGCTAGTCACAGGCCAGGTCTAATATGTTTTATAAGAAATTTATTACATATTTTGAGTCAGCTTACCTAAATTAACGTAAATAATGTCTTCCGGTGTGATGGAGAAGCGTGGTGGCGCGTGCACGTCCAAGTGGAACCATGTGCCATTTTTGTGCTGGTTGGGTGAACGGTTGAGGAACACCACCTTACACTCGTACCAACCCTGATGAAAGAGAAAAACAATTATTCTTAGTATAACATGTATGTTTAAATAGGTATCTACAGAATAAAACCACAATTTTTATTTGTGAATTCTCATTATTAAATGGTATTGAAATATATCAATAAAACGTAAATGTGTTGTGTTAGCAGTGAGTGATATGTTAGGGGTTACCTGGTCAGACTCGCGGATATTGGTGAGGTTGAGGCTGGCTGCGCCGTAGGGTGAGTCAGGCGCCACGCGCGACACCCTGCCCTCGTAGCCCTCGCCACTGTGCGTCGGGTAGCTCTCGTACCAGATGTAGATCGGGATATCCTGTCCCTACACACACAAAAACACGTTATCCACCGTCACACACCTGGCGCGAGCTGTTTACAACTACCACTTATCTTAAATACGCCTAAATACTTATTTTCTAAATACTTTTCGCCGCATATCTGGTTGTGGCGCTACACATTTCCAACGCTGTCTAAAGCTTTCAAGACGATGCTATGCGTTTTCACAAAACACAGAGAGAATCAGATGCTTAATCTTGTAACGTGACGTGCAACTCCGAGTCACAATTGCACGTAAAAGTCAATTTGGTTTTGTGGTTACAAGATAAAAACTATCTACATAAAGAAAGAAAACTACTGAAACATGCAAGGATGAGAAACAAATCATGAAACTGTTCACTTGTACGAAGTAATAATGATTTGGATCTTTAATTGATTTTGTTTGTAAGTCAATTTTTGTATTCGTACTTCGTGCGTCCAATATGATAATTATAATGTTTTCAGACATTAACTTATCAGCGGTAATAAGAAATACAATAAATACGGTTTATTAAACGTGACATGCAGAAAGTGAAAACGGGGAAACTTAAAGCGTTACTACAGCGTGCAACAAAGTAGATAAATTGTGCAGTCACTTAATACGAAACAAGAAATACAATACAAAATATGTCAAGTACTTGTACATGAATCTACTATTGCCGACAGAGCGTGGGAAAAGCCCACAGCCACAGGAAGAGAGAAACAGACAGAACCGCCGCCAGTGCGCGGAGAGTGCGCGTGCCCCGTGTCAGCCGTGTAAGCGATAGTGCGCCCGATACTATCTCAGAATAACAACGGTGCACCCAAAGAAAGTAATAGGAGAAAAAAATCTTATTGTATATGTAAAGTGGCGTGTATGTGTATGTTCGTTTTCTAACGGGGGTCTGCTGCTCTCTCGGACTCGCTTTGAAGGCCTTTATCACTGTGGTGTATGTCGAACCGGTCGTGTGACGAGCGCGGTAGGTACACGAGGCAATACGCAGAAGAGGCAGAGATACACAAAAGGCGTGCGGTGGGCGCGCGCGGGGCGAGGGCGCTGGGGCGGCGCCCCCGGCCCGCGGCGCCCGCGCTTTACCACTAGCACGGGACAATACGAGGTGTCGGAGCCGACACAGCACGAGTTATACTTTACATTCTGCGGGGCGCGTCGCGCGGACGAGCCGACCTTTACTGAACAGAAACACACACACGGTAGATGAGCAGCGTTGTATTGTAAGAGTGGAGTGTGGACCGTCGTACCGTTTCGCCTACCTTCTTCTCCCACTGCAACACGTACGGCACCGGGATGTCTTCCGGAAAGTCCACCTGGCAATTGAACACGACGCTTTCGCCGAGGATCGCCGTGATGTGCACAGCATCTTGGTGGTCCTGGTGGCAGGTTACTGCGGGGACAAAGTGCATCAAATAATTTATAGCTATACGGGGCCAAACGTTAGACTGATGGGATCCAATTTACAAAGTCAGATATACATACTTATAAATAATATAATTACTCACTCGCTATGATAACCAAGCTTGTGAAGGAAATGTACATAAAAGACATGTCATTTAACGTACAGTCGAAAAGAGAGCAAGAAACAGCACACTACCTGGCAGGTTAACTAGCAGCAGTAGGAGCAAGCCGGCGGCGATGTGCGGCGGTTGCACGGCGCGCCAGCCCATGCCTGCGCTCCCATGTCACGGCCGCGCGCGGCGACTCATCGTTGATGCATCACCTGGTAAGTGACAACATAGTGGGTTAGGTAAAGGTGTACGAGGACACAGTTTGCCTCGTTCGACACGACAAACCAACCTTCACAATTGAGAATCTAAACTAGGTCGACAACCGCGCTAGCAAAAATGTTATGTGACCTGTACCATCTTTTTACCCATATCGCTTTGATTTCTTTCCCTTCATATGTGGAGTATCAGCTCTTTCATGCAGTTTCTCTTTGCCTTATGAGGATGATGACCGGTAGGTCTTTCTTTGAAATCTTTTCGAAGTCTCTACTCACACCAATAAAAGTCTCTACTTTATTTGCCACGCTGCATTTTGCCACCATGATCACATTATAAGCAGCAGCTCGTTTTAAATTCTATAAATAATCGACCATCGAAAGTCTACATCAGAAAATTTCCTATGCTGATTCGGTTTAGTTATCTATTATCGTGTTAAAGCTTGTCATTACTACAATTACCCTGTCAATAAGTAACAGCCATGCCTGTAATTCGAAAGAGGTACGCGAAGGGGTTGTGCTGTGGAGAGCTACATATAAGCAGGTATGTATAACAACTAGTTATGTAAGCACAGTGTAACTATCTGGTATTCGGTCAGAGTGTGATATGTTTTCGTTCTCGTGTACTCGAGGGTTTCGTTTTTCTTGTAGGCCGTCTACAGCGTAGGCGCTCTACGAAAAACAAGAAACTCGCCCACCACGGATTAAGGAACTCGTTATGACCTTAAGAAGTTTACGTCTTAGCTTTTAAGTCTTAGTTTTAATTATAAGAATACCAAAGATATATCTAGATTACTAAGTTAGATATTAAGTTCCTATGGCTCTTTGTGCATACAGGAACTACGAGTAAATAGTTAGTTATTAAATACATTACTAGAAAATACTTGTTCGTATCATGGTAAGATTCGTAACTGTCCACATTTTATATTTTACCCAAATCTCCAGATTGCTTGCCTAATTATTTCAAAATCAATCATGGTTCTATTAGAAAAAGTGACAACGTAATTGTCGTTTCATGTTTATCGAAGACTTAACTCCTTGCAAAATGTGTCAATTATTAGAGGATTTAAGGCAACGTCGGCTATTTCCCAATCCCGGATGAAAGTGAAGGTAAATGTAGTCACAGAATGACAGTTCAGCAATGATGAGCATTAATGTGTTTACGAACCGTAGTATACAGCTATACCTGGTTACTCGGTTTACATCCAAAAACCATGAACTCTGCTCATCATTCTGTACAACACCTGCTATGGGACAAAATATAAATACGTGAAAAAAAATTGCTTTTCCACACATTTTGTTAAACAACATCGATTATTTTGTATGGAACACCATTTTTTTTCACTAATTCATTTGCACATAATTATTATGCAATTTAAAAGCTTTTCTGTCTTGTCTTGCTTGACCATTACCTATGTATATAAAAGAAAGAAAATAACGTAATTGATAACCGAACCATATACAGGTTAAGTTCTGCTAATGCACATTCGTTGCACATAATTTGATACGCAATCTCTCTTCAACCGTATTTTGAAGTGGCAAAAAGTCCTTATTTATTCGTTTACTGAAGATGTATAAAAATCTTGATAAAAATCTCTATTCTCTTTCAAACATTTTTTTATTGTATAAACCTTGCTCCTTCTGGTAGATTTCTAACTAGCACGATCCATGCAGATTACGTTATAGGAGTTATAGCCGTAGTCATTATCATTTCCAACGATTATGTACATAATCGTTCATTTCTATTTAATAGCGAAAGTAAGTAATTGTATAGTTAACTGCCTACGTATATAAATTTTATACATATTAGCATAGACGATAAGCTAGGCGGTATATGAGAGGTGGGTGGCCTTTGAACCGCGGCTCGTCCTTGGACTATTTCCCGTGGCGAGTAATTGCACTGCATCACGACATATAATCGACCTACACCCTAGCCTCATACAGCCTGCCGTTGCCGTCAATATTCTAACGACGCTTAGTAAATGCTACGAGTTATGTTGCATTATAATATCATTGATTTTCTTTCGTAGAGCTTCGAGGTTAACGTGGTAATTTACTAAGTGATCTTTCGCGTTCAGGTTTGTGTTACTAAGATCAAACATCATTTGCGTAGGAACTAGTTTGCGTTTTTCAAGTGAAAACTATTCATCGTACGAAAAGCGAAAAAGTAAAGTTACGCTATAATAACTATGTCATTTCCTTTATGCAAAATGAATAGGTATGATTCGTGCATCACATCCTTGGACTAAATCTGTGATAAACAATAAAATAAACCAACATAGTATCAAAGGAAACCGCTGTCCTATTTTGAATAAGAATTTCATTTTCTAAAATGACTGGCTCCAAAAGGGTTATTTTTTATTCGGCGATTTTTAGTTTTTTATACGGGATTTCGTCAGATGGGTCCCTTTTATGGCAGGGCTCATTTTGATAAATGAGTTTCGATATCATTTATGTTTTGTATGATCTATTTTCTCTACCATAGGGTTTTTCTGCCATCATCATCCTGGCTTTTTACAAATGTGATTCTAAAATGTATTATAATATCCACAGTTGGAATAGCAAAAATCAGTAACTACATACTGTGTTTTTATTTCACAGGTAGTAAAGTCATAAGGTATCTGTGTCATATACCGCGGCCTCACATTGGCCGTATTTGCAATTCTTGTGCCTTGTCTTGGAGCCAATACACTAATGCCTGGATGGGTCTCCAACGACACTTGGGCAGTGATGTGAACAGTAGTTGGATCCAAAATTTCCCATTTAATCTTGGAGCAGAGCTCAAACTCAAAGTTGAGTCCAATGTGTGGCCGCGGTATTAAAACCTGCTACTTTTTTAAATTGCTGTTCAGGGATGCCATCCTACGCAAATATAACATTAATAGTCACTAGTAGTCTTCTCGGTGTCGATGGTTCACCAAATAGTTTTTGAATAGTGTATGGCCATCTCAATATAGATAGGAGTGGCCGCGCAGAGATCGTCCCTCGTGCAGATGTTCGGGTACAAGGGACTCGCCAGCAAGTGTGATATGGATTGCTCTGGATCACCGTAGTCATATTGAATAGTAGTCATATGAGGAACGTTAACTTGAGATATGACCCATTTTTATTAAAATACTTTCAGGTGTATCAGGAGCTTATTTATGTATCTTAAATGGAGATGTTTTAGATGATTGCTGTAAGAGAAAAAAATTTAGAGCAATAATATTATTATTGGTAATGAAATATTTTATATAACATAATCAACAAAATTATGTATCTTCAGCTTATTTATATGTTACACAGAGGAGATACAAATAATAGTTTCATTATTGTTGACTATTTTCATACCATACATAGTGGCGACATATAAAAAAAAACTATAAGAAAAAAACTCAGATATTTCATTTGGCAGAAAAACTACAACTAATTCCGTTCGTGTTCACTTGACTGAACGCTGCTTGACCAAAAATCTGTTCTCTGAACTGAACTCTAAAATCGAAGAAAAGAGTTGTATTATAATTTACTTATTTTCTACATATTCAAAATCTAGCTTGTTAGCAAGCTTGCTTATTGCTTAGGCAAGACTTGATACAGAACTTAAACACTAAAAAACAGCAATACTAGTCCCATGTAAACTAGATAAGTTTTATTTCAGTTTAAAACTTTAGGTACGTATTTACTTAGTTATTACAAAGACCTAGAATAAAAGACCTAAAAATTACGCGTTTATCATTCCGTAGATGTTACTATTCGGACATTTTATCACGAATCACGTGCTCACAGATAGAACTTTAAAAAATCAAATTACTATTAACATATCTGTGAAATCAATGCTAGGTGCAGTAGGTGTTATGGAAAAGGCATTTAGACAAAGTTACTTTATTTTGTAAAGGAAATTAATACTCAATACTTAACCCGCCATTAATTCTTGAGAAATGTTTAAATTTTTACACTTTAATGACGTATATATGTAGTAGTCCACGGTTTAATATAAAAGGTAGAGCAAACAATTTTAAATCGTAAGGAAGCAGAGAAATATCTGCATACAAAATTGAGCAAAAATGGGCAAAAGTTGTAATCATTCTTAGTTGGCAAAAATCTTCTGATACTGGCACAACGTGGCAGATATCGGGCACGGAGCACGAGCAAGAGTCGTGTCGTGCCAGGCAGCACGCGAGCAGGGCGGGCTGACGGCGCGCGTGCGGCCGGCCGAGCGGTCAGCGGATGCTGCGGCACTTGAAGACTTATCGATTTTCCTACCTTATCGTCGCGCGGTACGAGCGAGTGCGGGATCGCGCGGCGAGTGTGGTCGTGCTGAGTGCGGGGACAGTGCGGCGCTCTCGTAGGGTGCGGGCGGGCTCCGTCATCTGTGGAGGGCGGTCATGGGCTCGCGGCGGCGGGGGCGCGTGCGAGGCGTCGCGCGGCGGGCCGGGCACTGCCCGCCCGCGCCCAGCGCGTATTGATCGGTGCGCGCGCAAGCCGCCGCCCTCGCACATGAATGGTCCCCGGTGAGGAGCTCACGTGCTTGCCTGTCCCTGCTCCCTGCTCGTCGTGACCTCCGCGCGGTGACTACGCTCCACACTGCATGTCGATACTCCTGACGCTCATATCACGATTTGATGATATTAGACTAAAAATTAGGAGGGCCACATCGTTCCCTCTAATTTTATATTTTTTATGTGATGCCTTCAATGTTCCTTGTTTGATTTTACGGCTCAATATGATTACACATAGAAGACTACGAAATTATAATATTCTTCATTACATACATATGACAGAAATAGATTGCTTTTCGCATCCTATGCTTATTTATGAAAATACATAAGATGTGTACGTAGAATACTGCGTGATAAATGACGACTATTCTTTAAGTTAGCTAAACAATTTTGCATATTAAAGTCTAAAACTTAAGTATTGCATGGTCGTCGATGTCGTCTATAGGAAATCATAATGGAGCAGTGAACGACAGGTTTATGAGTGTAGCACGAGGGGCGTCGGTATTGAGCCGCCTGACGCTCAAATGCGCCTATATTGCCAATATGCGCCTTAATGCGCTGTCACTGATCACAGCAAATCCCTTCTACAGTTTATACGGGCGCTGATTACCTCCCGTAATATGCTCCGAGTTCGATGACGAAGCACAAAAATATTTTACCCACATTGTCATTTTGTGTGAGTAGCTTGCCAAATATTAAAAAGTAAATTTTTAAAATGATAATCATTACTTTTAGTTATTTATTTAAAACAGTTCATTGACAGCTGTTATATTATCAAAGACAATTAATTTTCTCAGGAGAATGTAAATAATTACACAATTTTGTAACACGTGTTACGACGTAGGCACTGGCTACGAAATACGCGTATTACAAAAAGCTACCCTTCTTTCGTGTTATAAAAATAGATTCAGATCAAGGTCTAATGGGATTATCCGACGATTATGGTGGTATTATTCAGCCAAAATAAGAAAGACGTCAACTACCTAACTGGATATTAATGAATAGGTACCTCGTTAACAAGTACAAATGTGTGATATTATTTAAATCATTTTGTGTTGATTGGAACTGTTTCTGGATATTATCGATATTTAGAAGCAAAATGTGCATAAAGTATTACAGGTAATATACTACAGCTTAAAATAGTGACGTAGTGACATTACGCTACGCGTTGCTACGCGGTCTACGCGACCTCTACGACATTGTAATATCTGGTCTAAGAGCTTAGTAATGAACAAATTTTGAATTGTGTTTGTTTATTTCCAGATGTTATTTAACCGAGAAATTTATTTATTAATGTAGAAGTATCTCATACACAAGTATTGGATTGTAGATGAATCTTTAACAACACAATTAAGTATTGTTAAGCCCAGAGCCCAGTAGAGAATTTCAGAATAACCGTTTTCCCCATAAAGACATAGATAAATGCGAAGTATTAAAACGTTACTTACTTGTTTTATACAACAGGGAATAACTTGGCTCTGTATTTATTTTTTAACTAAATAACTGCTCCAGAGCCGAGTTTGTGGAAATACATTTTCTTTCTCCCCTCTTGGGGGTCGTATTTCGAAAAATCTTTTCATTGTGCGTGCGAAGAATACATTTTCGTTGCGACTAAAGCAGCGCTAACGCATGACTTTAATGCTTTGACAATTTCTATCGAATTTTTCTACATTCTCAAATGTAATATTCCGTATACGTGAACATCGAAAATCGTCGTACTTTCTTTTTTGTATTTAGAGGGGAATGAAACTTATATCACTCGAAAGCTACTGTGCCGTAGATATACACAAAAAATAAATCATGTGTTTATGTGGCCGTTAAGGCAGGTAAAATAATAATAGAATTTCGACCCCAAGCTTACTATTCATTATAATTTTATCGTTAAGCATAAATTACATATTATGCAAAATGTCTTTGATTTAAAGATATTGTAGCACACAATATTTAAAGTTTTTTAAATTTATTTTTGCATATCGTTGGCGAAGTGTGTTTGTACAACAGTGCACTTCTGGTCACCCTTCGGGGAATATATTTTAAATAAGTGTAGAATATTAAATGCAATGAACTCTGTTTACCATTCTTTATACACTGTCAGAATATATAACATATACCCGCATTGTTCCGATGATGTACAGTACATCACACATGCAATGCTTAAGCAAATGTGAAGTGCGAGGTGTCAGTGCGGAGCCGTGGACTGTTGCCAGCCTGCCAACGTCTCATGAAAGCCTACACACTTGTACACACAGCCAATATCATACGTTCTGGCGACAAGCTGCTGCTTTAAACGCTTTTCCACGCGGCACTTGAAATAAAAATAAAGATTGCGCTTTATTTTAAAATAAGAATTCTCATTTAAATGCACATTTGCAATGCGCTTTTTGCTAATAAAATAAGCATTTACATTTCAGAGCTCATGAAAATAATAAACCTGCAGTAATTTTCTCGATTCTTTTCCGTGAGATTATTCTAAGCTGAAAGAACCTTCGTCGTCTACGCATACATAATTATCACGGTCGCAAAACTGCGAAACTCTTTAAGGATTATTATATTCAAAGAGACAAAATCATAATCCTTTTGGTTACGCCTGGCAGTTCCGTCATTATTTTCCAAGTTACTGCGGAGAAAAGATTTCTCCAGTTTCTAAGCGAGCCCTTCCGAGACAGTGTTGCGGGCGAAATAGCATGTAGGTACACACTACACACATATCTACCTATTTCGTGACCGGAATGAGTGATGGGAGACGGGAACCGGTCGGGTTGGCGCAGGAAGGGACGCACAGTAAAATGACTTTCTTACCGAAAATACTACACGCCACCTTTTTATATTTTATAGACATTTCATATCACTATTTCTGTTGGAGGCGCCCGAACTATAATAAATAGTTGCCGATAAATTTGAAGTGTAGGTACGCGTTTAACGTGTAGCCCCTCACATATTTGTATAATAATATGTTCTGGTACTATTGGTACTTGTGTAGCAGAACATTAATCAGAATATGCAAATGCTTAAACAGTTCAAAAGAATGACTTAAAAGTTATATATTCACATGGCATTACTGTAACAGACACGTTGGCTCATAAATTCACAAACACTGCACTACAGATACAAAGTTTACCTAATACTGGATACTGAACTGCAGAATGCAGTTAAATAATGCACCAAGCAAGTCCGTGCGGTGTCGTCGACGCGATGCCTGCGATGACTGTCTCCCTTTATCATAGAGCACGAGACCTTACTTTACTACCGATGAAAGCCTATTATCTGTAAAGCTAACAGTCAACTTTAGTTACAACGTTTCGTGCTATCGTGCCGACAGAATTATTGTATTAATATTGTAGCATTTGTGATCAATATCAAAGAAAAAAGTACAAAGCTGTTATTGTTCACCGAATACACAACGTATACGTATAAATACTGAATACGTAAATCAAATATGAATGTAGAGATAGCACAGAACGTTCATGCCCGCGTAGTTTACGCGCCGCGTACGTGTTCAATATACATGGTATTCAAAAAGTATGTCGCCGCAAATGCCAACATTTTTCAAAGTATTAGTATACCGAATAAAATCTAACTTTGAGTTTAAAGGTTTAAGAAAGTTACCCGTGAACGAATCTTATTAGGTACTCTTTTGTCGCGGCATGCAAGTTTAAAGTAGAGAATTCAGAAGAGCGATCGACAAAGTTGTGGCTGTCGCGACCAAAGCGGATTACTCGTTCAGCCTTCCTCGCTCTGTGGCTCTGGGGAATATCGCAACGATAACGCGATTATTTGAGCTCGTCCGAGTTGAGGGGACACACTATCCCTATTGTGAACCTTGCCCGGGTTCATGTTCGCCGAGTTGAGAGCCACTAGTTAGCGTTTCGCATTCGAGTGTGACGTCATCGGATACCACACGCGGCCAACTTGATTCCGTCCAATTATACACTGGAGCTGCAGTTACGGCCAATTACGAGTTTGGGCGAGTTGGTATTGGCACTATGATACCCGAATCTAATAACATATATGTAGGTGAAGTTGTAATAGCTTCAGTGTTGGATGTCTATTGGCGTACATTCTTAGTCAAAGTTCTATAAGACGTAAACTTAAGCTTCTAAATAAAGACAAAGATTTGGGGCCTGTGGTCTTCACTCGCGTCACTGTTCGCCAAAACATAAATGTGCCAAATTGAGCGATAATATTCACAAGACCCTTATCTTTGTGTAATGAAATGAGTGGCGTGTACAAATTGCCCTGTAGGCCTTTACATCTGCACTACCACTAACAATAGGTAATTGGTTGGAGCCTTCGGACCAGTTTCTGACGTATTAAGTAAATGGTTCGATACATCGCTGCTAGTTTTTCGAGGAACTAGATAGGTGGGCTCGACCAAAAGCGAGACTTATTAGCTGATATAGAGAGTGTATGGAGTGTACAGGATCCTGCTTAAAGACACCTATATACATCATAAGTTTTAGGTAAAATTGTAAGGCGTGTTCTCAAACTAACCTATTGTAAGAAGTTTTAATAGAATTCTGAAAAGAAAACTAAAGAATTGAACAGCAATATTTTTGCGAAAATATTATACTGTTATTTAAGTGGAAGTATAATTAGCGGAGGGGCACCGAGCCAAAGTAGTCGAGTCGAGCGAATAGTTTTCAAGGGAGAAACAGAGTCAAGTGGATATCTTACCAGCACGCGCTGCATTCGACCACTGCAAGGCTCTGAAACAAGGAAATACACTCTTGATTTTCTATTTTATAACTTCTATAAATAGCGTATTGAAAAGGGCTATGCAACTTTTGCCATACATGGCTGGCATGTTTTTTTTTTTCTTTTCGCCAGAATTGAAACCTAGCCCATATGTTAGAGGACTGTATGACAAATCAATAGCAAAAAGAACTAGGTCTACTAACCGTAACAAAACCAAGTTAGAGAGTGTTTAGTAGATTGCTATTGTTTTTTATCAGGCGTTATTTTTCTTAAATAAAAATACTCCGTGTGATATTTTAAGTTTCCCATTGTTAAATACTACCTACTCGGCAACTCTAATGAGTCATTCCGCGTCCCCCGCTTCCACATTATTATCTTAAATATTCTTTCTAGATCTTCTTGATAGAAGGGCTTAATGATGGCGTAGCAGCAATAAAAGGACATTACTGTTCCTGTATTTCTGGGAAGAGAACACATGGTTGTTGTAGCCACGTCATGTCTGTATTGTGGTATATGGCGTGGGGTAGACATCAACAAAACTAAGGTCCTCCGGCTCAATTTCTGGATTTCATAATAAGACATGATGTGTAAAGAGAGACGAGTACTGATTACGATTAATTAACTTTATCTATAAGAATTTAGTAGCATGTAATTGTTCTATGATAAGGTAAGGCAAAGATTTTTGTAAAACCAGAAGTACCTACTAATTATTTAATAAATAGTTTTGGTTTCGGTTTTTATGGTTGTATAATTTCTTTTTTGTAAGAATATTCCATAGTACAATTTAGAAAAGTAACCCAGAAGACCTATCCTATAGTGGATACGCGTTAAATAGTGTTGCAATAGCGATCATCGACTCCTGTGAACCACTGTACGCCCGTGATTGGGTTAGCGATACTTACTTATTGCGTGCAACGTTAAAAATTGCTTTCGTAACACTAAGGGCGAGGCCCCACTAGTGCGTTGCGTTGCGTTGCGACGTCGCAGCGCTAGATTTGGACCAATGAGACGTCGCAGCGCTACATTTGGAATCTATAGATTGGTCCAAATCTAGCGCTGCGACGTCGCAACGTAGCGCAACGCGCTAGTGGGGCCTCTCCATAACCGTGAAGCCACACTGCTCCGTTGCGTTGCGTTGCGACGTCGCAGCACTAGATTTGGACCAACCTAGAGATTCCAAATGTTGCCCTGCGACGTCTCATTGGTCCAAATCTAGCGCTGCGACGTCGCAACGCAACGCAACGGAGCAGTGTGGCTTCACTGTTACGTATATCCACTAACGCGTATCGATTCGATACGTTTATTAGTTTTTTTACTAGTTTTAGTGATAAAAAAACTGCCAGTGCGAAAAAAATGTAACAGCAACAATCAACTTAATCTATTTTATCAGAGGAAACCTCAAAATATCTCGTATGATTGTATTTTCATTTAATTATAATATAAGAAAAATAGGTAACGCGGGTAACGCCTGACAAAACGATACTAGCAATACTTCTCTGGTTATCTTCGTTCGGTTACGGTTGATAGACCTGGTTCTTTTTGCTATTGATTTCTCGTATTGTCCTCTAACATATAACCTAGGTTTCATTTCTGGCGAAAGGAAAAAAGTAAAACATGCCAATAGTTTGCATTGGCCTTTATTATTACTTTGCGATTTTACGAAGCGAGGTTCATTTTTAATTAAATATTCTAGGAACAGGGTTGCTGTTTGCTTTTGACTTGTTTTTAGATATCCCGTGTATGCCTCACACAGTTCTCTGGCTCTGAATTATAAACTTGTAGTTTGTATTAATAGTATGTATATCAAAACACCTCATATGTATAGTACCTATGGTTATATCCTAATCAGAAAGTTGCGTACATCTTCCCACCATATGTAACATTTATAACAATCTAATCTTTAATCAGGACCTCTGTTTCTGCGAAATCACATCATGCAAACAGTTTTTTTCCTATAATCTATACATATAATAAATCTGTAGACATGGCGTGTCTGTACATAGCAAATATTTTGAAAAAACCTGGTTGGGATGTTAAACTATAACCAATAGAACCCATTTTTAACATTTTTGGAATTTTTGTCTGTTTGTCTGTTTATCTGTTTGTCTGTTTGTCTGTTTATCTGTTTGTTTGTTCAAGCATCACGTAAAAACAACTGGTCCAATGTTGTTGACTTTTATAAATAAATATTGTGCTTATCTCCAAGTAACATATGTTTTTTGTTTCATCGCAATCAGTTCACGCAATCAAAAGTTATGCGAATTTTAAGTTTTCCAGAAGAACTTAGCATGTATTTGTGTATACCATTTCTTTTCAATAGATGGCGTTACGTGTATCAAATCACGTTGTGAGGAAATATAATCAACGAATATATTACTATTCTCAGTCTACGGAAGAAGGAAGGGAGGAAGAATTTAAAATTTATTAGGTACCTATCTATCTGAATGGCAGTGGAAGAGAAATACATTCAATTTCATAAGCGAGTGTAGGTATTCTAAATTTTTTATTGTGCAAGGCAATACGATAGATTAATTTGAAATACTCATATATTTTATTATGAATACTTAAATACGTATTTATAAATCTATTTACTATTAATAAAATTCAAAGTGCACTTTGTCTGTAATTAAATATTTTTCCAAAATTTCGACTCGGTGGTACTACACTATCGATACAGAAACCATAACATTTTTTTTTAGAATTATTGTGTCTGTTTTTCTTTCCGTCCGGACATCACGTAAAATCCCGTGGATGGATTTTGATGGAACTTTCGCTGATGTATTGCGTAAAGAGCGACAATTTTGCTGGTTATCATCACGGTATTATTCATAGGAGCCGAGCAGCGGAACATTATTTCCATATACTGCGTAGTATAAGCTGTAGACAGAAGTAAGTGCTGCAGTGAACGGTCGCTGGCTCAGTGTCCTGCGTTAAAACCTCACATTAAAAAAATACACTTTTTGTAATTTTTTTGGAATGTTTTTATGTATTTTATTTTGTTCATTGTTGTCAGAACTATTCAAAGCCTGTCATCGCCGTTTTATTAAGTTTATTTAAGCCTTAGGTAATGTCCCAAAACACATAGCCATGAAGGGAAAGTACTTTAAATATAAAAAATTGCAAATTTCACTCAAAGGCGACTTTATTTTATTTTTAAAAGTAAGAAATATTGCCTATACTGATTTTTTTGCCTGAACCGGGAATCAAACTGACAAAGCTATACCATCCGGTGGCACCTGTTGATAATATCTTTATGGTCAATAATCAGGATCAAATCTCTCCAACAAACACACTGTCTTAAATTGAACGAAGTGGAAAAAATAAGAACTACTTAACAACAATTAATACGTGCTGGAATTTAAATGTACCTAAGTTAGTCAATTTTCGTTTTATGGGCTTCCATCAATTTCAGACACAATGTTTATTGGAGCGATTTGATCCGTATTATTGATCCTATCGATTGGTGAAATAAAAATACAGATGATATTTTTTCGTATTTGGGTTGGTTCGATTTCCAGATCAAACTTTTTGAAATCTTTGAAAGCAGTAGGTACACACGGCTACAGATGAAGCTATACATTTCCAGTATAAGCTGATCTCGCATTGTATAGGATTTCCTTACAATGAGAGGTCAGTGTAAACTGGAAATGTATAGCTTGATGTGTAGCCGTGTGTACCTATTTCTAACTTATAAAAATAAAATGAAGTCTTCTATAGGTGAAATTTTTATATATTTAAAGTACTTTCCTGTTCCACACCTCGAATGAAATCATTTTATAGACTGCACTGCGTAAAATATTTTGATTTAGGTCGCCGATTGTGACTAGATGGCGTTGTAGCCATTTTTGTATCGCCATAAGGTTTCGTTACATTATCACAATAAATATCAATATTCAATTATAATCCATTTTAGCAAGGAAATGTATAGAAATAAGCAACGCGTTTTTAGTATTATGGTTATATGAACCTTTACGGTCAATCAAGAAGAGCTGAAACTCTACCTAAAGAAATGGTTTAAAAGATATAAGTGCCTTGGTGGGACACCTTTGTCTATTATTATAATAAATGGAATACTTAAACACTATTTAGTTGCTGCGACACAATGTTGTTTTCCGAGTTCCACGCGGACGGAGTCGCGGGCACAGCTAGTAATAAAATAAGAGCGTAATAGTATCTAAGTACTAAGAAATATAAAATTGTACAGTCATATAGAACTGAACTAATCTTTATTCTTTAACAGAGTTATTTTTTCTATTTAACGATATTCGTTTTACAACAAAGGAATATTAAATTCCTAGAACCCTATCAATGGGCAAAATGTGTTTAATTAAACACGATTGCTGCGTTTGTTGATCTTTAAACGACTATTTTCATAGCTTTTCAGCCTTTGCAGTACATTTCTCTTTTGAACGGTAGGTATACGTTTATGTGTAACGACCATCGTAACTTTATCTGTATAGAAACGGGTTTTAAACGAAAATAAAGCCTTTATGTGCCAGTAAGTACATAATTATATATCCTCATAGAAAAACTCACGATCTGAAGAACACAAAACGTCGTTACAAGCACTCTTCAGCGCCAGGACATATATTATCTGGTTTCGGGACGTCCTAACTGGTATATTTTATCTGTGGTCACGGTTCAACTGCCCGTGAATACGATCGCTGAAAAGTGCTCGAAGCAGCCGTGCTTGGCTTCGTATTGTGTTCTTCAGATGTCAGTGGGCTACTTATCTTGAAGACAGGAATAGAGTCGAACGAGCAAACAATAATGATGGCTATTTTCTTCTTCTTACAATATTCTTGCGTAATGAATATTTTATATAGTATCATAGTTAAAACGTAGGAAAGAAATATAAAAAGAATATGTTATTCGCCGTATTTGGTCGTGTCTTGTTTGATTATTTCGTCAATATTAGCTGAAAGTTAGTTAGCACGCGTCGTTTTAATCAGCGCTTGTTTGTGACCACTTGTTAATGATGGCGGCGTGAACTCGTGAAGCGGGTCGGTGGTACCGCGTCGTCGGCAGCTGCCTCTGTCACCGGCGGCCATGATTGATTGGCGTCCACCCGCAGCCGTAGCCACATCTAGGGTACGTCGGGATCGGGACATCCATAGCAATAGCAAAGCTACTTACGTCACTATTCGATCTCCCTGATGGATTCCAGATTTTTGAATCTGCAATGCCTCTGTTAGCAACGGATGAAAGAAAATGACAATCCATACATGCAGTCATTATTTTATCATAATAAGTGCCTATCTGTCCATAAAAGTAAACTACGGTTATCCATGAAACTGTATTATGCGTAGGTATATTCTACGGTATATTTCACTGAGAGTGGATTATACGCATAAAACATAAAGTTAGCTATGCTAGCCAGGTGGATAGTCTGTAAAGGTGAATGTAAGAGACTAGTAGAACTACCGTGGTTCCTCACTATCTTCCTGACATAATTCTGATCAACATTTGCAACTACGGGATGTGATTGGGTGACAGATTCCTCTTGAATACATAACAGTATCTAGGTACATATATGTGGAGTGGAAGTAAGCAAATATGGAATAGTATATCTAACTAGCTTTTGCCCGCATCTTCGCTTGCGTGTAATTTTAAACCCGCGTTTACCCCCTTTTTAAGTGTAGCTAGTTATAAATTCCAAAAAGTTCGGCTTTTATTATTTATTTTGAAGAGTGTTTATGCCAAATTTCAAGTTAATTACCCCTGGAATAAGGATTTTCATACAAATGTTAACAACCCGTTTCACCCCCTTAGGGGTAGATTTTCCAAAAACGCTCAAACACGTATATGTTTATTTCTTACCAAAAGCCTAAATATTTAATTTCATGCTTCTAACTTCAAAAATACCAGATTTCTCATACAAACTTTCAACACTTATTTCACCCCCTTAGGGGTTCAATTTCCAAAAATGCTCAAACACGTGTATATTTATTTCTAACCAGAAACCATAACATTTAAATTCATGCTTCTTACTACAAAAATGACGGACTTAAATACAAACTTAAATCCTCTATTTCACCCCCTTAGGGATTGAATTTAAAAAAATCCCTTCTTAATGGATGTCTACGTCACAAAAGGTATCTACTGTCAAAATTTCAAGTTTCTAACCCCAGCGGTTTAGGCTGTGCGTTGATAGATCAGTCAGTCAGTCAGTCAGCTTCTCCTTTTATAGATATAGATACGGAATAACAATTAATTTTAATTATTATTCCATAATATTAGGTATACTATTCCATTATTTGCTTATACTTTCCTGTATAATCGATAGGAAATATTAATTACTTCCGGCTTTATCAATAACAAAGTAAAGTAATGTATCTTAGGGCCAATTTCACCGATCGTCTCCAAAACTCCGTTCAGTAAAACTGCGTTTACACTAACTGAGTTTAGTATCAAGATTTGATCTCGATTAAAATCAACTGCATTTCACAGAGCAAAACGGCCGTCCCGTTGATCGCGTTTACGAAAACCGAGATTATGGTATTTCAGAACGGCAACGTCGCGTTGCGTTTTGTCCTTGCATCGAAACTTGACAAAACGATAGTAATATTTGTGTAAAAATACGTGTAACAAAACGTATTTCTTTGGCTATCAATATTAATGTCATGTTAACTTCATAAAGTGAGCTTAATTATATTGTTCGTTTTGCGTGGCTGTATTTTTCTGATTTGCAGTGCACGTAATTTAGTGGGAATGAAAAAAATGAGTAAACTCTTTTTATTATATATCTGAAAATATTGTGTAATTATGCATCGATGTGATAGTTTTTGGATATAAAAACCAATTTTTTGATATTTAATTGAAAAATATACGATTTTGCCGAAATATCCCTTTACTTGTTAATAGGAGACATCTGGCCTTTTCTAATAAACTGGTCAGGACGAATCTACCCATACACAATACATTAAAAAAAAGGTCCGCAGGTCAGTTTTTGCTTGTGCCAGATGTTCCTTAATCGCGTTTAAGATCGCTAAACGGTCAAAATTGGGCGTTCAGTGCAGTAACTGCGTTTAGCACTAAACTAGTTTAAATACTGTCGGTGAAATGCCAAAACAAATCTTAAACTTAGATTAACATTAAATCGACCTTTAACTTTAACCCTTATAAGGGCCAATTTCACCGACCAAATAAAACGCGATCAACTGAGCATAAACGGCGATTTAATGTTAATCTAAGTTTAAGATTTGTTTTGGCATTTCACCGACAGTATTTAAACTAGTTTAGTGCTAAACGCAGTTACTGCGCTGAACGCCCAATTTTGACCGTTTAGCGATCTTAAACGCGATTAAGGAACATCTGGCACAAGCAAGAACTGACCTGCGGACCTTTTTTTTAATGTATTGTGTATGGGTAGATTCGTCCTGACCAGTTTATTAGAAAAGGCCAGATGTCTCCTATTAACAAGTAAAGGGATATTTCGGCAAAATCGTATATTTTTCAATTAAATATCAAAAAATTGGTTTTGATATCCAAAAACTATCACATCGATGCATAATTACACAATATTTTCAGATATATAATAAAAAGAGTTTACTCATTTTTTTCATTCCCACTAAATTACGTGCACTGCAAATCAGAAAAATACAGCCACGCAAAACGAACAATATAATTAAGCTCACTTTATGAAGTTAACATGACATTAATATTGATAGCTAAAGAAATACGTTTTGTTACACGTATTTTTACACAAATATTACTATCGTTTTGTCAAGTTTCGATGCAAGGACAAAACGCAACGCGACGTTGCCGTTCTGAAATACCATAATCTCGGTTTTCGTAAACGCGATCAACGGGACGGCCGTTTTGCTCTGTGAAATGCAGTTGATTTTAATCGAGATCAAATCTTGATACTAAACTCAGTTAGTGTAAACGCAGTTTTACTGAACGGAGTTTTGGAGACGATCGGTGAAATTGGCCCTTAGTCTACGTCTAGCCCGTCACGTATTGTTACTAAATCGACGTAATGGTTGAGAAAATTTCGCAGAAATGTGGGACACTTGTAATAACAATAATAAAGTTTCAATTATCTTAAACCTCATTAACACGTAAACTAGCTATTCAGGGAGCAACCTACAGCTAGGTACCACCCATTCCGCTCCACGTCGGAATCTCAATAGGCGACTTCCTTTTTCTCAAAAAACCACCGGCCTCTTTAACATGCAATCTAAATTCCGATTTAAACTGTGATCGCTCACAGTCCAAAGGGTCTAAGAGCGGAGGAATGTCGGGAATGCAATCAAAAACGTCTCAATGGTACCGAGCGATCTAAGGAAGCGTCACACATCAAATCGTTCGGCACGCTTCTCCAGCGCATTCGACACTCACCAGCTGTGATTGATGCCGCTTTGATATCACTATTAGTACATGCTATATTATTTTAGCTTAGAACTATTACCAGGCAACCCTCTGTTTAAGTGACTTTAACTTAATCGTTTCAAGTTACAACCTATTGTGCGACTGTATTCAAGTTATTTGTGTCAACGGTTAATATAATCAAGAAATGAAAAAGCAGTGAGATTAAAATTGTCTAGTGGCTCTAGGACAATCTGTGGTGGACAGTACGAGTGCGGTATAAAATATTTTACCAGAGTGGCGTTCAGCTGCAAAATATTAATTTTCTTTACTGCCGAGCTACCGGCTTAATATATCTGACCCAAAATAATTAAATTATATTCATTTCACACTTTTCGGGCACGAATTTCGGTTAATCCTTTTTCACGATGTGTTCTCTCATTTTTCAACGTGAGCTTAATTGGGGTTTACTTGCGACAAAGTAGTTAAGTCCTGATTGAGGGACATTAAACGCCGCAGATTTGCGCTCTGCAAACTGAAGGTTTAATAACGGATCTAGATGTAGAATATGTCATATTTTTAACGAAATAGCTATAAGTATTAGGAGTACATTCCGTCAGCAATCAACTTTGAGCTAATACATACAATAGTACGTACGTAGTGATGTGATCAATATCGTGCATTGTTAGATTCGGAGACGGCTGCCGGCGGCGCGTAATTTCCGCTCCGTTCAGCTTAATCGCGCCGTTTCCTGTATCGGCTTATGAATCTTTTGATACTGCGCGCACCACAATTCGCGAATCAATTGATTACCCCGACGTTCATGGTAATCACCGCACAACATCGCGGCTTATGGCTATGATCTAGTTTGTTCTACGTTCTGGTTACTGTCAGCCTTTATTATAAACAGGTCAATGAAGTGCTCGGTACGTTAATCGGTATGTTTATTTTAAGTAGCGTGTTTTCTTTCTTTAGTGACCTAAATCTTTTTAGTTTTTAATCTTTTTAATGTGATTGTATAAACTTTAACGTGTTTGGTGGTTGTGTTGTTTATTTGTGCTATCGTAAGTAGCTAACTTCTAAAGAAACTGGAATACTTGTTTGCTTTTGCGTGTTGACTAGAAGATATAAAGTAGGGCTAAATGTAACATATAAGTTAAGAATAAAACATCTCAACAAAAATTTCTTTCGTAACAGATCTGGTATTAGAAAAGAAACTAAAACTACCAACCGAAGCAATTTAGAAAAAGTATGCGAAACATGTTCAACCTAAATAAACCTATCTGTGGCCATTCATACGTGGTGAAAGGGTATAAACATGCAACGTAATCAACTGGGCTGGTTTTAATCATCGAGGGCTGTTCGACACGGCTCACCCCGCGGCCATGTTGGCCATATCTACTCGTTAGCTACAACAGCTCGCGACATGCCAACATTATTTGAATACATGAACAGTTTATCCTAAAACGACATGACACAATAACGAGTATACTGCTCGTTTACTGCTACTGTTTAGCTGTAGCTATTTGCAAACATTGGTGGGGCTGTATTCCGATATCTTGGTTATTGGGTGCCATTTTTGTATGGCATTTTTATTTTGGAAATAAGATATTATGGGCTGGTTCGCTCCGCGATAACACCCCATTTAGTTTTTTTTTATAACTTTCTTGAGACATTCATATTTGTGATTAGTTGGGCAATCCCAAAAAATGCACGTGAGTAAACCGTAACTAATCACGTTAACAAGTTCACGTTACATAAAAAGCGAATTAAAAAAATAAGAACTGAAAACATGTAAACAAGACGTACAACTTACTTGTAATCTTATCATACGTAAATAACGTCATAACGTAAAATTTAAGTAGGTTTTAAAAAAAAAATGCTGTCACATCATAACTAACGTCGGAGGCTACGTATGTTTTTTTGGTCAGTCAGTTTGTGAATTGCAAAAGTCGTAGGTAGCCTCCGACTGCATGTTATGATTTAATAGCATATTTTTTTTAAAACCTACGTAAATTTTACGTTATGTTATGTATGTTATGATTAGAAGTACGTCTTGTTTAAATCTTTTCAGTTCAATTTTTTTTATTTCGCTTTTTAAGCAGGCGGGTTTTATGATTTTTTAGTTTTATTTTATCAATGTATCGTACCTATTTATAATTAACTGCCGTTGTAATGAGGCCTAAACAAATCTATCTACAGACACTTCATTAAATATACCATCACTCGCTCTAGTCCGCAATTTAGATCCTACACAACTTTCAGGTTGCGTAATTCTTAAACGAAACTTATGGCTGTAAAATGGTCAAAGAAATATGATATTGACTTTTAAAAGACCTATTCAGCGATATCCAACATAATAAAGAAGGCTACATTTTTTTTTTGTTTCTCCCCTCTTTTCTTATTTCACGGACGCCATTTTGATTTTATAATAACAAAACCTAGCCTATAATCATCGCACGGCTCAGTAAAATCGATAGACACCTCATTCATTAAAATCCATCCAGCCGTTCGGATGCTTCGAGGGTATAAAGAATTCCACATACATAGATACGCGTGAAAAACATAACCCTGTCTTTGCTGTCGCGCAGTCGGGTAAAAAGACTAGCAGCCTAAAGAGGCGGCGCCTAAAAGTAACCCACCATAAATATCTAGAAAAATAACAACAATGTCCATATCTTACCCAAATTACTATTCGCTTTGATTTATTAGGTTACCACAGTGACTGAAAAATTATTTCTAATACATTTTTCTTTTCATTTTCACCAGGTATACATTTTCTTCCGCCGTGAATGTGCTAAGTACCATAAAAAGAGAATAAATCAAGTCAGATACTGCTCTAAATAAATGTAATTTACGGTTACGTTTTCGCTTTCCGAGAATAAAATGACGTTACACCACCTACCGAGATGTACGGATCTCGTGAAAATTCTTATACTTTTGTCCGGACATTTTGGTAAGGTGATTATAAAAAGCGTAGTTACTCTCATTTGAGAGTTATTTCAATTCACAAAACGTCTTGGATATTGTTGAAGAAGTAAACATTACTTTTTTTCAGGGTGCTTGCATAGATCCTCCACGAGTGATGATACTTAAGTACGTCCAGTGCACCTTGGGCAGTAGTCAGCCCTGCGATCAACCTTGCTGGCTGGCTAATCTTTTCACCACGGCGTGAGAGAAAAAGAAGTATTTTTCCAAATTACAAAATACTATCCTGTTAGGAACATGACCAAAACATATTGAAGTAAGTACAACGGACAGAATGTTACATCTAGTTAAAATAGTGTCATAAAGTCGTGACTTAGGCAAATGTACCTAATTGAGATAAATATTACAATTGTAATTCTTTAATTAATGTAATTTTTTCCCTCCCACATTATTGTCAAGAATCCACTTAAGTACTTATGCTTAGGTACATACATACACTTAAGCTTGGGAGAATATTTCTGGGCATTGCAATGTTGTGCTTTCATTCGGTTTTCCGTACTTGCTGCAGGGAGGTGACAAATGGATTAGATAAGGTTTCTGTGCCAGGCAGGAGACATAAAATCATTCATAATGGATTCATAAGGCGAGTGAGTTCACGGCCCACGGCCGTAGCCGGCGTTATGACTTCACTGTTCGAAACCGCATCTTCTTTAATGAAGACAGAAACCTAGTCAGATTTAACTATTACACAAGATGCCATTCTTATTTAACAATGCCTGACTGAGCATTGTTAATTTTGTAAGAATGGTTTTCATAAAACAAAGTGCGTTGGTCTTGTCTGACAATGTTTTTATTTGTGGATATACGACAAATAATACACAACTATCTCTTTTTAACCTGCAAGAAAATGCGGATATTAAGCTACTAACCATATATACAAGGTGTAACATAAATATGTGTACACTCTTATGGGGTCACTGTACTCATAATTATGAACAACTTTTACTATGGGACCAAACCTGAAATCGCGATTTTTTTTTCGCGGTTTCCTGTTTGATCCCATAGTAAAAGTTGATCATAATGATGAGTACAGTGACCCCTTATGAGGTTGTAGACTTATTTATGTTACACCTTGTATATAGCTCTAATAAGCCTATCGCGTTCCAGATGCACGACAAGTCAAGAAAACTGCAAAGCTGCTTATAATAACTATAATGTAAAGCTAACGTAGGATTTTCCAAATTGAAGGAGTGACAAAATATAGATAAAACGCCTCCTGATCCTGAAAAACCGAACTAAATAACACACCCAGCGGCACAGGCACATAATCCAATATCAAATTTCAACATGTGAAATAATCTGGTGAGTTTCAATTTGAAATGTGAACTAAATTTCGGTTTTATCAGTGCAAAGTGGAAAGGAAGGAAGCGGAGAATGCGCCGGGAATATTTGTTTAGTGCCCAGACGCCAACCGGCTCCCAGCCCCGGCGCCCGGCTCCGGCGCCCGGCCCCTGCGCCCGGCACGGAACACGACTGATCTGGTGGAGTCGCAAACACCCTGCTCTTGTTTTTAGGTCACATGTATTTTAATTAATTTGTACGTTTAACAGTGTGAAGACTATTTTGGGAAAAAGGTTTGTGAAATAGATTAATCGACGCAAATATGTGCTAAACCAGTTGGTGTGTAGACAGGAACTATTTGCACAAGATGTGTGTCCATTGGTGTCAATAGTTCCTGGCTTATGTGTCACAACATTTACCTAAGTTCCTTTTAGAACTTAGTTTTAGAGTAACTAGAATTTGTCACATTTAGGAGAAGTTTTAAATAGTCTGTGTGCCTTCGAAATAAATTACCATTTTAGTTTCATTTGTTACTTGTATTTTATTTTATGGCCACGAAGCACTGAAAGTGGAGATAAAAGAATCTAAAATTCAACGTTTACTAACCGAAATTTGAATACCAAATCAAGTTAATGTTTATAACTCACTACACACTTGCTGTACACGACACCATAATTCAAACAATACTAGATGCAAACTAAACTCACTTACAACTCTGATTTGATTGTGTTTCAAGCGGAAATTGCTCGGCATTATCGAGTCTTTACGAACACACAAGGCCTATAATTATCGACCATGTACAAATGTATGTACCTACACAGATTTTATACCAGATCCTCCGTTTCGTTACTTTTATTACAACATGTTTTATTCCGACGAATCAGGATTTTAATTTCCATGTTACGGCAGATAGAGGAGGGTGGCTAATGCGAATTTTTGCAGGAAAGAGATAACAGAACAAATTTCCGTCACGATAGATTGCAAATCGTATTGGCAGAGCGATCTGGACAACTTAAAATGAAAAGTAGGGAAGAAGGAAAGCTTAGGAAGAACGATTCCTTAACTAATACCAATGTAGTAAATATCAGATAAGAAAACATTCTCAATACTTAATATTGTATTTTATTAAATTATCGCATAAATATATAATAAGCTATTATAAATAGCATTTAATAATAAGCTGTTGGTATTTTTAACACTAGATGTGTCCATGTCTACTGTCCGTAGTGTATCGACAATTTATTCATGCTCATTGATATGTGGTCATTCTTCTATTGAAAAAGATTTACATTTTTTTTTAAATCATACTTAAGAATATACTATTGTTAGTTATATAGAAGTTGAATGTCATAATGATCAATATGACGTTCAATGCAAGTGGTGTAAAAATGTAAGTTGTAACAGATGGAATAAGATTTTTTTGCAGGTACTTTTACTACTAAATAAACTATTAGTATGTAGGTATGAATGTGGTACTCAAAACAAAATTAATATAAGAAAGAATTAATATATGCTTCTATATTATAAGCAAAAACTCGCCTACTGAGGATGTTACCTCAGAAAGGAAATGGTGGACCGGTTAGGTTTCAATGAAGTGGTCCTACAGCGACGTGGCTATCGGTTGTCGTAACCACAAGCCCATCCTGTGCAAGCAGCCCGGAGGAAACCGCGTGGATGATATCACGTCACAGCGGACATCGTGTCGATATTAAAAGAGAAAGCAGACATTTACCCACTGCGCAATTTTTTTATACCAAAATATAAAAATAAACATAAAAATACCGCAGTAAACTTTACATACTTAATTGTAAAACAATTATTTTTTCTTTTTTTGTTATTCCGATGTAATTTCACACACGCAATTTGCAAAATTGTTTTAATTTACATAATAGCTTTCAAGCTTAGGGCCTATATCCATGACTATTTTAATAAAAGTATCGTTGTTATAAGTAACTGATTATTCTACCTACGCCCAAAAGGAAGTACCTGGTCATCTATTGAGCCCATTGATGACAGTTTACAACGTAGGTTTCAAGGTAACGAGCAGCTAACGAGAATAGAACAATCGTTTAGTTACATGGTAAACAAAATGTACACTATCAGGCCTGGGAGACAAAAATTAGATTTATTGTGACAGCATGATAACTGATTACTGAATACGTTATAACTATAGGTTGTAGCTTTTAAATGTGTGTCTATTTAGCTTTGTCATAGTAAAGTAAAAAATATTTCCCACGGTTTAGATCGCTTACCTGGCAAAAGGTGTTAAGACTTAAAAATAAAACGAACGTTCGTCTCAAAAAAAATATACAAAACAGCTACTAATTTATTGGGCAAAAAATATTCAGACTATCGTACACTGCAACATTATTTTCGAACGGGTCATCTAGATGGCGTTGTTACTTTTATGTCAAATACTGGATCGCGGTATAGAGATTTTTCTACGGCTGCATATAAAGGTCCGGCGTCCATTCCTCGACGCTTGTAGCCGGCTCGGTTTGTAGCGGTTTGCGGACCCTATGGGCCGAGGCAACTAACCTAACCATCTTCTTGGACCTCATTTGCGGGGTGGCGGGTCGACTCTCGAGTCAGGAAAAATTGAAACCCCGCACCAAAACGAAATATACGCTACCGCTAGTGCAATACGGATTTTGATAGGTAAATTAAATGGATATGACAAAGCAGTGATGCGTGTATGTGAATATACGATTTTCTTTTCGCAAGTTTTATTACTTTACTTATCGGTATTCCAAATAACACCAATTTTAAATTTAGACAAGATTATACTATATTAAAATGGCTTAAAATTTATAAACATGTTATATTATTATAAACTTTCATTAATAAGCAATAGTTTTTGGTCGACCAAGATGCAAGTCTTGTACTTATGACGGCTTTATAATTTAGTCAAAAAACTATGAGGTTTTGAAAAAATATGCATGGTTACAAATGTATTCTCATGACACAATTATTAAAGAAATGTCATTTTCCATGGGCATAAAATAATGCAGCCTTGAATATTACAATTTCATTGTCGTAAAATATTTCGTGTTGATGTCCGCTTTACAGTATAAATGAAAACATTCTCTTGAACTTTATTTAGGGAGTGGGTATAATATTATTTGTGACGGGCTCAGTCGCGGTTCTTATTGAGTTTCAACGAGGGGCCTTAACTCGTCATTGCAGTATTTAGCGAACTTTAAAGGGACGACGACGGCAGCATGAAACGGTATTTATGTAACATTTATTTTATAATAACTGGAGAGAGATCAATTTTTCCCTTTTTCTACTTAATGTTTTATAGTAGATCATTCTATAAGTTTAATTGTAGGTTATTTATAATACCGATAAGTTTCTGTCGCTTAGATTTTTTGTAGAAGTCGTACCAGGTGGAGGCCTAGTTAATTTCTGGGAAGTCGTGACCGTGCCTACTTTTCTACTATAATAATAACACTATTTCGATGAGCACCCATTATATTGTTAATAGCTCAACGTCTAGAGTAAAAGTTTTGTCGTCAAACAACAGTTATTGATTTTAGCACATTCAGTTGTTTCAGACAGGGTCGTTTGAGGGCGCGAGCGGGCCTGTGAGGGGTTCCGGGAGGACGGGCGGCGAGGGGGGAGGCAGTAAAACGGCAACCATACCTCCACACGTGAATATTTGATGGCTGAATCTCGCTGTGGCTACGGATACAGTGGTATTCAGGTTATCAGACGCAGCCCTAAGACCGAATCGACGTAGGTACACATTAATTAACTCCACTGATTAGGGGCTAAGCTTTGAAACGAGCTTGCAAGTTAATCCTCTGGCGTTTCTGAGGCAGTTTTCATTTCAATTTGCGGATCCGGAATAAATAACATCGATTCGACGTTAAATGTGATTGCTTGTAACGTTTCTAACCGACAATAAGTTGTGATACGTTATTGGACAGGCATTTCTAATAATATTATTCTATCTTCTACTTACCTAGTTGATGCGCGTTCCCATTGAGGGACCACTTTTGAATTTTGAGCTTTTGAATGCGTCAGCCCTTAGTAAAAGTTCTCAAACCATTGTAAATTCAGCCTCTAGTTTGTAAAAGTAACCACTCAAAAGTTACAACCGGTTAAAGGTGGTCCCTCAGTCGTGACTGACAGGCATCCATATCTCACAACATAGTTAAAATTTACAACTGCTATAAATGACTACTCTTAGTAAAAGATTTGTAAAACTAATTTACTGAATATCAACCCTTCCTGTGCACTGAATAAAAAGAACTAGCATGCAGAAGGTGGTCCCTCAATCGATCACCATAAGTTCACCGTGAGTGGAGACCCCAATGGAATTTGGAATTTTCGTATGGGTCTAGCGTTAGTAAAAGTACTTGAATGATTGTAAATTTAACCTCTAGTTTGTAAAAGAAGCCATTCAAAAGTTTCAATCGATAAAAGGTGGTCCCTCAATTGAAACGTTTATCAAAAGAAAAAACTATTTGCGTGGCATTCCGAAGTTAAAAAGACGAATGCTACAGTCTATCCTTTAGTAAATTTTTTTTACTAACGATTTCTTTACCAAACAGTGTCAAAAACTGAACCGTTTTATTTTAAATAATAATCGAATTCCTGCGAAGAAATACTAAGATCGAGGTGACCACACAACTGGATTTTTTTTAGAGACTGTTACGTACATTTCATTGATATTTGACATCGCTTAGCTAATTTCAAACCCAAAGAAAATAATGAAATAGTGTAGGAGTAGTAGTAAAAAAAAAATTAAACTCTTCTGAAAATTATTGTACAATATTATTTTTATTAATCACATCACTACTAATTAAAAAAACAGACAGAAAATAATGCGTATGATAATTAAAAAAAAAGGATGGTTCCCATAATAGAGAAAATGAAACATTTTTTTCTCGTTTTAATACATAGAACCGCATACTAGCACTTCATCCGACTTCACTTTTCGGTGACGTCATGGCACAACATGGGAATCATAATTTTTCCCAAATTTGACACAAAAAAGAACTTTTTACAATTTAAAGCGGGCGCGGCGCGGCGCGGCCGTCGCGGCGGGCCGTGACTAAGGGAAAAAGGGATATAATTTCATATAAATAGAATAGTATAGACGGACAGAGACTAACAGACATAAGCTTCAAACTTATAAAACATCCCTCTTTTTCCGTCGTGGGTTCACCTCTCACCTCTCTTTTTGAGTCGGGAATGAAAAATAAGAAATGCTTAATAGTTATGTTTTTTTTTCTACTTTAGTAGGATATCATGCATTTTGATTGGTGCCAGTACGACTCCATACATTTGTGCCCATCATCCTTTGGGAAAAATTATGATTCCCATGTTGTTCCATGACGTCACCGAAAAGTGAAGTCGGATGAAGTGCTAGTATGCGGTTCTATGTAAGTCTTAAAACGAGAAAAAAATGTTTCATTTTCTCTATTATAATAAATAATAATAAAGCCGAGAACGATAAAAAAATCAAATATCTTGATCTGGCACACGAGGTTGTCGACATGTGGGATATTGACTCAGCAGTCATTGTGCCGATAGTCGTTACAGCCAATGGCTTGATAGCCAAGAGCCTCGACCAACATCTGATGAGGCTCTCGTTAGGCGGCTGGATCAAGGGTTTGATTCAGAAAGCGGTACTTCTGGACACGGCGCGTATCGTTAGGAAGTTCCTCTCTCTGGAGCCCTGACCGCCGGCAGCTTGGACCCTGTTCCCGATGCCGGTGGGCTACTATTTTTTATATTTTTAAATGTTTTTTTATTTTTTATTGAAATATTTAAAAATGTAAATAATGTGTATAGAAAATAAATAAACGAATAATAATAAACATTTATTTCTAGCAGCGCAATAACAACCTTAAGAATAACAATTTATATGTAAGTATATAGAAAAGAAAAAATAAAATTACAAAACAAAAATAATAATAAGATCTCATGTCATGCGTAGATAATTATATGGTTGTTAGAGTGTAGTTCACACTGACCTCCGTACTAGTAAAACTATTGACGTGATGTTCCATAGAAGAAATGGGAACCATCCTTTTTTTTTAATTATCATACGCATTATTTTCTGTCTGTTTTTTTAATTAGTAGGTAGTGATGTGATTAATAAAAAATAATATTGTACAATAATTTTCAGAAGAGTTTAATTTTTTTTTTTTTACTACTCCTACACTATTTCATTATTTTCTTTGGGTTTGAAATTAGCTAAGCGATGTCAAATATCAATGAAATGTTGTATTACGTAACAGTCTCTAAAAAAAAGCCAGTTGTGTGGTCACCTCGATCTTAGTATTTCTTCGCAGGAATTCGATTATTATTTAAAATAAAACGGTTCAGTTTTTGACACTGTTTGGTAAAGTAATCGTTAGTAAAAAAAATTTACTAAAGGATAGACTGTAGCATTCGTCTTTTTAACTTCGGAATGCCACGTAAATAGTTTTTTCTTTTGATAAACGTTTCAATTGAGGGACCACCTTTTATCGATTGAAACTTTTGAATGGCTTCTTTTACAAACTAGAGGTTAAATTTACAATCATTCAAGTACTTTTACTAACGCTAGACCCATACGAAAATTCCAAATTCCATTGGGGTCTCCACTCACGGTGAACTTATGGTGATCGATTGAGGGACCACCTTCTGCATGCTAGTTCTTTTTATTCAGTGCACAGGAAGGGTTGATATTCAGTAAATTAGTTTTACAAATCTTTTACTAAGAGTAGTCATTTATAGCAGTTGTAAATTTTAACTATGTTGTGAGATATGGATGCCTGTCAGTCACGACTGAGGGACCACCTTTAACCGGTTGTAACTTTTGAGTGGTTACTTTTACAAACTAGAGGCTGAATTTACAATGGTTTGAGAACTTTTACTAAGGGCTGACGCATTCAAAAGCTCAAAATTTAAAAGTGGTCCCTCAATGGGAACGCGCATACCTAGTTGCTGAATAATATCGTTCCTTGCATGTTGTTTTAATATACTCTATCATTGTATGTAATATACTAGATACTTAACTGTACTAAATGAAAACCCAAAACGTAGATACGTATACGTATTCACAGAGTTTCTTTTGCTCTGTATACTGAGAGCGTAGTCAGAGGGTGTATCCTTAAATAATTGATTCCCTGTAGCAAAACGAGATCTTCCTTATTTTCCGTCCGCGACAATCTTACCCGAGCTTACACTTTTTTTTAACTAAAAATGTCCTCTCTATTCCTGTACATACGATACAGAATTATGCATGATTGTATCTAGTGACTCAGTTTACATAACAAATGTGATCTGCGCCACGGGAATTAAAATGTTGCAACTTTTGCTTTTAAATAAAGAACGCGTCATGAAAACAAAAAAATATACGCCATCCGTTGTGGTCTTGTGGATCCACTCTTTATTTTAATAAATCTCATGATTCACATCGCTTTTACGTTCACTTTATAATAAAAATATGCGGTATCACCACACGTCAGATCTAAGGTTATTATTTTAAGGCATATTTCTTTAAAATTCATTTACTGTCACATTCATCTTCATTACGCAGTTTCCGCTCCGCCGGTGATGCAGTGACAACGCGCTTCCCGACGCAAACTTAAAAAACATGCACTGAGTTCCGTGGGAGACGGATAATGATTGTTTGCCGATAATGATATTCGCAGAGAACTCGGCGGTTGCACTGCAGCGCGTCCTACTCATTTGTAACGCTCGCTGCGACATCCCGAGTGGATTACTCTTGCTTTATTAGAAAATGTACACTACGAGAATGAATAAATAATTTGCTTTGGTCTGAAATACTCTGAAAATGTAGAATCAGTGCACTGTAAAGTGTACGTAGATCTCATCTGCATTTAGTATGGCGAGGGTGTGTCGTGGGCACATTTTCTTGTTTGTTTCAAAATAAAAACAATATTCTCGAATAATATTGAAATATGAAAACAACACTTATTAAGAGCCCTGTCAAGAAATAAAGTCAGAGCAATATGTTTACCATTTTAAATCCATTAGGATAGTTGGAGTTTACCATTTTTAAAGCTTTGTCAGGAGCACTTACAGTATATAAAAGGTTTAATTGTTGATAAAATAATGTTTTGTTGCATATATTTGTGTGTGTCATTTCCCGAGGGAGAGGTAAATGGGCACACAGAGGGCGCGGCAACGAGGAGGGCGCGTCTGTTACTGCTAAGTGACTTTTTTAATATTTTACCTTCGACAGTGCAAAGGTGAGGTACCCGCGATACAACTAATTTGTCGCAGAGGGTAAGTAAGTACCTATTGTTCCGTGATTATGAGTGTTGTTAATATTGCGTTTATTTTAAAAACTTTAGAAACAGTACAACAGTGTGGTCTCAACCCTCGAACTAGGACATCCTGTATGACAGGGGTATGTATGTATGTTTTGACAGTTATACCTATTGAGTAAGTAAACATCTAATTATCATGCAAGTCCTAATAGATGACCACATAGTAATGAACTGTTTGTTGAACCGTGCCTCTTGCCATCAGATTTATGTTTAAAGCCAAGTCACAACTTTGTTGTTTTATCTAAAACTTGTAAAGCTTTGCATATTGCAGAAACTTGATTTCCATAAGCTTATGTTACGATTGCGGCGTAAAAGCTTATAAAATCGTGAATTAAATTAACTGGCAGAGTAGATAAGCTTAAAGTTAAATCTAGCAGTAGACCGGAAAAAGATAGTCAAAAGAATGAAAGGGTTTCAATAAACTTATTGAAATACTTGACATAAACACGGGTATAATAAGTGTTTATATTTTTTATCTGAATACATAATTGAAATCGAATCACGTTTCAATGACGGCGCGCAATATTCTCAGGCTCATGTATATTTAGCAACACTTCACCGCACATATTACCCAAGTTTTTTCAAACGTTCGCCTAACTATTACTAATTTATTCAAGAGCTTGCGTAACCCGCTCGCCCTTCGCCCTACCTTTTACACTTTAGAATATTAATAGCGACGTGGCCCTTGATGTAAATATAATCATATAATGCTATGTCGAAATGTAACCTGCCTACATGTGCTATATATCAATATATTTAATTACTGTGATATATTAGAAAGTGTGAAAATAAGGAGAACCGGTATTAAGTTATGAATTGGTGTTCTTTGATAAAGCTAAGAGCACCTGCAGCGAACGATTTGTTCCTGGACTAATATTTCTCTATATTAAAATATCTTACAGATGAAAAATCCTCTGAATTTGTGTCTGATATTACTGACCAGCTTCCATCCGGATCGTGAGCTCATCTGTATTTCCTGAGCTTTACTTTTTCTCTGAAATTATATTGAAATCACCCCACTATATTATTACTCTGTAATGACTAAGTATCTAGGTATATCTGAAATTATAATATTTTAAGAGAAACAATGAAAACATACTCTCGTACAGATGAAATTCAAACTTAATTCCGGGAAACTGATATTCCACTGAGTACCTACGTATCGGACAAAGTATCGGAAATGTACCGGTATTCGGACTGAAGTATGACTTGACTTACTGTTACAGGTCCAAGGTTAATATTATACGCACACATAATAGTTGTCATATCATGCGGTTGTTTACTTAGTTATAATTAATCAAGCTAAAGGTCACTACCATGATCTTTACGTAATTGTCACGGCCACTCCGTTACATATTTTGGATTGACAAGTATTGCCATGGTTATTACAGCCACACCACATTCTTGATGAAAACCACTTTATTTCCGTAGTAATCTAGGAATGGTGTCCGATCATTTGACAAAAAACAAATAACAAATTTTCATTTGAAAAATACATTTGACAAAATTATACTTGATAAATTTATTAGGTATTTTATAAACTATTGTTTAAAAAACTACTCATTAGACAATATATGTATTTACTAACAAAAATATTATGCTAAAACATTAATTTACAAATTGATTATTTTTTAAACATTTTAGTTGGCAAAACAACGTAAAGCATAAATAACATTTGAGAAAATGCATTGCTTGGTAAATATTTTATGGGGAATTATTAATCGGGCGAATAAATAATATATGGAAGACTGTTAATGAGATACTTTAATACTAAACCGAGCGGCATTAAAATATATTTGCGAAAAATTAACTTAACTGGCGATAATTAATGAATGACTAAAATTCGTAAAATGAGCTACTATCAGTGGGAAACAGTTAATCTAAGCTAACAACTAAAATTCCAAGTGTCCGAATTAAATACTAATTTGGGCGAAAAAAATACTGAGTGGGCGAAAATATACATTTCCTTACCCCGACACGGATAGGTTAGGTTCGAAGGGGATGACGGGGGCTAGAGTGAGCGAGCGAAGCGAACGAACGAAGCCCCCGTTATCCACTTCGTGTTAGGTTACTTTAAACCCTGCAGACAGAAATAGGAGCCCCGCACTGCGGGGCTCCGTCGACGCTCCTTTGGAAACCCATACAACCTTACAAACATACAACAATAATGTGAGTGAAATTTGTTCGCTTAAGAATTATTATGCTGATCGTTCTGAATAACTAGTACCTCAAATTCGTAGTTTTAAGTCGCCGTTTTCAATATTTTTGTTCGCCCTCAGTCTTTCGCCCACTTAGTATTTCAATACGCCATAATAATTTATCTTCTAACTTTTTGTATAATCACCAATTTGGCAAACGAATTATTTAGTCATGTGATTATTATTAAAATAATATTTTAACAGTTGAATTATTTCCCAAGTAAAACATTTGCGAATCCTGTATTATGTCAAATGATTGTTTTTAAAGTAATATGTTTGCGAAATGAAAGTTTGTCAAATGATTAGTTTTTCAAACCTTGTTTGTAAAATAATCTTTTGTCATACGTTTTTTGTAAAACAATAGTAAACCTCTAGGAATAGACGGAGGACAAAAAGTTTAGATCGTTGTAGCAAGATCGTATGAATCAAGTGAGAGTTGTTGCGTTATTATGAACTAGCAACCAGTGACACTATTTTGTAAATTATCGCCATTTCTAACACCCGGCTGCCCTCATTCGTCTGAGGATTGGTGTCGATGTAAGTATTTAGTATCTACGTACCGTTGACTCTTGTTTTGGAAAATCAAATTAAGTATACAAGAAAATACTTTGTAAAGTTAATAAAGCGAGCTCTTTGGTGACTTTTTCCAACATTTCAAATACATATCTAAGAACCACGAATTAAACAAACATCTATTCTAATAGATTTAAATCTACGGGCAGTAAATTAAACTATCTGAACGGTACCGGGAATCCAATTATTATCGGTAAGTAATTAGGTATCTTGGGACGCCGCCGCCGCCTTCCGCGTTTCTCAATGGATGCAGATCTCCGATCAGATCTTGATTACGGATGAGTGGGGACCGTACTCGGATAGTTTTTTAATGGTTTAAGTTTTATTACTATTGCATAAAATTTAAGAAGGAAAAGTCGGTTTTGGTTTCTTTTTTCTATTACATCAGGGATAGACAGATATTTACAGATTTTACAGATAGATATTTATGATTATATTCTTTATTGACTATTTAAGATTTAAGGAAAAAGTATATGTGTTGAGGAAAGGACTCATTTTGACATTGAAAACTTTGAGGGACAGCATATTTATAATGAAAAGCTCGAAAATGTTTCAGTAACCCTATAACTTCTATTGTTTCTTGAATATTTCAGTAAATTAGAATTATATTAAAATCTTTCGTAAAATTGTCATTTATCTATACACCGTGGGCCCGAAGTACCCGAAAGATTTTAACCACGCCTTTCTGATGGTATTATGAGTCAAATGTTATATCAACGAAAGTCCAATTAAGTCATTTTTTTTTTCAGTACTTACCTAATAAATCAGTTAACTAGTACTTCCTTGTAAACAACACCTTAGGTTGAACTGGTAACATTTATAAATTATCGGGTGAGTGGATAAGAAACTTCTCCCTGCACAACCCTCCCCGACAAATAAGACATACGGCAAGAGGGGTATGGTATGACAAAAGTCGCAACGCCGCGTTCATAGGTCTTGTTACGATAGATATTTTTCGATTTGTGAATTTCCTCTAAATAATGAATATTTCGAAATTTAAGCTTTATTCAACAAACTATATCCTAGCTTTTCTTCACCAATTATTCATCGAAATCGAAGGTTAAAATCTTTCGGGTACCTCGGGCCTACGGTGTATATTTAGGCTTATTACTATTAAAAAAAAATTCGTTGTCCATTCGGGAATTTGCCAGAGATTCTAGTTTCAAAACAAAACGATGTCGATATTATCGATACTGCTTTTATTTTCAGGTTGAGCAGGCCCAAAAGGAGTTATTTACTGTTCTCACTGCACATACTACAAATTATTATCGTCTACAAGCATTAGAGAAAGTAGCACATATTCCTATGGATATTGACTTTAACTCGTGCGATAAATGGCTGATAAAAGTTTCTTGCTTTGGTTTCTTGATACATAATGACCCAGACTGCGACTATTCTTTGTTTTTCTATCGGTAGGTAGGTACTACGAAGTTTTAACATTTTTCATCCATATTTGTTTATCAATTCCTATTTTTAGATAGAAGTGTGTTTGGCTTGCGTCATCTTATGAAACCTTGACCTAAATTGATTTTTTATTTAATGACATGTAAATATATACCGCCTACGCGTTTGTAGTACATACAATAAATCTATCAACCGACTGTTAAATCGTTTCTTCAATTATTAATATCAATTAATATCTATTGTATTTATTAATATACAACGTTATTTTTACTTTATGCGAAAACCGAGACACCCCAACAAGATTTTCATCAGAACTGCCTGAATATGTGTTTTTTTTTAGTAAATCTCCAAGTTAAACCTTAGTTTATGTCGCGTTAAGTTCGCTAAAAAAGTGTGAAATGCCTGAGATGTGCTATGCAGGAGTTGTCTAATACACGGAAACTGACCGAGCGGACCATTTCAAGCCTCAAGGTGTCTATTCCCGTCAATTGTTAAGGGTAGAAACCTACTGAAACAAAATTGAAATTTATGAAAAAAAAAAAAAACAAAAAAAAATGTGGTGTAAAAATATGTCAATCGATTCTCCTAGTGATTCTGAACAAACTAGTTTCAGGTTTCGCATATACTAAAACTAACCTTGTATAATATATCAATTAATAATACTAATAATTTTGTTATTGTTATGATGACTGTGACTGGTGACAGATTGATGGTGGTGATGGATAGTGATGGAAATTGTTGTGTTGACGACGATAATTGTCATCGGTGATTGGAATTGGAGATGGTGTCTGGTCCTGTTAATCGGTGATAGTTGATTGCTAATAGTGGTAAGAACGTGTACCTATGCATGAATCGGGAAGTAACAAAATAACAGCGTAACACGCGGCGATCTGTAGTTTCTGCCTACCCTCATAGGAAAAGCCATGTATAAAAAAACACTGGCGCGGGCGGAACCGTGGGCACAGTTAGTATCTACATAATATATTTATGTGTGGATTTATGTCCATACTACACATATTTGGTTAATTGTTTCGTTTCATTTACTTTTGCGTTTTCTTTTGATTTCCAACTCGTATTTATGATGCTGCCATAAGATATTAATTAAAACATTTATAAATCTCATTTAAGCCCATCTTTATTACAACCATTAAATTCTAAACATAATTAAAACACACTGAGTGAAATATATACAGGAGTAAGTACCTACAAGTATAAATATTTAAAAAGGCTTGTGACGTCCTTGGCACTGCTAATTATAACTTTCCTGAGTCTGTAATAGGTCATTAAGTCATGTATTATTATTATAACACCGTGTGACTTGGTAACAAGAGGGTGTAGCCCTCCTTATAAATTACAATGCAAAATACGACGTATTATACGATGCAAGTAGACAATGTTAAACAATTAAATCCTAAGGTTGTCTGAAATATCTTTGATCAGTGTACATAAATTGATTGGTTTAGAATAACCGTCCTTTGTGTGTGTATTGTTTTGCATACAGACTGTTATGTGCACTAAATTAGTTATGGGTACAAAACAAACGTCACGGTTGATCAAAATCGAAGCCCTAGAGTGTACTTACTTCAAATGGCAGTTCTACAAAATTAATCTCAACCGCCCAAGTGTACCGAAAACGGTACGGCCGCCACTGTTTATCTATTGTGTCTATAATTACAGTACTACACAGGTTAAAGACCGTGATAAATATTTATGAGATCCAAATGAGAAAGAAATTATTTTAAAGATTTTTTTGTAAGATTGTCAAAGATTTCGTTATATGCCAATAAGTTGCTTACAAATAAACGCCGACGACGACGCTGTGAATCATCAGCTACACAATATGAGTGTTACAGCCCATACATCTTCAGATCAGTACAATGTCATGTTACATGTAAGTACTATGTTGTGCGTAATGCACTCTCATTGTGTGCAGTGGTTTTATAGCACGTTGTATAGAGCAAGGCTTAACAGCTGTGTCAAGACTGAATGCCGACGCGCGGCGTAGAGGCAGGGCGCCTACGCATCCATCCGCGACCGGCTACACGATAACTTACTTACGTTCCCACATGCACTTTTCCATTGTTTACACGCTCATTATGTCCTTGTAAAAGCATCGCCTACGTACTCGCACCGCGGTTACGTAACATGGTAAAAACGGTAACACTATTATCTCATAAAAGCTCTAATGTACCTGTTAAATGGTATTTATTTGCAGCGACACGACCTCCCACGAGTTCGGTTCGGGGAATGTTTAAATTGAGAATATTATTAGTTTTTAGGTGCTATCGTTATTAGTGAAGCGTAGTTATTATGTTTGTTTCAAAAACAACTAGGTATAAACAAGGAAATTCTCAAGGAATTAGTCCATTGTCAATGTCATTACTTGTTTTGAAAAACTTGTGTTAATTGTCTTCAAAAAACTTCAAATAAAAGTAAAAACCGCCTTCAAAAAAAACTAAAAGGAGTAAAATAAGTAGTTACCATAATATGAAATTAACAGTTTCAGAAGTCGGCTTCTATTTGTTTCAGTGTAGAATTGCACCGATTTCTGAAACGGTTAATTTCATATTATGGTAATTATTTTACTCCTTTTAGTTTGTTTTGAAGTCGGTTTTTACTTTTATTTAAAGTTTTTTATTAAATACGTTTTATTGCCATAAATTACACGGTTTAAAACTACAAATCAACAATCTTTCCAACAACTAGGTAATTTTCTTTAAGAATAGGTCATGATAATTTTATATTAATATAAAATTATCATGACGGCTCCTTACAAATACATACAACCTTTTTTGTTCTTGGTTAATGTTTCTGTGATGACAGTTAAAACAGAGATTTAAAGTCCTCATCAAAACTTTTGCTGAAGGGAACCACAAACCAAAACGTCATCAAATTTTTTGTTTTTGTCGATTTTTTTAAAAAGCGCCGTACCAATTTCGATAAAATTTATATGGAACCACCTCTGATGTATGATTTACTAAACAAAAAAATAATCATCAAAATCCATTCTTAATTGGCAAAATAATCACGAAAAAACATTTAAAAAAAACATTCATTCGAATTGAGAACCTCCTCCTTTTGGAAGTCGGTTAAAAACGTTTAATGGTACTTAGGTATGATGGCATATTGTTACTAGTTTAAATAATGAAGAAATAGCAACTAAAAAGAACTTCGAGCGAAATCGTAAGTCTCTGAGACCTCGTATCAGTGTTGAAGTTTAATATCGTTCAAGTCAAAATATCGTTTATTCAAATTAGACTAGAAATCAATGAGTGCTTTATTAATATCTAATAATAAAAGACAGCCCATAAAAACCTTTCACAGCTTCCTAGTGTTTAAGCTGGGAAGAAAAAATGACGGAAAAAACTCCCCAGCAATTATGAAGTTCAAAATAAGAATTCATACATAGGAGGAACTGTTTCCTATACTTTTCTGTAGAACTACTAACGCAAAGGTTCATAGAATTACGTAACCGATAGGAAATACCAGTCTTAAACTGTTCTAGTGAACTTGTACTCTAGTCAAATGTAATGCTAAGATATAACATAACGATAAAATTACTAGATCCTCAGATCAGCGTAACAAACAAGATACGTACTATAACTGTCTATTAGTTTGTATCTAGGAGTTCCGAGCCGGTTCTGAGGGCACTTGAACCGTACAGTCATTAACGTAAACGGTCGTAGGTATAATAAAATAGCAAACAGTATTGAACGAGCTTATCAGTTGTGTCGGACACAGTGGAAGGCGGTGATCACGCGTCCGACCGGTCCGCGGTCGTCGACCCCGCTAGAGCTTACGCGCTTCTCCGCTAGGCCGCTATGTGTGCAACTAGGTTTTTCAGATGATAACCTTATTTAGTAATACCTCATCGCGTTCGAAACTTAATTATGTACACAAAAAGCTGGACAAACCATTCTAATCAGTGCGAAACTAGTATACCCTGTTTGCAGTTTCTTTTCTATATTGTAAGTTGAAGTTCTAAGACTTCTAAGGCACATACCTACGCGTTCTATTTTTTTGTTTGCTTACTATATCTGTCTCAGACAGCATAATGCTTTCTTTAACAGCCTTCGCGTGCGCTTTTGTTAGTCTTCATACTGTTTTTATTCAAGCCTCTGTCAACAGTGAATAAAATCGGGCAGACTATTCCACGATCGATATTTCTTAAACTAATTACACTATGATTCATTAACCCTTTAGATAAGTTGATGTTATAACTATTGTGGTATATTTCAGGCCTGATTGAAACAAATACGGTACCTTTGTGTATTTTATCTTGATATTTCATGGTGATGCAGCCGATCGATAAGCGGAAAATAACACGGCATTCGTTGACTTTCTCTGTGACAGTAGTCGGTTATGGTAGTTGGTGTTTATTGACCTGCAGGTCTATGATTTGTGTCGATTTATTTTATTATTCGACTTGAAATTACGTTCTATGTAAAAAGAAGCTGTCAACAAGGTGTTCACAGTGCTCGTGCGGCGTTGATTTTATTCTAAAATATTATTCATGGTTAGTAGTTACGTATTACTGACTATACATAAATGTTAAATAATGTTTATTTAGTATGGTTGAATAATTTTCCTAATAAATAATAAAAATAGTAAACATATTTAAAAAAAAAAAACCTGTATTATATAAAAATGAATTGCTGTTCGTTAGTCTCGCTAAAACTCGAGAACGGCTGGACCGATTTGACTAATTTTGGTTTTGAAATATTTGTGGAAGTTCAGGGAAGGTTTAAGTGGTGAGAAAATATGGAAAAATCGCGAGAAAAATAGTAAAAACATCAATTTAATTTTCCCATACTGTTCCTACCTGTCAAACATTCGATGTTCGTCACATCGGTACGGTAAATTCGGGTGTCGGGGTAAATATTGTGTATCCAAAAGCACTTCAATACACAGATTTCAAAACTAAACACTTTTTTTCTTTACGTGGCATTGCAACGCAACGCACGGTACAGCTAGTTTAAAATAAATATTATATTAAAAAGGTTACATAACAAAGTACAGGCTGCGTACATGTAAAAAAAATTGGATGCCATTTATACACATAGAAGAGTAAATTAATAAAAAATAAACACAAATGGCATCTGCTATTATTTTGACCGCGAACGGCCAGTCGCAGTTGATTTAACAATTTAAGAAAAGAGGTTACATGTCATATTTTTTTCTTTTTAAACCACACTCTGGTTAAGGCCATAGTCCATTACGCTGTGTGCTAGAAGCTATGTCACTAATCTGTGCTGTGTGCGGGTTGGCGGAATACAATACCATGTGAACTTTTTTTTTGAGCCCTTTCTTTTCATGTTTCCTCACTATGTTTTCCTACGCCGTTAACCTTAACGCTAGTGATAATCAAATATCAAATTTGAAAAATATTTTCTTGTAAGTATATAACAAAAATACGTACTTACTATTTATGATTAGTTACGGATTACCTACTTGCGTGTATTTTTCGTTAGTACTTAGTAGTAGTTCGACTGGCGACCTCGCCGCGTGTTCAGATCATGATTGATGAGGACTCCCTTTAAGTCCGAAACTAGTCAGGCAATCCCGAAAAATACACGTAAGTAAACCGTAACAGATCAATGAATGTGTCTCGCAAAAATTATGATACAAAAAAAATAACGTATAGGTATTCAAATGCGAGATGTATGGTCATTGATGTTAACCAAAATATGGCCATTGTGCAGGTGAGTGGACTTTACTGAGATAATACTACGAGCTCGCGGTACAGATTTTCAGCAAGACCTAGATTTATTTGAACGTGACTGAAATCACAAACACACTTAGAACTGTTTAAAGCACGTTTCACATATTTGCAAATTGCAACGGTCGCTTTGTTCCAGTAACGTTGCACTGATAACGTTGTGTAGCATTTGTGATAAAACATTGCAGCAACAATGGTGCTCTACTGAAACTAGTTCTTTTAAAAGCCTGATTTCTAAGTACCTATGTACAAAAACGAATCGTTTTGCTTAGTAATAGTTTTAAAACTTTTCCGTTAAAAAGAGCTTTGTATGCTCTTTTTCCGGGACTCCGAAATCTTCCCTTCATTATTAGTAAAGAAACATAAACCAACAATGGTCGGTAAGATATGGGAATCGGGTATTAAATTCTTGTCTATGCTCATGTAGAACGGCTCAAATGAAATGTGTACATAACATTAGAAGGTGTGAAGACCACCCCATCACTTCCGCCGGATATCGTAAGGGGAAACTAAAGGATTGTACCAGCAAGATATCAGTCTGTTTACCAATAATACTGTGGTGATTATGGCATTGTACCCCCGGACTCGGGGGTCTTTTGTAGTTGCGGTTTATGAGGGGAATCGGGGAAGGTCATATTTAGTAGTGGACATTTACATAGGGGATGCTACTATTAAAGTCTGGCTTGAGTATAATAATTATCTATAAAAAGAAAATCTTTTTTCTAATAACTATAATTTCTATGTATATAATGTATTATATTGTATAAGACCTGTGTTACAATTTTGGTGAACAATAAAATATATCTATTCTATAATTTCACAAATACGATTCGCTTATGTTCTTTTATATTTATTCTACATATAAATTCTTATAATGTCTTTTATCTGGCCTAACTAAACAGAAACACAACAAAATGTCAAAGTTATTGTTATTTTGCGAACATTTATAGTAGCACCTGTAATTACGCTGGCATTGCACTGTGTGCCTTTGCCTCATAAACAAGCTCATAGTTCACAATCCTTTACAAACACCTAATTTCCCAGGTGTCGATTCTACATTTCCGTTATTTATTCAGGCGGATTCATACGATTGTTGAAAATTATAAAGGCTCTTTCATAAATAGGACTTAAACATTATGCCAATTTATTAATTATAAAAATGTATTAAAACATCTTTATTGTCATTTCTAGTCATTTCACTCCAAAAAAGCTCCAATTAATTGTAATAATGTAGGCAAAGTTCGATAAGAAACTTTTTGTTTAAAACCCATTTTAAATAACTAAGTTATCAAACAGATATTACATTCTTTATACCGGTTTCGAAAATGCGAAAAATTCGGGATAAAATCCCGAAGTTTGGTACAAATAATGATTTGATAAGTGGGTGCATACATAAGAGCCGGCTAGGTGAGCGCAGGCCGGGACAGCTGCAGTGAGCTCGCTCGCCAATGCGGACCCATATATCAGCCACCACCTGTTTTATCTGAGCATGTTTTTACTGCAAGTGCCAAGTGCCTACCGTAGTGGCGCGCCTCCCCGTGCCGCCCGCGCCGTGTGCCCTGCACTGCGAGCTGCGAGTGAGCACTTATTTTAAAAAACAAAAATTTTATGGTTCAGTTTTTACGTTTTTAATACTGTGGGAATATTTTTTACTTAAATGATATGATGCGTTATTTGTTCCGACTTAATTTTTTTCGTTATTATCCTTTCAGTGAAGCTTCCCACGGGAATGTTAAAGCTTTTATGCATTGGATTTACTAAAAGTCGTTATAATTATCATTCTGACGTGTGCCGTGTCATTATGGATAATTCTGAGGTGCCATTTGTTTATTTTTGTAGGCACACACAATGTTTATCGGATAAGGAACCAACAAAGATAGTTTTTTCAATATCAATCGAATGTTAATAACAGTATTACCGTGAAAGCTAGTTTGCAACTACTTTGTGCGAACTACCGACATGTTTAACAGGAATGTTTCACGGTGAACAAATTCAGAACTTCTGAAATCACTCAGAAAATTGTGTTCAATAAATTGTACGGCTTATTTCATCACTCTATTAGCATTCGTTCGTATCGATTGAACTTTTTTCATTTCGTTCTTCGGTTTTATGCGTAGGTAACTCGTTCGGCAGAAATCCCGGCAAGGCACCGCACCGCGCCGCCGCCGCGCCGTGGGCCGGGGGGAGACGACACCAAATTGCCGACATAACGTCAACGATAAAGCACTCAGCCGAGGAACCAATCTCTTTTACGGTTTAATCAGAACTTGCCTTACCTACCTAATATTACTCGTTCCTGGGTATACGATGGCAATTTTACGCAATACTCGTTGCGGCTTCAGTATGTCACACAGGTGGTTTTTGTTATATATTAAGTGCGCCATCACGGTGTTCACGATACAATTTAGAAAACTGGGCAACTTCGATTTAGGGGGACTATGGTTTAAAGATTTACGGTAAACCTTCGTCTATACAGGGTGAAATTGTAAACAGTCGACAAACCGAAATGGGAGATTGTACTCATCACTATGAACAACTTATACTATGGGACCAAAACTGAAATCGCGAAAAAAACAGCTGTTCCCTACATTTATGTTCGCATAACTCGTCAAAATGTAGGGAAAAGCAGTTTTTTTTTCGCGATATCTGGTTTGTTCTCATAGTATAAGTTGTTCATAGTGATGAGTACAATCTCCCGTTTCGGTTTGTCGACTGTTTACAATTTCACCCTGTATAGCCTTTTCGCAACTATTTAGGAGTCAGATGCGGCTGAATACCAGTATTTTACACGGAGCGACTGCCATCAGATCTCTGCAACCCATTTACTGGGCAATTCCGATAACCTAAGGTTGGACCGGTTGTCAGACTTTCGGGCTTCTGACTATCCGTAACTACTGTCAGAGATATTCGTATGACACCGGAGACAGACGATTCAACGTGCTCTCCGACGCACGGAGGTCTCGATTTGTAACGAATGGTCACCCATCCACGGACTGACCGCGGCAAGTGCAGCTTAACCTTGCAAATCATATGATCCGCGTGGTTGTTAATTAGCCACGAGCCCCTTCTTAAACGTTTACGGTAAGCCAAGGTATATAAAAAATTACCTGTTGCAGTGCCCTACCTTTACCTAAGTCATATACAAGGTTAGTCAGAAAGGGGGTACTAATCCGTAAGGGTGTTAAAATACACATAATAATGAATAACTTTTGTTCTACAACTTTTCCCAAAACTCAATAGTTTAAGAGAAACAGTTGTTCAAAAATCTCAAAATAAAATCTCTAAAATCTATCTATCCCCAGTTATGATCAGCTGTGTTTACATTTTAGGTCATATTAAGGTCATGAATTAGAAGCACCATTTTCTGAATTTGTAACTAAAGCAGGGATGACGAATTTTTAAAAAAACTAAAATAACAAACATTTTATTTGGAAAAAAAATATCGAATTTTGAAATTTTAACACTTGCTTTCAAACAGTCATGAGCGATACTATAAGTGGGCTTCGGATTAGTACCCCCTTTCCGACTAACCTTGTATATCAAATTGTCGGCAATCCTGACAGTTATGACTACATATTTCTCTACAATCATTGACAGAAACAGCTGACAGTCAGACCCCAAAGTCGTTACATGAGGTGAGGGTTCTCCCAATTTCGGTACGGGCCACTAAAACACGGTTAATTACTTTTTCTTCTAACTTAAGTTCGCAGTAATGGATGAAAAGTTCCGTAAAATTACATAATTGCATTTTTATCTGTTCAGTCAAACTGTTTTATTGATGTTCTTGTTTTATTTATTTGTTTTTTGATAGCCAATGATCCCACAAAACTACTAACGCGACCGATTGAAACTATAAAATACGGTTTGTAGTGATTTGTGCAGTTATGTGTGTAGTAAGTTCTAATTTTCGTAATTCTAAGTTACTTTACGTGAACTTTAAGTAGGTAAGTACCTATATCTTACTTGTTTGTGCCAGTGCTACATATAGCCAAGTTAACTTAAAGCGACGATTAACGATACTACAATACACTAAGCTGACTAAGTAGTCAGCTACTAGTCAATCTTATGGTCAGCAGTTTGACTGTGACAATAAGTCGTGCCCACTGTGCACTGTACTGTACGTCGCGTTGGCTGTGGCAGCCAGGCTGTCTGGAGGTTGTCTGCCCAAGTCTGTTGAAGATAACGAATAGTCGCAATAAGTTTATCTCGTCATTAAAGTGGACTGAAAACAGTATTTTTATTTGATGCTCTCTTTTTGTTTCAAGTGAAATACTAAGATAACTATATGATCTTGTTAGACCGTGGGGGGACGGATTAAGAATAAAATTCCCCTCCGTCGTTGGGCAAGCGAGTCGTAAGAGGCGACGAACCAGGGGACCTACTCCCTAAGTCCGTCAATGAAGATAGTCGCCTGTCCGAAAGTAGCCCGAAACGTAGGAGTGAACAAAACAAGTGTCAAGTTCAACTTTTCGGACGGGCAAAAACACATCGGTAGTAGGGACAACTGTCAAATCGTGTTGTCATTCATTCTTAGTTCGGGCCCCGAAATAATCGTATGTCCGTAGGTGACAGGGAGTAGGAAACGCTCGTTACTAAGGCCGAAACCACGGACTTCGTGCTTAGGGAGTAGACCCCCTGGCACCATAATTGTGCCCGAAAAATGGCAATAGGCTCGCCACCTAATATTACATGGGACTAAATACTAGTGGCGAAACATGGGTGTCTGTGTCTGTACAAAGTTGATGACTTTTTTGAAACCTTGAATTCAATTATCAGTGTGTAATAGTAGTTTGAAAATGTTACTAATACTAGTAGTTATTGTTTTCTATTCTATTATTTCGTGTACAAAATAATATTAATAAAAAACAAGGTTACATTCGCAAAATACTTTTCAAACTTTGTACAATCTTCATTTGGTTTGTGTTGACTATCCATCAGTGGCGAAGGCTCCATACAACTCAATTCCTATCGGCTTCCCTTTCGAATTAAGGCAAATACTAGTATCTATTATTTTCAATTATCATTAAACAAATAATTGGTCCGGCTTCCCTTTTAAGAAAATTCACCCTTCGCCACTGCTATCCATACTCCTGTAATAGGAGAACTCCTATGCATACCCTTTAGGGATTATAAGCGTGAGTATGTGTATATATGTATTTACTTAGTAGACGTTTTACATAGTAGGTACCTATTTACTGCACCATGTAAAATATTACGCATGATTTGCACACGAATTTCCGCGCTACGCTCATGTATCCTCCAACCGGATCAGCATAACATTAAAATTACAAATGCGTGTATTTAAATTTAACTAACGTAAAGGTTATCGATTTGTAACATCGTCAGACTTGTAGGCGTGGTGCCTGAAATTTAGTCAAATATCGATCTCGCAGTTCAACGAGGTGGTCGTTACCATTCGATTAAAGAACTAGGGGACTTAGGCTATATGAGTTACGACTGGCAAGGCAAATGACTGGCAATTAGAGCTCATATTAACCAATCTATTTATTTACATACATAAATTTTATGTTTTATTTTTACAAGCTAACCCATAAAACAGACCCGATGGACGTTTTTCTGTCATACAAAAATTCCATAGAAAGAAAAACAGTTTTTCCCGAATGAGCCAATTTTCCGGGCAACTTTTGCAATTTTTCTTTCAATAAAATACGATACGATAATACTTACGGAATAAAAAAAACCCATATCGGTCTAGCCGTTCTTGATGCGTTTACCATCGAACAGTATTTAATTTTCATTTATAACAAGGTGAGTCGGAAAGCGGGTACTAATCCGTGGGCCACATAAAGTATCATTAATGACTGTTTTAAAGCAAGTGTTAAACTTTTAAAACTCGATAAATTTTTTTCGTGAAAATTATATTTATTTTAGTTTTTTCAAAAAATCTTCGTCCCTTCTTTAGTTACGAAATCAGAAAATGGAGCGTCTAATCCGTGACCCCAAATATGACCTAAAATGTTTACACAGCTGATCATAGCTAAAGATAGATATGTTTCAGCGTATTTTTTATGAAATTTTTGAACAGTTATTTCTCATAAACTATTGATTTTTGGGGAAAATTGTAGAACAAAAGTTATTCATTATTACGTGTACTTAACACCCTTTCGGATTAGTACCCCCTTTCCGACTAACATTGCATAGACAGATTTTGCGGGATCTTTTTTAAACGAAACACGATTAACAGCAACCATCACTGTGTCGATGTCCTTAAATATTTTTATCCATATTTGCATAATACCCAATAAATGAATAGGGTATTTATTCGACAAAGTAACTGTACCCTCAGACCTGTTTCCGAACAGTCAATATCCTCATAATAACATGCGTGGCGTTCGTTATTCAAATAATAAAACAAAAACTATAACACATAGTTTACGGTACCCGGCGTCAGCGTAAAATATCGTATCGTAAATGTTTTTTTTAAGTTGAAATTAAATTGTTAAGGTATTTTCAGAAGATCGTAAAAACAAGTTTTAACTGTATTACGCATTTATTAAAAAAAATACAGTACTTATAAATAAATATTTTGTATTCTAGTAACACACAGACACGGTAAAGATAGCGCCAGTCTTACGCATTCACTGCAGTATAATCCTCTTTACTCTACGGCAGGCCAGGTCAGGTCTTAAAGGACTGAGGCACGAACGAGTGCCTCAACTAAGTCCTTTATAACGGCAATACATTTCTTGGGGCTTCTGAATATTATGCAGACTCAATGAACCAACAGCAACTTCGTCAAGTAATTATGTGAGGAAATTCTCAATAATAACTCGACGTGGATTTTGGAATTATACATAGTAAATAATAAGAAAAAGCTAACTCAGTCTAGACGTTTGGATGATAAGGTATTTCATGAATTTAGGCCTGTTTTAAAATTATATTTAAAAAAAAAACTCAAAAATCATCCCAAGAGCAGCTGTCAAGAAGTAAATGAAATGTCCTCTAAAATATATTTTTCATTAGGTAAATCAATTGTTAGTGATAGATACTGTTGAAATGCTAAAGTAATGTAATTCGCCTCGGGCTAAAATGACGAACAATGTGAATGGCAACGTGAATCTTTGTTACGTGTTCTGCGAATGCAGGTTTCTATTAAACTTATTGATGCCATCGGCACGGCATTGATCATTAGTACGACGGTGTTTCTTCTTTATTATTACTTCATGTGTCTATCTAAAATTTTATTCGTTTTGGTACACAAGCATTATCGCTAGTAAAGGCCACTAGACGTCTCAAACTATTGCGTTTTACCGATAGTTTACTTTTAAGAACTGTTTCTCGAATGTATTACGGCCGATTCCTATGATTTATTTACCAAGCGTTATTGGTAAAAATTAAGATTCTTCCATCTTTACCAATAATGAAGCAAACATCCACTCTGCATAATAGACCCTACTTTAAGTTAGTAGCTACAGCTACAGGTAGAATTGGCTACCGACTTTATTTAACTGCCCAGTTTGGCAATAAAAATGCTACCATCCGTAAGCAAAACGATTAGTTTTTGGCTTTAGGAACCGGGCATTAGTAGTACCTAACTATGGGTGCGCAGAGTGATCGCTTACTTGTACATAGAGATTCTTGTAGCCACAGAGTAATGTGTCAGATTCTTAAATGTTTATGCATCTTAAATGAGGTCTTGTATCCGTCAATTAGCGAATAAAACAACAAGAATATGATCCATTAATATACAGGCACCGAGAGAGATAATGACTTAAAAAAGGACGACGTTTCTTCGGTCATTAACTCGGTCTGGAATGGATAGATCTAGCTACTAACGATAGCAGAGCTATCTATCCATATCACCTTGCACAAACATCTTCCAAGTTCCGCTTGCCCCTTAAAGAATATAGCGTGAAGATGTATAAATTATCACTGAAAATGGCAATATAGCGGGGAAAAGTAGTGTTGCAATCGTTGGCACGGTGCCACGCGGATCGGAAGTGTTAAGGATTCTCTTATCTCTTGTTATATAAACCTCTGTAACACCTAAATTGTTTCTGGAGGGGCTCGCAGCTAAATGGCTGTCTTGCGATCGATATGCGAGGTTAAGCCGTGCTGGCTAATGTTAGTCTTTAGATGCGTTCACATCAAGTAGACCTTCCGAGCCTCACACACGACATCTCGGTTGACATTTATGAATATCAATGGCAGTTGTTAACGGGCAATCAGAAGTCTACTAGTCTGAGAATCTCTCGAACCAAATTAGGTGGACAAAGGTTTGACAGAAGAAGACTTTTGTTTGTACGTGAGCTATCGAATTAGCTAAAATCCCATATTTTTTCGACGGAACCGTCCGAACTAATTACCGATTATTAAACGTTTTTTTTTCCACAATCATAAACTTACGCACAAAATTCCATATTAGTAGTCAAACATAGTCCAAATATTCAGATATGTATATTCAACCGTAGAGCTAATGAACTTAATCGATTTCTCGGTAAATTAGAGATTAGGTGGGTAATGAAAATTGAGGCAGTATAGAGCAATAGTTCGAAAAGACGTTACGACATTAATAACTGTACATGTTCTATAATGAGCGGGTCCAAGGCTCGTGTTGTAACCGTTGCATGCAGCTAACATAATCGGCGCGATACGAAAAATGTACAAGCTTTCTAACCTCGTTCCCTTTCCTATAATGACGACCAATTTGTCATTTACAACCTTTTTCGAGTACTCATGCTAATATTGTATTAGTCGTACTGAATTAGGGTCGTGTCAAGATATGGAGTAAAATGAAAATGATTGTTTCTTAACGAATTAAGAATCAATAATTTTTTTAATACTAGTTTTTTATCATTACGTTATTGGGTGTCATCACAAATAGTGTTTTTTAATCTCTCGAATTCCTCTCGATATAAAAACAAATCATTATTTAATTAAGTGCCGTTATGTGACAACTTTGTGTTAATGCTGCTCCCATTTTTTAGTTAAATACAAACTTTCTTTCATGTTTTATAAACACTGGCTTTTGGTAAAGGCTTTGTAGATATGCGAACTCCGGGCGTTGTCTGTTGGAATTTCGTTACTTTTTCTTTTTGCACCTCTTTTTTACCCCAAAGTCTTTACAGAGGACTTCTTTCTGTGAAAGCTGCAGTATCTAAGCCTTGTATTATTTGTGAAACAAGGTAGGGCCGAATTCGGCGAGTGAATCAGAGGTGACTTCCGTTCACCTCGCTATTCAATAAAAGCGTCGACTCAAAAGGAGTAGCAATATTTTTCTTTGATTAAGCTTCCTTTACGGCGTTTTTTCGGTAGCTATTAACCTATTTGCGTGACCTGAGTCCGCGCGGCTCCGCGACCTGCCTACTAAGCAACCGATGTACACGAAAAATAACGCTGTATTTTTGCGAAAACTTTAAAAGTTAGATAGGTATACAATTTTTGTGTAGATTGGGAAACTGACAGCATCGCCTGTTATGGTTATAAAGACCATCATAGCAGATCATCACTTCGTTACTAAAAACATGAACTAAATCAATACGAGCATGAGTTAAATGTGTAAATTGTTTATATCAATACAACCAGTTACAGAAGTGTATAATGAGACAATTGCAGACGCACAATTTGTGTTCTGTGTCAGCGTTAAAATTATATAATAAGTACCTGTCCAGTCGTGGGATTACTGAACGGAGTTATTATCGCCGATCGTTGTGTACTGCAGGTAGCTTGGTTGCACCGCTACAGTATTTTTGCAGCTAACTGTACGCACAGTTAATGCCGGCCGACCCTTCTCTATTGATTACTACGTCTGAGGCTAAAAGTGGGGTATTCGCGTGTGTGCTATTATTTATTTTCTTGGCATGTTGATTTATTTATAAAGAACATATTTTTCGTGTTTCATTCTCGAATAGTAACTGTGGGTAGACTTTATAATGTCTTGAACTGTAATTATTTGTTGGACTACGGGGAAATTACACTAATTAAGAATGAACTGTATTACTTTTGAGACTGTTATGTTGGTTTGTGTATGTATAGTCTATGTACGTAATAAAGTATTTATTTACTCTTCCTTCTTTCTTTTGTTTTTATTGATCCCATTGTTAGAGATATTGCAACAACATTCCCACAATACAGCGGATGTAGGGGTTAATGAATGTAGGGAATCTTATCTAATAGAATCTAATATTATGTTGTCTATACCGACATACATGTAGCTGTGTGATTAATCGTGAGAATTGTCTGTGTAAACAAGCTGGTACGTAATGTGCGTGTATTGGGTCCCTCATATCAGAGCGAGCTCAGCGAGCTGAGTCGGGAACAATCCTTGTTCATTACGAAGCCACTAAGGTAACGTGTCAAACTTTGCCCATAGATTCAGTCGCCGCGATCGCTGGACCCGACAATACTCGCCGAACCTGCCCATCACCCTTATCTAAATTTACCTCAGCGTTTTGTTTGTCCCGACCAATCTACTATTTAGATTAATTTGTTTGTTTTAATTAAAATAACATGTCTCTCTTTGTTCATAAACTGATGTGTGTGATACTCCTACAATGTTTGGTCCTTCGAGCCGGGTCGGATCCGTACGTGCCATTTGTGTGGCAGGCATAAAATAAAATCTACTTCTATTAATGTTGAGTACTCATAAATATCGAAAAATATAGAGACAGTATCGAAGATGAAACATAAAACATAAAAATAAAATAACACAGCCTTATCAAAATTCGCGTATTTACGTTCCCAGTTGATTGGAATATAGTAGACAATAAAACAGCGAGTAATAATGCTAGTTTATCAGTAGTTACACAGTTGAGACGAGTTAATTAACCTGAAGTTTACCAGGACGGCGTAAGTTGCGATGAAACGAGCGGAAGGCGCGATATGAGAAAAGTCTGTGAACAGCTAAACAATGATACCGCGCCGTCAACTTATCGGTCCCATATTGTTATTGTAATAAAAAACTTTTACTCCATTCTGCGTTATCCTTGTTTATCCAGTTAGATATGTCCACTAGATATGCGACGGAGAACATAATAAAGTTTTGTTGCGGTACGTTGATGTAAATAATGATTTTTAATGTAAACTCTAAGTATGCAACACGGTTTTCTGCTTTTGATATGTAAGTGAAATAAATATGAATAAACAGACACGAATTATTACTTAAATGAACTTAATACCTCGAAGTAGTTACCTATATTCCATTAATTGTAGTATTTAACAGACAGTAAAGTATAACAAACCATGTATCTATGTTATTAGGTTATTACTTACGAAACGTTTGTGCCAGATTTGTGTACATACCTGTAAAGTAGAAAAAATACCAGTTAGACAAACGGAAAACTCATAAACTCTTCTAAGTATAACTGAAGAACGGTTGTACTATTTTTTATTCTATGACATGTGTGTGAATAAGTAAATAATGAAATGCAAAAAATACGTAGACAACCGTTAGTTACACATGACAAAAAAAAAACAGCAAACGCCAGTTTTGCTTCATGAGATTTTACCACAGAGCAACGAGACAAACCAATTTAAAGAAAAATTAAGTACTAAGCACTTGTCACTATATCAATCTCCATCTTTCTCTTTCCAATACCAACTCCTTTCCTACCAACTCACTTCTCTGTATGTTTTAACTTTTGTCTTATTCTTCAATTAGTGTACTTTCTTCTTGGTGTTCCTCGCATCTTCTTTGTCTCTAATTTACCTTCTATAATGTTAGTTATAAAACTGTTGTGTCGCAGTATGTAATCATTAATCATATTATTATTCTCCCTTCTTCTGCATCTATTTTTTAAAATATGTGTTTCTCTTTGACTGTGCCTAGAATTGGTTACTTTTTCTGTCCAAGACATTGTTTCCATTCGACGTACGAGTATGGTCTCCTTAAATTATGTCTTTAATTTGTTTCAATTATAAGTTATCCCTCTAACTTCCTAGATAACATACATTAGACTATAAGAGTTAGGATAGACACAAGGATAGGCAATAACTGTACAATTCAGGTACGATACCGCCTACAAAGATAACAAACTTAAGGTTGCCAAACGGTCAACATTCCGCCTTATAGTTCGAAACAAAACGTACCGAAACCCAGCCTAGAGCTTTAGTAGAGTTATAACGAAAATACATACCTATGACTTAAATTTTTTTTCATAACTGTCATTTAATGTTATAAAATTTATTTTTAGTTTTTTTTACCGTATTTTATGTACGCCGCGCCGTTAAAAACAGTTAGTATGTATATTATTACACCAGCACTGACCACAAATAATAATTGAGTATCCATGTGAACATTTAGTTTGAAACAGTTGCGGTATATTATGTTGCCATCTATTTTAATTTACGTAATTACCTATATCCCTATTTTTCAATTCATTCACGTGTCAGTAATTAGTTCTACTGTGTCATGAAATTAAAACAAAAGCATTGTTTAAATCGATATGTAACGTTAACCAATCTGTAATAGGATAACAGGTGTAATGTAACATAGGCCGCAGGATTAACAATACTGCATTGCAATTGCTAGTTATGTTACAGTTACTGCCAAATCGTCTGAAAATTTAAGAGCTTTACCGAACCCAGTGTTAAATTGTTACCATTAGCCGTAGAGCACATTTACTACCTATCATGTCGCTTGTAGGTTTTGGTCTCAAAAAAGTATTATTTATTTATGTGGACGAAGATTAAGTCATGAGAAAGCTTGAAAGGTTTCGCCGAAAACTGAAAAACTGGGTTTTCGGTGGTTTTATCGTTGATTCCATAAAAGAGTCTACAGTAATGTACTTCATTAACGTTGCTATTGAAAGGTAAAGAAAGATTTTTTTGAGACGGGCGTTTAACCCTCAATTGTATTGTTGAACTGTGTAAGCGCTGAGGAAAGGGCGCGGTCGGATCGACGCCGATTGAGATGATATTATCGAATAGAAGATTATCTTATCTTTAATTCGTAAATTCTTTTGTCTTGACTAACGTTTTATTCAATTAGTTTATAGGTCTATAAACTAATTGAATAAAACGTTAGTCAAAGCAAAAGCATTGTCTCCAGGGTTTAATTAGGGTGCATGAAAAGAGCCTCCACGAGTGACGATACTTAAGTACGTCCGGCGCACCCTGGGCAGTCAGCCCCGCTACCAACCTTGCTGACTGGGTAATCTTTTCACCACAGCATGAGCTATTTTCGTATACCTCGTGCTGACACGAGAGAAGAAGAAGAGAAGAAGGGTTTAATTAGGACATCTATTTTAGTGCGTAGCTGTCGGCTCTTGTTCAAACGTTTCCCATTTCAAATATAATATAGAACAAAGCCGGCAGTGTTGCTGATCCAATAAAAATGTAACACATGCTGTAATAATGGCATACCAACACCGTTATTTACGCACTTAAGTAATTCCGTTCACACGTTCCTACGAGTTTAGGCGGTGTCATGGTCACCGTTACATAATGTTTGAATTTATTATATTTTGGTGCACATTATCATCACAAGCTTGAATGAAATGAGATACTTATTTGAAAAGATATAAGACATAGTCGTCTGCGATGGCCAAATGACACACGTAAATAAAAAAGATGAGAATTAAAAAAAAAATGGTTCACTGATTTAAATTGAATCTGACATAATTAAGTACTCAACTCCATGTAAAAAAATTCAACTTAAAAGCCTGGAGAGCTTTTAAATCCCGAAATAATCGGAAGTTATAAAAACCGATATAAAGCTAACAATCAGAACGTCAAGTGTGCTCAAGATGAAACAAAGTAAAGAAATCTCAATCGGAAAACGGAAAGAGATTATACATAGCAAAATGAAGGTACCTACAGAACACATAGGTACGGAACAATGCGGCGGGCATGGGAAATTATTCTAATTATAAGCAATCAGCTCATTCGATCTCTTGAGTAGCTAGAAATCGTATTACGACACCAGTGTACAGTTATAACTATTCTGCTGCAAAGTCAATTTCCATGAAGGTCTCGAATGCTTCATGGAATTTAATGGTGCATTTGGTCGGTTAATTAGAGCTGTATGATTACATGAAACTTTTTTATTTCTACTATAATATCTATGTTATCCAGTTTAATTGTTTTAGTGGAATTGTACGTTGACCTGAAACCGTTAATAGAAAGAGAAGAAAAACTAAGTGGCCCATTAATAAACAGGCCGGCCCGAATTACCCCGGATCTATCGGTGGAAATTAGAGGGAGCCAAATCTTCCTTCTCTGTCTCTTAGAGGAACGCTTTATCTTTCAAAGCTTACCTACTCTATTCGTAGAAGTTCTATGAAGAATGCAGTACATTCCAATACATGAAAAGAATCTTTATCTAACACAAAATGCAAAAAAATCAGAGTCGACCCAATCTCACACCCAGTCTACAAACTTCAAACAACATTGAAAGAACGAAGTGATTTCCGGATGGAAGTACCCAGTTCAAGAGATTCTGCATTTCTATTTTTGTTCGACTCGGCGACAATAGCTAAAAGAATGTTCTCCAGCTCAGTACTGCTACATACGGGGGACCATCCATCAACATTGACGTGACGTGCTTTGGAGAGAGTAGATACGCTTCCGAGTATTTCTCCGGCTTTGTTTGGCTATATTCTAGTATTATTCTTTCGAGTAACGAGGAAAAAACTCAAATTAGCATTGATGCAAAGCGCACAATAATTTGCCTAAACGTTAAAGCTGAAAGTAAAATGAACATAAATGCCGCGAGATTGTAAAAAAATGGAAGTTCGTGGTTGACGATGACTAATGATGTGCGTCTGACCTGTTATTGGTGAGTTATTCAGGCTAGAAATGCTTGTATTGTAGACAGTTTTTGACTTTCTAGCCTGATAGTTTTCGGAGCTTTTGCGTAATCGCAATCATCATTGTTTTCAAGCTTGGAATCAAGTCATAAATCTCAAGTCGGCACTGTTTGCTTTCTAACAAAACAAGGCTTGTAGGATCGCTTTAACTTACATTACAATTTACCATGCGAGTGTTAAAGGCTTTGGATAAAGAATAGGTCGACCAAAGACTGTTTGCGGCAGCTTATTGAGTGCAAACACGACGCGGCGACGTCCGGGGACGGGCAAACACTCGCCCGGGCACCGCGTCTTTGCTCAGCGAAATTATTAAATAACTGCGGATCTCATAGAACTACTCAGCAAACAGACTGATGTAGAGGATAGGTGAAAGACGACATGTGGTCTACGGACGAGACAGATGGCATGATACATTAAATGTTTTTTTTTCAACATTCATAACATTATTATCAACATTACCATGACATGGACATCTATGTTTTAATGAAATTAAGTATTCCTAAGCGTCCGCTTTAAAGAATCTTCGTGAAGCTTAAAGTCCAAAAATTCAAAATAAAAAATCAAGAATTCCATGCTCGATTTTATGTGGTCGTTTACGAACCCTGTCGTTATAAAAAAATCAAGGTCGTGATAGTGTACGATCATGGGAGAGCTGAGAAAAAATGATACGAACGAAGTGTGTGCGACAAGTGCTCGGCCGGGCATCGAACCGCGCTTGTCCAGCAGGTTTCGCCTGTCCAGACCACTGTCGTCTCCGGCTACTACGCATCCGTCTCTTCGCGTCAACTGCAATTATGTAACGGACACTCGGCTACTTGACCAACCTTCTAACTTTGTCAATTAGAAGTACTTTGTCCGAGGGAAACTGACGTGTCGGGCGCGCTACTTTTGTTATTGCTTTATGAGAGTACCTACACAATGTTAGAGGTATTTATTTGTTTTTTCTTTATAGATGTCAAAACGAAACTGTACGTAAGATATACTTATTTTATTAACTAAATATAACTGTGCACAGCGCAGAGCTCTTCAAATCAACGTACCATCTTATGACAACGCCAAATTAACATCCTATTAAAGCGGGTACAGTGTACACGTACCGTGTGTTTGCTGTATTTGTTCAAACAAATTAGTAGTAAGGAGGTCGGAGATAGTATGTTAAACATGTACGGAGTAACAAGAGGGCGACTGGAGAGGAAGTAGGCGGCAGCGGTTAGTGCACACGTACAACTTGTACAAGTGCGACTGTCTGCGGCTCCTGCGGTTCACATCCCACACGAGCACTTTCTCCGATTCCTTGCTCATTAGCGATGCCACACCGACTCTTCAGCAAACACTTGGCGCCTACAAATGGCTCGCGTTGTTTCACCCTACACGTGTTTGCGAACAATCTTTTCAAGAAATCGACACACAATAATGTCATGGAGCGCTTTGAGAGCTTTTAAACGATGTTATTTTTAACACGTACTTTTTTTCAAAATGCTCACTTACCTTCCTATAGTGGCTCACAGATTGATAGTTGTTGGAAGTACGTTCCTAACTGCTTTGTGTGGGTGGTTGAATGCTCCTTTCACTAGTTCTATTACCAGTCAATAAATAAGCATTTAACTCAACTAATTATCTTATTCCAGAAACATTCGCCGACAGTGGTTAGTGAAATAATGGAACGTTATCTGTGGGACTAATATTTATACATTGGCTACAGATAAACAACTGACACTATTTGACTGATTTATGAAAACACCGGATATAGAGTGATGTTTACATCTAAAACAGTCATAAATACGTACTCGTTTTTATTCGCATGCGCGTTATACATCGTCGTAATGCATCAGACATATATATATGTAGATAATGCAGATCTTTACACAAAACATAACGGCACAACAGAGCATGCATTTGATACGAGACAGGGCGTGGCTTGTCGCTTCCACACGCGAAATACATTGTGTCCACGTCACGCCAGAGTCCTTCAAACTGTTGGGGAGCCCTACTGCGGACATGCTAAATAATAGTGGAAGCGCGGCGCACATGCTACTAGCGACGACATACTGCATCATTAGCAATGGCCGACATGACGCTCATCATTCACTGTTTTCGTACTGAGGTATGTATTTATGAAAGTAGTGCTTTCTCCTCTTTTTAGGACACATATGGAAGGTTCAGCTAGTACAGGACAAAAGCTAGTGAGAAATGAAGGTAAATGTGCAACATGGAACCCGGAACGTGTTACGTAACATTGTTTTGCTTTTCCGAAACATTTTATGTAAGTACTTTCAGCGACTCTCATTTACATTTCAAAATATAATACTCGAGTATGGTGCCTATCGTCGTGCAATGTCTTTTACGAAGAAAGCTAATACAGAATATGGTTATGTGTTGGGTGTTTTCTTCTTTTAACACCGGTGGTGTGTAGGTACTTTTTGCTCTTAAGAATTTGTGTATCTACTTATAGGTACAGTTTGTAACATTTCGCAGAACAAACCTTGAAACTGGTCTAAGGGTGGGTTAAATATAATATATTATAATTTGTACAGTTTTTAACACTATCCCCTTATTTTTATTTCTCTCGAATTAGATAATCTCTTTCTTTTTCGATATTCGATTAACACAATTTACATCATCCGGTGCATCCCCTGTAATAACAGCTGCACAATGTAAACCAACTCAAAAAATATAATTTGTAACTTACAACTTTGTAACTTACAAATTATATTTTTTGGGAATCCTGGTTGTCGTAGCTTGAACTGTGACCGTGTTATCACATCACACAAAATTATCACATCACACAAAATTATCACATCACACAAAATTTAGAGATCAAAACCTATTTGGACAAATCTTTCTTTATGTCATTTCACTAAGGTTATGTTTAAAAAAACTTAAAAAAAAGTAAAAACCGACTTTAAAAAAAAACTAAACGGAGTAAAATAATTATCATTTAATAAAACTATCAGTTTCAGAAGTCGGTGTAATTCTCCGCTGAAACAGATTGAATGCACCGACTTCTGAAACTGATAGTTTTATTAAATGATAATTATTTTACTCCGTTTAGTTTTTTTTTTGAAGTCGGTTTTTACTTTTATTAAAGTTTTTTTTATTTTATACTTTTTAGTGCCACAAATTACAATTACAATAGCGTACAAATTCTCGGACCAGCACTACACTAGAATGTCGTCTACATACGATTTGTGTGTTTTTTTTAAAGTGTTTGCAATTTTAATAAAATTTATATGAGACCACCTCTGAAGTATGGCCTACCAAACAAAACAAGAATCATCAAAATCCATTCATAATTGGCGGAGATATCGCGTAAAAAACATTAAAAAAAACTTTCGGACGAATTGAGAACCTCCTCCTTTTTGAAGTCGGTTAAAAAGAAATTGATCTCAAAGATAAACATGCGATGTTTTAAACGAAATCTACATCGTATTTTAATGAATTAGCTAGAACGGTCAGTGATTTCAAAATTTTGTGTAATGTGATGACACGGTCATAGTTCAGTAGTTATCCAGGATTCGCAAAACTTTATTATTTCTAATTTGTCCTACACTGTGCAGCAGATCTTACAGGATGATGTAAATTATGTTTACCGACTACAAAAAAGAAAGAGGTTATGTGATTCGAGAGAAATAAAAATATATAGATAGCGTTGATATAGTGTTAAAAGTATACAATTGTATTATACTTAACCTACCCATCTACCAGTTTCAAGGTTTGCACGTCGTTATGTTACGTATTGTATAACAATAATGAAACGTGATTGGAAAATGTAAGAAAACAGTTATAAATATAAAGTAACTAGAGCTGTGGTTAACTTTAGTATTTTTACTTTTTAATTATACTTCGTTTTCATACATATAACATTAGACAAAAGTGGCCCATCAAGGCCAAATATATTTTATTTAAACCATTTCTTCAAATTAGAGTTTCAGGTTTCAGCTCGTCTTGATTGACCGCTAAGGTTCATAAAAGCATTATACTGTGTTAAATCCCAGCTGGAAGTAAACACGTTGATTATTTTGATACATTTCCTTGCTAAAATTGGTCTTATTTGTGTAATCTATGTACAGTGGTGGACATCTAATTAGAAACACCAAGTGTGACTTTTATTGTAACTACAAATTAACTTGATAATTAATGTTTTACGTATCATAGAGGGCTTATACCTATTTATCTATAATGTATCCACATCATGAAGTATTATTATGTCAGTTTTGGAAATATCATATAACCGTTTATGTAAAAACTGGTATATTTTATAAAATAAAATGAAGCAGCACAACCTACTACGATGGACAACTAATTAGAAACAGAAAAAAAATATCAGCATAAATTTGAACAAAGTTTACGAAACAATAAACAATGAAGTTAAATGGTACAAACGTTTTATAATAAACAATTAATATTTGATTGGGAAGCATCTGCTGTCGATTACAGCTTTACAACGACGTGGCATTGATTCTATCAATGTTCCATACATTTCCAGAGGAATATTTCTCCAGGCTTCTACAAATGCGTCTTAAAGTTGTTGTAGAATGATACTAGTAGTAGTACGATGTTAGTGATATGTTTATTGGACAATGTTTTCTTTACAATGTACCACAAACTTAGATTTGATTCAAATCAAATCAAAGGACTATTTGCTACTGAATCCTTATTTAGTGGTTTAGATATGATCGTTAACAAAGCCGCATGAAAAAAAAAAAGATTTTTATTTTATTTTTTTAATCAAGCTAAATCCCGTGCGGGGCCAGTCTATACCAGTAGTACCTAGATCATGTGGTTTTAAGGAATAACACGAATTCGTTAACACCCTTTAGATGAATATTATTAATATTTGATTGTTAGATTGATATTTTTAAATTAGAGAAACTGCTAGATATAGTAGTACCTATATTTTATGAATTACTGATTGCAAAACGAAAAAATGCTGTAATATTTGTTTTATAAAAAGTTGGTAGTCATCATTTTCTTTTATTAATTCTTATAAAAAATCATGTCTATTTCATTCAAACCATAATTGGGTGCGGTGGCACAATTTTTTTTTTATTAAAAATATTTCGGGGACAAATGAAACTTTTACTTCCCATCTTCCCCCGATTACAAGTTCGGGGGAAGATGCCACGAAAATTCCCATTTTCCCCCATTCGGGGGCAGACATTCGGGGGAAGATGGGAATAATCCCAGCAGATGCTTCCCAACCAAATATTAATTGTTTATTATAAAACGTTTGTACCATTTAACTTCATTGTTTATTGTCTCGTTAACTTTGTTCATATTTATGCTGGTATTTTTTTTCTGTTTCTAATTAGTTGTCCACCTTAGTAGGTTGTGCTGCTTCATTTTATTTTATAAAGTATACCAGTTTTTACATACGGTTGTTTGATATTTCCAAAACTGACATAATAATACTTCATGATGTGGATACATTATAGATAAATAGGTATAAGCCCTCTATGATACGTAAAACATTAATTATCAAGTTAATTTGTGGTAAAAATAAAAGTCACACTTGGTGTTTCTAATTATATGTCCACCACTGTATATACAAATGAATCCCTATTTCCCTTGGTCACCGTGAGCGGCTGGACCGATTTCGCAATTTTTTTTTTGTTGTGTTCTTATGTGTCAGGAGAAGGAACCTTTTTCTACTCATGAAAGAAAATTTTGATATTAAAAAAAACGATTCAAAACACAAATTGCTGACGTTGCTCAAAAAGCCGCTAAGCTGAAGTGGGCCTTGGCCGGCCACGTGTGCCGCATGCCCAATGAGCTGTGGGCTAAAATAACTACTTTATGGAGCCCTGACACAGACAGAAGGCGTCGCGGCAGACCTCGAAGAAGATGGCGGGACGAGCTAGACAAAACCAATGACCAGTGGTCCACTTTGGCTCTGGATCGAAAAACTTGGAAGTCATGGGGGAGGCCTTTGCCCAGCAGTGGGATGACGCAGGCTAGAAATGAAAATGAAAAAAAAAAAAAAAAACGAAACTATCTCAGAATGTCCATATTCTTCATTTGTTTACCGCATGCATGAAAATGGTTCTAACTACTTTTTGTGACTATTTTGATTTTGTTTCTGAAGATAAGTAGTAGGTAAGTAAGTAGGAAAAAGTGCTTTGCAACGCATGTACGGTACATGTGCGGTACAGCTAGTGTTATATGAAATAGTGTATATGTATGATGTATTTTCCGTTTTTTCTTTCTAGGTCGATACAATTTATACTTGCATTTTACTATCTACCCTTTTCGACGTAGGGTGAGTCCTGCCGTTTTTCTACACTATACATCACTATTCAAAGAATTTCAAATATTTTTAAAAAACAAAACATGGATAATATCGCTACTTTACGGTTTTTGATGATATCGTTTACGTTTTTTCGATAGCAGTCTCTTACGGCTACAATTTACGAAATGATATGTCAGGACTCATCTTTCGTTGAACAGAGTATAGTCTATAGATACAATACGGCCGACGTATCTTGGCGAGTCTGAAGTTAGCTGATTAGCTGCGCAGTAGACAATTTCGTTTCTAGAAGATTAATTGCGCAGCCAAACAACTAACTTCAGACTCGCCAAGATACGTTGGCCGTATTGTAGCTGTTTCTAAGGGTCGTCTGGTACACAAACTTCGTCCTTGACTAAAAAACTATCGTTATGTAGATCGTTATTATATCGAAACAAATCGATAAAGCGGTTCAGTGGATACAGTTGGTGTTATTCGATTATAGCGCTAGCTACATCCCGTGGCTTCTCTCGCATATGTCAGCAGCAATAAAACTCTTGTTCGCCGATATTTTCGGCGCCCTTAGGGATGCGAGACGAAACAAAGTTAGATTGTAGCTGAAAGGATGATGTATGTAACTTTTGAAGTAAGTCTAGAAGAATTAGCGGATAAGGTTTATATAGGAACTCCTTTCAAAGTAAATCAACGAATCGCAGATTTTTTGTCTTTATAATGCTAAAGACGTAGGTTGAGTGACGTTGATGGTTAATGCCTACTCTAATTTTTATGTATCAAATCAAAAAGCATGTCAAACAGCGTGTCGCGCGCTATGATCATTAGAGTTAGAACGTGAGTAAACTGTCAGTGTGTTGATCATAACCCCGGTCACACATACCATAGTTACGTGGTCGGAATGTTAATCTTTTGCATGTTAATCGCGTTATGGACAACATTGGTGCCGATTCTGTTAGGGACAAACTAAACTTAATTTAGGCTATTTCCATCTTGTTCACTCTAATAAAATAAGAAAGAGACATACGTAAATGAGAGCTGTCAAATTTAGTTGAACTAAAAGTTCCATACAAATTTAGACGACATTTAAAACGTGTTGACTAAAAACACGGTGAAGTTCAAGGCGTAAACTAATTTGACATCTCTAACTTAGTTGTTGTCTATCACCGTCCTTTTCTCGCGCTACCTGTTAGTAAAAGATAGCAATTCTCTAATTTTAGTTTAGTTGGTGAACAAGAGAATCGGCGGAAAAAGCGCGGGAAACTTTCAATTTGGCGGGCGCGTTTTTTTGGGCTATTGTTTAAAATTATTTAATTCTAACTATATATGATCAGTTGAGAAGTGTTCTGTTGTATATTTTTGTAGTTTGTATATTCTTTTTTAATTTTGTGTACATATTTCTTCTGTAGTGGTAAGTTTTTATACATTTTCCTGTGGGTGCAGTCATCATGAACGAACCGCCTGACCCGGGGGGCTTTGTACCCCCGGCAGGTTGTTTTGTAACAATTAATTCGAATGAGTCGGGCATGGACACCGATGGGTCCACTTCAGCCCGTTCCCTAAAAAGAAGTCGGATTCACGTTTGCAAGCACTGCAATAAACGGAGGAGAAAGCACCACGGCTCGGAGTTGTCGGGCTGTAATTGTTCCGATTCAACTCACACAATAGAACAATTACATTCAGAAACTGAGGATGTACCAAGAGCCCAGAAATCTATTATTATTCCTTCTTCAACTCAATCTGCATCAATTCAATCTACTTCCTCTCCAGTGGGGCGGAAGTTTTACGATAAGACTGATAATTCTCCTTACATCATTCATATTTTAAAAAATCAAGTATCTCCTAATGATGGCACTACACTGCACCCCGTTGCATTCGGAAAGTTCTTAAAAAGAAATAATGTTAATAACATCGTTAATGGTAGCGTTAAAAAGATTGGACGCAATAAAATATCCATCGCTTTTTCCACATATACTGACGCGAATTCTTTTATCCAAAATAATAGCCTAGAGGCCCAGAACATGAAGGCTTTTATTCCAACTTTCAATGTTACCAGAATGGGACTGGTTCGTGGGGTTCCAGCTGAATGGTCTCCAGAGGAGGTCATAGATAATATTTCTGTTCCAATAGGTTGTGGTCCTATTTTAAAAATCAGACGTCTTAATTTTAAAACACTTGTTGATGGGTCAGCTGTTTGGAAACCTTCACAAACAATAGTTGTTACTTTTGACGGTCAGATCTTACCTAAACGCATATTCATGTGCTACAATGCTCTGCCTGTAGATCTGTATATTTACCCTACTATACAATGTTTTAACTGCTGTCGGTTTGGTCACACAAAGCTACAGTGCAGGTCTAAACCTCGCTGTTATAAATGTGGTCAAAGCCACACAGGTGATAGTTGTGATAGAGAATTAGAAAATGCATCTTGTTGCTTATGCTCCGGTTACCATTTTGCAACTAATAAAACATGCCCAGAATTTATAAGGCAAAAACAGATTAAAACCTATATGGCTCAAAATTCATTATCTTACTCTGAAGCCTCAAAGTTACATCCCCCTGTCTCTAAGTCTTTCGCAGATGCTCTACTTTCTCGCTCTAGAAACTCCCCTGATAAATCTTTTGCATCTTTTCAAAATAAAAGCTCTCCTTCTGGTTATAAAAAAACTGTTTTTCTTAAACCTCGTTCTCCTCCAATTCCCATTCCAGGTTACAATAAAGATGCCCACAATGCAATTATCAAAGATTTTGCCATTCCAGAACCTTCTAATGGTTGTGCTCTTATTAATCAGAATAAAGATGAATCAGATACTCAATTCCCCTTAAATGATTTTATAACCGCCTTCTTTAATCTACTTACACAGTTCAACTTTTCACCGTCCAACGTTGCCCCTATTTTTGAAAAACTCTCCCAGTCCACCCTAAATGGACCATCAAGCAAAACTCGTTCAATGGAACTGCCGCAGTCTAATCAATAAAAAAAGTGATTTAATATATCTTATTAATAAACATGAGCCTTTTGTCTTTGCTTTGGCAGAGACATGGCTCAAACCTAATTATGTTTTTAAAATTCATAATTATTTGACTATTAGGGATGATAGATCTGATGGGTATGGTGGTGTAGCCATACTTATTAAAGACTCTATCCCTTTTTCTATCATTTCGTTACCTCCTCACAGTGATGACTTATCAATTGTAGCAATTAAAATGTATAATATTTGTTTTGTTTCTATTTATATTCCTCACCCTTCATCTTCTTTACTTCAAGAGGTTAATCATCTCTTTTCTTTTCTTCCTAGGCCTTTCCTAGTATTGGGGGATTTCAATTGTCATCACCAATCTTGGGGCAGTTCTATTTCTAATTGTTATGGTGAAGAGCTACTGGACATAGTAGACTTGCACAACCTGTGCATTTTAAATACAGGATCTCCCACACGACGTTCTGATCCCAGCCAAAGACAAAGTGCAATTGACCTCTCTATCTGTTCTCCAAACTTAGCTTCTAAATTAACATGGCATACTCTCCCCTTTACATTTGGTAGCGATCATTTTCCAATTTTAATTTCTTTCCCTTTCTCTAAACCTTCTATTCCAATTAAGAGATCAACTTTAAAATATAAGCTCCCTAACAAAAGTCATAGTGACTGGGATAAATATAAAAATAGTGTTGACAGTATGTTTTCTTCCCTTCCTGCTATCTCGGATGGTGATGAAAACTCATGTGCTGAATCTTTAGCGAAAATTTTGATTGCAGCAGCTGACGAAGTTTTTCCTGCTAAAAATAATAATACTAGAACTATTCCGAAGCCTCCTTGGTGGGACTCTGAGTGCACAGATGCTGTTCATAAACGCAAACAAGCGGAGCTAAATTATAACCTAAATATGTCTCATAGTAACTTTGATATTCTTTCTAATATAATTGCAGAAACCCGTAAATTATTTAAGAAAAAGAAATTTGAAAGTTGGCGAAACTTCTGTTTGTCAATTTCACCGAATACACATCCCACAATAGTTTGGCGTAATATTCGCAGATTTAGGTCCGTGTTTAACAACCCCTCTTCCCTTATTTCTGATACTTTAGTTCATGACTTCGCAGATAAATTAGCACCACCATGGGTTCCTCAAGCTATTAACGTATTACTGCCCGTGCCCAATGAGAATGAGTCCAGTAATAAAAGCACTAACACCGTGTTAGACCTTCCGTTCACGTTTAATGAGTTGAAGGGTGTTATTCTTAATACTGTGGATTCTGCACCAGGTATTGATGGCATTCCGTATTCCTTTTTTGGCAATTTAAGCGATAGTGTTCTTAATTATTATCTAAGTCTAATAAATTCCATTATGAAAACTGGAAACATTCCTGTTGAATGGAAACGTCAAATGGTATTGCCATTTCTGAAACCTCATAAATTACCATCTGATGTTTCTTCCTACCGTCCCATTGTTTTATCATCAATTTTGATGAAATTAGCGGAACACTTAATAAAAAATCGTCTTGAGTGGTATGTTGAAAGTAAAGGTTTATTGGCAGCTTCTCAATATGGTTTTAGAAAGGGCAAAAGCACCATTGACTGTCTAAGTATTTTCACTTCCGATATTAGGTTATCTTTTTCCAATAATGAGTCCACCGTGGCTGTATTCTTAGATATTAATGCTGCCTATGACAATGTTTTGTTATCAGTTTTACAAAAAAAATTGCATGTTCTACAAGTGCCAATTAATTTATCTAATTTCATTATAAATATTCTAACCGAACGTTCTGTAATTTTTTCATGTGCAGATCATCAATTATCTCGTCTTATATGGAGAGGGCTTCCACAGGGTTCAGTGCTGAGTCCTCTGTTATACAATATATACACTTTTGATCTAGATAACAACTATAAAGTTAACGTGCTACAATATGCTGATGACTTATTGTTATATTTTTGTAGTCATTCTGTTGAACATGCCTGCTCTGTTCTCTCTTCTGCTTTGACTAATCTAGCTTCATGGTTACATTTAAATGGTTTAGAGCTATCCACGTCTAAATGCGCAGCTGTGTTATTCACCCGGAAGAGAATAGTTCCTCAAGTAAATATTTTATATAATGACATTCCTATTCCAGTTAAAGACAAATTCAAGTATCTAGGAGTAATCTTGGACTCTAAACTTAGCAGTGTTCCACACTGTGATTATGTTATTAATAAATGTGAACACCACTTAAATATTCTTAGATGCCTTTCGGGGGTGTGGTGGGGTGCACACCCTTTCTCTTTAAAGCTTATTTATAACGCTATCATTAGAAGCATATTAGATTATGGTATGTTTATTTTAGAACCCGGAAGTGTTATGGCTTTTAAAAAACTAGATCGCATACAGGCTAAAGCACTTCGGATTATTTCAGGCGCGATGAAATCCAGTCCCATTAACGCACTTCAAGTTGAATGCTGTGATGCCCCTTTGCATCTTAGAAGGCAATTTCTTTCTGATAAGTTTTTCTTCAGAATTCTTCAGTTTTCAGATCACCCTCTTATCTCAAAATTGGCATCCTTAGTAACACACATTAACTCTTCTATCTACTGGACTCATAAAACTGTCCCATGTTTAGTTGTGAGTTACCAAAAATTTCTTTCCCTATCTTCTCCTACTCACCGTTCCAATAAACTTCCTTTATTCAGCAGCAGTTATGACAGTCTACAATTTTCTCCTAATATTAGATACAGCTGCATGGATAAATCTGACCCCAATATTAATTTCAATTTTAAAACATTTCTTGCTGAGAATTGTGAAGGTTTCCATCATATCTTTACAGACGCTTCTAAGCAGTCTCCATCTGGATGTGTTGGAATAGGTGTCTACCATTCTCAATATAATATTGTTCAAAAAATTAAACTCCCTCCGGAGACATCTGTATTTACAGGTGAATGTTTCGGCTTACTCAAAGCAGTTGAATATGTTAATTTATTGAAACTCAAAAAAACTATTATATTTACGGATTCTTTAAGCGCACTTCAAGCCTTAGATAAATTTCCATTTAAGTACAAATCACAGCTACCGGTTATATTTGAAATAAGAGAATTCGCGTTTAGAGCCACTTCTGAGGGTTATGCTGTACAATTTGCGTGGATTCCTGCTCATGTCGGAATCCATGGTAATGAAATTGCCGATAATCTTGCTAGTGACGCTGTGCAGTGTGGGGATTTGTATCCTTATAAAAATTTCTGTTGTGATCTTATGGCTTTACCGAAGACCTTCCTCCGAGATACTTGGAAAGTAGCTTGGGATTTAAGTAGTAGATTGAAGGGCCGTTATTATTCTTTGATTCAGCCCGAAATTCCTGTGAAGCCGTGGTTCTTTAGGGCAAAGTTTGGCAAGGCGGAGACCTCCATCCTTATCCGGATTAGACTTGGTCATGTTTGTTGTCCAGCCCACCTTGCCAGACTTCATATTATTGACAGCCCTATTTGTACATGTGGAACGGATGTTGGGGACCTAAATCATATTTTTTTCAACTGCCCGCTCTATGATCGTTGTTCCTTCCTAAGTAATCTTGTATCCCTCCGTACTCCTTTTCCTACTTCTATACTTTCATTGCTTTGTACAAATAACTTCCTAGTTTATAAGTGTATTGCCTCTTATATTTCTGTAAATAATATTAAAATTTAAATTGTGTAGATAGTTCATCCTCATTCATATCCTTGACCTTTAGTTTCTTTTTAGCAGTTTTTCAAATACATCTCATCCATACTCATCTCTTCTGATCCTATCCAAATCTATCCAAATTGTCTTCTTAAGAATAATCCAGTTTCCCTACCTTAAAAAATTAGTCATTCTTCGTTTTAAATTTCTACCATACTTGACGTCTGGCGAGATGCACAAATAGCGCGAAGCCAAAAATTAAAAAAAAAAAAAAAAAAAAGAGAATCGGCACCATTATCTTTTTCCGTGGTGCAACTTGCCGACTAAGTGGAGCAGTTGCAAATAGAAGTTCGTATACTTATAGTGTTAATGTGTATGTAAAAAACTGTTTTCGAATGGCATGTGCTATAATTACTATATCGTTCTCCAAACAAAACACAAAAGACACAAGGCACAAAATCGCATTTATATACGGAGCAAAGAAATCGAGCCACTCTTTTTTTCACGTGTCCTGGTTATTCGTTTTCATGAATTATATAATTCTAAGTTGACAAAAAACGAACCTCATTGTAAAGGCCATCAAATTAATAACCTTTTAGGCGATATATGTTTAGAATTGATCTGTTCCATAATACCAAAAATAATAACAATTACATATACGTGAAAAATAGAAGTGGCTGGATTTATTTGCTCCCAAGTATACGTATGGTTTTGTTGTTGTATTATTTTGAAAACCTACTGTATCCTAACTATATTATTATAAATGCGAAAATAAGTTTGTTTGTTTATTACCTTTTCACGCCTAAATTACTGAACCGATCATCCTGAAATTTTGCATATACGTTGTGAGGTGTACAGAGACGGACATAGGGTACCTTTCATCCCGAAAAAGAGTACTGTTCCCGAGGAAAACAACAATAACGATAATAGATGGCTCCACGTGTCTTTCGAATCATGATTGAATTATATTTTTAACGCGAGCGTAGCCGCGGTCTACAGCTAGTATAGAATAAGTAACATATGTACCTACTGGGTTACTTAACACATTTTTGCCATCAAAACTTAACCCTTCATTACTGCGGTGTTACTGCAGCGCGTAAAAATGTCCTAGTATTTTTAGAAAAGACACTTCACGTTAACACGGTTTATATTTCGCCGTACATCCTACAGCTCTGAACTAAAAGTAACGGAGCACGTGGTCACGCTAGATGATTCCAGACTAACAACTGTAAAAGGCAGTATGTTCAGGAAATTATATTTATGTTACCTAGAAAGAAACATATACCTACTATAATAATATTACTGTAATTTATATCTTTTACTTTATCAGGTTGGTTTCGGTTTCTAGTGCAGAATAGGTCATCTTCATCTATACCTTTTCGTGTCCATAAACTACTAGAGGATTTACAGGTCTCGCCAATAACTGGCCAGTTACGTAGAAACGATCCGCAATAACCACATACAAGCAGTCCAATAAGAAAAAAAAGACTAGAGGATTATATCAGATAGATTTGGAGCGGGGAAACTTGGTTTTTCTCAAGGTAATAAACGTTAAAAACAGAACGTAAGAATTCGGGTCTACTCGCATAAAAAACTTTAAAGGTGGATCCAGACATTGCGAGGCATGCGCCGCGAACGGCGCACAACGCATGCGTATCCCTACCGACACACGCTGGCTCGCCTCGCACATGCTCAGCCTGTGCGCAGCACATGCCTCGCCACAAACATGAAGACAGAGAAACGAAGCATTTGCTTCGCACGCGATGGTTCGACCCGAGCATACGTTGATATATGTTTTCGACACGCACGCCTCACTCCGAGGCATTCGTTGTGCGCCGTTCGTGGCGCATGCCTCGCAAAGTCTGGATCCACCATAAGAGGCACAAAATACCTTTTATCCCGACATTTCGGCCGAATTACACCGGTCGTGGTCACGGGTAGACTGAAGTGGCGGAGCAGTTGTCATCTTCGTGAAGCAAGGGCATTTTCATCTACCCTCACTCGATCTTGATGTTTTATAAAGTTATCGTCGGTACTTCGACACACCACACTAACGACGTCTTTACACTCGCCTAAACCGTCCCATCGACGATAAAACTTGCTGGTGACCGGATTCCATGATGTTGATAGTTTGTATCCATCTTCCCGATTGAAATTCTTGTACTTCTTAACTTCAATCGCTTCACGTACGATTGTGATAGTAGACCCGATTCTATATTTTTATAATGTGTACAAATCGCGAAAGTTTAAAACATTTAGAACGTAAGAACTCCACATCTCAGGAGAAAACAGTAGAACTTTGACACCAATATAACAAGAAAATTCTCACATCACGGCACCATGATTTTCGTCCCTTACCAATCCCAACTCTACAAGCATATATGTAGACAATCCAAAGACATGGTTCGTAAGCGCGACACGCACCATGTGCTCGTATCTACAGAATGTAAGAGAAGCTTCGTGTTCTGTGGTTTGTGCATCCCTATTTTGTTGTAGGTAGTCTAGCGTCGCGTCGCCGTCGCTGGCGTCGGCCGCGCCTCGTTAGCCCCGTCCACGGCACGGATGAGACCCGAATCCGAAAACAGTGGTATTTTTTCGTGGACTTTAATTAAAGTAGAGGCAAACTTATTTATTTACCACTTATTAGTTAAACGTGCGAGTTTTGGCGACGGCTGCGAAATTAACCTGCTAAGTTGACGCTTGTTTATATGTTAGGTTAGGCTAACAGTGTTTAGGGAGTTTATGTTTGACTAGCCTGGAATTTCACGAGCAAAATCATAAACATAGGTACCTATTTTTTATTCTAGAATTTTCGAAATGATAAAACTCAATCCTTACAACACCTACATATAACAAGAAAAAAGATTTATGTTTGAGCTCTTCAAAAAGAGTCACTATAGCTATGGTGGCTTGTGTGGGCAAATATGTCAAAAAACCCCTTAATTCTAGCTCCTAAGCTAATATTTAAAAGTACCAGTACCCAAAAGGCATTAGTAAACAGAATAGGTCTTATTTATTTGAGTTCCCTGGTTCCCACGTTAGCATTGTGTTGATTCTCACAGCATTCAATGAGTTAACCCAAGAATTTCGCAAGAGTTCTGACTTTGATAGGATCCTACCATTGTCTTTTTTGCAGTTTTCATGAAACTTGAAATATGTTGGCACAATAGGTAGGCAACTGCAACTTTCCTAATTTGATGAAGTATTTTTTGTTGTTGCATAATGAACTTATTCAAATGTAGATCAAAAATTGCAAAAACAAAGAGTTTTTTTTTAATTCACATAGCGCGGAATTGAAAAAAAAACTCCTGACAATACAACTTGTCTGCAAGAAACCGAAGTCACATTCTTCAAATGAGGAAGATAGGTAAAAAATAACGCGTTATGAAAGACCACATATTGATTCTTCAAATAGAGCGAGTTGTACTGTTATACGCGTGTTTAGTGAACGAGCGTCCCGCGGCGAGGCAGGCGAGGCGAGGCGGTGAGGCACCGAGGCAACGCACACCGGTCGCTTTGTCAATAGTTTTCTACCTGTACAATTGAACGGGCTCGCATGAAACACTTCACACCACCCTCGTGTTACTGTTTGAATGGGGCTGCCACAATGGCCGCTCAACAGCGGACCCGGCTCTGGTACACGGAACTGAGTATGGTCTTCCTCTCAAACTTGATAGTATTTGAGTTTAAATAAGGACTTCGCCGTTACTATGTCTTATTGTTATGTAAGTAAGTAATTGTGTGGGGGTACGTGACAGATTGGAGGTGTGTGTGTTTGCGTGTTATTTGTATAGGTAATTTAATTAACTTTGATGCTCGCTGGGGTACTTATAACAAAACTGTTACTGAAAGGAATATGCGTAGGTGGTTTGGTCATGTTGAAAGAATGAGTGAACGGCGATTAACAAAAGGAATTTATAAGGCGGATGTCAGTGGATACGCCAGTAGAGGACGCCCTAGAAGGACATACATCGATGTTATTGGTGATATTCTTCAAAAAGGACAGGTGCGTAGTACTCTCAACCGGAGTGCGTGTATGACAAAATGATGAACGTGGACGAAGCGAAAGGAGTATTGTAAGGATCGTAGCATATGACGTTCTACAGTTTCTGCCTAATAATATTACTTTCTTGACTATTGCTGATAAATTAAACTGACACATAAATCTTTGTAATTTAAAGAACTAACAACAAAACGATTTTCTTCTCTCGTGTCGACAAGAGCTATACGAGAATAGCTCATGCCGTGGTGATAATATTAGCCAGTCAGCAAGGTTGGTAGTCGAGCTGACTGCCCAAGGTGTGCCGGACGTTCTTAAGTATCGTCCCTATCGTAGAGGCTTTTAATGCATTAGAAGAGCCTCCACGAGTGACCCCAGGGGTGCACCCTTCTAAAGTGACTATAAGTATTTGATGGGCAATAGTATTAGCACAGTCTACCTATATCTTACTCCTTACAGTCGGTCAACATAGAACATTGTCGCAGAGTTGCGGGGTGAAGGGACGAAGGTTATGTCCCGAGTAGCCATACTGCATACTTGGGACATAACCTCCGCCCCTACATAATTTTGACATTTCATAGGACCTGTCAAATGTATGGGCGTTGACCCACTGTATGTAGTAAGTAGGTACACTGTGGTATTAGCATCCATCTAGTTTACAAAAACAAATCTAGGGACACATAAAGCAACAAGAATTTAACAAGAAAATCTAGCATAGTTTTTTTTCTCTTTAAATTGTATCATAAACAAAGTTCACGAGCATTCAATGACAATGACTGAAATTATAATATGATAACAGTTCGGCGCTCTGTTGAAGTTTTATTTATTCGAGTAACAGTTAATGACGTGTAAATTCGATTATAATTCGGCACCACGTTCACAATTAATTGGACGGTAATCGGTTTGGCGTATCGTCATAATCACTCGATGAGGGATGCCGAGTAACGATGCGGTTGCCTATAGCAAATAGTTCGCTGAAAATTGCGTTTAACCTTACTTACAGCAAATATTTATTATAATTTTACATTCGGGTAATGTTCAACGCACGTTTATTATATTGATGTTTTGAATTTCTATTTTCGGTTTTCCGTTTGTAACGGAAACTTTTAAATCTAATAATAGGTAAGTATGTTGATAATTTTATGGCGTCAAAAATTAATTGGTTATTAGTCTATGTGGATTTCGGTCTCGTATTTTATTAACACAGTTAGCCATTTTTTTTAAAATCTATCAATATTTTATAAAGCCTTAAACTTTACTAAAGTTATGGCATATATGGCATTTTTTGTAAACTAAGCTTTGCTAAGCGATGCTTTATCTTATAAGTAAAGAAATATCAATTCAACGTATACTCGAGTTTGTAAATAATATAATTTATTCTCCATAGTAAAACCGGTATTATCTCACAAACATCGTAGTCACGCGCATGCGGCTCAAACTTGACTGTTTTTTTATTAGTAGAAGAGACGAGAGAAAGAACTAATCGCACTAAAACGGTTATTCAAATGTTGTCATTCAAGTTTAACCGAGTGGACATCGAAGAATCTCGTAGAGTTGAAATGATGCATTGAGAATTCATTGAGTTCCTAGGTTAAGTTAGTTAAGTTAGCTTTATTTCTCCTTATTAGGCTGAGATTTTATCAAGATACATAATTTACGCAGGATTCCCTGTATGTTTTATTTAGATATATTTAAGTAAGCAGGATTTCCTGTATGCTTCATTCAACCTAAGTTAACCTCTATAAGTTAACCTCTATATTGAATATATCTATAGTATTTTGGCATGGTTAATGGTGCATTATCTGCCCCCATGATTGTCCTTGTTTTCGTGTTGTTTTGACTCCTAATTGTGGGATACTCAGCCATTGGGGTGTGCACTGGTGTGTGGTATATTAGAGTTGTACGAACAAACAGTGAACGAAAAACAACTGTTTGTGAGATTTGTGTCTGTAAACGCACCCACGATACTAGAGAAATCTTAGTGTGGGGGCAACGTTTTATAAAAAAAAAGCATCCTAATGAAAGCCTGGGTAATACATAAGTCATGCGAAAATAAAAAAAACTTATCAAAACATCATTAAATTTCTATTTGCATTAATTGGATACAGTGGATATCCAATTAATGCAGCTGTTTGCACGATAATTATGGTGTTTATAACAATGTGCAGCTAGGTCACAGGTCCAAGGCCAGAACTTGAACATTTGTTCAGATTTTGCGAAACGCAATTGCATTGCGGTTACATCTGGCAAGAATTTGAGAAATAATTGGCTAGTAATTCGTAGACTGCAAGTTTATTCTAGTCAAATGCTAGAAATGTTAAGATAAGATAGACATTAAAGTGATTTAATAAAGCTGTGAATCTTCCTTATATATTAGAAAACGATTGAATCATAAATCGCATACCGAACAGTACCTAAGAATAAGTTCGAAATCGAAATTTATGAAATATGAAGTTGTATGTTTAAGTATGCTCAGTTTCCTTACAACAACAACTTACAATATGTAAGACGGCAGATGTTAGCTAACTTTGGGTAAAATACTCATGTCTACGAGCAGATACGTGTCTTCAAATTCTAGAGGAAGCTGTACGAGTTTTGTGTGGATTTATTGTGAATGTTTATTTGCACGGTTTGGATTTGATAGTAACATTTGTATCTACATAATTATTTATGGGTACCATATTTTAAAGCCCACTATTATAACAATAGACTTTCTCACTGCAGACAAATTGTAGTGTCAATGTTTGAGGTACCTTTTAACTAATAATTATTGTTCTGGATTGTTAACATTGTATTAGTTTCAGATTGTTTTTATTCTTGTCACATTGCTTGATGGCAGTTATATACCTAGTTTGGGTTTTCATTATCATAATTGGAGATTTAAACGTCTGCTTCTTCTTAATTTTCGTTACGGTTTTTCGAATTTTCACCCTGTTCTCGTTTGAGATCATTCAATCGTGGTGTGCGCAGGCGTTGGGGAATGCGTTAATAAGGAATGTATTAATCTTTCTTTGGGCAAGTAGAGTTACGAGGATGAAACGAAAGAAATAATATTATTTATTCTAGAATCAATAAATGTAATATTATAAAATATTTATTTCCGGAAACACGTATCGACACTGATCGAAATCAAGAAGACTTATCGGTAATACAGATTACGGCATAAGTACAGACTTATGCCGTAACCGAATTGTAAACCTCTGTTTTAGTGCCAAACTATTCTCTACCCACTGCTTTTCTAAAAAGGGAAGAAGAATCAGATGATCTTTCTTATTCTTCCTATTATCTCTTGTGTTCTATCCGGTAAATGGTCCCACTGTTCGAAGACCGTTAAATCTGGGACACGCCGAGTGACTCTGCTCTGTTTTTGGGTAGTGGCCATTTTAGAACTTGGCATACAAGAGTTTGACTGTTGAGTATGGATGTGGAGGACTAGGCAACTGGTATCGGAAAGTTGAAGGACCCTGGGTATATAGATCCGGAAATACCAAAAAAAACATGTAAGTAGTTACGCTACGTTGGTTTTTAATAAATCTTTTTGTGTATTATGCATTAATGCACAAAAATAAAACACATATGCACAAGGTCTTCTAAAATCTGATTACATTATAATTATGCGTATGTAACGTTTGTGTTCTACGATGCAACATCTGATATTACTGTACAATGTTCCCTGTCCTCGAAATTTGAATTAATAATTACGTTACTCGAAATGTTAATATTGACTTGATGGTTATTTAATACTTCCAATATTTGAACATGTAAACAGATTGTACATAATTAGCAACCATATTAGATGGTTTAAGGAAGATTAAAAAGAGGATTTAAAAAAGGCTTAACGGATAAATATGATCTTGAAGAGTTCTCTATCAGTTAGCCAGATTGTAGTTCATCAATTAAACGTTATCCCCCTTATTACAAAAGGTGGTCTAAGAAAAACTTAGGTTTTAAAATAGCCCCGTCTCTTTTTATTATATGACATAAGAAAGTGATGGGTATATTTTAAACCTGGGTTTACCTTAGTCTTGGTTAAACCATCTTTTGTAATAAAGGGTATAGGTTTATATATTATAGGTTTGGATAAAACTAGGTTACTCTGAACACATGGTTCTAGCTCCCTATTGTGGTGTGGTAATACACCCGCTGCGGTCAAACTGTAACCACTGAATCGGTTACCTGAATTAAATAATCCCAATGATTTACTGACGCCTCTACCGTCTAACCATGGCTTACTAATTAATCACGTACATGATGTTTTAACATAAATCATACCTAAGACTTTTATGTTGACTTCATTGACTTCAGTTTCGTTTTTTTTTAATAAAACCAGCCCCACTCTGTTTCTCCTGTATCTGTATGGGTGGATTTACGGACCCAAATCATCACATACACAAACGCCCAGACCCGGAATAACCATCTCTAGACCATACAAATATTTGTTCCGTCCGGGAATCGATCCCGCAACCCGTAGCGCAGAAGCTAATCGCTCAGCCACTGCACCAAACGTGTCATCAATTAAACATTACTCAATGGCTCCCATTACAATGCAAATTCTGGTCAGGAGAGCCATAAATAATTTTAGATAACTCATTAGCAAGATTAATTATATCTTTGACACGGTCTCCGATTATATCTTCCCACCTTTGTGCAGTATTGGGTAGTTTCTTTTTTAATTATACGTTAACAAAGTCTTTGTACTCTTATTACCAAATGGGGCCAGTCAAGCGTGTGGTTACACGTCAGATATTAATTTTCTTTACCGTGTACTACACTTACAAGTAACTAAATGAATATTGAAAATCTGTGTTAATGATAGACAATCATGCTACAGATAAATTAAGAAACTATTGTTTATTTATTCTTTAACACTTGTTGTATAATTTAAATCGTTTGTTGAGAACATTAATTTATAACACATAGCAACTAAAACGTTAGTGCTATTTGATTAATTGATCCAATTAATGTCAATATTTTCGGTTTTAAAACATGCAAACCAGTTTTGTAGTGCAAATATTTTGTGTAACGATACTTTAAAACCTGAGAAGACTAATTAAAACTGATGGCAATCATCACAAGGCTAAATAAAACTTTTGGACTATCTTTTAATCTGTAACGAATATCTAACATTTTTTGTCCTCATAAAAGATTGATATTCCGAGCAGAAGAGATGGAACATAACAATGCACATTCAGCATTTTTGTTCGCAGGCCTCGCGTTTACCGTGAGAAATTGAGAGCGAAACTGAATAGATCCCCTAGACTCGTCGGCAGAAAAGAAAGCGATCCATTGCTATCTTACTTAATCCGTCGTATACCTGCCAGTACTCTGACATCATGACTCTTTTGCAATTTTATTTTAGAACGTCGGCACGTTATTGAAAGAATTGCCGCCGATTATTTCAAGTGTACCTCACTTGAAATAATCGAAATGATTCGATCTTTATTTAGGTCATATTGTTATCGAGAAGATTTTCTCTTCAATTGTTTTTGTAATACGCTGCAGACCCGTTTCGGCTTTACTTTTTTGTGGTTTTAATTATGAAAGTTTGGTCTTCACACAGCAACGTATAATTACCGACTTCACTGCTCAAATGTTATCGGCTTTGTTTTTATGAATTGCGTTTGAATTTCATAACGGTTTTTAAGTATGATTCTCAGTCTATGTATCGATAATCGCGGTCGTGATGAACACTTGAAATCAAGGCAATGATAAAAAAACTTTAAAATATTCGTTAGATGCAGTTAGATGTTGATGTTTAAAGTTTGGATTTAATTAATGCCAAAAGTTTTATTTTAAGAATACATTTCTAATACATAATTATTTTGACATTTCTATATATTTTATGTTTCGCCATTTACTGTAAGTATTTAATGTAGGTCTCAGCTGAATGATTAAATTACGTTATTGTTAAATAGTGATTGAAGTTGATATCATTAGGTTGTATAGTAAAGTAACTATAATAAAATGTAGGGCGTTGGCTAAAACACATTTCTTAAAGGCTGCAAAATACGCAACTCAATGCGCTGTCAAACATTTTCATGAATTGAGTGACTGTAAAAAATTGGATAAAAAGAGTGATTGGCATTCACTGATACCATAAATAATTACAAGAAATGTTTTCATTCGTAAATTTGTGATGTTTTTTTGTACTAAATCAAGTTTTTCATGTGTCTACGGCTACGCACGATTTAAAATAACTGGTCGAAATCATGTAAAATGTTCTGTTCTAAGAATAATGTTCAATTAAATGTATTGCAAATATATCATCAATATTCAACTCTTATTTAGTACAGTAGAGTACTTTTTTTTTATTAAAGTTAATGGTGCTTGTTGAAGTAATAACTTAAAGTTATAACTATGTTTAAGCTAGAGCTAAACAAGCTCCCAGCCTAATGATATATAAACACTCGTAAGTCGTAACTGTAATATCTACTGTATCTATAGGCGTTGTTATAGAGATGTAATAGACGGATCTTGATGTTTTATTTACTTCAGCAGTCTACTGAAATTATGTTTAACGGCCTATGCGGTACTTCTTGGATGGTACTAAAATAAATAGAGACAGATGACTTACCTTATTGCTCGGTTTGTAATCGTTCGATCCCTATTCTTATATGGGTCCCCGGGGTCCGCAGTAGTTAAAATTGCCGCATTCCACTGTAGTCGGGCGTGAGGCCGGCGCAGCTTCCCTATCTGGACCGGTCGAGCGGCCGGGAGAGCACTGGGCCGCTGGCGATCACATAAACTATTATAGTAGCACAGCTGCGAGGGGAATAATGTGGGAATTCATTGTTATTTCATAGAGAGGTTGTATCGTGTCGTCAGGTGAGGGCGGCGAGTACGGCGCGCACAGGTACTGCGGCCACGGAGACGCGCACGGGACTGGCTCGCGGCGACGGCAGCGCCACCACGCGCACGCGCGCCGCACGACGCCCGCCTGCCTCCAGTCCGAAGGCCCAAAGCCTCATTTACACACATGGACTCACACAATGAATGTTCAATGCAGACCAGCAGGTTATCTAAAAACCCTCGGAATACAAAACGGGATGGTCGCCAGCCGAAGCTTGCTGTAATTCGGGGGATAGCGTTGTGAATAACGACAGCCTGACCCAGTTCCAAATTCACACAAATATTTGAGTGAGCTTGGGAGTGGCACCTTGACGTAACAATATGTCTCGTTACATATTATTATGTACGTACACCTATGTTGTGTCTACAGTGGTTCTGACACCGCTGGCTGACTCGTATTTGGATACCGCCAACATCAATAACGAGCAACTCTTGATACTCTGAAAATGTATTTAAATATGATTGATGCCTGTTTTCTTTCATATCTTGCCTGAACTCTACTAGATCTATGAAAAGTTTTGCAGTATAAACGCACCGAATATTCATATCAAAACTCAACCGAAAAGATGAGTGGTACTTAAATCTCATTTTTTTAAATAATTTTAATCACCTCGGTTTGTTTTTGTTCCAGCTTTTTGGTTAAAATTCTATCTGAAATCTCCCTTCGTATTCGTTTCGCGGGAATCTTCCTTTTTTATCTTAATTAGTAATGCTAATTAATGCGGGAAGATTATAAATACAGTGGACCCCTTTACTTGCCTGTCTTACTTAACTGCGCTCCGCAGGAAAATAAAGAGTACAACATCTTCCTGAAAACAATGAAATGTAATGAAAACTTAAGGTTAAATGGAAAATCTGTAACGTAGGTCTCCCCACGGGAAATAAATACAAGTTTATTATTTATTTAACTACAAATAAAAATAAATATTTTACCTTTTATCCTTATATCTAGCTTTAAACAGGGTTTACTGGTTATTGATCACTATCCCGTGGCAGGCAGGATTGTAGGGCATTTACCCACTATCTAATTAATCAGTAACACTTAACGCAAAAGTAAACCATTTTCGTCATATTATTTCAAAGTAGCGAACTCATTAAAGCATTTTTTTTTTTTTTTAATTTTTTTGGGTGCATTTAAAGAGCCTACGCGAGTGACGATACGTACGAGACGTAGTACGTCCGGCGCACCCTGGGCTGTCAGCCCCGCTACCAACCTTGCTGACTGGCTAATCTTTTCACCACAGCATGAGCTATTTTCGTATAGCTCGTGCTGACACGAGAGTAGAAGAAGAACAAAAAAAAACTTGTCAATGGTTCACTTTTGCATAAAGCATAGCTGCGTTATTAGATAGAGCATAACATGTCCTGTATAGAAGGTCCAATCAAAATAGGTGGACAAACTTTTACAGATTACTGTACTCATGAATATAAATAACTTTTACCATGGGACCAACAATGAAACATAAAAAAAAAAACATATGTTCCATACATTTTGATCGTGTAAGTATTGCACTTTTGTATGGAACATCTGATATTTTTTTATATTCATTGTTGGTCCCATAGTAAAAGTTGTTCATATTCATGAGTACTGTAATCTGTAAAAGTTTGTCCATTATTTTGATTATTTATTTTTATTTTATTATTATAGTATTTTGATTGGACCTTATACGTACGTGTAGAGTGAAAAAATCACATCTTAGATAACATAAGTCTTTCTTTCTCATCTCTTGTAAGTAACTGCCCGTTTTAAGACTACAATAGCATGAGCTATTAAACTCTCAAGACCGTTAAAGCTTTTAAATGCTTCATGTTATTAAAATCTCAACACACCGTTGCAGTTGTGCGTTCAAAGAAAATTAAGTTCTTGTCCTAAAGGCTTTCGTGTCTATAATGCATGTAAGGATCATCTCTGGTATCTCTGGTATTAGGGCCGTATGTAGATATGGTATGTCCATAAATATTCTAGACGTGTGGTCGCAGTACCGAACAGACCACCCTATAGCTCCCCGTGGGTGTCCTACGACGATACCGAGAATAGACAGTAGCGTCCGCCCTTTACGAAAAAGTTACTGAAAATTTAATCATGGTCCCGAGAAAATCCGTACCAAAAATTAAAACATTAAAATGTTTGCAAATTAATTGTGCAATAACTGTTAGATTAATCTGTGCTAATACGAGCTATTAATCTTTTAGGTGTAGAGAAAACTCTCGCGCAGACTATTTTCATAAATTTTAGTTGATCACCTCTTTATTCATGAATTACATATATTTTATGTTGAAAAATCCATATCTCAGTAAATCGGTAGTCTAGTTTATTCATTTCATCAGTCGAGCGGTGCACAGTAAGCACTAGTAATGTTGCAAAATAAATATAAAACTTTGAAAATCGTTGATCGACCAAAAATCAATCGAATACTAGCCCAGACAGATTCATAATCTGCATAGAAAAGACATCAACGCAATCAATCAAGTTATCTTCTATTTTAAGTTATTATTAAATTAATTATCTTCTAATACGTAGAATTCATTGCCATAGGTATTTAATAAAATGATATATACTAAATGTATTTTTTAATTATTTATTTTAAATATATTTTGAGGTTAATTATATGGGCTTAATTATAATCAATCACACGGATTGATCTGCAATGTTAAGCTGCGCTTGCCACTTGGAGGACGAATACACACAGTCGTTAACGGTAGTCAGAAGACCGTAGTTAAGTCTGACCAGCCGGCTAACTTAAATATCTAATGTAACTACTTTGGTATTCCCCTGAAATTAGGTTGCGAAAGTTTGAAATTCAGCTGCATCTGGCTAAATCGGAAGTCGCCAAAATAGTTGGGACAAAGCTAGCTAGGCAGATGATGATGATTAGTATTTAAAATGTTATGCAGTTATATTTATGGTTAGTTTCGGTTTTTCGGGATTGACCGACTAGTTTCGGGCCCCAGTTGAGTGATCAGTTCATGATTAAGGGCTCCGTTTGGAGTATCGGGATAACCTAATCCCGATAAATGTACGTGAATAAACTGTAACTAATCATAAATATGAATGTGTATCACGAAAGTAATGCAGTTACGTTACAGGTATATTTCTAATAAGGTAATAAGGCAAGGCTATACGTAACAAGGGATGTCGTGAATTTTTAACTTCCTAGAATAGGCATGTTGACAGCATCAATAAATTGCAAATCTAATTAGTCCGCAAATTAGAGTTTTGAAAAATAATGGACACGTATTTTTTCTTTTGTTAAATCTATGAATATTTGGAAAGATAAAACGCATCAAAACTTGAGAGTGGCCTTGAGAGAGCTTGTGACGTCAGAAGCAAGTAAAAATTGTACTTTCTAAAAGTGTCGCGTCTTCGTCAATTTTGGTTTAACAAAAATACGGTTCAAATATTTTTTGAAAATCTAACTGACGGACTAATTCGATTTTTTCAGTCAAATACCCTACTGGATTTATTTCGCCAAAATGTTTTTGATATGAAAAAAACATCACGTGGGTGAACTGTCTGAGCTTCCGACCGAAGGGGTAGACAGAGTTGTAGGTACTGACGTAAACACTGCACAAATTGCCAGTGCCTATCGCCACACTTGACTTTATTAGGGGGGCTATGAATCATTTTCATTTCATATTCGTAATCATAACTGCTACTGCTGCATATCCAGTCACAACTGCAAACAATGCAACTGCCAAATGCAGCTTGAAGGCAACAAAGATGCAGAGAATATGAACTGAAATATGATTCACTAAATATGACCTTAGTAGTCCCCCAGTGCGGCTAAAATATGATAGAATTTTTGTACGAGTTATTTAAAAATTACGGCAGTAGCCGATCGTAGACGTGGCCATTATAGAAGGTTATTTTAAGTACACACTAATCTAAAACTAGTTTGTTCAGAATCACCAGGACAATCGATTGGTTGTTGTCGTTTTCATACGATGTTATAAGTACTTATTTTTTTGCAAAAATAAGTCCATCTTTCAACTTGGACTTAATGGGCCTTATTACAAAAGATGGTTTAAACCAAGACTAAGGTAAACCCAGGTTTAAAATATACCCATCACTTTCTTATGTCATATAAAAAAAAGAGACGGGGCTACTTTAAAACATAGGTTTTTCTTAGACCATCTTTTGTAATAAGAGGGTATAGGTTCCTACGTACAGAGTGGTCTCTATGTTTTCTGACACCGGAGTGCGAACTCAGCTTTGGTGCCTAGCCATTTCAGCTTCTCTCCCTCCCTCCAGTCAGCGCTGTGTGCTGCAACTATAAGGAGGACAGCAGGAAGGCAGTAAAAATACTTATACAATGTTTAATGTTGGAAAACTACCGTGTTTATAAACAATAATAGCGTTATTGGTTCCGCATACAAGCAGGTACAATGATGAATGAAGGTTAGTTTGAGCTGACTGCTGAGCAAAATAATTTCTCGGGCTTGGGCGCCCTCAAAGCGTCATCAGCCGCTTCATGAGGCCGCTGAAGCGGCCTCGGCGCCCGGGTGCCATGCACCATTACACCCCCGGGTACAGACGGCCCTGACTACGCATATAAGTGGATCGCGAATATATCCCTTGAGGCTTGAGACAGTCGGTTCGATAAGTTACCGTGTAGGTATAGACAACTCCTTCATGGCACACCTCACGCATTTCGTAGGTACTCTACTGGGGAATGTAACTTGGAGATTTATTTAAAAAAAACATAATTATGTCCAGGCAGTTCTGATGAAAATCTTTTTAGGGTGTCTCGGTTTTTTGTATTAGGTATATGTAATACTAAAAAAACGCATTTTATGTGCGGCTTATCAAATCAAAATCAAATCAAAATCCATTTATTTCAGGTTCTCCCATGTTAAATTACAATTATAGCAACACGAAATAAATACAAATCACAATAAAAAAATAAATACAATGTCATCATGTCATCTTATCAGAAATACAATGTCAAAAAATCTAATTATAATAATATAATGTCAATTTCAAATAAAAATAATTGGAAATTAATAAAATTCAATAGTTATAAAAATTAAAGTTAATTACAGTAAAAAAATTAAAAGCAAATTTTGAATATCTATAATTATCAATTGAGGCATTTTAGCTAATAGTTATGCAATAACACACTTTGCAGCATCAATTCACATTTTAATAATAGAAAATGGGGATGCGTAGTACGTTTATCTTGGTACATCTCTTCACCTTCTCGCATCAATTCAGCTTGAGAGTAGCAGTCTCCTCTTATGCTGAAGAACGCTGAACATACTGTGGACGCTTAATATACCTTTGCTTTGCTACGATTTAGTGTCTAAACGGCGCTCAAATTGATTTCAAATGATTATGATCATTCAAAGTTCCACCAGAGAAGTTATTTCATATTGTATGACTAGTGGCGCCCCCAATTTTCATACTCTTTTTTGCCGAGCTGTATTTCCGTCAATTATTTTGGTGAAAACAATTTAATTAATTTAGAAAAGGCATAAAAATTCATCAATGAAAATTATTTTTACATTCGTAAAAAAAAACAACATAAATGTTGGTAAAGTCTTGTAAGTCCACTCATTTTGCACTCTACTAAGAATCGAAATTCTACTCTCTGATCATAAACCTATAAACCTAGGATGGTTGCGGTAGTAAAAAAATAACTAAAATAGTATGATCAGTCACCGAACGTGTTATTTAATTTATTTAGACTGACTTGCACTATATTGTTTTCACGATAAGAAGATTAAAATGACACATGTCAATAGGAGTTGCTAGACATGTGACTGTAGTCGATTTAACTATCGATAAAATTTGTAAAATTTCAGCGAGAATTTGACAAATTATTGTAATGTGATTTTATGTACATTTCAAATACTTGTGATTTAAGTAATTAGGATTAAGTCAATTAGCATGCATATCTTCAACAATAGACGATTACGTGCTGATGTGATAATGAATCCAGCAGGTATGGGATGAGTGAACATAAATGTTTATTTATCACCAATAATAAGCCCAGTAGCCGGGTCGCGAAAAAGAGGTTTATCTTGCGAAAGGTTCGTCGGTCCTGAATTTTGGATGTGTTATGTTAGGTGTTTTTTTATGAAAAGCCCACAAACAGACACACAGACAGAGAGAGAAATAGACAGCCAAACAGAAAGACAGACATGGACTTCAAACCTATAAAATACCTCTGATTTTGAGTCTGGAATGAAAAATAAGAATTTAATTTTCTACAAAATTGATGTGAATAATTTTTGGCATAAAACCCATAAGTATGGAGTTATTTAATAAAAACTCATTTTTGGGTTCTTTAACACAAGATGGCAGAGCGCGCCGAGGTCACTCAAGGTACAAAATTTGTAATTTTTATAAGAACACATATCAGTATCACGTATCCAAAATTTAGGACTGACCGACCTTTTGCAAGGCAACTGGGCTATAATGAGCCTTATTTTAATTATTCAATCAACTGAGCCTATCGTCTATAATTATTACGACAGTCAAAATATTCATTCTATTAATATAAATTTATCGAAATTATTTTATCGATACGCACGTCTCTGGCAACTGGTACCATCTGACGCAAGTTTGAAAACGCGTCGGGGTTTTTTCAAAATCATGTATGTAATACATAATTATGGCGTTAAACACATATAACTATATTGTTTCTATGTTTCTGATTTTAAAACAGCCTTTTGGGTAAGGCTTTACTAATATTTTAAATTGATTTAATACTTTTTGAATTAAATTGTCATACACAAGCGCTATTACAATTTATTTTCATGTCATGAACTGACATCTGCCAAATTAATCAACTTACCGTGAAAGCAATATAACTGGACTCGAGACTAGGAAAGCTTAACAAGTTAATAGTGCGTCTAGGCAACAGAAATTCCAGGAACAAAGCCACAACACAAGGTCCCTGTCCCACGCCACGCACGATATGATCGCGTGGCATGCTATTATAGTCGCTTTCAGTAAGAGTATGCTCATAAATAAACAAAACTCAAAACTCATAAATCCACGTAAAAAGGCGACATAAATTGATTTTAGTCGAGTTTAAGAAAAAGGAATGAATATTAGGACCATCACTAGCTGAGTTTGACATAATGATTTGACACATTGACAGTAATGACAGTGACTGAGTGACGTAAAAGTGGCATTTTTATCAGCTGATTAGAATTCATTTTGTTGTTGTTTCTTTTCAAAACATAATTTATTATTATTTAAAATCTAAACTCGAGTAACAAACAGAGTCTATTAACGTTTACGGGCTAGATAATCTTTTGTTTTTAAGTGCTCTCGTCTGCGTATACTTGTACAAAATGTCTAAACAAAGCATAATGTTTCATCCGATAATCAGTTCAATACAACGAATAGCTCTCTACGAAACTAAAGCGGTAAGTAAAACACTAATTTAAAGTATAGAAGGTTTAAGTAATAGGCAATACGTACAGATGAGGCTTGATAATGTCACGCTATGTATTCCGCTAGTGTGATAAGAGTTGCATATTATTTTATTACGGTGTTCTGTTAAGGGGTGGATAAGGAATCGAGTTCGCCTATTCACTAATAGACTTCACGCAATTGGAGCTTAGTTCTCCTAAGATCGAAAACTCGCGTCCCTTAAACTAATAAAAAAATCACATTATTTATTTTTCACATAACATCATGCCTGTATTCCCCGAAGTGTAGGGCAGAGGTGTATTGTACACCCTCATTTCGCCGTTATGTTTAAGTCCCATGTAATAGGGGGTGAGCCTATTGCCATCAACTCTTCACAAACCCAGACTCCGGGCTGCTACTGAGATATTTCACATTGAAAAATCTAATAACACTTTGCCTGACCTGGGGATCGAACCCAAGACGTGACGCTTATCAGTCGCGCTTGCGACCACTAGACCAACGAGGCAGTTTTATTTATTTGATAATTTTTCATTTCAGAGGTTTTATCTAATAGGCTCAAATAACACAGAAACAAGATTCCGTGTCCTCAAGATTGATAGAACAGATCCGCGGGAACTGATACTAGTTGATGATAAGGTAGAGTACAATAAACAGGAGATACATCAGCTACTCAACATGATTGGTTTTGGTAACAGGATGGGGAGAACAACAGGTCTTAACAAACTTGTATCAGCTTTTGGAATAGTTGGTAAGATATAATAATATTCATAGCTTTTTACAAATACAGTAGATAAACAGAAAAATACACCAATATGGGATAAAATGTTTGATAAAAAATACTTATAAGTTTTAATCTGGTCAAGTCACAGAATATCTTCTAACTTATTTGTCTTCTACCTCAGCCCATAGACATCTGTAGTCTGACCGTAACAATATTGTATGTAAGGTAAACAAATTTTTAACTGTGAAACATTCCATTTGCTTTAAGAATCAATTAAAAATACACATTTTCAAATTCAAGTTATTTATTGAAAAATAAGTGATAAGGTTTCCTAAAAAATGTGTATGTTTAATGTTCCACAATTAAAGATTTGTTTACCTTTTATACAAAAATTTAATGACCGGACGGATGCTGGACAAGATCCAATTACCTAGTTAGCTACAACAATCAGTTATGAGCCCGTTAAGGTTGTTCTAAGGTTGTGAGGGAATATTGCTATAACCACTGTGCTTGGTTCAATATTTATAAAAAAACTTATTTTAATAATTTTCAGGTTTCATAAGATTTCTAGAAGGATACTACATTATATTAGTAACTAAAAGAAGAAAAGTGGCAGTCATCGGTTCACATTCCATTTACAAAATAGAAGACACAGCTACAATATACATTCCTAATGAGAGCAGTAAGCCTCCCCATCCTGATGAACAAAGATACTTGAAAATGTTCCTAGCCATAGACTTGTCCACTAACTTTTATTATAGCTACAGTTATGACATCACACACACTTTGCAAATGAATATGGCACCTCCAAGGAAGCTTGCTCCTGCTTTATTCCCCAAGCCTGTGACGGCAGCAGTGTACCACTCAAACTTAAGATCAACCTCAAGTCAGGAGACAGAAGAGAAATGTCAGTGTCACAAATATGATGAGGATGATGAAGATATATTTGAAACTTGGAAGAGTCAACTGGAGCAGAGACAAAAGACTGGGTAAAGTTTGGTTTATTTATGATAACTTTTTTCTCAATATTGCTGCTGTAGAAATAAGGCCTCGTTCAAGGACACGCGGAGATTAGAGCGGAGCTTGATGCAGGGCGGAAAGCGGCCGATTCAAATATATGTTGATTTATTAGAGCGTTTATGGAGATGCGTTTTTCCGCGCGTATTTTTTCTTTTAAATATGTATCACAGTACGCGGCGAAAAACATGGCAGAGTGCGCGGTGAATTCCGCGTCTGCATAAACGAGGCCAGAAGACATCATTGAACTTCTTTGTGATAGCTTAAATATTGTAAAAATACTTTAGCTTCACTTACTTTACTTTAGCTATTTCTTTTTACTTTTCCCAGTAAGGGAGCCAATATCGGCTGATATAAATATAATAACAGTATAACCAGCCTGTAATTATCCCACTGCAGGACAAAGATATACATACATCAAACATCATACATATCATACAGCAAAATATTATATTAAAGTGATATTTTTTTATTATTCCAGTTGCCAATCTCAAAGATTAGACTTTGGCGTTCGATCTGTACCTGAATGGCGATTTGTATGGAACAGTCATTTATTATCTGCAGTACATTCACATCTACACCCTGACTGGATCCTGTACATAGTCCATGGGTTCATTGAACAGAGTAATTTGAACATATTCGGTCGTCCCATATACCTGACACTGATAGCTAGGAGAAGCAACAGGTATGCAGGCACCAGGTTCCTGAAGAGAGGGGCTAACATGCACGGTGATGTAGCTAATGAGGTGGAAACTGAACAGATTGTACATGACTCCATGGTATCATCATTTGCTGCTGGCAGGTTAGAAGTAATTTCGTATTTAAATATTTTAAGCTCTCTTGTTCGCTTGCCATATAAGCCAAGTTTTTGTGCTAATATGATTAGACGTTTTTTTCAGATTCAGTTCATTTGTTCAAATGAGAGGTTCCATACCTAGCTATTGGTCTCAAGACGTCTCGAAAATGGTGCCAAAGCCAGCAATATCAATAGACTTAAGTGATCCATTTGCTGAAATACCAGGCAGGCATTTAAACAATTTGATGAGGAGATACGGGTCTCCCATAATGTTCTTGAATTTAGTCAAGAAAAGAGAGAAGAAGAAGCATGAATCTTTACTGACAGATGTGATAAGTAATGCAGTCAAGTATTTGAATCAGTTCTTGCCTCCAGAGCATGCTGTGCAATATTATCACTTGGATATGGCTCGAACTAATAAGAGATCTGATGCTAAAGTATTGGATAAGTAAGTTCATAAATATCCAATGATATTAAATAACATACATAATATAATTATGTTCAATAATTAAAACTATTTAGGCCCTGCGCAGACGACAGACTATCCGTGACGCACTTTTTAGTCTGTGAAAATAGAACCTATGCAATTATATGCAGTAACGCACACGACGCGCAAAAAGTCCGGCGCACAAAAAATCCGTGTAATTCGGGCAGACCGCACCGCGCCGCGGCGCGCCGCTCCGCACAAAAAGTGTGTGAAAAAAATTGAACGTTTGCTTCAACGCGCGCTAACGCAGACGGCGCACACTTTAGTCGGCAATCTGCATTTGCTAGGGGTGGACGTTACGCACGCGATCTATTATCATGGCGCCAGAGGTCGATGTAACTATGTTAATTCACCTCCTCATTGTTGTTTCTGAATGAGTCAAAGCAGGTCTCAAAATAAATAGCAACTCATCAAATGTAGTAACAGACATTTTATAAAATTTGAAAAAAATTGGCGGATGTTGTTTCAGAATTGAATGTTTAGTATGGAACTGTCCCTTCAGTAATCTTTCCGAAAGTATAGGATGTACCCAAAATTATCTATTTCTTCTTCTTTTTCTGTACTTCATGTACAAAATAATACTTCGCGATCTCTGCACGATTTCCATAGCGTCTACGTCCCTACAGCTCTGCCGACAAAATGATCGAAGATGTGCGTCGTGTGCGTTGAGTCTGTTAAAAATCCGCGACCGACTTTTTGCGCGCCATGCAGACTTTTTGTGCGCCGCAGACTCGATCGCACAAAAAGTGTGCCGTCTGCGCAGGGCCTTAAACTTACAACACAATTACCTAATTAATGGTATTGAAAATGACGGCGTTTCTATTGTTGTCGTTACTTGCATCTTGCTCACGCACGTTCTCTGTCAGCGAAAAGCAAGTATTAAAACCGCCATTTTCAATCCTATTCTTGAATTAAGTAATTCATTACCCACACAACTAAAGTTTTTATTCTGGTCTGCTAAAAATGCATAAGACAACGAGATGATAATACAATATTTAAAAAAAGACAATGTTTTATACAACACACTTATAATACACTTCTGGACACATCTATTGGCCCACCTTAGAGTTTAGGTTTCGATGGCCCCTACCGAAATATGATTGCTAGATTGAACAAAAACTGTTGATGCAGTTTTAAACCTGATACATTTTACCATCTTTTTCGATCGTATTGTTTTAAATTTGAATTCAGAATACCATACGACATGGAGCTACGCCTAACAAGTCGGATATGCGCCTTGTTAAAGGTAATTGATTTTTGAATAAAAAACATGTTTATCAAATAAAGGTTTAATTTAATAACGCGTGTTGCCTCCATGGGCATCTACCACAGCTCTCATACGATCAGGCATAGAGTTTATCAACCGCTCTATGAAATTTTGAGGGATCATCTCCCATTCCTCTTCTATGGCAGTTTTCAACTCCTGCATCGTCTGGGCAACTGGCTGACGAGCCCTAACACGTCTTTTTAGCTCGTCCCACATGTGCTCAATGGGGTTCATGTCTGGGCTTCTGGCTGGCCAGTCCATAACTGTGATGTTCACATCCCGAAGATATTCCCTGACGATGCCGGCCGCATGGGCTCTTGCATTATCATGTATAAAAAGGAAATTTGGGCCCACATAGTCCGCGTATGGTATCACGTGAGGTTCTAAGCACTCACGAATGTACCTTTCAGCATTTAATGTTGGCAGCCGTGGTCCTGTAACAACCTCAAGTTGAGTTTTGCCGCTCGCGGATATACCGCCCCAGACAGTCCATGAGCCACCGCCATAAGCAACCCTCTCTTCAAAGCAGCATTGTGCGAAACGCTCTCCCTTACGTCGGTAGACCTTCTTCCTTCCATCATTGCCATGTAACACAATTTTAGACTCATCAGAAAAGAGTACACGGCTCCAATCTTGCTGTGTCCAATTTAAATGACTGCGTGCGAAATGAAGGCGCGCTGTTCGGTGGGCTCGCGTTAGTTTGGGCCCATCAGCTGGCTTGTGTGGTACCATGTCGCGTTCTTTTAACCTTCTCCGAACAGTTCGAGCGCTCACAGATACTCCGTGGAAGTCGCGAAGTTGGTTTTGTATCTCAATGGAGGTAAGGTGACGATTTCTCAAGCTGGTCGTCACGATGAATCGATCCTGCCTTTCAGTTGTGACCCGAGATCGTGGCCTTCCTTGGCGACGAACAAAGCCGCCAGTCTCTAGGTACCTCCGATAAACATTTCGGACCGCAGATCGACTTAAATTAAGTTGAGCACTCACGTTTCTTTGGCTGTGTCCGGCCTGAATAAGTGCCACAGCTTGGGCGGCGACTTTAGGTGAAGTATCCATAGATTATTGATAGAACCTCACCTTAATGTTAAGAATAAGTAATGTTTGTTGCAAAACCAAAGATATCAATCACTTTTTCAAGAATTAAATCCAAGTAAACCAATAAAACCAAGTTTTCTTAGTATTCGATTGTTTGATATCAACAAACAGGCTCCAAATTGTCTTTTGTTTCTTTAAATTCTGTGTTCGAAATTCAAAAAAAGACTATTGAATGAAATTGTGAATGTGCCAGGTTCAAAACTGCATAAAAACTTTTTGCTCGACCTAATATAAAATTTTAGCTAGGACCAAACGAAACTGATAATACAAGGTGGGCCAATAGATGTGTCCAGAAGTGTATTATTAAAATACAAAATATTACAAATGTTTGTCTGCAGATTGTCAGCTATAGCTCGTACAGTGGTGCGTAAGACAGGTATATTTCTAAGCGCCAGCGGGTACGGCGAGGTGACCGGAGTGGAGGGGCACCAGGGGGGACGGCTGCAGACCGGCCTCGTCAGAGTCAACTGTGTCGACTGTCTCGACAGGACCAATACCGCTCAGTTTGCTATTGGGAAATGTGTATTAGCTCATCAGGTAAGCAGCATTTATTTAACCTTATACATTTCATTCATCTACAATGTAGATGATAGATTCTACATTATAGCGTTGTAAAATTAGACATCATACCGTAGACTAGGTACGCGTAAGCGCTACGATTTTGTTACTATGTGGCCAATCAGACTGCACTAGCGGGCGGGCGCTTGGATCTTGGCGTCTGTGTGTTCACAGTAGTGCCGAACGAGCTATCGTCCGACGCTTCGGCGGGTGAATCAAAAAAATTAGAACCACACGCGCAGTCACCTAACAGACGCTATATCACTGTGAACGATACGGGCGGACTGAGCCATTAGAAACACCCGCGCAAACCGCACCCGCGCCCGCCTCATACAGACGCGCGGCTCGCGGGAGCTCTGTGAATGCAACTGGCGTCTACATACATTTTGATTTACACGCGCAGCCGCTAGCTCCCGCGCCCACCTCCACTCTGAAAGAGTACTAATGGCGCATGCGGCATGGTTTTGTATACAATGAAATGAATCTGCTTTGACCGTTTTTAAACAACGCCATCCCGCACGTGCGTCAATCGGTCTAAAGCGCCACATAAGACGACTACGTAGTCTAACTTATGGATAGCTTTTACTATTATACTCAAAGATTTCTTTTACACCAAAGCTTTCGTCGATACTTTGTTCCGGGGGTTACCCATTCCACATACAACCAACCAATCAACTCTACCTAGCGCAGTCTACAGCTAGACATAGCTTTTCCTACCTGAAGAAGGTAGCTGGGCTGAACTAGATGGGGAAGGCGGAGTACTGGGCCTGGTGGTGCAACCTGGAAGAGGCCACATATAATGCATTGCTCAGGGATAATTCCAAAGAATGTGATCGTTATTTTCCTATATTCTTTTCCAGTTATATGCTTTGGGACTCCTTGGAGCACCGAATATTGAGTTTGATTCAGATTGTGCCAGGCTTCTTGAAGGATTATATGAGGACCATGGTGATACACTGGCCTTGCAATATGGAGGATCGCAGTTAGTACACAGGTATGTGGGAATGAATGCTGGGAAGAATGGAACGTAAGTGAAGGTGAGAGTGAGTAAGAGAATAAAGGTGAGAGTGAGTAAGAAGAGAATGAAGGTGAGAATGAGTAAGGAAATGAAAGAGAGAGGTTAATCATTAATGGCGGACGACGATGTAAGGACGTTAAGAAGTGTATTGGAAAAACTATTTTAATCAATCAGAATAAAAGAAGTTCATAATAATAGATTTTTATTGGTACTTACTTGATTCCCTAACACTACAGGTATGTCAAGTTACCTATGGTCCACGGCATAGCAAATAGGAATTCAAGATAATGTTGTTGCCTAATTATAATGAAGACTATAGATAATTCCATCAGTCTCGATCGTACTCATACGTTTCATCAAACCATGGAACCACGGAGTAGTGCCAAGATGCATATTTCTCTCACGAATTCAACATAGCCAATTTATGCATATGAAGCAAAAGCAATCGTTAAATGATAGATACGGCATAGCGTTGCTAACATACATATTGCAACTTTACTGCAGACATAATAAAATGTACATAAGGAATATCGATACCGGAAGTATCACTTAGCGTAAGGGACATTTTGGCCAAAATGAGTTATATACATCGTTGGATTCGGAATTTTCTGCTCTATCGACTGGCGTACTCAGAATTTGGATTATCTTGAAAAAATGTCTCTTACGTTACTAATTTTTGAACAGCCAAGAACAATTTTTGTCTAAAAAAAGGATGTAAAACACCTTTACAAATAATTGTTATACGAAAAGTAAAGTAAGTCACTGCAGTCAAATAGTTTGGTCCCTTACATTAAACTTTATTTCAAAATATTTTGACAGAATGTATAGAATTGTCTCTTACGTTAATATTACATGTCTATTAATGTTGCATTTTGCTGTAAGTAAGACTTTCCTATTAAAGGTAATGGTAATATGGAACCGTATTACTATGGACTTAAGGTCTATGACTTGTGAGACTTATTTTTCATTAGAAAGAAATAAATCCGTTCATTTTAATCAACACTTTTATTTTATACTCATCGTAAATCAACAACTTCAGTAATAACATCAATCCAGAAAAACAGTAAATGTTGTATAAATTGTATAAAAGGGTTAATACAAAAATTGTTAAGTAAGTGAACAATTGTTACTAAAGAGTTTATATCTCCCAATTCAAGTTGAAAAAACTTTGTTATTACCAAGATTTTAACATCATTTAACCGTGAGACAAAAAAATATTTAAAACAACCCGTAAAACCGAAACTAAACTAATACAAACTTCTCAAACCAAATTAACAGTCTTGTTGATTGAAAGAGACAGAAAACCCTTATTGCACTAGAGACTGCACATAGTTTAACTTAGTTGAGAAGTTTGTGTTAGTTTACTTTCAGTTTTACGGGTAAGTCTGACTGTTTATTTAGTTTGAATCATTTGTTTATATATTTTTTTGTTTCACGGTTAAATGGTGTTAAAATCTTGGTATTAACAAAGTTTTATCAACTTGAATTGGGAGATATAATCTCTTTGGTAATAATTGTTCACTTTCTTTATAATTTTTAATTTATGCAATGTTTACTGTTTTCTGGATAATTTTGGTTTAAGAAGTTTATTTTCGTTTTAGGAGTAAATTATGTTCTCATCATAAAGTGTATTATGTACTTTCTTTGATTGATATAGTAAAAATAGACAAAGTAGTCTCAATTACAGGGTTAGAAGACTGTTAATTTAGTTTCAAAAGTTTGTGTTAGTTTATTTTCGGTTTTACGGGGGAAAAGACTTGATTTAGCTTGAATCATTTGTTTTAAATCAAAGTATTGATTAATATGGATGGTTTTATTTATTTCTTTTAAAAAAATAAGTCTCACAAGTCATAGACCTTAACTCCATAGTAATACGGTTCCATATTACCATTAACTACAATAGAAAGGTCTTCTTACATCAAAATGCAACACTAATAGAGACCTTTACACTAAAATAACACACAATTTTCTTATCCTTCTTGTTACATACATCATTCACGTCGGTTTACATCTAAAATTTGTGTAGCGTAGGGCACAACTAAACATGATTTTTTAACGTAAGGGACATGCTATTTTCGAAACCGCTAGGTTTTCTTAAATTTTGTATTTTTAGCATAAAAGAGGCAAAAAATCTAAGAAACTTTGTCCTAGACCCCATCAAAATCGAACCATAAAATAAAAAGATACAGACAGTTTTCGAAAATAAAAACTGTTTTTTGGCTCTCCTGAAAAGTCGTGTTTTGTCCCTTACGCTAAGTGATACTTCCGGTATCGATATTTCTTACTCTAATTAAAAACATTACTTACCTCTCGTTACAGAATAAAGACGTACCGCAAAACAGCGCCATGGTCATCACACGGTAACGACATAATGCAAACATTGAGCAGATACTACTCCAACACGTTCTCAGATGCCGAGAAACAAAATACTATGAACTTATTTCTTGGACTATTCATTCCTGATTCGTCCAAACCACCTATTTGGGAGTACCAGAGTGATTATTATCTGCATCATCCTGAAGCGATGGTGTATATTCCTAGTAACAGGTAACACTTTGGGTTCCCGAATTATTAATTACTGTATTATAATGTAGTATGATAGCTCAGACCGAGTAGAACCCATATTTTCTAGAGGCCCACAGTCTTCACGTCTTTTTCTTCTTGTCCTATGAAGCTCCCAAACTGCACATCCATTATGTTTGACGATGTTTCTTATGGAAACGGTCCCAGTTTCTGCGCATATGATAGGTCGCTCTTCGTCCACACAGATCGGGTTGAGTATCATATCACATATCTATTTGACCGATTGTAGGATCGCGGAGTGCCACACTTTCGCGATTGTAGCAAAGGCGGCTCGCCCATGGTGACGCATGACGGAGCGGCCAAATCCGTATGCCTACTACAGTTAGAGCGATTACGCACTGCATCCGATCCGAATCCGTGAAAATACGGATATAAAAAACTCGGACAGAATTCGGATATTGCTTTACGCACTGCATCCGATCCGAATCCGTGAAAATACCGATCTAGAGTAAAAACCTCGGACCGAATTCGGATGTTGCTTACGCACTATTCCGATCTCTGATTCAAATTCAAACAATTCAGGGGCCATCTTTGGCATATCCGTTTGGCGTCTGATTTGAATCCGAGGTAATGCGAAAGCGTTCATACAAACAGTACTACGGCTACTTCGGTCCGTCAATTGTTCTTCCGAATTAGAAACTCACGGATGACGGATAGAAATCGGATGACGGATGCCGGATGTAGTGCGTAAACTACCATACAAATAGTTCTATGGCTACTTCGGAACGTATTTTCACGGATTCGGATCGGATGCAGTGCGTAACCGCTGTAACGTACATCAATGCGTCAGCCCCGGGAGTTCTGCGCTGTGCGACTCCATGTGTCCAATTCAGTGTGATGCTAGAATCGTTTTGATGTGTCGCTCCGACGTGCGTCATCGTGGGCGAATCGCTAAAGCTGACGGAAACTAATAAAATGAAGCAATGTCGCGACAGAATGACTAAACTTTTTTTATAACGCTTGTGGTTCTAAATTGTTTAATTTCCAGATCACTAACAAAATGGTGGGACGACGATGTCCTCCGTCACCTGCCCATGCCGTGTAACGAGATGAGGAAGCTTTGCTGCGAGATCATCGGCATGCAGGGCGACAGCAGCAGTACCATAGAGATGGTGGACCCTTACCACGATTATAACAGGCCTTTTGAGTATACCGTCTTGATGGAGTGCTTCGAATTTAAGGTGGTGTTTCTCATTCATATTTGTTTATTACACATGCAAAATGATCATGAATTTCGGGAGATTTTTTTGCAAAAAATCTTACGAAATATAAAGATTATTCTGTTCTCCATAGTCTTCTTAGCTGTAGGGTATAGAGTTCTATGTCGTGGCGTTTATTCAAAAAAATATTGTCAGCAGAGAATATCAATACTATAGTACTTGAGGCTAGGCTGACCACTCTGTTCGTCTAACTGTGACAGCAAAGAAGAAAAGTTATAATTTACGTTTTTTTTAGATGTTGCACACGCTCCGGGACTTGGCGCCAACATTTTCAGAAAGTTTCAGCCCGTTCGTAGTTCGCGGACGTGCAATGGGACAAATCAAAGGGCCGACTTCCAAAAACCCGGTGATCAGTGGTCGATCTAGTACCACTTCTAATAATTCTAGCGAGTATGTATACCTTTTTATACTTATGTCCTTTTGGTTTTCTACTATTATTTTTTATTTTGTCTTTAGACGTCACAGAAAGAACACATATTTGAACTCTCTTTACCAAAGTTTCCCAACCGGTGGTGCCTCGTTAAGTGGCCCGAGGGGAGGCGCGGCGCCTCCGAACGTAAGTTAAAAGTAAATAGAAGACAAAGAAACAGACTCCATGTTGAAAATTATCCCTGTTGTGCCAATTAACAAAATGCAGCCACAGATAGTAGCACACATGAGCTCAATGTAGATTTGTCTTAAAAATCAAGGGGGGCGCGGGTTATAAGGAAGATAATTGGGGGCCGTGACTGGTAAAAGGTTGGGTACCACTGCTCTTCACATTCTATATTTAGGTTTCTCGCGCGTGTCTCGGCGCTGAAGTCAACTTCCAGCTGGATTACACGACGTAGTCGTGCTATCACCATTGTGGCTTTGTGGTCGTAGATTGCCTGAATCAGAAAGCCGGGATGGACCCTATAAAGCAACCTCGTGTAGGACGACGACCTCAGTACCTAGACCTTGAGTAAAATTCTCGTAGCAGCAAGCCGTCCTCGCGATCAATAAGCATCTTCTAATATTCAAGTCCATGCCTAATCAAATTCCCTTTACAGTTCGAATGGCGATTCATCGACTGATGACGATTTGACAAACTCGACGCCAAGTTCACGTTTGTCAGTACAATCACCGCTCACAGTAGTGGCAAAAGTGTTAAGAGCCAATGATATAGAGGAAACGCCAATTTTCCCTGCTATTAAACGCAGGAACAGAGTTCTGTTAAATGAGCCCAGCAAACGAGATATGGTCATGTGAGTATTGTTATGCAAGGTGTATATAATGCTTGATGAATATACGAGTACGAGACGAGTAGTTTCAGAGTTATAATGACATGTTAGCAACCTTCTCGGTTTTTTGGGTTCTGCAGCCGAAAGGCTAAAATTAAACCTTTATATTCGTCATGTTTAGTTTATTTTCTAACCGCAACACCCCAAGCGTGTCTAACACGCACTATTTTTTTTGTGATTGCACCTTCGTAATTCAATCCAAAATTTTCTTTTTCAGGTATAAGCGATATGTTAATTTCGAACGCCGTTCAAACCCTCGCTACAAGTCTGACATTCACGTTGTGATGACCGTGAATAGTGCATTCACTATTGACAGTTCCGTAGATGTGATCCCGCCGACCGTGTCTAAAACGTCCCGTGAAATATACCAAAATTATGTTCAACGGAATTCCGGACGACTCAAAGTGAATTCCGACTCTGTAGCTTCATATGAAAAATATGTTAATTTCAGTCTGTGAAACTGTATTTTTGTTATTTGATGTGTTAAATCAATGTTTATAATTTCAAAAAGTATAATAATTTATTAAAATATCAATGTAATCTCATCTGAAGTTTAGTATTCATGAATGTTATGTTATTATTGTCGCCTAGGAAGGTGCTGCTTTGACATAAATAAACCCTTAGGTAGAAGCCACAGGATGCGGTGCGGTGCGGTGCGCCGCCGCACGACGACCATTTTGCCGCATCAGCGTGCACACATAGTACGCAGCGTCGCAAGTCACGCAGTGCGGTGTGGCGCCGCACCGCATCGTATGGCTTCTCATTTACGCCGCAGCGGCATCGCTCAGGCGCCGCGGCGATGCCACACCGCATCGTGTGGCGTCTTCCTGAATCTCATTTTACGATAGGTACCAATTTTGGTAACAATAAGGAGAAAGCTTGCTCTTTCTTCACATACGAGACGCTCGCCACACCCACAAGCTGTGATGAATCACTGGTATAATATACACAATAGAAAAACAACGGAAGCCGCCGCATGACGTTGGTCATTAAAAGGTTCTGTTTCCATACATTTCGATAAGTCACCTCCGCGTGCACGGCGACATGGAAAAAATACTATATAAACAGATACGGCAAGTCCCCGCGAAATGTATGAAAAAGTTAGTCCGCAGATTGTGGTCAGTGGCCTATGTACGGGCACCCTGGAGCTGCCTATTCTGTACCAAGAACTATAAGTCGCTATGGAAGCCGGCATAGTGGCGCATTTTTCAATGAAATTAATACATTTAACATTTATCTCTATTAAAATAAATAATAATTATACAATACAATAAAGTTACAGATAAAGTGAAAGATCATATTATTATTATGATACGCAAAATATCAAATCTCGATATAACATTGAAATTCGCGGGCCGGATGACGGGTCCACTTTAACCTAATCTACTCTATGGTCTGTACCATATGACGTATTTAGAGTGCGCGCAAGATAACTCTGCGCGCGACTGAGGGCGTGCTAAACGTTGCCATGATCGCAAAAGTTCAAATTACCGCTTTTTAAGCTTAACTTTTTTATCGCTAAACATAATTTTCCCGTTAAATATTCCTACAATCAGGTAGTTCTACTATCAAATTTAATAAAACGGCACACACTTTGGTGGACCATGATTAGTTCCGATTTCGGCCGCGCGCAGACTTATCTTGCGCGCACTTCTACTAGAGTGCGCGCAAGATAACTCTGCGCGCGACTGAGGGCGTGCTAAATGTTGCCGCGATCGCAAAAGTTCAAATTACCGCTTTTTAAGCTTAACTTTTTATCGCTAAACATAATTTTCCCGTTAAATATTCCTACAATCAGGTAGTTATACTATCAAAATTGATAAAACGGCACACACTTTGGTGGACCATGATTAGTTCCGATTTTGGCCGCGCGCAGACTTATCTTGCGCGCACTCTAATAACCGGCTAATCGCGGGCGGCTGTTCTAGTAGGCTTGTTGATGATTTGATATATCGATATTTTTAGCCGATATATTTTAATCCGATATTTCAATACAAAATATTCAATATTGAAATCGTATCAAAAACGATATTTTTTTTCAAATTTAATTTGTTATTTAGCAGAATTCAAAGCCGTAAAAGATAAGAACGAACGGAAAAAAAGGAACTGTGTTGTCTATGACTAGCACTAGCTGCTGCAGCCAGTAACAATGCAGCCAATTTAGTCTCCCAAAGTAACAGAATGCCGGATGCGTTGAAGCAATTCCTAGATGCTCCAAATCTATCCCGTAAGGAAAACCCGATAAAATTTTGGATAGACACGAGATATTTTACCCCAGTTATTTCGAAGCTGGCACTTAAATACTTGACACCTACGGCTCCCTCTGTGCCTTCAGAGAGAGTAGTTTCTGCCGTAAATCTAGCGGTTCGTAATAATAGAAGCCGGCTGACAGCGGAGCATGTGAAGAGTAGAGTTTTTCTACTTTCGCTACCAGACAAATATTGGATTGCCTGAAATAATAAATTGGTCTTAAAAATATTAGAAGATTGCTATTTAGTTTTTGATATTTTCTAATTTTGCTTCTAATTCTTCTTCTTCTTTCGTGTCAGTACGAGCTATACAAAAATAGCTCATGATGTGGTGAAAAGATTAAATAGTCAGCAAGGTTGGTAGCGGGGCTGACTGCCCAGGGTGCGCCGGACGTACTGAAGTATCGATTTTGCCTAATAAAAAGGAATAATGATTGAATTACCTTCGTTTTTATTAAGATTCTCATACATTAAAATGATGTACATTTTGTATTAAAAATATTATTACCTATTATTGAGCCAGACTGAACTATATACATTATAATTTTAAAACCGAAAATCTTTGAAAATTTGACCGATGTATCGATATTTCTTCTTCGTGATATCGAGGTCGATGTTGATATTTTAATATCGATACATCGACATATCGATATTTTTTCACTTCCGACATCCCTACTGGCTAGGCGCGATTGACGAACGATTCCTATTAAATTTTTGCAACTATGACGTACATACGTACAGTCAACATCAGATACATAGAACCAATTCAGGTACTCAGATAATTCTACACTCTCAAAAACACATTAACATCTGCACAACAATAGCGTTCAAATTATTGTTAGCATCCAATGTATCAAAATCATCTGAACACTCGCAATTCAAATATTTCTATGCAAACAAATCATCTTGTCAACTGAGGTAGTCAAATGTAACTAAGCAACCAAAGTGTTCAAAAATATGTAAACAATAACCATTTCTCAATATATTGCTCAGTGATACTAAGGCCTGTTACAAACCTAGACGTTTTAGGGCGGTTACAGACCTTGGTTTATGCTCGTTTATAACCGACTTCAAAAAGGAGGAGGTTCTCAATTCGGTTGTATTTTTTTTATGTTTGTTACCTCAGAACTCCGTCATTTATTAACCGATTTGAAAAATTATTTTTTTCTTGGAGAGGGTATAGGTACTTTTCGTTTAGTCCCCTAAAAATGTTGTTATGATTAGACCATGAACTTCAGAGATATGGAACGGAACTCCTCATCGGATTAAAGCAAAATTTTCAAAAACTAATATTGCTTTGTTTATACGTGTTGTTGGTAACTGACTACTGGAAAAAATGAGGGGGTGCGTAACCCCCCCCCCCCCCCCATTTACCGGAATGTTTGAATAATATCGTGTAAGGTATAGCATGAAAGGGCTTATTATACCCAACTACGGCAAAGTCAAAAATAAGGGTTATGAAGAGAGAGGGAGAGAGAGTATGGAGGAGAGAGGGTTTAATTTATGGCACTAAAACGTATTCAATAAAAAATAAACTTATAAAAAAGTAAAAACCGACTACAAAAAGAAAAAACTAAAAGGAGTAAAATAATTACCATAAGATAAAATTAACAGTGTCAGAAGACAGACGGTGCAATTCTACACTGAAAAAAAATTGTAGCCACTGACTTTTGAAACTGTTAATTTTATGTTTTTTTAGTCGGTTATTACTTTTTTTTACAGTTTTTGCATGCGCGCATTCAGGCGCATTACATTTCGCGCTTCAAAAAAACCGAACGCACGTATATGCTACTGTTCGCTAGGATACTTGGTCTGAGGTTCGCACTGCCAGTGGGCTCTCTGTAGCAAAATGGATTCGACCGCCAGTGCGTTATCGCTGTAAGGTGTACAGTGTCCTGTGACGTTATTAAGATTAAAATGTAGGCAGGCATTGCAATTAAAGGCAGGCGGTGAGCCACTAAATGTAACGCGTATGGCTTTCTATACCAGCGCACGCACAAGCGGTTCTTTTTAAGGTGACTGTTTTAAAACGTATCGTGCTAGATTTTGGCTAAAGGTATATTCGATGCGATTCGATGATAACTGACTACTAAAATCAGGCTACAGTGCATGTTCATAGACAAGCCATTTTAGCATTTGAAAAAAAAGGGGTGCATGAAAAGAGCCTCCACGAGTGATTCTATTCGATACTTCGGTACGTCCGGCGCACCCTGGGCAGTAAGCCTCGCTACCATCCTTGCTGACTGGCTAATCTTTTCACCACGGCATGAGCTTTTCTTGTATAGCTCGTGCCGACACGATAGAAAAAGAAGCATTTGAAAATCGCTTGCGTAAAATCATATTATCACTCAGTGCGTGCTTAGTCGGGCTGATTTTACATCGTTAGATATCTTATAACCGAGTAATTAAATTGACGTTTAACAGATTTTGTACTTTTTTGGACACGGTTATCAATCCGAAACATAGTTAAAATGAACCGAGGTATTTTGTAGGTTCCTATTTAATACGAATTCAATTCCTGAAGATATACTAGAAAATGTAGCAAATAAAAATTTCAGTTTCATTCAAACTGATTGTTGCGAATTTGATGGCTTTCGCGTGGAATAAATACTCGTTTCAATTTCCTTACGATGTTTTCCTATAACTTGACTATCCGATTATATTATAAACAAAAGACACGTCAATGACGTCACGCACGAAATGAAAGGGATATAGCTATATGAAGAAAAAGAAAAAAATGCTGTATTGACACAATAGTACACATTGTATCACGGACTAGAAAAAAAAGAAGGACTCCGCGCCACGCATATCAAAAGTGAAGCACCGTACCGATCTATGTGTGCGTGATTTGAGGGATACCAGATAAATGAAAATTTCCCCATTTTTTTTTAATATTTTGAAAGTTTCATTTCTTTAAATGAAGCCATGTATGAAGTCCGCTTACATTATTTAATTGCAATTACAAACATATACTTAGTTAAAACTTAAAATTAAGTATTTATTTTGTATGAGTAACAAGAAAAACGTTTTCGACGGAATTCAATGTTCTTCATCTCTGCAGGCTCTTATTATTTTAATCCAATCATTATTCCATGGTTGATTTGCTGTAGGAAATCTATAAAAAATAATCATATTCAATACTTGCAAAAAACTCACAAAGAACACAAAAAAATGGATTACCCAATCTCTCGGGAAAATTACCCAATTATTTTCCGACAGCACTGCTACGTCTTTTGAGGTTTTGTGTTCCAATAGTAATGATTATAAAATGTCAAAAATACAATAAATCAACAGGTTAAATAAGTGTCTTACTTGTGAATGTTATTCCTTGACACTTTTTCTGGGATGTAGAATTATTTTTAAACCATTTCACAACACAAGAAGGCATTATTTTATTTTATTACTTGACGTAAACAGTACCTACAATGACGGCGCGGTGCCGCGTAATGGCGGCCAGTCGGCACCTAATGATGTAAATGTGTGCGTGAGGCATGTTTGTACAAACGGACCGGCATACTTATAGTGCTTCACTTTCGATACACGTGGCGCGGAGTCCTTCTTTTTTTTCTAGTCCGTGCATTGTATCTATTTTTGAACTTTTAATTTATGACTCTAAGTACAATCAAATACAATTCATTTTACGTTGCTATCCTGACTTTCTGAATAACGTGTTGCTTAATTACCTTTGAATGTTTAGCTTCTTTACTTACCATAGACTTTTAGTTTGTAAATAAATATTTGACAATGTGACTGCTCAGATATATTTGGAGTTTATGATGCTCAAAACAATTTGAACAGTTTTGTTGTATAGATGTTTTTGGTATCTTGAATGTGTTTAATTATTTGGACACCTGAGTTGCTCATCTACTTCTGATGCTGACTGTACATAGCATAGTACATATTACTAGTTTTTATGCATATACCCATAGACTACTATTTATACATTAACATCCTTAGCACAGACTAGATAGGGATACAATATCCTTAGATACCATCCAAAGACGCGCTCGACCGCGCGCGACTTATTCGAATAAATAGGAATCGCGCCAAAGACTACTAATAAAATCGCGCGCAGCTAGCCACCCGTGATGAGCCGCATAATGGAAAAATTAAATAGGTCTAAAGATGATGAACCTTGCCTCGTATTATTATAGAATAGAGCTATGCGACCTTTGACCTTATGCCGTGAAGTTGGTAGTGCGGTCAATGTTATTTTACCGTTTGACAAGTTTGACGTTTTTGACATTTCTGATTTGCTTCCAATTTCTATTCTCATTAGAATCTTCTTGGTCGATTGTTGTGCAAAATTGAAGCAGAATTAAGGGGGCGGATGGCTGTTGTATGCATGTAAGTGACTGACAGTCTCTTGTAATCATGGCTATGTCAAAAGGATTTAAAGTCCTGGAGAAGTCGGCACCGCCGAATCCATACAGTATAATATTGCAACATAGAAATAAAGACTCTGCACTTCTCTTCGAATCTCAAGCTGTTGTCTCGCTTTCGTCTCAAGAAACAGAAACATTGCGGAAACAATATCACAAAATAGCCGATGCGTACGGAGTTCTTGGTGTCCTCCAGCTAAACTCCGGCGAGAGCTGTATGCTGTACCTAGTCCTTGTTACGGGTTGCTGCTCAGTCGGTAAGATTGGCGACGTAGAAGTCTTTAAAATTACCCAAACCCAATTTCTGCCGTTGTTTTATCAAAACCAAGGTGAAGATAAAGTTTCTGAGGTAAGAAAACTAATTAATTCTGGGACCTTCTATTTTTCATGGAATTCTAGCAAAACTACCAACCTTTTTGATCTCACTCTGTGTGCCCAAAGGAAAAGCAAAGGTGCCAGCCCAGATAACAGATTTTTCTGGAACAGAACTCTGTTCATACATTTAATCAGATATGGAATAGATTGTGATGAGTGGCTAACTAGAGCAATGTGTGGTTCAGTGGAAATAAGAACTATTTATGTTGGACATAGACAAGCACGAGCAATACTTGTGTCACGACTCAGTTGTGAACGAGCTGGGACAAGGTTTAATGTGAGAGGTTGCAATGATGATGGCAATGTTGCCAATTTTGTGGAAACAGAACAAGCTATTTACATAGATGATTCAGTAGCTTCTTATATACAGACCAGAGGTTCAGTTCCTCTGTTTTGGGAACAACCTGGTATTCAAGTAGGATCACACAAGGTAAAGATGTCTAGAGGATATGATGCATCTACCAGTGCATGTGATAGACATTTCTCACAATTGAAGCGTAATTATGGCTCTTTAATTGTTGTAAATCTGCTCGGGTCAAGTTTAATTGGTGGCAGTGAAGGTGAAGCTACTCTGAGTAATGCTTTTCAGAAACATTTAAATGACTCTGCCCACTGTGATGTAGTTCAAATAATTTTTGATTATCATCAAGAAGTTAGAGCTTCTTCTATAGAAACTGCACTATCAAAATTCAGGAAAATTATTGAAAAACACTATGATGAGATAAGTATTTTTAGTGCTAAAGGTTCAGACATCTACAATATACAAAAAGGAGCAATACGAACCAATTGCTTAGATTGCTTGGATAGAACCAATTCTATACAAATGTTTATAGGATTAGAAATGTTGGCTATTCAGTTGATGCTATTGCAGTGTATTGACAAAAAACAAAATGTCACTAGATTTGAAGAAGTATTTAAACAAATGTGGGTCAATAATGGTAATGAAATATCAAAAATTTACGCTGGCACTGGTGCTATACAGGGAGGCTCTAAACTAATTGATGGCGCAAGATCTGCAGCCCGTACTATTCAAAACAATTTACTTGACAACTCAAAGCAAGAAGCTATTGATATATTGCTTTTGGGCTCTACTTTGAACTCGGAGCTTGCTGATCGTTCACGAATATTGCTACCATCCAATTTATTGCACACATCTACACCAGTTCTCAGGGAAATGTGTCGTAGAGCGAATGAATTTACACAGCCAACTACTATTCGCATCACTATTGGCACATACAATGTGAATGGAGGTAAACATTTCAGAAGTCTTGCCTACAAAGATGTTTCTTTAGCAGACTGGCTACTGGATTGTCCTAACTCAGCTTTAGTCAATACTGTAAATTTAAAAGAACATCCATCAGATATATTTGCTATAGGCTTTGAGGAAATTGTGGACTTAAATGCTAGCAATATCATGGCAGCCAGCTCTGATAATGCTAAAGCTTGGAGTGAAGAATTAGAAAAAGTGCTATGCAGAGATGCTCCATATACTTTACTCTCAAGTCATCAACTAGTAGGTGTTTGCCTTTTTATATTTGTCAGGAAAGATCTGATTCCTCACATTAGAGATGTTGCTCTAGATTCTGTCAAAACTGGTCTTGGTGGCACTACTGGAAATAAAGGGTCAGTTGGCATTAGAATGGTACTCTATGGGACTTCACTGTGTTTTGTCTGTGCTCATTTTGCTGCGGGCCAATCTCAGGTTACAGAGCGTAATGCCGATTATACTGAGATAACGAGAAAAACGGCGTTCCCAATGGGTCGCTCTCTATACTCTCATGATTATGTGTTCTGGTGTGGTGATTTTAACTACCGTGTTGATCTAGATAAAGATGAAATACGTTTATTAGTGTCACAAAATAATTTACAACGAATTTTGGACCATGATCAATTGATACAACAAAAAGAACAAGGGCTGGTTTTTAAAAACTGCTTTGAGGGTGACATTACATTCCCTCCCACATATAAATATGATTTATTCAGTGATGATTATGACACAAGTGAAAAATGTAGAGCGCCTGCATGGACTGATCGAGTATTATGGAGAAGCAGGAAACATACTATTGACCCAGAGGGCACATCGGAACTAGCCAGAGGGAAATTGCTACATTATGGTCGCGCAGAACTGAAACAAAGCGATCATCGGCCAGTTATCGCGATATTAGAAATCGAAGTACTACAAGTAAGCTATACAAAATGCATGGAGGTGTTTTATGAAGTAGTGAAAGACCTTGGACCTCCTGATGCTAGTATAGTCGTACAACCTTATGAAGAATACAATAGCGAAGACTCCGCATTCGATGATAACGTCGTGGCAGCTGTATTACAGGAATTATCTACGATTGGTGAAGTAACATTAGTCCGTTTTATTGATGATACTTCTCTAAGTATTACTTTTAGAGAAGGACAAAATGCCCTGGCAGCGGCACAGAAAGGGCAAATATCAGCTTGTTCGATTCCATTACAGATAACATTAAAAACACCTAATTGGATCGACATAGTACGATCTGAAATAGGTTTGTGTTCGAACAATACTGTTCCATTATCAGGAGAAGCTCAACCAGAGCGACCTCTCAGATCTGCACCCCCCACTCCTCGCAGACAGCAGCCTAGTAGACCCCCGGCACCTTCACCTACTCCCCTGGTTCCATCCAGAGCTCCTGCAATAAGTCCGGCGCGCCCTCCGCCCCCACGCCCAGCGCCACTTCCGCCAGACGCTGGTAAGACTGCAGCACAGCCTTCGGTTGTGTCTCCGCCAGCAGACAGCGTGCCACCCCCGACGTGTGCGCCGCCCCCGCCTCCGGAGAGTAGCACGCCCCCTCCGGCCGGGCCGCCGCCCCCAGTTCCTGCTAGACAGGGTGCACCACCACCGTTGCCAGCGCGTCCTCGACCAGTTTAATGATCATAAGTTTAATCTTACGTTAGATGTTGGAATAATAATATGTAGGAATATTTTGTGTTACCTTCATAATTATTTATACGTCCCTATTAAATATTAGTTAAAAATATCGATCAACGTTCTATATCACTGTCTTGTAAGTATATTATTTTTATGAACGAATTTAATTGTCATTGAGATTTGCAATGAGTTTTTAGTGGACGATATAATCGCAACTAGTAATACGTATTAGTAAATTTTACGTTCGGAATTTAACAGACTAAATACCTAGTTCTAATGTTTTGTTACGTAATTTTATATTCAACCAAGGTTTTGCAAATGTATCTAGGTACACACTGCTGAATACTAAGTAATTGTCCTGTATTTGGTATTATTTTATGTGTATAGATTGAAACTCAACGAAAGCAAAGCTGATAAGTTTTTCACAAAATTGGCTGCCTTTTTTAAAAATCTATACCTAACGTCTTAGAGTTTGGTTTTGCATAGGGATAAGAAAAGCACTGATTCATTTTCAGGTATAACATACCTCTGTAGAAACAAACATTAGTTTGTTTACACAGTGGAACAGTTTTATATTATCAAAAATTGGCACTTTTCCAGTTGGGTTGCTTTTATATTGATTTTTTACTGCTGATGATTTTGAATCGACACAAGTATTCATCTTAGTGTATAGGAACCTAGTGTTTGTATTGTGAGGTGTGATGTTAAGATACTTATAATTATTTATCCTACTTATAAAATATGTGTATCAATCTGTATCGATACTTATATCGATAAAGTTAAATGAGATTTATGTATTGATTAAAATAAACTATGTACACACGGCTACAGATCAAGCTATACCTTTCCATTATAAGCTGATCTCGCATTATATAGGATTTCCTTACAATGAGAGGTCAGTGTAAACTGGAAATGTATAGCTTGATGTGTAGCCGTGTGTACGTAGTTACAAATCAGATAGAGGTAGTTTATCTAATGCAAATAAATAGCAATGTTTTGTTCTACAACTTTCTAAAATCTGTAAGTATAATTAGTTTAAACAAACACAAACTATGAATGAAGTTTACAATATTGTTTTGTAAGAATTGGATTGATTCCAATATTCCTACTCAGAATACAGTGACCCAGTTCAGTACTTGCCTCCAAAAGATATCCAGAATTTTGTTTATAGATGGTAACCATAAGACCCTAGTGTGTGTTGACTATTGTTGTGTGAGAAAGTAAATTTTGTATCACCTGTATTAGCTAATGATTTTCTGTATGATCTCTACAAGTAATTAAATAACCTGCGTTGGGGTCTTTTACGTGCGTAATATGTATATTCTATAATATCTATCTGTTACACGTTTACTGCTGTTGATTTCTTACTAGTGTTTACTGAATATAATATAGTAAGTAGTATTAGTAGGTACATGTAACACGATGCCAATAACTTAGCTGAAATTGATATCATGATAGACAGATACAAACTGCAGTAGGTAGGTACCTGTATAGATAATACACAATAGGTAATATATCATTAGGACATAGATAAGCTATGTGGGTTATCTATGTCCTTATGATAATCGGCTAATTTCACTTGTTTGATTAAGGCCCTGCGCAGACGGCACACTTTTTGTGCGATCGAGTCTGCGGCGCACAAAAAGTCTGCATGGCGCGCAAAAAGTCGGTCGCGGATTTTTAACAGACTCAACGCACACGACGCACATCTTCGATCATTTTGTCGGCAGAGCTGTAGGGACGTAGACGCTATGGAAATCGTGCAGAGATCGCGAAGTATTATTTTGTACATGAAGTACAGAAAAAGAAGAAGAAATAGAGAATTTTGGGTACATCCTATACTTTCGGAAAGATTACTGAAGGGACAGTTCCATACTAAACATTCAATTCTGAAACAACATCCGGCAATTTTTTTCAAATTTTATAAAATGTCGGTTACTACATTTGATGAGTTGCTATTTATTTTGAGACCTGCTTTGACTCATTCAGAAACAACAATGAGGAGGTGAATTAACATAGTTACATCGACCTCTGGCGCCATGATAATAGATCGCGTGCGTTACGTCCACCCCTAGCAAATGCAGATTGCCGACTAAAGTGTGCGCCGTCTGCGTTAGCGCGCGTTGAAGCAAACGTTCAATTTTTTTCACACACTTTTTGTGCGGAGCGGCGCGCCGCGGCGCGGTGCGGTCTGCCCGAATTACACGGATTTTTTGTGCGCCGGACTTTTTGCGCGTCGTGTGCGTTACTGCATATAATTGCATAGGTTCTATTTTCACAGACTAAAAAGTGCGTCACGGATAGTCTGTCGTCTGCGCAGGGCCTTACATTTATTACTTTATATTTTAATACACTGACAGAAGACATCACGGTTGGACATGTTGTCCGCTATAGATGTCCTTCACAAAATGTTCTGGATCGCCTTCGTGGGAAGGGTTTTCCCTGGACTGTAATCCATAATATGTCATCTGTTTGTCTAGATTCCTTATGGAATACAAGACCTTGTATTTTTATTAGTTTTCAGCCTCGGCAGTTCATACCTATTTCTTATGATCCTCCTCATTCCACGTTTTGTCTGGTCTGAAATCTCCCACAATGTCGTAAGACATCACTAGAAATACTGACTGGTGGAAATGGTGGGCCACTACAATGCCCGAGCGAGTGTACCTATTATGTTACAAATTATTTAGGTCAGTGATCTGTTCTCAATTGGGTTCGTCATTCAGTCATAATTATCTTATTTGGACCTACCTAGCGAAATCTAACGTTGTAGAGTACCTACCGTTTGTTCGAGTAGCTACCTATACTGTTTCCGACAAACGATGTAGGTACATACTACCATTTATATCTGTCTACTATGATAGACTAGACTTGCTGACTTAGCATGAATGTTATTACACCGTTTGTATAATTGTATGTAATTATCATATATTGTGGCTTATAAAAGTTATAAATGTGCGCTGAAGACTTATCTACTTCACTCGCTTTTATGAAGACGCGGTGAGTATCACGGGGCGTAAAGCGGGTACCGAAATCAAACATAAATATAACGTAAAGCGTTATTCCGCGCGTATTGTTTGAGTTGTAGTTTTTGTATGTATTTTAGTACGCGGCGGATCCCGCGTCTCCATAAGGCTAGGCGCGCATTGCGGTAGTACGCGCTAGCACCAAACTAGGCCTTAGGTCTAAGCGTGAGGTAGTCTACGTCAACGCCCTCGATAGCTCGATCGATCGGCTGCTTTGTCATTATCTAACTGCACTCTTGTCGGAAGATAATTTGTTAGCATGACATTGCACGGCGAGCTTCGGCGTGTAGACCGCTAGAACCTATCAGCATTTATACATTAATTAGTCGTGCATCGAATTATCGCAATCATATTGTTATATGTCCACGAATTTTTGATAATATTATAACAATAGGTAGATTTTACGAAAGTGCATATTTGTTATGTTATGGGAAGTACTTACATGATGCAAACGTTTCCTTCTGATTTGTATTGTTTGATATTATCTAGATCTATGACACTACTACTTTATTTATATGGAAGTACTGTTTATAAAATATTTATTAATTTGTTCCTGTTATCGTCATAATAGGTACTATGTATATTTTGATTCATATGTTATTTATTTACGATTGGAGTCTTGTAAACTTTTTATATTACATAATTGTATCTCGTTTTTTTTAGTAAATCATTTGGTATAATGTTTTGATAGGGTTGCCAATAATGAGTCAAGTGCAGATTTTTTTATACATTTGGGGGCAAATAAATCGAGCCACTTCTTTTTTCACGTGTCCTGTTTATTAGTTTTGGTTTCATGGATTATGTACTAAGTTGACAAAAAACTACCCTCATTGTAAAGGTTATCAAATAACCTTTTAGGCGATTTAGGTTCCAAATTGATCTGTTCCATAACTAACAATAACAATTATAGGTACGTGAAAAATAGAAGTGGCTCGATTTATTTGCTCCCAAGTATATTTATATTATTGCCTAGCAATATAAGCGTATTGTTAAGTAATCACATCATTAAACTAGAGTATTAAGGTTTGGAAATAATAAGTAATTTGAATTGAATATGAAATATTGTCCAGATTTACTTTGTTCTTAATAAAAGGCTGTGTTGTGCATTTCTTCATATGAGATTCCATATTAAAATCTCATTACATTTTAAATTTGTCAAGCTTGGTCAGTCTCAGTACCTACTGTTGTCTGAACCAATTTGAAGGTAAAATGTTCCATTTTTTTATATACTTACCTATTATCTTTTGTTTCCTAGCTAGATTTCTTATTGACCTTTATTTAAATATATTTTTAGTGTACGTGTCTAGTTCTTGTTACTATTCACGTACGTAGTAGGTACCTGATTGTTTTCTTTTTCAGCTACATGGAAGTACTGAGTTTACTAGGCTGTTACGTATTATTATCGATCAAATGATGTAAATTTAAAATCTTACTTAAACAATTAAGATATTCTTTCCAGACATAGTAGATTGGTGTTACAAAGTAGTGCTTTTTGAATGTTAATAATGCTATATGAATTCACAAAATATGGTTTGCAATATGGCATTATAGGTGATGGCCAGTGTTGATATGTTATACAGTTATATCAAATATAGAATTACCTATTTAAAATTTACTATTTCATTTTACCTCTGTAACCAATATCCTAATCCCCTAAGGCTGAGGCTACACTTAGCAGCGATGCGATCTGCGACACATAAGCGATTGAATCAAAGAAATTGATGTTCTTATAAGTGGCTAGACTATACAAGAGTTTTAGTTTAAGACTATACGATTTTTGTAGCCACACACGTGAATATTAATCCATTTGTTTCAATCGCTTATGCGTCGCAGTTCGCGTCGCTCCTAAGTGTAGCCTCAACCTAATGCCCAGAAATGTTTGTATTGATTCATGGAATTATACATATTATTGCAGAGAGGGACCGCTCGAGGAGGAGCTCGTGGCTAAATAATTACAGCCGCATAGACCGATCTTCCGGGTTAAGCCACGCTTGCCGAGGTTGGTCTGTGGATGGGTGACCATTTACCATAGCGAGTTTCCTCCGTGCCTCGGAATGCACGTAAAGCCGTTGGTCCCGGCTGTCATTTGTAGATCTTTGACAGTCGTTACTGTTGGTCAGAAGCCAGAAAGTCTGACAACCAGTCTTACCAAGAGTATCGTATTACCCAGTTACTGGGTTCTGGAGGTCTGATAGGCAGTCGCTCCATGTAAAATACTGGTATTCAGCTGCATCCGGTTCGACTGGAAGCCGACCCCAACATAGTTGGGAAAAGGCTAGGCAGATGATGATTGCAGGGAGGGACCTTATGTATTTCACATACATAGGTACATATACATATCGATGTATCAATCAAAAAGGGATAACCCCCAATTTACTTTACAGGAAACTGGTTCAAAATTCGTTTACGACGAAGAAATTAGGTTAAGTACCTTAATTTACATACCGCCTAAGCGACCAAAACAGTATGTTGTAGTCATGAAACAGACCAACTGGTGCAGAAAAAAGACGATTCCAACGATATAGGTATTAAGTCCATTTAGCAAAAAATGGCGCTAATCCCTTTTTGGCTGTTAAGCTGAATTTACACCGACGCAGAATGGAATGGCATCATCAATTTCGCCTCATGACGCTAGAAGGCGCGCGAATTCGCGGGAATGCTCGAGAATTCCCGCGCATTCCAGCGAATCATCATCGTAAACGCTTGGCACCGCACTATTGTGACCGTCCCGACCGACTCCCCGTTCGCGCCACTTCCCGTGGATTCCACAGACGGCACCGACAATATCTAGGGGAATTCTCGAGAATGCGCCTGGATTCCCCGGAAGACCCGCGACCTTTTTTTGGCTCATATTTAGTTTGTGCTTTATACAATTGACATAAAGTTTATTATGCTATGTACAATTTCGTTGCAAAAAGTCGCTTCCATTTCATTCCACGGCGGTGTAAATTGAGCCTTAGGCATCGATATGTATAGTCACGCCTTTAGTCCCTGACGGGGCAAGCAGAGGTGTTCTCCTATTACAGGAGTCTGTACACAAATTTTTTGCCTTATGGATTTTCATAAAATAAAAACGCTAAATATGTATTGGATTATTTATATATTTCTAATCACAGTGCTGAGACACTTATAACACAGGCAACTAATACATAATTTAGTAATTGATTTATTCATGTATTTACTTCTTGGGCACAGCGTGGCCGTAGATTGTGTGGCCGACACCGAGGAGGCCAACAATGCAGAGAGTCAGAGTCAAGCGGTACAGGATACCATCGAGGGGACCACCCTTCAGGAACACAGGAACATCATCCTCTTTCTGGAATACAAAACCAATAAATATTATTAAGTAATAAGTACAGATAAAAAACCATGGTTGCCATGAGCAGCAACTACACAATGTATTCACTATAACTTTGGTATTGTTTTAAATTATTACTAAGCAATATGAATACATACATACAATTTAATTGTAGTTTTTCATATAATAATAATTCATCAAAAGATTTATCTTGCTTGTTTCAAATAAGTTTTTTTTCTAAGCCATCCTGATTACTAATTTGTGTACAAGTTTAATTTTGATGTGCATTATTGTGCAAATTCACCAAAAATTTTGTTCCCTATTTTTATTCAATTACTAAAGTCTAATGTTAAAATAGGAGTATGTTTTTTTACAAACGTTGCCACACCTTAGGATTTATCCTGTATTGTGGGTGTGTTTACAGACACAAATCTCACATCCACAAATGCCCAGACTTGAAACAACCTGTACACGATTCAAATTTTTGTTCCGTTTGGGAATCAAACCCACAACCCATAGCGCGGAAGTCAATCTCTTAGCCACTGCACCAAATGTGACATTAAACTATGGAGGAAATAAGATTCATGATGTCATTTTTGAAAACAGAATAAGTTAATAAATGTATTGCTAAGAAAAATTTGTGAACCAATCTCAATAAAACTGATACAGTGTCAATAATTACCTGGAACTGAGATTGTTGTTGACGGATCTTCTCGGATAGTGGAGCGTAGGCAGTGTTGGTGCCAGGGATTAACCTCGCCTTGCCAGGAGCAGGGCAGGCATCGGCGACAGTCGACATTTGCGAAGTATTGTACTGGATGGTCGGGGGCTCCACTCGTTGCAAAGCAATTGGTGCCTGTTTATGAGGAAAATTAACTTTATATAACTATATATATTTATTTATACATATATTGATACATAAGGGAGCACCTAGAGATAAAAACGTACCTAACCAAAGTTATGATTAAATATACTTACCACGGGGAAAAGCGGACTTTGCAAGTGGGATGAGGCTACCAGCCTTCCAGTGATTTTGCTAAGTTGATGATACATTTTGATAGGAAGAAAATCTACTTTATTCCTGCAAAGTGCCTGAAAATCGAGCGATTACGAAACAAGTACTTAGACTTATCAGGTTCGTTTTGAAACCATTATTTGGAGTGGAAAACGTGACGTGTGACATTGCCATCAAGTTTTCAATATTTGTTTGTATTTGTTGTTTGTAACATTCTTTTTCATATATATCGTAATTGTAAGAACTGACTTTTTATTTATTAATTTAGGTAAATTATAGTTTTATATTATATTAACAAATAAAATTCACGTAGAAAACTTACTTTTCGAACGTACACTAGAAATGTGTCGTTCGGAAATTGATAGATCTTTTAATTACAAAAATATTATTAGAATAAAACAAAAATACATAACTACACAAAAAAAATCATAAATCATCTAATCTGTTTTACTAATGAACTTACATGAGTCCAGATAATTTCATGATTATGTTCAGGTTCTTTCTTTCAAAATGATTACAAGTACCTACGATTCGACGGATTCCGAACCGAAAGATCCGCCATATTTATTTTTGAGTTTGACAATTCTTTTACTTTGAGCACGTTTTTAGAAGAAGGTAGGCTTGTGAAATAACTTATATTTTCGTGAAATAGGCGTTAATTTTGTGCAAAAGTACATTATTAATGTAATGTAGCATTTAACATCTATTTTTTTTTATTTCCACAGTGTCACAATAACCCGATATTCGAAATTTAAAATATCCGCGTGGCGTGTCATGTCTAGACACCGTTTGGCATTCATTTGTTTTACAAAAACTTTAGGCCACCATCCATCCAAAAACCTACAGTTGTTGGTGTAACCAAATAACTTATATTTCCAGCTCTACAATGCAGATCTTCGTTAAAACCCTCACGGGTAAGACCATCACCCTAGAGGTGGAGGCTTCAGATACCATCGAGAATGTGAAGGCAAAGATCCAGGACAAAGAGGGTATCCCGCCAGACCAGCAACGTCTTATCTTCGCTGGTAAACAGTTGGAAGATGGACGTACTCTCTCCGACTACAACATCCAGAAGGAGTCCACACTTCACTTGGTGCTTAGGCTGAGAGGAGGTAAGAGATAATCTCACATTTGCAACATAGGTGATAATAAAATTACAGTGTTCAATGTTTACAAGCATTATGTACTTTCTAGGTACCATTGAGCCTTCTCTCCGTATTTTGGCCATGAAGTACAACTGTGACAAGATGATTTGCCGCAAGTGCTATGCTCGCCTCCACCCTCGTGCTACCAACTGCCGCAAAACCAAGTGTGGTCACACCAACAACCTGCGTCCCAAGAAGAAGCTGAAGGATTAGATTATTATATTTCTTGCAAATGCATAGCCTTTCCATCTAATTATTATTTGCAATTTACATAATTAAGCCAAAATTAATAAAAGTGCAACAACTAAATTAAAATCTTGTTTTCTTTTACCCTTTGTCCTTGCTGGCTGGGCAGCGCATTAAATTGCATTGGGCACACTTCACTTTTTTTGGCTTTATATAGGAAGCTTTATTCATACCAGCGTCTATGCCAGTGGTGGGCAAAGTACAGCCTGCCAACAACCATAGCTGTAGGAACCTTTTGAACGTCTCAGCGCATAATGTCCTTTTCTCCAAATGCCCTTTCTCATATGGTCCTTTTCTCGAAATGTCCTTTCTCAAAATGTCCTTTCTCAAAATGTCCTTTTCTCAAAATGTCCTTTTCTCAAAAAGTCCTTTTCCCAAAATGTCCTTTTCTCAAAATGTCCTCTTCTCAAAATGTCCCTTTCTCAAAATATGTACACATGTACACAACAGGCTTACAATCTTTATTTGTACTAAACATGTACATACATGTAAATGTAACTGTAATTTCAGAGTATAATGTGAAATCAGAAAAAAAAGGAAATAAAATTAGCATTCAGCTTATTTATTTTCAGACAAAATAAAAAGTAAATGAATGAAAATAGTATTGAACAGTAATTGTTTTTTCAAAATAATCAACAAGATTACAATTAATTATTGTAGGAGGTGTGTTGCCGATGACGTCACGTAATGAAGGAAACACGTGGATTATTTTCAGGATATTTTATTTCAGCAGCGAATTTACAGTTTCCTCAGTAATGAAATAGGCGCAGTCCTCACGGCCAAGTCTTCTTAGAGGAAGGTGGGGGGGGGAGGGTGTAGACGTAGTCCTCTAATCCATAGTACGAGAATCCGCGGATGCACCTTACTGCTAGTTGGGAATAGCATTATTAGTTCAAATAAATAAGCTGAATGCTAATTATATCTTGTTTTTTTTCTGATTTCACATTATGCTCTGAAATTACAGTTACATGTGTGTACATGTTTAGTATATAGATTGTAACCCTGTAGTGTACATGTGTACATATTTTGAGAAAGGGACATTTTGAGAAAAGGACATTTTGGGAAAAGGACATTTTGAGAAAAGGACATTTTGAGAAAAGGAAATTTTGAGAAAGGACATTTCGAGAAAAGGACCATATGAGAAAGGACATTTGGAGAAAAGGACATTATGCGCTGAGACGCTTTTGAATAGTCTCAGCAAATGTAGATGAGAAACCTGTTGTTTGTGTTGACACAAATCATTGTAAATAAATTTTGGCCAGTTGACTCTGTTGTTTCTTAGCCCTTTATGAGAAAGGGTTGCCCACTCTTGATCTATGTCACAATTGGCAGCTCTCTTCCTTTATTGTAGTAAAACAGTAGTCCCTGTACAGATGCAGCAGCATACTAAAAGTCTTGCTCCTGGCCATGTGGTTCGACCGCATGGTTCAATCAATCTGATAAGTGAATTGATGGGTGTCATAAATATTTCATATTTCCAATAGTGGAAGTTTTCAAAGGTGAGGATTGTGAGGTGAAGGACACAGTGCTTTTGGGTTGTAAACTATCTTATCCAAAATTGTGTAGGAAAAAACTAATAGCATCTAGTAGGTACTAAAAGACCTGTGATTTGGTATATTTTTACTGCAACTATGGTAAGGTCAAGGTCACCCAAAGGGCAATGGAGAGGGCTATGCTCTGAGTTTCCCTGCGTGATCATGTCAGAAATGGCGAGATCTGTAGGAAAACCAAGAATTGTCTAACTTAAGTGGCAGTGGGCGGGGAACATTGCTCGCAGAACGGGTGGCTGATGAGGCCGAAAGGTTCTGGGAGTGGTGACCGCGTACCGGAACGCGATGCGCGAGTAGGCCTCTCACAAGGTGAACCGATGATCTGGTGAAGGTCGCGGGAGTCCGCTGGATGCAAGAAGCACAGGACCGGTTGATGTGGCGTTGCTTGGGAGAGGCTATGTCCAGCAGTAGACAATTTCCGGCTGAATGATGATGATAGTAGACTCTACTTGTGCAGTCGTTTCTCTTAACCTACGAATAGCTCTCTGCATGGTGAATGTTGATCGTGTGACTCTAAATACGTGCAGAGAGCTATCCGCGCGATCAATTGAACAGCTTTAGGTGGTGGTGGTGGGTATATTGTTACGTAGGAATGGTACTTAGTTATTAGTCTACTGATTTTTGGCACTGCAATAAGTAGGTAAGTATAAAGCCAATCTTTATAAACTTTGTACATACACCGCAAAGCTACCTTTATTATTAGCATATCTACAATAGAATTACGGCCTTTGCACTAGATTGTTATATGTAGGTACCTCTTACCTATGTTGGATAAGCATATTGCAACGAAAACATTTTGTTGACGCGTTGACGCAGATATTTCTGGCACGTGATCAGTTTCATCGTACTCGCAACTCAAAGACAAATTGGCATTTGAACACTTGTGTACAATACAATAACTATGGCATTTTGTGTTTGAGCAATAGGAGTTATTGCTTTGAGTTTTGTGTAGGTACGCAGTAGCGAAGCGTCCGCCTGATCTTTAGCGAGTGTGATGTAACATGTTACAAAGTGAGCATCAGTCCGTACAGCGAGCAGAGTTCGGAACCAGCATCAGATTTTTGGAGGCGAACGTAAGTTTCGCTTCGAATGTTACATTAGAATCGAATTCTCAGGTATGTCACCACCTTTACCACGTGCTTAGGGTTACATTACAAGATAGTTATTTGAGTGCAAAACGTGAAGCAGGCTAACATTTAATAATACTAGTATTTTACATTTTGCTTAGCAATGCAGAGGAAAGGAAATAATACAAATGTACTTAATACAATTTTGTATATTTTGAGTAAAATAAATGCATCAACAATGTAACTTCTATTCTATTGTCACGAAAAAGTCACAACCTTTAAATTAAGCTATATTTTTATCGTTCAATCTACTCTGTATTGTCAGATCCTGTATGCTAGCTTTACACTTTCGCAAGGTTCTTTCAGCAACACGTTCGCCGAGGCCGATTAACGGATGCGAGGCGAAGCGACACTCGATTCGCTTTGCGCAGTGAAGTTCTCGGCAAAGGAGGTAGGTATAGTTTCTACCGAAACTTGCGCCGACGAGGACGAGGGGAGATGTCGCAATTTCACACATTAAAATAGTAATAAAAAGTTTGACAAGCCTAAAATTTGTCCAGAAAAAAAACCAAGTGATAACGTAACGAGAGGATTGATATTACAATAAACATTATTTTGTCTTGTCACGCATTAAACTTAAACAGTCTATCTTATGATAACATTGAATACAAAAAAGTCACATTCTATCTCATTTTATACAAGATTCTGTTACTGCAAACTAAAATATACTAAATCAGTAACAAAAAATATCAATACAATATTTTACTTATGTCTAAAACTGGACGGATTCTTAACATCACTAAGATTGCACAATATTCTATCAAAACGGAACGTATTGCAGTCTCTTTATACCATGCCGAAATGTACAACTTTGATTTTCGGCGGCTTTTGCGTTGCGTTTTCTGAAAACAGGATTTGTACATCATTAAATGGCGGTAAATCGAAATTATTATGGTGCAACAAGTACTATTAGTGCAAAATACATGCTTTGATGGAGAATGACACAATCATGCATCAACAATTTCGGTTACTTACAATGGTATTAACTTCCGAGCAAAATGAATACATACCGACTAGTCGACCTGTCGCATGGCACAATAAGTGCACACCGACCATAATCTATATATTTAAAGTCCATACAGGAAGCGAAATTATAAAAAATATGATTCCTTCCTATAAAGATCATAATTATTTTACTTCGTAGATAATTTTGTCGTGTAAACGAGCGTTGCATATACTGTGCAGTCGTTTAGGCGACACATGCGTAATGCGTACGCCTGGCGACTATTGAAAGAAGTATCTATATAGTAATAATCTGTTAATGTGATATAAAACGTGCAGAATCGCGTGCGACACAAATGAGGTGCAAATGATAGTTGGTGGCATGCGTGCGTGCGTCACACTTCGACGTAGTCTAGCGTAGTACCGGCGGGCGCGACGTGTGGCGCGTGTGGCACGTGCGCGACGTGCGGTGCGTGTGGCACGTGCGCGACGTGCGACGCGTGCGGCTGTATGTGATGCGGTTGCGGCGCGGAGTGGGCCTGCGGTTGCGGCGTGAAGGCTGCGAGGTACTTGTGAGGCGGACACAAAGGTAGACTTGCTGCCAGCTCGCGTGACGGCTCCGGAGATACACGGGATTCCTGCTGCAGATAATTTTCGTTTAAAGCTCGTAAAATAATCACTACAGTCGTCGACTACAGCATATTGGTCTCTTTAGTAAATAGACAGTTAACGGCGCGTAGGTTTGAATGAAGCAGTCGCTTAACTTTTTGACAAGTATGGTGCATATTTGATGAATCAAGATAGTCAAACTATGGTGGCTGTAGACGCTGTAGTCAATATGAACAGTAAGGCGAAATAACTTGAACGCCCTGAACATAGGCTTTCCGAACTTTCGCGCTTGCATACACCTCTTATTCTGCAAGAAAACTGTTACCTTAAAAACCACCAACTAAACTGCTTAAAAAATTGCCAATCAAAAGTTGATTTAAACTACACTTGGGAGCAAAGAAATCGAGCCACTCCTTTTTTCACGTGTCCTGGTAACTTTCGTGAGACACATTCATATTTATGATTAGTTACGGTTTACTCACGTGCATTTTTCGGGATTGCCCGACTAGTTTCGGACCCAAACGGAGTCCTTAATCATGAGCTGATCACGCGGCGAGGTCTCTGCGAGGCGAGGAACTCGAGTTCGACTCGCGACCTCGCCGCGTGATCAGCTCATGATTAAGGACTCCATGTGTCTCACGAAAGTTATAATAATAAAAATTATAACTACCTAAAAAAAAAGGGATGTCAAGTTATTTCGGCCGTAATGTAAACATTAACTTACCGAAACAACGGCAATGGTAACAGTATCAGAGAATTTAACTTTATTCTTTTCACCGGAACGACTTCCTTGCTTTTCTGGTGCTTCACCGTCGATACGATACGTTCTATCTTTCAAGCTTGTACTAGGATGATAATTATTATTATTTTGGTAACGATACAACGTGTTTGGAGCTTCCTCTCTTAACTCTGTTTGATATAAATGTTTGAAGTGGGAAGAATTCAGTCTTTCATCGTGTGGTCGTGGTATAACGTCTACGACTGTATGAGTAGGTTTGACGGGAGCCTCGCTGATCGTCAAAAGCTTATGTTTCGATCCGTTGTAGTTAGATAGCATGTCCATACTGTGCCATCGAACATTTTGGGAGCTTCGTATAGGCTTTGGATATTGGTCGTAACATTCGGTCCTCGTGTAAGTATCGTCGCGGATATCAGTGGTCCATATCGTGTTGTCTCTTTCTAAGTACTGGTGAAGGTTGGGTCGTATACTGTTGGTTGATTGAGGCTCTGTTTGTGTGATGGGGACTTGCATAAGCGTGGGATGGTTTGGTAAAGATACTCGTGGTAGTGGCGGCGGTTTAGTTTTGACGAGTTCTGACGTCACACTTGTTTCTTCTTCAGAGCCGGTGTACGAGTGAGAACTGCAGCTTGAACATGATTCGGAACATTCTGACTCTAAAATAAAAGGAACAATTACGTTATTTATTTTTATTATTCTGGATGGTCTAATTTTAGGTAGAGTATTAAACTCAAACAGGTATTCATTTGCTTTGGGCCCGGCGCCCACTATCAGCATCGGCACGGCAAGGGATTTTTTAAGCTCAAACAATTTTGAACCTTATTTATACCCTTTAGAACTCGTTATTGCCGGCTACCGCGGTATGCTTCGGCATGCCGAAGCATACCGCGGTACGCTAAGCAAATACAAGTGCTAAAGTTATTAAAATAAGGTTTAAAATTATTTGAATTTAATAAATCCCTTGCCGTGCCGATGCTGATAGTGGGCGCCGGGCCTTAGGATCCATTTTTATTGTCTTTTAGGATCAGATGACGCAACAGGATGTTGTCGTAGTCGTATCATGAATTATACGATATGAATCATAATACTGGTATAGGGTATAGGTACTTGCCAGGCGTGTTAGCGGCGTAGTGTCGTGCGAGCGCGGCCGCCTCGTGTGCGAGCGGTGACAGTGCCCGTGACGTAGCGGCCCAGCGCGCGTCACTGAACAGGTCCCACGCAGACAGGTACTGGTATAGGGTATAGGTACTTGCCAGGCGTGTTAGCGGCGTAGTGTCGTGCGAGCGCGGCCGCCTCGTGTGCGAGCGGTGACAGTGCCCGTGACGTAGCGGCCCAGCGCGCGTCACTGAACAGGTCCCACGCAGACAGGTACTGGTATAGGGTATAGGTACTTGCCAGGCGTGTTAGCGGCGTAGTGTCGTGCGAGCGCGGCCGCCTCGTGTGCGAGCGGTGACAGTGCCCGTGACGTAGCGGCCCAGCGCGCGTCACTGAACAGGTCCCACGCAGACAGGTACTGGTATAGGGTATAGGTACTTGCCAGGCGTGTTAGCGGCGTAGTGTCGTGCGAGCGCGGCCGCCTCGTGTGCGAGCGGTGACAGTGCCCGTGACGTAGCGGCCCAGCGCGCGTCACTGAACAGGTCCCACGCAGACAGGTACTGGTATAGGGTATAGGTACTTGCCAGGCGTGTTAGCGGCGTAGTGTCGTGCGAGCGCGGCCGCCTCGTGTGCGAGCGGTGACAGTGCCCGTGACGTAGCGGCCCAGCGCGCGTCACTGAACAGGTCCCACGCAGACAGGTACTGGTATAGGGTATAGGTACTTGCCAGGCGTGTTAGCGGCGTAGTGTCGTGCGAGCGCGGCCGCCTCGTGTGCGAGCGGTGACAGTGCCCGTGACGTAGCGGCCCAGCGCGCGTCACTGAACAGGTCCCACGCAGACAGGTACTGGTATAGGGTATAGGTACTTGCCAGGCGTGTTAGCGGCGTAGTGTCGTGCGAGCGCGGCCGCCTCGTGTGCGAGCGGTGACAGTGCCCGTGACGTAGCGGCCCAGCGCGCGTCACTGAACAGGTCCCACGCAGACAGGTACTGGTATAGGGTATAGGTACTTGCCAGGCGTGTTAGCGGCGTAGTGTCGTGCGAGCGCGGCCGCCTCGTGTGCGAGCGGTGACAGTGCCCGTGACGTAGCGGCCCAGCGCGCGTCACTGAACAGGTCCCACGCAGACAGGTACTGGTATAGGGTATAGGTACTTGCCAGGCGTGTTAGCGGCGTAGTGTCGTGCGAGCGCGGCCGCCTCGTGTGCGAGCGGTGACAGTGCCCGTGACGTAGCGGCCCAGCGCGCGTCACTGAACAGGTCCCACGCAGACAGGTACTGGTATAGGGTATAGGTACTTGCCAGGCGTGTTAGCGGCGTAGTGTCGTGCGAGCGCGGCCGCCTCGTGTGCGAGCGGTGACAGTGCCCGTGACGTAGCGGCCCAGCGCGCGTCACTGAACAGGTCCCACGCAGACAGGTACTGGTATAGGGTATAGGTACTTGCCAGGCGTGTTAGCGGCGTAGTGTCGTGCGAGCGCGGCCGCCTCGTGTGCGAGCGGTGACAGTGCCCGTGACGTAGCGGCCCAGCGCGCGTCACTGAACAGGTCCCACGCAGACAGGTACTGGTATAGGGTATAGGTACTTGCCAGGCGTGTTAGCGGCGTAGTGTCGTGCGAGCGCGGCCGCCTCGTGTGCGAGCGGTGACAGTGCCCGTGACGTAGCGGCCCAGCGCGCGTCACTGAACAGGTCCCACGCAGACAGGTACTGGTATAGGGTATAGGTACTTGCCAGGCGTGTTAGCGGCGTAGTGTCGTGCGAGCGCGGCCGCCTCGTGTGCGAGCGGTGACAGTGCCCGTGACGTAGCGGCCCAGCGCGCGTCACTGAACAGGTCCCACGCAGACAGGTACTGGTATAGGGTATAGGTACTTGCCAGGCGTGTTAGCGGCGTAGTGTCGTGCGAGCGCGGCCGCCTCGTGTGCGAGCGGTGACAGTGCCCGTGACGTAGCGGCCCAGCGCGCGTCACTGAACAGGTCCCACGCAGACAGGTACTGGTATAGGGTATAGGTACTTGCCAGGCGTGTTAGCGGCGTAGTGTCGTGCGAGCGCGGCCGCCTCGTGTGCGAGCGGTGACAGTGCCCGTGACGTAGCGGCCCAGCGCGCGTCACTGAACAGGTCCCACGCAGACAGGTCCACGGCCAGGCTCAGGGCCTTCTCGATGCGACCGCGTCTACACATAAACACACTACATTCAATATAAATACAAGGAAAACGTGTTCAGATAATCGTCTAGCCAAATAAGCTCGTGATGCACTCGCTGCGTTGATATCGACGTGTCTCGCAGTTGGCAAAGGTGCACGTTGTCACTTTTTGGAGTGTCAACCAAAACATTATCGACTTTTCTCGACTTGCTGGCCTGTTCTGCTAATCTAGACATAGCTATTGCCTTTCTTACCTCATCATCATTCTTGATAGCTCGTATGAATTCACTTCTGGGTGTAAACCTTCTTTAATTGAAGCCTCCGTCAACTTGACACTTTATTCATCGATATTTTGAAATGATATGATAGTTGGATAAAAACTGTGTGACAGTACCTTAGTAAGTGATGGAAGAACTTCCTGGCGAGGTCATGTAGCGGCGGCGCGTACCTCGTAGCGTTAGCTCCGTGTGGCGCCGCCGGTGCTAGGTATGCGCCTAACGCGCCTTGTGCCATCGCTTCTTCACTACGAGCCTCTAGATATTATAAAGTTACAGTTCTTATGTTAGTATTATTGCGTAATATACGCAGACATACGTGGTAGAGGGGGTTGTTGGTTACTACCGAAATCCCCCATTACGCACTTCGTAAACCACTAATTTACTACCAATGGTTTGCTACGCAGCTAAGCCCTTCGATGGTTTGTTCATTTGGATAAGTTATAACAACATTCATGGTCTTAATATAAAAATCGAAATCGACACTTACAATGACGGTAATTCCCAGGTTGGCATGAAAATAAAATACGTGTAGTTATTTTTTTATATCCACATACATATTTAACTTGTATACCATCCTAGAGGTTAAACCAACCTGTCTTACTCCTCAACGCCGCACAGACGAGCTTGTTGACTGCCCAGAGACAGTCAGTGCCTTCTCGCTCCCAATCCATGGCACGTAATAAGGCCACTGCATTTGAAGACCGCTTCGTTCGGATCCATGCCTAAAACAAATTGTGTATCTACTTCTTCAGTAAAGTTCTTTTCAAGATTTACGAACGTATTTTAGAACTTGTAGAATCCCAATCAAGTCCTTAAGTGCGCGGTGACTGATGACGTCATGATCCAAGTTGCCAACTGCCAACCGAAAGCGAAGAAGGTGGAGGCCACCAGTGTGAGATGAAAACTCTGTAGTTACATCTCTAATGCCATAGTCACCTAAGGCATTATCTCCTTTGTTGAGAGGGGTCTACATCAAGCAATAGATTGTGATAGGCTTTGGTCTGTATTGAAACAAGATGTACGAAAAAATTATATTAATATTTACCGTTAACAACCGTGGATGTGTAATGTGAAGAAGCGTGAGTGGTCCACCAGAGAACGATGCTAAAACTATGGGCCCGCCATTTGCGCTTCTAGTCGTTAGCAACTGCATCCTTCGCGATTCCCTAAAAGGTAGTTAAAGCGAAGTATTTGTTGAGGTCGGACATCATCTCATTCTTACTTCTTGATGATAACTAAATTACTTCTTAATTACTACATAGTATAAAACAAAGTCGCTTCCGCTGTCTGTCCCTATGTATGCTTAGATATTTAAAACTACGCAACGGATTTTGATGCGGTTTTTTTTAATAGAGAGTGATTTAAGAGGAAGGTTTATATGTATAATACATTGCACCCGGCCGAAGCCGGGGCGGGTCGCTAGCAGTGGCGAAGGGTGAATTTTCTTAAAAGGGAAGCCGGACCAAAAAATGCTTACCTTGCTCAAGTGTGATGCGTGAATTCCAGTAACTACTCGTTTTGAAAGGGAAGCCGATAGGAATCGAGTTGTATGGAGCTTTCGCCACTGGTCGCTTGTAATAAATAAATAAAGAAGTCTCACTCCTGAACGAACTAACACATCTAATACCAAGAAAAATGTGCTCCGCTCATCCGAAATTGAGCTTTAGTCTTGGGGGAAAGGGTTCCAATTCTGCTATGCGTTCGCGGCGTTATTACATTTTAGTACAATCAAACGGTTCTGTTTTCTTTTATATTCCACTCCGGAGGCGAAACAGCGCGTATGTTTTCCGCCGATAGATACATGCCTGCTTCTTGTTACGACTATCAACATTAGTCAAGGTAATCTAGTAGGAAATATTTAAGCGTGAGTGTCGTTAATGCTGTTAAGAAATTGCCACCCCCAAACTATAGTAGTTTGGGTTCCGGCAGTGTAATTTTAATATTAGATCCGATCAAATTAGAAGCCAAAACTAGCCTTTTCTCACAGGATTCCTTTGATTTCGTCCAAAGACTACAAAAACCTATCTACTTATCTACTTTTTCTAGTTATCTAATTTTGTCTTTTTGGAGTGCCTATCAGAACTCCAAATTCTTCTTGATTAAGTGGTTCATGGTAACTTACCGTGAGTAAGACGTAAGGTCTAGGCATTTAGAGTGATGGTGTAGTAGCGACAGTGCACGGTCAAAGCATTGTAGCCTACCACCTTCTTCCGCAGCTATGATCAGTTCGTCAGCCCAGCGAATCTCTGTCGCTATCTGAAAAACAAACAACAAAATCAAAACAATATTCTGGATTTTTAAATTAATAAAAACATCAGAAATTCAGCACTGACCGACATTATGTTTCGTCAGCTTCACAAAAAGCAGGATGCGTAATTTTATAACAACTAAAAAGTTAAGTTGAGACACAAATACACAATAATAATTATTATTGCCACATTTTGGAGTAAAATCGTTGGCTCAAAGATAGAATTGCAGTACCTATATGACAAGTTTACAGTCCGCCCAATATCGTTGGGATGCTATACGTCCAAGTTTACCCTAATTTGTTCTAGTTGTCAGGGTATCCTGGGAGCAACCGGGCGGTTTATTTTTTCCGGGTTTTATGAACTGCCACACCCGCCCAAAACGTACGTAATCTTTGGCGTGCATATTTAACTCGCATCGCACTTTAGCGCGAGAATAGGGTTTCAAATTTCTAGCCCTAGTCAAAAGATTTACAAAATCTTTACCTCAGTGTTTGGTACCCATGATAAACAGATTATAAACTTACAAAGCCAGCCCTCGTGGTATGTGTAAGCCCAGCTACACAGTGCACGACATGTAGAGACCCGTCTATACACGCTATCAGCAGTCGCGAGTCGCACGGAGATCGTCGCACGACCCGCACCGGTGTGGACAACGACACGTGAGTCGCACTGTCGCGGGCATTCGATAGCTTTGTCGCACGATCGTCTGGGTTGGATACCTCGTAACGTAGCCAGTCTAAGTTGATGCCATTCTGAAATAGCAACAATATAGTTATCGATTGGCTTGGAAAATGGGTATTTCTTTCTTGTAAATTCATATAGACGATTTTTTTAAATAAATAGTGTGACACATTGAGAGTTTACCATACAAAAGCAAGTAGTATCCAGACTTCCAAACTAGGTTTTGCCTGTGACTCTGGTGTGTCATTTCATTAACGGGACTGGCTTCACAATGATAGAAATGGCGTAGCACTAGTGCATAAAATCTTGAGTGGCGACTTCTATTCGAACATGAAGACCAACATTTGCATGCTTAATGCATTATTTGCCTGGAGCATGAAACTCAATCCCCCTTATTACAATAGATGGTTTAAACCAAGACTAAGGTAAACCCTGGTTTAAAATATACCCATCACTTTCTTATGTCATATAACAAAACGAGACGGGGCTATTTTAAAACCTAGGTTTTTCTTAGACCATCTTTTGTAATAAGGGGGAATGTGTGAAAATTGAAACCTACATTTAGGTGCCAATTATTCGAATTTTAAAAACAATACTAACTTGACACAAAGTTTGTTTTATAGTTTGAACAGATGAGCTTAAGCAATAGAGTTATGACAATTTCTTTTATTCAACTCTCTGATCTGCCTTGATTAAGATTTAAAATGTTTTGACTTTGAATGTTAATATTATTTTATTCACTTACCTTATGACATGTAACTTGTTCTACAATGTGAACAACATTGTCACCCTTATTTGATAGTTCTGCAGACAAGGTTTCATTCTCCAGTTGGTGATATGCTGATAGGTTGATCTTATGTCTGTAATATAAAAATAATAGTATGGAAAATAATGGAAATCCTTCACTTAACTTTCCAGATTGATTAAAATTAATATAAGAAATTTGTTTAGTTCTCTGTGTGAGGAAACATCTGGCATGTAAAATATGTTTTTTGTACTTAAACAGCAAAATATTGATATATCTTACAAATGGTAGCACAATAGTAATTTTTATCCATTATCCATATAATCAAAGCACTAAATAGTAACAAAACACATTACCCGTTGATATTGTACAGGTGTAGATTAGCATGGTCCTCAAGCACAGGGCTCCATGGCGCCGGCTCCGCGACGGTGACGCTCCACACTAACACTCGTGCCCCGTTACTGCTTTCATTAGTGGATATGTGTCTCTCTGTTCTACGACTGCTGCCACCTAATTCTATGCTCTAAAATATAAGTATAGTTATCATGCATTAAAATAAACAGTGAATGAATTACAAAATTATTATAAAAGGAGAATGTACATATTTTTGGACACCGGGAAATCAAAAGAATTGTGGCTGAAAAGGTAATATTATAAGAGTTGTGAAATTTTGTATTATAACTTTTGTAAGACACATTCATATTTATGATCATAGACATGTGCATTTTTCAGGCAATCCCAAAAATGTATGTGAGTAAACCATGTAACAGTCATAAATAGTTGTGAATTTACAGTTGTCTGTTAAAGCTTAAACTACTATCATTCTTTTAATGGTTTTTATTTATTGACATTAATATTGTAACAATTCCAACATGCAAAATAATAAAACTCTTCACCTGCAGATGTGGATCTCTGTCAGTTATGCGACATGGAAGACTGATATTGGTTTTGCCAAATGTCACTAATGTTGCTGTCCGATCATTGTGTGTCAGTAATATATGCGATTTGCAAAGTGCCACTGCAACATAGTATAAACAATAGCTTTAATATATTTTATATATTTAAAAATGAACATTACCTTTTGTGATCTCAAAATCAGTATCAGACTAATTAAATTTACGTTAATATTAATGAGTTGGGTAAAATCAAAGGCGGCATCTCACTTTTAGCAACTTATGAGCAAACAAAAAAATTAAGCAACTCTTCCCTAATGGAAGATTGCCATCTTTCGAACTAAATTGAGATTTTTTGTTGATTTACCAAAGAATATGGCCACGACTTGTCTCCGCAGAGTTTTGGAATTTTTCGGCCATTAGTATAGCGAGAAAAGATGGCAATAACCTAGAACAACTGATGGTTACCGGCAAGGTGGACGGTAAACGACCAAGAGGTCGCAGCCCTTTGCGATGGTCTGACCAGATAAGCTCTTCTCTTGATACGAAATTTCACGATGCGCTTCACTTGGCCAAGGATAGACAGAGATGGCGTAACATCATAAGAGCAAAAATGTTTTCAAGGGAGGATCACGACCCTCAGTAATGAGGAGTACGACTGGAGGAGGAGGAGGATGGCCATGTTTAGTTATGATATTATGTCAAACAAGCCGGCTGTCCCAATTCAAAACCTAGTAAGGGCTTAAAACGAAATTTTATAGGAGAGTGCATAAACATAAAATCGGTCAGTCTTTGAAAAGTATAAATATGTTAGGTAAAACCATGTGGTTAAAGTGACTAGCTAGGTTTTAAAATGATCAGAGGCAGTGAATGGCACTTACTAGGTATCAATGCTTAATACATCTGCTTATTATGTGAGTTTTCAACGCTGGTGTTTTTGTGGTAGAGATTTTCTAGGTTAGCAAGATTATGCAATAAAACAACTTTTGTAAAAAGTGTCCCTTACTAGGTTTTGAAATGGGACAGCTGAAGCAGTTTACTTTGAAAGTGGCAAAAAGTGAGATTGCCACCTTTGATTCTATACGATTCTATCTGCTTGACTTGCATATAATGTATCCCAAAAGTAGTAACTAGATGCCCATTTATTATTAATATGTTTCTTACCATTAGTAATAGCTTGCCCAGACAGCTTTCCAACGAAATACCTGTCAAAAAGTATCTGAGTAACATCCAAAGAGTTTTGTTTGACAGTGAGGTAGGCTATAACTCCAGTTGAGAATACTATAGTGATCAGTGAATCTGTGGTCCATTCACAAGTGATGATGCTCTTGTCACGAAGCTTAGACTCCAGTTGGCGGACTTGACGAGGATGAGCGGCCCGCCATAGTCCGCCGCGTCTCTCGCAATAACTTCTTTTGCCAGAATCATAAACTGTTTCATCTACTCTTTTTTTTGTTTCATATCTGTAAGCAAATGGGTTATTACAATAAAAGTGAAAGAAAAAGTTTAGTAAAATATATTTCTTTGTGTAAATAAATAATATTATTAGGTCTATTCAAAATGTAATAAAGCTTGAATTGATTGTAAGGACCAAGTCTTCCTGAATAATAAGAAGCGTAAAAACATTGACATTTATTATCGTGTAGCTCTTCTTGTAATAAAGTTATACTTTTTACAAATGAAAGTTTATATTGTTTTGAGAAACTTTGGAACTTACTTGAAACTTTTAAAGTCACTGCTTTTTAGGTGCAAACTTTCGTCATAGGTAAGAAATTTTACATCGTAGTTAATCATTATTTAGTTCTTAATCTTAATCATAGTTAAGAGAAACCATTTATAAATAAAAGAGCAATTAAATCTTTCCTGCTATTAGAAAACTAGAAATCAGTACATAATTTACAAAGTAAATATGACATGACACTGTGACACATGACATTGATGACATTATCTTATCAACATTGGGGCCACACAGTGTTGTCAGAACCATAAAAGAATAATGAAAACCACAGATTAAAATAAAAGATAAAGATTAAGATTGAGTCTCCTGTCTTGGACTCGTTTTCCAGATTTTAATATGATAATCCCAAGGAACGACTCGCGACGTCATAAAACTGCGCTGTCAGATACGAACACTGATACCCTTAAAATTGGGTTTTCCATGCGCTGACGCGACCCACCCCTTAGGGTTTCAAACCACTCGAAGCTATAACCACGACTTCAGACACCCTCATGTGTCCCAACACTCACCAGGCAGTCAGGAAATGGTCTTCCGAAAACATTACAAAGGCGAGTGCAGGAAACACCACCACCATTAGGTACATTGAAAACAGAATATCAAATATACAGGGTTACTGGTAATTCGACGTATTCCTTGCACCACGTTATAGGGGGGCTAATATGCAACAGATTTAACCCCACGTATGTTCTACGAAATTCAATGGATTTCGAGATATTGCAATTTTTACATTATTTTGAATAATACCCAGAATTCCTTCTTAAACACTATTTATATCTGAAATATCAAATTGATCGGCTTTGATTATGATATTAGCTTGTAGCTGATACTTTTACGAAGCTTTTTGCGTATTTAACAGTTCTTAATGACCATCCAATTAAAAGTAATCATTAAAAGTTAAATAAGTGTATTAGAAAATCATCGAGGTACACGATAAAGAATGATGTTTATCTCAAAAATTGACTATGACACTAAGTGTACAAAATGCAAGACAAACATCCTTATTTAGTCAGCTATCCAACGAGGTATAGACGTTCAAAAAATATTTAGAAACTAATGTAAAAATGTCTTATAACACTGACAAAGGCGATTTCTGAAAAATCTCTACAAGCACGCAGGTGGCCCGTTAAGTGCAATTCATTGCATAATCCTCGCGTAGAGATTAAACAGCAGTCTGTCGGGCACCAACTGTCCTCTAAATGTCAGGATTAGATTAGGTCAGGTCGTTAGGTTATGTTTGGTCAGGGTTAGGTAGGTTAGGTTAGGACCTAAGTGTGCCCTCACTCCCCCCGCTAACCCGAGGAGGCCCGCTGCGGCGGGCCGGCACTAGCCGGGGGTTGCGGAAGTGTCGTAAGTTCCCGCGACCCTCGGCGCAGGTGTGAGATGGAACACCGGGGTGGTTTTAGTCAGTAAGAGTCTGACAGACCCCTCCGCCCGCCCCAGGGCGGAGGACATCCATGAGGATTTCCACCCCGAAAAAAAAAAAAAAAAAAAAAAAGGACCTAAGTGTGCGAGGGAACTCCGGGGTGGTTTTAATCAGTAAGAGTCTGACAGACCCCTCTGCCCACCCCCAGGACGGAGGACATCCATGAGGATATCCAGTAGGCAAAAAAAATATGGTCAGGTTAGGTCGTTAGGTTAGGTCACGGTTAGGTTTGGCACACGCTGGCAGAGTGTGCCGCTTGGGAGGAGCCGCGCCGTGCCCTCATCTCAGTAGTAGGCGGTGACCTATCGCTGTAGGCCGTGGTCGAGTCCATGGTCGACAGCGAGGAGTCCTGGGACGCGGTGGTGTCCTTCTGCGAACGGTCATGTCGCAGAAGGAGGATGCGGAAAGGGTGAGGGAGATCATCTCCACTCACCCGGCCCGCAGCAGACGCACCGGGCGTTGGCGGAGGGCGGACAACGCCCTCTTCCAGCCCCCCTAAATGGGTTCAGGGGCGACGGACTTGGGGAAGTCTGTCGCCCCCCACACATCAGGACCCGAGGCGGCGGCGCGAAGTGTTCCAAGCGCGCCCCTCTTAGTCGGCGCGGGGGGAGTCTAACACCTCACTACCCCCGCTAACCCGAGGAGGCCCGCTGCGGCGGGCCGGCACTAGCCGGGGGTTGCGGAAGTGTCGTAAGTTCCCGCGACCCTCGGCGCAGGTGTGAGATGGAACACCGGGGTGGTTTTAGTCAGTAAGAGTCTGACAGACCCCTCCGCCCATCCCAGGGCAGAGGACATCCATGAGGATTTCCAGCCCGAAAAAAAAAAAGGTAATGGTTAGGTTTAGGTTAGGTCACAACTTCGATGCCCTGGGATCTAGAGGCAAGGGCCCCCGCGCTGAGATATCTGCACCTGCGTCATCTGGAAGCTGAGGTTGCCATGCCGCCTCTCCAGCCACTCCTCCATTACGGGTCTTACCGCCACTAATGCGGCGTGCCCTGCGTTGGGTTGCGCAAGTCGTTCCCTCCACAGCCACTAGGATCTGGCGGAGACCACTCCGCTCAAGCGCCTCCTCGCTTTGGCGATATCTCAGCGCGAGGGCCCTCGCCTCCAGATCCCAGGGCATCGAAGTTGTGACCTAACCTAAACCTAACCGTGACCTAACCTAACGACCTAACCTAACGACCTAACCTAACCATTTTTTTTTTGCCTTCTGGATATCCTCATGGATGTCCTCCGTCCTGGGGGTGGGCAGAGGGGTCTGTCAGACTCTTACTGACTAAAACCACCCCGGTGTTCCCTCGCACACTTAGGTCCTAACCTAACCTACCTAACCCTGACCAAACATAACCTAACGACCTGACCTAGTCTAATCCTGACATTTAGAGGACAGTTGGTGCCCGACAGACTGCTGTTTAATCTCTACACGAGGATTATGCAATGAATTGCACTTAACGGGCCACCTGCGTGCTTGTAGAGATTTTTCAGAAATCGCCTTTGTCAGTGTTATAAGACATTTTTACATTAGTTTCTAAATATTTTTTGAACGTCTATACCTCGTTGGATAGCTGACTAAATAAGGATGTTTGTCTTGCATTTTGTACACTTAGTGTCATAGTCAATTTTTGAGATAAACATCATTCTTTATCGTGTACCTCGATGATTTTCTAATACACTTATTTAACTTTTAATGATTACTTTTAATTGGATGGTCATTAAGAACTATTAAATACGCAAAAAGCTTCGTAAAAGTATCAGCTACAAGCTAATATCATAATCAAAGCCGATCAATTTGATATTTTAGATATAAATAGTGTTTAAGAAGGAATTCTGGGTATTATTCAAAATAATGTAAAAATTGCAATATCTCGAAATCCATTGAATTTCGTAGAACATATGTGGGGTTAAATCTGTTGCATATTAGCCCCCCTATAACGTGGTGCAAGGAATACGTCGAATTACCAGTAGCCCTGTATGTAGGTACTCCAAAATCGCGAACCAGCAAAGCAGGATGTACAGGGGGCTTACTATGACCTCTTAAAGCAGGGCAGAAGTTGCCTGGAAGTTGAACTACCCTGCTTTTTTGTACTATGACATCGTTAGAGCAGGCCTGCGGCAGGCCTGCTACATTGACGTTTACGAAATCCGTTCACCTTTTTTTTTGTATAGACTTTTCGTACCATGAACAAGCATAACCGTTCAACTTGGTTCAATAGTCGTTTACCTTTGGTACTGTCATGGTACGATTTTTAGCGATTCAGTAGCAGGCCTGCTTTTGAACGGAAGTTGACTGGCTGGCATTTGAGCGTTTTCATAAGAGGTCATGGTAAGCCCCCAGGCGAGGTTCCTAACAAGAGTCTACTTTACGAGGAAACACTTGAGGGCCTCTCGGCCTAAATAAGTTTTAAAGGTTTGCACGTTGCAATTTGACCATGTCCTTAGGTAATATGCTACTCAAAACAAAATAAGAGCCACTTGGTATTTACCTAAGGTATATCACGAAAATTATAAAATTGACACATTGTTTAATATACGTAAACTTATAACAATGTTAATGTTTACCGTAAGACTAGTAACTGTTGAAATTAATGATTAATAAAACAAGTTTATTTAACTTTTGATCAAAATGACAATTTAGGGTAAAAAACACAAATAACAAAAAGTCACTAAAAACTAGGTTTAGTAACGGGTATGCCCTCTTCTTTTGGCTATGCACTCCTGCAGCCTGAAATGTATGCTCTCGATCAAATGCATCACTTTTTCAGCTGGGAGGTCTTCCCAGGCACTTTGTAAAGCGTCAATCAGTTGCTGCTGGTTGTAGACCTCTTGTGCACTTTCTCTAACCCTTCGTTTTAATTGGTCCCACATGTGCTCGATCGGATTTAAGCCCGGACTGTTTTCTGGTCACGGTACGGACCCAGTACCGACTGGGTCGCTTGAGCTGTACCTATGTGCACGGGCATTGTCTTGCATCAGGAGTTCAGGACGAACCCAGGACCCATTCGCTGTGCAAATGGAATCACATGAGGCCTGATGACTTCCCCAATGTAACGCTGAGCAGTTACGGAACTCTCATTTAAAATAGCGAGTTCAGTTTTGCCGTGTAAGCTTATTCCACCCCAAATCATTACATTGGGTCCACCGAAACGTTCAACTTCGTGAATGCAGGCTTCAGAAAACCGCTCGCCACGTCGCCTCCATACTCTAATGCCCCGATCGTCATTAAAGAATTTTACTTTACACTCGTCAGTGAAAAGCACCATGCCGCACTCGTGACGGGAGAAACTTAAACGATTCGCACGTTGAGCCTTGGACAAAGGAATTCGAAGAACTCGACGTTTTGAAGTTTGCTGGTCTTCGTGCAATCGGTTACGGATTGTTTGGTCACTGGGGGTCTACTCCCTAAGCACGAAGTCCATGGTTTCAGCCTTAGTTACGAGCGTTTCCTATTCCCTATCACCTACGGACATACGTTTATTTCGGGGCCCGAACTAAGAATGAATGACAACACGATTTGACAGTTGTCCCTACTACCGATGTGTTTTTGCCCGTCCGAAAAGTTGAACTTGACACTTGTTTTGTTCACTACTACGTTTCGGGCTACTTTCGGACGGGCGACTAACTTCGTTGACGGACTTAGGGAGTAGGCCCCCTGACACGAGTACCTATCTCGTTGTCAACCGTAGGCGATTTTGTAACTTACGAGCCATCGCTGTGCGTCCTCGGCGGGCACTTAACCGGGTGTACCGATCCTCGTGAACAGTTGTAATGCGTTGTAACTCTACCCGAACCAGGGCTTCTTGCAACACTACCAGTCTCTTGAAAGCGATTCCAAGCATTTTGGATAGCTTTTCGAGAAAATTCCAGATGCAAAGCCACAGACCGCTGCGAATTTCCTTCTTGGATTATTGTAACGGCTCAGAAATTGCGTCCATAAATGTCTTTGCACTTCTGGCATATTAACATAAGACATTAATTATAACAATTAACGAAACAAAATTAAATGACTATTTCAGATTACCATGAAGGTAATGGAAACAAAACTTAAAGAAAAATCGAAACAAAATAACAAGAAAATTTCAGATTCATTATTTTTTTAATCATGGCCATCATTTTTGTCTCTTGAACAAAATCAAAGAGGTTAAATATCGAAGAGTTTATAACACCAATATTTTGTTACATAATAATTGCTTACGGCCAGTTTCTTCATCAAAAGTAACAGCAAAGGTCAAAGTAACGGTAAAATTTGTTTCTTCACACTGTAAGAAAGAAGAAGACTTTGACTTTGGCTGTTACTTTTGGTGAAGAAACTGGCCGTTAACGTTCATTAAATTAAACTGAAATGTGAAAATAACGAGAGGTTCTTATTTTGTTTTGAGTAGTAGCGAGTTTGTTGTTTTACAAGGAGTGACTACCGGGAGGCACTCAATCATGATCACTGCTGGATAAGCAGTGGGTGTTTATTTGAACGTGACGCGCTTAAGCGCCGCCGAAGTGGGGCACCGCGGTACATTCTACCGGAGGTCCCGAAGCTCCCACACATGTGCTGAAGACGGTCTCTGGGGGATTGTTAATGTGGAAAGTGAAAAACTGACATACTCCAGCCTCTCCCAGAAGTTCGATAAAAAGTTTTCAGTTGGATGTTGTGGTCATTCAACGATAATTCCTAAACATTGATGTAGCCAGGATTTTATCTAGGCAGGGCAAAGCAACTCGATCAGATAGTAAACATTTATTTTACTGCATGGAATAAACATCACATCACGCCTGCATTTTCCAAAGGGTTTCCATTACAAGGGTTCTATTTTCGTAGCGGGTCGCCCACAGACGAGGGGGAGAAAAACCCTCATTTCGCCGTTATGTAAAGTCCCATGTTATAGGGGACGAGCCTATTGCCATCAACCGGGCACAAATCCAACCCCGACAGGAAAACCTAATAACACTTTGCCTGACCCAGGGATGGAACCTACGACCTCACGCTCGGTAGTCGCGCTTGCTACCACTAGACCAACGACGGCAGTCAAAGTACACGAAATCTATGTATTTCTTTTTTTACGAAATGTAAATAATTTAAAGAAAAAGTTTATTTCACAAGAATTTATGTCCGCCAATTCCTACCAGGCCAGCGTGATGGATTAAAACTTAAACCGAGTGTTTGGGAAGGACGTTTCAACGCGATGATCCTTCGTTGATTCGACCGAACTAATCTAGGGTGAAAGCAATTTTGAGAAGATAAAATAAACAGAAGAAAAAAAACACGCTGTGGTACCCAAATCCCGACCGATAGTACCCAAATCCCGTAGTACGGTTCAAATATCCACGGATACGCGGCTCTATACTCGTATAAATTCGTGTTTGTTGTCGCGTTACTGAAGGCCAAAGGGAGACGTTTTTCGTATATTTTTCATGAGTTACGGGCGATTGAGTATGCATAACACATCTTTTTCCCCTTACAATTGATGGGCAGAATGAGTTACGAGACCTCTAATGTGGTTTGACCTATTTCGGTTATTATGCCTTTTCATTCATGATTATTGAAAACGGTCAAATAATATTCAACTTCTATCCATAATTTTTAAATATTGTGTCTCAGGTATATGTTTAAATCAATGTCCACTTTAAAATACATATACCTAAGTAGGTAAAACAATTATGTAACAATTTGTAAGTATACCCAAATTATGTTCTGTAACTTTATTACTTACCTAATTCTATTTCCATATATTTTCCAGAGGTATCAATTAGGTAAATCATAGCCAACTTTTCCCTTAGTAACTTCATAATTAGAATTGTTCTACGGTAAGCTGACGCTTTTCCAAAAAAGTTAAAACATTGTTAAGTTACTTAGTTGATGGATGGGTGGGTGGATTTCAACCAGATTTTCTTTTAGATACGATATTTACCTACATCAATCTTATACTCTCACATCAACTGGGTACATCATAGCTTGTATCTAAATAAAGTTACTTATGGATAAAACTGCGGATGCCGAATCTTCATAATGCAATTGATATTCACACTTTTTTATTTAATGATGTGGTGTGGGCATAATATAATTTTCCTCACGACTCTTACAACCTCAGAAACCCGAGTATAACTTAAAATAAACGCGTCAAGATGTCCCCGTTTATTTTACGAAAAAAAACGTTTGATCAAATGTTTGCGATCGTTTACAAAGTCAACCAACACACGGGCGACACAAAGCTTCACAGATGATTGGCACATTTGGACACAAATGTTTGTGAGACCCGTTTTGGCAAGTGAGGGGTTGTATTTCATAACTCTCATGATTGTTATGGTGTAAGGAGGAAAACAGCTTGTTAGCACGACTGCGTACGATGTGGTTGGGACCTAAAATTTATGACACGATGAAACATAATAGTTTGGAGAGTGGTACTGAGAGTGCATAAAAAGACGTACCTAGTCGTTTGAATAGACGCTAAATAATCGCGATTGTGAGAATAAAACAAGCGTAAATTATTCGCCTGCAGTCGTAAAACCGTAGTATTGCGGATAACTGCTTTTGAATAAACATCACAATGGTCGGTACAATATCGAGGCCTAAAAATATTGGTTAATAAACTTCAATATTTTTAGGCTTCGATATGCGCATTAGATACTAACGTACCTATTAGTAAATTGGAATTAGTTACACAACGTCTTTACGTTTCTACGACATAATCCTACTTAAGTCAAAGAAATGAACAGATGTTTAACTGACGAAGCGAAGTATAACTGGATGGATCTACTATAATGCAAATTGTAGTTTAGAGTATTTACATTTATATTAAATATCTACATCTTGTCATAATTGCGAATGCGGTGAAGAGTGAAACGTCTGATGATGTGAGTAAATAGGTACTGTCGATGTCATTCAATTTCGGCTGCGGCGACGTTGTTTCAGCTAAGATTAGTTGCCGTTGGTGTGCTCTGAGATGGCTGATGTAGCCAATTTTGGTTTTGGAAGTACGTGCACACAAAGTACATGTCAGGACAACAAATTGTAGATTGTGATGTGTGACGTGTCGACATTGTAAATACAGATACAGAAGTTAATACTATACATGTGTGAAGACATGAGATATCCTAATATTACCTACGAGTATAAATGTTAAAGTTTGTGAAGATGGATAGATGGATTTTTCTTACTCAATCATGCATAAACGGCTAAACGTGTTTGGATGAAAGTTTGAATTAATAATTGGAAAATTGGATTAACATAAATAGAATACTTTTCATCCGGGTACGTGAAGTAGTTCTCCTAGGATGCAAGTGAAACTGCAGGCAACGGTTAGTATTTAATAAAGTAATGATTACGTTAGAAAAACCTGTAGATATTTTGCCGTGGATTTTTTTAATATTAAATTAAATAGCTAATTATTAAGCTGATACATAAGCACTATGAAATGAACAGGAAAATCTCTTGAATACATTAATTTTCCTGAAGTTTTCAGCGTCTGAAAGCTTCATCATTTGCTAGCCTTGTATGCACAGCGCGAGAATTCGCTGAATTTTATCGTATAGTTGTCTCGTACCGAGATGATGTATGGCTTATCTCGTCTCGGCATGAAATGCGTCGACAAAATTATCTCGCACTGCGCATGTTAGCGCGGCTAGTTTACGGTGAAGCGGTAAGTTTACACTATGGCTGATGTTGCTAAAACTTTTTACTGTAATGATACTGAAGTAGGTACCTCTTATATACGAATACGGAATTATCCAGAATTATGGACGTATATATTTTCGAAGGACGCATAGAACAACTTGTTTTGTAGGTAACTACCTACCGTAAATTATTTTACTTACTACTTGATACAGTTACAAGAAGTCTTGTAACGAATAGGTATAAACGGCAAAACTGTCGAAATAAACAACGATCTGATACATTTTATGTAAGTTTGCAATTAGAACTACGCCAATCCAGTTTAACTAATTCTAAGAAAGTCTCCGTTACCAGCTTTTGTTTTAATATCTAATTAAAAAGGGACCATTTTAACTCACTTTCAAAAATATCTTCGATAAAATGAAATAATGGCTGGCATCTGGCATTAACGCCGTTCACATTAAGCGAGGCTAAAATTATAACAACCCTGGCAAGCCTTGGAACAGGTATTATTCCGTAGAAATTTTAATTACTTACCACCAGAGGGCACCTTAAAACCGATTGAACGATAAAGTTTGCTCTGCTAATTCGTTTTTAAGACTTATGTCATCAATTCTGTTTGATTACGTATATTATTACAGAATAGTACTTAATTCACTTCCGGCCGACTCAAGGAACGTAGAGTAACGGCTGAACTTGTTTTACTTATGGTAAAAATCCTTTTAACCGTATTAGTAGGTTTGTAATAATAAAAACCGGTAGTTACTGATAAGTAACTCATCATCTGCCTAGCCTTTTCCCAACTATGTTGGGGTCGGCTTCCAGTGGAACCGGATGCAGCTGAATATCAGTATTTTACATGGAGCGACTACCTATCAGACCTCCACAACCCAGTAACTGGGTAATACGATACTCTTGGTAAGACTGGTTGTCAGACTTTCTGGCTTCTGACCAACAGTAACGACTGTCAAAGATCTACAAATGACAGCCGGGACCAACGGCTTTACGTGCTTTCCGAGGCACGGAGGAAACTCGCTATGGTAAATGGTCACCCATCCACAGACCAACCTCAGCAAGCGTGGCTTAACCCGGAAGATCGGTCTATGCGGCTGTAATTATTTAGCCACGAGCTCCTCTCTTTTGACGGTTAGTTACTGATAAGTAACTAACCGTCAAAATTAAAACGTCATGTTAATAATTAATTGGGAATTATTGACATGACGGTAACAAATACCTATCTGTAACAAACTCAAACAAAATTACGAGATCAATCACAAAACAATTTTCATTTTGTTATCTAATGTTTTTACTGAAAGATTTATAAACAGTCCAGGTTTCAGTTTTCTAGCTGACCTCTGAACCGTAAGGTAAACGTGGATAACGTTGGCCACGTGTAACCTTTTAATGAAGTTATAACAGAAACTAAGCATGATGTTATGAAAGATGCAATTTACATGATAGTCGATCTATATATAGATATCCATAGTCGTCTTTTTACCACACGTGCGGAAACATATACTTAGGTTGGCATATCGTTAGCTTCGACGTCAAGGTCAAGTTCAGGTAAAAGATAAGAAAGCTATTATAATCTTTTAAGACTATTACAATTAAAAGGAAATATTGTCGCGTTTTGGGTAAACCATTCAAGAAACTTGTTTATTTTCTAGAGTTTTACCTCTCTAGTTCAATTATGATTTAATAAAAGCTGTCGGCTCATTTTAGGTATTTGAAATTGGTAGGTATTAAACATTTTGACAAATTCAACAATAAAAATTTGAATTGAGTTATCGTCTTGTTTATAAATTATTTTGTCTGCAAAACCGAAGAAAATAATTAATATATAAAAGAGACAGTGTGAAAAGGATGAGGTCTTTGAGACGGGGCAAAAGAGAAGCGAATGTAATGAAAGTGCGGATGACCAACAGAAGGACACATATAGAAATATATTTTATTTAAAAAGGCTATTGGATAAACTGAAAGAAATTTACTTCTCCAAGTCAAGTATTAGTGTTAAAATCAAGTTAGTAACTGATATTATTATTGAAGAAATTATTCGATTTGTTTTAAGCTTTGTAAAAGAGTGGAATTTGCTACAGAAAGTAATTAGCCTTTTCAACAATGGCTCCTAACAATTTAAAGGAATTCGATCTTAATATACTGCAATGGAACTTGCAGTCGAATATACGAGTATTTAATAGTAATTTAGCCAAACCAATGTCGGTAGAGGCTGCATTAGTTTATTAATTAGTTACCTTGTAATGTATTTATGTTTTGATCAGGTTACGATGGAACTGGCGTAACATATTGTTAAAAGTTCCTAAATAATAAAGATAAAAAAAAAAAAAAAAAAATCTACTGAAATCTGGTACTCAAATCAAATCATTTATTTGCTTACTAAGTGTACACAACTACACATACAGGTCTTATTACTTACTAGTGGCGCTTAAAACTTAGCGGCCTTTTACAGGCGTACTCGTATACTCTTTTTACGGATGACACATTTTTTCGTGATTTATGCCGTAAACGTCCGTTGCTGAACGTGAGCCTCCTAGTGGTCGGCAATGGCTTGGCAAACGGTTTGGTGATCGCAGTATAATTATTGTTGGTACGCAGAGAGGTTTTAGTTTCTAGTACTTGAGCTCCTTGTGAAACAACTCGTCCGGGGAAGTACTACCACCATACCTATTTCTGCCGTCAACCAGCATTGCTTTGTTCCGATAGGTATGGGTGCCGGTGAAATTGGATGCACTTGGGACTTTCCAACTTTATCTCTAAGTTTGGCAACGCATTAGCAATTCTCTTAGTGTTGTAGGATAGGCGGCGGTAACCATTTCCCATCAGGTGAGCCGTTGGCCTGTTCACAAACAATAATAGGAATTAACAAAACATTTGCTGCGCGTCCTCCTGACAATCTCACAGAAGAGAGATCAATTAGAGAGAAGTTTTTAAGAGGAATTGAAGCATTAGGCCAGTATGGATAAGGTGGTGTTTTCGTTGCTGGGAACCTCTTCTCTTTACTTGTGTTATTTTATGTCACAATGCCCATGCAATTAATCTTTCATTTCCCCGGAATCGGACGCTGATGTCTGGCCAGCATCAGACATCATACTTGACAAACGGTTAAACGGTTACATTTTCAAATAAAGAGTTCCGTGTGATTCATAAAAAGAAAATATGAGGCGCGTTCCTTTTCCGAATCCAAATATTTCAACCAGTGTTACATAATTCTGTCATGAAAAGTAATAATTCAAGAATTGATACCATTATCACTTTGTTACTGGATACATTTTATACAAATGGCGCTTTATGGCAATAAAAAAGAAAAATTACGCGGTAACATCGATAAACAGTCGAATACAGAAAACAATACATTGAAGTGGGTTCGTTATTACTTACCTACTAAAATAATTTTCGTAAGTGATTTTTTTGGACGAAAATACACACTAACGCAGGAATTGATATTTTTGTATTTTTCTGGATTAAAATTGTAACGTAAAGAGATAGGTTTCTTATCCAATAACTACTTACTTAATTTAAATATTATGAACAACAAGAACCTTATGATTTCTCCCACGACTACCCTATACAATGTATAGGATTAGAAGATCAGCATACCAATTACCCTCTCAAATAATTAACTGTTATGTTTTTCTTAACTTCTAGTTCAGAGTGGAATTTTAGCGAAAGCATGTTTTAGTTTCGTATTAAGAATTACTCAGAAATTTTAAACTTTAAATTCTGTTAATGTGTATCTTTAGTGACCTTAATTAATTTTTCTACGCACATCAACAGATTAAAAGTTTAATTGAAATGTTAATAAGTTATATTAATTTTAGCCTTTTCTAAATTAGACCAACCTACGCCGTTTTGAAACTTAATGTTTGCCTGACTCTCAATGAATATTTTACTAATTATTCGGAAATTTACATTGCAAATACTTACTTAATATTATGAGGTGTTAACTGCTTGAACATCCGGGAAAATGGAACTTTAGAAAACAAAAGCCGCCAAATGTTTTTTTTAAAATTCGTTTTATTTAAACACAATTATGTAAAACCTTAGAAAGCGCTTCTTTCATCTTCATAACAATTTCAAGGAAGCCTTTCCTATTTCTGTGGCGCCTGCAAAAGCCGGTGTAGGATTTTCCGACGACTGATGGAGTCTAGTTTTACGCTTGGCAAGGAGTTTCAATTTACAGAACTATATCGACTCTTTGTAACACTGCTACACAGAGAGAAACTTATTATAGGAAATATTTTATTTTCTGCATAATATTCGAATAGAATCATGGTATAGAGGTTATAATAAATGTTTGAGTTGAAGAAAGAAAAAACAAATAAAATGTTATTATTCATTTGTCAAATTATTAACCTAGATTATCATACCTCATCATCATTCAGCCGGAAGATGTCCACTGCTGGACATAGGCCTCCTCCAAAATTTGGCATTATCGCCACGCTTGGCAGATTCTATGGGATTCAAACTCTATGGGAAACACCTATGAGCTTTTTCTATCTGATCATAATACATGCCAAACGTTAACATTCCCAATCGAAGAGAGAAAACCTGCCCTAAAGTACTGGTATAATGTCAATAGAGATTATTCAATTGAAAATGTCACAAAATTTCATTGAAGCTATAGGGAACTTATCATGGGTTGATGTCCTCGAGAACTCTGACGCAAACGGTAGCTTCAATACATTTCATGAAAACTTCTCATTGTTCTACAAATTATGTTTTCCCTTAAGGAAAACCACAGTTTACACCAATAATAATAAAATAAATAAAAATAAAATAAAAATCATTTAATTCAGACCTTTACGGTCCATAAAAGTTACACGCAACAAATTTAAAATAACAGAAACAACATTTGTTAGTATATGATAACTTATTTTCTATGTTAGTAGGTATACACGCACGCACTCAAGTGCAGGCTGTTCCAGTGCCTACTAAAGCGACTGTCCAGCCTGCTCGCTATCATCTCCAGGATGTTGTTAGTGCTGGCGCGGACTCTGCACAGCGTGGCGGCGCTCCGCTTGCGCAGTATGGCGTGGAACCCGTCGACGTGCGCGTCCGCAAACATGCCTGACGCGCTGCAAGCCCGCGCGCAATAATACATCACCTAAATGGATAACTAAGTATCAGGAAATCTTGCATTTATAAAATACAGCTTCGAAGAATGTGTTACTTAAAAAATAAAAATAAAGATGATATACGTTCGCGATACTTAAAATCTATATATAATAAAATTATATATATATATATATATATATATATATATATATATATATATATATATATATATATATATATATATATATATATATATATATATATATATATATATATATATATATATATATATATATATATATTATAATATAATATTATTATATTATATTATAGTATAGATAAACTGAAAGTAATATAGGTACCAATACACCAGCAAGAAGTAAATAAAACTATTAACGATATCATTAATTGGCTAACTGAAAATTACTTAAAAGTAAATTTATCTAAGACTAAATTCATACAATTTTCAAACCATAAGCAAAACCCCCCAAAAATCAATTTCAAATCAATCAAATCAAAAATAATTTATTTCTCCAACAATATTTACAAGAACAACTTAGTGATTAGAGCCTCCCTTTAAGCAAGTAATGCTTGTGTTGGGAGAGAATTTAAATTATAATAACGAAATGCTAAATAAAGAAAATAACATAAAATTTTTAGGTCTAAACTAGATGAAAATTGTAATTGGGGAATACATATTGATAATGTTTGCAAAAAAATTAGTAGATTTGTATACGCACAGCTACGCAATACAGCCAATGAAGCTACGGCACTCAATGCTTATCACGGCTAGATAGGATCTGTCTTGAGATACGGTTTGCCTTTATGGGGTAACTCTGTGCATATTCAAAGGGCTTTCGTAGTGCAAAAGAAATGCATGAGAGCAATAACTGGAGCAGCACCGCTTGAAAGCAGTAGACCGATTTTTAAAAAGTTAAAAGTTTTAACGTTGGCGTCTCTATACATTTTGGAAATTGATATGTTTGTTAGGAAAAATCCACATTTCTTTCCCAAAGTTAGTGAAAACAGCAAGTTCATGAAAAGAGATCCCACAAAATTAAAAAATGAACTTTGTAGAAGCACCCTCCATTATAGAAACAGTTATTTAATGTCTATTAAAGTCTAAGTATAACCAGATCCCACAAATAATAAGAGAACAAACTTTACGTTTAATTAAAAAGACCTATATTTTTTTTATTTTTTTTAAAAACGTTGCCCCACACTAAGATTTCTCTTGTATCGTGGGTGCGTTTACAGACACAAATCTCACAAACAAACGCCCAGACCCGAAACAACCATCTGTAGACCATACAAATTTTTGTTCCGTGTGGGAATCGAACCCACGACCCGTAGCGCAGCAGCCAATCGCTTAGCCACTGCACCAAACGTGTCGTCAAATATAAATGGTCGTATATAAATGGTTACTTGAAAATATTTTTTATACAGTGAAAGAGTTTATAGATAGTAAATTTAACCGTAATAAATGATACATAATTATATTTTTTTAATCTTGATCTCACAATGTACACTATTAATTTAATATTTTATTTTTATATAGATAATGTAATAAGTTATAAAGTGATTATATTCTAAAATAATACAATTTAATTAATGTTATAATGTAATTAATGATATTCGTATGCCTCTTGCAGAGGCGGATGTGTCGGAAAACTAATTGTGTACCTACCCAACAACTTTTGTACCATATCCTTGGCGAATAAATATCTTATCTTATCTAAGTAATTTAAATACCTACTCTAACGTGTATTTGATTGTTGCATGTTTAATTTGCCAATATACGCTATTTTGTAGAAAATGTATAGTGGTCACATAACCCCATTTTCCTCAAAACCAACATCCCCTTCACGTGAGGTAAGGGCGGGCGGCGCCGGCGCTTGCATTACTCAAAATCATTTAACATAAAATGTCTTTCGTATGAATAAAAGTATGTATGTATATGCCTATTTAAAGGATATTCACATACATATCTACATATTACCTACCCCAGTGAGATCGTAAATATGAATTATTCATCTTATGAAAGATATTGAGCGTAGAAAGGACCGTGAACCTGTTGCTAACCAAATAGAAGGAAAAAAATATTTTTTATTACGATTAATAGTTCCTCGTAGATATTACATAATATAACTTGTTTGCGCTTACGTCTCCTATAGGGTGAGTAAAGGTGCTAAGAAAAAGAGAGTTCGTTTAAACAAAAATGATGCATGAGAAATTGATTTTGCATTATGTAGTCACAAGTTTTATGCCTAATTAGGCCTTCCTTTCCTGCAGCCGACTTCTATGACTTGAGTAACACGACAAATTACGGAACAATTTAATTTTCCTTTTCTTCTTCTTCTCTCGTGTCAGCACGAGCTATACGAAAATAGCTCATGCTGTGGTGAAAAGATTAACCAGTCAGCAAGGTTGGTAGCGAGGCTGACTGCCCAGGGTGCGCCGGACGTACCTACTTAAGTATCGTCACTCGTGGAGGCTCTTTTCATGCACCTCCTTTTTATTTCCATTTTAATTTTTATTTTTGGGCAAGTAAATAGAAATACATGCCAATATAAAAAAAAAACGAATTCTTTGACTCAATGTTTTATGCAACTACATAACTACACCAGTGTATAAAGAGATGAAATAACTTTATTTCTCCAAGGATTAAGAAATTCTTCATAATGTTTTTGGAAATTGGATTGTGGAAAACTATCAAACCTGCATGCTCTGTATGTGTATGTGTACTCATGTTTCCAAAAATAAATGAATCTTATCTTATCTTATCATTCACTTTAGAGGTTCATATTTAAATAGTTTTATAGTCGTCCAAAAATAACGAACTCGCTAATTAATTCATCATTATAATTAATACTGTCATTGATTGATAAGTATTTTGAATAAATGTTTACTATTTACAGATTTTAAGATAAAACTATAAATAACTGTTCTATTATACGGGTTTCCGGACGGTCTCTGGCACTATCTATATATTTAGATTAAAATATGTACATAATGAGCATATAACATTGACACAATATCATATTTATTTAATACATAATGCATAAGTACTTACTTGTTTAGTGTGCTATTCACAAGAACTCTTACAAATTTATCTGGAAATCGTTGAAGACTGTCTGAAGATGTTTTTTGTCGTTATCGAAATTCGCTCATTTTAGTGTTATTATTAAATATGTCATCATTTCGTTTTTAGATGCTATTTTTTACATAACCTAGTAAGTTCAAGTAACTTGCTCTTTGTACATAAAATTAAATAATATACTTATTTAACAAAACACAACAAACGTCGGACTCTTGTACAAGGAGCATGCAGTTATTAAAAGCAGTTTTAATGTTCTTTCAGATCGCTTTGCTACTCTTTTCACCCAAAGATGAGTCTTGACATATCGGTCATTTCGTGGTTTGCCGTTGCTATTGAAAAAACGTAAACGACAGCTTCAAAAACCGTAAAATAGCTATTTTATCCTTTTTTTAAATATTTGACATTCTTTGTATGGTAAACGTTTCGTTGACAAACGTTAGGACACCTTACGGTGAAAAGGGTATAGTAACGTATATTATGATCGTAAAATCTGAATTTATAAGAGCTATTACGCACTGTCGACAGGTCGCCGGAGACTTGGTCTCTCGGCGACCAAAACATAAGCATAGTCACTCGGGCGACCGGCGACCAAGTACGTAAACACCCATTTAAACTATAGAAAGTCACAGTCGCCGTCAACCAAGTCTCCGGCGACCAGTCGACATTGCGTAATGGCTCTTACTGTCACGCTACAAATATTACAATCCCTTTACGTTTACGATTCTGTAGACTTTCGTGGGTACTCTAGTCTTACTCACACAGCTGTCAAGTACTTATAAACAATCGTAAAATTTCAGTTTTCGTGAAAACAGGCACGTATCAATGATTTAAGATGGTTTAAAATTTAGTTTAGTTCGTAAACGGTGTAAAAAAACATTTATCGCTTTGAAACAATAATATTTATTACCTGCAATTTATAAATGCCATGTTTTCTGAATACTTTATTCAAGTTTTCCAAAGATTATGATTTATTTTCTTCTGCTTTAGGTCGTTTTTCATAGTTTAGCCTGTGGTTTGGAATTGTGCCCGGTAAATGTTAAAAGCACATTACCGTTATCGGCGAACTGTTTGCGTACAACCGTACCCTCAGTCTACAACCCCGGGGAAGACAAGACCGTACCAGTTTATTGAATCAGAATAAATATACCTAGATGTAACACTACAATTTACAGAGTAGAGGTATTCGTAACTGTCTTTTACTCTTTCTTTTAAAAAACCCATCCCATTTTACAATATCCACGACGTCAAGCGATATGCTATCCATCCTTTACCGGACACTGCTAATTAAGTTTCTAGTACACACGAAATTATATTGCTCATAGGAATGTATGTAGGGGTCTTGCCTATTAGATATAACTATTATTATATGAAAACATTATTTAAATAAGTAGTTTTAGTAGTAGTACTTAAGTAGTTTTATTTAAAATAATACCTCTGTTTGTACTTGTATGAGGAAGAAAACTCGTTCGTCGACTAAAGTTCCACAATATGCTATCAAAACAACATCATAAGATGCGTGAGTTTCGTAATTGTATTTACTTAACAACTCCTTGGCAAGTTTTAGAGATCTGTGACTTAATTAAACAGATAAAAAACGTGTCTAATGACCTTTATGTTTGAATTTAAAAAAAAATAGTCCATCTAAGATTTCATAACAATTAAAAGGTCTAGGAATATTATAAAGTTATATTTCAAGGTAGGTATTTAATTGGTTTGCCTGAGTTACGTTAAATACAAAAGCGAACCTCGCGACCCCGGGAAATAGGTCCTCGGAGGAACATCGTGGTGGTTTTAGTCAGTAAGAGTCCGATATAATACTCCGCCTTTCCCAGGGTGGAGGGTATTAAACTGCATAATAATATTATGCACTTTAATATCTTCCATATTATGATAATATACAGGTTTGTTTAACTTTCATGTCTCGACTTTCCATCCAATTGCCATGTTGCATACATTGTAGCCTATATTAGAAAGATTAAAAAAACTTTACATAAAACGACTCATCCGTAGAATAAAGTCCGATCTGTAGGGTTGATAGTTTTCAGTAGAGGTTAGAGAAGTTGTTGACTTGTATAACTCTTACACGGTGAGACTTGACATTTAGATATTTTGGTATGTTGTAACAACGCCTCAGCCTAGTTAAATGCGATGTAGTGTATATTTCTTATCCTTTTATTTCACGAGATAGTGAGTTCCATATCAACATAGGACATTTTATGGCGGAAGAGCGGGGGTCCGTAGTGAACATTATACGTTGTTTTACGGACACATCTGAATTAAATTACGTTCTATATTACCATGGGTCATTTTTTGTTGGAATTACCCATCCCTTATGAGTCCTTTGTTAATAACCACCTTAAAATATTTAAACATTATGCTAGCCATATTATGACTACTCTCTCATATAACTAAATAAAAAATGAAATTATTATTTAAAATCGTTTATTAATTTAAAAAAAATCAAAATAGGTAACAAAACCATTATATGGTATCACTTTAAACAGCAATCACATCACAGTTAAGTACGAACTTAAAATTAGCATAGTCTAAAACTTACAGATTAGAACAATGCAGGAGGCGGTCATGAATAAATTTATAGGTACTTCGCATTAGTTATAAAATCAACAAAAACATATTTTTTCAAAATAACATTCAGTCTTTATAAGTCTACCAATCAGAAGTATTTTGGCCTAGACGAGGTTCTATACTTAACAACAATTAAACTGTACGTATATCTAAAACTACTATGGTGTCGAATAGTTAAAACTTAAAATAGTAATTAAATGGCATATCGTATCACAGCATGGTAACTAGGTAACCTACACGACTACGGCACGGACTTAAATTAGCAGTCTTAAACTTTTAAATGTACCTACGCAAATATCGTCATAACAACGGAAAATACGTTTATGAAGATATTTAAATTTCGCACTAGTTACTTAATTCAAAATAAATCATATAACCACCAGCCTTCATAATATTATCAATCAGTCTTACATCGTGTATAATATTATCAATCAATCTTACGTCGGTGCACATACTTAATAGCAATTAAATTGTACATAGACAAACATTAAAATACTTAGTTGAGTACTTATTATAATTAACATTGTTTCCCTAAATCAGTGAGAAGAATTTAGGTCTAAAAAGAAACAACGAAAAATAAAAAATAAATATCAAACATATTTCTTATTCCGATAGGTCATCATCTGATTCTTCAGAAACATCAACAGTGGTGTGATGTGGCAAGGAGTTAAAGAATGGATGATACTCTAAGGGAATTACTTCTGAGCGGCACATATCCATTAAGTCTTTATATTTAGCAGCAGGAACCATAATAGGTTTAGAATATGCCGGTTTTAGTTCAGTTTGTACCGAGTTCCTCGTGTTGCCGCGAATCACTAAAATATCATAATCAGGTTGAGTCAGGTCATATTTAAAAAACAATTTGTTGGGATCACTACCGTCTGCATGAACTTCTCGAATGTTACTCCAGTTAATCTTCTTGCCCTTAATGTCTTTCATCCAAACCTTATTATTAACAAGACATTTAAAGTCAAACACGTCATTTTGGGTTACGTTGCGGACAACATAAGGTTCTCCTTCATTTTTGGCCCATCTTACTAGTAAACGCCATTCATGAGGGGTATAGATAGTTTTGGTTTGAGAAGCTCTCTCGATGACAGAGTGGACACTGTCTCCCTCATTTTGGGTGTGTCCCTTCTGTAAAAACCGGTGTGTTATGCATATGTTGAACTTTTTTGCGGCGTAAACGTACAATGAAAATACAAAGCGGTTACGATTTTGGCCAGCACAATTGTCTGACCAAAAGCGAAAGTAACTTGTAGAGAGCTAGCTATCGTAGCTTAAGAGATATCGACGTTTTAATTAGACGCAATAATCCGCGAATCAAACCGCGAATTAAGCGTCACGCAATGGGTTCACCGCGAAATATGGTGCGCCACGCCTCAAGGGCTAAGTTCTTAAGGCATTTGCGTTTAAGGTCTGTCCATTCTTTTGGGCGCCTCTGTCGTTTTCTAGCCGTTTTATGAGTCACGGTGCGATCGCTTGATTGCAAAGTAGCAGGCGAATTCGTGGTGCTAATTAATGAAGACGAAGAAATCGCAGAGAAACTGTCTACATGATTAGGGCAGAATGTGCTATCGCAAATCGAATGAACATTGGTAGGAGACGGCATAGGGGTTGGCACTGACAGCTCCAAATTAACCGGGGTAGATCTGTGGTCAGAAACTTCTAACAGCTCTTCAAGCTGTATTAATGGTGAATTTTCGAAACTAGAAGGCACTTCTAAAGAAAATGTACTAGGTTGATTGCTGTAAAAATCCTCGGCAGACGGATCAGACATGACATTCGGTATTGAGCTGTCGCAGGTAATTTTTTTGGTCCCACCATCATCATGCAGAACTTCTTCCCATATATCCGCTAGTTCCTGAGTGATTTTTTCTACATCAGGAGGCAAAGGTGACGTTTGTTTTGTCATGGCGTTGTCATCAACATTCACAACTGAAAAAAAAATAGGTATTCATAAAATACTATAAGTACCTATGTATATTGCAAGACAAATGTACCTAACAATTAATTTAACAAATCTTAAAAAAAAATCTTTATATTTAACGATATTTTTAAATGAACAACGTCCTAACTAGGGCTTTCAATACCGGTATTCCGGGATCCCGTAATACCGTAATCACGGATAAATATTGGTCTTTTTTTAATCACGGTATTGACGAGCCAATACCGTGATTACGGTATTACAAACATTAATATATATTATTGCGGTTTGTTGTAATAAGTAGTCAGAAATTGTATTATGTGGTACAATTTACGATGTGATGTTACTTTCACACTTGTTTTCGCCATTTTTTTTCTTTTGTGGTGCTCTCGGTGGTCTTTGCGGACCCCTTCTACGTAAAATACTTAACCTAAGCTAACTACTTATACAACTTGTACCACACTAACATCATGACTACCTGCAACAACAGCACTAAGGGCGACCCCTAGTGGGACTCGGACCTCGGCTTAGGGCGTTGCTGGCGTGGATATAGGGGGGGGGGGGAGACAGCTTGATGAGGGCTGAATTATCAGCGTGACTGCGAAGTCAGAAGAGACAACCGGCTCTACGACGGGAGAGCTCGGTGGATCGTGACCGGCGGCGGTGAGACGTCGCGACGGGCATCGTCTGCGAGGACAATAAGCTGGATGGTGGCGGACGTTGTGTAACGTGCTGGTCGATTTACTCGCCTCCATCCATAAGGAGGGTAATTTCATCATCGGGCTCTAAAAGTGTGTGCCTGGGACGACGTACTTTACTGATGAGAGAGGGACTTTAGTCGGCCACTGCGGCGACTAAGGGGTTCGGATGACGGGGGGCAGTGTCGAAGTAACGCTTGGAAACGCGTTTGAGGTATTACCTGACGGTTGGCATTTTTAGATCAAGATGGAGTTGATCGTTACGCATGAACCACGGGGCAGCCGCGGCTCTGCGCAACACTCGATTCTGGAGGGTTTGGAAGGATTTGAAGCGGGATGGCTTAACGTGTGCGAACACGACGCTAGCGTAAGTCAAGATGGGGCGGATGCACGTCACGTAGATTCTCAGCTTATTTCTAAGTGACAATTTACTGCGTGCTCTAAGGATGGGGTGGAGGCGACCGACAGCGAAAGCGGCGCGAGCGCGCACCGCTTTGGTGTGGTCTCGGAAACTCAGATGGTGGTCTAGGATAACCCCCAGGTATTTGGCTTTCATCTCCCAAGGGATCTGTTTGCCGAACATGAGGACGGGACGGATGTGGGTGTGGGAATCACCGTGTCTCTCGAAAAGAACGGCTGCGCTCTTTTCGGGATTCACCTCTATTCTCCATTTCCAGAACCAGACCCCGAGGGCGTTGGCTGCGGTTTGAAGGGTTCGAGAGATGCTATCGATACTCCTACCGGAATAGTAGATGACCGTGTCATCGGCGAAGAGATCCAACTTGGCCAAGCCACTTTTGGGAATGTCGCTGGTGTACGGCGTGAAAAGAAGGGGCGATAGCACCGAGCCCTGAGGGACACCGACGCGGATGGGTCGAGGGGACGAGAGGGTGCCTTCTAGGCGATAGCGGAAGGTGCGATCCGACAAAATGTCTCGAATGATGGGCTCAAGACGGTCCGGCATGTTGAATTGGTACAGTTTGTGTAATAAACCGTTGTTCCAGACCTTGTCAAAGGTTTTCGCTACATCAAAGAATATGATGCCAGTTTTGTACGAGCGTATGAAGCGGGAGCCAATGTGTTCGAACATGCGGTGCAATTGCCGAATGCAACAGTGCTTGGTTTCGAAAACCGAACCGTTCGGGGATGAGTCTACGGGAGTCAGCGAAATTATTTAAACGGATATATGTTTTCATCAGCGCAAGCGCCCGCTCTTATCTCTATCTCACCCTCCCGCGCCCCGCCTAAGCTGATTCCCAAAACGTACTTATTTTACGTTATAAAGTCTATGTGAAATGCCTACGTTCAAAATGACTAGATTTATTTTAAGTTCAAAACTTAAAATAAGTCATTTTGCACGCACGTTACGTTCTTAATTCCTAGTCCTATAATCAATCAATACCAAATTGTTATACTACTAAGAGTGTTTTGTATTATTATTTTCAGAAAGTAACCATAATAAAGACTGATTTGAAAATAAAAACACGTATTTTAGAGGTTTTATTAATGTCCTAATTAAACTTGTGTTCAATACCGTGATCACGTGATCACGGTATTGATCACACTAATACCGGTATTGATACCGGTATTGAAAAAGTCCGGTATTTGAAAGCCCTAGTCCTAACTGATTTATTTATCCCAGTAACAACGTCCCATCTTAATATCGAACGAACAAATCGTATCACAGATTCCGTAGAAAAACGTCCTATATTCACATGAAACGCTTAGAAGTTCAATAATGTCCGTATAAAATCGTCCTAAAATTTCATTATACTTCTACTTTTTACTGTTTATTATTTACAGAATGAATGATTACCCTGTGATTAAGCATTACTCCAATCGTAGTTTTTCACTAAAAATGTGTTTCTATACCTCTCCGTCAAAAAACGTCCTATATAGAAATAGATCGCCCACAACTGTTTACTGAGACAAAAAAGCATTATAGACACAATGTTTATTAAATTTAAGAACTTAATAGTGTGTATCACAAAATAATACAACTGAAATCGTAGACTTACCAGCATTTACACTTTTCTTCATATAAACAGCAGGAACATTTGAAAATGATGAATTACGCTCATGATTTTCTGCATCTTCTTTAAGCATATTCAACATTTTCCGTGATCGATATGAGTATCTTGACATCTCTAAAAATATGTTTTTCATACAAAACACTTAATAAATATATTTTTTCATCAAACCGAAAAAACCTAAGCGCATGACACAAAAACGTCCTCCCTCCAACAAAAAGCGGCCGGACTGACGAACGGACGGGGCGCACGCGCCGCCCACACTTCCCGCGCGCCGTCGCTTGATCACAACGTGCGTTTTTATGCGGAGCTAATGTTAGATTGAACGTTATTCGATTCTATATTTCCGAAACTAAATAAGATACGAAAATTCTAAAAACATACGTCTGTAGAGTTCGTATTCCTTATCTCGTCTAGCTATTTAACTCGTTTTAGCTCCATGATCACATCGGACTCTGTTCTACGGATAAGTCGAAAAGTAAAAACCGACTTCAAAAAAAACTAAAAAAGAGTGAAATAATCAGCATAATATAAAATTAACAGTTTCAGAAGTCGGTGGCTTTTATTTGTTTCAGTGTAGAATTGCACCGACTTCTGAAACTGTTAATTTTATATTATGCTAATTATTTCACCCTTTTTTTAGTTTTTTTTTGAAGTCGGTTTTTGCTTTTATTTAAAGTTTTTATTAAATAAGTTTTAGTGCCATAAATTACACGGTTGAAGACTACTAAATGACACGGGGCCGATTTTTCAATCGTCAGATAAATTTTATTCAAGGAGTAAATATGACGGTTTGACATATTTTCTATAGAAAAGCTGTCAAAACGTCAAACTTATTCCACAGATAAAAGTTATCTGACGATTGAAAAATCAGCCCACGGTTACGTAATTTTTCCAGCAAATAGGTAGTTCTCTTTAAGAATAGGTATTAAATTAATGTATAATTATCATGACGCTTCCTTACAAACGCTACAATCTTCTTTGTTCTTGGCTAATGTTTCTGTGATGACTGTTAAAACAGAGATTGAAAGGCCTTATCAAAACTTTTGCTGAAATGAACAAGCCAAAACGTCATCTAAGTATACATATATTTTTTGAGTTGGTGATTTTTTCAAAAAGCGCTGAATCAATTTCGATAAAATTTATAAGGGCACACCTCTGAAGTCTGGCCTACCAAACAAAAAAAAATCATCAAAATCCATTCATAATTGGCTGAGATATCGCGTAATAAACACACAAAAAAAAACAGTCGTATTGGGAACCTCCTTCTTTTCGAAGTCGGTTAAAAAAATGGAAACAGCTATGACCTCGAAAGCTTAGAGCAACGCAACTACCTCCAACTTGTCGGTTGCCACGTTGTTCTAAGCCCGAAGTTCCTCAAGGATATAGAAAATACTCATTTTACGCAGGTTTTAGCTATTTTAAAATAATGAGGTTAAGGGCCGATTTTTCAATCCTCAGATAAATTTTATCCAAGGAATAAATATGATGGTTTGACATATTTTCTATAGAAAAGCTGTCAAAACATCAAACTTATTCCCCAGATAAAAGTTATCTGACGATTGAAAAATCAGCCCTAAAGAAACTTTATTCTCATAAGAAATTATATTTCATGAGATATAAAATAATAACTAGTAACGATGACAGATGAGCACTTATGAAAAATGTGGTTTACAAAAAAAGAAAAAGTATGCCTAGTAATTTTACTTTTGTGTAAAAGACATAATTTATTTTTAAATAAATAACGGCATACAAACATTCACACGAGTGTCACTCGCACTTGACCGTTTTTTTTTTATTACTAAACACCTTTTTGATATCAACCTTTGCCGAGGCCAACTGCAACAAAATTACTACCGTGATTCCGGCATTATGGCACCATAGCCAAAGGTTGTTTTCCAAAATTATACGTCGTAATCATATAGACTTTGAGAACTCATTTAACTTTTCATATTTGTTTGCTCAAAAAAATTAATCCCGAAATGTGTGAAAAGTTTTCGAAATAACTTTCATTTGTATTTGCGGGTTTGTGATTTGGGTTCAGGAGTCCTAAATTTTCCCGTTAGTAGAGTTAGTACATAGAAACTAGGTACCTACCGTAAAACAGAGCTATTTAAGATCTACGTGGCTAGCATTCTGTCTAGAAATTACTTTCTATTTTTGTCATGTAGATAAAATTGTTTGGTCGAAGTAATTAAAAAATTCTGTTGTTGGAAAAATTATGTTCACTGGGTGGAAGAAAAATGTTCCTTTACAGTTTCCTTTACTTATATTTTTTTTTGTTAAGGTACAGACGCGGTTCTTCTATTTTAGTACTAAAATAGTATGGAACTATTTAAATCTTTCGACTGTTATGTTATATGAAGACATCAGTCTCAAAATCCTTTAGATCTTAGCCCAATTTATTTCGTGTAAGCCCCGCATTTTTTTTATGTAATAGGATGACAAACAAGTCGGCGGTCCACCTGATAAGTGGTTACCGCCGCCTATATACGGCTACAACATCAATAGGATTGTTGATGCGTTTCCAACCTTAGAGACAAAGTTGGAGAGATTCATATGTTGTAATTTCACCGGCACCTATAGCCATCAAACGGGAACACAGTAATCCTGCTTAGCGGCAGAAATAGAAAGAAAGAAAATATAGGTATATCGGGTGTAAAAAGACCCTTAACGATAACGAAAACCACATATTCTACCCATCATTGGGATCGTTTTTTTCTACCAGACCATACCTGGGAAATCTTTGGTTTTGGAATTATTGAAGGTCAAAGTATTTTTTTCAAAAACAAATTCCAAGTCATAATACTAAACTTTCTTCCAAACAAACATTATCAAAAAATTAAATTTTTCCCACAAATTACGCATTTGAAGTTACAAAAACGCAATGAATATCAAACGTACACGACCGCCTTGGCTCAGCTGTGTAGCCGCTGCACACACACAAAGGCGCGGCATCGCCACAATTACACATTGCGCGCTACAAAAAACAACGTTTTTTTTATGCCAAAAAATAAAAGTCGTTTCCCAGTAATAATTTTTGGTCAATGTAATTTAGTTTGATGTACAGAGTGCGTAGATTTCGGCTATGTGATGGGTCTTTTTACACCCTGTATATGTATATATTTTCTTTCTTTCTTTATGAAAGAAAATATATACATAAATAAACGTATAGGTCGGAGGTAGTATTTCCCCGGACGAACTCTTTCACAAGGAGCTCTCTTATAATCTTTTTCTTTCATACATCTCTATCAGCCGTCATCCCAGTGTTCACTTCGTTCCTAACCGTATCATCTGTGAAGTGGGCTAACAAAATACTGCCAGCACAAGACAATGATGAGGCTTAACATATAACAGTTTACTTATACACTACAACCAAGTGACAATGCCACGGTACAAAACACAATGAACCCATGTCTTGTTTAGTACGGTCTGTTAGCAAACAATCAACCCTTATGGAGCAACGACAACGGCTTAAACTGCCTGCTTCCCATTTTAATTACATTTCAGTAATTCGGTTTCTATTGTGTAGTAGGTATATGCTCAACAAGAATAAATAAAGCTCTTGAAACTTAGTAAAGATATGAAATTTCTTGTTAGAACAAATAACATAAAAAGCATAATCAGTCCATTACTTTCTCTTTGCTGGGCTCGCACCTCTTCTCTAAATGAGAAGGGGTCACCTTAAGGAGAAGGGGTTAACTTAAGGGAAGGGGGCACCTTAGTCCACCACGCGCTGGTCTGGTGCAGATTGGCGGTTAACACACACCATTAAGAACTTTTTGGAGCCCTCTCAGCAGGTTTCCTCACGATGTTTTTCCTTCGTGATTCGCACTTGAATTCGAAAAGTCAGAGGTGCCGTATGGGCTCGTACTCAGACCCTCCTTCCTACATGGAAGGCAAGCGTTATACCGCTAGGCTATCACAAAAATATGAGATTATTATTCTTCTTCATAGATTTGTGGTGGAACTAGGTAGTTATGGTGTTCCTCCAAAGAAAAGGAAGGATCCTCCAACAAGGCGGGGTCTTATGTCTGGCGGGCATACTACCCAACGTTTCTTTTTTTTTTTCTATTGTACTGTTTTAGGTGGTCCTAGGGGACCGTTTGTACGTAACCGGGCAGTTATTGGCGAGACCTGAAGGGTCTCCAGCCAATGGGGGGGAAGTAAAATACTTAATCTAAGCTAACTACTTGTACTACATTAACATCATGATTACCTGCAACAACAGCACTAAGGGCAACCCCTAGTGGGACTCGGCTTAGGGCGTTGCTGGCGGGGGCCTGGGGGGGGGGGGAGAGACAGCTTGATGAGGGCTGAATTATCGGTGTGTGCCCAACGGTTAATGTTTGGCGGTTTTATATATACTATCTGCATGTTAAATCTTGATATCGCGATGTATGATGTATGCTGCCTATCTTCAAAGGCTGCGAAGGTTGCGGATGATGTTCATGCTGGCGTCACCAGTGTTGAAGCACTGTCTGTGACGCTCACGTCGGGGTCACCAATGTGGTGGAACGAGGTATGGTGTTCTTCCAACGAAAAGGGAGGATTCTATACCCAGGCGGAGTCTTATACCTGGCGATCTACTGCCCAACGGTAGATGATTGAGTCGATGTTGGGCATGCTGCGTGTTAAATCTTGATATCGCGATGTAGGATAGTTCGCATATGGCGTGATAGATGTCACCACATTTTGCGTATTTTCCCCTGTGGCGTGACAGATGTCACCACAGCTTTATGAATCCTTATAGTACTTAGTACTTACTATGATGTTTAAACAAAAAATATGTTCTAAGATTACAACAATACCTACTTAGCAACTGTTTACATCGAAACAAAATAACGTACAGAGTAACGGCCAACCTAACAAGATCCTTACATCATATGAATAGTTGATTTACCAAGTACCTAAAGTAGTAATAAGTAGACTATAAAAGTAACCGTAAGCTAAAGAAAGCAAGTAAATGACCCTCAATTAGAGGAGATGAACCTTCCCCAATAATGGGTCGATTTTATTTGTCGACAATAAATCCTGAGGGCTATCACTGTAGTCCTTATCTTTATTTCATTCGTAGGAAATAAAACAAAAATACTGCGACCGGATTGTAAATCTATTCCGGCCAAATGTCACAGCCTTGGTCAAAGTTTTGTTGCCTCGTGTCGTGATAATACGTGTAGCTCGTGTAGCAAATGTGTTTTCAGATGGCTCTTTAATTCGAATGTCCCACAGAAATCTTAATAATATTTACATTTCTGTGGAATGCTAATTTGATTTTTATTATATCAGCCCCTATATGTCAACTGCTGAGTATGGGCTTCACAAAGAATGGTCACATAACCTAATCAGCACGTCTGGCAGAAAGATTGGTGATTGCTGTTTAATATTCAGAATAAACAGGATAGGCCAATGCTTGCCACCGCTCACACCGATAATTCAGCACTCATCTCAGATGTCTCCCTCCCAATCCCCCGCCAGCAACACACTAAGCTGAGGTCCGAATCCCACTAGGGGGCGCCCTTAGTGCTGTTTTTGCTAGTAGTCATGATATTGGTGTAGTATAAGTAGTTAGCTTAGGTTAAGTATTTTACTTCCCCCCCATTGGCCTTTAGGTCTTGCCAATAACTGCTCGTAGCATACAGAAAAAAAATGCTTGCCATCTTACCACGTAGAAAGTAAATACAGGATATATGTATAAAAGAAAAAAAAGACCTTTCAATAATAAAGCTTGAAAAGCCGTGTCAATCCTTGCCAAATTCCAACTATTAGTTAGTATAGTATTAAGTAGTTTTCAAGATTAGCCCAAACGTACGGCGAATCAGGAACTTATTTTTTTTTACAATTAATAGTAGGTATTTGTCTAATTCCTCTACAAAAACAAGCTGCGACTACCGGCTTTCATAATGAGACATTTATGTTTATCTTTAATCTAATAGTTGAAGCTCTACTAAAACTTTAAGGTTCACGAGTAACTAGTTAGGTACTAAGAAATCATGAATGTTCAATATTTAGGTCAGTTTAATGTTCGTTTTAATAGCATTTACTCTTATAATTTCGAATACTAGTAGGTACTTTGTCCAATTTCGGGGTTTTCTTAGTAAATCTCTTTTCAGATATTTTACAGCAGTAGGTATTATTTAACTGCTGGGAAATCGTTTCGGGGGTTGAGAAAAGTTGAATTTTTATTGATGCCACGATTTAGTCAAAGTTTAAAATAAGAACTTTTGAATGAAATAAGACCGGATCGAATGAACTGTGAAGCTGTCTTGGTTAAGATTGCGCTCTTCGGTGAAGTTACCTGCTTTTATTTTATAAGTTGTTTTTAATTTTCTCCCGCATTTCGAGTTTGGAGTTTAAAATTGGTTTGCATTTTACTTTGTGTTGCCGTTATTTTGGAAAGTACAAACTTAATTCCATGAACATTGTATGTACAACAATACAGTTTTTTTTCAAAGCGTTTTTTATTAATGTTCAACGCACGTGTACATTCATAGAGGAAAATAATTTAATAGTAAATTAAAGGTACACGTGCGATATTACAGGTAGGTAAACCTTTCCATACTAGACATGTGTAATGTATAAAAATTATAAAACAACATTAATTTATACCTCTTAAATGTAACCGTTTCAGAGTTATAAATTAATTTTGTTTTAGGTGAATTCTGTTGGATGGTTTGTTAACTTTGTCCGTCGTCATTCAATTTGCACAAGTGAGTAAATATTTTAAATTTTATATTATCCTTTGTTTTTGTGACAAAATTCTTTCAGTGGAATTTTGCGATAGCAATTACTAGAGTTTATTTACCATTCCAGTGTTAAATAATGTCAATTTAAATTGACATTTATGACATGAGATAAGCACCTTTAGTTTTGCACTTATGAACACATTGTTTATTCATCAACTTTCGTGATTCAACAAAAAGATGAATTTGAAATTGATGAATGCAAATGTGTAAATTAATGAAAATGCATGTTAAGATGGAATTCACAGTTTTCATTTAAAGGATATGAAACTTTTCACAAAAAAAGATGAAGGCAGAAATAGATGATGGTATTTTTAAAGTATTATTCAAAAACCTATACTAATATTTTCATAAAACAAAAAAAATCTAAGGCCACTTATTGTTCCTATGAATGGCTAAAATCTTTGATTGTCTATAGCTGAAGAATCATTCGAATAATCGAAAAATAAAACACTGTCGGCGCCAGCCATTTAAATACAGTGTAGGTATGGTAGGTGGATTTGCGTGACCGAATGTCTGAACAATGTTCAGTTTTCGAAGTCAGTATAACGTTATTGGCAATATCTCCACCAGGGTTGCGGGTTGTGGCTATATCTGAGCTTACTTGATAAAGTGAGGGGCGTTTTATCGGATATCGATCGATATACAACGCCGTCTGACTTTCTTCACCAATTTTAGTGTTACTTTATTCCGGTCTTAAGAACTATCACTATTTATGTGCTTACGGGCTTACTCTATCTATACATACAGGATGTTAACAAATTCGTGTAATTCCTTCAAACCGCGTGATCTACTACTGGTGACACTGATTGACCGTGCACGAGTTTTTTTTCAGAATCAACAAAAAAACGTTTTCAATAAATGAACCATCGCATTCTGTATCTGAGTTTTAGCGTTTGTTTTAGCGTTCCAAGTTACCTAACTGCGTGGAGCGATATCGCGCTAGTTGTGCCCGTCAGCTGTGTCGCCGTGCCTTCATTAATTGCATCGAAATTTTCTATAACATAATTTTTTTTGAATTTTTTATTTTTCATTTTATTCAATCTAAATCCCGTGCAGGGTTAATCTATACCATTAATAGATCATGTGGTTTGAAGGAATTACACAAATTCGTTTATACCCCGTATAGTTTAAATTTTCTTCAAGAAATTTAACACCATTGGTACACTCCATTGGTATTAGAAGCGGCTTATGGGCTGGTTTTAAATTATTATGGCCTTTTTAATTATATTCGCAATTAGCTCTGCGTTTAATAGTGTCGCTAGGGCTATATTTTGAATAGCGTGAGCTCCTGTTGATTTAAGAAATCATTACAGTTCAACCATTTAACATGCGATTAACATAATTTTTTTCTTCTCATAACATCATCACGCATTTATTCCTCGAAGGGTTGGGCAGCGGTGTATAGTACACCTTCATTTCACCGTTGTGTTTAAGTCCCATAATAGGGGGCGAGCCTATTGCCATCAACTGTACCTACACAAATCCAGACGCCGGGTTGCTACTGAGAAACTTCACACGGCAAAACCCAATAAAACTTTGCCCGATTTGGGGACCAAACCCAGGACCTCACGCTCAGCAGTCGCGCTTGCGACCACTAGACCAGCGAGGCACTTTTTTTTTCACAAAATTTAAGAAAGTATTTATCAAAGGTTATCTTTTTTCGCACCCGTCGATTCAATTTTCTGCCTAATTACTTCAAAGTTCATAATTAATACAATTTTATTTTGAATAATTTGTTGGCGAAAAGTTGATAAGAAATACAAGTAGATTAAGTATACATTTTTTTTCTTTTATTTTTTTATCGTGATCCGGATATTTCTCTCGAGATAAGACTCGTAATAAGCGTAAGATTTCTCCTGTATCGTAGGTTCGTTTACAGAAACAAATCTCACTTGCGCAAATACTCACCCCTGGAAAAGCTACCTATATAAAGGGTGTAAACGAATTCGTGTACTTCCTTCTAACCACGTGATCTACTGGTGACACAGATTAACCCTAAATGGGAATTTCTGAAAAAAAAAATTGGTTTTTGGTTTTCTATTTCTGAGTCATTTTAGAGCTCCGAGTTAACTGATTACAAAGAGCGATATAGCGTTAGTGGTACCCCCCAGCTGTGTCGCCGTATTTTCATTAATTAAGAGGCCGGCGGACGATGAATTGTCCATACAAACGTAATACCAAAATCATTTTCAGTTTGAGCATATTTCTACCTTATTAAGCTGTTATTCGGAACAAGACAGTATTTACCTAGGTTTTCATTTTATTTTTTTTGAAAAATATTTACTTATAACGAATTGTAAACAAATTGAATTTCTAACATTTTTACAGCACAAATAAGACGTTTTCATCTCATCTGTTCTATATTAAAAACGGTAACATTTTTAATATTGTTTATTTCGAAACATGACTTATATTGTTAAGTTACAAAATATTAAAAAAAAAACGTAAAAGCATTAAGTTTTCATTCATCATTTTTGGTATTACGGCACACATTCAAATTAATCACAAATATTCAGCGGCTAGTCGTGCTGTCGCATCAAGCATTGAGCTGGAGGGGGCGCGGGGCGCGGGACAGAACACTTTGGATGTGTTGACGTAGTATAGTAACAAATGTAAATGTGTGCATGGGCAGACTTACCTATTTATGAATCTATACTATTAATAAAACTCAAAGTGCACTTTGTCTGTACATTTCATATTTTTCCAAAATTTCGATTGGGGGGTACTATCGATACAGAAACGAAAACAATTTTATTTGGAAATATTGTCTGTCTGTTTGTCTGGGCATCACTTAAAATCCCGTGGATGGATTTTGATGGGACTTTAGCTGATGTGTTGCGTAAAGAGCGACGATTATGCTGGTACATATATCATCACGCCATTGTTCATAGGAGCCGAGCACAGGAACATTATTTCACATACTGCGATGTATAATCACGTAAAATTCCCTTGACTGATTTTGATGCGACTTTCACTGATGTGTCGCATAAAAAGCTGCGCTTTTGCTGTTATACATTATACCATCACGTTATTACTCATAGGAGCTAAGCAGTGGAACATTATTTCCACATATTCCACATACTGAGACGTCTAAGCTTAATACGTCGGATAGGTATTATCCAAGATAAGCTTAATATGTGAGATATGTATTATCACGCTACTTACAATGAGGATTGAGCAGATGTTTCCTAAGAATATCATCTAATTTCAGAAAATTTGTCAGAAATCAGCGTAGCAGAATGCTGTAGTGAGAGATCGGTGGCCGTAATGTTCTGCGTTCGAATCTCAGTTTTCAAATTAGCTTCATTGTATGGTCAATAATTTCAGTATTATAAAAAGCCTGTCATCGCCGTGGTTTATTTAATAAATGGTAACGGTTTATTTTTTATCTATAACTATAATTAAAATTATGTATAGTGAAATGAAATTATAGGTAACAATCAATCGATAGCTACTCGTATAAATATGTAAACAACGTGTAACATATTAATTCACAATAAATATCAATATAGAATTATATTCCATTTTAGCAAGGAAATGTGTAGAAATAATAGGTATTATGAATCTTAACGGTCAATCAAGATGAGCTGAAACTCGACTTGAAGAAATGGTTCAAAAGATATTAGTGCCCTGGTGGGCCACTTTTGTCTATTATTGTAATATATTGAGTACATACGTATACATTATTTAGTTGCTGCGACACAGTTTCGTTTTCCGACTTCCACGCGGACGGAGTCGCGGGCACTGCTAGTAAATTTAGTGTTCCGTACCCAAAGGGTAAAACGGGACCTTATTACTAAGGCTCCGCTGTCCGTCTGTCCGTTTGTCTGTCAGTCTGTCACCAGGCTGTATCTCATGAACCGTGATATTTAGAAAGTTGAAATTTTCACAGATGATGCGTTTCTGTTGCCGCTATAACAACAAATACTAACAAACAGAATAAAATAAATATTTAAATGGTCTCCCATACAACAGACATGATTTTTTGCCGTTTTTATAGATAATGGTACGGAACCCTTCGTGCGCGAGTCCGACTCACACTTGGCCGGTTTTTTTATTTTTATCATTCCCAGCCGAGAATGCTGTTATTTATCCTTGGGACGTAAAACTTATGGCGTAAGTAGGTAGATAGGTACTTAGATTTCAGATTTTCAGGCGAACCGTATATGTACTTATTCGTTAAATTAGTGGTATAGAAAAAGTAGGTAAGTAACCCAATTTTTTTTTCTACAAAGCCTAGATTTTGAGATACTTATTCTAACATTTGAGATAAAAACATTGTAGACAAATTTCGTAAAAACGCATTACTATTCTGCACATACACTAACAATTGCCGAAAGTAGCAAACAAATATAAAGCAAATAATGAACATAATTACTACAAAGGTAAACACTTATACTAATCACACACGCATACGTAAACAGTATTCACACACGCTCACGCGCGGCTTCGCAACGCACCGGGAAGTGCGAAACAGAGATAACAATATTTCGTCGGATTTTTGCCTTCGTTTCAAATTGCAGTTGCGAGCGGCCTCCGCCGGAATCGAAATGTTCAATCAAATAAAAGCAGTTTATTAAAAAATACTTTTTTTTTACTGTTTCCTTATTAGTTAGTTTAGTTATGATCAATTACCGCTACCGCATGAAAAAAAAAAGATTTTTATTTTCTTGTCTTTAATCAAGCTGAATCCCGTGCGCTGCCAATCTACACCAGTAGATCATGTGGTTTTAAGGAATTACACGATTTCGTTTACACCATGTATAGCCCATAAAAATATTTGATGCGTGCTGGTATCGAATTAGCGACTCGTATTTAAGAAGCTAATTGCTGAGTCACTGCGCCAAACCATCCGCGATTATGAAATGTACTTACTCCTGATATTCGTGTGATGACTGTTACGTAAGATATTCAAAAATAGACTCTAACGAACTCAATATTTTCCATATAAGTACGACTAAGGAAAACATTGTAAGACATAAAAAGTCCACAAACATGTAAGTAATTTATAAACACGACCAACAGACAGGCATTCACTCGATGATTGAAGAGCGATTAATATTTCTGTAAGGAATACAAACGACTACCATAATTACCGTATTAAGATGAAAATAAATAATTGAATAACATATTTCAATAAACTGTCATGTAAGTAGACCCTGTCTACGCCAGTCAGTTACACCTTGTACAAAAACGGCAAAAAAATCACGTTTGTTGTATGGGAGCCCCTTAAATATTTATCTATTTTATTCTGTTTTTTAGTATTTGTTAATATAGCGGCAACAGAAATATATCATCTGTGAAAATTTCAACTATCTAACTATCATGGTTCATGAGATATAGGTAGCCTGGTGACAGACGGACGGACAGCGGAGTCTTAGTAATAGGGTCCCGTTTTACCTTTAGGGTACGGAACCCTAAAAAAACAATAAGTCAAATAATATAAGCTTTGTAACCCTTTATAGAGCAGAAATGAAATTTGTACAGCGCTCGTAACCACGTCACTAATGTCAATTTATCGAAACTATTGTAAGAATGATCACCCCTGTGTTAAAACGCATCTTAGCTTAAACGAATACAGCGCAAAACGAGACCACCAACATGATCGCCAGTGACGCCAAGTAATTGTAATTACATATGTGTCTTAATGTAAAATCTGCCGTATAAAGTGTTTAAACACTTTAAACGGCAGACAACACTGACGGATATAGATTGCCCGGAGTCACTACGTTCGGCAAGCGGCTATCACAGAACCTACACAAAACGCTGGGAAAATATCCCTATAGCTATGTCTACACCAGTGCGCTTTCATGTTCATCTTGCATCTTCGTCTGAGGCATGCGTGAAGCGCCATAGCGCATGCAATGACGCATGCCTTAATACTAGTTCGAGAAAAGCGCATGCCCCTAGCGCACGCTAATCCGTCTATTGTATGTCGACTGACGACTGACCGAGGCACACCGGTGTAGACGATAAGCTGCATTCGTCATAAGGCAATTAATATTGCATGTGCTTGACGCAAGAGGAATTGAAAGCGCAAGATGAACATGAAAGCGTACTGGTGTAGACGTACCATAAGTAAGACTATTGTTTATTTCACAATCCGTCGGTTGTCAGAGAATCGTCGTGATAGACAGCGCCGGCTGCAAGATTCACTGCAGATAGCTGACGTCTTGGCGAGCCAAACGCCGTGTGCATCTTTTCATCCCATTTGCTCGTATATATTGAAATCGATAAAGTATTTATCCAGAGACGCAAATATTTATCCAGAATCGAAAAAAAAATATCTAGAGACACAGCAAAACTTGCTGTATTGCAATGTACCTCAACACTTCATATAAAATAGTTACATGATGCTCATAAAAATATATAATAAAATCCCTCAATCACTCAGAGAACTTCCTCTTAGAAAACTTTGCAAACTTTTACGTAATTGGCTCTTGAATTGATGTTTTTACATAATTCACGAATTTTTAGATCATAAAAATAATAATAGCTACAAAGTTGTGTCTTAGCATAATGTTTAAAACATTATAATTTAATTAATTCAGTCTTTTATAGTATTAAATCTAAAACTTCCTAATCTATATTACGAGTATAAAGGTAATTAACAAAATTTTAATTATTTTATATTAATTTGCATGCCGCTGTGCCGGCGAAACATGTTGATCTGTACCTGCATTATTTTAAGACCCATGTACCTACTGTGTTTCTCGCAAATAAATTTCTATTCTATTCTATTCTATCGTACTTAGTAGATATTTTGTCGAATATTATTTTTTTATAAAAGTTTTTAACACGATGATATCCACAAATAAGTTTAAGCTGTGTTTTGCGTGACAGGAAGACTCTTGTTAAATAGCATAACAAGGCCTATAGCGCAATGGAAGTTGATTATTATTCTGATATTTGCGATAAACCTATGATTGAAGTATGCGTAGCGTGTGTAACTGCTTTGCATTTCCTTTGTAAATCTATACTAAGGAAGGAGCGACTTAAGGAACCGTTGAACGTCTCTGAGTGTGGCAGTTATAACACCTATATTTTACAACATAAATGCTTTCACTTATACCATCTCCACCATAAGATGAGTCCTGATATAAAGGTCATTTCGTGAATTGTAGCCAGTGAACCAGGGGCCCAATTCTCCTAAAATAAATCTTGATAAATCACAACCGAACCAAGGTCGAACCGTTCATTCAGACAGTTCTCAATTTCAAAAGCTATCAAGTTGTTTGACACAAAAAACAAAATCAATCATTTTGAAAGTTTTCGAAAACAAAAACTGACTGACGGTTGTGGTTCGATTGCGTTTAGCAACAATTTATTTTAGGAGAATTGGGCCCCTGCTATCGAAAAAACGTAAGCGACATCATCAAAAACCGTAAAAAGGCTGTATTAACCCTGTTTTTTATATTTGTAATTTTTTTGTGTGGTAACGTTTTTTATAAAGAAACTTCAGTAATCATCTTAAGGCTTCTACACACCAAAGCCGCCGGCGCGGCTTTACCCGGCGGGTTACGCCGCCGGGCTTGTTTTGCGTCATGTTCGCTCGCTTAGTTCGCGTTAGTTGGCCGCAATAACCCCGGGACTTTGGTGTGTAGATGCCTTTACGCTGAAAAGCCCCTTTGGGCGCTATTGTCCTTCGCACGGACGGCCGTTATTATAATCCCGGAGACTAAATTGACAGCCAAAAAGTGACACTTCAAAATAATATTCGTAGTATTCTCAAGTTTGACATTTGTGCATGTCAATTTCGTTAATGTATTAGAAAACGTTAAAGCCACCATTTTGACGAGTCGAATAATCTGCCTCATTAAATCTTGGAACTACTAAAGAATCGACAGTGTACGCTAGGCCTGGTCTATTAAAGTTCTCGATGACTATTTGATGAAAAATGTCACGCGATGTGATAACTTGTAACTGTTGTAATTGGGCAGTTATAACATAATAGATAGTGGCTAGTGGCTGAGCGATTGGCTTCTGCGCCACGGGTCGAGGTTCAATTCCCGCACGGAACAATTTTGAACAATAAATTACCAGATTGTATAAAAAACCCAAAAACGGTAAACATATTTAAAGTGAAGCTAAAGCGCATGTTGATAGAGAAATGTATACCATTAAATAATTTATGGAAGCAAATTCTAAAAAAATACCTACCTACTACGTATGCCAATAAATAAAAAAATACAGCAAATAACTATATTCCTATGTATTAATATGTGTAATCGCCAATGTAACCTAATTTTAATGTGATCCATGTTTATTTCCCTAATAATTTAATAACTTACAAAAAAGTACTAGTACTGTATGCCTTGCAAGACCCATACAGGGTCTATGTATGTTTGGGATAACTATTCTATAAGTTCTCTGTAAAGTACATTGTGCAATAAATAGATATTTGTATGGCCTACAGAAGATGGACCGATGACCTGGTGATGGTCGCGGGAATCCGCTGGATGCGAGAAGCACAGGACCGGTCGATGTGGCGATGCTTGGGGGAGACCTATGTCTAGCAGTGGACGGCTGAATTAATGAATGAAAATGAATGCCATACAGGTAGTTATCCGGTTCTGGGCGTTTGTGCATGTGAAAATTTGTGTCTGTAAAAGCACCCATGATACAAAAGAAACAACAGAGGAAAAGTATTAAAAAAAAATGTACATAGTTTTGTCATATCATTTTGAAAATTTCGACCTGATGTTTGTGAACTAATAGATCTATTTATCAAAAGAATAATTATTATTTCCGTCTTTAAAGCAGGAAGCCCAGCACCGCTCGTAAATTCTATGGTTTTGGATACATTGTCAATGCTGGTGTTTGAAAATGCTATATTATGCTATAGTTGATCTTCCAGAATGAGGGCACGGTAAATCCTAATCCTAACTAATATTATACATGAGAAAGTAAGTTTGTTTGTTTGTTGCCTTTTCACGCCTAAACCGAGCCGCCTGAGCCGATCATCCTGAAATTTTGCATATACGTTGTCAGGTGTACAGAAACGGATATAGGGTACATATCACACCAAAAAAAAAAACTGTTGCCAAAGAAAACAATAATAACGTAGATAGATAACATCTAAAGAGGCTCTCGTTGGGCAGCTGGATCAAGGGCCTGGTGCAGAAAGCGGTACTTCTGGACCCGGCGCGTATTGTTAGGAAGTTCCTCTCTCTGAGGCCCTGACCACCGGTAGCTTGGACCCTGTTCCCGATGCCGGTGGGCTACTATATTTTTAAATGTTTTTGTTTTTTTTTGTAGAAATATTTAAAAATATAATTTTGTATGTTTTGTAATTGAATAAACGTAGATAGCAGCACGTGTCTTTCGAATCATGGTTGAATTATATTACCTATTATAGAAACTTTAGTAGTGTGTTAAGAGTTGATTGTCAAACTCTAAATTAACGCGTGCGAAGCCGCGGGCAAAAGCTAGTATTAAAATAAACCACTTAAATACAAATTGACAGGTCGTACTGCTTTTAGTAATGTAGCATCACTAGCGTAGTTGAGAGATATCCCGAGAGACCGAAACCTTCTCTACACTAGCGTCAACGACAAGCTGAAGAAAGACAGATTATAAATAAGCAAATATAAAGTAGGTGATAGACGTACGAACTTAAAGTACGCGGTTTTTAAGTTCGTGTACTTACTCGGCTCGACGTCAGTGACATACCTGAAGCTTGCTCATTACTCTGGTACCAGGGGGACCGCCATGTCGTCAATGGAGGAAACATTGTGTTATTCAGGAATAATATACCAACCCTACTCAAATAAGTTATATTCTTAGAACCAAAAAAAGAAAACGAAATCGGCAAAAGTGGGTGAAAAACTGGCTTACGAAACGAAAGCGTTTATCCCACGTAAATTTACTACACGAGTTACGTGAAGACAAGGAAGACTTTCGTAATTATTAACGAATGCAGACTGATACAGAGATGGCGGCTCGCGGCGTTGACAGACGTGCGAGCTGAGGCGAGCTACGAGCAAAATTTCAAACCTGTTGGATCGCCAACGAACTTACTCGGCGGTTTTAAAGTACGCGTACTTAGGGTGACACATGAGCGAAAAAGTTCATCGAGCTACAAGTTCGCGTACTTACTCGCATGTCTATCACCCCCTTAAGCATTGACAATAAAGAACACTTTATAGAATCGTTGCTTCAAAGGCTGAACCAAGGCTGAACAGACTCTTTGTTAATGCTCATTCTTCCAAGAAATATATAATTCCTTAGATTTTCTTATTTAATGAAATCAGAGACTATTCCTCGAAGAAAAACAGTTTTGCGTAATATTTATTACAGTGCTTTATAATCAAATCATATTATCTTCAGCGCTCTAAAATTCAGTATAAATAATGTACCCGGCATTGAGGGCGTTCTTTTATTTGAAGCTACAATTGAAATACATTAATTATCCGTAATGGGTAGGGCTCACTGTTTGGCATTGTTTTGATTTTAAAAACGCTTTTATTACTTGATTGTTTCGTTCTCATTTTCTGACGGACATAACAGAAACATGTATCCGCATCACCTGTGAAATCGTGTGCGTTCAGCAGCGAAAGCAGTATACAGGATGGTCATGTGAGATGGGGCATGAAGAGCAGCTACCTTAACCGTTGTAGGTATAGGAAAATGTTCTTAGGAGACCACCCCTAACTTTTGGATTACCCATGCAGTTCGAAATATTTTCAAAAAATATGGACAGTCTTTTAAGGACACTTTAGTGTAGCCACAACGATTAATGATTAAGCCGTTTATTAGTATCTCTACTCAAATAAGTTTTTTCCGATTCCTGACGTTTCTAGTACTCTAGCCTCATCAACATCATCATTCAGGCGAAAGAAGTCCACTGCTGGGCATAGGCCTCCCCAAGTCATGTTGGCGGGAGGGGGGGAGGGGTTTGCCATAATCGCCACGCTTGGCAGGCGGGTTGGCGATCGCAGTATGGTTGTTAAAGTACTCAGAGAACGCTACTGCCCATTCTCTAGTGAATCCCTTAGTCGCCTTTAACGACACCCACGAGAAGAGATGGGGTAGTGCTATTCTTTACGTCCGGCACCACACTGAATCTAAACTCAGTTGGTCCGAAAGAGTATTTTGATCCTTATGGGAAATAGGATCGATTGGCATCATAAACATATTTTGTGAAAACTATCCTTTTTCTCGCAGACTGTATAATTTTTTTCAAAATCTTTGAATGCTCATACGAATTATTCCAAAAGTTAAGGGTTGTCTCCTAAGAACAGTAGCCACCCTTCATACCCCATCTCAAATTACCACCCTGTCTAGTATTGTAAACTGAATCGATGCGAAAAGTTATTTGTAGTGAAATGTGAAATAACACTTATAAATCATTTTGTGTCTAGTTCTATACTTACGACGTGCACGCTCTTCGTTATTGTGTTAGTTAGGTATCTTGTTACCTTTTTAACTAAAGATTTTTTCTTTGAATCTGCTCTTTTAATGATACCTTTAAAGTTTCTCCAGTTAACTCAAAAAACACCCTATTAAGGTATTGTTGTTTGTTCGAGCAGCTTTCTTCATTCCGATATTCTTATAGTATTTTTGTACATGTTAACAATTTGGTCTCTGATGAAAAAGGTTGTTTTAATTAAACCAATTTAACGCCAGCGCCGATGCTTCTTTATTAACCGCTCGAGGTTAATGATGAATCAAGGTTAAATCCAAAATAATTGAGATGTTCAGAAAAAAACAAAAGTACAACACGAAAAGATGTTTTTTTTTTAAATGTACATGACATAACATCACGCCTGTATTTCCCGAAGGGTTGGGCAGAGATGTACAGTACACCCCCATTCCATCATTATGTTTAAGGGCCTGTCCACATCTCCACGTCACGACGTCATCAACGTGGAACGGTGCGGTAACGCGGCACGGTGCGTTGACATAACGTGCAAACGTTACCGTATCGTAACACGTTCCGCCTCTAGCCGCAACCGCACATGTATATGCGGTCCGCCCGCGCTCTCCACGCCCGCCAGTTAGTCGCCGTCTATGTGCTCCGTTGCTTTAAAACCATACCTTACTGTTTTTCTTATTAAAATTCAGGATCTACATGGTCAACGATAAATCTAACAATGATCCTGACGTGCATTTTTACGATACGGTAACGTAAATTTGCACGTTATGACAACGCACCTTGTCGCGTTACCACACCGTTCCACGTTGACGACGTCGTGACGTGGAGATGTGGATAGGCCCTTAGTCCCATGTAAAGGGGGCAAGCTTATTACCATCAATCGAGCGGGCATCAGGATCCGGGCTGCTACTGAGAAATTCCATAGGTACTGAAAAATCCAATATCACTGTCCGACTTGGGGCCCAATTCTACTAAAATAAATTGTTGCCAAACGCAATCGAACCACAACCGTCAGTCAGTTTTTGTTTTCGAAAACTTTCAAAATGATTGATTGTTTTTTGTGTCAAACAATTTGATAGCTTTTGAAATTGTGAACTGTCTGAATGAACGGTTCGGCTTTGGTTCGGTTGTGATTTATCAAGATTTATTTTAGGAGAATTGGGCCCCTGGTGGTCAAACCCAGGACTTCACCCTCATCAGTCGCGCTTGCAACGATTAGACTAACGAGGGACTTTAGACGAAATAAACATGTACGCTTCTTATCCTGACAACATAAAAGAAAACCGGCCAAGTGCGAGTCGGACTCGCGGACGAAGGGTTCCGTACCATTATCTATAAAAACGAAAAAGACTTTGTTTTATACTATGTAGTGATTAAGTTTATACGTACGTTATGTTTTTCTTCCCATGGAGAAAGCCGCCGAAGTCTGAACATTACCGCAACCATCACTCCAACTTTTAATGAAATGCAAACAACCGTAAATCGATATAACATAATATCTTAATATCAATATTCCGTAAACTGGCTGAATTTGGTTCTCCCAATGACCGCAACAAAAAACGGTCAAAAGCGTTTAATATACTATACAAGGTTAGTCAGAAAGGGGGTACTAATCCGAAAGGGTGTTAAAGTACACATAATAATGAATAACTTTTGTTCTACAACTTTTCCCAAAACTCAATAAGTTTAAGAGAAACAGTTGTACAAAAATCTCAAAAAAAATCTCTAAAATCTATCTATCCCCAGTTATGATCAGCTGTGTTTACATTTTAGGTCATATTTGGGGTCATGAATTAGAAACACCATTTTCTGAATTTGTAACAAAAGCAGGGATGAAGAATTTCTGAAAAAACTAAAATAAAAATAATTTTATTTGGAAAAAAAAATATCGAATTTTGAAATTTTAACACTTGCTTTCACAAACAGTCATCAGCGATACTATAAGTGGACTTCGGATTAGTACCCCCTTTCCGACTAACCTTGTATACTACTTACCCGATTTTTAGTGCCCGGTTGAAAGAATCCCGACCAAAAAGATCGGGTATAGTAAGGCTCGGCGCAGACAACGGACTTTTTGTCCGGCGGACTGCCGCGGACAGTAATTGCCGTGGTTGGTAGTCTTTGCCGGTCGCGAAAAACGGACTCAACGCACACGACGGTAATTTTGTCTGTAGTTGTCGTTAGAACTCTAGTGTCTGCGATAGCAACAACTACCAACTACTTTCATTCTTGTCCGTGGTAGTCCGCTGGACAAAAAGTCCGTCGCCTGCGCCGGGCCTTACTGTTATTACTACACTAGGGACTAAAATTGGGTTATGTCCCGAATTCATAACAGTATGTTGTTATTAGCAGACCGGTAGGCGTTGATGTCCATCCTTTTGAAATTATCCCATAGGTACCTTTTATAAAATGTACGGTAGAGGAGGGAGTGATCTTTTATTCATTGACGGGAACCACATCGCACAATAGAGGAGGTAAGGAACAAAAGGTTTAAATTCCATTTTAATTTTTGTTCAGAAATCAGAAAAAAAAAAAAAAAAAAACTTTTTACGAGTACCTAATGCCTGTTTGCATTGTAAATGTCACTTTTTGATCAGAATGCGACTGATGCTATTTTGTCTAAAGATGGCTTCCCACGGTGAGTGGTAGCGCGAACCGGCTGTGCGTGGTATCATCCGTAAAATCACGCACCGTGGGAAGCCATATTACGAGGGTGCGTGATTCGAAGCTATTTTTTCATTCCAAAATACCAAGTGAAAGAGAACTCGCACCTCACCTTTGCATTATTTTATCGACTCACGACGGATACGGCGCACCGCTCCGCACGCGTTCGCGTTACCACGGACGAGTCTCTTCCCACATGGTGCGTCGAGCGAGTTCGTGCGTCGCGGTGCGGGATATCACGCACCGTGGGAAACAAGCATTAGAGAATTGCCGCGTCCTTGGTGCGCAGAGTACGGGCCAGCTCCAACACCGTGCGTGTTGGCGATGATTGGGGGAAGGCTGGATTGTCCTTTCATCCGGCATTGTTCCGGCAGACATGTGGCTGTCACCGAGAGGCAGCCATATTGGCGACAGCTGGGGTTGCGCAGGTCGTTGCAAGGATCCGGCGGTTGGGTCTCGAGGTGGCTCTGCAGAAGTCGGAGGCTCTGTGTTTCCATGGGCCCCGGAGGGGACCACCCTCGGGATCCCACATCATAGTGGGAGGCATCCGCATCGGCGTCGAGTCGACGATGAAGTACTTGGGACTCGTCCTCGACGGCCGATGGGACTTTGGGCCTCACTTTCGGCAGCTTACGCCGAAATTGATGGGCGCCGCGGCTGCGTTGTCGCGGCTGCTGCCCAATCTGGGGGGACCCAATGCCTCCTGCCGGAGGCTCTACGCCGGGATCGTACGGTCTATGGCCCTATATGGGGCGCCAATCTGGGCGGACACCCTGACGGCCCGCAACGTTGCAATCTTGCGGAGACCGCAGCGCGCGATGGCCGTCAGGGTGATAAGGGGATACCGTACGATCTCCTTCGAAGCGGGGAGCCTCCTAGCCGGATCGATGCCCTGGGATCTGGAGGCGAGGGCCCTCGCGCTGAGATATCGTCAGCGCGAGGAGGCGCCTGAGCGGAGCGAACTCCGCCAGATCCTAGTGGCTGAATGGAAGGAGCGACTTGCGCGACCCAGCGCAGGGCACGCCGCAATAGCGGCGGTAAGGCCCGTAATGGAGGAGTGGTTGGAGAGGCGTCACGGCGCCCTCAGCTTCCGGCTGACGCAGGTACTCTCGGGACATGGTTGTTTCGGGAAGTACCTGTGTCGCATAGGCCGGGAGCAGACGCCCGGTTGTCACCACTGCGTCGACTGCCCCGAGGACACGGCGCTGCACACGCTGCAGGCGTGTCCTGCGTGGGCGACGCAGCGCCGCGAACTAGTCGCGGCGGTCGGTGGTGACCTCTCGCTTCCGGCCGTGGTTCTGTCCATGGTTGGGAGCGAGAGTGCGTGGGAAGCCGTCACCTCCTTCTGTGAGGAGGTGATGGCGACCAAGGAGGGAGCGGAGAGGGAGAGAGAGGCAGCTGCCACTCTCCCTTCCCGCGCTAGACGCACCGGGCGCCGGAGGGCGCGCGACGATCTCCGGCCACCGTAGTGTGTGGCCTGCGGGCGGCGGGTTAGGGGACCCGTCGCCCGACCAGTAACAGGCCCGAGAAGGCGGCGCGCTGTGTTCCGTGCGCGCCTCTCAGGAGGACGTGGGGCAAGGCCCCACAGAAGAAGAGGTCCGCCAGGGGCTGGCGGACCGAGGCCTGCCGGGGTCGCGGTGCATGCAGCTGCGAATCTCGCGACCCCGGCCAAAGGGTCAGGAGAAGGAACACCGTGGGTTTTTAGCCGGTAAGAGTCCGGCATACCCCTTTGCCTTCCCCGGGCGAAGGGCATCCATGAGGATTTTCCCACGAAAAAAAAAAAAAAAAAAAAAAAAAAGACATGTGGCTGTACCAATGCCGGGACGAATATTTTAATGTACCTAGTATTAATATTGTATTTTTATTTCATTTATTTTATTGTTTGATTTTATTTGTAATTAATGGGTGTAAATTACCTGAATAAATGAATTTATTATATTGTATTATATTGCACTTTTTGAACCAAATTTATTCAGACATTTATCAAATCTAAGGCTTTGAGTCCAATGAGAAAAAAAAAACGCGTCGAGCCAAAAGTGTAAATGACACTTTTTGATCCTGAGCTCTCCTCAATTATAAGAGGTATATAAGTAAACTAGAGATCGCCCGTGGCTTCGCCCGCGTGTATGTCGTTTATTGCGTATTCTGGGATAAAAGTAGCTTAAGTTCTTCTTCGGATTCTAGGCTATATCTGTAGGTACTATGTTTCATCAAAATCGGTTATTGTTTGAATAATGAATAGGTAGATAATATTAGCCTGTTTCCTTTAGGCAATGGTATAACTTTAGGTTTCTACCAACGATCTTTGACGTAAGATAGAAGGGGTTTTCGAATTGACTTCACTATGAAAAAGAGCTATTTTAAGCCTACGTTTTATATTTAAACAATATTTCACATCAATATTTGCTTTTATGTACCTATTATATAATTTGACAAAAAAGGAACAGTTTATTGCTTTATTTATAAACCAATCAAGTCATAATGAAGACTCAACAAGCTAGTCATTAACCAATAATTATGTTATTAACGTCCATTTATTGCATTTCAATCAATTATTGTTCTAAAGTGGAAACATATAATTATGTTTTGATTGATTTCTGAATCTTGGTTTTGTTAATTGTCGATAAATTCCAAATGAGAGTTCGAGTAGGTGAGCGTTTTAGTATCTAATTAGTTAGGTAGGTAAATATTCTTTTCATTTTCCTGACATTAACGTTTTACCTATTAATATTAAATTCGAATTAAATACGAGAAGTCGTATGTTCAATTAATCGTTACACCTTCAGTAAACCGTGAAACTAACAAGTGTATCTACTCTATTTTATTTACAATGTTTTGACTTTAGCAACAGACTGTCAGAACAGTCCAGACTGTGTGTGAGAAATGGAATACTTTGTGTACAAACTATTACAAGACTAGATCTTTACTTCGTCAATTTGTGTGTTCAATGAAGTCTGTTTTAAAAAGGAAGTGCTCTTTCAGGATTAGTTACTGCTATTACCGATCCGTTTGACGTCCAATTAATGGTCGTAGGAAATTACGGTAAAGAATAGCCCAATCCTTCTCCACCCGTGGATGTCGTAAATGGCGCTAAAGGTAAGCATCTACCAGTACGCAGCATACACATCGGACGGTTCACATCAAACGGACCCGTAATCTGTTCGCACCATTCGAAATACCGACGCGAGCACGCGCGAAATGAACAATCGGATTTTTGATCGGTATTATTGCCGACCATCCGACGCGTGCATTTCGTCCGTAGTCGATAAGTGAATGCACTTGTATGACTAGCCTCACAAAGAATAGTTACTAAAATCCTTTAAATGCGATCCGTCCGATGTGTACGTTATGGACATGTGGAGTGGTACCGTTAGGCTGATCGCACATGGGGCAACTATAGGTCTAGCGCATAACTGAGTCAGTGCCTGGAGTATGGGAGCAGCACGGGAGGGGTGACATGTGACCTGACATGACGTGTCCGAACTATCTCGCTATACACGTGATAAATATAATGAAGATATCTTTTACGATATTTTTACTAGGTACTACTAAATAACGAAAGTGATTCGAGCCATACAGTGATTCGGGTACAGACAGCGACAAGGAATCTGATTAGTTAAATTTGGGATTTCGGGATTTATTTACTGTTTTTTGTTGTTTCAGTTGAAGATATTAATACTTATCAAATAAAATAATATAACTATTGTAACTTATTTTTTGTTTACATTGTCACGCGCAATTTTATTAATTAATTTAACTTAATTATAGACACGTAAATATCGTGAGATATCTTCATTATATTTATCACGTGTATAGCGAGATAGTTCGGACACGTCACCCCTCCCGTGCCGCTCCCATACCCCAGGCACTGACTCAGTTATGCGCTAGACCTGTAAGTTGCTCGAGACATGTTAGGTTAGAGTTAAGACACAGTTCATCGTCATTTCTTTTTAGCTGCAGGCTATACACCGAACGGTAACTGCAGCGTAAGCAAAGAGCGATCAACTGTGTCTCGAGCAACTTAGTGGCCCATGTGCAATCAGCTTAAGGTCATGGCACATTATACTGGCACCGGAACTGCACAGCTGCAGCACGGCGTCGCCTCGAATTTAGGGTACAGCTAGCCGCCAGCGCGCTAACTACCCATCGTCCGCGAGGTGCAAGCTCGCAGTCCGCGCGCTGGCCGCGAGGTGCAAGCTCGCAGTCCGCGCGCTGGCCGCGAGCTGCAAGCTTGCTGTCACCGCAAACACAGTAGTTATATGGCATGTGTGATTGAACGCCTACACTTGCACACGCCTAAGACTTGCACGTTTTCATAATGTCTCGGTTTACATTACTCGAACTAGCAATAATCGCTATTGCTCTCGACCAACATATAGAAAATAAAAGGAGCGCGGGCGACGACGGCGCAACGACGTTGTTTCGCTGGCGACTCGGAGTCGGCGCGCAGTAAGCACGCGGTCCGCTCGCTTGCAACGCGCGGGCTGCGAGTCGAGTTGTATCGTAGCGGCAAGCGCGCTGACTGCCCGCCGTTGGCTTTTTCATATTGACATTATGAAATATATTATATGACACACGATTTAATGCTCTAATTTGAATGACAAGTTAATTGCTGGGTTGGAGCGGTGCCGTTGCGGTGCCGGTATAGTGTGCATGACCTTTAAGAGGTTATGTCAAGCAGATAGGCATCTGAATCAACCTTGTTTATTTATATGTTATTAAATTATTTATCTTAATGTGGCATACTGTATGCCAAGCCGTTGGCTTGTATGCCGCATACAACGGCTTATTTGATGGAAAGCGGTTGGCGCCGCCTATAAATACCTACAACACAAAGAGGATTGCCGGTGCATTGCTAACCTTAGAGACAAAGTTGGAATGTCTCATGTGCCTGTAATTTCACCGGCACCCGTATCCGTTAAACCGTGACATAGCAATGTTGCTTAGCGGCAGATATAGCTATGGTGGTAGTACACACGGCTACACATCAAGCTATACATTTCCAGTTTACACTGACCTCTCACTGTAAGGAAATCCTATACAATGCGAGATCAGCTTATACTGGAAATGTGTAGCTTGACCTGTAGCCGTGCGTACTTATCAGGACGAACTTTTTCACAAGGAACGCATCTACTACTAAAGTACTTGTCTGTTAATAACAGCATACTGTGATCATCAATACCAATTATCAAAGTAACAGTAAATAATCCACTCGCAAAAACTTGAATCCTCATTGTATTAAATTTAAATTTCAATATTCCGTTAATTTATTGTGCCAATTAATGTAATTTAATAATATTTAATTTAATCCAATTTATGTACCTACCCATTTTTATTGTACTGTTTTTAATCGAAAAAGATCATTATCATAGTAATGTTTTATTTTAAAAATGATGGTCTTAATTAATGTTTGTGTGTCTTCTGAGTGTAATAATTAATCTAACCTAATCTTAAGAACATAACTAGGGTTGCCACCTTTTTTTGGCAAATTAAAAGTACATTTGTGTTTTGGGATAGCAAAAATAAAGTACGATGAATAAAAAAGAGTAGGTACTTTTATTTTTTATGTTTAAAAACATATTTTTCATCGTTTCTGGATACCATAGAGTAATAAATTTATACCAAAAAAACGTCCAAACTCAGACGAGAATCAAATGAGAGTAGTGTCAGGTAAAGAGTATTTTAGCGTACTTTATTACTGTCGTAGATTATAAAGTACGCTTGCGTGAAATAGAGTACAATACTCTATAATAGAGTACGGGTGGCAACCCTAAACATAACTAACCTAATTGTTCACTATAAAAATCATCATTTTGTATATTTAAGCTGTTTTACTGTGCACGGGGTGTTAACCTTTAAGTGATTGTTACACTTGCTAATGTATACTTGGGAGCAAATAAATCGAGCCACTTCTATTTTTCACGTAGATATACCTAATTGTTATTATTTTTGGTATTATGGAACAGATCAATTCTAAACATATATCGCCTAATAGGTTATTGGAAAACCTTTACAATGAGGGTAGGTTTTTGTATTTTGAATTGTATACATAATTCATGAAACCAAAACTAATAACCAGGACACGTGAAAAAAGGAGTGGCTCGATTTCTTTGCTCCCAAGTGTATATCTGGCAATCGCAATGTAATTGTTATGTGTAAGCAATTGTTGGTTAACCTAAATAAAAATAAATAAATTCCAATCGCAATTATGACAATATGACCGTTCCAAATCGAGGCAGTCATATGAAGAGCCGTCTCCAGTAGTCGACAATTGTATACGAGCTAGTAGACACACAAATCGAATCCGACATTAAAGGCATACTGACTGTTAAATGACAAATGATTTTTGTTTCTGTACATAAATGTGTGTGTATCAACAAATCAATTATATATGTATGTTTTTTTAAGACTAAACGGCGCCGGCATTTCCTATTTCTGCCGAAACAAACTCAGAGGTCAAAGTCTCTTTTAAAGTTCAGACATTGTGGTATAATTATAGGTAATTATCATTGCTTTACAGTGTTCTTTTCAATCGCCTCTTATCTCAAAGAACGTTTTAAGTTCCTTCATGACACTCATACAGGACTTAAGGTCATCGGAAAATTTGAGACTTTCGATGCCCTCGCATTCTACCAAATTATGTGACAAATCGTTCACAGTCCAAGCTGTACATTTGTGGAATGCGTTGCAGATGCCAGTAAGAAGCTCAGCCCAAGGATACGTAAAAAAAAGATCATTTCTTCTCTCAATACGTTTCTAATTCCTCATGATACCCAGTACCTCATCATCAATCTATCTTGTTTTCCCTATCACATAATTATACATATACAATACATATAATTTTATATGTAAGTATTATGTCTATCTATTGTGTGTAGTATATACATATTTTGCAGCACCATGGACCATGGACTACCCCTCCTATCTTATTCATTGTCTTCCTGTTCATCCAAAGGTTGTCTGATAGTATCGCTATCAGCGATGAGACCGCCACTGTACAATGTATGATATTTTATAAGAGCTGTTTTACAATTTTGGTGTACAATAAAGTATATTATATTTATAGATGTAGGCTTTTGAGGAAAGAGCCGTAGCCGCTTTGAGTTGACCTGTCACAATTGACGACACGCATGCATCAGCTATCGTGTAGCTCAACCTTATTTTAGGGAGCCCAACGATCCGACGCACGACGCCACCAATCAGCAGGACATATGCGTAGGTCACAAGAAATACTGTTATAGTGATAGTCAGACATCTGCAGGCTGCTTCTTATAACATGGGCTTTATTCGTTATGACCGTATGACACATCAAAACATAACAAGCACACAACCGCGTTACCATCCAAATGGAGCTTCATTAACGAAGTATGTGTTTGTCTATTAACTAATCTCCATTACGTTTTTTTTTTGTTATAATTATTCTCAAGATATCATTAGCTTATTTTAGAATGTTTTTTTTGCACTGCTAAGTAATCTAATTCAGTAGGTACAAGCTCTGTTAAAGTTTTGATGTCAAATGTCAGTTGTTTGACATAGTTTAGCTTCCTTCTACCTTTTGTAAATGTGAGAACTTCGTAGACTTGCTGAATATCTAATATTTTATTATTGTAACTTTCGTGAGACGCATTCATATTTATGATTAATTACGGTTTACTCACGTGCATTTCTACGAGATTGCCCGACTAGTTTCGGATCCAAACGGAGCCCTTAATCATGAGCTGATCACGCGGCGAGGTCGCGAGTCCAACTCGAGTCGAGAAAAAATGAACGTGAGTAAACCGTACTTAATCATAAATATGAATATCTAATAGCTGTAGAATATTTATTTGTGAACTATAATTTTTCATATTTTTTTTGTTGCTATTTCTTTTGATCAAGACTACAGTGTTCTCTCATAACTACCCTAAACTGAAATTGTAAAATACATTATAAATACAAGGTTAGTCAGAAAGGGGGTACTAATTCGAAAAGGTGTTAAAGTACCCATAATAATGAGTAACTTTTGTTCTGCAACTTTCCCCAAAACTCTGAGTTTAAGAGAAATAGCTGTTCATATAATAATATAAAACGTTTATTTCAGATTAGGTAAATCCATAAAGCATATTAGTTATAAAATAGTCAGCAAACAAATATAAAAAAAAAAAAAACATAAATATAACAAAATAAAATAATTCAATTAAAAGCAGATACAATAGAAAAGAAGATACATAATAATTAATTAGATTAAATTAAATATTCAATGTCAATATTAGAAATTATTATGTCAAACAATCAATCAAATTAGAAATCGAACATGCATGCATTACAATTAAATAAAATGACAATTATGTCAGTATTGTCCCGTCGATATACACATATTATGTTCAAAAATGACAAAAAAATTTGCTAAAATCTGTCTATCCTTAACTATGATCACGAATTAGAAGCTCCATTTTCTGAATTCCTAACTAAAGTAGGGACGAAGAATTTTTGAAAAAACTAAAATAAAAATTATTTTATATGGAAATAAAAATTATCGAATTTTGGAACACTTGCTTTAAAACCGTCATCAGTGATACTTTAAGTGGCCTGCGGATTAGTACCCCTTTCTGACTAACCTTGTATAATAATAAATAAAAGTAAAAAGAAGTCGGTGGCTTTTATTTGTTTCAGTGTAGAATTGCACCGACTTCTGAAACTGTTCATTTTATATTATGGTAATTATTAAACTCTTTTTAGTTTTTTTTTGAAGTCGGTTTTTACTTTTATTTAAAGTTATTTATTAAATACGTTTTAGTGCCATAAATTACACGGTTTAAGACTACAAATTTAAATGACACAGTTGCGTAATCTTTCCAACAACTAGGTAGTTTTCTATAAGAATAAGTATTAATGTATTAATATCATGACGGTTCCTTACAAACACATACAATCTTCTTTGTTCTTGGTTAATGTTTCTGTGATGACCGTTAAAACAGAGATTGAAAGTCCTCATCAAAACTTTTGCCGAAGGGAACCACAAACCAAAACATCATCTAAGTATTTTATATGTATTTGTTGATTTTTCCAAAAAGCGCTGAATCAATTTCGATAAAAATTATAATTATGGAACTTCCTTCTTTTTGAAGTCGGCTAAAAAGAAATTTTTATATTTAAAAGAGTACCTAACCATGGAGTTTCTTTTCGGCTTTCCTATATAGAAAACGACTAATTGGAACCGTGCTCCTAAATTCAACGTTAACTTTTCTAAAGCGACTGTATAAAACGAAACAAAAAAAAGGTTTTTTTAAATGTCCACTCGGATACTGAAGGTATTAATTAATGTACAGATACGAGTATTGACAGATTATTGTTAAGTGGCCTTTTGCAAGCAGCACCACTGTAAATCGCACAAACATACCAAATTGTAACACGGTCGCGTTATTTGTATGTTTTTATTAAATATCATAGAGAATAAGGGTCTGCAATATTAATGTTACCAAAATGTGAACACAAACAAGAACAAATAAATTAATTTCAATAAAATGTCTTTATAAATGAAGCGTTGTTTTTGACACTCTTCCTGTAAATCTTGCCAACGAATAAACTCATTCGTATCGGACTATTTTTATAAAACAAGAAATGATTACGCGTCAGAATTTAGTACGCATAAATCTTAAAGTATAAATTGCAGGTAAAATCAGAGAGTATTAAAAGTTTCCACTAAACCTTTGATTGTGGGAAGTAGCTGCTTTACCACGATATTCGAGGAAATATATTTCAGGCCAATTGCAAGTACACGGGTAAGGATGTTACCATGTTACCACACCAATCGGTCGATGGTAGAATGGATTAGTCGACGTCGATCGATAGTTTCTACTACACCAATCGATCGACTGAACGTCGACCGATGTCGTTCGATGGCATCGATCGATGATCGATCGATTGGCGTGGTAACACTAACGCGGCGTCTTACGTAGGCGGTTCAAAGCGACGCGAATTGCGAAGCGATCCGATGTGGTGACACGCGAATTCAATGCGATGCGGTGCGAGGCGGTAGCTTTGTCCTACGTGCTCGCGAACCGCCTGCCGCGCACCGCCGTCATTCAGTAGCACTGTACGGCACCGCATCCAGTTCGCGCGAAAATATCAAGCCAACTGATCGTGTCCGCTTCGCTTCGCGCCGCGCCGCACCGCACTCCACGTATGTTTGGTCACGTAAGCCACTTCAATAGGTATCGACTGTTTGTTGTTTTCACGTCGCACCGCTTGACGTCGCTTCTATATCGCTCACGTAGGATGCCGCGTTAAGCTGTACTTACCTGAAACGTTTACTTAGTCTTCTGTAAAAACGACTAATATTTCAACAGTATTGCAGTAAGCTTAGCTTCCTAGAAATGTTAATATGGATCTAGTAAAAATAGGTACAGTTCGGAGAGTAAATTTTGTATAAAAGTATACAAACCTTTGATCGTGGAACATTTATTACGAATCCAATAAACATTTTAGAAAACGTTCGCAATTCTTGAAACGTTTAAAATTGTGTAGAAATACACAATTGTAACGCTTGAAGAAGTGTATTTTAAACGGTTCTTAACGCGAAATAAATGTTTTACGATTAAAGGTTTACTTACCTTCTAAATTTAAATGACCGAACTATACTAACGGTTTTGCAAATATTCCAAAATGCTCGTGAACCTAAAAATCAGAATAGTCTTACATCCCAGCCATCTTTTGAAGCGGATGAAGTTGCATATCTTCAAGTGGAGAATACAGCGAAAATTTTGATTCTTAAAGCTCATAAAAGTTTTCTTAAATATCGTAAAAATACCGGCTCTTAAAATATAAATATAGTATCTCGACTGAATTGACTCGTGACGCTGATCACAATAGCTGCGGTGATGAAATGAAAATTTATTTCAATGACTCACAGCACTACATACCTGTATTTATTTTTAGTAAAGAAATCGTGTATGTGTATATTAGTCAGCGGTCAGTTTACATGGTTATTATATTTTAAAATTTACTCGTATAATAAATTTTAGTGTGATAAGAATAGTCTACTTGTCACTTCTCGTGTCTATGCGAGGCGATTAAAGCTTGTCTCACACGGTGCAGATACAATAAGATATCTATATCAAAGCGCATATCTTACAATATCGCTTTTCAAAGAAATCACACACGGCGTAATAATTACTTTATCGTAAAGATACCAATTAACTTGCAGATATAAATTTTGCTAATCAAATATATCGGTTTTCATATTATTACTGTATCTTGCGCTTTCAGATTTATAAGGTTTTATACGTAGATAACTACCCGCTATTTTTTTTTAAAGAACTTTTCCCTTCTAGGATTTCTCCTTATCGTGGGTGCGTTTATAGACACAAATCTTCACATACACAAACGCCCAGACCCGAAACAACCATCTGTAGGCCAAACAATTTTTTGTTACGTGCGGGAATCGAACCCACGACCCGTAGCGCAGAAGTCAATCGCTTAGCCACTGCACCAAACGTGTCGTCAAATATTATATTAGTATTTGCACCGTGTGTGACACAGCCTTCAAGATTATACAAGAACTTCTTGTTGTTGATAAAACAGACAAGCTACATGACATTATTAATAAATAATAACTACCTATACATTTGCAATCTAGTTTCCCACATTACTATTCGTAGCATAAACTACCTGCTACGAATGCATCTACAATTGTTACGCCTACGTCTCCTCGTAGCCATTCTGCAACATATAACTACCTATAGGGACCTAGGTTTAGCTGTCGGTAGCCTGTAGCCTCGTAGGCGGCTTTGTGCCGGCTGCCTAGCCCAGTGGTTCTACGATTACTCGATCATATTCGGCGTCACGCGGTGGCAGGAAATCGTGCGTCAAATCCACTGGATTGAGCTGCAGTTGTGTATGTAGACATGTAGACCCTGATGAAAAGATTAGAAGAGAATAATATTTTCCAATTTTTACTCTGACATAGATACGAAATTGTTATATTTATAACATTGGTTTTAATTCAATCCCGCACACAAATCGTTTTTTTTCAAATGGAAGCATAGTATTGTATTGCTTCTCCATTTGAAAAAGAAATAAATCATGTTTTTAGGGTTCCGTACCCAAAGGGTAAAACGGGACCCTATTACTAAGGCTCCGCTGTCCGTCTGTCCGTCCGTCCGTCTGTCCGTCTGTCTGTCCGTCTGTCTGTCACCAGACTGTATTCTCATGAACCGTGATAGTTAGACAGTTGAAATTTTCACAGACTGATGATGTATTTCTGTTGCCGCTATAACAACAAATACTAAAAAACAGAATAATAAAAAAAAAACACGTATATAAAGGGGGCTCCCATACAACAAACGTGATTTTTTTGCTCGTTTTTGTTCCATATTGATAACGGCAACAGGTAGACGCTTGAAACATTCTCAGAATATTTAGTTATATATTCACTTTAAAAATAAATAATTAAATTATAATAAAACAAATTTTTAAGGGGGGCTCCCATACAACAGACATGATTTTTTTGCCGTTTTTATAGATAATGGTACGGAACCCTTCGTGCGCGAGTCCGACTCGCACTTGGCCGGTTTTTCTGTTCGTTTTGTTGTGCTGTCGGAAGCACTACTCTACATATTGGCCTGTGTTAAAATAAACAAAACAGCATTTGTTTACGTTAGACCAACGTAGTGAACCAATAAAAAACAAAAATAAAAGTTGTTCTCGCTACGAAAAAAAATACAAGGTTAGTCAGAAAGGGGGTACTAATCCGAAAGGGTGTTAAAGTACACATAATAATGAATAACTTTTGTTCTACAACTTTTCCCAAAACTCAATAGTTTAAGAGAAACAGTTGTTCAAAAATCTCAAAAAAAAAAAACTCTAAAATCTATCTATCTCCAGTTAAGATCAGCTGTGTTTACATTTTAGGTCATATTTGGGGTCATGAATTAGAAGCACCATTTTCTGATTTTTTAACTAAAGCAGGGATAAAGAATTTTTGAAAAAACTAAAATAAAAATCATTTTAATTGGAAAAAAAATATATCGAGTTTTGAAATTTTAACACTTGCTTTCAAACAGTCATCAGCGATACTATAAGTGGGCTTCGGATTAGTACCCCCTTTCCGACTAACCTTGTATAAAGGAAGTACGTTGCATCTTTCTAAAATTATTTATAAATAAGAAAAAAATCAGAGTTTTTTTTAGCAAAAGAAACCACAACGCTTTGGCATTAGTATGCAATGATAATTTTGTTTGAATGAGATTTAGGTAAAACTCACTAACAAATAAATTCATCTGCCCAAGCTTCAATATTTCCAAGATTAAGCAAGCGATATGAAAAAAAATGGCCAAGTGCGAGACGGGTTCGCGCACCGAGGGTTCCGTACCTTGGAAGGAAACGTATAAAAGTATATTTCTATTTTTAGGGTTCTGTACCCAAAGGGTAAAACGGGACCCTATTACTAAGACTCCGCTGTCCGTCTGTCCGTCTGTCACCAGGCTGTAACTCACGAACCGTGATAGTTAGGCAGTTGAAATTTTCACAGAATAGATGATGTATTTCTATTGCCGCTATAACAACACATACTAAAAAACAGAATAAAATTAATATTTAAGGAGGCTCCCATACAACAAACGTGATTTTTTTGCTCGTTTTTGATTGATATTGATAACGGCAACAGGTAGACGCTTGAAATATTCACAGGATATTTAATTATATATTCACTTTAAAAATAAGTAATTAAATTAAAATAAAACAAATATTTAAGGGGGGCTCTCATACAACAGACATGATTTTTTTGCCGTTTTTATAGATAACTAGCTTTTGCCTGCGGCTTCGCTCGCGTAAACATTATAATTATTATTGTAATTTATTTACGGATCCTTAATTTTTTGATACTAAAATATAGCCTATAGCACTCAGGGATAACGTAGCTTCCTATTGGTAAAAGATTTTTTGAAATCGGATGATTAGTTTTGGAGATTACCTCCTACATACAAACAAACAAACAAATTCTACCTCTTTATAATATTAGTATAGATGGTACGGAACCCTTCGTGCGCGAGTCCGACTCGCACTTGGCTGGTTTTTATTTTTTTTATAACTTTCCATACAACTCGAAAAAATATTTTAATTGATTTGTATGGACAGGCATAAAAAAAATTGGCGAATTTCGAAAAGATGTAGAACAAAAGTTGTTCAATTTCCGATTCCGAGTAACCCCACAAATTCTTACAGTTGATTTTTTAACACCTTATCTATGACAAAATTCGTAGGCGTGAAAGAAAATCAACACCGAGCTTAATCAAGAGTATCAAGTCAACCCTCTCTCTGTGGGCCGAGATAACACGCAAAAGTAGTCTTGTTCGTACTAATTGTTACTAGAAGACAATGATAAACAACTTTATAAAGGTTACAAGCTAAATTTATTGTAAAAAATAAATTACTGCATATAATATTTATCCACTCTGTTTTTATTCATTTCCTGCACAAGTTTCTTTGTGTTATATTTTTTATTTAATAAAAACCAGTTAATGCTTCTACTGGACTGACTCTGCATTTAAATGTCAAAAGATATCTTTTCTGAAAGACTAAGCAATAAATTGTACTTACCTAATCTAAATTAAATATAAGATTATATAGCATTAAAAAATCTTTGACTACCTATGCTTTTCGTACGTTGATCAAAAAATACATTATTATGTATGTAGGTACCTATAGATATGTCTTTGCAATGACAAACGAAAGCTACAAATAGCCCACTCCTTATAAAAAGCGACTAAGGGATTACGTCAAGATATGGGCAGCAGCGTCGTCTTGTCTTAAGCCGGGTCCGCTGCGCCGTGTTTTCGTGTTTACAAACAGGATAACATTGTTTGCTAACCGAACAGGGGCGTGGCCTAACAGTTTTGTTAGCAAAATTGGTGCTGCGGGCCCGGCTTAACATTGTTTGATAACCGAATAGGGGCGTGGCCTAACAGTTTTGTCAGCAAAATTGGCGCTGCGGACCCGGCTTAACATTGTTTGATAACCGAATAGGGGCGTGGCCTAACAGTTTTGTTAGCAAAATTGGCGCTGCGGACCCGGCTTAACATTGTTTGATAACCGAATAGGGGCGTGGCCTAACAGTTTTGTTTACAAAAAGACAATAATATGTTAGAAAATTGGCGCTTCGGACCCGGCTTAAAAGAGGGCGACAATGCTTGAATTTATTTATTATTTGAAACTTATTTGGTAAATAAAATTAACTATTAATTTTAATGGTTGAAAATGGTGCCGATTCTCTTGTTCACTAACTAAACTAAAATTAGAGAGTTGCTATATTTTACTATCAGACAGCGCGTGAAAAGGACAGTGATATATGAGAACTAAGTTAGAGATGTCAAATTAGTTTACGCCTTGAACTTCGCCGTGTTTTTAGTCGACACTTTCTGACGTGTCTTCTAAATATGTATGGAGATTTTAATTCAACTTTTGACAGCTCTTATTTACGTCCGTCTCTTTCTTATTCTATCAGAGTGAAAAAGATGGCAATAGCCTAAACTAAGTTTAGTTTGTGCACAAGAGAGTCGGCACCAATATGTGTTAACTTTTTGGTACAGTCAGCAACAAAAGTAGCTGAACATTTGAGTTTTTAAACTTGGCATTAATTCGAAAACTAATTGTTTTAAAACAAAAAGTTTAATAGATACCTAGAGTTACTAGATACAGCTCTAAGTATGTCTTAAAGTTTTTGTTTCCTATGAATTAGTCATCTAATTAATGCAAAGTTTAAAAACTCAAATGTTCAGCTACTTCTGTTGCTGACCGTACGATCACTAAAATATATTCCACTACTCAACAAAGTTAATACCTAATGAAAATTTAAGTGTTAGTTTCAACAAATCGAATGAATTCTTTCCTTCATACTTTAACAGGGTTAAGCAGGGTCTGCTGCAACAGTGTTTTTGTTAGAAATAGCCCCTAACATGTTTTGCTAACAAAGTTTGGGCGTGGCTTAACTGTTTACTGTGTTATTGGTCCGAGTGTTCACTAGACATGTTTTGTTAGTTTATAACATCACATAACTTCACGCCTTATTCCTCGAAGGGTTGGCAGAGATGTATAGTACAACCCACGTTTCGCCGTTATGTTTAAGTCCCATGTAATAGGGGGCGAGCCTATTGCCATCAACCGGGCACAAATCCAGACTCCGAGCTGCTACTGAGAAATTCCACACGGAAAAACCCAAAAACACTTTGCCCGACCTGGGGATCGAACCCAAGACCTCACGCTCAGCAGTCGCGCTTGCGACCACTAGACCAACGAGGCAGTCAGTTTTGTTAGTTTGTTTTGTTATATTTTTGTCGCAGCAGACCCGGCTTTATGCTTAGTTGTGGCGACTCGCCTTCTCTAAACGCTGCGGCGTGGCGTCGTCTCTGGCATCCATATTTTTATTCGATCGGTGGCTTTTATATTAGTTGATATTTTTTGGTTCATAGTTATATTTGCCATCTCTATTCTGTCTGCTAACAACAACAAACTGTGATCACCAATTCTTCTGTCAAGCGTAATGATTATGGCATTTTCCCCTTTGAACAATCATTGTAGCAATCATTGGGAGGCCCAAATGAAGCAATAGAAGTTTAGGGGTGCATGATGATGGGACAAAACTTGCAAACAAACCTGTTATGTGCACAAACAGTGAAAATATATCTTGCACAGATATATTTTCACTATTTATTTACCGTTTGCAATCCTAACTATCCTAACTATAACATTATAAATGCGAAAGTAAATTTGTTTGTTACCTTTTCACGCCTAAACAACTGAACCGATCATCCTGAAATTTTGCATTTACGTTATCAGGTGTACAAAAACGGACATAGTATAGGTACCTTTCATCCCGAAAAAAGTACTGTTCCCGAGGAACACAACAATAATGATAATAGATGGCACCACGTGTTTTACGAATCATGATTGAATTTTATTATTGTAGAAACTTCAGTAGTGCGTTAAGAGTTGATTGATAAATTCTAAATTAACGCGAGCGACGCCGCGGGCAAAAGCTAGTATTAAATAAGGAGGGGAAGAGAATAAAAAAAGCTGTGACATACACGCGGAGTGGCAGCCGGTATTTAATATCTTAAAGTGTTTCACTTTTCCGATGCTCGCACGGAATACTAAAAATAGTTCTCAACAAAACAATATATCCGTAAGGGCGATATTGACACGCAGTCGTCGTATTTCGTCGTTCTATTATATGTATATGTTACGGGTAAAGCCCGAATGGCGGGTACACCTAGGTTTACCCGGGTACAACTAGGTGCAACCAGTAGCAGTTGGGTAGAACTAGGTGTAGCTTAAATCGACGGAGCCCCGCCGTGCGGGGCTCCTATTTCTGTCTGCAGGGTTTAAAGTAACCTAACACGAAGGGGATGACAGGGGCTACGTTCGCTCGCTTCGCTCGCTCACTCTAGCCCCCGTCATCCCCTTCGAACCTAACCTATCCGTGTCGGGGTTCCCCTTAACCACCGGTGTACGGGTACACCTAGTTCTAGCCACTATGATGAAGGCTAAACCTAGTTCTAACCGAAGATAAGTAGGATGCATCTAAGTTTAACCACATGTGGCCAGCTGCACCTAGTTGTACCCGGCTAAAACTAGGTGTAGCCGCACTTCGGCTATTAGCCGTAACATATATACCTACTAGTTGTAAACTGTAGGAATAATTAATTCGTGCTTTAATATCTTCACGCTCGGTTACCTTTACGAGATATTTATAACTACTAGGTATATGAAGGCACATGATTGGACATGGTACTATTCCGTCAATATTATGCGTGTGTATTTGTTACGGTAAATCGTAATGAGGTATATTGGACGATGGATCATGTGTATAAAAAAATAAATATTGGTTTAGGAAATCCTTTTATGAAATGGAAAACAATTTAAAAAAAACTTTAGTTACCTAATACTGAAAAGTAAGCGCAGGTACTTTAGTGTTACCTCTATATTATTTAAAAAAAACGACCTATTGTTAGAAGTATTTTCTCTTAAATGAAAATAAATATTGGTTTAGGAAATACTTTTATGAAATTGAAAATGTATGTAATAGAATTTTAATTAAGACTTAAAGTAAGCGCAGGAACTTAAGGGTTAATTATTTGTTATTAAAAAAGTTGGCACATTTCTTTCAAAATTTTGTGTTTCTCATACCTAGTAATAACAACATTTAAGTATCTTATTAAAACACCCTAGAAAAACACTTTTGTATAACATATCAAAATATTTACGTTTCGCAGCGATTTAGAAATTTTCCAATTATTGTGAAACATGTTATTATTTTAAATTGTAACGCTATTTTTATATTTTCCTTGCTAATCAGTGGCCCTGAAAGTGATACGTTTCTCACTTGCTTCTCATCCTACGCAAGTGAAAATATTGAAATAAAGTAATTGTGTTGTTGTTGTAATTTTCAACTGGCCTTTTCAATGTAAAATAAAAAAGGAATGACTTAATTTCTTATAAAAACTAATTTTGCTTCTATTTGAAAGTATTATTATGTTCTTATACTAAAAATGTGACGATACTTAAGTACGTCCGGCGCACCCTGGGCAGTCAGCCCCGCTACCAACCTTGCTGATTGGCTAATCTTTTCACCACGGCATGAGCTATTTTCGTATATCTCGTGCTGACACGAGAGAAGAATACCACAAAAAAAACTTTTTTGTCATAAGTAGCACAATATTATGATATTACTTAGTTACTTAAAAAAAGTGATTACAAAACTTGTGCTACTAGTAAGCAATTCAATAAGCCACCAGTAAAAAAAGCGGTTTGCTAATTATATTCAATTTTTTTTCGCTAGTAAGAAAAAATCGGCAATATATGAAATTACTAAACTAGTTTAGTTGTACATTTTTTTCAGTGTATGGCCCTTTTCAGACCTTTGTATCTTGAGACATAAGATGGTGTCAAATTTCCAATATTGCATAAATCGCTAGGAAAACCCTAAACGAGCATAAAGCACTCTTCTGTTCTGCATCAAAAGCTGACATTTAACTGCAGATTAAATAAGTTGGTCGTGAAATTGGCGGATTAATGAAATTTTAAACTTCGAAAACTTTTGAAACGTGCCGGCTGCTAGAGTTCTTATTTATTGAAATTCAAATAATTTCAGTGCAATCCTTGCACATGAAATCAATCATATATTAAGGAGAGATGGTCACGGTATACGTTCTGTGCTGACATTGACCTTAACAGTATAAGGTGAGGACACATGCGGCGGCCGGCGCGCGGTTGTTTTCAGTCGCGATTTGTCCGCGCCGCAACTTTGTCGTTCGGGCGACGCACTAGCGCCCAGTTTCCGCGTCCTAGTACAAGTGCGTGATTTATATAAACGTTTTAAAGTGCTAGTGTTGAAGTTACGCATTAAAATACGTCAAGATCGGATTGTTTATAATAAGTTTTGTTTCATGTGGATGCTGTAATATTTCGCAGTACGTATTATAAAATATTATTTTATTTAAACAGTATTTCAATCGACTTTTTATGTTTTGTAGCGTAAACTTTAATTAAAAAGTTTAATTTTAGACTTGTTTAGATTTTACACGTGTCGTTTAATATTTTTCTATTATTATTTCATAAAGGTATTGGCTACGTAGTTCGAACTTATATTTTTATCGTCGTAGATAGGTATGTCGTAAAATTCGTCAAGCTAAGTTTTATGTACATAATTCGATACGTGTATACCTTAACTACTATACTATACTACATACCTACAAACATTATTGTTTATTATGCCATGGATATTGAATTATTACACTTTAGGTGGATATCGTCCCATACAAAACTCAGTAAATGCTCATATTTTATACAAAAAACAAAAACATCTTTTTAATAATCGTAAAATATACCTACAGTTCAAAATCAAACAATAATTATTAAAATTATACGATTCTGAATAATTGATGAAAGGTTTTGCGAAGTTCACGAAAGTTTAAGTTATTCTTAATGAAATTCTTTTCCTAAACTGCGTGAACCAAACTTTCACTTGAATTTAATTAATTATATTGAATCAGCATCCAACCTTATATTGTAAGTATTAGGTATGCCCTGTCCAAAATATTATTTTTTCGAAGAATAACAGTTTTCTTAGAACGTAGCTATTTTGCGTTTCGTAAATTACAATAAAAGAGTTATTTAAGATAAATATTTAACAAAATAAATTATAAAAAAGCGGATGCAATATTGTGTTAGAATTGTATCGAAAATCAAATTAGTAAGGGGCACAGTGGAATTTGTCTTCAATTTCGGCCGATATTAATAATCGATCTCAATCCAAAATCGAAGTACCTATTTAATCAATCTAATGTAGGTTTTTTGACGTCATTTTTATAGAATTTCTGTAAAAAAATATGCATAGATTTTGGAATGGTTTTGATTATTAATATCGACGGTAAAACGATCTGTCATAGAGACCATAATATATGGTCTGTTTCTATAGCCAAAAACGAGTTGTTTTGGTAACATTTTCTATGGCATACAAATAGACCCGTAAGCTAATTTTACCTATGATAGCTATTAACGTATGGAAGGGGCTACTATGCCAAGTTATGGGGTATTTGCTTCGTTATTGGTACAGATACGTGAGTCCTAATTTCAACCAATTACGCTATAACGCTCGGTTAATCGTAGGAATCGGTAATAATGGACCAAGTATAATATAGGTATGGCGGATTGAAATCAACGCGCACTTTCGAAGTTAATTATATTATCAAATCAATCATTAAAATAAATTACGTGAATTACAGGACGGTCATTCCGGTCATTTTGGTAACCGAAAGTTACATGAATAATACAAAAACAAAATTAAGTGCGCAGTCAAAGTGAGTTGTGAATAAATAGGTATGTATACACATAGGTAACTATTAACCGAATTTGAATGTCCACATATGTATCACTTTACCGATTGGCATTCTAATAGCGCAAAACACTCGTAATAGCTTTGATTTTGACAGGTCAAAAAAATCCATAGCAACGTATGTATTGACAAGCCAACTTCTCCACAATTATGCACCACGCAATGAATATTGCTGTTAAGTGACTATGGAAGGTTTTGAAATTACGAGTGTGATACGCAATTCGGATGCAGATCATTGTATCCATATCGCAAAATTATATAGATCTACAAATATGTAGACATCTTAATAGGAATATAAGTTCACTAGCGACCCGCCCCGGCTTCGCACGCGTACGTTTTATAGCTTAAAACCTTTCTCTTGAAACACTCTATTAAAAAAAAACACGCATCAAAATCCGTTGCGTAGTTTTAAAGATCTAAGCATACATAGGGACCGAAAGACAGCGGGAAGTGACTTTGTTTTATACTATGTAGTGATATTGCATTTTCCACAAAAATGTATGAAACCAAACCATCAAAGAACGAACGTATAAACAAAAGTACTATGAAACAGAATTCGTGATTCACTGAAATTCCTGAAATTAATCGGTAATGTTTTGAGAGTTGACCTCGATGTTATGATTATTTGCACTCACATTCTTTTGTTCGTCTGTTTATCAAAATATTCCATGTTTTGCTTGATCGCATTTTGTTAATTGGTTTATTAATTATATAACGATAAGTATATACTTACAGTTAAAGCTATGTACATTAATACCTATTTTAGTTTAGAACATTGATACCAAAGACTGATTATTTTAGCCATTTATTTGGACTGAGTTTTTCGAGTAACGCAATATTAAGTTTCAAAGTTTCAACTAAAAGCCCACGCAGACGATCGACGAATCTGTTTAGTTTTATCAAAAGCGTTGTTGTTCCACTTAAAATAATCTAGCCGTGTCAAAAATCTTAGACGAAATAAATTAAATAACTTTATTAATAAAATTTGAATGTCTAGAAAATTATATAGTTCCAAGAATTATACAAAGAACCGGTTTTGATATTCTAAGAATCAAAGTCTTGGGTATTTAATAAAAAACGGATGGCAAAGGAAACGAGTCCATTGTACAGCACTACATCTATATTAATAAAAAGAAAGGTCCTGACTCGACTGACTGATTGACTGACTCATCAACGCCCAGCCAAACCCTTGGACCTAGAAAGATGAAATTTTGCACAGAGGTTCCCTTCATAATGTAGACAAGGAATAAGGAAGGATTTTTCGAAATTCAATCCCTAAGGGAGTTAAATAGGGGATGAAAGTTTGTATGGAAAATCGTCACCTAACGGATTCAAAATTTCACGCAAGCGAAGCTGCGGGCTAAAGCTAGGTGAAGAATATAATAACTGAAAGGTTATCATATCCGCTATATGTATGAAGTGAAATTCTGATTAATTAACATCCGTGGACATACATGGAATATTAAAAGTAAAGTAAAGTTCGTTTTTTTTATTCAATTTTTTTTCTCATCTTTTTATCTTGACTTTGGAAGTCTGAGTCTGGGTCAGGTAACCGCTATACAATTCCACTGGCACGGACTCCCATTAATGATCTTTAACTAGAAATTATTTGACATTCAACATCAGGTGAGAAAAGGGACGAGAGTAAAATGAAATGAAATGAATTTCTTGATTAGAAATTCATCCCTAAACACCGCGAAGCGGAAGGACATATAGTGCTACGCCGGAGGAAGGCCTCGATTAAAGACATTACAGTTCTATTTCTTGAATAAAAGCATAGTGTAGCTAAATGCTTAGAGGCGGCACACCTACAAATTACGTTTCGTTCGAGCAACACATGTTCCTAAGCCGTTCTATATATTTTCAAGTCACAATTGCCGTATAAATTACCTTCCGTAAGCCTTCGAGCGTTCATTTGTAGTACGTGACACGTGGCCCATGTCGTGCATATTACTGAAAACGCTTTATTCATGAGTATTTTTCCATGCGTGGTCGGAAGTGGTAGGTACTGTCTTTATTAACACCGTCTTCTCCCCTTTGGTTATTATCAAAGGTCGGAATAGATAGTGCTATTTGGACAGGATATGCCACCGCCATTTAGAAATTATAAAGCACTTTTCCATACTTTATCAAGAAAATACAGCGTGTAAACGAATTCGTGTAATTCCTTCAAACCGTGTGACGTACTGGTGACACTGATTGACCCTGCATAGGTTTTTTTCAGAATCAACAATAAAAAGTTTAAAAAAAATGAACCATGGTATTCTGTATCTGAGTAACTTTAGCGTCCCAAGTTAACTGACTGTATGGAACGATATCGGACTAGTCATGCCCGTCAACTGTGTCGCCGTGCCTTCATTCATTTATGCATGGCATCGAAATTTTCTATCACTTCAGAAACTTTATTTTTATTTGTAATCAATGTAAATCCCGTGCGGGGTTAATCTATACCATTAATAGATCATGTGGTTTGAAGGAATTACACGAATTCGTTAACACCCTGTGTATTATATATTTATTTATAATCATCATCATCCTCCTGTCCTTATCCCAACTTATTTGGGGTTGGCGCAGCATGTGTTTTTCTTCCATACATCTCTATCAGCCGTCATCTCATTATTTATAATAATATAATAAATTAAATATCAAGACTGGCACACGAGGTTGTCGCCATGTGGGATGTTGATTCAGCAGTCATTATGCCGATAGTAGTTACGGCCAATCAATGGTTTAATAGCCAAGAGCCACGACCGACATCTAAAGAGGCGCTCGTTGGGCGGCTGGATCAAGGGCCTGATACAGAAAGCGCGTTTTGCTAGGTTCCTTTCTCTGAGGTCGCCCGTAGCTTGGACCCTGTTCTCGATGCCAGTGGGCAGATACAGGTGACTTTTTTTACCGTCGGGAAAAAAATGGGTATATTAGGTGAACGGGGTAAAACACCATGGAATGGTTTTTTCTTTAACTTTTTATGAAATTGATATATCTATAGACCTACTATAGAAACTCAAATCATATGCAGGTGTGTATGATTTGAATTTAGATATTATTTAATCGATTTATTTACTTCAAAATTTCTGTTTTTATTGATATAGTATGAAAATTTACTTCAAATTAGCAGTAATTATTGATAGATAAAATAAAAAGAGGCAATTAAAAAAAAAAACCATGAGGTTTAACTCCGTTCACCTATTATACCCAATTTTTTTCCAGACGGTAAAAAAGTCATCCGGTATAAATTTTTTTTTGAAATATTTTAAAATTTAATTTTGTATGTATTTGGAATGAATAAACGGAATAATACTATATCTTTTAAAGATAGAATTACCTGCTTTGTTTTGAATTACAAAAAGTGAATAACATGCATCGTTTTTTATTCCATTCGAACGCAGAGCAGTTTTTTAACAAAAACGATATTCTTGGAATTCAATAATATTGTTGTCTTATAAAGAATCGTGAAATCGTGGGATTGCTTGATAACAGGAAATGTCTTTTCGCATGACAATTTCTTATATTACTATTAAAAAAATACATTTATTACAACAGCTGGTTATTATTGATAATGTTTAAGAAAATGACATTGCAATTGCAATGCAACGTGTGTGGTTGCTTTGTAGTCGATACAACTATGTTGAAATTGAGTTTTCTCGTAGGTACACGAGCAATGTTAGTTAGTTGCAGTTGAGGTTATTGTTTAGTCGAATAACATAAGATCAAATAACATTTCAAATGTTAGATTAGCATAGATAACCCTCCTGCAGAAGTAAAGCTATGAGCAAGATAACTTCGACACTTAGACTGGTGTTTATCAACGTTAATTCTCTGGTTAAACAACCGTTTACTTGAAAAATATATCATCACCTTAGAGTGAAAATCTCGGGAATACAATTTGGTCATTTTTTTTTATCACGACAGATAGGTACTACGAGTATAATTATAAAAGAGCCACTCTATGCGAAATAATTTTGTAGGCACTGAAATTAAGCCTTTATTGGGTAGGTTTATAAAATTACAGGAACCGTGCAATGACCAAATGCATTCCAGAGGTTTTCACTCTAAAGCAACGATATTGGAATTTTATGTAAACGATTATTTTTGAACAGAGAATTAACGTCGGTGAACACCAACGTTAGTTAGACCCAAAATGTTGAAATATTTTAATCACACCAAATGTTTTTAAACTTTCGCGATTTGTACACATTATAACAATACAGACTCGGGTCTAATCGCGTATATTGTGCCTTTAAATATTCTACGCGATTTGACCCGAGTCACAGAGTGTTAGGTTAATAATATGCTTAAGATTTTTTGTTACCAAACACAGTTCTATAGATTTTGTTAAAACTTTCAACTTACAATTTAGTAAGGTACCGTACTTCTTAATGACCAAAGCCGCGTATTTGCGGCGGTTTCCATTGTTTATCTGTTATGTCTATGTTTACGGTAATCGATCAGTTGTTAATACTTACAAAGTGCCATAAGTATTATTGCAAAAATGTTTTAGTTATCTTTGTATTTATGATTATTTACGGTTTACTCACGTGTATTTTTCGGGATTGCCCGACTAGCGACCTCGCCGCGTGATCAGCTCATGATTAAGGACTCCGATTGGGTCCGAAACTAGTCGGGCAATCCCGAAAAATACACGTGAGTAAACCGTAAATAATCATAAATATGAATGTGTCTCACGAAAGTTATAATAATAAGTTATCTTTGTGTTTATTTTTAATAGGGAATCACATCACATAGCTCTTTTAGTGCACCTACCATGTTTTCTCTGCATCACCCTAAGGTCGACTGGTAGAAAATGCCTATGGCATTGAGTCCGCCTCTGTACAAATTACGTGCGAAAGTATAAAAATAAGTATAAAATAAATAAATAAATATTTTATTTTCCGAACAGTAGGCTAAAATTATGCGTTTAGCAAAAAAAGGAAGTGCAGTTATAGATTCAATACTTACTTAAACGGGTCATAAGCTGTTTAGAAAGCTTTTATTTTTTATCAAAACAGGCAGCGCATTCTTTAAAAAATCTAAATTCCAATTATCATCAATAAACATTCTGCTCGTCTGATTTTCATATCGCTTCGCTCAATTTCAATTTCGCACTCTGTACGGTCGCATAATTATGATTATCTGTATCGTCGATCGGAAATTCATTCACTCGTTTTATGCCGAAGCCTAGAGGGCCGAACATAGCGAATGAATTACAATGTTATCGACATTGCGTACCGCGATATGGTGATAGCATGCATGCCGTGTTTTGCGTTACTCATGAACTTCAGTGACGATTATCGGATTACTGCGAAGTTAATATATCTTACACACGTTATGTACTTGTAGCTCTCAATAGGCGGACAAATTATTTTGGCATGCATACATATAGGCATGCATATTATATGTATGTGCTGTGCCTGCCCGTATTCCGAAAATCCATGAATTTTATTAGTGTAAATATCCGTATTGAATTTAGGATGAGCAGAATTCTGAAAGCATTATATTTGTCAAATGTATATTTTAATACAGTTCAACAATAAGTAGGTAGATGAATGAAAGTTTTCCAGTTCCCCCGTTCACTGAGGCAAATTTTTTGCTTTCGTAGAGCTAGAGGAACCAGTTTTTCGCAATATCATGTAAATAGTGTACATATTAGGCGAATGCTGCTGCTCCTGTCTACCGTGCAAGTGGAAGCCACGGTCCGCCCACCTAATCATCTCTCACGAAACTAGTACATTCCTAGCGACACATTTCACAGCTCATGCGACACAGCTTATGCGAAACAACTAATATACTCGCAGGTACGACTTCCAGACTTTGAAATGTTGAACTAACAATACGCGCCGCAGTTTCATGGAATGCGTCACAGTAACCTATTTTAACGGTTGATTATTACGATTTGTGTGCGCCCAGAATAAGCACCAGCTAATGTTATAGTCAACAAATATAACAGGTATTTTACATACCTTTGAATACTTAGCAGTTGAATGTTTAGTCGCGACTGACAAGCGTACTTTATGCGGTACCGAATGTCTTAATACGGAATTTATAAGCAATGCTCGAAGCTACTTATCAAAATGAAATTAGATTAATTTATAATTGAAATAGCTCATATCATCATTTAAGAGTAATAGAGCTCCTCGTGCTCGTTCGTCTTGTGCAGTGCCGGACTTAAATAATAGCACTACCCCATCTCGTCCCGTGGGTGTCGTAAAAGGCGGCTAAGGGATTCTCTAGGAGATGGGCAGCAGCGTTCTCTGAGCACTTTAACAACTATACTGCGATCGCCAACCCGTCTGCCAAGCGTTGCGATTACGGCAAACCACGTCCCTTTTGGGGGAGGCCTATGTCCAGCAGTGGACGTCTTTCGGCTGATTGATGATGATAACGAGAGCTTCTCGTGAAAGAGTTCGTACAAGGGAGTACTACCTCCATACCTATTTCTGCCGGTAAGCAACATTGATGTGCTCCGGTTTAAAAGGTATGAGTGCCGGTGACATTATAGGCGGCGGTAACCACTTACCATCTGGTGGGATATCGGCCGTTATGTTTGACAAACAAAAACACAAAAAAAAACAAAAACAAGAGGATGGGCAGCAACGTCGCGCTGTTAGCTAATAATACTGAGCCATCATTTCTATGGGAGAAGCCACACGATGCGGTGCGGCTCCGGCGCGGCGCCTGAGCGGTGCCGCTGCGGCGTAATACATACTAATGTCCATGGTATACCACACGGCGCGGTGCGGCGCCGCGCCGCACGCTCGCCGGACCAAGGCGAGAGGGAGGGTGTATGCGGCGCAGCAGCACCGCTCCAGCGTCGCAGACCGCAGATGTGTTGACGAAGAGCAATTCCACACGGTGCGGCGCCGAACCGCAACGCGTGGCTCTTGCGGCGCCGCGTACTACGTGTGCACACTGATGCGGCAAAATGGTTGCCATGCGGCGGCGCACCGCACCGCTCCGCACCGTGTGGCTTCTCCCTATCTGTGGTCATGCGTTTTGGCTATGGACATCCCCCAGTCATGATAGCTCACATTCCATTCGTTCTATTCCTTGCCCCACTCTACGCTTTCTTCTGTATCGTGCGTTTACAGACACAAATCTCACATACACAAACGCCCAGACCCGAAATAACTATCTGTAGGCCATTCACTTTTTTGTTCCGTGCGGGAATCGAATCCATGACCCGTAGCACAGAAGCCAATCGCTCAGCCACTGCACCATACGTGTCGTCTTATATTTATAGTCTAGCCGTTATAGCTTAATTTGAAGAATAACATAAAATATAGGTACGCTTTGGTAAGCTAAGATTGCGTTGAACCACATTCAGCATGGTTGGTACTTGTCGAATGCGGAAATTGGATCCGTGACCGCACGGAAGACGAAAGCTCCCTTTTGCTAAATATCCTATTACCCCCATTTGACTAATATATATTTAGTGGGAAATACGCAGCTGATTCATTTAACATTATTAGATCTGTTTCGTGGAAATTGGAATTGCTTCTAGGCAACATCGATTTGACGTCGGTATAACTGAAACGGTATATGTCAAAACTTTATTCAGGAATTAAGTGATGGAGTAAATGATTGCAAGTGCTAATATAAGCAGTGTTTAACTAGAAAAACAATCACATTAATTGCAATTAATTCTACTAAGACTATTTAAGTAAACGAGTATCGGTACAAGATAGCGATTCTATTGTAATCAGCAATTAATTTTACTTATTTTGCTCGTAAACTTTATATTGCATCTATTAGGGATTATAGTCATTGGCGTTAATAGTTCTTTGCATTTTAAAACAATGTATTGGCATGGTACTTATTGTCTTTTATAGTTTGTTATTAACGTAATGTTTTAATGGCACAGTTAATTTATTAGCCAAGATCACTCAATACGTTGAATTGAGTTTGTTTTGAAGTAGACATTGCTTTAAATACCGTACTGATTATAAACGAGTTTGTTTCGAAGTAGACATTGCTTTAGATTTGTTTTTTATTTAAATTCAACAATCTGGCACTGTATAATTTAAATCGTCTAAAGGAATGTGTTGTTGTTTGTGATGCTGTACATGTTATCTCATAAAATGTAAGAAAGATTAATATCTAATTGATAAGGGTTGTAGTAACACAGGCTGCTGAATAACGCCTGCGTATCTCTAAGTTGTATTTTTCATTTTTGGTTCTTTATTCGAGCCAAAGTGATTTTCGATGAAAGAACGTCATAATGTAAAAATATTGCGAGAAAAGTATCAGTTTATTTATGTAGACGCTTTCACGGTTATGTAAAACATAACTGATTCTAATGTAAATATTCGAGCCACTCTCAAAATATAAACATGCGTAAAGAAAATAATGTAACTGGTATTTAAAACTTTACGCCAATTAACAAAATAAACAAAGTCATTGTTTTGTCTATCAGATGTTAGAAAATTAATTATCATAAATTATTCCAACACATGTACAGCATGGGTTAATTAGCATAACAAAAGCATTGCTGAATTAAAGAACTTTTGTCTTGATAATGTATGATATTCGTTCTTAATAATAATTGATTTTTAAGAACAATAGCTCATGCGGGACACTCACATCGTTCTAAATTATTAATTACTATGGATTCATTTGAATGGAACGATGGGTTTTTCATCGTGCCCAACAAGGGCATTAGTTGGTAGTAGTAGGAGTAGAGTTTTCGTAGTAATAGAGTTTCTTGCGAATGAACTCGTCCTGGGAGGTAATACTACTATCACAGTCTACCTATATCTTACTCCTTGGTCAACGTAAAACATTGTCGCAGAGCAATCGTGCGGGGGGTTGCGGGGTGAAGGAGCGGAGGTTATGACATAACCTCCGCCCCTACATAATTTTGACATTTCATAGGACCTGTCAAATGTATTGGCGTTGACCCACTGTATGTAACAAGTAGGTACACTGTGCTACTACCATAGCTATTTCTATTACCAAGCAGCACTGCTTGCTGTGTTTTGGATTGTTGGGTACGGACGCTGGTGATATAAAGGCATATCAGACTTTACAACTTTGTCAGTGGGTATGGTCGGCAAATCATTAGCACACCTCGTGGTGTTGACAGTGTATACAAGGTTAGTCCGAAGGGAGGTACTAATCCGCAGGCCAAGTACCACTGATGATCGTTTTACAAATGTTAAAATTTCAAGATTTGATAACTTTTATTTCCTTTAAAGATGATTTTTATTTTAGTTTTTGCAAAAATTCTTTACCCCTACTTTAGTTACGAATTCAGAAAATGGAGCATCTAATTTGTGACTCTAAATCATCATCTGCCTAGCCTTTTCCCAACTATGTTGGGGTCGGCTTCCAGTCGAACCGGATGCAGCTGAATATCAGTATTTTACATGGAGCGACTGCCTATCAGACCTCCACAACCCAGTAACTGGGTAATACGATACTCTTGGTAAGACTGGTTGTCAGACTTTCTGGCTTCTGACCAACAGTAACGACTGTCAAAGATCTACAAATGACAGCCGGGACCAACGGCTTTACGTGCTTTCCGAGGCACGGAGGAAACTCGCTATGGTAAATGGTCACCCATCCACAGACCAACCTCGGCAAGCGTGGCTTAACCCGGAAGATCGGTCTATGCGGCTGTAATTATTTAGCCACGAGCTCCTCGTAATTTGTGACTCTAAATATGACCTAAAATATGAACACAGCTGATCATTCATTGGTAGATAAATTTTAGCATATTTTATATGAAATCTTTGAACAGCTATTTCTTTTAAACTATTGACTTTTGGGGAAAGTTGTATAACAAAAGTTATTCATTATTACGGGTACTTTAACACCCTTTCGGATTAGTACCCCCTTTCCGACTAACCTTGTATAGGCGGGTATAAAGATGGGCGTGAGGCATGAATGTCAGGCCAGGGTTTACAAAAGCTATTACGGACGTAAGATATTTAATCTATTATTTACAAACCGCCACGCTAACGTTGCCAACTGTTTTAACACAGAACTCATTAAGCATCATTTGTATTCAAATCAAGTAAGGTGTCAAGTTATTACTTTAATGTGCTTTATTTAAATCTCGCCCTACTGTTCATTATGCGGATCAAATCATTATGAAGACTAGTCATATTTTTGACACCTGTTTGACTACTAACAAGACCGGTACAATAACATTCAGAATTTTGTCAGGACATGTTTTTGCCGTTTTTAGCTAAAACAAAAAAGGTTTTGATTAGCAAAAAAAATAATACGAAAACCCAAGAACATGGGATGCAAGGTCATCAAACTTCATTTATGTTGAATTAACGATGAGAACAGTGGTAATGTTGACTTGTAGATGATATAAAAACATAATGAAGGCTTATATCTGCAAGTGAAGTACAGGTTCTGTCTATTTTTGTACACGATCTTTTTTTTAGTTGGAAATATTCCATTTTATTTTGTGATTTATAAAAACATGTTATTCTTCAAGAATATCTTCTTCCAGTCTATCCTGTCATCGATCAGGATAGTTTTACAGACCGATTAAAGTTCTTTTCGTCGCCTTTATCATACCTACTTTATTATAGCCTACTTTAATATATACTTCAGTCATGTCAAGGAACTTTCTGGTAGACAAGGAAAACTGGACTAAAATCCGGTCAGTTTACTATCATCGATAAATTATATTATATATTACGATATTATTATATACTAAGATAGAATTTATACGCATTTTTGATGCGATCTGTGGTTAGGATTTGACCGTTTAAAGTAATCTAAAAAATAATTGTAATGACTTTATGATAAAACATGAATTACGATGTTTTTTACATTTTGCGAACAAATTATCTTTATGTCTTGTTTTTGTTTCGAAATAAAAAGATCATTTTTGATGCTTTGTTAATAATGTTGAGGTTTTCCTTCAACAACATTAGTAGTTAGCAGAAATTAGAAGTACGGGCGTATATTTTTTGCTTCGTTAACCAGTTCACAGTAGCCACGACATAAACGTTCACTGGGTGTGCCTACATTGCGAACAATATTCGTAATTCACGCTGGGACGCAAGCTGGGTACCTAATTGGGGCTTGTTCGGAGTTAACCTCCCAAAGGTGGGAATATATTCTGTATATGTATGAACTCTCGTCTTATTACCAAGCTTAAGGCCTTTCCCTTATTCTATAATGAGGGCTGGGAACAGAGATTAAGTTTAAACCTTTGGCAAGTACTACTACTCTTGAACAAAAAAGGTTGAATACTTAGAAGTTTAATCAAATTTCTGATCTGATTTATTTTACCCTGTGATCTTTAAGATAAAGTAAGCTCTGAAAGTCTTGTTTCGGCCTTGTATGACGATGTATTACGTTATAAACCTCGTTAAGGACTTTAAGTGTACTTTAGAGACCCTTAAGGTTAAATTCATGCAAACACAGTCTTGTTTGTCACTCTGTTATACAAGGTGTAACTTAAATAACGCGCAACCTCTTAAGGGGTCACTGTACTCATCATTATGAACAACTTTTACTATAGGACCGACCCTGAAACCGCAAAAAAAAAAACAGCTGTCTGCTACATTTATGTTCGCATAACTCCTTAAGAGATTGTGCGTTATTTAAGTTACACCTTGTATATTTGTATCAGGTACTAAGGGTTGCTCGCGGGTTCGCTCGCGTGGTTGTCATTTATCGCATATTCTGCGTTTTTCGGGTTAAAAGTAGCCTATATCCTTCTCCGGGTTCCAGACTATCTCGTACGTACGTACTTGTTTCATCAAAATCGGATCCGTAGTTTAGTCGTGATGAGGTAACAGATAGACAGACAGAGTTACTTTCGCATTTATAATCATGATCATCATCATCATTCAGCCGAAAGACGTCCACTGCTGGACATAGGCCTCCCCCAAAAGGGGCTGTTTGCCGTGATCGCCACGCTTGGCAGGCGGGTTGACGATCGCAGTATGATTGTTAAAGTACTCAGAGAACGCTGCTGCCCATCCTCTAGAGCAGAGGTTCTCAAACTTATTTTGTCTACCGCCCACTTTGAGAATCTTTTTTTTTCTAGCGCCCCCTAAATATTTTAACTGTACCATAATTTAATAATCGCAATCGCAAACATTACCTTTACCGCCTATAAGCCTCTAGCGTCCACAAGGGGGCGTTATAGCCCACTTTGAGAAAGACTGCCCTAGAGAATCCCTTTGTCGCCTTTTACGACACCCACGGTAAGAGATGGGATAGTGCTATTCTTTAAGTCCGGCACTACACGAGACACATCTGCTTCACATTTACAATATTAGTAAGGAATAGTACTAGAGTACAGACCTTGAGGATTCGTTTAAAATTGATTTTCCTGTGTAATGCGTATTTGTGAAAGGTGCCCTTCGACTAACAAAAACATTTGAATTAGTATGCAAATTACCTTATCGTCATACACATAAGGGTTCCGGTGATATCATTGACGTTTAGCAGACACGCTACTTTCTACCTTTCAAAAGTTGTGTATTTATTATTTCCGTATTCGTGCCCTTATTCACGGCAAGGCCAGTTTTTTGCGAAGCTACTATCCGCTGCAAGAAGCGTAACTTGATTTTCGTAGCTCGACCGTTTTAATTTGATATTAAAACTGTCTTATTTTGTGGAGCTTTTAAATTTATGACCCCCAAAACACCAATGCAGAATATAAATTACAATTGCAAATTGTTCGAAGCCTGAGCTTGTCGTTGATTTAAGTCTTCACTTTTCAAAACTGGTCACCGAAATATTTGGTTTTTTCGGAGCCAATTAGGAATAAATAATAATATAAAACCAGGGAAGACCCCAAGCTGCAAGAATATTAAATTTAATACAGAGCTTTTGCATATTAATGTGGATAATAAGGCGGTTATTTACAAGCCGGTCAACATTAAGATTGCCTCTAAGATAAGAAAACAGATTGTTTCTCTTCATTTTGTCTTACTTTGAATCCATTGACCTATTTTATTTGATATTTTCAATAGTTATTGACGTGCCGTGCCATCAGAGGCGTCGTGAGCACGTTTTAATTTGACTATCATAGACGTCCGTGGCGGTCAAAGAGTTAAAGAACATAGTTTCGAGTAGTCAAGATTCCTCCGGGGTTCTAATTGTACCGTTATCGACGCCGTCAATTCAATACACTCCACGTTTTAAAATATAAGCAATCAGATTCTGCTTCCGGGTTAAACCGAATTAATCATTAATTAAAGTGTGACTTGGCTAGTAGGTTTGAAAAAACTTGTTCTAACGGATTATAATTTAGAAGACTTGATTAGCATTGATGTTTTATAAGTGAAAACGACCCATGACGTGTCGAAGTAGATGACACCAGTTTAGATAGTGTGATAACGTTTCATCATACTACGTACGCTGTTTTCATCATCAGTGTGATTACTTAGAATTTGTACGCTGCTCTGAAAACTTGACTGCCTGTTGTCTATCGGTATGAGTCTGTCATGCTCACTGAAATGTCCTGCTGATGGTGGCGTTGTGCATCGGGTCGTTGAGTTCCCTGCAACATGGTTGAGCTGAGTGACGCCGATGTATGCGTCATGCTCGTGAACGGGTAATGTCTGTTGGGACTGGTCAACTCGTAACTGCTATGGCAATCGTTTTAAAAGGCTAAGTTTCTCATTGCTTTTCATGTTGTTAACTGCATGTACACAAATCTGCATTGTTCTTACATTATTACAACGAAAATTGTCAAACCATTTACGTTTTTAAAAGAGTGTCCATGGAGTTTCTTGCCGGCTCTTCTCCAAAGGACCTACTTCTTGGAACCGAGCTAGTGTTGACTTTTTGAAAGCACCAGTGATCTGGTCTACTTGAAATAAAACTATTTGACTTTGAAAAAAGTAATAAAAAAGCAAGAAAATATCACGTATTTGTCATCCTTAAGGTGTTTTTGATTTGCGGAAACTTTACTGACGTAGTAAAAGATAGATGAACGCCACAGCATGAATAATCGTCATCTCTCTAAAAATATGTAAAGGATAAGAATCTGAGGAGGAAAACTGCATGGACGTAAAAGGTCGCGTAAATTTTATTAATTTACAGAAACGACCCTCCTTTCTTAGTTGTGATCGTTCGTAATTAACTTTTTTCTTTTGTGCCCTTAATTTTAATGGCTTCTCTTTTACTGCTTTATGTTAATTAAGTTTTTAGATTCTGCTTTGACTGTATATTTTTGTATGGTGTTGCCATGCTGATTAGAAACCGTAAGTTGTATTAGCAGGGTTGCCCTGCGGAAGTAACTAGTTGACAGAGGGAATAGAAAATTGTAGTCCATTAACTTGTCATGAATCGTATTTTATTGTGATAAATAGATCTGTTAACTGCAATTTGATCTATCGCTCAGTGAAAACGCTCAAAGTTACGTAACTAACTGCTTTTAGTTCTTTGTTAAGAACAGATAGGTACTTATTTCTGGGATATGCCAAAAACAAATCTTAGGAAAAAATACTAGATTTCTTAAAAGAAATCCTACGGCAATATTATTCTGTCATCACGATTACGAGATCATGACTGGCATTTTGACACTTGACTAATATTTATGTACTTACAGCGTACATAATATATTATGTTGATGACAACAGGTCGGCTATTTCTGGGCAAATCCGGAAATACGTAAATTGTCACCATTATCTAGTTTATGAAATAGACGATTTGTTTACACCTTATGTATTGCAGGAAATAATCTCCATAATAAAAATAAAGACATTGCAGAATATAATGACCTCAAACGGCGCAAATACAGTAACCTCATAGTGAACGATGATTTTGAGCCGTTTGGGGTGGAAACGCTGGGGCCATGGGGTCCGCGTGCACGTCTCCTTTTTAAAGACATAGGAAGAAGACTGGTCGGCACCTCACGTGACCAGAGAGGACTGGATTATTTTTCGGCCAAAAAATTAGCGTTGCCCTACAACATGGCAATGCTGCCAGCCTTCTGGGCACGATGCGCAGGAATATTTTGATGCACTCTTCTAGTTTGTATAGGTAGTTTTAGTCTAAGATATATTTTTTCTTTGTTCTTACTTTAGATTTATATTGTACTAGCGACCCGCCCCGGCTTCGCACGGGTGCAATTTATACATACTTATAAATCTTCCTCTTGAATCACACTATCTATTAAAAATCAAAATCCGTTGCGTAGTTTTAAAGATCTAAGCATACATAGGGACAGACAAATAGTGGGAAGCGACTTTGTTTTATACTATGTAGTGATTAATTTAGGTTATGTTTTGTCTAATGTGATAATATATAAAGATTCTCGATGTTTCTTTTTTATGTATGGACTGTCTCGTTGGTCTAGCGGGCGCAAGCGCGACTGCTGAGCGTGAGGTTCTGGGTTCGATCCTCAGGTCAGGCAGTGTTGTTGGGTGTTTCCATGTGAAATTTCTCAGTAGCAGTCCGGAGTCTGGATTTGGGCCCGGTTGATGGCAATAGGCTGGCCCTCCTGCCCAGCCCTTGGAGGAATACAGGCGTGATGATATGTCATTTTGTCTATCAGATTAGTGAACTATGACGCTGTATTCCTTAGCACAACGTAACAATAATTAATTATGTACATGAAATTATATTGAATGACGCAGTTACTGCTGGAAATGTCCACGGCATATACCTTCCAATTCCGCCTAATAATTCACATGCAAGTATGATGCATAAATAAATTAGACAATCTCAATACATAATAGTAAGCTGCTTTACAAGGACTAGTAAATCGTCATGAAGTTCTTAACATAATTTATAACGCTAAAATTAACCGTTGCCAATTACAGTGATTGGTTGACCAAAATATGACAAGCCTTGATCAGCCGTTCAGCCATTAGGGGTCAGTCTACAACGTAGATGTGGCAGAATAAGTATTTGTTTTTAACCCCTGACGAAAAAAGACGGGTGTTATAAGATTGAAGCTTATGTCTGTCTGTGGCAGCTCCCAAACGGATGAACCGATTTCACTGCGTTTTTTATTTATTAAAAGCTTGTTTTATCGAGATGGCTAGGCTATGCTCAAAGGAAATCGTTTCAGCCGTTGATCCGCATTTTTCACAGTTGGTGTTGGGATTCACATCAAACAATGAGTTTTTATTTCATTTCCGCTCGTCCGATTGACTTGAAATTTCTAACATATACGCAAACCTTGTAACAATACAATATAAGGGTATCATTAAGCTAATCTGATTGAGGGTTTGGATCGAAAGGTTGTTCACACTACTTACTTACTTCAAAATAGTTAATAATCAGATGGACCCATCGATTTTACTTCATGACTTATTTTGACAAGAAGGACTTGGAAGATGGCTCAGGGTGACGATCGGCCCTCTACAATGACTAATTGTAGACCCATCGTGTTAGAGCTCATATGACTCGTTATGGAAAGCAATTTTTCATCGCATTAATAATAATCGCTAACAACATAATAATGTAGAGGGTATTTTTTAATTTTAATAGAGTTATAAACTAAAAGAGTGCATCAAAATATTCCTCCGCATCGCTGTCCACTGGAAACGTACCCAGAAGGCTGGCAGCGTTGCCACGTTGTATGGCAACGCTAATTCTCTGGCCGAAAAACAAGCCAACCCTCTGGTCACATGAAGTGTCGACCAGTCTTCTTCCTATTTCCTTAAAAGGAGACGCGCACTCGGACCCCATGACCCGAGCGTTTCCACCCCAAACGGCTCAAAGTCATAGTTTCCTGTGATGTTGCTATATTTGCGCCATTTGAGGGTCTCCGCAGTCGCAGTCGCAGTGCCAGCACAGGCCGCCGAGCTAGGAAGATGGGATGGAGCAAGGGTGCCGACACAAGTCGCGTCCCACACCAGAGGCCTACCCATCTTCCATGGAAACAATTGAGTTATTGCTCGGGACATTTAACTTTCGCAACCCAGTTACGTATATAGGTAATCATCCTACAATTAGAGAGTTTTTAGAGGTTGGTGAATCTGAAAAAGATTATCTTTGTTTGTAAATTCTGACTGTTTGTAACGATTGTATTTATACGACGACAGGGACCTATGAACACATGTGATCTTCAAGGATCGGAGGGATTTTTTATGTTGGAAACGATCACCCATCCATAGTTTAGAAGTATCTAAGTATTCGTGTTTAATAAATATAAAACGAATTGTTTCCTCTGAATTCTATAGCCATCAAAGGACCCTTTGCATTCCCAGGGATTCCTTTATACTAGCAGTAATTTTATTTATCGCTGTAATATCCGTTTCAAATTTCTACGTCCTCACATCTATAGCTATTGTCCTGTTTATAAGTGAATAGGTACCAAGAGGTGGTTGAACTTTATGTAAAGGCACGAGTTTGAAAATTAACTGTTTATTACGAATAACTTATTGTGATAATGACAGCATAATGGTTGATGATTGAGTTGTGTTGAATCGAATGATGTCCTTTTTCTCTACGAAGTAATAATAATTCGTGTTGTTGCTAAGGTTCAATTTCCTGATACGTTGATTTTGATTTAAGGTTTTAACATCCTAAAAGGACTAGCCTTTTTTGATGGTGATTTTGATTTTGATCTAATGTTATCTTCTTCGGGTTGCAAGACGTGAGTTTTTCGAATATCGATGTTTGTTAGTTTGATTTTACTCCGATCATGTATCAGTACTTATAATTTATCATTATCCCAAGATAACTGCGTGTTATTGTAAGGATTTTGTTTTTTTTTTCTGTGCTATCTCGTTCTGAACTATCATTAAAATTTAAACTATAAATATTTTCCAGTTGTTCTTCGTTCTCAGCTTCATCACACTTTTGTGAGTAACTATTCCAATTCATTGGAAATACACCTTTTTGTTAGTTGAATTCATAAAGCTGAAATTATATTTAATTAATGGAACCTTTTCATTAACGAAGTCGTTGACGATTTTAATTTACATTTAAATTATTATGAGTCTGTATCTGACACTAGCAAGGCAGTTTATATTAAATTTCTCATTGCAATCAGGAAATATATAAAAAATGCATAATTTTGACAAATTAATATTCTTTGATATGAGCTTGTAAACTTTTTCATAGAAGCGCACTTATACGCCCGTATAAGTCCACTACAAAAATGGGCCTTCAAATGAACGCTTTAATAAAGGTAAGATTTGTGACAGTTGAATTGTCGTAATATCGCTTAGCAGATGGATTGTTGATTGCATTACTACCAATGGTTTTATTTTGAAAAATAAGGTACCTATGTCATTTTATGCAGTAAGCAATCAAGTTTCGAAACCAGTTTTTTTTAATAGCTTTTATTTTGACAGAATAATCCCAGGATAATCGTATTTTTACATAATTTATGGGCGTAATAAAAATCAAATTTTAGACATATAGTGATTTAATATAAAAAAAAAGATTATAGTATCATTTCGTTCCTTATGCAACCTAGTTTTGATATTGGCTAGCAGTTTTTCAATACCTGTTATATTGACGAAATAATCGCCTGTTGACATTTAACGTTTCCACCGTGGAGAAATAAAAAAACTTTGGGGAAGTCTGGCAGTACTTTATAACCGCCAAAACAGTCTGGGATTTTCATTTCTGGATTATATCAATGCTAAATTAAAATAATTAAAACAAATCCATCGTGCCTAAAGTACATATGTTCTTACTTAGGGATGTTTTTTTTTTTAAAGTGAAGTTCTGCGCAGTAGCATAAAAACCGTAAACGCGCAGCCAGATTCGATTTCAGGTGCACCAACATTGATTAGTATTACGCGCTATCATAGTTTCAAAGTGCCTAAAGTACCTTCCCCAAATTCGTCATCAGTAGCCCAAGTGTGAGTTTTTTTCGTTAACTACTGTAGTTGCGTCACGCCAGAAATGTATGAAAATTTAGGCAGCGGCTCTAAGCGTGGCATTCAATTTACGCGCGAATATTATTAGTATTTAGCGCCACGCTTAGAGCCGCAACGACGTATTACATGCCGTTACGAAAAAAACTCACACTTGGGGTACAGCTCTCCAGCTATTTGCTATCTTTCTTTCTCGAATCGTTCAAGACTTATGAAACAACTGTACTATATATATAATGTAGTCACAAAGACGCATATTTATATATGCAACAATTGGTTTCAAGTTTCAGCCTACATCTTACGTTCTACATACATAATGTTTTACCTGTAGCGTTGACGTTGAGAAGAAAATCGGTTATAAAGTTTAACGGGGTGGGAGGGCACCCGCCATTTTACAATTTTCGTACCTGTTGCTGTGCCTAACTTTAAGTAAGCAAGGCTGGAAACTAATTTAAAGTTTTGCAAACAATGGTTTCTGTTATAGCCAACATCACGTTGAATTTCTGATGTTTACATTACATTACACATTGACGTATACGTCAATGTGTTTACATATTTTAGTAACAAACTAGTAAGTCTTGTTCTGTATTTGTCAGTCCTGCATTCTAATTGCGCAAAACACTCGTAATCGCTATGGCTTTGATTTTGACAGGTCAACAATTTCCATACCAACGTATGTATTAACAATCAGACTTTTCCACAATTATGTACCACGCAATTAATATTTTTGTATTGTCAAAATGAAAGCTATTGAAATTACGAATGTGATACGCAATTTGGCTACAGACTTTGAAAGTTAATGTCAAAATTTCTGGTGTGGATTTTTACTGCGTGATACGCTTTATTAGTTTACTTTTGTCAGTAGTCTGAACGGTTTTGGAAGAATGCCAAGCGGATAGTTTTTAATAAAATAACATGCCATTTACGATTTCATTCACGTGACAGATACTTAAACCGCCGTCAAAGGTGAACATTGCCATGTCACAGCCGCTGATACCGACTATAAATCAAATAGTTTTATATCCTATTGTTAGCCATTCTCTGAGGTAAACAGTGTTGCATGACACAAAAGCAAACAGCCCGATGTCACCCGATACACCTTTATATCAATGTTAGTTTTCCATTCTTTTACTTGCTTTCTATTCTGTTACAATACGGCAGATTTTTTACGAACGCTCTGATCATAGGCTCTCAAAAATTTCGCGCATGTATGCTCAAGAAGGAAACGGTTACTGTCTAAACTCATCATCTGCCTAGCCTTTTCCCAACTATGTTGGGGTCGGCTTCCAGTCGAACCGGATGCAGCTGAATATCAGTATTTTACATGGAGCGACTGCCTATCAGACCTCCACAACCCAGTAACTGGGTAATACGATACTCTTGGTAGGACTGGTTGTCAGACTTTCTGGCTTCTGACCAACAGTAACGACTGTCAAAGATCTACAAATGACAGCCGGGACCAACGGCTTTACGTGCTTTCCGAGGCACGGAGGAAACTGGCTATGATAAATGGTCACCCATCCACAGACCAACCTCGGCAAGCGTGGCTTAACCCGGAAGATCGGTCTATGCGGCTGTAATTATTTAGCCACGAGCTCCTCGGTTACTGTCTAAACTATCAAATAAAATTTGCCTAAAAAGTTTCCGATCCTAAGATGATGTTACTTACATGTAAATTAAATGCCATTGTGTTTCTAAAAATCTATTGCGAAACTACCTACACGAATTATAAAAATACTGATTCGGGTCTAATTGCGTGGAATATTTTAAAAAGGCACCTTTTTATCTCGCTGTTTAACCGAATAATACCAGCTGTGGTCACAAACGCGACCACGACGGGGCAACAAAGGTATTTTGTGCCTTTTTAAAATATTTTATGCGATTAAACCCGAATCAGTATTTTTATAATGTGTACAAATCACGAAAGTTTAAAAATATTTATCTGCACGAAGTTTAGGGCTGCCAAGACATTTCAGCCGTCATATACCTTTCGGTTACATAATTTCACAATATTTTTCGTGTTTATTTATTTGTGACTGTTTTCCTCTAGAGATGGTTCTAATTGGTTTTTTTTCGACATACACACGCTTCAGCTCACGTTAATTGAACCGTAGAAATAGATACCTACAACTCTCTTAAAATAAATGGTGATTGGTTAGCTTAATGGTTCAGTTGTGGCATTTATACCTTTGCCAATATGGTGGAAACAAAACTTTTGTTCCTGAAGCATTAAATAGAAAAGTGATTTCCATTAAATAAAGACAATCCTCGTGTTTCATATAGGTAAGCGTAGTGACAGGACTGGGAATAGTGGATAAGAGACACTTGAACGTATTTTTTGCAATAACGCTTTTTATCGCGTTTTTTTCGCGGTTTCACTTATCGTCACTTCTTCTAAAACACTGTGTCGGCATTACAGGCTTGTGAAGCCTGTGGCAATCGTTTTTGCGGATATCTTTTTTGGGACAAAACGAAAATAATTTTGTTGAATGAAAAACTCGCGCTCGTATGCGGTTATTTAGTTAGATTTCTCCTAGTTATCAAAGTAAAGAGCAGAAAAGTTTTCTTGTGTGATGATGAAACAGATATATGCTCCGACTGGCCTGAACTTCAAGTACTTCCTTTATAGAACTTATGAAGTAACTTATGCTCGTGGATGAACAACTGCATGGCACAAACTGAGAAAATTAATTATAAACTAAATACTGGAACTGTCCTTGCGGAGGGTAACATAATTGTGCATAACATCTAATAGAGGTTGCGTTCTGTACTATTGACATTAACTGGAGCTATTCAGTTTAATTAATGTTCCGGAAGTAGCTCAACGCCATAGAAGTAATATGCGGCTGTCCCATTTTAAAACCTAGTAAAGGCTTAAAACGAAATTTTACAGGAGAGCGATAAACGTTAAATCGGGCAGCCTTTGAAAAGTATTTATGTTAGGTAAAACCATGTAGTTAAAGTGACTTACTAGGTTTAAAAATGATCAGAGGCAGTGAATGGCACTTACTAGGTATCAATGCTTAAATATATCTGCTTATTATGTGAGTTTTCAACGCTGGTGTTTTTGTATTTGGTAGAGACTTTCTAGGTTAGCAAGATTATGCAATAAAACGACTTTTGTAAAAAGTGTCCCTTACTAGGTTTTGAAATGGGACAGCCGTATGGACTAGAACACTCAACGCCTTTTAATTCTGAAGACTCCTAAAACCAAGGAAGAAGCGTTACTTACCGCTCTGAGTGCTGAGCAAGCACAGAGTATGCTAAAATCTTATTAATTTTAATCATCTCATTCTGGTGCAATTTAAAATTTGCTGACCTTAGCATTTGTAGACAGTGCACCAAAGCGAGGATCTACTGTATTCTGTTTCTATTTTGCTCCATACAAGTTCTATTTACTTATATCACTGCTTGACGTGTAAAAGATGTATTTAAAATGTTTCATGTACACTCAGCAACTTAAGCAAACCATAAAATACGTCATCCGTAGTCTGGTTGGTATATTTTATAGTGTGTGGGATTTGACATTTGACATTCCACGTCACGCCTGTAACTTACGTTCAACGTCACAAGTTTAATCATAGAAAAAATACGCGCTCTCAAAATTTGTGACAAGATAATATTTCGAAATATTTGTGTGTAAGACTTCACCAACGTAAGATATTTTCATGAAAAATCCTTACTTATCGGGCGCTTATATCATCAAGGGGTCTTACTATTCTTCTTGCAGATGGAGTATTCTCAAGGGTAAAGAAAAAAAAAAACATTATGTCCTGGATTTCTTGTTTCTTTCCTTTATTTCTTTTCTGTTGCTGGTTACTCAAAGCAAGGCTTTCGAGATATGAAATGAAGCTTTGAAATGAGGAAAATTAAATAAAACGTAAGGTATAATAATTTACACGATATTAAATGGAAATCTAAAAAAAACTTGATGCTATTAAATACTAGGTATACCTACATAATATTATACCGGATTATTTACTAATCTTGACTTACTACCAGGGATTATAAAAGGTTATTTTTTTCTTAAATTAGTTGTTAATCTTTGAGCGCCGGTGCAAATAAAAACCGGTTCAATTTCGCCAATAACTTGTTCTAATCATTTTGGAATTAATTAATTTAATTCCGCCAAACTAGATCGCTAGTTTGGATGCAGTATGCAGCACCACTCTCCCGCCCACAAATACATAAGTATATATGCACATTCAGGAGTGAAAAAAATGCAACATACAACCAAATCGATACATTTATTTTATTTGTATATTTATATATCATGGATTTCCGCAAAGTAACACCTGATTCCATCATTTATTAATTGTTAATTTTATTTAATTAAGTGTATTATAGGATTATGATATTTCTACTCTTATGATTATTTTGTTCTATATTTGGTAAAACCAATAGTTGTGTAATTTGTATATATACAAGTAATTAAAATTAGATTTCAATAGTTTCAAATATATTTTTTTGCTACCGTTGCAACTAGCAACTACAAATAAGTTTGAGGTGTTCATATAAAAAAACAAACATTACGTAATACGTGCATAAGAAAGAGTAATCGAACACGCCATTACATACAAAGAAATAGACAAATAATTAACAAATTATATTGTGATAAATGAACAGTACAAAATGCAGCGTCGAAATGTCATCCCCGCAGTTTAGTGGAAATCATACTACAAGAACAATCAAATGTCGGATCTGTTTGATCACGTAGTTGCGTCTATTAAATTAGGATTTAGAACACATTGGCACGGCACACGCTTCTCGCGAAGGTATGTTACTAAAATAAACAATACTTCAATAATGCTTACGGAATGGATAGGATATTCAAATGGTTGATTAGAATGTGTTTGAAATTATTTCAGGCGAAGGATTTATTTGAATACAAATCGATGTCGCATTTTACCCGTAGCACGTTGGCTTACATTTGGCTTGCTATGCCTACTGAACAATTCCTCCTGTTGTTATCTTTTAACTTTTGTTGTAATCGTTGTTTAAAAGTTTGCTATGGACTAAATACAACTGTCATAGGTATTTGTATAACACCCGGGACCGTCAGTTTAAGGGATCGCCCATTAATCACGAGAGGGTCAAAATGGGGAGGGGGGGGGGGGGTTGGGAAAAATCAGGAAATATCACAAAGGTGTAGTGAGATATCACGTGTATTTATTTTTTCGTTGAGCTGAAACCTTAATGTCTGAATATGCTTAATTTTCCAGAATTAAATTAGATTATACTTGTATTTAAAGATAACATTCTAAAAAAAACAGAAACTTAGTTCTAAAAATTACACGTGATTTTTAATCTAAAACCTCACCGCATATCACCACGGGGTATGGGGGGGGGGGATTAATGGACGACCCCTAACGTGCTCTACGAGGCACGGAGGGGTCTTAATGTGTAATGAACGGTTACCCATCCACAGGCTGACCGGGGCAAGAGCAGCTTAACCTTGTAAATCATTATTATGATAGGCGCGGTTGATAATTAGTCACAAGCCCCTCGGTGGTATAATTATTAAGATAATATACTTTGAGCCCAACATCACTGGAGGACGAGTTGATTGTATAGTCTTATCGCAACATGAAATCAGTTTTTCAATTGAAAGCCCAGTAAGGGGCGGGCTTTATTTTAAACCACTACTGGCAATGACGGCTAATGGCTTGGCTGGTGGTTTGAAGGGGTACCCAAGGACGATCTAGAGTAGACCAAAAGAAAAAAAAAGGCTGATTGCAAAGACTGAAGATGTTCGCATGGGGTGTACATGACAGCCGTGACACAGATTAGAAAAAAGATGAAGATATTTCCAGTAATTTGTGATACGGAACTAAGTTATCGAAAACTGATAATGCTTTAAATTAAAATAAAGCAGGTACTTTGATACAACCACCAAATAACCAGTTTACCTTCCTACAATATAATTGAAGGCGACCTTTCTTGTTGTAAACAACATTCCAAGTTGAATTAAAGATGTCGAGATGACTTATGAAGATATTTTTTGCGGGTATAAAGAGATATCGTTTTGTTTGGAAAGTATAGAAGGAACAAAATACTGGTTCTGGTATAATTAATAAGTCGTCAAAACGTTATATACAAGAGGAATATAAATAAGCTGCTTTAAAAAATATACAGTATGTTAACTAGCGAAAGGCATTCCCGTTAACCAGCAATATTATAGCGTCCGTACATACAAAAAAAAACTATTGCCAAACAAAACCGAAAATAAAATAATAATTCGTAAAAGCAACGCTTACTGTACATGAGCACTTGTCTATCAATTTGGAAAACACGGCAACATCGCATTTAACGTATATACGCCATTATTTTGGTCTTAAACAGGCCGTTCCGAATTGTTACGTTTTTTTTCCGATATTTTTTTTTTTGCTTTTTGTTTGTATTTTCAAATTTTTATTTTAATACATTAATGGTGTAGATTAAGGGTTTAAGGGAACGCCGTTGTTATATAACATACTATATGTAAATCTAAAAAAGGTCCGTGCTGATGATATAATGATTTTGACAATGAAATAGTTGAGAAAGATAACATAAATCAATGATTTCCGATCACACAGAAATCTGTGGAATTTAATAAAGACTAGAGACCCGCCCCAGCTTTGCACGGGTGCTATAATATGCATGTATTATACGTATAAACCTTCCTCTTGAATCACTCTATCTATTTAAAAAACCGCATCAAAATCCGTTGCGTAGTTTTAAAGATCTAAGCATACATAGGGACAGACAGCGGGAAGCGACTTTGTTTTATACTATGTAGTGATGTTGACAGCGATATACTTCCAGATATCTCATACATTGTTAGATTAATAACTTTCATCATCTTTAAAATAAAACAAAAACCAACTCCGTGTTACCTCTCAACTGAAATAAATCATCTTTGTAATAAAATCTGTTATTTCTTACTATAATATCAAGACGTGAGTTTCAACAGTTCTTCGTAAATAATAATAATATTACCTATGGTTGGGTGCGTTTTGTCGTGGATAGAAAATGTATTGTCTCGTGATTGGTTGATTGGGTAACTCATAAGCTTTTACTTTACACCAGTGGGTTTAGAAGGTTTTAATAGAATTTATTGCAGGTCTTACTTGGGGCTTGAAATAGGATTTAGGCAGTCTCTGTATCCCAATAATCTGTAACTGCTGCAGTTTTTTTTTTGCTATTTAGTTATTTTTAGTATAATTAACTGGAACCTTTTAAATACAATTAATGCCATAAAAATACCACTGTCTATTTATATCACCCCTTGTTCTATCATATCTATTAATGTGTTCCGGAAAAAGGGTGCATTATTAATTATAGCACACGGCTCTACGTCATCATTATAAAATAATAATAATAACGGACCGGACATCTTCCGCACGGAAGATGAGCGGTGATTTCCAAGGAGATAAAATCTCTAGTTAGCCTTTTAAGAAAATGTGCGATCCAGTTCTTGTATCTTCCAACAACAACAAAAGCATTATTTATACGATAAAATAAAATCAAGTACCTATAGTTATCTTGAGTAAGCATAACGAGATACTTTAATGTTTCGAGAGGAGGGCAGAGCGCAATAATTTTTGCATTCGTATTGCAGTCTTGTAAGTGCAATCCGTTATTAAACTCAAAGGCCTGAAGCTGCATTAAAATAAATATCTTGCTTTGATACTGCTTGCTGATAATTAACTCGAAGACTTCCAATATTGAACAATCTTTATAGATCGCTACAATAAGTAAGTGGAAGAATATTGACATATTTACCACTGCTGGTAAACAGATTAGTCGTTGCAGTTTTGAACATACGTCGGGAAGATGCTGCTCCCTGTTATACTTATATAAACCCTCAGTCGCCTTTGGCAACACTCACGTATATTCTTCGAGTCTCGACAAGAGATACCACTCAACGGGTGACGATACACCCTCGGCAGTCAGCCCCGCTACCAACCTTGCAGCCTGGCTAATCTTTTCTCGTATAGCTCCTGCTGACACATTAGAAGAAGACTACACGACTTTGATTGTGGGGTGACGACGCGACGGCTGTAGGGACTACAAACTGTTTTTAGTTTAAAAGCAAACATAGTTTCCATTATATTAAAATTTTATTCATATTGTTCAAAACAGGATGTTAATAAAATTTTAAAGCCAATAAAAACCTAGTGTTGATTATACCATCTATCAGAGCCAGAGCAGTGGTACTAGATTAGTTACGCGCAGAGATATTTCACATTGAGATTTATTGAATAGATGTTCGGTGCTCGAATCAAATCATTCCGTGCGATTTAACTCCACCGCCACAATGTTTGACTACTGATATATTCACTTTTATATGTTTGTAACCCGTGTATCGTTATGAATGGAATAGCTTCTTACATCTTAAATTACTATCATCCTATGATATCTTCAATCCAAAGATCAACAATTCTGTAAGCACGCCAAACTACAGCTCAATCTGAATACTAAAACTTATTGAGGGTGGACTGTCAGTCATTTAAATAAGTTAATAGTACAGCTGGTTGTTTGTTAATCTTATTATAACGAGACAGATGTCTGGTAACAATTTGATAATTTAACGTAGCGTATATAATTTGTGTCTCTCGTTGTCGCACTGACTATACCGCTACGCCAACTTTAATCATGTCATTCAATATGATTAAATATATACATATTATGATAAGATAATTTTAATTCATTTTATTTTATTTTACTCGTAATTACTCCTATCAGAATAACTGCTAAAATGTTTTACTTTATGGTTTACAACGACGTTTAACAATAAAAAAACCGTACCTAATAAATTCCCGAAAAAAATAATTCTGTTCCTTAGGAGCCAATTATAGTTCACAGTTCGCTTATGGTAAGCTGACAAAACTGTCTGACATTGGTAAAAAATAAACCCGTAATCATTATTTTGGCTGGAATTCGAATTTTTCGCTGTCAATGAGTTGTTGTACTTATGAAACGATTACGTAGTGTGGACTTAATTAATGAAGAACTTACACTGCACAACATATGGGTATTCTCTATCTATTGCCTATCGATCACATGTGCCTCAACATTTTGCTAGTGTACAAATTGCGATACATGACGATATGACTTACCAATTTTGGTAAAAATAATTCAGGCACTATAAATAATAACTTTAGTAAGTAAGTTATATCTATTTGTTGTTTTTGTCTGTCTCTCTACTGCAAGCAGGTATAAATAAACATGCGACTTTTTTGAATAATATACACTTCTCATCAAAAAAATCGAAACACTTCCGAAATTATCTTTGTATACAATTAAACAAAAAACAAGCATTAATTCATTATAGCAAAAACATAATTTAGTAGCTGGAAGTTTGGCCTTTACGATGGTGTACGAAACTTCCAAAAATTTGTTTTTTTTTTTTCAATTTTTATCCTATAAATGAATGGAACGTTGTTTTGAGATAAACGTGTGTTTAGAGTTGGAGTACATTTGTCGTGCAAAAAACGCAAAAAAGCGCATGACTTTAAAATTTTCTGTTTGTAATTTGTTGATTAGGCTCTGTGACGTCTGTTAAAAAGTTTTTTTTCTAACACACATGCATACTTCACCCGCAGCAGCCGCCCAAGAAGTGGCATTGCTGGATTCTGGCACTAGTCAGCGTGTTGTGGCTGCAATCTTGCATCTAAGCCTCTTGTCTGTTCATAGAGTGTACCAACGCTATCGGGAGACTGGTTTATTTACGCGCCATCCAGGATCTGGTAGGAATCGGGTCACTTCTGCGTGAGACGGCCGGTTTATTGCAACCGTTTGTTTGCAAAATCGACGCCTTCGCGCTTTTCAACTGCAGCAGCAGTTCCGAGTAGTTCGAAGGGTGACTGTAAGTGGCTCTACGATTTGAAAAAGATTGAAGGAACGTAGACTGGTACCACACAAGCCAGCTAATGGGTCAAAATTAACAACAGACCATCGAAGAGCTCACCAAAAAAAATCGAAACACCTCGCAAGTTTTTGTTTTGAATGGATTATTAGAAAAACATGTTTTTTTTTTAATAAATACTAAATGCCATTTAATAGTAGGTAGCATAAGGTTTAAAATTCCTTATGTTGATGTTCCATAATTTTACTCTCGTCAGAAAAGAGATCCTTGCTCATTTGTAGGTTTGAACAATTTAAGTGCACAAGTGCAAAGTTAAAGCGCACTCTTCGATGGTCTGTTGTTAATTTCGGCCCATTAGCTGGCTTGTGTGGTACCAGTCTACGTTCTTTCAATCTTCTTCAAAACGTAGAGCCACTTACAGTCACCCTTCGAACTACTCGGAACTGCTGCTGCAGTTGAAAAGCGCGAAGGCGTCGATTTCGCAAACAAACGGTTGCAATAAACCGGCCGTCTCACGCAGAAGTGACCCGATTCCTACCAGATCCTGGATGGCGCGTAAATAAACCAGTCTCCCGATAGCGTTGGTACACTCTATGAACAGACAAGAGGCTTAGATGCAAGATTGCAGCCACAACACGCTGACTAGTGCCAGAATCCAGCAATGCCACTTCTTGGGCGGCTGCTGCGGGTGAAGTATGCATGTGTGTTAGAAAAAAAACTTTTTAACAGACGTCACAGAGCCTAATCAACAAATTACAAACAGAAAATTTTAAAGTCATGCGCTTTTTAGCGTTTTTTCCACGACAAATGTACTCCAACCTGTGCTCCAACTCTAAACACACGTTTATCTCAAAACAATGTTCCATTCATTTATAGGATAAAAATTAAAAAAAAAAACAAAATTTTGGAAGTTTCGTACACCATTGTAAAGGCCAAACTTCCAGCTACTAAATTATGTTTTTTCTATAATGAATTAATGCTTGTTTTTTGTTTAATTGTCGCCACAAAGATAATTTCGGAAGTGTTTCGATTTTTTTGATGAGAAGTGTAGTTAATATTCACTCGTTACAGCCTATTTTGGAGAGCTCTATGTAACAACAACGGTAAGAACAGTACGTGTGGCCTATTTACTGCTTCGTGAGGTAAACAGGAATATTGCCTGTTTGTTTGTTATTACAATATAAGGATTCACACCTTCACATTTCTCTTGAGGTATTGAAGAAAGGGAATACCTAAAAGTATTGTATTTTTCATATCTGTAGTGGAGGAAATTATTTTTAACAAATAGCCTCCATGTTTGAGGTCGTTCTATTCTTTCGATATTATTACCCGTTTACCTCCTACTGGTTTATTTATCTTTATACATTATTTAAAAATATAAAAAATAGTAGCCCTCCGGCATCAGGAGCAGGGTCCAACCTACAGGTGGTTGGGGCTCCAGAGAAAGGAGCTTTACAATGTGTGCCATGTCAAGGAGTACCGCTTTCTGTATAAATAAAGGACTTGCGTTGTTAGTGTCCCACAGTAGGGCAAAGGTCACCCTTCTCCCTGTCAATTGCAGGAAAGAACCAGCCTAAGCAGATGTTTCGACAAGTTTGTCGACTAATATACTATCGGTTTTGGAAAATAATCAGCAACAAAAGTCAGATTACCTAATGTGGGTACAAGTAAAGAAGCTATTCGGCTGTGTCATGGCCATAAAAACTACCTCTACATTTATAAAGAATTTAATCGAGTATGGCGCTTACATGGTTTGTTGCTATTCACAATTAGTTTTATGACACATACCTTACATTTGTCTGGGTGGATAAAGGTCAAGTTATTTTAGATTTGTATGTACAAAAACGAAACTTCATTCACGTGTCTTTTCAAAATCATGGTAGTTATGACCTTTACTGTCTATGTGATACTAACAATACTTTAATTAAATTGAACTCCGCGTTTATTGAACAATTATTCTCGAATAATTGACATTCCGAAATAGCCTTTTATCAGCATTAATTCCAAATAGGCACGTAGGTAGGATAGCTAAACAATCGGGAATATAGATTGTTCATTTGGTTTGGTAAAGGACTGTTTTATTGAAGTAATTTTTCAGGCATACCAGACCGTCTGGAAGTTTCGCGTGTTACAAGAATTAATTTATCTTAATATTCTCGTCCTTACGGTGAAGTGGACCTTGGGATTGAAGTACGCAATATAACACGAAATTGTTATTAGTCTATTGTTGAAGAGAACCCCTTTACCTAATTGACTCGTATGACATGCGCAATGAACACTAGGTTGTTTGTTTGTAGTTATTATATATGAGTTGACAACCTTTGCTTTTTTTCTTCACTCCGAAATCTCACTAATATGAATTAAATTATGTGCAAAAGTTTTAGATGTTTATTATTCAACTGCAAACTAGATTATGTTATATAGAGCTAGAATATATCTAGAAACAGCACAAATATTACATAAAATCTCGGAAAACGAAAATCGTTTCAGTGAGTTAATCATAACACATATTTCTACCCAAATAGAATTCCTCATTATTGAAATGGTAATCATGATTTATTGTTCTTTGAAATAGTCCGTTTGGCAGGAGAGCTTTGATTACATTGTAGTGTTATAAGACTTATAAGTCTGCTTGTAGGTTATCGTTTTGATAAATTCCTTTAGTTGCTTCACTATACCCAAGAGCGAGGTGGGCTATTCTTAGCATGCGTCAAAGACGTCAATGACCAAACTGGCTCATGTCTACCTACAAGTAAATACGTAGCCTTTTTTATATGCGATTCTAAGGGCTCTAAGGGTGTAGTGCTATGGTGTTATTTTTTATGGTGCTGCGACGGTCTGCTCCCCAGCTGCCTATTACCGTCCATCCTGTTTTATATAGCCACCCATTTTCAATAGTACACAGTATTTTGATATTGAAAATAACTTTATATTTTTTAATGACTTCTTAACTTACACAAACATTGAAATATGAACTTTGAAACAAGTGTTACGGATGAATTATTTTTGGTTAATAGAGTATGTAAATATCATTTCGGACTCTCGAAACTTTCAACAATTAGGGGCGTGTGAGTTAAAATTTTGGGAACAGTGTAATCAACACATTTCGTTGGCTATTGGCTGCGAAGGGCCGTATGTTTCTAATGGGAACATTTGAAATATATGCAGTTCAGTTATTATTGTGTTCGTTGTGGTACTGTGTCTTTTATTTAAAAAGATCTGAAAAGCTCATAAACTACATCCGCTGTAGAGCATTTCAGCCCCATTTTTAATACAGTTTTTTTTATATTTAATAATGTAGAATATGGGTATAAGTCATATCAGGCCGTAAAACTTCACCACTGAAACTTAAACATTGCCTGACATAATCACCACGTTTGGCGAACGGAAAGTATTTTTGAATACTGCATCATTCTATACCTTAAAACAAAATTTCAATTATTATTCCACTACTACATATTGCAAAAGTATTTTACATTCTTCAGGTAATGAAAGTAAAGAAAACACCTAGGGTTATTGTCACGCGAATGCTATCCTTCTACAATCCCGTTGTCACTCGTTTTAAAGGACGGACATTTTTCAGCTGTCAAAAAGCCATTTGCGGTAACTTAAGGTCTCGAAACGCTTCAATGTTAAGAGTAGGGATGGGGGCTTTTTGCGTTCCGAGCTCAGATCAGAGAAACGAGGGAGATATGTTTCAATGACGCCATATTTAAAATTATTGCGTGTCAACGAATCATCATCCTACCCATATGGGTACCCAAACAGATTGGGATATCTCAATCTGTTTGGGAACGGCGCAATACGTCTTTTTCTTCCATCCATCTCTATCACCTGTCATCTCAGTGAATACTTCCTTCTTAGCCTTATCATATTTCAGATAATCCATCCATCTTTTCTTTGTTCAATATAACTTAAATCTATTTAGAATACATTCCACGAAGCGCCCCAATTTGAAGAGAACCAATTCGAATCACAACAATAGTAATAGGAATATTATAAAATATGATTCGAATTGATGCGCTAAATGGAATACTTCTACATTCATTCTTAAAAACGTGTATTAATGCGTGTCAAATGGTAAAAGTACGTATCTACCATAAGTTGATTTATTATAGGCCTTCTTTGTGACGTCAACTTTTCCACTATTCAGATAGACTTGTAATGTCTTTCCACAATGACACACGACAATTAGTTTTTCGAGAAGAATCAATATCTCATTATCCTTAGTCCTTCTAGATTCATCACACATCTATTGAATAAAAAAGTATTTTTTGGACATCTTGTGACAGTTTCTATAAGTACATAAAATTAGCATACTATGCCCCACTGCTCTATGCACGGTGTATCTGATATGCCAATTTTGGGCATATTGAGTCATTTATTGCAATGGTTCTTTCGTATTTGTTTCGTAAGATCTGAGGTTTCGAGTAATTCGTTGTGTCACTACCGGCAGCTGCCTCTCGAGGACGAAATCACATGAAGCCTTAACGGATGTTTTTCGCTTTGTTTGTGTGTTTGGTTGTAATTCCAAGGAAGCGGCCTTTTAATGGGATAGGCAGTTTATTAGGAGTGTTCGGAAGCTCGTTGACAGGTGGGATTAACAGTGGGGGCCGTTGCTATGCGTATGGTATGGCTACTATAAGGAAACTATATCGGTCGGAATTCGACGCTTGATATGATAATAATACCCCTTTGAATTCAGTTTTTATCGTTCTATTTTTCGTCCTTCAATATGATGCCTGCGTCTTTATCGTACACATAGGGGAATTCCGTCCAGTAAATTTTCGCATAAAATAATTCAGCTGCTACTTTCAGCACCCTTAAAAAGCGATAAACATCTAACAGCTTCCCTTTCCTTGGCGTTCACAAGCTACGTCCGTTCGGAAATGTCTTTAAAATGGCTACACCAGAGTGCGCTTTACAAAATAAACGGCGCGGCTATTATCGGCATTCTTCCGATACTATTTTGGGTCTCAGCTGCTGTTGACAATTCATTAAGTTAGATTGTTTAGTCAGGAATGTCAAATGCAGGATTGGCTCTTTTGAAAATGTTCTTCTCACGAGTCGACAAGAGCTATTATAGTTCATGATGTGGCAAAAATATTAGCAGAACAGACAGTTCTGCTAATATAAAATGCCCTGGGTGTGCCGAATGTACTTAAAAATCGTCAATAGTTGTGGTGGCTCTTTTAATTGAATTTGAGCTTATAATATTAGAAGTTACAAAAGAAATTAGATCGTCATACTAAAGAGGCCAATGTCGATAAGCATATAACTGGTAGTCTAATTTTCTTCTTATCTTTTTTTATAGTTAAAATATGGAGCGTACCGTATTGGGTATTAAGCTCAGTGACCGAATACGTAATACCACGATACGCCATAAAAAAGGAATCGCCGATGTGGGCCATAAGTCTGCAAGACTGAAGTGGGATTGGGCGGGTCATGTATGCAGAATACATAACGACATATGGGCCAGAGTCATCACGCAGTGGGTGCCGGAAGACGGGCGTCGTCGCCGAGGGAGGCCTAGGAAACGCTGGCGTGATGACTTCGAGTCGTTTATGGGAGATTGGCCAGAGAAAGCAATGCATAGAGATGAGTGGAACGCTATGTGGGAGACCTTTGCCCAGCAGTGGGACAAAGTAAATTGAAAAAAAAAAGTTAAAATAAATGACTACTTGATTAAACTGTATGTTACGAGTATGTGACCATGATATAGATTCGTCTGTCTCTTCATTTCTATATGAAAGGCACAAAAGCTCCATCAAAGTAATTAACCTATCAATAGATGAAGAAGTTGGGTCTTCACCGCAGAGCTTTGATGTTCCTATATCTATTATGAATGTACTCTAGCGCCGGTAGCCAGTGCCGAATCTTGTTTGTTGACTCTCCGAGGTTTCCCCCATGTTTACTAACCCGTTCAAAAGACTGTTCGTCACCGTTTTTTCGCCCGGTCGCTCGCCCGGTTTTTTTTAATTCCCAAACACGTGTCAAATATTTAAATCAGTAGATACGCATGATTCGGTTTATTAATTACTGCTTACACAAACTAGATTAATGACATGAATCTTACAAAGAATTCTAAACATTAATTAGGTACCGTTAATTGCCAACACAATAATCATTTATCTTAACTGAGAATTATAAAGAACATTCGAATTTGTACCTGTCATTGTTATACAGTGTGTCTGGCTACACTGGCTACAAAATAATCAATGTTGATTACCAAAATGTATGAAAGAGCAGATTTTTTTTTCAAGAATTCATAGATTTTCTGCTAGAAAAAGTTGTTCAGATTGATGAGCAGAGTTCATAGTTTTCGTATGTACAGTCTGTAGTCAGACACACTATTGAAGTAAATGATAGTTACGTTTATTTCCATGCTACGGTCCGGCGAAAACCAGATAAGTGCAGTGCAATAGTTTTATCTAGGTATCCCTATATAGAATGATAATTAATAAAAAATAAAGCCCGAATCTCTCTTTCTGAGAAGAGACCGATGCCCAGCTGTGAGACAGTAATGGGCTGATTATATTACAATAACGGAGAAAGGTACATCCATTAACAAAAATAAAAAAAACACTGCTGTGATTCTATTCCAATGCAGTGACTCGCTGAGTTTGAACGGGCCTAAGCATTCATTTCGATATTATAATTAATTAACCAATCACAAAACCCGGTTTTATTACATTCCGTCCTGTCAACGTTTGTTGCTATCAGTCTGTATGTTCAGAAAGCGGCCTGTACCCGTTTACATAAAAAAATCGTAATAGGAACATCTTAAAAAATATCTAAGATGTTTTTACGTTTTATTGTGATCATTTCTATACACAATTTGTTCTGAAACCTTCTATTCGTTCACGTTAATCAGCATGAATTCGTTAAAGTGCTGGCTGGTTTTAGACATACCTATCCTTGTCCCGCATCACCTTTGAAATCGCGTGATTTCAGCTGCGAAAGCATCTTAAAGAATGCGTAAGCATGCTGAATCATGGGAAATTTAAATGAGCATACAAGATGCTCATCTTCTATGAGTAAAATGAGAATTAATTCTGATAAGAGTTTTTGGTCCCTTAACCACCTCGGACTTAGTTTTTGTAGCTATTTTCTCTACAATATGAAACTTTTAAATGGCTACCCCGTTAATGCAGGGTTTATATAGGTCAGATAAATTGGAATTCACGACATTGTAAATCCTTGAGGCAAAACAATTTTTTAGACGTAGTTTAGAACAATATTCATCACTAGATAGATAGACGTTATAATATATATAATATGAAAAAAAAACAGAAAGAACACCTACACATAATAAGAACACTACAAATTGATAATTCATCATTGTGTACTACAGGTATAAATTGCGAAACAGTACCGTAGGTCTGAATTGTTTATTTAAAAGGAACGCTATAAATATCTATCAGGAAAGAAAAGATTTGGGCGAGCCGACACAGTGTGGCGTGACGTGACACGCATGCCACCAGTAGGTCAAGTCGACGAAATATTTTACACCTGACATTCTCCATGTAAGAAAACTGCTCAGTAACGAATATTGATACAGAACGCCTCTATACAAGGTTAGTCAGAAAGGGGGTACTAATCCGAAAGGGGGTTAAAGTACCCATAATAATGAATAACTTTTGTTCTACAACTTTCTCCAAAAGTCAATAGTTTAAGAGAAATAGGTGACCAAAGATCTCAAAAAAAAATCTCTAAAATCTATCTATCCCCAGATATGATCAGCTGTGTTTACATTTTAGGTCCTATTTGGAGTCATGAATTAGAAGCACCATTTTCTGAATTTGTAACTAAAGCAGGGAAGAAGAATTTAAAAAAAACTAAAATTAAAATCAATTTGCATTGAAAAAAAAATTGCCGAATTTTGAAATTTTAACATTTGCTTTAAGACAGTCATCAGTGGTACTATAAGTGGCCTGCGGATTAGTACTCCCTTTCCGACTAACCTTGTATAAAATACGAGATTTTCATATTTGTATGTAAGGAAAAATATTTTCTTTTATGGAGTAAACGCACGTACAACTGGCGAGGCGTAAGCTGAGCTTTGCATTTGTGTGAATGCACATAGAATCGATTGCCAAAAAGCAGTATAAACCGGTTTAAACCAAGCAAAGGGCGCGTCTGCATTCGTTCTCACACAAATGCAAAGCTCAGCTTAGGCCTCGCGGACGGTAATAATTAAACTATTTTTAATACATAATATTAACCTTCTGTATTCGCTGCAACGTACGAGCTTCCGGACGGTATTAGCCAAACTTGGCGCATGCCAATCTGCCAGGATTAGTGTTCACTATAAGATAATGTGAGAGTAAAAGTGGGTGCTAGTATAGGATAGAAAATCTCAATCGCTTTTACTTCTAGTAGGAAACAAAATGTTTTTATTTCTTTAGCGTGAACAACCACAGACAAGCAATAGAAACCCGAAGACATGATGGGACTAAGTATTTTCCCGTATCAATTTTCCACACAATTTGTCTTTTTATTTTTTATTTTTCGGCACCATATCAGTATGTTTGTGTTCTTTATTTTCTGTTTAAAGAATCACACCCACGCAAATATATTGTTGGAATTTCCAAAGTTGATTGACCTTATTATTATGTCTGGCGGTTAGATTGGTGATCAGATCGATGTCTAAGCGAAATCACCTTTAGCCTCACACTTTAATTAGATTCGATTTCGATCCCAAACATTACTTTATGTTACTTTCATTAAGTGCGGCAATTTAGACGACTGAAATCCAATAGGTAGCAGTAATGAAAACGTAGATTAAAAGTACGTGTCGAACCTTTGAATAAAGTTGTCTAGGAAACTCAATAGAGTTTATAAGTGACACTTTATATTAGAGTGAACAGACAGTTTGATAATTTATGAGATAGCGGTTCGTCCTCTTGTACCACCAGCGAGATAACAAGTTTTTAAAGACTATAAACATAGTTTTATCGGAATTTTATATGAATAATTTGTAAACCGGCGTAGTATGACTCATTAATTAATGGCTCTAACCACCTACTGTGATGATGTTACTTTCGTTATACTTAAGGTGTATTAGCATCAAGTCGATCCTGACAGAGTCGCCATGTAAGGTTCGACGCGAAGAGTAATTAATAAATCAAGTGATGTTAACGAATGTTCTATAATTATAATATATTAATAACTACATAGTGTAAAACAAAGTCGCTTCCCGCTGTCTGTCCCTATGTATGCTTAGATCTTTAAAACTACGCAACGGATTTTGATGCGGTTTTTAGATAGAGTGATTCAAGAGGAAGGTTTATATGTATACTACATGCATGTTATAGTAGAGAAAAACGCGGAATACGCGATAAACGACATCCACGCGGGCGACCTCGTACGATTATAAAGAGTGAGAATACACAGAGTTGATACATTGGACTTACAAAGGCGTAGTAACCTCAGCTGTGTGAACTGACAATTCTCGCAAAGCTCTTTTACGGTTTAATATCGTATCGTCTTGACGACGATATTAGAAATTTCACCAGTTTAAATATAGTTACTCCTTTCATGTATATACGAAGCATTGTGTATAAATAAATAGGCTCACTCGTTCCGGGGCGTTCATTAAACAGAATGAATCTGTAGATTTCAGGAACACGATAGACATTTCAGTAGAATAGCTTGAATTTGGGAAAATTCATTTACTTAATTCAATCCAGTCGGAAAATTTTGAATGGAATATTTCACCGTATTTTGACTAGTCAAAGCTTTAGAATTTTTCAATCAAATTTCCGTGATCGGTGGTTACTTGTTATTGCTCATTGCTCTTGAATCGTTTGAGTATAGATAATAACTTGTATGGAGCATTGTATGATATAAGTACGACATAAATATTGTATTTCTAGCTTCTGCAAGGATGACATGTTCGAACTATGAAAAAACCTCCTTTAGGAGTCCTTCAGGAGAAAAGGGGTTAAAAAAGATATTCCGATAAGAAAAACAAGTTTGAATAAAGTAGTGGGACAGCCTTGACTGATGTTGTGCGGAACTTTGCCATATCTCGTGATGGTGTGCCCCAACCATCAAATCTTATAGCTTTTCAAAGATATTGTGGCAAACTATTACATTCTTTATTTTATTAAACCCTTTGAATGATATAAAATTATATTATTTTAGGATAGGAAACCATTAGAAAGAAAGAAAAGAAAACAACCATTCGTTAATTAAAAATCTCAGTATTTTTTGTTTTAGGGCTCTGCAACAAAATGTCTTCTTCTTCTATCGTGTCGGCACGAGCTGTACGACAATAGGGCATGCCGTGGTGAAAAGATTAGCCAGTCAGCAAGGTTGGTAACGGGGCTGACTGCCCAGGGCGCGCCGGACGTACTTAAGTATAGTCACTCGTGGAGGCAACAAAATGTAAAAATGGAACCTTATTTCGAGACTCCGACATCTGTCTGTTTGATTTCTATCTTATTTTAAAATTTATATAAATTGCCGTTTTCTATTAGGTTCGGAATGAACGAAATCCACGTCGAATTTGGTCGGTATTTTTTTCTTCCTACGTGTTCTGAACAATGAAATAAAAAAAGTGTTCATCCATCATCTTACGAATAGACGTTTATGAAAAAAGTGATCATTAATATGAATAATAAAAAAAAACATTGAATCTAAACTAACATACTTAATTTTGAATACAAAAATAATGAAAAATGGGGACGTCCAGATAAAGATCATAATTAATAAACTAATACATATCTAATATTATTGAATTCGCCAGTATTATGTGAAGGCCGTGTTTAAATATGACGATTTTTATTGCTTTATTTAATTTATAATTATATTAAGTTATTGCTGTATTACTTATTAATTCCTCTGCATAGGGTTGTAAAATTTTATTTATTCTTTACTAAGTCCCGTTACAAAGTCACAGACATATTATCTACATATATTACCACACAGATTGATCCACTTTTTTTGCTCTTAAACTTCGAATTCTTTAGCTTTAATAACGCGGCAGAAACTGGTACAATTTTTATGACAAAGTCGTTTGGATGATTTGAATTCCGTGTAGAATCGGGACAAACATAACTTAAGATTTATCTTTAGGGTCCTTCCCTTACTGAATTCGATTGCCACTTTGTTACGAACATCAAATCAAGAGTTTGAGTATTTTGAAATTGTTTTGTTAAACTAAAAAGTTCTTAGGCGGATGAAATTTATCGAAGGAAGCTTTCGCAGCTTATAAATTATACAGTTAGTGCCAAAATATGAATTTTTAAGGAAGGTTAAAAATTAAGAAATCAATATTTATTTTGTCAAATTATTATGTTTTAACCTTCCTTATAAATTCATATTTTGTCACTAACTGTATAATTTATAAGCTATTATTATTTCCAACTTGATGCATCACAATATAATAATAATATCAAATACATAGTGGTCTACACACGTATTCAGTTAGTGACAAAATATGAATTTATAAGGAAGGTTAAAAATTAATATATCAATAATTGTTGATTAAATAAATATTTATTTATTAATTTTTAACCTTCCTTATACATTCATAATTATTTTGTCACTAACTGTATAATTTGATATGTAATTTTTGAAAAAAATGTATTTCTTAAAGTTGATGCATCACAATATAATAATAATATCAAATACATAGTCGGCTGTAAACCTATAATCAAATACTGATCTCTTTTGTATTGCGATAATACGAATAACAAAACCAACTACGGGGATCAATTGTACATACGAATGAACACCGCGATTGATATTAATTCTCAAAGCCTAAAATTGTAAACCTACAATAACACAAGTACAAAACTATCATTCAAAATAATTACTTGTTGCGAAAACACAATAATCGATTCCATTAATAATACCGCACCTGTGTCTGTGCTAATTTTGTAATAAAGTATGAATAAACAAATAAAATATTAATTATTTATTTTTTACCATGGAGCATTTTATTATCTTGTTAGTTTTTTATAATAGAAAACGACTTTAGACTTTTTATAAATACCTGTAATCTGTTTTTTTTCATCTTGTATATGTACCTAGTCTTGCCATAAATATTGTCAAGAAGAAAAAAAAAAAAAATTGCAAATAATTTTTATTACTTTTACAGTGTGTTAGTTTAATACATAAATATAAAACAATTTAAAATATGAAAAGCTTATTCGAAGTGGTCTCCATTGGCTGCAATTCAGTCCTTTAAGCATTGAGGCCAGTTATCAGCCAAGCCATACTCTCTAAAACTGACCATAAATCATAATCCAGCGGATTAAGATCGGGACTAGACGACGGCCAGTTTTCAGCTCTGATGAAGTCCGAAACGTTCACTTCCAAACAAGACTGCGTGGAACGAGCTTTATGACCCGGCGCCGAGTCTTGTTGGAAGGACCATACTTGATTATTGAACATGGTGTTATTTACCTTCTCAAAAATGGTATCTTGATACACTTGTGCCGATGTTTTGATACCTTTTTCACAAAAATATGGCTCAATCACTCCTTCATAGCTAACACCCCACCAAACCATCACTGAAGTCGGATAATGCCCACGTTGCACTCTGTCGACTAATTGGGAAGCTTCCTAAAACCTTTGAGCATAAATACGGTCATTTTGTTTGTTAAAATGTTGCTCAATTGTAAAGATTTTCTCATCCGTAAACAAAATTTTTCTGTGACCTCCCTTTGCGTACCGCTTCAGTAGTTGTTTCGATTTTACCACCCTATTCTTTTTTAAATTATCAGTAAAAAAATGACCAGTGCGTCTCTTATAGGCTGCGAGTCCTAAGTCATCTTTTAAAATACGCGACATGGTTCTGGGTGCTATCTTCATCTCCCGAGATAAAATCTTTTGTTTTCGGACAGGATTTCTTCGAATTCTTTCCCACCTTTTTCGTACGAAAACTACGTGGACGGCCAGATCTTTTTCTGTCCAAGCGTATGGAGAGTTTTAAAAATTGCATTTGGTTCCATACCAACTTTGTGTAGTGCAATCACAGCGATTCGGTTCTCTTTATCACCCCACTCCATTTTAATATCGCAAAATATTGTACAATATATTGGCGCCAAAATTAGAAAACTTAATGAACAATCGTATAAAAATGACAGATTCCAAATTCAAATGTAATATCTTTCTTATTTTTAACTGTAACAGTATTTATGGCCAGACTAAGTATATCTTTGTGATGCAATCTATTACTCATCCTGTTGCGGAATGTTAGGGAATCAGGATGTAAATTAAATAAATTAACGAAATGGTTAATCATTGCGTAAAATGATGTATTACCCAAATAACTGCTGGATTAATTTTATCACGGAGATAAAGATTTACTTAAATTAAATTGCTGGATGCGGTATTCCTTCAGAGACCGTAAAAATAAACAGCAATATCGTATGGCTATAGCTTACGTACCCAACGGTAAAACAAGATGTGGTAGGTAATAAGTTTAGTAACCTTTGTAAGGTTTCCTTCTACCTTAAGTCGCAAGAGAGCCATAGCCGATAAATATGGGGTTAAGGGATCGCCGAAACACATTTAGGTTTCATGATAAAATATTTTATGGAAAGGTACCTTCTCTTTCATAAAATACTGTATCATGAACACTACATACTTATAAATCACTCTCATCTGTTTTTCATATTTATTGTGTTAGAGGTAATATAAGTTATATGTATAATGTAAAATAAAATATTATCACAAATGAAATTAAATTTATTGCTATTTCAACAATTTATACAAGTAATATTTACATGCCTTCGGTTTGGAGGTCCTTGCTTTGCTCCGCATCGCTGCCACTGCGGTGAAGCTGTCGACAGCCTCGGACACCACGGTTTGTCTTGCAGCAGGAGCGCAGGTCGTATAGTACGGCACGACAACTTAAATTATATTATCTGTCGTGCTTTGTCACCACCGGCGTTCCAGCTGTATTAGAACCAAATGGCTTGGCACGTGACGATAGCAACAGGCCATGATAGCATGTCATTGTTGCCATGGAAGATGGGTAGGCCTCTGGTGTGGGACGCAACGTGCATCTATACCCTTGCGCCATTCCATCTTCCCAGCTTGACGGGCTGTTCCGGCGCTGCGAAATTACAATAACTTTATTAGTAAATATATTTTTGAGCCGTTTTAGGTTGAAACAGTCGAGTCGTGGGTACCGAGTGCCCAAGTCCTATACAGAGACATTGCAAGGCGGCTGGACGATACTTCCTGTGACACGAAGGTCGGCCTCTATTTTGGTAAAAGGACTAGCATTGTCATATAACGTGGCCATGCTGCCAGTCTTCTGGGCACGTTACTAGTCAACAGCGATGCGGAGGAATATTTTGATGGCCTCTTTTAATTTGTAGTTTCACACTAGGAGATATTTTTCTTAATTTGTATATATTTGTAGTTATAATATTTATTATGGATTTTGATAGTTTCACTATCAAAATCATTCGTATATCAATACAAATATACTACTCCTTCTACATGGTTGTCTGGAAGAAATTGCCGAATTGCGACAAGATCGCCTATTATAGGTTTTTTTTTTTAAATTTTCTTATTGCCAAATAAACCATGTCTTTTACTATGTAGGCTCTTGTTTTATGAACAATGGAGCTTCCAGGCTATAAAAAGCTATCAATTGGAAGTCGAATAATGGATTTTTTTTCTATTTCATCATCGGCATGAGTATCTATATTATATTCATAAATAAAATTCTAAAAACAAGGAAGAAAAGCTTTTTGTGAAAAAATATATACCATACCTACATGTAGAATATTATAGGTTTGTATTATTAGAAATAATTTATACTAGCTTTTGCCCGCAGCTTCGCTTGCGTGAAATTTTGAACCCGTTAAGTGATGATTTTCCATACAAACTTTCATCCCCTATTTAACTCCCTGAGGGGTTGAATTTCGATAAATCCTTCCTTGTTCCTTGTCTACATTATAAAGGGAACCTCTGTGTAAAATTTCAGCTTTCTAGGTCCAAGGGTTTGGGCTGGGCGTTGATGAGTCAGTTAATCAGTCAGTCAGTCAGGACTTTTCTTTTTATTTATATAGATAGATAGTATAATCTATGTAAATAAAAATGAATCCCTATTTCCCTTGGTCAGTAAAATACACATCATACGCGTCATGTATTGTGTCACATCACGCGTGATGTGACGCGTGCTCACATCACGCGTGAGCAGCTGGACCCATTTCGCAATTTTTTTTATCTTGTTTTCGTAATTGTCAGGAGAAGGTTCTTAAGAAAGAAAATTTCGAAATTAAAAAAAAAACGAAATTATCTCAATAAGTTCATATTCTTCATTTGTTTACCGCATGCATGAAAATGGTTTTAACTTTTTGTTACTATTTTGGTTTTGTTTCTGAAGGTAGGTAGTAAGTAGGAACCAGATCCTAGTGGCTGAATGGAAGGAGCGACTTGCGCGACCCAGCGCAGAGCACGCCGCAATAGCGGCGGTAAGGCCCGGAGAGGCGTCACGGCGCCCTCAGCTTCCGGCTGACGCAGGTACTCTCGGGACATGGTTGTTTCGGGAAGTACCTGTGTCGCATAGGCCGGGAGCAGACGCCCGGTTGTCACCACTGCGTCGACTGCCCCGAGGACACGGCGCTGCACACGCTGCAGGCGTGTCCTGCTTGGGCGACGCAGCGCCGCGAACTAGTCGCGGCGGTCGGTGGTGACCTCTCGCTTCCAGCCGTGGTTCTGTCCATGGTTGGGAGCGAGAGTGCGTGGGAAGCCGTCGCCTCCTTCTGTGAGGAGGTGATGGCGACCAAGGAGGGAGCGGAGAGGGAGAGAGAGGCAGCTGCCACTCTCCCTTCCCGCGCTAGACGCACCGGGCGCCGGAGGGCGCGCGACGATCTCCGGCCACCGTAGTGTGTGGCCTGCGGGCGGCGGGTTAGGGGACCCGTCGCCCGACCAGTAACAGGCCCGAGAAGGCGGCGCGCTGTGTTCCGTGCGCGCCTCTCAGGAGGACGTGGGGCAAGGCCCCACAGAAGAAGAGGTCCGCCAGGGGCTGGCGGACCGAGGCCTGCCGGGGTCGCGGTGCATGCAGCTGCGAATCTCGCGACCCCGGCCAAGGGTCAGGAGAAGGAACACCGTGGGTTTTTAGCCGGTAAGAGTCCGGCATACCCCTTTGCCTTCCCCGGGCGAAGGGCATCCATGAGGATTTTCCCACGAAAAAAAAAAAAAAAAAAAAAAAGGTAGTAAGTAGGAAAAAGTGCATTGCAACGCATAGCGGGTACAGTTAGTATAGTATAATAGTTGATAGAAATACTGGTATTCAGCCGCATCTCGTTAGATTGAAAGTTGACCCCAACATAGTTGGGAAAAGGCTAGGCTGAGCAATTATTAGATATGGTAAAATAACATGATTTTGAAAAAAATACTGACAACGAGTCCCTTCTTTTCACTTTTTCAAGGTAGGGCTCATTCACACGGGTTCCGTCATTGACGATTCGTCATTAAACACGATACGTCATGACGGATGGACGTTCACATTGCATACGGAATCATGTTTTATCACGATTCGGCAAAATATCCGAATTGATGTTCACATTCGTTTCGTGATTCTTAGTCTCAGATGAACTATCGAACACAATGGATCCGTCAAAAAAATCACGATTCGTGTTTTTTGACGAACGTGTTTTTTAAAAGACGATACGTGATTTAAGACGTGTCCGACATTTTTCACGATTCGTGATATGTGTGAACACGGGCATTTAAAAAGAATAGCCACCGTAAAAAAAAACGAATCGTGATAAAAGACGATTCGTCAAAAAAAACGAATCGTCTTAGTGTGAATGAGCACTTAGTGCCATCGATCGTCTATTATAAAAACGGTTAAATCAGCAGAATCTAAAACCAAAATAAATTGTTGAAAGGTAGGTTAAGAGTCAAGAACGTCTGGTGCTATCTTGTATGGTTAAAGCTGTCCCTAGTAAAAAGTTGTACGTGTGCAGGACCGGTACTTTTGGAGTCAGTGTGTTTACACTATAAAGATAAAAATGACGTCGAACCAAAAAGCTGCTAGATTAAAAATAAGTTGCTTTATTTAAATTGCAAATTAGTATGCACATGTTCCAGCATGGAGTTTTCGTATTAATTGCACTTTACAAACTTATTTTTTTATATTAAATACTTTTGTTCGTTTTATATTGATGCGGTATAACTGGTTTATGCGATGCCTGGTTAATCCCAGACTGGCCCTGGGATTACCCAGGTAGGTAGGTGCGTCCACTTTGAGCTAAATATACTTAGATGGCGTCGTTAAATAGCGGGTTACGACTTACAACAGTGCATAAGTGTGGACGTAACTAGGTACTATTTTATTAGTGACTGCATTTTCGTAGGAGTTTCTATAAAATACGTGGAAAATTCCATAAGCAACCTAGTTTAACTTTGCTATCAGTTGCTTTCTCTCAAACAAGCTCTAGAAATTAAGCACAAATGCGACGTGGGATGTACAGCGCAATGAGTGCAAAATAATGTTGTTTGAATTATTTAGCCAACTGAGGAAAATCATAAATTTTAATACAGGTATAAATAGAAATGTGGTATAAATCTAAGAATAATTCCATATAAACATTGAGTAAACCATTATTGGTTTTTGCCTTAGATATGATCATTAATTCAATTATCTTCGGGCATCGAACTGGCACGAATGTAATTTTTGGCCGGGTTCTTATAATATCTTCCCGACCGTTATTAGTACAAAGACTTATTGTCTATTTTTATAAATAGTGACGTGTAGTGTCCATCGCGTAGCGTAGTGGTATGTAGCATTTATTGGTATAGTACGCGTAAAATAAGTTTGCTCCACTGAAGTGAGGATCAGAACGCTGAAACCCTGGTTTCACAGCGCAAAGTGATTTTACGCGTACTTTGACCTTACGAAATTTCCATTAGTGAGCAAAATATTTTTTTTAGATACATAAACTAGACATAATTTGTCCAGACTATTGGCTAAGAAGAATACGCATTCAGATATGATAAGGTTGCAGTTATAGTAATCCTCTTCTTCTTCTATCGTGTCGGCACGAGCTATACAAGAATAGCTCATGCCGTGGTGAAAAGATTAGCCAGTCAGCAAGGATGGTAGCGAGGCTGACTGCCCAGGGTGCGCCGGACGTACTGAAGTTTCGTCACTCGTGGAGGCTCTTTTCATGCATCCCTATCCTGTCCTAGTTATAGTAGTAGATAGATATATCACAGTGAGGATTCGCATTCGTTAAGGACGTGTTGGAGCCTTTACACGTTCAGAAGCACGTCACAACACGTGTTGTTATTTATTATCATCGCCACATAGTTTGTCTGTAGTTTATTGTTGGACCCACATTTATAGACATAATAATTTACCAGAAACGCATCGTCTTTTGTTGTTCGTGGAGGACAATGAGATATTAAAATAGGAATTATATGGAAAACAATGGAATCGTAACATTGATCATAAATCAAATGGAATCGATAATTACGTTGTACTTTTATGTTTTCTTGATGTAGGAGAAATACCTAATTTTCCGAGCGTCCGAGGAAGTACGAAAAATGCAAATTATATTTTTTTATCACGTTACGCTTATTATCAGGATTATTAAAATTCAAATAAAGATAGATACTTCCGCATGATATAGCAGACATTTCCGCATGATTGTCAATATAGTAAATTTCCACATTCGTATTAGGTAATCTTAAAACAATTTTTAACACATAATTCGGCTGTAGTTAGGTACCTACATGCAAATAACTCGTAAATAAAGTTTTCCGATCCTCGGGTTTCCGTTTTTGAGTTAGTGCTTACAGAGATCTCATAATTAAATCTTTTCCATCATCATTCAGCCGAAAATAGGCCTCGCCAAAAGGGGCTTTTAGCCGTAATCACCATGCTTGGCAGGCGGGTTGGCGATCGCAGTATGGTTGTTAAAGCACTCAGAGAACGCTGCTGCCCGTTCTCTAGTGAATCCCTTAGTCGCCTTTTACGACACCCACGGGAAGAGATGGGGTGGTGCTATTCTTTAAGTCCGGCACTACACGAGACTCCGGCACTACACGAGAGAATCTTTTTCCATATTACAATATTATTATATCTCACATCACAATGTGTACGTTACTTGAACTCGTCAAGCTGATTTGGCCAGTTTTTTTTATTCAAACTTTTTTTTAGTGGCCTTTTTACACTCATAGTTACTATGGGAGCCTCATAGGTACCTTCTTATATTGCGACATCAGGGAACCGCTATACAATTCCACCGGCACGAACTCCCATAACAGAGGGCTTTGAAGTGATACCGATGATTTATGAAAATATAGGAATATAGCTTTTGCCCGTAGCTTCGCTTGCGTGAAATTTTGAATCCGTTATGTGACGATTTTCCATACAAACTTTCATCCCCTATTTAACTCCCTGAGGGGTTGAATTTCGAAAAATCCTTACTTATCTACATTATAAAGGAAATCTCTGTGCAAAATTTCTGCTTTCTAGGTCCAAGGGTTTGGGCTGGGCGTTGATGAGTCAGTCAGTTAGTTAGGACTTTTCTTTTTATTTATATATAGTTGTAGATCTTCTTCTCTCGTGTCAGCACAAGCTATACAAAAATAGCTCATGCTGTGGTGAAAAGATTAGCCAGTCAGCACGTTTGGTAGCGGGTTTGACTGCCCAGGTTGCGCCGGACGTACTGAAGTATTGTCACTCGTGAAGGCTCTTTTCATGCACCCCTTATTTATGTTTAATAATTATGTAGATACGGTTAATAGAAGAAACATAAACGATCTACCCAAAGGAAATACGATTGGTTTTCGTATTCGTTATCTGCTTATTGCTTTACGGTTACTAGTCATACTGATTTCCCTCAGGAATGTTCACCTCATACCTCATTATGATACACTTTTATATTTCTTGTCTATGGAGATCTTTTGAGATAAATAAATATTATTTTTATAAAGATTTGAGATAATTTAAAATTTGATACAGAAATTGTGATTTTCCGAACTTTTTTTTGAACCGAAATGAGAGATTGTACTCATCACTATGAACAACTTTTACTATGGGACCAAACCTGAAATCGCGAAAAAAACAGCTGTTCCCTACGTTTTGACGAGTTTTGCAAACATAAACGTAGCGGAACAGCTGTTTTTTTTTGCGGTTTCAGGTTTGGTCCCATAGTAAAAGTTGTTAATAGTGATGAGTTCAATCTCTCGTTTCGGTTTGTCGAGTGTTTACAATTTAATATGTATCCATTATATTCCAATCTAGATGGCTTAAAGTTTGAAGACCGTAGTCGGTAGTACTTAACAGCTTACCTTAGCTACGCACTATGAAAATCATTTAGGAGTAGTAGGTAATAGTAGATGTATAATTATGATAGTAGTCATTATGCGTCATTCCAACATTATTCATTAAAACTAATAGGTATTTTGTTCAAAATTCTTAGAATTTATACCATTTAGGAAAAACCTAGATTGTGTGCGATATTTTGCGAAGGAATTTTCGACTTAGGTAAATTATATTTAGATACTTACTAACACAAAAATGTTTAGTCTTATTTTTTAAGGGCTTGTGCTTGTGTTGTGTTTATTTATTGAAATAAACATGATCTCTACCGGTTTATCAAAATATAAAATAAAGGCAGCCTACTTTACTTACTCGTGTTCGCCCTTCAGAGCGTTGCTCTCAAACCAGTAAGCTCTTTAATATTTTCAATATTACTTTCTTATGAAAAGGAAATAATTTAATATTACGTCTCCGAAATCACTTAATTAGAAGATTGATTACCTCACGTGTTTCCACCCCACCAATAAAGTTAACCGCGTTTTAATCATTAATTTGGTCGTGTTAACGGCCAATTAGTGAGTGACCTTCAAGATGTTTACGTGCAACTAAACCACAATGAGTTAAATAAATAATAATATAGTATAATGTAACGTAATTTGTGTACTGTGTTTATGGATTTTAATCATCGTAATGGTATAATTATCAGTATAATTAATTTGTGCCACTACTGATGGACTTTAAAATTGTGTTAAGTTAAAACAAATAAACCCATGGACCGGTTACTCACGAGGCTTTACCTCTTTTATGTTACAAATGTATTTTTATTTTATTAGGGTTTATTTTAAACATCGCATCGATGAAAACAAGTTTGTCTTGTTTACAGATAAAATGACATTGCCAGCGCCCCAGACCATCGACGAGTATGAAGATCCGTTCGTGATGAACACGACGAACGTGACCCATCCTGCCGCGTACGACGAGCCGTACGCGCTCGACCTGCTCGTGCCTCTCACCGTCACATATGTGGTCATCTTCGTCGCCGGCATCCTGGGGAACACCAGCACGTGCGTGGTCATCGCGAGGAACCGATCAATGCACACCGCCACCAACTTCTATCTCTTCAGTCTTGCGATATCAGATCTGATATTACTAGTATGTGGCTTACCGTTTGAAGTGCACAGATTATGGAATCCGTTCACGTACCCGCTCGGCGAGGCGCACTGCATTGCTATTGGACTGGCATCGGAGACGTCAGCCAACGCCACGGTGCTGACAATAACAGCATTCACAGTGGAGCGGTACATAGCGATTTGTAGACCTTTCATGTCGCACACTATGTCCAAACTGTCGAGAGCAGTGCGGTTTATAATAGCTATATGGGTAATTGCGTTGTGTACTGCAGTGCCGCAAGCGATGCAGTTCGGTATAGTATCGTATGTGGATAATGGGCAGAACGTGAGCGCGTGTACAGTGAAAGGTGTTGGTGTTCATCAAGTGTTTGTTATATCTAGTTTCGTGTTCTTCGTGGTGCCTATGTCGATGATATCGGTGTTGTATGCGTTGATAGGTATTAAGTTGCGGACCTCCCGAGTGTTGCATCCAGTTAAAAAGCTCTCAGTGGACAGTAATGAGAGAGCGAGTGGTCAGATGCAGTACAGGAATGGTGCGTCACAGAGGAGAGTCATCAGAATGCTTGGTAAGTCCCAATTTTAAATAAAAAAACAGTTTTTTTAAAAGTGGAGTCCCGTGTGCTTTTTATACATTAGTCAAATGGGGTAAACATTTTCCTCTATAAGATATCTTATCTCTATACGATACTTGGCAAAAAAAAATTGAAATCTCGGAAATTTTACAATAATAGCAACAGTGAAAAAACCAATGAAATACTTAATAAAACGCCCAAGTAGTAAACAATTTAAAATTGATCATAAGACAGAGACAACACTACTACCATAATGACGTCATACCTTAAAACTTCATAGTGACTTGACATCACTCTGTACAATAAACGTTTCGCGTGACAAGGACAGAAAATGCCTGCTCAACAAACTTTGAAAGCATGTAGGTATCGCATTTACATAGATTTTATTAAAGTTTTTAGGTACATACCTTGTTCTTTCTATAAAATAATACTTAAATGTTGTACATTTTTAATAGTAGTTTAAACAATTGAAATTAATATTCTGATAGTATAAATAATTCACAAGTCCGATTCTGACAATGTAAATAATTCATAAGAGTGTAGTGACCGCAGTATGAAAATTATAATTTCTAATTAATTACCTACGCATTGTTTTTAAATTTTCATACTTACCTACCTACCATACCTACCTAATTATTCATAATTGGGCGCGAGACGATCGATTATAGTCGGACCGACAATAAGTGCCCTTAAATGGGCCACTCGCGAAAGCCACTAGTGCGGACTAAATTTTCCATACATATCGTAGGGCGTGTGCGTGTGGCCGGCAGTGGCCACTCGCTACGTCAATAGTCGCGGCCTCCACCAGATACATAAAACGCGGACACTCGCCACTTACAAGCCGCTTCAGCCCTCTCGCACCTTATCTCGGTTAACCCTGCAGCTACAGTACAACCTACTAAGCGGTTTCCCCTCAATATTGTGGGGTAAAGAAGCTGCTATGTAGGGTTTATGTTAAAGAGGGGCCAAATATTTAGGGGTTTTTGTTAGGGGCTCAGTTTAGAAACGATCACTAGTTGAATGTCACCGGCTCTTTCACTAATGGCCATGTTTACCAATGAGAAAACAGATGTTTTATTTAATACAACCCGGGCAAGTAATTGTCGTTCCGCGGAATTGGGTTCCGTAGATAGTACGGCTATAAGATGTTTTAGTCAAGCATAATGAATGCTAAATAATTCAGAAAGATACCTAATTAATATACATTTGAAAATACAAATATATTTTTGCAGTTGATTTACGTCGTTTGCGAATAAACAGTAGCGCGCTCAAACATTCCGTCTCGGAGTCTATGGTGAGACTGGACTGCAAAAGCAGGGTTATAAAAGACGCAGCCATCGATCACTTGTATTAACCACCATTACCGGTGTCCACCGCCATTTAGCAGCCGCAACTGGATTCAAGTAGCCGTAAATTTGTGGTTGTCGCAAGTGGCCTATTTGCGGTCACCCTAATTGGCGGAAATAGAACATTTTTACTGTGATAAATAAATGATACTTCATCGCAAACGTCCCACAAAATAGTTTGCACGAGCTTGATCGATATTCACCGGTTATGTTCGACTATTATTATGCGTTGCGTAAGTTTCAATGGTGGAAAATCGAACACCGATTAAACACTGTCGTCTGCATTAGGCCTTAGTAAAATTTGAAAGTCCTCAAGAAGAATGGTAACATTAGTTCCACGCATAAACATTTGCTCCCCGAGCGATGCATCTAAGTGACATAATTAGATAGAACAATGTTATTTTACCAAACAATTGAAGGGTTGTTTCCAAAAACAGCATAAGGGTGCTTTTCCACCAGAGATGTGCTATGCAACGTTGCTATGGATGCGTTTGATATCCACCAATCATATTCATTGGTCCACATAGCATGCACTGGTGGAAACTGATTCAACTAAGCTACGTTTTTTATATGGAAGGATGCGTGCTGTGGATGCGAGCTATGGATGCGTGCTACAGATGGCCGCGAGTGGTGTAGCTATGTGCAGATGCCTTCCCTATTGTCGATACGACGCATAGCTCGAGCTGCGCATCTTTCTCGCACAGCTACATAGCCTACATAGCTTAGCATCAGTGGGAACGGTCACATAGTTTCGTAGCTTAGCTTTTACATTCTCGCAGCATAGCTGCATAGCACATCTCTGGTGGAAAGGCACCCTAGCTCTGATTTTCATCCTTTTTATCCTAAGTATTCTTATAAATAGTTTGCAGTACATAATGTGAAGTGTGAAGCATTTAAGATTAAATTAATTGCTCATACAACATTAACATAAATTAAATTCAAATTTTTATCTTTAACATTGACAATGGTAAGAAGTTTTTTTTGTCATAATTGAAAATTTTTACGAAAAAATTTACGGTTTTTGTAAAAAACCCGTTAATTGGGCACACGCCTTAGTTTTTCATTAACATTATAAATAACAAGGGTACTACAGTAACAGATTGGTAAGGTTAGCAAAAGGGTTAAACGGCTCAAAGGCGGGTCCCTTGAGCGGAAGAACCCTATAAAAATAATAATTATATCCCATACAAATATCTTTTACCGTGATTTTGATTTCTTATTCCCCGGGGGAATAAAGTCAAAAAGGAAATGTTATGAAATCAAGTAGGCATACTGAAGGAAAGGATCGAATGAACCCAAATCGTCAACAAATTGAATTAGTTGTGCGTCATTTAACTTATGACTGTACCATTAATTGCTCATTTATATACCCCTTTCATTATAAGTATTGGTTAATTTTACCTGATACGTTTGATGTAGATATTTGAGTGGTACTACAAGATCAAAGGACACGTTAATCATTGTAAGTAGTTTATAGAAACTATACAGGCTGTTAACGAATTCGTGTAATTCCTTATAACCACATGTTCTACTACTGGTATAGATTGACCCCGCACGGGATTAAGTTTCACTAAAAATAAATAAATAAAAACTTTTTTTTCGTGAGGAAGTGAGTGGTTTAGTTACGACCCACTTACCTCAAGTAAGTGATCGTATCTAAACCAACCACATCAGGAATCAATAAAAACCGGCCAAGTGCGAGTCGGACTCGCGCACGAAGGGTTCCGTACCATTGTCTATAAAAACGGCAAAAAGAACATATCTGTTGTATGGAAGCCCTACTTAAATATTTATTTTATTCTGTTTTTAGTATTTGTTATTACAGCGGCAACAGAAATACATCTGTGAAAATTTCAACTGTCTAACTATCAATGTGTGTATACGCAGCAGGACCCTACGTTTAATTCGATTGAAAGCTAATTTTTAACGTACGTAGTATTTAGTACATTCCGAATCGTGTATGCAAAAAAATTGTACCTTAATCGTTGCAGCGAGATCTTAAATTATTTTCCAGCAGGACCCTCCGCCGTTTGAAGGTCTTCAGACCAATGTTATATGGTCCCGTTTAGCGGTGAATTAGTACCTTAAAAATGCCTTGGTTTTTTTAAAAATAATGATTATTTTATGAGGAATGCACCTGCAAAACTTTTATCATGCCAGCAGGACCCTATTTTGTATTGACGCTTTCAGCCCAGACAGTCATTTTCTTAAAAGCGTTTTATTAGTACCGTACTTTTCAAATAACCTTACGTTTAATTCAAATAGTTTGTATTTTAGCTGAGATTTAAAACTTTTAGTACTTTTTCAGCGAACGAACGTTTTGTTTGACCGATGTATGAGCTTTCACAGCTTTTAGTAGGTATGCTGGCGTTAATCAAAGAAAGAATTAATAATTTAACAATAATCATCAATAGTCTGTATTAAATCCAGTTAGAATAGAGAAAAGTTACAACTTAAAAAAGGTTTGGAAAGCGCGCCGCTTGCATACTTAACTTTATTTTTGTTAACGCGGGAAAGGCAAAGATATTGCATGGATGTACTACATACAGCCATGTTTAATTTTTTGTTTTTTTTTATGTTGTTAAGGTCTATTTCAGACATATTTAAATTCGCTTACTTGAAAGTTTACTTTAATAAACAGTTTCAATATATGCCAGAAACGTGTAAAATAACGTAAAAGAAAAAAAACTTCTACATTTTTATACCCTTTCCGGTTTATCAATTTGCAGGAAAAGTAAAGAGCTGAAACAACTTAGTTTTTATTTCGTTCCTAGTAATGTTTTGTTTAAATGGAAGGAGGTTATAAAAGCGACAATATTAGGCAGATTAGACTAAAACAGGGCCAATGGCGTAGTTAAGGGGGTAGACCTAATAGGATTAGGGCCGCTCCTATTTCTATTTTTAGTACCTATAACTTTCTATTTGTATTACTGTATAGTATATTCTGTATTTCTTATTATCTTGGAAGGGAAATTACGCAGAGCTGTGTACTATCTCTGGTCTGTCGGGATTGGTCAGCTCATAGATACCTACTATGGCAACTGTAAGGCACTTTCTCATTATCAGTCCTGTACAGTCAGCAACAGAAGTCGTTGAACATAATTTATTTCCAATATTTTGTAATCATTATTATTTAGCATAAGTTACTGACTAAAGTAAATTATAAAACAACTTGTCATAATTGAATCACAAAAGTCGCTGAACTCGGTTAAACCATTAATTGCTGTACATTACTACCGACAAAATTGTATGATCTGTAATAAATACAAAAGTCGCTGAGCATAGCTAATTTCCTATATTTCCTGTTCGTTAAACCCGTTTGCTCCAAGCCACTATCTGGCGAAGCGCAGCGCACCGTATTTTTATAATCAAAACATTGCCGAATAAACACAGCTACTAGTTCAGAATATAAATTAAATATAATTTAAATACTATTAATAGGCAGCTGAATCAAGGGTTTGATTCAGAAAGCGGTACTTCTGGACACGGCGCATTTTGTTAGGAAGTTCCTCTCTCTGGAGCCCCGCCGGTAGCTTGGACCCTATTTCCGATGCCGCGTGCCGATGGGCTACTATTTTTTTTTATTTTTAAATGTGGATTGTTTTTATTTTTTATAACGTATGTATTTAAAAATATAATTTAATACGTATTTACAATGAATAAACGAATATTAATATATTTATTTATTTAATATAATTAAACACATTCAAGATACCAAAAACATCTATGCAACAAAACTGTTCAAATTGTTTTGAGCATCATAATCTCCAAATATATCTGAGCAGTCACAATGTCAAATATTTATTTACAAACTAAAGGTCTATGGTAAGTAAACAAGCTAAACATTCAAAAGTAACTAAGCAACACATTATTCAGAAAGTCAGGATGGCAACGTAAAATGAATTGTATTTGTTTGTACTTAGAGTCATAAATTAAAAGTTCAAAAATAGATACAATGTGTACTATTGTGTCAATACAGCATTTTTTCTTTTTCTTCATATAGCTATATCCCTTTCATTTCGTGCGTGACGTCATTGACGTGTCTTTTGTTTATAATATAATCTGATAGTCAATTTATAGGAAAACATCGTAAGGAAATTGAAACGAGTATTTATTCCATGCGAAAGCCATTAAATTCGAAACAATCAGTTTGAATGAAACTGACATTTTAATTTGCTACATTTTCTAGTATATCTTTTCTAGTATTCTAGGAATTGAATTCGTAATAAATGCCTACAAAATATCTCGGTTCATTTTAACCATGTTTCGGATTGATAACCGTGCTCAAAAAAGTACAAACTCTGTTAAACGTCAATTTAATTACTCGGTTAAAAGATATCTGACGATGTCAAATCAGCCCGACTAAGCACGCACTGAGTTGCTATATGATTTTACGCAAGCGGTTTTCAAATGCTTCTTTTTCTATCGTGTCGGCACGAGCTATACAAGAATAGCTCATGCCGTGGTGAAAAGATTAGCCAGTCAGCAAGGATGGTAGCGAGGCTGACTGCCCAGGGTGCGCCGGACGTACCGAAGTATCGAATAGAATCACTCGTGGAGGCTCTTTTCATGCACCCCTTTTTTTTCAAATGCTAAAAGCGCCATACAGCTTATCTATGAACATGCACTGTAGCCTGATTTTAGTAGCCAGTTATCATCGAATCGCATCGAATATACAAGTCTTTAGCCAAAATCTAGCACGATACGTTTTAAAAGTCATTTTAAAAAGAACCGCTAGTGCGTGCGCTGGTATAGAAAGCCATACGCGTTACATTTTTTAGTAGCTCACCGCCTGCCTTTAATTGCAATGCCTGCATTTTAATCTTAATAATGTCACAGGACACTGTACACCTTACAGCGATAACACACTGGCAAAAGGTCGAATCCATATTGCTACAGAGACCCACTGGCAGTACGAACAGTAGCATATTATACGTGCGTTCGGTTTTGCCATGATGCATATCTTGTAAAATTTCACAGCCGCCATCTTGGATTTTGACGTTGACGTCATTTACATTTGTATTTTACTGAATCCTGTGGTTTAGATTCGATCACTTAGCCATAGGTGCAGCATGAAAAAAAAAACTTTTTTTTAAATCTGCCTTATTTCCATGCCGGGAAAATCTACACCAGTAGCAGATCATATGGTTTTAAGAGGAGAGTCCTTAAGAAACACCTGAAAAGGCACTTACTGTTTTCGAAATTTCTATAAACTCTCTGCATGGAATTACATAAAAAAAATAATGAAGAACCTTAATAGATGTGCCAACAGTTTCACCGCGAGATATTTGCGAAATCATCATTAATTTCGAGAAAAAAAAATGTTAAATTCCATCAAAAACATCTAAATCGACCTTTTCTATTTGCAGAATTTACTTAATTTTAAAGGACTATATAAAAATCTATTTAGTTTAATCGTGACACGAAAGTATGAATAACACGTCTACCGTTTTATTATTTTAATAAATCGAACCAAATGAGAGTAATCTACGTCTGAACATTGTTAATTTTTTACGGAAATTGTTTTCCGTTCCCCATACATTTTAGTATGGAGCAATACTCTCCCGTAATTTGTTTTATAAAAGAGTACGCAGGCGAAAAATTTTCAGTGCCATCCTAGAATCCAAGGTGACAGCACGTCCGTTTATAATTCGAACCGAGCTCTCAAAACATCTACGCACAAGGCATAAGGGTGGGTTGCGACTGTTGCGAGTGTCGTGACATGACTGCATTTTTTCACTCTTTGTACAATAAGACATACGACTCGGACAGTGACCGAATTGACACATTTTAATTTCAATATTTTTTTCACTGAATATTTGGACACCATCAAATTATTGAAGCTTTTTAGTACAGTCAGATGAAAAAGTATATGTGACAAAAAAAGCGTTACCAAAAAAACTATTTGTGGCTTTAAGGTAGCATCTTTCAGTAATAAATAGCTTTGTGGACTCACCACTTTGAACTGCACCAAAATATTCCTCGAAACGCACCAACGATGAAACATAGAGAAGAAAGAGCATGAAGGATTCGTAGTGAATTATATCGATAACGTTTTAAAATTCAGTTGCCCCATACTGTTTATTTATTAAAACTACTAGGAAAGCAGAAATGAACTGCAACTAGGTGCTTAAGCGACTTACCTCCGGTTTCTGAATTGAGAATTCTAGGATAAGCAGTACTTAAGTAACATTTGAGTACAGAGTTGTCAAAAAAAATGACGGAGTTTAAAGCATTTTTTTGACAACTCCGTACTCAAATACTACATAAGTATTGCTTATCTTGAATTCTCAATTCAGAAATCGGAGGTTACTATTACTTAGCCCAATAATGGTAAAATATAGGTTTTGAAATTGATCATTTGTCGTTTTCAAAAGTACCAGGGTGACAGAAATGAACAGAAAATGGGCGCCTAAACGATGTCACTAAGTTGTGCACCAACGATTAAACACAAAGAGGAATATAAAGTATTCGTTATTATTCTTATATAAAATAAGATAGAAAACTTAAAACTGTCCTATATATCTTACCTTATAGGTCACTGTCACTTAGTCAGATCGTCTAAGCGCCTATTTTCTGTTAATTTCTGTCACCCTGGTACTTTCCAAAACAACAATTGATTCAATTTCAAAACCTGTATTTTTACCATTATTGAGCTAAGTAGTAACTGAATTGAGAATTCTAGGATAAGCAAGCAGTACTTAAGTAACATTTGAGTACGGAGTTGTCAAAAAAATGACGTATTTTAAAGCATCTTTTTGACAACTCAGTACTACTACTTAAGTATTGCTTATCCCGAATTTAATTCAGAAACCGGAGGTAAGTCGCTTAAACACTTAGTTCCAGTTCATTTCTGCTTTCCTGGTAGTTTTAATAAATAAACAACAGTTGAATTTTAAAACGTCTATCGATATAATTTATCACGAATCCTTCGTGCTCTTCTCTATGTTTCATCGTTGGTGGGTTTCAAGGAAAACTTTTGGTGCGGTTCAAAGTGGTTGCGCTTCGAGGAATACCCCATCTTTATTTTTACCTAACTGCCAAGGCGCGTATCTATCTATGTATGTGGGTTTATAATATTATTTATTAAAAACGGCTGCTTTAGTTATAATCCGGTTAAAAACAGTTTTTTTATAACTATAGGCTGGGCGGAGGACGGATTTCTACAATTATTACGGTATCGTTGAAAGTTTTTTATCTGACTGTACAAAACAGCTTTTTTTATTGGTGTCCGAATCATCAGTGAAAAAAAATATTGAAATTAAAATATGTCAATTCGGACACTGTGTCCGAATATATTGTGAGTTTTATATATATATATTTTTCGCTTATTATTAGTATAATGATTTCCTTATTTTACCACGTTTCATGGCTACGTCAAGGCCGTGGGCAGACTTGCCAATTTTGACGTTTGATAGCTTGTCAGCTGAAGGGTTCTCTATTTCTTGTTAATACATTTTTCTGCATATTATTACTATTTCAGATAGAAATGGGAAAACGTAAAGAAAATTACAAATAAAAGTTTTATCTTGATTGTATGCTTCCGGAAATAACAGATTCAAGATTAGACAGAAAAATGGAAATAAATGAGCCCAATTATTTGATTGAGGCAATTTAAAAACGAGAATCTGAAAGAAAATCAAAGAAACGGAACAGCGAAAATTAATGTTTTATCTGATGTCAGCAGCCCCAAAGCGCCAAGCAATAAATAAATAAATTAAAGAAAATAATTTTATCAAGCATGAATTTTTGTATTGTACTAAGACGTAGGTACCTATAAATTTTTTATAATAAAATATAATTTTAAAATATCAAACAGAAAAAAATGTTACTATACCCAGTAATTGAGTTATGTACATTCATTGTTTTTCATTACAAATCAATCACACATTATCTCGTTTTCATTTTTATTTTGGCTCTTATCTTCCCTCGCAACATTTACATACCCTAAAATATTCCCAAACAAAAATTATGTGTCATTATATTCGAAAATAGAAACACAGAAAATCAACAATAATATATTACAGTAATTATTCTAAGTTTAAATCTGTCAATACCGATTACACTGTGACCCCACCCTTTGTTCATGACACCAATACTATGGGCACGCGTGCCTCGCGGTGCGGTGAATAAATAGCTTATACATTGCGCGTTTTTTGCAACATACTTACTAGTCCTTCAGAAGCGAACGCGCACTGAAGGTTTATTTAAGCCGGCGCGCCACAAAATAAACCTTCGGTGCGCTTTTGTTTTTCGGTATGTGTACTACTATATTGTGTGATGCAGCTGTATTAGTAGAAATGTCGAAGTGTGGGTTCAAAAATAAGTTCTCACGCTCGCAAACCTTCCTCTTAAGGAATTACACGAATTCGTTAACATCCTGTATATTTTAAAACAACTAAAATACATACGTTAAACTAATTTACCGGTTTACCAGAAGAGGTTAAAACTTTAAAATGGTCGCCCTGAAAAATTGCAATTTTAGACATGTCACATTTACGCCAGCCACGGAACTAACGTGCGGGCGGTGCACCGTACACGGCGCCGTGTCGCCGTCCACGGCGTCATACGCGGCGCCGTATACGAAGCCGTACACGGCACCGTGCGCGGCGCCGTGCTGCGGCGCGGCGCCGCACCGTGGACATGGGGCCACGGCCTAACATCACTAATTTGGAGGCTTTACTATAAAAGAACAGCATATACCTTAAAAATCACATGATCACAACTGTTTAATTGTGAAATAAATCAGAACGATCGAGGAACGAGGTCTTTGGAACTCACTCCCACATTCACTACGCGACAGCCCTTCTCTTAACGTCTTCAAGAGTAGAATTAGGAAGCATTTCCTCTCTGAATGATTGATAATATTATATAATATTACTTATGTAGGTTTATTAAAGTTTATATATATTATATATTTATTCATATATATTTTCATGTTGTATATTTATTTAAGTATATTATATTTTATGTTATAGCATAAATAAGTAATGTAAATAGGACAGTTGTACACTGGAGTTTGCCCTCAACTATCAATCTCTCTCTATCACTCAAAGGTTTGCTGGTAGAAAACTCATTCTTGAGTTAAGCTCGCCTTTGTACATCACTTCACTAAATTGTAATGTTTTTATTGTAATTTTATTGTGTACAATAAAGAATAAGAATAAGAACGATGTTAGGTCAACCAATCACATTCGTTGACATAAGATTTGACAGCAAATTAAATTGATCAGCTTCGTAATTGTGCAAAAAAGGTAATTCTGTAGTACCTACCTATCTTGTATTCAATTATGAGATTCAACAACTCATGCATTATCAAGTTATAAAACTTGCGCATAACATGTTTAGCGACTTACGGTAAAATGATAGTAACCGACTTACGCTGTAATGATGTTTAGCGACTTACGGTAAAATGATAGTAATCGACTTATGCTGTAATGATGTTTAGCGACTTATAACATATTAATGCTTAGCGTTTTTGAAACATTGAAATGATAACCTTATTCTGTACTCTATTCTGGTAAGTGATTTATGGTCCGCTTTAGTGTTTAGGTGTTTTGTAAATTAGTATCTGTTCATGGACTTTCGTTGCTGACTGTACTTCTAACAATGACCTACATTATTCTCACATTATTTTAAATTATTTTATTGAATGAAATATATAATTGAGTATATGCAGTTATGTGCACCTATATTGTGTTGAATTATCTATACTATTTAGATAACTATAATTATAGGTAATTTTGTTTTCAATTCATCCAGAATTGTCCTATACATATACTTTTTTTATCATCCACATTTTGCATAATTTCATTATTGTAATTAATATTACCTTTTGCTGTGTATAGACTCAATTTGTTCACTTGACAGACATATGAATGTGTTGCTGGGGAGTTTGTTGCGCCGTTTCTTCTTCACAGCAAAAACACTAGGAAGCGGTTAAGGGTGGGCGCTTTTGTGGGATGTCTTATATGTAATTTTGACGTTCAAAAAGAACTAAGTAATTCTAGTCTATTTTGAATGAATGAGTTTTGAAGTTGAAGTTGACTAAACCCATAGTTAGGCAATTACGGAATGACCTCTCAAGTCCAAAAGTACATAGTGATTGACCGTAATGAAGGTAGTGGGTAATCACTAATTATAATTTATAAATAATCGTTTTGTTGATTCAAACGCAATTGTAGAAATAACAAACGCACTTAAAAATAAATCTGACGCAGTAGCCAAACTGCAAAAGAAACTGTTGTGGAAATGTAGACGTTAATTATAAAACACAACGTGTGAATATAATATGTCACCTTGGTTTAATTACGTTGACTGAAGTGAAACAATAAGAAATATATACTGTTGATTAATATTTCCTGCGGGGTTTAATAAAAGCGTGCCGTTCATCAGCTCACGAAATGGAAGGCCCTTCGCATACATATTTCGTGAGCTGATACTATCGCAATGTATAGTGCGCATATTAGCTCGACTTGATTTCTATACAAAATTAAAATTGACCATCTATGGCGCAAGTGTGTAAATGGATTATGTACCTACATATCGATGCCTGACAGTCAAAAAGGGATAAGCGCCATTTTTTGCGAAATGTATTGATCGGAATCGTTGGAATCGTATTTTTTTCTGCGTCGATTGGTCACTAAATCCTAGAGGCATATTTTTGCTCAGCGCTGCTGATTCAAGTGAGCAGTGCCAACGCACTTTATATTCAGTTTAGGCTGCAAGGAATAAACTGTGATGGTACATTAGGTACATACAAAGTACCAGTAAAGTCTTCTATGTATTTGAAAAGAATTTCGTAGCTTTATTATTCATTGTACTTTCAATTAAATTGGTTTGTCTAAATTCGTCTTTTACGACAAATGATTCCGAATCTGACTACTTTGAGAGAATATCTCCTAATAAAAGAGACTTTGTTTTTTACATTGCGTCATCCATGTTTTTACGGAGTCAATTAAAATGAAAAAGGGAATATAAAAACGGTCGATTGGTCATGATTGGACTATTTATACGAATTATTAATAATGATAGTTTAAGCTGTTATGTTTATGAATCGTTAGCTAGAAAAATTAATGTTTTCATGTACCTAAACCTAGTAAGTTAACGTTGATAAATGAATATAAATCGCAACATCTGGGTTCGTGTTAATTCATATAACTCATGCACATTAAATCCAATGACAAAATGTCATCAAAAAAAATTGCCAATCTTGCGACGCTTGCCAATAAAACTTGTAAAATCTCATGTGAAACGAAGTCTAGCATTCTTCGAGATCATTCGTAAATGATTAAACTGTCTATTTTCCTTCAGTTCAAAACATGTTTTGCCCACTCATGTTCGCTTGTTTGTTCACCAAGTGTAAATACATACGCCTGCATAAAAACGTGAGATAGAGCAAGCCCCACTCAGCAATTTATTGAGAGAGAAAATGTTGTCGCTACTTCCATATAGTATTTATCTATTGTCTTAAACCGTACACAAAGTTGGCTAAATTCATAATAAACCTATATCCATTAGAAGATTATGTGTGTTAATCTGATTTTTGATTCTTGGCCTCTATAAGATATTTTGATTTGTACCAGAGACCAAATTATATAAAAGCATTGGTTTGGTTGAAAAGCCATTAGGCACCTTAATTAATTTGTCAAGTCCAACCGTCCGGCCCTTTGACCGTAGTTCAATTTGCCACAGATTCTGACGAAATATTGGGAGATTCGAAAAAGAGTTAAAAAAAAACTGAAGAGTAAAATGGTTGAACGGTTTTTATTTTTTTAATGAAAATAATATTGTTTATCATTTAGGTATTAATAGGTAGCTAAATTTACCTTTTTTATTTGTACGTGGAAAGCTCTGTTGGCTATGTCAGAGATACAAAAACAGCGTATCGCTTCAAAGCGTAAAACTGATTTTCTTGAGAAAGCCAACGCGATAACTTAATCAAATCCAATATGTTTAGACATCTATCATCTTGGCGTGAACGTGTCGTAAATACAAGTGTCAAAACACTCAATAGCGTTGCGATACGTGACAAGATCGATACCTACTTGTAGTCAAATAGAAGAAAAAGTAATATTATGCCCAAGTTTCCTTTAAATATGGATAGAATTGCTTGAAATAATGTGTGCATCTATCACTCTTGGCATGAATCGTACGCGTATCGTCAATACACACAAAAGTGTCAAACATGATTGTGATTGACACACGGTTGCGTGGCGATACGTGACATGCTTGATACGTATGTAATCTAAAGCTAAATAATAGTAAAACATGTTACTACATCTCGCTACTCGCACTAATGTTTAAGAATATTAAATTTAGAATGACAAAAACATTATAAAATTTATTAATTTGCAATGGAAAATGATGATGAAAATTTAGATTATCCAAAACGAATAAGTCAATCCTAGGAAATTGTGTTCGATTTTATAACAAGCTTCCCAAAACAATTACGGATCTCACCAATGACAAATTTAAATCTTACGTTAAATCAATTCTCATTAAAAAGGCATACTTACTTTAAGATAAACGACTATGTTGACGATAGGAACGTGTGGCGCTAGTTCTTTTCTGCACATGTGGCTTCCCTGAAAACCATTACTTTTTATGTGTAGGTTTACGTATGTATCTGTAACATTTAGATACGATTTTGATTTATCTCAATTCATACAGAATTGATTTATATACTTTTTTAATTAGGTAGGTCTTTATTTGCATAATTTTATTATTGTAAAAATATTATGATTTTCTTTGTATACAGGGTGTTAACAAATTCGTGTAATTCCTTAAAACCACATGATCTACTACTTATGTAGATAGGCCCCGAACGGGATTTAGCTTGATTAAAAATAAAAAAATAAAATTATATTTTTTTTTATGCGGCTTTGTTACCGATCGTATCTACACCACCTACTAAGGATACAGTAAAAAAATAAAATTAATTTTTTTGCAAAAAAATTGTTTTATTTTTATGAACATTTCGATGCCACGCATAAATTAATGAAAGCACGGCGACACGGCTGGCAGGCACGACTAACGCGATATCGCTCTTTGCAGTCAGATAACTCATGGTTCTAAAATGACTCAGAAAAAGAAAACCATTTAAAAAAAAAAAAAAAAAAATTGGTTTTCAAAGATTCTCATTTTGGGTTAATCTGTGTCACCAATAGATTACGTGGTTTGAAGGAATTACACGAATTCGTTAACACTCTGTAGAGTCAATTAATTTATTCACCTGACATACAGACAGATCTGTGTTGCTGAGGAGTTTGTTGCGCCGTTTTTTCTTCACAGCATAAACATTAGGAAGCGGTGAAGGGAGGGTTTTTTTGTAGGTTGTCTATTGTTAATCAGACGTTCAAAAAGAACTAAGTAATTCTAGTCTATTTTGAATAAATGAGTTTTGAGTTTGAGTTTGGAACATCTTTTACGTGTCGGCACGAGTTATATGAGAATAGCTCATAGCCTCATACCATTGTGAAAAGATTACGCAGTAGCGGGGCTGACGGTCCAGGGTGTCCGGACCTACTTAATTAAGTACCGTCACTCGTGGAGTCTCTTTTAATGCACTCCAATGGACTTGAAATAAAATATGTGTGATGGAAATTAAGGTCCCTAATCCTAACTTATGTATTTCATTTAAAGTGGCCAGTCAATTAGATACTGCCTCCATTGTCTTCAAATTATGGTTTATAAGCTTATTCGGTCCCATCTTTCTCTGTGCTCTATTTCGAATTTAGACCAGCATTGTAGGTAATTGTCAGCATTGTATAACTCAACACGCGCGTAATCGCCATGGCTTTAAGTTTGACATTTCAACAATATTCATTGTGTGGTTCATAGTTGTGGAGAAGTCGGTTTGTTAATATTTACGTTGCTATGGAAATAGTTGACCTGTGAAAATCAAAGCCAAAAAAAATTACGAGTGTGTTGCGCAATTAGGATGCAGGATTAGTTTAGACTACAGGATAATTATAGATTTTCGTTTCCAGTGCATTCTCAAGTTTCAGTTTGATAATTTCGATATCGGCCTATGCTACCACCAGGGAAAATCGCTTACAATATCCACCAATACCTGATGTGGAAAAATGAAATTTGGAATACAGATCTAATAAAATGTTATAAGTAACTATAACACTCAATTGTACTCTGTTTTCTAGTATTCAAAACCCTTTTATTTTTTGCCTTTCTGGTGCATTTTGTTCTAACGGAAAACAATGCAAGGAGATAACAAATGGTCGAATGTTCAGTATGCTATTTTCATGAAAACATTGTAGTCGACCTGCCCCCTGATTCAGAACTTTACGATTGGTCAGTTGTCGAACGATTTGATAAGCTATCTCTTTCTCGCTTCACTTACGAGTCGCTCTCTCCTCAGTTTGCAATATAATAGTTAGTCCCTTGTCTTAACGTACATTTTTTAACGATGTAAAGTACACGCGCACGCTCAGCGCCCGAATAGCTATTGCGTAGTACACGCGTCGCAATCGCGCAGCGCCCGCGTCGCCTCCACCCTCCCGGCTAGGATGGCAAATGCAATTTGAGATCTATTAATGTGTCTTAAGACTCAATTTATATACAACAATTTCAAAACGAGTTAGACGCGGGTGCTGACGCGCGTGGCGTGCGCTTAGCGGGCGCGTGTCATCTGAACGTGCTCTTATGAAAATCGTAGACGGAACGAGATAAAAAACCGTATCGGTCAATGCTTATCGAAAAGGTTCTGAATTGAGGGGCCGGATGAGATGGTTAGCGCAGTATCTGAGTTTTTGATTGGCTGCTGCGCAAAGGGTCGCCTGTCCTATTCCCGCACGGTGAAGTGTTTGTATGGCCTACAGATAATTGTTCCGAGTCCGGCTGTTTGTGTCTGTAAACGCACCCACGTTATAGGAGAATATCTTGCGTAGCCAACGTTACAAAAAAAAATATCGGTTGGTATTATATTAAAATGTAAGCGATTTAGTTGTAAATCGTTATGTACGATTTCTACCAAACGGGCCGCGTCGGAGCGCAGCTCAGAGCATCGCAGCGGAGGCTCGAGCAAGCGCCGGTAGCCGATCGCGTCCGCCTGATGGCTACAATCTGCTGGAACCCGGGCGCATGCGCGCGTGTGTTCGCGTATCCGCTATCGCAGTCAATTTCTACCTGCGCTGTGGCCGAGCGGAGCCGACCGGCCGCGACGACAGCCGAGTGCCGCCGTCGACGTACGCTAGGAGCCGACCGGCTGCCGCGGCATACGCGCGGATCTAACCGAGTTCCAAGCACTGTAAATTCCATGCAAACATGAAACTTAACTATTGTATAGAAGCCTGAATTTCCTTTAGCACAGTGTGAAATGTGCTCCGGCGCGGCCCGTTTGGTGGAAATCGTATATTAAGGTAAATATAAGGTCGTTGTTCTTGTTTTATGCAATGTAAATAAATCACTTTGTTAACAGATGACATTTAGGTAGTCAGATAGTTTTTATTAGCTAAAAATGAATATTTACTTATCTTGCAACTTTGCATTTCTTATCGTAACTATATGTATCTCTATAATTATACATTTAAAATAGTTTTCAGTCAAGGTGGGGTCGGATATGAGCTCAGATAAGAGATAAGATATGGCTAAGCAAGGTCTATGGCCCCGATATGTGCAGTTACGAATCTGATAAGATGAATTTCCTGTCCATAATTTAGTAAAACGAGTAGGTGGCAGTTCTACGTTAATTACAATTCGAAAAAAAAACCAAATTTTAAATAAAATACTGTTTTTTGTTAATGACCACATGCTGTCAATGTACAATAGCCTACATCTATTTATGTCTGAAAAGTACTTTTGTCACTTTGAAATACCTATATCCGGATAATTCAGAATATAGAATTAGTAGTTACTTCGTTTCCATTATTATCAAGTTTCAGTTTAATAACTTCAATATTGGTCCATGCCAACCAGCGCTCCTTGGTTCCAATATCGTATCAGAATGGAAAAATGAATTCTGGAACACAGTTGTAATAAAATTTTATGTTGCACCCCATTTTTTAGTTTTCAATAAACCCGTTATTTTTTGCGTTTGTAGTGAATTTTGAGCTTACTGAAAACAATGCAACGACGTAACAAATGGTGCTATGTTCGGTACGTTATTTCAATGAAAAAGTCCACTCGGTAAAGCTGCTGGTTGTTAGTTCGTACCAGCTATTATATATATATTTTACTGTAAAAGCTCGAATATTGGTAAATCTTAGGTTTTACTTGTAAATCTTAGGATTTATCAACATGAGTTGGTAAATGTAAGGTTTGATATAAAATAAAATAAAATTTTCTTCTTACGAACATAATACCTACGTAAGCAGAGCTAATTATTCATTAATTGTTCTTATCATTTGGTACTATTAATTTCAATTTGGTTATGATAGTGCCTCGAGCATGCGTAGAAGTTACTATTTTTCAATATTTACCATGTGTCTGTGGTAAAACCTAAGACTTACCGAGGGAATGCTAGTAAAAGTTCGAAATTAACGATTATCTCAGAAGAGGTCGGACTTTTACCATTAAGACCTGGTAAATCTTAGGTTTTACTGGAGAATCTTAGGATTTACCGTTGTTCGAGCTTTTACAGTAACATATATGTATACCTAAGTATATAAGGTGATCCGTAACCGTGCCATATTTCCAGAGCAAATGTTTAAAAATGTGTTTGATCGTCTAAAAATACATATCCAATTCTACGGTTATTTAATAACCAAATTTTCATTTAGAAACATCAGGGGTTTGAATAAATCCCGAAGTGCTCCGAATGACTTCGAGAACAAGTCACCAGCGGCACGTTCGCCTCGTCGAATACTGCCTATTTTTTTTTATGGATTTGCACGCTTCCTTTTTTGTCACGCCGTCACGCGCGACACACAAGGGGGGATTTTTTTTTATAAATATTTCCAATAAAAATAATAATAACCGCAGGGTAGCTTGTGGCGAGCTGTTGGTGAGTGGCGACACCGCGTACCTTATTGCCTCAGAGAGTCGGTCAGGGCCTCGCCTTCAGTTTGCCTTCATTGGCCGGCTGGAGTGGAACCCCAAGAGTGCCCGCAGGATTCTCAACTCTGGCTTGCCTTTATCGGCCGTCCAGAGGGGGGCCGCCAGAGCTATATGCTCGGAGGTGGAAGTGTCTAATGGCGTATTAGCGGGGAAACCCACTCCGGGTCTTTTAGACCCGCGACGGCGAAACCGGGGCCACACCTCTCTACACCTCTAGCCGCTCACACGTTTGTTGCTCTCTTCGCCTATATACTGGCGGCTTTTCAGGGGGCCCAGCTAGTGAGCTGGCGAGTCACCGTCTGCCAGTATATTTCAAATGTAAGCTTGAAAGGCAGACGCCGTTTTCTTCCGGCAATAGAGGTTAACCGATGCACTAAACACCCCTTCCCATAGACCAGATATTTTTCACCACATTTTACAATAGTCTTGCACCCACCTGGGACGGTCCATGACTGTACTCCAATAGTGCAGCCGTGGATAGTCCCCGGTTGGTGCCCCACCCCATTTTAGATTAAAGTTCTCAAAGTGGCCTCTGCGCGTTGGACCTGTGTCCCCATGTATGCCTTCCAAAGGACCGGACATCTTCCGCACGGAAGATGAGCCGTGAATTAAAGGGAGACAATAATAACAGTTATAGGTACGTTGCGTGTTCGAGAATAGGCAAACCATCGGCGCTATTTGTTTTCTCTCCGGAAGGCATTACAATAGATAAGGTTGAATTATTTAATCGTAATTTTATTTCATTATATGGTCGTATTGTAAACGGAAGATTTTGTCTCATTTTTTGTCATTAAGAACGTAACGTGTAACATTTCCGGTACTTTTTAATTTGACGGGTTGATCACTTTCGATACATCAAACGTGTCAATATATGGAATTATTGATAATCCGACTGATTTGAATTTACCGGAAGTGTTACATTTTCTTAGTCCGCGACTGTATACCACCCTTGTGAAGCCGAGGACTAGTAAAACACGTCTTTCAGGATTTCCGAAAACATTCGCGAAAAAAAATGGCGGTAGGTACGAAGCTCGCCAAGTTCGCCGCTAGTCTTCTATCTTCTATATATGTATATAAAAATGAATTGCTGTTCGTTAGTCTCGCTAAAACTCGAGAACGGCTGGACCGATTTGGCTAATTTTGATTTTGAAATATTTGTGGAAGTCCAGGGAAGGTTTAAGTGGTGAGAAAATATGGAAAAGTTGTGAGGAAAATAGTAAAAACAACAATTTTATTTTCCCATACAAACTGTTCCTAGCTGTCAAATATTTAATGTTTGTCCCGTCAGTACGGTAAACTTGGGTTCCCTCAAATTAAAGCACGTACTCGTATTAATTATGGGTTTCGAATCGACAACATATACCCACAATATTCGGATTATCGCGTATTTAGATTTTAAAAATGCAAATTAGTGTCACACCTCAGAATACAGAAAGAACTGTCACACTATTATTACTACTACTATTATTATTTTCTCTAAGTGGCATTGCAACGTATGTAGGTACAGCTAGTTTCCAATAAAAAAATAATATTTGGTATGGATTTTTTTTATTGATTCGTGTTCAGTATCGGTGGTATAGTCACCTCCATAAATATGGCACGGATATTGTATATATTAATACTAAAATTGAAAAAGATTGGATTGTATATCGTAGAGATAAATATAAGGTCATTGTTCTTTTTTGATGTAATGTAAATAAGCCATTTTATCTAAATATATGACATTTAGACACCTATCTTTAAATTTAGCACATTGATAGGAAGCAAAAAATAAAAACAATTAAACATGTGCTCTTAAACTTCTTATCTTATCTTTATTTCTAATTTTCTGTCCATAATTTAGTGTGTTAATTATTATCCGGAAAGCAAATGTCTTTTGATTAAAATTAATGTTTTGTTAAGAGGAAGGTTTGCGAGCGTGAGAACTTATTTTTGAACCCACACTTCGACATTTCTACTAATACAGCTGCATCACACAATATAGTAGTACACATACCGAAAAACAAAAGCGCACCGAAGGTTTATTTTGTGGCGCGCCGGCTTAAATAAACCTTCAGTGCGCGTTCGCTTCTGAAGGACTAGTAAGTATGTTGCAAAAAACGCGCAATGTATAAGCTATTTATTCACCGCACCGGGAGGCACGCGTGCCCATAGTATTGGTGTCGTGAACAAAGGGTGGGGTCACAGTGTAATCGGTATTGACAGATTTAAACTTAGAATAATTACCTACTGTAATATGTTATTGTTGATTTTCTGTGTTTCTATTTTCGAATATAATGACACATAATTTTTGTTTGGGAATATTTTAGGGTATGTAAATGTTGCGAGGGAAGATAAGAGCCAAAATAAAAATGAAAACGAGATAATGTGTGATTGATTTGTAATGAAAAACAATGAATGTACATAACTCAATTACTGGGTATAGTAACATTTTTTTCTGTTTGATATTTTAAAATTATATTTTATTATAAAAAATTTATAGGTACCTACATCTTAGTAACAATACAAATAGAGAACCCTTCAGCTGACAAGCTATCAAACGTCAAAATTGGCAAGTCTGCCCACGGCCTTGACGTAGCCATGAAACGTGGTAAAATAAGGAAATCATTATACTAATAATAAGCGAAAAATATATATATAAAACTCACAATATATTCGGACACAGTGTCCGAATTGACATATTTTAATTTCAATATTTTTTTCACTGATGATTCGGACGCCAATAAAAAAAGCTGTTTTGAACAGTCAGATAAAAAACTTTCAACGATACCGTAATAATTGTGGAAATCCGTCCTCCGCCCAGCCTATAGTTATAAAAAAACTGTTTTTAACCGGATTATAACTAAAGCAGCCGTTTTTAATAAATAATATTATAAACCCACATACATAGATAGATACGCGCCTTGGCAGTTAGGTAAAAATAAAGATGGGGTATTCCTCGAAGCGCAACCACTTTGAACCGCACCAAAAGTTTTCCTTGAAACCCACCAACGATGAAACATAGAGAAGAGCACGAAGGATTCGTGATAAATTATATCGATAGACGTTTTAAAATTCAACTGTTGTTTATTTATTAAAACTACCAGGAAAGCTGAAATGAACTAGAACTAGGTGTTTAAGCGACTTACCTCCGGTTTCTGAATTAAATTCGGGATAAGCAATACTTAAGTGTATTTGAGTACTGAGTTGTCAAAAAGATGCTTTAAAATAAATACGTAATTTTTTTGACAACTCCGTACTCAAATGTTACTTAAGTACTGCTTGCTTATCCTAGAATTCTCAATTCAGTTACTCAATAATGGTAAAAATACAGGTTTTGAAATTGAATCAATTGTTGTTTTGGAAAGTACCAGGGTGACAGAAATTAACAGAAAATAGGCGCTTAGACGATCTGACTAAGTGACAGTGACCTATAAGGTAAGATATATAGGACAGTTTTAAGTTTTCTATCTTATTTTATATAAGAATAATAACGAATACTTTATATTCCTCTTTGTGTTTAATCGTTGGTGCACAACTTAGTGACATCGTTTAGGCGCCCATTTTCTGTTCATTTCTGTCACCCTGGTACTTTTGAAAACGACAAATGATCAATTTCAAAACCTATATTTTTACCATTATTGGGCTAAGTAGTAGTAACCTCCGATTTCTGAATTGAGAATTCAAGATAAGCAATACTTATGTAGTATTTGAGTACGGAGTTGTCAAAAAAATGCTTTAAAATCCGTCATTTTTTTGACAACTCTGTACTCAAATGTGACTTAAGTACTGCTTATCCTAGAATTCTCAATTCAGAAACCGGAGGTAAGTCGCTTAAGCACCTAGTTGCAGTTCATTTCTGCTTTCCTAGTAGTTTTAATAAATAAACAATAAGGGGCAACTGAATTTTAAAACGTTATCGATATAATTCACTACGAATCCTTCATGCTCTTTCTTCTCTATGTTTCATCGTTGGTGCGTTTCGAGGAATATTTTGGTGCAGTTCAAAGTGGTGAGTCCACAAAGCTATTTATTACTGAAAGATGCCACCTTAAAGCCACAAATAGTTTTTTTGGTAACGCTTTTTTTGTCACATATACTTTTTCATCTGACTGTACTAAAAAGCTTCAATAATTTGATGGTGTCCAAATATTCAGTGAAAAAAATATTGAAATTAAAATGTGTCAATTCGGTCACTGTCCGAGTCGTATGTCTTATTGTTCAAAGAGTGAAAAAATGCAGTCATGTCACGACACTCGCAACCCACCCTTATGCCTTGTGCGTAGATGTTTTGAGAGCTCGGTTCGAATTATAAACGGACGTGCTGTCACCTTGGATTCTAGGATGGCACTGAAAATTTTTCGCCTGCGTACTCTTTTATAAAACAAATTACGGGAGAGTATTGCTCCATACTAAAATGTATGGGGAACGGAAAACAATTTCCGTAAAAAATTAACAATGTTCAGACGTAGATTACTCTCATTTGGTTTGATTTATTAAAATAATAAAACGGTAGACGTGTTATTCATACTTTCGTGTCACGATTAAACTAAATAGATTTTTATATAGTCCTTTAAAATTAAGTAAATTCTGCAAATAGAAAAGGTCGATTTAGATGTTTTTGATGGAATTTAACATTTTTTTTTCTCGAAATTAATGATGATTTCGCAAATATCTCGCGGTGAAACTGTTGGCACATCTATTAAGGTTCTTCATTTTTTTTTTTATGTAATTCCATGCAGAGAGTTTATAGAAATTTCGAAAACAGTAAGTGCCTTTTCAGGTGTTTCTTAAGGACTCTCCTCTTAATAATCGCATGCTGTCAATGTGCAATAGTCAACAACTGTTTTCACGTCACAAAGGTACTTGAAATACATTAATTTAATGGCTGCCATAATGTGTTTAAAATATTAATAAATCATGTGGTAATTACCATTGTACAGTCAACCAAAGACATAAGTATACACGCAACTAACTACAGTCGTATTTTATCAGGGTTATGCTTGTGTTGAGTGGCCACGTCTTTGCCATCGCTTGTCTGGGGCATGTCTTGCGTATAAAATGTTATTATACAGTTGTTATCATAATGACAGTTGTCTGCATAGTGTATAGATATACTTTATTTGCCTGTATACCTAACTCTTTTGTTGACTGTACGTTCAATAAACAAGTAATACGGAGCTTTAAGACCTTTTTATGTCACGAAATAATATGTTGAAGCGGCATTTTATAGGTTGCATAGTGATTTTCGTGGCTTTGTCTTCAAGGCAATAAGAATAAATACGGAACAATTCAAGTCTGTCGAACGAATATACTTTTTCTGCTCTATTTAGTAACTAAAAATAAAATTGACAATATGTGAATGGCCTATTAATTCTGGCGGAATTATGAGGAAGTAAAGCAAGTTATGGTAATGATTGCCCCAGACATTTTGGACATTATTCTTTGTTTATTTAATTAATACCCTCTATGAATGATATATTTTGGTATAATTTTTTTGTGAATCTATCACTATTGTATGCAAATAAAGTGGAAAGTTCTAGCAGCATATTTTAATTGTATGATAATATTGGACGAATAAAATGTATCTGAACCTGACCTATGATGTCACTAAATAACGTCAATTAATAACACTAATAGGTACTGCGTCTGAAACTCACATACCTTCTTACCTACGAACAAACAGAATTCTTTTAATTTCGGTACTGTACTCTGTTCAACGTTAGGTATATGAGTCCTGACATAGCGATCATTTCGTAAAATATAGCCATAAGGAGACCGCTATCTAAAAACATAAAAATCTATATTATTCATGTTTTTTTTTTAAATATTCAATATCTTTGTAAAGTAAAGCTTTGTAGAGAAATGCCAGGACTCACTTTACGGTGAAAAGGGTAACCTAACTAACTACCCTATAGGTACTTGGCTTAGTTAAAATAACATAAAACATTTCAACTGGTTTCAGTCTTCTTTTCTCGATTCGGCACGAGCTATCCTAATCCTAACTAATATTATAAATGCGAAAGTAAGTTTGTTTGTTTGTTACCTTTTCACGCCTAAACCACTGAACCGGTCACCCTGAAATTTTACATATACATTGTCAGGTGTCCAGAAACGGATATAGGGTACCTTTCATCCCGAAAAAAAGTACTGTTCCCGAGGAAAACAACAATAACGTTAATAGATGGCGCCGCGTGTCATTTGAATCATGATTTAATTATATTATTATAGTAACTTTAGTAGTGTGTTTAAGAGTTGATTGTCAGATTCTAAATTAACGCGCAAAAGTTAGTATGAGAATAAATAGCTCATGTCGTGGTGAAAAGATTAGCCAGTCAGCAAGGTTGGTGGCAAGGCTGACTGCCCAGGGTGCGCCAGACGAACTTAAGTGTCAATTGAATTAGAAAAGTGAATAAACAGACACAAAGACATAAGGTCGAAACCAGTTAAGCTAATAACAAGAGAGCCCCAAGAATAATGTTTCTTATAATATCAGTATGCAGATTTTATTACCTTAATTATTTACGACAGTTTCATTTTAATTAAATATCAGCGGTTGCAACCAGTTCTTGAGTTTCATCCTTATTTTGGCTCAATTGGCGTGGCGGCGGAGTCTGAACTCAGGGTCACGAGGTCGATTCCCGCGTCGTATCTGTATGATCAAATTGTTTCGAGCTGTAATAAATGTGATTTACTCAAACTATTTATTTGCACACTAAGGTTATAATACAGGTCTTATTATATAAAGTAGGTACAGCTTAGCAACCTTTTCCAGGTGTTGCAATATTTGAGGGCTCTAATTAGATAAAAGTATACATATTTATAAATTTACTTATGTGTCTACTTAGTACATAGTTCCTAATTTTTGACTATTGTTATATTTAAACACATTTATTATTCATAGGTTGAAATACTACATTATTAATGTTTCTTTTATTTAGCATTGTGCTTATAAATTACATTTTTAAATACATATCGATAAAAATACACATTTAAAAATATAAAACATAGGCGTCCACCATCCGGAGCAGGGTCCAAGATGCCAGTGTTTTGGGCCCCAGAGATAGGAACCTCCGGATGCTGGATCCACACGTTTGCCACTTGCCACAAACTACAAACGCTTGGATAAATTAGGTGATCCTAACAGCGCTATCCACACGCTTTCGAGTGTGCTTGTGTGTTTTGAAGAAGCAAGCATGATGGACGTCGAGCTTTTGTTGCCTATATAATTTAGTCTAAAGCAAAAAGAAAAGAGGAAAAATAAAAGTAAACGGAAAACAACGACCTCGCCGCGTGATCAGCTCATGATTAAGGACTCCGATTGGGTCCGAAACTAGTCGGGCAATCCCGAAAAATGCACGTGAGTAAACCGTAACTAATCATAAATATGAATGTGTCTCACGAAAGTTATAATAAGGAAAACGTGTGGATCCAGTATCACAATACCTCCATATTATTATTATTTTTAACTTTATAAGTGAAGCAGGTTTGATCGTGAGTTCGTTTATGTTCAACAGTGATTGGATATCAACATCAAATTTTTTGTTACTATAAAATTCTAGTTTTGTGTGCCCCTAATTTCTTGTGGGTACTGGTTTGAATGTTTATAATTTAATAATTCTCCTATTCGAGGCACGTAGCTGTAGCATTCTTGTTTTAAATGACCGGCAATGATTTTTGGTTTTCTTGATTATAGACACGAGAAGGAAGCATGTTATTATTATTACATATTCCATGCTGGTTTTTTTGTAATAAGCTGTATTTATCCTCATATTTATTTATAGCTCCACACAAATTTTCATTATACAGTACCACAGATAAGTACTGTACAGTTAACTGTGCTTGTATTCTTGGCATTCGTCACCCGGTTTTGACTTCTTCTTCTTCTCTCGTGTCAGCATGAGCTATACGAAAATAGCTCATGCTGTGGTGTAAAGATTAGCCAGTCAGCATGGTTGGTAGCGGGGCTGACTGCCTAGGGTGCGCCGGACGTAGGTACTTAAGTATCGTTACTCGCGGAGGCTCTTTTCATGCACCCCTTTGACTGCTTTACGATAACTACGCTCCGTTTGAAATTTATTATTATTAGCCTGTACTGTCCCACAGCTGGGCAAAGGCCTCCCTCCGTTCCTTCCACTTGTCGCGATTCTGTCAGCTTCATGCCAAATCTCAAGGAAAGCATCCAACTCGTCCCGCCATCTTCTTCGCGGTCTGCCGCGACCCCGTCTCGCTGTCTCAGGGCTCCATTCGACAACGTTTGACATATTTGTCAAAAAAGTTTTGAATTTAACATGTTTGAAGGTTTGAACTTAATATGAACAAATCCTAGACTGTCTCGTTGGTCTAGTGGTCTCAAGCGCGATTGCTAAGCGTGAGGTCCTCGGTCGGGCAAAGTATTATTGGGTTTTTCCGAGTGGAATTTCTCAGTAGCAGCCCGGAGTCTGGATTTCTGCTTGGTTGATTTAACATAACGGCGTAATGAAGGTGTAATATATACCTCTGCCCAACCCTTTGGCGAATAGAGGCATGATGTTAAGATTTAATACATTTATTTCTCAAAAACAGAACAATTCATTCACTTCCATTGAGAAAAACTAGTTAGCCTAAGTACATTATTTGGAACAAGCATCAAAACGCGGTGATCTAAAGTTAAAGATACATTTTTGTTAGTTATTCTCTTAAAACATGTTATGTTAAGTTATAAACAAATCCAAACAACCATTTTAGTCTGATTGTATTCTGTAAAGTTAATTTAAGTACAAGGAAATATCACGCGCTGCAATGCAATCATATCTAAATCTGTTGATAATAATCAACTGAGCTAGACTGTTTAGTCAATAAATTACAGCTTTACTGACATTTGTATAAACAAAAAAGCTTAGTCAATCATTTGCGCGGATCTTTATTACCTCTTTATTTAAATTATTATCCACGCATACTTTAGTAAAAATTAATAACATAACATAATATCACGCCTGTATTCCATGAGGGGTTGGGCAGAGGTGTATAGTACACTCACATTTCACCGTTATGTTTAAGTCCCATGTAATAGGGGGCGAGCCTATTGCCATCAACAAGGCACAAATCCAGAATCCGGGCTGCTACTGAGAAATTCCACACGGAAAAACCCAATAATACTTTGCCCGACCGAGGACCTCACTGACCTCACACTTAGCAATCGCGCTTGAGACCACTAGATATACATATATGGGGTGAAATGCTTTTGAGGAAAAATGAAAATTTTAAAAAAAAACATTGATTTTACGTTCTATAAATGAAACCAAACCACTGGTTTCAAGGATAACGGTGTTTACCCTTACAGCCTGTATATATAGATAGATGTATTAAAATTAAATGCTTAACTTACTTAATTAGTTTTGAAAAGGTTAAAATGTTTTCGTCATGTGTTGTTTTTAACCTTTTGAAAATTAATTAAGAAAAGCATTGACGACATTTCAATCGAAGAATTTCAAAAAACATGAGATAAGAAAATTAATTAGTTTTTTAATTAATGTAAATAAATTATTTTCATTTCTGATTGTAAATAGCCGTAAATGAAATATGAATAGGTACCAAGAAAAAATTATAAGTCCTTTGCTGTAATTAATTCCGTCAGAATAACTCAAAGTAGGTTTATTGTGAAGAATTTCTTTGTGGCGTGAATAGGGTATTACGCCCATTTTTGAAAAGTGTCTCAATTAGATTCTATAGTGCTAATGAACCACTAACAAATTCTTAAAATATTTATTCAATCGTTAAGTGCCATAAAAATGTATTTAAATTTTGCATTTTCGCGCCTAATTCGACGAAAACGCTGGACGCAGTGGACGCCATATTGCTCTATGGTCAAGACGTCAGTTGGCTGTGTAAACAAATCAGTGATATTTTATATGATAAGTTAATTGTTTAGTTGACAGTTGACACTTCTAAGTTTACATAGCCGTATGACGTAATAACATGGCGACTACTATTTAATGGTGTTATGAAACAGAATAAAAAATCTGAAACCTTAGAATTGATTTTTAAAATTTAGTTTGCTATTTTATGAACTAAAACTAACGTTTTCCGACTGCTTTTTGCCTAAGCTATCTCAACAATATATTTTTAGATTTTTTCTCGTATAGAGTAAAATACCCTATTTCTACGTTTGAACTGGTGCAGTGGCTCCAATTTCCCAGAGTTAAAACAACCTTTGATTTTATTCATATTACGTATACAGGGTGTAAACGAATTAGTATAATTCCTTCAAAGCGCGTGATCTACTGGTGACACTGATTCACGCTGCGTGGGTTTATTTGAGAAAAAATAAAAAAGTTTTTAGTAAAAAATCATTGTTGTCAGTATTTGAGTAATTTTAGCGTCCCTTATTAACTGACTGTGCGAAGCGATATCGCGCTAGTTTTGCCCGCCAGTTGTGTCGCCGTGCTTTGATTTATTTATGCATGACACCGAAATGATCGACCAAATAAAAAAGGATTTTGGACAAAAAAATAGCATTTTTTTTATTGAAACCTTGTTCGGTGGTTTAGGTACGATCACTTACCCCTACCGCTAGAAAATTAAGATTTTTGTTTTTTTATTTTTAATCTAGCTAAATCCCATGTGGGGTTAATCTATACCATTAATAGATCATGTGGTTTGAAGGAATTACACGAATTCGTTTACACCCTGTAGAATATTCTTAACTAGCTTTCGCCCGCAGCTTCGCTTGCGTGAAATTTCGAACCCGTTAAGTGACGATTTTCCATACAAAGTTTCATTTTTTATTATTTATTTATTTATATTTATTTATTTAACTCCCTTAGGGGTTGAATTTTGAAAAATCCCATATTAGTGGATGCCTACGTTATAAAAGGAACCTACTGTCAAAATGTCAACTTTCTAACCCCAGCGGTTTTTTAGGCTGTGCGTTGATAGATCAGTCAGTCAGTCAGCTTCTCCTTTTATATGTACTTAACTAGCGACCCGCCCCGGTTTCGCACGTGTACGTTTTATAGCTTAAAACCTTTCTCTTGAATCACTCTATCTATTAAAACATATCTTATAAATACGTACCTACCGTTGTAATGGGGCCTAAACAAATCTATCTATAGACACCTTATTTTATATAGGTACCATTACTCGCTCTAGTTCGCAATGTAGATGCTGCACTCATCTAGGTACCGAATACATCGTAGACACTATATGCGGTGGCTTTAAACCAAAAATGACAATAGATATTAAGCGTAATGTCAACAAATACTGACAGCATTCGGTTCGATAGGAAGACGAAATCATAACACTTAGGATTGGGTATTTCCAATTCTCTAAGGAACGATTCCACCAACGTCATATAACTTTTATCCGACGAATCAATTTGAAGTTTTGACAGCATTTGTATAGAAAATATTGCAAAACGTTAAAAGTCGTATAAAAGTTATTTAACGTTGGTAAAATCAGCCTTAAGTAGATGGCTAATACCACAGGCTATCTAAGTGTTAATGAGCCGGATAAGCTGGGCTCATGTGGATCCTAAACACACAAAATAGACCTTTGTTAATAATCTAGTAACACGTCTGAACCTTCTCAAGTTCCGAGAATTAGAGCACAAACTGTTAAATTTAATTGACTGGAACTGTCGTTTAAAATATCGATTAACAAACAATAAAATACAGCGATGGCGGAACGATGTCGATTATGAATTCACGCTGAAGTTATTTTCATAATATCCCGCGTATTTATGCAGAATCTAATCGGAAAATTCTTTGCTCGCGTGTTGTTTTTAAGATTGTCTCTTAATACTGAGCGTAGTTCCTGTATCATAGCAGCCCGTAAACGTCCACTGGTTAACATGACCCTCATAATGAACGATACAATAAACGGTCATACTGCCATTATCACTATGGTTGGCAAACATATTGGTGTTCGCAGCAGGTTGTTATTAGCAGACAAGAGGACGCAAACCTTTTTTTTTATCGTGGGGAAATGCTCATGGATACCCTTCGCCCGGGGAAGGCGAAGGGTTATGCCGGACTCTTACCGGCTAAAAACCCACGGTGTTCCTTCTCCTGACCCTTGGCCAGGGTCGCGGGATTCGCAGCTGCATGCACCGCAACCCCGGCAGGCCTCGGTCCGCCAGCCCTTGGCGGATCTCTCCTTATGTGGAGCCTTGCCCCACGTCCTCCTGAGAGGCGCGCACGGAACACATGCACGCCGCCTTCTCGGGCCTGTTACTGGTCGGGCGACGGGTCCCCTAAACCGTCGCCCGCAGGCAAGAGGACGCACTCCTGCCAATCCTCCTGATATTATCTCGTCGCTTTTAACGACACCCAAGGGCGAGAGATTTACAGACCGAACTTAGACTTAACTTTGCTAAGTAAAATAGCAAGCAATGTTCATATTCGTATGAAACGCTTGTTAAATACGAATATGAACATTAATCGGATTAGCATAAAGTTCATTTTCGTACGAAACGCTTACTTTAGGTACTTAGCAAAGTAAAGTCCAAGTGCAGTCTGTGAATCTCACCCTAAGGGTACGTTCACATGACAAGCGTTCAACGCGCGTTTTGCTAACGCGCGTTTACAACTACATACATTTTATTCAGGCCGTACACATGCTAACGCGCGTTTTAATAAAGCGCGCGTTGAACGCTGCGCCAACGCTCGACTGTCGTCAGCGCGCGTCAATGCGCGCTTTGAGATCATTGATTTTCTATGTTACCGTTCAGATGAGCGCGCGCTTTTGACGCGTATAGACGTATTTTAGGGTTCGCTTGGTTCATCCAGAAATCGTCCCAAATGGAAACGGAAGCTTTTAATACCGAATTATTTATAGATGAAATAGCGAAACGTCCTGCGATATGTGACATGATCAACCAAACCCAATATCTCCGTCTTCTGTCGCGTCGTTTTTGCCGTTGGTATAAAATCACCGTTAAAACTGTTTCTACGTCCATCTTCGACAAATGTAGAACTCACTCTGTAGAAAATAAACCACGGCTGCCACGTCAACGCGCGTTCAACGCCTGACAAGCGCGCACCATGTGAACACTATACAAAAATTCAACGCGCGTTCATCGCGCGTTGAACGCTTTTCATGTGAACGTACTCTAAGAGTGGAGTATTGGTCGAGAACCACACGTTCACCGTCATAATCAGTTTCTTACATCAATATGATTTACCTTATTTCCTGTCTTATTGAGATAAGTGAGGCACTCTGTACAGTAAATATTGTTTTTCCTCCATCAGTTGCGGTGGCGCTGTCATTCTTCATTTGCTGGGCGCCCTTCCACGTGCAAAGATTGCTGGCCATCTACGGGAAAAGTTTGGAACACCCTTCAGATACTTTCTACCTGGTAAAGTTATATTTATCATATACAAAGAGAAAACTTTTATGAAGTTGGCAAGGACGAAGCGTTTGCGAGTCAGAAGTTTCAAAATGAGATTTTTCTATGATAATTTTAGTGTGATGACTTTTATTTTTGAAATCAGAACGCCTTAGTTTTGCGGAAAATTGGTAAAACTACTATACCCTTTTCACTATAAGTTGATTCCTGATGTTTCTCTACAAAACGTTATCATACCTACAAAGAAAATCAAATATTTTTTTAAAACAAAACATGGATATATTATAGCAATTTTACGGTATTTGATGATGTCGTTTACGTTTTTTCGATAACAGTCTCCTTACTTACGGTTACAATTTACGAAATGACCGAGCTGTCAGGACTCATCTTATGGTGAAAAGAATATAGGTTTGACTATGATTGTATAATCCCAAACAAAAGTTAAAGAGTTTTTATAACCCCGAATAAAATTGAATGTCACATTCTTATAAGATTTGTCAGATATTGGAATATTAATGAGATTGATATTTATTGTTTTGTGTGCAGGTTTACATCGTGTTGACGTTTTTATCGGGGGTGTTATATTTCCTGTCGACCGCCATCAACCCCTTTCTCTACAACATCATGTCGAATAAGTTCAGAAACGCTTTTAAGGTAAGGCTCTTTGAAATTTTTTGTGTACCATGAAGGATCACATTTTTATAACTTTGTAATTTAATTCTTGATATTATATTTTCCTTATTTTCTAAGTTTATAAAAAAAGGAAGAGTTAAGGTTCTAAGATTACATCATAAGGATAAAAAACGATGACCCCTTAGCACTTCGTTTGAAGTTTAAAACAATTTAATCACGTAGAACATTCGAAAAAAGCTCGGAATTTTAACATCACTTTTCACTAAGCCAAAGTTAAAATTTACAACATTTGATGCTTTTATCTGCAGTATTCAGACACAGTAGCCAGCTGAGTGAGCACAAATAAAATAAAAAACAAACCGTAACATCGTACAACGTATAGCACATCCCACAATGCTAATATCAGCCGAATCATGTCTATTTCTTTCCAAAGTAAAAAGATATTTCGCCATTTTATTGTTTTCTGTACCCTTAGGTGGGGTTAACATATTACATACCTAGTGCCAAACGTAAATAGAACGAGTGAGTCTGTTTTATTTTTGGTAGTTACGTGTTTTTGGTATTTCCAATAATTTGGTTTGTGTATCGATATCCGGTCCCTTCGGAGCACAGCTTTGTCGTATTATATAACGGCGGGTTGACGGTAAACATTGGCGGTAATTGGACGTCATCCTCATCACTCAACTTTTTATTTGTCTTACAGATAACGTTTTCACGACCCACCGGAATCAATGAATAATAATTCAATTAATTTGTAAATAATGCCTGAAATAATACGCTTATTCCGAATTCCGGTCGGCTTCTAAGAACTGGCCTCGTTTTTCTAGCGTAAGCAGGTCCTTCATCTTAACATTTGATATTACAAGTCTGAAATTAATTGGAACGTGTCCTTTAGATGTTTGGAGAGAGCCGATGCCGAAGGTGGATCGGTCAGTAGGCCCGCGAATTTAATTTTTTATTAAGTTTTTCTTATTTTACGTAAAATATGAACTACTTTGAGACTTTATTCTGCTATTCGTGACGACTGCATATTTCTTTGTATTAATTTTAAAACTACAAGTTTTATTAGATTATTATAAACAAGGAAAGTTGTTATATCCAGTGAATACTCTATACTTACAACATATTTTTAATAAATTAATATATTTTATAAAATTCAATGCAATATTATGTGTAGTACTTAATCGATAATAACAGAATAAAATCTCGAAGATGTTCATTGTTCAAATTTTACGTAAAATATTTAAAAAAACGAATGTAGAATATAGAATACCTAAATGCTTTTTGCCGGTCGATCGACGGATCAACCTTAAAGAGATAAATGCTCTCAATAAGACAGTCAGCGTCGTTTGCTTCGTTATCGATAGCTTACAGATCTGTAGATTACGTTGCCTCTCATGGTTACAGCCACCACATTGACCCATTTCCCGCAGTTGACCCTACAACTTGCGCCTAGCGATAAGCGGCTTTTGGAAATTAACTCGCTAAATACACAACTGTACTTGCTTTAGATTCAAGAAAGCGCAAATTTAATTAAACTATTTCAAAACAAACTTTTCTTCAAATTAAATAACATAACATTTACTTTTAAAACGTAAAAAATATAGAAGATAATTATGTAGGTATCTATCTACTTTCGAGCCGCTCAACAAACTCCCTAACAAAATATAATTAATTCAGATTAGACTAAAATCAATTAGTGCTTATTGAACATCAAACAATTAAAGACAGTCCTAAAAACGCCCTTCACCACTTTCTAGTGTTTAAGCTGGAAAATAAAAGCGGCGCAACCAACTCCCCAGCAACATGCAGCAACGCCATTTAATATTAAAGTAGTACAGGATTTTGACAACAGGGATGTGTGACATTACTTCTTTTCCGCCCTACTTTCCTGAAAACCGAAAGTAACTGTTATTTATATTGCGTAGAAATAGGACATCAATGTTCCACAAAAATGTTTTATACATTTTGTACAGAGATTATTTTTTAAACACATGCTTCATTTCAGTAGAGTATTCCTCAAAGGGATTTAGCTGAAATCGGCGCGGGCGTTCAGTCGCTAAATAACGCGAGGAGCAAATTTCCATATATCGCGCTCAATACGAAACTTCAAGCGGATATCGAGAATTTCTAAACAGGAAAATTTAATAACACTGCCTGAATTGGGAGTAGAGCACAGGATCTTATACTTGGCACCGGCGTTTACGATCAATATACCAATGAAGCAGACTGATACATAGTACCTGAAAAAATACGTAAATGATCATAATCCAGGATTACCTTCGGCGTTACTTATCTGAGTTTTTCAAACAGTGAAAAGCCATTCTTTGTTTCAATATGACATGCAAAAGTGTCTTTTAGAACCAAATGGTTCTCCTGATACAGAATTCAAGCAAGATACGATGTATCAGTTACTTATTATTCAACACCAGTAGGAGAAGAGAGTTATAATTAAGGTCGATCGTTCTACGCAAGGTTTGCAAGGCGGTGGGGTATCGATCTAAAACTACTTATTTTGTATCAAACACATTATAGTTGGACATAAAGTCACCAAATGCATTTCACTCCGACATCACTTAGTTCTCTCATTAGAGGAAAGAGCATTGCAATCGACATTTTATTACTCTTTTAATTCTTTTCACATTCAAGTTTTTCATGCTGATCGACTTGGAGGGAACGACAGAATTTATGTTAAAACGAGAATAGAGACAGGCGCCTGTGGGCGGAGGGACCTCACTATACCCCATCAGAAAATAGAAATACGAATCATTATCTAATTAACGATAAGCTAGTAAATAAGTCAATGCAATGCAGACATTTAAAAGTAGAAAATATGATAATGGATTTAATAAAATCCAGACCAATAGTTGTTGAGCGTTGAGACAAGATTAAAAAAGTGCGAGAGACTCGCGTACTTAGGGTTTCACTGAACGATGGCATTTTGTTGTTTGAACGTAGGTATAGTTATAAATTATAACCATTTATTAAGTAAAAACTGTAATTTGGTATTTCGAAGATTAGACGTTTTTGTAATAAGGCCGGCGAGATAATTATGGCATCCGTAAGCGTCCTTGGTTTCAACGTTTTTTTTTTACTATCTGCTAAGATTTGCGCTACATCGGTACAATGGTGTACTGATGTAAAAATACAGACATCGTGCCTAGGCATAGTAATGGGATCCTGTTCTGCACCATTAAGGTTAAATGAGTTTAAGAATTGGTAACCACCATGATGTTAAAAACCAATGGAATAGATTGTCATTTGATGACTGAGGGCCATTTCGACTAAAGCCGGGTCCGCTGCACCGTGTTTTCGTGTTTGCAAACAGGATAACATTGTTTGTTAACCGAATAGGGGCGTGGCCTTACAGTTTTGTTCGCAAAAACACAATAACATGTTAGAAAATTGGCGCTGCGGACCCGGATTAACACAATTGTTGCCAAACGCAAACGAACTAGAAGTCAGTTTTTGTTTATGAAAACTGTCAAAATGATTGGTTTAGTTTTTTGACAGCTTTTGAAAACGAATGTCTGAATGAACGGTTCGGCCTTGGTTCGGTTGCGGTTTATCAAGATATCTTTTAGGAGGATTGAACCCCTTATGGAAAAACGGTTAGTATTAGGTACGTATGGTCAGCATCAAAAGTAGCTGAACATTAGAGTTTTTAAACTTTGCATTAATTAGATAACTAATTGATAGGAAGCAAAAAATTTAAGGCATACTTAGAGCTATATCTAGCAGCTCTAGGTATCTATTAAACTTTTTGTTTTAAAACAATTCGTTTTCTAATTAATGCCAAGTTTAAAAACTCTAATGTTCAGCTACTTTTGATGCTGACCGTACAACAACATATCAACTTTTATCAAGCCATATTCCATCAGATTCGGTTCCATTAGGTGTTTTTACGTATATACTTCGGAGCAAATAAATCGAGCAACTTCTATTTTTCACGTATAATTGTTATCAATTTTGGTATTATTTAACAGATCAATTCTAAACTTATATCGCCTAAAAGGTTATTTGATAACCTTTACAATGAAGATAGTTTTTGTCAACTTAGAATTATATAATTCATGAAACCGAAACTAATAACCAGGACACGCGAAAAAAGGAGTGAGTCGATTTCTTTGCTCCCAAGTGTAGAAGTAACTGCGCTTACAATAATAATAAAGCTCCTTTTAAATATATTGTGAATGATGGCACGGTTGACATCTGTCGGATATGCCACCGTCCGGGAGAATCTATCCGATACATTATTTCCGGTTATTCCCGTCTTGCCAACGGTGAATACTTGCACAGACACAACCTGGTGGCCAGGATTAATCATCAGCAATTTGCTTTAAAATACAACCTTGTGGAATCGGAAGTACTGTACTACAGGCATGTGACCGACCCAGTTCTCGGGAATTGTACTGGGACCGATCTATTATCACTGACAGGACTATTGTTGCCAATAAGCCTGATATAGTGATAATAGATCGAGCAGAGTGCCACACAATGATTGTTGATATCACGGTCCCTCATGCCGAGAACCTCGTGAAAGCTGAAAAAGACAAACAAATTAAATATCTTGATTTAGCACACGAGGTTGTCAGCATGTGGGATGTGGACTCAGCAGTCATTGTCCCAATAGTCGTTACGGCGAATGGCCTATTAGCCAAGAGCCCCGATCAACACCTCATGAGGCTCTCGTTGGACGGTTGGATAAGGGATTGATACAAAAAGCAGTACTCCTTGACACACATATATATATAATTTTATGTTATGTATTTAAAAATATAATCTATATGTATGTTTAAATTAATAAACGAGAATTTTAAAGCTCCTTTATTTCATATCCTTAAAACTTACATTTCCAATGTTGCATATCATGTCTTATATGTAATAATATAATATTTATTTAATATTAATCTCAGATATGGACTTCTTTTGGGTAAAAGCCTCCTCCATCCCTTTCCATTTCCGTCTGTGGGCAATCTCCATCCAGTTTTTTCCAGCGATTGCGATTGGTAACTGTGCTTACCACATAAAAAAAATAATGACAGATAATATAGGTATGCTTTTTCAAATATTATTTTGTAGTCATTGTTACTACCGCAGCTATAATAAGAGTAATTTTGTGTTTGTAATCATTATTTCAACATCATCACAAGATTACAAAGGAATTATTTCACGTGGTAAAATTCTCGGCTCGAAGTCGACGTCCGCTCTCAAGTAAAACAGATATTAGTCACTGTCAAACTGTCACTTTGAAAGTTAAAGGTCAAACTCACGTAGGATTTGGGATTAACAATGGAAACATCTACAATAGCGATGTAGGTAAATCTAAAACCACAGAATTTAATTATAGAGTGAATTCAGAATTTGTACGTATGTCTGACGGAGAATATTTTAGTTTAATAAATCGTGTGTATATCGTGTGTATATCAGAATTTGTACGTATGTCTGACGGAGAATATTTTAGTTTAATAAATCGTGTGTATGTCGTGAATGTAAAGCTGCTGATTTTATAATACGTATCAAATTTTGTTGCGACAGAAACATTATAGTCAATATTTTTAATCCTAACTATTTAATATTATAAATGCGAAAGTAAGTTTGTTTGTTTGTTACCTTTTCATGCCTAAACCACTGAACCGATCATCCTGAAATTTTGCATATACGTCGTCAGGTGTACAGAAACGGACATAGGGTATCTTTCATCCCAAAAAAAGTACTGTTCCCGAGGAAAACAACAATAACGATAATAGATGGCGCCACGTGTCTTTCGAATCATGATTGAATTACCTATACTATTATAGAAACTTTAATAGTCTGTTAAGAGTGTTTTAACGCGAGCGAAGCCGCGGCCTAAAGCTAGTCTATACATATAATAAATCTGTAGACATGGCGTGTCTGTACATAGCAAATATTTTGAAAAAACCTGGTTGGGGAGTTAAACGATAACCAATAGAACCCATTTTTAACATTTTTGGAATTTTTGTCTGTTTGTCTGTTTATCTGTTTGTCTGTTTGTCTGTTTGTCTGTTTATCTGTTTATCTGTTTATCTGTTTGTTTGTTCGAGCATCACGTAAAAACAACTGATCCAATGTTGTTGACTTTTAAAGACAAATATTGTGCTTATCTCCAAGTAACATATGTTTTTTGTTTCATCGCAATCGGTTCACGCAATCAAAAGTTATGCGAATTTTAAGTTTTCTAGAAGAACTTAGCATGTATTTGTGTATGTATACCATTTCTTTTCAATAGATGGCGTTACGTGTATCAAATCACGTTGTGAGGAAAAATATTACAACGAATATATTACTATTCTCAGTCTACGGAAGTTATATTGAAATGCTATCCGAAGAAGGTACTAATACTAACTAAGCTTTAAAAAAAAAAAAAAAAAAAAAATGTTGTTATTTAAAATTGATTAGGTAGGTACCCATCTTTTTGAATGGCAGTGGTAAAGAAATACCTACACTCAATTTCATAAGCGAGTGCAGGTATTCTAAATTGTTAATTGTGCAAGGCAATTCGATAGATTAATTTGAAATACTCATATATTTTGATAGGAATACTTAAATAAATACTTAAATACGTATTTATAAATCTATACATATACTATGAATAAAATTCAAAGTGCACTTTGTCTGTAATTAAATATTTTTCCAAAATTTCGATTCGGCCATACCATTTTTTTTTAGAATTATTGTGTCTGTTTGTCTTTCCGTCTGGACATTACGTAAAATCCCGTGGATAGATTTTGATGAGACTTTCGCTGATGTATTGCGTAAAGAGCGACAATTTTGCTGGTACATATATCATCACGCTATTGTTCATAGGAGCCGAGCAGCGGAACATTATTTCCACATACTGCGAAGTATAAGCTTAATATTCGGATCGTAAAATCGCGTGAATCGATTTTGATGGGCCTGCGCTTATGCTGGTATATAAACTATCACGCTATTGCACATAGATGCCGAGCGACGGAACATTATTTCCAAATACTGCGTAGTATAAGCTGTAGACAGAAGTAAGTGCTGCAGTGAACGTTCTCTGGCTCAGTGGCCTGCATTAAAACCTCACTTTAAAAAAATATACTTTTAGTATTTTTTTTGAAATGTTTTATATATTTTATTTTGTTCATTGTTGTCAGAACTATTCAAAGCCTGTCGTCGTCGTTTTATTAAGTTTATTTAAGCCTTAGGAAATGTCCCAAAACACATGGCCATGCAGGGAAAGTAGGTACTTTAAATATAAAAAAATTGCAAATTTCACTCAAAGGAGGCTTCATTTTATTTTTAAAAGTAAGAAATATTGCCTTTACTGATTTTTTTGCCGGAACCGGGAATCAAACTGACAAAGCTATACCATCTGGTGGCACCTGTTGATAAATATCTTTGTGGTCAATAATCAGGATCAAATCTCTCCAACAAACACAGTGTCTTAAATTGAACGAAGTGGAAAAAATAAGAACTACTTAACAACAATTAATAAGTGCTTGAATTTAAATGTACCTAAGTTAGTCAATTTTCGTTTTATGGTCTTCCATCAATTTCAGACACAATGTTTATTGGAGCGATTTGATCCGTATTATTGATCCTATCGATTGGTGAAATAAAAATACAGATGATATTTTTTCGCATTTGGGTTGGTTCGATTTCCAGATCAAACTTTTTGAAATCTTTGAAAGCAGTACCTATTTCTAACTTATAAAATTAAATGAAGTCTTTTAAAGGTGAAATTTTTATATATTTAAAGTACTTTCCTATTCCACACCTCGAATGAAATCATTTTATAGACTGCAATGCATAAAATATTTTGATTTAGTTCGCCGATTGTGACTAGATGGCGTTGTGGCCATTTTTGTATCGCCATAAGGTTTCGTTACATATCACAATAAATATCAATATTCAATTATAATCCATTTTAGCAAGGAAATGTATGGAAATAAGCAACGCGTTTTTAGTGTTATGGTTATATGAACCTTTACGGTCAATCAAGAAGAGCTGAAACTCTACCTAAAGAAATGCTTTAAAAGATATAAGTGCCTTGGTGGGACATCTTTGTCTATTATTATAATAAATGGAATACGTATAACTATTTAGTTGCTGCGACACAATGTTGTTTTCCGAGTTCCACGCGGACGGAGTCGCGGGCACAGCTAGTCTACAATAAGTATAAATTTATGACCTACGCGTCTATGAGATGTAGCTAAGCTCTACAAGTTTTTAGTGTAACTTCTACTAAGGTTGGTGTTCACAAACAAAAATTCTCCGGATAAACAACTGTTTACCTAAAATAATAGTAATTTTTTCGAGTTATCGGTTGTTTAACTAGAGTATTAATGTTGGAGTACCTATGCTAGCCTTACCCCCAACATCAACACAAGCATAGTAAAAAAATATTAGTAAATAGAATTTATAGCTATTCTCATACGTAGAACCGTAAATAGTGGTTACCACATAGTAGGACTTGAAGGTTGTTAATGGTTGACCAGTCATCATTATCATTATTCAGTCGAAAGACGCCACTGCTGGACAAAGGCCTCCCCCAACTATCCATGTTGGGGGGATTTGCCAAAATCGCCACGCTTGGCAGGCGGGTTGGCGATCGCAGTATGGTTGTGAAAGTACTCAGAGAACGCTGCTGCCCATTCTCCAGTGAACCCCTTAGTAGTTTTTTACGACACCCATGGGAAGAGACGGGGTAGTGCTATTCTATACATCTGGCACCACACGGACGGTTGACTAGTAAGTAGGTAAGGCTGATGTTCACAAACCTTAATTATCTGGTTAAACAACCATTCACGTGAAAATTATACTAGAATTTCAGGTAAACGTCTGTTTAATCAGACAATTAATGTTGGTGAAAACCAGCCTTAGTCTGTCTACAAATTCCTGGTAGCTAGTAATACTGCGTTGGTAATATGTACTATGTATTCTAACTGCCTAGAAACTAAATTAAGCAAATGATTTTCGGTATAAGAGAGGAGATGCCTATACAAATACTAAACAGAGAATAAATTCGGGCGAAAGATGTCATTGAAAGGAATTGGACCGTGAGTAGTAAGTTTCAGCGTCTCTGAAATATACGACGAATGTAACAGCAAAGACAAATATTTAAAACTAGCTTTTGCCCGCAGCTTCGCTTGCGTGAAATTTTGAACCCGTTAAGTGACGATTTTACATACAAACTTTCATCCCCTATTTAACTGCCTTAGGGGTTAAATTTCGAAAAATCCTTCCTTATTCCTTGTCTACATTTATAAAGGAAACATTTGTGCAAAATTTCAGCTTTCTAGGTCCAAGGGTTTAGGCTGGGCGTTGATGAGTCAGTCAATCAGTCAGTCAGGACTTTTCTTTCTATTTATATAGATTCGCTTGTATTTAGTACGTCTTTTTTTATGAATTATTAATTCAGTTGGCAGGTGCCTTGTTGAGACGTGTAGAGTGAAAATGATTTATACGTCCTCGAGCCTGTCTCCTCTCGTTCAGTGGAGTATAATAGAGTACCAGTCGACCCTTTCTACGTCTCTCATTGCTTTCGTTTTATGTATACTCTAAATATACAGTGTATTTAGTGTTGCACTACTGAAAATTTAACGACATCATGTTCCACACTTAATTTTATCGACATATATACCCCTTTTTTAATACTAACCCTCGTCTTTGAATGCCAGCAATTTTGATATCTGACCTGCCCCTGTACTCCCGACAGGATCGAGTTTTGAATCGAGTCGACTTAGTGTCAATTCTTACTCTTGAAATCGACAAAATCGCACAATTGTGCACCGGCTCGAATAAAAATTAACAATTGTTTTTGATGTTTGTTAGTTTTAAATCAAACCTCAGCACGGTCGTGCAGTTTTGTCGATTTCAAGAGTAAGAATTGACACTAAGTCGACTCGATTCAAAACTCGATGCTGTCGGGAGTAAGGCTGAGATCTATAGATCCAACTTGGACTTAGCTTAGACTTTGCTCAGACTTTACTCACGCAATACTTTGCTAAGTGTATGCTTAGCATAATCTTAGATTTGGAATTTATAGACGTATCACGTTGAGACTATGCTGAGCTTATGCTAAGCACACGCTAAGACGGTCGATGTCAAAATACAAGTTATTGTTTCGTTTCAAGCATTACATTCTTGATTTTTCTTTAAAAATGCTTAACAATAATAACATGTAAATAATCTAGAACTACGCTCATATTTGTTCTATGTATTATTATTATAAGAATAAGCAGAAATTGGCATGCTTATAAGTGTTTTTTTTTTTATAAACGAACACAATATTATAATCATTGAAACGGATCGCATCGTTTTGACATCTGCAATTTGTCGAAAAAAAGTAACTTTTAATTCATTTTTATACATTTTAAACTTAGAAAAACTTGTTTTATGTGATGTTATACTACCTAATTGTTTTTATCTTAACTAATTCAGAATTAGTTATCAACATCAAGGAAATCTTCCCTAATCTGGTATTACTGAGTTGAGTCTGGTCACTTTATAATACTAAAAAATTAAAAAGTTGTGTAAATATAATGATGGTAAAGTAAATTACGGACCATTATTTTTTGTTAGGATAATAGTAACCTAAGTATTTGCTAAGTCGTCGATTTTGTGAACTTAGACTTTGCTAAGCATTTGCTAAGCACACACTCAGATGAATTCAAAGACGGCTCTATAAATACTGACTTTGTCATAAGTCTAAAGTAAAGTCTGAGCAAAGTCCAAGTTGGGTCTATAGATCTCAGCCTAAGCCTGCTGCTCCGTAATGTAGGTGTTCATTAAAAACTTATCTACTTAGGAGTAGTATAAGCTTCGCCTTCAGGAGTTTCATAAAAAAAAGATCTTAGTCAAAAAAATGGCAAATTAAACAGAAAGTTGTTAAAAATATGAACTCTTTCTTAGTTATTCATATCTATTGCCAAAACGAGGTCGTTGACATGCCTTTCTTATCCTCACTCGAGAATTTTAAATTTACATTAATCACAATATCACAACGTTTGTCATAGCGCTTTTAATTTTTTGCGTTACTGGCGGTTAAATATTTTTTGCTTAGTGACTATTTGAAACCACTTGGAAGGTAAAAAAAAGTCGGTTAAAAAGCAAAGTTCATGTTATTAATCGCTACTCAACAATAATTAGAGACAAGAAATAGTAGTCTTAAACATCTAAAAGACTATTCAAAATGGCCGCCACCGTTTTGCAAACATGCTCTACCAGCGCAGAGCAAGAAAGAGATAGCTATTCTAGGGACTATTCTAGGAATAGGACTATTCGCTTCTGCGCTACGGGTCCTACGGATAGTGGATTCGATTCCCGCACGGAACAAATATTTGTATGGCCTACTGATAGATGTTTTGGGTCTGGATGTTTGTGCATGTCATGAAGATTTGTATTTATGATTAATTACGGTTTACTCACGTGCATTTTTCGGGATTGCCCGACTAGTTTCGGCTCGCGACCTCGCCGCGTGATCAGCTCATGATTAAGGGCTCCGTTTGGGTCCGAAACTAGTCGGGCGATCCCGAAAAATGCACGTGAGTAAACCGTAATTAATCGTAAATATGAATGTGTCTCACGAAAGTTGTAATACAAAAATGAAGATTTGTGTTTGTACATGCACTAACGATACTGAAGACATTCCTAGTGAGAGGCAAAGTCGAAACAAAGATATCGACTCTACAGCAAGTACACTGCTGCACTGTTGTGATCCAATAATAGCAATGAATTTTAACTGCAAGAGTTGTATGTGTGTGTTATATTTTATAAAGTTTAGATACTAGTTTATAGCACAGTTTTATAAAATACTAGTTTCGAGGAATATACACAGCAAAACCCAATATGAAGGTGGCCTAATCTGTCAAGATTAAACCCTCAATAAATAAATAAAGAAACACAATATTTTATCTCGTATAGACAAAAGAACAGTCAATAGGTACGTAAACAAGAAACTAAATGAGTGAACCCTTGTCACCTCATTTGTTTTTATTAGTTTTTACAATTGTTTTTTCCTCATCCAAGTCAGTTAACCGCCTAAGAAATTTGTAAGAACCTAAATTAATGTTGTAACTTTGTAGAAAGTGGGGCAAGTAAACAATATTATAACAATAAACACCTCCAAATTTATATACTCCAACTAGGTCTCTAGGTATTCAGAGAATAACTGTGTGTGAATTTGAGATTAAATCTGACGAGATTTGAGATTAAATGTGGCCGAATTAACTTTCAATAATTGACTGACGAGTCAATTATTGAAAGTTAATTCGGCCACATAAACAATACCGTAACGAAATTAAACTTTGGCAAAAGAACGACCTTTCCATTAACGATTTGTTGAATGTTAAATGAATTTGTAAACGATAAACAATCCCTCAAAGAGCGATGTACGATGAAAAATATTTTCACAACCTGAACATTTTCACAAATATTGACAGAATTTAAATTCCTTTTTTTGTTTCTGATTGCATTGTGTACTGTATTATTAATTGGAAATATTGGAATCGAACTGTTTTGAGCCAAATAATCGATTATTATTATCGAATAAAAGTCTATACACACAGGATAATTGGATGACGATGATTGAGCATAATCGTGACCAAAAGCTGTTTTATCCTCATATTAATGCGAAAAACAATATCCGGTTATCTAGCACAAATAATTATTATAAAAGCTAGATTTTCAATAATAGTTCTCCCGATATTAATTTATACATGTCACTTCACTACCTATGTGATTACAGTATTCATTATCATTCGAGATAATACGAATAATGAATGATTAAAGGAATAAGAAATGAGAATGAATTATTGAAAAATATGGCGTCCTCTTTCTTTATGTAGATTTGACTGCGAGCAATTAAAATTGGTAATTTTAATACGGCGATCGTTAAGAAAATCCGTTAAATTGACGTATAGTTAAACATATACATATTAATGTTGTAGATCAGTCAATTAAGCATTTAAGTTCCTAATTTTTTCTTGAGGCCAATTATAATAATACGTTATCATAGAAAAAATGTTACAAATCTATTCGCAAGAAGTTTATATACGACGTTCATCTGTCAGCTGTAGCTTAAAAAAACCGGCCAAGTGCGAGTCGGACTCGTGCACGAAGGGTTCAGTACCATTATCTATAAAAACGGCAAAAAAATCAAGTTTGTTGCATGGGAGCCCTTTCAAATATTTATTTTATTCTGTTGTTTAGTATTTTTTATTATAGCGGCAACATAAATACATCATCTGTGAAAATTTCAACTGTCTAACTATCACGGTTCATGAGATACAGCCTGGTGACAGACGGACAGATGGACGACGTATTCCACATTGGGCACCCGCTTTTACGGCACCCAAGTTAATGGCACCTGAGGTATTCCATATTCGGCACCTATCGGTATTTTTCGCAGGTGCCATTAGTGGAACAGTTTATTATTTAAAATTTTATTCCACTTTTGGCACCTACGAACCAGTAGGTACAATAGAATTTAAAAACAAATACTGTTTAGGTTTACATACAATTATTTCTCTTCTTGATTAACTTTGTAATTAAAATTCAACTGTCTTTATTTATTAAAACTACCAGGAAAGCAGAAATAATCTGGAACTAAGTGCTTAAGCGACTTTACTACTTAGCTTAATAATGCTAAAATTATAAGTTTTGAAATTGAATCAATTGTTGTTTTGAAAAGTACCAGGGTGACAGCCTAAACGATGTCACTAAGATGTGCACCGATGATTAAACACAAAAAGGAATATAAAGTATTCCTTATTATTCACTATATTGATAGAAGTCTTAAAACTGTCCTATATCTTACCTATAACTGTCACTTAGTGATATCGTTTAAGCGCCTATTTTCTGTTCATTTCTGTCGCCCTGTCTCTTTTAATAAATAAAGACAGTTGAAAGTTAATCAAGAAGATAAATAATTGTATGTAAACCTAAAAAGTATTTGTTTTTAAATTCTGTTGTGTACGATGAGGCTGGCATGATCATGTTTGATAAAAAGCCTCAAAACATTAAAAAAAAAAAAAACTATTGTAACTCAAGGCTGATTTTGCAATATATGTGATTAAGGAAACCGACTGTGATATTAAAATACATAAAGAAGTTATATTTTTATCATGTTATTAAACTCTACTGATTTTAATCGAATTTTTAATTTTAACGTCCTATAAAAAGTAAACGTCCCATCACTAGTACCTACTGGTTCGTAGGTGCCGAAAGTGGAATAAAATTTTAAATAATAAACTGTTCCACTAATGGCACCTGCGAAAAATACCGATAGGTGCCGAATATGGAATACCTCAGGTGCCATTATCTTGGGTGCCGTAAAAGCGGGTGCCCAATGTGGAATACGTCAGATGGACGGATAGCAGAGCCTTAGTAATAGGGTCCCGTTTTATCCTTTGGGTACGGAACCCTAAAAATTATTAATTTTTATTCGTGTGATTTACTGGGACTTGATTTTTTACACATTATTGATTGGTAGATTGAAACAAATAGACCTGTTTTAAATTCAAGTAAGCGGCTTTATGGCTCCCGAGGTTAGTTACAATCGGATTAAAATTTATCTGTTAGGAATAGGACCTGAAATGAGAAAATCACGTCTAATCCTCGAGTTTTAATCTTGCTGTGTCGTTTAGTTTGAGGTCGTTGCCCTCTCTTTTTACCGTTAAGCGCAGTTCAGACTACGCTATAATATTCCGCTATATAGTATAGCATATTGCGTCATAAGCTATAACTATACACCGTGTCCCAGAAACTAAGTGTTAAGCGGAAGTCCAGAGGTAGATGATCCTTAGAGGTACCCGAATCACCCCCATGTATGTTCTGCGATTTTTTGTAGTGTTGAATCGTACGTTATAGCTCTGAAAATTGCTCAAGTTTATCGCGTACAGCAGTACAGTTTATAGCATAGCGTTGTGTAAATGTGTCCATATAAATGTATACTGAGCGATATCGTCGTGCTATATAATATTTGCTATATGTAGCGTAGTCTGAACTGAGCTTTACAATCTAATAAACCTGTAGGCATATCTTAGGTCAGATCGCGGTACCCAATTATGAAACTTGCTTAATTCTATAGTACCGTTTTGTTCTCAGTAATTTTCTTTGTCCGTAGTTTTCTCCGTAATCTAGTACTTGGATGTCTTTCTTGGAATTGAATAGGTGTAAGAGAAAATTTATTGCTTTTAATCGTATCGAGCCAGGGCCGCGCCGACACTCAAGAAGTATGTGTGTAGAATCTCTAAGCATCCTTTTGTTTTTGTTGTGGGTATCAAGTGTACATAATTACAGAGCGACATCAGACAGGGTCAGTTGATGGATGGGTGACCGCTCTTTACATACGAAGACCCTCCGCAAACACGTAACCGTCGTCCTCGATTGTGATAGCAATATTATGACAGTCGTTACGGGCAGTCAGATGCCAGAATGTCTGGCAATCAGTTCAACCTCAGAATATTTATTTATAACTTCATGTACGGTCAGCATCAAAAGTAGCTGAACATTTGAGTTTTTAAACTTTGCATTAGTTAGATAACTAATTGATAGGAAGCAAAAAATTTAAGGTATACTTAGAGCTATATCTAGCAGCTCTAGGTATCTATTAAACTTTTTGTTTTAAAACAATTCGTTTTCTAATTAATGCCAAGTTTAAAAACTCAAATGTGCAGCTACTTTTGATGCTGACCGTACGTTTGTTGTGCACAAGGATTTATTGCCGTTGGCATTCTTTACCAGTCAAACTCCAAAGGTCGTCAACATTGACCAAGTTTTGAAAACGTGCCGTTTTAAATAATTATGTCATTGCATGCAACATAAATAATCGCGGATGGGTTGATGGAAGTCAAACTTCAACTCATTTATTCAAAATATACTAGAATCGCTTAGTTTTTTTTGAACGTCAAAATTAGGTACATATGACAACCCCCAAAAGCGCCCTCCCTTCACCGTTTCCTAGTGTTTTTGCTGTGAAGAAGAAACGGCGCAACAAACTCCCCAGCAACACATATTCTGTCTGTCAAGTGAATAAATTAATTGAGTCTATGCACAGCAAAAAGTAATATTAATTACAACAGTGAAATTATGCAAAATGCGGATTATAAACAAAGTATAATACATTCTAGTTGAATTGAAAAGAAAATTACCTAGTTATCTAAACAATGTGGATAATTCAACATAATATAGGTACACTTAATTGTATACACTCAATATATTTAATTCAATACAATAATATTACAATAATGTGAGAATAATGTAGGTCATTGTCAGAAGTACAGGGGCCTAATTCTCCTAAAATAAATTGTTGCCAAACGCGATCGAACCACAACCAGTCAGTTTTTGTTTTCGAAAACTTTCAAAATGATTGATTTTGTTTTTTGTGTCAAACAATTCGACAGCTTTTGAAATTGAGAACTGTCTGAATGAACGGTTCGGCCTTGGTTTGGTTGTGATTTATCAAGATTTATTTTAGGAGAATTGGGCCCCAGGAATAATAAAGAGAAAGTGCCTTACAGTTGCCATAGTAAGTATGAGCTGACCAGTCCCGACAGACAGCACCCGTTCACGAGCATGACGAAGGCCTGTTTAATGACATTTTTGTTTGAGTAATAACGTACTTTTATTCATAGCCTTTAGCCTAAGGGCAGCACTGTCGCCGCCACTAAGTCCCAAGAGGCCAAAATTAGAACCTAGTAATAGTTCATCATGCGAACATATTTTTGAAGAGCTCCACCACTCCGGCACACTGCCGCGGGCCGGATTGATGGTGCTCGCGGGCTGTAGTTTGAAGACTCCTCTAACCTATCTGGCAGTAATGGTCTATCTAGGAAGATCGAGGATGACAGTCATAATATTACCAGTGCATAGAAACGAGCAATAAAAAAAAAGAATATCGCTATAATTCAAATGCAGAAATCAGATGGCAGTCGCTAAATACATAGTCAGGCGCATCTGGTTATACTGAAAACCGATCCCAATATATTAAACGAAAAAGGCTATGTTGGACACGATTCAGTAAAGTTACGTAACTAGGTAGGTACAGCTACTTGAATTGAAACGACTGCACTAGAAATAACAATAGTCGTAGTGTCCAACGCAAGCGACACCTTAGCACCTTGGCATCTAAATGTGCCACAGACATTGCCCATAGAGCGCCTGTATCGTTCGCTTTACTTTTCTACAAGTAGTGCTCCTGCCATTTCCGATACAATATGTGACAAATAGCTTGTCGTGAAACTAAATATCAAGTCAGGATTGTATGCCTTAGAATTGACAAACGGCTTCAATTTATTTAACAGTGAGAGTTAGTAGTTTGTGGTTCGTTGTTACTAGCTTTATGCATTGTTACACACCAGGGACTTAAATATACACCATTTCAGTCTCCAGTCTTAAGTTGAGTTTGGCTTTGAATAAGCACTTAAGGGATGTTTTATGTTACCACTTTGCTTCGAGAAATAGGCCAATTGGCGACTGGTCATGACACGTTGGTCACGTGACATGGTAGCCAATGAAACCCTAATAGGGAACCACGTGGGAGGGACTGCTACTCACATACGTATTTGAATGCTACTAATCCCCCGCACTCGAACTAAATTGTCATTGGAATAGTATACAGGGTAGAACCGTTTATTGTCAACAGGCGATTATATCATCAGTATAACAGGTATGGAAAAACTTTTACCTAATATCAAAACTAGGTTGTCGAAGGAACAAAATGACACTATAATCTTTTTTTGAATGAAATCGCTTTATGTCCAAAATTTGATTTTTACCAAGTCTATACATTATGCAAAAAATACGGTTTTATGGGATGATTATGTCAATACACAAGCTATTAAAACGAAAATGAGCTGGTATCGAAACTTAGTTGCTTACTGCATAAGGTGACAAATATTTTTTCAAAATAAAATCTTACACCAAATTAAAATTTTCCGTACTCCCATATTTTTTGCGTGAAATATCTTTTAAAATTTATTTTTCGTCCTTTAAAAATAAGCGTTGTTAGCGTTTTTTTCATTGGGTTACCAAGTTCCAATATCAGTTTAAAGTTGTATAATGTTACGTATAATTATGAATAATCATCCAGATTTTCAAACTTAATGTAGGGGCGCAATGTAAATCAAATCTCGAAAATAATAGCGATTTATGATTGATATTTATGTAATTTTAATCCGTAGGCAACCTAGTTTTGATATTAGCTAACAGTTTTTCAATATCTGTAAACGTAACAAAGAAATCGTACGAGCGCAATGTAAATCAAACTTTGAAAATAATAGCGATTTAATCTCGTTAAGAAATTTATGTAATTTTATTCCGTAGGCAACCTAGTTTTGATATTAGCTAACAGTTTTTCAATATCTGTAAATATAACAAAGTAATCGTACGAGCGCAATGTAAATCAAATTTCGAAAATAATAGCGATTTAATTTCGTTAAGAAAATGTAATTTTATTCCGTAGGCAACCTAGTTTTGATAATAGCTAACAGTTTTTAAATATCTGTAAATATAACAAAGTAATCTGTTGACACTTAAAGTTTCCACCCTGTATAGTTACCAAAGTCAGTGTTTACAAGGTTCGATTAAATAAACTCGATGTATGGGTATGTATAATACACATACTACTAAACATTATAGACTTGTAAATGTTTCTTAAGACTAAAAGGTTGATCTTTTATTAGCTCCAGGGGCATAACATTATAGTTATATGAGAGGATGACGAGTCTACTCTATTTGTTGTGTTTTGATAGCGTGTTTTGTATCAACCGATTTGTATGTTTATCAGTAATGAAAGAAAACCACTTTTATTTAGCTGGTTATCATGGCTTTATTGTCTTACCGTATTAAATTATCTATCTACTAAGAAAAATAGCTTTTTGTAGTGTTTTCACATAGCCTCGTAACGTAACCGTACTTTATTGTGATTCAATCATATAGTATTAGCTTATGCTTTGAATGTCAACAACATTTATTTCATGGGGTAAACAGTCTGAAGATAAGTGATATTCGCTGTTGCAGATTTTGTCAAGCGAAATAACAACTATCATATAACCTTCCATTAAAGATTTTTTAAATATACCATGCCCTGCCATGGTTCCTCGAGCAAAGTATTGACGTTTCAGCTTCCCTAATGCACCAGCATTCCCTAAAGATATTTAGGAGTCTCCTTGACAGATAGCTTGAAAAGATGGTTGGTTCCCAAATTGTGGGGCAAAGGTTATAGCTGTGAATATAACGGTCACCATGACTCAGCAATATAATTACTTACATGTAGTTAGGCAATCAACGCCCGTTGAGTGACTATTATCTTAAAGCATAATATGACCGACTTTATACGTATGTTAAAAACTCAAATATAATTATATATCTACATCAATCTAATAACAGTTTTTTTTTATCAATAGCTCATCCGTTAAAACCGTATCTTTTGACTAACTGTTTAAGTAATTAAAATATCTATGATAAGTTACGATTTACTTACGTGCGTTTTTTTGGATTGCCCGACTAGTTTCGGACCCAAACCGTTACGGTTTGGTATGGCACAGTTCGACTCGCGACCTTGCCGCTTGTTCAGCTCATGATTAAGGGCTCCGTTTGGGTCCGAAACTAATCGGGCAATCCCGAAAAATACAAGTGATTAAACCGTAACTACTCATAATTATGAATGTCACACGAACGTGATAACACAAAAAAATAAGAGTGTACATCGGGTGTAAAAAGACCCTTAACGATAACGAAAACCACGTATTCTACCCATCATTGGGACAATTTTTTTCTACCAGACCATACCTGGGAAACCATTGGTTTTGGAAATATTGAAGGTCAAAGTGTACATTTTTTTTTGTTTTTTCCAAAAACGTGTTCTAAGTGATAATACTAAACTTTCTTCCAAACAACCGTATCAAAATTTTCAAATTTTCCTCACAAATTACGCATAAATTTGAAGTTACAAAAACGCAACGAATATCAAACGCACACGATCGCCTTGGCTCAGCTGTGTGGCCGCTGCACGCATGCAAACGCGCGGCATCGCCACAACCACACCTTGCGCACTACAAAAAAAAGCATTTTTTTACGCCAAAAAATAATAGTCGTTTCCCAGCAATTATTTTTGGTCAGTGTAGTTAAGTTTGATGTACAGAGTGCGTAGATTTCGGCTATTTGATGGGTCTTTTTACACCCTGTATATCCGTACGCAGTTACGAGGTAATTATTTCACGTTAACGTTAAAAAATATTGAAAACCGTCTTCTTTATAGCGGTTCTCTAGACCTTCGATAAAGATCTGAGACTATAAAAACGTATCTCAAATACTACAGAATACCTTTCTGGTATATTCGCGAGACACATGATCCGTCTGTGTATTTGCCAATACTTTAAGCTGTTAGCATTGTTGGAATGGTTTCTATCGTAACCACACAATAACTGTTACTGGGTGTTACACAATGTCTTTGTTTTTAGCTCAGCTGACGTAGGCACATGATATTAGAAGTTCAAGACGCTAGGTCAGCTGTCGTGACGAGAAAAAAATGTTCCACAGTAACTCCAGTTATCAAGTTTTATGTACAAAAAATATGGCAAAATTAATTTCAAATATGTACAGAATAAAAAATAACAGACACAATAAGGTTTTTGATTGATGAGAACAGTTTTTTGTAATAAACAGGCAAAATATAAAATACTTAGTGGTAGATAAATGGTTATAACTTCAAAGAATTCGTTTAGTATAAAAAGCAGAGCAACAGGTAATGATATCATGGAAGCGATAAGCTTCATTAAATAATTCTGATCGCAATCTACGTGACGCGGACGTCAAGACGTGTTTATTAAAAAAATATTGTTTTCGTAGAGAGGCGCTAGTGAAGTAGCTCATAGATACTAGTTAAGTAGTGTTGTGTTATGACGACATCAAAATTGGTACTAAAGTTACGTTTGTTAAGATATAAAATTTGATCTGCCTAAGGGCCTTTCCACCAGAGGTGTGCCATACAGCTATGCTGCGAGAATGTAAAAGCTAAGCTGCGAAACTATGTGACCGTTTCCACTGATGCTAAGCTATGTAGCTGTGCGAGGAAGATGCGCAGCTCGAGCTATGCGACGTATCGACAATAGGGAAGGTACGGGGAGCGGCGGCGCGGTGCTCTGCACATAGCTACACCACTCGCGACCATCCATGGCACGCATCTATAGCTCGCATCCATAGCACACATCCACATCACGCATCCTTCTTAGTTAAATCAGTTTCCACCAGTGCATGCTATGTGGACCAATGAATATGATTGGTGGATATCAAACGCATCCATAGCAACGTTGCATAGCACATTTTTGGTGGAAAGGCACCCTTATTCAGGGTTAGTCGGAAAGGAGGTTAAAGTACCAATAATAATGGATAACGATTGTTCTACAACTTTCTCCAAAAGTCAATAATTCAGGACAAATAGAAGTTCAAAAATCTCAAAATAAAGGAAAACGCTAAATACTATCTATCCTCAGCTATGATCAGCTGTGTTTCCATGTTACGTCATATTTGGAGTCACGGATTAGATGCTTTCTATTTTATGAATTCGTAACTAAACCAAGGATGAAGAATTTTTGAAAAAGATAAAAAAAAAATCATTTTTCATGGAAATAAAAATGTTCGAATTTTGAAATTTTCACAATTTGAACAGTCATCAGTGATACCTAAAGTGGCCCGCGGGGACCCCCTTTCCGACAATAGTTATAATGAAATTTTAATACATTTAGACATAAATACCAAAAGAGTAATGACGTGATTTTTGGTACGCTCGATATCCAAGAAATATCGGTAAATTGTAGCGAGAATTGAGCTTTATGCTTATGACTTTTAATATTACTGAAAATCTTTGTATTAACTTTATGAATAGAATATTCACAGCTTTCTGATTCCAGACAAAGATGATTGAATTCATGTGTCAAAAATTGAAATGCGAATTTAAGTTCGTGAAAAAAACATATGTTTTTATTAGTTTTCTGTAATTTTATATCCAACGTCAGCTGTCAGTGAACGAAAAGTGCAAAACACTTTGAAACAAAATCCGTTGCTCCGTTGTTTAGGATGCCGAGTAAATTTAACTGCGCTAGTTATGCGCTAACGTCAAACGACTAGGCTGCCAGCTATTGTTACGAAATTCGGGTGAAGTATTACGAAATTTTCCTCTGAAAGCTTTGTACACATTCTGTAAAATTTTCTAGTTTACTTAAAAACCGTCAACATAGAATGACATAAAAGCAAACACTTACAGAATAAGCGTAGCGTCATAGCGACCAACAAGTGCTTTTCCTAGTTACTAAAGTATTTTCCTCAAAAATATGTTTCATAAACTACATGCAATAAGGAAAGGAAGGAAATAGAGCTACTATTGTATAAAACCTTACTGAGACCAATATTCTTGCCACTCCGAAAGCTGAGTGCTGAACATGAAAGACGAAACCACTCTATCGGTGTAAGATTGCAAAATCAAAATCTTCAGACGAATTTTCGGTGCTGTACTGGAAAATATACAACGGTGGACGCGTTTCGAGCAAGAGTTGGATGAAATGTACCAAACATCATAAAACATTAATATTGGACGCCTTCGTAGGGCATACTATAGGAATGGACGAGGTAGGCTTAAATATTGTTGGTAGGCAAAGCCGAAGGTCGTCGAAAGAAAAAATAGGAAGCTAAGACGGCTGGATTGTGTCGAACAAGACCAAACAAATACAGAGGTGTTAGACTGTAAGGAAATATAGATCTATCAGAAGAAAAACATTAGACCAAGCCAAGGCACCATCACGGCTGTAAAGCCTCTAATAACGGTGAGGAGATTATTGTGCGATATATTTTTGTAAGAAGTTTATGATAGATAGCATTGCATGAATATATTTATCGGAAAAACAAACGGCGCTTTGATCTCCCTGAAGTTTTATTATTGATTCCTTACGCCAAAAAAATTCCATTCACACTGTTTATCTACATATTTTGTACCTACGATATTAGAATTGAAACGGTACCAAAATAAATAAACACGAGGCCTAAGATGTGTGACGCAGACTCTGTTTTGTCAGCATTCATGATTTTAATTTCATCTCGGAATTTTGACAAAGTTATGAAAGCTTCTGAATTGAGTTACGAATTGTGTCTGAACAACGTTTTTGACGCCTGTCTACGTAAATTGTGGGTGTCTCTCCATTCCTACAATAAAGTTATTTATCTCTTAGGCGAGATAATCTACATTTATCTGCTGAGGCCAAATAATAACAAGTTGATTCTACAAGAAGACGGTGTAGTGTTGTTTGACGTACCTAATTTCAACTTGTTTGGTACAAAATGTTAGAATTATGTGGATAAATAAATGAAAATGTATGAGACGTTAAAAGAAAGGAATATTAAAAATCAGAATTGTTGTTAGTTTAAATATCTAAACACTTTTTTTGGGTAGTACATATTTTATGACTTGCCTATAGCTAGTTTGGTAAGCAGCTCTATATATTTTTTGTAACTTACAGAGTGTGAAGGATTACATATAAAATATAATGTTCGTATATTTCATACACATGTGAAAGTAATAAACAGAAGGCGATAAGAAGTAACTTATGACTTTTATGTGGTCATAAAGGTAACCAAATATTAGGTGTGACACCATTAAAAATAGCTGAGCTTATTTGTATTAAATATGAAAGCTTAAGATTTCTCAAACTTGTTCCACGATTATCAAACATCGAATTAATGTCAAGAATTTGTAGCACAACCATCGTTTTTGTAGTTTATAAATTATTAGTTTCGTCGTAATAAAAATATAAAGCTCGTATAGCATATTTTCAGTTTCACGACCTACACACTCATGATATGGCCTCGAAGTTGACGAATATGCATATCGGAATAAAATTCCGGTTATTTGAACATAAAGAACATTGACGTCAGTTTGTGTTATATAAGTTATGAGTTTAATTAGAAAAAGTTGAAAAATATAGGGATCAAGTGACACTATTACGTAAAAGAGACATTAAAAACTCGCCACGGCTTGTTATTCTTATCTTGATCTAATTTAATTTTCCGGATTCCGTAGCCTGGAAATAGGTAGGTATAATGGACCTCTGGTGGCGTCATGCCTGTCAAAGGTCGGTCATAAATCTCCACAATATTTTATGTAAATATTCTCACTAACTTTCGACGCACTATTAACAACAGGGACTAAAAATTCTTTAGCAAGCTTCGATATAATTGTATCACTCTAATATGCTAAAAAAGCCGAGGATTCTGTCAAAAGCTCATTGGAATTATCTTGGAAATATGTATTTTTAGCCTAAGCTAAAATAGAATTTACTTTATACACTCTGGTTGGAAAACCATTAATAAATCCTATCAGGGATAGAATATCTATGTAAACTTTGGCTTTTCAGCTAATTGGCACGGTGTTTCTATTAATATTAGATCGATTAATAGTAGCTATAGGAATAAAGAGGGGTCATCTATTGTCAAAAGAAAATTATTGTGTTTAAATAAATATACTTTATATAATACCAATACCGCGAGGGCTGGTTTGAGGTAGCGCAGGAAAAGAGTACATGGAAGAACTTGGGGGAGGCCTTTGCCCAGCCGTGGGAAAGCAAAGGTTAAAAAAAATATATATACATATAATAATGCTGCCTCGTTGGTCTAGTGATCGATCGGGTTCGATCTCCAGGTCGTGAAAAGTGTTATTGAATTTTTCCGTGTGGAATTTCTCAGCTGTAGCTGCCGACAGTCTGGATTTGTGCCCGGTTGATGGCAATAGGTTCGCCCACTATTACATAGGACTTAAACACCTCTGATCAACCCTTCGGGGAATACGGACGTGATGTTATGTTATGTGTTTATCTTATCTTATCTTTATACATGTCGTAGGATAATTTGATACTTCGAATCTTCGCGGAAATCCTAGGGGTTTTGCGAAAACGCGGATAATTAGACATAGGCGAAAAATTATCAAATCTTACTGGACAAAGTCAGGATTTTTGCGAAAATACTCGTTACTATAGTAAGATTTGATGTGCTCAACACTGATTGGCTACAATTTTGCTGGCTGACTTCTAATTGGTTCCTAGTTTGCCGATGATTAACTTCAAGTATTGTATCATAGAGTTATGAAGGTTTAGAATAGGTGAGAAAGGAAAATCACTAAATTGATTTTTATAAACTTTTTATTGAAATTTGTCATAATTATATGAAAACCAAACCTCCTATTCACACCGTTTCTTAGTTCAAGTCCAATTTTATAGTCCACTTTTAACACAATGACAAACAAAACACCGCTAAACCAATCTCGAAAGCATTGTTGTTGTTGAGTGGTTGACTAAGACTTTTATGATATATGACACTATGTACATCCGTGTAGCACTTTTATTTATCACTTTATTTAAGTCCAAGTAGGTACACTATTTACGATAAAAAACAAAACACTTCTGCAATTTAACTCAGACACAAACGTAAACAAATAACGTGCGGCAACAAATGATTGACATTTAAGACGTCAACCAATCAGAGACGATCTCTTATTGAACGCGCTGACCGACCAATCAGCGTTCTTATTTCATAACAGCCAGCGTTTCGTTTCGCAATATTGCTATAATAACGAGTATTTTCGCAAAAATCCTGACTTTGTCCGGTAAGATTTGATAATTTTTCGCCTATGTCTAATTATCCGCGTTTTCGCAAAACCCCTAGGATTTTCGCGAAGATTCGAAGTATCAAATTATCCTACGACATACATATATTTTGTGATATTAAAAATCGACTTATTACTCTTATATTATTTTAAGATAAGTTTGTAAATTTAGGAATTTATTATCATATTGACCCTCAATTATAAGATATTTATTGTGTTGTGTAAGTGGCTAATTCTGTTACGCATCAAATTGCATTAAAATTTGATAATTCTTATCAGATGCATTATAATGCAGTATAAATATTAATTTATCATAAATATTAATTTATCATCAACTAGCGACACGCCCTGGCTTCGCACGGGTGCAATGTATAATACATATAAACATTCCTCTTGAATCACTCTATCTATTAAAAAAACCGCATCAAAATCCGTTGCGTAGTTTTAAAGATCTAAGCATTCATAGGGACAGACAGCGGGAAGCGACTTTGTTTTATACTATGTAGTGATATTAATTTACCATTAATATTACTTTATCATAAATACTAATTTGTCATAAATTGGTAATATTTATCATAAATATTACCAATTTTGGAATGAGATTGGATCTTCTGTTTGAGTTTGGATTAGGTTGGATTACGACACGTCCTCTCTCGCTATACGAGTAGCTCATAGGTACTGTGTGATGGAAAGATTAGCCAGTCGGTAATGTTCGGAGTGTGGCTATCGTCACTCGTGGAGGCTCTTTTAATGTATCTCAAGAATAGGAGATGCAAGCATAAGGGCCTTTTTCCTGTCAGCGGGTTCGTGCCCGCGTGCGTGCCTCACCCGCATACTTGGCGCTCGCTGTAACCTTTTCGTGCGTGTTTCACGTATCATAATAAACACATGTATGAAAAGGTGAAATTCAGGTGCCACGGATGCGGGTAAAGCACGTACGCGGGCACGAACCCGCGTGACAGGAAACAAGCCGTAATGATAGACACATCTAGACAGCGAACAGTGCTCGATACCGCTAAACACCGAGTGAAACTGGATTGAACGTTTGTTGCGTTAGAGCTCTTACACACGAGCGGCATGTCGACGGCTGCCGTCGACGCGTCAACGGAAGCCGTCGACGCGTCGATGGTTGCCGCCGACGCGTCGACGGTTGCCGCCGACGCGTGTCGACGGCTGCAGTTACCTCTGCCGTTGGGAACATGCCGCTCGTGTGTAAGCTCGCTTAGTTGCTAGATGTGAATGAAGCATACACACACTGACAAAAGAAACAACAAGCGTTTGCAATGTTCCAACAAGAACGCGTGTATGTGACAATAATCTGCACATAATATAGGTACCTAGGTAGCATTGACGTAGAATACGTACGTCAATGGAAGGTAGGTATTACAGTAAATGCGCTTCAAGCTTGTCTTAGGAAGTTAGTCTTATATTGGCAAAACTTCAACTATTCTATGTTCGTTGAAATACCATTAACCCAAGTTGAGAGATGTTACTGTAGTTAGACATTCTCTAGTTCGGTATGCATCTATATTCATGCGTAGTATCAAATGACTTTTCAAAATTAAGTCTTGTCATAAATTTCAAACTTAGTAATACTTGTTATTCATTAATTATAATTTATAACGAATTTAAATTGGGTGTTGGCAATAGAAATTCAAAATAAGGATGCATATTTTATACGAATTTCTAAGTCATCAAATATTGACCAGTAAACTTCTGTTCCAATCATCCCATAATTTGCGAGAAGGCTGGCTGCAATGCCAGCCGGGTGTGCGGTGTGGGTGCAGCGTAGCAGTGATGCGTAGCGTAGCAGGTAAAAACAAAGGTCCATGAACTATTTATGAATAAATACTTTTTTTAGCTGTGGTGTACGTCTTTCAACTGATATGATGATGGGAATGCTGAATGGATTATTTATGAGGTTAACCTTCATCGTCTTATTATAACTAAGGTTGTCGATCTAATAAAGACTTTGTTTACGCATTCATGTTCTGATATCGATTCTTCAAACTGTTTACGAACTAAAATGTACCTGTTTTCCCTAAATAAAATGTTGAATGTTGTTGCAGGTGACGTTGGCGACGTGGTGCGGTCGTGGAGGACCACGGACGGGTCGTTCGTATAGCGCTCTACTAGCATCGCAGCGACTGCGTGCCGGTGCGGGCGCATGTGCAAGTGTGCGCGGCACCCGCCGCCTACGCAGACTCTCCACCGCCACCACACAATTGTACGATGCGCCGCCCCGAGCGCAGGTGAGGTTAGGCCCACAATCCAATACTAAATGGGAACAATGGGCGACGGTAACTAATGCTTTATTAACATTTATCGTTAAGTTCACCTTATGCATGATTAAGTTCATCACAGGTATACAAATGTATGGTCTAGGTAATCTTTGAATGATTTCACCTATGTATATAGATGCTTGTGTACGCTTTTTCGTACACTAATATAATATAATAAAATAGTCACTGACTATGAATGAGCTTCCACAGATAAGTTAAGTCGTGACACAGAAATGTAAATATGAAGACAATTTAGATTTCTGTGGGCGTAACTAATAGTTAATTTGAAGTGGATGGGCAGTGGCGCAGCATCCATCCATCACACTGCCTAAGGTTTGCATAATTATTGAAAAATTGGATCTGAAATACTAGTGAGGAACTAGCTTACAAAGTGAACTCTACCAACTTACCGGAAAGCTTTTTTTAGAGAATTACGTTTCTAAACTTCTGAAAGATCAGTGGCTCTTAGAAATAAGTGGATACTTTGTGTTTTTCCTTATAGGAATATCTATTATTCCATCAAACATCAGTAATTATGTTATAACGAATAGATAATTAAATTACGTAAACAAACAAACCACAAAAACATTGATTTTAAAAACAAGACAAAATACTTGGGTTTAATTAATTCAATTATTCAAGGGTCGAAGCTTCAATGTTATAGTACTTTAATTACAGACAGTTTTTCTTATACGTCTGAGATATTTAAATTACATGTCTGGTCACGTCAAGTGAGTTATTTTAATATTAATATGATATTTAATATAATAGGTCATCTGGCCGAATACTTTAGCGTTCATGTGTGTAAAAATGCCTTTCATTTTTGTACTATAACTTCGTAAGACATATTCATATAAATTATGATTAGTTACGATTTACTCACGTAACTTCGGGGTTTTACGAACTAGTCGGGCAATCCCGTGCAGAATGTACGTAGGTAAGCCGAAACTAATCATAAATATGAATTGCTCTCATGTTTGAGATCGATTTTTGTCTTTAGTGTAGTTTAGATTATCTTAAATGTTGATTTGATGTATTAACTTTTGACAGCAAGTTAAGATACTTTTTGATTCTTAGGCTGACGCCAGAGCAGACGAGCGTATAAAGTTACGTCGCATAGAGTTGCGCAATTCAGTCTACGTTCGGTTTCATACAATATATCACATAAAACATAAAGCATATGAGGTACCTACATATACAAGGTTAGTCAGAAAGGGGGTACTAATCCGAAAAGGTGTTAAAGTACACACAATAATGAGTAACTTTTGTTCTACAACTTTTCCCAAAAGTCAATAGTTTAAGAGAAACAGTTGTTCAAAAATCTCAAAAAAAAGCCCTAAAATCTATCTATCCCCAGTTATAATCAGCTGTGTTTACATTTTAGGTCATATTTGGGGTCATGAATTAGAAGCACCATTTTCAGAATTTGTAACTAAAGCAGGGATGAAGAATTTTTGAAAAAACTAAAATAAAAATCATATTATTTGTAAAAAAAATATATCGAATTTTGAAATTTTAACACTTGCTTTCTAACAGTCATCAGCGATACTATAAGTGGGCTTCGGATTAGTACCCCCTTTCCGACTAACCTTGTATAGCGATAATTATGATCGATTAACTTACTGGCTCAGAAATCGGAAAACAATTAATAAAAATTGAAACTTGTGTAATAAAATTTAAATAAATACAAAGATGTGTACGTGGTTTCCGTAAAGAGGAACCAATATTACGTCATTGTCCAATATTTATATCGTTGTTGACTCAACTTCCATTTTCATGCATTATTGAAAACGTATTGCAATGATTTATATAAATAGGCCTTCCGTTGGCCCGTGCTTTGATGGTTTATTTTTAAATTGCATTTTTTACTTGGTGTGCAGTGTGCACTACTAAAATGGGTTCAAATATTAGCATTTTTAATATTATATTCAGTGTAAATTTTTCTTAGTGTACTTATTCGCACTGTACTTATATGGAGACAACAGTCATATTTCGTTACCTTGAAGAGTAGTGAAGTATGATTGTATTTCGAATGCAGTCTATCTGAATAACAACCCAAGGATATCTATCTAATTCTATGGAAATGACTTTCGTGAAATGACATATGTCATTTCCATACAATTTGATATTTCCGCAGGCGTTAACGTTTAAGGAAAAGAATTTTGTCTCAGACAGAGGGCAGTTGTATGAATGGTAATAAAATTATTTCCATAATAGCCTATCGATCTTTTTTCTAACAAAATCCTCAACAGCTACCATTTGATATATAAAATTGTTAAAGTAACTATTATAAGAAACTACTTTATTAGAAGTACATCAAAGAAAATTATGTCAAATAAAAAGTGGATTGTAGAATATGTATTTGGCGAGCTAAATAAAAATCAAAACAAAGTCATAATAAAATATACACCAATCCATAAATTATTGAATTTATAATTTCGTTCACAGAAAAATGCCGATCAATGTCAAGAACAAAAAATTCAAGACACTGACTTTCACACAAGTCATATTTAATTAAAAAATATTTGAGCTTATGTTGTCTGGTATTACCTGGTGTTATTCGAGTTCTGTTTCTCTTTTATACCTATTTTATATATCAGATATAAAATGTCGGTTATGACCAACAGTAATAAATACAAGGCACCTTTAGTTTATTGGTTCGTATCTAAAAAAAAACTCGTATTAGGGCCGATCCGCCCTTGACCGGATTTAATGTCTATTTTATTGCATTTCATATTTTATTGAGGAATCTTCGAGAGCAATTTTCCAGTTTGAATGCCCTTTAATATTTTACGTCAATTTCTTAAACATTCCCGGGTAACGTGGTTATATGGCGCGCTTGAATTTATTGAGGCATCTGCTGAAATATAGCTTAGGCCTGGATTGCCTATGGCAAGCCGTTTCATCAGCCCATATATTCTCAAGACCGCTTAGATTTTTATTTTTGCGAACATTATTCATCAATGAACGCGAACTTGAAATATTAGGGGCTAAATTGTACTGGGGGCACTAAGTAAGCACAAAACGGCTCGGGTAAAACATACGAAATTGAGATTTAAAAATCTTTCGAAAAGACGTTATTGCATGCTGTTGTGTTATTCGATGATAAAAATGGGTTACATAAGGGTTTAAAATGGTTCTCTGTTGGAATATCGAAATATTAATTCTTATCTGGCCGACAGCCTTTCGCCACTTTTCATTTCGCCGAATGATTAAAGCCCCTAATTTTGTTTTGTAACTTTTTGCTACGCCGACTAGTCTGCTGGCCACTGTTTCATTAGTCAACTGTATTATTGGCCAATTTACACTTGTTAGATGGCTCATTTTCCCATCATGCAAGCAAGAAAGCAGGCAAGCATGCAAGTGTTTCTGGGTTTACTCCGCCAGAAGACTCGCTTAGTCGCCCCTTCGCTTCGCTCACACACTCGACCAGTGCTACGCTCGGGAGATCGCCGACTCGCTTCGCTCGCCACCTCCCCCCACTCGCTGCGCTTCGGCCTCGTGTACTCGTTCCACTCAGGACCTCCTTCGCGAGCTTCTGGCTCCACGCTATTAAAGTTATTCAATAGCGTTAACTCTACATATATACAATGTTAGTCAGAAAGGGGGCTAATCCGAAAGGGGGTTAAAGTCCCCACGATAATGAATAACTTTTGTTCTACAACTTTTTCCAAAAGTCAATAGTTTAAGAGAAATAGGTGATCAAAGATCTCAAAAAAAAAACTATCTATGCCCTACCCAGTTATGATCAGCTGTGTTTACATTTTAGGTCATATTTGGGGTCATGAATTAGAAGCACTATTTTCTGAATTTGTAACTAAAGCAGGAATGAAGATTTTTTGAAAAAACTAAAATAAAAATCATTTTATTTGGAAAAAAAATATATCGAATTTTGAAATTTTAACACTTGCTTTCAAACAGTCATCAGCGATACTATAAGTGGGCTTCGGATTAGTACCCCCTTTCCGACTAACCTTGTATAGAGTGTTAACTCTAGGGATAGGACAGAATCTGACCACGTGCAGTGGGTGTGCGCTGAGTCGGATTAATATTATATTCTGCTGTGTGAAAATAATGCTGTGCGAATACTTATTGGCAAATTATACAATAGCCAAATAAGTATTCGATTATAACAAAATTTCTGAATGATTTTTTGGCCAAATAATTATGGTGGCTAAAATCATTCGGCGAAATCAAATTAGGGTAAAAATTGCTTCGGCAAAGATTACGTCGGCGAATCATTGTCGGCGTAATGAAATTCGATATGAAATACTTCGGCAAAAACACGGGCACCCGTTTAAAATAAATATATTACAGTTATGTAAAATGTAAACTTCAATTTATATGCCATTGCAACGTATTTAGTTTTACCTACATGAAAATTAAAATTAATTTCGCATCAGGCATATGTTGGGGTCTCTCCGACCAACCTTAGCTGTCTTCGCCATTCGGTGCACACTAACACAAATTTAATTTTATCCTAGTTTTGTTATTCGTAATGTTTTAAACCCGTTAATAGGTTTGGGTAAAGGTCGCTCTGTCAAGGCCAGTTTATATGCCAAAGCGTGCAGGGGTTGAATCTCGATAGTCATGAAAATATCATGTGAAATGAGATCCATGACATTCAATTTGGTGTTAATGCGTCCTAAACACTTATATTGATGTCAAGCTTGCGAATTTAATAGCCCCATAAAATATTTGTAGACGGATCATGAAAATGATAGCTAAAGGTATAATATGTATATTAAATTTTGAACTCTTCCAATTAACGCAATATAAATATAATTATTATAATCTACACGGTGGTAATTTGAGATGGGGCATGAAGGGCAGCTACCTTAACCATTGTAGCTACAGGAAAACGTTCTTAGAACCCTAAGTTTTGCAATACTTTCTATCTGCATTCACAGATTTAAAAAAAAGGTACAGTCAGCGAGAAAAAGGGCAGTTCACTAAACATTTTTATTCATGCTAATCGATCTTATTTCCCATAAGGATCAAAAGACTCTTCCGGACCAACTGAGATTGGAGTACTAGAAACGTCAGAAATCGCAAAAAAAAACTCACTTTTGGAATGGGTTAGTTATAAGGGCAGCTACCTTAATCGTTGTGGCTACAGGAAAATGTTCTTAAGAGACTGTTCATAATTTTTAAAAATATTTCGAATTGCATTCACGGGCTCAGTTGGTCCGTAAGAGTGTTTTGATCCTTATAGGAAATAGGATCGATTAGCATAATAAAAATATGTTGTGAAAACTACCCCTATTCTCGCTGACTGTACATTTTTTTTTTTAATCTGGGTATGCGGATAGTAATTATTCCAGAAGTTAGGGGTAGTCTTCTAAGAACGTTTTCCTGTAGGGTTAAGGTAGTTGCCCTTCATGCCCCATCTCAAATTATCGAACATTGTCTTCGATTCGATGTTCGTTTTCGCGATGCTCATGTTCGAAAGTTCGTACACGGATTTAGAAAACAACAAAAGTTAAACAACTTTCCGGGTAACGAATGTAAAAAAATCTATTTGTGGAAAACAATTTGTTGTACACTTTTTATCACCGCTTCGTGGTAATTTCACAAAGCCTTGCCTTATCAGTTACTTACAACGTACAAGATTCCATGCGAAATTCTAATGTTATTGGCTCAAGGGTTTTATTATTGCCAGAGAGGAATTTAGGGTACAAAGAAGGCATTTAATTTAAATGGATTAACTGTGTTTGTGCCCTTCTTCTTTTCTCGTGTCGGCAAGAAAATTGCTCATATTTTATACTAAATTAAAATTATTTGAGTAGCAGGTTGGGGTTCGAATTCAAGAGCAGTCAATAACTTACGATGGTCAGTTCGACGCTTTATCACGTTTTTGCCGGTCAGTGCAAAACAGGGTGTAAACGAATTCGTAACGTAATTCCTTCAAACCGCATGATCTACTGGTGACACAAATTAACCCTAAAATGTTTTTTTTTAAAACTTCATCAGGGATTTTTTGAGTGAGCGTACCTATATTGGACGAATAATTTGAAGTTCATCGCCTTTGCTTCAAACATTTCGATGCCATTGACTAAGGGTCAGAACCAAGAGAAAATCACAATAATCATAATAGTTATCATTGTGTTTATTGTTAATATCGTATCGCATCACATAACTCACGTAAGTGCACTTACCATGTTTTTCTCTGCATCACCGACTAAGGTCGACAGGTAGATGTGCGAATGTAAATAAATAATAATATCTATCTCCAGTTTTCCACTTTCTTGATATCGTAGGCTCAACTTTCGCGTCAGTTTCCATGTGCATGGGTCATCAATCATGAATAGAATGACACATATCTCCATTTCCCTTTGACGTATTGTGTTGTTAAAAATCATTTCTGCTTGACGAGAGTACAAAAGGAAAATTGTACCTATTGAAAAGAAGGACAGTTTCATTGTATAATAAATTATAATCTTTGTGTGCATGTTGTTATTGTTTACATTTTTGTTTGGAAAAAAACCGAGTTGGTACAATTTGGATGTAAACACCCGAAATATACGACCTAGATAAAAATATGATAACAATATTATTTAAGTGCGAATAAAATGGATTTTTAACCTCTTTTTCGTATCTTGTATTACTTAATATGTTTTTAATGTACCTAATATCGTGAACACGTTTTTAAGCGTCATTTCTTTGATATTCAATGAATGTGTGCTAAATGTGTGCCGTCATATTATTTGATAACAATGGTTGTCGAAAATGCGCAGTAAATTTTAGTTGATGTTTACAATTTTAGCTTTGTTCATAGATACCTACGAAGCTCTAGTTATGTTGTGCTTATTCACTGCAGTAGTATAATATTGTAATGTTTGTATGTACAGTGCTACAACGGGCGCGATCTACCAACCGTTAACGAGTCACCCAGCGGGAACGGCCACTGGGGCCGAGCGTGGCGCTTACGCATCCACGACCCCTCCGACTCCGTCGAGTCCCCTCGCAGCATCTCCAACTCCAGCCTTCGCGAGGTCGACGACGAGCTCACCGGCGAAGAGCTGGCCACCTACATGTACCACGTGAACTGTAACATTGGTGGACTCACCTGAGACACGTCTGTGTAAATTTCAGTGACCACACCACAGCTCCCTCTGAGCAAACTACAAGTGACGGTAGTCAACGGCCTAAAAGTGTGATCTTTTTATAGACGTTTCTAAGCGATTTTAAAATTGTATATATAAACAATTGTCCATTGTTAGTTACGGCTTTGTTAAGATTAAAGTTAATGTGCACTTAAACGTCCATTTTGGTCTTAAGTGCTAATCTATGTTAGTTGGAACATGATGGTAAATAACGAAAAAGTTGTCCTTGAGAATTTATGTATGAGATGGAGCCGACGTAATAGCTTACTTATGGGTATATGAAGCGATTAAGGGTGTACCTATAGATATAACCCGAAGACTTGCCTACCGCAGTGTCATAAAGCTGTAATCTTAGGCGCGCACTGGCCATTATTCATTCTAGAATCTATTAATTACGCTAGGGTGACACCACCTTAAATTCTAATTAGCCACATGAATCCATAGCCAAAGGTTGGACATTGTGTCATAACTCATGTGTTATAAAGTATCGAACAAAATTTCAGTGATTAATAAAAGTAATGTTTGTTATCAATTTATTTAGTTTTTGAACAAAGTTATTATAGAATATTCATTGAATGTTAATATCGATATAGGTATATAAATAAGTAACTTTAGTCCATAATACTCTACAGATAGTGTTTATGGTGGTTGTAAAAGTATGTGCTAAGCACAAAATAATAAAAAAAATGTTGAGTGTTTCTGGGAACTCGATGTGAATTGAACGATAAAGTTGTGTTTAGTGTGGAAAGTACTCGAATAAATTAAGTATGTAAGCCCTGAAAAGTGAGAATTTGTAATGTTATATGGATCGTTGTTTCCTACCAAATCTGTAAGGGTCGACTCATACATCACCGAACCGTATCAAGGACACGTCTGAGCAACTTTATTCGTGTGTTTGTGACAGCATTACGATCTATGTATGTCTCTGATTTAGTTCCGATTTGTGAGTCGGCCTTATAATTAACGGCACAGAATTGTGTCCATACTTGATGAGACTGTAAATGGCAGTGTGTATATTGAAAATAGTATTTTATGTGTGATATGTGTGAAGTTATAAGAACGTGTTGTGTATGTGTATGTATGTATGTACTTAGTTAAAGGAATTAAATACTTTATACATTGTCAATCAAGTGAAACATGACTATACATTTTATAAATAATTTTCTGTGTAGGTATACTAAAACCGATTGTAAATAATTAAATAAAGTATGCATATGTGGAACAAAAAGCCTCAGTGACTTGGATAAGATATAGAACAAAATTTAAGTGAAGAAGTGACGTTATTGTTTTGACAATATTTGTAATGCGGCATTGTTTCTGAGTTGCCAATTGAAAATTTATTTACTGTCGAGTTTTGTACCAATTAGATATGTGTCGTTAGTTGATTAAATGGGTATTAACAGGCTTTGGCTGTGTATATGATTAGATAGAAATTGTAGGGAAGTAAAGAATGTAAAAAGAATTGTAAATGACGCAGCGATGTAATTCCATTATGTTTGTTCATATACGATTTTTTACAGTATAAAATTGTGATACATCTATTATGTAACTACGAGGTGTATTTTTGATTAACTAACTATTGTATAAGATATTTATTTTCATACTTGTATAAATTTTAGTCTTTAAATAGAGGCGGCGCGTCGAAGGCCTAGTAAGTTTTGATCATAACTTGCTTAAATTTAAATTTAATATATGCAAATTATTCGTGACAATTTATGATTAATTACGGTTTACTCACGTGCATTTTTCGGGATTACCCGACTTGTTTCGGACCCAAACGGAGCCCTTAACCATGAGCTGATCACGTGGCGAGATCGCGAATCGAACTGCAATAGTCGCTAGTCGGACAATCCCGAAAAATGCACGTGAGTAAACTGTAATTAATCATAAATATGAATGTGTCTCACTAAAGTTATAATAAAAAATTATACTTGACAAGTTCATAATTTGCTTACTTTACTTGCAAATTATGAAATTGTCAAGTATAATTTTAATTTCAATATTCATATTTGATTTAAATGTTAATTTCAATGTTAGGTAAAAAATCCTCGTAGTTTCGTATCGGATGCAAATGTAAGCGTGTCACATTAAAATGTTATAGTAATTAATATCATTGTTAAAAGTAGATAAAAGAATTGTTGTTGTAAAATATCATAACGAGTGATCTATTTTGATTATTGTAATGTCAATGAATTAAAAGGGAAATTCTTCCAACATCAATATTTTGTTTTATTAAATATTCTTCTTATGGCCGACTTCTAAACGGCTGGATTAATCTCGGGAATCTATTTGTCTAATAAGTCTAAACACTAAAAGGCAAACTGTTTCCAGCATTAGCCATTAAGAAATATTTTCAGTCAATCACTTCTATTAGATATATTTATTACTAGCGACCCGCCCCAGCTTCGCTCGGGTGCAATGTATTATACATTAAACCTTCCTCTTAAATCACTCTATCTATTAAAAAAAACCGCATCAAAATCCGTTGCGTAGTTTTAAAGATCTAAGCATACATAGAGACAGACATACAGCGGGAAGCGACTTTGTTTTATACTATGTAGTAATGTTGTCTGTATATTAACATAATTTCATTTAAATATTTTTCTTTCAACTACGTAGTAAATGTAGTAATGTTATCATTAATCACTACAAAACCGATAACAAAGGACGTATTTTTTGCTTAGAACCAAAACAGTGCAGAAATGTGCTCATTGTTGCACTGTTTGTCATTAATGCACTGTTTTTTATTTAGATAAATTTACCACAGATGTTTTATGTATCCCATTAATCAAAAAGATACTGGCTGAAAATAAAAATCATCTAAATAAAACAGACATGGTGAAAAAAAAAAAAACAAATGCCGCGCATTTTGTACCATAGTAAAACTTTCTAACTTCATATTTAGCAAGAAAAGTTTAAAAAAATGTTATACGGATATTTTATCACGGTAGGTAGATTGGTAGTTGAAAGAAAAGTAGATTACGCACCTTGCTTAAGTGAGTAATTAATGCGGTCGTGCTAATTTAGTGCCCTCGCATGCGCTCGGGCACCAACATTACACTCGTGCATTGATAACTCACTTTGCGCTCGGTGCAACAATCTGCTATTGTCGCATTGATGCAAACTAAAACAGGCTTCACCCTATAAGGGCCCTTTTCCTGTCATGCGTATTTTCGCCCGCGCGTGGATCTGGTCCGCGTGCAGGCTGCCCGCATCCTATCATTTCATACATGTTTTTCCTATCATGTGGGCAGCACGCACGCGGAACGCGGATTGGCTGCGGGCGTGCAGCCCGCGTGCGTGCTAACCGGATGCGGGCGGCGTCCTTCTGCCTTCAGTGTTGTTTTTACTGTGACGCGGGTCGCACGCATGATTACTTTTTTAACGTTCATCTTTGTGCACCAGTTTAGTCACTGGCGACACGCACGACACTGCAGCGGTAAACGAAATTTTTGTCCTGCGTGTGGCGAGGACCGTGCTATCACCCGCATGCGGACCAGATCCGCGCGCGGGCGAAAATACGCATGACAGGAAAAGTGCCCTTAAAGGATGTAATCTGCAACGTCACATATCATGCTATCTTGCATGGTCCAATAACAAAGATTCGTCCTCAAATGAGAGAAAAATAAATCTATAACCGATTCGACGTGTGACAAGGATGAAAGGTGAATTGTCCACTTTATTATTTGTAAATCGTATCTGAGAATAGTTCACAGCCAGTGCACTCGTGTGTTTTGAACTGTTCATACGAACGTGTGAATTGATGCATCCGACTTGTCAAGAATCAAGATTAAATTAAGACGGAACATTGCGGAGTGCTAGCTTACGTTATATATCTCTACAACTTAACTCATATTGTAAACCATACTTTGATTAGTTTTTGTGGTTCATGTGTTTGTGTCGTATTTCATCATCATCGTTCTGCCGAAAGACGACCACTGCTGGACATAGGCCTCCCCCAAGCATCGCCACATCCGCCTGTCATGTTGGGAGGCATTTGCCATAATCGCCACGCTTGGCAGGCGGGTTGGCGATCGCAGTATGGTTGTTAAAGTACACAGAGAACGTTGCTGCCCATCCTCTAATGAATCCCTTAGTCGCCTTTTACGACACCCATGGGAAGAGATGGGGTAGTACTACGTTCTTTACGTTCGGCACCACACGGCATATTCGTCGTATTTAATTAAATTAAATTAACACATATATGAAATCAGATGTATACTGCCTCGTTGGTCTAGCGGTCGCAAGCGCGTCTGCTTAGCGTGAGGTCCTGGGTTCGATCCCCAGGTCGGGCAAAGTGTTATTGAGTTTTTCCGAGTGGAATTTCTCAGTAGCAGCCCGGAGTCTAGATTTTTGCCCGATTGATGGCAATAGGCACCATTGCATTCAATCAAAATGCATAAATTCAATTTTTTCAGAGAAATATGACCAAATGCATTTTTTTTTGAAGTTTTTACCATCAATGTCGCCCCTGTATTTGAAAGTAAATGTAAAATGTAGCTTTTTGTCACCACAACACACCGGCTGAATTTGTTTATTAGCTCGTAGCTAGTACGAGTTGCGAGGTAGTTGCACAAGGAAAAAACGCTAGAAAACAGGATATCCACAATATTAATTTACTACCTATGCGGAGCATTTCTCAAAGAGATATCTACCAGCTCGCTGATGTTTTTCCGGCATTTTCTTTATACCTCAATTGGGTCTTAATCCCTCAATCTTGTTCGTCGTAATAACTTGAGACGATGCGGACGGTAGGCACTTAAGTGATTGTTATATGTAGGTAAACGTTCGATATATTTCCAGTAGTAATATAAATAACATTTACTACGTGGAGTCAGTCCAACTACGGACAACTGGCTTTCAATTTTAAATTAATATGCTTTGGGGTTGGGAATACTATTTTATTGGACATAGTTCAATTGCCATTGTAACTGAAATATTTAGTTTTCTTACTTTTTCAATATTAAGTAGTAGTAGAGGTAGTAGAGGTGTAGAGGCGATGACGACACGTTTGGTGCAGTAGCTGAGTGATTGGCTTCTGCGCTGCGGGTCGTGGGTTCGATTCCCACACGGAACAAAAATTTGTATGGCCTATAGATAGGTGCTGTAAACGCACCCAGGATACAGGAGAAATCTTAGTGTGGGGCAACGTTTTTTAAAAACAAGACAAGAAACAAGAGACTACAGGAGAAACTCTACAAAGATCTATTGAACTGGCGCAGGACAGAAGCAAATGGAGAAAAATCATTTAAGGTCACGATCCTCATTAGAGAGGGAACGACAAATAAAAAGAGGTAGTAGAGCTCTTTGTGTAAAAGTTTGTGTAGAGACATACTTACTTCATTCCTATTTCTGCCGCCAAGTAGGATTGCTGTTTTTCGGTTTGTGAATGTGTGCTGGTGAAATTACGGGCACATGAGACTTTTCCACTTAGCCTGTAAAGCTGGCTTCCCACGGTGCGTGGTAGCGCGTATTGGCTGTGCGTGGTATCATCCGTAAAATCACGCACCGTGGGAAGCCACATTATGAGGGTGTGTGATGTTGATACGGCGCACCACTCCGCACGCGTCCGCCTTACCACGGACGAGTCTCTTCCCATGGTGCGTCGGTGCGAGCTCGTGCGTCGCGGTGCGCGCTATCACGCACCGTGGGAAGCCGGTATAAGGTTGGCAAGGTATCAACAATCTTCTTGGGGTTGTAGCTGTATGTAGACGGTTTTCATCAGGTTTCACCAATTAAAAAAAAAAAGTCATCTGAAACCAACTTAGTTACATGTGACTAAAGTTGTCATTCGTTTGACTTGCATTAAATGCGTATTTCTATTTTCAATTTGGCTTGAATTTAAGTGCAAATGTTTCTTATCAACAAATTGTTTGCATTCGAATGCATTGCATTCTTTCGCCAGTCCGTGACGAGAAAGATAACCGCTGGTACGCAAATAAATAGTTGCAACAAAATTGTTTTATTTACTGCATATTTTAGTGACTTGATGTCCACTGCATTGTCTTGATGGTCCCATTTTATTAAGTGGATGTACGGGCTGCATGCACGGAGGAACAAAACAAATAAACATTGTAGAAATACTTGTTTTGGCTTCGACTTAATGTACTCGGGGCTGATTTTGTTTGTCAAAGTTAATTCGTTTACTTTCGTAGATAGGTAGCTAGGTAGATGCAGTACTAATCAAACATATTGAATATGTCTATAATATTATTAGAGTCAACAAATTTACATAATAACAAGAAGTAGCTTTAAATAAGTTAAGCATTGAATAAAACTTAAATGCATGTCAAGATTATGTACCTCAAAACATAATTAAATTGTAAAGTTAAGGTGTCTGTGATGCAAACTATTCTTTATTACTATTAAACCGTTTATTCATTGTCCGTACATAAAATTCTTAATCATTATTATTTAGATTTTTGTGATATTTACTTTAGCTATGAGTAACCTATTCCTTTTTTAAATTCAATGGAAAAAAAATGGTTTACTTTGAGATGTTTTCTTAGAAACAGCAGACAGACTAATGATATTAATGATTGTTTTATACATATTTAAATTAATGACGATAGAATTTTCAAACTGTCTCATCTACATGATTTGAATACATATTTAATGTTAATCACACCGAAACAACAGTTAACTAAATTCGATTAAACTTGCTATGATTCACCAGTTTGAAATTTTAACAAAACATCGGAGTATGTATTTTAGTTATTTCCATTGTCTAGTTCAGTCCGGCAAGCACTCGACACTCGTTAATCCGACAGATTCCAGTGGGCAATTTAGTAGTTAGTTTAGTAGTATGCGGCATTCTCGTGAGGCAATTTTTGCTGATCAACTTTAATTGAATGTCAAAAGTTGACAGGGAATCAACTTTTTGTAGTTTAATAAAAGTTGTTCAACTTTTATCGAAAGAGTGTGCACGTGTACGATTGTTATTCAGTTAGTAAACCTATTTAAGTTGAAAAACAAAAATCGCCTCGTGAATACGCCGTATTAGGTGCAAGGGCGGATCCAGGGGGTGGGGGTGGGGGTGGGGGGGTCATGGGGGTCATGTCCCCCCCCTGGGCTGGGTCTAGGCCAACTACTGATAATTTTTCTAATCTCATTGATGAATTTTAATAAATTAAATATATTGTATGGTGGCTAACACAAATGCGAATGATCGCTTAATACGACTACCTATGTGCTGTTATTAAAATTATATGATGCACCAGATCCAGATTCATTTTACAACTTATGTTTAACATTTTTGAATATTTCAATAAAAATATAAAAAACATTAAAAAATATAAAAATAGTAGCCCACCGGCATCGGGAATAGGGTCCAAGCTACCGGCTGTCAGGGCTCCAGAGAGAGGAACTTCCTAATAATATGCGCCGTGTCCAGAAGTACCGCTTTCTGAATCAAACCTTTGATCCAGCTGCATAAGAGCCTCATCAGATGTTGGTCGAGGCTCTTGGCTATTAAGCCATTGGCTGTACCGACTATCGGCACAATGACTGCTGTGTTGACACCCCACATGTCAACAACCTCGTGTGCCAAATCAAGATATTTGTTTTTTTTAATCATTTTCGGCTTTCACGAGATTCTTGTCATGCGGGACAGTGATATCAAAAATCATCGTGCGGCTTTCTAGTCGATCTATCATCACGATGTCAGGATTGGCAACAATAGTCCTATCGATGATGATCAAATTACACAAAGCAAGTAAGAAAATTAAGTTTAGTGGAAGACACTGTTAGAATTTGAAATTTGAAAAGAAAGCGATAATGATACAGCAGATGCTTTCAAGTTCCAACCTTTGGAGAGATGGGGTCTCCCTACCAAACCCATTCGTGCTACCTGCGGAGAGACCTCCGCCTGAACATGAACTGCCTTGGCCGATCTGGAAGTCATTAAATAGACTTCGAACTCAGGTCGGTCGGAGCAAAGACAACATGTTTAAGTGGGGATTCAGTGATGGTACCGATTTGAGCTGTTTGTGCAACACATACGATGGCCCATCTCACATCATGCCGTGCGTTGCCCTAACAGCTGTACGCAGGAAGACTTAATGGTTGTCAATGACAACCCAGTCCAAGTGGCCAAGTTCTGGGCCGCAATAATACATATTAATATAATGAAGTTTTAATATAATTAGTTTCTCATCGAAACGCTAAGACGAAGAAGAAGAAGCACAGAATAGAAGAAGTTCCAAATCGGACAGTCTTCGTAAAAAATAATATCTTTTGGGCCGTCATGTACATAAAGGTGCTATTCCACCGGCGACAGCAAACTGCAAACTGCAACCGCAGACCTCAAGTCGCCATCGGAATAGCGCCTTTAAGGAGTGCACTTTAAAGGTGCTATTCCGACAGCGACTGCAAAACTGCAACCGCAGACCGCAGCCGCAGATTGCACCGCAAGCGATACTACTGTTGGAGTTTGCGGTCTGCAGCCCGTCTCGGACTTGTACCTTAACATAACATAACAGCACTCCTGTATTCCCCGAAGGGTTGAGCAGAGGTATATAATATACACCCTCATTTCGCGGTTATGTCTAAGTCTCATCTAATACGGGCCAGGCCATTTGCCATCAACCGGGCACAAATCCAGACTCCGGGCTACTACTGAGAAATTCCAATAACACATTGCCTGACTTGTGGATCGAACCCTCACGCTCAGCAGTCGCGCTTACGACCACTCGACCAACGAGGCAGCCATTTTTTTTTTGTAATTGTTTCCTTGCCCCACACTAGGATTTCTCCTGTATCGTGGGTGCGTTTACAGATACAAATCTCACATAAACAAACGCCTAGACCCAAAACAACTATCTGTAGGCCATACGAATTTTTGTTCCGTGTGGGAATCGAACCCACGACCAGTAGCGTAGAAGCCAATCGCTCAGCCACTGCACCAAATGTGTCGTCGCTTACGTACGTATTATTTTATTTGTGTTATTTTGGTAGAAATCACGAAGAACAATAATTTAATAACAAATTTTGATAAAATTCTAATGACATCAATTGCAAGAACTAAGAAAGTTGGTAACGTTTTTAACTTTCATCATAAAATCCATTCATAAGCGTTGAAGTGGAAGCGTCTACCGTTTTGGATGAGACAAAGACAAACGAACTCCCCTCCTTCGAAAAGTTATTTAAAATAAATTGAGCGCTTCTGATACGAAAACATTTGCTTTACTGGGCAAGAATATGTTAATTCAGCTTCCGTCACATTTATCTTTATCTGAAACTCTTAACTCGCATTTTTTTTGTTATGTGTGTGATTCCTAGAGAGAAGATGGGTAAGATGAAAAAAAAAATACATACAGGCTGACGCGACGGCCCACCTCTTGAAAAGTGGTTACCGCCGTCTATACGTATACATTAGCGATGGGCGATTATTACTTAAACTAATCGACTTAGTCGATTGTTCAGTCCAGTCGATAACAATTGATGTTAATCGATTGTTATTGACTAACGGCGCGAAGCAGGCGACAATCACTGATACGGTTACCGTATCAACTTTAACTACTAATTTGTATTGACTTGTGGCGCAGCGCACTACTATACTCGTACTACTAAAAAGTAATTACTAAAAGGTGGTGCGTGCGCTGCCGCTGCGCCACAATTCAATAGTTAAAAGTCCGTACGCCACTACTTACAAGTACAACTGCAGTTATTACGTGATTGGCGCTAATAAATTATTTAATTGTCCTCTACTGTCTGTTTACATTTAATAGTTCGTCGATTGTTATTCGAATAATTATGGTGAGGAACTACTAAATTGACAATCGAATGCGCAACAGTACAATTTTCGATTCAGTCGATTGTGTTTTTGCAACAATCGCCCATCGCTAGTATAGGTACATGAACAACACCAACAGGATTGCTGATGCGTTGCCAACCTTAGAGACAAAGATGGAAAGTCTGATGCGTTTGTAATTTCAACGGCACCTATTCTCTTCCAACCCAAAAGCCAGCAATTTTTAATGTGATTGGTTTACTGCTTACTTACACAAAGTCCATCTCATAATAAAAAAAATACAAGACTGAGAATAAGAAACAGTACGTGTGATCTCCCAATTTGTTTGTTATTCAGCTGGAGAAAGAGGTATTGTGTATCAGTCCATATGGAACGACCAGAAAACAATTTCCGGAGATACGCCATGAAGCTATGATAAATACGGATAAGGTCGTAATAGATGAGTAAACAACGCCTCCCTTTGTTTACTTTTTGGATTTATTGCCTATCAGTTATTGCATCTACTATTATACTCACGGAACAATAAATGATAACTTGAAAATATGTCATGTAAGTCAATTTCGCAGTAAAAATCCAAGTATTTTTCCCGAAATTCTGATTTCAGGAAAAAAAGCAATTCGTTTACATAAACTCAGGTATTTTAGATAGTTAAAAAGTTTGTTATACCTACTAAAAAAAACGATAAAACACAGAATACAGATAGTACCTCATAACTATACCTTAAGAAAAATTGGTAACTATAATCGTACGGTGTAGAATTACTACTCGAAGATGACTATGACTATTGTGCTAATAGTGTAGTCTAGTCTAGTGTAGTGTAATAGTAGTACTATTACTGAGATTATGGAGCTGCAGTAACCAGGTGCTTGTACCTGAATATCTGTTAAGGAATATAATAATTCCACGTAGGTATTTACTTTATTTATTTGTTTTTTAAACATGTGAAAAAACACAGGTTGTGCAAAACGAGGCAAATGTTTGAAGAAGAGATTCGGAAAGTAAATAAGGGGAATAAATATTTTACTACGACTTTTTGCCTTTAGGCTGTCATTTCACGTAGACCGATCAGAAGTACCTACGTAGTACAAGATAACATCATAAAAGCTACTTACTTTATTTCTTTTTTTTTCATTTACTTACACAAAGCGTGTATAGTGTATACACAAGTGGAGGGGTTCTATACCAAGTAAGATTGTTCAATGGTAGTAAATATCTACCAGTACTTACGCCATTTTTCCTCTTAAGAAACTTTTCTCATATCCGTGTGCAACTTTGAAGGTAAAATAAGGGATTTTTTATGTTAATTGGCTTGACAGTATTATCTTGTAAAGTTCACAAGTAACTTAGAAGTCATAAAATAGTTTCTGCTTGTAAACAGGGCTGAGTTTTGCAATTCAGGATGATCAAATAGAGGTTCGGTTTATTTTCTTAGTAAATTTTTCGTGCCTTCATAAAAGTAAGAGGATTGCGGATTTGGAAGTTGTTCTTAAAGAACATTTATGGCCCATTAAAATACAATCCAATTGATATGTATTTAAGGATATGTGGACGTAATAAAGAAAATGGTCGCTTCGATATTGCTCTAGGGCTCTTCAATATAGTGAGTTTGCAGATAACCATAGTGACGGGTGTCTATGAACAAGACAACATATTTCTTTTCCATTCATTTTTAACCCCCGACGCAAAAAGAGGGGTGTTACCATATGTGTGGCGGGTACACTACAATAATACGAAAAACTACATTCCGATATTCTTAATCCCGATTTTCATAATTCCCAATGGTTTAAAACTCCTAATATAAGAATTCCGATTAATCATAAAAATTACTTTTATAAATCCTAAATTACAAAACGCCTAACGTTTACAATTACGAATACCAAAATGCCGAGTTTCAATACACATAACAAAAAAAGTCAGATTCAACAATAATCCGAAACATCAAAAATACGAATTCCGATTATTAAAGTACCTATTAATTAATTATAAGTACGAAATTAAAGCGCCTAGTAAATCTAAATAGCAAAACAGAATAACACACAATGGTTCAACTTTATCCAAAGGGAGCAAGTTAATTATTCATAGGAAGGTAGAACAAGAAACTAACAGAATCACTTTCCCTACTTTTAATAACATAATTGTGGGAAAAATATTTTTCTCTCATTTAAATATTTTTTTCTTTAAACTCATCATTACGCAGTCGCATCTAACCAACTCCTCACCTCACTTTTTTATGTAACTAATCGGTTCCAGCACTCGCCGACACGCTCGCTTCGCTCGCTCGGCTCGTGCGTTGGGGGTCGCAGTTCTAACCTAACCTAACCAACCGCTCACCTTTCTGTGTTATGTTTAATTCTTCGTACTTTTGAAAGTCGGAAAATAAATAAATTTTATTTATGACATTCGGTAAAATAACTTTCGCGTTTTTTAATAATCGGTATTTTATTTTTAAGAAATTATCAAATTCGTATTTTTGAACATCGGAATATCCAAATTCGGAATAAAATATTTCTGAATATTTGGGTGTTCCCATGTGTGGCACCATAGCTCTTAAACGGGTGGACCGATTTAGGTGCGGTTTTTTTTTAAAAGCAGGTTTACTAGCGGTGATTCTTGGACATGTTTTAACATAATCGGTCAGCCGTTTCAGGGTCATCAGCAGTTTTGTTATTTGCGTTGGGGGTTTTTTTATTTTAATTACATGATAAGCAGAACTTGAAATTTTTGTATTATAACTTTCATGAGACACATTCATATTTATGATTAACTAGCTTTTGGCTGCGGCTTCGCTCGCGTTAATTTAGAATTTGACAATCAACTCTTAACACACTACTAAACTTTCTATAATAATACAAGGTTAGTCGGAAAGGGGGTACTAATCCGAAGCCCACTTATAGTATCGCTGATGACTGTTTGAAAGCATGTGTTAAAATTTCAAAATTCGATAATTTTTTTTTCCAAATAAAATAATTTTTATTTTAGTTTTTTCAAAAATTCTTCATCCCTGCTTTAGTTACAAATTCAGAAAATGGTGCTTCTAATTCATGACCCCAAATATGACCTAAAATGTAAACACAGCTGATCATAACTGGTGATAGATAGATTTTAGAGATATTTTTTTGAGTTTTTTGAACAGCTGTTTCTCTTAAACTATCGACTTTTGGGAAAAGTTGTAGAACAAAAGTTATTCATTATTATGTGTACTTTAACACCCTTTCGGATTAGTACCCCCTTTCTGACTAACCTTGTATAATTGAATCATGATTCGAAAGACACGTGGCGCCATCTATTAACGTTATTGTCGTTTTCCTCAGGAATAGTACTTTTTTTCGGAATGAAAGGTACCCTATGTCCGTTTCTGTACTCCTGACAGTGACAACGTTCAGTGGTTTAGGCTTGAAAAGGTAACAAACAAACTTACTTTCGCATTTATAATATTAGTTAGGAAGTTAGGATTACGGTTTATTCACGTGCATTGAACTAGAAACTAGAAATGTTCATAATGAAATAGAATTTGAAATGTTTATTCAAGTTGACCGCGATATTATAGATAATTATTTGCTCTATTCTGTAATCTAAGAAGGATTAATTCAATAAAGAAATATAAGACAAAAAGTTATTCAAGATACTGTTTCAATTTTGAGTGATGGATACTAAAGTAAAATCGACATCTTTGTCTATAACGAACTTCTTCATTAAATTAGAATAAAAATAAAACTTGCTGTAAAACCTGGCTATTTAATAATAATTTATATAGTTAGGTAATACAGAAGTGCTTTTATGGAAGTTTCAATATAGTAAAACTTGAATGATAATAAACTGCTTCCTAGGTATACTGCCCAGCTAAGCGAAAAAGGAGTATCTCAAAAAAAATTCCTAAAGTTGATTCTTATGACATCGGATAGCTTAAGGAAATACGCATACAATGAATTAAGCCAAATAGCGGTATCTTATTTAAAACATTCTCGATAACACAAAACAGTTTTCAAATCATTAAGAGGATAAGGAAACTACTTATATGTATATTTACAAAACTTAAATTTTCTCGAAATTAGCTTTCCCTGAGATAGGTATCGCTTTTGCGTTTAACACGGCAGTATAGTGGTCGCAAGCACAACAATGTGAATTTCTCGTAGCTGCACGGAGCCTGGATTTTTGCCCGGTTGATGGCAAAAGACTCGCCCCCTATTACATGGGACTTAAACATAAGGAGGGTGCTACTATACACGTCCACCTTATCCTTCGGGGAATACAGGCAATAATGTACTCTATGTACATTGTGACAATTATGTTGTTTCGGGGAATAATGTATGTTGAATAATAATAATTTCCAAGCCGTAATAGCTCCTAGTTTATTTTTCTTAATTATTTTTATGAGCGATATTGTATTTCACATTGAAAAATAAATGACTAAAAAACTTACTACCTACTTGAACATTGGCATTTAAAAAATAGATTGCATAAAATAAAGGAATGAGTTTTATTTATGTAACAGTATATTTTCGAGCACCTAGTGTTGCATTTTCCATTAAAACTAACACATACTCGTAACACGTGGAACGAAATATCAAGTGGGTATACAGGTATTACATTTTAGTAACAGTTTTGAGAACGAAAATACATTGCACAGATGTTAAAAAGACCTAGCAGGTTACATTGTAAATAGGTTATTAACTTTTTTCATGTGTTCGAACAGGACTTGAAACAAACGAGGGCAAAAACATGCTAAGTGCTCGGCTAAAAAACTGAAGAAGTATATTTCGAGGCAGTAACGTGTCGTTCGTACATTATCTAAAGGCCAGGAAGATAGTGTCTCATGTTATCTATATTTTCCTTTCCGAGAAGAATTAAGTCAGTACGAGTCTCGCTTTGAGAAACTAGCCTCCCATACACAGGGCTACACTAATCCGTTCTAGTCGGGTGGTTCAATTATAATCCAATGCAACACACTTACGTTATAATGCAGTTTCAGTTAGAGCCTTGATACTTGTCGGTTGTTACAATGTTCCTGCTACTGAACTATGTTAGTGATTGGTAACAAGCTAAGTTGCACCTCTTTCAACGATTCCCCACGACCTCACAACAACTGACTGTAGTTCATACAAATAATTGTTCCGTCCGGGAATCGAACCTGCGACCCGTAGCGCGGAAAGGCAATCGCTCAAACAGTGCGCAAAACTTTTTTTTCCAATTGCCTTTCTTGTTTATTATGGTCATTGCATACCGTTTCTACGTAACTGGGCTGGGTTATTGGCAAAACCTGACGGGTCTCTGGCCAATGGTGGGGAAGTAAAATACTTAGCCAATTTTTTTTTCTCGTGGGAAAATTCTCATGGACTCCCTTCGCCCGGGGATGGCGAAGGGTTATGCCGGACTCTTACCGGCTAAAAACCCACGGTGTTCCTTCTCCTGACCCTTGGCCGGGGTCGCGGGATTCGCAGCTGCATGCACCGCAATCCTGGCATGCCTCGGTCTGCCAGTCCCTGGCGGACCTCTCCTACTGTGGGGCCCAGCCCCACGTCCTCCTGAGAGGCGCGCATGGAATACATGCGCGCCGCCTTCTCGGGCCCGTTACTGATCGGGCGACGGGTCCCCCTAACCCGCCACCCGCAGGCCACACACTACGCTGACCGGAGATCGTCGCGCGCCCTCCGGCGCCCGGTGCATCTGGCGCGGGAACTGAGAGTGGCAGTTGCCTCTCTCTCCCAAGCTAACTACTTATAGTATACACTAACATCATGGCTACTAGCAACAACAGTATTAAGGGCGACCCCTAGTGGGACTCGGACCTCGGCTTAGGGCGTTGCTGGCGGGGGGCTGGGAGGAAACAGCTTGATGAGGACTGAATTAGCGGTTTGACTGCGGAGTCTGAAGAGACGACGTACACGACGGGAAGTGCGCCAACCGTGCCGTCTATTTTGCATAGTCAGACACAATTTAAGTTCTAGGAATAATAATGTAAGGTAATGAAGTCGTATTCTCCGAACGGCTGTTATATAGAGTTTCTCCGAATTCATCAAACGTCGTAGTCTACTGGTGACACAGATCGACACTGAATGGGAATTTTTGAGATAAAAACAAAACATCATGTTTACCCAGTTTAGCACCCCGAGACTGTACAGAGCGATATCGCCCTAGTCAAATGAAATGAAAAGTTCTTTCACAGATTTTTTATTCTGATATTTATTTTTTAGTTTCTTATTTTTATTTAATCCTTATCATACGTTCAAATACGACTGCTAACCACAAACGAAAGATAAAACGAAAAAAAAAAAAAATTTACTAAGCAATATCCCGTGCAGATTAATCTATACCAATAATAATAGACGTAAAAATACTGATGTTCCACATTTCGCAGCACAATATAACGCCTAGGCTTGTTCTTATTGTTAGCAACTTAAATAAATAACTAAGCTTTAAGCATAAGCTGTTTTTTTTCTCAAAAAATAAATTTATATGTAGGGTTGGGTAGGTTTAATTTACCGGGTACAATTTCAATCTTCGGGCTGGCACTGTGAATTTCCTTCTAGAACCTCAACAACAAAAGTTTTTCATTATGAGGCGGTCTTGCACAGTCAATATCAATATGAGTTCTATTCTTACCGCTGCGCTCAAGTGGATCTGGATTGCAATAGTTCTCGACTACAGTTTGTTGGTTCGTCTACGATCATTCAATAAATACCACTTGCCTTCGCTCACCATCTACCTAAGGGCCGGTATTCACCAAAGCGGAGAGGAGAGGAGATGTTTCGATCAATCAATAGGATTGCGTTATTTTCGCTTAGCTTCTACGTAAAGCTAAGTAACTTAACTATATCTAACGAAATCCTATGGATTGTTTATGAGACATCTCCTCTCCTCTCCTTTTTAATTGATACCAGCCCTTACAACTTGTGTGTTGGTAAATTGTAATTTATTTAGTGGTCTTAGTAGTATTCTTGTGCATTTTAGGGTTTTTAGTTTGAATACGAATGGCTGCTAAGTGAAAAACTTTTAGATAACAGCCCGGGTTTGAGATTGCCTTAAAAAGCTGAACGTGAATTGTGAACACCATCTTTTCATTTTAATAGAGAAATTGTAAAACGTCCAAGAAAAAAATGAGTTGTAAGATAATTGCTGTGGTTGGGAAAGCTCTTTAAATACGAATAGTAGGTAATTTTTATGTAAAAAATCAGTAGGATCATCCCGCGCCTCAAGTCTATATTACGGTGGTTATGTAACCAAAGAACATTTTTAGATGGCGCAAAGGGTTGACCGAGGTTGACAGTTGAGAGCTATTTGCTCTTATCTGACGTCATCTGCGAGTTTCCTTACGCCAGAGGGCTGAGTAGTGACATTTTGTGATTCAGTGGAGATATACGTTGGACTGTGTTTGAAAAATACTTACTCGGCACTCGTCTTTTTGTCTGCGTGATGGTTCCTTCCACTTAATCAGGTTCAAGTCAAACGTTCAATCATTCTTTCTTTCTCCTCTTCCTATGATATAACATCTTAATTATGTCCAAGTAATTTAAATAGATATTAATGCAATCACTGTATCCTTAGGACTATAAAATCGTTTTTTTAATTATGTTGTTCCTTTGTTTTACTGCACCGTTTCGCCTGATGTTAAGCGATGATGCGGTCTACGATGGAACACGCTTGCCCAGAAGAAACCGATTCACACGTGACTTGAAGACACCCAGATTGTAGCTGTCGGGGAGCACCCACTCGAGCAGCGCATTCCACTGTTTGGCGGTTTACATAATGAAGGTCGTTTCTTGAGGAGTTCGTGGAGAATTTAGGACCGCGCGGCTCGTGCGATTTGCGAGGTTCAGCTGCGTTTGCCGCGGTTAGTCCGTGGATGGATGGGTGATCGTTCGTTACACATCGAGATCCCTGCGTGCCTCAGACAGCCCGTTAAATCGTCGGTCCCGGGTGTCATACAAATACCTATAGGTAACAGTCGTTACGGGTTGTTAGAAGCCGGAAAGTCTGAGAACCTGTCTAACCTAAGGATATCGCAAATGTCTAGTGAATGGGTTGTGGTCATCTGATGGCAATCGCTAGGTGTAAATACTGGTATTCAGCCGCATCTGGTTAGACTGATGCTCACCCCAAAGTAGTTGGGAAGAGGCTAGGCAGAACAATCAAGATCGTTTCTTGTAGAAATTAAGAAGAAGACTCATGCTCAGCAGTAGACGTTTCATTCCCTGTAGATAATGAAAAACAAATACAATGATCACAGGGACAGTCTTTCGATATTGTTTTTATTAGTAATACGTATACATTCGTAAACAAGTTTTGGGACCAGTATGAACAAGAACCCTTTTATATTTTGAACGAGCATCGGAGTGTTAGGGATCAGTGACCTCAAATCAAAGTGTTGCAAATTATTTTCAAAACTAGCTTCTGCCCGCGACTTCGTACGCGGATCCTGTTGCTTATGCCAACGACAACGGGGTCATCAAAATCGAAGATCTGAAACGTCTGATGTCTCTAGAGACCTAGAAGCAGATGCGTAGATACGCTGAGAACTCAAGTGCAATTCTTTATCCGTGAACATCTCCGACTCGCAAGACAATGCGTGACGTTCACGATCAGCGATCAGTCGCGCATCACGTTCCCCACTTGTCTCTAGAGACCTAGAAGTCAATGCGTAGATACGCTTGGAACTCAAGCGCAATTCTCTATCCGTGAACGTCTCCGACTCGCGAGACAATGCGTGACGTTCACGATCAGCGGTCAGTCGCGCATCACGTTCCCCATTTGTCTCTAGAGACCTAGAAGTCGATGCGTAGATACTCTTGTAACTCAAGCGTATTTCTCTATGCGTGAACGTCTCCGATTCGCGAGACAATGCATGACTTGCACGATCAGCGGTCAGTCGCGCATCACGTCCCACATTTTCTCTAGAGACCTCGAAATCGATGTGTATATACGCTGAGAACTCAAACGTAATTCTCTATCCGTGAACATCTTCCACTCGCGAGACAATGCGTGACGTTCACGATCAGCGGTCAGTCGCGTATCATATTCTTCACTGGTCTCTAGAGACCTGAATGTAGATGCGTAAATACGCTGAGAACGCCGGCGTGCTTCGCGATCCGAAGAGTTTTCCACGGAGCGAGTTGCAGCCTGATGTTTTCGAACAGCATCAAGTCTCTCCGGACGCTCTTCGGTACATTCTTGGGAGCTTATGATCCTCAATCTTTTAGCTCTTTTGGAACATTGGGAAAGATTTGACCTCTTTCTAGGCATGGTTATAGTTTTATTGTGAAGATACCCGATCAATTAAAATCTAAGTGACTGCTCCCCTGCGTTACCGGGTAGGCTACCGTGTCACGAAGATAAATGGAAAAGGAAATTAAACACTCATACAAATTAAGCCCGAAGACATATTTATTCGATAAAATAAAAAAATAAATGGGAGTTTTGACCAGTAGAGTCAAATTTTCAATGATATACCATCGTCATCGAAAATCAGTCCTAAACTGTTACCGCCTTCACCGCGTGGAGGTACTCCCAGCTTATGTTATTTTATAATTATACAGTGAAATTAGTGATAGCTTTGATTTCCACATCAGATGTTTCTGATCTTCGATTTTCATAAGTCAATAGGAAATGCCCATCAGACCGAACAACTTTTGCTAAAACGTCATTCCTATATGTGTTATGGTGTAGCTGGGCTCTTGGAGTTGCACAACAGGTGTTCCAGATCTTCGATTTTTATAAATCAACAGAGAGTGCTCATCAGATTGAACAACTTTTGCTAAAACGTCATTCCTATATAAGTTATAGTGTAGCTGGGCGCTTGGAATTCCACAACAGGTGTTCCAGATCTTCAATTTTTATACGTCAACAGAGAGTGCTCATCAGGTTGAACAACTATTGCTAAGACGTCATTCCTACATATGTTATAGTGTAGCTAGGCTCTTGGAGTTCCACATCAGGAGTTCCAGATCTTCAAATTTATTCTCTCAACAGAAAATGCTCATCACGTGGAACAATTTTTGCTATGGTACCATTTTAGTATCTCTTATAGTTTAGCTGGTCTGTTGCGGTTCTGCATCAGGTGTTCAAGTTTCCAAGATAAATTATAGCCTATATGTTGCCCAGACTTAAGAACTATGCAACAAAAAAAAAACATTCAATTCCGTCCAGTAGTTCCGAAGATTAGCGTGTACAAACAAACAGACAAACAGACACACAGACAAACAGACAGATATTTTTTTTTGGATTCGTGCTCTATTACTGCTTCCGAACCCCCCTCAATTTTTTTTTTAAATATATTTAATGTACAGACACCGTTTTTTTACTGTTTCATTATATGTATATTAGATATGTATCGAAGATATTGATTATTTGCATATCTTTTGATTGCGTGAACCGATTGCGATGAAACAAAAAAAAAAATTTACTTTGAGGTAAGCACAATATTTGTTTATAAAAGTCAACAGCATTGGGTCAGCTCTTTTTACGGGATGCTTGCATAAACATGCAAACATATGTTTAATCTTTACTTCCCTAGATGGCGTTGGCGTCGAATTAGATCGCGCTATGGTTTCGTTACCGTGCGATTTATAAGTTCTAGACGAAATATTCTACGTTACTCCTGAAACACGATTTTATTATATGTATATAGATAAACGCCGACTCACGCAACAACAGAAATTACATATAATTTAAAAAAAGAAGATTTAATTGCCTTTAATATGTAACGACTTTGGATATGAACAAGCAGTCGCCGTCGTATTTTTAAACATAAATAAAAACTAAAAAGCTTGCAAGGTTGGTTCAATGTTAATAAAAAATGTGTCAGTGGGAAAAAACTTAAAACACGTTTTTAATAAAGCCACTGAAATGTAAATAATTAAGTCTATTTAGTCAGGGCTGCGCTATATGCAATCCAACTAGCCTACTAATAATTATAAATGTGCAAGTTTGTGAATTCGGTATGTTAAGTTTGTAAAAGTTAACCTATGCCGATTCCAAAACCATTTCGAGGTTTTAGTTTGGTAAACCATATTTTGCAATTTTTAGCTCTTATAATTATTAGATGGTGTTTATTTTAGCAAAAATTCATGAATTCACTTGACATTATATTTAACCTCTCTTCCTATTTTGTGACGTATCACGAAATAGTTACGAATAGTTGTTGTTGTTTGTTTGTATATCGGGTGTAAAAAGACCCTTAACGATAACGAAAACCACGTATTCTACCCATCATTGGGATATTTTTTTTCTACCAGACCATACCTGGGAAACCATTGGTTTTGGAGATATTGAAGGTCAAAGTGTACATTTTTTTCTTGTTTTTTCCAAAAACGTATTCTAAGTGATAATACTAAACTTTATTCCAAACAACCTTATCAAAATTTTAAATTTTTCGTCACAAATTACGCATTTGAAGTTACAAAAATGCAACGAATATCAAACGCACAGGATCGCCTTGGCTCAGCTGTGTGGCCGCTGCACGCATGCAAACGCGCGGCATCGCCACAACCACACATTGCGCGCTACAAAAGAAGCGTTTTTTTATGCCATTCCCAGCAATTATTTTTGGTCAATGTAGTTTAGTTTGATGTAGGTACAGAGTGGGTAGATTTCGGCTATGTGATGGGTCTTTTTACACCCTGTATAAAACGTCATTTATGGTACATATACTTTTACTTTTTCTGTACTTGGCTTAGACAAATAATTGGTTTCTTTGTCTATCGTACCCGGCAAAGTAATTGAACTCTTACTCCTATCGCGTGAAGTCATCACTAGAAAAACTTTAAAAATATATAAAAAAAAACTAGCTTTCGCCCGCAGCTTCGCTTGCGTGACATTTTGAACCCGTTAAGTGACGATTTTCCATACAAACTTTCATCCCCTATTTAACTCCCTTAGGGGTTGAATTTCGAAAAATCCCTTCTTAGTGGATGCCTACGTTACAAAAGGAACCTACTGTCAAAATTTCAACTTTCTAACCCCAGCGGTTTAGGCTGTGCGTTGATAGATCAGTCAGTCAGTCAGTCAGCTTCTCCTTTTATGTATATAGATAGATAACTACCGCGTATAAAACAAAAATATTCAAATTAATTTCATAAAATAGCCTAATATTTCTTAAAAAAACATAAAAAATACTAAAAAAAAGCTTTACATACCGAATTGGAATTTTTGCAATCTCGTTTTAGCGGCTGAACGGGTTTGGATGAAATTTGGCACACATGTAGACCATGACCTAGATGTGGATATAGGATACTTTTTATCCGCGAGTACATGAAGTAGTTCAACAGCTAGTTAGCACATAAAGTTCTTCAGCTTAATTCAAAAACAAGGGACATAATTCATAGAAACTGATTTATTCAAGAAAGCTTTAATACCGACCGGACACAAATATTTAATTGCATAAACAGCCAGATCCAGAATAACAATCTGTAGGCCATATTTGTTCCGTGTGGGAATTGACCCCGCGACCCGTAGCGCAGAAAGCCAAACGCTTAGCTACTGCGCTAAACGTGTCGTCAATTGGTTCATGTTACAGGAAATGTATGAAACCTAGGAGTTGTATATAATTCCTAGGAAATGTATACAACGCCAAGCCAATTTAGGAAATGTGTAAAATAATTTGTCAGAGGTTCTTTGATACATACATTTCCTAGGAAATGCATTTATTTCCTAAGCATTGAATCTAATTCCTTAATGGTACTAGGAAATGTATAGGTACAAATTAACATTTTACCTGTAATTTGGGGTAACCCGACACGGATAGGTTAGGTTCGAAGGGGATGACGGAGGCAAGAGTGAGCGAGCGAAGCGAGCGAACGAAGCCCCCGTCATCCCCTTTGTGTTAGGTTACTTTAAACCCTGCAGACAGAAATAGGAGCCCCACGCAGCGGGGCTCTGTCGTCTCTGCTTTGGAAACCCAAGCAACCTTACAAACATCAGCGGAGGCACTCCCTTTTTTTATAAATGCTCACACTGTGTTTAATCTGAATAATCAGGTCACAACATGAAACATAAAATCTTATAACACATTTCTGGTTGCTGTTTAGGAAATGTATAGAATTCCTTGGAAATGTGTATAATAAAATTTATTTAACCTAAAATCGACAGCAAATGTCGATTTTAGGCGTTTTATACATTTCCTTGGAATTCTATACAATGACGGATTACATACATTTCCGTTAACACATAAATAAAACAAGTTTGACGAGTTTATTAAGTGTGGGACATTCCCATCCTACCTATTAAGACAGAACTGGATTGGTGCATCAACTTGAGCATCAGTTTACTAATAATTGCACACTACAGCATAGTGGTTTACCAAACACGTTTTGGCATACCTACACAAGTGTGTTTAAACAGGTAACATTATACTGTGGATTTTTTTGTGGATTTTTTGTCGGACCGATTTTATCATCTTCAGATAACTTTATCCGAAGATTAGATTCAGAATTTTGACAACTTTTGTGTAAGGAATCTGTCAAAACGTCGAAATTATTCCTCAGATAAAGTTATGTCTCGTTGGTCTAGTGGTCGCAAGCGCGACTGCTGAGCGTGAGGTCCTGGGTTCGATCCAGGCTTGCCAACCTTAATGTATGAATTTACCGGGACGTGGCAAAAAAGCGGGACCCAACTGTCAAAGTATAGGGAGGCGAAAAATATAATTACAAATTATTTTAATAGTTTTATTGAATGTTTCACTTTGGCATAAAACTAGTTAAATAAAACGTGCGTTCACTAAATTCCGACTTCTGCCCGAAGGTTTAGCTGTAAGTACTATAAAACGGTACAATTGGTGTCCCGCACACTTCTTTCGCGGGACGCATCCTCTAAAGCTGTAGAAACGGGACGTCCGGGCTCTTGCGGGACGGTTGGCAAGCCTAGTTCGATCCCCAGGTCGGGCAGTGTTATTGGGTTTTTCCGTGTGGAATTTCTCAGTAGCAGCCCGGAGTCTGGATTAGTGCCCGTTTGATGGTAATAAGCTCGCCCCTGTTAATAATAGTAATAAAGATTTATTCATTCCATACATGGTAAATTATAACAAAAAAAATATAAGATATAAATTCATTGCGGAATTGGTAAATAGATCATTAGTTTACATACATTTCATTTCATTATATTCATAAATTTCCATTACATTATTCATTCATTTCATTAATTGCACAAGTTTACATACATTATAATACTTAATAGCTGTAGTACATACATTAGACATATAATTATCATTAATTTCTCATTCAAATGATTAATGTCCTCAATCAGTTCGTAAACTTTCCATGTATGGACCCCCTTCGGATAAAAGCCTCCTCTAAAGAATGCCAAATGCTTTTGCAAATGCAATTGCAAAAATCTTTTGCTGTCTCAATCCAGTTTCTGGATTCAGGTTATCGCCCCTATTACATGGGATTAAAATTAACGGCGAAATGAGGGTGTGCTATACACCTCTGCCCAATTCTTCGGGGAATAGGTACGGGCATGACGTTATCTTTATAAATAAAAAGAAAAGTCCTGACTGACTGACTGATTGACTGACTCATCAACGCCCAGCCCAAACCCTTGGATCTAGAAAGCTGAAATTTTGCACAGAGGTTCCCTTTATAATGTAGAAAAGGAATAAGGAAGAATTTTTCGAAATTCAACCCCTAAGAGAGTTAAATAGGGGATGAAAGTTTGTATGGAAAATCGTCACATAACGGATTCAAAATTTCACCTAAGCGAAACTGCGGGTAAAAGCTGGTGTTTTATAAAGCTATCTGACGTTGGCTAAATTGGCCCTTACTGGTATAGCTTACATGTAGCTAGGGTTGCTACAAACTCAATTAATTATTGCATACATGTCGTTAGAAACAAGATAGTTCTATTAGGTTCGGGTAGATTTATTACGAGGACCTCGGCATGCGCTTTAATAGGTTAATATCGATCACCGTTTATCACTACACACTCTCGGGACGCAGATGAATTGCAACTATATTCTGCGTAGACACCCCAACGATTAAGACAAAAGTTCAACTGGGTTCTAACGACGAATTATTATTTTATAATTTATGTACACACAACAATAATGTACAAAACAAAAACAGTAGAAAATTATGAGTACAAAGGTACGGTTAGGCACAGTACATTTTTTTTTTTTTTTTTTTATCGTGGGAATATCCTCATGGATACCCTTCGCCTGGGGAAGGCGAAGGGTTATGCCGGACTCTTACCGGCTAAAAACCCACGGTGTTCCTACTCCTGACCCTTGGCCGGGGTCACGGGATTCGCAGCTGCATGCACCGCAACCCCGGCAGGCCTCGGTCCGCCAGCCCCTGGCGGACCTCTCCTTCTGTGGGGCCTTGCCCCACGTCCTCCTGAGAGGCGCGCACGGAACACATGCGCGCCGCCTTCTCGGGCCTGTTACTGGTCGGGGCAGTAAATATTACAAACCAAGCTTTAGAAAGAAATATCGAGTAGCTTTGGCTTTCTATAAAGCGTCATCTCTGTCGCACGAAGAACAGTCCGGTATCTTTCACATTGGCATGAGTGACAGAGACGACGCTCTATAATGCCGAAGCTATCCGATATCTCTTTCTAAAGCTCGATGTGTAATATTTGCTGCCAGGTACTGAAAAGTAGCTTTAGTGCCTAATACAGGAGGTATTAGGCGATTCACACACTGCACCGCATCACGCAGCGTAGCGCGGGAGTGCGTTTTCAGTGTGTTGCACTATGCGTGTTTTCTATACAAATACAGATACTTGCAAACAACATAAGAATACATATGAAAAAACATCATCTCATCATCATCTGCCTAGCCTTTTCCCAACTATGTTGGGGTCGGCTTCCAGTCGAACCGGATGCAGCTGAATATCAGTATTTTACATGGAGCGACTGCCTATCAGACCTCCACAACCCAGTAACTGGGTAATACGATACTCTTGGTAAGACTGGTTGTCAGACTTTCTGGCTTCTGACCAACAGTAACGACTGTCAAAGATCTACAAATGACAGCCGGGACCAACGGCTTTTACGTGCTTTCCGAGGCACGGAGGAAACTCGCTATGGTAAATGGTCACCCATCCACAGACCAACCTCGGCAAGCGTGGCTTAACTCGGAAGATCGGTCTATGCGGCTGTAATTATTTAGCCACGAGCTCCTCAATACGAATATGAAAAAACACGTCATAGTATAAATGCATTATGCATAGTCCTGTGATTATGAAATGGCTTCCTCCACACTCGCGTGCCATAAAAAGCGACTAATTGGTTTTGTCAGGATGGACAGGAGCACTCTTCTGAGCTTATAAAAATATACTAAGATCAGCCCGTGTGTAAAGTGTGATGATTTTCGTTAACTAACGATTGATAAGTTTTAAATGCCAATAGATCATTTATATAAAACATTGAAGTAGTACTACCGATTGGAAACCATAGAGAAAGTCCCTGAATAAATATCAATGAAAGATCGACAAAATAGGACACAGGACATAAACTAGAACTGTTTATTTGTAACATGCCATATTATTATCACTTACTTTTTCTTTCAGGTCATAGCTGTAGTTTGTAGCCGTGCCTTACATGAAAAAGTTAAAGATTCCACTTACTAAGTTTTCAAGGACACGAACGGTCGCAAGAAAAATAAAAAACCGGCCAAGTGCGAGTCGGATTCGCGCACGAAGGGTTCTGTACCATTATCTATAAAAACGGCAAATAAGTCATATCTGTTGTATGGGAGCCCCTTATATATTTATTTTATTCTGTTTTTTAGTATTTGTTGTTATAGTGGCAACAGAAATACATCATCCGTGAAAATTTTAACTGTCTAACTATCACGGTTCATGAGATACAGCCTGGTGACACACGGACAGACGGACGGACAGCGGAGTCTTACTAATAGGGTCCCGTTTTACCCTTTGGGTACGGAACCCTAAAAAGCGTTCTTACAAAATGATAGGTCTTTTGATAAATGGATGAATCGTGTGTCTCATTTGGTAAAGAAATATGTTACAGTAATATTACCAGCAGGCGCAGTATGACCATCGTAGACAAGGGTTTTGTCGACTGAAGAATTATCAAAATGACATTTTGCCATTGTATTTATGTCATTTTGTCTATTATTCCCTCATGCTACGCCTGTAGTTGTACGGAATGTACAACTTCGAAGATTATCACTATAGCTACTATGTTTAACAAAGGCGTTGCAATATTTATTATACTGGCTTCCAACGGTGCGTGATAGCGCGCACCGCGACACGAGCTCGCACCGACGCCGATGCACCATGGGAAGAGACTCGTCTGTGATAACGCGGACGCGTGCGGAGCGGTGCGCCGTATCCACATCACGCACCCTCATAATGTGGCTTCCCACGGTGCGTGATTTTACGGATGATACCACGCACAGCCGGTGCGCGCTACCACGCACCGTGGGAAGCCAGCTTTATATGCTATAGCTCCGCACTACTTTAAAACGCTCTCATCCAAGAGATAGATCTTAAGTTTTACATAGCTTTAACAACGCTTAAGATGCAGACTGCCTCGTTGGTCTAGCGGTCGCAAGCGCGACTTATGAGCGCGAGGTCCTGGGTTCGATCCCCCTTTTTTTTTTTTTTTTTTTTTTTATCGTGGGAAAATCCTCATGGATACCCTTCGCCCGGGGATGGCGGAGGGTTATGCCGGACTCTTACCGGCTAAAAACCCACGGTGTTCCTTCTCCTGACCCTTGGCCGGGGTCACGGGATTCGCAGCTGCATGCGCCGCAACCCCGGCAGGCCTCGGTCCGCCAGCCCCTGGCGGACCTCTCCTTCTGTGGGGCCTTGCCCCACGTCCTCCTGAGAGGCGCGCACGGAACAATGCGCGCCGCCTTCTCGGGCCTGTTACTGGTCGGGCGACGGGTCCCCTAACCCGTCGCCCGCAGGCCACGGGTTCGATCCCCCAGGTCGGGTAAAGTGTTATTGGGTTTTTCCGTGTGGAATTTCTCAGTAGCAGCCCGGAGTCTGGATTTGTGCCCGGTCGATGGCAATAGGCTCGTCCCCTATCACATGGGACGTAAATATAACGGCGAAATGTGGGTGTACTATACACCTCTGCCAACCCTTCGGGGAATGCAGGCGTGAGTATATGTATGTAAAATAGTTACATATTTGTATGGGAGCAAGATAAAGTTCTCGTGTAGGCAGCAACACTTTTAAAAACAAAAATGTATCACATGTGTACGGCCCTAGAATTGGAGTGTTAGGCTGGACATCCACCTGAGCTGTGCGAGAAAAATGTGCGGTGCGAAAATGTGTAGCGAGGATGTGACGGTGTGACCCTTTCCACCGGAGCTGTGCGAGGAATGTGTAATGCGTAATGTGTTAATGTGCACAAATGATCATCTATCTACCTCTTCCAAACACCATCTATTGACTGACTGGTAGGCGCATATTTTCAAATCCTCGCAACACATCCCTCGCTCGCATTTCTCGCTTGTTTTGTATGAACAGAAACCTCGCTCCGCTAAGCCCATATCCACCAGAGCTGCACAGAGCGAAGCTAGGTAAATGAAGTGATTCTATTGGTGCTTACAGAACACATTCCACGATACGCAGCTTAGCACAGCTATGGTAGATGCTCAGCCTGACCCTGTCCCAATACAAACAAGGTATAAGCAAATATTACAAAAAATACATCTGTGTGATACAAAGATATTCTAGATGCGGGTATCGAGGTTTTAGGTTCATTTACCGCATCGGGGTAAACATTTCATAAAGATCTGAATACAAAAGCAGACGCTTCTCTTCTAGCTAGTCAATTTAGTTGTCTATTACTGTTGTGCAAAGCCAGACAGTCTAGATCTAGTTAAGTTTGAAACTGCAATGGTTACCTAATCCGCTGAAAGTCACGTAGAACAGTTATAAAGATCAAAATAGAAAATAAATTACACAAGTATATGACTGTCATACGTTCCGCCAATTAACTCCAGCAACTTCCACAATTCCAATCTATATTAAATGGTATTATTTAGCTTCACTTCTGTTTTTTCAAATATTTTTAGAATTGGCTTCAAAAAAAAGTAGTTGCTCCTTTATTTGTTCGAGGCGACGCGACGAAGTAAAACGTGTTAGGTCAAGGGTCACTAATCCATCTGTTACGGAGACGCGTAGGATCCGTTCCACCTCTGCAACTTTCATAATTCGTTCTATATATCCCACACACGCCGGAAAAATGAGGGATTAATTGGTAACTACCTATATAGATCGTGCTTATTGTTTCTTTGTGGCAATTATTTCGTGACTTAGTGTTAAATTACTTTGGTGTACTGAATATAGACAGTTATAGCTAAAAATAAATTATCTTCCCACATAAACTCTACATAAATAATCACGTTTTGTTATGAAAAAAGTCTATTGATAATATTATCTAGTAAATTCATGCTAGAAAAAATCCCGGCCACATAAAATCACTGTTTAATAAAAAGGTAGAAGCTGCCTGCAAGATGTCAGCTCATCATTTTTTTCTTGTAAGTAGGTACAATTACCTATAACAACAACGAACCATAAGCAGCTTTTAAAAAATCTGTTTCATTCTGCTACGGATACCGAGAAAACTTAGAACATTCATTGACATGGCATAGTTTATTCTAATATCTTTAGATAAAGCACTGAAAATATGATGATTGCATGAAATGAAACTACTGATTGTTTTCTCGATACATATCCAGGTGATCACTTTGTTGTACAAATGAGTTACGTGCCCATTCTACCGGCACGGGGAAACTATGGCAACCCATAAGACAAATCTCCAGACAAGGTGAAGTTCCCAGTAAACAAACAATAGTCAAGTGAACGAAAGCCATTATATTCCTTCGTCAATATTAGTTTTCGCAAGAAAACGTAATTGAATACACTCGGAACTCGGAGCTGTACATTGGTTTGCATCTCCAAGAATAACTGCGTAAAAGTTTTAATGGCATGTTTTAGTGATAGTTAATAAGTTAGCCGAAGAAAATAATGCTTAGTTGTATTTTCGTAATATTGGATTAGAAACTTAATTTGTTTTGTAGGGGAGATATATCGTGACTTGACTGATTGTTTGGGGATGTGCTGAGTTCATATAGATTTTGTGAGGTGAGTAGTTTACAGGAAAAATAAATAAAGTAGCATACTTCCATTGACTTCTTCTTCTCTTGAGTCGGTACGAGCTGTGAGAATAAGTCAAGTCGTGGTGAAAAGATTAGCTAGATAGCAAGGTTGATAGCGAGGCTGATTGCCCATGGTGCGCCGGACATACTTAGAATCGTCTCTCATGGCTTCATTTCATGCAACACAACAACGTTCATTTCCATTACCTTCTAGGTACTGTACATTGACTGAACGCTTTGAAATTTAACTTTGTTAAACACTTTGGTTATTCTACGCCTATAATTTTACGGGCTCTTGCAAGCATTTTACGAGTTGTCTTAAGAATTTCCAAATATATGTAGGCATGTTACAGTCAATAGTCTTCATCATCATTATTCAGCGGAAAGACGTCCACTGCTGGACATAGGCCTCCACCAAGCATCACCACATCGACCATGTTGGGGGGGTGTGCCATAATCGCCACGCTTGGCAGGCGGGTTGGCGATCGTAGTATGGTTGTTAAAATACTCCGAGAACGCTGCTGCACATCCTCTAGTGAATCCCTTAGGCCGTTTGTCCACCGCCGTCGTCATCGAGAATGAGATGATGTTGCCGAAGTAGCGATACATACATTACTATGGCTGTGTGTCAATCGCACGTCTGTCATCCGAGCGCCGTTCTCTCGGCTACCGAGATTGTGATTAGTTCGGCGGTAAGCTAGAACTCCGCTGCGATCGTGACGGACCGAAATGCCGGCAATACAAAACGCGTCTGCTCTTGTCCACTACATCCGAGATTGATGGCGCCGGTGCACGGATTTCTGTCATAAGTTGGGAACCACCGAGATTGATCGCGCTGGACACACAATCGCCGTCATGTCGTTCCGAACTCGGTCCGAAATAATCTCGTTTCTCGGTGACGGCGGCTAATGTACTAAGTCGCCTTTTAAGACACCCATGGGAAGAGATGGGGTAGTGCTATTCTTTACGTCCGGCACCACACGGCACTCTAACCGTCAAAAAAGGTCAAAAGTACTTTTTTGACTAAAGACGTTGGTCAAATAGTTTTGACTGAAATATCGGTCAAAAATACTTTTGACTAAAGCCTGCATTCAAAAGTAGTTTTGACCGGTTAAGAGTTTTGACTGCAACAGATATTATCTGTGTAGATAAATCCACAATGTTTTTCATTTAATAACTATACGAAATCTGAATTGAATGGCACAAAGCCTGTTATTTCGTTTCTGGTTATGAATTGAATTACAGAGACAGATGCCCAGAACACAAGAGAGCATTTTGTGATTTTGACAAGACGCAGATTGATAATGTGAATATTTATTGTAATTTACTTTGTGTGTTGTTTTTGTCATAAGTTGTGATAAAAATTACGTTGTAATTTTTATATTAGTACGTTAAAATGTTATGGTTGTATGGGATACTGCCGTGTTCGAGCTGTTGTTATTATTTATTAATCAACCGTGTTTTATTGTTATACGTTATGGCTTATGAGTTTATGGAGGAAGTATGGGTTTACTGATTTCACGCCGTGTATACAATAGCGCTGTACCGTAGTGTGACTGGTATGTTCTTATTAAACCTAAGCTTCTATAGAATTATTCACTATTTTGTACGCGCCGTAGGTACTATTCAATCTGAAAGAACAATTGATTTGACAGTGAGGCCGCTATTTACATTAAGCCGTGTACGCACTATCTAACTCGAACATGCTGAAAACGACAAAAACTTTGTTCGCATGTGCGTACTACTAACACACAACGAACACTGTGTTCGTCAACAATGTTCGTGGCAATCTAATTTCATTGTTCTGTGTGGACGGTGTTCGGAGAAATTTGATGCCTTATTGTTTAAAAGTCTTAACATAAAAAATACTGAAGACTTATGGGGCATTTCTGTAAGGGTTCTTGGAGTTATAATTGACACCATTGCCCCTATACTTGCAGGCATATTCAACCAATGTTTAGATAGCGGTACATTTCCCGATTTGATGAAACATAGTAAGATAATACCAATCTTCAAATCGGGCTGCAAGAATAACCCCTCTAATTATAGACCCATTTCTGTGCTTCCAGCAATAAGTAAAATTTTTGAAAAAATTATGCTTGATCAGATGATGTTTCATTTCAACCTAAACGGGATATTGCACAGTCGCCAGTATGGATTCACGAAAGGTAGGTCGACCACAGACGCAGGAGTGAAACTAGTCACTCAAATTTTGGAATCCTGGGAGAGCTCTCAGGATGCTGTTGGCATCTTCTGTGATCTCTCCAAGGCTTTCGACTGCGTTGACCACAACACACTTATTTGTAAATTACACCATTACGGAATTCGTGGACGAGCTGCTGACCTCGTTTTTTCTTATCTATCAAATAGACAGCAAAAAGTGGGTGTCAATGGTGCTATATCGTCGGGGTCTCTGGTTAAGATGGGCGTGCCTCAGGGCTCAATTCTTGGGCCTTTTCTATTTCTAGTTTATATAAATGATCTCCCTTTTATGATGTCCAATTTATCTGATATAATTTTATTTGCTGATGATACTTCCCTAATTTTTTAAATAGATAGGAAAGATAGGGACGTTTTACATGTCAATGAGAGCCTAACTGTTCTTTCTAAATGGTTTACAGCCAATAATCTATTACTTAATGCAAATAAAACAAAATGCCTTAGATTTTCTCTACCAAATGTACCCCAAGTAGGTTTAAATTTAATGCTTGATGGCAACAAACTTGATACAATTAATGAAACCGTATTCCTAGGTATAACTATTGACTCAAAATTGCAGTGGGGTGCTCACATTACTGCCCTGTCGGCGAGGTTAAGTTCTGCTGCATATGCAGTTAGGAAAATTAGGCAGCTGACTGATGTGGCTACAGCTAGGCTAGTATACTTCGCTTATTTCCACAGCATTATGTCCTACGGCATTCTGTTGTGGGGCTCAGATGCTGACGTAGATTCGGTTTTTATTTTACAAAAGAGAGCAATCCGTGCCATTTACAACCTGGGTTCCCGCGAGTCCCTTAGAAACGTGTTTAACGATATTAAAATACTCACTTTGCCGTCACTCTATATCTTAGAAAATATTTTATATATACGCAAAAATTTGCATTTGTTTAATGTTAGGAGTGATTTTCATGATAAAAATACACGGGATAAACATAAAATTGTGATACCTAAATTTAGACTAAGCAAAACTAGTAAGTCATTTCTAGGAAATGGCGTACGTTTTTATAACAAACTACCGAAATCTGTAACAGATCTTACCGAGGGAAAATTCAAAACCCATATTAAACGTGTCCTCACTCAAAAAGCATACTACAAGATTAAGGACTACGTCGAGGACAGGGATGTTTGGCTCTAGTTCCTGCACATGTGGCTTCCCTGGTACCTCATTAACGACGTATGTGTATGTCTATTAACTATCCTCAATTATGATTTTTTTTTTTTTTTTATTGCTATCATTACTCTCAAGATATCTTTTATCTTACTCTATAATGATTTTTTGTCTAAGTTATGCTGACATTTAAGTATGTCAATTGTTTTATATAGTTTAGCTTCATTTTATTTTTTGTAAATGTGAGAACTTTGTGGACTTGCCTATACATATAATTGTGTAAATTACTATTATTCATATTGTATTTTTTTTTTCTTCTATTTTTTGTTTTTCTTCCCCTTTTTGGTTAATTTTTGTACTCAAGACTTGGTACTATACTCCAAGGTCTGTGGTCAAGACTACATTGTTCTCTCTCATAGTACCTACTGTATTCACTGAAATTGTAAAAGATATCCTTTTTTAAAAAGAGTAACCATGGAGTTTCTTGCCGGCTCTTCTCCATAGGAAACGACTAATTGGAACCGTGCACCTAAATTCGACTTTTCATAAGCGCCTGTATTGGTTTATGTGAAATAAAAATTTTTGATTTTGATTTTGTTTGTGAATCACTAGGAATAGCAAAAAAATTTGACTACTTTATTGTCGACCACTTTTGACCAATTTTTGGCTACTAAAGAGAGCAGGGTGGGTGAGCGCGATCACAAGTCGAACTGCGTTCGTATTGTGGTTCGTATGGTGTTCGTGTTCGCTTTGTTAATTTATGTCGACATGTACGAACCAAATGTTCCGTGTTCGTTATTCGTTTTCACCATATTTTGTTCGTTTGCCTTTATATCGTGTCCGATTGCTATACAAGCGGTACGACATATTGTCGTCTCGACATGCGTAGTGGGAACTAGCTCTAAGGCTGTGAACACTGTGCCTAATAGGATTTTAATCGGTACCTAGAATAGACCCGCAATTATAGCCCGATATTCCAATCAGCGTCGATTAATGGAGATCGGGTCGCCATTTATCGGGGCAGTTCCACATTAATTATAGGACAAAGAAGATTATTTTGGCCTAAGTCCATCTTTACCTAGCCTAATTCTGTTACTGGAGTGAAACGAGGTTAATTTTAATTATTATTTTAGTCTGGTATTAAAACCAGGGTTATTTTCATTTTGTGAAAGTATATTTTCCATAGCGGGTCTCTCACAACCTAATTACTTTTTTACTTTTTAAGTTTTACTCAGAATAAAAGTGCAATTCGTGGTTTTGGAAGCTCTACACAGCGGACGGGATTGCTTTGGGGTTAATTAAGGAAACAGCAAGATATATTTGGACAACGCTTTTTTTGTATTATAACTTTCGTGAGACACATTCATATTTATGATTATTTACGGTTTACTCACGTGCATTTTTTTTTTATACAAGATACCGTGCGACTGTGGCCTGAGTTATATAGGAGAAACTCGCCGCAATATCGCAACCAGGCTTAGCGAACACATAAGTAGTATGAAGAGTATGGACAGCAAGAGGTCGGCAGTTGCAGAACACGTCTGTAATACGGGCACGGCTCATTTCATACGTTTCGATAAGGCTTCCGTACTAGCGAAGGAAAAATATTTCGTGCCGCGAAAAGTACGTGAAGCCATCGAAATCAGCCGTCACCCGAATTTTAATAGAGATGGTGGTTGGACACTGCCTCCTGCCTGGAAACCAGCTCTGAAGTCTACTTCATATAAAAGTGAGATAAGTCTGGAGTGTGACACAGTTAGCGCGGCATGCACCGGCACTCTTTCCTCAAACAACACGGACACGACAAGTGACGAAGACGCACGAGCAATACCGAAACAGAGCGCGCCCCTCTCATCGCGAGCGCAACGCTACGCGGCGCGGTGCAGCGGCAGTTCGACTCGCGACCTCGCCGCGTGATCAGCTCATGATTAAGGGCTCCGTTTGGGTCCGAAACTAGTCGGGCAATCCCGAAAAATGCACGTGAGTAAACCGTAAATAATCATAAACGCTTTTTTTCTTTTGTTTTTGCTTGTTTTAATTTCACGTAGAGAAGCATAGTGTTCAAAAAAATGGTTAATAGTCGAGTGCTTTTCTTTTACGAACCTTTATACAACATTGGAATAAGACCCATTTTAGCACGGAAATGTATAGAATTAAATGTGTTTGCTTCCAGCAGACATTCAACACAGGGTAATGCTTTTATGAACCTTAACGGTCAATTAAGATAAGCTGAAACTCTATTTGAAGAAATGGTTCAAAAGATATTCGTGCTTTGGAGGGTCACTTCTGTCTTATATTAATGAAATGACCTATACAAGTTTAATCAGAAAGGGGGTACTTATCTGAAATGGTGTTAAAGTACCCATAATAATGAGTAACTTTTGTTCTACCGCTTTCCCCAAAAGTGAATAGTTTAAGAGAAATAGCTGTACAAAAATGACATAAAAAATATGCTAAAATGTATCCATCCTCAGCTATGATCAGCTGTGTTTACATTTTAGGTCGTATTTGGGGTCACGAGTTAGAAGCTCCATTTTCTGAACTCGTAACTAAGGTTTTGACGAAGAATTTTTGAAAAAAAACTAAAATAAAAATTATTTTACATGGCATAGTGAGTTTAGACACTTAGTGGCCTGCGGATTGGTACCCCCTTTCCGACTAACCTTGTAGAGCCCTGTCAGACTCAAACTCAAAGCTCGTTTATTCAAAATAGACTTGAATTACTAATTCCTTCCGCCCCGACCAAAACTGTCACGGACTGGGGTAAACTAGAGGAGCGCCTCAAGTCTTCCTCGTCCGTTCACTTAGATTCCATCCCCGACGATATCGTTACGATTGCCGACACGCTGGGCGCGATCGACTCCCTTACCAGTCACGTACAGTCCGTGGTGAACGAGTGTTCACGGCAGGTTCCAGCGGTGGACGAACACCGCTGGAAGCTGCCGGACGATGTGCGTGAACTGCTGACGGAGAAGAACGCATGCATCCGTGCCTATGACTCTTTTCCCTGCGAAGCTAACTGCGCCCATATGAGTTCTCTACAGCGTGCTGTAAAGAAACGTGTACGGGAGGTTCGGGAAGCCCGCTGGGACAAGATTAGATGAGCGACTTAGAGCCATCCCATCTGGCCTTCTGGCAATTACAATGAAATCTAAAATCCGATTGTGTAGCTTCAACTTCCCCTCTCATTCGTCCGAACCAAAGGCCGGCCTTTGAAGACGACGAAAAGTCCGAATGTCTAGCCGATAGTCTAGAAGCCCAATGTACTCCCAGCACCCAACCCGCAGACCCGGTCCATCTTTCCAAGGTGGATCGCGAGGTCAAACGTAGGGCCACCCTCCCTCCCGACGAAGACCCCGACGATCCCTTACCCCCCATCACCGTAGACGAGGTCCACACGATAGTGAGGAAACTCAAACCTAAGAAAGCCCCCGGCTCAGACGGTATCACCAATAAGGTGATCAAACACTTTTCCGCCCCGCTCATAGTCCTCATGACCGCCATCTTCAATGGCGCTCTGAGTAATAAAATCTTTCCCCAAGCTTGGAAACAAGCCACCGTTATCGGTATCCCCAAACCCGGCAAACCCAAGAGTGAGCCCACTAGTTACCGCCCCATCAGTCTTCTCAATGTATTTGGGAAAATCTATGAGCGTCTCATTTATATCCGTTTAAAAGATTTCGCTGACTCCCGTAAACTCATCCCCGACAAACAGTTCGGTTTTCGAACCCAGCACTGTTGCATTCGACAATTGCACCGCATAGTCGAACACATTAGCTCCCGTTTTATGCGCTCGTACAAAACGGGCATGCTCTTCTTCGACGTAGCGAAAGCCTTCGACAAGGTCTGGCACAACGGTTTATTACACAAACTGTACCAATTCAACGTGCCGGACCGTCTCGTGCTCATCATTCGAGACTTTTTGTCGGATCGCTCCTTCCGCTATCGCCTAGAAGGCACCCTCTCGTCCCCTCACCCCATTCGCGCCGGAGTCCCTCAGGGCTCCGTGCTATCGCCCCTTCTGTTCACGCTGTACACCAGCGACATTCCCAAACGTGGCTTGGCCAAGTTGGCTCTCTTCGCCGACGACACGGCTATCTACTACTCCGGTAGGAGTCTCGATAGCATCTCTCGAACCCTTCAAACTGCAGCCGACGCCCTCGGGGTCTGGTTCCGGAAATGGAGAATAGAGGTGAATCCTGAAAAGAGCGCAGCCGTTCTTTTCGAGAGACACGGTGATTCCCACACCCACATCCGTTCCGTCCTCATGTTCGGCAAACAGATCCCTTGGGAGATGAAAGCCAAATACCTGGGGGTTATCCTAGACCACCATCTGAGTTTCCGAGACCACATCAAAGCGGTGCGCGCTCGCGCCGCTTTCGCTGTCGGTTGCCTCCACCCTATCCTTAGAGCACGTAGTAAATTGTCACTTAGAAATAAGCTGAGAATCTACGTGACGTGCATCCGCCCCATCTTGACTTACGCTAGCGTCGTGTTCGCACACGTTAAGCCTTGTCGTTTCAAATCCTTCCAAACCCTCCAGAATCGAGTGTTGCGCAGAGCCGCGGCTGCCCCGTGGTTCATGCGTAACGTCCAACTCCATCTCGATCTAAAAATGCCAACCATCAGGCAATACCTCAAACGCATTTCCAAGCGTTACTTCAACACTGTCCCCCTCCATCCGAACCCCCTAGTTGCCGTAGCGGCCGACTACAGTCCCTCTCTCATAAGTAAAGTTCGCGAGTAAATCGACCAGCACAATACACAACGTCCGCCGCCCGTCCGGCATACCGTCCTCGCCGACGAGGCCCGTCGCGACGTCCCACCGCCGCCGGTCACGATCCACCGAGCTCTCCCGTCGTAGTGCCGGTCGTCTCTTCAGACTCCGCAGTCACACCGATAATTCAGCCCTCATCAAGCAGTCTCCCCCCCCGCCTATGTCCACGCCAGCAACGCCCTAAGCCGAGGTCCGAGTCCCACTAGGGGTCGCCCTTAGTGCTGTTGTTGCAGGTAGTCATGATGTTAGTGTAGTACAAGTAGTTAGCTTAGGTTAAGTATATTACTTCTCCCCCCCCCCCATTGGCTGGAAACCCTTCAGGTCTCGCCAATAACTGCCCGGTTACGTAGAAACCGTCCCCTAGGACGACCTACAGCAGTCCAACAGAAAAAAAAAACTAATTTCCTTTTTAACGTTAACTTTACATGAGATAGCGCCCAACTGTCAGTCTGGTTACATATTTTATTTTGAAATCAACGTAGGAAAAGCATTATCCTTGTTACAGGCATCGCGAGAAACATATAAGTAACATGAGTAAATGAGTATATTTATGTACTGACATAAAAAATATTACATTGTTCTCATTATCGTTCTCTGCCACCGTGGCACGGCTTTTGTAGTTATTTCATTGTTTTAATCCAATATGAAACTTAATTAATGACAATGAAAACAAACCTAATTATACACACGGTAATTCCATACTTATATCCGGTTTATTTATTCGCAGGTACATTTCACCAATTAAACACCAATTTAATTGAAAGCAGAAATATAAACAAATTGTACAGAAATATTTAAAATACGTTTATGGAATTGTCACACGCAACCACAAAGGGAAGCACGTACAATGAATGACACTCAAACAAAGGTAGGTAGTATGACGTTGAATAAAATAACGTGTTGTTTATGAAAACTTACGTTATTTCATATTAAGTTTTTGTACAAACTAGTTTTTTTTTTCTATTGTACTGACTGTAGACAGTCCTTGCGGATCATTTCTATGTAACCGGGCAGTTATTGGCTTGACCTGAAGTCTCTAGCCACTGGGGGTCAAACTAGACATGAAATGTTTACATAGCATTTCCAGAGCGGCACCGCGGTTTTTTTTTTTTTTTCTTTTGGACTGCTGTATGTGGTCCTGGGGGACCATTTCTACGTAACCGGGTAGTTATTGGCGAGACCTGAAGGGTCTCCAGCCAACGGCACCGCGGAAAGTCTCAGGCCTCGTTAAATACTGGTCAAAGAACTACGTACGAATTTTGTATTTTTATTTTGAGTCTTATAGTTTTTTTTTCTTTATGGCTACTGAGTCGATGTCAAATATTGTGCCAGCGTCATACCTAACGCGGCGTCTTACGTAGGCGGTTCAAAGCGACGCGAATTGCGAAGCGAGCCGATGCGGTGACACGCGAATTCAATGCGATGCGGTGCGAAGCGGCGGCTTTGTCCTACGAGCTCGCGAACCACCCATCGCGAGCCGCCGTCATTCAGTAGCACTGTACGGCACCGCATCCAGTTCACGCGAAAATATCAAGCCAATTAATCGCGTTCGATACGCGCCGCGCCGCGCCGCATCCCAGTCCTCGTGCGTTTGGTCACGTAGGCCACTTCAATAGGTGTCGATTATTTGTTGTTTTCGCGTCGCGCCGCGCCATTTCGCGTTGCTTCTAGATCGCTCACGTAGGATGCCGCGTTAGTACTTATAATGCGACCAGTACATCTTGGCAAAGCAGTCTGTCAAATTCAGTACATTTTAGTTTAGTTCATTATATTTCCGCTTTCTAAAATATATTGCAATGGGTATTCTGTATAAATTCTTCATATACCTAAGAACACCTAAGTATACTTAGTACCTAAGTAAGTACTACGCGGTTTCTTGGATTCAACATAGAACTCAATAGCAGAATAATAATAAACAGCCCCTCTGTGTTAGTGCATCGCTCTATGAAGTCCCCGATACGGGCAGCCGCCGCAGCCGCGTTCAACGGTCACTAATTAGCCCTGGCTTTTAATGAACTTACGGTTTAATTCGAGCCGTATGATTTCGACATCATCCATGACAATTATAATTACTTTATTTATATTTGTATGAAAGTTTACATACATTTCAATCATATCAGTCCGTAAACGTCAACCGCTGAACATGGGCTTCCAAGGGTAATTGCTATTAATCACCACGTCTTTACGACAAACCAGGTGAAACTACTTTTCAACCGACTTCAAAAAGGAGGAGGTTCTCAATTCGTCTGAATGTTTTAAAATAATCATTTTACCGAGGGGAAAAATAACAAAACAAAAACAATAAAAAAACTAGGTTTTATTGACGTTAACTTTTATTATTGTAACTTTTGAACCATTCTATCATCGTGTTAAAACAAAAACAGTTATGATTGTGAATAACAGGCAATGAAGATGAATACCTACAATTTACCCCGAAAAAAAATTACCGTCACTTAAAAATGGGAGAATTTACGTAAAATCTGTTTTTTTTTGTGTTTTTCCCGATAATTGCAAACCAAGTTTTTTTTACCCTCGTTTTAAATAGTTTTTTCACTCTCTTGTAAAGTAGCCATTTTTGACTTCCGCACCGACACGTTACTGACGAATTGCCCAGGGTAAGTTAAGGCCTCCCCTCATACAGAAAAGGAACGAGCATTGATCACCACGCTTGCCCACTGCATGTTGGCGACTTCAGACCATTAGGTCCCGGTTTCCGTCTTATGATTTCCTTCAAGGTGAGTTAGCGGTGTCGTAGATCATATAACTGAGAAAGTAAGGTCCAGGCAGCTCAAGAAGCGGGTCTCTAAACTTCCGGGCCAGCACTACATCATTTCAGTAGGACCAATACTTTTTCCTGACGGCCATTTATCAAAACGTTATTCAATTTCGTGCAAATGTACGGGGGATTGAAAATTACCATAGAAAGCCATTTGAGGTGATTGCGGCTTAGTTGAGGACATGTGGATTGATCGATGGGCATGGTAAAGTTGCCGAAGCTTGCTACTTAATATTAGGCTGACTACACTTGGGTCACTAAGGCGCCATCTCCACGAGCGAGTGTATCGCGGCGATAGTCTCGCCGTGCCATCAAATTCAATATAATCTATCGCCGCGATTCTCTCGCTCGTGGAGACGGCCCCTAAGACAGTGTATAAGAAATACATTACACGACGATAATATCGTCGCGATTCTCTCGCTCGTGGAGACGGCCCCTTAGTTGTTCGAGACACAGTTGATCGCTAGTTGCTTGTAGCTGCAGTTACCGTTTGGTGTATGTATGGCCAGCAGCTGAAAATAAATAACGATCGTATTGTGTCTAGAGCAACGCAGCCCATGTGCGGCGCGCCTTAGGAGAGTTATGGCAAATGAATCTGACACATTGCCAAATATCCGCTTTAGTAACAGTTGCATGACAGGAGTGTGTAGATAAAAAAACAGAGTTTGCGGAAAATGTTTTAGTGGAATTATGGTGTCTAAAGTACTCCTGGGCCTGTAAACAAATGGCAATCGACGATCGCCAGAGAAAAGATACGCCAACTAAATGTATGGAAATGACATAACAGATCGCTTGACCGGTCGAAAGCTTATGTCAATCCAGTACATCTCACTGTCGTTTCTATTCTCTAGCGATCATCGATAGCCATTTGTCTACAGACACTGCTGTACGTAGTACGTAGACGTAAAAACACCCATTTCTAGCATAGTTACATAGCTTAGTTAGAGGGGTTAACATGAATTAACGATTGTCATAGGTATTTGTATGACACCTGGGACCGACTGTTAAAGGTACAAGTCTGAGACGGGCTGCAAACTGCAGACTGCAACCGCAGACCGCAAGTCGCCATCGGAATAGCGCCTTTAAGGTGTGCACTTTAAAGGTGCTATTCCGACAGCGACTGCAAAACTGCAACCGCAGACCGCAGCCGCAGATCGCACCGCAAGTGATAATACTTTTGCAGTTTGCGGTCTGCAGCCCGTCTCGGACTTGTACCTTTAAGGTGCTCAATGTATAATGTAACGAACGGTCACCCATCCACGTACTGACCGCGGCATGCGCAGCTTAACCTCACAAGTCGTATAATGGGCGTAGTTGTTAATTAGCCACGAGCCACTATAATTATAGTGGGAAATGTGCAATCTAAATTGTAAATCTGCTATGATTGCAATTTGTGTGTAGAAAAGATTCAGCGCAAAACGGCTGTCCCATTTCAAAACCTAGTAAGGGCTTAAAACGAAATTTTACAGGAGAGCGCAGAAACGTTAAATCAGTCAGCCTTTGAAAAGTATTTATGTTAGGTAAAACCATGTGGTTAAAGTGACTTACTAGGTTTTAATTATGGTCAGAGGCAGTGAATGGCACTTACAAGGTATCAATGCTTAAATATATCTGCTTATTATATGAGTTTTCAACGCTGGTGTTTTTGTATTTGGTAGAGACTTTCAAGATTTTGCAATAAAACGATTTTTGTAAAAAGTGTCCCTCACTAGGTTTTGAAATGGGAAAGCCGAAAAGTTTTATTACGATACTGATACAGCTTTAAAATATTGTTGGTCTCACGTGTTAGAATCAATCAATAAATATTTTTTTAATACCGGTTCACGCGGTTAGTTTTACCGACGTAGCCTGCGGGCTGAAAAAATATTTATTGACCGCTTTCGATTACAACGTCATGGCACGCGTAACACTATTAGGTTCCCAGAGCGTAAAAACCTGTAAAAACTATTTTCGTGTAGCAGTTTCACCAAATATTGTTTACCTACCATAAAAGTTAGTTTGTAATGTTATGACATAACACATACATAATACATCACGCCTGTATTCCCCGACGGTTTGGACAGAGGTATACAGTACACTCTCATTTCGCCGTTAAAACTCAAAACTCATTTATTATAGACTAGAATTACTTAGTTCTTTTTGAACATCAAATACAATAGACAGCCCTCAAAAAAGCCCTCCCTTCACTGCTTCCTAGTGTTTATGCTGTGAAGAAGAAACGGCGCATCAAACTCCCCAGCAACACAGTTCTGTCTGTCAGGTGAATAAATTGGTGAAGAGTCTATACAAAGAAAATCATAATATTTTTTACAATAAGTAATAAAATTATGCAAATAAAGGAAAAGTAGTAAATAAAATTTAAAAAAAAAAAACAATCCAAATCAAATCTGTATGAATTGAGATAAATCATAATCGTATCTAACTAATATAGATACGAGTACATACATAAACCTACACATAAAACTATTGGTTACCAGGGAAGCCACATGTTGTTGTTGTTATGTTTAAGTGCCATGCAATAGGGGGCGAGCCTATTGACAATGACATGACTGTGATGATTTTCAGTTGTGCTTTACAATAGTTGAATTTACTTTCATATTAAGTATTATCCTCACTGATTTCACAATCACAATACGAGAGCAGATTGCCTAGAAATGCGTTATTGTCTGTAAAATAGGCAGAAAGAGCTAACTCTGAAATCCTGTAGGTATACGAAATGGATCATAAATTAACGTCTAGGTTTTCACTCTGCTACAAAGAACGGTCATATCCCGTATAATATTGCCAAAATCTAGTGTGTTAAAATGAATGCGATCCATCGGCCCGCGAAATTCGATTTTATTTGATTTTTTATTATTTTACGCACACGTATTGCTCGCAGAACGCCGATTGAGCCGAAAGGTTCTGGAGTGGCGACCGCATACTGGAAGGTGCAACGTGGGTAGGCCTCCCACAAGGTGGACCGATTACCTGGTGAAGGTCGCGGGAATCCGCTAGATGCGAGAAGCATAGTAGGACCAGTCGATGTGGCGTTGCTTGGTGGAGGCCTATGTCCAGCAGTGGACGTCTTTAGCTAGCCAAACACGCACGGATATGCCCGCTGGATCTGCCCAACAGACGTGCCTGGTGGGCAGATCCGTGCGTGTGTGGTGAGAACAGACACGGATATGCCCGCCGAATGCCTGCCCGTGCTCAGAGCGACCAGATTGGGTGCGAGGAAAGCAGATCCGAGTACCAACCGTGCGTGTGTGCGTAGCGACGGATGTGCCCGCGGAATTGCGTCTCAGTCACGCACTAATGATTTGGTAGTGTACACGAAATCACGGATCCGATCTGAGTCGCGCCCGGCGGTCAAATCTGTACGTGTGTGGCGAAATCACGGATCGGATCCGAGATGCGCCTGTCGGTCAAATCCGTGCGTGTATGGCTAGTTATTTGGCTGAATGAAGATGATGATGATCATGAATATTTCACGTAGAATACGAACATCTTGAAGACGTAAGTAATTTTAAAAAAATCTAACTTCTATAAAACATGACATAACGCCTGTATTCCCCAAAGGAGTGGGCAGAGGTGTATAGTAAACACGCTCATTTCACCGTTATGTTGTCCCATGTACTAAGGGAAGAGCATATTGTTGCATTGTATTTATGTGGGGATTTATTAAACTTATAAAGCGACATATTTTACCGTATTGTTGTCGAACAAAAGAAAAGTTGTTTTTATCATGGTCGTCAAAAAGCATTTACCTTAAGCGTAGTTGCTTAGCGGATGGATTGGTATTCGAACGACGATTAAACTGGATCAAATCAAGGTTTTTTTATTTTATTTGAAATAAAGTTCATTTATTCGTCTTCATGTAGTCAGTTTCAATAATAGGTATCTATAAAAGGAATGTTATTTTATTTTTCTGCGCAGTTCGTGCTAAGCGCCTGGCACGTGTTTCTATGATGTATCTACTTACTCAAATATTATTGCTTTTGCAGGATTTGCAGTCATCCTTATTATAAATATCCAATCATAAATGGATACTGGAAAATTCGACTCCGAATAAAATTGCTATGAAATAAGAGACTCTTATAACGAAAAAAAGTTAAGTGTTTCGTTATGATTACGCATGTAGTCCCCGAAGGGTTGGGCAGAGGTGTATTTTATAATACATCCTCATTTCGCCCTTATGTTTAAGTCCCATGTAATAGGCGAGCCTGTTGACATCAACCGGGCACAAATCCAGGCTTCGGGCTGCTACTGAGAAATTCCACACGGAAAAACCCAATAACACGTTGCCCTACTCGCCCCCTGATTCAGAACCTCTTCGATAAGCAGTTTTCCACCGAATTGGTTATCTCGTTCCTTTTACGGTTCTCGTAACGAGAGCAAAAGAGATAGCTTACCGAATCGTTCTGATTCAGGTGGGTTGGGGATCGAATCTCAGCAGTCGTGCTTGCGACCACTAGGCACTACTAACGAGGCAGTATCATTACTGGACTAAATATTTAATAAACATACACACATACACATATATTTCAGAGATGTAGGTACACGATTTCTTAGGGCCTTATCACAGTGACGATTTGCGAGCGAGTTCAAAGCGAGGCGAAAGCGCTGCGGGTTCGCCGCGAGTTCGCAGCAAGCGCGCCGCGAACTTACGAGGAGCCAAATGCGTTCTCGCTGCAAACTCGTGGCGAGCCCGCTGCCTTTTCGCCTCGCTTTAAATTCGCTCGCGAATCGGCACTATGATAATGTCCTAGTCGCTGCAAACTCGCGGCGAGCCCGCTGCGTTCTCGCCTCTTTTTGAACTCACTCGCAAATCGCCACTCTGATAAGGCCCTTAGATCGCTTCGTAAGTTGCAAAGCATGCAGTTTTAACCAAGCGATTTAAAGTTAAAACATTTGTCTAGATTTTTCCATTTTCTAAGTCAGCAAGATAGAAGATAAACAATGCTGGAGAACTACGTCTGTATTTTTATCCCCTCTAATTGCTACATGATAGCGAGGCAGCTAGACTTAACATAGATTATCATCAGTGCGCGTTTAAACTATTGGGGGCTGAACTAAGTAACCAGAAGACAATTAATCACTATGTTAGGAAATAAATGTACGTATGTAAGCAATAAATTTCTCTCCAACGCAGTGTGGGTAACAAAATGTTTGTACATACGACCAACGAGTTAAGTATGCAGGCAAACAACGAACAGCTACGCACTACTGCCCCCAGCCAACTGATATTTATATTGTTTCCCTTATAATTTATCTTTTTATGCACCGAATATGCTCACACAAACAAAGGCAAAAGTTTTGCCTCTCGGCACAAACTTATACATACTGTCCCACTGCAGGGAAAACGCCTCTTCTCATAAAGAGAAGGAATGAGTATTGATTCAGACCATTACATCCAGCTTTCCTCACGATGTTTTCCTTCGCCATAAGCATGTCAGTGGCGTCTTAGCTTAACTAAGAAGGTACATATGACATTGAAAAAGTCAAATTAACAAGCGGGTCTGTAACCTCCGGGCTACCACGACACTACAGCACAAACAAAATTCTGTTAAAATGTAAATTTAGTTTAGTTGCCTGCAAACATATCTCTTTTGCTTACCGTACATACATAGATACGCAAAGCAAATTGTAGGATTACGAGTATGTAAACGACAAACGAAATACAGGCCTTCCAGTAACATGGTGAGATTGTGGACATTTCCCAAATCCTGATATTTCGAAAGGTCTCGGTATCTGAATATAAAATGTATATGATATTTCATCTGACTATAACAATAGGAAAGAAACCAATTTTTCTATGCGTTGTAAAAATGTGCTAAAATATGCAGTAAAATGCCTGGTTATATCTTTCCTAACCTAATAACTTGGTGCTTAGGTTTTGGGCAAATTTTTAGCTGTAATATATAATTCGGGATAAAACCGGGAAAAAGAATAAAAATAATGCAACCTTATTATTTTTTTAGCATCTACTTAGTAAGAACTTTTTTTGTTCATACATGGTTCAATTACAAAACAAGCGCCACGAAAACTTTACAGAAAACGTCACGTATCTGATTTCAAGATATATCCTTAAGAAAATCGAGCTTTGAAGCTTTTACGGCTTCCTATAAATTCTGGGCAAGATTGGAACTGATACCGTCACATTTATCCAGAAAAATAAACGTCACTAAACTAACAAGGTGAAGGTATAACATGCGACTCTTATTAATTTATACGAGAATGTAACAAAAACAAAACATAACATTACAACACAAAACTCATCCCTTTTCCGGTCGCGTCTTGAAATTAATTTTTCCCCAAGTCACCGATCCCTTATTTTCTACGCTGTATCCTTCTTCAAACGATCTTTAATTAGCGTCATCAAAAATAATTATGTTACATTCATTTTAAACACAGATGTGTGGCTCTGTGAACAATTTCTTGTTAAATCCATTTTGTATATAAAGTTATAAACTTTATTTATTATCATATATGTTTTAGGAGAACGGAATAATGTTTATTATATTATTTTTAATGCAATTAACACCTGAAATGTTTTTATACCAGCTTAGCTTTAGTATACACTAAACCTGAAACTAGTTTGTTCAGAATCACTAGGAGAATCGGTTGACATATTTTTAACACCACATTATTTTTAAATTATTTTTTAATAAATTTCAATTCTTTTTCAATAGGTTTCTACGCATAACAGTGGACGGGAATAGACACCTTGAGGCTTGAGACGGTCCGCTCGGTCAGTTTCCGTGTATCAGACAACCCCTGCATAGCACAATTCAGGCATTTCACATTTTAATATGGAACTTAACGCGACATAAACTAAGGTGTAACTTGGAGATTTATTAAAAAAAAACACACTTTCAGGCAGTTCTGATGAAAATCTTGATAGGGTGTCTCAGTTTTTGTATATACTAAAAATAAAGTTATTGAAGCTAGTCAAGCTGGACTTCTTACGAAGAGCCGTGGAATCACATGAGTTGGAATAAAAGTAGTCGACTTACACTGTTTATAGCGTTGCAAGTGAGCCGTGTAATTGGCAAAAGTTCTGATTTGATTACAAGCTTGATATCTGTCTCACGGAACACTAATGTTACTGTTATTTCAGAATACCGCCTCTGCAAACCCATTAATCCAATTGCTCGCTTCGTTGAGAAGCACCAACATGATACTATATCTCAAATTAATGTTTACTGTTTAAATGCGGTACATATTCGATCCGTAGGTCGCTTCCTAAATGCTGTTTATGATTATGATAAAATATAAATGTAAAAGACGGGTTTTGGTAGTATATTTCGTTTTTCGTATATAAATGTCTCTAATGGTCCATAACCTACACGTATATTTTTGAGTCAGGATGATCATATTCCAAAAACTGTTCCCAGTATTGAAACCCATTTCTTTGTTCTGAAACTGGCATAATCTTAATATAAATCACATGAGTGCTGAGACACTTTAGACTGAAATTATAGGCAGCAGCGCTGCGGGGCGTCCCTAGTCGTTTCATAAATGTATTCATAGTATTAGCACAGTGTACCTACTTACTACATACAGTGGGTCAACGCCCATACATTTGACAGGTCCTATGAAATGTCAAAATTGGTAACACTTGTCATAGGGTTGTCACTTAACAAATTACACAAACTTTGTCAAACAAACGTCCAAATTAATTAACGTTTTATAGAAACAGTGACACGCAAAAAGAAAACCACGCATTCGTAATTTTGACGATTGACAAAATAATGCAAAGGTATGTAGCCGCAAGTTCGCCATCTTATGCTGGAATTTACTAACAATATTTAAAACTACAAATTTTGTCGAGGTTACAGTCGCAGTGGCTAACGCTTGCGGGGGTAGGTAAGAGTAATAAATGATTCCCAAATCCAGGAAGGAGCCATAGAAAATTACTTATTATTTATGGTTATTACTTCTATGGTTTTCGTGGGTGCTGATGCTGGAAATAAAGACTAAGTATTCCTCGACAATATACGGCGGTCAAAAAAATTTACCAGTAAAATTTAATTTGCCAGGTAAAACGTGGTCCCTATCTTGGTGTTTGAGAATGGATCTCGTTTTTGTAATCAGCGTCCCAGAAAATCATGGATTTGACACCCACCACGGCTAATTTGAAAATTTTCATGGCCGCCATCTTGAATATAGATTTTGACCTCATTTTCGTCATCAGTATCCCCGTAAACCATGGAAATGACACCCGTGATGGTTAAATTGAAATTTTAAAAGCTGCCATCTTGGAAATGGATTTTGACCTCATTTTCGGCATCAGTACCCCCGAAAACCATGGAAATGACACCCATGACCACTAATTTGTCATTTTTATTGCCGCCATCTTGGATTTCGATTTTGACCTCATTTTCGGCATCAGTACCCCCGAAAACCATGGAAATGACACCCATGACCACTAATTTGACATTTTTATTGCCGCCATCTTGGATTTCGATTTTGACCTCATTTTCGGCATCAGTACCCCCGAAAACCATGGAAATGACACCCATGACCACTAATTTGACATTTTTATTGCCGCCATCTTGGATTTCGATTTTGACCTCATTTTCGGCATCAGTACCCCCGAAAACCATGGAAATGACACCCGTGACCACTAATTTGACATTTTTATTGCCGCCATCTTGGATTTCGATTTTGACCTCATTTTCGGCATCAGTACCCCCGAAAACCATGGAAATGACACCCATGACCACTAATTTGACATTTTTGTTGCCGCCATCTTGGATTTCGATTTTGACCTCATTTTCGGCATCCGCACCCAGAAAACCTTGGATTTGACACCCATGACGACTACTTTACTAATTTTCATGGCCGCCATCTTGGATTTGGATTTTGAAGTTATTTTCGTCATCAGTGACCCCGAAAACCATGAAATTAACACCCATGATGATTAGATGAAAATTTTCATGGCCGCCATCTTGGATTAGTAAACAGACTTTATAATAAAATTCTCCTAATAAGTACATACAACATACATACTATTAATAAATTAATATTATTTCTATGAACGATGTCAATCAAATTCGAAATCAAAAAGTGCGAGCCCTGGAATTTATGTCCCGAGTAGCAGTATGGCTACTCGGGACATAACCTCCGCTCCTTCACCCCGCAACCCCCCGCACGATTGCTCTGCGACAATGTTCTACGTTGACCGACTGTAAGGAGTAAGATATAGGTAGACTGTGGTATTAGCTACGTGCCTCTATCGCTACGAAAAGTCTACGGTGCCTACGCCTCGTAGCACTGATTGGATTGGACGGAGACGTGCACGCAACTTAGTTCCGATAAGTTATAAGGATTTATATCTTTTATATTTGTTTGTATAAACAGTTTTATTAAAAAGCATCGCGTGCGATACAAACAACTTTCGAATACTTATGTTAAAATACCATGATTAATTTGTTTCCAAAATAAAGGCTCGATGGTATGCAGACCTAAGAACATGCGAAGAAATGTTATTATTTATTTATTTAAGTAAGGCATACCAACGACATATTCACAATTTGAAACTATAATTTAGAACGAATTTTCAATACGGTGTAAATACATCAAATACATGTAGATTTGCACACTATTTTAAAAATAATTAAAATTTTAAAAGAACATAAAATTATGACACAACACTTATACTTAAATATTACGTTTGATGATTAAATTAATAAACTTATTAAATCAACATTCAATAATACAATTCAATTATTAAGTCACAATTAGAAGTTAGAAGATTTAATTAATTCATTCCCAATAATTATTACTCAACGATTACAGCATATAAAAGTTTAGTTTTAGTATACACTAAACCTGAAACAATTTCGTTCAAAATCACAAGGAGAATCGATTGGCATAGTTTATAAACCACGTTAAATCATGGATCTTTTTTTTTTCATAAATTTCAGTTTTGTTTCAATAGGTTTCTATGCATAACAGTGTACGGGAATAGACACCTTGAGGCTTGAGACGGTCCACTTGGTCAGTTTCCGTGTATTAGACAACCCCTGCATACCACATTTCACACTCTACTGGGGAACTTAACGCAACATAAACTAAGGTGTAACTTGGAAATTTATTAACCGCCATTTTCAATATCCTATCCATCGGCGGTTTTCCTTACTACAGATAGAAATTTGACATTACTTCTATGGAGCTTATGTCAAATTTCTATCTCTAGTAGGAGAAACCGCCGATAGATAGGTTATTGAAAATGGCCGTAAAAAATACATACTCCGGTAATTCTGATTAAAATCATGTAGGGGTGTCTCGGATTTTGTGTATTACTAAAAATAGTGTTGTATATTCTCGCCATGTTTCACTAACACTAAGCTGTACAAGTAAGTACAACAATAACTAAGTGCTGCACTACGCAGTGCTTCGTGTAGCTTTAGGGATTAACAAGCAAAATGGGGTAACAGGTTGAACCAAAACGTATGAATGTATATTCATGTTTATGTTATTGCTGCAGGATGGAATAATAATATCCTTGAATAATGACTTAGCACGACCCCCTTTCCGACTAACATTATACAAGGTTATTCAGAAACGGGTACTAATCTGAAAGGGTATTAGAGTACCCATAATAATGAATAACTTTTGTTCCACAACTTTCCCCAAAAGTCAATAGTTTAAGATAAATAGCTGTTCAAAGATTTCATAAACATAAGCCAAAACCTATCTACCCTCAGTTATGATGAGTTTACATTTTAGGTCATATTTGGGATCACTGATTGAATAGCTCCAGTTCCTAAATTTGTAACTCAAGAAGGGATAAATATTTTTTGAAAAATCTAAAATTAAAAATATTTCATCACCATCATCATTGTTCAGCCGAATGACGTCCACTGCTGGGCATAGGCCTCCCCCAAACAATGTTGGGGGGGTTTGCCATAATCGCCACGCTTGGCAGGCGGGTTGGCGATAGCAGTATGGTTGTTAAATTACTCAGAGAACGCTACTGCCCATCCTCTAGTGAATCCCTTAGTCGCCTTTTATGACACCCATAGGAAGAGATGGGGTAGTGCTATTCTTTACGTCCGGCACTATACAGCACGATGGAATTTCTCAGTAGCAGCTTGGAATCTGGAATTGTGCCCGATTGATCTCAATAGTCTCGCCCCCTAATACATGGGACCTAAAAACATAACGGTAAAATGGACGTAAATTACGACGAAAATATTTTACGTGGAAATAAAAATTTTGAAATTTTGACACTTGCTTTGAAACAGTCATCAGTGATACTTTAAGTGCCCCGCGGATTAATACCCTCTTTCCAACTAACCTTTTACTCGTAGAGATTAGTAATTTTCTTAATCATTTCCTCATCCATCTTTTTTCCAGAGTCGGCTTCAAGTTTCCATTGTGGCTGAATTTAATTAATAGATATTTCAAACATGTTTTTGTATGCATAGCGTATAAACCTCAGCTTAAGGGAAATTGGGAGATTTTCCCATGATGGGAATGTTCGCCATGAAACGTGGGAAGGAATGGGAACAAATATCTCTCGTAGTATTCTTTGTATTATAATGTGGATATGGTGTGTAACAAATGCCAAGCCACCCTTTTGAGAAGAGCCCGTAATGTCTTTTATGTAGGTTTTTCAAATAGATATTCGTTTCGAGATGATTCTGTAGGGGTAGACAATGGCATTTCCTAAACTTTTATAGTAATAGCGTAATAAAATATGATAATGTGTATCACGTAGCACGTTTTACGTTTTTAATTTTTATAGATTTATGTACATATATTATAGGCAATGATTCAAACAATAACATCAAAGTTAAAATAATTTGGAATAGTAGATCAGATATTTGGTTAACCAACTTGGAAACCGTTTGATTTGCATCTAGAATTTCCGCACAAAATATGAAAAAAATGTTATCGTTCAAAAACATGATTGCCGAGTTCACAGTGGCGGAAACCTGATAAAATTGAGAGGTCCAAATATTTTTATTTTCATACATCAGTGGTTCGCAGGAAAAACTTTTATTTAGTTACGTTGGTCACCGGAAAATTCACTGTGTAAAGGAAACTTATTGTAACAACGTCACGCTCTGATAATAAAAAAAAAATTTCCGTTATCTGGCCAAGTTGTGGCTATTTGTCAAATTTATCCTTCATGCTACAAAAATAGAAAGCTTAAGGGAAAACTGGGTAACTATGTCGTCTTAAGTACATTTAGGTACCACTTTTATATAACCCTGTATGTGATGGCGATACAAAGGGGTATCATAAGTTGAGATTGTGTGTAGTTTATTGGAAAGGCTTTCAAGGTTGCAAAAAATAACAAGCATGAAACATTCTTGGTAACTTTTGTACAGCGTTATAATTTTATAATATGACCCGCTCTTTTACGGACATTTTGCCAAATTTCAACTAAATCTGTTCAGTAGTATTGGCGTGACGCTCAAACATATAAACAGATAAACTGACAGAAATTCTAAAAACTTCTGTTTCGGCCTCGGTATCGTTCATAGTACACGTAGCAATATTGTTTCTCAATAATGTTCAATGTACGGTTTTTGCTTCATGACGATTTTATTGTAATCATGTATTTACCATGTAACACCCACTCCCATGAAGATCGGAGACTACACTCGTAGTTGTCGTCGATTATGTTTACCTAGGACAAAGTGTCCAGTTAGGTAGGTCCAACTTCGAGAAAGAGGTCAATCATCGAATTCGACTCGGCTGGGCAGCGTTCGGGAAGCTACGTAATATCTTTTCGTCCCAATTACCGCAGTGTCTCAAGACGAAAGTCTTTGACCAGTGCGTGTTGCCAGAAATTACTCATGACACTGAAACGTGGTCGCTCACAATGTGCCTCATAAGCAGGCTCAAGGCCACACAAAGGGCAATGGAGGGTTATGTTCGGATATCAGAAATGATGAGATCCGTAGGAGAACCAAGGTAACCGACATAGTTCGAAGAATTGTCAAACTTAAGTGGCAGTGGGCGGGGCACATTGCTCGCAGAACGGATGACCGATGTGGCCGAAAGATTCTGGATTGCAGACCGCGTACCGGAAGACCCAGCGTGGGTAGGCCTTCGACAAGGTGGATCGATGATCTGGTGAAGGTCGCGTGAATCCGCTGGATGCGAGAAGCACAGTACCGGTCGATGTGGCGATGCTTGGGGGAGACCTATGTCCAGCAGTGGACGTCTTTCGGCTGACTGATGATGATGATGATAATATGTATTTAGTACCTAATACTTTTCTGTTGTCAATCTTTCTTAAGCTCAGGTGCGAGCGTGGTACATTAAATATTGTATCATTATTAGTTAAGTAAACTAACATTCATGTTAATCCCTCCAATTAAGTTAAATAAGGCTTTATCCGGTATGGTTATTACTGCAGTTTAATGGGAGAGATTTGAGCTCTAGGGCTGAACTTTGGCCGCCGTTTAATAGTGCGTACCTATCTGATACACCGTGCTACTTCTAATGGCCCATCCTATCAGTTTTTATTAGTTCTGTAACATAACCGTTCCGTGTGGTGCCGGGGTTCCGTGTGGTGCCGGACGTAAAGAATAGCACTACCCCATCTCTTCCCATGGATGTCGTAAAAGGCGACTAACGCAACGTCTTACGTAGGCGGTTTAAAGCGACGCGAATTGCGAAGCGATGCGATGCGGTGACACGCGATGCGGTGCGAAGCGGCGGCTTTGTCCTACGAGCTCGCGGGCCGCTCGCCGTGCGCCGCCTTCATTTAGTAGCATTGTACGGCACCGCATCCAGTTCGCGTGAAAATATCAAGCCAACTGACAGCGTTCGCTTCGCGCCGCGCCGCGCCGCGCCGCACCGCACTCCACGTGCGTTTGGTCACGTAGGACACTTCAATAGATATCGACTGTTTGTTGTTTTCGCGTCCCGCCGCACCGCTTCGCGTCGCTTGTAGATCGCTCACGTTGGATGACGCGTTAGGGATTCATTAGAAGATGGACAGCAGCGTTTTCTGAGTAACAACCATACTGCGATCGCCAATCCGCCTGCCAAGCGTGGCGATTATGACAAACCCCCCGAACATGGATATGCTTGGGGGAGGCCTATGTCCAGCAGTGGACGTCTTTCGGCTGAATGATGATGATAACATAACAACACGTGTAGTCTTCAGAACAGTGCAAGTTTTTTTTCATCCTTTCAATACTCAATATTCAGTTCTTTATTGCATTTCATATTGTAATTTTAACAGGTGGTAGGCTTAAGACTATGGAATTAATTATGGACCCTGTTGGGCAAAACATATTTTAGTAGGAGAGAGGAAAAGCGCTTACGTTTCTGCTTGAATGCAATTCAATGTTAATTTATGAAATATTGTTGATAGATATTTTGTTAATTGTAATTTATAATAATATTATAAATTAAACTGCAGTAATAACCATACCGGATAAAGCCTTATTTAACTTAATTGACGCAGCACAATGATTGTTGATGTTACCATCCCGCATGATGGAAACCTCGTGAAAGCTGAGAAAGATAAACAAATCAAATATCTTGACTTAGCACATGAGGTTGTCAACATGTGGGATGTGGATTCGGCAACCATTGTGCCGATAGTCGTAACGGCCAATGGCCTAATGGCCATAAGAGCCTCGACCAACACCTCAAGAGGCTCTCGTTTGGTGGCTGGATCAAGGGCCTGATACAGAAAGCGTTCCTCCTCGACACGGCGCGTATTGTGAGGAGGTTCCTGTCTCTGGAGCCCTACCACCGGTAGCTTGGACGGTGCTCCTGATGCCGGTGGACCTCTATTGTATATTTATAAATGTATTTTTTTATAGATTTATGTTTAAAAAGTTACAAATTGTCTTCATGGTACTTAATTATAATTTAAAATTAAAATTCTTTTATGCTATAGTAGCTTCTTTCCCCACACTATTATTTCTCCTGTATTGTTGGTACATTTACAGACACAAATCTTCACATTTGTTGGGGCTATGGGGCCATTCAAATATTTTTTCCATGCGGGAATTGAACCCACGACCCGTGGCACAGAAGCCAATCGCTTAGCAACTGCACCAAATGTGTCGTCGATTAGTTTTAGTTTCAGTAAATTAGTACTTTCTAACGTGTTTGTAGGTTGTTAGTATGCTCTGTCAGGGTTGCGGAATTTGTTCGAACTGGAACGCAAAGGGCATTAGGAGGAACACGGATGGGTTTTAGTCAGTAAGAGTCTGACACTCCCTTCTGCTTCGCCCAGAGCGGAAGAAGTCATTTGACGATTTACCAACATTAAAAAAAACCTTTTAATATGCGATGTAAAATCGTCTATTCAGTAATCACAACGTCCGCAAAGTGTATGTCACCTGGCTCAACTACGAAAGAACATCAATTCATTCCCACACTGAAACTTGAACTAAATGTTTACTAAAATATAGTCTACTACTATTTAAAAAACCGGCCAGTTGCGAGTCGGACTCACGCACCGAGGGTTTCGTAGCTTAAAAGGAAACGTATAATAAGTTTTTTTTGTAACCACGCAACTACATTATTTTGTAATGGATTTTTGCTGATTTGTAAAAAAAACTGTGCTAGTTACAGGCATCGTTTTATTTATCATGTATTTACATACACTTCTATCAGCTCGATTTGTACGGTTTCATTGCCGTACATTTTTCTGCTTACTCGTTAACCTACTTTAGGCCAACGATGCGCGTCATAATTTAGCATAATAAAATGACATGACCGACGAATTATAATATAGTAAACTTATAACTCTGTAGCTATCAATAATACAACAACTGAGAGAAATAATCGCCTCGCACTCTAGTAACTTACTTTAACTTAAATAAACTCAACTTGTGCATTTTAGTGGAAGGTGTTTTTCTATGCTAACTCAACTGGAAAAAACCTTCACGACAAATTCGTGTACGGAGTTAACTACAATGAACCGTTCACGATTTATTCCAGATTTTTCGCTTTGCAAACTTCAGAGATAAGGGTGGGAGAGGTTTGTATTTGTACTGACATTTTTAACCATAAGTCAAAAACTATACGGCACGAATGAAAATAAAAACATTCGACTTGGTAACATCATTTTAAAATTTCAGCCCCTCACTTCGTTCTCTATTGCAATGAACATAAAAAAATCTCTTTCACTTGCAATATACAAGGTGTAACATAAATAACGCACAACTTCTTAAAGGATCACCGTATTCATCATTATGAACAACTTTTACTATGGGACCAAACCTGAAATTGCGAAAAAAAACAGCTCTTCCCTACATTTATGTTCGCATAACTCGTCAAAATGTAGGGAATAGCTGATGTTTTTTTTCACGATTTCAGGTTTGTTCCCATAATGAAAGTTGTTCGTAATGATGAGTACAGTGTATCCTTAGTGAGGCCGCACATCGGCACCACACGCTACACGCAACATACATTTATGGCGCCACAAGGCCCACAATTATGGCGATAAAACTTACGCGGCGACAAATTATGTATCGTGTATGCGCACATCGGAAGCACAGTTGTAGCGTGGCACTAGCAACATAATGTCGACATCATCGTCCGATGACGACGATTTTTTGATGTGGCGATTAATGAGAAAAAAAAGAGAACAGTTTACGGAAATATCAAAATTGCGCAAGAATTACGATCCGACGAAGAAAAGTTCCGTTTATACCTATTATAGTAGAATGTCTGAAAACACATAGGTACCCACCAATTATTATTAAATTTAGTTCAAATGAAGTATAATAAAATAAAATATGAGCGTGTGATTATATTATAAAATAGGGTATTTTTCGTAAAATTCAATGTTGTCTTTCATTTTTGTAAAGCACGGCGCCACATAAAACGAACGTGTTCGATGTTGAATTCGTGTGGCGCGGCAAACGTCTCGCCACAAACTGCACCTAACCCCACTTTGTGCGTTATTTAAGTAACACCTTGTAGATGTACAAGTATTATTTAAAACTATTCCAAATTTTAAGTCGATAGCATTAGTAGTTCCTGAAATAAACAGCTGTGACAGACAGATAGACGGACGGTCGGACGAACGGACGGACGGACGAAATCGCACCGTAAGAGTTACTTTTTACCATTTTGGTACGGAACCCTAAAAAATAATTGAATAATTTGACTCACTTAATTTTAGTAACCATAGGTAGATATGGGGTACGTACATGAGCCACGGTGACTGAAGACATTCAATTAGAATGATGGATAATGTCATTTGCTGGGTACTGTAACAGCATACTGTTAATAAATTCACCTGTCAAGTTGGAGGTATTACCGTCCATAATGGATCATTTGCATTGCGGTCTATGATAAAGCCAATGGTATTTTGTGATGAAATATGTAGCAATATTGATTATATAGGGTATTGTTATGGCCTTTACGTTGGGCAAACATTAGTGATCGCAGGATGTTGTTATTAATGGAGAACGTTTTTTTTTAATAAAGTCCTTTTTTTAGTAGGTACAAAGGACTTTATTAAAACTAAAATATAGTTTGTTTTATGGGAGCCCCCTTAAATATTAATTTTATCCTGTTTTTAGTAAGTATTTTTACAACAGAAATACATCATCTGTGAAAATTTCAACTATCTAACTATCACGGTTCTTGAGATACAGCCTGGTGACAGACAGATAGACGGACAGACAGACGGAAAGCGGAGTCTTAGTAATAGGGTCCCGTTTTACCCTTTGGGTACGGAACCCTAAAAATACCCCTTATTTTATTAATTCCCTGTACCTTATAATAGCATTGTATCGTTTTATGAGGTAAATAAATACACACACATGAATAATGTTCGATCACTAAAAAAGTGGCAACGTGAGTTCCAGCGTTATTTTTACAAACATTGTTGGTGATTCCGTGGACACTTCTAATATTGAAGAACAGTATAAGCCAAATTAAGGTTATTTAAAAAAAAAAAAACTGGCCAAAATTTTATTATATTAAATTCCTGCATGCCGTTTGGATGTACCGCCACTATTTGAGTGAACTGACTTTACAATGAAATATTAGTTATAGACAATTAATGAAATTACGTCGTAAAGATTTTCCATCTGTAGCAAGAGAAAAAACTAAAAAAACACCGGCCGACTGATCGCATTAACCATAAGGAAACACAGGAATGATGCGCCATCTTTCCCATCTGTTGCCATTCACAACACAGGCAGAAAAACAATGTATACCCGTCTGTACAACTCACCATTATGGTATTTAAACATACCATTACTTTAAGATAATAAGTCTGCTTTAGAATTAAGCGCCCTCATTTAACTAAAGGATGGACCATTGTTATAGAGCTCAACGGGACAATTGTCACCACCATAACGTTGTTTTGCTCTATACCATGCTTAAGGAAGGCTTTGTGGGTAAAGTTATGTGTATCCCTTGAGGCATATGTACCTATGGTAAAACGATGTGCAGTGTACGATCATCAATAGTTTGCTTAACATTAATAGTAACCCTCGTGTCTGTAATCCGAGGGAAACTATAGTTTTAGGTTCCGAAGTAAGGAATGTCACCCATCCACGGACAGACCGCGGCAAGCGCAGCTTAACCTTGCGAATGATATGATCCGCGTGGTTGTTAATTAGCCACGAGCCCTTCAAACGAATAACTACGCTCCTATAATACTGGACTGGTTTAGTCTGGGACTATCAGATCTTGCAACACATAGCTAGCTCCGGTTTCTGAATTGAGAATTCTAAGTTAAGCAATACTTAACACATTCGAGTCCACCACACTTTTCATAGAGCTCATACCATCCCGCCATACATATTGCTGGTGGACCTTCCAGGAGGATTCTTGGCATTACGTTTGCGCTAAGAGTGAACCTGCGAGGAGGGTTCCTGGTATTAGGTTAAAAACCTTGAAAAATACGCTACTACGCCGTAAATCAGGTGTTTGCTTGTTTCGTAACGGTGAATTTTCCGGGAAAAACCGAATGCGATTACAGGGTGCCCGCCCTCCTGGAAGGCACCTGGCACTAAACGTGTTATGTAACATTTGAATACGGAGTTGTCAAAAAAATTACGAATTTTAAAGCTTTTTTTTGACAACTTCGTAATCAAATATTACTTAAGTAAGTATTGCATATCCCGAATTCTCATTTTCAGAAACCGGAGGTTATATTATAAGATTTAGCCCCGGTTTTTGAGAGTCTGATCAACGTAAAAATTTACTAATCAGCTGTCAGATTCAAATCTCACGTCAAGTACTGTGATTGTTAGTTAATATTTTGGTTAAACTCAAACTCAAAATTCATTTATTCAAAATATACTAGAATTACTTAGGTAGTTCTTTTTGAACGTCAGATTTACAATAGACAGCCCACAAAAAAGCCCTCCCTTAGGTCGACCAATTATATTTATTGAAATCAGTTTAAAGTCTTTTAGAAAATGGGGTTATGTCTATTCAGATAGATTTTTTGGGCGCATGGAAAATGTGCAGCGTAAAAAAAAAAGATTTAGTTTACGGTCTTAGGTTCCGCCTAAAATAACCACTCTTGTTTAAAAACTCAGCGTTAACATACTATTATACAGTGTGTCCGGCCATGGACTAGCGATATTCTAGGTACTTATATAGCAATTATTCTAGTACACAAATACACTACACAGTAGGGTCCAATCCACTTCCCCGCTATTTGGCAGCCATTTTGCTTTTTTGTTGAGATATTCTCTATCTTAAAGTTATGAAAATGTGAACCCATTGTATCGTAATGTAAACGATAGACAATATTGTTGCTCTCCGAATAAGCCTACTTTTATCTCATAAGACCAAAACTTTGAGAGATATGACTTTTTTGTACACACGTACAGAATATCTCAACGAAAAAGTGGAAGTGAATTGGACCCTAGTGTATAGTGTATTTGTGTACTGTATATAATAGTTGTTATATAAGTACCTAGAATATCGCTAGTCCACGACCGGACACATTGTATAAAATAAAGGTTGAAGGGTATAGGGGGGATGATTATTTGTCTTTATTTTGACTTTTACTTTATTGCGTTAGACTACAGCATTACACATTTACGGGCTGAAATAATCTTAAGTGTAATAGATAGCTACCAAACACTTATTCAGCTCACAACTCCTAGATATTTTACAAATTGAACGATATTTTCATGTTAGAGAATATTTATTGAAACGGTTCATATTTCGGAAGTGTTAAGTTTCCAACGAGCGTTGTTTGTTTATCGTTTTTGTTTGTTACTACGTAGTCCATATCCGATACGCCAGTTATTGATTGATTTCATTCAATTTCGGAGAGAAATATTGAGAAATCTAATAGCGCTGAGTAGATAAAGTTCAAGGGTAAGACGGACTACATTTCAGGGTGTAGGTAGCATAGGTATACTATGCATACTGACACAGATAGACAAATATATAGATTATTCTTTATTGTACAGGGTGTCCCAAAAAATACTGTCAAGCGGAAGTTCACAGGTACAGCATCCTTACGGTATGTCTACACCAGTGCACTTTCATGTTCATCTTGCGCTTTCAACTTTCAATTCCTCTTGCGTCAAGCGCATGCAATATTGGTTGCCTTATGACGCATGCAGCTTATCGTCTAAACCGGTACGCCTCGGTGAGTCGCCAAGATGGACGCATGTGAACTTGTAGCTATCTGTGCGGCATATTTAGACGGGTTAGCGTGTGCTAGGGCATGCGCTTTTGTCAAACTAGTATTATGGCATGCGCTATTGCATGCGCTATGGCGCTTCATGCATACTTCAGACGAAATCGCAAGATGAACATGAAAGCGCACTGGTGTAGACATAGCTTTAGAGGTAGCCGAATCACTGCCATGTATGTTCCACGATTTATTGTAGTTTTCGAGTTATAATTTCATTTTATGTTTTAACCAAACTTTGACTTTAATGCCATTTTTGATCATAGTGTCGTGAGGGTGCTCTATCTCTGGACTTCAGCTTGACACTACTTTTTGGAACACCTTGTATAACAATACATACTATACACATATGTGTATGCTATTTTCTATAAAGGTTGTCACGTAATTAAAATGTGATTAGTCACCTTAAGGTGATACAGACATCGCGTCATACTACCCTGTGCCATCTATTTCCTAAGATACGTCAAGTAAATCGTAGAACCTACACTACCTATATATGTATGAATGATATATGTACGAGATGAGAATACGATATGATCTTAGTAACGGTTGTAGTAGCTACCAGCGTGGGTGACATTGAACCTCCTTTTTAGACCTCCTGACGTCATTGATTCCGTTTTATCTCTTTCGAGCTAAGCGAGTAAATGAGTTTGCAGATGGGTCAAATTCTTTGCAAGTTTTACGGTTTCGGCACGCGTGATATTTTAATTAACTTCAAAGGTCAAACCTCACGATAGCACAGTAACAAAGCATGAGCATTACATGAGCATTTTGTGACAACTAATTACTCCACAAAGTACGTATAGGCTTGGTATTTTTTTTTGTTCTTTTTATTATGTAGGTACTGTGTATTTGCTTGCTCAGAGCTAATCTAATGTGAAATTTAAAGTAGCTGTTGCTTAATCATTAAGAAAATCTAAAATACCTTTGATCCCCCATAACCAAGATAAAATATAAGTTGTTTATTGGCCCCGATAAACATCGTTACGAGTACCGTCGTAAATCCTTTGTAGCTTCATTTTAATGTAAAGAAATAATATTTGTGGAAATTCTATTCACTTTATTAATAAAATTTCATCGTCGGCTAAAATTGTTAAACTTATAATTCCAATTGAAGCATTTTACAGGCAAAGAACAGAACAGAATAATTTCTCTATAATCATAGTACATAAATAGAATAATTTCCTCTGTTCCATCCTAAGGTTGCCTGGAAGAAATTGCGGTTCGCCGTCGTGCTATGGCCGATCATTGTACCTACTTTTATTCTTCCAAAAATATTATTATTATATGTATTAAATTAATAAAAGTACAGCAAAACACAAATAAATACCGAATAATATTTTGTAAAAAAACAATGAAATGTGTTTTTTTTTTAAACTGCTGTCTCCATTACCTACGAAAAATACAAGAAAACCGAGGTAAGAAATCTAAACTAGTAGAAAAGAGTCTGTTGAGCTCAGACAAACGCACGGCAAACAGTAAGCAAGAGTAAACAGCTTAGAGAGCGAAACTATTTAAATAGCGAATAAAAAACAGTGGGTAGCGGATGCTGGACCTGTCCCAATGTATTATTATGACTCAATAAATATTGATGGTGAGTCTGTAAGACTTCCTGTAATTAATGGAGAAAATATTGGAAGCACAGTATAATAAAAAAAACCGGCCAAATGCGAGTCGGACTCGCGCACGAAGGGTTCGGTACCATTATATTCTATATAACGGCAAAAAAATCACGTTTGTTGTAAGGGAGCCTCCATAGATATTTATTTTATTCTGTTTTTAGTATTTTTTGTTATAACGGCAATAGAAATACATCATGTGTGAAAATTTCAACTGTCTAACTATCACGGTTCATGAGATACAGCCTGGGCCCTGTTTAATAAAGCTGACAATTCGACATATATGTCAAAAAATGACAAAATTGTAGAATTGTCGCACTTAAAGTCCCTGTCGCGAGAAGCTATAAATTTTGTAAACACACATTCAGGGGTTCGCAACCTTTGGAACAAATAAAAAAAACAGTTTTGTAATGATTTTTATTTTTATATAATGGTTTTTATTTTATTTATATAATAATAAATAATAATCTACGAAAACAACACAAACAAACTGAAACGCATTCAAAACTCAAATGACAGCATTGACAGCGTCAGTGTGAACTTACTTCAAAATGGCGGGCCAAATGTTGACGTTTCATGAGTCAGACACGTTCCGGTACCACAAAACATTAGACGATAGCGCTTTATATCGCTAAAATATAACCCGACTAAGTGAAATTGCTCGTTAGTTTCGTATTACACGTATGTAACTTTGAGTTGGTTGAATTTGGGATTATTTGTTGTTGATTGAATTGTCGCTACGTAACTTTGTAGAAGTTCTTTATTTACAAAATTTATAGCTTCTCGTGACGGGGACTTTAGGCTGTTTAATAAAAGTGACAAATATGTCAAAAATTGACAGGTGAAATCTTGACATATTTGTCATTTAAAAACATGTTTAATAAAACTCGACATATGTCAAAAAACCACAGTCAAACTATTTCTGACAATTGTCGGATTGTCGTGACAATTATGTCGACTTTTGACATATTTGCAAATAATTTTGTTTTATGAAGATAAATGAGGGTAAAATAGAAAAAAATATTAACAAAGAAAAAGAATGAATCAATCACTAGTGCAACTTTGATTGTTTGTTTTGATCGCGTGTAAAATGGAAATGCAAAAAAAACTTACCGTTTTGGGCCTTATTTATGAAAATAGAAATATACTCTTTGGGAAGTTTAGTGACCAGTTGACTCTGGATATAAAAAAAATGGAAGGAAATAGCCGAACAGCATTAGGTATTTTCAATAAAGACTGGAAATACCTTCGTGACACTACATGGCAAATTTTTCCCAAAAGGACCATGGTAAGGTTTAATTTATTTTAAAGCAGCAGAAAAATTTATTTAAAGCAGAAGTCTGCAATTGTGAAGGAGAAATTGATTCCGCTTTTAAATGATCGTGGTTGCCTCCTCGTTTGTATTTGTTCCAAGTATTCATCATCACTACTATCACTGCTAGATGTAAGTACCATTTTTTGTAATAAACATTTTATAGACACTTTCTTACACCTTCAAAATATGATTTCGCGACAGAGGGTAACTCTCCTGTCAGAATTTTCGGACAATTCTACAAATATGTCAATATGTCATGACAATTTTCTGTTTAATAAAGCAGATTTGACAAGTTTTTCACGACAAATTGTCACCTGTCACCTGTCGCTCAAAAAGTTTTATTAAACAGAAATATGTCGAATTGTCACGACAATCCGACATATTTGTGAATATAGACCTTGACAATTTTGTCGCCTATAAGTTTTATTAAACAGAAAAATTGACGAATTGTCACCTTTTGACATATGTCGGACTTGTCGAATTGTCAGCTTTATTAAACAGGGCCCTGGTGACAGACAGACAGACGGACACACGGACGGACAGTGGAGTCTTAGTAATAGGGTCCCTTTTTACTCTTTGGGTACAGAACCCTAAAAATCATGACTTTGCCCTAGTTTATTTAAGGAAACAATCAAACGATAATGTTTTGATTTCAGAAAATGAATAAAACTGGAACTTCTTTTCTTCTGGTATACAAAGTTAGTCGGACAGGGGGTACTAATCCGCGGGGCACATAAAGTGCCATCGCTGATGACTGTTTTAAAGCAAGTGTTAAAATTTCAAAATTCGACAATTTTTATTTCCATGGAAATTGAATTGAATTTTAGTTTTTTCAGAAATTCTTCATTTACCCATTCTTAAGTTACTAATTCAGAAAATAAAACTTTCTAATCTGCGACCCCAAATATGACCTAAAATGTAAACACAGCTGATTATAGCTGAGGATAGATAGATTTTAAGCTTTTTTTATGCAACCTTTGAACCTTTATTTCTCTCAAACTATTGATTTTTGGAAAAAGTTATAGAACAAAAGATATTCATGACTATGGGTACTTTAACACCCCTTCGGATTAGTACCACCCTTCCGACTAACCTTGTACTATGCAAACATTAAAAAAAAAACTTTTTTGGGGTATCAGCATGTTTTACATCTATTTTATTAATTAACTTGATCCAGTCATGCTGATCTGATGATGTAAGATGTCAATTTTGCTGTGGGTTATTTGTTGATAATATGACGATGACGTCATGCTCAATATTTGTTAAGGCTCACGATAAAATAATAGTATATTTGGACGTTAAAGAAAACTCAATTAAGTTTATTGCTAAAATTAACTCCAATAGCAGTCGAGCGCCTGGTAAAAATGTTCTAGCCAGAACTTGCGTAATGCTCATTTTCTTTTTTAAGTAAACGAAGTTATTTCTGTCCTAGAAATACTTGATTGTTAAAGAAATGGAGATTGAGTATATACTTTTAACACTTAAAATATGTGGGAGGTCAAGTTTGCCTTTTAATAATACAAGGAAAAACCACGCTATTTTCATCATCATCTGCCTAGCCTTTTCCCAACTATGTTGGGGTCGGCTTCCAGTCGAACCGGATGCAGCTGAATATCAGTATTTTACATGGAGCGACTGCCTATCAGACCTCCACAACCCAGTAACTGGGTAATACGATACTCTTGGTAAGACTGGTTGTCAGACTTTCTGGCTTCTGACCAACAGTAACGACTGTCAAAGATCTACAAATGACAGCCGGGACTAACGGCTTTACGTGCTTTCCGAGGCACGGAGGAAACTCGCTATGGTAAATGGTCACCCATCCACAGACCAACCTCGGCAAGCGTGGCTTAACCCGGAAGATCGGTCTATTCGGCTGTAATTATTTAGCCACGAGCTCCTCAAAAACCACGCTATTTTATGATTATTAATTTAATTTTATCTTAGAAATCATCGTCGTCCTAAGACTTTCATTTCAATTTGAATTTCTAAAGTGTTTCAATAACTTTATTTTTTAGGTTGGATGACGAGTATGAAAAAGCTTTTAGCGACAATGTATGAAAAAGAAAAACTGCCTTCCTACGAAAACTCACTTTTTATTGTCTAATTCTGTTGGCTTTGCGAATGTCAATGAAAATGAAAGCAATCTCACCGTAAAGCTGAAAACGTTTTTACCAAATCCCGGGTGGAGTCCTACAAAGCCGTAGGAAAATTATTGTTAAAATGGATACCAAACTAAGTAAAAACATTTTATAAAAATAGCTGCGCTAGTTTTTACACTTGAATTTTCGGATTAAATAGTAAGAGAAGAATGAAGCTGGGAGATTTTTGCTGTTGCTTTAGGTATTTCAAAAGTATTAGCAGACATAGCAGAGTACTGCTATGTCAGCCACTGCACCAAACATGTCGTCTAGTAAGACGACATGTTTGGTGCAGTGGCTGAGCGATTAGCTTCTGCGTTACGGGTTATGGATTCGATTCCCACACGGAGCAAAAATTTGTATGGCCTACAGATAGTTGTTTCGGGTCTGGGCGTTTGTGTCAGTGAGATTTGTGTCTGTAAACGCACCCACGATACAGGAGAAATCCTAGAGAGGCGAAAAAAAAATACAGTTTCATTGTTCTGCCTATCCCTTTTCCCAATTTTTTTTATGTTGGGGTCAGTTTCCAGTCTAACTAGATGCGGCTGAATACTAGGATTTTACACGGACCGACTGCCATCAGACTTCCGTAACCCAGTTACTGGGCAATGCCGTAATCTTAAGGTTAGACCGGTTGTCAGACTTTCGGGCTTCTGACTACTCGTAACGACTGTCATAGGTATTCGTATGACAACCGGGACCGATGGTTTAATGGGCACTCTGAGGCACGGAGGTGTCTCGATGACTGACCGCGGCAAGCACAGCTTAACCTTGCAAATCATATGATCTCCGCGGTTGTTAAAGACACGAGCCAACTCTATTCACCGTAAAATTAACATTTCACTGCAAAATCCTAACTAATACTTATTATAAATGCGAAAGTAAGTTTGTTTGTTTAATACCTTTTCACGCCTAAACCATTGAACCGATCATCCTGAAATTTTGCATATCGTCAGTAAAGTTCTAACAGTGCGGAAGTCAAAAATTGCTACTTTACAAGAAAGTAAAAAAACTATTTAAAACGAGCGTAACCTACGCAACGAACGCAATATTGGTTTTAATTATCATTACAAATAAACTCTTTGATGATTTAAACCTTTGAAAATCCTAATAATCTTTTTCATTTCAAGTAATCTTTTAGTCTTTCGCAGTGTTTTTGTCACAAAATGACTTACGCACTGTTAGAACTTCACTGACGATATACGTTGTCAGGTGTACAGAAACGGACATAGGATACCTTTCATCCCGAAAAAAAGCACTGCTCCCAACAGCTGAGGAAAACAACAATAATGATAGTTGATGGCGCCACGTGTCTTTTAAATCATGATTGAATTATATTATTATAGAAAATTTTGTAGTGTGTTAAGAGTTGATTGTCATATTCTAAATAAACGCGAGCGAAGCCGCTGGCAAAAGCTAGTTTGCTATATAGAATCAATTAAACCTAAAACTGGTATTCCTCAGGTGAGATCCAAAGTAGCATTAGGTACTAAAGGAACGCAATCTAACGTAATAGAAAGGGGTGTGTCGGTCTTAAATGCAGAGAAGTTCTCAGGATGGCATCGCATAAGTTATTACAGAGAATTACCGTGCTGGGGCCGGGAGCGCTCGCTGCACCGTAAGCGGTTCGTGTCGGTTAACGTCAGGACCACGACTCGTGTCCATACTAAACTGTGGTACTGTACCGGAAAATATACACCACCTAAGAGTATACCGCTTGGGTAAAACAATTACAAATTCAGTACACACTGAAATTGTAGTGGTTTAAAAACTGTGAGTGTGCTTACTGAAAATAAGAATCAAATTTTTTAATAAGAGTACGAATGGCTATTACCAGTGATCGGAGAAGGTAGATTGAATTGGGGTCATTGATCCGAAACGTATATATTAATATGGACATTCCTCCGGAATTTCGTAATTTTCGGAAAATTTCAGAATTGGATGATTATTAAAAAAAATACGGACCTTAGGTAAGAATTGTATTAAAATGAGCAATATTATATTCTTCATGTTTTTTTTTAACGGCACACTTTACCTATTTGACACAACCCAACGACCAATTAGAACAAAGTATCATGGGTGGTGCACTAACCGGTTATCAAAACAATGCGTACGCTCGCCGACGACATGCCAGGTAGCTGACTCGTTTACTTCGGTTCGTAGAGTGCATAAAAATGTATTAATGCTTCGATCGGAATTCGATTGTTTTTATTATTCAACAGATAATTACTAAATTAATTTAGTTTTGATACCTTCCTTTAAATTCTGAATTGAGTAGTAATAATTTCACTAAAAACATTAACATTATTTAATTGAATCCGGAAATACCGGAATTACTTTCCGGAAAAATGGCTTATCCATGTTATTCTTTCTGTGTGCATTTATGATACAAGTACCAAAAATCAATCTACCTACTCCGATCACTGGCTATTACAGATCAAGCTATACATTTCCAGTATAAGCTGATCTCGCATTGCATAGGATTTCCTTACAATGAGAGGTCAGTGTAAAATGGAAATGTATAGCTTGATGTGTAGCCGTGTGTACGATTTTAATATTTTACTCTAAAATTACTAAAAGTTTGTTAAATTACGTAGTTGTAATAAGAAACATAAGGTGCTAGGATATACTTTACTGTATTTGTATACAGGGTGTAAACGAATTCGTGTAATTCCATAAAGCCACACGATCTATTATTAGTATAGATAAAACCTGCACGGGATTCAGACCGACTAAATATTTTAAAAAAACTTGCTCATATTAAGTGATTGTATCTAAACAAAACAAGGATTGAAAAAAAATGCAAAAGTTTTTTTTTTGCGTTTAAAATTTTCGTTGACAAGCATAAATTAATGAAAGCACGGCCACACAGCTTTCGGGCACGACTTGCGCGTTATCGCTCCGCGCAGTCAGTTAAATCGGGGCGTATAAATAACTCAAAAACAGAACATCAGGATTCGTATTTTTTTGTTGTTTCTTAAATAATCCCATGCAAAGTCATTCTGTAGATCATGTGGTTTGAAGGAATTACACGAATTCGTTTATACGCTGTATATTTATGTAAATATTTTTAATACTTAGGTTTTACTTTATTAGTTCAGATTTATAATGTATACATTAGGATAAAATGTGTTTTTGTTATGTAACTATAATAATTATTATAATAACAGAAATTAAGTATTCATTGAGTATGTACCGTGACCCGATTGTTATAATGCAAAGATTTAATTATCAAAATATGATGAAAACTAAAACTTACAAAACACGATAACACATAATTTTAAAATTACAACTCTACTGTGTTGATGACATTCGTAAGGAAATGTTAACATTTTCCAAAGAACCGGCTTCAGTAATAGCTTACTCTAACTGAAATCCTTTAAATAAGCATAAAGCTGCTTACCAAGTCTGTATTATTCCACAATACTCATCTAAAGACAATTTACTATTAAAACTTTAAAAAAATGTTAAAACTTAGATTGCTTTCTATAAGTAGATAGTGTAAGCAAGCCGGATAAAATTTTAAAAGAGTTGCTTTTTTAAAACTTAGTGCTATCGACTTCATTAAAGTATAGTAATCCTCTGAAAAGTTAAGTTTGCAAGACGATATCAACAGCTTCTACTTGAATAAAACTGGAGTATTTTCAGGATACTTTATCTGTTTTTTTTTCTAAGTAATGCCGGTCTGGAAATCTTTCGAGTGCGGAGCTCTTGCGGTTTTTTTTGTCGATATCGAAAGCGTTCGCTCGACGATACACTAAAAATGTCAAAGGTATTGTTAATTACTGCGATGCTTATATTTATATATCTGCATTGTTAGAGATTTGTCCATCATCAGACTACCAGACGTACGACAATGCGCCATCAGTACATGATGGACATCCCACCCATACGTACAAAGCGTTTTGCGAACACATTCATTATTCGCACAGCTAAGGAGTGGAATTCTCTGCCGGAGTCTGTGTTTCCTGATAGTTACAACCTTGGGGTCTTTAAGTCAAGAGTGAATAGGTTACTTTTAGGCAAGCGTGCTTCACCGTCGACCACATCATCGCTTACCATCAGGCGAGATAGTGGTCAAACGCGAGCCTATCGCTAAATAAAAAATAAAAAAAGATTTACGTTTTTTTTTATTTTATCTTTTATTTATGAACGTTCGTTAAACGGTATTACCGTATCCGTATAACGTTTCAAATGCATTCGATGCACTGGATACAAATCTTTGAACAAACAATGTATTGGTAACTTTATATTACAACTCATTTATTAAAAATTGCTCAAGTAATTTTTTAAAGTTAGTAAATTAATCTTCATTTCTTCTACAGTTCAATACGAACTTCGCTGAACTAGATTTCCTAACAATTGAACAGATAACACAACTCTAAAACGACTCAGATCCATTAAACGTCTTATAAAAGTAGGAAAGTCGTATAATCTTGCCACTTCTCGTGTCATTCATATATACTTCAGTTATAAAGAATAGCTCGGTCGTCAAGAGTTCGGGCTGTAAGAATACCCATTAGAATAAGTCGGCCATGATATCACGGACCATTTGAGTGCGAAATATTACTACATTAGAACGCAGCCCCAGACAATAGGCGGTTAATTGAGCGCAAGGAGGCGTTAGTGCTTGCACACCCTTCCCTATTAGCGCAGAATCACCTAGAATAAAATACACTGATGTACTCAAAGTTCTTGACCTTTTTGGACTTAGGCTCTTTCTTTTAAATCAGTATCAGATCACTGGTCTGTGGTCAGTACTACATTGTTCTATCTTATCTATCCTAAATAATAGTAATGATTTTTTTTTTCACTGAAATTGTCAAGGATATTCAGTTTCTTACCGGCTCGAAATTCGACAATAATTGTGTACTAAAAAAATGATTTTATTTTGAGTCTGTAATGCAAAATTTGGGCATTCTCTATGACATTTAAAAAAACACGCAGTTAACGTGATGGCGTGAAATTTATTTATATTTGCAGTTCACGATAGTGCTGTTTACAAAGGTCATTAAAATTAAACAGTTGTGTCAAATTGAGTTCATTCAAAATGAATACCTTATTTTTCCGATTTTATATTCGGATGGTAACGATAGAAATGTACCTCTTTCCGCCGGCAGTGGTCGTGATTACGTTTTAATTGGATTTAAATCAGATCGACTAATTGAGTTAATTTAATAGTAGATTTATTGGTTAGTAGGTACCCTACATACCTAATTATCAATTCCAAAATGAATACCTAATGTCCACACTACGTCATTATGAGCGTTATTACACCTAGAAACTAGATGTGCTTTAAATTAATAGTTTAGAAAATAATTGGGTCTACATTATTAATTTTATTACTCAAATTAATTTTGGCGTATTATATTTTAATAGATTTGTTCATAATGGCGAGATGAACTGCAGGGCAATTGCGTAACCAACATAATTCATGACAGCTGATGTGTCAAAAACAATATTAATTAGGTTTTTAATAGTTGTGGAGAAGTCGGATTGTTAATACTTACGTTGCTAAAGAAATTGTTGACCTGTCAAAATCAAAACCGTAGCCATTACGATTGTGTTGAGCTATTAGAATGCTGGACGCCTTTGATAAACCTTGGCGACAAGCGGCCAGGGCGCTTACTATGACCTCTTATGAAAACGTTCAAATGCCAGCCAGTCAACTTCCGTTCAAAAGCAGGCCAACTTCTGACTCGCTAAAAATCGTACCATGACAGTACTAAAGGTGAACGACTATTGAACCAAGTTGAACGGTAATACTTGTTCATGGTACGAAAAGTCTATACAAAAAAAAAGGGGAACGGATTTCGTAAACGTCAACGTAGCAGGCCTGCTCTAACGATGTCATAGTACAAAAAAGCAGGGCAGTTCAACTTCCAGGCAACTTCTGTCTTGCTTTAAAAGGTCATAGTAAGCCCCCAGCAATAGAGAAGCGTGGACTAAGGGGGAGGCCTTTGCTCAACAGTGGGACGATAACGGCTAAATCTATACATATAATAAATCTGTAGACATGGCGTGTCTGTACATAGCAAATATTTTGAAAAAACCTGGTTGGGATGTTAAACTATAACCAATAGAACCCATTTTTAACATTTTTGGAATTTTTGTCTGTTTGTCTGTTTATCTGTTTATCTGTTTGTTTGTTCAAGCATCACGTAAAAACAACTGGTCCAATGTTGTTGACTTTTATTAATAAATATTGTGCTTATCTCCAAGTAACATATGTTTTTTGTTTCATCGCAATCGGTTCACGCAATCAAAAGTTATGCGAATTTTAAGTTTTCTAGAAGAACTTAGCATGTATTTGTGTATACCATTTCTTTTCAATAGATGGCGTTACGTGTATCAAATCACGTTGTGAGGAAATATAATCGACGAATATATTACTATTCTCAGTCTACGGAAGGTCTATTGAAATGCTATTCGAAGAAGGTACTAACTAAGCTTTTATAAAAAAACGAGGATAATGTTATTTAAAATTTATAAGGTACCTATCTATCTGAATGGCAGTGGAAGAGAAATACATTTAATTTCATAAGCGAGTGTAGGTACCTATTCTAAATTTTTTATTCTGCAATGCAATACGATAGATTAATTTGAAATACTCATATGTTTTATTATAAATAGAATATTTTGAATTAGAACAACATTATTGTTATGTGTTGAAAGAAAAACACACAGCGTCGATATGAAGATGATTTTGTGAACGTACTTATTAATCCCTGCTCTATGGTATTATACCTGTTTGTCACCGGCGAGGGGCCAATATTTTTTCATATTTTTATGAGGTATGTATGGCAACCCTTTTGAACTGTCATAGTCTCTTCACCAGGAAGATATTCCTGCGACGCTGTGTGTTTTTCTTTCAACACATAATAATAATTTTGTTCTAATTCAAAATATTCTATTATGTGTTTACTTAAAAACACACAGCGTCGATATGAAGACTTGTTTGATATCTGCTGGTGACAAACACAAAACGCTATGTGATAGAATAATAAATGTTTAAAGAAGCACAAGAGAATTACTTATATTAAAGTGATCTCACTGTTGATGTTCAATCAGTCTTAGAGAGAATAAATCTCTACAATTTCTTAACAGAAATGTCTTGTAATAATTATAATATCATAAATCAAAAACAATTTAACTTCTTCATAATAAAATCAACACATGACATTACATCAATTAATCCTTCAGAATATGAGAAAGCTGAAGATTCTCAAAGAGCAATAAGGTTCCTTTGTAGTCATTCTTATTTCTTTACAATAGGATTTCCTGAAAATATGTTAACTTCCAGTTTCTCCTACACATAAGACATATAGACAGCATATCATGCATAGGACGAGTCTCTATCCAGACTCTATCCGGTTGAGGCTACTGTAGACCTGAATGATCCTAAGGTAGCTGCTACTCCTATATCACTCAAAACAGGTCTTTACCAATCCCTCACAACAGTTTAAGAAGTAGAGACTAATTCACCAATTATTGTAATATATAAGTCGTACTGTAATCTGTCTTCTTGGCTTTTCATTTCTCCTGATAGGAAAATTAGATGTTTGATACATTTAACTGGGTAAACCTGTTGTATTGGGTGTTAGCAATAGCCATCCTGATTGGATATACAAAACCGAGCTATTCCTAGAAGCTAATACTAGCCTTAGGATTATATTATTTGCTGAAAGAAATATAGAATTCTCATGTTTTTCAAGTAAGATGAGACCATACACTTGTCTTTTAAATACTAAAACAAGAAAAGCCACATTGAAGACAACTTGAGGATGCCATACTGGTGGCTTCAGGTTCAGTAGTTGTGCTGTGGCTATAGTCTTATTATTATATAGCACTACTTGCTTCAGAAGTGTATGATCTTCTGCTTGTTCTTGTTTCATTTGACAAAATGTAAAAAAAAAATTGACGATTTATGTGATGCCAACTGAATTATACATGTGTAGCTAACATTGTGCTGTAGGCAAGATCTGTACATGTAAATAGGCAAGAAATCTAGCTATCTGTTGTATCTGTGACTCTTTGAGTGTTGACTTCATCATCAACACATCAAATCACCAACTTCTAATGGCTGGATAGTAGGTGTCAATTATCCATGCCTCCATCTGGTATTTAACAGCTGTTTATCTATCTCTGACCAACAGTGGTTTTATTCTCCCCACCTCCAACTAACCTAGCCTGAGGGGTCAGTTGGTGTGTACATAAGCTATGAGCTGGAGGTAAGCCTGATGCTGGATCTATTGGACTCTCCGAAAGTCTTTCTATGGTCACTGGCGGCTCTAGGGCTAGGCTTTCGTGACTTTATATCCGCTACGCTAACCAATAGGTTTTTTCCCAGTGGTGTTATGGTAGTAATATATTGGTCTCTGGCATTGTTTAGTTGCGCTATAACTCGAGGAGTGAAATTGGGGGGAGGAAATATCCCCCCTAGGCGAAATTTCCAATTATGAATAACGGAATTCGCGAATTCAAAATTCATGTTAAGTGATGTCTGCAATCTAGCAAGACGTATCTGTTGGACACGGTTGTTTCTGCAGACGAGAAGAGATCTGCGTCTGAAGTGCCCCAACGATGTAATATTCGGTTTGTTGCAGTGGGAAACAGACTCCACTTAAATAGCCGTTGTCTTGAGAGGCAATCGGCTGTGCAGTTGTACCCCTCCGAGAGGTAATGAGCTGATAGAAATCTGATTTCCTTGTCAACTTCAGCAACTTGCGATTTATATTGAGAAAACTCAGGGATCGTATTCCACCTTCGATCCATACTGTCCGAATATCAGACTGGACTAAAAGGTTATAATAATCAAACAAAAAATAAACATTACAGACCATGTGATCGATTCCGAGTCGACACATACACTGCTAAGAGCTCTTTCCAATTAAAAAGGCTATTTACCCTGTTCTCCCATTCAGATGCCTGACATCTGAGTATCGATCAACTGGGCGTCCCAAACCCGCGTCCGCTGCGACGTTTGTCAAGAAGAGAAGGCATGGCCGTTGGTGTAAAACCGTCGTGGTCTTGGCGGCCTAAAATTGTTTAACACCTTTGGTGCCAACACTCGACTAATTCTATGGTTGCGGAATAAGCATCTCGCTTGCAACATTCCAGGAAAATTTTAAGGTACTGACAGTGTAGTCAACCCCTTGAGGACCAAAAACGGCAAAATTCAATTGAATTAGTAAATTTTTATTTACTTTCGCATAAATTCTCTTCAGAGTATCGCCTAATAAGCCCTATCTTTCCATATTTTTTCTTCGGGCAATGCTATTTGGTTTATTCTGGTATTCCATTTGATGTACTAGTTTCAGTATCAATTTTGGGTACTTTAGTTGCCTTCCCAGTCATTCCAAGAGTCTGAAGACTTCCACAGTCTGACAGATCAACTTGCACTGGTTCATTCTAAGAGTCTGAAGACTTCCACAGTCTGACAAATCAACTTGCACTGGTTCATTCCAAGAGTCTGAAGACTTCCACAGTCTGACAGATCAACTTGCACTGGTCCACTCCAAGAGTCTGAAGACTTCCGCAGTCTGACAGATCAATTTGGACTAGTCCTGATGGACCAAGGAGAAATCTTTTAGATAGACTAAAGATTAATGGCAAATTGGCATGAATTTTCTTATGAGCAATACGTACCAATTCATCGCCCAAAAGGGAGAGATGAAATTTGTAGTAACTCACCCTGGTAAAATAATACCATGTGTTAACAAGGGCATTTTGCTCTTGGCATGTGAATAATATGCATTGCAAATATCCAATTCCACTATGCAAACTTATGCCTGCCAAACCTCTGATATTACGGCATGAAAGTCAGAAATTCTTGGTATGAATGAACATACATGTTCAGTACACGGAGGTCGAAAACAGGGCGGAGGCCACCGCTGCTCTATGGTACTAAAAATTTTTCAACAGGAAGCATATGCTTGCCAGTTTTTTATTTTCTGATGCCTGTCTGTGTGGGTGTGCACCTGTTACTCCTTCAAGTATTTTATTATCTGTGTCATTTCCGGTGTGACTTTGGTACTGTATCACCTTATTATACTTGTGGAAGGATATATTATTATCAGAGGGCTCATTCAAGAATTGAATGTAAGAACCAGGGAAAAATTATAATTATAAAGCAGTCTGTTCCTAGAACTATACATGCTGTTTTTCTTCCCCTTAATATCTAAATACTGACAGTAATTTCTTATTGGAAGGGAAGGACTATTATTCTTATTATTAAGTCTGGTTTCCTTTAGGAATCTCCTATGGAGTCTTGTTTTATCAGTCTATAGGTTATCCTATCTGAGTTGCATTGATGCAGGTGGGGTAGGCTTGTTCTCCGTTAAAGACTTTATATTGTTTACTTTCTTTCAGTAAGTAGTCATACTGAGTTAGGTACTTGTACCCCCAAGGATTGTATAACTGATGTTAATGTACAAAATGTGCCAAATCACAATGCAATCAAAGAGATGTTCTACAGTTAGAACTCTTCTCATACCTTAGAAGTTACCTATGTATTAGGTACATCCACAAACTACTAAACTAATTGTAAAAGCTGATCAAAGCCAAACAAACTTATTATTTATTCATTTTTAAAATACATTTCTTTACATTAATTTGCCAAGTGAGTTGTTGGCTCAATTTACCATTTTTAAGATTCCAATTAAATAGTCCTTTCCCCAATTGAGAAGACAAAACTCTTTGTTTAACTTAAGATCTTTGAAATCTGTCTATTAAGTCCACACTTTTGAACATTTTAGTTCCATCCAATCATAAGTATTTAAAATTTTTAAAATAAAGATTTCAACACTAGACCGCTGGTCCACTGACCATTAACTAGAGAACTCAGAGCTCTGCTACACTGACTTTCTGTGTAAAAAGTGTCTGAACTGTGCTTGGAGTTACACTTTTGACTATCTTTGCAGTATCGGTCACCATCTCGTGGTTTTCTTAGTCTAGTTGCCCAGAGCTAGGATTGACTAAAAACTCCGCCGTGGAGCATGACGGTACCGCCTTATAAGGAACGGTCAGAGTGGATGTCCACTCAGATATTAAGTGAGATTTGGTTTGCATAATTTTATGGGACAGAATATTGCAAATAATTTGAAATCTGACTTACTTGGTGGTTTGACTTACTATTCGTGAGTCAAATATGTCCTATTGTGGTTTTTTCTTGTCCTCTAGCTGGGCGGGAACGGCTTACTTACCACCTGAGGTCCTGACTGTAAAGTTTGCCTCTCCATTGACCTGATCTAATGTATCGGGACTTTACTTCTCTCCGTGAGAATACGATTAGAAGTCACGAATCGTCGCATTTTCACTTATTTTACTAACATATCCGTAACTTTGCACTTCCGCACTCCAAAATTACGTCGATACGTACGGGAAAACTTAAGAAAATTCACTTTTGCCGAAGCGAAAAAAGTTTTCGACCGGTGAGCGGGAATTTCACAAAACGCTATGACAGTTCAAAAGGTTTGCCATACATACCTCATAAAAATATGAAAAAATATTGGCCCCTCGCCGGTGACAAACAGGTATAATACCATAGAGCAGGGATTAATAAGTACGTTCACAAAATCATCTTCATATCGACGCTGTGTGTTTTTAAGTAAACACATAATACTTAAATACGTATCTATAAATCTATTTACTATAAATAAAATTCAAAGTGCACTTTGTCTGTAATTAAATATTTTTCCAAAATTTCGATTCGGTGGTACTATACTATCGATACAGAAACCATAACATTTTTTTTTTTAGAATTATTGTTTCTGTTTGTCTTTCCGTCCGGACATCCCGTAAAATCCCGTGGATGGATTTTGATGGGACTTTCGCTGATGTGTTTCGTAAAGAGCGACAATTTTGCTGGTACAGATATCATCACGCTATTGTTGCTATTCCACATACTGCGAAGTATAAGCTTAATATTCGGATCGTAAAATCGCGTGAATCGATTTTGATGGACCTGCGCTTATGCTGGTAAATAAACTATCACGCTATTGCTCATAGATGCCGAGCAACGGAACATTATTTCCATATTATACTGCATAGTATAAGCTGTAGACAGAAGTAAGTGCTGCAGTGAACGGTCGCTGGCTCAGTGTCCTGCGTTAAAACCTCACTTTAAAAAAACACACTTTTTTTTTTTTTTTTTTAATGTTTTTATATATTTTATTTTGTTCATTGTTGTCAGAACTACCTATTCAAAGCCTGTCATCGCCGTTTTATTAAGTTTATTTAAGCCTTAGGTAATGTCCCAAAACACATAGCCATGAAGGGAAAGTACTTTAAATATTAAAAATTGCAAATTTCACTCAAAGGTGACTTCATATTATTTTTAAAAGTAAGAAATATTGCCTGTACTGATTTTTTGCCTGAACCGGGAATCAAACTGACAAAGCTATACCATCCGGTGGCACCTGTTGATAATATCTTTATGGTCAATAATCAGGATCAAATCTCTCCGACAAACACACTGTCTTAAATTGAACGAAGAGGAAAAAATAAGAACTACTTAACAACAATTAATAATTGCTTGAATTTAAATGTACCTAAGTTAGTCAATTTTCGTTTTATGGTCTTCCATCAATTTCAGACACAATGTTTATTGGAGCGATTTGATCCGTACTATTGATCCTATCGATTGGTGAAATAAAAATACAGATGATATTTTTTCGCATTTGGGTTGGTTCGATTTCCAGATCAAACTTTTTGAAATCTTTGAAAGCAGTACCTATTTCTAACTTATAAAAATAAAATGAAGTCTTCTATAGGTGAAATTTTTATATATTTAAAGTACTTTCCTGTTCCACACCTCGAATGAAATCATTTTATAGACTGCACTGCGTAAAATAGTTTGATTTAGTTCGCCGATTGTCTACTGACTAGATGGCGTTGTAGCCATTTTTGTTAAGTACGCCATAAGGTTTCGTTACATTATCACAATAAATATCAATATTCAATTATAATCCATTTTAGCAAGGAAATGTATGGAAATAAGCAACGCGTTTTTAGTAGGTATTATGGTTATATGAACCTTTACGGTCAATCAAGAACAGCTGAAACTCTACCTAAAGAAATGGTTTAAAAGATATAAGTGCCTTGGTGGGACACCTTTGTCTATTATTATAATAAATGGAATACATAATTATACACTGTTTAGTTGCTGCGACACAATGTTGTTTTCCGAGTTCCACGCGGACGGAGTCGCGGGCACAGCTAGTATAATAATAATAATCTATATTGTATTTTTTCTAATAGGGCTTCTAAAATAGTTACTTACTTGTTTTATGTTATGAGTATGTATGTACCATTTATTTTGATGTTGCCCCTTTATATGATTGATTCGATAAATCCCATAGATAGCTACTTACTACATTTTCCTAGGGAGGAAATAAACGTTTTTTATAAATATCCCATGTTACAATGCAAGGAATTTTGTCACGTTGGTAGTGATGGAATGCTATGTGACGTGGTTAGAATGGTGTCAACATCCTACATTTGATGTACGTCGTCCAGTTATGTAGGGTCACATACCCAATTATTGTCGCCACATAATCTAGTGAGAGACGTTCGGACCTTTTCTAGGTGTTACCAACTATTTTGGGCAGACGGGAATTGAAGTATGGGTGAACATGTCAGTGGAATTTTCTAGAGCTTCATAATTTGTCTATACAAGGTTAGTCGGAAAGGGGGTACCAATCCACAAGCCACTTAAAGTATCACTAATGAAGGTTTTAAAGAACGTGTTAAAATTTTAAAATTCGATAATTTTTATTTCCAAATAAAATTATTTTGTTTTAGTTTTTTCAAAAATTCTTTATCCATGCTTTAGTTAAGAATTCAGAATATAGAGCTTCTATTTCGTGACCCCAAATATGACTTAAAATGTAAACACAGGTGATCTCTGAGGATAGATTGATTTTTGCGTATTTTTTTGCAATTTTTGAACAGCTATTTCTCTTTAACTACTTTGGGGAAAGTGGTAGAACAAAACTTATTCATTATTATGGGTACTTTAACACCCTTTCGGATTAGTACTCCTTTTTATGATTAACCTTGTATATGTAATATCATAAGGCTGATACCTTTTATAAGCACGACTTCAAAGGAACAGCATGTGTTTGACAAAAGCCTTTCCTGTTCACGTTTTTATGTCACCTTCGAAAAAAGTCTTTGATTGTGCTGACCCAGGATAAACTTCACCGTATCTGTCATTTAAAGTCGTTCAAGCATTACGGCACAACTGAGCAACTTTCGCATTTATAATTCGGTTCGTTTGATCTGTTTTCTCTTTCATTGCGGGCCGGACAACAATATTTTATGCTACTATAGACTATTTCCAAAAGAATGAACTTTCCTCACTAACTTACCGTCTGCACGAAGTTATTTACCTTTTTCAGGCCATATATTTTTTAAATCGCAGCTTGCATACAATTCAGACAATTAGAGATTTATTTTGGAATTCAGAACGGACGTAACTTAATGCTAGGGATTTTTGGCACTGCCGTTTTCGGGCGCAATGCTGTTTGTCAGGGTTTTCTCGCATAGTTAATGAAACAAGTAGTGAGTGAAATTGTTCTTGATTTTATACGGTTTGATAGTCTAATATGCAGTACTTAAGTAAGATTTGAGTACGGAGTTGTCAAAAAAATTACGGATTTTAAAGCATTTTTTTGACAACTCTGTACTCAAATACTACATACGTATTGCTTATCCCTAATTCTTAATTCAGAAACCGGAGGTAAAGTGTTAAGTACAGGTGGATAATTTGATTAGGTGGGCCAAGAGTCATACTAGGAATGTACGTAGGTAGTTCTTGTTATTATAATAGTAGAGGTCGCTCACCGGTCTCGCCTGCGTGGATGTCGTTTATCGCGTATTTCGCATTTTTCGGGATAAAAGTAGCCCATGTCCTTTTCCTGGTTCTAGACTGTCTCTGTACCAAGTTTCATCAAAATCGATTCAGCGGTTTAGGCTTGAAAGCGTAATAGACAGAGTTACTTTCGCATTTGTAATATTAGTAGAGATGTGGCATTATTCAGCGTTTTTTCAGCGTCAACAGAATGGATTTTTTAACGAGGGATTAATAAAATATTACACTGTTACACGTTGTAAAAGTAATTAACTTTTAGTATTCCATTATTTCCTTTAATGGGTGCACTTGCTATATTTCGCGGGTCCATTGACGTACGGGTGGCGTATTTCCAAAACACTTTACTGTAGAAAATAAGATATAAGAAAGTTTGCTGTTTGAATCCGATTATGCGAATCAATTAAGGACGTATTTACAAATCTGCTATAAATAAGTTGTTTTACGGTACACTTTCCGATCAATCCAGGAACTTAGTATGGTAAGCTACGGATAGAATATTCCTTTGTCTAAAAGGTGGAGAAAACATTTTTGAATTAGACAATTATTAATGCAATAATTTATATTTTTCGTAGCCTATTCTCACGGAAATAACGAAAATGAGGTGACCGAAATATTCGTGAAGAATTCAAGAGTTTTAATAAATAAATACAATTCCATATGAGCAGACATATTTACCTTTAATAAGGTGGAGAAAAAAATCATTAGTGAAATCATAAAATGCATTTTCACCACATACATAAAAATATGTCCATAGATTTATATTTAGTATTAATAACATGATAACATGGGGATGCATGAAAAGAGCCTCCAAGAGTGACGGTACTTCAGTACGTCCGGTGCACCCTGGGCAGTCAGCCTCGCTACCAACCTTGCTGACTGGCTAATCTTTTCACCACAGCATGAGCTATTTTCGTATAGCTCGTGCTGACACGAGAGAAGAAGTATCAATAACAACATTATATTCTATTGTAATAAAACAAAAGCACGTTAGCGGGTACATACGTAGATACATCTTTACGCTCACATTCCGCTGCGAATAATAAATCCGACATATTAAATGGAGTGTAAATCATCACAGAGAATGCTGGACCGGCGGCATTCATGCCCAATGTGATGAGTAACTTATCTGCGAGGATTTCCTTGTGTTGTTTTCCTTAATGGCGAAATGGCTAAACTTTATATTGGTAGCAGGACACTTAAGTGACTGAAGCTGCTGTCCCAATTTGTTACTTAGTATTTTTATGTAGCAACTATTAGACAATCCCTGCTTAAATCTTTATCCCCGGAAATTCTATGAACTCGCAGTAGGATTGGTATTATTTTTTAATAAATTTTGAGCTTTACATAGCTTCCCTTGAGAAAATAAGATTCAATACTGCGTGATAAATCACTTAATCAAATAACAGGTAGTGGTAAATCAGCGAGTAGCTTTGTTTCCAAAAGTGTATTTTGTAATTTTGCGTCAACGGAACGGGTGCTTTCGGCTGGCGAGCCGCCAACCTCTCTGGAACTTACTTATTTACGTATTTTAATAAATGTCGCCTGTTCCATTCGTTACTGTGAAAAATCAGGAAAGAACGGACAAGCATTTTAAGAAAATTTGAAAAACCTTTTTAACAATTCATGCAAATGAGAATAATAATTTCGTAAAAACCAGAAAAGTTATGAAGTAATTTACATTATAATGGTATTACCGTTTTGAAAATATTCAGATTTAACATAATTTACACTTATTAGTTTGGTAACACTTCGGAGATTTCCATTTTTTTCAATTACGTCACTCCTTATCCTTACGATTTTCTTTTCCTTATAGCAGCAACCAATGAATACAGGTACAACTTAAAGTGCGTTTACAAAAACGACACATATGGAGAAATATTATGTTATTAAAACCATAAATTGAACATAACAATATTCCTGAAACAATATAAGCACAATAACAAATGGTGGGACCCTTGGGCCGCGTTTAGCGATAAGCCAGATAACAAAACAAATAGCGATCTATGACAATGACAACACATTAATATTATCAGAGGATATTATTATCGTAATATTAGGGCACCCCTAAACGTGCGTGGAGACGTTGAACTGTGCGTGGAGTTTAGTGCTACGCTGTGTGTAACGTTTTGTACACACGGGTACATAATTATTAATATAAGTTGACTTATTCTACGGAAAGCCTATACAATGCGAGATCAGCTCATACTAGAAATGTGTAGATTGATCCGTACGTACAAAAATCCCGGACTACACAATAATTATAGGTGGCTACGGATTTGTACCTACCCATTGGAAACGCAGTCAAAATAAAACCTGCCAAGTGTGAGTCGGACCGACGCATAAAAAGATTTTTGTAGTCATCATTTTCATTTTAATATTGTTAATCCAGAAAAATCTATAAACAAAATTTGATTTACTTAAATTTCGTTAACACAAATAGGTAAACATGAAATTGAAAGTTCTAGTTTTTGCTACAATTTGGTAGAATTTACCTCTAAATTATTTTCTTGATGCTAATTATTTACTTAGTATCAAGTATCAATCGTTACGTTATTTTTAAAAGTTCTATGACGGACACATTTCTTTGACAGGCGTACTAATAGACTGACAGAGAGTTCCTTGTTTTATTACGGATACTTTAAAAAAAAACGGTCTAATTATAAGAGACTTGATAAAGTTGTTTCTATTCTAGCTTGTGACGTTGAACGTTTGCGTGTATTTGGTACCGAAAGGATAATCCGTTTCCGAATGTTTGTACGAATCACCGCTAATGTGGCATTCATATATTTGTTTGTTGTTATCATTTGCCTTTTAACGTATCTATTGTTCTTGTTTACTCGGTACAAAGATTAGTCTGTATGCCAGGATTTTAATAGTGTTTTAAGGTTTACATCAGTGTGCAATTTCACAAACAAGGCTAAAGAAATATTTGTAAATTTATTACTTAGTAGCTCTCTTAATATATTTTAGTACCTGCCTTTCTATGTCATAGTATACAAGCTTAGGTACATGTAATTTAGAAAAATATTAAGTTGTTCTAGAAGATATAAATATATACATGTTCTGTTTGACGTATTGCTTCATATAAGTACTCATTTATATGCAGCGTTAGATCATTGCAGGCTATATTGATGTGACATGTCTTAGTAGACTAATCGGAGAGCATCTAGGCGGGTCGTGACTATTAATTCGATCAGAGAATTACTGTCGTAGGTCATACTCGCTGTTTATTCTATCTATCTTGACGGATGAAGTTTGGTTTGTTTATCTACTTATGTCTTTACAGTATTTGTCGTCTACGGGGTGGGTAGGACCTCACACGGTTTAATCTATTATTGTTCCAGTATTGTTTTCGTCCTAGAATTTTGCCGGCTTGTTGCAAAGCTTTGGTAAAACTTAGAGCTCCAAGTCGCTCATTAGGTATATTCTTCCGTTTTGGTTTTACGCAGAGCGACAGCTTTTTACCTACAGCTTTAAATATAACATAATACACATGATAATACAATATAATATACTATATATTGTCTGCCTCGTTGGTCTAGCAGTCGCAAACGCGACTGCTGAGCGTGAGGTCCTGGGTTCGATCCCCAGGTCGGGCAAAGTGTTATTGGGTTTTTCCGTCTGGAATTTCTCAGTAGCAGCCCGGAAGCTGGATTTGTGCCCGGTCGATGGCTATAGGCTCGCCCTTTATTACATGGGACGTAAACATAAACGGCGTAATGTGGGTTATCTATACACCTCTGCGAACCCTTCGGGGAATACAGGCGTGAGTTTATGTTTGTGTATATTATATGAAATATAAAGCTAGATACATCACCACATCCACAGAAACTTTTAGGATTCTCCAGTTATTCTCAGCTGAAAGTTTTCTTAATCATCTGACTTAATACATTAGCGACATTAAAATTTGGTTAATTTTGTATGATTCTTAATAACAATCTCGCTCAATGCCAGCATTGTTCCAATTTTAATAAAGGTTATTATTCCATTATCGTGGCTGTGTAAGACACAATTATATTTTAATGTCTTCCGAAAACTAATTATAAACTCTGTTATGGATAATAATTATGTTATATATTAGTCTTAGTCTGGCGGTTCTCAGATCATTGAAATTGTTACAATATTATAACCCTAAGGCCGCTTGTACACGCTAAGAAATTTCACCGTGTCTGCTGCAGATAGGAACAATTTATCATTACACAACAATAATTTTGTCGGATCTAGGCACGAAAACTTCTCGTGTCTACTGCAGACAAGACGAATAGGACCGTGTAAACGTTAAGATTGTTTTCGGGAGTCGTGCGTCTATGTCCACGCAAAAAAACGTACAAAAACTACCTGAACCACCTTACCCTATCCCGCCCCCCACCGCATCGCAGCAACCTTCACGCGGCGCGTCGTGCCTAGCGCAGGCAAGATTTTTCTCTTGATCAGCGCCGAAGTACCTAGTGTACACAGTTTCTTGTGTATAAACGACACGAATTCTTGCATAGGCCCGGCAACTTTTCTTAGCGTGTACAGAAAGGCCTAAAGAAGTAAGTCCGGCAATGTGTATTAAGTCAATTTCATTACTTTAATTAATTTAAGTTTATGTCAATTTGTATGTGTCTTGAATATAATGTAGAAATAACTGAAATTTCATTAAATTAAAAAAAGAGTATCCGGTGATTATGAAACAAGCCTTTAGTGAACTACAACATGTTATGGAATTGGCCTTTCTGTGTGGCCAGTATGGGTCATTCTTTACAACAATTCTCAACAACTTATTAATAAGCAGTTAAACAAAAGAATACATAAATTAACTAAAATCCCATAAAAAGAAAAATGAATAAAAATCAAATCAAAAACATATTTATTTTCCTAAACAAAAGTCTCGACACACTAAACTATAACCTTACAAGTACCTTGTATTAAACTATAGAATCGTGTAAGTCTGTGATGTGTGTTGATGTTTGTCTTCGTCGGCTCAAAACGCGCGGACCTTTCAGCAAATCCTGTAAATAAAATAATTAATACTAAGTAGGGTTTGTATTAAATACATAAATACTCGTACACCTTTTAGCACAATGGAAAAAGATTTTTTTAAACATACAGAATCGCTAGAAAGTATTGTTATTTTAAAAGATAGTCCTACTTATATTTATTTATTACTTTGGAACGCAGTATTATTTCTGAAAAAAAAAACTTTAAAACGAAAATGTGATATAGAAATAAATTTAACCTATAAAATGTAATTTGGATCCTATGCCCGCGTGGGTGTACTTATTTAAATTCCAGTTACTTAGGAATTGAAGATCACTACTTTCTTGGTAGTTATTCCAACTGTCTGAAAGACCTTACAACATAAACAAACTCTTTGAACAAGTTGTTAACGTTGATGAGTTTTATATTTTTTCTACTTTCAATGTCTATTACAATTAGCAAAAGGTTTTTGTTGACTATCCAGTCAACAAAAAGTTTTATTTTTATTAATTGCTTCATAATTTTAGAAACAGCTCAAAGCTGTTCAGTGCCTTTTTTTATCCTGCGCTTTGCTCATAAACTCTTAAATCTCTAACAATCTTCCTATACGACACTGCCCACTATGTGCTACTTTTTTGGCAGATTTCCAACACTACTTCAATTATGTCACAGTTTCAGTTGATTGTTAATTCCACACGTGTTTCCAGGAAAAATAATTGTTCCTTTATTTCTTAGTTAATGTGTTCTGGTTTTCGACTCTTCTTTAAGAACTCTTTCATACTATTTTTTTACTCTTTTCTTTACGCGGATCTTCTAAACACCGCTATAATGAATGATCCTAGGACTCACCATACTTGGCAGACGGGTTGATAATCGCAATGTTTTTTATTAGTAGATAAACCGGCAACTTATAAATGAGGTAATTAACACCGTATCCACAGAGATACAAGGAAGGCTTCATCAAAGTTTTGTTTGCCAACTTTTGAAGTATTCAGCACAATATGCTGCTCGACTCTAGAGATTTAGCGCAGATGTGTTTTATAGTTATGTACTAAAGTTCACTAGACGTTGGACGGTGTCAAGCACAGATTTGCAAATAAATTTATGTGTAACAGAATCTTCTCTATGTTGACACGAGGTATACGAGAATAGCTCATGCCGTGGTGAAATGATTATCCAGTCTGCAAGATTGGTAGCAAGGCCGCCCTGGGTGCGCCGGACGTACTTGAGTATCGTCACTAGTGGAGAATCTTAGTGCATCCAGGGGCCTGATTCTGCTAACTAATGAAGTTCAGTTGCAGTTAAGTTTCGATCGAACGCTTTTCGTATTCTCTTAATAGGCGATAGCTGTCAGATACGCTCGCCTGAACTTAACTGCAGCGTCACTGCAACTTGATCGGCACGTCATGAAATTACTTGACTTAGCCCTTTACACGCGAAAATAAAACGAGTGGTTTTCACTTTAAAAAAGTTCTGACGTCAAACCGTTTACTTTCTGCGAACGCAACTGGCATCGATTGATTGTGAGGATGTCTAGCCAGCCTCAAATTAATTTCAGGTCGGGTGTAAAGGGTACCCTTCAGATGTATGAAAGTAATAACAGGAATTTACAGCTACATTGGAGAAATATGCTGATTAAGGAACTTTGGAGGCATTAAACGAGTCAGCAGTTTACGAATAAACAATCTTTGCTGTAAGCGCCTTATAAACTTTGAATGCGGGTCAGGTGCCAGTTGCAAGCTGACACTTTGAATGAAAAATACAGCTTACGACAGGCATTTAAAGCTCATTTCAGGCTACATTTTAGTCTGATGCTATTACGTATAACATTATGTATACAAGATTTATAGACAAGATTATTTTTACTATACATTAAATCTAAAACTGTAATAGTTTGATCGGACGCACTAGGAGAATTGATAGTTTGTATACCATGTTATCTTGTTTCAAAATCAAGTTTAAATTTTCTCTTGGGTTCAATAGATATGTATATCAGTGGAGCGCGAACAAATACCATGACCTATACCATATTGTAACATTTCTCAGAGATTTTATTGATAAAACCGGGTATTGTAGTTGTAGCAATAAATATATTTTTGAATTGAATTTTCTTTCATATTACATAATATAATTTGAACTAAACAACTTGTCACAAAATAACATTCAGGAAGTAAACGTTATACCTAGAAGCTTACTTGATCAAAGAGCGTTATAACAATGTTATGATATATTAACCTGTGAGCTTTGATAACTTACATAGCTTATACGATCATATATAATTGTGTTACCACTGTGTACGGTATCTTGAGAGTAAATTTTGCATTACATAATATAATATGATTATTAGATACATAAACTTCAGCGGTGCCTGGAATGCCATTAAATAACTACATGTAACTACTGGCTGGAATAAATTAAACGTTTGTCGTATGGTTTCCGACATAGACGAGGTTCTCTCTGTGTTGTCCCTCGGGTGTTTTAAATAGTGACTTAGACAGTAAAATCTTCCTATAGTGCTAATACCGACTTAAGTACTGCGTTCACCAATCCGTTTAACAAATGCGGTGATTATGACAAAACTTTATTTTAAAAGTCTCTGGAAAGGTTTTTGTTTGACTGTAGACCCTACGGGTTAACAACATGATATTATAATAACTTTAAATCTGTTTTCGATACTGGAAAAAAGTATAGATCTTTTCAGGCGACAGTGATCAAGGAATCAACCTCTCCTAATAGGTATGAAAAGTACAAGTTGACTCCGAATCTACATAAAGAGACCTCATATAGGCTAGTGATGGGTAACTCGTCTATTTTAAACGAGTATGAGTGAGGATCTCATTTTATCTCCTGAGGTAGTCATGAGGCACCCGTCATTTAAGGAGAGGATAGGTGAGAGAGACTGGTGAGTGGCGGGCTGGCTTTTGCGCTACCGCATGCCTCTTCGTTGGGTGAGAGCGGGGGCACACGGTGCGTTGCGGCGGCGGTGCGGCGCCGGAGCGGTGTCGCTGCGTCGTCTTACATAGAAATATCCACGGCATGTCACACGATGCGCTCCGGCGCCGCACCGGACTTGCAACCACCGAGACGAGGCGGGGAGGGGTGAATGCGTTGCGACGTCGGAGCGGCACCACACAGTTGTTTATGCATCAAAAGGAAAGACACACGCTCGCTCGTTTCGATTTGCGAGATTGCGCCGCTGCGACATAACAACGTTGCGGCGCCGCACCGCTCGTGTGCCCGCTGATACGATGAAACTTTTGCGGTGCGGCGCCGCAACGCATCGTGTGCCCCCGCTCTGAGGGAGAAGCCACACGATGCGGTGCGGATCCGGCGCGGCGCCTGAGCGGTGCCGCTGCGGCGTAATAAATACAAATTTCCATGGTATACCACACGGTGCGATGCGGCGCCGCGCCGCATGCTCGCTGGACCAAGACGAGGGGGAGGGTGTATGCGCCGGAGCGTCAGCGCTCCGGCGTCGCAAACCGCAGATATGTTGACGGAGAGCCGTTCCACACGGTGCGGTGCGGCGTGGCGCCGCGTGGCTCTTGCGACGCCGCGTACTACGTGTGCACGCTGATGCGGCAAAATGGTCACCGTGCGGCGGCGCACCGCACCGTGTGGCTTCTCCCTGAGAGAAGGAGAGAGGGGCGCCGAGTGCGCGAACGAACGAACACTCCTCAACAAACAAATCTTTGTATCCCTATCACTTACACACTCACTCGCTCATCTGTCAAATACACACTCGCGCTTATAAAAATAATAAATTGAGGAATTAGATGAGGTGGTTCAAAGTTGAAATACGAGTAACTTCCTCATTTTTCATTTCGAGGAACTCAATTAGGTAACTCATGAGTAAGGAGCTCATCACTAATACAGGCCGGTTATATGCATCCCAAAATGATATATCTATAGCACAGCTATGTCCTCGCGTTTAAGTTTAAGGGTTCGTTCTTCAAGACAAAGTTTGTAGCAAATGTAAATATACCTACTCACTTTGAAAGCTTGTCGAAATTTCCGGGACATTAGACTGTATAGTATAGGATTGACAGCAGTGGAAATATACCCATTATAGCATAGATAGTTGACGATCTTCCACATCTGAAACAAGTTTATATTTTAGTTATACACCTTTGGATGATAAAAGTTCTTCTACCCAATTTGGGTGTTAAAACTTTCTGAAATACAATTTTTCTTATTAAAATTTACATTTTTATTGGCCCGCGTTGATATGAACTGAAATAATGGAGAGTTTTAATAGTTTAATTCACAAGGGATGCAACGTAGATTGTGCAGTAATGTAATGTTTTAACTCTAATAACTTTGTTCTCTAGAGGTAAAGCCGTTATAGATGAGAAATTGCAAGTTAAGTGCACTTTTACGCATTATATTTCAAACGTATATTGTAAATTAGGTACAAATATTTATTGGAAACCTCTAACCTTTTCGTTTTATTTAAAATTCTACTTTATCTTTTGAACAAAATAAAATATACTTCAAGACTAAACTTTAAAATATACTGTCCAGAAGTAACATATCTTTTATAGCTTTACAACAAGAATGCGATAAATGGAGGACTACTACGGGATTTAAACTTTTAAAATAACCTCTCTGATAGAACTTTAGATGTTGTTATTCATTTTGAATCAATTTGGGCTTTACACACATATGTACGCATACACAGTTATCGCTTGATAAAACACTACTGTTGACAAATATAAAAATTTGTTCGGATCAGACTTTTATGTCGAGCTGTAAATCATACTAATTTTCTCGGTGATTACCTCCTTCCACATTCTAAAATTATTTGTATTTTAGTTACAGGTTTACCTACTTACTTGATAATACTCTTCACATTTAAACATGTGTAACACGGTCATTATGCGTAGCATGCAAAATGGCGACCACGAGACAAAGAACGACGCAGCTACCGCCGCTGTAAAATAAAAAAAAAACAGTATCAAGTATTTGGTTATTGATTACGGTAGTACAGGAAACTTTTAACACGCTAGCTGCGGCAAAAAAATCATAAAGCCGTGTACGCGCACGTACAAACACGAACACAGCGAACACAAACATCAAACTTGAACATTTGGTTCGTACGTATGGACGTCATGTTCGAACACGAACGCGAACATAGTTCGAATCGAGTTCGCGCACATCAGTCGTGAACTCTATCTAGCCATGGCGGCCATTGGAAGTGGTCGATTGTGAAGTAGCGGAAAGTCTTCGAACACCGTCCATACAGAACATACTAATAGGATCGCCGCAAACATGTTTGACGAACAGAGTGTTCGATGTTCGTTAGTGGTACGCACGTGCAAACCATATTGTTGCGTATCATGCAATGCAACAAATTTGTTCGTACGTGCGTACACGGCTTAAACTTTCATCTGGTGCGGTGACGGTCGAAATGCGCATCCATCGTCCTTTTCAACAGTGCGTATCAGTCCTTTTTGACCGGACACCACTAGGATAGATTAATGTTAATACCTACATTTGTAACCACGAGCCAAAATCTATATTTGTCTCAGTCAAACTCCTACAAATACCGAAGATAAATCGTTCCGCACCAGCGAGAAAGATATAGTTTTCACCGTGCGCACCAGCGGTAAGCACCGTATCGGGCCGATTTTGTGTTATCCGCAGTTAATGCATTTTCATAAAATTCTTGTTAAAAACACGACAAAATTCACGTCTGCTGCCATGTGGTCCGCTGGAAGACCGTATATGTATCGATATGATATTTTATTTTGATTGTATCGTTTAAATGATTAGCTAATACCTAGCATGCTCACAGGTAGGAACGTAGACATGATAATTTATTTTTATGCTTGACTTTACTTAAATGTAATAAGTGGGATTTCTGTTTTTAAATCATAAATTATCTGACAATATAACCATGTTTATTCAGCCGATTTCATATTTATGTGTTATTTTGAGGCATTCCGTTTAGCGCACCAATTTGTGGAGCACCAATTTGAATCACACCAATAGTAATAGAAATAGGAATAACAACTATTGCTGTGATTCAAATTGGAGCTCTTCAAATTGGTGCGCGAAATGGAATGCGTGCTTTTTTTGCAAGGAAATGAATTTGCTTCTTCTTCTTAGCGTGTCGATGACAATCTACACTGTGTCGGCCCAGAACTCAGCAACGAGTTTAGCACTATCCGTAGCGTCCATTAGTTCTTGAGGTGTACAGGTAACTGGGCAGGCGGGGCATGATGTTAAGTGCGCCATAGTTTGCGGAACGGCACCACATTTACACTCAAGGTTTGAGTTACCCGCAAATTTCCACCTGAGCAGGTTTTCCTTGCTTCGACCAACCTGAGTCCGAAGTCTATTTAGAGACTTCCAGGTCAGCCAAGGCAACTCATGCCCAGGTGGGAGATCCTCGGAAGGGGCAACAAATGGAGTGGGTAGAGAAGCCTTATCTCGCCACAGCTGGACTCTTGCCTGTGAACGTTCGCCATTGAGTGGGAGGACACGCTGTGCAAAGCTATTACGGCTCTTAAGTCTTTGCCGAACGGGGATGTTGTAGTGCAGAGGGTGACGCGTATCGCTTTCCATTTTAGTTCTCTCGCTAGAGCTAGCTACTGCTCTACGAACTTCTGGTGGCGCCATTCCTGCCAGTGGATACAGCATTTGTACCGGGGTCGGTTTGAGGCAACCAGTGATAATCCGGCACGTTTCATTTAGTGCTGTATCCACAAGCTTTGCGTGGGCAGAACGACTCCATACAGGACATGCGTATTCGCCCGCAGAAAAGGGGTTGCTTGCACGCACTGGACTTGAAAACCGGACAAAAAATCAAATCGGTTAATGCCCAAGTACCGACTTACGAAGTTTTCTTATCGGTTTTGTTCTACCTTTACCCTCTATTACGGTTTCGATTTTTATAGTAGTAAAATGGTTTCGTTGAATAAACCGGTTTTTAACGGTCTTCCCCGTCTACGCCCAATGAGATACTTAAAAATAATAATAAAAATAGCTAATTAACCGTAAGCTGTCAGACCTCGTGGAATAAACCAGTTTATTACGAATTTCAATAACGTACATTAAACGGTCGCACACGGAAATAATTGATACTATTACGGATATGGAACGATTAATAAAAGTTTATTTGTAAACCGGTTCCAAGTCCTCAATTAACATCAGCGAGAGCTGTTAGCACATATTTAATTCAGTTAATACAATCAAAACAAATAGACAAGGATCCTTATAATAAAACAAGAAGAAAGAAATGTCTTATTGAAATATTCCTTTGATTCAGGAAAACATCGCTTTTTTAAATATTATCCATGCACAGCTTCAAAGTCGTTGGTTCTGAGTAAACATTCCTTTTATTATCTACTTTTAGAATAAAACAAGATTTACCCTATTTTTTTCTCACCAGCTCTTTTGAACAATTAAACTGGCACACCCACGTTTTTTAACAACTTCCACAATAATGTATTGTGTCTTTGTGGTCTTTTCCCTAAAATCAGGACATGTCCGAAATCTGGATGGATGTGCGTGCTGGTTGTTGATGACTTTACTAGAAAATAATATGTAATTTATATATTAACTTATTACTTACCAATCATTTTCACTGCCTTATCCCTGTTCTGTTTCCCAACCACTGGACTACTTCGTAATTTATTCTGCGCAGACTTTAATTTTATTGTAATTTTAATATACAGTACCAAAATCGTTGTCATAGGTATCAAGAAGAAAACAAATATTTCGATACTGATAACAATATTCGCAGTGCTCGTTACAGTATAAAAACAAAACGAATACTCCTTACGATTCAATATCTCTATGTAAAATACATCGGGGATACAAAAACTTAATGATATGATCCATATAACACCTACAATTTTGAAGACGCGAGAATTCAACTTCAGTTTTTGCCGTAAAAAGGGTTTTGTCACAATAATGTATCGTTCAATCGTAAAAGCAGTTATTATGAGTAGGCTGCAGTTGCTGAGTATGTCCCAGAGGACGATATGTATTTGACAACCTATTTCTCCTAGAGGATAGAGCTCTGGAATAAAGATGATGTATATTTCCATCGGGATGAAGAGAGCGGTAAGTAGGTCGGTAAAAGCAAGGTTAGCGAGGTAGCAGTTGGTGGGTGTCCTCATGGTGCGGTCCTTGGCGATCACCGCCAGCGTACAAACGTTACCAATGACGCTCACAATCATGAAGATCCCCAAGACAGTGCTGAGGGCTATCTTGACAGCGTACGGGTCTTCCAAAATTATGCCATCTTCGTAGAACGCCATACCCACTGGTCCGAAGAAAGAGTAGGTGTTGTTCTCATATACGCTAACGTTTACGAACGACATTTTCTATAATTAGTGTCACAAAATACTCAAATTGAAGGGACAAATTCTAGTTTAACGTATTTTTATAATGACGACTACACATTAAATTCTAAAATTTGGCCAATATATCTATTAAGTGTGAACAGTGTCGCTCTGACTAGCGATAGGGAAGTACTGATAAAAAGAAATTTCGCCAGGGTAGGGCTTTGACGCGCCCTTATACAGCATGATGTTATGGGTTATGTTGTTTTTTAATAATAAAATTTTAATATAGATTCCTCCATATATTTTTATTGCCTTGTTATGTGTATCTTAACTCGTAATGTTAAACAACTGATGTCCTACAAGTTTTTATTTTTCCTTTCAGATAGACTACAAATAAATAAATCCCATTTGCAGCGATGAATAAACCGAGCTCATTTGTTACCCGGCTGACCGACCGTTTTGCCGACCTGGGAATCCAACCCCGTACCTCGTTAGTGGCTTGAACAGTATGGACTGGCGGTTTATCTTGTATAAAAAGGTAACTACGAGGCTTACTGCCCATTACAGTAGGTACACCACTATATTGTGTTCTACCCATGTGAGTACAAAATACATATAACTATTAAGTAATTGTCAACAAGAATTATGATTGCTGAACTTCTGTTCTACAAAAAGGGGCTAGTAGAGATACAAGGACTAAAAACTGTCTTTTGCATCATTCTCCTCGTAAAACACGGTATAATACACCGTTTACTTCCTAAAGTCTTAACGTTTTCGCCAACAGAACGTGAAATGTGGCCAACTTTGTTCGAAGCAATTAAGTGGAAGCCTCTCTTTAGTGTTCGCTCGTTAGCTGTTATAAGAAGAATCCTATTGAAATAGACAAAAGCCTGAAATAAATAGACAGATATGGCGATTTCGTCCTATGTCTGGGTAAACGGTATTCAATTTTAAGATAATAATTCTGCTTAATCTCTTTATGGTGTTTTTTTTTGTATGGTCGCAATCCTTTGATCTATTTGTATTTTAGACGTACCTACGTTGGTTTTTTTGAAGTATCAAGTATTTATATTTGAAGCCTTATTAGGGCCAAGGTACACTCTTTTGAGACGATACATATTTTATGAAGCAATATGAAAAAGAAAGTGGGGCACTTATCTGTATGAAAAGGGATTATAATACGATTTTCCTTGAATCAGAATTATATGAAAATTAGTACCTAACTGCTATATTTCTCCTATGAAACAGGGCCTGTTTTTATAAGCTAGAAAATAAGTTGTTCATTATTTTCTTTTGGTTCCTTTCGATCCTGACTCAGCGTTAATTTTCTCGGTGATTTCCCCAAATTTTCACTTACTGGCACGTTTTACCGATGCAGGTAGGTGATAAAAGAAATATATCGGTCCCCTAAAATATTTCTTTATTGTTATTACGTCCGTTGATTACGTTGGAATGATCTCGATCTTTAGCACCTAAGTACAAAAGACTGGGGAAGTGAATTCAATTTTACGTTGTAGGAAATAACGTTATATTTTAGTAGGTATTTGGTTTCGGTAAGTTCAGATTGGTATCCTATTAAATATGAAATGTTGCTGTTGCAAAGTTCGTCTATTTATTTAAGTATTTCTCTCGTTTACCAATCTCTTGACAGTTAAATCTATTTGCACGTATACTAGAGACACTATCCACAAGGGAATCAAGAAAACGTAAACATTTTGGAAGCGGATACGATAAAATAAACTTTAAAAAAAAGTAAAAACCGACTTCAAAGAAATACTAAAAGGAGTAAAATAATTACCATAATATAAAATTAACAGTTTCAGAAGTCGGTGGCTTCTATTTGCTTCAGTGTAGAGTTGCACCGACTTCTGAAACTGTTAATTTTATATTATGGTAATTATTTTACTCCTTTTAGTATTTCTTTGAAGTCGGTTTTTACTTTTTTTTAAAGTTTATTTTTTATTAAATACGTTTTAGTGTCATAATTTTAACCCCCTCCTTCATAACCCTTCTTTCTGGCTTTGACGTAGTCGGGCATAAAAAGTCCTTTCAAATGATACCTTACACGATATAATGAAAACATTCCAAAGGGGGGGAGGGGGGGACACGCACCCCCTCCTCTTTTCCAGTAGTCGGTTCCCAACAACAAATATAAACAAAGCAATATTAGTAATTTGAGAATTTTGCTTTGATCCGATGAGGAGTTCCGTTTCATATCTCTGAAGTTCATGGTCTAATCATAACAAAATTTATATGGGACCAATCGGAAAGTATACCCTTTCGAACAAAAAAAGAATTTTTAAAATCGGTTCATAAATGACGGAGATATGAGGTAACAAACATAAAAAAAAAAAAAAAAAAAAAAAAAAAAATACAGACGAATTGAGAACCTCCTCCTTTTTGAAGTCGGTTAAAAATGAGGAGTTATTTATGAATTCCGTTTGCAATATTTCAGAGGATTCAAATTCTCCTGATGCATTATGCATTACTCATTGCATTATTTATCGATCGCTTTATATTAAAAAGAATGCCAGTAAGTATTATACAAGGTTAGTCAGAAAGGGGGTACTAATCCGAAAGGGTGATAAAGTGCACATAATAATGAATAACTTTTGTTCTACAACTTTTCCCAAAACTCAATAGTTTAAGAGAAATAGTTGTTCAAAAATCTCAAAAAAAAAAACTCTAAAATCTATCTATCCCCAGTTATGATCAGCTGTGTTTACATTTTAGGTCATATTTGGGGTCATGGATTAGAAGCACCATTTCCTGAATTTGTAACTAAAGCAGGGATGAAGGATTTTTGAAAAAATAAAATAATTTTATTTGAAAAAAAATATATCGAAATTTGAAAGAACAATGATCACTCGCCTAACATGCTTGGACTAGTAAAATCTAACAAAACGTAACTTGATGAAACATAATGTCGTTTCATTCGCCTACATAAATATAAATAAGTACAGCCTTCAATATATTTTTAAAAGGTGGGAGAGACAAGATATTTTGCCACTTCCATTAACAGATTCAAAACGTGATGCAATTCCAAGTCCATTAAACGAATGCCAAGTCAACAAGAGTAGAAGATCAATCGGAATCTGTAAGCAATGCAAAAATATAAAAAAAAGGGAAAATAATATAAAATCGCACAGAACACCAAAGAATATTGTAACAATAAGCGAGGAGAACACAGTCGTCGCCGAAACTACAACGACATGGTTACCATGGACACGGTCAGCGGAGAAAACCACAGATTAGTTAATAGTAGCTAGCTACAGAAAACCGTCAATTTATTTTTACTTGTCAAGAATAGGGAGGGACGTAATCAATCGGTTTATGACAGTATCGATTTTTAGATGTAAAATCATTAGTTTTTTATCTAATTCATGGCTTTATTAAAACAATTTACCACGAAGTAACATCAAATTCTATTACTGGCTAAGCTTAGTATAATATTGATGTGAGTTTATACGGTTGACATTGCCTGGGATTTTATTTCGATTTATGATATAAAATCATAATAGACTAGAAAAAGTATGGACTTCTCTAGTAACGTAAGTAATTACGGATGCGTTCGAAGTTAGATATTTTATACAGCGTTCTGATAAATAAAATAGTGTTTTTTAAATAAGATTATCTATATTTCCCCATCTTTTAAAAATAAACGAAGATATCCAATAAATACACTAACAATGCACTAATAAATTGGTGACAGTTTCATCTCGGGAACAATTTCTAGTCCAAAGTGACCATTGTTCTTTTAACACTTGCTTTCAAACAGTCATCAGCGATATTATAAGTGGGCTTCGGATTAATACCCCCTTTCCGACTAACCTTGTATTATTTAACAGATGAAAATTAAATAATTTAAAAATTGCAATACCTGATTATTATTTTTTACGTTCTCTCATTATTACCTACATACATTAGACAACAAAAACGTTTTCGTAATCTATCTCTATGATATAATATAATTAATCTACAAGGCATGTCTGAAAATTGGAAATATAAAAAAATGCGGTTGTATAAAGGATAACCAATAGAACCCATTTCGACCATTTTTGATATATTTTTCCGTTTAACTGTTTGTCGGTTTGTTTGTATACGCATCACGTTAAAAAGTACTAACTTAATGCGATTGACTTTTATAGTCAAATATTGTGCGTATCGTGGAATAACATTTAGTTTTTGTTTCATCGTAATCAGTTCGCTAAGTCAACAGATATTAGAATTCAAAGAAGCAGAAATTAGCATCATTTGTACCATATTTGCTCAATAGATGGCGTTACATGTATGAGAGTATGTTAAATCATCATCATCACCATCATTCAGCCGAAAGACGTCCACTGCTGGACATAGACCTCCCCCAGGAAGGGGGGGTTTGCCGTAATCGCCACGCTTGGCAGGCGGGTTGGCGATCGCAGTATGGCTGTTAAAGTACTCAGAGAACGCTGCTGCCCATCCTCTAGTGAATCCCTTATTCGCCTTTAACGACACCCATGGGAAGAGATGGGGTAGTGCTATTCTTTACGACAAGCACCACACGGGACATGTTAAATCGCGTAATCAATATTGTGCCTTTCCAGGTATGCTAACATAATAAATTATTATTAAATCTACTATAATGCTAATAGTATACTTTTAATGCTTGTAGCCAGTTTTGAATCGCGATATGGTTTCGTTACATCTACATGTTTTAGTTATTGCGACACAATATTGGTTTCCGACTTCCACGCGGACGGAGTACGCACAGCTAGAAACAAGGATAAGAATAAATTTATTTACCTACCAAAAAAAATTCTACAACATCTTCCATGTATCTAAAATGGATGTTTATCTATATAAATAAAAAGAAAAGTCCGGACTGACTGACTGACTGACATCAACGCCCAGCTCAAACCCTTGGACCTAGAAAGCTGAAATTTTGCACAGATGTTCCCTTTATAATGTAGACAAGAAATAAGAAAGATTTTTCGAAATTCAACCTCTAAGGGAGTTAAACAGGAGGTGAAAGTTTGTATAGAAAATCGTCACTTAACGGCTTCAAAATTTCACGCAAGCGAAGCTGCGGGCAAAAGCTAGTGTTTTACACAATTGCTTGTAAGGAAAATATTAACTGTGGCTTCCATACTAGGGCGAACCTGTCTCGAGAAAGCCTGAAATAAATTAATTCTTGTGAGAAAAACTACACCCTGGCTACGAAAGTAATTGCGTTGATCTAAACAAGCGGTCAAATTGCGGCAACCATACAGTGCAAGCGTACGGTCACCCCTAATTGAAATTATAGCTTGTTGTATAAGTAGCAACATAAGTGGGGGGAGGGGGAAGGAGGGGGGCTGAAGGAAATACGACTTCGTTCAAATAATAAGTTTTCACGCTAATGAAATTAGACTATTATGTATACTAATCTGTTTTTATGTGTATATTTTAGGATTTCCTGTTTTTGTTGCTTGATTATTTAGATTTCTGTGGATGCTTGAAAATATCTTAGTAAATGATTAATTGATTTTTGTGAACATACTTACTGGAAAAATTATGGTACAAAAAGTAGGTATCTATCATAATATGGCTTGAAAATCAATAAGTATCCAACGTTTGTACTTGCTTGATATTTAATAGGTGCGTGGTTATTACGAAAAGATTCCAATACGGAGATATATTGACTGTATTCAATCAAGTCTTGTTAATACTCAAAGGTTCTCGTACAAGTAGGAAGTAAGTGGTTACTGGATTGAAGATCACAATAGTGCACAGATTAACTATACCCTTTTTAACGTAAGGTGAGTCCCGGGGTTTTTCTACAAAATGTTACCGTATCATATCAAAGAATATCAATTATAAAAAAAAAAAAAAACAAAACATGTATAATCAGGGGCGAATTTAATACGTTGGCTGCCCTAGGCCTATGAAATATTGCCGACCCTGAGCTGTAAATCACGAAAAATTAAATGTATTTTTTTTTTGCGAGATGCGATGTACACATTATAAAAATACAGATTCGGGTCTAATCGCGTAAAAACTTAAAAAGGCACTAAATACCTTTTTTATCCCGACGTTTCGGCCGAATTTCACCGGCCGTGGTCACGGGTAGACTGAAGTGGCGGAGCAGTTGTCATCTTCGTGAAGCAAGGGCATTTTCATCTACCCTCACTTGATCTTGATTTTTTATAAAGTTATCGTCGGTACTTCGACACACCACACTAACGACGTCTTTACACTCGCCTAAACCGTCCCGTTGACGATAACACTTGCTGATGACCGGATTCCATGATGTTGATAGTTTGTATCCATCTTCCCGATTGAAATTCTTGTATTTCTTAATTTCAATCGCTTCACGTACAATTCTGGGATAATAGTGACGATCGGTGGAGAGGATTTTTGGACTATGTAATTCTATCCAGTGATTGGAACCGGACTCCAGAAGATGCTCGGCTATTGCGGACTTATTTATCTGGCGGTTTTTGACTGCGGCGATATGTTCCTTAACCCGTTCTGCGATCGTTCTTTTGGTCTGCCCGATATAAGAACTACCTATTTTTGAGTTTTTACATTTGAGATCAGTTTATTGAGTTTGAGTTGGCGGATAGGTACACAGAAGGCGCGACTACAAAAAAAAAACAGCAAATTTTGCCGCCCTAGGCCCGGGCCTACCTGGCATATAGGGAAATCCGCCCCTGTTATATATATACAGCTATTTCACGCTTTTTGATGATGTCGTTTACGTTTTTTTCGATAGCAGTCTCCTTGCGGCTACAATTCACGAAATGACTGCTATGTCAGGACTCATCTTTAGATAGATTTGAACCCGTTGCAAGAAAAGCTATGGCATTTTTACACGGCTCATTTTACATACTCTATATATCTATACACCGTGTCCCAGAAAGTAGTGTCAAGCGGAAGTCCAGAGGTAAAGCACCCTTAGAGGTACCCGAAATACCCCCTTGTATGTCCCGCGATTTTTTGTAGTTTTCGAGTTGTGATTTCTTTTCATGTACACAATGATAAACATTTTTTTTGACTTTAACGAAATTTTTGATCGTAGTGCCATGAATACATGATAAAAATGCGTGTTCTATACATCTAGTTTAGACAAAATAGCTATTCACGTCACTATGATAAAAAAATATTATTTAAGTTCGAATTTGGTTAAGACATGAAAAGAAATCATAACTCGAAAACTACAAAAAATCGCGGAATATACAAGGGGGTATTTTGGGTACCTCTAAGGGTGCTCTACCACTAGACTTCCGCTTGACACTACTTTCTGGGACATGGTCTATATCTGCCATGGCAAACGAATTGTAGGTACCAGCGATTGGGGTTACTTTGATATCAAGGGGCGACATTGATAGTTACTAAAAATATTGCATTTGGTCATATATATATCTCTGTAAAATGGCACTTATACATTTTAACTTAACTGTATAGGCAACATTGACAGTTTTCCTATTTTGCCCTACGGTTAAAAAAAGTACAGAGCATAGATTCGATAAAAAAAGAGAAATATTCCTTATCAAAGTCGGACTGTAGACTTTTACTTTGATAATCCCTGTTTAGTCATTCAGTGTCAAAGTAGCCCCAATTAGGACTCGAATTTTGTACATAATCAGGGGTGTGATTTAGTATTTTTTATCTTCGCCATCTAACTCCGTAGACACCTTTATCTAGTCTATGTGATTTTATACATATCTCAGTTAATTTAGTCTACATGAAATATTTTTGATGTAGCAACTAAAAGCGAAAATAAATATACAAACACATGAAGCTCAAAAAATTGATTAAAGTAACCCCATTCTACGGTACTCTTGTTAGTGTAGCATATCTAATTATTTATTTTATTTTGCATATTCATAATGTAACTTTTTGTAAATATTTGATGAAGTTTATTGCCCGTTCTTCTCCATAGGTAATATAGGTACACGGTGCAGGTGGAACGTGGCAGTAACATCTTTATTTCGACAACTCCAATGTATGTAAATGGTCTAATTGAAATAAATGCTTTGACTTTGAGGTTAAAATTATTATCTTTATAATATGATTCATGATATCTCCAAACTTGTTGTTTTGGTAGTTATTTTTTTCACAAAAATGGTAACATTCTGGTTTTCTGCGGAGCGACTGCCGTTTGACTTAGATTTCCGTAGATTGATGTTATCACGTTAGATATAGCTGCCCGAAACCTGGTAAAAGTGATCGATTTAAATATTCTTTTCTATATCGCCCACTTACTTACGGCAAAATAAAAATTAATTTAAAAAAACCTTGTTGTTTGTTTAAAGTGTGATGTTGGCGGATATTAAAGCAATGTAATGTAACATTTACGAAAAAGCTTTTGCAGTTTTATTTCTTAATTTACAATATTTGTTTATTTTGTATAACTTTGTAACATCTTGTATCTTGACTGTACCTTAATCAATTTTAACAATCTGTGGAAACGTAGTGGATGGTGACACATTACCATATTGTTTTAGTTTAATAGTTAGATGTAATTTAAACTGTACAATAAACTGTTTGTTTTCGCTAATAAAATAAATAAAATATGTTGTTACGCATGTGGCGGCATCTATCCACGCCACATGCGAACTACGCAACACATCGGTGGTGTAGACGACTACAGCGACAATATCGACAACTATCATAGATAACAGTTCCTACATCGCGCTATCATGATTTAACACGCAGATAGTATAAATATACAACCTCCCAACATCAACCGTAGACCATTGGCTGGAGACCCCTCAGGTCTCGCCAATAAACTGCCCGGTTACGTAGAAATGGTCCCCTAGGACAACCTACAGCAGTACAATAGAAAAAAAAAAAACGTCAACCTTAGGGCAGTAGCCCGCCAGGCACAAGACTCCGCCTGGTTGGAGGATCCTCCCTTTGGTTGGAGGAACACCACACCTCGTTCCTCCACATCGGTGACCCCGACGTGATATTGTTAACTTAGGAGTATAGGCCAGAATCTATTACATAATTCCAAACTCTAATTAAAATGCCCCATCATAATAAAAGTTTCCTTTAAGTACGTACTATCTAAATAACCATTCTATGCATACACATAGGTATGCCTCTTGCGGAAACTCGAGGGCCTAATAATATTGTAAATGGCCCTTATTGTGTCGAATGTCATAATCATAATGCATGTCATCAAACTGCCTCGCCCACGCTATATAATTAATCTCGTTTGACAGCAGAACCTACCTATTTGAATCTATAATGTTATACACTTTAGTCGTTTGGTACCAGGTACGCATATTTCAATGACTGCGAATAAAGTCTTGATTTCACGACCCCAGCTCTTAGTAAAGGTTTTTTTTTTGGCTCGAACTGTGTAAACAAACACTCGAATAACTTTCTACAAAGTTAATCGGAAAGGGGGTACTAATCCGAAGGCCACTTAAATTATGACTGATGATAGTTTTAAAGCAAGTGTTAAAATTTCAAAATTCGATAATTTAGTTTATTTCCATGTCAAACTATTTTATTTTAGTTTTTTCAAAAATTCTTCATCCCTGCTTTAGTCATGAATTTAGAAAATTAAGCTTCTAATGTGTGATACAGCTGATCATAACTGAGGATAGATACGAGGTTAGCGTATTTTTATGTCATTTTTGAAAAGCAATTTCTGTTATACTATTGACTTTTTGGGAAAGTGGTAAAACAAAAGTTATTCATTATTATGGGTACTTTAACACCCTTTCGGATTAGTACCCCCTTTTTTGACTAACCTCGTATATACCTACATATGTATCCACTAAAGACATTTTCATTTTAAATCAGGCTTCAAAAGAACTTATTTCAACCCTCAAATGAATGGATAAAATGAAAAATAGATCAGGTAATTGACCCCCATTAGTCACTAACCGATGCTTTATATACTTTGGGACACTTTTTAGATAGATGTTCCTCTGAAATACACACACACACACATTTGGCGTAGTAGTTGAGCGATTGACTTTTTGCGATACGGGTCGCGGGTTCTATATCCGCACAGAACAAATATTTGTATGGCCTACAGTAGCTGTTCCGGATCTGGGTGTTTGTGCACGTGAAGATTTGTGTCTATAAAAGCTCGAACGATATAGGACAAATCCTAGTATAGGGCAACGATATTTATTAAAAGAAAAAAAATGCGTTATGTCCAATTTCTATATTCAAGAATGTATATTTTGCTTACTAATCTAGGTGTTAGGTATAGGATACACAAGTCTTACTTTTGATGAATAACTGTCTTTAAGATCGGAATAAATCGGACTTATATGAATAATATTGTTGTAGAAAAAGTAAACCTTTTCCGAGTAATATCAAATATAAACGAATAACATGAGGATACGTCAAGAAGATTATTGTTTTGCAAAATTGAGACTATTTTAAAAACATTGCGTGATTCACACGATAACGTAATGTCAACTTTATATGACAAATGTTTTCAAGATCGATCTGTTAATAAAAAACAACGCGATAAGGAATGTGAATATCGTGTGAATTTACCCGTTGAAGAATCCAATCAATAGTCTCAGAGAAGAATGTAGAGCTTCTAGCAGACGTGTGTGAACGTAATGGTGGACATTACTTATAGTCACTACTGTGAACTAAGGTACGTAGGTATGCTAGAGAAAACTTAACAGAAAGGCGAATGCTACATGCTGAATGTGTAGATATTTAGATCGCTATCCTGGATTGTGACATTTATTGAGCTCCTACGTCAGTGGATCACAAGCCGGGATCATGATTAAAATATCGTGATAAATATTGAGTGTGTAGCATGCGTCAATTCCACACGCGTTTATGTGCATCAGTGGCAATGTGCGTACATTATAGAAGGCCTCCCTTTTTTTTTCGTGGGATAATCCTCATGGATACCCTTCGCCTGGGGAAGCCGAAGGGTTATGCCGGACTCTTACCGGCTAAAAACCCACGGTGTTCCTTCTCCTGACTTTTGGACGGGGTCGCGGGATTTGCAGCATGCACCGCTACCCCGGCAGGCCTCGGTCCGCCAGCCCCTGGCGGACCTCTCCTTCTGTGGGTCCTTGCCCCACGTCCTCCTGAGAGGCACGCACGGAACACATGCGCGCCGCCTTCTCGGGCCTGTTACTGGTCGGGCGATGGGTCCCCTAACCCGTCGCCCGCAGGCCACACACTAGGGTGTCCGGAGACCGTCGCGCGCCCTCCACGGAAGGCCTCCCCAATTATTATTTTTCATAACCTCACTCCTGTTTTCCCCGAAGTGTTTGGCAGAGGTGTATAGTATACACCCTCATTTCGCCGTCATGCTTAAGTCGCATGTAATAAGGAGCGAGCCTGTTGCCATCAACCGGCCACAAATCCAGACTCCGGGCTGCTACTGAGAAATTCCACTCGGAATAAATCAATAAAACTTTGCCCAGCCTGGGGATTGAACCCAGGATCTCAGTCCAGCGGTCTCGACCACTAGACCAAGGAGGCAGTCAATTTTTCAGGGGCCAATATTTAATTTAAAAATACAGGGTTCATAAAACAACGATTCTATTTTAGTATATTTATTGTATTCTGTCTACAGGAAACAGATGGGCATTGTTAAAAATCTAAGAGTTAATTCTAAAAGTCTTGATAAACCACATTGTGAATTATAATTAAAATAAATAATATTATTGGTATCACATTTCCCTCACAGTTGGTTTAATACGCATTTACCCCTCGACCTAAAACTAATTGAAAGTGATCAAACTAGCTGGTTTGATCATTCAGTCTTTTCGGGGTTAATAATAGCTGCTAATTTTTTGTCCTCTTGATGTACTTCTTGGTCGTCCCAGCCCCACACAGCGTGGCTACCGTCACCGGTTCTCTTCACGCGTTTCTGGATGACGTCATGCGATACTGTCTTGAGGTCATATGCCCATCCGATTGCGGCCATGGTATCAATGAACAGTTTTGTGAGGTTTAGGGAATAATCACCGAGCTCAGCGGTCTTGTAGTCCCAAGGGAATGTGTGATGGTAATTGTGGAATCCTTCTCCGAGCACCACTAGGGAGACGGGTTTGGTTTCCACCGGGTTGATGTTCTTGTCGTAAGGCTTGGAGCCCCACAGGTGAGCGGCGGAGTTCACCAGCCAGGTCACGTTCAACGTCCACACGTAGCGGAAGATCGAGCACACGAAGTACGCGTTCCATACCGATTCACCCCACAGAGTAGGGATATAACACGGCAGGATGAAGCAGATTAGAGGCATGAGGATCAAGTAGTATCTGCGAAATAAAGTATTGAATTTAGTATAATATAAGATTTAAAAGGTTAAACCTATTTAATAATGAATGCTGCAAAGGGCAATACATTTTTATCTTTACAGCTTAGTCTATTTTTAGAGAATAGGACACTGAGAGATGAAATAAAGTATAAAGTGCTTTGGAATGTTATTTCTGTACACAGCTTATCAACGCGGGATTACAAAACAAATCAAAGCTAATATATTTTTAACAATTTCAATTGCATTTCATTTAAATATCCTCGTATGAAATATCAACTCACTTCTTCTGGAAACGCAGAATAGGATCATTCTTGAGGTCGCTCAGGTCGATGGTGTGTCCTTTGGCCTTGATCTGAGGGTGCTTCCTAACCAGCAGCCAGCCCACGTGGGAGAAGAAGAAGCCTCGAGTAGCATTATGAGGATCAGCGTCAGTCTCGGAGTACTTGTGATGCATACGATGGTCACGTGCCCAGTCAACTACGGCATCCTGAAATGAAGTTATGAGATTGAGAAAAGTCCTTTACGATATAAATTCTAAAAGGTAAGAGTCAGACCGGGACCATGTCATATATCATCACAAGCTCAGTTCAGGTTTAAAAAACCGACCGGCCTCGTGTCCCAGCTTTGTGTCCCGGTCTGAGTGCTAAAATCAAGACTAGAAACCTTCTCTTAAAACTTGATAAGATTCTATGATTTCTAGTAGGTAGGACCTAAGAAATAGGCTAACAATCGTTAGCAATAAGCTAATAACCATTAGCAATAGGCCAATAATCGTTAGCAATAAGCTAATAACCATTAGCAATAGGCCAATAATCGTTTGCAATAAGATAATAACTGATTGCAATAAGCTAATAACCGTTAGCAAATAAGTTAACAACTGTTAGCAAAACAATGTTTGTAAGTAGTAATAAGTTGTCAAGTTAATTGATATCTATTAGTGCAATAAAAATCACAACACTTTCGGTCGTAATGATTGGAATCATTTGTTATTACAAATGTTTTATCACATTATTATACTAACAAGTGATTATTATTATCTGTTTTGCTAATCACTACTGCTATATTCTTTTCACCATAAGATGAGTCCTGACAGCTCGGTCATTTCGTAAATTGTAACCATATGGAGACTGCTATCGAAAAAACGTAAACGACATCATCAAATACCGTAAAATTGCTATAAAATCCATGTTTTGTTTTAAAAAAATATTTGATTTTCTTTGAATGGTAACGTTTTGTAGAGAAACGTCAGGAATCAATTTATAGTGAAAAGGGTATACCAGATTTTGACAAACATTAGCGGTGAAAAAAGTTTCGAAAATCTATTAAAATGGTTTAAAATATTTTCTACTTGAGCTAATATTAAAATTTCATAAAATACTCTATTCATAAATTCATATTCGTAATTTTCGGAACGGTTTTAAAAACTAGCAAAAAATATTAATCATATTGTATGATACCACTTTACAAAATTACTTAGTCATGTCGTAATCAAGTATGTTTATATTTCAGAATAATATTCCATAAACTGTTGCAAATTACTATACTGGATATTAAATAATAATACTTTGTTTATATTAAAGAAAGTCCGACCGATCACGCAGATACATTAATATATGTGATAAGTTAATTGCGGGCGGAGGGTAATCGTCGATAATAATGTTAAGAGGTGATGTTGATAACGCTATTTCTCACGCGTGGTAAGCACATGCATACCATATTATAGATAGCGAGTATTCACGTGTTGATCGTATGGAAATGTTTATAGTTGTCAAATGCCCGAATTTCTACGTCTATGCCATCGACTTTATTGTTGAATTCGAACCGCTATAATTGTGACAGGATTTTCAGCATCATTATCATGCTGTACATGTGGTTCCTAATGATGCCGCTACAATGTGAAAATTGCCGTAATCACCACGCTTAGAAGAAGGATCGGTGATCGCAGTCCGTTGTTATTCACATGAGAACCCTGCTACCAATCTTCTTGATTGTAATCACATAATCACTTTTTACGAAAACCGCAGGTGGCGAAGGGATGGCTTATTCTTATATAATCATCATAGTAAGAAATGTCAAAAGAAACTTTTAAAATGTCAGAAACATACTAAACACAATAAATATACGCACGATACGAGCGTAAGTGGTAAATTCTGGTTATTTCATGCGAAAGACAAATCAACCATGTCTGGTCACTTAAAACGCTCTATCTTTAGACCTTACATGTTAATGCTGAAGGTGACCTTAAATAACTTTCGCGTAATTTCCCTACTTTCCTAGAAAATATAGTATGACGAAACATTTACGCAATCATGCTATCATTTACGCACACATTTTCTATGCGTTTTAACCTTAATACAGGGTGCATGTGCTGTGATAAGATAGTCGACAAAATATTCCGGACACATGTTTTAATCATGAGACAAATGCCCTTCCTTACCCTTGACCGCTTGAAATGTTAACCTGTCTTCATTATTTTGATTAATTCAAAGTAATTTATGAAAATTTTATGGTTGCGATATTATTTGCATAATTAATAAGAATTCTTTTGTTTTTTTATTCCGCGTTTTCTTTCAATGTAATTGCATAATAAATATACAGGGTGTTAACGAATTCGTGTAATTCCTTCAAACCACGTGATCTATTGGTGACACAGATTAACCCTAAATGGGACTTTTTGAAAATCAACTAAAAAAATAAATAAAAAAAACTTGATTTTCTATTTCTGAGTCATTTTAAAGCCTTGAGTTATCTGACTGCAAAGAGCGATATCACGTTAGTCGTGCCTGCCAGCGGTGGCGCAATGCTTTCATTAATTTATGCGTGGCATCGAAATTTTCACACAAATGAAACTGTTTTTTTGCAAAAAAAATAAATTCAATTTTTTTTACTGAATCCTTATTAAGTGGTTTAGATACGATCGGTAACAAAGCCGCATGAAAAAATAATAGTTATTTTTTTTTATTTTTAATCAAGCTAAATCCCGTGCGGGGCCTGTCTACACCACTAGTAGATCATGTGGTTTTAAGGAATTACACGAATTCGTTAACACCCTGTATACTAGTACTAGTATATAATCGACTTTGTGATCCTAATTTAAAATGGAGCGCGCGAATAAAAAGAAATGGTTAAAAAAAAAAACTATGTTTTCCTTAATTGTATACCGTCCTTTATTTTATACTCCTGGTTCAAATGTTGGTATAATAACTTTAAGCCGTAGGTATATATTTTTATATTATTCAAATGTAAAAAAAAACTTAGGTATGCCAAAACATAGGAATGTATTGATCATTAAAAAAGACCTAGTCATAAAACTTTTAGTCAAAACAAACAGCAAAATTTCAATGGCCATGACACCTACCGTGAAGATAAGGAAGTGATAATAATTAATCATGTTGAGTTTCCTCGCAAAAATCTAAATAGTAAGGTAGGTACTTATTCGTTTACAAAACTTACTTGGAAGGCCAATGTGTTGAAGATAGTCAGCAGGATTCTGAGTGGCAAGCGCGCTTTGTAGGACTTGTGTGCCCATAGCCTGTGCGCCCCAGCTGTGATGCCCAGGCCTGAGCATATATACAAGAATATCCCTGAAAATAAAGAAACACCAATATTAATAAACGAAAAGTTACTATGTTTGAAAGTTACTCTCTTCGTGGGTGTCGAATCGAAGATGCCTATCACCAAAGTGGTCGCTTTGTAAAGATAATATGTCGACGTATCCTCCTGCAAGCCTAACATATGCAATGCGACATAACTTTGTCGTCGCATTATCTCGTCTCGGCACGAGATATTGCGACGACAAAATTATTATGCACTGCTAACATGCGTTAGACCGGCTGCGCGCTTATAACACTTCGTTACGATCACCAATGGGTACCTAAGTGGTAGGTAACATTTCCAATATTCCCTCGTTAACAGTTCACGTAGTGAAGTATTCATGAAGATTGCTCTTTAAAACGACTTACTTATTTCATCTAATGTTTTATTATTATTGAAAAGGAATACCACTGATATTCAATACAACCTACCTAACCTCCGGTTTCTGAGTTGAGAATTCTAGGATGAGCAGTACTTATGTAACATTTAAGTATAGAGTTGTCAAAAAAATTACGGATTTTAAAGCATTTTTTTGACAACTTCGTACTCAAATATTACTTAAGAGTCCGTGCACAAAATTCACTCACTAGAGTTTAGGCAAATTCATTATGATGCTATGTTTGTGTGCACCGTTCACGCACACATGCCTAAAGATCAAGCGTTGTGATCGCTTAAACAGTTTTGATCCTATGGATCATATTTTTAAGTAATTTTTTAAATTTATTTTTATTCGCCTAACAAGATGACTCCACCCTGCCTGATCTTAAGCAGCAATGGATAAAATCCAGATAAACAGGTACCTACATAATTATGATATTATACAGGTACGGTAAAAAAGTGTTTGTGTATATTCGTTTAGTAGGTATATGTACTTATCACAATCAACAAAAATGGTACAATTTGTTAGATACATTAAGGTACATTCAATAACATTGAGGTAAGCGTTTTATATAAATACGAGTAGTATGTATATTTAGGTAGGTAAATAAATGTTTTTTTTCACCGATGTCAATGATGTCTAAGATAGACTTGGAAAGTACAAACAAATTTAAAAAGTGTTATTGGTACTGGCAGGCAGGTGGCAAGTGTCGTGGTGGCCCAGAGGTTACAGACCCGCTTGTTAAGCACGGGTTGCGGGTTCAAACCCAGGCATATACCAATGTGACTTTTTCAATGATATATAATGTACTTTCTTAGTTAATCTAAGACGCCACTAACATACGGTGAAGGAAAACATCGTGAGGAAACCTGGACTTGGTCTGAAATCGAAAACCCGCAGTGAGCAAGCGTGCCGATCAATGCTCGTTTCTTCTCTGTATGAGAAGAGGCCTTTGCCCAGCAGTGGGACAGTTACAGGCTAATATTTATTTATTTTATTGGTACTGGACCCGTATTTGAAACCTGTATTATAAAAAAAAACATTAAAATAGAAGGTTGGAATTGGATTGGGAGGAAAAATAAAGTTTTATAAAATGCAAAACAATTAAATTTGAATATTAGGTCTTTACCTCTGAAATTGTTCTTTTATTTCACTCTTCAAGTCAACATTTTGTATGTACCTATTACAATTTACTGTTCAAAGTGGCTGTTTAATAAAACGACAATTTCATAATTAAAGACCTTAGTACTCGTAAATGAAAATCATAGGGATTCGTGGTAAATTTTTAATATAATATCTATTACAATTTAAGACAGGCTACAGAAGATTGTTAATTAAAAAAAATTAAAATGTTTTGTCCCTCAATGGCATCACCCATTATCTACAACAAATTTGTACATTAATATCAGTAAGTAAGTAAAGTAATTAAGTAAATCATTAAAAATAATATCTATGAAACATACCTATTGTAGGCATGTTTCATAGAAAACTAGAGGACTAATTAATTACTAGCGGACCGGTAGGCAGACGTTGTCCTGCCACAACGCGACACGGGTCCAACTATAGCTAAAAACTATGGTGACTAAAATAGAAAGTGTACGGTCGGGGACCCCGTCTGGAACGAAGTTCGTTCTCACGTACCTACGATTTAAATCAAAAATATTTGTTTTTTGCTGGTGCCATCTTTAATTTAGATTTTGACTCCATAACCATAGTCAGCGCCCTCGCAAATCATGAAAATGACACCCATGACGAAAAATTGCAAATTTTTGGTGGCAAATGGGAGAACGAAAGGAGAATGCCCATTTTTGTGTGGGGATCCGTACCAACTTGCGTCAAACCAAATTTACTCTCAAGAGTCTAGTTTGTATTTAAACTTTACACTACCAACAAGATTTCGTCAATATTTAACCACATTTTCGAAATATTAAAAAAAAGTTAGAAAACGCCTGATTATATTTTTAGCAATTTGTAGTAGTCGTGATTACGATCATTTATTTATTATACATATAGGTATGCGTTTTAGGCCGCATTGCTGAGAAGTGCATTGCATAATATAAATATACTACGAGTACACGTGCGCGATAAGTTGAGACCCGGACTACTTCGCCTGCGCCCGCACGCTTGCCGTTCTCGCCTATATTGTAACGTTACGCGCTCAGGTCTCAACTTATCGTGCACGGGCAGTATCTTCAATCGTATATTTCCATCCTTTTTTAACCATAATATAATATTTCCATCAATCGTTTGAAATAACGCACTCCTTCTGTTCATATTTTCACGGTTGACAAAATCTGATAAATGATTCGGGAGTAAATGCCTGGCCTTTGCAAAACTGATGCTTCTGGTGGGTCTTCAATGAGCCTGTGGTATTTATTTAATAGCGCACAAGCTATTTTAAAATCATGCATTAGATGTCTACCAGCTCTGTTATTATAAACTTCAGAGTCACTATCTCGATACGCCACGACACAAGAGTCACTATCTCAACACTGTCAACATTTATTATAGACGTAGTGACTTAATTAAGTATTCAATAAAACTACCAGAACGACTTAAACGCAGGAAAAAAACATACATCGATACAAATATCAAAACGCCATAACCAAATTGACATTGATACTGACAGTCAAAGACGTGCATAGACTATACACTATATGTGGAACTGACAGTTCCATAATTCGGTGTTCCGAAACTCCTTGACTAATATCTGAATAATGTGTGTGTGTGTGTTTTGAATAATATCTGAAATACGCAATGTTTTTTTTTAATAAAATGGTGACATAAAGTAAAACGATTAAATAGAATTAATTATTTTCTATTGTGCAATCTTGTAGATTTACTTACCTAGATAGCGAAAACAATTGACAAAAGTAATCGGAACGAAAACGTTTTCGGAAATGAACTTTTATTATGATGGATTATGCCATTTTTGCGGAAGTAGATAATTGTTAATAATTTATTATCTTTTATTTGATGTTTTTTTAATGCGGTTAAAAAAGACAGTTAAAAATCAGTACATTTTACACATAAATAAAACATTATTTTCGGTGTTAATGTACTTGTGACGCTATGTGGTACGGGATATGGGCATTCTCCTTTGAAAATTTTGGTGGTGCCTCTGTCTGTGGTGTTCTGAATTTTGATTTTGATAATCGTTTCAGCGACCTTGAAAACCATGAAAGCCATACCCATAATGAAAAAATTGCAAATTTTCGTAGCCGCCATATTGGATTTTCATTCTGACCCCATAATCATTGTCAACACCCTCGAAAACCATGAAAACGACACCCATGACGAAAAATTTGAAAACTGTCATAGCCGCCATCTTGAATTTTCGTTATGACCAAATTCACACTTTAAATAAAAAGACTAGGTATGACAAATTTTAATGTTCTTCATAAACAAGCAAAGTACTTAAAATAAAATTAATACTTATCGGATCAAAATGTGGTAGTCAGCGTACAATTTCTGAAATATATTTACGTAGAACATGCGCGCACCTGCAATGCAAAGTGATACGTGTTCACGCTGGGAAGGCCCGGGAACGACTGACGGGATCGGTTTTGCGCGATCGATAATATAGTCCAGTTTACCTTTTATTTAAGAAATGAAGTTATTGTTTTTTTATAAAATAAAATTCTGATTCTATTAAATGGTTAACTTAAGATTAATACGTAATTTTTAAAATTTCTTAAAATTGATTCTAAGCTTTAAAAAAAAATGTTACTTGTCAAGAAGTTTCCCAAAAATTACGTTATTTCAACTTTTTTTTTCTTACATATTTCGTATGAAAGTTTAAAAAGTGATTCCGCCATCTGCAAGTAGACCATTTAATGATGTTATTTATATTTTTTAATGATCACAATCAAAAGTAGTTTCTAGTAAAAAGATGATCAAACGCCAGTCTCGTATCATATTTAGAAAAACTTGTTGCGAATATTAGTGATTTCCCATGAATACTTAATTTATTTGCAAAATCCCTTTCCGCCACATGCAAAACAAAGAACTCGACTTTTCGAATCACAAATAATTTTGTTTAAATTCTTTTTCTCTTTCTCACAAACAATGAACAAAATTGCTCAAAATCAGTCGATTTCGTGCACGGCCTCTTAAGCATTGCTTATCTCGAATTCTCAAATCAGAAACCGGAGGATAGCGATGTACCTAAGTGTAATAATCCCCAATCACCTAATTACTAGGAATATGTTAACAAAATTACGCAATTTTCAAATTAATTTACATAGAATCGACTGTCTGAAACTGAAATATTTGATTATAATGTCTAATATAGAGTTCATTAACTGTTAAGTAACTTCGATTGAGATTGAAATAAGCCTAGGAATTTAATACAGACAAGTGTTTACTCAGATTTCGTAAAACTAATATTCTGTGTTCATGATAACAATGATTTAATTGTAGCTTTACATTTTGATAGCTTCTTTATATATAATCTACTAGCAGATGCCCAAGCTTCGTTCGCGTGATATCTCGATAAAAAGTAAGCTATGTCCTTCTCCAGGGTCTAATATATCTCTGTACAAAATTTCATCAAAATCGGTCTTTCGGTTTAGTCGTGAAAGCGTAACAGACAGACAGAGTTACTTTCGCATTTATAATATAATTAGGGATATTTAGCATTGGGTGAAAATAGGTTAATGAACAAGAAGGAAATGCATACAATTTTACACGATGACAATGAATTGTTGAACTGACGATATAATGCTTGCCTTGATAATTAATTAATTGTCTATTGAGTTTGATTCTTAAAGTCAATGTCTATTGTCTATGAATATGTTGTGTTACGTAAAAGTACAAAGGTGAAAGCTAAATTAAAATAAATACTATTACGGTTGTGCTGTTGACTTATTTGTAAATAGGTACACCGTATATTGTCAACAAATCAAATTTCTCAAATGAGTTTTGTCCATGCAATGGTTGTCTGCCTTTAGCGATCAGATCGCCCATTGTAGTACAGCTTCTCTTACATGTTCTTTTGTATTTATATGTGTGTATAATAAAGTATAATGTATTGTATTAAACAGTAGCTTCTGGTACTGAGAAGTATTGAGAATTTTCAGAATAAGTATTTTGAAAAGTTCGATTGGCGCAGTAGCTTTTCCTTAAGTTTACCTAAGTTTATTTAAGTTCGATTGGCATCGTTGTGGGTGCGATTCCTGCACGGAACAAATATTTATATGGCCTTGACAGATAATTATACTGGGTTTGGATATTTTAGCAATGTACATGTGACATTTGTGTCTGTGAACGCACCCACAATATGGGAGAAAGGGCAACGTATTAAAAACTTTTTTACATTTAAAAGTGCTTGATTGTCTATCATTTTTAAACAAAATGCTCGTAAAAGTTCGCTTAAGTAGATAACGTTTCGTCATGCCCACGTGCTCAGAGGCATGCTTGCTTATATCAAAGGCATTTTTATAACATTCGCATTGTTTATAGATTCGAAGTAGGTTATCTACATGAAAAGTGCGATTAAATATTAATATCTGAATTCTTAAATACCTACTTAATTTTAATAGGTTGTTTAGTATTTATGCTATCATTTAAACAAATGCTTAGGCTGGTTTTAGAGTCACGCTGATCGTCGGCGCTGACGGCCCAATATGTATGATTGTCCTAGCAGCGTTGATCCGATGCATCATTATAGCAGAAAATTCAATTTTCTGCTATAATGATGCATCGGATCAATCGGATCTGCTATAGAGATGAAACGGATAGTAGTTTGGCCGGATACCGGATATTCGGCAAGCTACTAGGCCGGAGCGCCGGATATCCGGCTGCCGGATATTCGGCCCTTTATTGCGTTGACGCGATCAGTTTGATTTGAATATTTTATGTTTTAAATCCTTAGGAGATAATCCAAACTACCTAATTCCTACCTTTTTAGACCCAAGGTTCAAGTCAGATTATTTAAGAGTTCTTGAGACTGAAAAAGCCCGACAGAAAATCATGATTATATAAAAACTCTTGCGAGGAATCTTCTTCTGACAGTGAAAGATCATCGCCGTCTTCAACACCTGCTAAACGAATGAAAGAAGATGAAACTGGATCCGAGTTAACACGTGAAGCTCATGACACTTTTTGGAACTGTTTCAATGAAGTGGCAAAGGATAATTAATAGTAGTGATTGTCGCGATCAAGAAAAACAAAATCCAATTGCTAACGAGATTGACTTTTTTTAAAGACATCTCGAATCGATCGCAATGACGACCCATACATTTGGTGGTCAGTTAATCTAAATCAGTACCCGCAGTTGTCAAGGTTTGCTAGAATTTATCTTTCAGCACCTGGCAGTAGCGTTTACAGCGAAAGGCTATTTTCAGAAGCTGGTCTGGTATACGAAGCCAAGCGAAGTCGCCTCTTACCAACAAACGCGGAAAATTTGGTATTTATTCATCACAATTTGCCACTTGTTAATTTTGAGTATTAAACTAATAATTAATAAAACAAACATTTTTGATGTGCGCGATTATAAAAATAAACGGTGTCCATAATCTATTGGAGTATGATTTGCCTTGTGTAAAATAATGAGATTTTTTAAAATTTTACTATCCGGTATCCGGCCGGATACTGTATTACTATCCGGTATCCGGCCGGATAGTTAAAACAAGGCCGGATAGGCCGGATACCGGATAGTTACCGGATATCCGTTTCATCTCTAGAAAATTGTGTCAGATTTTCAAAAACAAGCTATCCTGCGTTGTTAAAAAAGAACTACGTATCGTACAGTCCTAACTTTCCACATATAACCTGACCTAACCAAGTTAGGGTACTCAGACGATTTAATATACTAAAGCATGTCGCCTGTATGTTCGGCAGAGAGCGCGCCAGCCCCAACATTATCCTGAACATGGTAGCGAGTAGGGTGGACTGCCCATACATTAATAATGCAAATTAAATTGTTTGTGAATGAACTAATATGTAATACTAACAAGTTGCATGTTACTTCTAACATTTTGGACCTTGGTTTTCTGAATAAATGAATTTAATTATAAAATTATTATTACTATAGCCGAGTTTTTTGCTCATCAAAATAGTCTTTGAAAAAATGCAATTATTATTTTAATCTATAATTTAACCTTTTGGAAATAAAATAGGTACTTAACATTAAAATTATGTACGTTTAGAATTTACGTGGTGAGACCGAAAACGAATTTAAAGTTTTAAACGTGTGAATATTTAAAATAAGTATACCAAACAGTTTTTTTTTTTAAAAAAAAGTGACTACCTGGGCCTCGTGGAAGCGAATAATAATAAAATGACCGCGAAATTGTAATTCGAGTGATATTTTCCTATTAAATAAAAGGTCTCCCACAAAGAATGTTGTAATAGCCTCGGGTTTGTAAAATTATGAGAGATCTGTAACAACTTTACGAAATAAAAACATTACCAAAGTTTGAGAAGAAATAGTATAATTTCGTGTACCTATTCTATTAAATTTATTTTCCTTCCTTATGATTTCCTTCCTTTTGATTTGTTTGTTGAAAACTAGTACTTAGAATGGTTAACTAACTTGTTCCCTCTTAAAATAAAAACCATAATTATGTATATTTTTAAGAACGCTGATAAATAATAACTCACTAAACGTAATTATAACTTATGCTATTGAAATGTACCTATGTCCGCATACCATGAATTTTTCTGATCTTTGTAAATATCATCATCACCATCCTTTCATTCATCAACAATTGATTCCTCAACAACACGGTTTCGTCAAAAATAAATCTACTGCTACTAACTTAATGCTATTTACTAATCACTTATTTAAAAATATGGACGTGAGAGCCCAAACGGATGCTGTATATACAGACTTTAAAAAAGCTTTCGATAGAGTTGACCACGAAATACTGCTGAACAAAATCGCATTCAACGGCATTAGAGGCAACTTGTTGCGCTGGCTTCATTCTTACATCAGTAACCGTAATCAGACTGTTGTGAGTAATGGATACCATTCTGACACCTTTCCTGCTACCTCCGGAGTCCCGCAGGGATCGATTCTTGGCCCCTTATTATTCGTGATATATATAAATGACATCGGCTTCTGCTTTCGAAATAGTGACTTTTTGCTGTACGCCGACGATCTCAAAATTTTTAGAAAAATTTTGACGATCAACGATTGTTATCTCTTACAGGATGATCTCAATAGGTTATCCGATTTTTGTAAAACTAATAAGCTTAAATTAAGTGTAAATAAGTGTAGGTATATTAACTTCACTAAAAATAAAAACATCGTTAGCTTTAATTATTCTCTTTGCAACGAACTACTTCTTAGAGAGACACAGATCAGTGACCTGGGTATCTTATTGGACTCTAAACTACACCTTAATTTGCATATTGATAAAATTATCGCAAAGGCATTTCAAATGTATCATCTTGTAATGAGATCTTCACTAGATTTCAAGCGGCCAGCAACTTTTCTGTATCTATTTAATTCTATAATTCGACCACAAATCGAGTATGCCTGTATGATATGGGACCCTTACTATAACAAATACACTCTCGCCTTAGAAAAAGTACAGCGCAAGTTTTTAAGATTAATGCAGTTCAGGTGCCACATGGAACGTAGTTCATACATCGAGTCCTTGGATAGGTTTAACCTTCTTAAGTTGGAACATAGGCGCCTCCTGCTTCAAACTATGATGCTCCATGATCTGTTGCACAATAGAATTGATTGCCCAGATATAATCAATAACTTATGTTATGTTGTTCCCAGAACTGTTATACGGCGAGAGGCTCGCGTCTACCCGCTTTTTGCCACGACACTTTGTCGTACACACGCGGGTGAACGAGCGCCTCTCCATAGAATGGTTAAGATCTATAACGAGCATTTTGTTAACATAGACATTTTCGCTTTGGGCCGCCATGCGTTCAAGAAACGATTGGCGGATGGTCTGCATCGGTGTAACTAGTAATGTTTGTGTTAAGTGCCTCTTGTAATTGTATTTTTATATGTTTCTGAGCAGGCACCAGGTAGCCTACAATAGTTTGCTTCTTGCTTCTTCCTGTTGTTGTTTTATTGTCTCTTTTCTCCTTATTTGTTTTGTTGTAATTTAAAATATTGTGTCTACACTGTACCTTAGTAATCTGTGGAAACGTCGTGGATTGTGCATTTGCCTAATTTTTAAGATAATGTTCTGTATCTACTATATTCACATTGTACAATTGTTTGTTTTCCCTAAATAAATAAATAAATATATAAGACTGATTTCCTTTTCATTTAAATGTGGGTAAGAATGCCACTTTAGTCTATTGCTAGAAGGAGACCGACTCTACGCTACTTATATTTTTCGTTAGGTTTTACTGAATACCTTGCTGACTTAGGTAAGTTTAGTATGCGCGCGCACAACCGTCAGTTCGCTCTATTAGGATGATTTCTAACGCCCGCATAATCAAGGTCTTTGTGTAAACAGGATAAGAAGTAGTAAAAGACTGTGCAATATTTTAGCTAATTACTAAAATTATCATACGGACTTGCGATTCTATAAAAAATGTAATTGAATTATGTTCATAAAATGTTTAAATAAAAGCTACACGACAAAAAAGCAAACATGAACGGATATCACTTACCAAATATGCTTGTCAGCCACATTGCTTTTGTGAGGAAGATATATGCTCCATAAACTCCTCCTATATGTAGCGCACCCATCAGAATAACGTTTCTCCATACTATCTTCCACTCTCTTTTCTCGGCCGATGGCGGTACGATTACTGGGGCATCTGTGTCCTGATTCACAGCATCTGTTTCATACAGGACCCATGAGCCACCAGTTTGCCCTTGAGGAGGCATTTTATCTGTGAAAAGAGAAGCATGTTTAAAAAAGTTGTTCAAAAATCAAACCAATTTTTAAAAAACTGCTGTGTTCCTTTTTTATTCATAGACAAAATTGCTGCTAGTTTGGAACTACAATCTAAAATCTAAAAGCGTGCACGAATATTTCGATAAATATTAAAATAAAGCTGTGTAGGTACAGCGCTCACACCTTGCATGTTTACAGATATATGTCGATAACGTTAATTAGCTGTTAACTAGACCGCAAGCCACAAAATTTAACTAATTCACACAACACCCAACAAAACTAAATGTTAATCTGTATTTTCACAGCAGATTCAAATCTTTTTATGAAAGTGCGTCACATTAGCCAAACAAGCTAATACTACTATTATGTTATCGTTTAAAGTGATTTTAATAGGGCATATCTTTTCTCAGATAAGGTTCACAATTACTATAATTTGAGTATTGGCATACACAAGGCCACAATGTTTTCGATATAATTGTCGGTTCAAAGTTTCCACTACGTAGAACCGAAAGTTCGGAACTTACATCCGCCAAGATTCAATACTGGATTCAAGAGATTTCATGCAAGATAAAAGTGTGCCAAATCCTACCAGTCAAGTCGCTAATATAATGCGGACCAAGTTTTAGCTTCTATTCTCTGGTTAACTTATTTAGTAGGAGACGATTTATATCGATTGGGTATAGTCGTCCGGGATGGTCGGGTGTATTTTATCGAGTGAATCGTAGTGCACTGAGCTTTCAATATATTTATGATGCTCTAGTGACGGGTTGTATTACTTATCTGTCGTTACAAAATCATTTATTACTCTGTAAATTCACGGCTCATCTTCCGTACGGAAGATGTCCGGTCCTTTGGAAGGCATACGGGGGATACAGATCTAACGCGCAGAGGTCCCTTTGAGAACTTTAATCTAAAATGGGGTGGGGCACCAACCGGGGACTATCCACGGCTGCACTATTGGAGTACAGTCATGGACCGTCCCAGGTGGGTGCAAGACTTTTGTAAAATTTGGTGAAAAATATCTGATCTATGGGAAGGGGTGTTAAGTGGACTGGATAACTTCTATTGCCGGAAGAAAACGGCGTCTGCCTTTCAAGCTTAAATTTGAAATACATTGGCAGAAATCATTTATTACATTGTTATGAATGGTTTTTATTTAAAAATGTGTGAATTGGGGCATTTTCTTTACTATACACTGCCTCTATAAACTGAGGTTAAGAAAAAAAAAACGTATGAATTCGTAACAGCCAAATTTTCATAAGACCTAGCACCGCACACGTGTAGAAAATGTACATCCAAATTACATCGGTGAATCACTTGATGATCTACATTATCTTAAATATTTTGTATTATTATGATAGATATAAGAGATAGTATTCAAAGTGATAAAAACCTACGTAAAAGATTGTTAATCCGTATAAGTACCTACATAACACAAAAACAAATTGAGTACAAGTACTGAAAGCGTTTTCAGTGCGATGAATGTAATGCGTAAAAATAATAAAGAAGCAGGTAAATATGTACCCAGCCGCTAACTTTTTTATGCTTCGTTGTTGAAAAGCTTATTTAATTTGCTACATAAGTCCTCAAGATGAAATGAGAAAGTGCAAGCTATAACCAAGTTCAATTTACAATTGTCATATTTCAAAATCTTGCGCTGGAAACTGGGAAGTCGCGAATAAAGGTAGGTATTTGAGAATAGGTAGGTAGGCTTAGTAGGTAGGTATATGTTATTAGTTTTGCGTAACAGGGATTCCATAATAAACACTTATTACATTAATCCATATTGTTTTTCGCGACAACAGTATCACTGATAATGATCATTTTATTTAAACGACCTGATAAAATCTGTTGTAAAGTACATAATTATGCGGTATATAGTGGTAAACAGTATTTAATTTATTCTATCTTCGATTTAATGAGAATATTTATTTGCATTAGTACAACGTACGATTGTCCGCCGTATTTTTTAATTGTTTTTGTTATTAACCTGTAATATTGAGAAAGTAAGTCTACCCGCTGATTGGTGGCGTCGTGCATCGGGTCGTTGAGCTCCCTAAAATAAGGTTGAGCTACACGATGACTGATGCATGCGTGCCGTCAGTTGGGACAGGTCAACTCTAACCTGCTATGGCTCTTTCCTCAAAAGGCCATTCCAAACGTTGCCCTACATTTGTTACACTCGCATAGTTTTATACCACAAGGTCTGGACTTTAAAAGAGACCTTGACCTCTGAGTTTGTTTCGGCTTTTCTTCTCAGAGCTAGTCAGATAGGAAATGCTGGTGCCATCTAGTCTTAAAAAAACATTTCGTTGACTTGTAAAAGTGTTTGTAACAGATTTATTTACAGAAATAAATATAATTTATCATTTATCTGCCTGTCTGTTTGTTTGCTACTGATTTAGATGATTTTTGGCAGTGACATAACCTTATTGGTATCCTGTGAAGTACATTCTACTCTTCATCCCGGAAAAATAAGGGAATTAAACGCACGTGTAGCTGAGGGCACAGCTTGTGAAGTGAAGTCACTTTTATTCCGAAACCAAGCTTCAAATGGCCGCGTCCATAATCTTTAATGTAAAAATTCCGAAGAATGCAAAAGCGGTGAAAATGGCCCTGCTGGCGTCGGATGCATTTTATTTTAACACGTCGCCCTAGTGAACGTAACGTTCACTTTGGAAAAAAAAAGAAACTTTCAGTTATTTTTCACGATATAGGTAATGTAACAACAATGCACATTCTTGAAGAGCTTCGTTTATACGTAAAAAATTAAAAAATGAATGCTGTTTATTCTTATCTTTTTAGCCAAATCGATGAGTAACCTTATCCTGAACAGGTGGCAGCAATTCTTCATATCAAATATATTTTTCGCATGACAAAGACGCAGTCTACCTTCTATTCAGACTTGCAAGGCTAGCGAGAAAAGCTGAGGAGAATGTAAACTGAAAACTGGTTGAAAAGTAAAGTAGACGGAGCAATTTATACAGGTCGAGTGCATACGTATGCAAATACTTATTGAATGTTCGTATCAACAGGGGAACGAGAAACATCTGAAAAGTATCTATATTTTGTACCGTGTGAAAATGAATTTTTGGTCCATACTTTGAACTCATAGTCCTGTTCGAGTCTTGTAACGAGTACCTACTATTAGTAAGTAATTATACTTCAGACGTAGAGTTCAAAACTAAAATACAATGTTATACCTATTTCATTGTGTATTATGTTTATTCAATACAATATGTAAAAGAGAAAAAATATTGAATATGATTGACTTCTATGATCTACGTAGAGTAAAGTAAAAACAGTTTTTATTATGGTTATAACAAAAACAATACAATTGATGCCATTAGATGTTATTTCACAGTAGTATGATGATAGCGAATCATTTACCTATTACAGACATTCGTCTAAGTACGTATAATTAGGTATTATTCTGTATTTTTCAAACACGATCGTAGCAGCACTATTTAAAATAGCAACAGTTTGTAAAAAAAGGTGAGTGACGGTTTTTATTTTGGGTATATTGAATAAATTCGGAAATGAATAGCAAAGCTTGTTCTTGTTTGCTTCATCACAGACTTCTAATTATAAAAGTAATTTCTATGTCTACCTGCAAGTGTTGTTCAAAAGCCTATTAAACGAAGAACGAACTATTTTTTTAACGAACGATTCAAATAGCTGTACTTTCAGCTGGTAATACAATAGAAAACTATGTCTTCCTGGTAAATACATATTCATTGATGTATTTGAAATTGTTTTACCGTGGAACAGTCCCCCCTTCTATAAACTAAATACTTAACCTATATACAGGGTGGAATCGTTAAGTGTCAACAGGCAATTATTCCGTCAGTTTAGGAAACATTTCAGAACTTATGGCTAATATCAAAACTAGGGCGCCTAGTCACTAAAATAACACAAATATTTTTGATAAAATAACCGCCATGTATCGAGAATTTTGATTTTACCGACTTCCGTACATTTAGTTCATGAGATATTCAAGAAGCTTATAATTTTTTTGCATTTTTCATTCGAGCTAAATTGTTTACTGAATGACAGGATTAATAATAACTCGATAAAAAAATGGATAATATTTCTTTCTTGTAATTGACAAAGTCGGCAACATTTTTTATTTAAACTTTATTGAACTGGCTGAAAACGAAAAATAATAAGTTACTAAAAAAAACTACGGAATAGGACATGAGATCCAAATTAAAAAAAAAAATTATTCTCATTACATAATTAATTAATGAAAAAAATACACCTAATGCCTATTCCATTAAAGCGTAGGCAGAGGAGTTCTGTTATACAGCCACAAGTTCGTCATGACGTTATTTAGCGCCATGTACCTAATGGAACATTGTCATTGAACTATTAGTATTTTTCTTAGTTAGACAAACTGGTTGCAATATTATTATTATTTATTAGACATGAAAATAATAGGCTATCGCATTACGTAGGCAATCTGGAACTACAAAATCTGTTTTCTGTTCGAAATCCTGAGTTAGATTTAGGTAGTGCTCAGGAATCTGGTGATATGAAGCTTTATTACAGAGATGACTAAGAAAGACCGAAGTCGAGTAAGGCTAACTCCGCCGCCACATTAACAGTAAGGAAGAGAGAGATTACGTAGGTATGATTGGTATGATCAGTTGAAAGAAATTCTCATACTAAATGTATGGAGGGTGCGGAAAAGAAAATTTTCAATATCTGGCTTTTATTTTTCCTGAAGTTATTTACATTATTTTATTCTACATGTAGCCTAGTTTTTATAATATCCTTACCTTTTTAAATATCTCTTCAATTGACGAAAAAATCGTCTGTTGACACTTAACGATTCCACCCTGTATAAGGTTAGTCGGAAAGAGGGTACTAATCTGAAAGGGTATTAAAGTACCCATAATAGTTAATAACTTTTCTTCTACCAATAAAAGTTTCCCCAAAAGTCAATAGCTGTTCAAAGATTTTATAAAACATACGCTAAAATCTCTCTATCTTTAGCTATGATCAGCTGGTACATTGCTGTACATTTTAGGTCATATTTGGGGTCACGGATTAGAAGCTCCATTTTTTGAATTCGTAACTAAAGCCAAACTAGATTTTCAAAGATATTTATTTTTCCAAATAAAAACTACTTAAAATAAAATATATTTAGCATCAACAGTCATCAGTGATACCTACTTTAAGTGGCCCGCAGACTAGTCCGACTAACCTTGTAGATATACATATCACATATTTAATTTAAAGCCAAATCTATTACGTTATATGCTACGGCTACAATTTAGACCTCTATTTTCTAAAAAGAAATAAAATAGTTTTTCTCTTGAAGTATACCGAAATAAGGTGCACAAGTCGCCTTAAGTTTATTATTATAATAGCCACTAAACTGGAACAAACAAAGAATAGTGCTGCATCTTAGCTTCGAAGCTGGTTGCTTTGTTCTTACTTTACTGTATCGTGGTTCTACAGTTTCAGACTTTCAGTTTAATGTCACACTTAAAAACTCTATCTAGCACAACGTAAAGTCTGGACATCCGTTTAGAATTCTTTAAATAAGGGCGCACTAGAGTCTTAAGAAGTTAAAGTTATGTCCAAGAGACTTTATCATTTAAATTTTATGTTCTCCACTGAGTACGATTTATAGTAAGAGTATTTTAAAGTACGATAACGACTGAAAATATTTTTCACTAAATTATGTTTACATAAAATACGACGAGGTTAAAAGAAAAGTCTTTTTGTGGGTTTTACAACCACAACATTTGATTGTGGTAACCAATTTGCAGAGATCATAGAAGCAATTAAAGATCTAATTGAAAAAATAAGCACCTAATTTTTCGTTTCGTAAATACATTTATGAATTGTCAAACATTTGTGCAAGTAAAAATAGATTTAGGAAATAAATTAAAGATTCGTGCATACTGCGAGCGCCAATGTTGGAACAATTTTACGTTAACCTTTGTATATCGAGAATGATTCTCGTGCAGATGCAGATAGTAACATCGAAGTATAGACTACTTCGATCTACAAACGATCGACCCTACTAGTGTGCAGCCTTACTCTATCCAATTAATGATAACGTATCCTAATTACAGTTAAACCTTAAGCCCGACATTCAATAACGAGTAAGCTCCTGTGTTATAGTGAGGCATGTATTGTAGTTTAGGAAAGCTTAATAATAGCCAAAACAAACAAAGAGATACGGACAAGCTTCAATGCAAGTGAATAAAACCGTGCGTTTTAGAAGACTTCAGGTATAGAACACTTAAAAGACATGATAAAGCAGTGTCAGGTTCACAAGTAAATCCATTTACCAAGATGCAGCGATGTTAGATCCAAACGGTTTTTTTCAGAGTCTAAGAGAGACCAAAGGCCATTTTCAGGGCCACGGATAGGCCAACACAATTTAGCAATGACGTCACGAAAAGAACACAATTGTATCATCCTCATTATTTTGAGAACTTTACGCGATTATTGTTTAGACAGGCAACTTTGAGTAAAATTTAAAAATTACTTGAAACTGAAAACGCTTTACAAGCACATGGAATAAAACGTAGTATGTATAATGTACATTGTACTAGCATTAACATAAATTCACAGAAAAAAATAATGTCTTGTGAAATGTAAGTAGTCAATGTAGATGGTCCCTATGAAATAATTATTATTGTAAGCATCTTCAGGGGAAATTAGGCTAGAAGTTTAATGGACTTTCAGGATAATAGTTAGGTAGGTAATGTAAAATTTAATTTGTAAACAACAAAGTTTCAAAGCCAGATAATATTTCTACATGTTGTTTGAAAACGATAATAGTCAGTAAACAGTGCTGATTGTTATGATATTATATGACGATATACAGAAAGATACGCACGCAAACATTACATACTCGGAAGTCATTAATTTTATATAAGTAGATAAATACCTAATTTTGTCTCCACGCATTTAGTTTTCGTTTGTATAAATAAAATATTTCACTGTTATTGTTTTTAGTAACATTTACGCATCTTCTTGTAACGCGCGATTATTCGCAACTTATTTTTCAACTACAGCAGAATTTGCATTGAAAATTATTTATTTATTAGCACTAAGTACGATTGTGCCGAAACGTAAGCAGCCAAAAAAATATGCAGTGTCACGCAGGCCACATAAGTTAAGGAGAAGCGAGCACCCGAATATTACCTTGTTGAATCGACACACCTAATTCGGTTAGTTATAACGATTCGGTTTATCTGACATATATATCTGAATCGGGGAGCTGTATGGCATGCAAATAATTATGTGTTATACCAAACCCAAAAGGGAGCGGGCTTATTGCCAATTAACGGGCACAACTTTGAACTAAGCTCTCATTGAGAATTTTCTAACAGAAAACATCAAAGACACTGTACGTGCTTAAAATCGGAAATACAATGTTCTATTTTATGATTCTCTAATGAAGAATTTTGTTTGTTCGGCTTCTATTCTAACCAAGGGGTCTACTCCGTAAGCACGAAGTCCGTGGTTTCGGCCTTAGTTACGAGCGTTTCCTACTCCCGTCACCTACAGACATACGATTATTTCGGGGCCCGAACTAAGAATGAATGACAACACGATTTGACAGTTGTACCTACAACCGATGTGTTTTTGCCCGTCCGAAAACTTGAACTTGACACTTGTTTTGTTCACTCCCACGTTTCAAGCTACTTTTGGACGGGCGACTAAATTCGTTGACGGACTTAGGGAGTAGGGCCACTGATGCGAAATGAAAATTACTGTTTTCACTAATTTAATAGTAATTTTGCTTAATACATTTTTGATATATGGATATTTTTTTAGGTAAAGAACAAAGATTTTTTGCTACCTTGAATTCAATTGATAAAAATAAATAAATCTGTATGTACTTAGGCCTATTCAGTAGCAACTTTTGTCTGAATGCTAACGGCAATAATTGTCGAAAGGTTTATAAATTACGGACTATTATATAAACACATCGTATACAATAATTGTATTGATTGCTATATAAAAACATTGTAGCAGTATGTTTCATGTTTTATAAATCTTTAGCCTTCGATAAAATTAAACAAACACGTACAATGAAGCGTGGAAAAGGGGAAAGGGAGCAACTTGTCAATTGATTGAACTATGAGAAATTATTCACGGGTAGACTTCATAACAGGCCTTAAGTATCCATTGCTACATATAGGTATATAAAAATAAAAACCCAAAATTCATATCCCGAGTTACAGTATGGCAGCTCGGGACTTCAAATGTTTAGGTAATCATATACAAGGTGTATCATAAATAACGCATAACCTCTTAAAGGGTCACTGTACTCATCATTATGAACAACTTTTACTATAGGACGAAATATGATGTCGCGAAAAAAAATCAGCTGTTCCCTACATTTTGACGAGTTATGCGAACATAAATGTAGGGAACAGCTGATTTTTTTTCGCGTTTTCATCTGTTTCATAATGGTGAGTACAGTGACCCCTTAAGAGGTGCGTTATTTATGTTACACCTTGTATATATTATAAATGATTTCCTTTTTTATTTTTGATCGAGTGTATGACGTTTAAACAGAAGTTATGGTTAAACTCTAATCTAACTAATGAACAGTGTTCAAAAAAAATATAATTATTTGCAATATTTATCATCGTTCTACAATTTACCGCTTTAGTAAACATAATCTATTGTTATTAGTGGACATTAGGACGCTGCTGCTGCAGAAAATTATTTATTTACGTAGGTAGGTTACGTCTGAGGTTGTTCTTTCCTGATAAGGAAGGAACAACTGCTGAGTCTAGTATTTCTAACCAAGGAAGGGATTTCCCCATTACAGACAGACAGATGAGTCATATTTTAAGCAAAGTTTGCCATTAAGGTTAACAAAACTAACTAACTATTACAATATACAAACAATTAAAATGTTAATTTACATTGTAATGTTTTTAATTTTGATCCGTTCTCTGTGGAACAATTATTAAAACATTAGCATATTAAATATGTTCATGCGTTGTTTCAAAATACATGCATATTAAATTAACTATGTGTCTGTACTGCCATTGTCGAGGCCATAACTAACTGGGTCGTTACTTAAAATAGATCACCAATTAGAGGGTTCTAAGACAGTTTTAATGCACTTAGAAGTAAAGGCTAATTCACGTAATTTCATGACGCCTCGATCAAATTGTAGTGACGCTACAGTTAAATTATATAATATTTGACAGCGATCGCGTATTAAGGGAATACGAAAAGCGCTGTTTTGATCGAAACATAACTTCAACTGAACTTCTTTAGTTAGGTTAAGGGGGTATTTACAAAACTGCTATTAATTCGCTGTTTTTCGGTACATTTTCCGATCAATCCGTGAAACTTAGCTAGATGTTATAGTAAGCTACGGATAGACTACGCTTTTGTCTAAAAATGGTAGAGAAAATATTTTTAAATTTGTTAATTTATAATTGAATAATATTATGTTTTCGTAGACTCCTCCCACGAAAATACTGAAAATGGGGTGAGTTTCGGTACATTTTCCTGAAGAATTCAAGGGTTTTAATAAATAAGTACCATTAGTACCATTAGTTAACAGACATATTAACGTTAACATGGTAGAGAAAAAAATTAAGAAAATGTTTGGAATATGGACAGGAAAATAAAGAATCATTTTTAATTTTTTTCATATATTTTGCTAGGCAGATGAACCGTAACTGTATGAAAATAAAGTTGGTTTTCCATCTGTCATTTTACTGTCAACCATCATTGTGAGTAGACTCGTGTCGTTTGACAGCAAAAATAAGTGGTCAAATAGATCCCTCGACGGTCACCAACATTTGATTTGACCTCACTTGAAGATAAAGAAGGTACGCCGTGTGTGCGTGTTGGCCGTCCGCATATCGTCATTTTACTTTTTACCTACGCTTTCTGCAAACGCGTCCTTAAATCAGGCCCCAGATCGTTGAACACAGTCGCGTGGTTTCCGGCAAAAGAAAATACCATCCCCTTTCTTTCTGTGGGAGTTCCACAAGTTGATAGGGACATTACCAGTAAAATGGGTCATTGGATTTCAGTGAAAGAATCTTCACTCATTATGACCGCTAGTGATACGTACCTATTTATGATTTCAATGATATTGTTACAATATTTGAAATTGTAGATAGTTTAAAAAATATGTCAAAAAATAACCTTCATGAAAATAAAATAGCACCATTTTACGGTATCTATCTATTTCCTCCGCGCAAGTAATACCACACTGCAACGAACATTCGTCAAGATTGGTAATTCTGGCAATATTGTCTCACGTTTGTTCATTGTAGGTAATGAGCATGATGTTTTGACGATTTACGTCGTTCGTTTTTATAAACTTGTGCGAAAACGCATTTAATTTTGTTTCAAAATTAATTTAAATTGCAAATTTAATTAATGCTACGGTAATAAATGCATTAAGTAAGTATATTAAATAAAACATCAAACGTTTTATCTGCAATAATGAACTAGTAAATTTTATATGTAACGATTTGGAGTTAGGTCGTCAAATGATCCGAAACACAGAATCATTCGATGCAAAATTTAAGTTGCTTGAAATTACCACTTTTTGTTTTTGAAAATGTTGGTTTGGTCAAATCATCTGTAATCAACTTTACAGTCAGACAAAAAAGCCCGGGAGGACAAAAGTAGAAAAATATTATTATTTTAAATATATAATAGCTACTGCCTAATCATAACTAAATGCGAAATATTATTATTTTAAATATATAATAGCTACTGCCTAATCATAACTAAATGCGAAATATTGCGACGATGCTACAGTAATTATAATACACAGATATAATTATTAATGCAAAAGTATTTGGGAGGTTTTCACCGTTTGAATAGATTTTTGCATGTAGATTATATTTTAAATTATGTTTTTATTTTGAATATGAATCAAAGTAATATTATTAGTAAGAGTAATGTAATAAACCTATAATGATTTAAAAAAAACGGTTGAGTTTTATTCGGATCATTTGTCATGTCACGATCTCTGCGTCATATAAAATAATCAATTTTACCTTTGAACTATTACCGGAAAAAATACACGTGCAGATACAAAACAAATGCGATTAATATGCCGATTCGCAATGTGTCGTGTCTAGCGCAGTCTATGTATGATATTTGCTCGCGGTGACGAGTGCGCAGGAGTGGCGTGATCCTGTATCATACGATCACAATCAACCGGCGATCGCGAGATAGAGCTCGCTTTGTGAGCAATGAAAGGTGACAGTTCGCGATCTCACGGTGTCTTTCAGACGAGTCATTATATTAGTAACCTTTATTATCGGACGACATTAATCCGACCGACACGTTACCTATCTTCTATCGAGAAATTTTATACATAGAAGTCAAAAAGACATTTGATATAACCACTTTACAAATTAATTTAATGTTCCAGATGACCTATTTAACCAAAAAGTTCAATCGCTCATATTATTATTCAAAATTTCTAATAAACCTGAAGATAATTAAAATGATTTGCTTCTTTTCTGTAATAATATTTTTTGACTAAAAGTACATGAAGCTTTAAATGTGTACTATCAATTAAGCCATATTATTACCCATCGATAAACGATTACACACAAAATTAAAAAATAGCTATTGCTAATTAATTATAACAGACAGGTTGTTTGGTCGCCAACGAAGAATTACAAGTCGTACATCGTATGTGCGTCGATAGTTGAACGTTATAAAAAGAGTAAGCGCGGTCATCAAAAAATTGTTATTGAATTATGAATAATAAATCTTATTATTTTTTACCTTTATTGGTGTAAAACACTTATGTATTTTAGTATACTTCATCAGTGGTAGCAATTATGAGAAATATATAAGATGGATAACACATAGTTCAAAATTATGGCAATTAAATTTTATAAGCGCGTAGCATTTTGAAATTCGTTTTAATAAAAGTTACGTGAACCACAACTTGCAGTAAATTATGCATATAGATATGATTGATTATATTATTTATGATAAGGATCTACTTGCAGTCTGCAAGAAGGTCCTTATCATAAATCATAGAGTTCGAAAGTTAAAGAAGTGACTTCTGGAATTGGATTTACGTTTTTAGGTTAGTTTTGAAGAATTATTTTCGTGTTTGTTACAGGGTTCAGCGCGGTAATTAATTAGGCCATTGTTTCTAAATACCCTAATTAGAAACTACGGAATTGGGCTTAGTTACTCACATTAATTAACTCACGGATTGAATAATATAATACTATGAAACTATTAATTATGCAACTTTGACTTTTGTCTCGAAACTGAAATATAATTAAATTATACTGAAATATAGATTTTAGGTTTAACGAATTTATTACTTACTCATAAAGAAAATAGTTTAATTGAAATAAGTTTTCATAATAACTTAACTAAGTTATTATGTTTGTTACAAATGAGTGTCCGATGGTTTTTTAAAATACATTGTTGTGTTTTTTAGGGTTCCGTATCCAAAGGGTAAAACGGGACCCTTTTATTAAGACTCCGCTGTCAGTCCGTCTGTCCGTCTGTCACCATGTATCTCATAAAACGTGATAGTTAGACAGTTGAAATTTTCACAGATGACGATTTCTGTTGCCGCTATAACAACAAATACTAAAAAACAGAATAAAATAAATATTTAAGGGGCTCCCATATAACAAACGTGATTTTTTTGCCGTTTTCATAGATAATGGTGCGGAACCGTTCGTGCGCGAGTCCGACTCGTACTTGGCCGGTTTATTTTCTAAACAGTTTTGAATGTTACTGAATGTTTTAATTAGGTTGCAGACCTTGACCTCGTTAGGTAGATTATTAAATAGTTGTGAAAACCCCTTAAACGTAATATTTCTTGTTCTGTATTCAGGTATATGATGTCTTAGTGTAATATTGTAAATATTACCTATGGGTGAGAGTTTTGGGGTCCTATTTAGTCTATTTTTAATTAAAGTAATTTTCTTTCTTTCTTAGTGTTTGTTATTGTTTAATTTGTGTGATCCTGCATAAGTCCAGAACTCGACTGCGGAAGGCTGAGTTAATTGATAAATTGTGACGGATACTGAAAACTCGACCTAACAGGACTCTTCCTTATCATGGAACGATGAGTTCCTACCTTAATAGATCTAGTCATTCGATCGTCTGATGTTGGTACCAGTTGTTAATGTTCTTTTTTTAAGTTTTTGGAGGTTCCGTTTGCTTCGATGATAATACCTAATGTTTTTGTTTTTACTTCATCACTCGTTTGCTCGTTTTTGCTAAAATATTTTATTATTTTACTACAGAAGGTATTACAATTTACTCTTAAGATTTTTTCCGGGGTTACTGATCTCGTCTTGAGTTCCACCGTATAATATAAATGAATATACTAATGTTTTTCATCTACTAATTTGTGCTAATATTTAAGTGACAAGTTTTGTGAACTTTATAACTAAGGATTTTTCGTAACTTATAATTTGAATCTGAAGTATGACCAAAACAGAGGACAGTAATGAAAAAACTTACTTGATTGTTAAAAATGAAATACTTATACAAAAATAAATAAAGGAAGTTTTAATGTAGTGTTAATTATTTGTACCTTTCTGTGTTGTTACTGTTTAAAATACATAAATGGTATTGTCCGAAAATACCTGCGTTTAGGTTGATTGTGTAATTGTAAATATTACAACATGTGCATAAATACATACAGAATTAGAGATATTATAAACATGCATGCAAGTTATTAGTAGATAGGAACCTATTTGGTTTTATTAAAACTAAACGGATTTCTGATTGCACGAAATGTCACTTTAACAACGTAAATTAGAATAACTCAACCATCAAAATAAAAAATCACTGATTTTAAAATATTCCGCTGTCAATTTAAAATGTATTATACTCGTACGCTGCCATTTGATTTCAAAACACTGAATATTATTTTTACTTCCGATCTGACATTATAAAATTTATTACAAAAATGTAACCGAAAGATTTTCCACATGACGCATTTCTCTTGGGTGCTTTTCATCGTTTATAATATTTTACCCTTTTTATTAAAACAGTAAGATTTGTGACAGTTGTATTTAAGAATTAATTGCTTTATGAATAACGGCTTTACATTTAATTTATATTCATAATTAAACTTTACACTTCTAACTATTAAATTAAAAGGAACTCAGCAGTTTCTTAAAAATAAATTAAAAAAATAAAACGTACCTGTAGGTTTTTAGTTAGACGAAGTAGCGGAACTAGCGAGAGTGGGTATCATCCACACAATATCACGACTAGTTACTGCTCGTTAGATGTGATCGATTACAGACGCACCGCAGAAGACTGGCAGCTGAATTTCCTCGCGACCGATTATATACAAATGCGATTTTGCTATGATACGCCGCGATCGCGGGAAGACCGCCGCGCGCGCATTCAACCTGACGTCACGCAAGGACTAAGGGTCAAAATACACAGTCCCGTGTGGATCAGCGTGTGGACTGATGACAGATCTGTTTTGTTTTGGTGACCTGCGCGTGAACGTCAGTTCTTCTGACCTGTATTTTTTGCGCTATGGATGGGCGAAGTCTCTTGATAACTTTGCTTATTGTGGACTTTGCTCTGAGACTTTAAAAATTCAGCACTGCCCAATCAGCTCTATTACAGGAAAAAAACAAATTAAGTGTGTAAAATTTGTTAGTAGGTACCTATTATAATTTGGTGACCATGCAATTGGAATTATGCATAGTGCTTTTTTGGTATCTATAAAACTATGTTATTTGGTCAAATCCATTTCAAATTACTGAAGAAAATGACGGAAGACAAAATCAAATTAAATAAATGTAATTTTATGATTTTTAGTTAATACCTAGGCCATACTGAAAGTTTCTGAAATGGGCCACTTGCGTTAAAAATATTAAAAAAGTAATTCCTATTTTTGAAAATGGAACTCTTTGGCAGAACACATTCTATTTTTTACGTCTGTCATTTGGTTTTTCCCTGTGGCGCCAATTTGAAAATTGCGTGTTTTAGGTAAACACGCAATTTTAGAGCATTTTTCGAGAACCTAAATTGCCAAAATTTTCTATGCATGATTTTTATAATTTTCGCCGTGGTTAAAGTCAACAAGAAAGTTGCCAAAGACTTAAATTGGCATTTGGTGATGTAGCCCCACCTCGTAGCTTCTGGTATACTGAATGCAAACGTTGACGTTTTCATCTCCAAGACGATTCACGTGAAGGTCGGCCGGCAACAGCGACTGGTAGAAAATGCCTAAGGCATTAAGTCCACCTCTGTACAAATTTTGTGCGAAAGAATAAATAAATAAATAAACAGCGGTAACAGAAACTAACATTGATGTCGGGTAAAAAATTTACATGTCAGCAAATTGTATAACATTGAACATTGGTATGAGCCAAGTGCAAAATATTTGGCACGTACCTACACCTGAACGTTCGGAAGCTTACCGTATAAGTTCAAAAACGACAGAGAGTAGAGTGGTGTGATAATTTTCTCCCAATGCTTTCAAAGAATGAAAAAGTGTATAAATTGTCACGGAAAATACTTTGAAAAACAGTAAATACAATATTAACATTATAAGTGTTGTACTGTGTGGTGCCGCACGTAAAGAATAGCACTACCCCATCTCTTCCCACGGTTGTCGTAAAAGGCGACTAAGGGATTCACTAGAGGATGGGCAGCAGCGTTCTCTAAGTACTTTAACAACCATACTGCGATCACCAACCCGCCTGCCAAGCGTGGCGATTATGGCAAACCCCCCCAACATGTTTGGGGGAGGCCTATATCCAGCAGTGGACGTCTTTCGACTGAATGATGATGATGATTATAAGTGTTTTACTTTTTCAGAACCCAGAAACTTTCAGTATGACCTAAGTAATACCCATACGTTTTATTTATCTACCTATTTATGTGTTCACGTGGACAAGATAAACTCAGGTCACTAATTATATTGATAAAATTTATAGCATTATTTTATAACAAGGTTATATTGCTATAAAATAATGCTATAAATTGCATTATTTTGTAGCAAGAGGTAGCAAGGCCCTTCAGACGGCACACTGTGGTAAAAACCGAACATTGTTTTCGATTAATCCTGCATTACTAGAATTTAGAAAGAGCATGGGCAATAAAAGCCCATTACCAACAGAAACGGCTGGTAATGGTATTTGTCAAACATAATGTGCTAAACAATCCTGCTTATCTTTTGTTTCCTAGGCTATTAGTAGAATACACAAATAAACTAATTTTCAAACTTTGAGCTCATTTAACTGTGTTTTCCCGGACCATAGGGAAAAAATGTATTCGGGATTGTTTACGACATTATGTGAGACAAATACAAATACGAGTCGTTTCTGTTGGTTCCGGGTTTCGGTTATAAGGAATTTGCCCATTCTCCTTGAAAGAAAGGAGTTATCTTTGATAGCCGATTCCTATATCTTGCCGACTGTTATTGGTTAAAAATACGAGTCGTGCATTTGTTACCAGTATTAAAGCGTAGACACGACAGCATGGTGCAGTTCAATCTCCTACCTGTTAAATAAAAGTAACTATCTGCAAGTAAAACTAGCTTACGAGTCTTCAGTTTTGCTTTAAAAATAATAGGTATATTTGATAAAAAAATGAGTTTTTGCATATTATATGGGAAATACAGAGTTATTCGAAAAACATTAACAACCTCTTAAGGGGTCATTGTACGCGTCATTATGAACAAATTTTACTATGGGACCAAATCTGAAATCGCGAAAAAAAAACAGCTGTTCCCTACATTTATATTCGCATAACTCGTCAAAATGTAGGGAACAGCTGATTTTTTTACCCCTTAACAGGTTGTTAGTGTTTTTCCAATAACCCTGTATAATTGGTTACTACGCGATTGAAATAAGAATAGGAATGATCTTTTGCCATATTGTGGCGTTTTAGATGTCAAACTAACTTCAGTTACATCAAATTAGGTAAGATTTGTATAATATGTGAAGTGAAGTTTGTCCGCTTTCGGTCCGTCCAGGCCATTCCTATTCATATTTGGAGCGCATAGTATGTTCTATGATTTAGAGAAAGCATCCTAAGTTCATTTGAATCGACTGTGACCTAACCAAAAGCTACCAAGGTAATATCTGTAACATCTCCGGATGTAGGTATTACTATGTCAGGAACCACAGTGGTGAAACAAAATTTTGTGGTATATATGTGTAAACCCTAGTGAGCTATGTATGTAAAACTCCATTCCGACTTATCAAACCACAGTTACACCGCAACGGCAAAAGAGTCGGTCGAGCACGAACATTTATGAAAACGAAACGTTCTATTTAAACGGACGGTCCTTGACGGACCGCATTTTGCAGTCCACGTAAACGGCTGTTAGATAGATAGATAGCTAGATATACTTTATTGTACACTAAAAGAAATTAAAGAGAGGAAATACACATGTTAAGATCAGTACAAATGGGGGTCTTATCGTTTAAAGCAATTTCTTCCAGACAACCATTGGATGGATAGAATTGTAAAGGTAAGGATAAAGTCTTATAAAGTTGAGGTAAATTTTTACATTATCTTCACACAATAACTTAAAAATCATTCTTAAAAAAACTCAAATAATGCACTTCAGTCAAAGACTACCACCTTCTTTAAAAATGGACGTACAATATCAAAACAACACAATCTTTGAAGCGGAAAATGCTAAATTTATTGGTTTAACAACTGACAGGCAGCTAAATTTGAAGGCTCACGTTGAAACCCTAAGTAGAAGAATCAGTAGTTCATCCTATGCCCTTTATAAACTCGCTCCAATAGTAAATACACAGGCACTACTTACTGCCTATCATGGTATCGTTGCATCAGTATTAAGATACGGTATTATTTTCTGGGGCAATTCTACTCACAAATACGTTGCCTTTAAAATTCAGAAACGGTGCATTAGAGCTATGTTTGGCCTCAAAGTAACTGACAGCTGTAGGTCGTACTTTAATAAATATAAAATTCTGGCACTTCCATCTTTGTACATTCTAGAAATCGCATTATTTGTAAAGTTAAACCCTCATTTATTTTCAAGACTTTCTGATATTATTAATCGTAATAGACGTAAAAATAACTTATGTATTCGTAGAGCTAATACAGCACTTATGTGGAAAAGCGTTTTTTGTTGGGCTCCAAAAATCTATAACAAGCTTCCAGATTCTTACACAGAGCTAACAGTAAACCTATTTAGAAAAAAGTTAAAAGCCCTTTTAGGCGAAAAGTGCTATTATATTCTTACAGATTTTATAAATGACACTTTGTAACCAAAGTTAATTATCATACAATATATTATTATGTTTTTATTGTCTGTGTGTCTTCAAACTGAATTAAAATTTTGACATTGTGATTTTGAATTGAGTTTAAATTTTGATATTGTAATTTTTAATTTAAGTAATTTAAATTTGGACATTGTGATTACTTTTACTGTACTGTACGCCATAAATGGCGAAACATGTAGCTACCTCATACAATTTATAAGACGTTTATACCATACTCATGTTTTACAAAATAAATATTCTTATCTTATACACGGCGACACATTACACTCGACACTCAGTGTTGACACCGAGTGTCGTAGTGTGTACAGTCAGCAACAGAAGTCGTTGAACATAATTTATTTCCAATATTTTGTAATCATTATTATTTATCATAAGTTACTGACTAAAGTAAATTATAAAACAACTTGTCATAATTGAATCACAAAAGTCGCTGAACTCGGTTAAACCATTAATTGCTGTACATTACTACCGACAAAATTGTATGATCTGTAATAAATACAAAAGTCGCTGAGCATAGCTAATTTCCTATATTTCCTGTTCGTTAAACCCGTTTGCTCCAAGCCACTATCTGGCGAAGCGCAGCGCACCGTATTTTTATAATCAAAACATTGCCGAATAAACACAGCTACTAGTTCAGAATATAAATTAAATATAATTTAAATACTATTAATAGGCAGCTGAATCAAGGGTTTGATTCAGAAAGCGGTACTTCTGGACACGGCGCATTTTGTTAGGAAGTTCCTCTCTCTGGAGCCCCGCCGGTAGCTTGGACCCTATTTCCGATGCCGCGTGCCGATGGGCTACTATTTTTTTATATTTTTAAACGTGGATTGTTTTTGTTTTTATAACGTAGGTATGTATTTAAAAATATAATTTAGTACGTATTTACAATGAATAAACGAATATTAATACATATTGAAATTAAAAACAACGACAATATTTATTTATTTCTAGTATAAAACAAATATCAATAATGTGTAGGCATCTCATACATAATAAAATACAGAACATAAAAATATATTAGACAGTAATATCACAATATTTAAAAAACAATTACGAGTTTACGATATGTTTACATGCGATCCTGTTAGGGTTCCGTACCCAAAGGGTAAAACGGGACCCTATTACTAAGACTCCGCTGTCCGTCCGTCCGTCTGTCACCAGGCTGTAATTCATGAACCGTGATAGATAAACAGTTGAAATTTTCACAAAAATGTATTTCTGTTGCCGTTATAACAACAAATACTAAAAAACAGAATAAAATAAATAATTAAGGGGGCTCCCATACAACAAACGTGATTTTTTTGCCGTTTTTATAGATAGTTTCAGAAGTAGATGAGCAACTCAGGTGTCCAAATAATTAAACACATTCAAGATACCAAAAACAGCTATGCAACAAAACTGTTCAAATTGTTTTGAGCATCATAATCTCCAAATATATCTGAGCAGTCAAAATGTCAAATATTTATTTACAAACTAAAGGTCAAACTAAACATTCAAAGGTAACTAAGCAACACGTTATTCAGAAAATCAGGATGGCAACGTAAAATGAATTGTATTTGATTGTACTTAGAGTCATAAATTAAAAGTTCAAAAATAGATACAATGTGTACTATTGTGTCAATACAGCATTTTTCTTTTTCTTCATATAGCTATATCCCTTTCATTTCGTGCGTGTCGTCATTGACGTGTCTTTTGTTTATAATATAATCTGATAGTCAAGTTATAGGAAAACATCGTAAGGAAATTGAAACGAGTATTTATTCCACGCGAAAGCCATTAAATTCGAAACAATCAGTTTGAATGAAACTGACATTTTTATTTGCTACATTTTCTAGTATATCTTCAGGAATTGAATTCGTAATAAATACCTACAAAATACCTCGGTTCATTTTAACCATGTTTCGGATTGATAACCGTGCTCAAAAAAGTACAAAATCTGTTAAACGTCAATTTAATTACTCGGTTAAAAGATATCTGACGATTTAAAATCAGTCCGACTAAGCACGCACTGAGTTGCTATATGATTTTACGCAAGCGGTTTTCAAATGCTTCTTTTTCTATCGTGTCGGCACGACCTATACAAGAATAGCTCATGGTGTGGTGAAAAGATTAGCCAGTCAGCAAGGTTGGTAGCGAGGCTGACTGCCCAGGGTGCGCTGGACGTACCGAAGTATCGTCACTCGTGGAGGCTCTTTTCATGCACCCCTTTTTTTCAAATGCTAAAAGCGCCATACAGCTTATCTATGAACATGCACTGTAGCCTGATTTTAGTAGCCAGTTATCATCGAATCGCATCGAATTTAAAAGTCTTTAGCCAAAATCTAGCACGATACGTTTTAAAAGTCATTTTAAAAAGAACCGCTAATGCGTGCGCTGGTATAGAAAGCCATACGCGTTACATTTTTTAGTAGCTCACCGCCTGCCTTTAATTGCAATGCCTGCATTTTAATCTTAATAATGTCACAGGACACTGTACACCTTACAGCGATAACACACTGGCAAAAGGTCGAATCCATACTGCTACAGAGACCCACTGGCAGTACGAACAGTAGCATATTATACGTGCGTTCGGTTTTGCCATGATGTTTAACTTGTAAAATTTCACAGCCGCCATCTTGGATTTTGACGTTGACCTCATTTTCGTCATCAGCACCCCCCCGAAAACCACGGAAACGAAACCAATGATGCTTAACTTGTAAAATTTCACAGCCGCCATCTTGGATTTTGACGTTGACGTCATTTACATTTGTATTTTACTGAATCCTGTGGTTTAGATTCGATCACTTACTGCCACACTCAGAAAGGTTCATTAAATTAGTCCTAACTAGTACTTAACTAATTATCATTAAATCCGTTAATTAACGATACATCCCAGAGACATAATTTAAGGGCTCATTAGTTAATGACAACTTTAAGTATCCGTAGGGCGGAGTGTCCTCAAATCATTCTATCGATTGCACATCGATAAACCGTTGGTGTAGCCACAATTGAAAAAGTATTATTATTTAATAGCAAAAAAGTTTAATTAAACACATTGAAAGCATATAAATAAGTACCAAAAATTAAAATCCGTTCTTTTGCCGATCGTTTTTAATAAAAGACAAAGCAAAATAGCTATTTTCATAAAAATAAAATACAGCAACCGGACCCTTTTTTTTCTGGTATCACTTATTGCTAACTGTAACTGTCAATGTTTTAAACTGTCGAAGTGTTGAGCAGAAGTTAGTTTGTGCTGTTTTGTTTCACCCGATAAGAAAGTTTCGTTTGCGTGCATGGAATTCTTGAACTGAGTATTTTGTAAAGGGATCAGAATAATCACGTAAATACCGCCTCGGCCCCACTACTCTATACCTTCTGGCATAGTCCACAAAATCAATAAAGTCTACCAGATCAGACATCTTTGCTATTGATATGTACTGATAAAACACATATAATCATGTGAATTCGTTAAACAGCAAAATTATAACCTCAAACGTAAATGTAAATCAATCATTAAAAAGTTAAGTAAAGGTTTTGCTGTACATAACTTTAATTGTCATTAAGGGACCGTAACGAACCGTTAACTGTCTCTGAGACCGAACTGTTTTAAATCTTTACTAAGGAGCCACTTAAGTAACCGTTAAACGTCTCTGAGTGTGGCAGTTAGCCATAGGTACAGCACGAAAAAAAAAGGTTTTTTTAAAATCTGCCTTATTTCCATGCCGGGAAAATCTACACCAGTAGCAGATCATATGGTTTTAAGGAATTACACGAATTCGTTAACATCCTGTATATTTTAAAACAACTAAAATACATACGTTAAACTAATTTACCGGTTTACCAGAAGAGGTTAAAACTTTAAAATGGTCGCCCTGAAAAATTTCAATTTTAGACATGTCACATTTACGCCAGCCACGGAACTAACGTGCGGTGCACCGTACACCACGCCGTGTCGTCGTAAACGGCACCGTGCGCGGCGCCGTGTTGCGGCGCGGCGCCGCACCGTGGACATGGGGCCTCGGCCTAACATCACTAATTTGTAGGCTTTACTATAAAATAACAGCATATACCTTAAAAACCACATGATCACAACTGTTTAATTGTGAAATAAATCAGAACGATGTTAGGTCAACCAATCACATTGGTTGACATAAGATTTGACAGCAAATTAAATTGATCCGCTTCGTAATTGCGCAAAAAAGGTAATTCTGTAGTACCTATCTTGTATTCAATTATGAGATTCAACAACTCATGCATTATCAAGTTAAAAAACTCGCGCATAACATATTTAGCGACTTACGATAAAATTATAGTAACCGACTTACGCTGTAATGATGTTTAGCGACTTACGGTAAAATGATAGTAATCGACTTATGCTGTAATGATGTTTAGCGACTTATAACATATTAATGCTTAGCGTTTTTGAAACATTGAAATGATAACCTTATTCTGTACTCTATTCTGGTAAGTGATTTATGGTCCGTTTTAGTGTTTAGGTGTTTTGTAAATTAGTATCTGTTCATGGACTTTCGTTGCTGACTGTACATCGCCGTTACACTGAGTTGCGCATTAGCTGGGGTTCGTTTCAGTGTCGCGATTGTATTGTGTCGAATGTCAGTGTCACCGTATAACCTTAAGAAAAATATATAGGGCAATTTACAGTGTTTTTCATAAATTTTCGTGTGTGCCCACATTTTTGTCGTTGTGGTGTGGGTGTGGTGCATCTGAATAGAGCTTAGAGTGTAACCCTAGAATGCGAGCCTGCGTTTATGCCTAACACTTAAAATTCAACGTGATAAGCAGTTTCTACCACTTCCTATAACTGAAACAACAGTTTAAACATTATTATATACGTTTAGGTAACCATCAGTTCTTGTAGCATTTTCAATGTTATCTAAGTTCCCAGACGTAATCAGCGACTTTAATCAAAAACGTTTATTTATATTAAATGTAAGCTAACAAAGTAAATCTACCGATCCCCACCGACCCTAATCTGTCTAATAAATCAGCAAAGTTCAAAAGAGCAATAATTAAATTTGAGTAAACTAATGAGCACGTTAACCAAAAAGTTAATCAGGCGTGTTCATCACTGTGGACTTTGTGGCCGGTAACATGTGAATTTTACACATAATCTATAAATTATCTGTAGATATATTACTTAAGAAAAAAAAATGACATGAGTAGGCTTTTGGCTCCTGAAAATCCTACGGTATGACTGTTTTAACAGGTTTAACAATCGGCCTTAGGTAGTCAGAACCCTGACTTTATGAATAAGATTAAACTCTTCTTCTTCCCTCGTGTTGCCACAAGAATAGCTTATGCCGTGGTAAAAAGATGTGCCAGTCAGCAAGATTGGTAAGGCTGACTGCTCAGGGTGCGCTGGACGTACTTAAGTATCGTCACTCGTGGAGTCTCTTTTAATGCACCCCGGACTTAACTTAGATATTTAGGGTTATGGCTAGATTCATCACCTTTGCGCTCGATGCAACAATCTACTATTTTTAGCGACTTCCCATATCTGTCACGGCACGCGCTAGGGCGCATGTGCGCGCATGCACACGCATGCGTGGTGGGCTGCTAGGTTCGGGCGCCATTGTTTTTGTTTTGACTTTGGTTTTTTTATTTAAATTGCATGTTTTTAGATAAAGTAGTGTATGAAACTGTACATAACTAGGCATAAAAACAGTAGTGTGATACGCGTACCATTAAAACCCTCGCCTACGGCTCGGTTTTTAAACTCACTCGTGTTTTAATAACCCTTATTATGCAACAGTTTCATAAACTACCATAACTAAATACTTGGATATGTAAAGTGGTGCAATACTTTTGATCAGTGTAGTTTTACAAAGTTAACAAGACCAGAGCATGCAGCCTGCGCTTGCGTCCCTTATAAGCTTAATACCTTAAAACGTCTAACGCCATTAATTAACGCATTCATTTGCACAATGCAAATCCCGTGTATCCTTACCAATTAATGCGTTAACGAATGGCGTAAGGCGTTAGTGTGGCCTCGGCATTAACTATTAATTTTGCTAAATATAAAATGGTTAACCTTCTGTGCCTAGGTTCTGCTTCTTACCTTAGTCTTTCAAATTTAGCCATTTTCTTAATAACAAAAAAATTACGGGAAGTCTCTTACATTTCCTCAATATTTATATAATTTATGAATATAGCGCTCATTTTGAATGAAATCATGTCCGTGTTAGTCTGGCAGAAATACTTTTCAAAGTAAAGAACAAATTCATCAAGAAACGGTGTGCATGAAAAGAGCCTCCACGAGTGACGATATTTAAGTACGTCCGGCGCACCCTGGGCAGTCAGGCCCGCTACCAACCTTGCTGACTGGCTAATCTTTTCACCACGGCATGACTTATTCTCGTATAGCTCGTGCCGACACGATAGAAAAAGAAGATCAAGAAACAATCCTAATTTTTCTTTGTCGTATCAGCCCGTAGCCACTTCGTAGGCTCCATATCAATTAGTAGGTACAAATAATTATAATGAAAAGGAACATATTATTTATTTGCTTAGAATAATCGCTTTTATTATTCTGAGGATTTTTTCGTGTTAATCATGGGTGACCATATGTTACAAATCGCGAGACCCCTACGTGCCTCAGAGCAAGTTAGGCAAACCGTTGCCCCAGCGTGTCATATGAATACCTTTGATATTCGTTACGGGACAACCGGTCTTACCTCAGGATATCGGCATTGTCCAGTAACTAGGTTGCAGCTTTGTGTAAAATACTGATATTCAGTCGCATCTGCGGTGCGAGCACGGATCTTTTTATCGAGTCGATTCGAGAAATGTATCTATTCTAAACGTCAAATTTGACATAAGATATAGATAAAACGATAACTGCTGTCGTTTTATCTATAAATTATGTCAAATTTGACGTCTAGAATAGATACATTTTCCGAATCGACTCGATAAAAGATCCGTCCTCGCGGGGCTGGTTAAACTGGAAGTGACCCCTAACATAGTTGGGAAAAGGGTAGGCAGTATTATTCCGAGTTTTCTGGGACTATAACAGATACCTACCGTAGCAGGTATTCGTCTGATATGAAAATATTCAGCTTATTTTGTCCTGATTGTCACAGGGGTAAAGTACAACACCGATAGTCGAATCTCAAAGTGAACTATGGCATGTCGATAGTTTTATGAAATAGTCTGGTTGTAATCAGACATTACAGTAATAATTTATACAACAATTAAACTACATGTGTTGATATAATAATTGACCAGGTTAAAAATGGTAGGTGATAAAGAAATAAGTATAAACATTTTATGAGTAACATTTTTTTCTTTCTTATAACATTATACCTACATGTTTTGGATCTGGCAGTCAAAACCTATCTATTATAAAAACACTAAGTACCTATTATAAAATCTTAAAGAGTGACCAAGGTCAAAACATAAGAACTTTCCCCTTGAAAAAATTATACTCATATGCTGATCGGTAACTTTAAACGGGCCGACGTATTTTTTTATGTTTACAGAATTCGTTTAGCATACGTTGTTCAATAAAACGCCGAAAATCACTCCAGAACGCTATATTAGCATTGCTAGGAAAGCTTTCAGGAGCGATTAGTGAAGAATGCACGTTGAGTAATGTATAGTTATTTAGGCAGGGTATTGCAACAACCTAGACGCGTCATTGTTGTTGCTGTGTAATTTGTTACGCCGTTTCTTCTTCACAACATAAACACTAGCAAGCGGTGAAGGGCGGGCGTTTTTGGGAGCCGTCTTTTGTGTCATTGAAGTTCAAAAAAAACTGAGTAATTCTATTCTATTTTTACCCGACTACGGCGAAGCCAAAAGGAAGCGTATATGATTTTGACCGGTATGTATGTATGTTCATCTGTTCCCTACTAACTTCGAAAGTACTCATCGTAATTTGACAAATCATTGCTAGCACTCATTAACTTTCGTGCTCCATCAAGAATTCCACGTAGACCTATTACTCCTCACTTTGTTCTCCACAGAGAAAAACGATATTAGGGGCCATTCCCCGAGTGCAAGGTTTTGTAAGGTATTAAATTGTTGTAGCGATCAAGTCTATTTTCACTTTGATTCCCTCATTAAGCAGAAATCGAATGTTCTTAACTATTTATCTGATTTTTTGTAGCCCTTAGGATGCTTTTACATTAACATTTTTTTTTATAAATGACTTTTGCTTGTGAACTTTAGACGTATAAGTACGTTGCTTACAAATATCATTATTTATTTTTGTTCTTGTGGTACTCACTTTTAACTGATTTTTACACTAAAATTTTTTAAATTCCTTTTTTTATAAAGCACTTGTTAATAGACCAAATAAATAAAATAAAAAAGTTAGTTTTTGGTTTTTTATTAGGAATATTCCAGAAAACCGTAAATAACGCGAACGAAGCCGCGGGGAATACCAATATTAGATAAATAATTAATTATAAATTGTATTAATGTATTCACGAGCTTCTAAGCTGTCACGTTTCTATTATAATGGTACAAGTGTCTGTCAACACGTTTTGCACATTTTACGTGAATCACTGCCACAGATAACCTTTAATTAATTTATTGAGTGCAACTACATAGAAACATAGACTGCAATAGATAAGCTCCGTGTATCTACGTGCTAGGATTAACGGTTCTACCACGTCTGCGTAATTTTCCACGTAGACCACGTTTTGTTGCTAAACTTAAGAGATAACTCATGAACTCGTCATCTAAAAATATACCTGTTGGTGATAAAAGCTGTTTGGGGTTGAACTTAGTGATAGATAACTACTGAACATTGGAACATACAAATACCATTTGCCTTTAGTTTTTGTATGGTATATAATTGTCGTTTTTATGGCACGTTCACAAAATCTTAAAAAGAAAAAGGTAAACATCAGCTTACGATTTTCTTTTTAAGAGAAAAGGCAGGAAGTAAAACAAATTCAATACACAATGATACTGAATTTCAGGTGTTTTAATAATATACGACGGATATATGTATTATGCATCATGAATACATTATTGGCCGCATGTCGCAGCCTTCTCTTGATTTATTGTCAATGTGTATCAAGTGCGCTGAAGAGGCGTGCTCTTGCATTGATTTTAAGTGTTCAAAGTCTGCCAAACAGGCAACATGGCTTAAATACAAATTAGTATTCCCACACTTGCCATACTTGCAGTTACAATTTTACTTTTGTGCTGTGTCCAAATACATGATTCTTTATCCTTTTCACTTATCACGCCTGTGTTCTCCGAAGGGTAGGGCAGAGTTATTTAGTACACCCTCATTTCGTCGTTATGTTTAAGTCCAATGTAATAGGGAACGAGCCTATTGCCATCAACCGGGCACAAATCTAGGCTCCGGGCTGCTACTGAGAAACTCCACACGGAAAACCCAATAACACTCTGCCCGACCTGGGGATCGAAACCAGGGGCCCAAATCTCTTAAAATAAATTGTTGTAAACGCAATCGAACCACAACCGTCAAAATTGTCTGAATGAACGGTTCGGCCTTGGTTAGGTTGTGATTTATCAAGATTTATTTTAGGAGAATTAGGCCCCAGGACCTCATGCTCATTAGTCACGCTTGCGACCGCTAGACCAACCAATCCCGACGCGACATTATAGCGCCATTTCAACGAGCAAACCTCATCGTGCCATCCACCAATTTCTATAATTAAAATATAGGTATACCTAGGTGTTACGCAATCGTATTTGATGGCTCAACGATAGGTATTATTTTTGACTTTTAAATGTTCGTTTTTTTTGCATTGGGGGTTTTTTAAATTTTTAATTTAATTTTTATCTCTTCTTCTTTCTATCCTTTATTATTGTAGTTGTCTCGAGATATTCGGAGAAAGTACTGCATCTTATCGCATACTGCAGAGACCTGAGATCATAGATTTTTCTCAGCCCATCGAAATAAATCAAACGTTACATTGTAAGTGAAGCAATAAGCTATTAGTAATACAATTTCAATTGCAATATTTCCAGCTGTTCTAATAAATGCTCAAACAGAGAGACAAATCGTCAAAAAAACCAAAACGAAATTACAAAAGAAAATCAAAACATGACCTATGATAATAACAATTTATTAGAATTGGTATTAATACAAGAAAAACATTTCTAACACATTCATTAATGTGATGTGTGGTCCATATCTGTAGGTCAAGGAAAGTAATCTGTTATGAAGTCACGACCTTTTAATCTTAAAACCTTCCTTACACGTTTTACTGTACGTGACTAAGATTTTCATAATAATTTCACAAGAGAAAATAATGTTACGGGGTAGAGTTTCTACGAAAATCATCAATTTATCTCATAGCCATGTGATTAACATGCGACGATAAATGACTCAGTTTTAGTAAACACTAATATAATTAGGAAACATTAGAATATTTTTATCGGTCTGCGTAAGAAACCTATACTAACTATGTTATTGTTTACTCAAATAGAGAAGAAAAGACAGAGTTTAAAATAAATTGCTGTATCAATATTAACACGACGTGTCATTAATAAAATAAATAAATCGTCACAGCATTTTTATTTTGTTAAAACGACTTAGAGAGAATTCTAGAATTCTGTTGAACGTATTTGAATGCGGGTGTGTATCTTATTTTAGCCAATACATCATACAATGCGTTCGTATTGTACACAAATTGCTAAATTGATGCAGACTCCGATTCGCAACATATCGTCAATTGCCTAATAGGTTAAAACCAAGTGTATGTACGAACATCTTTCTGGGACTCTTTTATAGGTCTAGCGCATAACTGAGTCAGTCCCTGGGCTTCGGGAGCAGCACGGGAAGGGTGACATATGACGTGACATGACGTGTCCGGACTATCTCACTATACACGCGATAAATGTTATGAAGATATCTCTTACGATATTTTTACTACTACTAGATAATGAAAGTGTTAATCATTGAAACAGTGACTCGGGTACAGACAGCGATAAGGAATCTGATTAATTAAATTTGGGATTTCGGGATTTGTTTGTTGTTTTTTGTTGTTTCAGTTGAAAATATTAATAAGTACTTATTAAATAAAATAATATAATTTTGGTAACTTATTTTTTTGTTTACATTATCACGTGCAATTATATTAATTAATTTAACATAAGTATACACACGTAAATATCGTAAGAGATATCTTCATTATATTATATTTATCACGTGTATAGCGACATAGTTCAGACACGTCGTCATAATTATGTCACCCCTCCCATGCCGCTCCCATACCCCAACTTACTCAGTCAGACCTGTAGTTTATTTGGCTACCTTAGCCACCATTAAAACTTAAAACCTAGCAATTTACGTAGAAAATATAAAGCTTCTTTCTTTTTACGCTAGTCATTACGGAGGAGGATTTTTCAGACTGGAACGCAAATCCTACTTCAGTGGGAGCTAAATGATAGGTAAAAGAAATATTTGTATTATTTTCCAAAGAACAAACAAGTGTTTAACCTACTTGTTTATTTTAGGAGTGATGTTTATATCGGCTTTAAATCTCGTAGAATTACATAAAATACGAATTGGTGGTAGGATCTTTACGGTTCGCCTGGCTAGCTACGATCCTCACATTGAAGCCAAGCAGTTTACTGTGTTCCGTCGTGTGTATGTGAAAGCCAGAGGAGTATACTGGACTCCCTCTATATCTCTGTTACGTGTGCTCCATCTTAGACCCTGTCTGCACTTACCATCCGGTGCGACGAGGGTCAAACGGGACCAAGCCAAGTAATAAAGCAAGCGTGACTGTTGAGCGTGAGGTCCTGGTTCGATCTCCAGGTCGGATAAAGTGTTAGCTATTGGGTTTTTCCATGTGGAATTTCTCATGGTTGATAAAAAGGGGATTTAAAAAAAAAGAAGTGAAGGTGTACTATACACCTCTGCCTAACCCTTCGGGGATTCATCATTTCGAATGGAATCATAGACATTATTCGTGAACGAAAACGTAACTATTTTGATGACATAACGATCCGTCAAATAAGTGACAAGTTCAAGTTTTCGGACAGGCAAAAACACATCAGACAACTGTCAAATCGTGTTGTCATTCATCAGTAGGGACAACTGTCAAATCGTGTTGTCATTGATTCTTAGTTCGGGCCCCGAAATAATCGTATGTCCGTAGGTGATATGGAGTAGGAAACGTTCGTAACTAAGGCCGAAACCACGGACTTCGTGTTTCAGGAGTAGACCCCCATGCGTGATCTTATGTTATGAATACAAATAGAAATGAAAACTTATCGTACTCGTAGTGACCACTACGAGTACGATAAGTTTTCATTTCAAATGGCAAATATTATTGAAGTGAGTGATGACTGAAGTTTGGTAATTTCTCTGCTATGGAGGTGATCGGTCAATCTTTACCGTCATCGACACCGAGAGATTATTATCTTTTTATTAATTAAACACGACACTGAAAACACACTACAAGCAATCTAAAAATACCGTAGAACGGGGTTACTTTGATACATTTTTTGAGCTTCATATGTTTGTATCTTATTTATTTTCGCTTTTAGCTGCTACATCAAAAATATTTTATATAGACTAAATTAACTGAGTTATAATAATATAAAATCACATAGACTAGATAAAAAAAGGAGAAATGTTCCTTATCAAAGTTATCAAAGTCAGACCGTAGGCTTTTACTTTGATAATCCCTGTTTTATCATTCAGTGTCAAAGTAGTCCCAATTAGGACTCGATTTTTGTACATAATCAGGGGCGAGATTTAGTATTTTTTATCTTCGCCCTCTAACTTCGCAGACACCTCTATATCGTATGATAAAATACGAAAACTGTAAAATGCATAAGTTCAATTTTTACAAAGATATATGACCAAATGCAATATTTTTAGTAACTATCAATGTCGCCCTTTGATATCAAACTAACCCCAATCGCTGGTACCGTATATTCTATGCACATTTTTCTCACAGTCCTAAAAATGTAAATAGATTTTTGATTTTTGGAGTTATTAAGGAAGAAGTTGCAATTGCAAATCGCCCGCACTCTCAAAATATAACTGATTCCCATTGCCGTGTGTACCTACATAATTAGAGGCAAAGAGAATATAATCACTTTGTTTTATAATAAGGGGCTGGCTAAATCGAATCCAACGTGGACACTTTGAACCTGTACTTATGACAAAATTTATTTATATTATCCTTGAACTTTTCTATTCTAAATGATAGATCGAATAGGAATATTTAAGATAAATTTACAAGTATGAATAATATATTTACAAAGGACTGCTATTTGGCAAGTACCGTGTTGTAACGCCAGTTACTCAATTATGGAGGTTTCTTGCAGTTCGTAGAACAACCAACTTTAATTTATATATATGCAGTCATCACTGACTGCATAAATACAAATTAAAGTTAAATCTAAATAAGTCAAAAAGTCAACAACGTGCGAGCAGAATAACAGTAACTATCATTAAATAATTGATGTTGGTTTGGTGTATTGTCTTAGTTATATATTTAAAACTTAGAAACTAATTAAACCTCTCATATTTTTGTAAACTTTAGAGTTTTCAGAACCTTTGATTACAACACATTCGCATTTTTAGTAATGCAAATTGTAAAAAGAATCGTTGTTAAGAATATTTTTGCGTATGTTGGCCACGGCCTTAGGGCAAAAATAATGGCGTAACTAGGTAAATAATAAAAAAAAAAACGTAATATGTTTTCATAGTAAATTACCAAAACGTTTAGAAAGAAACTGCAGTTTTATGAATCATATATAGCGGAAATGTATGACTCAAACGAAGTCTGTTGTTAAAGTGGAGAGTTGTATGGGCAAGGATGAAACGTGTGCTTTACTCGTATTAGTTTTACTTACTTTTTGTAATTACTTTTCTTATTAACTGTATATGTACTTATTAAATTAAATCCAAATTTTTAATATCTATTACTATTTATATGTCTGTTTCTCTATCAATTTTATTTTTTTATTAAGTGTCTAAAATCTTGAAGCTAAGACTATTTATTTTTGTTTTTAACTAGTTTTACTATTTGAATCATGTATTCAATAAATTTCCGTCTATGTTTACGATTACTGATGTGTACGTTTAACTTTTCTTTCGTAATACTGTCTCCTATTGTCATTTCCAGGGTGTGCCTGTGGGAGCCATACACAGGGCACTCCGTCAGCAGGTGGAGGACTGTCTCCTGCGTTTCGGGGTCGCAGGCGCACGCTGGGTTCTCCTTGCACTTGAAGCGAGTCAAGTATTCGGAGAACCCACCGTGCCCTGTTAAGGCTTGGGTCAGTTCCTTGGTCATCTCCATCTTCCGCACCGTCCTGTACGCCGCGATTGCACAAGGGAAGAACAACTTTGTGGTGGCCGCCGTTTCTCCCATACAGTATCTCCGGTTCCATTCGCTCAGCGTCTCCATTCGGATCATTCGCTTGGCGAATGAAACCGGGCATCTGTCGTAGTCGGGCGCACGCTTCGACTTCAAGGCAGCCTCCTTCGCGAGCGAGTCGGCTCTCTCGTTACCCTTGGCAATCAATATTAAAGTTGGAAGCGACAAGACATACCATATGGTTAGCAACGCATCAGCAATCCCCTTGGTGTCGAAGGAGTAAATAGGTAGTGGTAACCACTTTCCATCTCCCATTCCCAAGGTCGGCCTGTTTGCTAGCTATTGTTCGATATCTTAAAAAAAAAAAAACCGGCAAGTGCGAATCCGATTTGTGTACTAACGGTTCAGTTCCACCACACCACACGATCATGTCTGTGAAATAACTGTTTTTATTATTTGTTGTTTAACTATAGAGTATGCACGACAATCATACTCGTATTAATTTTAACGCGTGTACATTTATATTTATTACTGTTTTGAAGATGCATGAACAAAAAACGTTGAAGAAATTCATTTTTTTCGAGGTTTGTTGTTAGAGACTGGAGACCTTTGGGTTTAGATTTTTTATTATTTTGAATATTTTCCATGATAGAAGCTATAGTATTTAGCTACCCAATACGGTTAAAAAGATACAGCCCTGTGACAAACGCGTATTTCTAGAATATACAAGGCCAGAACGCATCCCTAAGAAACTAGCCGCGTATGCGTATATTTTAGAATGTTGTAAATTAAAACTTCGGTTCTAAAATATACACAGATTTTGCGTACTGATCGCGTATACTTTAGAATGTTCAGGGTGAAAAAACGGATTCAAAACTATACAGTGTCAGTTACATTTAGGAAGTGACTTAACTTTTCCAAACGGCTTTGTTAGGAAACAACACTTAAAATATGACTTAACTTATGGGATGTATATAAATGACCTTTAAAATTATTAGTTCCCACTTTAAAAAGGCTTAGCTTTAAAATTAATAGTTTACTTTAATTTTAATAATTCTAACTTTAAAATTTTACTTTCAACATTAAAGTTCCCCGGGATAGGGAGTAAAGTGACAAACAGATAGCTGAAAGGTAGGTTAGATTAGGTTAGAACTGTGGCCAGTCAACGCACGAGCCGGGCGAGCGAAGCGAGCGGTGCCGCGGCAGCGGCCGGCGAGTGCCAGAAACGATTCGCTTCGCTGATCACTTTTCAGCATTCGTCTAATGCTACTTTAGAATAGAGCATGGTGGCGCAGGTATTCAAAAAATATACACGATTATTGCGGAATACTGATGTATAGTTTAGAACGCTCGATCGTCAAATGTATATTCTGAAGTATACGCGATTAGTTCGGGCGGCTGCGTACTGGCCTTGTATACTTTTGAAATACGCGTGACAAACGGACGGACGGACGGAATGACGGTGCGGGTGTAGGATTAGTAAGTAGTAGTAGGTCCCGTTGGCACCCTTTGGGTACGGAATCCTGAAAAACCAGGTTACCAAACCGTGTACCTCATCAACCTTCGGGGCATCCTGTGACATATTTTATAGTGAGACAAAAATCCAATTTACCAGCTTAAATACCCCAGGTTGCGATGACGAAAACCTGTCACAAGTACGAGAGGGCTGCCTCTGCAAGCACCAACACGCCTCAGGCTCAGGTGACTTGAACTTTGCCCCGCACTTGGATTAGGATAGGATTTCATCCGAGGTGGGGAGCAACCTGTCGCTGCCGGCCGTGGTTCGTTCTATGGTGGGCAGTGCAGAGTCCTGGGACGCGGTGATCACCTTCTGCGAAAGTGTCATCTCGCAGAAGGAGAATGTGGCAAGGGAGAGGGAGAGTGCAAGCACTCTTCCAGCCCGCAGAAGGCGCACCGGGCGTCGGCGGAGGGTGGATAAAGTCAGAGGGCTTGGAAGACGGGGGTTACGGGGGTTGGAAGAGTCCAACCCCCGTAAACGGGTCCAGGGGCGGCGGACTTGGGGACGTCCGCCTCCCCCATCGGCGCGTAGTGTTCCACGCGCGCCTCTCAGATGACATAGGGGAAGTCTCATTCCCCCCGCGATTGAGGCCTGCAAATGCGGGCCGGCACTAATTGGGGGCTGCGGACGAACACCGGGGTGGTTTTAGTCAGTAAGAGTCTGACAGACCCTTCCGCCCACCCCAGGGCGTAAGGACATCCATGAGGATTTCCACCACGCAAAAAAAAGGATAGAATTTCATGATTGCAATAACAGACACAAATCTTCACATGTACGAACACCCAGACCCGAAACAACTATCTGTAAGCAATCAATTTGTATGTAAATATAATATAACCTGTGACCTGTATCGCAGAAAGTAGGTAAATAGCTCAGCCGTGTCGTCGTCATTTTCGGAAAGGCCTATCTTCAGCAGACCGCAATATGCTGTCGATGGAAATCATGTATCTGGAACGAATAAAATAATGTTCTGTGTATCGCAATTTGCATGCAAATTATGTAACCGGAATAAGCTAGTAGGTAGGTAATGAATATTTAAATGGTTATTTGACACAGGCACAACCGTAACACTGTGTTCTTCATCACCCTGATGATGCCGAAATTTTGATGAAGAAAAGAGAAATGGAAAATAATATCTTATACTAGGTTCTATGTCATACATAGGTACATACTGCGATCACCAATCCGTGTGTAGTGTTTGGTTATGGCGCTCTACGAGGATTAGGTATATTTGATTTATTTCAATGATATACTCTTGATATATATAATACTGCATATGAACCTAATAGCAGGTAGAGTACTCTCCACCACTAATATAGTAGATTGTTAACCAAGGGATGAATGTGATCAATTTTGTACTAGATATTTTGACACCCGTGTGCCGTTGGCGCTTATAAGTTAGAATAGGATATTGATACTTTTAACTCTGATTTTCATCACGAATTTGAAACAGAATAATATGTTAATCATACGGAAAAAATACTCTGTCTGATCGTTGTTGTAATATTCGCCAATGTAGGCAGGTCGTACATCTATAATACAGCCTTGTATGTACACCGATTGAACAAAATTCAGTTTCAAGCCTTTATTATTTTTATTTGCGGGCTCAAGTGACATTCTCCTGGCCAGTTATGTTTGTGAAAAAATATAATAGTAAGTAGTATTTTCATTTATGATTATTTATTATTCCAATCGAAAAAATATTTTTATTCTGTTATTAAATCAATAATAATTTGTAACACTTACCTATAAAGAATTTTACAAAAATTGTAAGATTGCATGTAGTTCCATTGCCATCAATTAAGATGACTGAGGATTAAAAAAGGATTTCTGATCTGAACTTTATTGTACAGAGAGTGCTTATAAAGAAAATAAACTTTAAAAAAAGTAAAAACCGACTTCAAAGAAATACTAAAAGGAGTAAAATAATTACCATAATATAAAATTAACAGTTTCAGAAGTCGGTGCAACTCTACACTGAAGCAAATAGAAGCCACCGACTTCTGAAACTGTTAATTTTATATTATTACTTTTTTTAAAGTTTATTTTTTATTAAATACATTTTAGTGTCATAATTTTAACCTCCTCCTTCATAACCCTTCTTTTTGGCTTTGACGTAGTCGGGCAGAAAAAGTCCTTTCAAATGATACCTTACACGATATAATGAAAACATTCCAAAGGGGGGAGGGGGGGATACGCACCCCCTCCTCTTTTCCAGTAGTCAGTTCCCAACAACAAATATAAACAAAGCAATATTAGTAATTTGAGAATTTTGCTTTGATCCGATGAGGAGTTCCGTTCCATATCTCTGAAGTTCATGGTCTAATCATAACAAAATTTAAATGGGACCAATCGGGAAGTATATCCTTTCGAACAAAAAAAGAATTTTTCAAATCGGTTCATAAATGACGGAAATATGAGGTAACAAACATAAAAAAAAAATACAACCGAATTGAGAACTTCCTCCTTTTTGAAGTCGGTTAAAAATCTTAGTACGATTTTTTAGTTACTCTTGTTTCCTAAGCAAGAAAAGACACAATTGGTGCCCGCTTTTGCGGTAAACAAACACACAACACACTTTCAGAGCATGAGTAATAAAAAATATTTGGAAATTAATTTGAGTGGTAAAGATATTATGTAGATCGCTGATAAAATACAATCAAAGAAATATATATAACGACAGCCTTAAAGGTTATTAAACCCTACGTCTACGTTTCCACGTGCTACAATTTTAATCAGTTTTTTTTTCTGTTATTTACCATTCTTACTTTTATAAATATTCATACCTCAAGGCCACATTCTAATTAAAATATAACTTTGTTTTTCAGTGAATTACTATTTATACTTTTTTAAATATTCATACATCATACATTAGAAAGATTCGTAAAAAATAAATGTTTGTTTTTTTGTTCAATTGTTCAAATTATTTATAATAATTTTAATATATTGTCCCACTGCAAGGCGAAGAGTTCTTCTCTTACAGAGAAGGAACAAGCATAGGTAAATCACCACGCTTGCTTACTGCATGCTAACTACTTTAGATCATTGTTAAGTCCAGGCTTTATATAAGGTCCATCTATTCATACACGAATTTTTATATGGGATACATCTACATATAGTAGGTAAAAAAGCCTAATACAAGCGATGTTTTTAATATTATTTTACGTAATTATTATAATTGTAATAATACTTGAGACATTTTGCATAAATTTGAAAAAAAAAATGCCCGCTTCAATGACAATAAATACTACGTAGAAACTAGCTTGGATGTTGAAAATGGTAAGGAGCCTATTTGTTGCGTATCAAGCAAATTTAACCATTTCCCTGTCCCGTGAATCACATATGAACATCTGCATTGTTTAACTATTGTGTCTGCTATCTGGACAGTGAAGTTGTTAAATTATTTAATTTAAAAAAATCTACTTAGTTGCTCTTCTAAAAAACCTGTGTCTTTAGCTTGTAATATTCCTTATGAATCGATGTTTTTGCCTCCTGTTTTGTAGTGGGTCCCTAAACGCCGTAGCTAGACTCCTTACTCAACTACCTATAACTCTTATAATCAACTATATAACTCCTTACTCAAAATTCAAAATTCACAGTTTTGATTTTGAGGCATCCATGCGGATCTCACATCTTAGTGAACCGTGGCGTTTTTATTATGGTTTTAGCACATTGTTCTCAAATCGCTGTAGGATCCAGAGAGTTTTAAGTTGAATGCCAGTTCATTTCCAGGCATCCTCACGATGTTTTACTTCACCGTTACGCAATTGTCTCATGGAAATATAATAAATTAGATAAGTTGTGTCTTCTTGTTTTACAGCAAAATGGCTTATTACAGATTTTAGATGATGATGTTCATAAAATTTTATCCTACTCATGTTAATTCATATGAATTTACAGAGATAGGTACTGCCGGTAAGGACTCCTAAAAATGATAAACTTCTCTGTCTGATAATTCAATTTAGGCCAGAAACAGTTAGGGCGTTTATTTAAACGGCATATTTTTAGGAATTAAATTGTTATTACAAGAATTGTTATTACCTACAAGAAAAACAATTCTAAAATGTTGACTACAGCGCCATCGCGCCGCAGTGAAGTGAATTTTTATAAACAGCGCTCTGGCCGGTAAACTCTGAGCAAATTGCGTTTTGATATTCTTTGTCAGCCTCTGTTGTTCAGAGTTACCACTAGATGTAGGTAATTACGTACTGGTAGCAATTATATCCTAAAAAATATCTTGTACTGATAAGTAAGTTACAGGTAAGTAATTTTGAGGTAATTGAGGCTAGCTAGTTAGATGATTACCTATTTGATCATCCGATCCAATGACCGCTACAATCAACGTCCAAAGACTAACGCCAATTAATGCCTGACACAAAAAAAAACACTGAAATTCACAATGGCTGGTAAGAAAAATAATTGTGTTAAAAAAAAAGTAATTTTGACAGCAAAAAATTGGCGGGATTATTAAATTTAAATTGTGAATTATTATATTAACCCGATTACATGGTTTTGAGTTTTTAATTAACCTTTTTTTCAGACTGTATAGCTGATACTGATAGTTTCGCCTATTTTATCAGATAGAAAAAGGAGATAATCAATTAATACAGCTGGAGGTAGGAGTAGGTGCCTACTACCATAAAAACAATGTCGCCGTCGGCGTCGGCCGAGATGCCAGAGGAGAAAAATAATAATATTTCGCACGGTGAGTTGTCTTACATTATTATTTTAAATTTCCAGATTTTCCCTTAGTCAATTTATAAGGTGCCTAAGCATAGTATGGTGATAGGATATTGACGTTTTTTTATATAAATGATTTAATTATTTCTAGGCTTAGTCCGTTACGACAAGCGGTTTTTTTTTATAGATTCTTCACATTTATAGATGAATCCCATTTTACGGCATATAATTAACAAGTGTATCACTGATGACAGTCTTAAAGCAAGTGTTAACAAAATTCGGTATTTTTTTTCATGCGAAATCATTTTACTTTAGTTTTTTCAAAAATTCTTCAACTCTGCTTTAGTTACAAATTCAGAAAATGGTGCTTCTAATTCGTGACCCCAAACATGACCTAAAATGTAAACACAGCTGATCATAACTGGGGATAAAAAGATATTAGCGCATTTTTTTTAGATCTTTGGTCACCTGTTTCTCTTAAACTATTGACTTTTGGAAAAAGTTGTAAAACAAAAGTTATCCATTATCATGGGTACTTTAACACCCTTTCGGATTAGTACCCCTTTGTCGACTAACCTTGTATATTATTTATTATTACACCTAATATACCAAATAAAATTGTAGATAATAATATGTACTTATACTTAGTTTAAAAAAAATTGTCGAAAAGTGTCCTATGCCATGTTCGTGCCTATTTGCCTCGTGGATCCCAAAAAACCCCAGTTTTCGCTCTTTATTTCACTACTGCTTGCAAATAAATTAGTCATTCTGTGGGCATATCAGATTATTTTTATTTCGACGTTCTTCTCTTGGTGTTCTGCGCGTAGGCGCAATTTTGAGAGCGACATATTAAAACGGGCCTTGTTACCGTAGATTCTTGATATCTATTTCATTAAGTTCTAGTGTTTAAACACAAAAAACATTAAGTACTATGCAAAAGAGACTGCACAGACCTTATGCCCACTAACCACTACATAATACGGTTAAAAAGTGGTCTACCGCGAACATTGTCAACTATAAATACCACGAGTTGCCGAGTCGCCGGAACCCACCGGTCACGATCCACCGAGCTCTACCGTCGTAGAGCCGGTCGTCTCTTCAGACTCCGCAGTCACACCGATTATTCAGCTCTCATCAAGCTGTCTCCCCCCCCTAAGTCCCCGCCAGCAACGCACTAAGCCGAGGTCCGAGTCCCACTAGGGGTCGTCCTTAGTGCTATTGTTGCAGGTAGTCATGATGTTAGTGTAGTACAAGTAGTTAGCTTAGGTTAAGTATTTTACTTCCGCCCCATTGGCTGGAGACCCTTCAGGTTTCGCCAATAACTGCCCCGTTACGTAGAAACGGTCCCCTAGGACCATCTAAAGCAGTCCAAGAGAAAAAAAAAAATAGTCTCCGGAACGTAGATGTTGTGCGGTACCTAGGTACTTATAAATAATTAAAACATTAATTATATTATTTTTTAAGGTCACGGTGTTCCATTATCCATTGCGTTTTTTTTTCTTAACACCATAGCAGTTGTGATTTGCGACGTGGATCGTTGGAAATAAAATGATATTATTTCGCGAACAGATGAAAAACTTTTACAAGCTCCGATGCAACTAGCAGCGAACCACGTGAGTCGTTGTATTAATAACTCTCATCGTGACATAGAGTCTTTGTCGCCTTTTACGGCGTGGATTGGAGTAGCATAGTCTTTGCAAGGACCCACACTTTTTCTTTTTTTGTTGAGTACCTACATTATTTAATCAATTTTCATATTATTTTTTTTATTCAAATTTTCATAACGTATTCTAATTAATTATTTATTGTACTCTGGCTAAATAGTTTGATTTTGTTTTATAATTATTATTTTAATTTTATCGCTTTACAATGCTTGCATTCCAAACTGCAAAGTATGAGCATCATGCAGCAATTAATGATACACCTATATTCATATCATTTTACTGCCAGTATGAGTCTGGCAGTATGAGTCTGTCATGCTCACATAAATGTCTTGCTGATGGTGACTTTGCATATCCGGTCGTTGGGTTCCCTACAATATGGTTGAGCTGAGCGATGCGGATGTGCACGTCATATTCGTGAACGGGTGCTGTCTGTCGGGACTGGTCAGCTCTTAACTGCTACGGCAATCCTAGAGGCATATTTTTCTATTTGTTACTCTTATGTGAGTTTATTTGTTACGTTAAGCTGTATTATTTTCTTTCTATTTCTCACACTACTGTAATGGAATTGAGGTGATCTATTATTATTTTAAAAAGAGTATTCATTGAGTTTCTTGCCGGCTCTTCCCCATAGAACCTACCTTTTGGAACCGTGCACCTAGTTTTGACGTTCTAAAAGTGCCTGTAATCTGGTCTATTTGAAATAAAAAAACTTTGACTTTGACACGAGGTTAGCTAGTCACAGCAAGTTCAAATAAATATTTATTTATTTATTTATGGTCTCTGGAAGACTTACAGCTAAACAAAACAGAATAAAAATTAGTCGGTGTAACTGACAGCCAATTACAAGTCTTCACTTATAAAAAACAGGCTGGCAAAGATAATGTGAACAACACAGCACTGCCAACACAAGAAAAAGAAAAAAAAACAGGACAACATCAAAATCTTATTAAACTAAGAAACAGCATAATCAAACATAGGCACTAGAACTTACATCTACCGAGTTAATATTTGAGTATACCTACATAATATTTATTAATAACTTAATTTAGGTAAAAAAGCTAAGGCTCAAGCACCTTCTAACCGTAGACACACTCGTCGAGAAGGGATCAAAGTCGTGCTGTTTACACAATGTATTAAAGTTTTTGCTTGCACGCACAATAAACGAGTTCAGCCTGTAGTTGGTGGAGCAGAATGGAACGCGTAGCGGAGGGTACCAACGCTTCGACCTTCCGGGAACGTTAAAATAAAATATGACTAACCTAAGCACTCAAACCTGAAATTTTAAAGTGTTCTAACAGTAACCTTCATGTTTGGAAAAAAAATACTGAATGCAGGTCAACCTAATGCAAATTACCTTGAACGAACATTATCGTTTTAATAAAGTTACTTCGGTTCAATCCTACACAGAGATTTAAATCGTTAGTTACGCCTACAGTTTCGAAATATCCACTGTGGATTATGTGAGGGAATTCGTTTGAGTGCTCATCTGAATGCGACAGTCGCATGATGGAAATAATAAATTAGCGTGTTTATCCCTTCAGGTATTACTGGCGTAAGTTTATGTAGATATTATATATCGCAGTATCCTAATCCTAACTAATATTATAAATGCGAAATAAGTTTGTTTGTTACCTTTTCACGCCTAAACCACTGAACCGATCATCCTGAAATTTTGCATATACATTGTCAGGTGTACAGAAACGGACATAGGGTACCTTACATCCCGAAAAAAATTATTGTTCCCGAGGAAAACAACAATAATGATAATACCTAGATGGCGCCACGTGTCTTACGAATCATGATTGAAGTATAATATTGTAGAAACTTTAGTAGTGTGTTATGAGTTGATTGATAAATTCTAAATTAACGCGAGCGAAGCCGCGGGCAAAAGCTAGTGATAGATAAAGCCGCAATATAGTTATATCCCTAGGGATATAATTATATACCTACCGTAACATAGTTATACGAAAGCGATTCATTACTATCTTACTAGGAATACAATTATAATACGGTTCAAGTTTAGTTATATAATTATATTACTTGATTAAATTTATTGAAATAATTGTAAGAGTGTAGTCCGGGGGCGCGGCGGAGGCGGCGGCGGGGGCTCCGTTGTGTTTGTGAACCCCTAGTCGTTTTATGATCATATTCCTAGCGATAATTTGGGGACACTGATAAGTTAGGTTCGAAGGGGATGACGGGGGCTAGAGTAAGCGAGCGTAGCGAGCGAACGAAGCCCCCGTCATCCCCTTCGTGTTAGGTTACTTTAAACCCTGCAAACAGAAATAGGAGCCGACTCTGCGTTGGTAACCCAAACAACCTTAACCTTTCTATAAGTATCTTCCGATATATGATCATATCGCTAGATATATGATCGTATATCGGCTATAACCATGTTACTGTGACAAATATATTTTTTATTTGATTCTATGGTAGATTTATAACTATATAACCAGATTAGTTTAGTCAGATAAACATATTACTAGATTGAGACCGTAAGATATGTAGTAAAGAATCGCTTTCGTATAACTATGTTACGGTATACGTATAAGTATATCCCTAGGGATATAGGTAATTATATTACGGCTTTATCTATCATACTGCGACATATGGGTACATGTATAAGGCCGGCTCCACACGTTGGCCCCAACGCTCGCCCCAACACGGTTCGCCCAACGTATGTATCGACAAAATCGCATTGGCCCTAACGCTCGTGCCAACGTTGCTTGGGGGCTGGCCGATCTGTGTCGGTTTCAAATTGGACCAAGATGTTATCCGCGTGGTAGAAAGAAGACGTTTTGAAATTTGAAATAATTACATGCACTCAGTACCGTAAAAGCACTTTCAGCAATTTCTAAATCAAACATCTTCACATTGGCTCTGCCTGTACTAAACTAACATTTTCTCCAACGTGTGGATGTTACACGCACAATTACAAACAACGTTGGTACCAATGATGGGACCAACGTATGGAGCCGGGGTGACATTTCATTTTTATAATTAAAAGTATTAACATGATGAAATAAACATTTTTATTTTTTATTTTTTTATTTATTAACAAAAAGAAACAAAATAAATACACGAAACTTTATTATTTAAATTACCTACCTTCATTGGCCTACACGCAATATTGAATCATTTCAGGTACAAACTAAAATTACTCGAGGTATTTTATTAGTTAATTGACACAATATTATATTTACTCGACATTGAAGCAAATAAGTATAGCCTTGTCTTCTTACATTATTTAATTATAAAATTATTGTAGATTTTTTGTCTTCTGAAAACAATTCTTCGTCGTCCCACTCCGACATTGGGTGTGTACCATCACCGGTCTTCTTCGCCCGCTTTTTTATCATGTCTGGCGACACGGTTTTCAAGTCATAGGCCCATCCAATGCTTGCCATTATATCAATGAACAATTTGGCATAATTCAAAGAATATCCACCGAGTTCAGAAGCTCTGTAGTCCCATGGGAAAGTATGGTGGTAGTTGTGGAAACCTTCCCCGGTTGACAGGAACGATACGATTTTGGTTTCTACTGGTCGAATGTTTTTATCATACGGTTTGGTACCCCACATGTGTGCTGCAGAATTGATAAGGGAAATCATGTGCACCGTAAATATGTGCCGTAAGACTGCAGCGATATAAAAAGCGGTCCATGCCTGCTCCCCCCATAGAGTAGGTATGTACGTTGGTAATACGTAACAAAGTATAAATACTAGGTAAAAGTAATATCTGAAAAGAAAAACAAATATAACTTAGTAATGTTGAGATTTTCGACAAGTGGCAACTTTTTAAAATGAACTCCTATTGAGGAACAACACCTCCGTTTCAGTCTTTCATTTAGTTATTATTCATACTCACTTTTGTTGAAAGCGCAGCAGTGGATCATTTGTGATGTCGCTAAGATCAATGGTGCGTCCTTTGACTGTGACCTCGGGATGTTTTCTGATCAGATACCAGCCCATGTGTGAAAAGAAGAAGCCTCGCGTTGAGTTGTGAGGATCAGCGTCAGTGTCACAATGCTTGTGATGCACGCGATGGTCGCGAACCCATTGGTGGACAGATCCCTGTAATGTTATTATTTTACTATCATCCTGTATCGAAATGTTAACATAAGAAGAAAGATCGAAGAGTTTTGTTTACATCAGCAAGAAAAAAAATGTAGACTAGTAGGGATACGAGAGATATTGGAACACGAGTAATACCTGGATACAAGAGATGAGAATATTTTACCTGACAACGAGTAGACTAATCGAAACACTTTTCTGCCCGTTATAGTTTACTTACTTTATTTTTATGAGTTTAAAAGCGTAACTGTTTTTTTTACGTACCTGATATGCCATGGTGTAAAACACTAATATTATTACGTGCAAAGGCAGTTTGACTTTGTATGATTTATGTGACCATAATCTGTGTGCACCGGCCGTAACACCTATCGTGGAAAATATGTAGAGAAAATATGCTGAAAAATAAAACATAATGATTATTGATTTCGTTCAAAAATTTAATTCGGTAACCAACTATAAAACTGCCTCAAACATTAGATATCTGGATGAACGAATGTAAAATACCAAACTCAGAATTTTTAAAATGATTTAAACACTGTGCTTTTAATTACGAATAAAAGGAAAGTAAAAATGAAAACATGAATTAGCTAAAGAAAAAATTTGTGATTTTTTTTTCCCACCTATTTTGTTTTTTTTTGTGTGGCCGGCCATCTATTCAGCCATTATTTTTCTTTGCATCATTGAAAACATGGTAAATATTTTGCCCAATTCTATGTTATTTTAAAGAAATAGTTGAAACTAAATTATAACAAAGTCATTTAAAAAAAGATATTCTTTAATTAATACTGAACTTTATGTTAGTATAATTTTACATCGCGCTGTAATTGAGTGGCTATATAGAAAGTTGGAACATAATTCAATAGAAATGTCAAAATAGAACTAGTTTTTTTAATAATTTGACAGCTGTCAGTTGAAAACGATTCTTCCTAGGGCTGAAAAATATTACTTTCAACCCGTCCCCAGGCAACTTCAGACCTACTTTCCGAGTATGAGTCATGAAAATTATCTTTTCTGTTGAGGCATCTGCGACTTTGAGTTGAATGATCGGTGTAGGTTTTATGTTGAAGTTGGTTAAAAATGTACTAGTATATCAACATTTTTACAAATAATATCACGATAAATATAAGTGAGGGAGTATATGATTGAGTAATACGTACCAAACAGACATGTCTGCCACTTAGCCTTCGTGAAGGCCAAATAAATCCCATAAAACGCTCCTATGTGGAATACTGTGAAAAATATTACATTCCGCCAACATAGGTCCACTTTTCTAGAATCAGGCGTCACTTCCTTTGTTTTATCTAGTAAATCGTGCATGTTATTGATGTACCTGCAATATCAATATATTGGCATTGGGTAATTGTATACCGGCAATTGTAGTCCCTCGCAATTACAGGACACGAGAGAGTTTGTTCTGGTTGCAGCGACTTATGAGGAGACCCACTGATATTCCGCACTATTTATTAAGTACAGATATGTTAAGCCAAAATATTTCTATTCTCCTCATAAAAGACTCCTGGCTAACCCTAAGAACGAGAAGGGCTCGTGCAATCAGGGGCCCAATTCTCCTAAAATAAATTGTTGCCAAACGCAATCGAACCACAACCGTCAGTCAGTTTTTGTTTTCGAAAACTTTCAAAATGATTGATTTTGTTTTTTGTGTCAAACAATTTGATAGCTTTTGAAATTGAGAACTGTCTGAATGAACGGTTCGGCCTTGGTTCGGTTGTGATTTATCAAGATTTATTTTAGGAGAATTAGGCCCCAGGATACCGTACGGGGAACACGAGTCTGTTGAAAAAAGCGGCAGTTTTCCTGTTATCTATAACTCAATGACTAGGTACCTACTAACTCTGATAATATCTAAATTGTAGCTTTAGAAACTTAAATGATCAGGGAGGGGAAAATGGTTTTCTTTCGCACATTTTGGGTTATATCTATAGAATGAAGCCAACAAAAGTGAAAAAATATTTAGAGTTTTATAGCATGTTAACTAACGAAAGACGTTCCCTTTAACCAACAATACTATAAGGTCAATACATACAAAAAAATAATTCCCAATCAAAACAACTAATTTTTTTTTAAATCACAAAACTTTAAAAATTATACGTAAAAGCAACGCTTACTGTGCATGCACACTTATCCATCAATTTGGAAAACACGGCAACATCGCATTTATCCTATCTCTTCTTCTTCCTGCCCTTATCCCATGTTACTTGGGGTCGGCGCAACACGTTTTCTTCTTCCATTCCGTCCTGTCATCCGTCATGATATCACTGACACCCTTCTTTTTCATATCATTCTTCACACAATCCATCTTCCTCTCCGTCCATCCACATTTATACTCATAACTCTTTTGGTCACATGCGTTTCATCCCTCCTCTTCACATGCCCATACCAAGACAAACGGTTCCCTTTCAACTTTTCTGTCACTGGCGCTACTTTCAAACTTCCTCTAATATACTCATTCCTGACCTTATCCATTCTGGTCACTCCACACATCCATCTCAACATTCTCATCTCCGCTACATGCAATCTTTTTTCATCCGTCTTCTTCACGGCCCAACATTCCGATCCATACAGTACGACAGGTCCTATCACGGACTTGTAGATTTTCCCATTTATCCTATCTACGCTACTATTTTGGTCTTGAACAGGCCGTACCGAAATGGTTTTTTTTAACGTTTTTTTTTTTGCTTATTTTCGTATTTTTATTTTAATGTTTTAATAATGTAGATTAACGGGTCTAAGTGAACGCCCTTTGTTATTTAACATATTGTATAAAGAGAAACAAAATAAAAAAAAAATGTGATGCTGACCCGACTCACCGTTTCAGTTACTTTCAACACTGAATTTGTAACGAAATTAAAATCGACCGTCATTTATACGGGCAAAAAAAAAACAAATGCATAAATACAATGTAATTCATTGTTCGTACTATATTTAAATGAAGTCATGGGCTATTCAGGGTCCCGTAAAGCCGGGTCTCCTGTACCTGTTTATTTAAAACCTGAGCTTTTCTTAGACCATCATTCTTTTGTAATAGGAGGGTTTGTGCTTGAATCAAAAAGTCTTGTACAGGACGAGTGTGTGTCGTATGGTGCGGTGCAATGGAGTCACCACGTACACTGTGTGCTAGGTTGCTCCATGAGATGTGTATTTAGGGCTTGTTAAATGAAAATACAGTGTTCTTGATAGTAAGTCCTAACGAATTGTTCCCACACTTTTGCTTGTTACGGTGTAGATCGTAAAGTCGATTCCCTACGTAACCCGATAACCAAAAATTTCACAAAATTGCTTTTATTTGTTTAAAGCCTCGCATCACATTACACCGCATCGCCTCATTTTTTTAAAAATCTTTCTTTGCCTTTTTCGGTTTTTCGTATAGGAAATCCCGATAATTACAGAAGTTTTTATGAATATGACGATTACGAGCACGTTAGTTAACAGAGCGGTAGTTTGTTGGTTCTCATGCCATTATTTATTCACAAGATATCATTATTAAATATAATTAATGGCTATGTACATAAAAAATGTCTTTGACTTTATACCTAGAAAAAGCCGACATACATACATAAATTCATGCCTTTTTCCCATTGAGGTAGGCAGAAACTGTAGAACGCCACATGCTACGAACCTTACATACTCTTTTCGCTTCGTCCACGGTCATACATCTTGTCATATACGCACGCCGGTTGAAAGTACTAGGCACCTGTCCTTTTTGAAGAACATCACCAATAACATCGATGTGTGTCCTTCTAGCGCGTCCTCTACTGGCGTTTCCACTAACATCCGTCTTATAAATTCTTTTTGTTAATCGCCGTTCACTCAATCTTTCAACATGCCCAAACCACCGAAGCATTCTCCTTTCAATTTTGTCACTACATCATCTTTTAAACAGCAACTTTGTCTTAACACATCATTCTTCAATCTATCATTCAAAGTTACACCGCACATACTTCGCAAGGAACGCATTCCCACGGCATTTATTCTACTTTCATGATTCTTCTTCCACGACCAACATTCACTTCCATACATAAGCGTTGGTACCAGCACACCATTATGGACAGCCAGCCGTGCCTTTTTGGACATCGACTGGTTAGCCACAATTGCATGCATAGCACCATTCACTTTATTTCTCGCATTTGCTCTCCTTTCCACATCTTCAACAATCTTACCATCTCTTGTAAACATACTTCCCAAATCAACAAACTCATTCACCTGTTCAATACTTTCATCTCCAAACTTTACTTTACACCCACATACATCTGCATCTCTTTCAAAAACCATTATTTTCGTCTTGCTTACATTAATTCTCATCCCGTTCATCTTATATGCTTCGTTCATCACAGGTACTTACCATGTCCTGCAACCGTTCCACTGATGATGCAAGCAATACCTACTAGATCATCTGCGTTAAGGAGACATTTGACAGGCAACTCATTCATTTTCAAGCCACAATCACTCCCTTTTAAATCTGTCAAACAACTATTCATATATGTATAGGTTGAACAGTCATGGTGACGCTACACAACCCTGTCTAACACCCCTTGAGATGCCAAATCAGTCTGTGAACGTCCCATTTATCCTAATACAAGCACTGGAATCCCTGTACAGCGATTTCAGTGCCCGCACCAAGCGCCAGTCCACCCCATACATAGATCAGATAGTGTTGACCACAATTCTTCCCTCCACACACTATCATAAAAAGCCGACTTCTACTAAATAAAAAAAAACTAGAAGCAACCCAGAAGCAAAAACACGATCATTACGAAATATCCATTAGTTCATTAAAATATCTAAAGAATAGTAAAGTGTTGTTTATTTTATTTTACTTGACTTGAAAGATAGAGTAATGTTTCGTTTCCCAAATAAAGCACCCTATCCCCATGTTCTCGTCAACTACCATTGATCAGGTCCTTAATCCTTACTTAATTGTTAACAGATAAAATATTAAACTCATTTAAATGACTTATAGCTCACTTACATGAACAAAATAGGAAAAGCCACTTTGTTATACAACGAAGAAAAGGCAGATTTCGAAATGCTACGCAATAGGGAATATGCATGTAACTTTTTTTTTCTCTTAATCAATAAAGCACATTAATATGAACCCAAGAAAAGTATTAAAAGTCAAATGTTACTATTATTTCTTGCTCAAAACAATTATTAAACTTCAACAATTTTCTTCTACAGTTCAAACGTCGTTTATTATCGCGGTCATAATGTGACGTCATCATCCAAGATACTGCTTTGTTTACATCTCTTTTTTAGCCACAAATCATATAAATTAAATTATTTCTTGCGCTTTATTCAAGCAGAAACCGCACTTACTAACTTAACCTCAGTGAGAAATCAAATAGTTTGCTAAGAAAAGATTATTTAAAGATTTATACATCTGGATTTTGATGTCACTTCCGGCATTTTCTACTAAGACATGTTGCCAATACCTCTGTTTTACGCACCGTTTACCTTGCCATGTGTCAGTCCGTCATCTCTTACTGTATTACTAGTTGGGGTGGAGCCGCGAAAACTACACTCAAATCCTTAGAAGTAGCACAAAGAGCCATCCTTAAGGTTGCTACCTTTCGGCCTATCATCTACCCAACCTTTGACCTCTATCAAAAATGCAAAGTCCTTACGGTTCGACAAATATTTATTCTCAACACTGTATTACAACAACACACCATAACTCCGCTTACACAAACACAATCATCATCTAGACGAAAAAATAAAATTTGCAACGTACCGTTCACACGCTTTACCTTTACTAAACGTCACTTTTACTACCTAGGACCTTTTTTATATAACAGATTGAACAAAACTACCCCTATACATCAATCTTCTTACGAAATGTGTAAAAAACAGATGACACTCTTTCTTAACAACAAAAACTACGACGACACTGAATATTTGCTTTCTTCACTATCGTAGCGATTTTTGTCCAAACTCCATATCTAAACTTAACCTATTTCACCTCTGTCTACACTCACACCACACTCACACCACTCTTAAACATACAAAACACACACACATAATTGCACTTTTCACCCCTCTTAACAGATGGCAAACCTAATTTGTATTTTAATATCACTGTCCTAGACAGTCTCTTTTAAATTTTAAATTCACAAATCCTGTCATGGGAATCCGGTTGGCGTACCTTAATACAGGTTACTATGTAACCTAGCTAGGACGCCACAGCCATCCTTGATTTTGTTATTTGTTAAAACTATTTGTTGTAACTGTAACAGACTGTACCACACTTTTTTTTTTGAAAAATAAATAAATATAAATATATATTTTCGAAGACGACGCGTTTCGAGATTGCATTCCGTTCCACGAAAAAAACGTCACATACAACAATGAATTTTTAAAGTAATTATAAAGTTTAAAAATAAGAAAAAAAAATGGTAAAATAAGTAATGTGTTAAAAAATGTAAAAAAAAAAATGCAATTTGTGTCTTGACAATGTTCTAAATAATGAAAGAGTTTTGAATTACATGCATATTCTCTATTATTTTCCGTTCAATAACGAGGGTTGAAGTAAAATATCACAAAAACTGCCCCATAAGTCGAAAAAATAACATAAACAGCCTGTGAAGCTTTCATAACCTTATCATTACTAAAAAAATTGGCTCTGCGTTTCATAGTGAAAAATTTATTCATACCTTCAGTGTGCTCTCCTTTATGATTACGATTTTGCACTTAGGGGTTGTAACGTTACCTACGTTTCGGAGTGTACTGATTCAAACTGATTAGCGCACGGCAAGTGCCTCTATATTTATGGTCTCTGGGTGTGAACAAGTAGGCGCGTATTTTTTTATTAAGGTTACCTGTAAGTCTATTTTAAGAAACTAATTTGAATATTGTAATATTAATTAATATAAATTAATCTAAATTAATATAAATTGATCGGTAGAAGGTCACGCGTGTTATTCCGGTTCCTAAAGGAAGGTCCGTCCAGATGTCAGTGGCTATAGACCAGTGGCTGTGCTGTCGACGCCAGCAAAAGTATTCGAGTCCGCCATCCAGCGTTGCGTGCAGGGACAGGTGCGCGCACAGCTGTCGGATGCGCAGCACGGGTTCCGGCCGGGGCGCAGCACTGCCACCAATCTACTCAACTTCATGACACACTTCATGGTACCGGCAGTCGATGCCGGCGTACACGTAGACGCTGCATACTTTGATTTTAAAAAGGCATTCGACCCCGTGGACAATGACGTTCTATTAAGGAAGCTTGCGGAAATTGGATGTACACCACACCTATTACATTTCTTCGTCAGCTACATGAAAGACCGGCAACAGTATGTTGATTACAATGGGTACGAGTCCGAATCATACTACACTAGATCCGGCGTAAGCCAGGGCAGCAATTTGGGACCTCTCGAATTTATTATAATGATAACTGACTTACCGGAGGTCGTCAGACATGGTTCATGTTTATTGTTTGCAGATGACCTTAAATGGCTGCTCGAGGTTAAGGATAAGACGGATTGTGCCTGATTGTGATTGACGGAACGCCTGCAGGATGACATAAACAGAGTGGTAGAATGGAGCCATGAGAATAAACTCTATTTCAATATTGCCAAATGCTCGGTGATAAGTTTCACTCGTGCGCGGACCCCTATGCGCTACGAGTACACAGTAGAAGCGGCACCGATGCAACGAGTATCACAGGTACGAGAACTAGGGGTATTTCTCACCCCGGAACTAACGTTTCGTGAACATAATCATTAAGATATGCAAAAAGGCGTACAGAAACCTAGGTTTTGTACTGAAGCAATCACAGGGGTTCACAAATATTACCACACTGAAGGTGTTGTATGATGCACTAGTCAGGAGTCATCTTGAACATAGTGCAGTCATATGGGCTCCACATGAAGCGAAATACAGTGTCATGTTGGAGCGTGTCCAAAATAAATTCACGAGACACTTGTATTTTAAAATGTACATAGTATATCCCTTCTACCCGCTGATGTACCCTACACTATTTGTACTTGGTATGGTCGGGTACAATGAACTCAGGGTGCGCCGGGACTTTGCGCTCGCTGCGTGTGTTGTAAAGCTGTTGCGTGGTGTAACACTTATCCCGGGAGTACTACGCCACCTGAAACTTTGCGTGCCGGACCGATACGTATGGAGGCGGCGGCGCCCGCAACTGATAGCTGTGCCCGTAGCCAGGACCAATCTACTGGCGAAAACACCCCTCACCCGAACAATCCGCGTAGTGAATGAGGTTCATGAAAGGGTTGACATATTTTCATGCAATTTGAGTGAATTCGCAAAAGTTGTTTTATATGTATATTATATTAGTTATGTAAGTTAAATGTGTCAAGAAAATTATTCTAGTCTTATAATTAGTTAATAAGATTGATTGTTTTCTGTTGTTAAGTGTATAAGTATATTATGTTTATGGTTAATACATAGATAATAACTAAGTAGTAGTATGTAAGTATTTTTGTATTTTTTATTGAGTGGTTGCTGTGTCTTGCAGTGATTTCTATAATGTTCATTCAGACAGTCTGTATTTTCGGTATGAATTGTAAATATTTGATAGCCACACTATCGTATTAAGTTTAAGACCTGTAAAGATAGTTTTAAGGAGGATTAAATAAATAAAAAAAAAAAAAAATTAAAAAAAAAAAATTTTTGAACCACCGTTATGAAATTAATTTGAATATAATTTTTTAAAAACGACGTAACCTCTTCTTTATTTTGTTTGGTTACTGTTTCCGTGTATTTTGCTTGGATTCATCACAAGGAGCTTACAAGAAGGGGGACTAAGCATATCAACTTTTATCTACACTCATGTCGTAAAGTTCCAATTATGAACTCAAAAATAGTACCTGACATGCTATATATTATTTTCAACAGTGATAATGTAAATACGCTTGAATTTGACATTAATAAGAATATAAAATCAGTAATCAATTGGCTAAAATGTAATAATTTGCAAATTAATTTAAATAAAACCATAATAATGAAATTTAGACAAAGGACAAATGACAAATTAAATTTAAATATCAATTATAATAATGTGCCTATCAAGGAAACAAAATCAACGAAATTTCTTGGGCTACATATAGAAGATACATTGGCTTGGGGTATACAAATTGAAAATGTGTGTAATAAGCTGAACCAATATTCTTATGTTTTGAAAAAGTTACGAAATACTGTTAATAAATCGACACTACTTACTGCATAGCACGGTCTAGTCGCATCATGCTTAAGATACGGAATCATGTTTTGGGGTAATGCGATTGGAAAAGAAACTGCATTCATTGCACAGAAACGGTGTGTTCGTGCTATATGCAATCTTCAAAAAACTGACAGCTGTGCTCCTCATTTTAAAGACTTAAAGATATTGACCCTACCATGTATGTACATTTATGAAAGTGTTCTTTTCGTTCGACGCAACCTGTCAAAATATTCTCGGGTCAGCAGCCTTTGTAGAGCTGATAAGTTAAACTTAATTCCAAGTAAAACTGCAATGTTTCAGAAAAGCATTTTCACTATGGGTCCTAAACTGTACAACAAACTTCCGAAATGTATAAAGGCAGCAGAGACTATATATTTATTTAAAAAAATGCTATTTAAATTATTAATAGATAAGGCATATTATTCTATTGAGGAATTTTTGAATGATAATATTATGTTGTGATGTTGTGGGTTGACGAATTTTATAATTGACATTGACATAAAGTTTTCTCATTGTTTTCATTTTATGACATTACGAATAATGATGTGTTTTCAAGTTTTAAAATTGACATTTAACCACAATATTTCATTTATATTTCATATTGTTCTTGACATTCCTATTGACTCTTTCCCTGTTATTGATTTATTATGTTATTGATTTATTATATTCTTTGATGTATTATTTGAATAGAATTAATTAACATTTGTACACCATTAAATGGTAGGCATAGTGATCGACTGCATGGACTGTAACATCTATTATATACCTATGTTCACAAATAAATATATTGAATTGAATTGAATATATTTAGGTGCGTATCTCTAAAAAAAAAGTTCTATTAAAGTACAGTTCTTTAAAAAAATAAAGCTTTACAATAACTTTTTTTCTATTAATGTGCACTTGGAACTGACCAAGAAGTATTCAATTAATTTTTTTTAGTGGTTGCACATTATCTATAGATATCCGGCTCTACCTTGACCATTTTTGTACCTATGCATTTCTGGATTTCTATTTGAATTATTTTCTTGTTTCGTCCTTTTTAGACTCCTTTTTTTACGTAGTCGCGTTATCGTTTTTTAAAGTTTATTTTTTACTTAATACTTTTCCATTTCTCGATCGGGCATCTAGCCGTGCAATATCTACATCGTAGCTTTCTAAGAAAGGGTATAAAACCGCGGCACCAATAGGCACAAATAGAAACTGTACGACCGCTTTTAAACATATATTTTGACTTAAGCAATATAATATATATACATATTTGTAATGTGCTTGCCAAGACCTTTCTTTTGATACCAAACACGTGATGATTATCTCAGTTTAATTTTTTCGAGGTTTGAATCTTAGGTTTAAATTCCGTCATATAAAATTTTGATAAAATTTATATAGCCTATGTTACCCGGGCCATTATTACGAATCTATTTGCACCTCATTCATTAAAATCGGTTTCGTAGTTTAGATTAGACGCTACGGTGGAACACAGACTGCCAAAATCATTACCCTTCCTTTTGGCTTCGCTGTAGTCGGGTAAAAAGAAAGTGGTGTCAGGAAGTAAATCTGGAGTACCATCCTGGACGGCGTTTGTTTTGCTGTGAAGATCACTTGAACGCAAAGTTTTACAAGAAACCCGATACCAAGCTAGCTAAAGGACATCGGCTCCTATTGTTGTCGCCATATTGTTGCCGACAATGTGAAAGGCTAGTTAAGTAGTTGTTTAATAATTTTTTTGCCGATATTGGCAAACAAAGTGCCATTATGTTTTAAAGATATCTCAAAAAAAATAATGTGTCTGTTTAGTCTTTTTGTAACTAGGGGTAGAGTAGGGGTTACAATAAATATTTCACGATAGGAGTAGTATAAATGAAAGTTCAGATAGGTAGGTAAAACTTGATGTTTATATTGTCCAATTAAAACAGCACAAAATTACAAAACCTTTAGCACGACAACCCTACATAAAAGCTGAGACTGCTGGGGGTTTGACTCACGAGCGGAGGAACACGCTCTAATTTGTAGGCGGTGCACTTCTAATTACAAAGATATATTATTCCCCCATATATTTTTCCGAAAAATTTAACACCAAAATTATTACACGATCCAAACATATTTAGTGTGTTAATTATGCAGAGATAAACTAATTACAATAGAATGCCCGTCAGCGAACTGTGCTGCCGACAAACAAGGTGTTACATTACATGAGTGTTGAATAAACTTATTATGAATAATTTTATGACTTCTCTTGTATTAAAATTAAACGTTAAAACTTATTTTTTTGTTTTAGATTACATCTGTCGCTCATTATTCACCAGGTTTAAAATCGCTTCCACTGCTGTCTATTAAAAACAATGAATTTGCAAAAAAAAAACGTGTTATCAATCTTATTAGACAAATGATGCTATATCAACATCAACATATCCAGATAAGGTAAGATTGATTTATATTTTTATCAGTCCAGTATGTGTAATGTTTAACTGGTGACGTGAATGCTCAGTGGTTAGAACTTTATGTATTGGGATTTTAGTTATAAAATGTTCATAAATATGTTTTTCAGATTGACGCTACTGCATAATACATGTCAAAATAATGGAATAAAGTACTTCTACTAAGGATTTAATACAAACCCCAATGTTTTTGCCATCGCTTGCTTCTTCAACATCACCATCAACATGTGGGATTAAATAAATTCCGCTACGTATCCGCCACTTTATGGCTGCACATCTGACACAGAATTAACTGCTACATTTATCAAAGATCAAGCAGATCACAATGCTAAGAACCAAATGCTGCAGTTTATTTCTAGCAATCTAAAGGCATACATAGTTTTTCCAACACAATACTTTTGGCTGATGCATCACATTACTACCCAAAGCATATCAATACATATAATAAGAATGTAAGTTCCACAGGCCTCCACATTTCCACATGAAAAAAAATAGTAATAAAATAAATTTCTATCATTAAAATTTGTAGTGTGGTGACACCCGACTCCCTTTGGTCTTACCACAGATTAAGCTATAAGCACAGTGCACCTACTTACTACATACAGTGGGTCAACGCCCATACATTTGACATGTCCTATGAAATGTCAAAATTATGTAGGGGCGGAGGTTATGTCCCAAGTATGCAGTATGGCTACTCGGGACATAACCTCCGCTCCTTCACCCCGCAACCCCCCGCACGATTGCTCTGCGACAATGTTTTACGTTGACCGACTGTAAGGAGTAAGATATAGGTAGACTGTGCTATAAGTATTTAGCCTATTCAGCCGATTCTATGAAATAACTTAGAGGTCAAATAGAAGTCAAGCGAATTCGTGCATTTTTGAAAAAATATTTTTCTCCTTACAAATATGCAAATACAATAATATCTAGGTTAGGTTTAATTCCGCTGAACAAATGTTCAGAGGAAGTAAAGCTAGATATTGTATTTGCAAATTTGTATATCATGAATTCAGGTGTTACTTTGCGGAAATCCGCAAAGTAACGCCTGATTCCATCATTTATTTTACGCCTTATATTTATGTACACCTGTTTAAAAATTTAAAGTAAATAATAAAACATTAATTAGAATAATAACACTAATGAGCACAAAAAATAATAATGAAGTGTTTTAAACATTTTAGGATAATCGTATTACAACTGGACGACACATTTGGTGCAGTGGCTGAGCAATTGGCTTCTGCGCTACGGGTCGTGGGTTTGATTCCCGCACGGAACAAAAATTTGTATGGCCTACAGATAGTTGTTTCGAGTCTGGGCGTCTGCGTATGTGAGATTTGTGTCTGTAAACGCATACACATTACAGGAGAAAAAATAGAATGGGGCAATGATTCAAAAAAAAGTAAGTCTACAGGGTAAGAGTACCTATAAGTTAAGTATACAAACCATTAACCATTGTACGGTTATTATAGTCACGAACAAAGAAAGCAGAAAAAAAAATCGCTTCGGTTTTCCATGTGTAGTACCTACTTTTTCCGCTGAAATCAAATAAAACTCCATGTGGGTATAAAAGTTCATCCTTTTTTCCTAGAAACTTAAGTGTTGGAGCGTTCACCGTTATTTGGTATAAACTTGAATCATGCTTTATTTGGTACTTGAAAGTTTAGCCGTTTCTGAAATGCGGTTGGTACAAAAATGCGGTTGACGGTTTGCCAATATTAAGAATCCCTTGCGTGGGGTGCCCATAGAAGTAATAAGTAAAGTCCTTGGGGGTGCCTCGCCGGGATTAAAGATTTTCATATTTTATTATTTACCAAGATTCATGCCGTATCAATATTACATGCAAGTTTAAACTGTTTTCTTCATACCGTTACTGAGATAGAGCCTTTTGACTGTCAGACAGACAAACGGCTTAGTATCTACCTAAGTGATTATAAAAAGATTCGAGAAACTACGAAAAAAATTAACGATCTTTCAAATAGATAATAAGAACAATAACATTTTTTTTAACAAAACTTTAAGTAGAAGGTCATTTAAAAGGTTATTCATTTGTTGTTTGTCTCTATTACCTTTCAGTGCGAATTATTCAGTTGTTATCTACGTTTAAAAATTATACTTATAATATTTACATAATTACAAATAAAAGTAGGTATATACAAATAAAATAAAAAATATCCTAATAAAACTATAAACTAAAATAGTGCGTCAAAAAATTCCTCCGCATCGCTGTCGACTGGTAACGTGCCCAGAAGGCTGGCAGCATTGCCACGTTGTATGGCAATGCTTATCCTTTGGCCAAGGTAGAGGCCAGCCTTCGGGTCACGGGTCGTATCGACCAGCCGCCTTGCAAGATCTTTGTATAAGATTTGGGCACTCGGACCCCACGGCCCGAGTGTTTCGACCCCAAACGGCTCTAAAATATAATTACTAATCAAGTTATTATATTTTCGCCGCTTGAGGGCCTCCGCAGCTGCAGCAGCAGCGCCAGCACAGCCTACTGAGCTAGGAACGTTTAAAAATAGATAAATGGACGATTTTATTTGAAGCTGTAAACATGAAACCCGGCCACGTGCTTGTCGGACCACGCATAGTTTAGGGTTCCGAAGTCAGAACGGCTATAAGATGTTTTAGTCGAGCGTACTATAGGTATGGTAAACAATGCAGATTACAAGATAAATACAAGTTTTAAAATGCAGTTGCAGTTGATTTAAAACACCTTGTATGGAAGTTTTATGAACTTTTACAGACCTAACTACATTTCAGAATTTGATCGCCTATTACAGTAATACTTACCCCGTTTTACGCGAGGAATGCGTTTCGGACAAAATCGCGTTACGCGAATTTCGCGTTTAACGCGGTATGGTCGAATAACAAGCTGAATTCATTAATTATTGTTTTTTCATTGCTAAAGACGTCACAGAATTTTAATCATTTGTATTTGCAATGTGAAATAATTATTTAAGTTTTTTTCAGTTGCATTTTGCTTACGCTCTTGCAAAATTCTTTCGTAACATGCAACACCGTTTTGTATTGATTGCCGAAGATATAAAACGCGTTTGACATCACTGTCTGAATTCTTGCTGTCTGTAATGTTATTAACAAATTAAAGGGATATCAATCAATCTGCCTAGCCTTTTCCCACCTATGTTGGGGTCGGCTTCCAGTCGAACCGGATGCAGCTGAATATCAGTATTTTACATGGAGCGACTGCCTATCAGACGTCCACAACCCAGTAACTGGGTAATACGATACTCTTGGTAAGACTGGTTGTCAGACTTTCTGGCTTCTGACCAACAGTAACGACTGTCAAAGATCTACAAATGACAGCCGGGACCAACGGCTTTACGTGCTTTCCGAGGCACGGAGGAAACTCGCTACGGTAAATGGTCACCCATCCACAGACCAACCTCGGCAAGCGTGGCTTAACCCGGAAGATCGGTCTATGCGGCTGTAATTATTTAGCCACGAGCTCCTCAAATTACACAACAAAATAAACAAATTAAAGGGATATATCAAGAAAAATCTAAGTAAGTTCTATTTCTATATACCCTCGTGTCAACTGATAATCCACTTTCAACTAATGAAATCACGCCAATAAGCGTGCAAATGGAACCGCCAATGCAAGGTGCAATGGAAGGTGTCAATGCAACCGCGTAAAACGGGGTTTAGCGCGAATTTTACAAATTGCGTTATAACGAATTCGTGCAATACGAGGTCGCGTTAAGCAGTATTACTGTACTCTTAAACTACGAAAGCCTACTAAGAGCTCATTCACACGGGTTCCGTCTTTCACGATTCGTCATAAAACACGATACGTCATGACGGATGGACGTTCACATTGCATACCGAATCGTGTTTTATCACGATTCGGCAAAATATCCGAATTGATGTTCACATTGGTTTCGTGATTGGTCTTGGATGAATCATCGAACACGATGGATCCGTCACAAAAAAATCACGATTCATATTTTGTGACGAACGTGTTTTTTAAAAGACGATACGTGATTTAAGACGTGTCCGACATTTTTCACGATTCGTGATGCGTGTGAACACGGGCATTTAAAAAGAAAAGCCGCCGTCAAAAAAAATAACGAATCGTGAAAAAAGACAATTCGTCAAAAAAAACGAATCGTCTTCGTGTGAATGAGCCGTAAGATGTGATAGTTTTCTTTACAATTTCGTTATGATACACGGTGTGACATGAGGGGTGGATTATAAGAAGCAGGGCGATTTTGTTTCCTTTATTCATTAAAACACATAAAATTACATTTAAATATTTCCATACAAAAAAAAATACAAAAACATTTAAAAATATAGTAACCCACCAGCATCGGGTACAGTATCCAAGCTACCGGTGGTCACAGGGCCTCAGAGAGAGGAACTTCCTAACAATACGCGCCCTGTCCAGAAGTACCGCTTTCTATAGCAGGCCCTTGATCCAGCTGCCCAACGAGAGGCTTTTTAGATGTTGGTCGAGGCTCTTGGCTATTAAACCATTGGCCGTAACAGCTATCGGCACAATAATTGATGAATCAACATCCCACATGGCTACAACCTCGTGTGCCAAGTCTTGATACCTATTTAATTTCTTTATCTTTCTCGGATTTCACAAGGTTCTCGTCATGCGGAACTGTGATATCAGCAATCATTGTGAGACGCTCTGATTGATCTATCACCACTGTGTCAGGTTTATTGGCAACAATAGTCCTGTCGGTGATGATAGATCGATCCCAGTACAATGTGACATAACCATTCTCGAGAACTGGATCGGGCACATACTTGTAGCACAGTCTACATGTATATATATCTTACTCCTTACAGTCGGTCAACGTAGAACATTGTCGCAGAGCAATCGTGCGGGGGGTTGCGGGGTGAAGGAGCGGAGGTTGTGTCCCGAGTAGCCATACTGCATACTTGGGACATAACCTCCGCCCCTACATAATTTTGACATTTCATAAGACCTGTCAAATGTATGGGCGTTGACCCACTGTATTTATTAAGTAGGTAGGTACACTGTGCTTGTAGCATGGTTGGTACTTCTGCGTCCACAAGGTTGTATTTGAGAGCAAGTTGCTGGTGGATAATCCTAGCTACGAGGTTGTGCCTGTTCAGTTATTCACTGTTAGCAAGACGAGAACAACCAGAGATAATATTTCGAATAGATTGTGGCATGCCCGACAGACGTCAACCGTGCCGTCCTTCACAATTAAATTAAAATTATAATTAAATTAAATAAATAAATAAAACAACCATTACCAGCTTTTATAAAAGTAAATTTTATCATATTGTTGCATTTATTCGCATAATATATCTATTATAAGTAAATTAACATTGTAAATACGAGATTTACCTAGATCCATTAATTAGCTGCATAGCCTATAGCCTACACCTTCTCAAAAAGTTTCTTTTGAGCTTCCGGAACGGTTCTTTGTTTTATCTTATCGCCATTTCGGCCTGACCCGATTTTTGCCTTCATTGTACAACCACAGATGCAAAAATCAGGAGCAGGGCGATGGGGGACCTTAACACCTATCGATTTAACTCCCATGTATGTTCCGCGACACTCAGTACAGTAAGGAAACATGATTCTAACAATAGACCACTGTAAGCTTATTATATCGTAAACAGATCACTGTATCGTATAACGGAACGACATATTCAACGATATTACGAATATATGATATTATAATAATTATAATTTATACGATATTATACCGAAGTTAATTGTTTTATTATGAAGTGAAAAGCAAAAAAAAAAAACTGAATTAGATTTTCGTTGACATAACATTTGACTCATAATACCATCAGAAAGGCGTGGTTAAAATCTTTCGGGTACCTCGGGCCCACGGTGTACACAAGGTTAGTCTGAAAGGGGGTACTAATCCGCAGGCCACTTAAAGTATCACTGATGCAAGTGTTAAAATTTTTAAATTCGATAATTTTTTTTTCAATGCAACATTATTTTTATTTTCGTTTTTTCAAAAATTCTTCATCCCTGCTTTAGTTACAAATTCAGAAAATGGTGTTTCTAATTCATGACTCCAAATACCTATGACCTAAAATGTAAACACAGCTGATCATAACTGGGGATAGATAGATTTACGAGCTTCTTTTTGAGATCTTTGATCACCTATTTCTCTTAAACTATTGCCTTTTGGAAAAAGTTGTAGAACAAAAGGTATTCATTATCATGGGTAATTTAACCCCCTTTCTGACTAACCTTGTATACTTGTTTAAAAAAATTGGCAGTTTTTTGGTAATCTTCTCATCATCCTTCATGACGTAATCTAGGTACTTTTACGATATCAGAAGATAGGTTAATAAATCAGACCCTACATAAACAACAGCGAATGGCAATTTAAAACGAGTAAATATGCTTGTATATTTTGTTTCTGCAATAAAATTCACATAAAAATAAAAATTGAATGGCGATAAATATTTCAATAATTTTATTTCTACTCACTTGGAAAGAAACATTTCTTGTACTTGTTTCGAAACGTTCTTGTGCATTGTTACCCGAATCGCATTTTTTTCATAGCGGCGTAAAATAAATTCTTACTCAAGAGAACTCTTCAACTATACCAATCATGCACGGGTAAGAAGATTATTATTTTTCCTTTACTTTAGCCTTGGGGCACCTTCAAATATTTTTATGTTAAAATGAAACCGATTTTCCGTTTTAGGCCAAACAATTGCCTGTTAGTGTAATTTCCCTCCATTATTTGATTACCGGTCTAAATACCTACATAAATGAAAATTTTACCTTTGTAATTATGGTTCCCAAAAAAAGTACCTACATAAAGAAGGGGTTGTTCAGAATGTGGTGTATGTTAATAATAAAACAATATCTTTACGTCAACAACTTAACGCAATTTAAACACGATACATTATTTTGCGGTAGGTAACGAGACGCGCGCGATGTATAAAACTCTAAACCATAGTTTTATCTTATTGTTTCAAGTTTTTCTTGTTTTTTTGCGATAGTTTGCTTTTTGTTTTTAACTCAAATCATTTTTTACAGCATGATCTTTCTTATGTTTTTTTTTGTTAAGTATTTGTTTAATGACCATCTGATTCTGTTTTGTGAAGCTTAAGGAACTAAGTACTGAAAGATAAAGAAAAAAAATGCTTTTCTTCGTAACAGTGTGAAGAAATCAACCAGAGATGATTGCACAAATGTCACAGAAGATTCGAAAGATACCGAAAAAGAAGTGGTATTATTACCTCATCCAAGAAAATGGGATATAGTGTGGAGGGAGGTGATGATTATTACTTTTTTGCACATCGGGGCTGTGTATGGCACTTATCTGTTCCTCATGGAGGCGAAGTGGAAGACTTGTGTGTTCGGTAAGTATACAGGTTGAAATTGTAAACACTCGACAAACCGAAATGGGAGATTGTACTCATCACTATGAACAACTTTTACTATGGGACCAAACCGGAAATCGCGAAATAAAATCTGCTGTTCCCTACATTTTGACGAATTATGCGAACATAAATAGGGAACATCTGGTTTTTTTTTCGCGATTTCCGGTTTGTCCCATAGTAATAGTTCTTAGTGATGAGTACAATCTCCCATTTCAGTTTGTCGAGTGTTTACAATTTCAACCTGTATGTGAGAAGATAGAACATATTATATTGGATCTAAACTTAAGTAGGTAAATTCCCACGTTGCAGTAGCTCTATTCTCTGTAGTCCGTTATTATAATCTTATATAATATTTTCTGATAAGCGAATTGTATCTATTGATGTAAACAATTTTAAATTATGTGGCGTTCCGTTTATTTATTTTGAATACCTACGTGCAGCATCCCAAAGTGCACGAGCACATATGCACATTGCAACATAAATATATAAAACAAAATGTAGTTTCTACTTTATCTTATACACTCACACCCGTATTTATTTACCTGCAATATACGTATATAGGTGCAATATGCAATCATGCACAAAAATATATACAGCAAAAATAAATGCATGCATCATAAAATAGGTAGATATTATTTTATAAAATAAAATGGTTTCACCCGACTTTTCGACTACTTTGAAGCGATCGTGATCACGGGCAGACTGACTGGTTGCCGTTTGACGGCTAACTTAAATAAGCAGGGAATAGTTGAGGCGAAAATGGGATTATTTTCCTTTCACTTCTGTGACTAATCATTACGTGTTACACAAAAAGAACTTAAACAGTATTGTGCGGCTTTGTTAATACTACCTTACGTTTGATAAACCGCATTTCATCTCCAAAGAATAACGTTTCATACCTAGGATGATTCGTGAGGCTATTGCAATCATAAAACATCCTAATTTCAATAGTGAAGATGACTGGAACATACCCTTGGAATCCTGTGATGAAACTTATTAAACCATATGTCAAATGATGCTTATGTTTTATTGCACGTTATGATGTTGATATGATTATTGTTATTTAAAACAAAGAAAGGGAAAACGATTAAAACCGTAAAGTTGTTTACACCAATATATTTTTTTATCTTTTATTCTACAAGTTATAAAGGATGGTTATGCATAACAGTAATCAAATGATCATAGCCTATGTCTTTGCAAAAATTTAAGATGTGAAATTACCCTGTGTTTACTCGACGAAGCTCTTCAACGCTCTGCATAAAACAAACTATGAACGCTCGTCTTGTGCAGCGTTGCTCTGCTGTAATTAAGTAAGTTAAGTAAGCCAAGACGAAAATGTAAATTACTTATTTTTGCAACTTAAACAAATATCGTGTTTAAGAACAGGCGAACTAAGTTGATTTCAGAATGAGAAATGAGAAAACTATGGAAAAGGTTATAAAATCATCTTGAGGCAATAGAAATTAAACTAAGTACCTACTTGTACTTACATGCTGTACAACGGAATTGAGGTTTCCAATCACAAGTTAAAATCGCTGAAATATATACATTTCAATTCCCCTTGCGTCAAGCGCATGCAATATTGATTGCCATAAGACTCGAACTAGTATTAGGGCATGCGCTATTGCATGCGCTATGGCGCTTCAAGCATGCGTCAGACGAAAGCGCAAGATGAACATGAAAGCGCACTGGTGTAGACATACCAATACTGGTCTTCACTATATATTTCCGGTAGTTACAACTAGATACAGTATAATTAGAAATTTTAGATTATTTGTATTTCTATGCAGCATACTTGATGTACGTAGCCACGACAATGGGCGTGACGATCGGTGCACATAGACTATGGACACACAGAGCATACAAAGCCAAGCTGCCCCTGCGCGTCATACTTCTAACATTTTTCACAATGGCGTTTCAGGTTTGTCCACACATACTTGACGATCTTGTCTTAATTGTAAAGTTAACATAGCCTTAGCAGCACAAAGAATGGAGTTGTGTCCATTCAGAGCCGACAGCAGAGTCACTTGCATACCATTCCCCGATTTTTCTATTTGGCTGCTGTCGGTGGTCCTTGGGGACCTGATCTACCTAACCGGGTAGTTATTGGCGAGACCGGAAGGAATTCCAGCCAATGGAGGGGAAGTAAAATACTTAACCTAAGCTAACTACTTGTACTACACTAACATCATGACTACCTGCAACAACAGCACTAAGGGCGACCCTTAGTGGGACTCGGACCTTGGCTTAGGGCGTTGCTGGTGGGGGCTTGGGGGGATGATGGCGTAAAAGGCAACTAAAGGATTATATTAAGAGAATGCTTGCTACCCGCAAGCAACGTCTTCGTTATCGGCTAATAACAACGTACTGAGATCGAAAATCCGTTTGCCAATTGTGGTTATTATGCAATATCCTTACGTTCCTTGTGTATGTTCATTGTTGTTCACCACTAGACAATGACGGGCTGATGAAAGAAAAAGAGTCCTTGGGAGAGATGCTATTTAGATGCACTAGATGCACACTGTGTCTACGTTCCTTCTTTCGTTCTTCCGTTTCTTTCTGCTTTTACTATTAATTAAATGATAGCACTGTTTTGAGTTAAGACGTTTAGTCAGTCCTTAACAGAATCGAGGCATGTCTTACGCGGCATCCTACGTGGCCGATCTAGAAGCGACGGGAAAACAACAAACAGTCGATAACTATTGAAGTGGCCTACGTGACAAACGCACGTGGAGTGTGGTGCGGCGCGGCGCGAAGCGAACGTGATCAGTTGGATATTTTCGTGCGAACTGGATGCGGTGCCGTACAGTGCTACTGAATGACGGCGGCTCGCGGCGGGCGGTTCGCGAGCTCGTAGGACAAAGTCGCCGCTGCCGCTTCGCACCGCATCGCATTGAATTCGCGTGTCACCGCATCGGATCGCTTCGCAATTCGCGTCGCTTTGAACCGCCTACGTAAGACGCCGCGTAACTCGCAACTCGCAAGATTCGCAACACGAAATTACATTTAGTTTTTTTACAGTATTCCGTCGTGTCGTGGGTGCGCATCCATCGCATGCATCACAAGTACTGTGATACGGACGCAGACCCTCACAATGCGACCAGAGGTTTCTTCTTCTCTCATGTGGGGTGGTTGTTGATCCGGAAACATCCCCAGGTCAAAGCTCACACTGTAGATTTGAGTGATCTCTTGGATGATCCAATACTGCGCTTCCAGCACAAGTAGGTTATCTTTATTACGAATAGCTGCAAGATACCTATGTAGTAATTACAAAATAATCTATACAGGGTGTAAAAGAATTTGATACACGTTATAACAGTAATAGATCATGTGGTTTTCACGAATTCGTGTTGATTAGAATGAGTAAACAGTACGTATACTATTTACTCATTCTAAACAACACCTTAGAAGAGCTGGACATTTGGCAGGACTGATATTCAGATTAATGCGGTAGGTACCGAGAATAGTAAGAATATATACACATTATAAAATAAGTCATAGAATAGGATTAGTAGACAGACGGCACAAAAGAAAGCATATTTAAAAAAAAAGTTGACTACTGAAGTCGTCGTCAAGTTAACAGAGACTGAAATACATAATCAACGTGCAACATTATCTAATAAAAATCAGAGATGAAGTTACCTCGAACGTCATTTTCCTACAGAACTTGCACTATAGATATAAAAATATACGTATGTATAATAATCAGTGATCGGAAAAGGGTGAGCTAATTTACCTAAACTTCAAAGAACACAGACAAAAACTGGAGACTTCCTTACGACAACATTTTTTTTCGGGAGAAACTCTGAGATTTTCTTTCATTTGTTTTCAAAAAATAAAAGCCAATCTCCTTTTTTGAAAACAATAAACAATCACTTTTTAAAAACAATGAAAAACGTGTCATCTGGTTTTCTGACAATTTTGGGAAACAAAAATAGGAAACGAATTTAATTGTTTTCTGTACTGTTAATATTAATATTAAATGTACTTTAGTGATGTCCCGAAAACCGGAATAATTTTCACGAAAAAAAAATTTGTCGTAAGGAAGTCTCCAGTTTTTGTCTCTGTTCTTTAAAGTTTAGGTAAATTAGCTCACCTTTTTCCGATCACTGATAATAATACTAGTTTTTGCCCGCAGCTTCGCTCGCGTTAATTTAGAAATTGACAATCAATTCTTAACACACTACTAAAGTTTCTATAACATTAAAATTCATCTCAATCATTGTTGTTTTCCTCGGGAAAGTACTTTTTTCGGCATGAAAGGTACCTTATGTCCGTTTCCGTATGGATACAATGTGGCGGACTAATTCTTTACTTACCATCTATTGTAACATACCTACCTACATTGACAAATAAACGATATTTGTATTTTGTATTTGTATTTTGTTTCTATATACCTAACAACGCGGCAATGTATATGCAAAATTTCAGGATGATCGGTTCATTGTTTTAGGCGTGAAAAGATAACAAACAAACAAAGTTAGTTCCGCATTTATAATATTAGTTAGGATTAGGAAGTTAGGATTAGGATAAAGGATAGTCACAGTAACGTGCCCTCAAAATGAGGTGCACAGGTGAGTGCTGCCTGCATTTCGTAAATTGAAACGATACTTTTGCCTATAACTGCCAGAGCAGCGGCAGGCACACATATTTCTGAGCTGATGACGTTTACTGCTTATTTAGATATGGAAATAAAAAAAAAAACCTGAATATTTATTATTAATTTTTTTTTCAGATATTACTGGTGGCTGCTAGTTCCAATATGTTTTATAGTACCAACTTATATTCCCACTCTTTGGGGGGAACAGGCATGGATCGCGTTTAACATATGTGTGTGTTTACGACAAGTTTGCACGTTGCACGCGATTTGGCTCATCAATTCTGCAGCGCACATGTGGGGTAACAAGCCTTATGACAAACACATCCGACCATCAGACATCCAGATACTATCATTTGTAGCAATTGGAGATGGCTTCCACAATTATCACCACACTTTCCCATGGGATTACAGATCAGCTGAATTAGGCGGCTATTCTCATAACCTTGGCCAGCTATTTATTGACATGATGGCGAAAATTGGATGGGCATACGATTTAAAAACAGTACCGAATGAATTTATAGAGAAACGGGTGAAGAGAACCGGTGACGGCACTCACCCAGTGTGGGGATGGAATGACCCAGACTTGTCACTAGGAGATAGAAAAGCTTCAAAAATAAAGCATAGACGATAGTTTTCCCTTAAAATATGTTTAGCTTTATGTTAAATTGCATCTTAATTAAACTCTAAAATATAAAAAGACGATTATTTCGTCAATTTATATTGTTACTGTGTGTAAATGAATTCGTGTAATTCCTTAAAACAATATGATCTTATATTGGCATGAATAAACAAAAAATGTTTAGCTAAAAAATATTTTTATGTGATAGAACATCTTAATGCCACGCAGAAATGAATAGAAACACGACGACACAGCTCGCGCAGTCAGTTAACTCAGTGCGCTAAAATAACTCACGTTAAGAAAACCAGATTTTTTTTACACCACCTTTTTTTTGTTGAATCTGCAAGCGTCCCGTGGACGGTCAATCTGTGTCACCTAGATCACGAGGTTTGAAGGAAATTCATGAATTCATATACACCCTGTATTTTGACAGTTGTTTTATTCAATAGAGCATAAACAAATACTTAGCATGGAGCATGTGTTTTGTGGATTTCATATCAGATTTGTTAATCTGTAAGGGATGCAGCTGATTCTTCGGTCGATTAGACCCCGACTTGATAATGCTGGTAAAGTACAGGAACTGTGGTACAGGCTTGCAGAAAGCTGTTCTCGCTTGGTTGGGATTAAATAGTATAAAACCATGCTATCCAGGCAATATAAATAAAGAAACTTTTTTTTTTGGTACTGCCACTTTAAGGGCCCTTTCTCACTAGGACACCATGGTGGCGGCCACCGGTCGAGCCACCAACAAATGTATGCAGTTGTATGAAGGGTACTTCACCTGGTGTCAGCTTGGTTGCGCAACAAATTTGCTGCCGGTAACCGTTAATTTGTATAGAGCTGTTTGGCGTCTCACTCACTCCGCCATCAGTTGCGCTGCCAGAGACGCCCCTCCCGCCCGAATCAACACTGTGCGTCCCCTTGTAATTCGCACCGTACGTGTACACTGACGTCCATTTTGAAACTCACAACCTTGGTGTTAGTTCTGGTGTTTCTCGCTTGGTAGCTAAGACACCACGGTAGCACGACTAATTGCGCCGCCACGATGTCTCGGTGAAATAGGGCTCTAATCCGCAGTTTGCCCTTCGAAGCAGAATTAGTGACCATTCTTCATCAAAACAATGGGATTATCCAAAAGAAACGGTGACCTTTCTTATAATAATATAGAGACTGATTTGAGCCTATTTCTACTGTAATTTTTTGCTACGTCATGCAACGCTAAGAAGACTCCCGTCACATGAATAAATAAACCGAGCAGAATGAAAGCTTCATACTAAACGCCATGCGTAGGTACACTACTACACGCAGAGCTATGTGTGTGTGACCTGTCGCCGACAAGGCGCGCGGGGAGTGCGCCCGCCGGCGCCCTCTCGGGTACAAACTACAAACCGGTTTGAGGCGGCTCAATAAAGCGGACAAAGTTAAGGTGTGTCACAGCGGCAGCGGCAGCGGTACGAGACGCGGACGTTTTATTTTAATTGTTTTTAAAGATGCCAAACTGTTGTACTGTGTGTATGTGTACAAATAATGGTAGGAAAAACAAGGAGACTTCTTATTTTGTATATCCAAAGGATCTTGTCAGTTAATTATATCCACTTATACCTACACATGTTTAATACTTATTACAGAATATTTAGTTACGAGTAGATAATATCCAAAATAACTAAGATGACGGGGCTTTCCCCTAAGAATTATTATTTGTAAGTAATTATATTGGCGTATTATTTGTTTCGTATTTTTGTTTTAGTAGGTTTGTAGAATAGTACCAAAGTATTTGTAGGCCGTCTTAGTAAGATTTCATTTGGCCTTTTCTATTAGATAGGTAGGTACTTAACTTACGATCGTGAAATAGTAGACAGCCCTATGAAAGTAAGTAAGAATTTTGAACTCTGTTAGGAAGCTTTCATTCTGTTCGGTTTATTTATTCATGTGCTCCCGTTGTTTAAATAAAGAACGGTTACCCATTGAACATTAATTCCTTTCAGATGTCTCAATACTCGTTTTTGAATGTTTCTATTAAAAACTCTCTCGGATTTTTTCTTATTCTTTAGTAGGTATCGGCACGAGCGATATGAGAAAAGCTCATGCTGTCGTGAACAAATTAGCCAATCAGCAGGTTGGTAGCGGGGCTGTTTGCCGAGTGGCGCTGGACATACTTATCGTCATTCGTAGAGGCTCTTTCCATGAACCCCAAAACCTCGTCTCGGCAATGATTACCTACTACCTACCCAAGTTGGCAATATTAGTTTTTATCTACGCTCATGTCATAAAGTTCAAATTACGAACTCAAAAACAGGACATGCATTTCACGTGTCTCTAATTTGAAAAAGTTTTGTAAATAAAGTAAAGTTCTCTTATAAAAAAAATACTTGAAAATAACTTTTTTTTAACACGTTCAGTGCCGGTTGCCCTCCAGGGGGACACCCTCTAGTCGAATTCGCGATGCCGGGTGCCCTCGTGGAGGGTTTATAGTACATGTAAGTTTTTCTTAGAAAATTCACCGTCATAACATAACCAACAAGACCCCAGAAAACACTATTTTACTATGTAGTAGTTTGTTTTATGATCCTAATGCCAAGAACCCTCCTCGAGGGTTCACTCTTAGCGCAAACGTAACGCCGAGGACCCTCCTGGAAGACCTTCCTGTATGTAGAATTATGGTAAGTGGACCCACTGACCATATGTATGGCAGCATGGCGTATGAGCTCTGTAAAAAGAGTGGTGGACTACTCGAATGTGTTAAGTACACATTGGACCGACCAAGGAGTTTTCAAATCATTTTTTTGGCGATTGCACATTGTCTATAGAGGCGCCCTAGGGCGCAGGCGCGTGAAGGCGCTGGCTTGGGGCGCCATTATTGTTTTTGTTTGGTCTGTAATTTACCTATTGAATGAGTTTAAATAAAGTATTTTATGAAACTGTACATGATTAAGTATTAAAACACTCTTGGGCCGGCCATACACGGGCAGCACGAGCAGTTAGTCAGTGATAAACATACACGGACAGCTCTAGCAGTCAGTGGACTGCACGACCGCACGCCGAGCCGCCAACCGCCCGAAGCAGTTGCAACTGCTCGAGCTGTCCGTGTATGTACGTACGTAGAAGGCTGTAGTTTACTATGCAGTCGCAGCTTCAAGCAGTCGACCCTGACTGCTTCAAGCCGCCCGTGTATGGCCGGCCTTGTTGTTTGTCTATTAAAAACCTCGCCTGCGGCTTTTACTAATCCCTGTTTCACACTCGTGTTGTAATAACCCCTGTTATGTGATATGTACATTAACTACTATTGTGTTACAAAACAACTTGTTTGCTAATAACAACATACTGCGATCACCAACCCGTATGCCAACCGGGTAATATTCCTAAGGACCGCTCATTCTAGGTTTGTAACAATCATATAGGGCTCTTATAAGGTGGTTGGTTGCCTGATTTATTGAGCATAGACATAGACGCAGTGACCGCACATTGCTACCTACCTATTTGCCACAAAATGCTATCTCCTTCTTCCTCCCAGCCTTTTCCCAGCTGAGTTTGCTTTCAGTCTAATCAGATGCGGCTGAATATCAGTATTTTATACGGAGGGACCGCCATCGGACCCCACAACCCAGTTATTGGGATGTGCGTAAGGATTGAGGGCTATAACCGTAAATTGAAAAATTTGTGACATCAAGATTTAGTAGAAGTTGTAAAACAATTGTAGAACCGATTTAAAAAAGTTATAGCACTTCAAAGGGTGTCCCTCTATAAAAGATGTATGTATCCTTACTCAAGGGTACCTATACCTCGGTAAATGGATGCAAGGAGATGCTAAATCTAATACCAATATTTAGTAGAAGTAGCTAAGCATCTCCGCAGAAATTCAGTACGATCAACGAACACACAAAACTTTTATAGAGGTTTTGAACATGTCCCTCAATCCTTATTGTATAACATTGCGTTTTGGCAAAGTGGCTATGTGTACAAATTTTTTTTTACCTTCTTTCTTAATAGTTTTGTAATAATTTGTTAAAACGTTTTTATTTTTAAAATCCTCTCGCTTTAAAAGTTATTACGCTAGAAACTATCTCCCTCAATCCATCTGCAGTACCGACATCCTAAGGTTCCAGTTCTCCGACCTTCTGGCTTTTGACTAGCCGTAACAAAAGTCATAGATTTTAGTATGACCACCAGCCCTCTGATAAATGATTTGATAAGTTAGTTGTAGAACGATTCAGTTTGCTATCTCTATACTTCTCTCGTCACAAGAATCTTAGATGAAACGAGATAATAAACCGAATCGGTCGACAACTCGGCTGTCCCATTTCAAAACCTAGTAAGGGCATAAAGCGCATAAACGTTAAATCGGTCAGCCTTTGAAAAGTATTTATGTTAGGTAAAAACATGTGGTTAAAGTGACTTACTAGGTTTTAAAATGATCAGAGGCAGTGAATGGCACTTACTAGGTATAGATGCTTAAATACATCTGCATACTATGTGAGTTTTCAACGCTGGTGTTTTTGTATTCGGTAGATTTTCTAGGTTAGCAAGATTATGCAATAAAACGATTTTTGTAAAAAATGTCCCTTACTAGGTTTTGAAATGGGACAGCCGAACTATTTATCAAAAAGGTTCTGAATCGGGGGCAGGACCGAATATTTTATCGTGCTCTCCAAGGCAGGCTATATACAATTTGTAACAAAAACCCTGTCCGATCCATAGACGTAAGCCTGGTTCAACAAACGTACTAGATTTTTTTATAAAAATCTAACTCATAAAAACCAAAAGTTATTGATTTTTTATTTTATAATCCATGCGAAATTTAACACTGATATTATGCCAAATTTTAATAAGTTGACAACACTCCCTGGGGAAAAATAATAAACTCAAATCCATTTTATGGTTACGTATATGTGTATGCAGTAAGATGCCGAATAATATTAAGGATCGGACAGGGTTTTTGTTACATGCTGTTTATACAATTGCTAACTACTATTTAAAACTTACTAGGATTTCGTAAGTACGTAGGTACATCCAGCTATTTTGACGGTTGCTGGTAAACGTTCCGTGATTATGAACGTGGAGTTAACTGACTTGTTAACCTAATAAGTCGGGCGACCAGTCATCCTGAGCCACGATCTTATTCAGCATGCGGTGGATACGCTATTATCACCGGGCCAATTCCAGGGGCAGTTCTTGTGGCAAGCTTTTGAGGTTTGTAGAGTTTTCATAAAGTTGCATGTTGGAGACATGCAACTTTATTCATGCAATTTTATATTGATTCTAAGAAAAAAATAAAATGAAAGACGTCCTAGACATAAGTATTTTACCATGTATTTTCAACATAAAACTTAACATTACACATGTCGGGCATTTGAACCACGAACACTTTTGACTATTACGATTACTCTTAGCTTCATGTCAGTTTAAAATTCTTGCTTTAATCAGATTTTGCATCTTGTAGACTTAAATTTTAATTTTGGCAGGTTATTATTGCAGCTTTTCTGTCATCCACTGGTAAGTCTGGGTCGTCCCAACCCCACACGGGGTGAGAGCCGTCACCGGTTCTCTTTACCCGTTTCTCTATCATTTCTTCCGGAACAGATTTCAAATCATACGCCCATCCAATTGCAGCCATGACGTCGATGAAAAACTTCGTTAAGTTAAGAGAATAGCCGCCGAGTTCTGCTGTTGCGTAGTCCCATGGGAAAACGTGGTGATAATTATGGAAGCCTTCTCCAACTGCTAAGAATGATACTATCTTGGTTTCTACTGGTCGAATGTTTTTATCATACGGCTTAGTACCCCACATGTGTGCTGCGGAGTTCACCAGAAAAGTCACGTGCAACGTGAATATGTATCTTAAGCACACACAGACGTAAAAAGCAACCCTTGCTTGCTCCCCCCAGAGCATGGGAATACAAGTCGGTATTATGAAACACGTTACAAGTAGCAGCGGCCAGTAATACCTAAAAATAAATTAAAGAGTGTTAATTAATGTGTTCAAAGTAGGTCCATAGAACTATGCAACCAGAAAACAAATAAGTAGCAAGTCTGTTTATGGTTCAAGGGTACATTTTTTTTTTCATTTTATCCTCACAAACTATGTACGAGGTCAACTAAAAACTTTATTTTCATATTTCTGTCTATACGAGTATCTACATTTTTTTTTATGATGTTTATTTGGGTTCACAGTGTTGTCGGAGATAATATTCTCTGACAATTCGGTGGAGGTGCGCATCATTTTAGTTCAGATGATCTTTATCAAAGTTTTGATAAGGCAACTTGCAATGATTGCTTTTAACTGTCCTTTTAACCTGATATTAAACATAATTTTATGAATATTTATTGTTGTCAACATCTTTTAAACACACTGTAACCAAATCAATATTTTAGTTTTAGATTGAGCCATTGACAGCTTCTGTAAACTGTAAGTAATATTGTCATAATTAATCACCACCCGTTGTTACACGAATTCGTGCTCGCAGTATTTATGTTGTTATACTAGTACCACAGTGTACCTACTTACTACATACAGTGGGTCAACGCCCATACATTTGACAGGTCCTATGAAATATCAAAATTATGTAGGTGCGGAGTTTATGTCCCAAGTATACAGTATGGCTACTCGGGACATAACCTCCGTCCCCTTCACCCCGCAACCCCCCGCACGATTGCTCTGCGACAATGTTCTACGTTGACCGACTGTAAGGAGTAAGATATAGGTAGACTGTGCTAGCACTGTGTAACAGTCAGGAGGACGCTGATGCCTATTCCCTTGACACTATCATTAATTCACCTTTTGCAGTACGCACGCCGTACCTACGGCATAGGAGAGAGCAGACATACCTATTCTTTACTAGAAAACATATAAACACAGAAGACTAGGGGAAAGACTACGTGGGGATCTAATTAATTTTGAGACCACTTAAAATTAATTACTGGTGGCTATTCATGAGAGGCCGTCAGCGCAAAAGTAGCCTAATCCACATTCCCTCGTATAAGAGTTGTGTGCGGTAAATATATCAACCATGCTAATTTTAATTCAATTAATTCAAAAATGGCTTAAATCTAGTTTGACATATTATGTTTTATTTATTTTTATTTTATTAGCATGTTTGAAATCATTTACCTCACAAAACTCCCGTACGAAAAAATGTGGCTTAGGCCACTTTTGCGCCGACGACCTCGATTTATTTTATGTTGAGAAATAAAATATAACCTACTTGTGCTGAAAGCGTAGTAGTGGATCATCCCAGAGATCACTCATATCGACTTTTTTTGCTTTGACCTGGGGATGTTTTCTGATTAACAGCCACCCAATATGAGAGAAGAAGAAGCCTCTCTCCACATTGTGCGGGTCTGCATCCGTGTCGCAGTACTTGTGATGCATGCGGTGGAAGCGCACCCACGTAATCACAGAAAACTATAAGGGAAAAAAACATGAATAATAATAGAAAGCATTAAAACACAATATTTTTGCACAATAAAGAACAAACATAACATCACGCCTGAATTCCCCGAGGGGTTGGGCAGATGTATATAGTACACCCACATTTCACCGTTATAAGTCCCATGTAATAGGGGGCGAGCCTATTGCCATCAACCGGGCACAAAGCCAAACTCCGGGCTGCTACTGAGAAATTACACACGGAAAAACCAAATACAATAAAGAATAGAAGAGATTAATTAGAAAGGCAAACGCAGTGTGTATATCATAGTAAAATAAAAGTGTGTACAGACCTGAAACGCCGCAGTAAAGGCCGTTACAAGAATGATGCGCAGGGGCAGCTTAGCTTTGTACGCTTTGTGTGACCAAAGTCTATGTGGCCCAGCTGTCACGCTCATTGCCGTGGCTAAGTACATAATGTATGCTGCAATGAAATACACATTATCTGGTTAAACTCAGATTTATAATAATCTTGGGCAACTACCAAATATCGTCGCCCGGGAGTGAAAACCTGAATGCATTTGGTCATTGCACGGTTCCTGTGGGCTTTCACGCGGAATAAGTCGCGGGCAAAAGCTAGTCAATTATAGTTATTACGAATTTTATATATCCAATAAAGGCTAGTTTCAGAGCCTATAAACTAATTTCAAATAGAGCGGCTCTCTTATGAGATATAGTCCCTATAAGTCGTGATTAAATAAAATGACAAAATTGCATTTAGTCCAGTCAAAGTAGTTGTAGAGTTCGTGAGCGGGAACCTAAGCGATTTCTTCAGAAACTTATTCAGGGTGTTTAGGGAGAAAACATCTCGTGGCAAAGGTCTCAATATCAGGTTTTTCGCCAATATCTCAAAAACGGTGCGTTGTAGCGAATAATTTTGTAGGATGATGTTATTCAGCGTGATGACCATTACTTCATGCGAAAATTATCTTAAAATGTATTGTAACATAAGCTGGGAGTACTTCCACGTGGTGAAGGTGGTAACAGCAAGAAATCGCGTTTTTATAACAGCGGATAACTGAGCTGAGGCGGGAATAACAATCAATCATGATATTGATAAAGATTGCTTTTCGCACAATATCTCTAATGCTCACTGTAGGAAACGCGACCTTACTGGCTAAAACTCCCATTAATATCGTATACATGCCTTAGGGCATATGTTATTATAGGTTTTCGTAATTTGTTTGGCACGGTAGCCTACCCGGTAACGCAGGGGCGCGGCCACAAAATATTCTTTTCAGATATACGCTGTTATTATTAACACAATTGGGTTATCCAACGTGAGTACTAATAAGTGTCCTGCATGTGACGAGGATGTCGTTAAAGGAAGTAAGGATGTCTCTAAGGTGAAAGAAAAGGGAATACTGGGTCTTATTATAGCTAGTAAGGTAAGGAATGACGACAAGTATCGAAGTTTCCTTGACTTGACATCCCTTTTTATTCACACCAGCTACCGTAAAAAATTACACCCGAACTGACACCATTAAAAAAGATGTTAGGCAGGCATCTTTATCTAATGGGCCTAGAAGAACGCATGCATCTTGCGTTCGATCGATGCAAATATAATCGACGTATTTTCAGCGGCCACGATTAAGCGTTGTTTGGGTCGCGTATCTTGCGAAGTAGGTATGCGGCGCGAGATTCGCTACGTAAGTTTTAGCCCTAAGGAAAAAGAAAAGTCGTCAAAGGAGACGTGAGTTCAATAGTAGACAAAACAAAAAATGCATTTATAGATTTTTTGAAAGCAGCTGTTTTGGTCGGTACTTCGGTAGTAGGTAATAAGTCGAACCCATACCTTTTATAAACATACACACATCAAAAGTGTCTAGGGATCAACATATACAGTGGTGGACATATAATTAGAAACACCAAGTGTGACTTTTATTTTTATCACAAATTAACTTGATAATTAATGTTATTCGTATCATAGAGGGCTTATACCTATTTATCTATAATGTATCCACATCATAAAGTATTATTATGTCAGTTTTGGAAATATCATACAACCGTTTATGTAAAAATTGGTATACTTTATAAAATAAAATGAAGCAACACAACGTACTAAGGTGGACAACTAATTAGAAACAGAAAAAAAACATTAGCATAAATATGAACAAAAGTAACGAAACAATAAATAATAGAGTTAAATGGTACAAACGTTTTATAATAAACAATTAATGTTTGTTTGGGAAGCCTCTGCGGTCGATTACAGCTCTACAACGACATGGCATTGATTATATCAATGTTTCATACATTTCCAGGGAATATTTCTCCAAGCTTCTACAAATGCGTCTTAAAGTTGTTGTAGTATGATACTACTAGTAGTACGATGTTAGTGATATGTTTATTGGACAATGTTTTCTTTACAATGTACCACAAATTTAGATTTGATTCAAATCCGGACTATTCGCAGACCACTCTAACACCGACACTAATTAGTCTCTTAGAAATGCTTTAACGCTGTTTCTTTGGTTTGGATTATTGTAGTGTCAGTGTTAGAGTGGTCTGCAAATAGTCCGGATTTGAATCAAATCTAAATTTGTGGTACATTGTAAAGAAAACATTGTCTAATAAATATATCACTAACATCGTACTACTAGTAGTATCATACTACAACAATTTTAAGACGCATTTGTAGAAGCTTGGAGAAATATTCCCTGGAAATGTATGAAACATTGATAGAATCAATGCCACGTCGTTGTAGAGCTGTAATCGACAGCAGAGGCTTCCCAACCAAACATTAATTGTTTATTATAAAACGTTTGTACCATTTAACTCCATTATTTATTGTTTCGTTACCTTTGTTCATATTTATGCTAATGTTTTTTTTTTGTTTCTAATTAGTTGTCCACCTTAGTACGTTGTGCTGCTTCATTTTATTTAATAAAGTATACCAATTTTTACATAAACGGTTGCATGATATTTCCAAAACTGACATAATAATGCTTCATGATGTGGATACATTATAGATAAATAGGTATAAGCCCTCTATGATACATATAAAATTAATTATCAAGTTAATTTGTGGTAAACATAAAAGTCACACTTGGTGTTTCTAATTATATGTCCACCACTGTATTTTTGCAATAACTTTTCTCCTGATTGATATTAATTAAAATTTTCTTTAAGGATTCATCAAATAAAGTGTTTTCGTTTGTCACAGTAACGATAAACCAAGTCACCTTTGCATTAATAAAGAAATTTGCCATTTTCCTAATAAAGGGATTTTTGACATTTGAACCACTAACACAAAAGTTCGAAAAAAAGACTGAAATAACAGTTTTCTTTAAAATTTTATTGGGTAACTTAAACAATTAATAATCCGTGTTTCTACCGCGAACACTAACAACACAAGAACATCGGTTTGGCATACTCAAAATGAGTTCATCCAAATCACGCTGTGGAATGGCCGCCCATGTTCGTTGCAACAACAAAAAAAGGTCTTCTTGCGACTGGATACCCTCCATATTCGGCAGAGCTCTTCTCTGTAGCATATCCCATGCATGCTCAATCGGGTTCAAGTCTGGCGACTGAGCAGGCCAGGGCAGGACATTGATGTTAGCTGCGGCGAGAGTCTGTCTTACAACTCTTGCGGTGTGCGGTCGTGCATTATCATGCATTAACTGAAATAAGGGACCGATTTGCGCTTGTAGAGGAACGATGACGTCTGATACAATCGTCTCAGCATAAATTTGAGCGTTGAGGTTGCCTCTGATCCAAATCAACTCAGTTCTTCCGCCGATCCAAATACCCGCCCATACCATGATGGTTCCACCACTATAAGGATGGACTTCCTGGCAGGATTTTAATCGCTGTTGGCGTCCAGGGGTTCTCCAGTGTCGTATACGTCTTGTATCCGGTCTCATACCAAAACGAGACTCATCAGAAAAGCACACGAAACGCCATTGTTCTTCTGCCCAATTTCTGTGTCCAAGAGCCCATTGATATCGAATCCTACGATTGTGCATTGCTATAGGTGGTACCCGTAGCGGTCTTCGGGAATGAAGGTTCACTTCATGCAAGCGGTTTCTGACTGTTTGGTCGCTAATTAAGTTCCCTGAAGAGTGATGAAGCCTCACGGCTAACATCATGGCGGTTATTGTTGGAGCTCTTCGAGTTAAGATTTGAATGTATCGGTCTTGTCTCCGTGTGGTGCAGCGATACCGTCCTCCATGGCGCTCAGCCACGGTACCAGTGCTTCGGTAACGTGTCCAAAGTCGACTGATAACACTCTGACTTGTATTCAGAGCTAAAGCCACAGTACGTTGCCGGGAACCAGCTTCTATCATTCCCACGGCTCTGAGCATTTCTTCCCTGCTTAAATGACGTCGCCGCTCCATAATAACGTTGGTTTTAATCAGTAGTAGGGAAACAGTAGCACTAATAATGTCTTCAATGCGTTGTATGTTTTTATAGGGAAAATATTGACTGCTGATTTTCATCTTTTACTCGAATTTGATTCACAGTTCCTGATTCAAATTATGAAATGCACCAAAAAGGATCCATATAAATTTATAAAATCATAAATTTATTACAAAACCACATCTCAATCTCAAGAAATCCGCATAAAAATGCTTGATCCCTAGACACTTTTGATGTGTGTATTTTACCATATACAGACTTGTAATAAAACCGTTTTGGAAACAATTTTCAAACCAGTTTAGTTTTTTTAAACCGACTTCCAAAAAAGAAGGATTTTATCAATTCGAAGTGAATTTGTTTTTTTTGTATATGTTTTTTCTAAGTCAATGGTTTTTTCAGTTAAAATAAAGCGTCAAAAATTAACAGTTTCAGAAGTCGGTGCCTTCAATTTGGTTCAGTGCCTTCAATGTGGATTAGCACCGACTTCTGAAACTATTCTTATTCTCTCGTGTCAGCACGAGCTATACGAAAATAGCTCCATGCTGTGGTGAAAAGATTAGCCAATCAGCAAGGTTGGTAGCGGGGCTGACTGCCCAGGGTGCGCCGGACGTACCTACTTAAGTAAAACTATTTTTCTGAAACTATTATTTTATATTATGGTAATTATTTTAATATTAGTTTTTTTTTGAAGCAGGTTTTTTGTTTTTGTTTTGTGTACCGTCTACTAACGCAGGAGAGAAGTTAAAAGTTTATAAAGCTTGTAACATTTTTAAATTGATAAAATTTAACTGAAAATTGGTAAGATTGCACTTGGATAGGAGCAAGTTAATCTCCTTGGATGCCTTTTACGATACACATGGGTTGAGAAGGGGTGGCCTATTATTTGCCAGGAATCACACGGTATTTGGCGGTTAGGCCATTAACGTATGTACATATACAGGGTGTAACCGAATTAGTATAATTCCTTATAAGCACATGATCTATTACTGGTGTAAACTGACTCTGCACGACATGAAGATTGATAGAAAATAAAATAACAAAAATCTTTTTTTTTCTTTCGGTCTTTCTCCTCTCGTGTCAGCACGAGCTATACAAAAATAGCTCTTGCTGTGGTGAAAAAATTAGCAAGTCAGCAAGGTTGGTAGCAGGGCTGACTGCCCAGGGTGCGCCGGACGTACTGAAGTATCGTCACTCGTGGAGGCTCTTTTCATGCACCCCAAGGTGCTTTCTTTCGGTAAGGGTAAGTGATTGTATCTAAATCACCAATAAAGTATTCAAGAAAATAAAAGCAAAGAAAAATTTGCTTTAAGTGCCAGATCATTTCGATGCCGCTTATAAATGAATGAAAGCACGGTGACACAGCCGGCGGGCACGACTAGCGCGATATCACTCTTTGCAGTCAGCTCTAAAATGTCTCAGAAATAAAAAAAAACAAGTTTTTTTATTTTGTTTTAGTTGACATAAACTCACGCCTGTATTTCCCGAAGGATTGGCAGAGGTGTATAAGTCGGTACACCCACGTTTCGCCATTATATTTTACGTCCCATGTAATAGGGGGCGAGCTTATTGCCATCGAGCGGGCACAAATCCAGACTCCGGGCTGCTACTGAGAAATTCCACACGGAAAAACCCAATAACACTTTGCCCGACCTGGGGATCGAACCCAGGACCCCACGCTCAGCAGTCGCGCTCGCGACTGCTAAACCAACGAGGCAGTCTTGTTTTAGTTGATTTTCTTAAAATACGTTTCGGTTTAATCTCCGTCACCAGTAGATCATGCGGTTTGAAGGAATTAAGTACCTACACGAATTCGTTTACACGTGCATGTTTACACATAGGTATAGGTTTAAATTACGACACTAATATTTATATAAACCCGTAAATATTCACACGGGCCGCTGAACAAAAAATTGCACAATTAATTGTAATTTCACATGTTACATGCGTCATTACCTTCAAACAATCGCGTATACATTTTCATTCAATTAGTGTTAATGGCATGTCAAAATATTCCTTAAGAAACGTTCTAGTTGCTAATAAACAACTTTGTATAATTTCTGCTTGTTTAAAAAATTCATTAGTTTCGGTTACACCTTCGGGGGTTTTTAGACAGCCAAAATTAGCTAATTGATTCACAACTTCGCGAAAAAACGATTTACAATTTTCTTTGTCTTTTATTTGGTGCAGTGGCTAAGCGAATTGGCTTCTGCGCTACGGGACGTGGGTTCGATTCCCACACGGAACAAAAATTTGTGTGGGCCACAGATGGTTGTTTCGGGTCTGGGCGTTTGTGTATATGAGATTTGTGTCTGTAAAAGCACGCACGCTACAAGAGAAATCTTAGAGAGGGGAAAAGCTTAAAAAAAAAACAGCAAGCATTATTGGTTAAATTTTAAGACTATAATAGTACCTATCTTTACTTTACCAATAACAAAGCAAAGACCTCGTAGCTTTACATAGTAGACCCTCCCACACGTTAGTTGCTATTGCAGAGAAAATTAGCTTAGGTTAGAGTCTATATACGTACGTATATTTTATTGACCAGTTTAGCAATAAAATGCTACCATTGTAAGCAAAACGATTCATTTTGTTCATAGGAACCGGCATTAGTATGTAGCTAATGCTATTTACAAAAGTCAATTAGGTACATACGTAAAAGTACAAAAGTTTTAACCATTTAATGAGTTGATTAAGGTTACCCGTACGCAGGCCTCTCACACACCCACAAGTGGCCGTCACAAGCTGTTTCCATACTTTGAAAAGTATGGAAACCGCTTGTGACCAGTGTGCCTGAGTCCCTGCGAAATACATGTAGCAGGTAGTCCGCAACTTGTGGCGAATGGCCCGAGTGGCGAGTGGCTCCTTACTGACAAGGTAACTTTTTTTTTCTATTTGGCTGCTGTAGATCGTCCTTGTGGACCCCTTTTACTTAACCGGGTAGTTACTGGCGAGACCTGAAGGGTCTCCAGCCAATATGATAAGCTAACGCTACTTCTTTAGTATTTATACGATTAGAGACTATTTAGAATTTATACGATGAACTAGAAAAGAGGATGAGAGAAAAAAAGGGATAACTGAACAAGGTAGAAAAGACAAAATAAAAGAACTCGGAATGAAAGAACGTGGAAGCCGGCATGAAGATTCGGTTTTTATACAATTTCTCCCATTCTTAGTTAAGCTGTTAACCTATTTTCTCTTCGTTTTCTGACCAATTGAAACAATTACACAGTCGTCTCACAGCCATGTAATATAGTGTTTGTTGTCACCGATTTCCAATCTTTGGCTGAGACATTTCTACGGATTCTGGTGTGGTTCATTCATCAGATGAAAGCGTTTAAAGTTTTAACTAATTTTCTTATTTTCTACGTAACTTTTTAAATGTCTTGATGTCACTCACGGAGCCCACAAGCTCAATTCTACAAAACATCAAAATATAAATAAATCTCATATTAACTGCGATATTTTTGTGGACTGCTACTTTAGTGTGGACTTTAGTGGCACCAAAAGAAATAAAGTCTGTTTAAAGAATGACCCTATAATATTTACCAAACACACAAGTCTTCCACTTCGCCTCCGAGAGACACAGGTAAGCGCCATACACAGCCCCGATGTGCAAAATGAAAAATATTATCGCCTCTCTCCACACAATGTCCCATTTTCTTGGATGAGGTGATAATACTACTTCGTTTTCGGTATCTATCGAATCTTCTTTAACATACCACATGTGGTCTTCTTTAGTTGTTCTTCTCATACTGTAACGAGAAAAGATCTATGCAGTCATTGAAGTACAAACACATGAACCAAGGGCCTAGTACAAAATTCACGAAAAAAGTGTCCTGAGTTTACATATGTACACACCACCAGAACATATATAAACTTAGACATACCAACAAACTAATTTAAATCCTATACCGTCATCATAATGGCTAATTAGGCTTTTCACCATACCAATATTCGACTGCACCCACTGACGTAAATTAGTCTACATTTTCGCGTTTCATTCCACATTCAATTCGGATATTATTGAGTACTGACCCGAGGTCCATCTATTTCTATTCTACGTCAATGTATGCAGTGCATATTTGGTCCTTGGTAAACTATAATAATTAATTTTTCATTATCTGTTGGTCCTTAAGGACGTATTTGCAGAAACCGTAGGTAAAAAGTAAAATTACGACATGCGACGGCCCACACACACAGCGTACCTTTATTTTAAAATCAATTTAAATCTTTTTGACCGTGGAGGGATCTGTTTGACCGCTTATTTCTGCTGTTAAGCAACTCGATTCCATTAGCGATGCTGGCTGACAGTAAAATGACAGATGGAAAACTTTATTTTGACCCTATTAAGGTTGATCTGTCTAGCAAAATAACCGAAAAAATAACATATTTTCTTTTTCTGTACATATTCTAAACATTTTCTTATTGTTTTGTTCACCTTTTTTTGAATATGTTTGCTAACTATTGGTAATAGTATTTATTTTTTAAAACCCTTAAATTGTTCAGGAATATGCATGTACAGAAATTGACCCCATTTCCTTTATATCCTACGGAAAATTAAATTGATTGAATCAAAAATTATCAAAATGCAAAATGTTTTCTCCACCTTTTTCAGACAAAGGAGAAGTCTATCCGTGGCTTAACATAACAAAAAAAACAGCTTACTTATAGCAGTTTGTTAAAAACTCCCTAATCCCTTACCTTCGTAAAATATATTATCCTCTTGAGCTAATTGTTATCAACTTGAGCGAAGAACCGAGTGTACTGCCTGAACTTTAATGAAAACTGGACTGTACATATTTTTATTGATGTAATATAAATTTTGCATGCGCGTCATTTACTCATTAATAATACATTACTAGTCAGTATTGTTTGATTACTAATCAAATGAAAGTGGTGTTAAAATAGCTCTAACAATTTTTTGGGATTCCTCGGTATCGGAAATTGAAAAACATTCATAGAAACTTTTCAAAATTCGCCTTTTTTTTCTCCATACATATAAAATTTGATTAGTGTGGAAAAAAAAATACGTAGCAACCCAAGTAACAAAAGCTTCTATAACCAGGGTGTTATAACACCAAATCGTGATATAGTAGGCCTATAGTGGTAACCATTGTGCCTGCTTGTACTATAAAGGTTTTTAAAAGAGCGTTTTGGTTCTATAAGATTAAAGAGCATTTAAGTTCTATAATTTAGCTCTTAGAACGTTTACAGGACCATAAAAAAGAATCTTTAAAGTGTTGCACTGTAATAGATATGAAAAAAGCGATTATGGTACTATTTAGTACTATAGACGACCTTTCTGACACTTTTATGTATCTATTTTGCACTAATAATGCGTAAAAATAACTTTTACAGTCCTAGTATTGTAGAAGTATCGAAAACCTTATTACAGTATCAATCTGCACTATAAAAGTACCTTGCACAACCATTACGTAACCTTTTAGCTCCTTAAAAGCTCCCTCAACATCGCTATGGCGCTAATTCTGTAAAAGTCATGAAAACTCTTCTATAGTACTAAATAGTACCATAGCGACTCCAAATGCAATTGCTAAATAACGTAAATTCTAAATAGCTCTATAAGTGAGTTTGTGTTACTGCTACGGTACTAAATCGTGACATAAAAGCACTAAAATTAATAATTAATGGACTACTTCGTTTTCGATGAAATAATGGCTGCTGTTTTCTGCCATGATAGCACATTAGCAGCACGGCTGGAGCCAATGTGTACTATAGCAGCCATAGTTGGGACAAGTCCTTATTTTATTAATTAAAATTTAATTAAAACACGAAAATTATGAGGGCGCATTGTCAAATTTGAAATCAGCATAATTATTTTATCGATACAATTATTTTCGCAAGTGCAAGTTATGGCAGAATTACGATCCATGAATGTTTTGAAGTTGTCCTTTTTATTACATGTTACGTTAAGCAACAATTACCGATATATTTTCACAACACGAACAAAATGTGTGATAAAAAAGATCACTGGAATCGTTTACGGTGCAAAATAGCACTATAAAGATGTTTTGGTTACTTTTATAGTGCAAATTTGTGACATAAACGATGCAGAAACACTATTTTAGTACTAAAAAGCGTTTCTCGACACTTTTACTTTTCAACTATAGAGCTGATTTATCACCGTGAGAGCCTGTATGTAATGTTTATAGAATAAATCAGTGATAAAACTAGGGTCTATTTGGGGTTCTGTAAACGTTAACAACACCATTATAGTACTAATCATAAACACTAATTAGCACGCTCCAAAACGTTCTCAGGACTTTTATAGTATCAAATTTTGTTACTTGGGAAACAAATCACGTAACATATTTATGGCCCGCGGAGCTGCGGATCTTCACGGACGGATCCAAAACAGGTACAGGCACTGGTGCCGGGATCTTCTCAGAAGATCTTAACGTGCACATAGCCACACCATTGGTGGCCCACAACACGGTCTTCTAGGCTGAATGCTTGGGTATCTCCCTAGCAGCGTCAGCAATCATGGCCATGACGGTTGAGGACCACTCAATCCGAATACTCTCGGACATCATGGCCGTCTTGCAAGCACTAAGCAGCCACACAGTTAATTCTGGGCTGGTACACGAGTGTCCCCAAACCCTGAACCAGGTGGGTAACCTCAATAATATAACCATTTAATGGATCAAAGAACACAGCGGTTCCCGAGGCAAAGATGCAGCAGATGAGCTCGCTAGAAGGGGATCGAACATGGATGCGATGGGTCCCGAACCCATAGTATCACTCCCCTTCGGATATCTACGCACCCTGGTAAGAAAATGCACCAGAAACCAATACAACGAATCATGGATACACCATGGCGAGTGCAGGCAGGCCAAGGAGACACTTCCCACCATTGACGGTCGCCTCACTAAACAAGCTTTCCGGCTGTCAAAGCAACAACTGCGTACAGTCACAGCAGTCATCACTGGCGATTGGAGTTACAGACAGCCCACTGTGCAGAGCATGCATGGAGGAGGACGAGACGGCAGCCCATGTGCTACTAAACTGCCCTGAGGTCGCCACATACAGGCCAAGTACTTCGGAAACTCAGGTACTCTCCGAGAGATCACCAGCAACGTTAAGGGTGTGCTGGCTTTTTTCGAGGAGTTAGGGTGGATTGAGTACCTACACTTACCACCCATCACGCAAAATACGCGCTTAGACGTGAAGTTGCGGACACCAGCCCGTTTTACCTTTTACCTTATCACGTAACATATTTTATATAACACATACCTAATACGTTAATCTTGATATGGTTTTCTTAACTTATCATTAAGTATTTTCTATATTCTTCCAGTAAGTCGTGGTCATTCCATATCCTCACACGGGTTGAGTGCATTCACCGGTTCCCTTTACCCGTATCTCTATCAATTCTTTCGAAACTGATTTCAAATCAAACGCCCATCCAATTTTAGCCATGATGTCGATGAATAACTTCGTAAAATTAAGAGGACATCCGCCGAGTTCAGCTGTTCTGTAGTCCTATAGAAAACAATAATAATATAGTCCTATGGGAAAGCGAAGTGATAATTGTTGAAGCCTTCTCAAACTGCTAAGAATGATACTATCTTGGTTTCTACTGGTAAGTAGTGTGTTTTTATCATACGACTTAGTAAGTACCCCACATGTGCGCTGTGGAGTTCACTAGTCAAGTCACGTGCAACGTGAACGTATCACAAGCATATTATACGGACTTAAAAAGTGACTGATACTTTTTCACCCCAGCGAATAGGAATATATGCTGATAAATAAATCCGATAAGAACTATCAGCGACAAGTTATTACTGCAAAGAACAATGGTAACAGAAAAGTGAAAAAAAAAATTATTCTATTATAAAAGCAAGGGGCATTTTTCAGTCAACTGCGCCAGAGACCATTTATTGAAAAAACGTTTCACACTTGTCAGTTTGGCTACCATTATGCTTCCACATTATAATGCTAAATAATAAATAATATACAATTTCGAATTGTAACAATTGCTCATTAACGATACGTCGTGAAGACTTACCTAATCATTTTCACTCAAACAGTTCATGTTATCCATATTATTCATTACTGCTCTTCCAGCACAACATGAACACTACCCAGAGATTCTTCAAATCAATACGGAGGATCAATCCGTGGAGTTGTTATCATTCGCACGGCACGTTTGGTAATGGACGAGAATTACCTTGACTCTGACCTTGAGACACGTGACGATTATATTATGATACTTAAATTAATTGCTGATGACACAAAGAATCGGCTCTAAGTTCTTGTCACCACTGAAAAGCTTTAATCACCGAATTAATGGTAAAATCGTGTCACCCGAACATTATCCTATTGTGGGTCTTATGATACCGTGTCACTGATGTATGACAATAAAAAACCGGCCAAGTGCGTGTCGGGCCACGCGCAGTAATAGGTTTCCGTAGTTGCACAATAATGCGGACTAAGAAGAGGGCTTAGTAATTTTTCAATGGAATTTGTACGAAATGTTTACTTTTGCAGTTGATCGACTATTAAGACTGATTTACACGAGGATAGTTTCTCAAAGCGAGAATCGTTCTGTCTTAGTCTCTACGATTAAAATAGAGACAGCATGAGACTCGCATCGAGAAACTATCTTCATATAAATGAGCCTTTAGGTGCTTTAGGGTCAAAATACACGTCCGGGCGGCGGCTTCCGGGAGCCGGATCCGACTATCTGATCGGATTCCTGAAATACACGTACGATTCTCGTGTCCGATTTCTTCTGGTTTCATTTGTTTTCTGTCTGTCATGCGAAACACTTCAGTTAGTCAGACGGCAGTGGGTCGAGCCAAATTCGGATAAGAAAAGCGACGCACCGGCCATGTGTGAGGTATATTAAGGAATAAATTAGAAAATCATTTTAAGCAAATATTTTAACACCCTAATATAGGTACGGAACCCTCAGGGCGCGAGTGCAACTCGCACTTTTCCGTTGTATTACTTTTTTTTTAATGATGGTAAGTATTGAAGTTTATGGCATTAGACGAAAAGTGTATTTCTAAGCAACTGAATTTGTTAATTTTATAATATAGGTAAGTGTTACTCTTTTTTTTGATCGTACTTTAATCAATGGTATTGCGCTTGTGATTAACAAACTCGCAATCTGATAAATAACCAAAACTAAAAACAGTACAACCCTTTTCGACACGAGGTCTGATAAATAAGCAAAACAGTACCATCTTTTTAACTCGCAGTCGGATAAATAACCTTTGTCGTACCTAGAACTACGTCCGTACTTGTCGATGCTCACTTTTCTAATGACGAATCAGAAAGTAAAATCGCACGTGTATTTCACCTCTATACAAATATACGCGCCGCGCGCCTTCAGACAATCATATCGGAAGCGACGCCCGGACGATGCAATTACGATTCTGACATCCAATCCGATAGTCTGATCGTACGTGTAATTCATGTTCAAACAAATGTATGGCGCGGAGGCCTTCAGATAGTCCGATCAGACTATCGGAACCGACTATCGGAGGCAAGTATCGGACGTGTATTTGGAGCCTTACTCGTAAACTTGTCAAACCTACTTAGTTTTGATAGTTTTCCTTTTAACGCTGGCACGGGGGGCACTTCTTGACTCTAACAAAAATCGAAAAATTGTCTTCACAAACCCGCAATATTTTTGAAAGACCTATCAAACTACACCCCAAACAAAGGGGGAGACGAGAAAAAAAAACAGCCCCACCTTACGTGTACAGGAGGTACCATAAAAAAAAACATGATTTTATTTTACCACTTTGTCGGCGTGATTAATATTTATGTTTATCCATGCCAAATGATAGCTTTCTAGTATTAAGAGTTTCCGAGCTAAACTGCGGACGGACGGACAGACGGACGGACATGGCGAAACTTAAGGGTTCCTTGTTGACTACGGAACCCTAAAAACGATCACAGTGATGCAGGCGTTATAGATAGTATAAATAGAATTGGATCAACTCATGATTGCCAAAGAACCGAGTACCACTAGAGATGGTAAGTTTGTGAGTTTTGTTGTTTGTTTTTGTAGATAAATACGTTTAGGATTTATGTTTCATAGTACAACAATATTTATATTAATCTAAACATTTCGACGGATCACGGAGAAACACATTGTTTATTACTTTATCCTGAATTTATTTCATGATGTCCCAGAAAAGTAAAAAAATTCCACGTCACGGACTCGCCCACACTGCACACTAGTTAAGAATGTTAAATAGTAGATTATGCACCAGGGAATAAAGCAGTGTCTTACGTCACGGGCGTCTAAATGAATCCCGAGCATAACGAAAGATGTTAGGGTCAACTCCCGAGCGAAGCGAGGGAGTTAAGTCTAGCAAGTTCAAGCTCGCCCAAGATGAAGACACCTTTATCCCTGAGGAGAATACTCTACTTTTCACACTTACTGCAAAACAACAAAAAACAATAGGTATATATGTAGTACTAGAATCAATCAGAATTTTATTAAAGTTATAATTACAATAGTGGACCAATTTAAATACTTTCGATACCTATTTCTTTGCTCGATGACCTTCTGATTGACACTTTTAAAAATTACAATAATTTGGTGTATGTACCTATTAATTTGAATGTTGTGTTTGATGCTTATTTTTAACCTGAGCATCATCGAATAGATGCACCATAGGCCACTTGGCTTCTTTGTACATATTAGATGCTGGAAATAAACTAAAAGCACTGTTTCAGATACAAACTTGATGCCTTTATTAGTTTTCCATTTGTAGAAATGATCGTAGGCTTTCATGTGTGTTTCCTTTGATTTTTCTGGGAGTAGATTGTTAACAATGCCGGCAGCTTCGGATTCAATGGGCTCCGGTGTTAAATCACTGTCGTCACTCGTCAATTTTATGAGAATTTGTAGTTTGGAATAGTATAATTAACCCTTAATCGAGCAGGCGGTTTTAAGAAAAGTAAACAGACAGCCAGCCATACAGACGGACAGACATACAGACGTACAGACATAGGTTTCAAACTTATAAAACATCTTTTTTTTTGCTTCGTGGGTTAAAAATAGGCTTCAAACGTATAACACCCCACTTTTTGAGTCGGGAATGAAAACTAAAAATGCTTAAAAATTGTGTTTTTTACCTGCTTTAAAGCGCAATGTATCGTAAACTATTAGCTATAGAAAAAAAATGCATAAGGCAGTTATAATAGGAAATTCCGTTTTCTCTAAAATTGCTTTGATCTATTTTTGGCGTAAAACCCAAGGAAAATAAGGGAAAATAAGGAGTTATTAACAAAAACTCATTTTTGGGGTCTTTAATCCAAGATGACGGAGCGCGCTGAGGTCACTCAAGGTCGAAAACTTGATATTTTCATAACATCACCTAAACATACCACATATCCAAAATTCAGGACTGAAGTTCAAGGCGTAAACTAATTTGACATCTCTAACTTAGTTGTTGTCTATCACCGTCCTTTTCTCGCGCTATCTGTTGGTAAAAGATAGCAATTCTCTAATTTTAGTTTAGTTGGTGAACAACAGAATCGGCACCATTGTCCAGTAGGTGGTGTGAAAATATTTTTATAAAATTGGCACAACAACTGGACGTTCAAATTTAAGCTGAACTGTATGCATAAATTAACTCATAACGTGTTTAAATATTTATTGTTTTAGGGGAAGATTCTGGTGCTATTACTGATGGCCACAGCAGCAGTAGCAATCGCCAGTCGACATGTCCGATCTCCAGGTAAAAGTATCAAGTTTATTTTATAATTAATTCAGTTGAGATGTAACTACATAGTTACTTAATATTTCCCTTTGCTCATTTGGCCAGCCTAGCCTTTTCATACTAATGGTGGAGTCTGTTTTAACTCTACTACCGTCAGCAGCGCTACTGCCACCTGACTGATGGCTTCATGCCATCAATAATTCCTAAAGTATTCTTTGCTGATTTCCACTGATTCAGCAATTGCTGACTGAGTTAGAGAAGAGCACATTCCACTGATTTTCAATTCAAAATAATTGGTTGAACTCGAATTTTCTCTGGTTCAATTTTCCGTACCTACACCGTCTTTTACTTAATTGTACCTTGTTTGTCAATACATCGTTAATCGGTTCACAGTTCAACAGCCAACATGTGGTCAGTTCCATTGTTTTAACTATTGTGTCTGTATTCTGTATATGGACTGTGAACCGGTTCAAATAAACCGAGGCTTACGAAATCGTTGGAGTCTACTCGAGACTTTTGCAACTACCTACATATTGCTGAAACATATTTCTACTCGTTTATTTATTAGATTGAGGATCGTTAACTTTACAGACACTACAAGATTATTAAAACATTATTACAGAAACAATAGTAATATTGGAACAAGATCCCCAATAGTATTAAGGAGTTTAGAGACATTCGTGTTTTCAAAAATAAGCTGTTCCAATTCCTCATTGAATATTCATTCTACTCTGTTGACGAATTCTTAGTGTTAATGTCCGATTGAATCTACCTATATGATTGTAACTTTAATTTTATTGAATAATGATTTAATTTTAAACGATTTTTTATGACATTTGTATGGGGCCCCATGAGGCTGATCACAGCATGACCTTTGTATAAATAAGACCTAATTATTACCTGTGAATCACAATTAAATGATAATGATAAAAAAAAACAAAAACTACAGACAGTTTTTCGTTTTTACACACGAGACATTTTTGTGTATATCCTAGACGAATGATACAACTATATAATGGTGTTCTCCTCAGGTGGTATCGGCTGGCAAGCAAGCAGCAATTTTGGCGGAAGCCTATCTTCAGTTAGTGGTGCGCGCTCTTCTGGTAGCGGTTGGGCTGGCTCTGGAGGTGGGCTGGGTCGATCATCCAGTGATGGTGGATGGCGCGGGACTCCTGCATTTAGAGCGAGCGGCCGAGACCGTGGCATAAGCGGAAACAGTAAATATGGAAACGGGCGTTCTTCAAACAACGGTTGGTCTTCAAGCGGGTACGGTTCAGGCGGAAGTTCTATTCGATCGTATTCCGGGTGGAACAGGGGATCCGCAGATTCCACCGTGGTCGAAAGCCTTGATTATTCCAACGGCTGGGATGAACCAGACCAAGGCTTCAGGTCAAACAACGGATGGCAGTCCTCGGGATGGTAGACTAAGATTCAGATTTTTTAAATAAAATTGCTTTAAAAATGTCTTTAATGAAGTGCATTTCATTTTCTATTTTATAAATGTTTGCTCGGGCTTTTTTGTATTAATGGTTTAATTATTAATCTAAAATAAATTATGATGAATATGCATTTCCGTTTATTATTTGTATAGGAACACCGAAGAGCGTACGTGATTACACAATTTTCTAAATTATCAGTTTAGCAGGGGTTTATGTGCAGGTACCTATCCCACTGCCGAACTGTTTGTTTTCTGGCTTTCGCTGAAAACCAGCGCTATGGCTCTGTCTCGTACGTGTGTCATAGTATTATGCTGAGCGATGGCCGTTTTGAGCGGATGTGATGCATATTTTTCCCAATCGTTTCTTTTTGGTTTTGAGTATAGTTTTTTTTATGTTTGTGCGTCATTTTACCGCGAATAAGTAATTTTTCTTTATTTCTTTTCAATACATGGAAGAAGCGGATTGCTTTCTACTCAATTAAATACATAATTCAATCGACTATAAGAAATACAACGGTATAAAAAATTTGAAAAAAGTACGTAAATTAAGTACCTACGTATTTATAAGATCTGTCTAACTTCAAATATCTACAAATAAGCTAAAAAAATTGTTACAATTATAAAAAGTTGTTTTATTGAATTAAACCTACTGTAACATATATCTCATTTCGAACCTCCTTGCTAACCGCAGAGGCCCGTCCGTACAAATATACACTATGGTGAAGATTGTCTATAAACGGTTGTTTTTTGTTTTAATAGTTGATTTTGTTTTACGAGTGAGAATACACGATATTTTATTACATTGAATTGTTGTATTCATTTGTAATTAAGATTAACTCGTTACACTACTGATTTACTTTTATAATTTGTTCTGGTCCGGGCACAATTTATGCCTCGATTACATATTTTATTAGTAAAGTTTTATCCATACTTTTCTTTTAATAATCAAAGAACAACGTTTACGTAATATCATTAATTTGATTTTAATTAGAACAAACAATTGCAAAAAAGTTCAGATGTTGCGGTACAAACAAAGATCATAATTTTTATAATACCTACGTTTATATACAACCATCTATACAGTGTCGAGTTTGTTCCATGCAATGTCAAAAGTAGAAAACTTTCCTTCCTTGCTCCTTTTTGGGAGCCATAGAGTCGTGCCTTGGTTTCTTCGTTTCTGCTGTAAGGGCAGTACGTGTAATTTCTTGATATACAGTGTTAGTCAGAAAGTGGGTACTCCTCCGAAAGGGTGTTAAAGCACTCATAATAATGAGTAAATTTTCTTCTAGCACTTTCCTCAATAGTTTTAGGGCCTGTTTCACAATGTCTGAGTAGCCACTACTCACCGAATAAATTCAAAAATTGAACAGTCAATTGTATGAAATTATCTGCCAAGTACTAGTAATCGTACTATAGATTTTTTCCTTACTCATGCAACGCTAAAAAGAATCCCGTTGTTTAAATAAAGGATGGTCACCCATTGAACAGTAATTCCTCGTTTCTGATGTCTCAATACTCGTTAATTTTTGATCTTTCTATTATAAAATCCCCTCGGTCTTATTCTTCTTTTTCTCTAGGCACGAGCTATATGAGAAAATCTCATGCCGTCGTGAACAACTTAGCCAATCAGCAGGTTATCGTCATTCGTGGAATTTCTTTCCATGCACCCCAAATCTTCCTTTCAGTGATGACTACCTACTCAAGTTGGCATTACTAGTTTTTGTGTTACAAAACAATTTGTTTGCTAATAACAACATACTTACTGCGATCACCAACCCGTCTGCCAACCGTCTATTATCCCTAATGACTGCTCATATGCGTGTGCGTTAGGATGGTTGGTTGCCTGATGTATTGGAGTATCGACGCAGTGACCGAACATTGCAACCCAATGCTATGTCCTTTTTTTTTTTTTTTAAAAAAAACGTTGCCCCACACTAAGATTTCTCTTGTATCGTGGGTGCGTTTACATACACAAATCTCACAAACAAACGCCCAGACCCGGAACAACCATTTGTAGGCCGTACAAATTTTTGTTCCGTGTGGGAATCGAACCCACGACCCGTAGCGCAGAAGCCAATCACTTAGCCACTGCACCAAACGTGTCGTCAAAGTTTTTCCTTCTAGCCAGTTCCCAACTAAGTTGGAGTTAGCTTTCAGTCTAACCAGATGCGGCTGAATATCAGAATTTTAGATGGAGCGACTGTCATCAAATCCCCGCAACCCAGTTACTGGGCAGTACCGACAACTCAAGGTTAGAATTGTTGTCAAATTTTCTGGCCTCCGACAACCCGTAACAAAATTCATGGATTTTCGTAAGACAACCAGCCCTCCGATTCAGAACTATCCGATAAGTCAGTTGTGGAACGATTCGGTTTGCTATCTCTTTTTCTCTCGTTACGAGAATCGTAGATGAAACGAGATATCAAACCAAATCGGTCGACAATTGCTTATCGAAATTTTTGGAGGTTCTCAGTTCTGAATCAGGGGTCAAGACCGATGTTTTAACGTGCTCTCCGAGGCAGGCTATCTCTATTGCGTATATAATTGGTAACTAATTACTACTTTAAAAGTTATTAGGATTTTGTTAGTACCACCTAGCCATTCTGACGTTCGGATTGCTGGTCAACGCTCCATGAGTATGAAAGTGGAGTTAACCGACTTTTGTTAAACCATTATGTCAGACGACCAGCCATGCGGTGGATATACCTACTGTTATCACTGGGCCATTTCCAGGGAAGTGTTTGCAGCTAGTTTATGAGGTTTGTTGAGTTTTCATAAAGCTACATTTGTCTCCGATCGATTCCAAGAATATGAAAAAAAATTAAAGACGTAGACAAGGTAGGTGTTTATCATGTATTTTCAACATACAATTTTACATATGGAGGGCATTTGACCCACAAACACTATTGAAGCAACGCTTAGCTTCACATTACTTTAAAATTCTTGCTTTATTCAAATTTTGCATCTTAAAGACTAAAGATTTTCACAGTTTGTTATTGCAGCTTTTCTGTCTTCTACTGGTAAGTCTGGGTCGTCCCAACCCCACACGGGGTGAGAGCCGTCACCGGTTCTCTTTACCCGTTTCTCTATCATTTCTTCCGGAACAGATTTCAAATCATACGCCCATCCAATTGCAGCCATGACGTCGATGAAAAACTTTGTAAAATTTAGAGAATAGCCGCCGAGTTCAGCCGTTCTGTAGTCCCATGGGAAAACGTGGTGATAATTATGGAAGCCTTCTCCAACTGCTAAAAATGATACTACCTTGGTTTCTACTGGTCGAATGTTTTTATCATACGGCTTAGTACCCCACATGTGTGCTGCGGAGTTCACCAGCCAAGTCATATGCAACGTGAATATGTATCTGAAGCACACACAGACGTAAAAAGCAGTATTTGCTTGCTCCCCCCAGAGCATAGGAATACAAGTCGGTACTATGAAACATGTTACAAGTAACAGCGGCCAGTAATACCTAAAAAGATAAAAATTAAGATGTTCAGAGAACCTGCTATAGAACTACTCAACCAGAAAACAAATAAGTAGCAAGTCTGTTCATGATTCAAGGGTTTTTTTTCATATCAACACAAACTATGTAGGTACAAGTACAAGATGTATGTACTAGAAAGTCTATTTTCGTATTTCTGTCTCTATGTAATTAAAATTTTATGGTAGGTATTTTTTTTAGAAAGTTAATTTGGATTCATAATTCTTTCGGAGATATTGTCTAACTATATTAATGTTATCCTATGACAATTCGAAGTGCGAGTGAAGGTGCGAGTCATTTTAGTTTAGACGATCTCTACCAGAAGTTTTGAAAAGGCAACAATGATTACTATTAACTGTTCTATTATATTAAACATTTAATTTCTATTATTTATTATTGTAACCGCTGTTAAAAACATTTTGACCAAATCAATATTTTCGATTTCTTAGATTAATTACCGCCTGTTCCACGAATTCGTGTTCGCAGTATATACGTTGTTATACTAGCACTGTTTAGCAGTCAGGAGGACGCTGATGACTTATTCCCTTGAATCGTTTAGTCACCTTTTACAACACGCACGCTGCATGGGATAGAAGAAGGTACCGTATTCTTTGTCAGAAAACACAGAAGACTGAGATAGAATATTGGGGATTCTAACCAATTTATTTTGAGACCTACTTGTGCTGAAAGCGTAGTAGTGGATCATCCCAGAGATCACTCATATCGACTTTTTTTGCTTTAACCTGGGGATGTTTTCTGATTAACAGCCACCCAATATGAGAGAAGAAGAAGCCTCTCTCCGCATTGTGAGGGTCTGCATCTGTATCGCAGTACTTGTGATGCATGCGGTGGAAGCGCACCCACGTAATCACAGAAAACTATAAGGGAAAAAAGCATAAATAATAATAGAATGAATTAAAACACAATATTTTTGCACAATAAACAATATTATGAGTTCGATTAGAAACGCAAACGCAGTGTGTATATAGGGTGCAATAGGGTGACTGGTAATTAGTGACCGATACTTTAACATATGATTGTACTCCCGATAACAAACACCTTTCCCAAATAAACAACATTTATAAAACAAAAAAAAACCATATTACGAGCCGCATCCATTTCGTAACGGTTTACTTTTTTTTTTATTTTTTTTTTATTTAAGAATGTTTCTTTGGGAAAATTGTTTGTTATCATGAATACACTCATGTGTTAAATAAAGTATCGGTCACCAATTAGTCACCTTATATAAATAAAAAAATTAAATACCTTCTCATCAAAAAAATCGAAACACTTCCGAAATTATCTTTGTGGCGACAATTAAACAAAAAACAAGCATTAATTCACTATAGAAAAAACATAATTTCGTAGCTGGAAGTTTGGCCTTTACAATGATGTACGAAACTTCCAATTTTTTTATTTATTTTTTCAATTTTTATCCTTTAAATGAATGGAACATTGTTTTGAGATAAACGTGCGTTTAGAGTTGGAGTATATTTGTCGTGCAAAAAACGCAAAATAACGCATTACTTTAAAATTGTCTGTTTGTAATTTGTTGATTAGGCTCTGTGACGTCTGATAAAAAGTTTTTTTTCTAACACACATGCATACTTCACCCGCAGCAGCCGCCCAAGTAGTGGCATTGCTGGATTCTGGGACTAGTCAGCGTGTTGTCGCTGCAAGATTGCATCTAAGCCACTTGTCTGTTCAAAGAGTGTACCAACGCTATCGGGAGACTGGTTTATTTACGCACCATCCAGGATCTGGTAGGAATCGGGTCACTTTTGAGTGAGACGGCCGATTTATTGCAACCGTTTGTTTGCAAAATCGACGTCTTCGCACTTTTCAACTGCAGCAGCAGCTCCTTGTTGTTCGAAGGGTGACTGTAAGTGGCTCTACGATTTGAAGAAGGTTGAAGGAACGTAGACTGGTACCACATAAGCCAGCTAATGGGTCAAAATTAACAACAGACAATCGAAGAGCTCACCAAAAAAAATCGAAACACCTCGCAAGTTTTTGTTTTGAATGGATTATTAGAAAAACTTGTTTTTTTTTTTTAACAAGTACTTAATGCCATTTAATAGTAGGTAGCATACGGTTTAGAATTCCTTATGTTGATGTTCCATAATTTTACTCTCGTCAGAAAAGAGAACCTTGCTCATTTGTAGGTTTGAACAATTTAAGTGCACAAGTGCAAAGTTAAGGCGCGCTCTTCGATGGTCTGTTGTTAATTTCAGCCCATTAGCTGGCTTTTGTGGTACCAATCTACGTTCCTTCAATCTTCTTCAAATCGTGGAGTCACTTACAGTCACCCTTCGAACTACTCGGAACTGCTGCTACAGTTGAAAAGCGCGAAGGCGTCGATTTCGCAAACAAACGGTTGCAATAAACCGACCGTCTCACGCAGAAGTGAGTGATTCCTACCAGATCCTGGATGGCGTGTAAATAAACCAGTCTCCCGATAGCGTTGGTACACTCTATGCACAGACAAGAGGCTTAAATGCAAGATTGCAGCCACAACACGCTGACTGGTCCCAGAATCCAGCAATGCCACTTCTTGGGCGGCTGCTGCGGGTGAAGTATGCATGTGTGTTAGAAAAAAAACTTTTTATCAGACGTCACAGAGCCTAATCAACAAATTACAAACAGACAATTTTAAAGTAACGCGTTATTTTGCGTTTTTTGCACGACAATTAATGTACTCCAACTCTAAACACACGTTTATCTCAAAACAATGTTCCATTCATTTATAGGAGAAAAATTTAAAAAAAAACAAATTTTAGGAAGTTTCGTACACCATTGTAAAGGCCAAACTTCCAGCTAGTAAATTATGTTTTTTCTATAATGAATTAATGCTTGTTTTTTGTTTAATTGTCGCCACAAAGATAATTTCGGAAGTGTTTCGATTTTTTTGATGAGAAGTGTATAATAGTAGAATAAAAGTATTATGTGTGTACAAACCTGAAACGCCGCAGTAAAGACCGTTACAAGAATGATGCGCAGGGGCAGCTTAGCTTTGTACGCTTTGTGTGACCAAAGTCTATGTGGCCCAGCTGTCACGCTCATTATTGTGGCTACGTACATAATATATGCTGCAATGAAATACATATTATTTTATTAAACTCAGATTTATAATAGTCTTGGGCAACTACCAAATATGCAGGTTGAGTTTTTGAGATGGGACTGGAGGACTCTTAGAGTAGGTATATGCTCTAAGGGCGTATACATAAAGGAAGCAAGTAACCAGCACCGACCTATCAGCGTTTATCGGGACTGGTCCGTGCAGGTAATCGCTACATAAGGACGCGGGTAGAAGTAGGGGCTGGCTGTACAAACAAAAATACGCGATATTCCCTTGCAAACATAGCAACAAATGACTGTCTACCAGCGCTGATCGGAGCAGGTTGGAACTTGTCGGCGACGTTCGGAGCTTGTCGGCGCTGGTTCGCCACACAGTATAGAGACTACCTGCGCTGACTAACGGCGCGGACCAGCACCGACAAGGGGATCCCTTCTTTTCGCATAATGTTCTTTGTCCTAATATACTTCGGCATAACGATTTTGGCACAATTTGTTTTGGCATAATAATACTTCGGCATAATTTTTTTAGGCATACATTTTATGTTGGCATAATCATCTTAAAGACTAATTTGTTTTGGCATACATTTTATTCGCATAACGTTAGTAGGCCTAATGACTATTAGCATAACGTTAGTTATGATAATCAGAAATGTTTTTACCATTGTCTAATAATCTAGTCGCAGGCGCACCCCGACACGGATAGGTTAGGTTCGAAGGGGATGATGGGGGCTAGAGTGAGCGAGCGAAGCGAGCGAACGAAGCCCCCGTCATCCCCTTCGTGTTAGGTTACTTTAAACCCTGCAGACAGAAATAGGAGCCCCGCGCAACGGGGCTTCGTCGACTCTGCTTTGGAGCCTCAACCTTACAAACATCCCCTTAAGTTTTTATTGTGTAAATTAAAGTAGGTGCCGAATAATCGTCTACCGTATACCTATAAAAATATGTTTTAATATCATTATGCGTAAATAAATTTATGCTTTAGGATATTATGCTTAAAAAAGTTATGCTTTAGAACTTTATGCTTAATCATTATTATGGTTAGAGAAATTATGCTTAAAAAAATTATGCTTAAAAAAATTATGCGTAAGCTGTTATGCGTAACTATATTATGCGAAAATATAATTATGCCAAACAAAATTATGCTAAGTTATATTATGCAAACGGATGCAACATTTTATGCAAATGGATAGGGAACCCCGACAAGCGCTGGCAGATCGGCGCCGGCAACCCGCTTTCTACGTGTATACGTACGCACTAAAGGAGGACCAGATCCGAAACTAAGGAATAGTGTAGAGTGTAGTCCACAAAGGAGTCTTGAGCTCGATAATAGAGAAAACAAAAACTGCATTTATAGATAGATTTTTGAGAAAGCAGCTTGTTATGGCTGGTGGTCGCCAACATTACCTAATTCTCTGGTTATACAACCAGTTAGTAATTTTAGGTCAACCGTAGTTTAACCCGAGAATGAATGTTCGTGAACAACAGCCTTAGAGTAAGTTCAGACATGGCGGAATCCACGCGTATCCAAACTGCTTGGTTCCATTTGACGGAGCAACTGAACGCACTATAGGCACAGAATATAGGCACGTCAAGTAAATAGATCCGCGCGGCGCCGGCGTCTGCGCGAATTCATTTTCTAGCGGTCGAGAGGCGGCTACCGCACAACATGATCCGCGCGGTGTAGTATAAACGTCTAGCAAGGATGTCATTATAATAAGCTTCGCGTGGCTCAACCGCGCGGTCTGAACTAGGTCTTAGTCGGTAAACGAACCTAATACTTTTGTAAAAATAGGTTACCATGTGTAGACTCGTAATAAAATGGTTTTGAAATCCAAACAAGCCAGTTTAGTTTGTTTTGTGTTTTGTTTAGTATATACAGGATGGTAATTTGAGATGAGAAAATTAAGGGCAGCTACCTTATCCATTGTAGCTACAGGAAAACGCTTTTAGGAAACAGTCCATATTTTTTTTAAATGTTTTGCTTTTTTTACACATAAAAACGTCAGTGAGAAAAAGGGCAGTTTTTACAAAATATTTTTATAATGCCCATTTATCCTATTTCCCGGATCAAAAGAGTCTTGCGGACCAACTGAGATTGAAGTACTAGAAAGGTCAGAAACGCTAAAATCTTATTTGAGATGGGGTAGTGGCCGTACTCAAACCGTTGTAGCTACAGGAAAAAGTTCTGGTATGACTGTCCATAATTCCTGAAAACATTAAGGAGGGTAAAACAAATATTGAAAAAAAAAAATGTGAGTTCCTACCTACTAGGGTTTTTGCGTTCCCGGCCTTTTTGGATTCCCGGGAATCGGGAATTTTTTCTCTTAATTCCCGGGAATTCCCGGGTACCCGGGAATTTTCATGTTTTTTTGTATAAATATAGTTTTTGTCGTATATTTCAACATTAAACTCATGTAAGTACTTTTAACATGTTATATTGATAAATTGTCTAACATACCAATCGACTTTTTCTATTAAAATAAAAGATCTTACAGTTATTTAAAAAAATGAACTAGGAACAGTTACAGTCATTTATTGTGCGACGTTGCGAGTTTCTTTAATAAAAAAGGCTTCTCTTCATATAATATGGCAAAATATTACGGAATAAAATATGATGTATGACTACAAAGGATGTTTCCAAATTCGTGTAATACCTTAAAACGGCTTATTCCCTGAGTACCCCGATCTCCGAGGCCCCCGTCCCGGAAGACCCCGAATTATTTTTGTCTTCATAAACTCAATTAAAAGTCAGTTTAGCTTAAAAGTACCGTCAGCAGATGATATGTAAAATAAATTCTGTGCTTCCCACTGGACGCGAGAAGCACAGGACCGGTCGATGTGGCGATGTTTGGGGGAGGCCTATATCCAGCAGTGGACGTCTTTCGGCCGAATGATGATGATGATGATTTAGTGTAAATAATTAATCAGTGTAATGTCAAATTATTCTTCTCACAGTAATTTGATAATTATAAATAATTATCAACAGATTCTTTATGATTTTTTTTTTTGATATCATTCTTTCCAAAACAGAAATACAATCATAATTGTGTTTCAAGTTCTAAGGTCTCAAGTGGAAAAAAGGATACAATTATTACTGTCATAAATTGTAAAATATATTTGTTAAGTATGATTTGATAATATTGTAACATTTTTTTATATTTTTGATTCATTTTATTCAAACTGTAATTACCTCTATTAAAACTATGATTCGACATTGCACAAAATTTCAAATAAACTACTTTCGTCTTATGTATTTCAAACACATACATTTAAGCACTTTTAATGTCGACCATACAAGTTGAAAACAATAGAAAAAAGAAATTAATAATATATATCGTATTCGGGGTTCTGCGGGACGGGGGCCTCGGAGATCGGGGTACTCAGGGAATAACCCCTTAAAACCACATGATCCACCGGTGTAGAATGACCGAGCACGGGATTTGGTTTGATTAAAAATAAAACTTTACACGCACACACACTTAGCACGACTAGGACGAAATCGCTCTTTGCAGTCGGTTAACTCGGGGAGCAAAAAGGGCTCGAAAAGAGAACTTTTTTTTTTGAAAATTATCTTTTTTGTATTTAAAATACAAACCATTTAGGGTTAATCTGTGACCAGTACTTAGACCGCGCCGTTTGAAGGAGTTACGCGAATTCGTTTACACCCTGTTTATTTTCATTATAAATCTCGAAACTATTTACACGAAAGTTAAGCATTGTGAATAGTTTCTACAAATGAAACATTTACAAAAAAAAAAAACAAGCATTAGAATTTGTTTACTAGACAGAGACAACAGTACTGTGTGCTGACATCCCGATACATTTACCGCATTCTAAGTTCACACCACGCAGTACAATGACCGTTGCAAGCGAGAGAGATTGAAAATGCTCTAAAATTTTCGGAAGCGCGCAGACCCTTCACTTTTCATCATCATTTGTTCATTTCAAATAATTCCCGGGTACCCGGGAATCCCGCCAAATAATTCCCGGGTCTTAAAATCCCTAAATTCCCGGGAATTCCCGGTTCCGGGTACCCGGGGCGAAAACCACATTACCTACTGTCAGCAAGAAAATGGACAGTTCTCACAAAACATTTTTATGATGCCAATCGATTTTTTCTTATAAGGATCAAAATATTTAAATATTTACTCATTTAACCGGTATCAGGACACTTGCCCAAAAGACATTTCCGCGAAAGACACTTGCGCAACTAGACATATGCGCGAATGGACTTTTGCGCGACTAGACATTTGTGCGACCGACACTTGCGCGATTGACTTTTCCGCGAAAGACATTTGCGCGTATACACTTCCGCGATAAGACACTTGCGCGACATTTATTTCGCAAAGGATTTAGGGCAAAATAAGAGAAATTAGATTCCATACCGTCACGCCTGTATTTTCTACTTTACTAAGTATACAGCATGTAAGGGTAAACACCGTTATCACTCAAACCATGGGTAGTAGACTTAAACATAAAAATACAGGACCGAGTAAAAAAAAAAATATACGAGCGAGAAATGAGCGGCGCGGCGGTGCACACTGGTCCCAAATTAAAAAACAGTGGACATTGATAGTAGACCGCTGATATTTTTTATTGTTGATACAATGATAACAGATAAGGCAAAAAAATATTATTGTCCTACTTCAAATACTTTTCTGTAAAAAAAATATTTCTTTTTTTTTTGTATGGGAATGATTACATTTTATTCAATTTCTCAAAAACCTTAAGCGATGTCGAGATGGCAATCACATAATGTTAGAAAACTAACAATTCAGAGTATTTGGCTCGAAGAAACTTATTGCTTATCTCAGCGTACTTTCGAGATAATAGTGACAGAAAATAACTTTTTTTTTTTAATGTTAATTGTTTTCTTTTTTTAATCATAGCCTTACTTTGGCAGATATAATGTATGCTAAATGTAAAATAAATATTAATCTTTCACCATAATTTTAATTTGGGACCAGTGTGTACACTGGTCCCAAATTAAAAAAAAGTGGACATTGATAGTAGACCACTGATATTTTTTTAATTGTTGATACAGTGATAACAGATCAGGCAAAAAAATATTATTGTCCTACTTCAAATACTTTTCTGTAAAAAAATATTTCTTTTTTTTTGGTATGGGAGTGATTACATTTTGTTCAATTTCTCAAAAACCTTAAGCGATGTCGAGATGGCAATCATACAAGGTTAGTCAGAAAGGGGGTACTAATCCGAAAGCCACTTATAGTAGGGTAGCTCACTAGTTATTGGACGCGACTAGTGAATGGACACTTCGCTCTTTTACGGATTTTTTAAGAATTACAAGCGATGTTTGAAGCATTCAAGCAAACAAGTGTTATTTATCTTACGTGTCTCCAAAGTCGATCTTAATATTTGAAATAACCAATAGATGCCGAAATTGGCAGTTAAAAAATATTAATGTAGTGGTCGCGACGCAGCGCAGTGTCAAATTCTCGTCAAAAATAAATTTTGTCAAGGACAAGGACTGACAAAATAGTAAAAAAATCTTGTTTTTTGATTGTTTGGGACAAATTGCATTAAATATATGGTAGCTTATTTTGTTTTACACGTTATTTCAAAACGTAATCTTAATGTTTTGTAATTTGAGATTATATTATCCCATGTCCAAGGACTGTAAGTTAAATTATATTTAGTGATTGGACATCTTGTCCAATTACTAGTATTGAAAGAAACTTTTTTTTTTCAATTTTATGCTTTCTTCGTGTGTGTATAAGTTATAAAAAAAATATAAAAAAATCTTACTCTCCCGCTAGCTTATTTAACAGTCATTGGACACTGTCCAATGACTATCATTTACGTTTATATTCAGTCATTGGACGCTACTGTCCAATGACTGTCTAATGTATGTCCAATGATTGGTTGCAGAAATAGATAGACAAGACAAGATGCCTAAAATTTAAAAAAAAGAACCTTACAGTTCTGAGAGCTTACGTAAAGCTTTGCAGGAAGTTCGAAATGGCGGAAAAAATCGTGAAATTGCGCGGAAGTACCTAAGTACATAGTAGGGGAGAGTGGGGTGCATTCGTACAACGGGAGCATTCGTACAGTAGTGATATCTAAGCTATACAGCACACTGGCGTGTTCATGTTTGTGTGCGTAACTCCCACTCGGACGCATAGGCTACGCGCGGAGCGGCGGGGCAGTGCGGCTCCCGGCTTCGACACAACAGGCCCGTTCATGTTTTCGCTCCACGTAAGTAATTTTTGGATTCACTTTGAAACGTGTTTAAATGTTATTAGTTTTACTCTAGTTATTAAAGTGATTCAATTTAGTTGGTGGAATGGTATTGAGGTCTTAAATGCACGCAGTTGTTTTCTAATAACTATAACGGGTATTTTTATTTTAAATTAAATCGTTGTATTTTTGGTTTGGGGTACCTTCGTGCAGTTAGCAGTGGGGTAGATTCGTACTGTACGAATCCTCCCCACACTAACTTGCATAGCATTAAACATTTTTTAACGAATATATTATTATTACAGAATCAAAATGCCGCGAAAGTATGTGAAGCCTTACCCTATAGTAGACAGAACTGAGTCTAAAAAGTCGAGAAAAGGGAAACAGCAAGGGAAGTCGAGAATATATACAGATACTCCGGAGAAAATAAGACTAGAAGAAATAGAGAAAGCAAAACAGTTGAAGAAGCAAGAGCAAGAGATAAAACAAAAGGCTAAGGAGATGAAGCGAGCTTTCAATTTAGTATCCGCCAACACCAATCCAAAAAGACAGAAGAAAACTGTAAGGACAACTAAATCAAAGAGGCAAAAGAAAACTTTCAAGCCTGTCAGTGAGGACGAGTCTGATTCTGAGGATGAAACTAATATCAGTTTAAGAGAAAGTTCTTGTTCTCCCATCGAAGAAGCGTCCGAGCAATTGGATGTTCAAGATGAAACTCCAGTTATGTCTATAAACATTAACCAAGGATGTTTCGTGCTAGTCAAATTTGCTAAAAAAATACTGTTTTATATTATGTTGGGCAAGTGCTTATAAAATACAGTCCTATTGAATACATAGTTTCATTTATGAGGAAGAAGCCTGGTTCCTGGAAATTTGTTTTTCCCACCACCAAGGATGAGGGGAGTGTCAATATAACAGATGTAGTACATATACTGACACCATCAAAATCTGCTTTGACAGCGAGAACGTCCCACATTTATAGCTTCGAGAAAGACTTATGTGTGTATGCTGTCGGATAGTACGTGTATTAATACTTAAGACTAAGGCTTGTTGCTGTAATGGTAGAGTTTATTATGTTGATTCATTAGGTACCTACTTATTATATTAATAAGAGAAAAGTTATGATACGTTTTTGTTACCATTTTTGTCACTAAGAGTAAGTAGTTATTTGTAGCACCTACTGAGGTACACAAAATAATAATTGATAATTGTCCCTAAAAAAAGGCTGATTCTGTGTTAATTGTGATCTCAATAAATGATAATATTACATTGAATAGTGGTTATTTCTCTCATTGTACGAAGGTACCCCACTATGTACGAAAGCTCCCTACGCTATGTACGAACCTACCCCACGTGTGGGGTAGGTTCGTACGTTTTTCTCATTTTAGTAAAGTTGTCGTAGCATCGCCATGCTTTCTGAGTCGAAACAACACATCATTCATCTTAAAGGCTGATAAGTGCAGTATGTGACAGCATTAAAGTTATTTTTAAATAATGGATAGTTTTTGTTTTATGTGGCTTAAAGTAAAAAGTGTACGAATCCTACCCACTCTCCCCTACAGTACTAAGTACATAGTAAGGAAGTATTCCTAAATGCACTCTTCATTTTAAAATAAAACATCCTGAACACTATGTTCGCATAACTCGTCAAAATGTAGGGGACAGCTGTTTTTTTTTCACGATTTCCGGTTTGGTCCCATAGTAAAAGTTGTTCATAATGATGAGTACAGAGAGTAAGAGGTTGTTAGTGTTTTTCCAATAATCCTGTATGAAACACTTGACTTTAGTTCAGTTTATTATTTTTAAAGTTGTCGTGACAAAAACCTAATTTAGTTTTGTTTTTAGTTAGTAAAAGAGCATTTTAAAATAAATTAACGCTATCGTAAATTCTGTCCAATGACTGTCAAATAAATGTCCAATGACTGCAAATATAGTTTAAGACATTTATTTTCTCAAAAGATTTACAGAAATCACTTACAGAGAAAATACAATATTTATAACTTAAAAACTAAATTAAGCCGATTGGCGTAGTGGACGGTACTATGCTAAATCAGGTTACAAATTATAACTAAAGATCAGTGATAGTATAAGTAATAGGGAAGTGTACGATGTCGTTTGCGCACCGCCAAAATGTGCGTAAGGTGAGGGATAGGTACAATACAGTGTTTACTAAGGCCGATGACACAGTGACTATTTCATTGCGTTTGAAGTAATTCGTATTACTGTGTTTGTGTATTTATATTTTCATTAACTTGTTATTACAATACATAACTACAAAGAATTTAACATTATAGTGTCAAATAAATATGTTAAAGTATTTAAATTATTGTTATTTGTAAAAACACATATTTTTAATTGTAATTAAATGTAATTTTACACAGATTAAAATGTAATGTACATTTATACAAGGTTAGTCGGAAAGGGGGTACTAATCCGCAGGCCACTTAAAGTATCACTGATTACTGTCTTAAAACAAGTGTTAAAATTTCAAAATTCGATAAAAAAAATTAATGCAAATTGATTTTTATTTTGGTTTTTTCAAAAATTCTTCATCCCTGTTTTAGTTACAAATTCAGAAAATGGTGCTTCTAATTAATGACCCCAAATATGACCTAAAATGTAAACACCGCTGATCATAACTGGGGATAGATAGATTTTAGAGATTTTTTTTGAGATCTTTGATCACCTATTTCTCTTAAACTATTGACTTTTGGAAAAAGTTGTAGAACAAAAGTTATTCATTACCATGGGAACTTTAACCCCCTTTCGGATTAGTACCCCCTTTCTGACTAACCTTGTATATAATATATTATGTATGTATGTGTGTGTGTGTCAAGTATTTTTATATTGTATGTGTATGTGAATTACATGTCGTGTATTATTTTCAGGTATAATTAATTGTTTTAAGAGATCTATTTTAAATTGTATATGTTATAATCTAGGTAGCTTATTAATTATTTCACAGAATATTAAGTTCTCATTAATGAGAAATCCTTTAAAATGTGGCTCTTTAGTAATTTTTTGAATGTAAATAGAGATTTTGCTTCTTTTATATCTTTAGGTAATTTGTTGTAGTGTTGAGCCCCCTCATAAAGAATACTCTTTTTTCCGTAATTCGTTCTATGGATTCTTAAACACAGGTTATTAGCCTGCCTTGTCATGCGTTTATGGTAATCTATCTTTTTTGTGAATGTAATTTGTGAGTGGATGTCTTTAGTAAGGATTTTTCTAATAAAAATGCATGTGTTATATTTATGTGTTTGTGCCAGATTTAATAGCTTTATTTCTTTATAAATTTGGATAGTAGGTGTTAGATATTCGTATTGGAATAATGTTTTAATAATTCTATTTTGTGTCACTTGCAGCTTTTGCAAGTTTGTTTTAGTTGCTGAGCCCCATACTTCAATTAGGTAATCTATATGAGATTTGGCCAAGGAATTATATATGACGTATCGAACATGTCTCGGGAGACATCGCACTATGCCTCTTAGTGCGCCTGTAAGTGAATAAATTTTATTGCGGATTTTTTCGATATGCGGTTTCCAGGTAAGCTGGCTGTCAAGAACAAGGCCTAAATATTTTTCATTGTTAACTTTAGTTATTTTTTCACCGTTGATAATAAGAGGACTATAATTTTCATTTTTTTTGTTCTTAGCAGAGAAAATAATGTATTTAGTTTTCGATGCATTAATAGTGAGTAAATTTGACTGTAACCAAGTATGTAAAAGATTTAGATCATTCTGAGCTTGGTTTATTACTGTTTCTAATGAGTGACCAAAATAAAACAGGCTAGTATCGTCGGCATATAAAGTGATATCTCCCTTCAGTCCAATTTCATTTATGTTGTTAACATAAATAAGGAATAACAGGGGTCCCAAAATTGAGCCCTGAGGAATGCCACAGGTAACTGATCGAGGACCACTTTGCTGGTTATTAATTTTGACAACTTGACATCTGTCTGTAAGGTATGATTTAAAAATCTCATATGCGTTTCCGGTTACACCTATGTCCTTAAATTTTGACAATAGTATGTTATGGCTAACGGTGTTAAATGCCTTTTTTAAATCAATGAAAATACCTAAAGTAATTTTTTTCTGATCAATGTTTAGTCCAATATTGGTTACTAAATCAACAGTCGCAGACACAGTGTTTGACTTGGGGCGGAAACCGTATTGCTTGTTGTACAGATATTCGATAGAAGTTAGAAATTAATACAATTGTTTAAATGTAGTATTTTTTCAAATACTTTCGACATCACTGGTAGTACTAGGGTCTAGTTTGCTGCCTGACTTATAGATAGGGCTAACCTTCGCAATTTTAAGACGATTAGGGAAATAGCCTTCATTTAAGCATGTATTGATGCAGTTTGCTAAGCTTTCCGCTATATTGTCTTGAACACATTTTATAGACTTCGTACTGATGCAATCTAGACCGGCGCGGCGCTAGTGTTAGAATCTAAGTTTTTTATTATTTTTAATACTTCGTCTACAGTGACTGATTTTAATTTTGATAGTTTATTATTATTATGTTTATGGCATGTTAATGTCTGTGTTAAGTTATTAAGATATTTTTGTGGTATTTTATTTGCAAGTTCAGTACCTATTGTTACGAAAAAATTGTTAAAGTATTCGCAAATTTCTTGAGTATCCGAGATTTGACCATTGGGGGTATTGATTTTTAGATACCCGAGGTCGGCTAGCTCCGGTTTATTATTTGATAGTTTATTGATTATTTGCCACATTTTTGAAGGATTTTTTTGACAAGTTGCGAAGGCCTTATGATAATATTGATTTTCAGCTAATTGGATATTTAAAGAAGTGTGGTTTCTTTGTGTTAAAAATTCCTTTTTCAGGTCTTCATCTCCAGGTGTTTCTTTTACGTTGTGCCATAGTTGGTTCCTTTTATTTATTAATGTTATGAGGTCCTTATTGATCCACTCTTAACAAGGGGGATTTAAGATTTTTGTTTTCCTTACTTTGTTTTTTGCAATTGTTTCTAACAGCTGAGATTCCAGTTCGTCATATTCATTAAATAGGTTCGTGTGAAAAAAATTCTTGATATCGTTCTGTAAGTTAATATAGTTTATTGATTCATATTGAACTCTTTTTATACGTTCGGTTTCAATTCTGTATATTTCAAGATAGATTTGTTTGTGGTCAGCTATGGAGGACTCAACAATGGACATTTGGAATGTGTTATCGTGTAAGTTCCTACACACATGATCTATGATTGTTTTTGATGATGTGGTTGCACAAGTGCAGTGTTCTGTGGTGATCTTATTCAATATTTTTATGTTATTCTCGCGCAGGATTTCTTTGTATTCCTTTACGGGTTTTTCGCTAGTAAGTAAGTTGAGATTTAGGTCACCGAAGACAATGACACGTTTTCTTTTTGCAAGATGTTGGTTATAGGTTTCAAGAAACTTATCAGTGTTTGATGCTGGTTGTTTATATAAGGCCCCTATGTCCAGAGAAAGTGTTTCAAGATGTACCCAAAGAAAATGGTTTCCATCTTCGCATTGTTCTTCCAAGAAATCATGTTTTAAACTTTTATGAATGAAAAGAGACACTCCACCACCTCTAGAATATTTCCTGTAGCTGTAGTAGTGAGAATAGTTCGGAAGTTTTAATCTTTGTGCCTCGTCATCACTTTTTATCCACGTCACCGTAATAATTATAACATGAATCTTAGTTACGAAGGATTCAACTATACATCGTATTTCGTCTAATTTGCCTGGTTTCACTAAACTGCGGACATTCGCATACAAAAATTTTAGTGCTTTGTTTGTAATTATTATATCGGCATAGTTATCATGTAGGTATTGTATGAGTTATAAATCTGTTACCTTTAGTTTTATTTATTGTATTTTCTCTTGTGTCTCGTTTTTTGGCTGCTGTTTTATTATTTTAGGAGTTCCTTTTATATATTTTATAATTAGGTCACTTTCTCCTTTTTCTTTGCGCTGACTTAGCTCTTCTCGAAGGTTTGCCATATCCTGTTTTTGATTAGGTGTCTGGTCGGAGTAAATTTTAATATTATTATCCTTGCAGTTAGATTTATTTTTTAATATGGTTTTGGCTATTTTTGGTGTTGAAAAGCAGACTTTAAGAGGGCGTGTTTTCTTCCCATCGTATTTCCCTAAGCGCATTATTCTTTTCGGTTCAAGACAGAGTGGATAAATGTCTGATAATATTTTCTTCACTTCACATCTATCAGTTTCTCTCTTTGTCTCCATGTTTTCTGAATGCGGTGCAAAAATGCCAGTTATTATTATATTCTTAGTGCGTTCCATACGATCTTGGAGTTCGGTCATTAAATCGCTATAAATAGGTGTTGATGTAGGATATTCTGACGATAATGATTGACTGACGTTGAGTACTTTGGAGAGCCTGCACATCAGTTTCAATAGTTTTATTTTTTTCCTGGTTATTATTGACAGTACTTGTGAGGTTTTGTATTTCCGACTTAAAGTTGTGATGCTCCGTAATCAGTTGGTCCGTTTTGGTCTTCATTTCAGTAAGTTGTTCATTTATAGATGATATATCTTTCTTTATGGTTTTGATATTTTCAGTCTGAGAATTGCCAAACTCCTTCAGTAGTCCCATAATGTCCTTTTTGAATTCGTTAAATTGGAGCGAGAAATCATCCTCCGGCACTTTTCTTTTGCGTTGTGACACATTTTTATATTCATATTCAGTAGTTCCGAAAGTTGATAGGTCAGGTTGTAAACTGCTATTGCCACCAGTAACACTAGATTTACTAGTAGGTGAACGTTGTACATTCATGTTGATTTAGATTATAATCGAATTATCCGCTCTGCTTATCGCTTCGCTCGACTAATATGTGCGTGACCGTATAATGTGTATGCAGTATGATGCGCGTCTTGTGTGACACTCACCGCGTTATTTGAATGAACACTATATGTCGGGCACAATTAAGTTTGGAATTGTATAACACTACTATTTCAATTATATTTGTCGCAACTAAAAGGTAAACGCGTCCACTCACTACGCTGGCCGGACGTAATTTTTTCAAATGCTGTCCAATAACTGTGTTTTTTGGCACTTCTTTAAAATATTATTTTAAATACATTGTACGTTATAATATTGTGTTATAACAACATAAAATAGAGAGATCCACTTTCCAACTATTGATTTATTTTTATGGTATGTCCTGCATTTTTGTAATACTGGAGTAAAAAAAAAAGAAAAGTTTAAATTCACATAACTGTCCATTGACTAGTGAGTTACCCTATCACTGAAGACTGTTCTACAGCATGTGTTAAAAAAAATCGTATGTTTTTATTTCCATACAAAAGTAAATAAATATTATTTATTTCAAAAACTCCGCAACCTTAATTTTGTTATAAGCCTATCGGTACTATTCTGTGGCGCCAGCTGTACCTACGTACCTACGACTGCCGCCGAAATCGTAGCGTAGGTTACTATGATACTGTGTATGTGTGCGTGTGTCGGAAGTTTTTGAACATATGATTATTACCTAGAAACTTACCATTTCTGATGTCGACGCTGTTCTCTGCCAACGAGAAAGTCACACACGTGTCGTCTTAATTTTAAATTGAAACACAAGAAACACTTTTGGTTAATAATGTTTTATGTAAGTACGTAAGCAGGCCTCCACCACTCGGCCGTACCTACAGCGATAAGTGCCTACAATTTCGCGTGGAGACGCCGCCACCTCGCCAGTGGGCTGTCAACACTCGCGCGCGCGCGTGTGTACCTATTATTTTAAATAAGTTTAGTGAGCAACAAGAATGGCTGGTCTAAAACATTGCTCATTTGATGGATGTGTGTCGAAATACGGAGACGACAGAGTGTCATTTTTTTCATTACCTGCAGATGAGGAAAAATAAGTTCAAATTAATTTAAACACGATGATAAAACTTCGTTTTCATGTGCATTATGTCGGCAACTAAACCCCATCTACAATTTAATTAGGTAACAAGTAGGTACAGTCATATAGAACCGTAGTTTTAACGTTTATTGTTTGATTACATTGATTTACATAATTACGAGCGCAACTTGAAAATGTGATTTTTTATTTGTTTAGATAACTTAACGATTTTGGTGTCAAATGAAAGATCGAGGTTTAAAACCATTATATCCGTTTGAATCATGCAAATCGGTCCACGCGTTTAGGAGATAATTAAGAATTAGTATAGTGAAAATGTAAACAACCAGAATTTTTGATGTTTTTGTTCTACGAACATTTTAATTATTGCAAAATATGAAAATACTATTAATGTAAGTTAATGAGGAATGTTAAACAAAGAGGTAGCCTAAAGATTGAAGGATATTTGTAAATTACAAATGACGAACTTTAATATTCATTGTCTATCTACCTAATTGACCCTGTAATCATACGCATCAAACATAAAGATAGATTCCGTGGTCAAGTAGGTAGATAGACGTATAGTAGCAGCGGCAAGCCGAAAACCCTAGCGCCACAGCTAGCGCGTCACTCCGCGCCAGACAGCGACAGAGTTGCGCGTTAGAAGAGAGCGGCAACGTTTAGGTGAATATAGCGTTAGGTACTGAGCGCTTATGCGAGCTGAATTGCACTTTGTTGCTTTGTAGCAAGAGTCGCTATTTCTATTAATTGTTGCGCGAAGTGTTGCTTCTGTTACTATTCTGTGACGTAAGTACCTAACCTACCTACGAATGGATGTATCCCCCGTATCACCACGGACACTACAAGAAGGGTTCAATTCCGAATGGAACAAGCACTTTCGGTTATTAGTTTTATGAACTTACGTTAATACCTACAAATGAATCTATCACCACGGACACTACGAACAGGGTTCATTTCGAATTAGAACACAAGAAGCACTTGTGGTTATCACAAACAAAATAGGATCAATCTGCCGCCCTTATCGCGTGATGCACAAAGACGCGTGGCGATGTAGGTACCTACGGACGGATGCGATCGCATTACGTAACATCTATCTGCGGATTGTCCTTCATGCTCTCAAACGCAGATGTTACTCTTTGCCCCATCTCGTTTTCATTGCTGTAGTCCGCAGCGTAAACCATACACTTCACGTGACCCCACAATAAGTCCAGCGGAATCAGGTCTGGTGAGCGAGGAGGCCAGGCTACAGGAACGCCACGTCCGATCTACATGGGGAACTGCTGATCCCAGTGCGCTCTCTCTACGGCTGCGAGCGAAAAGAAACGAAGCGCCAGCGCCGCGCCGCCCGCTGTACTAGCTGGATCACAATCCTCGAATACTAGACCGAAAACCTTTGCCGGACAATTCATGGCCGATTGAGAGCACGGCATCACAACTATCATTACACATCACCATGTTATAACACTCCTCCTTTGGTACTCCGTCAACATTTAAAAAACAACAAAAATTGAAGCACGACTCGCGTAAACAATCAAAATTATCGACTGTATTCCGAGAAGTGTTGCAAGCGACTAAGAAATCTTACCTATAATAATAATAACGGATAAAATGTTTAGGCTGTAAAAGTTTTAGAGTTTCCGCTCACACGTTTGGGGCCCCCTGAAAAGCCGCCAGTACATAGGCGAAGGGGGCAACAAACGTGTGAGCGGAAAGAAAACGGATAAAATGTTTAGGCTGTAAAGGTTTTAGAGTTGTGCAACGTTATCCCAAAAACTTAATGGGATGAAATTGAATGACCACCAAAAAAACAATCGTTACCCTAAACAGCCTCATCCAAAAAAAATATAATATGTACAAATAAATGAAACCTGTACCAAAATCTTTTGGGCTATATATGTCATGCCTGCACTACAAAAACTTTTCATTACCCAAAAAGGCCAAGCGTGCACCAAATTTTAACTAGCAAAGTTTTGTGTCATTACTACCCAAATATATCACTACGTTTGGCATAAAATGTATGCATATAACCAAGAAGACTGATTTATTCGTTAAGATTTTAAAAGGGGAATTATTAATCGGGCGAATTAATAATATATGGAAGACTTAATGAGATACTTTAATACTAAACCGAGTGGAATTAAAATATATTTGCGAAAAATTAACTTAACTGGCAATAATTAATGAATGATTAAAATTCGTAAAATGAGCTACTAGCAGTGGGAAACAGTTAATCTGAGCTAGCAACTAAAATTCCAAGTGTCCGAATTAAATACTAACTTGGGCGAAAAAAATACTGAGTGGGCGAAAATATTCATTTCTTTACCCCGACACGGATAGGTTAGGTTCGAAGGGGATGACGGGGGCTAGAGTGAGCGAGCGAAGCGAGCGAACGAAGCCCCCGTTATCCACTTCGTGTTAGGTTACTTTAAACCCTGCAGACAGAAATAGGAGCCCCGCGCAGCGGGGCTCCGTCGACGCTCCTTTGGAAACCCAAACAACCTTACAAACATACAACAATAATGTGAGCGAAATTTGTTCGCTTAAGAATTATTATGCTAAGAAGCTCAACCTTTAGTAAACATTTTACGGTAGTATCGGTGAACTTTTAGAACTTCATTTATATTTTTTGGGTAAACAATGATTTTTGTATATTAATTTACTTTATTAGGATAAAATTGTGTAACATATTTGGATGATTTTTTAAAATAAAATGCGAGTACATATTTGGTGCATGCGTGGTATTTTTGGGTAGCTCAGCGATTATTCTGAAGATACTTGCCTTTTTTAGGTTAGCAGACTTTACGTTTATTGGTGATAATTTCATATTAAAATGGGGATTAAATTTTGGTAAGTACTTACGATTTTTTGGGCGTTATATTTCATTATATCTGGTGATTGCTTAAACATAAGCCAAACTTAATCCCGCGATGTTCTGGAGAATTTGACAATTGATTCAAATTCAATAACTTTTTTTTAAATTTCTTAAATTTTGTGTCTTTCTGTCACGGGGATCTATCACTACATCATAATAATATGGGATGGCGCTCACTCACGATGGAGGCGGGTTCCGGCGGCTGCGAGGCGGAGCTGAGCGACGATGCCGAAGGTGGTGGGTGTGTGCTTTGTTGGGTCTTGGGCCGGCTTCTTGTCAACATTCGGTTTCCGTCACTTTTTATTCCATGTTATTGTTCGTTTTGAGCGGGTTTTTTCCTTTTTGTTATCATGTTTGTTGTGTTTTATTGTTGTTTTTGCTGGTTTTTTATTATTAATATTGTAATTTCAAACGAACTTGTATAATAATTTTTAAAATTATATTTTTGTCTCTTGAGATTTATAACGTCGCCTTGACAACCGGGCCACAGATGTATTAATTTTAATAATTATTATGCAAAAGTTTTATAAACTACTATTTTGTTACCTACCTATTAGTCGTTAATTCCCAACTTACCTAGCTGGGATAAGAACTGGATGTGAAAGGCCGAGTACCGGGCGTTGTGCCGCACTTTTGAAAATATATGGTTTGTAATTTTGATCAGTTTGTATAAAATTTACACGAACGATGTGTTTACACAGGAAAATAAGAAGACCTTTAAATCCGTAGATATCTAGATACCTACACACAAATAGTGAATATGCATGTAATTCAAAACTCTTTCATTGTTTAAGTATTCATTGTAGGAGTCAAGACATTAATTGGGTTTTTTTACATTTTTAACGCATTACAATTCATTATTTTTAAGTTACGTTTTTTTTGTGGAACGGAACGCAATCTCGAAACGCGTCGTCTTCGAAAATGCCGGAAGTGACATCAAAATCCACGTGAATAAATCTTTAAATAATCTTTTCTTAGCAAACTGATTGATTTCTCACTGAGGTAAGTTAGTAAGTGCGATTTCTGCTTGAATAAAGCACAAGAAATAATTTAATTTATATGATTTGTGGCTAAAAAGAGATTTAAACAAAGCAGTGTTGTGGATTATGTCATCACATTATGGCCGCAACATTACATATAGGATGTTTGAACTGTAGAAGAAAATTGTTGAAGTTTAATAATTGTTTTGAGCAACAAACAATAGTAACATTGACTTTTTAAATTGTTTTGAGCAACAAACAATAGTCACATTTAACTTTCATTACTTTTCTTGGGTTTACATTAATGTGCTTTACTGATTAAGAGAAAAAAAGGAAGCACTGTACATTGTACAATATGACCCGTCGCTTTTATACAGGGTGTTAACGAAATCGTGTAATTCCTTCAAACCACGTGATCTACTGGTGGCACAGATTAACCCTAAATGGGAATTTTCGAAAATCAACCAAAAAAAAAATTCAAAAAAGATTTTTGGTTTTCAATTTCTGAGTCTTTTTAGAACCTTGAGTTATCTGACTGCAAAGAGCGATATCGCGTTAGTCGTTCCTGCCAGCCGTGTCGCCGTACTTTCATTACTTTATGCGTGGTATCGAAATGTTCACAAAAAAAAAAAAAAAATTTTGCAAAAAAAAAAAAACCTATTTTTTTACTGAATCCTTATTAGGTGGTTTAGATACGATCGGTAACAAAGCCGCATGAAAAAAAAAGAATTTTATTTTTTTATTTTTAATCAAGCTAAATCCCGTGCGGGGCCTGTCTACACCAGTAGTAGATCATGTGGTTTTAAGGAATTACACGAATTCATTAACACCCTGTATAGTAGCTATTTTTTTTTGGGTAGAATATGGTGTTTGTAGTGTGTTTTTGAAAACCGCAAACTGCGGAAACCCATAGGTTCCGAGAAAAAAATCTCCAAAAGTGTCATTCGGGATTGGTGAAATTGTGGGAGTATTAAGGGTGGGGGGTCGGGATCGCAGGCCAAATTTTGTGTCAAAGTAAGAATTAGGTCAAGGTCACCTCCAAGGTCAAGGTCAAAGGATCAAAAGGTCAAGGACATACAAAAAAATTGAAAATCGTGGAAAATTGCCCCAAATCGTGCTCAAAGGTCAAGGTCATATCAAAGTCAAAGGTCAAAATACTAAGGTCAAGGTAATTTTTTTTTGCCTTTTAACCCGGCGAGCATGAGCCAGGGTATCTCACACCCTGGTAAAATTTAAAAGTAGTGTATATTTTAAAATCCTCGTCTGGCGATACTAGCTCGCTCAGTAGCTGGAGGCAGGGGCGTGTGGGACGGGGTAGTGGCGTGATTGCAATGTGGCGTGAGGCAATGGCCGGGATATACGTGCCCAAAGTTGTCTCGGGTATGTTATACCCTGCCTCATTTTTGACGTATTTTGTTTACGTAATGATTTAATCATGAATTTTAACTGTTTTAATAGTTTTTTTATGTTATTTTTAGCTGTTTGTTTGTTTGTTTGTTGCTTTTTGTTTGTTGTCTTTGTTGTTTGTTTGTTTTTTTTAGCTTTTTGTTCTATCTTTTTTTTTATTATAATAAATGGATTTGTCATTAGTTCATTTATTGAACATTTTTTATTTTATTTCCTTAGTTACGATCAAGAAAACAGAATTCATTCGTAATTTGGCCTTATCAATGATTTACGAACACCTATACACAAGAAAAACAAAAAAAAAAAAAAAACAAATTACATCCACCAGCGAATCGAAAAACAGCTCAGTGAGCCCTCACCTAGACATGCAAATGTACCCGAACGATATGTCGAATGCCAGGATTGTCCATGTAAGAAGGATAGAAAAACCAAACATTCCTGTAATACTTGTGCCAAGCCCATAATGTTTGGAGCATGCAAAATTTATTTGCGAAAATTGTGCTGATCTCAACAGTACTGATAAATCCATTAATTATCAAATAAAAAATAAAAAAAAAGTTTATTTACGAAGAGGATCTCATTATCTTTTAGGTTTAAGCTGATTTACATTCCAAAGATTAAGACTTTTGTTAAATTCTTAATTTTTGTAAAACTCTAAATTTTGTTCCTATAATTATTATAGTATAAGAAAAACGTGAATAAATAAATAATAATTATTTTATAAAGAACTTCTCTCATGTAATTCCATTAAATAGATCATTATGTTACAAAATAAATTAACAAAATTAAAAAAATAGTAATAAGAACAACATTACGGTACATTAAAATAAGGGTATGTCCCACCCTGCCACATTCTTGAAATAACTTTTTTTCACCTCATGCTCGCCGGGTTAAAAAAAAAATCTCTACCGTACTTACATCATATTCAAGGTCAAAGTAATTCACAGAATACAGTATTAAGGTGCCTGACGGATGACGGAGCCCCGCTTCGCGGGGCACCTATTTCTGGGTAAATGGTTTGAAAAAACCTAACATGAAGGGCATGACGGGGGCAGCATTCTAGCCCCCGTCATCCCCTTCAAACCTAACCTATCCGAGTCGGGGTGTCCCAATTCCCGAGCTCGCTGCGCTCGCTCATGCATTGTAGGTTCATTAGTATCCAGGTGCAGTCGACGGATCCCCGCTTCGCGAGAGGCACCTCATATATTTTTGTGTAAAGAGTCCGAAAAATAGGTGCCCCTTACATGTGTTTGTGTGATGTGTAGTTTGATAGGTAAACAACAAATAAAAACTCAAAAATATTGAGTACACGAAGACTGACAACTGTCAAACGCGTTATTCACATCAAATTGATCAAATTCCATAATTTACGTTCCGTTATCCACAATTATTAATAAGTACAAATAAAACTATTTCATTTTAAATCCTAATAATTACATTATTCACATAACATTTTATTTTATTGCCTTAACAACAATTTAAAATTAAAAAAATGTTAAAAACTGCTTTATTAGTATCAAAAAACATTTAAATCCGCTGTCACTTTGTCTGAACGTAAAACGAAACGACCAAGGAGTGAAATTTTTACATTATCCGTGGCAAGTTATGTCAATTTATACGTAAATTAATTAGAAATTATTGAAACTTTAGGATTTTTTTTCTCGTAAACTGTGCGGCTCCGCAGTAAAAAGTTTTGTGAAAAGCTTTAAGAAGGACGAGATCTACACGCAAAAAAATTGTGAAGCTCCAAATCAGCGGGTCATATTGTACAGTGGAGCCGAAAAAAAAATTACATGCATATTTTATAGATTTTAGAGACTTTCTAACCGTTGCCGCGTTGTTTTGTTTCAAGTGACCGGGCAAACTTCTTTACCGAATGACGAAATTATTTTGTGGGATTACTTAATTATAAATATCTCTATTTTAATTACAATATGATGGATAGATAACTTTATTTGCTAGTTGCAATTATACAACCTATGTTGGTTGTATAATTGGATGGTCTAAGATTACAATAAGTTTTACTATAATCGACGCCGTCGTTTCGATAGTGTAAATTTTCAATTTAAAAAAAGGAAATATTAAACACATCAAAAAAACATTCAGTCAAATTGAGAACCTCCTTCTTTTTGAAGTCAGTTAATAAAAACGAAAGTTTTCAATTGAATAATACAAACCAATAAATATGTCAATGTACAATAAGCTCTATGGAACTAACGTGAAATTTCTATCTCTAGTAAGAGAAACCGCCGATAGATAGGGTATTGAAAACGGCCATAAATGGCTTGCGATATTTTAAATCCGGGCTAATCTACAGGGTGTAAATGAATTCGTGTAATTCCTTCAAACCACACGATCTGTTAATGGTATAGATTAACCCCGCACGAAATTTAGATTGATTAAAAATAAATTGAAATATCTTTTTGCCAAAAAAAAATCTTATGTTATTGAAAATTTCGATGCCATGCATAAATTAATGAAGGCACGGCGACACAGCTGACGGGCACAACAAGCGCCATATCGCTCCACGCAGTCAGTTAACTTGGAACGCTAAAATTACTCAGATACAGAATGCGATGGTTAATTTTTTGAAAACTTTTTTTTTTTGATTCTCAAAAAAAACTTATGCAGGGTCAACCAGTGTCACCAGTAGATTACGCGGTTTGAAGGAATTACACGAATTCGTTAACATCCTGTATATCTTAAAACATTTTTTTTTTGCACAATGAACGTACTCAATCCATTACTGATTACCTTTGTTATCGTACTGTAACGAGAAAATTTCATAATTTGCCCTCGTTCGTTACCTGCTGATCCTGAACTCCTTAACTTCACAAAAAATATTATTCTCTTGACACAATTATTATCAGCTTGAGCGAAGAACCGAGTGTGTCCGAGCAAGGGCTATAACAAAATGTGGGCTGTCTTTCTTATTGATTAATGATTTTGGACGCGCATTTTTTAAGTAAGTACATAATGAATATCTAATTTACATTAGTAATCACATTAATGTTTGATTACTTACTAATTAAACCCGAAATCAGCTACAGTGTAAACGAATTCGTACAATTCCTTCCAGCCGATCTACTGGTGACACACAATAAATGAATCAACAAAAAAAACTGTTTCATTTAGAATTCATAATTTTCTGTTTTCGAGTCACTTTAGCGCCCGAGTTAACTAACTGTACAGAGAGATATCGCGCCAGTCTAGCCTGGCAGCCGTGTCGCCGTGCTTTCATTCGTTTATGCGTGGCATCGAAATGCTATATCACAAAATTATGTAGTTCTTTTTTTACATTTTTTTATTTTATTATTGAATCCTTATTACGTGGTTTAGATAATGATCACTTACCCCTACCACAAGAAAAAAAAGCGAGGTTCCCATCCCATGCGGGGTTAATCTATACCAGTAATAATAATGTGGTTTTAAGGAATTACACGAATTCGTTTACACCTTGTATGTACCGGGTATTGGCGTTTGAAGCGAATTTTAAGTTTTTCTCCTTGCGCTACAAAAAATCGAGGCCAATATAAAAATAGGCTTTTTAGACACCTTCTTTTTAACCGACTTCAAAAAGAAGGAGGTTCTAAATTCGTCTGAATGTTTGTTTTTTGTGTGATTGTTACGCGATATCTCCGCCAATTATCAATGGATTTTGATTATTATTTTTTTGTTTGGTAGGCCATACTTCAGAGGTGGTCCCATTTAAATTTTGTCGAAACTGATTTAGCGCTTTTTGAAAAAATCAACAAAAAGTTTTGATTTGTGGTTCCCTTCAACAAAAGTTTTGATGAGGACTTTCAATCTCTGTTTTAACTGTCATCACATCACAGAAACATTAGCCAAGAACAAAGAAGATTGTATGTAAGTATTTGTAAGGAGCCGTCATGATTATTTTACCTTAATACCTATTCTTAAAGAAAACTACCTAGTTGTTGGAAAGATTACGCAACAGTGTCATTTAGATTTGTAGTTTTAAGCCTCGTAATTTATGGCTCTAAAACTTATTTAATAAACAACTTTAAATGAAAGTAAAAACCGACTTTAAAAAAACTAAAAAGAGTAAAATAACTACCGTAATATAAAAATTGACAGTTTCAGAAGTCGGTGCAATGTCTGCGCAGTGATTTTTGCGCGAGATAATCAAGTGTTTTAATCTTCCCCGTGTCGTGTAACTTCAGTTACGAGGTAGGTACGAGTGTTTTATTGGAATATCTACTCGTTATTTTTTATTCTTAGTAGTGTTATTACATCTGAATATGGCTATTTATCGAATTTTAGGATTTATTAAAATTTTCCGTCTTTACCCGATCTTAGCCCGTTTCCAAAAGTCATACTAATAGTCACATGTTCTCAAACTGTACCTGATAATTATATGTATACAAAATAAAATAATGGGTACCTATAGGTACTTCTAAGATCTGTACTTAAAACAAACTATATGATTGTATCTACATAATGTAGGTACAAGAATATTGTTTGTGCACAGTTTGAATGAATTAATTTTAGGGAACTACATATATTTTTTGTCAGCAAATTTTATATTTGTCATCAACTTGTATCATCTAATTAAATAGATCTATCGCCACGAAATATTTTCATTCTCAGATAAATTAAAGTGTCGTCAGATACTTATCAATTATTTAAAAAAAAAGTGTACTTTGACCTTCAAAATCTCCAATACCAATGATTTCCCAGGTATGGTTTGTTCGAAAAAAATGATCCCAATGATGGGTAGAATACGTGGTCTTCGTTATCGTTATGGGTCTTTTTACACCCGATATATTTAATGAAAAAATGTTCAAAGGGGCGGAGCCAAATTGGCGCGCTATGAAATTGTTATTTTAAGGGAGTGCCTCCAAGCTCGGTAATTTGGAGCACCCCGACGCAGATAGGTTAGGTTTGAAGGGGATGACGGGGGCTAGAGTGAGCGAGCAAAGCGAGCGAACGAAGCCCCTGTCATCCCCTTCGTGTTAGGTTACTTTAAACCTTGCAGACAGAAATAGGAGCTCCGCTACGTCGGCTCTGCTTTGGAAACTCAAATAACCATTTTTTTTTTGTTTTTTTTTTGCGTGGGTAAATTCTCATGGGCTATCCCCCGTCTGGGGAAGACGGGGGGGTGTGCCGGACTCTTACCGGCTAAAACCACCACGATGTTCCATCACTTGACCGTGGGCCGGGGTCGCGGGATTCGCAGCTGCATGCACCGCGACCCTGGCAGGCCTCGGTCCGCCAGCCCCTGGCGGACCTCTCCTTTGTGGGGCCTAGCCCCACGTCCTGCTGAGAGGCGCGCGTGGAACACGTCGCGCCGCCTACTCGGGCCTGTTACTGATCGGGCGGTGGGTCCCCTAACCCAGCGTCCGCAGGCCACACATTAGGGTGGCTGGAGGTCGTCGCGCGGCCTCCACCACCCGGTGCGTCTGGCGCGGGAGGGGAGAGTGGCAGCTGCCTCTCTCTCTCTTTCTGCTCCCTCCTTGGTCGCCATCACCTCCTCGCAGAAGGAGGCGACGGCTTCCCACGCAGTCTCGCTCCCGACCATGGACAGAACCACGGCCGGAAGCGAGAGGTCACCACCACCGACCGCCGCGATTAGGTCGCGGCGCTGCGTCGCCCACGCAGGACACGCTTGCAAAGTGTGCAGGGCCGTGTCCTCGGGGCAGTCGACGCACAGTGGATCGAAACTATGATTTTAGTGACTTAGGGATCAACTTCGATTTTTTACTTTTTTTCTTTATGCGGATGGATAGAGCTCATTAACCTCAATAATAAAGTGCCCTGATGTTTTTTCCTAAACTTTACACTTTGGGCAGAAAAATGTGTTTTGTTATTTTTTTGTTTGGAGCGGATCAAATTAAATTAAATTCCTGCTAAGTAGCGTGTGATCCCGCTTTTAAACTTTATTTTTCTTATACCTTGTCTAGTCTACTATCATTTGATGCTATGAACATGTGCATAAAGTTGCAACTCTGCCAAATAAATGGATCGAAAAAAATGAAAAAATACATAGAATAAAAGCTTCATTTTGTATTTTCTCAAGTTCTTTTAAGTTAAATTTGATGTGGAATAGTAAGTAAAAGCACGTAATAATACACATAATACTTAACAACTAACAACAATACATTTAAAAGGTCCCTAAGTAGCTCAAATTTACTAATATGTGTATTGTATTATTTAAAAATGTGTGTATTTATCTATGAATTTCTATTTGTGTGTTTAATGACCGTAATCAGCTTAACCTTTTACTTTATAAAAAACAATGTTTTTTCACTTTTAGTCATTACTGTCATGTTAATGAGGATAATTAGTTAATGAGGGTAGTAGAAAAATGAGTAGTACACATTTGTTTGTCACTGAAAGTGTAAAATGACCATAACTATTATATATACTAACTAGTGTTCGTTTATTCGTACTACTACTACTAACATCTCGTGATTGTGATCGTCCCTTTTTCGTTAAAATGGAGAGTTTAGTTAACAATTTAGATTTATTTATGATTTTGGAAGATCTATCGTAAAAAACTCTTTCAATTCCTACAACATAAAATAAATGTGACCGAAGAGAACAGTGTTGAGCTCTAAAAATTCTGTACGCGCTTTTGTTCAAATATAAGTGCAAGATGGGAACGAAGTAGTCGCACGTTAGCACAGTTTATAAGAAAAAATGGTGATTGGTTAGAACGTGCAATAAACTGGCCCGAAGGAATGATACCTGACGCTGTGAACACTGAACAGGAAAGGCTCGAGATTTGTGATACTGAATATATGTTGAAAATCTACCTTCATCTACTACAGAAGCTTCGACATCTACATTTACACCTCCAAAGCCTTTCGAAGAATTGGGCTCCAGGCAAAAACGAAGACGCGTTGAACAAATTAACCAATCTCTTTCGTTATCCCCGGATGAACTGAAAGCTACTACAATTGCTAGTTTAAGAAACACTGGAAATGAGGATGTAGGAAAAATAATGAACCATTTGCTAAATCACCCTGAAGATCTAGAAAAAGTAAAGGGGCATTTATGTACAAGTAAAGCGAAAAGTAGTACCTACATATTCACCTGTCTTTATTATACTGTCTTTATTAGTTTCACTTAAATTAAGTAAGTGGCAGTGTATAAGCCTAAGAGAAGCAGCAAATGAAAATGGGTCTGATTTATACTCTTCTTGTTATAAAATTAAACTAGCGAAGTCAAAATGCTGGTGCAGGGAAAGAAGATATAATTATAACTGAAGAAGGAGCTGCTATTAAACTGCAAGCTTCACTCAACTTGACGGTATCTAGGCTTTTAGATGTGTGCTTTGGATTTACACTCGGCAACAGAGTTACTGCTTATAAGCAAATGGGGCTTTGATGGAGCCTCAGCATTAACATGACAGTAATGGCTAAAAGTGAAAAAACATTGTTTTTTATAAAGTAAAAGGTTAAGCTAATTACGGTCATTAAACACACAAATAGAAATTCATAGATAAATACACACATTTTTAAATAATACAATACACATATTAGTAAATTTAAGCTAGTTAGGGACCTTTTAAATGTATTGTTGTTAGTTGTTAAGTAATTATGTGTATTATTACGTGCTTTTACTTACTATTCCACATCAAATTTAACTTAAAAGAACTTAAGAAAATACAAAAAGAAGCTTTTATTCTATGTATTTTTTCATTTTTTTCGATTCAAGTATTTCGCAGAGTTGCAACTTTATGCACATGTTCATAGCATCAAATGATAGTAGACTAGACAAGGTATAAGAAAAATAAAGTTTAAAAGCGGGATCACAAGCTACTTAGCAGGAATTTAATTTAATTTGATCCGCTCCATACAAAAAATAACAAAACACATTTTTCTGCCCAAAGTATAAAGTTTAGGAAAAAACATCAGGGCACTTTATTATTGAGGTTAATGAGCTCTATCCATCCGCATAAAGAAAAAAGTAAGAAAACGAAGTTGATCCCTAAGTCACTAAAATCATAGTTTCGATCCACTGTGCGACGCAGTGGTGACAACCGGGCGTTTGCTTCCGGCCTATGCGACACAGGTAATTCCCGAAACAACCATGTCCCGAGAGTACCTGCGTCAGCCGGAAGCTGAGGGCGCCATGACGCCTCTCCAGCCACTCTTCCATCACGGGCCTTACCGCCGCTATTGCGGCGTGCCCTGCGCTGGGTTGCGCAAGTCGTTCTCTCCACTCTGCCACTAGGATCTGGCGGAGCTCACTCCGCCCAGGCGCCTCCTCGCGCTGCTGATATCTCAGCGCGAGGGCTCTCGCCTCCAGATCCCAGGGCATCGATCCGGCGAGGAGGCTCGCCGCCTCGAAGGAGATCGTACGGTACCCCCTTATCACCCTGACGGCCATCGCCCGGTGCGGTCTCTTCGCCCGAATCGAATAGAATCGAATAGAATCTTCCCCCGATGGGATAAGATTGAAATATATGATTTTAAAAAATGGTTTTATCTTTGTTAACTAAAGGTATTTTCACACTACGGGCAGATCTAAGTTTTCAGGGCACTTCGGACTGTCCTCGTAGAGGCGACTGGCGTCGACGACCTCTCGCGTCCAGCCCTGGTTCAATCCATGGTCCGGAGCAATGGGGCATGGGAAGCAGTCACCTCCTTCTGCAAAACAATAATGCTAGCGAAGGAGGAGGCGGCACGCGTGAGGGAGAGGCAAACCTCACGCCAAAGCCGCCGCAACAGAAGGAGACGCCCCGGGCGTCGGGAGTCGCAGGGCGATTCCCGGCTACCGCTGCACCGTAGACGCGGGCCTGCGGACGGCGAGCGTTGGGTAGCTCGCCGTCCGATCAGAACCAGGCCCGGGTCTACGGCGCGTTATGTTCCACGCGCGTCTCAAAGAGATGTCAGCTTAGTAGATGGGGCCCGCTAGGGCCAGTGCCTGCCAGGGTTGCGAAATATGTTCGAAAGAGTTACCGCGGCCCTAGAACGCAAAGGGCGTTAGGAGGAACACGGATGGGTTTTAATCAGTAAGAGTCTGACACTCCCTTCCGCTGCGCCCAGAGCGGAAGGAGTCATATAATGATTTCCCATCCATAAAATAGGGCACGTCAGACTATCCTATACGGCTAGAGACCATCAATAACGTTTGATATTCATTTTAACGATTTTAGAAACTATTTCGATCTTTCCACATCACCCTTTCGTCTTTCCCCTGTTTCATTCTCGTGATAAAAACATTTTAACTAATGTTTTTTTCTGCTTTGGAACAGATTTAACAGGATGTTATCAATATGATAGAAAAATGAACTTTTTGCTCTTCAATCACTACAAAAATAATTTCAGCATAAGCTAATAATACTGTTCCACAAGACTTCAAATACAACACTGCTCATCTCGTCAAAAAACCGTTCGATCTTCCCCCCACTCACCCTACTTCCATTAACAAAATAGACAAGTTTTTTAATACAGGTACAGAACTTTGTACACACGGCTACACTTCAAGCTATGCAAAACCAGTATAAGCTGACCGTTACTTGTGCGAAAAGATTATACAAAGCGACGCCAAGATAAACTGGTTTTGTATAGCTTGATGTGTAGCCGTGTGTACCAATTTCTTCTCTCCATTTAACTAGCATACATCTCAAACAAATCACGTAACATATCAATAAATACCTACCTAGTACGTAAATCTTGATATGATGTTTTTAACTTATTATTGTTTTTTGTCTATATTCATGTAGTAAGTCGTGGTCATCCCATATCCTCACACTGGGTGAGTGCCGTTATCAGTTCTCTATCAATTCTTTCATAACTGATTTAGAATCATACGCCCATCCAATTGCAGCCATGACGTCGATGAACAAAGTTTGTAAAGTTATGAGAATATTCGCCAAGTTCAACCGTTCTGTAGTCCAATGGGAAAACGTGGTGATAATTATGGAAGCCTACTCCAACTGCTAAGAATGATACTAAGTATCTTATTTTCTACTGGTCGGATGTTATTATCATCCGGCTTAGTACCCCACACGTTTGCTGCGGCCGTCACCATCCTACTTATTCACGTGCAACGTGAATGTATCGCAAGATTATAAGGACGTCAAAAGTAACTGATACTTTTCACCCCAGAGAATAGGAACATTTAGTAAGACGAAACTGATTAAAATTACCGGCGACAAGTAATAACTGCAAAGAAAAATGGATAGGTATAACAAGCGTCTCAGAAAAACAAAAATCATATTAAATAACAACAAAAAATAATGACGAAACCACAGTGTGGTTAATGAAGAATTTTCTATAAATGTGTAAATGCAAAGAAAGTTTTTCAGTGAACTACGGCACAGATCATTTATTGAAAAAACGCTCCACACTTGTCAGTTGGACTACAATGTTGCTTCTGCTCTAGAATGCTAATTTTGAATTGTAACAATTACTCATTACCGATACGTCGTGAACTCTTATGTAATCATTTTCACCCGGTAGTGTTCACTATGACTGGTACGATTACATAATATAATTTAAAAAAAACAAATTTAAATCCATTTATTTCAGGTTCTCCCATATTAAATTACAAGTTACGTAACACGAAATAAATACAAATCACAATATAAAAATAAAAACAATGTCAGCAGTTCAGAAATACAATGTCAAATAATCAAATCAATGTCAATATCAAATCAAAATAACTGGTTAATAATATTCAATACTAATAAAGCTAAAAGTTAATTAGAGTTAAACGTTAAAAGCAAATTTTGGATAAACTACAGTAAAATAATCTTTAGAGGTTAAAACGGGATATTTACCATGTTTATTATTTGATGTGAGTTTCCGATATTTCGGCACCGTTACAAGCGCCATGGTCACGGATGAACTGATTTTTCATCCGTGACCATGGCGCTTGTAACGGTGCCGAAATATCGGAAACTCACATCAAATAATAAACATGGTAAATATCCCGTTTTAACCTCTAAAGATTGTGTTAGTGACCATGTCAGTTTAAAACTTATACAGTAAAATATATTATTAAAACAGTAAATATGAAGTGGTCGTTAGCATGACCTGGCTATTATGCCTACTGCAACACTTTCTAATATAAGGGCAGTCCAAACGTCCTGTGATCATCGTCAGGACAGCATTGGAGCTGGCCCGCACCCTGCGCACGAAGGATGCGCACCGCTTGCGCGTCTTGCGTATATTACCAAGGTTTATTCTAACTACACTTCTCATCAAAAAAATCGAAACACTTCGGAAATTATCTTTCTGGCGACATGTAAACAAAAAAGAGCACTAAGGCGAGCTGCACCCTGGCGCGGTAATCGGGTAAGCGACGGCAATCGGGTAAGCGACGACGCGCGGGCCGAAAATCACTTTAAAAAATCGATAAAAAATATATAAATTGTAAATAACAGCTTAGCTTATAAGAATATATAGTTATTTAAGTTACGCTTTGTTTTTAATAGTCTCCTTTTGTTTTATATCACTTTTTATTACTTATTTACCTTGTTCTCGTGTATTTTGTTTTGTTTACTTACTTTGTCTTTGTTTACCCTTTTATTATCGTTCTTACCATTGTATCTTGATTATTGATGGTGATGATTGTATTACGTGTAAAATGATAATTAATAAAGTCCTTTGCGACACACCCACACATATACATGAACACTCTTGCATACACACAGACCCAAAACTCACCTCTCTTTCACACATGTCCGTCCCGCTCCCCCATACACGCCCATTGGTTGTTCCGACACAGCTAGAAATGGTTCCGCCCTTTAACTACTGTTGAAGGTCGGTTCTATAAAAGAGCGCCGATGTGGCCATCTTCACTTCATTGGCTGGAGACCCTTCAGGTCTCGCCAATAACTGCCCGGTTACGTAGAAACCGTCCCCTAGGACGACCTACAGCAGTCCAATAGAAAAAAAAAAAAAAAAAACCATCTTCACTTCACTCTACGCCAAGTCCTCGCCCTACACGCTTCACGCACGTACACCGCAAAGCTTCAATCGTGATCCAGCATTTTTATTTATCTCTTCGTCTCAAGCAAGCCCTATACAACTAAGTAACAGCGCCACGCAAACATTTGCGAGGAAATCACCGCGCAGTCGCAAATAATGGTCCTTCGAGCCGGATTCAAGATTGAAGAAAGAAATTAGCTGAAAATCCGAAGAAAGAAATTAGCGAAAATTCGAAGAAAGAAACAAGTACGCGCGAGTTATTAACAGTCGGTGTGCTTGGCCACTGTTAATATACTTGGAAGCAATCTAACGTCACTACGTACGCGGCCACCTAACGGTGATAAACGGCCACTAAGCGTACGGAAGCACAGTGGACGAACTGACGACTCCACGCACCCCACAAGGTGTAACAGTCAGGCCCCGCCGGTAAGGTGTGGAACGCTCTGGGACCACGAGTTGGTACGCAACGACGGGTACGGGTTTCCCACCGTACTCTGATGCACCCGTGAGCGCCCGCATCCTCTGCCGGGAGGTTCCCTCCCTTCCTTACCTTATCGTTCCCATTCCTGGTTCGGCATCACCGCGGTAGGAGTCCGACCAGGCCGATAGGCAAGTAGGCGTCACAAACAAGAAGAAAAAGTGCTAAAAGTGAAAGTGAAAGTGTTAGATTTTAAGTATTGATAGGATTAGGGACCCCTCGTGCGCAATGGAAAACGTAAGAATGTTACGTTCAGGTAAATCCACGCCCACCACGGACGCGACCCCAGCGTCGGGCCAGACCGGTTCCACAGAGACCGAAACGTGGAGTAAAGGCACCGGCACAGAGGAAACGACCGGTGAAAGCAGCACGCACGAAAATAGGGCGAGTAGAGTGATCAGTGATAAAACCGTAGAACCGGAATCGAACGATCGAGTTAGGAGTGAGCCGGGCACAGTTGTTAACGTCCCCGCGGACAGAGCGAGTAGTCGATTATCTATGTTAAAAGCTGAGTTAGAGTTGCACAATTCCGAGTTAGCACAGGCTCGGGCGGCGTCCGCAGCTGCATTAAGTCGCTTGGAAATAGCCAGAATAGAACTGGAAAATTCCGACGACGCGGAGCCACCCGTTAGAATCGAAGAGTCTCGTGTTAAATGTTGGGTCTCGGAGCAACGCGTAAACGATAGGCCGGCAACGATAGATAACGCTCGAACCCGAGGGCGAGGCGCGCGGCCACCGAACACGATTAGGAATGAACCACGCGTAGGCAACGACACGCATTCGAATAGTAACGATATGACAGTGTTAGCAAACGCGATAGTGCAAGCGGTGAATTCAAATAAAAGTTCTACGGTACCAAAATTCATACACGAATTGCCTCACTTCAACGGTACGATCGCCGAGTGGATGGCGTTCAAATCAGTGTTTGACGATACGGAGGGCATGTTCACAGACGTACAGAACGTGGCCCGACTAAGAAAAGCGCTGCGCGGGGCGGCCCGCGAAACAGTTAGGGCGCTATTATTTACAGTTTCGGATCCGTACGAAATAATAGATACGCTGGAAAGGCGGTACGGTAGGCCGGAGTTGTTAGTGTTATCGGAACTCGAAAATATAAAACGTATGCCCCGCATGTCGGAGGACGGTCGCAACGTAGGCAGTTTCGCGAGTAAGGTAGCCAACACGGTAGCCGCCATAAAATCACTAAAACAGCCGCAATATCTATATTCACCGGAATTGGTAAACAGAATAGTAGATAAGTTAAGTATTATTTTAAAATATAAATGGTACGAATTCAAATCGGAGCGCAGCGGAGCGCCCGAGTTGGAATTGTTGTCGCGATTCTTGAACACGATGGCTGATCAGTGCTGCGCGATGTTCGCTTATGAAACCGCCAAAGAAGATCGTAAAACGAAAATAAAGTCGCGAGCGGTAAACGCGACTCGGGGCCGACGAGTCCGCACTCGATCGTATGACGAGAGTAGCGAAAATTCGGATCGGTCCGAGTCCGACGATGACGACGAACCGCCGCGCACAGTAGCCACGGTTAACAAAACGACAACAAAAAAAAAGGCACCGAAAACACAACAGCAACAAAAGCCCCGCCCGCCGCGACAGACCGCGGAACCGCCGCGGGAAAATAACCATAAATGCGTAATATGCGGAGGCAATCATAGCGCTATAGAATGCGCAGATTTTGCTAAGTTAAACACGCGAGAGAGATGGGACGCGGCTAAACGTTACAAATTGTGTTTTCGATGTTTAAATGATTCGCATAAACGAATAGTAAAATGCAAATATGTTCCCTGCGGAGTGGGCGGATGCCAGGCAGCGCATCACAAGATGCTACATAACGATAGCAATGGCACCCCCCTACCCAACCGCGGCAACGTGAGCTCGATAAACCACCTGAATAAATGTAATACTTACCTAAAGATAGTACCGGTCGAGTTGATAGGTCCCATAGGCACGATCACCACCCACGCTCTGTTGGATGAAGGTTCGACCATGACGTTGGTCGAACAGGACGTGGCGGACGGTGTCATACCTAGGGGACGCGGCCAGCTCTTATCGCTAGAAGGAATAGGAGGTAACAGGTTAGAAGAAAAGGGATCGTGTCACGTAAAATTGTCAATCCGCGGCTTAAATAACAGGAACATAGAAACGATGAACGCTAACACGATAGGCAGTCTCAACTTACACCCGCAGGGGGTGAGCAGAGAATTAGTGCGGCAGTGCGATCATTTGATGGAAATAGAAGAGGAGCTATGTTACGAGTTGGGAAAACCAACCGTGTTGATAGGCCAGGACAACTGGCACTTAATAACGTCCCGACAATTACGCGTCGGTAATAAAAACCAACCCGTAGCATCGCTTACTAAATTGGGATGGGTACTGCACGGGCAGGACTCGCGGCCGCGTAGCGTTGTCGCGGTCGTAAATCACGCGCGACCCACGCAATCAAATGATCCCGCCTTGGAAATGATAAGAGGCTTTTTTAGCATAGAATCGCTAGGCATAGAACCGCGCAAACCTAAGTCCGACCCGGAGCAACGCGCTTTATCTATCCTACATAAAACGTGTAACAAAATTGAAAACAAAAGATACGAAGCGGGCTTGCTCTGGCGGACGGACAACGAAGAAATGCCTAATAATAAGAATCAAGCCCTTAGCCGCCTATACAGCCTAGAAAATAAGTTAGACAAAAATGAAACCTTGAAAACCGAATATTGTAAACAAGTTAATAATCTTATAGAAGCGGGCTACGCGGAAAAAGTAGAAGCTCCGGCTACGTCACCGCGTGCTTGGTACCTACCGCATTTTTCGGTCGTCCACCCCCAAAAGGGTAAAGTTCGTTTAGTGTTCGACGCGGCAGCCAAGTACGGGGGAAAGAGTCTCAACGACGCGCTCCTACCGGGCCCCGATTTATTACAATCATTATTCGGCGTTCTGATAAGGTTTAGAGAAGGTCGAATCGCGGTCGTAGCTGACATCAAAGAGATGTTTCTACAAATAAAAATAATCGATAAAGACCGTGACAGTCTGCGATTTTTATGGAGGGGCGAAAATAGGGAGAGGCCGCCGCAAGAGTACCGAATGACCTCGTTAATATTCGGAGCGGCATCGTCACCTTGCACGGCCATATATGTTAAAAATAAAAACGCAGAAAGTCACAGTCAACAGTATCCCGAGGTCGCGAAGGCTACGGTCCGTAATTTCTACATGGACGACTACCTAGGCGCGTTCGACACAGAGAGTCGGGCCAAACGAGTAATAAACTCGATGCATAAAGTCCATTTAAACGCGTCCTTTGAATTACGCGGATGGGCATCGAACGTACCCGACGTAATAAGCGACGTCACGAACACGCGCACCGGTGACACTACGACGCTAGGTAAAAGCGACACCGAGCGAACGTTAGGTTTAATATGGAACCACGCACGCGATACTTTAGGGTTTAACGTCAACCTCAGAAGCACGCCCGCGAGCGTCATTCAAGGAGACACTCTACCTACCAAGCGACAGGTAACCAGCGCGGTCATGTCAGTTTTCGACCCGTTAGGTTTAGTTTCGCCTATAACAATGATAGGTAAATGTCTAATACAGGAAATATGGCGCAGCGGCATAGATTGGGACGACCCCATCACACCCGAGCATCACGTGACATGGTTGTCATTCGTAAATAATCTACAGCTACTTAGGGAATTAGAAATAGACAGATACGTGCCCGCAGCATCCTCTAACGAGGGGGAGCTACACGTTTTTTGCGACGCTAGCGAAAAAGTTTACTCCGCCGCGATATACTTCGTTAGTACGGGAGCGGACGGTATCAAGACGTCTAAACTTGTTGTAGGTAAAGCCAAAGTAGCCCCGCTAAAACCCATATCTATACCGCGATTAGAGCTCCAAGCCGCCGTGTTAGGTAGTCGGTTAGCGGAATCGGTCAAGCGCGAGTCCGATTATAATATAATAAAATGTTTTTATTGGACCGATTCAAAAACGGTATTAGCTTGGATCAGATCAGACCCGCGCACGTTTAAATCGTTCGTTGCACACCGACTAGCCGAGATAGAAGGTTTAACTACGCCGGCGGACTGGCATTGGGTGCCTAGCGCGGAAAACGTCGCGGACGACGCGACTAAAGGCGTACCCGCCAATTTCAAATCGAATCATAGATGGTTCAAAGGTCCCGAGTTCATTAAAGGCGATCCCGCGACATGGCCTAAAGAAAAAACGGCCGCGACGCCGCGACCCCCTTCAGGGGAGGAAAGAGCGATAAAACCGGTCCACGTAGCTATTAGGCACGACGTAAGCGACTACTTACCTAAAGTCGAACGTTTTTCGAAATATACAAGGTTAGTGCGTGCTGCTGCAACCGTTCTACTCGCCGCTGAGGTATTCAAAGCCAAAATACTCAATAGAATAACGAGCAATGAACTCGCACCGCATCACATAAAACTCGCTGAGTTGTTACTCGTAAGGAGAAGCCAGTACAACTCGTTTGCCGAAGACATCGCGAACATAGAGGCTGGGCGGCGACCCCCGAAGAAATCACCGTTCCACAAGCTCTCCGTGAAGATCGACCGCAACGGCATCCTGTGCTTAGATAGCAGAGTAAAGGAAGAACACAACCTGCCAGTCCTACATGCCAAAGAAGGCTACGTACAACTGTTGGTGCATCACACGCACGCAACCTTCAATCATGGCAACCATCAAACCGTCATGAACGAACTGCGACAACGCTACTATATAATAGGACTGCGCAGCGTAATACGTTACATATGTAACAAGTGCCAATGGTGTCGGACCTATAAGGGGACCCCCTCAAAAAACCCCTTAGGCGATGTACCTAAAGAAAGGCTGGCCCAAAACCAACCACCCTTCACAGCAACCGCGGTGGATTATTTTGGGCCCATGCACGTCACAGTCGGGAGAAGGCACGAGAAAAGGTGGGGCGCATTATACACATGCCTCACCACACGCGCCGTGCATCTGGAGTTGGCCACATCCCTCACGGCCTCCTCTATGATCACGAGCCTACGCCGAATGATGGCGCGCCGCGGCGCGCCGACTGTGATATATAGCGACAACGGAACAAACTTCGTCGGTGCAGAGAAAGAGATAACTGAAGCTATCCAAACAAACGATAGCAGCCTGAGCGCTTTCGCATCTGAGAAACTGATAACTTGGAAAAAGATACCCCCCGGAGCCCCAAGCATGGGAGGAGCCTGGGAGCGCTTAGTAAGATCAGTAAAGACAGCCCTAAAAGTCACTCTGAAGGAAAAGTTCCCTACGGACGAAGTCCTGCACACGCTACTACTAGAGGCCGAACATGTAATTAACTCAAGGCCACTGACCCCGGTGAACCCTAACTTAGATGAAGAATCCCTGACCCCCAATCACTTCCTTATTGGACGGTCCAGCGGGATGTCACCGTTCGGGTCGTATAAAGATGCCCCGATGAACCTGCAAACATGGAAAGCTACGCAGGCATTAGCTGACATGTTTTGGGCACGCTGGTCGGCGGAATACAAACCACAACTGATGCCCCGACCCGGCTCCAACTCTCAGCACGAGAACGTAAAGGTTGGCGATATAGTGATAATAGTCGACAGCACAATGCCCCGAGGAGTATGGCCTCGCGGAGAAATCACAAAGGTCTACCCAGGCCCAGATGGCCGAGTCCGAGTGACAGAGATTCGAACGGCAGCGGGATTAATTCGTCGCCCGGCCTCTCGCCTCATCGTGATAACAACTACCGACTAAAAACGTATGTTTAGTGCTTGCGCACGAGGGGGAGATTGTAAATAACAGCTTAGCTTATAAGAATATATAGTTATTTAAGTTACGCTTTGTTTTTAATAGTCTCCTTTTGTTTTATATCACTTTTTATTACTTATTTACCTTGTTCTCGTGTATTTTGTTTTGTTTACTTACTTTGTCTTTGTTTACCCTTTTATTATCGTTCTTACCATTGTATCTTGATTATTGATGGTGATGATTGTATTACGTGTAAAATGATAATTAATAAAGTCCTTTGCGACACACCCACACATATACATGAACACTCTTGCATACACACAGACCCAAAACTCACCTCTCTTTCACACATGTCCGTCCCGCTCCCCCATACACGCCCATTGGTTGTTCCGACACAGCTAGAAATGGTTCCGCCCTTTAACTACTGTTGAAGGTCGGTTCTATAAAAGAGCGCCGATGTGGCCATCTTCACTTCACTCTACGCCAAGTCCTCGCCCTACACGCTTCACGCACGTACACCGCAAAGCTTCAATCGTGATCCAGCATTTTTATTTATCTCTTCGTCTCAAGCAAGCCCTATACAACTAAGTAACAGCGCCACGCAAACATTTGCGAGGAAATCACCGCGCAGTCGCAAATATAAATGTAATAAAAAAAAAAACGATCGGGTAGAATCGATTCCAAAATTAATTACCTATAAATTAATATTAATTATAAAAATGTATTATAGTAAGTACTTGTTTAAAATGAAATTTTGCTTGTAAAAACTGCAAATCGAAGTAACTTCAGTATTTTTTTCTATCGAGAAAACTATATTGCATCGTGTATTGAACGGATACATGGTATAGAGAAGGAATGTATCCTAAAATATAAATTTATTTTGGGTTCTAAATGTTTTAATTTGCCTATCAAAAATGAGTTCTAAAACAAGCAAAACCTACCGCGCCAGGGTTCAGCTCGCCTTAATTAATTATGGAAAAAGCATAATTTAATAGCTGGAAGATTGGCCTTTACAATGATGTACGAAACTTCCAAAAACATGTTTTTATTGAAGTTTTATCCAATAAATGAATGGAACATTGTTTTGAGACAAATATGTTTTTAGAGTTGGAGTACATTTATCGTGCAACAAACGCAAAATAAAGCGTTACTTTAAAATTTTCGGTTTGTAATTTGTTGATTAGGCTCTGTGACGTCTGATAAAAAGTTTTTTTCTGACACACATGGATACTTCGCCCGCTGCAGCCACCCAAGTAGTGATATTGTTGGATTCTGGGGTTAGTCAGCGTGTTGTGGCTGCAAGATTATATCTAAGCCTCTCGTCTGTTCAAAGAGTGTACCAAAGCTATCGGGATACTGGTTTATTTACGCGCCATCCAGGATCACTTCTGAGTGAGACGACCGGTTTATTACGACCGTTTGTTTGCAAAATCGACGTCTTCGCGCTTTTCAACTGCAACAGCAGCACCGTGTTGTTCGAAGGAAGACTGTAAGTGGATCTTAGATCGGTGGCCTGTTGTTATTTTCGGCCCATTAGCTGGCTTGTGTGGTACCAGTCTATATACGTTCCTTCAATCTCCTTCAAATCGTAGAACGCGGAGTTGTTACCATTCGCACGGCACGTTTCAGCAATGGACGAGAATTACCTTGACTCTGACCTTGAGACACGTGACTTTTATATTAAGATACATAAATTAATTGCTGATGACACAAAGAATCGGCTCTAAGTTCTTGTGCCAATGAGAAGCTTTAATCACCGAATTAATGATACAATCGTGTCACCCGAACATAATCCTATTGCGGGTCATCGTGTCCCTGATATAAGACAGTAAATACGATCATAATAATAATTGTGATGCAGGCGTTAAAGATAGTATAAATAGAATTGGATCAACTCATGATTGCCAGAGAACCGAGTAACATTAGAGATGGTAGGTAATTTTGTGAGTTTTGTTGTTTATTTTTGAAGCTAAACTAAATATATTTAAAAATACACGATATTATTATTTAACCGGTATCGTCCCGCGCGACGATCCGGATCGTCAGTGCCACTGTTTATCTATTGTGTCTATAATTACAGTACTACACAGGTTAACTTAACATTTCGATGGATCACAGAGGGAATATTGTTTATTATTTTAAAGTTCAAACTTAACCTGAACCTTTACTGCTTAAATGAATATTGTAAGGTGTTTAAATATTTATTGTTTTAGGGGAAGAGTCTGGTGATATTACTGATTGCCACAGCAGCATTAGCAATCGCCAGTCGACATGTCCGATCGCCAGGTAAATATCACGTTTATTTTATAATGGATTCAGTCGAGATGTAACTACTTAATCATTTCTCTTTGCTCATTTGCCCAGCTTAGCCTTTTCATAACAATGTTGGAGACTGTTTTAACTCTACTACCGCCAGCAGCGCTATTGCCACCTGACTGATGGCTTCATGCCCTCTTTATTTCCTAAAGTACCTTTGCTGACTTCCACTAGCTGAGCAACTACTGACTGAGTTTGCGAAGAGGACTTTCCATTGACTTGAATTCAAAATAATAGGTTGAACTCAATGGTTCTCCGGTAAAACTTTCGGTACCTCCTTTATATCGAGTATTCAGACTAATTGTATCCTATTTGTCAATACACATCGTCTAAATAAGTCGAGGCTTACGAAATCTTTGGCCACTACTCGAGATTAAAGAGTTTTATAACTTTAAATGAAAAATATTGCTTCTCGTTTATTTATTTATTTATAAGAGTGAGGATCGTAAACATAAAAGACACTACAAGATTATTGAAACATTATTACAGGAACAATTCTAGCTATGCAACCATTATGAAAAAAAAAGTATTTTTCATTACTCATACTCGGAAAGTAGGTCTTAAGTTGCCTGAGGAGCGGGTTGAAAGTAATACTTTTCAGCTCTAGGGAGAATCGTTTTCAACTGACAGCTGTCAAATTATAAAAAGAAAACTAGTTCTATTTTCACATTTCTATTGAACCATGTTCCAACTTTCTATAAAGCCACTCAATTACAGCGCGATGTAAAATTGTAATAACGTAAAGTTAAGTATTAATTAAAGTTTTTTTTAAATGACTTTATTATAATTTAGTTTCAAGTAGGTATTTCTTTAAAATAACATAGATTTGGGCAAAATATTTACCATGTTTTCAATGATGAAAATGAAAAACTAATGGCTGAATAGCTAGCTGGCCGGCAACAGAAAAAAAAACAAAATAGGCGGGAAAGCGGCAATCCGATCTTCATTTGTTTTTTCGAATTGTAGAGTTTTGTTTCTACTTCCGTACCTATATCAGAGATGAGTTCATCTGATTCAGATATGGATTTAACGCCTGATTTCATGAGAGAAGAGGCTAAAGCAGTAGTGGAAAAAACCTTTCACTAACTTCTAATTTTACCATAAACTTTAAATAAATATCTCACCAAAGTTGTTGATTGAAGTAAAATAAAATTCACAATTTTTTTCTGTAGCTAATTATTGTTTTTATTTTTACTTTCCTTGTATTCGTAATGAAAAGCAGTGTTTCAATGGGTTAAAGACTTATTTAGTCCCTCGAACCCCGCCTCGGGGCTAGATCAGTTACTTTCACCCCTAAGGTAACAATGTACTATTACGCATTAGAAAATTTTACTTAGGTACAGCCTAGACGAATGATAAACTCATCATGGTGTTCTCCCCAGGAGGTGGTAGCGGCTGGCAAGCAAGCAGCAATTTTGGCGGAAGACTATCTTCAGTTGGTGATGCGCACTCTTCTGGTAGCGGTTGGGCTGGCTCTGGAGATGGGCTGGGTCGAACATACAGTGATGGTGGATGGCGCGAGACTCCTGAAATCAGAGCGAGCGGCCGAGACCGTGACATAAGCGCAAACAGAAACAGTCAATATGGAAACGGGCGTTCTTCAAACAACGGTCGGTCTCCAAGTGGGTACGGTTTAAGCGGAAATTCTATTCGATCGTATTCTGGGTGGAACGGGGGATCCGCAGATTCTGCCGTGGTCGAAAGTCTTGATTATTCCAACGGCTGGGATGAACCAGATCAAGGCTTCAGGTCAAACAACGGATGGCAGTCCTCAGGATGGTAGACTAGGATTCAGATTTATATTCAAATATAAAATTGTTTTGAAAATGTCTATAATGAAGTGCGTTTCTTTTTTCAATTTTATAAATATTTGCTCTGCCTTTTCTGTGTTATTGATTTAATTATTAATTTAAAATAAATTAAGTATGATGAATATGTATTTCCATTTATTATAATATAGAAACGCCGAAGAGGTGTTGATTACACAATTTGCTAAATTATCAGTTTATCGGGGAAAATGTGCAGGTGCCCATCCCAGTGATGAACTGTTTGTTTTCAATACATGAAAAAGGCGGGATCGTTTCTACTCAATCAAATACATAATTCAATCGACTATTAGAAATGCAACGGGTATGAAAACTTTGGAAAAAGTAAATTAAATTCGTATTTATAAGAACTTACTAGCTTCAAATAACTACCTACAAATTAGCTGAATAATAGTTACAATTATTAAAATAATTGCTTAATTATAATCAATTATACCTACTTATTTACTTTTATAATTTGTTCTGGTCCGGGCACAATTTATGTCTCGACATAACTAAAATATTCTATCGGTAAAGTTTAATCCATACCTACTTTTCTGTTTTAATTATCAAAGAACAAAGTTTACGTAACACCATTAATTTGATTTTAATTACATCAAACAATTATTGCACGATATGAAAGTTCTGATGTTGCGGTACAAACAAAGGGCATAATTTTTAAAATCATTACGTTTTTAAACAAAACTATCTAAATCGTCGAGTTTGTTCTATGCAATGAAAAAAGTAGAAAACAGCAATAGATAGATTAAAGACAAAATATTCAAGAAGTCCTTTTTAGGAGCCATAGTCGTGCTTTTGTTTCTTCGTTTCTGCTATAAGGGCAGTGTCTGTAACTGTAGACAAACGGCAATCGACGATCGCCAGAGACTAGATACGCCAATTAAATGTATGGAAATGACATAACAGATCGCTTGACCGGTCGAAAGCTGATACATCTCATTGTCGTTTCTATTCTCTAGCGATCGTCGATTGCCATTTGTCTACAGACGCAAAACATGCAATCTATTTTATTTTATAGAATATTCAACTTTAGTGTTCGTTTTTACGCAAACACATAATATCCGCTTGTCTGTGAGCGTGCCCCCGATTGTAATTATTGTTTAAAGAGCTAGTTTTTACTTCTCTTTTTCCTTCAGCGTCTTCGTTTTGTGAATCTACAGGATACTTTGAAAAAGTACATTTATAAATGTGTACAATTTGTACTAAGTATATTAAACTGCAGAGGATAAAAAGTTGTACATTGGAAGCATTTTCACGAAAACCGGTCTAGAGATAAGGAACAGAAAACAAAATCTTATTTGGAATACACTTATTGCATATTTAATGGACAAGTTGCTACTCGATTTGATCTTCATTGAAATAGATTGCAAAACAGTTTTCTCGTTAAGACGATATCGCCGCTCCTTTAGAATTAAAGAGACCTATCTAAAAAACTAAAGTTTTGGAAAACGTTGGATAAAGTTTCGTATATTTATAAATTTTGTAGAAACGGGAGATTATTTGGTTGCATTACATTTCTTCGCCACAATAGGTCTCTGTTTTATTACGAGTCGATGAAGATGGGTCAGTCTATGAGTAAAAGTTGAAATCTTAACGAATACTTAGGTCTCTTTAATTCTAAAGGTGCGATATGTGTTACGCCGAAGAAAACACAGCTTACACCACGTATCGTCCAAGATCCAAAGTTTTTCTAATATATTCACTTTTTTTATTTCTTAACCGGTTGCGTACCGCCCGTCGTCCCAATACGACACTTAATTGTCATAACTATTGTGTCTATAATTACGGTGATTGAGGGTTTAATATTCCCGCTGCTTACAAAATTACGATGCATACTGTAATGATCAGAATCATCTGAACTGTAATGACTGTAATGATGTCCTTTTAATATCTATTATTCTTGTTGTTTAATTTTTGTCCGCCGTGGGTAATTGGTCCAAACAAAAGTGCCCAATGCCCTTTCTGTCATGGTTTGATATTCCTAGGTATTCAATTCGCTGCTTTTACTACGACATAGAGTGAATAAGTAGTTACACTAGTGACTAGAAGGTGTGCTTTCTTTATTATAATAGGGCTCTCACGGCATTCTGTGGCGGACGTGATTTACCTATACCTAATTTTATTTGTTCATGATGTTGTCAAAGGTTTGTTCCAACTTATTAATTAGACTACAACGCTTAATTCAATTCGTATTAGAAGATATAATTAAACTACCAAATAAATACTAGGTCATTTAAATTTTTTGTTGCAGTTAAAACATCTACTTCGGTGCAATGATTCTCTAAAAGACGAGACAGGCAAGACTATAAAACTAGTCACGTTAATAAGCCGTCTGATTAATAACACAGGGTTCTCATCATACACCACGAGCCACAAAGTGCACTGGGTGGCTAATGTTTGCACATTTTGTTTCTTGGTTTCGTGCGTCTTACAGGTCATCGCTCTATTCATGGCTAAGGATGACCCAGAGAGGCTCTTCGAATGCTTCAGCGTTCTCTCATTCTGTGGCATGGGAGTCTTCAAACTAATTTCGTTGCGCAAAAGCTATAAAAGCTGGCGGTTCCTCCTCACCCAAATCTCAACATTGGAAAATGAGCAATTGAACGAAAGGTCCATATCGTACGTAGAGTACCAGTCAGACAATGAAGAGTGTGACAACTTCTCTGATTACATAAATAATTATACAAATAAGTTTCAAAATACTTCAAAGATTTTGACAAGAATGTATAGCTTTACAGCGATAATCTTTATATTCTCACCCTTTGTGGAACATTTTCTATGCAGGCTGCGCGGTATGGATTGTCTGGGGTATCCGCACATATTGCCAGGGTGGACACCGCTTGATCACTTAAGCATCTTCGGATATATAGTAACAGTGTCATGCGAGTTTATGGCTGCTGTCTATTGTGTTTGTGTCCACGTCGCATTTGACTTAACGGCTGTCGGAGTCATGATATTTGTATGTGGACAATATTCTTTGCTACGTGATTATAGTTCGCGCGTTGGAGGAAAGGGGAAACGGTGTAATATTTCTAAGAGAAGAGACGATAGAGCTCGTTTCAGGATTAAACAATGTCATCGCATTAATATATTACTTATTAAGTTAGTATGTTGACATTTTAACGGGAATTCAGTTATTTTACAACAAAAAAAATGCTATTGTCTCAAATTTTTTTTCAGTTCAATTACCGAGCTTGACAAATTGTTGAAGAATATCATAGGAGTATACTTTTTTGTTGCGACACTAACATTGTGCTCTGTTGCTGTAAGATTGAAATTGGTAAGTACGTAGAATTTTATAGTAATAAATAATATTAATTAAAATTGCGAGTAACTAACTGCGAGGGTTTATCAACATTAAATTCCTAAAGTATTGTGTGAAATTTTACTGACAGTAAAAGCAGAAGATAAGTAAGTATATTTCGTAAAAGGAGACAGTTATAAAATGTCCAAACAAAGTATTAAAAAAACAATTTTACTATTCTACCACAAAAAATAATAAAAGGATCTTACAACTTCCTTTTTGGGGAGAATTGTAACTGCTTATTCAAAAGTCTACTTTTGAACAATGGGAACCAAAAGATTATATACCTATGTGGGTTCCGTAGTCAGACTAGGAGCCGTTTTGCTGGCAGACGAGTTTAGTGCTATTAAACTGACCGTAGGTACCTACATATTCCTAACAACTACAACAAAGTTATGAAATAAAATTGCTGCAAAAATATTTTTTTTGGGTAGGTTCACTCGGCCACATATCAAGTCACAGGTACCTATTTCCAGCATATGCTGACTTCTCATTGTACGGAAATCATATAAAATGCGAGATCAACTCATGCTGGAAATGTAGGTATAGGTTGATAGTTAAGGTACAATTTAGTGCATCGCGGCCGATCGAAATCGGCTGATGCGACAATAGTCAGAGTGAGAGTGTATGGCGCGTCACGCCGTATATACGTCTGTCGTTAGCCGCACGCGTCTGTCGCAGACTTCGGAAGCGGTGCCATACATTTTCATACTCTGACTATTGTCGCATCAGCCGCGCGCGTCTGCCAAACGCGATAGACCGCGCGCGGCTGTACCTTTGTAGCCGTGCGTACATCTCCATGTGAGGGTGTATTTTTTTCTTCGCTTAATGTTTCGGTTTTCCTCAACTATGCTTGTAGTAGAGTAACGTCGAAATCCTATGTGCCTATGAGAAACAATGATGTTAGATACAAATAAAAAGAACTAAGTAGATGCAACTTACAAAAATAAACTACCTACATATCTACTATCCCCTTTTCACCGTAACGCGAGTCCTCACGTTTGTCTACATAACGTTACCATACAAATAATATCAAATAAATTTAAAAAAACAAAACATGGATAATATAGGTAGCTATTTTACGATTTTTGATGATATCGTTTACGTTTTTTCGATAATAATAATAAATAATAAAAATGTTTATTTTGCACCTTCAAGTTTAACATAAAGAACCAGGTTTACAATAAAATAGGCCGAAAGGTTGTTACATTTACATGTTAGAGTTGCAACTAATACCTAATCTAAGATAACTTAATATCTTGTATTATAGGTATCAGCGCCCACCCTCATTTGCATTTCGTATAATTTATACATTAGAGCCGAAAAGTTTAATATGGTTTTAGTTCAAAAATTAAAAAAAATAAGTTAATCAGATTCTTTAAAAAAATAAAAATTATACAACAGTTGAAAGCTTACATAACCATGCAAGAGGAAAAGTTTGAGGTAAGTAAATAACACTAACAAGGAACTATTCAAGAACAGGAAAGAATTTAAATATGATTGTGTGTTGTAAGTGGGGGTGTGGGTGTGTTGGTGTGTATGTGTGCGTGAGTGAGTGAGTGAGTGTGTGTGTTTGCGTGTGTGTGCGGGTGTGTGTTTGTGTGTGCGTGTGTGTGGGTGGGTGTTTGTACGTGTGGGTGCAAGTGGATGTGAGTTTGGGGGTGAGGATGAATATGTGTGCAGGGTGTGAATGTGTGTGCGGTGTGTCAATGTATGGGGTGTGGGTATGTGTGTGTGGCGTTTACACTACTTAAATATTAATACGAAGTATTTATGCAGGAACAAGAAGCAGTTTTTCTGTTTCGTCATATGATAGCGATATAAGCCAGCTGATCACCTTCTGTTTACAGTCTCTCTTTGTCATGGAGACAATTTCATTTTTTTTGTTGGCTATATTATATAGTCTTGGGCCTAGAAACTGTTTAAATCTTTGAGCAAAAGATGTTCTACAAGGCACAGACTTAAATAATTGTAACCGCCTTCTTCCTGTATTTCCTTTTTCAGTCAGGGTGTTTAGCCTGACACTGGAATGTTGTCTCATAATTAATAATAGTACAAAAAGTTTGCGTACAGTTAATACTTCACATGGGTTTAAAGTAGCTAACCTTAAGCAAGGCTCTTTGAGCACGTTCAATAATTAAATTATGCGTTTTGGCAGCACCACCCCAGGTTGTGATGCAATAAGTTATAACCGCTTGACACAAAGAATAATAAATCATTTTCATTAAGTTAATATTGGCTGAGTGTCTGATTTTCTTGAATACATATTTAAGTTTCCTAATTCGGTTTGAAAGATTGATGATATGATTTTTGAAGTTAAAGTTTTTGTCAAATATAATAGGTACCTAAATATTTTATAGATTCTACGGAAGATAATGACGGACAAGAGCAATTTACAGTGTCAGTATGACAAGTGTGAGCGATTAAGTGATGAGTTAGTTGAAGCGATTTACTGGGGTTACGAATTGTGAAAGGGATGAATTTAGTTTTCTGTGTATTTAGTGAGAGGTAATTTAAGGCGAGCCATTTAGTGACCATGTTGAATCCATGTTGTGCCTTTTGGTAAACTTCATCCCAGGTTTCACCATGGAATGTCAGGGTCGTATCATCGGCATAGGAAATAATTTTACAGTTTTCAATATTAAGTAGGGTAAGCTCGTTAATATAAACTAAGAATAACGTTGGGCCCAAAATACTACCCTGAGGCACTCCATGGGTAACAGGCAGATCATCACTCGTATAATTAGAGATTTTTACCCTTTGTGTTCTTCCGGATAGGTAATCTTGGAGCAATTTCAGTTGATTTCCTCGAATACCGAGTTGATGTAACTTGTTAACTAGGGCGGGAATAGAAACCGTGTCAAAAGCCTTCGCCAGATCAAGAAAAATAGTGAGACATTTATTTTTGTTGTCTATGGTTTTAACAATGTGATCAGTGAAATTGTTTAATGCATCTTCTGTGGACTTGCCGGATCGGAAGCCAAATTGATGATTCGAGAGTAGATTATATTTTTCTAAATATTTTATTAGCCTTATATTAATTATCCTTTCTAAAATTTTTGATAGAGATGTAAGAATAGAAATAGGTCGATAGTTAGTGACACGGCTTCCATCACCACCCTTGAAAATGGGTCGAACTATAGACCGATAGGAATCTCCTTACGGCTACAATTTCAGAAATGTCCGCTATGTCAGGAATAATCTTTGGGTGAACAGAGTATAAGGGCTCGCGTCCACTAGACTCGCCGAGTCGAGTCGAATCGAATCGAAGAAATTCGCCTCTTTTAAATTTAGTATGAAACTGCGTCCATTAGCGATGAACCGCGGTGCGCCGAATCGAGTCGTTCGCGCACATTCCTCGACAGGCGAATTTCTGTTTTAACGACTTGCGATTACTGACCGTTTCGCCTCGCACGGAACAAATGCGACTCGACTCGATTCGACGCGTTTCGGCTGTAATCGACGCCAGGTTTAACACAATACTTTTTCTTTTTTTTAGAAAATAGTCAATTACCATCACAGGTAGTAGAATATTTTCAACTATAAAATAAATTTTCATTAATATTCACGTTTCAGGAGGACAGGAGCATCATGCAGCTCGTGTCATTAATACAATACATGTGCGCCACTCTTACACAACTGTTCTTATTTTGCCGATATGGAGACGCAGTGTTGAATGAAGTAAGACGTCTTGTTGTGTAATAAAGTAGGGTAGGTCGGGGTCACTAAGCATTCTAATATATAAGTACTGTACTAACTACTACTTACTGTAGTGAATAAGCGTAGTTTCTATACCTATCACCAATGTGTCCCACGTCCTGTACCGACCAAGTTTGGTACGTGGATTTCAACGATATGAAATAAGTGTACCTTCGCGTACCTTGATTTGCAAAAGCGTACCTTGATTTGCAAAAGCGTACCTTGATTTGCAAAAGCGTACCTTGATTTGCAAAAGCGTACCTCTTACCATTTACGTGAAAATGCCAATTTAATTTGGCGCGTACAGAACGAGCACGTTCTGTACGGACCTTAAGATTTAATGGTGATTGGTCTTTTGTTATGATATAAAACGGATGTACCTAGGATGTACTCCACATAACTGCAATCGATAATTAATAACTATTTATAAAATGTATTAAAATATGCATTTGAAGTTGGCGCGTACAGGGCGAGATTCGGGTACAAAGCAAACCATGTGATACATAACAGACATTGAGATGGAGTCTGTATGTACCTTTAATGTACTCCCCGAATCGTAACTTTTCATGCCTGGGACAATAGGAATTGTTACCGTAGAAATTTTTCGAGTTGTTAATTTCCGTAAATAATGAATATTTCGAAAATTGGGCTTTATTCAACAAACTACTTATATCCTAGCCTTTCTTCTCCAATTAGGCATCGGAATCGATGGTTAAAATGTTTCGGGTAGGTACCTCGGGCCCACGGTGAATAGATTATTGAAAATAGCCGCTAACGACAATGATCAGATTTCACCTATCTCTGGGAGAACAGCTAAGTCCCGTCAGTCACGCTGAATACTTTATTCAACATTCTTCGGAACCTTGAATACTATAATACATAACAACATAGCTATCTACTTACAGCAATCAAAATTCACGCGTGGCGGAAATGAAAATTAAAATTAGGTTCCTATTTTAACAGTGGAGTAGGTATTTAAGATAATTACCTCGTTCGGGGCCATTAAGGTTTGCCGCCGCATAAATTAACTAAAAAAATAACAAGAATCTTTTAACAGTGAAAAAGGCCATTCTTAGATATTTAGATAGATAAACACCATTGCCAATGTAATTTATTTTGTTTTCTCTTCGTCAGTATTAGGCCTCGTTCAGGGAGACGCGGGGCGTTGCGCGGCGCGTCCGGCGATTACGCGTTTTCTCCGTTCACGGAGAAGCGGCAGACGGGGACAAATAAACATAAACGGAAGTATGTACATATGATAATGTGTACATACTTCCGTTTATGAAGACGCGGGGCGTTTTGCGGCGCGTGGTGCGGTGCGAGGGGAATGACGATGTCCGCCGTGGCCACCGCAGCGGACACCGCAGCTACCGCTTTTGGAGTCTTCATTGGACATCTCACAACGCACGTGTGTCGTTACAATGTAGTACGATATATTACTAGAAGATAATTGCAACATAAAACAAGCTCGCTCGCCTTCGGTGCCAAAAACAAACTGACACACATGTATGTACGCGGGGTACGCGGCGGAGGACGCGACGGCGGAAGCTGTGGCGCACGCTGCTGCGGCCGCCGCGTGCCCTGCTGCGAGTAGCGCTCAATATCAAACAAAACACGCGTGATCACGCTACTACATGTCGCTGTCACGTATTACCATATGTTTGATTAGACCGCCAGACGCGATGCCAGACGCGCCGCACAACGCCCCGCGTATCCCTGAACGAGGCCTTAGATACTTACGTTAATACCTAAATTACACTGTGCCTACTAACAAAGATATCAGGAATGTAATAGGTACCTACCAGTCGATTGTTGTTTAAGAAATTCCTTTTTTTTTGGCTTACGATTAAGCACCTACCGTAAACAAATACGACGAAAATCCTTTTGTCATTTTTAAGCATAGCATGTAATGATGATTGTAGAAAAATAGTCGCGTTTCGTAGCAGGTATGATGCAATTGTAGAAAGTACTAGAGCATCATGCCGATGTAGGATATTAGGTACTTACTGATCTTTACCTATAGGTAACACCTTAACTTTACCGGAAGGCGCAACGTGGGTAGGCCTCCCACAAGGTGGAACGATGACCTGGTGATGGTCGCGGGAATCCGCTGGATGCGAGAAGCACAGGACCGGTCGATGTGACGATGCTTTGGGGAGGCCTACATCGAGCAATGGACGTCTTTCAGCTGAATGATGATTGGTTGCGCGCAATGTTTAGTTTTAATTTTATAATTATGTCATCTGCCGGCGACGGCGCACACTGTTCCACAACCCCAATATTGGGGAATTTAGGCGTTGCAGTGAAATGCCAATAGATGGCGCTAAATCACAGTCTCACAATTTCACCTTCCACGCGCCCTGTGATTGGCTGCACGCGTCGGTAATATGCATCGTCAAACTTGTCGGTGCAACAGTTCATTACAGTTCAAGAGTAGAAAATTTTGAATCCATACAACGCCTACTACTGCCCTCTTGAACGCACCTATTTTTTCTTTTGTTTTTGTGAAAGTGCTTCACAGACACCCAGGAGTGCAGTTTTCCGGAGACTAGTGAGTTCAGTGTTATGTTGACATATTTTTAATATTTAAGCTATACATTGCCGCACCGCACCGCACCGCCATCAACTAGGACTGTTCTTTACTTCTTTCTCAGTCTCCAAACCCCTCCATCGGCTGGAGCTATTTACACGCTCCACCATATATAATTTTGGTCCATTCGAGTCGGATTGATCAGCATAATAGTTATTTCTGCGTAATTATTTATACGTTATACCCGCACCCGCCATATTTAAACTTCGAATTAGGTAATTAGCTTACGTTCCCTATTCAAATATGGACGCTTATAAAATTAAATTGTTAAAAACTAAGTCGGAAGTAATCTATCAAAGGCTTACAAAATTGCACGATCAATCCAAAAAAGTCGTTAGTACCGCAGATACGCGGTCAACGGAAAACTTCATGGCCGACTCTGAGATTATTGACGAAATGCGCCATGAGTTCAACTCAATCGTCGATAATATTAACGAGATTAATATGGCAACTAATCCAGAATTTGAACCTGATTTCAAAAGTTTAGTTTCCTTTGACGATGTCTATAGTCGTATAAAACGTGTCCGTAATAATATTAATTCTGCTAAACAGCAGTCTTTACCTACCACATCGTCACAACCAGTGAAAAATATTGTAAAATTGCCGCCTATAGTGATTCCTTCTTTCGATGGAAAACCCGAAAGTTGGCCCATGTTTTACGAATCCTTTAAAACCAACATACATAAAAACCCACAGCTGTCTGACTCGCAGCGGGTTCAATACCTAATAGGTAAATTGACGCATAATGCATTACAATTGGTCGCGGGTATTGTACCAACTGGCGAAACTTATTCCATTATATGGAATAGTCTAGTAAAAAAGTACCAGGACAAACGTTCCTTAGGTACCTTCTATTTAAATAATATTTTCGACTTAAAAAATTGCTCGTATTCCGCGAACTCATTAAACTCGTTTATAGAAAGGTATTCTGCGTCAATCGCCGCTATCAAGCAATTAGATATACCCGATCTTACGGATTTCATATTATTGCATTTCGCATTAAAACGTTTAGACACTCAAACTGTACAATCGTTCGAGTTATCCGTTCGTAATATCGAAGTACCTACTAGTGAATTACTTATTTCGTTTGTGCAAGATCAAGTAAAAATATTGGAACGTTCTGGTAGCAATAATAACACTTCTCAAACTCGTAGTTCTTCGTCAATTTATAATAAGAATAAGTTCGATTCAAATACTCGAAATTCACGTACATTAATTAGTCAAAATAATCAAATAATAAAAACCGCTCCTTGCGTAATGTGTAACAGTACTGAACATTTGCTTTTCAATTGCATGCAATTTAAGAATTTATCCTCTCCTCAAGAGCGATATAATTTTATTAAATCAAATAATTGTTGTGTTAATTGTTTAAGCCCTTCTCATTCAGTTACGAATTGTAACTCACGTCATGTTTGTAATCATTGCCAAAAGAAGCATCATACCCTTTTACACTTTAATAAAAGTAATTTAACAAATAATTCGACGGTACAACTTCATACGTTTACCCATCAAAATATTAATAAACATAATAATATGCAGGTATTGGATACACCTGTGATTGTCACGAAACCTAATGACGGGATGGCGAACTTAGCTTCGCGTGCTCAACCTTGTGCGTATAAGCCTAAGGTCGATATTCCATTGAACGCATCTTCCGTGCAGTCCGTCGCCCGCGTCGTTGCCGCGGCCGGTACTCCGAACGTTACCGATAGTGTATCACCCGCTACCATGATATCGCTCAATAACGAGTTCACCAAACAACCTCGTACCACGATACTTTTATCAACCGCACAAGTTTATGCTTACAATAAGTGTAATGATAAAAAGATTATTCGTTTATTGTTGGACAATGGTTCACAAAATAATTTAATTACTCGGGGATGTTGTAAATTACTTAACTTACCTGTAATACCGCTTTATAATTCCTCTCTTAGAGGCGTAGGTTTATCTTCTCGACCTATTCATGGTTACGTTTATTTAACGATTGAGTCTCGCGTTTCATCGCATAAATATTATATTCACGCTTTAGTCGTTGACTGTATAACTGAAAAATTGCCCGCGTTCGAGATTAACGCTCGTGAATTTGACTGTCTCAACAAGGTACCTCTAGCTGACCTTACTTGGAATATTCCGGGAAATATTGATATGGTGATTGGTGCCCAATTATTCCCTTACATTTACTTAGGTGCTCGATTTAATTCAAACACTTCCGCTCCGCCCGCTTTTTTGACCACTTTCGGTTATATTTTAATGGGAGACTTTCCCTCTTCGTTTGTTGACACTGATCATCCCGCATCTTTCGCCGCAGTCACATTAAGTGATATGGAGTCAAGTCTCCATAAATTTTGGGAATTAGAGGAAATTCCGAATAAGCGTTTTCTTTCACCCGATGAAACGGAATGTGAAAACTTGTTCACAGATTCGGTGGTTCGCGATAAGGACGGCCGGTATACCGTGTCTCTTCCGTTCTGTAGGAATCCCGCGGATTTAGGAAATTCCCGCGCTGTTGCTCACCGTCGTTTTCTAGCCTTAGAACGCAAATTAAAACATACGCCCGCTCTTCGCGAAGATTATAATAAAGTTATTGCCGACTACTTAAATAATGGTTATTTATCAGAAGTATTTTCTACAGATAATGAAAATGATGGTTATTATATTCCGCACCACGCTGTTATTAGGCAAGATAAATCCACAACTAAATTAAGAATTGTTCTTGACGCAAGTGCCAAAACTCATACAGGGTTGTCACTTAATGATATTTTGCACGCAGGGCCTAACTTACAGGCTGATCTTTTTCTTCTTTTACTGGATTTCCGTTTATATCCTGTAGCATTAACCGCAGATATTAAACAGATGTACTTACAAGTATGCGTACCAGAATCTCAACGGAAATACGTAAAAATATTGTTTCGTTTTAATGAAAATGAGAAATTACGCACCTTTCAATTCAACCGCGTTCCGTTTGGTCTTAAGTCTAGTCCTTTTCTTGCCATGCGCACTGTTCACCAGCTAGCATCGGATGAAGGAAACCGCTTTCCTGATGCAGTTTCTATTGCTCAATCCAAACTGTATATGGATGATCTAGTAACTTCTGTTTCTGATGAGGATAGTGCTATACGCCTCTCTAAAGAACTTATAGCTTTATTTAAAAGTGGCTGTTTTGATCTTGTTAAATGGGCGAGCAACTCTCCCGCACTTCTTGAGAGTCTGCCGCATTCTCATCTCGCACCGGTCAATTTCTCTGATGATGCCAGCAGCAACTTAAAGGTTTTAGGTCTCTCTTGGATTCACGACGAAGACGTTTTTCTATTAACAACTTCTTGTGTGGATACTAAATGCACAAAACGCACCATACTGTCTTTCGTCGCGCGTCTATTTGATGTCCTAGGTCTTGTATCACCAGTCGTAGTATACGCGAAGTTGCTTATTAAAGATCTTTGGCTTAGTAAAGTGGATTGGGACGACACGCCCCCAGAAAATATAATTAAATGTTTTTCAATGCTTGTTGGGGAGCTGCCTTTATTATCTAAGATAAAGATACCTCGCCACATCGGCGTTCATAATAATTGCACCGTAAATTTAGTAGCTTTTTGTGACGCAAGCCTTAAAGCTTATGGTTGTGTCATTTACTTACACGTAACTGATGAGTTAGGAAATATCGTTGTGCGACTTTTGTGTTCTAAATCTAAAGTTTCTCCTGTTAAGATTTCTACGCTCGCTCGTTTAGAGCTATGTGCTGCAGTTTTGATGTCCCGTTTAGTTAGAACTGTTCATGAGACATACAGGGCTCGCATTACTATTTCAGGTGTGTATACCTTTTCTGATTCGACTATCGCCCTTTCGTGGGTTCACTCTTCACCACATAAGTGGTCCATCTTTGTCAGCAATCGCGTAGCTCAGTTTCAAGAAAACTTGAATCCTCAGAATATTTATCACGTCGCAGGAGCCGAGAATCCTAGCGACTGTCTTTCTAGGGGATTGCTACCTTCCCAGTTGATCGATCATGATCTCTGGTGGAATGGTCCAACTTGGATGTGTTCTCCGCTTAATAAGTGGCCACTTCAATCTTTTTTATCCACAAAATGCGAACAGCTTCCTGAATTTAAAACTAGTACACTGACAACTACCGTTCAAAATACACCACCACTTCTTTATGAACGTGCTAAAAGCGTTTCTTCTTGGAATAAATTACTCCGCGTTATAGTATACGTCTTACGTTTTATTAAAAAATTACCGCTTTCCAGAGCTATTACAGCTTCTGACTTAAATATTGCCGAAAAAACTATCCTTCGCTCAGTTCAGATGGTGCATTTTCAAACTGAAATTGATCAATTAAAGAAAAATAATTTACCATCTAAACAGTTTAGACATCTCTGTCCTTTCATTGATGAGGAAGGAATTCTTAGAATCGAAGGTCGACTGTCAAAGTCCGATTTGCCCTTCGAGTGTAAACATCCGGTGTTGCTTCCAAAACATGATCATGTCGTTAATCTCTTAATTGACCACCAACATAAATCCAACTTGCATACAGGTGCAAGCTTACTGATGTCCATTATACGACAACGCTACTGGATACTGTCAGCCAGAAATATTATCCGCAAACGTGTTCGCATGTGTAATACTTGTTTCCGCTTGTCACCTTCTCATCCAACACCTAAGATGGCCGATCTTCCATCATACCGCGTATGTGAAACCAAAGCGTTCGTACATACTGGAGTGGACTACGCTGGTCCAATTAAAATTACTTTAGCTCGTAGGCGCGGCCAACATGCACAAAAGGCATATATATGTTTGTTCATTTGTCTAAACACTAAAGCCATTAACATTCAGTTGGTAAGTGATTTAACAACTGAATCTTTCCTTGCAGCCTTTAAAAGGTTTATTTCTTGCCGCGGTCCTGTGTCTTGTATCTATTCGGATAATGGCACCAATTTTGTCGGCGCTAAGGCAAAATTAGACGAAATGTATAATCTTTTTATTTCTCAAAATTTTCAAACGGCCTTAAGCCAAGAATTTGCCACTCGACGAATAGAATGGAAAATGATTCCACCCCGTGCACCACACTTTGGTGGCATGTGGGAGTCTAATATTAAGAGTATTAAAACTCACTTGTTTCGAGTCATAGGAAATCAACTCCTCACGTACGAGGAACTTTTAACTGTATTGATGCAGATTGAGTGTTTGCTAAACTCGCGACCACTTTGCTTGTTATCCTCCGATCCTCAACCGGAAGTGTTAACACCCGCACATTTTTTAATGTCTTCACCTATTCAATATCTCCCGTCTTCTGATATTTCAAATGAACGTGTCAACCTGACCGACCGCAAAAAATTGCTTGATCATTTAGTTCAATCTTATTGGAAGAAATGGAGAAGCGAATACTTGCACACGCTGCAAGTTAGACAGAAGTGGTGTACGCATGACAACCCGCGGTTCGTGTTGGAACTGTGGTTCTTATCGATCAAGACGATATTCCACCTTTACGTTGGCCTATCGGTATAATTCAGGAAGTTTATCCTGGTAGTGATAATGTGGTTAGGGTCGCATTAGTAAAATCCAAAAATGGCACGTTTAAACGACCTGTAGTCAAACTTTACCCTATACCTACACAATAAAATAATAATTAATATATAGGTACACAAATAATTCTGTGTTAGTTTAATATAAATTCTTTTACTTTATCATAAAATTAGATAAATTTGATATATTTAATCCGTAACTTAAATTCGCTATTAATGCAATTTCTTTAAATTTAATTACTTTTTCTTTGAAAGTTCTCAGAACTTCCAAGGCGGGGAGCATGGTTGCGCGCAATGTTTAGTTTTAATTTTATAATTATGTCATCTGCCGGCGACGGCGCACACTGTTCCACAACCCCAATATTGGGGAATTTAGGCGTTGCAGTGAAATGCCAATAGATGGCGCTAAATCACAGTCTCACAATTTCACCTTCCACGCGCCCTGTGATTGGCTGCACGCGTCGGTAATATGCATCGTCAAACTTGTCGGTGCAACAGTTCATTACAGTTCAAGAGTAGAAAATTTTGAATCCATACAACGCCTACTACTGCCCTCTTGAACGCACCTATTTTTTCTTTTGTTTTTGTGAAAGTGCTTCACAGACACCCAGGAGTGCAGTTTTCCGGAGACTGGTGAGTTCAGTGTTATGTTGACATATTTTTAATATTTAAGCTATACATTGCCGCACCGCACCGCACCGCCATCAACTAGGACTGTTCTTTACTTCTTTCTCAGTCTCCAAACCCCTCCATCGGCTGGAGCTATTTACACGCTCCACCAATGATGATAATGATGAACACCTTAATGTCCACCATACAACAAGATACTTCTAAAAATTCGCCTTGTGTAATTATTTTTATTAATTTAATTTTTATTTAATGCGTCATTGTGACAGAGTTCCGTGGGTATGGGCCAAGGGCCGTTTGCTGCCGCCTCGTGGTGTATAAGCCCCCGCGTCAGGCGTGACCTGGTCATTCTCAGCATTGGTATGATGCGTCCACGACACCTGCGCGCTGGACCGTTCAATTACCTTGATTTGCCTTCATTTATACAGGTAAGCTTCTGTAAACAGTCATTGTTCCAATAATCATGGTCTCTAGAGCCTAACCTGATATTGATATTTTGATATTAGATACCTAAGTTAGTGCACTGCATCCGATCCGAATCCGAGAAAGTAGAAACCGAAGTACCATTAGTTATTACAGCACGCGTGTGCTATGTACTGATGAACTTACTGCATCCGTTCAGAATTAAGGTTTAAGAATCTTTATTTCCCAAAAAGAATACATATTATTCACTTCTATGAGAAAACGTTATCTAAATGACGCAACATTTATCCCCGGACGTTAAGGGAATGCAAAACGCTCACGAGAAATTGGCTTCATACCCTCCCCTACGAAGAGTTAGAATCATTTATTAAAATGTAAAATTCTTATCCCAAATATATCCTACCTGTTGAAATTCACATACCCGTGACTGACATAAATCCCTACGCATAAATGTGCACTCAATCACAAACTAACATTCACTACACATACACACAAACATTCACTACACATACAAACAAACATTCACTACACATACAAACAAACACTCACAATGCAGACATACACCATATTATACTAACTTTGAAAAAATGTTCCTTACCCTAACCTTAGTCATATTTTTAGTCCTTACTTACCTCTTTATTTCATTGGAACGCTGCCGCCTTTGACCTCTTGGAGGTGGGCGTTAATGGCTGCGACACAGTTTTATAACTAATGTAGCTGTTATCGTACGCAATCTTATTGTAAACCTGTTTTTTAGTTCCAATAAAAATATTATTATTATTTGTATCTCGATTAAATTCACGGCTCATCTTCCTTGCGGAAGATGTCCGGTCCTTTGGAAGGCATACACGGGGACACAGGTCCAACGCGCAGAGGCCCCTTTGAGAACTTTAATCTAAAATGGGGTGGGGCACCAACCGGGGACTATCCACGGCTGCACTATTGGAGTACAGTCATGGACCGTCCCAGGTGGGTGCAAGACTATTGTAAAATGTGGTGAAAAAAATCTGGTCTATGGGAAGGGGTATATATTATTAACAGTTTCGCCATAGAAGGTAAAAATAAAAATAAATTTTAAACAAACTGTACATATCAAAATCAAGTAAATTGATTCAGAATATGGTGTTTTAGTAACCTTTTAAAAGTTTGAAGTGATTTAGATTCCTTAATCGCTGTAGGTAATCGGTTATAGAGTTGAGCTCCTTCATAAACAATAGTCCTTTTACCATACTCGGTTCTTGGTGCTATTAAAACTATATTGTTCGCTTGTCTGGTCATTCGCTTTTGCACTTGTAATTTTTTTGTATATGTTATTTGCGTGTGTATGTCTCTATTAACTATTTTACGTACAAGTATACAAGTGTTATATTTATAGATTTGATTAATATTCATTATCTTAGTTTCTCTGTAAACCTTTTGGGATGATGTCAAAAAATGATACTGAAATAGAACTTTTATTATCTTATTCTGAGATGTTTGTAGTTTTTAAAGAAAGTTTTAGCAGCATTACCCCATAATACAGTTAGATAATCGAGTTGGGGTTTCACCATAGAATTATAGATAAAGTATCTAACTTGTAGTGGAAGGAATCGAACTCTTCTAAGGGCACCTGTTAGTGATGATATCTTTTTTCTTACTTTCTGTAAGACCTAAATATTTTTCTGTATTAGTCCTAGTTAAGGTTTGACCATTTATAGTTAATTCATCATGTGGATAAAGTTTTTTGTTTTTAGCACTAAATATAATGTATTAGGTTGGGGAAAAAGTCTTTTCGCATTATAGTATGTATGAACTTGTAATAAAATCTCTTTGGCTATACTACTTGTATCTGGCTGGTTTTGGTATCATTGGAAGTTTAAATTTTAAAGAATATAATTCCAAATTCAAATTAGTAAAATGTGTGATTTTCATTTGTTTTTCGAACCGTCAAGATGAGTGAATCTAATGAAGAAATTCGATACATTTTAAAATTTTACTACAAAAAAGGTAAAAGGCAACGCAAGCCGCGAAAAAAATTTGCGATGTTTATGGACCTAGTGCAGTGTCTGTGAGAGTAGCACAAATTTGGTTTAAGCGTTTTCAATCCGGAAATTTTGATGTCAAAGATGCACGTCGCTCTGGTCGCCCTATTACGGATAAAATGGATGCCATTTTTGAAAAAGTGGAGCAAGATCGGCATATCAGTAGTTACGACGTAGCTGAAGAACTGGGAATTGACCACAAAACAGTTTTGGGGCATTTGAAAAAAACTGGGTACACAAAAAAGCTCGATATTTGGGTACCTCACGAGCTCACTGAAAGAAACTTAGTAATCAACAGAAGGGGTGTGGTTTTTCATCATGATAACGCTAGACCTCACACATCTTTAGCCACTCAGCAAAAATTAAGAGAGTTTGGCTGGGAGGTGTTTATGCATCCGCCGTATAGTCCTGACCTTGCACCTTCAGATTTCCACCTGTTTCGGTCTCTTCAGAATTCTTTAGGCAGTGTCAGGTTAACATCACGAGAGGACTGCAAAAACCACTTGTCGCGGTATTTTGATCAGAAGTCCCAAAATTTCTATAGCAATGGGATCATGTCCCTACCTACAAGATGGCAAAAAGTTATCGAACAAAATGGTACCTACATACTTTAGTTAAATGTAAATAAACTATATTAAAAAATGTTTTGAATTTTCTTAAAAAATGCGAAGAAACTTTTTCCCCAACCTATTATTTCGTTTTACTAGTATTAATAGCTAACAAGTTGCATTGGAACCATAAAGCTAGTGTATTAAGATAATTTTGTGCATCTTTTATAATTACATCTATTTTATCACGAAAGTAAAATAGACCAATATCATCCGCATAGAGTGAAATGTCTCCCTTGAGATTGATATCATTCATATTATTAATATAGATGAGAAATAATAAGGGGCCCAATATGGAACCTTGAGGAATTCCACAAGTAATGGGCTGTGGTTTACTTTGATTTACGGCGATCCTGACTATTTCGAAGCTGTTTGTTAAATACGAACTTACAATTTTATACGCTAGGCCAGTAATATCGATACTTTCCAGCTTTTTAAGAAGAAGTTTATGGCTTACGGTGTCAAAAGCCTTCTTTGTGTCAATGAAAATCCCAAGTCCCTATTTGTTTTCTATGTTATATTGCTTTCACGGTAAGTTGATTAATTTGGCAGATGTCAGTTCATGACATGAAAATAAATTGTAATGGCGCTTGTGTATGACAATTTAATTCAAAAAGTATTAAATCAATTTAAAATATTAATAAAGCCTTACCCAAAAGGTTGTTTTAAAATCAGAAACATAGAAACAATATAGTTATATGTGTTTAACGCCATAATTATACACATTTATATTACACACATATATATTACATAGGTAAATGATTTTGAAAAAACCCCGACGCGTTTTCAAACTTGCGTCAGATGGTACCAGTTGCCAGAGACGTGCGTATCGATAAAATAATTTCGATAAATTTATATTAACAGAATGAATATTTTGACTGTCGTAATAAATATAGACGATAGGCTCAGTTGATTGAATAATTAAAATAAGGCTCATTATAGCCCAGTTGCCTTGCAAAAGGTCGGTCAGTCCTAAATTTTGGATACGTGTTCTTATAAAAATTACAAATTTTGTACCTTGAGTGACCTCGGCGCGCTCTGCCATCTTGGGTTAAAGAACCCAAAAATGAGTTTTTATTAAATAACTCCTTATGGGTTTTATGCCAAAAAAATTTCACATCAATTTTGTAGAAAATTAAATTCTTATTTTTCATTCCAGACTCAAAATCAGAGGTATTTTATAGGTTTGAAGCCCATGTCTGTCTTTCTGTTTGGCTGTCTATTTCTCTCTCTGTCTGTGTGTCTGTTTGTGGGCTTTTCATAAAAAAACACCTAACATAACACATCCAAAATTCAGGACCGACGAACCTTTCGCAAGATAAACCTCTTTTTCGCGACCCGGTTACTGGGCTTATTATTGGGTGATAAATAAACATTTATGTTCACTCATCCCATACCTGCTGGATTCATTATCACATCAGCACGTAATCGTCTATTGTTGAAGATATGCATGCTAATTGACTTAATCCTAATTACTTAAATCACAAGTATTTGAAATGTACATAAAATCACATTACAATAATTTGTCAAATGCTCGCTGAAATTTTACAAATTTTATCGATAGTTAAATCGACTACAGTCACATGTCTAGCAACTCCTATTGACATGTGTCATTTTAATCTTCTTATCGTGAAAACAATATAGTTTTTAAATTTGTAATAAGATCAATAGTTGCGGACAATGTGTTTGATTTCTGTCTGAAACCAAATTGTTTATTAGAGAGAAAATTTATAGAGTTTAATTAAGTAGGCTTTTAGTCTGTTATATTATGATTTTCTCATATATTTTAGAAATAATTGGTAACACCGAAATTGGACGGTAATTACTCACATCTGTGCTACTTCCGGCTTTATAAATATATTGGTGTAACTTTTGCGATTTTTAGTGTATCGGGGAATATTCCTTCATGAAGGCTTTTGTTAACGCATTTTGTCAAATCTTTTTAATGTAAACCTATTACACATTTAATTATTTTAGTGATTATGCCGTCAATACTATTGTTATAGAATATAATTACTAATGTTGGTCTTCAATTCATCAATATTTTTTTAAGTTTCTGTATCAGTGCTTGGTGACTGTAAGTTCTGTAGTAAGATTCTGTAAGTTCTTTACAAACGTGAATACCTCTTCTTAATTTGGAAAGAGTGTCGGTTACATTGTTTTGATATTGTTTAGGAATTTCGTTTGCAAGCAATGTACCGATTGTAGAAAAGTAATTATTAAAGCGTTCACAGATAATTTTTGTATCGGTAATAGAACCATCTAGTTTTGTAGGAGCGGAGTTATTTTTAGTTTTATTATTTGTAATATTAATAATCAACTTCCACATCTTAAGTGGTTTTCCAATACATTAATTGAAAGACTTTTTATAGTACAACCTCTTGGCTTTCTGAATAGCTGCCGTGACACTATTTCGCTCAGCTATAAAGTTTGGTTTTAATTCCGCGTCTTCAGGATTTCCTTTCAATTTCTTACTTATACCTTAATTCCAGAATTCAGATAATTTATGTAAACAAAGAAATGTCATTGTCAAAGTGACAGGTTAGTGGTACAAAACATTTTATCATTAAATGTTTACTAAGTAATCATTTAAAATCAAGTTAATTTTAAGAACAATGCAAACAAAATACCGTAGCCAAACAATGTCTTGTGTAGTGTGTCGGAGACGCGCCTTATAATCACTTTAATCAGTCCATAAACGCATTCATCACCATAAGTTTTTCTGTGGCACTCATAGATGTTCGAGGCTGCTTTTTAACAGGCGACAAAAAGTCGGGGGCGGCTGCCTTCGAGGGCCCCGGCTGAGGCTCCATTTGTCAAATAACAAATAAAACTTAACAAACGAACTCAACAAAAACAAGGAAATATAACAAACACCAACAAGATGAAAAACTTAACACGATGATACTATAGCACAATAACAAAATTAACAAACACGCAGCGAAAACGGGAAAAGAAAACGAATGTATTGTTATGTCGCTAAGACAAACAATAAACAACTTTGACATTTTGTTAAACGAAATTTGAAAATGTTTTGTACTCCTACAGTGTTACCAGTATCATAAAATACTTTATACCAGAAAATCTCCTTTTTTTAATAACTTTGTTGAAAACTGAAAATTTATAAAAGTAATTACGGTATGATATTTTTTAAATTATTATTTCTAAAATCAGTACATAAAAGAGAATCTAACCCTTTTTCCGGCATTTTCAGTGAATTACCATTAATAAAATATTTTTTTGATCTGTTATCCCCTTTGTTTACATAAATTATCTGAGATAGGAATTTAGGGTATAGTTCATTTCTTGTGTTTATAGATTTAATTATATATTTTTTTATCCAATCAGTTTTCTTTTTTCAGGGTTATATTTACCCAGGCGAAATATATTTATCGGTTCAGGACAATCCGAAAAGATAGTATTTACTGCTCTAATAGCTTCTTCCTTATCATGGCTGTGTCTTTCTGCCGGATTGCCAGAATGAAGTTCAGACGTGCCAACAATAACCAAATTCTTATTTCTTTGATAGCGTTCATGTATTTCTAATACCATATCTTCGCAATTAATCAGACTTGGGGTAATATTACTTGTAATTGCACTGGTCGAGGCAATTTTCAGCTGATCCACATCAGTCCAAAGTGTTTTTAGTTATATAGTACCAATATTAGTAATTCCGTTTGAAGTTTTGAGGTTCGTTATTTCGATTTTTAGAATTTCTTGTTCCTGAATTAATTTATTAGTTGTTGATTTAATATATTTTAGCTGTTCGTTTATGAAAACCATATCGAGGGGTAACGGGCTATTTGGTTTAAGCGACATTTTGGGTGATATTGAGTTATATTTGGAATCAGCGAATTTTTCTCATTCCAAATAATATACACTCTTTTGCAAAAAAACGGGCAACTAAGGAAATTTACGTTCTAAGGTCGATTTGAGTTAATTAAATGAAATTTATTTCTTTGACGTAGTCTGTATACTTATAATCGTGTAAATTAATGCGCGTGAAGTGAATTCGGGCAATTAAAAGAAAAAAAACCATGGATTCTTTAAAACCGATGTACACGCCCACACAATAAGAAGTGGTCGGCAATAAAGATGTAGTGACCTACACACATTAATTGTCTAAGTAAATTATTAAATGAAAAGTAAAATTAGTAAAATCAAATAAAATATAAATTATATATTTCTTATATAAAATTAATTATAATTTATATAAACATATTTACAGAGAACTTAAAACTAGACTTACTTATATAAAATTAACATTTAAATTAAACTATTTACAATATTATACTAAATTAATGTTCAATGAACAAACGGACAAGTACAAACATTTTATTAGTAGTTAAGTCGGCCGGCGCAACTATGACGCGTCTATTGTTTTAGCGACAACCCGTCGCTCGCACTACGTCACGCGGGCCGGTTGCATGAGCGGGATAGCAACATTGTGCATTGCACTCATGCATCCGCGCCGCACGGTCGACGCACGTGCACCATGACTTGCAAGCCAGTATACATTGTATCCCTATCTAGTCTGTGCAGTATACTCACTGTACGCGTAGATATAGCTGCAAAATCTAGCGATCCAATTTCTACCGCGCTAACTCTTGTGTTTATGTTTTTAATGTAATACAGTAGGACCGGCTTTCAAGGTCTAATAATGCGTGAATCCCAGCTAGAGCCGCCTTCGTCGCTGCGATGCGGAGATACAACGTTGGTGTAGGTCAGGGGTTCACGTTTTATGCTGGCCAGTAGTTTATGATTTATTGCACTTTTGTTTTGTCTCAAATCCACATAAACTTGCTGTTTTCCCAGTAGTTATATTGTTAATAACACGCCACTCACTTGTTATTAAAGTTGTTTGCAGTATTTTTCACATTTGACTCGGCTTTACCTACCTACTTGTACATTTTTTTCGAGCAGCTCTAAGGATCTGGCGTAAACGAAACGGTGCGTCTTCGTGCCGTCATCATAGTTTTCCCATCGAATTTTCTTTGAATAGGATCAGGTGCAGAAAAAGAAACATTTAAAGACTAAAAATAAACAAGTTCAAATACCCCCATTTCACCAACATATCAATAATGCAGTCTGTAAATATTCACCAGAAATGTGACCTAGAAATATGACATTTATGTGTTCAATAATCTTGTCATTATCACAATTGTTATGTGGTGAAATGCAAATTTTAACTATTGAAAAGTTTAGAGATTGAATTAGCTTATTATACACTTAATGATAGGTAGGTGAAATACCCCTTAATGTTATGATTTGATTGCAGGTCGTGCGTGCCGCCTATAGTTATTACGCCGTATTGGGGAAAAAAGAATAAATACCTACTTAATAACAAAGAAATTACTAGTTGGACCTATTTTTTTATTTATCTATTTGCACATTTTTAAAATGGCCGTTTTTATAACGTTAGCATACGTATTTTTGAATTTGTAACGGAAAATAATTTTAGATTCACATTGCTGCAATATCGATTGTCACTCGCACGTCAAGTCACCTTATTATTGTAAAAGTATAACTTTTGAGTATTATTAAGACTAGGTAAGGATAAATTATAAAGTCAAATAAAATTACAATTTGATCATACAACGGTTTTATTTCATAGCCAAAGAGATACAGAGATGCATGTTAAAAGAAGACACGAGGATTAGAACAGTATTGTAAGTATATGATTAAATGATTTCATATGTTATTTAGAATTTAATAAGTAGGTAATTAACATGAGAATATTGTTCAATTATTAGTAATGTGGGATGCACAAATTGCACGTACTGTAATTCTTGTTACGCCCCTCAAACTAAGCAGTAGGTACTTGTGTTAGGAGTGCAACAATACAATACAAAATGGAGTATACAGTTATCGTCAAATATATCGGGACGAACAACTGTTCATAATTACCTAAATAACTAAAGAAATTAAACTTTATCTCGATGGTATAAAATTCTTGTCAGAATGACAGTTGTCGCGTACTGGGTTCATTCTAAAACACTCCTTATTTCATTGAAATATAGTTTAATTTTCGTTAGTTCTTCAGATCATTTTAAACAGTCGGTTCGTCCAGATATACATATTTGATGCTGACCAATCTTGCAACGAATAGGGTTTTAATTCACGACCTCGACACTACAGTCGCCAGTTCTACATCTTAACTATTGGGCTATTGTTGTTTCTCAACATAACAACATGAACATAATCCACCCATTACTGTCGCCTGGTGTCCAGTTTCCTTGCATTGTTTTCCTGTACTGTTAACACAAGTGATAATCAAATTGTGATCCGCACATGAATTCGAAAATTCTGAGGTGAGGGCCGGGGTCAAACTCGGACTCTCCTACAGGAAAGGCAATCGTTCAACCGCTAGGCTATCACTTCAATATCGCTTCTCATCTGGTGATATTTCGATTATATTGCGTAAAACACCAAAACATTTTAATCTACGAACATTTGTAAAGTCAACAATTAAACCTTTTTTAACAATAGGCATGTTGACAACATCAATAAATTGCAAATCTAATTAGTCCGCCAGTTAGAGTTTTTAAAAATAATGGACACGTATTTTATTTTGTTAAATCTATAAATATTTGGAAAGATAAAACGCATCAAAACTCGAGAGTGGGGGCTTGTGACGTCGGAAGCAAATAGGTAAAAATTGTACTTGCTTGTGACGTTTTGCCAATTTTAAAAGTGTTGAATAACGTCAATTTTGGTTTACTTATGAAAAGAAAAAATACGGGTCAAATATTTTTTGATAATCCAACTGACTGACTAATTTCATTTTTCAGTCAAATACCCTATAGTGGTTTTTTTTTTTTTATTATTATTTTTTATTTAAAATTAGATTTTTACTCGAGAGATCAGCAAAAAATCTTAAATTTTAAACATCGACCGTGCTTTATAATCTTTCTGATGGTTCTGAACTATTGGGATGTAGGAGTTATTGTTTTTTTTTTTTTGTATTTCATATTTTGTTGTTTTTTTACGTTTTTGGCTAAGTAACTATGACAGCTCATAAATATACGGAGCTTAAAAATCTGATCAAAAAGTTCTACGCTTCTACAAATCTGTATAATTACATCAGTAGTAAATAAACAGAGTTTTGTATATTAATGCTTATGATTAAAACCTGCATAGATCAAATCCTCCAGTTTTTTACCTTATCGTATCGCAGCCACACACGCGCTTTGCGCAAAACTATCAAACTTCAGTCACGTCACAAAGACGTTCCTCCTCATTCTCACCCAAATTATTAGAATTGACTAACAGACACAATCATAAATACAACATCAACGAATATAAAGTGCGGATTCACTATGCTCCCGAACTAGTCCGCAATCATGTAACTACTTAAATGCTCAAATCGCTGAGATGAGCCCTCTGATTCAGAACGATTCGAAGCTTTCTCTTTTTCTCTCGTTACAAAAATCGTACATAGAACGAGATAACAATCCAAATCGGTCGAATTGTTTATCGAAAAGGTTGTGAATCGGAGGGCACGTCTATATCCACTCGGAAAGATCGCTAAACGCCACTAGTTCACGAACATAATAAAACAACTTAGAACGTACTGTACCCAGACGTTAAGTACTTATAGAAGCCCGTCTAGTTGCAGCAGATTGGTGTTCCGTGAGACGAGCTAAGCGCGATGGTTGGCGTTGAGCCAGGCGGTGACGTGGTTGAGGTGGTAGGCATTCCAGCGAATGTTATTGCGAACTGTCTCTAGCGCTCGTCGCCGACCGCTCTCGCCTGCGCCCGCGTCGGGGTACTGCGCGAAGAATGCTTCCATCTGCGACAAAAACGTACTTCTTTAATGTCTATTCAGAAAAGTAATTGGCAACTTGACATTCGTTAGATCAAAATTGGTTAACAAGACTTCTTCATAATAAACATAAAGTAAACTAGAACTAGTCTATGCCTGCTACATCACAAGAGTGCAGGTAGACATGAGTAGCTCGTGAGCGAGTGATAGAAAAGAGCTAGCTCTTTTCGATTGACGTCGCTCTCGCTCACTCACCCACTCGCTAAATAACTCACTAGCTCAGTCAGAAGTCAAAAATTCTTCAAATTAGGCACAACGCAAATCAGCACTTTTTGAAGGTCATAATTTACAAAAAACAGTCCCACAAAACGCCCCGCCCTTCGAAGATAATTACTTCGAAGCGCGTGCGTCGCGTCGTGAGTGAAATGAGCTAACAGTCAGTGTCTGAGTTACTGAGCTATAGAAGAGCTAGAGAGTTAGAAGAGCGACATAGCTCTTTAGAGCGAAAGCCCTAATCGCTCTTTTTCTTTTAAGTGAGCTATTTTGCCCATGAGGGGTCACGGGGTTTGAGCGGTGTGTGGATGGCAGAATAGATATTAGGCGCCTGTCGGCCGCTCTTCACAGAACAGACTCACTTTTTTGGTATGTCTAAAGTAGTCGACCGCTAATGAGATGATTAATCATCACATGCCAAGTACCTAAAACTACACAAAAACGAAAAAATGACCTCTCTAAGCTTCAGGTCGCTGTTAAACGTGGCGGTGATGGAAGGAATCACGTTGCCTAGATAACGACTGTTGAGCGTGAACCGCTGCACCAGTTGCGGCCAGCGCGTGCGCACGTCGTCCCACACCAGCGCGGTGCCCGACGGGTTGGCGCTGATCTGCTGAATCACGGTTAAGTAGTCCTGGCTGCGGATGTTGCTCTCATCCCAGGCCATCAGCAAGAATCTGAAACGTGTATATGTCGTGGCCATATCGTAGAATTGATCACTTCATGATGTGGCCGGCCATTTCATGAAATGGTTGTATTTCATGAAATGGCCAACTAAAATTGGCCATATCGTTGAAACGTCAACGTTTAATGATATGGCCATCCACGTTTGGCCATATCATTAATGTAGGGTTTCCATGACATCAAAGGTTTAATAAAAAATCCAAATAAAGGAAGCACGTACCATGCAAGCAAAGGAGTAGACTACGGAATTTCGACACACAAAATGTCGATGCACGTTACCGCGAAAGTTTAATAGCTTGATTCACCAACAATTAAGGGGATCTGGCGCTCGGCGGCCGCTGCCGCGGCACGCTCGCTTCGCTCGCTCGCCATCGCGCGTTAATGGTCACTGTTCTAACCTAACCTAACCCAAATGATTCAATATACTAAATAGTAAATGTTTGCAGTAACGTGCATCGATGTTTTGTGCTGTAGTTTCACAGGTTAACCACATAAATAATCGAACAAATAAAATTCTATGAAAAGTTCACCAGCAGTTACCATGAAGTCATATTTTGAAATCCAATAATAGTCCATTAATTTTCTTTGCGTGGTCATGGTCACCCTACTTTACTTATTATTATTAGCTTTTTTGTCAGAATAATTGTCCGCCGCCATGATGCATCACAAAAACAAAACGATATCAGCGCCTCTAACGGTGAATAATGTAACTATTTTACGATATGATCACTAATGTTTGACCATATCATGAAATGGCCGTGCGTTTAGCTGATCATATCGTTAAACGCTGATTATTCATTGATCTGGCCAGGCCATTTCATGATGTGGGCAGCGGATATTGGCCATTTCATGAAATGCAACCATTTCATGAAATGGCTGGCCACATCATGAAGTGATCAATTCTATGATCGGGCCACGACATATATATAATATAATTTTTGCGGGAAACTGCGTAAATATGAAACTTTTAGTTTGATGTCTACCAATGGGACTTAAAACTTGCTCACAGCCAAAACATGGCGTAACGCATTAGCTATCTATATTTGAATATGTGTGTGTACTGTTTAGTTGTAATTTTAGTAGATGACCTTTGCCTATTCGAATTAGGTCTTGCATTTTACGGAGCCGCATAAATGACTTCAATTTGAACCTTGTCACACTGACATAAGGCTCCGTTTATGGAGACGCGTTTCCCGCCGGGTCATGCATAGAAGTTCAATAATTCAAATTCAAAAAATTCCGGGCATGACGCTTTTCCATAAACGCTATAGTACGTCGATATACAGGGTTACTGGTAATTCGACGTATTCCTTGCACCACGTTATAGGGGGGCTAATATGCAATAAATTTAACCCCACCTATGTTCTACGAAAGTCAATGGATTTCGAGATATTGCAATTTTTATATTATTTTGAATAATACCCAGAATTCCTTCTTAAACACTATTTATCTCTAAAATATCAAATTTATCGGCTTTGATTATGACATTAGCTTGTAGCTGATACTCTTACAAAGCTTTCTGCATATTTAACTGTTCTTAATGACCATCCAATTGAAAGTAATCATTAAAAGTTAAATAAGTATATTAGAAAATCGTCGAGGTACACGATAAAGAATGATGTTTATCTCAAAAATTTACTATTACACGAAGTGTATAAATTGTAAGACAAACATCCTTATTTAATCAGCTATCCAACGAGGCTTAGACGTCCAAAAAAAATTTAGAAGTTAATGTAAAAATGTCTTATAATACTGAGAAAGGCGATTTCTGAAAAATCTCTACAAGCACGCAGGTGGCCCGTTAAGTGCAATGGATTGCATAATCCTCGCGTAGAAATTAAACAGCAGTCTGTCGGGCACCAACTGTCCTCTAAATGTTAGGATTAGATTAGGTCAGGTCGTTAGGTTATGTTTGGTCAGGGTTAGGTAGGTTAGGTTAGGACCTAAGTGTGCGGGGGAACACCGGCGTGGTTTTAGTCAGTAAGAGTCTGACAGACCCCTCTGCCCACCCCCAGGACGTAGGACAACCATGAGGATTTGTAGTAGGCAAAAAAAAAATGGTCAGGTTAGGTCGTTAGGTTAGGTCACGCTTAGGTTTAGGTTAGGTCACAACTTCGATGCCCTGGGATCTGGAGGCGAGGGCCCTCGCGCTGAGATATCGCCAGAACGAGGAGGCGCTTGAGCGGAGTGATCTCCGCCAGATCCTAGTGGCTGTGGAGGGAACGACTTGCGCAACCCAACGCAGGGCACGACGCAATAGCAGCGGTAAGACCCGTAATGGAGGAGTGGCTGGAGAAGCGGCATGGTGCCCTCAGCTTCCGACCACCACCGACTGCCGCGACTAGTTCACGGCGCCGAAACCTAACTGTGACGTAACCTAACGACCTAACCTAACCATTTTTTTTGCCTACTGGAAATCCTCATGGATGTCCTACGTCCTGGGGGTGGGCAGAGGGGTCTGTCAGACTCTTACTGACTAAAACCACGCCGGTGTTCCCCCGCACACTTAGGTCCTAACCTAACCTACCTAACCCTGACCAAACATAACCTAACGACCTGACCTAATCTAATCCTGACATTTAGAGGACAGTTGGTGCCCGACAGACTGCTGTTTAATTTCTACGCGAGGATTATGCAATTCATTGCACTTAACGGGCCACCTGCGTGCTTGTAGAGATTTTTCAGAAATCGCCTTTCTCAGTATTATAAGACATTTTTACATTAACTTCTAAATATTTTTTGAACGTCTATGACTCGTTGGATAGCTGATTAAATAAGGATGTTTGTCTTGCAATTTGTACACTTCGTGTAATAGTAAATTTTTGAGATAAACATCATTCTTTATCGTGTACCTCGACGATTTTCTAATATACTTATTTAACTTTTAATGATTACTTTCAATTGGATGGTCATTAAGAACAGTTAAATATGCAGAAAGCTTTGTAAGAGTATCAGCTACAAGCTAATGTCATAATCAAAGCCGATAAATTTGATATTTTAGAGATAAATAGTGTTTAAGAAGGAATTCTGGGTATTATTCAAAATAATATAAAAATTGCAATATTATCTCGAAATCCATTGACTTTCGTAGAACATAGGTGGGGTTAAATTTATTGCATATTAGCCCCCCTATAACGTGGTGCAAGGAATACGTCGAATTACCAGTAACCCTGTATAATGTATGAATTGTCCGCTTCTCACACGAAGCCTAAGTCGCAAGACACGCCTTCGTATAACTCCTTTTTAATGTTAAAAGCTTGTTTTATTTTAATTAAAGTTCTACATTGAACAATAAGTTTCAAATAGTCTATTAATTCACCTGGTGTTCTTGTAACTTACTTGCGCAATATGGTTGTGTCACGGGGAGCAGCTAAAGCTTTGCGGAGTTTCAGCTTCTCCTGTACATCTTCCTCCTTTTGGTATATTTTCCACAGACTATCCCAGTCAGCCATAGAAGCTGATTTCATGCCTTGATCAAAAATAAATGTCATTTAGACACAATAGAGATAATACAAAAAAATACCTAATCTATACATATAAAAGGAGAAGCTGACTGACTGATCTATCAACGCACAGCCTAAACCGCTGGGGTTAGAAACTTGAAATTTTGACTGTAGGTTCCTTTTGCAACGTAGGCATCCACTAAGAAGGGATTTTTCGAAATTCAACCCCTAAGGGAGTTAAATAGGGGATGAAAGTTTGTATGGAAAATCGTCACTTCACGGGTTCAAAATTTCACGCAAGCGAAGCTGCGGGCGAAAGCTAGTGGAGAAATATGCAGACTTTTCTAAGGTGGTATTTTTGTTAACTTCGACCTCTTTATAAAAAATATGTACATGTTGGTAAGCGTGCGCGCCGAGTTGACAGCGGTGCCGTCTTTTTGGTAAATATATTTTATGTTGCCAAGTTCTTTCGTTGAATGTGAACAAAGTTTATAAATGCATTAATAGTACTATTCTTTCCATTGAAATCGCACTAAATTAATACATTAATGTAAGCATATCAATTCGTGCATGCCAACCTTACGGTCGTTCGTAGTAGATACAAATAAGTATAAAAGTATTCACCGTAATAGTATACCAGTTCTCGTAAGTCCTGTTGGATAGGCATGCTCTCAAACTTGCCGTGTCGGTTCAACCAAACGTGGAACATACTCTTTGCCCTCTCTTCGGCGTCCGGTAACTGATAGTGCACTGCCAGCGACAATATTCTCGTACGCAACAAACTATAAAAAATATTTATATAAGATTTTATTTTTTATTTAAAACTAGCTGTTGCATTAGTTCTAAGTTTTTTTATGTTAGAAACCTTTGGGCAATTGCCAACAACAACTGTACTTCTTACAAAGTTTCAACTCGATCAGTGAACGATGCGCGAACGCATAGAAGGCGAACAAACATCGAACACACAAACATACATTTTTATATAATAGATTTGAACTGAAAGTTTTTGATTTGTGACCAAAATGTAAATAATGTTACATGCAGACCGATAGCACATTGGAACAAGAGTTCTGGAAATATTTCGATCACATTACAATCGTATAGTGGTTCGACGTAAAAAGCGTGATTTAATATTATAATGTTACTGTGAAAACTGGATCAATGACAATTTCTATGACATTCCAATAAATCCTATTCAAGGAATAGATACCATTAAAAGTTCAAAATGATCAATTTATACAGTACCTGTCAAGAACGGGTAGGTTTTCAGCATCCCAGTTCATTTTCACGTAGATCGGGCGAATTATGCGCTGAATGTATTTCTGTGAACAAAATAAAGGTGTTTTCTTGTAACTCATTATAACCTACTTTAACAGACCATGAGTCAAGATGGTCAAACTATCCAATAGATAGGGTTTCTATTTTCTAAAAAGGCTTCTCGTGTTTTATATTTTATTAAGGTAGCCGTGGTCAATTTCATTGCAAAATCGAGTTACCTATAAGGTAAGTGTTTTTTAACAATTATATTGAAAAAATAGCAGCGTAAATATTTCGTTTCGTACAAAAATGAGTTTATTTTTCTTTTAGTAAAACCTTCAATGAATTTAAATGAAATCTTTTGTTTAGGAGATATCACAATATTATTAATTTCGACTCTGTTGCTTAGTTGGACTGTCGTTCGTGCAACATCGTCCTCCTTACTGATTAAAATTTTTTGGTGTTAATTTTTTTTTTGTCTTTGTATTAAATGAAATCTTTTGTTTAGGAGATATCACAATATTATTAATTTCGACTCTGTTGCTTAGTTGGACTGTCGTTCGTGCAACATCGTCCTCCTTACTGATTAAAATTTTTTGGTGTTAATTTTTTTTTTGTCTTTGTATTCCACCATACTTTATACGCTATCATCTTAATTTTTTATATTAAGGCCTCTAACAGACGACGTTGTTTTGCACGATTGAGAAAGAAGCATTTACCTGACATTATTTTTTACTCTGTGCATCGTTATTTTACGCGTTTTATGCGATGCTTCATTTAATTTAGTGCTGTCCATTTTCATGTACAAAAATAATTTCGTCTGTTAGAGGCCTAATATTAAGCTTAAATAAATATTTACAGTATTGATAACAATAAAACTCTATACATACCATTAGATTATCATACGCCAAAGAGCTGTGCAGTCTGTCCTCCAGATTCCTAAAGACGGATTGGGCAGTATCCCAAGGAGTGAGATCATTCTCCACCAGTAAGTAGGTGGTCAGGTTCAACGCCACGTGGAAAGGCACGGCGCGCGACTCCGCCAACGCAAAAATGTCGTCCATGAGGTTGGATCTGTCTGCTGGAGTGAGCTGCAACAATTACAAAACTTTTATACATACATAGTTATATTTTAAAATATGTATACAAGGTTAGTCGGAAAGGAGGTACTAATACGCAGGCCACTTAAAGTATCACTGATGACGGTTTTGAAGCGTTAAAATGTCAAAATCCGATAATTTTTATTTCCATATAAAATATATTTTATTTAAGTTTTTTCAAAAATTCTTCATCCCTTCTTTAGTTACGAATTGAAAAAATGAAGCTTCTAATTCTTGACCCTAAATATGACCTAAAATGTAAACAAAGCTGATCACAGCTCAGGATAGATAGATTTTAGAATGTTTTTATGTAATTTTTGAACAGCTATTTCTCTTAAACTATTGACTTTTGGGGAATGTGGTAGAACAAAAGTTATTCATTATTATGGGTACTTTAACACCCTTTCGGATTAGTACCCCCTTTCTGATTAACCTTGTATAATTGACCAGGGTTGCATTTAGGATTTTTAGACCCCTAGACTTGTGGTGTTGGCCCTACTTATCAGAGGTTGAGGGTTAAATTCGTAAATTCGCGAATTGAAGATTTATTAACATTGTTATTTCAACTATATGTCTATTTTCAGAAATATGCAATAATCTGTAATGAAAATGACATATTTTCATTTTTCACCTGACTGCGCGACTGTAAAGACAGAGTTATGTTTTTCACGCGTATCTATGTATGTGAGATTCTTTGTACCCTCGAAGCATCCCAACGGCTGGATGGATTTGAATGATTGAGTGCCTATCGATTTGTCTAAGCCGTGCGATGGTTATAGGTTTTGTTTTGATAAAATCAAAATGGCGGCCTTGAAATACGAATCGGCGATAAAGACAAATAAAAAATGACCTGCCATATTATGTTGGGTATCGCTGAATAGGTCTTTAAAAATCAATACGATGTTTCCTTGACCATTTTCCAGCCATAAGCTCCGTTTAAGAATTACACAACCTGAAAGTTGTGTAGGATCTACATAGATACAAGATAAATAGATACGCGTGAAAAACATAACCCTGTCTTTGCTGTCGAGTCGGATAAAAACAAGTTCACCAAGTAAAGTGTATATATAATTCTAACCTGTTTAGATTTTAACTTCATCTGCTCAATCAGTATCTGCCATGTGGGCAGTGAATAGTTGACCCTATAGTACCCAACTTGATTGATGTTCAATTTCAACCAACTATCGCCGTCATTTACCCTCAGTTTTACTGAAAACAAAAAAAAAACTGGCTAACTGAAATACTATAAAGGCAAACCTAATATCATCAAATGTAATTCTTACCATTTTTAGCAGTATCTGACAACCATACAATTTCATCTTTCGGTCCACTGTTGGTTTTGAATGTTATAGGCACAAACCAACGGTAGCTAAAAAGACAAGATTTAGAAGAATATGAATAAGAATCATTTATTTTCAGAAAAATATACACAAAAAAAAAACAAATATCAAACAGAAGCCTATTATTAAATACTAGTTTTGTTGAACTCTGGAACCCAAAGTTTTTTTTTTTGTCTTTGCCCCACTCTACGATATCTCCTGTATCGTGGGTGCGTTTAGGGTCAGCTCACACCGAGACGCGACGCGACGCGACGATACTGGAAGAAGCCCGTGATTACGCGCTGCGCCGCGCGCCGCCGCGATACGCATCGCAACGTCGCGAGGCGCATCGTAAAATCTTCGGCAACACGACGCCTCGCTGCGCAGCGAGGCGTCTCGCTGCGCAGCGAGACGCCGCGCGGCGCAGCGGAATGTGTCTACATTCGCCACGTGCTTCCGCCCCGGCCCGCGTCCACCCTCAAATTCACCATGAATTCTTCTATTTCTCCATAAATTATGCACCCAAATACTCCTGTGTGATGTCTTCCTTTTAATTTTAATTTTGTATTCTTCTTGCTCTGCCTCTTCTGCAAGAAGTCCGATTATTACAAGATCCCAGTCAATCATTATAATTTCACTCGAGCACTCGACCGAACTGCATCAACTTTACACGAAGTCTGGACGGAAATAGTACAAACAAGTTGCCACGGCGGCCTCGACTGCGCCTCGCGGCGCATCGCGGCGTCGCGCGGCGTTGAGAGGCGCGGCGCCGCTCTTGCACGCCGCGCATACCGCTACGTCGCGATGCACCGCGCTACGCCGCGAGGCGTCACGAGGCGCAGCGCTGCGTGGTGCAACGTATTCTGAATTCTCACAATGAAATGTGTATCTTTTCGTGTAGAAAATAAAGTTGTATTTTGAGTCGCTCTTTTAAAGTATGCGCGCAGCGTCGCGTCGCGTCGCGTCTCGGTGTGAGCTGACCCTTACAGACACAAATCTCACATTACACATACGATAAATCTTGTGTCTGGGCCAGTGACAGGGCCCTTGCACTTAAATTACAATAATATTAACTTCTATTTTACCAACAAAATGGTAACAAAAAATCATCTGTTATCATTTTTGTCTCGAAGCATTTTCATTGTTAGCGAATTCCAGTTTTAATGATACCTGTATTACCAAGTCATCACCAGCTGGACTTAAAATGCGCAAAGCGAGGTAATTTTGCCGTCGCATTATTTCGTGCCGAGGCAGCCCCGCGAGCACGGATCTTTTTATCGAGTCGATTCGAGAAATTTATCTATTCTGAACGTCAAATTTGAAATAAGATATAGATAAAATGACAGCAGTTGTCGTTTTATCTATATCTTATGTCAAAAGGTGAATGCAGAGCCACTACTTGCTGATCATCACCACCATCGAGGCAGTGGCGTAGCTACCGTAGGGTTAGGCGGGGCAGTACCCCGGGGCCTACAAGCTCAAGGGGCCCCTCGGCCTCAATGAACGACGTTCGAAAAAGATATAATTCCCTAGTTGAAAAAAGAATTTTCTACTTTTAACTTAATGGCCTCTGGTCTGAGCAACAAATCTCGAACGGCTCGAACTGAAATCACAAAAATTTCTCCCATCTCCAGAAGTATTCTGCTGCGTTACACATAATACTTAGTAGTAAGTAGCTTTGCTTTATTTTGCTCTGCAGTGGGGGATAAGGAGCTGATGATGAAGTAGTTTTGCACCTTTAAAGTATTTAATTGGGGGCTAAGTCACCCTCGTCAGGGGCACCCTTAATTCGAAACCCCACACGTGGTCCCCGGGTGGTGCCAATCAGGTGACAACTTTTCGCTTCGTGGTAGGATCTTTACGGTCCGCCTGGGTAGTCACCACCCTCACATTAAAGTCCGGCGCCAAGCAGTGTGCACTGTGTTCCGTCGTGTGTATGTGAGAGCCAGAGGGGTATAGGGTAATCCCTCTATATCTCTGTTACTTGGATTCGTGTGCTTCATCTTAGACCCTGTCTGCGCTTACCATCAGGTGCGACGAGGGTCAAATGCGACCAAGAGAAGGAAAAAAAAAAAATTGTTAGGTACGTTTAAATAGGGCCCTAATTTCAATTTTGCCCCGGGGCCCTTGGTTACATATCTACGCCACTGCATCGAGGGCGGCAAGAAGCATCCCAGGATAGTTGTCTCTGTCGATCAACACGTCAGGTAGCCTAGTGACTTACTTGAACTTGGAATCATTAGGGTAAACCGCGTCAGGGTCAATAAGGAATCGTGACTGCGACACGAAGTAGGTGTTGGGCATGTCTCCCTTTCTCACTTCCAACACTGGGTATCCCATTTGTCGCGTCCAAGTATCCATTACATACCTAAAATATTTCAAGATATTAACATTATAATTAGTTTAATTACCAAAAGAACATAATATTGTTTTTTTTGCCAGTACTTGTTACAAAAAGCGGAAAAAAACTTTGCCGGTGTGAGGAAAAGAACGCTCAAGTTCTGGTTTCAGCAGAACTTGAGCGTTATTTTCCTCACTTCAGAGAGGCAATGTTATTTGGTAGTCGTAAAATAACTTAGCCACTCTGAAAACAGGCTTTGAGCGTTCTGTTCCTCACTTCAGAGGGGCAAACTTATTTTACGTGTACTGTACTTACCCTGTACACATATCTGTATGGTACATATCTGTATACACACGTACGTAGCAGCGTTTACTAGACTTACATGCACAGACAGAGAACCAGAGCAACTATTTGTAGGCCATACAATTATTTGTTTCGTGCGGGATTGAATAATGGAACCCATAGCCCAAAGTACACAAAGAAAGTTTTTTTTTTTTTTATATCGTTGCCCTACTCTAAGATTTCTCTTGTATCGTGGGTGCGTTTACAAACGCCCAGACCCGCAACAACCATCTGTAGGCCATACGAATTTTTGTTCCGTGTGGGAATCGAACCCACGACCCATAGCTTAGAAGCCAATCGCTTAGCCACTGCACCAAACGTGACGCCAAAATTTTCAAGCAGGGTTTTATTTTCATACCTTGATAAGGAGGCTAGAAGTTTTATATTATGATCATAGCTTATATGGCTTTATTAGATTAGAGGCCTATCCAGAAGAGGGCAACACAAACTATGCTTATGAATTTATTCACGCTTGATTCCTAAGGGCGAGATTCACAGACCGCACTTAAACTTTACTTTGCTATGTAAGCGTTTCATGTGAATATGAACCTTATTCTTACGGGATTAATGTTCATATTCGTATAACCGGATAGTACTTAAAAATCTAAATGTACATACGAAAGATTTAAGTCAGGATAATCGCTCTTGAAGTAAGGTTCCAATGATGACAGTAGGTCTTGAGTGACAGTGTTGCCAAACTCATATTTCTTCAAGTAGTCAGAGACTCCCAAACGGAAATTCTCAAGACCAATGAAACCTTCCAACATTCTTAAGATTGATGCTCCCTAAAACAAAGAATAACTATATCATTGGTAAATTAAGTATATTTTATGTGTTTTGGGCTTTGTAGGTTAATAATGTGAACATTGGTTGCTCTGTAGAACCAAGCCAAAAATTATTTCTCAAGTTCATCATATTAGAACATGCACGTCCATGCAGACATGTGTCTCCCATGACATATTGCATAATCACCATGCTTGGGTAATGGATTTGTGGTTGCAGTATGTTGTTATTAGCAGCTAGAAACTGCTGCTCATCATCTTTGTCACCCATGGGTTAAGAAGGGATGGATGGCTTAAATTATACTCACCTTATTATAAGAGATCGAGTCAAATATAGCTGTGATTTGATCAGGAGTAGCCACTGTTTGCACTATCGGGTGGCTGGATAGCTTAGCATCAGTCACTAGTACTGGGTGCAAAGTTTTGGTTAAGAAGTGATCCAACTGAAAGGAAAAACAAAACAATTCTTTAGTAATCTCTTCTTAAATCCTAATTGTTTATAATATTGCTATAATTAATAATAAATTAAGTATAGTATTTAATTAATTAAAGTCCAAAAACGTACAACTTTCCAAGTTGGCTCAATGGTATCTAGTGCTTTAACTTGCATGTAAGAAGCAAAGCCTTCATTTAACCAAACTTCATCCCACCACTTCATGGTCACTGAAAACATTTTGATATTCAAATACAAAATCAGACTTCAAAAAATTGAAAAGCATCAAGTAATGACCATATAATAAAATTAGCTTTTTCCTGTGGAAACGCAGCAACTAATACGCAAAATTCGATCCGATTGTGATCTACATTAACGGACGCGTCCGTGTGGTAACGGACGCAAGGAATAGCACTACTTACCCCCATCTCTTCCCGTGGGTGTCGTAAAAGGCGACTAGGGGACTCACTAGAGGATGGGCAGCAGCGTTCTCTGAGTACTTTAACAACCATACTGCGATCGCCAACCCGCCTGCCAAGCGTGGCGATTATGGCAAACCCCCCCCAACATTGTTTGGGGGAGGCCTATGTCCAGCAGTGGACATCATTCGGCTGAATGATGATGTGATCTTCATGCTCTAATACAAATAATATTACAATCACAGAATCACGAATTCACGGTACGTGTGGTGTTCGTCAAACAGGAGTTCGATACACTATCTCCAAAATGCTTCATTAGTGGAGCTAATAACGTCACATTTGGTAAATCAATATTCGTAATCATAACTTCAAGTGGGCTGCACATTCAGTCGTCAGTTGTCCCACAGCTGCCGACTGGATCCCGTGAAGACTGCAGCCCGTGATGTTAGGAGATGTGGTTTCCGCACTTAGTCCTTTAAGTGGACCATTGTACGTGGGCCATGGCGGCCATCATTCCAGCTGCAGCCCGTGATTCGGTGATTGTAATTTTTATTAGAGCTAGAAGATCACAATCGTAACGATTTTTGCGTATATGTAGCTGTTGCCATAAGAAAATGCTAATTTTATTATATGGCCACTATTTGATGCTTTTAAGTTTTTTGAATTCTGTAAATTAGCCCAGAAATCTTCGAAAAAACAGAGTACATACCTACATTGAAGGTGATTGAACCAGAAATTCTATTAAAGGATGCCTACATTTCACTACTACGTTTACAAAGGTGCACACAATAACCTTTGTACAGTGTACAAACCAGACAAGTATGCAGGCAACCAAACCAACTAAATAAACCAAACAACAAAAGCAGCCAAGTCTTTGTCATAGCTTGTCATCTCTAAGGCATAAAAATATTGACAGTTGCCAGCGTCACACATAAATGTTCATTGTTTGCATGACATGACAATAACTCGCAGTAGTAGGCATAAATACTTAAATCTTTCCCCATTGAGTCAAGCCACCTTGCAAATAAAGTGCGTAATATATAATATAACATAACAAACTACTGTAAATAAGTAATTACCTAAGTTTCCAAACCACATGTGTGCCAGCTCATGGGTTATAGTATTGGCAACATTTATTTTGTTCATAGCTGATGCTTTAGCCTCATCAACAAGGAATGATGTCTCCCTGTAAGTGATCAGACCCCAGTGCTCCGTAGCACCTGATACATAATCAGGAATAGCAATCATGTCTGAAAGAGAAACAATATCAATCATAGAGTATTAATGATAATGAAGATAGAAGTTATTAGCATCCTTAGAAAGGTATATAATATGTTAAAGTCATAGTAATTAAATAGCTATTATACACATAATTACTGGTTATTATGTATAATGACTGGTCATTATGTATAATGACTAAATTGTCTAGACATTGTGATAAATTAATCACTTTATCCGGATATTCTTCGTAATAGCTGGTCATAGTTAGTCAAAGTAATAAATACGGTCCGACTTGCTTCCCCTCCCGTTAATGTTTTCCCAATTAAGTAACGTGAAATTATAATCTATGCAGTGCCTCCGCTGCCGGCGCTGGTTACCAAACTGGCTGCCGGCGCTGCGCCAACTGCATACACTGTATTTTTACACCTTCAAGACCTCTTCAAACTCTTTATGTGACGATTATTCGTCACCCACTTTCATTTTCACAATAAAAACAAATGAAAAACTTAAGGGGATGTTTGTAAGGTTATTTGGGTTTCTAAAGCAGAGTCGACGAAGCCCGCTGCGCGGAGCCCCTATTTCTGGCTGCAGGGTTTAAAGTAACCTAACACGAAGGGGATGACGGGGGTTTCGTTCGCTCGCTTCGCTCACTCACTCTAGCTCTCTTCATCCCCTTCGAACCTAACCTATCCGTGTCGGCGTGCCCTTAAATAAGGAGCTCGCTTCGCTCGCTCTTGAAATTTGTCAGTTGGAAGACAAGTTAAAGTGTTTAGCCCAAAATCTAACCTACCTTTCAACTAACATACCTACCAAACAACTTATCACCGCCGCCGGTGTCCATTTTGGGTGCCGGCAGCCGATATATGTATTTAATTTTCAAAACTTTATAATCTTCACCTATACTGGTTTTATTACTTTATCCAAGTCTCCCAAGGTATTATATAATAGCTAGATAATGTGATTAATTCTGTGTCATTTATCACTTAGTCTAAATTGATTAGATATTACATAATGGCTGGATAGTACATATAATATCTGGATTTATTACTTTTGCTGTAACATATACATAAAAATAATATAATTTACTTTCATACCTAGTTTAGGTAGAGGGAATGGCACTTCATAATATTTGATGTAGAACTCAGTTGCCCTCTTTCCAATGTCCTGAGCAAAGTCGATTTTGTACAGTTCTTGTTTTTGAGCAAATGAGCGAAGCATGAAGCTCTTGCCGATACCACCAGAGTAGACTTCAGCCTCTTTATAGTCAAAATCACAGATAACAAAGCATGCCAAGTAAGTGGACATTGGTACACTAGTTGCAAATGTGACCTTATCCATTTTAGCCTCTTTATCAAATTCTGATGATATTTCCTGCAGAAACAACATTTATTAACTTTACCAAGGAAAATCTTATTCGCCCTATAACAAGTAAGGTAAGAAAACATTATATAATAATAACACACAATTCATGGAGTTTCTTGCCGGCTCTTCTCCATAGAGCCTACCTTTTGGAACCGTGCACCTAGTTTTGACGTTTTAAGTGCCTGTAATCTGGTCTATTTGGAATAAAAAACTTTGACTTTGACACAAATAAAATACTAATATTTGACAAACCTGGCTCATATCTGATTATGGCCAGAAAACAGTTTTTTTTTTAAACCTTGGTCCACTGTAGTCTTTCTCCTGTATCATGGGTGCGTTTACAGACACAAATCTCACAATCACAAACGCCCAGACACGAGACAATTATCGGTAGGCCTTACAAATTTTTGTTCCGTGTGGGAATCGAACCCGTAACCCGTAGCGCAGAAGCCAATCGCTCGGTCACTGCACCAAACGTGTTGTCAAAGATTGCAGATACACATTGAAAAAAAAAACATGAAATACTGAATACTTACATTCATGTTTGAAAGGGCAATGTAAGGTTGCGGCTTCCACAAAGTTATATCAAATGTAGCCTTGAAGTCAGGCTCATCAAAGCAAGGAAATGCTTGACGAGCATAAGTTGGTTGAAATTTACTGGCCACCATAGTCCTGAAAATATGTGGTCAGTGAAATGTTTACTAGTGTACACTGGCATGTGATTGGTGATGATATGATGATATAAAACATTGAATTATGATACAATTATATTATAATCTTTCATTGCACTAAGGGTCTCCCCACACTTATCAATACGGAATCGGCTTAGGCCAGTCAGAAAAAGCTTTATGTCTCGATAAGTGTGGGGAGACCATAAGGCTTGTAAAAGAATTGCTACCTGCAGGCAATTTATTTAAATACTCATGCACAATTGAAACTCAGGCATTGTATGGTTCAAAACAGTATGTGATAATAAACAAAAAAAAAATTACAAACACATCACAAACATACAACATTAATATTGGTTTGATGACATTTAGGGGGTGCATGAAAAGAGCCTCCACGATGACGATACTTAAGTACGTCCAGCGCACCCTGGGCAGTCAGCCCCGCTACCAACCTTCCTGATTGGCTAATCTTTTCAACACAGCATGAGCTAGTTTCGTATAGCTCGTGCTGACACGTGAGAAGAAGATGACATTTAAAGAACTTGGCCATCTCTTTTCAAATTACAATACATAATAGAGAGAAAACAATAAACATGCTTTTTGGTTGGCACCCTCATGCAACATTCAAATCATAAACCAAACATTATTTCCAATGATGTCAAAGAAATTATCTTAATTTACCTAGCATCATATAAACGTGAGGAATACAACCCAACGATATTCCTGGTTAGGTCACCATTGAAGTCTATACAGATTTGGTAGTTTCCAGCGCACAGAGCAGAATCAAAATGTATGAACAATTGTTCCATCTGTTTAATCTCCAAAAACTTTGAGACGGCGATCTCATCGGCGTCTTTGTAAACCTTTACATTGGTTATATTCAGAAAGTTTGAATGCAGATTGATATAGTTTTTTTCTTGCTTGATCACAACGTTAATTTTTACGCTTCCCTGAAATACGCCTTCGTCTAAATTCGGACGCAATTCAAGTTTATAATTCTCAGGACGAACTAGTGGAGAGAGCCTCTCAGACAATTTCACGTTAATACGCATATCTTCCATAATATTTTTATCGGTAGAAAAATTTATTGGGTTTTGTTGTCTTATTACATTAGTGAACCTAAATATCTGTCTACGACCGCGGCGTCTCAAAGACATAAGGTTAATGTCCAAATTCTTTTTTATTAATAAACTTCGGAAATTACATATCATTAGTTATAAAATTAAAACTGATATTTTATTTATTATTGTTTTTGATTTGCACATCTACACCTGATTGTGATTTACGGACAGACTACGTCAAACGTCAAAGTAACAAACGTCAAAAATTTGAAATGTCATCTTGACGTTTTTTTATCAATTACATGGCAAGATTTTAGGAATAAAGTCTCTGAAAAATAAAGTAGGTTAGTTTATACTTTGATATCAAGGGGCGACATCTGGCGACATTGATAATTACTAAAAATATTGCATTTGATCGTATATCACTGTAAAAATGGAACATAAACATTTTAACTTAACTGTATAGGCAACATTGTCAGTTTTCCTGTTTTACATTTCACGATAATCTTATTGAATTATTTTTCGATCGAAGTCTTACGATTACATCAATTCCATCACACAAGTTTCATTCAAAATATTGGTAAGGATGAAACATCGTTTCTCACTTTGATCACTACCTAAGTACTACGTACTACCTACCTACTCATAACAATTTTTTTGTTAGACCCGTACCTAGCATAATTTTAAGTCCATGACCGTGTGACCGTAAACCGTAAGCATGCAAGACTAAGGGCCTGCGCCCACTGGCGGGACGGCATGGCAAGAATTTATTATATTCAAATCATTTTCTAACTTATTTTTAATACCATGAGCATTTGTTTTTGCTTAGCATACCGCGGGATGCTTCGTCGTTCCGCGGAGTGCTGGAGTATGTCGCGGTACGGTAATTAAGAGTTTTATAGAGTGTTAATAAGGTTTAAAATTATTTGAGCTTAAAAATCCCTTGCCGTGCCGTCCCGTCAGTGGGCGCAGGGCCTGACGTGTTCCTGAATGTGTTAGGTACCCAAGAAGGCACGCTATCAAAAACTGCCTATTATAAAACAATGTATAACATCTAGCATCCTATTATTTTAGGTACATAATGTTAGCTTTATCAGATTACCAACTGACTGAATAAAGCTATGATTATTCAACAGCAATTGGATGAAGTTCGAAATATACGGTATTTTATTTGTTAAATTAGGACTTTATCCAAAGGCTTTCGATGGTACGGTCAGCATCAAAAGTAGCTGAACAGTAGAGTTTTTAAACTTGGCATTAATTAGAAAACGAATTGTTTTAAAACAAAAAGTTTAATAGATACCTAGAGCTGCGAGATATAGCTCTAAGTATGCCTTAAATTTTTTGTTGCCTATCAATTAGTTATATAATTAATGCAAAGTTTAAAAACTCAAATGCTCAGCTACTTTTGATGCTGACTGTACCTACAGATAAGTACAATACGGCCGACGTATCTTGGCGAGTCTGAAGTTAGTTGTTTGGCTGCGCAATGAATCTTTTAGAAACGAAATTGTCTACTGCGCAGCTAATCAGCTAACTTCAGACTCGCCAAGATACGTCAGCCGTATTGTAGGTACAATGAATACAACCTAACTAGTGCCATCCTCGAGTAACGCGTTCCCGTTTGGCAGTTTGTCATTCGACCAGTTAGAACGCGTAAGGTCTTACTTATGTAATGATTTTACTTATGTACCGAATTATTATTTAAGTTGTCTACTTACCCGCCGTTTTTTAAATTGCTCGCATAAAATCCGACAATTTTATTATCCAATCTTCCTGAGAATAGAATGAACAACTTATAGTATTCCTTATTTATTTCATGTTCTAAGTTTATTCTCAATAACTCTCTTTTATCTAGAGTCTTAACACTGGATACAATTGGTATGCTTTGATTATAACTGTTTTTTAAACCAACGAAATGAATAACCAAATTATTTGTATGCAACGATATTGTTTTAACTGTTTGTAGAACACGAATTGTTATCATGACAGATCCATCAAAACTTTTACTAGTCATGTTAGGATTTAACATAAGTCTATAATTCTTTGGTCTAACTTTTCTTGATAGTCTATAATAATTTTCATCCTGAAAACATAACAAGATTTTAGTTGTTTGGTCACATTTCATCAAGTGGCGGAAAAGAACGCAGGTCAACGGGTGGAGTGGGGCTTCATTAAATAATATGGTGTTGCCATCACTAATCAATAAATCGTCAGTGGAAAGGTAAAAAGACTAAAGCGCCAATATACCTACTTTACAGGAGAGCGTTTTAAAGTTTTTTTTTGACGAAAAAAAATCATTACAATTTTTCTTTATAAGTTATCTTAATGAAACTAACATACCGATGTTATGTGATTTTTTGCTATTTTTTGGTCTTTGAATGAAGCTTCTATCTCTACTGGTTCGTGAGATAGATGTCGCTTTAGTCAATATCAACTAATCATTTCGAAAAACTCGGTAAGGCCAAAATACTAATCCACCCTAGATGATTTTGTACCCACAGTCGAAAAGTACTAACAAGCCATCAAGTACTAAATGATAACCAAGTAAATATACTTAAGGTTCTATGTGCTGCATAAAATGGAATGCATAAATCACTAACAAGAATATTTACATTTAATCTTGTCCAACTAAAAATTACTTACTACTAATTAAATACCATTCCGATTTACAGACACAGGAGAGTAAAATTACTAAAGCACAAAAAGTTACACGTTATTGTGATTTTCAGTGGTACCATTCCTACCACTGAAAATTATGTTTTTTTTTTATTTGTAAATTCTAGCATGTAATTTTAATTAGACATTAAATCTTTTTTGCGACGTTTCGAGATGTGAAAAACCTTTAAATACCAATGCAGAAATATTGTTAAAACCCAAACAACGGATTTAATGATTTTATGTGTCTGATGGTGTTACTGAAGGTAACTGAAAACTTCAGTAATTCTGTCAGTATGGAATTTGATGTGGACAAAATTGCAGTTATGCATGAAACGTGAGGGAAGATTGTGGGATCCTAGGGACTTCAAGTAACTTAGATCCCACTCCCCAAAACCTACACATACTTGGATTTAATTAGGTGATAGGCATTAGGGAGACCAACATGAAGCAATCGTTGTAGGAATGCTTCAGGCCGCCTGAATATGTTCAGAAAAATGTTTTATTGAGCGGAAGCAAAGTCTTTAAAGGTTGGGTTATGCCGGTCTTGATGAATCCTTTGACATAGTCAAGTGGATTCTAATCGTTCTTGACGCCTTGGATAAATGGTCCGTGCACTGCTGATTCTATATCGAATGCATCACTTGCGTTTATCGGTGATGTGGCTGTATATTCCGCGGAAGTGATATAAAGGGATCGAGAGTTTTTAAACACAAATACCCCTCACAACCGCGAAATGTACAGTTTCAGGGAGATGTGATCGCCGTGGACAAGGAACTGACCCCGCTCTTCTGGGCTTAAGAGACTGGCGCAAACCTACAATACATAGAACCAATGACCGCAAAGAAGTAAGGCAAAGCAAGCATTCGTATCCTAGCTATTTTTTCTAGACGACGTCGATGGTCTTGTATGTGCGATTGTGAACGAAGTTGTGATGACGAACAAGTACTGGAAATATGTATATTGTGAAGGATGGAACGATTGACACTGTCGAGCATGCCACCGTCCGGGAAAACGGCGAGTATTTGCACAGACATAACCTGGAGGGCAAAATTATTCACCAGCAATATGCTCTGAAGTACAATGTTGTACCTACATCGTGTACCACACTTCAAGTATGTCCGACTCAGTTCTTGAAAGTGTCAAATTGTACCGGGATCGATCTATCATCCATCACCCACAGGACTGTTGTTCTCAAAAAGCCTGATTAGTTATCGGCCGGAGCGTCGCACAATGATTGTATTGTTGATATTATTGCCACTCATGACGAGAATTTCGTGAAACTTGGAAAAGCACGAAGCACCCGAGGTTGTCAACATTTAGGACGTGGATTCAGCAGTCCGTGCCGATAGTCGTTACGGCCAATGGCATTAGGTCAAGAGCCTCGATCAACACCGCAAAAGACTCTCGTTAGGCGGCTAGATCAGGCTTGATAGAGTGTGCGGTACTCCCTGACACAGCACGCATTGTGCAAAAGTTTCTTTCTCTGAAGCCATGACCACAGGTTGCACTCGCGCGCACGAGCCGTTCAAAGATTGGTCGTAAGTCCACCGCGCCATCAGCCAACTACACGCCGTATAATTCTTTCTTAGTTTGGTGCGGTTTAGTGACCCTGATAAAGAGTTACTTAAAAAAAAAGCGTAATATATCGTATTTTTAACCCCCGACGAAAAAAGAGGGGTGTTATAAGTTTGAAGCCTATGTCTGTCTATCTTTGTGTATGTGGTATTGTAGCTCCCAAACGAATGAACCGATTACAATACGGTTTTTTTTAAGGCTGGTTAACTAGGAATGGTTATAGGCTGTTTAATGGAAATCAGTTCAGCCGTTTCAAAATGATCAGCTCTGCAGTTCACAGTTGGAGTAGAGATTTCAACCACATAGGTAATAGATATCCATTTGACTTACATTTATGCAAACCTATAGTGACAATATTAGGGTACAATTTTTAGGGGAATGTGGGTTTGAAAGGTTGTTAACACTTCTAACTTCGAAATAGCTAATAATCAGGCAGACTCAGTGATTTTGCCACATTTACATTTGTGTTTTTGACAAGAAGGACTTTGAAGATGGCTCAGGGAGGTTATCCGCCCTCCGCAATGACTAGTTTGGACCCATCGTGTTTGAGCTCGTATGACTCGTTATGGACAGCAGCTTATCATCGCAATAATAATTAATAATCGGTTACAAGGATCGACAGCCACATTACAAAGAAGGGGGTTTTTTAAAATTTTAAATATTGACATAGTGGTGATAGATCGATCAGAGCGTCTCACAATGATTGTTGATACCACTGTTTCGCATGATGAGAACCTCGTGAAAGCTGAGAAAGATAAAGGAAATAAATATCAAGACTTGGCACACGAGGCTGTCGACATGTAGGATGTTGATTCAGCAGTAATTGTGCCGATAGTAGTACGGGGAATAGCTTAATAGCCAAGAGCCTCGACCAACACCTAAAGAGGCTCTCGTTGGGTGGCTGGATCAACGGCCTGATATAGAAAGCGGTACTTCTCGAAACGGCGCGTATTGTTAGGAGGTTCCTTTCTCTGAGGCCCTGACCACCGGTAGCTTGGACCCTGTTCCTGATGCCAGTGGGATAATTTTTTTTATATATAAGAATGTCTTTTTTTTAAAAGAAATATTTAAAAATGAAAATTGTAAGTTAAATTTAAGTATCATTGTTATGTTAAATGAGACGTATAGCCTTTCGCACTATTAAATAAAATCTCATACCGACTACTAAATAGACTTCCTTATTTAATTTAGGAATATTTTTGTTACTTAACCGCCATTCATTACAAATATTTGTAAAACGATTTTTACTAAAACGCCAACAATACTACGACACAATAATGCAGAATTACTAACAAACCACTGAAATGGATTTAGTCTGAAGGATTAATTACTAATAAACATTATTTAGCTTAAATGAGAAATCGAATAATACTGATAAACCATCGTTTCTCTTAAGTACTTAGATAAAAAGTATTTAAGCGACGTCAACCTATAAAACATCGAAAAAACGTCGCTTTAGTCACTCATCAATGTACTTACAGGCAAAATTTTGGAATGCTAAAGCGCCAAAAAAGTGCTCAGATCACCACGAGACCTAGACCAATCGACGCAGAAAAAAAATTGCAGTCGAACTGTATATATAACTCATTTTGACCAAAAGTGGCGCTTTAGTCTTTTTACCTTTCCACTGACGAAATTATGGTTGCTGAACATGGACTACAGTTATTAGCCGTTAAGAATTATTCGCTACACATGGCATAGGGATTGGTGATAGCAGTATTATTATGACACACATACCTACCCTTTGGAGCCTACTCTGAAAAACGCATGGCGAAGTTTCGCATCGAAACGAAACAACGACAAACATCGAACTTATAAATACGTTTAAGAACGAATTAATAGATGTCAATTAACATTTAGCAAATAACATGGAAGATAAAATGTCAAATCGCTAAAATTGAATCGATCGTCGGATCTGAAACACTTTCGTGGAAAACGTACGATCCCCATCTTATCCCTTGGCCTTCTATGCACGAGATGTTGCCTCTTTGCTGAGAACCACTTGAAGAACGGTTCATTGTAATCAACATAAAATATGTTTTTTTAAGAGCCACTTGCACAAGACCCTGATAAAATTTAGGCTCCTACCTCTGTTTCTGTTGCTTTCCTGTTCTCTTTAGTCGCGCTGTTGTTTCCACAACCATGATGTTCGAGGAGTTTTCTGCATGCATCTCTGTCTAAAGCCGCTAACGCAACCGTGGATACGAACAGGCTTATAGTGGCCAAGATAAAAAATATAAGTAATTTGTTGTTACTAGTCCATTTTCTCAGTTTAGAATTACTCATCTGAAATTAAGAAACAAACTGTTATGTTTCGCTAAGATTAGAAAACGCTGCTACTGTTTTTAGAAAAAGTATAATCAAGGTGATATTCGGCGATGATAATGTTATTGTCGCAAGCGCAGCTGCCGAGCTTGATGTTCTAGGTTCGAGCATTGCATTGGTATGAACCACGAAGCAAATACAAAGGTATGAACAGCTCCGTCTATTGAAAGAAATAGGTACATACATAGATATAAGACAGCTAGAGCTAATGAAGTACAGACGCCACAAAAATCTTTAATCGATTTTCATCATTATCGTAGAAGTATTAAGTTCAAGGTTGATTGGGAAAATTTGACAGTTTCGGGTAGCTTGATGTGCTGGCGTCTGTACAACAATGATCTTTCTGAACTATATCTACTTATAGTTACAAAGAACCAATGCCAAAGTGTAACAATAACATCGTAGGTACTCTTTTTGCGAGAATCTTTTTTTCGCTCAAGACAATTCCTAAAACTCCCCAGTCTTATTAAGTAAATAATTGTATTTTTTAAATTTAGTACCTAATTATTTTAATTAATTTGTAAGTTATCAGTTGCTAATGTAGGTATTTCAATAACAGAAGGTAGGTAAGTAGAAGCTTGGTCATCATTAATTCTATTGATGTAATAATTATTAATACAGTTTCTTTTTTTATGCCCGATCGCCAATCCAAAAATATTTATGAGATAATATTGCCGTCAGTAAATGTCCGGTCTTAACTTATTCGATTATATAACTTAATCGAAGAAATTTAATTTCACTTTCAAATCTTTATGAATTTCTAGGAAGTGGTGCTTTCATTCCTATTTATTTAAAATATTATGACGATCTCACAGACAGACAGACATTACTAAGCAGTAGACTCACGCATTAAGGATAATACCTATAGCCACATTTAGTTATTAAGTGAATTGAATTATCTAGTGTCGCTGTCACTTCGCTATCTGTCTGTTAGCTTTCTCACTTCACTCTCTTCGTCATTATAAATAGATAATTTAATCAGTTGTAGTAAATGCGCGTATTACTGTGCCTTAGAACCATTGTCATTTGGTGAATTCTTTTTAAATAACTTATAAAAACACAAAATTTCACTTACCGTACCGTGAGTTATTCTCTCACTTTTGGAACTGCATCTATTGTGATATTACTCGTATATTACACTTTTTGATGCCGATATTTTATATTTTACCTACAATATTCAATAATAAACTGAACGTAGGTGTTTGTTATAAGCGTGTCTGTGACAACTACGATTAAAATGCTCGCACTAGCCTGTCGATGTTACGACATAAGTTTCACTCGTTGACTGCCACGGTTCACTCTATCGGACGCAATAGTTGGCCAAAATAAAGTAACCACGAGGATTTTTACATAGTTATAAAATAGTTACCAGTTTTTGCCTAAATGGTTCCGAAGTTTAACCTACATTTTAAGTCATTATGCTAGAGTTGCATTTACGAAATGACGTTTCTTTTCTAGCTTTCACAATCAGTTGCTGTAGATACTTTGAGGGTACATTTGTATGTATTCATATATAATAATAAATAAAAATATACAAGGTTACTCGGAAAAGGATATCGGAAAAGGATTAGTTTGACATAAGAATTCTTAGCCCTGGTTATGGCTCATTTTAGTGCGAGAGCCGGCTGCAAAAATACCTACCTCATCGGCTACCCCAATAGGCTATATTTAGATCGTTAACCGACACTTAAACACGTCAAAAAAATCAGGTCTGCCAGAGCCGATCCTGCCGGGTCATAGAAATAATCGATACTTTTTGACGTAATTTTTTAGTAAAAATTACGTCATAAGATACCCGAATGAAAGTGCTGGCAGCAGTTAACCATTGATTAGTTATGTAAAAAAAAGTGGGTCTGCCATTGCGCACCCTGCCGGAAGTACTTGGCAGACCCCTAAAATATGCCCTTCTGACACACTAAACCTACCTCATCGAGTACCCGGATGGGACCAACGCTAAATAATAACCAAGATACCCCTGATAATGGATCAAAAGGTCTGCCAGGTCTAAGCTTGCCGGAACTTAGTGTTCAAAGCATTTGAAGTTGATAGGGAGCATACTTTCACCTGAAGTCAAAACAACATTATTTTGATTCTTTTATACAAATTTATGAATATTAACTGCTTTTCTTATCACAACATGAAATAATAATAAATAGACCAAGAAAACCAAATAGGTACATAAAAACCATCGCGCGAAAACGAGACAGCTATAGTTTGTTTGTTATTAGTATCACGAGACACGTTGGAGGCCGATTCCTGCTTCGATTAAAAAAGCATTTAAAAGTCTTAACATAAAAAATACTGAAGACTTATGGGGCATTTCTGTAAGGGTTCTTGGAGTTATAATTGACACCATTGCCCCTATACTTGCAGGCATATTCAACCAATGTTTAGATAGCGGTACATTTCCCGATTTGATGAAACATAGTAAGATTATACCAATCTTCAAATCGGGCTGCAAGAATAACCCCTCTAATTATAGACCCATTTCTGTGCTTCCAGCACTAAGTAAAATTTTTGAAAAAATTATGCTTGATCAGATGATGTTTCATTTCAACCTAAACGGGATATTGCACAGTCGCCAGTATGGTTTCACGAAAGGTAGGTCGACCACAGACGCAGGAGTGAAACTAGTCACTCAAATTTTGGAATCCTGGGAGAGCTCTCAGGATGCTGTTGGCATCTTCTGTGATCTCTCCAAGGCTTTCGACTGCGTTGACCACAATACACTTATTTGTAAATTACACCATTACGGAATTCGTGGACGAGCTGCTGACCTCGTTTTTTCTTATCTATCAAATAGACAGCAAAAGGTGGGTGTCAATGGTGCTATATCGTCGGGGTCTCTGGTTAAGATGGGCGTGCCTCAGGGCTCAATTCTTGGGCCTTTTCTATTTCTAGTTTATATAAATGATCTCCCTTTTATGATGTCCAATTTATCTGATATAATTTTATTTGCTGATGATACTTCCCTAATTTTTAAAATAGATAGGAAAGATAGGGACGTTTTACATGTCAATGAGAGCCTAACTGTTCTTTCCAAATGGTTTACAGCCAATAATCTATTACTTATTGCAAATAAAACAAAATGCCTTAGATTTTCTCTACCAAATGTACCCCAAGTAGGTTTAAATTTAATGCTTGATGGCAACAAACTTGATACAATTAATGAAACCGTATTCCTAGGTATAACTATTGACTCAAAATTGCAGTGGGGTGCTCACATTACTGCCCTGTCGGCGAGGTTAAGTTCTGCTGCATATGCTGTTAGGAAAATTAGGCAGCTGACTGATGTGGCTACAGCTAGGCTAGTATACTTCGCTTATTTCCACAGCATTATGTCCTACGGCATTCTGTTGTGGGGCTCGGCAGCTGACGTCGATTCGGTTTTTATTTTACAAAAGAGAGCAATCCGTGCCATTTACAACCTGGGTTCCCGCGAGTCCCTTAGAAACGTGTTTCAAGATATTAAAATACTCACTTTGCCGTTACTCTATATCTTAGAAAATATTTTATATGTACGCAAAAATTTGCATTTGTTTAGTGTTAGGAGTGATTTTCATGATAAAAATACACGGGATAAACATAAAATTGTGATACCTAAATTTAGACTAAGCAAAACTAGTAAGTCATTTTTGGGCAATGGCGTACGTTTTTATAACAAACTGCCGAAATCTGTAACAGATCTTACCGAGGGAAAATTCAAAACCCATATTAAACGTGTCCTCACTCAAAAAGCATACTACAAGATTAAGGACTACGTCGAGGACAGAGATGTTTGGCTCTAGTTCCTGCACATGTGGCTTCCCTGGTACCTCATTAACGACGTATGTGTATGTCTATTAACTATCCTCAATTATGATTATTTATTTTTTATTTTTATTGCTATCATTACTCTCAAGATATCTTTTATCTTACTCTATAATGATTTTTTGTTTAAGTTATGATGACATTTAAGTATTTGACATACTTAATTGTAACTTGTTTTATATAATTTAGCTTCATTTTATTTTTTGTAAATGTGAGAACTTTGTGGACTTGCTATACATATAATTGTGTAAATTACTATTATTCATATTGTATTTTTTTTTCTTCTTCTACATTTTTGTTTTCCCTTTTTGGTTAAATTTTGTACTCAAGACTTGGTACTATACTCCAAGGTCTGTGGTCAAGACTACATTGTTCTCTCTCATAGTACCTACTGTATTCACTGAAATTGTAAAAGATATCCCTTTTTTTTAAAAGAGTAACCATGAAGTTTCTTGCCGGCTCTTCTCCATAGGAAACGACTAATTGGAACCGTGCACCTAAATTCGACTTTTCATAAGCGCCTGTATTGGTTTATGTGAAATAAAAATTTTTGATTTGATTTGAACTATAGCTGTCTCGTTTTCGCGCGATGGTTTTTATGTACCTATTTGGTTTTCTTGGTCTATTTATTATTATTTCATGTTGTGATAAGAAAAGCAGTTAATATTCATAAATTTGTATAAAAGAAACAAAATAATGTTGTTTTGACTTCAGGTGAAAGTAGGCTCCCTATCAACTTCAAATGCTTTGAATACTAAGTTCCGGCAAGCTTAGACCTGGCAGACCTTTTAATCCATTATCAGGGGCATCTTGGTTATTATTTAGCGTTGGTCCCATCCGGGTACTCGATGAGGTAGGTTTAGTGTGTTAGAAGGGCATATTGTAGGGGTCTGCCAAGTACTTCCGGCAGGGTGCGCAATGGCAGACCAACTTTTTTTTACATAACTAATCAATGGTTAACTGCTGCCAGCACTTTCATTCGGGTATCTTATGACGTAATTTTTACTAAAAAATTACGTCAAAAAGTATCGATTATTTCTATGACCCGGCAGGATCGGCTCTGGCAGACCTGATTTTTTTGACGTGTTTAAGTGTCGGTTAACGATCTAAACATAGCCTATTGGGGTAGCCGATGAGGTAGGTATTTTTGCAGCCGGCTCTCGGACTATTTGTAACACGTTGAGTAACGATGGTCTGCAGAAATACAAGCGTCAAATTTTGAATGTTTATACTGTTATACGGGTTTAGGGGAACTTTTACTTTATTACTAATTATTATCATTTTTATATAAGTATACAAAACGAAGTTAGGTTTATTGTTTGCTGAGGGTTTTACCCTGACTAATACATAAACGGTACCTACTCAACTACTCTGAAGTCACTACAACGAAAATACATTTTTTTTTTCATCCATATTATGGGCCGATTTTTCAATTGTCAGATAACTTTTATCTAGGGATAAAATAATTCACGCTTTAACAGATTTTGTATAGAAAATCTGTCAAAACGTCAAAATAATTCCTCAGATAAAAGTTAACTGTCTGTTTGAAAAATTACCTAGCGGGCTATTACACTCATACAGGGTGTAAAAAGACCCATCACATAGCCGAAATCTATGCACTCTGTACATCAAACTAAACTACATTGACCAAAAATAATTGCTGGGAAACGACTTTTATTTTTTGGCATAAAAAACGCTTTTTTTGTCGCGCGCAATGTGTGGTTGTGGCGATGCCGCGCGTTTGCATGCGTGCAGCGGCCACACAGAGCCAAGGCGGTCGTGAGCGTTTGATATTCGTTGCGTTTTTGTAACTTCAAATAAATTTGCGTATAATAAATTTTTCTATAATAAGTTGCGTTTTTGTAACGCAGTCAACAGCAGAATCGATTTCTTAACATCGAAATAGTAGGGATACCTGAAAAACCTGATGAAGATCTGCCGCAGTTGTTACTTAAAATAGCCACCTCCATCAACGCCAACATTACGAGGGAAGACATTGAATTTATAACGCGAGTACAGCCGCTGCATTCCCAAGCAGGTAAACCTAAGCGAATTATTGCCAAATTGAGGAACAGATACGCTAAAGATTGCATCATTGCCAGCTTCCGGAAAATTAACAAATCCAAAGGCATTACTTCAAACGATCTAGGTTTCGAAGGCAATTCCACAAAAGTCTTCATAAACGAGCACCTCACGATAGCTAATAAAATCTTGCTTAATAACTGCCGGAAACGTGCCAAGGAACTAGACATCAAATTTGTGTGGGTAAAAAACTGCTCAGTCTATATGCGCTGCCACGAAAAAGCACCATCTGCTGCAATCACCTCGGAAGAAGATTTAGAGAAGTTTCTAATTTTAAAGTAATTTGCATGTTTTTCTTTTATTCGCCAATTGTTTTTCCTATTGCTATTGTAAATAATAACCACTTTCATAACGTTTAACACAGTACACTTACACACAACTCATATACACTCATCCATCAATAAACACAATCATACTCAGACACAAACCAAAACAAGTAAAACAATGGCACTCGTAGCGGCCCCCGCGTTGAGAACCACTGGCTCGCACTACTTATCGTTGGTCCACGGCAACTCGCGACACATACATTCTAGCAAATTATTTTATGAGTACCCGCGCTCATCTGATTATTTCTCCTTTCTTCAAACATTCATAGTATTCCGATTAACTACTTGTCACATTTTAATCACAACATGAATAAGTTAAACATTTATTATCAGAATACGCGCGGACTTAGGACTAAACTACCTTTGTTTTATCGTAATATTGAATCGCAGGACTTTGATATTATAGTTATTACGGAAAGTTGGCTGTGCGACGGAATACTGGATACAGAAATATGTGACGATCGTTATGATGTATTTAGATACGATCGCCCTAGTGGTAAGAAGGGCGGCGGTGTCATGATCCTTATTAAACGTGGTTACTCTGCCACCGCGAGGTCAGACATTCACACTGAATGCGCGGAATGTATTTGGGTAACGATTAGGAACAATGTTTTTACTGAGTCATCACGGAAAAGCGACCTACATTTAGCCGCAGTCTATATACCCCCCAATAACAATACCCCAATAATGCTGAAGGACTTTAAAGACTCACTTCTTCAATCTTATAACTTGAGCCCAAATGATATGTACTTAATAGTGGGCGATTTTAACTTACCCTTCATAACATGGTCGTCGGATGGATACGGTTGGAAATCTAAAAGCAATTCTGATTTATTTGAAGTCACAACTGAATTTCTTAACTGTTTAGATCTTATGAATATGACTCAATACAACCTTAAACCAAACTGCTGTGACAATATTCTCGACCTTGTCATCTGTAATATATCTTTAGAGTGCACCTTAAGCGAGATATCGCTGGTGGACATAGATAAGTATCACGCCCCAATGGAACTTTGTATTGACAATTGTTGTTATAAACCTATTCGCTCTCAGCCTAGAATTGTAAAAAAGTTTTTTAAGGCTGATTTTTGTAAAATTAATTCGGAGCTCGTTAACATAGACTGGAACCATCGTTTCGAACAGTGTAGTGTCGAGGAGTGCGTTAACATCCTTTACGCATCATTAAATTCAATTATAGAATCACACGTTCCAACAGTAAAAATATCAGGGCGATTCCGATACCCGAAGTGGTACCCTCCATCATTAATAAATGCTATCAAAGAAAAATTTAAAGCACACAAAAGATGGAAAAAATTCAAATACCAAACAGACTATGATGAATTTGCCTTGTTAAGATCTCGGGTAAAACTTCTCCAAGAAGAGTCTTACGTTAAATATACTGCCAGATGTGAGGAACAATTAATAAAATCACCTAAAGAATTCTGGAAGTACGTGAATAATAAAAGGAAATCTTCTGGATACCCTCGCAAGATGGTATATCAAGGGGTAACGTACTCGAACGGTGAGGATATCTGCAACGCATTTAATAAATTTTTTCAAAGTGTTTTTAGTCCTACTAGCAGTAATAGTTTTATGTGTTGCGATGATACCCCATTGTCAGACGTTACTCACTCCATTTTCATCACTCCCGAATCACTAAAAACCGTTTTCGGATTATTAGATAGCAAGAAAGGAGCCGGTACTGATGGGCTTCCAACAATCTTTATAAAAAAATGCGAATTAGGTTTGAAATCTCCTCTTATGATCATCTTCCAGCGATCTCTCGACGAGGGCACGTTCCCGCGTCAATGGCGGGAGGCTCAAATTGTACCAATCCATAAAAAAGGTTCCAAGCGGGATGTAACTAATTACCGAGGCGTATCGCTATTGAACAACTTTGGGAAGATGCTGGAGAAAATTGTATACGATCACATCTACGCTGCAACTAAGCATTGCATACCCACTTCCCAACACGGCTTCGTGAAATCTCGTACAGTCAATACCAACCTTCTTGAGCTTACCAACTATGTTGTTACTGGTATGAACGACGGTGCTCAAGTGGACGTAATATACACAGATTTCGAGAAAGCGTTTGACCGGGTAGATTTCTGCATTCTGACCGAAAAATTAAAAGCCGTAGGTATTAAGGGGAACCTGTTAAGATGGATAGACTCTTACCTGAGAAATCGACGGCAAGCAGTAGTTATCGGAAGTTACCGATCTGATTATGTGGACGTCACTTCCGGGGTGCCCCAGGGCTCACTTATATCCCCCTTACTTTATAATATTTATTTATTTGACATAGCGCACTGTTTCCTTCACTCTGAACATCTTCTTTATGCCGACGACAAAAAAATATTCTTGAAAATAAATAACCCCAATAACTGTCAATTGATCCAATCTGACTTAGATAGACTTAGTGATTACTATGCGTTAAACAATATAAGGGTAAATACTAAGAAGTGCCAAATAATAACCTTCTCTAGAAAACGCAACAAGATTATTCACAGCTACAATATCAGTGGCGATATTATTCCGCGAGCATCTCAGGTTAGGGATTTGGGTGTGATTCTGGACGAAAAATTCACTTTCGAGGCACACATTGATCACATCACCAGTAAAGCATACAAGTCCCTTGGATTCGTTATACGTAACAGCCAGCAGTTTAATAGCCCACTATGCCTTAAAACGTTATACTACTGTTATGTAAGGAGCATATTAGAATCCGCAAGTGTTATATGGAGACCTTTTTTTAAAAAATATATTGATCTAATCGAATCCATTCAACGCAAATTTATTAAGCATCTAAATTATAAAACTAAAGCTGACATCCTAAATTATACGGACTCCTGTCGATTCCATAATTTAAATACTCTGGAGGAGAGAAGGCAGATAAATGACATGGTGTTATTGTACGACATATTTAATAATAAATTTGACTGTCCACAATTGCTCAGCAAAATATTCTTTAACGTGCCACTCAGACGTACCAGACATACCACTCTGCTAGCAGTTCCTTCGGCCTCCACTAATTACATGAAGATGTCGCCTTTCCTGCGTCTACCCGCATTATATAATGACAGGTTCCCAACGCTTGACCTCTTTAATACCACACGGAATCGTCTTAAGAAGGAGATCATCACAATCCTGGATCAAACGCGAGATATCCAGTTACCCCAGTAGTGCCAGCTACTAATAAGTATATAGACATACACACATCATCACATACACTTACAGACACCCTCACCGTACAGACACCTGCACACAAACAAGCACACACTATAAATTTTAATGCCAATCAATTAGTGTCACTCTCTGCTTATCTTATTATTTTTCTGTGTACTTCGTAATTGGCGTAATGTTTTGTATAATAATTTTATGTTTATGTACTGTCAGCTGTGAAGCTACCTTTCATAAAATAAATAAAATAAATAAATAAAAAAATGCGTAATTAGGTAGGAAAAATTGAAAATGTTGATAAGGTTGTTTGTAAGAAAGTTTAGTATTATCACTTAGAATACGTTCTTAGAAAAAACTAAAAAAAAAATGTATACTTTGACCTTCAATATCTCCAAAACCAATGGTTTCCCAGGTATGGTCTGGTAGAAAAAAAATATCCCAATGATGGGTAGAATATGTGGTTTTCGTTATCGTTAAGGGTCTTTTTACACCCGTTATATCTAGGATCATATTTATGTCTTATTTGACCTCTAGAGTCATATCTTTAGATGGAGATGAGATTCATATGTCTATATTACACTGTCATATATCTATGACTCATAGATCTATGATCTTTGACCCTAAAGTGTAATTATGGAGCCTCGATAACCTTTGCTTCTTTTTCTCTAGTGTCAGCATGAGCCAAACGAGAATAGTGTAAGTATATTAATGAATACTGACGACAATTTTATTATGATCATTGGAATCGATCATTATCCTTGTATGAAACAAGTTACACAAGAACTTGGAGAATCGACACAGATAATACCTTAATAATTATGTTAAGGACTTTATTTATTATTAAAGTCATGAAAAGGTTGTAGATACCTGTCGTAGGGCAGATACAGGTACAAGGTTAGTCGGAAATGAGGTCTTAATCCGCAGGCCACTTAAAGTATCACTGATGACGGTTTTAAAGCAAGTGTTAAAATTTCAAAATTCGGTATTTTTCATTTCCACGTTTAATATTTTTATTTTGTTTTTTTCAAAAATCCTTTATCATACTTTAGTTACGAATTCAGAAAATGGAGCTTCTAATTCGTGACCCCAAATATGACCTAAAATGTAAACACAGCTGATCATAACTGAAGATAGATAGATTTTAGCATATTTTTTATGTAATTTTTGAACAGCTCTTACACAATCGACTTTTGGGGAAAGTGGAAAAACAAAAGTTACTCCTTATTATGGGTACTTTTACACCCTTTCGGATTAGTACCCCCTTTCTGACTAACCTTGTATTTTGGTGTTTACTTCTTGTTATGACACCACAAAATAAACAAGGTTACTGATTTAATTACAAACTAATTTCATTTTATGTTTCGTTTCTATGAAATTAAATAGACTAGGTATTCTCTATCAGTAGGTATAATATAAGTACTGTCTTAGAATAAAGGTAACACCTAGGTTTATGGTGAAAAAATAATGATTGTCCCATTTGAAATATCTTAGATTTATTAGTTAAATACTTAATTCTATCTCTTAGCTTGCTCTTTCAAGGCTAGTGTAAATATAAAGTAAATTAACTAATGATTAATTTAACAAATTATTGTAGATGCTTCTCCGTTTCTCATAAATGGTAACCTGCCTAGCTTTTTCCCAACTGGATTGGTGTCAGCTTTCAGTCTAACCAGGGGCCCTACTCCCTAAGTCCGTCAACGAAGTTAGTCACCCGTCCGAAAGTAGCCCGAAACGTAGGAGTGAACAAAACAAGTGTCAAGTTCAACTTTTCGGACGGGCAAAAATACATCGGTAGTAGGGACAACTGTCAAATCGTGTTGTCATTTATTCTTAGTTCGGGCCCCGAAATAATCGTATGTCCGTAGGTGATAGGGAGTAGGAAACGCTCGTAACTAAGGGCGCAACCACGGACTTCGTGCTTAGGGAGTAGACCCCCTGATGCGGCTGAATATCAGTTCTTTACACGGAGCGACTGCCATCAGACCTCCGCAACCCAGTTACTGGACAATGCCGATACCCTAAGGTTAGATCGCTTGTCAGACTTTCGGGCTTCTGACTACCCGTAACGACTGTCATAGGTATACGTATGATCCGGGACCGACGGCTTAACTTGCTCTCCGAGGCACGGAGGGGTCTCGATGTGTAACGAACGGTCACCCATCCACGGACTGCCCGAGGCAAGCGTAGCTTAACTTTGCAAAACATATGATCCGCGCGGTTGTCAATTAGCTACGGTCCTCTTCTATGGTAACCTTTAGTGTGTAATTGTTCACATTTTTAAGTTAGTAAATAAATATTATTAAATAAAACAGGCCAAGTGCAAGTCGGACTCGCACACGAAGTGTTCCCTACCTACCATTATCTATAAAAACGGAAAAAAATCACGTTTGTTGTATGGAAGCCCCCTTAAATATTTATTTTATTCTGTTTTTTTGGTATTTGTTGTTATAGCGGCAACAGAAATACATCATCTGTGAACATTTTAACTGTCACGGTTCATGAGATGCAGCCTGGTGACAGACGGACGGACGGATGGACGGACGGACAGCGGAGCCTTAGTAATAGGGTCCCGTTTTACCCTTTGGGTACGAAGTTAGCGTGAAGTTCAAAAGACAAGTTAAAAATTTGCTTAAAAAACGCTTTAATTTAAGCAACTTCTTAAACCGAAGGGCCTACGTACATGTAATAGGGTTAATTAATTAGTAAGTTTCACATCCAGTAAAGTAGTAACATGGAAACCTAGATAAATTCTCTTTGATGGAAACCAGAGACATGCCACTAATTACATGGATACAACAGTGATTAACATAAAACCGGAAATTCTTGGCGACAGCATTAAGTGGATGTTATTGTGCCTTAATTTACATTGTTACTTATTTTAATTAGCCATTTAAAATCTAAGCTGTACTTTGTGAAACGGCGGCATAAACAACTTTCTCCCTAATAGGAAAAATTTGACCGCGCCTGCCTTGACACGACTGTTTTTTTTTAAATGTATGAAACTTTATGGATTAGTACTTTCGTAGTACTTCGTTCCAGGGGGCCTACTCCGTAAGTCCGTCAACGAAGTTAGTCGCCCGTCCGAAAGTAGCCCGAAACGTAGGAGTGAACAAAACAAGTGTCAAGTTCAACTTTTCGGACGGACAAAAACATATCGGTAGTGAGGACAACTGTCAAATCGTGTTGTCATTCATTCTTAGTTCAGGCCCTGAAATAATCGTATGTCCGTAGGTGATAGGGAGTAGGAAACGCTCGTAACTAAGGCCGAAACCATTATTATTTATTATTACTGTTTCTAAACCCCCCTCAATCATTTTTTTTTAAATATATTCAATGTACAGACACAGTTTTTTTACTGTTTTATTATATGTATAGACTAGCTGTTGCCCGCAGCTTCACTTGCGTAAAATTTTAAACCCTTTTTAAGCCTTTTAAAAATTAGGTATAAAATCAAAAAAATCCGTCAATTATTTGATCTCTAGCTTTTAACTTCGTAGAAACTTTTATCCTCTATTTCACCCCTTAGGGGTTGAATTTCCAAAAACCCTGAAACATGTGTACGTTTATTTCTGACCAGTAACCTAAATATTGAATTTAATGCTTCTTACTTCAAAATTACCAGATTTCTCATACAAACTTACAACACTTATTTCACCCCCTTAGAGGTTGAATTTCCAAAAACGCTTAAACACGTGTACATTTACTCCTAACCAGAAACCGTAATACTTTATTTCATGCTTCTTACTTCAAAAATGACGGACTTGCATACAAACGTTAATCACCCTTTTCACCCCCTTAGGGGTTGAATTTCGAGAAATCCTTTCTTAGTGGAAGTTTTCATCACGTAAGGAATTTACGGTCCAAATTTCATATTTCCAGCTTTAGTGGTTTAGTCTCTGCGTTGATGAATGAAATGTCAGTCAGTACCAGTCTCTTTATATTATAAAATAATAATAATAATAATACACTTCTCATCAAAAAAATCGAAACACTTCCGAAATTATCTTTGTGGCGACAATTAAACAAAAAACAAGCATTAATTCATTATAGAAAAACATAATTTAGTAGCTGGAAGTTTGGCCTTTACAATGGTGTACGAAACTTCCAAAAAAATTTGTTTTTTTTTAAATTTTTCTCCTATAAATGAATGGAACATTGTTTTGAGATAAACGTGTGTTTAGAGTTGGAGTACATTTGTCGTGCAAAAAACGCAAAATAACGCATTACTTTAAAATTTTCTGTTTGTAATTTGTTGATTAGGCTCTGTGACGTCTGTTAAAAAGTTTTTTTTCTAACACACATGCATACTTCACCCGCAGCAGCCGCCCAAGAAGTGGCATTGCTGGATTATGGGACTAGTCAGCGTGTTGTGGCTGCAAGATTGCATCTAAGCCTCTTGTCTGTTCATAGAGTGTACCAACGCTGTCGGGAGACTGGTTTATTTACGCGCCATCCAGGGTCTGGTAGGAATCGGGTCACTTCTGCGTGAGACGGCCGGTTTATTGCAACCGTTTGTTTGCGAAATCGACGCCTTCGCGCTTTTCAACTGCAGCAGCAGTTCCGAGTAGTTCGAAGGGTGACTGTAAGTGGCTCTACGATTTAAAGAAGATAGAAGGAACGTAGACTGGTACCACACAAGGCAGCTAATGGGCCGAAATTAACAACAGACCATCGAAGAGCGCGCCTTAACTTTGTACTTGTGCACTTAAATTGTTCAAACCTACAAATGAGCAAGGTTCTCTTTACTGACGAGAGTAAAATTATGGAAAATCAACATAAGGAAATCTAAACCTTATGCTACCTACTATTAAATGGCATTTAGTATTTATTTTAAAAAAAAGATATGTTTTTCTAATAACCCGTTCAAAACAAAAACTTGCGAGGTGTTTAGATTTTTTTTGGTGAGCTCTTCGATGGTCTGTTGTTAATTTTGACCCATTAGCTGGCTTGTGTGGTACCAATCTACGTTCCTTTAATCTTCTTCAAATCGTAGAGCCACTTACAGTCACCCTTCGAAAAACATGGAGCTGCTGCTGCAGTTGAAAAGCGCGAAGGCGTCGATTTTGCAAACAAACGGTTGCAATAAATCGGCCGTCTCACTCAAAAGTGAACCGATTCCTACCAGATCCTGGATGGCGCGTAAATAAACCAGTCTCCCGATAGCGTTGGTACACTCTTTGAACAGACAAGTGGCTTAGATGCAATCTTGCAGCCACAACACGCTGACTAGTCCCAAAATCCAGCCATGCCACTACTTGGGCGGCTGCTGCGGGTGAAGTATGCAATTATGCATGTGTGTTAGAAAAAAAACTTTTCATCAGACGTCACAGAGCCTAATCAACAAATTACAAACAGAAAATTTTAAAGTAATGCGTTATTTTGCGTTTTTTGCACGACAAATGTACTCCAACTCTAAACACACGTTTATCTCAAAACAATGTTCCATTCATTTAAAGGATAAAAATTAAAAAAAAAACAAATTTTTGGAAGTTTCGTACACCATTGTAAAGGCCAAACTTCCAGCTACTAAATTATGTTTTTTCTATAGTGAATTAATGCTTGTTTTTTGTTTAATTGTCGCCACAAAGATAATTTCGGAAGTGTTTCGATTTTTTTGATGAGAAGTGTATATATATAAGATTACATTATTATTCGTGCTTAGGGAGTAGACCCGGTCGTTCTACATCATTAATCAGTCAATTAGTTCCAGTCTTCTTTTTATTTAAAGCCTGGAACACCACAAGCTGAACTTGTTTACGAGACTTTCAGCTTTGCTTTTCCAACAGGCCGAACATGCGCAGCGCGACTTAATTTTGCCGTCGCATTTCCTCTTGGCGAGACGAGATAAATCATACCATATCTCGTCTCGACACGAGATAAGGCAACTGGACTCACAGCTATGCAGAGAAGAGTTAATATTATGCTTTTGACGATGCTTTTAAATATTCTTAATTCCAAGATCCGGATGGGGCGTCACACTAGCAAAGCAAAGGCATCTTTTGGCTTGTTCAGGTGGGTTCTACTTCTTGAAGTACCTAGATTGGTACCTACTACTTTTAAAAAATTATAATATTTCTTAAATTTTATGCTCAATAAGTCAATTATGAAAAATCATACCGGACACAAAATTTAAAAGTTGAATTATGGTCACCATAACATTGGTATTAGTTAATTAAGACATTTTCTGTTTGTACTAAGTATTTATGATTTTTAATCATGTTTGTTATTAAAAGAACAATGTAAAATGTCACATTTTAATTTTCACGCGCATTTATCCTAAGTATACGTAATAAAGAAAATTTATTACATTGTTCACAGTGTAGCGTTGAAAAACGAATAGCTTACCTTCTGGGAAATCTTTACCTCTAACAATGAGAAATCATTAATTAAATCAAGAAAATATTTTTACGATGGCAGTCCATGGTGATCGAGCATCAACTCTTTTGAGGAAAAATACTTAGTTGTCATTGAAGACATATGCTCGAACAGAATATTCTTATCCATCACAATACCAATACGCCACTAAGATTGATTCGTGCGAAAATGGAACCCGCGACATGTGGCGCAGCAGCCAAGCGCTCAGCCACTAGGCCAATCGTATCGTCAAATATACTATCAATCTTGTCGGAATTACCATGCTTCGTAAACGGATTGGTGGTAACAGTGTGTATTAAAGCGCACGCCCGCTACCAATCTTCTTGACTAACACTTAATTCCTTCGCTGTATTTTTTTAAAGCAGGAAGTTCTGCCATTATTTCAATAATGCATTATTCATGGTGGTCGTAAGGACTCCAGGAAGAGGAAGTTCCTAACAATACGCGCCGTGTCCAGCAGTACCGCCTTCAGTATCTCCTTAATCCTGCTGCCTAATGATGGCCTCTTCAGACGTATTATTTATTATTATAATCTGGTATTTAGCAACATTACATTTACAATGTTCACGTACTTGTACACACGGCTACACATCAAGCTATACAAAACCAGTTTATCTTGGCGTCGCTTTGTATAATCTTTTCGCACAAGTAACGGTCAGCTTATACTGGTTTTGCATAGCTTGAAGTGTAGCCGTGTGTACCTACATACAATTTTAGGAGCTCGAATAATGTATATTTTATCAAATGTGTTTAGTTAGGTTCCCGCTCACGCTCTCTACAACTACTTTATTGACTGGACTACTAGTGCTGTAAGTCGTTAACCTATAAATTTCCAAATACAATAATACGCATATGATGGAATGACAAAGAAAAGTTTTAAATTGTTACAGTCAGTATCTTAACTAGGTAATGTTGTAGGTAAGTTTAGTAGTTTTTTGTTATACCTAACTTTTGTTATGTTTTGAAATATTACGTAATTTATAGTTTAAATAATAAAATTATGGTGACAAAAACATGATTCACTTTTTTTATTTCTATATTTTATGATGTGGTTACGTTGATTCCTTCTGCAACAAATGAGTCACAGCGATAAAAGTCATATGGCTACAACACTACCATGTGAGCTCTAAGGAGATTTATTATAATTATAAGGCATTCAATCACTCTGTCCCTTTACTTATTGGATAACTGCGTTTGTAAATGAAATTGTGAAATTGACCTAGAGTTTAGGTTAAGGACGTCGAAGTGAAAATTCATGTCAGCTATTATCACTGTTCTGCGAGATTATTCGCGTAGAGATCTTGACGTGTGTAAGTCAAAGTCAACGTTTTTTTATTTCAAATAGACCAGATTACAGGTACTTTTAAAACCTTAAAACTAGGTACACGATTCCAAAAGGTAGGTTGCATGGAGAAGAGCCGGCAAGAAACTCCAAGAATACTCTTTTCAAAATAGTACTTCAGGATAATTCCATTACAGTAGTGTGAGAAATAGAATGAGAATGATGCAGGTTAATGTAAGAAATAAACTCACATAAGAGTAACAAATAGAAAAATATGTCTTCTAGGGTTGCCATAGTAGTTAAGGGCTGACCAGTCCCGACAGACAGCACCCGAGCATGACACATGTTCACGAGCATGACGTGCACATCCGCATCGCTCAGCTCAACCATATTGTAAGGAACCCAACGACCGGATATACAACGCCACCATCAGCAGGACATTTAAGTGAGCATGACAGACTCATACTACCAAACAATAGGCAGTAATATGATTTGATTATAGATGTATCATTAATTGCTACATGATGCTCGTACTTTACAATTTTGAAAACAATATTATTAAAACAATAATTGTAAAACAATATCAGACTTTTTAGCCAGAGTATTATACATACAATAAAGAATAAAATTACAATACAATTGAATTTAAAAGATAATTACTTATATAAAAATTGATAAAATAATGTACAGGTTATTTTATAAGTCAACTAGCTTCCGCCCACAGCTTCGCTTGCGTGAAATTTTGAACCCGTTAAGTGACGATTTTCCATACAAACTTTCATCCCCTATTTAACTCCCTTAGGGGTTGAATTTCGAAAAATCCCTTCTTAGTGGATGCCTACGTTACAAAAGGAACCTACTGTCAAAGGAGATCATTCACGTTTCATACAAAGTTCGGCCCAAAAGTCAAAGTGCCGGCCAACGAAAAAAAAGGTGTCACGACTATTGGGGAAGTCTGTCCGAGTATTTTTTACTACGGCACTAAGTCTCTACAATCATTCCTTCAGCTGATTTTTTTGGTTGAAAAATTGGATTTCCGTTCGTTTTATTTGACAAATATCTTTTCATCTGCTGGCGAAAAAACTGATATGAGCTTGTTGGGATGATGACCTTGAACAAGTATTATTATGTATGACACCAAACTGCTGTTATTTTTTTTTTATTTGAAAATTGGCCTGCATTTTGACCGCCATCTCGCCTGATGTTATGCGATGATGCGGTCTACGATGGAACACGCTTGCCCAAAAGAAACCGATTCACTCGTGACTTGAAGATACCCAGATTGTGGTTGTCGGGGAACACCCATTCAGGCAGCGCATTCCACTGTTTGGCGGTTTTCACAATGAAAGTGGAATAAAAGCGCTTCGTTCGGGTTTATGGTATATCAACCATGAACCGATGGCGCTTTTTCGTGCTTCTGGTCGTCCAATAGAAAAAAGGACGGGGGGAATTAGATCATGCAGATCTGAAGCACACTCTCCGAAACGTATCCGATAAAAAAACGATAGACTAGCAACTTTTTGCCGATGCTCAAGACTTTGGAGCTTGGTCTGAACAAGGGAGTTGTTGCTGATAAGCTTCTTGGCACGCTTCTCAATGGACTCCAACGCCTCAAACCAGTACTTGGCTGAGACATCCCAAAGGTGCGAGCAGTACTCCATGCACGAACGAACTTGTGCTTTATACAATAGAAACAACTGTTCCGATATGAATTACCTTCGCACCTTCGAGAGGATAGCCAGCTTTTTAGCAGCCAATTAAGCTTTGGGCTCAATATCAGAGCCAAAGTTGAGGGTTGACGTCAAAGTAACGCCCAAAAGCTCAAGATGGTCAGTCAACGGTATAGACACATCTCAAAAAGTAGGAGCCAGTTTGAATGGCCTCCTTTTGGCAGAGAACAGACATGTTTGGGTCCTAGCTGAATTGAACTTCACCAGGTTGGCATCGCCCCAGTCGGAGAATGCCTTAAGGGACAAATTCAAGCGCTCGACCATGGCCTCTCTCAGAGACTGGATTTTAGTCCACTGGTCCATGCATTGAATACGTAGCTCTCTGCAATAGTGCTGGATGGGCCTTTATTGTATGATGCAAATAATAAAAATATATGTATCTAAGCGCATTTTATTTCACATCATGTATAGTGCAGGCCAAGTGCAATGGCGTTGATACTCGTATAAACAAGATATTAGTACTTACAGTACAGTACAAGCTGTATATCAGTAGATGGTCTATTCTAGACTGTACTAAATTGACCTATGTATTAACACTTAAGTCTTGTTCTTTTTTTCATCTTAATATTCAGGTAATGGTTAAATAATATTCACTGCGGTTGGTGTTATAATAATCTTGTTCAAGGTCATCATCCCAACAAGCTCATATCACTTTTTCGCCAGCAAGCAGTTGAAAAGATTTTTGTCAAACGTACGGAAAACCAGATTTTTCAATCCAAAAAATCAGCAGAAGGAATCATTGTAGAGACTTAGTGCCGTAGTAAAAAATACTCGGACTAGGACATACAAGTCATAGTAATATACCATAAGACATAATACTGTGAAAGTATTCAAAATACACCAACCTAGCCGTAGCTACATCAGTCAATTGCCTAATTTTCCTAACGGCAAATGCAGCAGAACTCAGCTTGCCTGCAAGTGCCTCTATGTTTATGAGAATATTAATAAAATTATTAAATCGAAAGAAAATTTCTAAACTATTAAATGTAGGTACCTACGAGTACTTGATTGATTTTTTTTTATAGGTACACACGGCTACACATCAAGCTATACATTTCCAGTTTACACTGACCTCTCATTGTAAGGAAATCCTATACCTACAATGCGAGATTAGCTTATACTGGAAATGTATAGCTTGATCTGTAGCCGTGTGTACGTGAAACCCATTATAGAATATATATTTATCTATACATATATCATTTTTAATGTTATTACGTCATTCCCCCTTTGTAATGGTAAAACAACTATCCAAGTAGTTCTAAACTTTATCTATGACACGGCAGTGTAAATACTTCAAGTTTGAACTATTTGCTTTTCATTAATTGAGTATTGACTCATTAATGATTAATTAATAATAGTAATTGAATCGTACACGTGCAATATAACGTAGTGTATGTACATATTTGTATTCAGTGCGTGTGCGTACCATAGACTGATAATGTAAACAGACACGTGATTAAATACCTATATCTACTCATACAATGCAACAAAGGTTCTTAGAACACGAAAACTAATTATCTACCACCGAAATCTAAATATTTAGATTTCTGTGCTAATTGGTTTTCCTGTAATAAGAAATTAACACAGATGTTTTCTGTAATAATATTTCTCTTTTAACAAGGCTCGTTAGAGGTAATGGTGGGCGTTGCAAAGACGAACCGTTTTGTCTTGTCGTCCTGAGTCAAAACAGTCTTCGTTGCGCAAACCAGTCTTCGAATTGTGTGATGCGAACATTTACTTAAGATTAAGAAAATATAGTCGAGAATGCAATGATTCAGTCGAAGCACTCGTCTCGTCGCGAATCTTCGTTCCGTTCGTTCGCAAAACAGTTCTCTAATAATATAATGAAAAAAATAAACTTTAAAAAAAAGTTAAAACCGACTTCAAAGAAATACTAAAAGGAGTAAAATAATTACCATAATATAAAATTAACAGTTTCAGAAGTCGGTGGCTTCTATTTGCTTCAGTGTAGAGTTGCACCGACTTCTGAAACTGTTAATTTTATATTATGGTAATTATTTTACTCCTTTTAGTATTTCTTTGAAGTCGGTTTTAACTTTTTTTTAAAGTTTATTTTTTATTAAATACGTTTTAGTGTCATAATTTTAACGCCCTCCTTCATAACCCTTCTTTTTGGCTTTGACGTAGTCGGGCATAAAAAGTCCTTTCAAATGATACCTTACACGATATAATGAAAACATTCCAAAGGGGGGGAAGGGGGGACACGCACCCCCTCCTCTTTTCCAGTAGTCAGTTCCCAACAACAAATATAAACAAAGCAATATTAGTAATTTGAGAATTTTCCTTTGATCCGTTGACGAGTTCCGTTCCATATCTCTGAAGTTCATGGTCTAATCATAACAATATTTTTATGGGACCAATCGGGAAGTATACCCATTCGAACAAAAAAAGAATTTTTCAAATCGGTTCATAAATAACGGAGATATGAGGTAACAAACATAAAAAAAAATAATAAAAAAAAAAAATACAGACGAATTGAGAACCTCCTCCTTTTTGAAGTCGGTTAAAAATTAACTTTATATATCAATGAAATACAGTCTTATAATCTATTACCAGTAAAAGCAGTTGTCGACCTTGTTTGTGGACGTTGTCGTTCGCGACACGTACTAGTTTTAAGTAACCGCAACCATTTCACCCGACGAAACGTATCAAACGGAACAAAACTAGTACTAACAGATATATCTGTTATCTGTACTTACAGATATATCTGTTAGTACTAGTTTTGTTCCATTTGATACGTTTAAACCTTTCAGCCGTCTTCAAACCAGTTGCAACGACAACCGTTTCGGCGACTAGTTTTCGTCCTGAGGAAAACGGTTGCGTTTCGTCTTCAGAAAATTCGACAACGACCCATCACTAGTTAGAGGCGACGGCGACTCATGCGACACAGTGAGTGAGATTCAAGACGGACGGCAATGGTAGGTACCTACCAATTTTCTTATTCACCAACTAAACTACAATAAGAGAATTGCTATCTTTTTCTAACAAACAGCGCGAGAAAAGGACGGTGATAGATAATAACTAAGTTGGATCCTGTTTACGTCTTGAACCACACCGTGTTTTTAGTTGACACGTTCCGACGTGTCGTCTAAATTAGTATGAAAGTTTTAGTTTAACTAACGACAGCTCTTATTTACGTCTGTCTCTTTCTTATTTTATCAGAGTGAAAAAGATAGCAATAGCCTATATTAAGTTTAGTTCGTGAACAAGAATTGGTACCATTACTATTTAAATGGATTAGTATTCATAAAGAACACCTCACAACGTTAATTCAGCCCTCATCAAGCTGTCTCCCCCTCCCCCCCCCCCCCCAAGCCCCAGCCAGCATCGGCTTTTTTTTTTTTTTTTAGGGGTCGAAATCCTCTTGGATGTCCTCCGCCCTGGGGTGGGCGGAGGGGTCTTTCAGACTCTTACTGACTAAAACCACCCCGGTGTTCCATCTCACACCTGCGCCGAGGGTCGCGGGAACTTACGACACTTCCGCAACCCCCGGCTGGTGCCGGCCCGCCGCAGCGGGCCTCCTCGGGTTAGCGGGGGGAGTGAGGTGTTAGACTCCCCCCGCGCCGTCTAAGAGGGGCGCGCTTGGAACACTTCGCGCCGCCGCCTCGGGTCCTGATGTGTGGGGGGCGACAGACTTCCCCAAGTCCGTCGCCCCTGGACCCATTTAGGGGGGCTGGAAGAGGGCGTTGTCCGCCCTCCGCCGACGCCCGGTGCGTCTGCTGCGGGCCGGGTGAGTGGAGGTGATCTCCCTCACCCTTTCCGCATCCTCCTTCTGCGACATGACCGTGTCGCAGAAGGACACCACCGCGTCCCAGGACTCCTCGCTGTCGACCATGGACTCGACCACGGCCGACAGCGACAGGTCACCGCCTACTCCTGAGATGAGGGCACGGCGCGGCTCCTCCCAAGCGGCACACTCTGCCAGCGTGTGCCACGCCGTGTCCTCCCGGCAAAAAGCCAGCATCGCCCTAAGCCGAGGTCCGAGTCCCACTAGGGGTCGGCCTTAGTGCTGTTGTTGCAGGTAGTCATGATATTAGTGTAGTACTCGTACAAGTAGTTAGCTTGGGTTAAGTATTTTACTTCCCATTGTCCCCCCCATTGGCTGGAGACCCCTTCAGGCCTCGCCAATAACTTCCCGGTTACGTAGAAGGGGTCCCCAAGGAACATCTAAAGAAGACAAACAGAAAAAAAATAAAGAACACCAATTTCTTTGTGTTGGTTATAGCGACTTTTCTCCAAAAGCAATTGCAAAGAAACCATCAACAATACGCAGATACGTGGAAACGCTTGCCAGGTTGTGGTATGGGTTCTAGTCATCTTATAATTTAGATTTCTGTTGGTCTAAAGCCAGGTACGCACGAGCGAAACATCTTAGAATATCTATAGAAGTCAACACTGCTAAATTCCTCGGCGTGACTATTGACAAAAAGTTAAATTGGAAAGAACATGTTGAAATTTTAAGCAAAAAAATTAGTAACTCTTCTTATGCCCTATACAAATTAGTTCCTGTGCTTAACACTGACGCATTGCTAACAGCTTACCACGGCCTAGTTTCATCGCACCTAAGGTACGGAATTATCCTTTGGGGCAATTCTACTGACAAGGATATACCTTTCAAAGCCCAAAAACGGTGTATTAGAACAATGTTTAAATTATATTCGACTGACAGTTGTAAGCCTTATTTTATTAATTATAACATACTGACATTACCGTCTCTGTACATATTCGAAGTTATCATGTTTGTAAAACGTAATCGGCAATTATTTCCACGAATGGCAGACAAAGTCAGTCGCGTCAGACGCGATAACACTATGCTTTGCTCACATGGTTCCAAAACTGCATTAATGCGGAAAAGTGTGTTTTGCATGGCACCTTTAATATTTAATAAACTTCCAAAAGGATGGAGAGATCTAAGCGCACACATACTAAAAAAGCGGCTAAAATTATATCTAGTTGGGAAAGCATATTACAGTATTGTAGAATTTTTAAATGACAAAATGTAATAACGAATTTAATAAATATTTACGAGCATTTTATAATTTTTGACAATTTATTATGAGAATACAGAACAATTTAATTCGAATTTATAATCTATTGCTTAAATTTAATTTTTAGTTTGTGTGACAATTTAATAATGTTTTTAGCTTTGTTTATATAATGAATGAGTTTTGATAACTTTAAATTTGTATGCCTAAAGGCCGAACATGACGGATCTCTTTTGTTTATGAACAACCTGCATGCCTTGTATGTATACTCATGTTTCTACAAATAAATGTCTTGAATCTTGAATAAATTACCAATCACTTATTAATTAATCATAGCCAAAACAATTAGAAGTATGATCTGACATACAAGATGCTTCCTGTTACTGTTACTGGCCCACTGTGGGGTCCAGTCACAGACACACACATACAAAACCTCCACTAGTATAAGCCCATGTAAATTAAAATTATTTGTTCTTGTACTATAATGCTCATACTGAGCACACGTGTCTATAATTAAATAAATATATTTTTTAACAAGTCTTGCGCGTTCATATTTGACTAGGTACAGACGCGGACTCAAAATGTTTTATCAGATTTCAAATTCGATTCCATGACAGTGCGCAATAAGGTTCAAGATGTCATAGGTTAAACAATACATAAGTACTTATTAGTTTTTAAATTGTGAAGCGTCGATTCTAGCAAAAAGGCTATTAACCACTTTTCGATGTTATGAACTCCTTTTTAGGTGTGCAAAAGTTGTATAGAGAAAATTTGATTGAATTAAATAAATAGGTTGATTTCTTTTTCTATGCTACCTAGTATAATAATATGTATAGCCTCATTAAATTAACTTTTTTATGTCAATTAAGAAAAAAATATCTTTGCCCTATCAATTCTTTGCGAGCGACCGAGCGACCTTATGAAAAAATAATGTGCAAGCAATTAGGTATAGACCTTAGTGTGGTAAAAATTTCAAGTCCGCGACTGTATACCTGTATTATAGTACTCCAGTTATCTTACGCGAGTTCCTAAGGATCTCTATGACTTTTTATAAATATATCTACCTACTAAAGTTCATAATTAAGTTTTACACCCGAAGCTCATCACATCACTTATAGTGTTAATTAAAACGTCGTGCGTAAACACCAAATAAGGGCCAACAGTTTAGGGAATTCACTTGGTACAAACCATCGAGCATTTATTAGTGTGAACCAAAACAATCTATACGTACCTTCAATAATCTAAAGTGTTCTTCTTCTCTCGTGTTAGCACGAGCTATACGAAAATAGCTCATGCTGTGGTGAAAAGATTAGCCAGTCAGCAAGGTTGGTAGCGGGGCTGACTGCCCAGGGTGCGCCGGACGTACTTAAGTATCGTCACTCGTGGAGGCTCTTTTCACGCACCCCTAATCATAATCTAAAGTGTTAGAAACGGGTGACTAGTCAAAGGCTAAAACATATAATTTTATGTAGTTTTGGCATTCAGTTAAATTCACACTTAAAGTCTGGTTGGACCTAACGCTTCAATGTACCTATTTAATTACAAACCCTTTCTAAGAAATACCTACCACGCTTCTTTCGGTTGACTAGGTACATAATTTAGATTGCCTGCCTTTAGAAATAATGCTAACTTTTCAGTCGCCAACCCGCTCGGAGCGCGTGGTGGTTTCGGACTATTATACAGGGTGTTAACGAATTCGTGTAATTCCTTCAAACCACATGATCTAGTATAGATTAACCCTGCACGGGATTTAGATTGATTGAAAATAAAAAATAAACTTTTTATCCCCAATAAATTTTTTATGTGATAGAAAATGTCGATGCCATGCATAAATGAATGAAGGCACGGCGACAAAGCTGACAAAGCAGACGGGCACGGCTAGCGCGATATCGCTCCACGCAATCAGTTAACTTGGAACGCTAAAATTACTCAGATATAGAATAACATGGTTCATTTTTTGAAAACTTTTTTTTGTTCTTTCTGAAAAAATCCTATCATCAAATCAAATCAAAAGTTTTTATTCCAACATAAACCATTAACGGCGCTTATGAAAAGTCGAATTTAGGTGCACGGTTCCAATTAGTCGTTTCCTATGGAGAAGAGACGAGAAGAAACTCCATGGTTACTCTTTTAAAATCCATATCTTTAACAATTTGAGTGGGTACAGTTATGACATAGAATAGTTATGAGAGAGCAAAGTAGACTTAAGAACAGGAACCACACAAAAAAACAAACTGAAAAATATGGTCACAAATTAACTAGGTATCCAGGCATCTAGCAAGTCTACAAAGCTCTCACATTTACAAAAGGTAAAAGGACGCTAAACTACCTATATAAAACAACTGACATGGTTAATTGTCATCAAAACACATTACAAAGAAAATCACTGTATAATAAGATAAAGATATCTTGAGAGTAACCTTAGTAATAAAAAAGAAAGCTAATCGTAATGAGGTTAGTTAATAGACATACACATACGACGTTAATGAGGTACCAGGGAAGCCACATGTGCAGAAGGAGTTATTGCCAAGCATCTTTATCGTCAACGTAGTCCTTAGACTTGTATATGCTTTTTGAATAAGGACACGTTTAATATGGGCTTTAAACTTTCCCTCGGTATGCTATGCTATGCAGGGTCAATCAGTGGTATCAGTAGATCGCGCGGTTTGAAGGAATTACACGAATTCGCTTAAGCCCTGTATATTCTGTGGTTACGGTAATAACTTCACTTTCGGGAAAGGTCCAAGTCCAATGGTTGACTTTGGTAGGCTAAAGGTGCTCTTAGGACGAATTTTAAAGCATGACTGCCCAATACAAACTGTAGCTCTGCGTTGCTTTACCAGTTGTGTAACCTTAACCAGACTAAAATAGTTCAAATTAATTCAATTATTTGTCCTTCTAATAAAAATCGATTAATATATTTATTAAATAATAATCTTGATATTAAATAACCTACTAAAATTGTAATTATAATGAGAATAATTAAAGTATGATCATGGAAGAAAATAATTTGTTCTATTAAGGGAGAAGCTCCATTTTGTAAATTAATTCTCTGGTTAAACAGCCGTTTACTGGAATTTGTAATATTCTGTTCAACGAAAGACGAGTCTCGACATAGCGGTCTCATCTATATACACACATCAAAAGTGTCTAGGGATCAACATATATTTTTGCAATAACTTTTCTCCTGATTGATATTAATTAAAATTTTCTTTAAGGATTCATCAAATAAAGTGTTTTCGTTTGTCACAGTAACGATAAACCAAGTCACCTTTGCATTAATAAAGAAATTTGCCATTTTCCTAATAAAGGGATTTTTGACATTTGAACCACTAACACAAAAGTTCGAAAAAAAGACTGAAATAACAGTTTTCTTTAAAATTTTATTGGGTAACTTAAACAATTAATAATCCGTGTTTCTACCGCGAACACTAACAACACAAGAACATCGGTTTGGCATACTCAAAATGAGTTCATCCAAATCACGCTGTGGAATGGCCGCCCATGTTCGTTGCAACAACAAAAAAAGGTCTTCTTGCGACTGGATACCCTCCATATTCGGCAGAGCTCTTCTCTGTAGCATATCCCATGCATGCTCAATCGGGTTCAAGTCTGGCGACTGAGCAGGCCAGGGCAGGACATTGATGTTAGCTGCGGCGAGAGTCTGTCTTACAACTCTTGCGGTGTGCGGTCGTGCATTATCATGCATTAACTGAAATAAGGGACCGATTTGCGCTTGTAGAGGAACGATGACGTCTGATACAATCGTCTCAGCATAAATTTGAGCGTTGAGGTTGCCTCTGATCCAAATCAACTCAGTTCTTCCGCCGATCCAAATACCCGCCCATACCATGATGGTTCCACCACTATAAGGATGGACTTCCTGGCAGGATTTTAATCGCTGTTGGCGTCCAGGGGTTCTCCAGTGTCGTATACGTCTTGTATCCGGTCTCATACCAAAACGAGACTCATCAGAAAAGCACACGAAACGCCATTGTTCTTCTGCCCAATTTCTGTGTCCAAGAGCCCATTGATATCGAATCCTACGATTGTGCATTGCTATAGGTGGTACCCGTAGCGGTCTTCGGGAATGAAGGTTCACTTCATGCAAGCGGTTTCTGACTGTTTGGTCGCTAATTAAGTTCCCTGAAGAGTGATGAAGCCTCACGGCTAACATCATGGCGGTTATTGTTGGAGCTCTTCGAGTTAAGATTTGAATGTATCGGTCTTGTCTCCGTGTGGTGCAGCGATACCGTCCTCCATGGCGCTCAGCCACGGTACCAGTGCTTCGGTAACGTGTCCAAAGTCGACTGATAACACTCTGACTTGTATTCAGAGCTAAAGCCACAGTACGTTGCCGGGAACCAGCTTCTATCATTCCCACGGCTCTGAGCATTTCTTCCCTGCTTAAATGACGTCGCCGCTCCATAATAACGTTGGTTTTAATCAGTAGTAGGGAAACAGTAGCACTAATAATGTCTTCAATGCGTTGTATGTTTTTATAGGGAAAATATTGACAGCTGATTTTCATCTTTTACTCGAATTTGATTCACAGTTCCTGATTCAAATTATGAAATGCACCAAAAAGGATCCATATAAATTTATAAAATCATAAATTTATTACAAAGCCACATCTCAATCTCAAGAAATCCGCATAAAAATGCTTGATCCCTAGACACTTTTGATGTGTGTTTATAAAAATGAATCGCTATTTCCCTTGGTCATCGCATCACGCGTGAACGGCTAGACCGATTTCGCAATTTTTTTTTTTGTTTTGTTCGTAATTGTCAGGAGAAGGTTCTTAAGAAAGAAAATTTTGATATTTAAAAAAAAAAAACTAATTATATCAGTATATCCATATTCTTAAGTGGTAGGTAGTAGGTAGGTAGTAGGTAGGTAGTAGGTAGGTAGTAGGTAGGTAGTAGGTAGGTAGTAGGTAGGTAGTAGGTAGGTAGTAGGTAGGTAGTAGGTAGGTAGTAGGTAGGTAGTAGGTAGGTAGTAGGTAGGTAGTAGGTAGGTAGTAGGTAGGTAGTAGGTAGGTAGTAGGTAGGTAGTAGGTAGGTAGTAGGTAGGTAGTAGGTAGGTAGTAGGTAGGTAGTAGGTAGGTAGTAGGTAGGTAGTAGGTAGGTAGTAGGTAGGTAGTAGGTAGGTAGTAGGTAGGTAGTAGGTAGGTAGTAGGTAGGTAGTAGGTAGGTAGTAGGTAGGTAGTAGGTAGGTAGTAGGTAGGTAGTAGGTAGGTAGTAGGTAGGTAGTAGGTAGGTAGTAGGTAGGTAGTAGGTAGGTAGTAGGTAGGTAGTAGGTAGGTAGTAGGTAGGTAGTAGGTAGGTAGTAGGTAGGTAGTAGGTAGGTAGTAGGTAGGTAGTAGGTAGGTAGTAGGTAGGTAGTAGGTAGGTAGTAGGTAGGTAGTAGGTAGGTAGTAGGTAGGTAGTAGGTAGGTAGTAGGTAGGTAGTAGGTAGGTAGTAGGTAGGTAGTAGGTAGGTAGTAGGTAGGTAGTAGGTAGGTAGTAGGTAGGTAGTAGGTAGGTAGTAGGTAGGTAGTAGGTAGGTAGTAGGTAGGTAGTAGGTAGGTAGTAGGTAGGTAGTAGGTAGGTAGTAGGTAGGTAGTAGGTAGGTAGTAGGTAGGTAGTAGGTAGGTAGTAGGTAGGTAGTAGGTAGGTAGTAGGTAGGTAGTAGGTAGGTAGTAGGTAGGTAGTAGGTAGGTAGTAGGTAGGTAGTAGGTAGGTAGTAGGTAGGTAGTAGGTAGGTAGTAGGTAGGTAGTAGGTAGGTAGTAGGTAGGTAGTAGGTAGGTAGTAGGTAGGTAGTAGGTAGGTAGTAGGTAGGTAGTAGGTAGGTAGTAGGTAGGTAGTAGGTAGGTAGTAGGTAGGTAGTAGGTAGGTAGTAGGTAGGTAGTAGGTAGGTAGTAGGTAGGTAGTAGGTAGGTAGTAGGTAGGTAGTAGGTAGGTAGTAGGTAGGTAGAATAGAATAGAATAGAATAGTTCTTTATTTGCTTAGAATGTAGGTACATAAAATAAGTTGTTAAACTATATGATAGAATCCATGTACATTCTGCCTTAATATAGCATGCAAATGATTTACATAGTAGAGGTAAAGATATTATATAAAAACATCATTTAAGAATTCCTGCACAGAATAATAACATTTTTCTACAAGTAATTTTGTGAAACTTTTTTTAAATTTTTGCAACGGTAAGTTTTTAATTGTGTCAGGTATTTTATTAAAGATTACAGGAGCCATACAAATCACATTTTTTTTTAATAAGCTAGTTTTAAATACGCCCGTGCATAATAGATTCTGGTATTGAGATCTCATAGCTGTACTTCGCTTTCTGGTTTCTAATAAAGTTGCAAATAGACATCGATTTGTTATCACAAATACTGCTAATTCAAGGATATATAGGCATGGGAAGGTTAATAATTTATGAGACTTAAATATAGGTACGCAACTGTCTGTTACTTTAAGACCGAATATAGCTCTCAGGCAGCGCTTTTGAGCTTTGAAAATACTTTCTCGTTCACTACAATGACCCCAAAATATGATACCAAATCTTAAAATGGAAATTACTAGACCATGATAAGCCACTAATATTGTCGGTAAAGAACAATGGGTAATTTTGTTTGGAACCCGTACCCACCTTGTAGCATTTTAGACTAGGTGTCATTTAGAAGAGGCATAAGTGAATAACTCAAAAATGAATGAACGAATGAATGAATGAATGGGAGACCGAAGTTATGATCACTTCTATTTTGCATTTTCAATCATTTAAGTAGTGTTATAATAATTGTTTTATAGGCCCAATGAATAACCAGTCGTTCTGTTTCATAGAGAGAGACTGACCCAGCTTCCTAAGGTTTACTTTTTGCTACGGAAAATATTAATTAAAACGCCATCAATTCAATTAAGCACAGTTTGTTTATTTATTAAGGTACACAAAATAAACATCATCACTAAATGGTATTGTTGCTCTCAATGATTATTTCATCCCAAGCATTTGCCGGACCAACGAAGTTTATTTTTTCGAATTTTATTAAAAACTAAGTAAAAGTGTTTTTTTTTTTTTTAATTAATTATCATTTAAGCACCGCCTAGTTATTAAAATAATCTTTATTTAGTTATTCATAGAATACCTTATATGTTTTTTTAAGTTTTGCAATAATATCAATATTTTTATTTAAAATGACTCCTATATTCGGCGTATGCACATGTTTGTTCTCTTCCGCTTTGTGTGTTTAATGTGGATTTTCGGTTGTGTTAAGGTTCGCGCACATTATGTCGGGTCGCAGCGGGGCGGAGCGGGCCGCAGCGCACCGCAAAATGCTTGCTTAGCACATTAGTGACGGGCCGGGTCGCAGCGCATTGACGGATTTTGAGTAGTTACAGGCTACTGCCCTGCCAGACTTGCAAATCATATAGCTCTTTGTATCCATGAACAAAATTAATCAAAAGCTCTTCATCCATTCTAGTGAACACCACAGGAGCACGCAAATACCAAAAAAAAATGCAAATATCGTAAAATTAACACGTGCGCGCGTGCACTCCAATCCGTTTGCTATACTGCCGTGCAGGCCCTAAAGTGCAGTATGAGAGAAAAAGCGGTTTCGAGTAAATCGCGAAAAACTTTTTAACGTTGTTTTTTTTTATATTATTCACTTGTATGGTGGATATTTTTATTGCCACGAGGACTACCTGAGAACAAAGATTATATCTACGAATAGAAATATGAATTTAGTTTATTAAGTTGTAAATAAAATGATTTTTTCCAAAATCATGGCAGTTACTGCACGCAAAAAGGTACACGTATGCAGATTAAAATGCGGTAAAAATACTTGATACTGCAAAATCTTTGATTTATTTGCTACTTTGCAGAGTAATTTGCAGCATAATACCTTTTTTACTGCATTTTAATTTGTATCTTGAACTAATTGCACGTGTAGTATGTAACAAATTTTCCAACTTACGAATTATGTCCTAGGTAGGTAGGCTAGTTAGGTAGGTAGGAATTTACAGAATAAAACAATTTTATGTATGGAATAAGAATAACGTTTATTTTTAACAATTTCTGCTAATATTGTTACTTATCTTTAGGCGTTTCGAGCACATGCGGCTATAAATATACCTACTTAAGAAACAATATTAAATAGTAAGAAACTTTTTGCTTTCGCAAGAAACATGAGATGTTTTACTTAAATGGCACATGGTTTATACCTATCTAAAAATAAATCACAAAAATCATAGGTATCAAAATAAAATTTATTAAATGCTCAACATTCGGTTCATGTTTACAAGGCATGCATAATCATAAAAATAATAAAATAGGGTATATGATACGCGTATCATTTACTCGGTATTATTAGGTAGGTAGGTACCAAAAACAAAAGATTTAAGTAAATAACAAAACACGAATGTATCAAAAAAACCATAAGTCCTCAACATTACCCGTTTTATAAGATGGGTATTTAGTCTGAACGGCCGAAAGCGAATGGACCGCGGGCCATTCGATCGTAACCAAAAATCGTCTACGTTCCAAAGGACCGGTGATAAAATGATTTTGAATTTTCATTATCTTCATAACCGGTTGGCACGACTTAACAATGACCCTTTATTTTAACTTTTGCACCCGAATGTAGGTACTTGATGTACTTTTTATCACCTGGTCCTTTGAAACGTAGACGATTTTTGTTTACGGTCGAATGGCCCGCGGTCCATTCGTTTTGGGCCGTTCAGACTAAATACCCGTCTTATAAAACGGGTAATGTTGAGGACTTATGTTTTTTTTGATACATTCGTGTTTTGTTATTTACTTAAATCTTTTGTTTTCGGTACCTACCTACCTAATAATACCGAGTAAATGATACGCGTATCATATACCCTATTTTATTATTTTTATGATTATGCATGCCTTGTAAACATGAACCGAATGTTGAGCATTTAATAAATTTTATTTTGATACCTAAGATTTTTGTGATTTATTTTTAGATAGGTATAAACCATGTGCCATTTAAGTAAAACATCTCATGTTTCTTGCGAAAGCAAAAAGTTTCTTACTATTTAATATTGTTTCTTAAGTAGGTATATTTATAGCCGCATGTGCTCGAAACGCCTAAAGATAAGTAACAATATTAGCAGAAATTGTTAAAAATAAACGTTATTCTTATTCCATACATAAAATTGTTTTATTCTGTAAATTCCTACCTACCTAACTAGCCTACCTACCTAGGACATAATTCGTAAGTTGGAAAATTTGTTACATACTACACGTGCAATTAGTTCAAGATACAAATTAAAATGCAGTAAAAAAGGTATTATGCTGCAAATGACTCTGCAAAGTAGCAAATAAATCAAAGATTTTGCAGTATCAAGTATTTTTACCGCATTTTAATCTGCATACGTGTACCTTTTTGCGTGCAGTAACTGCCATGATTTTGGAAAAAAAACATTTTATTTACAACTTAATAAACTAAATTCATATTTCTATTCGTAGATATAATCTTTGTTCTCAGGTAGTCCTCGTGGCAATAAAAATATCCACCATACAAGTGAATAATATAAAAAAAAACAGCGTTAAAAAGTTTTTCGCTATTTACTCGAAACCGCTTTTTCTCTCATACTGCACTTTAGGGCCTGCACGGCAGTATTCACTACCTACACCACCGGCACGACGCGGACACAAACATCTTTCTTCCGCGGCAGCGTTCGACACGACTGATTGACCGAGAGAGAGAGCGACAGATCCTACCTAGAACGCAGTAAAATATGGTCTCAATTGCAGTGGAATGAAGTAGCATTGTTCAAGTTACCAATTATAATGCAGTAACAGCTACTCATACTGCTATTTAATTAGCATTAAGTTATTTTCACCTTTAAAATAATACCGACTATACTGCAGTAAATAATGATCATACTGCAATTTAAACAGTAGCATTCATACTCGAACGTGATTTGCGATTAAATTAAAAGCAGTAAAAGAAAGAATTTTAATTTTGCTGCACTTTAGTTGGTTTTCACTCTAAGAACCTACTTGAATAAGACTAAATAAAATACCACATACAAGTACTTTGCTGCGTTTTAATCAGTAGTTCGCCTGAAATAAATTAGTGATCAACCATGCACTATTAATACTGTTGGTACAAAAACTACTTACTGCGTTTTAATTTCTATGCGTCAATATTTGTTTGAGTGTAGAATACAGATTTTTAGTGGTAATAAAGACATTTACTGCATTTAAATAGGTAAAGTCACGAGTAGTGGTAGACGTAACAGCTGTTACTGTATTTTAGTTAGTTTTATGACATATTTAGACCTACAAAAGTAAGTTACTGCTTTCACTAATTCGTCTTTTTAACCGTTTAGAACATCCCAACTAAAAACCGGCAATATCACTGTGTTCCTTATAGCGTGACCGTCAAGGTTCAATATTCAACTCAAAAACGTGAAAAAACCTGTTACTGCGTTTTAGGGCCTGCACGGCAGTATAGCATACTGTGTCGGGGCGCAGCGGGGTGGGGCGGGCCGCATCGAACGCAACCAAAATCCGCGGCGGAATATGCGGCCCGCTTCGCCCCGGCATAGTGTGCGGTAGTTCATATAAAATACATACGAGCAATTTGAGCGGATTTTTGCGCTGCGACCCGACCTGCTGCGGCCCGTCATAATATGCACGAACCTTTAAACTTCAGAAAGTGCGGTAGAGTTGAGCGTATTCTTCCTGTTTAGTTTTCCATCCGGTAACTTCATTCATGCATGCATTCCCAATTCCCATTAGAAAACCTACTCTATAGTAAAATATATACGCATAGATGTTTAGGTGCATACGAGGGTGTATAGATACACCTACGTAATGTAGGTACCTATAGCAGAATATTGGGCTAGTTCAAGGGATATGATTGACTGCGCACGGGGTGAATTCACAAAGGCTTTTCTGCATACTTCAACGTCGAATAACTTTTTTCTCCCGTGAGATACAGAGTGGTCGCCATACAAAATATTTATGTAGTTTTAAAGACCTTTCTAATGGTACTAGTCTCAATTTGCTACAAGGTGGGTACGTTTTGTTCCATGTCCTTTACTTTTTTTGATAGATTATGCAACATAAACGCGGCTGTGCTTAAACGTTTACATATATTCTCTGCTTGCGGCTTCCAAGTTAACTGGCTATCAATTATGATTCCTAAAAATTTTGTACTGTTTACTTTTTCTATAGTTTGACCATTGTAGTTTAAATCCATATCTCCCGTAGATATCCGTTGGTAAAAGTGCATGATTTTAGTTTTTTGGAGATTAATAACTAAATTATTATTGTCAAGCCACTTTATTAAACTACTAACTGTATTGTTAATGTCATTAACATATGATTCTTTATTAATACATGAAACAATTGATGTGCTATCATCTGCAAATAATACCATAGGATGAAGTATATGACGTGGCAGGTCATTTATATATAATAAAAATAATAAAGGTCCGAGGACGCTGCCCTGCGGGACACCATATTTTATTTCTCTAAAAGACGATACAGATTTTAATTCCCTTCTAGATCCCGAACACAAGCTCGATATCTCCGTACATTGTCTACGACCTTTTAGGTACGTTTTTATTAAATTAAGGGCATTGCCACGAATACCGTACGCGTGAAGTTTGGTTAGAAGGGTATCGTGATCCACACAGTCAAAAGCCTTCGACATGTCGGCATATATTGCGCATACTGGTATTTTAGAGTCTACTTTTGGCATTATTCTATAGAGGAAGTCGAAAATAGCCATGTTGATGTTTTTATTTTTTCTAAACCCCTTTTGTTCGTCACATAGTATGTTATATTTTGTTAGAAAATTGTAGAGAGATTCATAGATAATCCTTTCTATGATCTTTGAGAAGATGGGAATTAGAGCAATTGGTCTATAGTTTGCCATTTCGTCTTTATCATCCTTTTTGTATAGTGGTTTAACTATTACAGTTTTTAGACTTTCTGGAAATACTCCAGAGTATATGCTTACGTTAATGATATGAGCAAGGGGCGCACCTATACAATTAGAAACAAATTTTAGAACTGTGGTTGAAATGCCATCATAGCCAAAACTCTTTTTATTTTTTAAGTTTTTTATTACACGCGTGACATCTTGAGGAATAACTGGGCTCATAAATATTGAATGAGGGTTGATATTTATGTTAATTGTGTCACCGGACGTTTGTTTTGGTATACCCGAAATCTGGTCTATGAAGAAATTATTGAAAGATTCGGCTATTATATCAGGGTTTGATATTATTTTATCTCCTTCTTTTATTTGAGAAATGGGTTCTCTTGAAATTTTATTATTATTAATAATTTGCCAGGCAGTTTTGGATTTATTTTTGGAGTTATTTATTAAGTGGTTATTCTGAGCTTTCTGAGTCAGTTTAATGATTTTCTTAAATCTCCTTGAGTAATTATTAAATGTCCTTTTATTTTCACAAGTTGGTTTTAGTCTCTGTTGCCACAGTAATTGTCGTTGTCTTTTGCTACATATTCGTATCCCCCGAGAAACCCATTTTAATTTTTTCTCAGCTCTTATAGTCAATAATTTGTGAGGAAAACAGAGATCATGTAAAATTAGAAACATTTCTAAAAAGTTATCATATGCTTTGTTAGAATCTTCTGTGCTATATACATTAGAAAACGATAGGCTTTGGAGATGTGTTCTAAATTTAATAAGATTTTCCTCAGTTATATCTCGTCTTAATGTTCTCCACGATTTTATTTGGCTGGTTTTATTTACTTTTATCTTCAAAATTTGGGCTGCGTGGTCAGATAATCCGAAATCGATTACTTCATGTTGGCAGTTTTGCTTAAAATTATGTGCAAAATTGTCTAAACAAGTATTACTAATATATCGAGTCGGTTGATTAATTTGTAGTTTAAGGTTGTAGCTCCTAAGAAAGCATTCAAATTCTAAGGTCATTCTATTCCTGTTTAAAACATCTATATTAAAGTCTCCACATAAAATTACTTTTTTGAAAGATTTCATACAAACTTTTTTTAAAATGAGATCCAAGTTTTCATAAAACTTACTTAGGTTACACAGTTTCGGAGGTCTATAAACACATATAAATATAATTTTTTGTAAAGGTAATTCAACGGCACAACATTCTATAATTCCTGATATCGAGTATTTCATTATGTCAGGTAGTGCTTTATACTCATGCCCAACTCTTATTAGGATACAGGCACCACCACGTTTTCTATCCTGCCTAGCATAACATGCCGCTAACTTGTAATTAGGTATATATAATAATTTTTCTTGGCCTGACATTATAAAATGCTCGGTTATACATATTATGCCCACAACTTTCTGTTTACTTATCAATTCTTGAATGTAAATATTTAATAAGTCTGATTTGTTTAGAAGTCCGGCAATGTTTTGGTGTAGAACATACATGTGATCAGAGAAAAAACTCACGACTTGGAGACACGGTGTTAACATTTACATTAACTATAGCTTCACATTCTGTCAAAGAGCTCTCAGCTAAAGTTAGCATTAAGTTGTGAAATATATTGCGCATTCCACTGTCGTTTATTTTTCTATTGACTTTTGAGAACATATTAAAATCATAAAGCAAATCCAAATTAGAGTCAAAAGCAGTTGCGTAGCCATGTGTTTGTAGATCAAGTTGTAATAAATTGTTAAAAGTCTCTATACGCCAATTAAACATATTCGAGTAATAACTTAATTTAAAGGTGGGAACACATAAAATAACATTCGTATGTTTAATTTCTTCTAATATCTTCCTTATTTCGATTATTATTTCTACATAGTTATTGGTTTTTTGGAAGTCTTCCTCTCCAACTAAAATGACACAATGATCATTCATTGTGTAGTCCATAACTTTTTGATGTAGGTTACTAAGAAGTTGTATTAATCCACAGTTTGGTGTAATGTAGTGACATATCTGACAGTTTTGAAATGTGTCCTCTGCGATGGATAGAATATTATTTATTTTATTGGCACTAACAATGCATAGTTTATTCCTAGTGGAATCTGATTTCGTAACCTCTGTGTCCTTCCTTGGAGTTGTTTCCTTTTAACTGTAATTTTTATGTTGTGAGATTTGTTGTAGTTTTGTCTCAACGCTGCTAGTTTTATTTTGTATGCGAGAGTGCGATGACATATCTTTTTCCTGATTCGATACAATTAAAGGTTCTGTTTGTGTTCCTTTGTTTTTATTTAAGGATTTCTTTATGGGAGTAGACTTTTTGTGTTTTTTAACCGGGCTGCTAAGTTGTACAAAGAGATCATTTTTCTTTTGCAAGTCAATGTTTATTTGCTTAAGGTTACTATTTTCTGAAGAAAGAGACTCGATTTCCTGATGTGCGCTATCCAAATCTAACACGAGTCTGTCAATTTGTTCTTTTAGCTTTGTAATTTGTTGTTGTTTTGCATCATTAATGTCATCATTGGATAAGTCAGGTAGGCTGGAAACAGTATCTTCGAATGTACTACTTTGATTTATTGTTTCGTTAATAACGGTGTCGGAATCCGATTTCGTACATGTACGGCGTATAGTAATGTTCTCGAAGAAATTCATTTTGTTCCTTGATGTTCTATCACACACACTTCGGCTGAGGTAAGTTAGAATTAATGAACACAATTTATTAACTTACAAAAAGTGTACTTGCTTTAATGAGATTTGAACCAGCGCCACATAAATAGCATTGGTTGCGTTGTTTCTCGACGCCACCGAAGCACTACGTAAGTCGCTGAAATTGTTGGCCGCTATGTCCTTAAGTCCACTGAGTCATACACAGGCGGCAACGGGGAGTAGAGGCGGCAAGTGCGGGGAGTATCGAGCGCGCTGCGGGTTGTCGTAGGTCAGTGCCCACGAACGTTAGATTTTTTTCAAATTTTTAGTTTTTTGTCACGGTTTATTATCACTGTAACTTTGCTCCACTCAGACATATCACAGCAGAACTTTCACGGATCAATCAGTCACTTCACTGGCTTTAAGGTAATAGTAATTTAATGTGATAAAATCCACTTTATACGACTTGTTCTATTTAAAATTGAAGAGCAAAAAATATCACTATAAACGGATCAGTGTTGTGTTTGTAGGTAGGTAGTAGGTAGGTAGTAGGTAGGTAGTAGGTAGGTAGTAGGTAGGTAGTAGGTAGGTAGTAGGTAGGTAGTAGGTAGGTAGTAGGTAGGTAGTAGGTAGGTAGTAGGTAGGTAGTAGGTAGGTAGTAGGTAGGTAGTAGGTAGGTAGTAGGTAGGTAGTAGGTAGGTAGTAGGTAGGTAGTAGGTAGGTAGTAGGTAGGTAGTAGGTAGGTAGTAGGTAGGTAGTAGGTAGGTAGTAGGTAGGTAGTAGGTAGGTAGTAGGTAGGTAGTAGGTAGGTAGTAGGTAGGTAGTAGGTAGGTAGTAGGTAGGTAGTAGGTAGGTAGTAGGTAGGTAGTAGGTAGGTAGTAGGTAGGTAGTAGGTAGGTAGTAGGTAGGTAGTAGGTAGGTAGTAGGTAGGTAGTAGGTAGGTAGTAGGTAGGTAGTAGGTAGGTAGTAGGTAGGTAGTAGGTAGGTAGTAGGTAGGTAGTAGGTAGGTAGTAGGTAGGTAGTAGGTAGGTAGTAGGTAGGTAGTAGGTAGGTAGTAGGTAGGTAGTAGGTAGGTAGTAGGTAGGTAGTAGGTAGGTAGTAGGTAGGTAGTAGGTAGGTAGTAGGTAGGTAGTAGGTAGGTAGTAGGTAGGTAGTAGGTAGGTAGTAGGTAGGTAGTAGGTAGGTAGTAGGTAGGTAGTAGGTAGGTAGTAGGTAGGTAGTAGGTAGGTAGTAGGTAGGTAGTAGGTAGGTAGTAGGTAGGTAGTAGGTAGGTAGTAGGTAGGTAGTAGGTAGGTAGTAGGTAGGTAGTAGGTAGGTAGTAGGTAGGTAGTAGGTAGGTAGTAGGTAGGTAGTAGGTAGGTAGTAGGTAGGTAGTAGGTAGGTAGTAGGTAGGTAGTAGGTAGGTAGTAGGTAGGTAGTAGGTAGGTAGTAGGTAGGTAGTAGGTAGGTAGTAGGTAGGTAGTAGGTAGGTAGTAGGTAGGTAGTAGGTAGGTAGTAGGTAGGTAGTAGGTAGGTAGTAGGTAGGTAGTAGGTAGGTAGTAGGTAGGTAGTAGGTAGGTAGTAGGTAGGTAGTAGGTAGGTAGTAGGTAGGTAGTAGGTAGGTAGTAGGTAGGTAGTAGGTAGGTAGTAGGTAGGTAGTAGGTCGGTAGTAGGTAGGTAGTAGGTAGGTAGTAGGTAGGTAGTAGGTAGGTAGTAGGTAGGTAGTAGGTAGGTAGTAGGTAGGTAGTAGGTAGGTAGTAGGTAGGTAGTAGGTAGGTAGTAGGTAGGTAGTAGGTAGGTAGTAGGTAGGTAGTAGGTAGGTAGTAGGTAGGTAGTAGGTAGGTAGTAGGTAGGAAAAAGTGCATTGCAACGCATGCCGGGTACAGCTAGTCGTAAATATTTATTAATTTCAAATTTTAAATTTGGAACGTAAAGAATCATGCCAGGATGCTTCAGGTAGCATGCCATTACATCGTCAAATTAATAAAACCTATTTCTTGTTCTTCTTCATTGAAGTAGAGAAAAAAATCTAAAGTGCCCGTTTTTTTTTGCAAAAGAGTTTAGTTTGTTCAGAATCACTAGGAGAATCGATTGACATATTTTATACACCACATTTTTTTTTTCTTAAATTTCAGGGGGTTTACCATGATCTGTTATAGCAGGAATGTTTTAATATTATTACGAGAGTGGGAAAGTGACAGCGCTAGACAGCTCTCTAGCGTCATCTCTTACCCACTCTCGTAATAATATTAAAACATTCCTGCTATAACAGATCATGGTAACCCCCCAGTTTTGTTTCAGTACGTTACTACTCATATACAGTTGACGGGAATAGACACCTTGAGGCTTGAGATGGTCCGCTCGGTCAGTTTCCGTGTATTAGACAACCCCTGCATAGCACATCTCAGGCATTTCACACTTTACTAGGGAACTTAACGCGACATAAACTACGGTGTAACTTGAAGATTTATTTAAAAAAAAACACATATTCAGGCAGTTCTGATGAAAATCTTGTTGGGGTGTCTCGGTTTTTGTTTACTAAAAATAACGTTGTATAAGTATTAATACAGGGTGTTAACGAATTCGTGTAATTCCTTCAAACCGCGTGATCTACTGGTGACACTGATTGACCCTGCATAGGTTCATTACAGAAAAAACAAAAAAAAAATATTTAAGAAATGAACCAATGTATTCTGTTTCTGAGTAATTTTAGCGTCCCAAGTTAACTGACTCCGTGGATTGCTATCGCGCTAGTCGTGCCCGTCAGCTGTGTCGCCGTGCCTTCATTCATTATGCATGGCATCGAAATTTTCTGTCACATAAAAATGTTATTTGGGAAAAAAAAAGTTTTTTTTTATTTTTAATCAATCCAAATCCCGTGCGGGTTTAATCTATACTTACCATTAATAGATCATGTGGTTTGAAGGAATTACACGAATTCGTTAACACCCTGTATATAATAAGGAGATTTTTTTGTAATCGGTTGTTGAACCAGAGTAGGTATTATCCCAAGTAGGAAAACAGTTGTATAATATTAGAATTATACAACTAACAGACATGTAAAGGCTTTATAACAGTTTTGCAGCAACTAAACAGTTGTAAAGTAGTATTCACTTCGAGGCATTAGTTATATACAATTTAAGTCATGTTAATGTGTCTGGTAAACGTCATCTCAACAATTTTATGTGACGGTTTTATAACGTTAAGTCGAGTAAACGTTTCAGTCAGAAAATAGTGATGAGTCGCCATGTTTTATAAATTTAGAACCTTTTATTCAACACTTAAATAACAAACTGTGATGTAATGATTTTATAGTTAACTATTATAAAACCGTCATACTAGGTCGTATACTTTCACCTTTAAGTAACTTTTAGGTTGAAACGTTATTCTAATATAACTTATATAAGTCAATTAATTATTTAAACAACAATTAGCAACTTTTATATAACTCAGTCGCCATTTTTTATTAAGTATAAATATTAATATGGATTTCAAAAAGTGAAAAAAAATTAAACGAAGTGGTGGTTTTAGAAGAAAATTAAATAAAAATCATCAATTTTTATTGTTAAATACAGCAACAATACCTACATTTAATCTGGAAGAAACTGTGCCTAGCCAAGAAGAAAGTGGTAAAAATGAAAGTGGTTCCTTACATTTTTATCATGGCACCGCTGATAAAACTAACTTTCCCCTTTCTAAAGTTTGGCGTATAAATACATCACCATGATATCCCTGTAAAAATACAGAAGTTTTCCCATGACTATACACAAAGGTTTTTCTATTTTCCAACAGAACCCTAATTGCAACCGTCATGGCGGACGCCATAAGTCGTATAAAAACCTGTATAAGACCAACAGTTATCTGGGGGCACGGCAGTGCCCCGCCAAGTCTCGAGCAAAGCGGGCACGGCCGTACCATCTTTTCTCGAAGCCATTCGCGGCCTTTTCACCCCCCCTATATCTTCGCTGTGGACAAAGCTAGCAGTTTGAACTTTCGGTAACCAAGAGTAATCATTATAACTAGCTAAACTTCCAAATTACATCATATTTGAACTTATAGTTTACGAGTTATCATCGATCAAAGTTACATCATTTTGTCACTGACTGACTCACTGACTGACCGATCATCAAAATTCTAAGATACTTCTAGCAGGCCTAGAACCTTGAAATTTGGTATCAAGATAGATTATTAGGCACATATAAAGGAAAAATTATAAAAACATAAAAAATAGTTAATTATAGAAAACAATTTTATATTTGCCATTTTGCCAGGAACATGGTGTATGAATTTCGACTATATTCGACTGCATTGTTAACTTTGTTCTTTGTTTACGTACAAAAAATATTGAATTGGTGTAGACTATTTTATAAATTGTTATTTATTTAGGGCAAAATCTGAGAAATGAGATTCCATACCATCACGCCTGTATTCTCCGAAGGGTAGGACAGAGGTGTATACTAAGTATGTAACTATATGAACCCATTTATTACTGTATCTAGGTAGATAACATTCATAAAGGCTAATTTAAATTATTTAAAGTTTTAATATCTCACAAGTTTTCCCTCCAGAGGGCGGGCGGGGGCGGTCAAAATCAAAATCCAAGATGGCGGCTGTGAAATTTTAAAATTTTACAAAATATGCGTCATGGGTGTCGTTCCCATGGTTTTCCGGGGTGCTGATGCCAAAAATGAGGTCAAAGTCAAAATCAAAGATGGCGACTGTGAAATTTTACAAAATATGCGTCATGGGTGTCGTGTCCATGGTTTTCGGGGGTGCTGATGACGAAAAAGAGGTCGAAGTCAAAATCCAAGATGGCGCTGTGAAATTTTACAAGATATGCGTCATGGGTGTCGTGTCCATGGTTTTCGGGGACGCTGATGACGAAAATGAGGTCAACGTCAAAATCCAAGATGGCGGCTGTGAAATTTTACAAGATATGCGTCATGGGTGTCGTGTCCATGATTTTCGGGGGCGCTGATGACGAAAATGAGGTCGAAGTCAAAATCCAAGATGGCGACTGTGAAATTTTACAAAATATGCGTCATGGGTGTCGTGTCCATAGTTGTCGGGGGAGCTGATGACGAAAATGAGGTCAACGTCAAAATCCAAGATGGCGGCTGTGAAATTTTACAAGATATGCGTCATGGGTGTCGTGTCCATGGTTTTCGGGGACGCTGATGACGAAAATGAGGTCAACGTCAAAATCCAAGATGGCGGCTGTGAAATTTTACAAGATATGCGTCATGGGTGTCGTCGTGTCCATGGTTTTCGGGGGGGGGGCTGATGACGAAAATGAGGTCAACGTCAGAATCCAAGATGGCGGCTGTGAAATTTTACAAGATATGCGTCATGGGTGTCGTGTCCATGATTTTCGGGGGCGCTGATGACGAAAATGAAGTCGAAGTCAAAATCCAAGATGGCGGCTGCGAAATTTTACAAGATATGCATCATGGATGTCGTGTCCATGGTTTTCGGGGGCACTGATGACGAAAATGAGGTCGAAGTCAAAATCCAAGATGGCGGCTGCGAAATTTTACAAGATATGCATCATGGATGTCGTGTCCATGGTTTTCGGGGGTACTGATGACGAAAATGAGGTCAACGTCAAAATCCAAGATGGCGGCTGTGAAATTTTACAAGATATGCGTCATGGGTGTCGTGTGCATGGTTTTCGGGGGGGAGGCTGATGACGAAAATGAGGTCAACGTCAAAATCCAAGATGGCGGCTGTGAAATTTTACAAGATATGCGTCATTAATGTCGTGTCCGAGGTTTTCGAGGGTGCTGATGACGAAAATGAGGTCGAAGTCAAAATCCAAGATGGCGGCTGTAAAATTTTACAAAATATGCGTCTTGGATATCGTGTCCATTGTTTTCGGGGGTGCTGATGATGAAAAGGATGTCGAAGTCAAAATCCAAGATGGCTCTGTGATACTTTACAAAATACGCGTCATGGGTGTCGTGTCCACGTGCGAAATTCGTATGATAGCGCCATCTATCTATGAAAAAAACCACTTAGAAACTAAAAACATATAATAACGTAAATTTATATTCGGCGAAACGAAGTTTATGGATATCCAAATCGGCTAGTTAGTAGTTACTTAAATAGTTAGTTATTAAAAATTACATAAATAGTTTGTTATATATTTAGTTTGTTAGTTAGTTATAAAAACAAAAGAGATAGAGACAGAGAATAGGCTCTAAGCAAAGCAGCAGTTGATGAACAAGACATTATTATGTCACCCAAAAAGAAAAGAAAGAGACCCACCTACAAAAAATAAATGAGATCCCACCAAAAACATTACATGTAAAAAATGCCAAGTCTCTATATGCAATCTTTCCACCGTAAAAAGTTTTAAGATCTCATAGAAGCCAAGTCCTATTCAATTTATTTTGTAGTTAGTTATCTATCTAGTGACTGTATTAATAGTTTTATTTCTATTATAATTATAGTGACTTGGCAATGAGCACAAATTAAAAGCTGCTTGCTGTGTGGAATTATGTGCGACTGTTATTGACGAATTGATATCTATGAGTACTATGATTACATTAGTTGTTATGCTGATGTGTGATTTATGATATGCAGACGTGATTTTACGGCCAATGAGTAGTTACGGTCACCATCGACTACGTGCGCCAATACATAATTTTAAGAAAACCTAAGTTTATTTGATAAAAACATCACAATTATTATCTATAAGTAGGTACCTACCTATGTTTCATGGTCAAATCAAAAGAACTTAACTAATCCTGTGATATTAAACATTACGCGTGCGTTATACGTTACTTTCACCTCCTCCAAATATATTTGTTTCTTCTTGTGCTCATTGCCAAGTCACTATAATTATAATAGAAATAAAACTATTAATACAGTCACTAGATAGATAACTAACTACAAAATAAATTGAATAGGACTTGGCTTCTATGAGATCTTAAAACTTTTTACGGTGGAAAGATTGCATATAGAGACTTGGCATTTTTTACATGTAATGTTTTTGGTGGGATATACATGTCTAAATGCAGTCGCCCAATGTCTATTGGCAATATGGCGGAAACTATTGATGACAATTAATGTATTTTATTTTTATAAACAATATTGGTGAGGCGTGTAAATAGCCTGCACCTTTGTGAAGGTTGTGAACTAGATTTCAACCTATGTTAAGTTTAAGCGTAATGGCGGACCTCAAACATTTCCCTATTGATGAATCCCCGAGAAACCAATACCACAAAATTATAGGCAGCAAAACATGCCCACGTACCTTGGCAGTCCAGAGATCTCACTCAGACCCAGGGAGATGGGAAGATACCCTCGTTCATGCGCGCGTGATGTCTTGTAGGTATAGGCTGCCGGCCGGCGAGCAAAATCTTCATAAATCCACCGGTGGAATGGTTAAAACTCCAAAAATCAACACTGCACTATAAGTTCTCAATGAAACACAGATGCAGGTCCATTTATTTTACGAGTATCATCAAGGTTTCACCAAAAAAAGGAATTTTCAAAAGAAGCGGAGCGAAAACGCACTCACAGAGTTGCGAACGGCGGACGGAAGCGCGGTCTCGCTAACTAACGCCATCTATCGGCCATGTTGCGAGAAAACTCAAGAAAGTTTCGATACATGGGCGCTGCGGGAACAAATATTGGTACGAGGATTCATCAATTGAGAATTTAAATATTTAATTTGAAATAAGTACTAACATATTATATCTACCTATTATATGGAAAAATCCTAAAATATTACTATTTTATTTTTTATATTGAAAAAAGCATTGACGCTTCACCAAATATTGAAACACCAATATTATGAAGGCCCATTAAAATATTAACAAAGATAACCATACATATCATCGAAAAATTTTAATTCCCAAGTATAAGTCACAGCTGTTCATCTTCCACCACAAGAAGCTTTCTTTACAATAAATTAATAAATAATAATGGTTATTAAAACGTTTGACTTATTTTTTACAAGATTTATCACAACATTATAAATTGTCACAAAAGTTGTCTTATATCCACTGACCGACCACCAGCATAAAAATGTCTATACGATGATATAGTTATGAAAGAGTATTACTAGAAACTATTACAAAACTTACCAGTTACACTTACAACGTCTACGTGATTTTTACTCAACGTTATTGTCGCTGACGCGACTGCAAACCGACCCTTACACGATTTAAATGTTATATAATCTGCGCCCAAACCCGCGTTATATTTACGTCTAAAAAACTATTATAAAACTATTTCAAAAGGCTGAAAGTTAAATTAAAAACGTTATTGTACCATTTAAGGTAAAGGCACCTAATTCCGCGGTGTTTTCACCATAACTCGAAAGAACATTAAAAATTAAGTATTTAATATACCTTTCTGTAGAATTGGCTATTTTTATCAGAAGTATTATATATCTTATTTTTGAAATATACTCACAGTTTGACAATAAAAGTTTATTAAAAATGTCAAATTATTTAAAAATATGAAGAAGTCCGAAGCACCTAATTCCGATTTAAAAATCCTAATTCCGATGCATTTGGTTCCTAATTCCGAGTGTACAAAATAGAAAGGAAAGGAGGTGGGGAGAATGATACATGACGTTCAAAAAATCAAGTCTATTAGGTATTATAAGTCTTTGGATCAGTCTCAGACTCTGTCTTACATGATTATTAATATGGCACCACAATATGTAATTTACTTAGATAGGAATTCGGCAATATTGTACTGTCGAGAAACTTTATAAACACTACTGCCGTTATGAATTGCTGTAATAGCATTTTGGAGATCCTCTTCCGTGTACTTTTTTCTTGGCTTCATTCTCCTACAATAAAACTATTAAGTATAATAATAAAACAATTTTAATAAAAGCATATAACATATGACTATATCTGAGTATATCGGGATATGAAAGTTATTTTGAAGGGCAAATTTATATTCTTGCAGTTACTAAAACCATACAAAAGTTTTTAACAAGCTGCGTAAGATAATGAACACTCTGTATTTAACGTCTGCCAATACCACGGAATTAGGTACTAATATAACCTTATTCCGACTTAAATACATCGGAATAGCGTTTTATAATACTAAATCAAGTTTTCTAATTCCGAGTAATAAGAAGTAAAACATTTTTTAATATTAAACAAATAAATTAATGTTCAATTGCGATATCTTTGAAAAAATATACAAGGCTCACTCTGGATTATAACAGAACACATTAAAAACTTAATTTTCTTTACTTAGCTTTTCCACACAACAAATTAATAAAGTACCTAAACAGGCAATCTTTGACCTGCTATAATTAGTAAATGCGACGCCATATTATACCTCGGAAATAGATTTTTATATCTATGGGTTATTTAAGTAATCAGAGCTAAAATATTAAGTTCGTAATCATAAAACTGCCTTCAAAATTTAAAGAAAAGTCTACGTCTATTAAATTGCATTTCCGTGGTATACATCGGTATTTAGGAACTAACTAAAATATTTGGCACCTAATACCGCGGTATTTTAAAAACTTATTTTCTCCTCAATTTGTAAAGAAAATATTGAAATAGTAGCTGTTTTCGATAAAAAATATAACCCTTCCAATATTTCCACCTAAATAAAAACTCACACAGTATAAAATTATCATTTAAAACACTATTTAGCAAATGGTATTAATCACGTGCTTAAGGTACGAAATGTATGAAGCGCGCGTTCGAGTCAGCTGCTAGCATCAAACTTACTGTTTATTTTAAAAAGTACACACACCAAAGCACTCTTTTGCTCATATAAACATGAGCAGATAAATTACTAATTGATTAATGTATCTTGCAAACAAAAAGAACTTGCAAATTGCTTGAAAACTCCGTTATTCTAAATACATCGGAATATGGTGCCATTTTTAGAACCCCTCGGAATTGGGTGTCTTTACCTTATATGACATTATTTTCCTACTTGGGATTGTAACAGATACTACAAACAAAAAATACATTAAGCTATCTTTTAGCTTTTAAGGTTTTTTGTCTTATTCTAAAATATATTGAAAATCACTATAATTTACGAAGAGACACAACAACAAAGCTTTCATGGAGCATTTTGGTAATGAGCAGGTAGTCCAACGATGAATAAATAAACTGAATAACAGACATGCGATTGAAAACCTGGAAGTGGAGGGTAATTTGTAATTATCCACTGTTTTCTTGGATTTCTATAATTGAATTTATGGGCTCTTTCAATTTAGACGTTTCGTGTCGGACCGCTGCGGTGCCGAAGCGGTGCGATTGTCGTATTGCGCACGGACGGTCGCTTGTTTTCATACAAAGCGCGCGGTACGGCAACAGTGCGGCGTCGGCACCGCGAACGCTCGACAACAGGACGGCAACATCGAAAACTCCACGTGTTCTTTTCCCTGTTGAATAGTGCGGTGAATAGACGTGAGAGCTAATTTCATCGAATTTTCATTTATTTTTTTGTTTAAAATGGATGATATAAACGTGGAAGAATTTATAAATGAAATTTAAATACTTACGCCCTACTTTAAGGAACTCCAAAAGCGACAAATACAGTAATCGCATGGAAATAAAATAGTTTTTTGCCGCTGAATTTTACTTTTATCTAATTCAAGTGATTCGTGGAAACATTCTATAGGCATTCCTAGGTAATTAAAAAAAATTGCTTGGATCTTGTTTTAACCTCGGGTAAAGATTGTGGAAATCACCAAAATTACATGTTAACGAAGACATCGGTGATGCTCTTTTACGGGGGCGTCGTTTTTGTTTCTGTTTGATGTTTTTCAACAAGAGCACTAACAGTAATGTTTCTTCGTCAGAGTCCATGGCTTAACTGCTGTCAAAGATATTTAAAACATCACTAGCATACAAATGCACGGCAGTCAGATACGCTTTCAATTTAGACGTTTCGTGTCGGACTGCAACCGTACTGCAGCGGCCCGGCAGCGGGTTATAACCAGCGGCACGGTAAACGTGCGGCAGCGCCGGTCCGACACGAAACGTCTAAATTGAAAGAGCCCTATGTTCCTTCATGTGCCTATCTGAATACTTGATAATATATATTAGTTATTTATAGGATTGATTTGTGAAAAAATAGACGTAGGTACCTACTGTGGTCATATTAAACGGTGAATATGCTATACTTACTGTTAATAAGTAATCTATCACTAGCCGAGCTTACATAATGGTAAATCATTAAAGCGAGCAGTCTTCATCATTTACTCACAGATACACTTTTGTTATGCTAATTGACTTAGTTAATTTATACTTAACGTCAGATAACGTTCTCGACGATTTTTATTAAAATTCTTCGACGATAAAATGAATACGATACTATATTATAATAAAAGTTAGATTCCAATAAAGTAACTATTCACTGCTTACGTAATCTGTGTTATGAATTTCGTAATAAATTTGATTGCGTCGTTGTTGTCTTGAACTGTTGTTGCCTTGTTGTTGTGAATCAAGAAGCCATCATTTATGTTTAGCCGATAACCAATCAATACGCTTCATTTAGATTATGCTAAGCTGAAAAGACGCAAAGGCACTCCCGTGTGCGATATAGTCCAATGCCGTTCCAAGTTTGCCAGCCGACAATATGCGGCAACTAGCTCACGTCTGTATAATAGAATACATAAACTTATGCCCATTTACCCCCTGACTAAACATGAAGTTAAAATCAAACTAACAATTTGGTTGCAGAAGTTAACGTATGAAGAAACCGAGAATCTTATTGCAATTAATTGTCTCTTAAAATAATTAAATACTGTATTTAATATTAAGGCATTGTTTGTTTAATTTATGTATTGTATCGATAAGTACTTGCATGACGCTCAAAAACAGTTGTATTTGGAGGAACCTTGACTCCTAAAACACAGGCTTTTGGCGTAGTTTAGAAGTCATCAGTTCGCCCTTTAAGTGACTAACTATTGTACAATATTTACTACATCCTTGTGTACTTATGTATGTTTTATTCTATGTGTACAAATAAACATTATTATTATTATTATTATTTGTATCTCTTTGGACATCACGGCTCATCTTCCGTGCGGAAGATGTCCGGTCCTTTGGAAGGCATACACGGGGACACAGGTCCAACGCGCAGAGGCCCCTTTGAGAGCTTTAATCTAAAATGGGGTGGGGCACCAACCCGGTACTATCCACGGCTGCACTATTGGAGTACAGTCATGGACCGTCCCAGGTGGGTGCAAAACTATTGTGAAATATGGTAAAAATAAAACTGGTCTATGGGAGGGGGTGTTAAATGGACTGGATAACTTCTATTGCCGGAAGAAAACGGCGTCTGCCTTTCAAGCTTAAATTTGAAATATATTGGCAGACGGTGACTCGCCAGCTCACTAGCTGGACCCCCTGAAAAGCCGCCAGTACATAGGCGAAGGGGGCAACAGACGGGTGAGCGGCTAGAGGTGTAGAGAGGTGTGGCCCCGGTTTCGCCGTCGCGGGTCTAAGAGACCCGGAGTGGGTTTCCCCGCTATTACGCCTTTAGACACTTCCACCCCCGAGCATATAGCTCTGGCGGCCCCCCTCTGGCCGGCCGATAAAGGCAAGACAGAGTTGAGAATCCTGCGGGCACTCTTGGGGTTCCACTCCAGCCAGCCAATAAAGGCAAACTGGAGACGAGGCCCTGACCGACTCTCTGAGGCAATAAGGTACGCAGTGTCGCCACTCACCAACAGCTCGCCACAAGCTGCCCTGCGGTTTGTAAGCTTTTCAGTAGACCTCATGATACATTTTTTATTATATGATGGGGTTGTAGAAAGCTAGTCTAATGTTCCCTCCGGTTTTACGTTAATCTCATGATGAGGTAACGCCTTTCCCAGAGGGGGTTTATTATTATTAATAGTAACTATTTAGCTCTCAGATTTTATTGATACATAAGGGCGTTCGCTACGTTAAGCGTGCGCACGCGGCGGGTACCCGCCTCGCGTGTGTCATTGAAAATAGTATGTACAAACCCGTCGCACGCGTCCGCGCCAGTTAGCGCTGCTCATACTACTATCTTTCAATACACACACGCGAGGCGGGTACACGCCGCGTGCGCATGCTTAACGTAGCGAACGCCCTCAAACTGTAAAGATTATATATGACGTTCCCTTTCTTTATTTTGAATACTTAAGTAAATCCGGTTGTTTGCATCAGTGGATACGACGAGGTATCACACTTTTTTCATGTAAATGTATCAATACAGTAAATGCACTATGTGCTGTTGTTTTTTTTTTATTCTCTTCCTCGGCCTGCATTGACCGCCATCTCGCGTGATGTTAAGCGATGATGCGGTCTACGATGGAGCACGCTTGCCCAGAAGAAACCGATTCACTCGTGACTTGAAGACACCCAGATTGTAGCTGTTGGGGAACACCAACTCGGGCAGCGCATTCCACTGTTTGGTGGTTTTCACAATGAAAGTGGAATCAAAGCGCTTCGTTCGGGTTTTTGGTATATCAACCATGAACCGATGGCGCTTTTTCGTGCTTCTGGCCGTCCGATAGAAAAAAGGGCAGGGGGGTATTAGACCAAGCAGATCTGAAGCACACTCTCCGAAATGTGTCCGGTAAAAAAATAATTCCGGCAACGAATAGATCCTTTCCATCCGAAGGTGTCGTAAAAGCGACAAAGAGTCAAGGTGATGGGCAGCAGAATCCTTTTATCTGCTAATAACATAAATAACTAATATCACCAATCCATCTGAATGTCAAGAGTGGGTACAGTATAAAATAATTACTAAGTTGCATCGATTTACCTAATCGAACAACTAATGGCATTTTCGCGCTACTCACACTTAGGCTGAGATCTATAGATCCAACTTGGACTTAGCTTAGACTTTGCTCAGACTTTACTTACGTAATACTTTGCTAAGTGTATGCTTAGCATAATCTTAGATTTGGAATTTATAGACGTATCACGTTGAGACAATGCTGAGCTTAGGCTAAGCATTCGCTAAGACGGCCGATGTCAAAATACAAGTTAATGTTTCGTTTCAAGCATTACATTCTTGATTTTTCTTTATAAATGTTTAACAATAATAACATGTAAATAATCTAGAACTATGCTCCTATTTCTTCTATGTATTATTATTATAAGAATAAGCAGAAATTGGCATGCTTATAAGTCTTTTTTGTTTTTTTATAAACGAACTCAATATTATATTCATTGAAACGGATCGCATCGTTTTGACATCTGCAATTTGTCGAAAAAAAGTAACTTTTAATTCATTTTTATACATTTTAAACTTAGACAAACTTTTTTATGTGATGTTATAATACCTAATTGTTTTTATCTTAACTAATTCAGAATTAGTTATCAACATCAAGGAAATCTTTTCTAATCTGGTAGTTATTACTGAGTTGAGTCTGGTCACTTGATAATACAAAAAAATTAAAAAGTTGTGTAAATATAATGATGGTAAAGTAAAGTTTGGACCATTATTTTTTGTTAGGATAACAGTAACCTAAGCATTTGCTAAGTCGTCGATTTTGTGAACTTAGACTTTGCTAAGCATTTGCTAAGCACGCACTCAGATGAATTCAAAGACGGCTCTATAAATACTGACTTTGTCAAAAGTCAAAAGTAAAGTCTGAGCAAAGTCCAAGTTGGGTCTATAGATCTCAGCCTTAGGCTGAGATCTATAGATCCAACTTGGACTTAGCTTAGACTTTGCTCAGACTTTACTTACGTAATACTTTGCTAAGTGTATGCTTAGCATAATCTTAGATTTGGAATTTATAGACGTATCACGTTGAGACAATGCTGAGCTTAGGCTAAGCATTCGCTAAGACGGCCGATGTCAAAATACAAGATAATGTTTCGTTTCAAGCATTACATTCTTGATTTTTCTTTATAAATTTTTAACAATAATAACATGTAAATAATCTAGAACTATGCTCATATTTATTCTATGTATTATTATTATAAGAATAAGCAGAAATTGGCATGCTTATAAGTGTTTTTTGTTTTTTTATAAACGAACACAATATTATATTCATTGAAACGCATCGCATCGTTTTGACATCTGCAAATTGTCGAAAAAAAGTAACTTTTAATTCATTTATATACATTTTAAACTTAGAAAAACTTTTTTATGTGATGTTATAATACCTAATTGTTTTTATCTTAACTAATTCAGAATTAGTTATCAACATCAAGGAAATCTTTTCTAATCTGGTATTACTGAGTTGAGTCTGGTCACTTGATAATACTAAAAAATTAAAAAGTTGTGTAAATATAATGATGGTTAAGTAAAGTTTGGACCATTATTTTTTGTTAGGATAATAGTAACCTAAGTATTTGCTAAGTCGTCCATTTTGTGAACTTTGACTTTGCTAAGCATTTGCTAAGCCTGCACTCAGATGAATTCAAAGACGACTCTATAAATACTGACTTTGTCAAAAGTCTAAAGTAAAGTCTGAGCAAAGTCCAAGTTGGGTCTATAGATCTCAGCCTTAGTCTAGTCAGGGGGCTTACCATCTCGTCTTAAGAAAACGTTCAAATGCCAGCCAGTCAATATCCGTTCAAAAGCAGGCCTGCTTCTGAATCGCTAAAAATCGTACCATGACAGTACAAAAGGTGAACGACAATTCAACCAAGTTGAACGGATAGGCTTGTTCATGGTACTAAAAGTCTATACAAAAAAAACAGGTGAACGGATTTCGTAAACGTCAACTTAGCAGGCCTGCTACAGGCCTGCTTTAATGATGTCATAGTACAAAAACGCAGGGCAGTTCAACTTCCAGGCAACTTCTGCCCTGCTTTAAGAGGTCATGGTAAGCCCCCAGTTACGGGTCTTACGGGTTCACATTTGTTGCAATAACAAGTATCTTGGAATAGTGCACACTTTTAGGTACTAAAATAAAATAAAAAAATGATAAATTATGCGCTGAATTATAACAACGGATAAAATAAAAAACAATTTTACCCTTGATCAATATTAATCTATGTGAGACTATGTGAAGAAATGCAGGCAAGTGCTAATTTGACGCATAAATTAATGATAAAATAGCGTTTCTTATGAGATACTTTTGTGATCAAAATGTTACTTATTGAGCAGTCTCGAGTAAAGCGCTTATTACACTTAGCTAAATTTTGTCGTCTTAATTCAGTCGATACTGAATTTAGTCAAGTTTAATCGCAATTAGCAAGCTAATTTGGTTTCTGAATTTAGGATGCTAGCTTGCTAATTGCGATTATACTTGACTAAATTTAGTATCGAATGAATTAAGACGACTAAATTCAGCCAAGTGTAATAAGCGCTTTACTTTTGACTATCCAATCTGGCACAGGCTGAGATCTATAGATCCAACTTGGACTTAGCTTAGACTTTGCTCAGACTTTACTTACGTAATACTTTGCTAAGTGTATGCTTAGCATAATCTTAGGCTGAGATCTATAGATCCAACTTGGACTTAGCTTAGACTTTGCTCAGACTTTACTTACGTAATACTTTGCTAAGTGTATGCTTAGCATAATCTTTGATTTGGAATTTATAGACGTATCACGTTGAGACTATGCTGAGCTTAGGCTAAGCATACGCTGAGACGGTCGATGTCAAAATACAAGTTAATATTTCGTTTCAAGCATTACATTCTTGATTTTTCTTCATAAAAGTTTAACAATAATAATATGTCAATAATTTAGAATTATGCTCATATCTCTTCTATGTATTATTATTATAAGAATAAGTAGAAATTGGCACGCTTATAAGTGTTTTTTTTATAAACTTACTCAATAATAGATTCATTGAAACGGATCGCATCGTTTTGACATCTGGCCACTGTTTGTGTCAAAACGAAACAGTCCATTCAGTGTTGGCAATTTGTCGATTCAGTTTTATACATTTTAAACATAGAAAAACATTTGTATGTGATGTAATAATACCTAATTGTTTTTATCTTAACTAATTCAGAATTAGTTGACAACATCAAGGAAATCTTTTCTAATCTGGTATCACTGAGTTGAGTCTGGTCACTTGATAATACTAAAAAATTAAAAAGTTGTGTAATTAAAATGATGGTAAAGTAAAGTTTGGACCATTATTTTTTGTTAGGATAATAGTAACCTAAGTATTTGCTAAGTCGTCGATTTTGTGAGCTTAGACTTTGCTAAGCACGCACTCAGATGAATTCAAAGACGGCTCTATAAATACTGACTTTGTCATAAGTCTAAAGTAAAGTCTGAGCAAAGTCCAAGTTGGGTCTATAGATCTCAGCCTTATTGCGTCAGCGTAAGGCTGCGCGCGTTCACATTTGTGCGATTTTTTTTCGGCGCGGAATCGCGCGCTCTTCACGTACCTACGGGTCGCTCCCTGCTCAGAAACTTTGGAATTTAATAGTTAGTCCCTTGTCTTAACGTACATTTTTTATCGATGTAAAATACACGCGCACGCTCAGCGCCCGAATAGCTATTGCGTAGTACACACGTCGCAAACGAGAAGCGCCCGCTCCGCCTCCACCCTCCCGGCTAGGATGGCAAATGCAATTTGAGATCTATTGATGTGTCATAAGACTCAAATTATTTACAATAAAATTCAAAGTGAGTTAGACGCGGGTGCTGAAGCGCGTGGCGTGCGCTTAGCGGGCGCATGTCACCTGAACGCGCTCTTAAGGTAACTTTTACAGCAGTAGTAATAAATATTCGTGGTCTTGAAGTCGCACTCAGTTCGGAAGTGATCGGTTTTACGAAGTTTGCCGATGCGACTTCTTAGTTGCGTTGTACTGTAATGAGTAAGCACAACAGTGGATTTTTACGGGCTGATACAATTATCTACATAGTTGCAGCACAGTGCCTATTTACTACATACAGTGGGTCAACGCCCATACATTTGACAGGTCCTATAAAATGTCAAAATTAGTAACACTAGTCAAAGGGTTGTCACATAAAAAAAATACACAAACTTTGTCAAACAAAGGTTCAAATTAATTAACGTTTTATAGAAACAGTGACACGCAAAAAGAAAACCACGCATGCGTAATTTTGACGATTGACAAAATAATGCAAACGTATGTAGCAGCAATTTCGCCATCTTATCCTGGAATTTTCTAACAAATTTTGTCGAGGTTACAGTCGCAGTGGCTAACGCTTGCGGGGGTAGGTAAGAGTCATAAATTATTCCCAAATCTAAGATGGAGTCATAGAAAATTACTTATTATTCATGGTTATTACTTCTATGGTTTTCGTGGGTGCTGATGCCGGAAATAAAGCCTAAGTATAAGTATTCCTCGATCATAAACGGCGGTCAAAAAAAATTACCAGTCAAATGAAATTTTCCTGGTAAAACGTGGTCCCTATCTTGGTGTTTGAGAATTGATCTTGTTTTTGTAATCAGCGTCCCCGAAAATCATGGATTTGACACCCATGACGGCTAATTTGACATTTTATAACCGCCATCTTGGATTTCGATTTTGACCACATTTTCGGCATCCACACCTCAGAAAACCATGGATTTGACACCCATGATGACTACAATGAATATGATATACTTAGGATCATAATTATGATGAATTTACTAATTTCCATGGCCGCCATCTTGGATTTGGATTTTGACGTTATTTTCGGCATCAGTGACCCCGAAAACCATGAAATTAACACCCATGGTGATTAAATGAAAATTTTCATGGCCGCCATCTTGGATTTGGATTTTAACGTTATTTTCGGCATCAGTGACCCCGAAAACCGTGGAAATGACTTCCCACGAACAATCGTTTGAAAATGAATGTATGCCGCGCCATCTCGGATTAGTAAACACACTTTATAATAAAATTCTCGGAATAGGTACGTGCATAGGTATAATTTCTATGAACGATATCAATCAAATTCGAAATCAAAAAGTGCGAGCCCTGGAATTTATGTCCCAAGTATGCAGTATGGCTACTCGGGATTGTTATTATAATTAAACAGATTATAATGTTATTTTTAAGTTCTTCCGGAAAAAAGGTTTTAATAAATATTTAATTCTTTGTATTATCAATTGCTGGCTACTTGTACGCACAAAATAATTGATGCCACTAAAGAGTATTTTATTTATTTTTTATTTGTACTTTATAGCTGTATCCTACTTTATTTTCACGATTTGCAACCAGTAATGTAGGATGAAACAAAGAGTTTTAATTTATCTTATTTATAAAATAAATAATATTAATTAATGAACATTTAATTTGAATTATGTTATTCAATCAAGTGACGATAATACTTCTTAGCAGCGACAGTCTGAAAAAATACGGCGAGCAAATAAAACTTTGGAAAGAATACAGCTTGATTGTCTTTGCCAGCTAGGAGTATCTATAGATTGACGACAGGTTACAAAATAATTCGAATTATAAATACTTAATAGAAAAAAAGAACGGCGTAACATTATGTACAACAATAATTTAATTTATTAAGTACGTACATATGTATGGTGGTGATTTATATAAATAATGTTTTGATTTAATAACTATGGTTTATGTGAAAAATTTGTTCAGCAGTGGACTTTATGATAGTTTGGTGACGAATAGAAGAAGGACTAGGTTCTTGTGTCTTGGTAAGTAATTTTCTGATTTTCCAAAAAGCAACGGTATCTGTACCTATAGTATTTTTATTTCTAATTAAAGAAAACATATAGATAAACAACTTTTTTTTTAAAAAGAAAGAAAAGAAAAAAGAAACAGTGAACTAAAATATTTATTAAGGCTCTGCTTTGAATATGAACGCAAATAATTTAGACATTAAAATCAATAATAATTCTACACTTTATTTAATAATTCTATACTTAGATATTTACTTTGAGCAAAAACACAGAATACGTGCAGCATTCGCGGGATACATTGTTAAATAAATAAATTAACGAGTCGTTTTGTTTAAGCTTACGCCATTATGGACATGTTGGCGGTACACACAATTTAAATTACTTACAAATTAAACAAACAAGCTTGGTTACACTCATACTAAACTGTGTCTTACATATCCATCATTGTGATAACTTACATAGAGCAACAATTAAATCAAATAACAAAAGTTAAACAGTTATTAATTATGCTACATTTACATATTTCTCACATTTACATTATTTACATAATTCTCCTGTAGATTCTACAAAATGGTTTATTCCGTGTATTAAGTGGAATTTTTGGTGTCCTCATATCACCTCGGATTCATTTCACCTAGGTAGTATCACCCAGGTGAAACAATTCGACTTAATTGGTATCCTTTGTTCACCTTGGAATTGAATCACCCAGATGAACAGTGGCGATTTTTTTACTAATTTTGTGGGTTTTATTCACCCACATACAACATGCTACAAACTTTCAAATCAAAGCCAACCTAATATTTAAATCAATTTAATGTAAATTACACATAGACACAAGAAACAAAAAAAAATACAAAAATTGTTAGTGTTAATTCAATTAAAAAAAAATATTCAAATTAATAATTTCAATAAATAATAGAAGAGTGCCAAATGGCACTGGTAGACGGTCACATTTCTATCGGCCATTTTCTCGAAAAGTTACGATGATTTAGCATTTTTCAAAACTTTTCTGTACTTATTTTGTTTGATACCTAATTGACATTCATTATCTTGTTGTATTTTATTTATTACAATCATTCTTCAAGTTGACAAAATTATTACACAATTCAATTAGCACTAACAATTATTTTTGTATTGTTTATGTGGGTGAAAAAAATCCACAAAATTAATAAAAAAAGTCGCCACTGTTCACCTGGGTGATTTAATTCCAAGGTGAACAAAAGACACCAAATATATTTGTTTCACTTGGGTGAAATGAATCCGAGGTGACATGAGGACATCAAAATTCCAATTTGTTCAACCAGGTGAACAAAGTGGAATATTTGGAATAAACCCGCAAAATGTCTACATACTCTAATGGCGGCAGTACACAAATGGCGTAGCGTGTTCGTAGCGGTATCGTTGTATTTAGCCAATATTTTTGGCCAACATATCAAAAACATGCCATCAATTTATAGATGGACTGACACAGTACGGTACAATACTTTATTAGAATCCATTGATGTGTGACCAAAAACCAAATAGAAACAAATCGTCTGCATTTTGCAGTTTTCGAGAAAACAAAACAAAAATATGAACACGCTACGCCAAGTGTAACTCTGCCTTTACATAAAATAAAAGACTTTTAATACAATATTATTTTAATACTATGAACTATACTGGCTATGCTAGGGTATTTAAAACGTCTCTATTATTATTATATCGGCTCTATGATAGAAACTTAAACACCGCAGCAGACAAGTTTAACTCAGACCCAATGCTATCAATCAATCAGGCTTTGATACTAGACAGTTCTCATAAAACGAACCTCAGAGATATTAAATAAATAAATATTATGTTTCTATACAATTTAGGTAATATTAACTTCGTTTTTAAGGCTTCATCTTTATAATTTTCCCCGATCCGTAATTGATCATGTCGATCCAATGTTCAATTTCGAAACTATGATTATGTGCATAATGAGTTTATCTGTTTTTTCTTCATCCATTAACATGTCATAAGCACTGCTGAATATAAACGAGCTTTATATGATGAAATATAACCAACATGCAGGCTTTTATACAAAAATAAGTTAGTTTAATAAGTTAATTGAATAAATAATCTTAACCAAATACATTTGCTTACATTTTATTACAATACTATTATGACAATATTTATGAATACCTACTCATATAAGATGAAAATACTAAAACCAAAATCAGAACACGCATGGAAGTAATAAATTATTAATAAACAAAGGATTCGTACCTAATATTACCTAGTCTACATTGTAATTAGCTACACATTATTGTGGCGAGAAATCAACTACAGACAGTATCTAGATGTATTTTGCCTCTATTATTGGCTGAATTGGCTCTACCTATTTCCCGTACAATTCGATTTTTAAGATAATCTTAGGTACAAAATAAATATCTCAAGGTTCAGGCATAAAAAATATTTTTTTGTTTGATCTATCCCTGGCTCCAGTTAACAAATTGACTTAACTGAAAAATAAACTAGAGACATTCTTGTTATTTACAGGTTTCCGTTTTTTTTTGTTATCGTTATGGCTAGACCATGATCGAATTTCTCATTGAATGTTCAGCCCCTAGTTGAAAATCCCTTTTCTATAAACACCTACGGAAAGATCAAATTGTATGGAAATGACATTTGCTTACGCTTGAGCAAATGCCATTTCCGTACAATTTGATCTTTCTGAAGGCGTTAACGTTGGGGGAAAAGGGATTTGGTCTAAGGGAGCTGATCAGAAAAAGACATCAATTTAGTTATTTACTGAAACAGGTTCATTAATCGTTTGCTATGGAAAGGTAATTTACAATATTAATCAAATTATTATGATAACCCTAATCAGTCGAGTACATAAATAAATACCTACTTTAAGCAAAAAAATACACATTTTTTACACTACCATTATTTTTTACAATAATGTAATAGGTACCTATGTACCTGAAAACATTTAAATGCCTATTAGACAGGCAATCCTATTACAAATTGCATTCAGACTTTAGGCACCAAGCGTAACATTAATCAATTTAAATAAGACGCATAATGCTCCATACCGTCGCCATGGTAACCATAATGAGCACTGGCCACTTCAGCATCCCTTCCCTTGAAGGAGTTATGATTTTTAAAGGCGTTGATCATTATCAGGGTTAGTGCTAACTTTCCTACTAGGAAAGACTTCACAAGCATGAACTTGAGCATGCCCATCACAAGGGGCATTATCGCTGACTGGAGGATGAACGGCAAAATGAACATAGGGAGAATCCTCTGCATCAGTTTTTTTTTCTTACCTCGACCTGAAATAAAATAAAACAATCTAACTTTATTAAGATAGAACGGATTGATACGATGTCTACGTATTTGAAAACTCGACGGACAAAATTACAATTGGGAATTGTACGTTATTTTTTGAGTTTACTGCAATGAATAAAGGGGTTTGAATAATTTTGTGTGGACTAGTGGCGTCATTTTTTTTTCAGCGGCCACCTGTAATTTTCATTTTACTTTGTTGTGCTGTGTTAAGTACACATATATGTTCAATTACTTTTGTACTAAGTAATATCGAAGATGAGATATTTGCATTTGAAGATTATAAAAATGTCGTCAATATACAGTGGTGGACATATAATTAGAAACACCAAGTGTGACTTTTATTTTCAGTACAAATTAACTTGATAATTAATGTTTTACGTATCATAAAGGGCTTATACCTATTTATCTATAATGTATGTACATCATGAAGTATTATTATGTCAGTTTTGGAAATATCATACAACCGTTTATGTAAAATCTGGTATACTTTATAAAATAAAATGAAGCAGCACAACGTACTAAGGTGGACAACTAATTAGAAACAGAAAAAAAAAACATTATCATAAATATGAACAAAGGTAACGAAACAATAAATAATGAAGTTAAATGGTACAAACGTTTTATAATAAACAATTAATGCTTGGTTGGGAAGCCTCTGCTGTCGATTACAGCGCTACAATGACGTGGCATTGATTCTATGAATGTTTCATACATTGCTAGGGAATATTTCTCCAAGCTTCTACAAATGCGTCTTAAAGTTATTGTAGTATGATACTAGTAGAGTAGTACAATATTAGTGATATGTTTATTGGACGATGTTTTCTTTACAATGTACCACAAATTTAGATTTGATTCAAATCCGGACTATTTGCAGACCAATCTAACACCGACACTAATTAGTCTCTTAGAAATGCTTTAACGCTGTTTCTTTGGTTTGGATTACTGTAGTGTCGGTGTTAGATTGGTCTGCAGATACTCTGGATTGGAATCAAATTTAAATTTGTGGTACATTGTAAAGAAAACATTGTCCAATAAACATATCACTAATATCGTACTACTACTAGTATCATACTACAACAACTTTAAGAGGCATTTGTAGAAGCTTGGAGAAATATTCCCTAGAAATGTATGAAACATTCATAGAATCAATGCCACGTCGTTGTAGAGCTGTAATCGACAGCAGAGGCTTCCCAAACAAACATTAATTGTTTATTATAAAACGTTTGTCCCTTTTAACTTCATTATTTATTGTTTCGTTACCTTTGTTCATATTTATGATAATGTTTTTTTCTGTTTCTAATTAGTTGTCCACCTTAGTACGTTGGGCTGCTTCATTTTATTTTATGAAGTATACCAGATTTTACATAACAGGTTGTATGATATTTCCAAAACTGACATAATAATACTTCATGATGTACATACATTATAGATAAATAGGTATAAGCCCTCTATGATACGTAAAACATTAATTATCAAGTTAATTTGTACTAAAAATGAAAATCACAATTGGTGTTTCTAATTATATGTCCACCACTGTAAGTACTTCAATTACTGTCCTGCGTAAAGAAATCTTAGTTATGTTTTTAGAAGGTTGATATTAGAGATTAGCTTTACTGTTTTACGACCGTCTGTCAATGTGACGTTAGTATGGGGTCTTGGAAAATAATAAAAACACATTATTATACTTTACTGACGTTTATTACATGATAAGTAAAAACACATTTTTTAACTCTCTTCGTCCATTTCGTTCCCAATGTCATCGAATAATCTGATCTAAAAATTGTGCCGGCGGAGTCAGATTATTTTGATATCTGCCCCATCCCATGTACCATATAATGGACATGGACATTACATGCGAACAGCAGCCTAAGGTCCGTTTCGCAATAATACATGAGCAATAGTGGCCCAATATTGCATCCAGCCCTTGTGTAGCTCTTTCTACAAGAATATGCACGTAATAATTATATCCATCTAGATGAATGTCTAGATTGGATCCTGCCTCTAAGAAGCCACGGATCAATCCAGTTTAAGGTTTCCGCCGAAAAATCATTAATGTTGGGTTCTCTGCATACTTCAGTCACATATGAACCGCCACTTTTTACATGTTCTCCCTAGTAGTTACGAGCTTGTTCGTTCGTGTACGTTCCAAGGGCATAGATAATTAAATCATCGGCACTTAAAACAGGAAAGTCATCCAGCCCAGGAACTTCAGCATTCAGCGTTCCATTCATCTACGTCATTTTATTTGATTTGGTTTTTTTTTAAAATAAACGGCAGAAACCTAAAATAGTGCAGTAGATTATAATAACTTCTTCGATTTTAATGAGCAATACAAAAGCAAATATCTCCGTTCCGATATGGATTAGAGAAATGTATCCGTAATAACTTGATCGCTTTATTCTGTTCTTTCATAATATCTAAGTTTCATTACTGGCCGCTCAACTTCAAAACGACGCGAACTTTACCCAAACCCCTTTGACCATAGCAAATCCACGAAATGCTTTTCAATTGTTCAGTAGAAGACCAACGCAACGTCGAAAAAAGTACACGAATGTAGAGAATGTTATGAAGTGATAAAAACGCAAGACGGAAGTGGGCGGCGCGGCGGGTCACTTTCTTTCCTTGAATAGTTTAAGCACTGATGCCGCGGACATTGTCAGCAAATTATAAATGTCACAATCTGTTACTTTATGCCTTGCTAAGTTAAACGACGTGAAATATCATAAACTTGCCTGTGCATGGCTTAACGCGCATGCGCACTGCATACTTTCACGATATTATACCACGCCAACCGTAAATTCACAAACAAGATCGCGTGAATCTGAATGAATAAATACCATTTAATTAAACTTCTTTTATTCAAATGAAATAACTTCTGTCTATAATAAAATGTTATGGAAACTGTTTATTTTAACTTTTTTATCAAGTGTTTCCAATTAGTTTAATAAATCTCTACATAGTATAAAACAAAGTCGCTTCCCGCCGCCGCCGTCTGTACGCTTAAATCTTTTAAATTAAGCAACGGATTTTGATGCGCTTTCATACATAATGATTCAAGAGGTAGGTTTATACATATATCGGGTGTAAAAAGACCCTTAACGATAACGAAAACCACGTATTCTACCCCTCATTGGGATCATTTTTTTCTTCTAGACCATACCTGGGAAATCATTGGTTTTGGAGATATTGAAGGTCAAAGTATATTTTTTTTTTTTTTTCCGAAAACTAATTCCAAGTCATAATACAAAACTTTCTTCCATACAAACATTATCAAAAATTTCAATTTTTCCTAACAAATTACGCATTTGAAGTTACAAAAACGCAATGAATATGAAACGCACACGACCGCCTTGGCTCGGCTGTGTAGCCGCTGCACGCATGTAAACGCGCGGCATCGCCACAACCATAATTTGCGCGCTACAAAAAAAGCGTATTTTTTCATGCCAAAAAATAAAAGTCGTTTCCCAGCAATTATTTTTGGTCAATGTAATTTAGTTTGATGTACAGAGTGCGTAGATTTCGGCTATGTGATGGGTCTTTTTACACCCTGTATATAATACATGCATACCTATTATAGTACCCGTGCGAAGCGGGGCGGGTCGCTAGTAAATTATAAGTAAATGTTTTCTTTATGCGTGTTACTGTGCCTTCATTTAGAAAACACTTTTCGGTACATAACAGAATAACATAAATACTAATTATGAGTTTTCACTATACTGTTTAAATATCATATTTTATTAAGTAATCAACTGATTACTTAATCAAAATATGGTGATGGAACAACTATCAGTTAAGGCGTTTAATAAGTAAACTTTAATTACTAAGCTACCTAGCAGTATAATTATAATAGTAAGTTATTTTAGTAGTTTGAGGCTTACCATATTTCTCCGAAATGGTAATTCATGCTACGTTTAAGTTTGGTATAAATTAGTTTAATCTAAACTTTAATGGTTAGGCATGTTACTGTCATGAGGATACACGCTTTAAACTTTAAACACATATCCACTGCGTTAGTTATGTCACATTAGGTAGTTTTGAATCTACAGTGCAATTTTTAGGGTTCCGTACCCAAAGGGTAAAACGGGACTCTATTACTAAGACTACGCTGTCCGTCCGTCTGTCACCAGGCTGTATCTCATGAACCGTGATAGTTAGACAGTTCAAATTTTTACAGATGATGTATTTCTGTTGCCGCTATAACAACAAATACTAAAAAACAGAATAAAATAAATATTTAAGGGGGCTCCCATACAACAAACGTGAGTTTTTTGCCGTTTTATAGATAATGGTACGGAACCCTTCGTGCGCGAGCCCGACTCGCACTTGGCCGGTTTTTTTTACAGAAGGTGAAGCGATTTTCTATTTCTTGTTCTAGGCCATTAATTTTTTTTGTAGAATAATGTTCCTTTTTGTTCGAGTCATCTTTATGAGCTTAGCCTTTTTGGTTAAGTTCCTTAATCGAATCTTGTAAAACAGTCTTCAATAATAATGGGAACAGCACTACAGACTTCGCGGCGCTCAAACTAAAAAAAAAGTATCGTTTAAGTCCAAAGTCATTGTCGCCGACCCTCGGACCGGTTTGTTGTACGCCGCACTTTCAAGTGCTCTAGTTATTTCGGTAACTTCACGAGTCTGTATTGAATAATTCTCATCACTACCGATAAACAATTGCACCTGCCTGTCACCGGTCTGATTATTAGGTATTTGTATGTCGTACGCATTTCACTACTTTCTAGATACGACTCTCGAACCGTAAAATTGATCCCTATGAATTAGTGATAGGTTGTTTAAACGTATAATATTTCCTTGTTTGGACTATACAATAAACTTCTAGTGAAATGTACACTTTCGTAAGTCCTACAATATTTGCCTATTAAAATATCCCAAATCCCTATCCCTATCATCGTTCATTAGGGATAGCCCAATGAAAATTGTTGGCTTTTAGTATCTCTATTGAAATTGAAGAGCTATGGTTTCCTCGGTATAACATTCTTTCTCCTTTTAGTGCCTAGCCTTCATGTCGTCTATGCTTAAATTTTTATTGGCATTTTAGATCAAGCTCTAATTTTGTTGTGGTTTTAATGTTTTCCTCCAAACTAGTTTTCATACTTTACAATCTTATTATCAATAAATGTCTATTGTTGCTATTTACCTTCTCGAAACTTTACGGCAGGCGTAGCCCTAGGTTACAAGGGTTTTGTCCATGGAAGAATAGATATAATGAGATATTTCTATTGTGTATTATTTTTTTCTAATCATGATACATTGTTAGTATTAAAAGTAGTTTGGAGGAAAAGATAAAAATCTTAAACAACTAAGGGTTTGATCTAAAAATAGCTCCTCAATTTTAATAAAGATACTAAAATCAAACACAATTTTCATTAGGCTATCCCTAACCTTCTGTAGTACCTTGTGAACACAACGAACACAGTAAAAATCGTCACCATCCGCGCTAACTGTTGTATCCAGCAATTGATAATTTTTCAATAGTTGTGTTAGCTGTGGCTTTATTAATGAATTAATAACGTTTTAAATTGCTCTTGGCTTACTCTTGGCCTGGTTAGTAGTTGCCCTAAAGCCCTAATGTATCTACTTATTTATTTATATTCATTTGAAGCAGATACGTCACTCTGTGAGAATTTCTCTGAAAAATTATCAATTGCTAGACAGTTAGCGCGGAGGGTGACGAAATATCACAATTATTGCTATGAATCAAAATATCCACGAAGCGATTAATTGTTAACCCGAGTTAAATCAATTAGTTGAACATTTCTTATATAACAACAATTTGATGTCGTTGACATTGTCTAGACGTATACTATTTCAAACTAATCTACAGTTACGTCAAAGTGACGTCTTGGGCTCCAAAGGCTTAACATGAGCGCTAACTTCCAGTCAGTACCCGTTCGTATCTTAATTTGTCTTGTCATTTCGCAATAAAACAAAACTTTTTGGCTGTCAACTGTCTGCATATTAGAGATTATAGTAAGCCTTGAAGGATGCACGAAGGTCTGCCGTGTATCTCGTAGACGATCAAGTGACACGGAGAGATTTTAAGTGTAGTTTACGTTTTTTAATAACATATTATTATCTATCAGCGGTTTCTCCTACTAGAGATTGAAATTTGACTTTACTTCTATGAAACTTATGTCAAATTTCTATTCCTAGCAGGGCAAACTTTCGATATACAGGTTATTGAAAACGGCAGTTAGCCAAGAAGTATTCTTAGATCCTTAGTAAAAATTATTACCAGAATGAAGGGCGGGCGCTTTTGGGGGCTTTCTTAAATGTAATATTGACGTTCAAAAAGAACTGAGTAATTCTAGTCTATTTTGAATAATGAGTCTTGAAGTTGAAGTTTAAAATGTTAGAGCCTAAAACTGATCCACGTTTTAAGTTCTTCCCCATATTAGTATAGTTACCACAAGGAAGTCAGCTATACTATTATGTCACGAAGGTTCTATCGCTGAGATGCCAGCGACCTAATTTGTCTGTATGTCTATCTCTATTTGCTCTCTTGTGGAACGAGTACATATCAAACGTTTCAAGTTGGAATTGCATTTGAAACTATCAGGCGGGAGTTGGGTCCGTCCGTAACCCGAATACGAATAGAATAATCTTCAGTTTCGGCCACCTTCGTCAACTGACGGAAATTAAAACCTTTTAGGTACGTACCTATCGTCAGTGAAGTTCTAACAGTGCATAAGTCATTTTGTGACAAAAAACAGACAACACTGTGAAAGCCACAATATTACTTGAAGTGAAAAAGATTACTAGGATTTTCAAAGGTTTATTAAATCATCAAAGAGTTTATTTGTAACTAGCTGTGCCCGCGACTCCGTCCGCGTGGAACTCGGAATACAACATTGTGTCGCAGCAACTAAATAGTGTACATGTATTCCATTTATAATAATAATAGACAAAGGTGTCCCCCCAAGGCACGTATATCTTTTAAACCGTTTCTTTAGGTAGAGTTTCAGCTCTTCTTGATTGACCGTAAAGGTTCATATAACCATAATACTAAAAACGCGTTGCTTATTTCCATACATTTCCTTGCTAAAATGGATTATAATTGAATATTGATATTTATTGTGATAATGTAACGAAACCTTATGGCGATACAATTATGGCTACAACGCCATCTAATCACAATCGGCGAACTAAATCAAAATATTTTACGCAGTGCAGTCTATAAAATGATTTCATTCGAGGTGTGGAATAGGAAAGTACTTTAAATATATAAAACATTCACCTATAGAAGACTTCATTTTATTTTTATAAGTTAGAAATAGGTACTGCATTCAAAGATTTCAAAAAGTTTGATCTGGAAATCGAACCAACCCAAATGCGAAAAAATATCATCTGTATTTTTATTTCACCAATCGATAGGATCAATAATACGGATCAAATCGCTCCAATAAACGTTGTGTCTAAAATTGATGGAAGACCATAAAACGAAAATTGACTAACTTATGTACATTTAAATTCAAGCACTTATTAATTGTTGTTAAGTAGTTCTTATTTTTTCCACTTCGTTCAATTTAAGACAGTGTGTTTGTTGGAAAGTTTTGATCCTGATTATTGACCATAAAGATATTATGAACAGGTTCCTTTGCAGATGGTATAGCTTTGTCAGTTTGATTCCCGGTTCAGGCAAAAAAATCAGTACAGGCAATATTTCTTACTTTTAAAAATAAAATGAAGTCACCTTTGAGTGAAATTTGCAATTTTTTATATTTAAAGTACTTTCCCTTCATGGCTATGTGTTTTGGGACATTACCTAAGGCTTAAATAAACTGAATAAAACGGCCACGACAGGCTTTGAATAGTTCTGACAACAATGAACAAAATAAAATATATAAAACATTCCAAAAAAATTACAAAAAGTGTATTTTTTTAAAGTGAGGTTTTAACGCAAGACACTGAGCCAGCGACCGTTCACTGCAGCACTTACTTCTGTCTACAGCTTATACTACGCAGTATATGGAAATAATGTTCCGTTGCTCGGCATCTATGAGCAATAGCGTGATAGTTTAAATACCAGCATAAGCGCAGGCCTATCAAAATCGATTCACGCGATTTTACGATCCGAATATTAAGCTTATACTTCGTAGTATGTGGAAATAATGTTCCACTGCTCGGCTCCTATGAACAATAGCGTGATGATATATGTAGCAACAAAATTGCCGCTCTTTACGCAACACATCAGCGAAAGTCCCATCAAAATCCATCCACGGGATTTTACGTGATGTCCGGACGGAAAGACAAACAGACACAATAATTCTAAAAAAAAATGTTATGGTTTCTGTATCGATAGTATAGTAGTTACCACCGAATCGAAATTTTGGAAAAATATTTAATTACAGACAAAGTGCACTTTGAATTTTATTAATAGTAAATAGATTTATAAATACATATTTAAGTATTCATAATAAAATATATGAGTATTTCAAATTAATCTATCGTATTATTGCCTTGCACAATTAAAAATTTTAAATACCTACACTTGCTTATGAAATTGAATGTATTTCTCTTCCACTGCCATTCAGATAGATAGGTACCTAATAAATTTTAAATAACATTATCTTCGTTTTTTTTATAAAAGCTTAGTTAGTACCTTCTTCGGATAGCATTTCAATAGACCTTTCGTAGACTGAGAATAGTAAATATTCGTTGATTACATTTCCTCACAACGTGATTTGATACACGTAACGCCATCTATTGAAAATAAATGGTAAGTATACACAAATACATGCTAAGTTCTTCTAGAAAACTTAAAATTCGCATAACTTTTGATTGCGTGAACCGATTGCGATGAAACAAAAAACATATGTTACTTGGAGATAAGCACAATATTTATTTATAAAAGTCAACAACATTGCATCAGTTGTTTTTACGTGATGCTTGAACAAACAAACAGATAAACAGATAAACAGACAAACAGACAAACAGACAAACAGACAAACAGATAAACAGACAAACAGACAAAAATTCCAAAAATGTTAAAAATGGGTTCTATTGGTTATAGTTTAACATCCCAACCAGGTTTTTTCAAAATATTTGCTATGTACAGACACGCCATGTCTACAGATTTATTATATGTATAGATGATAATTAAAAACAATATTGCGTTCAGCGTAGATTACGCTCGTTTTAAATAGTTTTTTCACTCTCTTGTAAAGTAGCCTGTTTTGACTTCCGCACTGTTCTGAACTTCACTGACGCTATTTCGGTACCCTTTGTGGATATTGGCGGAAACAAAAAGTTAGCAATGCTACACAAAACATATATGTATTTATTATGTTTTCCGGTATGCATACATGCATAGCGCACAAATAGATGCGTGAAATCATCGTAAAATTATGTACTTAAATATTTAATTCGGTTATTCATTCTACACATACATGAGTATGAGTTTAATTAAACCATCCTTCAAATTCCTAGGAACTTTTAAGATTTAACCAAGTTTAAATCGAAACGAATTTCGCTAAATATTTCAGTACGCTTTCATAAAATTATGTACTTAAATATTTAATTCGGTTATTCATTCTACACATACATGAGTATGAGTTTAATTAAACCATCCTTCAAATTCCTAGGAACTTTTAAGATTTAACCAAGTTTAAATCGAAACGAATTTCGCTAAATATTTCAGTACGCTTTCAATTATTAAACATTTTATGAAACCTCAAAATATAATAAGGATAATAAAAAATAATAACGGGTATTTTTTACGAGAATTTCCTACAGCGATCTGCTATTTACTTTATAATTAAAGGTTTCACAAGTTAAAAGATGCTTAAACTATCTGACCACAACAAAATATTAAAGTTAGATCTCTCACCTTCACCTTCGCTCAAGCTGCTGTTGGTATCAACTTCAAACGACAACATCCTTCCCGTGCTATTATCCCTTGGTATGCTCACGTAAACACCATCGTACAATTCAAGTTTTTGGTCCTCCATGTGATCTTGTTTCGGCGGTACATTGTGCGCAGACGCAGCACAGATTATTACGAACAGCGCGACAAGGCACAGAATCCGCGACGGTTGCGGTGCGTCCATTTTGCCGGTTGTTTGGCCAGTGCACCGGCGCACGCGCGCCCCACTACGCCTTCTACTTTACCCCTAAACTGATCTTAGTCGTCGAGCGCGTCCATGTTTTCCACTCTCGATGTTCAATTTCACTCATTATTTATTAAATTAGTTCGTAATGTAATATTACCAACAATTTGCAATATGAGGAAAGTCTTCATTCAATGTTACATTTCCATCATGAGATTTATGTTTCATATTAATAAAATGAATGAACACATTTTCTACAGGGTGACTGGTAATTCGACCTAAATTCCTTGAAAGGGGCTAGCTATACTATAAATAGATTTTTGGCAAAAATTAACCCCATCAAATGTGGGTCGTATTTATAGAGTAAAAACGAAAAGTCTTGCCACTTAAGACTTATTATTTCTTAGAATTATTAGATTTTGGGCCGGCATTTGCTAGTTTATCAGCTTTTAGAAAAGCATCAATTGAGTGCACTGAAATGGATAGATTAAAAACAAGTCTTTTTTCAATAGGAAGTCAAAAAAAATCAAACACCCGATATCTCAGAAACAGCTCATTTCCGATAGATCAGTTATTAGAGGTTAATTTATTGCCAATGATCTCTAGTATAACCACTGTCAAGGAACTGGTCGAATTACCAGTCACTCTGTACCACTGTGTTATTATAATAAAGTTAGTGAGCTTTCGACTTTGAGCGGAACAAGCGGGATCGCTGAATAACGACAATGTTTCTCTTTTTAATCTGATCAAATGTAAAGATGAAAATTGGTTAAAAACCATACAACGAGTTACATGCCATTTCCAAGTAGTACCTACCTATGTATAGTAATATTTGATTCACATATATTAATTAGATTTAAAATTCCGGAGCACATACAAGAAATGGTAGTATGTGTTGAAGTAATAACAATACTTCAAAGCCTTGAATATCGGCGCAGAGTGGATAGCTTATCGGTGCTTTGTCAGGTGCATTTCGGAGAGTGTATTGCACAATCTAATTCCCACAAGCCCGGTCCATCATCAGACGATCAGACACACAGTGATGCGCCACCGCTTTATAGTGGACATACCTCCCATACGCACAAAACATTTTGGCTACACGTTCATTGTGCGTACAACTAAGGAGTGGAACTCCCTGCCAGAGTCTGTTTCCCGATAGCTATAACTCTTGGAGTTTTCAAATCTTCAGTGAATAGGTCACTTCTAGGCAAGTCTGCACCATCGTCGACCGCATCTTCACCTACAATCCGGTGATATAGTCACAGAATAAATAGTACAAGTAATATAGTGGTCAAACGAGAGCCAATAATTAAAAAAAAAAAGTCTTAATTCGGAATTATCAATGAGCATGCTTGAATGTTAACATGCTTTCAATACAAAAAATTGTAAAGACTAGAGTAACAACAGTACCTAAATATGTGAGAACTGTCTAGATGTGCGGAATGGTAGCTAACGGTGGAAGTGTGGAAGTGGAGCAGATCGGCCGACCACTTACCTCACTGAAGCGCGAAGGACCCGTGCTCCAATATTGCCAGCTCTTTCTGATTCATTAAACCTTTACCACGGTTTAACAGGCACTGTACACTGTAGGTTTAAATTCGAACAGCGTATTCTACATCAATGAGGACAACCAAAGAAAATAAAGGTTAGTTAATTACATCAATTAAAAGTACTTAGCATGCGTGATGAGTCAAAGAAAACCTTCCTATTAACTCTGAGTTGTTATATGTATGATTGTGCAAAGTCCGATTCTCTTAAAACAACAAAGCAATATAAACTTAATTTAAAACCCTAATCAGGTTTCTAAGTTGATACTTAATTATATTTTATACTTAAATTCGTGCTGTTTTCTTAGGTTTTTTACCATGTTACCTTTATATAGAGAAAGTGGTTTGTTGTCATACGAGCTCAAACACGGTGGGCTTGCAACTAATCATTGAGGAGTGCCGATCGCCACCCAGAGCCACCTTGTGTTTTTTGTCAAAGCAAGTCATGCGGCAAAATCGACTGGTCTGAATAAATATCTATTTTGGAGTTTATCAACCTTCCGATTAAAACCCTCAATCAGATCAGCGCAATGATACCCTAGTGTCACTAGGTTTGCTTATAATTTTATTTTCAAGTCAATCGGACGAGCGGAAGTGTATTAATATTAAATATACATTGTAGAGATACGGCTGAATCGATTAACATCAGACATAACATAAGCCATAGGTATAAAGTTTTAAGAACAAAGAAAACTGCATTCAAATCGGTTCATCCCTTTCGGAACTATGATAGCATAGGCAGACATAGGCTTAAAACTCATAACAGTTAAAACATCCCTCTTCTACGCCTGGGGTTAAATGTACTGATACAGACTCCGTAATATGAAGCTCTTAAAACAACTTTCAGTGAAAGTTTTGTACGGTTTATTATTAACATCGCGGTAGATATATAGAGTCTACTCTCAAGAGGACGGGATATTGTTCAATATTAGTTTTTAAGCGAAAATCTTTTACGGACGCTCTTGTACTATTATAATATAAATGACTAGCTTTTGCTCGCGGCTTCGCTCCCGTTAATTTACGAATCCCTAATTTTTTGATCCCAAAATATAGCCTATAGCACTCAGGGATAACGTAGCTTCCTATTGGTGAAAGAATTTTTGAAATCGGATGTGTAGTTTCGGAGATTACCTCCTACATACAAACAAACAAACAAACAAACAAACAAACAAATTCTACCTCTTTATAATATTAGTATAGATAGTATAGATAATTTAGTGTCTGTACTTTGAGTCACATTAATATTAACCATCTGAATAATAAAAATGGATTCGATATAACATGATGTTATTATAAATGGCTACATATATAATAACAGAACATAATAATTGCCAGTAGTTAGCCAACATAATACTTAGTAACCTGTTTCTCTCAGTTGTCATACTTACAACTTTTGCAGGATGACATACGCCTGATAACTCCTAGAATTTCCACGAAGGCGTGAGAATGAAAACTTTTTATTCCCACACTTTACGTAAAACCAGCATATCGTATGTGTGACATCTATTTTTCTTGTATTAATAATAATTGTTGTAACCATTCCCCAAGAAAAATAATGTTGTACAGCAGAAACCGATAGAACGCAATGAGGAATGCTCAATAAAATACTGAGAAGAATTTGTAAGGAAAGAACTTGGAATGTAATCCAAACGAATTCTGTTATTACTTTTGGGTGACAAAGTGTATTTATCCATTATCCTGCATTCGAGCCCTTCGTATTATTCCCGGAATATATAGGTACCCCGGAAATTCTGCACGTGCATATTATGGTAAATAAACATGAGTAAGTAAACATGAAAGACACGATCTAAAATCTCCGTATCCGTAATCCGGCCGTATCGAATTGAAATTTTAATCAATAAACAATGTAATTTATATACGGAATAATATGACGGTGGCAAATTTGATTTGTATTATTGTGTATTTTGTTTTTCCGCCTAACATTATACGTCACGTACATAATATTAGATTGGGGAAAAAGTCTTTTCGCATTTAGTATGTATGAACTTGTAATAAAATTTCTTTGCCTATACTATTCGTATCTGTATGGTTTTGGTATCATTGAAAGTTTAAATTTTAAAGAACATAATTCCAAATTCAAATTAGGAAAATGTGTGATTTTCATTTGTTTTTCGTACCGTCAAGATGAGTGAATCTAATGAAGAAATTCGATACATTTTAAAATGTTACTACAAAAAAGGTAAAAATGCAACGCAAGCCGCGAAAAAGATTTGCGATGTTTATGGACCTAGTGCAGTGTCTGTGAGAGTAGCACAAATTTGGTTTACGCGTTTTCAATCCGGAAATTTTGATGTCAAAGATGCACGTCGCTCTGGTCGCCCTAATCGATGGCCCCACCGAATAAACGTGTAAGAGAAAAATGACAACTTTTCAGGAAAAAATAAAAACGTTTAAACTTCAATAACGCTCATTTCATTGTAAATAGGTATAAATAATGTACTATCGAATTATAGGTAAAAAAATAAACTATAGACTTGTTTATTTACTTTTTTTTAAACATCAACAAGTTTCAGGAAATTCATGAAAAACTATTTAATGTTTTTACTCTTGTGAAATTTGCATGACTAAGTCACAGTAATATATCATTACACGTTTATTCGTGTAATAATACACAACGAATAAAACGTACTGTAATGTTACACTATTATTCTCCGTAAATCAAGTTTATTTTTGAACCCAGCTATAACTATTTACACGCTTGTTTACAGTACATTGTTCTGCTATTATATGATTGGAAAGATCGTATGCATTTATATTAGTGTTAATAAGATCAGTTTTCTTTTATGTAATACATCTTTGAACGCGTGGTATAATAATATAAATAATTTTGTAAAACCAAATGTATTAAATTCTCCACCTCAAATGTACTCCACATTAGTTCAAATGTGAAACTTGACGGGAAAGCGTTAGACCCAGTTCCCTCAACTGTCTTCCTGGACATCACAGTAGACTCTAAATTGCAATGGGGACCTCATATAGAGGCACTTGCAGGCAAACTGAGTTCTGCTGCATTTGCCGTTAGGAAAATTAGGCGGTTGACTGATGTAGCTACGGCTAGGTTGGTGTACCTTGCATACTTTCACAGTATTATGTCTTATGGCATATTACTGTGGAGTTCGGCTGCTGATGTAGGTACTATTTTCATATTACAAAAAAGAGCAGTCCGAGCTATTTATAATCTAGGCTGCCGTGAATCGCTTCGTGAATTATTTAAGGAAATAAATAAACTTACCCTACCATCTTTGTATTACTTACTAACAATGTACATTCGAAAGAATATTGCTCAGTATAACAAGAAAAGTGACGTTCACAACATAAATACTCGCAATAAACACAAGCTAACAGTACCTGGTTTTAGACTAAGAAAAACCAGCAAGTCGTTTATGGGGAACAGTGTTAGGCTTTACAATAAAATTCCATCTAGTATTACTGATTTACCGGATATAAAGGTTAAATCATTTAGGAGCATTTTGATATCTAAAGCTTATTACAGCATAATATTATTTTCCAATCTGTAAAGTTTGACCAACATGCAGCAATTAATGATACACCTAAAATCATATCACATTACTGTCTGGTAGTATGAGTCAGTCATGCTCACTTAAATTTCCTGCTGATGGTGGCGTTGTATATCCGGTCGTTAGGTTCCCTGCAATATGATTGAGCTAAGCGATGCGGATGTGCACGTTGATAACTGTGCAAGCTGATAACTGGTGATGAAAAGTGGATCACGTACGACAAGAACGTGCGAAAAAGGTCGTGGTCAAAGGCCGGTCAGGCTTCACAGACTGTGGCGAAACCCGGGTTAACACGCAATAAGGTGATGCTGTGTGTGTGGTGGGATTGGAAGGGCATTATTCATTATGAGCTGTTACCAGCAGGCAGGACCATCGATTCTGAACTCTACTACGAACAACTGATGAGATTAAAGCAAGAAGTTGAGAGAAAGCGACCGGAATTAATCAACAGAAAGAAGGGGTGTGGTTTTTCATCATGATAACGCTAGACCTCACACATCTTTAGCCACTCAGCAAAAATTAAGAGAGTTTGGCTGGGAGGTGTTAATGCATCCGCCGTATAGTCCTGACCTTGCACCTTTAGATTTCCACCTGTTTCGGTCTCTTCAGAATGCTTTAGGCAGTGTCAGGTTAACATCACGAGAGGACTGCCAAAACCACTTGTCGCGGTATTTCGATCAGAAGTCCCAAAATTTCTATAGCAATGGGATCATGTCCCTACCTACAAGATGGCAAAAAGTTATCGAACAAAATGGTACCTACATACTTTAGTTAAATGTAAATAAACTCTAGCAAAAAATTATTTGAATTTTCCTAAAAAATGCGAAAAAACTTTTTCCCCAACCTACTCGTATTATTATATTTTTCAAAAGTATTTAAATAACCAACTGATGCCCGTGGCTCGCGCAGTACGTCGATAAAAATATACTTCTATTCTATGGGGTTTAGGCTATCTCTGTGCCAAGATTAATCAAAATTGGTTCTGTGGTTTAGTCGTGAAAAAGCAACAAACAGAAAAACGCACTTTCGTTGGTACAATATTAGTATGTGCATACTTACTGACCATGAAAACAGGTTTTTTATAATGGAAGTGCAGAATTCACATTTATACGCTGATGCATTTGTATCCGTATAAAACTGGTTAGAAACTCTGCCTTCGGTTAGCTGCTGTAGTCGAGATATATGTATTTTGTGGCTATTTGTAGGTGTAAGCCAGCCCTCAGATTATAGAAACAAGGATCTAGCCTAATAAAACACAAGTCTGACCTAGAATTTATATTAAAGAACTGTTGCGTAGGTTGTTTTTTTGGGAATAGAGAGCCTCTTTCATGGTTATGTTACAATTATTATAATACAAAAATCCCAAATAAAAGAGAACTTTCACTTTTTCCCGAATTTGCTAATTTTCCGGGCAACTTTTGCTAAATTTTGTTTCCATAAAAACGTAATTCAGAACATTACGAACATTTAAAAAACGCTTTATCGGTCCAGCCGTTCTAAAGTGATGCGCTTACCAACGAACAGCATTTAATTTTATTTATGTATGTATTTAGATAGATAAGTAATGCTAAAGTTTAGTGTGGTGTTGACGCAGAGCAGGTGTTTAAAATATCCTCACATACAAGCTTCAATCAATCAACTCGGCTTACCACAGTCTTCTGTTGGACATAAGTTTCAAAACGACATTTTTGTAAATTAAGGTGATTTGTTGTAAACTGTAGTATCCTCTCAATGATAACCTAGTATTATACAACGTTAGTATTATATGTACGATATCGAAGTATCAGCTAGGACCGGTTTGTTTATACCCCGCACAAAGCAAACAGCGGGAACAGATCAAAGATAGAAGCTAAAACTTTTGATTAAACTTGAAGCCACACCTGTAAAAGTAGTCAGAAGAGAGAAAATGTTTATAATGATACGATAGAACTAGGAAGTTCATTATACCACGTAGTAGTTTGTACAAACTTTTAATAAATATAAATATTGAGACAATTATTGTGCGAGGTTAGTCGGAAAAGGTGTAGGTACTGATCCGCGGGCCTCATAAAGTATCACTGATGCAGTGATGACTGATTTAAAGCAAGTGTTACATTTCAAAATTCAATCATTTTTATTTCCAAGCAATATGATTTGTTGTTTCAAAAATTCTACGTTCATGCTTTAGTCCCGAAATCAGAAAATGTGTGGCTTTTAATCCCTGACCTAAAATGTAAACACAGCTGATCAGAGCTGAGGATAGATAGATTTTAGCATGTGTTGTGAAATCTTTGAACAGCAATTTTTCTTAAACTATTAACTTTTGGGGAATGTTGTAGAACAAAAGTTATTCACATTAATACCCTTTCGGTTTAGTAACCCCTTTCCGACTAAACTTGTAGGTATATGGCATAGTTTGCGAGCAAATTCTCAAAGGCAGCAGTCGCTGCGTTTCTCACGATAGGTAGGTACTTAGACCTACTATAAGTACTATATTGCACTAAGAATTAATGGTGTGATTACATTTTTTGTGGTGAAGAACGGTCAAAGATTAAGGTCATGTTAGTCCTACTTCAATATGCACTGAGTTGCATGAAAAGAGCCTGCACAAATGACGATAGCTACTTAAGTACGTCCAGCGTACCATGGGCAGTCAGCCCTGCTAACAACCTTGCTAACTGGCTAATCGTTTCATAACGGCATGAGCTATTCTCATATAGAAAAAGAATATTAATTTAAAAAGTTGCTCTAAAGAAGAATAGATATAAGATATTATTTCATCGCAATAAATAAGCACACTCACATGTGTTGAGAATCTGAAGCACTTTGTTTCTCGTCGTGGTTGTATGTATAATTATCTTGTATGCAATGTAACATTTTCCTTTTCGTAAACGTGTTCTGGTTCAATAACAATTTTCGGTTTGTGACCTGTTGCAGTTTGCCACGACCACAAAATAAATTAGGTAACTGTCGTTTTTTAAACTGGTTTGAGAAACATTCTTGGATGTATTATGCACGGTGATATTTGTAATATGAGTATTATAGCTGATTCGTTCAGAGAAATGTATTTTTTTCCCACTTCTTGGCAAATGTCTCCCCCATAGCCTTCCACTCAAATACAAATACAAATATCGTTTATTTGTCAATGTAGGTATATTACAATAGATGGTAAGTAAGGAATTAGTTCGCCACATTGTATCCATACAGATATACAAATTTGTTTAGTTTCTGTAATTCTAGGTATTTAACACTAGTGAATTTAAAATGATATCACAGACAATACCTAATACTAATTATGTCTATCCTTGTAATTTAATAAACATATCATTATAGAAACATAAATATAGTTATAACAGCTTTGGTTCATTTGACATTAATCTTGCAATCCATCCATACTAATATTATAAAGAGGTAGAATTTGTTTGTTTGTTTGTATGTAGGAGGTAATCTCCGAAACTACTCATCCGATTTCAAAAATTATTTCACCAAAAGGAAGCTACATTATCCCTGAATGCTATAGGCTATATTTTATAATCAATAACCGACATTCACGCAGACGAAGTCGCGGGTACAGGCTAGTATTCAATATTATACTAAATTATTCACTTGCAATATATTTTAACACTAGCTTTTGCCTGCGGCTCCGCTCGCGTTAATTTATATTTTTTGTAGCATATATAGCCTATAGCACTCAAGGATAACGTAGCTTCCTATTGGTGAAAGAATTTTTGAAATCGGATGAGTAGTTTCGGAGATTACCTCCTACATACAAACAAACAAACAAATTCTACCTCTTTATAATATTATTATATTATACTATATATATATATAGTACTAGCTGTACCCGCATGCGTTGCAATGCACTTTTTCCTACTTACTACCTACCTACTACCTACCTACTACCTACCTACTACCTACCTACTACCTACCTACTACCTACCTACTACCTACCTACTACCTACCTACTACCTACCTACTACCTACCTACTACCTACCTACTACCTACCTACTACCTACCTACTACCTACCTACTACCTACCTACTACCTACCTACTACCTACCTACTACCTACCTACTACCTACCTACTACCTACCTACTACCTACCTACTACCTACCTACTACCTACCTACTACCTACCTACTACCTACCTACTACCTACCTACTACCTACCTACTACCTACCTACTACCTACCTACTACCTACCTACTACCTACCTACTACCTACCTACTACCTACCTACTACCTACCTACTACCTACCTACTACCTACCTACTACCTACCTACTACCTACCTACTACCTACCTACTACCTACCTACTACCTACCTACTACCTACCTACTACCTACCTACTACCTACCTACTACCTACCTACTACCTACCTACTACCTACCTACTACCTACCTACTACCTACCTACTACCTACCTACTACCTACCTACTACCTACCTACTACCTACCTACTACCTACCTACTACCTACCTACTACCTACCTACTACCTACCTACTACCTACCTACTACCTACCTACTACCTACCTACTACCTACCTACTACCTACCTACTACCTACCTACTACCTACCTACTACCTACCTACTACCTACCTACTACCTACCTACTACCTACCTACTACCTACCTACTACCTACCTACTACCTACCTACTACCTACCTACTACCTACCTACTACCTACCTACTACCTACCTACTACCTACCTACTACCTACCTACTACCTACCTACTACCTACCTACTACCTACCTACTACCTACCTACTACCTACCTACTACCTACCTACTACCTACCTACTACCTACCTACTACCTACCTACTACCTACCTACTACCTACCTACTACCTACCTACTACCTACCTACTACCTACCTACTACCTACCTACTACCTACCTACTACCTACCTACTACCTACCTACTACCTACCTACTACCTACCTACTACCTACCTACTACCTACCTACTACCTACCTACTACCTACCTACTACCTACCTACTACCTACCTACTACCTACCTACTACCTACCTACTACCTACCTACTACCTACCTACTACCTACCTACTACCTACCTACTACCTACCTACTACCTACCTACTACCTACCTACTACCTACCTACTACCTACCTACTACCTACCTACTACCTACCTACTACCTACCTACTACCTACCTACTACCTACCTACTACCTACCTACTACCTACCTACTACCTACCTACTACCTACCTACTACCTACCTACTACCTACCTACTACCTACCTACTACCTACCTACTACCTACCTACTACCTACCTACTACCTACCTACTACCTACCTACTACCTACCTACTACCTACCTACTACCTACCTACTACCTACCTACTACCTACCTACTACCTACCTACTACCTACCTACTACCTACCTACTACCTACCTACTACCTACCTACTACCTACCTACTACCTACCTACTACCTACCTACTACCTACCTACGTTAGGAACACACCTACATTGCTTAGACAACAGTGAGTGCTTGTAATTTAATATGAACTTTATACCATAGCAATAAAGCTCAAATTGACTACGTTTTAGTTAGAAATCATTTGTATGGGAAAAAGAAAAGGGCTATTTTTAGGGTTTTTCCAGCAATAATTCTAATTTTTCTCGCCGTAAAAACCATCCTTGAACTTCAACGAACATTTAAAAAAAAGATTTGGCCAAATTGGTCCAGGCGTTGTTGAGTTATGCGCTTACCAACACATTTTGCGGTTCATTTTTATATTATAGAAGATAGATTTATTCTACATCTATATATTTATTATTCCATATTTATGTATTTATTCTATCTCTATCAATCATCTCTATGCATTGCTTTCTCTGTCCAATCTCCCATAAACGACTCTATGTCATCACGTTAGCGTTTCCATGGCCCATCTGTCTTTATGCATTCTGCATACATGGCCCGCCCAATCCCACTTCAGTCTTGTAGACTTATGGCCCACATCGGCGATTCCTGTTTTGGAGCGTATCGTGGTATTACGTATTCGGTTACTGAGCTTAATACCTTTAGTTATTATACCTTTTGTTATTATTAATGCATTACTTACCAAACATTGTTCGTTTCAGAATTTCTCAAAGACGTTTACTTACTTATTTATCGTTTTTGGTCAGTACCTAAAATTGATATGTTCAAACTGAACAAGTTATGTATTAAACAGTTCCATAACTGACAGACAGACAACGTACTTACCTACAACCTAAGCTGCTGAAGATAGACATATGAAATTTGTAACATATTTTTCCTAAAAGGTGAAGAGGACCAATAAGAAATATATTTAAAAAAATAAACCAGTGTAAGGTTATGTAATTAGATGCAAACGTTTGCTGGAAAATTTTATTCCGTTTATCAACTTGAAATTTGGTATACCAAAATATTCGTCCAAACAAATAATACAACTGTATTTTAGGATTGTTAAACAACTTCATAATAAGGGTAGAATGGGATATTGAAGTTCGCATGAAAAAAACAATCTCTTTAATTACCGACTTGAAACTTGGTATAAATACTCTTCAAATCAAATGAAGTCTACTAAAGCTAATTTCAGAAATCCACGCGGGTAAAAGTAATAGTGAAAAAGAAAGAAAAAAACAATATCAGCACGGGCAGTCATTATGGCGAATTATTTCAAAAACAATAGAGAGAGTTAGTAGTTAACTACGTTAGTCAATAATTTGATTACAAGTAATTCTGTTAGTTTGTATCGCTGAAGTAGCTACTGGTAAGTGGTAACACCTATTAGGAGAAAATATAGTTTTTACTTTTAAGTTAATGTAGTTAGGAACTTTTATTTACTACGTACGATTGGTAATAGCATCAGTTTCGGTATAAAAACAATAATTATTCACCACATTAATGATGACGGGGCTAAACTACTTACTAGTAAAGACAGCTTTTAGTATCTCGTCTTAACCTCAAATAGTTACATGTGGTTTTGTGGTAAATGCTGATATACTATCGTGAAACCACACGCGATACAGAAGCATAGTGTTCTTGAGGAACTGATATAAAACGTGTCATCATTATCGTATGGGTTCGCTGACATTTTGCTAAAAATTCTTAGGTGTAGCATACAACCAGAAAATTGTTATTTGCTAGAGAGTTTTTCCGCGAATTTCAACGTTATTTTGAACCGAGCGATAAATTGTGAGATCTTTTTTTAAAACGAACCCGTTGGCACCTCTACCATCACGTTTAATTCAATTCTCCAAGCGATTCGCACCTTTTGACAGATAGCTTTTAACGTACCAAACGTATTTATATCTGTTGGTACTACTTAAATAATAATTGCTATAATTATGACTGATAATACGAGTATTTGGGATGGCGCGCGCTACATAGGAATGTGATTGAATAACGTGTCATAATCTATCAATTTAATTGCTAATGCGTTGTCACACGCGATTTAACAAAAACATGTGTCATCATGTATCATTGTCCGTTTACACTAGTTAAAAAAGAAAAAAGTCGGGTGCATTGTACTCACCGGCCTGCACTGGTTCAGACATTTTCAAACAGCTTTCATTTTCATATGATGTGGTTTTTGACATGGCCCAATTCTCGTTACTTGTGTGATTACAATAATAATTATTAATTACAATGTTTACTTTTACGCTTATCTCAGAGTATAATTATATGCGCTAATGTGGCCATGTTCACGTAACAACAGCTTATTGTACATAAGTGGATCTTTGTTCGGGTAAATGAATGTTAACTCAAAAACTTAAGCATTTTTACGTAAATTAGCGATGCGCAAAACGGCTCACTGAAAGAAAAGAGAGATTTAAGTGTGGCTCTTTCATTCAAAGGAGCTATATCTCTCTTTATGCTCTTTAGCTCACTAGTGACTCTTCCAATTCTTTAGCTTATTTAATTCAGCAGCGAGTTAAAGATAAAGAATAGATAAAATGACCCGCGCTTATCTTACGCGAATAGACCGAGAAGAGCCGGTGTGGTGAGCCATTCAGTGAACGAGAGTTATAATATAACTATATCTAGCTATAACTGATTACAGTCGAACGACTTTGGTGGTCCAAGAATCGTTCGACTAAACTGTCGAACCTGCTAAACAGCAGGGATTTACTGATCCGAAATGAGCTAGTCAGCCGGTTAGCTATTTTGTGAGCGACTGAGTGAATGAGAGAGACATTTTAGTAAGTGAGCTAGCTCAATTTCATCTCTCATTCGCGAACTACCCAACTCTAAAATATACTAGAACAATCATAAGATCTATATGAGGTATACTATATTATGCTATACGAGGTATTCGTCATTGGGAGTGCCTCCGCTGGCGACGCCGCGCCGCCCGGTTGCCAAACTGGTTGCCGGCGCCGCGCCGACTACATACACTGTTTTTTTACAGCTTCAAGGCCTCTTCAAACTCTTCATGAGACGATTATTCGTCGCCCACTTTCATTTTCACAATAAAAACAAATAAAAAACTTAAGAGGATGTTTGTAAGGTTGTTTGGGTTTCCAAAGCAGAGTCGGCGGAGCCCCGCTGCGCGGGGCGTATTTCTGTCTGCAGGGTTTAAAGTAACCTAACACGAAGGGGATGACGGGGCCTTCATTCCTCACTCTAGCCCCGTCATCCTCTTCGAACCTAACATATCCGTGTCCGTTTGCCCCAAACTACCTATAGAGCTAGCTTCGCTTGCTCTTAGAAATTCAAAATTAAGTAGTCAGTTGGAAGACAAGTTCTGTTTGACCCAAAATCTAACCTACCTCTCAAATAACATACCTACCAAACAACTTATTGCCACAGCCGGTGTCCATTTTGGATGCCGGCTGCCCATTTTTTTAATCTCAGCTGCCGGCAGTAATGTAGTGCCAGTTCCCCATGGCATTATTTTTGGGTGCCGGCGCCGGCAGCGGAGGCACTCTTATTCGTCATTAGTTACACATTCTGAATTTTGGGACGTATTTCTTGAAACATTCAGTTTTCTTAAAGCGTAAGTAAATGCATAGATAAAGTGCCTGTCTACTTTAACGAGATTATGATTTTGTGCTTCGATTTATTTCGAGATGGTCAAACAATTCGATATCCTACTAGTAATATATTTATAGTGTTCAAGAAAACATTCAGGGGTATCAGTATAACATGTTATAACATGATTTTAAAATCATGTTATTACATGATTTTTCTACGATTACTGAAAACGAGAAAAACATTTATTCATATTTCCATACTAAAGTACCAAAACATTAACAAAAAATCTAAAATAATACACTTTTCTATGATTAACCTGACATTCCGATGCAGAATTTGATTCTTATCAGCAACATAACCGATCAGTGTAATATACTGGGTAGTATTTTTTCTGCACTTCAATCTCAAAAAATCACTCTGTTTAATCCATACATTAATTTGCAGATCAAAGTATTTCTTTGTAAATAAAGAATGATTTTTATATTGCTTTTAAATTATGTTATATAATTGACTCTTCAATCCAATTTACTTAAGTCAAACGCAACGTTGTAAATCAAATAAATCGGCATAAAAATATCGGCGTTTTCTTTTAGTTGCCTTCACTTAATTACACATGTGTTTACTTTTTAATAACTTTGAACGTCGATTGTATTTTTAGAACGTAATTTAAACATCTGATTGAAAAATACTGCATTTAGACCGTCGCGTCGGAATTTGCAAAAAAGAAACAAAAAAACAGTGGAACTGTTCTAGACACTACACGAGAAAGCAAGGCATTATGTTACGTATGCTATTATACGAGACGTGAGGTAATTTAAATTTTATTTCATACGAAAGTACGAGGTAGTCTAATTTTATAATCTGTGGTACGAGTCAGGCAGTAAAAGAGCATCATTCTTTGAATCATTTATTGAATAAATACTTAAAATTAAACTCGATCGTCTATCTTTCACAAAATCTCACAGTTTTCGCGAGAGGCAGACGAAACTTAAGTAAACAAACATCGTTTAATTCATGTTACTTTTGTGTGAAGAAAAGTAATCGTAATTCTAATTCCTATAAATAAATAAATAATATCTTAGCGAATAAATAAATGCATGTTAATTGAACTGATTCGCTCAGTCGTTGAGGTAGCCGTAGCGTTTTCTCGTTTGGTGGGTTTTCGATTAAGTCACCATGACGTGTGCCTACTTAACATCTACTTTTTTCCATGGAATAAGAAGAAATGGACCGCTAATGTGCGAGTCAACGACCTTAGCGTGGCAGCAGTCGACCTTGGCATACCCAGTGCCTGTGACAGTTGTAAGTCTGGCGCGAACGACAGATACTTACCGACTAGTCTTACAGAATTGCCTTATGAAACACGTTTTTTATCACGGGTCTCAAAACAAGCATACTGGCTTTTTTAGATACGTACGCGTGACAGCGGTCCATTCTTATAACGCCATGACTTTTACCATACGTTCCTAACAGGCACTTTTGTTTCTTCCATGTTCTAGTCAGATATAGTGGCGTCGTTGTCGGACCTGCCCCAGGGGGACAGCAGGGGGCCGGGTGCTGGCCACGGGGCTGGGATGGCGGGCGCGGGCAGAAGTTCCGCGCGCGGATGTAAGTGCACTAGTGATCCTGGCGACGCAGCCGATAGGAACAGCCTGGATACAGCCTGGTAAAGGAATTGTGACACATTAATTTCTTGAGCGTTTTTTGAAAAAAAGTAGATTAATTATTGTAACGAGTACGTGACGTGAATCGAAGGACGCATTTGTAAAAAGTCGTAATGTAGTAATAACTACATATGGATGATCCACAATACACAGCGTACCTTTATCTTCAGGTTAAAGCGAAATTTGTACCGAAACTCACTCCAGTTTAACTATTTCCGTGGTCAACGAAAAAAGTAATCGTTATTTCACAGACAAAGGAGTAGTCTACCCATAGCTAACCATGATATTTTTTTAAATCACACACACACACACATATAACTATGTTTGTGTGTTATTTGACAAATTTTCACGGATTCATCGGAAAATGTATCGAAAAACATCTTATTTTCAACAGATTTGTAAATACGTTACTACTCGTTACGTACTACGTTAATACTCTACGTCTCAACAAATTTATTAAAGTAGCTCTCAAAGAAATCTTTAGATTTAATGGTTGTTGATGGTTGACAATGGTTTGAAACTTCAATAACTTAGATTTGCAGAACTGGGTAGACAAATTACCCAAGAGATTACTCAAATTTATTGGACGATATTATACTACAGATCGTATTATTCATACAGTGTGTACCGATTAGTACAGATTAGTGTAGTAGAAGATATAAGAAGCTTTTTTTTCTGTAAAATGTTGTAGCATCTGTTTTTTTTAACTCTATTTTAAAAATATCACTTAACACAATCTATTATATAACTAACCGTACATTTTCTCGCGTTAACACAGTAATAAAATGTTGTCATATAAAAAAATACATTTTAGTGACAGGATACTTAAAGTTTTTGACCGACACAAAATTAAATTTGTCCTTCTTTTGAAAATCATCCTCGGTAAAATATTTTTTCTAAAGATTCAATTAGAAATTAAATTGAAAGTACTTAACAATTTCTATTTCACGTTGGCAGAAGTACACTCCTGACAACAAAATACTGCGATCCAACTGTTTTGAGCATGATAATTTAATTAATAATTGATGATTTTGCTGGCCATTTTGAGAATCATGACATGTGTACTGAGCATCTGATATGGATGACAATGAAAATTATAGACCGATGAATTCCTTACCTGACTGACAGCTACAATGAGCAGCATAACGCCGATAGCCAAGTTCTTCACAGAGATGACCGCAAGAGCCATCAGGAGTGTCGAGATCACGCCCAGAGTAAACATGACGGGCAGGAAGATGAATGACAGGCGCTTGAGAGCATTGTGACCAAACGTACGGCCGACGTTTGTGTCTGAAATCAAACATTCTATGTGAGAAACAAACGAAACTACACGAACCAAAGTATCAAAACTGAGATTCCCAACGGATTGTGCGAAACTTTACCTACACGAATAAGGAGAAAAAGACGTTTATCATTGTATTTAGTCCCAAGCGGAGCTATTGAGAGAAGTAGCTGACACATTCCTAATAGAACAGTCTAAATACACTGTCTACCTTGGGAATAAACTCCAGACGATTATATTCACGCCTGCTTCCAGTAGACTAGGGTTGTTTATGAAATACCTTCTCATTCATTAATAATTTTTTTATACCATGATGACCATAGAATTCAAACTCGACACTACTATTCTCGGAACTCGGAAATCAAAAATTCGATTGACTCTATCAAGGAATATGAATTACTACTATTTATGATAATGAATACTATTTATTTATATCTAGTTATTTTGTTGATTCCCGATTTTTGATTAGATTATAAATTTGTACGCTGCAAATTGCCCTTTGTATTATTCTTAACAATTCTTTCCATCCAATGGTTGTCTGGAAGAAATTGCTTTACGCGATAAGACCGCCATTTGTACTGTTCTTGATTACCAGTATTCCTGCTGTTTTATTTCTTTTTAACCGACTTCAAAAAGGAGGAGGTTCTCAATTCGGTTGTATTTTTTTTTTTTTATTTTTTTTTTTTATGTTTGTTACCTCATATCTCCGTCATTTATAAACCGATTTGAAAAAAATATTTTTTTGTTCGAAAGGGTATACTTCCCGATTGGTCCCATATAAATTTTGTTATGATTAGACCATGAACTTCAGAGATATGGAACGGAACTCCTCATCGGATCAAAGCAAAATTCTCAAATTACCAATATTGCTTTGTTTATATTTATTGTTGGGAACTGACTACTGGAAAAGAGGAGGGGGTGCGTCCCCCCCCTCCCCCCCTTTGGAATGTTTTCATTATATCGTGTAAGGTATCATTTGAAAGTACTTTTTATGCCCGACTACGTCAAAGCCAAAAAGAAGGGTTATGAAGGAGGGGGTTAAAATTATGACACTAAAACGTATTTAATAAAAATTAACTTTAAAAAAAAGTTATAACCGACTTCAAAGAAATACTAAAAGGAGTGAAATAATTACCACAATATAAAATTAACAGTTTCAGAAGTCGGTGCAACTCTTCACTGCAGCAAATAGAAGCCACCGACTTCTGAAACTGTTAATTTTATATTGTGGTAATTATTTCACTCCTTTTAGTACTTCTTTGAAGTCGGTTATTACTTTTTTTTAAAGTTAATTTTTAGTGTACAATAAAGTATATCTATCTATCTAATGACGAGAACTTCACACGCTCAGACGCTTACCTGCACTTACACTGTCATGAATGAGTAAACACTTAGTACAGGTTTCTAATTAGAGCTCTTAGCGTAGACGCATAATAAACGGTTCTTCTACACGTGGAACCGTATTATCTTATGTAATCTGTGTAATACAAGGTTAGTCGGAAAGGGAGTACTAACCTTAAATAGTATTAAAGTACTGATAATAATGAGTAACTTTTATCCTACAACTTTCCTCAAATGTCAATAGTTAAGGAGAAATAGCCGTTCAAAGATTTCATAAAAATATGCTAAAATCTATCTATCCTCAGCTATGATCAGTTGTGTTCACATTTTATGTCATATTTGGGGTTGCAGATTAGCTCTACGGTCAATGATTAAGGTCATGTTAGTCCTAGTCTGACACTAACCAGAGATGTGCAAAATAGTATATTAAAAGTATTTAAATTCAAAATGCAAATGCTTGGTTATATTTTTATTTCAAATAAAAATACAAAATGGTTTTTAATGAAAGTATTTAAATACAAAATGCAAAATACGTATTTTCAAAATAGGTTTTTCAAATAAAATACCTTTTTTCACTGATTTTAACACTAGTATAGTATTTGATCAAAGAGTTCCTCTTTCATGTTGAATCTGCGAATTCATGAGATATAGCGATTTAAAGATTGGAAAAATCATCTATATACACATACATGCATATAAAGAACAAGTCCTAATGTAAGATTCTCGCACAGTATAAACCGCTAAAGATAGAAACTTGAAATTTGGAGAATAGTTGTTTTTTATAGCGAAAGCGCACTCTAAGGGAGTGAAAAGGGGTGATAAAGTTTATTTGATAAATCTTATTTCCAGTATTTATAAACTTGAAACTTGGCACAAATACTCTTTAAAGTAAATAACAAGAATGAAAAATATAAAACATGAATTAAAAAAATGAACAAAACCATTTTGCATTTTACAAATACAAAATATTTTTAAAAAGTATTTCAAATAAAATAGAAAATACATTTTGAAAAAAGGTATTTCAAATCTATACTAATATTATAAAGAGGTAGAATTTGTTTGTTTGTTTGTTTGTATGTAGGAGGTAATCTCCGAAATTACTCATCCGATTTCAAAAATTCTTTCACCAATAGGAAGCTACGTTATCCCTGAGTGCTATAGGCTATATTTTGGGATCAAAAAATTAGGGATCCGTAAATTAACGGGAGCGAAGCCGCGAGCAAAAGCTAGTGCAAAATAAAAATAGGTATTTAGCATTTTGTATTTGTATTTTAAATACATGTATTTCAAATAATTCACATCTCTGACACTAACATTGTAAGTCGTGTATTGTCTTTTACGTTAAATGTAAACTACGATTTACATGTATATTAATTGAACGCTAGGTGGATAACATTTCCCTGTGAGAGGAATATTTGATAATTCATAATAGAGAGAGATAGACAGGTAAAACAAAGACAGACATTTGGTCTGCAATGTTTATGCAATATCGTGTAACCGCAGTTCGCCAATATACAGGCTTATTGAAAATACGACAAAGCGAGTGTTCTGGTCTTTTGACTGAACATATTCAGGAAAACTGCGCATTATACTGCCGGTAGTTATTCGTCATGATAACTTCTTCCATAATTGCAAAGACAAAACCTTCTTTTTCTCAGACTTGCTAGTAGGTTCTTAAAATCCTTATGTTCTTTATTTGTATTTTTTTTGATTCTCACGACTGCTTTTATTTTTTAAAATTTAAAAATATACACTATTCGCGGAAGTAGTATATTAAGATCGTATTATGAACGAAAATATATTCGCGATACGAGCTACTTAAGCTCATTCAAGTGTTCTTTTACAAAGGTAAAACGTTTTGAACCCGTATCGTAGGTAACAATTCCGAACTTCTGGGAAATATAAACTATTTTATTGAATTTTCTGAAGTGAGCATAAACTTATTCGTAGATATTCTATTATAAGAAACTTAAGATACAGATTTTAATATTACATTATGTAATATTAAAATCTGTTTGATGTAGGTGTGGAGAAACTTGGTGTGGTGTTCCTCCAACCAAAGGGAGGATCCTCCAATCAGGCGGAGTCTTGTGCCTGGCGGGCTACTGCCCAACGGTTGATGTTGGGAGGTTGTATATATACTATCTGCGTGTTAAATCTTGATTGCGCGATGTAGGATAGTTCGCTAGTTCGCATGTGGCGAGATAGATGCCGCCACATAGGTATTGCATGAACTAAATTAGGTACTGTCTATTTTGATTGCAATCTAGTAATTAATAATAAATGAAACACATTTAAAAGATTGAGGAAACGTTAACGTTTTGCAAGTTTCATTCATAAAAAAATATTTAGTTTTATTGGAATTAAACTTTTACTGTTTTAGACGTAAGTCATTTATAGTGATCTAACATTTATGTGTGCATATGTAAATAACATTATGTAAGAATAATTGATTTGCGATAAAGAATAAAAAAAAAAATGAATTATCTGCCTTGTTTATTTTGCATGAGCCATGATTTTGATTACCAGGCCCAGGAAAGTGACTAGGTTTTTCTAATTGGAAATTCTTCGTACCAGCGCGGAGTTTAGAATTATACCCGGGAATAAACTCGCTAGCACATGAAACATACTTTCCGTTCGGGGAATATATGTTGCGTACAACAAACTTTCAGGAAATTCATGCATACAGTGATGTACCTACTTAAATAATTACCTTCGCTCAAGAAATCCTTAACTTCCACATTATCACAGTTCACTACAGAGACGAATATAACGACGTACGTCAAAGTCAACAGGGTGAGTTTGTTGCACATTTTGGCTATCACTTAATAATTTCGGCGGAATGATTAGCTGGTGAGTCCCAGACGCCTGCTAGTGTTTGACTGATTGCCTGCCTGCCTGTTTGCCAGGATATAAAGTGTCTTATGGAAGACAATGGCCGGCGAGACCAAAGCATCACGACAAAAGAAAGCGCAGGACAACGTGACCACACGGTAGAAATGTCGCCCTCGATATCGATGCCTGCGCCGCTTAAGGACTAATGTTGATTCATTAACGGTGCGTATGCTCCCGTTGGACATTGTCTTGATCCTTATCGAAGCAAATGAAAAGGTGAAAGTGACAATTACTTGTTTCTTATCCGGCGAAGATTTCTTTAATCAAACAGTGTTTTGGTATAGGCTGCTAGGACAACATTTTCTAGCAAATTGTAAAGTTATCAACAAAGATATTGTTATTTTTTACTATTGAAATTCGATTCAGCAATATTTTCACTAGTATCTCCAATGAGTAAGACGAAGATACGGAAGAAGTACAGGAGTATAAGAGCTATCTGAAAGATACACCAATTGGTGTATTTTTGAATCGTCTACTTATAATATCTAGTTATTTTTGTGTATAATAAATCAAATAATTATGTTATTTGCCTAAAATACAATGTCTACAAAGAACCGGAATAATAAGTATAAATCATCTACTTATACAATTAATGTGATTGGTAGTTTTAATTTAATGAATACTTACCTGACTCCAGTTTAAAAGTATTTTGATTATGAGTTCGATAGTGTTTATTATGAATGCGAAATCATAAATTCAATTTTCTTGACTTATCGAATGCCCATTAGAGTTAATTAAGTTAGGTAATTTATTTTCGCTTCACGTTTGACATTAACACTGAAGCTGGAATGAAAATCAATCATATTATACTTAAATGTCTCCTGTAAGTTTTGCTTTCATTTAATTGTCTCGAGTCATGTAAGAATAATTAGTGAAATTATGATTTGCGTGTGTGGCGCATAATTAGTGAACATTAATCAGGAATCTTGTCACGTACGATGTAGAGAAACTCGATCGTGGTGTGCGGGGGCAGCGGCGCGCGACACGGCGCGGGCGCTGCATGGCGCATGCGCTTGCCCGTGTCCGTGACCGTACGAATGCTAATCACACACTATGTTGGGCAATATAGGCCATTTCCTGTCAACATGGAATACCGAAAAAACGAAACGACAACCGTATTACCTAGAATTTGCACCAAAATTAGTGCTTTCACGCGCTTCTCATTTTCTTGTTGTGACAGAAGTACATCGATGTTGATTCATATTCATGTCGTGATGATGGCAACGTATTCATGTCTCGAAATCCGTCGCCCTGATAGTCGTGGTTAACATAGTATTCATGAAGTTGATAAGAACATGCAACAAGAATTTTATTTCTAATTACATATTTTAAAGTTTCATCAATATTCCTGTTATAATTGTATTTCTGTTGTCCCTAATTAACAAACAACGATTTGAATTTGTCATAGGATAACTCTAACTATGAAAATTCCAATTAGTACCTGTTTGTAGCAAAAGCTTGAAAATTAGACTCTGAAATTCGTGAACTAGCTGAAACTCTACCATTTATTAAGATAAAGTGCAGAGTTACTGAAACAGTTGTCGAAACCTAGTAGAATTACAAAAATATACAATGCTTGTACTACATAATGCTGATTGAAGGTTAGATCATGCATTACTTCATATTGAATTTACTTTTACTCATCATCTGTGAAAATATCGTCATCAATACAAAACATGCGCAAAAAGCTCTTGTTAATTCTCCCATGACACAAGATCAGTAACAGACGCTTGGGAAATAAAAATGTAAATCATTGAGTCTACTAAACAATACTGGAACAATGGATGCATCTTAACGCACCTTTAGTAAAAAAACCGTTTCATAGCACCAATATTCGATTGAAAAAACGTTAAAATCGCATAACTCTTACATTCCTGAAACAATAGACGCATCTTGACATTATATTTCTCATTACTAAAAACGTTTCAAAGCACCTTTAAACAGTTACAAAAACGATAAATCGCGTAACTCTTACATTCTCTATTAGCGATTGTTTTACATTGATATCGTGTCCACGTCGGCGTCGCCGTCTCGGCGCAAACGCACAAAACTGGTATGCTATTCAGCATTTTCGTAGCCGTTCGATATCGATAATTATGACTGATGTCTAGACGTTGCTTTATTATTCGCGGCTTTCCATTGCAGTTGCGCATTCGCATAACAAAAAAAAACAAAGTGTTTTTAGTCTGTGGTTGCTTTCATTTATTACTGTCAGTCACTCATACCTACAAAGGCATAGCGTGCTTAGCCGGTCAGTTTTGAAATTTTAATGCAATTTATATGTACATACATCCTTGTCTTTAATTAGTAGTTACTTTTGTTCGAATGATAATGTTTAGTTATCACGCCAATGAGTCTCCGAAGGTTGGAGCACAATAGGTTTGGCATTCACAATTTGTTTAGTCCAACATAGGGACGATCCCTACGCTATTTTAAATGTATGTTTTAGGTATAACACCGTGCTTTTCAGGGTTGAAACTTAGAGGTAATTCAACCCAGAAATAGTTTCCAGTCACTAAAAAACGCGATGTATTGCAAGTTAAATAAATTCCCACCTAAATCCTAAAATGGAAAACCACTTTCCCTTTCTGAGTGTTACGGAAGCAAAGTTAACCCAACTTTTAAGGTCGGCCCTCTTAAGTATAACGGAAGTATAAACAGACCGATTAACAGTTGTTTGAACGTTTAACGATAGAAAAGTAATTCTATTTTATTGGGAAGTTACTATACTCTATTTTAATGTAAGTTAATATAACATTAGACAAATAAGACCCATTTTAGCAAGGAAATGTTTAGAAATAAGCAACACGTTCGTTTTCGGCAGGGATTCAACACAGTTTTATGCTTTTATTAACTTTAACGATCAAGCTGAAACTCTACCTGAAGAAATAATTCAAAAGATATTCGTGTCTTAATGGCACTTTTTTGTAACGTTAAATGAAATAAATTATAGATTTCATTCATTCATTATTCGCGCTCTATGTCATTCAAATGTTGGTAGAAGACACATCATCACTTCTAGAAGGTACGAAGAAGCACTTTAGAAGATATTGTTCATAAAAATAGACAAAAATGCAGCGGTAGAAAGTTAAGTCAAAATAATAGTTTATTTTATTTTATTTTGACTTTCATTAGATTCACGAGAACGAAATTTGCGGGTCATGCCTGATAAAGGTGTTTAAGGCATACCAAACGCTGAAAATCAATAAGGTGTGGTGAAAGTAATATGCGAAATAAATTAAGTTTGGAGATCAGCAAATAAATGCGATAGAATGAGATGATTTATTGATTGATCAACAAAAGTAGTAATAGGTTGTTAGCCAAGCACCGTTTCATTACCACTTACTTTGTAGTCTAAAAGATGAATACACTGCCTCAATCTGACTTTTTAGGCAATTTTAGATAAGTTTAATTGGCAGAACAGAAAATCAAACAAAAAAGACTATAAATCAAAATCGGTTCATCCGTTTAGGAGCTACGATGCCACGGACAGATACACACGTTAAACTTCTAACACCCTTCTTTTTGCGTCGGGGCTTAATAAATAAATAAAGTACTTATTCTTTTATTATGTGTATTATTATATCTATTGAATGAACATAAAACTTCCTAGTTTATATGAATGGAAATTCCAAAGAATAATGCAAAGCATTTAATCATAATCATTTAATATGAAACACAACTTCCATTTTTCCTGATTTTTCATTACGGAAATACCTATAAAGCATATCCTCAGTGCAATATTTATTCGTTCAGTACGTCCAAATATCGCTTTCGCCTGTTGTGGTGATGCACGTAGCATTTGGAGCGAGTAGTGAGTAGTGAGGGAACCCGCTTTGGCGTCAGTTGAACCGCAGCGATGCGCCCGCTCACCGCACTGCTCATATTGGCGGCGTGCCAGTGCGCACACGCACACCAACACCCGCGAACGTCGCGTGACCACCTTAAAAGGGCTTTACATTCGTTTCTCGGACAACAATACCACCCAGTGCAACGCCTATTCTCATGTACACAAGCATTAGGACCTACAAAATGTCTCAGTGCCTTAAGTGTTTGGCGTGCAGAACGTGCCATCGAAGCTTACGCCAAGGATCCAGCCAGCCGGTTCAACTTGACTGAGGATGTGGAACAGTTCCCATGGATGAAGTACAGTAATACCACCGACGAACAGTTAGAATCACAACTCTATGATGATACTAAGAAACTGCTACAGTATCGGCCTCTGGGATTTAACATGATACCCGGTTTCAAGTTAAAACTGGGTTCTAAAGAAAACGGAGCGATGAACATCGACATTTACAAAAGTTAGTACCAATATTTACATTTTTTTCACATTCCTGCGTCGTTGGGATTCGGATGAATTAACTCCAAATGTAAACACATTGAACGTTTAGATTCTAATGAAATATTTTATACGAGGAGCGGTAGTGCCTTTGCTAATTTGAATTCTCTGTACACTCTTTGATGTCACGGAATACCTTTTTATAATATTCCGTGTTTTATATGGCTTGATTGCCTTTAACATTTTCTATTTTATGTAAAAGTGTGAATGAACTTAAGGACAAGGCATGAATGTTTGGCATTAATGTTATATGTATATAATGTTAAATTATTCGGTACACGTTTGTGGTTATGAAATTATACGGTAAAAATAACATCAAACAAAAAAAAACAAAAACTGTGAAAGTGTAATGGTGCCCAAAGATTGGTAAATTATCTATAAAGTTTCACTTTTAAATAATTGGTTTTTACTTTCAGGCGATCCAGCGGAATCAGGTCGAAGCAGTATGAAGAAATTAGAAAAATCATTATACAAATACGCACCGTTGTTCTTAGTACCAGGTCTTGTGATGTCAGCCATCTTTCCTTTTATCTTACCAGGATTGAAGATGATGACTCTCATGGTTGGAATGATGAACAATATGGCACTAATGGGAGCTATATTTACACTTCTTAGGAATAATGCCTTCAACGACAAGTACGAACACAAAGTAGTTTACGTTAACGATGGGTATGAAAACGAGAAGTACGCTGCAACAAATACTGAAGAGCATGTTCATACAGATCACTTAGGTGTTCTGTATGATGACAGTAAGAGACCTCTTAAGCATGAAGATCACGGATTCGGTGAAGATTTTGATAACGTTGAAGAACTACCAGCATTTTCCGTAAACCCGGAATGGTTAAAAGCCTACGCAGACGGGAAAATGTTGGCGATTATAGGAAAAGATCGAAATAATGGGAAACACTAGACAACAAAAAATGTTTGCCTACAAAATTTACACTTGCCAATTTATAACCATATTTTATTTAATGTTAGGACTGAAGCCTAGATTGTCAATGCTTTAAATACGTTGTTAAACTAGTTTTATATCAAAGAATACCTGATTTAAGTCACTTATTAGTAGGTGTAACATTAATTTATTTATTGTATTTTCTTTAAGTCAAAACACCAGTTTAAACCCACGTAACTATTTTATCTCGCATTCTTAAGACGAACTCTTTTATCTAAACTATTATTTATAGCTGGTAAGATTTTGATGACAACTTGATGGACCAGAATCTTAGTCTTAATTGTTATGAAACTTTTAGTTACATAGGTACATTATGTACTCTCATTATAATATGCCCACTGCCTACTTGAGCTACCTAAGTGTTTTGTTGAACGTTGTTGAAAAATAACACTACTTCTAGTCTGTGTCACTACTGTCACTTATTAAATGTAATAACTTATTTGTTTAAATATTGTTCTAATTTATTAAACTGAGAAACTACATTTACTCCATTTATTTATGTTTATCTAAAAGTAAACAAAGGATATCAAAAACCTCAAAGCGTTAAAATGGACTCGTATTGGTATTTGCCACTAATGTCCTGAATAATCTTGCACATATATGCCTATTCTCTTTTTGATTATATTTATGTATTCTGTTTATATGACAGCCTCTATCAACAGAGTCACCTATCTGAAAAGAAAGCAGTTATATGTTTACCTTTAGCAGATATTATCTAAACAAATGGAGTAACTATATTTTATAACAATATTCGAATGATTATTCAATGTAATACTACATCTTCAACCTATTTATCTCACGAATTTTCATTGCGATACTTATGAACTAGGTAAACAGATTCAAGGGCAGACAGAAAACTCTTAATAAGTAATATCGTTTTTAGAAAATACTCTGTCCTCCAATCGGCAACAACAATGAACGATGAGCTTTATTCTAACTGTCTAAAGGTAGTTAATTGAAATCCGATAATCGTACAGTTTCATCCCAAAAAGACATAAGTTATTACTTATGATTTGATATAATTACTTGTCCGTAATCGTTGGATACAGAGAGAAAAATAATAACATAATTGCTTTGCAAGCAGGCAGAGATATGAGGGATGAACTATCACGTCAGAATGATAACGCAGTGTGAATACATCAACAAACATCAACGCATACTAAATATAAGGGCCTTCTCACGTGTAGCTACTCAAAAGAAACTAAACTGATTACTAACTGAAATCATTAACTAGTTAGTAACGAAACTGCACACAATGCTACTCAAATCACTGTAAGTTTAGTTACTTTTCGACAAGATTTATTCATTCCTAGGCTGTCATGATGACTACTGATTTAAGTGAGTAGGATATCGTTTAATAATATTATAATAATTAAAAAATGAACGGCGAATGAAAAAACGCCAGTATCGGAACAAAAACAATATTTAAAAAAAACTGTTGGGGCATTCGTTGTTACTGGAAACCATGGAAGTAATTAGTACCTACTACTTTTCAGGAAACTGGAGGGTCATTCGAATACATATGACAGTAGTTACGGGTAAGCACAAGCTCGAAAGTCAGACAACGATCTAACCTTAGGATACCGACAGTGCCCAGTAACTGGGTTGCGGAGGTCTGATGGCAGTCGCTCTGTGTAAAATATTGGTATTCAGCTACATCTGGTTAGACTGCAAGATGACCCCAACATAGGTGGGAAAAGGCTAGGCAGAACTACTTTACAGATAACAGACACATAATGATAACTAGTCGGTGATTGCGGTTAGTAATCAGTTTAGTTACTTTTGAGTATATATGTGAGAAGGGCTTAACTAACATTCAAAGTTACATCTAAGATAATCTGAAGAGTGTGAATGTCATGTTAAATTTTGCATTCATGGCACGCGTAGAGTTCATTTGGTTAGGGTACTCATCTCATATGCTTCCTTCACCTTTACTGGTTGATGACATATTGTATCTACGCGTTCCGTTCAGAATGTTATAGTTTATTTATGAACTATTCACATCAAATGGAATAGTAGTGTGGCGGCGTCTATCACGCCACATGCGAACTATGCAACACACCGGTGGTGTAGCAGACTAGGGATGGGCCGAATATTCGTATTATATTCGTTATTCGGCATATTCGGCAGGTTTACCGAATATTCGTATTCGGCCGAATATTCGGCTAAATCACCGAACGTTCGGCAATGTGGTACTGAAAGTATTTTTTTTACTGTATTGAGCCGTGTATGATTGAATATGAGTTGACTGTTAAATGGGTTATTTTTATGAGGGAAGTAGTTTACATGTTTTTTCGACACTATAGTTTTTTTTTCCAATAACAGCAGATAAAAGATGGTTATTAAAACAAAATATGAGTATGTAGCTGTTTTGGGAATAAGCTACAGTGAACTCTTTATACTAAAATAATATATGTTATTATAATCAGGTCTATAATGTAAGAAAGAATTGCATGATTAAATTACAACATTTCAGCAGATATGATTATCACATTTCTAGTTTCTACTTAAAGTGGCAAAAATTAGTTATTGTCTTATAAACTTTAAAGTTTAAACGTTAAAAGTATTAAACCAATATAGTTTTTTTTTTTAAGAGAAAGAATTAATTGCATTTTTTATAGGTATTCATTTGAGAGATCAATCAACTACCCCTACACAAACAGCGTTACTCAATTATGTTAGTGACATACTAAGACAAATATGAGATCTTTATAAAAGAGACCAAATTGAATATTATAATATAGGAACATAACCTGAATTCACATTTTTATTAACTTTATATTTAAGTTACATGAAGGTAAATTTTATTAAAACGCCCATATGCGCGCTTTTAGTAAACGCATTCAGACTTGTATTGTTTACTTTAGGGAATCAATTATGCCGAATATTCGGCCGAATATTCGGTTCGGTAAAAGTTTTACCGAACATTCGGCCGAATGTTCGTATTCGGTGAAATCCATGTTTGGCCCATCTCTATAGCAGACTACAGCGACAATAACGACAACTCATAGTTGTCGCCATGACAGTCACAAGTATAAGTCGCGCGGAGAAGGTTTGCCGATAGCCTCATGACGTCACGCGTCGATGGTCGGTACGATTAGTAGGTAGGCCAGACGAGCGCGGGTAGCGGTCGGTGAAGTGGGAGGGGCAGTCATCGGCAAACCTTCTGCGCGCGACTAGTACATCGCGATATCAAGATTTAACATGCAGTAGTATACAAGGTTAGTCAGAAAGGGGGTACTAATCCGAAAGGATGTTAAAGTACCCATAATAATGAGTAACTTTTGTTCTACCACTTTCCCCAAAAGTCAATAGCTTAAGAGAAATAGCTGTTCAAAAATTACATAAAAAATATGCTAACATCTATCCATCCTCAGCTATGATCAGCTGTGTTTACATTTTAGGTCATATTTGAGGTCACGAATTAGAAGCTCCATTTTCTGAATTCGTAACTAAAGTAGAGACGAATAATTTTAGAAAAAACTAAATTAAAAAATATTTTACGTGGAAATAAAAATTATCGAATTTTGAAATTTTAACACTTGCTTTAAAACAGTCATCATTGATAATTTAAGAGGCTCGAGGTTTATTTAGTATTCCCTTTCCGACTAACCTTGTATACATATAAGAGGTAGGTAAATATGTAGAAATGTTGTATATTATTTACAAAAACTACTACTTAAACTATGTACATAAATTGTACCCAATGCGTTTGTAAAACCTCCGAAACCCGGGGCCGTTTGTGCTAGTGAGAGTGCAAATTATGGAATATAATTATGATTTCCATTATTAGAAAATGCATATCGAAGCGATCATGGAAAACTGACTTCTAATTTGTAGTCAAATGTTTGAACGCGGTTGCGGTTGCCTTCCATGCCGGAGGGTCCGACTTATAACCCGGCCACCTGAACCTGACTTTTCAATTCATGTGCAGATCAAAATTTGACTATCACTTGAGTGAAGGGAAAACATCGTGAGGAAACCTGCACACCTGAGAGGGCTCTATGATGTTTTTAATTAGGTATGTGTGTAGTCCACTAACCGGCAGGCCCACTGGCCTGCCGGTTAGTGGACTACACTGGTGGACTAAGACCGTTTATCCACCGCCACCGTCACTGAGAAACGAGATTATTTCGGACCGAGTTCGGAATGACGTGACGACGATCGTGTGTCCACCACGGCCGATCTCGGTGGTTCTCATCACCAGACAAACATCCGTGCACCGGCGCCGTCAATCTCGGATGTAGTGGACAAGAGCAGACGCGTTTTGTATTGCCGGCATTTCGGTCCGTCACGATCTCGGTTGAGTTCTGGCGGTAGCGCCGATTTACTGACAATCTCGGTGGCCAAGATGCGCTCGGATGACGGACGTGCGGTGGACACACAGCCACAGTAATGTATGTATCGCTACTTCGGCAACGTCATCTCGTTCTCGGTGACGGCGGCGGTGGACAAACGCTCCTAGGCCTTAACCCTTCACTGCCTGTGAAGAAGCCCGTGCCCAGCAGTGGGACAGTAAAGAGTTGACTATGATAACAAGAGGATGAAAACAAATAGAAAAGGATTTTTTCCACCAATAAAACAGAACAAAACGATTCACGATTTATTCAATTAATAAGGTACTCGCTCACATATAAAAAAATATTCTTATTACTTATCAACCTTATTTAAGGCAACTTATTCGTTCCGAATGTTTCGCTGCCAAATAAATTAAAACTTAAAACAAGTTTGTGTCAAGTTTCACTAAGGGCCTGATACATCTTAAAATAAGCGTCGTTTATATAAGTTTTTCAAAATAATTACTGTTTAGGACTTTAAATTCTCAAAAGGAGAATACATTCCTTCACTTAATTAGAGAAATATCAAATTATATTAAAATAGCAAGAAATCGCAGGTAGAACAATATTAATCAAATTGTTGGCACAGTTAAGTTAACAATATGCAAGTGCCGCATCAAATAAAAACTTCAAGGAACCGCTTACATATCGAAATTCAATTGCTTTCCAATTATAATTACGCTATTTATTCGAAGATGACTCTATCCAGGCTCTTAATAAAGGAATAAATTAAAAAATAAATATCTTTGACACTCACCACGAATCATTACAGAACAATATCACATACTAGTGTACAAAATATACTAAATACTAACATAGTATTAGATACCTACATAAGTCGATTCAGTCACTTATGAATAATACCTACCCACAATCTCTTGTGTATTAATTTCCATACTTTTCCTAATGTAATATATCAGCTGAATTCCGTTTATCTACTAATAAACCTACAACATGAGAATGTAATTCTGTTAATGATGTGTCCCATCATCATGATTTTTCAACAATATCTGGAAAGCCCGTAAGTGTTTTTAGATTTTACAAGCTACAACGCGTTTTAACTAACGTTAAAATTAATTTATCTGTAAATTTTAACAAACCTAAAGTTGTTATAACAAAGGCGTTAAATCAGAAATAGTTTTCACCAGTTAAAACGCATTTTATCTGCAAGCAGGTTGTAACGGTAACATAATTATATGTAATATCCTTAATATTTTATATTACATTCACGATTTGTTATTTACAATCATTGGAATTTATTTCGTTTGGCTCTTTTCTATCATTGAATTAATGTATAGGTAAGCGACACGAAATATCTATAATCTACATTTTGAGCGATTTATTTATCAAATTTCATACACGCTATTCCACACTCTTTTAAAAACGACCATGGAAACGTGCGTCATTCATAACTAAAGAACATTACAATAAAAAATATACATAAAATGCTCACAAAAATACAATAACAGTCAGTCACCATAAATATCGGGACATACATTTCGTACAGAAGAAAAATTAAAACAAATTCCATAACTCGGGGAACCTATTCAGTTTTTCTATGAACGATTTCAGCAAATTGCTTCTCATCCTCCGTCATGTCTCTGTCATCCCACCCCCACACTGGGTTCTCTGGGTGGTAGTGCTCTTCCTCTTCCAGGCTCTCCTTGGACCACGCGTGGGTACCGTCTCCTGTCCTGTTCACTCTCTGTCGGATCATGTCGGCTGACACTGTTTTCAAATCGTAAGCCAAACCTGTGAATTATAGAGAAAGCAATTAATTTAAAATGTTTTAATAAAATATTCAAATTGCCTTTAATTCAATTTATAGCCAACTATTCGTAACTTTCGTTGGCATTGAGTCAACTTTAATTTCATTTTCCTCATCCTTTAGTTTATAATTATAAATCTGCACTAAGCTACGGCCTTAATTTCAAATGATGGCGAGTTATTTAAGATTCAATATAACATAAATTCTTTAAAAAAAATATTCTCTTAGTAGCGTACGGTCGTGGTTTTCGTGTTGGAAGTCAATCAACACTGATGATTCTGGAAAAAAAGTGTATAAGTACCTGCCAAGAAGATACCATCGCTCGCCATAACCAACAAAACACATGGCTACTTCTTTTTAAATTAACACCATGCATGCAAGTAACCCAAAATTGTATTGTACTCATGTTTTACGAAATAAAATATCTCATCTTAAGGATCATCGAGATACTAGGTCTTATATCCTATTAGGTCCGGATTTTCAAATCTAAATCCAAGCTTAAATCAGGACATAAAAAACACAGATGTAGGTAGTGTCTTACCGTGTTTAGCAGCGAAGTCTATCAGTGCAGTAGATAAGTTTGTACTGTAGTTTCCGAGTTCAGCCGCTTTGTAGTCCCACGGGAAGACGTGGTGGTAGTTGTGCCAGCCCTCGCCGAACGCACAGATTGCGACCGCCTTGTTGTCAGTAGCGCCTATGTTTCTGAAATAGTCATAAGTTGCGTAAGTAAAACAAAAATACTTTTCTCGTGATCAATGTTGATAATATTAGTAGATTTTTATTGAGATGGCTAGGAATGTTAACAAGTTTATTTTTTGCAACCAAACGTAATATCCTGCTCATTTTACACTGCAATGTGCTTGTTAGCTGGGTTAAATTTGATCGTAGATCGCGGTATAAGAACCAGATGAACGTAACTACAAAATATTCAAAAATCGTTTTTTTTCACAAAACTGTTCGTTGAGTGGTCCCGCATGATATGCCAAAGCAACGTAATTGTCCGACCAATATTTCGCTAATTCCATAAAAACGAAATGGTATAAAAAACAAATACAATCGAACCAGAAACACGTAGGTTGAGTACCATCAAAATAGTTTTAAAATTGTTGGTTTAAAGTGGTGCCACAGGAACGTAATTATTAAAAACATTATTTTTCAATCGTAAAATGTTGCTTGGTTGACAGTTTTTTACGAGCCATAAGAACGTATAAGCTTTTAAGTCATTCTGGCTGATAATAGTATTCCGTTAAGATGTTTACAATCATTGAACCAAAACAATGTTAATCTATTTACGCTTGTTTGGCAATAATTGCTAACTTCCAAAATGACGTATTTACAAACTGTAATATTAGAAGTTAAATAAAAACTAAATACCAAAGTAACGTAGGTATGTCAACCCAATTACAAAAAAAATATTATTATTTCTACAATAGCAGAATTTTATTTTTTTGCTTTTAAAATTATCTCATAATGAATGAGTGTATGTGTGTTGCTGTTTACTGTATAAGGCTTTAAAGTTTGAAGAGGTTATATTTTCATGGTTTTTTAGCTCTCCTGTAAAATTGGAAAAATGTATATACGTTCATCTGTACGTTAGTGATTAAACTAAATTAGTTCGTGTTTTTGGACTTTGGACACACATACAGGGAGAAGATTCTATTTCGCATTAACGATTTGTGGTCTACCCGTTACAACGGTCAGTGAAATTTGGCAGAAATGGGCCGAAACGACCTCGGGGGATAAAAGGTATCAATCACCCTTTAAATTACAAAGTACACTCGCAGTCTATAAATGAAGTGATTTAGAAGCATTCTCTCAGGATTGTTTTGTTAAAATTATTGTATCTACAATTGTAAAAAGAAGAGCAACTGTAAGTTTCTGTAACTGAATTATTAATTTAACTGAAATATCAGGATGTTGGTAGTTAGTCAGTCTCTATTACATAATACACAATCACGCGATGTACAACAACTAGTACCTTCATGTTGTAGGCGAACTGAAATTAATGTTAGCAATTATAAACGGACTTAGGGTTTCTTTATTTCTAAATGTAAATACCTATAAGTAGTTACTATTGCGTTTACAAGAAAACAAGTAGGTACCTAAACATTTCTTACAAATTTCGAAATTCACACAATTTTAGTTAACTTTGTACAAACCCTCTAAATATTTAAGATTTCAGAGTACCTTCAAGTACATAGAACCTTAACATTTCATGTAGGGACTACATTCCAGTAACAAAATTCCACCTTTCAAGACAAAATAATTCTTGAAACTCGTTTATCAACTGTTTAGAATGTGTGCACTTGTCTTTAGTAACTTTCAACCGTGCCAACATAAGTAGCTAGATATTTATATAACTTTATGCTACCTATCGAAACATCTGTGAGCATCTGTGAGCACTAATCTGAACTTACACAAAAGTACCTACAAAAACCGGCCTTAACGCGCCTTAACCAAGGCGTGACCCGGTCAAGTATTCGCTGCACATTTTTATAACTTTCACCGATTTTCGTGGAATTTTAATAACGTTTGGTAAAAAGTGAAATGTTGATCACTTACTTGTCGTAGGGCCTATTGCCCCAGATGTGAGCCGCTGAGTTGACGAGCCATGTGAAATGCAGAGCCACTGTGTATCTGGTGATGGAAGCCACGTACCACGAGATCCAGGCGTTCTCACCCCAGAAGTAGACGGGGATCCAGGCGGGGATCACGAAGCAAAGAATTGGCATCACCACGAGATATGTTCTGAAAGAAGAACGTTTGAATTTTAGAGAGGTTTTCGTACTGACACAAGTTTGCACGGTGGTACGCTACGTTAAGTACGCTGTAGAGATGAGAATACATATTTTTCATCACTCATGCTCTAAAACCTTTAAGAATGGGACCATTAACCGAGGGATTAAAGTGACCAATTTCACACTCGAAATAAAGTCGCGCTCGCTGCGCTCGGGCGGCAAAATATCTCGTGTGAAATTGATTACTTTCTTCCCTCGGTTATCAACGAAGATTCTAAAAAAAGTTTTTCTTAAAAATCTTCGTTAAAATACATATTACCACAGATGTTATAATACATTAATTCAAATTTATTGTTATTACATAGAACATAATAACCTTTCAATTTCTCGTAGGTCAACGTTAATGCACCGTGTACTAGTAAGGTTGACAATCGAGGAAGATGTAGGTACCTATGCTTTGTGCTTCTCCCTAATTAACACCATCAACAGTAAAGTAAATAAATAACACATAACGCTTACTTCTTTTGGAACATAACGATCGGGTCTTTCTCCAGGTCGGACATGTCGACGGAGGCTCCCTTCTCGAAGACGTCCTTATGTTTGCGCACCATCAGCCAACCAATGTGGGAGAAGAAGAAGCCTCGCTTTGCGTTGTGAGGGTCCGCGTCCGTCTCCGTGAACTTGTGGTGTACTCTAAATAAGAAAAAAATGCTTTATTTAGTGAGCTTACACAAGTCATCATCAGCCAAGCATTTTCCAACTATTTTGGGGACTGCTTCCACTTTAAACAGATATTGCTGGCTGGGTATCAGTATTTTATGCGGAGCGACTGCCATTTGATTTGATCTGACATCGATACCTTAAAGGTGAGTATAGACTAGAGCATTTACTTGTATCAAAACATCGAGCTGCTCTAATGTGTCACCCTTTCACGAACCGAATAATAAGCACGACACTCGACGCTTTCTTACAACTTATTTTTGCAAACAACCGAGCGAATTTGTGTAACATTTCGTCGGACAAAGACACGAACGCGAACGCAGCACACGCGGCCTGCAGATCCGACATTTCAGCGAAGAGTAAACGCAAAATAGAAAGGAAGGTTACAGGTAAATGCTCACTCGCCGTGAGCATTAATTCAAACACCGTGTCGAGCATTCGCAGGAACGTTATATAACATGGAAATGCTTTTTTAAATTGAGATTTTGCTTGTATTGTACCATTCGTATGAACGTTACAATACATGGAAATGCTCGAGAAAATGCGCTATTGGTGTATACTCACCTTAAGGTTACACAGATTGTCAAACTTTTCGAGCTTCTGACGTAACGACACTATAAAGACTCTTGTTTCAACAATCAGAAATTTTTGATAACAGTATATTTCAATATTTAAAAACTTCTACTCGATTTAAGAGCAGTAGCAGGACCCTTAAGCTTTCATTCTATCTAATAAATAAATTTATGCATGTTTGAACGATGTCTTGTTTGTTTGGGATTTACAAAATAGGTTCAAAATTCCTTGAACATTCTAACTTAGGTAATAGATTAAGCTTGAGTACAAATTGCTTACAAATCCCGAGGGGTACAATATAAAATAACACGTACCTACTTAGTTGTCGTTCGCCCGAGTCTACAGGGAAATTAGTTAGTTATTGTATTTTATTTTTAATTTTAATCCTAACTAGATGTGCCCGCGTGGAAGTCGGAAAACAACATTGTGTCGCAACTACTAAACAATGTATACTCCCATTTATTATAACAATAGACAAAAGTCGCCAACCAAGGCAATAATATCTTTTGAACCATTTTTCGAGTAGAGTTTCAGATCATCTTGATCGACCGTTAGGGTTCATAAAATCATAATACTTTGTTGAATCCGTGCTGAAATGGATTTCCTTGCTAAAATGGATCATATTAATTGTATACTGTATAGATGTAACAAAACCTTATCGTTACTAAGAAATGGCTACAACACCATCTAGCTTTCTCGAATTCTGGATTGAATCTCGATATTCAAAGTCAAAGTCAATGATTTAGGTATACAGGGCTACTGGTAATTCGACGTATTCCTTGCACCACGTTATAGGGGGGCTAATATGCAACAAATTTAACCCATGTGGGGTAGATCCCACGGCATCGAAGTTGTGACCTAACCTAAACCTAACCGTGGCCTAACCTAACGACCTAACCTGACCATATTTTTTTTGCCTACTGGATATCTTCATGGATGTCCTCCGTCCTGGGGGTGGGCAGAGGGGTCTGTCAGACTCTTACTGACTAAAACCACCCCGGTGTTCCCTCCCACACTTAGGTCCTAACCTAACCTACCTAACCCTGACCAAACATAACCTAACGACCTGACCTAATCTAATTCTGACATTTAGAGGACAGTTGGTGCCCGACAGACTGCCGTTTAATCTCTACGCGAGGATTATGCAATGAATTGTACTTAACGGGCCACCTGCGTGCTTGTAAAGATTTTTCAGAAATCGCCTTTGTCAGTATTATAAGACATTTTTAAATTAGTTTCTAAATATTTTTTGAACGTCTATACCTCGTTGAATAGCTGATTAAATAAGGATATTTGTCTTGCATTTTGTATACTTAGTGTCACAGTAATTTTTTGAGATAAACATCATTCTTTATCGTGTTTCTCGACGATTTTCTAATACACTTATTTAACTTTTAATGATTACTTTCAATTGGATTTAAGAACAGTGAAATACGCAGAAAGCTTCGTAAAAGTATCAGCTACAAGCTAATATCATAACCAAAGCCGATCAATTTGATATTTTATAGATAAATAATGTTTAAGGAGGAATTCTGGGTATTATTAAGAATAATATAAAAATTGCAATATCTCGAAATCCATTGAATTTCGTAGAACATACAGTGGTGGACATATAATTAGAAACACCAAGTGTGACTTTCATTTTTAGTACAAATTAACTTGATAATTAATGTTTTACGTATCATAGAGGGCTTATACCTATTTATCTACAATCTATCCACATCATGAAGTATTACTATGCCAGTTTTGGAAATATCATACAACCGTTTATGTAAAAACTGGTATACATTTTAAAATAAAATGAAGCAGCACAACGTACTAAGGTGGACAACTAATTAGAAACAGAAAAAAAAACATTATCATAAATATGAACAAAGGTAACGAAACAATAAATAATGAAGTTAAATGGTAAGTACAAACGTTTTATAATAAACAATTAATGCTTGGTTGGGAAGCCTCTGCTGTCGATTACAGCTCTTCAACGACGTGGCATTGATTCTATGAATGTTTCTTACATTTCTAGGAAATATTTCTCCAAGTTTCTACAAATGCGTCTTAAAGTTGTTGTATTAAGATACTAGTAGTAGTACGATATTAGTGATATGTTTATTGGACAATGTTTTATTTACAATGTACCACAAATTTAAATTTGATTCAAATCCAGACTATTTGCAGACCAATCTAACACCGACACTACAATAATCCAAACCAAAGGAACAACGCTAAAGCATTTCTAAGAGAATAATTAGTGTCGGTGTTAGATTGGTCTGCAAATAGTCTGGATTTGAATCAAATCTAAGTTTGTGGTACATTGTAAAGAAAACATTGTCCAACAAACATATCACTAATATCGTATTATTACTAATATTATACTACAATAACTTTAAGACGCATTTGTAGAAGCTTGGAGAAATATTCCCTAGAAATGTATGAAACATTCATAGAATCAATGCCACGTCGTTGTAGAGTTGTAATCGACAGCAGAGGCTTCCCAACCAAACATTAATTGTTTATTATAAAACGTTTGTACCATTTACTTAACTTCATTATTTATTGTTTCGTTAACTTTGTTCATTTTTATGATAATGTTTTTTTTCTGTTTCTAATTAGTTGTCCACCTTAGTACGTTGTGCTGCTTCATTTTATTTTATAAAGTATTTCCAAAACAGACATAATAATACTTCATGATGTGGATAGATTGTAGATAAATAGGTATAAGCCTTCTATGATACATAAAACATTAATTATCAAGTTAAATTGTACTAAAAATAAAAGTCACACTTGGTGTTTCTAATTATATGTCCACCACTGTATATGTGGCGTTAAATTTGTTGCATATTAGCCCCCTTATAACGTGGTGCAAGGAATACGTCGAATTACCAGTAGCCCTGTATATGCCCGGAGGAGCTCGTGGCTAAATAATTACAGCCGCATAGACCGATCTTCCGGGTTAAGCCACGCTTGCCGAGGTTGGTCTGTGGATGGGTGACCATTTACCATAGCGAGTTTCCTCCGTGCCTCGGAAAGCACGTAAAGCCGTTGGTCCCGGCTGTCATTTGCAGATCTTTGACAGTCGTTACTGTTGGTCAGAAGCCAGAAAGTCTGACAACCAGTCTTACCAAGAGTATCGTATTACCCAGTTACTGGGTTGTGGAGGTCTGATAGGCAGTCGCTCCATGTAAAATACTGATATTCAGCTGCATCCGGTTCGACTGGAAGCCGACCCCAACATAGTTGGGAAAAGGCTAGGCAGATGATGATTTAGGTATATTCCCTTTTAGTTTTATTATATTCTTTTCACCCAAAGACAAGTCCTGACAGCTCGGTTATTTCGTAAATTGTAGCCGTGAGGAGACTGCTATCGAAAAAACGTAAACGATATCATCAAAAACCATAAAATAGCTATACAGGGTGTAAACGAATTCGTGTAATTCCTTCAAACCGCGTGATCTACTGGTGACACTGATTGACCCTACATAGTTTTTTTTTTTCAAAATCAATACAAAAAACTTTTCATAAAACGAAATATGGTATTTTGGTATCTGAGTAATTTTAGCGTCCCAAGTTAACTGACTGTGTGGAGCGATATCGCGTTAGGCGTGCCCGTCAGCTGTGTCGCCGTGCTTTCATTCATTTATCGTGGCATAGAAATTTTCAATTAAGTACATAAAAAAATTGGGAAAAAAGTTTATTTTATTTTTAATCGATCTAAATCCCATGCGGGGTTAATCTATACTATTGATAGATCATGTGGTTTGAAGGAATTATACGTATTCGTTAACACCCTGTATTATCCATGTTTTGTTTTTTAAACTATTTCAACTTACAGTGAAAAGGGTATATATAACATAGATAATCTAGAAGTAATAGAAAATGTAGAAGCCATTACGCGTTAGGATCATTAATTAAAACGCGTCTAGTATTTAGTAGACTGCATGTGACTAAAATTTCTTGACTCAAACCGTATTAACAATCTGCAATGCAGTTTTGCTACAAGTCGAATGGCTCCTTACAGGGTTTTTACTTATGTAACTAAAGACTTGCACTCTAATGAGGCTTGGAGAGGTAAGTCCGACTTACGTTGTAAAAGCTGGCTCTAGAAAAAGTTTGAAACGCATTAGTGATACAAAACCTGGCGACCTATTCCTATAATGATCCATTTGTGACCTTTTTACCACTATACACTATACTTACACATACCAATCGTAGTTTTAACTATTACTTTCCACTAATAGTGACTCAACACTACTAGTTAGAGATCTAACATGATATAATTGTAATTAGAGAGCCCAACGGTGCGTTACAAATATAATTACTGACGTCATGTCCCTTTAGTAGTCTAGTAGGTACTCGTCGCTAAAATAAAACTACTCCTTGTTTAACTTATTAGCTTTCAGTAACATTACGATTCTGAGAAAAGAAGCTTTAATATCGGTTTTTCTTCTTCTACAAGATTGTAATGGATGATAGAAATACTTAATACATTTTGAAAGAGATTTTTACGTAGATTTGTGAAAAAATTATAAGTCTACATGGACAATAAGATACCTACGTCAAATATAATATAATCTGTGTGTATACATGTAACTGTAGCTAGCCCAACGATTCTATTTTTGTTCTCTCCTGTTAAATATTATGTAAAATAATCATTGCTATGAGTAAACTTTAGCAATTCAAGTTTTTTTTGCAAACAAGTTAAGTTCCAAAAGTCTATTCGCTAACAAACCATACTGGTGCTAATTCGAAACACTTCCTCAAATCGTCACGAATTCAGTGAGCGATGTATTTTTAATGATTTAGCCACATTAATTTCGAATTTCCTAGGACGTGTTTAAAAACGGAGCACTGCGTGTCAAATCATAAAGAATTTAAATAGAATATAGAATACGTGCCTCTGTCACGGAATGCAATTAGTGCTGAACTTAAAGAGGCGCCGCAAATTTCAGAAAATTTGTAATGCGCGACTCTGGTCATTGTACTATACCATGCGCACTGTCAGAATTTGCCGGATCTTGGATCTGTTTTTGCTTGGTGGTAGGATCTATACGGTCTGCCTGGCTAGTTACCACCCTCACATCAAAGTCCGGCGCCAAGCAGTTTATTGTGTTCCGTCGTGTGTATGTGAGAGCCAGAGGGGTATAGGGGAATCTTTATATATCTCTGTTACTTGGATTCGTGTGCTCCATCTTAGACCCTGTCTGCGTTTACCATCAGGTGTGACGAGGGTCAAGCACTACCAAGACAAAAAATAAAAAAGGATCCGGCAGCGGCAGACGCCGCGCGCGCACGCCTCATAAATCTAAATCTATACTCTATACTAATATTATAAAGAGGTAGAATTTGTTTGTTTGTTTGTATGTAGGAGGTAACCTCCGAAACTACTCATCCGATTTCAAAAATTCTTTCACCAATAGGAAGCTACATTATCCCTGAGTGCTATAGGCTATATTTTGGGATCAAAAAATTAGGGATCCGTAAATTAAAGCGAGCGAAGCCGCGGGAAAAAGCTAGTATTCCATAAAATAGGCTAAAAGAGCTACCAAGGCTGCAGTTAGCTATTGAAATTTCCCGGGAGCCTTCGATTCCAAATTGCGGGCAGCCGGTAAGAATTTTTTAACCGAAAAATACAATAACCCTTTTCTCGATCTTCGAAACGAACCCAGGATCTCACACTCATTTGCGACCACTCGAATTGGGTACCAACGATTGGGGCTGTTTAGAAATAAGAATACATCTATTCAAATGATTTCGTTACTGACCTATGATCTCGCACCCATTCGTAGATGTGGTTCTGGAAGGCCATGGTCTGCATCAGAGCGAGGAAGAGTCGTAGAGGCCAGCGCGCCTTGTACGAGCGATGCGCCCAAAGCCTGTGGGCACCGGCGGTCACTCCCATCCCCGACATGATCGCGAAGCTTACACCTGAAAACAGAAACACGTATTAGAACTATATTTTTATTATTTTATAAAAAGAACAAGGCATTCACAATATTACTGCTTGTAAGCAACTGTTTAGCAGCTTTAAGCAATCCCATGAATGGCTTTGAATTTTTATAGTTTAAATATTTACAAATAAAAAACTAGTTAAGTACAACAAATGGACAGGAATACATCCAAAGAAAGGAGAGGCAAAAACAATCATTTACAAAGAATCGGTCTGTGCGTCATGGATCATCATAGGCCTTTGCGTCTTTTACAGACGATTTAAACAGCGTCATTTCAAAGTATTTTTTTTTCAAGTAGGTCAGTTTGCCGGTGCTTTTAAAAGGTCAACACTAGGTGCTCGGTTCCAAGTAGCAGGCCCTATGGAGAAGAGAAGGAAAGAAAAAGCATAGGAACTCTTTAAAAAAATGGTTTGACAATTTTCTTTGGAGTAATGTAAGAACAATGCAGATTAATGTACATGCGGTTCACAACATAAAAGAGGACACCTCTTTCTGATAACACTGACATGAATAGTCAGGATAAAGTCGCCAAGAAACGAGAAGACTCCTACCACGAACCCTTTATTGCCTCTGATAAGGGATATTCATCATCATTTCCCATACGAAAAATGGACAAAGTGTCATCAAAGGTAGTCCATTTGATGACACATTTGGTGCAGTGGCCTAGCAATTGGCTTCTGCGCTACGGATTTTGATATCGATTCCCGCACGGATTTGTATGCCCTACAGATAGTTGTTCCGGGTGTAGGCGTTTGTGCATGTGAAGATTGGTGTCTGTAAAAGTTCCTACGATACAAGAAAAACATAGAGTATTTACTGTAGTTTTTTTTTAAAGGTTGCCCACGTTTAATAAAAAAAAAACTACAAAAATAGACCTAACAGATCTATGGTACTTCCTGATACAACTGAAATGCGGTTGATATGCTAGTCTAGCAAACTCTTCTGTTTGTAGAAATCCAGATTTTCGTTGAGGACTTTAAACAATTTCGCTTGCAAGAAACAGGAATAATTTGCTACATTTTGCAATTCAGAGTTCACGTTCCGGTAGGTATTATACAACCTCATGATGCTTGTATTGTTCGCAAGTATAATGTTTACCTGACAATGAGGATAATTAAGTTCACTCGATAATAAAGACGTTTATAAATGCATTAATATTAATTTATAGTAAGTACTAGATGCTCTACAATCATATTCGTTCTATAGGTAATTAAAACAACCACATTGAATATCTAGGGACCACAACAGATAATTGAATACCTAGGTACAAAGATGAAAATTCTCGTGTGGCTGACTCTGGCTTGGCCACCATCAGGGATTTTAATTTTGATAACACAAATATTTAGTCGCTAATTAGTCGAAATTAGTCGCCAAATATCAGATTTAGTCGGTCACTGGTTCAAAAGTTAGAAAGGTTTATAGGTGGCCGATCTGGAGGGACTCTCCCCGGCTTGGCCACATTTATATCTCAAAAACTGGGGCACCTAACGAAGATCTGTTTTCTCCCAGATTTAGTCGCTAATTAGTCGAAATTAGTCGCCAAAAATCAGAATTAGTCGATCACTGGTTCAAAAGTTAGAAGGATTTATAGGTGGCCGATCTGGAGGGACTCTCCCCGGCTTGGCCACATTTATATCTCAAAAACTGGGGCACCTAACGAAGATCTGTTTTCTCCCAGATTTACTCGCTAATTGGTCGAAATTAGTCGCCGAGTCACAGATTTAGTCGGGTCTTAGTTTAGAAGATAAAATGAGTTCAACTTTTAAGGTATAGTCCAAGAGCTAGATCGAAAAGATAACGAAAAATTGCCAAGATAAAAATATTTCTGTTAATATGTGTGTGTGTCTTCTCGTTTTATCGGTCTAAAGTCATTAGAAATGTCAGAGAGATATAAATTCTCAATTAAATATGTGTGTGTGTCTTCTCGTTTTATCGGTCTAAAGTCATTAGAAATGTCAGAGAGATATAAATTCTCAATTAAATAATTTTGTTTATGTTATAAATTGCTATGTTAGAGTAGGTTAATTTTCTTTGAAAACATTACACCTGGCTCTTGGCCTATTTGGTGTCAAGATGTACAGTCGCATACAACTGTTTTACCAAATTATAATGTTAAGGCCTAAATTACGTTAGAATAATAAAACTTCTGTTTCCAAATAAGAATATATGATGTATCTACCTAATACTATGCTAGCACGGGATCCCAGCGCTCTTAAATCAAAGATGTATATACCTATCTGTATATATATATATTAGGTATCTAATACCTAATATGACACCATTTGGCTCTAATTAAGGTTAGTATAATAAAACTATTAACTCAGTAATGAAGCGTAATTAACTATATCTAAAAGCATTTTATTTGTTAGTTTATTGCACATTTTAATTTATTTTTATGTGTTATAAATACATTTAAAATCTCCTTGTAAAAAATGTTCTAAAATTATTGATAGCATGCTTCTTTTGCTAAAGTTGACGTTCTGTTAATTTAAGAATTACACCAATGGATAGATAATTTAAAAATCTAAATATTCCACATTTTATTTGAAAAGATCGCTTATCTTTTTTTATTAAAAGAATTCCAATTTTTTTGTGGATTTTGAGATAAATGCGCGGGCGGAGTGAGCGAGACAGAGCGAGACTTATCAACGGGACAGAGAAGGACCGAATACTCAAGGTCGTTTGGTCGGGGTAGCGTCTTAAGACATAATACGTATTGTCTAGAAACTACTTAAAGTGTTTTGTACATGCTTGTACCAATGTATGGAGAAATTTATTACTTTAATATCTTTTTAATAACACACCGACTAAATCTGTGACTCGGCGACTAAATTCGACCAATTAGCGAGTAAATCTGGGAGAAAACAGATCTTCATTAGGTGCCCCAGTTTTTGAGATATAAATGTGGCCAAGCCGGGGAGAGTCCCTCCAGATCGGCCACCTATAAATCCTTCTAACTTTTGAACCAGTGATCGACTAATTCTGAATTTTGGCGACTAATTTCGACTAATTAGCGACTAAATCTGGGAGAAAACAGATCTTCGTTAGGTATCCTAGTTTTTGAGATATAAATGTGGCCAAGCCGGGGAGAGTCCCTCCAGATCGGCCACCTATAAACCCTTCTAACTTTTGAACCAGTGACCGACTAAATCTGATATTTGGCGACTAATTTCGACTAATTAGCGACTAAATATTTGTGTTATCAAAATTAAAATCCCTGATGGTGGCCAAGCCAGAGTCAGCCACACAAAATTCTCAAGTGTCTGTTTTGTCGCCGGCACGGAAAACTCGATAACACTTGGCTCGACCTGGGTGATCGAACCCAGAAACTCACGCTTAGCAGTCGCGCTTGCGACCACTAACGAGGCAGTCAACTATAATACTACTACTTGCATAAGTATATACAATACTATAACTCCTTTAATATATATATCCTGTTTAAATTGCAACCGGGATGAATGAAAACCTAACGATTTATCAATAATATGTGCAGTGTGCAGTCATCGAAAACAATGTAGGTAAATGGACGGGTAGATATTGATGAACAGAAATCAAGCTGAGCGCAGAGAGCACATTACACCAAACTAGTGTCCGATCGAAACAGGATTTTTAGCCGAAACAGAAACCGAAACCAAATCTTCGGCGCCAGTCTCAATTTCGGCCGAAACCGAAACTTATTTAGACATGTAAAAAAATCTATTCTAGGTGGGGCAAAAGTCATCATCAGTGATCGGAAAAAGGTGAGCTAATTTATCTAAACTTCATAGAACAGAGACAAAAAGTGGAGACTTCAAGAAGACAACAGTTTTTTTCTAATTTTTTAAATTTATACAAATCCAGTAGACACGTTTTTTTATTGTTTTAAAAAAATAAAAGACTATCTGCTTTTTTGAAAACAATAAAAAATCTCTTTTTTGAAAACAATAAAAAACGTGTCAACTGGTTTTGTGTAAATTTTGGAAAAAAAACAGGAAACGAATTCAATTGTTTTCTGTATTAAATACATTAATATTAAATGTACTTTAGTGATGTCCCGAAGCCCGGGACAATTTCCCCGAAAAAAAAATTTGTCGTAGGGAAGTTTCCACTTTTTGTCTCTGTTCTTTGAAGTTTAGGTAAATTAGCTCACCTTTTTCCGATCACTGGTAATCACCAGATGTTGTTTTGTTGTATTTTTTTTTTAGGAATGACCATGTTTGGTTCTACTTGTGGATTATGTTTATTTAATGAATTAGATTTTTTTCCATCAAATCGAGAAAATGATATCGGTCAAGTAACCACCGTCAGAATTAATACCATACGGGCTCGTTTTATGGCACTTTCCATCACTTGTGTTAGAACTTCCGTTGATAGGTTCTCGCGTTCCTGTCGGATATTCTCATTAAGGACTTCAAGAGTCTGAGGCTTGTTTACATAAACCCGGGACATCATGTAACCCCACAAAAAAAGTCTGGAGCGGTCAAATCGGGTGATCTGGCCGGCCAGCGTAAATCGCCAAAGCGAGAGATTAGATGCTGCGGAAATGCTTCCTTCAGAATATCGGTTGTGGCTCGTGCAGTGTGCGCCGTTAGTCCGTCCTGTTGGAACCACATGTCCTCCAGTCCAAATTCATCCAACAGAGGAAGGAAAAAGTCGTTGATCATGGCTCTGTAACGCTCGCCGTCTACAGTAACGGTCCGGCCCACGGCGTTCTCGAAAAAAATGGAAAATGCCATAAAACGAGCCCGTATCCGGTCGAGCCGGTCATCAATTCTGACGGCGGCCACTTGACCGATATCATTTTCTCGACTAGATGGAAAAAAATCGAATTAATTAAATAAAACATAATCCACATTGTGTAGAAACAAACATTTTCATTCCTAAAAAAATTACAGCAAAACAACATCGGGTAATTAATTTTGCCCCACCTTGTACAGGGTGTTAACGAATTCGTGTAATTCCTTAAAACCACATGATCTACTACTGGTGTAGACTGGCCCCGCACGGGATTTAGCTTGATTAAAAATAAAAAAATAGAATTCTTTTTTTTTCATGCGGCTTTGTTACCGATCATATCTAAATCACCTAATAAGGATTCAGTAAAAAAATAGGAAATTTTTTTTTTGCAAAAAAAATATTTTATTTGTGTGAACATTTCGATGCCACGCATAAATTAATGAAAGTATGGTGACACGGCTGGCAGGAACGACTAACGAGATATCGCTCTTTGTAGTCAGATAACTCAAGGCTCTAAAAATAACCAGAAATTGAAAACCAAATTTTTTTTTTTAATTTTTTTTTGGTTTATTTTTGAAAATTCCCATTTAGTGTTAATCTGTGTCACCAGTAGATCACGCGGTTTGAAGGAATTACACGATTTCGTTAACACCCTGTATAGTGAAATCTAGGAACTTTTTTACACATATACAGACAGTTTACTCGTGTTAAATTAAATAAAAGACAATAATGGAAATATGTAACGAAAATAGTTATTAATTTATGGTATAAGTACTACATTAACAATTAACATCAAAAAAAAAAGTTAGACTTTTTGTCAAAAATCAACACTTATACATAAAGTACAGACTTCTTAATTGAGTATTTGTGTTCACAATGTCCGAAACATTAATTTATTATTTATTGATATTGAGATCTTGTATTTGATACTTGGTAGTTAAAGAATTATTTACTTAATTACCAGTATCAACGAAAATTACAATAAATTGTACTAAATTCAGTAAACTTTGACAAAAATCAACAAACACAACACAACCACGCCGCACGCAGACCGACGAACTCACCCGATGTAAGCCGGACGACGCGCACTGAGTTTCGTCGCGGCCGAACTTTCGGCTGATTTTTGGCCGAAACCGAAACTGTAGCTGAAACAAGATTTATTGGCCGAAACTGGCCGAAACCGAACCTTCGGTCGGACACTACGAAAATGTAGTACAGCTTTCAGTAGGTTCTAAAGAAAATGATAGGTTAGGTTACACAATAATAATTGCAATGTAATGGGGTAAGTCAGTACTTTATATGGAAAATAATTATTCTTCGGAAGTGTTAGATGTTTGACGCGTATCATTTTAAATTGATTTGGTTCTTAAATGCATTGAAGTAAAAGCAGTGTCTCACTGTAACCATACTCTGTTTAGTCCTGTTAGAGCGGTCATTTCGTAAATTATAGCCGATACGAGACTGCACTCGAAAAAACGTAAACGACGACGTAGCGAAAACGACTATTTTACCGTTTTTGATGATATTTGAGGATAATATTAAATATGTTTTTTTTTTCAATAAGTATTTTATATTCTTTGTATGGTAACGTTTTGTAGAGAAACGTCAGGACTTACGTTCAAAAAGGGTATAAAGTTAGCAATAGACAGATTGAAAGAATGCGGCTCTCAAGTCAAAACAAAAATCAGGAGTTACGTTCAAAAAGGGTATAAAGTTAGCAATAGACAGATTGAAAGAATGCGGCTCTCAAGTCAAAACAAAAATTACTCGTGTTAACACGTTCAGTGCCGGGTGCCCTCCAGGGGCCCTGTAGTCACATTTGGGATACCAAGTGAGCTCTCGCGGAGGGCTCATTTTAAATGTAGGTTTTTCTTGGAAAATTCACCGTCATGAAACAATCAAACACCTATTTACGACGTAGTAGCGTATTTTTAACCTAATGCCAAGAACCCGCCTGGAAGGTTCACTCTTAGCGCAAACGTAATGCCGAGGACCTCCTGGAAGGTCCACTAGTAATATGTATGGCAGCATGGCGTATGATCTCCATGAAAAGTGATGTGGACTGGAATGTGGTGAACGACAATATTAATTTCAAAATTACGTAAACTGAGCTTATTTTCTAAAGTGGAATTTGTTTACAAAGCGGCCCAGCTGTGAAGCGGATTATACTGGATAACAAAGAAAAACACTTACCAAACAAAACGGTCCATAATTTCACTTTGCCGGTGAACATTAAGTAGAAGCCATATAACGCAGCAGCGTGGAGGTACACAAAAGCAAGCACGTTTCTCCATACCACTTGCCATCTGTAATTAAAAAGATTGTCATAAATATAACAGATGGTATTTTAATTGTTTTTAAGAAGTAGCGATGTAACGGGTGTGACTTGCAGATACAATAAACGAATTGTTTTGTATTAACGTTGTTTCAGTCTCCGTCTGTATTACTCTCATTTAGCGTCGAACCATCATTATTTTTTTGGTGGACTGAAAAAGTCTGGTAAACAGTTATGTTGCTATTCCGAGTAAAATTACTTAAGGACAAGACCGACGACGCAAAACGTCAATGTTTCCTTCTCTCCAATTCTTGAGAGTAAAAATTCTAAAAAAAATATGTTGTTTCTTTATTCTTTGTCTAGTGAAAATGTTGATTAGTTTTTGCATCCCGCATGTCGTCCCAGGACGACACCGCCATTGCTTATCAATTGTGTCTATAATTACGGTGATTGAGAGGGTCAATCATTTTATGGTGTTGTAAAACGTGTATTGCAAGACGCGTTTTTTAATCTATTTACTTAAACTCTCTCAAGCTAATTTAATGTGATTTCGACGATTATTTTATGAAAATATAGGTTTTATTATGCTCTAGTGAATAATTGGTAATAAATATTTACTTCGTTTTCACGAGCATAAAAGCTAATCGCACTGTACAATGCTCCCATAAGAAGTCGGTTGCAATTTAAAGATAAGTATTGACTGCCTCGCTGGTCTAGCGGTCGTAAGCGCGACTGCTGACTGTGAGGTCCTGGGTTCGATCCCCAGGTCGGGCAAAGTGTTATTGGGTTTTTCAGTGTGGAATTTCTCAGTGACAGCCCGGAGTCAGGATGTTTGTGCCCGGTCGATAGCAAAAGGCTCGCCCCCTATTACATGGGACGTTAACATAAACGGCGAAATGTGGGTGTAATATACACCTCTGCCAACCCTTCGGGAGATGCAGGCGTGAGTTTATGTTATTATGAAGTTAAATATAGTCTCATGTTGGAGCACCTAGTTTAGCACCCACCTTTTGAAAGCACCAGTAATCTCGTCCACTTGAAATAAAAAATATTTGACTTTGGAGCGCATTCAAAACAAGTTCACGAGGTATGTGTATCTGTACCTAGCGATTGACCATGCCCTGCGTCTTAACGAATACATTAAATAATTAGTTCTATATTTGTTCTATCGAAATATGCATAATACGCAATTTGTTCCGTTTTAGTTTTTATAAAAAATGGCTTCTTCTATAACAGTTAGCCAGCGATGTACTTTTAAATTACGCACTTTAAAAAAACAAAATCTAGATAGGCGATTAGTTCTACATTAACTCTAATTACTTATCTACTTTTAACTTATAAAAATTCATTACTTTAAGTTAAAAAAGACAATACAAAGAAGTAAAGCTAGCGATGTATTTCTAAGTAAATGAATTTCTTTCGCTTATCATGTGACAGTTTTGTCCCAATTACAATTCAAATTAGATTTTATTAATATTTTTTATTTAATATTTGTAATGTAGATATATCGAAGTTCACAGAAACTACCTACGCTTAGAAAGAAGATTTTGTTTTTCAAAATTTGTTGTTGAATTGTAATGGGGACAAAACTGTCACATTATAAGTATGCGAAAGAAATTCATTTACTTAGAAATACATCGCTAGCTTTACTTCTTTGTATTGTCTTTTTTTAACTTAAAGTAATGAATTTTTATAAGTAAAAAGTAGATAAGTAATTAGAGTTAATGTAGAACTAATCGCCTTTCTAGATTTTGTTTTTTAAAGTGCGTAATTTAAAAGTACATCGCTGGCTAACTGTTTTAGAAGAAGCCATTTTTTATAAAAACTAAAACGGAACAAATTGCGTATTATGCATATTTCGATAGAACAAATAGATAACTAATTATTTAATGTATTCGTTAAGACGCAGGGCATGGTCAATCGCTAGGTACAGATACACACGAGGTATGTGTATTTAAAACTTTACGGAACTATTCTTTTGATGATTTTTATTTTTGGTCGTTCTAGACATGCTTGGGTACTGCCGGGGTCGCGGTGCATGCAGCTGCAAATCCCGCGACCCTGGCTAAGGGTCAGGAGAACAAACACCGTGGGTTTTTAGCCGGTAAGAGTCCGGCATACCCCTTCGCCTTCCCCAGGCTAAGGGCATCCAAGAGGACTTTCACACGAAAAAAGAAACCTGCTTGGGTACAACAACTTGGAAAAAGTTGGAAACAAGAAAGGACTTGACTCTTATCACGTATTTGTTTAGTGTTTTTAGAGGTCAGACGTTTAATCCAGGTGTATTGAAGGAGTGGCCTGCGGGCGACGGGTTAGGGGACCCGTCGCCCGACCAGTAACAGGCCCGAGAAGGCGGCGCGCATGTGTTCCGTGCGCGCCTCTCAGGAGGACGTGGGGCAAGGCCCCACAGAAGGAGAGGTCCGCCAGGGGCTGGCGGACCGAGGCCTGCCGGGGTTGCGGTGCATGCAGCTGCGAATCCCGTGACCCCGGCCAAGGGTCAGGAGTAGGAACACCGTGGGTTTTTAGCCGGTAAGAGTCCGGCATAACCCTTCGCCTTCCCCAGGCGAAGGGTATCCATGAGGATTTTCCCACGATAAAAAAAAAAAAAAAAAAAAAAAGGTGTATTGAAGGAGATGTGCCTGTATGTGCCTGACAATTACGTTTCACGCGACGGAGGCTGCGACTAATCGCGGTTCCGCGCGAGTGAATTAATTAACTCGGCAAAGCGCCCATGACGCGCGCCTTGCATATGTCGCAGTATGGTAGATAAAGCCGTAATATAGTTATAGCCGTAGGGATATAATTATATACCGTAACATAGTTACCTATACGAAAGCGATTCATTACTATCTTACTAGGAACATAATTATAATACGGTTCAAGTTTATATTAGTCATATAATTATATTACTAGATTAAGTTTAGTGAAATAATTGTAGGAGTGTAGTGCGTGGGTGCGGCGGAGGCAGCGGCGGGGGCTTCGTTTGTTTGTGAATCCCTAGCCGTTTTATGATCATATTCCTAGCGATAATATGGGGCATACCGACACGGATAGGTTAGGTTCGAAGGGGATGACGAGGGCTAGAATGAGCGAGCGCAGCGAGCGAACAAGGCCCCCGTCATCCCCTTCGAGTTAGGTTACTTTAAACCCTGCAGACAGAAATAGGAGCCCCGCTGAGCGGGGCTCCGTCGACTTAAGCTTCACCTAGTTCTAACCAACTGCTACTGGTTGCATCTAGTTGTACCCGGGTAAACCTAGGTGTAATCGCCATTCGGCCTTTACCCGTAACAGATACATTACTCATGCCTGTAAACCTCGGAGGGGTAAGCAGAGAGTTCTCTTATCACAGGAGCGGTACACACACGTTTTGCCGCTTGTATTTAGTCTCATGTAATAAACAGGTGGCGAGTCAGGCGAGCCTATTGTAATTTTTCGGGCACAAATAGCGCACTAGTTCGTCACCTCATACGACTCGCCCCTCGACTTGCCTTTAGACTGGAATTATATTCTTAATCCGTCCCCCCACGGATTAGATTAGCTAGGGACAGTGCTAAATTATTCTAATTATCAGTGAATCTACACTTGGGAGCAAGTAAATCGAGCCACTTCTATTTTTCACGTATAATGATTATTATTTTTGTTATCATGGAACAGATCAATTCTAAACATGCATCGCCTAAAAGGTCATTTAATAACCTTTACAATGAGGGTAGTTTGTTGTAAACTTTTCATTAAAAATTAAGGGGTAGAATCAAATTTTTGCATTTATTTTGATTCTACTCCAATAAAAAAAGGTTAAATTGGGGATTTTTGTTAATTATACCCATATTTATAGTGTGATTGTTACAATATTTTTGTTTTTAACTGTTTTTTCTTGACCATTTTAACCTTACCCAATTTTCTATCAAAATTGCTGTTTTTCTTTATGAACCAATAAATTATTTATCATTCAAAATGGTTATCATTCAATAATTTACCCTGATTTTAAAGATTATTTAATAAACTTTCAAATGACAAATATTTTATGGAATTACATAATTCATGAAACCAAAACTAATAACCAGGACATGCGAAAAAAGGAGTGGCTCGATTTATTTGCTCCCAAGTGTATTTTTTTCATTAGTTACTTCCTATTACCTTCTGTATAGGATTACCGCTCCTAATCTATCTAATGTTGTGTTCATTCAAAAGCCATTGCTGATGTAGATTAAATTGACCTACCTATACGTAGGTTACCTACATCCTAGGTTGTCTGTCATTGTTAACGAATTGGATTGGATTCATATGTCACTGTATGCGATATTTAGTTCCCGGATATCGGATGTAGGTAGGTATCACAAGAGTGGATCATTTTGCTTAACATGACAGGGTTTTCGTGTCATGGTAAGCAAACTAATTAGTATTTTAAAAGGTTCGTATAACAATTAAATCGAAGGATCTGGTAATGCCCAACTGGCGCTTAAAAAAGGCTAGAAAAGAAGGCTAAGAAGACAATGTTTTTTTTTGGTTAAGCTAAACGAGTCTTAAATTTTAATCATTTGCAATATAAAAAATTGTGTTAATGTTTGTATGCCTTTTAAAGCAAAACGAATGAAACTCGCTAATAGTATCTACCTATACCTATTTTGTGGCCAAAATTCTCTGAAAAAAAAGAACATAAACATAATCAATTTCAAATAGCTATTTATTCATGTTGACTAGACACAGAAAACGGCCCAGTAAATATTTTGTTTTCTTCTAAAAGCGGAACTAACATCACTTAAAAGTCTTTTACGAGTGTAACAAAACTTTGAAACACAGTTACAATGGTGTCTATTATCTTTGTTGTTAGTAAGTTAAATATTTAAAGCAGTTATTCAGAAAGCCGGGCTTTGGTAATTTTTTAGATGCGGAATGGAATTTTAGATAGCGGTTTTTCCGTCTTTGGTCGTAAAGTTGCCAATTTTGAGCGTCCGAATTTCATGAATAGATCAAAATATTCTCAAATTAATAAATAAATCAATACCCCCTTATTACAAAAGATGGTTTAAACCAAGACTAAGATAAACCCAGGTTAAGATATACCCGCCACTTTCTTATGTCATATAACAAAAAGAGACGGGGCTATTCTAAAACCTAGGTTTTTCTTAGACCATTTTTTGTAATAAGGGGAATAAAGTTTTCTATTACAAACTACTCAATAACAGCCCAGGGTTTTAGAATTGTTACCCGTTATTGATATTAGCAGCTCGCCCTTATTTAAAACAAAGCTCATTTTAGCCATTATAGACTAGGCCTATCGCTTTAGCACGATTTACACACACATACGTAGCGAGTTATCTAGCTGATTAGGCGAGTTAAGTAGAAAACCTCATTGGGACTAAATCACGATATATACACACAAAAGTTAAAGTGCAAAAGGCGGGGTGAGAGACCCATAAGGAGGTATACCCTTAGTGTGCGTCCTGAGTGACGGCGCACCGCGCAGGCGGAATGAACGGCGCATTAAATAAATGTTTGAAACGTTTGAATTTTGACGACATTATTAACCAAAGTAAAATAAACGAAACACTAAACACGTGCGTGTTTAGTAGTGTTGACGCGTACGTGCGTACGCGTCAACTTTCCCGCGTGCACTAAAGACAGGTATCGACGGTAAAGCCACGGTAAAGCCGCTCCGCAATCCGCAATACGCCCGTGCGCCGTCACTCAGGACGCACACTTATGGCTCACTTACCCAGCCAACCTAATCAATGCGCTTGTGGACGCTAGTTAGCTCGCTATTTGCTCACCACAACAACACATGGGCGGGCACTAATTTGTATGAAAATGAATTGTTTAATTCAAACGGGCCATATTTTCTCGCCAAAGCTGCAGCGACACTATTCATAATGTAACCACTGCTTCACCACTTTTTGACGCTACGATATGGTGTGGGTGTGGTACGTGTGAATTCTCCCTTAAAATTAAACTTGTTTAAAAGGGGTGTACTACGCCGTATCGAATGCTAAAACATCGAATATCAATTGATCGAACACTATAAATCGAATGTTTAAATAGTCGAACGTTCATTTCATCGAATGGTTAATAAATCGAACATTCAATAAATCGAACACTCAATACATCGAGTGTTCAAAATATCGAATGTTTGTTTGATCGAACGTTCAAAATATCGAATGTTTGTTTCATTGAACGTTCATCGTATCGCATATTCATTATATCGAAATATTAACATACTGATTACTAATTATATTGAATATTTAAAAACACTTGCATGGGTTTGAACCCACAACCCGGTGCATATAACAAGTGGGTCTGTAACCTCAGGGCCAACACGACATTTAATTTAATTAATAACTAACAAACAAAAAAAAAAAAGATTAAGCTGTGTTTTTCTTCGACATGGCCGTAATTTTTGTATACTAATATTCAATATAATAAGTAGTCAGTATGTTAATATTTTGATATAATGAATATGCGATGCGTTGAACGTTCAATGAAACAAACATTCGATATTTTAAACGTTCGATCAAACAAACATTCGTTATTTTGAACACTCGATGTATTGAGTGTTCGATTTATTGAATGTTCGATTTATTAACCATTCGATGAAATGAACGTTCGACTATTTGAACACTCGATTTATAGTGTTCGATCAATTGATATTCGATGTTTTGGCATTCGATAAGGCGTAGTACACCCACGTCACGACGCACGTCATCAACGTGGAACGGTGCGGTAACGCGCCACGGTGCGTTGACATAACGTGCAAATTTACGTTACCGTTGGGTACCCATTTTTTTTCGAAAATTATGTTGTTTCGTATTACTTAAGTAGGTACCTATTTCCGCTCAAGTTACAAGTAAAGCGTTTTTAATTTATTTCATGATATAATTATAATTTTTATGTTGGGATAACATTAATTGAAAAGCTTTGGTCGCATTTTATGTTAATGTTTCATACCGCAGCCCCTAAAAAGCTTTCTGATCTCAACGTATTACATTACTTATTATAAATAATACGGCTTTAATTAAAAAATACGAAAACGTTTCACTTCCTTATTAATTTTTCATAAATATTCAGGATTTTGTATACCTCCATAATAATGTGTTATTATTAGATGATAATTTATTTTTATTATATTGAATACACAAATAAATAATGTATATTCTGTGGTTGGTAACATCCTTATTTGTATATTGTATTAAGTAGGTTTTATGTATGTGCATGCTGAAATTTCAGTGATTGTACAAATAACAGCGTTTGGTTACTCTACTATACGATTACAAGGTCATTACCAAAAATAGAGAAGTTGAACTTAAAACATGAACGCAGAAAATATTAAAAAGTGGTTTGTTGCGTTACGTCAGTGTTTATTTTTTTTAGTAACTTTTAAATGCTTCCTTATGTATATAAATAAATCCAATAAAACTACCCCTATTTTTTAATTTTTCATGTCTTTTCTGTCCAGCCCAAAGGTTGCCTCCAAGATATCGCTTTTAGCACCTAAATAGATTTTAGGATAAGACCGCCATTGTACCCTTAATTAAATGTATATCTCATATTATTGCAACTTTACTATTCCTAATAATTACAAATATCAACCGTGTAAAACCATACCGTGTTGTGCCGGACGTAAAGAATAGCACTACCCCATCTCTTCCCATGTGTGTCGTAAAAGGCGACTAAAGGATTCACTAGAGCATTCTCTGAGTACTTTAACAACCAAACTGCGATCGCCAATCCGTCTGCCAAGCATGGCGATTATGGCAAACCTCCCCTTAATTGGGGGAGGCCTATGTCCAGCAGTGGACGTCTTCCGGCTGAATGATGATAACTATACAATGTGTCCGGTCATGGACTAGCGATATTCTAGGTACTTATATAACAACTATTCTAGTACACAAATACACTATACACGGGTCCCACGAGGACACTTACTCGTATATAGTTTTATACACTTCTATTGTATAGTTGCTATATAAGGTTAGTCGGAAAGGGGGTACTAATCCGAAGCCCACATATAGTATCACTGATGACTGTTTGAAAGCAAGTGTTAAAATTTCAAAATTCGATATTTTTTTTTTCCAAATAAAATTATTTTTATTTTAGTATTTTCAAAAATTCTTCATCCCTGCTTTAGTTACAGATTCAAAAAATGGTGCTTCTAATTCATGACCCCAAATATGACCTAAAATGTAAACACAGCTGATCATAACTGGGGATAGATAGATTTTAGAGATTTTTTTTTGAGATTTTTGAACAACTGTTTCTCTTAAACTATTGAGTTTTGGGAAAAGTTGTAGAACAAAAGTTATTCATTATTATGTGTACTTTAACACCCTTTTGGATTAGTACCCCCTTTCTGACTAACTTTGTATAAGTACCTAGAATATCGCTAGTCCATGACCGGACACACTGTATACCAAAAACACGATGATACTAGTATGGATTCCGGTAGAGTGAGGAAGTACCTAAGTGCCTTTTGTCATGTAGAATGTTATCCAACTTTCATTGTTATAACAACTTTTTTCAGTAGGTAATTATTTTGAAATTAGATGAAAGTACAGGTAGGTCATGGGCCGCTCAAGCAGCGAGATCGCAGACCGAACTGTGCATTACTCCGAAACACAAATGTCACTCATGAATGTCATTTGAAAGTACTTACTCATAATCTCTGTTTTTCTTCATTGGTTCGGCATATCTCAGATCATCGTCTTGCAGTTTGCTGGTGAGCATGGTGTTGGCCAGGAGCAGCGGAGTGCCCGACATCGCGGCCGTCTTCCTCGCTGAAGATAAAACAGAATACGTCATTACTTTAATTTCGCTGACAGTACGTGATCTTTGCTGGACTTATTATTATTACATTTAGTCTTCTTTTTAACCGACTTCAAAAAGGAGGAGGTTCTCAATTCGGTTGTATTTTTTTTTTTTTTTTTTTATGTGTTTTACCTCATATCTCCGTCATTTATGAACCGATTTGAAAAATTCTTTTTTTGTTCGAAAGGGCATACTTTCCGATTGGTCCCATTTAAATTTTGTTATGATTAGACCATCAACTTCAGAGATATGGAACGGAACTCCTCATCGGATCAAAGCAAAATTCTCAAATTACTAATATTGCTTTGTTTATATTTGTTGTTGGGAACTGACTACTAGAAAAGAGGAGGGGGTGCGTCCCCCCCCCTCCCCCCCTTTTGAATGTTTTCATTATATCGTGTAAGGTATTTTTTTTTTTTTTTTTTTTCTATTGGACTGCTGTAGGTCGTCCTAGGGGACGGTTTCTACGTAACCGGGCAGTTATTGGCGAGACCTGAAGGGGTGTAAGGTATCATTTGAAAGGACTTTTTATGCCCGACTACGTCAAAGCCAAAAAGAAGGGTTATGAAGGAGGGGGTTAAAATTATGACACTAAAACGTATTTAATAAAAAATAAACTTTTAAAAAAAGTAAAAACCGACTTCAAAGAAATACTAAAAGGAGTAAAATAATTACCATAATATAAAATTAACAGTTTCAGAAGTCGGTGCAACTCTACACTGAAGCAAATAGAAGCCACCGACTTCTGAAACTGTTAATTTTATATTATGGTAATTATTTTACTCCTTTTAGTATTTCTTTGAAGTCGGTTTTTACTTTTTTTAAAAGTTTATTTTTTTGTAATCAACGAGAATGTGTAATCAAACTGGACTGATGAATTAATGCTGAACTTATTTATTACAATTATTACTTTTATATCTTTGCTCTACAATTTTTTAAGAATTTATTTTTTTCTTTCTAAGTGTAGCGCCACACCGTGCTGAAATTACGCGACCGAACTTCGGCGTCTATGTTTTCTATATAGGTAAGACGCGACGTAATTTCAGCCTGGTGTGTCGCGGGTAATTTAAAAAGCATTGCAGGCGTAATCACGCCGAAATTACGTCGCGTAATTCCGGCATAGTGTGGCGCTACACTTATACGTATTAGATTTTTTTACGCTGTATATTAGGCGGTAATTATGTATGTTTATGTATGGAAAATAATTGCAGATACTATGTGCATACTTGCAAAGTTTAAATATTTGATTAAATAGCATTCTAAAATCATACCGTTATACATCAGCTTTACTCGTAATATGTATCGAGCTCTAGTAACGAATTTGATTCTGGTTACCTACTTAGTAACAACTTATCTTTAGGCTAGGCAGAACCTAGCTTTTACTTGTATATGTAGCCTTGTAAGACGCGAATTTGGCGTATTTATAAAGATATTTAACCATTTAGTTAGGATATTCATGTTATAACTTGCAAAATTGCGCTAATCATGTTATTCGCTGAACAGATCATTACCCTGAGATCTAGTGTACATAATATTTTATTTAAAACAACTACAGCAAACATACGTTGCTATGTACTTATTGAATATAAAGATGTACCTATTTGAAGAGGTCGATTTCTTTTGAGTTACAATAGTCGAGTTATTATAGTAGGTATACGTTAGGCCGCTACAACATGCTCGATCAAAGTGGGTTTTCCGAAGCTATTATGAGTTCTCAATCTCAGGTGTTTATCACATTATAGTGTAAGTGCTCGTAAAAAGTGGCGTTATTTTTTATTGAATATCTCATTATAGTCGACATTGTATGGTAGAAATCATGACCCACTACAAAATGACCCCTTAACGAGCGATTTGTGAGAAATTTGTCAATGTACCGTGAAGTCTCTCTCTTTCTATGGGTGTTGCTAGCGGTCGCATGATCATGCGATGATCGCATCGTATTGATCGTATGAACGTGCGATCAAACATATCTACAAATCATTGTTGAAGTGTTCTAATTGAATTTTTGGCCAAGCGAACTTATCGGGGGAGCTTAAAATGTTCAACTTCAAGTATTTAGTCACTATATTTTTGGATATACCTAACAAGAATCTTGGAATTATTGGTGGGGACACGACTTGACGCTAATCAAGAAGTAGGTCCGGAACCTCCAGGCCATCGCGACTTTTATAGTTAGGCCTCTTGTTCACACACGTTTTTTCACCGTAAAAACCTACGGTTAATTAGCCGTGTGTAGGCACGGTATCAGTGTTGTATGGACTACTATAGAAGTTTGTTAACGGACACGGCGACCTGCACCTGCGGCACGCCTGCGCCGCGGTATGCACCGTGGCTACTTCTCTTTTGCGCACAGTTTGATTTACATTAGTGTTGTATGACAGTCTATGAGATTTTGTTAACGGCACAGGACGTTTTCGCGACGCGCAATTATTGCATGACAGCTTTCCCACGCTGATTTTGTGTTACAAAATGGATATAAATAAATCAGTTTCGGCTGGTGGTTTGCCGTGTCGTGTACAAGCTCATACGATTTTTCTACGGCGCGGCAAACCACCAGCCGAAACTAATTTATATCCATTTTGTGCTTGAAATAACACGTAATCATTGAACTATGATACAACAGTTCATCTCTCTTAAAACCTTCAGTGAACACAGGCATGACGTTTTGTATGTTATTAGGTATACTCATTTCCCTTGTGAAAAGGACCGGCTAAATGCGCCAGCGCACGTTCAGTTTTAACGAAGCGGGCCTTGGCATAGGTCGGGAAATCGCGGTATTAGCCTTGTCAGGTCTTTATTCTGTTTGTGTAATAACTGCGAATTAATGTGAAATACACACGATTATCTAACCCATGTTCTAGACTTTAAATGATTGTAAAATGCCTACTTTCACTAACTATTATTACCTACGTAAATAGTGTAATGATACTAATAGTAGGTTACACACTTTCCGCTTCTCTGGTAGAATTAACGTAGTTTTATTAAGTTAAATGTGTTATTTTTATGTTTATTTACATAATATTATCATATAAAAAAATTGAATTAAATAAACTATTACCGTTATTAATCATTATTATTTGATTAACCTGTTGATTATGTTACGCATGCAAATGTCGAAAATTTACTAAATTTATTTCACTATGTACACTTTATGGGTACACGTATTTTCTCATAATTTGTGCTTTTCAAACATTAGATAATAATAATTACTTATACGAATTATAAAGATTAGGTCACATACATAATCCTTGAAGGTGGACACAACGCAACGAAGAAAAAAACAATTAATTACTGTCAGATACATATTGAACAGACAGAAATATATACCTATAGCGTAGCAACACACCATTAATCTTAATAATCTTGTATTTTCAGAAAAGTCTGAAAGATGGACGTAGATCTAGCTCCCGGCAAAGATCTTATATATACCCATGAATAGCGTTGTCATCCAAAAGACAGACGCCTCACTTACGCTGACTACGCATTATACATTTACATCATCTATCAGTATCATCACACGGCCACCAACAACACGTAAAAAATAAAAAGTGCACGTAAATACACTGATTCACTTTTGCTGGAACTGGCTTCCAAACTAAGTAAAACCTGTACCCTAACACCTAACCTGGTATTATTTCCTAACTCATCTTTAAACTGTGGTATTATGAACTTTGATGATGATGGATTAATCGTGCGCTTCCTCCAGCGAAAGAGGCGCCACTTCAGAAAAAAAATATTATTTCTTTCAACACACCACATCTTGAAATTTCGTACGTACAACATTTTAGTCAAGTGATGTAGAAATATAAGATCACCAAAAAACAACACTTGACATCCTAGGTTAGAAGTTTTAGTAATTAATGCTAAAAAGGGCCGTTTTTGGTAGGTACTTATCGCTAAAACTTCGAATCCAGAAGCTCTAGAGTTGTATTTGGTGTTCGAAAATGTTTACAACACTTGACTAAAATATTGTACGTACGAAATTTCAATATGTTGTGTGTTGACAGAAATAATTCTTTTTTTCTGAAGTGGCGCCAGTTTCGCTAGGGGCAGCGCCTTAACCGTGTTAACCTTATAATGATAAATTCTATTCCGGAAAATTCAAAGCCATTAAGGTAAGCCATTTTTGGCCACAAACAAAAGTTCATTGTTCTACATGCAAACACAAGAGTACAATAGTAATTATTAGGTTGTGTCTACACGAACCTTCATAACAAAGCAGCAAACTAACCCCTAGGGAATTCATGTAATATTTTGTAAGTTACCTACGTCAACACCATAGAAGTAATATGTACTAGTCAACACAATGACAATACGTCACCCTATGGGGACAGACGGAAATGACAGAACGTCACGTGTACAGGAAAATGCCTCATTAAACAAAACCATAACAAAACTATTAAAATACAAATCAGTACCATTATTAACCTGCGTAGTTTTGCAACTGTGTAAGGGGCGGCTTCTAGACTAATTATGCAGTTGGAGCTGGGGTTTTACACGGAGTGTTAAAATGTCAATAGAAGTAATTGATGATGACGAATAATTCCCAGACCGATTTCAAGCACAAAGACGGTTTCTGGTAGAACTTAGATTGACAGTAGCACGTCAGCTCGAGAGTGTGCTTCCTGGTGACTGACGTATCTAATCTTAGCCAAAGAGGTGCGATTAAAATGAGTGCACGTCAAACATAATTGGATGTAATGAATGCTGGTGGTTTGACCTTAAGGTCACGTGCTTTATTATCTTAAACAATAACACAATATTATTCACAACAATAATTCAGTCCTCATGAAGCTGTCTCTCTCCCAATCTCACGCCAGCAACGCCCTAAGCCGAGGTCCAAGTGCCACTAGGGGTCGCCCTTAGTGCTGTTGTTGCTAGTAGTTAGTAGCTAGCTCCTGATGTTAGTGTAGTATAAGTAGTTAGTTTAGGTTAAGTATTTTAACTCTCCCCCATTGGCTGGAGACCCTTCAGGTCTCGTCAATAACTGCCCAGTTACGTAGGAACGGTTAAGCAGTGGAATAGAAAAAAAACACTACATTGAATAAACTTGAATTAAATAAAATGTTTTGTTTACATATTGCTACAAAATAAAATCCTGATCCTGACTCAGCTCCGAATAAAATCTCGCTTGTCCATTTTATGCCGACAACGTATTCTTTCATACTTTGGCCATACAGTGCTCAGAGGTGACGAAAATTTGGAAAAATTGATTGTGGTTAGGAACACCGAAGGCAAAAGATCGCGCGGTCGTTCACCAACAAGATGGACCGATCAAATAAAAAACTCGTCGTCATCCAAATTCTACACGGTTGTAAGAGACGCACTGGACAGAAACCGGTGGAAGCAGATCATCCGCTCCAGATGCAACCCTAGTGCTGACCGTGATCCTCAGACATGAGGGACCGACTCTAGAGAGAGACAAAATAAAAATTACATCGATGTTGTGGAAGACTAGATTTATTTTGTTTTTGTATTTATTATACACGTGTAGTTTATACAAAGTGACGATGACGATACAACATTAAATGATACCATTTAATTGGTATTCTATGATGGGTTTTACGACCGAACACAAATATCAATCATGTACATTCAAGTCCCAGGAATTTTCGTACGATTTAATAATTTTACGATTATCAAGATCTCTTCGTGAAGTTATGTAAATCTATGACCCGTTTAAACCAAAATTATCTTTATTTACACGTGTAGAACAGATAAAGTAAACATAAGTTTCCACTTCAACGTCATTTCATCTACATGAATGAGTGAAATACAAAACCATGCGATAAAAAAAATGCTTTTGGAAGAAACTAATTTCTTGTGTACGGCACTAGAACACATCATAGAACACGTTGTATCATTTATTGTTGTATTGTCGTCACCACCCCGTATAATAACTAAGTAGTTTCGATTTAAACGTACCTAATTATTTTTATAAAAGTTACTGTTACAAAAAAAACTTGTGCTTTTACTTGTACCGTACTTGTAGTTGGTACAAAAAACATAAATAAATCTTTTATAGGATAATATATGTCAATGAAAAAAACCGGTCAAGTACGTGTCGGGCCACGCACAGTAATAGGGTTCCGTAGTTGCACAATAATGCGGACTAACCTGTTTTACACAACTAACAACGTTATATTATGTAAAAGTAATTTTTCAATGGAATTTGTACGAAATTTTTACTTTCATAAGTATTACTCGTAAACTTGTATAGCCTTCTTAGCTGTGATAGTTTTCCTTTTAATTTCGTTGTATATACAGGCTGTAAGGGTAAACACACTTATCCTTAAAACCAGTGGTTTGGTTTCATTTATAGAACGTAAAATCAATGAAAAATAACAAACTTTTTTTTTTTCTAAAATTTTAATTTTTCCCTAAAAGCATTTCACCCTATGCGCGGGGGCTACAAGCTACGGGAGGGGGCGCGGGGAACTCGCCGCGTGGCCTGACGCACGACCCCGCACAGTTTGCTACCCCAGTCAGTTAGCTGTCTCGTTAGCGAGTTTGTGTACGCCGCGTCATAACGCCGCCGCGCCGCTCATTACTCGCGCGTATATTTTTTTATTTATTTTTTACTCGGTCCTATATCTTTATATTTAAGTCAACTACCATAACGGTGTTTACCCTTACATGCTGTATACTACTGTGATTTTTTTCACATATCCAAAGCTAGTCGTTTAGCTGGCAGGGGGGGGGGGGATGGACACTTGACTCTTACAAAAATTTGCACTTTAAAGCTTTAAATATTTCAGAAACGGATCCCTTAATCGAAAAATTGTCTGAACAAACCCATAATATTTTTGAAAGACCTATTCTACAATACCCCATACAAAAAGAAAGACGAGAAAAAAAAAACATTAAAACATTCCCACTTTAAATGTACAGGAGGTACCGTAAAAAAAATGTTTTTCGTGATTTTGTTTTACCACTTGGCGGCGTAATTAATATGTATATCCATGCCAAATTATAGCTTTCTAGTACTAAGAGTCTCTGAGCTAAGCTGCGGACAGACGGACAGACGGCCGGACGGACATGGCGAAACTATAAGGGTTCCTTGTTGACTACGGAACCCTAAAAAAAAATAATCAACACCTATCGTCAATGCCTTCAGTGACATTCACTTTCTGCCTCCACAATACCCAAGTGATTAGTGATTCCTTTGACTACGTTCTCTCACGTGCTAGATAATTCAATGTCATCATTTGTAAGCATTATCTCTAAGTAAAGGATAGGATACATAGCTTGTAATATCAGCAAGCTGAAGTGGCAGTGGGCTGACCATTTGGTCGCTGGAATATACGACTTGTTGAGTAGAGACCGTATATCGGCAAACGCAGCATAGGGCGCCCCTCATACCTACAGGTAGACCGACGGTCTGTAGAAGGTGATTGGGGTGGCCTGGATGCGGAAGGGGAAAACTGAGCATTGGAGAGGCCTATGTCCTACAGTGGACCGAGACCAGCTGAGTTAATACATTCAAGTCCACCACACTTTTCATAGAGCTCATACGCCATCCCGCCATACATATTGCTAGTGGACCTTCCAGGATGGTCCTCGGCATTACGTTTGCGCCAAGAGTGAACCCTCGAGGAGGGTTCCTGGCATTAGGTTTGTGGCGGCATCTATCTCGCCACATGCGAACTAGCTAACTATCCTACATCGCGCAATCAAGATTTAACACGCAGATAGTATATATACAACCTCCCAACATCAACTGGTGGGCAGTAGCCCGCCAGGCACAAGACTCCGCCTGGTTGGAGGATCCTCCCTTTGGTTGGAGGAACACCACACCAAGTTTCTCCACAGGTTAAAAACTTTGAAAAATACGCTACTACGTCGTAAAATAGGTGTTTGCTTGTTTCATGACGGTGAATTTTCCGAGAAACACCTGCATTTAAAATGAACCCTCCACGAGGGTACCCGGCATGGCGAGTGCGACTACAGTGTGCCCTCTTGGAGGGCACCCGGCACTGAACGTGTTAAGAGGATAGGCAGCAGTACTTTCCAGCTGTTATAACAACGTACTGCGATCACGAATTGGCTTGGCAAGCTTGGTATGGTGATTATGGGTTATTTATTACCCTCGATTTTTAATGGTCTATGAGAAGTCACCTGTTTACCAGTGAACGGGCTAATATGATAAAAATTGTAAGTATATCAAACAGTGTAATTTTGAAGTCAAGGTGCATGACGAGATTTACAGCTGTGAGATCAAATGAAAGTTTCGAATGATTTGTATCGCATCACGTGCACCGCTCACTGTCACTCTTATCGAAACATGATGATGGTTATCGAAACGAAAGCGAAACTATGTTCACATGTTCTGTACATTATATTATAGTACGAGTACATTTCTGAGTCAGGGGTCCGAAAGTGTAACAACCGCCCTATGTTAAACACTGATATTAAACCGGGTCAGCGGTGCGTGCACAGATCTTTTTATCAATTCGATTCGAGAAATTTATTTATTCTAAACGTCAAATTCGACATAAGATATAGATAAAACGACAGCAGTTGTCGTTTTATCTGTATCATATGTCAAAGAGCATAGTGAGCTGAGCATAGTGAGCTGAGCATAGTGCTCGCACCCCTGTTTAGACTTGCCTTGCCGAACATATTGGAATGCACAATATAGTTTAGAAAACGTTAGATTAATGATAAATACTCTAATCATCATCATGCAGGATCATTCATTTCGATGATCGACGTCTGTCATAAATTGTTATAAATCTTCTCGTAATAATAATGTAAAATACCCCCTCTGGGAAAGGCGTTACCTCATCATGAGATTAACGTAAAACCGGAGGGAACATTAGACTAGCTTTCTACAACCCCATCATATAATAAAAAATGTATCATGAGGTCTACTGAAAAGCTTACAAACCGCAGGGCAGCTTGTGGCGAGCTGTTGGTGAGTGGCGACACTGCGTACCTTATTGCCTCAGAGAGTCGGACAGGGCCTCGTCTCCAGTTTGCCTTTATTGGCTGGCTGGGGTGGAACCCCAAGAGTACCCGCAGGACTCTCAACTCTGGCTTGCCTTTATCGGCCGTCCAGAGGGGGGCCGCCAGAGCTATATGATCGGGGGTGGAAGTGTCTAAAGGCAAACCCACTCCGCTCCACTAGCGGGGAAACCCACTCCGAGTCTTTTCGACCCGCGACGGCGAAACCGAGGCCACACCTTTCTACACCCCTAGCCGCTCACACGTTTGTTGCCTCCTTCGCCTATGTACTGGCGGCTTTTCAGGGGGCCCAGCTAGTGAGCTGGCGAGTCACCGTCTGCCAACACTATTCAATTTTAAATGTTGAAAGGCAGACGCCGTTTTCTTCCGGCAATAGAGGTTAACCGATCCACTAAACACCCCTTCCCATAGACCAGATATTTTTCACCATTTTTTACAATAGTCTTGCACCCACCTGGGGCGGTCCATGACTGTATAATAGTGTAGCCGTGGATAGTCCCCGGTTGGTGCCCCATCCCATTTTAGATTAAAGTTCTCAAAGGGGCCTCTGCGCGATGGACCTGTGTCCCCGTGTATGCCTTCCAAAGGACTGGACATCTTCCGCACGGAAGACGAGCCGTGACTACAGAGAGATATAAAATGACCACTACTCAGAACCCCTATCCTGCTGAATAGTATTGGTTTAAATAACACATGCTTAATGCATATATTATTATGTATTATACAGAACGATTGCATCTCTATTGCACAAGCATCAAACATCCTGACATTTTCTCTGCACTGACTTCCCGCTCAATCAATGATGAACTTACTTCAATTATGTTTTTAATAAACGTTATGTACAATACCTTATGAAACTTCATTTAGGTCTTAATGAAAAGAGCTGGGAAGAAAATCTAAGGATACCTACTCTTTTGTAATATTAAATAATAATATGAGAGAAATTATTCCAAGATGAAACCTTATAACATATTAATTAACTTTAGAAAATTATGAACGTTATATTACTTTGTACTTAAATATTATTTTTGTATGTTTTCAGTATTTTTGCGCTCAATTCAGAATAGCTAGCAATTTAATTGGTTTTACTTATTACATAATGAGCTCTTTATAAACAGGTTGGTACTTAAAATAAACGTAGGCTGCCAACTCCGATTTGAGGTAAATTAGTATTTTCCGTTGGATTTTCTTAGTTTAGATAACAGCAATGAATCAGGGGGGTTACCATGATCTGTTACAGCAGGATTGTTTTAATATTATTACGAGAGTGGGTAAGAGATGGCGGTAGAGAGCTGTCTAGCGCTGTCACTTTCCCACTCTCGTAATAATATTAAAACAATCCTGCTGTAACAGATCATGGTAACCCCCCTGAAATGATTCGATTTAGTACGAGTTTATGTATTTATGTAACAAGTACGATTATTATTATTAGGTATGATTATTAGCGTGTCAAAGATTGATGTAGATTACGTGTCATTGACTTTCAAAATCACTGATGTATCTGTTAACAAGCAGCGGGCACGGTAGAACCCCCGCCAACGTCGAACAGGCACGACCTTATACTTGTATACACCTTGTCTCGAAGCAACTCAAGGAAGGCACTTTTAAGTCCAATATTGAGTATCTTATTGATGTCTTATGTTTTTGTGAGACATGGTTGAAACCAGACAAAATGCAATTCAATGTGAATAATTTTACGGTTGCCAGTGCGTTCAATAGATTGTCAGCTGAGGGTGGTTGTACTTTGATTTTAGGTAAAAATAGTCTTAAATTTAAAGAAAGGAAAGATATCACCTCATGTTCTGTTGATCGTTTATGCGAGGTAGCATGTGCAGAAATAGAAAATCGTATTATAATATGTGTGTACAGACCGCCGGGGTCAAACTTTTCTTCTTTTTTAATTACTATGGAAGATATTTTGGGAAAAGCTTTTAGGAACAATAAATTGATTTTTGTTTGTGGTGATTTCAATATTGATATTTTAGTGGACTCACCCGACAAGAGTAAACTCTTAGCATTATTTAATTCTTTTAATTTAAAACATATTATAAATCAACCCACTAGAATTACTGCCGCTACCAGGACATGTATAGATAACATTTTTACAAATAGTGTAGTAATCAACACAAATGCGTAATTAGTGGCGTTAGATCTGACCACATGGGTCAAATTGTAAACTTTAAAATAAATAAACAGTTATTAACAACTAAAAATATTAAAATTAGATTAATGACTAAAACTAAATTGCAATCATTGCAGGATAAAATTGAAACTCAATTGTCTCTTACTCGTTTTACATCAGATGACCCTGACCAAAAATTATAATAAGTTATTTCATTTAATATGCCAAGAACTCAATAAATCGTGCCCTTTAAAGAATATTAAATTTAACAATAAAAATGTAGCTTCAATGAATGGGCCACAAAAGGTATAAGAAAAAGTAGAGATGTGCTTTATGACTTATATTAAGAAAAGTCTTTTAGTTCTGATAAATCTTTTCATGATTATGTCAGAAACTTTTGCTAAATAAAAATTAATCAGTAGCAAAATAAGTAAATCTAAAAATAAAATAAAAGCGGTATGGAAAGTTATAAACACTAAAACTGGTCAAGTGAATATATTATTTCACACTCAGACATATTAAAAACATTTAAAACAATAGCAGTTAAGAAAACCGAGGACTTGTGGGGATTGTCAGTTAAAGCTGTCGAGTCAATAATAGTTAACATTGCGCCTATTTTGGCGGCGATCTTTAATACTTGCATCATGGATGGCATTTTTCCCGATCTTATGAAATGTAGTAAAATTGTGCCCATTTTTAAAACAGGTTGCCTAAACAACGCATCTAATTATAGGCCAATATCTGTGTTACCAGCACTGAGTAAAATTTTTGAAAAAATCATTTTAAATCAAATGTTAGTTTATTTTAACAACAATGGGATTCTTCACGAGAGTCAGTTTGGATTCACGAAGGGACGATCAACGGAGGATGCTGGATCCACCTTAATCAAATCAGTATTAGGGGCTTGGGAAGAGGCACGGGATGCGGTGGGAGTGTTCTGTGATCTTTCCAAGGCGTTTGACTGTGTGTATCACCGCACGCTCATTCTAAAACTAAAATACTACGGAATCCGAGGTAAATCTATAGATCTTGTAAATTCATATTTGTCGGATCGGGAACAAAGGGTGGCTGTTGGTAACGTTACTTCTGTAGGCTCATTAGTAAAAATGGGAGTTCCTCAAGGATCAATTTTAGGCCCCTTTCTGTTCCTTGTATATATCAATGACCTGCCAAACATAATAAAGGATACAATGTCTAACATAGTCCTATTTGCTGACGATACGTCACTTATATTTAAAGTAGATAGGAAGGACAGGGATCTTGTAGAACCTAATAATACGCTTAATGTTATCTCAAATTGGTTTTCTGCTAATAATCTTCTCCTAAACGCAGGAAAAACCAAATGTATTAAATTCTCCACCCCAAATGTACCCCACATTAGCTCAAATGTGAAACTTGACGGGAAAGCGTTAGATCCTGTTCCCTCGACTGTCTTCCTGGGCATCACAGTAGACTCTAAATTGAAATGGGGACCTCATATAGAGGCACTTGCAGGCAAACTGAGTTCTGCTGCATTTGCCGTTAGGAAAATTAGGCAGTTGACTGATGTAGCTACGGCTAGGTTGGTGTACTTTGCATACTTTCACAGTATTATGTCTTATGGCATATTACTGTAGGGTTCGGCTGCTGATGTAGGTACTATTTTCATATTACAGAAAAGAGCAGTCCGAGCTATTTATAATCTAGGCTGCCGTGAATCGCTTCGTGAATTATTTAAGAAAATAAATATACTAACCCTACCATCTCTGTATATACTTAGTAACATTATGTACATTCGAAAGGACATTGCCCAGTATAACAAGAAAAGTGACGTCCACAACATAAATACTCGCAATAAACACAAGCTAACAGTACCTGGTTTTAGACTAAGAAAAACCAGCAATTCGTTTATGGGGAACAGTGTTAGGTTCTACAATAAAATACCATCTAGTATTACTGATTTACCGGATATAAAGTTTAAATCATTTATTAAGAGCATTTTGATATCTAAAGCTTATTATAGCATAAATCAGTATATCGAAGATAAAGATGCCTGGCATACAACTCCGTCCTGCACATTGCGACCCTCTGGCCCTGTCTAACTGGTTGGTTGTATGACCTAACATTATTTTTAATGTTTACCTACTTTTATTATTCTTCTTTTTTTATTGACTTAAAATAACCTGTACATTATTTTATCAATTTTCATATTATTATTTTTTACATTCAAATATTGAAATTTTTATATCCCACTACAATTTTATTTGTATAATACTCTGCCTTAATAGTCTGATATTGTTTTACATGTATAATTTCGATAATATCATTTTCTAAACTGTAAAGTTTGAGCATCATGCAGCAATTAATGATACACCTTTAATCATATCATATTACTGCCCATTGTCTGGTAGTATGAGTCTGTCATGCTCACTTAAATGTCCTGCTGATGGTGGCGTTGTATATCCGGTCGTTGGGTTCCCTATAATATGGTTGAGCTAAGCGATGCGGATGTGCACGTCATGCTCGTGAACGGGTGCTGTCTGTCGGGACTGGTCAGCCCATAACTACTAGGGCAATTCTAGAAGGCATATTTTCTTTTCCTATTTTCTACTCTTATGTGAATTTATTTGTTACATTAACCTGCATTATTCTCATTCTATGTCGCACGCAACTGTAATGGAATTGTCATGAATAGTCATGATCTACTATTTTAAAAAGAGTATTCATGGAGTTTCTTGCCGGCTCTTCTCCATAGAACCTACCTTTTGGAACCGTGCACCTAGTTTTGACGTTTTAAAAGTGCCTGTAATCTGGTCTATTTGAAATAAAAAACTTTGACTTTGACTTTGAATCCTAGGGATCCTGAAATATCTTTGAAAATTGAAAATAAAACTTTATCGGAAAAGGTAGAAGTTGCTAATGCGTTTGAATTATTTTTTTCAAATATACCAATTGAAGTCACGAAGTCACTTGACTCGTCACCATCAGCAGCAGAATCGTTGTTGAAACAATTCTTTTCTAAAGATATTCCAAATTTCGAGTTTTAACATGTTACACCATTTGCAGTTGTAAAAACTTTTAAAAGCTTAAATATTAAAAACACTGAAGACCTATGGGGTATTTCTATTAAAGTACTTGAATCCATTATTGGTTGTATAGCCCCGACTCTTGCAAAAATATTTAATCTTAGTATAGATAGCGGTAATTTCCCTGATCTGATGAAACACAGCAAAGTTATCCCAATTTTTAAATCAGGCTGTAAGCATAATCCCTCTAATTATAGACCTGTTTCAGTTCTTCCATCAATAAGTAAGATTATTGAAAAAAATGTGCTTGAACAAATGTTGTCACATTTTAATAAAAATAGGATTTTACACGATCGACAGTTTGGCTTCACGAAAGGTAGATCGACTACAGATGCAGGTGCGAAGTTAGTCACTCATATCTTGGAGGCTTGGGAAGGGTCACAGGATGCTGTTGGCATCTTCTGTGATCTTTCCAAGGCTTTTGATTGCGTGGATTATAAAACGCTCATTTGTAAGTTGAATCACTACGGTATTCGTGGACGTCCGCTGGAACTGGTGTTATCCTATCTTTCCAAAAGACAACAAAAAGTAGGCATATCTGGCATAACATCTTCAGGGTCTCTAGTAAAAATGGGCGTGCCACAGGGCTCAATTCTGGGCCCTTTTCTGTTTCTAGCTTATATTAATGATCTCCCTTACATGATGTCGGCACTATCTGATATAATTTTGTTTGCGGACGACACTTCCCTTATTTTTAAAATCAATAGGAAAGACATAGATCTTTTAAATGTAAATAAAAGTTTATCCGCTCTTTCTAAATGGTTTGCTGCAAATAATCTTTTATTGAATGCCACTAAAACGAAATGTTTAAAGTTCTCGTTGCCAAACGTTCCTCATGTAGGAGTTAACATAACGCTTGACGGCAGTAAACTGGACATAGTAGATCAAACGGTATTTCTAACAATAGATTCCAAATTACAGTGGGGAGCTCATATAACTGCCCTTTCTAGTAGGTTAAGTTCTGCTGCTTTTGCAGTCAGAAGAATTAGACAGCTAACTGACATACCCACTGCCCGACTTGTTTATTTTGCGTACTTCCACAGCATTATGTCATATGGTATTCTGCTGTGGGGGGCAGCGGCCGATCGCGACTCGATATTTATATTACAGAAAAGGGCAATCCACGCGATCTATAATATGGGTCCTCGGGAGTCGCTTAGAGATTTCTTTAAAGAGATTAATATTCTGACGATGCCTTCCCTTTACATTTTTGAAAATATTATGTTTGTACGTAAAAATCTGCCAATGTATAATCTTAAAAGCGACGTTCATAATATAAATACTAGGAACAAACATAAATTAGTAGTCCCTAAATTTAGATTATCCAAAACGAATAAGTCATTCCTAGGAAATTGTGTTCGATTTTATAACAAGCTTCCCAAAACACCTACGGATCTCACCGATGGCAAATTTAAATCAAACGTTAAATCAGTTCTCATTAAAAAGGCATACTATAAGATAAACGACTATGTTGACGATATGGGACGTGTGGCACTAGTTCTTTTCTACACATGTGGCTTCCCTGGAAACCATTAGTTTTTATGTGTTTGTTTATATAAGTATCTATATTATTTAGATACGATTTTGATTTATCTCAATTCATACAGAATTGATTTATATACCTACATATGTACTATTTTAATTTTCACTTTTCCTTTATGTGCATAATTTTATTATTGTAAAAAATATTATGATTTTCTTTGTATCGAGTTAATTAATTTATTCACTTGACAGACATATCTGTGTTGCTGGGGAGTTTGTTGCGCCGTTTCTTCTTCACAGCATAAACACTAGGAAGCGGTGAAGGGAGGGCTTTTTGGGGGATGTCTATATTGTAAAATTGACGTTCAAAAAGAACTAAGTAATTCTAGTCTATTTTGAATAAATGAGTTTTGAGTTTGAGTGAGTTTGAATTGTTTGTAACAAATGAATGAGAGCTAAAGCCTAAAAATGATGTTACAGAGAGTAATTAAACAAGTTAGAAACTTGTAATTTGGTAATTTAATTAAATTCTAATGCATTTAAAAATGAATGAATGAAATTTTCAAATTACAAGTTTCTAACTAAAACAGTTACAAAATATCTGCCACAAAATTTTCGTTATTTCGTCACACACTCACTCACTGACTCACCGATCACCAAAATTCTAAGGTACCTCTAGCAGACCGAAAGCAGGACGGAAAGGAAGGAATAATTGTAAAATTTTGGAATATTTTCTCGCTTGCATAATTATTAGACAAATACTTATTAATTAGGTAATTAATGTAGATGATATTTTTATTTCCCAACTATGTTTCACTCTCACTTGACTGATTTTTCAAAATTTATGTCTTGTGTGTTTCAATTATTTTTACTAAAACGTACCTAGATGACGTTAGTAGAAAAAATTGAAGACGCTTCGGTTTTGTTACACGGCAACGGAGAAAGATGGAGAATGGACTTTGCGGAAATCGGTAGACATTCTGCAAGAAATGGAACCACCTACAGAAAGACATGAGATCCCATCAAAAACATTCATGTAAAAAAAGACAGGTCTCGCGACTCTTTTGCCATGAAAAGTTCTGATATCTAACTTAAAGCCATGTCTAGCATTTCATTTATAAAAATATTTTTCGGACTTGACAATCATGCAGCATGAGGATTACTGTGAAGGGGCCGTCTCCACGAGCGAGAGAATCGCAGCGATATTATCGTCGTGCCATGTATTTCTATATACTCTCTTAGAACGTGTCTACACGCGGCGATGTTATCGCGGCGATAGTTAGTATTGAATTTGATGGCACGGCGAGAATATCGCTGCGATTCACTCGCTCGTGGAGATGGTGCCTTCTTGTTAATTTTTTAAACAAATCTGTATCACGGTAAACAAGCAGTCTAGTATGTACGTTAGTACGTTGTATTTCAATGTCTAGTAGATCCATATACTGCGTGATTGCAAAGTCCGAAAAATGTCTTTATAAATTAAATATACCAGACTTGGCTTTACGTTAGATCTTAAAGTCAAAGTTTTTTTTATTTCAAATAGACCAGATTTCAGGCACTTTTAAAACGTCAAAACTAGGTGCACGGTTCCAAACGGTAGGTTCTATGGAGAAGAGCCGGCAATAAACTCCATGAATACTATTTTTAAAATAGTAGATCATGACAATTCCATTACAGTAGTGTGCGAAATAGAATGAGAATAATGCAGATTAACGTAACAAATAAACTCACTAAGAGTAACAAATAGAAAAATATGCCTCTAGGATTGCCGTAGCAGTTAAGAGCTGACCAGTCCCGACAGACAGCACCAATTCACGAGTATGACGTGCACATCCGCATCGCTCAGCTCAACCATATTGTAGAACCCAACGGCCGGATATACAACGCCACCATCAGCAGGACATTTAAGTGAGCATGACAGACTCATACTACCAGACTATAGGCAGTAAAATGATAATATATGATTATGGGTACCTATATCATTAATTGCTGCATGATGCTCATACTTTATTACAATTTGGAATGCAAGCATTATAAAGCGACATTATTAAAATAGTAATTATAAAACAATATCTAACTATTTAACCAGAGTATTGTACAATAAATAATAAAGTTAGCATGCTTTATGAAAATATGAAAAAAAAAAAAACAAATTGATGAAATAATGTACAGGTTATTTTAATAAAAAAGTAAAAAAATACTAGAAGTAAACATTAAATAATAATGTCAGGTCATACAACCAGCTAGACAGGGCCAGAGGGTCGTAATGTGCAGAACGGAGTTGTTCGCCAGGCATCTTTATCCTCTTATACTGATTTATAGTATATAAGCTTTAGATATCAAAATGCGCTTAATAAATGGTTTCAACTTTATATCTGGTAAATCAGTAATACTCGTACTAGATGGTATTTTATTGTAGAACCTAACACTGTTCCCCATAAACGACTTGCTGGTTTTTCTTAGTCTAAAACCAGGTACGTTAGCATGTGTTTATTGCGAGTATTTATGTTGTAGACGTCACTTTTCTTGTTATAGGTACTGGGCAATATTCTTAGAACTATTTAAGTACGGCATTTTTACGCGAGACGGCTTTTTACATAAAATTTTTTGATGTGTGTATCCTAATGCTAACTAATATTATAAATGCGCAAGTATGTTTGTTTGTTTTGTTTGTTTTCACGCCTAAACCACCGAACCGGTCAGCCTGAAATTTTGCATATACGTTGCCAGGTGTACAGAAACGGAAATAGAGTACCTTTCATCCCGAAAAAAAGTACTGTTCCCGAGGAAAACCACAATAACGTTAATAGATGGCACCACGTGTTTTTCGAATCATGATTGAATTATATTACTATAGAAACTTTAGTAGTGTGTTAAGAGTTGATTATCAAATTCTAAATTAACGCGAGCGAAGCCGCGAGCAAAAGCTAGTTATTTATACAATTGAAGACATCATTAAATTTCATCTGCTGTCTAGTTATGATGAATCCAACCATAAATCTGATAGTGTACAAGAATGAAGCTTTAAGTAATTATTCAGTTATCTGTCTATCTGCGACACGCGAGAGTGAACACGAATTATGTGATCATTTATATTTTGTTTTTTTTGCCGAATAATTCAATTTGTCTTTCATTGTAGAATCGTACGATAATGAGTACTAAGACACCATAATTGCGTAAATACTAACGCACGCAGTAATTATGATAATAAAGGACAATAAGCATATTCACAGTTTCGTGTGAAGATACCTGCATTATGATGCATTGCCTAAAGGTTTTTATGTCGCTAATTCTGCTTATAGCTAAGACAGATGTGTATTCTCTAACTGTAAACGTTATTCGAAAGTTATATCACTGAGAAAATGGAGGAAAGGTGACAAGAGCGCACTTTCACAACTGCCATAAAGCAAGTGGCCATTGAGAGGAGCATTATGCCATGTGTCAAGTATGCACGTAGGTACGTCTTGTTGACTAATTACTCAAGAGCTGTGCATACGAGCTCTTACCGATAAAAATATGGACTTTGAAAATCACTGTGGAATACTGAATATTAGGTACATGGTTTAAGTTTTGTTGGAGATAATATTATTTCATTCAAATTATTTATGTTTTAGTAAACACTAGCGACCCGCCCCGGCTTCGCCCGGGTGCAATGTATTATACATATAAACCTTCCTCTTGAATTACTCTATCTACTAAAAAAAACCGCATCAAAATCTGTTCCGTAGTTTTAAAGATCTAAGCATACATAGGGACAGACAGCGGGAAGCGAAGCGACTTTGTTTTATACTATGTAGTGATTCAATGCTCTGCACAACTTGTTAATATTCTTTAACTATTTATAGGTTTGCAGTTTTACAGAAAATAATTTTACTTTTGAAATGTATTTATACCAAAGTAGGTACCTACATCTATTTCGCGTTCTTACTCACTCAATCAGCAAAGAACCGGAAAAAGGATGTTTATCTACTTTTTGTCTTTTTTCAACGTTTTGCCTACATCCGCTTTACATTAAAGGTTTTTAAAACCTACCTAAAGTTTTCAATCTTCAATGTTAACATTTTCCAGCGCACTTTACCTTGACCCATTTACAAATAAACAATCCTACGTTGCTTCCGGAATAATAAACAGAAATAAGAAAATTTTCCATTCCGTGGAAAATAAATGAAAACGCGATAGATCAGCTGTTTTCTTTGTAAATAGTGGTTATTAGTGTTGTAAGAGTTGACGGAGGCAAACGGGTTGGTAAGATGCATTCTTGCAATCTTTGGACTCGATATGCTAACCATGTTCTTAGGGGTGCAGTGAGTACAGCATTTGGAGCTATGCGGCGATAAAAATATCCAACTGCTGTACAGAAGGCCAATTCTAGTGATAACATTGTTTCAAATCGTAATCGAACTGCAGCTGAATCACAGCCATAGTTATTAGACTTTTTTTCCTAATAAAAATAAAGCTCAAATGCTCGTGGTTGAGCGGGGATTCGATTGCAATTTTGTTAGTAGAATAAGTCTCCTGGTGATGAGCAAACGGTTATACAGAACAATAAACACGTCAATGTGGATAAAATTGTATGTATACCTATTTTAAAACACAGGCTAATAGTTATCTAGAATTTTGTTTCTTTTCCTCTGAAAATTAAAGTAGGTAGGTACTTATTTAAAAATTCTCTGTTAAGGTTAGGACCACGTTTCTCTCTCGAGATGACGTGATATTGTGTTCTGCCGTGTCTGTGACCGAAATCGGCAGTTCAACATCGTCATCTTAAAACAGATATATTTTGCCATTCTATAGTATGTACCGTAACATAGAAAGCCGTAACAATACATACATACATCATGTAGGCTCTCTAGGTCTCGACACAGTTAATATGCCGATTTATGAGTACTTACATTCAACGTTCAATTACAATCGTACACACGAAACCTACTTTCTTGATTTAGGTACCTGTTGTACAAAAAACATTTTGCGCGTCGTCAGATAACTGTGTATAAAGATCATAGAGGATCGGAACCAAGACTCGGTCATCTAGTACACATACAATAGATTTTGTATAAGAAAGTAACTTCATGATAGAAGGAAGTGAAAAAAAATCTTTTAAATCATCAAAAGAAACGGAACACACTTCACCATAGAGACGTTGGCAAAATCTCGAGACGTCACACGTAATAATTGTTCTCAAAGCATTGCTGACTTTTACTTCCTCTCGAAGAAAAGTAAATAATGGAAACGAAACTTGTTCTGCGCTTGACCTCGAGTTAAACTGACTAAAGTCAATAAGATTGCGTGGGGATCGCCGGACACTTTCACCGGCGGCGCGGGCGCACCAGTGACGCGATGTACTTGTGGAACCTGTAGAGAGTGACCACGTGCGACTGTAGCCGGCCGGTGAAACATCACTTGTAAGCTCATCGTCTATTATATCGCCAAAGCTCTAATCAAAAATTTGGCTGTTGTACTATTCCACTTCCGATCTCGATGTACGGAGGATTTGGAACGCATTGGACCTTCACTTTATTATTTATTCCACTGCAATTGTTAATCGAGTGAAAAATTTGAAGAGAATATAATAAGTTAGAGTTGGTTAGCTTGTTGGTTTATAATGTATTCTTTCCTTTTGACTAAAGTCTGTTTTTTAGTGTTCCGTAGTCAAACTAGAAACCCTTATAGTTTCGTCAAGTCTGTCTGTCATCACACCGTCGTAAAATCTACAGTTTTTAGCCAATCCATGTGAAACGTCGCAGATAGGTGACTTTTGTAAACTGCCATAAAGGAGTGAAGAGAAATTTACAAAAAAAATATATATTTACGGGCGGCACTTCGTATGAAATTGAAGGATAAAAAAAATATTTTCGTGCACCTCGTCCTTTGTGGTATTGTTGGATAGGTCTTTGACGAAAGGTTCTTAACTGAATTTTTTATTAAGATTAATATGTGGTGAGATATAAACTCCGAAAATCGTTAACAATGTGTCTCTCCGCTCTAACTTTAAAACAGTATCATTATTCTGAAGAATACACCAAGCTGGTAGCACATAATGGACACTTTCAAAAAGTTTTCAGATTGCTTTGAACACGATACGTTTATAAGTTTTTGAAATAGCTGCTATTTTTAGTTGAATAGCATTCAACTAAACTTGAGATTTTTAACCGCAAAAATAGCTTTATATTTCACAACACATTGTGAAATATTGGAAGATATACTCCTTGCTATTTAGTACCTACATACTACGGAACCCTACCTGTGCATGGTCCGACACGCACATAGTCGGAAATTTTTAAATATTTTTTATGTATACTTAAAAGAAGTTCAATGTCTGCCTGTCTTCCGTTGTGGTTTTCCTCATAATTTAGAATTGTGTGAATGAGAAGTTTTATTACTAATTTTTATGTGCATAATGGCCTTGGTCGTCAAACTATACCTTTATGAGAGCACATAAACAGTTTGTCAAGCTCTACTTTGTAAATAAAGATTTTATCTAAGAAACATTAACGGAAAAGTTTGTAGTATATTTCCCAACTTTGTTAACTAAATATGGATAATTTCCGTTAGGTAGGTACTCAGAAATCCAAATTATTTTTATTCATGCTTCATTTATCTGTGTGACCTGGTAATCAATACACCTATAGACTTAGCTCGCAATTTTATTGATCTGACGCATAACTATCGGCGTTTTTTTGTCGCAAGCGCACCAGATGGGAACACTTTTTAACCGACTTCAAAAAGGAGGAGGTTCTCTATTCGTCTGAATGTTTTTTTTTTTGTGGTTTTGTTACGCGATATCTCCCCCAATTATGAATGGATTTTAATGATTCTTTTTTTGTTTGGTAGCCCATACTTTAGAGGTGGTCCCATATAAATTTTATTGAAATTGGTTCAGCACTTTTTGGAAAAATCAACAAAAACGAAAAAAATACACAAATCGTATGTAGACGACGTTCTAGTTGTAGTGCTGGTCCGAGAATTTGTACACTATTTTGATTGTAATTTGTGGCACTAAAAAGTATAAAATAAAAAAAAACTTTAAAAAATTAAAAACCGACTTCAAAAAAAACCTAAACGGAGTAAAATAATTATCATCTAATAAAACTACCAGTTTCAGAAGTCGGTGTTCTACGCTGAAACAAATTGAATGCACCGACTTCTGAAACTGGTAGTTTTATTAAATGAAAATTATTTTACTCCGTTTAGTTTTTTTTGAAGTCGGTTTTAACTTTTTTAAAATTTTTTTTTTGTTAAAATAAATATCACATGTGCTGCGTTTTAACTCATAAATTAGGTAAACCCACAAATAAAAGATAGGTATCGTTATAAATTTATGAGCACGTAAAATTTGAAGTTGGTGTTTAGGAACACGTTACGGTATTTGAAGTTTGCAGTATTTATGCTAGCTCGATGTGTTACTTTAATTAATTATCATCTCTCTGTGAAAACTACATTCGCTTTTATCAAGTGAAATGCTATTCAATCCATTCAAGTGCGAAAGTAGCATCGACCATATGTAGGTTTATGTATAAGTATACCTATCTATATTATTTAGATACTTATGATTTTGTCTCAATTCATGTAGAATTGTTTTATATGTTGATATACTTTTTTATTGTATTAATCCTTAATTTGCATAATTTTATTATTGTAAATCTTTCTATTCACGGCTCATCTTCCGTGCGGAAGATGTCCGGTCCTTTGGAAGACATACGGGGGGGGGACAGGTCCAACGCGCAGAGGCCTCTTTGAGAACTTTAATCTAAAATGGGGTGAGGCACCAACCAGGGACTATCCACGGCTGCACTAGTCATGGACCGTCCCAGGTGGGTGCCAGACTATTGTAAAATATGGTGAAAAAATATTGTAAATAATATTATGGTTTCTTTTTAAAGACTCAATTAATTTATTCACCTGACAGACAGAACTGTGTGACTGGGGACTTCGTTGCACAGGTTCTTCTTCACAGCACTAGGAAGCGGTGAAGGGCAGGCTTTTTTGGGGCTTCACGTTCAAAAAGAACTAAGTAATTCTAGTCTATTTTGAATAAATGAGTATTGAAGTTGAAGTTATAAACGTTAGAGACTAAAACTCATCCACATTTCAAGTTCTACAGGGTGAAATTGTAAACATTCGACAAACCGAAATGGGAGATTGTATTCATCACTGTGAACAACTTTTACTATGGGACCTAACCGGAAATCGCGAAAAAAAACAAATGTTTCCTACATTTATGTTCGCATAACTCGTCAAAATGTAAAGAACAGCAGATTTTTTTTCGCGATTTCCGGTTTGGTTCCATAGTAAAAGTTGTTCATAGTGATGAGTACAATCTCCCATTTCAGTTTGTCGAGTGTTTACAATTTCAACCTGTATAACCCCATATTATTGAGTTTGATATAACAAGACTAGACTACGATTATACCTACGGAAACTGTTAATAGCAGTTTTGTAACGATTTTTTGCACCAATTTCAGCCACTATCGCAAATAATTGAACTCTGTTTTTTCGAACGTGTTTATAACATGATACAATTCACGTAAAAAAAGTGAAGAGACGCGGTTGGGCTTCAATCGTAACCGTAAGTCGGTCAGTCAGCTGACCTTGATATGTACCCCAATCTATAAACCGTACTATGTACCGTTAATAACACTAGTAGCATTAATTTATATCGCAAATAGGATAATTATGTGTACGTTGAGTTCAAAGTAAGTAGAATCTTACGTGATGCCTACATCTATAACAGCTACATACAAGGTTAGTCAGAAAGGGGGTACTAATCCGCAGGCCACTTAAAGTATCACTGATGACTGTTTTAAAGCAAGTGTTAAAATTTCTAAATTCGATAATTTATATTTCAAAGTAAAAATATTTTTATTTTTAGTTTTTAAAAAAATCTTCATCCCTGCTTGAGATACGAATTCAGAAAACGGAGCTTATAATTTGTGACTCCAAATATGACCTAAAATGTAAACACAGCTGGCCACAGCTGGGGATAAGTAGATTTTAGCGTATTTTTTATGTAATTTTTGAACAGCTATTTATCTTAAACAATTGACTTTTGGGGAAAGTGGTAGAACAAAAGTTATTCATTATTATGGGTGCTATAACACCCTTTCAGATTAGTACCCCCTTTCTGACTAACCTTGTATAATAAAACCGTAACGATGCTAAAACTGTACATTATTTATTTTTGGACAAAAGTAAGTGCTACGCATTCTACGAACAATACTGATGCCAAATATGTCCTTTTAGAATGTTTCTCTGTTTGTACGTTTGAGCTTCACGCCAGTGCTACTGGACAAATGCAGTTGTTTGGCAGACACATTCGTTAAAGAGCAGGGGGCCTACTCCCTAAGTCTGTCAATGAAGTTAGTCGCCCGTCCGAAAGTAGCCCAAAACGTAGGAGCGAATAAAACAAGTGTCAAGTTCAACTTTTCGGACGGGTTAAAACACATCGGTAGTACACACAACTGTCAAATCGTGTTGTCATTCATTCTTAGTTCGGGCCCCGAAATAATCGTATGTTCATAGGTGATAGGGAGTAGGAAACGCTCGTAACTAAGGCCGAAACCACAGACTTCGTGCTTAGGGAGTAGACCCCTAGGTCAGTTTATAGGTACAAATTATTACGCTATAAAGGCAAAGCCGCGGGTACAGCTAGTTATGATATAAAATACTATAAGTTTGAAAATTCTGATGTTGCCAGCTTAATGCCCGGCTTCCACTGCGAGCAAAAAAGACTCCGTACGGGGTTTGTTGAGCTCGAGATAGTAAACTACATAGAAGTGCTTCCACTGCCTGTAAAAGATTTATTACTATGTACTTTACTATTGCGAGCTCAACTAACTTCGTAGGGAGTCCGTTCCGCTCGCAGTGGAAGGGGGGGGCATTATTGTTTTCTACAACTTTGCCTTCATCATATTCCACTTTTAACTATCACGAATTTTAATAGATTCACTCTTTATGTTGAATGAATTCGTTTTATTACATATAATTATAATTAAATAGTATTTAACTACCTTTTTTCTGTTATTAGGTTATTTTTAGGAAGGTATCGTTATAATAGCATTTTATTATAAAATTGCTAATTTTATAAGTACTTTATGCATTGTTACAGAACATTAATAAAAGTAGTCATGATATCTACAACTTTAGAAACGCTAAAGATTCCTTGAACCACGGTTAAATTGCGAACTAATTACTAGAAACATTACTCATACCTACTCGTGTAAACTATTAATAGATATACATAATGTTTCTAATAAAACTAGGTAAGTAGGTATATTTCTTTTACTTTTTTTTACTTATTTTTTTTTTGTGTGATATTTCATACGTTTCTAGTCCTTCACTTTCAAGCTAATAGAAAGCATAATCGTCAGCGCTTTTTCCTTTCATAAATAACTTATTAATAGAAAAAGTTGTTTCTTAATAGATGTTGTTAATCACACTCATTATAGTAAGTTGAACGGTAATGACGATTTCTCTAGAAGTTTTAAGAAACTATCTAATATACTGATTACTATACGTTAAGGTCCATCAACTAATCACTTTAAAGCACATAGGTATGTACTTTAAAAATTAGGTAGGTATTTTAGTCCAATACGATTACTAATTCACTAGAATTTATACATACGTGTGTAAGATTTGGAAACGATTGGTCAAGTATTCGGCGAGTTATTAAGCAATAAACAAATGAGCCAACAAGTGCATTTTAGCATTCGCAGTGCAATTTTAAATAAAGAACAATGTTAATTTTGCTTAGACTGTGGTTTTCTTTATTTATTAAGAAAACAACAATTGCGTTTATGGTCGGACCGTTTAGGATTTAACTTTGTTTCCGAATACTTTACAACTCGCGTGTCCTAGAAACTGTTGGTCGTAAAGTTTATTCAACCAACACAAAGAGGTCGTTCCGATGCACTGTTTAGCAACTTTACCTATACAATGCTTAGAAATATCTAGAATATTTTACGTTACTCACATATAATATTTTATTTAAAATTTTCTAACTCATTCATCCTAATAATTGTAAAGACCTTGGCCTATTCTCGCCATGTATGTCCTCCCTAAACCTACTTTATTTAAGCTCATTTATATACGCAGGCAACACTAACGCCCTTTATCTTGACCTATATAAAGTATTCAAATCAAGGACATGTCTCGTCTCAAACTCGTAGTAACAAAAACGAAACTGAATACAGACCGTTTTACTACAAAATTAATTCATAATAGGTAGTACATTATTGTTAATGCACAATAATTAATTCCATGTCAAGTGTTGAATAGAATGGGTGTGTGTGTGTGTGACAACGAAAGTGTAGACTAAAAACGTTTGCTAAAATAATTAGCGGGGCTTCATGTTGTGACTTTCCAAAGTACAGTCATTATCGCTTTTTGTCTTTGTACGCTGTATAATGAGATACTAATGGCTTTTAGTTATTCCTTTGAAAAACGCCATCGGCAAAGTTTTCTGTATAGGGAATTAAACAAGAAGCAGGGAACGAACGTCTACCAAGTGGTGGTCGGAGGTCGAAATAGTATGTACTAAGGGTCCAGGACATAATATTTTTGACTACTCCGGACATAACACCCTGGCATCCAAAAATGAAGAGGTCCCAAAAAAATGGGAAATGGATTGAATAAAAAAAATTCCAAATCTAGATAAACTATACTAACTACCAGTGGCGAAGGCTCCATACAACTCGATTCCTATCGGCTTTCCTTTCGAAATATGGCAAATACTAGTATCTATTATTTTCAATTATCATTTAAACAAATAATTGGTCTGGCTTCCCTTTTAATAAAATTCACCCTTCGCCACTGCTAACTACTAATAAACCCTTGGACCTAGAAAGCTGAAAATTTGCACAGAGGTTCCCTTTATAATGTAGACAAGTAATAAGGAAGGATTTTTCGAAATTCAACTCCTAAGAGAGTTAAATAGGGGATGTAAGTTTGTATGGAAAATTGACATTTAACAGGTTCAAAATTTTTCACGCAAGCGAAGCTGCAAAAGCTAGTCTGTAATAAGCAAACTAGTAAAATAATTCGCTGTGTTTTAGTTCTAATACTGTAGCTGTGGATCAGCGCAATTGTAATAATAAAGCTGGAGTCCAAAGATTTTCGTTAATTTTTAGTAAACCAATGAACTAATGTTAGTGAATGAGTGAGGTGCCTGAGTGCACGAACAGAAATTTTCTGCTCTAATAAACAAGTTCCCGATTACCCGTTAAGGCAGATCCTGGCAACACCGAGAAAACGATTGGTTAATGTAAAATAAACGAATTGTATAAAACGTGCTTATGAGCATTAACACGCATGACACAGTTTTGGGAAGTAATTTGACCGTAAGTATAAAAAAATAAAAACTTATTTTATGTAGAATCAATGATAATTTTTTTTATGAATAAAACAATGGTGAATGGATTGAACATTAACACGAACATCGGTTCTGTTATACAAATAAAATAATCACAAATTACTCTATAAAGAGATCAATGCAAAGATACAATTAAATATAAATTCAGTTCATGAACATTTTTCAATTCTACAATACATGTTTGAGAAATGTGAAATGTCCAAGAGTGTATTTAGATTTTTCTGCCCATAAAAAATAACGAGATCATTGTAATTTAAAATAGATTATGCATATAATTAACATACATTTCGTGTAAGATGTAGCTAGTCTCGATGTTCATAAGAGCAAAACCTCAAACGCGTTCCGTGGCCCTATGGCGAATTGTAGCGGTTACTGCTTAAAAATACTTTTGAATATTAGCACGCCACAACCATGACGTTATGTTTATTTCTGGAGCGTGTGATTTTGATAATTTATGTAGGAATAAAATAATAATAATAGAGACCTGCATAAGATTTCCAAATATTTACGAAATGTTTTCTTTCTGAATATAATTTGGCTCTCTAAAGGCGGCCTGTGGGATGGTCTCTCGGACCACACACTTTACTTATTCTGAGAAACATACGTGATCATGCCAATCTCATGAACGTATTTCGGCTAAAATTATGACCAAATTATGATGACATTCGTGAAGTGTCATTGTTGAACGAGTAACGGAGGAAGAGATTCTTAAAAAAAAACGCTATTTGTGAATGTAACTTGACTCAGATTATCTGAAAAACAGCTGGCAGGTGATTACCGCAAATGACGGGAGCTTATTTTCTTTTGTCTGAAGAAATATCAATTAACTAAACGACCTAGTAAGTAGGTACCTATCACATTAATTGTTTCACAATACAAAAAAAAAAGTCTTTCTCTCTTTCTATAATACAAATTTTGTACAGTTATGTGAGTCATCAAATATTATATTACGAATGAATTATAGACTGCAGATCAAATTTTAATACCGTAATTAAATTAAATACTAATTGATTTTCTATTTCATTGCATTCTGAAATTAACGAAGTTTAAATTATTGCAAGTGAATGTTAATTGACCACTACCAATAACTTGTCACTACTTACGTTTAGTTTGAAGATCTGACTATGAGAGGACGTGACGTAGGTATTCATAGCCTTACAACCTGATAAAATTCTGGAGAGATTTATAAAAAATAGGTATCAATGTAGAGGTGACTAGTACAAAGTCTCAAGTTTCACTAGTCGTAGTACACGAACGCTTCGTGATAGTTACGTACTAAACGTTGCGCCTGCGGTCGCGGCGTCATTGATTGTTTTCAGTTGCATCTTAGCCTTCAACGTCGCATTTGTCGGTTCATTATCATACAAAACCTTAGTCCCTTTCATTCTGATTATTCAGATCTTATGAAATCGTTAGAGATTAACACAAAGTGCTACATTATTTGTATGTTTTTCATTGTTCATTTGATGTTACAGTTTCCGTAAAAATGAAATGAAATTATGGTTTTATAATAATGTTATCTAGGCCATTTCTATTTGATTTAATTTATGCGATATCATGATGGACGCAATTTGTATATTCGTTGTCGTTGGTTACGACCGTGAAGAGCCGTAGTTATTCAACCCAGTTCATCATTCAATACAATTAAAAACGTGTTTCTTTTATGAATTGCAGTTGGTATATTCCTATTTAGTATTCAACCAAAACTAGTACGATTATCAAAATAATTCAATAAATTATTATTATGAGTAGCCTTCCTATTAAAACGATTTTTCATTAACGAGAATTTTATGCAATTTACTTCTCAGAAACTATCAAAAGAATGTAGACTGAAAACAATAAGAAAAATTATTGGAAGAAAGCTGCAGAAGAACATAAACTTGGTTATTATAAATATGTATGTATTTGTGTTTAATGCATTTTAATTGTTTGAAAAATATTGTAACCTTACCTTATATGACAATGCAGACGATGTTTTGAATCCAGAAAATAGAACACACACTATTACAAGATATAGCACTGGGAAATTAAAATTAAAAGTAGTAAATATGTTGGTATTTTTTAGGGCATGAGGCACACCGAGCGCCCGTGACACTGCGCACAGGTCGGAGCTTTGAGTGGCGCGTGCGCACCCACCTCTTACTTATAGTTTCAGCCGCGCGGTGTAACACTTTCCCCACCTATCTTCATCTCTTTATAAATGTAAGAGATATTCGAATTTCTCTTTGGTTTTCCAAAATTGACTATTTTTATTCAGGAGAATAATCTATGAGGAAAATCTTACTGTAAGTATGTCTCCTATAAAATTTCAAATAAACAGGAAATCAGTGTGTTAGTTTTAATATAAAAATAAATTTTGTCTATGAATGTAATGATTAAGAACTTATTAAGAACATGATAAGTACTATTATTTTCTTTACTAAATATTTTAAACTTCTGAAAACGTGCATACAGTCTTTTGATCTCTGCATTTACCGGTTCACGGTTTTATTTAGCATAAACGTAATTTTATAATCTCAAACGGTCTGAAAGAATGCTTTTCAAAAACTTTCTTCATCACGATTTGCAATAGTAGAATATTCTCATCCTGCAAATACAACGGAATAACGACATAAATTGATGTGAACATGAAGATCAAAAGTCGATGATTCTTTCAAAAAATCTCTTAAGAATCATATTTTAAAGGAATCAAAACTGTAAATTGTCTTCGGGTACTGTACCTATCTAAGCTATTTTTGTTGTGTAGCCGCTGCGTCACCTTGTAATTTAACTTAATTAGATATAAGTTTTTCTCATGTAAGTGAATATCATTCTTTTTGAGAAATAAAGTTCTTAAACCTAAAAAAAAATGTAATGAACTGTACCCATGAAATATGTTTAATATAAAAATAGCCAGATGTCATACTTACTTGTAACTTTATCTTTTCAGAATAACCCAACAACCGAAGTTGCTGTGACCGAATAGAGCTAATCGCAGCTAAAGATTGCAAGTTCTTAGATAATGTGACCACAAACGTTCTCTTGCAGTCAAGTCAACCTTCAGGCCAATTATATTATTTAGGCTTTGAAGCTAACATTGACGTCATCCTAACAAGTACTGCAAACGTCCCGATTGCCCCTAAACAAGGTGTAACTTAAATAACGCACAACCTCTTAAGGGGTCACTGTACTCATCATTATGAACAACTTTTACCATGACCCCAAATATGAAATCGCGAAAAAAAAATCAGCTGTACCCTACATTTATGTTCGCATAACTCGTCAAAATGTAGGGAACAGCAGATTTTTTTTCGCGATTTCATGTTTGGGGTCATAGTAAATGTTGTTCATAATGATGAGTACAGTGACCCCCTTTAAGTTACACCTTGTAGATGGGTTATGTTTAGATTTCGCTTTTGTGTTTTGAGTTCTACTGTTTACCCAAAGGTGAATCCTGACAGCTCAGTCATTTCGTAAATTGTAAAGAGACTGCTATCGCAAAAACGTAAACGACATCATCAAAAACCGTAAAACAACAATACTCTAATCCATGTTTTTTTTTTTTTTAATATTTGATATTCTTTTTTTTGTAGGAAAACGTCAGGAATCAATTTACGGTGAAAAGGGAATAAGAAAATTTTAAGCAAAGGATTTTTTTTTGATATCTCTTTTTATTAAAAAAAGTAATAAAACTTGAAAGCAAGAAAAAAATGTTTATTCGCGCCGACAATACCTTCCCCATAAGTATACAAGGCCAAAATGGAAGGCATATATATGAATAATATGATTTATTAAAGTAATATCAATTCAGAACTACGCAATCTCAATTTGCAATTTTCAATGCACTTAAACGAATTGCATTTGTTAACAAAAAGAGAAATTTGAGCAATATTACTAAACGCCTATGTGACGTATGTAAATGTAATGTACTTATATGGTAGAAAGATAGGAGAGGTGTTGCATTCCGATCTGTGGTCAAACTACACCATGGGGTTTAGATTTGATTACTAATTTGCGTACACTACAGCCCATTGAAGCTGAGGGGCTCGTGGCTAATAAGAATCGCATAATTTATTTATTTAAACAATTTAACTAGAACGGTCATAGACCAAGTAAGTAGTTAGCGAAAATTGACAATTATTTAAGTGATTATAATTTGTTTAATTAGTGTAATAATTACACTAATTAAATAAATTATAATCATTATTAATTTCATTTAGCATGACTCAAAATAAGTAAGTTAAAGTAAATTTCATAAAATAGATTACATTTCATTGACTCACAGACAACAAAAATTACGAATTAAAATTAAAATTGAAACCAATCATACATCCCTGTCACACATCTTCAAGCACCCTGTCAACAGCTTCGCCCATCCATCCTCAAACAAATCAGTGTTTGGGTATGAGTCCAGGAGATCATACGATTTGTGCGGTTAAGCTGCGCTACCCGCAGTGTCTCAAGACGAAAGTCTTTGACCAGTGCGTGTTGCCAGTGATTACATACGGTACTGAAACGTGGTCGCTCACAATGGGCCTCATAAGAAGGCTCAAGGTCACCCAAAGGGCAATGGAGAGGGTTATGTTTGGATATTAGAAATGATGAGATCCGCAGGAGAACTAAGGTTCGACATAGCTCGAAGAATTATCAAACTTAAGTGGCAGTGGGCGGGGCACATTGCTCGCAGAACGGATGGCCGATGGGGCCGAAAAGTTCTGGAGTGGCGACCGCGTACCGGAAGACGCAGCGTGGGTAGGCCTCACACAAGGTGGACCGATGATCTGGTGAAGGTCGCGGGAAACCGCTGGATGCGAGAAGCACAGGACCGGTCGACGTGGCGATGCTTGGGGGAGGCCTATGTCCAGCAGTGGACGTCTTTCGGCTGAATGATGATGATGATGACCCGCAGTCAGTCCGCAGATGGGTGACCATTCGTTACACATCGAGACCCCTCTGTGCCTCGGAGAGCACGTTAAACCGTCGGCCCTGGGTGTCATAAGAATTCCTATGACAGTCGTTAAGAACCCCGGAAGTCCGACAACCGGTCTAACCTTAGGATATCGGCATTGCACAGTTACTGGGCTGTGGAGGTCCGATGGCAGTCGCTCCGTATAAAATACTGGTATTCAGCCGCAGCTAGGGGTCTACTCCCTAAGCACCAAGTCCGTGGTTTCGCCCTTAGTTACGAGCGTTTCCTACTCCCTATCACCTACGGACATACGATTATTTCGGGGCCCGAACTAAGAATGAATGACAACATGATTTGCCAGTTGTCCCTACTACCGATATGTTTTTGCCCGTCCGAAAAGTTGAACTTGACACTTGTTTTGTTCACTCCTACGTTTCGGGCTACTTTCGGACGGGCGACTAACTTCGTTGACGGACTTAGGGAGTAGGCCCCCTGGTTAGACTGGAAGCTGACCCCAACATAGATGGGAAAAGGCTAGGAGGAAGATAGCCCATTGGAGCTATCATCGTAGTCATCCATCTAATGATAGGCCACTGTTGGGTTACTAAACACTCTTGTTCCTAAATCCTAAATCCTCTGATTTTCCCGGTAATAAACCGTAGCTAGAGAGATTTGTACACAGCAGTGAGGTTTATAGGGCTTAACACATTCGAGTCCACCATACTTTTCATAGGGATCATATGCCATGCCACCATACATATTGCTAGTGGTCCTTCCAGGAGGCTCCCACGGCATTACGTTTGCGCTAAGAGTGAACCCTCGAGGAGGGTTCCTGGCATTAGGTAAAAAACCCTAAAAATACGATACTACGTCGTAAAATAGGTGTCTGCTTCTTTCATGAAGGTGAATTTTCCAAAAAAAAACCTACATTAAAATGAGCCCTCTACGAGGGCACCCGGCATGGCGAATGAGACTACAGGGTGCCCTCCTGGAGGACGACACCCGGCACTGAACGTGTTAAATTTAATGAGAATGAACTGCTATACCTAAATAGTACTAGTACGAAGAGTTAAGCCGTCATAGACTTAGTTATAACATGTTATTAAAATAAAGATAAAAACTAAAGTATTGGCAGGTACACGATATGAATATAACTTGACAACTGGTAAATGTCTTCCCATCTATCTACTCAAAGTTCACGTAGATAATACACTACACTACTAGTTATACAATAACAAATGGGTTGGTTCTAGTTACTTAATTGGCTTTATGGTTGAAGCGACTAATTATTTGCTTGCAGGGGTGGCTACAAGTAAAACAAACGTACTGTACGGCTCAAAGTATTTTCTCATACTACTTTTTATTATAATTCACAAGACAGCTAAGCAATATTGTACAAAAACAAACCTATAGGTGAGTATAGATCAGTTCGGAAAGTACTTAGCACATGAAAAAATACAAGGTGTAAACGAATTCGTATAATTCCTTCAAACCACATGATCTATTAATGGTATAAATATATTAACCCCGCACGGGATTATACTTACATTGATTAAAAATGAAAAATACTTTTATTTTCCCAAATACATTTTTTATGTGATAGAAAATTTTGATGTCCTACATAAATGAATGAAGACATGGCAATACAGCTGACGGGCAAGACTAGCGCGATATCACTCTCTTTTTTTGTTGATTCTGTAAAAAACTTATGCAGGGTCAATCAGTGTCACCAATATATCACGCGGTTTGAAGGAATTACACGAATTCGTATACACCCTGTATATTTAGCGCTTTCAATATACAATAAATATAACGTAATATTATAGTTTCGTCATTCAAAGATTATTATAGAAAATCTTAATATTGTCTAGAAATTATTTATTATAGTATCGCTACGTGTGTGACGCGGGCTTTAATCTTAAAGGGTTTCACCCAAGAACAAAATCGATGATCGGATTTTAAAGAAAAAAAGTAGTTATACCCTTGTTTTTTTAAATCTGGTTGCCAATTGTTGTCCTTTTTAAAGCATCTATTTTCAAAGGAGCTTACGTTACAAAATGTATGTAGCTACCGTCACAATAATGATACGAATCTACTTTTTTCTTTGCTTGGAGAAATCCTCTCGGGGTATTCAAGAGAATTCCCGCCGACGACGCGAAGGAGCATTTAGGAGCATTATGAACCTTGTATATTTGTACAATTTCATCCCAGTTTATTCAAAAGGTTTGGCGATGAATACAGCTTCAATGCCAGGATTATGGAGACACCTCTTCTAAGTACCCAGAATGAGAACAGAAATGTTTAACACAAATCGGCTGTCCCATTTCAAAACCTAGTAAGGGCTTAAAACGAAATTTTAATAAACGTTAAATCAGTCAGCCTTTGAAAAGTATTTATGTTATGTAAAACCATGTGGTTCAAGTGACTTACTAGGTTTTAAAACGATCAGAGGCAGTGAATGGCACTTACTAGGTATCGATGTTTAAATATATCTGCTTATTATGTGAGTTTTCAACGCTGGTGTTTTTGTATTTGGTAGAGACTTTCTAGGTTGGCAAGATTATGCAATAAAACGTTTTTGTAAAAAGTGTCCCTTACTAGGTTTTGAAATGGGACAGCCGAAATTGTACCCTATGACAATTCGTCTGTTTAATAAATTTCCTTTATTCATTTTATAACATATTTGATACATTTTTAAATATTAAAATACAAATAAAAACATTTAAAAATATATAAAATAGTAGCCCACCGGCATCGGGAACAGGGTCCAAGCTACCGGCGGTCAGGGCCTCAGCGAGAGGAACCTCCTAACAATACGCGCCGTGTCGAGAAGTACCGCTTTCTGTATCAGGCCCTTGATCCAACCGCCCAACGAGAGCCTCTTAAGGTGTTGGTCGAGGCTCTTGGCTATTAAGCCATTCGCCGTAACTACTATCGGCACAATTACTGCTGAATCAACATCCCACATGGCGACAACCTCGTGTGCCAAGTCTTGATATTTAATTTCTTTATCTTTCTCAGCTTTCACGAGGTTCTCGTCATGCGGAACAGTGATATCAACAATCATTGTGAGACGCTCTGATCGATCTATCACCACTATATCAGGCTTATTGGCTACAATAGTCCTGTCAGTGATGATAGATCGATTCCAGTACAATGTGACATGACCATTCTCGAGAACTGGGTCGGGCACATACTTGTAGTATGGTACTTCAGCGTCCACAAGGTTGTATTTAAGAGCAAGTTGCTGATGGATAATCCTAGCTACGAGGTTGTGTCTGTGCAAATACTCACCGTTAGCAAGACGAGAACAACCAGAGACAATATGTCGGATAGATTCACCGGGACAGTGGCATGCCCGACAGATGTCAACCGTGCCGTCCTTCACAACATATTTTCTATAATTGTTCGTCATCATAACTTCGTCCATAATTGCACAAACAAAACCTGCGGTTTCCCCGAAAAGGTCACCGAATCGTAGCCAGGCCACGGACGCTAGAAAATCTACATCGGGCCCATGAAGGGCCCGGTAAAAGCGTCCGTGAAGCTCCTTGCTTCGCCATACATCCTTGCGACCATTGGTATCAAGCACTACAGGCTTGCGCCAGTTCTCTTTAGCCAAGGAGAGCGGGGTGAGTCCTTTGTCCACTGCGACTACATCTCGATGCATCCCCACCTCGGTTTGGGAGAAGTACTCCCTGAGACTGCACACCTCGCGGTTGTGGAGGGTTTTAGCATTTAAAAAGCCTCGACCCCCACACTTCCGCGGGATGTACAGTCTCATTACCGACGAGCGTGGGTGATGCATACGGTTTGCAGTCAGCAGCGTACGGACCCTCCTATCCAGGGCGTCCAGTTCGGTCTGAGTCCACTTGAGTATGCCGAAGGAGTACATCAGGACCGGCATGACCCAACCGTTAAAGGCGCGCACCTTATTTCCGCCTGACAAAAGACTGTTAAGTACTTTTTTCAGGCGGCCATAGAAGCGCTCCCTTAACGATTGCTTCATGTCAGTCTCATTAATGCCTAACGCTTCCGACATGCCCAAGTATTTGTAGGTTTCGGTTGAAGAGAGGGATCTAAGGTGTATGGAATCCGAGAGTTGGGTTCCCACGGATTCCATAATCCTTCCTCGCTTTACATGCATGACTGCACATTTGTCCACACCAAATTCCATCCTGATAGAATTACTGAAGGTTTCAGTTACCTTCAGTAACTCCAGCAGTTGCAAATTGTTGGGGGCAAAGAGTTTCAGGTCATCCATGAAAAGGAGGTGGGATATTACCTGACCACCTCTTCTCAACCGATAGCCTAGCCCTGAACCCTCCAGCAGGGTGCTTAGAGGGTTCAAGGCTAAGCAGAACCACAGCGGGCTCAGACTATCGCCCTGGAATATACTCCGCTCAATCCTGATTGGTTCTCCTATCCCTTGGATTTGCTGACATCCTGGATAGTGAAGCACCGTCCTCCATTGCCCCATACATGACGTCAGGAAGGTGCGTAGAGTTGTATTTACTTTATACAACTCCAACACCCTCATGAGCCATGTATGTGGCACCGAGTCGAAGGCCTTCTTATAATCTATCCAACATGTCGACAGATCCTTTCGGGATCGGCGAACCTGTTGGCTAATGGCCATGTCAATGAGGAGTAGCTCCTTAGTCCCGCGGGACCCATTCCTACATCCATTCTGAGAAGCAGACATGATCGAATTGTTATCAATATGATTATTAATCTTTGTTCTCAGAATGGATGTAAGAACTTTATAGACCGTCGGTAAACACGTGATCGGCCTATAATTTTTTGGTTCCGCGGTACTACCTGATTTATGGAGCAGGTGGGTAACTCCTGTCGTTAAAAACTGTGGGAGCGTACCAGTTTCCAGAGATGACTGGAACTGAGACGCCAAGCGAGCGTGCGAACTGCGCAGCCATTTTAGCCAAAAATTGTGCAGTCCGTCCGGCCCCGGAGATTTCCAATTTGGCAGCGGACGGACTGCACCGGCTACGTCTTGGGGGCTGATTAAAATAGCCCCCATGTCTAATATAGGTTCGCACATTCGCTCGACATCTCGCATCCAGTCACCCTCGGTGTGGGTGACGGGCACCGACCAGATATTGCGCCAAAATGAATTCGTGGCGTCATCATCCGGTAGATGCGCGGCACCCACACTTTGATCTGGCCGCTCCCAGGTTCTGTATACCCACCTTTCATCGCTTCGGAACATGCGATTTTGGTTATACCGGTCCACTCGTCGCCTATACCTTCGTATGCGGCTTGCCCATGCATAGACCTTCTGCTTTAGGAAGTCGATGCGCTCTGTGACACGAGAGATATACTCTCGAGGACTGACATCAGTCCCCGAGAATGCTCGTCTCACAAAGCGCATCACTCTCGGTCGAGTATTGCCCTCCCTAAAGCAGATCAACTTGCCGATGAGTGCCCTAGCCTCAGCGATACGGCGTTCGATCCTGCACTGCCAAGCCGGTACAGCATTTTTAGGTCGTGTAGCTCTCTCATTATTTATAAACTTAATAATACTTTTAACAATTAATAAATTAATTATTAAAAGACATAAAATAGATAACACATCCTTTTAAATTCAAAGGGTTTTTAGCTCGTTAGTAAATATTACAACTTATAAGAGTATCTAATTTCTATCATGTTCATTAATAAAAGTTAAAAAAAATATTAAAAATTTAAGTAAGTAGACATGACGTATTGCCACGCCACGCAAAAATGTATTTTTGAAGGTAAATTTTGTAAATGATGTGAATGCAAAGCAAAGTAATCTAATAATAATCTATTAATACATTAATTTTATTAATAGACAAAGACTAAAACTCTCTTAATAATAATGCAATTGTAATTACGTCCTGTTTTCGAGAGAACGATGCGCTCGCGCCCTTGTTCGCCATTCAATCAGACTTGATTGTGTAATAACATTATTGGTAAGTGATGTAGTAAAAATCAGCATACAAAAATAAAAGTAAGTTAAATATAAATCTGTTTTAGGAAGTTAGAAAAGAGGACAAGTGATACTGGGGGCCAATTTAAATAACAAAAAATTACTAAATTAATTTTATTTTTAAAGTAATTTTATTTTTCTATTTTAAGTGGCATAAACAATATATAAACTTACAGCAATCCCGGGTAATTTGCTGTTATCCATTAAAGAGTTCCATTGTCAATCTCCGAGGGTCTTCATCAGATCTTCACCAAATTTAAATGGGACCACCTCGGGACAATACTCTTTCAAACAAAAAATCGCTTCCAGTGTGCCTATAAAATTTGAAGAGTTCCCTCGATTTCTCCAGGATCTCATCATCAGATCCTGACCTGATGAGCATGGGAACATCTGTGAAGTATACCTTTTCAAACAAAAGAAGAATTTTCCAAATCCGTCCAGGCGTCTTTGAGTAATCAGGGAATATACATAAAAAAAAAAGATTCCGACGAATTGAGAACCTCTTCCTTTTTTTGAAGTCGGTTAAAAATTGTTGCCAACGCAAACGAACCACAACCGTCAGTCAGTTTTTGTTTACGAAAACTGTCAAAATTATTGATTTTGTTTTTTGTGTCAAACAATTTGACAGCTTTTGAAATTGAAAACAGTCTGAATGAACGGTTCGACCTTGGTTCGGTTGCGATTTATCAAGATTCTTTTAGGAGAATTGGGCTGCTGAAACTTGCATTGCCTGGAGTCTCTACATGGCTTAAGGTAAAAGTCCGAGACGGGCTGCAAACTGCAGCCTGCGCGCAAGTCGCCATCGGAATAGCGCCTTTAAGGTGTGCACTTTAAAGGTGCTATTTCGACAGCGACTGCAAAACTGCAACCGCAGACCGCAGCCGCAGATCGCACCGCAAGCGATACTACTTTTGCAGTTTGCGGTTTGCAGCCCGTCTCGGACTTGTACCTTAAATCTAACCCTGAGTGGTTCCAGATATCTTCTTGAGATCGTCCAGCCATCTAGCTGGGGTGCTACGCTGCGTTCGCAGATTTGACGAGAGAGATATAAGTACCTAGATATCATTAAAATGATCTCAACATATTAACTGCGGCTGACGCGCATGTGTGTCATAGTGAACACATAATTGTTTCTCTAACAGTAAACAGTGCCTGTGAGCAATTTAATTTTATTGATACGTTAACGCGACTCACAATTTGATCGTTAAATACAAAAGATAGGATATTACAGTTATACAGTGGCGGATTTAAAATGTTATCAGATTTGACATTCGATTCCTTCTCACACTGTGTGAAATAAGGTAGGTATAAGATGTTACATCAACTTACATACTCGTAAGTATTACTTTTAAAATTGTAACTTTACACACAACGCTACGAACGCAAGGCTCCGACTAGGGATTGCAATCCGGAAAACCGGATCCAGTAATCCAGCGGATCCAGCATCATTAAACGTCTATCGAATCCGGCATGAGTTTGCCGGATCACCGGCTCCGTTAAATTAAAAAAAAAATACATACACACCGATTTCTTGGAAAAGTACTGGCCTTATTGTGATTATAGTGCCAGTGATAAAACAGATTTATAATTATTGTAATAAATTCAAGAATAAAGGTCACAGCTCATTAGAGCCACCGACCCTCATCGCCTCGCCTCGTGCGGTTAGTATTCTTTATATGAACTTGTATGGATGTGCGCTCACTACATCAACTCCGTAGCGTCATCGGTCGATCGCCTCGGGCGTATGCCGTCCACGCGCAGACGACGAGTTGAGCACTCGGTGACAACTCGCTGCTCGCATCCTTGCCTTGCGTTGCTGCGCACTGCCAACGCACAAGTCCCGAGTGAACCGCGCGCTGCTATCGAATGGACTCCTACGACAACTCCTCTGGTTGATCACGCGACGTTTACTGGTGATAACGCGGCGTCCACCCGAAAACCACCTGCTGACAACGAGTGGACGCTGAGCGACGAGGCGACGCGGGTCGAGTGCCGGGTCTGCTGGGACAGCTGTGACTGTGACCTTAAGACTGCTGGTGTGCCTATAAATTACCTAATTCTTGTGATTTCATTTGTTAAGGTTGATTTAGTTAGAATAAGTCACTAACATTACAAGATATCATTAACGACATTTGCTCTGAAATCTAGTAAGATTGAATTTAACTGCCTGTCATTATCTTATTATCATTTAAGCCTTTTATTTCCCAAAAAATATAGATAGATAGATAGATAGATAGAATATACTTTATTGTACACCAAAATTATAATACAACTCTTATACAATAACATACATTGAAGGGTACAATGGCGGTCTTATCGCTGAGAGCGATATCTACCAGACAACCTTTGGATGAACAGGAAGACAATGAATAAGATAGGGGGGGTAGTCCGTGGTGTACTGCTGCAAAATATATACTACACACAATACATAGACATAATACTTACATTTAAAATTATATATACATAGATATTATATATATGTTTTATACTAATATGTGACAGGGAAAAACAAGGTAGATTGATGATGAGGTACAGGTATCATGAGGAATTAGAAACGTGTTGAGAGAAGAAATGGTCTTTAACTAATTTTTTAAAAGAATCCAATGACTGAGCTTGTCTTACTGGCATCGGCAACGCATTCCACAAACGTACAGCCTGGACTGTAAAGGATTTGTCATAGAATTTGGTAGAATGCGAGGGCATCGAAAGTCTCAAATTTTCCGATGATCTTAAGTCTCTAGTATGAGTGTCATGTAGGAACTTAAAACGTTCTTTGAGATAAGAGGGGGTTGCGGGATTGAACAAAACACTATAAAGCAATGATAAGATATGAGCATTCCGGCGAAGGCGGATTGGCAGCCACTTGAGCTTAATGCGAAATTCTGAAACATGATCATATTTGCGTAAACCAAATACGAATCTGATACAAAAATTTTGGAGTCGCTCAAGCTTATCTAGCTGCACTTCAGTAAGATTAGGATAGCTAGCATCGGCATAATCAAGGATTGGGAGAAGAAGGGATTGGGCGAGCGCAGTTTTAGTGGCAGTTGGCAGAAAATTGCGCAATCTCCGTAAAGACCCCGCTGACGCAAACAATTTGCGGCTTACTTCTTGCAACTGAGGACCCCAAGAAAACTCTTTGTCTATATAAATACCCAGGTCTTTCACTGAATCGCTGTAAGGAATTGTCGAACCATCAAAAACAATCTGGGGAAGCTGTAACCAGTCAATTTTCGAGCGTAGCCTAGGGCTGCCGACAACAATGACTTGAGTCTTCGTAGGATTAACCCTTAAGCCATGAGCCACACTCCAGTCGGAAATACGTGCTAAATCCTTATTCACCATATTAACAGCCTCAGCCAACTCGTCTAAGGGTGCTTGTGAATAAATTTGCAGATCATCAGCATAAAGGTGGTAGGATGAGAGAAGTTCATTGGAAATAGAATTTATAAATATTGCGAAAAGAAGAGGAGAGAGAACGCCCCCCTGTGGTACGCCGGCGGAAGTATCACACCATGAAGAGAAAGTATCTTCAATGCGAATACGTTGACGGCGGAAATATATTGAAAATTCATTGCATATTATCTTAATTAAAACATTCATTTGGCTCTTAAAATTAATAAATTCATTCGTAAGGCTAAGCGTATGCTGAGACGCAGGTGACGCAGGTGCACGCAGCGCAGCGCAGAGCAGATTTTGTAATGTATGAACGTACTAAGAGCTGTGTACGCTGCGACGCAGACGCGTGCGACGCAGACATGCGTCTGCCCTGCTCTGCGCCTCGTTGTAGTGCCGGCACAGATTTCTGCGCGACGCGTGCATGTCCACATGTGTTCTTTACCGCTAATTCGATTTTTATTGCAATGACAGAACATTTAATTGAATTAGTGCGTTGGGAACCTTGTCTGTATCATTAGACTATTAAAAAAAACGTTCGTCAACTCGAACGCGTCTATTCTTTGTACTAGTTAAAACTCGAATGTGTCTTCGAGCTGCGTCGCAGCATGCGGTCGTGGCCTATGTTTGCCTCGCCTGCCCTGCGCGGCAAAATCTGTACTGTTCTGCGCTGCGTCACCTGCGTCTCAGCATACGCCTAGGCTAATAATTGTACATGCATTTTAACCATAATTAAATCAACACAAATATTTTCTTCTTTTTTTCCGTAACGTAAATTTGCACGTTACGTCAACGCACCGTGCCGCGTTACCGTAGCGTTCCACGTTGACGACGTCGTGACGTGGTGATGTGGACAGGCCCACGCGGCGTCCTACGTAAGCGATCTAGAAGCGACGCGAAAATAACAAACAGTCGATACCTATTGAAGTGGCCTACGTTACCAAACGCACGTGGAGTGCGGTGCGTCGCAACGCGAAGCGAAGCGAACGAGATCAGTTGTCATGATATTTTCGCGCGAACTGGATGCAGTGCCGTACAGTGCTACTACGTACTGACGTCGGTGCGCGGCGGTTGGTTCGCGAGCTCGTAGGACAAAGCCGCCGCTTCGCACCGCATCGCACTGAATTCGCGTAGCACCGCATCGAATCGCTTCGCAATTCGCGTTCGCTTTGAACCGCCTACGTAAGACGCCGCGTAAGTAACCATAGTGTAGGTACAATACGTCCGTAATAACTTGCCCGGAACGTAGGCTTTTCGAACTTTCGCGCATATACTGAACAAGAAAACTGTTACTCTTAAAACTATCATATTAACTTTACATGTCCCGAAAGATGATGTTACAATTTTTTTTATTATATGCCATTTAGTGCCTAAAAATCACGCTCGAGGTTCAGGGCGGCCAAGTTATGGCGTAACTACACTTGGTCGTTTGCCCCAATTCGGTTATCAAATTTACTTTGACTCTACCCGTATTCGGGCAATACTATGGGCATCTGAATTCGGGTAAACGACCAAGTGTAATTGCGCCCTTCTATCGACTGTACCTACTGTACTGTGTACAGTTTGTCAGGGCTTTCACTGAACTGTGTTTGTCACTTTCAATTTGTTGTTGTCAGACGAATGTACTTAAGAAAATCTATGTAACGTATACCCAGCAATTACTCAGAATTCTCAGGAGACAGCTTAGCAGCGTAGACATACAATGCTTAATCAAGACTTCTCCTTAAATGGATGGTAGGTAATTGCAATCACCACTCGAGCAGACAGAGCTGTGGTTCGGAAAGATTCAAATCTAAGTTATCCTTAAGAGGACTCAGAACCTCCGGCTGCTGGGAAATAGGTTTTTCAATAAACATTTACCGTCTCGACACGCGACCCCAATGCTGAGAGGGGGAGTAGCATTTTCTAAAGGCAATTATTTCGGCTTTGGCGTGAACTTATTTTGTTATTGGGTGCCGCCGTTTCTATCAGACTTTTCACATTTAACGGATAATTCTTATCTCAGAAACATATATGTGGCGGTTTGGCAGATTTACTATGATACAGAAACTATCAAACCGCCAACTAACCGACGATGCGACCCTAAATCTTAAACAAATTCAATATTTGTGATGTTATTTTCTCAATCAAAGCAAAAAATAGGTTTTTATTTGGGTTTTTTCTTACGTATCCACATTATACGACAGGAACAAAGACCATAATTATCTAGTTTCAAAGTGCCATTAATTGAAATCTTATACAAACAGTTATGATAAAAAACTCAATAACGATTATTTAATTTTCTGCTACCTTTCCAGAAATCATCACAAACAATGAAGGGGCACGTTGGCGCATTTTGTATGAAAATTCGGAGGTTCCAGTCCGTCTTACTGTAGTCTTGACACGCAATATTGTAACAAGATGTGAATGTGTCTCGGAGTTTGTTGAATTTTGTGCGCTCTTTCATACAATATTTGACAAAGACCATGACATATTTTTTGTTACGCCTGTTAGATACAAGTTGGTTTTGCGCACGGATACAGGGTTATTGGTAAAACACTAACAACCTCTTATGCGTTTACAGTTTCGTGTAGTGCTGGACTTAGGTAAAGGGTAGCACTACCCCAGCTCTTCCCGTGGGTGTCGTAAAAGGCGACTCAGAGATTCTCTAGAGCATGGGCAGCAGCGTTCTCTGAGTACTTTAACAACCATACTGCGATCGCCAACCCACCTACCAAGCGTGGCGATTACGGCAAACCCACCCTTTTGGGGGAAGCCTATGTCCAGCAGTGGACGTCTTTCGGCTGAGTGATGAACCTCTTAAGGGGTCATTTTACTCATCATTATGGACAACTTATTATGGGACCAAAATAGAAATCGCGAAAAAGATATTAGCTTTTCCCTACATTTTGACGAGTTATACGAACATGGTAGGTGTATTTTTTTCGCGATTTCAGGTTTGGTCCCTTAATAAAATTTGTTCATAATGATCAGTATTGTATTGACCCCTTATGAGGTTGTTAGTGTTTTACCAATAACCCTGTACTTAGATGGTTTGTTGATAGCAAGGATTCATACAGACACAGAAAGTATATTAGATCACAAATCAAATAAACACGTGTAGGTACTTAGGATTATTAATTCACTACAGTAAATTAGCAGGTCCTATCATTGTGGTTTGAGAGTAGTACATTGTTGTTTGACATTAGCACCTCAGTTTACCACACAGTAAATAATTGCTAGTACTGTAGTGCTAATGACGTAACTCTCTTATGGCACAATTATATTCGGTCGTTTGCCCCCAATTAGGGTATCCATATTTCTTTGACTTTACCCAAATTCGGGCAATATCATAGGCATCCGAATTCGGGTAAACAACCAAGTGTAACTGCGCCCTTAGGCCGTTTGTTCACCGCCACCGTCACCGAGAACTAGATGACGTTGCCGAAGTAGCGATACATACATTAGTATGACAGCGTGTCCACCGCACGTCCGTCATCCGAGCGCCGTCATCTCGGCCACCGAGATTTTCATTAAATCGGCGCTACCGTTAGAACTCCGCCGAGATCGAGACGGACCGAAATGACGGCAATACAAAACGCATCAGCTCTTGTCCACTACATCCGAGATTGACGGCGCCGGTGCTCGGATTTTTGTCTTATGTTGCGAACCACCGAGATCGGTCGCGGTGGACACACGATCGCCGTCACGTCGGCGTCGTTCCGAACTCGGTCCGAAATAATCTCGATGACGGCGGCGGTGGACAAACGCTATTGATAACGGATAAGATATATTACATTTAATTTAGCGGTCAGTAATAAAATAGTTGAAATGATTCTAGTCATTTCTAACCTATTCTACTCATCCACACCACAGAAATCTAAATAACAAAAGACAATATTTACGTATCTGTGGTCCACACTAATATTTTAAATGTAAATTAAAGTTTGTCTGTTTCTTGATTCTTCACGACTTAAACTACTGAAGCTGTTTTGATGAAACTTGGCACAGAGATCACCTGAAACCCGAAAAAGAACGTAGGAAACCTTTTTAACAACAGACTACGCAAGCAAAGCTGCAGGCGAAGCCAGTTGTTCATTAATTATTTTAGATTTTATTTCTTTTTTATGTGCGTCAACAAACGCTAAACTTAAGACTAGATACACACATCAAAAGTGTCTAGGGATCAAGCATTTTTATGCGGATTTCTTGAGATTGAGATGTGGCTTTGTAATAAATTTATGATTTTATAAATTTATATGGATCCTTTTTGGTGCATTTCATAATTTGAATCAGGAACTGTGAATCAAATTCGAGTAAAAGATGAAAATCAGCTGTCAATATTTTCCCTATAAAAACATACAACGCATTGAAGACATTATTAGTGCTACTGTTTCCCTACTACTGATTAAAACCAACGTTATTATGGAGCGGCGACGTCATTTAAGCAGGGAAGAAATGCTCAGAGCCGTGGGAATGATAGAAGCTGGTTCCCGGCAACGTACTGTGGCTTTAGCTCTGAATACAAGTCAGAGTGTTATCAGTCGACTTTGGACACGTTACCGAAGCACTGGTACCGTGGATGAGCGCCATGGAGGACGGTATCGCTGCACCACACGGAGACAAGACCGATACATTCAAATCTTAACTCGAAGAGCTCCAACAATAACCGCCATGATGTTAGCCGTGAGGCTTCATCACTCTTCAGGGAACTTAATTAGCGACCAAACAGTCAGAAACCGCTTGCATGAAGTGAACCTTCATTCCCGAAGACCGCTACGGGTACCACCTATAGCAATGCACAATCGTAGGATTCGATATCAATGGGCTCTTGGACACAGAAATTGGGCAGAAGAACAATGGCGTTTCGTGTGCTTTTCTGATGAGTCTCGTTTTGGTATGAGACCGGATACAAGACGTATACGACACTGGAGAACCCCTGGACGCCAACAGCGATTAAAATCCTGCCAGGAAGTCCATCCTTATAGTGGTGGAACCATCATGGTATGGGCGGGTATTTGGATCGGCGGAAGAACTGAGTTGATTTGGATCAGAGGCAACCTCAACGCTCAAATTTATGCTGAGACGATTGTATCAGACGTCATCGTTCCTCTACAAGCGCAAATCGGTCCCTTATTTCAGTTAATGCATGATAATGCACGACCGCACACCGCAAGAGTTGTAAGACAGACTCTCGCCGCAGCTAACATCAATGTCCTGCCCTGGCCTGCTCAGTCGCCAGACTTGAACCCGATTGAGCATGCATGGGATATGCTACAGAGAAGAGCTCTGCCGAATATGGAGGGTATCCAGTCGCAAGAAGACCTTTTTTTGTTGTTGCAACGAACATGGGCGGCCATTCCACAGCGTGATTTGGATGAACTCATTTTGAGTATGCCAAACCGATGTTCTTGTGTTGTTAGTGTTCGCGGTAGAAACACGGATTATTAATTGTTTAAGTTACCCAATAAAATTTTAAAGAAAACTGTTATTTCAGTCTTTTTTTCGAACTTTTGTGTTAGTGGTTCAAATGTCAAAAATCCCTTTATTAGGAAAATGGCAAATTTCTTTATTAATGCAAAGGTGACTTGGTTTATCGTTACTGTGACAAACGAAAACACTTTATTTGATGAATCCTTAAAGAAAATTTTAATTAATATCAATCAGGAGAAAAGTTATGGCAAAAATATATGTTGATCCCTAGACACTTTTGATGTGTGTATTTACGACCCATAAATAGAAACCTGATAGCAAAAAGTTTAAAGTGGTAGTGAAAATGATTAGTCATTCATTACAATTATTACAATGTTTCTAAGTAAATCAAATCGATCCACTTACAGTAATGATGTGCCTAACTAGAAAGCACTTTACAAATTAGTATAACGAGGCTTTACAAATGTTAGTCAGTAATAATTAGTTAGGATCAGAAATAGTTAACATTATAATAATTGAAAAAAGAAAATCATTATCGTTTTAAATGAACCCAGTCTTGTGTCACCTTTAAATGATACTAGCTTTTATTAATAAGTTAAACAGTAATAGTATTATTTCGCCATCTTGCTGTCAAAGTCACTTTACAAGTGTAAACTTTGAACTACTTACTCAGAAGTTAAGCAAGCTCAGATTCAGCTCCTACTTGATGTTGTGTGAAGTTTATAATTAATTTTCATGAAGTACCTTAACTGCTGATTTAAGTTGGTAGATAGATACTACTCTCATTCTCTTTGAGAATTCAAACAGAACTTCTAGAATGATTGAATGAACCCGTACTACTTCATATCAGCCTTTATTATAAACCTTATAGGAAAACCTGCTCAGGTGAACATTTGCGGATAACTCAAACCTGGAGTGTAAATGTGGTGCCGTTCCGCAAACTATGGCGCACTTGATTATCATGCCCCGCCTGCCCTGGGGGCCTACTCCCTAAGTCCGTCAACGAAATTAGTCGCCCATCCGAAAGTAGTCCGAAACGTAGGAGTGAACAAAACAAGGTCAAGTTCAACTTTTCGGACGGGCAAAAACACATCGGTATTAAGGACAACTGTCAAATCGTGTTGTCATTCATTCTTTGTTCGAGCCCCGAAGTAATCGCATGTCCGTGGGTGATAGGGAGTAGGAAACGCTCGTAACTAAAGCCGAAACCACGGACTTCGTGCTTAGGGAGTAGACCCCCTGTTACCTGCACGCCAGAAACACTAATCGACCTACGGATAGTGCTAAATTCATTGCTGAGTTCTGGGCCGACACGGTGTAGATTGTCATCGACACGCTAAGAAGAAGAATAAACCTTGTATACTCAATTTACTTTTGTTCTTTCATTTTACAGGAAACAGCATCTCCTTGTCCTTGTCTTACTTACAAGTAATGTGCCAGGAACAAATACCAAAGAGTACGTACTCACAGTACACTTAGGTGACTGATATGGCCAGTTTGCACACAATATGATTCATATTTATTTGCCCAGCTTCTTATGGTCCTTTGTCAGTTTGTCGTATGCTAACTTATTTTTAAAACTGTGTGAACAATTAATCATCTCCATCTTTTTATTGATTTATTATCAGCTTCTGCCACTCCTGGGCAAAGGCGCTACATAGACGAAATGGATGCATTCCTTGAAAACTGGAAAGCATTTCAGTTTTCAAGGAATGTATCCATTTTGTCCCGCCATCTCCTTCGTGGCCTGCCGCGACCCTGACCCACTGTTTCAGGGCAACAATTCTGTGGTATTTGGGCCTACAGTATAGGTATTCGACATGCGGCAGACATGTCCTGCCTAGGCCCATTTTAGTTGGGCAGCCTTTTGACCCATGTCAGCTATTTTGTAGCACATTGAGGTGTTTTGAACACTGGTGTCTGTTAATTTATCACCTAGTAGTTATACTGTAATACATATGTACCTATTAATTATAAGCCAACATTATTATTGTCCAACGCTTTCTTATATCACGCTTTATGTCTTCACTTATGAACAAGCTTACTAATAGTCCTCCGACAGACATGGCCACCACGCTGTGTGACGTTACTTGGGATTAGATATTTGTATTAGTTAAAATACTATAATTTACGACATAAAAAGAGGGGTGTTATAAGTTTGAACCCTTTGTCTGACTGGTGGCAGTGCTTATCCGTAGCTCCCAAACCGATGAACCGATTTCCATGCGGTATTTTTTTGTTTGAAAACTGGTTTATTCTGAATGGTTTATAGCTATGTTTGATAATAATTAATTTGACATTTCAATAACGGGGGATTTTTTAATTGAAGTTTATTAATTATTATTTATCAAATTCTTAATTTAAAACTAAACAGCCATTTGATTTTTAATAAGAATTTTAGTAGCAACAGTCTGTGCTTAAATAAGTACGAGGCAGAATTTCCAAGTATTCCTCTAAACGAAAATATTAATTAAATATAGGTATCTACCCTTTGAACCCAATCTTAGTTTACCTATCACTTAAATTTTATGATTTGATTATAGGTACTCCATTTCATATAAAATAACAGTCGCCCAGGCACAAATATCTTCTTTTGAACTATTTCTTCAAGTACATTTTCAGCTCATCTTGATTAATCGTTAAGTTTTAAGTAGGAAGACGTAAGTTACTTTGTTGAATCCCTACTGTATACAAACACGTTGTCTATTTCTATAGGTATATTACCTTGCTAAAATTAAAATAGAGCAGATAGGAATACTCAAGTGAAAATTGACTAGCATTGAATCGTAATAAACGAAAATATGTACATTTTTGATGTTTTTTTTTTATTTAAAAATAACAACAAGCACGCAAGCACAACAAAAAGCTCTAATGTTTTTACTTTTTTGTTGGAACATGCAAAGGTCAGCATTTGCGAAAAATTAATTTAATCTTGTTAGTTGACTTCCGAGTTGTTTTAATTCCGAGAAACCACCAATAAACCCTTGAACGTAAATGTTTTCAAGGGCACTTTGTGCGCCCTTGAACCTGAGATTACTTCTTTTTATAGATATTAATTTAGTCCAGTACAACTTGTTAGGAAGTTACCGAAATTTATTGGCGCCTGATGACACAAATTTTCTTACGGCGCGTCGTTCAGAAAGTGTGGACATAGTTTTGCTAGGCGCAGTCTGTAGAAACACCGTACTCATGACTATAAAATTTTACTCATTGGTAAAAGTTTGATCTTTAAGTGGTTTCAGTAACAGTGGTACAAGGGAAAAGTGTGCATAACAAACACAACCACCGACGACACGACGACACGTTTGGTACAGTCAACAGCTAAAGTCGATGAATATTTTGGAATTTCAAAATTAATTATCCCTGGAGTTAATTGTTTATCAAAATTTGTTTTGATACTACATTTCGAGGAATTTTCTTCTCTTCGTTGTTAGTTACAAGAAATAATAATTGTTGTGTTTTCATTCATAAAACACTTTTGAAACTTGAAACAATCATCACTTTTGATATTGACTGTACAGTGGCTGAGCGATTGGCTTCTGCGCTACGGGTCGCGGGGTCGATTCCCGCACAGAACAAATATTTGTGTGGCCTACAGATAGTTGTTCCGGGTCTGGGCATTTGTCACGATGGTCACGATACAAGATAAATCTTAGTGTGGGGCAACGTAAGTACACACATCAAAAGTGTCTAGGGATCAAGCATTTTTATGCGGATTTCTTGAGATTGAGATGTGGCTTTGTAATAAATTTATGATTTTATAAATTTATATGGATCCTTTTTGGTGCATTTCATAATTTGAATCAGGAACTGTGAATCAAATTCGAGTAAAAGATGAAAATCAGCTGTCAATATTTTCCCTATAAAAACATACAACGCATTGAAGACATTATTAGTGCTACTGTTTCCCTACTACTGATTAAAACCAACGTTATTATGGAGCGGCGACGTCATTTAAGCAGGGAAGAAATGCTCAGAGCCGTGGGAATGATAGAAGCTGGTTCCCGGCAACGTACTGTGGCTTTAGCTCTGAATACAAGTCAGAGTGTTATCAGTCGACTTTGGACACGTTACCGAAGCACTGGTACCGTGGCTGAGCGCCATGGAGGACGGTATCGCTGCACCACACGGAGACAAGACCGATACATTCAAATCTTAACTCGAAGAGCTCCAACAATAACCGCCATGATGTTAGCCGTGAGGCTTCATCACTCTTCAGGGAACTTAATTAGCGACCAAACAGTCAGAAACCGCTTGCATGAAGTGAACCTTCATTCCCGAAGACCGCTACGGGTACCACCTATAGCAATGCACAATCGTAGGATTCGATATCAATGGGCTCTTGGACACAGAAATTGGGCAGAAGAACAATGGCGTTTCGTGTGCTTTTCTGATGAGTCTCGTTTTGGTATGAGACCGGATACAAGACGTATACGACACTGGAGAACCCCTGGACGCCAACAGCGATTAAAATCCTGCCAGGAAGTCCATCCTTATAGTGGTGGAACCATCATGGTATGGGCGGGTATTTGGATCGGCGGAAGAACTGAGTTGATTTGGATCAGAGGCAACCTCAACGCTCAAATTTATGCTGAGACGATTGTATCAGACGTCATCGTTCCTCTACAAGCGCAAATCGGTCCCTTATTTCAGTTAATGCATGATAATGCACGACCGCACACCGCAAGAGTTGTAAGACAGACTCTCGCCGCAGCTAACATCAATGTCCTGCCCTGGCCTGCTCAGTCGCCAGACTTGAACCCGATTGAGCATGCATGGGATATGCTACAGAGAAGAGCTCTGCCGAATATGGAGGGTATCCAGTCGCAAGAAGACCTTTTTTTGTTGTTGCAACGAACATGGGCGGCCATTCCACAGCGTGATTTGGATGAACTCATTTTGAGTATGCCAAACCGATGTTCTTGTGTTGTTAGTGTTCGCGGTAGAAACACGGATTATTAATTGTTTAAGTTACCCAATAAAATTTTAAAGAAAACTGTTATTTCAGTCTTTTTTTCGAACTTTTGTGTTAGTGGTTCAAATGTCAAAAATCCCTTTATTAGGAAAATGGCAAATTTCTTTATTAATGCAAAGGTGACTTGGTTTATCGTTACTGTGACAAACGAAAACACTTTATTTGATGAATCCTTAAAGAAAATTTTAATTAATATCAATCAGGAGAAAAGTTATTGCAAAAATATATGTTGATCCCTAGACACTTTTGATGTGTGTATTAGAAAAAAAAAACACAACCGGCTTCCTCAAAAATCAACTACATCGGCACGCAGTGCACTGCACCCTGATCTTTTCTCCCCTTGTAACAAGCGTCTATCCCGGAAAGGAACAAGTCAGCCCTCACCACTAAGGAGTTCAAGATCATCAGGAATATGGGCCGAAGTTTACTAATAACAATTACTGTGATCACCATCTATCTGTCTGCCAACATGGTGATTATACCAATCGTAGATAACCTCATTGACAATGAGGTTATCTACGATTAAGTTTGACAATGTTTAGCACTCAAACTTAAAAGGTACAGTATGATAATTATTATACAACGCTATTTTTAGTAAGTATAATATTACACAAAAGCCGAAGCACCTCAAAAATATTTTTAACAGAACTAGTTACCTTTTTTTTAGGATTCCGTACCCAAAGGGTAAAACGGGACGTTATTACTAAGGCTCCGCTGTCCGTCTGTCAGTCTGTCCGTCAGTTCGTCTGTCTGTCCGTCTGTCACCAGGCTGTATCTCATGAACCGTGATAGTTAGACAATCGAAATTTTCACAGATGATGTATTTCTGTTGCCGCTATAACAACAAATACTAAAAAACAGAATAAAATAAATATTTAAGGGGGCTCCCATACAACAAACGTGATTTTTTTGCCGTTTTTATAGCTAATGGTACGGAACCCTTCGTGCGCGAGTCCGACTCGCACTTAGCCGGGTTTTTTTAAATTTTCCTCCATATTATATTGCTTTCACGATAAGTTGATTAATTTGGCAGATGTCAGTTCATGACATGAAAATAAATTGTAATGGCGCTTGTGTATGACAATTTAATTCAACAAGTATTAAATCAATTTAAAATATTAATAAAGCGTTACCCAAAAGGTTGTTTTAAAATCAGAAACATAGAAACAATATAGTTATATGTGTTTAACGCCATAATTATATATAACATAAATGATTTTGAAAAAACCCCGACGCGTTTTCAAACTTGCGTCAGATGGTACCAGTTGCCAGAGACGTGCGTATCGATAAAATAATTTCGATAAATTTATATTAACAGAATGAATATTTTGACTATCGTAATAATTATAGACGATAGGCTCAGTTGATTGAATAATAAATAAGGCTCATTATAGCCCAGTTGCCTTGCAAAAGGTCGGTCAGTCCTAAATTTTGGATACGTGTTCTGGATATGTGTTCTTATAAAAATTACAAATTTTGTACCTTGAGTGACCTCGGCGCGCTCTGCCATCTTGGGTTAAAGAACCCAAAAATGAGTTTTTATTAAATAACTCCTTATGGGTTTTATGCCAAAAATTATTCACATCAATTTTGTAGAAAATTAAATTCTTATTTTTCATTCCCGACTCAAAATCAGAGGTATTTTATAGGTTTGAAGCCCATGTCTATCTTTCTGTTTGGCTGTCTTTTTCTCTCTCTGTCTGTGTGTCTGTTTGTGGGTTTATCATAAAAACAGCTAACATAACACATCCAAAATTCAGGACCGACGAACCTACCGAACCCAACGAAAGATAAACCTCTTTTTCGCGACCCGGCTACTGGGCTTATTATTGGTGATAAATAAACATTTATGTTCACTCATCCCATACCTGCTGAATTCATTATCACATCAGCAAGTAATCGTCTATTGTTGAAGATATGCATGCTAATTGACTTAATCCTAATTACTTAAATCACAAGTATTTGAAATGTACATAAAATCACATTACAATAATTTGTCAAATTCTCGCTGAAATTTTACAAATTTTATCGATAGTTGAATCGACTACAGTCACATGTCTAGCAACTCCTATTGACATGTGTCATTTTAATCTTCTTATCGTGAAAACAATATAGTGCTCGTTCAGATAGAGGTCCGTTTTACATGTCCGCTTTATAGTGTACGTTTTTATTCGGTAATGGCGTGTGTAGTTGTATGAGCGAGTTCACACACACAACAATATTAAAATACTGATCCATTTTACCGGATCGAAGCCACGCGGGGCGTGACACAGGGGAAAAGTACCGTAAATGCCGATTGAACATCACGTCCAGTAGCGCCAGAACCATTAAAAACGATCCTGGAAATACGGATGTTCTGTGTGGACGAGCCCTCACGTGCTGGTTTTTAACCGGGAGGTTCTCAATTCGGATGTTTTTTTTATTTTTTATATGTATTTTCGGCCATAACTCCGTCGTTTATAGACGGATTTGCAAAATTCTTTTTTTCTTTGAAAGAGTACCTATTCTTCCGAAATGGTCCCATTTAAATTTGGTGAAGATCTGATGAAGACCCTCGGAGATAGACAATAGAACTCTTCAATAGATAACAGCCAATTACCCGAGATTGCTGTAATTGCATGTTTGTGTATTGTAAATGCCACTAAAAATCGAAAAATAAAATAACTTTAGAAAAAAAAAGTAAAAACCGACTTCGAAAAAAACTAAATAGAGTTAAATAATTTACCATGTTTTAAAACTAACAGTTTCAGAATTCAGTGCCTTCAATTATGTTCAGTGTAAAATTGCACCGACTTCTAAAACTGATAGTTTTATAATATGGTAATTATTTTACTCTTGTTAGTTTTTTTTGAAGTCGGTTGTTACTTTTATTTTTAAGTTATTTTAAGATAGTTTATATTTCTTTTCCCAGTAGGGTGCATGCAGACTTCACGAGTTTTCTGATACATGGACTCTTACTGAGCCGATCATCTCAGGCTTCAAGGTAGGTTGTATCTGCTGGTCGCGGTGCAAGCAGTTGCGAATCCCGCGACCCCGGCCAAGGGTCAGGAGCAGGAACACCGTGGGTTTTTAGCCGGTACGAGTCCGGCATACCACTTCGCTTTCTCGGGCGAAGGGCATCCATGACGATTATCCAACGGAAAAAAAAGTTATCTGCTATTCGCAGTCCACTGACTGATGTTTAAAATTGATTCAATCTTAATTGGCAAACATATACCAATACTAAATACATACCTATGTAAAATAACAAAGGGCGTTCCCTTAAATCCCGTAATCAGCATCATAGAAATATAAAAAAAAAAATGTAAAACCTTTCGGAACGGCCTATTTAAAAGAACAAAATAGTAGCTTAGATCAGTGGGTCACGATCCACCGAGCTCTCCCGTCGTAGAGCCGGTCGTCTCTTCAGACTCCGCGGTCACACCGATAATTCAGCCCTCATCAACGCCATCACGCCAGCAACGCCCTAAGCCGAGGTCCGAGTCCCACTAGGGGTCGCCCTTAGTGCTGTTGTTGCAGGTAGTCATGATGTTAGTGTAGTACAAGAGTACAAGTAGTTAGCTTAGGTTAAGTATTTTGCTTCCCCCCCCCCCCCCCCATTGGCTGGAGACCCTTCAGGTCTTGCCAATTACTGCCCGGTTACGTAGAAACCGTCCCCTAGGACGACCTACAACAGCCCAACAGAAAAAAAAAAAAAAAAACTTAGACCAGTGGCGTGCAATCCATACATGCAAATAAGCTCTGCATACCCTGCAGTCCCATACATAATACATGCCCCTCTAAATGATAAATAAATATAATTAAAAGAAATCGTGATAATTTAGCTTACGCGCCATCTATTACTTTTTTTGGAACTAACTCGGAGCGGCGAACTCCCGCCGCGTGCCGCCGCGCACCGCGCATGCAGCGCTCCCGTGAGCATAAACTGTTTGTGGTTGTTTCATACAACGCATCTCGTGTAGTAGGTACACAGCAAAAGTGTGACTGTGTGCGTGAAAATGTGTGCGCGTGTTGGAGTTTTAGAAGCATAGCTTACATTGCAAACCGTCCTCCCTAGAGTATAATTATAATAATTATGTTCTGTGAAACCGTCCAAACTAAGAACCCGTTGCACCGTTTATTTGTCGATTGCCGAGGGTCGACTTTTTTTGTCGGAACCAAATGACCGATTCATTCCTTCGTATTAAATCGTAACGTAATAAATTGCAAAGGTTTTCCAATATTGTTTTTCTTGGCGCAAGTGATTGACTGTCGAGTAATTATTTAGTAAGTTTAGTGTAAAAATGGAAAATTATTCCTGTGCGGGCAAAGTGTGTTTAAATAAATTAAAATCGGCCGCGTTTTCGACGTTATCTTTAGAGGAAAATGTTAAATTGATTGCAAAGGGAAGGTGTGTACCCGGGTAGTATTTAACTCAAAGAAAAGGTAATACTACTCGTTATTTTCATAAAAAGTTTTATGATAACTATTACTGGCTAACTGGTTGTGTACACACAAACACAATAAATTGTTTCATTGCATTTTGTTTACTAATCAAGATAAAAATAATGTTTGGACCTATAGCGGATACTCGGATTTAAATAATTTTAACAAAGCGGCTGTTAAGCATGATTCTTCAGAAAAACATCTAGAATCCTGCTTAAAGTTCCAAACTATAACACCGCATGCAGAAAAACTATAACACCGACACAGAATAAAAAAACTCCAAACAAAAATAATGAACGCAGTTGGCGAAGCATTAATGAGACAATTATAAATGACCTGGAAATCAATTGTCAAGGAAACATGTCCATCATGCAGAACAAGGAGACACAAACGACTTTTTCGCCGAACAAACTGACGAAAGTACCCAAGTTGTCTCTAAATGAAAATAATGAAGAGCCGGCAAACAATACTACAAAACCTACACAAAAAAACAAATTGTGTATTTTAACCAGCAGCACAACCAAGGGGTCCTTGTCTACAATTCAAGAAGTCTACTCAAATTACTCTCACTTCTGTCACTACATCAGGACTAACAGCAGCGCAGAAGGTTTTCTAAGCGACATTGAATTTAAACTAAAAGGTTTCACCCCAAACGACTACTGCATACTTTTTATCGGGGAAAATGATATAAAAGAAGAAAAAGACTACATAAACATAATAAACAAAATTAGAGCATCCCTGCAAAAAGTAAATCACACCAATGTAATGCAGCCACCTATGTTGCAGGTGCTCCAATATATAATTTTAAAGTAGAAATGTTTAACAATCTCCTGTATTTAGATTTACAAACTAATGAATATGCATACTTCTTTGATAGTAACCGCGATCTATCGACTGCGATGTTCTCCCACAGAACTGGGAAAATAAATAACTTCGGAATAAGAAACATACACGACCGAATTGTCTGTAATATGCTATACGATTTAGATCGATCTGAACAGCCAGAAAAAAAAACAACAAATAATAAGCTTGAAGACAACGGCTTCAATAACCATGATCTTTTTCGTGTATAACCATATATTTATAATGCACCAAAATATCAATGGTCTAATAAGTAAGTCGGATCTATTAGGTGTACATCTAAGTGAACTATCTGAAGAAGGTAAGTCAATTGATGTCATTTGCATAACAGAACATAACATGAAAAAGGGTGATCATCAACACTTGCATATTGCTAATTATTCACTAGCAACATGCTTCGACATAATCGCTAGACATGATAGAAACGGGGGCTCATGCATTCTAATCAAGAACACACATAAATATGAAATCGTCAATGTAAAAAAATGGGCCATCCCTCATCAAATAGAATGTTGTGCGATACAACTTTCCTCCCACCCTATCATAATTATTTGTATTTATAGACCCCCAAATAATAACAAAAACAAAGTATCTACTTTTTTTGATAATTTAGATATGATCTTAAAAGAAATTTGTTTGAAACGTAATAACAGGATCATACTGTGTGGAGATTTTAATATAGATATTTGTAAAAATAGCAAAACCTCTGTCATTTTTCAAAATATACTACGCAGCTATAATCTGACTTTGGGTACTCGATCACCAACGCGCCTATGCAGTGGGACCTGTATTGACAACATTATTCATAATATCAGAGAAAGCAAGTGTGAGGTTAGAGAATTGGCTATATCTGACCATACAGCGCAACTACTAAAATGTCGTGTCAAGAAAACCTGCACATTATCTCACTGGTTCATACACAAACGTGACTATAGTGATGAAAACATCAAAAAAGGAGAATGCCCATATTTGTATGGGGATCCGTACCAACTTGCGTCAAACCAAATATACTCTCAAGAGTCTAGTTTTATTTAACTTTTCACTACCAACAAGATTTTATCAATATTTAACCACATTTTCGAAATGTTCAAAAAAGTTAGAAAACGCCTGATTATATTTTTTTGCAATTTGTAATAGTCGTGATTATTATTATTTATTTATCATATAGGTATGCGTTTTAGGCCGCATTGCTGAGAAGTGCATTACATATTATAGATATACTACACGTGCGCGATAAGTTGAGACCCGGACTACTTCGAATGCGCCCGCACGCTTGCTGTTCTCGCCTATATTGTGACGTTACGCGCACAGGTCAACTTACCGTGCACGGGCAGTATCTTCAGTCGTATATTTCCATCCTTTTTTATCCATAATATTAATAATAATATTTCCATCAATCGTTAGAAATAACGCACTCCTTCTCTCAGATTATAAAACAAAAGGCAGATAGACTGCACTGAACCATAATGTGAGGCACGTCTGTAGACATGTGTGCGTGACAGCACTATAAGAACACGTTGCCTCTTTGTGCGTGTACGGTTGCCATGATAATGACAAAATTCCCATAATATTTCATTATATTAAATAAACAATTTACTGTCTCCGAAAAATGCAGATACATACAGAGTTATACATATGTATATAAAGTGAATCTCTGCCCTTGAGTCAGATTGTATTTTAATGCAAGTACCTACTTTAGAAATTTACTAATCTCAGATTACAGAATAGAAGATGATAAATAGAAATATTTTGTGGATTTATGGCAGTCATTTAGTATAGTCGTGAATGGTTATAATTATGTTTTTGATAGCTATATTTACTTTATGTTGGCAAATCGACTGACGTACATGATTATTATTAGAGACAGACAATACATTAAGTAGTTTTAGTTACGAAGACACATACAAACGGACGCACATACCTACAAACATACCAACCAAAAAACGCGATAAATAAAACACTATAATCGAAATAAATATTTTTGTAAATCGTTATTCCTGTATTCTTTACTTATTTCCTAACTTAGGGGGTAAATGGTTTCAATATAAACAAGCAACACCGAATGATTTTTGTTAAGGTTTTGTGTCCCAAGATGTCACTAATAATAATCACGTAAAATAATTTCCAAATAGATAAATAATCAATAAAACCTATGAAAAGATACTCCATCTTCTTTATTTTGTTTTTAGGAACAGTTTTTGCAATGTTTATAAACGCAAGATGGCATTATTATCATAAATATTAAAATTATCGATGACGTCCTAACAATGCGGCGCTTCGTGTCATACTGACTCGAGATTGTATTCGCTTTTGAATTTGTATTTGCTTTTTTGGCCGCACTCACGTTGTTCCTGTCACTCTATCTGCCTTCTGTTTTATAATCTGAGCTCCTTCTGTTCATATTTTCATGGTTGACAAAATCTGACAAATGATTCGGGAGTAAATGCCTGGCCTTTACGATAGTGACATAAAGTGCTGCTTCTGGTGGGTCTTCAATGAGCTTGTGGTATTTATTTAATAGCGCACAAAATATTTTAAAATCATCCATTAGATGTGTAGCAGCTCTGTTATTATAAACTTCAGAGTCACTATATCGATACGCCAGGAAACAAGAGTCACTATCTCAACACTATCAATAGTTATTACAGACGTAGTGAATTAATTAAGTATTCAATAAAACTACCAGAACGACTTAAACGCAGCAAAAAAACATTGGTTGATACAAATATCAAAACGCCATAATCAAATTGACATTGATACTGACAGTTCCATAATACGGTGTTCCGAAACATAGACTATACCTCTATATTCCGAAACTCCTTGACTGTAGGTGTTTTGAATAATATCTGAAATACGCAATGTTTTTTTAATAAAATGGTGAGATAAAATAAAACGATTAAATAGAATTAATTATTTTCTATAATATGATCTTGTAGATTTACCTACCTTGATAGCGAAAATAATTGACAACTGTAATCGGAACGAAAACGTTTTCGGAAATGAACTTTTATTATGATGGATATGCCATTTTTGCGGAAGTAGGTAATTGTTAATTATTTATTATCTTTTATTTGATATTTTTTTAATGCGGTTAAAAAAGACGGTTAAAAATCAGTACATTTTACACATAAATAAAACATTATTTTCGGTGTTAATGTACTTGTGACGCTATGTGGTACGGGATATGGGCATTCTCCTTTAGAGAACGCCTTCAAAGTTTAACGTTTCATGATGTATTTATCTGCTCCGATCCCAATAATGCATTCAATGAGTTCCACGACCTATATAAACTATTCTATGACTTATGCTTTCCAATTGATAGAATTAAAGTTTCGGTAAATAAAAGACCTAAGTGGATAACAACGGGAATGAAAAAATGCTCTCAACGGAAAAGGGCAATGTTATGGGAATATCGAAAGACACCCAACCAAGATAATAAAAGCAAACTTAAAACATACACTAATAGATTGAAACACATAATCAAGCAAACACAAAAAGCACAAAATGGTCATTTTATACATAATTCTGAAAACAAGAGCAAAGCTATGTGGAGTATAATTAATACACAAAAAGCAAATCACCTAAAAGAAGGAATAAACCAGTTAATGATACACAATAAAGTTATAAACAGTCCAGAACAAATAGCGGAATCATTTAATGAATATTTTATAAACCAAATTCAATCTCAGAGTGACATTAACTACAATAATATGCTGACATTTAACACAAATTATAATTCAATATTTATGATACCCACGGTACCCGCTGACATTATTCAAATAATCGATTCTCTGAAAAATACTAATAGCGTTGGATATGACGATATAACCACTAAAGTGATTAAGGCTACATCATCCATTATTGCTCCAATACTAAGTCACATTGTCAATAATTGTATTGAAAAAGGCATATTTCCCGATAAACTGAAAATCTCTGTTATCAAACCTATGTTTAAAAAAGGTGACAGGCAAGATCCTAGTAACTACAGACCTATTGCATTAATTCCAGTCTTTTCTAAAATATTTGAAAAAATATTACATAAAAGTATATATTCTTTCTTAGAAACCAACAAAATCTTAATCAGTGAACAATATGGTTTCGGGAAAAATAAAAGCATTAATTCCGCTATGTACGCGCTTGTTGAACACGTTCTCACAAATATCGACAATAGAACTCCTGTGGTTGCATTATTTATGGACATGACTAAGGCTTTTGACTATGTCAGCCATAAAATACTCCTAAACAAATTGGAAAAATGTGGCATCAGAGGCAATATCCTTGAACTTATTAAATCATACCTTGCTAATCGAGAACAATTTGTATCCATTACGAAAATCTGCCCATATACCAAAACAGAAATTATATATACATCTGAATATCGCAAATGCTTATTTGGAGTACCACAGGGCGGTGTCCTTGCACCATTATTGTTCATAGTATATATTAATGACATGCCTGAAATTATTACTAATCCTATGATCTTATTCGCAGATGATAGCACAATATTATTTAAAAGTAAAAATGATGAGATATTCGAAAAAGAGATAAACGATAACCTAAATGACATAATAACCTGGCTAACCAAAAATAACCTAAAAATAAATTTAGAAAAAACAACCTACATTTCGTTTGAACAAAGAGCAAAAAATAAAAAACTAGATGTCCGATATGGTGACAAACCTATTCGGGACACTGATCACACTAAATTTTTAGGTATCTGGATTGATAAAAACCTGAATTGGAAAATACATATTGAAAATGTTTGCAAAAAAATTTGCCAGTGTTCCTATGCCCTTTATAACCTAAGAAAAGTAGCAAACCAGGCAACACTGTTAACAGCGTACCACGGATATGTCTCATCAACATTACGCTACGGACTTATGTTTTGGGGGAACTCGCCAGATAGAGAAATGGCGTTCAAAGCACAAAAGAAATGCATAAGGGCAATATGTGGCATACAAAGCACAGATAGTTGTAAACCACATTTTCAAAACCTTCAGCTGCTTACACTTCCGTGTCTTTACATATATGAAATAGCTAGCTATGTTAAATCAAATCTACATTTATATAACCACCTAAAGAACGAACGCCATAAAAATAAAATATGCATAACACAGCATAAAAAAGCTATTTTTAGTAAAAATATTTTAGGAATGGCACCCAAAATATACAATCAACTGCCGAAACATATCATAGAAATTAAGATTATAGATTTATTTAAAAAATGTTTACACGAATTTTTAGTTGCGAAATGTTATTATACAATTAATGATTATTTGAATGAAAGATGCTAAACCTGCTTCATCCGATTTATTTTGATTCTGTGTTTAATTTATATTATTATAATAAGGTTCTTACGCCATAATTGCGATATGACCTGTACTAATCATAATACTTAAATTGTTTTATTTAATTTCTTATCATTTTGACATTACATTTTATAAAATTGGTATTGACTAAGCATGAAGATTTATTATAAGCATTGCTTGTATTGCACCCTCTTGAATTTGTATGGTTCAACGCAAAACATAGATAGACTCGCTATATTGTACTTGTACCTTTTCATTCATTACTGTTACTCTGATTGAGATAATTATGTTATTATGGTTGACATACTTTTATTCTCTCTATTCTTTTATTGTATTGTAGTTTCAATGATTTTAATCTATTTTATGTTTGTTATGTTGTCTATTTGCATACCCTTAAGACGGTAAAATATGGAGAACTATTTTTTAAGAAAAACATCTATGCATCTTTTACTCATGTTTGCAAAGAAATAAATGATTTGATTTGAAACTTTTGGTAAAGGTAGAATAGAGACTAGTTTGAATAGCCACTTAAAAGTTAGATATTGAAAGGCACAACGCGAAAGTTGACAGAAATACTTAGAAACATTTTCAAACGGTTGATTGATGTAGTTTGTTTTCTAGGTAAACAAGAATTAGCATTCCGTGGTCATAACGAATCCAGCTTGTCGTTTAATAAAGGCAATTTTCTGGAACTTGTAGATTTGTTGGCTAAATATGATGTGATGGGTTTTTTTTGTGCATACCCTGTCTGAAATCCCTGTGCACGCCACTGGCTTAGATAGGTTATATTATATGCGATGTTGCCGTGTTTGCCAAATTGATAGACAAGTACGCATGTACACTGAGCGTTGCTTTTACGTACGATTTTATTTTATTTTTTGGGATTTTTTGAATATTTCTTATTTTTCTTGTTTTTTTTAGTATGTACACTATGTAGGTACTGATGCTAATGTATTGCTGGTTAATGGTAACGCCTTTCGTTATTTAACATACTGTATACTTAATAACACAAAGCTGTAGAAAAATATGCCAATCGATTCTACCAGTGCTTCAGAACACACTAGTTTCACCTTGTATTTTTAATATGTGTTTTCGCTCACTTCAAGTCAACACGCTATTTGCAATAAAACGCCTGAAATAGCACCGCTTAGGTTCACCGTGATTGTAAAATTTATTGCTCATGCCATGTTGTCAGGCGCTGTTAACAATTTCGTACAATGTGTTCGAGAAATTAGAAGCGACATTTATTAGGTAGGTATTGTGTTGAGTTGAAAATAAACGTAACGCAATATTATTAAGTTAGAATTTTTCTTGCCGGAAAATCACAATTACTTAACCCTTTAACCGCCACAGTCGGATATATCCGACAATTTTATTTACCTTTATTTGGATAGAAACGGATAAACACATAACCGACGTGGGCAAAATGAACAAGAAATGTTATGTCGGATTTATCCGACTTCGGCGGTTAAAGGGTTAAATACCAGAACAACAGGAAATTAAATCCTTTTAAGTTGGAGATCCGATTTCGCTTGTTTTCACAAAACAAGAGGCAACAATGAGATTTTTACACCGACCATAACTTGATACAATGACACAGCATTTCAATTGTTAACTTAAGTCACTTCAATTATATAAAAAAATATGTTATAGGTATTCGAGATCAGGCGACATTGTGCATGATCTTACGAATTACTTAGGTAACGTAACCTCAATGGAATTGTTTTTTTCAGTATTTTTAATGAAAACAAAGACTTTTAATTAAATTTAGAAAACTACACTGAGCAAAGAAAATATTGCATCACTTTATTTTTTAATTAAATCAATCTAATGGAAATGCATAGTGAAGGAAAGGTCTTTGATAAGCCGCGAAATAAATGAATCCGTTTACTTTCAAGCGCGCCGTTCCGATATTCAAATTAAGCAGTATATGTTTTTTTTTATTAGCGCACTATTGATTAGTTTAATAGGTTTCGTCATTCATGACATCATGCCTAACTATACCGAACGGAAAGGCGTAACTTTACGATACGGTAACGTAAATTTGCACGTTATGTCAACGCACCGTACCGCGTTACTGGAGAGTCTATGTTGGTTTTATTTACTACATTTACCTTGCTCACAATCCTGACATACCAATATTAGCGATAACTGTAATGATAGAATCACTCCTTAACGATTAAATTGTAGTGTCGCTACCGCATCGTTCCACGTTGACGACGTCGTGACGTGGAGATGTGGACAGGCCTTTACTTGTTTTTCTCTTAATTTACTTTTGACATTTTTACCACAGGCAGCAAAATATGACTATTAGAATTCGTGTAGGGATCAGAATTTGATTATCACTGCGTTAACGATTATGAAAAACATCGAGAGAAAACCAGCAAAACGGTGTGGGCTTAAGAAAAGGTTCTCAATGGTGTGTGTGTACAGTATTTCGCCAACACCAGGCTACTATGGTCTATTTAAGCCTAAACCCTTCTCATTCTGAGAAGAAGCCTGTGCGCAGCAGTGAGTAATGGGCTGATTATGCTTCTTGTTCCTTGAAGATTGTATTTAGACCCATTCAATAGAACGCAAGATTATTAATATAAACCTGACACAGTTCTAGATTCCGGGTAACTACTAACTACCTCAAAACTACCTACTGCGAATTATCTCACAGAAAATCAAACATCTACCCCCTTATTACAAAAGATGGTTTAAACCAAGACTAAGGTAAACCCATAAAAACATACCCATCACTTTCTCATGTTATATAACAAAAAGAGACGGGGCTATTTTAAAACCTAGGTTTTTTTAGACCATCTTTTGTAATAAGGGGGCTAAAGTTCGATTTTAAATCCCGGAGACTGAATTGAGCAGCACGTAATGTCAAATTTGAAAATAATTTTCCTATTTAGAAGTTATACATTTAGGCCTGTCAATTTAGTCTCCGAGATTAAAAAACGGACTATAACACACGTTCGCTGGCCTGGGGGCCTAGACAAAATCCCCTTTTCCTGCGGATTTTGGAAATATCAAAATGTATGGAAATGAAATTTTGCTCGACACACGTTATGTAACTGTTGCTAAATTGGTAGAAAAAGAAAACCATAGTTAAAAAAAACCGGCCAAGTGCGAGTCGGACTCGCGCACGAAGGGTTCCGTACTATCTATAAAAACGGCAAATAAATCATGTCCGTTCTATGGGAGCCCCCTTAAATATTTATTTTATTCTGTTTTTTAGTATTTGCGTAATAACTTGCGACCCACGGATGCCTCTGAAGTTAAAGGGGAAAATCTACAAGTCCGTGATAAGACCTGTCGTACTATATGGATCGGAATGTTGGGCCGTGAAGAAGACAGATGAAAAAAGATTGCATGTAGCCGAGATAAGAATGTTGAGATGGATGTGCGGAGTGACCAGAGTGGATAAGGTCAGGAATGAGTATATTAGAGGAAGTTTGAAAGTAGCGCCAGTGACAGAAAAACTGAAAGGGAACCGTTTGTCTTGGTATGGGCATGTGAAGAGGAGGGATGAAACGCATGTGACCAAAAGAGTTATGAATGTAAATGTGGATGGATGGAGAGGAAGAGGGAGGCCAAAGAAAAGATGGATGGATTGTGTGAAGAATGTTATGAAAGAGAAGGGAGTCAGTGATATCATGACGGGTGACAGGACGTAATGGAAAAAGAAAACGTGTTGCGCCGACCCCAAGTAACATGGGATAAGGGCAGGAAGAAGAAGATTCTGTTTTTTAATATTTGTTGTTATAGCGGCAACAGAAATACCTACATCATCTGAAAAAATTTCAACTGTTTAACTATCACGGTTCATGAGATACAGCCTGGCGACAGACGGACGGACGGACAGCGGAGTTTTAGTAATAGGGTCCCGTTTTACCCCTTGGGTACGAAACCCTAAACAAGAACGTTAAAGTTAGCGAGACGTTCATAAGACAAGTTTAAATATTAATGACACATGCCATTTTTGACACGCTCAAATGCCGTCCTTTTCCGCAACACGCTTCACTAGCGATAGCTTTGACCCTGCAGTTTACTATACTTGGGAGCAAATAAATCGAGCCACTTCTATTTTTCACGTATAATTGTTATTATTTTTGGTACCTACTTATTATGGAACAGATCAATTCGAAACATAGGTATATCGCCTAAAAGGTTATTTGATAACCTTTACAATGAGAAAACTAATAACCTGGACACGTGTATTAAAAGATAGCGAACTTTTGAATCAGCTGATGAAACAGTTACTTTATTTTTGTATAATATATAATGTATAATAATATTTTAAATATTGTGGCATTCGCCACACTAAACGACGGGCGCGAGCAGGTAATCGTGTCAACGCGCAGCAGTCCGGCGTTACTTTTAAGCATGTTACACTGAATGCGAGCACGGACTCGCCGTAGACACGAGGGTGATTATTCGAAAAATGTTAGCAAAAAATAAGAACGTCATTATCATCATCCCAAAGATCTAAATGCAGATGTTTCAAACTTCAATTATAATAATGAAAAATCAAACTATACCACTGCCGTCAAGCAATAAGACAAGAATAAAAGCCATCTGAAACGAATATTAATGTTAACAACGAAGGAGAACAATGATTTGTTATTTTTTTTTTTAAGGAAATACGATTATTTACCCACGACCCTTTCGAACCCTCGTTTGGTGTGGCGAAACTTTAAGTACTGGCCGATTGATTTTTAGGGTTCCGTACCCAAAGGGTAAAACGGGACCCTATTACTAAGACTCCGCTGTCCGTGTGTCACCAGGCTGTATCTCATGAACCGTGATAGACAGCTAAAATTTTCACAGATGATGTATTTCTGTTGCTGCTATAACAACAACATTTTGCCGTTTTTATATAATAGATAATGGTACGGAATCCTTCGTGCGGGAGTCCGACTCGCACTTGGCCGGTTTTTTTTTATTTTGCTCGAGCTTGCTGAGATATGGTGCACCACTTTCAAGTACTCAACGTTTGGAATACTTCAATGTAGCCTTCTCTCCTAAAAACCTATAATTTCAATTTTCAGAGCAAAAATACTTTCTCATCAGGGATTGTCAACCGTTAAGCGACGGAATATTCGACGAATATGAAATATTTATGGCGTCGACATTCATGCCGTAAGCGTGAGTAGGTATAGATTTTTCTTTATCCAGTAGATCGTATAATATTTACGCATGACGATGTTACTAGGCTAAAGAGGGTTGATAAAAGGGGATCGGAGCCATGCGAAAGATTGAAAATAAAATTCAATTATAGAACGCTGCATTGTTCTACGGACTCTGAAAATATATCGCACGTTTAAATCTGAAACGTATTTCAGACTAAGCCAATTCAATAAGCCAATATTTTGCTAATATGAAGGCGTAATAATATATGCATAGTAGTTTATGAAACTGTTACATAAAAAGAGTTTTTAAAACACGAGTGTGAGTTTAAAAACCTCGTTATGTGCAGTTTCATACACTATTTTATTTATACTAATGCAATTAAAAAAAAAAACAATGTTACAATAAAAACAATAACGGCGCCGGCGCCCAAACCCAGCAGCTTACCGCGCATGCGTGTGCTAGTGCGAGCATGCGCCTTAGCGCGCGCCGTGACAAATAATGTGCAACCGCTAAAAAAATTGAATTGAAAACTCCTTGTAGGTCCGAAGTGTACTTTATTAGAAAAAAAAGTTATTCTAAAGCATTATTTTGTCAAGCGAACTGTACTTTAATAAAACTTTTAAAATGTATTACCGATGCACATGAATAAAGCATTAATTATAGTAGGTACTAATTTTGAGTTCATAATTAGAACTGTACGACATGAAGATATTAAGCTATATGCTAATTGGTACAACGCAGTCTGAAATGCGCTTTAATTAATGCTATCTTGTACATTTTCATAAAATGCAAAGACACCCACAGTTACTTCAACTGTATCTCATATTAGCGCAAGTTAAATTGTGACATTTATTCAGGCACGTGTTAAGAAAAACTTTAAACGCGATTTCTAAAAAAGTATGTTTTGATTTAGATTTAAACGTGCGAATTATGTAATAGCTTATCATCAAATTCCATCTTTATTTTTTTGCTTTGCAGTATCCTTAATTTATGCGAAATTCCTAATGCTATTAAGTTCCTAGGAGCGATAGAGGATAACCGCAAAATTTCGTATCAATACCAAAAATAAATACATCACTACATAGTATAAAATAAAGTCGCTTCCCGCTGTCTGTCTGTCCTTATGTATTCTTAGATCTTTAAAACTACGCAACGGATTTTGATGCGGTTTTCTTTAATAGATAGAGTAATTCAAGAGGAAGGTTTATATTTAAAATACATGCATAATATGGTAAAGAAAAATGCGGAATACGCGGTAAACGACATCCACGCGGGCGAAGCCGCTGGCGACCTCTAGTTTTAATATCATTGTTTTTAGTTTGGGATTCATAACTGCTTTTATGATATTAATCAATTTTCCAATTTGCATGTTAATGTACCTACGTTACAAAAATAACGTCCACTTTCAATCATACTCTAGGTAAGGTGAAAGGTCATACCTATTCAGTGCAAATGATGTCACGGTCGGTTAAGTTCGCACTGTGGCCATAACGTAGCCAGACCCAAATTATGCATGGAAACGTAGCTTTACTTATTTCAGCCATAGCCGGCACGTGCAGCCACAGACACAACTATATTTTAAAACTCATAAATCATTTTACAAATACTAACCGGTAATTAATCATGGTAATAATGGAGTGCATAAAAAGAGCATCACTCGGATAATATTTAAGTACCTACGTCCGGCGCACCCTGGATAGTCAGCCCCGCTATCAACCTTGCTGACTAGCTAATCTGTTCACCACGGGCATTAGCTATTCTCATATAGCTTGTGCGGACAAGACAGAAGAAGAATATCATTTTAAAGGAGATCATTTCTGGGATAAAATTAGGATTTTTGGCCACCATCAATAATAGTTACACAATTTTAAAGCACACGTGTAACGCATAATTTTTTACTATGGCGTTAAAGTCGAAAACTATTTGGGTTCGGAGGTATACCAGGTAAAAATTCAAACAACGACTTCTAATATGGGTTTTAAAAATTATTTTATTATTATTACAGCATTGTCGGCATACAAAGAAACGTTTGTACTCCTGGCATCATTTAAATAAAATATAATTCATTCCTGGCCGCCGACTTTTTTTTTATCCCAAATCATCGAACAAAATAGGTGATCTCCTTACCGTTACCATAAAACAAAATAAAAATGACCTAAATTTTTATACAGAGGGTTGCTTCCATTGACCTCCTTATTAACCCTAGTAGAGAATTCATTGGGACTGATTTAATAGCTTTCAACTACCTACAGACCGACGCACGGCGATTTTATTGTTTTGTTGTTGGCTTGCTTCTCATGATGTGAACGGACATTGGACTCCAACCGCAATCTGTATCTGTGAATAATGAAATTGTTATTATCCATTAAATAAGTGTCATTCTTGAAAATACTTAGTCTGTTTTTCTGTCTCTGAAAAGTCTGTTGTATGTGTCTTATCCGGTTAAAACTCAAAGGAAATGCAGTGGTTACCGGGGTACAAGAACCGATTCTTGTAACTTCGGTAAATAAACAATAATCCCAAATTCAAACTCCCGGTCGTGAATTGATCTCTACAAACTTGATAAGTACAGCAGTGCAATTCTGCAAGAATCTCACCTCGATCGCGACTGTCAATTAGACACGTGTCGTGAAACAGCGTGGATAACAAAACTACGCGTTATTGATTATACTGTCGATTATCTGTGTGTTATTTGCTTGTATTATCCATACTGTGACATTAAGGATATCGAGCTAACCGTCGATATTGAGGTGGATTTCTTACAGAATGACACTATTGATAGTACATGACAGTTGACTGATGTCCTAGGTCCATTTTATTATTGCGTGCAAGAGAATGGTGATTTAAAAAAAAAGGGATAATTCCAACGCTGAGCTGACTATTTAGTCAACCTAGGAGTAGAAACGTTGAAGCGCATACGCCACAGCGGCACTAACGACCACTAGCCGAATGCGGTGGTTATTTTTAGACATTATACCTACTCGGAGGTGCAAACTGCGAAATCATTTCGGCGTTTCTATAGGAAAATACCAACTACTTCCAGCTACTTCCACAAGTACACGCGGCTATACATCAAGCCATAAATCAAGCTATAAATTGGTGTCATAGCCTTATAGTGTCAGCCATGTTTCATTTAATTTTATTTTATGAGGTTACTTTTTATTTATGTTCTTATCGTAATTTTTCTAAATAAGTGTGAGTTTGTTGTTTTCAATTACAAGTTTAATATGTTATAAAAGTATAGATCGGGTCTACTCGCGTAAAAAACTTTAAGAGGCACAAAATACCTTTTATCCCGACGTTTCGGCCGGATTGCATCGGCCATGGTCACGGGTAGACTGAAGTGGCGGAGCAGTTGTCATTTTCGTGAAGCAGGGTAGATGAAAATATCCTTATTTTCATCTACCCTCACTCGATCTTGATTTTTTATTAGGTTATCGTCGGTACTTCGACATACTTCTTTTATTTATTCTTAAAGTTTTTTTACGCGAGTAGACCCGATCTATACTTTTATAATGTGTACAAATCGCGAAAGTTTAAAAACAATTAAGTTTAATATGTGTTTTTTTGTTTGTAAATTCATTTTTAATTTGTTGAATTTCGCGTGCGCGTATAATTTATAATGTTATTTTAAATGTCAGGGGCCAGCTGAAAATCAGTGCTGTGCACCAGCACAGCGAATACTGAGCTGGACCCCTTGTTACACATTCTAATTCGTTAGTTACAATTATGTGTATGTAACTCTCGAGGTCTCTTATTCGGATCTTCAATTATAAAAAGAAAGCCTGGCGTAAGTGGAAAAATTACAAAAATTTATCCGACTATGAAATGTTTTCCTCTTACAGAGCTCGTTTTAAAGTCGAATGTAACAAATGTTATCTCATTTACATGAAAAGTGTTGAAGACAGTATTCCGCTTAACGCTAAACATTTTTGGACATACATAGCTAACCGCCGAGGCAAGACAGGTGTCCCTAGTCGCATGTTCTACAAGGATGAAGTTTCTAGTGACCCCTTTAAAATATGTAACTTCTTTTCCGATTACTTTCAGTCAGTTTATGAACCAACTAGTCTATCATCCGGCTGGTGTCCACCACTTGAGCAATCTAACTCTAGCCACACCTCCCTTCATAGTTTATATTTCAGCGACTCTTTGGTACGCAAACAGTTACAGCTGTTGGACATTACTAAAGGCCCAGGGCCGGATGGGATACCTCCATGCTTTCTAAAATGGACTTCCGATACCATTTCTAAACCTGTAATGATTATTTTTAACAAATGTATTCAGGGTGGCATATTTCCCTCAGTTTGGAAAAATGCAAATTTAGTTCCTGTCTTTAAAAGTGGCTCTAGGCAAAATGTTGAAAATTATAGACCTATTTCCCTACTTTGCGCCTTGTCTAAACTATTCGAAAAACTAGTCCATCTCAAAATCTATCCTTTCATTCATCAACAATTGATTCCTCAACAACACGGTTTCGTCAAAAATAAATCTACTGCTACTAACTTAATGCTATTTACTAATAACTTATTTAAAAATATGGACGTGAGAGCCCAAACGGATGCTGTATATACAGACTTTAAAAAAGCTTTCGATAGAGTTGACCACGAAATACTGCTGAACAAAATCGCATTCAACGGCATTAGAGGCAACTTGTTGCGCTGGCTTCATTCTTACATCAGTAACCGTAATCAGACTGTTGTGAGTAATGGATACCATTCTGACACCTTTCCTGCTACCTCCGGAGTCCCGCAGGGATCGATTCTTGGCCCCTTATTATTCGTGATATATATAAATGACATCGGCTTCTGCTTTCGAAATAGTGACTTTTTGCTGTACGCCGACGATCTCAAAATTTTTAGAAAAATTTTGACGATCAACGATTGTTATCTCTTACAGGATGATCTCAATAGATTATCCGATTTTTGTAAAACTAATAAGCTTAAATTAAGTGTAAATAAGTGTAGGTATATTAACTTCACTAAAAATAAAAAAAATCGTTAGCTTTAATTATTCTCTTTGCAACGAACTACTTCTTAGAGAGACACAGATCAGTGACCTGGGTATCTTATTGGACTCTAAACTACACCTTAATTTGCATATTGATAAAATTATCGCAAAGGCATTTCAAATGTATCATCTTGTAATGAGATCTTCACTAGATTTCAAGCGGCCAGCAACTTTTCTGTATTTATTTAATTCTATAATTCGACCACAAATCGAGTATGCCTGTATGATATGGGACCCTTACTATAACAAATACACTCTCGCCTTAGAAAAAGTACAGCGCAAGTTTTTAAGATTAATGCAGTTCAGGTGCCACATGGAACGTAGTTCATACATCGAATCCTTGGATAGGTTTAACCTTCTTAAGTTGGAACATAGGCGCCTCCTGCTTCAAACTATGATGCTCCATGATCTGCTGCACAATAGAATTGATTGCCCAGATATAATCAATAACTTATGTTATGTTGTTCCCAGAACTGTTATACGGCGAGAGGCTCGCGTCTACCCGCTTTTTGCCACGACACTTTGTCGTACACACGCGGGTGAACGAGCGCCTCTCCATAGAATGGTTAAGATCTATAACGAGCATTTTGTCAACATAGACATTTTCGCTTTGGGCCGCCATGCGTTCAAGAAACGATTGGCGGATGGTCTGCATCGGTGTAACTAGTAATGTTTGTGTTAAGTACCTCTTGTAATTGTATTTTTATATGTTTCTGAGCAGGCACCAGGTAGCCTACAATAGTTTGCTTCTTGCTTCTTCCTGTTGTTGTTTTATTGTCTCTTTTCTCCTTATTTGTTTTGTTGTAATTTAAAATATTGTGTCTACACTGTACCTTAGTAATCTGTGGAAACGTCGTGGATTGTGCATTTGCCTAATTTTTAAGATAATGTTCTGTATCTACTATATTCACATTGTACAATTGTTTGTTTTCCCTAAATAAATAAATAAAGTAACTTGTGTATGTGTGACAAAATAAATGGTTTAAATTTCCATTATAAGCTGACCTCTAACTGTACAGAAAGCCTATACAATGCTAGATCAGCTAATATTGGAAATCAATAATTGCTTTATATGTAGCCGTGCACACCTACTTACCAGAACAATCCCTACTGCTACCTACCTGCTTTTACGAATTTTCTCAAAGTAGAAAACAGTCTAGAAGCGTCGTAAAAGAAGTAATAAAATTATACTATTAATTGCAATTAGCACTTATAATAGACTAGAGACTTTCTACAGAATCTAGAAAGTCGGCAATTAATTCAGGTTGTGTTTCATTTTATTTTCCTAGTTAACATGCCGTTTTCTACGCTGAACTACGCATTATTAAATCCTTCCTATACGATGCGTTGCAAAAGCTATTTCTTTAAAAGAAAAAAAAAACATGTTTTGATAAAACATGCTTAACGTTGTTTTAACATGAACACTAAAACGTATACCTACAAGGTTAGTCGGGAATGGGGTACTAATCCGAAAGAGTATTAAAGAACCCCCATTAATAACTTTTTTCTACAACTTTCCCCAAAAGTCAACAGTTTAAGAGGAATAGCTGTTCATAGACTTCAAAAATACCCTAAAATCTATCAATCCTCAACTATGATCAGCTGCGTTTACATTTAAGTTCATATTTAGGGTTACAGATTAGAAGCTCCATTTTCTGAATCTGTAACTCAAGCAAAAAAGAAAAATATTTGAAAAAACGAAAATAATATCGTTGCACAGGGTTTTTTTTTACTCTTTCTTTAAAGCAGCCATCAGTGATACTTAGGGGCCGTCCATTAATCACGTGATGTTTTTTTAGCATTTTTAACCCCCCCTCCCCCTTGGTGATACGTGGTGAGGTTTAAGACTACCCCCCCTCCCCCACCCAAAATCACGTGTATTTTTTAGTACCTAAAAAGAATCTTAAAATTTTTAGAATATTATCTTTTAGGCATAAAGTATAATCTAATTTTATTCTGAAATTAAGGACCATGATATAAATGTCTAGACAGAAAGGTTGCAGGTTGTTTATGACTGGCATAAAAATTTTCGTTTTTCGGTTTCGAAATCGCGCGTTTGACGATAAAAAAACGTGATATCTTACTACACCCCCCTCCCCTCTTGTGATATTTAGTGATTTTTGCCAAACCCCCTCCCCCCCTTTCGAGCCTCACGTGATTAATGCACGGCCCCTTAAGTGGTCCGCGGATTAGTACCCCGTTTCCCACTAACCTTGTATATTACTTAAAACATCTATAAATAAGTAGATATAATGCTGCATCGTATTTAACATGCCATTTCAATATGTAAAACGAATGACACTGCAGAATAATAACATAACATCACGCTAGTTACTTATTTTTATGACCCAACTACACAGAGGTTAGAGTAAATTGTGCAGGAAAAACTAATGTAGCTATTTATATTTTTTGTCTGAATCATATAATGACAAATATCCTTACTTACATAAACATCTAGTAGTTGAATAGGTTTATGACAGATTTTTATTATGAACATTTACACTGAGGTTTTTTGTAGATACCTATACTTAATTATGTACTGTGTACAACGCTCCGATGCTTTAAAACCATACCTTACTGTTTCTCCTATTAAAATTCAGGATCTACATGGTCAACGATAGATCTAACAATGATCCTGACGTGCATTTTTACGATACGGTAACGTAAATTTGCACGTTATATCAACGCACCGTGCCGCGTTACCGCACCGTTCCACGTTGACGACGACGTCATGACGTGAAGATGTGGACAGGCCCATTGGCAGGAAGAAGTCCTATTAACAAATAATTATGTATCATCTAAAGTTAGGAGAAAATAATGTAAGATGCGATACCGGAAAGACACGTTGTGTTAAAAGGTCCTACTAAGATGCCATTGCTTTAAGTATCTATTATTATTTGTTCATTGCTGGACAAAGGGCTCCCCCAAGCATCGCCACATCGACCGGTCTTGTCCCGCTCGCATCCAGCGACTTCCCGCGACCTTCACCAGGTCATCGGTCCAATTTGTAGGGGGCCTACCCACGCTACGCCTTCCGGTACTTGGTCGCCACTCTTGAACCTTTCGGCCCCATCGGCCATCCGGTCTGCGAGCAATGTGTTCCGCCTACTGCTACTTAAGTTTGTCAAGTCTAATTATCTAAAACAAAATATAAATAAATAATTTATTGATAATTAGCTTTTGACCGCGGCTTCGATCGCATTAATTGAACTCAAAAAAAAAAACTCATATCACACTACTAAAGTTTCTAGAATAATGTAATTCAATCGTGATTCGAAAGGCACGTGGTAGCATCTATGAACGTTATTGTTGTTTTTCTCCGGAATAGTACTTTTTTTCGGGATGAAAGGTACCATATCAATGTAGGTAAATTATAATTATATTTTAACAGTTAACTTAATATTATGTATATTTTATTTTATATCAATAATTTATAAGTACTTACCTATTTTTATGTATGTTTTTTTATGATACACAGACTAGGTATGATAAAACTGATTTACATCCGTCACCGTCCGTTTAAAGAGGTTCATTTGAAAATCAGCGTCAGACAGCATCTGTCTGGCATATTGCTGAAATGAAATGAACCTATTTGGTGCACCTGTGAGGCACACAGAGTTTTTTTGTTGTTTTTCAAGCAATTTTATGATTTTTTTCACTTTTATTTTAACTTTTTATTTGTAAATTTGTTAAACTGTGTTCCTCAAGAGTTTGTGCTAAATAAACTTTTTTCTTTCTTTCTTTCTTTATAATAATAAATAAAATTAATAATAAATAAAATTTATTTATAAACTTTTACAAAAAAAATTATGTCAGTTTCTGTACACCTGACAACGTAAGTATAAGCAAAATTTCAGGATGATCGGTTCAGTGGTTTAAGCGTGAAAAGGTAACAAACAAACAAACTCACTTTCGCATTTATAATATTAGTTAGGATTGAAGGTTTTCCAACAGCTTGCAAGAGGTAAATTAAGGAATAAAATAAATATGGCTACCATTTCATCGACGCCTCTTCTCAGATTGAGAAGGGTTTAGACCTACCTTAGTCGCCCACGCACGCTGGCCTGGTTCGGGTTTGCGGACTACACACACCATACCTATAGTTCTTTTTGGAGCCATCTCAGGTGTGTAGGTTTCCTCAAGATGGTTGCGGAATTTGTTCGAAAGAGTAACCCTACCGCGGCCCTGGAACGCAAAGGGCATTAGGAGGAACATGGATGGGTTTTAGTCAGTAAGAGTCTGATACTCCCTGCTCCGTCCGGAGCGGAAGAAGCCATGTGACGAAAGCCAATTATTAAAAAAAGTGTTTCCTCACTAAGGAAATACATATTTCCTTCACCATTAAAGGAAGTTATGATAAAATTCTTATCCGCATATGAATTCGAAAAATCTGCGGTGCATCGAAGGGACTGTATTACTGAACTTCGAAGTTTAAAATACCGATGTACTGTATTCATAAAGTTTGAAAGTACGAATTACGTGAGTTAGAATGTACGCTATTACGAATTACTTTATTCAGAATGTTCATCATTCCGATGTACGTTACTCCGAAAGTTCACTATTACGAATTACGTCATTGAGAATGTTCATCATTCCGAGTACGGGACTCCGAAAGTTTACTATTACGAATTACGTCATTGAGAATGTTCATCATCGCGATGTACGGAACTCCGAAAGCTTACTATTACAAATTACTAAATTTCGAATGTTCATCATGGACATTCTGAAAAAGTATTTAGGTACTTTGGCATATTTAACATTTATTTAACTACTATTACCTAAGTATTTAGATTAAGATTTTTAATTTCTGTAGCCATACACTGTTATAGTTCATTTGTAATTATAAAATTGTATACTTATATAGCTTTACTTTTTTTAACGTTGTTAAATCATGAATTGACTTCTTACGGAAGGAGCGGAAGGGAGTGTCAGACTCTTACTGACTGAAACCCATCCGTGTTCCTCCTAATGCCCTGTGCATTCCAAGAGCGCGGTAACTTTAGAACAAAGTCCGCAACCCTGGCAAGTTAGTACCTAGCTAGTTACACAAAATTAACATGAACTGAACTTAACATTTATAAATTTAAATTAAGTTATCCTTACCTATCTATCCTTATATATCTATATACATAAAAGCGAAATACTATCTCAGAATCTCGATGTTGAACATTCGAAATTTAGTAATTTGTAATAGTAAGCTTTCGGAGTTCCGTACATCGCGATGATGAACATTCTCAATGACGTAATTCGTAATAGTAAACTTTCGGAGTCCCGTACATCGGAATGATGAACATTCTCAATGACGTAATTCGTAATAGTGAACTTTCGGAGTAACGTACATCGGAATGATGAACATTCTGAATAAAGTAATTCGTAATAGCGTACATTCTAACTCACGTAATTCGTACTTTCAAACTTTATGAATACAGTACATCGGTATTTTAAACTTCGAAGTTCAGTAATACAGTCCATCGAAGGTGCAATGTTAAATGCTAAGCTATCTTTGCTTTATGGTAGGTAACCTAAATCTATTATTACTTTAGTCATCAGGATCCTCGTAGCATTCCTCAAAGTATTTATTTAATAATGTATGTACACATACCACTTAATAAAAGAAAAGTTAATCAGGTCCACAGCGTAGAAAGGCACTGCTTATATTAAGATCAATCATAATTTTTAGTCCAAACTTAATTATTTATATTATTTACATTATATTCTATTCACCGAGGGTTGCCAACCCTACTATATAATTATAGTAAGTATCCTACTGTATTAGAGGCCCGACTACTATATTTTCTGATAAAAAGCATATAGTAGGCGAAACTACTATATTTTAAAGGCATCAAACCAAAGCAATATATTCGTTTCAAAATGTGTAAGCGTAAATCGAAACGTCAATATCTATTTCTGAACGATTCTGTTATGTCAAGTTGACAGTTACGTTGACTTTGACGGATGGCAATTTTTAGCGATTTTCGCGCTCTCAAGTATGTGTTTTGGGAACTACCTACTTTTCAAGTTACCTAATCCATAAAAAATATTCTTTTAAGAAATAAAGTACCTATTCTGGAACCTACTATTTTTTTTTTCATCCTTTTGTTATCTACTATATTTTTGTGGGTAATCATTTTAGAACTACTATTTTTGACCGACAAAGAGTTGGTAACCTCTTTTTTTTTCGTGGGAAAATCCTCATGGATGCCCTTCGCCCCGGGAAGGCGAAGGGGTATGCCGGACTCTTACCGCCTAAAAACCCACGGTGTTCCTTCTCCTGACCCTTGGCCGAGGTCGCGGGATTCGCAGCTGCTTGCACCGCGACCCCGGCAGGCCTCGGTCCGCCAGCCCCTGGCAGACCTCTTCCTCTGTGGGGCATTGCCCCACGTCCTCCTGAGAGGCGCGCAGGGAACACAGCGCGCCGCCTTCTCGGGCCTGTTACTGGTCGGGCGACGGGTCCCCCTAACCCGCCGCCCGCAGGCCACACACTACGGTGGCCGGAGACCGTCGCGCGCCCTCCGGCGCCCGGTGCGTCTTGCGCGGGAAGGGAGAGTGGCAGATGCCTCTCTCTCCCTCTCCGCTCCCTCCTTGGTCGCCATCACCTCCTCGCAGAAGGAGGCGACGGCTTCCCACGGACTCTCGCAAGAGTTGGCAACCCTATGTTCACCCAAAGGTGAGTCATGTCCTGACAGCTTGGTATTTTCGCAAATTGTAGCCGTTAGGGGACTGCTGTCGAAAAAACGTAAACAACATCATCAAACAACGTAAAATAGCTATACGAGTATTACAAATGTTTTTTTTTTTATATTTGATATTCTTTGTATGGTAACGTTTTGTAGAGAAACGTGAGGAATCAACTTACGATACGACTTATAAATAGAAACGGCTAACAATTTTATTAATTAACAGATTAATTCATTAATAATCACCGGTATCATGTTCAACGTAAAAGTAATCAACAATCAACAACAGTACCAATGTTTACATGACTACAGTGTATGAGCTATTGATTCATTATGAGTGGTATCGGCTTGAGTGAAATCGATACCTGATAACAACGGAACTACTTCATAATCGTTCTTATCCCTGTAATGAAACACAAGTTGATGCTAACATCGGACTGATAAAAACCTTTATAGAAGAGATGGATTAGGGACACCCAAACAGGTGAGTTACATAATAATCACACCCAGATAGGGTATAAACGAATTCGTGTAATTCCTTCAAACCGCGTGTTCTATTGGTGACTCTGATTGACCCTGAATGGTTTTTTTTCAGAATAACAAAAAAAAGTTTTCAAAAATGACCAAAAAAATATGTAATGAACAGACTCCTATACAAACTGATCGCATCACCTCGCAGATCGGCTAATCCACGCGGTTGTTGATTAGCTACGAACCTACGTTACAATGTAATGATCAAAAATAATATCAGTCCGTAAACATCCTCTATACCGCTACAATTTTCACACCGATAATTCAGTCCTCATCAAGCTGTTTCCCAGCCAATCTCCCGCCAGCAACGCCCTAAACCGAGGGTCGCCTTTAGTACTGTTGTTGCTAGCAGTCATGATGTTAGTTTAGTAAGTAGGTAGCATAGGTTAAGTAGGTATTTTACTCCCCCCCCCCCCCCCATTGGCTGGATACCCTTCAGATCTCAGAACGATTCGCAAGGACCATCTACATGCAGTCCAAGAGAACAAAAAATCGCTATAAAAATTAACGGTCCACGGCAACAATATTTTCACACCGATAATTCAGCCCTCATCAAGCTGTCTCCCCCGCCTAAGCCCCCGCCAGCAACGGCCTAAGCCGAGGTCCAAGTCCCACTAGGGGTCGCCCTTAGTGCTGTTGTTGCAGGTAGTCATGATGTTAGTGTAGTACTAGTCGTTAGCTTAGGTTAAGTATTTTACTCCCCCCCATTGGCTGGAGACCCTTCAGGTCTCGCCAATAACTGCCCGGTTACGTAGAAGTCCCCTAGGACCACCAACAGCAGTCCAATAGAAAAATAAAATAAATAAATGGCAACAATATTGTCATTAATCACCTTATATACCTTATACATATACCATAGTTACGTTTACTTTTTTTTTGTTACTATTCCTACCTTTGACCGCCATCTCGCCTGATGTAAAGCGATGATGCGGTCTACGATAGAGCACGCTTGCCCAGAAGAAACCGATTCGCTCGTGATTTGAAGACGAGTTCATCGTCATCAAGACGTTTACAAAACGGATTGATGATCGCAGTGAGTTGTTTACTCTAGCAGCCGGCAGGCTGCCAGCCCTCAAATATAAATTAAGTAGTAATCTCCTTTAATTGTCTATTCTTTGCCGATTATTACATAGAACATCGTCTTATTATTGTTCTGCCTAGCCTTTTCCCACCTATGTTGGGGTTAGCTTCCTGTCTAACCAAATGCGGCTGAATACCACTATTTCACACAGAGGTACTGTCATCAGACCTCCGCAACTCAGATACTGGGCAAATTCCGATATCTTAAGGTTAGACCGGTTGTCAGACTTTCGGGCTACTGACTACCCGTAACAACTGTCATAGGTATTCGTATGACGACCGGAGCCGACGGCTTAACGTGCTGTCCGAGGTACGAATGGGTCTTGATGTGTAACGGGTGGTCACCCATCCACAGACTGACCGCAGCCACTTATTAATTAGCCACGAGCCCCTCTACATCATCGTCTTATAATTAAAAAAAGGAAATGAAAAACTTTTCCGCCACAAATAGTAATAAACATTTATGAGAACATTTAATTTGAATATTTTTAGTTTCCATTTCCATATTTTAGTGACAAACAGGTGTGACCATGAACTTACGCAAATAAATTATGTCATCGACCTTCATAACTTTCGTCTGAAACTTACACAAAAAATACAGGTAAGTACAACACCGTTAGTAACACCGTAAAGTCAATAAAGTTTATGATTGAGTCAGCATTACAATGTTTTCGATTAACTACATGATATATATACATACATATCTTTACACAGGACTTAAACAAACATTAGGTTAGCCCTGGATCGATAATCAGATTTAGACGATACCTCAGCATTTATGCCGTCTAAAAATCCATTAGTAAACTAGTTTGACAGTCCTCAAAATGTTCCCCTATGTACGCCTGGTTGCAGGTGGTTAGAATTATGTGTAACCTGTTTATTGACTAGAGAGGGATGTAGAAAATGTATTTGAATACGATTTTTATTTAGCTCAATTCATACAGAATTGATTTATATTTTTAATTATTACTTTTCCTTAATAGGTATTATAATCGTATTATTGTATAAATATTATGATCTGCTTTGTATAAATTTGTATAGAGTCAATTAATTTATTCACCTGACAGACAGATATGTGTTGCTGGGGAGTTTGTTGCGCCGTTTCTTCTTCACAGCATAAACACTAGGAAGTGGTGAAAGGAGGGCTTTTTTGGGGGCCTATCTATTGTTAATCTGACGTTCAAAAATAACTAAGTAATTCTAGTCTATTTTGAATAAATGAGTTTTGAGTTTATTCATGCAATTTCAGTACCAGAACAAGTTCCATTAAAATCAGTCGCGAAGAATACGTGGCTGGAAAATTGCAATCACATCAGAATCTGGATGGAAATAAATAAGACTTGCTATCCATGAAAGATTTATTTTTATCTTTCCTACCATCTCGTTACCTACCTACTGTTTTACAGAAAATATTTTACAGGATTATTTTTCAATTATTCAAGTAAAGTGGCATTGTATCCGCTACTGAACCCGTCTACAGTATGTGTCCAAAATCATTATAAAACGAAAAAATATTGTCGCCCCTCTATTGTATGTATCGTATCGTATATCTATTACAAAATGGTCGGCGTTACAAACAAAGTCGCTCAGTACAGCGTTCATTCTAAATGTTTTATTTTCGTGGACAGAACTATCTCTCGTCTGTGCTGGGTTTAAAGTTCAAGCATTGAGTGCCCCTCTAGGAGCCGATTAAAAACAAGTAGCTCAAGAGCAAGAACGGAGGGCTGTCGGCTTTTCGTGTCAGAGGTCAAGATCTACTTACTACTCTTTTCATGTCAGTTTACTGAGCCAGCGAAGTACCTATCCAAGTGAAATGCCTTGACAATTTGCAGGCAGATAAATGATTACGTACTATTTTAGTTTAATCTATACACATAAAAATGAATTGCTGTCCGTTAGTCTCGCTAAAACTCGAGAACGGCTGGACCGATTTGGCTAAATTTGGTTTTAAAATATTTGTGGAAGTCCAGGGAAGGTTTAAGTGGTGAGAAAATATGGAAAAGTTGCGAGGAAAATAGTAAAAACAACAAATTTATTTTCCCATACAAACTGTTCCTACCTATCAAACATGACGTTCATGACATGATGTTCGTCCCATCGTCGGTACGGTAAACTCGGATCCCCCCTCAAATCAAAAATATTGTGTATCCAAAAGCACTTCAATGAACAGATTTTAAAACTAAACACTTTTTTTCTTTACGTGGCATTGCAATTGCAACACATGCCGGGTACAGCTAGTCTAGAATATATACATGAATACATGGATAAATTATATCTACCTACACCGGATATTTTAAATGATAGTTTAAGTAATGATAGTTTGTGTAATGAATTCATGACAGTTTAAGTTGTTACAAAATAATTATATAAAATAGTTCAGGAAAATATTACAAGTATTATTTAATTTACCTGCCTACTAAGTGACGATTATGCATTCTTATGTAACTATTTAAATTCACTGATCTCATTCAGCGCATGCGCCACATGTGTAGTAGGTACCTTCTAACGCTGAAATTTGGGAAAATTATTTTATGTCAAAGTTTGATCTAGTTATATATTTTTATTCAATAATGGAGACTGTATAATACCGAATACCTAAAAAAGTCATTGGATGCTGTTTACTGCGCATATAGGTAAATTGTTTCTATCCATCACACTCGTTGAGATTGACTTGCATTGTTTGACAGATGGCAATAGATTCTCGCCCGGAGATTATTATCCCTGACTCCAGAGTGTAGGTACCTACATCATACAGCCTAGCGTTTTATGGTGTAATAAATAATACACATATTGAAAACGATAGGCCGATAATTTTGCTGCAATATGGCAGCAATAACAGGCAGTATTTTTATAAATTGTCTGTCTCATTAGACCAATATAAAAAGGCAATAAAAAAAATTAATAAACTCCAAATGTTTCTCAGAATTCTCAGATGCGCGTTTCGCATCTTTGACGCGCATGAATGTCAGATTCGCGCCGCATCTAAACGCCCGTCTGCACCAATAAATACAAGTGTGTCAAACACGTGCGAGGAAAATAACGTAGCGCTAGTCGTGTCGTATGCGATGAGCTAGCGATGGCCGAGAGAGCGTCGCGCGGTGCGTGGGCCGTCGCCGCGCCCCGCTGCCGCCACGGTGACGCATCGTGCGGAGTGCGACCCAACTGTGACCAGCTATCTGAACATATCCTACAATATATGTGGCAGATTTTTTTTTGATACAGATATTATTACGTTGTTTACTACTAGAAAATAAATTCAAACACCCATAGGAACATTCGGGAAATTATTCTTTAAATAAAATTCAAAACAATTTAGGAGTCTTACATAAAGTTATTAGAGAAACAAAATAACATTCGCATAAATAGAAGATCATCGTAAGATTTGAGTTACGTAACGTACGCGAACTAACAAAAATATCTCGAGAATTGTCGCCGGAATTATCGTCCGCTTTTGTATTGCGACGGAGACCTACTAGTTGGAATAGGTAGTAGTGCAGTGTTTGGACGGCCCCGACCCCATCCCATCAGTGGTGTTGAGCCACCAGTCCACCATAGAACGCCGCGCGCGCCGCCTGTATCGCACCACAAAACACCACGTGTCTACCACGCAACTGTTCGCCGATTGTGAAAAGTGAATTAACCTAGCTTTTATTAGCGCGAAAAGCGACCTTGATTACGTACGTTTTTTGTTAAATTTGTGTTAAACTCGACCCGTGACGCCGAAGATCTGGAAACATTTTGCGTGAATGCATTTTTCTGTTAACAGTGATTGTAAATAGTCGTAGAGGTGCCGCTTTTCAGGTAGTGTGTCATGGACATTATGCGTACATCTAAGTTGTTTGGTACACCATCTGTGTATGATATTATTTTTAATTTATTAACATTTCATTCTGGGAACTACCTAATTTCTGTAATAAACGTTTAACTAACATCTTCCGGTAAATTCAGTTAAGGTGTAGGGTTCGACTCTCAGGGTCAAAGGATTAATTCGAATAATAACGTTACCTCTCAATTAGGTACTTACCTGGAGCCTCGAAATTCTCCCGGCAGTCTGTGTTCTATCTGCCGTAAAAATTGGAATATTTACATGGTAACTAAGTATTTATACCGGCAAACTGTATCTACGATTCTGTGTTGCCCTTCTGAACGTTATAAAGGTAGTTATTGGGTACCACGTGTAACAAGTTGGGTTAAGTATTTTGTAATGTTCTACACATATCGTTCTACGTTAAGCCCACATGTCTTATACCATTCTACGGCTATATTATAATAAAACAAATTGAATGCTTCCTTCCGTAAATATTCGAATTCCTTTTAAAATGAAAACAAAACAACTCTGTAATGTATTTTATCTCACCCACAACAATGATGTCGACTACGAACGGTTGTTCGTAGGAATCGTAGGGCATAACGCGTCTCAGGGCCATCGGCAACGTTAGAATTAACGCATAAAGGTAGATATTTGATAAGCTTTCTCTTTTTCTGTCGCAACGTTCGGTTACGAGATTCTTGACTAGGAACCTGTTACTATGAGCATTTTTGTTGATGTTTTTCCAGTTTGTTATGACGACATACCTACATTCGGTTAATTTTTTTTTGGTACCAGTGATCAGTTTGTAATTTAGATATTTTAGGCATCTAGTTAATAGTGAGGCCAGTTCTACTAACAGAAACGTTGCCAAATCGAAGCCGAACCGTTCATTCAATTTTCGTTAACAAAACCTGTCAAGTTCTTTGACAACACCAAAAATTTTGACAGTTTTCGAAAACTAAAACTGACTGATGGTTGTGATTCGTTTTACGGGTAGCAACAATTTTATTAGTTGAGTTGGCCCTAGCATTGGGGCAATATCGATTTATTTTTTATTTGACCCAAAAATATCGATGTCGGAATACAATGATTTTATTTATTAAAAAAATTCAATGATAAATAATCATCAAATTTTTCGAGATTATTCATCAACCGGGGCATAAATCTGTCAATGAGTGGGATCAAAGATCATTATTATCCTCTCTCGTTTACACCTACATATAAGACATTAGAAAAAAGAAAAATGTTACTACTTTTATAAAACCTTTACATAATTTGTTTACAACTTCTTTTTATGTAGAAACGGAGGGTTAGAAGACCTTTGATCCACTTAATGACAATTGCCCCGATTGATTGAATAATCTCGAAATAACCGTTGAAAATGTTTCGTTGTACACATGTTGGTACAGATATCACTTCAATTCGGTTACCGGCGTGATATCGGCACAGACACTGTTGTTACTATGTGTTGACCTTCGTTAGTTGATTACTTCTGGTAATTTATTCACACTATGTTTGGCGTCAATTCTCGCTCCAATAAAATATTCTTTCCAAGTGTGGTTTCAGTGACAATAATTTGTTTTTTCGACCAGTCACTAGGTACCGGTCTTTGAGAACTTAGTAACCCACGTTTAATAGTCGAGGCTTATAGGCTGACAATATGGTTTTGATATGGTACGTTGGGCAAAATAAATATGCATGCAGACAAAGTGACTAGGTACATTGATTTTTAATGGAATTGTGTGTTTGTTAAGTGGCGAAGTCTTTGCCATCGCTTGTCTGAGCATCTATTATGCATAAGGTGTTGTCTGTTCTCTGATGCTCGTTGTTTGCCTGTATACTTAACTTCTTTGCCGAGTGTAGGTACTCCTGACTCCGTCGAATAAAACTAGAATGGATATACCTTCATAAATCATCATCAATTATTTAGAACGATGTTTATTGAGTAAACCGAACTTTGGACACGAGGTAGCATTTACCATTGAATAGTTTCAGACAAGTGGTCTGTTTTTTTAAACGAGTAAACGTTCTTATTATGAATAATTTAAGTAAACAGCATTAATACAATTCCAATGACAGCTAGATCGTTAATCAAACATTGCTAGAAAGTTTTCCCGAAACAAAATCTAAGCTATACTAGGTAGGTAGGTACCTACATTATATCAGAAAACATAATGATGTAAAAAAAAGTATATAATTAAAAAATATTTGGAACATCTGGAAACTAAATGTTTTGGGTGCGGTCATGTAACACTATTGCATACCTAATTATTTAAATCAATTGACCCCCCCAAAGCTTTTACCTTCCACCAGATGTTCCTAATTTATTTTTTATTTTTAGTAAATTTTATTTAATTAGGTAGTTACCAATTTCGGTAGGCTGTTTTTATAATTAAGATTTTTGTTATTCGATATACCTAGTTTTTTTAAAATTCTTAGTAATCAATCAAATAAATATTAACACATATTATTCTACTGTCATCAAAACTGCATAAGTAAGTACGCCAAATTTCAGTCTGTTTAGATAACAGAAATTGGGTCAAAAATGACTTTCATGATTTTTACCAGACAGACAGAGAAAGCAAGCTAAATAAAAGTTTTCAATTGTACATAAGTTCCTTAATTATTTTAAGCAGACTTTCAAAAGTGCAGAGTCCAATGTTCAGTGGTGTCTAGTAGTTCAATTATCATTAACTAGCGACCCGCCCCGGCTTCGCACGTGTACCTACGTTTTATAGTTTAAAACCTTCCTCTTGAATCACTCTATCTATTAAAAAAAACCGCATCAGAATCCTTTGCGTAGTTTTAAAGATCTAAGAATACATAGGGACAGACAGCGGGAAGCGACTTTGTTTTATACTATGTAGTGATGAAAGATTTTCATCGTGCTTGAGAGCTCTCGGCTATACCTCACCTAATTCTTATGCATGAAGTTCATAGGTCTAAATGGCACATGACGTCATCTCTCTGCCCTTATCGTTAAATAATACGATTATAATACTTTCTCCCCTCCCTAGTCGTTTGAAGCCGGCCTTGAACGAACGCATTAATACATGACATAATCTAGTGAATGATGTCATTTCAGAGTTTCAGAGAAGAATTAGACGAGAATTATTAGAGCTAACACATTAACGCAGCAAAAACATGTAACTACATATTATACGTATTTAAGTATAATATGTTATGTAACTATGTACAAAAGTGTTACGGAATGTAAAATTTTATCTCTATCATAAAACATGGACCATTTATCTAAATTCTAAAGTAAAGCACAACGTTTTAATAACACAATACATCTTTGTAAATATAACGTAAGTACCTATACTTAGTTTTCTTAAAACTGTAACATAATTATAATTATGAAAGTAATGAAAGTTAACGTATCTTATCGCTTGTTTTCCTTTACATGGATTATGAAGGCGTATTAACAACGGCATTGGCATTAATATGCAATAATAACATAAACCTACGGTTAACATAATATATGTTGTAGTCAAAATTACGAATTTTTGCACGCTGTGCCTTGAGTGCTTCCTTAGATCATTATAAGCAGTTTTTGTCAGAAAATTTCTGATGCGTGCGCGAAAATCCTCTGCATATACATACATTTATACATTTTGTACTAGAGCCAGCAGGCTGCCAGATCTGGCAAATTCTGACTGTGTGCGGGGATAAAATGTATGAGCCTCGTCGCGCGTCAGAATTTTTGTCACAGAAACAGGGGGGGGGGGGGGGGTAATTCGACTAACAAAATGATTGCCAAATGCTTACGAACCACAAACGTCACTCAGTTTTTGTTTACGAAAACTGTCAAAATGATTGGTTTTGTTTTTTTTTTTGTCAAATAATTTGACAGCTTTTGAAATAGAAATAGACCCGCACACTTTCAGAATTTGGCGGATCCGGCAGCCTGCCGGCTATTACCTATGTGTGCGCCTCCGCTCACGCGTCAGAAATTTTCTGACAGAAATTTCTTATAATTTGCGGCCGGTCTTATACATTGACTATGTGTGTGAGAGGATGTCACACATGCATTATCAAAACTACACGCAGTCACGCACACATACGGAGTGCGTACAAATGAGTGAATAAATCTTTACTAGAAATATTCCGCCTACTTGCTGTGCCACTTACTTTCGTCACAAGTGTAATTTAGATCTGTTAATATGTCCCCGCGCACATACAAATAGTTTGGAGGTCGTTGACATACATTTTTTTGTCTCTAACTACATGAGGCGGCAACCAGAGAGATATATTTCGAATATACCAATTATTGAGAAAAAAATAACTTATCAAACGATGTTGAGGCTGTTAATCTATGTAAGGTTATTTTTTTAAACATTGATGTCATAGTTATTTATATTCATATCTCGTAGCAACAGTTATCAACATTATCAAAATAATATATGAAACTGTTTCATGATAATTATATTTGAACAAACATATTGAATTCATGTTTAGCGGTAACTATTGATGTAGTGGGCCTTAAGCTATCCTCAGGGAATAACCTAGATACCTATTACCTATTATTATCCTCATTAAGTTTTCCTTCTTTAAAGGAAACCCCAAACGTTTAAATTTTGTTTACAAACCGTTTTCATGGTACGAGTTTCCTTGATATTTTCATAACGTTCACAACTCCATGATACTATTTCTCTGCTTAGTCATGATTATTATGTAAATTGAAGAATACCTTGCTCATAAGACGTAAATAAAAAAACCAAGGTCGATTAAATCTTAACATTTCACCAATATATTATTTCACCAATAATGGAATATCTATAGCATTTATTTACTTATTCGTCGACACCGTTGAAGACGAGCACCAATGATTTATATTTATAAATATGTAGGTAATAATATGTATTTAGTCCCAATAACATTAACATGCGTGTACTTAATTATTATAATTTTTTACAACAATTTTACGAACAAGATGTGTTTGGATAAAATACGGAATTTATAGGTCCTGACAAAATTGTCGAGTTTGCATAATATTTGCTTATTTCACAGTCAAACACTTAATCTTGATGATACCTCCTCTAATTTCCAGCATAAAATCTTTTTTCTGTGCTCTTACAAAGATTATATTACACACACATAAGTAGTAGTCTCCGTTATATCGTCATCTACAGAATGGATTCAACCTCACCGCCCCATGAGGATCGAGTTACTAATCCCTGGGCTTATGGAGTGCTTACGTCACGTAAGAAAAGTATCAAGTCGTACGGAATTGCCATCGCTGTATTCTGAACAATTTAATCAACGCAACCCGTCGTTGCATTAAACCGGATCCATCTGCCTAGCCTTTTCCCAACTATGTTGGGGTCGGCTTCCAGTCGAACCGGATGCAGCTGAATATCAGTATTTTACATGGAGCGACTGCCTATCAGACCTCCACAACCCAGTAACTGGGTAATACGATACTCTTGGTAAGACTGGTTGTCAGACTTTCTGGCTTCTGACCAACAGTAACGGCTGTCAAAGATCTACAAATGACAGCCGGGACCAACGGCTTTACGTGCTTTCCGAGGCACGGAGGAAACTCGCTATGGTAAATGGTCACCCATCCACAGACCAACCTCGGCAAGCGTGGCTTAACCCGGAAGATCGGTCTATGCGGCTGTAATTATTTAGCCACGAGCTCCGCTGCATTAAACCGGATATTGGTGTCAAATAATTGAATTTTAGTGTGAGAAAATTATTTCGCAGAAAACACGCGCAGATTCTGACGTAAATCTCCTCATAATTTACTACTAGGGTTGCCAACCCTACTATATAATATAGTATCCTACTATATTAGAGGCCCGACTACGATATTTCTGAAAAAAGTATATAGTAGGCGAAACTACTATATTTTAAAGGCATCAAAATCAAAGCAATAATATTCGTTTCAAAATGTGTGAGTGTAAAACGAAACGTCAATATCTATTTCTGAACGATTCTGGTACCTATGTCAAGTTGACAGTTACGTTGACTTTGACAGATTGGCAATTTTTATTTTCGCGCTCTCGTGTACTTATGTGTTTTGGTAACTACTAACTACCTACCTACTTTTGAAGTTAAATTATTAAAAAAAAACTTTTATGAAATAAAGTACCTATTCTGGAACCTAGGTACTATATTGTTTTTCATCCTTTCGTTATCTACTATATTTTTGTGGGTAATCATTTTAGAACTACAACCCTATTTACTACCCAAAAAATGTTGGCGTGTAAAATGTAGGTATTACACTTCGAATTGATTGAATTATATGAAGTTGCGCTTCGGTTACGTAAAATAATTATGGTGGTATGCGTAGGTACCACTAGTGGTACGCAGCGCGAATTGCAATAAAAATAACTTGTTATAATTTGCAGTGGTAGGTACGCGAGTATACTTATAAGTATAGTATTAGTAGTCCGCGAAAACAAGTTTGGGAACCACTGATGCCTAAAAGTAATTATTTCACCGATTCTAAACAAATAAAAAAAAGTAAAAACCGACTTCAAAGAAATACTAAAAGTTTCCTTTTAGTATTTCTTTGAAGTCGGTTTTTACTTTTTTTTAAAGTTTGTTTTTTATTAAATACGTTTTAGTGTCATAATTTTAACCCCCTCCTTCATAGCCCTTCTTTTTGGCTGTGACGTAGTCGGACACAAAAAGTCCTTTCAAATGATAGGTACCTTACACGATATAATGAAAACATTCCAAAGGGGGGGAGGGGGGGACATGCACCCCCTCCTCTTTTCCAGTAGTCAGTTCCCAACAACAAATATAAACAAAGCAATATTAGTAATTTGAGAATTTTGCTTTGATCCGATGAAGAGTTCCGTTCCATATCTCTGAAGTTCATGGTCTAATCATAACAAAATTTATAAGGGACCAATCGGAAAGTATACCCTTTCGAACAAAAAAAGAATTTTTCAAATCGGTTCATAAATGACGGAGATATGAGGTAACAAACAAAAAAAAAAAAAAAAACAACCGACTTGAGAACCTCCTCCTTTTTGAAGTCGGTTAATTAGACTCTATTTAATCTTAAAAATGACCACGTGAGTTTTTTACTCACGTGGTCATTTTTAGGCACCGCACGTGGGTAGGTACAAAGACAAAAAAAAACTTTTTCTTTTACAAGTGATCTTTAGTGGGTAACACAAAAAAGTATTTTTTTTAAATACACTAAGTTCTAAATGAACAATCCCTTGAATGGTATATTTTACAGCAACTTATTGTTTCTGGAAAGTGAAAGAAACTCAAAAGGTGTAATTTGGATTTAAATAAAGTTTTAAATTCGTCGAAATAGAAGATAACCGAAAAAAGTTAGTAGATGAAGGAATAATTATGGGGCCGTGCCGAACGCTTGCTCGTCTTCGCTGTTCTGTTCACACATTTATATTTTAGTTTTATATTTTCTCTTTATTTTGTTATCTCTTTGGTTAGCTAAGGATGACGATATTGACGATATATTATTTGCAAGCTGGGTTCGAAGCGATAATTATCATCGTTAATTATAGAGATAATTATCAAGATAAATAATAAATCAGATTTACTTATGTTAGATTTTGAATTCGGAATCTTCACATACAGATAATCCCCATCCAGTTGATGCAGTTGAGGAGGACAAGGATAATATTCCACTCATCAATTAGATAATTTAGTGCATATAGTTTGTGTTTTTTTTAGGGTTCCGTACACAAAGGGTAAAACGGGACCCTATTTCTAAGATTCCGCTGTCCGTCCGTCTGTTCGTCTGTCACCAGGCTGTATCTCATGAACCGTGATAGTTAGACAGTTGAAATTTTCACAGATGATGTATTTCTGTTGCCGCTATAACAACAAATACTAAAACAGAATAAAATAAATATTTACGTGGGGCTCCCATACAACAGAATGATTTTTTTGCCGTTTTTATAGATAATGGTACGGAACCCTTCGTGCGCGAGTTCGACTCGCACTTGGCCGGTTTTTTCTTGTTTTTGAATGTTGTGTAAGTTTTTAACCAAGAAATTTTGGGCAAATATAAATAAATGAATACTTATCTGTGTTAAAACTTATTACAAAAATATTATTTAAACGACACTACTTGTTTCTGACGTAAAAGTTGATAGGTAGTACCTACTAGTTCATTAAGGATTGGTTGTCTGATAATTATCGCGATAATTATCACAAGGCATATTTATCTTGATAATTGCTAACCCTGATGAACCCTGATGAGCACTTGCAGCTGGATTCGTCGATGCGTTCACACCGCGTGAGCCGATTCGCTCGGTTTCCCTTTGATGTACCGACATTCCGCGGAGCACAGCCGAACGCGAAGGCCTTCGTACGCGTTCGCTGAACCGTCCACACACACTCGTTCGCGTTCGTTCGTTAGCGTTCATTCGCCTTCGTTTGGTTGGTTTGTACAAGCCATAAGATAAAACAACAATTTAATGCTGAAAGAAAAAGTCAAATGCTGGGGCCTAATTCTCCTAAAATAAATTGTTGCCAAACGCAATCGAACCACAACCGTCAGTCAGTTTTTGTTTTCGAAAATTTTCAAAATGATTGATTTTGTTTTTTGTGTCAAACAAGAAGACAGCTTTTGAAATTGAGAACTGTCTGAATGAACGGTTCGGCCTTGGTTCGGTTGTGATTTTTCAAGATTTATTTTAGGAGAATTGGGCCCCTGATTCAATAATCGTCAATAGACAGCCTAATTAATAGACTTCAATTAGTCGAATTACGTTACGAAGGCCGTTGCTATGGAAATTAAACGTTTCAAACTAATCTTCTTATAGATAATTTGATTCGGAATGGCACGTCAGTACCTACTTTTAGCTACGAGTAATCTGTTTATGTGGGCGTCGCAAAACACGACATATGGAATTTCATCAAGAGAATTGTCGATAGCTGGCAACACTGGGCAACGTGTAGAAGATAAAGAAGGGTAGTCGTCGTCATGGACCAACGCACCCGATGATAAAAAATCTGGGGCCTAATTCTCGTAAAATAAATCTTAATAAATCACAACCGAACCAAGGCCGAACCGTTCATTCAGACAGTTCTCAATTTCAAAAACTGTCTTATTGTTTGACACAAAAAACAAAATCAATAATTTTGAAAGTTTTCGAAAGCAAAAACTGACTGACGGTTGTGATTCGATTGCGTTTGGCAACAATTTATTTTAGGAGAATTAAGCCCCAGTTGTCAGTTTACGGAGCGTGTTTTTGCCGAAAAAGTCTGAACTTAATTAAGTGACAAGCTTGTCCTTATTAATTTTCTGATCATGTGTAAATTAATATAATTGGCTTGTAAGTTATAAATAAAGCTAAATAAATAAATGCTGTTAGCTGCGGAACCATTCCATAAACTGCAAAAAGCGTGCTGACGCATGCGAAAGCTAAATCGATGCAAAGGCAAAAGCGTACATTCATACAAACTTCCTATATCCTACGAGTGTAACGTGAATTGATGATAATAAGTGTGTTAAGTTCCTAAATATATGTATATTTATACATATAATATTATAATATACACATATCATATTTATATTATGTATTTATCCAAGTATGTACCTATTACTTTCTATAGTATTAATATAATATATATATGTAATTAATTATACATAAATTGACTATAGCATTGACGTGTATTTGTTTTACATCTTCACCATAAAATGTGTATGTTTTTGTCCTTTTTCTGGTTTTACACACTGTTGTCTACTTTTTTTTCCATTCGCAGTTCTGCAGGCAGAAATTTCTTTAAAATGTGCAGTACATTTGTATTATTATTTTAAACATTGTTTTTCTTTGTGATATTTTACGTAGGTCGTGTAGGTACTAGGTACATAAATAATAAATACGTAATGAATTAATGATATTATTTTCTTCTTAACTACAATTAAATGGGGTATTTGGCTATTGTTTTTTATGGGGAATTATTAATCGGGCGAATAAATAATATATGGAAGACTGTTAATGAGATACTTTAATACTAAACCGAGCGGCATTAAAATATATTCGCGAAAAATTAACCAAACTGGCGATAACTATGAATGATTTAAATTCGTAAAATGAGCTACTAGCAGTGTCAAACATTTAATCTAAGCTAGCAACTAAAATTCCAAGTGTCCGAATTAAATACTAACTTGGGCGAAAAAATACTCGTCGTACTAGTCGTACTAGTCTTTCGCCCACTTAGTATTTCAGTACGCCATAATCAGTATTTTTGACACCCTTACTTTGAATTTATATTCGATCGTTTAAATACTAGCCTTTTTTTATTAGAAATCTCGAATCTATTACAAAAGTAGTAAGCAACCGAGAAAAAGCCAATGAAATATTTAATAAAATGCCCAAGTTATAGTCAAATACCCTATTGTGTAACCACTAGGAATTGTAACGGTTTAAAATAAAGACTGGTGTCGCATTACCTACCTACGACAATATTTGTGCTCTTAATGAAAGACTTAATTAGACATTAATAGACTAGTTTATTTAAAAAAAAATAACAATGCAAAACACAAATAACACGTCAGATCTCCTAATGTGACAGTTGACATTGACAGATGCCAAACTTATTGTCATTTGTCATAAGTTTAGTTTATTACTACAGAACCATTTTCCTGTTCACTAAGTAAGGAAAAACACAAATTGCTCTTTTAATTACACAATTTATTAAGGCTACAAACGAAATGATATATGATTTATAATAATAAATTATTTGACCACTAGTTTACATTATCAAAAAATAACTACCACCGAACAAATACAGTTAGTACCAAAAATGATAACCCAGAAATTAACAACGCCTTTGATAACGAATTAGTATCAAAATAGCCTTACATAGGTACAAAAAATGTATTTGTTAACCGAAATTATATCTATTATGGTGTTTTTTGCCAATTAATTTGTATATTTTTGGTGATAAATTTTCATAACAATTGATTGGCAAAAAAATTAATTGGCCACCAAAAATATCAAAAAAATCAACAAGCCATTTATTAACAGCTCTTTTTACTTATTGTTCTGACATTATCCCAATAGTATGGTACGAAATAGTTACGGAGTATGGTGAATTGGTGATAGTAAGAAATGGTTATCATCAATTTTATTCTCGAATAACAATATATTTATTTAACAAACAACCAAGTAATTGATTATCCGATAACGAAATATGACACGCTTTATTAGTTAGAAATAAATAATAGAAAAAAAATAGAGGTTTATACAAGTAAACTAATCCAATATTTTGCAAGCATAATATGAGCTTATAACTAACTGATGAGAAAATGTATTCCATTATATCATTAAAAACGTAAGAAGCGGTGATGGTTTACCATCAAATGACGACACGTTTGGTGCAGTGGCTAAGCGATTGGCCGGTAAAGGTGGTTCGATTCCCACACGGAACAAAAATTTGTATGGCCTACAGATGGTTGTTTCGGGTCTGGGCGTTTGTTTGTGAGATTTGCGTCTGTAAACGCACCCACGATACAAGCGAAATCTTAGTGTGGGGAAACGTTCTTAAAAAAAATATATATACAGGGTTACAGGGAAAGGCGTACTGAATATTAAAGGACGTTATTTTTCAGGTAATTTCTGATGGATTTGATTCCGTAATATGGTGTCCGAAACTTAACCGTTCTGGAGATATAGAATTTTAAAGATATTTTTAAAAAAACCTTTATTTTTTGGCTTTTTTTGAGATTAGAGCTCCTAGGGTCCGTTTTTTTTGTATCTTGTTAGAGATGTCAATTAATAAAAATGATTAACAAAAACTGAACCTACTACTAACAGCTTAAAAAGACTGCTCGACAACGGACAATTAAAACAGACTATTCAAAACCCGAAAGAATAATAATTATTGTAAACTACCTAAATAAGAATTTCTAATATTTTATACAACGCTTTCAAATTATACTAAGTTTATACTCAAAATTAAACAAGTGAACATTTTAAATTTGTAACTCCTGTTTAAAATAAATCCAGGATAGATTTGTTTCATTGTTATAAAGTAATAACGACCCCTCAAATTAAAGGTAAAGCAGCGAATAGAAACGACCACCTGACAATTTACTAATTTAATTACTGAAACCCCTTGAAAGGGTTCTAATTTGTTTTAAAAATTAAAGACAGTGAAGGTTATCAGATGATCAAACGGACGGAATACTCTAAATGAATTTACGAGGGTACTTATCCCTTTACCGACCTTTTGTTTATTCTTATTCTAAGGTTACGATTGTCGTTAGACATTAAATGATACGGAACGATTACTTCCACTTTTTGAATCCTATATTTTATCTTGTTGCTGGTTTAGTTTAATCACCTTTACGAATTATCGCTTGTACAAACAAATACTTTATCATTACAGAAATTGTATATTTATTATTATTTTATTTTAAGTTCACATATAGCAAATAAATTATAAACTAAACCCCACAAAACCGTAGTAATGGTTTGACTGTGGGATATGTCATAGCAAATATGATTACATCAAATTGGCTATGACACACTACTGCACACAATAGATCATGCTGACGCATTTTAATATCCATCACTCTATTCGCTTTAAAGAGGTCTGTTTAAGCGTTTGTAATTCTTCAATGGACGGTAAAGTGAGTGTAAACGGCCTTTGTACAGTAGCCATTGGCTTAATTGGCGATGATAGACGCTGTCAAAATTGTAACAAGCTTGTGTGATGGAGATGAGATCATTTTAAAATTCCTAGACTACTTACTTGTTTGTTATGCAATCTTAATGTTTGTTATTTAAAAGTGTTTATTGCTTAACAAACATGGAAATGATACAAACTTTATCGAATATTTTATCGTAGATTAGCCTTTAAATCGTTATTAATAAGGACTTATATTCTACTATCTATTGGTTTTATTTATAAGTGTCTGACTCATTATTAAATTAGGAATCTAATCAGTTTGTCAAGTATCAATCAAAGCACACAATAATATTCATTCATGAGATTAACATTCTAACAAGGTATAACGTTTTTTTTTGAAAACTAAGTTAGGTATATCATATCATACTTTATATGGTGATGGGCACTGATAGGCATGGAACTACGTGACAAATGCTACAAACTAGCTTTAACACTGGTACTACTTTATTGTTATATTCGTTAAAATTCTAAACAAACTACCTACCTACCTGCACTATTTTACCTTTGCGCTTTCCCTAATAATTCCACAATCAATATTAGAGAATAAAAATAGAGCCAACACTCGAAATTCAAATGACAAACCATAGTTCAGCCGTACAATGGTGCACTAAATATCGAAATTGTCCAATTTCCATCAGTTGACTACCAGCACTATAGTGATACAGATCGCTTGAAATGCAAAAACAGATGTTACGCCTCAACGAAGACATTGGACGGCAGTCATACTTGAATGGCACAGCCTTGAGAACATCAAAGTCGCATAAAGTAAACATAATTGTAAACATTTACGTGACCTTGGTTCGTCATTTTTAGACGACAAGAATATGGAAAAGTTAAGTGTAGGTACACAGTAAGATGTTTAAGGTATTCTAAACAGTAAAACAAAGCGCTGGATCGTTGATACAACTTATAAAGAAAGAACAGTATAAGCCATAAGTGATATCAGTAGGTTCGGGGTTTAAAACTCGCTAAGTATAGCTGAGTCGCCAGCCTGAAGTTTTTGTAAATTTATTTAATTTTTAGTGAATTTAACCAAAACAGAGAGCAAACTGGCGGTGGAGGAACAACGATTGAAAGCAAAGTTTCGAAATAAAAAAAATACATTCACCTTGATCCCAATATTGAATGGAAAGACAGACAATATTATCTTATATTTCCATCAATTCAATGTAAATAGAATCCAAAAATATATATTCATTCTATTCATCGAATTACGCTTTCAAAAGAATCCAATAAGATCTGCAGGTCGCTCCTAAAAACATATTGAATCAAAGTTTACAACTCTAAAACAATAAAGTTTCAGAATGTGGGTAGTTAAGTTGTTATTACACGTGGATCATGGATCAGTATGCAAGCAGCAAAGTTGTTCGTAGTCGTATTGTACATGGAGGAAAATGCAGATGTCTGCGAATCAGTGATGTAACTATAATTGTGTATGAATCATGTCCAATTCCAATTGTGTCGTAATGGACCTTGCTGATAGTCTGAAGTGTTTTAAGTGGTAGAATAGATTTCCTGGATTTATTCACATCATGTTCTGTAACAGAGGTGTTAGTAGGCTAAACAAACTCATTTGATTTATTATTGTTATTATCTGCCCAGCACGTCTCCAGTGATGCCATGTGTTATTATTTTTTTACGGGAGAAATATCAGAATCTGTTACATAATTATGTTGTTTCATAGTATTGCCTGATAGGCTGCCTAAAGCCGGGCTCCGTGTTTTGCTATCAACAAATACATCTACCTACTCAAAACATTGTTTCCCTCGTGTATTGCTAAACATTTTAATGGCATCAACAATGTTTTTGCTTTCCATTCCCGTCGGAAAACACTGCGCGCGGGTTGACGGTCAGACTACCTACCACTCATTTGTTGACAGCTCCCGCTCGGATTCTGAGAAGAATCACGAACATTCAGATCTTTCATTCTTGAATAACTACATTCGGGAGCAATGAATCCGGGAAACCAACATAAACTTTAATATCTCGGAAACTACGGGTATATTTCACCAACATAATTATCAATAAGTAGTCCGTAACTATTCACCAGATAAGCTAAATGTCACCTAGAAATATGACAGTTATGTGTTCCATAATCTTATCATTATCACCTTTATTGATTAACTAAATATTAAATACATTTTTAAATATTTAAATATAAAATAAAAACATTTAAAAATATAAGAAATAATAGCCCACCGGCATCGGGAACAGGGTCCAAGTTGCCAGCGGTCAGGGCTCCAGAGAGAGGAACTTCCTAACAATGCGCGCCGTGTCCAGAAGTACCGCTTTCTGAATCAAACCCTTGATCCAGCTGCCTAACGAGAGCCTCATCAGATGTTGGACGAGGCTCTTGGCTATTCCGAGGAGGCCCGCTGCGGCGGGCCGGCACCAGCCGGGGGTTGCGGAAGTGTCGTAAGTTCCCGCGACCCTCGGCGCAGGTGTGAGATGGAACACCGGGGTGGTTTTAGTCAGTAAGAGTCTGACAGACTCCTCCGCCCACCCCAGGGCGGAGGACATCCATGAGGATTTCCACCCCGAAAAAAAAAAAAAAAAAAAAACGCTCTTGGCTATTAAGCCATTGGCTGTAACGACTATCGGCACAATGACTGCTGAGTCAACATCCCACATGTCGACAACCTCGTGTGCCAAATCAAGATTTTGATTTTTGACTTTTTTTTTCATTATCGCTATTCATCACTAGTCACTACATACTCGTAGTATAAAACAAAGTCGCTTCCTGCTGTCTGTCCCTATGTATGCTTAGATCTTTAAAACTACGCTACGGACTTTAATGCGATTTTTTTAAATAGATAAAGTGATTCAAGACGAAGGTTTATATGTGTAAATTGTGTAATACATTGAACCCGTGCGAAGCCGGAGCGGGTCGTAGTATGTAATGAAATGCAAATGTTAGCTATTGAAAAGTTTAGAGACCGAATTACCTCAAGGAACAGTTAATGATAGGTTGGTGAAATATCCCTTAAGAATGCTAGCTAATTCAAATAAATTGTGTTTTATAGACTTGTGTGTGGTGTGGATTTAAACCGACTACCGCATCGAGTTTCAGCATCGTAGTCTCTTGCCATCGATCAAAGCCTGTATAGTGAATAGTGACTCTCAGGGGAGGGGTTTAAAATTACAAATAATATTATTCTAAGGGCTGATTTTTCAATCGTCAGATAACTTTTATTTGTGGAATAAGTTCGACGTTTTGACAGCTTTTGTATTGAAAATATGTCAAACCGTCCTAATTATTCCTTAAGGTGCGTACATATTATATATACGTAACATGTTATAAAACATTGTTATATAACATGTTTCAGTAATGTGGAGACTGAATGTTATAAAACATGTTATAATAACAAACGTGTTACTTAACATGTTATTAATAGTTACAACAATGTCAATAAACTAGGCCGAACCTTTGTTATTTAAAAGTACAACAGTCGCTGCAGCGGCTAGCAAAACGTCCTCCCGTGTCGACAAGTCGACATTGTGAACAGCACTGCAGAACGACAAACGACAATGTTATATAACATGGTTATATTGCATTGTTAATCTAATGTGTACAGTATTGTTATATGTTGCAATGTTAAAAAACAATGTTGTTACATATTGTGGACGTGTTATGTAACACAAGTTACATAACATGTTACTTAATCTGTACGCACCTTTAGATAACATTTATCTGACGATTGAAAAATCGGCCCTAAGAAGTTTTAATAATTTTATTTGAAAAGTAAGGTTTATATTGATGATCCGCATTCACTGCTACCGAGTCTAATATAAAAATAACGAGATAGTACCTAAGTAAGGTTTTATCCTGAATCTAGACTTCTCAATATCAAATTTTTACAAACACTAAAACTGTAAGCAGCTTCTTCGTCCAAAATTATCTTTACATTAGTATGGCTTTATACAAATAATCAAAATGTAAGCAGGAGACGGCTTCAGTATAGCAACAAAAATGTTTTGTGTAGTGTGTGGATGTGGGATGTTGGGCGTAACTGATATATTTTCCTAATGCATTATACATTATATTATAATTTTGAAACTGTTGTTTTTAACTGTTGTAATATATGTTATATTGTATTGTATTGAAGGAACACTAATTATCAATAGAACAGAAGACTTGCAGTAATATGAAACTAAGTTTACACTAATATAAAATTATTTCAACGGTAATAAAAATTTGCTCTTGTTATTTGTGAGTTAAAGTTCATAATTGTGTGACGCTTTAATATGATGTAAAGTAAGACAATATAATTTTTCCAGTAATATGAAACAAGTTCACTCTAATATTATATAAATATTTATGTTATTTTAACCGTGGTAAAAATTTGCTCTTGTTATTTGTGGGTTAAAGTTCATAATTGTGTGACGCTTTCGGCCGACTTAACGACTCGACGCGAGTGGCGGGCGACTGCTACCTATAGACAATAATATACAGGGCGTCCCACGACTTTGCCACATGGAGGGGAAGTACCTTAAATACTGTAGATAGAAAAATTTACTGAATGAAGACTTCATTTTTATTTTAAAAACAATACGAACTGCATTCAAAGAATTTTAAATAATCACCCGTCTGAACCGGGAATCGAACCCGCTAAATGTGAAAACAAAAAAACTGTAATTTTATTGTACTAATCAAAAGGCTCAATCATATACATTTATTTATTCTAAATAACATAGAATCTAAAATAAAAGGAACACCATGAAATTTAACATTTATTTGAAATAATAAGACACGTTTAACTGTGCAACTTCCAAACAATTTAATTTATTAAATGCTCAAAATGTGTCTCTTCCTATTGTGTACAAATTGTAATTCTTTTGATAATCTCGCTTGCCGTTGATTTATTTGTTTTTTCATGGTTAACATTTGAAATAATGCTTCGAAATAGTAATCAAGCAGAAATTAGTACATAAAGTCGACATACGAAACGACGACGACATAGAGAAAATGCTATTCGTTATTCTGAACAAAATGTTAAATTAAATATTAAATTTCATGGTGTTCCTTTTATTTTAGATGCTATGTTATTTAGAAGAAATAAATGTATCTGATCGAGCCTTTCGATTAGTACAATAAAATTACAGTTTTTTTTTATTTCAGATTTAGCGGGTTCGATTCCCAGTTCAGACAGGTGATTATTTAAAATTCTTTGAATGCAGTTCGTATTGTTTTTAAAATAAAAATGAAGTCTTCATTCAGTAAATTTTTCTATCTACAGTATTTAAGGTACTTCCCCTCCATGTGGCAAAGTCGTGGGACGCCCTGTATATTATAACAGTCTTTGTTGCAAATAAATAATGGTTAGAATATTAGAAATGTATAATGAATTATATTAGCTGTTATATGTTATAACGCCCAACATTAGATGTGGGTAGAGCAAAACAGGCGCATGAGACCCGGCCATATGATTTCAGTTGATCGAATCAAATCGTATTTATCTAGCCTGTGTTATGACTACGACTATTGCGATGTTTGCACGTATACATATAACGTGCAAAATACTCGTTGATTTTATTGAATGATTTTGCTAATTCAAAATAGCTCTCAATGTTTCAGCCATTTCTTGCATTATTCATAGTATTGACTCACTTGTTAAATGAGGTCAGCAGTGTTGTTTGCAATGACTAGCTTTTACTTTTGTTTTGCTCCAATATTTTGTTGGGAGTCGTCAAAACACAGCTACTGTATTTATTTATTAGCAGATAAAATTAATAACTTTGTATGTTATTGTTACACAGAGAAGCGCAGTTCAGATTACGCTATACTATTTTGCTATATAGTAAAGCATATTGCGTCATAAGCTATAACTATACAGGGTGTAAACAAATTCGTGTAATTCCTAAAAACCACACGATATACTACTGGTATATATTGGGCCCGCACGTGATTTGGCTTGATTAAAAGTATAAAATAAAAATCTTATTTTTTCATGCGATAGTTGTAAGTGATCGTATCTATCTAAACCACATAATAAGGATTATGTAAAAAAAAGTTTTATTTAAGTGAACATTTCGATGCCACACATAAATTAATGAAAGCACGACAACTCGACTGGTGGGCATGACTAACGTGATATCGCTCTTTACAGTCAGTTACCTCAGGGCTCTAAAATAGAAAACTATTTTTTTTTCTTAACAACCCATTTAGCGTTAATCTGTGTCACTAGTAGATCACGTGGTTTGAAGGAATTACACGAATTCGTTTACACACTGTATAGCATGACGTTCACACTATACGCTATATCGGAAGCCGGTCTACTATGTATAGCAAGTTATTTGACGGCGATCCGTCGGGCGACGGACGAGGTTAGAAGTGAGGCAGGGCGTGGACCGGAAAATCACTCAACTTTATAGCGCAATACAGCAAGCCAATACTTTATAGCATAGCGTTGTGTGAACGTGTAAATATCAAATGTATGCTGATCGATATCGTTGAGCTCTACAGTATTTGCTATATGCTATATATTATAGCGTTGTCTGAACTGTGCTTTAATGGTAGATCATGTTAATGTCAGGGGTTAATGACGTTATATTTTTTATTGTATGGAATGTTTAAAAACACTGTTTGCAACTATGTTTCAGTCTTCAAGTCAGATTATATTAATATCCACAAGAGTTATCGGGTCCGGATAGTAGCACCAGTTAAGTTCGTTAGTTTATTACATTGTGGCTGTAGTTCGATGTATGCCTGCCTAGTTTATGTTACATATATATATACATACTCTTATACGTATTGTACAATCTGCAAGTCATTTATCTTTAGGGTACAGAGAGAAGGGTCTATCCAGTCGGATGACGTCACTTGATATTCGTCAATAAAGGAATTAACTGAAAACTATGACATAAAATAAACTATTCCACATGATTCATACATCTGTAGGTTTGATACAGCTGTCTTATCTGATATAGCTATTGAAATATGTATGTTGATTAATCTCTTGATCTTCGTAATCGCCGCCGCGCCGTTCAGAAATTCAACGCCAACATTACCTTTTTTAGGGTTCCGTACCCAAAGGGTAAAACGAGACCCTATTACTAAGGCTCCGCTGTCCGTCTGTCCGTCTGTCTGTCTGTCTATCACCAGGCTGTATCTCATGAACCGTGATAGTTAGACAGTTGAAATTTTCACAGATGATGTATTTCTGTTGCCGCTATAACAACAAATACTAAAAAACAGAATAAAAGAAATATTTAAGGGGGCTCCCATACAACAAACGTGTTTTTTTTGCCGTTTTCATAGATAGTGGTACGGAACGCTTCGTGCACGAGTCCGACTCGCACTTGGCCGGTTTTCTTTAGTTGGGGAAATCCTCGTGGATATCCTTCACCCTGCAAAAGGCGCGGGGTTATCCCGGACTCTTACCGACTAGAACCACCACGGTGTTCCTCCAAGAACCCAATCGCCGAAGTCGCGAGATTTGCTATTGCATTCACCGGAACCCTAGCAGCTCTTGGTCCACTACTGGCTTTGGCGGACCTCTCCTACTTTTGAGTCCTTACCCCCTGATTCAGAACGATTCAATTAATCAGTCGACGAACGATTTGGTTTGCTATCTCTTTTTCTCTCGAGACGAGAGTCGTAGGCGAGACGAGATAACAAACCTTGGTTGGAAACTGCTTATCGAACTCCCGGCTATAATTATTCGGGAGATCAGCACCCAAGTCCGCCGCCAGTAACCCAGTCCATACCCGTACGATAGGTGTAGTCCCAAAGTCAAGGCTTTTTATTTTCTCCCAACTTTAACAAACGTGACTAAACGTGATACCTTCAGGAGACATATTATGAATTTTGTTATAATTCTCGTAGACACGATATTCGGTACAAACCAATATTCCTTCAGTTGATATTCAACTAACATCAAGTTGTATGATATTATTACGTATTGTGAAATGCCAATAGATATATTTGGAGAATGTACGGTATACTTTTTTGTAGAATCAAATTACCTGTACCTACCTCTGTATGTTGAATATTTATCTTAAGCACTTTCGATCCTTACTTTTTTATGTAGATAGATATATAATAATAAGAAAGAACGTATGATATAAAACCATCAGCAATATAAGCTCGCTCACGATGAACTAGGCTGCGTCTAAGGTATTGTGTTCTCCGTTTCGCATTTCCCCACACTCGCTCAAATTAGCTTTTCGGCTTTTGACAAAACTTTTAGTTAGTTAGTTAGTGTAGACAGCAGGAACGCAGTCGTAAAATATTCTCTTATTTTCTCCTTTAATGACAATACTTCATTATTCTTACTACCTAACACTCGTACTTAGATTTCTAATTTCTTTTATGAAAAACTTGAAATAAAACACTGCTGCTATATTTACTACTCATGAATATTCAAAAACGTAGTACTGCTATAAACTTGGAATTACCATAAGCCAGTTAAACGTACGAATGTCACTGTTCTTAAGCTCCAATTCCACTAGCAAGTTTTTTTGCGCAAGTTGACTTATCAATCCACTTTCAACATATGGACACACCAGCAGTAAGTCGATTCTACTGCAAGTTTTACGAACTAAGGGTATTACCGGGTGATTATTCGAAAATTTTTAACATAAAATAAGAACGTCATTATCATCATCCCAAGGTTCTAAATGCAGATGTTTCAAACTTCAATTATAATAATGAAAAATCAAACTATACGGTATATCACTGCCGTCAAGCAATAAGACAAGAATAAAAACAATCTGAAACTAATATTAATGTTAACAACGAAGGAGAACAATGATTTGTTATTTTTTTTAAGGAAATTCGAATTTTCACCCTACCACACCAATCGACCGATCGCCGAACGATGCCATCGAACGACATCGGTCGACGTTGAGTCGATCGATTGGTGTACTTAGTAGAAACTATCGATCGACATCTACTAATCCATTCATCGATTATTGTGGTAACACCTTAAGCGAATAATGGAGTGCAATAACTTGCACAGTAAAATCTGCTAGTGGATTTGGCACTTTAGAGATATTCACATCAAGGGCTGAATTATCAGCCCTCATCAAGCTGTCTCCTCCCTAACGCCCGCCAGCTACGTCCTAAGCCGAGGTCCGAGTTCCACTAGGGGTCGCCCTTAGTGCTATTGTTGCAGGTAGTCATGATGTTGGTGTAGTATGAGTAGTTAGTTAGGTCACCCTTCAGGTCCCGCCAATAACTGCCCGGTTAATTAAGTAGAAACGGTCAGGAAGGACAATCAACAAACATTCCAATAGAAAAAAAAAATGCTTTAGAGAGTATGTACCAATACCAACCTACCTACATTTATAATTGAAATCCTAAATAACGACTAAATATGAGCCAAAAAAGGTCGAGTGTCTTCCGGGGAATCCTGGCGACCTTTTTTGGCTCGTATTTAGTTTGTACTTTATGCAATTGACATAAAGTTCACTATGCTATGTACAATTTCATCGCTCCCATTCCATTCCGCGGCGGTGTGAATTGAGCCTAAAAGGGAAGTAGGTACACACGGCTACATAACATTAAAGCTATACATTTCCAGTATAAGCTGCGATATGCGAGATCAGCTTTAGCAGAGAAAACCTCGTTATTACCAAAAATCAAAATTTTACGGGAGACGGAAAATATAGTTTCTTGAAAAAACATTTTAGGAACTTCACTTTTTTTTGTTTTATTAATTTTATTATAAACGAACCATTAAGTAGGTACCTACTAAATCATGTAATTATACTATTTGAACATGAATATGCGAATTACGAGGTTTTCTTGGATCTTTGTCGTTAAATACTTTATCAGCAAATAAACTGTAGCATCATTCATAATTAACTTCTTTATTTGCGTTCAAATTGAACTCGGGCCAGTTTAAAATATACAGGGTATAAAAAGACCCATCACATAGCCGAAATCTATGCACTCTGTACATCAAACTAAATTACATTGACCAAAAATAATTGCTGGGAAACGACTTATTTTTTTGCATAAAAAAACGCTTTTTTTTGTAGCGCGCAATGTGTGGTTGTGGCGATGCGATGCCGCGCGTTTGCATGCGTGCAGCGGCCACACAGCTGAGCCAAGGCGGTCGTGTGCGTTTGATATTCATTGCGTTTTTATAACTTCAAATGCGTAATTTGTTGGGAAAAATTATTTTTTTTGATAATGTTTGTTAGGAAGAAAGTTTAGTATTATGACTTGGAATTCGTTTCTGGAAAAAACTAAAAAAAAATATGTATACTTTGACCTTCAATATCTCTAAAACCAATGATTTCCCAGGTATGGCCTAGTAGAAAAAAATGATCCCAATGATGGGTAGAATATGTGGTTTTCGTTATCGTTAAGGGTCTTTTTACACCCGAAATAAAAGATGTTTTGCTAAATATGACATAAAACATCATCATCATCATCATTCAGCCGAAAGACGTCCACTGCTGGACCTATGTCCATATATACATATGTTTTGAGGGAGGTCTATGCCTCCCTCAAAAGGGAGGGTTTGCCGTAATCACCACGCTTGGCAGGCGGGTTGGCGATCGCAGTATGGTTGTTATAGTACTCAGAGAACGCTGCTGCCCATCCTCTAGAGAATCCCTTAGTCGCCTCTTACGACATCCACGGGAAGAGATGGGGTAGTGCTATTCTTTAAGTCTGGCACTACACGAGACATAAAACATGTTTGAACAAAATTACTACATACACACATCAAAAAAAGTTTGCGATCACTAGCATAATTATGTATGTGAAGATTCCGAATTCAAAGTCCAACTGAAATCTGATTTAAATAGGGTGACTGGTAATTAGTGACCGATACTTTAACACATGATTGTACTTATGATAACAAACAACTTTCCCAAAGAAACATTATTTATAAAACAAAAAAAAAACTTCCATGTTACGAGCCGCGTCCATTCCGTTACGGTTTATTAATAAATTTTAAATGAAAAAAATAAAGCTTAAATAATATTTCTTTGGGAAAGTTGTTTGTTATCATGAGTACAATCATGTGTTATAGTATCGGTCACTAATTACCAGTCACCCTATATTTATCTAGATAACTATCAATCTATATTTTATCATGATAATTATCGCTTTGAATCCCGATTAGAAAATTCGGCTTCAAAAAGGCTACATAATTTTTCAAAGTGATCGCAAACTTTTTTGATGTGTGCACATCGGTTTTCACTGGTCGTCGACGTTATGCTGAAAATGTACCCATATCTTGATAGGTATGTCACCGTACATACAATTAGGTACATAATTATGTGAGTATTATGTTTGTTTTGTGGATATGCATTGTTTTGTAATAATGCCAGTCATTGTTAAAAAGTCCCTACTAAGGTTTGACTCAAACCATGGAAATAACAACAAAAGTTAGCATACGAAAATTTGTGAGTAAAACTAGTTTGTTGAGGAAAATCAATAGAAAAAGCTGTTTAAAAAAAATACAGCCCATCTAATAAGTAAAAAAAACTGTTTCGTAAACAAACAACTTTCCTGAAAACCAAAATAACTTTCTGTTAATTTGCAACCTTTCCAACTATTAAAACTTTGATATTTTTTGTAGGCCTTGTTAAAAGTTCGACAAATACTAATTTGTCAATATTAGTAGGTATTTACCAAACTTATAATAGGGTTAAAACTTTCACCTTCGCACTCTTCAAACATATTAAGATTTGTAAGTCACGAAACCCCCAAAATCACACTATGGCTGTACAGTGCGGTGATTCGCCCCATGATCGCCTACGGGGCTGTGGTGTGGTGGCCCAGAACCAAACTGAGCACAGCATCAAACAAACTACAGCGCATACAAAGACTTGCCTGCATGGCAACCACGGGCTGCATGAGGACTACACCGACTGCGGCACTAGAAGCCATGCTGGGACTGCCACCGCTGCACCTCTTTATACAACAGGAAGCAGCGGTGGCAGCAATACGCCTGAAAACACTGAACCTCTGGAGCAAAGGTAACACACAACACACCTCGTTGCTAGAGGAACTCGCTAGCGAGTTCCCTCTTATACGAGCTATAAACGACCGGATACCCAAACAATTCATTTTTGACAAAAAATACAAAATCCAACTGCACGAAGATCACCGATGCGAGGGTTTATGCCCCGCGGAGCTGCGGATCTTCACGGATGGATCCAAAACAGGTACAGGCACAGGTGCCGGGATCTTCTCAGAAGACCTCAACGTACACATAGCCACACCATTGGGGGCTCATAACACGGTCTTCCAGGCTGAATGTTTGGGTATCTCCCTAGCTGCGTCAGCAATCATGGCCAGGAAGGTTGAGGACCACTCAATCCGAATACTCTCGGACAGCATGGCAGTCCTGCAAGCACTAAGCAGCCACACAGTTAATTCTGGGCTGGTACACGAGTGTCACCAAACTCTGAATCAGGTGGGTAACCTCAATAATATAACCATTCAATGGATCAAAGGACACAGCGGTTCCCGAGGCAATGATGCAGCGGATGAACTCGCCAGAAGGGGATCGAGCATGGATGCGGTGGGTCCAGAACCCATAGTACCACTCCCCTTCGGATATCTACGCACCCTGGTAAGAAAACGCACCAGAGACCAACACAACGATCTATGGATTAACCATGGCGAGTGCAGGCAGGCCAAGGAGGCGCTTCCGGCCATTGACGGTCGTCTTACTAAAAAAGCACTCCGGCTGTCAAAGCAACAACTACGTACAGTCACAGCAGCCATCACTGGCCATGGTTCTTTTAACAAACACCTCTTTGTCATTGGAGTTACAGACAGCCCACTGTGCAGAGCATGCATGGAGGAGGACGAGACGGCAGCCCACGTGCTACTAAACTGCCCTGAGGTCGCCACATACAGGGCCAAGTACTTCGGTAACCCAGGTACTCTCCGAGAGATCACCAGTAACATCAAGGGTGTGCTGGCCTTTTTCGAGGAGTTAGGGTGGATCGAGTAATTATACTTACCACCCATCACGCAAAATACGCGCTTAGACGTGGAGTTGCGGATACCAGCCCGTTATACCTTATACCTTAAGTCACGAATCGTGAAAAATGTCGGACACGTCTTAAATCACGTACCTATCATCTTTTAAAAAACACGTTAGTCAAAAAACACGAATCGTGATTTTTTTCTGACGGATCCATCGTGTTCGATAGTTCATCCAAGACTAAGAATCACGAAACGAATGTGAATAACAATTCGGATATTTTGCCGAATCGTGATAAAACACGATTCCGTATGCAATGTGAACGTCCATCCGTCATAACGTATCGTGTTTTATGACAAATCGTCAATGACGGAACCCGTGTGAATGAGCCCTAAGAGAAAGATCGATAGTCATTGAGTTAGAGAAAGAAAGATCACACTACACTTTATTGTGAGTCCTGTACACAAGTTGATTTTATATACATAGGTAGATTCTACCTAATAATGTTCACACCGATAATTCAGCCCTCATCAAGCTGTCTCCCCCCCTATGTCCACGCCAGCAACGCCCTAAGCCGAGGTCCGAGTCCCACTAGGGGTCGCCCTTAGTGCTGTTGTTGCAGGTAGTCATGATGTTAGTGTAACACAAGTAGTTAGCTTAGGTTAAGTATTTTACTTCCCCCCCATTGGCTGGAGACCCTCCAGGTCTCGCTAATAACTGCCCGGTTACGTAGAAACCGTCCCCGAGGACGACCTCCAGCAGAAAATAGAAAAAAAAAAAACCTAATAATAGACTCACGTCTGTAAAATCTCCGAAGGGGAAAATAGAGGTGTTCTCGTATTACAAGTACCCAATTTACACATAACAGGTAGGTAGTGAGTTTATTACACTTATTAGGTATTATGGTTTTTGGTTGATTTTTCAGTAAGAAAATGCGGGAAATATCAGGGAATTTGACTACATTTTTACTAGAAATCTCAAAAATACTACAAAAGTAATAAGCAACAGTGAAATAACAAATAACCAATGAAATCTATACTAATATTATAAAGAGGTAGAATTTGTTTGTTTGTTTGTTTGTATGTAGGAGGTAATCTCCGAAGCTACTCATCCAATTTCAAAAATTCTTTCACCAATAGGAAGCTACGTTATCCCTGAGTGCTATAGGCTATATTTTGGGATCAAAAAATTAGTGATCCGTAAATTAACGCGAGCGAAGCCGCGAGCAAAAGCTAGTATTTAATAAAATGCCCAAGTTGTAAACGATTTAAAATTAATCACAAAACAGAGACAAAACTACTACCATATGACGTCAGACCTTAAAAACTTCATAGTGACTTGACATCACTGTACAATATCCGTTTCGGGTGAAGAGGACAGGAAATGCCTCCTCAACAAACTTTGACAGCGTGCATCTTCACTATTTTTTCATCGATTTTATTTATTTTTTTACATACCGTATTTTTCTATAATTTCTTTGTAATAATATAAAATTTTGTACATTTTTAATAGTAGCCTAATATCCTATTTCACTTGTAACATCATTTTCATGTACAGACGCCAGCACATCAAGTTACTACAATCCGTCAAATTTCTGTAATAGATTTTCATCTTTATCGCGAAAGCATTAGGTTCAAGGTTGATTGGGAAAATTTGACAGTTTCGCGTAGCTTGACCTACTGGCGTCTGTACCTACTTCATACAAAATAAAATACATAATATTATAATCCTAAACAACATGAGGTTATAATTAAACCTGTTTCTAATGTTGAAGGAAAAATCCAATAGATTTTTAATGCTTTTTACCGACTCGTACATAAATATCATAGTTTAAGAGCTAATAACAATAGCGAACATTATCGTGCATGGAGAAAAACAATGGTAATTTTACATAATTAAAATGCGTGACTTTACGACCCATTCATTGTTGCATCGCTAGATTATTTACCACGGTAATGCAGATGTTTTCGTCCTTAACTACGGCAGATAAGATAAATTATTGTCGCAGATGTCCATAATACCTCATTACTGTATTGTACGACGTAATTTTACGAAATAATTAAATTATTTCGAACACTAATTACGTAATGAACTTTGATTCCTTCTTGACAAAAAAACGTTAAACCCTTCAATCGTTGTTTGATTGAATTCCTAAAGAATTTCAATTTAATGGGACTATTACATAGCCGTTTTCCTTATTGGATTACTTATGGAATTATCTAATAACGATGACTTGACGCTGCCTGATACCAGAGCGAAGCCGGCGATGTTTTGGTGACCTCCAATAATTCACGAGGATTTTTTTTATTGTTGGTTCAGGCCGTTTCAGTTGGCGTAAACTACTCGGAAATAATTCATTTTAATTCATTCATAATGTTCGTTAGGAAAGCTAAAGAAATTCTTACTGCTTGCATGAAATTAACTTGATGTTAGAAGCCTGTTACATAATTCCCGATTTTAAATGACAAAAAGGTTGTGTTAAATAAAATTATACCAAACACATAACCAATGGTCGAAATTGGCGTGAAAAAAATATGGTGAACTATTTTCTTATCAAAAAATATAGAAAAACAAAAACTTACATATCGACCTCAATATTTATCTACTTTTACCAATTATTTCCGCACTTTTATATAACGGTTTTATTTCATATTTATAATTAATGAAATAATACTCAATCTAAATAAGTTTTTTTATTTCTTACTACGCTACGGCCAGTCTACTGTGAAAATTCTCGACTAAGCTTTAAATTTCGAAATACGGCCAGACAGATTATCTTCATGAATAAATGATGCGTCAGAAATTGACCAACCTTCAGTCACTAACGCAGGTGTTTCATACATTTCTTAAACTTCCATAAAGATTACTAACAAGATACCGGAACACCTGTGTTTACCAATAACACAGCCAGATAATTTTGAAAAATAGGCTAGTGACTAATCTAGAGATAAAAATATGTGTATAAATACTGGGTATCTGATTTGATACGAATAAAAGACCGATGCAGTCTAACAACAAAAGTAAGAAAAAGTTATAATCTCAAAACAAAAGCAAATTGTCGTAATTTTACTTCCTCGAATCAATAATCTAATAAAACATTCTGTAAATTAAATCAAAAATGTTAAATACAGAGCTAAGGTACATAATAAAACTAACCCGTGTTTTATTTGGGAAGGAGCAATGAAACAATAAATTTATATATTATAAAAATTGTTTATTAGTTAGTGCGTCTTCTTATTCTGAGTTTAGGGTACCTATGTCATAATTGGGCACATAAAGGCTGTCTTGGCTAATTCAAATTCAAATTGTTTATTTTCTTTAACAAGTTTACAACAATTAGTATGTGATTGGAGCCTTCTTTTAAGCAAACAATGCCTGTATTAGAAGACTCCGCTCTTCCATAACAAAATAATAACTTAGACATCGGTAAGTAGACAATAATATAACACAGACAAAATTGACATAAGTACTGTTTGTGTGTATTGGTGTGTGTGTGTGCGTGCGTGTGTATGTGTGTGTGTGTGTTGTGTTTGAGTGCCTGTGTATGAGTGTATAGGTTATGTGGTTACTTTCAGGAGTTTTTCCGTTTCCTCATAAGTAAGTGGTTCGATCCATTTCATTATACTTTTTTTGCATTCATAATATTGATCATGAAATGAATATGAGTGAACGTGACATGAATAATGAATCCGTGATCCTACATACAACACGGCCGACGTATCTTGGCGAGTCAAGTTAGTTGATTAGCTGCGCAGTAGACAATTTCGTACTATAAGTTTCATTGCGCAGCCAAACAACTAACTTCAGACTCGCCAAGATACGTCGCGTCGGCCGTATTGCAATTGTTGTTATTAACGATTTGGACGATTCACACAAAGCGCATTTTTAAACATTTTCTAATAGTATCATTTTTGTTTCACAGAATGGCTCCAGCGCAACAGAACATCGAAATTTGCGGTGAAGAAATACACTCGGACCTGAAAATTAGTCCGCTCACGTACAAAAGTGATAAAGTGTCACATTTCGAGAACAATAACACGGTGTTACGGGACAGTGCTAGTGATACAGTGAGTGATGCAGACTTTGATATAAAAAAGTATGAGGCTATGAAATTCACGGCACAGATAAGATGGCCAGACCTTATAGTTCAAATTCTTTTGCATTTAGTTTCAATTTACGGATTGTACCTGATGATTAGTAATCAAGTTAAGGTGTTAACGATACTGTTTGGTAAGTTCATATACTTTTTTTCTAATTATTTATACCTCATCATTCTCCTGCCCTTATCCCAATTTATTTGGGGTCGGCGCAACATGTCTTTTTCTTCCATACTTCTCTATTAGTCGTCATCTCGGTAGTCACCCCCTTTCTAACCATATCATCGTTCACACATTCCATCCATCGTTTCTTTGGTCTTCCTCTACTCTTATAGCCATCGACATTCATACTCAAAACTCTCCTCACTACATTTTCCTCATTTCTCCGTAACACGTGCCCATACCATGATAACCGATTTCCACACAACTTTTCAGCTATCGATGCCACTTTCAAACTTCCTCTTATGTACTCATTTCTTATTTTATCCATTCGTGTAACACCACACATTCCTCTTAGCATTCTCATCTCTGCTGCATGCAATTGCCTTTCATTCATCCCTTTTGTGGCCCAACATTCTGATCCATACAAGACAGCAGGTCTAATCATGCTTTTGTATATCTTCCCCTTAAGTTTAAGGGGAATACGGGAGTCGCAGATTGTTCCCGTGACCTGCCGCCATTTCATCCATCCAGTGTTAATTCTGTGCTTAACCGTCCGATCTACTTCACCATCGCTTTGCACAAGTGAACCGAGATACCGAAAGTCGGAGCAGACTGGGAGAAGTCCGCCATCAAGCGCTATGGCTTCAGAACTGGAGAGACCGCCGAAATCGCAGAACATATATTCGGTTTTGGTTCTGCTAATTTTCAAGCCAACATTCTCCAGCTTCTGTTGCCATTTCTCCAATCTGCTCTGGATCTCAGGTCCATCTTCACCGACAAGGACAATGTCATCGGCAAACAACATGCACCAGGGTGCCTCCTCCTGGATGTCCCACGTAAGAGCGTCCATAATCAACAGGAAGAGGTAAGGACTTAAAGCCGAACCCTGGTGCAAGCCTACAGCCACACTGAACTCGTCGGTATTGCCAGCAGCCGACCGGACGTAGGTACGAGATTGACTGTACATAGCACGAATTAACTCTACATACTTCCCGGGCAAACCTTTCTCTTTCAAGGCCCACCACAATACATCCCGAGGTACCCTATCATACGCTTTCTCCAGATCAATGAACACCATGTGCAAGTTCTTGTGTGCACGTCTGTACTTCTCGCACAATTGGCGGAGTGCAAAAGTGGCGTCCATTGTTCCTCGACCTGGCATAAACCCAAACTGGTTTGGGGTAATCTCACTCTCCTCTCGCAATCTTTTCTCTATTACTTTCTCCCATACCTTCATACTATGTGACATGAGCTTTATCCCTCGATAGTTGTTGCAGTCCTGTACATCACCTTTATTCTTGAAGATGGGCACTAGCGAACTATTGCACCATTCTTTTGGGATCCCTCCTTCATGCAACAACTTATTGAAGAATAAAGTCAGCCACATACATCCATCTTCTTTTAAACACTTCCATACTTCTACTGGTATATCATCTGGGCCCATAGCCTTTCCATTTTTCATATTTTGGACTGCCTTTCTTACTTCATCCATGCTAATTTCCCTCACCAAACCCACATTTACTTGTACCTCTTTGAGCACACCGTTCCATTTATTCTCTTCGTTCATTAGTTTTTCAAAATAAACCTTCCATCGTTCTTTTATTTCGTCATCTTTGGACAGAACCTTACCAGCGTCGTCTTTCATACACTTAATGTGAATTATATCTCTCGTTCTCCTTTCTCTTGCTTTTGTTATCCGGTAGAGCTCCTTCTGGCCTCTAGGGCTGTCCAGTGAGTCATACAACTTCTCCTGCGCCTTAGCCCTCGAAACTGCTACCGCCTTTTTTGCCTTTCTCTTCCATTCTTTATAAATTTTCTTCTTATCTTCTTTCAAACTATCATACCCGTTTTCTACACCCTGCCATTCTTTAAACGCAATTTTCTTTTCTTTAAGCATCTTTTGCACGTCTTCATTCCACCACCATGTATCTTTTTCTATCATACCTTTCCCTTTCGATTCTCCAAACACATCTTTTGCTACTGTCCTTATACAATCCGCCATCTCTTTCCAACATTCATTCACAGATTTTCCTTCCATATCCTTCATTTCAATCATTTTATCTACCACTTGATTCTTAAACATACCGGCACATTCCTCTTTTTCTATCATGCGCCATCTGGTTTTGGGCGGGGGCCGTTCCTTGTTCCTACTGGACGAGACACTGATTTTTACCTCCATTATCAATAGTCTATGTTGTGAGACTAAGTCTTCACCTGGGACCACTTTACAATTTTTGACACTTTTAAGGCTGTTTCGTCTTACTAGGAAGTAATCGATTTGTGTCGCGTGGCGGCCGCTTTTATAACTTATCAGATGTTCATTTCGTTTTTCGAACCACGTATTTGTTATTGCCAGGTCGAAGGCCGTGGCAGCTTGCAGCAGTGCCTCGCCATCAGTGTTACGGTCTCCGTATCCCCAACCGCCATGCACTCTTTCATACCCATCCTTCTGTCTTCCTACATGCCCGTTAAAATCACCCCCCACATACACTTCTTCACTATCTTGCACATCCATCATCACACAATCAAAGTCCTTCCAGAACTTCTCTTTTACACTATCCTCACACCCTGACTGGGGTGCGTACACACTAACTATATTAAGCACTAAACTCTCCACAATCACTTTAACAGCTACCACTCTATCACTCACTCTTTTAACATCCACCACACATTCTTTCAACTGACTATCCAGAACTATACCCACACCATTTCGCTTGCCATCGCTTCCACAGTAATAAAACTTATATCCTTCTCCTATTTCTCTAGCCTTTGCACCTTTCCACTTCGTTTCTTGCAGACACGCAATGTTCAATCGTCGCCTTTTTAAAACATCTGCTAGTTCCCTTCCTCTTCCAGTCATCGTACCTACATTCCAGCTAGCACATCTCAATCTCACTTCCTTCACACTCCGAGCTTGCGTCTTACGTCGCACCCGCCCGTTCTGGTGCGACAACCCTTGTCCATTTCCCACAGAAACCGGGTGCTGCCCCTGCGCGTCGCCTGTGGGGTACGCCCTAGCCCTATCGCGCATCATATTCTTTCTATCCATGTTGCTTTATGGTTTTGGCAAAGTTTAACAGCCGGCCGCCAGCCTGACACCAACCCTCCTTGGGAATGCTTTGTTGGTGGTTTACCCGCCACCGCGCGGAATTAAATGGAAATCCCGCCATTTGTCGGTCGTCAGAGCCTCGTTGGTAGGAGCAGGGTGCACCGCGTGCAGGTGAGGTTGACGTTTGGGAAGTCTGGTTGTTGTGCGCTCCCCCTTACACCCCTAATTATTTATACCTACTAAACTAAAATAAAATAGGCGGGCCCTGTTAAAGAAACCCGGTTAAATCAGACTCACGCAATCAGGGTTTCGTACTAGAACTTTACCAACGAACTGCATTCTATAGGTGCTGGTGTAAAAGTGCCGCTTCTTTAGTCAGTAGGTATTACAGTATACTGACGAAAAAAGCGGCATTTTTCCTGTTATCAATAGTAACGCCGATAATATCCGTGTTTTTTCGCACATTTTAGTATTTAATTTATAAACAATTATAGCAAAAAACTCGCAATGGGCATTGTGCATTTTTTTAAAATCTGTTAAAATATGAAAACCATTTCGAGGAATAAGGTTACTGATCACATCTCACTATTTAAAAATGGAAAATAATTATGGATTATTAGTATTTCGGGTTATATGTGAATGACCTTAATTTATCCTCCAAATGACGTCACTGCTGGCAGTATGGCAGTAATGCCTTTGCCTACCTACGATTGTAAATAAAAAAATGATAGACGTGGTCACGTGACGTGAATGTCATAAATAATAAACATAACCTCAATCCTCAACAGAAATTCAACTTTTACTATTATAGTGTTTTATTGAGACGGTCAAGCAATAACGATGGAATATAGGAAGTGCTTTGTTCCTACCTGCAAGAACGACACTAAAAATAGCCCAAACAAAATTTTTGTTCGTGTTCGGGAACTCAACTTTCGGAAGGTTCCGCGAGTCAGCTTTGATAAAAGTATCACTCATGGCGATTGGTTGGTCGCTAAATAATATGAAGGGCGTACGATCGAGATTAATTGCAATAGCAGCGTAACGTGGTGTTTTGTTTGTTATGAATTAAAGGCAAGGAACATAATAATCTGAGGTCATTATTTCATTGATTTGACAGTTGACACTATTGACATTTGACATCACTGTTACAGTTTTTAGAATATGGATTGAGGCAAAGGCCCAAAGATTTTATGCCACTGATGACGTCATAGATCAGAATTGATATTGAATTTTTAAATAATTAATAAAAAAATAATTACAATGAAAATAACAAAAATATTTAAAATGGTTTCTTAGATTACTCTATATTTTCAAAATCTAAAATAAAAAATTGTAGTCAAGAATTTTGCTTCATCCCCATTATTCGTTGACATTACATCAAAATGGCAAACTTATTTTGATGTAACTAATGAAAAATTGATAAGAGTACCTATTAATTTTATTATCATAAATATCACTACATAACATATTTTGATAAAACAAAATTACGTAGGTATTCTGTCTGTCTATCTGCGTGCGATTTTCTCCGTGATAAAATTACTAAACGGATTTTATTCATATTTTCACAATTAGATAGATTGGTTCGCGGAGAAGGGTTCGTAAATTGTGTAAAAGTGTTGTTTATTAGCTGAGCTATCACAATTTTTGTCAAGAAATTCGTAAATAATCAACCGAATGAAATTCAATCAAATAACCCGGTACAAATAAAAAGGTACCCGACCGAAGTCGAGGTTGATGTATAGATAAAATGTACAGACGACGTTTACAGGCGGATATTCAATGACTGGCTTAACTTTATTCCCCCAAGACAGCTTGTTGAAATGGCTTTTGAGATAAGCTTAGTTTCTGCAGTTAGACATTCAGTTGATAGAGAAACGAAAAAAATATTAAATTAATGACGACCTATACCTTAATTCCATAACTCAGATAATTTATGTAAACAAAGAAATGTCATTGTCAAAATGACAGGTTAGTGGTACAAAACATGTTATCATCAAATTTTTACTAAGTGGTAATCATTTAAAAAATTAAAGTTTATTATAAAACAATGCAAACAAAATACCGTAGCTAAACAATGTCTCGTGTAGTGTGTCGGAGACGCGCCTTATAATCATTTTAATCAGTCCTTTTAAGTCTAATATTAGACTTCTTAAAATCGGACCAAATTTCCACTTGGAACAGTTTACAGTCGTTTTCATCCAACATGTGGCAAGACTTGCTACTTACAAAATTAATCTATGAATGAGAGTTAAGTGTGTTGTTGAAGATGTAAGTAGTTAAATAAAACATCAGATTCAAGGTCTGATTTCAAATCAGTAGCTTCGATTAGAATTAACTATTATGAAATACTTTTTCATGATGTGTCTGAATCTGAATAACTATCACTTTCAGAATCAGATGAAACAATGACAACAACAAAATGAAAAACTTAACACGATGATAATATAGCACAATAACAAAATTAACGGACACGCAGCGAAAACGGGAAAAGAAAACGAATGTATTGTTATGATTATGACGCTAAGAAAACAACTTTGAAATTTTGTCAAACGAAATTTGAAAATGTTTGTTACTCCTACAGTGTTACCAGTATCATAAAATACTTTATACTAGGAAATCTCCTTTTTTAATAACTTTGTTTAAAACTGAAAATTTATAAAAATAATTACGGTATGATATTTTTTAAATTATTATTTATAAAATCAATACATAAAAGAGAATCTAACCTTTTTTTCCGGCATTTTTAGTGAATTACCATTAATAAGATATTTTTTTGATCTGTTATCCCCTTTGTTTACATAAATTATCTGAGTTAGGAATTTAGGGTATAATTATGGCGTTAAAGAGTAACTATTATTTTTAATCTGTGCTATGGCCTATGGCCTACGCTTCCGATACGGATGGACAATGAGCTTAAATAATACTAGAGGAGCAGCGTCCTTATACCAAATTCAGAAAAACGTAGCCACTTACGAGTTTAAAGTGGTAGCTTTGAAACGGATACATAAATTATGTCAATATGTCAAAATACTATATTTGTCTCATTTCTTCTTCCGTCAAACTAATTATGTTGGAATGAGACAAGACATTGTTATCGGAAAAACGGCCAGAGTTGCCAATGATCTACATAATTTCCCCAGAATGAATGAAGGTGTTAATTAAATCAATTACTATGAAAGGTCGAATTATGTACAATATGGAAGAAAAAAAAATGCGTCATCATAAATATAATATTTATTTTTTATTAATTATATTTCAATAATTTAGACTTAAAAGGAACATACATTGGTCATTCACTAAACTCCCAACAGTCTGGCAAAATCAAAATCGTTTTTACTGGTAACACTGACGGCAAAAACAATGTTTGATAAATTTATTTGGTCTCGTAATGTTTTTTTTGGATAATCTTATGAAAAATTAGCACCAAGTGCTTTATTAATCTTTTCAGATCGTGACATGCAAATTTTAACTGCACATTCCACCATTTTAATATTTTTATCGCTAAGCAATCACTCACTTGACGTCAAGCTGACAACTGAAGTCAGATATGCCTGCGGACATATACGAAGTAGTAACGCGTTGGTGCTGTACACTGCTGATCTAGTCCTATATAACATCATTGCGGATGGATGTTCGACCCACACGGAACATGAAATGTCATATTATTAAAATTAAATATTGTATTTGTTTGACCTGCATATATTAATAATAATTATTCCCAGTGTGGATGTTTGTGCATATGAGTAAACATCATAATCGTAATTATTCTTCTTCAGATCATAAACACTAGGAAGCGGTGAAGGTTGGGCGCTTGTGGGGTTAATCTTATGTAAAATTGACGTTTACAAAAAGAACTATAGTTCATTTTATAATCACGGAAACTGAGGCACGAAACGTCAAATTTGAAAATAATTTTCCTAAAATTGGCAAGTTTGACATTTGTGCCTGTCAATCTAGTCTCCGGGATTAAAAAACGGACTTTATGTAATTCTTGTATATTTTGAATAAACGAGTTTTAAGTTTTAGTTAATATGCACATTTATTAAGACAAATCAACATTTTGTGTGCAAAAACACTCAAAAAGTGCGAAATTGTAATTTCATTTTAGCATTTTCAACACATTTGTCCATGCCAACAGTTTTATTTAACCCTGTAAATACGAGCTTTACTTTTGTTTATAAAGTCGTGTTGTTCCAGCGTTAGGCACGATTTACACGTCCGGATTCGGCATCACTGCGGGCGTGCACAGGCTGTGGTCACACCGGGCTTACCGCGCGCGGTTACCGCTGCGGATACTACTCGCATTGCTGTTTACCGTCACTGGACAGGTAAGAGTACTTGTACTACATAACAACAACGATTATCAGCTTTGATAATTTAATTATTTACCACAAATTGACATTTATTTCTCTTAATATTTATAGCCAAATATTATTTAAATGGTCTTTTAGAGTTCCGTAGTCAAACTAGGAATTCTTATAGTTTTGCCACGTCCGTCTGTCTGTCTGTATTTTGGATGACATAAAATCTTTTTATCATGACATAATAAATGTTGATAATAAATTAAAAGGAAAACTATCACAATATCACAGCCTTTACTATTAGTAGTATTTTTTTCTTTACTATTATTTATTATAATATATTTCTTTACTATTATTAGTAGTAGTAGGCTTTACTATTTTAAGAGTTATAGTCGATCAATTTACGACATGTAGTTGGGTCTGTAAAAAGTTCCTAGAAACTCCATACAAATGGCTTCCGTAATCGTTTTAACTTTAGTTTTTCCGATACAGCATTGCACGGTTTTAGGCCGTAACTCTACTCGAAAACAAAAACCAATCACTTTGTATGTAGGCCTAGGCACGGCCTAGGTACTTCGCATACTAGAAAATGCTTTTAGCTCGCCAAAATATTCAATATTGAATATGTTAACATGTTATAAATGCCCTTTTTATTTTTGGCTTTTTGTTTTGGAAATGAATGCTGACAATTTCACTTTTCATAAAATGCAGCAAACTAGTATAATATACACTACGTACCTAGATCGTTTTTATTCACTTTTTTGTTAAATCTTTTGAAAGTTCATGTTGTAGAAAATGCTAATTTACATATAACTTATTTCACAAATAAATAAAACAGTGAAAAAATTCGCTCTGCATAAAGTGCTTAGCTGTTTTTTTTTTTTTTTATCTTACTTACTAAAGCTACAGTGCTCATAACTTCACACAAGTTGTAAGAATAGTAGTACAAAAGAAGACACAGGTTGTTAATAACACGTATGAAAAACTTTATAAGTTATAAAGTTTTTCATACATGTTGTTATCGCAGGTGCATGCATAAATAAATAACGAAGTTCTGAATAGTAATTGAAATAAAACAGTTTACACGAATACATTTTTCGTTGAGATTTTTATCAAAGCAATGATGTTTTTAATATAGGTATCGATTTGCGCCAACCATGGCGTGTTAACAGGAGCGCGTTATAGCACGCCATCGACTAGACTGACTGAGAGCTCCCCCCCTCCTCAGCTCGTCCGGACTACACATAAATTTAATTCCCATCAGGCCACCTTCAATAGTGGCTCCTTAATCACAAAGGTCACTCACGGTCAAGGTTAGAAGCATATTCGCGAAAATATTTTGGCTCAGACGCATGAGTGATTTGATCACTTTCCTTGATGAACTTTTATGGACTTTAACTGTAGATTCTGATATTTTACCTGTTAGTGAAAAGCACAGTGTTTACCTAGGGTCAAAGACTTATTTAGTCCCTCGAACTATTCCCGTCTCGGGACTAAATAAATTACTTTCACCCCTAGGGTAACAATGTACTATTGTTGTAGGTAGGTAACATGTTTCATATCGTTTTTTAATGACGTCCACTTATAATGTTATAAAGCTTAAGTACTTACAAAACAAAGTTTCATTCCTATGAGTTTTCCCATTATCACTGTTACAAACTTAGTGTTTGATCTCTTCACATTAATTAATTTAAGTAATTATTGAATTTAAGAAACAAGGCCACTTTTTGTTATTCCGTTCTTTCTATAGAAAAATGTATTGGCTGTAATAGAACTGTAACATCTGGTGTAAAAGTACCTACGCAGTCGCTAGCCTGAAATATTGTGAACTTTGGCATTGTTATACAAGACTATCTGTGAACAGGTTTTATTAACACGTTCAGTCGCATTCGCGATGCCGGGTACCCTCGTGGTGGCCTCATTTTAAATGTAGGTTTTTCTAGAAAAATACACCGTCAAGCAAAAAGATCCCCTGGAAACACCTATTTTACTACGAAGTAGCGTGTTTTTTCAACCTAATGCCAAGAACTCTCCTCGAGGGTTCACTCTTAGCGTAAAACGTAATGCTAAGGACCCTCGTGGAAGGTCCACTAGCAATATGTATGACGGCATCGGCATGGCGTATGAGCTCTATGAAAAGTGTGGTGGACTCGAATGTGTTAAGCAACCTAGCTTTGACATCAAGTATAACTTTTTTAATATCTAGGGTACCGGTAAACCGGGGTTACTTTCAAATACAGGGGCGACATTGATAGTTACTAAACATTTTGCATTTGGTTAAATATCTGTGTGAAAATGGAACTTGTGCATTTTAATTTAATATTCTAGGGAACGTTGACAGTTTTCCTATTTTACCATTCAGTATAGAGGTGTCTGCGATGTTAGATGGCGATGATAAAAAATATTAAATGACACCCCTGAATATGTAAAAAAAACGAGTTTTAGATTTTTCGATTGGGGCTACTTTGAAATTCAATGATAGAACAGAGATCATCAAAGTAGAAGCTCTACGGTCCAAGTTTGATAAGGAACATTTCTCCTTTTTGCTATCGAAAACTGTGCTCTATAGTTTTTTTTATCTAGTCTATGTGATTTTATATATCTCAGTTAATTGAGTCTACATAAAATATTTTTGATGTAGCAGCTAAAAGCGAAAATAAATAAGATACAAACACATGAAGCCCAAAAAATTGATCAAAGTAACCCCGTTCTACTACATGTAAAGTTCAAGAAATAGAGACTTAACGTTTCAATCTCATATGTGTCGTGTACATTTCCTTTTAATTTTTCATATTTAAATTAAACTAGATTTACAGCGATGTAGTGGTGCCGATTCTCTTGTTCACCTTCATAGGTCCTACCTACTAGGTACTAGGTAGGTAGGACCTAGATAGTAGGTCCTATATACCTACTTCACCTTATTTCTATCTTTTAATAACAGACAGCGCGAGAAAAGGACGGTGATTGATAAAAACTAGGTTAGAGATGTCAAATTACTTTACGCCTTGAACTTCAATGTGTTTTTAGTCGACATGTTCTGACGTGTCGTCTAAATATGTACGGAAATTTAGTTCAATTAAATTTGACAGCTCTAATTTACGTCCGTCTCTTTTTTATCAAAGTGAAAAAGAGGGCATTAGACTAAATTAAGTTTGGCTTGTGCACAACAGGATCGGCACCAGTGTATCTTTTTGGTGACTTACTTTTGTGTTGTCTAATTAATTAGTAGCCAAACCTCGACGATTTAAGGGAAGTGCACACAAAATAAACGATGAATAACTTACAGGATGTTCTGTCTGCTACTGCCCTGACATCTAACTATTTTCTTGAAAACTAAAGCTTGAACCCTTCTCGTTCTGAGAAGAAGCCCGTGCCTAGAAGTGGGATAGTAATGAGCTGATTATGTTATGTTATAATTAAGTTACTTATGTTATAATTAAGTTATGTTTTAATTAAGTTATGTTATAATTTTGTTATGTTATAATTATGTCATGTTATAATTATGTTATGTTAGGAATTATGATTATAGTAGAATCAGGGGCGGATTTGATACGTTGGCTGCCCTAGACCTATGAAATATTGCCGCCCCTACTCGCTGTAAATCACGAAAAATTAAATGAACTATAGGAATAAAATTACAATAAAAAACAACGAAAGTCAGTAAATCATAAATGATCTTAATCAGTGTTTCAAATACTGATGCTGACATTTTTGAGTTTGTACATTTGAGTCACAGAAGGAGCGACTACTAAAAAAAAACACCAAAATTTGCCGCCCCCTAATTTTTGCCGCCCTAGGCCCGGGCCTACCTGGCCTATAGGGAAAGCTATCTGCCCCTGGGTAGAATTAATACAAGTCTGCGGCAAATGGCAACGTTATTTCTAGTTATGTCATGTTATTTCGATTAATATCGACCGATTTGTAGATATTTTAAAGATTTATTCTAAACTAGCTGTGCCCGCGACTCCGTCCGCGTGGAACTCGGAAAACAACATTGTGTCGCAGTAACTAAATAGTGTATATGTATTCCATTTATTATAATAATAGACAAAGGTGTCCCACCAAGGCACTTATATCTTTTAAACCATTTCTTTAGGTAGAGTTTCAGCTCTTCTTGATTGACCGTAAAGGTTCATATAACCATAATACTAAAAACGCGTTGCTTATTTCCATACATTTCCTTGCTAAAATGGATTATAATTGAATATTGATATTTATTGTGATAATGTAACGAAACCTTATGGCGATACGAAAATGGCTACAACGGCATCCTAGTCACAATCGGCGAACCAAATCAAAATATTTTACGCAGTAAAATATTTTGATTAATTAGTACGCAGTGCAGTCTATAAAATGATTTCATTCGAGGTGTAGAAATAGGAAAGTACTTTAAATATATAAAAATTTCACCTGTAGAAGACTTCATTTTATTTTTATAAGTTAGAAATAGGTACTGCTTTCAAAGATTTCAAAAAGTTTGATCTGGAAATCGAACCAACCCAAATGCGAAAAAAGATCATCTGTATTTTTATTTCACCAATCGATAGGATCAATAATACGGATCAAATCGCTCCAATAAACATTGTGTCTGAAATTGATGGAATACCATAAAACGAAAATTAAAAACTTAGATACATTTCAATTCAAGCACTTATTATTTGTTGTTAGTTCTCATTTTTTCCACTTCGTTCAATTTAAGACAGTGTGTTTGTTGGAGAGATTTGATCCTGATTATTGACCATAAAGATATTATCAACAGGTGACACCAGATGGTATAGCTTTGTCAGATTGATTCCCGGTTCAGGCAAAAAAATCAGTAAAGGCAATATTTCTTACTTTTAAAAATAAAATGAAGTCACCTTTGAGTGAAATTTGCAATTTTTAATATTTAAAGTACTTACTTTCCCTTCATGGCTATATGTTTTGGGACATTACCTAAGGCTTAAATAAACTTAATAAAACGGCGACGACAGGCTTTGAATAGTTCTGACAACAATGAACAAAATAAAATATATAAAAACATTCCAAAAAGTTACAAAAAGTGTATTTTTTTAAAGTGAGGTTTTAATGCAGGACACTGAGCCAGCGACCGTTCACTGCAGCACTTACCTAATAATGTTCCGCTGCTCGGCTCCTACGAACAATAGCGTGATGATATATGTTGCAGCAAAATTGCCGCTCTTTACGCAACACATCAGCGAAAGTCCCATCAAAATCCATCCACGGGATTTTACGTGATGTCCGCACGGAAAGACAAACAGACACAATAATTAAAAAAAAAATGTTATGGTTTCTGTATAGTACCACCGAATCGAAATTTTGGAAAAATATTTAATTACAGACAAAGTGCACTTTGAATTTTATTAATAGTAAATAGATTTATAAATACGTATTTAAGTATTCATAATAAAATAAATGAGTATTTCAAATTAATCTATCGTATTGCCTTGCACAATAAAAAATTTAGAATCGGTACCTACACTCGCTTATGAAATTGAATGTACTTATTTCTCTTCCACTGCCATTCAGATAGATAGGTACCTAATAAATTTTAAATAACAGTTAGTACCTTCTTCGGATAGCATTTCAATAGACCTTCCGTAGACTGAGAATAGTAATATATTCGTTGATTATATTTCCTCATAACGTGATTTGATACACGTAACGCCATCTATTGAAAATAAATGGTAGGTATACACAAATACATGCTAAGTTCTTCTAGAAAACTTAAAATTCGCATAACTTTTGATTGCGTGAACCGATTGCGATGAAACCAAAAACATATGTTACTTGGAGATAAGCACAATATTTATTTATAAAATTCAACAACATTGGATCAGTTGTTTTTACATGATGCTTGAACAAACAAACAGATAAACAGATAAACAGATAAACAGATAAACAGACAAACAGACAAACAGATAAACAGATAAACAGACAAACAGACAAAAATTACAAAAATGTTAAAAATGGGTTCTACTGGTTATAGTTTAACATCCCAACCAGGTTTTTTCAAAATTTTTGCTATGTACAGACACGCCATGTCTACAGATTTATTATATGTATAGATAATATTATTATTGTCTTTGTATGCACATTAGCAAGAGCAAGAATAGATAACAACGCATAAAATAACATAATATCACGCCTGTATTCCCTGCAGGGTTGGGCAGAGGTGTATAGTACACCCTCATTTCACCGTTAAGTTTAAGTCCCATGTAATAGGGGGCGAGCCTATTGCCATCAACCAGACACGAATTCAGACTCCGGGCTGCTACTGAGAAATTCTACACCGAAAAATACAATAACACTTTGCCCGACCTGGGGATCGAACCCAGGTCCTCACGCTCAGCAGTCGCGCTTGCGACCACTAGACCTGCGAGGCAGTCTAGATTAGATAATTTTAAACATATTCTAAAAAAGCATGAAAAAGTTTTTTTTACGTAAACGATGAAAAATGTATTATGAACACTCTCTATAAGGTATATTAAATTAGCTAGACGCAAGATAACTCAATTCCAACTGAACTCTTGCGCGTTTCAACTTGCTACTTTAATATCTTAATTCAGTGGATTTGAGCTGCTTAAAGGAACCAGTCTAAGGGTGCCTTTCCACCAGAGATGTGCTATGCAACGTTGCTATGGATGTGTTTGATATCCACCAATCACATGCATTGGTCCACATAGTATAGCACTGGTGGAAACTGATTCAACTAAGCTACGTTTTTTATACGGAAGGATGCGTGCTGTGGATGCGTGCTATGGATGCGAGCTATGGATGCATGCTATGGATGGTCGCGAGTGGTGTAGCTATGTGCAGAGAACCGCGCCGCCGCTCCCCATGCCTTTCCAATTGTCGATACGGCGCACAGCTCGAGCTACGTATTTTCCTCGCACAGGTACCTTGCGGCGCGGCGGCGCATTTTCATATCACGTCTTACTCGCTCCGGCACATATCTTATGCTGGCACTTCACATCGCTATTTGTGTTCGCGTATTTGTCTTATTCGCCCAAATACGACGATGTGTAGTGGCTCTATTCGTCTATATTTGCCTATTCTCACGAACAAGACGAATACGCGAATACACGAATACCCGTATCCGCCTGTTTGTCGGTTTTTTGCAACATATCAAAGGATTGCGAATATGCCAATTATGTTCGTTTACCGTCCACACATCGCTCGCTCAGTAGTGTGCGGTGCGCGACAGCGGTGGACTTGTTTACTTAGTTTGTTTACAGCTCGATCGCGCCAAAATGGATAGGACAAAATTAAATGACCTTGTCATGCGATTTTTGGAATACTATCAAATGCATCCCTAGTCCCTACCTATGGGATCTGCAACATGCATCTCATAAAAACAATAGCAAAGTTATTGACGCATGAAATAGTATTAAGAATAGCCTGGAATATACAGGAACAATAGAAGAGCTTAAAAAGCGAGATACTTTAATTTTAACGACTTTGTTTTCATGCACGCATAACATGTAGTGACTAGCACAATGGAAATAATAAGCCGCTGCTGCAGTCGTCAACACGTCCGTCTTTGCGTTCGATGCGTTCGATAGTATAGCAAAAATATTCATAAATGTTCGGCATATTCGCTGTTCATGAACGATGTATTGTGTAGACGGTGTAGGTATTCGTGTTAATCGGACTTCAACACGAATATTGCAAACAAAGCCGAAAAAAAAATGCGAACACCGAATAGCGATGTGAAGTGCCACCATTAGCATCAGTGGAAACGGTCACATAGTTTCGTAGCTTAGCTTTTACATTCTCGCAGCTTAGCACATCTCTGGTGGAAAGGCACCCTAAGGCTGCTTTTCCACCAGAGATGTGTACCTACTACGGATGTGATTCACACCAGCCAATAGGATCGCTTTATTTTTCTAACCTTGACTCATGTTTGAAAATCAAGCGATCCTATTGGTGGATTTGACACACATCTCTGGTGGAAAAGCAGCCTAAATCTAAATAAATGATTGCTAACCTTATCTTAGTATTTTCTAAAAACCTAAGCAGTATCTGAAAAAAATGGACCGTGTTGGTAAAAGGACATAAAACTAGTTTCGGGTAGCTTGATGTGCTGGCGGTCTATACGTTTGGCTTTGGTATTTTTTTGTTATTAAAGTATTTTAAGTTTTCTGTTGTCTGGCTACGCAGATATGAAACAAAATTACGACAAAATTATGTATATGTTACGGCTAATAGCCGAAGTGTGGCTACACCTAGTTTTAGCCGGGTACAACTAGGTGCAGCCGGCCACATGCGGTTAAACTTAGATGTATCCTACTTATCCTCGGATAGAACTAGGTTTACCCTTCATCATAGCGGGTAGAACTAGGTGCAGCCGCACACCGGTGGTTAAGGGGCACCCCGACACGGATAGGTTAGGTTCGAAGGGGATGACGGGGGCTAGAGTGAGCGAGCGAAGCGAGCGAACGAAGCCCCCGTCATCCCCTTCGTGTTAGGTTACTTTAAACCCTGCAGACAGAAATAGGAGCCCCGCTCAGCTACACCTAGTTCTAACCAACTGCTACTGGTTGCACCTAGTTGTACCCGGCTAAACCTAGGTGTAACCGCCATTCGGCTTTTACCCGTAACATATACATATAGGTACTGCTTTTGTTTGAAAGTTATAACTTTAGCTACAGCTAATTTATTACTACGTCAGCCCGCGTTTTTTTTTCTATTTCTTATACATTGCAAAATTAGGTATAGGCAATCAATAAAATTACATCTGATGCCCGGTTTCTAGAGTACTCTTGAACGTAGTTTATCTTTTCGATAGCGCTATTTGTTCGATATATTAACATATTGGGTTTCTGCACACACCAGTCAGAAGATAATCTAGTTCAAATAACTTAACTGACAATTTTGGCCGCTTATCGGTTCCATAACTTTGTTTGGATGTGCTGGAGGATATTTCAAATATGTATACTTATCAGTACCAATAACCTTAAGCCATCGAAGGCCTGAATTGTGAAGGCGCGGCGCAGGCGCGTCGCTTTCATATGTTTTGTCGTGCCGCTTCAAATATTTTTCGTATAAAATGTATGAAAGCGACGCGCCTGCGCCGCACCTTCACAATTTAGGCCTTCGATGGCTTAAGATTATTGGTACTGATATTTTGAAATAGCCTCCAGCTAGGGGGTGAGTTGGGGGATGAAAGTTTTTTTGAAGTTAAAAGCATGAATTCAAATAATAGGGTTTCTGGTTAATCATAAATGTGCGTGCATGAGTTTTTGTAAATTCAGCCCCTAAGGAGATGAAATAGGGGATGAAAGCTTTTTTGAAGTTAAAAGCATGAAATCAAGGCCTCAGGTTTCTGGATAGAAATAAATGTGTTTGAACGGTTTTGGAAATTCTACCCCTAAGGGGGTGAAATAAGGGTTGATAGTTTGTATGAAAAATTTGATACTTTGAAGTAAGAAACATGGAATTAAATATTAAGGCTTCTGATTCTTGGAAATTGTACGCCTAGGGGGTGAAATAAGGGGGGCAAGTTTTTTCGGAGTTAAAAGCATGAAAAAATTTAAACTTTGTATAACAGTTGGTGTTGGCACTTGTGTGAGAGTTTCTGACAACGTAAGATAGGTGGCGCGCGAGTCTTATCGAATGGTTTTAAATAAAAAATCGCACCGTTCATTCGATTGAGATGAAACTTCGTACATTTGATGTTGGCACTTGCGCGAGAGATAGTGACATAGTACCATCAACGTACAATAGGTGGCGCGCGAGTCGTATTGGATAATTGTTTGTCTTCGATGCATACGCGGGCGGAGCCGCGAGGGCACAGCTAGTTTATATAATAAAAAATAGAACATAAGTACCTAAATTAGATTTCCTAATCGACACGTGTGAATAGAAAACAATATCATCATATTTTCAAAATGTTTCAATAACAATCGTGAAAGGCCTTCCAACAGTATTTCGCGACCCACGTCGAGTTCAAATAATAACTTGAATTTTGTTTTTATAATACATAAATAATTAAAGCCCTACCTACATCTTACGCAATTTTGCACCTTTATAATTTTGTATTCCTACTTGTTTTTATTTCAAAAGTAAATAATTTAAAAGAAACTTCGTTTGATATTCGAGCTTTGTTCAACGTTTCACTTCAAAGGTCAATTAATTTAATTTTATATTGACATTGTTTTTTGACAACTGTTTTATCTGTCTTAAGGGCAATTGTTTCAAATTAAGTTATTTGTTTTTAATCTTTGTTGTGGTGTTTTCGTGTGGTGGCCGAACCAAGCCAATGGAATTACAAAACTTGTGCCTGGCCTTTTTCTGGCCGCGTTTAAGATTTATTTTAAAGACAATTCAGTGGAATAAGCGAGCACGGTGTGATTAAGGCTTGTTTCACACGTACAATAACTACACCACAACCGCAACCACACCACAACAACAACACGTAGGTAATTAGTATGAACTGTAATGTTGCAGACTGCTAGGTTCTCCTAAGCATGTCTGCTACACCAGTTAAAGATATGTGTTATTAGCTAGGATTCCTACCTACCCCTAGCCGGACAAACAAGGAAAACACTTTAAAGAAGACAACCTTATAATATGGTAAAAAAAACACTTGAATAAGTCCCTAATTGTACAGAATAATATGGCACACGTAACGCAAAACTGATGGAAACACAATACTCCCGGAAGCTCAGTATGTCACTAGGCGAAGTGCTGGTAGTTCAGCAGTGCAGCAGTGCCGGAGGCTCAGTAGTAGACAACTCGGCGGAGTGCTGGTAGTTCAGCAGTGCAGCAGTGCCGGAGGCTCAGTAGTAGACAACTCGGCGGAGTGCTGGTAGTTCAGCAGTGCAGCAGTGCCGGAGGCTCAGTAGTAGACAACTAGGCGGAGTGCTGGTAGTTCAGCAGTGCAGCAGTGCCGGAGGCTCAGTAGTAGACAACTCGGCGGAGTGCTGGTAGTTCAGCAGTGCAGCAGTGCCGGAGGCTCAGTAGTAGACAACTAGGCGGAGTGCTGGTAGTTCAGCAGTGCAGCAGTGCCGGAGGCTCAGTAGTAGACAACTCGGCGGAGTGCTGGTAGTTCAGCAGTGCAGCAGTGCCGGAGGCTCAGTAGTAGACAACTAGGCGGAGTGCTGGTAGTTCAGCAGTGCAGCAGTGCCGGAGGCTCAGTAGTAGACAACTCGGCGGAGTGCTGGTAGTTCAGCAGTGCAGCAGTGCCAGAGGCTCAGTAGTAGACAACTCGGCGGAGTGCTGGTAGTTCAGCAGTGCAGCAGTGCCGGAGGCTCAGTAGTAGACAACTCGGCGGAGTGCTGGTAGTTCAGCAGTGCAGCAGTGCCGGAGGCTCAGTAGTAGACAACTCGGCGGAGTGCTGGTAGTTCAGCAGTGCAGCAGTGCCGGAGGCTCAGTAGTAGACAACTAGGCGGAGTGCTGGTAGTTCAGCAGTGCAGCAGTGCCGGAGGCTCAGTAGTAGACAACTCGGCGGAGTGCTGGTAGTTCAGCAGTGCAGCAGTGCCGGAGGCTCAGTAGTAGACAACTCGGCGGAGTGCTGGTAGTTCAGCAGTGCAGCAGTGCCAGAGGCTCAGTAGTAGTTCATTCGGCGGAGTGGTAGTTCAACAATGCAGCCGTCCGCTCACTTTCGTGGTTCTAGTCCAATTTTTCTCTCAAAGCCACTTTGCTTTTTCTTTTTCGAGTGCTCTTCGAATTTTCAATGTTTTGATTGTGGAGTGTGTTCCGAAACTGTGACCTGTGATAAAAAGAGGTTTATAGAAAATAAAAACAAGGTGAAATGTGTAAAGTGGATGATGATGAAAAAGGTGATCCTACAGAACATGAATAGTTTAATTCAATTGGACCACATTTTGCCACCAAATTCAACCGTACGGGTGATACCAGATGCCACATCGCAACCACAACGCAACCAACAGCGACACCTCGCACTAGCGGCCAGCTACCTCGCAAACACAACGTTGCGTCGACGCAACGACACCGCGCGCACGCCTGCAGCCTCCCACTAGCCATAACGTAACCGCATCGCAACTACTAGCCACAACGCAACCACATCAACATTTTGTAGTTACCACAATGCAACTGAAAGACAAGAAAGGCTACAGCGACACTTTTCTCACGTAACAACTGCTTGACCACTTTTTGTCGCTGCGATGTGGTGTGGTTTTGGTACGTGTGAATTCTCCCTAATAACCTTTTTTAGAGCTTACGTCCCCTCCCCCTCCCCTCCTTTGCTTGGCCTACAGTGACAAGCGCGTATTAAATTCTGCCTAAAAAAGAACTGTGCAATCTTCTTTACTTGTAACTTTTTCAACCTACCTGCATAATATTGTTTTCCTGCCAATCTAATTGAATTATTGTTAACTACCTACTATTTATTGCTATTTTGTTAATGCAATTATGTAATAAGAATTTAAAATTACTTACCCATTAATATGTCATGTATTAATGGTAAAGAATTAATTAAACTAAGACCTACCGTTCCTATACTCGTTCCATAAGAATAATTTACTTATGAACCTAGTGTTTCTCATTTTAAGTGAATTGCATTCTGTTATTGAGTATTAAATGTCTTAAACCTCAAAATTCTAATAGACCCTGATATTGCGGGCAGTAATTTGCTAGTCAACTTTTAATTTTCTTCGTGTCAGATGGGTCTAATAGACCAGAACTATCTACTAGTATGTAAATACCTACATAAGTACCTATCAAAAGTATCAAATAATATTAACTATTTGGGTAGCACTTAGCACACAGCTATTGTAGAAAATCTGATGTTTGGTGACACAAACCTTGAGATACACTTAACATTTCCAAAGAGGAAGTAACTTGTATAAATTGAAGCTATTTCGATACCTACATACGTATTTTTATCTGTATTAGTAATTAATATTATGAATAATATATTATCACGTTTTGCTGAGTCTATAATTTTTGTTTTCAGTCTCGGTGTGATGCAACTGGACAAATATTTATGATATACAAGCATTTTGTTTCAGGAATGGATGTTCCTTGTGCTTTTTGCCCTCTAGTCTTCAACAACAGTATTTATGCGTAAGAGCATTGGATATTGGCATTGACAAAAAACCGGCCAAGTGCGAGTCGGACTCGCGCACGATGGGTTCCGTACCAGTATCTATAAAAACGGCAACAAAATCACGTTTGTTGTATGGGAGCCCCCTTAAATATTTATTTTATTCTGTTTTTATTACCTATATGTTGTTATAGCGGCAACAGAAATACATCATCTGTGAAAATTTTGAACTGTTTAACTATCACGGTTCATGAGATACCGCCTGGTGACAGACGGACGGACGGACAGCAGAGTCTTAGTAATAGGGTCTCGTTTTACCCTTTGGGTATGGAACCCTAAAAAGGTGCTCGCTGAATACTCGTTAGTACCGCGAGTATTCGCGCTGTGCATTTAGATACCTACGACGCTGCTTTTTTAGACATATCAAGGATTTACACTTACCAAAAGCTTAAGATTTACTGGTATTTGAGTTTTCATGGTAACCAGGCTTTATTGTTTTTGCAATAAATATTCAGGCGGCACATAAATTTGATACTATGTGTAATTGTAATTAATGTTCGTAGCTAGCCTTAAGTTTTGAAATATTTCGGCAAGTGACGAAATAATCGCCTGTTGACTTGACACTTAACGATTCCACCCTGTATAATAAAATCGTAACAAAGCAAACACAGAGCACAGAATATTTTTGAAAAAAATAATTGCGACGAGTATTAGAAACGATACTGATGCCGAAATGAAGTTTTCCGAATTTCTGTCTGTTTGTATGTCTTCACGGTAATACAGATTTAGTTAAAATTTACCTATGTTTCTGTAGGCAAAGCCACGTGTACATCTATTAGATATTAGTCAAAAATATTTAATACATGGTATCTACTTCAACCGATTTACAAAATTCCAGTAGGTTAGGTACACTCTCTACTAACTAACTATGAGGCATTCCATAAAGCGCACCAATTTGAAGAGCACCAATTAAAATCGCATTTATAGAAATAGGAATACCCTTGGTGCGATTCTAATTGGTTCCCTTCACATTAAGGCGCTAAATGGAATGCATCACTTATTAATTTATTATAGGTAACTAAGCTTGCGAAATAATTAAATATTTATTCAAATATATGTCACAACATTTTCATTAAAAATAACATACTTTGCAAATCTGGAAAGATACTTGTTATATTGCTTTCACGGTAAGTTGATTAATTTGGCAGATGTCAGTTCATGACATGAAAATAAATTGTAATGGCGCTTGTGTATGACAATTTAATTCAAAAAGTATTAAATCAATTTAAAATATTAATAAAGCCTTACCCAAAAGGTTGTTTTAAAACCAGAAACATAGAAACAATATAGTTATATGTGTTTAACGCCATAATTATATATTACATAAATGATTTTGAAAAAACCCCGACGCGTTTTCAAACTTGCGTCAGATGGTACCAGTTGCCAGAGACGTGCGTATCGATAAAATAATTTCGATAAATTTATATTAACAGAATGAATATTTTGACTGTCGTAATAATTATAGACGATAGGCTCAGTTGATTGAATAATTAAAATAAGGCTCATTATAGCCCAGTTGCCTTGCAAAAGGCCGGTCAGTCCTAAATTTTGGATACGTGATACGGATATGTGTTCTTATAAAAATTACAAATTTTGTACCTTGAGTGACCTCGGCGCGCTCTGCCATCTTGGGTTAAAGAACCCAAAAATGAGTTTTTATTAAATAACTCCTTATGGGTTTTATGCCAAAAATTATTCACATCAATTTTGTAGAAAATAAAATTCTTATTTTTCATTCCAGACTCAAAATCAGAGGTATTTTATAGGTTTGAAGCCCATGTCTGTCTTTCTGTTTGGCTGTCTATTTCTCTCTCTGTCTGTGTGTCTGTTTGTGGGCTTTTCATAAAAAAAAACACCTAACATAACACATCCAAAATTCAGGACCGACGAACCTTTCGCAAGATAAACCTCTTTTTCGCGACCCGGCTACTGGGCTTATTATTGGTGATAAATAAACATTTATGTTCACTCATCCCATACCTGCTGGATTCATTATCACATCAGCACGTAATCGTCTATTGTTGAAGATATGCATGCTAATTGACTTAATCCTAATTACTTGAATCACAAGTATTTGAAGTGTAGGTACATAAAATCACATTACAATAATTTGTCAAATTCTCGCTGAAATTTTACAAATTTTATCGATAGTTGAATCGACTACAGTCACATGTCTAGCAACTCCTATTGACATGTGTCATTTTAATCTTCTTATCGTGAAAACAATATAAAAGTCAAATGTGAGTAGGGCAAATTCGATTTGGGAAATCTTATTAACAAGAATAAGAAGCAAATTCGTGTATTGTCTCTACCGTCAACATTATGTACCTTACCATGTCAGTAGTAGGTACTTATTATTGGTGTATTTTTTTCGTCATCTACATTAAAGGTGTTTATTACGAATGAATTAGTTATTACAGCAGTGCCTGTTCTTGTCATGCTCATGGCTAGTGATCATGATCAAATGAAGTCAATTGCACGCATTGACCTCGTCGCTCAGCCTTGGCGACTGAATATCATAAAATAAACATAATGACTAATTGTTATGCGACATTATTATGTAGATAGATAAAAAGCTGAAAATCTAACTTACTTTAAATCTCCGGGAAATGCTTATAAGCTGTTATTTCGTATAATAATTATAGGTACAGGAACAGGTTTTCGTTTATTAGATACAATCATATACCTACCTACATTTTTAAACTGCTGCTTTCGACTTAGCAGTCATGCTATACAAGAATTGCTCATGCCGTGAGGAAAGCTTTAGCCAGTAAGCAAGGTTTAGGCAATTAGCGGGGCAGTCAGCCCAGGGTTCGCCAGACGTTGACCCGTCCCCGGACCAGTAACAGGCCCGAGAAGGCGACGCGTAGTTCCGCACAAATACAAACATACCTATATACAAGGTTAGTCGGAAAGGGGGTACTAATCCGAAGCCCACTTATAGTATCGCTGATGACTGTTTGAAAGCAAGTGTTAAAATTTCAAAATTCGAAATTTATTTTTTTCAAATAAAATGATTTTTATTTTAGTTTTTTCAAAAATTCTTCATCCCTGCTTTAGTTACAAATTCAGAAAATGGTGCTTCTAATTCATGACCCCAGATACGACCTAAAATGTAAACACAGCTGATCATAACTGGGTATAGATAGATTTTAGAGTTTTTTTTTTGAGATTTTTGTACATCTGTTTCTCTTAAACTATTGACTTTTGGGAAAAGTTGTAGAACAAAAGTTATTCATTATTATGTGTACTTTAACACCCTTTCGGATTCGTACCCCCTTTCTGACTAACCTTGTATATTATGGTACCTACTGTGTGGTTCCGTTTATGAAGACCCGGGGCGGCGCGTGGTGTGGTGCGTGGGGAATGACAGGCCGCTGCAGTGGACACTGCAGCTTCCGCTTTTGGCAGTCTTCTTTGGATGTCTCACAACGCAGACGTGTCGTTACAGTGGAGTATGATTTCATCGACATATTACTAGAAAAGAATTGCAACATACAACAAGCTCGCTCGCCTTCGATGCCAAAAACAAACTTATTACACACGCGTACGTCGGGTACGCGTCGGACGACGTACCGGTGGCAGTCGCGGCACAAGCGGCGGCGGCCGACGCGTGCCCCGCTGCGTGTAGCGCTCAATATCAAACAGAACGCGCGTGATGACGCTTCTACATGAGTGCTCTCATACATTACCTACCATCTTTTTGATTAGGCCGCGAGACGCGACGCAAGACGCGTCGCGCAACGCCCCGCGTCTCCCGGAATGAGGCCTGACAAGTACGCGACATGTCATTAGTTCGGTTTTTCATTACAGCAATAGGTCTAATGTTCGACAGATTGTTGGAGCGCCATGTCAGAGGTTCGACAGGTCGTCGGAGCGACGTAACGATATGATTAACAAGCCAGTTATTTTGATTAAATCGACGGGGCTTAGGTCCTTCGTACCTAGGACAACCCAGTCAGAGTGATCCAAGTTCCGAGATCGCTTCGCTCGCTCTCGGTGTAGCTACTTAGTCATACGTAGTGAGCATGCCGTTGACTGTCGCTCCAACGATCTGTCGAAGCTCTGACATGTCGCTCCAATAACCTATCGACCATATTTTGACTTGTCCCGCTAATGAAAGTAATGACATGACATCGCGCACTTGTAGTGTTACCAAGTCTTATGAAAACAAAATAATATGTATATTACTCCAACCCTTAACCTGTCAAAAGTAAACATGAAACTTTGATACACGAGCCTTTGGTGTACCTACCATGTAACTTATAATTATTTAATAACCTAACAGTATGATGTGTTCAACGTTTCGTTAAACGTAAATCGTAAGGTAACAAACTCGAATTCAATTCGGACGGGGAGGTCAGGGTTTAGGTATAGACACAGGTTTATGAGACTATATCTAATGTATCATCCTAACCTAGTTTTTTTTAATGAATTATGAATGTTATGGATCTGATAAAATTAAATAAATACAAACCCTTTTCGAAATTCTATGCAGTTGATGCCTATAATTGCTGTATAGGTTTTCCAACAGATAATATCGATTCGCACAAGTATCACACTGTTTGACGATTATTTGTATATAGAGTGTCGTTACACAGAAACACTTTAAACGATTTTATATCTATACGAGGAAATTTCGAATGACAGATACCTTGGTTACAGTGAAAACCAATTCGGAGAATTCCGATACAGCCTATATTATTTCTCGGTGCTTGTTCGTACCTACATATTTCGTTTCCACGAATCCTTTAAGTATAATCTGTATAGCAATACAAGTAATCTAGCTTCAAGCCCGATGAAATTGGGGATATACGCCAGGGATATAGGGATAATATGTATCAGTTTGATTTCACGCAGTTAATATGTGGGTATATATTTAGGCCTCCAGTTGTAGCACGATTAAATAATAAGCTAATAATTCAAGAGCTAATAAATCACACACTCACACAAATACTGTCTGTTTTATCTTAATATATTATTATAGTACTTAATAGAAGGTAAAAAAATCGATATGGCAGAGCGGAGTCTCCCAACACAGGCATTACTTGCCTAAAGGGAGGCTCCAATAACTAAGTTGTTCTTATAAATATTGTTGGAGAAATAAATGTTTTTTTTTTTAAGAGGTTTTATTGCAAGTGCAATCTTACAAATTTTCAGAAATGAATATCCCTCTAATATCGACTTCCCTATCCCTACTAATATTATAAATGTGAAAGTAAGTTTATTTGTTTGTTACCTTTTCACGCCTAAACCACTGAACCGATCATCCTGAAATTTTGCATAAACGTTGTCAGGTGTACAGAAACGGACATGAGAGTACCTTTCATCCCGAAAAAAAGTACTGTTCCCGAGGAAAACAACAATAACGTTCATAGATGGCGTCACGTGTCTTTCGAATCACGATTGAATTATAATTTATTATTGAAACTTTAATAGTATGTTAAGAGTTTTTTTGAGCTTAATTAACGCGAGCGAAGCCGTGGGCAAAAGCTAGTTAATTATAAATAAGTTTATTAAATTACTTTAGATACAGTCGCGGACACGAAATGTTTACCACCCTAAGGTCTATAATTGCTTGCACGTTACTTCTTCATAAGGTCGCTCGGTCGCTCGCAAAGAATTGACAGGGCAACGATATTTTTTCTTAATTGACATAAAAAGGTTAAATTAAAGAGGCTACATACTAGGTAGCATAGAAAAAGAAGTCAACCTATTTAGTAAATTCAATCAAGTTCGGTCCATACAACTTTTGAATAGACACGTATACCCAAAAAGGAGTTCATAACATCAAAAAGTGGTTAATAGCCTTTTTGCTAGAATCGACGCTTCACAATTTAAAAACGAATACTTATGCAAGTTGATATGACATTTTGAACCTTATTGCGCAAAGTGTGATAAGGAATCGAATTTGAAATCTGATAAATATTTCGAATCCGTGGCTGTACTTGTATATAATACTCCTCTTCTGTGAAGTTGTATGATTAAACTTGCTTTAGTCAAGGTAAGACCCGATTTTAACTTTTTCTTTGGGGAGATCCTCATTTTACATAGGATTTTGGAAATAAAGTACCATTACGTAATACCTACCCACTGTAGGTACAGTGTATCCGAATTCGTGTAATTCCTTCAAACCGCGTGATCTACTGGTGACATAGATTGACCCTGCATGTAGGGTTACCATTTAAAAATTTGAAAAGTCCTGACAAAAAGCCTGACATTTCAGTAAAAGTCCGGACATTTTAGTCACAAAATGCAAACATACGAAGATTTATTGTTTGATCTCGGTAAGTTGATTGTTAAAGATTTATATTTTGTTTTTAGATGAATGAGAAGTTAATAAAGATTAAAAAGTTATTTGATATTACATAAGTAAATTTCATTACTCGTATTCCATCTAAGCCAAAAAATCCGGACAAATTAAAGAGCCGGGCAAAGTCCGGACAAAAGTCTAGAAGTCCGGACAAATCCGGACGGAAGGTAACCTGCATGGGACAATATCAGATACAACAAAAAAAAAACAATAAGAAAACATGGTGGATGGTTTACGAGTCATTTTTGCGCCTCGAGTTAGCTGACTGCACGGAGCGATATCACGCTAGTCGTGCCCGCCTGCTGTGTCGTCGTGTTTTCATTTATTTATGGCATCGAAAAGATCAATGGCATAAAAAAAAAATGTGCTTGTTTTTTTACCTTTTTCTTATTGAAACGTCATAATTATTAAGGCGGTTAAGATACTGATATACCACTTACCCCAACCGTAAGGAAAAAATAAAAATGTAATTAATCTAAATCCCGTGCGGGTTAATCTGTACCAGTAAGTAAATAGATCATGAGATTTTCGGGAATTACAAGAATTACGTTTACTTTCTGTATAATGAAATACCCGTAGAGGAGTCTACACACCAGACCCCCGACCCGCCGACACAGCCCGCTGACACGGCTTGATGTCAACGGCTTTACTTCAAAAGAATCATGTCGGCGACTTGTACCCGAGCGTGTCGCCCGGCGACTTGTGGCAACGTATCGGCGGCATGTCTGCGACTTGCGTACGCACTCGATTGCCCACCGACACTCGAGCTGTTACTAAAAAAGTTACTGATTTCGTGCCGCCGACAATGTTTTACTACTTGAACGAGATGTGAAGTCGTCGACTAACCCGCGCCCAAAAAAGACGACGACTCATGTCGGCGGGTCAGCGGGTTTGGTGTGTAGACTGCTTAAAAACAAGATCTACGCTAACCTCAGCAGACCTCAAGAACGGTACGTGACTGAAAAGTGAAGCAGTGGAAATTCAATTCAGCGGACGACTGAAACTAAACAGCCAACGAACTTTTAACTAGGTTTTCAGTGGATTCGCGTTTTGTAGTCTCTCCTTCCGTTGGCAAGGACGTTTTAGTTTCATCAACATATTTTTTTAAACAGCTATTAAATCTGAAGTAAAAACAAGGAATAATTATATCTTAGACTAAACTACCGATATAAACTAGAAGAGTGCATCAAAATATTCCTCCGCATCGCTGTCGACTGGAAGCGTGCCCAAAAGGCTGGCAGCGTTGCCACGTTATAAGGCAACGCTAATTCTCTGGCCGAAAAACAAGCCAGCCCTCTGGTCACGTGAAGTGTCGACCAGTCTTCTTCCTATTTCCTTAAAAAGGAGACGCGCACTCGGACCCCATGACCCGAGCGTTTCCACCCCAAACTGCTCAAAGTCATAGTTTCCTATGATGTTGCTATATTTGCGCCGTTTGAGGGTCTCCGCAGCCGCAGCGGTAGCGCCAGCACAGCCCGCCGAGCTAGGAAGAAGCTATTAATAGTTTTATTTAGTCTGTAAGGCAATCTAGGGGCATTTATGGCCTGGAGGCCAATTCAACTAAAAAAATTGTTGCCAAACGCAAGCGAACCACAACCATCAGTCAGTTTTTGTTTACGAAAACTGTCAAAATGATTAGTTTTGTTTTTTTAGTCAAATAATTTGACAGCTTTTGAAATTGAAAACTGAGAATGAACGGTTCGGACTTGGTTCGATTGCGATTTTAAAATATAAATAAATTTAAAAAATCATCTAAAATTTTATAAAAAAAAAAGTTTATTTTTAGATACAGTAGAATAGAATAAGTATACTTTATTGTTATACACCAAAATAATAATTGTAACACAGCTCTTATACAATATCATATTATATTGAAGGGTACAATGGCGGTCTGATGATAGTATTTTTTCATATATATCACAGGGTGCTAACGCGCAGTAAAATATTGTGTCAATTGTCGAAAACTAAAACAAGCAATTATCAAATTAGTAAATTATTTCATCTTCTTTTTTTTCTTTACTTTCTAACTGTGTGATACTTTTTCTTACAGCGCGACATCTACATATGGGCACTAGACCACCGAGTCCACCACAAATACTCTGAGACGGTAGCAGACCCTCATGACGTCAGACGAGGTTTCTGGTTCGCGCACGTCGGCTGGCTGGTGCTGACCCCCCACCCTGCTGTGGAAGACCGCCGCATCGCACTGCGTCCCACCTGTGCAGACCTCTTGGCCGACCCCGTGGTGAGGCTTCAGAAGAAGTAAGTAACTTAAAGATGGATTTTGTATCATCACTACATCAACAAATTCGCTACCCGCTATCTGTCCCTATGTATGCTTAGATCTTTAAAACTACGCAACGGATTTTGATGCGATTTTTTTTATTAGATATAGTGATTCAAGAGGAAGGTTTTAAGGTATAAAACGTACACGTGCGAAGCTTGGGCGGGTCGCTAGTAGTGCTAGTACAATATAAATATGAAACAGCATCCTATTTGTGCAACATACTTACTCGTTATCGCTATGGTTTTGATTTTGACAATACAACAATATTCATAGCGTGGCATATATAGTTGTGGACGTCGGATTACTATACATACGTTACTATGGAATTTTTTGATCTGTGACCTGTGTTGCGCAATTGGAATGCTGGTGTCCCCCGTCAAAACGAACTTAAGGCCTCTGATTATCCAAGCTATGCTTAGGACTGAGTTCTACTCAAGGGCGCCCTTTGTATCTAGTGGTTGCGTCGATGTTCCCCGTAGACCTGTGAAATAGAAAAAGTCATCAGCTAACTGCAAAAGCATGCAGAAAACTTGTACTTGTTGTAGGATTTCAAAATGTAAATTCTATAATAACACCTGACGGATTATGTTGGCGTATTCAGGAAAACAATAGTATAAACTAGATGTTTAATATGAAAAGCCCACGCACACCGCGTACACGTGATGCGAAGAATGCATTCCGCGCGCCTTTGTGTTCGCCGACAATCGATGGATGAGCGGCACTCAACCGACTCGACCGTAAATTGCTGTGTAAGCTTCAAGGGCTTGCGTTTTCATGTTGGAAGCACAATTAAGCATGCAGGCAAACGTTATTGGTTTATCTACACTGTAATGTGTTGCCGGCTTTTTGTAGATAAGTTGTTTTTGGAACATAGAAGTCATAATTAAATGACGTGGATAGTTTTATATCTCAAGAAATTTGCCGACAGAACTATAATGACCAATCAAACGACAAGGGGCCTGGGGCCCAATTCTCCTAAAAGTAATCTTGATAAATCACAACTGAACCAAGGCCGTTCTTCTTCTTCTATCGTGTCGGCACGAGCTATACAATAATAGCTCACGCCGCGCCGTGGTGAAAAGATTAGCCAGTCAGCAAGGTTGGTAGCGGGGCTGACTGCCCAAGGTGCGCCGGACGTACTTAAGTATCGTCACTCGTGGAGGCTCTTTTCATGCACCCCCGGCCGTTCATTACGACAGTTTTCTTTTTCAAAATCTATCAAATTGTTTGACACAAAAAACGAAACCCTTAGAGCAACGCAGTCGACATTAGTCGGGAGTGGCCATTCGGAATATTTCCCGTCTGCCAACTCGCTTAGGCCCCATTTGACAGTTCGTGTCAAATGGGGCATAATTTTGTTTAATTTTTAGGGTTTCGTACCCAAAGGGTAAAACGGGACCCTATTACTAAGACTCCGCTGTCCGTCCGTCTGTCACCAGGCTGTGTCACATGAACCGTTATAGCTAAACAATTGAAATTTTCACAGATGATGTATTTCTGTTGCCGCTTAGCAACAAATACTAAAAACAGAATAAAATAAATATTTAAGGGGGCTCCCATATAACAGACATGATTTTTTTGCTGTTTTTTATAGATAATGGTACGGAACCATCCGTGCGCGAGTCCGACTCGCACTTGGCCGGTTTTTATTAATGCGTGAATGTCGTAGCTACAGTTTAGAATTAGGGTTTCTGTTTTCTCGTTCCTTCCACACATCATAAATGATACAATGTGTAACATAGTCTTATTTGCTGACGATACATCACTTATATTTAAAGTCAATAGGAAGGATAGGGATCTTATAGAACCCAATCATACTCATAATCTAATATCTAATTGGTTTTCTACTAATAATCTTCTTCTAAATGCAAAAAAAACCAAATGTCTTAGGTTTTCTACACTAAATGTATCGCGTATTGGTGCAAATGTAAAACTTGATGGGAAACTTTTAGATCTGGTTCCCTCAACGACCTTTCTGGGTGTAACAGTAGACTCTAAACTGCAATGGGGGCCCCATATACAGGCACTTGCAGGTAAACTGAGCTCTGCTGCTTATGCCGTTAGGAAAATAAGACAGATGACAGATGTGCCTACGGCTAGGTTAGTGTATTTTGCTTACTTTCACAGCATTATGTCCTATGGCATTTTACTGTGGGGATCGGCTGCTGATGTTGAAACTATTTTTATATTACAGAAAAGAGCAGTCCGAGCTATTTATAATCTAGGCTGCCGTGAGTCGCTCCGTGAAATATTCAAAGAGATAAATATACTAACCTTACCATCCTTATATATATTTAGTAACATTATGTACATTCGGAAAAACATTGCCCAGTATAATAAGAAGAGTGACAACCACAACCTTAATACTCGCAATAAAGACAAGCTAGCAGTACCTGGTTTTAGACTTAGGAAAACCAGTAAGTCGTTTATGGGAAACAGTGTTAGATGCTACAATAAAATTCCATCTAGTGTAACTGATTTACCAGATACAAAGTTTAAATTATATATCAAGCGCGTACTAATGTCTAAAGCATATTATAGCCTAAATCAGTACATCGTAGATAAAGATGTCTGGCATACGATTCCCTCCTGCACACTGCGACCCTCTGGCACCGTCTAACAGAACAAACGGACATTATTCAAATGCCTACTTATTGTAATTATTTTTTTATTTTTTTGACTCAATAAGTATGTTATTTTATCTTATTTTTTAATCTAATGTTTCCAATTTTGATTGTTTTCTTTTCTTTGACATTTAATTTAATTTATTTATTGCTAATATTTGCTTATATTAGTTTGACATTTAATTGCAATTATTAATTATTAATAATATTCTGTTAATACCTACGCAAGGCTGTAAAATGTGAGGACCATGCAGCATCTAGTGTTACGCTTTCATTCTTAATATTTGACTGCCTATTGTCTATCGGTATGAGTCTGTCATGCTCACTGAAATGTCTTGCTGATGGTGGCGTTGTGCATCGGGTCGTTGAGTTCCCTGCAACATGGTTGAGCTGAGCGACGCCGATGTATGCGTCATGCTCGTGAACGGGTGCTGTCTGTTGGGACTGGTCAGCTCGTAACTGCTATGGCAATCGTTTTAAAAGGCTAACTTTCTCATTACTTTTCATGTTGTTAACCACATGTACATTAATCTGCATTGTTCTTACATTACTACAATGAAAATTGTCAAAACATTTACTTTTTTAAAAGAGTGTCTATGGAGTTTCTTGCCGGTTCTTCTCCAAAGGACCTACTACTTGGAACCGAGCCCCTAGTGTTGACCTTTTGAAAGCACCAGGGATCTGGTCTACTTGAAATAAAAACTATTTGACTTTGACTTTGACTTTGACTCGACATATTTTTTTTCTCGGGTCTCGAGAATTCTCGAGACCGATTTCTCGGGTTTCTCGGGTCTTTCGAGAATTTTTTAAAAACCTTAAAAAACCGTCTTATGGTTTTCTGGGGTACTCTTGAAGGTAGGTTATTTGTTTGATAGCGCTATTGGTTCGATAAACTGACTCATTGCGTTTCTGGACACCCTATTCAGAAGATAATCCTAGTTCAAACTTCAATAACTTATTTTTCCGGTTTTTGAGGTACTTACTCCTAACCGTAGTTTATCTATTCTACCGCTATTGGTCCGATAAACTGACACATTGCGTTTCTGGACACCCCAGTCACAAGATGATCTCAGTTCAAACTTCAGTTAACTGACCAATTTGGGGCATTTATTGGTTCTAGAACTTTATTTGTCGTCTTATATCATATTTTATACGAGAGCATTTGGAGTTTTATTATTCGTATTTTATTTTGGATAGTGAGTTTTGGATTCCCAATGAAATGAACTCGAGTATTTCATAGTAGTCTGATTTGGAAGTGCTGGAGGCTACTTCAAATATATCAGTACCAATAAAAAGGCATCGAAGAAATCCATCCGAAATGTTCACGGATGAAGAGTTTAACATGAGATGTCATTTTAACAAGGGCACTGGGATACATCTTTGTGAAATAACCAATTCTGCCCTAGAACCGATTCATACACCACAAATAGGTACATTAGCCTAGAAATATTATTCTTTCAGATATAAATAAACTTTACTGCCCAATATTATAAATTACAATAAAATTTAAAATATTTTGGTTTCATAGTTTTATTGTGTTGTTGCTATGACGAAAAATAACAAAGAGAAAACATTGTGATTTAAATTTTATATTTTATGTATGTAATGGTTTGTTTTAAAATCATTGCATATACCAGAGGAGATTTTCATTTAAACCTGGTGTCTACCTGCAAAAAGTTGTAAAAGGCCAATGCAAACTATTGGCATGTTTTACTTTTTTCCTTTCGCCAGATATGAAACCTAGGTTATATGTTAGAGGACAATACGAGAAATCAATAGCAAAAAGAACCAGGTCTATCAACCGTAACCGAACGAAGATAACCAGAGAAGTATTGCTAGTATCTTTTTGTCAGGCGTTACCCGCGTTACCTATTTTTCTTATATTATAATTAAATGAAAATACAATCATACGTGATATTTTGAGGTTTCCTTTGATAAAATAGATTAAGTTGATTGTTGCTGTTACATTTTTTTCGCACTGGCAGTTTTGTTATCACTAAAACTAGTAAAAAAACTGATAAGCGTATCGTTAGTGGGTATACGTAACAGTGAAGCCACACTGCTCCATTGCGTTGCGTTGCGACGTTCAGCGCTAGATTTGGACCAATGAGATGTCGCAGGGCAACATTTGGAATCTCTAGGTTGGTCCAAATCTAGTGCTGCGACGTCGCAACGCAACGCAACGGAGCAGTGGGGCCTCGCCCTTAGTGTTGCGATAGCAATTTTAAACGTTGCACGCAATAAGTAAGTATCGCTAACCCAATCACGGGCGTACAGTGATTGACAGGAGTCGATGATCGCTATTGCAACACTATTTAACGCGTATCCACTATAGGATAGGTCTTCCGGGTTACTTTTCTAAATTGTACTATGGAATATTCTTACAAAAAAGAAATTACATAAACATAACTTCACGCCTTCTTCCCCGAAGGGTTGGCAGAGGTGTATAATACACCCACGTTTCGCCGTTATGTTTAAGTCCCATGTAATAGGGGGCGAGCATATTGCCATCAACCGGGCACAAATCCAGACTCCAAGCTGCTACTGAGAAATTCCACACGGAAAAACCCAATAACACTTTGCCCGACCTGGGGATCGAACCCAAGACCTCACGCTCAGCAGTCGCGCTTGCGACCGCTAGACCAACGAGGTAGTCACAAAAAAGAAATTATACAACCATAAAAACCGAAACCAAAACTATTTATTAAATAATTAGTAGGTACTTCTAGTTTTACAAAAATCTTTGCCTTACCTTATCATAGAACAATTACATGCTACTAAATTCTTATAGATAAAGTTAATTAATCGTAATCAGTACTCGTCTCTCTTTTCACATCATGTCTTATTATGAAATCCAGAAATTGAGCTGGAGGACCTAAGTTTTGTTGATGTCTACCCCACGCCATATACCATAATACAGACAAGACGTGGCTACAACAACCTGTGTTCTCTTCCCAGAAATACAGGAACAGTAATGTCCTTTTATTGCTGCTACGCCATCGTTAAGCCCTTCTATCAAGAAGATCTAGAAAGAATATTTAAGATAATAATGTGGAAGCGGGGGACGCAGAATGACTCATTAGAGTTGCCGAGTAGGTAGTATTTAACAATGGGAAACTTAAAATATCACACACGGAGTATTTTTATTTAAGAAAAATAACGCCTGATAAAAAACAATAGCAATCTACTAAACACTCTCTAACTTGGTTTTGTTACGGTTAGTAGACCTAGCTCTTTTTGCTATATATTTGTCATACAGTCCTCTAACATATGGCCTAGGTTTCAATTCTGGCGAAAAGAAAAAAAAAAACATGCCAGCTATGTATGGCAAAAGTTGCATAGCCCTTTAAGGCGAGAAAAATATATTTAGCTGGGCTAAAAAAGAGATCCCATCCAAACAATACGTAAATTCGTAAATTGACCACTAGGGTCAATTTACGAACTTACTTATTGTTTGGATAACTGTCGATTTTGTATTTAGAAACCCAATAATAGATGAACGTAGTTTATCTTACAGTCTAAGCTTACAGTTAATTTTATTTGACGTTTTATGTCACATTATAATAAGAGTAATCGGAGTTGGTACTTTAATAAGTGTCTGTTTCGCTTGCCTCGCTTACTCGTGCCTCGTAAGGTGAAAAATGAAGCCAGAATGCAAAGATTATGCAACTTTTAAGCCAATTATACAGTAATAAAAGAAAGTCTTTGATTTCTCGAGTTCTTGAGTTCTCGAGGTGTTTTTTCTTGTCTCGAAGTTGGCATGATTTCTCGACATTACTCGCCTCGAGAATTCTCGAGCAGAAACCCTATTTAGAATGCAAAGATATGTGTGAGACCCCCCCTTCCCCCGCAAAAAATGCCAGACTTTTTTGTATTGAAAGAGAACGCTATGGCTACTCCCGACTACGTCGACCGCATTGCTCTAAGACAAAACTAATCATTTTGACAGTTTTCGTAAACAAAAACTGACTAACGGTTGTAATTCGTTTGCGTTTGGCAACAATTTTGTTAGTCGAATTGTCTCTCTGATTCACCTAACTAAAGAAGTTCAGTTGTAGTGTAGTCGCAGTTAAGTTGCGATCAAAACAACGCTTTTCAAATTATCTTAATAGGCGATTGTTGTCAGATAAGCTCGCGTGAACTTATCGGCTCGTCATGAAATTACGCGATTTAGCCAACAGTACAATGTTTTAGTATCTGATTAGTTTATTTTTATGGAGTTTTATGCAAGATTAGTCAGAAAGGGGGTACTAATCCGCGAGCCAGGAAAAGTATCAGTGATGACTGTTTTAAAGCCAATGTTGAAATTTCAAAATTCGATAATTTTTATTACCACGTAAAATATTTTTTAATTTAGTTTTTTTTTTAAATTCGTCATCCGAACTTTAGTTACCAATTCTGAAAATGGAGCTTCTAATTCGTGACTCCAAATGTGACCTAAAATGTAAACACAGCTGAGGATAGATAGATTTTAGCATATATTTCATGTAATTTTTGAAAATTTATTTCTCTTCTACTATTGACTTTTGGGGAAAGTGGTAGAACAAAAGTTACTCATTATTATGGGTACTTTAACACCCTTTCGGAGTAGTGCCCTCTTTCTGACTAACCTTGTAGATGTCCTTTGGAAAGCCCATTTAGATACAGCAGTAAACATTTACTGCTGTGAACTCAAACTGCTGTACGTACAGCAGTTTGAATATTTATGGCACATATAACAGGGAGTATAAGTTCATGTTTCCTTTTTGTCACCGTTCAGTCTAAACTCGATTTCAATAAGCCCTGTTCTATAGTAATCTTCGTTTCAGACTGAGTTAATATTGAGTATATATAACTTATAACCCAATCAAGTTTGCCTTTGCCCAACTACGTTTAAGTCTGTTTCCAGTCTTAACAAGACTGTCTCAGCAAGTTCGGCTGAATATTTAGTTTTACATAATTATATAGGTACAGGCACTTTCAAATATTAATGGAGAATGCTAAATCCAACTGAAAATTAGTATAAAGTTAGTCGACTAGTGTAATAGGCATGCAATAATTAATTTGATATGCTAACTAACTTGTAAGTTAAGACTTACAAGTTAGTTAGCATATCAAATTAATTATTGCATTAATTATTGCCTAGCGATTCGGCAAAAGTCACAGATAATGGATTTTATGTTTCTTAAAATAATATATTGTTTATTGCTCTGGCATTATTTACCACTAAACTTGTCTGTGGATTCAAGTTTACTTAGATCCAAGATTAGTATTTTACCTATTGTTTTTATTTGTAAACGAGAAGTTAAACTAACTGCCCCCACATGAGGTGGAATATTTAGGTACTTTGTACCTATGTTTTTTAAGCACTAAGGCTTCCGCTAGACAGGCTCAACCTAGTGTGGGAACAGTTAATATTTTCTTTATAAGCACTCATAAAAAACATTAACACCTGTTAGATTTAAGGAATTTGTTGTAGAAATCTTTCTGGTAAATTCTAAAAGCAAAAAATAATAAGAACGAATGTTTCACAGAGGTTTAGAAAACACAGTTTTACCAAAACACCGAGAAAAATACATTTTGAAACTAAATGAAGACTCCTCGGGAAAAACAATGAATGTCACAATTTTTGTTAAATTGACCTTTTAATGCCATCTGTTAGCATGGTTGCATATTAGAAAAACAAAACTTTCCTGAGCAAATTTCAAAAGAACAACGTACAAATCAACAAAGTTTTAAATAACGATGGTCATTTGATCAAAAGTTCAGCTAACCAAAGTCTGGAATATCAATGTTTAAATTATTTATTACACTATTGATCAAATCGTTTAAAGGTCAAAATGGATTACTGGATAAATTGTTTTTAACACCTTCAAGGCCTCTTCATAAGACGATTATTCGTCACCTACTTTCATTTTCACAATAAAAACTTAAGGGGATGTTTGTAAGGTTGAGGCTCCAAAGCAAAGTCGACGGAGCCCCGCTGGGCGGGGCTCCTATTTCTGTCTGCAGGGTTTAAAGTAACCTAACACGAAGGGGATGACGTCCCCTTCGAACCTAACCTATCCGTGTCGGGGTGCGCCTGCGACTAGATTATTAGACAATGGTAAAAACATTTCTGCGGTAGATTGTATGATTCGTCATTTTGAACTGAGTGAAATAGGTTAGGTTAGAACTGTGACCAACCGCGCGCGAGCCGAGCGAGCAAAGCGAGCGGTGCCGCGGCAGCGGCCGGCGAGTGCTACTTCCAAGTTGCTCGCACACATTTAAATTAATAATTCTTAATAAGAAATCATTTTTGTGTGATTATAAAATTTGATTGGTTATGATTTGGTAGGTGCTTATATTTACATCTAGCAAATTTATTTATCATTTATATATATCATTTGTGATTATGTAATTTGATAAGTAATGATTTGATAATTTAAAATTATATCTAGCAACATTTGATCAGTCGTTCATTTGATGTCACATACATTGGGATTTTAAAAAATTTCTAAATATTACATTTGGTCGTTTAAATTTTGTTATTTCGTTTATTGTTCTTTTGAAATTTGCTCGAGGAAGTTTTGATTTTCTAATATGCAACCCTTTGACAGGTAAATAATCAAAGATGCAACCGTTAGCATTCTTGGTGTACTATGATCAGTACGACGGGTCCTACGTATACTAGTGCAAGTGCAAAATCCAAATTTTTCAGGAGAGCGGTATAAAGGTTCTAAAGATTTTAAATTTGATGTAAATCAAAAGAAATATTTGAAATTTTCAAATGGTGAGGTATGGTCCATTCCAAAATTTCAAATATTTCTATTGATTTATGTCAAAGTTAAAAGCTTTCGAACCTTTAAACCGCTCTCCTGTAAAGTTGGGTTTTGCACTTATACTAGTATACGTAGGACCCGTCGAGTAATCAGAATTGGGTAAAATAGTCGCATTCAGCAACAATCCTTCAAATTCTATCTGTTCGTACATCGCAAAAAAACAAGAATGTCCACCCGCAAACGTCTTAATCTCTAATTAAACTTTTATTGACATTCATTATTTTTGCAGAGTAATCTTCAAATGAGGTATGAAATATTGTTACCCTTTATCCATAGAAATCTCGTCCAGTCAAGTATAATAGAATAACGCCCAATTAAATTATTTGTGTATGATAAACTTTACTGAAAAACTGTACATTTTTTTGTTACGATTGCGCAGGCAGCTTATAATACATTCTACAATCCAAAACCCACCTGTTACTTAAGATAGCTTTCATTCCTCTTCATATTTTACTTTATTTATTTAGATCTTGGTTTATTATTTTTCTTGAGCATTCCTATTCTTTGGTACATACAGGGTGTTAACGAATTCGTGTAATTCCTTAAAACCACATGATCTACTACTGGTGTAGACTGGCCCCGCACGGGATTTAGCTTGTTTAAAAATAAAAAAATAAAATTCTTTTTTTTTCATGCGGCTTTGTTACCGATCATATCCAAACCACTTAATAAGGATTCAGTAAAAAAAAAAAAAAAATTTTTTTTGCAAAAAAATAATTTTATTTTTGTGAACATTTCGATGCCACGCATAAATTAATAACAGTATGGTGACACGGCTGGCAGGAACGACTAACGCGATATCGCTCTTGGCAGTCAGATAACTCAAGGCTCTAAAAAGATTTAGAAATTGAAAACCAAAATTTTTTTTAATATTTTTTTTTGGTTTATTTTCGAAAATTCCCATTTAGGGTTATATCTGTGTCACCAGTAGATCACGCGGTTTGAAGGAATTACACGATTTCGTTAACACCCTGTATAATGTATTTCAAAACAAAAGTAAGTTTATTAACTGCCAATTATGTAACAATACAAAAGAGTTCTGCCTCCTAAACTAGGCTATGTCCAAGTTGAGGAGATTCTTAAAAAAATACAAAACGATTAGTTTTACAAAATTAATACACTGTTGTCTAACAAACTGACTGTGATGATAATTTTCTTCGCCAATTAGAAAGTACATTGACACAATTTTTCTACAAATATACCTATTATTATTTCATCGTCTGACTTTTCTTTGGTCTCATTTCGCTGGAAATCTAGACATTTGGGTCAAAGTTATTATTATTTTATATGAAATATTCATCCAACCTACTACTACGCTGTGATCATAAATACTATTAACTGGCTCATGCCAATGGAAAAATTATTCAGTAGAACGGGCTAATTTTCGTGTTATCATGAAATAAATGAAGAGCTAGTTAGTCATAGTCAACCAAATGTTACATACTGTGGTCTAAATCGTTCTACATTTTCTGCTTACCCCATTGGGAAAAGTGTGTGACTTTATGTATGTAAATAATATAATAGTGAACACACAATTTCTGACAGTCAAAGGAAACAGGAAAATATTAAAGAAGCCTAACAATTAACAATATTAAAGCAAGTTTTGCCACCACCGTAAACAAATTACTATTACACCTTATCATAACATATTCTCGCGCCTTTTTCCCATGGGGGTAGGCAGAAACTGTAGAACGCCACATGCTACGATCCTTATATCGACGCACGGGAGTGAAAACCTCGGGAATGCATTTGATTATTGCACGGTTTCTGTTGGCTTTCACGCGGAATAAGTCGCGGGCAAAAGCTAGTCAATTGTATTTATTACGATATTTATACACACATTCAAAAAAAGTTTGCGATCACTTTGAAAAATCTAAATCTTTTTTGTTACGGTAGATTATATTATGATTTCTTCTTCTTTTTAGATTATTTATTTAAAAATATAGATTTAGAATATAAAACAATAAGACAGTTCATTTGTTGATAAAGTTTAATTTAAAAAATTATATCAGCTTATGCTAGTTATCGCAAACTTTTTTGATGTGTGAATACCCAATAAAGGCTAGTTTCATTGCCTACAAACTAATTTCAAATAGAGCGGCTCTTTTATAAGATATAGTACCTATGAGTCGTGATAAAATGAAATGACCAAATTACATTCCCGAGGTTTTCATTCCCGGGCGACGATATACTCCTTTCGCTTATTACATCATAATAACAGTAGTATAGTAGAGCTCCTTGTAAAAAAGTTTGTTCTGAGAAATATTTCTGCCGCCGAACAGCATTGCTCTGGTCCGGTTTGTTGGGTATAAGTGCCGGAGAAATTACAGTAACATTAGAATCACACCGATAATTCAGCTCTCATCAAGCTGTCTCCCCCCCCTAAGTCCCAGCCAGCAACGCCCTAAGCCGAGGTCCGAGTCCCATTAGGGGTCGCCCTTAGTGCTGTTGTTGCAGGTAGTCATGATGTTAGTGTAGTACAAGTAGTTAGCTTAGGTGAAGTATTTTACTTCCCCCCCCCCCCCCCATTGGCTGGAGACCCTTCAGGTCTCGCCAATAACTGCCCGGTTACGAAGAAACCGTCCCCTAGGACGACCTACATCAGTCCAACAGGAAAAAGAAAAAAAAAAGTCACATTAGACGTTTTAACTTTGTCTCTAAAGCAGGCAACACATCAGCTACCCACTTGGCGATGAAGGTGTATATTGGCGACTTTAACCACTCCATCCATCCATCAGGTGGACCATCGGGCTGTTAGCCAATATTATATAAAAAAAATTAGGCCATACAAATATTTGTTTCGTGCGGGTATTGACTGACACGGGCCGTACCGCAAAAACCAATTGAAAAGCCGAACCGTTAAATATAAAAAATCAATTTTTCCAAACACACTACGGTTTTATCATCAGTGATCGGAAAAAGGTGAGCTAATTTACCTAAACTTCAAAGAACAGAGATGAAAACTGGAGACTTCCTTACGACAACATTTTTTTTCGGGAAAATTTTCATGGATATTTTCTTTCATTTGTTTTCAAAAAATAAAAGACATTCTCCGTTTTTGAAAACAATAAACAATCTCTTTTTTAAAAACAATAAAAAACGTGTCATCTGGTTTTGTGTCAATTTTGGGAAACAAAAACAGGAGACGAATTCAATTGTTTTCTGAATTAATAACATTAATATTTAAATGTACTTTGGTGATGTCCCGAAACGTGGAATAATTTTTCCGAACAAAGTGTTGTCGTAAGGAAGTCTCCACTTTTTGTCTCTGTTCCTTGAAGTTTAGGTAAATTAGCTCACCTTTTTCCGATCGCTGTTTATCACAGAGCTTTTTCCCCAAACATGCGACAATGACCCGATTTAGTGTAAAAAGCTTTACGTGACAAACAGCGATTGTTTCCGAAACGTGTCACGGTGACACACTACGTGACGACACACCTCACCGGATACTACTCTAGATAACAAGACGAGAATAATACCTACAAGTGGTTGAAGCAATAGTAACGACATTGAAATTGTGTTCCAACGTTTTAAGGATAAATACAATTAATTTGATCAGATACTTGGTAACATAACATCACGCCTGCATTCCCAGAAGGGTTAGGCAGAGGTTTATATTACACCTTCATTTCGCCGATATGCTTATTTCCCATGTAATAGGGGGCGAGCCTATTGTATACTTGGTAAAGAATAACATATTCCAAAAGAATAATTCAAGTATACTTTTATAAGGGGTGGAAATGGAAACGTTGAGTGTTATGTAACGGTCGATTATCTTGTTAAATATTGAAAAACTGGTAGAATGGTTTATTTCGTAGGCAAGCTAGTTTTGATATCAGTTAACAGTTTTTCAATATCTGTAAAAATAAAAATGCCTGTTGACTCAAAGTTTCCTAACTGTAAATTTTTTGTTTGACAAACTTCTAATGTTGGTTTCTAAAGACAAAAAAGTGGTGTATCCGTAATCCTGAAAACCGATTTATAAGGTCAATTAAAGCGACAATAGCCAGGAGGCTCCCGTAGAAATTTATTGGTGGACCCGTCCTTATCAGATTTACCTCAGCTTGCTTTATTAATAGCTCTAATTAGTAATATATCAACTTGAAATCCAGTTTAGACGATATTGCATACTAACTGAAGATGTACGTAATCTTTATCTTTTGCGAATTGGAAAGCAACTTCCTAATATTCAGATTAATCAAAAATATTAGACTTGAAGTTTTAAAGTTCTTTAACTTAATAAAATTAGTTTGTAAAATGTTCGAGTGAAGCAGTACTTTACTTAATTAGGTTGTTCGCCTCGTGTTAATTTCGCCTCTTACTACTTAAATCACAGACCTCCGGTTTCTGAATTGAGAATTCGGGATAAGCAATACTTAAGTAGTATTTGAGTACGAAGTTGTCAAAAAAATGCTTTAAAATCTGTCATTTTTTGGACAACTCCGTACTCAAATCTTACTTAAGTACTGCTTATCCTAGAATTCTCAATTCAGAAACCGGAGGAGAGTGTTGTATTCCTGGAACAGCAATTTTTAGAGTTCATATTAGGTAGAAATACGACACATGTTTGACGACAGGTTTGGTGCAGTGGCTAAGCGATTGGCTTCTGCGCTACGGGTCGTGGGTTCAAATTCCCACACGAAACAAAAATTTGTATGGCCTACAGATAGTTGTTTCGGGTCTGGGCGTTTGTGTATGTGAGATTTGTGTTTGTAAACGTACCCACGATACAAGAGAAATATTAGTGCGGGGCAAAGTTAAAAAAAAAATAGTATCTAGGACATAGTGTTTATGATTCGTTACGGCTCACGTGCATTTTTCGGGATTGCCCGACTAATTTTGGACCCAATCGGAGCCCTTACTCACTAGCTAAAAACGCGGCGATGTCGCGAGTCAAACTGTTCGTAACTAATCATAAATATGAATATTGTGTCTCACGAAAGTTATAATAGGACATAGTGAACATAAAATTATTATAGAGGCTGTAAACGAATTCGTGTAATTCCTTCAAACCACGTGATCTATTACTGGTGTAGATTGACCCCGCACGGGATTTAGCTTGATTAAAAATGACAAAATTAATTATTTTTTTCGTGCGTTCGTTGTAAGAGATAGTATCTTAACCACCTAATAAGGACCCAATAAAAAAACAGGCAAAAAAATTACAAATTAGGTATGTGACTGAACATTTCGATGCCACACATAAACGAATGAAAGCATGGCGACACAGCTGGCGGGATACACTAGCGCGATATCGCTCCGCACAGTCAGTTAACTCGGGGCGCTAAAATGACTCAAAAACAGAAAATCATGAACTCTTCATGAAACAATTTTTTTTTGAATCTGAAAAAATCCCATGTAAGGTCAATCAGTGTCACCAGTAGATCTCCCGGCTTGATGTCTTTATGTCGGCATGAGATATATGAGAATAACACTTGCCGTGGTGAAAAGATTTGCCAATCAGCAAGGTTGGTTGCAAGGCTGTATGCCTAGGGTGCGATTGAATTGAATTTAATTTGCTCATAGTCATCGCTTTTGGAAAAAAATTGGCACATACTGGTGCCACCTGCCCGACAACGGCCTGTGTCCAAACTGGCAAGTTGAATGGCTACTCTGTCTTCTGCCGGTCAACAGAGCCTCGTGGAACGTTTGCGGAAACAGGATGAAATGCGTTCGCCCTTTGCCAAAAAAAAAGTGCTTGTTACGTTCCTTTTTTTCGAATAGGTTGGTAAACTGGCCGACGGCGACGCCCCCCCCCCCCCCCCCTGACGAAGATCGGTTGACGCCTCCTACAAACACTAGGGGAGAATTGCTGATACGTTAGCAACCTATAGAAATAAAGTTGAATAGTCTCATGTATCAGAGGAAAGTCTGTTCAATGGGTTATAACTGCACTCTAAATGTAAAATAAATTTAAGAAAATTGAAAAAAACTTTAGCATTGCCAAGAATCCTTTGTGTGCATATCTAATGTACATTTTAATCGGGATCACGATTTTGAGAGACGTTTATTATGGACAAATATGGCATTTGGTACAAGATTACTTGCTTAACTTGATAGGTACATAAAATATGAAAAGTGATAAAAAAAATTTGATCCTTTTGAACAGACGCTCCTCAAAAATCAGATCCTCCTGTAAATTTACCAGCAAACGCAGAACGAACTCTTTCGCTAGGAGCTCTACTCTACTAGTTCTGTCTGTAGTACCTATATCTAATGAAAAGTTTGTTCCAGGTTTTTCATCCCGCTGTTCGCGTTATTGAACATTGCGGTTCCTATCTGGGTGCCGTGGTACTGTTGGAACGAGACCCTGGTGAACAGCTTCATCATCAGCTTCGTCACACGATTCACCATCACGCTCAACATCGCTTTTTGCGTGAATAGCTTCGCACATCTGTGGGGCAACAAGCCTTATGACAGGTTCGATATTTAAAATATTATTTTTTTATGCTGTTATTTCCCTCTGTCACTGACCACAATAGTTGCCAGTTGTTTACACCAACTACACACACTACATAACTAGCGGAACACAACAATAAACCGTTTTTTTTCCTAAATTTTGTATTGTTTATGTTTTTGTTTAAACATTTTAAAGTTAGGGTTGAATGCATTAAAAGGACCAATAATCAATAACCATTTAATTGAGTTTGGCTATTTAAATCCTTAAGAGGAAGGTTTGCGAGCGTGAGAACTTATTTTCGAACCCACACTTCGACATTTCTACTAATACAGCTGCATCACACAATGTAGTGTACACATACCAAAAAACAAAAGCGCACCGAAGGTTTATATTGTGGCGCGCCGGGTTAAATAAACCTTCAGTGCGCATTCGCTTCTGAAGGACTAGTAAGTATGTTGCAAAAAACGCGCAATGTATTAGCTATTTATTCACCGCACCGCGAGGCACGCGTGCCCATAGTATTGGTGTCGTGAACAAAGGGTGGGGTCACAGTGTAATCGGTATTGACAGATTTAAACTTAGAATAATTACTGTAATATATTATTGTTGATTTTCTGTGTTTCTATTTTCGAATATAATGACACATAATTTTTGTTTGGGAATATTTTAGGGTATGTAAATGTTGCGAGGGAAGATAAGAGCCAACATAAAAATGAAAACGAGATAATGTGTGATTGATTTGTAATGAAAAACAATTAATGTACATAACTCAATTACTGGATATAGTAATTTTTTTTCTCAGTTTGATATTTTAAAATTATATTTTATTATCAAAAAATTATAGGTACATCTTAGTACACACAGCTACAGATCAAGCTGTACATTTCCAGTATAAGCTGATCTCGCATTGTATAGGATTTCATTACAATGAGAGGGCAGTGTAAACTGGAAATTTATAGCTTGATGTGTAGCCGTGTGTACATACCTACAAAAATTAATGCTTGATAAAATTATTTTCTTTAATTTATTTATTTATTGCTTGGGGCTGCTGACATCAGATAAAACATTTTCGCTGTTCCGTTTCTTTGATTTTCTTTCAGATTCTCGTGTTTTAATTGCCTCAATCAAATAATTGGGCTCATTTATTTCCATTTTTCTGTCTAATCTTGAAACTGTTATTTCCGGAAGCATAGAATCAAGATGTTTTTTTTTTTTCTTAACGTTTTCCCATTTCTATCTGAAATAGTAATAATATGCAGAAAAATATATTAACAAGAAATAGAGAACCCTTCAGCTGACAAGCTATCAAACGTCAAAATTGACAAGTCTGCCCACGGCCTTGACGTAGCTATGAAACGTAGTAAAATAAGGAAATCATTATACTAATAATAAGTGAAAAAGTTCTCACTGGGGCCTCTGCGCGTTGGACCTGTGTCCCCGTGTATGCCTTCCAAAGGACCGGACATCTTCCGCACGGAAGATGAGCCGTGATCTCAAAGTGAAAAATATATATACATAAAACTCACAATATATTCGGACACAGTGTCCGAATTGACATATTTTAATTTCAATATTGTTTTCACTGATGATTCGGACACCAATAAAAAAAGCTGTTTTGTACAGTCAGATAAAAAACTTTCAACGATACCTTAATAATTGTGGAAATCCGTTCTCCGCCCAGCCTATAGTTATAAAAAAAACAGTTTTTAACCAGATTATAACTAAAGCAGCCGTTTTTAATAAATAATATTATAAACCCACATACATAGATAGATACGTGCTTTGGCAGTCGGGTAAATAAAGATGGGGTATTCCTCGAAGCGCAACCACTTCGAACCGCACCAAAAGTATTCCTTGAAACCCACCAACGATGAAACATAGAGAAGAGCACGAAGAATTCGTGATAAATTATATCGATAGACGTTTTAAAATTCAACTGTTGTTTATTTATTAAAACTACCAGGAAAGCAGAAATGAACTGGAACTAGGTGCTTAAGCGACTTACCTCCGGTTTCTGAATTAAATTCGGGATAAGCAATACTTAAGTAGTATTTGAGTACTGGGTTGTCAAAAAGATGCTTTAAAATACGTCATATTTTTGACTACTCCGTATTCAAATGTTACTTAAGTACTGCTTGCTTATCGTAGAATTCTCAATTCAGAAACCGGAGGTTACTCTTAGCTCAATAATGGTAAAAATACAGGTTTTGAAATGGAATCAACTGTTGTTTTAAAAAGTACCAGGGTGACAGAAATTAACAGAAAATAGGCGCTTAGACGATCTGACTAAGTAACAGTGACCTATAAGGTGAGATATACAAGGTTAGTCGGAAAGGGGGTACTAATCCGAAGCCTACTTATAGTATCGCTGATGACTATTTGAAAGCAAGTGTTAAAATTTCAAAATTCGATATTTTTTTTTTCCAAATAAAATTATTTTTATTTTAGTTTTTTCAAAAATTCTTCATCCCTGCTTTAGTTACAAGTTCAGAAAATGGTGCTTCTAATTAGTGACCCCAAATATGACCTAAAATGTAAACAGCTGATCATAACTGGGGATAGATAGATTTTAGAGTTTTTTTTTTGAGATTTTTGAACAACTGTTTCTCTTAAACTATTGACTTTTGGGAAAAGTTGTAGAACAAAAGTTACTCATTATTATGTGTACTTTAACACCCTTTCGGATTAGTACCCCCTTTCTGACTAACCTTGTATAGGACAGTTTTAAGTTTTCTATCTTATTCATAAAAGAATAATAACGAATACTTTATATTCCTCTTTGTGTTTAATCGTTGGTGCACAACTTAGTGACATCGTTAAGGCGCCCATTTTCTGTTCATTTCTATCACCCTGGTACTTTTGAAAACGACAAATGATTCAATTTCAAAGCCTATATTTTTACCATTATTGGGCTAAGTAGTAACCTCCGATTTCTGAATTGAGAATTCAAGATAAGCAATACTTATGTAGTATTTGAGTACGGAGTTGTCAAAAAAATGCTTTAAAATCCATAATTTTTTTGACAACTCTGTACTCAAATGTTACTTAAGTACTGCTTAAGTATCCTAGAATTCTCAATTCAGCAACCGGAGGTAAGTCGCTTAAGCACCTAGTTGCAGTTCATTTCTGCTTTCCTAGTAGTTTTAATAAATAAACAATAAGCAGCTGAATTTTAAAACGTCTATCGATATATAATTCACTACGAATCCTTCATGCGAATTCTCTATGTTTCATCGTTGGTGCGTTTCGAGGAATACTTTTGGTGCAGTTTCCACAAAGCTATTTATTACTGAAAGATGCCACCTTAAAGCCACAAATAGTTTTTTTGGTAACGCTTTTTTTGCCACAGATTAAAACTTTTTATCTGACTGTACTAAAAAGCTTCAATAATTTGATGGTGTCCGAATATTCAGTGAAAAAAATATTGAAATTAAAATATGTCAATTCGGTCACTGTCCGAGTCGTCTGTCTTATTGTTCGACGAGTGAAAAAATGCAGTCATGTCACGACACTCGCAACCCACCCTAATGCCTTGTGCGTAGATATTTTTGAGAGCTCGGCTCGAATTACAAACGGACGTGCTGTCACCTTGGATTCTAGGATGGCACTGAAAATTTTTCGCGTGCGTACTCTTTTATAAAACAAATTACGGGAGAGTATTGCTCCATACTAAAATGTATGGGGAACGGAAAACAATTTCCGTAAAAAATTAACAATGTTGAGACGTAGATTACTCTCATTTGGTTTGATTTATTAAAATTATAAAACGGTAGACGTGTTATTCATACTTTCGTGTCACGATTAAACTAAATAGATTTTTATATATTCCTTTAATATTAAGTAAATTCTGCAAATAGAAAAGGTCGATTTAGACGTTTTTGAGGGAATTTAACATTTTTTTTTCTCGAAATTAATGATGATTTCGCAAATATCTCGCGGTGAAACTGTTGGCACATCTATTAAGGTTCTTCATTATTTTTTTTACGTAATTCCATGAGGAGAGTTTATAGAAATTTCGAAAACAGTAAGTGCCTTTTTAGGTGTTTCTTAAGGACTCTCCTCTTAATTTACTAAAATATCTATTTTGTAATTTTCGGTACATATTTTTGGAATAATTAATTAGCTATTTATTTTACTTTCTTTTTTGTTTCTTTACTGTTTCTATACTGCTAGGGTCCTAATCAGTATTATGACATGTTTTTTCATGCAATCGATTATTCCATTATCTTTTCTTATGGCAAAATTGTCCCCATACTCGCATGAAATACTTTAATCCTCTAATGTTCCTGGGTGTCTGGATTTTTTTTCTCTAACACTATTTCCTGTCAAGGCCAACTCATATTTAATGGACTCATGTCCGGGGACCACATAGAACCACCTTGGTGGGTTATAAAAACATCTTATATGAAATTCCGGACCACAAATACACCGTCCGTTACAATAAGCAGCCAGTAAGCCTCCTTCAATAATGCCTAACACCGTGTGCGCTTCAAAACAAATGCCACCCTAAACCATTACTGGAGCCTCCAGTATAAGGAATATTCCTGTAAAATTTGCCTATTCAAGGCGATTTCCTTGACGTTTCCATATTCTATGCCTCCCATCCAAAAAATGTATATCAAAAAACAGCTTGCTCCTGAGAAAAAATCTCTTTCTAACTCCTTAGTCCGATCTCGATTTTAACGATCTAAACTCAATTTCACTACGCGATGACGTACCGCATGTTTTGGACCTTCAGCAGTCGCGTTAGACATCAGATTTGCTTCAATGAGACGTCGTCTTTATTTTCGCGTACTCATAAGCAAAGTACGGACCCCCTCCAAGATGCTACGGGTCTGAATAGCAGCACTGCGCCAATATTTCAGAGCCTGAACCGGTTTGGACTGTTATAAATCGATCATCAGCGGCGCTAGTGATTTCTGCATTGTCCTCGTCGTCTTCTAAAAAAACACCCAGTCTACCTGTACCGATGGGCATTGCGAGGAATGACTAATATCGATACACCCCGTGCTTAATTTACTGCACGATAGGTATGACTTTCATCGATCACTGTAACATCCCTCGTAACTTTTGTCGCAGGTAAATTACTTGCTTATTTTAGCCTCTAGACAATGTTTATTCTCCAAATGCAATGAATAACACCATCACTTAAATAAAACAAAGTTCTTATCAAAAACACAATAGGACAAAAACTTAGCAAAATCAAAACTGGGCCCAATTTACCTCTAATCGCTTAGGAAAACCGATTTTTTTTCTTCAACATACAGTCCTAATTGAAGGTTCTTTTAAATGAAAAACCGACATAGCAGTAGCAGTTCCAATTAATACAAAAATGTAAATGTTCCGCCAATTAGTGTGTGCAGTTGCATTCGGTTTATTTATTCATGTGGTTGCGGGTTATGTTTTAATTGGCGATCGGTGTGTTCCCAGTGTATGCAACTAGAAACGACACTGGTTACGTCTGTGCACGAAGTGATCTATTTCATACTAATTATGAAACAGAAAAAAAAGAATTTTCAAAAAACAAAACGTTTTTCTTTACCAGACACAAGACAAAGTGTCTACGAAGGCGCAGTGCCTAAACATCTTGTTATCTCTTCCGACATTTATGTACCTATACCTACGTTGATACGTTTATAGTTATACAAGGTTAGTCGGAAAGGGGGTACTAATCCGAAGCCCACTTATAGTATCGCTGATGACTGTTTGAAAGCAAGTGTTAAAATTTCAAAATTCGATATTTATTTTTTCCGAATAAATTTATTTTAATTTTAGATTTTTCAAAAATTCTTCATCCCTGCTTTAGTTACAAATTCAGAAACTGGTGCTTCTAATTCATGACCTCAAATATGACCTAAAATGTAAACACAGCTGATCATAACTGGGGATAGATAGATTTTAGAGATTTTTTTTTGAGATTTTTGAACAGCTGTTTCTCTTAAACTATTGACTTTTGGGAAAAGTTGTAGAATAAAAGTTACTCATTATTATGTGTACTTTAACACCCTTTCGGATTAGTACCCCCTTTCTGACTAACCTTGTATACCTATGTACCACAGAAAAAAACCTATGCTTAAGGCCGGTTTTAGTGCTCGACCGACCGTCGGTGCGTACCATCGTTCCTGACGATACGCATAACCGATCGTCAGTTTTTAACGTTCAGTGCTCTCCTGACCAACCAAACTGGCCGGACTGGTACAGTCACAAACACGTACACGAAATGAACGCGTTTACAAATTGTTTAATTGCTGCTTACTATCTTCGTAAACGTATAAGGAACAGAAGACGTAGATACCACGTACACCCAATCTAGCTTGCTACATATTAGTAATCTGTGGGGTTCTGTGCCGTGGCAAAATAATAGTATATTTTGAATTTGTTTCTGTATCAAAATAAATAAATAAACATGAATATAAAGGTCTTTCATTTTTTACTTACCTACATGTTTTCGTTGACTCGGCGACTGTTCATCGAAATTTGAACACAAAGCTGTACAAACTTCTTCCCATGCCTTTAACTTGGCATCACGGTCTTTGTATAAATAACACGTGGCCTTTGTCCCACAGAAGTTCACGAAGTCGAACTTCGGTAATTAGGCGTTTGGTGTCAATATATGCCATGTTTGATCAAAATTAGGTACTTAAATCATTAAAAGGTAATTATACCAATAAAATCAAACAATAATATTGAAGTTTTGAATTAGTAGGTTTCATTCTTTTTACGATGATACGCGCATCCGTACGGTTGGTCCACCGATCGGTGTAGCACTGAACGCGTTAATATGTATCCATAGCGCGTCGGTCGACCGACGGCACGCATGCGGACGCGCTTGACCGACGGTCCTCGTACGCAGTGCGTAGCAATATACGCGTGCGTACCGTCGGTCGAGCACTGTCACGACTAGTGAATTTTCATACAAATGACAAGCGCGACCGACGTACGCACCGACGGTCGGTCAAGCACTAAAACCGGCCTAAGATTGTCGACATACTTCGGTAAGGTACGGGAAGAAAAATATTTTATATGAAGGATCGGTATTGTACAATAAACTACCAGTCAATATTGTTAATGCTGAAAATACAACTAGTTTAAAAAAATGCTAAATGTTTATGTTCAGGAACATTATCATAAGTAGAAGAAAAAAAAACCCCAGTGTATAAATAAATATTCGTCACTTAAAATTTATATAACCTAAGATAGAAACGTGTTAATTTAATTTTTCCACTATTTTTTCTTCTGCTTTCTTTTTATCGTAGGGTCATTATTATAAGAACTACATGATTTATTTACATCTTATATTATACAAGGTGTAACATAAATAACGCACAACCTCTTAAGGGGTCACTGTACTCATCATTATGAACAACTTTTATTATGGGACCAAACCTGAAATCGCGAAAATAAAAACAGCTGTTCCTTTTTTCGCGGTTTCAGGTTTGGTTCCATAGTAAAAGTTGTTCATAATGATGACTACAGTGATCCCTTAAGAGGTTGTGCGTTATTTATGTTACACCTTGTATACATATAAGTCAACTATTTGTGTTCTTTATGAGAATAAATTCTTTAAACCGAAGGTAAAAGCGAGTCCGCCGCCTAAGGACTAAGGTTATCTTTAATATTATCTCTTACAGTTCAGTGCTCTGCAAGTTAACAAACTTGTATAATACCTTACCATAATGTGTGGGTAACCTCACTACTAAACTTAGCACTGACATAATTCGGGTGAATAATTCCAAACAATTATAGGTACTTTGGCGCTAAATAAGCAACAAAAATAGCACCATTCAATTTTGTTTATTGTTACGATAAAGTTGTGTTTGTATCGCATAAGTTACTTCCACTCAGTTGTCTATGGTTTACTATCCATAAATAAACGAAGTATAAATATTACCTTTTTACGATACATCGTAAATTGTTAGGTAATATTTTCCCTGTTGTTCAGAAGACAAAACAATATTCTGATTGTTGTACACATTATTATGAATTGACACGTTCTTTGTGTTAAACCATTTGCTTATTTTTTAATAGAATAGAATAGCCTTCATAGACTATGTGCGATAGCTTATTATGTTATGTGCGTCCGTTGTTTAATTTTCTATAGCCACAATACATCTATTTGTTCCGTAGGGGAATCGAACCCGAAACACGCAGAACAGGAATCGAATCATTCAGGTTTTAGCCAATCTGCGTCACTATACCATACATCTACTTTTTCACAGCATATTTCAAGCGATCAATACATAAGCGTAATCTACTTGGGTACACTTAGCAAAATGAGTATCACCATGACACAAAAGTGTGTAGGAAATAATGGATTCTGTTTAGATATGAGGTACCTATGTAGGTAGAAATCCATTATGAGTATTAATGGATTCCTGCCAATAATGACTAAAGTTTCACACTTACACAGAAGAAAAACAATATTTTACAAGCGGTAATAACTAGAAAACTTAATCAATCATAGGAAAATGCATTACCGAGTTATAATAATTGATGTTAATACTGTTAATAGATTAAGTAGGTACAGTGCAGTGTAATAGTTATTTGTTATACAAGAGTGCAAAGTTGCTTTTTAACCACGTGCTCAATTTTGATGACCGAGCAAGCGAAGGAGTCTAAAATTTAACAAAAATTAGAATCCTGAGCGCTAGCGAGGGAATCAAAAGAGCACGAGGTGAAAAATCTTTGCACTCGAGTGCAACACGTAACTTTTCATCCCACCTCAGCGAGGAAATGACTTAATGTAAAAAAAAAAACTTCCTCGTCGCTAGAATCACTCATTTTAGGTTTTTCACTTGTTTTCAAGTATCTTGTTTTTAACCTAAGGTTTTAACAATAATGACGTGAAAAAAAATAGGCACGCGTAAAGCAAATTAAAAAAAAAGTAATAGACTAAGAAGGTTCCGAGTCTGAGTTTTAACAAATTAAAAAAGGTTGTATGATAAATTCGGCACCATGGAGGTAGAAGTAAATAGGTTTAATGAAGTTTTGAATTCACAAACTTGGTACACACGATGTTCTAAATTCAATTTACTTTATCCTCTAGCGGATAAAAACGGCTTTTGCACTCAGATATCGAAGAGCAAAAATACTTTTTCCGAGATGGGGGGATAAAAATATAATTTTGTAAACACATAGCGAAATTAAAAAGCGATTTCCTTCGAAACTATCCATTGGAATTATGATATATTACACACGTACCTAGTCTGCAAATACATACGAATTAAGGTTTTGAATATTTCTTAATTCAAACTATTCTCGAAAAGAAATTCGCTTTTTACATAATTATCATTACACTCCCGCAAACTTATCTGGCCCACTGACAGCGTCGCTGTGGTCGCATTATAATAGTTGCTTTAAAATATTTTTTGCAATAAAGTGGGTAAATATAATATGTAAATGTAAACGCTGACATATTTAATTTTCAAATGCACCATTTCAAAAAGAAAATGAAAATTTAAAACGAAACCATTTCAAAATAGCGTATCGCGTCGTTAGTTCCACTTTTGGCCACCGGGCCAGATAAGTTTGTGGCACAATACACGTGACCATACATTCATGTCATTCATTCATTCTAGAGTTAAGGTAGGACCGCACTAGGCGGAACTGCACCGCAGCGGAACTGAGCGTCACGACGCGTAATTTTTTGGTAAGCCGCACTTGAACTGCACCGGCGCTGCAAAAATATATTCAGTAGCTAGGCAACCTCTGAGCGAGATGAACGACGAAATGGATAATAATATGATTATTACTTCCTTGTTGTGCGAGAAAGAGGAAAGGATCGAGCAAGAACAGGCAAGAAAAAAGCAAAGAATATGGCTACATGACATATCAAACTCGCGATATGAAGAAGGCGAGTATTTTACGCTTTTGCCACGACATAAGAAGAATCCAATAAGATTCCATAGTACTTATTTTAGAATGTCTCAATACAAATTCAATGAGTTATTACAAATTATGCAGCCGCATATACAAAGGATGGACACACTATTCCGAAAAGCGATAGGAGTGGAATGAAGTTTGTCGAACCGCACTCCGCAGCAGCGGAACTACACGTCGCGACAGGTTGCGACACTTTTGGTCAGTTGCTCAACTTTGCCGCGCAGTTCAGTTGCAGTGCAGTTCCGTTGCCGTTTAGTGCGTGTTGTCTCATATAATTTCTTAACTATACTAATATTATAAAGAGGTAAAATTTGTTTGTTTGTATGTAGGAGGTAATCTCCGAAACTACTCATCCGATTTCAAAAATTCTTTCACCAATAGGAAGCTACATTATCCTTGAGTGCTATAGGTTACATTTTAGTACCAAAAAAGGAGGGATCCGTAAATAGATTACAATAATGTAACCCAAGGTATCAAACATTTGCTTATAAAAGTTATTATTTGACGTGCGCTGCGAAAACTATTGATGATACATAAAAATTATGTACTACATGTTTATAGTACACTTCATTATTCAAAAAAAAGTCTGTGATGAAAAAGTGTGTGATTAAAACAGTTAGACATAGACCCCTATGTCTAACTGTTTTAATGAAGTCACATCAACTGTTTTTTGTTCAAATTAGTCGATCAAAACACGGGTAGAAACGAAAGATGAAGACATTCCTATTATGATATTATTATTAATCCTTATCCAAGTAAATAGCTTCATAATCAAGGTTGATTATGTACATGTAAAATGATCTTTAAATTATTCGAATCGGACCTTCTGTTTAGAAGTGCTAAAAGTAAAAAAAATGCCGCGATGTCAGCGGCCAGCCCAACGAACGTTCAGTCTATTTGTTAACGACACATTTATTAATCCGCGACTCCGTCTGCATCCGCGATAACCGACATTCACGCGGACGAAGTCGCGGGAAAAAGCTAGTAAAGAATATTTTGACGCGTCGTGTCGCTCAGTTCCGCTGCGGTGCAGTTCCGCCTAGTGCGGTCCTACCTTTAAGTGAAAAAAAAGAACGAGGAAGGTCATATATCATCTTGAACCTGCCCAGGGTTAGGGCTCGTTCACAAAGAACATCCGTATTTCCAGAATCGCTTTTAACGAATCCGTCGCTACTGGAGGCGATGTTCACACCGCATTTACAATACCGTTTCCCCGTGTCACACTCGGCGTGGCTTCGATCCCATAAAACGGATCAGTATTTTACTACTGTTGTGTGTCGCTCATACAACTAAATACGCCTTTGCCGAATTAAAAACGTACAACGTACAAACGAGCGAGATAGATTGACAGGACTAATCTGAAATACGACATCGGCCGGGCTTCCGACGCAAACATAAAACTTCGCAGTGACTTTAAAAAAAACATCTTTTTCCTTTAACATGGTGACATGTGCAGTATTTGGGTGTACCTCATCCAAGCAGGAAAACCTGCAAACCTGCATTTCATAATCATGAAAGTACGAAAGGCATGATTTTTTTGCCTAAATCTTTCTTGAAATAATTTTTACATAGAAATAAAGAGAAAGAAATGGCGCCTTTCATGAATGACGTTTAATTTTCTATAATTAATTCGATTGAATGAAAAAAATATTAATTCGACTCGCGACCTCGCCACGTGTTCAGCTCAAAAGGCTCCGTTCAGGCCCGAAACTAGTCAGCAAATCCCGAAAAATGAACGTGAGTAAAGGTACGACTTCGTAGCCAGCTGCAGATAGCATCAGCAGACGACGCGTCGCTGCGACACTACTGGTTTCTATGTATTTCTATGGAATACCTTCCGCAGCTAGCGACACGTCGCCCGACTACACGTCGCACGATCGCAGACGACGTGTCGCCCGACCGCAGATCAGAAGTGTCACCGCCGCTGGAGCGACAACACGTTGAATCTTTCTCAAAAAATGAGTTTTTCCAATTCCGAGGAAGAAAAACTGATAAACTGTAGCCATCTGCAGTTGGGTTCGGAATCATCGACGTGTCGCTGCGACATGTTGCAACGTCACGTCGTCTGCTGCTGCCGTCTGCAGTCGGCTACGAACTCGTAACTCGTGCCTTAAATCGTAACCAAGAGTGAATATGAAAAAAAAAATGTTAACAGTTTAATAAGATAAGTCATAGGTGTGACAATTCGTTTTTGGTCTCGCCATTTCATCACCATTGCCGGTCTATACGTAGTACCTAATAATCTATGTTGTATGTACCAATCGAAAGAGTGAGACATAATGCATTATTCAGGGTGTAAACGAATTCGTGTAATTCCTTCAAGCCTCGCGATCTACTGGTGACACTGATTGATCCTGCATAGGTTTTTTTCAGAATCAACAAAAAAAAGTTTTCAACAAATGAACCTTGGTATATTCTGTGTCTGAGTAATTTTAGCGTCCCAAGTTAACTGACTGCGTGGAGCTATATCGCGCTAGTCGTGCTCGTCAGCTGTGTCGCCATGTCTTCTTTCATTTTATGCATGGCATCGAAATTTTCTATCATATAAAATTTTTATTTGGAAAAATAAAACTTTTTTTTATTTTCTATCAATCTAAATCCCGTGCGGGGTTAAACTATACCATTAATCATGTGTATTGAAGGAATTACACGAATTTGTTTACATCCTCTATATTTTATGATTTGATGAACAAAATGGTGGCTTAGCGGCGTCGGAAGCCTTCTGTATTTACCTATAGAGCTGCGGTTTTCAATCCCGCATTCGGGTTTGTAAAATGTATAAATTCGAGTAGGTATAGCTGTTAATTTCAATTGTAATACCTACTTTGACACAGAAAGTCGAATGTAAAGCAAAAACCGGTTGTTTTATCTTGTTTGTTGGTTTTACTTATCCGTGATGGGTTAGCACTTTAGAAGGACACAGTAATTAGCAGCTCGTGAACACATTTTGCTAAAGTAGTTATTGTGGTTTAAAATGGATATAAGTACTAATGACGCAGTATAAGCCAGCTGCAGACGACGGACAGTCCTCGGAGTAGTTTTCGTCCGTGAAACTAAAAGACTTATGCCCGTTTTCACCAACATCCCCTAACTTTACGGGAACCCCTAAACATGGTTAGGGAGCCGTTAAAAGATGGTTTCTATTTCACCGCGACTGTTAGGGGTCAACTAAACGTTAAAAGGTCCCCTAAATTTAAGTAGTCGAAATTTTGGCCCATAAACCGGCACATAAGTAAGCGATCTTTTAAGCAACGAAGATGGATAGTGATTTATACGATTTTTTTGAAAATGTAGATAGGTACTGTTTCTACAATATTCAACGTATAACAGCGAAATAATAGCCGTAGACCAAAAATATTTAGAAAACGACCAAATTACTTCGAAAATTTAGATGAAACTGACTTTTTTCGGAGATATAGGTTATGTAAATCTTAAGTGTGAAATTTTGACTACGCTTCCTTTTTTCTGCCATTTTAACCATTAGGTACACACGGCTACACTTCAAGCTATGCAAAACCAGTATAAGCTGACCGTTACTTGTGCGAAAAGATTATACAAAGCGACGCCAAGATAAACTGGTTTTGTATAGCTTGATGTGTAGCCGTGTGTACAGTAAACGTTCATAAGTGCATTGGCACGCTAAGGTTTGTATTGCTGTGAACACACGCGGTGCAGTCCGTATGTTTGTATGTGTAAGTGGTGTCTCGATACAGTACGCATACCACAGCCACAGAGTTCACACACTGTCATCGCGTCGCACTACACGCAATGATGTTATAACTACACGAAACAAAAATATATTTCCGTCGCTTTTGCTATACACGCAGCATACGCATGATCTTGCTTGGTCGGTTCATAGGATTGCTAAAATTCGAATACAATTACTAGGCACCGATAGCGGTAAGCGTAAAGCGTCGGAATTAGCTGTGTGTCGGTTTAGGTTCTGATCTCGTGATGCATTTTTTGTTTTATTTTTGTTTGCAACAATAATATTTACCAAGGTGATAGTATTGCTATCTTTTTATTATTGTTATTGCAATAAAGGGTTTAGAATAAAAAATGCGTGTTAAGTGATAACAAAACAAAAATGTTTATTGTTCATTCATTTTAATTAATTAATTACATAAAGTTAAAAAACTGCTACAATTATTATATAATATATATTTATATAAATAATTATACTTCTAGTTAAAACAGTTAATTTCTCATACAGAACGATTCATTGAAGTAAAGTAGCTAATCAGTGAACTATGACAATCAGGCTTAAAATATTGTATCTTAGTATTAAAACAATATTGTGTTTTAAATAGCGGGTACTCTAATAAACCACAACTAGCAAATCTACGCAAATCTACCCACGTAAATATATCCAGTGCGGACTCGTTGTCACAATACAATTAAATTACACAGTAATACTACTTTTATTTTACTGCGTGTGATCTCAAACCTCAAAGTTAACAAATCTTATTCATTAGGACTTATTGAGGTTATAGCTTAAGTATTCTTTTTCTTTACGAAAAGAAGATTGAAACTAAACCTCACATTTTAATCCATAAATAATCACAGAAAATATGGCGTAATATAATATTCATATTTAATAATTTTATAATAAAACATTTAATATTTTGTGTATCCCCCATTATTCTCGATACAGTCAAGAAGACGTTGACGCATGGAGCCTATGAGATTAAAACATATTTCTGTTCCTCTTATATTTTCCCATATCTCCATGCAATGTGATTTTAACTGCTCAAGACACCTCTCGTCCCGTGCTTCCCATCTTTGCACCATCAAACCCCATAGATTTTCTATACGGTTGAGGTCAGGAGATCGGGCTGGCCATGGAATGACAGTTATTTCCGGGTGTCTGATAAACCACTCACGCACAGTGCCCGCCCGGTGAATTGGACAATTATCCTGGACAAAAGATATCTCCATAATCTCTTCAGCTGGATAAACGTTACGCACAGTAGGTAGCATGACGTCATTTAATACTTCCAAATAAGTGACGCTATTGGCGCGTGGAGGAATAAATACAAGTTCCCCTGGCCCTGCTGCACTCATCCATCCCCACATATTGACCGTGATTCGCCCTGATTCCGTGTTAGGAACTATGTTTTTTTCACACCAGCGTGTATTATCTTTACGCCATAAATGAAGTCTTCCCTTTTGGCTCGATTTAAACGTTTTTTCATCTGTGAATATAGTAGTGGCCCAGTCGAAGTCTAAATATTCTTGTGCGAAACGTAAACGTTTTTGTTTATGTTTTTCCGTTAAAAAGGGTTTTTTAGCTGGTCTTCGGTGATGCAAACCTTCAGCGTGGAGTGCACGGCGAACAGTCAGTAATGATGTGTCGAATACTTCAGCAAAATGTCTCGTTGGTATGAAACCACTTCTTTCATATTCATTCACCATGTGACGTCGCTGCGCCTCTATAATAAGCACCGGCCTTCCACTTCGCTCCCGACTAGCAAGGCTTCCCTCCTCCTCATATCTCCTAACCCACCGACTCACAGTATTTCTCTAAAACAAAAAAAGGAATACTGTTAGGCATCCATAAGCAAAATACTAAATCTGATTAGTTTGCTATTAATAATTTAGAAACAAAACACTATTAAAAATAAAATTATTACACATATTATTGTTATTCATCATTCATTAATCCAAATAAATAAACTTTAAAGTTATATATAATCTTTTTCTTTTGTAACATCATGATTTTAAAACTGTATTTAAAAATATATTAAAATAAATGATCGAATATAGTTATCTTTGATAATCTTTGATGGCCCTTAGTTTTTTATCCAATAAAATAATTAAATCATAACACTCACACTCAGTCCGGTTTCATTAGATATTTGTGTTATATTGCATCCACTTTTACGCAGTGCAATAATATTCGCCCTCGCTTCGATATTTATATTTGCCTGCATATTGAAAATATTTAAACTTTAATAGATTCACACGTCACAAACCAACAATAACACCCAACCAACAACGTTCTATTCGATTTAGTTGGATGAGTCGTAACTGCGTCTGTCTACCTTACAGAAATCGAAATAATTTATTTAGTTTTTTGTAGTCTACCTACTAACTTTACTACACAAGACGAAAGAGACAACAACTAATCATTAGCGAACTACTACGAGTAATTATTAAAACTACAAAAAGTCACCGCACGTGAGGTCTGAACCAACGGATCGCCATGATACGCACCTGAATGCGTTAACCGCTAAGCCAGGATGCTACCTGTTAAAATAATTGAAATTATGAACTACAATCAGTTGTAGACAATATTGAGTGTGTGTGTGTGCCTATAGTATAGAAATTACTAATTAAAGAAGGTCGTAAGTCAAACAAAAGTGTCAGTCTATTGCTTTGTGAGATTGCTAATGGACTTATGAACGCTACTGTACGTTGACGAATGTAAAAGATTGACGAAAAACAACACGCAGGCGATCACAACTTACCTATTCTAAGATCACAACAAATACTCAAATCAAGAACATAAACGAAACAACTGTCAAATACAAATATGACCACAGATTACACGCGAGTTTCGTAATGTATGCACAGAGTAAATACTTATGCAAGAAAATATTAAATTATTTAATAATATTAAGGAAATAATATTTATTATTGCTATTAAAACATGATTTATTATAAACTGTATCTATTTGTGTGTATACTTTAGAGAATTGGATAAAAAACGATATTGTTTAAAAGCATCGATAAGTTCAAAGACGAATCAGTCGCTATTATCGAAAACAAAACGTCACATAGTGTCTCCTAGTTATGTGATAAAAATGATGGTGAAACCAAATTTCATTTAGGGGCTAGTTTAGGGGAGCTTTTAAGTAAACGATCCCATACTTAGGTGGTAATCAAGGGGATGTTGGTGAAAACGGGCATTAGAATGCCCGCGGTACTTTTAGTCCGTATTGTTTGTGGTATGCGATGCAGTTCTAGTGTTTCATTTTCACGTACCAAAAAGTACGCTGAGGACTGTTCGTCGTCTGTGCAGCGTCTGTAGACAAATGGCAATCGACGATCGCCAGAGAATACATACGTCAATAGGCATGTTGACAGCATCAATAAATTGCAAATCTAATTAGTCCGCCAGTTACAGTTTTGAAAAATAATGGACACGTATTTTTTCTTTTGTTAAATCTATGAATATTTGGAACGATAAAACGCATCAAAACCTTAGAGTGGGGGGGCTTGTGACGTCAGAAGCAAGTAAAAATTGTACTTGCTTGTGACGTTTTGCCAATTTTAAAAGTGTCGTATCTTCGTCAATTTTGGTTTACGTAACAAAAGAAAAAATACGGGTCAAATATTTTTTGATAACCTAACTGACGGATTAATTAGATTTTTTCAGTAAAATACTTTATTAAATGTATGGAAAATGACCAGATCGCTTGACCGGTCGAAAGTTGATGTCAATCCAGTACATTTCACTGTCGTATCTATTCTCTAGCGATCATCGATTGTCATTTGTCTACAGACGCTGGGCTTTTGAGAGGGGCAGATTGTCAGTCCATCGTTTTTATACTTATGACATAGTACAATTTGAATCCGCTAAGATAAATCTAATTTAAATGACTTATGGCCGATTCCTATGATTTACCGAGCGTTATAACATAACATCACACCTGTATTCCCCGCAGGGTTGGCAGAGGTGTATAGTACACCCACATTTCGCCGTTATGTTTAAGTCTCATGTAATAGGGGGCAAGCCTATTGCCAATAACTGGCACAAATCCAGGCTCCGGGCTGCTACTGAGAAATTCCACACGGAAAAATCCAATAACACTTTGTCCGACCTGGGGATCGAACTCACGACCTCAAACTTGGCAGTCGCGCTTGCGACCACTATACTAACGAGGCAATCGGCAATTATCGAGCGTTATCGGTTGAAATTAAGACTTTTATCTTTATTTATTTATTTGGGACTAACAAACAGTTATATTTTTTTTTATGCTTTGCCCCACACTAAGATTTCTCTTGTATCGTGGGTGCGTTTACAGACACAAATCTCACATACACAAACGCCCAGACCCGAAACAATCATCTGTAGAATATACAAGTTTTGTTCCGTGTGGGAATCGAACCCACGACTAGGCTTGCCAACCGTCCCGCGGGAGCCAGGACGTCCCGTTTCTAGAGCTGTAGAGGATGCGTCCCGCGAAAGATCTGTGCGGGACGACAATTGTCCCGTTTTATCGTACCTACGGCTAAACCTACGGGCAGAAGTCGGAATTTAGTGAAGGCACGTTTTGTTTAGCTAAAAGAGTGGTGATCGCGACCGCGAGTCTCGCGTCGAACGAACGACAAAATAATTTCTATTTGTATTTCTTGCCTCCCTGGGCTATACTTTGACAGTTGGGTCCCGCTTTTTTTTGCCACGTCCCGCATTTTGACTGTCAAAGTCCCGGTAAATTCGTACATAAAGGTTGGCAAGCCAATCAAGTAAAATATACACGATTATTGCAGAATACCTACTGATGTATAGTTTAGAACGCTCGATCGTCAAATGTGTATTCTGAAGTATACGCGATTAGTTCGGGCGGCTGCGTACTGGCCTTGTACATTTTTGAAATACGCGGTAAGCCTACCCACGACCCGCAGCGCAGAAGCCAATCGCTAAAGGCTCATTTACACGAGGATATTTTCTCGAAGCGAGACTCGTTCTTACTTTGTCTTTCTCGGCGCGGCGCGGCGGTGAAAACAGTGACAACATGAAACTCGCTTCGAGAAACTATCCTCGTGTAAATCACCCTTTAGCCACTGCACCAGTTAGAAAAAAAACTAGGTCAAATCGATATTATATGTCTCACAGAAACTTTTATGAAAAGAGGATCAGAGGCCAACCTCAAGATTGCCAATTATAAACTGGCAGCATCCTTTTCCAGGACTGACCAACGCAGGGGCGGCTCTTGCATTCTTGTAAGATATAACCTAGACAGCAAACCCGTAAATAATTTTATAGAACCTAAACCATTTCACTTTGAATACTGTTGTACAGAAATAGTGTCACTTAAATTATATATTGTATGTATCTATAGAATACCAAACTACAATGCAACATTATTCTTACAATACCTCGATGAGCTGCTAAAAAAACTTACAAGAAAAAATAATAGAAAAGTTATACTGTGTGGGGATTGGAATATCGATTTGATAAAAAATAATAAATAGCACGACAAAAGAATTACATTCCATACTCCAAAATCATAATATTAAAAATCATATTATTAAACCTACAAGAAAAGAGGCTTGTTTAGATTTGATAACTAGCAATTTATCGAATGTCACTTCGAAAGTTCATTACTTAGCGTTATCTGATCATGAAACTGGACAGAGCATTTCCTTTGAGAGTATTAAACTTAGTAACGGAATAAGATATAGTCAATTTTGGTTTGAAAAACGACGAGACTATAGCACTGAAAACATAAATAAGTTTATGTCTTGTATGGCCGCTCTCTCTTTCAATGACGTTTATGAGTGCACTGAAGTCGACGAAGCATTTAACCTCTTTCATGATACAATAACTCTATTTTACAATCTATGTTTCCCAATTGTATACGTTAAAATAACAAATAAACCCATTCGATCGAGATGGATTACCCCAGGTTTAAAAAAATCAAGCTTGAAGAAGAGGAGGCTTTATCTGAAGTACCTTCAATCACCCATAAACAAAAACACACATCTTAAACAATATAATATTTATAAAACCATATTAAATAAATGTAACATTCAGGCTCATAAAATACATAATACTAAATATATATCTAAATCTAAAAACACATGCAAAGCTGCATGGAAAATAATAAAAAGTAACTTCAACTCTGAGATAAACGCATCAGATATAAAATTAATAAAACTGGACAATAAGGAATTTACTAACTCAAAAGATATAGCCGATAGTTTTAATAATTATTTTATCAATCTAACTAAAAGAGACAAACCCTTCGTAATTGATAACAATATTTTTTAAAACATTCCTAGTAATCCGAATACTATCTTCTTAAATCCGGTAGATAATAGGGACATTTATAAAGTTATTAATTCACTTAATAACACAAATTCTACAGGATATGACGACATAAACACGAAAATTTTAAAAAAATGCGCCCCTTTTCTATCAGACCCAATTAGCCATTTAGTAAATGTATCATTCTTTCAAGGTATGTTTCCAACTCGATTGAAATACTCTTTAGTAAAACCACTTTATAAAAAAGGCGATAGAACTGAGATGAATAACTATCGCCCAGTAACGTTAATTCCAATTATATCAAAGATATTTGAAAAATCTTTTTACAATATACTATATAATTTTCTATTAAAGCATAATATTTTAAGATCAGAACAATTCGGTTTCAGGAAAAACTATTCTACTACTTTAGCTTGTTTCACATTAGTAAAAACTATTACAGAATTCTTAGATAAAAAGATCCCGATTGTATCAATCTTTCTAGACATGTCCAAAGCTTTCGACTTCGTATCACATAATTTACTTCTCCAGAAGCTTGATAGGTATGGGGTTAAAGGTAATGCGCTTAATTGGATTGAAACGTACCTCTCATCTAGGTACCAGTGTGTTGAAATACCAAGCTTAACAGGACTTTACAAAACTTCACAGCGTTCTCAGTACATTATTAATGAATGTGGGGTACCACAGGGAAGTATCCTGGGACCACTGTTATTCTTACTTTATATTAACGACTTACCTGCCTCAACCACTTACAAGTGTGTTCTGTATGCTGATGATACCACTTTACTAGTACATTGCAATAATAAAAACACATATGAAGAGGATGTAAATAATACATTGAATAGAGTAACTAAATGGCTAGATAATAATAATTTAAACATTAACATTAGTAAAACTAAAGTTATTCAATTTCAGACATATAATAGTAACCCTATAGCTACAAAAATTATCCAAAATGATCAAACTGTGGATAAAGTAGAAACCACTACTTTCCTAGGTTTAATTATTGACAAACACTGTAGTTGGAAGCAACACATAGATAAAATATGCTCCAAACTAGACAGCTATGTATACGTTCTAAATAGATTAAGACAAGTCGCCACATCCAGTGCTACCCTCTGCGCTTATCACGGATACGTTTCCTCGATTTTGCGTTACGGAATAGTCATATGGGGCAATTCAGTTGATCTAATCCGAGCTTTTAGGGCACAGAAAAAGTGTGTACGGTCAGTAAGTGGCGCAGAATACTTAGATAGTTGTGTACCGTTATTTAAGAAACACCGTATACTACCACTACCGTGTCTATATATTTTTGAAATTTGTATATTTGTCTACAAACACCCAATCCTTTTTAGTAAAAATATTGCTATTACTAATAGAAATAGTAGATTTCCTAATAAACTACATGTCCCTAACCAACGTACTACAATGTATAGCAAGAATTGTTTCTGCATGGCTATTCGAATCTATAATAAATTACCGAATTGTCTAAAAAGCCTTAATTTAATCTTGTTTAAGCGTAGATTGTTTGACTTATTAATAAGCAAATGTTATTATTCAACAAATGATTATCTCAATGACAGAAATTTGCAAAGTGTAAACTTAGACTGCACCTAATTTTGTTTGGGAATTTCTGTAGTTATCTTTAGATTGTTGTACCATTATCGTAAAATTATTATTAGAAATGGAAATATTTGTACACCAGAAATGGTAGAATATAAGAGACTTCAATAGTTTGTAACACCTACTGCACTATATTTTAACAAATAAACTGATCTTTCTTTCTTTCTTTCTTTCACCGAACGTGTCGTCAAACACTATCTCCCTTATTACAAACGACGGTCTAAGAAAAACCCTGGTTTTGAAATGGCCTGTCGCTTTTTGTTGTATTATGTTAGAAAGTTATGGGTATATTTTAAATCTGGGTTTATCTTAGTCTCGGTTTACTTAAACCACCTTTTGCAATAAGGGGGATTAGGTCTTAAGAGCGACTTACAAAACAAATACATGATATAAATGAGCAACTCACACCGTTATCCACAGTATACAAAACAGAATATTTATGTTATGACCAAAACGAATCAATGTTAAAGGAGCAAACAATTATTAAACATATTTAAAGGCTCTTGATTGTTTCAATAAGGCAGTTACGAAACTTATTAGCCAGTATTGCAAATATGTCTAATTCTGTAAATCTTTACTTTACCAATAATGAAGCAAATAGCTCTGCGTAGTAGACCCTCCCATTTGATAGTAGCTGTCGCACTTAAAATTTGCTTACAAGTCTATTTATATGCCAAATTTGGCAATGGAAAATGTATTGGTAAGCAAAACGATTCGTTTTTTATTATAGGAACCGTGCATTAGTCTCTTTTACATTTACATTTAAAAGCCTTGCAAGGAAGTAAATTTTATTGTTCCGTATTTAATATTCCTATTGTTTTGTATTTAATCAAGGAAATTCATTACTTTGGAAAGATAACAAAAGCTCTTTGTAAAGTTTGGTTTTCATCAGTTACTCGTAGAACAAATGGATCAAACTTCACAGTAGTCGGTCCGTCGATCCTTCAGGCGACCATTGAAGAAACTTGAAGAAAGTTCAATCTGAATACCTAGGCAATACTTAGGGACGTAGTAACTATTCAATAATCTGTCAAAGTATACTTGGGAGCAAATAAATAGAGCCACTTCTATTTTTCACGTAAAATTGTTATTATTTTTGGTACCTATTATGGAACAGATCAATTCGAAACATATATCGCCTAAAAGGTTATTTAATAACCTTTACAATGAGCGTAGTTTTTTGTCAACTTAGTATATATCCATGAAACCAAAACTAATAAGCAGAACACGTGAAAAAAGGAGTGGCGCGATTTATTTGCTCCCAAGTGTATTTTACTTTGTTCCCTTCAAACATAGATTCTATTGATTTCTTCTTGTCTTGCTGTAAAAGCCAGAATAAATACTATTCTTTATACTGTACTAGCTTTTGCCCGCGGCTTCGTTCGCGTTAATTAAGCTCAAAAAAACTCTTAACACACTACTAAAGTTTCAATAATAATATAATTCAATCGTGATTCGAAAGACACGTGGCGCCATCTATGAAAGTTATTGTTGTTTTCCTCGGGAACAGTACTATTTTTGGAGATGCCCTATGTCCGTTTCTGTACCTACACCTGACAACGTATACTATGCAAAATTTCAAAATGATCGGTTCTGTGGTTTAGGCGTGAAAAGGTAACAAACAATACAAACTCACTTTCGCAATTATAATATTAGTAAGGATTAGGATAGTTAGGATTAGGATTGTATCATGCACATTCTCAAAAACGAGTTATTCTTAAAAAAGATTATGAAATCCTAAAAAAAATTATGAATTCTTGAAAAGGCTAAACGAGTAAATAATTTCATAGATTAACTGTATCGATTTACTGTCTCGGGGTGCGAGAGACGTCCACACTACCATTTTTGTCACGCGTACAAGCCCGCGTGTTATCACGCTGGTACCTACACGGAATTGATGGATCGGGCAAATGCATACCGTGACAAGAAAACATCCGCACAATATTTTTGTATTTTCCACTTATTCCTTGAAATTCAATATCTCTCAGTAACGAATTTCCACCACAAATATTTCTGTTTCTGAAAAGTTCTGTTTCCCACAATTTCCTTTTCTTTCCCCTCTTCTTTTTTAAAGCACAAAGTAAAAGTAAATGATGCATTTGCAGGAGCCAAATTTAAACTTATTTCGGCTAATTCTTCTGGAGACGACATCACTGCGTTGTTTAGGTGGCAAAATGGCATCCATCGCTAGTTCGACCGTGTCAGAGCCAGCACCAGAGGCCGATCCGATGCAAACCTCTACCCGTCCACACTATCCGTAACAAGTCTGCGGTGATGTCACGGTGTTCGGTTCGGCGAAATGTCACTAATGTGGACCCACCTTAAGATTTGCGCTGTTTTGTAGTGTAATGATGTTGGTATAAGACGTGTCTATTTATAAATCGTCATTGATCATGACGTTATCGTTTAGAGTTGTTGGTAATATTTCTGTAGTGTGCTACATCCCTCCAGTGTTGCGTAATGACATGATAGATGTCGCCAAAACTCCCTCCTATAATATAACAATCCTAAGTTGACTATTTACATTTCAACAGGTTCATAAAGTCGGTGGAGAACAGCATGGTGAGCCTGGCGGCTCTGGGCGAGGGCTGGCACAACTACCACCACGTGTTCCCCTGGGACTACAGGACCTCGGAGCTGGGCAAGCTGAACATTTCCACAGGATTCATTGATCTATTCGCCAGAATTGGATGGGCTTATGACTGTAAGTTTTTTTTAGATCTATAAACAGACTCTCGGTTTAAATCGTTCTAGCAGATAATATTTACATACTTACTGATGAGAAAATATGATTTCGGTGCTTTAATAATAATCATTTTCCTTAAAAAACTCTTCTGCCTATCCTTTTTCCAACTATGTTGGGGTCAGCTTCCAGTGTAACCACCCCGGGTGTAGGCCCCCGCCTACTCCCTAAGTCCGTTAACGAAGTTAGTAACCCGTCCAAAAGTAGCCCGAAACGTAGGAGTGAACAAAACAAGTATCAAGTTCAACTTTTCGGACGGGCAAAAACACATTGGTAGTAGGGACAACTGTCAAATCGTGTTGTCATTCATTCTTAGTTCGGACCCCGAAATAATCGTATATCCGTAGGTGATAGGGTGTAGGAAACGCTCGTAACTAAGGCCGAAACCACGGACTTCGTCTTTAGGGAGTAAAACCCCAGATGCGGCTGAATACCAGTATTTTATACGGAGCTACTGCCATTAGAGCTCCGCAACCGAGTTCCTGGGCAATTTCGATATCGGTATACGGTTGTACGGCTGTCAGACTTTCGGGCTTTGACTACCCGTAACGACTGACATAGGTACTCGTATGACACCCAAGACCAAATGTTTAACGCACTCTCCAAGGCACAGAGGGGTCTCGGTGTGTAACGAACCGTGGGTGGGAACGGTGGGTGACCACCCATCCACAGACGGACTGCGGGCAAGTGCAGCTTAACCTTGCAAATCTTATGATCTTTATTATTTGAGATTATGATATGATATGATAATAAGCCACAAGCCCGTTTTTTCCTTAAAAACGAAGATGCTGTAAACCAATTGTTCTAAATAAGTAAACATCGAAATCTGTAATTTCGAATTTATTACGAGAATATTAGTTTGAGTCTTCTTCTTCTTCCTGCCCTTATCCCATGTTACTTGGGGTCGGCGCAACACGTTTTCTTCTTCCATTCCGTCCTGTCACCCGTCATGATATCACTGACACCCTTCCCTTTAATATCATTCTTCACACCATCCATCCATCTTTTCTTTGGCCTCCCTCTTCCTCTCCATCCATCCACATTTATATTCATAACTCTTTTCGTCACATGCGTTTTATCTCTCCTCTTCACATGCCCGAGAATATTAGTTTGAGTAGATAGCAAAAATGTAATCACATGAAAGAAAGTTCATTCCACAAAGTTATTTTCCCACGCAATCCTACAATCACGGTATTTTTCTCCATTCACAATTTACATAGAGTTTACTTATTCGCAAGCAAGGAGGTAGATAGATGTTAAACTCGTAAATATCATTCTCTTTAATCCCATTATTTTGCCCGTAGTCCTCGATTATTAATTAGGTTTCAAAGGTCAATTGATACGATACACAGTTCACTGATAACCAAATCGAGAAATAGCAAACTGGAACAAATTTCGTTTTTCCCGACCTAGGAATCGATCTCAAAACCGCAAGCTCGCCGTTTTGTTCGCTGCCATTACACTATAAGATGGTATTGATTGAATTTATCACCCTATTTCGCCTTGGGGATTTAATCGAGGGTAACCGAAAGTTATAATGAATGTTGGTTATGCTCAAGTTACTCCTCGATAAAGTATTGTGTTAATTATGTTATATCGCGTCAATATCTATTTTGGGAAAAGGCTGATGATGAACAAAATTAATTGTGGAGCCGATAAATCTGAGTGTAGTACGTGAGCTCGACAAATGGATGTGCGATTAACGCTTGTGCGACAAAACTGTACGACTCACCATCGTTCGAAAGCATGCTTGGGCGACACACTAAAGCTCGACATCACTCTAGTGCGATCACTTTATGCCCGATTTTTTTTCTCTTTATCATAGTCCTCATACATAACATACATCACACAGGTCGCAGGAGATCTTGTTTAAAACGTACTAAATAAGGCTCTAAAGATGAGCAAAATAAACCCGACAAATACACGTATTTTTTTATTTTCGTAATTATTACTACGTATAATACTATACAAATTCTAAAAAAAAAAACTGTTCAGACCATTTACCGACAAAATAAATGTATTTTTTCGTTTACTTTTTTAATTTTTTTCGAATGAATGTTCTAGTTTTGTGGTAGCAATAGTTTATCGAAGGGTAGCAATTATAGGGACAAAAGCCTATAATTACAATATAGCCGTTCAAATCCCGATAGTTACATTACGGTTGGACCGAAACCCGATAATGACATATTTGGAACTAAAATTGTGAGGAAACTATCAACACTAGATTTTTTTAATCTTACCTATTTGAAAGCTCTTGCTACAGGCCAAATTGACGCTATATTAGTTTAACAAACAACATAATAATTCCTACGTAAATCATTATCTTGTATTTCCTGTAAAAATACGAAAAGTGGATTTATCGGCTTTTGTTCCGAGTTTGAAACCGAGACTAAACTTGAGCGACAACCCATTTTACTTTTGATCAACCCGACACTACTGCTAATCAGTTATTCTCACTCTACTTTGCCCTTAGAGTACTTAATCAAGGGTAATCGAGGATCAATGAGCATAACGTAGAAATACAATATATTTGACAGTCCCTAATACATTACATCTGTGGTAATACATTACATCACGTAAAAATTTCGTGTATTATGACAGCTGTAATAATAACACGTATCTCGACTGATCTCGCTGATCGTATATCGTATCCATATTTTTGAGATATATAATTATATTTCTACGAGGAGCTCGTGGCTAAATAATTATGTCGTGGCTAAGCCGCATAGACCGATCTTCCGGGTTAAGCCACGCTTGCCGAGGTTGGTCTGTGGATGGGTGACCATTTACCATAGCGAGTTTCCTCCGTGCCTCGGAAAGCACGTAAAGCCGTTGGTCCTGGCTGTCATTTCTAGATCTTTGACAGTCGTTACTGTTGGTCAGAAGCCAGAAAGTCTGACAACCAGTCTTACCAAGAGTATCGTATTACCCAGTTACTGGGTTGTGGAGGTCTGATAGGCAGTCGCTCCATGTAAAATACTGATATTCAGCTGCATCCGGTTCGACTGGAAGCCGACCCCAACATAGTTGGGAAAAGGCTAGGCAGATGATAATTATATTTCTACGTTTGAAGAATATGCCAATCATTAAAAAGATTGTTAGTTTGGTGTAGATAGTTTTATGGAACAGATATTATTAGGTAAACAAAATATCTAATATTTGGAGAATACCCGAGCACATCCGTTTCTATCTTATTTTTTCTGTCCCGTGGTTACAACGACCTATTTATCTCAAAGAAAGCCGCATGTAGTAACTACGGGTAAAATAATATAAGCTACAGTAAGAGATAAGGAAATTTCAAAGAAAGTTAATCAGTGAAACGGTATATACTCGTATATAGCTGGATTCATTACAAAATCTAGGCGATTTTAGTGATTAAAATAGGACGCGCGTTCTTGGAGCTCGTGGTCGCCGAGCCGTATAAACCACGCCGTGGAGCTTCTAATCTGCATCTGACCAGACTAAAAGCCGACCCGAACATAGGAAAAAGCTAAAGTGAAGAGAACACAATATAGAATATCCAAACATTCTTTTTTAAATGAATAATGTTACTAATTCAATGTTTATTCTCATTCGAAGTCTTACCGTGATTCTAGGCACTTAAACGTTTGTTATCCCCACACACTACGTATTATGTACTTCATTGTAGGGTGGTTGATCTTGTAATTAATGAGTCACTGACTCTGTGAAGGAAAAGTTAATTTTCTACAGTATAGACGAGTAGATTTCAGAAGAGGTTTGATTCTACAAATTGATTAGTGTAACATGTTATGCTATTAGATTAATTATGCATAGTTAAAATAAATTCCTAATTCCCGAAATAAATATACTGAATAACTTGGAGAAAGTTGTCAATTTAAGTATTTTTTTGCGAAATTAAGTATTCATTGCAGACCGGGGCTTAGACCTACGTGAAAAATCTCGCCCCTACTAAATGAAACCTTGCCGTCAGATAACACCTTTACACGTTATTTAATAGATATAATTTTCAATATTGACTATGTATTTTGTTTCAGTAAAAGCCGCCACATCAGCTATGATCACAAACAGAGCTAAACGAAGCGGCGACGGATCTTTCGGGGAGACTGAAGAGCCTGATCCAACGTCAGAACATTCTCACGCTGAGTGAAGACCAAATCCTTCCAAATAGTACACGAAAATCCATGAAAATAATTTTAGAGAAATTTTTTCGTTATAAATGTGTTAAGGAGACAATCCACTTGTTGATTTACTTGTTTATTTATATTAATTTATACTTATTGCAATAACAGACAGTCGAATTAAAATATTATTGAATAAGTAATTGAATTTCCTTGAATAAATCGGTATTCATTGATTTTTGTAATAAATTGGACAAATTAAATGCTGTATTTTTTTTACGAAAAAAAGTAAGATCAACATGAAACTACGATTTGCAGAATGTAGGCTCGTTTGATTTTAATCTTGTTTTGGATTAAAGCTGACGGGCAAAATACCTTTGAATGAAAACGTATTCATGCGGATTTATTTATTTAACAATGTTTATATATTATTGTTTAAATACTTATGTGTAGAGAATAGATATAAATATGTGAGCTTATAGGCGTATATATTGTTATATAACTGAAAAAGCAACAATTTTCTCACAATATTTTTCTGTAATTCACTACGATCAGGGTTAAAACCTATATTTTTATAAATGATTATATATCGTATGATAGCACCATCGATTTTCAATGCTGTTCTACAAAATGTAATTAAGGAACGTGATAAGATACTATCTATATTATACTATTAAGCAGTATCTACATTATATTTAATACTTATTTATATAAGCTATATCAAGCGTTAAAAGTTAAACGCTGAGTAAAAATTCCAATGAAATCTCTCAAAATGTATGTACACATCTGAAATGTAATAAAAAATCGTTCTTGCTTGAAAAATAATGAAGTCCTTATTGTGAAAAAAGAAATGTAAAAGCTTGAGCAGTAACTACCTACCTAGATTCGAAATAAAAATAGGAACTGGAAAAGAGCTGCTCGACTTTTACCACAACCGATAAAAATTTCTTCGTAAGTAATTATATTTGTAGGTATCAGATGAGATTGTTATATTACTGATTGGATGTAAAGTATGAGTTTCATTTATTCAAAGGTGACACATGTAAACGGCTCTATAAACCATCAAACATGTATACAAGTTTACGTTTCTGTCTGACATATTTGACAAATACAAGCATATTTTTCGAATCTCAAATCGGTATTCTGCAGTTACTCTCAAACGCACCAATACAACCAAGAATTATCGTATGGACGCATTACAAAATGCGTAAATGCGTAGGTGATAATAATAATTATAGTCAGATGTAGATTAAAGTTCTCAAAGGGGCCTCTGTGCGTTGGACCTGTGTCCCCGTGTATGCCTTCCAAAGGACCGGACATCTTCCGCACGGAAGATGAGCCGTGATTCCCAAAGAGATTATAGTCAATACAGTAGTCTTGCACCGCCCTGGGATGGTCCATGACTGTACTCCAATAGTGCAGCCGTGGATAGTCCCCGGTTGGTGCCCCACCCCATTTTAGATTAAAGTTCTCAAAGGGGCCTCTGCGCGTTGGACCTGTGTCCCCGTGTATGCCTTCCAAAGGACCGGACATCTTCCGCACGGAAGATGAGCGGTGATTCCCAAAGAGATTATAGTCAATACAGTAGTCTTGCACCGCCCTGGGATGGTCCATGACTGTACTCCAATAGTGCAGCCGTGGATAGTCCCCGGTTGGTGCCCCACCCCATTTTAGATTAAAGTTCTCAAAGGGGCCTCTGCGCGTTAGACCTGTGTCCCCCGTATGCCTTCCAAAGGACCGGACATCTTCCGTACGGAAGATGAACCGTGAAAGAATAAAATTAAATTACAGTCATAATAATTTTTACAAGAGGCAGATTGCCCACACACAGAACAGCGTACCTACCTTTATCTTGAAGTTTTAAAGAAGATTGTGACCGTAGAAGGGTCTATTTGAGCGCTTATTCACTCACGATAGCGGGTGACTACAAAATGGTCAAGACAAAACTAACCTATTCCAGACAGTTAAGGTCTATCCGTCACAACAACAAAAAAACAGACTATAAAACGAACTTCATGTGCGTATTACAAACTACTTCCCTTTTTTACTCGTAAAATTAAAGCTGAATATCTGCTAACAAAATAATATTTATATATTGATTAAAGGCCTGGATTTGTTCTTCACATGCATGAACTATACGGGAATGCCCTAGTAAAAAGATTAACCAGTCAGCAAGGTTGCCAAGCGGGGCTGACTCCCCAGGGTGCGTCGGACGCCACTGTTTTGTTGGTGGCTCTTACACCCTAATTATAGATTTAAAATATGGTGAGGAACTTATCCTGTTTTCTTTATTTTCGTGGGAGGAGGCTCCAGAAAATTGATTTTATTGAATTATAAATTGTCAAACATGAAAGTTTTTTTGTTGACCTTGTTACAGACAAAGGAGTAGTCTATCTGTAGCTAACATATCGATACCTCTGGGCTCAAAGCACAAAACATGGGTTTTCAGGAGAAGCAAAAAACAACAGAAAAAAACGAATTTTCGTTATAATTATGTGAAAATGTCATTATGCCAAAAATGTGCTATTCGCCCTTTGAGCCCAGATGTATCGATATATTTGGCTAGTTTTCATTGATTTATTGGAAGATGTGTACGATAAACAGCTTATCAACGACGAAGTGACAAGAACTGCTACGTGCAAAAACGGAATTTTACAGGAAATGTAGTTTATTATGAGCTATTGACAACAAATTCTATGCACAGTTGCTTAATAGTTGTTGTGAGTTATTAATAACTCACAAAAAAATAGAAAGTCTGTTCTTGCCAGTTCACGCAAACGATTTTTTTAGTTGTCAAAATGTCAGTTAGGAGTTCGTGTCACTTCGTCGTCGTTATATGTACCTTTAGCAACGCCTAACACGTAGTTTGACAAACACATCAAACGAAATCCCAGGCTCGAAAAGTTTGTCAAACGCGTAGGTAAAACTTATCAAATTGTTTTGTTGGTATACCTACTGAGCACTTGAAAATAAGTTGAATAAGTTTATAGAGCCGGTAAAACATCTGCAACAAAAAATAGAGACTGATGAGATAATAGATCATTTTAATATGTATTTTGTAACAATTCAATCAATCCCTATGAATGTGTGACTTCGAATAAATAAACGGCAAAATATGTAATCATTTCTCAGGTTTTCTCTATGTTTATATCGTTTTAATATGTCATAATAAGAATAAATTCTAAACAAAATATCTTGACTATTTTTAATACCCTTGTTTTTTTATTTGAAATTTATTTTTATATAAGTGAATAAAGTGATCAATTTTACACGAGATATTTTGGCGCCCGAGTGTAGCTAAGACGCCTAGAGTTCGCGTAGGAAATGAGATTACACTGCTTTTCTTTACGAATGTTAGGAAAGTAAAAATACAGAATAAATTCAATAACCAAAAAATACTCCGACTGAATAAAACTCAGATTCGAGCCTTCACTCTTTTGTTGCGGGCTTTTGTTTTTACGCCGCGGTTTCATTAAGCCAGCTGTCGAGCGTTTTGGTTTTTTTGTCTAGGACGAGATAACAAACCGAATTATTCGACAACTGCCTTGTCAAAAAGTTCTGAATTCTGGGCCTGGAAGGTAACATTTTTGAAAAAATATGATACGAGTATTTACCTTTATTTCTTAATTTTGATAAGCCGACCTAATTTTATTTCGTTATTTACATACACATACACGTTATTTACATTTACATTACATAATTAAATGCTTAAATCAATCAACAATAGTATTAGGAAAATTACAAAAATAATAATGTTATATTACAGTAGTTCCTTTGCCATCGAGTACGAAGACAGAAATGGAAAAAAAAGAGTTCAACAGTTAGTCAGTGTGTATTGTACAACACTGTAAGTCAGTGTGTATTGTTCTTCGCTTACCACTATACAGGGTGGTAATTTGAAATGGGGCATGAAGGGCAGCTACCTTAACCATTGTAGCTACAGGAAAACGTTCTTAGAAGACTACCCTTAACTTATGGGATAATTTCAATCGGCTTTCACAGATTTTGAAAAAAAAGTAAGTACAGTCAGCGAGAAAAAGGGCTTTTTTCACAAAACTTTTTTATGATGCCAATCGTTCCCATATCCCATAAGGATCAAAATACTCTTGCGGACCAACTGAGGTTTGAGTACTAGAAACGTCAGAAATAACAAAAAACTATTTGAGATGGGTTAGTTATAAGGGCAGCTACCTTAATCGTTGTCGCTATAAGAAAATGTTGAAAGGAGACTGGCCATAATTTTTGAAATTATTTCGAAATGCACAAAAAAAAGAGAAAAAATTTTTGGTACAGTCAGCAAAAAAATGGTCGGTTCTCACAAAACTTTTTTTTTATGCCAATCGATCCTATTTCCCATAAGGATCAAAATACTCTTCTGGACCTACTGAGGTTAGAGTACTAGAAACATCAGAAATCACGAAAAACAACATTTCGTTAAAAGTTACGTTCACGCAGAAAAAAAAGTTTTTATTTATTTTCAAAATCTGTGAATGCAGTTCGAAATATTTTCAAAAATTATGGACAGTTTCTTAAGAACATTTTCCTGTAGCCACAACGATTAAGGTAGCTGCCCTTATTACTACTCCATCTCAAATAAGTTTTTTGCGATTTCTGACTTTTTTAGTACTCCAACCTCAGTTGGTCCGGAAGACTCTTATGATCCTTACGGGACATGGGATCGATTGGCATCATAAAAAAGATTTGTGAAAACAGCCGTTTTTCTCGCTGACTGTACTTTTTTTTCAAAATCTGTGAATGCCGATTGTAATTATCCCAAAAGTTAGGGGTAGTCTTCTAAGCACGTTTTCCTGTGGTTACAATGGTTAAGGTAGTTGCCCTTCATGCCCCATCTCAAATTACCACCCTGTATTTACTGTTGCCAGAATGTACAGTAATTATATTTGTATTGTTTATTACAGAATTCGTTTAGAATAAAGTACAAATAACTAGGTATCATATTTGTGTTTATTTGACATAGATATACCCAATACTCATGTAGAGAATGTGAACACACTATTATATTAGGTATTCTGCGTACAGTTACACAATTATTATTTGTCAGATTCTAACATTCGATTGGTTTTAATTAGTATATAAAATTAATAATAATTTAAACAGGCTAGCCCGACAGAAGCATATAACGTATTTAATTTAATTTCTAAGAAAGAAATCCATTTTCTACAGCTGTATAAATTCTTTCAAAAATTTATGTACTTGCATACGGGCGCCAAAACAATGAACATTAACATTTGGACTACCCCTGTATAGTTTCATGCAACTTATCCTAATACATACAACCCGCATGCAAAGTTTCGTGTTTAAAATACAAAAGAAAAAGGGATTAACTGTGACTGCTTTAATTTTCAACCCTTTTCAGGTACACGATTTAGATCTATGACGAAACCGCTCAAAGTTTCAGATACATACACTAATATAATGAACTCCTAAAGGACAGGTCAACGCAATAAATATATGCCAGTATATTCTAGCAGAACGTGTTATCTTGAGCATTTTTTATTGTAACTTCTTTGCTGTACGGCTAATATTGGAGTTGATAAAAATACATAATTTTTACCCAAAAGATATATTTGCTAGCTAACAACAAGTACTATAATCCAATTAAGAGATTCGCCATGATATTTACTTATGTATTTTTTGTTATGACGCTTAATCTCTGGATTTAATGATTCATCGGGCAAGAAAATTATATTCGTAATGATTAATATTTTTATGTGTAACTACTACCTACACATAAAAATATTAAGTTTAGAAAAATTGAGTTTTGGCCCAAAAATGAATGAAAAGTTAACCATTTTAAGTACTTAATGTAAACGGACTTATGCAGGCTTGCAAAATGACTGTCTTAAAGCAGTTAGAAACATAATTAACAACTCATTGTATTTTTGTCAATTGTTTCAAGTAAATGAAGACAGAAAGATGATTTAATTATGTTTAGCTCTAATTGTATTTAGTCAGTCGTTATGCAAGCCACTCTCAATGACTAAGTGCTCAAATTCTTTAGTACCTATTAAAAGCTCGCCCTAATTTTTTAAGTATACTTAGTATAGTTTGATATACTACAACAGGAAGACGGTAGAACGCTTAAAAAAAATTGAATGACAGGCTTTCATCAAATGTATATTTTGTGGACATTACATTAAATTAATACAGTGTACTTATATTAAATATTAAACGTATAATATACGCGTGGAAGCTTTTTATATTTATAATTAAGTTAATGTTATTTGAAGGGTGATGTTTTTAATAAATAAGTACAAATTATATTATGGGTGCTAATAAAACAGACTTCTTTTTAATAGCATTATTCGCCTCTAAAAATCTACATTGGCTTCTAAATTACTAAGTCAGCCACAATTAACGAGCGTCTGAATGATACTATCTTAGCCACTAGTTATCTTCTATATAAGCCACTGTTCGTCACCCACTTTCATTTTCACAATGAAAGCAAATGAAAAACAAAAAGAGTCGACGGAGCCCCGCTGCGCGCGGCTCCTATTTCTGTCTGCAGGGTTTAAAGTAACCTAACACGAAGGGGATGACGGGGGCTTCGTTCGCTCGCTTTGCTCGCTCACTCTACCCCCCGTCATCCCCTTCGAATCTAACCTATCCGTGTCGGGGTGCCCAAAAATTTAGTTGGCGTTGTAAAAAAGTCGAATTAGTTTATTAGAGGTTATCTCATTTTCCCGTTGCTTAGTTATAAAATGAGAAGTTTGGTCACGTGGCCAATAAATAAATTTGTGGCTTGATTTATTATTTCTCTTATATTATTATTAATAAACTTAATTTTCTTTTTATTTATTTGGATATTTTATAAGATATTTTAAACATTTCATGTAAAATGATGTCATAAGTAAATATTTGGTAATATTGGTACCTCTTCAACTATAATGCAGAGTGATACAGCTGTATATTCGTCATCTTTTATCAAAATCAAATATGATCAGCTTATTGTACGAAATATAATAAAATAAGGTTTATTTAATGTTCAATTTAAAAATAAGTAACTCCAAATAAAAGTAAAAACTGAGTTAAAAAAAAAACTAAAAAGAGGATAATAATTACCGTAATATAAAATTAACAGTTTCAGATGTCGGTGACTTTTATTTGTTTGAGTGTGGAATTGCACCGACTTCTGAAACTGATAATTTTATATTATGGTAATTACTTTACTCTTTTAATTATTATTTTTAAGTCGGATTTTACTTTTAAAGTTACTTATTAATTATACGTTTTAGTGCCAAAAATTACACGGTTTAAGACTACGCATTTAAATGACACGGTTGCGTAATCTTTCCATCAACTAGATAGTTTTCTTTAAAAATAGGTATTGATGTATAATTATCAAGACGGCTCCTTACAAATACATACACTCTTCTTTTTTCTTGGCTAATGTTTCCGCGATGACAGATAAAACAGAGATTGAAAGTCCTCATCGAAACTTTTGTTGAAGGGAACCACAAACCAAAACGTCATCCAAGTACCTACCTGTTATATTTTTTGTTTTTGTTGATCTATTCAAAAAGTGCTAAATTAATTTCGATAAAATTTATATGGGACCACTTGTGAAGTATGGTCAACCAAACAAAAAAAGAATGGTCAAAATCCATTCATAATTGCCGGAGATATACAAAAAAAAACATTCAGACGAATTGAGAACCTCCTTCTTTTTGAAGTCGTAACCGACATCGAAAATGAGATTATTGTCCGTACCTCTTTAATCTATTAATAAAGAGTGTACCTATGCTTAGCATTTATTACAATAAAGTGTCAAATTTTTACTAACTTCGATAAATCTTCTTGGTCAGTTCTAACAGACCGCTTTTAAATTAATTCGAGATTATTGAGATGCTAACAGATACATGTATGTAACGAATTTAGTATGAAGACGTTAACTTTTTGACAGTAAGGCCCTTATTAATAAGTATTTAGCTCTCAGTTAAAGCTGCTTCTGAAGTTTCATTTTGAACAAGTGCAAAGCTTTTTCAATAACTTAAAAAATATTTTATATTTATACTTTGACACATTTATACAGAGGCGGACTTAATTGCCTTAGGCATTTTCTACCAGTCAACTTTAGGGTGATGCAGAGAAAATATGGTGAAAAAAGAGCTATGTGATGTGACACGATATTAAACATAAACACTATTACCCACATTTATATAATTCAATCAATAAAGACATTTACGTACATCTCTACATAGTATAAAACAAAGTCACTTCCCGCCGTCTCGCGTCTGTACGCTTAGATCTTTTAAATTACGAAACGGATTTTGATGCAGTTTTCATCTTACTTTAGGTAATTTCTTCCGGAAGGTTTTAAGCTATAAAACGGAACGGAGCGACGCCGGGGCGGGTACCAATGTTAAATAAACTAATAAATATTAGATATTATACTATGATACACATGCAATTATGCATATATAAATACATATTAATTAATGTAATATACAATACCTACAAAAATGTATAAGAAGTTAAATCAATCAACTTTGTCTAATGTATGAAATTCCGACACATTTTGACAACTCCTCTTCACATACTGTTCTCAAGTCGCCGTGTAGAGAATAATTAAAAGTATACATAAGTTTACGGGGCAAAGTGTTCAAAATCCAACCACTGCATTCTTTCTCTTTCACTCTAAGGAAGTTTTACTTTCAGTAATGCGGATCATCTTGTTATACTCCTGATTTCAGCCGTGCTAACATCTTTCGGCATATACGAAGGTGTTGAATAAAGGAGAATGGGCAGAACGATCTGCCCCACACCCCAATAGTAACAAGATATACACTTACGGAAAACTTTCCTTAAGACCGTATTTACAAATCTGCTTTAATTATGTAAGCTGTTTTTCGATACATTTTCCGATCAATCCGTGAAACTTAGCCACTATGTCATGGTAAGCTACGGATAGACCGGATACGGATATTTGTCTAAAATGGTGGAGAAATCATTTTAAAATTTGACAATTTACAATTGAATAATATTAATTTAGCGTAGCCCCCACGATAATACTGAAAATAAGGTGAGTTTCGGTACATATATCTGAAGAATTCAACAGTTTTGATAAATAAATACAATATAGTTACCGGCCGATGGGGCTGAAAGGTTCTGGAGTGGCGACCGCGTACCGGAAGACGCAACGTGGGTAGGCCTCACACAAGGTGGACCGATGATCTGGTGAAGGTCGCGGGAATCCGCTGGATGCGAGAAGCACAGGACCGGTCGATGTGGCGATGCTTGGGGGAGGCCTATGTCCAGCAGTTGACGTCTTTCGGCTGAATGATGATGATGACGATGATGACCATTAGTAAGCTATAAGCAATATTTAAAGTACCTAATATTGTTAGTAAGTTATATTTACCTTAAAAAGAGGAGAAAAAAATAAGAAAATGTTTAGATTAAGTACAGGAACAGATATTTTTCTTATGTTTTGCTTTGGACGTAAGAAGCTTATAGACCTATAAACTTCTTACGTCCATTTTGAGATCCAATATTAATACTCATATTGAAAACAACTGTATAATGTCTGCTTCTCAAAATGGATGTAGGAATGGGTCCCGCGGTACTAAGGAGCTACTCCTCATTGTTCGGCAGGTTCGGCGATCCCGAAAGGATCTGTTGACATGTTGGATAGATTATAAGAAGGCCTACGACTCGGTCGCCACATATGGCTCATGTGGGCGCTAGAGTTGTATAAAATAAATAAAAATCTATGTGCCTTCCTGACGTCATATATGGGGCAATGGAGGACGGTCCTTCGCTATCCAGGATGTCGGCAAATTCAAGGGATAGGAGAACCAATCAGGATTGAGCGGGGTATATTACAGGGCGATAGTCTGAGCCCGCTGTGGTTTTGCCTAGCATTGAACCCTCTATGCACACTGCTGGAATTCTCTGGGTTAGGCTATCGGTTGAGAAGATGTGGTCAGGTAATATCTCACGTCCTTTACATGGATGGTCTGAAATTCTTTGCCCCCAACAATTTGCGACTGCTGGAGTTACTGAAGGTAACTGAAACTTTCAGTAATTCCATAAGAATGGAATTTAGTGTGGAAAAATGTTCAGTCATGCATGTAAAGAAGGGAGGATTATGGAATCTGTGGGAACCCAACTCTCAAATTCCATACACCTTAGATCCCTCTCCTCAACCGAAACCTACAAATACTTGGGCATGTAGGAGGCGTTAGGCATCAATGAGACTGGCATGAAGCAATCGTTGAGGGAGCGCTTCTTTGGCCACCTGAAAAAAATGCTTAACAGTCTTTTGTCAGGCGGAAATAAGGTGCGTGCATTTAACGGTTGAGTCATGCCGGTTCTGATGTACTGCTTCGGCATACTAAAGTGCACTCTGACTGAACTTGACGCCCTGGATAGGAGGGTCCGTACGCTGCTGATTGCAGATAGTCATACGTTTGATGTGAACCATTCCTGAGGCCCCGATTAGAGTAATATTAATGTCTGTAACGGTTGTTGTGCTAAATCTGTGAACCTAATAATGTTCTAGAAAACGAAAATACATATTTTTTGTAGCTTCTCTAATATTTTTGTCGATGGTGCCATAAGTATGAATCTATCTAAAAAGATAAACGTACCTTGTTACCTTTCCTTTGTGTATTTTCTTTTTCAGCAGTCTGCTACGCAGTATCATGGCAACTGTCCAATTTGAAAAACGGTAGCGATCACACAGCCTATTATGGAATTTGTTATTACACATAGATACCTAATTCGTTTCTGAGTTATAGCTATGAATAAAATATTTTCAGACAAAATGTATATTTTATACAAATTATGCTTGTTACAAGAAAATAATGTAGGTATTATTTTTAGCATTCGTGAAATTAAATTTGCAGATATTTGTTCAATTATAAATATTGAGACGCACGGAGCGTCTCAGTTATTTGGGCAATACTGATAAGGATCAGTTGCACCAATTAACTATAACCGTAAACTTACCATATTCATGTCAAATTTGTATTGATTTGATAGAAATTTTGATAAACTTATGGTATAACCTTAACTAGTTTTAACCTTAATTAGTTAGTTAGTGCAACTGAGCCTTAATGAATATTAAAACATAAATGATTTAGCATTCATGACAACCGACTACCCAGACTGAATTTATATGTAATTAATAACCAAATTTCTTTTCCGTGTTGCATACTATAGACATTACTAGACTACAGTTTGCTATGTCGTGAATAATAACTAAATGCCGCAGAAGGACCGTGTCTTAAATTTTTGCCGGCTCTTCTCCGTAGGATCAACTTTTTGGAACCGTGCAAGTAAATTCATAACATTTCTTAAAGGCAACGTAAATACGTTAAATAAATAAAATTAAATAAATATTTGGGAAAAAAAACGTAGAACTTGAATAAAATAATACTTTCCCTAATACCATACCTTCCCGCGTGTAATTAAAAGTATGTATTTTTCGTACAAATGCAGCGTAAAACAGTTTCTGCCTCAGAGACAAACAACGCACAGCTCGGAGCGCTGAAGATAGTAACGTGTTTGTACGATGCTATGTTACATAAAGGACGTAGAATGGAGACGGTGCACTAATTACGACTATTTATCATTTTTTGAAAATCAACTCCCAAGCGTGTGTAATGGGGTGTAAACGTTTCTATGAAAAATCACATTATGTGCGCATATCAACGTGAAACTTGGTATATAATACCTTTTCTCTGGCTCTTTCACACAAATAAAAACACTTACTTTGAGGATTTCTTCAAACAGCTCTTTATAACGGGTGCAAAAGGGTATTGAAGTTAATATGGGAAAATAAGATTCCCAGTGTTTATTGTGTTAAAACTTGGGATAACAATTCACACGGACGAATTCACGGGCAATAGCTGGTTCCAAATAAAAATGTAGGATAGCTTTATCCCAGACATATCTCAGATTTTGCTGTTCCCAGCAATAAGGTTTTAGGAGCTCTACATGCAATGAAACCGATAGCCGTTGGAGCAGACGAGCCTTTGAGTGGAGACAGTAAATCGGCAAACGCAGCGTAAGACGTCCTCTAGCGAGATGGAACTATGATCTGAAGTTAGCTAGGATGGACTGGATTGAATGCAATCCAATGAAAATTTAAACTTACTTAGGTAAATATTTTACTGCAATTAACGAAAATGTTGTCAGAACAATATTGAATAGTCTTCAAACTAAAATACGAGACGTGATTTTTGTGGACTATTTATACTTAGGTATGTGTCATAAGATCTTCTATTATTTGATTATTTCATTTGTTTAGTTCTACAATTGAATTTTCGTCCAAACCGAACACAGAATCAGAAAATGCGAGAAATCTACATGTCTACATACGTAATTATAATGATTATTATATCTTTCCTTTAGGTAATTAAATTTAGGCAAATGTCAACATATTATTTTTATCCATGCCGATAACAAAAACATCTAAATAATATTATTTAAGGCATTTTTATTACATTCCTCTGAAATAACAAACGCGAGGCGAATCAAGTTGCAAGTTTGGCTTCGTTTTCGGGTAACATTATGTAATGTGTAAAAAAAAACAAGATTTATTTTAGACGATGTAAAGGTAAAGTTTAAGTGAATAACTTTTACAGGCTACTTAACTAGTTCATCATCATCATATGTCACACAGGTCGGTGAACCGTATGGCACATGATGCGATGGTGAATGTTAAATAATGTTGGGGGTATATGTTGAGTTAAGTTATATGAATAACAAGAGGTTGCCGAATAGACTCTCGGAGCGGGATCAAACCAATGGATCAAGGACCTCTTGGTGATTGAATTAAACACAGGAATCAGTAACACATATGTATTAAAATGTATTGTATTGTATGTATTAATATTATATTCACATGCTCGCGAACATGGCGGTTATGGCCGCGGTGTCTATGTACCTTATAATATACTAGCGACCCGCCCCGGCTTCGCACATGTACGTTTTATAGCTTAAGATCTTCCTCTTGAATCACATTTATCTATTTAAAAAAAACCGCGTCAAAATCCGTTGCGTAGTTTTAAGTATCTAAGCATACATTGGGATAGACAGCGGGAAGCGACTTTGTTTTATACTATGTAGTGATAGGCCGTACTATAGCTAACACTCGGAATCATACGCGACGGACTGAGCATGCTCACGTTAAAGTAATGGTTGGCCAACCGTACTGCGCTCATTGTTTGACGCGAAGTACGTGACATGCAGAAAAACCTGCGCAATGTGCACAGGTAATAAGGCTGGTCCCCAGCATACTACCTAGCGAGGCGGAGGCGTCGACGTCGTAGAGTGCCTGCGCAGCCGGCACGTGGTAGCAGCACTGACGACGCACAGGCACCGGATGATGCGGCATGCGCACTCAGCATGGTGGCGGCAGCGTCGTCAGCTGCGCTGACAATTGGCCAGTGGTGGCATCACTTGCAGTGGTCGCCCACGCAACTGCCAGCCCCGGATGTCCTTGGCATCGTCCCATGCAATCAACCACGGGACACACCGCAACGGCATCCTACGGACCCGGGGGATATTTATTTTATTCTGTTTTTTAGTATTTGTTGTTATAGCGGTAACAGAAATACATCATCTGTGAAAATTACAACTTTCTAACTATCACGGTTCATGAGATACAGCCTGGTGACAGACGGACAGCGGAGCTTTAATAATAGGGTCCCGTTTTACCCTTTGGGTACGGAACCCTAAAAAGGAGCAATTTCACCAACTAGAGCTGCTTGATTAGTTTGTTTTATAATACACTAGCGACCCGCCCCGGCTTAGCACGTGTACGTTTTATAGCTTAAAACCTTCCTCTTGAATCACTCTATCTATTAAAAAAAACCTCATCAAAATCCGTTGCGTAGTTTTAAAGATCTAAGTATACATAGAGACAGACAGACAGCGGGAAGCGACTTTGTTTTATACTATGTAGTGATAGTTACTTCCACAGCATCATGTCCTAACTCCTACTGCATTCTGTAGTGTATCAGAGCTTGAACTTTTTTAATAAAGGTATTTTTATGTTGTGTAAAATGGGTTCTGACAATATAGGTACCACAAAAGTTGGAAAGTTGAAAGTTATACCATTTTTTTAAATTAAAGTGTTTATGTACAAAATAAATACTTATAAACTAAGTATGTAGAAATAGACAACGACCGTCTATCGATGACCTAGCACTTGGGTCCTAGACGTGATGATGAAAATCATGAGCCTGTTATGTAAATTACTGCAATAAACAACTGATTAAGATAAATTACTACGAGTATTTCTAAAGCGTACAAAGTAGGTAGTTGAAGAACACCTTAACTATAAATTAATATTTTGCAGCTATTTTTAACCTAAGACGACGTATGAAATATAAAATAAATATTGTTATTAATTTCTTTTCAACTTTTAGTTTGAACATTCGTAATGAATGTACAAGGCACGAGTGCATCTGGTATGTCAAGTATTAAACTTCAATCCACTATTTATATTTGAATAAACCCAGAGACAGCCTGTGTTTACCAGTGGGCAGATGATGATGAACTCCTGGGAATGTATTCGTCATGTTCCCGTAGACATAATAGTAAGGCTGGTATTCCACTTATCAAATATCTTTATCCAATGTACATTTGATCAAATAAATTGGACGACTTCATCAAATGTACTAGCAACAGCGATATTTGACCAAAGATTAATGACATTAAAATCAAAATGGCTGCAACTAAGATTTCGTGGACAAATACTTTCATAACAATGATTGAATTTTGAGTCATTTATATTTAAAAACGCCGAGAATGTTTTTGTCCTCGACTTGTAATTCTTTAAGTTGATTATCTGGAATGTTTTTTCTCTTCCATGGCTTCACCCAAAGCTTTTGTTTGTTGTGTGTTTTCTTTTTTAATAATCATGTAATACTAGCAGCACATAAAGTCGCTCCACGTTTCTCAGTTTTTTCAGACTACGCAAAATCTTGGACAAAGTTATTGGACAAGTGGAATGGGCATCCCTCAAAGATTGATCAAGGACATCGATAGTGAACAAAGATTTTGATAAGTGGAATACCAGCCATACTCGGTCATTGATAATTAATGTTGGGCGAAACTGATATATATTCCTAATGCATTATACATTATATTATAATTTTAAAACTGTTGTTTTTAACTGTTGTAATATATATTATATTATATTGTATTGAAGGAACACTAATTATCAATAGAGCAGAAGACTTGTCGTAATTTGAAACTAAGTTTACACTAATATAATATAAATGTAAAATTGTTTTAACGGCAGTAAAAATTTGCTCTTGTTATTTGTGAGTTAAAGTTCATAATTGTGTGACGCTTTAATACGATGTAAAGTACGACAATATTATTTGGCCGGTAATATGAAACAAGTTCACACTAATATTAAATAAATATTTATGTTATTTTAACGGTGGTAAAAATTTGCTCTTGTTATTGGTGGGTTAAAGTTCATAATTGTGTGACGCTTTTGGCCGACTTAACGACTCGACGCGAGTGGCGGGCGACTACTACCTATAGACAATAATATATATTATAACAGTCTTTGTTGCAAATAAATAATGGTTAGAATATTAGAAATGTATAATGAATTATATTAGCTGTTATATGTTATAACGCCCAACATTATTGATAATACACACGTCGAGTTTCCCACAACGTCAAAATCACCGATTGACGAGGCCCTGAACAGTTATAACTTGGCGGGAAAAGCATACAATCGCCAACACCAGGGGGCCAACTCGACAACAAAATTGTTGCCAAACACAAACGAACCACAACCGTCAGTCAGTTTTTGTTGACGATAAAAAACTTTAAACAAAAGTAAAAACCGACTTAAAAAAATCTAAAAAAAAATCTTTTAGTTAAAGTTTTTTATTAAATACGTTTTAGTGCCTTAAATTACACGGTATAAGACTTCAAATTTAAATGACACGGTTGCGTAATCTTTCCTAATCTGCTACATGAACAGGTATTAATGTATACCTAATTATCATGACGGCTCCTTACAAATACATACAAACTTCTTTGTTCTTGACTAATGTTTCTGTGATGACAGTTAAAACAGAGATTGAAAGTCCTCATCAAAACTTTTGCTTATGGGGAACCACAAACGAAAACCTCAACTAAGTATTTTTTTTTTGTTTTTGTTGATTATTTAAAAAAGCGCTGAATCTATTTCGATAAAATTATATGGAACCACCTCTGAAGTACTCGTATGATCTACCAAACTGAAAAAGAATTATCAAAATCCATTCATAATTGGAGGAGATATCGCGTAACATCAATGGCATTTTGTTGTGGGGAAATGCCGCCGACATTCAAACTATCTTTGTTTTGCAGAAGAGAGCTATTCGAGCAATTTATAACCTTAGCTATAAGCATTCACTGAGGGATAAATTTAAAGAAATTAATATAATGACTTCATCTCAATATATTTATGAGATGTATGTTAAGAAAAATATTAGTTTGTTCTCTAAGAACAGCGACATTCATAGCGTCAATACTAGAAATAAAAATAAACTCATACTACCAATGACTAGGCTCCAAAAAATTAGTAATTCATTTAGGTGCCAAAGTATACGTTTCTACAACAAGATTCCAAGCAATATTCAAGAATTAAGTCTCAATAAATTTAAGTCCTTCGTAAAACAGAAACTTTGTAATAAGGGTTTCTATAAAGTTAAAGATTACATGGACGATAAAAATGCTTGGAATTGAGCCGCTCGCTCTTATCATAGAGATATCATTGAAATCATTGGAATTATTTCATATATTTTTTTTTTTGCTCATTTTTGACATTCTGCATGGTGATTTATTGATAACAGAATTATTATTATTGAATTATTATTATTCTTTTTTTTTTTACCTTGACATTTTGTCGACTATTATTATTAATATGTCGTTTGTTTTTGTATTATTTTATTAAATTGTGAATGTGAGCACTATGTAGGCTAGCTTTATACTTACATTAATTTCCTAGAACTGTTTGGCGGTTTGAGTAATTTTTTTTTGTGACCTACGCAAATGTCCGGCTGATTGGTGTCGTCGTGCGTCGGGTCGTTGAGCTCCCTAAAATAAGGTTGAGCTACACGATGGCTGATGCATGCGTGCAGTCAGTTGGGACAGGTCAACTCAAACCTGCTATGGCTCTTTCCTCAAAAGGCCATTCCAAACGTTGCCCTACATTGTTACACTCGCATAGTTTTATACCACAATGTCTGGACTTTAAAAAAGAGACGTTGACCTCTGAGTTTGTTTCGGCTTTTCTTCTCAGAGCGAGTCAGATAGGAAATGCCGGCGCCATCAGGTCTTAAAAAAAAACTTACATTGACTTGTAAAAGTGTCTGTAACAGATTTATTTACAGAAATAAATATCATTTAACAAACACACATAAAAAAACATTCAAAATACTAGGATAAATATTTTTGGACAGTTTAAAATAAATGACATTGGCATTTGCAACACCATTCTTACTTTTCCAGTGTCCGAAAAAGCAAAACTTTTGTACAAACTAGTGGTTAGTAGATCGTAAGCTAGTGATAAGTAACGTATTTATAAGTTATCAATTATTATTTTTTCCCGCACTGGGCGATGTGGTCGCTAAGCGAAAAAGCCCTGTAAATAAAGTAAAAAAAAAAACATTCAGACGAATTGAGAACCTCCTCCTTCTTAAAGTCGGTTAAAAACTATCGAAATGATGGGTTTAATTTTTTGTGTTAAACAATTTGACAGGTTTTGAAAACGAAAACTGTCTGAATGAACGGTTCGGCCTTGGTTCGGTTGCAATTTATCAAGATTTCTTTGAGTAGAATTGGGCCCCAGACCATTGACGGATTACAATACATGATCGCCGATGCGATAAAGGTCGGAAATCGCCACCTTTCTTGCTAAGCGTGATTAAGTAAACATGTCACCCCCCAGAATACTTTTGTTGCGTAAAACGACTTGTTGATCGAATGAAACGCACTTTTGTGAATGACCCTTAAACGTTAACGCCTGCAAAAAGATAAATTAAGGAAATGACATTCGCTTACGCTCGAGCAAGTGTTATTTCCATACAATTTGTTTTTCCGCAGGCGTTAACGTTTAAGGAAAAGGGATTTTGTCTAGGGGGCCAGGAGGAGGTAACTAATGCGAAATCCCAAATTGAAAAAAAGTCTCATACTTATAAACATCGACCTAATAAAGTCTTACTTATCCACCTTAAAAGTGGCATCTAAATCATTCCGAAACAACAACGGACAGTTTTCCGCCGGTGTTATGGGAAAACTTGTAAATAATGACTGTTTTCCCGAGCGGAGCGTTCAGTTTACGACGGAAATAATCAGCGGTGGTTCAGTCAACTGGGTTGTTCGGAGCGGTTCAAACGCGCACGCGGTTCGTTCGCGCAGCCGTCTGCAAACTTTGTCATGTGAAGTTCTTACAATATTATTTAGAAAACAGAAAAGGTGCGGTATTGTGACACAAATGTTTTGAGTTATTGAAATGTGTTTTGAACTTGAGAACAAAATAACAACTTTAAATATGCTCTGAGGTGAGTTGATAAAAGTAAACTGCGATAATTATTTTTTAGCAAGTTATTAATTTTTGTGTTACTTAGTTATACTGATTACTTTAAAATATAATAACAATATAAGCCCTTTTAAAAATTACAATTGACCTTGCGTGTTTTTACCGGTGTGTTTCCAAGTAAGATCGTTAATTAATTTAAATTAATTTCACACAATAATTGGCTGCTTTAAGATCTTTAAAACAATTTACAATGTGTGTTTGTATTATTGTTTTAAAAACTATATCACAATATTCCAACTCAAGATTGACGATAATTATTTTACCAAGATCCCCTATTTTTTTAAATGTTTAACATTATGATTATGTATTATGTTTTCTACTGCATACCCAATCTGTTAGGGGGATATTAAACTATCATATATCTATAATCATAGTATATCTAAGAGTCAAATATGTATATATGACAATGTAATACAGACATATGAATCATTTCGCCATAAAAAGATATGACTCTAGTGTAATAGCTCCCTAGGAAAATACGAATTACAGTTCTGCATTTCTAAAAATGTTTGCGATATAAAATTAAATATAAATTCTGAATCGTGCTTAGAATATCGAATTCTGACGATTAAAATGAACTACGGCTATCTTGAATTCAAATGGTCGTCGTAGCCCTGCCAGGAGTATCGTTAGACGCGAGAAAAAGTTATCAAGAGATAGACAAAAGCATTCTACTGTTTACTATAATTAACAGTATAATGGACAGAAGCATCCTCCTGTTTACTATAGTTAACAGTATAATGAACTGAAGCATCCTCCTGTTTACTATAGTTAACAGAATAATGAACAGAAGCATCCTCCTGTTTACCATAGTTAACAGTATAAGAACAGAAGCATCCTCCTGTTTACTATAGTTAACAGAATAATGAACAGAAGCATCCTCCTGTTTACTATAGTTAACAGTATAATGGATGGAAGCATCCTCCTGTTTAATTTAGTTATCAGGAAAGTAGACAAAGATATCCTACTGTTTACAATAGTTATTAATAGCACAATAGATAAAAGTGTGCTTCTGTTTACTATTAGTTATCAGAATAATGAACAGAATTATGTTCTTGTTTACTGTAGTTATCAGGAGATTATACAGAAGTATGCTCCTATTTACTATAGTTATCAGAATAATGAACAGAAGCACCCTCCTGTTTACTATAGTTATCAGGAGAATAGACAGAAGTATGCTCCTATTTACTATAGTTATCAGGACAATAAACAGAAGTACACTCCTGTTAACTATTGTTATCAGAATAATGAACAGAATTGTACTCTTATTTACTGTCGTTATCAGGAGAATATACAGAAGCATGCTCCTTTTTACTATGTATAGTTATCAGAATAATGAACAGAAGCACACTCCTGTTTACTATAGTGATCAGGAAGATAAATAGGAGCGTCCTATAGATTACTAGGCTACCAATGAAATCCGCCTCTAAGACGACCCTCTGACCCAATAACTTCCGAAAGTCTTTAGGATATTCAATAATTAGTAAAGTATTTGCGGGATGTTATGATGATAACAAGTCTAAAATTTACTACATTATAATAGAATTTGATGATATTCTGTTGTTCGATTTTTATACCAGACACAGAACGGAAATTACTTGTGATATTACATAATTTACACATATAAATTTATAAAATTAACATATAAAACATTGAAGGTCGCAGAAACATTTACATATAATATGTGACAAGTGTAAATACATAGATGTGTTATCGTACACAATTTCTTCGACTAATGTTAAGGCCAGCATTCACGAAAGCAGTCAATAGATATATCTACACCAGTGCGCATTCATGTTCATCTTGCGTCTTCGTCTGAATCATACGTGAAGCGCCATAGCGCATGCAATAGCGCATGCCCTACTACTAGTTCGACAAAAGCGCACGCTAATCCGTCTATTGTATGTCGTCTGACGATTAACTAAGGCACACCGGTATATACGATAAGCTGCAAGCGTCTTATGGCAATCAATATTGCATGCGCTTGACGCAAGAGGAATTGAATACACTGGTGTAGACATACCAAGATTGCAAGTGAGGTGTTTAATGCAACACATTATGGGCAAAGTGACTGTCCAAGTTCGAATACTTTAACGTTGATCGTGAATTGAATTCCGTTTACTAAAGTAATTGAACTCGTATCTTCTCCGGCGTTTAAACTTAGACTTAGGCGCCATCTCCACGAGCGAGTGAATCGCGGCGATATTCTCGCCGTGCCATCAAATTCAATACTAACTATCGCCGCGATAAAATCGCCGTGTGGAGACACGTTCTAAGAGAGTGTATAGAAATACGTGGCACGACGATAATATCGCCGCGATTCTCTCGCTCGTGGAGACGGCCCCTTACCTACATAGTTGCTGCTTGAAGTGGTCTGTAATGACATGTACTGGAGTACCTGGACCACAAATTCATGACCTTAGTTTTCCGATACACGTTGAATACGACAACATTTTAACAATAGAGTATTAATTCGGCTGGACTGCACGATAGCCCTGACCTTATTCGGTTTGTAAATACGTCACTTTAATTTAAATCCGCGTTTTAAAAACATAGGAAGACTTTTGGAGCTAATAAACAAAATTCAGAAAGATACATTCATGCAATCAGCTCTGATTTTTGAAGCCGTATTAAGTGTTGATATGAGGAGCTTAGAGGACTATCTACACCTCATTATTTTCTTATCCATAAATGCTTGCAGATGCTTTGATTTATATTCTTTACTAGAGGACGCCAGCGGCTTCGCCCGCGTGGATATCGTTTATTGCGTATTCCGCGTTTTTCTCTGCTATAACATACATGTATTATACATATATACCTTCCTCTTGAATCACTCTATCTACTAAAAAAAACCGCATCAAAATCCGTTGCGTAGTTTTAAAGATCTAAGCATACATAGGGACAGACAGATAGCGGGAAGCGACTTTGTTTTATACTATGTAGTGATGGTGATGTTTTTTGCTTTATTTTATAGCAAATAGTGTAGATTGCCCGATTCCTAAGACTCACCGACGTTATTGATCAAAACGAACACTCTCGTGGGTAGTATGTTTGCCAATTTTAAAGCGTAGTATCTATAGATTAAAATAGAGCCTTTCATCCTTTCAGCCATTTAGTGGTTACAGGTGAAAACATTTTCCCAATATTTTCAATGAGCCATTTAGAAATTACCAAATACTATTGGTAAGCTGACCCGTCTAGTGCCGGACTTAAAGAATAGCACTACCCCATCTCTCTTTCCGTGGGTGTCGTAAAAGGCGACTAAGGGATTCTCTAAAGGATGGGCATCAGCGTTCTTTGAGGACTTTAACAACCATACTGCGATCGCCAACCCGCCCGCCAAGCGTGGCGATTACGGCAAACCCCCTCGCTTTTGGGGGAGGCCTATGTCCAGCAGTGGACGTCTTTTGGCTGAATAATGATGATGAAGCTATACGATTTGTTTTTGAACATAAGAACTGAGCATTAGGACTTGTATAAACTAGCAGCAATAAAGAGTACACGTGTTCAAGATTTAGATTCAATAGGAATTTACAGGATTTGTGTTCGATACTCGTAGTATAGTGCCTGCCCTAAATCCCTAATAAGAAAAGTAAACTTTACACAGGGATGAAACGAAACAGAGATACGAATCAAATGGCTGCGATGAATCGTTTCCGTATCACTGAATAAACTTTAACGTCGAATGTAGTATTTCTAACTTACAAAAATAGTATGTTGACTGTTTTAAATGTTTGCAATATTATTTTATATATAGGACTGCCTCGTTGGTCAGTGGTCGTGAGGTCCTGGGTTCGATCCCCAAGTCGGGCAAAGTGTTATTGGGTTTTTCCGTGTGTAATTTCTCAGTAGCAGCCCGGAGTCTGGATTTGTGCCCGGTCGATGGCAATAGGCTCGCCCCCTATTACATGGGACGTAAACATAAACGGCGAAATGTGGGTGTAGTATACACCTCTGCCAACCCTTTGGGGAATACAGGCGTGAGTTTATGTTATTATTTTATATTTATAAAGTGCTTTCCCTTTATAAACCATTGATTTCGGACACAACATAAATATAAACATCACGCCTGTATTCCCCGAAGAGTTGGGCAGAGGTGTATAGTACATCCACATTTCGCCGTTATGTTTTAAGTCCCATGTAATTGGGGGCGAGCCTATTGCCATCAACCGGGCACGAATCCATACTCAGGGCTGCTACTGAGAAATTCCACATGGAAAAACCCAAAAACACTTTGTCCGACCTGGGGATCGAACCCAGGATCTCACGCTCAGCAGTCGCGCTTGCGACCGCTATACCAACGAGGCAGTCCAAATGGATTATTATGACGTCAAATTTGCCTTTACTTATTTTTCTATACGGTATTCATTGTTACGTTGTAGACATTTAAGCATGTAACTTCATTGGCATAATACTAAACGAATTTAATAATATCATGGTACTTTTATGATATAGAGCAAATAAAAAAAATACTCACGATGTCAAGATCCATTGATAATCACAGTTTGTTTCGTTTATTTTTCCGGACAGCCGGTGTAATAATAAGTTGGGATTCGGATTCCAACCGATGTACTCTGTCTCGTGAAGAATATTAAAGGTGAATGCGAAAAATAGCACAACTAATTAATTATTCTAATAAGTTTATAACGTGGCAGATAGAGACGTGTTGCTGGGGTGATCATTGCTTTATTTCCAGCTAAAACGTTAGGAAATGATGTAGGGTAGGCAGATATGTGTACTGTATTTTGTTGTTGACGATCAAAAAGTTTATTTAGTAGGTATCAGTTGCACCAACTCAGTGACTATGTTAACCGTAGCCTTATGGGCTTATTACACTTGGTTGAATTTAGTCGTCTTAATTCAGTCGATACTAAATTTAGTCAAGTATAATCGCAATTAGCAAGCTAGCATCCTGAATTCAGTAGCAAGGATGGTTTCTGACTGACTGAATCATTTAGAAGCCTAATTAGAAACGCATTTAGGAAGGTGTAATCGCATTTAGTTACTGACTTCAGTCGCTGCGTGAGGATGTATAGTTTTATTTTGTATTCCCGAATAAAAAAGTGAAAGGGCGAGTGCGGTGCGCAGCATAGGTACATACGAAATGACGAAAGAAAAATAAATAATGTTCAATATTTCCTATATCTATGGGACAAAAACGACAAACAAATCCTGAATAATAATGTACGAAATGAGGTCTTTTAAGTGCTACTGAGTTCATTTAAAAATATAGACGAATCGGCACGTCCGACTTCATGGTTATTGATTCAGTAACTAAATAAGGACAGTGTGATAAGAAGCTTCTAATTTGAGCTTCTGAATTTAGAAGACTAAATTCAGCAAAGTGTAATAAGCGCTTTATCAAAATTTCTGTCAAATCAATACAAGACATAAATATGACAAGTTTACAGTTATAGTTAGTTGGTTCAACTGAGCCCTACTTATAAATCAATTCATTTTTATATGATTTTTCTGACTAGCCTTTTTACATCAGCTTCGAGTCTAACCAGATGAGGCTGAATAGCAGTATTTTACACGGAGCGACTACCATCAGACCTCCGCAAAACAGTTTTTTTTTTTTAATATCTTTTCCCCACACTAAGATTTCTCTTGTATCGTAGGTGCGTTTGCAGACACAAGTCTCATATACACAAATGCCCAGACCCGAAACAACCATCTGTAGGCCATTCAAATTTTTGTTCCGTGTGGGAATCGAACGCACGATCCGTAGCGCAGAAGCCAAACGCTTAGCCACTGCACCAAATGTGTCGTCACTGTTACTGTTAAGTTACTAAACTTTGCCGATATCCTAAGGTTAGACCGGTTGTCAGACTTTCGGGATTTTGACTATCCCTACTCAAAACAAAATAAGAGCCACTAGGTATTTAAGGTATACCATGAAAAATATAAAATTAACACATTGTTCCATTTTCGTAACCTTAAAACAATGTTATTGTTTACCATTTATGCTAGTAACTGTTGAAATTTGTGATTAATAAACATGTTTAATTAAGTTTTGATAAAAAATGACAATTTAGGATAAAAAACACAAATAACAAAAAGTCACTAATTTAAAAAAACTTCACTTTTGGTTTCTTTTTCTCTTCATTAATAACGGTTATGCCCTCCTCTTTTGTCTATGCACTCCTGTGGCCTGGAATGCATGCTCTCTATCAAATGCCTGACGTTTTCAGCTGGGATCTCTTCCCAGGCACTTTTCAAATCGTCAATCAGTTGCTGCTGGTTGTAGACCTCTTGCGCACTCTCTCTAACCCTTCGTTTTAATTGGTCCCACATGTGCTCGATCGGATTTAAGTCCGGACTATTTGCTAGCCACTGCAACACTTGAATGTGAGAGCCTTCCAGTACAGACTGAGTCGCTTGAGCTGTGTGTGCACGAGCATTGTCTTGCATCAGGACGAACCCAGGACCCATTCGCTGTGCAAATGGAATCACATGAGGCCTGACGACTTCCTCAATGTAACGCTGAGCAGTTACGGAACCTTCATTTAAAATAGCGAGTTCAGTTTTGCCGTGTAAGCTTATTCCACCCCAAATCATTACATTGGGTCCACCGAAACGTTCAACTTCGTGAATGCGGGCTTCAGAAAACCGCTCGCCACATCGCCTCCCATACTCTAATGCGCCGATCGTCATTAAAGAATTTTACTTTACACTCGTCGGTGAAAAGCACCATGCTCCACCCGTTTATGCCCCAGTCTAAATATTGACGAGAGAAACTTAAACGATTTGCACGTTGAGCCCTGGACAATGGAATTCGAACAACTCGACGTTTTGAAGATTGCTGGTCTTTGTGCAATCGGTTACGGATCGTTTGGTCACTGACACGAGTACCCGTTGTCAACCATAGGCGATTTTGTAACTTACGAGCCGTCACTGTGCGTTCTCGGCGGGCACTTAACCGGATGTACCGATGCTCGTGAACAGTTGTAATGCGAACTCGATCCGAACCAGGTCTTATTGCAACACTACCAGTCTCTTGGAAGCGATTCCAAGCATTTTGGATAGCTTTCCTAGAAAAACCCAGATGCAAAGTCTTAGGTGGCTATTCGGACACAAAAAATCTCGGCACCGGCCGAGTTTCCTATTTTTAAATTTTGATGTCGGAAATTCGCCCGAATATTTTTGTGCGTGTTGCCGAGTTTACACCTTTTATAAATCGTAGTTGTACATTCGGCCAAAATAAGATTTCGTATAAATTCGTTATCCTTACGACGATATATTTATATCTGAGGTAGTAAATAAAATTGAGCGTAGTTATCAATAAATTATATAATATGCGAAACTCTACAGAAATATTTGAAATAGGGAGTTTTATTTTTATTTTCGAATGGCAATAATTATTTTAATCTTAATTAGAATCGATTATACGCACATTAGATCCCGATGTTTAAGTTATATATTCATAAGCATAGTGCTATTTTGTCACTACAGTGACTTATCGTTATTTCACTATCAATTAAAGAATTAATAAAACTTCCTATTTCAAATATTTGCTGTACAGTTTCGTATATTATATAGTTTTTTTTAAATGATGGCCTGCATTTCGGTCTCAAGTACAAAATCAAAGAGGTTAAATATCGAAGAGTTTGTAGCATCAATATTTTGTTACTTATTAATTACTTAACGTTCATTAAATTACACTGAAATTTGAAAATAACTAGTGGCTCTTATTTTGTTTTAAGTAGTATATATGAAGGGTCCACTGCAATAATGAGAAATGTCCTCTGTAATTTGTTTTAAGATATTTGCTTTGTAATTTTATAAATGGTGAAAGAAAACTCAGATTTAAAAATGAACACCTATGATGCTGAGCGTTCTAGACGTGTATCTGATTTAAAAAAATGTATTTATCTCGGTACTGTAAGCGATATTTCTGAGTTTGTAAAAGAGATTACGAACTGCATATATCAAGTGTCTAAATGGCATTCATCTTTATTGCAGTGGATATATACATATATCTGTATACAGAATGACTGGTCATACACTAAAGATATCTTAAGGGGTCATTATACTCATCATTATGAACAACTTTTACTATGGGACCAAACGGGAAACCGCGAAAAAAAAAACAGCCGTTCCCTACATTTATGTTCGCATTATTTGTCAAAATGTAGGGAACAGCTGTATTTTTTTCTCGATTTCAGGTTTTGTCACATAGTAAAAGTTGTTCATAATGATGAGTACAATGACCCCTTAAGATATAGTTAGTCTCACCAGTCATTCTTTATACAAGCTTAGTTTTAAATACTAAAACTGAAACTAGTGTGTTCAGAATCACTAGGAGAATCGATTGACATATTTTTTATACTTACCACATTTTTTTTTTTTTCATAAATTTCAGTTTTGTTTCAGTAGGTTTCTACCCATAACATTTGACGGGAATAGACACCTTGAGGCTTGAGATGGTCCGCTCGGTCCGTTTCCGTGTATTCGACAACCCCTGCATAGCACATCTCAGGCATTTCACACTTTACTAGGGAACATAACGCGACATAAACTACGGTGTAACTTGGAGATTTATTTTAAAAAAACACATATTCAGGCGGTTCTGATGAAAATCTTGTTGGGGTGTCTCGGTTTTTGTATATACTAAAAATAACATTGTATATATTATAGCCTTCATTATGTAATGTTAAAGGTAGGACAGACCGCGGCAAGCGCAGCTTAACTTTGCAAATCACATAATCCGCGCGGTAGTTAATTAGCCACGAGCCTAATATTTATAATAATCATAAATGATTTTTAATACCTATTTAAACGAAAATGTTGTTATATCAGGAAAGCCTTGGCTTTATTGTGGAAAAAGGTTTTAAAATTTTAATGGGCATTATTTATTTTACTTTCTGTGGAAGTGCCGTGCAAACCTTCCTATTCTGAACAGAAGCTGTGCCGGCTCTGTACGCGTAGGAAATATTTATTTTTCTTGGACAAAAGATAAAACACCAAACACGAGGTTAGGTAGATGCGATGTTAATCGGCTGAGTATAATGTAAACAGCCATTTTTTTTAATAATACTCTTTTTCTAATCATCCTAATTATTCCGAAATTATTCAAAAATAACATTCAGAAGCGAAGTAAAATAATAAAACTGATACATAAATGGTTTCCTTCTTTTTAACGTCGTTCCATATCTAAAAACTCGTATAGAGTTTCTAGATTGCAAGCTAATACAAGCACGAGAACAAGTTATTAGCATCCCTTTACTTTTTTTAATACAATAAAGACAAGCACTTTATTAGTTTCCTACTTCCTTTCATTTCTAATCTATATTCCAGACAGATAATCTGTATTCCTAGCTCGGTAGGCTGTGCTGGCGTTGCTGCTGCAGCTGCGGAGGTCCTAAAGCAGCGAAAATATAATAACTTTATTAGTAATAACATTTTCGAGCCGTTTGGGGTCGAAACACTCGGGCCGTGGGGTCCGAGTACCCAACTCCTATTCAGAGATGTTGCAAAGCTGCTAGTCGACACTTCCCGTGACCCGAAGGCTGGCCTTTACTTTGGTCAGAGGATTAGCATTGCCATACAGCGTGGCAATGCTGCCAGCCTTCTGGGCACGTTACCAGTTGACAGCGATGCGGAGGAATATTTTGATGCTCTATTTTAGTTTATACTTTTATTAGAATATATTTTTCTTTATTTGTATATACTTTTATTTGTAATTATGTAAATATTGCTTGTAATATATTTAAATAATTACATATTATATTGGTTGTAATAGGGAGGAGCTCGTGGCTAAATAATTACAGCCGCATAGACCGATCTTCCGGGTTAAGCCACGCTTGCCGAGGTTGGTCTGTGGATGGGTGACCATTTACCATAGCGAGTTTCCTCCGTGCCTCGGAAAGCACGTAAAGCCGTTGGTCCCGGCTGTCATTTGTAGATCTTTGACAGTCGTTACTGTTGGTCAGAAGCCAGAAAGTCTGACAACCAGTCTTACCAAGAGTATCGTATTATCCAGTTACTGGGTTGTGGAGGTCTGATAGGCAGTCGCTCCATGTAAAATACTGATATTCAGCTGCATCCGGTTCGACTGGAAGCCGACCCCAACATAGTTGGGAAAAGGCTAGGCAGATGATGATGTAGGTAAATATTGTTTGTGTAAATATTGTAAGATTAATAGTTCTGATTAATAAAACATAGTATCTGTATTCTAAATATAAATTTAATAACAGTCTATGTATTGTATTTTGTTAGTACATAAATTAATAAACCAATGCTCGGTTCCTATTGCCAAAAACGAATCGTTTTGCTTATTAATAGTAATATTGTTAATCGCCTAACTGAGCATATAAATACACTCATAAGATAATTTTACCTGTGATGGCTACAAACGTATGGAAGGCTCTACTATGCAACTATGGGGTCTTCGCTTCATTATTGCTAAATATGCAAAAGTCTTAATTTTAACCAGTAGGTAACGCTTGGTAAGCCATAAGAATAGGTGGTAAGGCAACAGTTTTTATCTTTGATGTCTTTATTATTTCTTTGTTTTCATTGTTGTTTAATTTTAATCGTAGAAAAACATAAAAATCTTCTTCTTAAGTTATTATGCAGCTCTGATCTTGCTTCAAAGTCAAAAGACTATTTAAATTTTAATGGAATGTCATTTTTTGTGTATTAGCGCTGCCGTTTAATGACCTCTTTTAAAGCATAAAACATTTTAATTTATTCAAAAGATAAAGAAAAAAATACTTTAAATCGTAAAGCATGAGACAATACCATTTGAGTTCTTTGCCTGCATGCATGGTAAGATCATTTAATGTAAATATATTAATAATATTATACATTATGTACTCCTTCGGCATACTGAAGTGGACTCAGACTGAACTAAATGCCTTGCATAGGAGATTCCGGACTCTGCTGACCGCATATCGAATGCATCACTCGCGATCGTCAGTAACGAGGCTGTATATCCCGCGAAAGTGTGGGGGCTGGGGTTTACTAAATGTTAAGACCCTCCACAATCGTGAGATGAGCAACCTGAGGGAATATTTCCTACACGCTGACGCGGGGATGCACCGTGATGTCGTCGCAGTAGAATAAGGACTCACCCCACTCCCCTTGGCTAAAGAGAACTGGCGCAAGCCTGTGGAACTCAGTACTAATAACCGCAGGGAGGTATGGCAGAGCAAGGAGCTACACGGACGTTTTTACCGGGTCCTCCATGGGCCCGATGTAGACTTCCTAGCGTCCGGATCCTGGCTACAGTTCGGTGACCTATTTGGGGAAACCGAAGGTTTAGTCTGTGCAATTACGGATGAAGTCATCATGACGAATAACTTCCAGAAGTGTATTGTGAAGGACGAGACGGTTGACATATCTCGAGCATGCCACTGTCCGGGCAAGTCCCTCAGGTATATTATTTCCGATTGTTCTCGTCTTGCTAACAGCGAATACTTGCATAGGCATAACCAAGTGGCCAGTATTATTCATCAGCAACTTACTTTGAAATATAACCTCATGGAAACGGAGGTACCGTAATACAAGTATAAGCCCGACCCAGTTCTCGAAAATGGTCATATCACGTTATAATGGGATCGATCTATCATCACTGACAGGACTATTGTCGCCAATAAACCAGTAACCCAAGTGTGAGTTTTTTTACGTTACTACTGTAGTTGCGTCATGCCAAAAATGTATGAAAATTTAGGCAGCGCCTCTAGCGGCGAAAAGCGTGACTAAAAATTTGTTTGACATTTTTAGCGTAACGCAACTACAGTAGTAACGTAAAAAACTCACACTTGGGGTACAGATGTAGTGGTGATAGATAGATCAGAGCGCCGCAAAATTCAACATGTAGGATGTGGATTCGGCAACCATTGTGCCGATAGTCGTAACAGCCAATGGCCTAATGGCCAAGAGCCTCGACCAACACCTCACGAAGCCCTCGTTAGTTGGCTAGATCAAGGGCCTGATACAGAAAGCAGTCCTCCTTCTCGGCGCGTGTTATGAGGAGGTTCCTGTTTCTGGAGACCTAACCACCGCTGCTAGCGTGGACCTCAATTTTTATATTTTCTAATGTATTTTTTATATTAATATTTAAAAATAAGCATGAAAATGAATAAAGGTTATAGATACATTAACAAACCTGCTACTAAGAATCTCATTAGTACCTATAGATAACGTAGCAATTATTAGCAAAACTTACATTTCGATTTTTGCTGCGAAAAATCGAACGTAGGTACGTTTAACGAAAAGTTCATTTTAACAATGCCAATATCCTTTCCGGAGCCGCATAACTTCCCTTGGATCAAAAGTTTACTAACGGTTTTTATTCCCAAAGCACGTCCGAAAAATGCCGGAATTCTAAGTGGAATGCCTACATCATAAAAGGGAAGCTCTCGAGTCCACTTGTTGATATGCCAGTCACATAATACTAACATGCGTTAAAATAGAGCAACGCAGTTGACGCGTCAAGCGCGTTACTCTAAGTGCGTTAAGATATAAGTGGATAGGACAAAGGAACGTTCTGGTAAACATAGTGGACACATCCCTTAAACGGATAGGTAGGGGGCACCCTTTTGATACAATTCGGGGACGTAAATGTATTACTATTGTGGCCGACTTTTACTGGCCATTCGCGTGTAAAGTTTTCAACTGCGCAACAGTGCGCAGTTGAATGGTCGCCTGTTAACCTGTATTTTTATTTATTCGGGCAAAACTGTCTGTTCTGCCTGGTTAACTTACGATCGAGATTCTCACCGTTTATGTTATTTGTTTAGGTACCCACATTTTTTTTTTTTTATATATTTTGCTTTGACTCTTATTTACGTAAGTACTTTGTGCGCTCTGAACATGAATCTTAGTTTTAAACATTGTTTCTCAGTAAGTGAATTATGTATGCAATTCTTCATGAGAAATAAAGTTGTTCTTAAACATAAAAAACCTAAAAAACTTCCTGCTAGAAAATATTAAAATAGGTTTGGTAGTTTCAGCCAGAAAAACGTAGCTTAAGCAAGCAGACAGATACACAGTACTCTCCGCATTTTTTACGTGAAATAATACGAATTACTAATTTCTAGGGCAACAAGAAACAATTGACTGGAAGTGTAGACACAGCAATTAATTATTCGAGTAGGTACCTACTATAGTGTCAAATTCAAAGAAAAACGTTTAATAAAATATGTTAATGATACATTAAATAAAAATATGCTTAGTGAAACTATTTACGCAATAAAACATTCTCAGCGAATAATTTATTATAATCGCCGCATCGATTAGTCCATAGGTTATCTGAACTTTGCATATCTTTGTTAAAACTATTAATTCATGGATTGACGACTCAGATAAATTGGAGAAGGTGTCAAAATGTAAAATGATTACTACGAGAAAGTAGCTACTTTGCTACCAGTGAGAAATAAACATAGCCACGTGGGAAAAAATCTGTAGCATGGATAATCTTATGTTTATACGTCGCAACGCTGATTTAGCGTATTCAATTCATGATGATTTATAAGTTATATCGTAAGTAATTAGAAGAAAAATAGTTATGTATTAGCGATAGGTTCTCTCCATGTACGCGCCAGTAGCTAAACCAAAATCTACCATTTTGAGGGTAATCCAGTTATCTCGCCACCCGGAAAGGACTACTGCTGAACCATACATCTCCATAAAATCAATAGTCGTAATATAACCATTATACAAACCATCATCAGCCCATTACTGTTTCACTGCTGGGCACGGAGCTCTTCTCAGAATGAGAACAGTTTAGAGCCTAAACCCTTCTTATTCTAAGAAGAGGCCCGTAATTGACTAAAGTCTAAACTTTAGACTTTAGTCCATCACGCTAGCATGCCCCCTGATTCAGAACGATTCCTTAATGAAAAAATTAAAATTAAAATTCCATTAGGCGCGCGCGTTCCTCGGGCGTGTGAGAGACGCGGGCGCCGCGTGCGCGACGCGAGCGCACTGCGTAAGCGTCGCGTGTTGCCGCCGTGTGACGTGTGTGAAGCGAGCGCAAGGCGCGCGCGCGGTGCTCGCCTTGGCGTTTAGCCTCCTTCAGTCAAGTCAGTCACAATTTGGACAGTGCCCGTGTTAGCTCACGTCGTTGTGTTGCTGTTTTACAATTACTAACAAAATGGACTCTGACGAGGAAACACTACTGTTAGCTTTGCTACTTAAAAGAAAATTAAATAAGACGCGTAATAAAAAGACTAAACGCCTCTGGCAAGATACATTATGGTCTTCTTGTTCATAAGAGAGTGATTACTATATTTTGTGTTGCAGACATATAAAGAATAGTGAAAAGCATTTTTATGATTATTTACGAATGCCGAGGGCAACATTCAGTGAACTTTGAGACATAATTGAAAGTTATAGTCAGTGCCGAAATTCAAAGTTTAGACTTCCTGTGACACCTGAAGAAAAGCTGGTTATAACAATAAGGTAAGAATGTATGGGAATGTAGAATGAAACAAATAGACGAAATTTATCAAAATACACTTTATTCAATAATTGACATACTTTATCATGCAAAATTACCCTTCTATTATATGAAAATTTAAACGTTTTTATTCATGTAGTTCACAAAAGTAACACTTATGAACGTCGTCGTTACATTAGCGCCAAGTACTAAATGCGACATGTAATATTTTTTCTAATTATCATCGTAATCATCGCCAAATAAAATGTCATAAATTGATTCTTGTGTTGAATCACTGCGATGCGAATGCGCAGGCGATGAAGTGTTCAAATTTTGCGATGTTGCTAATGCTAATGAATGCATGGGATGAATTAGAAGACGAATCTATAAACGTAAAATAACCAGGACTACCATAATTACTATTTTGGCCCGAATATTTGGACATTGCACGTACTTTTTAATAACGCCCATTATTTCCCTTTTAGCGTCCATTGTCAAATCTGAGTTTATGACACTAAAATCATTCAGTAATGACATAAAAAAATTGTAATCTGGATATTTTTCCTCCTTTTTGTTCATTCTTGTAGTTAAAATTTTGATTAGTTTCTCAGACTTGTCGTCTTCGACACTTTCTCTTCTAGAATACGGACAAGAATCCTGGCTTTCTTTTTGTAATTTTACCTTCGGTCGAGTATTTGATATTGGGTTAAGAAAAGACAAATAAGGTGCATAAATATAGCCTCTGCCCGTTGTTGGATTCGACCCACTTTTTGATTTTTTACTTTTATGTCTTGTATAACAATCTCTAATGCCTTTCCATTTTTTTTTGTAATTTCGCAGCTGAAACAAAAATTATAAATTTAATTAATATTTGTTTCTTTCAGGTATTTAGCTACTGGAGCTTCATTCAAAGATTTGCAATTTTCCTTCAGAAGAGGATTTACAACAATGGAAAAGATAGTGCAAACGACTTGTCAAGCTATTATTAAAAACTTATTTCAGATTTGCATGCCACCCAGAAAAGCATCAGACTGAAAAACAATTGCAAATAACTTTAATTTGAAAGCAAATTTTCCTAACTGCATAGGTACGTACCATCGACGGCGAACATATTAGAATGATAAGACCATGCGGTAGCGGTTCCCTTTACTACAATTATAAAAAATATTCTTCAATCGACATATTGGCAGTGTGTAATTCAAATTATGAATACATATATGTAGATGTTGGCTCTTATGGAAAAAGTTCTGACTCAACAATTTTCCGTAATAGCAGTTTTTACAACGAAATACAAGAAAAAGTGTTAGACATTCCCGAACCAGCTCCAATAACAAACAACGGTGCGCCTCTTCCCTTTGTACTAGTAGGCGACGAAGCTTTTCAATTATCAGGTTATGTGCAACGACCTTACGCTGGCAACAATTTGACACACAAACAAAGAGTATATAACTACAGATTTAGTCGTGCAAGGAGACAAATAGAATGCTCTTTTGGAATTATGACAGGAAAATGGAGGATTTTGCACAGACCGTTAAATGTTGGACTTGAATTTAGTGAACAAATTATTAAAACTTGTTGCATATTGCACAACTTTGTTAGATCTAGGAAGATTTGCACACCGGAAATTAACATATCAATAATTTCTGGACTCGATAGCAATCAAAACAATGACTGTGAAGAAACAGAAGGTATACAATTTTCAAGAGGTATGACTGAAAGAAATAAGTTTGCTGCTTACTTCGTCTCAGCGGAAACTTCATTGTCATGGCAAGATAATAAAATTTAAAACTTACCCTCTTCATTATTTTGCTTTGCAGTTTTCGTTTCAAAATCATTTATAAATAAAGTGCTGATTTCTTCCCACGCCTTTTTTTTGCAATACGATCACTGTACTCCCGTGTAGTCATGTCCCATATCGCAGGACGATTCTGTATTTCTAGGATAAAGCTTTCGATATTAATTTCACTCGGTGACTCCATTTTTAACGCGTGTCAACACAACACTGTCCGCCATGTAACTGACTGAAACAGTAGCGGGCGGCGGGGATAGCGGGCGAAGGGGTAAGAACGCGACTCGAGCGCCGTGTGCGCGCCGCGCGCGCGCCTCGTGCACTCTCCACACACGCCGCAGGGCGGCAAAACGCGACGCTTACGCAGCGCGCTCGCGGAGCGCGCGGGCCGCCCGCACTACTCACACGCCCGAGGATGACGCGGACAGCCTAGTCAGTTGTCGAACGATTCGCGTTAAGCTATCTCTTTTTCTCCCATTACGAGAATCCTAGACGGAACGAGATAACAAACCGAATCGGTCGACAACTGCTTATCGAAAACGAATTGGTACTGGGGTGCGAGCACGGATCTTTTTATCGAGTCGATTCGAGAAATGTATCTATTCTAAACGTCAAATTTGACATAAGATATAGATAAAACGGCGACAGTTGTCGTCTCGACTCGATAAAAAGATCCGTGCTCGCACCGCTGGTCCGGTTTGACGGTCTACAAATCAAGAAGTATTTTTTTGGAGCGCTCTCAGTTGTGTGTCCGATGTTTTCCTTCGCCGTTACGGAAGTGATAATCAAATTCTGATCCGCAAATGAATTCGAAAAGTCAGAGTTGCGAGCCGGGAACCAATTTAGATCCTCCTGCAAGAAAGGCAAGCGTTCAATCGCTAGGGTACCTATCACTGCTGTCGTTTTTACGCCACCCTTGATTGTAATTACAGGGTGTAAGCGAATTCGATTAATTCCTTCAAACCACGGATTAACCCTAAAGGGGTATTTCTGAAAATCAACTAAAAAAAAACTTTGTTTTTTTCCCGAGTGATTTTAGAGCCCCGAGTTAACTGACTGCAAAGAGCGATATCGCGTTAGTCGTGCACGCCAGCCGTGTTGCCATGCTTTCATTCATTTATGCGTGGCATCGAAATGTTCAGTAAAATAAAAAAAAAAACTTACTTTTTCACTGACCCCTTATTAGGTGGTTTAGATACGACCACTTACCAAAACCGCAAGAAAAAAAAAGATATTTTTATTTTAATCAAGCTAAATCCCTTGCAGGCTAATCTACACCAGTAGTAGATCATGTGGTTTTAAGGAATTACACGATGTCGTTTACACCCTGTATAACGGCACCAGATAATATTACCCATTCATTTGACATAATCCCTTAGACGCCTCTCACTCCTACGAGGAGAAGATGGTGACAGATTCATTGCTTAGAAACCAGACTGTATGCAGTGAAATATGACTCTATGATTAGCGTCAGATACGAAACGGTATTGTTAATTGGCTAGATTAAGGCAGTTGTACCACCGACGCCGGCGAGGAAGCGACTAACTATCAACTATTTTCTCGCTCAAGAAACGTACAAATAGATATACGTTCCGTGTAAACAAAAGAGATGCATGTATTAATAGTTAATCGCCGACTGTTCACACTGCCGGCGAGGACTCGCCGGCAGTGTGAACTGTTTGTCGCTGAGCGACATACTTGCTCAGCAATGCTCGCTTGGCCGTCAGACCTCACGCCGAGAGACCAACCAGCGGTCAAATGCGAGTGTTGCGAGTAATCGCCCGTCGCACTCGCACACTCACTTATAGCCCAGCGACAAAACTATCGGAACTACACACTCGCTTCTAGCTGCTCGCTAACTCGTTTCTAGTTTCTAGCTCTACTCGCTTCTCGCTCATCGTCGGCGGTGGGACAAGTGCCTAAATACGTAGACACTATACTTAATTGGCGAGGTGTTCAGTTACCCATAGTGACTACAATGCATTGCATTATAATGACAATCTGTAGCTCCTACATACTCTACACCGCAGGTTGTATTGTGCTCGTGGCTTTGTATCGGCTTGGTTAATATCACACATGCCTAGAAAATAATTGGCGCATGAACCGTGATTACCTGATTACTGTATATCTTGTCATAGTGATTAATGCGATAATGCATTAACATAACATCACGCCTGTTCCCCGAAGGGGTGGGCAGTGGTGTTTAGTACACCCTCATTTCGCGGTTATGTTTAAATCCCATTTAATAGGGGGCGTCCCTATATTGAGAAATTCCACACGGAAACACCTAATAAAACTTTGCCCTTAATTAACTGCGGTAATAAACTGTAATTAATTTAGTTTAAACAGACCGGTATTAATGAAGGGAAATTGAATGAAGCGAACCGGTTAAAGTTTATTTTTAAACGACTTCAAAAAGTCAGTTGTATTTTTTTATATATTTTTTTTGCCTTAGGTCTCCGTCATTTATGAACCGTATTGAAACGTTATTTTTTTGTTTGAGAGGGTTACTTCCCGTTTGGTCCCATATAAATGTTATTATGATTAGATCATGAACTTCAGAGATAATGAACGGAACTCATAATCGAATCAAAGCAAAATTCTCAAATACCTAATAACGCAAACCCACCAAATACCGACCTCCTAAAAACCATCATTTTTGTTTTATTCAGACATAACGCCTGATAAGGGTAATTCTGGTGCTGTAGGTCTCATATTAAAGTAAAATTCATATACCTACTTATTAAATCTAGCAAGGAATATAAAATTCACATTTAATTAGTTTTGATATGAAGTAAAAAATGACAAGTAGTTTCAAATCTGCTGCCCGCCATATCTCCGTCCGCGAAATAACTGTCAGCCGTAATCTGACTACTGGCATACCTAACACCGTCCATCAAATTTGCCTTTTGCAAATTTGGTGAAACCAGAGTCTCACCTCTCGATCTCGATACCCTTAGCAGCTCACAGTGGTGTTGCCCCCTTTTGCCTGTTCTGGCGGTTTTCCAGGGGGCCCAGCTAGCGAGTTAGTGGGTCACCGTCTGCCAAACCAAATCAATGTTTAAAGGAGAAAGGTTACCATATGTTTGATTAGACCGCCAAAAACGATGCCTGACGCGCCGCGCAACGCCCCGCATCTCCCTGAACGAGGCCTAAGTATAAAAGATAGATTATTTTACAAATGAAGATATTAAGTAGTTTCCGTTTGATATGTCAAGAGTATTTTGTTGCCTTATTTATTGATATAACGGTTCAGTTCAATATATTCTACAAAAGTATCGACTATCTACACGTGCGTGTGAATTATATTGAGTTCGGATCGTGTATAATTTATACATACATGAAGCATATCCTTTTTATTATGTACAGCAGAAAAATAACTAAAAACAAAAAAGTTTCAGTCAAAATTAGGTTCATTGATTAACAAATTCAAGGGAGTTCTCTTTCGTTTGTCATAGTTAAATTTAATTATTATTAGACAATTATCATCATTAACATATCGGCCAAAAGACGTCCACTGCCGAACATAGGCCTACCATCGAATATTAATATGATACCACCGTATATTTCCACAACGACTGGTAACATGCCACCTGCATACAACTACTCCCAGCGAACTTCACTTCATCTACCTTGAGGCCGTCACTCACTGCGTTTTCCGGTGCCTGGTCTCCACTCGAAAACCTTTCTGCCCCAACGGCCATCGGTTCTACGCGCTATGTTCCCCGGGCCATGCCACTTCAGTGTACACATTCAGCTATGTCGACAACAGTTCTTCCTTCGACAATGACAAAGCTTTTCTTTTATTAAACACACGAACACGCATCGGTGTAGGTATGATCGGCGTTTTCTGTAATCAGGATTTTATTAGACAATATTATCCTGATTACTGGCTTTGATTTTGACAAAAACAATATTCATTGCGTGGTACATAGTTGTAGAGAAATTGGATTGTTAATACATACGTTCTTATGGAAATTGTTGACCTGTCAAAATCAAAGCCATAGCGATTACAAGTGTGTTGCGCTATTAGGATGCTAAATGGATAATAATGATCTGGAAACTGTGAATTACTTACCTTTAAACCGTTAGTAAGTTTTTTTTTCAGTATTCATTGGGAATACAGTCCGTATGTTCAGTGTAGACAAGCATACATTGGGTACTTGTAAAAGCAGATTGATCAAGAAACAAATCTAAATTTTACTGAGCAGTTTGATGTGCATTTGTGGTTGTGTTTACTAAGTTATACTTAATAAACTCAATCACAAATACACATCAAACATAGGTACCTACTTGTTGTAGGCGTTGTAGCGGTGGTAATTGTATGGATTATAATTCTTGGCAGATTGTATGTCGACACAGAGAGACGTATAGTCGCGTTGAAAAGTAAAGTATGATTTGATGTGACAGTTTGCATGCAACTTGACACGTATTGTTCTCAACCAACTTAGCTGTTTTATTTTGTCTCTTGTTTCTGCTAACGAACTTTGTGTATAGACTTGGCCTTTGATAATAACATCCTAATTACAGAAAACCATCGACCACATCATCACTTACCTTCAGGCGAGATAGTTGTCAAACCCGAGCCTATCGATCGATTTGACGATAATACTAAGTGCTATGGAACGACCGTTTATATCTATTATTGTAAGTTCAGGGGCCCAATTCTCCTAAAATAAATTGTTGCCAAACGCAATCGAACCACAACCGTCAGTCAGTTTTTGTTTTCGAAAACTTTCAAAATGATTGATTTTGTTTTTTGTGTCAAACAATTCGACAGCTTTTGAAATTGAGAACTGGGGCCTAATTCTCCTAAAATAAATCTTGATAAATCACAACCGAACCAAGGCCGAACCGTTCTTTCAGACAGTTCTCAATTTCAAAAGCTATCAAATTGTTTGACACAAAAAACAAAATCAATCATTTTGAAAGTTTTCGAAAACAAAAACTGACTGACGGTTGTGGTTCGATTGCGTTTGGCAACACTTTATTTTAGGAGAATTAGGCCCCTGTCTGAATGAACGGTTCGGCCTTGGTTCGGTTGTGATTTATCAAGATTTATTTTAGGAGAATTAGGCCCCTGCTTCTCCTGTCGTGTCAACTAGATCCGTACGAAAACAATTACTCATGCCGTAGTAAAAGATTAGCCAGTCATCGCGGTTGATAGCGTTACTAACTGCCCAGGGTGCGCCGGATGTACTTAAGTACATACCATAATATCACGCCTGTATTCGTCGAAGGGTTGGGCAGAGGTGTATAGTACACCCTCATTTCGCCGTCACGTTTAAGTCCCATGTATTAGGCAAACGAGCCTAGTGCCAACAACCGGGCACAAATCCTGATTCCGGGCTGCTACCGAGAAAGTCCACACAGAAAAACCCAGTAACACTTTGCCCGACCCAGGAATCGAACCGAAGACCTCACACTCAACGAGGCAGTCTTACATTCTCAAGTACGTTACTCGAATTCGTTTATAAGTTCAAAGATGAAAATACATGTTATGTATTGATATTACAGATAATAAATGTGGATGAACTATTCTAGAGAAACAAGCAAAATAGAATTGCACGGTCACTGTACAGTTATAATGGCCTCCTAACGGAATGTCCTTAAAATCGTGTCAGTTTTGATGACCTATAAAACGATGCCACCCACGTAAGTTGTTGTAATTCATTTTTGTGTTGTTCACGTAAATGTGACAATTTTTATGTATGTTATCTATTCCAAATATAAAAATACCAAAAAACTGTATATATTTTTGCTATTTTTATATTTGGAACAGATGATAATAAATAAAATTAGACACATTTACGTGAAAAACACAAAGTTGCAATTTGTGACTTACAACAACTTACGTGGGAGGCATCGAAATATACAAGGTTAGTCAGAAAGGGGGTACTAATCCGAAAGGTTGTTAAAGTACCCATAATAATGAGTCACTTTTGTTCCACCACTTTTCCCAAAACTCAATAGTTTAAGAGAAATAGCTGTTCAAAAATTACAAAACAGATATGCTAATATTTATTTATTTATTTATTTAATACTTCAATGCACAATGGTGGTACATAAGGCGGACTTAATGCCACAAGGCATTCTCTACCAGTCAACCTTTGGGTCAAAGAGAAAAGCATCGAAAAGAGGTACAAAAATAAAAATAAAAAAAGGATATTTGCGACTTAATTAACTATACATAACAAAACAATTAAAAATATAGGACATAGATAATAAAATAAAATGTAAATAAATACATAAATATGTACATAAATATATATATATATACAAATACGATATTATTGTGTATGAACATAAGTATAATTATGACGAAAACTGTAAATGTCAAACTAGGGAGGCAGCGATTTCAGGTAGTATTCCCGGACTTTGCGTTTAAACAAAATTTTGTTGGGAGCCTTTTTAATATCCAGGGGAAGCACATTCCAGAGTTTGATTGCTGAGACAGCGAAGGAACTGGAAATGAAACCCGTACGGTGAGAAGGAATCTGAAGGAGCAAATTTTCAGAAGCACGAAGGTTACGATTGTGAGAACTACCTAAAACTTGAAAACAACTTTTCAGATACCCAGGAGCACAAGGATCATTTAAAATAGAAAAAAGCAAACAGAGAGATCTGAGGGATCTTTTCTGACGAATAGGCAGCCATTTAAGCTGAGAACGATAAAAGGAAATGTGGTCATATTTACGAAGTCCGTAAACAAAACGAATACAATTGTTGAGAAGTCGATCCAATTTGTTTAGAAGTTCTTGGGATACATCAGAGTAACAAACATCAGCATAATCAATTATGGGAAGCACAAGAGACTGGACCAGCAGTAATTTAGTACTAGATGGGAGAAAGTGTTTAAATCTATAGAGAGATCGCAGTGTGGATGTGACGCTCTGGCTGACCTGATTGACTTGCTTGTGCCAACTTAGCCTATTGTCTATATGCAAACCTAAATCCTTCAAGTTGTTTGACAACGGAATAACTAAATTATTAAATCTAATCGGCATTAAGTGTAGAGTGTTTAGGTTTTATAGATGGAACGAGCTGCCAATCAGCATTGCTTGGCATTTGCTGACGTTAACGGAAATTCCAAATTTCCTGGACCAGTCTCTTATCATATGAAGGTCAGCATTCAGGTTGGAAATACAACCATCTATACTGCCGACATCAGTGTGAGCGTAAAGTTGCAAGTCATCAGCATACAGATGGTAAGAGCATTTGAGGATGTTAGTAACGGAATTTATAAATAAAGAGAATAATAAAGGAGAGAGTATACCGCCTTGTGGTACGCCAGTTGCCAAGTTGAACCAGTCAGAACATTCGTGATCAACTCTTACTGCTTGCTGGCGTCCACGAAGATAGGATGAGAACCATTCCCGTGACAACGACGAGATCCCAATTTGCATCAGGAGGGCCAGGAGAATATCGTGATCAACGGTGTTAAAAGCGTTGGAAAAGTCTATTAAAATTAATACCGTTATCTTCGAATTCTCCATACCGGACCTAACATCTTCTGTAACTTTGAGGAGAGCAGTGGAGGTACTGTGACCAGGTCGAAAACCGGATTGGAATTGGGATAACAAGTTATTTTTGTAGATAAAAGCGGAAATTTGTTTGTGGGTAACAGCTTCAAGGATCTTCGAAAGGAATGGGAGAATTGAAATTGGCCTGAAGTGACTAATTAAGCTGGGGTTAGATATTTTTGGAAGAGGGATGATGAAAGCCTTACGCCAGATTGAAGGATAAACCCCAGTATAAAGAGAAAAATTTATGATATGTGTTAAAACAGGAAGTATGGTGCTAAGGATGAGCGTTAACATCCTCCTGCTCACTCCGTCACAGCCGACAGCTTTAGACTTTAGTGCTGTAAAGATTTTGTGGATTTCGAGGTCAGTCACGGGGGAAAACGTAAAAGAATTGGGAGATAGTATCGGCATGGAATTAATGTCAAGAATAGTATTTCTTCTCACATCATCTGTAAGAGTGCCTGATGTAGAAAAATGTTGGTTTAAATCATTTAATGTCAAATTCGAAGGTAAAATATTGGTTGATGACTTAGATATGCCAAGTGATTTAAGGAACTTCCATATATCAGCCGGTGAAGAGCTTAGAACATTTTCACAAATGTATCGGCGTTTAGACACTCTCACCATCTGGTTACACCGATTTCTTGCTAACTTATACAGGCACCAGTTCTCCTCACTGCGATCCCTTCTATATCTTCGGAAAGCCCTGTCACGTCGTCTCATTGCCATACGGACTCCAGGGGTAATCCAGGGAGCCGGTGGACGCTTAACTCTAACAGCCTTAAGTGGGGCATGTGTATTTATAAGATGTAACACAGATTTATTCAAAAGAGCAACTTTGTCATCCACTGTAGGCGCTTCGAGAATATTGGACCAGTCTATGGATTGTGCATCATTATTAAGCTTTTCCTTGTCCAACCTCGCATAACTCCGAAGAAACATAATGGCGGGACGAGGCTTAGGCGGTTTAACTTTGTATGACAGGTATAATAAATCATGCCTTGAGAGACCTGGAGCAGCTACCTGACCATGATTGGCAACAAGATCCACAGAAGACACGAGAATGAGGTCAATCCAGGAGTCATTGGTGTCAGCATTTTGATGAGTCGGATTCAAAGTGAGACACGAGATATTTGTCGACTCCAGGATTGCTCTCAGTCCGCGAGATCTTGGAGTGTTCTTCACGAGGTCTGTGTTAAAGTCACCCATGATTATGAGATGTCTGTACTCGGAACAGACAGATTCGAACAAAGTTTCCAGACTGGAGAAATAATTTATAGCAGGTGGACAATATACAACTCCGAGAATGGCTTTAACCCCTTTAATAGATATTTCCAGTAGTAAGAACTCAGGATTGCCATTATAAAGTGACGGTGAAGCAAATAGGATTTTGTAAGGGATGTCACCACGTAGATAAATGGCAACACCCCCGGCCCTTTTCCCTGTGCGGTCATTGCGAATTAGAACGAAGCCAGGTAGACTAAAAAACGTAGAAGGAAGTTCGGGTTTGAGCCAACTTTCAGATACTAAAATTGCGTGCATAGAAACATCACAAAAAATATCCAACAGCTCCGAGTGGTGCTGAGGAATACTTTGAGCATTAACGTGACATACGTTAAAGCATTTCGGAAACCGCTGAACCTCTCCAGTTAAGTGACAATTAACAGAGAACGATTCATCAAGAGAAGAGAAAGAGATAGATGAATTATCACACGCTGAATAAAATGAGTCATCGTCGGACATAATATAAGTATAATATATAAAATAAACAAATATAAAATAAACAAATATAAAATAAACAAATATAAAATAAAATTGACTTAAGGGGTAAAAAAATAACTTATTTAAAACTGCAAAAACCTGCCGGCCGACTGTTCACAATAAAACGTAGTCAATTAACAGGTACACGTTTCCGAACGCATCGATGCTAAAAGCCAAGAGTCCAGAACAAAGTAAAAATAAAAAAAGCAAATTTGACAATTCAATTTAGAAATAAAATAACCAAAAGTCGGTAGAAAGAATAAAATGAACAAGTTGAACTTTGGTCAAATTAAAAAGAAAGCAAAACTATACATAGAACAAACAAAACAAAATTCTCATCAAGGACATGTAAAAACAACATCAAGTACGAGAAAAAATACAAACACAGAAAGATGTACCTAGGAGCAGTTTTTCTTTGATACATTCCGCCTCGACCTGGTTGAGACCTGCACGGGCACCGGACTTGCATTCTTCGAGCTTGCCTTCGAAACGGGTGGAACCTCGAGCGTCTTGCCATGCTCCACACCCAGAGCAACGACTTCCTCGTAACCGAATACACGACGTCGCTTGCCATCAGGAAGCTTCACGTTTATGTTGCCGTCCATCGTCCACACGTTCGTCACCCCGAACAGCTTACGAGCTGTCGAGAAAGCAGTCTGCCTCTGTCGCGTTAGGAACTCGGACAACACAAATGATGATCCCTTCAGCTTGGCCTTGGTCTTCCAGATGTCATCTTTAACCGTGGAACCAGTGAACCGGAGTAGGATGGGTCTAGGGCGACTATCGGATGCAATACCCAGCCTGTGGCATACACGTAGTGAAGAGGGCATGAAGTCAGATAAACCGAACTTACTCTGCAGGATTGATGCCACAGTATCCGCAACCTTTTCATCAGCTTTCTCCGGCACACCATTAAGCATCAAGAACTTCTTTCTATGACGCATCTCCATAACGTCCACACTCTTGCTCACCTCAACAAGCTGCTGCTGTAACACGCTGAGGACGCTCCACACATGCGTTTTGAAGGCACTGAAATCCTTATGTAGGCCGCTCAAATCTGCTCCAGGAGAAGATGCCCTCAGGTGTGCTTCAAAATCAGCCATCCGCTGATTGAGTGATGTCATTGCCAATCGCTGAGTCTCGGCTATGTCAGCAATAGTGGTCATAGTGGCAACGTTAAGAAAGGTGCAGTGTATAAGTTGTAGTGTACCCATCATTGGGATCATTTTTTTCTACCAGACCATACCTGGGAAATCATCGGTTTTGGAGATATTGAAGGTTTCCATTTATTTTTTTTAGTTTTTTCCAAAAGCGAATTCCAAGTCATAATACTAAACTTTTTTCTAAACAAACATTATCAAAAATTTCAATTTTTCCTAACAAATTACGCATTTGAAGTTACAAAAACGCAATGAATATCAAACGGACACCACCGCTTTGGCTCAGCTGTGTGGCCGCTGCACGCGTGCAAACGCGCGGCATCGCCACAACCACACATTGCGCGCTACAAAAAAAGCGTTTTTTTTATGCCAAAAAATAAAAGTCGTTTCCCAGCAATAATTTTTGGTCCATGTAATTTAGTTTGATGTACAGAGTGCATAGATTTCGGCTATGTGATGGGTCTTTTTACACCCTGTATACCTATAATAGTATTTTTGTAGCATCACGCCTGTTTTTCCCCCAAAGAGGTAGATCTCATGTAGGGGAATAAAATATTGATCTGTGCTTATATTTTACTTTAAAAACTCGAATGAAAAGACCCCAAACATTACACTTTCTATCAAAACTGTTACAAAGGCCAATTCTATACACAAAGTTCGTTAGCAGAAACAAGAGGCGAAATAAAACAGCCAAGTTGAGAACAATACATGTCAAGTTGCATGCAAATTGTCAAATCATACTTTACGTTTCAACGCGGTTATTCGTCTCTCTGAGTCGACATACAATCTGCCAAGAATTATAATCCATACAATTACCACCGCTACAACAAGTTTGTTTGATGTGTAGGTATGTGTGATTATGTTTATGAAGTTATAAACTGCTCAGTAAAATTTAGATTTGTTTCTTGATCAATCTGCTTTTACAAGTACCCAATGTGTGTTTATCTACACTAGACATACGGGCTGTATTTCCAGTTTCAACTGAAAAAAAAACTAATTAACGGTGTAAAGGTAATTCACAGTTTACAGATCGCATCGTTATTGCTCATTTAGCATCCTAATAGCGCAACACACGCGTAATCGCTATAGCTTTGATTTTGACAGATCAACAATTTCCATAAGAACGTCGGATTAACAATCCGACTTCTCTACGACTATGTACCAAGCAGTGAATATTGTTGTATCTTCAAAATCAGAGCCATAGCGATTACGAGCATTTTCACAATTAGATTGCTCTTAGATGATGTCAATCTGATTTCAGCGATATGACAGTGAAAGTCTCCAACAGATTGAAGTTATCTACACAGATAGATAGATATACTTTATTGTACACTAAGGGCCGATTTTTCAATCCTCAGATAAAATGCCTGATAACTACCTGACGAATAAAGTTATTTGGCTGTTTATCTGCCTGATAATTGTTTGTCAATTTTTCAATTGCCATTTATCTCACGAATTACTATCTGACCGACAAGGACTTTATATAGAACTGGACCGAGATCTTGGCAATTTATATTATCTAAAATAGACTTTATATGCAAAACATAAGACACAATATGGCTTGGCAAACATTACGGTACACTTGAGATAGCAATAATTGTACCTTGTGTCCCTGTCTAATACACACTGTGTGTTGTCACGTAAATAGAAAATGCATATTCCTAAATTAGTAGAATTTTTGAACTAAATGTACAAATTCATAAACCAACTTTTTCATCTTAATTTATCCCAAGCGACGCGATACAACTATCGGAACTTTTGTTCGTCAACGATTCGTTGTAAGAGGACTTTTTTTCGTCAACGTAAGGCCAGGAGGCGATTTTCATATAATGTGCTTTTATCTATAGTTTTTTGACAGCTTGATATTAAGTCAACGCATTTATTTCAATTAGACCATATAAAGACACTTTTGATTTATTAGGTATTTGTAATAGGAAAAAAAAGAAGTTACTGCCGCGTTCCAAAGTGTAGATTCCTATGGATTAAAACGGGCAGTAAACTACATGGTTACTCTTTTGCATCAAAAAAAAAAAATTGGCATTTCGACACATTGTCCATAGAAAAGCTGTCAAAACGTCAAACTCATTCCTTACATAAAAGTTATCTGACGATTGAAAAATCAGCCCTAAATATTATAAATTAAACGATTTGATTGGTACCTATAATAAATATTTTATTACTAATTTAACAAAAAAAATCTAGGTATTCTCTCTATCTGACTCGTAATGAAGATAAGAGAACTCGGTTTGGGCTTTTCTATTTAGCTTCTTCTCAATGGTAGTAAAAAAAATACAAATGCTGATAACCCCATTTGCATTGACGTAAACCGATAATTTGAATTAAAAAAAATTAATAATTGGATTTATTACACAATTAATTTGGAATTTGCGTTGTAAATGCTTGCAAAAGCGAATATTACCCGGACTGTGGAATATCTTTTCACAGAAAGGGTTTTTCATTACTTGAATTTTCTTACCGTTAGGGTGACCATGATACTTCTAGTAGCAGTACATACAAAATCTAAATGTCTAATAAGGGATTATTTTTCAAAGATTTTTATTATTGTAACTCTAAGACCGCAATGATACTCATTTTCAAATTTAAATCAAGGCATTGATACATTATTTAATAGCTCTAAAAAGCAAAAGTTTCACGTTCAAAAGACTTTTGTGACTCTAAATAAAAGAAACAACGTGGTTATGAACGTACCAACGTGGATTAGTTTTGTCAACTTTTTTTAGCGCGTAAATTTAAAAAACATCTCGAGTTGTTTTGTTCCCCACTACATCGATGTAGTTATTAAATACTTTAGTTAATGCAGTTTTAAGTGTTTTTTTAGGTAAATTTGTTTCCGCAGCGTGATATTCTGTCATCATTCAGATATCTGTATCACAGTCAGTCGATCGAAGTTGTCAATGAAATTGTAAACTAGCATTTCGTTGTGATTTCATACTTTATTGTGAATCCTGTTTCAACAATGTCGTACGTTCGTTTACTTACCTTTATCAAAATATCGAATTAAATCTAGGCACATAGTCTCAGTTTTTTTTATTAAAATGTATATAAAATGTGATGCTTTTATTTTTAGTGAAACACAAACAAGACGTCGCCGTCGTGTTAGTATGACCAAACTGCTTCACCTGTGAGAATTTTTAAATAACCTTAAATAAATTGCATAATTATAATATTGCAATAGGTACCTACCTATATTGGTTTATAAATTTCCTTTCATCAATTTCGAATGGGTTATTTATTTCCCTAATGCGACGCCGTCGCTTTTTCTCCATACGATATTTACTCTCTAAATATTCAAATATCTCGTACTCGTCACACATTTACAAAAACAGTAAAAAGTGTGATCTAATAAACACTTGTAATTTTTATACAAAGTATCGAGTTTAGAAAGTCTTATCGACCAAATTTTAAGTAGGTCCTCACAACAGTTTACCTCTAATAACAAAAACAATGTTGAATAAGCTCGTAAATATTAACTTTTTCAAGATCGCTTATTTTGACATTACAGCCGCTCAATATACGCTCTGCTGCTATCAAATAACACGTCATGGTATGAAAACTCTTTAAAAAAGAAAAGGTGAACGGATTTCGTAAACGTCAACTTAAAAGGCCTGCTACAGGCCTGCTTTAACGATGTCATAGTACAAAAACGCAGGGCAGTTCAACTTCCAGGCAACTTCTGCCCTGCTTTAAGAGGTCATAGTAAGCCCCCTGACCCAAATAGGAGCGGCGGCGCGGCGACCTATAGTCCCAGCCTAACATCTGAATATAATTACAAAATGTACCTAAACAAAAAAGGAGTAGTATGTACCAGGGATGTTACGGAGGTGGTTTTATCGGAACCGAAGTCGGAGTCGGAGTTTTTAAATTTGGTTTGTCGGATTCGGAACCGGAATCGGAGTCCGAGGCGGATTCGGAGGTGTTAGCAGAAGAGAGATGTGTTAAGGACAGGCCTAATAAAATAAAATAGTATTTACATAATTTCAGTCAGCCTCTTTAATTTCAATTAAAAATAATAAACCTACATACTTAGTAAAGGCGCAGGCGATAAAAAAAATGCTTCGACCTCCTATTCAAACCTACGATTTAAAAGTATCGGAGCCGAAGTCGGAACCGGAGATGTAATATCAATCGGAAGTTCCGACTTATCGGAGTCGGAGTCGAAGCTCCGTAACATCCCTAGTATGTACAATAATCGTGTAAATGTTAGAAGACATTGCTAATTATGGTTATATCTTTTTCCGATTGGTTTAGTTAACTTGCGGTATAAAGACATTGTAATGCTTTAAAGGACATACAATATTTAGTAATACTAGGCAGGACTTATTACACCATAAGTCTGCCATATGGTTACCCTTGTGTTAGAAAGTGACAAGGCGTACACTTATACCTATCTCACGTGATTCGCAGAAATCGACAAGTACTCATTCCAGTTGTACGTAGTACTTATTACTTCTATGCTGACCGATTTCATTGACTTTAGCAACGCTAACTTCAGGGAGGTGAAATAAATATATGATAAAAACGAACGTTAGAGCAGGACAGACTATTTCAATTACATGCACAGAGTCTAGAGTACATTAATTACCTGTAAAGCAAAAATGACACTGTCAGACTATCTTTCAGTAATGTCGTGGTGTCGTGTATTATATTTTGATTGTAAATAAATATTAATATTTACATGTTTATTACAATGGAATGAAAAAAAGAGAGCGTTCGGCGAATTTTAATAGTGCTGTAATTCAATTCCTCGTAAGTTTAATCGCTACATACAAACACGTTATAAGAAAACCGAAGAAATAAGTAGACCGATCGATGCGGTGATGAATAAAGACAAAGAATCTGCATGGAGGAAAACTGAGAGTTCATTTAATTCAGGTGGAATCGCAACCAGTGTCCTTTCATGGAATACATTAAAATTTAAGTACGAGGGAATTGAAAAAGGACTTAAAAAAGTCCTCCATGCAGAGAAGAAATGTACAGAACCGAAGCCCGAAAGTCTGACTACCAGTTCTATCAAGAGCTACCGTGTTATCTACTAACTGGGCGATGGAGGTCAGATAGGCAGTCGCTTCATGTAAAATACTGGTATTCGACTGCATCCGGTCAGACTGACAGACGATCCCAACATAGTTCGCTAGGAAGATTTACACTATCAATTACTACAGCTCTGTTATGTACCCATGAACCTATATCGCAGTTATTTTTTGTATCATAAACGATTGAAAACTTACCTTTGTGTTTGATGCTTGATTTTATCCTCTACCATTATCTATGAGTAAATATTGCACGGACTCTAAAAGTCTGAATCGACGATGGAATTCTTTTGAATCCCACACTGTAAAATGACTGGGCATGTTTTTCTTTTTATCATGCCTTTATCCTCATTGATTCCCTCCGCCCGGGGAAGGCGGAGGGTTATGTATGCCGGACTCTTACCAGCTAAAAACCCACGGTATGCCTTCTCCTGACCTGTGGCCGGGGTCGTGGGATTCGCAGCTGCATGCACCGCAACCCCGGCAGGCCTCGAGAAGGCCAGGCTCCACAGAAGGAGAGGCCCGCCAGGGGCTGGCGGACCTCTCCTTCTGTGGAGCTTCGTCCCACGTCCTCCTGAGAGGCGCGCACGGAACACTGCGCGCCGCCTTTTCGGGCCTGTTACTGGTCGGGCGTTAGGTCTAATAACCCGCCACCCGCAGGCCACACACTAGGGTGGCCGGAGAAATTCGCGCGCCCTCCGGCGGAAAATGATTGAGCCTGGATGTGATAATTCTAACTTTCCTTCCTGGATTTATGAATTCATTTATCAGAGCTTCTTCCTCAATTATTGCCAGATCATCAGTGCTATCAAATATTATACATCCATTTTACTTTGATGAAAACGCAAACTCAAGAATTGTGTAGTAAAATTATATTTTTTGTTTACATCATCAGTCATCGAATAAAACTATCTAACGAATAAGCGGTTATCTGGCCGTCAAAGGGAAAGATAAAGTTATTCCTCAGGTAGTCAAATTATTCGTCAAATAAAGTCTATCTGACAATAGAAAAAATCATTTTTTTGCTATCTGTTGAATAAATGCTATTTGTCTGTTTATCTCAGGATTGAAAAATCGGCCCTAAAAGAAATAAAACAGTAGGAACCATATGATTTATTAATGGTATAGATTAGCACCGCACGGGATTTGAAGAAAATTTCGATGCCATGCATAAATGAATAGCGACACAGCTGACGGACACGACTAGCGCGATATCACTCCACCCAGTCAGTTGGGACACTAAAATTACTCAGATGCGGAATACAATGGTTCATTATTTGAAAACTTTTTTTTGTTGATTCTGAAAATAACCTATGCAGGGTCAATCAGTGTCACCAGTAGATCAGGCGGTTTGAAGGAATTACACAAATTCATTTACACCCGGTATAAGTGCCCTGCAAGGCATTTGTGTTGCATCACACACTTCCACATCCAGCGCACAGATACGCTTGGGAATTGTAATTCCGAGGCGAGATCGCAATTTCGAGATCTCACGGGATTAGAAATTTCTACCAACAGAGATCTCGCATACTTTTTAAATAATATATTTATTTTAATTTAGAAAACTAAACGCAATGAAAACGAATTGCCTATATGAGACGGTTAATGTTAAGTGGATGGATAAAACCAACCTTAAGATAAACCTAATTCTATAGAAGGCCTTTGGATAGAGTCCGAAATTATTGCAAACTAAGGACATTATCCAGCTAGGTATTTTTCGGTACTGTTACAGCGGTTACGCACTGCATCGAGCCGAATCCGTGAAAATACGTTCCGAAGTAGCCATATAACTATTTGTATGGTAGTTTACGCACTACATCCGGCATCCGTCATCCGATTTCTATCCGTCATCCGTGAATTTCTAATTCGGAAGAACAATTGACGGACCGAAGTAGCCGTAGTACTGTTTGTATGAACGCTTTCGCATTACCTCGGATTCAAATCAGACGCCAAACAGATATGCTAAAATGGCCCCTGAATTGTTTGAATTTGAATCAGAGATCGGAATAGTGCGTAAGCAACATCCGAATTCGGTCCGAGTTTTTTAAATCCGTATTTTCACGGATTCCGATCGGATGCAGTGCGTAGTCGCTCTTAGCGTTATCCAGACGCGATTGGATAATGTTGATATTATTTTATCTAATCGCTGTTAGTTAATGGTCGATTTACTGTTGGTATTCATAAAAACTATTGTCTAATTTGGCAAGCAAGCAGTTTTTCTAAATGGGTTCCCCCAGAAGAGTCGCCTTGTCGGCCCTTCGCTTCTCTCGCACTCTCGCCCATTGCTTCGCTTGGAAAGTCGGCGGCTCGCCTCGCTTACCACCACCACCCAATCGCTGCGCTTTGCCCTCCAATTCTTGCTCCACAAAACTACCTGCCACTGACTGAATATATCTATTGTTATTAAGTATAATTGAAGACGTGAGTGGGTGAAGGTGATATGTTACATTTTCAAGAATTCGATTAAATGAGCGTTAAACGTTTGGTAATTGAAGTTGTGACTGGAAAAAGGTAATGTACACGTATATTTTCCAAACAATGCTCAAAATAGAGAGTTTCTGGATGCATTTGGAAAAAAACAGCTTCATTTGGCAAGAAAAACTAAAATTCTTGAAAATGTTACTTACATATCACCTTCATCCACTCACGTCTTCAATTATAATATTACAGTACATAAACACAGCAAAAAGGAAACGTTGATTGATGGGTAGGTTAAGTTACACTTTTTGTCACTATCCACGCTATTTACTATTACTTCTTTCGAATTTCATAACCTGTTTCTTATTTGTAGTAGATTAACTTAATTTACATCCTGTAAGATCAGCTGTACAATGCTCCGAATTTCCGCTAATCTCCATGCGTGTTCACGGAAATACGAATTACGCGATCTTCTGCCGACAAATACCTATAATAATTATATAAATGTATTGACATTATTATGCACAACATTTAATTTTGTACTTTTGGTCTGTCATAGGACTGACTTGTCATCTATCCCAGCGTTCATTCAAAACGTTTACTGCAAGTTGCGATCATTTAGAGTACTAGGCTACAGATAAACTATTTGAAAAATTTCGTGCACGTGCTTCAGGAATAAAACCAAACTACAGATTAATTGGCAATCGGTTTTTTGTTGAACTCCGGTTTGTTTCGCATTTACGTCCATGGCTCACCATTTTCAAACTATTGACATCAGATCAATATCTAGATAGAAACTATTGCTAACAATATCGGTGATTAACCACGTACAAATTAAATGCGGAATCATAACTTGTTATGAGCTAATTATTGTTATTCCTATATCATTATAAATGTATCATGAAGGTCAGATACAGGAAATTCCCTCTTAGCACAGCACGTGTATTCTTTGTTGAAATCAAGACACCTAGTCAACATGTGCATATATACAACTAATTAAACGGTAATAAAGCGTTTTAACTGCCTCGCTGGTCTAGCGGTTGTTAGCGCGACTGCTGAGTGTGAGGTCCTGGGTTCGATCGTCGATCGTCGAGACAAGAGTACGAAAAACGCGCGAATAACTTTAAAAAACATCTGGTAAATAAAATCGTGTTCTTTTAAAAAAAGTAACGCATGCGTAGCCACTTGAATATACCTAAGATAAAGAAAAGCCTGGTCTAACAAAAGCGGTTTCTTTTTCATGGATTTTCCCAGCCATTTATTTTGGTTTACAAATGGAAGTATTTTTAGGGTGCCGTACCAAAATGGTTCAAAAGAAACCCTTAAGCGTGAATTACACAGAAAAGGCATAAGGCCGATACGGCACAGGCGCGTCGCTTTCATACGTTTTGTCGTGCCGTTTCAAATCTTTTTCGCAAAAAAGGTATGAAAGCAACTCGCCTGCGCCGTGTCTGCACCTTACGCCGCTTCTGTGTAATTCACGCCTTATGGTGCAACTTCGTCCGTCCGTTTGTCAGTGACACCTTCTTATTTCAGGAACTACTAACGATATCGACTTGAATTGTTTGAAATAATGCTTGTCCATCTATATGGCAAGTGGAAAAATATCTTTACTTTCATTGCATTAGGGACCGAAGTGGGAGTTGATATTTTAGTAATGGGTTACTGCCTCACTTCTTGTGGCATAAAATGGCTTCATTTGCACAATATCTATACATATAAAAGGAGAAGCTGACTGACTGACTGACTGATCTATCAACGCACAGCCTAAACCGCTGGGGTTAGAAACTTGGAATTTTGACAGTAGGTTCCTTTTGTAACGTAGACATCCAGTAAGAAGGGATTTTTCGAAATTCAACCTCTGTGGGAGTTAAATAGGGGATGAAAGTTTGTATGAAAAATCGTAATTTAACGGGTTCAAAATTTCACGCAAGCAAAGCTGCGGTCGAAAGCTAGTAAAATATATTTCATTTTCATTTATGCCGCATAGTTTTTGATTTAGGATGAAAAGTTACTGTAAAACACCACTCAACCCCCCCTTATCTCTGACGTTTGCAAAGCGAAGTAGGTATTTGGAATAAATCGAATTGATAGAAGTTCATATAAAATGTATATTATGTTTAATATTACAGGATAAATAAATCTTGAATAAATCGAGTTGATAGAAGTTTATATAACATTTATATTATATTTAATATTACAGGATAAATAAAACGATGTCTGTAACCAGCACAGTTTTTGTAGAAATCAGCAAAATATATTTGAAAAAAAAGGGCAGTGCGATTAAAAAAAATGAAATCATTAATATCATCATTTATACGATTCCTTCCAAGGTAAGGAACCCTCGGTACTTGAGTCCGACTCGCACTTGGCCGGTTTATTTTACTCATTCATTATGATACCTATTCAACGAACTTTGAAAAGAAGATTCAAAAGCACCAAATTCCTGAGTTAAGCTCCAGAAAAGCCTTTGACGTTTCAATCAACATGCATAAATTAGACCAAGCAATTTCATGTAGTATTCAAATGTACAAAGTTTTTTGTGTTGCTTTCCATAATTGCAAAACTTTAAAAGCATAAAATATATTAATGAAAACAATTATTATTGTTGTTTCTTTAAAAAAATATGTATGTAGGTACACGTGATAAAACATAAGTTAATCAGGACCATAGCATACAAAGGCACTGTTTGTTTCTTAAAGAAATCTCTTCCAGCCGACCTGCGAGTGGAGAATTTAGAATAAGAAATGTAGAGAATAGTGTGTAAAAACAAAAGAAACAGATAAATATACAGATACAGACCAACATACTATTTATTATACAAGGTGTTAACGAATTCGTGTAATTTTTTAAAACCACATGATCTTACTACTGGTGTAGATTGGCCCCACGGGATTTAGATTGATTAAAAATCTTTTTTTTCATGCGGTAGCGGTAATTGATCAATCTAAACCACCTCATAAGGAATCAGTAAAAAAAAAGTTATTTTTTTTTTGCAAATTTTTTTTTTATTTGATTGAACATTTCGATGCCACGCATAAATTAATGAAAACACGGCGACACGGCTGCTGGCGGGTACGACTAACGCGATATCGTTCTTTGCAGTCAGATAACTCGAAGCTCTAAAATGACTCAGAAATAGAAAACCAAGTTTTTTTTAGTTTTTTTTTTTTCAGTTGAATTTCAGTAATACCCATTTAGGGTTATGCTATGTAACCAGTAGATCATGCGGTTTGAAGGAATTACACGAATTCGTTTACACTCTGTATAAAGTCAAATAACCGCATAAATACAAAAATATATCAATAAACTTACATGAAATGCATAAAATACAATAAGAATTTTATACCAGGATAATAATCAAGGTTCGGTTGATAAGAAAAAAACTTTAAATTAAAGTAAAAACCGACTCCAAAAGAAACTAAAAAAACGAGTGAAATAATTAGCATGATATAAAAATTAACAGTTTCAGAAGCCAGTGGCTTTTATTTGTTTCAGTGTAGAATTGCACCGACTTCTGAAACTGTTAATTTTATATCATGATAATTATTTCACTCCTGTTTTAGTTTTTTTTTTAAATCGGTTTTTACTTTAATTTAAAGTTTTTTATTAAATACGTTTTAGTGCCATAAGTTACACGGTTTAAGACTTCAAATTTAAATGACACACACGGTTGCGTAATCTTTCCAACAACTAGGTACCTAATTTCCTTAAAGATTAAGTATTAATGTATAATTATCATGACGGCTCCTTACAAATACATACAAACTTCTTTGTTCTTGGCTAATGTTTCTGTGATCACAGTTAAAACAGAGATTGAAAGTCCTCATCAAAACTTTTGCTTAAGGGAACTACAACGAAAACGTCATCTAAGTATATTTTTTTGTTTTTGTTTCAAAAAGCGCTGAATCTATTTCAATAAATTTTATATGGGGCTACCTCTGAAGTATGATCTACTAAACAAAAAAAGAATCATCAAAATCCATTCATAATTGGAGGAGATATCGCGTAACAAACAAACACAAAAAAAAACATTCGGACGAATTGAGAACCTCCTCCTTTTTAAAGTCGGTTAAAAACTGGTAAACTACTGAAAACAGTTTTGTTTGTATCCATACAAACAACCGTGTTCCGTAAGTGGTTGTTGAAACTACACCTGCACAACATTTTTTTTAGTATTATGTTTGCCCCGCATTATAATTAAAGGCATTGCATTTAGCGCACCAATTTGAATAGCATCATTTTGAATCACACCAACAGTAATAGGAACCATTGGTGTGATCGAATTGGTACTATTCAAATTGGTGCGCTAAATGGAATACCCCTATAATTTTTTCTGTATCTTAAATCGTGGGTTACACCAATCTCAGTTACCACAATTTTTTTTTATTGCTTTATTTGTCAATAGTCCTCTCGGTCTACTTCAACGCAACCGGGCAGTTATTGGCAAGACCTGAAAAGGGTGTCCAACCAATATTTCACAATCAAAAGTAGATTTGTTAACCTTCTATACAAAATACAAATGGTCAGAACATACTAAACCTACATCAAAAATAAAAAATATTATTTTATTTTAGGATTTTTGAATTATTACCTTCATCTGACACATTCGTGTTTATTCATTGTTTACGGCTTTACTCAGGTGCATGATTTGCGCAAACCTTTAATGTTGTGTACCTTCGTGTACACACTTAAATTTTGGATAAAGAAACCTTAATTATGAACCGATGAATGTGTGTCATTGATAATTTGAAAAATTATATGTATTTTAAATTGTAAATGACTTATTTGATTTCTTTATACCTAAAACCATAATAGTCAGTACTTACCTAATAATAATTTTCAACAAAAATATATTCAAAATAACTTTTTCTATTTAAAGCATATATGCACCAAAGTACCTACTCTCGTCGCTTGGCTAAGTAAGATGAGCTCAAACTAGAAAGGTTTACGCTGTTGCTGAGTTCTTGTGACCACCTGCCAGCTCCATAGCCATATAGCTCAATGGTATCATCACATTGCATTGTCACCGAAAGTTTCTATTCATGCATTTCAGCATGTTGGGATAGCAGGAACTCGATCTTTTACTTGTAAAATTTTTGCAGACAAAAAAGCAATTAAGCTTAATAAATGCTTTTAAAATAGATCATAACTACATATTCATAAAAGGGAGTGCCTCCACTGCCGGCGCCGGTTGCCATTACGAGTGCCGGGGCTGTTTGCCAAACTGGCTGCCTGCGCCGCAGCGCCGTGCCTGCTCCACACACTGTTTTTTACACCTTCATGAGACGATTTTTCGTCACCCACTTTCATTTTCACAATAAAAACAAATGAAAAACTTAAGGGGATGTTTATAAGTTTGTTTGGGTTCCCAAAGCAGAGTCGACGGAGCCCCGCTATGCGGAGCTCCTATTTCTGTCTGCAGGGTTTATTAAATTGGGGGCTATATTAATTGGGGGCTTCATTCGCTCGCTACGCTCGCTCACCCCCACATCCCCTTCGAACCTAATCTATCCGTGTCGAGGTGCCCCACATTAACTAGCTCGCTTAGCTCGCCCTTGAAATTAGTTAGTTGGGACACGAGTTACCATGTTTGGCCACTAACATACCTATCAAACAACTTATTACCGCCGCCGTTGTCCATTTTGGGTGCCAGCAGCCGATGTTTTTAATCTCGGCTGCCGGCAGTAACGTACTGCTGGTTTCCAATGGCGTTATTTTTGGGTGCCAGTGCCGGCGCCGTTAGCAGAGGCACTCCCATTAATAAAATAAAGTCGCCAATCGCGTCTGTACGTCAGCTATCTGTGCGCGATTTTCTCTGTAGCGAATTAATTGATGTAATTGCGGTTTTCACTATTGAATAGATTGATTATCGAGGAAGGTTTGTGTGTCTAATTTGTTGTGCTGTTTATTTATATTAACTGAAATTAAATAAAACACTGAATATAACAAAACGATTTTTGACTTTTGTCAATAATCGTGATATTTCACTCGAAAAAATCTTGTTTGATGAAAACTAATGAAAAAAAAAAACTAAGCGGGACGGTCACTAGTTATATGTATAAATACGAAGGAATACACATTAAATATTATTGTTATTTTAATTGTTGAAAAATAAACTTAATATTACACAAAACCACCTTTTCAACAAAACCGGTTTTCTGATTGCATGAACGTTAAATGCGGTCACGAAACCAAACAAATTAAATTATTTTTATACTCTAATTATAATAATATAAGGAATTCGTAAGGAAACCAATTCGTATTTAAAACGAGTACGATTTAAACTATTTGAAATTCAGTATTACGGAAAGAGCACGCACACCCTATGTTAGGAGATGTGGTTTCCGCACTTAGTCCTTTAAGTGGACCATTGTACGTGGGCCATGGCGGCCATCATTCCAGCCAGCCCACCTCCTTCCAGAAGCAGATTAGGGCTCTCAGTCCGCTCAGAACATTTGCGAGTGATTTCGGTGCGCCAAGGGTTGCTTCTCGTATTTGGGTGACCCCTGTGCATTCCAGGAGCACGTGTGCGACCGTCTCTTCGGCCCCCATACATGCTCTGCACAGAGGGCTGTCCGTTATGCCTATCGTGTGGAAGTGTTTATTTAGTGAGCAGTGTCCGGTTATCGTTCCGGTCACCATTCGCAGGCTGCTCCTGTCCAGGCGCAGCAGGCGCCTTGTCAGTTTGCTATCCATTAGTGGCATGGCCTCCTTGGATTGCCTGCAGCCTGGGGTTGAAGTCCACCAGCTCTGTGCCTGTATGTGAGTAGACTCCTGGAGCCACCTGCGTAGTTGGTTGAAGGGGATGGGTACTATAGGTTCAGGGCCATAGACTACCGTGCCAGATCCCCTCCTGGCCAGTTCGTCGGCTGCATCATTTCCTAGTGATCCACTGTGTCCTTTTATCCATTGCAGTGTTATTGTGTTGCGGTTTAATACCGATACACGTTCCAGTGCATTATGGCATTCTAGTATAAGTTTTGAAGTAATATGGTTCTTGTTCAGGGATTGAAGGACGGATGCGCTGTCGGAGAGTATACGGATATGGGTGTCCGTGACTTTCCTGGCTTCTATGGCATATGCCGCTTGGATGATGCCTACACATTCCGCCTGATAGACCGTGTTGAGTGCCCCTAGCGTTTTTGATATTTTTATGTTAAGGTCGTTCGAGAAGACTCCGGCTCCGGTGCCGGAGGCAGTTTTCGAACCATCAGTGTAAATTCTCATCTCTTTCGGGCCTGAGTAGTCACGTGATTCTTCCTCAAGCTGTATATTGTAGTGTTTCTGGAAGTTGTATGTCTTTTTGGTTCTGTCGGTGGGTGCTGCTATCATGGGTTGCCTTTTGATTGCTTCGTCTTTTATACGAATGTGTTTTATTCTGGAGTCACTTCCCAGGGTGCCGGCTATGCTGAGTCTGAGAGCGGCTATTGCTGCTTCCTCCCGTACGATAAGATGTAGCGGTGGCAGTCCCAGCATTGCTTGTAGAGCGGCGGTGGGTGCGGTTCTCATACAGCTCGTGATCGCTACGCAAGCGAACCGCTGCAGTTTTTCTAGTGTTTTTTGGGCTGTGCTATAGTCCGTTCTGGGCCACCAGACTAGGGAGCCGTATGTTATAATTGGTCGGATGACTGTGGTGTAAAGCCAGTGGGTGATCCTAGGACTAATGCCCCAGTTCCTGCCGAGTAGTCTCTTGCATTGCCATAAGGATATACTGGCCTTCGTGGTGATGTATTCAGTGTGCTTTGCCCAGTTCAGCTGCTTGTCCAAGTAGATGCCCAGGTACTTGGCCTCAGAAGCTAGGCTTAGAGTGGTTCCAAAGAATTGTGGTGGTTGTAGTCCCGCTAACTTCCTCTTTCTGGTGAAGAGGACAAGTTCGGTTTTGGTTGGATTCACTGTTAGTTGATATTCTTTGCACCAATCCTCTACTATTTTCAAAGCTTGGCGCATAAGGTTACATAATGTGCCTTCGTGGGTGCCGTTAATTATGATGGTTATGTCATCAGCATATCCCACGGTAAAGTAACCTCTGTCATTCAGTTGTTTTATGAGGCTGTTCACAACAAGATTCCACAGTAGCGGCGAGAGGACGCCTCCCTGAGGGCAGCCCTTCGCCACGACAGCTCTCGTTGTGTCATTTACTGTAACTTGTACAGCTCTCTGTTTGAGCATATTTGTGATCCAGCCCCCCAGCGTCGAGTCAACGCCGTGTCTTTCGAGGGCCGTGCTGATGCTGTGGAACATGGTTTTATCGAAGGCGCCCTCAATGTCAATGAGGACAGCCAGTGAGGAGCATTTGTGATCTATCGCACACTCGATCTTGGAAACCACACTATGCAGCGCGGATTCTGTTGATTTTCCTGTGGAGTATGCATGTTGTTGTTTGTGTAATGGCTTCCTGCAGAGAGGCCCGTCTCTGATGTGTCTGTCGCAGAGTCTCTCGAGGGTTTTCAGTAGAAAGGATGTTAGACTTATGGGTCTGTAGGCTTTGGGTTGTGTATAGTCACTTTTCCCGGGCTTGGGTATAAAAATGACTTTCACTTCACGCCATGCCAGTGGGATATATCTGTGTGCTATGCAGGCTCGATAGACTTCCTCCAGCCATGGCGTCACGGAGTCCGCACCCCATTGTAGTAGGGCTGGAAAGATGCCGTCTAGGCCTGCAGACTTGTATGGCTGGAAGGATTTGATCGCCCATTTCACTCGGTCTTCTGTTACTATGTTGTGGGCTCTAGACCAGTCTTGGTCAGTTGGAGCCCATCTTGGTTCATTTTCCCACGTCCTGTCCTCGAGGAGGTTACAGTCCGGGAAGTGTGTTTCTAGTAGGATCTTGCTGGTTTCATAATCCGTTAAGGTAAATGTGTTGTCTGGTTTTTTTAGCGCCCCGAGGGTACGATCCTGATCGGTTGATAGGATCTTCCTCACTCGTGCGGCTTCACTGTTTGATTCTATAGATTCGCAGAATTTACGCCAGGCTAATCTTCTGGCAGTTCTGACCTGTTTTTTAAAAGTGTATTGGGTTTCTTTGTATAGATCCCAGTCTTCGGGTAGCCTTGAGTTTTTGGCTCTGTTGAATTGTTTGCGTAACATGTCTCTGAGTTTACCAAGATCAGCGTTCCACCACTGGTTTCCCTTACCTTTGGAATGTGGGGCTCTTGGTGTACAACAGACATGGTATGCTTCAGTGATGTACTGTGAGAGTTTTGTTACTATGTATTCTATCTGTGTTGGATCTGTTAGTGTGGTAGTGTGGTGGTGGAGGTGTTTGTCCAGCAAGGTAGCTAGAAGGCGTTTGTACCTCGGTACGTTGGTACGGCGCGGGTTTCGTTTTGGGGTGGGTTTTTTTGTGTTGGCTGTTATCGTATAGCGAATTCTTCTGTGATCAGAGCAAGACGGCTCATCTGATACGTACCAGTTTGAGATGAGTTTTGTCGCGCCATCTGTGGCTAGTGTAAGGTCAATAATTGTTTGTCCTCGGGCAGTTACCCAGGTGGGTTCTGAGCCTCGGTTTATAATATTAAGGTTAGTAGAGAATAGGTATGTGGACAGTACCTCTCCTCTGGTGTTCGGTGTGTCGCTCCCCCAGAGTGGGTGGTGAGCATTTGAATCAGTGCTGATGATCAGGTCCAAGTTGGCGCCCTCGCAGTATTGTACCAGGTCAGCCATCTCTTTCGGTGGGCAGTTGTCGTCGTCGCCTGGCATATACACCGAGGCTAGTACTAGGTCTGGGACATTGTCGTCAATCTGGAGCCTGACGGCTGTCAGATCTCTGGAACAGAATTGCGTCAATATTGTGGTTGGGATGTTATTTGGGATGTAGGCGCATGTTCGTGGCTTGTCTGCGCTATGTGTGTTGAGAATTAGCTTACCTCCGATGTTTCCGAGGCCGCATATTCTGTTGTTCCTGATCCACGGCTCTTGGATCAGTGCTATAGTTCCGGGGTTTATCTCCAGTGCCCTGCGTAAGCTAGCCGTGGCAGTCTGGCTATGCTGGAGATTTGTCTGTATGATTTGGTGGAGGAGTGGTGCAGGCGGCGGTGGAACGGGCGTGGAGTTAAGGGGAGATGGAACCATCCGAGGATTGGTCCCCCTCACCCACCCCATGTCGGTCGTCACTCGGCGACGAGGCCAAGAGTTTTTCATTCCACCCTGGAGATGTGGGTGGAATGGTGCCCGTAGTCCCGTCGTCCATCGCCGCTCGCGCCATTTCCTCCTCGAGCCGGACTATGTCCTGCTCGTCAGTCCGTACTGTCGTCAGTGTCGGTTCCTCCTGTCCGTCCCTCTCCGTGTCTGCGTCTGCGTCAGAGGGCTGGGTTCCGGCGTAGAAGCGGACGTAGATCGAACCCAGCAGGTACGATACACGCCGCTCCCGCGCCAGAACCTTTTCAACCTCCTCCGGTGGGATACCCAGGGTCAAATATGTCCCGTGGTTATCGCCACCGACGGAGGTCGCCCTGTATAGCGACCACCTACCGATGTCATACCAAGTGTTCTGGCGGCGCAGAACACTTTGGAGCCTCGCTATGTCCCCGTTGTACCTGGGGACGAAGAGCGCGGCTCGGACACGGGTAGGCACGTCGGACTGCCTCATGACGGTCAGTGTCAAGTCTGTGTGCAGTCTTAGTCTGGGTACGTTCTGTGTCAGCCAGGTCAGGGCATAGTCATCCTCGCACCACATCTGCACGGTGCCATCCGCTACCCGTGGGTATCCGCGGAAGGCCGGGAGTGGCGTAGAGGGATCGGTATCCATGACCAGGTCCTCAAGCTTCATCTTTATTGTATCGGCTTCGTCAGGTGTCAAGTCTCTGGACGGGGGAGGGAGGCAGATCGCTACGGCCAGCCGCGCAGGGATATCCTTCGTGGCTCGCGCGTAGGTTCTCTGCTCCCCTTGAGCAGGCTGGATCCTCACACGCTTGGGGTCTCCCTGTAGCGTGCTCGGCGAGGCCGTGTCATCAGGGCGCACCCTCTTCATCGCCCCCGAACCGCTTGGTCCGGGTTGTGGTTCGGAGGAGCTCGGCGCGGTGGTCGCAGCCAGAGCCGCCCTGTGCGAGTTTCCAGCTCGCTTTCCCCTCTTCTTGAGTCGGTGTCGGTAGCTGCCTTGGGCAGGTTCTGACGCGTGTGGGGGTTTTTCGCGCTGAGTTGCCCCTTCACGTACTTGCCCCCGATCGCGTGTTTCCGCGTCCGGCCGCTTTTCGCGCTGGGAAGTTCCTTCGCGTACTTGCGGCTGGTCGCGTACTCCCTTTTCGGCGGCCGTTTGTGCTCCGCGCTGGCTAATGCCTTCGCGAGTACTGCACATCCGGTCGCTTACTTCTCTCCCTCTTGCACGGACTTTTCCGCGCTTCTGTTGAAGCTTGCGTACTCCGTCTGCAGAGGTCGAGGCAGAGCTGCCTAGGCCGGCGTCCTTCTGTCTGTCCATCTCTTTTATGGTCTGTGGGTTGAAGGTGTAGCTATCCCTAACGATGCTCTGTTGCCAGATGCTCGTGGAGGGCCCACCTTGTCTGTCGGGTCTGTCAGTTGGCGCGTGTGTCGCAGCCGAGTCAGGGTTTTGTGGCGCGATAGTCGCAGCCGTGTCTGTGTTTGGTAGCGCGTTGGTCGCAGCTGTAAAGGTGTTTGAAGGCGCGTTAGTCGCAGCCAGTGTCATGGGCGCTAGAGAACTAGCAGCCGATCGCGCAGACGGCGCGGGTGTGAGCAGCATGTTGCCCCCCCCCAGATTACGACGGGGGCAGACCGACGTCATCTCGATGGCGTCGGTGTGGGGTTCCCCGGCTTGGCCGGGACCCACCTGAGGAGTCTGTTTATTTACATTCTGCATCATTTTTTGTGGGTGGGCTTTTTGGAATCGAGGTTACCCTCCTCAGGGACCGACAGGATATAGGGAAAGGAAGGAGTTTGTTGGAGGCTGGATCATGGGAAAGGGGATTTAGGTTACCCCAGGCCTGGGATATGGCTCTAGGGCACTTCCTATTGTCCGGGGCTTCCTTTTGAAACACTCCGGGTGCGGGATCGACACAAAACGGTCGGTCCCGCAGCCGGAGATGGGCTATCCGCAACCTGCCCACCCGCTCGGTCGCATGGGAAGACAGGCGCGGCTGGTCCGTGTCGCTCCGTCACAGGGGTACGTGTTCCCCTGCGCTGAAACGACTCAGACAACCCGAGTTGCACGCACACCCAGTATGCCTCAATGAATATATCCAGAACAGAACTTTAATAAATATTTTTTTTTTGAAAATAACTATCGGTACTTGCCCGTATCGCTTATTTTTTTTTTGAAGTATTTCTATTTGCTTTTTATTAAATTTTAAATCAAGTATTCGTTTATTTTAAAACTGAAATGAAACAATTCATCATCATCATTCAGCCGAAAGACATCCACTGCTGGACATAGGCCTCATCCAAGCCATGTTGGGGGGATTTGAAATAATCGCCACGCTTGGCAGGCGGGTTGGTGATCGCAGTATGGTTGTTTAAATACTCAGCGAACGCTGTTGCCCATCCTCTAGTGAATCCCTTAATCGCCTTTTACGACACCCATGGGAAGAGATGGGGTAGTGCTATTCTTTTAGTCCGGCACCACACCGACAAACGAAATGAAACAATTACCTGCTGCTAACTGTGTTCATCAAACAATTCAGCGCGTGGGAAAGATTGAACTCCTCGGTCCGAATCGCCAACTTTATAGATTGCCTAACTTAAACAACGTGAAACTGAAATGTTAAAGACAGTTTATTGTTACCAACTACCGACCCTCCTTACTAATAAGAAATGCTTAAAATATAGATCTTAAGATGAGAGTAAGATGAGGAAACGTTCGTTTCGATGTCCAGGAAATTACAATACAAACCTGTCATAGTTACAAATATATTTTTCCTAAATTGCGTTATTTAGAAGAATGATTTTTTTGTGCCACAACAACTTTTTAGTAACTTTTTTTTTTTAGTAACTGTTTTTAGTAACAACAGACTAACTTTAAAATATTAAAAAATCTGTCAAATTATCCTTCCGACGTAACTTTTAATGTGCTATTCAACAGACTAGGCTAACTACACACTCGACAGTTTCAATGAACGTGATATAATGTGTGTCTAAAGACAAACTAATAGCAGGCTCTGTGTTGATATCCTCCAGCAGGTTATCAAAGCAATGTCCTCGTGAACGTGCACGACCTAATTTCGTAGAAGGATAAGTTCACGAGTCGCATTGCGCTGGCACGTACCCTACAAATTCGCAAATCTCTCAAAGGGTACTTGAAGAGGAAACGCCATCCTTGTTGCGGAAATTTCCCAGCTTCCCAATAACTACCAAAGGATTAGATTTTGGAAATCATAAACAGTTTACAAATCGATTTCACCGGCGCACTCAGACGTGCGGCTAGTTAATTATAAACGGTTTAGTTGAGGTTGATGCTAACAAGCGGTACATCTGAATGGACCAGTTAAGTCGGTGTGTAATCACGTTAATTGGCATGTATACAGGGTATAAACGAATTCATCGTGTAATTCCTTCAAACCAACCAACGTGTAATCTATTGGTGGCACAGATTGACCAAGAAATGGTTTTAAATAGATTCAGCAAAAAAAACGTTAAAAAAACTGGTTTTCTCTTTCCTTCTTTCCGAGTCATTTTAGCGCCCAAGTTATCCGACTGCACGGAGCGACATCACGCTAGTCGTGCACGCCAGCCGTCTCGCCGTGCTTTGAATAATTTAGGGGTGGCATCGAAATGTATATAAAATCACAAAAAAATTGTTGCTTAATTTTTTATTGAATTATTATGTGGTTTAGATACGACCACTTAAGCATAAAGCAAGAATTTTTTTATTTTTATTCAAGCTAAATTCCGTGCGTAGTTAATCTATACCAGTAATAATAAAACATGTAACCCCCTCTGGGAAAGGCGTTACCTCATCATGAGATTAACGTAAAACCGGAGGGTACATTAGACTAGCTTTCTACAACCCCATCATATAATAAAAAATGTATCATGAGGTCTACTGAAAAGCTTACAAACCGCAGGGCAGCTTGTGGCGAGCTGTTGGTGAGTGGCGACACTGCGTACCTTATTGCCTCAGAGAGTCGGTCAGGGCCTCGTCTCCAGTTTGCCTTTATTGGCTGGCTGGGGTGGAACCCCAAGAGTGCCCGCAGGATTCTCAACTCTGGCTTGCCTTTATCGGCCGGCCAGAGGGGGGCCGCCAGAGCTATATGCTCGGGGGTGGAAGTGTCTAAAGGCGTAATAGCGGGGAAACCCACTCCGGGTCTCTTAGACCCGCGACGGCGAAACCGGGGCCACACCTCTCTACACCTCTAGCCGCTCACACGTCTGTTGCCCCCTTCGCCTATGTACTGGCGGCTTTTCAGGGGGCCCAGCTAGTGAGCTGGCAAGTCACCGTCTGCCAACACTTCAATTTTAAATGTTGAAAGGCAGACGCCGTTTTCTTCCGGCAATAGAAGTTATCTAGTCCACCTAACACCCCATCCCATAGACCAGATATTTTTCACCATATTTTACAATAGTCTTGTACCCACCCGGGACGGTCCATGACTGTACTCCAATAGTGCAGCCGTGGATAGTCCCGGGTTGGTGCCCCACCCCATTTTAGATTAAAGCTCTCAAAGGGGCCTCTGCGCGTTGGACCTGTGTCCCCGTGTATGCCTTCCAAAGGACCGGACATCTTCCGCACGGAAGATGAGCCGTGATGTCCAAAGAGATACAAAAAAAAAAAAAAAACATGTAATATTAAGGAATTACACGAATTCGTTTACACTCTGAAGAGAGCCATTTCAATTACAATTCAACAGCAAAATACAGTTTGAATGGTTCAGCTGCATCGTTACTGCGAATCAATCACACAGTCCGGGTTTTAACCTTATTCAATTATTTGAATTTTGTCATACAATTGATGTCGATTGAATTTAAACTGTATTTTGTAGTTGATTTGTTGTACATATAGCCAATCTATACAAGGTTAGTTTTAGTATATACGAAACCTGAAACTAGTTTGTTCAGAATCACTAGGAGAATCGATTAACATATTTTTTACACCAAATTTTTTTTTGTTTTTTTTTTCATAAATTTCAATTTTTAACCGACTTCAAAAAGGAGGAGGTTCTCAATTCGGGTGTTTTTTTTTTTTTTTTTTTTTTTTTTTTTTATGTTTGTTACCTCATATCTCCGTCATTTATGAACCGATTTGAAAAATTCTTTCTTTGTTCGAAAGGGTATACTTCCCGATTGGTCCCATATAAATTTTGCTACGATTAGACTATGAACTTCAGAGATATGGAACGGAACTCCTCATCGGATCAAAGCAAAATTCTCAAATTACTAATATTGCTTTGTTTATATTTGTTGTTGGGAACTGACTACTGGAAAAGAGGAGGGGTGCATGTCCCCCCCCCCTCCCCCTTTGGAATGTTTTCATTATATCGTGTAAGGTATCATTTGAAAGGGCTTTTTATGCCCGACTACGTCAAAGCCAAAAAGAAGGGTTATGAAGAGGAGGGGGTTAAATTTATGGCACTAAAACGTATTTAATAAAAAATAAACTTTAAAAAAAAGTAAAAACCGACTTCAAAGAAAAACTAAAAGGAGTGAAATAATTACCATAATATAAAATTAACAGTTTCAGAAGTCGGTGCAACTCTACACTGAAACAAATAGAAGCCACCGACTTCTGAAACTGTTAATTTTATATTATGGTAATTATTTCACTCCTTTTAGTTTTTCTTTGAAGTCGGTTTTTACTTTTTTTTAAAGTTTATTTTTGTTTCGGTAGGTTTCTACCCATAACAATTGATGGGAATAGACACCCTGAGGCTTGAAATGGTCCGCTCGGTCAGTTTCCGTGTATTAGACAACTCCTGCATAGCACATCTCAGGCACTTCACACTTTTTTAGCGAACTTAACGCGACATAAACTAAGGTGTAACTTGGAGATTTACTAAAAAAAACACATATTCAGGCAGTTCTGATGAAAATCTTGTTGGGGTGTCTCGGTTTTCGTATAAAGTAAAAATAACGTTGTATAACACATAAGCGCCTGTTTCGCCACCTCCAAGTCGTTCATTGTTAATGACACCACCAAATGATACCCCCAGGGGTGTGGTTGCCAAAAAGGATTTGTTAACGACACCACCGTAATGTTAGGATGCCACAATTAGTAATAATATAATATGAGAGTTAGTTCACACATACCTACTAGTGGCGTCTTTAACAAATCCTTTTTGGCAATCACACCCCTGGGGGTATCATTTGGCGGTGTCATTAACAATGAACGCTCCAAGTAAGTTCCCGTTATATTACTTGGCAGATAGTTTCATACAAATTCTGTTCCATTTTTGAATTTATTCGGTGAGTAGTGGCTACTCAGACATCGTGAAACATGCCCTAAGACTGTTAAAATTTAAATAAATCGATCAAACTCACTCAAGTCATATACAACGTTATTTTTAGTATATACAAAAACCGAGACACCCCAACAAGATTTTCATCAGAACTGCCTGAATAGGTGTTTTTTTTAATAAATCTCCAAGTTACACCGTAGTTTATGTCGCGTTAAGTTCCCTAGTAAAGTGTGAAATGCCTGAGATGTGCTATACAGGGGTTGTCTAATATACGGAAACTGATCGAGCGGACCATCTCAAGCCTCAAGGTGTCTATTCCCATCAACTGTTGTGGGTAGAAACCTTCTGAAAGAAAATAGAAATATATGGAAAAAAAAATGTGGTGTAAAAATATGTCAATCGATTCTCCTAGTGATTTTGAACAAACTAGTTTCAGGTTTAGTATATACTAAAACTAAGCTTGTATGTATAAAAAACTTTAAATAAAAGTAAAAACCGACTTAAAAAAAACTTAAAAAAGAGTGAAATAATTAGCATAATATAAAATTGACAGTTTCAGACGTCGTTCGGTGGCTTTTATTTGTTTCAGTGTAGAATTGCACCGACTTTTGAAACTGTTAATTTTATATTATGAGTTTCTCTCTTTTTTTAGTTTTTTTTTTGTAGTCGTTTTTCTTTTATTTAAAGTTTTTATTAAAAACGTTTTAGTGCCATAAATTATACGGTTTAAAACTACATATGTAAATGACGCGGTTGCGTATTTTTTCCACCAACTAGGTAGTTTTCTTTAAGAATAGGTATTAATGTATAATTATCATGTCGGCTCCTTACAAATACAATCTTCTTTGTTCTTGGCTAATGTTTCTGTGATGACAGTTAAAACAGAGATAGAAAGTCCTCATCAAAACTTTTGCTGAAGGAAACAAGCCAAAACGTCATCTAAGTAGGTATATGTTTTTTTTAATATTTTTATCAAAAAGCGCTGTATTAATTTCGAAAAAAAAAAAGTGGATCCACCTCTGAAGTACCAAACAAAAAAGAATCATCAAAATCCATTCATAATTGGCGAACACATCGAGTAACAAACACAAAAAAATCGATTAACTAATGAAACCAACACCTACGTGTACTGAAAAGAGACAATGTTACACAGGTGCTTCTTTTCGCAGTGAGTTTCGTAACGATAAGAGAGCCTTAAGTATTACTTACTTTTTTCAAACGTTTCTAGGTTCTTACAAAAATGTAAAAAGAGGGCAAGCCTTTTTATATTAAGAGTCTCATTTAACATGTTCTCAGAAAAGATCGATAAGTTTAGGATCTCAACATAAGAATTGTTGGTCATTTTGAGAATTATGCCAGAGTATTATTCCTATCTAGGTTATCTAAGCCTTATTTAGACTTCAGGAATGAACAGAAAGCGATATCATATCTGAATTCATTCAATAATCATCGATAGATCAAAGTAAAGGATGTATTTCCGAGTCAATAGAGGGGCTTATGAAAACATGAAAATAGACTAACTACTATTCAACTTCATTTATTATTTCTTCCCTTGTGTCAGTTGTTATTGTGTTACGTTTTTTCACTGATCATCTCTACTCAGTCCGTTTCCGTTTTCAGTTAAAGATGAATGGCCGGAAAATGTGAAAAAGGTCGGCTTAAGTAGAATGAAAATAGAACTTGAATGGAATGTGAACTATGAATCGAAACAGTAATATCTCAGTAATAATCCTGAGTTTTTCAATCTATTAGCAGCTGGTACATTAGATGTTACTTATTTCGTAACATTTTGAGACTAATTGTTTTATCTTCTATATACAAGGTTAGTCAGAAAGGGGGTACTAATCCGAAAGGGGGTTAGAGTACCCATAATAATGAATAACTTTTGTTCTACAACTTCTTCCAATAGTCAATAGTTTAAGACAAATAGGTGATCAAAGATCTCAAAGAAAAGCTCTAAAATCTATCTATTCCCAGTTATGATCAGCTGCATTTACATTTTAGGTTTATTTGGGGTCATGAAATAGAAGCACTATTTTCTGAATTTGTAACTAAAGTAGGGGTGAAGAATTTTTGAAAAAACAAAAATAAAAATTTTGCATTGATTTTTTTTATCGAAATTTTAAATTTTAACACTTGCTTTAAGACAGTCATCAGTGATACTGTAAGTGGCCTGCGGATTAGTACCCTCTTTCCAACTAACCTTGTATATAAAAATTAATCCCTATTTCCCTTGGTCACGGCATCACACGTGAGCGGCTGGACCGATTTCGCATTTTTTTTTATTGTGTTCCTATGTCAGGAGAAGGTTATGAAAGAAAAATTGTGATATTTAAAAAAAAACAAGTTATCTCAGTATGTCCATATTCTTTATTTGTTTACCGCATGCATGAAAATGGTTTTAACTTTTTGTTACTATTTTGATTTAGTTTCTGAAGGTAGGTAGTAGGTAATAAGTAGGAAAAAGTGCATTGCAACGCATGCTGGGTACAGCTAGTTTTAAAATATTTTAGACAGATAGATAATAAAGCTGAACCATTGCAATGTTCAAATATACTACTGTAGTGTGTATATTACATAAAGCCAGTTGCTTATTGAGATATTATAAAATGATAATAATTGGGCGTTTCTCCCACAGTATCACAATGTGTTTTCATAATATTTTCATAATTCATAATAGTTTCATATCAAATTTAACGATCATAATCATATATTACATCGTCCTTGAGACGGACATTCAGTTAAGTACCCACGTTAAATATTCTCAAAAAGTAAAAATGTATAACCTTAAAATAAAAGCATTATGCACTTTTAATGTGCATTAAGTTTTTCGTTTTATATTTAAATTAGGTATCATACTGTATTATTATATATGTCCTACAGAACGTTCCAATGTCAAACCTCTGTGTCAAAAAAATATAGTCAAAACATGCACCTGCATTTAAAAGCGTTAAAATTAGTTGTTTACTATGTTTACCTGCGTGATAGCAACGTTGAATAAACTAACAAGTCACAATAATGCGCGCTCAGTACTAATAATAATTATGTTATTATGAGTGCATGAAAGGAGCCTCCACGAGTTATATCATCATAATTATACGTCCGGCGAACCCTGGACAGTCAGCCTTGCCGCTGACCTAACTGACTGGATAATCTTTTTACCACGGTAAGATTTATTCTTATATATGTAGCTCGGGGCGACACGAGGGAAGAGAATGTTTGAATAAACAATTGTAAATAAAGTACAGACACCGGCACATCGAACTACCCGAAACTGTAAAATTTTCCCAATCAAACTTGAACCAAATTCTTTTTCGATACAGATGAAAATCTATTAAAGAAATTTTACAGATTGTAGTATCTTTATGTGCTGGCGTCTGTACACCAAAAGCGAGCGCGGGGCCTGAGCGGGTCGTGTCGTCGGCGCGCTATTCCCTTTTTGTTTGGTCCTGATACTAATTCTGGACTTAAGCCAATCATGTTTTGTTTAACGAAACAAAAAATTAACATCTTAATCATGAAAGCGTCGAATATTAAAGAACAAAAGAGTGTTTTTTTTTATGTATGTTTTCATCAAAGTAGGTAGTAACCTACCTACATTATTTATTTGTCGCTAATACTGAAGATGGACCTTTTAATTTAAAGATATCGTAAACAAAATTTCACGAACATAAAATTTGCGAACATTTCTGCATTACTGAAAATATGTACTAATATGTCTATAATCTAAGGAACAATCGCGCCGCGCCGCGGTGTCACACTCAAATTACAGAATTACAGGCAACAGTGGACAGAGAAACACATTTCAGTTTTCTATTTACTCTACTATGTATTTCACATTGTTTATTTCGCTCTCGCGTATTATTTTACCGACTGAAAATACCGAAGAAATTTATTGTGTAACTTTAGATACTACTTTATATAGGTAAGAACTTGAGACCTACTACAATTGTTTACATAAAATAGGTATAGTTATTTCTAGATTTATAGAATATTTTTTGTTATTCCAAATCTATTGTGGATTTGAGGAAAGACTTTGTTCTATTAAGCAAGAATATCAGTCACCCAAATGAGCCCATTCTAGACTATGAATAGTCGATTTGAATACAATGCACTATTAACCATGAAAACTACTTTGAAACATTATTCCAAACAATGAAGGACGTATTTACAAATCTGTAAAAAAAGCAGTTTTTCGGAACCAATAAGCGGGTTTTATGAACCGGTGAAACTTCGTCAAATGTTATATGTAGTTATGTATAGACTACTCTTTCGTCAGTAAAACTAGGATTAACTTTTTTATTTGTCACGAAATTTACGAAAATGGGGTGCCTTTACACACATATAGGTAAGGCAAGAACTCCAGGCTTTTATTTAATTTAAATATTGTCACTGGTTAGCAATTAGAACTTTAATTGTTTAGCGCAGTTCAGACTACGCTATAGTATTTCGCTATATAGGACAGCATATTGCGTCATAAGCTATAACAGCTATAGCATGACGTTCACACTGTACGCTATATAGTACGTCTTATTAGACCGGCTTAGTAGGCATTGCCCGACGGATTACCGTCAAATAACTTGCTTTACATAGTTGTAAAGCGAGTTATTTGACGGAAATCCGTCGGGCGACGGACGGTTAAAGTAAGGCGGGGCGGGGACCGGAAAATCGTACGATATAGCTCTGAGAATCGCTCAAGTCTATCACGTACAGCAAGCCAATACTTTATAGCATAGCGTTGTGTCAATGTGTCCATATAAAATGAATGGTGATAGATATCGTTGTGCTATACAATATTTGCTATATGCTATGTATTATAGCTTAGTCAGAACTGCGCTTACATACAATAATTGTTTTTTTTTTTTAATTAATATAGCCAAGTAAAGAAACGTCCGTTTTATTAAAATGTTTTCATACATTTTGGAATCATAGATGAACTTTAGGAACGTGTAGAAATAAGGTTGGTTTCCTATCTGTCGGCCACCATCGTCTGTAGACTCAATTCACTTGACATCAGCAATACGCAGTCAAATAGATCACAAACCAGGGTCACAAAGATTTTTAATTATTCTAACGGAGTAACCAACCAAATTACTTTGATGCAACTTTTTGATGAGAATTTTAAATAATTATACCCGGCAGTTTATTTAAACGGACCGTTGTGGGGAAATCCTAAACCAAAGGAGCTGCATGAAAACTTATAAATTTTAACTTACATTTTGCAATGTTTTATGAATAATACATTTAAATTAAATTTAAATATTTAATTTATTGGTCAAGCGTGAAGTTTCCTTAAAAGTTAATAGTCGCAATTTTATTTAATTACCCTGACGATGATGACTCAGTTTCATGTAATGTTCATTACAGAATTTATTTTGATATGTATGTTAGTCTTTAAGGTATTTATCTATGGCCCCTTGTAGCCTGTAATATGTATTGTATGTGTGTATCTCTTAGTTTCGGCTAGCTTCCACGACACAGGGAATCCTAGTGTGGAAGCTAGTACCAAATGTAATATCTCTTTTTTTATCACGGCTCATCTTCCGTGCGGAAGATGTCCGGTCCTTTGGAAGGCATACGGGGGACACAGGTCCAACGAGCCAATGGCCCTTTGAGAACTTTAATCTAAAATGGGATGGGGCACCAACCGGGAACTATCCACAGCTGCACTATTGGAGTACAGTCATGGCCCATCTCAGGTGGGTGCAAAACTATTGTAAACTATGGTAAAAAAATATCTGGTCTACGGTAAGGGGTGTTTAGTGGATCGGTTAACCTCTATTGCCGGAAGAAAACGGGGTCTGCCTTTCAAGTTTGAAATTGAATTGTGTTGGCAGACGGTGACAACGGTGATATTATTATTATTTAAGTTTATTGAATAAAGTATTTGACTTGATTTCGTTAAATAAAAGAGAAAAAAAACATTAATTTCCAGTAAAAAATCGTTCAAAGTACCGGTTACGTTAAATTGTTAAAACCTTCTTTTTATTAGATAAAGTTACTACTATCTCGGGAATTTGTTAACTTTTTCCGAGAGTATTCGCAACATTGATGACCTACCAAACACCACAATAGAGTAATCACAGCACCTATAAATGTATGTTTGCCATGGGAGTGTGGCCCCATAAAACATGACCTAGCTAACACTTAGACAAAAAGGTAGTAAAATTCTGACGTTCACGCGCACAGTGGGTGAACAAAGGAAAATAGGTTGATAACATGTGTAAAATACAAATATCATCTTAAGAAAATCCTGAAAAAACACTATCTGTCATTGTGTCCATAGACCTCTTTTTTGTAGCAGGTCTCGTATTTTGCTTCAATTGTTAGTAAAGTTAATAGGTTATATAAGTTAGATAAGTTTTACATAATGTGTGTACAAAACAAATTTTTTTAATAGTTAGTCGAGAACAACTGCCTACAAACTGTGAGAGCGATTACGCACTGCCTCCGATCCGAATCCGTGAAAATACCAATCTAGAGTAAAAATCTACGATATCGCTTACGCACTTATTCGATCTCTGATACAAATTCATACAATTCAGGGGCCATCTTTGCCATATCCATTTGGCGTCCGATTTGAATCCGAGGTAGTGCGAAAGCCTTCATACAAACATTACTACGGCTACTTCGGTCCGTCAATATTTCTTCCGAATTGGAGACTCACGGATGACGGATAGAAATCGGATGACGGATGCCGGATGTAGTGCGTAAACTATCATACAAATAGTTATATGGCTACTTCGGAACGTATTTTCACAGATTCGGATCGGATGCAGTGCGTAACCTCTGTTATGCAGTTTGGCAGAAATTATGTAATTTTTGTGCAGATTTAGAATAAAATAATTAATAAAAAAAACTTAGAAAAAGAGAGAAACCGAATTGTTCGACCACTGACTTTTCGAAAATTTAATGAATCAGGGGGCAGCAGATCTTCGTTAATTAATTGTTTCACATATATTTCGCCTTATTTTAGCTTGTTAAGAGTAATGACAAAACATTTTTGTCACAATAACTGGCAAAACTGAACATTAGAAAATATACCTAAATCTTTTTCAATTTTGAATAAGGTTGAAAATTACGAACTGTAGAAGACTTGTAAAACGTTTTTCTCAATTTATTTAAACAAGTGTTCATTAATGTAATGGAATGTATAACTAATAAAGATGTTACCATTGCCGTACAAAACGTGGCAATGCTGCCAGCCTTCTGGGCACGTTACCAGTGGACAGCGATGCGGAGGAATATTTTGATGCCCTATTTTAGTTTATAGTTTTATTAGGATATATTTTTCGTTATTTGTATATGTATACTTTTATTTATAATTATGTAAATATCGTTTGTGTAAATAAAATTCACTCTTAAGGATGTTTGTCTATCCATGTAAATCTTTGATCGATCGATTTAACCGCTGATTCCGAATAGCTGTTATCTAATAAATTTATCATATTCAACCTCGACTAAGCATCGATAATTTTATTCGGTTACCTACTGTAATTCTGTTAACATGTGGCGGTGTTTGTCCTTTAAGAGTACCTATTGATATCTGTCTGTATTCAGCGGTATCTTGTTAGACTGAAAGTCGACCTCAACATTATAAGAACATGATAATTTGAATTCAATCTAGTTCTTGCATTAAAACTTTCCTTAACCTACAAACATTCATTTGAAATGACTTAGCAGGTGGCATAGAAATATAATTATATTATTCATTAATATTTTACCAGACAACCTTCAGCAAATCATATTACCAATCTAAGTATTACAAAGCCAACGTTTCCCAAATTTTCATTTCGTAAACAACTTCATGAACGAAGTGTTACACAAAGGGAAACAGTCGTTAAGAAAATGTATATCTTCAGAACTTTAACGAATGGTCAAATTACTTTTGCGAAAGGTCAAATTACTTTTCTAACCCTTTAGCTTCAGAAATACTGATCAACGCAAATATTAATTAATCGGCTGTCAAATCTCACGTCAGTTGCTGTGACTGGTTGTTAGTATGTTGATCATCCAATCACATTTGAAAACAAATTAAATGGATCAATCTTTCAAAAACTGGAGGTTGATCTAATAAATCTAAGTACTTTTATTTAAACGAACACCGTTTGAGATAATATTTTTTTAAGTAATCTATGATAAGATAACCTAGTCATTTATTAGTATAACAATCTGCACAAACAATATTTACATAATTACAAATACATATATACAAATCAAGAAAATTATATCCTAAGTACTTGGTATCAAACTATAAACTAAAAGAGGGCATCAGAATATTTAACCAAAAAGTCTTGGTTGTATACCTTTCGACATAAATCGCATACATTTTTATCCGCGATTAGTATGCATACACACTCAATTCTACTGGTTTGTTTGTATATTTTTAGCTTTGTATAGGTTTTGTCGAACCCGGTAATTCAATTCAGGGCTACAAGTCTCAAATCATAATTCCAGCTAAGAAGTAATACTCATTACCATCCCTATCCCATCACCTTCATCTTTGTAGTGAATAAATACCACGCATTTTCCACGCAGTGTTCCACTGCTCTTGCGCATATTGTCATAGTCGTATTTCTTCACTTAACACCCTTTTATGTACGTTGTATTAAGCTCGTCTTACACCTCCACGTGTCCTCTGTGGTAATTACGAAAAGTTGTGATATCATTCTTGATTTGCCTTCTGGCAGGGACCGACAATGTGTACCCCTAATACGCCATTAAATTAACGTCAGTGCATAAATCTTTCGATTGCATGGCGGAACAGTTACACAACCCTGGCCCATATGTCCTCAAACACGTAAGCCATCAAACCCCACTGTTTGATTTGTCCTAACGACCAACCCCACGTAATGGGCGTCATTAATATTAGTTGGAAGTTTTAAAACGACGTTGAAACTATGACAGGGGAAAAATCGAAGTAGCGTGCTAGGATTAATTATGGCATCGCAAGTCTTCAACACTTTATCACTTTGTAACAATCTGCGGATGCGGATCCTTTTTGCCGAAATAACTGCATAATGATCATGCTATACAACGTTATTTTTAGTATATACAAAAACCGAGACACCCCAATAAGATTTTCACCAGAACTGCCTGAATATATGTTTTTTTTAATAAATCTCCTAGTTACACCGTAGTTTATGTCGCGTTAAGTTCCCTTGTAAAGTGTGAAATCGATGGCCCCACCGAATAAACGTGTAAGAGAAAAATGACAACTTTTCAGTAAAAAATAAAAACGTTTAAACTTCAATAACGCTCATTTCATTGCAAATAGGTATAAATAATGTACTATCGAATTATAGGTAAAAAAATAAACTATAGACTTGTATATTTACTTTTTTTAAACATCAACGAGTTTCAGGAAATTCATGAAAAACTATTTAATGTTTTTACTCTTATGAAATTTGCATGACTAAGTCACAGTAATATGTCATTACACGTTTATTCGTGTAATAATACACAACGAATAAAACGTACTGTAATGTTACACTATTATTCTCCGTAAATCAAGTTTATTTTTGAACCCAGCTATAACTATTTACACGCTTGTTTACAGTACATTGTTCTGCTATTATATGATTGGAAAGATCGTATGCATTTATATTAGTGTTAATAAGATCAGTTTTCTTTTATGTAATACATCTTTGAACGCGTGGTATAATAATATTATTATAAATAATTTTGTAAAACCAAATGTATTAAATTCTCCACCTCAAATGTACCCCACATTAGTTTAAATGTGAAACTTGACGGGAAAGCGTTAGACCCAGTTCCCTCAACTGTCTTCCTGGGCATCACAGTGGACTCTAAATTGCAATGGGGACCTCATATAGAGGCACTTGCAGGCAAACTGAGTTCTGCTGCATTTGCCGTTAGGAACATTAGGCAGTTGACTGATGTAGCTACGGCTAGGTTGGTGTACTTTGCAGTGGCGAAGGGTGAATTTTCTTAAAAGGGAAGCCGGACCAAATTATTTGTTTAAATGATAATTGAAAATAATAGATACTAGTAGTATTTGCCATATTTCGAAAAGGAAGCCGATAGGAATCGAGTTGTATGGAGCCTTCGCCACTGGTACTTTGCATACTTTCACAGTATAATGTCTTATGGCATATTACTGTGGAGTTCGGCTGCTGATGTAGGTACTATTTTCATATTACAAAAAAGAGCAGTCCGAGCTATTTATAATCTAGGCTGCCGTGAATCGCTTCGTGAATTATTTAAGGAAATAAATAAACTTACCCTACCATCTTTGTATTACTTAGTAACAATGTACATTCGAAAGAATATTGTCCAGTATAACAAGAAAAGTGACGTCCACAACATAAATACTCGCAATAAACACAAGCTAACAGTACCTGGTTTTAGACTAAGAAAAACCAACAAGTCGTTTATGGGGAACAGTGTTAGGTTAAATCATTTAGGAGCATTTTGATATCTAAAGCTTATTACAGCATAATATTATTTTCCAATCTGTAAAGTTTGACCAACATGCAGCAATTAATGATACACCTATAATCATATCACATTACTGCCTATTGTCTGGTAGTATGAGTTAGTCATGCTCACTTAAATGTCCTGCTGATGGTGGCGTTGTATATCCGGTCGTTAGGTTCCCTGCAATATGGTTGAGCTAAGCGATGCGGATGTGCACGTCATGCTCGTGAACGGGTGCTGTCTGTCAGGATTGGTCAGCCCTTAACTGCTATGGCAATCCTAGAAGGCATATTTTTCTATTTGTTACTCTTATGTGAGTTTATTTCTTACATTAACCTGCATTATTCTCATTTTATTTCTCACACTACTGTAACGGAATTGTCACGTTTTAAAAGTGCCTGTAATTTGGTACATTTGAAATAAAAAACATTGACTTTGAAAGGGTGAAATAAAATACAGATATTATATAGAAAAAAAATATAATTATGTATTTATCCACGTGAACACAAAGTACTAGACGTCTTGATGAAATATAAAAATAACGAATTGCAATATTAGAAACATTAATCCTCCTCTTCACTGTCATTGGAGACCGAGATGGAGTTTTCCAATGGCAGTAGATTTATAATATTTATAATCTAATGTAATTGCGCGAAACAAAATTATGTAATAGCGCGCATAGAATCATAACAAGACTGACCTTCTTTTTTTTTCATTGGAATGTCCTCATGGATGCCCTTCGCCCGGGGAAGGCGAAGGGGTATGCCGGACTCTTAATGGCTAAAAATCTACGGTGTTCCTTCTCCGGGCCCTTGACCGGGGTCGCGGGGTTCGCAGCTGCATGCACCGCAACCCCGGCAGACCTCGGTCCGCCAGGCCTTGGCAGACCTCTCCTTCTGTGGGGCCTTGCCCCACCTCCTCCTGAAAAGCGCGCATGGAACACTGCGCGCCGCCTTCCCGGGCCTGTTACGGGTCGGACGACGGGTCCTCTAACCCGCTACCCGCAGGCCACACACTACGGTGGCCGGCGCCCGGTGCATATGGCGCGGGAAGGGAGAGTGGCAGCTACCTCTCTCTCCCTCTCCGCTCCCTCTTCTCCCGCCATCACCTCCTCGCAGAAGGAGGCGACGGCTTTCCACGCACTCTCGCTCTCGACCATGGACAAAACCACGGCCGAAAGCGAGAGGTCACCACCGGCTCCGAGCTAGTCACCTAATTTCACTCGCATCTTACCCCCCGTGCCCCTTTCTAACATTACGTACTATTGCTATAGAATTTATCGGGTAAACATTTGTTTGTTTACCGTACCTAGGTATAAACTTAAATTAATATGCAATTAATGCAACTAATGTTTGAATCTTTAACACAATTGCTAGAAAAAAAAAATTGTCAGAGACAATGCAATACCTTAATTTTAAAAAAAGTATTTATCTTCAAACTTACATTTTGTGGAATGAAACATTGGTAATAAAATTTGCATACATTTCTACGCGTATAAACGTGTAAGAAGACATTACCCAAATTCGAAAACAATCACAAATCTTCTCAAACGTCTGTAGGTTTTAACATGTTTATTCTTGTGTACTTGGCGACTCAAAAAGCGTGTAATAATAGCATAAACTATTATTCGTATAACTTTAAAATTAATTATTTCCCTAGAATAAAGAAATTCACTATTATAATAGGCGTGTCTTGAGTCTAAAATTCATAAAAAAAATTAAGTAGGTGCTGGATAGGCAAAAGAAACGAAAAATGAAAAAAAAATTTTTTCGTGTAAGAACTCTTGCACGTTTATTCGGTGGGGCCATCGAAATGTCTGAGATGTGCTATGCAAGGGTTATCTAATACAAGGAAACTGATCAAGCGGCCCATCTCAAGCCTCAAGGTGTCTATTCCCGTCAACTGTTATGGGTAACCTACTAAAACAAAATTGAAATTAACGAAAACATAAAAAAAATGTGCTGTAAAAATATGTCAATCGATTCTCCTAGTGATTTTGAACAAACTAGTTTCATGTTTAGTATATACTAAAACTAAGCTTGTATACCTATCTATAATAAAAAGTATACCTACAGGGTGTAAACGAATTTGTGTAATTCCTTCAAACCGCGTGATCTACTGGTGACACAAATTAACCGTAAAAGGGATTTTTTGAAAATCAACTGAAAAAAAAATCAAAATAAAATCTTAGTTTTCTATTTCTGAGTAATTTTAGAGCTCCGAGTTAACTTACTGCAAAGAGCAATATCGCGTTAGTCGTGCCCACCAGCCGCGACGCGCGCCGGCGCCGTGCTTTCTAAATGTTCAATCTCATAAAATCTGTTTTTGCGAAAAAAAAAACTTTTTTTTTCGCAAAATCATATTTTCGGACGGGCAAAAACACATCGGTAGTAGGGACAACTGTTGTCATTCATTCTTAGTTCGGGCCCCGAAATAATCGTGTGTCCGTAGGTGATAGGGAGTAAGAAACGCTCGTAACTAATGCCGAAACCACGGACTTCGTGCTTAGGGAGTAGACCCCTGGTGTCGGCTGGCAGTCTACACAGTTCATCGAAAACATTGTTTTTGAAGCTCGCTCAAGTTTGCAGTTTTCGTCACAATGTTTTCCTTCGCCGTTAACTTAAGTGATAATCAAATTCTTCGAAATGAATTCGAAAAGTCAGAGGTTAGGGCCGGGGTCGATCTCAGACCCTCGTACATTGAAGCAAGCATACAACCGCAACACTATCACATTTTTTTTGGATTATTAGATTAATGAATTAATGTATACTAACACCTATACGACACGTTTCATACTTTCAAAATTAACACACAACATTTGGTACATATCAAGTTTCATTCACTGGTTATCGGAAGTAACTTGAATACAACTTGATTGTAACTTGATTGTGTGGTCGTCGAGACGACACATTCAATCGGGAGCTTCGGGCTTTACAATTTCTGATTGCGACGTAATACCAATAAATACTTTGAGATTGTATATGTTACGGGTAAAGCCCGAATGGCGGGTACACCTAGGTTTACCCGGGTACAACTAAGTGCAACCAGTAGCAGTTGGGTAGAACTAGGTGTAGCTTAAATCGACGGAGCCCCGCTATGCGGGGCTCCTATTTCTGTCTGCAGGGTTTAAAGTAACCTAACACGAAGGGGATGACAGGGGCTTCGTTCGCTCGCTTCGCTCGCTCACTCTAGCCCCCGTCATCCCCTTCGAACCTAACCTATCCGTGTCGGGGTTCCCCTTAACCACCGGTGTACGGGTACACCTAGTTCTAGCCACTATGATGAAGGCTAAACCTAGTTCTAACCGAAGATAAGTAGGATGCATCTAAGTTTAACCACATGTGGCCAGCTGCACCTAGTTGTACCTGGCTAAAACTAGGTGTAGCCGCACTTCGGCTATTAGCCGTAACATATATACGATTATTATACAATCTTGTACAAGTTCTTGATATAGATCATGTTCTTTAATATAGCTCAAAGAACATGATCTCTATATCAAAAACTTGATATCATCCGTGTCTGAAGCACTTAAGGTGCTAAAACATTCCAATTTGTCAGCATAATATGAGGCTAAAGACAGACATTAACAGCCGAGAATTTGTCTGTTATCTATGTTTAAGAGTTCCTGAAAAAATTAAACAAACAGTTTAAGCCTGAATTCCTCCTAAGCTGATGTTGGTCGCGCACTGCCCGGTCGCGTACGACACTTATGGCACTATGCGTCGCTTCTTTCCAGGTTTAACTTACCAGGTAGGTACTCTTTGTCTTCGTTCAATAATGTGCTTGTATAGCGGCAGATATTTAGATCACATTATATTACGCCTTACAATTTCCAACTGGAAATACAGATACATAGTCCAAAGCGCTAACCCTTCGTAGCGGGACAAAAAACTGAAAAACGCCAACGCAAAGCCGCGAAATCATTCACACTCACGTTTCGCGGCTTAATGTGAATGTCCTACAGCTTTTCTGATGTGCCGGAAGCTCTACCCTAAGGCTTACTTTGGAACTGCGCGAGTGTTTTTTTACTCCTGGCAAAGTGATCATTTATTTATCCCATAGGTCTCATACCTCCGGTTTCTGAGTTGAGAATTCGAGATAAGCTATTCTAAAGTAGTATTTGAGAAAGGAGTTGTCAAAAAAATGCTTTAAAATCCGTCAATTTTTTTGACAACTCCGTACTTAAATGTCACTTAAAAAACGTATTACTTATCCTAGAATTCTCAAGTCAGAAACCGGAGATTAGTAAACCTTTAGAGAACAAAACTCAAAAATTAAAACAGCAGATTAATTTATTATATTGCAAGAAAATGGAAAGACACTTGAATTGTTGATCAATAAATCCTGGCAGTAGAAACAGTTTCTACGGAATCGAATTCAAGTTTAAAACTTTAAATATCGATGCCACTTTTGTGTAGTTCTTAATAGAACTACTGTGTTAAATTCTTGATCCGTTTCTATATTAAGTTCATCTTCGCTTTTTTTATAGATTTATCAATTTGGCAATCAAAAACAGCTAATATTTTTCGTTCTTCCCGTCAACAAACTTTATTTGTGACTTTTCAAATGTTCATCTTAGCTAGTTTCTAAGTTATTGCCTTCGGGCCAAATCTGACGGAAGATATGTAGCGTATCGTTGGTCACGTAACGGCGGAATAGAAAAATAATAATAGAACATCCAACCATAACATAGGGCGAAAATACACTAAGTGTGCGTCCTGAGTGACGGCGCACCGCGGAGGCGGAATGAACGGCGCATTAAATAAATGGTCAAAACGTTTGAATTTTGATATCGACATTATTAAAATCAAACTAAAATAAACGAAACACTAAACACGCGCATACGCGTCAACTTTCCCGCGTGCACTAAGGACAGGTATCGACGGTAAAGCCACGGTAAAGCCGCTCCGCAATCTGCAATACGCCCGTGCGCCGTCACTCAGGAGGCACAGTTAGCGTATCTTGCGCCGCGTAGTGCGCAAATTAAGCGTGGTGCGGCCGCGCAGGAGAATTTGTATGTAGCGCGATGCATACGCGTAACGCGACTAACAAGAGATAGAGAGACCGTATTCAGGATGCAAAAGCGTTGCATTAGGTCTATGTGCGGTCTACAAACCACAGACAGTTGTATGCCTTACTTTAAATCATTAAAACTGTTAACATTTCCGGCATTACACATATTAGAAACTGCACTTTTTGTAAGAAAAAACCCGCATTTATTTATTAAACTATCAGCAGTCAAGAAAACTCAATTGCGTGCGCAGTACAAAAATCAATTATGTAACTTAAAATGTAAGACTGCCTTGATGTACAAAAGCTTTTTTGGAATTGCTCCTAGAATATATAATAAAATTCCTAATTCCATAAAAATAATGCCATTGTCAAAATTCAAAATAGCACTGGAGAAAATTCTTCATGACAAATGCTATTACACAATAGACGAGTTTTTAAACGATAAAGAATTATAATTATTAATGTTGCACTTAAAATTTTTGATATCTGTAATCTTTTTTTTTTTTTTTTTTATTATTATCTCTGTATTGTTTCCTTTTATTAATGTAATTTTTCTTTAGCATATTTATTCTGCATGTAATGATATTTGTATGTCTTAAGACAAAACATAGCGTCCTATTTTTGTATTATGTATGACCTGTTGTATACCTATGTTTCACAAATAAACCATTTGATTTGATTTGAAGAGCTGCGCAAGATACGCTCAGTGTGTCTGCAGCCTAAGACTGGACATCCACTAGAGCTGTGCGAGAAAAAGGGGCGGTGCGAAAATGTGTAGCGAGGATGTGAAACGGTGTGACCCTTTCCACCAGAGCTGTGCGAGGAATGTGTAATATGTACAAATGATCATCTATCTACCTCTTCCAAACACCATCTATTGACTGACTGGTAGGCGCATATTTTCAAATCCTCACACACATTCCTCGCAACATATTCCTCGCATCACATCCCTCTGTCGCATTTCTCGCTTGTTTTGTATGAACAAAAACCTCGCTCCGCTAAGCCCATGTCCACCAGAGCTACGCAGAGCGAAGCTAGGTAAATGAAGTGATTCTATTGGTGCTTACAAAACACATTCCTCGCTACGCAGCATAGCACAGCTCTGGTGAATGCTCAGCCTTAGGCACCTTGAGCGTATCTTGACATCGACCGAACGCAAGATGCGCGCGAAACTTCTAGGCACACACACATTGTTTACAGTGAGGAACCCGAAACTGCTAATACATTCCAGAGCAGCCAGATGTCCTGTGGGCTGCAATATATTGACGCCATTGCGTTAAGCTTTAGTTACCGAAGTGGTTACGACTAGCTCGTATGCCATACATTCACTCGAAGACAACAGGCCAAGTTACAACACTGGGTCGAGTGCCTGTTCATTCCGCAAAATAAAACACTTCATCTCATTTTCAGATCTTGGAATATTTTACCTTAAAGTCATTAGCAAAGTAGTTTTAGATGTCTCTAGGCCATTTACAGAAATAGGGTTGACATCGGCCTCGTCCAGGAATAAACCTTTGTTCTGACTGTCCAATGGCATTTCATAGCCGTCTGAAACTTTAACAAGAGGAAACATGATAACTTAATCCTAACTATAACTATTAACTATCCAAACTTCCTAACTAATATTATAAATGCGAAACTAAGTTTGTTTGTTTGTTACGTTTTCACGCCTAAACCTCTGAAGCGATCATCCTGAAATTTTGCATATACGTTGTCAGGTGTATAGAAACGGACATAGGCTACCTTTCATTCCGAAAAAAAGTACTGTTTCCGAGGAAAACAACAATAACGTTCATAGATGGCGCCACGTGTCTTTCTAATCATGATTGAATTATATTGTTATAGAAACTTTAGTAGTGTGTTAAGAGGTGATTGTCAAATTCTAAATTAACGCGAGCGAAGCCGCGGGCAAAAGCTAGTATTCAATAAATGTTAATAATACTTTGCCTTACTTGAGCGTCTTCTAAACAGAAGGTGCGAGTCGCAAAAAAAACGCGTTTGCGTTGTATCGATTCCCAGATCAGGCAAGCGACTTTTTGAAAATCTTTACATACAGTATTTCTTACTTTTAAATAACGGAAACGTCCGTCCTCCCTTCATCCCTTCGGTGCCCGTCCTCGACGTGTACTCGTATTCCATTCTCTACCTGTATCTAAATAAGACCTATTAACATTGAACTTGTTGAGCCCGCAAGTGTCCGTGCCGTTGTAACGTGAACAGTCCTCTATATTAACAGTAAGTAGGTACTATAATCTCTTTGGTAAGAGCCTTTGTCCACCGCCGCCGTCACCGAGAAACAAGATTATTTCGGACCGAGTTTGGAACGCTGAGACGGCGATCGTATATCCACCGCGACCGATATCGGTGGTTCTCAACACAAGATAGAAATCCGTGCACCGGCGCCGTCAATCTCGGATGTAGTGGACACGTGCAGATGCGTTTTGTATTGCCGGCATTTCGGTCCGTCACGATCTCGGCCGATTTCTAGCGGTAGCGCCGATTTACTGACAATCTCGGTGGCCGAGATGACGGCGCTCGGATGACTGACGTGCGGTGGACACGCAGTCATAGCACAAACGACCTAAGGCTTCAGTTAGGAAATACATAATTCGCCCTAAGAACAAATGTAGTTGGTTCTATCGTCGTCGGCACATCTTTTTAAGAGTGACAAACCTCAGCGTTGGCCAACTAAAACATTGACGTAGGCCGAAAAAAGAGCGAACCCAAAATGTTACTACTAATCAAAGTCAAAGTCAAAGTCACAGTCAAATAGTTTTTATTTCAAGTAGACCAGATCCCTGGTGCTTTCAAAAGGTCAACACTAGGGGCTCGGTTCCAAGTAGTAGGTCCTTTGGAGAAGAACCGGCAAGAAACTCCATAGACACTCTTTTAAAAAAAGTAAATGGTTTGACAATTTTCATTGTAGTAATGTGAGAACAATGCAGAATAATGTACATGCAGTTAACAACATGAAAAGCAATGAGAAAGTTAGCCTTTTAAAATGATTGCCATATCAGTTACGAGCTGACCAGTCCCAACAGACAGCACCCGTTCACGAGCATGACGCATGCATCGGCGTCGCTCAGCTCAACCATGTTGCAGGGAACTCAACGACCCGATGCACAACGCCACCATCAGCGAGACATTTTAGTGAGCATGACAGACTCATACCGATAGACAATAGGCAGCCAAATATTAATAATGAAAGTGTAACACTATACGCTGCATGGTCCTCACATTTTACAGCCTTTTGTAGAAATAATAATAGAATAGAATAACATTAATTATTGCGATTCAATGTCAAACTAATATAACCAAATATTAGCAATAAATAAATTAAATGTCAAGAAAAAAAACAATCAAAATTGGAAACATTAGAATAAAAAAACTAAGATAAAATGACATACTTATTGAGTCAATAAAATAAAAAATAATTACAATAAGTAAGCATTTGAATAATATCCGTTTGTTTAGTTAGACGGTGCCAGAGGGTCGCAGTGTGCAGGAAGGAATCGTATGCCAGACATCTTTATCTTCGATGTACTGATTAAGGCTATAATATGCTTTAGACATTAGTACGCGTTTGATATATAATTTAAACTTTGTATCTGGTAAATCAGTGACACTTAGTGGAATTTTATTGTAGCATCTAACACTGTTTCCCATAAACGACTTACTGGTTTTTCTAAGTCTAAAACCAGGTACTGCAAGCTTGTCCTTATTGCGAGTATTAAGGTTGTGGTTGTCACTCTTCTTATTATACTGGGCAATGTTTTTCCGAATGTACATAATGTTACTAAATATATATAAGGATGGTAAGGTTAGTATATTTATCTCTTTGAATATTTCCCGGAGCGACTCACGGCAGCCTAGATTATAAATAGCTCGGACTGCTCTTTTCTGTAATATAAAAATAGTTTCAACATCAGCAGCCGATCCCCACAGTAAAATGCCATAGGACATAATGCTGTGAAAGTAAGCAAAATACACTAACCTAGCCGTAGGCACATCTGTCATCTGTCGTATTTTCCTAACGGCATAAGCAGCAGAACTCAGTTTACTTGCAAGTGCCTGTATATGGGGCCCCCATTGCAGTTTAGAGTCTACTGTTACACCCAGAAAGGTCGTTGAGGGAACCAGATCTAAGACTTTATCATCAAGTTTTACATTTGCACCTACATGCGATACATTTAGTGTAGAAAACCTAATACATTTGGTTTTTTTTGCATTTAAAAGAAGATTATTAGTAGAAAACCAATTAGATATCAAATTAAGAGTATGATTGGGTTCTACAAGATCCCTATCTTTCCTATTTACTTTAAATATAAGTGATGTGTCGTCAGCAAATAGGACTATGTTACACATTTTATCATTTATGGTGTGTGGAAGGTCATTTATATAAACAAGAAACAGAAATGGGCCCAGAATCGATCCCTGAGGTACTCCCATTTTAACTAGTGAGCCTGCAGAAGTGGCTTTATCAATAGCCACTCTTTGTTCCCGATTCGACAAGTATGAATTTACAAGATCAATAGATCTATCCCGAATTCCATAGTACTTTAGTTTCAGAATTAGCGTGCGGTGGTCGACGCAGTCAAATGCTTTAGAGAGATCACAGAATACCCCGATAGCATCGTGTGCCTCTTCCCAAGCTCCCAGTACTGTTTTGATTAGAGTGGAACCGGCGTCTTCCGTAGATCGTCCCTTCGTAAATCCAAACTGTTTGACGTGTAATATCGCGTTTTTGTTGAAATGTGCTAACATTTGATTTAATATTAATTTTTCAAAGATTTTACTCAAGGCTGGTAGTACAGATATTGGCCTATAATTAGATGCGTTATTTAGGCAGCCTGTTTTAAAGACGGGTACAATTTTGCTTGATTTCATGAGATCGGGGAAAATGCCATCCGTTATGCAAGTATTAAAGATCGCTGCCAAGATGGGCGCGATATTAACGATAATTGATTCGATGGCTTTTACTGACAATCCCCATAAGTCCTCCGTTTTCTTTACTGCTATAGTTTTAAACGCTTTAGTTATATCAGTGGGAGTAACAGAACTGAATTCAAAAGTAGGTACATTAGGTACATGTAAATTAACATTTTGTTTCAAAAGAGTTTCAGCTGCTAAAGGAGACGATGGAAGACATTTAGTAGTCTCTATAGGTATGTTCGTAAAGAATTTTTCAAAGAAATTAGCGACTTCAGTTTTATCTGACACTAATTTATCGTCTATTTTTAAATTAATTGTGTTGTCCGTTGATCTACTACTACCCGTTTCTGTATTTATTATTTTCCACGTTGTTTTAATTTTATTATTTGCCTTTTTTATTTGATTACTAATATAGGCAGCCTTTGCTTGCATGCAGACTTTTTTAAATATTTTTGAGTAAGTTCTGACGTAATTATGAAAATCATTATGGGATGTATATGACTTTTTGTCATATAACTCGTATAAGACATCCCTGCTACGTCTTATACCCTCGGTAGCCCAGGCACTAAACAGGATTTTACGTTTTAAAGTTACTTTTTTTACTTGGCAAGTTTTATTAAATTCAGAACTTATAGCATCAAATAGGGTGCGATACATATCATTAGGATTGTCATTTTGAGGCTTCAGGGTAATTAATTGTGATTCTAGATTTTTACTGAATTTTTCTAGGCTATTTTTGGTTAGTGTTCTACATTGTATAATTTTTGGACTTTCTATTTTTTTGCAATTTATTTTAACTATCTGGCACTTGTGATCTGAACGAATGCCACTAATAAGACTCTTCTGTAATATTTTAAAGTTGGTCATAATATTATCTATACAAGTGGCCGACGTAGGTGTGATTCTAGTCGGCTCAGAGAACATATGTTTTAGATTAAAAGATTTAAATAAGGATAAAAGATTTTGCCTATCTGTGCTATCTATCAAGATGTCAATATTAAAATCCCCACAAACCAATATCTTTTTATTTATTTTAATTTTCCTAAGTGCATCCTCCATCGTAAGGAGGAATTGGGAAGTACTAGAGGAAGGAGGTCTATAGACACATAAAATCACATACTCCTCCGTTTCTGCACACGCGAGCTCACATACTCGTTCGACAGAGAGGTCACGAACATCTGGTCGCTCTTTACATTTCAGGTGGTTTTTGAACATGATTAAAGTTCCCCCACCTGCTGCTGACTCTCTCTGGAACGAACTGGCTACTTTGAAATTATTTACATTAAATAACATTCTATCCGCCTTCAGCCATGTTTCTGTAAGGCATAAAATATCTACATTAAATTTCTCAGTAAATAATTCAACATCTAAGATTTTGCCAGAGAAGCGATTTATGTTTTGATGTGACAATATTAAACAATGACTATGCTTCTCTGTTGTCGAACTACTTAGTTTAAATGGTTCTGGCTAACCACCTTATCATTAGTACTATTACTAAATACAGTGGTAATAAAGGAAGACTTCGTCATACTACTTATGACTGAGTTAATATTGTAAGCTAACAGAGTAGCTATCTGACGTCTAGATCTAAGAGGCAGGTACACAGTATCCCTAGTCAATTTCAAGCTATCAACAAAACTGTTGGTGTCAAAATATGTAAATGTGTCAGAGTAGTGACTCACTAAGAAATGTATATGCTTGTTTAGCATATGTATATAATTATTCTGTGTGTATGACAAATGGTCCAAGTATGGAAAAGCACACAATATAATTTTGCGACAATTTAGGGTTAACATTTGAGTAACACTGTCTGTGATGTCCCTTTTTTTAACATTTAAACTATTACCTAAAAATACTGTAATATCTGTATAAGGATTATATTTATTCTTCATTACAGATGCTATTATTTGTTTATAAGTGGTCCCAGGCATGCAATAGTTTTGTGTAGAATGACTCAGACTGTTACTTAGTAATTCCCCAAAACCTTTCCCTATGCTATCTGAAAACATTAAGGAGTTATAACCAAGTGAACTACTGCATGAAGTGGAACTGGTAATCATCTCCACAACTTGCGGTAAATCCAGAACAGCATCGGGTTTTTCTATAGAAGTGCTACAATCTAGAGATTTACACTCACTCTGGGATGGGCTTTCTGTTACCTGGGGTGAGTAAGCGTTATGGTTTGAGGCAGCCAAGCAAGTACACGGAGTGTTGTTGAGTGTCAGTGAGTCCACTCGGTCTGCGTTACACATATCAACTAACTTATTTGCAGCAAGGATGTGTTCGTCGATTTGTTTTTGTGAACTCACATATTTACTGTACAGGGAATTGAGTGAGTCCTCTAATATGTTTATATCTGATTGTAAGCGCTGAGTGTCTATTTCATAGATGTTTTTACTGTCCTCCAATTTAATTTGATAATTATTTAACTTATTAATCAATGAAACACGCTCTTTCCTGAATTGTATTTGTTTGGAAAAGCGTTTTTGTTGTTTCTTTAACCTATTACACTTTTGAATTAATTTATTAAGTTTAATATACTTCTTAATTTTGTTATGACTTACTCTATGAATACAATTATGATCTGTTAGACAATCTGGTTCAGTAAGGTCAATTGTTAATAGGGAATTCCCTGAATTGGAGTCAGACTTACTAATTATTAATTCGTTATATAAAACTGTAGTTGCAACCGTCTGAGTACATTCCTTTTCTCTCTGAAAGTTAGAAATTTCTAGATTTGCATGAAGTAATGCCTGTTCAAGGTCCCTAATTTTACATAACGCCTCCTCATAGAAGTTACTACAATGAGAGAAACCATCTGTCAACACCTGAAGTTTGTCCCGCTCATCGGTGACATCCTGGTATTGCTGATGCAAGTCTACTAGCTCTCGTTTTAGGCTTGAGTTTTTGTCAACAATGTTTTTAACTTCCTCCTCACTTTCTTCTCTCTCCTGAAGGAGTTGTTGACATTGGCCTTTAGATTCTTTCAATTGCTTGAGGGCCATATTCAATTTGTGCTCCATCTCCTGGGCAGTAGCCTTACGAGTCAGCATAGGCATATTGTCAGGACTGGTTTACTGGAAGTGGAATGAAAGAAACAGTGAGAACAGATCAATTAGACAATAAAACAGGGAAGTGGAAAAAAAGGACACAGGATAGCTATAATAGGGAATGAGGGGGCTGTTATTATAGTTATAAGTAGGAATTACTTGATGAGTAATTGTTACTATGCCTATTTTTACACACACTTTTTTTTTTTTGTGGGTAAGTTCCTAATTTAATTTATCCTGATAATCAAGTATTTCTTAGTTCTTATGTGGGATGGTAAAACAATACAAAAGAACAGTATTGACGATTAGAATAGGTAAGCTATATACTATTCGAGAAGCAGTGTTTCGTTAGCTAATCTTAACAGCTGTTTTCCAACTTGTGAACAAAACAAGTTGTAAACAGTGCCAAATCAGCGAAAGAACCTTGCTAGGACCCAACGAGTTGTGTTACAGGGTCTAAATGGAGATCGTGTGCTATTAACGAGGAATAAAGTAAACAATACTCTCCTTTTAAATCCAAGAATTTGAACTTTGTCTGTTGACAGGTTACCGGCACCGGTGAACAACCAAATAGTGTTTTGTTCTTTAGATAGTTGCCGGAAAACAATAATCCTGGATATTTGTCGTGTCTTCTTAACTTTTACTATACAATTACACACTAATAATACTTATTTTCTAAAATATTAATATTTAAAATACGGAACAATTATTTGACATGTCACTTGGCAGATGTTGCCAGCCCCAAAAATAGTACTAATAATACAACAACTAGGACAATGAGTATTTACGAAATAAATGATGTAGATTATCGCATGTCTATCGTCGACGGTAGAACGGCGACAGCGCTGTAATAAACTTTTAATGAGTGACTAAATCTTAATACCAACCTTATCTTCACGTATGTACTGTTACTTTCGCAGCTGTTACAGCCTGTCATCTCCTTAATCCTTAATCTCTGAGATACTATGTGTGTGTAAATTATATGATCTGCGTCTGTAGACAAATGGCAATCGATTGTCACTGGAGAATAGAAACGACAAAGAGATGTATTGGATTGACATAAGCTTTCAACCGGTCAAACGATCTGATATGTAATTTCCATGCATTTAATTGGCGTATCTATTCTCTGGCGATCGTCGATTGCCATTTGTCTACAGACACTGGCAATTAAACCTGTTTACATGTCATGCTTAGATTTCAAAATACAGAAACTTTTCGATGACGTGCTTTATTCATAATAGGTATCTAATTATTTAAACAAAACTATCGATGAGTTTGAGACTTATTAAACTTAAAGTCTCAAGTACTGTAATTACAGACACAATAGATAAACAATGGCACTGACGAACCGGTTCGCCGGTCGGGCCGCTAGCGGTTAAACATGATTACTACATACATAGGTACATAAACCTACGCCTTTTTCCCATGGGGGTAGGCTGAAACTGCAGAACGCCACATGCTACGATCCTTACATACTCCTTCCGCTTCGTACACTTTCATAGATCTTGTCATACACGCACGCCGGTGGAGAGTAAGTACTACGCACCTGTCTTTTTTGAATTTTGAAGAACATCACCAGTAACATACGTATGTCCTTCTAAGGCGGTCTATACTGCCGTTTCCAGTGACATCTGCCTTATAAATTCCTTTTGTTAATCGCTGTTAACTCATTCTTTCAACATGACCAAACCACCTAAGCATACTCCTTTCAATTTTTGTCACTACTTACATCATCTTTTAAACCCGTAACTTTATCATATTCGGCCATCTATCTGTCTGGTTACAAATATATACTCACGAACACACACACACAGACCCACACACACAGACCCACACACACACACCCAAACACACCCACACAAACACACACACCCACACAAACACACACACACACCCACACAAACACACACACACACCCACACAAATGCGCACACCCACACATATCATTCATTCATTCATATTCTTAAGAGAACGAAACACTAAAGATGTACTTTCAATTTTTTTTTCTATTTCACTTTGTTTCCTTTAGATTGAGAATTTTATTAGAAATGTACGTAATTACATTATTTCCGAAAATTTGTCTTCATTAACACGATAATATTCGTTAACGGAACGAAAGAGCCTAGATCTCACGACACAGGGAATCCTAGTGTGAGGTCTAGGACTTCAAATTATATGTAATCTTTTTGAGACAATAAAATTCTTATTCTATTCTTATCTATATCAAAGTTACACTACACACAATTCGCTAGGAACACATTTCCACGGCATTTATTCTACTTTCATGACTCTTCTGTCACGACCAACATTCACTTCCATACATAACCGTAGGTACCAGCACACCTTTATGGATAGCCAGCCGTGCCTTCTTGAACCGTTCACTTTATTTCCCGCATTTGCTCTCGTTTCCACATCTTCGTCAATCTTACCATTTCTTGTAAACATAAAATAATATCACGCCCGTAATCCCCGAAGGGTAAGGCAGAGGTATATAATACATTTCGCCGTTATGTTTAAGTCCCATGTAATAGGGGGCGAGCCTATTCCCATCAACTAAGCACAAATCCAAACCCCGGGCTGCTACTGCGAAATTCCACACGGAATAATCCAATACACTTTGTCCGACAGGGGAATCGAACCCAGCTTTACCCACGTTCAGCAGACGCGCTTGCGACCACTAGACCAACGAGACAGTCTAGTCTTGTAAACATACTTCTCAACTAAACAAAATCATTCACCTATTTAATACATCTCCAATCTTTACATGATTACACAAAACACATTTAATCCTTCTTCATAAAATGTGTTTTTCCATTTTTTTAGCAGATTATTATTAAGTAAAGTATGTTAATTCTATAACACTCTAAGATCAAATTATTAAAACCCATTTTATACGAGGTACCCCACTCTTTCGGAAGCTCTACTAAGGTCATCGAGCATTGTACTTATAAAATTCCGTGATTTTAATCACTGTCTGTTCAGTGATCAGAATTAAGTGAGACAAAGGCGATGGCCCAAAAATAACCCAGGCCCGGCGCAAAAGTTTTGTAGGTATCTCAGATTTTAGAGGATATTTAAAAATTATATTTAAAAGTATCACTATCACTATCACATTATTTTTTTGCTCAAGAAGTTTTGTAGGCGTTCTTATTAAAAAGTCATTTATCGACCAACATGTTTATTATTCCTTCATTCGTTAATTGTTTACAAACAAGCGTACTTATATAGAACCTATAATAAGCATATCTATATATATAAAAGAAAGTCGTGTTAGTTACTTCACTTATAACTCAAGAACGGCTGAACCGATTTAGCTGAAAATTGGCAGGGAGGTAGTTTAGAGCCAGGAGAAGGACATAGGATACTTTTTATCCCGTTCGACATTTTGATATTTAAAAAAAAAAAAATTATATCAGTATATCCATATTCTTAATCTGTTTAGGTAGTAGGTAGGTAGTAGGTAGGTAGTAGGTAGGTAGTAGGTAGGTAGTAGGTAGGTAGTAGGTAGGTAGTAGGTAGGTAGTAGGTAGGTAGTAGGTAGGTAGTAGGTAGGTAGTAGGTAGGTAGTAGGTAGGTAGTAGGTAGGTAGTAGGTAGGTAGTAGGTAGGTAGTAGGTAGGTAGTAGGTAGGTAGTAGGTAGGTAGTAGGTAGGTAGTAGGTAGGTAGTAGGTAGGTAGTAGGTAGGTAGTAGGTAGGTAGTAGGTAGGTAGTAGGTAGGTAGTAGGTAGGTAGTAGGTAGGTAGTAGGTAGGTAGTAGGTAGGTAGTAGGTAGGTAGTAGGTAGGTAGTAGGTAGGTAGTAGGTAGGTAGTAGGTAGGTAGTAGGTAGGTAGTAGGTAGGTAATAAGTAGGAAAAAGGGCATTGCAACGCATGCCGGGAACAGCTAGTTTTATTGATATTTTAATACTGGATAGGGGTTTTCGTGACTCTATCCCATTATCAGAGGAGCATGATTATGTGGCACACATGCCACCCTCTAAGAGACAAGATGATACACAACTTATAACAAAAGAGTCAAACAAATCTCGTCTAGTAACCTTATTGGGTTGTCGAGATAGTAAATGGAAAATTCAAACGAGATATAAAAAAAAGGCTATAACTTATTCTTCGGTACGGACTGTTCAACAGTACCAGTACCATGTCCTCGTAGAGGCGATCGGCGGCGGCAACCTCTCGCGTCCGGCCCTGCCAGTTTAATCCATGGTCCGGAGCAAGGGGGCATGGGAAGCGGTCACCTCCTTCTACGAAGCAGTAATTCTAGCGAAGGAGGAGGCGGACCGCGTGCGCGAGGCGAGCGCTGGGTGGTTCGCTGTCCGATGAGAACCAGGCCCGGGACGACGGCGCGTTGTGTTCCACGCGCGCCTCAAAGAGATGTTAGCTTTGTAGATGGGGCCCGCCAGGGCCAGTGCCTGCCAGGGTTACGGAATTTGTTCGAAAGAGTAACCGCGGCCCTGGAACGCAAAGGGCATTAGTAGGAACACGGATAGGTTTTAGTCAGTAAGAGTCTGACACCCCCTTCCGCTCCACCCAGAGCCGACGAAGTCAATTGATGATTTCGAAAACTTAAAAAACAACATTCAGACGAATTGAGAACCTCCTTCTTTTTAAAGTCGGTTAAAAAAGAAAGGAATACATAAATAAACACAAATAAAGTAAGTCCATATAGTTTTGAGATAATCTTGAATGCGACTGCGATTACACAATAATCACAAATAATAAATGTTAGCCACCCGATACAGAGATAGTGATAGCATAGAATATTATTTTTAAATATCCTCTAAAATCTGAGATACAAAACTTTTGCGCCGGGCCTGGTTTTTTTTTGTATGGGATTTGGGCCATCTCCTTTTACTACTGATGTTGCAAAGCGATTGCTCTTAAACTCTTATACTTGTATGAATTTTTGATGACATATAAATTGATAACACAGGAACGTTACATAGTAACCTTTCCTACCTACACATACAGTATTTACTTTTTGACTCAAATAGTTTCCATGATGGATACAGCAAACATTTTCCCAATTTAAGAAGTTTTAATTGAATTTTCCTTGCAAAAAATATCCTATAACTGAGCCAAGGCATCGCGAGTCGCCATTCTAAAAGCCATTACATTTTATTGTCCATTAAATGGATGTTGCTGAAAGACAAGGTCTTCTACTATCACGACTTAATGCCACGTATTTCGTGAACACTAAATAGACACCCACGTAAAGTTGGACAAACTAAAAAAAATGCTTTAATTCAGGTATTGATGAACCAACATTTTTTTTAAACGGATGATTTGGGTATATCTGGAGGAGTTACATTTAAGACTTATTATATTTAAAAATAATGTAAATCATAATAGTAATTATATGTAGAGCATTTTCTTTGGTCGTCAAGAGGCTATTTTAAATTATTTATTTCGTTTATTCATTTCTATTACTTATTAAATACATTTTTAAATATTTCTATAAAAACAAAAAATATTTTAAAATTAAAAAAATAGTAGGTAGCCCATCGGCATCGGGAACTGGGTCCAAGCTGCCGGCGGTCAGGGCTCCAGAGAGAGGAACATCCTAACAATGCGCGCCGTGTCCAGAAGTACCGCTTTCTGAATCAAACTTTTGATCCAGCTGCCTAACGAGAGCCTCATCAGATGTTGGTCGAGGCTCTTGGCTATTTTATTTATTTCCATGTATCTCTATTCACGGCTCATCTTCCGTGCGGAAGATGTCCGGTCTTTTGGAAGGCATACACGGGGACACAGGTCCAACGCGCAGAGGCCCCTTTGAGAACTTTAATCTAAAATGGGGTGGGGCACCAACCGGGGACTATCCACTGCTGCACTATTGAAGTACAGTCATGGCCCGTACCAAGTGGGTGCAAAACTATTGTAAACTATGGTAAAAAAATATCTGGTCTATGGGAGGGGTGGGGGGGGGGGGGGGTTAGTGGATCGGTTAACCTCTATTGCCGGAAGAAAACGGCGTCTGCCTTTCAAGTTTAAATTTGAAATGCGTTGGCAGACGGTGACTCGCCAGCTCACTAGCTGGGCCCCCTGAAAGCCGCCAGTACATAGGCGAAGGGGGCAACAAACGTGTGAGCGGCTAGGGGTGTAGAGAGGTGTGGCCCCGGTTTCGCCGTCGCGGGTCTAAAAGACCCGGAGTGGGTTGCCCCGTTATTTATTTATTAAGGTACACCAACAACTTCTGTATACAAATTTAAAATTACAGTAGGTAACAATTAGTTATGGGCTTATACAGTTGACAATAACAGGTGAACCAACATTCTCAGATACAAGTGACAACCTAAGCTAGAAATTAAATGTACTAAAAATTAAGTGGAATAAACTATACAACGTTATTTTTACTTTATGCGAAAACCGAGACACCCCAACAAGATTTTCATCAGAACTGCCTGAATATGTGTTTTTTTTTTAGTAAATCTCCAAGTTACACCTTAGTTTATGTCGCGTTAAGTTCGCTAAAAAAGTGTGAAATGCCTGAGATGTGCTATGCAGGAGTTGTCTAATACACGGAAACTGACCGAGCGGATCATTTCAAGCCTCAAGGTGTCTATTCCCGTCAATTGTTATGGGTAGAAACCTACTGAAACAAAATTGAAACTTATGAAAAAAAAAAAAAAAAAAAAAAAATGTGGTGTAAAAAATATGTCAATCGATTCTCCTAGTGATTCTGAACAAACTAGTTTGAGGTTTCGCATATACTAAAACTAACCTTGTATAAACAGAAATATAAAATTACAAAAAAATATTCATGTAGACGTGATATATGTCAACATTTGGAGTGGATTTTATATACGAATGATATGGAGCTTTTACGAGTACATTGCGAGCTTCGGCTAAGGACGGAAACCGCATCGTCAGTTGCAGAAGTCAAATAGCGCAATATATTGTACAACAAAATTGTAACACAGCTCTTATACAATATCATACATTGAAGAGAACAATGGATAATACCGACTTATGCCGCGGGGCACACAGGTGTGAGACCTGAGTGTGCAGATGGTTAACGTTCCATAAATACATAGTTGAGGTGTGCGACAGAGCTTTTAGAAATCTTGGTTTCGTTTTGAGACGATGTAAGGACTTTAGCGATACGGCAGCAGTAAGGTTTTATATACCGTAATACACTTGTTAGGAGCCACATCGAGACAAGTGCAATGATAATTATGGAATCCACATGAGGAAAAATACAGCCTCATGCTGGAAAAAATACAAAATAAAAACAGGTTTTTGTACTTCAAACAGTACGGGGTTTATCCATTTTATCCCCTGATGTATCCGAGTCTGTTCATTACGGGTGTGGTTGGGTACACCAGGCTGGCAGTGAGGAGGGACGTCGCGCTTTTTAAGTAGTTACGTGGTGAGCGTACTGCGAGGGTTGCTGCATCACCCAGAGATGCTGGAAGCACTACGGTTGCGTGGTCGCACGTCGCCGCCCTGCTTTGTTAGATGTGCCAGTGGCTAGGACTATCCTGCTCAAGTTTACCCCTCTGTCACGAGCCGCACGACTTATAAATATTGTAGGTATGTCGGAGGATATTTTTAAACCCTCCAGAATCGAGTGTTGCGCAGAGCCGCGGCTGCCCCGTGGTTCATGCGTAACGTCCAACTCCATCTCGATCTAAAAATGCCAACCATCAGGCAATACCTCAAACGCATTTCCAAGCGTTACTTCGACACTGCCCCCCTCCATCCGAACCCGCTAGTCGCCGCAGCGGCCGACTACAGTCCCTCTCTCATAAGTAAAGTTCGCCATCCCAGGCACACACTTTTAGAACCCGATGACGAAATAACCCTCCTCCAGAAGGCGAGTAAATCGACCAGCACAATACACAACGTCCGCCGCCGTCCGGGATACCGTCCTCGCCGACGAGGACCGTCGCACACTGGTCTCAAATTAAAAAAAGTGGACATTGATAGTAGACCGCTGATATTTTTTTTTATTGTTGATACAATGATAACAGATAGGTAAGGCAAAAAAATATTATTATCCTACTTCAAATACTTTTCTGTAAAAAAAATATTTCTTTTTTTTTGTATTGGAATGATTACATTTTATTCAATTTCTCAAAAACCTTAAGCGATGTCGCGATGGTAATCACATATGTTAGAAAACTAATAATTCTGAGTATTTGGCTCCACGAAACTTATTGCTTATCTCTGCGTACTTTCGAGATAATAGTGACAGAAAATAACAATTTTTTTATGTTAATTGTTAATATAGACCCAAATATTCCGAGTCCGACTCGTACATGGGCGGTTATTTTTTTGCTCTACTTTTTTGTGCTCTTTGCGGACCGTTTCTACGTAACCGAGCAGTTATTGGCGATGATCTCCAGCCATAGTTATTTTCGTGGTCAGTCCAAGCTACGTCTGGTAACTGGCTGCCTTTTCAACGACTTTCGACTCCATTGTCCATCTTCTCTACGAGCAAATTATTATGATCCACCCATCTTCAAGTTAAAGTTGCGACTGTTTTAGCATTGTTTTTTGTCTTTCAATTTGCCCTAAAACTTTGTCTTACGTAAATAGCTTGTAAAAGTTGCACTTGGCACATTTCCGATTCACCTAGAATATTGTTTCATTCTAGAACTGTTCCGTTTTCTAGCAAAAAAAAACCGGCCAAGTGCGAGTCGGACTCGTGCACGAGGTGTTCCATACCATCATCTATAAAAACGGCAAAAAAATAATGTCTTTTGTATGGGAGCCCCTTAAATATTTATTTTATTCCGTTTTTTAATATTTTTTGTTATAGCGGCAACAGAAATACATCATCTGTGAAAATTACAACTGTCTAACTATCACGGTTCATGAGATACAGCCTGGTGACAGACGGACAGACAGACAGACGGACAGCGGAGTCTTAGTAATAGGGTCCCGTTTTACCCTTTGGTTCCGTACCCAAAGGATAAAACGGGACCCTATTACTAAGACTCCGCTAAAAAGAAACAGCTCGTTTCCGTCTGCTAAGTAGACGGGAACTGCAGAACACTGCCGGCATCGTTATAACAAGCGAGTACAAAAAAGTAGGACCATCAAAAAAATTGGGAGATAGTGTAGCTGGAGAAATACAGTACACATTAGGTACTCACAAGTACTAACGTTATGATTATCAACATCTCTCTGGAAATAGAAACCCGTTTCTAATTAATGCAGAGTTGAATAACAATTTAATCTTGTTTAGGCCGAAATAAGTTTTTTTTTCCACATGACCAACAACCGTAAAATGAGTATTCAATTAGTGGAGCCAGGATTAAAATTCTGGCTCCACTAATTGAATACTCAAATATAAGATATACCTAATATTACTGAAGTAACCACGTTCGGAATACGTTTATAAATTAATTTGGCTGAACAAAGAACCAAAACATTTTAAGTACGACCATAAATCAATAACCACATTTATCGACTAATCCGCGTTGCATTCAACATTTGTATTTAAATAAATCTTCTTACTGGGAATAATTGCGCAAAATAATAATAATACTTTATTATTTTCGTTTATTCATATTCAAACATATTTCTTTACATTTTTAAATATTTCAATAACAATAAATATGTATAAAAAAACCGACGTCGGGAACAGGGTTCAAGCTAGGTCAGGGCTCCAGAGAGAGGAACATCCTAACAATACGTACCGTGTCCAGAAGTACCGCTTTCTGAATCAAATCCTTGAGCCAGCTGCCTAACGAAAGCCTCATCAGATGTTGGTCGAGGCACTTGGCTATTAAGCCACTGACTGTAACGACTATCGGCACAATGACTGCTGAGTCAACATCCCACATGTCGCCAACCTCTTGTGCCAAATCAAGATATTTCTTCGTTTTTATTATTTTCGGCTTTCACAAGATTCTCGTCATGCGGGACAGTGATATCAGAAATCATTTATTTTGCCGTGAATGTGGGTACAAAATAAGGTGTAAGTATTGTAAAAATAGTTCCAACACACTACGTTACGGCATGCAAAAGTACGGTAGAAATAATTATGTAAACAAATATTGGTATCTCAATTATACAACCGAAAAAATCAAACAACAACAAAGAGATCAAAAGTACAATTATGTGGAACTACAGTCTTCCTACATGAATAAAACATTAATAACAATATTAATTCTGTATTTATTTACAAGAATATTTCGCTGCTTAAATTCAAAAGGGCCACAAGTCAAAATAACTAAAAATCCTTTTTATTGCAAAAATCGTTTCAATTCTGTTTTTTTTTGTATATGCGAAAAAGACACCCAGTATTTTCGCATTAATAATAGTCCAATCACACTACTGCCCTCTTTGCATTTTTACACTTTGGTGGCTAATTTCAGGTCAAAGCGGCCATTTTGTCAGTTGTGACCCGGCATTCTGCCTGACCACACGTATTCTTTGTAAAAAAGGGCCACATTTCCAAAAATATCTCAGTTTCATTAAAAATTTTTATTAAATAAAATTTATATTAATATTAAAAAGTGCCACATTTTGGAATACGACCGTATTGAATTTAAAATACATGTAAGTGTAACATTATTTTATCAGCAAAAGTGCCGTGTTTTGTAATGCGTTCGTTTTGAATTTAAATGAAATGAGTTTTATTATTATTTTACGAAAAAAAAAAGTGCAGTATTTGGAATGCTTCTGTTTTGCACATAAGATTAAGGTGAATATGATAGTTTTTATTGAAACAAATATGCATTATTTGTTTAGGTTGTTTTTATGTTTCAAAATTAAATCAAAAATTATAATAATTAGAGTTTCAATCAAATTATTAACATATGCTTCAAGCTTAATACTAAATATTTGACAAGGCACCTGGCCGAATAAACCGAATATTCGACCAAACTTGCTAAAATTAGTTTCTAAGTTTTCGATAATTGTGTTGCCGCGTAATCACGTTGTTATAAGCATGTATTTTGTCCGTCAAATATTCTGCTAACAACATTGTTTCTTAATTTATAGATGAGCACCTTAAAGAAAAATGTCTGGTAAGATTAGAAAAAGAGAAAGACAAGGAAAGTATAGGCAAAATTATTATTCTAAGGCAAAAACTACAAGTCGCAGTCTATGATTTAAAAGCGGTAATACCCTGTCCACAAGGTGAAGTATCAAGCTTCTATTACGTCCCAAAGCTGAATCTTTTGAATTTTACTATTACTGAGCTTGGTACTAAAAACACTACATGTTTTGTGTGGCACGAAGGAGAAAGACGCCGCGGCGCTAACGAAATAGGTTCATGCGTACTTATGTACTTAAAGAGTTTGCACGATAAAGCAAGTGAAGATTTTGACGTTGTTTTTTATAGCGACAATTGCTGTGGTCAACAGAAAAATAAATTCATGTTGGCAATGTATCAGCACGCCATAAATGAGTTTCCGAAACTTAGGAGCATAACTCATAAATTTTTAATTAAGGGGCACACCCAGATTGAGGGGGATGCTGTTCACTCCGTCAATCAGAGGAATATCACAAGAGCATTAAAATCTTCGCCAATTTATGTACCTGACCAGAACATAACTTTGATTAAACCGCAAAGAAGAAAAGAACACCTTTTACTGTAAAGGAACTCACACATGAGAATTTTATGAATTTGAAATCTCTGGCTGTTGGCAACTACACCACCAATGAAGATGGAGACAAGGTGAAATGGGCAGATCTTAAAGTCATTAAAACTGATCAAGAGCATAAGAACATGTTTTTATATAAGACTTCCTACGAAGACGCAGAGTATGCCCAAGTAACTACATTAAAAAGAAGGCAAAATGCACCTGAAACTGGTCCGCGAACTATAAAAAACTCTATGCCAATAAGTTACAAGTTGCTGAAGCGAAAAAACAAGGCATTTTAAACCTGATTGAAAGAATGTGATCCCAAAGTATTACGAAACTTTTTATGCTAATCTTAATTATGATCATAGTTTTAAATCATAATTAAGTAAGTATACTTATTTAAACCAGGGTATTTTTAAGACTGACTGATACAGACTGATTTTAGTAGAGGAATAATTTAAAGTGTTAGTTAACGTTAAAAGTTTTGCTTAAGAGAGATTATTGTGATGACTTTTACTCTGTTCAACGAAACATGAGTCCTGACAGCTCGGTTATTTCATAAACGATAGCCGTAAGACCGCTATCGAAAAAATGACAACAACAGCATCAAAAACCGTGAAATGGGGTGCATGAAAAGAGCCTCCACGAGTGACGATACTTAAGTTCGTCCGGCGCATCCTGGGCAGTCAGCCCCGCTACCAACCTTGCTGACTGGCTAATCTTTTCACCACAGCATGAGCTATTTTCGTATAGCTTGTGCTGACACGAGAGAAGAAGAAGACCGTGAAATAGCTATATTAATTGGTTTGTTTGTTTTTTTTAATTGTTTAAATGTTGATTTTATAGAATGTTATTGCAAGGTATTGCTATCATTTAGTTATAATTGCGTATTCTTAACACATTGCACTAAAAAATGATGAAAAACATCTAATAAAACTTGTTTTTACTATGATTTGTGGCTTTTTATTAATTACATTCATAAACATTATGGTCATTTTTTATAAGCAAAAGGGACTTATGTGATATTTTACTTAAATGGGTAAAATTTATAGCAAAAATGAAATTATAGAGCAATAGAGGCTTAAAATATACATCCGATGATATATAACACATAGGTATAGAATATATTTTTTTTTAATAAAAAAACAAATACCACGGCCAAAACTTTGATGAGCTCTCCTGTAAAAAAATGACTTTTAGACTTATGGCCCCTTTGAATTTAAGCAGCGATTTCCATATAGATGATTCCTAGTAAACAAATGATTAATTTTATGAGATTTTAACCAAAAAATTTTTTATATTTTATTTAACTAAACGTTGCCCCACACTAAGATTTCTCTTGTATCGTGGGTGCGTTTACAGACACAAATCTCACAAACAAACGCCCAGACCCGAAACAACCATTTGTAGGCCATACAAATTTTTGTTCCGTGTGGGAATCGAACCCACGACACGTGGCGCAGAAGCCAATCGCTTAGCCACTGCACCAAACGTGTCGTCATAATATCAAAACGTGTCGTCAAAATATAACATTAGAAACTCTTATCATTAAAAAAAGTAAACTCTTATCATTAAAAAAAATAAACTTTTATCAACAATCATTGTGCGGAAACGGGTACTTTATTGACTTCTACATGACAATGTAAATCATTTCCAAAATAGCAGAAGTTCTCACATAGGTACTACTCGGAATTGCGTCAAAATTCTATTATTAATTTTGAGATCCAAAATGAATCTACAATGTACATGATGTATTACCTATTGCACCTATTTTACATCAGCATGTACAAAATACAAAATTGGTTTTCACCATACAAATAATACTTTTAGAGTATTCACAAATGCTTTATAAAGAATTCTCTGAAGCACTGAATTCGAGCGGATTCTCTTTCGATCTAATGGATTTAAAAGAGGCTAAATAAACCTATTCACAAGATCGATGAGACGTCTACGACAAAAATTCCGTTTGAAATTCTCGAGTGTTCAACAGAAATTTTACTTAAAGATAATTTTTATCAATGATACATTTAAAAAATACATTTGATTTTTTGGAATATGTAGTAATGTTTAAACCAATTTGTTTTGGTTGTTCTTGTAAATTACTGCAATAATAAATAATGTTCTTCTGCACTGTGGGTCGCGGGTTCGAACAAATATTTGTATGGCCCAGAGACACTCCGGGTGTGAAGGAGAATCCTAGAGCGGGGAAAATTCATTGTAAATGTGAATGCAAATTGTATCACATGAGAGGAATTATAAACCTTGAAAATTATCGTCTAAATTACTTTCGAAAAAGAATAACTACATCTCCGATAATTCAAGGACCACTTAATCAGCCTCTTTTCAAGTTTCTAAGTCATTTGGAGGGGGTCTTTGAGTTTTTGTTAAGCGAGTCAGTGAGTGAATAAAAAATGTTATATAAAAACAGCTAGCGCGTCGCCTTTCTTTTAACTTGTCTTGGCATACCGTCGTGTGTCTACTTACATACACAGGTTCTTTCATTCAGAAAAAATCTATGTTACGGTATAAGATACATAACAATAGGTTCGTTTACGCAGGGTTACCACTTTGATCCTACTCAAAGAGGTTCATCCTGTTCATCCTACGCTACTAATAGTAGGAGTTAAAAGAACCTCCTCGAGTGACGCCACTTAGAGCCTATGCAGTCTATCAAAGCTTAATCGCAGAGATCATCACACTTGTAATTGCAGAGCAAAATTACCTTTTGCTGTAATTATTCCAATAAAATATATTCGGTGTATGTGTACAACCAGCGAAGTAGTAACTAGTAACGCATGTATGGATAAGAGTGTTTTTTCCTGGATAGTACAAAATCGATGTGTTGATAATACGAATGTTCGTAAACGCGTTACGGATTATGGAGCGAATGATGTGTTTGTTTACTGTTCTGAGGGCATTTTTTTTCGCGGTATATACGTTTCATTATTTTTATTATCTATGAAGCATAGACCCGATGAAATCTATTCTGGAAAAGAGTTCTTTATTTTGTAAAAAGTGTGAGAAAACTATCTAGATAAGTATTAAATAAAGTCTTCCCTTCCTAAAGACGAGCAATATGTAAACACAGTCTTGACTGAAATCCATTGGTGCCTAAAGCAAATAGCTAGTAATTCTGGGGCTACATTAACGGGCTACGGCGAATATTCGTGATAACTACTGATAACGCGATGAGTGTGGCCGGGTAGATTGTTGCAACGCGTAGTATTCGGGCGAACACGATGTACTTTCGGTGCACTGTCAGTAAACTGGCGCGCATCAACAGGATTTGTTGCGACAATATTCGCTTGGGTGGCTACACCTACGTCTCTTTTTCACATTATTTTGAAACTGATACTCGTACAATTGTTATAAATAATAATTTACCGACATATAATGCAACGCCACTACTTCCCCCATTTTGAATTACAGCCTACGTCTCGCCCGCACAACAGAGAACAACACAATCCGGTACGATGAATCTTCGTCCGCCTCATGTAGACAAGAACATCGCACATTCTCGTACACGATGTTTTAGCGCGCCAACGCGACACCAATCTTTGCCCGCTAATGTAGCCCCAGCATAAGAAAATATCCAATCAATTACTAGCTACTAAGAAAATGCTTTTCGAAATTCAAACTCAACAAGAGGTACTAAAGCTTTAATTGTATTATACTAGCTGTTGCCCGCGGTTCCACTCGCATCCTAAGGTAACTACTTCCTAGACCCGAATAAAAAGTATCCTATGTGTTAATAAGGTCTATCTATGTGCCAATTTTCATCCAAATCTGTTTGGCTGTTTATGGGTGATTGAGTCTCAAATATCCATCCATCTTCACAGACTTTCACATTTATACCTAATACTAGGTTTTGCCCGCGGCTTCGCTCGCGTTAATTTAGAATTTGACACTCATACTAAACACCCTACAAAGTTTCTATAATAACATAATTCAATCATGATTCAAAAGACACGTGACACCATCTATCTACGTTATTGTTGTTTTCCTCAGGAACAGTACTTTTTTTCGGGATGAAAAGTACTCTATGTCCGTTTCTGTACACCTGACAACGTATAATATAATTATGCAAAATTTCAGGATGATCAGTTCAGTGGTTTAGGCGTGAAAAGGTAACAAACAAACTTACTTTCGCATTTATAATATTAGTTAGGATATTAGTAGGATTAGACACTGAAATAATTACGAAGTATTACAAACTTTATACCCTCTAGGTAGTTACTTGAATAGCTCTTAGATTTTTTTTCTTGTCGGGACGGAGGTTTTCGATTAACTTCATACTTTGAATAAAAATAGGGAGGTGTCTAGACCTAATAAAAACTCGAGTCTGAATTGACACATCTGTTATCAGTTTTGTATGTTGGTTATGTATTTGACAACACCTGACAGACAAGAAACGACGAAACAAACTCAAAAGTTAAGGTCTATTTAAAGTCTAAAAAATTACTTCTACGTTTACTTACAGGCTGAGATTGAGTGAGAACAATGTAGTGTAAATACTAGAAAGGCCTTTTGCGGAAAGTGCCAAGCATATTTGACTTAAGCTAGCGCAAGCGATGAACTGGGTATGAACAACAGTTCTTACCCAGGTCATGGGTTTGAAAGGCATGGGTGCCGGTGAAATTACAGGTATATGTACTGTAATACAGTAATACAGTAGCGCAATGCGCGGTCGAGTACGGACGTGTGTGTGCTACTCGGTACGAATATTTTATTCGCGTGTTGTGCGGCTGTAGTCGCTACCCGTTTTTCGTCGCTATGAGTCAACCACTCATAGCCAACGAGTTGTTGGCATTTATTAAACATGCCATTGACTACATGGACGAGGTCAGCATCCTGCAGATCTGCAAGTCCAGTTTCAAGGAGGAGGAGATAAGCAGTGCCAAGCTGCTGCTGTTCCAAGCGTTAGGCAAAGCTGACCAGATGCAGTCCCGACGGAGGGATGGTGGCCAGAAGAGTGTGCAGGACATCATCACAATGATGAAGAGCACCGACCCGGATGACGTGCCCGCTTTCGTGGCGAAGGAGCTACATAAGCTGCCCCCCGTCACTTTCGATCACGTCGACGTCACCAGGTTGTTGAAGGACATCACATTCCTAAAAACAAGCCTGGTCGAGGTGCAGTCCAAGTTGGAGGCGTCGGATAACACCATAGGTGATTTACGTGCCGAAGTAGTGTTGCTACGCAAGGCTATTTCTGTAAGTAGGACACCTGACGCTTCAAACGTGAACACGCGTCGCGGTGCACAAAATGCATCCATCGGCAGTTTTGAGTCAGCGAATTCAGTTACGTCACCGGCTGCCAATATTGTGTGCGATGCATCGTGTCCCGCCGCCGTCCCTGCCTCAACACCGGCAGAGGTAACGACACGTATAGATACGTCGACCCCTAAACGTGCCTACGCTGCGATTGTCGCCACTAGCAAACCTGCTGCGTCGCAATCCAAGCGGCAAGAAGCTAAAGGGGGTAAGCAGAGGCGCTGTGAATCAACGCACAAGGATCTGCCACAGCGTTGTCCAGAAAAAGACACGTGCGATAAAGATGGCTTTGTTAAGGTGGAGAAGAAGAAGAGGAAGCCTTCTTGTCGCAACCAGTGCGGTACTGCACCGAGCGGGCCGAACTTCCTGTTACGTCCTGCTGTACCGGTGACGCCACTGTACGTGTCCCGATTGCATTACTCTACAAAGGTCGCGGAGATTGTAGAGTACATCAGTATCAAGACCAAGCTCAATCTGAGGGTCGAGCGGTTGGAGTCTCACCACAGCGTGAATTTCAATTCGTTTGTGGTGAGGGTGCCGACTGACCATCTGTCGACCCTCACGAAGGAAGAATTTTGGCCGATAGGTGTAGTGTTCCGGCGATTCCGAGGCCGGATACCCGACACCGCGCGACACACGACGCCGACTTTACGTGTGAAATAGTTTTTAGATAATTAGGTATATTGTTTATGTATAGTATTTTTAGAATTATTGTATTATATTGTAATATATATTTTCTATGGGCCTTGATGCCTGAATTAAATAAATAAATTAAAAATTAAATTAAAATATGATACTTTCCAACTTTGTCTCTAATGTTGGCAACGTATCAGCAATCTTCTTGGTGTTATAGGTGTATATAGGCGGCGATAACCACTTATCGTCAGGTGGGCCGTCTGCTTTTTGCCAAACAACAATTTGCCTCTCATCGAAAATTTGCATTTCAGTAAAAATGTTAAATGAGGAATAGGTACATACCAGATGCAAATGCAATACCCGGAGGCATACCAAAAATAATTATAATTAAAACTTTCGTAATAATTAAAATTACTACATTTAACGATCAACGAGCTACGGTTCGCCGGATGTAATATTTCATTTCTCCCCAACTTTTATTTACATTTCTGTAAACTGTACAATTTATGACTATTTATCTTATTTTATTTAATTAAGCATACACACGTTGCAGCATAAAGCTGACTTACATCCGTCACCTCACACTTCAGGTCCAGTTGAAAACCAGCGTCAGGCACTAGTTGTCTGGCATTTTTGCTGAACTGGGCCTTTTTGGCGCAGCCGTGAGGCACACTCTCCTGCTAATTACTTTTGTTTGTTTTTTTTCTGCTTTATTTTATATTGTGTGCCTTTTTAGTCTGTGCTAAATAAATGTATTTTCTTTCTTTCTTTCTATTTTTCCAAAATGATGTTTTTTTTTAAGATATACCGAGAGTCAAAAAAAAATTATTGCTCTGCACGTTACGTGTTCTTATGTTAAACGAAAGTTGTAATGTATGAAAATAGGTAATATAATGTGGCACCTACACTTTTGTTTCTTTTACCTCACCATCATCATCATTCAGCCGAAAGACATCCACTGCTGGACATAGGCCTCCCCCAAAACCAGGGAGGTTTGCCGTAATCGCCACGCTTGGCAGGCGGGTTGGCGATCGCAGTATGGTTGTTAAAGCAATCAGAGAACGCTGCTGCCCATCCTCTAGAGAATCCCTTAGTCGCCTTTTACGACACCCACGGTAAGAGATGGGTTAGTGCTATTCTTTAAGTCCGGGACACTACACGAGACATTTTTGACACGAGAGATTCTTTTACCTATTGATACTAAAACAAACTAAATTATTATATCATGAACTCGGTCTACTGTCAAATGTCATGAATTTATTTGTCAATGCGTTCTTGTTGTAGCTTTGCTAGATTAAAGGTTTTTTTCTCCAAACATATAATTTCTTCAACATTTCTCCAGAAGCAAAATTTTACCTAGAATTGCCCAAATACATCCATTTTGGCAACGGTTGTTTAACCAAAGAATGAATATTGGTGAAGACCATCTTAAGTGTAGCGACAATGCGACACACTATCCCGAAATTAAAAGACCGAGTGTCGACTAACTTCGGCATGGTCATCAACCAATTAGCGCTCCTTTTCATTTTGTTTACTTTGTTTGTTTAGCTATGACACCTCCGCATTATTAATTAATGATGGCACCAGCTTCTTCGCGTCGTCGCGTCGTGAACGGAAGACTTTGTAACGAGTTTATGAAGATATAATAAACTCCGGACTTTACTTCCAAGAATCAGAGCATCCATCATCCGTAAATACACGTGACAGACTTTTAGGTAAACAGCGTAATACGTTCTTCTTGGATATTTTCTGAAGAATTACGGAATAAAATAATAGCCTATACTTAATTATTATGTTTGTAAATTGTGATTTTATGCCACTCACAGTTCTATTTAATGACATTACATTTAGTTAAGAATTCTTATTTATATTGAACTACCGGGGACTACCCGCGGCTATGTATTTTTGGTGCGCATTGAATTGTTTAGTATCAGTTTTATTTGATTGAGTGGTTTAGATTTATTCTATTTCAAGTTTACTAGTGACATTACGCAGCATTTAAAAAAGATAATCGTAATGAAATGAAATTATTTATTCTGCAAATTGGATGTTTAAAAATCACTTTTACATGTCGGTTTGTTTTTTTAAAGCTAGATGTCGTCGGCGTTTCCTATCTGACTACCTCTGAGAAGAAAGGCCGAAACTAATAGACGAATATCACAGACAGTAATCTTAATCACTATTTAATAACCGCTTCATCACTAGTTAGGATCAATGCTTTAATCACAAACGTTTTACAGTTGCACGCTCCGATATATTAGAAACAAGAGAAAATCATAAAGTACGCTGTTCTGAACAACGACGTAGTAAATACCTTTTTAACCTTTCTTTAACTGCCTCATAGGGTGCATGAAAAGAGTCTCCACGAGTGATAATACTTAAGTACGTACGGCGCACCCTGGGTAGTCCCGCTACCAACCTTGCTTTCTGACTAATCTTTTCACCACTGCATGAGCTTTTCTAATATAGCTAGCTCGTACCGACCCGAGAGAAAAAGACCGCTTCATTGGTGAAATGGGCGGAATTGCCAAACTTGAGAGACAAAACAGTAATTTTCTGCTTAACGATTCCAGTGACAGCAACTGATCAGGGTTAAACCTATGCTCATCTCGATATGCGAAAGCCCGCATCAAATGGAGATCCCATTTACCGTGTACCGCGAATTATATGTGGGTCTACCGTTTTCATCCTTTAAGATTACTGTTATCCTGAATGAAGTTAATTAAAATTAACTATGCAAAGAAAACTGTTACATAAATAATTGTCACGTTAACGATATTTCGGGCTTTTTGAATGCAATTATTGGTTCGTCAGATTTTCTCTGCAATCAATCATATTATGGTAGATATTGATTGAAATATGCACGAGGGTTTTATGATGTAGGTTATCAACTGTCGGAAACTAATACTCGGTTGATGATAGCCTGTTGTTGTTTATACACATTGACTGCACGTAACTTCTCGTGCCAAATATAAGGTGTTAAAAAATCAACTCTTAGAATTTTTTGAATTAAAACATTTTTTTGATTTGTATGGAAAGTTATAAAAAAACACGCGAATTTGGAAAAGTTGGAGAACAAAAGTTGTTCAATTTCCGATACAGAGTAACACCATAAAATTCTTAGAGTTGATTTTTTAACACTTTGTATAGTGTGATTTATTTAACTGGGACTGTAAGGGGAAATCCTAAACCAATGGAAGTACTGGAAAAAAATTGTGGAAAACATTTACTCATTTTAAAGATATTATATTGCTCATTCGTACGCAGTCACTTAGGTAGAGTATGCGTCTCAGGACTGGAACCCGCAATATGAGATTTATAAGTCTCGTATTGAGGCTATAGGTACAGAAGAAATTCTTAAGATATCTTGACTTTAGAGCACATCAGTATTCGACAGATTATGATCAACGTTGCCACAGATACCATTTTTTACCTCTTGAATATAGACGACATATAAATGATGTTTGCTTTTTAATGAATATAGCGAATAGCACTATTGACTGTTCCGAGCTTGTTGCTAAGTTAGAACTGTGGACGAATCAACTTTGTTTACGTCAACGTCCACTAATCAACGTTCCTTTTTCCTCTACAAATTATAGGCGAAATGCTTTCTTTGCCAGGAGCACGTCAAGTTTCAATAATCTACCGTTTGTACTTCCGCTAGCACAACGAGACGGATATTAGCCAAACAATTTTTCAAATGTGAATAGCACTCAAACTGTGGTGATATGATGACAGGTGGGTGTGGTGCAGTGGTGGTTGCAATTATATAATGCACTTAACTTCATAATATGTATATTACATATATAAATAGGTTACCTGTAATATTATAATAACATATACATGTGGAGGCTTGTTATTAGCAATTTTAAGTATCATTTTTTTAAGCATTTATGTAATTAGTCTGCAAGCTTCTTTAGAAAATTTTAAAAAAAACATGAAATCAATCTTGATATATTAATTTTGTTGGCCAACCGTGAACTTTAAATAAAAAATAATAAAGTTGGTAATGTTTCACTGAATTTATTTACTTAATTTCAAGTAAGGATTTCAATTCTCTTGTTGCTCTTTTGGTTCAGGATTTCCCCATAGAGTCCCAGTTAAATAAATCACACTGTTTAGTCCATTTCTTTAGGTACATAAATAAAGGTTAACACACAAATTATACATAGTGACGTAAAACACAATAGGGGTCGACTTTTGTTTACATTTTGTTATAAACTTGTTAGCTCTAGCATAATGAGAAATCTTAAATTTTCTCATGACCTGTATTTAGGTAGTTATTAATGCAGGTCGTAGGACACAGGGTAACTTAAGCTATTAATAAATCTTAATCTAGTAAGAAACAGTGTCTAAAACTAACATGTTTGGCATTGACTCCTTCTGCACGTGTGCCTTCCCTGGAACCTCGTTAACGACGTAAGTGTATGTCTATTAACTAACCTCATTACGATTAGTTTTTTTTTATTACTATTTTATTAGGTAGGTATTCTCAAGATATCTTTATCTTATCATACAGTGATTTTCTTTGGAATGTGTTTTGTCAGTTATTTTATAGCTTAGCGGCCATTTTTTTACCTTTTGTAAATGTGAGAACATTGTAGACTTGCTAGATGCGCTGGATACTTATATAAATTTCTTACCTATTATTGTTCATAATTATTTTTTTTGTATGATTCCTGCATTCGAGGTCTACATTGTGCCCTTATAACTATGCCAAATCATAACTGTATTTACTCAAATTATTTAAGATATTGATTTTAAAAGAGCAACAACGCATCCGCAACGCCTGCTCTGCGATACAGTGCTACCTACACCTTTGTATTTTCAGTCTTTATTGAAAGCAACATGTTTAGCTGAAAATAGAGCAAGTGTTCCATGTTAGGTCCCCTTATGAATAATAATTATTCGTAAGGGGGCTTATTCATTATCATAATTATTCATAAGGGGATTAATTTAATGAATGTCTCTAGATGCACAATCAAAAATACAACCCTCGCACCTCTCAGTAAGTCCATTGTATACTTTTCATTCGCAGTGCAATTCCCAACACGTGGAACACTGCAATAACTAGAAAACTGTTTATTGACTTTTTCTGAAAAAGAGATAGATGTAACCGATACAAATTTGTTCGCATGGTAGGTATCTAATGATCATTGTACTTACAGTAGGTGAATGAATAGATTCGTCTGTTTTCAAATTGATTCATTTAACGTTTCGCGAGCACGTGTTATATTTACAAACTGTTGAACGGAACAGGCCAATGCATGGAAAATTATGTTTAGTTGTTTGGTAGTAAAGATCAAAATTGCACACCTGTTGCCTCTATATGACGTAGTAGTGCCATGTGATGTTCTTACTTTGATTTGAAAGCGTCATAGGGAGTTTTGTTGTAAAAACCATGACATTAATCAAATGGCTTCATCCCAACTAATCCCTAGTCCCAACTCGCCCGATTTTTTTATATACCTATTTAGCTGCCAGGGTATAGTTTGTCGGAAAAGTGCTACGATGTAGAAAATAAATTTACTTATCACGTATAAATTTCGCTCTTGATATTTTTCTATACATTTTTTAACAAAATAACCTACTTACATTCCGTTCTAATAAGTAGGTAGTTATTAGGGTACATTTTTGAACTTCGAAAATTAAAGTACCTACGGTTGAAATGTCAATGTTCAAAACATCGAAAACTTAAATATCGAACGACCATAAAACCGAAAATTAAATTAACGTAAGTTTATATTGTCGAATGGTTAGACAACCTACGTCCAATATATCTAAAATCTAATTATCTACAATAGTGACATCGAAAAACCTAAATATCGAAGTACAGAGTATCGAATGGGGTACATAAACAAGCAAGCAATCAAGCATGCCAGTGTTTCTGAGCATGCTCCGCCACAAGACTCGCTTTATCGCCCCTTTGCTTCGCTCGCACACTCGACCGGGGCGCTACGCTCGGGAGGTTGCCGACTCGCTTCGCTCACCACCTCCCCCTGCTCGCTACGTTTCGGCCTCGTTCCACTCAGGACCTCCTTCGCAAGCTTCTGGCTCCACGCTTTTAAATAACACTCTAGGGGTAGGACAGAATCTGACCACGTGGAGTCGGGGTGTCTTGTGTCGGATTAACATTAAATTCGACCTATTTTAATTAATGCCGTGGTAAATGAATGTTCTGGCAGCTCAATCATTTAAGTGTATTAAATGTGATTTTTTAACAGAGAGCTTTAATTATTGTAAAAATTGTGATTTCTGAGATGATAGTTTAAATTATTGTTTAAACAGACTGTGATTTTTTAGCAGAGAGCTTTAATTTATTGTAAAAACTGTGATTTGCGATGACAGAATAAAAATAAATACAAACCATTCAAGCACTTTTCTTACCATCAGTACTTTTGCGCCTTTTGCCTATACATGTAAGTAGACCCATATGGACCGGGCGAGTTGGGACTGGGGATCAGTTGGGACGAAGCCAATCAAAGGAATCGATGATTAAATGAATTGTCATTACTAGTGTCTGTAACCATGGTACCATTTTAAATTAATTTCTTTCAAATTATATTTAGATACGAATACCTAATAAAAAAAGATGGACGTAAGAGCTGAAATTTTCAGCTCAATACACGGTTGGTTTTAACAGCGAAATTTCCCAGAACCTTAACATTACGGGAAACAGTGTTCGTTTTTGGAAAAGGCAACATGGGGAAGAATTATTATTACTGTTGGGCCAACTTCATAGATCACATTTGACACTTCATCAAAATTTAACAACGTAACCTTGTAACGGCGGGCATAAAATATTAGGTATTTATTTTTTCGAAGTTAGAATTGCACAATTACTTAACTTTTTTCAATTAAGACTACATATTTATTGTAATAATGACAAAAGAAGGCAATTTTATGATTTACTTTCACTAATAAACCATTCTAAACATAATAAACAATTTCTGTTCTAATGAGAACTGGGGCCTAATTCTCCTAAAATAAATCTTGATAAATCACAACCGAACCAAGGCCGAACCGTTCATTCAGACAGTTCTCAATTTCAAAAGCTATCAAATTGTTTGACGTCATAAACAAAATCAATCATTTTGAAAGTTTTCGAAAACAAAAACTGACTGACGGTTGTGGTTCGATTGCGTTTGGCAACAATTTCTTTTAGGAGAAGTGGGCCCCTGAACGTCGTTACAATGTTGCGTCAGTGAACCCTTTTTCTTTTTAAACACTAGGGATGTTACCCAAAAAAATTGAAAGTCGATAAGTAGATTCGAATGCAATGATTATGTAGTACTGAACTCGATTTGGTATGGTTTTTTCTAAAAAAATTATCCCAATGATGGGTAGAATACGTGGTTTTCGTTATCGTTAAGGGTTTTTTTACACCCGATATACTATAATAAACATACATATTATACCTATATATTTATATACATATACACACTTAATATAGTTTTATTTTTAAGGCCTATTTAAAAAATACACTCAAAAAATTTAATTTACTGCTTATTAGTTTAGAATCAGTCATTATTTAATGTAAAACAGCAAATGTTATGCGTTTGTTTGTCGTTTTTGTTGTTTACAGGATGTTTATCAGAAAGCATTTTTCGTAAAATCAACCACTCACACACTTTTAAGATCTCTTGGCAGCTTCTTTGTCCGTTGAGTGCCATCTGCGCTCGGCATTGCCCGATACATAGAAGTGGCCATTCGCGGCCCGCTAAACAGTCACGTGGGCTTCCTTTTCCTCTTTTTCAAGTTAATATCGTGTATCCAAGCAAGCTTGTAGGAAGTGTCTATATTACATATAGTCGAACAAAATACTACCATGAGATGTTCCTCAACCAAACTTCTTAAATTTAACCTCTCTCCCGTCAAGAAAGACTTGATTAAATTACGCTGTTCGATAAGGGATAACTGAATATCTACAGCCATCTTATTCAAGTTTGCTCAATTAATTCTGCTTCCTCCAGTTCCACCTTCATTTATTCGTAGTCAATAATAAATTACCGATATTTGACAGTGACGGATGGTACTTAAAATATGTTAAAAAATTCTTTCTATAAAAATTAAAATAAAATCTTTCATCATAAACAATGAATTCCTAAATAAAATAATAAAACATATTCTTTGCCTGCTTTGAAAGTAGGCAGTTTTTTTTTGTTAGAACTTTTCTTCTTAGAAGTATTTTAAAGCGTGAATTACATAGAAAAGGAATAAGGTGCACACACGGCGCAGGCGCGTCGCTTTCATACGTTTTGTCGTGCCGCTTCAAATCTTTTTCGCAAAAAAATTATGAAAGCGACGCACCTGCGCCGTGTCTACACCTTACGCCGCTTCCGTGTAATTCACGCCTATGAATCCTCGATTATTTCTAGTTCATCTTTTAAAGGAAATGCCAACAAAGGAACAAAAACATTCGAGACTTAGGGGTTTTGAATTTTATCTCCAACAAGTCAACTATACCTATAAACGCGATTGAGAAAAATAAAGTAAGTTTAGCCGACTTAAAACTTAACCTCACTTTCCAAAAACTGTCCTATTAGGAATTCTAAAGCAAAGTGATAACAGCACATATAGGCGCAGATTTCTTAATTTAGCTTAATCTACCTCGAAGAGTCCTAGTTTTGTTGTGATCTTCAGCCACTTTAAATCTTAACAAAATCAAGTGACAACCGGTCGGTGCCTGCGTCGTCAAGTCTGCGTCCCTTCATTAATTTTTCATAAACAAACCATAGACAAATGATGTGGAGGCGTCGTCGGGCAGCTGCTGGCTTGTCCGGAAATGCTTATAAATGATTTTTATTTTGAGATTTTCATTTATTTATTACATAACTATGTAATTATTTATGTAAGGCCGCCCTTACACTTGTAAGTTTTACTCACGTAACTTACGTAGTTGACTTGCGATACATTTGCAAATGGAAACACTGTTTGTAAGTAGCTTATCGTAATTTCTTACTACTTATGTAACTTTGAAAATTACAAGTCTAAACGTGTTCGAGTTTGCTTACAGAATCGTCTCACAGCTTATCATACTTATTATATTAATAGCTTATCGAATCAAATTGATAAGTTGAGAACTTACAAATTAATTAGCCGCAACAATGGCCAAACAAACAAAAAATTGGTCACCACCTGAAGTAGAAAGTTTAATTACTGCTTTTGAATCACAACCCAATACTCTGAGACTGCAAAAATAAAGAGTACAAAAACTGCGTGAAAACTAGTGTCCGACCGAAACAGGATTTTTAGCCGAAACAGAAACCGAAACCGAATCTTCGGCACCAGTCTCAGTTTCGGCCGAAACCGAAACCGAACCTTATTTAGACATGTAAACATTCTATTCTATTGTACAAGGTGGGGCAAAAGTAATCACCCAATGTTGTTTTGCTGTAATTTTTATTAGAAATGAAAATGTTTGGCTCTACTTGTGGATAATGTTTATTTAATGTATTAGATTTTTTTCCATCAAGTCGAGAAAATGATATCGGTCAAGTGGTCGCCAACAGAATTGATACCATACGGGCTCGTTTTATGGCAGTTTACATCACTTGTGTCAGAACTTCCGGCGATAGGTTCTCGCATTCCCGTCGGATCTTCAAGAGTCTTGTTTACATAAACCCGGGAATTCAAGTAACCCCACAAAAAAAGTCGGTAAAATCGGGTGATCTGGCCGGCACGTGCAAATCGCCAAAGCGAGAGATTAGACGCCGCGGAAATGCTTCCTTCGGAATGTCGGTTGTGGCTCGTGCAGTGTGCGCCGTTGCTCCGTCCTGTTGAAACCACATGTCCTCCAGTCTCAATTCATCTAACTGAGGAAGGAAAAAATCATTGAACATGGCTCTGTAGAGACTTTCTCGAAAAAAAAATGGAAAATGACATAAAACGAGCCCGTATCCGGTCGAGCCGATCATCAATTCAATGGCGGCCACTTGACCGATATCACCTTCTCAACTTGATGGAAAAAATCTAATTAATTAAATAAACATAATCCACAAGAAGAATCAAACAAAATAATTCACAAATAAAAAATTACAGCAATGTAACATCGGGTGATTACTTTTGCCCCACCTTGTATAGTGAAATCTAGTATCTTTATTACACATATACAGACAGTTTTCTCTTGATAAATAAAATGAAAGACAATAATGGAAATATGTAACGAAAATAGTTATTCATTTATAGTATAGATACTATATTAACAATATAATATCAAAAAAATGATAGAGTTTTTGTCAAAAATCAACACATAAACGTAAAGTACAGACTTCTTAATTGAGTATTTGTGTTCAATGTCGCAAAGATTAATTTATTATTTAAGTATTGACATTGAGATCTTGTATTTGATACTTGGTAGTTTAAGAATTATTTACCTAATTATAGGTTATCAACAAAAATTACAATAAATTGAACTAAATTCGGTAAACTTTGTCAAAAATCAACAAACACAAGACAACCACGCCGCACGCCGACCGGCGAACTCAGCTGGCAACCACACACAAGTCCCGTACTCAGCCGAAGTTAGCCGGAAGACGCGCGATAATTCACGAACACTGAGTTTCGGCGCGGCCGAACTTTCGGCTGATTTTTGGCCGAAACCGAAACTGTAGCCGAAACACGATTTTTTGGCCGAAACTGGCCGAAACCGAAACCGAAACCGAACCTTCGGTCGGACACTAGTGAAAACTCAATTTACTCTGAACTAAGTGAAATGTTTAGTACAACTCCAGAGGAAATAGCTATAGATAATTGCATAATTTGAAAGGACAATTTAGCCAGGAAGTAACGAAAATTCAAAATCCGTGGCATTCATTCTTATAAAGTAAAAAAATTGGTGTTGGTCTTCCATTCTCAACTCCATCAAAAGATTTCCAAATGCACCTCGCGACATTCTGTTTTCCAGCTAAGGACTAAAGTTTTACCCAGCTTTCTTCTTTTATTTGTTAAAATGATATATGCAGCAGCTGCTTGAACTTGACGATGAGAGGGCATTTTAGATTCTGATTTTTGTAAGTACGTTTAAATGGCTTGTAATAATTTACGCAAGTAAAAACTCACAAAATTTACGTAAGTATTATTTACTGTAAGTTTATCAGTATGTGTAAATACAGTCGTAAGGTTCTTACATAAATTTTACAGAAGCAACATACAAGTGTAAAGGCGGCCTTAGTGTATAAATTTATTGACTATTTTACACACACACGTAACACATAAGTTTATAAAAAAACTATTATCTATTGCTTTTATTTAGTATTATTTTAATTTTAATATCGTACGTAATCTATTGATTTATATTGTGTCGTTATTACCCGTGGCATCACTATGGTCCTATCTGAAAACCAGCGTTGCGACATTTTGTTTTTTTTTTTAAGTGTCGCAGCATTATGCTGGTATAGGATAGGAGTCTCTTTTGGCCTCGAGCAGGTACTTTAAATTTTTATCCTTTTTTTCTGTACATGTTATTTTTATTTCTGTAACTGCCTGTCCAGAATAAATATTTTTTTCTTTCTTTCAAGCCATTTGTCGATAAGTGAGAGGAAAGGAGCTTATCGGTTAGCGTAGTTTATCCTTAGTCGTGTAAGAACGTGAAGAAAATGTATAGTTTATGCGTAAATAATTATTCTCAGTTATTCCAGAGGCAAATGCTGCTGGTCACAAATACTTCTTAAACTAACAAGTGTATGTAATTTACCCACTTTTCGATGAAAAACTCTGCGCTAAACTTTGCCCTAAAGTTTATGATCGCTTACTACTGTTAGAATGTATTGTTTTGTTCGGATAGGTAGCATACGACCACAGACCACGGCTATCCTCTGAACATCACTATGAATATGTATTAAATACATTAAAATATATTACGTGTAAGTTGTTTATATAATAGACGACAAATATTGAATAGTTTGCACATAACAATTTCAGATGATAATATTTTCTTGTTTCATACTTTTTAGAGCGTGATTTTTGAGTAGTCGAATTTTAGTCTTTGAATGTACTTTTTAGGGTTCCGTACCCAAAGGGTAAAACGTTAAAAAAAGGGACCCTATTACTAAGACTCCGCTGTCCGTCCGTCTGTCCGGCTGCCACCAGGCTGTATCTCATGAACCGTGATAGTTAGACAGTTGAAATTTTCACAGATGATGTATTTCTGTTGCCGCTATAACAACAAATACTAAAAAATAGAATAAAATAAATATTTAAGGGGGCTCCAATACAACAAACGTGATTTTTTTGCCGTTTTTATAGGTAATGGTACGGAACCCTTCGTGCGCAAGTCCGACTCGCACTTGGGCGGTTTTTTTTGGAATTCATGTGTCATTTGCGTTAACGGTGAAGGGAAACATCGAGAACCTGGACACCTGCGAGGTCTTCGAATAGTTCTCGATGGTGTGTCTAGTCCGTCAACTCGCACGAGGCCAGTGTGGTGGGCTAAGGTATGATGTGTATGTACCCTTCTCGTTCTGAAAAGAGGGCAGTGCCCAGCAGTGGAAGAAATAGTAATGGGCTGATTATAAAATGATACGTTGACGTATCGTTGTTTGCGGTAGAAATATTTTTTATTTATTTGTTGAAAAAATAACAGGATCCCACATAAAACAGATTACGCATATTTTTGCTTCAAAATCAAAACATATCGTCATGGCGTCAGTGAAGTTCTAACAGTGCGGAGGTCAAAAATGGCTGCTTTACAAGAGAGTGAAAAAACTATTTAAAACGAACGTAACCTACGCTGAACGCGATATTGTTTTAATTATCATTACAAATAAATAGGGATGTGCCAACTAGTCGGTAAAGCCGACTATCCGGCCACTTTCGTAGTCGGCGACTATTCGGCAAAGAGCGCCAACTATCCGGCTTCTTACTTTGTATGTATTTCTCAGTAAAATGTATACAAGGTTAGTCGAAAAGGGGGTACTAATCCGCAGGCCTCTTGAAAGTATCCCTGAATTAAAGCAACTGTTAAAATTTCAAAATTCGATAATTTTTATTTCATGTAAAATTATATTTATTATAGTTTTTAAAAAAATTCTTCATCCCTGCTTTAGTACTTAGTTACGAATTCAGAAAATGAAGTTTCTAATTTTTGACCCCAAGCGAGTTTCCTCCGTGCCTCGGAAAGCACGTAAAGCCGTTGGTCCGGCTGTCATTTGTAGATCTTTGACAGTCGTTACTGTTGGTCAGAAGCCAGAAAGTCTGACAACCAGTCTTACCAAGAGTATCGTATTACCCAGTTACTGGGTTGTGGAGGTCTGATAGGCAGTCGCTCCATGTAAAATACTGATATTCAGCTGCATCCGGTTCGACTGGAAGCCGACCCCAACATAGTTGGGAAAAGGCTAGGCAGATGATGATTGTGGCTTTCGCAGTGTTGTCTGTTTTTGTCACAAAATGACTTACGCCCTGTTAGAACTTCACTGACGATATTCGACGTCAAAACATAGTATGCTTTGAAGCCTATTAAATTACTTTTGAAAATAACCACCATTGTCATATTTTGCCCTTGTTTATAGCAAACAATGCTACTCGCAATTGCCGTATGAGGCAACAATCCAACTTCAGGCAGTTTGCGTTGTGTGGTTACTTTTTGATGTCTTTATTCGTTTCAGCTGCCATTATTCCATCAGTATCAATGACCCATTACGCCTCCTACCGAAAAAAGGGTCTACTAGACCTAGGCAACAACCGATCGTAGTGGTCACAAGTGATCGTAGTATTTTATTATCCGCACAAAAGATGCTAATTAATACTCATCCTCCTCACACATTCCTTTAGCTATGTCTAAACCAGTGCGCTTTCATGTTCATTTTGCGTCTTCGTCTGAGGCATGCGTGAAGCGCCATAACGCATGCAATAGCGCATGCCTTAATACTAATTCGACAAAAGCGCATGCCCCTAGTTCACGCTAATCCATCTATTGAATGTCGACTGACGACTGACCGAGGCGCACCGGTTTAGATGATGAGCTGCATGCGTCTTATGGCAATCAATATTGCATGCGCTTGATGCAAGAGGAATTGAAAGTTGAAAGCGCAAGACGAACACGAAAGCGCACTTGTGTAGATGTTGATGAGACGTTGATTGTTGATGTTTAGTTATATGTATAGCTTATGCTAAGAATCGGCGGCATTTTTTTATAGAGCGTCGTTCCCTCTAATTACTTAACTCGCATTAATGGATTACAATTTACGTGGTAATCTCTTGCATGGACCTTTTATATGCGAGAGGGCCATGGATGTTGAAGTGTTGACGACAAACCATTGTGTGCAAGCATAGCGTAAACCGCTTTACACGTGTAATGCATGTTTTCATTCAATTCGTCGTAATTGGATGTGACATATTTTATTTATGATAGCAAAATAACTTTTCTAATGAAATTTTCCTAATGAAAACTCAACTGCACGTGTTACCTCAACCAGATGTGATAAACGAATCAGGCTGCACATTGGGTTGGCAGCGAGACGAAGGTGAAAATGCGGCAACAATACATTTAACAATACGTTTTAAAATAAATGTTTTGAATGGAGAGCGGAAATCGTGGCGAAATCTTTAAATACACCCCGCGTTTTCCGCTCAGCTATCAGTCCCCGCTGCACGTCAAATATGCAGCCTTACAGCGTCAACCATTCCACATGCCTGTGTCTACCAACCTAATTACATATAGCGCACTTTGGCGACGGCACCTGCGTCACCGTACCGTGCTAGAAAGTAGGTTATTTTTTTATGATTTGAATTTTGTAATCCTCCTATCCATACCCTTGGTATGGGAAAGGCGGAGGGGTATGTCGGACTCTTACCGACTAAAACCAGCCAGCGGTTTTCCTCAACACAAAAGTGTTGTGAGGCTCCGGGATCACCGGTGGAATGCGCCGGTGCCCCTCTTGTGCTACGACTTTGGCAATTCTCGGGGAAACAACTGTTACCTCAACAGCTTCGTGGTGTAAAATAGAACGTGACCATTACGAGCAGCTGTCCTCCCTGGGATCCATTTACGTAACTACTACCTCCACAATAGTGAAACCCGATTATGTAAACGAATTACCTATTACCCTCGTAACTAAGCAACTAAATCCGGTCTTTTCACCGTTTGAAATGTGTGGGAAGTCGAGCAGCCGTTTCGACCTCTTTGTCTTTCTTAGATGAAACCTACAAAAATGTCTCGGATTCGTCTTATTTCACTGTATATTACACTATAAGACATACGGCGAGAGGGGTATGGTATGACAAAAGTCGCATCGCCGCGTTCATAGGACTTGTTACCATAGATATTTTTCGATTTGTGAATTTCCGAAAATAATGAACATTTCGAAAATTAAGCTTCATTATTCAACAAACTATAACCTAGCTTTTCTTCTAGGCATCGGAATCGAAGGTTAAAATCTTTCGGGTACCTCGGGCCCACGGTGTATCTATACATATAAAAGGAGAAGCTGACTGACTGACTGACTGATCTATCAACGCACAGCCTAAACCGCTGGGGTTAGAAAGTTGAAATTTTGACAGTAGGTTCCTTTTGTAACGTAGGCATCCACTAAGAAGGGATTTTTTGAAATTCAACCCCTAAGGGAGTTAAATAGGGGATGAAAGTTTGTATGGAAAATCGTCACTTAACGGGTTCAAAATTTCACGCAAGCGAAGCTGCGGGCGAAAGCTAGTAGGATCATTTGTCTTAATTGGTTTGACCTCTAGAGTCACATCTTTGTATGGAGGAATGATTCATACGTCTTTATTACAATATCATATATCTATGACTCATAGATCTATGATCCTAGATATATATTATTGTAACAGCCCCCTATCTTATTGTGAATGGTTCACACATTACATACATTTTTATTTGGTTTCTATTTTTACCTTAGCACGTGTAAATGGCATAAAAAACATATACTTACAATTCAATGTATTGGCTCTTAAAAAGGTACTATTTCGTCGCGATTTTCGATAACTCTTGCGATGGCATTGGCTACTCTTGCCTTTTTTTGGTGGGGCTTACCTATTAACTTCTGCTTTTAAATAAGATATCATATCGAACTGTAACTGTATGTTTTGAAGCAATTTTCTGTCATTTTTTAACCTACAAATTAAGTAAAAGTAAATAAAAAATACGCGATATATTGTACTATCGAGGAAAGAAGCATTCGGCCTAATAAGCTATAGGTGTAAATTCATCGATACAATGTGTTTCGCACTAACGTTACATCGCACAAATAAGACTTAGAAGTAATGTAGTTTAGGAGTATCGTTGATTCGTCATAAAGTGTTCGATCTAATGAAAATCGAAGTAACGGTTTTCGCAGTGGCGTAGGGAACCCAGCAAAAACTAATCGTTTTGCTTACCAATAGTAGCATTTTTCATTGCCAAATCTGGCATACCTATACATCGATTCGTAAGCTAATCTTAAGTGCGATAGCGACTTATGTATGGGAGGGTCTTCTACGCAAAGCTATAGGGCTAGCTATATAGCTATGCTTTATTATTGATAAAAATACAAGAGTCTTAATTTTTACCGATAATGCTCGGTAATTCGTAGGAATCGGCCATATATTGATGGCTTGTCCAACTAGAGATAGAAAGACATACTTCTATGAAGCTTTTTTCAAACTATCTTTGGTAGCTCAAACTGCTGATAGAAAGATTATTGAAAACTACCTACTAACCTAGAAATAAAACGAAAGAAACTTGGATAGTGTCGACGCTATGATCTTGCTCGTAAACTACAAGCCATAAATCTTTTTTTGTACCATAGTCAATCGAATGAGTGAGATCGTAAATTGTATCGATTGCAATTACATTAGTTCTTCTAAATACATATAGTAACCTACCTGTTTGCTACAACTTATCAGAAAGGATTGCTTTTTCTTCTTACATAAAAAATATTACAAGTTTTGTAAAATAATTATCAATACCCTATTTTTTTCAATTATAAGTAAACAGAGCAGAATAAAATAAATGTAGAAAAAAAAGACAAGTGATTTTCTATATTTTCTTAAATCAACCTCTGACGGGATCAAAATGTGTGCAAAGTTGTGTAAATATATGTAATAACTTTACGCGCGGGCAGAGGCACGAAGGCACAGCTAGTGAAGAATAGCATCAAAGTTTATTAAAGATTAAAGATTACATAGGGAAGAGGTTTATTACTACAATGGGTAGAGGTTGTATTAATAATGTTGTAGATATCTGTATACAAAAGGTAAACCCTGCCTCTTAAACTAGGGTAACCTGTATCTTAAGAGACAGGAATAAACAATAACAATATAACAATAAATAAAATAACAATAAATAAGAAACTGAAATCACAGTGTAAACAGACGTGTGTTTTTGTTTCTATCATTCGGCTACAGAACTCCAAAACTGTAACTTAGGATAAATATTGATCAAAAGCAACAATAACAGTGTTTTTCATTACTTTGACATTGTAAAACATTCACGGGATCCGAGCGTTTCCCGCAGTGTTGAATCCAGTCCCGGAAAAATCGCGGGATCGAAATGCTGCGGCATTGTAATCCTTACTCATTATACTAACAACGTTCAAACTGCAAAGACAAGAACCCAGAGCGTCGATCACAACGAAACATATATATGAATTAATAAGCAATAATACGTTATTAATTCTGCGTAAAAGTTAATTATCAATTAATTAAAATATGGGGTATGAATATACCAATTTGTAAAATGTAATTTCAACCAAAAGTCTTAAGGAAATATTACCATAACCTCACGCCTGTATTCCCCGAAGGGTTGGGCAGAGGTGTATAGTAACACCCTCCTTTCGCCGTTATGTTTAAGTCCCATGTAATGAGGGGCGAGCCTATTGCCATCAACCGGGCACAAATCTAGACTCCGGACTGCTACTGAGAAATTCCACACAGAAAAACCCAATAACACTGCCCGGGCAGTGGGCTGTAAGATATAGATAAGATACTACTGTTTTATTAAAACATATTTGAAATGAATTAAACATGATCAGTAGGTAAACAGACATTCTAGAACTATACATTTTTTTAAATGGATTTTACGTGGATATTTAATGCTTTGTTTGTATTTTACCTGACTTGTCTCTTGTTGTGTAGCTAACAGCCTGACTTAATCTAAGGTATGTTTTATCTTGATCGATTGTTAAGAACCAGAGATACAGCTTGATCTCTCTACAGTTAGGCGTCCTGTATCCTGCAAAGTTCAAGATGAGTTGGTTTTTCAAATGTTCTTGTTTTTCGTATTCGAAACAAGCGTAGACAGAGGCTAAAAATAGTAGCAATAACGAAAAACAACTACGGGTAAACAGTCATAAGCCTGGAAACTAAAATAATTGGGGTTTAACCACACTTTACTTTGTATAGTCTAGTATCGATATCCTTCCGTTATAAGACAGGAAAAGAGGCAGTCGATCCGCTTAAAATTCTAAAATTTACCCGTATCTGGGGGCCTACTCCCTAAGTCCGTCAACGAAGTTAGTCGCCCGTCCGAAACTAGCCCGAAAAGTAGAAGTGAACAAAACAAGTGTCAAGTTCAACTTTTCGGACGGGCAAAAACACATCGGTAGTAGGGACAACTGTCAAATCGTGTTGTCATTCATTCTTAGTTCGGGCTCCGAAATAATCGTATGTCCGTAGGTGATATGGAGTAGGAAACGCTCATAACTAAGGCCGAAAGCCGTGCCGAAACCACGGACTTCGTGATTACGGAGTAGACCCCCTGGTTACACTGAAAGCCGACCTCATCATATTTGGGGAAAGGCTAGACTGATGCCCCCTTATTACAAAAGATGGGCTAAGAAAAACCTAGGTTTTAACATAGCCCCGTCTCTTTTTGTTATATGACATAAGAAAGTGATGGGTATATTTTAAACCTGGGTTTACCTTAGTCTTGGTTTAAACCAACTTTTGTAATAAGGCCCATGAAGACTAATAACATAGGCGCAACCATCTAAACTGCAGTGGGCATGCGTTATTGTCATACTTTGCATGTTCACTTTTTTGTCTGTATCTCCTATACCCCAGAGATTTGGCCAGTGATACTTACACTGAATAATTTACTCATTATAAACAACTATTTGGTAAGTATAGGTTTCGTTTTGATCGATTGAGATCAGTTTACTGGGTTTTTTTGGGCATTGTCCTTTGTCTTAAAGAGAATATCTGACACTTAAGTGTACACTTCACTTATATTAAGGATCAGGTTTAACTTATATTAAGGTTCACTTCAGGCAACCTCTGTAATTTAATACTGAATACATTTTTATCTTATTTCAAACTCAAAATCAAAACTCGTTCATTCAAAATAGACTAGAATTACTTCGTTGTTTTTGAACGTCAATTTTACATAAGACTGCCCCCAAAAGCGCTCACCCGGCCGGATATCCTCACCCGATACGAAGGAAAGCAATCTTTTACTGTGATTCTAAAAGTAATTGTAGATGCGAGTATCATTAGTACACTTCAATCGCACTACTAAAGAACATTCTGGAAACGTGGATTCGGTTCTTTAGTCCCGTTGAGTTGTATCACTGCAAAAAACGGACATCACTGACGCTATTTTACTTATTAAATTGCATGGAGATATTTTATTATTTATTTATATTTTGCCAATAACTGCCCGGTCACGTAGAAGTAATCCGAAAGGACTCTACAAGGTTAATTGAAAAGGGGGTACTTCTCCGCGGGCCACTTCAAGTATCACTACTTACGAGTCTTACGACATTTTTTTTTCGTGAAAATTATTCCGGGTTTCGGGACATCACTAAAGTACATTTAATATTAATGTTAATAGTACAGAAAACAATTAAATTCGTTTCCTATTTTTGCTTCTTTGTATTTTTGTTTTGTTTTTGTCACAAAACAAGATGACACGTTTTTCATTGTTTTTAAAAAGAGATTTTTTATTGTTTTTAAAAAAGGAGATTGTTTTTATTTTTTGAAAACAAATGAAAGAAAATCTCCGAGAAAATTCTCGCGAAAAAAAAAATTTCGTCGTAAGGAAGTCTCCAGTTTTTGTCTCTGTTCTTTGAAGTTTAGGTAAATTAGCTCACCCTTTTCCGATCACTGCTCATGACTGTTTTAAAGCAAGTGTTAAAACTTCAAAATTTCAATGATCTTTATATCCTAGCAAAATGATTTTCGTTTTAGTTTTAAAAAAATCTTCATTTCTGCTTTAGTTACGAATTCAAAAAATGGACCTTCTTATCCGTGACAACAAATATGACCTAAAATGTAAACACAACTGATCATAACTGAGAATAGACTTTAGCGTATTTTTTATGAAATCTTTGAATAGCTGTTTCTCACAAAAAATTGACTTTTACTTAAATAAGTAGATGTAAATAGGATAGTTGTACACTATGGAGTTTGCCCTCAACCACACTATCAATCTCTCTCTATCACTCAAAGGTTTGCTGGTAAAAAACTCATTTTTGAGTTAAGCTCGCCTTTGCACATGACTTCACTGAATTGTAATGTTTTTATTGTAATTTTCTTGTGTACAATAAAGAATAAGAATAAGACTTGCGGAAAGTGGTAGAACAAAAGTTATTCACTATTGTTGGTACTTAACCATCTTTCCGACTAACCTTGTATAAGCAGGCCAATGGGAAAAAATAACACTGACGCTAATCGACTCTTCCTCAGATAGAGATAGTTTTGTAACCTGAAGAAGAATGAATTGGTGTTAAAGCGATTATCATCCACGCAGTCCCTACATCCACGTGTATAAATAAAAAATCCTGGACGGTACATTAATTTTATTGTTGAATTCCCTTTTTTGTGTGGTGTAACCGCCACGATTGTACATTCATGCTATTTCTAAACGAGGACTGTGGCAATGAAAAAATCTGAGGTCGGAATACTGTTTTTTTTTTTTTGCCTCAGCCGTATTTTGTTACGCTTGGCAGCATACCTACTCGATCTGTGAAAAGATCGCTTACGTTCCACTTAAGTAAATATCTTGTTGTACCAAATTAGAAAATCCCGTGTCGGGTTAATCTATACTATTATTAGATCATGTGTTTGTCATTAATACATTTTGTTGGTGGCGCGACCGGTTGCCACCACCATGGTGTCCTAGTGAGAGGCCCTTAGGATATCGGCATTGCCCAGTAACTGGATTGCGGGGGTCTGATTGCAGTTGCTTCGTGTAAAATACTCGTATTCAGCCGCATCCGGTTAGACTGGAAGCTGACCCTAGCATCGTTGGGAAAAGGGTAGGCGGAACAGTATGAAATAGTCTACCATAATATTACAAACGTAACATTGACAACCTTGTTTAATAACAAATGGGTTTGTGTCGTATAATACTACTAAAACAGTTGTAAACTTGACCCTTCTCTGAGCCGTTTGTGCCGATTAAAATGAGAGAAGCGCTATCTTTTACTAAGACACGGCGCGAGAAAAGGACGGTGATAGATAATTGATTATAATCACTAAGTTAAAGATGACAAACTAGTTTACGCTTTGAGTTTAGCGTGTTTTTAGTCGACACGTTCTGACGTGTCGTCTTTTATACGGAAATTTTAGTTCAACTAAAGGTGATGTTTGATTTTGGGCCACCACTAGGCCTATGTAGGTACAGTATAATTATAGAAAAATAGGAAAAAAATAGGAGATTTCGATAAAAATACTAATAAATTACTTAATTTAAAGAAGAGTATTCTTGTACTGGAATTATTACTTGGGGACGTTTTTTAATCTGTTAACCCTTTTTTTCTGGTAGCCATGACAGTTGTGTTTGACATTGACATGAGTTTGACAACTTTGACAATCCTAGGTTTCGTGATGAGTTCTATCTATTTAAATAAAAATGAATCCCTATTTCCCTTGGTCAGTCACCCCGATAATTCAGCCCTCATCAAGCTGTCTCCCCCCCCCCTATGTCCACGCCAGCAACGCCCTAAGCCGAGGTCCGAGTCCCACTAGGGGTCGCCCTTAGTGCTGTTGTTGCAGGTAGTCATGATGTTAGTGTAGTACAAGTAGTTAGCTTAGGTTAAGTATTTTACTTCCCCCCCATTGGCTGGAGACCCTTCAGGTCTCGCCAATAACTGCCCGGTTACGTAGAAACCGTCCCCTAGGACGACCTACTGCAGTCCAATAGAAAAAAAAAAAAAAAAAACCCTTGGTCACGGCATCACACGTGAGCGGCTGGACCGACTTAACTAATTTTTTTTTGTTGTGTTCTTAATTGTCAGGAAAAGGTTCTTATGAAAGAACATATTGAATTCGTATTTAACCGCTAGCGGCCCGACCGACGAACCGGTTCGTCAGTGTCATTGTTGATCTATTGTGTCTATAATTACCTACAGTACTTGAGAAATAAAAAAAAAAACTAAATTATCTCAGTATGTCCATATTCTTTTGATGCATGAAAATGATTTCAACTTTTTGTTACTATTTTGATTTTGTTTCTGAAGGTAGTAAATAGGAAAAAGTGCATTGCAACGCATACGATACAGCTAGTTTTAATATAATTCTAACGAAATCCAAGTATTTTCGTCCATAAACAACGTAGATAGGTTAAGTACACAAGAAATAAACTCTATGGGGTCATTGACATGTCAACAGTTGTCAAAATGACATTTCACATGATTTCGATCCACCATATTTTATGTGTTGTGTTGCTCTCCATGACTAAGATATCTTGAATGTACAATTAAACGAAGTAAAATTGTGGAAAATTAACATTAAAAAACCGGCCAAGTGCGAATCGGACTCGCGCACGAATGGTTCCGTACCATTATCTATAAAAACGGCAAAAAAAACACGTTTGTTGCATACAACAAACGTGTTTTTTTTGCCGTTTTGCCGTTGTGGGCTCCCATAGGAGCCCCCCCTTAAATAATTATTTTATTCTGTTTTTTATTATTTGTTGTTATAGCGGCAATAGAAATACATCATCTGTGAAAATTTCAACTGGCTAACTATCACGGTTCATGAGATACAGCCTGGTGACAGACGGACAGACAGACAGACAGACGGACAGCGGAGTCTTAGTAATAGGGTCCCGTTTTACCCTTTGGGTACGGAACCCTAAAAACGGATACTTTATTGTATAGCTATATTTACATATAGTGTGTACATGGGCTAGCCCAGGCTCCATACATTTCTGAAATATCTCCTTTGACAGTTCTTATTTACGTCCGTCTCTTCACTACATAGTATTAAAACAAAGTCGCTTCCCGCTGTCTGTCCCTATGTATGCTTAGATCTTTAAAACTACGCAATGGATTTTGATGCGGTTTTTTTTAATACATAGAAGTGATTCAAGAGGAAGGTTTATATGTAGGTATAATACATTGCACCCGGCCGAAGCCGGGGCGGGTCGCTAGTTCTTATTAAATCAGAGTGACAAAGATGGAAATAGCCTAAATTAAGTTTATTTTGTGCACAATAAATAGTGCCGATTCTGTTAATTACTCATAATCTAAACTACCGCTAACAGTTCATTAATAGCTGCAGCTCGCTAATCACCACTACTCATGGTAAGTCTAATTTGTATTGTAACAGTTAATTTACGTCTATTCGTGTTTGGATTTAAGTCCGTTAATTTGAATACTTCATGCTCCACGAATCTTGTTTCTCAAAGGACAGCAAGAATAAAAATCGCAATTATTTGCTTTTCGTTCGAATGAATAAACTGCAGGAGTGTCTAAAGAATGCTATACAGTTCGACCAACGTCAGAATGACGTCAGATTGAGGTCAGATTTGACGTTTGCATAAAACCACAAAATAAATTTGTACAGAAGTTGCACGCCTTTGATTTTAAAAAAGTCGCCTTTTTATTCATCTAAAGCTGGCTTCCCACGGTGCGTGGTAAAGCTGGCTCCCCACGGTGCGTGGTAGCGCGCACCGGCTTTGCGTGGTATCATCCGTAAAATCACACACCATGGGATGCTACATTATGAGGGTGTGTGATTCGAAGCTATTTTTTCATTCTAAACATCGCACATGCATGTTATAGTCATGCATTGGAGTAATTATTACTTGTGTTGAAATTACTCGTAGTGTATTTTAACAGGTGTCAAATCCGACCTATTAGATTGCGACAACTGTAGTCTACCAATCTGCATAAAACCTCAAGCACGGTAATTATAGACACAATAGATAAGACAATTAATTAAAATTTATTATATATTAATAAAAATTAAGAAAAAGTAATAGAAAAAAAAAGGACGACACGTTTGGTGCAGTGGCTAAGCGATTGACTGCTGCGCTGCGTGTCGCGGGTTCGATTCCCGCACGGAACAGGGATTTGTATGGCCTACAGATGGTTGTTCCGGGTCTGGGCGTTTGTGTATGTGAGATTTGTGTCTGTAAACGCACCCACGATACAAGAGTAATCTTAGTGTGGGGCAACGTTTAAAAAAAAAAAAAAAAAAAAAATTAAGTGTCGTCCTGGGACGACGGGCGGTACGCAACCGGTTAAGAATTTAATTTCGGATCTACTCGCGTAAAAATCTTTAAGAGGCACAAAATACCAATCGAATAATAAATCGTCAGTACGAATCGTATGCGAAGCGATTGAAATTAAGAAGTACAAGAATTTCAATCGGGAAGATGGATACAAAACTATCATCATCATGGAATCCGGTCATCAGCAAGTGTTATCGTCGACGGGACGGTTTAGGCACAGAATAAATAGTACAAGTAGTTTAGGTGAGTGTAAAGACCTCGTTAGTGTGCTGTGTCGAAGTACCGACGATAATTTTAGAAAACAAATCGAGATCGAGTGAGGGTAGATGAAAATATCCTTGCTTCACGAAGATGACAACTGCTTTGCCACTTCAGTCTACCACGGCCACGGCCGGTGTAATTCGGTAATGATAATTAATTTAATTAAACTTTTTTACGCGAGTAGAGCCGAATCTATATTTTTATATAATAATTACAAATCGCGAAAGTTTAAAAACATTAATCTGCTTAAGTTCAACGTGTCCGATCTAATTCTACTCGAAAAGGAAGACAAATCTCAGAGCACTCACTCACGGAAACATAAAACATTAAACTAAGTGCTTTTATTTATTAATATATTATCAGTTTTGCAAGTGTTATGTTCCATCAGAATTATCCTTGAAAACAAACTTAAATGACGCTAATAATATCGAGTTCTGTTCTGTGTTCTTCTGAGTATCTGCCAACAATAAATACGGAGTGTGTAGTTTTTTTTCCTTGAATTTATTAATTGAGTTTATCTATGTTAACAAAAGGAATGAAGGTCTAACGGGGTACTGGAGCAGAAACTTTGCGTTATTTAAACGATCGTGCCCCGCAAACGCCTCATATATAGCTATGCTAATAGATTTAGTCCAGTCCTCCAGTCTTCTAAGAACAATTTAACAAACTATAATCATCAGTTCGTCTGCCAAACGTGGTGATTATGCTAATCTCCGTTTTGTAACAGTCATTGGGAGCTTAACGTTTAGAAATAGACGTTTAAAAGCTGTATGATGATGATGGTGTATACGGTATAAAAGATTTTGTCCCCAATACAGTTGAACACCGACTAAACTTAACTAAAACTATTGCTATCTTTTAATTTGGTGTTCATTAAACTTCAAAACTCATTTATTCAAAATAGACTAGAATTACATAGTTCTTTTTGAACGTCAAAATTAGGTACATGAAAGACAGCCCCAAAAAGCGCCCTCCCTTCACCGCTTCCTAGTGTTTTTGCTGTGAAGAAGAAACGGCGCAACAAACTCCCCAGCAACACATAACTGTCTGTCAAAAGGTAATATTAATTACAATAGTGAAATTATGCAAAATGCGGATTATAGACAAAGTACTTATAAGTAATACAATTCTGGTTGAATTGAAAACAAAATTACCTAAAGTTATCTAAACAATATATAGATAATTCAACATAATATAGGTACACATAATTGTATACACTCAATATACACTCTGGTTAAACAATCGTTTCCTAAAATGTTTGTTCATTTTTTGAGTAATCGGTTGTTTAACCGGAGAACTAATAATGTTGGTGAACAGCCTTAGTAATTGAATCGGCACGAATATCAAAACTTGGACAGACTGGGAGCAGTCTAGTTTGAAAGTAATTATCTTATATCTTCTTTAGTACTATTATAATCTTCTATAGATAGTTGATTGCATCGACATCATTCATGTGTGCATTTTTGTTATCTACGCTTAAAATATGATTAACTTTTATTTCTATTAATGGTCTGGTCAATTACTTCTGTCTCGGCTCACTGCAATTCAAAATAAGTTTCTAGGAATTAAAGAATAATTCCAATAACAGTGAGCAGTTTACTACAGAAGCTGTTCTAAGTTCAAATCATTTCTATTTTTCAAAAACTCACATAATATAATGCATATTTTTTTAAACCCGATTATTTAACTAAATATTTCTGCTTCACGTGTCGCCGCGTCGCGTCGCCATCTTATAGGAAAGTAGAGACGGCAAAAATACAATTCATTAATTACTCATCAAACCAAAAGCAGCTACCCAAAATGTATTAATTATCCGAGAAATTTTCAAATGTAGATGTAAATGTATCCTATTGCAAACAGAGAAAAACTAGCTTTCCTAGAACTGTCTATGCATCAAAAATAATTGGTCCATCGCACACCACAGTTCACTACTAGACAATAGACACACAATAGTTTATTCCAAAAGAAGCATTCAGCATTGCTCGTCGAAGTCGGCATGTTGAAAGGTATAAGTAGTAATATCCCTTACTTCATTATTCATGACTACATCTCATCCACACAGTTGCTGTTTCGCCATCTACGAATACATGGTGTGATTGATTGTGATGGATCAGCTTGGTCGACCTCCATCATTTTTCCTCTTACATTTTCTCGTTATACCTGTATCTACGTCGTCAATCTCTGCTCCGACATTCCTCGAACATTTCAAAGAGATCAATATGACTGTTCTCATTTTTACGAGAACGTTTACTTGAAGATGAGATTTGCGCCCGCAAATTATCCTTTACACGATTAATGAACAAATAACGTCCCTATTTCCGTTGTTACATCATCCATTACATAATAACAACTAATAGCAATTTTACATAAACGAAAGCGACCTATTGATAATGATTGATACCTAATATAACTTAGAAAATTACTCATAACCAAAAAAGAACATCAAACCAACAGATTATCTAATATTTGTTGGTAACTTAGATATCAAAATACTCCTACACATCGCTGACAACTGGTATCGTGCCTAAAAAACTGGCAGCATTGCCACAAGCAATGTCAGTGCTAATATTAGACACCTATTATTCTTAGACCAAACAATAGTTCAGTCGTCTAGTCACGTTTTATTTTTATAATAATAATATCATACACATAGTTTATTGTCGGGATTACCCTGTTCATGACTTAATTCATCTAGTTTCTAACATTCTGATGATAATCTTATTCAATTACCTCCTCATAATGTCCAGTGTATTCGCGACAACGACGGAACTCGTTTCAATGTCGCAGTTGTTATGCAATTACGACCGCGATTGATAATTACGGTGCAATTTATATGATCCACTCACTTATTGCACTAACAACGTAAACAAAACAATATGCCCAGTTGTAACTACACATGCCTACTACCACTTATCTGTGATTACCGTTATTACCATATTCTGTACTGAGAGAAATATGAACAAATACAAAAAAAAGATATTATCTGCATAATACCTATACAGCACGATAATCTTACCATATCTTGATAAAAGCATTTGTGTCGGTAGATACACAATGTAATTTAAGGGACAATAGAGTAGACCAAATTCGATATTTATGAAATATGTCAAAACATAAAAAATAATACATTATTATTCAGATTAATATATTCATTGCGTTGCAGTACTTGCAGTAGCAAGCCTATGAAAGATAACTCTGTTATCAAATCGGAATAAATATTCAAATATCCAATGTTCCTCTTAGCGATTAAAACGTAGATTGCTCCAACTGTAATGAAGATGTTATTCAAACAAACGAACGTTAAAGCCGATCCATTTTGTATCATTTCGTATTTAACGTCGCAAGTTTAATTAATTATTTCAGCCTTTAGATATTTGCCCGACATAATGAGTTGGTTTTAGTTCTATTAAAGTCTTAATTTTTTATCATTCTAATGTTGTCATGGATGTCCTTCGCCCCGGGAAAGCGAAGGTTTAAGGCCTCTACACACCAAAGTCCGGGCGGTTCACCCGGGCGGGTTATTGCGGCCAACTAACGCGAACTAAGCGAGCGAACATGACGCAAAACAAGCCCGGCGGTGTAACCCTAAAAACTCACGGTGTTTCTTCATCTGACCTTTGGCCGCCTCACGATCAATACGTCCAAGTAGCAAAACGTCCAAATACGCAAAACGTCTATTTAGCAATACGTCTAATTAGCAAATTGTCATTATAGCAAAACGTCCAACTATCGAAATGTCTATATAGCAGAACGTCCAATGAGCAAATCGTCTAACTTTTTTTGAGTACAGTCGTAATCGTAAACAATATTTCTTGTTATGGCCAACATTTTTTAGTAAACCTAGTGGAGTATTTTTTTTCCCTTTAGCTTTTTCAGTTCTCTTTTGTATTTTACATTGAAAAGTAAATCGATTCTTCTTCTCCTATTGCCTTCAAACAAAATAACATAAATAACATTTTGAGGTACCGCAATTATGTAACAACACGCCGGAGTCCTCCTTTAATTGTTTAAATGTCGTTAGCTTCAAAATGTAGACTGCAAATGACACTGTATTTCTTTGGAATCCAATCGTTTTCACCGTTACTATTTCTTATTTTTTTTATCCCATCATTTCTCCATACTTCATTTTCTTTAGGAAATCTATTAAAAAAACATATAAATAAAATACCTAGTAATAAATAAATTGAATTGAATAAAAAACCATAAATCCATATTTAGTGCAATTTGCAAACGTGAAAATTGACAACACTGGCCTTGTGATGGATTCTTTTCTTCTGGTGAATAAAGATTGATTTTAATGTATACAATTGGGAATTAAGTGATTGAATTAAACGTGATTCCTGTTTTTTTTTCTTCCGATCACTACGGTTTTTACACCATTTCACCACACAAGCCACGCTGTGTTTTAATTTTTTTTTGCCGCTTTTGTTTATCGACTGTGTTGACTTTTACGCGTGTAATGGCTGACGAATGTGTGCGTGCCAGCCTGTACGGACAGCAAGCTGGCTGACTCTGAGTGACACCGTTTTTTGTTATCGAAAATGTGTCCGACCTTTTTTGTACGTCCATGTGGCCAATACAATAAGAGCCCAAATACACGTCCGATACTTGCCTCCGATAGTCGGTTCCGATAGTCTGATCAGACTATCTGAAGGCCTCCGCGTCATACATTTGTTTGAACATGAATTACACGTACGATCAGACTATTGGATCGGATGTCAGAATCGTAAGCATCGTACGAGCGTCGTTGTCGTCCAGAAAAAATCTGACACAAGAATCGTACGTGTATTTCATGAATCCGATCAGATAGTCGGATCCGGCTCCCGGAAGCAACTCTCGGACGTGTATTTTGACCCAAAATGAGAGATGAGATAACTAACCTAACCTATGGGAGCTACCTACTTGCTTACTAAAAAGTTTACGTATTTATTTTAACTGACCTCAAAAACGAATCTTAGTATTTTTGTGCATAAGTGTCCAGGCATTATGAGAAATAGACGATTTGCTCATTGGACGTTCTGCTACATGGACATTTCGATAGTTGGACGTTTTGCTATAGTGACAATTTGCTAATTAGACGTATTGCTAAATAGACGTTTTGCGTATTTGGACGTTTTGCTACTTGGACGTATTGATCGTGAGGCCTTTGGCCGGGGTCGCGGGATTAGCAGCTGCATGCACCGCGACCCCGGCAGGCCTCGTTCAGCCAGCCTCAGGCGGACCTCTTCTACTGTGGGGCCAGGCTCCACGTAGTCTTGCGAGGTGCGCGTGTAACACTACGCGCCGCTTTCTCGGGCCTAATCGGCAGGTCCCATAACCCGCCGCCCGCAGGCCATACCTAGTTCTACTGAAGCCTCAACTAATAGCTAAAATGACCTTAATTCCATTTTATGCCAGAACTAAATTATACTTATTTTGTGTCAAAACTCTTCGTCTGAATAATGCAAATTAAACTCAGGAAAAAAACAATGAGTAGGTAAACGTCAATTTTTATTGAAAGCGTATTCATCATGGACTTCTTCCACATGAATGAATGATAAGATTGTAATCTGAACGGTAAATCAGGATTATCCTTTTCATAATAACATTCTTTCAGTCAAGTAAGATATAATAAAAGATACAATTGAAAGCATTGTACGCCCGAAATACGCAAGCCAATATCTGTATCTAAGTACATAATATTAGATTATAATGTTATGATAAAATGTAATATCATCTTGTGTGCTAACTTAAGCACAATCATGACTATGCCCTTTTCACCGAAAGGCGACTCCTGACGTTTGTAGGATCACACCTTTTTCATCATCATTCACTTCACACATTTCACCTCCTTTTTACTTACTATAATTTACTATAAACCTCTTTTTCTATAACAGGTCACATAGTTTTGGAACACACTCCTTAGTCAAAAATTCAAAGAGACTCGAAAAAGACAACGCAAAGTGTTTTTGCGAGGTCATTCTAAAGGCCGTGCTAAAGGCAACCACGAAAGGGTGCGGACTGCTGCACTGCTGAACTACCAGCACTCCGCCGAGTTAACTACTACTGAGCCTCTGGCACTGCTGCACTGCTGAACTACCAGCACTCCGCCGAGTTAACTACTACCGAGCCTCTGGCTCTGCTGCACTGCTGAACTACCAGCACTCCGCCGAGTTAACTACTACTGAGCCTCTGGCACTGCTGCACTGCTGAACTACCAGCACTCCGCCGAGTTAACTACTACTGAGCCTCTGGCACTGCTGCACTGCTGAACTACCAGCACTCCGCCGAGTTAACTACTACTGAGCCTCTGGCACTGCTGCACTGCTGAACTACCAGCACTCCGCCGAGTTAACTACTACTGAGCCTCTGGCACTGCTGCACTGCTGAACTACCAGCACTCCGTCTAGTTGACAAATTACTGAGCCTGCGGCACTGCTGACCTACCAGCACACCGTCTAGACGCTGTACTGCTGAGTCTCCGGCGCTCCGACCTACTGGAGGGAGTCGCCGCACTGCTAACCTTCCAGCACTTCGCCTCACTTCGTGCTCACATTACAGAGCTTCCGGGACTTGTGTTCCATCAGTTACCATTTTACTCACGTGTGCCATTCATCCTGTATTATTGACTTAGTGTTTTTTTTTTCATATTATAAAGTTGTCTTCTTTTAAGTGTTTTCCTTGTTTTTCCGACTAGAACTGGTGTAGCAGACGTGCTCAGGAGATTTTAGGGTTGTCTGTAACATTACACGTTTCTCCTCAAAACGTTACCATACAAAGAATATCAAATATTTTTAAGAAACAAAACATGGATAATATGGCTATTTTACGATTTTTGATGATGTCGTTTACGTTTTTCGATAGCAGTCTCTTCCGGCTACAATTTACTAAATGACGACTCATCTTATGTTGAAGTATAGTGTAATAAAATCTCATTCATATTTATTTTATTATAGCGCTAGCGTACTAAATTACTATGACGGCGGAAGCGACGGCTGAGCGATAGCACCGTCATCACCTTGATTGGGTGGTACAGGGTCCATAGCGTAGAAAACGTAGGATAATAATTTAAATGCAGTTCGTTCGAGTTATAACTTCACTTTATTATTTTTAATCACAAATTACTAATTAATTCGGTAAACACTAAACAGACAGTTTCGTTATGGAGGAGTGTCCTGGGTGGCGTCCCGAATCAAACTGTCCCCGCTACACGATCCCCACTCTCCAAATCGACTCTGTCCACGTGACGTCATTACAATAACAAGTGACGTCACGGTGTTTACCAGCTCTTCAGCTAGTACCGGTAAACCGGGGTTACTTTCAAATACAGGGGCGACATTGATAGTTACCAAACATTTTGCATTTGGTTAAATATCTGTGTGAAAATGGAACTTGTGCATTTTAATTTAATATTGTAGGGAACGTTGACAGTTTTCCTATTTTACCATTCAGTATAGAGGTGTCTGCGATGTTAGATGGCGATGATAAAAAATATTAAATGACACCCCTGAATATGTAAAAAAAACGAGTTTTAGATTTTTCGATTGGGGCTACTTTGAAATTCAATGATAGAACAGAGATCATCAAAGTAGAAGCTCTACGGTCCAAGTTTGATAAGGAACATTTCTCCTTTTTGCTATCGAAAACTGTGCTCTATAGTTTTTTTTATCTAGTCTATGTGATTTTATATATCTCAGTTAATTGAGTCTACATAAAATATGTTTGATGTAGCAGCTAAAAGCGAAAATAAATAAGATACAAACACATGAAGCTCAAAAAATTGATCAAAGTAACCCCGTTCTAGGTACTATAATAATCAAATGAAGATCTTAGATTTATGGGTAACCTTATTCTGCGACCATACTTGCGCACGTGCAGCGCACGCGCGTCTTCCGCGCATTCTAAGTGCATCCTACGAGCAAATGTGGATGCGCTCGCGAACAGCACTTGGACTCCTCGCAAATGCGTCAAACTGCGAACCACGGAATACTTTTATGCTGCGAACTGTTCTCGGTATGTTTGCTTCATGTACGCGCTAACTAAAGTATGTAACTAAACTAACTAAACTAAAGTGACGCTTCGCACGCGAGCATGCCATTAGGAGTATCGCCAATTTAAACTTACCAGCGATAAGCATCGCCTCAACGTATCTTTACTGCGAAATGACATTTACGACATTTTTCGCCTGGTTTCGCCGACAAAGCAAACTGCCAGCTTCGTAGTTATATCGCAAATCTACTGGCTCAATAATAACCAATTTTTGGAAGGCTCCTTTTAAATGTGAAATAATAGATTCAAAAGTTTAAACATATTTATTTTTACACACAATGTTGTTACAAATTATAAATAGTTTTCTTAAACTTAGTTGCGTTTTTCACGCTTTGTAAATAAATCACTACATATTGTACAGGGTGTCCAGTGGCAGATTTCAAAGTTTAAAAATTGTAAAAAAAAACGCTACCTCTAATACAAAGTAAGTTTATTATAGTTTAAAAACAACAACTGCGGATTTCATTTTTTTAAAACCATGTTCTCGAAATGGCGGCCATCGAGTCTGACACACTCTTCGAGTCTAGCACGCATGTTTTCAAAAACGCGTTCACAGAGCGACTGGGGAATCCTGCTGACTTCGGCTCGAATATCGGCTTCCCGCTGTCTGTCCCTATGTGTATGTATGCTTAGATCTTTAAAACTACGCAACGGATTTTGATGCGGTTTTTTTTTAATAGGTAGAGTGATTCAAGAGGAAGGTTTATGTGTATAATACATTGCACCCGTGCGAAGCCGGGACGGGTCGCTAATAATTAATAAAATCTACTATCTTCATAATACTATAATCTTAGTCATCTTAATTTATAAAAGAAGTAGATCGCCTTACTAACTTTTGTTTCGTTAATATAAATACTGGAAAACATAACAAAATTATTATCTATTATTTGTAGTGCTTAGTGCATTTTTTAAAGTGTTAATTTAATGTTTTAATTTTGTATTAAGTTGAAGATAATCTTCAGTTAGTAGAAGCATTTTTGGATTAAGAATATTTTTAATTGTCTATTGAATATTGTTAGTTTTGATTCTTTTTTATATTATTTGGTAAAATATTTTAAACTAGCCGTGCTCCCGATAGGAATTCCTATACTTACTTCAAAAATGACTTCCGTACTATATTTAACACCCTTTGAGGATTAACTTTCTTAGTACTCACCTACGTTATACAATGTGTCCGGTCATGGACTAGCGATATTCTAGGTACTCATATAACAACTATTCTAGTACACAAATACACTATACACTAGGATCCAATTCACTTCCATTTTTTTGTTGAGATATTCTGTACGTGTGTACAAAAAAAGTCATATCTCTCAAAGTTTTGGTCCTACTGAGATAAAAGTAGGCTTATTCGGAGGGCAACAATATCTCATTCTATATGTCTATCATTTACATTACGATACAATGGGTTCACATAAAGACATACAGTTGTAGACAGTATTCAACAAAAAAGCAAAATGGCTGCCAAATAGCGGGGAAGTGGATTGGACCCTAGTGTGTAGTGTATTTGTGTACTAGAATAGTTGCTATATAAGTACCTAGAATATCGCTAGTTCATGGCCGGACACACTGTATAAGAAACTCCTGTGCAAAATTTCATCCTTCTAGACCCACTGGTGTAATCTATGCGTTGTCTGTCAGTTCCACTGACTGTGTTACAATTTTATTAAGTAGATTTTGACACCCATGTAATAGGGACACTGGTTAAGCATTTTAATTCTGAATGGTGGTAGTTAAGATCTCTTTTTGTGGCGTGTGTTGAAGTTGTGTTTTATTTAATTTTTGTAAGTCATGTTAGTCGTGTATTACCAAAAAACTATATGGCGGGAAGGTAGGAGTTATTATACTGTTTTTCGATAAGTGTGTAATGTGACTCTTAAATTATCACAACTGGAAAGCTTACGGAGAGTGCCAATGCCAAACCTCTCATTCTAACATTTTTTATTTGCCGGAATCCTTCAAAGGAAAACAGACAAAAAGAAAAACGTTTGTAAGAAGAAAGGAAAGTATCACAATAATTAATTATATTGAAGAAAAATCTTCCGTAACCATTTTGTTTCCACCAAAGACCATAATATGTTTCCATTTCAAAATACGTAAATAGGTGGGAGTCAATACAGAGACGTTTAATTTTAAGAAAATACCTATAGTCTCGGGCTGTATTTACTTAAAGACAATGAAGTGATAAATTCAGTTTGTAATTATGAGATTTTGCAGTAGTTCGGTTTTAATCTTTGAACAATGCAAGAGGCTTTAAGTTTTCTATCATCCAACCGTGTGTTATCTGTATGCTATGTGTTCTGAATTTAAGCAGGAGACTACGGTGTACACAGTATGTAAGGGTAAACACCGTTATCACTCAAACCATGGGTAGTTTTGACTTAAATATAAAAATATAGGACAGAGTAAAAAAAAAATATATGCGCGAGAAATGAGCGGCACGGCGGCGCTATGACGCGGCGTACACACACTCGCTAACGAGACAGCTGACTGACTGGGGACTATTCTGTGCAGGGTTGCCAACCGTAAAAAAAATCCCTCGTACTTAAGCAGCTAAAAATTTTGACTTTCAAACCTCGTACATTTATGATGCATCGAAAACGTGCTAAAAACAAATTAAAGGTATATTGAACTACTGGATTTAGGACTTTTTACCAAAGAAATAAACTATTGCAAGTTTCCTACTAAATAAAACTTCAGTTTGTGTTGTATTTTTTTTTTATTGTTACTCAAGTAAAATCACAAAAAAAAACAGTCAATGTTTTCGTCGTTATTACTGATATCGATACTTTTATTACACCACTAAACACGAAACAACGAAAAGACTAGGTATTTAACAATAAAAATCTTCTTTTTTACAATAACTTCATGTAGCTACACGTACCTAGTGCAAAAAGCTCGGCCGGCATGCAACGAAAGGAACACTAAGGAACAGAGAAAGAAGAAATTTCCGCTGTGTGACAGAGACGACTTGCGAAGAACGAAATGTTTTACTAGGCAGGGGATTTCCGGTTGACGGGATAGCTACCATAGAAAATGATCGCGTAATAAGGCAATGAAATTTTTGGTGTAAGAAGTTCCTACAAGTTCTGATAGATGGCACTAGTTTTTACTATTTATCTAATGGTGATGCAAAATGTTCGTATGACCATATTATCAAAATCTCGTACATAATTGTACGAGGTTGATAGTGTCCTCGTACCTCGTACGGAAGACCACAAATCTCGTATTTGTACGAGGAACCTCGTACGGTTGGCAACCCTGATTCTGTGACTGGGGTAGCAAACTGTGCGGGGCCGTGCGTCAGGCTACGCGGCGAGTTCCTCGCGCCCCCTCCCGTAGCCTGTTGCCCCCGCGCATAGGGTGAAATGCTTTTGAGGAAAAAGTATGTTATTTTTCATTGATTTTACGCTCTATAAATGAAACCAAACCACTGGTTTCAAGGATAACGGTGTTTACCCTTACAGCCTGTATATTTTCACAACATCGCAGAATCAAAATAATAAGATTTTTTCTGCAAAATAAAAACCTAAAGATAATTATCAAACAGATAATTATTGGCAATATTGCGTTTTTTACACGATGCGACTTTTATTATTCATCACATTTTAATATTGGTTATCTGATCCGATGAATGGTTTTATTTTTAGCTTATTTGCAACGTTCAACCTACAAAATTTTTGTTGCACACGTTTATTTTAATTAAAGACTAGCTAGAGGCACTCGCCAATGCATTAATTACGATGAGTGTAATAAGAGTTGATTGTTTGGCACTTTTACTCTTATAGTTAATGTGCAATTTGTGATTGTTTTATTTAATAATTGTTTTTTTTTTTTGCAATTTTTGTGATGGTTATCCACCAGCTGCAACTAAAGAATTACATGCAATTTTATTAAAACGTTCTGAATAAAAAAAGTTACTCAAAAAAACCCAACTACATAAAAGTGAACTAGAGGCTACGTATTATGTTTTCGGTCATTCAGTTTGCGAATTACGTAATTCGTAGGTAGCCTCCGACTGCATGTTATAATTTTATAGCATGATTTCTTGAAAACCTACGTACATTTTACGTTATGTATGTTATGATTAGAAGTACTCGTAGTTACGTCTTGTTTACATCTTTTCAGTTCTAATTTTTCTAGTTCACTTTCTATGCAGATGAGTATTTTTTTATTAAGTTAATTTATTGACATCTGTTTAGTATTATTTTATCAATGTGTCATACCTATTTATAAGTACCTACCGTTTTAATGATGCCTAAACAAATCTACCTACAGACACCTCATTGAATATACCATCACTCGCTGTAGTCCGTAATGTAGGTCCTTCACAACTTTCAGGTTGTGTATTTTTAAACGGGACTAAAGCTGTAAAACGGTCAAAGAAACATCGTATTGATTTTAAAAGACCTATTCAGGGATACGCCACATAATATGATACGTGGTTTTTTTTTGTTTCTTCCAAAATTTCGTATTCCACGGCCGCCATTTTGATTTTATAAAAACAAAACATAGCCTATATTATCCATTGCACGGCTTAGATGAATCGATAGACACCTCATGGCCTCATGCATTAAAATCCATCCAGCCGTTTGGGCTGCTTCGAGGGTATAAAAAATCCCACATTTACATAGATACATGGATATGGGTGAAAAACATAACCCTGTCTTTGTTGTCGCGCAGTGGGGTAAAAAGCTAAAATAAAACGTTGTTGTTGCCTTGTAAATTATATTGTTTCAGTTAGCAAGAAATGTAAATATTGAAATTCGACTCAACGTTATTATATGACAGAGATCGTTTCATCCTAATAATATTATCATGGATTCATCAATTTACAAATTAAATTATGGGGCGCCTTCTCAAACATTAAAATTTCTGAAACGGCAGTTTTATTAAAAATTCTGACTTATATTTTCTTTTATTATCAAACAGGGTGAAGTTAAAATCTAATTAATAAAATTTTATGGAATAGGTACTTAATAGTAAATTTATTTCGTCTGCATTCCTAAACCTATGAAGATCAGCCTATATAATAATATATTATCTATTTGATTAATAGAAATTCCTAAAATGGTTGCAATTATTCAGGTGCTTCACTTATTGAAAATTTGGATTTTCAATCACCAATTTCATTTTTTTTAAAGTCGTCTTTACGATCAAAATCTGCTACAAGATCGTCACTCCGAGCTATTCTAAAATAAGATACTTTTATGACGACTAGTACGCGAAACCATAGGTACTTGACATTTCAGACAGTGATAAGAGAGTCTCAGAAATAAAGCTTATATATGACACACACGTACTTACTCCGTGTATGACAGACGGATCTATCGGATTTCACCGATGTGATGTGACACATTAAATAAACCTCTCTTGGTTGGAGAATCATCCTTCCCGAAATGTGTGCGAAATGAACTGTAACTACAATTATCAGGCTTAGCATTATAAGGTCCGGCTCTGACCCATGCATGAGGTAAATACAAACAAAACGAAAAAAAAACTTTTTCATCCCCCCATCTCGAAAAAAGTATTTTTGCTCCTCGATATCTGAGTGCAAAAGCCGTTTTTATCCACTAGAGGATAAAGTAAGTAAATTGAATTTAGAATATCGTGTGCACTGTGCACCAAGTTTGTGAATTCAATGAAACTTCATTAAACCTATTTACTTCTCTACCTCCATGGTGCCGAATTTATCATACAACTTTTTTTAATTTGTTAAAACTCAGACTCGCAACCTTCTTGGTGTATTACTTTTTTTTTTAACCGCTAGCGGCCCTACCGACGATCCGGATCGTCATGTCAGTGCCATTGTTTATCTACTTTGATTATTTACTGTAAATAATCAAAGTTTATCTATTGTGTCTATAATTACAGTACTCGATAAGTTAATTTGCTTTACGCGCGCCTATTTTTTTTCACATCATATTGTTTAAACCTTAGGTTAAAAACAAGAAACTTGAAAACAAGTGAAAAACCTAAAATGATGATGAGTGATTCTAGCGACGAGGATGTTTATTTGACGCCAACAGAATTGACTGAAACTGTTAAAAATGCGCAAATGAGCTTTCTCCCTCAACAATCACGCGAGAAGTATTTGAAACAGTACGATATGTTTAACACGTGGCGACTAAGTAGCTAAAAGAGCCAAAACTTGCTCAGAAAACGTTTTGCTGGCATATTTTATTGAATTATCTGAGACCAAGAAACCAAGCACTCTATGGAGTAGGTACGTATTCAATGCTAAAAGCAACAATAATGATGAAAAAAGACATACATATCGACACCTATCCTAAATTAGTGACATTTTTAAAAAGAGCCTCATCTGGTCATCAACCAAAAAAATCGAAGGTTTTCACAGCATCTGAAATTGAAAAGTTTCTTAACGAAGCAACTGATTCCGTATATTTGGCGGCAAAAGTAAGTCAGTTGCACACTCAGTATCTACTTAAGTATATTAATCAACTACTTAACATAATCTAATACGTACTTAGTAGATGTTGATAGGCATAATTATGCATGCATAATATCAATTTTATTCATTTATCTACTACAATACTCTTTACGTTACAGGTTGTTCTTATTATTGGTATAAACGGAGCATGTCGAACTAATGAACTAACACAACTTAATGTCAAAAACATTGAGAAACATTCAGTTGACTTACTATTAATTAATTTACCTAATACAACGACATAAAGAGACCGCAACTTCGTCATTCGCAAGGAATACGTAACAACTGTTGAGAAATATCAAGGCTTACGCCCGCCTAACACTCCAATCAATCGATTTTTTCTACAATATCGCAACGGAAAGTGTGTCAGACAGCCTATGTGTGCTAATAAAATTGGCAGTATCCCACGAGAAATAGCATTTCATTTAGCATGAGGAGCTCGTGGCTAAATAATTACAGCCGCATAGACCGATCTTCCGGGTTAAGCCACGCTTGCCGAGGTTGGTCTGTGGATGGGTGACCATTTACCATAGCGAGTTTCCTCCGTGCCTCGGAAAGCACGTAAAGCCGTTGGTCCCGGCTGTCATTTGTAGATCTTTGACAGTCGTTACTGTTGGTCAGAAGCCAGAAAGTCTGACAACCAGTCTTACCAAGAGTATCGTATTACCCAGTGACTGGGTTGTGGAGGTCTGATAGGCAGTCGCTTCATATAAAATACTGATATTCAGCTGCATCCGGTTCGACTGGAAGCCGACCCCAACATAGTTGGGAAAAGGCTAGGCAGATGATGATCCCACGAGAAATAGCAACATTTCTTGAACTTCCCGAACCCCTGTTGTACACGGGTCATTGTTTTCGACGAACTTCAGCCACACTTTTGGCCGATTCAGGAGCTGATCTCCTGTCCCTTAAGCGCCATGGAAGCTAGAAGTCCAATGCGGTTGTAGAGGGATACATAGAGGATTCCATACAAAATAAGTCTAAAATATGTAAAGGCATCGTAGGAGCCATTACACTGAAAGAGCCTCAGTCAGATCCTTGGATTGGCCCTTCTACATCAAAAATGAGCCGTTACGAAACACCTAACCATCGCCCTCTCTCGCCAACATTTACGCCAAGGGAATCCGATGAATCGGTACAACTATTGAGTATGTCAGATAGTTTACCGAAAAACAGTACACAAGTCACTAACACCAACATTACAGTACCTAACAAAAATATTACACTCAACTTAAGTAACTGTAGCAACGTTACTTTCAATTTTTCTTAATTATTATAAGTACCTAAGTATTATTTGTTGTAATTTAAAGATTATTCTGTAATACTTACCTATCACAATGTAGTAGTTAATACCTAAACTGAAATAAAAGTATCTTGTGATTGTAATTTTTTTTTTTACATTAAGTCATTTCCTCACTGAGGTGGGATGAAAAGTTACGTGTTGCACTCGAGTGCAAAGATTTTTCACCTCGTGGTCTTTTAATTCCCTCGCTAACGCTCAGGATTCTAATCCTTCGCTTGCTCGGTCATCAAAATTGACCACGTGGTTAAAAAGCAACTTTGCACTCTTGTATAACAAATAACTATATTCTACACAATAACAATTTTGAGACCATTATTAGATAAAGAAAACAGAATGAAATTTTATTTTTATTTTTAAATACAACACAGGAATACATTGTAATATTCCTTTGGATAGGCTTGTAGGGGTTGTAAAACACCATCAAGTGTCAATATCATTGTAATCATAACACAGATAATTTTCAAGTACATACTCAGTTACAATAGGGTTATTATTTCCTCATATCTATTCAAAAGTCATTATCGCATCTATGTATTTATTACATGGGTGTAGGTATTAACGCTTAATTAAGCAGCAGGCTTTTAAACCAGTGTAAACAGTTCTGTATAATCTGTAATTTAATTTATTTGGTAGCTAAAACACTCTACCGTGCAAACATTACGATTTAAAATGTATTATTCAATTAAAACTCAACTCAAAGAAACCAAAGTAAACTCTTGGCAACGAAATTACGGAGATAGTAATACATAATATATGTAAATTGACGCAGTTGAAAATTTCATCAAAGACCGCTGGAGAGAGTTCGTCCTTGGCTCTATTTATTCATTACGGACTGATGCATTTCCAAACCAAAAATACGGGATTTCTTAGATCGATGCGCCAAAATCTTATTCAAATTATCATTTAGTCCTTCCTCAAAATTCGGGCGATTGGGGTGCATGAAAAGAGCCTCCACAAGTGACGATACTTAATTACTTACGACGCACCCTGGGCAGTCAGCCCCGCTGCCAACCTTGCTGACTGGATAATCTTTTCACCACAGCATGAGCTATTTTCGGATAGCTCCTGCTGACACGAGAGTAGAAAATTCGGCCGTTCCAGTTGAATTGAAACAATATAAATAAATAAAGGTAGTTTGTTTACGAAAAATACGCTAATTCAGAATAATTATTTGCACACACACGTTACTTTTATTATAACTAAGTAGGTAATAATTATAAACATGTAATTAAAATGGTGATTTAGCTTTATAACAAGTAGCAGTTTACCTAATGTTGAAGTAGCTTAGAAGCAAAAACAATAATGTGAACATAATTTATCATATAAAATAGGTAGTCACTTAGACCTTATAAAAACGGCATCTATCAACAATCAGTCTTATAAAAACGTGACCTCGTAAGTTTATGTAAGGTTATCCAGATTTAGCTCTTCATCTCTCTGCTCAACCTGTCTAACAGGAATTACCGTACTCAACGCTTGATAAGCGGCTTTGTAATAGTAGATAAAAACAAAGCTAGCTCATGTACGGGACTACTCAATAAATAATACGAGCCTTTGATTATCCCAGTGCCGCGCAAATGCCTCTTCTCATAGAGAAAGATCGAGCACACGTTCACTGCGCATCACACAAAATCGGTCCGATACGGTGCTTACCGCGCTGGTGCGCACGGTGAAAACTATATCTTTCTCGCTGGTGCGGAATGATTTTTTGTAGGAGTTTGACAGAGACAAATATAGATAGATTTTGGCTCGTGGTTACAAATGTAGGTATTAACATTAATCTATCCTAGTGGCGTCAGGTCGAAAATGACTGATGCGCACTGTCGAAAAGGACGATGTATGCGCATTTCGACCGCCACCGCACCAGATGAAAATTTATGATTTTTTTGCCGAAGCTGTTCAACACGCTTGCTCACCGCGTCTTGGCAATTTGTGGTTAAAGACTTTTATTCTCATAAAGAAATTTACATTTCACTTAACTAAGAACAGACTATATTCTAATTAATTAATCATCACGATTTAATCATAATCACCATCATAAATCATTTATAAAAGCATCTTAGTACCAAAGTAATTGGTATGTAAAACAGTTTAAAAAACTTCAGACTAATATGTCCAGTTTTGTTCACTATGTTTTCCTTTATTGTGTGACAGTAATTAGATTAACATAGAAAGTACATACAGGGTGTAAAAAGACCCATCACATAGCCGAAATCTACGCACTCTGTACATCAAACTAAACTACATTGACCAAAAATAATTGCTGGGAAACGACTTTTATTTTTTGGCATAAAAAAAACGCTTTTTTTTGTATCGTGCAATGTGTGGTTGTGGCGATGCTGCGCGTCTGCATGCGCGCAGCGGCCACACAGCTGAGCCAAGGCAGTCGTGTGCGTTTGATATTCGTTGCGTTTTTGTAACTTCAAATGCGTAATTTGTGAGGAAAAATTGAAAATTTTGATAAGGTTGTTTGGAAGAAAATTTAGTATTATCACTTAGAATACGTTTATGGAAAAAACAAAAAAAAATGTATACTTTGACCTTCAATATCTCCAAAACCAATGGTTTCCCAGGTATGGTCTGGTAGAAAAAAATGATCCCAATGATGGGTAGAATGTGTGGTTTTCGTTATCGTTAAGGGTCTTTTTACACCCGATATACATGAACGTGTAAAAGTAACTTTGCTTCATGACAGGTTTTAAACCGCAACTTGGTGATCAAGAAGCGGGTCCGTAACATCAGGGCCACCTCGACATACTCTACCACTTGATTACATCATTTCTAAACAAAATAGAGACCTCAGTGCCTGTAGTTAGACTTTGTACAACCTTGCACCTGACACTGATGACAAGATGGTAAGTAACTTGTACAAATTGCAATAAGTTATTCTACTGTTATCGGTAGCGGGTAGCACTGGGCAATGTTGACAAGAGAGGGTAGTCGTCGATATGGATCGGCCCACCCGAGGTTATAAAGGCGGTGGTCATTCGACGAAGAGAGAGCATTCCGTGTTGAACAGCTGAAGAAGTCTGACCTTTTATATCTGATTAGCTTGTCCTTATTTTATGATCTTGTAATAATTGTGTAAAGTAATATACTGTGATCTAGTTAATGTTACTAATACTAACCCAAATACAAGTACTCTCAGTGGTGGAGAGTCTATGTTGGTTTTATTTACTGTGTTTACCTTGCTCGCAATCCTGACATACCGATATTAGCTATAACTGTAATGATAGAATCACCCCTGAACGATTATGTTGTTGTGTCATTTACATCAGAAGTGGAACAAGAAAAAACCAGTCCACATTATGATTGTATACCCACATGTAAATATTTTGCTAAATACAATCCCCTGCAGACGGACTGACAAAAACTTGATTATTCGACTGATATTACAATGGTGAGAAATGTGAGAATGAGAAAATGTGATAAATCCGGTGAGTCACAACCATTTTATTATGTGTGAAGGAATTTTGATGAAGGAAATATAATATGAGAGGTTATTTATTCGTGTAAAATAAATATTAAATGATATCTTTGCTTATTCATGTAAAATAAAAGAGATGTTATCTGTATTTATCCGTGTAAAATAAATGGGATGATATCTGTGTTTATTAGTATAAAATAAATATGATGGTATCTGTATTTATTCGTGGAAAATAAATACGGCATCTGTATTTATTCGTGTAGGAAAATACATTGCAAGTCGTATTAGAGTTTGTGGTGAGATGCAACCAGGGTTGATCTTTGGCACCGCCCGGTTTGGCCAGCCGGGGTTGGCCAAAGGCTTCGCCTGGGGAAAACTGAAACTCTAACGTGGCGAAGCAATTGTTATAGGGCTGGAACCAAGGCGGGATATGCCATGATATGGCTAGATCCAAGGCGGGTGATGCCATGTTGATAAAGCAGGATCCCAGGCGGGTGATGCCAAATGAGTTGGCTAAATCCAAGGCGGGTGATGCTATTAATTGATAAATGAAAATGCAGTGAAAATGAGATTCTGTTTTGAATTAATGTTTTGAAAAAGTTTTGAAAATATTGATATTTGTTTTGATTGGTTTTGTTATAATTCTTGTTGTAGAATGGTACAAAATAGTTTATTGAAATTAAAAAGTAGTTTGTTATTATTACTTATGGTTTAAAATGTATTTTTTGTAGACGAAAACAGGAAATTGTATTTATTATTGATGATAATTACTATGATGACTTCCGTTAAAGATTAATTTGTCAAATTTATTTTAAATAAAAAATAATTTGACTTATTTTCGTTAAAGATGTGTTTAATATGTATTGTATTGTTGTAAAAAGGTTGGATTATTAGCGCAATATAGAAATGTTATGTTTAAAACATCATGTCAGTTTTGTAATAAGAGTTTGTGAATAATTGAGATATTATTTTGATCATGAAAAGTTTTAAAGGTTATTAATTTAAGTATTATGATTTTGGGAATAATTGAGATAATATTTTAAGTGTTTATAATTATGTACTATGATACTGTGAATAATGATTATAAGAGATTTAACCATGAAACATTTAGGATGTTTGTTTTATGATTTCGTGAAGAATTGAGATATTTAAGAATGTAGGATTTTGTGAATAATAATGAGATAATAATCGTGAATTATTTTAAGGGTGTACTATGAGTTTATGAATAATGAGATATTTAATCTTGAAATATTTTAAGTGTTTAACGTACTATGAGTTTGAAGTGTTTATACTTATGTTGGTAAAATGAATTGTGAATAATTGAGATATTTAATCATGGAATATTTTAAGTGTTAAATGTACTATGAGTTTGTAAATTATTGAGATAATATTATGTTATGATTTTGTGAATAATTATGAGATTTTTACGAATGAAATATTTTAAGTGTTTATGTATTATGGCTTTGTGAATCGTTGAAATATTTAACCAAGAAATATTTTAAGTGTGTATTATGAATTTGTGAAAAACTATAATGAGATATTTAGCCCTGAAAAATATTGTAAATGTATTTAAATGATTTTATGAATTTGTGTATGATGAGATTGTGTGTTTATGTACCTATTATGATTTATTGAATAACTAAAATTTGATGTTTAACCAAAGTAGAACTGTCTAATAGGCATCTGAGATAGTATTTTATTGTGAAAATGTTGAAATCTAATGTGTGGATGTTTGTAAGTAAGTAAGTTTGATACGAGAAGTTATGAACGAATATAGAACTAGGTTGATACTGAATGAATATCAACTAGTTTAAGTCATGGGTGATGAGCTTGTTGGCCGTCGATGGGATAAGAAGCTCTAATCGATTCAAACATTCTTTGGATGCTTTTCATTTTACTTTGGTCAAAGACATGAGTAACATGACGAGGTCAAAGATGAGTGATCAGGTGTGGCCGAGATGTGTACTGTATTATTTGTTTCTGTTTAAGGTCCGAAGGTGTCACTGAAGTTAGGCCTTGATGCACAATCTTGACGATGGGGTTGATGGTGCGTCAACCACCAACCACCAACACACGAGGACGTGTGTTTTGCAGGAGGGCCGTGTTATCGGTAGCGGGTAGCACTGGGCAATGTTGACAAGAGAGGGTAGTCGTCGATATGGATCGGCCCACCCGAGGTTATAAAGGCGGTGGTCATTCGACGAAGAGAGAGCATTCCGTGTTGAACAGCTGAAGAAGTCTGACCTTTTATATCTGATTAGCTTGTCCTTATTTTATGATCTTGTAATAATTGTGTAAAGTAATATACTGTGATCTAGTTAATGTTACTAATACTAACCCAAATACAAGTACTCTCAGTGGTGGAGAGTCTATGTTGGTTTTATTTACTGTGTTTACCTTGCTCGCAATCCTGACATACCGATATTAGCTATAACTGTAATGATAGAATCACCCCTGAACGATTATGTTGTTGTGTCATTTACAACTGGTGGTTGATTCCGAAACTTCCTATCTCTTTTTGTAGTAGAATTAATTCATACCTAGCTGACTGTTGACAATATTATACGCTAACCCGGAAACATTCAAGAATAGGGTGGCACAGTTTCTCGTTTAGTTAGACGTTTAGCGGTCTCCACTTAGTTTGCTCACTTTGCTCGCTCACTAACCGAGTCATCCCCTCCGAGAGGTTTTTTTGCAACATACCACTCAGAAAATAATAGGACTTTTTCAACGTATAAATGACTTGACTTTGGTTAATTGATTGACTGCGGCGGTGGGCAATTTGATTCGGAATGGTAAAATCCGCCGTGCGGCGGCTTTAGTGTTCTCAACAAAGTCATTCCGCCACTCATACGCAAAGAACAATGGTCACTTTGGACTAGAAAAAAACAGAAATTGTTACCGAGATGAAACTGTCACCAATGTGTTAGTGCATTGTTAGTGTATTTAATGGATATCTTCGTTTATTTTTAAAAGATGGGGAAATATAGATAATCTTATTTAAAAAAACACTATTTTATTTTTCAGAACGCTGTATAAAATATCTAACTTCGAACGCATCCGTAATTACTTACGTTACTAGAGAAGTCCATACTTTTTCTAGTCTAGTATGATTTTATTTCATAAATCGAAATAAAATCCCAGGCAATGTCAACCGTATAAACTCACATTAATATTATACGAAGCTTAGCCACTAATAGAATTTGATGCTACTTCGTGGGAAATTGTTTTAATAAAGCCATGAATTAGATAAAAAACTAATGATTTTACATCTAAAAATCGACACTGTCGTAAATCGATCGATTACGTTACGTCCCTATTCTTGACAAGTAAAAATAAATTGACGGTTTTCTGCGCTGACCGTATCCATGGTAACCGTGTCGTTGTAGTTTCGGCGACGACTGTGTTCTCCTCCCATATTGTTACAATATTCTTTGGTGTTCTGTGCGATTTTATATTATTTTCCTGTTTTTTTATATTTTTGCATTGCTTACAGACTCCGATTGATCTTCTACTCTTGTTGACTTGGCATTCGTTTAATGGACTTGGAATCGCATCACGTTTTGAATCTGATATTGGAAGTGGCAAAATATTTTGTCTCTCCGACCTTTTAAAAATATATTGAAGGCTGTACTTAGTTATATTTATGTAGGCGAATGAAACGACATATGTTTCATCAAGTTAAGTTTTGTTAGATTTTACTAGTACAAGCATGTTAGCCGAGTGACCATTGTTCTTTCGGCGAATTAGTATTTCCATACAGAATCCGCCGAACGACGCCAATATAATGCCTACAATTAAAATCTTATGGCAAACGTTTAGCCACGCCGTTAGACAAATTACTACCCAAATACCTAACAACGAGTTTCTAACTAAACTTACAAAGTCAGATTTGGTGTTAACGCTAGTAGGTATTACCTACGTCCTAAAAATCCCCAATACCATTTACAAAAACACGTAGTTTTCTGTCGTAATCATAATGTTACCTCAGTTTTATAAAGATCAGCTCCAGACTCACATCAGCGCCACGACCCGAGAGACATTAATTAAATTAAATGTCACGAAAGTACCATGTTAAATAATAAGTAACGAGCACGCTGCGGGGCAAATCTTAAAACTGATTACTTGTTCAGCAAAGTTTACAACGCGTAACAGAAACAACCAGAAACCACATGCGTCAACTCTAAGTACATTCTGTCCCAAAAGTACCCGGAAATTCTCATTTGAAAATCCCGCACTAGAAATATTTCAAAAGTATAATTGTTATTGACATGTGCTAAAAAATAACCTGACCTATGTCGAGTATTTTGTGAGTAATAAATATTTGTGTTAAACAACTGTTGTGATCGCATCGTTTTTTATAATCTATCAGAGCAGAATGGACGTAGCTAATGAGATGCTTTTTGAAGCACGAAACTATTCCACGTTCATAAATGCATCATAACTGGTGATGAGACATGGGTCTACGAGTACGACATGGAAACAGAGCAACAAACATCCGAATGGAGTCTTTTCAGGTGAGCCAAACCAAAAAGACCGCGTCAAAGTCAAAAATCAAGGCACTTTTGATTGTTTTATTTGATTATCGGGGTGTGGTGCATTATGAGTTCCTCCCAATGAACATGAAAGTCAACAAGAAGTATTAACATTAGCCATGACGCATTTGCGCGATGCTATCCGTCGCCAACTTCCAGATTTGTAGGTGGAAATCTCATGGATTTTACACCTCCATAACATACCGGCTCACACAGACATGATTATTCGTAGCTTTTTTTCCAAACAGTCAACAAACATCGCTCCGGCGATATGGCACTATTGTGACTTTTTTCTGTTTCCTAAACTAAAATTACCGCTTCGCGGAAAGTGTTTCGAGACTATAGAGGCGGTGAAATAAAATACGACAAAGGCGCTGAAGGCCATCCCAATTTCGACTTACGAAAAGTGTTTCGAGGACTGGTTGAAGCGCTGCGTAAGTTTATCGCCTCTAATGGGAATTACCATGAATGGGAAAAAATTAATTTGGATAATTAAAATAACCCTTTGTGTTTTATTTACAATTTCCGGGTACTTTTGGGGCACAGTAGTATAATATCAAGTTAAAAGAACCATACAACAGGTATTTAACTTTAATAAACTACCATCGTTGTGGTCTAGTGGTCGCAAGCTCGACTGCTGAACGTGAGGTCCTGGGTGCAATCTCCAGGTCGGGCAGTATTATAGGGTTTTTCGTTTGGAATTTCTCAGTAGCAGCCCGGTGTCTGGATTTGAGCCTGGTTGATGGCAACAGGCTCGCCCCTTATTACATGGGACTTTAAACATTACGGCGAAATGAGGGTGTATTACAACACTGCCCAACCCTTCGGGGAATACAGGCGTGATGTTCTGTTTTAAACTACCATATATTTTTAAGAAATTAGGATTGCTTTTTTTTATTGCTAGCTGCATTTAAATCAGCCTTTATAGTATTAATTTTGGTTCTCTGTTGGAATATCGAAATATTATTAGCCAATTCTTATCTGGCCGACAATCTTTCGCCACTTTTCATTTCGCTGAATAATTAAAACGCCGAATGATTAAAGTCCCTAATTATGTTTTGTAACTTTATGTTACGCCGACTAGTCTGCTGGCCACTGTTTCATTAGTCAACTGTATTATTGGCCACTTTACACTTGTTAGATGGCTCATTTTGCCACCATGCAAGCAAGAAAGCAAGCAAGCATGCAAGTGTTTCTGGGTTTGCTCCGCCAAAAGACTCGCTTTTAAATAACACTCTAGGGGTAGGACAGAGTCTGACCACGTGTAGTCGGGGTACGCTGAGTCGGATTAACATTACATTCCGCTGTGTGAAAATAATGTTGTGCGAATACTTATTTGGCAAATTAAACAATAGCCAAATAAGTATTCGACTAAAACAAAATTTCGGAATGATTTTTTGACCAAATAATTATGGTGGCTTATAATCATTTGGCGAAATCAAGCTAGGGTAAAAATTGCTTCGGCAAAGATTACGTCGGCGAATCGTTGTCGGCGTAACGAAATTCGATATAAAATACTTCGGCAAAAACACGGGCACCCATTAATTTTCTTTATCCCTGTTGATTGAATGAAATGAAAAACCTCTTTCAATTGGTGAAATCGATTATGTAGTCGATTCTCAACAAAGTATATACTTTCTTGTTTCTGGTTAATTATGTTACATCTCACATAACACGGCACAAGATAATAAATTAAAAAACTAATAAATTATTCCGGGTCTTGGTGTTTGGGCACGTGTTTGAGATTTGTGTTTGCAAAAGCACCCACGATACAAGAGTATAGATATCCACGATACTTCTATAACGTGGTTGCGTTTATGCATAGTTGCGTGTTTGGAAAAATTTCCCAAACCCAAAACAGTTAAAAAAATGTAGAAGGCGCATCTAAATCTTTCCAGTCCTTTCGAGACTTATTTAATAATACGCTCGACAGTGAAAACAAGTTGTATTTAGCCCAATGTCATACAATGTCATATTCAGAACTACAAGCTTCCTCTTATAAATTTACAATAATTAGATAAGGTATAACGGGCTGGTATCCGCAACTCCACGTCTAAGCGCGTATTTTGCGTGCAATAATTAGATACTTATATTTACTACAAAAACAGTTTTATTAATTAAACAAAATAATCTCCATACGAGTGTACTGCACACAGACAAACTAAGGTTATCACGAGAAATTCACAGAAATAATATGTATTCATTGAATCACGGAAAAAGTCTAATAATAAAGAAAGGCAGACGCCGTTTTCTTCCGGTAATAGAAGTTATCCAGTCCGCTTAACACCCCTTCCCATAGTCCAGATATTTTTCACCATATTTTACAATAGTCTTGCACCCACCTGGGACGGTCCATGACTGTACTCCAATAGTGCAGCCGTGGATAGTCCCCGGTTGGTGCCCCACCCCATTTTAGATTGAAGTTCTCAAAGGGGCCTCTGCGCATTGAACCTGTGTCCCCCGTATGCCTTCCAAAGGACCGGATATCTTCCGCCCGGAAGATGAGCCGCGACTCCAAAAAGAATATAATAAAGAGTTTTATTTACAAGAAACATGGTTTTTACAAAGATGTTATATAGTTTTTGGCAAATACATCAAAATATTATTAATTAGGTAGGTACAATAATCAAAACGAATAAACATTAAATTAGTATACGTTCTGCACAATAAATACACTGAAATTCAGTGCGACCGTGGTATTACAATGAATCCTTATAACCATTACAACAAATAATATCAACAATTTATTAATCAATATATTTACGAAGTATGCTATTTATATACTCCCTCTATACAATGATACCTGTTCACCACGTTTTCCCTTATTCATTATAACAGAAATTGATATCCTATTGTTCTTCACCAAAAATTGGAAACCTCCTTCTCTACTTAGGCAGATTATTATTTAATCTGTACCTTAGAGCGATTACGCACTGCATCCGATCCGAATCCGTGAAAATACGGATATAAAAAACTCGGACCCAATTCGGATATTGGTTTACGCACTGCATCCGATCCGAATCCGTGAAAATCTCGGACCGAATTCGGATGTTGCCTACGCACTATTCCGATCTCTGATCCAAATTCAAACAATTCAGGCTACTTCGGTCCGTCAATTGTTCTTCCGAATTAGAAACTCACGGATGACGGATAGAAATCGGATGACGAATGCCGGATGTAGTGCGTAATCTACCACACAAATAGTTCTATGGCTACTTGGGAACGTATTTTCACGGATTCGGATCGGATGCAGTGCGTAACCGCTGTTAAGCTTGAGTAAATTAGATATAACAAATCAACTTGGCTTCTATAATTACGAAATCAGAGAAGACAACAAATTGAATGTTGGAACTATGTTTTAACAGCAGTGCCGGCTGGAACTAATATTAAATGTTGTAAAATAAAACCTACTGTAACAATGATATTGGCTTCAAAAGAAAAAATATCGATTTTCAGCTTGAGAATTGAAGTACCTACCTAGAGCTAAGATACATAAACGCATGGTTCGTTAGTCAAGTCGTCATCACTCTTGGCTATAATTAATCATTCTGTATTTCATCCTCTTGCGTCATCTCTGTTTAAGGGTTGGATCGTGTGACGGGATGGGATCAGTCAGTCACCTCTACCCGTCCCGTTCATTTGTTATCATAGTGACAGTTTTGTATAGGAAATTACAATAGTGGCAGGCCAACATTTTAAATTTTGGATTTGCAATACCTACGAATTTCAAGGAATTATTTGTTTGAATTTTATGTTATTTCATTTGTTTCTGAACTCATTCACCTAGCTTTTGAAAATAACTTAAACGTGATTTCATTAATTAGTTACACTTTCTCTGTTTGAAGCCATTCTACTATTCATTTTGTATGAGTGAAATGCGAATTAATTCTGATAAGTGTGTTTAGTCCCTAAAGCTAATTTTATAAAGGCCAAGGATGTTGATCGTTGGTCATGAAGCATGAAAGATAGTGTAAATATACCCTTTTCAACGTAAAGTGCGTCCTGACTTTGTCTACAAAACGTTACCATACAAAGAATATTAGCTGTTAGAAGAAGTTTAGCTAGTTATAATGATTACTCTTGGTTACCGAAAGTTCAAACTGCTAGCTTTGTCCAGAGCAAAGATATAGGGGGGGGGGGGGGGGTGAAAGGGCCGCGAATGGCTTCGAGAAAAGCATGGTACGGCCGTGCCTGCTTTGCTCGAGACTTGGCGGGGCACTGCCGTGTCCCCAGATACACCCTTTTCAACGTAAAGTGCGTCCTGACTTTATCTACAAAACGTTACCATACAAAGAATATCCAACAATTTAACAAAAACATTTACCTATTTTACGGTTTTTGATGATGTCGTTTACGTTTTTTCGATAGCAGTTTCCTTAGGCCTAAATTACATAGAAGCAGTGTAAGGTGCAGGCACGGCGCAGGCGCGTCGCTTTAATAAATTTTATACAAAAAAGATTTGAAGCGGCACGACAAAACGTATGAAAGCTTCGCGCCTGCGCCGCGCCTGCACCTTACGCCGTTTATATGTAATTCACGCTTTACGGGTACAACTTACGAAACTACTGCTATTTCAGGACTCATCTTTCATTGAACAGGGTATAATTGAACGGTAATATAAAAGCGTTAGAAAAATGATTTTTCTTTCAACTACGTAGTAATGTTATCATTAATCGCTACAAAACCGATCACAAAATACGTATTTTCTGCTTAGAAGCAAAACAGTGCAGAAATGTTGTATGAAATCTCATTACTGCACTGCAAACAGTGCAGAAATGTTGTATGAAATTTCATTACTGCACTGTTTTTCATTAGTGCAGTTTTTTATTTTTTATTTAGATATAAATTTACCACAGAGGTTTAATGTCTCCCGTTAAGTTTAATATTAAATGTATGCATTCTTATGCATTAGATCAAAAATATACTGGCTGAAAATAAAAATCGGCTGAATAAAACCGAATTGGTGAAAAAAAAAACAAAATGGCGCGCATTTTGTACCATTGTAAAACTTTGATACTTCTTATTTAGCAAGAAAAGTTTTAAAAAATGGAAATTATCTATTTCCGCGATATGAATTCAAGTCCAGAAAGTATAAAAACAGCTGCAAATGAAATTGTAAATAACCTTTTGCCGCAAAAGTCGCAGGATAACCTTGTTTTCGTTAACTTGAGTTTTTATTTTGAGTAGGTATATTTTATCACGGTAGGTAAATTGGTAGTTGAAAGAAAAGTAGATTACGCACCTTGCTGAAGTGAGTGATTAATGCACTCGTGCTAATTTAGTGCCCTCGCTTGCGCTCGGGCACCAACACAACACTCGTGCCTCACTTGCATATGACTCACTTTGCGCTCGGTGCAACAATCTACTATAAATCCTCTAGTGCTCTTTTATTATAAACTAGCTGTGCCCGCGACTCCGTCCGCGTGGAACTCGAAAAACAACATTGTGTCGCAGCAACTAAATAGTGTATATGTATGTATTCCATTTATTATAATAATAGACAAAGGTGTCCCACCAAGGCACTTATATCTTTTAAACCATTTCTTTAGGTAGAGTTTCAGCTCTTATTGATTGACCGTAAAGGTTCATATAACCATAATACTAAAAACGCGGTGCTTATTTCCATACATTTCCTTGCTAAAATGGATTATAATTGAATATTGATATTTATTGTGATAATGTAACGAAACCTTATCGCGATACAAAAATAGCTACAACGCCATCTAATTACAATCGGCGAACTAAATCAAAATATTTTACGCAGTGCAGTCTGTAAAATGATTTCATTCGAGGTGTGGAATAGGAAAGTACTTTAAATATATAAAAATTTCACGTATAGAAGACTTCATTTTATTTTTATAAGTTAGAAATAGGTACTGCTTTCAAAGATTTCAAAAAGTTTGATCTGGAAATCGAACCAACCCAAATGCGAAATAATATCATCTGTCTTTCATTTCACCAATCGATAGGATCAATAATACGGATCAAATCGCTCCAATAAACATTGTGTCTGAAATTGATGGAAGACCATAAAACCAAAATTGACTAACTTATGTACATTTAAATTCAAACACTTATTAATTGTGTTGTTAAGTAGTTCTTATTTTTTCCACTTCGTTCAATTTAAGACAGTGTGTTTGTTGGAGAGTTTTGATCCTGATTATTGACCATAAAGATATTTTCAACAGGTGCCTTTGCAGATGGTATAGCTTTGTCAGTTTGATTCCCGGTTTAGGCAAAAAAATCAGTAAAGGCAATATTTCTTACTTTCAAAAATAAAATGAAGTCACCTTTGAGTGAAATTTGCAATTTTTAATATTTAAAGTACTTTCCCTTCATCGTTATGTGTTTTAGGACATTACCTAAGGCTTAAATAAACTTTGAATAGTTCGGACAACAATGAAAAAAATAAAATACATAAAAACATTCCAAAAAAATTACAAAAAAAGTATTTTTTTAAAGTGAGGTTTTAACGCAGGACACTGAGCCAGCGACCGTTCACTGCAGCACTTACTTCAGTCTACAGCTTATACTACGCAGTATATGGAAATAATGTTCCGTTGCTCGGCATCTATGAGCAATAGCGTGATAGTTTATATACCAGCATAAGCGCAGGCCCATCAAAATCGATTCACGCAATTTTACGATCCGAATATTAAGCTTATACTTCGCAGTATGTGGAAATAATGTTCCGCTGCTCGGCTCCTATGAACAATAGCGTGATGATATATGTAGCAGCAAAATTGTCGCTCTTTACGCAACACATCAGCGAAAGTCCCATCAAAATCCATCCACGGGATTTTACGTGATGTCCGGACGGAAAGACAAACAGACACAATAATTCTAAAAAAAAATGTTATGGTTTCTTTATCGATAGTATAGTACCACCCAATCGAAATTTTGGAAAAATATTTAATTACAGACAAAGTGCACTTTGAATTTTATTAATAGTAAGTAGATTTATAAATACATATTTAAGTATTCATAATAAAATATATGAGTATTTCAAATTAATCTATCGTATTGCCTTGCACAATTAAAAATTTAGAATACCTACACTTGCTTATGAAATTGAATGTATTTCTCTTCCACTGCCATTCAGATAGATAGGTACCTTATAAATTTTAAATATAACATTAACCTCGTTTTTTTATAAAAGCTTAGTTAGTACCTTCTTCGAATAGCATTTCAATAGACCTTCCGTAGACTGAGAATAGTAATATATTCGTTGATTATATTTCCTCACAACGTGATTTGATACACGTAACGCCATCTATTGAAAAGAAATGGTAAGTATACACAAATACATGCTAAGTTCTTTTAGAAAACTTAAAATTCGCATAACTTTTGATTGCGTGAACCGATTGCAATGAAACAAAAAACATGTCTTACTTGGAGATAAGCACAATATTTATATGTCAAAGTCAACAACATTGGATCAGTTGTTTTTATGTGATGCTTGAACAAACAAACAGATAAACAGACAAACAGATAAACAGACAAACAGACAAAAAATCCAAAAATGTTAAAAATGGGTTCTATTGGTTATAGTTTAACACCCCAACCAGGTTTTTTCAAAATATTTGCTATGTACAGACACGCCATGTCTACAGATTTATTATATGTATAGATATTTTAAAACGGTGTTGGTAAAACAACTTAATTGTAAAGAACAACCAACCTACTCAAATTACATCTTGTTTCGGCTTAACTTACGAAAGAAAGCGCCGTTATAATTAAGTTACAACATCATTACCTTAATAAAATGCTAAACATCATAAGATATTATGTTTATATTACATTTCCCTTATATCCAATTACACATACATGGAGAACAATTTAAAGGTAGGTAGATGTTTTATTGCCAATCCACCAAATTGAATCCAAAAAAAACATATCAGCTTATTATTCAAACGATCGTATTCTGTAGATGGCTGTGGAAGATGAAAGCCAATCCAATTACGGACAAAATACACACATAATGTATTCTAATGCAACTCCACGCACGGAGATAACCTGTTTGTTCTACTTCTAGTACATTTGCAATTATAATTATATCGCTATGTTATTCACGCACCCTATTTTGATAGTATACTTACAAAATGTTTACAAACGGTCTATACGAGTATAATTCGAAACTTTCTCACACCCAAACAGAATTTCGGTGAAATATTATTGTTATTAGTTACGTCTTATTATTTGAATTTGCTCTAGTGAACCCTAAGTAAGGGCTCATTCACATGGGTTCCGTCATTGACGATTCGTCGTAAAACACGATACGTCATGACGGATGGATGTTCATATTGCATACGAAATCGTATTTATCACGATTCGGCAAAATATCCGAAAAGATGTTCACATTCGTTTCGTGATTCTTAGTCTTGGATGAACTATCGAACACGATGGATCCGTCACAAAAAAATCACAAATTCGTGTTTTTTAAAAGACGATGCGTGATTTAAGACGTGTCCGACATTTTTCACGATTCGTGATACGTGTGAACACGGGCATTTAAAAAAACAGCCGCCGTTAAGAAAAAAACGAATCGTGACAAAAGATGATACGTCAAAAAAACGAATAGTCTTCGTGTGAATGAGCACTTATTGCACATTGTGTTGCTAATTTTAAACGAAACTGAATCTAGAATCATTAAAAAATACAACAAAACTCGTAGGTAACAACTTATTTTTGATAAGTAACAAAGTAATTTCGTTTTAATTGAATTTTATGTCTAGCTTTGCCTAAACCTAGGCGTTTCAAATGATTATGAACAATTAAATTCGATAAATTTAATCTCTCAGCGATCTAACGAGTCATTATTCGACGGTTTGCATCAATTAATGCCTTTATTGTGTCTTTATCAGCTTCAAGTGGCCTTCCAGAACGTGGTGCATCTTCAACATCAAAATCGCCGGTTCGAAATTTTGCAAACCAATTTTAGCACTGGCGTTCTGTCAATACATCTCCATACACATCGGATAATTTTGTACAGTTTTTTTACCTTTTTGATACTAAAAAAGTAAAATATGCCGAAAATGCTAGTTTTCACTTTCCACATTTCAAAGGGTACCAACCAAAAACTACTGCGTAGAATCAATCGTTTTTTTTCACCAGCAAGCCTTGCTATATCAGCTATCAAAATATATAATGATTATGCAGTTTAAATGTGAAGTTGACTGCGAAAAAATACAATGAAGTCCTCTGTTGGAAAATAACGAAGTTACTTTCCGAATAACCTTATATTATACTTTTCCTGTTAAAACAATGCGGTAAGAGTGCTACGACTTGCGTAAGTTCCGCGTAAATGCCCCCGCGGTGTTTCTAAAGGTGGATCTAGACTTTGCGAGGCATGCGCCACGAACGGCGCACAACGAATGCCTCGGAGTGAGGCGTGCGTGTCGAAAAAATATACCAACGTATGCTCGGGTCGAGCCATCGCGTGCGAAGCAAATGCTTCGTTTGTCTGTCTTCATGTTTGTGGCGAGGCATGTGCTGCGCACAGGCTGAGCATGTGCAAGGCGAGCCAGCGTGTATCAGTACGGATACGCATGCGTTGTGCGCCGTTGGCGGCGCATGCCTCGCAATGTCTGGATCCACCTTTACATTCGCTGATTAATGTTTACTGCTGTGAATTAGTTTTGAATGGATTATACTTCTGTTTTCTTAAATTAAAAATATTGGGGTGATTGAGCGTCTGCCTACTGTAATGAGTGCTAGTTCATTACCGCATAATTTTAATGGCAACCGCGACACGGGCATCAGATTGCTAATCTATGAGATACGCAATGAGTGTTACATTTATTTGATACATTTTATTTCTTTGTTTCAGATGAATCAAGACGGCCAAGAGGCCAAAGCATATTGACGCTTCGAATAAACCTGGAGACGATACAAAATACCAAACTCAACATGAGTTCCCTCAGTCACGTCGCCAACTTTACCGACAACACGTCGACACCAGTGGACCCTACGCTCATCTTTGGGCCACAGAGGGACTCCCTCTTCATTGTCCTACCAATAACTATTGTATATTCAATTATATTCATAACCGGGGTACTGGGCAATATATTTACGTGTTTAGTGATAGTACGGAACAAAAGTATGCATACAGCAACAAATTATTATTTATTTAGTTTAGCGATCTCAGATCTCCTTTTACTTATAAGTGGGATGCCTCAAGAGATGTATTCCATATGGTCCAAGTGGCCGTATGTGTTTGGACACAGTTTTTGTGTGATAAGAGGTTTAGCGGCGGAGGCTTCGACAAATGCCAGTGTGCTAACAATAACATTGTTTACTGTAGAGAGATATTTAGCTATTTGTCATCCGTTTGTTTCACATAAGATGTCGAAACTGTCGCGGGCTACAAAGCATGTTATTTTATTGTGGGTGGTGGCGCTGGGGCTGGCGCTGCCGCAAGCGCTGCAGTTCGGGATCAGAGAGCACAGTGGTGTGACTATGTGCCTACAAACAAGAGTCATTATAGAACACTCGTTTGAAATATCTACGTTTTTCTTCTTTTTCGCGCCGATGGTGCTGATCACGGTGCTGTACTCATTAATAGGACTGAAACTGAGAGAAACGAGTATAAACAAAGAACAAAGTCAGAAGAACTTCGAGATTAGTATGAGATACACTCACAAGATAAGGCGGAAACACAGCCAGTCCACGAGGAGGGTCGTGAAGATGTTAGGTAAGAATAAACAAAACATTCTTTATTGTTACCCTGTGATTGTTTCCAAGGCGCATTGCAATTACTTATTGCATTGCATCTTGGACACCAATAGTCCCTTTAACGTTTTATGAGAATGTCTCGACAGTATCCACGTACGGTAGGTACGTTCTCAATATAATATGAAAACAACATTATTATTAAAAGCAGGTAGATATTTTTTAGCATGCATGTTGACAGAAATTTATTACAAGCTCCACATGAGCCTTGTTAGTCATTAGCGTCGTCCACACCAAAGGTAATAGGTATAAACCTTCGGTTTTATCGTCCTCAGAAATAATAATACAAATATTTATAAAGATGATATCTACTTTCCATGCCCGCGGCGCATCTGATGCTAGAAATAAATGGAATCTAAATTTCCTTCATTGATGTTGCTCAGAATAACCGCATTTTGTTATTACTAGTGCAGCTGTCGTTAAAATAGCTTCCGCGGAACGACTTTTCTTCTCGTTCTTGTTGATTTCAAATTTAATTCCCACTGTAATGCCGATTACTTTGCGCCTTTCGAATCAGGATCTTAGAAATCTCGTCGGAATATCCATGAAATTAGATCGAATGCAAATACTTAATGAGATTTATGCAAATAATACCATAGCCCGCTACAAAGACCGCATAGTACAAATTAGGATCGGGCAATACATTATGGTTGCGCGCTTTTCAAATTTTTGTCCGTGAGGGAACGGATAGGGGCAGATTTCTCTATAGGCCAGATAAGCTCGTGATAAGCCCGTGCCTATGGCGTTTTTAGTTTTCGCGCCTTCTGTTAACCTATCCGCCAACTCAAACTCAATAAACTCAACTCAATTGTAAAAACTTGAGTGTAAAAACTCAAAAATGTGTCCATAGCATTTCCTGACTTTCGTTGTTTTTTTATTTTAATTTAATTCCGTTCGTTTAATTTTTCGTGATTTACAGCGAGTAATGGGCGGCAATATTTCATAGGCCTAGGGCAACCAACGTATCAAATCCGCCCTGGGAACGGATGTAAAATACGATTCCCTCCCGTCGACAGGCAAGCGGGTCGTCAGAGGCAACGAACCTGGCATCATATAGGTATCTATTCGAAAAATAGCAATAGGCTAGCCTCCTGGCCACATGGAAATCACAGCGGCGAAACGTGGATGTGTAACAACTCCTGTATAGTAGTTATGAAGGAAAACATCTCTGCTTACCACTTCGTGGATTACAGGCGTGAATATATGTGTGTATTTGTATAATTTTAAATACGATAACGAAAATATACTATGGGGTAATGAATACGCCATCGCAGGTGACTAACTTTTAAAAATATACAATCTGAATGCATCCGAGTTAACTGGCAACATCGAAGTATAGTGTACATGGGCACTTATAATTAGATTTAATCAGGTTTTTAATTACTAATACAAAATGTGAGAATGTGTTCATGTTAAACTACAGGATGACATGAGACGAAAAAAAAACAATTTATAACATAATATTAATAGCAATTTATTAAAATTACATTGTAATGTAATTGCGTTTAACATGATGCATAATATACATCTAGTTGCTGTATGTATAAAGCAGCCAGCCGTGACTTCTCACATGGCATGGCACAGTCACAACGTAGCTTTAGTTAATCTATTTTTTTCAGAATTAAATTGTTTTTGTAATAAGTAGAAAAAAAGTAAGTACGTATTCAAATGTATGCAGTAAATAATAGATTTTTTATACCTTCGTTGGATCTCGAACATTCAAAGGAATGGATTAATTACTAAATTGTAATTAGAACAGAGTATCTGTATTTTGAAACAATTTATATCAAATCAGCGAATAATAAGTACCTATATTTTATTAATTAAGGATGTAATAATATTGCTAATTAATTACACAACGACTGTTATGTTGTTACAAAACCGCTTCTTGCGAATATGAAATTAAATTTTAAAAAAGTCTATGTAGTTAGACTGCATCTCGCGTTAGAGCAACTCGCGAGGACTTTTTTCAGAATATAGTTTTTCTAGCTAGTTTTACTGCTGATGTTGACTTGTGCAACCGACTTTCGAACTGTGGACACACTTAACATCTCCCAGTTTTACGAACTAAGCGAGTAGAGGTGCAATAACTGGCGCAGTAAAATTTGCTAGTGGGTTTAGTGCTTAACAATGAAATGGTGACGACCACAAGTTTCGCTGGAATACAAATACCTATGTATAGTTTTGACGTGCAACATGCATGTATTTAAGCAAGTCTTTTTTTATTATCTACAGTTAAAGGAACTATACCGTTTTCAACGTGAGGTGAGTCCTGGGGTTTTTCAACAAAACGTTACCATACAAAGAATACCAAATATTTTTAAAACAAAATATCCATTTTACGATTTTTGATAGTGTCGTTTACGTTTTTCGATAGCAGTCTCATTACGGCTACTGTTTACGAAATGACCGCTGTGTCAGGACTCATCTTTCGTAGAACAGGGTACAATGAATGCAAACGAGCAAAGTAAACAACTTACCAGATTACGTTGGACTGCACGTTAAAATGGTTAAAATAAAGAAAGGGAACGCGACATAATCCGTAAAGTTGTGCATCAATGGATATGATACCTACGCGTAAATTTCAGAAAATATTAAACAAAACAACTAATAATAGTAATAATTAATCCCCTCTGGGAAAGGCGTTACCTCATCATGAGATTAACGTAAAACCGGAGGGAACATTAGACTAGCTTTCTACAACCCCATCATATAATAAAAAATGTGTCATGAGGTCTACTGAAAAGCTTACAAACCGCAGGGCAGCTTGTGGCGAGCTGTTGGTGAGTGGCGACACTGCGTACCTTATTGCCTCAGAGAGTCGGTAAGGGCCTCGTCTCCAGTTTGCCTTTATTGGCTGGCTGGAGTGGAACCCCAAGAGTGCCCGCAGGACTCTCAACTCTGGCTTGCCTTTATCGGCCGGCCAGAGGGGGGCCGCCAGAGCTATATGCTCGGGGGTGGAAGTGTCTAAAGGCGTAATAGCGGGGAAACCCACTCCGGGTCTTTTAGACCCGCGACGGCGAAACCGGGGCCACACCTCTCTACACCTCTAGCCGCTCACACGTCTGTTGCCCCCTTCGCCTATGTACTGGCAGCTTTTCAGGGGGCCCAGCTAGTGAGCTGGCGAGTCACCGTCTGCCAACATATTTCAAATTTAAGCTTGAAAGGCAGACGCCGTTTTCTTCCGGCAATAGAAGTTATCCAGTCCACCTAACACCCCTTCCCATAGTCCAGATATTTTTCACCACATTTTACAATAGTCTTGCACCCACCTGGGACGGTCCATGACTGTACTCCAATAGTGCAGCCGTGGATGGTCCCCGGTTGGTGCCCCATCCCATTTTAGATTAAAGTTCTCAAAGGGGCCTCTGCGCGTTGGACCTGTGTCCCCGTGTATGCCTTCCAAAGGACCGGACATCTTCCGCACGGAAGATGAGCCGTGAGCTCCAAAGAGATACAGGAGTAATAATTAATTAACACATTTCCACCAAAAATAATTTAACTACTGGATTTCAACTACAATAATCCTAAAATAAAACTCTATTAAACATTTCAATACCTAATGGTATTATCAAATCCTTATTTCATTTTAATAATTTCCAAAACAAGTTAAACACAAATCACCGTATGCCGTGGCCATGAAATTAGGAAAAAAACTTAATCGCATGCTTGAAATAATTTGTATGGCCCTACATGATGTGTCTGTAAACGCACCCACGATACAAGAAAAATCTTAGTGTAGGGCAACGTTTTATTTAAAAAAAGAAAAGAAATTAAAACCACTGATAGCAAGATAAATCCCTTTATTGGCAGGTAACTATACTACAGGCAGCTGTTATGGCCGTAACCGAAACTGTCGGATATCCAAAACAAAAATCTATCCGAAACCGTAACCGCATTATATAAAAGTTTCGAATAATTTCGGATAGGGGCGGAATCTAACTGAGACACGTTGGTAAAACCTGTCAGTTTTCTGCCGGCAAAGCCGACACACCAGCCGCGCGCATCCCTTGCATTGTTTAGATAGTTTTTATTATTTCTATTGCTTAGCCATATTAGTCAGCCATCCATTGTGGGAGTACATTGACCTAGAAATAAAGTCAAATCATTAGTTATTTGTATTTTCCTTTTATAATTCCTTAAAAATATAATATCTGTAGCTGAAATTATTCGAAACCATCGGATAATCCGAAATCATTACATATCCGTAACCGTATCTGCAACCGGTATAATATTATTCATATATCCGTATCCATTATCCATATCCAGATCCGAAATTTCATATCCATAAGGGATGTTACACAGTAACAAAGATGCGAATGATAATACCTTATTACTATAGTTGCTAAATGATAGTGAATGTTATTGATATTAGTGCACATGCATTGATAGTTGATAATGAACCGTCGAGTAATGATTTAATTAATGCGAGGAGAGAAAAAGTTCTGACTGTGCAATGTAGGTACGGTTGACTCATTGCTACTGAACTCGAAATACTTCTCACTAACATGTCGAATTTAACCGTCGTAGCTGTTACCCATGGCTACAGATAGGATAATCGGACGCATATTTACCTAAAGCTGAGGTGTTTGCTATTATTGAATGCACTTGTATCGAAAAAATCCCGCGACTTTGGTATCAGCTTTAATGTTCTGATTCTTCTTTTTCTTTTGTCGTGTCAGCACGAGCTATACGAAAATAGCTCACGCTGTGGTGAAAAGATTAGTCAGTCAGCAAGGTTGGTAGCGGGGCTGACTGCCCAGGATGCGCCGGACGTACTTAAGTATCGTCACTCGTGGAGGCTCTCTTCATGCACCCCAATGTTCTGATTATAGAATCAGATGATACCTTCGTTCAAGTGTTGGCTATTATGGAATGCACTATTGTATCCATCGTAAAAACCCCGCGATTCCGGAATCCGGAATCAACAAATTTAGTATTTTTTTCTGACTATCCGATGTATATATTTACCTACCTAATGTTGTTAAATAGGTAGTTCCCAAACTAGCAAAGCAAACAAAGTCATTTATCAAAAAAATAATTTAAGAAGTCGCTTCTATAATTACATAGCCATAAATTAACTTTAGGTAAATATGCATCAAATATCAAAATTAAATCCTAATACGTGAGACCTAGTAGTGTTAATAATTAATTAACGCTTGCTTTTTCTTTGTATTATAAGTAAATATATTTTTTTGTTTACAGTCGCAGTCGTCGTAGCGTTTTTCATTTGCTGGGCGCCGTTCCACGCGCAGCGTCTCGTCGCTATTTACGGAACTACGGAGAACCATCTCGCAAGATCCCCGATCCTTCTCTCCGTGTACTCGTTCCTCACGTACATTTCGGGGGTGTTCTACTACGTGTCCACGTGCATCAATCCTATATTCTACCACATCATGTCCAATAAATTTAGAGACGCTTTCAAGGTAACTGTTTACTACTCAGCTTCGTGCAAAATAATTGCTTGCGTAACTTATTCACTCAGCTCTATCATTGCCTTATTTAAACTATTTACAATGATACTTAGTGCTCTAACACAATTATGCAGCCAAGCCGTTATTGTTAAACATTTCTCAATTTGTTTTACCTACGCAGTAATTACAATGGATATTATACTAACAAATGTGAAACCTTCGACCTTCAAAAATAAAATTTCACACAACACAACGATTATTTCTTTTAAAAGCTAGTACAATTTTTTTTTAAGAATTAATTCGTGTAGGTACAGAATGATTTCATTATTACTACATTTTATTAACATTTAATTGCATCCTTTTACATCTACAATATAAATCTAATCTGCATAATACATTGTATTATTACGAACAAAATATGTACTATGTAAATATATTTCAACGATAAAATTAGAATACTAAACATGAAGTAGATAATTATGCAGTCAAAATAATGTAAATAGTATGCACTTGAACATGACATTAATAAATAATAGAACAAAATAAATTCACCCAGTAGTTCCGATCGAGTAACAAAGTACAGCTGATACGAGCAAGTTGGGATAGTTTGATTTTGTTTTATTGTGTAAAAAGGCAAAACATAATGTGGATATATGTTACAGTGTAAAAATTGACAAATTACGTGAAACACATTACAAAAAGTCTTACTAAGTATTGTCAAGATAAATATATAATCCATGCATGTAATAATTTATTCATAGGCCGGCCATACACGGGCAGCTCGAGCAGTTAGCCAGTGATAAACATACACGAACAGCTCGAGCAGTCAGTGGACTGCTTGACCGCACGCCGTGCCGCCAACCGCCCGAAGCAGTTGCAACTGCTCGAGCTGTCCGTGTAAGTACGTACGTAGAAGGCTGTAGTTTACTATGCAGTTGCAGCTTCAAGCAGTCGATCCTGACTGCTTCAAGCTGCCCGTGTATGGCCGGCCATAAGCATAAAAATAACTGTAACACCATTTTGAGAGCTTATAATGGAACCTTTGTGTGATAGAGATTTGACGTCGTGTACAAGTCCTCACTACGGAGCAGTTTACTACATCAATCTCGATAACACACTCGGTTCGGTTTATACAAGGTGTAACATAAATAACGCACAACCTCTTAAGGGGTCACTGTACTCATCATTATGAACAACTTTTACTATGGAAACAAACATGAAATCGCAAAAAAAAATATCAGCTGTTCTCTACTTTTATGTTCGCATATCTCGCCAAAATGTAGGGAACAGCCATTGACTTAGAATAAGTATGGACAACGAGTGTAGTACAAAATTCACGATAAAAGTGTCCTGAATTGACATAATATAAACTTTCAAATACCAACGAGCTCATTTACGATGTACGAAATCCTATGTCGTTATCATAATGCCTAATTTTGCTTGCAACAATTTTTACCATACGAAAACATGACAGCACTGCTCAATTTTTCAAATTTCGAAACTTCATCTAATGTTAAACGAAAATTTGGAGAACATAGGAGTAATAGAGCAGCCTTAATTTTTAAAAGATTTTATTATTAGTTATATTTATTGCGATCGCTAAATAATGGGTGATTCATTTGGAGGTACTTTTTTCAAAACTGAAAAAATTTGTAAAAAAACAAATTTATTGGGTTATCTTTATTATCATACAAAAGAACCATTCTTGACATTTATTTTTTAAAGATTATTTCTTTCAAATGTTGTCCGTAACGTTTCGATGACGCGTCCGAGCATTTCGAGTCGTATTTGGCGAATAACGCGAGTAATGTTGGCGTCCAGTTGCTTAATCGTACGCGGCTTATCCATATAGACTTTGGACTTTATATAGCCCCAAAAGAAAAAGTCTAGGGGTGTGTGTATCACAAGATCTAGGCGGCCAACTGACTGGTCCGAAGCGCGAAATTAACTTTTCACCAAATTGTTCTTGCAATAGAGCCATGGTTTCACGTGCTGCGTGGCAAGTGGCGCCGTCCTGTTTGTACCAAATGTCCTGGAGATCACAAGCTTCAATTTCAGGAAAAAAATAGTCCGTTATCATGGCACGATAATTAAACGAAAATACGTCATCGAAAATTGAAACTACAGAATGGAGCATGTTATCCGCAGTTACGGACAACATTTGAAAGAAATAATCTTTAAAAAATAAATGTCAAGAATGGTTCTTTTGTATGATAATAAAGATAACCTAATAAATTTGTTTTTTTATAAAAAAACCAGTTTTGAAAAAAGTACCTCCAAATGAATCACCCGTTATTTAATCCAACTGAAAGAGCATAGAACATTTCTTGCAAAATTACAACATCGTCATTTTCAAAAACGCGATTTCTCTTCCTTTGCTGAAGTATCACCCTCAGCATCATCATCATCTTCATCTAATTGATCTCGAGGAAAACTGAAATGAAATAAGAGGCATTTTTTTTTTAAAGAAACAATCTTTTGTCATGTGTATTTAAAAGAGTTCATGATAACTAAACAAACGAGCCCAAACGTCACGTGTCCACTATTTGCCATTAGGAAGTTCTAGAGCCCGTTTTACGGCTCTATCATCGGACCTACGTCATTATTTATCGAATGAAAAGTGCTTATAATGACAAAATACATGAGCTGAAACTCGACGAGCCTACCATTTGTTCCTGTGCCTGCCTAATCTTCGGCTTCATCATCAAATTAGTTCAATGACATTTTAATGATCTAATATGCACATACCTACCTGCAAAATTTCAGCTCGATCGGAAACTTGGTAGTGACCGAAAAACCAATACAATTTTGAAACGGAAGGACAACATACATATTTTCGTACATAATATGTTTGCATACAATGCAAGTTTAAAAATAACTTGTTTAAATGAATAGAACAAAACAAATTGCAATTGGTTCAAAATCGCAATACAAAAAAACATCGCGTAAAAATAACGACTCTTTGGAATCTTTGTTCTAAATTCTGTCAAATATGTCAAGTTTCTTATGGTAATCCAACCAAATGAAGTTGACATAATTGGTCAAACAAAGGAAGGAAAATAAGATACTTTTTGTTTAGTTGGATTATTGTGTGTTTTGCTCTTGCAATTAATTCAATTTTAAGTAAAATACAATGTTCCTTAACAAAATAATACTTTAAAATTGTAAAACAATAATATACCTACTGAAAATATGATACACCATCAACTTTTTTTTCACTTTTTTGAGTAGTTTTTACACGATCTCACCACACAAAACGGCATTGTTGACATGTGACATTGAGGTGTAGCTGCTTGTTCACCCAAATGAAGAATGACGCGCGCAATTGTAGCTCTTTTCAAATTTATCGTGTTTTAACCGACTTTCGGTTCGGACATTTTTGAGCGATGACCCGAGGTCCATACTTATTCTAAGTCAATGGGAACAGCAGATTTTTTTTTCGCGATTTCATATTTGGTCCCATAGTAAAAGGGCTTAGTAGTTTAGTAGGTGTTTCGGCCGCTGAGTTTCGTCCGATCCGGCCGAAACAGCCATTTAATTATTATTAATATTTTTGAGTGGTGTTTCGGACGATACTTTTTTTGAAGCAAATTTTGTACGGTCAGAATGAAAAATCTTAGGCAAGGTTATATTATTTAAGTAAAAGTCAGGGAATTGTTGGAAAAAGATAAAGTTTAAGGGAGTGCCTCCGCTGCCGGCGCCGGCACCCAAAAATAACGCCATTGGGAACCAGCAGTACATTACTGGCCGGCAGCCGAGATTAAAAACATCGGCTGCCGGCACCCAAATGGACACCGGCGGCGATAATAAGTTGTTTGGTAAGTATGTTAGTTGAAAGGTAGATTAGATTTTGGGCCAAACACTGTAACTTGTCTTCCAACTGACTAATTCCAAGAGCGAACGAAGCGAGCTCTCTATTTTGGGGCACCCCGACGTGGATATGTTAGGTTCGAAGGGGATGACGGGGGCTAGACTGAGCGAGCGAACGAAGACCCCGTCATCCCCTTCGTATTAGGTTACTTTAAACCCTGCAGAAAGAAATAGGAGTCCCGCGCTGCGGGGCTCCGTCGACTCTGCTTTGGAAACCCAAAAAACCTTACAAACATCCCCTTAAATTTTTCATTTGTTTTTATTGTGAAAATGAAAGTGGGTGCCGAGTAATCGTATCATGAACGGTTTGAAGAGGTCTTGAAAGTGTCTAAAACAGTGTATATAGTCAGCGCGGCGCCAGCAGCCAGTTTGGCAACCGGCGACGGCACTCGTAATGGCAACCGGCGCCGGCAGCGGAGGCACTCCCTAAATTTTAATATACAATTACAAAAATCAACAGTAAACATGATAAATCACAATACTCAGTCTTATCTATCAAATAAAAAGCGTACAATAAGAATTATAAATGTAAACAACAATAATCAGTCTTATACAGGGTGTTAACGAATTCGTGTAATTCCTTAAAACTGCATGATCTGCTACTGGTGTAGATAAATTTACAGGACAGGGGAACCAGGGCCAAAAAAAAAAAATTTTTTCTTTCCGTTTGCCTAAGTGATCGAATCTAAACCACCTAATAAGTAATTCAGTAAAAAAATAAGACTTTTTTTATTTGATTGTACATTTCGATTTATCCATGGCCACAAAGTAAAATAGATATTATTTGATTATGTTTCTGACGTTACTTTGCCTTTGAAAAAGGATTCGTCCGAAACGCCACTCAAAAATATTAATAATAATTAAATGCCTGTTTCGGCCGGATCGGACGAAACTCAGCAGCCGAAACACCTACTAAGCCAGTAAAAGTTGTTCATAGTGATGAGTACAGTGACCTCTTAAAAGGTTGCGCGTTATTTAAGTTACACCTTGTAATTATCTTCAAACCATTTCTAATAAACGCGGTATAAAGTTATGACAAGTACAGTCCTAAAAAAATGGGTAAACTAGCGTTATTCCTGACAAAGCGTTATTCCACGTTTTAGTAAAGGGTTAGAAAACAAATCAACATACAAGTTCTAAGACCTCGTTCATACAACTTAGACGCGGGGCGTTGCACGGCGCGTCTGGCGTTGCATGGCGCGGTGCGTGGTTAGTTTTTTCCGTTTATGGAGAAGCGGCACATGAAGCGGTAAGCGGATCCCCCGTGCGTTGTACGCTCAAATACAAACATAATTATGATAATGTGTAGTTCCAAATACTAGTTGCCAAATACAAACTGACATACGCGGGGTACGCGGCAGCGAACGCGACGGCGCGGGCGGCAGCTGCGGTGCACGCGACGGCGGCGGCGGCTTCCGCTTCACGTGCCGCTTCTCCGTAAACGGAGCAAAACGCGCAACGCCCTGCGTCTCCCTAAACGAGGTCTTACCCTTTTTAATTTTACTTAACCTTAATACCGTTATGTTACCATCATGGTACCTACCCTATCCTATTGTTCATTATGCCTAGTCTTTTCCCAACTATGTTGGGGTCAGCTTCCAGTGTAACCACCTGCGGTTGAATACCATTATTTTACACGTAGCGACTACCATCAGACCTCATCCAAGACCGGTTGTCAGACATTCAAGCTTCTGACTATCCGTGACGACTGTCACAGATACCGACTCCCGGGACCGACGGTTTAATGTGCTCTCCAAGGCGTGAAGGAGTCTCGATGTGTAATAAATTAACACTTGATTACTATTTTTTTAACTCTTATTGACTAGGTACTGGCTAACTTTTTAAGGATTGTTGAACTGGCATGTATCTACTTTGAATGTAAATCATATTATCATAGTTTAAATGAATACTAACACAATCAAAATACTTTTTTTTACGTACTACTAAGGCCAGTATTCTGAAAGGTTAATCAACGTAAAAGTTAACTCATCAGCCGTCAAGTCTCAAGTGATGTGATTGGTCATAGGAGTTATTTTGGTCGACCAATCATAGCAGTTGACATAAGATTTGTCAACTGCTTACATAGCTTAAATTGATCAGCCTTTCAGAAAACCGGAGTTAACTCTCAATTTTACTTTCAAGTTCACTTATCATCGTTATTAACATAATAGAGGAACCAAATTAATATTCAAAAACCAATAAAATATCGGCGATTAGTTCTTCTAAAGACAGGTATTGAGCAGTATCTAGTAAGACTGGAAATCGACCCCAACAAAGTTGAATAAAGGCTAAACTTTATGATATCTTCTTCTAAAATTGGACGCACGGTAGTGTACGGCAAAGTTCGTCAAAATTAAAGTTAGCAGACGCTCTGTTTCAGAACACAATGATGTTATGGTGCTGCCGATCGAGCGAGAGGGCCACTGCTAAACGCTGCTCGTACACGGCCATGGCCTTCCCACGGAACCCGACGTCCAGCGGTACTGTTAACTCAGGTTATTTTACACGTAATTATAACAATGTAGTTTGGCATTTCCTTGCTGTGAAGAAACTAATAACTCTACAACATAATTGCCTTATAATAGTAAACAATTTGTCAGAACCTCTTTATTGTGGTTTTTAGTAGTAAAAATGCATTTGAGTAAACCGATAACAATCATGTCTCACGAAAGTTTATTTACACATATTTTTATCCATACAAAAAATGATTATCCATACAAAAAAATATTATTTTTTTGTCATCTAATAAATTGGATCACCTTTTAGTGCTCGAGAACAATTTTATAACATTTCTTACTCTAATAAGACTTTATAAAACCCAGTGTCGATTGTGTAAAACAAAATTGCTTGGTAATGAAAATTCTTGAATCAGCTCAGACGAGAATTCTTGTAACTTCGAAGGAAGGAAATACGACTATGTACACATAAAATTCTTTGCATGCAAAGTACCTACAGTAGGTCCTCGAACTTTATAGGCAACGCTTTTCGGTCTATTGTATCTATTATTTATTTGACGAACTTATAATATTGGATGGATTTAGAGTAATGCCATATTATTATCATTGAATTAGGTAGTCAACTGTCTATGCAAACAGTCTGAAAGCCTTGGCATGTCTCTCAATCGAGACATAATTGATTCACTTATCCAGACTATGCAGAATCGCATAATCTTATATTGAGTTTATGTTTATCTAGAAACAAGTAGCATACATAGGATTTCGGAGGATTCGCGAATCAATCAGATTCGCGCAAATTACACGACTCTACTGAAATTAGTAACTTTATATTGCTTTTTCTAAACACTGTTCTTCCTTGACTGGACAGATGTTAACTCAGTATTACTGAACCCATCTACAATGTCCAAGTGACTAATTGGCTGTTTACGCGAATAGTATCCATTGATGTAAACAATTTTACGAATGTTTTCGCTTTCCTTTTCTTTATTTTTTGAGTCTGCCCTTTACCACGATCTCCGTAAAGCGTTCTAAACGTTATAATTTTATTTTATTATGTGTATTTTACGTTGCATGCATTTATTTCGGTGTCCCCTCGTTTCGCAGACAGAAATTTCATTAAATTCGTTTCCCAGAAAATGTTTCGTATAATATTTCGTCCTTGTATTTTTATTTCGAATATTATTTTTTCAAAGACAATGTACTTGAATGAAACATATTTCACAGAAATACAATTCAATGAATTTTGAATCACATTTTTTTGTTTCACAAACTTATCAAACAGTAGAATTATTTTTTAACGAATATTGTTTGTTCACACCCCGACACGGATAGGGTTCGAAGGGGATGTTATTATTTATTTGGTAATCATTACGCATTTACATTAAATATTTTGTATATCAAATAGAGTAAAATTTCTACTTTGTTTTACCTATGTTTTATTGCACATTATGATATCGGATATTTCCCGTTCCCTGTCTTCATTTTAAATCGTTCTATGCTGTTTTACACACAATTCATTAGCAAATTATCATTTTACGAGCAACTTTTGTCAACTTTTCATTTCACAACAAACTATTGCTTTATCAATAACATCAAAACAGAAACATTCATAATGACAAGCAGCTATCTTGAAAATGCATTAGTTTATTTTATTTTTAAACATAAACTGACAAGTCAACATTTCACAGAAAGCAAAAATAAAGTTTCACAAATAATATAGTTAGACCAAAATACAATACGTATTTTTTGTTTAGTATTGCTATTTTATTTTTAATTAAATGTAATACTTTTTAATTGTAGTAATTTTCGCAACTGCACACCTAATTTGTTTCGCACAAAGTCAAAGTCATAGTTTTTATTTCAAGTAGACCAAATCACTGGTGCTTTCAAAAGGTCAACACTAGGTGCTCGGTTCCAAGAAGTAGGTCCTTTGGAGAAGAACCGGCAAGAAACTCCATAGACACTCTTTTAAAAAAGTAAATGGTTTGACAATTTTCAGTGTAGTAACTACATACAGTTAACAACATGAAAAGCAATGAGAAAGTAAGCCTTTTAAAAAGATTGCCATAGCAGTTACGAGCTGACCAGTCCCAACAGACAGCACCCGTTCACGAGCATGACGCATCTATCGGCGTCGCTCAGCATATCTATCTATCATCCTTCACACAATCCACCCATCAATTCTTTGCCCTACTATTTAAGAAATATTTAAAAAATGATTATATCTACCTATATGATCAAACTGCCTAATATGTTATAGGCCAAGTAATATTAAAGAAATAATGATTAATAGATCTTTGTCGATTTAACGAAAAATTTACTGATGTTCTGTTGTAAAATGACAATATGAAAGAATTGCTTTTTGAGATGTAAAGTTTGTGAAACATTTTTATATGGAATTTTGATTTAAGAAATGATAAATTTGCGTTTCGTTGCTTTTTGCCTGAAAATTTGTATAATAATTGTAGAACTTTCGAAGGGGAACCATTTCAAATACTTACGTGTTGTGGTATTTAAAATAAAGAAATTGAACGCGATATAATTCGTAAAATTGTTTACATGAATGACTAATTGACTTGGCTAAGATTATGACAGTTTGATATAAACATACACTTACACATGCTTTATTTATCTCAACCAAAATATAAAACCCATAAATCATTTACACATTGCAGGTAATTCACTGAAGAACTCATTGCGAAACGACACGAGTGTCCGTTACAAAATGAGAGGACCAGACGTCAGAGACCGAAGCGTGCCCACCGTGCATGTATGTCACAACGGCAAGACGATCGTCACGCCGCCCGTCCACGATCACAGGACCTGCAACAAACACTCCTTCCAACAAGCCATGACAGAAGAAATAATCAACAACAGAAACTCGTATTTTGACTCATCCACGCGAATACTTAACGAAAAACGAAGATCTCCATCACCAGGGTGCTGCACCTACCCTTCGACCCCAACTGAAATCCTAACAGTGACACCCAGCGCAATAGAAAATAATATTTCAGAAGAAAAGAGAGACTATTCGGCGGACGAGCCGGAGAAATATCTCAAAGAAATTAAATTAAGAATTATACAACGTGAGAAAGAATACGGATAAAATTTAATGTTATGTAAAATGTGTATTCCTAGATAATTAGGCAGAATGCGAACAATGTGTCAATTTTTCGTCTAACTGTAAATATAAAAATGGCGTGCTAAATTTAGATTTGCAATAAAATTGACCGAGCATTTAACGTAGGTCCAAAATATTATAATAATAAAAATACATATTTTTTCAACTGCTGTGGATTTGGTAATATTGTTTAATAAAACGTGTACTTTTAATGACTAGAAAACATTTTAGGAGTGACCATACTCGTAATAACAAATAAGTTAATTTTATCAATTCTAGAAATTCTTCGTAATTAATAGTCACTCCTGAAAACTCTACTAGCTACTATAAAGTCAGTGTATAGTCAAGTTATTTTAATATTTAAATAAAGATTATTATTAATACCTATCGAATTTGTAACCGAAAATAGTTTCCAGGGAAGAACTCATAATAAACCATAATATTTCCTCTAATAATTTACAAGTGTTCGATCTCCGAAAGTAAAATCAGTGGGTGCTTAAGTTATTAAGACGCTGAGTATTAAGCACATACCTTTATGTATATGTATAATGTCGCAGCGAACCTGTAAAATTCGCTACTAGCGAATAAAATGAAATATTTCCATTCGATATATTTCGTACTAATTTTAGACTTTTATAATTTCTCTAGATACCTACTCTTAGCCAAATTGTCAGGAGACACATTTGTTACAACAAGAGATATAAAAATTAAGAAGTAAAACTCTTTCAAGCCTTTTTGATCCGAACCAGTCTCAACCGTAATAGGAACTTTAATTGATTCACAAAATACAAAAATAAAACTACCCTTTGTTTGTCAAACAGAGCGCTCAATGCGCCCCATCTCTCCTCTGCTCGACGGCTACTGTCAATGTCGCTAGCGATACTATGATAATTACGCTAAGAGTGTCTAGCGAAATCGTAATAAATCTAAAATCAGTAAGTAATATGATCAAATTGCAATATTTCGTTTTATTATAATTTCGGTAGAGTTATTATAATAAAGCGGCTTTTACAGTGTCGCTGCGACATATAATTTATATTGAGCTGTAAGTTTAGTCAAGAGTTTCATATTTATTATAAACTAGCTGTGCCCGCGACTCCGCCTGCGTGGAAGTCGGAAACCAATATTGTCTTAGCAATAACTAATTTCTTCTTGATAACTTTAAATTCTTATACCTCTTGATTGAGCGAACCAATTACGATGAAACAAAAACTAAATGTTACTCCGGGATAAGCACAATTTTTTTTATAAAAGTCAACCGTATTGAGTCAGTACTTTTTACGTGATGCGTGTACAAACAAACAGACAAATATCCCAAAAATTCATGGATTCAATTGGTTATCCTTTAACCTCCCCGCTATTATTTTGTCACAATATTTTCAATGTACAGGTACGCCAAGTCTACAGATTTATTATTTGTATAGATACTTGAAGAATCTTGGCCCAGTACAAAATATTAACATGATAGACTAATTTATGTGTACTTAGTACTGTAATTTAAGTTTTGTAATATTTATGATGATAAAAACTACATAATTATGTATATTCTATTTTCCTGACATACATTTTTTTGTAAAATAAAAAGTTTTTAAATTGATAATAATTACTGATATTGACTTGACTAAAATGTTAAAATTCTGAATAATATTCTATTCTATATCCGCTTAATCCGCGTAGGTAAATATTGTTTACAAAATAAATTATAATTTATATTGCATACATTTACATACTATTGTTTCGTAATTTAATTGCCATAATCACGTCACAAGCATTCAAAATACGATTTAACTTTTGACTAACGGACGGTAGGTAGAATGCAACCCGATTACCCATAGTTGGACTTTTAATTCAATGCAGGTAACTTGACATTCAAAGAAAAATAATGATACCATAATAAAACTAATAGTGTAGTGGTAGTGAACGATTTTGCGAAAAGAACGAATGAGAAAAATTGATCAATTTAAATAAAACTCTACAAATTCGTTTGCAATATAAGATTAAAAGAAGAAGAGAGTATTTATTTTATAAATAATAAAATGAAATAATTCATAGATAATATAGATCCATATATAGACGATTCAATCCGAAGCAGAAAAAACGCACAAAGCAAAACGTCAAATCAGTATGCACTGGTGGTTTAGACTATTTTTAATAGTTATATATTGTGTTTTGATCGTCAAGTTATTAAATTCAATAAAAAGTTTGTATTTAAGCACATATTAAGTTGATTCAATTTCGTTCAATCTTTTTTTCACCTCACTATCTTTTTTTGTTCAAAAATTGGTATCCCTCCTCCAACTGTCAAGTTACTAAGTCCAACTATACTTATGGGATTTAAAATGGCGGCGCTGTTATTATTTTCGTTATTTGCCTCTCGCTCGTACACATTATCTATGAGCGAAAAGCAAAATATAGTGGATCAGCCATTTTTAATCGCATTCTTTAAGTAATCGGATTGCACCTAAAAAAAAGTGTTTTATACGTTCATGTAAAAATAATTATATTATGTTCTTCAAAAGATATCCTTAGAATCTTTTCTTTAATAAGGTAAGATTGGTAGGCTCTACTAATCAATATTTCAGAGTAAAAATATTTTCGTGTAATTTTCTCTTTTTGAGTGAAGGACTTTGCTAAAAGTCCGCAATGTAAGACTGAGATTAAAAAAGTAACTAACGTTTCACGAAAATACGATGGAGATATAAGATATAAAGAGTATTTCTCAGTAGTGATTGTTTTATATAATTTTTATCTTTATGCAGAAAACTATAAATGTTTACTATAAATAGTATTTAAGCCTTAATATAATAAAATTGCATGTGAGAATATGATATAGGTAATGTACATACATATATTATAGAAGGAAACTACTTGTTGTTATTTTGTTTATTTTATACGTTTTTTGTGTATAAAGGTTTTTTAGAGCTCAGATTCCCACGCTAACGCTGTTTCTGCAACGCCGTTTACCGCCGCGATACACGAAACAGCGAATCTACAGCGGTATTATATCGAAGCAATACCAGTGGCGGTACCGCGGTCAGTGCAAAAGAGTTTCGCGAATATTACCGTTACAAGAGCGATACCTTCGGTTAGAGCGACATACGCGACATACATACAGGGTGTAAACGAATTCGTGTAATTCCTTCAAACCGCGTGATCTACTGGTGACACTGATTGACCCTTTTTTTTATCTTTGTAAAATCCTCGTGGGTACCCTACTTCCGGGGAAGGCGAAGGGTTACCTAGGGACTCTTACCGGCTAAAAACCCACGGTGTTCCTTCTCCTGACCCTTAGCCGGGGTCGCGAGACTCGCAGCTGCATGCACCGCAACGCCGGCAGGCCTCGGTCCGCCAGCCTCTGGCGGATCTCTTCTGTGGGGCCTAGCCTCACGTCCTCCTGAGAGGCGCGCACGGAACACATGCGCGCCGCCTTCTCGGGCCAATTACTGGTCGGGTGACGGGTCCCCTAAACCGTCGCCCGCAGGTCACACACTTGGGTGGCCGGAGATCGTCGCGCGCCCTCCGGCGGCGCCCGGTGCGTCGCGGCGCGGGAAGGGAGAGTGGCCGTCGCCTCTCTCTGCCTCTCCGCTCCCTCCTTGGTCGCCATCCTCGCAAATGGTGGCGACGGCTTTCCACGCACTCTCGCTCCCGACCATGGACAAAACCACGGCTGGAAGCGAGAGGTCACCACCGAGACACTGATTGACCCTGCGTAGGGTTTTTTCAGAATCATCAAAAAACGTTTTAAAAAAATGAACCATGGTATTCTGTATCTGAGTAATTTTAGCGTCCCAAGTTAACTGACTACGTGGAGCGAAATCGCGCTAGTCTTGCCCGTCAGCTGTGCCGCCGCGCCTTCATTCATGTATGCATGGCATCGAAATTTTCTATCTTAGAATAAAATATGTGGGAAACAAGTTTATTTTTGTTTTTAATCAATCTAAATCCCATGCGGGGTTAATCTATATCATTAATAGATCATGTGGTTTGAAGGAATTACACGAATTCGTTTACACCCTGTTTACGCGGAACTTTTTCACACATTACTTTAGAGAGTAGGGATTTCGCTACTATTCGCTGGGTGCGTGACGACAGCAACTAGGTACTAACTAGGATAGAATTTGACAGTGAGGACAGAACGAGAAATAAGAAAAGAAACAAATAATGTCAATAAATTATGGACATTTTAGACTAATTAAATAAGTATTTAATAAGTATTATAACTGTGATTTGGGGATAATTCTGTGTTTCAAATTCTTAGATAGTAGGTAATTTGATGTTAAAAAATTATAAGTGTTGTTTGAAAAATTGATTATAGACAAATTATAAACGAAATAATCGGTTATCTTTATGGTGTATGTCCTACGTGGTTATTGAACATGTTTTTTTTGTATTCTTAGTAAAAAATGAGCTTTTTAGATATTAAAACAGGCTTCCAAGCCTGACAACACACGACATCGAAATTCAACCTTAAAATAAACTAAAATAAACGGGAGTTGGTTCTAGCTGAATTTGTAGATACTGATCTGATCATTATTCTTACAATTCAATACGCAACAGGTGACTCGTTTATATTTTCCTTTTATTACAAGGAAACACATAGAAGTAACTGACCGATATTTATACAGGTTGTCCAGTAAATAGTACGACATACTATAGGGGGTGATAGCTTAGGGCAATACCAACCAAAATAGCACATAAATTTTTCCGGAAAACGTTACGGTTTTCAAATTTAAAAAAAAACCAAAATGGTGAATAATGTAAGTTTTTTTTCCTTGAACTCTTCCTCCTTTTTGATATAAACGAAATCAATGAGTACAGTAACAATTCACGAATAAATTGATGTAAAAAAATATCAGAAAAGGATCTTTACAACAAAGTAAAAAATCTGATATTCGATATTTTCGAAAGTTTTGTATAACTTGAAAACCGTAACATTTTGCGGTACCGCAGTATGTCGTACAATTTACTGGACACCTGTATAAGTGACAGATCGCAATCCCTGAGTTCAATTTTGGCGACGTCGTGCGCTGCGATCAATTTCGTACTTCTCACCATAATACTTCGCACCCAGCGAATTCCGCCATGTTAGGAGTTTCACACATCAAATGCGGAGCAGCGCGACGGCGACCACGGCTTCTGAATTAGGTAGGCATTTATATGAAACAATGCAACCCAAAGCGGCGCGGAGCGGCGAATATGGAACTCTACTTCACCGCGTTTGGTGTGTGGAGCTCCTTACCGTGTTTCGCGGCGTCAGTGTGCTCACAGCGTAAATTTAGAAATACCTTAATGCAACCTGCTCCATACTGACACAGGAGATTCTCCTTATAACAGATTTATTTCTTGTCGAACCATTGTTTTATTCTTGAGTTAAAATTAAAACATAATTATGTGATGTTGAACTATTACGAATTATTGGAACGTGTTATGAAAACCAAATCAAATACAGGCACGTTTTTACAAGAATAATTTGATACGAAGTATTTATTTCTTCTAACTATATTTATTATCAAAGTACACAAATTGCACAATGCATTTAGTATGTCAAAAAATATATTGTGTGTCATGGATTTAAACAATAATAAAAGGGTAGGCTTTGTTCATTGTTGGTCTTGTCTTTTATTTCGATTCCTAAGCTGTATTCCCACATTCTGTTATATTACCAACCCTAAATAAACATAGACTTCTCTGTACCGTCTGAAAGAATAATTCCGTAATTGGCTTATCATACACCATTATATTTGCACTTGATAGACTTACTTACAAATAAGATGCTATTCAAAAAAGCAAATTTCTCAATAAATAGTAAACTACTCGCCTTTTACAACACTCAAGGCAAATTTTAGGATGGTCTATACAGATGGACATCATCATCTGCCTAGCCTTTCCCAACTATGTTGGGGTCGGCTTCCAGTCGAACCGGATGCAGCTGAATATCAATATTTTACATGGAGCGACTGCCTATCAGACCTCCACAACCCAGTAACTGGGTAATACGATACTCTTGGTAAGACTGGTTGTCAGACTTTCTGGCTTCTGACCAACAGTAACGACTGTCAAAGATCTACAAATGACAGCCGGGCCAACGGCTTTACGTGCTTTCCGAGGCACGGAGGAAACTCGCTATGGTAAATGGTCACCCATCCACAGACCAACCTCGGCAAGCGTGGCTTAACCCGGAAGATCTGTCTATGCGGCTGTAATTATTTAGCCACGAGCTCCTCTATACTCTATACAGATGTACATATTAGGTAATAATAATCACTGGATTTTTTTCCTGCCTACTCAGTCACTCCGTTAAAAAAACACATCATAGTACTTAGGCCATACTGAAAGTTTCTGAATTCTGATAAAGTAAAACACTTATAATGTTTATATTGTAATAGCTTATGCCCGCGGCTTCGCTCGCGTTAATTTAGAATTTGACAATCAACACTTAACACACTAGGTACTAAAGTTTCTATAATAGAATATAATTCAATCAAGATTCGAAAGACACGTGGCGCCATCTATTAACGTTATTGTAGTTTTCCTCGGGAACAGTACTTTTTTTCGGAATGAAAGGTATCCTATGTCCGTTTCTGTACACCTGACAACGTATATATTATGCAAAATTTCAGGGTGATCGGTTCAATGATTTAGGCGTGAAAAGGTAGCAAACAAACTTACTATCGCATTTATAATATTAGTTAGGATTAGGATTCACTGTTTTTGAAAAAGAAAATTTATACACTTTCTCATTCTTTGAAACCATTGAGAAAAATTATCACATCTTTCTACTCGCTGTCGTTTTTGAAATTATGCGGTATCCCTTTCGAACAAAGCTTCCGAATGTGTACGTCCTAAATATTTCGCTCTTGGCTTAAACCAGTGTTCAATTTTGTACGAACTTGTTGACATATAGCTTTTTTATTCGATTGAATTCCTTAGTTACCGTGCAGCATCTATGTTAGTTTCTGTTACCGCTGTTGCCGGTCGACCTTCACGTGAATCGTCTTGGAGATGAATACGTCCATGTTTGAATTAATTATATCAGAAGTACACAGAGCTACGCGATGGCTCTTCATCATCAAATGCTAATTTAAGCCTTTGACAACTTCCTTGTCGACTTAAACCACAGTGAAAATCATAAAAAACAAACATCGATCGAAAATTTTCTCAATTTAAAACCATCGAATCCATTTGAAAATTTCGTGTTTACCTAAAAACACGCTATTTTCAAATTTACGCCACAAAGCAAAAACAAATGACAGACGTAAAAAATAAAATGTATTCTATAGACTGGAACTGGATTCTATGGAACGTAGAGTTCCATTTTCTAAAAACGGAAATACTTTTTTAATAATAAATAGGTTGGGGAAAAAGTTTCTTCGCATTTTTAAGAAAATTCAAAACATTTTTTAATATAGTTTATTTACATTTAACTAAAGTATGTAGGTACCATTTTCTTCGATAACTTTTTGCCATCTTGTAGGTAGGGACATGATCCCATTGCTATAGAAATTTTGGGACTTCTGATCAAAATACCGCGACAAGTGGTTTTGGCAGTCCTCTCGTGATGTTAACCTGACACTGCCTAAAGAATTCTGAAGAGACCGAAACAGGTGGAAATCTGAAGGTGCAAGGTCAGGACTATACGTCGGATGCATTAACACCTCCCAGCCAAACTCTCTTAATTTTTGCTGAGTGGCTAAAGATGTGTGAGGTTTAGCGTTATCATGATGAAAAACCACACCCCTTCTGTTGATTAATTCCGGCCGCTTTCTCTCAACTTCTTGCTTTAACATCATCAGTTGTTCGCAATTGAGTTTAGAATCGATGGTCCTACCTGGTGGTAACAGCTCATAATGAATAATGCCCTTCCAATCCCACCACACACACAGCATCACCTTGTTGCGAGTTAACCCGGGTTTCGCCATAGTCTGTGAAGGCTGACCGACCATTGACCACGACCTTTTTCGCACGTTCTTGTCGTACGTGATCCACTTTTCATCACCAGTTATCAGCTTCTTCAAAAATGGTTCGGTTTCATTACGTCGTAATAAAGAATCACAAATGAGTACACGGTTCATTAGGTTTCTTTCAGTGAGCTCGTGAGGTACCCAAATATCGAGCTTTTTTGTGTACCCATTTTTTTTCAAATGCGCCAAAACTGTTTTGTGGTCAATTCCCAGTTCTTCAGCTACGTCGTAACAACTGATATGCCGATCTTGCTCCACTTTTTCAAAAATAGCATCCATTTTATCCGTAATAGGGCGACCAGAGCGACGTGCATCTTTGACATCAAAATTTCCGGATTGAAAACGCTTAAACCAAATTTGTGCTACTCTCACAGACACTGCACTAGGTCCATAAACATCGCAAATTTTTTTCGCGGCTTGCTTTGCATTTTTACCTTTTTTGTAGTAAAATTTTAAAATGTATCGGATTTCTTCTTTAGATTCACTCATCTTGACGGTACGAAAAACAAATGAAAATCACACATTTTAATAATTTGAATTTGGAATTATGTTCTTTAAAATTTAAACCTTCAATGATACCAAAACCAGCCAGATACAAATAGTATAGCCAAAGAAATTTTATTACAAGTTCATACACACTATAATGCGAAAAGACTTTTTCCCCAACCTAATATTTTAACGCAAGCTAGTTTATTCCACAAACTTTCAGTAGGTATGGCACACGTAGATACAAACATTTGCATACAATAAAGATTCATCATTCCATGTAACGGATTCTAGTACCAAAACAACAGATCACGATACTTCACGATAGTAATTGTCACCTGCATAATTTTATTATTGTGTAGAACAGGCTAAGTACTTCACTAACAACAATTACGTGCGGGTAAATTGCCGTGCCGCCGACCGTGCCGCTGCCGTGCCGACACAGCTATTCAATAAGATAATACTGTTAATAAATTGTTAACATGGATTCAGCTCCGAGACTTTAAATTTCTTGGTTCCTAATTCTTGATCTAAAAAAGAATAGTGTACGTGAAATTAAAGTAGGTAAGTAGTAAGTACCTATTGTGTCATTATGGCTTACAATACGGCCGACGTTCTTGGCGAGTCTGAAGTTAGTTGTTTAGCTGCGCAATGAATCTTTTAGAAACGAAATTGTCTACTGCGCAGCTAATCAGCTAACTTCAGACTCACCAAGATACGTCGGCCGTATTGTACTTTTAAGGCACCTCGCGCACTAGACGGCCACGACCACGACCAGTGGCCGCAACGATCAGACTAACTAAAGAAACCATTAAACGTCGCGCACTTAGCCGCAACAATAATCTGATCGTTGCGGCCACTGGTCGTGGTCGTGGCACTCGTGGCCGTCTAGTGCGCGAGGTGCCTAAATGCACAATAATTTTTTGAGAAACTTGTTGTGGAATTTAAAGAAAATTGTAATACTCTACAAAACACCATACACACATACGGGGATTATGGTTACCGGAATTATTCATGCCGAGATTCTCTCAACATGGGATAATATAAAGAAGATAATGTGCACATTAGAAAAAACACAACTTACAAGTTGTTTTCTAAAACTACATTGTTCAAGTTCATCTAAAGTTTCCATCAATTAAAAGTTAATCAAGTCAACATACCATGCCATGGTATTTCAGTTTCACAACATCGGTAGTGATCATCACAAGAAAAGTTACTACTACGGTTAAATGCGTTCTCTTTGATCAAATAGCAACGTCTACTGCAGCACATCTGTCTTGTATTCAGCGCATTCTACAATAAAAATTCATATATGCTAACTTTGCTATAGAAATTCGATCAGGCGATTTCGACGATGCGCGCGTAGCTCAGAATCTCGTTACACACGGCACGAGATATATTATTCTGCAGACATTATGGCTACGTATGTGATAATAGTTAATGTTCTTTGCTATCGCGTCCCTTACTTAGCTAATCTAGTATTATTTGTTCTTTGATATACAGGCTGTACTCGAATTCGACGTATTCCCTTTAAGGGGGTATTTACAAAACTGCTATTAATTTGCTGTTTTTCGGTACATTTTCAGATCAATCCGTGAAACTTAGCTAGATGTTATGGTAACCTCCGGATAGACTACGCTTTTGTCTAAAAAAAGTGGAGAAAACATTTTTAAATTTGTTAATTTATAATTAAATAATATTAATTTTTCGTAGCCCTCTCCCATAAAAATGCTGAAAATGGGGTAAGTTTCGGTACATTTTCCTAAAGAGTTTTAATAAATTAATACAATACCATTAGTTATCAGACATATTAACGTTAACCGGGGAGAGACAAAAATTAAGAAAATGTTTGCAATATGCACAGGAAGATGCAAAACCATTTTTAATTTTTTTTTATAGTTTGCTAGGCAGATGAACCTTAACTGTGTGAAAATAAAGTTGGTTTTCCATCTGTCATTTTACTGTCAGCCATCATTGTGAGTAGACTCGAGTCGCTTCACAGCAGAAGTAAGCGGTCAAATAAATCCCTCCACGGTCACATACGTTTGAATTGACCTAACTAGAAGATAAAGGTACGCTGTGTGTGTTGGCCGTCCGCATATCGTTATTTTACTTTTTACCTACGCTTTCTGCAAATGCGGCGTGATAATGTGTCCTAGGTATATGCAACAAATTAGCACCCATGTACCGTGAGCGAAAGTGAGTAGATATCGAGAAATTTCCATTTTATAGTGTTTTGAAAAATACCCAAGATTCGTTATTAATATTATTTATCTTTAAAGTATCAAATTGAATGGCTTTGATTTCCATATTAACATGTAGCTGATACTTTAACAAAACGTTATAAGGATGAAAATGTTTAAAAATACCGACCAGTTGAAAGTTATCATTGAAAGTGTACAAAATACTTTATGAAATTATCCAGGTTAAAAAATGATAATTATCTCAAAAAAATACTAGGGCAGTAAGCGTAAAAAATACAAGAAAAACATCCATATTTCATCAGAGACTGAAAAAGAGAAACACCTAAAAAAAAAACTTATAAGATGTTTGAAAATACTGACAAAGGTAGAAGACAACAATTGTTAGGGATTGCCAAAACATTGTTTTACGTCATAAAACTTTTCAATTCGAGTTTTTTTGATACTTTGTACCTCTGCGCCCGGTACAAGCTTTAATTCCTTATGATAACTCACTTTTTGAGACTCTGTCATTATCATCCTCAACACTTCGTAATTATATTCGTATCAGTGAGGAGTAGACTGTCTTTCATGTGGCCTCAAACGTAAAACATGAAATTTCTCTAATCAACTTTCGCCCAGGGTACATGGGGTGCTTATTTAAAGCATGCAAAACAGATTATCACGCCTTACAAAGAATAGGTCGAATACGAGTTCACCCTGTATTACGATTTGTTATGTACCTATATCATTCATTACATACGATTTATTTTGCTTAGTGGTAGGATCTATACCTACGGTCCGCCTGGCTAGCTACCATCCTCACATTAAAGTCCGGCGCCAAGCAGTTTACTGTGTTCCGTTATGTGTATGTGAGAGCCAGAGGGGAAGAAGTCTCCTATTATGATTACCAAACCTTTTGATCCAAGGTCTATTGAAAATAGACAAACAGATATCGAAAAGTTTATGTTTAAATATGAAAAAGACGAATTGTCATAAAAAATAAATACTTAAAGTGTTATTTATCCATTTTGAACTCTTCCCAGGTGTAATGAACCTTTGAAGTCTGCCTGAACGCTTAACCCATGCCGCATTGACATTAAAAGTACTCTTACCAATCCAAAATCATAACTTTATCGAATTTTACAAAACGTACATGTCGGCTCCCCGCTGAATGTCAATTTATGAGCTATTTGCTGACTAAGTGAATTTTCCAACACTATATTCGTTTACGCAGAAAATCAAATAATCCTAAATCGGAATGCATAAAGCGAAGAAGCTAGAAGAGGTTTCATGAAAGTTCAAGTCAGTGGAACAGTTATAATATAATCGAATGTATTGTTATGTGTAGGTATCGGCAAATTAGCCGCATCACTTGCCCCGGGTCTCGTGAATGTATGTATAATGATTTGAGAAACAGTTGTGCTTTGTCACTGTGTTGTGTTCATCCATTACGGCTGCCTGTCCGCAGGGTAAGATTATTTTATACTTTTTTTTATTATACAGTAACTTCCCTGTAGTTAATTAGATTTTAGAATAAGGGAGTGGCAAAAAAACAAGTAAACAAAAATCTTTATAATAAATTAATTATATAAATAGGTATATTTATAATAAATTCGATATGTTTGGAGGTTAAATAGGTACTTTCTGCGCCTCTGAGGACCAAATAGGACGAATCTATACAATGCTCCAAACGATTTAACAGATAATATTCCTATACAAATGGATACTATTTAAATAATTTACTGGGTTACGTTTATCTTTCAATCACAATATTTCGAACAAAATACCGAGCTCTTATTGTAATAATACGAAGTTTATTCATATCGTCATGCTTTTCACTGCATGATGCAAAAATAACGAGTGTGATCATATTTCGTTGTACGCAGCAATTACCAATTTGCTTCGGTTGACTCTTTCAATAACCTATACACTCGTTTGACCTTATCACTTCTATAGATACGCGTAAGTTTATCATAAAAAATAATTAACAGGTATGGTAGGTATACCGAAACATGCATATTGTTAGGAATTGCAGTGTCATGTAATTACATGTAAAAACGAATGATAGGCCACTGCATCTCATATTCAGAGAGACATCTCCGCTTTACATTATACAATTGAAATCTTTAATCACTACATTAATGAATACACTTGTCCAAAGTCCAAACGTAGTGTTTTACCTCCCTGATTTCGAGAGCCTTCGGTCCAGGATTGGACGGTGATAGGTCTATCAGAGCTATTAGATATAGGAATAATTATGCTACTACCTAATCTCACTTTGATACTCGTGCTTTTGACAAACAAAAAAATATAGCAATCAATAAGCTACTACCAACTACTCTTACTTTGATACTCGTGGGTTTGACAAATCAAAAAAAACCGGCCAAGTGCGAGTCGGACTCGCGTACGAAGGGTTCCGTACCATTATCTATAGACCCGGCAAAAAAATCACGTTTCTTGTATGGGAGCCCAATTAAATATTTATTTTATTCTGTTTTTTAGAATTTGTTGTTATAGCGGCAACAGAAATACATCATCTGTGAAAATTTCAACTGTCTAACTATCACGCTTCATGAGATACAGCCTGGTGACTGACGGACAGATGGACAGACGGACGGACAGCGGAGTCTTAGTACTAGGGTCCCGTTTTACCCTTTAGGTACGGAACCCTAAAAAAAACATGGTCACTTTCCTAATAAACTGTCTAAATATAAATACAGTGATCAGTAATGAAGAAAGGGGTTGCTTGACTATTAAACAAAAGGGTTGTCACTTGTGGCTTAGCAATTACGACATTCATGTGGCTTCAAACCATAGTTAGGCAAAACTTATATCATGAAGATCCTTAGATCAATCACTTCACAACTGAATCTTAATTCAGTTGTGAAGTGATTGTGCCAAAACAATTTGGTTCGTAGGTGTATAAATACCCTTAACGAGCATGTGTAAATAGCCTTAACGATGCCGCAGTTTACGCACACGGTACATCAAACTGAGTAACATTGAACAAAAATAATTGCTGGAAATGCCTTTGGCCCTGACTGACTTCGCGCCCCTTTGGCCCTGGCGCCCTTCAAGTCAGCATTGGGTGTGGACCAATTAAAAATAAACTTCGTAATGATGGGTAGAATACGTGCTTTCGGCTTAGTTAAGGTACACCCTATATATTCTGACCCGTTATATCGATGCTTCAGTAAACTTCAAAAAATTCAAAGAATTTAATTAATGTAAATCTCAAAATGAGTGTATACGAATAGTTTTATTATAATAATAAAATGTTAGGAACTAATATAATTTAATCAACAACTTTTTAAACTTCCCTACGGCCGTCAAACTGTTTAATTTTAGTACTAGACACATAGTAATAAGTAAAAGTGGGAGCTACATTATTAACACGGAATTTGAACAAACATTAATAATTAAATTGCTCGATATATTTAATTATCTTTAAACAGTAGCAATATCACTTCCATGAAAAAAATTTAATGCTAAGATTTCATAAAAGTACTTAAACCTTAGTAACAAGCCTTAATTCTAAATTATACGTTTACAGCATCCCGAAAATAGCTCTGTCGTCTATTTAATGTATTTCTGATAAAACGGTGGTGCTAATTTTATATAAACTCGACAGTAATAACGACAAGTTCCTTTTATCGCGACTTGTTCAAGACTTATTTTAATTGTAAATTACGCGTTTTGGACAGTTCATTATTTTATTAACATACAATAGATTTATTTAGCCTTTCAACCTTAACATCGGCACAGTGTCTTTGTTCCAATACGGTGTTAGGTTGTCAATGGCATCGCATCAGCGGGCATAGTCTAAAAAAACAATGTATTTTGGCAATGTAATAAAACAATGTATTTGGGTAATCTAAAAAACAATGTATTTCGGTATATTGACTTGTCCCTGAAAGCTGGCGGACAATCACATGAAATCATTCATATACTTAATGCGTGAATTAGGTTGAACTTTGCAAAGTCATGTGACTAACCTCCGGTTTCTGGATTGAGAATGCGGGATAACCAATACTCATGTAGTATTTGAGTACGGAGTTGTCAAAAAAAATGCTTTAAAATCCGTCATTTTTTTGACAACTTCGTACTCAAATGTTACATAAGTACTGCATAACCTAGAATTCTCAATTCAGAAACCGGAGGTATGCGTCACTGATATTAAAGTATTAAAAAATATATATACAGGTTGTCCCAAAAAGTAGTGTCAAGCGGAAGTCCAGAGCTAGAGCACCCTTAGAGGTACCCGAATCACCCCCATGTATGTTTCCCGGTTTTTTGTAGTTTTGAGTTATCATTTCTTTTCGTGTTTTAATGAAACTCTAACTTTAAACTAAATAAGAGGAATAGAGAATCTAATAAAAAACACGCATTATTCTCAACTGTTCATGACACTATAAATAATCGCGGAACATACATACATGGGGGTGATTCGGGTACCTCTAAGGCTCTAGGGGTGCTCTAGCTCTGGACTTCCGTTTGACACTACTTTTTGGGACAACCTGTACCTACTGTACTGTAATACTTAGGTAAAATTTGTACAAAGTAAGGTGAAAACCTAAGAAAGTCTCCAGTATAATTGAGGTTAGTTAATGATACTAACATCAAATAAACCTTGAATCGGAAAACTATTTATATATGGATTATAATTTATAAGTAGTAAATACATTATTAATGCTAATACCTACACGTAGAATATCTTTTCGACATCATTCAAAACCCACAAGGAGAGCTGGTAATGTTGCAATATCATCTTTCTAATGGCTCCTTCTTAGCCCGGGGTTACCAGAAATGGTACTACGCAAAAATTGTTGATTTACCAATACCAACGGGCATATCGCTGAATAATGTATCACAAATATAGGATATTCCAATTTCCATTCGTACCTGTTTATATGAGCATTTGAATGCGATTCAGGTTAAACAAGGTGTAAATATGATGTACCTAATTAAATATTACAAACTAAAGAAATGTTAAAACCTTCAATATTTAAAACTTACCTCGATTAATATGGAAATACCATCACCTTAAATAAACGGTAATTTACATGAACAGCTTGATAATTAATAAATTGAGGAGCTCCACACAAAAAACCGGCCAAGTGCGAGTCGGACTCGCGCACGAAGGGTTCCGTACCATTATAAAAACGACAAAAAAAACATGTCTGTTGTATGGGAGCCCCACTTAAAAATTTATTTTATTCTTTAGTCTAGCGGCAACAGAAATACATCGTCTGTGAAAATTTCAACTGTCTAACTGTCACGGTTCATGAGATACAGCCTGGTGACAGACGGACGGACAGCGGAGTCTTAGTAATAGGGTCCCGTTTTACCCTTTAGGTACGGAACCCAAAAAAGCGGTGCAGCGCGGTTTGCGATCACAACGCGCCGCTTACGGTACGCGTTGTCCAAGGACGCGACGTGACGGGACGCGCGGCGGTGCGGCAAGGAGCGGCAATGGCTGACCTCGTCGGGAGCGAGAGTGCGTGGGAAGCCATCGCCTCTTTCTGCGAGGAGGTGATGGTGACCAAAGAGGGAGCGGAGAGGGAGAGAGAGGCAGCTGCCACTCTCCCTTCCCGCGCCAAACGCACCGGGCGCCGGAGGGCGCGCGACGATCTCCGGCCACCGTAGTGTGTGGCCACCGCGGGCGGCGGGTCAGGGGACCCGTCGCCCGACCAATAACAGGCCCGAGAAGGCGGCGCGCTGTGTTTCGTGCGCGCCTCTCAGGAGGACGTGGGGCAAGGCCCCCCAGAAGAAGAGGTCTGCCAGGGACTGGCGGACCGAGACCTGCCGGGGTCGCGGTGCATGCAGCTGCGAATCCCGCGACCCCAGCTAAGGGTCAGGAGAAGGAACACCGTGAGTTTTTAGCCAGTAAGAGTCCGGCATACCCCTTCGCCTTCCCAGGGCGATGGGCATCCATGAGGATTTCCCCAAGAAAAAAAAAAAAAAAGGAACTGCAATGGCTGCAGACTTGTCGTGCCGTGTCAGGGACCTGATTACCTAACTAAAGACGTTCAGTTGCAGTGTAGTTATAGTTAAGTTTCGATCAAAGTAACGTTTTTCGTATTCTCTTAATAGGCGGTCAGATGACGCTCGCGTGAAATTAACTGCAGCGTCACTACAACTTTATCAGCGCGTCATGAAATTACGTGAATTTCCCTACCGTACTTCAATATAAGCTGCAGTCGCCTCGCCCTGTTTTGTGTATGGTTCACCTATGTGACAAAATATTCAAAACGTACCTATCTTTGCTCTCATAATTTAAGATAATGCCACCACCTGAACGTCGTCGGTGAGGAGCCCAGCTGCCGGACTGCTTAGAACCTCGAGGCCCATCGGCCTCTAACAGGATCCCCACTTTCGATGGTAGTGTGTCGCGCATGCGATGGTCTCAAACGTTCAACGAAAATTTCATGCGCGCCTACTTTGGGGCTACGGAGGGGGAACTAACCTGACTGCGTACCATGGTCGGATCCTCTCTCTGTTCCAGGTCTCATGCAAAGGCGATGAGATGAGCATCTCATTGTTTCTAAACACCAAGGCCGATTCTTTACCTTTACGAACAGAAAAGCATTACGGTCGATTAAAAAGTCCACGATTGGCAAGCAAAACTATAATGTTCGCATCAGAGCGTTTATTAAAATAATAGAGTCGTGTCAAATACCCAGTATTGTGCATGTGGTTAGTCTTTACTAACAGGTAATTCATTAGCAACTTATCGCGTGCAGCAAGCGTTAATTAATAGCTGATAGGAGTGGGTTGTAACAGGTAAAATCTCGCACCTGTCACGCCTATTCCTGTTCCACGTAAATAACAGGTCCAAAAACCTGTTACAAAATAACAGTCTGTTATTTCATACTATGTGGGAACAAACTATTGTGTGTTCTCTCTTACCACAGATATAAATAAACGTTTAACCTGTTTACTGTAAGAGCTGTTCTTAGATGTTACACGTTGGTACTTCTCTTTCTAACCAAGGTGTTAAACCTATGCGAGAAAAGGAAAGGGCTTGTGACAACTGTTACAGGGTGTCACAATGTAACACGTAACATTTTTTATCTTATTCTAACGAAGGTAACTCTCATATGCATGAATACAGAAAAGCTTGTGACTGTCGTATTTTTCGTGTATGTCGGACTTTTTATCTCGTGGAACAGGAACTGTTTATTCAGTTAGTTTGTCACAGTTACAGTCTGTTATTTTATGATACCTGTTATATTTAGCTGTTACGATAAATACGCCTCACTCCTAATAGTTGAATGGGTTTATATTTTACCTGTAAGTACCCGGGATTCCCGGATTGAGTATCAGTTTAGGTAAAACTTTGATTTTGAATTAGGTACATTAACTTTAATCGTGACTCGTGGCTAATTAATAACCGCACGGATCATATGATTTTTAAGATTAAGCTGCGTTTGCCACGGTCACCATTCGTAACACATGGCGACCCATCCGTGCCTCGGAGAGCACGGTAAACTGTCGGCCACGGGTGTCATACGAACCTATATTGTCGGGGATAGTGCAAATCCGCGAATATACCATACGTAAAGTGCGCGTATCTGCACTACGTGTAGGTTTACAGGGGAAGGTTACCTATAAGTTAATCCGATTAGGATCTTGCGTGCATTGCCCGCGAAATTTAAAATTGGCTACATTTGTCAGATACGCGGAATTATCCAATGCTAGTTCCGCGGATTTGCACTAGCCCCGACGATATCAGTCGTTACGGGTAGTCAGAAGCCCGAAAGTCTAACAAACCGGTCTATCCTTAGGATATCGGCATTGCCCAGTAATTGGGTTGTGGAGGTCCGATGGCAGTCGTTCCATATAAAACACTGATATTTAGCCGTATCTGGTTAGACTGGATCACTGAAAGCTGACGCCAACACGGTTGGGAAAAGGCTAGGCAGAACTATAATATTAATTAACCCTTTCCCTACCACATTGGGTTCCAGTCAGATTTTCCTATTGAATTCTGGACCTTCCTTTGTCTTACTTGCTCCTCTCCTTCCTTGGGAAGGAGCAAGTACTACAGCCTACAGACTAGAGCCTAAGACTACAGAAACCTCTGTAGTTCACGATAAACAACGCCAGCGCGCGTCTACAGGCATCAACTGCGATGCGACTTTGTCCCACATATATTGAATCAATATGGTATGTCTACACCAGTGCGCGCGCTTTCATGTTCATCTTGCGCTTTCAACTTTCAACTCTTCTTGCGTCAAGCGCATGCAATATTGATTGCCATAAGACGCTTGCAGCTTATCGTCTACACCGGTGCGCCTCGGTCAATCGTCAGTCGACATACAATAGACGGATTAGCGTGCGCTAGGGGCATGCGCTTTTGTCGAATTAGTATTATGGCATGCGCTATTGCATGCGCAATGGCGCTTCACGCATGCTTCAGACGAAGACGCAAGATGAACATGAAAGCGCACTGGTGTAGACATAGCTATAAACATATACACAAACATATCTCCTGTTTTCTAGATCTGCAAAAACCATGGTGGAAGTGGCTGAGGCTGTTCCAGGGCCCGAGGAGGCCAAGCTAAGCAAGGGTCGGGAGGCTAACTGGCCAGCAGTACTGTTCTTCATTCACATACATCTCCTGTCTCTCTATGGAATATGGCTACTGTTCTACGAAGTCAAACTGATGACCCTCCTGTTATGTAAGTTATTGTTATCTATAACTACCTTTTTTTTTTTTTTTTTTTTTTTATCGTGGGAAAATCCTCATGGATACCCTTCGCCTGGGGAAGGCGAAGGGTTATGCTGGACTCTTACCGGCTAAAAACCCACGGTGTTCCTACTCCTGACCCTTGGCCGGGGTCACGGGATTCGCAGCTGCATGCACCGCAACCCCGGCAGGCCTCGGTCCGCCATCCCCTGGCGGACCTCTCCTTCTGTGGAGAGACGAAACACATGCGCGCCGCCTTCTCGGGCCTGTTACTGGTTGGGCGACGGGTCCCCTAACCCGTCGCCCGCAGGCCACACACTAGCGTGGCCGGAGATCGTCGCGCGCCCTCCGGCGGCGCCCGGTGCGTCTGGCGCGGGAAGGGAGAGTGGCCGTCGCCTCTCTCTCCCTCTCCGCTCCCTCCTTGGTCGCCATCACCACCTCGCAAAAGGAGGTGACGGCTTCCCACGCACTCTCGCTCCCGACCATGGACAGAACCACGGCCGGAAGCGAGAGGTCACCACCGATCGCCGCGACTAGTTCACGGCGCTGCGTCGCCCACGCACGGCACTCCTGCAACGTGTGCAGCGCCGTGTCTTCCGGGCAGTCGACGCAGTGGTGACATCCGGGCATCTGCTCCCGGCCTATGCGACACAGGTACTTCCCGAAACATCCATGTCCCGAAAGCACCTGCGTCAGCCGGAAGCTGAGGGCGCCATGCCGCCTCTCCAGCCACTCCTCCATAACGGGTCTTACCGCCGCTATTGCGGCGTGCCCTGCGCTGGGTTGCGCAAGTCGTTCTCTCCACTCGGCCACTAGGATCTGGCGGAGCTCACTCCGCTCAGGCGCCTCCTCGCGCTGACGATATCTCAGCGCGAGGGCCCTCGCCTCCAGATCCCAGGGCATCGATCCGGCTAGGAGGCTCGCCGCCTCGAAGGAGATCGTACGGTACCCCCTTATCACCCTGACGGCCATCGCGCGCTGCGGTCTGCGCAGGATTGCGACGTTGCGCGCCGTCAAGGTGTCCGCCCATATTGGCGCCCCATATAGGGCCATGGACCGTACGATCCCCGATCTATAACTACCTACGTATTCCTAAATTAGCCGTGTTGTATTTCCCGAAAAAGATTACACCTCCGCTTCGAGGCATTCCATTTAGCGCACCAATTTGAAGAGCACCAATTCGAATCTCACCAATAGTATTCCTTTGCCTATTACTATTTGTGGGATTCAAATTGATGCACTTCAAACTGGTGCGCTAAGTGCCTTACTGCCTCTTGAAGTCTCGACCCGTGAGTTACATTAAAATCAACTAAGGGTTAAGGGGTAAGATAAGGTGGTATAAGTAAAGTTAAGGTAGTAGAAGGTAAGGTTATGGTAATCGCATAGGCTGGGAGCAGACGCCCTGTTGTCATCACTGCGTCGACTGCCCCGAGGACACGGCGCTGCACACGCTGCAGGCGTGTCCTGCGTGGGCGACGCAGCGCCGCGAACTAGTCGCGGCCGTCGGTGGTGACCTCTCGCTTCCGGCCGTGGTTCTGTCCATGGTCGGGAGCGAGAGTGCATGGGAAGCCGTCGCCTCCTTCTGCGAGGAGGTGATGGCGACCAAAGAGGGAGCGGAGAGGGAGAGAGAGGCAGCCGCCTCTCGCCGCGCCAGACACACAGAAAGCAGCCAGAAATAAGTATTTAAACAAATATTACGTTTTCTCTTCAGAACCAGTTATTTGATCTGAATAAATATGGCACAAGTTAAATAATTTTCTAACATTAACATCACGAATGTATTCTCCGAAGGGTTGGCAGAGATGTATAGTACACCTTCGTTTCGCGGTTATGTGTAAGTCCCATGTAATAGGGGGCGACCCTATTGCCATTGGGCACAAATTCAGACTTCGGATAGCTGCCGAGAAATCCCACTCAGAAAAACCCAATAACACTTTGCCCGACCTGGGAATCGAACCCCACGCTCAGCAGTCGCGCTTGCGACCACTAGACCAACGAGACAGTCAGAACTTTCTAACATATCGTATAGTAAAATAATATATTTGTCTAGTTTTAAGGCCAAGGCGCACGAAACACAGGGCGCGAGTGGGGTGTGTCGTTGACGGGCCGGAGTTAGTAGTATTCAAAAGGATGACTATGAAGCATGTCACTCTAAACGCTAGCGCGCGGCCCAAGCTGGTCGTGGGCGTGTTTTCAGCGTGTCCACGTTTGGTGTGGCAAAATCTTTATAGTTATTAATATAATTAAATAATATTTAAGACGCAAAAGGGGAGGTCAAATCAATTTTAAAACTTAATACAACGGACAGTGGCAAACATTAAGAGGAAGGTTTGCGAGCGTGAGAACTTATTTTAGAACCCACACTTCGACATTTCTACTAATACAGCTGCATCACACAATGTAGTAGTACACATACCGAAAAACAAAAGCGCACCGAAGGTTTATTTTGTGGCGCGCCGGATTAAATAAACCTTCAGTGCGCGTTCGCTTCTGAAGGACTAGTAAGTATGTTGCAAAAAACGCGCAATGTATTAGTTATTTATTCACTGCACCGGGAGGCACGCATGCCCATAGTATTGGATGTCATGAACAAAGGGTGGGGTCACAGTGTAATCGGTATTGACAGATTTAAACTTAGAATAGTTACTGTAATATATTATTGTTGATTTTCTGTGTTTCTATTTTCGAATATAATGACGCATAATTTTTGTTTGGGAATATTTTAGGGTAGGTATGTAAATGTTGCGAGGGAAGATAAGAGCCAACATAAAAATGAAAACGAGATAATGTGTGATTGATTTGTAATGAAAAACAATTAATGTACATAACTCAATTACTGGGTATAGTAACATTTTTTTCTCAGTTTGATATTTTAAAATTATATTTTATTATAAAAAAATTATACATCTTAGTACATACAAAAATTAATGCTTGATAAAATATTTTCTTTAATTTATTTATTTATTGCTTGGCGCTTGGGGCTGCTGACATCAGATAAAACATTTTCGCTGTTCTGTTTCTTTGATTTTCTCTCAGATTTTCGTTTTTTAATTGCCTCAATCAAATAATTGGGCTCATTTATTTCCATTTTTCTGGCTAATCTTGAATCTGTTATATCCGGAAGCATACAATCAAGATAAAACTTTTGTAATTTTCTTTACGTTTTCCCATTTCCATCTGAAATAGTAATAATATGCAGAAAAATATATTAACAAGAAATAGAGAACCCTTCAGCTGATAAGCTATCAAACATCAAAATTGGGATGTCTGCCCACGGCCTTGACGTAGCCATGAAACGTGGTAAAATAAGGAAATCATTATACTAATAATAAGTGAAAAATATATATATATAAAACTCACCATATATTCGGACACAGTGTCTGAATTGACATATGTATTTTATTTTCAATATTTTTTTCACTGATGATTCGGACACCAATAAAAAAAGCTGTTTTGTACAGCCAGATAAAAAACTTTCAACGATACCTTAATAATTGTGGAAATCCGTCCTCCGCCCAGCCTCTAGTTATAAAAAAACAGTTTTTAACCGGATTATAACTAAAGCAGCCGTTTTTAATAAATAATATTATAAACCCACATACATAGATAGATACGCGCCTTGGCAGTCGAGTAAATAAAGATGGGGTATTCCTCGAAGCGCAACCACTTTGAACCGCATCAAAAGTATTACATGAAACCCACCAACGATGAAACATAGAGAAGAGCACGAAGGATTCGTGATAAATTATATCGATAGACGTTTTAAAATTCAACTGTTGTTTATTTATTAAAACTACCAGGAAAGCAGAAATGAACTGGAACTAGGTGCTTAAGCGACTTACCTCCGGTTTCTGAATTAAATTCGGGATAAGCAATACTTAAGTAGTATTTGAGTACTGAGTTGTCAAAAAGATACTTTAAAATACGTCATTTTTTTGACAACTCCGTACTCAAATGTTACTTAAGTACTGCTTGCTTATCCTAGAATTCTCAATTCAGAAACCGGAGGTTACTCTTAGCTCAATAATGGTAAAAATACCTACAGGTTTTGAAATTAAATCAATTGTTGTTTTGAAAAGTACCAGGGTGACAGAAATTAACAGAAAATAGGCGCTTAGATGATCTGACTAAGTGACAGTGACCTTTAAGGTAAGATATGTAAGATATATAGGACAGTTTTAAGTTTTCTATCGTCTATACTAATATTATAAAGAGGTAGATTTTGTTTGTTTGTTTGTATGTAGGAGGTAATCTCTGAAACTACTCATCCGATTTCAAAAATTCTTTCACCAATAGGAAGCTACGTTATCCCTGAGTACTATAGGCTGTATTTTAGGATCAAAAAAATTAGGGATTCGTTTTTTTTTATTATAAATTAACGTGAGCGAAGCCGCGGGCAAAAGCTAGTATTTTATATAAGAATAATAACGAATACTTTATATTCATCTTTCCCCCTTACTACAAAAGATGGTTTCAACCAAGACTAAGGTAAACCCAGGTTTAAAATATTCCCATCACTTTCTTATGTCATATAACAAAAAGAGACGGGGCTATTGTAAAACCTAGGTTTTTCTTAGACCATCTTTTGTAATAAGGGGGTTTGTGTTTAATCGTTGGTGCATAACTTAGGCTGAGATCTATAGACCCAACTTGGACTTTGCTCAGACTTTACTTTAGACATAAATAAATAAATAAATAAATAAATTATGACAAAGTCAGTATTTATAGAGCAGTCTTTGAATTCATCTGAGTGCGTGCTTAGCAAATGCTTAGCAAAGTCTAAGTTCACAAAATCGACGACTTATCAAATACTTAGGTTACTATTATCCTAACAAAAAATAATGGTCCGTAATTTACTTTACCATCATTATATTTGCACAACTTTTTAATTTTTTAGTATTATAAAGTGACCAGACTCAACTCAGTAATACCAGATTAGGGAAGATTTCCTTGATGTTGATAACTAATTCTGAATTAGTTAAGATAAAAACAATTAGGTAGTATAACATCACATAAAACAAGTTTTTCTAAGTTTAAAATGTATGAAAATGAATTAAAAGTTACTTTTTTTCGACAAATTGCAGATGTCAAAACGATGCGATCCGTTTCAATGAATATAATATTGTGTTCGTTTATAAAAAAAACAAAAAACACTTATAAGCATGCCAATTTCTGCTTATTCTTATAATAATAATACATAGAAGAAATATGAGCATAGTTCTATACTATTTACATGTTATTATTGTTAAACATTTATAAAGAAAAATCAAGAATCTAATGCTTGAAACGAAACATTAACTTGTATTTTGACATCGACCGTCTTAGCGTATGCTTAGCATAAGCTCAGCATAGTCTCAACGTGATACGTCTATAAATTCCAAATCTAAGATTATGCTAAGCATACACTTAGCAAAGTATTACGTAAGTAAAGTCTGAGCAAAGTCTAAGCTAAGTCCAAGTTGGATCTATAGATCTCAGCCTTAGTGACATCGTTTAGGCGCCCATTTTCTGTTCATTTCTGTCACCCTGGTACTTTTGAAAACGACAAATGATTTAATTTCAAAACCTATATTTATACCATTATTGGGCTAAATAGTAACCTCAGATTCCTGAATTGAGAATTCAAGATAAGCAATACTTATGTAGTATTTGAGTACGGAGTTGTCAAAAAAATGCTTTAAAACCCGTCATTTTTTTGACAACTCTGTACTCAAATGTTACTTAAGTACTGCTTATCCTAGAATTCACAATTCAGAAACCGGAGGTAAGTCGCTTAAGCACCTAGTTGCAGTTTTACCAGTAGTTTGAATAAATACACAATGCAGCTGAATTTAAAACGTTTATCGATATAATTCATTACGAATCCTTCATGCTCTTCTCTATGTTTCATCGTTGGTGCGTCTCTTGGTGCAGTTCAAAGTGGTGAGTCCACAAAGCTATTTATTACCGAAAGATGCCACCTTAAAGCCACAAATAGTTTTGGTAACGCTTTTTTTGCCACATATTAAAACTTTTTTATCTGACTGTACTAAAAAGCTTCAATAATTTGATGGTGTCCGAATATTCAGTGAAAAAAAAAAATTATTAAAATGTGTCAATTCGGTCACTGTCCGAGTCGTCTGTCTTATTGTTCGAAGATTGAAAAAATGCAGTCATGTCACGACACTCGCAACCCACCCTTATGCCTTGTGCGTAGACGTTTTGAGAGCTCGGCTCGAATTACAAACGGACGTGCTGTCACCTTGGATTCTAGGATGGCACTGAAAATTTTTCGCGTGCGTACTCTTTTATAAAACAAATTACGGGAGAGTATTGCTCCATACTAAAATGTATGGGGAACGGAAAACAATTTCCGTAAAAAATTAACAATGTTGAGACGTAGATTACTCTCATTTGGTTTAATTTATTAAAATAATAAAACGGTAAACGTGTTATTCATACTTTCGTGTCACGATTAAACTAAATAGATTTTTATATATTCCTTTAAAATTAAGTAAATTCTGCAAATAGAAAAGGTCGATTTAGATGTTTTTGAGGGAATTTAACATTTTTTTTTCTCGAAATTAATGATGATTTCGCAAATATCTCGCGGTGAAACTGTTGGCACATCTATTAAGGTTCTTCATTATTTTTTTTACGTAATTCCATGCGGAGAGTTTATAGAAATTTCGAAAACAGTAAGTGCCTTTTCAGGTGTTTCTTAAGGACTCTCCTCTTAAGGAATTCACAATTCCTGGAAACTAATTTTCGTCGAGTTTTCACCGAAGTGAAATTCATTTTAATGGAGAATATGTCCACTTCACAATATCCAATGTTGATATAACAATTCAGCAATTTCCATATACACATAACAAGCACGTATAAACGACAAAGTTTAGAAATAATTTTTAGATCACCTAGATACAACAACTTTGAATTAATATTAAAAGTTTGAACTTTAAATAATAATTATGTCTTGTCATCAATTTAAAAATAGAACGGCAACGACAGTCCAACGGCTTCACGCTATGATCGACAAGATTTAAGAACTCCAGCGCGACTAAGCTAAAGTCAATGTGTTATATAGCTACAATGTGCTTACATTTACAATATGTGGTGTAATACTTTTCAATACTTTAATACTACAGATAGTAAGATCAATTAAATATGGATGATTTTAAATTACAATTTCCTGTATAGTATAGTTTAGTGCCTCTATCGGAAAGGAGTTGGTTGAACGCTCATCAAACTTTTTTTGACGTAACTTTTCACTTGTGGAAAATTCCGTGGCTTCTACTTAAAATATGTAATAAGATAAGTCGTAAATTGAATTGTTTCAAGAGCATGTTTGTAACTTTACTCCCTCGTGTAACAAACGACTTTAGTCTGGTTTAAGTACGGTGCATGGGATTTTTCCATTAAAAGATAAATGTAATAAAATGAATTTTGCATACAAAAACTCCAAAAAAATTCGTCATGTTTATCGATAATAGTGATAACGTTGCTTCGACTACGATTGACAGCTATCCCAAGACTCATCTTTCGTGTTTAATACTTTACTTTATAATAATGTTTTCATACCTAGAGGATAAAGTAAATTGAATTTAGAACATCGTGTGCACCAAGTTTGTAAATTCAAAACTTCATTAAACCTATTTACTTCTACCTCCATGGTGCCGAATTTATCATACAACCTTTTTTAATTTGTTAAAAAACTCAGACTCGGAACCTTCTTGGTATATTACTTTTTTTAATTTACTTTAAGTGCTTATTACATTTGGCTGAATTAAGTCGTCTTAATTCAGTCGTTACTGAATTAAGTCAAGTGTAATCGCAATTAGCAACCTCCTAGGATCCTAAATTCAGTAGCAAGGATGGTTTCTGACTGACTAAATCATTTAGAAGCTTATTTAGAAACGCATTTAGGAAGGTGTAATCGCATTTAGTTACTAACTTCCGTCGCTGCGTGAGGTTGTATAGTTTTATTTTGACCAAAGAGTATAGTAATATATGGGAATAGAGAGCCCTCTTGCGAGATTCTTTGTAGATTTTTGCATGGTATTAACACAGTCTACTTAAATCTAACTCCTTACAGTCGGTCAACGTAGAACATTGTCGCAGAGCAATCGTGCGGGGGGTTGCGGGGTGAAGGAGCGAAGGTTATGTCCCGAGTAGCCATACTGCATACCTACTCGGGACATAAATTCCAGGGCTCGCACTTTTTGATTTCGAATTTGATTGACATCGTTCATAGAAATAATATTAATTGTATGTATGTTGTACCTATTACGATAATTTTATTATAAAGTCTGTTTACTAATCCAAGATGGCGGCATACATACATTTTGAAATGATTGTTCGTGGGAAGTCATTTCCACGGTTTTCGGGGTCACTGATGCCGAAAATAACGTCAAAATCCAAATCCAAGATGGCGGCCATAACAATTTTCATCTAATCATCATGGGTGTTAATTTCATGGTTTTCGGGGTCACTGATGCCAAAATAACGTCAAAATCCAAATCCAAGATGGCAGCCATGAAAATTAGTAAATTAGTGGTCATGGGTGTCAAATCCATTGTTTTCTGGGGTGCGGATGCCGAAAATGAAGTCAAAATCGAAATCCAAGATGGTGGCAGTAAAAATGTCAAATTAGTCGTCATGGGTGTCATTTCCATGGTTTTCGGGGGTACTGATGTTGAAAATGAGGTCAAAATCCATTTCCAAGATGGCGGCTTTTAAAATTTCAATTTAACCACCATTTTCGGGGACGCTGATTACAAAACCAAGATCCATTCTCAAACACCAAGATAGGGACCACGTTTTACCTGGCAAATTACATTTACCAGATAATTTTTTTTGACAACCGTACCTGTATGATCGAGGAATACTTAGGCTTTATTTCCAGCATCAGCACCCACGAAAACCATAGAAGTAATAACCATGAATAATAAGTAATTTTCTATGGCTCCTTCTTGGATTTGGGAATAATTTATGACTCTTACCTACCCCCGCAAACGTTAGCCACTACGACTGTAACCTCGACAAAATTTGTAGTTTTAAATATTGTTGGAAAATTCCAGGATAAGATGGCGAAATTGCTGCTACATACCTTTGCATTATTTTGTCAATCGTCAAAATTACGCATGCGTGGTTTTCTTTTTGCGTGTCACTGTTTCTATAAAACGATAATTAATTTGGACGTTTGTTTGACAAAGTTTGTGTAATTTGTTTTATGTGACAACCATTTTTTTTTTTTTTTTTTTTTTTTCGTGGGAAAATCCTCATGGATGCCCTTCGCCCGGGGAAGGCAAAGGGGTATGCCGGACTCTTACCGGCTAAAAACCCACGGTGTTCCTTCTCCTGACCCTTGGCCGGGGTCGCGAGATTCGCAGCTGCATGCACCGCGACCCCGGCAGGCCTCGGTCCGCCAGCCCCTGGCGGACCTCTTCTTCTGTGGGGCCTTGCCCCACGTCCTCCTGAGAGGCGCGCACGGAACACAGCGCGCCGCCTTCTCGGGCCTGTTACTGGTCGGGCGACGGGTCCCCTAACCCGCCGCCCGCAGGCCACACACTACGGTGGCCGGAGATCGTCGCGCGCCCTCCGGCGCCCGGTGCGTCTAGCGCGGGAAGGGAGAGTGGCAGCTGCCTCTCTCTCCCTCTCCGCTCCCTCCTTGGTTGCCATCACCTCCTCACAGAAGGAGGCGACGGCTTCCCACGCACTCTCGCTCCCAACCATGGACAGAACCACGGCCGGAAGCGAGAGGTCACCACCGACCGCCGCGACTAGTTCGCGGCGCTGCGTCGCCCACGCAGGACACGCCTGCAGCGTGTGCAGCGCCGTGTCCTCGGGACAGTCGACGCAGTGGTGACAACCGGGCGTCTGCTCCCGGCCTATGCGACACAGGTACTTCCCGAAACAACCATGTCCCGAGAGTACCTGCGTCAGCCGGAAGCTGAGGGCGCCGTGACGCCTCTCCAACCACTCCTCTATTACGGGCCTTACCGCCGCTATTGCGGCGTGCCCTGCGCTGGGTCGCGCAAGTCGCTCCTTCCATTCAGCCACTAGGATCTGGCGGAGTTCGCTCCGCTCAGGCGCCTCCTCGCGCTGACGATATCTCAGCGCGAGGGCCCTCGCCTCCAGATCCCAGGGCATCGATCCGGCTAGGAGGCTCCCCGCTTCGAAGGAGATCGTACGGTATCCCCTTATCACCCTGACGGCCATCGCGCGCTGCGGTCTCCGCAGGATTGCAACGTTGCGGGCCGTCAGGGTGTCCGCCCAAATTGGCGCCCCATATAGGGCCATAGACCGTACGATCCCGGCGTAGAGCCTCCGGCAGGAGGCATTGGGTCCCCCCAGATTGGGCAGCAGCCGCGACAACGCAGCCGCGGCGCCCATCAATTTCGGCGTAAGCTGCCGAAAGTGAGGCCCAAAGTCCCATCGGCCGTCGAGGACGAGTCCCAAGTACTTCATCGTCGACTCGACGCCGATGCGGATGCCTCCCACTATGATGTGGGATCCCGAGGGTGGTCCCCTCCGGGGCCCATGGAAACACAGAGCCTCGGACTTCTGCAGAGCCACCTCGAGACCCAACCGCCGGATCCTTGCAACGACCTGCGCAACCCCAGCTGTCGCCAATATGGCTGCCTCTCGGTGCGTCCTCCCTCGTGCCGTGACCAAAGTGTCATCGGCGTAACAAATCACGCCGACACCGCGGAGGAACGCACCGCGAAGCACCCAGTCGTATCCGATGTTCCACAGGAGCGGCCCCAGGACCGATCCCTGTGGAACACCGCACGACATCTCTCGCCGACCCCATCCTTCCCGACCCGGGTAGATGACTGCTCTCTGTGTCAGGTAGGCCCCGACAATGCGACGGAGGTAGGTCGGCACCCGATGGTATTCGAGTGCCGCCCGTATGCAACTCCAGGGCAAGGTGTTGAAGGCGTTGGCGATGTCGAGAGACACCGCCAAGACGACCTCGCCCCGAGCGACTGCTTCCTCCGCCTGAGCCCTCACGCGCATGATTGCGTCCACGGTGGAGCGCCCCCGGCGGAAACCGAACTGGTTATCCGCCAGGTCCGGCCCCACCCCAGACATGTGCGTGACGAGGCGGTCTGCAATTATTCTCTCGAAGAGCTTGCCCACCTCGTCCAGCAACACGATGGGGCGGTACGCAGATGGTGAATCTGCGGGACGCCCCTCCTTTCTGAGCAGGACCAGCTTGCCGGTTTTCCACCGGAGCGGAAACTGGCCCCGCTCGCAACATGCGCTCAGGAGCCCCCTTAGTCGGGGCCCGAGAGCCTTGAGAGCTAGGACCCATGCACGGCCAGGTATGCCGTCGGGTCCCGGAGCGGTGTTTTTAGCTTGAAGCCTTTTCACTGCCGCTCTCAGCTCTACCCGGGTCACTTCGGGCACGTCGTCGTCATCGTCCGCGTCAAGCGCCATGAAAGGCGGAACCATAGGCGGCGGCGCATGCTCCGCCCTTGAAGGGAACAGAGCGCTCACCACTCCCTCCAGAAGCTGAGGTTGGAGACTCTGGGTCAGTGGGGGGGCCCACGGGCGAAGTTTGCCCCGTACCATAAGGTATGGGCGCCCCCAAGGGTCTTGGTCCAGAGTCTCCAGCAGTGTCTCGTTAGCCGCAATTTTGGCCCGCGAGATAGCAGTCTGGAGGGCGATCTTCGCCTCTCTGTACCTCTCGTACAGCTCCGCCTCGGCGACCGCCGTATCCGGGGTACGGCGTCGCCTCCTGCGTAGCCTGGCGTACTGGCGTCGCGCTACCACACACGCGTGGCGCAGGAGCTCTATGTCCCGCGACCACCAGTACACCTGGCGCTTGGCAGGCGCGGTCTGGACTCGAGGCATCGCCGCATCGCAGACATGCGACATCGCCTCCCGGAGCCACTCCGCCTCCTCATCGATGTTGACAGGCCTGTCTGGTGCCGACACCCAGGCCTGCACGATCGAGGCTTCCAGGATTGCCTCCCGGTCCAGCCGCTTTAGCGCCCAACGCGGACCGATCCCGCCCGGGACCGTGTGAGCCGGGGCGCCTGAGGTCTGGGCGGAGACGTCGAATCGGATATATCTGTGATCCGACAGCGTCTCCACCTCCTCCATGACGCGCCAGCCCTGAACACGGCGCGCTAGAGCGGGGGTAGCGAATGTAATGTCCACTATGGATCCGCCCCGCTGTCGCACGCACGTGTTGACGGAACCCCGGTTGAGGATCTGTAGGCCCGTTTCCAGGGCCCACTCCTCCAGCACCTCCCCCCGCGCGTCTGTGGCCGGGGAACCCCAAGCCGTGGACTTGGCGTTGAAGTCCCCGAAAACGATCACGGGGTGAGGATGGCTGCGACTGACGACGACGCCCAAACCCGCGAGGAAATCCTCGAAGTCGGCGAGAGACCGGTTGGGGGAGAAATAAACTCCCACAGCCACCCAGTCCTCGAGAAGGGCCGCCACGTATCCCCGTCCACGAGTGACGTTCCCAATGGATGGAGAGCCAACGGCGGCCCGCGAGATTATCAAGGCCACCAAGCCGTCCAAGTCACCCACCCAGTCATCCCTGGGCGGAACGAAGTACGGCTCGGCGACCACAGCCACGTTGATCGACCACTCCGCCATGCTCTGGAGCAGAAGGTCCTGAGCCCTGGCGCAGTGGTTGATGTTGCATTGGAGGAGGCGCAAGTGTGGGGCCATCACTGGCAGTCCATAAACGCCTCCCCCTCTCCGCTTTGCGGCGACTTTTCGGCAGCTGGTTGGCTGGCCGGTTGCGAAGTCACCTTGGCCGCGGCTTGTTTGCCGCGGCCTCGCCCCCCTCTGCCCTTTTTCTTTTTTGTGGGCTCGGCGCAGGCCTTGCTGCCTGCCCGGTGCTCTGCCGGTTTGCCTGCTGCCGCACAGATTGTACAGTGCGGCGTAGCCTCGCACGTACCAGCGATGTGACCGGGCTGCCCGCAGCGGAAGCAGACTCCACTGCGGTCGATCTCCGAGGAGCACAGGGCCCCGGTGTGCCCGTTTGCCAGGCACCGGTAGCACCTAAGGGGCCTGGCTGGCAGCAGTTTTGCCTGCGCCGAAACCCACCCCACCAGCAGCCGGCGGCCTTCCATGATTTTGTGTGCCGTCGCAACGGGACAGCTCACCAGAGCCGTCTCTAGGCCGGTGAAGCCTGAGCGGATAGCGCTCGACTTCACCTGCTCCGGAGGGCACCCCCCGGCTTTTGCGACGGCCGCCACGACCTCCTCGGCCGTGACTGAGTCGTCCAGGCCCGAAATTCGCAAGTCTGCGCACTTGGTTGGCCTGGACACCCGGACCTCTTCTGCTTCGAGCGACACCCTCAGCTTCTCGGCGAGGACATCTGCTTTCGGGCCACTGGTGGCGCCGGGAACCTCGAGAAGGCGGGCGCCAGTAACTGTGTGTTTCACCCTGATGCCCGCGATCCCGAGGTCACCGAGATTAATCTCGGCCTTGGCTTTCGCCAAAATCCCGGCGTACGTAACTCCTCTTTCTTTTGCCCCCGGCTGCAACGTTATCACCTCAGCCGAGGACTTAGGGGCGCGGAGCCGCGCCGCCTCCTTTTTAGTGGCTTGTGCCGTTTTCTTTGCGGCCGCTGCCTTCTTCCTGGCCGCCTTCTTTGCAGCCTTCTTCTGCTTCTTTTTTCCTCCTACAGTCTCCCACTCACCCTGACCGGATTCGGGAGCTGTAGGGCGCTGCAAATTGATAGCAGGGGTCAATGCAGCTGAAGTGGAGGCAGATGCGACAGGGGCGGAGGTTGCCTGTGTGGCAGCTCCTGATCCCTTCTTGCCTTTCCCCTTGCCCTTTAGAGGCTTAGGGGCTGCTGCAGCTTTGGCTTTTGAAGGCGGGGCTGCAGTGGCCGAAGCCGCGGGGGCCAGCTGGCTGGACTGCGTTGACTGGCGTGGTGTCGCAGCTTTAGCCGCGAACGTCGCCTGCGGAGCTTGTTCAGCTCGCCAGTGATCGCCAGCAAGAGGTGGACGCAGAATTTTCCCCTCTAGGACGGAGAAGCGAGCGTTGAGGCTCGCCATTTCCGTCTTCAATAGGTGAACCACCTTTGATTCTTCGGTCTCGGACGGCCGAGTGGTGGGGCCCACCTCCGCGCGTCGCTCGTCGAGCCGGGCCGCCAGGCGGGCGTTCTCCAGCTGGTGTCTGGCCGTCTCATCCGAGGAGGTGCGCTTCAGCAGCGCCTCGGCGGCCTCTGCGATAAAGCTGGTAGCCTTGTTGAGGGCCTTTTGGGACGTACCCTTTAGGCCCTTGGACACCTTGGCGTCATCTTTAATTGCCGTTAAGGCGTCCTGAAGCTTTTTCTGCAGCTCCATCGCGGTCATGTCCACGGCCGCGGTTTCGCCCGCAGAGGAAGACCCCGACGGTCGATTGACCCGTCCGGCGGAAACCTTCCGGGTCAATTTGGCGAGCTGGCGCTGCTCTTCCTCGAGCTTGTCTGCTCGCAGCGCCGCCGCGAATGCCGCTTTTGCCTCCGCCCGGCCAAAATGCTGGCCTGTCGAAGGTGGCCGCCCGCGGCCCCCCTTGCCGACACCGAGTTTTTTGGCCGGCGCCTCCTCCTCGCTCGAGGCCGAGTCCGATCCCGAGCGAGACGACTGTCGTAGCCGTTTGCGGAAGAACTTGCTCCCTACCGACTCTTTGGCAAACGACCTCTCCGTCACCATACTCGATGCGGTGTCAGAGTCCGACACCGCATCTCTCATCCCCACTTGCTCTTTACGAGCCGCCGCTCTCGTCAGCCTCGGTGGGGTGTCATTTTTTGACACCACACCCACCTTTACGTCAATTGTTGTTGAGTTTATATTTTCAAAATTATCCATACTATTCCCACGAGTATGGGGGAAAGTCAGTCCATCCGGGTAGGGCCCCCTGTGCCCGGATAAGCCTACTACGTTAGAGGGTCGGCCGGTACTCTAACGGGACCCGCACTTGGAACTGCCAGCCTTGCAGCCATGAATCCTCTCGCCATGCGTCGCAGCTTAGGATTAGGGAACCATTTATAGAGTTTATCATCCTCGCAGTCCAGGCGATTAAGCCAAGACCCCCGGTCCTCTCAATGAGGATTACGGGTCGGCCGAACGGTGGTCTGTATCAGACCGTGTCTGCCAGCCAGACATTGCTGACTAGCAAACCCGTCGCCCTTACCAACTGCCGGAGCCCAAATGGACCCCGCAGTTTTTCCTCCTCCTTGGCCACACGGGCCCCTCCCCCACGATCAGAATTTTGCCACGGGCGAGAACTCCCACGGGATTTTTCCATAAGAGTTATCGCCCGTGCCCAGGGTGCACCACGAGGAGGTATTTTTGACATTTCATAGGACCTGTCAAATGTATGGGCGTTGACCCACTGTATGTAGTAAGTAGGTACACTGTGGTATTAATATGTGATTTTTGTATTTGCGAAAAATGATCGCCTACGTCAAGTACGTCACCCCCCCCCCCCCTTTGAGTTTCTGTCGATGCGTGAGGACGTATAGTTTTATTTTGTATTCCCGAATAAAAAAGTGTAGTGCGAGTGCGGTTCGCAGCGTGGGTACCTACGAAATGACGAAAGAAATAGAAGTTATGCTCAATATTTTAGAGCTTTAAAAAGATATGCCCTATCTTTGGGACAAAAATGACAAAAATTTCCTGAACAAAAATGTACGAAATGAGGGCTTCCAAGTGCTACTGAGTTTATATAAAATATAGACGAATCGGCTACAATAAAGGGCGGGGCTAGGCAAAGGCCAATTTTTTGGTGTCTGGATAATACTGGAGCCATCCTCGCACACGACACGTCCGACTCCATCGCGCTTTAACTGGCAACTGATTCAGTAACTAAAGTGTGACCATCTTATAAATGGCGAATCTGCCACAGACTGGGCAAAAAATCTGCCACACTTTGCGCCAAAAATGCCAAAAATATGCCTTTAAGGAAACTGAAAAAAATACACAATGAATTCAATGAAATTTCTTTAATCAATAAAAATATTTAAGTTTTCTTATGCGTTATTATACTTAAACACTACTTACTCTACGTATCCGCATTTGCCTTAAAATTTTCGGTATACATAGATTTTGACGACATCTTTTTGATCATGTTTTTAGTTGGTTATGTAGGAGACACAGTCGCCGTGTCTTTTGTTGTAATTAAAGCTGACACATGTTGATTTAGGAACCTATTCTTTATTTTTGTTTTGTTTAAATTCACCAGACAGAAGATTCTTTCGCACAAAGCGTTGGACATCGGCAAACATAATAATGCTTTCGCGAAATTTGTAATATTTGGATTTGGATATTTTGTAGCCCCATTCGCGTCCAGGATTTTTCCAATCGCTCCCCAAAATTTGTTTACACTCAAAATTGTGCTGGTGGCGCTACTTCCACCTGATTCTAACAAGTCTCTTGGAAACCAAATCAATAAAGAAGTATTCCAGTTTGATTACAGTGCATAATCATCTGAAGCACTTGTTTAAATAAGCGGGAAATCCCCGTATAATTTGGCCATGAAACAGAAGTTGCCAGTTTGAAAAAATCATTTGTAATCTCATTATACATATATAAAACCTGATGTACTGTATACTTTTAAGAAAGATAATTCAAATTATGTAATGTGAATTGTCATGAAATCATTTAAATCTGCCGAAATCTGCCACTTTTGTGAATCGTCAGCAGGATCTGCCACAGATAAAATTTTGGAGCGAAATCTGCCAAAATGGCAGAAATCTGCCACAAATGGTCACACTGTAAATTTAGGACAGTGTGATCAGAAGCTTCTAATTTGCCCTTCTGAATTAAGACGACTTAATTCAGCCAAATGTAATAAGCGTTTTACACGCGCCTATTAAATTTCTTTTCACGTCATATTGTGAAAACCTTAGGTCAAAAACAAGAAACTAGAATACAAGTGAAAAACCTAAAATGAGTGATTCTAGCGACGAGGAAGTTTATTTTTTTACATTAAGTCATTTCCTCGCTGAGGTGGGATGAAAAGTTACGTGTTGCACTCGAGAGCAAAGATTTTTCACCTCGTGTTCTTTTGATTCCCTCGCTAACGCTCAGGATTCTTATTTTTGAATCCTTCGCTTGCTCGGTCATCAAAATTGAGCACGCGGTTAAAAAGCAACTTTGCACTCTTGTATAACAAATAACTATTATTCAAACAATTTAACGTAAAAATAAAGCTGACCATTCAAAAACATTTCCAGTTGTCCTACTAACATCGGTGGGAATCTTGGGCATGACCACGGGAGCCCATCGGCTGTGGGCACACCAGGCGTACAAAGCTAGCACAGGACTACGGATCGCGTTAATGCTGTTCCAGACCTTAGCTGGAGTTGTAAGTATAGTATTTCTTATTGCAGTGCAATCAGGCTGATATTTACCTCCCTCCGTCTAAAACGCATACCTTTGGCTGGAAACCCTTCAGGTCTCCCAAATATCGCCCGGTTTCTTAGAAACGGTCCGCAAGGACCATCTACATGCAGACCGAAAGAAAAAAAAACCGGCCAAGTGCGAGTCGGACTCCCGCACGAAGGGTTCCGTACCATTGTCTTTAAAAACGGCAAAAAAATCACGTTTGTTGTATGGGAGCCCCCTTAAATATTTATTTTATTCTGTTTTTTAGTATTTGTTGTCATAACGGCAACAGAAAAACATCATCTGTGAAAATTTTCAACTGTCTAACTATCACGGTTCATGAGATACAGCCTAGTGACAGACGGACGGACAGCGGAGTCTTAGTAATAGGGTCCCGTTTTACCCTTTGGGTACGGAGCCCTAAAAAAGACGCATACCACCAACCGATATCGGTCGAACTCCAATAGGTATCGGTCGAAGTACTCACTGCCTATTATACCAATGGACGTAGAAATATGGCTAACATTATCATCATTCATTTTGCAGGGACACAAAACTAAACCATTAATTGTGCATTGACACAAAACCGTTCGCGGACTTCCTCCTAAATAATAATTAATCTGTACTGATAAAATAACTGCATATTTTATCTTTTATGACAAAGGCTAGCAACAGTGGCAACATAGCCTATAAAGTGTGTCAAAGTATCTACATAATTTTGCTATTATTTTAACGATTTGGCAATTAAGTTGTTACTTTAGAATTGATGGACCTCTGGATATCTGTGCCTGTAGACAGATGGCAATCGATGGTCGCCAGAGAATAGAAAGATGTAGGTACTTGATTGACATACCTAAACTTTCGACCGGTCAAGCGATCTGGGGCCCAATTCTCCTAAAATAAATTGTTGCCAAACGCAATCGAACCACAACCGTCAGTCAATTTTTGTTTTCGAAAACTTTCAAAATGATTGATTTTGTTTTTTGTGTCAAAGAATTCGACAGCTTTTGAAATTGAAAACTGTCTGAATGCACGGTTCGGCCTTGGTTCGGTTGTGATTTAACAAGATTTATTTTAGGAGAATTAGGCCCCTGATAAGTCATTTCCATACATTTAATTGACGTTTCTATCCTCTAGCGATCATTGTTTACCATTTGTCTACAGGCACTGTTCTGTTCTGCCTAACCTTTTCCCAAATATGTTGGGATCAGCTTCCAGTTTAACCAATCCGCTGAATACCAATATTTTACACGGATCAACTGCCATCAGACCTCCGCAACCCAGTTACTGGGCAATGTATATATGGCCCATTAACCATAACATCAAATTACATTATAAAATAGATGTCTCAGTGGCAGGAATAAGTCCTAATAATAATTATAAAGACCTTTTTATGTAGATCTATGGTAGGTGAAGGAGTTTATTACGATATACATGGTTGAGGAGGGAGCATGCGCATATCCGGCTACTGAACGTGAGACTCTGGGTTCGATTCCCAGGTTAGTCCAAATATTCTGTAAGGAAATTCGAAAAAATTGCTCGGTTTTTCGAATCATGTCTATAATAATACATGTATGTCAGTACAACTCTACCTGCACCTTCGCTGAATACAGAAATCAATTTATCTAAATTCTTATTTAATTCCCCAGGGCTCCATATACGACTGGGTGCAGTACCACAGGCTGCACCACGCCCACTTCGCCACTGACGATGATCCTTACGATTACAACAAGGGCTTCGTGTATTCACACTTTTTGACGCGCCTGAGGAAACTCAGCCCGCACCAGGAGAAACTAAAGGATTCTATAGATATGTCAGATCTTGAAGATGATTCCGTCGTTATGTTCCAAAAGAGGTGAGAATGAATTAAATTTAGTCACATTGTAAAGGTAAAAAAGCGTAACGTCAAGTGATTGTTTTCAAATGCCGGAAGTTCTTTAGACTGTTGTAATAATTTAATAATTTCTGTGGTCCCGGGTTTAGAATACGCCACCCACTTTTGTCCCTTTGATGACGCGATGACATAGGATAGGATGCGACTTATCATAATAACCTATGTCAGGAAGATCGGTAAACATACTACCAATGGTGGTAATAGAGAAGTAGGCATTTTTTTTATTAGAATCTCGAATCTCTTACCTACAACATAGGCAATGAAAAAACCTATAAAACATTTAATAAATGACCCAAACTATAACTATAAATACGAAGCTATGCCGTCATACTTTAGTATCTTCAAATTAACTTCACATTCACACTCTTTAAAATGTCCGTTTCTCGCAAAAAGGATTGATAGAACATTTTTTCCAAAAACTTTAAAAGTATGTATCTCCTCCATATTTCATAGCATTTATTTATTTTTTCAACAATAGTCTCCTTTCTGTATATTCTTTGAAATACTATTAAATACCGACCCTTTCACTAAATCAATATAATTGCGAACATATTATACAGCCCATTACAGCAGTAGACGTTTTGCATTTATGTTTTTTTATACCTGTTCCAGATTGTACTGGGTACTATACACAATACTATTCCTGCTGCTACCTCTTAATGCTCCTCTTGAGTACTGGGATGACACAGTTCTTAGCTCAGTGTTCGTCATCGGTTTTCTTCGGTACCTGATTGTGCTTCATGCCTCGTGGATGATCGAGAGCGCTATATGCGTGTGGGGTCTGAGGCCGGGAGAAAAGTAAGTCACATCAATATTTTGTTGTTATACTTATTAAAAAAGAGGAATTTGCAGAGGAAAAGCAGTCCCTGTTTAAAACCCGACTGTTAAAGAAGTACTCCTACACCTACCTTACCTTACATTGATGGAATTTTTCATCAAAATCGAGAAAGGCTGTCAAAAATTTTACTGGTCGCATTAACCAGGGATGTTTCGGAGGTGATTCTATCGGAACCGAAGTCGGAGTCGGAGTTTTTAAATTTGGTTTGTCGGATTCGGAACCGGAATCGGAGTCGGAGTCGGAGGCAGATTCGGAGGTGTTAGCAGAAGAGAGATGTGTTAAGGACAGGCCTAATAAAATAAAATAGTACCTAAATACATAATTCAGTCAGCCTCTTTAATTTCAATCAAAAGTAATAAACCTACATAAGATAGGTGTAGACGATAAAAAAAAATGCTTCGACCTCCTATTCAAACCTCCGATTTAAAAGTATCGGAGCCGAAGTCGGAAGCGGAGGTGTAATATCCATCGGAAGTTCCGACAAAGCTCCGTAACATCCCTAGTATTAACCACGGTTGATACACTATCAGTATCAACGTTAGAGGCTAGGCTAGTAATTAAAAGTTAACATATACTGACCAGGTAATACCAGTACTGTAATAACTTTTGAGTATAATAAACCTTACAAGCAAGCTATGTTAGTAGTTCTGAATACATTCCAATTTTCCGTGTTAGCCTTTCAAAAGACCGGACTTCTCCTTCCTAACGTTTAAGAAATAAAAAATTGACACATAAAAATAAACGAAACAAACTGGACTATCAATGGATCTTGACATCGTCTGTTTTTTTTTTTTATTAGGTCTATATTATAAAAGTACCATGATATTATTAAATTCGTTTAGTATTATATCAAAAAAGTTACATGCTTAAATGTCTACAACGTAACAATGAATACCGTATAGAAAAATAAGTAAAAGCAAATTTGACGTCATACATAATCCATTTCTATTAGTACTTGAAGTGGTATTTATTTTATCCGTGATTGATTGCCCGTTTGCTGAGAGTTTTAGATGATGTTATTATGTCCAACATACTTAAAGCTATCATCTTTCACAACACTGATGTGTTTAGCAGCGTAGCCGCCTTTCTTGTGCCAGCCATCTCCATGTCATGCTTTTGCTAAACCATTTTCGCTCCTGGCAACATAACGTAAAACGCTCCATTGTACGAGTACCTATAACAACTCCGTTAAAGCCTTATTCTTCCTACTTCAACATTTACTGTGAAAAGTTCCCTCTACATCCACAAAAACACATGAACTAAAGTTTAGAAATATAATTATTGCAAAATATATGTACCTACTTGTAAGAATAACCCTGTGAAGAAACTAGGTGTGGTGTTCCTCCAACCAAAGGGAGGATCCTCCAATCAGGCAGAGTCTTGTGCCTGGCGGGCTACTGCCCATCAGTTGATGTTGGGAGGTTGTACATTGTATACTATCTGCATGTTAAATCTTGATATCGCGATGTAGGCTTGAATAGTTCGCATGTGGTGTGGAAAGATGCTGCCACAACCCTATATATGACAAAATATGTATTTAAAAAATACAGACGTTATAAACGATTCGAATTTTACTTTAAATCGTTTAGTATTTATATTAAGTAAGTATATTATTAGAATCACTTAGAAATTTTAACGTACATTTTTGAAAATATCGAGCGAAGTCTTCTGAGTAATGCGTGAATATATTTTTGTATGGAACATTGGCATCGTATATACATATAATTATAGACCCATATAGAACCAGAATTTTAAAGGATCAGTGCCTCTCAATGGAAAAGGAACCCGTGTTTCCTTCCGTCATTCAAGTCGCACTTGACTGATATCTTCTACTAAAATCATTTATATTTTGTTACAGATCCCCGCCTGACTCAAATACAGTATTCATAATAACTAAGACGTTTTGGCCTCATTACCATTACCTAGTTCCTTATGACTACAAATCAGGAGAATACGGAACATATGGTAAGTTAAGCGTGTAAACTTCCCGAATAGCCAAATTCTGAAACGCTGCTCAATTTTAAGTACCGCCGACGATCATGTCGGAGACATTGTTAACGACATGATTCTCTAAAAATAAAGGCACCGACGACAAAGCCGGTCTGTGTCGGATGTGTGTGTGTGTAGAGTCCTTTAGGTGTCATGCTGTCACTGTCACTTCGTCTTTAAGTGATAGTACATACGCCTAAAGGCAACTTAAAATGGGGAGACAAACGAAAAACTAAAGTAGATGGCAGCACCTCTGTTGGTACCAATTTCAACCAAACAGAATGAGTTAAATTATCGTTTGAAATAATGTCAAACTTTAACCAATGAAATTACTTTGGTACCAGCGATGCTAGCGCCATTAATTCCCCAGTTTCCTAACCCATTGAGTAGTGTTTGAGAATTTGGCCTTAAGCGTGTTTTCAGTAAGGCCGCAAATTCGGAATGGCGTGGCGTACAGTGGGGCGGTTTTGCAGGCGTTACTTAACATACCGACTAGTAGTTGAAGTGTCTTCGTAATAGCGCACGCTAGGAACGCTGCTGCGAAGACACTTCAACTACTAGTCTTTATGTTAACTAACGCCCGCAAAAACGCCCCGCTGCATGCCACGCCGCTCCGAATATGCGGCCTAAAGAGTGAATTACATAGAAGCGGCGTAAGGTGCAGACGCGGCGCAGGCGCGTCGCTTTCACATATTTTTTGGGAAAAAGATTTCAAGCGGCACGACAAAACGTATGAAAGCGACGTGCTTGCGCCGCGCCTTATGCCGTATGCCTTTTCTGTGTAATTCACGCTTAAGAGAGCACGTTAAACTGTCGCTTCCAGTCATACAAATACCTAAAGCGCCAAATCCATAGACAGTTTTGTTGCGTAAGTAATGGCACTCCATTGCCCGCTTAGTCACTTTCAACCTGTGGACACGGCCGTACCAAGTCGACTTCTGCAGGTTTAACGAACTCAGTTAGAAATGTAGAGCAATAACTTGCTAGTGGATTTGGCGCCTTAGAAGCTATGACAGACGTTACGAGCAGTTAGAAGCTCGAAAATAGAGACTGAAAGCGGTTACAACACGAGGTTGCGATACCTTTAAGGATATCGCTTTCTTTTAAAGTAACGTAACTTGAAACTAATCTGTATTCCTACTGTATCTTTTGAATTTAAACTTATTTTACGAATAGTCCGTTCGCATGTTCCTATTCTTTTTCTTGTTAAACAGGCAAAGCTATTATTAGCCGTACAATAGTGTACTATACATATTTTGTAATATATTTTATGTATCGCTGTTGGTTTTCTTAATAAAATAAACTACTTAATAAAAATGTAAAGGTTAGGCCATACCTTTATTTAACCTTTGTACAATTTGATTACCGATAAACATCGAGTGACGAGGGAATCGTACTAATGAAACATTGATGCTATCTGGAGCCTCATAGCGTGGTGCGGTGGTTTGTCAAAGAAAATCCTTATCTAATTTATAAAGGTTTCGGTACGATACCAAAATATTCCGTTTCGCAATTTCAGACTCTACTTTTCGGTACCGAAATATATTTAAGTGTCGTTATATTCGTGTAAACCGAATTTAAGGGTATAACGCGTCATACTGTATTTTAAAGTTGTATTTTAAAGGTATCTTAATTTTTAGGTTATTCAGTCCCTGCTCGAAAATCTGACAGCCGATCTGACCTGTATACAAAACAATCATGTTACAAAAAAGTACCGAAAAAACCCTCTCAAAAATAAGATAGGTTTTTTTCCGTAATGCTTAGTTCCGGCAAAAAAATCTCGAAAATATAAAAAAAGCATAACTCGAAAACTAAAAAAAAACGCAAAACATACATGGGGTATTTTCGAATACACCTGAAAATGAGAATAAAAAAAACCTTTGGAGGTCACTATTTGGACCAGCATGTCTATCGATATTTCCTAGCATAGGTTGTCCTATGAACAATTTAAATATCTGACCGAAAGCCGACTTCAACACAATTGATAATTAAATTGATGAAGACCGATTTTTGCATTTTTACAGACTGTGGCTGTTCAACCGCCTTCATCCGGATCTGGGCAGCTCTCGGCCTGGCCACCAACCTGCGCACAGTGGAAACAATCACTATTCAGAAGGCATTGGCTGACGCTGCTAGAACCAAGAAGGATCTAAAGACGTGCATAGACGCAGCTGTCACCAAGCAGCAGTTGCCTGATGAACATTACCTAAAAAGAGAATAGTGTTTAAAAATATTTTTTATGTAATTTATTGTATGGTATTATAATAAATGTATTTTTAGTAAGGTTTTCTTTACTTGCGAATATTTAAGGAAATGGAACTTGTATGCTTCGAATTCAAAAGATAGCCGCTCTCTAGCGTGTCTGCGAAAACAAGCATTCCATACCATTATTTTTAAAATTAACGGGAGTTAGGTTCGGCGAGGCAACGTTGCAGTTTTTTAAAAAGACACGTCTTTACAGTGTGAACGGTTTAATGAGACTGATTTCAGTATGGAGCTTATAACCACTTATAACTAAGGAAGTTTACAAGTGAATTCTTATCTTAACTTAATAGCTACTTTGTTGTACTGTTCGGCGTGTGAGCTGACGACGATATAACAGCGTTACGCTGATATAACTCGGGATGAAACCTTTTACTTATTTCTCTTTTAACTTATTTTCGCTAGTTCTGCCGCTAAGCACCATTGCTGTGTTCCAGTTTGAAGAGTATTGGTGTGGGTGAAATTGCAGGCACTTGAGTTTTTCCAACTTTGCCTCTACGGTTAACAACGCATCAGTAATCCTCTTGGTATCGTAGGTGTATAAAGTCGGCGGTAAACACTGACCACCAGGTGGACCGTCGGCTTGTTTGCCAAACTATTGCATATAAAATAATTAAAGCGTCCATCCTTCCTCAGCTCAGATACCAATTTGCATCTCTGCCAAAAATCAACAAAATCGGTTCGGTATTTTAGTCATAAAAACTTTGCAAAGAGGCAGACCATTTATCGTTTGACTGTGAATGCGGTTGGCGTAAACTAACACGTACCGTAGATCGGGGTTACTTTGATCAATTTTTTGAGCTCCATGTGTTTGTATCTTATTTATTTTCGCTTTTAGCTGCTACATCAAAAATATTTTAGACTGAATTAACTGAGATATATAAAATCACAAAAACTAGATAAAAAAAGCTACAGAGCATAGTTTTCGATAAAAAAAAGGAGAAATTTTCCTTATCAAAATCGGACCGTAGGCTTTTTAATCAGGGGTGTGATTTAGTATTTTTTATCTTCGCCATCTAACTTCACAGACACCTCTATACCGTATGGTAAAATAGGAAAACTGTCAATGTTGTCTATATAGTTAAGTCAAAATGCTGATCCATTTTTACAGAGATATATGACCAAATGCAATATTTTTAGTAACTATTAATGTCGCCCCTTGATATCAAAGTAATAATCAATCGCTGGTACTTAACGTTGGATAATAAACGAGGGGGCAAATTCTACTAACAGAAACTTTAATCAATTGCAACTTAATCGTTCATTCAAACAGTTTTCGTTTACGAAAACTGTCCAAATGTTTGATTTTGTTTTTGTTGACAAACAATTTGATAGTATTTGTAAACGAAATCTGTCTGAATAAACGATTCAATTGCAATTGATAAACGTTTCTGTTAGTAGAATTGGGCTCTTGCTTGTTCATCAACGTTTACAACTCTAGTTCGGTTGCGTACCGCCCGTCGTCCCAGGACGACACTTAATTGTCTTATCTATTGTGTCTATAATTACCGTGCTTGAGGTTTTAACCACCGTTTAGTCGATTAATTTACTAAATTGTTTAGTAGATGGTTGCATAATCAGAGAATGCTTTTTGGTAAAGACAAGCCTTAGAAGGATACCGTCACATTTAGTGAATCATATTACGTTTCATATTCGTAATCATAAACGCAAGTGGACTGCAAATCCAATCGCAACCGTAAACTATGCAACTCCCAAATGCAGCTTGAAGGGAGTTAAGACGAGTCAGTGTAACTGCGTGACAACTGCTGACTGGATGTGCAGTTCACTTGGAATTATGATTACGAATATGAAACGAAATATGATTCACCAAATGTGACGTGGGCTGTGTGCACACGTGATGGTATATATACACCGTGTTACAAAAATACCCCTAAAGCCGAAAGGAGATTAAAAGATCCCTTGTAAAGAGTCTATTGGCAAATTATTAAAACAAAAGTACCCAAAAAAAAATTGGACACCCATATCATAAAACATAATCATCACTGAAACGCAACCCTGAAAACATAAAACTAAAGAGTAGACTACCCAGAAAGTTATTTACATTCTTACCTAATTTCCTCTGAGAGGCAAATGACAACAACCATAAAAGACTACTTGATTAACATTTTCTTTTTATGGGGAATTATGTAACACGTTGTATAATAAGAAGAAGAAGGTAAAAAGTGTGGCTCTCGAGTTAGTCTCTATTTCAATAATTGTGCATTTAGCATTATCACGAGGACCTTCCTTGATCTTCTTGTTTTTTTAAGATTAGAATATATAAAAAATATTGTAATCTGTGTCTTGACGTTCACCGAACCATGTGCATGGATATGTTTATCATAAACATAATAAGCCCATTACTGCCCCACTGCTGGGCATGAACCTCTTCGCAGAACGAGATTCGTGGAGAGAGAAGGGTTTAGGCTTTAGTCCACCACGCTGGACTCGTGCAGATTGGCCTGAATCGAAAACTTTTTAGAGCCCTCTCATGTTTCCTTACGATGTTTTTCCTGATAATCAAATTCACATAATTTGTAATGTAACAGACGGCCCCAGGATCTCCCGAGCACGTCTGCTACACCAGTTGTAAAGAATGTGTAGGGCATTCAATACCTAGTACATAAATAACAATAATAGAAATGGTTAGAGAATAAGAGTCAGCGTAGCTTTACGTCCCTTGGAGTAGTCAGCGAGCTCCTTCTCGTAGTCACGGCGTTTGTCGATGGCCCACACAGCCATCTGATAGAAACCGGCGGCAGCAAACAGACCGGCTGTAGCATTTAGTCGTAGTCATAGTAGTAGACGTAGACGACAGCAGGTCCGATCGCCGATCTCACAAGCGTAGGTAGGGCAGGAGACGAAGTGAAAAGAAGGGAGAAGGGGTTACCGACGGGCACAGCTTTATTATCTGGCTTTCCAGTTGGATAACATGCCACAGCTGTTAATAACACCAAGGGAAACACGTAGAAATTCCACAAATGCTTTTATTTAACTTGATACGCTTCATTTCAGTAGAATATCAAAAACTGTGCTGCTATAGACATATTCCAAATTTCAGTTTATTACATTTCTCAATATAAATTATACAGAAAAATAATGGTATCAAAAATCACCATCGGTGTCCAAAAAACAATCTCCAAAAGCCCCGTCTAAATTAGAATCCCATCTGTCATCAATAAAAAAGTATAAAATATAAATAGCAAGTAGGTAGGTGAATGACCATGAAGGTGATACTACAAATTATGAATTCGAAAATTCAGGGGTGCGGGCTTGGATGGAACTCAGAGCCTCATGTATGGGAGGCAATCGTTCTACCGCTAGGTAGTCATCTATCACTGCACTGTATACTATAAAAATGTATGTACATAAGAAAAATATTTATTCGACGGTAACTATAACGTTTTATTTAAAAAATGCGGTAGAAATTAACTAACAAAGAAACACTGAATCAAACTTTATTTGGGTTTACACATAGGGATATTGGACAATACATTGTCACGACTGTTCGATCAAATACATTGATGTAACTTCTTAGTTGTGTCGTACTGTACCTTGCTATGCAGACGTAACTTTCGCTACTTACATCTAAACAAATAAAATCACAAACAACACACAAAAGTACACAACTACCAATTCCATACTCTAACATTAGTTTATATTTTAGAACTTTCTACAAACACTTATTAGCATAACGATGGGACATTAATTAACCTTAAGAGCGCTTGAGTACGGCTTCCGATTTGAATCCGAGAAAATAAGATCCGAACAAGCTGCAGTAATATTTGGATGAAAAGTAGTAAGTACACAACATCCTATTCGAATTTCATACATTTGCAGACGATATTCCTCGAATCTTGTTTTTTTTAAACTGCAGGTTAACAAACTATCTCGTTATAATGCTTAATTTAATTACAAAATTAAAATACTAAGTATTAACTAAACACGCAACCATCACTATTATCCACAAAATAATGTTATAGGTAGACAAAGCACAGAAAATCGTCGGAGCCAAACCGACAAATTCACTGAACGATTCGACAAACAATGAATAATCTGAATAATTTCTATGAATATATCAATATTTTAAGAAACAAAAAAACAACACATTTTTAACCAACTTCAAAAAGAAGGAGGTTCTCAATTCGTCTGAATGTTATTTTTTTGTTTTCTTTTTTGTTTTTTTTTTATGTTTGTTACTCGATGTTTTCGCCAATTATGAATGGATTTTGATGATTCCTTTTTTGTTTGGTAGGCCATACTTCAGAGGTGGCCCCATATAAATTTTATCGAAATTGAGTCAGCGCTTTTTGAAAAAATCAACAACAACAAAAAAACATATACTTATATGACGTTTTGGTTTGTTCCCTTCAGCAAAAGTTTTGATGAGGACTTTCAATCTCTGTTTTAACTGTCGTCACAGAAACATTGGCCAAGAACAAAGAAGATTGTATGTATTTGTAAGGAGCCATCATGATATTAGGCACCTATTCTTAAAGAAAACTACCTAGTTGCTGGAAAGATTACGCAACTGTGTCATTTAAATTTGTAGTCTTGAACCGTGTAATTTGTGGCACTAAAACGTATTTACGTTTACATACACAAATTGCAGCATAAAGCTGACTTACATCCGTCACCTCACACTTCAGGTCCAGTTGAAAACCAGCGTCAGGCATTAGTTGTCTGGCATTTTTGCTGAACTGGGCCTTTTTGGCGCAGCCGTGAGTGAGGCACACTCCTGCTAATTTCTTTTGTTTGTTTTTTTTTTCTGCTTTATTTTATATTGTGTGCCTTTTTAGTCTGTGCTAAATAAATGTATTTTCTTTCTTTCTTTCTTCTTATTTAATAAAAAACTTTAAATAAAAGTAAAAACCGACTTCAAAAAAAAACTAAAAAAGAGTAAAATCAAAAATTAACAGTTTCAGAAGTCGGTGGATTTTATTTGTTTCAGTGTAGGTTTTTACTTTTATTTAAAGTTTTTTATCTGTGATCAGACTCAATGCACACCAGTGCTTCTCCTACATGAAAATTATGTGATTACTACGTCATCTATGGGTGATATAGTACTTATTACTTCTATGGTGATATTGTACTTAACTTCAGAGTGACAACCTCGGGAATGCAATTTGATATTTTTTATGTCACTACGTATTGTTAAAATGTATTATAAGAGAGCCGCTCTACGTGAAATTAGTTTGTAGGCACTGAAATTACGGGTATGTAACATTCGTATAAATATAATTAACTAGCTTTTGCCCGCGACTTCGTCCGCGTGAAAGCCCACAGGAACCCTGCAATGTCCAAATGCATTCGCAATTTTCACTCTAAGGCGACGTTATGTGATTAGATAATTGCAAAGATCGCAAGCTACGGCCCTTAATGCATTATAATATTGACTATACGGCGATAGCATCCAGCCAGGAAAATCTTCAACTCCTTCCTGTTTTTCCAGCAATACTCTCCTAAACCTGAAAGAATATCAGTTATTTATAATTACCAAACCGTCACGGACACTTGGCAAACGGATTGGTTAGTTATCGCAGTATGTTGTTATTAGCAGATAGAGGGACGCTGCTGCAACTTTCCTATTGACACCCCGTAGTCACCTTTTACCCTTGGGGTGAAAGGACACTTTGTCGGCATCCAAACGGCCAATTAAAAATACAACAACAGAAAAACTAACTGACATGAGAATCGAACGCAGGACCTCGAAATCGACGTGTGCACTCACACACATTACCAACGGTCAGTATTTAAAACGTATTCACACAGAGCTATTATATCTCTAAATAGTATAAATTGAAGTCGCTTTTCGCGTCTGGGGTCCCTAAGCACTAAGTCCGTGGTTTCGGCCTTAGTTACGAACGTTTCCTACTCCCTATCACCTACGGACATACGATTATTTCGGGGCCCGAACTCAGAATGAATGACAACACGATTTGACAGTTGTCCCTACTACCGATGTGTTTTTGCGTCCGAAAAGTTTGAACTTGACACTTGTATTGTTCACTCCTACGTTTCGATTTCGAGCTACTTTCGGACGGGCGACTAACTTCGTTGACGGACTTAGGGAGTAGGCCCCCTGTTCGCTTACTACTTCTAAACTACTCAATAGATTCTGATGCGGTTTTCATCTTAATTCAGGTAATTTCTTCCGGAAACTTTTAAGCTATAAAACGTACCCGAGTGACGCCGGGGCGGGTCGCTAATTGTCTTATAAGACAGTTTTGTATTATAAAAAGAATCAAGTTATTCCAATTTCCTTATTCCTCTACTCAATTTTATGACAAATGAAATTCATATTAAATCGAAAAGGACCAAATTAAATTACAAGACAGGCAACCTGCAGGGTCTTTTCAACCTAAAAACCAATTGAGGAAAAAATCAATTATCCCATCACTATGGAAGTACCTACGCAATTATTAACTTTTTAAGGGCACCTTGGTCCCAGCCTTGGCCCGCCTCCTACTGATTGTTTATGATCAAAAGTGCAAGACTACGGCCGGTTCCAAAATATGTCTCGTGGATCACCTTGTGATGTTTTACCTCAGTCAATTTTGAGAAATGCGCCAATGACGTCAGATAGCAGATGGTCATCGCGACTCGCTTGCTGCCCTTATAATTACAAGGGCCCTGACATTATGATCAGTAACCGAACGAAATTTATGACAGAGGTGAATTTTTACCACGCGACTGAATGTATCTTAAACCATGTTGATAATCTACTTAACAAATACTGGAGACTGGACAGTCATTAGCAAAAGTCGATGATGATTTTGGAATTCCAAAATTAACTCTGAAATTAATTGTTTATCCAAATTTGTCATAGTACGATTCTTTAAAGAATTCTCTACTCTATCGTTATTGACACGAAATAATAATAATTGGCATGTTTTCATTCATAAATCAGTTTTGAAACTTTGAGCAATCATCACTTACTTCTGTCATTGACTGTACTAGTATAATATAGTATAGACGACACGTTTGGTGCAGTGGCTAAGCGATTGGCTTCTGCGCTACGGGTCGTGGGTTCGATTCCCACACGGAACAAAAATTTGTATGGCCTACAGATGGTTGCTTCGGGTCTGGGCGTTTGTGTATGTGAGATTTGTGTCTGTAAACGCACCCACAATACAAGAGAAATCTTAGGGTAGGGAAAGGTAAAAAAAAAGTTTATTCGTTAAGGTATGCTCAACCCCTAGACCTCTATAACCTGAACACGAGATTAATTATTTTTAACAAGGATAATGCAAAAATCTATTCAGTTATTGATCGCAGTAGAATGTTAAGCGCGCTGCCTTCTACATGACAATTGATACGCTTTTTAACGTGCGAGACGGCATGAGCAGCGGAAACAACGCTACGTGCTACGTATTTGGCATACTACTATTGCATCTTCACATTTGAGTATCTTTGCATATACACCGTGGGCCCGAGGTACCCGACAGATTTTAACCTTCGATTCAAATGCCTAATTGGAGAAGAAAAGCTAGGATATAGTTTGTTGAAAAAAGCTTTATTTTCGAAATATTCATTATTTAATGAAATTCACAAATCGATAAATATCTATGGTAACAAGTCCCAGGAACGCGGTGGTCTTATTTGACGGGGAGGGTTGTGAATGTGAAGTGAGAAGTTTCTTATCCACTCACACGATAATTTATAAATGTTGCCAGTTCAACCTAAGGTATTGTTTAGAAGGAAGCACTAAAGTTAATTTATTCATAAGGAAAAGAAAAAAACATTTTTTTTTTCTTTTTTCTACTTTTTTTGTATAAAATTTGACTCTTAATGGCATCAGAAAGGCGTGGTTAAAATCTTTCGGGTACCTCGGGCCCACGGTGTATACCCAGCTGACATCAGTCTATACTCCTGAACACATGCCCCCTTATTACAAAAGATGGTCTAAGAAAAACCTAGGTTTTAAAATAGCCCCGTCTCTTTTTGTTATATAACATACGAAAGTGATAGGTATATTTTAAACCTGGTTTTACCTTAGTCTTGGTTTATAAAATAATTGTACCTAATAAGGGGGATCATGTTTAAAAAAAATTAGCTTCAAATAATTTGTCACCTTACCTAAAAGCAGAGAAGTAATAAGTCCAAATATAAGTAAGACAAGCGCAGATCGTACGTCAATAGCTCTAGCGGAGGTAAAACCGGGAGGCGGCTCGCACTGCGGCATGTCGGGAACCAAGGCTGCTTCCAGACGAGCGAGGGCACCGCCACTGCGCAGCTGTAAGAGACTACACACAACAACGCAGATAATAAAACGAGAAATTAATGTACGAGTATGTCCTAAATTAGGGCTTATGGAAATATAATAGTCGATTTCGCCAAAAGGTGTCAGTAGTTTTCCAACTACGGCGACGATATAATTTACGCCCGTGGCATCGTCAATTTCCTTATATGGGTTTTAGGCTATCTCCGGGCCAAGTTTCAGTAAAATTGGTACCTACAGTATTTTAGTCATGATGTAACGAATTTACAGAGAAACTCACTGTCGGATTATTTTATAATAACTTTCGTGAAACACATTCATATTTTTATGATTAGTAACGGTTTACTCATCATGTGCATTTATCATATAAAAATATTTTAGAAATAAACTAGTGTAGGTAAATGTTCTAATAGGTACTATGAACACAGAAATCTAAATATATTATTTGGATGAATATGACTATGAATAAAGCTAAGATTACCGACTTCTCCAAAAAAACACAAGACTCGCAAATAAAGATGAGGTTTAGCGTAGCGCGAATCTTCGTTCTATCTAGTGCTCCAAGTCTCTCTCTCGGTCTTTAGTAAATGCACAACCGACTTTGTCAATACAATGTTCATACTCAATACTCTCTATATTACATTCCAAATATAGGAATTGTATAAGAATGTTATAATCCTGAATGGATTATACTTAGTCAGTGGTACCTAATAATGGGCTAGACTCCGGTAAACCGGAATAAATAAAACGGTTTACTGAAATGAGTGGAATTTGCATTAATTATACCTGGTGTCTCAAAACAAAACAAGGGAAAGTGCTTGAAATATTAAAAACAGCAAAAAGGAGACTTCAGTTTTTAAATGTAAGAAATACTTACCTACTGTAAGTATTCAAAGATTTTCAAAAAGGTCTCTCGCCTAATTTAAACCATTTATTTTGCCACAAACAAGATATTATATAAAACATTAATAAAACACATTTAAATGTTAAGATCGGTGTGTGGCAAGAAATACAGCTGAGTATTCGCTGTGCATACAGCACACAGCACTGATTATCAGCTGGTCCCTGCCATTTGTCGCAGACGCAAATAAGATAAAAAACAAAAAATTAAACACAACCATCTCATTAACACAGCAACAATCACAATGCTACATAAGAAAATGTGAATCGACACTCAGTACAAAGCACCATGACCCGACTCAACACAAGAAACTGCACATAAAATGGATACACAAGACCGCTATTAATAGTAATTTCTGAATACACAAGAATTTTCTCGAAATAAGTATGCTTTTTCAAAGTCAGACAGCTAATCTGTGAATTGAACCAACACAAACGCGGAAAAATATCCTATCCTAACAAATGGACAATCGGCTCATTAATAATACAAGGGGCTGGGCTAAAGGTGTAATAAATAACAGAACCTTAATAATACAAGGTTAGTCAGAAAGGGGGTACTAATCCGAAAGGGTGTTAAAGTACACATAATAATGAATGACTTTTGTTCTACAACTTTTCTCAAAACTCAATAGTTTAAGAGAAACAGTTGTTCAAAAATCTCAAAAAAATATCTCTAAAATCTATCTATCCCCAGTTATGATCAGCTGTGTTTACATTTTAGGTCATATTTGGGGTCATGAATTAGAAGCACCATTTTCTGAATTTGTAACTAAAGCAGGGATGAAGAATTTTTGAAAAAACTAAAATAAAAATCATTTTATTAGGAAAAAAATATATATCGAATTTTGAAATTTTAACACTTGCTTTCAAACAGTCATCAGCGATCCTATAAGTGGGCTTCGGATTAGTACCCCCTTTCCGACTAACCTTGTATAAAGTTGAAATAAATAAAATAAAAACAATTGGATGTATTGCTGTTCCTAAAGTCAATAATTACGAGTCAAGTTTTTTTTATAAAACAATATAAACTTAATTGTATCAATTGATAGTTTAACTCACGAGAGCAGTGTAGGTCTAGCGTAGGGCGATTGTCGGGGAAGAGGGAAGGCAAGATGCGCACGAGTGGAGTGCACCGGCAGCTCCCTGACTGCGCATCGGCCTCGAGCCTGACTGAGAGACCTGAAACCAAAGTATGACAGCAACAATGAAAAACCGGATTGGAAGAGTAGTAGACCACATGAGGCTGAATAATATCAATAAAGGGCATGCTTCTTACTCAAAAGCACGCTACTACGTACGGAGTTACTACTAATATTTAGCAACAACGAAAGCTTATGAAAGTGAGACGCACATCTGAATAACCCGAAAAAACATGAAAAATACTCGTAGCTTTGTGGTAAAAACTTGCAGGAATAAATTATACAACAATATAGTTTATTTTATTATAATATTACAATCTCTAGCATCGCAATCGGCAGCTTGAACGTATGGATCATCAGAGCTGAACAAACAGCGCTTCAGAACTTAGGATAAGTACCGAATAGGCCTGCATTGCATCCCATCCTATACAGGGTGTTAACGAATTCGTGTAATTCCTTAAAACCACATGATCTACTACTGATGTAGACAGGCCCCGCACGGGATTTAGCTTGATTAAAAATAAAAATTATTTTTTCATGCGGCTTTGTTACCGATCGTATCTAAACCACCTAATAAGGATTCAGTAAAAAAATTAGAATTTATTTTTTTGCAAAAAATATGTTTTATTTGTGTGAACATTTCGATACCTAAAAAACTAATAAAAGCACGGCGACACGGCTGGCGGGCGCGACTAACGCGATGTCGCTCTTTGCAGTCAGATAACTATCAAGGCTTTAAAATGACTCAGAAATAGAAAATCAAGTTTTTATTTTTTTTGTTAATTTTCAAAAATTCCTATTTAGGGTTAATCTGTGTCACCAGTAGATCACGTGGTTCGAAGGAATTACACGAATTCGTTAACACCCTGTATATATCCCATCTATTTTCACACAAATTGGATTTAGCAGATTATGGTTCTATGTAGAGGATTAACTTCCACTTGAATTTGTACCACACACCACAGAGGAATAACGAATTGAGTGCAATGTGCGATGAGCTGAGCGCTTGACTTAGCGTGGATGCGATCGAATAGCACCCGTTACTTTCTCATAGGGGGAAAATGATTTTAGGTAGAAATATATTTAAGCATTTCTTCTGTTTCCTGCTCCGTGCGCTTAAAGGAAGAACATACAAGATACATGACACAATAATACAAACTACAGGGTGTAAATGAATTCGTGTAATTCCTTCAAGCCGCGTGTTCTACTGGTTGACCCTGCATAGCCCCTGCATCGAAAACATTCAAAAGAAGTTTATGAGGTACATACAATATAGATCCAAAACTTATTTACCCAATTATTTCAGCCGCTGCAAGAAATTTCATATTCTTCCACTATGTGAGCGCAGGAAAATAGCGGATTTAGTATTATTGTTTAGTTTAGTAAATGGTTCAACCGACTGTTCTGAGCTATTGAACAGTATTGGGCTACGCGTACCATCTGCGTTGTTACGTAAACATAATCTTTTACATATTCCTGTGGTACGATGCACTTATAGGCAAAACTCCTATATGATAAGGGCGAGCAGAACTTACAACGCAACGTGTCAAGGCGTGGAAACTGATCTTTTCTACACTAGTATTCCGAAATTAAAAAAGGCAATGTGTGAACATTTCTTTGATGCTAATTAAGAGATCAATAGATAAATGAAAAAAAAACCTGTGTAATTAACTGTGTTCAAAGTTTCTTTTTTGTGTCTATCTATTCTACTCTCGTTCTTAACCGTGAAAACTTGTTATTGGCCATCATGTAATACTGTGTGTGATAATTTTGTTCTAGCTGTAAGTTTTCTAGAGAAATAAAATAAAATAAAATAAAATAGGTTTTTTTAGAATCAACAAAAAAAGTTTTCAAAAATGAACCATGGTATTCTGTATCTGAGTAATTTTAGCGTTCCAAGTTAACTGACTGCGTGGAGCTATATCGCGCTAGTCGTGCCCGTCAGCTGTGTCGCCGTGCTTTCATTCATTTATGCGTGGCATCGAAATTTTCTATCACATAAAAAAATACTTGGGAAAAAAAAGTTTATTTTTATTTTTAAATACTCTAAATCCCTTGCGGGGTTCATCTATATCATTAATAGATCATGTAGTTTGAAGGAATTACACGAATTCGTTTACACATTATACAGGGTGTTAACGAATTCGTGTAATTCCTTAAAACCACATGATCTACTACTGGTGTAGACAGGTCCCGCACGGGATTTAGCTTGATTAAAAATAAAAAAATAAAATTCTTTTATTTTCATGCGGCTTTGTTACCGATCGTATCTAAACCACCTAATAAGGATTCAGTAAAAAATAAGTTTTTTTTTTTTTCAAAAAAATAATTTTATTTTTGTGAACATTTCGCAGCCACGCATAAATTAATGAAAGTACGGCGACACGGCTGGCAGGAACGACTAACGCGATATCGCTCTTTGCACTCAGATAACTCAAGGCTCTAAAAAGAGTCAGAAACCGAATACCAAAAAAAAAATTTTAGATTTTTTTGCATTGATTTTCGAAAATTCCTATTTAGGGTTAATCTGTGTCATCAGTAGATCACGTGGTTTGAAGGAATTACACGATTTCGTTAACACCCTGTATAGTAAGATACTACCTCAGCGTAGAACGCGCTACTCTTTGTCCCGCAAAAAAAGCGTAGTCCTGTCTGGCGGCTCGCGCCAACCCTTCTTCTGCCGACGACACCAAGTTGTCAGCGTCGGAATAGCCTCGGATGTAGAAAGCATTCAACTGCACGTCTTTTGTTGACTGCAATTTATAAGTAAACGTAAATAATACTATTTTTTTAACCTACCACAATATTCATCATTCATATTGTCAAGGGCGTAACCCTATATATAATACCTACATTATCTGCATAACCTACGAAGAACCATATTCTGGAGAAAATTACACAAATATACTCGATGACTTCTTTACCGTCTGGAAAAAATTGGGTACAGGTAATTAGGTGAACGGAGGCCTTCTGCCTTGGAATTTCTTCTTTTTTTTATTTGTTTTGTTAGTCCATAGATACCTACTATATAAACTCAAATCATATACAGGTGTGTATGATTTGAATTTAGTTTGATATTATTTAATCGATTTATTTACATCAAAAGTTACATGATTATTGATTTAGTATGAAAATTTATTACAAATTAGTAGTATTTATTGATAGATAAATTTCATTATCCTGTGTAGTACTGTAATTATAGACACAATAGATAAACAATGGCGGCCGTACCGTTTTCGGTACACTTGGGCGGTTGTGAATAAAGGCAATTTAAAAAAACTATGCCAAGGGGTCCTACTCTGTTCGCCTATTATACCTAACTTATTTCCAGACGGTAAAAATAAACATCCAGTAGGTAGACGTTTGTTGCACGTTACGCATGGGTAACCATCATCATCAATGCCGAAAAATGTAAATATTAAAATATGCATATTATGACCAAAAATAGAAGCTAAACGAGTAATAAGTAACATAGTTATATTATTTTGTTATGGTAATAACTAGAGACCGGATTATATGCAAATGCATATTGCATATGCATTATGCATTTATAATGCCAAAATATGCATTTGCATATTTTGACTATTTTTTCAAGTTATTGTATATTTTAGCTAAAATCAAAATAATGATCGTGCATATTTTGGGCGTCTTTTCTTTAATTGCAACTGTATCTAACTAGAAACAATTACATTTTCTTATTTTTGAAGTATAAATAATGTACCAATTCAACAGAAATAATAATAAATAAATAAATAAAAAATCATTTTATTTCAGACAGCTACGAGATCCATACATTGTTAGTAACAGTTTTGCACTTAAAATACTATTTTATTAGTAACTTAAACTAAAGACGAATGAATGCGAAGACCACCCAACAGCTAGACACCCAGAAACTATATAATAACTTGCATAAGTTAGTAATTTGTTTTAGGGACGATTTTTCAATCGCCAAATACCTTTTAACTTAGGAATAAAGGGGTTTGAGTAACTTTGTATGGACTAGTGGCGTCATTTTTTTTTTTCAGCGGCCACCTATAATTTTCATGCTACTTTGTTGTGGTGTGTTAAGTACACATATAAGTATGTTCAATTACTTTTGTCCTAAGTAATATCGAAGATGAGATATTTGCATTTGAAGATTATAAAAATGTCGTCAATATAAGTACTTCAATTACTGTTCTGCCTAAAGAAATCTTAGTTATGTTTTTAGAAGGTTAATATTAGAGATTGGCTTTACTGTTTTACGACCGTCTATCAATGTGAGGTTAGTATTTCTTGGAAAATAATAAAAACACATTATTATACTTTACTGAAGTTTATTACATGATAAGTAAAAACACATTTTTTAACTCTCTTCGTCTATTTCGTTCTCAATGTCATCGAATAATCTGATCTAAAAATTGTGCCGGCGGAGTCAGATTATTTTGATATCTGCCCCATCACATGTACCATATAATGGACATTGCATGCGAACAGCAGCCTAAGGTCCGTTTCGCAATAATACATGAGCAATAGTGGCCCAATATTGCATCCAGCCCTTGTGTAGCTCTTTTATCCGTCTAAGTGAATGTCTGGATTGGATCCTGCCTCTAAGAAACCACGGATCAACCCAGTTTAAGGTTTCCGCCTAAAAATCATTAATGTTGGGTTCTCTGCATACTTCAATCACATATGAGCCGTCACTTTTTACATGTTCTCGGTAGTAGTTACGAGCTTGTTGTACTTGATACGTTCCAAGTGCATAAATAATTAAATCATCGGCACTTAAAACAGGAAAGTCATCCAGCCCAGGAACTTCAGCATTCAGCGGTCCATTCATCTACGTCATTGTATTTGATTTATTTTATTTGAAATTCTTAAATAAAAACGGTAGAAACCTAAAAGAGTGCAGTAGAATATAATAACTTCTTCGATTTTAATGAGCGATACAAAAGCAAATATCTCCGTTCCGATAAGGTTTAGAGAAATGTATCCATAATAACTTTTGATCGCTTTATTCTGTTCTTTCATAATATCTAAGTTTCATTACTGGAAGCTCAACTTCAAAACGACGCCAACTTTACCCAAACCCCTTTGACGTTTTGACATTATTTTCTGTACAAAAGCTGTCAAAACGCCAAGTTTATTTCTTAGGTTAAAGTTATCTGACTATTGAAAAATTGGCCCTTAATTTAATGTACTTATGCTGTTTTTTTTTTATAATTAATACATAATTTGGTATTGCATATTTTAGCACTTTTTGGCGATTTTGTTGCATATTTCGACCATTTGAAGTTGCATTTAAATAATCCGGTCTCTAGTAATAACAATGAAGAGCTGGACATAAAAGTATACATTTAATACTAAACTGACTGATTTCGTACAACTGAATACTTCACAATACCAACTTACGCGATATGTTATTATTGTTTTGACCATGGCTCTGATATTACGCTTTTCAAACCTTCCTTCTAAATAAAAGTAAGACTAAAATTCTTATTAAGCAAACCCTTTGTTTTACGTCACTAGTCGAGAGTAACTTTTCACTATGGCAAAAAGTCACCTATTAACTTTATGACGTCCTGTCGGTATAAGAAAGTTTAGATGAAGACACTTATACAATTCAGCAGTGACCCGCCCCTGCGTCGCTTGAGTACGTTTTATAGATTAAAACCTTCCGGGAGAAATTACCTAAATTAAAATGAAAACCGCATCAAAATCCATTGCATGGTTTAAAAAATCTAAGCGAACAGGAGAAGCGACTTTGTTTTATACTATGTAGAGATGTTTATAGCGTGTCTGTGTGTGAAACCCTCTGGAACATTTAATGCGATATATCAAGCCGAGTGTCGCGCCGAGCTTTGAGTGTCGCAGTGTCCAAGTACAAACGTAACAGAAATAAGTGTCAGACGTCATAGTCGTAGTTTATTGCATGCACACCTTTACAATGCGCCGACCGCGATCCGACGAGAGGCGACCTTTCTTGCTACGAATTCTTTCTTTAACTTGTATTTTTATTTAAGTACTTCGACTTTTGTGCAGTTCGTCTTTAGAAGTTTTCAACAGAAATTAAGTGCCTATGAACCGACGTCCCTGGGAGGTCAAGAATAATTTTAATGGTTAATTTTTTTGTGGTGTAGTTACTTATAAAAGAACCCATAATGGACTATTTTGCCTATTCATATACGTCTTGAAGTGTCACTAGAAACTAACTAAACTTTACGAACGCATATTTTTTATCGTGCTAACCTTAAGATAAGATTCACTCAAAACTCAATTAGCTCAACTTGTAATTGCGAACAATAAGTCTGCTCAGACATGAATACATTAGATACGTATTAAAGAAACGACGAATTGTAATTATTAAGTGAACGTGTTGTTCTCAAGTAAGTGAATTTTTATTTTTTATTGAGAATAAACTGTATAAACCCACAATGTTTAACTCAATTCTATAATTTAATAATATTTACAGATAGAAAATCATTTCTTGTGCAGTCGGTTTTTAAGTTCATGTTTATGAAAATTGTTTTGCCGAAAGCCAAACAACTGTGCGAATCTGGCGTCCCGTCACTTGAGTTCGGTATCACTTGTTAGTTGTCGGTTGTCAGACGGTTGTCGGATACAAATCGCTTTAAATTAAACTCCTGAAAGGGACGAAGGTTCGCTGTCATTTGAAGCAGCTAACCTTTTTGGATTACCGTTTTAGTAGATCTTTGTCGTAAAAATACGTCTTAGGTCGTTTTTTGACGATGGCAATTTGTAACTAGGTACCTTACCACAGAACAGATAAACTTACAAACACATCGTCATATTATTAAGTCTGTGCAAAACACATATTAATTAACCTATGACAGTAGACCATCAATTTAAAACCAAAGTTGTTTATGTAAAGATGTAAGTAAACAGGCTTTGTTATCTATTTGCCACTTAGAGCATATATTTGCCACGAATACGTTCCCCGATAGGCTTGTAAAAACTTTGTATACACAAACTCTTTAAAAAGCTCTATTAAGCTCATACGTCATTCCAATTTACCTTTTGACTTAGGGGGCTATTACTATCATAGATCTATGAGTTATACACCGTGAGCCCGAGGTACCCGAAAGATTTTAACCTTCGATTCCGATGCCTAATTGGAGAAGAAAAGCTAGGATATAGTTTGTTGAATAAAGCTTAATTTTCGAAATATTCATTATTTACGGAAATTCACAAATCGAAAAATATCTACGGTTACAATACAAGTCCTATGAACGCGGTGTTGCGACTTTTGTCATACCATACCCCTCTCGCCGTACGTCTTATTTTTCGGAGAGGGTTGTGAAGTGAGAAGTTTGTTACTCCCTCCCTCACACGATAATTTATAAATGTTGCCAGTTCAACCTATGGTATTGTTTACCTACATGGAAGTACTAAAGTTAATTGATTAAAACAAACACTGAATTGGACTTTCGTTGATATAACATTTGACTCACACCATCAGAAAGGCGTGGTTAAAATCTTTCGGGTATCTCGGGCCCACGGTGTAGATATATGATAATGTAATATAGACATATGAATCATTTCTCCATACAAAGATATGACTCTAGAGGTCAAATAAAACATATGATCCTATACATATATATTCCTTGATATATGATAGTGTAATATCCCCCTTAGAGCAATGCGGTAGACCTCCGAGTCATCGGTGGCCGCGTTGCTCTTAGTTGCTCTGTATGTTTTGCCATTCATTTTTCAATTCTGAACAAAACTTCTTGTCTATCCTACATGGCGTGTTACATTCTTCCATCCTAAATAACCCGCCACTGGTGACGTCAGTTTGACTTACACCATTGGTGACCCCGGTCTCAAGCACCACTTTGGTGCCAAAACTCTGGAACTTGAGTCCGCGTCGCCGTCGCGGGATAGGCTGACAGGTTGACGGTGGGGGACGTGCAATAAGGCAACTACTCGGAATCACAACACAAATCGATGGCGGATGAAAGAGTTATTCGACTTTTTCGAACCACCCGTATTCGAATCACAGACATATACGTCACCAGTGGCGGGTTAATCTCTCTCTTCTTTTTATTTTTGCAGTTTTATATCTCTTAATGAACTCGGTTCTAACTTCCTTGTGGAAGGTTACACTACATGTGACATTGCTGTCACTGGTTTGCACCCTTTTTTTTCGTGGGAAAATCCTAATGGATGCCCTTCGCCCGAAGAAGGCGAAGGGGTATACCGGACTCTTACCGGCTAAAAACCCACGGTGTTCCTTTTCCCGACCCTTGGCCGAGGTCGCGGGATTCGCAGCTGCATGCACCGCGACCCCGGCAGGCCTCGGTCCGCCAGCCACTGGCAGACCTCTTCCTCTGTGGGGCATTGCCCCACGTCTTCCTGAGAGGCGCGCACGGAACACAGCGTGCCGCCTTCTCGGGCCTGTTACTGGTCGGGCGACGGGTCCCCTAACCCGCCGCCCGCAGGCCACATACTACGGTGGCCGGAGATCGTCGCGCGCCCTCCGGCGCCCGGTGCGTCTTGCGCGGGAAAGGAGAGTGGCTGCTGCCTCTCTCTCCCTCTCCGCTCCCTCCTTGGTCGCCATCACCTTCTCGCAGGAGGCGACGGCTTCCCACGCACTCTCGCTCCCGACTATGGACAGAACCACGGCCGGAAGCGAGAGGTCACCACCGACCGCCGCGACTAGTTCGCGGCGCTGCGTCGCCCACGCAGGACACGCCTGCAGCGTGTGCAGCGACGTGTTCTCGGGGCAGTCGACGCAGTGGTTACAACCGGACGTTTGCTCCCGGCCTATGCGACACAGGTACTTCCCGAAACAACCATGTCCCGAGAGTACCTGCGTCAGCCGGAAGCTGAGGGCGCCGTGACGCCTCTCCAGCCACTCCTCCATTACGGGCCTTACCGCCGCTATCGCGGCGTGCCCTGCGCTGGGTTGCGCACTGGTTTTCACCCTGGTACAGGTGAGACGTACATCAGAAAAATGCGTTAACAACCCTTTGAATTAGAGAATATACTTTGTAGACCTAGTACTTAGTGAGATTCTGTAAGAAACTCACCTAAATCTCGACGGTAAACTCGACATCCATATCGTAATGGATAATAGAAGCATAACGCACGGATAATCGACAGGATAGTCAACAGCGCGTAGTTTTGTTATTCACAGGAAATAACGTTTGCTTTATGTAAGTTGTGTATTTTGTTAATTTTAAGGGGCTACATTATCGCAAAGCGATAAAAACTTAAATAAAGATTTTAGAAAATACTATCGTAGGTATTGATTTAACAGTCGAGGTGAGTTTCTTGCAGAATCGCACTACTGGTATTAAATTAATAAATACAATTTACATTCCGTTGTAAATGCCTCACGCTTTACATTTACGTAACAAAGAAGTTACAATATTTTAGCAGACCATGAACATAAATGTGCATGTGCATGCAATAAATAACGAACAAGTTTTTTTTTTATTGTAATGATTATACGGTGGCGAGATGACCTAGACGCGTACCGCGAGAGCTGGTTTGAGGTAGCGCAGGAAAAGAGTACATGGAAGGACTTGGGGAAGGCTTTTACCCAGCAGTGGGACAGAATAGGCAATAAAAATGATTATACAAGATACTTCAGGTATTAAATATAACCAAAAAAAAATTAAAAAGATAAATATCTGTGACCGTTGTCTAACCAGTCTTACCTTCTAGTAAATAAGATTGCAGAAGTCAGACGACAAGCGTCTTTCTAAAAATATTTATAATTACGTCCGCAAACTCAAGAATAGGGTAGAATAATGACTAACTTTCCGATGATTCCCAACAAGGAATAGATCACACCTGGCACCCGAGATAACGTCAAGAGGATGTGCAGCAGGTTCCTCCTGGCTGCTAGTAGCACCAAACGAACCAACCAAGCGAGGTGATTAAGGCAATTTCTTCTTATGGTGCTCTTAAACGGGCTAGTTTATTGACAATTTTTTGCTGCAATTGTATAGCCGCCAAATTGGCGATTATATCGCTCAACACAGTGTAACAATTGCTGCAATCTTACAGTGTGGCTCGGCGATATTGCCAAGATATTTCATAGTAGTCACAAGAATTCAATGTCTAGCCGGCTAGATTGAAAATGATTTATCCCGCTTTGACTTTACTGCAATATCGCCGTATATCGTCTTTGCTCTGATGTTATAGGTGAATCTCTTTTCCCTCGCTCGCCTCCCCTCGCCTCGTCCTGTCGCTGACGCCGCTGTCTCCTCGCAACTGCTGAGCTGCGCAACAAAATTCCTCTGCAATCCAGTTGCAGAATCTTGCTGGTCTACACTCGGCAATGTATTGCATAATGAAATTGCAGCAAGGGTATTAGTTGCAAATATACTGAACTAGGTATATTGGTCAATAAAATTGCCAACAAGATGCAATTTTTGTAGCCCGTTTACTCGTACAGGCCGCTTTACCTAGCTTATAGCGTTCATTGAGAGCAGTGGGCGTTTACGAGCTAAAAATAAAAAGAACGAAAGACTGCCTCGTTGTCTTGTAGTCGCAAGCGCGACTGCTGAGCGTGAGGTCTTGGGTTCGATCCCCAGGTCGGGCAAAGTGTTATTTGGTATGTCTACACCAGTACGCTTTCATGTTCATCTTGCGCTTTCAAATTTCAATTCCTCTTGCGTCAAGCGCATGCAATATTGATTGCCGTAAGACGCATGCACCTTATCGTCTAGTCAGTCGTCAGTCGCCATACATACAATAGACGGATTAGCGTGCCGTGCGCTAGGAGCATGCGCTTTTGTCGAACTAGCAGTGGCGAAGGCTCCATACAACTCGATTCCTATCGGCTTCCCTTTCGAAACGAGTAGTTACTGGAATTCACGCATCACACTTGAGCAAGGTAAGCATTTTTGGGTCCGGCTTCCCTTTTAAGAAAATTCACCCTTCGCCACTGCGAACTAGTATTAAGGCATGCGCTATGGCGCTTCACGCATACTTCAGACGAAGACGCAAGATGAACATGAAAGCGCACTGGTGTAGACATAGCTATAGGGTTTTTCCGTGAGGAATTTCTCAGTAGCAGCCCAGAGCCTAGATTTGTGCCGGGTTGATGGCAATAGGATCGCCCCTATTACATGGGGCTTTAACATAACGGCGAAATGTGGGTGTACTATACATCTCCGCCACACCCTTCGGGGAATACAGGCGTGATGTTATGTTATCCACGCACCATAGTAATATAATCTTATCTATGCACCATAGATTATAAATATTGGCCATAGCTGTTATTATTATTTTTTGTGTTTGGGTTGCTAGGCTATTGGGTGTTAAAATTTATTTATAAAATTTTGTTTTGTGTAAAGATTGTGTAATTTATTCAGTAGTCTTTTTTTGTTTTTGTTGCATTTTTTATTCAAATTCACACTATCTACTTAAGTTCTTATTCGTTATTATTTTTATTTGACACAATTTATTTTATTTTATCTAAGTTTATAGACACACGTTGCAGTACACTGACTTACATCCGTCACCTCACACTTCAGGTCCAGTTGAAAACCAGCGTCGGGCACTAGTTGTCTGGCATTTTTTGCTGAACTGGACCTTTTTGGCGCAGCCGTGAGGCACACTTCCCTGCTAATTTATTTTTTTGTTTTTTCTTATGCTTTGTTTTGTACTGTGTGCCTTTTGGTCTGTGTTAAATAAATGTATTTTCTTTCTTTCTTTCTTATATTAAATAAAAAGAAAAACAATTGAAACTTTACCATTAGGTACATCTGGTCGGCTCCATTCCTTATGTATCCTATCTTGAAGTTAGGAGAGTGGAGAACAGCTGCGATGGTGTCGACGCTGGCCACGCGTACTGATAGTACCGAAGTTATGAACGCCGAATACGCATTGAACGTGACCACGGCGAAGAACAAACACACGATCAGCAACACACTTGCTGCAGGGTTCGAGGGTGTCCATGTACCACCTTTAGGAGATACCACAATAATAAGGTACTTGTTTAAATCAAATCAAAAAAAATATTTCACCTAAAACCAATACGCTTATGAAAAGTCGAATTTAGGTACACGGTTCCAATTAGTCGTTTCCTATGGAGAAGAGCCGACTAGAAACTCCATGGTTACTCTTTTTAAAAAAAGGATGTCTTTTACAATTTCAGTGAATACAATAGGTACTATGAGAGAGAACAATGTAGTCTTGACCACAAACCTTGGAGTAATGTAGTACCAAGTCTTGAGTATAAAAATTAACCAAAAAGGAAAAAAAATAGAAGAAAAAAAAATACAATATGAATAATAGTAATTTACACAATTATAAATGTATATGCAAGTCCACAAAGTTCTCACATTTACAAAAAATAAAGTGAAGCTAAACTTTATAAAACAATTAAATGTCATCAAAACTTAAACAAAAAATCATTGTAAAACAAGACAAAAGATATCTTGAGAGTAATGATGGTAAAAATACTCATAATTGAGGATAATTAATAGACATACACATACGTCGTTAATAAGGTATTAGGGAAGCCTCATGTGCAGAAACTGGAGCCAAACATCCCTGTCCACAAAACTAGAGCCAAATAAGCAGTGAAGGTGAATCTGCTCATATTATTTCCAGAGAACAGAGTAAGTTATACATTGTGACGAATTTTCTTAACCTTTTATAAGTTATAAGTTTGCCGCATCCAACATTAGGTAATTTTGACTTCAAGGTTTTAAGGGCTCATGTTGTATTTAAGTATTTTAAAAACGTGAGCAACCATTGATCATCGACACAATGTACAACGTTATTTTTAGCATTATACACAAAAACTGGGACATCCTAACAAGATTTTCATCAGAACTGCCTGAAAATATGTTTTTTTTTATAAATCTCCTAGTTACGTGTTAGTTGATATTGCATTAATTTCCCCAGTAGAGCACGAAATGCGTGAGATATGCCATGCGGGAGTTGTCTTTCTCTAATCCACGATAACTTACCGAGCCGACCTTCCCAAGCCTCAAGGTATCTATTTGCAGTCCACTGATATGCTTAGAATTATAAACGTATTGAATCCAAGTTGAAATATGGACTTATTTTTGGAAAAAAAATACAACATGGTATAAAAACTTTACCAATAAATTCTTCTGGCGATTCTGAACAAACTGTTTTCAGGTTAAGTGTAAGTATACTAAAAGTAGCCTTGTTTACTTATTTAGGGATTCGCATCAACTTTTGCTTAAATCATTTTTTTCGTTACGTCACTTTTGCTCTCTTGAATAAACCCATTTTCCTTTTTACCAAAGATGTGAAACGATATCGCAAATCATAAGTTTTTATCCAATAAGGTATTGAAAATATTGACCTTATTTCCCCTTTAGTTTTAGATGAAGGATCTAGAACGCGTTACGAACCGTTGCTGGTAGAGTTAGTTTCATAAGGGGATGTTTGCCATGTGTCAAGTGACGGGACATCGTTTAATTACAAAATTAAAGTGCCTCGTCGGTTGATTGCCTGATTTCTATACACTAGCGACTCGAATATGAGTACGTAACTTCACATGTTTTATTTATCTAATTGGTAAAATATCGCACAAATAAAACATTATTTTATCATAACGTTAGCTTTTGCGTGTCTGCGGAAAAACGACAACAGTTGTTGTTTTTTCTATATCTCACTATGTCAAATTTAAAGATAAATTTCTCGAATCGACTCGATGAAAAGATCCGTGCTCACACCGCAGTTTCGAAAAGAGTAAAAAATATAAGCTTTGTGATTAAAAATGTAAAATTAAAATCCCACCAAAAACATTAAATGTAAAAAATGCCAAGTCTCTATATGCAATCTATCCACCGTAAAAAGTTTTAAGATCTCATAGAAGCCAAGTCCTATTCAATTTATTTTGTAGTTAGTTATCTATCTAGTGACTGTATTAATAGTTTTATTTCTATTATAATTATAGTGACTTGGCAATGAGCACAAATTAAAAGCTGCTTGCTGTGTGGAATTATGTGCGACTGTTATTGACGAATTGATATCTATGAGTACTATGATTACATTAGTTGTTATGCTGATTTGTGATTTATGATATGCAGACGTGATTTTACGGCCTATGAGTAGTTACGGTCACCATCGACTACGTGCGTCAATACATATTTAAGAAAACCTAAGTTTATTTGATAAGAACATCACAATTATTATCTATAGGTACCTATGTTTAATGGTCCAATCAAAAGAACTTATCTAATCCTGTGATGTTAAACATTACGCGTGCGTTATGCGTTACTTTCACCTCCTCCAAATATATTTGTTTCTTCTTGTGCTCATTGCCAAGTCACTATAATTATAATAGAAATAAAACTATTAATACAGTCACTAGATAGATAACTAACTACAAAATAAATTGAATAGGACTTGGCTTCTATGAGATCTTAAAACTTTTTACGGTGGATAGATTGCATATAGAGACTTGGCATTTTTTACATTTAATGTTTTTGGTGGGATCTCATTTATTTTTTGTAGGTGGGGCTCTTTCTTTTCTTTTTGGGTGACATAATAATGTCTTGTTCATCAACTGCTGCTTTGCTTAGAGCCTATTCTCTGTCTCTATCTCTTTTGTTTTTATAACTAACTAACAAACTAAATATATAACAAACTATTTATGTATTAAATTAGTACTTTTAATAACTAACTATTTAAGTAACTAATAACTAGCTGATTCGGATATCCATAAACTTCATTTCACCGAATATAAATTTACGTTATTATAATATTTTTTTAGTTTCTAAGTGGTTTTGTTTCATAGATAGATGGCGCTATCATACGAATTTCGCATGTGGACACGACACCCATGACGCGTATTTTGTAAAGTATCACAGCGCCATCTTGGATTTTGACTTCGACATCCTTTTCATCATCAGCACCCCCGAAAACAATGGACACGATATCCAAGACGCATATTTTGTAAAATTTTCCAGCCGCCATCTTGGATTTTGACTTCGACCTCATTTAAGTCATCAGCACCCTCGAAAACCTCGGACACGACATTAATGACGCATATCTTGTAAAATTTCACAGCCGCCATTTTGGATTTTGACTTCGACCTCATTTTCGTCATCAGTGCCCCCGAAAACCATGGACACGACATCCATAAGGCATATCTTGCAAAATTTCGCAGCCGCCATCTTGGATTTTGACTTCGACCTCATTTTCGTCATCAGCGCCCCCGAAAACCATGGACACGACACCCATGACGCATATTTTGTAAAATTTCACAGCCACCATCTTGGACTTTGACGTTGACCTCATTTTCGTCATCAGTACCCCCGAAAACCATGGACACGACATCCATGATGCATATCTTGTAAAATTTCGCAGCCGCCATCTTGGATTTTGACTTCGACCTCATTTTCGTCATCAGTGCCCCCGAAAACCATGGACACGACATCCATGATGCATATCTTGTAAAATTTCGCAGCCGCCATCTTGGATTTTGACTTCGACCTCATTTTCGTCATCAGCGCCCCCGAAAACCATGGACACGACACCCATGACGCATATCTTGTAAAATTTCACAGCCGCCATCTTGGATTTTGACGTTGACCTCATTTTCGTCATCAGCTCCCCCGAAAACTATGGACACGACACCCATGACGCATATTTTGTAAAATATCACAGCGCCATCTTGGATTTTGACTTCGACCTCTTTTTCGTCATCAGCACCCCCGAAAACCATGGACACGACATCCATGATGCATATCTTGTAAAATTTCGCAGCCGCCATCTTGGATTTTGACTTCGACCTCATTTTCGTCATCAGTGCCCCCGAAAACCATGGACACGACATCCATGATGCATATCTTGTAAAATTTCGCAGCCGCCATCTTGGATTTTGACTTCGACCTCATTTTCGTCATCAGCGCCCCCGAAAACCATGGACACGACACCCATGACGCGTATCTTGTAAAATTTCACAGCCGCCATCTTGGATTTTGACGTTGACCTCATTTTCGTCATCAGTACCCCCGAAAACCATGGACACGACATCCATGATGCATATCTTGTAAAATTTCGCAGCCGCCATCTTGGATTTTGACTTCGACCTCATTTTCGTCATCAGTGCCCCCGAAAACCATGGACACGACATCCATGATGCATATCTTGTAAAATTTCGCAGCCGCCATCTTGGATTTTGACTTCGACCTCATTTTCGTCATCAGCGCCCCCGAAAACCATGGACACGACACCCATGACGCATATCTTGTAAAATTTCACAGCCGCCATCTTGGATTTTGACGTTGACCTCATTTTCGTCATCAGCTCCCCCGAAAACTATGGACACGACACCCATGACGCATATTTTGTAAAATATCACAGCGCCATCTTGGATTTTGACTTCGACCTCTTTTTCGTCATCAGCACCCCCGAAAACCATGGGAACGACACCCACGACGCATATTTTGTAAAATTTCACAGCCGCCATCTTGGATTTTGATTTTGCCCCCCCCCCCCCCCCCCTCTGGAGGGTAAACTTGTGAGATATTAAAACTTTAAACAATTTAAATTAGCCTATATGAATGTTATCTAGATACAGTAATAAATGGGTTCATATAGTTACATACTTAGTATACACCTCTGTCCTACCCTTCGGAGAATACAGGCGTGATGGTATGGAATCTCATTTCTCAGATTTTGCCAATTCAACACCAATTCAATATTTGACACTAATTCAATATTTTTTGTACGTAAACAAAGAACAAAGTTAACAATGCAGTCGAAATTCATACACCATGTTCCTGGCAAAATGGCAAATATAAAATTGTTTTCTATAATTTACTACTTTTTTATGTTTTTACAATTTTTCCTTTATATGTGCTTAATAATATATCTTGATACCAAATTTCAAGGTTCTAGGCCTGCTAGAAGTATCTTAGAATTTTGATGATCGGTCAGTCAGTGAGTCAGTGAGTGACAAAATGATGTAACTTTGATCGATGATAACTCGTAAACTATAAGTTCAAATATGATGTAATTTGGAAGTTTAGCTAGTTATAATGACTACTCTTGGTTACCGAAAGTTCAAACTGCTAGCTTTGTCCATAGCGAAGATATAGGGGGGGTGAAAGGGCCGCGAATGGCTTCGAGAAAAGATGGTACGGCCGTGCCCGCTTTGCTCGAGACTTGGCGGGGCACTACCGTGCCCCCAGATACCTACCACGGAATATAGACTAAAATATTATCCCAATCAAACTCGTCCAGTATGTTTTCCTGAATTGTTTGATTTCAAATTCAATTCATTTTTTTTTAAACAATAATACCCCCTTTGGCTGGAAAAAGTTCTTCTGTGACAAAATTTCACTGGTAAAACACCATTCGTTACCACAAAAGCAGGTAATTAATAGATAATAAAATGTATACAGGCACGGTTTTTTATAATCACTAGCTTTGTGTATTATTATAGTAATCAAAGTTAACGATTAGAAAAATAAAGGGGTCATAGGACGTTATAAATAACAACTTCTACATTCTACGCAATTATCATCTACGAATCCACAACAAACGCGATCGACTCCCGCTTGACCGGAAAAGCTAACTTTAATGTTTATACATGCTTACCACTTCATTAGGAATGAACATAATTAAGTCAAATTCATCCCAAACTCATCTAGTTTGTGTCAAACAGTACGACACTTCACAGGTCACATAATAATGCTTGTGTCCTGTTCATATTATTTTATGTTCACAAGTGCAACTTTAAAGTGTTTGTAGTTGTGTAGCACATTCGGACCAGCTTTGCAGAATAATACTTTCCAGTCGAGGTTAGTGAAATAAATAATAATTCTCTAGGATTTAGGCATTATTTAGGAAAGATAATCAAGTGCCTCTTGAGGACGAGGTTGTGCTTATGATTTAGTTCAAAGATGACTTGTAATAATTGTAATTTTCCTGAGTTTGTACGCTTTTGCATAACTAAAAAATAATTTTGTTTTTATTTTTAACTGTATAATCTAAACGTGACATGTTCACAAATAACTTAGCAACAACAAACCTTGTTGACAAAGTATCCCGGTAGACCAAATGAGAGCTTCAGTGTAGCCCATGCGTCGGTCATTGACGCACACGGTCGAGGTTGTCCTGCTGATGATCACGATGGCGATAGCGGCAATCAGCGCCACCGCCACCACGCACGCCACCAGACGAAAACTAAACGGAGCCAGGAATATGTCACGAACCGTCGACGTCTCTTGCTGGCGAATGTAAATATTGCACCTGAAAATGCAAAAGCAGAATAAGGCGTGCAAATCCTCTAAAATAGTATATTGTTACCCTAGGGGTGAAAGTAACTTATTTAGTCCCGAGACGGGGTTTGGCGCCCAAGCGTAGAGAAGGCGCCAATAGCTCGAGTGACTACATAAGTCTTTAACCCGAGGTAAACACTGTGCTTTTCATTACAAATATAAGGAAAGAAAAAATAAAAACATGAATTAGCTAAAGAAAACATGAGTGAATTGATCGGTTAGTCTCCCTATGCTCTAGTTTCGCTATGCTCGACTCGTGAAATACCTACTAAAAAGTTTCGCTATGCACGAAATCACATTCGTGGGCAGTGATGAAGAAAACTGTTACACTGTAATATTTAATTTAACCAATTAAAAAGTAAATTAGGAAAACCTAGTATGTAAATATGTTATTCTATTCTTAATCATCATTAAATATATTAAAACAGGTCAAGCTTTGCCCTTGTTATGAGAACCATGTATCGAACTGGTTTTTTCAGGGTAACCATAACAATGAGCCCTTCTGCGAATCATTACCTGGTCCTTGTCTTTCGCTATTATGTAAATAGTCTACAGACTTCGTTAAATCTTGTGGTTCCAGTATTGACTTACAGCTCTATTCATAAACATTGCTTAACTTAGAATTGCTCTGAAGTTCGTTTGTCCTTATCTGTCATTTTGACTGTTTTGATTGTCAGAACGAGACAAAATAAATTTTAACTTACAGACGCTTACGCATATACGAATAGTGCTATTAAAATTTTAACTTGAATTCAAACACTTCTCTTTCCTACTGTACCTTCCATTGTTTACGTAGAATCGAAGAATTTCGTGCATAGCGAAACTTTTTAGTAGGTATTTTTCGAGTCGAGCATAGCGGGACTAGAGCATAGGGGGACTAACCGGAATTGATCGCCGCTTTCCCGCCTATTTTGTTTTTTTTTTTCTTCTGTGGCCGGCCAGCTATTCAGCCGTTATTTTTCATTTTCGTCATTGAATTTTTATTAAATATTTTGCCCAAATCTATATTACTTTAAAGAAATAGTTGAAAAAAACTATAATAAAGTCATTTAAAAAAATATTTGCTTTAGTAAAATTAATACATAACTTTATGTTATTACAATTTCATCGCGCTGTAATTGAGTGGCTGTATCGCGAAAACGGCCATGATAGATGAAAGGGTATAGAAAGTTGGAACATGGTTCAATAGAAATGTGAAAACAGAACAGTATTTTTTTATAATTTGTCTGCTGTCAGTTGAAAACGACTGGGCTGAAAAGTATTACTTTCAACCCGCTCCTCAGGCAACTTCAGACCTACTTTCCGAGTACAAGTAATGAAAAGGTAATAAACCTTTACGTTAGTCTAAAAGAACAAAAATTCTGTACAACCATGCCATATGAATTTTCCGACTCTTTGAAAGCGCGAAATTCGTTTCATGACACTAGAAAAAACAACCACAACGTCGCGTCCTACACAACTTTATTCATGCAGCCATTTGCATGCAGCATTTTTTCATTTCATTTATTCCTTGATGATTTTTTTATGTTTATTCTATCGACTCAGGCTCTGCCTTATGCAACATAATATAATTTACTCTATTATAGTGTAGCCTACTTTGTTTTATACATTTATACCTGTTTTGGATTACTGTACAATTTTTTTTTCTCGTTTTTACACGGTGTGAAAGTTTTTTTTTTTTTAATAAATAAATAAAAGTGGTTTGCTTTGTGCCCTCTCCGCTCGTCAATGTCAAATATAGTCACTTATTCATGTGTTAAGAGATCATGGACAACAGCAACCTCATGCCTGATAATAACGTTGAACTGCGATTACAAAGCCGTCTGCCGAAGGTGATGCTTCGACCTTCGATTCCTTCGATCGTTCATCGTAGCATTCCGTGAGAGTCCCATGTTCAGCAGTAGTTCCTGATGGAATTACTCACATGGTCTCAGCGATGGGGAAGATAAAGTCCATGTCTTGTCGGCGAGTCGCGTGAACTGTGACGGGCTCCAGTGCCACGTCCACTGAATGGTCCATCAGGCCTCCCAACAAGCCGGTCCACGTACCTTCGTACGTACGGAACCCCAGCTTACTGTAGTACCGTATCAATGAACTGGTAACAAATAAGTAATTATTAGATTAGAAAGCAACGAATTACACACTATACCACGTATGGGAAACGTACGGCCCGCGGGCCGGATCCGGCCCACCTCGGTTTATGAACCGGCCCGCGACATTTTGAAATTTCAGATGAAGAGATGAAAATCTGGAAAACTCGTTACGCCTCTGTACAACTGGAATTCGTCCAGATATTTATAAACTTGTTTCTGAAGTTCAAATACAAATATCACATTAACTGATACACATAAATTAACTTCATTAGTAATCTAATTAATAGATAAATAAATTAAGCTTTTTTATTTCCTGTTATGGCCCGCAACTGCATTAATATAGTAAAGTTTGGCACGCAACTTGCCAAAGGTAGCCCATGCCTGCACTATACAATTTATACATGGTGTACTAAAAATTATGTGATAAATGAAATGGAGTAGGTATACATGCATTAATCTTTTTCCTATGAGAGTTGACAGAAACTACGGAACGCCTTACATAGTCATTATGCTCCTTCCACATTCATGCATCTTGTCGTACACGCTGGCTATTATCACTACTTATTCATCATCTTCATCATATCAACCCGTAAACGTCCACTCAATGAGAACTTCTCCATTATGAAACTCGGTAACGAATGGATAGAGGAAAGCGTTTTTAAAAAAACTTACGTAGTGTTCAACCGCACTGTCAAGAAGTGAAGAATATCATCCAACATTGGTTCGGCAGATGGACCGTCGTCGTCTAGCGATGGACTCCCGTCTCCAGTGGAGTTACATCTTCCCACAACCAGCTTCTCGCCCAAAAAGTTGCGGGACTCCACGGGATAGGGAACCTCCACTCCCGACATTGACTGAACGCGATTCCAATTACCTGCATTTTAGTTATAAATAAATGGCTCGGAAGCAATATTAAATAAAAAAATCGGCTGAGTAAGTTTCTGACCACGCGCAGTGTAGGGTTGCGTAGTCAATACGGCTAAAATAAATTTTAGTCAAGCGTAATGTATTGTGGGTAAACAAGTAACTTTGTTTTGGTAGTCGTTACATTTAGTCATTTGCACTTGGTGAATCGAATTTGTGATTTGTCAAAAACATTAAAAATCTTCTCATTATGGGATACTGGCCCATCATATTCCCTTTTTTTTCCAGAACACCTCCAATCGTCGCCTTGGAGGGCAATGGAGCTAAGCCACAATTTTTGCGAAATGGAGTTAAGTGCATTAACGTGCTCTGAAAGAGCCAAAGTTTATATTAGTCAATAAATCTAACAGATATCATGACTGTAAGCAGGTTTTTTTAAATTTGCCAATAAATTTTAGTGTAGTTTCAATAAAAGTCAAAAATGCTATGCCGCTTAAATTCATTGTGATTACAAGTCAAAGAAATTAATTATTCAGTGGTCAACGGTTGTAAGAGCTCATAGAACTCTTTACCACCAAGATGATTTCATCTTATCATGTGTTAAAAAATTACGTTTTTCTAATAAAGACATCTCAAAAGATGAAAACTGGGTGTTTGTGTAATTTTTAACGCGTGGATAAAACGAGTGAGCTGTATTTGGATAATTTTCAGAAGGGTGCACATTATTACCGTGGCTATCCCACGGCCTATTTATTAAGGCCTTAAATACAATATCAAATCGAGGCTATCCCAGAAATCACTCGAAACTTTGGTGGTGGATTCGGAAATAGCTTGCTTTAGGAATGGCCATCCGGAAAAATCTTATTTCGCAAAACATTTAAATTGAGACCGGCCACTCCTTGAGCGACAGTAATTAGTAATTTACATGTATGTGTTAAGGGTTTCCGGTTGAGTGTGTTGGAACAATTAGAAATTTTAAAACATAACAATGATAGATATACCCTGTTGACTGACCAAACTAATCTGGTGCCATCTCCATTATTACGCATTTTTGCGGGTACTTCGACGCAAACGTCAAATAGTGACGATATATAGAGGGGCGCGCGCTTCACAGCCCCATTCGCGTCCTAGCGGTCGAGGAGTCAACATATACGTAATCTAAAATCCGTTTGTGTAGCTTCAGCTAGCAGCAGCAGCCCCCTCTCAATCGTCCGAACCAAAGGCCGGCCTATGAAGACGTCGAAAAGTCCGAATGTCTAGTCGAGAGTCTAGAAGCCCAATGCACTCCCAGCCTCCAACCCGCAGACCCGGTCCATCTTTCCAAGGTGGATCGCGAGGCCGAACGTAGGGCCGCCCTTCCTCCCGATGAAGACCCTGACGAGACGACCCCTACCCCCCATCACCGTAGACGAGGTCCACTCGATAGTGAGGAAACTCACACCCAGGAAAGCCCCCGGCTCAGACGGTATCACCAATAAGGCGCAAAAGTGTTTGATCATAAACACTTTTCCGCCCCGCTCATAGTCCTCATGACAGCCATCTTCAATGGCGCTTTGAGTAATAACATCTTTCCGCAAGCTTGGAAACAAGCCACCGTTATCGGTATCCCCAAACCGGGCAAACCCAAGAGTGAGCCCACTAGTTACCGTCCCATCAGTCTTCTCAATGTATTTGGGAAAATCTATGAGCGTCTCATTTATATCCGTTTAAAGGATTTCGCTGACTCCAGTAAACTCATCCCCGACGAACAGTTCGGTTTTCGAACCAAGCATTGTTGCATTCAACAATTGTACCGCATAGTCGAACACATTAGCTCCCGCTTCATGCGCTTGTACAAAACGAGCATGCTATTCTTCGACGTATCGAAAGCCTTCGACAAGGTCTGGTACAACGGTTTATTATACAAACTGTACCAATTCAACGTGCCGGACCGTCTCGTGCTCATCATTCGAGACTTTCTGTCGGATCGCTCCTTCCGCTATCGCCTAGAAGGCACCCTCTCGTCCCCTCACCCCATCCGCGCCGGAATCCCTCAGGGCTCCGTGCTATCGCCCCTTCTGTTCACGCTGTACACCTGCGACATTCCCAAACGTAGCTTGGCCAAGTTTGCTCTCTTCGCCGACGACACGGCCATCTACTATTCCGGTAGGAGTCTCGATAGTATCACTCGAACCCTCCTAACCGCAGCCGAGGCCCTCGGGGTCTGGTTCCGGAAATGGAGAATAAAGGTGAAACTCCAAAAAGAGCGCAGCTGTTCTTCTTGAGAGATACGGTGATTCCCACACCCGCATCCGTGCCGTCCTCATGTTCGGCAAACAGATCCCATGGGAACTGAAAGCCTTTGGGGTTATCCTCGACCACCATCTGAGTTTCCGAGACCACATCAAAGCGGTACGCGCTCGCGCCGCTTTCGCAGTCGGTCGCCTCCACCCCATCCTTAGAGCGCGCAGTAAATTGTCACTTAGAAATAAGCTGAGAATTTAGGTGACGTGCGTCCGCCCCATCTTGACTTACGCTAGCGTCGTGTTTGCGCACGTTAAGCCTTCCCGCTTCAAATCTTTCTAAATCCTCCAGAATCGAGTGTTGCGCAGAGCCGCGGCTGCCTCATGGTTTATGCGTAACGTTCAACTCCATCTCGATCTTAAAATGCCAACCATCACGCAATACCTCAAACGCATTTCCAAGCGTTATGTCGACTCTGCCCCCACCATCCAAACCCCGTAGTCTCCGCAGCGGTCGACTACAGTCCCTCTCTCATAAGTAAAGTTCGCCGTCCCAGGCACACACTTTTAGAGCCCGATGACGAAATTACCCTCCTCCAGAAGGCGAGTAAATCGACCAGCACACTACACAACGTCCGCCGCCGTCCGGCTTACCGTCATCGCCGACGAGACCCGTCGCGACGTCCCACCGCCGCCGGTCACGAGCCATCGAGCTCTCCCGTCGTAGAGCTGGTCGTCTCTTCAGACTCCGCAGTCACACCGACAAATAAATAATCATCATCATCACCTCATCAAGGTGTCTCTCCCACCCAAGCCCCCGCCAGCAACGCCTTAAGCCGAGGTACGAGTCCCACTAGGGGTCGCCCTTAGTGCTGTTGTTGCAGGTAGTCATGATGTAGTACAAGTAGTTAACTTAGGTTAAGTATTTTACTTCCCCCCATTAGCTGGAGACCCTTCAGGTCTTGCCAATAACTGCCCGGTTACGTAGAAGGGGTACCCAATACCCAAGGACCATTTACAGAAGTCCAATAGGAAAAACAAAGAGTCAATGTATCCTGAGGATGACCCGTGGAGGGGCGAAACACGTGTCGTGTATTGGTTCGGTTGCATGTTGCATTATTTTTTCACTGTTTCTGCATGTGCATATACTTGTGGGCGGGAGGGTGGTGCTGCATACTGCATCCAAACTAGCGATCTCGTTTGGCAGAATTAAAGCTAGATATTGTATTTGTATGTCATGGATTTCCGCAAAGTAACGCCTGATTCCATCATTTAACTTCATCATTTTTCTACATTACTTGTTAAACTCTCAATCACCGTAATTATAGACACAATAGATAAGACAATTAAGTGTCGTCCTGGGACGACGGGCGGTACGCAACCGGTCAAGTGTTAATTTGATTCATGTCCCTTTTAAAATAAATGAAAAAGTAATTATTTTGTATTTATTTTCAAACACTCCACTCGGCTTAGGCCCTTTATAACTAGTTAGATTCATATATCATCAGATTAAAAAGTCAACAAGACAAGAGAGTTAAGTGACTTACACCCCGTAATAAGAGTATTACATTGTATTTATGATAGTAGTCAACAGGCGTAAGCCACGTAACTTAAAAACCATGATATTTTGGTATTTTTAAATTGTAGCATTCAATGGTAACACGTTTTATTAATCTAGTGTGAAAATTTGAAGTCTGTACTAAAATATGACGCTGATTTATGTTAAAATAACTGTTCTTACGCGCGTATTTATTTTTTAAACGTCCATATCTCAAAACTGTAGTTCTGTGGAATAGCTCCATTACCCTCCAAGGCGACGATATATTGGTTATAGTGTTTTTTCGTATTTTGTATCGTGGCGTACAGTGTACAACAGACAACAAACACGCTTGCCACGAGGTCCACCTGCTAGCTAAGCTCGCGGCTGATAAATACAATGACGTGCACCCGGCACCTCTTAGAATACCCCGGGCACAAGTAAGGATCCCGCACGAAATTAAAAAGTTATGACGATTTAAAACAAAAAAAAATTGTTTGTACCCCAGGGTACGGTTCTAGGGTTAAATATATTTCGGTACCGAAAAGTAGTCTGAAAAAGCGAAAAGGTATATTTCGGTATCGGTACCTAAACCTCTTTAAATAAAGTTTTTCTTTGATGAACCGCAGCGCCACCCTGTCCTTCGCCATGAGGCCCCAGGAGTCATCACTCGATGTTTTCGGTACCGAAATCGTAAAAAGATTAAAAATAGTATACCTACCTTTATAAGAAAACCTCTATCCATATATTTTAAACATATCGTAACCTCGTACCGTAACCGCTTTCAGTCTCTGTTTTCACGTGAATATATATCAAATAGCTAAAATTAATATAAGTTCCTTCTCGAACCATGCATACTCGTATGTTCGTAATAAAAAACTAAACTCACCTAAAAAAGTGACATAAAGCGTAGAATTAGTCCGTACTTTGAAATACTGCATCACACTAATTATTCTCCCAGTGCGTTCCAGTCGGTGAGCCCGGTTCCACTTCCTGAACTGGTAATTCAGTGAAAATCTGCTAACGTTTATCATATTAAATGTTCTTGAATAATTATAGTTGGTGACTCCTGACTGAAAAAGGGGCAAGACGCTCCCATCTCTTTTATAGGTATTGTTTCTCGTCAGATTTCTAAACCTTTCCGAAGTGCGGTAGTAGTTCCTTTCGTACTCAGTTTTGAGGTACTGATTTTTATGAACATTCCGGAATTCTTTATAGTGATTCTCCCGATACGTTCGTCGACTAGGATTGGTACTTCTGACTTTATAAATAAAATTATTATCGCAAAGTCCAAGGGTGTTACTTTTAGGAACATAATTACTGTAGGTGTAGCCAACAACTATGTTTTGATCAAAACGAACGGAGGTCGCATTTAGTATCTCATTGATGAAGCTAAGATCTTGATTCGATCTCGCTGCTATTAGCCAATCGTATGATGATGTATCCATTTCTAGTTCGTGTAGCTGAAAAATATTAACAAGTTGAAATATACACGGCCACTAAAAGAATCACTGATGACTGTTTTAAAGCAAGTGTTAAAATTTCAAAATTCAATAATTTTGATTTCCATGCAAAATGATTTTTATTTTAATTTTTTTCAAAAAATCTTTATTCTTTTCTTTTATTTTTAAGTTATTAATTCAAAAAATGGACATTCTAATCTGTGACCGCAAATATGACCTAAAATTTAAACACCTCTGATCATAGCTGGGGACAGATAGATTCTAGCGCATTTTTTATGAAATCTTTGAACGGCTATTTCTCATAAACTATTTGACTTTTGGGGAAAGTGGTAGAACAAAAATTATTCATTATTATGGGTACTTTAACACCCTTTCGGCTTAGTACCCCCTTTCAGACTAACCTTGTACACCCCTAAATTAAATTCACCAGAAAAAATTTAAGGGTACATACGGAAGCGGTATACTTATTGAAATGTAAAATCATTAATATAATTTATTTAAATCTAACAAAGTTATTTACTTTTGTTTGATCCTGAAAATATGAATAATTTTATGCACATAATACTCTAATACTAGAAATACTACGTCAACGACACGGACTATCAATGAAATTCATCCCACCGCGCGTAAGCTACACACATCATGCACCATTATACGCTTGTGTGAGTCATGCGTCAGTCAGCTATACCGGTATGTAATGCGTGCGAGCGAGTCGATAGCGCGAAATCCGTGCAACACACACACAGAAATGCTTTCTCCCTCACTCCACTCCACGTATTTAAAAAGTTAGAATTTGTTCTGAGACAATGGGGATTTGAATTTGAAGGGATTAGCTAACAGTGATTAGGATCAGCTGATAAGGATTGAAATCAGCTGATAAGGGTGGTAATTTACAGTGTTATTAAAAACTTACAGTTCAGCAATTTTTCAAAATGGCCACCGCCCTTTGTTATCAACACACAAGCGAGCACTTTTTAAAAGATAGTTATTTAATGATATTAGAACATCACTTTGCCCTTTTACTTCGAGTTGTTTTAAAAGTTTGCGACTATCGGGCTCACTCACGTACACTCTCCGTTTGATTTCACTTCACATGTAAAAATCCATGGGTGTGAGGTCAGGCGGCACGCGGGCCAGGCAATTAGGCCGCCGCAGCCTGTCCACCGACTCCCGAACTCCTCGGTTAGGTACTTTCGCTCCGACCTATCTAGATAAGATTCACCTGCGTGCCGGCCTTTTATGAAGTATTAACACAAAGGGTACTCTCGAGACGTGAACTGATGATCGTATGAAGCCATCGTAGTTATCAATTTAATAACAGACTAGCTTCTGCCCGCGACTTCGTACGCGGATACTGTTGCTTATGCCAGCGACAACGGGGTCGTCAAAATCGAAGATCTGAAACGTCTGATGTCGAATTCTAAGAGCCCGGGGACGAGAAAACAACGGGATGCGCGAGACGATTCGAGACGTTCCAGATCTTTCATTTTTGTACTTATCACTCGTTTCAAAAGACCTGTTAGTAGATGTGCGAATACGCTGAGAACTCAAGCGTGATTCTGTATCGGTAAACGTTTCCGATTCGCGAGACAATGCATATCGCTCACGATCAGCGGACAGTCGCGCATCACGTTCTCCACTTGTTTCTAGAGACCTAGAAGCAGATGCGTAGATACGCTGAGAACTCAAGCGCAATTCTCTATCCGTGAACGTCTCCGACTCGCGAGACAATGCGTGACGTTCACGATCAGCGGTCAGTCGCGCATCACGTTCTCCACTTGTCTCTAGAGACGTAGAAGTCGATGCTTAGATACGCTTGGAATTCAAGCGCAATTCTCTATCCGTGAACGTCTCCGACTCGCGAGACAATGCGTGACGTTCACGATCAGCGGTCAGTCGCGCATCACGTTCTCCACTTGTCTCTAGAGATATAGAAGTCGATGCGTAGATACGCTTGGAACTCAAGCGTAATTCTCTATCCGTGAACGTCTCCGACTCGCGAGACAATGCGTGATGTTCACGAACAGCAAGTCAGTCGCGCATCACGTTCCCCACTTGTCTCTAGAGTCGTAGAACTCGATGCGTAGATACGCTTGGAACTCAAGCGCAATTCTCTATCCATGAACGTCTCCGACTCGCGAGACAATACGTGACGTTCACGATCAGCGGTCAGTCGCGCATCACGTTCCCTACTTGTCTCTAGAGACCTAGAAGTTGATGCGTAGATACGCTTGGAACTCAAGCGTAATTCTCTATCCGTGAACGTCTCCGAGTCGCGAGACAATGCATGACTTGCACGATCAGCGGTCAGTCGCGCATCACGTTCCGCACTTGTCTTTAGAGACCTTGAAGTCGATGTGTATATATGCTGAGAACTCAAGCGTAATTCTCTTTCCGTGAACGTCTCCGACTCGCGAGATAATGCATGACGTTCACGATCAGCGGTCAGTCGCGCATCATATTCTTCACTGGTTTCTAGAGACCTGGATGTAGATGCGTAAATACGCTGAAAACGCAGGCATGCTTCGCGATCCGAAGAGGTTTCCACAGAGCGAGTTGCAACCTGATGTTCTCGTATAGCATCAAGTCTCTCCTGACGCTCTTTGGTACATTCTTGGGATCTTATGATCCTCAATCTTTTAGCTCCTTTGGAACATTGGGAAAGATTTGACCTCTTTCTAGGTATGGTTATAGTTTTATTGTGAAGATAACTGATCAATTAAAATCTAAGTGACTGCTCCCCTGCGTAACCGGGTAGGCTACCGTGTTACGAAGATAAATGGAAAAGGAAATTAAACACTCAACTAACATAAGCCCGAAGGCATATTTATTCGATAAAATAAAAAAATAAATGGGAGTTTTGGCCAGTAGAGTCAAATTTTCAATGATATACCATCGTCATCAAAAATCAGTCCTAAACTGTTACCGCCTTTACCGCGTGGAGGTACTCCCAGCTTATGTTATTTTATAATTATACAGTGAAATTAGTGATAGCTTTGATTTCCACATCAGATGTTTCTGATTTTCGATTTATATAAGTCAACAGGAAATGCCCATCAGACCGAACAACTTTTGCTAAGACGTCATTCCTATATGTGGTATGGTGTAGCTGGGCTCTTGGAGTTCCACAACAGGTATTCCAGATCTCCGATTTTTATTAGTCAACAGAGAGTGCTCATCAGATTGAACAACTTTTGCTAAAACGTTATTCCTATATATGTTATAGTGTAGCTGGGTGCTTGGAATTCCACAACAGGTGTTCCAGATCTTCAGTTTTTATACGTCAACAGAGAGTGCTCATCAGGCTGAACAACTCTTGCTAAGACGTCATTCCTATATACGTTATAGTGTAGCTGGGCTCTTGGAGTTCCACATTAGGTGCTCCAGATCTTCGATTTTTTTAAGTCAACAGAGAGTGCTCATCAGATTAAATAACTTTTGCTAAAACGTAATTCCTATATATGTTATAGTGTAGCTGGGCGCTTGAAATTCCACAACAGGTGTTCCAGATCTTCAATTTTTATACGTCAACAGAGAGTGCTCATCAGGCTGAACAACTCTTGCTAAGACGTCATTCCTATATACGTTATAGTGTAGCTGGGCTCTTGGAGTTCCACATTAGGTGTTCCAGATCTTCAAATTTATTCTCTCAGCAGAAAATGCTCATCACGTGGATCAATTTTTGCTATGGTACCATTTTTGTATCTCTTATAGTTTAGCTGGTCTGTTGCGGTTTTGCATCAGGTGTTCAAGTTTCCTCGATAAATTATAGCCTATATGTTGCCCAGACTTAATACCTATACAACAAAAAAATAATCATTCAAATCCGTCCAGTAGTTCCGAAGATTAGCGTGTACAAACAAACAGACACACAGACAAACAGACAGAATTTTTTTTTTGGATTCGTGCTCTACTGCTGTTTCTAAATCCCCCTCAATTATTATTTTTGTAATATATTCAATGTACAGACACAGTTTTTTTACCGTTTTATTATATGTATAGATGTTAACAGGTAATACGTATTGCGCGCTCGCGTAAACTTAATAACCTCTCTGTTGCGTTCTGAGGAGACGGGTTCGGTGGAGAGGGCGCGATGCAGTCTGCTTTGACCTTAGTTTACCGAATATTAAGCCTATTTAGTATTCATCAACACAACATGTAATTACGTATACAACAAAAACCGGGTACGCGGTAACGAGAGGTTGCGCTTGCACCGCGCGTCACGCAACTTAACCTAATTACTGCGGGCGGCCGACTGCGGCGGGCGGCGTGCGACACGCGCACGCGCCGGTGTGGGTGGGGGCGAGCGAGGGTGGTGCGGGAGCCAGACTAGTTGGCGCCGTCCGTCTCGTGCGCAGCCTATGTATTGCGCGGGCTTTTTTTTGAATGAATAGATAAAAGGGTTGCGTGTGTGCGTGCGCGTACGAATATCATTGTCAATGTGATTGAACTTTCTTACCAATTATTGATGTTTTTGAAGTACAGTTTTCAAACAAAATAATTTTCTTTTTTTTTTCTCTTTATATGTTCTATTACAGTAACTGACCATGCCCTTAAATTTTTTCTGGTGAATTAAATTTAGGAGTGTATAATGCAGTAGGTACAGTCAGCAACAAAATTCGGTTAACACTTTAGTTTTAAAATCATAACTGAACAGAATAATATAAAAAGGGACAGATGTAATATTAAAATAACCTAAACTCTTGACTATTATATGAAACGCTGAAAAGCAGTGCATATATTTATATCAGTTATATGTTATGTAAAATTAACAGTATTAACCATCTTTTTTTGCTGATTTTACATACATCATTTATTTATTCTATTCTATAATTTGGGTCGTACTACAAAAGTTTGGACATTTGTAAAAACCGTGTTTAACGTCAAAGGTAGATAAAAAATATGTAAGCCCTGTTTAGTCTAAACAACAGCTGTTAAACATGATTTTATTGTAAAGCATGTCTATTACATTTTTAACCGACTTCAAAAAGGAGGAGGTTCTCAATTCGTCTGAATGTTACTCGATATCTCCGCCAATAGTGAATGGATTTTGATGATTCTTTTTTTTTGTTTGGTAAGTCATACTACAGAGGTGGTCCCTAATAAATTTTATCAAAATTTATTCAGCGCTTTTTGAAAAAATCAACAAAAACAAAAAATATATACTTAGATGACGTTTTGGTTTGTGGTTCCCTTCAGTAAAAGTTTTGATGAGGACTTTCAATCTCTGTTTTAACTTTCATCACAGAAACATTAGGCAAGAACAAAGAAGATTGTACCTATGTATTTGTATGGAGCCGTCATGATAATTATACATTAATACCTATTCTTAAAGAAAACTACCTAGTTGTTGGAAAGATTACGCAACCGTGTCATTTAAATTTGAAGTCTTAAACCGTTTAATTTATGGCACTAAAACGTATTTAATAAAAAACTTTAAATAAAAGTAAAAACCGACTTCACTGAAACAAATAGAAGCTGCCGACTTCTAAAACTATTAATTTTATATTATGGTAATTATTTTACTCCTTTTAGTTTTTTTTACCGACTTCAAAAAGGAGGAGGTTCTCAATCCGTCTGAATGTTTTTTTGTGGAAGTCGGTTTTTACTTTTACTTAAAGTTTTTTTATTTTAATAAATTTAAAAAGTTAAAATACCTTTTTTACTAGCTTTGTAAGATTCGTAGTTCCATTCCGTTTCAGACGGGGTGACAAAATGATAATACCAAGATTAGCACGTAAGCGAACATTTTGAAGTGAGTCTGACGTAGAAGCCACTCCATTGATACTTAGGCATTTCATCAGTCGGACGATAGCCCATTGGCAACCTATGTGGGAAAAAAATATCTTTATACTTATGTTCATGAGATGATCTAACATCATTTCTAATCATTTAAATAAATGCAACTATACAAGTACCTATAGTCGGAAAGGAGGTACTAATCCGCGGGCCACTTAAAGTATCACTATTCACTAATGACTATTTTATACCTAGTATTAAAATTTCAAAATTCATGACCTGCTTCATAATCAGTTATTTTTAAAGAAATATGCTTTTCTTCTATTCTTATTGTAACTAAGTCTTAAAGTTACGTATTATTTTACCTTCATTTAACATACTCTATTGTAAAAAGACTGAAAGAGCTCTACATTTTCTCAATTTACTTTTACAGGCTAAAATTTATACACTATTGTTTTCAATGTTTATATAATGGATTCCATATTCTTGTATAATACTGCGTTGTCTATGAAAAGCTAACCACAAGGGCTGATCGGATTGAAGTCCTAATAGATTTGTAATGATTCATAATAGCGATTTAACATAGTTGATCGATAGCATATTCACTCTCCTGAGTGAAAGTACGTGACAAGGTTTATGCCGAATCGATTTTGAACACTGTCCCAGACACGTAGGATAAACAAACGTGACCGGCGCGGGCGCAGGCTGCCGCACGCTCACATACATTTTGTGCATTATACAGATGTTAGTACGGCCGATGCACACGTGATTAATTTGTGGTGACAGGATTTTTTTAATGGTGTGACTTGCTAAGTGTAATTTTTAAGCTGGAAAACTATTGGTAAGTTTTAGTTTTTTTTAAATTAACTGTAGTGACACTTACGATTAAAAAAACTTTTTTATGCTAATATTGCGATGCTAATTTTCAAAATTAATTAAATAAGAATTTCCAAAAATCAATCATTATTTAATTAACTAGCTACATAAATCTAAAACTAAATACATGATTAATACATATTCATAAGTTAGTATATAAAATTAAGTGTATTCAAAATTACCTACAAACGTATGGTGTTACGATTTTATTTTATGAAAAACTATCTATTTTCGATAAAGAAATGTAAATTTGCATCAATTACGACTTTTTTTTTAATTATCATCTGCGACCTCACAGAAGAACACACGAAGAAACACACAAGTGATAAATTTACTAATGATAAATCGACCTAACGATTTACACTTTAGTGGTAACAAAAACATAATAAAATATATTAATAAATAAAAAATATTGAGGTAAATCGATATTCCTAAAATTATAAATTTAGTTAAAATTATTTGGCATAATCTCTAAAATTATTTTCTATAATATATAGGTAGGTATAATCATAAATCAGTGATACTAACTTAATGATTTATTGCAATTTGTATTGTATAATTAAATACTAACAAAACATAATAGTAATAATTAATGTGTGCATCGTTCTATCTACATATATATTTATGCTACGTGGACCAAGTTCATTAATTAATGAAATGAACTGTTTAATAATATTTATCTGCTTTCGAACATTACATTTAATTTAATTAAGCTGTCATGAATTTAACGAAGAAATAAAATTAATAAACGATAAATCGACTATATCAACCGTACTTATTGATCACAAAGATTCGTTCGTGCCGTATCTAGTCAACGTAATTGAAAACATACCTACATTCCATAATTTTTTGTAACACGTGCATAAATTAATCAATGACTCGATGGATATGATTTGCGTAGGTATCGGAAATTATTAAATACCTACATGATCTTAACATGACCTGGGGTCAAGAATGCTTAGCATAATTATTTAGCAGATAATCCACTATTCGCCTCCTATGACGTTCTCGTGAAGGTAACCTGACTGAAAAGCACCTACTATCCTCATAAAAGATTAACATCATGACGCTGACAACCATTCTAACACGTCACAGAACAAGTTAATCCTTTAAAAAACAAAATGCAACTGACAGCTAACTAACCATTCTAGGCACAGCATCAGAATGGTTATTTCATAGAAGTAATAAGTACTACGTACATTATTTATCCTCATTTTGACATATGTATGATGTTATGTACAGCCGCGGACTCAAAATGTTTATCAGATTTCAAATTCGATTCCTTCAAACACTGTGCGCAACAAGGTTCAAGATGTCATACCAACTTATGTATTAGTTTTTAAAATTTGTGAAGCGTCGATTCTAGCAAAAAGGCCACAAACCACTTTTTGATGTTATGAACTCCTTTTGAGGTATGCGACGCTAGTCAAAAGTTGTAATAGAGAGAACTTGATTGAAATTACTAAATAGGTACACTAGTGTAGAGCCTCTTTAAATTAACCTTTTTCTGTCAATTAATAAAATTGTATCTTTGCGACCGAGCGATCTTATGAAAAAGTAATGTGCAAGTAATGATAGACCTTAGGGTGGTAAACATTTCAAGTCCCCGACTATACAATCGTGAATGTTCATATAGCCAAGAAAAATCTATGTTGATAGTACTTATTATATTCTGTGTTTCATGTATTTGGTAATTTTGCATCATACTGATTATGAAATTAATCATTTTTCTATAAGAACCAGGATAAATATAGGCAGATCTAATTTTAAATAGGTACCTACTAAAAATTAGATAAATAGTAGTTAGAGGAATTAAAAACTTTGAGATGGAGGATAGTTAACAATCTAGCTATGGCTTTGAAGGATATTAGAGGCAGTTTTGCTTCAGTACACCACGCATGGCCGAAGAAATGGATAATTGAGTTTTAAGTCAATTTATATCAGGGTTAGGGACTCTAGTATCTTCACTTTCGCTGAAAACAACATAGTGCGAGGCCTGCGTTCAGCAGTGAAGCAGTGTAGTGGGTTTGGGGTGCATGAAAAGAGCCTCCACGAGTGACGATACATCAATACCCGGCGTACCCTGGGCAGTCAGCCCTGCTAACTGGCCAATGTTTTCACCACAGCATGAGCTGTTTTTTTATAGCTCGTGCTGACACGAGAGAAGAAGATGACGCTGTCACTGTTCGGTACTGTCAGTGCGTAGCAAGCCACATCTGGGCAAAGAAGACCCAGTGAAGACGATGTTTTAATGATTTTTCACATTTACGCGATAACTATCAAGATTACACGATTCTCTCAGGCCAAACCAGCGTATAGCATTTATACACTTGTGTTTTTATTATATAGGGACCGATAGAAAGAGTCTGAGCGCCCTAACAGTTTTCATACGACACTGAATAAGAGTTAGGGACCATAAAAATCGGGTAATGTAATTAGCCCTTATCCGCTACATACGCGCTAACTCAGTTAGGGCATGCAAATATCGAAAGTTATCGATAACCCGATTTTATCTAATCTTTTTCCAATGAATATCGATAATTACCGGTTTTTATGATAATCTATGAAAACTTGTATTTCTCTATCTATATAACTAACACCAAAACATTTATAAAAAAGTTTTGACCAATGAAATGTGAATGTTTTAATCAAGGATTATAATTATGAATATCTAACTCGGTTGCTACTTGCTAGAAGTTGCTTTTGATGTTTGTACTATAGATTTTAGATGAATGTAAAACCGATATCTGTTTTTTACGACTTCGTTGTTTGGTTAGTTGGGTGAATCTGAAATCGAGATTTGTTCGTAGTTGTTTAGATGTGGTGAAAACGGTTATCTGAAACCATCACATCGATGTCATCCCATGTTTGGATGGTAACCGATTTTAGATGTGATTTGATACGTCGAACTCATGCCTAGTGGCGAGCGAGCGAGAAAAGCTATGGATAGACAGGCACAGGATGAGGTAGCAGCATACCCATATAGCCGCAGAAAATCATTGCAAGAGTACAATCCGAACGAAACGAACAATGGGGCGTCGTAACGAAATGAATTGAATCTTTTTTTAGTATTTTTTTACCTATATCGGTATTTTTATCGAAAACTTTCGAGTCGTTAAGTATCGTTTGCTAAAATGAAATGATTATCGATAAATTATCGATAATCAGTGCAGCATGGCGGCATCTATTGTTTGTCTATTGTGTCGATACTTTCAGCCAAGTTAAGCTAAACTTTGACTAGTACAAATAAAATATACAAGGTTTGTCGGAAAGGGGGTTCTAATCGGCGGGCCACTTAAAGTATCGAATGACTGTTTTAAAGCAAGAGTTAAAATTTCAAAATTCGATAAGTTTTTCGATAAATTTTTATTTCCATGCAAAATGACTTAGATTTTTCAAAAATTCTTCATCCTTTCTTTAATTACGAATTCAAAGAATGGAGCTTCTAATCAGTAACTCCAAATATGACCTAAAATGTAATTATTTTTCTTAGAAACTTTGTATTGGTAAACATTTTTCGTATACAAGCTTAGTTTTAGTATATGTTACCGGCAATGTGTATAATGCAGGTATTCTATACAATGCCTAGGCAATGTATAGAATGCCTGCGGCGTCCAGGCAATGTATGAAATATTATGAATATTATTGTCCATTACATACTTTGCCTAGGTAATGTATACATTTCCTAGGGATTGTATCGAATACCTGCTGGTCCACCGGCAATGTGTGAAGTAAATAAATTTGGTCATTCATTTGGGGCACCCCCACACGGATAGGTTAGGTTCGAAGGGGATGACGGGGGCTAGAGTGAGCGAGCGAAGCGAACGAACGAAGCCCCCGTCATCCCCTTCGTGTTAGGTTACTTTAAGCCCTGCAGACAGAAATAGGAGCCCCGCGCAGCGGGGCTGTTATTCAGACTCTCCTTTGGAAACCCAAACAACCTTCCAAACATGCCCTCAAGTTTTTCATTTGTTTTTATTGTGCCTCGCGTGGAGTTTACTGCCTGCTCGCACGTCTTCCCCTTCGCCGCTCTCGTCGTTTTCACACATTACCGGCTGCGCATTCGGTATTGTATAGAATGCCTAGGCAAAGTATAAAATAAATAATATTTCATACATTACCTGAACGTTTTTGGCATTCTATACATTGCCTAGGCATTGTATAGAATACCGGATTACACAGATTGCCGGTAACATATATACTAAACCTGAAACTAGTTTGTTCAGAATCACTAGGAGAATCGATTGACATATTTTTTACACCACATTATCTTTTTTGTTTTTTTTTTTCATATATTTCAGTTTTGTTACAGTAGGTTTCTACCCATAACAGCTGACGTAAATAGACACCTTGAGGCTTGAGATGGATCGCTCGGTCAGTTTCTGTGTATTAGACAACCCCTGCATAGCACATCTCAGGCATTTCACACTTTACTAGGGAACTTAACGCGACATAAACTACGGTGTAACTTGGAGATTTATAAAAAAAACACATATTCAGACAGTTCTGATGAAAAGCTTGTTGGGGTGTCTCGGTTTTTGTATATACTAAAAATAACGTTGTATAGTTACGTGTTTTTCCGTACCGATCTATTTTGTAGATATCTGCAAACCTTTGAAGCTGTGGTCTATAATACTTAATAAATGCATCTAAGCAAAGGCAGAAAATAATTAGATCTTACCTTTTTGAAATTATTAATTTACAAAACCTATCAAACACCGTGTAGCTGCCTTACTCTAGGATTAACATAATTCTCATATAATTGTGAATTTACTAATATTATAATGATTACAAAATTCCCGTTTAACATCTGTTGTGTGCGAAACAGGCAAAAATGCTATAGAACTTCTGTGAGCTTATAGCAGTATCAGATACATTTGACAAAAGCACGCGTACCTACCTATTTATCTTACACAATGTTAATTCGGGCTGCAACTATAAATCAAAATCACAATAATACCTCTATTGGACCGAATTAAGAGGCACGCCGAAAATATTGCTAGCACTGAGTGATTTTAAATAGCCAAAATAAATTCATTCGGCTCTTTGAGTCTTATGAGTTTGTGAAGAATACGACTTATGGTCATAGGGTAGACCTATCTGGAAGATTAAACTACTGTTCATGGTCTAAACACAAATCATCTTCACAAGCTTCATAATTATCCTTAATTATTTTATCTTATACGTAAATATCATATTTTATATTTATTTATCCTCAACTAAAACATTAAGTGCCCTTGAATTTCATTCATAATAACAGTGAACTTGACTTTCAAAAGCCAGCTTATTACTTAATAATCATGTAAGGTAAACCGAAGCTTTTGAAGTACAACTGGTTGGTATGACTATGAACTTAACGATTCCGAATGACTGAGCTCACCTTACTGACCTAAATAATATTTTTTAACTTTAAATTGCAAGCATTATTACTGAAGGCTTTAAACCCCTGGCGCATAAAGAGGGGTGTTATAAGTTTGAACCCTTTGACTGTCTGTGGCAGTTGTGGCACTGTAGCTCTGAAACGGATGAAATGATTTTTGTTGCAGTTGTTTTTGTATTTGGTCAGTTTAATTGGGACGGTGTTTAGCTTTGTTTGAGAATCATTTCAACCACTTCAAATTCGGAAGTACCTATTATTTTATTTTTATAGGTGGTAATATTTTGAACATTACAATTAATTTTAAATCTTCGAACAGCGATAGGATGCGCTCGCGTTATTCCTACTGACCTCTGTACAAGTACAAACGAGATGTTCCAAACAAAAGATTTGTTTCAAATAGTTTAGAGACGAGATCACTTTGAATATACTTGTACTTCAATAAATATAAATAGGTATATAAACTCATTTTTGTGAAGAATCATTGGGGTTATTTTGCCATAAATATTTTTCTTCTACCTTAAATAAACTATAATCCTGCAAAGTAATGCTGGTAGGGCATTATAGTTTTTGTTGTTTGACATCTTATGCTAATTTCGTCTCCTGTCTTCCTGTTCAGTTTTCCATCCGGGAACTTCATTCACGCATGCATTCCCAGTTCCCATTAGAAAACCTACTCTATAGTAAAATATATACGCATAGATGTATAGGTGCATACGAGGGTGTACATGCACTTACGTAATTATGTAGGCCTAATATTAGCCTAATGTTGGGCTAGTTCAACGGACATGCTACCAAATAGCGACACTGTTCTTTATGGGTGGCAAAAAATCTTGCAAGAAGGTATGATGGTTGCAAATCACACGAGCGCAGGCGCATCTATTGTTTGCCATTATTTTAAAGTATGCATTTATTATTACAATAATAGTTTTATGACTACCAATTGTCTCTTTCTACAAAACCTATTCAGGTGCATATCTTTTTTCTGCAATGGAATTGAAGGTGGTGCCTATAGTAACAATTTAAGTATGAACAGAATCCTTTACAATGGCATATGCCATAACTCTGTTGGACACTGAACCCAATTTGACGCATGGTCCTTTGAGGAGGAGGATCAGAATGACAATAATCGAATCTATATAGAGATTATAGATTCGATTATTGTCATTCTGATCCTCCAAGTTATTATGGGACGTCGCACACTGGGTATACGCAAGTAACTAGTCCCCAGTGTATTAGCTCCCATAGTACTAGGAAGATCGGGACCTTTCGTGCGTGTTCGCACGTTCCAAATTCGTACGAAAACGTTTTCAAGGTTCAATGGGACTAAGATTTCGGGTACTATAGCGGATTAGAATTAAAATAGGTTTGTCTGCAAAACAAATGTACCCCAAATTAAATTGCCTATCGACGACTAGAGATAGCTCAGGCTCTTTCAGATTGCAATCTGTGAACGTAAATACAAAATACATTTCTGTCTGACTTATCTGGGAGATCCGATTACTGTAGCTCCATATTTGCGGTGTCGTTGTTACTTAATTAAGAACGTGTATACTCGTCTTCACCATCACGGACCATCAATACCATCATTGCATAATAATGTTGTAAACCAGTCTTTCTCAAAGTGGGCGATAACGCCCCTTTGCGGGCGGTAGAGGCCTACAGGGGGGCAGTAAAAGGTGGTAAAAGAAATGATTGCGATTGTGATTTTTAAGATGTGGTAAAGTTACAGAGTTTATGGTTCGCTAGAAAATAATTGATTTTCAAAGTGGGCGGTCGGGGAAATAAGTTTTAGAACCTCTGTTATAAACGCTTAAAACTGCAATGTCATTTAAAAAAAACTGGCCAAGTGCGTGTCGGGCCACGCACAGTAATAGGGTTCCGCAGTTGCACAATAATGCGGACTAACCTGTTTTACGCAACTAATAAGTAGGTCATTTTTCAATGGAATTTGTATGAAATTTTTACTTTTATAAATTGTTCGACTAGTACCTACTCGTAAACTTGTAAAGCCTACTTAGCAGTGTAGTATAGTTTTCCTTTTAATTTCCTTGTATATGCTACTACCGTGAATTTTTTCACATATCCATAACTAACCGTTTAGCTGGCAGGGGGCCCGGGACACTTAACTCTAACAAACTTTAGCACTTTAAAGCTTAATATTTCAGAAACGGATCCCTTAATCGAAAAGTTGTACTAACAAACCCGCAATATTTTTGAAAGACCTATCCAACAACACCCCACACCATGGGTTATACGGGACAAAAAAACATCCCCACTTAACACGAAACGAGGAAGCCAAAAAATTTTTTTTTCTTGATTTTATTTTACCACTTTGTCGGCGTGATTAATATATATCCATGCCAAATTATAGCTTTCTAGTACTAACCTCCGGTTTCTGAATTGAGAATTCGAGATAAGCAATACTTATGTAGTATTTGAGTACGGAGTTGTCAAAAAAATGCTTTAAAATCCATATTTTTTTTGACAACTCCGTACTCAAATGTTACTATAGTACTGCTTATCCTAGAATTCTCAATTCAGAAACCGGAGGTAAGAGTCTCTGAGCTAAGCTACGGACGGACAGACGGACGGACATGACGAAACTATATATAATAAGGGCTCCTACGGAACCCTAATACTTGGAAGTTATTATAATGAATCATCAAGACGTGTCTTCTTTCATCATCATCATAGTCAATTAGCCTGTTCCAAAGGTTTTTGAGATCAGCTCCCAGTCAAGCGAGATGCAGCTCAATTTTGACTATAATTTTGCGCCATTAACTTAGATGCACATACGTTACAATATTTTTTATTAAATAGAAACAGATTCTAACTTTCTTCTAAAACAAAACAGTAAAACATAAGTATAAAATTTATTCGCGACCTACCTTTTACGTAAATAGTCATATCTCGACAAATCTTAGGTAATAAGGTACAAAGGATAAAGCCGGGTCCGCTGCGCCGTGTTTTCGTGTTTGCAAACAGGTTATCATTGTTTGCTAACCGAATAGGGGCGTGGCCTAACAGTTTTGTTCGCAAAAACACAATAACATGTTAGAAAATTGGCGCTGCGGGCCCGGCTATACGTGTTGAGTATATGTTTAATTTTCGTATCTACGAATATAATTGATCTTAAAAGAAAAAAATAACAACTAAAGAATGCCAGTATCTCGCGGATTCCGCCCGCCTACAATATTTTTATATTGACTAAGTACCCTTTTTCACCCCGGGTGATTTATGATGACTTTCCTATAACTACCATATTTTGAGTTAATCGGGCCACGCAATAGGATTCTCCCCGTTTTATCCCCTTTTTTTTAGTGCTCAGTAGGCTTACTTATAGTTCACAGGCACAAATCACATATACCTACTCTCTAACCCAAAACAAATATCCACAGTTCTGCAGGCCATTCAAATATATCACGTGCTAAAAGTGATCTCGTAAGCTACATACCTTGCTCAAGGTCTGGGGTATAGATGACGGCCTGGTGCCACCCACGCCACACGGCATACTCCAAAACAAAGGCCAGTGGCGCTAACGCAGCTTCTGGGCAGTAAGCGCTTGCAGGTAACACCTGCGCAATCAGTATTGCACACAAGAGATAATAATACTTCATATTAATTTACCTGAAAAATTATAATATACTTACCGAAGTTTAAAGTTTAGTTTTAAGTTCGCTAAACTCCATTTCATACAAGATTACACAAAAGTGATCCACCAAGGCCCGAATTTCTTTTTTTTATCATTCTTCAAGTAGAGTTTCAGCTAATCTTGATTGACCATGGTTCATAAAAGCATAATACTATGTTAAATCTCTGCTAGAAGCAAACATGTTGCTTATTTCTATACATTTCCTTGCTAAAACAAGTCTTATTTGTAGAATGTTATATTAAATAGAGTACAGGGGCCTAATTCTCCTAAAATAAATCTTGATAAATCACAACCGAACCAAGGCCGAACCGTTCATTCAGACAGTTCTCAATTTCAAAAGCTTTCAAATTGACACAAAAAACAAAATCAATCATTTTGAAAGTTTTCGAAAACAAAAACTGACTGACGGTTGTGGTTCGATTGCGTTTGGCAACAATTTATTTTAGGAGAATTAGGCCCCAGATATTGAGCAGTAGCCCAAAAATCCAAAAAAATAATAAGTAGGTATATGCAATGAATGCAATATGAGCTAGTATTTCCATATCGAATTCAAATTGCTTACCAAACCAAACGAGTTCGCGCAAAAATTGAAAATAATCAAATATTCCGACGGTGTTTCGTGTCACTGTAGGTATCTACATCTACCTATGGATGGAGAAAACCAATTCAATTCAAATTTAATTTTTATGGATCCATCGTTATTCGATTTTTCTGCCAACGTCAAGGTTGGAAAAGACACTGTGATAAGTACGTATTGTATTACACTAAACAAAAACTATTGACCGGTGTTTGTAGCGTTGAAAGGAGAAAACCAAATATTCTCCATATGGAAAACGACAGTTGAGTTTTTTTTTTTTGGTGGCTCTGTCTAACTACTACTACCTTTGTAACTTTTAATTGCACGATTACTTAAAAGCAAACAATAGACACTAAGAATTTCCTAAACCATGTATTAAATTTGACTCACTTGCTTAAAGCTTAATTGCGCGTTTCACGTAATAACAGATCAAGCATAGGCCGACTTCGACTTCTTACTTCTATATCATATATTCTCTTAGAACACACACGGCTTAAACACAAGGTAGAATCATGAAACTATCCATTATTTACACTCTACAATAAAACGAGGAAAATAATGAACTACTGGACGTACCTATTCCGAACTTCGGTAGTTAAATACACTACAATTAATGAAATCAATCAATCACATGGTAAGTTTTGATTGATGGAAACATTGTTTAGGTAGAATAACTTAACTATGTCAGGCACGAAACTTCATAAGCCTTACTATAACTTTGAAGAATAGATAATTAATTGACCTGAAAACATTTACCAAGCACACAACCCTAGAGCTGTAACTGTGAATTTCCTAACAGCAATCAGGCAGTTAAAACTTTACTGACTAGCAAGAAAAGGAACCTGCGGAAGTGTAGAACCAGTTGTTTTCTAGCACCGATATCATTCTACTTTCTCAACCTGCCACAAAATCTATCAAATCTATTGTTGTCACACAACCTGCCACAAAAGCGAATCTACAGTCTGTCGAATAAATGTCTTAACATGTCATTACACATGTACGTTGTTTGAATTATTAGCAATAAACGTTAAGTGTCAATAGGCGATTATTCTGTCAATTTAAGAAATATTTCAAAACTTCAGGCTAATATCAAAACTAGGCCGCTAGTAATTAAAATAAAATAAATATTTTTAGGAAAAATAACTACCATATATCGAAAATTTTGATTTTACCTACTTGCATACATTTAGTATAACATTTTTTTCACGAGGTATTCAAGACACTTATCATTTTTTGCATTTGATTTTCGAGCTAACTTGGTTGCTGAATGGATTAATAACTCAAGAAAAACAATGGACAATATTTCTTTCTTGTACTACGAGTATTGACAAACCCTGCAACATTTTTTATTTAAAATTTGTGGCTGTTTATCAGAACACCTTCTTCCAACGCCTTCAGGAAATAGGCATAAGGTGTATTTGTATTCATTAATTAAAATAAAATTACCAGAAGAACATTTTTTTTTTAATTTTGTTACTCATAGCTTGCTCCGTAGTTTTTTTAGTAACTGTGATTTTTCGTGTTCAGCCAGTTCAATTGAATTTCGGGATTTCGTGAGAACTACCCATTAAAGCCCGGCCGGCATTCACTTGTCACACACCAACCAGTATCGCGGCTATACGTCCCTATAAAGGGACAATATTTTCCGAAAAAAATAATGCCGTCTTGTTTTATATTACAGACGATATACGAATTATACTGTATAATTTTCACTGTATAACTAAATGTATCGGTATGTAGCTATCTTAAAATTTGTGCTATTTTGTAGTGCAATGATGTTGGTACTCGTATAAGACACCTCTATTTATAAAACGTCATTGGCTACGTAGGAAATTTAGAGTTACAAAATTGTTTGTTTCCTGTTTGAAATCCTGGGATAGATTTAAGTAGTGCTCAGGAATCTGGTGATATGAAGGTTTATTACACAGAATACGAAGATAGAGAAATATAGAAATATAAATTTATTTGCGAGAAACACTGTAGGTACGGGTCTTAAAATAATGCAGGTACAGATCAACATGTTTCGCCGACACAGCGGCATGCAAGTTAATATAAAATAGCTGGGTGTCCTTTCGAAGGTGCGGCAGTACTTCACATCGGAACAGTTGCTTCAACTATATAAAGCACAGGTTCGTTCGTGCATGGAGTACTGCTCGCACCTTTGGGATGGCTCAGCCAAATACCAGCTTGAGGCATTGGAGTCCATTGAGAAGCGTGCCAAGAAGCTTGTCAGCAACGACTCCCTTGTTCAGACCAAGCTCCAAAGTCTTGAGCATCGGCGCAAAGTTGCTAGTCTATCGGTTTTTTATCGGACACATTTCGGAGAGTGTGCTTCAGATCTGCATGATCTAATAACCCCCTGCCCTTTTTTCTATCGGATGGCCAGAAGCACGAAAAAGCGCCATCGGTTCATGGTTGATATACCAAAAACCCGAACGAAGCGCTTTGATTCCACTTTCATTGTGAAAATCGCCAAACAGTGGATGCGCTGCCCGAGTGGGTGTTCCCCGACAGCTACAATCTAGGTGTCTTCAAGTCACGAGTGAATCGGTTTCTTCTCGGCAAGCGTGCTCCATCGTAGACCGCATCATCGCTTAACATCAGACAAGAGGGAGGCCAAACGCAGGCCTAGTAATAAATAAAAAATAAAAAAATTGTTAATTACCTTTATACTCATAATATAAGACTAGGAAGTTTTAGATTTAATCTAAACTATTAATAAAACTCAAAGTGCACTTTGCCTGTACATTAAATATTTCGATTGCGGGGTACTATATTATCGATACAGAAACGAAAACATTATTTTTTTTGGAATTATTGTCTGTCTGTCAGTCTGTCCGGGCATCACTTAAAATCCCGTAGATGGATTTTGATGGGACTTTCGCTGATGTATTACGTAAAGAGCGACAATTTTGCTGGTATATATACCATTACGCTATTGTTCATAAGAGCCGAGCAGTGGAACATTATTTCCACATACTGCGATGTAAAATCACGTAAAATTTCGTTGATGGATTTTGATGTGTTGCATAAAGAGCTGCGCTTTTGCTGTTATACAGGGCGTCCCGCGACTTTGTCACGTGGAGGGAAAGTACCTTAAATACTGTAGATAGAAAAATTTACTGAATGAAGACTTCATTTTTATTTTAAAAACAATACGAACTGCATTCAAAGATTGTTAAATAATAGATAGATAGATAAGACATTTATTTGGCACATACAGAAAACACAACACACAAAATCACAATTACATAATACTAGACGATAGAAATATTAAAATAAAAACACGTTAAAATTAAAAGACAATAGGGTATCTGACTACTATTAAAAATGTACAACAATTTGGTATTATTTTAAAGAAAGTGTAGGAAAAAACAACAGTCAGACACCCCATTATAGCAATCTGTGGCAGTAGTGTCAAACTACCTACCGACATAAAAACCAATCGATAAAAAAAGAAAAAATTCAAAGTGCGGTGTGTGTCTCCAAGTTGCACCAAATGGGAGTCCAACTCAGCATGTGCCAGGCAAATATACCTGACGCTGGTATTCTGTTGGATCCCAGTAGCGACATACGGACGTCGAGCAGATGCAGTACAGATATAATATCAAAAAGTATAAAAGTGTAAGGCCGCGTTTCCACTGACGCGGAGCTGGGCGGAGAGGAGCGGAGAAGAGCGGTGAAAAGTGGTCAGTGTTTCCACTGAAGCGGAGCTGGGCGGAGAGGAGCGGAGCTGGGCGGAGAGGAGCGATGAAGAGCGGTGAGTGGTCAGTGAGCGGAGCAGAGCGGAGTGGAGCATACTTTTGGAATCGCGCATTTTTGCACTTAGTTACACTCAATCTCTCGGAAAGACCATACGTCATGTTGTCGCTTAAAAAGAAAAAAGAACGGAAATTGTCTAACAGTTTCAATGAACTTCTCATCCATTTTGATACGTATGCACCTAGTGACGTAACGAAGACAACTGACACACTGCACGCGAGTCACGCACCGCCCCGCTCCGTACCGCCCCGCTGTCCTCTACTCTGCAACCCAATGCTCGCTGTCCTCCGCACTGCACCGCCTCGATGTATGAATATCCGCTCAGCTCTGCTCCACCCCGCTCGTACTGTTTCCATTGAAGAGGAGCGGAGATTTCAAGCATGGTCATTGGTCAATTTGTGCACCGCTAAGCTCCTCTCCGCCCAGCTCCGCGTCAGTGGAAACGCGGCCTAATAGTGTTTTTTTGTATGAAACTGTTTGGTGAGTAACACTTTTTTTTTTTAAATATTATACATAAATTTAGTTTCAGGTGTGTTTAATGTTAATAGATATAATAAGCACATAATCATGATAAGAATATAAGTGAGGCGCGCAATTTTTGTTTGGTTTTTAGGTGTGTGTGTATTAAATTGTTTGTAAAACAAATTGTTTGTAAAGCTAAACGTATCGTATTATTTCAAATAAATGTTAAATTTCATGGTGTTCCTTTTATTTTAGATGTTATGTTATTTAAAAGAAATAAATGTATCTGATCGAGCCTTTCGATTAGTACAATAAAATTACAGTTTTTTTTTATTTCGCTTTTAGCGGGTTCGATTCCCGGTTCAGACAGGTGATTATTTAAAAATCTTTGAATGCAGTTCGTATTGTTTTTAAAATAAAAATGAAGTCTTAATTCAGTAAATTTTTCTATCTACAGTATTTAAGGTACTTCCCCTCCATGTGGCAAAGTCGTAGGACGCCCTGTATATACCATCACGCTATTGCACATAGGAGCTAAGCAGCGGAACATTATTTCCACATACTGCGACGTAAAGCTTAATACGTTGGATAGATATTATCCACGATAAGCTAAATACGTGAGATATGTATTATCACGCTACTTACAATGAGGACTAAGCAGACGTTTCCTTAGAATATCATTTCAGAGAATTTGTCATAAATCAGCGTAGTAGAATGCTGTAGTGTGTGATCGATGGCCCTACATGTTCTGCGTTCGAATCTCAGTATTCAAATTAGATTTTTGTTTTAAAAAAAATATTTTGATCATTGTTGTCAATATTATAAAAAGCCTGTCAACGCCGTGGTTTATTTAATAAATGGTAACGGTTTATTTTTTATCTATAACTATAATTATGTATAGTGAAATGAAATTATAACAATCAATCGGTAGCTACAAATATGTATCAACGTGTAACATATTAATTCACAATAAATATCGGTCAATCGAGATGAGCTGAAACTCTACTTAAAGAAATGGTTCAAAAGATATTAGTGCCCTGGTGGGCCACTTTTGTCTATTATTGTAATAAATTGAGTACATACATTATTTAGTTGCTGCGACACAGTGTTGTTTTCCGACTTCCACGCGGACAGAGTCGCGGGTACTGCTAGTATTACATAAGACTGAATTAATTAAATTAGAATGTTTTAAACATTATGCCGAAAATAGAATGCAACTCCCACCTCAATTATTTTATGGTAATTAGTTTGCATTATTGTTTTCAATTTCAATTAGTGGAACGTATTTTTCGAGAATAGTTTTAATAGAAAAATTAATAATAAATAACAATTGATTGATTCAGCAGTAATTGTGCCGATAGTAGTTACGGCGAATGGCTTAATAGCTAAGAGCCTCGACCAACACCTAAAGAGGCTCTCGTTGGGCGGCTGGATCAGGGGCCTGATACAGAAAGCGGTACTTCTCGACACGGCGCGTATTGTTAGGAAGTTCCTCTCTCCGAGGACCTGACCACCGGTAGCTTGGACCCTGTTCCCGATGCCGGTGGGCTACTATTTTTATATTTTTAAATGTTTATTTTTTTACTAGATAAATGTTTAAAATGTAATTGGTAGGAATATAGATGAATAAAGGAAATAACAATGAAAGCGGTCAAGCACGTCAAATCACGTGGCAAGTGTGAGTGTTACGTAAAATAAAGGTTCCGTCTTTTCATTGTGTGATACTGAATATCACACAATGAAAAATTATAGGATGTTTTGAAGGTTTAGGGTTAACATTTCACGGAATGTGTGCATTTTATTCCAAATTAATGGGGGAAAAAAGTTATGTGGTTCAAGAAACTGCGGGGAACAAGATAGAAAAGCTCCTAAACATTCTTGTACCTTTTTAGGAAGATCTTTGTGCATTTTTGTAAGCATTTTATCTGGGGGCACGGCAGTGCCCCGCCAAGTCTCGAGCAAAGCGGGCACGGCCGTACCATCTTTTCTCGAAGCCATTCGCGGCCCTTTCACCCCCCCTATATCTTCGCTGTGGACAAAGCTAGCAGTTTGAACTTTCGGTAACCAAGAGTAATCGTTATAACTAGCTAAACTTCCAAATTACATCATATTTGAACTTATAGTTTACGAGTTATCATCGATCAAAGTTACATCATTTTGTCACTCACTGACTCACTGACTCACTGACTGACCGATCATCAAAATTCTAAGATACTTCTAGCAGGCCTAGAACCTTGAAATTTGGCATCAAGATAGATTATTAGGCACATATAAAGGAAAAATTATAAAAACATAAAAAAATGGTTAATTATAGAAAACAATTTTATATTTGCCATTTTGCCAGGAACATGGTGTATGAATTTCGACTGCATTGTTAACTTTGTTCTTTGTTTACGTACAAAAAATATTGAATTGGTGTAGATTATTAATATAAATTGTTATTTATTTAGGGCAAAATCTGAGAAATGAGATTCCATACCATCACGCCTGTATTCTCCGAAGGGTAGGACAGAGGTGTATACTAAGGATGTAACTATGTGAACCCATTTATTACTGTATCTAGATAACATTCATAAAGGCCAATTTAAATTGTTTAAAGTTTTAATATCTCACAAGTTTTCCCTCCAGAGGGCGGGGGCGGTCAAAATCAAAATCCAAGATGGCGGCTGTGAAATTTTACAAAATATGCGTCATGGGTGTCGTTCTCATGGTTTCCCGGGGTGCTGATGCCAAAAATGAGGTCAAAGTCAAAATCCAAGATGGCGACTGTGATATTTTACAAAATATGCGTCATGGGTGTCGTGTCCATGGTTTTCGGGGGTGCTGATGACGAAAAAGAGGTCGAAGTCAAAATCCAAGATGGCGCTGTGATATTTTACAAAATATGCGTCATGGGTGTCGTGTCCACAGTTTTCGGGGGAGCTGATGACGAAAATGAGGTCAACGTCAAAATCCAAGATGGCGGCTGTGAAATTTTACAAGATATGCGTCATGGGTGTCGTGTCCATGGTTTTCGGGGACGCTGATGACAAAAATGAGGTCAACGTCAAAATCCAAGATGGCGGCTGTGAAATTTTACAAGATATGCGTCATGGGTGTCGTGTCCATGGTTTGCGGGGGCGCTGATGACGAAAATGAGGTCGAAGTCAAAATCCAAAATGGCGGCTGTGAAATTTTACAAGATATGCGTCATGGGTGTCGTGTCCATGATTTTCGGGGGGGCTGATGACGAAAATGAGGTCAACGTCAAAATCCAAGATGGCGGCTGTGAAATTTTCAAGATATGCGTCATTAATGTCGTGTCCGAGGTTTTCGAGGGTGCTGATGACGAAAATGAGGTCGAAGTCAAAATCCAAGATGGCGGCTGTACAATTTTACAAAATATGCGTCTTGGATATCGTGTCCATTATTTTCGGGGGTGCTGATGATGAAAAGGATGTCGAAGTCAAAATCCAAGATGGCGCTGTGATACTTTACAAAATACTCGTCATGGGTGTCGTGTCCACATGCGAAATTCGTATGATAGCGCCAACTTCTATGAAAAAAACCAATTAGAAACTAAAAAAATATAATGTAAATTTATATTCGGCGAAACGAAGTTTATGGATATCCGAATCAGCTAGTTATTAGTTACTTAAATAGTTAGTTATTAAAAATACTAATTTAATACATAAATAGTTTGTTGTATATTTAGTTTGTTAGTTAGTTATAAAAACAAAAGAGATAGAGACAGAGAATAGGCTCTAAGCAAAGCAGCAGTTGATGAACAAGACATTATTATGTCACCCAAAAAGAAAAGAAAGAGACCCACCTACAAAAAATAAATGAGATCCCACCAAAAACATTAAATGTAAAAAATGCCAAGTCTCTATATGCAATCTTTCCACCGTAAAAAGTTTTAAGATCTCATAGAAGCCAAGTCCTATTCAATTTATTTTGTAGTTAGTTATATTTCTAATGACTGTATTAATAGTTTTATTTCTATTATAATTATAGTGACTTGGCAATGAGCACAAGAAGAAACAAATATATTTGGAGGAGGTGAAAGTAACGCATAACGCACGCGTAATGTTTAATATCACAGGATTAGTTAAGTTCTTTTGATTTGACCATTAAACATAGGTACCTATAGATAATAATTGTCATGTTCTTATCAAAAAAACTTAGGTTTTCTTAAATATGTATTGACGCACGTAGTCGATGGTGACCATAACTACTCATTGGCCGTAAAATCACGTCTGCATATCATAAATCACACATCAGCATAACAACTAATGTAATCATAGTACTCATAGATATCAATTCGTCAATAACAATCGCACATAATTCCACACAGCAAGCAGCTTTTAATTTGTGCTCATTGCCAAGTCACTATAATTATAATAGAAATAAAACTATTAATACAGTCACTAGAAAGATAACTAACTACAAAATAAATTGAATAGGACTTGGCTTCTATGAGATCTTAAAACTTTTTACGGTGGAAAGATTGCATATAGAGACTTGGCATTTTTTACATTTAATGTTTTTGGTGGGATATATTTAGGATAAGAAATTATACGAAAATCCTTTTTTTTCATATTAATTCTTGTTTTGCTAAAAAAACGTTCCCATACTTTTGAGGAATGCGACTCATCTCATTAGGTAGTATTCATGGTCTTTAACATACTCCGACTAGTTTCGTTAGTGGTCGCTGGTGGGTCACAGGTCCGAACAAAATGCCCATTTACCTTTCTTTGTTCAATGTTCATTTCATAAAAGTAATTGTGCATTTGATCAAAGAAATTGGATGATTTAAATTAAGAACTTCAAAGAAAAGAAATTTGAACAAATATTGGACAAAGATATTTCATGGGTGGAATACCAGCCTAAAATATGCAACTTTAGTAGTACCTAGTCACCTGTGATCACGGCTCCAACCGCGAAAAATGTGTTGTCATTTTTCGTGAAGCAGAGTACCTGTGAAGAGATCCATGTCGAAGAGAAGAAAACTTTTATCCAGCTAACAATACGTCTGACTCGCTTACTTGCGTTCCTATTTTCTAAAAAGAAAACGGTTTTATGGCACAGTCTTGAGTACCTAAGTACTGAAGGCAGCTGAAAGAATACGTAATGTCATATACGTACGTAATGAAAGAATACGAAACTAGTCGGGCAATCCCGAAAAATGCACGTGAGTAAACCGTAACTAATCAGAAATATGAATAGGTAATGTGTTCGATATATATGGTGCTAAACTAACGAACAAGTATCAACACATCGTTCTTACAAAAATTGCAGACGAAGAAGAGACTAAGTAGCTGCAATCTACCTGCGCAGGGACTCTTGAATGCTTTGCACACATCGCATCGTTAGAAATATGTAGGTATTCCTCGGAAACATAGAAAAATTAAGTACTTAATAGTCACAGAAAATATCGCATATTGTTTTATTATTTATTTATTTATTATAAAGGAAGTTTATATACAAGCTTACTTATACTAAGCCCCACAAAACCGTTTACACGGTTTGTCTGCGGGAACTGAACAAACAATTTTAACAACATAAAAATTTTGTAGTACGGACTTATAATAATTACATATTATTAACTAATAATATTTTTACCAAATGGTCTTTTCTGTCTCAGAAACCTGAGAACCACCTCAGTATGGGTCTACAAATTCCCGAGAAAGAACTGCTTTAGTGATTTGGCAAAATTACTCGCGAAAGAAGTCCAACGATGAAGCAACCAAGAGAACTGCTCCAAGATGCGCTTCGTAGCAGAAAACTGTTGGAAACGCAAACGATAGGCTAATTCACAAAATTTCATGACACGCCGATCAAGTTGCAGTGACGCTGCAGTTAGTTCACGCGAGCGTATCTGACAGCGATCGCTTATTAACCTGTGTAGTACATACTGTAATTATAGACACAATAGATAAACAATGGCGGCCGTACTGTTTTCGGTACACTTGGACGCTTGTCATTAAGGTAATATGAAAAGCGGTGTTTTGATCGAAACTTAACTGTAACTACACCGCAACTGAACTTCGTTAGTTAGGTGAACAGTTCCCTGTTCTGGGAAGGAAGTTACGACGAGCGACCTCAGTCCCTTTAAATAGGTTCAGCAAATAAACAACAAACAGACAAGCTCACTACTAGTGATGAATTTGTTGTACGTCAAATTTTTATTGTTTTGTTTGAGTTTAGTCATAATTGTAACAAAATGATCAAACGAAATGGTATGTAATAGTAAAATAAAAGGCACATGAGACGTTCCAACCTTATCCATAAAGTTGACAACACATCAGTAATCCTCTTTGGGATGTTGTGTCTTGGAGGTGTTTGCCACCCTAACATTTAAAAAAGGATAAAAAATATTATAATTTCCTAACAAAGAAATAAATTTATCAATTATTTACTTTACTTAAATCTAAAGCAGTGGACTGCTTGGTTAAATTGGTAATGAATCTATCATCACACGTTTTGTAAAAAAACTTACTATCAATATTTTGACATACCTATACATATCAAAATATTTTATATCAGTAGATATACGTGGTCTCTCATTCAAGGGAAACTCCTACAATCTAGAAAGAATCCGACGAATTGGACGACACGTTTAGCGTAGTGGCTGGGCTGAGCGATTGGTTTTCTATGCTGCGAGATATGTGGGTTCGACTCCCGCACAGAACAGATATTTGTTCTGGGTCTGGGTGGTTGTGCATGTGAAGATTTGTATTTATAACCGCTCCCACGATGCAAGTCTTACGAGGTCTAGTCCCATTGTTGCACTGTTTTTTAATGTCTACTTCGGTCTCGGTTACTAAGAGTCAAAATAACACATCTAATTAAGCAGGTCTGCCGTTTTAATTTGTTATTATTAATATTTAAGCGTGACGGTCAAGCGGTGAACTCACTAGAATAATCATCATGCTTGTACGTGATCCTGAAAGATTTGGTGTAAGTAGACATAATTATATCCTGCATATAGCACACTTGTGACAGGTATAGGCAGATATTATAAGACTATATGAAAAGGATGGGTGATCGACGAACTCCTTTCCAAGTGTTTCGTTCAATATTGCAACTGTTAATTATAGCCCTTCGTTCACGATAGAGCAATAGAGCTAGGGGACTTGAAGATTGATCTAATATATTCTCTCGCAGTTCTACGTACACGTAGAGATCGCGTCCACGTCGCCCTCCCACAGTGGCTACATAGATTGTCACCAGGGCATGATAAGTCTCTAATGCATGGCTAGGCTAGTTTCGGTACTACACGTCGTAGATCGCTCTATGAGAGTCACCCTACATGATTTGAATCTACCGTAGACGAGGTGGTTTAGCGGTCTGTAGGTACTGCAGTTCACTATTTTTTGTGATTTTTGCACGGATCCATAAACCCATTACCATATTATTTTTATTTATATTAATAAAAGTCGGTGTCAGAGCTATCGTTGTTAGTACCTAGTCTTACATTTAATCTAAGACATCCGACCAGTGAAGAAGGGTTTTAAAAATATTGTTAGATTTCTATAAATATTTAAGACATCATTTGGTAAGGAATTTCTATTATTTAAAGAGATAGTGCAAATTTAATTTGAAACTGCCATTAACTGACAATTTATGTGAAAAGGATACGTAGGTATTCTATCTGGAGAAAATTTATTAATATGTAGGTATGGAGTGCCCCTGGTTCGTATCGATCATTAGCTTTCGGCAATTTCGGTAAACGCGCTCACCGTCGAATTTCGGTGTATCCTCTCCTATGTTCTGTGAAGTCAACCATAGGGCACCATAAACGATTTCTTTACTCTGCGTTCGTAAACCAGAACACGGTCAGTTTCACCACCTACTCTATAGTATTGTTATTTTCTTGTTTTTCATCCGTAGGTCCTTTTACTTCCGGTTTCTGAATTAAGAATTCGGGATATTATTATGCAATACTTAAGTAAAATAGTATTTGAGTACGGAGTTGTCAAAAAAATGCATTAAAATCCGTATTTTTTTGACAACTCCGTACTCAAATTTTACTTAAGTAGGTACTGCTTATCCTAGAATTCTCAATTCAGAAACCGGAGGTTTAAATTCTAGGGGTCAGTTTTAGAACGTGCTGCTAAACCTCTTACTCTAAATTATATGTAACCGAATAATACTCTCTCGACATTCATGAATTAACTATTGAGCATTACCTACTGGTTTCATGGTACGGTGAGGTAAAACATCGTGAGGAAACCTGGACTTAATGGTCTGAAATTGCAAACCAGCAGTAAGCAAGTGCGGTGATCAATGCGCTTACCTTCTTTGTATGAAATGAGACTTTTGCCCTACAGAGAAGAGCCTGCCAGGAATTGACTGGCTGGTATTTAGATACTATTGGTTTTTTTATAAATAATTTTAGATAAGTGAATAAAGAAATTAGGGTAATTTTGTGCGAGAACCGAGCACAATTTATTTACCTACTACTCTATCAAGAAAGTACCGGGAAAAGATCAATAATACACAAAATGTTAGATTTTCATCCAAATTTATTTTATCGCCTTCAAAGTATGCTCCTTCAGAAACAATACACTTACGCCAACGAATAATACAATCATCAAAACATTTTTAAACGCTTTTTCCGGTTTTGAGTTCAGTTCTCGCCGCGAATTCTACTTTATGTCTTCTACCGAATGAAAACGGGTGACACGAAGTGGTAATTTGAGTTTAGGAAAAAGAAAGAAGTCAGCTGGAACCAGATCTGTAAATAAGGTGGTTGGTTGTTCGATGGTATTTATTAAGTTTTTGGTCAAAAATTCGTTCACAATGATGGCCTTGTGCGAAGGCGCACTAACGTGATGCAAAATCCTAGAATTTTCTTTCCACAAATCTGGCCTTTTTCGTTAGTCCTAAAATCTGCATAACGCTCAAATAATATTCTTTATGTACGAGTACCTACCATTTGACCTTCCGGCAAGAATTCAGAGTGCACAACACCGCGATAGTCAAAGAAAACAGTCAACATGACTTTGACTTTTGGTCGACTTTGGCGTGGTTTTTTCGGTTTCGGTTCAGTTAGAAGGCGCCACTCCGAAGTTTGTTAACTAGTTTGCGTGTCAAACTCATAAACCCACGTCTCGTCACCAGTAACAATACGTTTCATGAATGTTTAGTCGGAATTGAATCGTTCTAGCATGTTCTTAGCGACTCTTAGGCGATTGAGTTTTTGGAGAAAATTTAGGTCTTTTGGGACTAGCCAAGCGGCAACATGTTTCGTACCCAAGTGATTATTTAAAATGGTACAGATCGACTCGTGAGACACAGAAAGTTCAGCGGATATCTCTCTCAAACTTGAATGAGGATTTTCAGGCACTATTTCGTTTACTTTTGCGATGTTAACTTCATTTGAAGACGTTGATGGCCTACCAGAGCGAGGCAAATCTTCCATCACATCTCGACCGCATTTGAACGCTTTTTTTTTTTTTTCACTCATAAGTACGAGTTTTTGATAAAGTCGATTCATCGTAAGCGTTCTGTAACATTTTCGGTGACTCCGAATACGAAATTCCATTGGCGATGCAAAATTTAAGTTCTCTTTGTTCGATGTTTTTGTCCATTATGAAATTCGCAATACACACTAGATTGATCTACCTACTAAAAACAGCACTGTATTTAATATAATTAACAGATGCAACTCAAACTCCGCGCCAAAATGGAAAACAGTTGTGCCAATCAAACAACAACAAAGTAAAACCGGCCAAGTGCGAGTCGGACTCGCGCAGGAAGGGCTCCGTACCATCTATAGGTACTAATATTATAAAGAGGTAGAATTTGTTTGTTTGTTTGTATGTAGGAGGTAATCTCCGAAACTACTCATCCGATTTCAAAAATTCTTTCACCAATAGGAAGCTACGTTATCCCTGAGTGCTATAGGCTATATTTTATAATCAATAAATTAGGGATCAATAACCGACATTCACGTGGACGAAGTCGCGGGCAAAGGCTAGTTATCTATAAAAACGGCAAAAAAATCACGTTTGTTGAATGGGAGCCCCCTTTAATATTTATTATATTCTGTCTTTTAGTATTTGTTGTTATAGCAGCAACAGAAATACATCATCTGCGAAAAGAATTTGTAAGTGAAAAACATGCATGTGCCAAACGTTATATGTTATTGTTTTAGAGGCAGGTAGCTATAAATATATAGGCCGAAAGATTGCATGCCTGCGTGACTATCCTTGCTTTTTAATTATCCATGCAACTTCTGTTTCATCGGATGGCTGTCCTATCTCCAGTATTGTTATCGTATCTTCGTATCTTAGTACGCTATACCTAGGGTTGCCATCCGTCCGGGTTTCCCCGGATTTTTCCTAGTTTAGAGGGCATCCGGGGAGCGTCCGAGCGGGGCTTCATTTGTAGTCCGGGTTTAAAAATTTAAAGTTTTGTGGCCGCCCGTGACACACGCACTATGCCCGCACGCCGCGATCAACCGACGAACCGACTCGCTAAACAACTGTTTTTTATTACACTATGTTTGAAAAAACCTGTTGACATGTCCGGATTCTGGGCTCTAAAATCCGGGGTTTTCACGTATCTTGTCCTGGTTGCCAAATTTTAGAGATGGCAACCCTAGCTATACCTAGTCTTGCCATAAATATTGTAACGAAGAAAAAAAAATGTTTTTTATTGCAAATGTTATTTATTCCTTTTACAGTGTGTTAGTTTAATACATAAATATAAAACAATTTAAAATATAAAAGCTTATTCGAAGTGGTCTCCATTGGCTGCAATACAGTCCTTTAAACGTTGAGGCCAGTTATCAATTGAAGCACGCACTCTTTCCATGGGAAAATTCTTCACTGCCAATCGTATGGATTGTTTTAGGGACTCCAAATTATCATGGCGTTTAGAGTAAGCCATACTCTCTAAAACTGACCATAAATCATAATCCAGCGGATTAAGATCGGGACTAGACGACGGCCAGTCTTCAGCTCTGATGAAGTCCGAAACGTTCACTTCCAACCAAGACTGCGTGGACCGAGCTTTATGACCCGACGCCGAGTCTTGTGGGAAGGACCATACTTGGATATTGAACATGGTGTTGTTAAGGGGCTTATCTACCTTCTCAAGAATGGTATCTTGATACACTTGTGCGGATGTTTTGATACCTTTTTCACAAAAATATGGTTCAGTTACTCCTTCATAGCTAACACCCCACCAAACCATCACTGAAGTCGGATAATGCCCACGTTGCACTCTGTCGACTAATTGGGAAGCTTCCTTAAAGCTTTGAGCATAAATACGGTCATATTGTTTGTTAAAATGTTGCTCAATTGTAAAGATTTTCTCATCCGTAAACAAAATTTTTCTGTGACCTCATTGCGTACCTTCGCTTCAGTAGTTGTTTCGATTTTACCACCATATTCTTTTTAAAATTATCAGTTAAAAAATGACCAGTGCGTCTCTTATAGGCTGCAAGTCCTAAGTCATCTTTTAAAATACGCGACATGGTTCTGGGTGCTATCTTCATCTCCCGAGATAAAATCTTTTGCTTTCGGACAGGATTTCTTCGAATTCTTTCCCTTACCGCTTTGACCACCTTTTTCGTACGAACACTACGTGGACGGCCATATCTTTTTCTGTTACAAACAGAGGAGGTCTCATTGTACCTACTAATAGCCCGGTACACAAACATTTGACTAATACCAAGCGTATGGAGAGTTTTAAAAATTGCATTTAATACCAACTTTGTGTAATGCAATCACAGCGATTCGGTTCTCTTTATCACCCCACTCCATTTTAATATCGCAAAATATTGTACAATTTATTGGCGCCAAAATTAGAAACCTCAATGAACAATCGTATAAAAATGACAGATTCCAAATTCAAATGTAATATCTTTCTTATTTCTAACTGTAACAGTATTTATGGCCAGACTAAGTATATAGCGTATTAGTTTATAGTATATATGTGTTTTACTTACAAACACACTATGTACTATATAAGTTTTTAAACTGACATGGTCACTAACACAATCATTAGAACTTAAAACGGGATATTTACCATGTTTATTATTTGTTATGAGTTTCCGATATTTCGGCACCGTTACAAGCGCCATGGTCACGGATGAACTGAAGTAATTGCGGGTGGATGTTTATGGGCAGACGAAACGATCTACCCTCTTTCTTGTTCGTTTTTTGCGTTCGACGCCACTACCATTGTCACTTATGTCACTCACAACACGTTTCTGTTCCCGACACACAAAACTCACTGTATCCGCTCGCGAACTTTTTTCTGTAGATTTTCGGTCTTTACACAATTGAACCACTGGATTCCAGGTCCTCGACAGTTGAAACCCATCCTCCCGGTTGAAGTTCTTATATTTGGTAATATCTATCGCTTCTCTTACCAGTCTAGGTAGATAGTGGCGTTCTGTCGAGAGGACCTGAGGGCTATGTAACTCAATCCAGTGGTTTGGACCCGATTCTAAAAGATGTTGAGCTATGGCCGATTTTTGGATGTCATTGTTTTTCACAGCCCTTATATGTTCCGAAATTCTACAAGCTACAGTACGTTTTGTCTGACCGATATACGACTTTCCACAGCTGCAGTCTACTTTATAAACGCCGGGTTTCTCCAACGGAAAGTTGTCCTTTGGTGAACGCAGCATCTGAGATACTTTCCTGAACGGAGTGAAGATAGTCTTTACTGCATATTTCCGAAGAATGTTTGCAACCTTATCTGTCACTCCCCTTACGTACGGCAAAAATGTCGTAGCTTGTAGAATTTCGGAACATATAAGGGCTGTGAAAAACAATGACATCCAAAAATCGGCCATAGCTCAACATCTTTTAGAATCGGGTCCAAACCACTGGATTGAGTTACATAGCCCTCAGGTCCTCTCGACAGAACGCCACTATCTACCTAGACTGGTAAGAGAAGCGATAGAGATTACCAAATATAAGAACTTCAACCGGGAGGATGGGTTTCAACTGTCGAGGACCTGGAATCCAGTGGTTCAATTGTGTAAAGACCGAAAATCTACAGAAAAAAGTTCGCGAGCGGATACAGTGAGTTTTGTGTGTCGGGAACAGAAACGTGTTGTGAGTGACATAAGTGACAATGGTAGTGGCGTCGAACGCAAAAAACGAACAAGAAAGAGGGTAGATCGTTTCGTCTGCTCATAAACATCCACCCGCAATTACTTCAGTTCATCCGTGACCATGGCGCTTGTAACGGTGCCGAAATATCGGAAACTCATAACAAATAATAAACACTATGTACTGTTAGTTAATATCTTAACGCTTAAATTCTTTAATTTTTTCACTAAGTTCGAACATTTTAATCTTATGTAGTGACTCAGATATCAGTTCTAGAGGAATGATGTTTTAATAAAAAATGTTTAGGTAGTCATGTACTATCATAATATGTGTATACTTTTCGTTGGCCGGCTACTTTGGATTTTGGTCCAAAAATGTATGATGCTTGTCAGATCTCCTTTCAACTGTCTAACTATCACGGTTCAGGAGATACATCCTGGTGACAGACGGACAGACGGGCGGACAACGGAGTCTTAGTAATAGGGTCCAGTTTTCCCTTTGGGTACGGAACCCTAAAAACAAAAATTGAATTTGGAACCATAAATAAATCATCCATTCCCGATACTTTTTTGACAAAATGTACAAGTATAATTTTACATAATTATCATAAGATTATCACTCGCTAAATTCATATCTATTCTGGTAGGTACGTAAACATGCAGTTTGTCACAAAGGCAGTCAATTAATGTTTAGACGTTGACCTTTCGGTCAACAATTATGTTTTGGCACCTTTACAATACGACGGCGCAGTCAAAATTACAATAATGTTATAATTTAATTTAGCACACTATCTGGGGAATCCTGGTATGAACCGGTGACTCAGGTCGCTTAAATCAATATTTTGGGTTTTCTAGAAGCTGCTTGAAATGGGACTTTAGCGTGTAATTTTGTTATTTGTAGTAATATATTAAATCTAGCACTTCACAACCTGTTCCATATAACCGGGAGAAGCTTGCCCCTGTGCCACAATGCCCTTGTTTGGGGACCAGGATAAACGTTTTATTTACTTTATTAAAACCCTATTGATTATAAGACTGCTACCATTGTGAATCTGCACTGCATCAGACTACTGCAAAGCCCATTATTCAAGTTTTCTTCTTGTTTTCAGTATGCAACAATGGCTCCTATAACTTTCACGGAAACTGAATTGTTAGACCAACCCGTACACACGACCGACTACTTACAATACAAGCTTCATCACCCAGCAAAAGAAAATAGCGACAACAAAGCCAATGGCAATACGTGCCAAATCAGCCCCTACGACCAAATGTTAAGTCCTAATGATCCAAAGTTCCTTGCCCCCGTACGAGAATGGGAGAAAAGAATGGGATTCGTAACACCAATCAGATGGATAAACACTATAACCATTTCAGCTATACATATTATAGCCTTCGTGTGGTTCATCAACCTTATAGTTCTCAACGATAAACCAAAGTGGCAGACTATCGTATTTGGTAAGTTAAATTATATTGCAGTTGATCAATTAAAGTTACGTTTTTATTATTAAACGTTTGCAATGTATGGATGTTGGGTCCTGACTGTCGCAGTTCGGACAACTCCGGTGGCTTATAGTCCTAACAAATTGGATATCTATATCCTGACAACTTTTGGTACCTAGTCTAAACCTCGTTAGCCAAAGGCGGGGCTCACCTACATAGGTACCTTTTTACATCCAGACCTTTTGAATGTGCCTATGTGTCATGAATACAGGAGGGCTATTAAAAATGATTTATTAATATTTCAGGATATTTGATCGGCCAGGTTGCTGGATTCGGAGTGACAGGAGGAGTCCACCGATATTGGTGTCATCGCTCATACAAAGCGAAACTGCCTCTACAATGGATTCTAATCATTTGTTATTCAGTAGCTGGTCAGGTAGTATCCACCATACCTTGCACTTTTATAATACAACAATCTTATTGCTGCACCCCTTTGAATCTATTCCCCTCTATTAGATGCCAATTCCTGGGTGGATCGCCGGGTGTTTTAACTAATAAGTAGGTACCTAACTTCACCAAGAAGTTGTCGATAAAAAAAAACTTAAATTACATTGTATACTCATGTTTTGGGCAAATAAATGATCTTGTAATATCAATCAGTTAAAAATATTCTAAAATATCCTTCCTGTTATTCAGAAAACGCCACAATTTGAAAAATGAACAAGAAAGAAAATATTCTTAGTATGTAACTGTTGATATACAAGGTTAGTCGGAAAGGGGGTACTAATCCGCAGACCACTTAAAGTATCACTGATGATTGTCTTAAAGCAAGTGTTAAAATTTCAAAATTCGGTAAAAAAAAATTCAATGCAAAATGATTTTTATTTTAGTTTTTTCAAAAATTCTTCATCTCTGCTTTAGTTACAAATTGAGAAAATGGTGCTTCTAATTCATGACCCCAAATATGACCTAAAATGTAAACACAGCTGATCATAACTGGGTATAGATAGATTTTAGAGCGTTTTTTTTGAGATCTTTGATCACCTATTTCCTATTTTATTTATTTAACTATTGACTTTTGGAAAAAGTTGTAGAACAAAAGTTATTCATTATCATGGGTACTTTAACCCCCGTTCGGATTAGTACCTCTTTTCTGACTAACCTTGTATAAATCCTATTGTGATAAGTGGTTAATTGTGTTACTTTGTGAACAGAACACCATATACGAGTGGGTTCGGGACCACCGCGTGCACCACAAATATTCTGAAACATCGGCGGACCCTCACGACGCCAACCGTGGATTCTTCTTCTCACACGTCGGTTGGCTCATGATGAAGAAACACCCAGAAGTGCTGCAGCGAGGAGCTAAGCTCGATATGAGTGACATCACCAACGATCCTCTTATTCAGTTCCATACCAAGTAATTATCAAAAAAAAATTTTCTTATCTAGTAGAAACCAACATTCGAACATCGACCAATTCAAAATTTCTCGTAGCTGTTTCCGTTAAGAAAATTTAACATTAAGCATGTAGTATCAATAACACCGTAGTGAAAATGCAACCGTTCTCGTAGGTAGCTCCTTTCGTAGATAAAAAAGGTAATTGTAGCTATTGTCGTACAGAAAATTAAAACGCTCTCGTAGTTTTTGCCGTAAAGAAAATTTCAACAAATATGCAGGACATACGAGAAAATTTTAATGTTATCATAGGCCTCGTAGTCTCTTTCCGTAAAAAAAGCTCTTACGTAAATCTTTTCGTGCAGCAAAACTTAATTAGTAGTTAATTCTCGTAACGAAAATTCTTTATATTTTTCTATGATAAAAATCTAGCCTAGTAGGTACCTATATTTTTAATTAGACTTACTACCAAAACCGGATGTTATTTATTAACAATAGGTACTCAAGTTATTCAATAAAATGTTCCAGGCATTTCCTGTTATTCAAGATAGCATTTTGCTGGGTCCTGCCGTCGCTTGTCCCTGCCATGTGTTGGAACGAATCCTGGGAGGCCTCTATCATGTCGCAGGCCGTTTTACGTTACCTTCTGAGCCTCAACTTCACCTGGTCGGTCAACAGCTTCGCTCATCTATGGGGCAACAAGCCTTATGACAAGTATGATTATAATCATTAAAATTTTGGTTTTCCTCAAAGTACCTGCTGTTCATCCTCTACCTTAAGGTGGAAACCTTGTAAAATACCTTAAGGTGGTCGACCTGAAAGATTTAATTTTTCTACGAGTTTTTATACCTTTGTTTGTCTACCTACCTTATAAAACGACACATTTTACATATTTATGATTAATTACGGTTTAGGTACTCACGCGCATTTTTCGGGATTGCCCGACTAGTTTCGGACCCAAACGGAGCCCTTAATCATGAGCTGAACTCGCGGCAAGTTCGACTCGCGAAACTAGTCGGGCAATCCCGAAAAATGCACGTAAGTAAACCGTAACTAATCATCAAATATGAATGTGTCTCACGAAAGTTTTAATACAAAAAGACTCATTTTACTATATTTTTATCAAACAAAAGAAATGTTGTTTATATTTATAATGCTTGAAAATATACAGTGAAATGTGCCGTTTTAAAAGGTAAACAAATATACAAACAATACAAAGCAAAATTACGTCTTATAGATGTTTATAATTAACGTAAAATATTTCAAAAACGCGGTCAGTTTGAATGTGGTCACCATAAGCCGCTCTTAACGAGATCTTCAGGAAGTGATGGGATGAAATCCCTTCAACTGGTTGCGAATAGAAAGCTCTCTAATTGCCGACTCATTATTCCAGAAATATAATGCCAGTTGAAAACTGGGGTGTTTCCGCGGTGGCGATGGGCGAGGGCTGGCACAACTACCACCACACCTTCCCCTGGGACTACAAAGCTGCCGAACTAGGAATACCAATGAACACGACCACGACACTATTAAATTATTTCGCTAGTATTGGATGGGCATACGACATGAAGGAAGCTTCGCCGTCTCTCGTCAGATCTGTGGCTAAGGCCCGTGGTGAACCACAAGACGAATAAACTATACAGTGTGGAAAAAAAGGCGGTCGGTGGAGGAAAAGTACCTTAAATATTGATGATAACAAATTCTATACTCAAATACTGTACACGCATCTTTGTTTATGTAGGTAGGTATGATGTTTCATCAAGATTTGTGAACCGATTTGATTAATTCTTTTGTTCAAGTTTGGTTGAGTAGTTTTTTTATACAATATTATTAGTAGTTTGTAAATGAATTACCTTTGTAGTCGACGTTCTAGTTGTCGGTCCACGAATTTGTACACTATTGTAATTGTAATTTGTGACAATAATAAGTATTAAAAAAAACTTTAAGAAAAGTTAAAACAGCGTCGAATTGCAATTTTACGCTGAAACAAATTGAAGGCACCGGCTTGTGAAACTATTAATTTTATATTATGATAGTTATTTTACTTTGATTTAAAGATTTTTACGCGTTTGTGTTGGTTCGACCCTCAGATCAGATGGAACTTTTTTTAAATCTTTGAATGCAGTATTTCTTATTTTGAAAATTAAAATGAAGTTTTCTTTGAATAAAATCTGCTTATTTCAATATTTTAAGTACTTTCCCTCCATGACCACGTGTTTTGGGGCATCCGGTATATACATATAATGTTGTAGTCCATTTAAGTGGTATGATAAACCAACTTGATGCTAAAGCACCATGTTTAGAGTACTTAAGAGTATTTAAACATCAAATAAATTGCAATAAGTTACTAGTGTATAACTTATAAACTGTTACCTTAATTTGTATAGTGTTAGAATAAGGGCAAACGTGATCTTAGATTATAATATTTAATGTGTAATTATTTTAATTGGTATCTGTTTACTTATCATATCGAAGTTTAGATTACGTTATTACTAACAAACACTAGGAATACAATTAATGTACTTTAGTTGTTTGAAAGAGGTAGTAAGAGTAAAAGAAAGCTCTAGAAAGTTGATAATTAAACCTATACCTGCTAGCATACAAACATATGAACTTATACGGCTGAGGACCCGTAGAAAGGATAATCTTCAACCTTTTACAATTTGAGACTTTCAAACTTACTTTAATTACACTTTATATTGTTTATTTTAGATCATAAACAAATGTTTAAGGTATGGTGATCCCAGGGCTTTTTTTGTGATTTATATGTGGAGACATGTATGTCCAAATAGATAATCATGATAATATCAGAATCTCTATTTATTTAAATCGGTGTAGGTAGCTAACTTAGCGCTAGTACACAGCAGCTAAATATCAGCAATGACATGCACCCTGTATTGCACCTCACACATTTTAAAACCTTGACTGCTCCCAGAAATTAAGAAAGGTCTAGTTTTCTACAGTAATAACAAATAACAGACAATGTATAATAAAATACCGATTTTAAAATCTTTTTAGCGCCTATTGTATCTACAACCACATGTACATAAATAAAAACGAGAAAAGTGAGTAGGTAAGGAGGTCACACAGTACACCGGTAGGACCAAGGCTTCCCAAGTTTTAATTTTTTGTAACATAAATTCCTTGCCTAAGGCTTAATCCTAATCCTAACCAATATTATAAATGCGAAAGTAAGTTTGTTTGTTTGTTAACTTTTCACGCCTAAACCACTGAACAGATCATCTCGTTTGTATATACGTTGTCAGGTGTACCTACAGAAACGGACATAGGGTACCTTTCATCCCGGAAAAAAAGTACTGTTGGAAAACAACAATAACTTTCATACCTAGATGGCGCCACGTGTCTTTCAAATCACGATTGAATTATAATAATATAGAAACTTTAGTAGTGTGTTAAGAGTTTTTTGAGCTTAATTAACGCGAGCGAAGCCGCGGACAAACGCTAGTATTATATAAATCCAGTCTCAAATTGATCGCTGCTGATATTAGATACATCTAATTAAAACATGTAATTTTGTATTATAAGACTTATTTAATAATTTAATTATATGTACCTATAAACGGTGGAAATAATATGTTGTTTAATTTTACATTACAATAGTAATTGGGACCGACTACACAGATGTTTCGGCAGCTATAATGTAAATTAACACAATTGTTTGAATATAGTATAAGCAGTTTTAGCTTTATTATCATATTACAAGCTTTCGGAATAAGACTTACAATAAGTTATTAAACTTCTAAGGACTAAATAAAATCACAAATACAGCACCGACCAACACACATAAATAAAATAATTTAAAAATAAAAAAAAAACAAAACAATATAATTTCTCCACCACTACTTCTATACTAAAACAGGAATTTGTTTTCTTTAAAATATGAGAGCCTGTTTATCATTAGAACATGATTGAAATGAGAAAAGTATTAAAGCTACATAAATTTTAATTGTTTTTTGACATTAAAACTTCTTATTAAAGCTAAAAACTATCCAGATTGCAGGAAATAAATTCACATTCGACGAGTCACTGGATGACTCAGGCGCCATTTCAGCTGGAGACACGACCCTGTCAGCGGACGTGTCAATGATATGGCTAAGGCCAAGCTAAGGCAGAGGCTAGACTTAGAAGCGAACCGAACTCCGAACTGCGTCGCGAACTGCGACGCGAACTGTGACGCGAACTGCGACGCGAACTTCGACGCGAACTGCGACGCGAACTTCGACGCGAACTGCGACGCGAACTGCGACAATGTATTAATATTTAATATACACGACAGCGATTATTGGTATAGGTATATTGTAGCCACACGTGAATATTAATACATTTGTTTCATTTGCTTTATGTCACAGCTAAGTCTAACTTCAGCCTGATAGCATAGGGATATTGAGTAGTTACTTATGATAGACATAATGACATTCAATGGTGAGAAAAAAATCACATGCTTCTCATGTCATCTGCCACAGAATCTATACTTTAGGTAAAACATCTAACACATCTTTCATATCAAATGGGTCTTTACATGAAAGTATTTCAAATCAAATTAATACTTCTGTGATTTTTATACAAAGTATTATTTAAAGAATCTACCCTATTTATAACTTTGGAATTAAATATTGACTTTGTTTAGTTACATCAATTTATACTTATAATTCCACACAATTTCTATTATAGAAGTAGACTTCTAATAGAATTAAAGCATATCTGAAAACAATCTTTTTAAAAAGCAACATACATAATCTCTTATCTTATCTCATATCTTATACAGTAATATTTATAGTATGCATATTGTAATTTCCTTCAAAAACATCTAAAGTACCAAATTCAAGGATAGGTGGTGCTTCAGTCTTCAATTAATGTAAACAGGTCTTTCTTAGGCTTCACGGGAATGACTGCAGATACAACCTCTAATTTATTATCTGTACTCATTTTGGCTTCCTTAACAGGCCTATTATTCTCATCCTTAGATGGTTTTCTTTTTAAGCTTAAAACTTTGTTGGTGTAGATGCCATCACTCCCATTGTGGTCACTAGATGACACCTTTCTTTTCTTAGTCTTAGTGATAACAAAGTCTAGGTCTGAAGAATCATCATCAAAATCAGCATAAACTGGCACAGATCGGCCACTTCTTGTTGATCTTATTGGTTGTACTCTTGGTGTTTCTTCAACAATCTGCAGCGGTGGAGGCCACGCAGCAAAGTTTGCAGACTGCCTAGCCTGGCGATAATTGTTTAAAGACATAAGTTTTATATAAACGGCTAGAGTGCGGGCTTTTTCAGCTGGTGTTATTGTAGTGGGTAATAGACTCCATGGCAAACGTCTGTCTCTGACATTTAAGTACCTCCTTTTCATGGACTTTTTAGGTGAGGTACTACATTCATTATTTTCAACCTAAAACATAAAAAAAACTTCAGTCCTATATCACAAGAGTTAATTAAATAAACAGATTCAAAACGTATCAGGACAATATTTTTATAGTCTCATCAAACATTTACTTTGTCACGGGCCACTTCATCTTCTTTTTCAGTTGATTTTGAATTCTTCAAAGCTTTTAAAAGATCACTCATTTCTTCCTTGCTCAGATTTTCTTCATCCAAACCAAATTCTAGAAAAGGTATAAAAAGTAATATGTTGTTAAAATTAATATTTATAGAGAACTGTCGCAAGGATTTCTGAAAACATTGAGAGGTACATAATGTGATGTTATGGAAACCGAAACAAAAATAAAAAAACCGATATATTTAACAAAGATAATTCGAAATCAATTTTATTTACAGAGAAAACTAGTTTAAGTCACGTTAAACAATTTGTTTCAATAATCCTGCTACAGGTAAGTAACCGCTGAATCTGCATTAAAGCTTCTCTTACCGATCAATTCATTCTTCATCAGCTTCATTTCTGAATCACAACTATCATCAGAAGATAGTGCAGGCTCCATTTTTGAATTTCTATATTTTAAACAGCTTAACTATTGTACTTAATCTACATTACAATTGAGTGTATAATTAATCAACAGCGTAGTACAAAAAGACAAAACATTGAAAGTTGATAAACACAACTTCAATCAAAATAATCTTCGCCTGTTTAAAAATGACAAAGTGTCAAACAAAGAGAATGCTGTCAAATTGACATAATATTATTATATTACCTCAATGTTGGCAACAATAATGCCGGTTGTACACTCTCACCAACGCATACCAAGACTAGAGATGCAAAATTACGTAATTATTCGTCGCAGTCTAGTGATGGATTAATTCGCATTCACATTAATTGTTAGCATGCGAAGACTTCATTCGCATTTAACAAATTAAATGTAGTTGCGAAATTCTGTGAAGTGTGAAGCGAATTCACCGCTCTTCTATCATATAGCGGCATCGTGCGCTCTCCGTCGCACCCACGAGAATACTAAATCTATCTGTTCGTGTGACCCTGACTTCGTTCGCAGGTAGCAGGTGATGCGAGGAATGAAGTTAAGCAATTATTATCTTGGATTTGCTTATACTTAAGGTCGCATATTGAATGAATGCGTGTGATTGTTGAGTTAGTTTAAATTATGAGCAGTTTAGTTCAGCAATTATTTTGTTCATTTTAGCAAATAGCATAGCAATAGCAATTAGCATGCTAAGACTCATGAATTCGCATGCTTATGAAATTGCCATCGCTATCGCAGTCCATTGCTTGCTTGGTTAAAATTTGGATAAAGTAGAAGTCGACTTGCGCAAGTTTCTAATTAATTCGGCGCTTTGATCTATTTCTATTTAGTCTGTGGCACTTGTGGCAGTCTCCTGGGCTGAGTCAGTCTATGATCTGAATAAAGCTGTCAGTATTCTGTAGTGTTGCAATGTGTGTTGCGTTATTTTTTATTGTTGATTTTATTTATCTAACATAATGACATACTTTTGATTAAGTTAAACAATGTTTAAATGTAATTAAAAATATATAATATGAATTAAAATCATTTGTAAAAGCAGCTTTACGCTTCAGTCCAGTTAGAACAAAATGGAAGAGGAGATAAGATGTTTTGTTTGTAAAGAATTCTACAGGGAACCAGTATTACTACCTTGCGGGCATGCACTTTGTAGAGTTTGTGCAGTTAATTTACAGACCCACATTCACGAAGGTGACAATTCAGCAGCCTCTAACGATTATCAAGAAGCGGACAAAGCCTCAGTGTCTAGCGAAACTGACAGTGGAGTAGTATGTGGATCAAGGCCTAATAGTTACGCAGGAACCCCGGCTGCGCCAGCGTATTCGAGCGCAGCATTTACAATATCATGTCCATCGTGCAGTAAGTTAGTTTATTTGGATGATAATGGAGCAGAAGGACTTCCACCGTTTCGTGTTATGCGAACGATTGTTGAGCGGTTTGGTGGCGTCACGGGCGCGCCGCCTGCTGAAGAGGCCTGTCAGATGTGCGAGGGCGAGCGGCGCGCGGCTGTGGTACGGTGCGAGCAATGCTCGGTGCGGTACTGCGCCGGTTGCCGCGACGCCTGGCACCCCACGCGCGGCCCACTGGCGCAGCACGAGCTGCGTCCGTTGGGCACAACGTGCGCAGACCACGGCTCACCCCCTGTATTATACTGCAGCACCTGTCTAGTACCTATCTGTCAGCGCTGCCTTGCTGAAAGACACTCAACACATGAGACACAGGCATTGTCAGTTGCTGCCAGAGCTCATAAGGTAATTATAAAAAATATCTGTGTAGTGACACTGCAATCATCACTACATATTTTAAAATAAAGTCCCCTACTGCAACTCTTGGTATGCCTGTTCCAATTTTCTCCATAATTACAGGATTTTGTTCTGGTTCTCATGATTAAATCAATTGGTTTTTTGGCAAGATTTATGGCACGCCTCATGCGGGCTGCTATACCAACTATATTGGGGTCAGCCTCCTCTGACCAGATATTTGTCAATATTGTACACAAAGTAACTTCCAGCTGACTGCTGCTACTCAATTACTGAAATGAAAATCCTTAGATTGACCAAATTGTCAGACTTTAAGCTTTTAACAGCCCATTGAAAGCAGTTACCATTGTTCACTAGAGGTTAACACATTCTCTGAGGGAAGACACGCATGGTATGTTTGCGCAATGTTATGCTTAGTCCGCCGGCACACACCCCGTGTGTTTTCTTACTTTTTGAAATTATTTACTAGCCACTAGTGCACAAAGCTGCACTACTGGCTTGTAAAAAATGAATGTGTAGTGCAGCAGTCAAAGTGTTAAGTATGATGTATAACCAAGAGAGTAATTTATCTTATTAGCACAGTGAATCTTATCAAATTTGTTATGCTATTTTTGTTCCAGACTGAACTATCACAATCACTGCAACATCTATCAGAACAAGCCAAAGCCATGACAGAATATATACAGTTAGTAAAAGGAACAGGAGATAAAATTAATGTAAGTAATAATTTACATAGAGCACAGCATACAGTGACTGATTTTTACAGCAACTACCATTTGGTAACTATAAGTTTGCACATGCTTTAGACCAGAGTTTCCCAAAGTGGTCCAGGTGGACCCCCAGGGGTCCACGGGAGACTCGACGGGGGTCTATTACGTTCGCGTTACAAATAGATCTAATCTGCACATTTTTTATGGTAGAAATGTAGCTGCAGGGGGTCCACCGGAACCAGCTAAATTTTGAAAGTGGTCTATGAAAAAAAAAATTTGGGAACCGCTGCTTTAGACAGTTTTGACTCTAAATTAGTGGATGCAGCAACTATAGTCCCCAAAGGCATATTCATTACTGATTATGAAAGTATTGGATATTCCACAACCCCCAACTGTTAACCTGTCCATGTATCACTGCTTTTTTTTTTTTTGTCAACTGATATTTTAAATGAGATTGAAGCATTGTTGATAAACAAATAATATGTAATATTTTGACAATTTGACTTTTTCAATGTCATAATATTTGCTTTCTCAGTTGAATCTAAGACATTTACCAACTTACAGTGAGGGAAACATTGTAAAGAAATGTGAACCTAATTGGTCTGTATTACCAACCTGCAGTGAGCAAGTGTGGAAATCAATGCTTGTTCCTTTCCTGCATGAGAAGAAGCCTTTGACCTACAGTGGAATTATCACAAGCTAGTATTGTTATTTTAATAAATTTACAGGAGTCATGTGAAGAATTAGAAAAACAAATCGACCATACTTGCTCAGAAGTAACTCGTGCCATAGAGAGGAGACGTGACGAACTCATACGTGCTGCTCGCAACACGCGGTCTCAAGCCATAACCAACATGCGGTCTCTAACATCACATGCTGCACAAAAACTACGAGAAGCGACTGCTCTGTTACACTTCTCCATTGAAGCTCTTAAAGAGTCTGACCATGCAGCTTTTCTACAGGTAAGACATTGATTGTTAATTGACTGACTTGTTTTTAATGTGAATCAAACCACTGTAACTAAAATGATCAGATATCCAAATAAAAAAAACCATATCTGATACAAATGTTTTGAATAATTTCAGATAGAAGTGAAGTTTAAATACTTGCTTTGACATGTAGCTAGTGTGTAGTACCGTGGTATCTTAATAAAAATATAGTTTACATTGCTCACTTTGTAAATATTTTTATTTTACTTTGCTTTCATATACTATTCCCTTAAAAAGTCTAATATCCTTATCAGAAACTATTCCAAAATTATTTCATATCCATATCCAGACCCGAATTCACATGCAGCCCTGATATAAACGCAATCTTTCGCAAGGTAGTTGTTCTTTATGGCGGCTTGTTGAGGTCGCTATTTGCTTGCAGGGGTGGATACAAGTGAAACAAACGTACTGTACAAATGAGTATAGATCAGTTTGGATACTAACAGTACTAGTTTCACACACATTAGCGAGGTCACATTTAATGTTTATGTCAAGTTGTGTCTTCTACCAAAATAGATTTTTGCTACTGCCAGCTTATAAAACTTCTAGTCGCCCCTATTGACACCCACAATATATTGGGTGGGTTGCATTTATTTAACCAAAGACCTCATAATTTTATTTTTGTATGTGTTCCTGACACACCAAGAGTCGTCGTTTTAACAACAAATACATTGATGAATTTATCAATTCCTTTAGAGATAACATGCAATATTATTAGATTGACCTAATTCTAATGCATACTCGTAACTGGTATCAGCAGTGTATTACATTAAATACTGTCACAATGATAAGCTGTGTTATCATCTCCATAACTGTTGCGTATTATAAATATATAAATAGCTTTCAGTAAAATTGATGGATGTGATTAACCATGTTAATGAATGCTGTATAAACATTTGTTTCACGCAATGATTATTCGTTATTAAAATAAAACGGTATCAGAAAAAAAGTATAACTCAGAGGATAAAGCAATAATATAATAACTCATGCTGTTTCCTCAGGTGGCTCGTATCAATCGCTACAGCTATCAATCTAAGAAATGTAAACAAACCAACGACACACCTATTACGCCAAGTGCTAGGAACGCTATTCTAAACAAAAGATATTATGTTCTTCTTATGGTGCATCATGAATGCAACATTCTTGCTTTTGAATTTTAAACTCCCCTAATAAATTATTCATACTATTCCTCGACTAGTTTGGACGTCAATGTTTTCTTTGTACAGCGCAGATGTGCTCCGGTACCTCAGTTCTTGTAACAAATGTATATTTTGTCAGGTGGGCAACATACTCTCGGCACGTGCGCAGGACACCGCATCCAATCTGTGTTCGTCACTGGACTCCCCTCCCCCCGCCCCCGCGCTTACGCTCGACGTCGAGCCAGTGTTACGTACCGTCAGGAGTATGAACTTCGTGGAATGCATACGTAAGTTTATCAGTTATTTAAAAAATTTAACAATATTATTTACCTTGATGTCATGTTTTCTTTATAAACGAAATTCTTATTTCTCTATTTTTTGCCTCCATTGGAAATGCAGCAGCAGAAAATCTAATGCGGTCACCAGGTAATATCAAAAGTATAAGAACTACAACTTTCAACCATTTGATGGCTCTTATTTAAATGATTTTCAAGCTTGATTGACTATGAAGCGAGCAAGTCATACCTCGTCATAATTATTCCGTCTATATTTACCGTACGTGTGACTGTGGTTAAGAGTCTGTGACGGTATTTGGTTTTATGATACCCAGCTGTAGAATCCAACGAGCCGATTCGCCTCTTTTAACACGATGTCAACCTCAGGCTTTACTATCTGCCTGACTTGATGATTTAGTCCATCTAGAAAATCAAGGTGCCGCGGCGCTTGCTTCTACCGCTACTGCACCAATGTATGGAAGGATCAGCTGCGGCTGAAGGCGTTGTTTCTGATAGTTTTATAACTACACGCTGGCTGACCAACAAGCTTGTCAACCTAAATACACCAGTGCTATTTATGGATTAAATCGGTATAGGATGAGTGACACCAACAGACATCCTGATAACGGTTGTGGGTATCTGTTGGATTGGATGCTAAAGCAAGTTGCAAACAACTTTTCCTCATGAATTTTTTTGTGGGGGACCAATGTTTGGTAGCGGACATGTTCTGACTGATATTATGATTATGGGTAGCAGTATCCGACATACTGCAGTCACTAATCCACCTGCATACGAAGTGATTAAAGCAATATCCAACGTCTATTTGTATAATTATTCGTCCACGCTCAGCAATGGACGTTAGGCAGGACGGAACTAAAATAACCGTAAACCTTATTTTTATACCCTTAGCACTTGTATTTGCTTGAGCACACCGCGAAATGCTTCGTCGTGCCGTGGCATGTCGAAACATCACGCGCTACGCGAAATAGCGCTAAGGGTATTAAAATAACGTTTAAGATTAAACAGCTTAAAAATAATCCTTTGTCGCGCCGTTCCAGACAGTGAGCGCTGGCCTTTACAGGCCGATAAATATAGTGTCCTAGACAATGGGGTACAAACATTGTTTTCAGTTTTATTCTGCGTCCAACAATAGACGACAATGAAGTAATCTGATCAATTGTCACAGCACCGGGCGCCCCGGAGATGGCCGTGGAGGCGTGCGCGGCTCGCGGCTGCTCGTGCACACTGGCGTGGCGCGCCCCGGCGCAGCCGCACGCCGTGCGCGGGTACGTGCTCGAGCTGGACGACGGACTGGGCGGACCCTTCCGGGTGAGTGCCACGACTACTCTCACCTGCTAGCGTAGTACATACAACAACAGTGACAAGATATAATTGTGTCGTGGACTTCCTCGAATCTCATACATAAAATTCGACGAAGTTCGTAACATATTTGTTTTGTCACGATTGCGCGTGCTAGGCCCTACGGGATTTCGATTATCCATCGTAACAGTTTACAATCAACTGATTCACGACACAATTATATCATCACTGTACTTGTACCATGCTATCTCGAAAAAGTGGATCAACAACATAATCCATACATCATGTTATCCTGTTTCTATTCTCTGTTGTATGCCATTTCTCAGTACTAACATTATCCGGTTCTATGTTCTCCATATGTAGTCTTTGGGATAATTGTTTGATGAACATTCTACTATAGGCTGGTAGGTCCACAAATATAAGCATCGAAATCTTGACCACGTTTCCGATGACTCTTTGGAACGTCGTCACGCCGTTTATTTATAAAATCAAGCTAATAAACGACAGGCTAACCATAGTTTCAAACAATGGTTGGCATGGCATGAATTAAAAGTTGCCAATTTATAAGTGTTGAAACGACATTAACCATATGCCTTCATTAGAATAATCAGCTCATTACTATCCCACTGCTAGGCACTGGCCTTTTCTCCGTTTTTTTTCTCAGACGTCGCAGCGGCTCCTTTCGGGCATCGCACCGTAGCCGCAATGCGTGTAACCTGGCTAGTCACGACCGTCAGTCGCGACTTAGGGTCTGGGCTTATCTACGCGGAATCGGCTTTGGCCACTTGGAAAAAGCTTTATGTCAACGTTGGTTACACCCTTAAGCCCGAAGACAAAGCTTTTTCCGACCGACTTAAGCCGATTCCGCATCGATAAGTATGGGGAGACACGTGTTTTGCGCTTAAGCGTTCCTCATTACAACATTAAAGCAATATTTTTCAAAATGTGAATCAATAGTTTTGATGTTCATCTGTCTATCGTTTGACCTACCTCAGTCACCGTGCGAACCTTTCAGCTTTTCTTTATGTCACAAAGTCCTTGGTTCGTATGATTTCGGTTAATAAATGCCTCTATTGTTTTCGCTAACCGCGCCCATCTCATTACTCATGGTTTATTTTATAGCACACTATCATCTATGTTTATCTAGCGTAAGCTAATGCGACCTTGTGTTGTGTTTATAGATAAGCAATAGTATCATTTTGTATGGTGCCATTAATTTAATGTCATCTCATTGTTTACTTAAATATCTGAAACTAGATTAACTAAGATAAGATTATTATTATAGTATGATGTCTTTATTAGCTGTTTTTGTTTGCAAAATAAAGATTAGGTACACGTTTTTGTTCTGATATAGATAAATGCCTATAAGCACTAACAATAAATAATCTATGTTGAAAATATAAATACTTTAATTGTTTGCAGGAAGTTTATTGCGGACGAGAAACAGTTTGTACCATAGACGGGTTACACTATGCGTCTCTATACAGTGCCCGGGTGAAAGCTTTCAATGGCGCCGGAGAGGGGCCCTACAGTGAAGTCATCGGGCTACAAACATCTCCAGGTAAAATACAACCATAATACGAAACAATACGTTTGTGTTCACTAAAACTGCAGCGTCTGCAGCATATGCTTGCGTGTAGTTATGTAAAAGTCTGGCAACAGTAACAATAGTAGTAGTTTGAATTGCACTGCATGCCAAGCATGCTTTTTATGCTAAAAAAGTACCAAAGTATGTTATTGATGTTATTGTAACGTATACAACGTGTTACAAAAATACCCCTAAAGCCGAAAGGGGATTACAAGGTCCCTTGTAAAGAGTCTATTGGCAATATTTTAAAATAAAAGCAGTACCCAAAATAAAATCATCACTGAAAAGCAATCCTGAAAACATAAAACTAAAGAGTAGACTACCCAGAAAGTTATTTACATTCTTACCTAATTTACTCAGAGAGGTAAATGACAACAAACATAAGACTACTTGATTAATATTTTCTTTTATAAGGGGAATTATGTAACACGTTGTATATTGTAACATTATATTTTTTGTAAATACAATTTGAAAAAAATATTTGTTCAGAATTACTTGAAGGATCAATTGATAATTATAGTTTTGGTACCATATTATATTTCACTCCAAAACACCATAATTCAATTTGGCTACTGCAAAGAAGACCTTCAGGTCCAAGAAGATCGGCTAGATGAGTTGTCGTTGGTCTAGCAACCCCTACATATAATCCAGCACGTAACTCGCAACCCACTGGGGAACTTGCAACAACATAAAAACATGATAATCTTGTTGTTAATGTTTCGGTTCTTGCGTATACGAAAAAATACATACATACATAAATTCACGCCTTTTTCCCTTGGAGGTAGGCAGAAAATGTAGAACGCCACACGCTACTATTCTTACGTACTCCTTTCGCTTCGTTCACGGTCATACATCTTGGCGTACACGCACGTCGGTTGAAAGTACTACGCAACGTGGGTTCCTTTTTGAAGAACATCACCAATAACATCGATATATGTCCTTCTAGGGCGTCCTAGCGTTTCCACTGACATCCGCCTTATAAATTCCTTTTTTTTATCGCCGTTCACTCAATCTTTCAACATACGCAAACCACCGAAGCATACTCCTTTCAATTTTTGTCACTACATCATCTTTTAAACAGTAACTTTGTCTCATCACATCATTCTTCTATCTATCATTCAAAGTTACAACGCACGTACTTCGCAAGGAAAGCATTTCCACGGCATTTATTCTACTTTCATGACTCTTCTTCCAAGACCAACATTCACTTCCATACATAAGCATTGGCATTGGCACCAGTACACCATTATAGACAGGCAGCCGTGCCTTTTTGGACATCGACTGGCTAGCCACAATCGCATGCATAGCACCATTCACTTTATTTCCCGCATTTGCTCTCCTTTCCACATCTTCATCAATCTTACTATCTCTTGTAAACATACTTCCCAAATCAACAAACTCATTCACCTGTTAAATACTTTCATCTCCAATCTTTACTTTACACCCAGATACATCTGCATCTCTTTCAAAAACCATTACTTTCGTCTTGCTTACATTAATTTTCATCCCTTTCATCTTATATGCTTCATTCATCACAGTTACCTACCATGTCCTGCCACCATTCCACTGATGATGCAAGCAAAACTTGATCATCTGCGTAGACAAGACATTTGACAGGCAACTCATTCAATCTACAATCACTCCCTTTTAAATCTGTCAAACAACTATCCATGTACAGGTTGAACAGACATGGTGATGCTACACAACCCTGTCTAACACCCCTTGAGATTCCAAATCAGTCTGTGAACGCCCCGTTTATCCTAATACAAGCACTGGAATCCCTGTACAGCGATTTCAGTGCCCGCACCAAGCGCCAGTCCACCCCATACATAGATAGTGTTGACCACAATTCTTCCCTCTACACACTATCATAAGCCTTCTTCAAATCAACGAAAGCGCAGTACATACACTTTCTTGTGCTTTGCCAGATGTTTCTCGGCTATGCACCTTAACAAGATCTGATCCATACACCCCATTCCGTCTCTATATCCTGCCTGATCATCCCATACTTTCTCGTCTGTTATTCTTATCACTCTATTAATTAAAACTTTCGCATGTAGTTTGCCGACGACACTCAAAAGACTAATGCCGCGGTAGTTTTTACACTCCTGCTGTGAACCCTTTCCCTTATACTGGATGTTAACGAATTCGTATAATTCCTTCAAATCACGTGATCTACACACTGATTGTTGTCATTGGTGACACTGATTGACCCTGCATAGCTTTTTTTTTCAAAACAAACATAGTTTTAAATAATTGAAACGTGGTATTCTGTATCTGAGTAGTTTTAGCGTCCCGAGTGAACTGACTGCGTGGAGCGATATCGCGTTATTCGTGCCCGTCAGCTGTGCCTTCATTGATTTGTGCATGGCATCTAAATTTGTAATAACAGTAAAAAAAAAATTGGGAAAAAAAAAGTTTTGTCTATTTTTAATTAATCTAAATCCCGTGCCGAGTTAATCTATACCATTAATAGATCATGTGGTTTAAAGGAATTACACGAATTCGTTAACATCCTGTATAGTGGTACGATGACAGTATTGCACCAGTCGCTTGGCACTTGGCCAAGCGACTGGGCAAAATATAACGACACGAAAAAATATAACGTCGTATATTGTTTTACAGCTAAACTTCTGCTTTTAATTACATTGACTTATAAAATAGCCTGCGGGCAAGACTAGACTAAGACAAATTTTCATGAAAATTCACAAATTTAAAACATGTTTGTCTTCCAGTGGCGTGGTTCTCATGGGACGCTCGCTGCGCGGAGGCCGAGGGCGGCGTCACACTGAGCGCGGACGGACTGAGCGCGGCCGCCGCGGGCTGGCAGCCGCGCGTCGCACTCGCCGACCAGCCGCTGGCACGCGGACTGCACTACTGGACACTACGCATTGACAGATACGACGGAGACGCCGACCCGGCCTTCGGGATCGCGAGAGCCGATGTTGCTAGGGACAAGATGCTTGGTTAGTTGCATGTTTTGATATCACCATTTTATATACGGTACTAGCTTTTGCCCGCAGCTTCGCTTGCGTGAAATTTTGAACCCGTTAAGTGACGAATTTCCATACAAATTTTCATCCCCTATTTCACCCCCTTAGGGGTAGAATTTCCAAAAATCCTTTCTTAGCGGACGTCTACTAACTATAAACTCCTCCCTGCCAAATTTCATCTTTATACGTCAAGCGGTTTTCGATATTTCGTGATGAGTGAGTGAGTGAGTGACCTTTCGCTTTTATATATATAGATAAGGAAGAAACATGTGGTTCGTAGATCAACCACTTGCAAGCGGTCCGCTCAATTGGAGGCTCAGGTTCAGGCAATTTTACTACAAAAGTGTAATGGGGAAATTCACGACACTAATCGACAAGATTCTTCGAGGACGATTGCCAGATAGCCAATTTGAAGAAAACCGAAACCTCCGTTATGAGAGAATTCATTATGGTCGCCAGGGCACTGCCTTTTTAAAAGTGTCTCGCTACCAAATAAGTAAGTTAAGCTGCATTGAAGTTTAGAGCCATCAATTGAAATGACTTGTCCAACTTTGCTTATTAAATCGTAAGAAGTCTGTAATTCCTAGAGTTAAATCACAGAATAAATAATAGTACAGGTACAGAAAAGACACTTTGCGCAACAATTAATAGAAATAGCGACTCTTGCAACTTAGCTACAAAGTGCAATTCAGCTCGCATAAGCGCTCAGTGCCTAACGCGATATTCACCTAAACGTTGCCGCTCTCTTCTAACGCGTAACTCTGTCGCTGTCTGGCGCGGAGTGACGCGCTGGCTGTGGTAGTAGTGTTGTCGGCTTGCCGCTGCTACTATAATATCGTCTATCAACCTACTTGACCACGTAATCTATCTTTGTTTGGTGCGTATGATTACACGGTTAATTAGGTAGACAGACCGCCATTTGTACTAATAATAATAAATAATAATAAATAATAAATAACTTTATTTTTCACAAAAAATACAGATTTAACATGTTTTATATAAACACAGTATTAAATGAGCTTTGGTAGTAACACAATGCAACATAATCTAAGAACTGGAATCTGAACACAATATAGAAAACCCTGCCTCTCAAACTAGGAAACCTGTATCTTGAGAGACAGTGATTCAACCTAAAAGTGATGCTAAAAGTATAGTAGTAGACATGCAGTGTCGATCTACCTGAGCGAATATGAATATAAATCTAAAGCTAATTTAAGTAATAGCAAATATTTTATACGTGATGTGTGTGACTGTTTGCGTGTGTGTGTGTGTGTATGTGTGTGGGTGGGTGTGTTGTGTGTGATTGTTGATATATGGGTGGTTAGGAGACGTACTTAAGTAAGGATTCTGTTCGTAAATAGTCCTGTTCCAGTAGCCATTCCGTTAATTTTAATTTTATTTCATATTTATTAAGATCGACAATGTTTAGATTTTTGTGAACTTGTTTGTATATGTATGTACTTAGAGTGTAGTATTGGTGTTGAGCGAAGGCAGTTTTGTGAGGGGTGCTTATGGGTAGTTTCTTCCTTTTTTTAGGGTCACTTAGGGGAACGCTAGCGTGTTTTCTAACAGTAGACTGCAGTACAAAAAGCTGGCGCACAGAAAGTACTTTAGAATCGGCGTATAATTGCATAGTGGGATATCGATAGGGTTTGCGCGACATCACCTTCAGTACAGCTCTCTGCGCTCTTTCAATCCTCACTGTACTGTTCTTAACCCATTCAAGGCGGCTCAAAAAAATCGCCGTTATTACGCAGGAGCGGGCGATTTAAAGGACTAACGCCGACCGGCGTGTTATTGAAATATGACCAGGGATTGCAAACCTTTTTTCTATATTTGTTAAGTTAAAAAATACTTTTTCTTTCAACTACGTAGTAATGTTATCATTAATCACTACAAAACCGATCACAAAGGACGTATTTTCTGCTTAGAACCAAAACAGTGCAGAAATGTTGTATGAAATCTCATTATTGCACTGTTTTACATTAATGCACTGTTTTTTATTTTTTATTTAGATATAAATTTACCACAGAGTCAATGTCTCCCATTAAGTTTAATATTAAATGTATGCATGCATTAGATCAAAAAGATACTGGCTGAAAATAAAAACCGGCTGAATAAAACCGACTTGGTGAAAAAAAAAAATGGCGCGCATTTTGTACCATTGTAAAACTTTGGTACTTCATATTTAGCAAGAAAAGTTTAAAATAATGGAAATAGATCAAATAGACAGGGATAGCGATATGAATTCAACTCCAGAAAGTATAAAAACAGCTGCAAATGAAATTGTTAATAACCTTTTGCCGCAAAAGTCGCGGGATAACTTTGTTTTCATTAACTTGAGTTTTTATTTTGAGTAGGTATATTTTATCACGGTAGGTATATTGGTAGTTGAAAGAAAAGTAGATTACGCACCTTGCTTAAGTGAGTAATTAATGCACTCGTGTTAATTTAGTGCCCTCGCATGCGCTCGGGCACCAACATAACACTCGTGCATTAATTCATTAATTACTCACTTTGCGCTCGATGCAACAATCTACTATTAATAATAGTATTTAGTCTACTATTTTAAATGTACTAATTATAATAAGTAGTGTTTTGAATTAGTAGTTGAAGGGAAGAGAGAACATCAAGAAGGGTTTACATTTTCATACTATTTCTAGTGCATAGTAATTTGTTTTACTTAATAATGACTTTCTTTTGAAGGTGAGGCTCGACCATCATCACCGAGTTTATTGAGAGACGGTGTAAGATTTTCGATTTCTTCTAAGATGTTAGACAATTACTTCATCATATAGACGTCACCAGACGTCATAATTGTGCATCTCTTTCTAATCAAATTTGAAGAATCACCCATAGCAGTATTTTTATTTGGTAGGAACTGTTGTCAAAACTGGTAGACCACTTATTTGGCCGACCGTACCTATGGCTCTTTTTTAATTCCATAAAATATTTAATCAAAATGTTTTCAATGTTGATAACCTCTGAAAACGCCGTTCGGCGTTTTCCGCACCTGACTAGAGTTTAGTTATTTTTCTAAAATCATCATTTACAGAAACGGTGACTATAATGCTGTTGTATGTATGTAAAACATGCACATTTAAATAGTATATCCCTTTAAAATAGAATTTAGCCAAGTTATGGCCAAATATCATTTACGCCGATCGGCGTCATCCGCATATGAATGACAATTAAAATTACGCTGATGTGCGTGCACCGCAACGAATGGGTTAATTACGTGTATTCCTTCTGTTTTATTTCTTTTACAGCGGTTACGCACTGCATCCGATCCGAATCCGTGAAAATACGTTCCGAAGTAGCCATAGAACTATTTGTATGGTAGTTTACGCACTACATCCGGCATCCGTCATCCGATTTCTATCCGTCATCCGTGAGTTTCTAATTCGGAAGAACAATTGACGGACCGAAGTAGCCATAGAACTATTTGTATGGTAGCTTACGCACTACATCCGGCATCCGTCATCCGATTTCTATCCGTCATCCGTGAGTTTCTAATTCGGAAGAACAATTGACGGATCGAAGTAGCCGTAGTACTGAATTGTTTGAATTTGAATCAGAGATCGGAATAGTGCGTAAAGCAATATCCGAATTCGGTCCGAGATTTTTATATCCGTATTTTCACGGATTCGGATCGGATGCAGTGCGTAATCGCTCTTAGTGTACAGTAAAGTATATCTATCTATCTAGACAGTAAATATTAAAGTCCGTCATTTGAAATTAACAAATGAAAACAAACCAATGACTTGTCAATGCAGAAGGTGACATACATATATGTGCCTTAACTTGTCTTTATTTTGTCTCGATTATTTTAGTTTTTATAATTTTCCTGCCACGTTATTTAGTTACTGTGTATATTGTTAAACTTACTATTATGCATTCTATACAAACACACACCACTCACTCAATACCTTACGTATCTCTCAAACTTTTAAATCAGCATCACTCACACGTGTTAGTTGTTATATTGTCTCATTATTTACCTGCCTCTCTCTCACAACTGGTCACCAAACCTGCTCAAACTGTCGGTATTTCTCTTTTCCCTGCCCACTATTGTTCTGAATATTTCGTACATAAATGGCTACCATTCTTGAACTAAATTCAGAGCTGGATTCACTTGACAGCTCTAATTCATGCTTATGTGAACCGGACCAATGTAGTTTGTTTGTGGGATCCTCGGCTGATAATTCACTAACAGTTCTCCAATTAAACATACGCTCCGTAGGAAAAAACTTTGACCAACTCAGAATTCTTCTCTCTCAGGTTAAGGTCTCATGTGATGTCATTGTTCTGACAGAATGTTGGCTCAAAAAAAACCCTACCATACCACCACTGGAAGGGTACACCATTTACTCAACAACTGACCCTCCAAATCAAAATGCGGGGGTTATAATCTATATTAAATCTTGCATCCCACACACCATAACTGAAACGAACCTGAAATATGCAGACTGTCTCGCGTGTGTCATTGATAATAAAACTGTAATAGTAGCAATTTATAGGTCTCCTTCCTGCTCCAAGAGAGATCAACTGGACTCCTTTCTTGATAGCTTAAATACCCTTTTAAATACCCTGAAATCGTATAGTAACATCTCAATCGTTGGGGATCTTAACATTGATATTAAACCCCATAATAATGATGATTTCTCAAACGACTACTTAATTTTAAATGCTACGCATGGTTTGTCACCAACTCATGTCTTTCTCACTAGAGAGGATAAGTGTTATGACCACGTTCTATTAAAAACAAAACTGCCCTCTACTACACTTGTTATTGAATCACATATTACTGACCACAAACCTACATTACTTAATCTTAAACTCAAAAATAACATTTGCAATGACACCCGCTCTAAGACTTTCACTGACATAGAGAGTGTGCAGAGGGAAATTTCAAATACTGACTTCTCTCATATTCTTTTCACTGAAGATGCGAACATTGCAACGGACACACTAACAACAATCTTGTCGACCATTATCAATAAACATACTAAATCAACCCTTGTTCCTAACAAACACAGAATTCTTAAACCTTGGATCACCCCAGGATTACTTCGCTGCATTAGAAATAGAGATCGTCTGCACATAAAATATAGGAAATCCCCAATTAACCAAATTGTTAAAACTACTTATACCCGATACCGCAATTTTTGTAATTCTCTTCTGCGTAAGCTTAAGAGAATATATGAAAGAAACGAGCTACTTAAAAATAAGAACAACTTAAAAGCTACATGGAACACTATTAAGAAAATCACAAACACTGAAAAACCTCGCACCCCTCCGACGGAACTCTTGAAATTAAGAGGCGACATTAAATCGTCACTAAATTCAGTAAATGAGTATTTCGCCGATATCGGCAAAACCTTAGCCACGAGAATACGTCCATCCGATAGTCATATTGCAGCATTTTTAAATGAAACCCCGACTCCTATCTCAATGGCGCTCTTTGACACAGAAGAAGCCGAAGTGGAATCTGTTCTTATGAGCCTGCGTTCTGATTCCGCAACTGGATGGGATGGAATTCCAACTACCATACTGAAATCTAACCGTAACGTACTTATCCCCGTATTAACCCACATCTGCAATACGGCGTTTCACACAGGCGTTTTTCCCAATGCCTTCAAAAAGGCCCTACTCCATCCGATCCATAAAAGTGGTGATAAAGCCAACTCTTCTAATTATAGGCCCATCTCAATCTTAACGTCCATGTCTAAGATACTTGAAAAACTCTTGAACAAGCGTCTCACAAAATTTTTAGTAAAAAACAACATCTTATCAGACCGACAGTATGGTTTTCGCTCAGGTATCTCAACGGAGGACGCGGTGCTTGATCTTGCTCAGCACATCACTTCGAAACTAGACCAGGGACTAAAATGTCTTGGTATCTTTTTGGACTTTCAAAAGGCCTTCGACACCGTCGATGTGCCTACACTGCTAACCAAACTCTTCAACCTTGGCATTAGAGGAACTGCTTACGAAATATTCTGTGACTACCTTTCTAATCGTCGACAAAGTGTTACAATCAGTGGCCACGTTAGTGATGAGGTTTCTATTGAATACGGCGTCCCTCAGGGGTCAATTATCGGACCTACCCTGTTTCTGCTGTATATTAACCAATTATGTAATATTAACTTACCAAATTGCAAACTCTTTACCTATGCGGACGACACCGCCTTAGTGGTACATGGTCCCGATTGGTCTGATATTAAATCTACAGCAGAACATAACCTGATGATAATTAATAACTGGTTGTCACAGAACCTCCTAACACTCAATCAGTCTAAAACCTACTTCATTCCCTTTTCCATTCGTAACTGCACACAGCCACCGTCCACTTATAAACTTTTTATCCACTTTAATTGTAATCCCAATGACAAATGCAGCTGCCTTCCCATTACACGTGCGTCGTTTATTAAATATCTTGGTGTCTATATCGACCGGAATTTAAGCTGGTATCCCCAGATTGATGCTCTTACTACTAGAGTAAGGCGACTCATCCATCTATTTAAAACCCTCAGGCATTCAGCTGATCCTGAAACCCTAAGCTTGGTCTACTCCTCCCTGTGTCAATCGGTTTTAAATTATTGCGTGACAGCATGGGGATGTGCGGCAAAGACTAACTTCATCAAGGTCGAAAGAGCGCAAAGAGCTGTTCTCAAAGTTATGCACTTCAGGCCCTTTAGGTTTCCCACTGTTGAACTTTACTCTCTTGTTTCTGTTCTTACAGTGAGGCAACTCTTCGTGCTCAGTGCTACCCTTCGCCTACATACTAAGGTTCCACTCCCCAATCCTTCCAAAAGGACATCTTATAGAGCCTGTGCTGTTCCCCGACACAAAACTACTTTTGCTTCTCGACAATATCATGTCTCTAGCTCGATTATCTATAACAAAATTAATAAAATTTTAAACATTAGTAAGTTAAATAAATATGAGGTTAAAAAAAGAGTAATAAACTGGCTTGTAAAACAGAACTACGTCGACACTGAGAAATTATTACCCAACGTTACGTAACACTACTACACTAACACTCTACACTAACACTCTACACTAACACTCTACACTAACACTACACTAACATTCTACACTAATACACATAACAAACATACAACATCCCCGTAACATTCACACTGCTACTTACCTATCACACCTAAATTTAAGTTGTTTTTGTCATAAATTAAATATTTATAGACACTCACATATTGTATTAAAGAAAGCGTTTGGCTTTTAAACACCTTTTGTGTTATAAATCAACTAAGTCCCCATTTCTTATTTTTTTTTATTTTTTAAAATCTATTTCACTTATATAGTTACATGCATGTTTGTATTTCCATAGCCCTCCGGTTTGCACTTACTTGTTCTTTGGTCTTTTTGCCTAATGACTGACCAATTTATATTTCAAAAATTGTTTGTTTCCTTAATTTAAGAATACGGTCGAACACTGACTTCCAACATACAGGTCTGCCTAGTTTGGAAATCAGGGTTTAACAATTAATTTGTACTGCCTACCTCTAACAACCATTGTGTGTGTTATAGTATAAGCACAGTCTACATATATCTTACTCCTTACAGTCGGTCAACGTAGAACATTGTCACAGAGCAATCGTGCGGGGGGTTGCGGGGTGAAGGGGCGGAGGTTATGTCCCGAGTAGCCATACTGCTACTCGGGACATAAATTCCAGGGCTCGCACTTTTTGATTTCAAATTTGATTGATATCGTTCATAGAAATTATATTAATTTATTATTGATAATAATTATGTATGAGAATTTTATTATAAAGTCTGTTTACTAATCCAAGATGGCGGCATACATACATTTTCAAATGATTGTTCGTGGGAAGTCATTTCTACGGCTTTTGGGGTCATTGATGCCGAAAATGACGTCAAAATCCAAATGCAAGATGGCGGCCATGAAATGTAATCATCCTGGGTGTCAATTTCATAGTTTTCGGGGTCACTGATGCCGAAAATGACGTCAAAATCCAAATCCAAGATGGCGGCCATCAACATTTTCATTCAATCATCATGGGTGTTAATTTCATGGTTTTCGGGGTCACTGATGCCGAAAATAACGTCAAAATCCAAATCCAAGATGGCGGCCATGAAAATGAGTAAATTAGTCGTCATGGATGTCAAATCCAAGGTTTTCTGGGGTGCGGATGCCGAAAATGAGGTCAAAATCGAAATCCAAGATGGTGGCAATAAAAATGTCAAATTAGTGGTCATGGGTGTCATTTCCATGGTTTTCGGGGGTACTGATGCCGAAAATGAGGTCAAAATCGAAATCCAAGATGGCGGCAATAAAAATGTCAAATTAGTGGTAATGGGTGTCATTTCCATGGTTTTCGGGGGTACTAATGCCGAAAATGAGGTCAAAATCGAAATCCAAGATGGCGGCAATAAAAATGTCAAATTAGTGGTCATGGGTGTCATTTCCATGGTTTTCGGGGGTACTGATGCCGAAAATGAGGTCAAAATCGAAATCCAAGATGGCGGCAATAAAAATGTCAAATTAGTAGTCATGGGTGTCATTTCCATGGTTTTCGGGGGTACTGATGCCGAAAATGAGGTCAAAATCGAAATCCAAGATGGCGGCAATAAAAATGTCAAATTAGTGGTCATGGGTGTCATTTCCATGGTTTTCGGGGGTACTGATGCCGAAAATAAGGTCAAAATCCATTTCCAAGATGGCAGCTTTTAAAATTTCAATTTAACCATCATGGGTGTCAGTTCCATGGTTTTCGGGGATGCTGATGACGAAAATGAGGTCAAAATCTATATTCAAGATGGCGGCCATGAAAATTTTCAAATTAGCCGTGGTGGGTGTCAAATCCATGATTTTCTGGGACGCTGATTACAAAAACGAGATCCATTCTCAAACACCAAGATAGGGACCACGTTTTACCTGGCAAATTACATTTACCAGATATTTTTTTTTTTAAACTGTACCTATATGATCGAGGAATACATAGGCTTTATTTCCAGCATCAGCACCCACGAAAACCATAGAAGTAATAACCATGAATAATAAGTAATTTTCTATGGCTCCTTCTTGGATTTGGGAATAATTTATGACTCTTACCTACCCCCGCAAGCGTTAGCCACTGCGACTGTAACCTCGACAAAATTTGTAGTTTTAAATATTGTTGGAAAATTCCAGGATAAGATGTCGAAATTGCTGCTACATACCTTTGCATTATTTTGTCAATCGTCAAAATTACGCATGCGTGGTTTTCTTTTTGCGTGTCACTGTTTCTATAAAACGTTAATTAATTTGGACGTTTGTTTGACAAAGTTTGTGTAATTTGTTTTATGTGACAAGTGACAACCCTATGACAAGTGTTACCAATTTTGACATTTCATAGGACCTGTCAAATGTATGGGCGTTGACCCACTGTATGTAGTAAGTAGGTACACTGTGGTATAAGTAAGTACTGTACAAATCTTTTAAGTGAATAAAGAATTATTATTTTGTATCTCTTTGGACATCACGGCTCATCTTCCGTGCGGAAGATGTCCGGTCCTTTGGAAGGCATACACGGGGACACAGGTCCAACGCGCAGAGGCCCCTTTGAGAGCTTTAATCTAAAATGGGGTGGGGCACCAACCCGGGACTATCCATGGCTGCACTATTGGAGTACAGTCATGGACCGTCCCAGGTGGGTGCAAGACTATTGTAAAATGTGGTGAAAAATATCTGGTCTATGGGAAGGGGTGTTAGGTGGACTGATAACTTCTATTGCCGGAAGAAAACGGCGTCTGCCTTTCAACATTTAAAATTGAAGTGTTGGCAGACGGTGACTCGCCAGCTCACTAGCTGGGCCCCCTGAAAAGCCGCCAGTACATAGGCGAAGGGGGCAACAGACGTGTGAGCGGCTAGAGGTGTAGAGAGGTGTGGCCCCGGTTTCGCCGTCGCGGGTCTAAGAGACCCGGAGTGGGTTTCCCCGCTATTACGCCTTTAGACACTTCCACCCCCGAGCATATAGCTCTGGCGGCCCCCCTCTGGCCGGCCGATAAAGGCAAGACAGAGTTGAGAATCCTGCGGGCACTCTTGGGGTTCCACTCCAGCCAGCCAATAAAGGCAAACTGGAGACGAGGCCCTGACCGACTCTCTGAGGCAATAAGGTACGCAGTGTCGCCACTCACCAACAGCTCGCCACAAGCTGCCCTGCGGTTTGTAAGCTTTTCAGTAGACCTCATGATACATTTTTTATTAAATGATGGGGTTGTAGAAAGCTAGTCTAATGTTCCCTCCGGTTTTACGTTAATCTCATGATGAGATAACGCCTTTCCCAGAGGGGTATTATTATTATTATTATTACCTTTAATCTTTAGGCTACCTAGATATCTCTTTGTTTAACATTCCTCATTAACTTACAATAATAATATTTTCACATTTTGCATTAGGCACAGAATATATTAATAGTACTAGAAGTACACGTCCAAGCAGCAATTATTAGTATTACTATTCAGCTATTCTTCATTATACAGAAGAGTAAAGTGCTATTGGAGCAATAAACCTTTCATTGAGGCTCGGATCGACTGACCGTCGTGCGTGTACCTACACGCGAGTGCTCACAAGCACGGGGCGGCCCCGACTGGTTTGTAACTTCAAGTTATCGCGCGCTGTAGGTGCTTATCGCGGTAGGTATCAGGGATGTTGCTGATGCATATTTTTTTCACATCAGCGGATGCTGATGCCGATTCTCATTATTTTCTTAAAAAAACAGGGAAAAAGTAGTGACCATTTTGAACATATATCTAAAAGTTGCACAGTTTTCCTTGGTACTGAAATGAAAGAATGTTTCAATAATTTTGGGACTTTAATAAAAAATATAATCAGACTAAGTAGTTTAGTAATAATTAGTATAGTACTAGATTAGTAATTAAGTATCTAGACTACCTAGTGCATAACCTGCTACCAATCTTTCATTTAATTAATATTGGAATTTAATCAAAGGTACATTATTCCAATTTTCAACTTATCAAACAACACACAAACAGTTTACGAAAAAAAATCTTTCACGCGCAATTACGTATTATAACGTAATGAGACAAGTTTGTGTTTGTTTGCAATCTCAATCCCCGCAGTCTGCCCTTGGATTGATCAAAACTTGCAAGCAAAAACTACACGGGATATTATTATAAGCCCCACCCCCTCATGTCATGACTCGAACTTCAGCATTAATATCAGCATCGATCAATGCGGATGCTGACGCTGATGCTGATGTTGAAAAAGATGCTGAAGTTCAGCGGATGCTGATGCTGATGTTCGCAACAACCCTGGTAGGTATAGGCGAGTGTCGGAGGCCTAGTTATATCCCAACCTGCATGTAATATGTACTGTACACAGGTAGCGACGCGCTAGGCTGGGCGATGTACATCGACGGGTCGCGGTCGTGGTTCGTACACGGCGGCGCGCACGGAGGACGAGCGGCCGGCGGCATCGCGCGCGGCGCCACCGTGGGCGTGCTGCTGGACCTCACGCGCGGCACGCTGCGCTTCACCGTCGACGATCAGCCGCAGGTACCTACCTACCTTATACTACATACTACGTCAGACTATGCTAAGGCATCGCGCGCGGCGCCACCGTGGGCGTGCTGCTGGACCTCACGCGCGGCACGCTGCGCTTCACCGTCGACGATCAGCCGCAGGTACCTACCTTGTACTACGTCAGATAATGCAAACGCCGCACAGTGCGTTATTTTGACGATCTAGCGGGACAAAATTATACTCTGATAATTAATCTTATATGCATTTGATTCAATTTAAACAGTACGAAAGTTTTAGAACTGAATTTATTAAAAAAAAAAAAACATAAAAAAGCTAGAAATCTTCAGAATCAGATAGACATCGTGCAGCACCCTTTTTCCAGCCTGGCGAAGTTGTAGTTTGGTTGCCATCGAGAACTCTTCCTTGCTCGATGTATCAAGGAGCTGTTGAATTCGTCGCCTTTTTATTTTCCTACTTGAATCTGCAGTATTTTTTTGGTCTTCCGGGTCGGTTACTCACTTCAGGCAGTGAAACATTCAGGTTTAGTTCACTGACAATATCCGCGAAAGAAATGTTTTCTGCTAGCCACGAAGAATTCTATTTTAAAAAGCAATCTCGAGTTCTTGCCGACATCAACCATTGGGCATCGATTTTTGTGCAATAATTCCTAATTGTTGCTTTAACACTCATGAATTGTCATCAGAAAGGGAAGGGTCACCAAGTTCTTGTAGAATGTGGTGTATAAAGGCATACATTCTCGCCTCCTTTACGTTAGCAAATCAAACATCGAAAAATTAACGTCGCGGTATTTGGGAAGTCATTCTGAAAAAGTGAAAAATTGTATGACGGTCGCAAATATGCGCAAACAAATGAACACGTTTCGGATAGCTTACAAGTTGTACTTTCATTAAAATATAATTTGTGATCGGAATAATGCGGAATAATAAACTAAAAGTCAAGTACAAACTAACATAGTAATTTTTCTTACTTAAAAATAAACTTGATCTATTCTCATGGAGCTCAAAACAAAACTAAAACACAAAGGGGACATAAAAATTATGCAAACTTACCGTGATGATCACTTGAAAACAATAACAAAACACAGTCACTATTAGCGTACAAAATCACAACGTAATTATCGATCAAACTCGGACGAATAATACGAACGCGCAGTGCATTTGTTGGCGAAACGCGGGTAGGCCGCAGTTCCGACTCTTGTATCTTTGGTTCAACGTAACTTCTTAATAAATAAAGCTTAGTCTATTGTAATTTAACTTGTCTCCTGCCAATTCATACAACTGTTGAACCTGATTAGAAAAGTACCATAAGTTAATATTGTCCCGCTAGATCAAGAATATAACACACTGTGCGCCGTAGGCCGTCAGGCGTGTGAGAGAGACCACTATGGTGCATTTCCATAATAAGCATTCGTCAGCCGCGTATAGCATCACGCCGGACGCGTTTGTAACAGACCGCGGCCTTACAAGCCACACTTCTTCATTCTTCTGTTTCAAACACTAGTTGAAAAAGAATAATGAAAAAGAACTCAAAACATTATTAGAAAAATATGCGTATGCCAAAGCATTAAATATGTTACGTAAATGGCTAAGGCAAAAAATGGGGTATACCAGTTATAAAAAAAAATATCTTTTACTCTCGTATTGTTATTTTGGCATACGTCTAGTCATAACCGATTCTGCGATTTTTTGTCATTCTCAACTTCAAATTGAACTTAACAAATAATGCGTGTGTTCATACTTGTTCTTCAACTTTTCTTTGTTCTCAATGCAGAGCACAATGAAATCTCGTTTTAATTATAACTAACATTACGGTGACCATTCTCAGGGTGACATAGCATTCACGGGGCTGCGTGGTGCGTTTTACCCGGCGGTATCGCTGAACCGCGGCGTGGCCGTCACGCTGCAGCCGGGCTTGCCGCCGCCGCCCGACCTGCTCATGTCGCAACTCACCATAGACTGAACACTTGGCTACAACTAAGCACCACAATTGAACGGGTGAAAGAGGCTTATAGAATAACACGGGAGGTAAGCCGAGGGGCCCATATATTTCAGCATAGTGAACAATATAGTATAAACCATTTAATGCCATGAGCGCACAAGTGTATCGAGTCTAACTTTCTCCTAAACGACTCCAATTATTATTCGTCCAAGGCGATACGTAAACTTTTTTGTTTAGTAGAAAATTAGAATAACTTACTGTTATCGAATTAATATCGACGCCCTTATTTAATTAGTCACTTGATAAGCAAGTAGTACATTAATGTATTTTTGTTTGTAAGACTAACGGGATTCACGCACGCACATATTTTTTATATTCGTACAATAATTATAATACAAAGGACATAAAAAATGTCCAAGGCGATTTAATAATTCATATTATGTAAATTGCTGTGTTTTAATACGCAAAATTTACATTCATTGTTGTTAAATACATATTTTGTAATGGCCCCAATAGATGTAAGCTGCGTTTAAAAACTAATATAATATATTGAATGTCATTTAGATAGGCACAGAAATTGGATTGTGTGAGATATTGGTTTGTTTAGATTATGTTGACTATATTCAGAACGAAATGCCATATAAAAGCTATTAATATGACAATTACGTTAAATAAAATTTGAACTTGTACTTAATAATCATAATTTGATCTCTTGAATTAAACTTTATTAGTCATGTCATGTGTTAATAAAATAATGTGTTTGACATGGCTAAGAGACATTATATTGCCGTAAGTTATATTCCCTTATTTATAAGTTAACAATGTTTTGTGTTCTAATTTGTATTTTGATTAACAATGATATACATTATATCAGGGGACCTGAAGTGTAACTAAAATATTCCACTGCCCACCAGAGTTGTCCGCCAATTATTACATTTCTTTATTCGTAAGACAGCTATATTTTTATTTATTTATTCCTAATTTTATTTATCTGAAGACTGTGTTCAAAATGTTTTTATCATTTCATTGTTTTTGGTCACCCGTAATAATCGTTGAATATTATGTGAAAAACTAAAACTGAAGTTTAAAAATTAGCTCTCATCAATATCTTAAATAAAAATAAGTCTTATTTATATCTTAGCTATTTTGTGAAAACTTATACATATCGTATAAAGAAAAAAAGAATCTTGTACATTATTTTATTTCGTCGTTTCGTCATTATTTATTATGTATTTTATGTACGACGTAATTTATCATAGAAATATAAGACGATCAAATAAAACAGTGCTCTGACATTCGTTACATGAACTGTGTATGTACTAAACTTAATTATGACTGATTTTCATTAAATACTTTTATTATTATCCTGATGAGTATCATTGTCTAAAAATAATATATGAAAATACATTGTCTAATCTGAGAAACATTGCATTAATCGCGTTTATTTCATAAGTCCTTCCTTACTTTTAGTTATTCTTACAAACAATGAATATCACGGATCTCTGAAAAACTTATAGAGTTCCAGTTTCACGACGAAGAGGAAACTGCAAGCATTACGCAGACTCAGCCACTGCCCCTTTGGCCAACTTTAAATGCAGATTACATGCATACAACTGATAGGTAATCGGACAATAAGTGCCACTGATTCAGTGGTTAGAACTAAAGTCTAGTTAGCCAATGACCGCATTACACTCCATTGAGTAAGCCTGCTGCACAAATGCTTCAGTCCGACACCAACCTGCCGTATTTTGTCTGTCACCTAACATTTAGTTAACATTGCGCACTGAGGCGCCCCGCAGAATTCTCCATGGCTACTGGGTACAGGTATAATCTTTATCTTTATAATAATCTTTATTGTAAAAATAAACTTACATTTGGCACTAGCTTCCACACTAGGATTCCCTGTGTCGTGGAAGCTAGGCGAAACCACTACATAAAGTATACATATTAACAAAATACAATATAGGTACAATACAATATAAAACTTACAAAACTAACAAAAATACTATACATAAACAATAAAATATTAACACTATATCTCACGAGGAGTCGGCGTCGTGTGTCGCGCGGTGTCCGGTAGCCGGCCCCGAAATCGTCGGAACGCTACACCTCTCGGCCAAAATTCCTCCTTCATGAACGTCGACAGCTGTTCAGTCGGCACTCTCACCACAAAGGAATTGAAATTAACATTGTGGCGAGACTCCAACCGTTCGACCCTCAGGGTGGAATTGGTCTTCACTCGGATGTACTCTACAATCTCCTGGGCCTTTGTAGAGTAATGTAGCCGAGACACGTATAGCAGCGTCGTTGGTACAGCAGGACGCAGCAGGTGATTCGGTCCGGTCAGTGCGGTACCACACTGGTTCCGAGAAGTGGGCTTTCTCTTCTTCTTCTCGACTTTGATAAAGCCCTCCTTATCGCACTTTTTCTTTTCGGAACCCTGCAGACGCAGGTCACTATGAAAGGATTCACAGTGGTTCTGCTTATCCACTTTTTGCTGCTTTACTTGCGACGCACCGGATTTGTTGGCGGCGGCAACAGCAGCGTAAGCTATTTTAGGGGTCGACGTACTTAGGTATGCATGTCGTAACCTCTACCGGAGTATAAACCATAATACAGCCTTCGATGCGAAGTCACTTGCTACCGTTATTGCTACCCCTAGGAGATACTTATTTAGGAGTTAGCAAATTACGAAAACGCGTTCGTTTTCGTGAGCTTGCACTTTATCTTATTACACACCCGTAAGAAGATACAATATATACAGGGTGACATTGTAAACACTCGACAAACCGAAATGGGAAATTGTACTCATCACTATGAACAACTTTTACTATGGGACTAGGGCATGAATACCGGTATACCGGTACACCGGTTTTTTTTCCGGTATTTTGATACCGGTATTTGAGGATAAAATACCGGTATTTCAGTATTTCGAAAAAAAAAACTGTTTTTGCAAGGGTGTTTAAAGACTATGCAGAACGCAGATGAGTTTTCATATGACACGAATCACGAATAGTTAATCACGATTATAAAGAAAAATCAACTACCTACGCAAAACACTGCATATAGCTAGTATCTAGGTAGTATTTAATGATATTGTTTTCAGTTGTTCGTCTAATGTTTTACTTCTACAAGGTTAGTCGGAAAGGGGGTACTAATCCGAAGCCCACTTATAGTATCGCTGATGACTGTTTGAAAGCAATTGTTAAAATTTCAAAATTCGATATTTTTTTTTTCTAAATAAAATGATTTTTATTTTAGTTTTTTCAAAAATTCTTCATCCCTGCTTTAGTTACAAATTCAGAAAACGGTGCTTCTAATTCATGACCCCAAATATGACCTAAAATGTAAACACAGCTGATCATAACTGGGGATAGATAGATTTTAGAGATTTTTTTTTGAGATTTTCGAACACCTATTTCTCTTAAACTATTGAGTTTTGGGAAAAGTTGTAGAACAAAAGTTATTCATTATTATGTGTACTTTAACACCCTTTCAGATTAGTACCCCCTTTCTGACTAACCTTGTATAAATAAATTGCACACGTTGCGACGCCGAGTCAAATAAATTACTTTCTACGGTACCTTCATATGCAATTTGATTTTGTTTTAACAATACGTTCGTATTCATAGCATAAGCTGTGTCTGACTAAGAGCAATAGCGCACTAGCGACCTGGCAGCGCGGCCAAGACGCGCGGCCAGGCCGCAGGTGTTGCGATTTGCAACGCGGCCAGAACCGCGGCTACAATCGTCAGTTGCTTATACAGCGCGCTTCAAAATGGACGTTGAGGAAATAAAAGGCGTACAAAGGGATTATTTCATACTTATTTCACCGACCTTCAGCAATATGACAAGTTCTTTAATTATTTGCGGATGAGCAAGTCTTCGTTTGAAGAAATGTTATGAAAATTCTTAAATAAAAAAAAAAACTCGGTTGGCGTAGTCTTCTTTCACAACACCCTCCTCGTCTCAATCTCGGTTATAAATCTTTCTTTGACGAACGACATCGCGATGATCACAAATCACGCTGTAGTTTCACAAAACGTGCGGCCACCGCGGCTAGTGCGCGCACACTGGTGTTTTATCTATAATACAATTGATCTCAGTGGCCGCAGCGGCCAGCAGCTGAACACTGGCCGCAAATGCGTCGCTTCGATCTCGCTGGCCGCCGCGGCTTGGTGTGGCCGCAGGCCGCGTGCCGCCAGGTGCGCGTGCTCTATGCCGATTTCATACTAATGTATCTATCTCCATGGCCGCCGCGACCTGGCCGCTGCGGCCGAGCCGCTAGTGCGCTATTAGCCTTAGAGAGATATTCGAAATTTTTGTTCCAATTTTTCTTATCGTTAGAGAGTAAAGGGCATGGCACACTATACCGGCAGCACAACGGCACCGCTCCAACTAGGGTTTCTGCTTGAGAATTCTCGAGTCGAGAAATGTCGAGAAATCATGCCAACTTCGAGACGAGAAAAAATGCCTCGAGAATTCGAGAACTCGAGAAATCAAAGATTTTCTTTGATTATTGTAAAATTGTCTTAAAAGTTACGTAATCTTTGCATTCTGGCTTCTGATCGTTCTCCTTATGAGGCACGAGTAAGCAAGACAAGCGAACAGACACAAAATGGGTCCGATTGCGTTTCTTCTGCGCACTTAAATAATGCCGATTAAGAGACTTAAATTACTCCAAAATTCGTACTAATATTAGTGCTATTGCGTTTGTTGATTTATTATGTCCACGACACAATTTATGTCCAATTCGGACTTAATATGTCTATGGATGTCTTTTGCTAATCCGTTTCTAACAATTTGACAGTTCGTCGGCGCTAAATGAACTTATAGGGTTAGGAAGTGTTGTTTTTTAAGTTCGCACTTTTTAGTCCGTACGTACCTAAACGAAGTTTCTTCAGAAAATAGTGAAAAATGTTTCCTTATGGCTGGGCTATCATTCAAAGAAGATACAATGAGGAACGGCAACGGTATGAGTACGAAATATAAATAGAAACTTTGCTTTTCTTGTATACTCTTGAATAAAAACTCCAAATACTCTTGTTATAATATGATATAAAACGACAAATAAAGTTCTGGAACCGATAAACGCCCCAAATGGTCAGTCAAGTTAACTTAAGTTTGAACTAAGATCATCTTCTGACTGGGGTGTTCAGAAACGCACGTAAACGTGTCAGTTTATCGAACCAATAGCGGAAGAATAGATAAACTACGTTTAAGGACTTGTCACATTGGATGTGTTCTGCGTCCTCCGGTCCGGTCAAATCGAACGCAGCCCGCATCCTACATGAACATCATGGTCAGGGCAACCGGTCAGCGATCCGGGTACGGCATCCGGTCAGCGATCATGGCACGGTCAGCGATCTGACGGGCAGGGCAAACAGCGGCCATTTTATATTTGATTGCGTGTAGTTGTGTTTGTATCGATGTTTTCTGTTCGGTAAACATCAAGTACCTATCGATGTTCAGCTATTGATGTCATTATCGATGTCATCATTGATGTTTTTGCAACTGCTCGGACCGCCGCCCGTCGCCCGCCGCCCGCTTTCCGCCTGCCCGCAACCGGGCCGCCCGTCCGCTACCGCGCCCAGCCCGACCGCCTGACCGGTGCGTTCCCTACGTTCTTTGCTTGTGCCCGCATAGTCAGATCGTAATTACATAAAATATATATAAAACGGAAATGATGTTCACGTTCGCGGACTGCAACTTTGCACCTCGCGGACGACGCATAGTTAGCGCGCTGACGGCTAGCTGTAGCCTAAATTCGAAGCGACGCGGCGACGCCGTGCTACAGCTGTGCAGTTGCGGTGCCGGTATAATGTGCCATGACCTTAAGATTGATTTTAATACCTATTGATAGTGATACTTGTGCCTATGAAACAATATAAATAATTATTGGATCAACTAACGTATTTTCTTTAGTATTCTTAAAGAAACCACAAAATGAGTTATTAAAGTATAGGTATATTTTAGTAACTCATTTTGTGTTTTCTAGGGAGTTGATAAATCGTTTGAGTGTTTCTGTCATATAGCGTAGAAAACAGTAATTAGTAATTACAGTATTTAAAAAAATACCGAAATTTCGGTACACCGGTATTTGAAATTTCAATACCGGTATGAAAATCATTCCGGTATTCCATGCCCATAGTCTTTGCCTATATGGGACCAAACCTGAAATCGCGAAAAAAAAACTGCTTTTCCCTACATTTTGACGAGTTACGCGAATATAAATGTAGAGAACAGCGGTTTTTTTTTCGCGATTTCAGTTTTGTTCCCGTAGAGTAAAAGTTGTTCATAGTGATGAGTATAATCTCCCATTTCGGTTTGTCGAGATGTGTGTTTCAAACCAGCCAATATGGATCGCTTTACTTTAGTAACTTTGACACATGTTTAAAAATCCAACGATCCTATTGGTGGATTTGACACACGTCTTTAGTGGAAAAGCAGCCTAAGGCCGCATATTCAGTGCGGTGGGTCGTTCGACCATTGTATTGAGCGTGCATGCATTTAGCTGCACGCTGGAAACGCTATTACGAAAACACTTCAACTACTAGGTAGTCTGTATGTTAAGTAACGCTTACAAAAACGCCACGCTGCACGCCACGCCGCTCCGAATTTGCGGCCTAAGGGTGCCTTTCCATCAGAGATGTGCAATGCAACGTTGCTATAGATGCGTTTGATAATCACCAATCATATTCATTGGTCCATATAGCATAGCACTGGTGGAAACTGATTCAACTAAGCTACCTACGTTTTTTGTGGGAAGGATGTTATGGATGGTCGCGAGTGATGTAGCTATGTGTAGAGCAGTGTACCTACAGTAGGGGTGCCTTGCCTATCTAGCTGCGCATCTTCCTCGCACCTCGATGAAAAAGAGGAGTGTTATAAGTTTGATCGCTGTGTCTGTATGTCTATGGCATCGAAGTTTTTCGATTTATGGTTGCTTTTCATGTCTAAACCAAGCTCTTTTAACATAGTGTCATGAATTGTTGAGACAAATGCGTGTTCTATTCATCGTATTCAGAAAAAATAACTATTCACGTCACTATGATCAAAAATGTCGTTAAAATCAGGTTTTGGTTATGACCTGAAAAGCAATCATAACTCGAAAACTACAAAAAATCGCGGAACATACATGGGGGTGATTCGGGTAACTCTAAGGGTGCTCTACCTCTGGACTTCCGCTTGACACTACTTTCTGGGACACGGTGTATATTTTAATTATAGAAATTGAAGATTGGCACGTTAAGGCTTGTCAACGCTATAATGTCGCGTCGGTGTACCGCTCAAGTAAGTCAGATCCTTCATTTGATTGACTATCTATTAGAGATGCGCTGACTAGTCGACCAAGCCGATCACGGTTTCGGCGGTAATTTCCGTGACGCTTTGTTTAGGTACAGCAAATTCGCGCGAAAGTCGCAACCGTGTTTTCATTAGTTCACATTGTTTCTCGATTTTTGTTTTTTCACGGGTCCGAGAGGTATTTTTGAAAAAAAAAAAAGACAATCCTGTTCTCAATTACAAATTAATCATGTCAAAAAAGAAGTCTCGTGTATGTTTTTTTTTGACCAATTGGGCAATGATTCCCGTGAAGTCAAGTAAGAAGCCGAATAGTCGGCGCTCTTTGCCGAATAATCACCGACTACGAAAGTGGGCGGATAATCGGCTTCGCCGACTAGTCTGCACATCAGTGCTATCTATTAATTTACTAGCATTTCCGACCAACTTGCTTCGATACGATCAAAGGACATTGACAAAATGGACCAAAAAGTAAAGTAGCCGGCCAAATAAAATTATGCATAGGTATAATATGGTAGAACATGAATACCTAAACATTTTTAATATGACGTCATTCCTCTAAGTCTGATATCTGAGTCACTACATAAGGTTAAAATATTCCATTTCAGTCAAAACTAAAAAAGAATTTGTAAGTGAAAAACATGTGCCAAACGTTACTTGTTATTGTTTTAGAGGCAGGCCATGAAAGCCGAAAGATCGCATGCCTGCGTGACTACCCTGCTTTTTAATTATCCATGCAACTTCAGTTTCATTGGACAGCTATCCTATGTCCAGTGTTGTTATCGTATCGTCGTATCTTAATACGCTATATCAACCTTTCTCAAAGTGGGCGATAACGCCCCCTTATGGGCGTCAGAGGCCTGCAGGGGGGCGTTATAGAGCGGTAAAAGTAACGATTGCGATTGTGATTTCTAAAAAGTGGCAAAGTTAAAAAAAATAGGGGTGCTGGAAAACAATTGATTCTCAAAGTGGGCGGTTGACGAAATAAGTTTGAGAACCTCTGCGCTATATATACAGGGTGTTAACGAATTCGTGTAATTCCTTAAAACCACATGATCTACTACTGATGTAGACAGGCCCCACACGGGATTTAGCTTGATTAAAAATAAAAAAATATTACTTTTTCATGCGGCTTTGTAATCGATCGTATCTAAACCACCTGATAAATAAGGATTCAGTAAAAATGTAAGAATTATTGTTTTTGCAAAAAAAAAACATTTATTTTTGTGAACATTTCGATGCCACGCATAAATTAATGAAAGCACGGCGACACGGCTGGCAGGCACGACTAACGCGATATCACTCTTTGCAGTCAGATAACTCAAGGCTCTAAAATGACTCAGAAATAGAAAACCAAGTTTATTTTTTTGTTGATTTTCAAAAATTCCAATTAAGTGTTAATCTGTGGTTGTGATTCCTGACCCGACCACGACATGGAACGGAGATTTTACTATGGCACAAAATGGTTATTTTAATTGTGTTTTATTGTGCCACTTATCCCAGGAATTTGTGCCTTGTACTTTTTGAGTAATAAGAGTACGATTGTGGTCGGGCTGGGGATCACGGTTCCTGACCTGACCACAACCAGATCTAATAAAATATCAATAGTGGAAGTTACTGATTATGCCAAAAATATGTGTCAAATTGTGCCTATGGCACACGAAATTCTTTTACTATTCATATCACAGAATATATCTTAATTCGGATAAAATTGAATAATCAAGAAATAAAGTGTGTCAATCACACGCTATGCAATTTTACTTCGACTTTGCAAGCAGTTTTCTTTGTGAAATTTTGCTATATATAAAGCACTTCATTATTTTACTGGATGTGTTCACGACTTCGTACGCGTATAAATGTATTTATATAAAAAAAAAACAAACACTTTATTTTGTAGCATTATATTAGTGCGTTAGGCTTGTATAAAAAACCGGACAAATGCGAGTCGGGTTCGTATCCTGAGGGTTCCGTAACCCACATCATGACGATAAGTTGAAATTTAAACATAAATTATCTCGTTTAAACAGTACCAGTACAAGCTGATCCCTTGCTGCATACTTTTACTATTAATACAGGGGTCAAGAAGTTAATAGTTAAGAATTAACCTTTTAAAATATAAAAACATAGTTTTCAGACTTTTTCCTTTACTTGTGATGTATCTTGTGTCTTGCCAAATTTCATGATTCTAGGTCAACGGGAAGTATTCTGGTTTCGATTCCCGAGCGATTTCCATAGATTTTTTTATTTTGTTTTATGTAAAAATTCAATAAATATAATATTATGAAAGCTGACAAAATAAACTCGATTTTTATTTCTTACTCTGTAACCATATATGACCAGTTTTGTTATAACTAACAGAATTCAAATGTTTAATTGCAGACTAAATTATACATAGAGTGTGACTACTTGACGTAATGAGTTGTGTGTGCCATAGGCACAATTTGACACATATTTTTGGCATAATTAGTAACTTCCCACTATTGATATTTTATTAGATCTGGTTGTGGTCGGGTCAGGAACCGTGATCCCCAGCCCGACCACAATCGTACTCTTATTACTCAAAAAGTACTAGGCACAAATTCCTGGGATAAGTGGCACAATAAAACACAATTAAAATAACCATTTTGTGCCATAGTAAAATCTCCGTTCCATGTCGTGGTCGGGTCAGGAATCACAACACAATCTGTGTCACCAGTAGATCACGTGGTTTGAAGGAATTACACGGATTTGTTAACATCCTGTAGAGCGTATTAGTATTTACTAAAATTACAAACATTAAGATACTATTGTACTGTTAGTTAATATCTTAACGCCTAAATTCTTTAATTTTTTTCACTAAGATCGATCATATTAATAGGTAAGAGAGATTCAAGAGGGAGGTTTATGTGTATAATACATGCATATTATAGTAGAGCAAAACGCGGAATACGCGATAAACGACATCCACGCGGACGAAGCCGCTGGCGACCTCTAGTATATTATAAACGCAATTTTCAACACACGTCACGTTGCTCTCATATATTTAACAGGCGCATGGGCTTTTAAACTCTTGGCTAGCTTGTAGAAAGAATAATAGGGACTAGGCTTATAAATTGTGAAATAAGCAATTAAGAAGCAATCTTTGGCCAATGAAAATTTCAGTAACTCCTCATAGTTACTACTCTACAGAGATTGACCAGCCATTCCGACATCAGAATGGCTGGTCAATCTTTTGACATATGACATAAGCAATTCTCTCATCATGATAAGCAATTGATAAGTAATTGTTGGGCACAATTTCAAAGCTAAATACGACTGTTGACCGGCGATTCTGACACATTTTAGACACTTCCAAATACCTATCAGCCGGAGAATGATAGGCAAATGTCTGCAGCAGCTGAATAGTTCTATTCAGCTGCTGTAGACATTTGCCTATCATTTGTTTTTTCTTATAAATTAATAAACGTTTGTATTCAATTAATCAATATTATTGTACATACCCTATACAGTTACTAGAATTTAGTCAATGAGTTACTAAGTTCCATAAAGCATATCAAAACCTAGCAAGTGCTCTTACTGATATAAAACTGGTTGCTACATGAACCTAACTCTCATGTCGTATCAAAGTGATTATGGGGTTTAAAATACCTATGTAATATACTTACACATGACGTATTAAAATATTGGTAGTGTGTACTGTGTTCATCATTTACCTAGTATTTTATACAATCAATAACATTTTTTTTACCTGACAAATACTTTTCAAAGGCTGACCAACTTTGTTTATACGCTCCTGTAAAATTTAGTTTTAAGGCCTTACTAGGTTTTGAAATGGGACAGCCGTACTAGCAACAGCACGAAGAACTACCCCTAGTGGGACTTGGACCTCGGCTTGGGGGGGGAGACAGCTTGACGACGGCTGAATTATCGGTGTGACTGCAGTCTGAAGAGACGACCGGCTCTACGACGGGAGAGCTCGGTGGATCGTGACCGGGCCTTATATCACAGTGTACCTACTTACTAGATACAGTGGGTCAACGCTCATACATTTGACAGGTCCTATGAAATGTCAAAATTATGTAGGGGCAGAAGTTATAGCCCAGGTATGCAGTATGGCTACTCGGGACATAACCTCCGCTCCTTCACCCCGAAACCCCCCGCACGATTGCTCTGCGACAATGTTCTATGTTGATCGACTGTAAGGAGTAAGATATAGGTAGACTGTGCTTATATTGTGTGCAGCTTACAAAATGAACGTTCTCGTGTTTGGCATACGCTAGTCACAACAGGTCAACCGCTGCGCGGAGGGCCGCAGAGTTAATTTAAACCCTAGCCTGCATGCTTTTGTATGCAAGCGTCACGACTGTCACAAAATTTCAGCAAAACATAGATACCTAGCTTTGGGTAGCTATTTCAATAAAAGAGAAAATGGCGTGAAGAGTTTATTTTTGGCCCGTTTTTTAACAACAATATATTTCTGAAATAGATAAAACAAGATAAACAATTATTAAATTACAGAATATGCCACTGCCAATATAAGTCGTTCTAGAATGTATACCTTTCGACACATATTTGTATAAGAGCATGATTTATTGAAACTATAACATCTTTATAAAATCTTATCTGATATGCATCTATTTCGGGTTTCAAAAAATCTGTTGTTGCTAAGATCATAATTGTTATTTATCTGATTGTCGTTTTAGACGGGACGTTGATTCAAGGTATTATCATCTATATTTCGTAAACGCAGTAACACGTAGTTACTTGGTCTGTCAAAGCTTCATATGCATAATTAAACTGAAAATAGAGATCAAATACTGGTGCGCATGAGCTTGACAATCGGTTTAAAGCGTTGTTCCAGTTTATAGATGATAATATAACCTTGCCAAGTATTGAGTCTTATCAGACACCAACACAGTAACCAAGAATTAACGTCATATGTTTAAATAACACATTAATCAGGATCTTGCCGCTTTATTTTATTAACCTGCGCCATTTCGTTATATTAAATGGTCATTTACATTTACACATACTTCAAGATTATCGGAAGACTAAATAATTATATATATGTATAGTTAGAAGGTACACACTCAAATCTTATCTTAATCCAGTTACGCACGATCAGCAACACAGATGATTATATTTTCTCATTTTATCCAATTATTCAGTATATTTTAATAACTATAAACATATAGTCGCTGTGTTGCTGTGTGTACCATGAAACCATCATCAACCCATATCACAGATATATTTTGTCAAAATCATTTTCCCTAACTCACAACATTTGTCTGCAATTTCCACCAAATATTGAATTTCAAGCTTCCATCAACCCTTATACTAAATACAATCGTCAATCAGCAAAGCAATCTTTCCGAACAATTTTCAACTTGGTCTATCCTTATAAGTTATAACCTGCATTTGCACAAATACATTTCTTCTATTTCAGATTAAACAGGCTAATAAAATAATACTTGACACTTACTTGCACATAATCTAAAAGAAACCTGAAACACCGAATTCTTATTTTGGGTTTGGAATTAAAAAAATTGATTTTGCTGTCTCATAAAAATAGGTCTGTTTGCTTATTACAGACATGGAATCAAAAAAAAAATGGTGCGTTTTATCATGTACGCGCGGTAGAAGCTATACTTCGACTGAGTCATCATAATACACCCGATTCACTTCAACAACCGTAAAGGAAAAAAGTCGAGGTTTATCTCAACAACTTCATGGTGTCGCATGTCCGCTACAAGTGCGTGCATAACTTCCGTAACAATGAAAATTTCATCCTCGATGCGCCAAAAGAAGTATAACTTCAATAAATGTATATAAATTGACAGTAGGACATATGTACATAGGCGTATTAAATCTGTACCGAGATACAAAACAAAGATTATTTAAGACCAACATAAAATATTCGACAAACTTTGATTGTACTCTTATACTTCTTGTAAGGTCTGCTAGCCAAATTAACTCTTCACTTGACATCCCGAATCTTTTATATCCCCAGAGAGCAGATGTTGGTTTCGTCAGCAAAGCGAAGCTCTCTAAAATAATTAATTCCCCAGTATGAGCAATATACCATATCTGCAAGCCGCAACAGAATGGTTTATTCCTCAACTTTGTTTAACGTCACAGTTTTTCGCAAATATTATTGTGTTTTTTAAAGCAACATGGCATTTTCTTTACCAATAAGGTTAGAGGGCTGATAGGCAGTAGGAATGCTATTTTATATATTTATTGCTGTTTTAAAGTTTTATTTGTGATTTAGATTAGATAACTTTTGTATGTTTTTTTTTTTCAGTCAGACCCTCTAAAACCTTATAACAAACTGCAAATTACTAAACTGTGACAAAACCGCTAAACTATAAAAGAAAAACAATAATACATGACACAATTCTGCAAAGCTAGGTCAAAATGATACTTTACCTGGACTAAAATTAAACTGAAAATTTGTTGTTTTGATTATACTCAGATTTGAAAATCAGTTAAGATCTGTCCAAAAGGATTTGTATCAGGATGACCTTCCTTTTTCATATACGGCTTGATGACCGACGTTGTTTCAAGCGGCAAGAAACAACATCATTTACACTGAAATGTTTCATTCAACAATTGGTGTTGTTTGAGCTAGTCTAACAACCTACCCACCTCAGGAGAATTTCAAGTTTTTTTTTTTATGGAAAATAAAACTGGTGCTAGCTCAAACTTACATATGGTGTGGGTAGGTGGTATTCGTGGTATCAGCAGAAAGTCAACCACAATTTATGTAAGATGATGGACAAATCTAGGTAGACTCTCACAGATGATGCTCAAATAAATATTTTTTATATTTTAACAATGTAGGAATTCGCACACAATATCCAATATGGACAAAGTACACAAGATACCTTTTTGTTTATGTCCTGATGTGTGGTTTATTTACACTTTAAAAAAGTAACCCATTTCAGGTCAAAGTCTTACTCACGATAAACTATTTACACTCACATTTTGTTACAATAAATTCATTACACTTTTTTACAAATAAGTTTTTTGTTTTTAAAGATTTAAACTATGTAGTTCCTTTCACCAGTCAGCAAGTCCAGTTAGTTGCGGTGCACGCTGCGAGCAAGCGCGCGAGCGGTGCGACGGCGGCACGGCGTTACTTGTCGGCCGAGTCGTCGTCGTCCGGGCGCGACACATACAGCGCCGGGTCGATCACCTTCGGGATCGGTTTGATCTCCGTGCCCAGTTCCTGCTCAATGCGGTGCAGAGCAAAACGGTCCTCGTACGTGATAAGGTTAATGGCGATACCCAAGTGGCCGAAGCGACCCGAGCGACCAATGCGATGTAAATAGGTTTCCGCCATGCGCGGGAAATCAAAGTTTATGACGACGTTGACGGCTTGCACGTCGATGCCTCTAGTGAAGAGGTCAGAGCACACGAGATTGCGGCAGAGTCCGGCGCGGAAATCGTGGAATACACGATTACGGTGTGCCTGCGCCATACGCGCGTGAATGTAGTAACAGCAGTAACCTAGCTCAGTTATTTTCTTTGCAAGCAGCTCAACACGCTGAGTTGAATTACAGAATATTATCGACTGGTTTATTTGCAACTGAAACAAAGAGTATATAATTTAATACCAATATTTTATGAATTACTTGCCATAAAGTAAATAACATATGGGTTCTTTTTTTCAGCAATGTTTATATTTGTTATCAACTTGTATCATCTAATTAATAGATCTATCGCCACGAAATTGTTTCATCCTTAGATAAATAAAAACTGCCGCCAGACATGAATTACCAAATTAATGTCAATATGTATATGAAATAAGAGATGGATTAATCAATAAAATCGTAGTTCATTCCTTGGATAAAAACTTTGTTCTCAAAATAATAGGTTTATCCCTATAATAGCTCCGTACTCAGAATGGTATATCTGTCGCCAAATAAATCGATTATCATCCCCAGATTGCTACTTGTTTTTATTTGTTCTTTTGTCACCAGTACAGTAAGTGGGTAGTTACATTTTATTTCGTTCATTTATCAAAATAATACTATTTGTTACTAATTTAATAGTTGAGTTTATAAATTTAATGAAAATATGTTCCAAGGGGCGGAGCCAAATTGGCGCTCTATGAAATTATTATTTGAAGGGAGTGCCTCCGAGCTCGGTAATTTAGAGCACCAAGACACGGATAGGTTAAGTTCGAAGGGAATGACGGGGGCTAGAGTGAGCGAGCAAAGCGAGCGAACGAAGCCCCGTCATCCCCTTCGTGTTAGGTTACTTTTCTAAAGCAGTGACGGAGCCCCGCCGGGCTCCGTCGACTCTGCTTTAGCAACCCAAACAACCTTACAAACATCTACTACTTTTGGGACTTTATAAATTTTTCAAGTACTATATTTCATGTTTTTAAATTATCGTTTTCAATTAATTTGATTATACAGTTATCAGGAGGAGCTCGTGGCTAAATAATTACAGCCGCATAGACCGATCTTCCGGGTTAAGCCACGCTTGCCGAGGTTGGTCTGTGGATGGGTGACCATTTACCATAGCGAGTTTCCTCCGTGCCTCGGAAAGCACGTAAAGCCGTTGGTCCCGGCTGTCAATTGTAGATCTTTGACAGTCGTTACTGTTGGTCAGAAGCCAGAAAGTCTGACAAACCAGTCTTACCAAGAGTATCGTATTACCCAGTTACTGGGTTGTGGAGGTCTGATAGGCAGTCGCTCCATGTAAAATACTGATATTCAGCTGCATCCGGTTCGACTGGAAGCCGACCCCAACATAGTTGGGAAAAGGCTAGGCAGATGATGAGATGATGATACAGTTATCAGGACAAACGTATTATATTAAATCCAAACCTATTTATTTTGATACTTGATAGTATCTACATCCCGAGGATTATATGTGATTATTATGGAATTGTTTTTATATTGTTTGGCAACTACATTTCGGCGACAGATCTACCTACTATTTTGCGGACTAAGCCCATTATTTAAGAAATTCAAAACCAATTAAATTGACGATAACTTATAAATCATACCCATAATATACAAGGTTAGTTTTAGTATATGCGAAACCTGAAACTAGTTTGTTCAGAATCACTAGGAGAATCGATTGACATATTTTTTATACCACATTTTTTTTTTTTTTCATAAATTTCAATTTTGTTTCAGTAGGTTTCTAGCCATAACAATTGACGGGAATAGACACCTTGAGGCTTGAAATGGTCCTCTCGGTCAGTTTCTGTGTATTAGACAACTCCTGCATAGCACATCTCAGGCATTTCACACTTTTTTAGCGAACTTAACGCGACATAAACTAAGGTGTAACTTGGAGATTTACTAAAAAAAACACATATTCAGGCAGTTCTGATGAAAATCTTGTTGGGGTGTCTCGGTTTTCGCATAAAGTAAAAATAACGTTGTATTATACAATACAGATATCGCACACCTAGATCTAAACAGAGACAACTCAAAAAAAAAAAATCATTTTTCAGGAAATCGTAAATCTGCATACGTTTTTTTCGTCTCCTGAAAAATGACATTTTTTTGGGTTATCTCTGTTTAGATCTAGGTGTGCGATATATTGCAGCAGTATTGTAAAAGCCACTATAAAAGGTTAGCCGGAAAAGCGGTACTAATCCGCAGGCCACTTGAAACTATCACTGATGACTGACTTAAAGCAAGAGTTAAAATTTCAAAATTCAGTATCCTCCAGTTTCTGAATTGAGAATTCGGGATAAGCAATACATAAGTAGTATTTGAGTACGGAGATGTCAAAAAAATGCTTTAAAATCCGTCATTTTTTTTTGACAACTCCATACTCAAATGTAACTTAACGGTATCGTCCTGCGCGACGATCCGGATCGTCAGTGCCATTGTTTATCTATTGTGTCTATAATTACAGTACTATACAGGTTAAGTACTACTTATCCTAGAATTTTCAATTCAGAGACCGGAGGTATATCTTTATTTCCATGCAAAATGATTTATATTAGATTTTTTTTTAAAACATCCTTTCTTTACTTTAAAATTCAGAAAATGGTGCTTCTAATTCATGACCTCAATGACCTAAAATGTGTTAACATTTTAGGTCATATTTACACAGGTACAGCTGATTATAACTAGGGATAGATAGATTATTATAGATAGATTTTAGCGCTTTTTTTTGAGATCTTTATCAACTATTTCTCTTAAACTATTGACTTTTGGAGAAAGTTGTAGAACAAAAGTTATTCATTATCATGGATACTTTAACACCCTTTCGGATTAGTAGCCCCTCTTTCAGACTAACCTTTTATATTATAATAAAACCGGCCAAGTGCGAGTGAGACTCGCGCAACGAGAGTTCTTTGGATAAGAAAGGTATTAAAGTTGTCTGATTTCTAAAAAACGGTGCTTAGTTCTATTCTTCCTGTAATATTATTATATACAGGGTGGTAATTTGAAATGGGGCATGAAGGGCAGCTACCTTAACCATTGTAGCTACAGGAAAACGTTCTTAGAAGACTACCCCTAACTTTTGAGATAATTTCAATCGGCATTCACAGATTTTGAAAAAAAAGTACAGTCAGCAAGAAAAAGGGCTGTTTTCACAAAACTTTTTTATGATGCCAATCGATCCCATTTCCCATAAGGATCAAAAGAGTCTTCCGGACCAACTGAGGTTGGAGTACTAGAAAAGTCAGAATTCGCAAAAAACTATTTGAGATGGGTTAGTTATAAGGGCAGCTACCTTAATCGTTGTCGCTACAAGAAAATGTTGATAGGAGACTGGCCATAACTTTTGAAATTATTTCGAAATGCACAAAAAAAGAGAAAAAAAAAATTGGTACAGTCAGCAACAAAATGGTCGGTTCTCACAAAACTTTTTTTATGATGCCAATCGATCCTGTTTCCCATAAGGATCAAAATACTCTTCCGGACCTACTGAGGTTAGAGTACTAGAAACATCAGAAATCACGAAAAACAACATTTCGTGAAAAGTTACGTTCACGCAGAAAAAAAAGATTTTTTTATTTTCAAAATCTGTGAATGCAGTTCGAAATATTTTCAAAACTTATGGACAGTTTTTTAAGAACATTTTCCTGTAGCCACAACGATTAAGGTAGCTGCCCTTATTACTACCCCATCTCAAATAAGTTTTTTGCGATTTCTGACTTTTCTAGTACTCCAACCTCAGTTGGTCCGGAAGACTCTTTTGATCCTTATGGGGAATGGGATCGATTGGCATCATAAAAAAGATTTGTGAAAACAGCCCTTTTTCTTGCTGACTGTACTTTTTTTTCAAAATCTGTGAATGCCCATTGTAATTATCCCAAAAGTTAGGGGTAGTCTTCTAAGCACGTTTTCCTGTAGTTACAATGGTTAAGGTAGTTGCCCTTCATGCCCCATCTCAAATTACCACCCTGTATATATTATTGTAGAAGATAAAGATGCCTGGCATACAACTCCGTCCTGCACATTGCGACCCTCTGGCCCTGTCTAACTGGTTGGTTGTATGACCTAACATTATTCTTAATGTTTACCTACTTTTATTATTCTTCTTTTTTATTGACTTAAAATAACCTGTATGTTCATTATTTTATCAATTTTCATATTATTATTTTTTACATTCAAATATTGAAATTTTTATATCCCACTACAATTTTATTTGTATAATACTCTGCCTTAATAGTCTGATATTGTTTTACATGTATAATTTTGATAATATCATTTTCTAAACTGTAAAGTTTGAGCATCATGCAGCAATTAATGATACACCTTTAATCATATTACTGCCCATTGTCTGGTAGTATGAGTCTGTCATGCTCACTTAAATGTCCTGCTGATGGTGGCGTTGTATATCCGGTCGTTGGGTTCCCTATAATATGGTTGAGCTAAGCGATGCGGATGTGCACGTCATGCTCGTGAACGGGTGCTGTCTGTCGGGACTGGTCAGCCCATAACTACTAGGGCAATTCTAGAAGGCATATTTTCTTTTCCTATTTTCTACTCTTATGTGAATTTATTTGTTACATTAACCTGCATTATTCTCATTCTATGTCGCACGCAACTGTAATGGAATTGTCATGAATAGTCATGATCTACTATTTTAAAAAGAGTATTCATGGAGTTTCTTGCCGGCTCTTCTCCATAGAACCTACCTTTTGGAACCGTGCACCTAGTTTTGACGTTTTAAAAGTGACTGTAATCTGGTCTATTTGAAATAAAAAACTTTGACTTTGATTTACAAAAACCTCTATTAATTCAAGATTCTTCACTTTGCAAAATTCTGAGAAGTGGAAATTCTTAGACATTTTTCAAGTCAAAAACTATGCAACATAAATGAAAATAAAAATATATTTTACAGAGTGCAAACAAAGCCCTTTCATGTGATAATACCACATTTCAGTAAGCAGTTTATAAAATTTCAACACCCACTTTGGTCCCTATTGCAAAGAAAATAAAAATATTTTTTCAATTCTTTCACTTGCTTTAGAGATGGACAAGCATTATTTGAAGCTATTCAACATTTCTAGTAATAGCGTTACAGGTCTCGAAATAAACAACTGTGACAGACAGACGGACGAAGTCGCACTATATGGGTTCCTTTTTTACCATTTTGGTATTGAAACCTTACTAGCCAAATTATAATAAAATGAAAATTATCGTTTGATCATATTTGTCACAAAATTTCTGACTATAGACTTATTTTAATTTTTCACAACACTTGGCGAAATTGTAATATCGCTTCAACTGATATTGTCAGCAGCCGTTGAACGGAGGTGACGCGGGGCGCATCGAGCGCACTGATTGGTCTATTCTACTTGTATGCTCGCCATTTTGTGTATGGGTCATAATTGTTAAATAATAACGTAAACAAACAGTCATTCCATTTTTGTTTTGTTAATTAGACATACCTATTTTATTTCTAAACTCTATATCTTTTAATACACCATGTCTCTTTACAATTTCGCGAGTCTCTAAAGTCTTTCAGTAATTAATATTGTAAGACATAATAATATGATCAAACGACAATATTTCAGCTTTAATAGTATCATCATTGAAACTTACACTGACCTTTGAGAAAAGTGTATTTAAACAATGCACTTTCTGCCTCTCTTGTACAAATGCATAGTACTGTGTAACTCCCTTCAGTGTTAGTTCCTCCATGAGATTAATCTCATAAGGCTCTCTTAAGTGCTTTTCCATGAATTGTTTCACACTCAGTGGGAAGGTGGCAGAGAACAGTAAGATCTGGCGCTCTTTGGGTAATCTGCAGGGAATGTCATATCTAATACATTAGTTTGCCTAAAAAGGTAAAATATGTAAAAAAAAATAAGTGAATTTTTACCAACCGTGAAATAACCATATCTAACATTCCTTTGAAGTCTTGAGAAAGAAGTTTATCTGCCTCATCAAGAACCAGCATCCTGCACTGGTCCATCTTGGCAACTTGTTTGTCCATGAGATCAATCATACGACCCGGCGTAGCAATAATAACTTGAACTGGAACAAAAATATGACAAGTGAGCTTAAGGAATAAATATAGATTTACAGAAAATAAAATAAAATAGGGTCTTTACCATTTTGATAAATACGCATTATGTCATCCCGGAGATTAGTACCTCCTGTAGTAACCATTACACGAATATCTGTATGCTTTGCCAGTTCAATGCAAATTTGTGATGTCTGGAGCGCTAACTCCCTAGTTGGTACCACAATTAAAGCTTGAATAGCATCTTTTTTGGGATCCACCTAAATGTAGAAAAATACAAATGTTTATAAAGCACTAATACTACCTACAATCATGTATGCAGGCTATAATAAAAATCAGTAAATACGGGTTTTATCACTTATAGAGAAGTGAAGGGGAATCCAAAAATATCATCATTCAGGTATCTTTTGATCATACTTGTGCAATATCAAACTAAAAAATGAATAACATTATATCAAACCTGTTCTAAAACTGGAATACAATAAGCGCCAGTTTTGCCAGTTCCATTTTTAGCTCTTGCAAGAACATCTTTACCACTGAGTGCAATAGGAATAGAAGCCTCTTGGATGGGGGAAGGTTTCTCCCATCCTTTCTCAAAAATGCCCATCAGCAGCTCACGTTTTAGGCAAAACTCTTCAAACTCATTACCTCTTGTGTCTGTTACATCCTTTAAAGCCAAGAAAATATATAGTCAGCATCATTGAGGTTTACCAGATACAACCTAAAATTGAGTAACACTTTGGTACAATATCATTTTGATAGTGGATGTCTTAATCAAGACTACTGTGCAGTGCCCTATTAACCCTTTCAGACCTGGCGTGAGGAATTCCACACAATAGGTTTATTTTAAAAAATAAAACTTAGAATTCTTTTATTTATAATGAAAATGGTTGTAATCATTTATTATTCACATAATAAATTACCTCAAACAGTACTAGTGATGCCATCTTTTGATGAGTTTGAGCATTAATTCATCAAGTTTTGACCAGCCAGTAACCTGAAGTTTTGAAGAGTGCAGGTAAGCTAAAATAATTTAGGTCTGACAGGGTTAAATCAATCCACACCATCTCTTTTAGGTCTCATAAAAAGGATCTAAAGAAAGTAATGCAATCATTATGTGGATGGACTTCAGCATTTACCTGTAATATGATATTGTACTCTTATAAAGTGAAAAATAATGTTCCTAGGGGTCAGTATAACTCGGCATAACATATATGCAGACTGCTTCCTATGATGCAGATAAAAACCATAATTACACATCATTTAATGAACCCCATGCCTATGGTAACCACAATTAGTAATTAGAAACTGGTTAAACAACCATTAAGTAATGAGGTTCTAGTCAAGTGGTTGTTTACAGTTTTTACAATGGTGCCGAGTCTGTTGTGCACAAACTAAACTTCATTTTCACCCTGTTAAAATAAGAAAGACCAACATAAATAAGAGCTGTCCAATTTAGTTAATACAATTTGACTAGAATTTCAATACAAATTTAAACAACACTTCAGAATGTGTCACCTAAAAACACAGTGAAGTTTAAGGCATTACTAATTTGAAATCTCTTACTTAGTTCATATCTACCACGGTTCTTTTCTCACTCTAGTCTGTTAGTAAAAGATAGTCATTCTCTAATATTAATTGAGTTAGTGAACAATAGAATCAACACCTTTTTTATGTAAGCAGATTCTATTAGGTCAGGAGAGCTAAAGCCGTGCCTTAAGGCAACAGGCAGAGAAAATAATGGTGATTCAAAACTTGTTATTGAGCAAGCTATAACTAGTAATATAATATAATAGTCAGACATAGTAGTATGTACTATGTAGCTGAAATCTAATTAATAATACAAGTCTGCATCATAATATTTACACCACAATGAGAGAGAAATAACATTATTTTAACATCACAAAAGTTGACAGAATGTATTTTGATAAGAATTTTAATGATTGAAATGTTTATTTATCTTTCTTTATGAATAATGATAATTTACATAAATTTGTAATTAATTCAGATGTTGTATTAATTATAGTTTGTGATCCCTAGCCTTTTACTATTCATTTTTTTTTTCTACATAAATCAGTTACCTATATCATAACAAAACTATAAATGAAGGTATCTAAAAGCAATGGTTTGGATGTTTCTTGCAGCTCTTATCTTGACCCTAACAACTTGGAAGAAATTACACATTGGTAACACATAAAAAAATGAGAGGGTAATTATCAAAACTTACACTAGTCTTTATTCTCCTGTCTTTCGGGGGTATTTTTAATTTTGATTTCCAACCGATGTCATCGATACTTTTATCGACATCTCTGAAAAAAATCATAATGGTTTATAAAAATATGTACATCTAATTGAAGTATTAACAACAAAAGAGTGATACGAACCCCTTATTCTGACTGGTCATACTGTTTCCGACGTGATTACTTGAACTAATTCTATTTTCGGTCATCATTTTGCCAAATAATCCCACTAGGGATAAGACTAAAATTAGAAACTTAGAATCACAATTCTTTGTCCAAGTCCGACACTAAACAAATTTTACGATAAGTCACTTTTCGACACATAAGCTATTTAGAAGTTTATCACGTTCACCAACTTAGTCCGGGGATATCTGGAACAAGAAATAGACCATAGTCAATTAGCATCTCAGTATAGATAGATACCTACGCCAAAGCAAGACATAGGTAGGTAAACGAGATTACGAGACGCGTCAACAAGCACCAAAATAAGTACAAATAAATATAAAACAGTAAATTCGGTCTTCCAAACAAATACCTACTGTAACTAATGCAAACATATTAAGGTTAATGCAATTTATTTCTAATTTGTTGAATATTTACACGCAAACAGAATAAGATTATAGAGATTATACGGGATAAAACAAAGTCGTAGTTTTATCTTCAAATTTTAATATGGCCGCCAAGAAATATATAAATGACAAGTTGTTAGTAACGTATGTAATTACCAAATAAGTGAAACAATAACTCAATATTAATATCTACACAGCGAAAGTATAAATAAACCTTACAATATTCATAAATAAACATTACCTTGATAAATTTCTACAAAAGACGACGACACTCGATACTCGACGACGACATCACAATGTAACCAAAACAGTGTTGCCAATTAATCCTAGATCCTACACTACACTTTAAATATTATTACAGAGCGCCTTGTATAATAAGTTGACAGACGGTGAAGTGAGGGACTAAACTTATATGAACTGCTGACTGAATTTGACAATTCTTACCCTGACCTAGGAAGATAAGGCCTTAAACACATAGGATAATTAGGTAGGTATAATTTATTATGTTGATACAAAAATGGCAGGGGCCAGCTGAAAATCAGTGATGTGCTGTACGCACAGCGAATACAGGGGGCTTACCATGACGTCAAGAAAACGTTCAAATGCCAGCCAGTCAATATCCGTTCAAAAGCAGGCCTGCTTCTGAATCGCTAAAAATCGTACCATGACAGTACAAAAGGTGAACGACTATTCAACCAAGTTGAACGGATAAGCTTGTTTATGGTACGAAAAGCCTATACAAAAAAAACAGGTGAACGGATTTCGTAAACGTCAACGTAGCAGGCCTGCCACAGGCCTGCTCTAACGATGTCATAGTACAAAAAAGCAGGGCAGTTCAACTTCCAGGCAACTTCTGCCCTGCTTTAAGAGGTCATAGTAAGCCCCCTGAGCTGGATTCCTTGCTACACACCGATATGTGTTGCATTATTGTTTTATATAATATCGTGTGTGTGTGGCAAAATAAATGGTTTAAATGGTATTCAGATATAGAATAGTCTATATCTAAGCCCTACACAACCAAGGTATATAACTCGGAAAAGGAACTTTATCTGAGAAATATGATACTACAATACAACAGTATTATGTAAGTCCTTGCACAATACTCAGACAACAGTTGTACTGTTGTATTCTTAGAGCTAGTTGTATTGGACAACCACACCATCCCCATGATTCAGAACGATTCGATTGGTCAGTTGTCTAACGATTCGGTGAGCTATCTCTTTTTCTCTCGTTACGAGAATCGTAGACGGACGGAGCGATCTAACAAACCGAATCGGTCGACAACTGCTTATCGATTCGATAATATCGAATAGATTCTGAACCGAGGGGCAAACCATTGATTTCTGTGTTTTGCTTTTCTTTGTTTTTCTTGGATGTAAGGATAACCAAACAGATAAAAAAACGTAATTTGAAACATAGTTTTTTTCTTATATTGACGATTATAATAATCGATTCTCAACAAGAAATAATTGAATTTCCGAAAAAAAAAACGATTTTTAGAGGATTGAAAATAAAAACGTCAAAATAGAATTATTTAATAGGGATTAACATTAATAACAATCGCGTAAACCATCAGTAATATCACGTGGTGATAACTCAGAGCTAGGTATATGCTCTAAGGGTGATAGTTCAAAATTAATATTCACCACAGCCAGCAGCCAGGGGGTCTACTCCCTAAGCACGAAGTCCGTGGTTTCGGCCTTAGTTACGAGCGTTTCCTACTCCCTATCACCTACGGACATACGATTATTTCGGGGCCCGAACTAAGAATGAATTACAACACGATTTGCCAGTTGTCCCTACTACCGATGTGTTTTTGCCCGTCCGAAAAGTTGAACTTGACACTTGTTTTGTTCACTTCTACGTTTCGGGCTACTTTCGGACGGGCGACTAACTTCGTTGACGGACTTAGGGAGTAGGCCCCCAGCACACAGCACCTCACTTCGCTCGGCATAAAACTCATAAACGGAACAACTTTAGTAGATTAATTGTGAGTATTTTGTCAGCTAATAATGTGTACGCTCCTTTGTACGCTCAAATTGATGTAAAAGACTATCCAAAATTCTAAGAGTTTTTTTTTTATTGAATTTATATAATATTTTACTAGTGGCGCCAAATTTTTTGCAGAGCTGATATGAACAAAAGCTTTTAGAAATTTTATGGCTTTGACATTTTAACAATTATTGCATGACATTAGAAAACACACTAATGTGGAGATTTATGAAAAAACTATTATTATGACGCCTTCATAGAATAATCGAATAACATAAATTCGATTCACATAAAATATACCAGATACTTCTATGGTAATTGACAACAACATGATTGGCGTTGTTTTAGCTTCCTTACAGTCCTTAAAATATAGCTTGATTACAATGACAGATGTCAGCAAAAGTGACGACATAACTTTGTAGTTACGTCGAACGGGTGATTTATATTGGCACACGAAAAATCGCTCACATATCTAGCATGAAAACATTTTTTTAATTATAGTGCTTCCCTTAAACCCTAAATTCCTAACTCAGATAATTTATGTCAACAAAGGGGATAACAGATCAAAAAAATATCTTATTAATGGTAGTTCACTAAAAATGCCGGAAGAAAAGGTTAGATTCTCTTTTATGTATTGATTTTAGAAATAATAATTTAAAAAATATCATACCGTAATTATTTTTATAAATTTTCAATTTTAAACAAAGTTATTAAAAAAAAGAGATGTTCTGGTATAAAGTATTTTATGATACTGGTAACACTGTCGGAGTACCAAACATTTTCAAATTTCGTTTGACAAAATTTCAAAGTTGTTTTCTTAGCGTCATAACAATACATTCGTTTTCTTTTCCCGTTTTCGCTGCGTGTTTGTTAATTTTGTTATTGTGCTGTATTATCATCGTGTTAAGTTTTTCATGTTGTTGTTGTCAATTTCAAATGCCAGCCAGTCAATATCCGTTCAAAAGCAGGCCTGCTTCTGAATAGCTAAAAACGACACCATGACCGTACAAAAGGTGAACGACTATTCAACCAAGTTGAACGGATAAGCTTGTTCATGGTACGAAAAGTCTATACAAAAAAAACAGGTGAACGGATTTCGTAAACGTCAACGTAGCAGGCCTGCGGCGCGGCGGCGCTGCCATAACGATGTCATGGTACAAAAAAGCAGGGCAGTTCAACTTCCAAGCAAATTCTGCCCTGCTTTAAGAGGTCATAGTAAGCCCCCTGATTTGAAATCAGGAGTCAGATGTTTTATTTAACTACTTACATCTTCAACAACACACATAACTCTCATTCATAGATTAATTTTGTAAGTAGCAAGTCTTGCCACATGTTGGATGAAAACGACTGTAAACTGTTCCAAGTGGAAATTTGGTCCGATTTTGAGAAGTCTATTATTGGACTTAAAAGGACTGATTAAAATGATTGTAAGGCGCGTCTCCGACACACTACACAAGACATTGTTTGGTTACAGGGGGCTTACCATGACGTCTTAAGAAAACGTTCAAATGCCAGCCAGTCAATATCCGTTCAAAAGCAGGCCTGCTTCTGAATCGCTAAAAATCGTACCATGACAGTACAAAAGGTGAACGACTATTCAACCAAGATGAACGGATAAGCTTGTTTATGGTACGAAAAGTCTATACAAAAAAAACAGGTGAACGGATTTCGTAAACGTCAACGTAGCAGGCCTGCTACAGGCCTGCTATAACGATGTCATAGTACAAAAAAGCAGGGCAGTTCAACTTCCAGGCAACCTCTGCCCTGCTTTAAGAGGTCATGGTAAGCCCCCTGTATTTTGTTTGCATTGTTTTTATAATTAACTTTAATTTTTTAAATGATTACTTAGTAAAAATTTAATGATAAAATGTTTTTTACCACTAACCTGTCATTTTGACAATGACATTTCTTTGTTTACATAAATTATCTAAGTTATGGAATTAGGGTATAGAATTCAAAATATTAAAAATCAGCTTGAAAACTAAAATAATTCTTACTGATTCTTATTCTTATAATATAAATCTTACGTTCTTCAAAAGTTATGTCATACTGCAAAAAAGTTAGAGATGGGACACATCGATAAATGTAAATCGATTGAATAAAAAAATTATTACGTTTGTGTTATTAAAATTATATCCGATGATAATAAATAATTATACCTACTTCGTACAATATTAAAAAGGTCTTTAAAAGTTTTAAATGTATGTTTTAGATATAAACTATTGCGGCTATGATTATTCGTCATGGGTATCAAATCCAAAGTTTTCGGGTATGCTGATTCTGAAAATGAGGTCAAAACTCAAATTCAAAATGGCAGCCATGAATATTTGCAAATTAGTTGTCATGGGTGTCAATTTCATGGTTTTTCCGGTGTACTGATGTTGAAAATAAGGTCAAAATCCAAATCCAAGACGACGGCTACGAAAATATACAAATTATACGTATTATATTGTATATATTGAATTGTGGTCAACACTATCTACGTATGGGGTGGACTGGCGCTTGGTGCGGGCACTGAAATCGCTGTACAGGGATTCCAGTGCTTGTATTAGGATAAATGGGGCGTTCACAGACTGGTTTGGCATCTCAAGGGGTGTTAGACAGGGTTGTGTAGCGTCACCATGGCTGTTCAACCTATACATGGATAGTTGTTTGACAGATTTAAAAGGGAGTGATTGTGGATTGAAAATGAATGAGTTGCCTGTCAAATGGCTTCTCTACGCAGATGATCAAGTTCTGCTTGCATCATCAGTGGAAGGGTTGCAAGACATGGTAACTGTGATGAACGAAGCATATAAGAGGAAAGGGATGAAAATTAATATAAGTAAGACGAAAGTAATGGTTTTTGAAAGAGATGCAGATGTATCTGGGTGTAAGGTAAAGATTGGAGATGAAAGTATTGAACAGGTGAATGAGTTTGTTTATTTGGGAAGTATGTTTACAAGAGATGGTAAGATTGATGAAGATGTGGAAAGGAGAGCAAATGCGGGAAATAAAGTGAATGGTGCTATGCATGCGGTTGTGGCTAACCAGTCGATGTCCAAAAAGGCACGGCTGGCTGTCCATAATGGTGTACTGGTACCAACGCTTATGTATGGAAGTGAATGTTGGTCTTGGAAGAAGAGTCATGAAAGTAGAATAAATGCCGTGGAAATGCGTTCCTTGCGAAGTATGTGCGGTGTAACTTTGAATGATAGAGTGAGGAATGATGTGATAAGACAAAGTTACGGTTTAAAAGATGATGTAGTGACAAAAATTTAAAGGGGTATGCTTCGGTGGTTTGGGCATGTTGAAAGATTGAGTGAACGGCGATTAACAAAAGGAATTTATAAGGCGAATGTCAGTGGAAACGCCAGTAGAGGACGCCCTAGAAGGACATACATTGATGTTATTGGTGATGTTCTTCAAAAAGGACAGGTGCGTAGTACTTTCAACCGGCGTGCGTGTATGACAAGATGTATGACCGTGGACGAAGCGAAAGGAGTATGTAAGGATCGTAGCATGTGGCGTTCTACAGTTTCTGCCTACCCCCATGGGAAAAAGGCGTGAGTGTATGTATGTATGTATGTACGTATTATATTTATTTTTAGGGCTGATTTTTCAATTGTCAGATAACTTTTATCTAGGGAATAAGTTTGACATTTTGACAGTTTTTGTATACAAAATATGTCAAACCGTCACATTTATTCCTCAGATAAAAGTTAACTGACGATTGAAAAATCAGCCCTTAATGATTTATATCGATTTGATCAGTCTTTTCCCACCACTAGTCACACCAGTTTGGCAACTGTCATTCTAATCAAGCTATATTTTAAGGACTATAGTTGGAGTAGTTTGTTGTCAGTTGTCAGTGTCCCTTGGTATAGGTATACGTTATGTTCTGTGTCAGTGTCACTGTCATTTGTGACATCATGCGTAGATTAATTAATTTTGTCTTTGCTTTCCTTCCTTCCTTTTCATATTTTATTTTGTTGCAAGTTTGATTGTATCCCTATCTAGTCTGTGCAAGTTTGTCTGCATTTATTTATTACAGTGAACGTGTTAATTAATATTCAGAATTATTAGTGAAGTAGAGGTTCTAAGGATATAAACTCACTTAACTTCATTATTTTACGTCATCAATACCTACTACATAAACAATGTGAGTAATATATTTTAAACAAGACGGAATCGTTGTCAATACACTAACTGATATCAAAACAATGTTGCTTATCGAACAAAATTACACTAATAACTTTTCACTAAATCGCTGCATGTCCAAAATTTGATTCTAACTAAGGCAATAAATTAAACACCAAAAAATGATACACAATGCACAACTTTTTAGTTTTTAGTGGCATTTTATTAAAAACGTAGTCAAATTCCAATATGAGATATAAGCTTTATAAGATTCCTTATGATAATGAAATAATCTTCAAAATAGATTGCCTTTCATACACCTTTTATACATTCTGTTGACACATAACAAACTTGCCCTAAAATTAATCAAACTTCACTTAGATAGGAATAAATTTTTCATATTTAATACATTAAATAAACAAAATATTTTTTCAGGACGGAATACTGGAAGTCCCAAGCACGAAAGTATTGTGAATTTTGCAAGTGTTGGTTTGCTGATAACAAAGTAGTAAGTGTTCTTATGTTTGCTTTAATAAGTTATTATATCAAATCTTCGTTGGATCCAACTATGTCAACAGAATAGTCCTGAATATAGGCTATTGATCATTTATTTTTATTTTTTTATTTATTATTTCATCAAATAGAACGGTCAAAGCCGTTTACACTGAGACTATTTAATCAAATTAAATTAAATGACCGATCAGTATGTAGTTTATAACATTCATAATTATTGACAAGAATGTACAACACTTTCATGCATTCTTCTCACAAAAAATTCAAACATTCTAACAACAACTTTCATTCATCCGCAAATAAATATAAATCTGGATTTGAGTCCAGGAGAGCATTAAGATCATAACCTTCCACAGCTGAATATGCACATGTCTATAAACAGTTGTATGGGTGAATACTACCAAACTCACTGCTTGGCAAGTATATGTATATGTGAATTAAGTATTCATCATTATGTTATAGTGTAAAGGAATTTTGTGCTGTCAACTTTTGAAATAATCCCTTAGTTACTTTAAACTCATGGTAAGAGAAGAGCCTCATCTTTACACACAATCAGTGTCTTAGCTCAACTTTAAAACTTTCCTACAATGATAAAAGCGAATGAACTAGAATTTGAGTTTAAGGTTATAATTACACACAAATGCCCATGTCTATGATGATGATAGTGAACTTATCCTTCTTAACCTTCCAGTCAATTTCTTTCCATGAAAATGGAAAACGTCACAAGGAAAATGTTCAAAAACATATATCACAGCTCAGTAAAAAGAGTGCTAAAGAATTCAAGCAGAAAGAAAAGATTGATGATGATATTAAAAAAATGGAGACAGCCGCTATGGCTGCATACCTGAAAGATGTGGAGAACAATGCTGACCTCACTTCACAGGTATAAATACAAGATGTATAAAAAACCCATAAATAAATATTATAAGATTAGTTATAATATGACAAAACATATTATAAATCCACTTAAAGTATATATTTTTTAAATATGTTAATAATATATTGCTTTAGTTGAATTAATAACACTACTCTTGTTTAGTAATGTTTTTGATATTATTGAGCTTCTTCTGCTTTGTATCATGCCAAAAATGTTTTCACATCTATGGCGTTAATGGTGACTGCACAAAGATTGCTCGAGATGCAAGGTGATCCTGCTTTTTGTGTCCAAGCACAAAGAGTAGGATAATAAATGAGGCATAGTTTGAGCTCAATACCTGCATTCAGTTGCCGTTTCGTAAACAGCTACAGTCAATTGTCAGAAAAGAAATTGCCATAATAACCATTCTGGTGGATGCAGATGCAGGTGGATTGGTGATCACAGTTTGTTGTTAATAGCAGAAAAGAAGATGCTGCGGGCCGTCTTAGGGAAACAATCTCTTAGTTGCCTTGTACAACACCCACATGTGGAGAAGTGGTGACCTATTCTTTGCTGGGACCACCCTTGGCCTTTTATGCTTACTGATTGGTTGTTATGTATATGTATAATCCAAGGTGCCTCCACCTCAATTCTGATTTAATTTTAAAATTAATTTGTTTTGTTACTCATTTTCAGAGCATTAATGAAATACTAAGTCAGAATAGTAGTAGCAGTACAACTACTATTGTCGTGGCTAACTCACCCACAACAAAGGCGCGTCCCGCCTGGGAAGAAGTTAAAAGTGATGACGGAAGCTCCTACTACTGGAAGACTGTCACAAATGGTATTTAATGTTGGGTAAATTTGATTATAATTTTATCCTTTTTATTGCTGCAAGATTTGTTCCAAAACGAATTAAGTATGTAAAATATTGATTACTCCTAACTCTACACAGAGGTTCACTGTCATACTACACCATTTGACAAGCACAGTATTAGGTGTCAAGTGACAATGAAAAAGACTTCCAATCACCCGTGACTTATTGAGAATCAAAAATCAAACCTCAATCTTCATAGCTACATAAACTAACACTACAGAAATGGTTTAATGAAGGCTATTAATTACATATCTCAATAAAATCTTTTTCTTAATAGCCCCTACAACTACTTCTCATTTTTTACATTATTTTACTTTTATTAATGTTTACTATTATGTAATGTTTTTGATTATAGAAACCATGTGGGATACTCCAGATGAGTATGTGTCAGTAGCAGATAAAGAAAAGAACAATTTAAAAGAAGAATCACAAGAGAAAAAGAAGCAGAAAATAAAGTAAGAGAATCTAGCTTGTGGAAAAATTAAAGTGTTATTTATTTCTAAATTCTTAATAAATAATAGGCCTCTGGTGTGGGACGCGACTTGTGTCGACACCCTTGCTCCATCCCATCTTCCTAGCTCGGCGGTCTGTTCTGGCGTTGCGGCTGCGGAGGCCCTCAAACGGCGCAAATATAGCAACATCATAGGACTTTGAGCCGTTTGGGGTGGACACGCTCGGGTCATGGGGTCCGAGTGCGCGTCTCCTTTTTAAGGAAATGGAAAGAAGACTGCTCGACACTTCACGTGACCAGAGGGCTGGCTTGTTTTTTGGCCAGGGAATTAGCGCTGCCATACAACGTGGCTACGCTGCCAGCTAGGGCACATTTCCAGTAGACAGCGATGGGGAGGAATATTTTGATGCAATCTTTTAGTTTATATTGGTAGTTTAGTCTAGGATATAATTTTTCTTTGTTTTTACTTTAGATTTAGTTTAGATTTATATTGTCTTAATTTAGGTTAAAAAAAATTAAAACTGTGGAAAAATATAATATGACAGTTAAATTAAACAATGCACTGCATGTACATCGTCGTAAACGTTTAGTCATTGATTATTGTTTAAAATAATGCCACAACGTCTAACAAGGTATATATCCCCATAGCAATAATATGTTGGGTGCATTATTTCGAAAGCAAAGTTTTCTTCTGTTACATAAGAAAAAGAACTGATGTACGAGGGTCATTTGAAAAGTTCTTAGCCTAACATGGTTAAAGTCATTGGTTTTTTTTATAACTACGCTCATTTTGTAGTTACATTATTTAGCAACAAGTATGCACAGTTTAGTTTATTCACAGTAACTCATTGTTCGTTTACACGTGATACCGTGGAATGGGGTTACTTTGATTCACGGGGTGACTTTGATAAAAACTTAATAATTTTTTAAAACCGAAATATCTCCTTTTCTGAATGCAAGCGTACGATTTTAATTCTTGGGTGTGCATCACTGAATGTCACTGTTTGTCAATGCCCAAGCGCTGCACGTACAAACGGATCGATATTGGAGATTTTCATAAAAAACTGTGAGTATTGCATTTCAACTATTTCAAAGGCCTAAATAACTTTACGGGTACCGGATTGGATATGAAAGGTGCTAGAAAAAATGTTAGTTTATGTTGATAAGTGTTTACTTAGCTTGAGAAAGACGTCATGCTTTGTATTCTAACCTCAAAAATTTCGTTCACTGACGGTTTTTCTTTTTTGCGGGGTGTCATTGATCATAGGCATGGGGTTTCTTTGATCATTGTTCAATCTCACCCAAACCTAGCAATTTTGCTGTTTCTGCCATTTTTAACATAAACTATCAATATGTTTTCAATGATGACTGCTTTATATACTTTTTTTTACTTTCAGCGCTCTGCCAAGTACCCATACAAAGCGTCCAGAAGCTCGCGCCTATCGAAATTTTAATGATGAGGTGTTGGAGCGAGCTGTAACAGCTGTTTCAGAAGATCTTATGGTTTTCAATAAGGACCATGGAGTATAATAAAGAATTGATAATATAATTGTTTTTTTTTTGAAAAGTTATTTTTATTGCCTTGATCAATGTCACCCCCAAACTCTTAAAAATGTAATAACTTTTTTTGCACTTGACCGATTTTTTTCGTTCTTTAGAAAAAGTGTCGATTAAAAGGGTTACTTTTAGTTTCCGTGAAAAAAATAGGGGGTATCAAAGTAACCCCACTTACGGTTTAACATTGATCACTCACATTTATATTTTTCTTCGACATATTAGTCATTAAAAAATAAATCTAATTCATTGTATCGATTGTACAGTAAAAACCGATATTCTGATTTTTTTTTCGTTTTTTTTTCGTTTATATTTTAGAAAATATGGCCATTTGAATTTCGAAATTGATCAATGAAACCCCATTCCACGGTACCGTAAGTCAAGTCAGAGCTATTTTTGAAAATGGATAAAATTGAACATCGTGCAGAGATAAAATACCTGAATTTGAAAGGTTTAACTCCAAAAGCTATACATGAAGACATGTCTGCTACTTTGGGTGAGTCCGCTCCTTCGTATGCGACTGTTAAAAACTGGGTGGCAGAGTTTAAACGTGGTCGTGAGACCATTCAAGATGAGCCCCGTAGTGGCCGGCCTTCGACTGCTTCCACAGATCAAAACAAAGAAAAAATCTATGATTTAATTTTATTTGATCGAAGATTGACTGTCGACGAGATAGCTAAGACTGTAGGCATCTCATCTGAGCGAACACATCATATAATTACTACTGAACTTGGATTCTCTATGGTGTCTGCTCGGTGGGTACCGCGACTGCTTTCAGTGGAACAAAAACGCAACCGACTCACAACTTCTCGCGACTGTTTAGAGTTATATGAAACTGACCCAATAGAATTTTTTGAAAGATTTATAACCATGGATGAAACCTGGGTTCACCACAATACACCCGAGACAAAAGAACAGTCGAAACAATGGAAAAGAGCAGGATCACCCACCCCAAAGAAGGCAAAGGTGGTTTTATCGGCGGGCAAAGTCATGGCATCCGTTTTTTGGGATGCAAAGGGTAAAATTCTCGTGGATTATTTAAAAAAGGTGAAACAATAAACTCCGATTACTATTGCAACCTGTTGCGTCGTTTGAGAGAAGAAATCAAAGAAAAACGTCCAGGTTTATTGAGAAGAAAAGTCTTGTTTCATCAGAACAATGCGCACGTTCACATCTCTGTGTAATCCATGGCAGAAATCCATCAATGTGGCTTCGAATTGTTACCTCATCCCCCATATTCACCGGATTTAGCACCGTCCGACTTTTATCTGTTCCCAAAGCTGAAAAAATTTTTAGGAGGTAAACATTTTTTTACAAATGAAGATGTCATAGCCGCCGTGGACGCTTATTTTGAGGAGTTAGACGAAGATTTTTTTAAAACGGGTATCGAAGCCTTACCGGGTCGATGGAAAAAGTGTTTTGAGCTCGGAGGAGAGTATGTTGAAAAATAAAAATAAACTCAAAATAGTGAGGTTTCATTAAGTATGTTAGGCTAAGAACTTTTCAAATGACCCAGGTATATTGTTTTGTAAATAACTTACATGTATTTGTTTATATTTCAGAAAACAACAGCAGAAGCAAGCTCAAAAAGATGTGCACATGGAAGTTAATGCTCACATAGCAAGAGAGAGAATGAGAGAGTTAGCAGTGAACAAAGACCAGCCACCACCTAAGAAATTCAGGGAAGGTCGTAGTGTTGATTATGGACCAGCTCCACGGGCCACTAAGCCTTATGGCTCCTGGACTCCAGTTGTTAATGAGTAAGGAAAAGTTTTTATAAGGTTCCTAAACCTCAAGATAGAACTGAAAAGTCTAGGTAGACTGGTAAACTATTCGAAACTTGCTGATGCAACAACTTAATCATAATGTACTTAATAACTTGACCCAGTAGGTCTAACATCGAGGCGTTAGTACTCGCGTCACTATATCGGTGGCGCGAAGAAGCGAGAACGCGGGGCGAGCGGCCGATGCAGCGACAGTTGGAGCTGCGTTGGTCGCAGCTGCACGAGGCCCTGGTGGCGGACTGGCGGGACAGGCGCCCACGCCCTACCGCCAGCCTCGCCACCGTCGGGGCGATCCGGCCGGTGCGAGCGGCGCTGGTGAGCGAGGAGGTACGGCTCCCTTTCGTTTCGCGCGACGCAGGTGCTCTCGAGGCACGGTTGCTTCGGGAAGTACCTGTGTCGCATAAACAGGGAGCCGGACGCCCGGTGTCACCACTGAGGCGATTGCCGGGAGGACACGGCGTGGCACACGCTGGCAGAGTGTGCCGGAGGAGTAGGCGGTGACCTGTCGCTGTCGGCCGTGGTCGAATCCATGGTCGACAGCGAGGAGTCCTGGGACGCGGTGGTGTCCTTCTGCGACACGGTAATGTCGCAGAAGGAGGATGCGGAAAGGGTGAGGGAGATCACCTTCACTCACCCGGCCCGCAGCAGACGCACCGGGCGTCGGCGGAGGGCGGACAACGCCCTCTTCCAGCCCCCCTAAATGGGTCCAGGGGCGACGGACTTGGGGAAGTCTGTCGCCCCCCACACATCAGGACCCGAGGCGGCGACGCGAAGTGTTCCAAGCGCGCCCCTCTTAGACGGCGCGGGGGGAGTCTAACACCTCACTCTCCCCGCTAACCCGAGGAGGCCCGCTGCGGCGGGCCGGCACCAGCCGGGGGTTGCGGAAGTGTCGTAAGTTCCCGCGACCCTCGGCGCAGGTGTGAGATGGAACACCGGGGTGGTTTTAGTCAGTAAGAGTCTGACAGACCCCTACCGCCTACCCCAGGGCGGAGGACATCCATGAGAATTTCCACCACGAAAAAAAAAAAAAAAAGTAGGTCTAACATGCGCAGTGCGACATAACTTTCTCGTCGGACGAGATAACCGACGACACAATTATGTCGCTTTGGGATTGTTCGGCCTGCAGGACGCGAGTTAAAAATACTTAAATAAAAATTGTTTTTTTAAAGAAAATAAATGATCTATTGTTAGATGTCTGTGCACGTACTTACTTTTAAGCAAGATACAAATAGCAACATTAATTAATAAATAAATTATCCTTTATTTTCCAGGCCTGTTGAAATTGTGGATCTACAGCTACCAAAGCCTGAGAAGGAGCTACCACCGCCGCCTGTGATCGTGACCCCTGAAATCATTCAGTTCAAAGAAAAACGCGTCCAGTCACTCGGTGACGAACCCGTCGAATTCAAGAAGAGAAAGTTTAATAACCCAAAAAGAAATATACGCCAAAAGGTTGATGATGATTGAACGGTGATTGCAATTAAACGTGTAGATAAAATCAAATATTGTTTTATTAAGCACCTCGTCCAGTCGTCCACCATAGATTAAATCACGTAGGGTGACTCTCGTAGAGCTATCTACGACGTGTACCTACATAGTACCGAGACTGGCCTAGCTTGGACATCACTACAGTCTATAGCATGTAGGTGTACACTAGAGACGGTCGGAGAGCGACATGGACGAAATCTCTACATGTGTACGTAGTTTGAGAGCTCTATTGCTCTATCGTAGACGACGCGCTTTACTTTATCCAATTATGAGTTCAATAGTTTAGACGTCGCCTTGAGATTGAGATCTTGAGACAAAACAGTTTAGCTTAAACATGATCGCCCGTGGAATAATCAAATTGTATGAAAATGTCATTTGCTTACGCTAGAGCAAATGTCATTTCCATATAAAAGTTCAGATGCAACGTTTAGAAACGAGTGGCATCACCGAGAAAGCGTAAAACAGTAGCCTTTCTCAATCGTCAATAGCACCTGCCGCTAGATGGCAGAACAACCATAAAACTGAACAGGCTTAAATCTGTGCCCCTAGTGAAAAAGGTACTCAACAGGCAACAGTCAGGTAGGTACTTAACAGGGAGGTCAAGAAGCTGATCAGACGCGATAATCGGCGCGCGAACACCCAAGCCATCGAGCAAGCCATAGCCCGGAACAAAGGCTCAAAGGTGTTCGCTAAGCCTGAAGCCTCCGGTTGTCACCTGATGAAACTCAGAACGTCACAGAGCACCACCGTCACCTCGAAGCCAGAGATACTCGCTGAAGTCGAAAAGTTCTACGGGGACTTATACTCCCAGAAAACATGCCCGCCTCAGGCCCACGGCGCGGATGATTCACGAGCCAGACTCACACGCCACCTTACAGACGAGCTTCCCGACATTGACTTGGGCGAGATTAGAATAGCTCTCGGACAGCTTCATAACTACAAAGCTCCGGGGGATGACGGGATAACCACAGAGCTGCTCAAAGCAGGAGGAACGCCTGTTTTGACTGAACTTGTAAAGGTATTCAATTCCGTCATCCACACAGGCATTACACCGGAGGCATGGAGCAGGAGCGTGGTGGTATTTTTCTTCAAAAAAGGTGATAATACGCTCCTTAAAAACTACCGCCCCGTTTCACTCCTGAGCCATGTTTATAAGCTGTTTTCGAGGGTTATTTCGAATCGTCTCGCACAAAAGTTTGATGACTTCCAGCCACCGGAGCAGGCCGGGTTTCGGAAAGGCTACAGCACCGTGGACCACGTACACACCCTCAGGCAAATTATCCAAAAGACCGAGGAATACAATCAGCCTCTGTGCCTTGCGTATGTGGATTACGAGAAAGCCTTCGACACCGTCGAGACCTGGGCTGTGCTGGACTCCATGCAGAGATGCCTCGTTGACTGCCGATACGTCGAGGTGCTGAGGTGTCTGTATAAGGCCGCAACAATGACCGTCCAAGTACAAGAAAGGAGCACAAAACTGTTTACAAGCGCGTTGGAGGACATTTTCAAGACGCTTAACTGGAAAGGACGGGGTATAAACATCAACGGTCAGTACATCTCGCACCTACGATTTGCGGATGACATTGTCATCATGGCAGATTCTCTGCAGGATCTGGAGGTGATGCTAAACGGCCTAGGCGATTCTTCAAGACAGGTAGGCCTCGGGATGAACCTGGATAAGACCAAAGTCATGTACAATGGTCATGTCTTCCCGAGACACGTAGTCGTAAATGGCGCTATTCTCGAGGTTGTGCAAGAGTACATATACCTTGGCCAAACTATACAACTGGGGCGGCACAACTTCGAGAAGGAGGCGAGCAGAAGAATACGCTTGGGCTGGGCGGCATTCGGGAAGCTACGTGATATCTTTAAATCGTCGATCCCACAATCCCTTAAGACCAGGGTCTTTAACCAGTGCGTCCTACCCGTAATGACTTACGGAGCCGAAACGTGGACACTCACCGTGGGCCTGGTCCACAAATTTAAGGTTGCTCAGCGTGCTATGGAGAGAGCGATGCTCGGGGTTTCTCTGGTGGATAGAATTCGCAATGAAGTCATTCGCCAGAGAACTAAATTCACCGACATTGCGCGTAGAATTAGCACGCTGAAGTGGAAGTGGGCCGGCCTTGTCTGCAGACGAACAGATGGTAGATGGAGCAGACACGTGTTAGAGTGGAGACCGCGTTTGGGCAAACGTAGTGTGGGACGCCCTGCGGCACGATGGACCGACGATTTGAAAAAGGTGGCTGGCAGCGGATGGATGCGGGCTGCCCAAGACCGGGATGGTTAGCGATCTTTGGGGGAGGCCTACGTTCAGCAGTGGACGGCAATAGGCTGATATGATATGATGATAGTGAAAAAGGGTATACCTACATAAGGACTTACACGAACAATGGCACAGAAATAGCTGCCACCAGCGCGAGGGGTATGATCTGTGGTTACAATGCCCTGTAAGCCTAGTGTGGGAGGACTAAGGATAATGTCTATTGATAATGAAATGAGGCCCTGTCAACCGAGAGATAGTGGGACAATCATGAAATTTGCCAGGTCCAGTAGTGACAGAAGTTGCACTTGTACTCTGTTCAGGGGCGGATTTCCCTAGGCAAGGTAGGCCCGGCCTAGGGCGGCAAAATTTGGTGAGTTTTTTTCTAAGCCAGACAAAAGACACAGAAGGTACTTACAAATAGAAATGGTAAGCATCAGTATTTCAAACACTGATTATGATAATTTTATCATTTCCTGACTTTCGTTGTTTTTTATTTTAATTAAATCCTGTTCGTTTAATTTTTCGTGATTTACAGCGGGTAAGTGGCGGCAATAGGTAAGTATTTCATAGGCCTGGGGCAGCCAACGTATCAAATCCGCCCCTGACTCTGTTCAACCCAAGATGTGTCCTGACTCCTGACATAGCGGTCATTTCGTACATAGCCGTTAGGAAACTGCTATCGAAAAAACATAAAAGATATCATCAAAAATCGTAAAATATCTAGAATATTTTATCAAAGTTTTGTTTTTAAAAATATTTGATATTCTTTGAATAGACGTTTTGTAGACAAATGTGAGAACTCACCTTACGTTGAAAAGGGTATTGTACAAGTGACAGTGTAGGTAAGGCCCGGTATCCACCAAAGCGGAGAGGAGAGGAGATGTCTCGTAAGAACCAATAGGATTTCTTATTGAGTTGAAGCTAAGCGGAGAGATGTTAAAATAATGCAACTCATTGGCTGCTCTCCGCTTTGGTGGATACCGACGACACGTTTGGTGCAGTGGCTAAGCGATTGGCTTCTGCGCTACGGGTCGTGGGTTCGATTCCCACTCGGAACAAAAATTTGTATGGCCTACAGATGGTTGTTTCGGGTCTGGGCGTTTGTTTGTGAGATTTGTGTCTGTAAACGCACCCACGATACAAGAGAAATCTTAGTGTGGGGCAAAGTTTTATTTAAAAAAAAAAAAAGCATTAAGCAAAAGTAAAAAAAACGCCTTAGTGAGTAATAGGTAGGTAGGCTGGCAATGGATGGACCTGCTGAAGTTGCTCGTAAGTGTCCAAACACACTATGCCGAATTTACGCGACCGAAGTTCGGCGGCTGATTTTACGTTCCGACGTATTCGGCTGATATGACACACCGTATGTGCCGAACTTACGCGGCAGAAATTCAGTTGCGCAAACCTGTGGGCGGACACGCGAGTCGTGGGCATGCCTGCCTCCCGCTCGGCTGTCCCATTTCAAAACCTAGTAAGGGCTTACCGAAATTTTACAGGAGAGCGCACAAACGTTAAATCGGTCAGCCTTTGAAAAGTATTTATGTTAGGTAAAACCATGTGGTTAAAGTGACTTACTACGTTTTAAAATGATCAGAGGCAGTGAATGGCATTTAGTAGGTATCGATGATTAAATATATCTGCTTATTATGTGAGCTTTCAACGCTGGTGTTTTTGTATTTGGTAGAGACTTTCTAGCTTAGCAAGATTATGCAATAAAACGATTTTTGTAAAAAGTGTCCCTTACTAGGTTTTGAAATGGGACAGCCGCACTGCTCCCCGTTCCGGATCTTCGTCGGCAATCGAACCGAACTTAGGTCGCGTATAATGTGCTCTACAGAATACGTTGCCGCCAAATTGCCACTGAAATTACGCCCGACCAGGTTCGGCTGTACGCTATAACGCAACGTAACTTCGGTATAATGTGTCGTCAGTAATTCAAATAGCATTGCAGGCGTAATCATGCCGAACTTCGGTCGCGTCGCGTATCTTCGGCATAGTGTGTTTAGACACTTTGTGTATGGTGTTGTGTTCCGAGCGCACTAGACGGCCTTACATGTCGTTCTTTAGACTTAGATAGTCTACTTTGGACACTACAGTACCTAATTTATATACATTATGAAAATTTTGTATATGCAAAACATTACACACATCACATAGAGCGGATATTTGTTGTGATGACGTATTTTTTTGTGCAGTTACGGACTTACGTTGTAGTGCGTCATGTCACATGCAACATGCGTCCGGGTTCATAGGAATAAAACTTTAAGGACGTTATATGACACTCAATTTGATCGACAAAAACCTAGGTAGGTAATTGTGTGGTCGATTGGGGTGGCCAATCGACCACACAAGTACCTAGGTTTTTGTTTTCCCAAAGGTATTTAAGGCTATTTTAGTATTCGAGTTGACTATTTTGACCTTTTCAAATAGGTTAACTTAAAACCTAGGTCTTACAGAGGCGTAAATTTTACGTTCTCTATAGGTACTACAAAAACTAAAAGAGTACACACGTATCTTATAAGCGTATTTTTTTAGTGTTTGAGTTGCTCTATACGTCTGTATAAGAATCACAGCTCTACCTCAAGTAGTTTGAAAGGTATTGTTGCATAAACAGACCCCTGTGCGAGAACAATAACGATTCTGAAATTAGAAAAATATAAACAAAAGAAAAATAAAGAAAACAATGCAATGTGTATTTAAAACGAAGAATAAAATAAATAGGGTTTATTCTATCATAAACCAGCAGATAGTGCAGGATTATGTAGTTGGCGAAAAGCTTGCGCAAAGGTCTATACGCAATAATAACTTTTTCTTTCAACTACGCAGTAATGTTATCATTAATCGCTACAAAACCGGTCACAAAATACGTATTTTCTGCTTAGAAGCAAAACAGTGCAGAAATGTTGTATGAAATCTCATTACTGCACTGCAAACAGTGCAGAAATGTTGTATGAAATTTCATTACTGCACTGTTTTTCATTAATGCAGTTTTTTATTTAGATATTTTACCACAGAGGTTTAATGTCTCCCGTTAAGTTTAATATTAAATGTATGCATTCTTATGCATTAGATCAAAAAGATACTGGCTGAAAATAAAATCGGCTGAATAAAACCGAATTGGTGAAAAAAAAAAACAAATGGCGCGTATTTTGTACCATTGTAAAACTTTGATACTTTATAATTAGCAAGAAAAGTTTTAAAAAATGGAAATAGATAGCGATATGAATTCAAGTCCAGAAAGTATAAATCAGCTGCAAATGATATTGTTAATAACCTTTTGCCGCAAAAGTCGCAGGATAACCTTGTTTTCATTAACTTGAGTTTTTATTTTGAGTAGGTATATTTTATCACGGTAGGTAAATTGGTAGTTGAAAGAAAAGTAGATTACGCACCTTGCTGAAGTGATTGATTAATGCACTCGTGCTAATTTAGTGCCCTCGCTTGCGCTCGGGCACCAACATAACACTCGTGCATTAATGACTCACTTTGCGCTCGGTGCAACCATCTACTATTTCTTTCAACTACCTACGTAGTAGTTGTTATCATTAATCACTACAAAACCGATCACAAAGGACGTATTTTTTGCTTAGAACTAAAACAGTGCAGAAATGTGCTCATTGTTGCACAGTTTTTCATTAGTGCACTGTATTTTATTTTTTATTTAGATATACCACAGAGGTTTAATGTCTCACATTAAGTTTAATATAAAATTAAAATGTATGCATTAGATCCTTATTAGATCAAAAAGATACTGGCTGAAAATAAAAATCTGCTAAATAAAACCATAGAAGTAATAAGTACTACGTACAACAATAAAACCGACTTGGTGAAAATAAAACAACTGGCGCGCATTTTGTACCATTGTAAAACGTTGATACCTACTTCATTAGAGACGTGGCCAGACCATTGCCTACTACTTCAGGTTGCGAATTCTGCAAGTTATAGTGAATCATATCCTTCAAAGAAACCCCGAGGATAAATAGGCGCTCTATCCTAATCCTAACTAATATTATAAGTAAATGCGAAAGTAAGTTTGTTACTTTTTCACGCCTAAACCACTGACCGATCATCCTGAAATTTTGCATAAACTTTGTCAGGTGTACAGAAACGGAGGTATATTTAATCCCGGAAAAAAAATACTGTTCCCGAGGAAAACAACAATAACGTTCTTATGATAATAGATGGCGCTATGTGTCTTTCCAGTCATGATTGAATTCCCGAAAAATACGGAGTACGCGATAAACGACATCCATGCGGGCGAGGCCGCGGGAAAACTCGACTTCGAACTACTTAATTTGATGTTTAGAAACAAAAGCACCTTCGCCTACATACTTTGTTCTAGGCATTAGGTATAAAATGACTGAACTTGGATGACGCAAGACGACGGTTATTAGTAAGCAATAAGAAACCTCATATCAAAACATGAATGATCCTTGCATACACTCGAGGTACAAAGAAAAAATCAAATGACATCGATATATTGTCATTGAAGGGACATGATTAGACTCGAGGTAACTATGCAGCTATGTAGATATACATCTGTAGGTATGTGTATAATTATGATGACATAATTAAGGTAGGTAAGTACAGTCCGCGAGGCCTAAGCTGGGCTTTGCATTTGTGTGACTGCACATAGAGTCGATAGCCAAAAAGCAGTACCTATAAACCGGTTTAAACTCTCAATCACCGTAATTATAGACACAATAGATAAGACAATTAAGTAAGTGTCGTCCTGGGACGACGGGAGGTACGCAACCGGTTAAACCAAGCAAAGGACGCGTCTGCATTCATTCTCACACAAATGGAAAGCTCAGCTTAAGCCTCGCGGACTGTACCTACAACATACTAACTGCATAGTATTACCAACTGTGCACGATTCAGTTAGTCGCTAAGTAATTAATATGGTTTTATTTACACAATGAGATGCCAGTCAGTCTGGTTGCCTACGCATCTAGAGTAGCTATCTACATAATAAAACAGAATGAAAATAATTAAACTGCTACAGAACATGAAAAGTTAAGGAAATGGAAACCTTACTTGTTGTAATTACCCACCTTTGTAGGTCTTCACTCCGATAAGAGAAAGGGTTCCTAATTTGAAAAATGTTGATACATTGCGTAGGTATCACTATATACTTAGCTCATCGGATATTTTATTAGGTACCTAATATTGAAATTGTTTGTTTAACACATTAAACCGACTTCAAAAAAGGGGTTACTTTGTTCGACCTGTGTGTAATGTTCGCCATTATCTCGAGAATTGTTGGTCGTATTTCGATGCGGTATATAGTTACTAATCAAATAAGCTATTCCCGAGAAAAGCTCTTGCTCTCATTAAAATAATATAATTAATTGTTAATTTATTGTATATGTGACCTTATATTTCTGGCATTTCTGAACCAATTTGAATGTTTTTTTATTTATTTGGAAAGGTGGCAAAGCTTTGTGGCAACATTTTATAATGGTTTCCGGAACTAATCAAAGGAACTCCTCAACGGTTAAGAGTCCACGCTGACTATTAATGTAATATCTAAATAGTTTTGCTGGTTTAACCTCCGGTTTCTGAGTAGAGAATTCTAGGATAAGCAGTACTTAAGTAACACTTGAGTACGGAGTTGTCAAAAAAAAATTGGATTTTAAAGCATTTTATTGACAACTCCGTACTCAAATATTACATTGCTTATCCCGAATTCTCAACTCAGAAACTGGAGGTAAGGAAATGAAAACCTAAACTAGCCGTTTAGCTGCTGGCAGGGGGGGGGGGACGACGACATTTGACTAACAAAAATTAGCACTTTAAAGCTTAATATTTCAGAAACGGATCCCTTAATAGAGAAATTGTATTCACAAACCCGCAATATTTTTGAAAGACCTATCCAACAACACCCCACACTATCATGATTTTATTTTACCACTTTGCCTGTGTGAGTACCTAATATGTATATCTGTTACGGCTAATAGCCGAAGTGCGGCTACACCTAGTTTTAACGGGTACAACTAGGTGCAGCCGGCCACATGCGGTTAAACTTAAATTTATCCTACTTATCTTCGGTTAGAACTAGGTTTTAGCCTTCATCATAGCGGCTAGAACTAGGTGCAGCCGCACACCGATGGTTAAGGGTAACCCCGACACTGATAGGTTAGGTTCGAAGGGGACCACGGCGCGGCACACGCTGGCAGAATGTACTGCATGGGAGGGGCCGCGCCGCGCCCTTGTTTCTGAGGTGGGGAGCGACCTGTCGCTGCCGGCCGTGGTTCGTTCTATGGTCGGCAGTGCAGAGTCCTGGGACGCGGTGATGTCTTCTGCGAGATGACACTTTCGCAGAAGGAAACTGCGGAAAGGGAGAGGGAGAGTGCAAGCACTCTTCCAGCCCGCAGAAGGCGCACCGGGCGTCGGCAGAGGGCGGATAACGCCCTCTTCCAACCCCCGTAAACGGGTCCAGGGGCGGCGGACTTGGGGACGTCCGCCTCCCCCATCCAAATGGACCAGAGGCGGTGGCGCGTAGTGTTCCACGCGCGCCTCCTAGATGACACAGGGGGAGTCTTACTCCCCCCCGCGATTGAGGTCTGCAAATGCGGGCCGGCACTAGTTGGGGGCTGCGGACGAATGTACTGCTCCCGCGGCCCCCGGCCTAAGTGTGAGATGGAACACCGTTTAAAAAAAAAAAAAAAAAGGTTCGAAGGGGATGACGGGGGCTAGAGTGAGCGAGCGAAGCGAGCGAACGAAGCCCCCGTCATCCCCTTCGTGTTAGGTTACTTTAAACCCTGCAGACAGAAATAGGAGCCCCGCACAGCGGGGCTCCGTCGACTTAAGCTCCACTTAGTTCTAACCAACTGCTACTGGTTGCACCTAGTTGTACCCGGCTAAACCTAGGTGTAACCGCCATTCGGCTTTTAACCGTAACATATCCATGCCAAATTATAGTTTTCTAGTACTAAGAGTCTCTAGGCTAAGCTGCGGACGAACGGACAGACGGACGGACATGGCGAAACTATAAGGGTTCCTTTGTTGACTATGGAACCCTAAAAAGTATGGAACAAAGTAGATAAATGTAAATAGGTGCATATCAGAAGTCCCTAATGAAGGCACTAGAAAGTATAGAATAAACGAACTTAGAAAAAGTATAAGCCGACTTAAAAAATTGGAAACAATAAAATAATTATCATTTATCATATTTTTACCCGACTATGCGACAGCAAAGACAGGGTTATGTTTTTCACGCGTATCTAAGTGTCTATGTATGTGGCATTCTTTATACCCTCGAAGCATCCCAACGGCTGGATGGATTTTAATACATGAGGTGTCTATCGATTCGTCTAAGCCGTCCTATGGTCAGGCTAGCAGGCTAGACTAACGAAAAGGTGGGAGAAACAAAAAAAAATGTCGCGTGTCATATTATGTGGGGTATCGCTGAATAGGTCTTTTAAAATCAGCATGATGTTTCCTTGACCATTTTACAGCCAATAGCCCCATTTAAGAATTACACAACCTGAAAGTTGTGTGTGTATATTAAATGAGGTGTCTTTATATGAATTTGTTTAGGCCTCATTAAAACAGTAGGTGCTTATAAATAGGTACTACGATACATTGATAAATAATACTAAACAGGTGTAAATAAAAGAGGTAATTAATAAAATACAAAAAACCCGATTGCATAAAAGCGAACTAAAAAATAAGAACTGAAAAGATGTAAATAAGACATACTTCTAATCATAACATTAAATTTAACTAGGTTTTCAAAAAATCTTGCTATCAAATCATTACTGCATTCGGAGGCTACCTACGAATTATACATATAATTGGCGAACTGACTGACCGAAAACATACGTATTATGAATCGCAAACCTAACTCTTAATAGGTATTCATTAGATTATTTTATATTGTTGTAAATCGGAATTTCCAGCTCCGCTCTCCCACTAGACTTCAGAAACTGTCAATTTTATAAACCATGAGTTTAATTAAAAGTAAGTAATCTAATGATTATTTTACTCTTTTCAGTTTTTTTAAGTAGGTTATCACTTTTTTTACTATAAATTATGTTTAAATGTTGAATGAATGAAGTATCGTGTTTATTTTTTTGAGATTTAGGTAGTTATTTACATTTGATACGCAATCACTAGGGATCTACTTAATTATGTAGTCGGCAGAATGTGTATGGTACCTATACGATAGGAGTGCCTACCTCTGCTTACATCTACTTGGTCGTGATGATCATGAAGAATTGCCCAAGTTCGTCATCTTACAGAAATATTTCTCGAACACAGTTTGAATACCTGTTTGATATTGAACACATAGGATCTCAAAACCCTCTGCTTTGTATTCAACACATGGTGCATTTTTTTATTGATGCGGACATGACATCAGGATCTTGGTGTGATTCAAATAACATGTTAATACACCTACATTCCTGATTCATATTAACTTACATAATATCAGCGCTTTTAGGCGCATTAAAAGTAGAAGAGCCGCCAGGAGTGACGATTCTGAAGCATGTTTTGGTGCAACTTTGAGAATCAATTATTTTCTAGCGCCCCCTACATTTTTTAACTTTACGACATCTTACTAATTACAATCGCAATCATTACTTTTACCGCCCTTTACCGCCCCCGTGTAGGTCTGTAGCGCCCACAAGGGGGCGCTATCGTCCTCTTTGAGAAAGACTGCTTTAGATAGACCAATCGTGATTCGTGATATTAAGTACAGTACCTACCTATTACGGCTAACACTGATTTCCCGTTATCCTGTACCTACCTATTTCCTTTATGGTTCGTCGTCAAACCTTCGATCCTCTAAGAGTCGTTATAGCTTTCGATCGTAAGGCAGCAAGCATTGGAGTGATAAATCAATTGTCGGTTAATCAAATCAGTTTGAAGCCCACTAGTGCTTATATCATCAAAAATCTATTTCTTTCAATTAAAATTCGGTTGGAAGGGATTTCTCCCCACGATTTCTTTATCTATTAGATAATACAGTATCCAGAATACCTATCCTTAAAACGATTTAAAATGGTAAAATCTTAACCTTTTGACCGCTTGGTTTTTTATCAGTTGCCGTGCCCCTAGCGCCCAGCTCATAAATCGGCAAAATGAAAACTTCTACGAAAAGAGTATTATAAACATGTTATGTCAATAAATGAATACATTTTAAACACAGTTTTTTTGTCGTATTTATCCGACATGAGCGAAATGGACTCATTTTTCTTTGTCGGATATAACCGAATTGGGCGGTTAAAGGGTTAATAGATATAATTTTACGATATCCATATTTATGTAGTGAACAAACGACATGTTTCAGTTATTTGCGTTGCTTGCAAGCGCAATAATTGACTGAAACAGAACGTCTTTTAATAATTAAGTATCCATGCTTTGTCAGATTTCGGAACAATGTTTCCTTCAAACTGTGTGTACGGACGTAGTGTCGTTTTCATTATGTCAGTAGCTACGTCCTCTTTTCGTTGTAAAATCCTCATTTACGCCCTTCGCCCGGGGAAGACGAAGGGGTATGCCGGAATCTTACCGGCTAAAAACCGATGGTGTTCCTTCTCCTGACCCTTGGCCGGGGTCGCGGGATTCGCAGCTGCGTGCACCGCAACCCCGGCAGGCCGGCGGGCTCTCCTTCTATGGACGTCCTCCTGAGAGGCGCGCACGGAACACTGCGCGCCGCCTTCTCGGGCCTGTTACTGATCTGGCGACGAGTCCCCTAACCCGCCGCCCGCAGGCCACGCGCTACGGTCGCGGTGGCCGGGTTTCGTCTCGCGCCCTCCGGCGCCTGGTGCGTCTGGCGCGGGAAGAGAGAGCGGCAGCTGCCTTTCTCTCCCTCTTCGCTTCCTCTTTGGTCGCCATCACCTCCTCGCAGAAGGAGGCGATGGCTTCCCACGCACTCTCGCTCCCAACCATGGACAGAACCACGGCCGGAAGCGAGAGGTTACCACCGACTGCCGCGACTAGTTCGCGGCGCTGCGTCGCCCACGCAGGACAAGCCTGCAGGTCGACGTAGTGGTGACAACCGGGCGTCTGGTCCCGGTCTATGCGACACATGTACTTGCCGAAACAAACATGTCCCGAGAGGACCTGAGTCAGCCGGAAGTTGAGGGCGCCGTGACGCCTCTCCAGCCAAGTAGCGCTACGTCCTTGTTCGTCTGCAAAGTATCCATGCAAAGTATAGTAGATGCTATGTGATAATTATTATGTATTGGAATTATTTTGCATACGAAATGAGAAAAACACTCACCGGCATAATTAGCGGAACGCAACAAAAAACCGTGTTTTATCCATAATTTTGTATTGTTTGTTAATGTATTTGTTTAAATATTTTATAATTAGGGTTAAATGCATTAAAAGGACAAATAATCATTTAATTGAATTTGGAAATTTAAATCATTAATGTGCTAAAATATCCATTTTGTAACTGTTGGAATATATTTTGGAATAATTAGTTTGCTATTTATTTTACTTTTTTGTTTGTTTTATCATCGTTTCTATACTGCCTAGGGTCCTCATCAGTATTATGACATGTTTTTCATGCAGTTTATTAATCCATTATCTTTTCTTAAGGCAATTTGTCCCCATTCTCGCACGAAACACTTTTTAATCCTCTAATGTTTCTGGGTGACTGGACTTTTTTCTGTAACCCAATTTCCCGTCAAAGCCAAGTCATATTCTACTGGACTCATGTCCGGGGTCCACGTTGATCCACCCTGGTGGAATGTTACAACATCTTATATGAAATTGCGGACCATGAATACTCAGTCCGGCCACACATAATCGTGCATATATTTTTTTCTTGTCTGATTATTCGTCAAGTGGCATCGCATGAGGTTCTGGTAAGTCTATCCTGCAAAAATAAGTAGCCAGTAAGCCTCCTTCAATAATGCCTAACTCCGTGTGCGCTTCAAAACAAATGTCACCCCAAATCATTATTGGAACCTCCAGTACAAGGCACATTCCTGTAAAATTTGCCTGTTCAAAGCGATTCCCTTGACGTATCCATATTCTATGCCTCCCATCCAAAAAATGCAAAAAAAAAATAGCTTGCCCCTGAGAAAAAAAAAATTCTAACTCCTTAGTCCGATCTCGGTGTTATTGAGCAAAATTTAATTTCACTACGCGATGACGTACAGCACGTTTTGGACATTCAGCAGTCGCGTTAGACAGCTGATTACCTTCAATGAGACTCGTCTTTATTTCCGCATACTTACAAGCACAATACGGACCACCTCCAGGATGCTACAGGTCCGAATAGCAGCATTGCGCCAATTTTTCAGAGCTTGAACCGGTTTGAACTGTCATAAACCAATCATCAGCGGCGCTTTTTCCTTGATTTCTGCATCATCCTCATCTTCTAACGAAACATCCTGTCTGCCTGTACCGATGAACATTGCGAGGAATGACTAATATCGATACACCCAGTGCTTAACTTACTGCACGATAGGTTTGACTTTCATCGATCACTGTAACATCCCTCGTAACTTTTGTCACAGGTAAATTACTTATTTCAGCCTCTACGCAATGTTTATTCTCCAAATGCAACGAATACACTAAGGTCAAACCACCACTACTTAAATAAGACAAAGTTCCTATCAAAAACACAAAAGGGCAAAATCTTTTTAAAATCAAAACTGGGCCTAATTTACCTCTAATCGCTTAGGAAAACCAAATTTTTCTTCAACATGCAGTCCTAATTGAAGGTTCTTTTGAATAAAGAAATCGTCATAGCAATAGCAGTACCATTTAATAAAAAATGTAAACGTTCCGCTAATTATGCCGGTGAGTGTAGTTCTGATTATTAGATATGTTATATGCAAAATAAGTCCAATTACATAGGCAATAACTGAACCTATTAATAATAATCATGCGAGTTACTTATATTAAAGACACTTGTTTACCTACTAATTAATCGACATAAATATGAATATAACAAACATCACGTTTTTTCACAAAGTTCTTTTATACCTAAGTAATGATATCACATCATACTAAAATACATATACATTATAGGGATGGATGAGGAATTGCCATTTTTTTCAAATTGATTGAAGAATTGAGCTATGTACTACGTCTACTACGTCGAACATTCTTATTGATAGTGTTCGACCTGTATTTAAGGATGGACGCCGTCTTCTGGTCTGTACACCAAATGTGAGTTTTTATCATTAACTGCTGTAGTTGTGTCACGCTAAAAATGTATGAAAAAGACAGTGGCTCTAGGCGCGGCGTTCAATTTACGCGCGAATATTAGTATACTTAAGTGAGGACATGGTTTTGCTATCGGCCAAATGATAACAAAACGCATATCCTCACTCTACTTTGTATTTAAACGTAGACTATACATAATAGGGTAGGTAATGGATAAAGTGCGTAAAATATTGGACAAAACAAAGTCTACAGTAGGTCAAAAATTGACTACGGCGTAGCTAGGTCAAATTATAGGAATATTATATTATTAGTTGTAGTATAATACTTCTCTCACCACATTTTTAAAAGTTATATAAATTATCCTATAGTAATTATCTAAGTATAACCTGTGGTGTACGTGTAAATGTTACATAAGTGTCTGTCTATTTTTTGCAGCTATTAATCTCGCGTCGAATCTTCTACGCGTCCATTGTCACACTATGATCCGGGTCCGATATGGAAATCAAGTACTATTAACAGTTAATGCGACATTGTGTATAACATTTTTTACATCCTATATGCAGCATGTTGAGGACGGTCCGAGGATCATTAGTTTTTCCAATCACGGACAGGACGCCGGACCTCGGGTTCCGTATATAAGCGGGACCGCGGGAGAATACGCTATGATATCAGCCGTCGCATCGATCGCCAACAGTCCTACTGTCTAGTGATCTACTAGATCTTGTTTGGTGCTGTGTCCTCGTGGATATTCTTGAAAAACTATTCAACATGTTCAAACTGGTAAGTGATTTATTATTAATCATTATCTTAAATATCCCTTTAAATGCTTCAAGTGCAAAAGGTTTTTCGATTAATAAATTATTTTCTCCAGTCATCATCAGTAACCTATTATATCTCTTTATTTACTTAATCTAATCTAATTGACCCCCGCCAATCTTGTCTTTAGGTTTGGGTTCGATAGTCTTGTCTAGCCTTTTCAAATATAATCAAATTCCGTCATTGACGAACTTTGTCTGTTCGTTGGTTTGACGGTATACCTCTACCGAAGCCTTTGGGGAATATAGGCGTGATGATTAATAAAGTAGATTTTTTGTCAATAACAAGACAATAAAAACAACTAGGTGCCTTTATAGAATATCTAAGGGCGTATACATAAAGGAAGCAGGTAACCAGCGCCGACCTACCAGCGCTTATCTGTACTGGTCCGTGCAGCTAACCGCTACATAAAGGAAGCGGGTAGAAGCAGGGGCTGGCATTTTTTTACAAAAATACGCCTATTCCCTTGCAAATACAGCAACAAATGACGGCTAACCAGCGCTGATTGGAGCAGGTCGGAACTTATCGGCGAAGTTCGGAGCTTGTCAGCGCTGGTTCGCCACACAGTATGGAGACTACCTGCGCCAACTAACTGCGCGGCCCAGCACCGACAAGCGCTGGCAGATTGGCGCCGGCAACCTGCTTTCCATGTGTATACGTACTAATATTTAATTCAAATTGTCTCATTGAGGTATTAATCGCAATACCTGAACATGAAATCGAATTCATTCCGTACACACGTATTATTTAAACAATCTGTTATGACATAATTTTCTCCATAGATGATGTTGATCGCCTTCGCCGCGGCGCTGTTGGTGGGCCCTGCAGTGGCCAAGCCTCAGGTGCTGCTGGACTACGGCTACTACCCGACCGCCTACGTATCGTCTTACAGCTCACCTCTTGCTTACTCCTACTACCCCTACGCGTACGCATACAGCTACCCATTAGCTTACTACTAAGAATCAATGTAACACCACTAGGCTCCCTAGCTCCCTACCCACCAAAGCACTTTAACGTGATGATTGTGGGTGTAGTTTCCACGACATTAATATTCCGTGTAAAGCGTGTGATAGATAATCCCAAAATTATAATTATGAATGTGTGATATGTTTTAATTATGTAAGTTTGAAGTATTATTATCAATAAACTTATCTGTACTTATTAAATTGTTGCATTTTTTTTTCTATTTGTCCATATTATTACACTAGTTTTTTTTTTATCGTTTTAAGAAAACTTCAACTTGTAGGTAACATGAGCTCTAATTAGGTGATCTTAGGACCTTAGGTCCTGTTGAATTTAATAATTGATCAATCGATGCATAATAAATGTGTAAGCTGCATGCGCCGCAACCCCGGCAGGCCTCGGTCCGCCAGCCCCTGGCGGACCTCTCCTTCTGTGGGGCCTTGCCCCGCGTCCTCCTGAGAGGCGCGCCGCCTTCTCGGGCCTGTTACTGGTCGGGCGACGGGTCCCCTAACCCGTCGCCCGCAGGCCACACACTAGGGTGGCCGGAGATCGTCGCGCGCCCTCCGGCGGCGCCCGCTGCTTCTGGCGCGGGAAGGGAGAGTTGCTGCCGCCTCTCTCTCCCTCTCCGCTCCCTCTTTGGTCGCCATCACCACCTCGCAAAAGGAGGCGAGAAGGCTTCCCACGCACTCTCGCTCCCGACCATGGACAGAACCACGGCCGGAAGCGAGAGGTCACCACCGACTGCCGCGACCAGTTCGCGGCGCTGCGTCGCCCACGCAGGGCACGCCTGCAGCGTGTGCAGCGCCGTGTCCTCTGGGCAGTCGACGCAGTGGTGATAATAAATGTGTACCTAACTAATCTAATAATTCTAGTCAGACCTAAAGTTTCCTGAGTTAGTGCTTTTGTTTTCAATAATAAGTAGATAAATAACTCAACTCTGGCTTGCCTTTATCGGCCGGCTAGAGGGGGGCCGCCAGAGCTATATGCTCGGAGGTGGAAGTGTCTAAAGGCGTAATAGCGGGGAAACCCACTCCGGGTCTTTTAGACCCGCGACGGCGAAACCGGGGCCACACCTCTCTACACCTCTAGCCGCTCACACGTCTGTTGCCCCTTTCGCCTATGTACTGGCGGCTTTTCAGGGGGCCCAGCTAGTGAGCTGGCGAGTCACCGTCTGCCAACAGGTTTCAATTTTAAATGTTGAAAGGCAGGCGCCGTTTTCTTCCGGCAATAGAAGTTAAATAGTCCATTTAACACCCCATCCCATAGACCAGTTTTATTTTTACCATATTTCACAATAGTTTTGCACCCACCTGGGACGGTCCATGACTGCACTCCAATAGTGCAGCCGTGGATAGTCCCCGGTTGATGCCCCACCTCATTTTAGATTAAAGTTCTCAAAGGGGCCTCTGCGCGTTGGACCTGTGTCCCCGTGTATGCCTTCCAAAGGACCGGACGTCTTCCGCATGGAAGATGAGCCGTGATGTCCAAAGAGATAAATAAAACTTATAAAAGGAGATAGCTAAAAATCCATACACTAAAAACCCAGAATCAACAGCAATGAAATGTTAACCAACGGGTTAGCTATGATAGACATGTGATGATGCCAAAGGGATAACTCGGAAATCGGTGGGATATAGGAGCTATATCATATCTTAAAAAGTAATAAAAGTATTTTGAATTGATGTTGTAATTGCGTGTAATTGTTGATTATTCTGTTGTTTCGTTTTCCTGCTAAGGGTTTGGTGTTTTTTTTTTGTTTTTTTCAATTGTTTTATTTTTATGGAATTACATTATATATTTTCTATGTCTAAACACACTGCATCTAAAAATCCTGCAGGTTGAATCAAGTCGTCTTCATGTCTGGCGCAGGCAAGATAATAATTATGGAAATAATGTGGGCACAACTGCCCAATGTGCGGCGGCCATGTATGCAGCTACAGCAATAATCTGTGATTGCTTGGCGATTATATAAGGTCCATCTATTCATACACGAAATATTTTAAGGGATACATCTATAGGTGGTAAAGAAGCCATATAAATTTAAAAAAATAAAAACTAAGGATATTTTTTTTTAAATTAAATCATTTAAATTTACTTGGTACACGTATCAAATACTAGCTCATTACTATTTTCAACATCCATTACGCTAGTTTCTACGTAGTGTTTATTGTCAAAGAAGCGGGCAATTTTTTTTTTAATTTATGCAATATTTCTCAAGCATTATTATAATCATAATAATTAGGTAAAATAAAAAAACTTATAAAAATTTTTTTTCACTTGTCTTTGGCTTTTTGGCCACCTATAGGTATATCCCTTAAAATATTTCGTGTATGAATAGATAGACCTTATAAACTACATACATAGCAATCTCTTTCTAGTTTGAACAAAAACAAGATAAAATAGTAGCTGCCTATCAATGATATGTTATTAAATATCATTGTTTAATAAAAAGGATTTGTAGTATTGATTTAAGTACTTATTAAAAAAAAAACTTGGAATGGAAATCCTACATTAATGATTTGGCCAAACGTGGATTGACATATCATTAAACGTTGACGTTTAAATGATATGGTCAGTTTTAGCTGGCCATATCATGAAATACAACCATTTCATGAAATGGCCGGCCACATCATGAAATGAGCAATTCTAAGATATGGCCACGACATTATACTTACTACAACTATTACATTTTGGAATATTTAAAACTTCACTGACGTGTTCAAACTTTCTTCGCAGAATACTTTCAACTTTGAAGTTGTTTTTTGGCAAAAAACGCAAAAATGAGTTACGTTGGACATTTTTATACCTACACTAAAATTCAAGTTAACGTGATTGATTTCTATCCAAAGTGCGTTTATTTTATTTAAATATTGCCGATTGATTAATGAGAATATTGATTTGATTGGTACATATAAGGGCGCGTGCATGAAGCTATTGCGAATAACTGTAGTTATGTCATTTCCTCTCACTTGAAAATGTGTCAGATGATAGTTTAAATGCTATTTTGAATAAATAAAAACGTCAGCTGGCTCTATGTTGGTGGAAAACCCGTCAGCTGACGTATTTAAATGAGCGATCGGCGCTCACGTCTGGCTCCAATGCTCCACCTTTCACTGCATCAGCTGACGACCTTTCCACCAACATAGAGCCAGCTGACGTTTTTATTTATTCAAAATAGCATGTAAACTATCATCTGACACATTTTCAAGTGAGAGGAAATCACTGAACGAAAAATTTTTTTTTGCATATTCATGTGACCAGCTGACGTATAATCCACCACGGTACGGCCAGCTGACTTTTTTTATCTTCGAATAATTGCGTTAACTATCATTTAACAAATTTTCAGTCGGAAGGAACTGACTGAAAACATTTATTTTTTTACGTAATTGAGGGGCTGCCGCTGCCCAACCCACCCACGGAGCGGCAGCTGACGTTCACCATGCTGCATAATACAACTCTCTGAAGCATTCCACGAGTTATCGCTTGAGAGGAAATTACTGACAAAATATACCATCTGGCTCATGTACTATTTGTTGACCATTTGCCCATTGAAAGTGTACGAAAAAATCAAGAGATACACTCTATTTTAAGAGGTAATCATAAATAAATAAATCGTCAAATCCTAAGCAATTTTTTTACTTAACTACGTTATTGTCGATTCACCGAAGTTATAAAATAAAATAATAAAATCTAATTAAACATAGATGACTCATATTTTATACTACAATGGGGGTGGTGTCGCTAATAAAAATGCTAAACTATGAATGAATATGATTTGCAATTTGCATAAATAACCATTAAAATATAAGATGAGTCGCGGTACGTAGTGCATGACTATAAAATTCTATGAAATATGTATCGATTTTCAGTATGACTTTTTATAGCAAAAATATGTTTGTTTCCGGAACTAAAAAAAAACATCTGGAGAAGAAGAAGTTGGGAGCAGTTTAGTTGCCTGGTTGGACTACTTGGCAAAGAGAAAGGCTGCTCTTACTAGATACTGGCTGTTATCCTCCTTGTATCCTGAAATCATTCCCAAACAAAATGTCCATTGAAAATAGCAGGAGGTTCAGTGCACGTTCCACTTAGTGTAGTGGAATGACTTACCCCTGATTTATCAACTATTCTGGGCATCTTCGGGGTAAATGTCGCTTATATTAAAACAATGGGTGGCACAGAGATCAATAAACGATGTAATTGTTGTAAGTTGTATCTACATCTCTTTTCTTGCTCCACGAACAATATTATTTTATAGTAATTGCAGAAAGCGTAGGTAAAAAGTAAAATTACGATATGCGGACGGCCAACACACACACAGCGTACCTTTATCTTCTAGTTAGGTCAATTCAAATGTTTGAGGAGGGATCTACACTTGGGAGCAAAGAAATCGAGCCACTCCTTTTTTCACGTGTCCTGGTTATTAGTTTTGGTTTCATGAATTATACATATAATTCAAAATACAAAAAACTACCCTCATTGTAAAAATGATCAAATAACCTTTTAGACAATATATGTTTAGAATTGATCTGGGGGGTTACCATGATCTCTTAGAGCAGGAATGTTTACCCACTCTCGTAACAATATTAAAACATTCCTGCTCTAAGAGATCATGGTAACCCCCCTGTTCCATAATACCAAAAATAATGACAATTATACCTGCGTGAAAAATAGAAGTGGCTCGATTTATTTGCTCCCAAGTATATTTGACCGCTTATTTCTGTAAAATGACAGATGGAAAACCAACTTTATTTTCACACAGGTAAGGTTCATCTGCCTAGCAAAATATATGAAAAAAATTAAAAATGATTTTTTATTTTCCTGTGCATATTCCAAACATTTTCTTATTTTTTTTCTCTACCAGTTTAACGTTAATATGTCTGTTAACTAATGGTATTGTATTTATTCATTAAAACTCTTGAATTCTTTAGGAAAATGTACCGAAACTCACCCCATTTTCAGTATTTTCGTGGGAGGTGCTACGAAAAATTAATAATTTAATTATAAATTAACAAATTTAAAAACTTCTCCATCTTTATTAGACAAAGGCGTAGTCTATCCGTAGCTTACCATAATATCTAGCTAAGTTTCACGGATTGGTCGGAAAATGTATCGAAAAACAGCAAATTAATAGCAGTTTTGTAAATACCTCCTTATATAGGTACCTAAAAAACCTTAAGATAAACATGAAAGGAACTATGTAGTCTCAATTAATCCAATCCGGTTAAAGTCCACTGTGTGTTCTCGGAATAATTAACAAAGTTACAAGTTACTACTTAAGGAGGTGTGTTTATGTAGGCTTCCATTATAGATACTATAGGGTCCTGGGTCGTAATACTCTTGACTGATCGCTTTCTAAACTTGCCAAAACAAACAATACAAATTATGGAATAACTTTTTTGATGTAATTTTTCATAAAATAGATGAGTGATGTTATTTCTCAGCAAGAGCGATTTATAAGCTTTATCTTATCCATTTCACAATGTGTACCTACTTGAAGCCTTGTAAAACCCCTAACTTCATTAATCATCTTTAAAGTACTTATTAAAAAATTTAAAGTTTAAAATCCTTTTCGATACAGTCATGTAGAAAGGACGAGTGTTAAATTATATTAGGCTGATTAGGCTACCGAAACTAAATTGATCAGGTACTATCATACCTGGGGGCCAATTCTACTAACAGAAACTTTTATCAATGGCAATTGAATCGTTCATTGAGACAGTTTTCGTTGACGTAAACTGTCAAAATGTTTGGTTTTGTTTTTGTTGTCAAACAATTTGATAGTTTTTGTAAACGAAAACTGTCTGAATAAACGATTAAGTTGCAATTTATAAAAGTTTCTGTTAGTAGAATTGGGCTCCTGATCAATTTAGTCACCAAATAAAACGATGATCAATATGGTCACGTCATTGACCACACATGTTTTACATGCACGTACTACTCTGTTGATTGAGATGACATAGTCAATGACACAATAATCGTGGCATTACAAGGCCACACTTACATCAGTTCACATGCTCATTTGTATGCTGGTACAGATACCCCATCTTTTGTCACACAATGCTACCTAATCCGCCTTTGGGAACTCCATTAACGATATCTTGTCTTGTCATCGAACACGGAAAATGAAAAACGAAAGATGATAACTACCTTGGTGAAAAGTACATAGATAGATTACTAAGCGATCAGTTAATTGCTAAGCGTTCTAATTCCATATCTATATACGTGTGTGCGCATTATTCTTTGGGGGTGACAGAAAATCGGTGCGTAACAAAACATATTCTATTTTAAGTTAATTGTTAACGTGTGTTGATTATTGTTTTGTTCTTTTCTGATCTTTTGTGGTGATGGATGTTATTTACCAGACGTAAGCTTGCTGTTATTCGTAGATTATAATAAACCAGAATAATATTTGGGCGTTGTAGTATATTCACATAATTGTAACAGTTGATAATGTACCTAACAACACAAAACACAACAGTACTTAGTTTGTATTCTGTGTGTAGCAGTAGTTATACATAACTTTGGAAGAAAAACACAGATGTGATTAGGTATATCATGTAATTAATGATTTCATTACTTTTTTATCTATACACCAATAACATCACGTTAAGTACTATTGCAATAACCTTTGATTTTATGGAGCAAAATATTAAATAAAAACAGCAGATTTCCTCGTTCATTACAGTTACTTATGTCAACAAATAAATGCTTGTATACAAACAACATATTGTATCATTTGGTCAAAACTTGTAACTTAAAAAACAAAATAGAGCTCTCTTGGCCGATTATTCTCGAAAATGCGATATGTACAATTTCTAGACTCAAAATGTTTCTAAGGCTTCCTAGTTTACACCCGTAGAATACGCAAGGTCATATTATACATATATCATGATACTTCACATTAGTATATTTTTTCGCGTGAAAGGCGCTCTATAGAGTCCTAGTAGAGTGATTACTGTGATGAAGGATAGTAATAATATGATAAGAGTGGAGTGCAAGTGTAATGTGAAGAATAATAATTCCTGGTATATACATATAACTGTTCAATCTACCACCGATGTTTCTTTAATACTTTCCTTTCACTAACCCTATTTTAACAAAATATGACATCTCTCCTTGTACTCTACCGCATTCTAATAATGTAAGCTAGGTTCAATGTTTACAGGTGACATTTCTTTCATAATTAATTTAAGTACTTCAATATTATTCAGGGATACACATTGCTAAAATACATTTATCAAGATATTGAATTTTTAGAAAGCTGAATATCTAATCACTGTAGTTATATTTTCTATTATCGATATAAGTAGGTATATCAACGGATTGAAAATCAGATTTTTTCACCTGCGTTGATATTACATACATACATGAATATTTAAGAGAAAGGTTATTTCTAGAGTAAATTAAAACGTTTAAGTCGAAGAGTAAATCGATAAGCGCTGATACTATACTACATACGTACATATATTATATACCTCTAAACATTATACATTCTTAAAACACGATAAGTTATGATTTTCCTATGTATACGCAAGTAAGTTGAGTTAAATATAATTCACAATTTAGATATCTACCAGTCAGAATAATTAGTTTCACAACACCATAGTTCACTGTTGTCCTCGCACTAAGTTAGAAGTAACACTATAAAATGGCACCTTCGAGCACTTGACTTCAGAACAGTACTTTAAAGTTCTTGAGTCTGTTTGGGGTAGAGTTAAAGTATTTTGTCCACTAAAGTTTTGATAGTTCGAAGTTTGAATCTGACGTATTTAGGCGACTTCTAGGTCGGAGTCGGAGTCGTCGGTGTAAGGGCGCGGCGTGGGCGGCGCAGGCGGCGCGTGCAACGGCGAGTGCGCGGGTGACAGTGGCGGCCGTGCCAGCAGAGGCGCTCGCCCGCAAGCCCGCTCCTCCTGCAGCTTGCGCAGCCGCTCTTGCTCCTCCCGTTTCTGCTTGCGCCATTTCGCACGACGGTTTTTGAACCATACCTACAAAAGAAAATAAAAGTTCAATGACCTATTCAGTGTTCAAAATTTAGGGGTGAGCTCTGCTTGGGAGAGCAAGTTTATCCAACAGTCAATCCAGAATGTCACATGAATAGTATCTTCCATAGTAATGCAGGAATTAAACAGAAGTAGTCTGGGCAGTTAACAGCCTGACAGTTTGTCACCCTCAGTTTGTCACTTTTTAGTTTTTCCTTGCTGTGTATCGTGACTTATAATAATGTGAAAGACTAAGGCATCGTTCATATCATAAATTATTACATAGCGGAAATTAAATTAAATTCAAATGTAAGGTCTGGGGGAGTACCATGATCTGTCACAGCAGGAATGTTTTAATATTATTACGAGAGTGGGAAAGTGACAGCGCTAGACAGCTCTCTAGCTCTATCTCTTACCCACTCTCGTAATAATATTAAAACATTCCTGCTATAACAGGTCATGGTAACCCCCCTGTTTCAAGAAAATAATCGCTTTATCTTATACGAAACCTGAGATCAACTGACATCAAGATTAATTATTAATGTTCTTTACATACATAACTAGATGTGGCTTTTTGATTAGAAGGAGAATTGTAGGTTTGGTCCTTTATTAAAGAAAACGTTCATTGTTCAAAATCCTTTTAAATTATTTGGCTGATTTTGAATTGATTTGAATGATAATATTTTGCTGTATTCGTTACGTTAATTAAGTATCAATTAAGGAATGACTCAAAGGAGGGTATAGAGTGCGTGAGAGGGAACCTAAGCGATTTCTTCAGAAACTTATTCAGGGTGCTTAGGGAGAAAACATTATAAAAATACTGACGTCTAGAAGGCGAGGCGGAGGGAGGGGGGGGGGGGACAAAGGTCTCAATTTGAAGTTGTTCGCCAACATCCCAAAAACAAAAACGGTGCGTTTGTAGCAAAAAATTATGAATGAAAGTTTTAAAATTTTCTATAACTTTGATTCTATACACTTTTTTCATGTTTCCAACCGTTTTTGAAGTACACGCTCCAGAAATGTAGAAATTAAAGTTATTCAGCATCCTGACGCGAAAATTATCTTAAAAAATTTTGTAACATAAGCTGGGAGTTAGACACACAGAGATACAGCAGACATTGCCAAACTCAGTCAATGGTTTGATGCACATCCTCCCTTTCCACAAACCAATGACATAATGTCAATTGCGAATTGGTTGGTGGGAGATGCTACAATAAATTTTACGATGCTGTCTGAGTCGGTACAGAGGCAATGAAAAAAATAGTGGACCTGCCTTTCTAAGAAATAAAGTTGTCTCGAAAAGATCGTGCATTACCACTTTCCTCTGTAAGCTCATTAATAAAAATTCACAATGAAAAGGTGGCAGTTGACCCAACACTTTTATTTCAGCGGATGTGTATCAGCAAACGATCAGAAGATGATTTGGTGGAATTCCTGGAGTACGAGTTGGCCCCATTTCCTTTAGCGCTCTTTAATGAATGTGGTATGACGAAGACCATCAAAATACTGTACACCTTATTCAAGCCTACCGATAAGACTGTTAATTTACCTGAGATGAACATAGTAGTGGACAGAGGATTTCTATTGCAGAGTAATTTGGAAAAAAGATGGCTGTATTGACATTATTTGCAATGGATATACCACCTACGTCAAGCACCACTATCCTGGAATGAGCTGTACTGTAGTATTTGATGGGTACGCAAACTCAGTTAACAGTACGAAGTCACAAGAACAGAAGCAACGTTACAGACTGAAGAGGTCGACTGAAATTAATTTGACTTGGAACACACCGATACCAGTGAAACAAGAAGATTTCTTGTCCAATCCTACCAACAAAAGTCAATTAATCTCTTTATTGCCGACAAAGCTTCAGGAGAATGTACACACTCTCCAGGATACGGACGATGCTGATGTCCTTATAGTGAAGACTGCTGTGGAACAATCCATTTATAATTCTGTAGCTGTCGTTGGTGAGGATGTGGACCTGGCTGTCCTTATGGTGAATTCAACTCCTCCTGCACAAGACATCTTGCTGCTGAAACCCGGCCGAGGAAAAACCAAAACAATTGCACTATCCACTCAAGAGATGCAAAAGCATGAATATGAACATGAGGATATGTTCATATTCATGCTTTCTTATACTCATTTACCGGCTGCGACACAACATCAGCAACGTTTAGAAGAAGCAAGGTTTCTGTAAATTGTATTTAAAGTCGGAAGTTATTAAGGAAGCAGCAACGATCTTCTACAACCCCAACTCCAGTCATAGTGATGTTGCAGAAGCTGGGAAGGTGTGCTTCCTGAAATGGTATGGGCACCAGCAAAACTGACCTCCCTCAATCAGTACCGCTTCCAGCCATTCATGAAGTCAGTAGCAAATATTAAGCCTGATATCAGCTCCCTCCCGCCAACTGAGAGCGCAGCTAAATATCATTTCTGGCGCACATACCACTAAGTGCAGCAGTGGCTCGGGAATGAGCTGCCCCGTCAAGAGTGGGGGTGGAAAAATGAAGGTGATTTAAAAAAAAAAAACTTTTTTGTGTGCCTGCAGTTCGAAAACGGATGGGAATATAGAAAAAGTATATAGAATCAAAGTTATAGAGAATTTTATAAGCTTTCATTTCATTCTACTACATTTTTCGCTACAATGCACCATTTTCGAGATATTGGCGAAAAACCTAAAATTGAGACCGTTGCCCCCTCCCTCCGCCTCGCCTCCTAGACGTCAGGATTTTTACTATGTTTTCTACCCAAGCACCCTGTATAAGTTTCTGAAGAAATCTCTCAGGTTCCCGCTCACGCACTCTACAACTACTTTATTAATTAAACTACTGGGAATTTCTAGAAATTTTGGGTCACAATCTTTATTTATCTTTCTGACTTAATACTTTCGCGATGTTTTCTCTATTATCTGGTAAATCGATAAATTTGTCTTTCTCTTTATCGTATTTATATTAAAATTCAGTGGCTGTTAATTTTTGGACGTTTCGTTGCGTCATGTTTAGGTTTTTAATTTTGGAATCAAGTATTTTTTGTAATTTAGTTTTTTCTGTTCGTTGCGTATTAATCCTGATTTTATAATTTATTTTTGTATCCTTCAATATTATCTTAATAATTATGAGGATTTCGCGTCCATAAATAAAGAAGTCCCTACTCAAGCTAACTTCTTTACCAATTACTTTTCACGATTTAAATTAATTAAATAAAATCTTCATCAGTTGCTTTTGATATTGAAGGAATAACAGTATTTATCTAAAAAGTGCTCTAATATTTTTTTAAACTAATGATTGAGCAAAATTGAGATGAGATACCTAGAATAGAATAGAATAGAATAGAATATACTTTATTGTACACCAAAATTGTAACATAGCTCTATTTTCAACGATAAAAACAAATTCTATCAACCGATTTCATATTTCTATTACCTTACATCTAAGTATGTATTGGTCCATGGATACAATACTTTTTTGTGTGTGGATTACAACAAAGATACGGTGTGATATCATAACTCAAAAGTTCCTTAAATATTAAATCGTTCAGTAGCTAATACCAGTATGAGCCGTACCGATCTCTTCAATTGATTGTTACACGCCGTGTTATCGACGGACAATTGAAACGACCCAGATTCGTAGCAAACATTGACCGAGCTACTGAACTACATAATACCAAAAAAAACCTCAAAGGTAGTATTTTTGTGTTGAGGTATCATTGATATTTCCCGGTAGGCAGGGGCTGTGCGGCCGTGCTTCCACTCGAGTGGGCAGGCACAAGTGTGAGATGTTCCCAGACTGCGGGTGGTCGCGGGGCATGGGCGACTAGACGACTGGGCTCTCCATTGTAGCACCTCGTCGTCACAACACCGGACTTGCCGGCCTCCTTTCCAATCTTATAAATGCATACGAATTTATTTGTTATCCCTCATCTTTCTTTACAAAACTGACATACATTGATGTTGTATTTGGATGATAATAAAATAGAACTCTTAAAGGAAACAACCATGCGTGGCGGAACTAATTCTAAATCCATGTATTCACTAGTAAACAATGTTGCGTGTACAAGTTACAGACAGTTATTGTCAATGTTTCTAGAAACAATGTTTCGGAGCTTTTGTCGTCAAAAACTGTCAGTAGTGTTTACCGTAATCAATGCCTCAAAAACACTCTTGAAACATTCTTGTTATGAAAGTGTTTATTAAACAATGTTTACTAATGAATACACTAGCTTTATCTTAAAAAAGTAATAAATATGAAGGCTGTAGTTATCGTTGGAAATAATATTATTATTACAAATTATAGTCAAAACCTTATTTGCCGCAAGACAATATACAAAGCAATCTTCTCACATATACAACACACTGAACAAAGAACGTACCATCTACCCCCTGACTTATGACGACTGTAAAAAGACCCTCACACAATGGTTAGCCTCCCTAAACTACGAAGAAGTCGAGTCCATGCTACAAAGGATCAAATAATTACTACTTACATACTATTGGTCAGCGGAAGATGTTGTTATGCAGTATCTTCCGATCCCAAGACATAGTCGTAGGGCTGACCCAAATGGCGCATTAAGCTACATTCTCCCACACTCATTCACACCCCCACACACACACACACACACACACACACACTCACACACACACACACACTCACATACGCGCTCACCTTCTTACTTAATCATTGGCTTATATCAGTCACTCCTGATGTCCTTCATACTTTGTCACTAAACTCCTTGTGCGCATTGTAAATGTATCAAAGTGCATATTCTTAACTAATTATTTGCATGCTTAGGTTAATTTCAAAATTATTGTTTATCTCACTTACTTAAGCATTGTTAAAGTAACTTGGAAGAGCGGAATCACCTAACACAAGCAAATATTTGCTTAAAAGGTGATTCCAAACCCAGCAATTGTACCACTTTTAAGTTGATGAAATAAACATTTTTATTTATTTTATTTATTTAATATTGTTAGGAATAAAATGTTCTTATAGCAAGAACTTTAAAAAAATACATCTCATTAAGATTTACGAAACTAAATAGTAGGTACCTAGTACCAATCTCATTACGCTAGAGAAAACGGGGCTGTAAGTTAATAGTTTCATTATAAGTAAAAATAATCAGAAGTTTAATATTAAAGCCTCAAACGCCTCATAAAATTAAAAGCTTCACAATAATTATCCAAAAGATCAGACAAGTTGATCCGCACCAGATGAAACACCATACAAAATCTACATTTTAAAAGGGGCACCCTAGGCTTATTCAGTAGGAACCTTTAAAATTAATTCGTTAACGATAGCACCATTGTCGGAGTTAATTGCATTACAAGAGTCGGTCGACGGCCGACAAAAGTCCCATTAACTTTCGATAAAAGAGTGACGGGGTTTTCGCGATCGGAGTCCGCCCGCGCCCCTCCGCTCATTGGGCGCCACTCGAGCGGCAAATATGGCCGCGCCGCTGCCACCGCCAGACTCTGGGGCTCCGACGACTCCTTACAGCCGCTTGCAGTATTCGCACCCGACTCCTTTGTCATTCCTCGCCCACAATAAGATTAGCCCGATGTTCTTTTGTGTACTACTGATTGTGTTTGGTTTAACTCGTTTGCTGTTTTCATTGCAGTCGATGAGTTCATTTTCTGTAATAAAAGCACCCCTATTTCCTACGTATCTTTAAGTGCGTTAGGTACTTATCGTTTCCGAGATATGAAAAAATGTTAATGGACAATATTATATTGGATAATAAATGCAAGTTTTTATCGTCACACAAGGATTTATTCCAGGAGGTTAAAGTTTCAGTAACTATGTATTGCTAACCAGTATACATGTATGTTTTATGTACCGTCTTCATTTACTAATTTCCCAATAATTCCCAGTATATGTAACAGTTTCCATTATAAGTATACAAATTTATAATAACAGTTTCCATTATAAGTATACAAATTTATAATAAGATCACATTCACCATAGTGTGACTTTATCAAAGCCTTACCAGAGACCTATTGTTACTAGCTAGATTAAAATAGATTAACTTCATTAAGCAACGTCGAAACTCCCCGAAGCTTAAAGGCATAGCTTATATTGGAAGTTTGATATTCCCCATTGTTTTAATGCCATTGAGAGCGTGGAGAATTCCCAAATTCTATTGTACGCTACCGCTGCAGCGTACTGGCATCATGCATGCATAATTTCAATGCGGTAATGTTCATTCTGCAGAAGACAAACACGACATTGAAGAGCTAAATGAGGAGAGTACGGGTAGAGTTATCAGAACTAGATGAAACCCATGAAAATGTATACCTACATCTGTAGCTGCGCATCTATCGTTTTGATTAATTAAATACTACTATCATCGAATTAATTTATCATCTAGGATTACGTTGATGACATAAGTAACCACTTACATGAAAAAACACTGAAATACCGTAGCCTATTTAAACTACTGCATTGTAAGTGGCTGTCTAAATATAGAACATAAGGTCCCACAAGAAGTCTATGCTCTTCTACTTTATTTTAAAACAGCAAACATATTTTTAACGAAGGTTTAATTCTTTGCATTGATAGTCATGCAGCAAATGGGTAAACGGATTCAAAAAATAAAAATGTTATAAGAACTAATAATATTAGGCAGGTATGCTTAGAAATGTATACGTAGTCCGGTTTGATTTATAAATAAATATGTTTATATCTATGTTTGTTGTACATTTATAAGACAATAGGATGTGTCATGTCATCGTGTGGGAAGAAAAGCAGATGAGGTAGTAATAGGGCGGGGCGCTCTGCCCACGGCGATATGCACCACGCCTCGACGCCTGCCCAACTCGACGCACCCCAAACACTGCTTAACGGAACAGTAGCCCCGCCACACTAACTATATCTTGTCATATCTTTTTACCACATGATAATGTGAAATATTTTGTAACAAAACTGTACTAAACAGCACAGTGGCCCAACGGCCCAACTAATAACAATTCTGCCAATATAATCTTCTTTAAATTCTATATTAAACAGCTAAGCCAATTAATCTAGCTAAGCCATAACTAACTGTATCTTACCATATATTACCGGTTTCTAAAAGACCATTAAGTGACATTTTGACAAATTTGAGTTTTATGTACTACGTAAAAGCGCAACTTTTACTTAATCGACCAGTCTGGTCCGTATTTTTCTATCATTTGACAGTTACCAGATCCAATACTTTTACAGAGACATCACCATATCATACCTTAGCATACCATATTGTTGATGGTCACATTTCAACAATACTAGTCCTAACTCATTAAAAGTTACACAATGATCTTAAAGTAGCCCAATAATTTGGTATAATAAAAACATCTGTATGTCTTCAGAATTTCTACGGACAACATTTTTCACAATTTTGCTCATAACTCAAAATTACGTTTAATCACTTAACGGCCTTTTAGAAATCGGACGACAGTATATAACCACAGACATTGCGGCCATCATTCTTAAAAATTGCACTACGAGAATACTGCGGGATTTAGTAAAACAAATACTTATCTTGTCGCCTCTTACAGTCATACTATAATAATGGGTGATTTTAATACCTGCCTTCTTAAAAATTATTTCCGTTCTTCTTCTCTTCATTCTATCATAGAATCTAGCAATTTATGTATTCTCCCTCTGAATGCTAGTCATCATTACCCAAACTCTGTTCCATCACTTCTCGACCTAATTTTTGTTTCTTCTCGTGATCACGTTGCTAAACACGGGCAGTGTTCCGCTGACGCGTTTTCTTATCACGATCTAATATTCTTTTCTTATAAAATTCGTCCTCCTAAGGCCAAGTCAAAAATTCTCTTGCAGCGCAGTTTTGGTAATATGAGTCTTGAAAGCCTCCGAGCAGACGCCAGTGACATTGATTGGGTGCCTCTCACGACTTTGGAGACAATTGACGAAAAGGTTAATATCTTTACCGAACGCATAATCCAACTCTTCGATGTCCATGCTCCTGTTCGGACTATAAGGGTGAAACACCTACCGTCGCCGTGGCTTACAGATAGCATGAAAAGGGCTATGTCCAGAAAAGCAGCGGCGAAGTCTTGGTATAAATCTCGCCCAACCCCGTTGAACTGGGAAAATTATGTAAATGCTAGAAATCACTGCAATAAGGTGTGCAGGAATGCTCAACGACAACACATTCATAGTTCAGTGGATAATGGAGATCCAGCGAAGGTCTTGAAATTTCTTAGATCAATGGGAATCGGAAAATCGCGTCAGGATACATCTCGATATTAATTCTCTAAACCAACATTTCTCTACCTCATCCAATTTTGATAGGACAACTAAAGCAAATACTCTAAATCATCTTTCTACTCTTCCGACTCCCGACTATTCCTCTTTCGTCTTTAATCAATTCGCTGCTTGTGATGTTAAGAAGAGCATCTTATCCATTACATCTAACGCAGTTGGAAGTGACTGTGTCAGCCGTAATATGATCCTTCCCATCCTCGACGAAATCCTCCTTGTCTTATGTCACACCCTTAACAACTCTATCCTTAGCGGTGCTTTTCCAAATGCCTGGAAAGACGCCCAAATTATCCCGTTACCAAAAAAATCCAATCCAGTATCCTTTTCTGAATATCATCCAATATCCATACTACCGTTCCTTTCCAAAGTCCTAGAACGTCTTATTCACAATCAGTTGAATACATTCCTTTGTAAGAATAGGCTTCTAAATCCCTTCCAATCCGGTTTTCGTCCTGGCCATAGTACTGTCACAGCCCTCGTTAATATTACGGATGACATCAGGCTAGGCATGAAAAATGGGAAGTTAACGGTACTGGCATTGCTGGATTTTAGCAATGCTTTTAATACTGTTGACTTCGTCATTATGCTTGGCTAGTATGCTCTCTTAACATATCTCCAACAACAATTGATTGGTTTCGTAGTTACCTGTATGGCCGCCGACAACGTATTACTATTGAGGATAAGTTATCTGCATGGAGTAATACGACTGCTGATGTGCCTCAGGGAGGCGTTTTATCCCCATTACTCTTCGCAATATTTATTAATTCAATCTCTAATCAACTGCTTTCTTCTTACCACCTTTATGCAGAGATCTTGTCCAAATTGCTGAGTGGAGCAAATCCTACGGACAAAGAGTCAACCCTACAAAGACACAAGTCATTGTTTTGGGCGGCTCTCGGATGGTTTCGAGAATCGACTGGTTGCAGCTTCCACAGGTTTTCTTTGACGGTATACAAGTACCTTTCAGTGAAAAGGTAAAAAACCTAGGGATCTTCATGGACAAGAACTTTTCATGGGATCCACAACTGCAAGAGACCAGTCGCAGGATGTTTGCGTCAGCTGGATCCATGAGAAGACTTCGTAACTTGTTACCCACTGCCACTAAAACTGCGCTTGCACAATCTCTTCTTCTTCCCATCCTTGACTACGCCGATGCCAGCTATCTTGATCTCACCGAGGACCAGTTCAACAAACTTGAGCGACTTCAAAACTTTTGTATTAGATTCATATTTGGTTTACGCAAATATGATCATGAGTCAGAATTTCGTGTTAAACTCAAGTGGCTTTCAATATGCCTTCATCGGAATACTCATATTCTTTCCCTACTACGAGTATACAGTATTCTATTTAATCCTACTACCCCTCCTTATCTTAAAGAACGTTTCGAGTTCATGCGTGATTCGCACTCACTGTCCTTGAGATCATCGGAAAACTTGAAACTGAAGATGCCTCTGCATTCCACAAGATTCTTTGATCATTCCTTTACTGTCCAGTCCATACGCTTGTGGAATGCATTGCCTGTATCTGTGAGGCGTGCTCAGTCGCTAGTTTCTTTCAAAAGAATGGTGAAAGAACATTATTTGGCTCTATAGTAGTTTTTAAATGGGTAGTATTTAAACGATCGAATATAAATTCAAAGTAAGGGTGTCAAAAATACTGATTATGGCGTACTCAAATAATAAGTGGGCGAAAGACTGAGGGCGAACACAAATACTGAAAACGGCGACTTAAAATTACGAATTTGAGGTACTAGTTATTCAGAACGATCAGTATAATAATTCTTAAGCGAACAAATTTCACTCACATTATTTTTGTATGTAAGGTTGTTTGGGTTTCCAAAGGAGCGTCGACGGTTCCTATTTCTGTCTGCAGGGTTTAAAGTAACCTAACACAACCTATCAGTGTCGGGGTAAGGAAACGAACCTAACCTATCAGTGTCGGGGTAAGGAAATGTATATTTTCGCCCACTCAGTATTTTTGTCGCCCACTCAGGATTTTTTTCGCCCAAATTAGTATTTAATTCGGACACTTGGAATTTTAGTTGCTAGCTTAGATTAACTGTTTCCCACTGCTAGTAGCTCATTTTACGAATTTTAATCATTCATAATTTTTCGCCAGTTAAGTAAGTTAATTTTTCGCTAACATATTTTAATGCCGCTCGGTTTAGTATTAAAGTATCTCATTAACAGTCTTCCATATAAGTATTATTTATTGGACCGATTAATAATTCCCCATTATAAATTTGTACGCTGCAAATTGCCCTTTATATTTTTCTTAACAATTCTTTCCATCCAAGGGTTGTCTGGAAGAAATTGCTTTATGCGATAAGACCGCCATTTGTACTGTTCTTGATTACCTGTATTCCTTCTGGTTTATTTCTTTTAGTGTACAATAAAGTATATCTATCTATCTACTCAAGAAAAATATCACTGTATTTATACTATGTATGTATTTATACTAACACACTACTAAATGACACAGTACCCAAGCCATAATTAATTACTTAACCATATTTTGCCACATTTTTTTCAAGACCGAGATCATTTTTTTTATGAAATATGTTTCGCTAATCTGCTTTATAATGCGCAAAATTCTAACAAAAGCATAAGTCGGCACAGTAGCCTGTAAAATGTTGATCTCAAAACTTATATAAAATTTTGCTGAATGGGTCTAACCCAAAGATTCAATTTTTGGTGATTGACCAAAGAAACGATGGATGAATAATGTAAAAGATGATATCACTAGAAAGATGTAACTAAGATGACCCCAAATAAGTTGAGATAAGCGCAGGAGGATGATGATGATGATGATGTCAACGATCGATAACTCTGTTAAAGTCTATGAAAAAGATCTATCACGTAGATACATACTTAAAATATGTTTGTATATTTTTGTAAGAAAATTATTAAGAGGCTTTATTAAGTTAACACCGCGGGAAATAATAAAATAATTTTAATAAAACATGTCGAATTATTAAACTGATGAAACGATTACTTTTATGAATTATAAATAATACGATCGTGGGAAGCGTTTTGATTACTTAAAACATTAATTTTATTCCAAAGTTTGCCTGAACTCATCACGTGCTATATTTACAGCCTATATATAGGTATTGTCTATCCTATCAAAAACATTCATGTAAAAAGCCAAGTCTCGAGACTCTTTTGCCGTAAAAATTTCCGAGATCTAATGTAGAGCCAAGTATGGCATTTCATTTATAAAGATATTTTTCTGGACTTGGCAATCACGCAGCATAAGGATATAACTATTCTACTTATTCTACTTGTTTACGGTATTACAGATTTGTTTAAAAATTTTAAAAGGTATCTTGCATCACAATACATCCTCATGCTGCGTGATTGTAAAGTCAAAGAAATGCCAGACTTGGCTCTACATTAGATCTCATTTCTTTTTACGGCAAAAGAGTCACGAGACTTTTTACAGGAATGTTATCATTTCATATTGTAAAGGGTTTATAGGCCGTGCCTGCTCGACTGTGGTGGGGGCACACCCGTGCCCTCTGATTTTTAAATGCTTATTTAAAACCTCGCCATAGTTAACTAGGAAAAAATACAGGATAACAAAAGATGATATCGGTTGTTGTTGTTTGGGAGGTTTTCGTTTCGATAGAATATTTTTAAAGCATGTTTGGGTACATATTGGTAAATAAAGTTAGTAGCATGAACTTCATGGTAAATATTCTAAAGAACTGGCTATAGAGATCTTCGCAGGTAGCAGTGCGCAAAGGGCTTCAAAGGACCTCTTTCCACAAATACAATAGCCGCCTATAGAATACTGAAAATGATAATTAAGTACTCATCATCATCATCATTCATCCGAAAGACGTCCACTGCTGAACATAGGCCCCAAGCATCGCCTCATCGTCATCGCCATCAATTAAGTACTATCTCAACTTAAATTATTTAGGGCCTTCCTCTATTAATAATTAAGTAACTACTCATCACTGCTGAATCATCACTGCTGATTTGATAACCAATCCTCTTGGGATGCTGTGCTCCCAGGCCACCATGTTGTTAGTCGTCTATAGGCTATACGTAAACAATAGCTCACTAATGCCGTTAGCCTAGAGCGTTTACTATACGTCAGTAATATTATTTTCAGTAATCTACCGACCATTATAATTATAATCTCCGAAATTAGCATACCAACTCGTATGTACCCAGAAAAAATACTTATTCCCTTTTTCATATTCCATACTCTAAAATGAACCTCGGATATTTCGCTGCTGTGCCAAGGCTTTGTAGGCAGTACAATAATCTCGAAAGCTGATGTGACAGATATCAGCGATACTTTGAATAGATACAAGAAAAACGTGAAAGAAGCTCTCTTATGTTAATTAATTAATTAGTAAGTCTGTATAATTTTAACTATAGGTATTAACTAATTTTTATCTATTGTAATACTTTAACGCTCAACATATTTTAACTCTTCTTTGTAACTTTATATCTTCAGTAGTGATCCAATTAGATTGTTATTGTTAAAAATTTTGTACTTGTGTTTAGTTATTTCTTTAAAGCATGTTGTGGTCTCCTGTAAGTGAAGGAGTACACTGACTTGACTGTTTCCTTACATAATATTTTGACAAATTGTGTATGTCCTTTGTTGGTGATCCTTAAATAAATAAATAAATTATACCAAAAAACGAACGTAGAAGTTTTGGATCGAAACGAAACAACGAACTTATAAATATACGATTTGGGAATAGGGTGAACGAAAGACAAAATGTCAAATCGCGAAAATAGTTCGATTTTCGGAATCGGCTCTACCCCCTGATTTAGAACGATTGGATTAGTCATTTGTCGAACGATTCGGTAAGCTATCTTTTTTTTCTCGTTACGAGAATCGTAGACGGAACAAGATAACAAACCGAATCGATAGACAACTGCTTATCGAAAGGGTCCTGAATCGGGGGTTGACTCGGCTCAGCATCGATGTGATCTCCGACATGACACAGCTCTATTACCAACCCTCCGATACACATACAATTCTTTATAGGGGTTACTCTAGCAATCTGTTACAGTCATCCTATTACAAGAGATGCACTTCAAGGACTTCATCCAATAGATACATTTAATCGGCATCAGAGAAAGGGACAAAATACTGTATCGTGCCAAATTGAACTATCTGGGTAAATGTATTAAATATTGCAAATCTACCATTTGTTACTCAGTGATTTGATAATGTAGGTGGGTACATTAGCTGCGCTTCATCAGATCATGTCTTAATCTTAATCTTAATAAAAATTGTTTCGACTAGCGCGCAAAGTACCTACGGCTCTGACTTCGTGAAAAGTTCTGAGTTTCCTGGGATGAAAAGCGCCTGTTAGAACTACTACTTGTATAAGTACTACCTATTCATTAAACCAATACGCTCGTGAGTAATACACATTCAAATTTCAGTGCTCCAAACCGTAGCTTACAGTATCATTTTCAATTACATTAGTAACCATTTTATCGACAGACTCATTTGTCATGATAATTTGTTTCTCCTAGCAAAGTGTGACTACAGTTTTATATTTTCATAAGATATGACGATGCCGACATGTTATGAAGAAATAATAAACGATCATACAGTAAACGGTGTTTAGTGATATAAATATGTAATCTATGTAGGTTTGCAACGGAGTACCGCGGCACTGCTTACATCGTGTGAACCACGCGGATGGGGGCTCGAGCGGACGCGGTGCGAGGCGGGCGCGGCGCGGCGGCGAACCGAACCCAAACTTATTGTAATAATGTTGTTAGAACAAACACCGCGCGCCCTCCGCCTTGTTTGAGATTACAATTACGGTTTTAGCGAACTGATTTATTAATGGACCGCCTGATCCGCCCTTGATACTTTAATGTCGATTTAATTTGCATACTACACTAGGTGAGTAGATGATTGTGTTTAAGATCTAGGTAATTTTATAGAGAAATTTTATGTGGTAATAAAGCATTTGTTTCTGTATAAAGGTATTAATTTAGTATTATAATCTGTTATAATACCTGGTTACCATTAGCATGAATGGCTTTTTTATATTTGCGTAACAATTTAATCCTTTTTGAGTCAGTTGCATTTTTTCAAAGTGCGTACCTTGCAAATATGTAGAAATACGAGATATTCATTCGATTACACTTATTGAATTAAAATAGCGTGTAGCTAATATTTGTAATTGAACACCTAGGTCTTATCTACACTCCTAGACTCTACCTTTATGTAGATTTTTTAATGTAGAGTTGAGTTACCATGATTTCCGTAAAATCTCACATGTGTGAAATCCCAACTATCCATAACATTATACAATTCTATAAACTGAGTAATGAAAGTCGTTGTTTTTTTAATCCCAAGCATCGTTAAAGCCCTCGCACCTGTCGTTTTCCATTTCCCCATTAGCAACGAAATGCATTAGTCAATATTAAAGACGCCATCCGCGACTGTAATTCCACAAAGGGCACTTCAAATCACACCCATCTCTTTTCGGTTGATGTCAAAACATTACTCCTCTCTACGGCCGGAGGCTGAAAAAGTATCCCCTCGTGTCTGTCACTTCGTATCAATTACCGCACGCAAACACCCATGCTCTCGCTCTGTGCCATAAAGTCGTATCTGCACTCTGCGCGCCACTCGAACTGAAATTCAATTGTCAAAAGATTGCTTTAATAGTACCACAATACCTTCACAAAGCGAAAAAGTATTTCATTCCGACGAAAGCCTTACAAAACAACACTTAAAGCTACATGGGTAGATGTCAAATTCGTTGAGCCACACTAGCCCGAAGGGAGTCCCAGAGGGTCGTTCTGCAAACAACGCGCTCCCCTAAACGTTATACTTTGAAAACAATAATTTGTATTGCGTATCGAACGCGTCTATAAATAATAGAGTGATACTTCACTCGCTGATGTGACCACGCTTGTTACATTTAACAAGCTCAAAATAATTATTGAATTGTCAACAATATTAGGGGCAATTTTATGCGTTGATTTGTTAACTTGTGAATTAAGATATTTTTCTGTTTGGAGATAGCCATTCCTTTCAATAATATTGTATGTTTAAATTGAAAAACGAACCCTTAAAGGGTCAGTTCGTTATTCGTCAATCTGTCTGTCCCTCACAACCCTAATTCTCGGGATGAGTAGAGGTATTAAGTTGCAATTAATTGTAAATATTCTACAAACTCATAGTCTTGCGCCAACTCACAGTATTACGCCTTAACTCAAGCTTCTAAATCAATGCAACAAAAATACTTATAGGTACCTCATATCATCTGCCTAGCCTTTTCCCAACTATGTTGGGGTCGGCTTCCAGTCGAACCGGATGAAGCTGAATATCAGTATTTTACATGGAGCGACTGCCTATCAGACCTCCGCAACCCAGTAACTGGGTAATACGATACTCTTGGTAAGACTGGTTGTCAGACTTTCTGGCTTCTGACCAACAGTAACGACTGTCAAAGATCTACAAATGACAGCCGGGACCAACGGCTTTACGTGCTTTCCGAGGCACAGAGAAAACTCGCTATGGTAAATGGTCACCCATCCACAGACCAACCTCGGCAAGCGTGGCTTAACCCGGAAGATCGGTCTATGCGGCTGTAATTATTTAGCCACGAGCTCCTCACTTATAGGTACCTCATAGTGGTCCACAAATGACATCTACATAAACCGCTGTCATATTGGTCTCGAGAGAATGTTGCCATGTCAAAAGAATGGCCACCAGTATCCTCCTATTTTACCACTGTGTATTGAAATGCTGTCCGCCGATGCGTGACTTCTTGGAAACCATGTCTGGTCTAAGCGCACAGAGTGCGCAAGGCCAAGTTCTGGTCAAACCGACCGCATGCGCACTGTGTAATATTACACGAACCATTTCAAGCCTTCTTCGACCCCCTTTATCTGCGAGGCTAGTTACGTTACAGAACTGAATTTCATAGTTTAATGTTACCAAAAAGAAGCAGTATTCCCATACGTCTAGGTAGAATAGATTCAAAGACAAGAACCCAAAAAAAAGGGGATTCACTGACTAACTGATTGACTCATAGATCACCGAGCTAGAGTACTTCCACCTAGGCTACTGCTTGGAAAGGAGGACCGGACCAAGTGGTCTACATGAACAATATCAACCACACATATGTCTATGGTACCTATGTCATTAGATAGGTTGTATTCTAATATACTGCAATAGCTACTATGGCGGCCCATTTCAAATCGCGCTGTGTGAAAAAAGTTATGGCGATGTTTCATAGGTTGGATTTATCTTAATGAGTTCTCTGGTTTTAAGTCGTAGGGCTAGGGACTGATGATGGAGTTGGAAAGTAGTCACAGGAACCCAACAATCAAATAATGAAACTCCTTCAGGTTTGAGCTCATTTGATTTGTCTCAATCAGTTATTTGGTCCTGAGACTCCTGAGAGTAACTATCCAGATTCTCATGACGGAGCCAGAAGGTTGCCACATCCTTGTAACTCACCCAACAGCCAAATGACATGCCAACTCCGTCGAGTATGGGCTTGTTTAATTCTTCTCGGTGAGTATTTTGGTTCGTTAAGATGGACGTGTCGTTACCGTCGTTATTCGCCATAGAAATAATTTAGATTTTCCGGCATTTCCTTATATTATAGAATTTGGTTAAAAAAAGTACCTGAGCAAAAAGTTATGAAATTTCACCAAAAACATATTTATGTGTCAAAAACAGGCCAACTAGGTCTGTGTTTTGCTATCTGAAAAAAATAACTGAAATGTTAACGCTATAACAGGTTCTTGGCCAAGACAAAAATTGGCAAGTTTTCAAGGCCTGAATATTGCTATTTCTTTTAGATAGCAGAACAGACGAGAAATGAACCTTTTTTTAACCGACTTCAAAAAGGAGGAGGTTCTCAATTCGGTTGTATTTTTTTTTTATTTTATTTTTTATTTTTTATGTTTGTTACCTCATATCTCCGTCATTTATGAACCGATTTGAAAAATTCTTGTTTTGTTCGAAAGGATATACTTCCCGATTGGTCCCATTTAAATTTTGTTATGATTAGACCATGAACTTCAGAGATATGGAACGGAACTCCTCATCGGATCAAAGCAAAATTCTCAAATTACTAATATTGCTTTGTTTATATTTGTTGTTGGGAACTGACTACTTGAAAAGAGGAGAGGGTGCTTGTCCCCCCCCCCCCCTTCCCTTTGGAATGTTTTCATTATATCGTGTAAGGTATCATTTGAAAGGACTTTTTATGCCCGACTACGTCAAAGCCAAAAATAAGGGTTATGAAGGAGGGGTTAAAATTATGACACTAAAACGTATTCAATAAAAAATAAACTTTAAAAAAAGTAAAAACCGACTTCAAAGAAATACTAAAAGGAGTAAAATAATTACCATAATATAAAATTAACAGTTTCAGAAGTCGGTGCAACTCTACACTGAAGCAAATAGAAGCCACCGACTTCTGAAACTGTTAATTTTATATTATGGTAATTATTTTACTCCTTTTAGTATTTCTTTGAAGTCGGTTTTTACTTTTTTTAAAGTTTATTTTTTTACAATTTGATTTTGGTGCGATGATATTTTCTAGACCACACTCACGGCCAACTCAAAAAAGGCACTTAAAATATAATACGGTGATTTTAATTACTTGAAGACTTTTTGAGTTATTACAAAAATAACATCGCATGTCGCTTAGTTCACACTTTCGGGAAATCGTGAATATTCTATGAGTTCACTCTTTAGAAAATATCATCCGTCAATCATGCTTTTCAACGAATCGTGCATCGGCGGACAGAATTTTGGAACTCAGTGGAATATCTGTGTATCCTTCTTCGCACTAATAACAACAAATTGCGCAATTTTTTTACCAAAGAAAGCAAATAAAATCATGAAAGGATCATATTCAAAAAATGCTTATTTTAATTCCGACTCCGTCATTAAAAAACTTGTAGGGTACTTCCTGTTTGCCTAGTATTCTGAAATTTGGCGTGAAGGAAAGTCTTACAGTCCAGTCTTATTTAAAACAGATGTTAAAGCCTAAAATATAAATGTAAAATAATTTCCTGGTTCTCTTTGGACTGATTACGCGAATGGTACTATTGTCTACGGCTATGTTATTCCTTTTTTTAGGGTTCCGTATCCAAAGGGTAAAACGGGACCCTATTACTAAGGCTCCGCTGTCCGTCTGTCCGTCTGTCTGTCCGTCTGTCACCAGGCTGTATCTCATGAACAGTGATAGATAAACAGTTGAAATTTTCACTGATGATGTATTTCTGTTGCCGCTATACCAACAAATACTAAAAAACAGAATAAAATAAATATTTAAGGGGGCTCCGATACAACAAACGTGATTTTTTTTCCGTTTTCATAGATAATGGTACGGAACCCTTCGTGCGCGAGTCCGACTCGCACTTGGCCGGTTTTTATCTACGTGAGTATTCCTTTCTTTTGTCTACGTGACTATAATTACATAATTATGTATTTTTCAAACCTGAAAAGCAATGATGTCATAGGTACACTTACAATGGTCGTGTCATTGTGTCATGTATTTTATTGAAGCCTGCGTTTGTATCAATGCAATGTGTTGTAGAGTTTCCACGAACATTGTTTTGAATATCAGGCACTTTTTATTCTGTATCGATATACCTATAAAAAAGTATCGGGAATGGATGATTTGTTTATGGTCCCAAATTCTTTTTTTTTTTTTTTTGTTAGATTGGGTTTCCATTTTCCAAGTTTTCCATTTTGGCGCGGAGTTTGAGTTACATCAGTTATTTAGATTAAATACAGTGCTATTTTTAGTTAGATCATATATCTAGTGTGTATTGCGAATTTCATAATGGACAAAAACAGTTTGTCTTAAATTTTGCATCGCCAATAGAAATTCGTGTTCGGAGTCACTAAAAATGTTACAGAAGGCTTACGGTGAATCGACTTTATCAAAAACACGTACTTATGAGTGGTACAAAGCGTTCAAAAGCGGTCGAGATGTGATGGAAGATTTGCCTCGCTCTGGTAGGCCATCAACGTCTTCAACTGAAGTTAACATTGCAAAAGTGAAGGAAATAGTGACTAAAAATACTCATTCATGTATGGGAAAGATAGCCGCTGAACTTTCTGTGTCTCACGAGTCGATCCGTGCCATTTTAAATAATCACTTGGGTATGAAACATGTTGCCGCTCGGCTAGTCCCAAAAGGCCTGAATTTTCTCCAAAAACTCAATCGCACAAGAGTCGCTGAGGACATGCTAGAACGAGTCAATTTCGACCCAACATTCATGAAACGCATTGTTACTGGTGACAAGACGTGGATTTACGAGTTTGACATTCAAACTAGTCAACAAGCTTCAGAGTGGCACCTTCCAACTGAACCGGAACCGAAAAAACCACGCCAAAGTCGATCAAAAGTCAAAGTCATGTTGACTGTTTTCTTTGACTATCGCGGTGTTGTGCACTCTGAATTCTTGCCGGAAGGTCAAATGGTAGGTACTCGTAAATAAAGAATATTATTTGAGCGTTATGCGGGGTTTAGGAGAGCAAATTCAACGAAAAAGGCTAGATTTGTGGAAAGAAAATCCTTGGATTTTGCATCACGATTATGCACCTTTGTACAAGGCCATCATTCTGAACGAATTTTTGACCAAAAACTCAATAAATACCATCGAACAACCGCCTTATTCAGCAGATATTGTTCCAGCCGACTTCTTTCTTTTTCCTAAACTCAAATTACCACTTCATGGCACCCGTTTTCATTCGGTTGAAGACATAAAGGAGAATTCGCGGCGAGAACTGAACTCAATTCTGGAAAAAGCGTTTAAAAATGTTTTGTAGATTGGATTATTCGTTGGCGTAAGTGTATCGTTTCTGAAGGAGCATACTCTGAAGGCGATAAAATGAATTTGGATGAATAATTAACATTTTATGTATTATGGCTTTTCCCGGTACTTTCTTGACAGAGTAGTACCTATGTATTATTTAATCCAGAAATACCAATTAATTGCATGCAGTGCATGGACAATTAAAAACCAGTTTTTTTTCGTGAAAACACAGTTTTATTTATAACGCTAAAAGCGTTACTTAAATAATGGTTACGATTGATAATATCGGTATGGTCGCAAATTAAAAAGAAAAAAACTGTGCCAACCGTGATACGCAGCCAAAGTTTTGTTTTTACATGGGTACTATAAATAATTGTCTCAACAAATAGGAATCAACAAATATACAACCAGTCGTTATGTGAACTGTGTATATATATGATAACTACAACAAAGAATTGAAAGATTGTGTTATCAACGTTTCGTTTGACAATGAAAGAAGAGTAACAAGCGTAAAATGAAACAGGGCGAGTTCTTTGATCACTTGATGCCGGATCGCTGCTCAGCTCATAAAGGCGTTATTGCTTTCAGGCGACACGGAAGCACAGGACAAAATGGCGCCGCTTTATTACTTAGTAACACATTGCTAGCGTATCTGTTTTATTGTAGCTACCTATTAGGAGATAAGTCCTGCCGGGGGGAGGCTGCAGGATGACAAGAAAACGCGGCCGCCGCTTGGGGCTGGGCGGAGCGTCACGCCCACTTTTTCTTGCTCATCGCTGTGTAGGGATTCTAAGGATGTTCTTCCATTTGTGTCATCTGCTCGCACACAAGCATTACTTCGCCAATATAATTAGGAGCGCTATATATCAAACTTTGATGCAAAGTATGAGGGAAACGAAAACGATACCGTTTAAAAATAGAATAGATGGTAGTGATATATTATTTGGCATTTTTTTATACGATTCTGAAATATGCATACTAGACGTTTCTACATTTGTAAAAGTGTGTTCGCAGAATCCTTTTGAATACTTCAGAAAATGTTGATTATTTAAATGCCCATTATTTTAATGCTTTTCTATTTTTTGTTTTTAAGTCGTTATTTTTTTAATAAATTTTCTATTTTCATATATGATGGGTATTGTCTACTTATTTCAAAATGTGTTTTAAACTAAGTATGCAATTTTTTTATTAAGAAACCTATTGATATTCTATACAAAATTTCAGTAACAATGAGGTATTCGTCTACGGAATCAATGTGTAGTTTACAATACCTCATTATTATGTAGAGTCATTTAATATCGCGACGGAAGGAATTAATAATTATAAACGAGACCTTGTGAAAGCTGAAAAAGACAAACAAATAAAATATCTTGATTTAGCACACGAGGTTGTCCGCTTGTTGGATGTGGACTCAGCAGTCATTGTCCCGATAGTCGTTACGGACGGCGAATGGCCTAATAGCCAAGAGCCTCGATTAACACCTTAAGAGGCTCTCGTTGGACGGCTGGATTAAGGGCTTGATACAAAAAGCAGTACCTACCTACTCCTTGACACGGCACGCATAGTGAGGAGGTTCCTTTCTCTGGAGCCCTGACTGCCGGTGGGCTACTATTTTTTATGTTTTTAAATGTTTTTTTTATAGAAATCATCATCATCTGCCTAGCCTTTTCCCAACTATGTTGGGGTCGGCTTCCAGTCGAACCGGATGCAGCTGAATATCAGTATTTTACATGGAGCGACTGCCTATCAGACCTCCACAACCCAGTAACTGGGTAATACGATACTCTTGGTAAGACTGGTTGTCAGACTTTCTGGCTTCTGACCAACAGTAACGACTGTCAAAGATCCACAAATGACAGCCGGGACCAACGGCTTTACGTGCTTTCCGAGGCACGGAGGAAACTCGCTATGGTAAATGGTCACCCATCCACAGACCAACCTCGGCAAGCGTGGCTTAACCCGGAAGATCGGTCTATGCGGCTGTAATTATTTAGCCACGAGCTCCTCCATCCGTTTTTTTTATAGAAATGTTTAAAAATATAAATTAATGTGTATATTAAATGAATAAACAACAAATAAACATATTATAATTACTAGCATTTCATTTAAGATTTAAACGCTGTTGCACTCATTGTCCTCATGTATATTAAGCTTCGCAAAGACCGTGATCTTCTCTGCGGAAAATTTTAAAATCTTGAAAAGCAACATACGAGTGAAGAGCAAACCATTTATTTTTACATCCAAAAAAAAAAACAATAAGATTTAGTTACCATCTTAACACTGCATGTATCGACTGTAAAAGCAAACTTACAACATACGCTAGCAAAAAATCAATAGATTTCGAGTTTTTTTTTTTTTTTTTTGAGTACCTGTAATTAGTAATTGGGTCAATCACCAAAATAAAAAATTTCAGTGTCTGAATAGTTCGTAGGCTTTTTGTATTTTAATATTACGACGTCTCCTTTATTTATGTAACATGATAAAAGGTTTCCTTTAATAGAACATAATTAAATTAAAATAACAATTAATGCATAGGTTCGCTTCAATTCAAAAAAATAATTGTGTCCAAGGCTTTTCGTTGATAGCTCTGGAACGAGACGAATTCTCAAACAAAACAAACGTGTTCTCAATCCCTAGCTCACGCTTGCGACCAGTTTTCGACGTGCGCTCTCAGCTGTACTCAGAGGGACGCGCATGCTTTGCCAAGCTGCCGATTTTTAGAGGTAAACGATTAATTACTCTGGCTTTGGATTTCTATATATTTGATCTCTATGGTACAATTTTATCATTTGTTATTCACTTTCTTTATGTTTCAATTCAATAATTAGAACGGTTTTAGTGATAAGTACACTTATTGTGTAGAAATGATAGCTTTCTATTGTTTTAAATCTCTGCAGCATACATGAATAAGTTACCTACTTTTTTTATTGCTATGGCATTGATTCTGACTCTGAGCAAAAAGACCAGATCGATCGAATAATTGCATTATTTTTACTGGTAATTATATTTAATATAAATATGAAATATTTAAAAATAAATTCAATGCGTTTTCAAAGTCAATAGTCATGTGTCGCACGACTGTCTCTCGGCTGTACTATTATATTATATTCTGTGCTCTCGGTTAAACAAAAAATAGACTAACAAATTAATTACATAGAAGTTGATGAAGAAATAATCGGTTGGTTGGTGTCAGAACACAACAATGCCATCAAAGAAATAGACATAAGAAGAAAAGCGAGAAGAAAAAGAGGTTGGCTCTAAGCGACGTAGGATGGCTAAAATAAGAGTAGATCCTCTGGTGCTGATCGCTCTGGCCTCGAAAATTTCCAACCTAAATATGCCCAGAACTGCTTGGTTAAAATCGAGGTCAATATAAAAATAGGCTTTTCGAAATAAAAATACGGAACACAATTAATATCAATATATAAAATACACCAGAGAGATCAACCAAATACGCTGATTTTGGAGATCCTCCCAATTCGATTTTATTTCTCTCTAATGTTTCAAATTGAAAAGCTTTTTACGTGTTCAAACGTTGAAAGTAACCATTGAAAGTTAAATACTAAAAGATTTAGGATTTTTTCTAGGTACAAATTAAAGAATAATCAATCGCAAAAAAATACTATGACGCTATGTGAAAAAATACAGGAAACACATCCTTATTTTAATAGCTATTTATCGAGCTATGAATGTTAAAAATATTTAGAAATGCTTGTAGAATGTTTGAAAATACTTATTGATAAAGTTTATGATCATCAATGGCTACAAAAAATCACATAGATAGAGCTCAGAAAAATAATTATTTATCTACAAGCTACAACAAAGAAAACATAATTCTGCTTTCTTTTGCTTATTTTGACTCTTTAATTCCCGAAGATGGTCAGTAAAATATTACTAGGTATTTGGATTGTTTATTTTAAAATGTAGTCTAGACTGTTTCGAGGAAAAAACCTTTTGTGCGCGAGTTTCACTCGCACTTGACCGGGTTTTTGGCTCTAAATACACATTAAGCACATCTAAAGTTTTAAGTGATATCGACACAAGTACATTTTAATAGATCTATTATTGAAAAAACTCGTGCATAATAAGTAAACTTTCAAATTGTATTCCTACCAAGAATATTTTACAAATAATATGTGTTGGTATTGTATAATCATTAATATGTAGTCATAATAAAAACGGCCTTGCTTCTAGTATCAAATAGTGCTTTTGCTAAGTAATCTCTATAAAATATATTTAAATACCTTTATATGAAGTAAGAAATATGGGCGTGCATTTGTTTTTAAAACATTCACCATATATAAAACTGCAGAAAAAAATAGTTAATCACAGTAAAAAACAAGATTAAGATAGCTGGATAGTTATATTTTTGTGTGAATTGGAAGTCATGTCAATTTATATTCTTTATTAAAATACGGAACCAGTATAAGTTATTCCTTAGAGCTCAAACACACGTTTTTTTCAGGCGCCGTCGACGCGCGTTTTGCTATCGCGCGTTGTCGGCGCTCAGATTACTTGCGATTGCATCGCTGCAAATTCACGAAAAACGCGCTACAGACGCCCGTGAGTAAATCTCCTTGCAAAGTAAAACGCGTGTAGCACGCGCGCGAAGGAGCGTGTATCGCGCTACAGACGCGCCTGAGCAACTCTCCTTGGATTAAAACGCGCTGTACGTATGTCTTTGCAGCTAAAGAGACGCGCTGTGCCAGCGCGTCTGTATCGATGTAACTCCGCGCTACAAGCGCGTCGACAGCTCGCGAAAAAGTCGTCGTCTGCATACTACAATTTTATGAACGTATGAATAGGTAAATTGGTTGCGATAACATCGCGTTTGGAGAGCGTTATAGTTGCGTGAGACGCGCGTCGACAGCGCCTGAAAAAAACGTGGTGTATAAGAGCCCTTACCTTCTTCTTAGCGTGTCGATGACCATCTACACCGTGTCGGCCCAGAACTCAGTAATGAGTTTAGCACAATCCGTAGCGTCAAGTAGTTCTTGTGGCGTACAGATAACATTACAGGGCAGGCGGGGCATGATATTAAGTGCGCCATAGTTTGCGGAACGGCACCACATTTACACTCCAGGTTTGAGTTATCCGCAAATCTCCACCTGAGCAGGTTTTCCTTGCTTCGACTAACCTGAGTCCGAAGTCTATTTGGAGACTTCCAGGTCAGCCAAGGCAACTCATGCCCAGGTGGGAAATTTCCGGAAGGAGCAACAAACGGAGTGGGCAGAGAAGTCTCGCCACAGCTGGACTTTTGCCTGTGAACGTTCGCCAGTGAGCGGGAGGACACGCTATGCAAAGCTGTTACAGCTCTTAAGTCTTTGCCGAACGAGAATATTGTAGTTCAGAGGGTAACGCGTATCGCTTCCCATTTTGATCCTTTCGCTAGAGCTAGCCATACTGCTCTACGAACTTCTGGTGGCGTCATTCGTGCCAGTGGATACAGCATTTGTATCGAGGTCGGTTTAAGGCAACCAATGATAATCCGGCACGTTTCATTTAGTGCTGTATCCACCAGCTTTGCGTAGGCAGAACGACTTCACTGTTAAACCTATGTGTAACCTAAGTAACTAAGTACCTGCTTAGCTCATTTGTACCATTTCAAACAAATACATCATCATCCTGACCTTTTCCCAACTATGTTGGGATCACCTTTCATCAGATTCGATTCGTCTAAGGTGACGGGTAAGATGTGGCTGAAAATCTGACTTATCAGAATTCTTCTGGTACACATAAGCTTAAGACAATCGGAACTGCCTGAAGCACAACTCAAAAGATCTCGATGTGCAAAGGATCACCCATCCAATGCTTGAGCTAACTATTTAGACATAAAGCCCCTCACCATTACAACCAAAAATAATTCCATGATAAATAAAATCATAACACAATCATCAAACAAATAACATGATTCACTCGCATGTATGTGTTTTCCTAAGTATCTATTATAATCTCACATGTACAAGCAACATAGAGATACGGTTATTATCTTCAAACACCGTAGCTGCATTATTATGGTTTAATTATGAATATCATTGGAAAATATACCTAAATCGTGGAGGTATAAGTGAATATAAGCCATTCAGTTAATCAGACAGTGGTGGCATAAGATCAACATTGAGGGCGCGAGGCCCGCGGGCTCCACCGAGCGAGCACTCTTCGGAGACAAAACTAGATTACATCTCACTTAATAATTAATTTGTGTAAAGAGTTGAACGTCTATCGTACAATGGAATTGCAAACCGCCCTTCTTGTCTTTTCGTTTACTCAGCCGCCGTTCTTCGTAAAATATTGACACAGTGAGATTTTATTCAACAAACCTGACGGAAAAACAAAGTAGATGTCAAGTCAAATCAAGGCAGTATTAAAATATATTTTTGTCGCCCACTTTAAGATACATCCCTAATTTAGGTAAAATACCTAACTTTTAAAAGTTCTGTAGCGCGTGTACACAAGTTGCGTTCCTGCGTTCTGCGAACTGCGCTAGCTGCAACTAATTTTAATACACCAACAATTTATTTATAACACGGTTAGGTAAGCTGCGTATTGATTTTACTAAACCTGTTACTAAACTTTGAAATACTTCGTAGTTTTATGCTACCAATCGATAGAGTCAATAATGAGGATCAAATACATAAATCTATCTAAAAACATTTAAATTGTGAAATCTAACTTTAACTTAGGTAGGTACTTACTAATTAATTTAATAACTATACCATGAAGGCCAAATTGAACATAATATCCACATAAACATAGAAGCCAGCAAGTTTTTACTCAATAAATACGTTGTTTGTCGTTCCGTTTTATTTCATAGAATAAGTTCAATTAAATCTCATTTCTTTAATTTAAGTCGCAATGTCTATTCGAGAGATTTGATCCTTAGATATTATTGGCCTAATCGATCGGTGAAAATAAATTCAAAATAATTATTCTCGCAGTTATCCAAGTTCGATTCCTGTCTCATGCAAGCGATTTATGAAAACTGTATTTATTGCATTTAGAATAATAAAAAGATTCCTTTGAATTAAAACTATCTTCAAAATTAAAAGTAGCTTTCCTCTAGGCGGCGTTTGTTTTTCTCACTCTGTATAGAAACACTTTCTTATTTTATAATGAATTCAAATGAGCTACTTGATGGAACAAATTGTAGCGTTAAAGTTTATAGGGACCAACGGATAAACTTATCTACTTTCTTCTTTAAATACTTAGTATATGTTTTATTTCATTTCAAAATTTTACTCAGTTCACTGCATCAGTTTTAAAGCTAAAAACAAAAAAGTTGAATCAAATACAGAAACAAAGCAATAGCGGTGAGCGAGCGCTCGATTTTGGGCAAGTGTTGTGATGGCTAAACAAAAACGTTTTAATAATGCAATTTCCAATTGCCGCTGCGCAAATAGCAGGGGCAACAACGAAACGAGTGTATTACTGCAAAAACACAAACTTTTGTTGTATCTACAATGTACCTCTCCACAACAGAGCAACTGCTAAATTATAAAACATTTGAGATGTGATTTTAAAGACAACACGTAAAAATAGTTTGATTTTATCGCGCTTACCTACTATTACCTAGGTTAAGATACTTTCAGGGATTTAAGATTTGCATCCTAATGGCACTTTTAAAATGCTGTTCACTGAATAACAAATAATCGTAAATTTTTTGAAAATAAAAAGTTAATAACTATAAGAGCTAACTATACTAAACTTATTAGGTTCTACTATTTAGTAAATTAGTTACAGGCCTCGTATGGAAATTCTTAACCATGTGGGCCTTAGTTGAAGAAAACCCTGTTATCCCATGGGTGTCATAAAGGGTGAAAAAATATTGTTTTTAAAACTAAATTGGACAATGATCTACCTGTTCTTAACTGACAACATTTTGATACGATTGCTTATATATCCGCCTACAATTATAAGCGTGTATGTGGCCCCTAGTTATAAATTTTTATTAGACAGTATTACGAAAATATAAATTGCAATTTCCGACAATATGACTCAATAAATAAAATAAATATACTGTTTGCAGGAACAACATTAGGAGGAAGAAGATATTCATAATTATTTACACGTAGTATATCTCCCTAATATTATGCTATGACTTTGAATGAAAGAGGGGCCGTTCAACAGGACGTATGTATTAAGTTTGATATCTTAAAAAAAATAGCAAAACCAAAACTATGTAAGTAAAGAATTTTATCTTCAGCGCAAACTGCTGAACGGCGTATCTTTCATCTAAGATTTTTTCTTGTCTCTTCTTTATTATATCTCTAACTAGAGGTCGCTCACGGCTTCGCCCGCGTGTTTGTCCTTTATCGCGTATGCATGTATTATACATGTAAACCTTCCTCTTGAATCACTCTATCTATTAAAAAAAACCGCATCAAAATCCGTTACGTAGTTTTAAAGATCAAAGCATACGTACATAGAGACAGACAGAAAGCGGGAAGCGACTTTGTTTTATACTATGTAGTGATAATTAAAGATAGGTAATATGGTAATCACTGCATCAGTTGTTATTTATCCGTTTTTAATTTTTCCATGAACCTTATTCTCAATTGAAATTATGAGTATTTTTTTGGAATTTTCCAAATTCACTGGTAATATGTAATTTGCCTTTATTTTGTGTAAATTTTTAACCGACTTCAAAAAGGAGGAGGTTCTCAATTCGTTTGTATTTTTTTTTTTATTTTTTTTTTTTTTATTTTTTTTTTTTATGTTTGTTACCTCATATCTCCGTCATTTATGAACCGATTTGAAAAATTCTTTTTTTGTTCGAAAGGGTACACTTTCCGATTGGTCCCATATCAATTTTATTATGATTAGACCATGAACTTCAGAGATATGGAACGGAACTCCTCAACGGATCAAAGCAAAATTCTCAAATTACTAATATTGCTTTGTTTATATTTGTTGTTGGGAACTGACTACTGGAAAAGAGGAGGGGGTGCGTGTCCCCCCCTCCCCCCCTTGGAATGTTTTCATTATATCGTGTAAGGTATCATTTGAAAGGACTTTTTATGCCCGACTACGTCAAAGCCAAAAAGAAGGGTTATGAAGGAGGGGGTTAAAATTATGACACTAAAACGTATTAAATAAAAAATAAACTTTAAAAAAAAGTAAAAACCGACTTCAAAGAAATACTAAAAGGAGTAAAATAATTACCATAATATAAAATTAACAGTTTCAGAAGTCGGTGCAACTCTACACTGAAGCAAATAGAAGCCACCGACTTCTGAAACTGTTAATTTTATATTATGGTAATTATTTTACTCCTTTTAGTATTTCTTTGAAGTCGGTTTTTACTTTTTTTTAAAGTTTATTTTTTATTTAAAAGTTATTTAAACTGTGTGTAAAGCGGGTAACCAAAATTTAAACAGTAACAGATTTTTTGAATTGAAAATTAGTATGAAGTTCTCTCTTTTATTCCAGACTTTTCAATATTTTCCGATTTAAAAAACACCTTTTCTTTTCCTAAATGCGGTGTAAAAAAAACTTTTTATATTATTATAGGTATCCTAATATAAAAAGTTATTTTACATCTTATTTCTCTCCTCTCTCTTGTGCCATTCCTATTTTTTCGTATGAAGGTTGACCGTCGGCATATTTGTTTCTGTACCTCGCAAGACAAAACAGCTCTTCAACGCTGGCGTTGCCTATCCATCAGGGAAATGTAAAAGTTTCCACTTGTTTTCAATTTAGAGTAAATTCGCTGATTTCGGTAGATACACCATCTAGATACGTCCGTACACATCGTCGTGAATAACATCGTAGTAATCTCAATGACTACGAATTAAAAATTAAGTTATGAAACGATCTTGTTACTGCAAACATGTAGCAAAATTTTTAATTCGTTATTAACAACATTGTTTGATTAAAACAAAAAGAAACACACCTATGGCTTCGATGAAAAAAGTTTGAATAAGAGAACAATTTATCCTTCAGCAAATTAAACCTGGTCCATGATAAACGAAAACAACGGCTTCGCATAATAAAGAATAACTTTGGTTGATTACTCAAGTCGTAAGTTACGCAAATCGGAAAAACTCTGTTATCCGGGAAAAAGCCGTAAAAGTGACCCTCATTAGTGGTATTGTTGTGCTTTTATCGTTCCCTCCGCTCCGGTCGGGGCAGCATAAATAAATCAAATTTAATTAACTCAGATTAATTTTCAATTTTCGCCCGCGTCGGGCGTCCCTTTTTATTTGCCCTGAGGCAAAATTCTACTCGGTTGAAAACTCTACCCGCCCGCGGTGATTTACTATGGATTCCTTAATAAAAAGTTTACACTTAAGCAAATTTCACATGTAGACCGTTGCTCTCAGCCAGACAAGCCATATAAGTAATTTAAATTACTTATATTTATTACGTACATTTATCTTTTAACTTGTCTACGTATCTGGCTTCATTTTAACAATTTAGACGGAAAATTAACGATCTTCGGCAAGTGGTTATAAATTGATATTACTGAAACATTAAAACTGTACATTTAACTGTGATATGAAAATACCTACACTTTACCAACGGTTTTTCTTAATTTAGGTAGAATCTAGTAGAGCTCCAAACTTCGTTAATTTCAAAATAGTAGATGTAATTAGGATAAAATCGAAAAGGCCTATTTTATTCGATAAAGTATCACCCATGGCCTTAGTCTAGACTCTACTATCTTGTAAAAAGTTGCAGTTGCTTAATTGATTGCTAGATGTAATTTGTATTGAAATTAGCAATGATTCGCGAAACACATTTTGCATGTATCTTTATCGGAAGTTCTGTCAGCAGAGGCCACAAATAATAATATATGTAGATAACTAATACATATTCATCAGTAGTGTAGGTACTCATAACAAAAATCAGTTATTTCAGTGCTATACATGCGCACATACTTCAAGCCAACACTTGACGTAATACGAGATGAATTTCATTTAACTTACGAAAGTTAAGAACTACAGAATGTCATTTGGATTTGCGCAGTCCGTGGCCGGATAAGATGAGTGGGCGTGCAAACAGTGCCGGCCGTATCCGACTGGGTGGCATGCTGTCAAGTGGTCGGCACACACGACACACGCCACACTCGGCGCAACACCAGTAGCCGCCCGGTAGCCCTCAAACATATCCCGACTACACAACATCACAAATTCTATTGAGAGCCCTCAGTGTCTAATATCTAAGATACGTTTTAGGCTCGGTCTAATCTTGCAGTGATGGCAAGTTCAATTCAAGTTTGACCACCAACGAAATTAGGAACATGGAAACTTCTTTATAAGGAAAGGGACAGTCTAGATGCAAAAGACGCAACTAGATTTTGTGGCGCATTTTGGCACAAGCTTGTGTCCGGCAGTGGAGCAATCCAGCCTTTAGCCTACCGCAGCTCCTATAGGCATAATTAACTGATAAATAATCTATGCACTTCCACCAACTAAACCCATTGAAGTCATGACATATTCCATTAAATTATCGATGCAAAAAACTGAAATTCCATCAATACATTACGTCTTAGTCTTGCTTCTAGAGAAAGTATCTTCAGTTCTTGTAGTAGTGCATAACGGCCGACCACCCACATAGGTGGCCTCGTAGAATATGTCGCGTCAGCATTGTTGACTCTTTGGCCCTTCGCTACTACTAAACGTTACGCCCCGTTAATCTTGTCATTCGTCACATACCAGGCTACGGGCGCCGCAGATCTATTTTTATGGATGGTTGATGTAAGGATTACGCAAAAATTGTATTTTTTTTTCATATCAGACGTTATCGGTTTGGATACAATAAGCTGGAATACTCGTGTGTTTACTAGAAGACTGGTACTATCTAGAATCAGTTTAAATGTATTTGTGTTCTATGTGATCTAAATCAAAGCAGGCCTTATATCCTAATCATAATTCTTCAAACTCCATTCATAAATCTTTTCTCCGCTCTCAGGAATAGGGATAATATTTACTGTAGGTGGTATGTAGGTACATGGTGATGAAATTAAAAAACTAATCAGAATACCGTAGGTTATTTTTTTAAGGTTTACGCTTAACTTCTATGGTTTCAAACTCAAATCTCATTTATTCAAAATAAACTAGAATTACTTAGTTCTTTTTGAACGTCAATGTTACAATAGACAGCCCACAATAAAAGCCCTCCCTTCACCGCTTCCTAGTGTTTATGCTGTGAAGCAGAAACGGCGCAACAAACTCCCCAGCAACACAGCTCGTCTGTCAGGTGAATAAATTAATTGAATCTATACAAAAAAAAAGAAAAATTTTTACAATAATAAAATTATGCAAAAAAAGGAAAAAAATAATTAAAAAGTATATAAGTAAATCAACTCTGTATGAATTGAGACAAATCATAATCGTATCTAATACACATAAAAACTATTGGTTTCCAGGGAAGCCACATGTGCAGAAAAGAACTAGCGCCACACGTCCCTATCGTCAACATAGTCGTTTATCTTATAGTATGCCTTTTTAATGAGAACTGATTTAACGTAAAATTTAAATTTGCCATATCGGTGAGATCAATAATTGTTTTAGGAAGCTTGTTATAAAATCGAACAGTTTCCTAAGAATGTCTTATTCGTTTTGAATAATTTAAGGGACTCTAATTTATGTTTGTTCCTAGTATTTATATTATGAACGTCGCTTTTTAAATTATACATGGGCAGCCATATTATAGATCGCACGGATTGCGCTCTTCTGTATTATAAATATAGAGTCGCGATCGGCCGCTGCGTACAGCAGAATACCATTGACATAATGCTGTGGAAGTACGCAAGTTTAACTTGTATGGCAGAAGATGAAAGTACATAGTAAACGAGCAATTCATGTATTTGGTTGATAATAGCGAGCAAATACATGAAAAAAATCTCTTGACATTGAGAAAGAATTTACTGAAACCATTTAAGATTCTTCAAATAATAAATAATTAGTAGCTATTTCATACATAGACGAGTACTCAACTCTTTAGTAAGTATAGACGCATTATAGATTGATAATCCTATCTAATAGTGTTAGAGTACTATCGATATCGAGTAAACCAGAATTTATGTAATCTTTTCAGTATCTCGATTTAAATTAAATACAAAAGTTGGTAAGTAGGTAAATGAATCAAAATTTGTTCTTTAATATTCAATAAAAGGAAAGTTTCAGTTATACGAGTACGGTATTTTTTTTTCTCTTTTTAACGTGGACGCCTTACACAACAAAGGACACAGAAAACAGTTTTCTGTTGGTATTATGAACTAAGTAGATTTCCTATTTAACTTCGTTTGTAGGAAAATATTGAAATATAATAAATATAAAAAAGACTGCAAAAAAACTGAAAAGCATCAAATAATGGCCATATTAAAACATTAACATTTTCTGAAGTGGGTGCTATGGTAATTGGTATACCACGCTGTAACGTTGAAAGAAAGTCGGCATGTTTTTTTCCGTTCTGTTTCGTCTAAACAATAACACAGCTCATACTAAGAAAAGTGATTGGATTGTGATCTTCAGTTCTAATAAAAATTTCAATAACCCAATCACGATAGGTGTAGGTACTGTTCGTCGTTGAGGAGTTCCATTCTCTATCTCCATAATGTTTCATGGGACCATCTCGCGTGTATGTGTTGTGTAGCTTTTGCGAACAAAAAAGAGTTACGTAAATCTGTTCAAAAACATCGGAGAAATCGGTATAAAGCCGGGTCCGCAGCGCCAATTTTCTAACAAAACATGTTAGCAAAACAGCCAGTCCGCTGCGCCTTTATCAAAAACTAGTTAGCAAAACAGTAAAGAAAGTTTAAGCCGTGGTGTTCTTAAAAAATCGGGAGTTTTGAGTGGGAATCCGGGACATCTGGAGACATTTACTAAAATCGGGAGACCTGGCAACACTGATCTTCCTGTAGTGAGCGCGAACACAAAATGCGTCACTTCCCCTCCCCGCAGGCGAACGCGGGGGATGTTACGCATTCGTCTCGGCAAACATGTTATTGTGTTTTTGGTAACAAAACTGTTAGGCCACGCCCCTATTCGGTTAGCAAACAATGTTATCCTGTTTGCAAACACGAAAACATGGCGCAGCGGACCTGGCTTAAAGGCGCAGCGTACTGGCTGTTTTGCTAACTTGTTTTGATAACATGTTTTGTTAGAAAATTGGCGCTGCGGACCCGGCTTTAGGTGTACATAACATATTAAATACACATCGGATTGATAACCTCCTTCTTTTTCTAAGTCGGTTCAAAATATAATCAAATTCCAATTATAAGATACCATGTCGAAAATTAGAAATCTACCGCAACTGACTGACGAAGTTATAACCAATACACAGACACTTAGGTATCCTAAGAAAAAAGAACTTAGATATCCTACGCGAGTCGGATGAGTTTCACTAGCAATAATTGGTTAAAAAAATCTTGCACAAATCTTAATTATTTTAAATATATTATGATAGTGTAACAGTTGTAGCAGTGCCCTCATTTATGGAGTAGTTTTAGTTGTCATCTTCATAAATAATACGATATAAATTTATGACCGTCGCGTATTGGGTAGATTTTAAGATAATTCCCCTAGGAACCCTTAATTTACCTTTTCACAGAGAAAGTAATCAGGTACCTTTGTCTTATTACTAACACATCATGAAGAATCACAATACAAATCCAATCTGAACAAAATCGACAGAGTCGTCATTGAGAACAAAATTGTATCTAGTATCTACATAATTTTGTAGATGAAATGGTTTTCGGTGAAGATGATGTTCACGTGTAATTCATAATGAAGTTTATAAATAGACATTCGAGAAACTAATAAAGATGGTAAGTACCTCGACCCTTTCTTCTTTTAAGTCAACCCGCAACGCGAGCTGTTCTCTGAGCACGACGTCGGGGTAGTGGGTCTTGTCGAAGGTGCTCTCTAGTTGCTCGAGCTGCTCCTCCGTAAAGATGGTGCGATGTCGGCGCTTGCGCTTTGGTGGTGGGCCCGTCAGTCCGGCCAGCGCAGCTGCCGCGTAGCCACCGTAGAGACCCGCGTACCCCCCCGCGCCTGATACCGCGCTGCCAACGCCGCTCACACCTGCACATAAGAAAGGGCATTGAGACTATTGACGCAGTAAAATTAATTTATATGTATTAGCCTATCGCAATCCACTACTGAATCAGGCCTATGCTAGCAAAGGGAGGTAATTCTCGTAACCGTATCACTCTACGCTGAGCAAACGGATTGATGTCCGCAGAGCCCGTCCTTCTAATAATAAAGTAACTGGCTGTTTCGGGCTACAGGTTATTTGGGCTGGCCACTTGGTGGTATCTATATCTTTGACAAACTGCCATAACTGCCATACCGATAAGCCCACACATCGAAGTTTCATACAAAAGGATGCATCTGCAAGCATGGCATTGGCATCAGCGTTGATGCTGATGAAACGGTCCTGTGAAAAGGCTGCCAAAGATATTCGCGCGGCAGTCAGGATCAACCCAAAAGTTACGTTTTCCCCTCCGACCTAAGGGAAGAGTCTCGAAGTGTGAACTCTAATCTGACACCCGTTTGAGATATTACGTCGTGTATATCGATTAATCTGTACCTAAGTACATAGGTACGGTAACCATTTAGTTACGAACAATAACACCTTAATAACTAAAATAGAAAAAGAGTTTGCTATTAATTACTTAATGTTATTACACGTATAAGTACACGGAAACGATATTCCGGGGATTACTTGCTTATGCATGTTATGGTACAGTCTTGGGCGCTTTTCTATGGCTTCTAGCCATATCTAACCTAGCGCCTACTTAAAACCTATGAAGTAATTTGCCTTTTCGGAAATTGTTACGTGAATATGTATATCCTGTACTCAATTATATTAACATGAATTTTCACATTTGAATAACTTAAAAAGAAATCCGAACTTTAAAAATGGAACACGTCGCCACGTATCTGTGTTAATACGCGTTCGAGTAGACGGTGCGTGAAGATCTGAGCTTAGAGCCCCATGAGCTCCCCCGGGCCGCACTCCATGAACGAACCGTTCAAAATATTAACGCCACGAATAAAAATTGAATATTTTTGTATACTGCCGGTAACGCGAGAGGCATTACACTGTATTATTTCTTATAGGAATATAAAAGCTTTTAAGGCCGGCGGCACGTTGCTAAGGCGCTATCGGCGGTTTTCCACACGCGCCACCTCTGCAACTCCGAGCGACCGCCTAAGCCCTATCGATTTTGAATACAATAAGAACCCGTGCTAAAAGAAAAATGTAACTGTTTATGCTTTATAGCAGTCTTGTCAGTTGTGATTGTGATATAAAATAGAAGAGAAAAATAACTGACATTAACTTATAATAACAACATTCCACTAGCTGATTAGTAATTGGCATTATCGTCACTTGAATAGGTGACATAGTTTTTCTTTTTGCAGTGATATTACAAAGAAACTACAGAACGCTGCGTGCTGTGATCTTTAAATAGTTATTGTGCTCCTTCCACATTCATACACCTTGTCAGACACGATCGCTATTCGTCATCGTCATTATATCAGCCCGTAAACGTCCACTTCTGAACATAGCCTCGCAATGCCCAATGGCAGCTGCGTCCTTTATCGTACTCATAACAACATTATTGTGATCTCCTCCTCCAGTAGCCTCGTACAGCAAATTGAGTAGGTAGTTTTTTTTTTGTCATATTTTCTACGTAGCTAATCTGTAACATTTTAATTATATAAAGCAATAAAAGATATCTTCCTCGCTTGCGCTCCTGTTCGTACTCGGTTGAACTATGATAGCCCGTTGTTTAAAAAACTGTTCTTAAAACCTAGGCTCGGCCCGGCAGTGCTGAAAAGCCTTACAATCTTTTGCCACCCGCAGCCGCCCCATATAGTAGAGATAGATAATATTACAAGTTTAGTTGATGATGCCTAAATTATTCGAATGACATAATATGATGAGCATTTAATGCTTTCCCCCTAATTTTCAATTAATTTGCTCCCTCGGAGAGGGTTCTCTGAGAGAGCAATTCAAATTAATTTTAGTGTCAAAGTACCTACTTAACAGTATCAACAAACAGAAGTTTAGGGCTAAACATGACAACAGCCGGGGGGGACGTTCAATGATTTCCTACATTTTATATTTTAATATGCAACTAAAGCGAAAATATATTAATAATAATTTTAAAAAGTATATATACAAGGTTAGTCAGAAAGGGGGTACTAATCCGAAAGGGGGTTAAAGTACCCATGATAATGAATAACTTTTGTTCTACAACTTTTTCCAAAAGTCAATAGTTTAAGAGAAATAGGTGATCAAAGATCTCGAAAAAAAAGCTCTAAAATCTATCTATACCCAGTTATGATCAGCTGTGTTCACATTTTAGGTCCTATTTGGGGTCATGAATTAGAAGCACCATTTTCTGAATTTGTAACTAAAACAGGGAAGAAGAATTATTGAAAAAACTAAAATTAAAATCAACTGGACTTGAAAAAAAATTTGCCGAATTTTGAAATTTTAACACTTGCTTTAAGACAGTCATCAGTGATAATATACGTGGCCTGCGGATTAGTACCCCCTTTCCGACTAACCTTGTATAGAAAATCTACAGATGTAGAAGAGTTTATGTGTATAATAAATAGAGCAGTAAATAAATAAAGATACTTATAACACTGCGAAATGCGTATCGCCCAGATTTGTCTATCTAAAATCTCGGGCCGTCTCGGTTAACCGACTATTTTTAACCCCCGACGATAAAATAGGGGGTGTTATTAGTTTGAAGCCTTCGTCTGTATGTCTCGTAGCTCCCAAACGCACGAACTGATCTCGATGCGGTCTTTTTTATTTGAAAGCTGGTTTAATCGGGATGGTTTTAAGCTATGTTTAATGGAAATCGGTTCAGCTGATTGAAGTTTATCTGCTGTTTTCACAGTTAGTGTAGGGATATCAGCCATGGGGCGCTGTCAACGCTGCTTCCCAATCTGGGGGGCCCGAGCCTCGCCTGCAGGCGGCTCTACGTGAGGAACGTGCGATCGATGGCCTTGTACGGGGCCCCGATCTGGGCGGCTGACCTGACGGCCGGCAGCATCGCTGTTCTGCGAAAGCCGCAGAGAGCGCTGGCCATCAGAGTCATCAGGGGATATCGCACGATCTCCTACGAGGAGGCTTGCGTACTGGCCGGATCTCCGCCTTGGGACCTCGCGGCGTTAGTACTCGCGTCACTATATCGGTGGCGCGAGGAAGCGAGAACGCGGGGCGAGCGGCCGATGCAGCGACACTTGGAGCTGCGTCGGTCGCAGCTGCACGAGGCCCTGGTGGCGGAGTGGCGGGACAGGTTTTAACGCCCTACCGCCGACCTCGCCACCGTCGGGGCGATCCGGCCGGTGCGAGCGGCGCTGGCTCGGGAGGAGGCACGGCTCCCTGTCGTTTCGGGCGACGCAGGTGCTCTCGGGGCACGGTTGCTTCGGGAAGTACCTGTGTCGCATAAACAGGGAGCCGGACGCCCGGTGTCACCACTGCGGCGATTGCCGGGAGGACACGGCGTGGCACACGCTGGCAGAGTGTGCCGCTTGGGAGGAGCCGCGCCGTGCCCTCATCTCAGGAGTAGGCGGCGAACTGTCGCTGTCGGCCGTGGTCGAGTCCATGATCGACAGCGAGGAGTCCTGGGACACGGTGGTGTCCTTCTGCCACACGGTCATGTCGCAGAAGGAGGATGCGGAAAGTGTGAGGGAGATCACCTCCACTCACCCGGCCCGCAGCAGACGCACCGGGCGTCGGCGGAGGGCGGACAACGCCCTCTTCCAGCCCCCCTAAATGGGTCCAGGGGCGACAGACTTGGGGAAGTCTGCAACCCCACACATCAGGACCCGAGGCGGCGGCGCGAAGTGTTCCAAGCGCGCCCCTCTTAGACGGCGCGGGGGGAGTCTAACACCTCACTCCCCCCGCTAACCCGAGGAGGCCCACTGCAGCGGGCCAGCACCAGCCGGGGGTTGCGGAAGTGTCGTAAGTTCCCGCGACCCTCGGCGCAGGTGTGAGATGGAACACCGGGGTGGTTTTAGTCAGTAAGAGTCTGACAGACCCCTCCGCCCACCCCAGGGCGGAAGACATCCATGAGGATTTCCAACCCGAAAAAAAAAAAAAAAAAGGGATATCAGCCATAAAATGGATATTTATTACACTTTTGCTCGTCCGATCGACTTGAAATTTCAAGCACAAGTATGAACAATAGTGACAATACTATATTATGGTACCGTTAAGCTGTTCTGATCGACGGTTTGGATCGGAAGGTTGTTTTAACACTACTCCCCCCGCTCAATACCTAATAATCAGGCAGACTTATCAATCTAGCCTATTAACTTGCCTTGACTGTTTTTTTTAAAAGATGTGGTGGCAGTTGTTTGAAAATTTACTTGGAAGGTGGCTCAGGGTGGCGATCGGCACTCCATAATAATCAGTTGTAGACTTTTATTGATTTTTGTGTTGTTGAGTGTTTGAGCTCGTATGATTCGTCATGAAAAGCACTTTCCCGCCACATTAAATGATTGCTAACAAGGAACGATAGCGCCATTTCAATGTCTGGGTTTTTTATGGTACTCGCTAAAACTGTTACTGTATAATAGCGTTCTAAATATCAATATTTTCCAACAGACAAGATATAGCTCAACCGAAAGCTTTACGTAGTTTTTCTGTGGCCTAAAATGTCATGTCTCTGGGTGATCCCCGGGAAACGGGAAAATAAGTAGGTACACAATAGTTCAGTGCTAAATGTAGGAACATATTGCTGCCTAATATACCTTTTTAATGTTCTAATCAAGTAAATAATATTAATTTTAAATAGGTAGGTATAAAGACTGACACACAAGTATGGACGACTACTACTACATATAATGGACCACCGTCGTTTTTCAAAAGGTAGGGGTTACCAGCGATAAGACCGCCAAATTCAATCGATTTAAAAACTCAATCATACAAACGATTTACGTTTTTCTCTGTGTTTCAATGGAATGTGCAATAGAAATAAAGAATATTTCTGTTGCACTGTGTTAATGTTATATCTAGATCAACGTACGCCATGATCGATACCTCTCTTCGCCCGCGTCCCGCCATTTTTTGGCCGTGACTTACCTATACATTTGCAAGTGGTGTTTTTTTTTTCATTTTGCTTAATTTCAATTAATAACTTTTACACAATTCATAAGCTCATTACTAAAATAATGATTACTCTGTGCGAAAGTGGATATACCTAGAAAAGGGTAAGTTATTTCCTAATAACTTACATTAAACAAACTTCTATTAGTATAATAACTTTTTGTACATACCAAAATACAAACTTGGTAAGGCATATATAATATGGACCAACACAAGTTTCTAAATATTGACTGCCCTTTCACTCCGGAACGGATATTATGAATTAACTCATTCTATTTTTTTTTTAAGATAGCATCTACTTCAAGGAATATCAGAAAAATAGAAATAAGGCACGAACCAGAAATGTTTGTATGGTGATGGTCCTTTTTCCGAAGATATTCATGGAGAGCAATGAATCCAATGTACACTTGTCAGATGATTGGCACAAGGAGTGCATTAGCGTAGAAAGCGTAGCAGCTAAGTACTAGTGCCTTCCTTTTAAACACTTTAAAATAATTTTCTTTAACTTTGATTGTTTAATCCCTATTAAAATGACCTGGGGCCCAATTCTCCTAAAATAAATTGTTGCCAAACGCAATCGAACCACAACCGTCAGTCAGTTTTTGTTTTCGAAAACTTTCAAAATTATTGATTTTGTTTTTTGTCTCAAACAATTCGACAGCTTTTAAAATTGAGAACTGTCTGAATGAACGGTTCGTCCTTGGTTCGGTTGTGATTTATCAAGATTTATTTTAGGAGAATTAGGCCCCTGGAGGGCTAATAACGCCGCATTTGGTTCAAAATATTTCGTTTCATATTCGTAATCATCACTACAAGTGCGTTGCACATCCAGTCGGCAGTTGTCACGCAGTTGCACTGACTACACTCTAATTGTCTTCAAACTGCATTTGACAGTTGCACAGTTTACAGTTGCGATTGGATGTGCAGTCTACTTGCAGTTATGATTAGAAATATGAAACGAAATATGTTGAACCAAATGCGGCGTTATAAGCCCTAATATCGTCCATATTACGAGTATAATACCTTTCTCAGATTAAGAAATATTTCAGTAAAAGTAGATTGTACTTTATAACAATTTTATGTAAAGTTTATTTTTTCGAACTGTTTGAATAAGATTAACTTCACTTTAAAATTCGCAATTCTATCAAAGAACGTCCAAAGTATGGGGTTCATAATTTTAGAACTTACTCTAACATGTAAAAACTCTAATATGTAAAAAAAGATCCACATTACTAAATGCTGAATCCGTCCGCTCCGCTCAGTGCAGGAAAATCCAGATCTAGCGGGATTTATTTATAGATTTTATGTTTGTTCGTGGAAATAATCTTCATAATTATGGCGTCCATACATTTTTATACATTGCCCTTTAAGTTTTTTATTTCTACGTCGAAACGCCGCGCCGCACTGCCTTTGTCATCGAATAGACAGTCGTCATAAGTTATCAGAAGCCTAAAAATATTTAAAAGTTAACTGTTATTTCTTAATTCCGGATTGTCATCGCTCCGTGTGAAATACTTTTATATCCAGGTGTATCAGTTAAAACTGGAAAATATTATAATTGTCTTCGTTTTGTATTTTTATTTCATTACTATTGAATATTGACTAAACGACTGCATAAAAGATATTATTATTCCAGATAAGACTTCGGTTGAGTTATTTAAAATATATATTTAGTCTAAACATCCAAAATAACTTGCGAACTCAATAAAAGAAAATAAAAGTTTGTTTTTGTTATGGCAACGATTCACCGAACCCTGGGGATATTTTGAAATTTTAAAATGTTCGCTTGAATAAGAGGAAAAAAGATTTTAATTGAGATAAGCCGTCTTCACCCCTCGATGCGGTTTGGCGTGTATACGAGGGATCGCCCGGGGCTCGTCGAGCCGACGATGTCTTGCACTTAACCGCTAAAGTACATAGACGGGTAAAGTTTCATGAGTTCATGACTCATACAAAAAATATAAGAACAACGTCAAGTAAAGAATTTCTTTCTCTAGAAAATCTTTACATATTTTTTTATAAAACAATTGTTTACTATTAAACTTATTAAAGGCGTTTGAATTTAGAGCAGTTTAAGTATCACCGACAACAAAGGTAAGTTGACTTGCATAAGTGAATTTCTTGTTCTATTTTCATATCTCCGCAAGGCCTACAGTAATCTAAATCTGTTAAGATACATTTGTCGACTAAGAAGTAGGTACTAACCTAATACAGAAATACTTAATAGAAGACCGTCTAGGCACTCAACTTGTAAAATATGTACCTAGGTAAATACTTGACAACTGTCATTAAATAGTTTCTGAAAGTTTTACAAAAACATTTCGTAAAGCTGAATGAGATTTTCTCTTTTATCTAAAGCTAAATGAGAAAATTCTATCTTATCTTGTGTAACCTACGTCGTATCAGACTAACTGTAATACTTTAATTTCAATAAAAATTAAGATCAAGAAGTCAGCGACACGCATTTTGTTCCAGGTGATTAACGCAACTGAAAGATTTCTGCCAAATCTTGGTTACACAATTTTTCCGTTCAAACGCAATCTCATAAAAAATATCATTCATCGAGATGTCTCTGGATGGTAAATGAAGTAATTATCATACGTCTGCGAAAAGCAAGGAATGGGTGACCGTTCTTTACACATCAAAAGCCTTCTGTGCCTCGGAGAGCTCGGCAAGCCGTTGTTGCCGATTGTCACACAAATACTAATGCTAAGTAACAAGAGTGAAAATTTTAGGAATCTGTCAAATAAAAAAATCTCGTATATTTTTGGGTTTCGGGGCCCTATCTAATAAAGTCTGAAGAACATAAAGATCTTGTCACTGCCGACGCCACTGTTGATATATTCGGTACGCTGCTTGTCGCCTATACATTTCACTAGTTACCATGTGCACTCAGCTCTGCAGCTACTAAGGTCTGCAATAGGTTCTTGGCAGAGATATTTCAGATTTCTTCAGATTGGAATAAGTGTTTCTCCAGAATCACATTACGCCCACAATAATGCAGGCCGTTCACGGTGTTCCCTTTGCTGCTGCCGAAGTCTTCACACTGGTGTCACTAACTTTTAAGTTGTCTGTATTTTTGTTCAGCCTGCAGTGTAGAGTGCTCTGACTAGAAGCATAGATTATTCTTACTAAGCGTTCATGCCTCGTTGAGTGAACTTCGGTTGAAAGCCTGGATTATCATTTTAAAGTGGTTTAATTATTGTTGGCTGCTCAGTATTCTAGACCTTTCTCCCGTTCTTTGAGATGCCTGGAAAAATGGTTAGACTGCTAAACAGTCAGCGAGTATTTGAGATGTATGAATATTGAAAATCAACTATTTTTACCCGACTACGGCGAAGCCAAAAGGAAGGGTAATGATTTTGGCAGTCTATGTATGTATGTAAGTATGTATGTATGTTCCACCGTAGCACCTAAACTACTGAACAGATCTTAATGAAAGAGGTGTCAATAGTTTCGTAATAATGCACGGGTAACATAGGCTATATGAATTTTATCAACATTTTATATGACGGAATTTAAACCTAAGATTCTAATCCCGAAAAAATTAAATTGAGATAATCATCACGTGTTTGGTATCAAAAGAAAGGTCTTGGTGAGCACATTACAAATATGTATATATATATCATATTGTTTAAGTCAAAATATGTGTTTCAAATGCGGGCGTACAGTTCCCGCGGCAGTCCTGTCTGTGCCTATTGGTGCCGCGGTCTATACCCTTTCTTAGTATGCGACGATGTAGATATTACACGGCTAGTGTATATGCCCGATCGGAAAACGGAAAAGTATTAAATAAAAAATAAAAGTTAAAAAACTATAACACGACTACGTAAATAATAAAAAATAAAGTTAAAAAACTATAACCCGACTACGTAAATAAAAAAGGGGTCTAAAAAGGACGAAACAAGAAAATAATTCAAATAGAAATCCAGAAATTCGTAAGTACAAAAATGGTCAAGGTAGAGCCGTGGTCGCACTTACTGTGTGTTTAATGGAGGTGTTCTTGGCACCTAGTAGTTATACAGTAAGCGCGACCACGGCTCTTAATATCTTAATAGTTCATATAAAATAAGTCGTCATTATTTGTTTAGTTAGCTGAGTATAATTTTTCCAAATAAATAAAATGTGCGAGTGGTCTAGTGACGAGCAGCACGTTGTTATGCGCTACAACTTTCTGCGTAAGCTGTCTGTATAATATGAGTTTGTGGAAGAAATGAAAACTGTTTTGGGGGAAAAGTATCCACATCGCACAACAGTTTACCGATGGTATCGTGAATTTGAACATGGTAACTTTAATGTTAATGACGCTCAAAGATCAGGGCGTCCCGTTGAGGCTACCGGCCCAGAAAACGTGGCCAAAGTGTCAAAATTATTAAAGGAAGATCGACGCATAACATATCAACAGATAGAGGAGATTCTGCAGATAAATGCACCAAGCGGACACAAAATTCTTCAGGATATCCTTGGCGTTAAAAAAGTTTGTACGCTATGTGTGCCGCAATACCTCAAAGTTGAAAAAATGAGGCTAGAGTGAACTGGTGTAAAAAAATTATAAAAATGTATGCAAATGGTACTTCAAATACCAACATTAATATTGTTACTTGTGACGAAACCTGGCTGTATTATTTTGATGTACCTTCAAAAACCAAGAATAAAGTTTGGCTGTTTGAAAATGAGCAAACTCCAGTTCAGGTGCGGAAATCACGTTCGGTTAAGAAAAAGATGATCGCTGTATTTTTCACACGGCGGGGTATTTTGGAACGAGTAGTATTGGAAAGTCAGCGTACTGTAACCGCCTCCTGGTACATAAATGAATGTTTGCCCAAAGTTTTTCAAAAGCTTCAGGAAATTCGACCAAATTCGAGAATGGACACTTGGCATTTTCGTCATGATAACGCTCCCGCGCATCGAGCATGTGATACGGTCGAATTTTTGAATACCAGTGGTGTTAAAGTTCTTGAACATCTTGCGTACAGCCCAGACCTAGCTCTATGTAACTTTGTTCTTTTTCTAATAATTAAGGATCCGTTGAAAGGGAGGAAATTTCAAACAGATACTGAGCTTTTGGCTGCTTGGGATCAGACCTGTTCAGAACTCCCAGAAGCAAAGTGGAAGGACATTTTTGATGATTGGTTTTTACGCATGACTTTTATGCATAAACTGCCATGGAAATTATTTTGAACGATTGTAAAAATAAAAGCTGTACTGCAAAACTTATCTAGTGACCTTTGTATATAATGGGGGAGCCATGATTCATGGAAAAAAACGTTTTTTTTTATTTCTTTTTATCACTAAAAGGTATGAAATAAAAAATAAATCATTAAAAAACACGTCTGCCTTGTCAAAAAGTAAATTAAAAAATTGAACTAAAAAATTAAAATCAAGCTTTAAGTGTTGAATGGGCACAAGGTAAGTACTAAATAGATTATAATATTTACTGTGCAATTAAACCGCCATTGTGCCCAAAAGTGGAAAACTGAAAACCAATCTTTTCATTGCAGTCGGGGGACGGTGCCTTGGAACAGTTCTTTACAGGTCCCCCGACTTCGCTAAAAAGATTGGTTTTCCATTTTTGGGCAAAATGGCGGTTTAATTTTTTAGTTCAATTTTTTAATTTCATTTTTGCAACAATGCAGGCGTGTTTTTTTATTTTTTTATATTATTTATTAATAAGTATAACTATTGCGTTGTACAAAGAAAGAAAATTGATAACGCAATCTTGCATAGATTATAATGCGTCGTCATCATAGATTTTAGACAAGCTGCAGAAAATAAAATATCCCGGGCAATTGATTGTAAAAGCAACACACTTACGTACTGCATCTGACATAATAAACATACCCTACTAACATTGAAGGGTGTAGGTAGAGATATAGATATTATGTTACATTTTTATTAGAACTTCTAGTTTATGATACCTAAGTTAGGAACGAGAGTTGATGATTGACGCTTGCTCACCGCGGGTTGGCAATTTCAGACCATTACGTCCAGGTTTCCTCACGATGTTTTCCTTCACCGTATGTCAGTGGCGTCTTAGATTAACTAAGAAAGTAGGGGAAAGGTGTATAAAACGATCCCTCTAAGGGAAGATGTATGCTATAGCCAAAATATTGAAGTTATGTGTGATATAAAAGTAGTTTTGGTTCATTTATTTATGTGATCTCATACTGGCGTACCCATTTTTTTAGATTTAGTTGTCTTTTTTAAGTTATTTAATGTTTCTCAGAAGTCTACTAAAGGATCATTTTGGACACATAGGTGTCCAAAATGATCCCAGGGATATTTTAAACTTTTATACTAAAAATACTTAGGTTCTAATAAAACCCATTTTAATTTTATGATATTTATTTCCAAAAATAACAATAGGTAACTGTCTTCTTACAAACAATTAAATCTTAAATCACTCGGAGAATTTAACTTCTTCTTTTTAATGTCTGTACTGGAACTGAAATCTGTTTACTGGCCGTTTTAAAGGGCTTTCCGTCTTTCACAGCGTCTACTGCCTTCAGCATGGCATCCTCACTCCAGTTTTGGCGAGTTGTTTTTCGGATGATCCCAGTGATCATTTGACACGTGCTTACAACGTGTCAAATGATCACTGGGATCATTTTATACACAATGAAAGGGATCGTTTGACCCCAAGTGCAATGTTTGCACACATCGCTCAAAAACTAACCTTAAACATCACCATACGAGTAACAAAATATACTTAAAACGTTATCAAACGTACATAGAAACCACGAGTAAGACAGTCATTTAAAAATAATTAGTAAAAATGAAATAATCATACACTGAAAAGTTACTTACTGTAGATAAAAAGCACTGATTTTATTTTTTTGATCAAGGAACAACGTACAGTCAAGGACTTTATATAGAACTGGACCGAGATCTTGGCAATTTATATTTTCTAAAATAGACTTTATATGCAAAACATAAGACATAATATGGCTTGGCAAACATTACGGTACACTTGAGATAGCAATAATTGTACCTTGTGTCCCTGTCTAATACACACTGTGTGTTGTCACGTAAATAGAAAATGCATATTCCTAAATTAGTAGAATTTTTGAACTAAATGTACAAATTCATAAACCAACTTTTTTCATCTTAATTTATCCCAAGAGACGCGATACAACTATCGGAACTTTTGTTCGTCAACGATTCGTTTTAAGAGGACTTTTTTTCGTCAACGTAAGGCCAGGAGGCGATTTTCATATAATGTGCTTTTATCTATAGTTTTTTGACAGCTTGATATTAAGTCAACGCATTTATTTCAATTAGACCATATAAAGACACTTTTGATTTATTAGGTATTTATAATAGGAAAAAAAAGAAGTTACTGCCGCGTTCCAAAGTGTAGATTCCTATGGATTAAAACGGGCAGTAAACTACATGGTTACTATTTGCATCAAAAAAAAAAAATTGGCATTTCGACACATTGTCCATATAGGCCAATCAAATTAGCTAAACCTGGACATAATTCGATAACTCGTTGTTTTTAGTATTTTATTGGATATTGATATTAAGTATCAAATATTAATTAGATATATAATGTAAAAAACCCGCGGTGGTAACCGTTTATTTAAAAAAAAATGAGATTTCGTACACTACTTAGCTTTTTTCTAAAAGCAAAATAGGTAACCAAATACCTTGTTAGTATAATTTTGGGGGGCATTCAAATGCTATCACCTAATAGCAAAATTAAACTGAAACCAAATTCGTATGTATGTTTTTCTTCAAAGTATTCATCTGTTCTCAATATCTAGATAAGCAAAAATGGTAACTATGGTGGTTGTATCTGATTAAGCTTTATTGCGTCTTTTTAGACATTTAAGACAAAAATTAAACATTTATTTCTTACGTTTTAATAATAATGTTTTTCTCAGTAGTTAAAAATCGAAACTGTGAAATTTTTGTTTAATAATAGGTTTTTGTGTGTTACAATCATGTTTTCATCAAAATTAAACCTGTTAATGTTACGCTTTTAAAATTGAAAATATTATTGATGATACGCGCGAAAAAGTATTGGAGCGGGATGCATGCGGTGGGTGCGGGGCGGGGCGCGGCGTCAAGGGCAAGATGTCTTATCGAGTTAGTGAGGCCGCACACCAGAGATTCATTTGTATTACAATAATTTTAGCGCCACATTTGAACCGCGACACATTTATCGCCCCCGTATATTTGTATGTAAACGCGCACATCAAGGACACAGTTGTAGAAGGTGCAGTTTGTGGTGAGACGTTTGCCGCGCTTTACAAAAATGAAAGACAACATTGAATTTTACGTTGAGTTTATTGCAGAGGTTGAATTTAACCCTATTTTATTTAATCACACGCTCACTGTGTATAGCAACAGATGGATTACAGAAATGATATGGACTAAGATCGGCGAAAAATCTAATGAAAGGAAGTACCTACCTATACCTAACCTATACAATTTTGATTAAACGGATGAACCCAATAACGTCTATTTTTTCTCATTAATCGCCACATCAAAAAATCGTCGTCGTCAGACGATGATGTCGACATTCTGTTGCTAGTGCCACGTTACAACTGTGTTTCCGATGTGCGCATACACGATACATTTGTCGCCGCGTAAATTTTATCGCAATAATTGTGGCGCCCTAAATGTATGTTGCGTGTAGCGTGTGGTGCCGGTGTGCGGCCTCACTTAGGGATGCAGGAAGTCCCAAAAAGTATCGATATAAATCAAATTAATATTTAAAAAAATATATTAATTTCAAACTCGATACATCGAAAAGAACAATCGATACATCGCTGAAATTTTCAAAAAAATATGTGGTTATGAAATTCTATTGTGTTTGTTTTTACGAGTCTAGTTCAATAAATATTTCACTATTACTATTCGTATAAATACCTAACTAGGAAACTTGCTATTGAAAATAAATCGTATTTGATACATTTTCGATACTTGATATTTTATACAACGTGGGCCCGGCTGTTTTCTCAGTTAAGTTAAGTAGCAAATTTACTTCCATGATCTTACAATAGCTGCAACGCCGTACAATGCACACCTACCTAACCTAACTGAGAAAACAGCTGATAATTACGCAACGGCTGAACCGATTTCCATCAAACTTATAATGATGCTGATTAAAACCAGCTTGCTGAGCTGCTATAACTGAGTATAGATAGACTTTAGCGTATTTTTTAAGAAATCTTTGAAGAGCTATTCCTCTTAAACTATTGACTTTTGGGGAAAGTTGTAGAACAAAAGTTATTCATTATTATTGGTACTTTAATATTTTAGTGCCTACCCCCTTTACGACTAACCTTGTATAATGAGTTTTATTTGCTGTTATACATATACCGTACCATACTGCGATCGCCAACCCGCCTGCCAAGCGTGGCGATTATGGCAAACCCCCCCAACATGGATAGCACAAAGAAGAAACGTCCCCTAGTCCCCGGCGGCACTGCTAGCCCTGGTCAAGGTAGCGGCCTAGGTAACGGCAGGGCGTAGGGTGCTAAGAATCCCCGGCAGAGATCCGGTTATCACAAACAACGACGACTGGACCTGGCAACGTACAACACGCGTACACTACGGACCGACGAGAAGATTACCGAACTTGAGGAAGAATTGAGCAGGTTACGCTGGGATATTATAGGGTTATCTGAAATCCGAAGAGAATCCCGGACTCGATAATCCTCAAATCCGGTAACTTGCTCTATTTCCGGGAGGGCGATAGACAGTCCCAGGGTGGTGTCGGGTTTATCGTCCACAAGTCCCTTGTGAACAACGTGGTGAAGATCGAGAGTGTGTCGACCAGAGTGGCGTACCTTATACTCAGAATATCCAAAGGGTATTCGTTGAAGGTCGTACAGGTATACGCCCCGACCTCGGCACACTCCGACGATGAGGTGGAGACCATGTATGAGGATATCTCCAGAGCCATGCATGGCTCTAAAACTCACTTCACTTTTGTCACCAGCTTTGTGGAAAGCTTTGTGGCTTTGTGGCTCTTTATGATGAACTCCTTCTTCAGAAAGCGTGAGCATAGGAAATGGACCTGGCTGAACCCTGATGGTGCAACTAAAAATGAGATTGACTTCATTATGTCGACGAGGAAGAAAATATTCAAAGATGTCTCTGTGATCAACGCGGTGAAAACCGGAAGCGATCACCGCATGGTAAGAGGCACATTGAGTCTAAATATCAAGCTGGAAAGATCTCGACTGATGAAGTCTACGCTCCGTCCTGCACCGATCCAGGTCCATAACCCCGAGAGCTTTCAGATAGAACTTCAGAATCGTTTCGAATGCCTAGGGAGCACCGTGGACGATTACAACGATGGGTTTGTGGAAACTGTCCATACTGTCGGGTCTAAGATCTTCAAGACCCGTCGTAGAAATAGAACCGAAAAGCTCTCTGACCCTACTCTTAAGCTCATGGACGCAAGCCACGAGATGATTCTGCAGTCTCCAGATGACGCGCTTATGTACCGGCAGCTCAATAGACGGATCTCTAAGTCCTTGAAGTGCGATCTACGCCGATTTAATACAGAGCGTTTTAAGGAGTCGATTGAGCGGAACAAGGGCTCCAAAGTTTTTGCAAGAGATTTGTCTATTGGGCAGAGTCAGCTTATGAAACTGAAGACCGATGACGGCAGAATCGTATCCACCAAACTAGAGCTTTTGAGAGAGGTCGAGAAGTTCTATGGACAGTTGTACACTTCAACAAGCGAACCCGTTGCGAATCTGGCAAACGACCCAAGAGCTAGATTGATCCGACACTATACCGAAGACATCCCGGACGTCAGCCTGTACGAGATTAGGATGGCTCTGAAGTACCTTAAAAAGAACAAGGCGCCGGCGATGACGGAATTATGGCCGAACTTCTGAAGGCGGGTGGAAAACCGGTCCATAAGGCCCTTCAGAAGCTGTTTAATTCCGTCATACTCGAGGGGAAAACGCCACAGGCATGGAACAGAGGTGTGGTGATACTTTTCTTCAAAAAGGGTGATAATACCCTATTGAAGAACTACAGGCCCATCTCACTTCTGAGTCATGTCTACAAGCTGTTTTCAAGAGTCATCCCGAACCGTTTTGACGACTTCCAGCCTCCCGAACAAGCCGGATTCCGAAAAGGCTTTAGCACCGTAGATCACATACATACGCTGCGGCAGGTTATACAGAAGACCGAAGAATATAACCTGCCTCTTTGCTTAGCGTTTGTGGACTACGAGAAAGCTTTCGATTCGATCGAGACCTGGGCTGTACTGCAGTCTCTTCAACGGTGCCAGATTGACTATCGGTACATCGAAGTGCTGAAGTGTTTGTATGAAAACGCCACTATGTCAGTCCGATTACAGGATCAGACCTTGAAACCTATCCTTCTGCAGCGAGGTGTGAGGCAGGGAGACGTCATCTCTCCGAAACTGTTCGCCGCTGCACTGGAGGATGTCTTCAAGGTTCTGGATTGGAAAGGGCTAGGCATCAACATTAACGGCGAGTACATCACTCATCTTCGGTTTGCCGACGACATAGTCATCATGTCTGAAACCATGGAGGACCTCAGTACAATGCTCGATGACCTTAGTAGAGCTTCCGAAAGAGTGGGTCTTAAAATGAACATGGATAAGACAAAGATCATGTCAAATATGCATGTAACACCCACTCCCATGAAGATCGGAGACTCTACACTCGAAGTTGTCGACGATTATGTTTACCTAGGGCAAACTGTCCAGTTAGGTAGGTCCAACTTCGAGAAAGAGGTTAATCGTCGAATCCGACTCGGCTGGGCAGCGTTCGGGAAGCTGTGTAGAATCTTTTCGTCCCAACAACCGCGGAGTCTCAAGACGAAAGTCTTTGACCAGTGCGTGTTGCCAGTGATTACATACGGTACTGAAACGTGGTCGCTCACAATGGGCCTCATAAGAAGGCTGAAGGTCACCCAAAGGGCAATGAAGAGGGCTATGCTCGGAGTTACCCTGCGTGATCATATCTGAAATGATGAGATTCGCAGGAGAACCAAGGTAACCGACATAGCTCGAAGAATTGCCAAACTTAAGTGGCAGTGGGCGGGGCACATTGCTCGCAGAACGGATGGCCGATGGGGCCGAAAGGTTCTGGAGTGGCGACCGCGTACCGGAAGACGCAGCGTGGTTAGGCCTCCCACAAGGTGGACCGATGATCTGGTGAAGGTCGCGGGAAACCGCTGGATGCGAGAAACACAGGACCGGTCGATGTGGCGATGCTTGGGAGAGGCCTATGTCCAGCAGTGGACGTCTTTCGGCTGAATGATGATGATGATGATACATATACCTGGTCTACCAAAATTTACAAAAAAATTGGAAAACAGTACCTATCACAAAACAGTAAAATCATCATAATACCTCATCCTGAACAATTTAGTTATTATCGGTCTAATGAACACAATATTTCAATAAATTTCGGCCCTAGTCGATCCGCGGTGCCACGTGTTCATAAAAGTTTGACAATCATTGACTATATAGCCTATCGAATTCTTACTAGGTATATAATATTATAAAGAGGTAAAGTTTGTTTGTATATTGGAGGTAATCTCCGAAACTACTCATCCAATTTCAAAAATTCTTTCACCAATAGGCTAGCTAAGCTACGTTATCCGTGAGTGCCATAGGCTATATTTTATTATCAAAAAATTAGGGATCCGTAAGAAAATTACAATAATGTAACCCAAGGTATCAAAAATTTGCTTAAAAAAATATTATTTGGCGTACGCTGCGAAAACTATTGACGATACATAAAAATATTGTACTACATGTTTATAGCACTCTTCATTATCCACAAAAAAGTCCATGAGGGTATAAGTATGTCTAATTATTATAGTTAAGTCACATCAACCGTTTTTTTGTTCAAATGAGTCGATCAAAACACGAGTAGAATCGAAAGATGAAGACATTCCTATCATGATATTAATCCTTATCCAAGTAAATAGCTTCATAATCAAGGTTGATTATGTACATGTAAAATGCTCTTTAAATTATTCGAATCCACGAAGCAAATACGCTTCGTGTTCGAGTCGGACCTTTCGTTTAGAAGTGCTAAAAATAAGAAAAATGCCGCGGTGTGAGCGAACTGCCCAACGTTTAGTCTATTAGTTATCTACACATTTTATTTTTTGTAAAGTGGAAACAATTGAATAGTAGTTTATAATCTATACAGGTTGTCCCTGGAAGTATGGATCAAATCAAATAGAGGCGTGGGCAAGGTCATTTCAAAACTTGTAGTAGTAAAAACTTGAGTAAAATTGCCAGACCAAAAAAGCCTTTGCAGTAAATTTTTTTTCTTATTTAACACATGTTTTCTAGCTGCGTAAAAGTACTACAACAAGAAAGGCATACTGTTTGCCAAAGTCCTAAAAAAAATGATAGCTCTGATAGTTTTTTTTATGATTTTTTCTATGCAAAGTGATTGAAAAAAAAAAAACAATTATTGGTCATAACTTCTGAATCGTAAAAAATTGCACCGACATTCTCAGGGTTACAAAGTTTGGACATGACATTGCCCACGCCCCTATTCGATTTGATCCATACTTCCAGGGACACCCTTTATATAATTAAGAAGAAGATAGCTCGACCCCTAGGGAAGGACAAAGGCAAATTTTTAATTCGTGACTTCGTCAGCATCCGTGATAATAACCGACATTCACGCGGTCGAAGTAGCGGGCAAAAACTAGTAATAATAGTGAGATACAAAAATCGCTCGTTACTCGCGATAGCACGGTCGGGAAATGGGACACAAAGAAATTACGACCTTAACCTACAAGGAATAACGTTTATATTGAAATGTAACAAAGAAAAAATATCAATAAATGAATAATCGTGAACATTTATTGTTTAATTTGTTTACTAAGGTACTAAACATATTTTGAAGGCATGAATTAAACACTTTTGAAGTAGTTATGTATTTTGGCATTCCAAAAATTACAAATATTTGTGACTTTATATTTCCGCAAAGAGAATCTGTTTAATTTTTAATAATTTATTAACACACATGTTAAACTATGCAGAATAAACTGTTGAATTATAGTTATCTATAATTTCTGGTAAGATAATCCACAAAATCTGTAACTTACTGAACCTTCTTCATTAATGATAGTCCCGAAAGATTAATTAGTTTAATTTAGACGTTTTTTACTGGAATACAAGAGTCATATCATAATAAAGGTACTTTTACAAAGTTATTTATTAAGCTGTACTTACGAAATCAAAATGTGTTGATAATTTAGTTTTTAATTTTTTTTACACTGACGCGGAGCTTTAAAATTTTTAATTCTATTTATTTTAACTATAATTAACAATACTTTATGTCATAGAAAAAGAAAATTACAGTTATCGAATTATGTCCAGGTTTAGCTAATTTGCTTGGCCTAATAGAAAAGCTGTCAAAACGTCAAACTCATTCCTTATATAAAAGTTATCTGACGATCCGATAAAAAATTATAAATTAAACGATTTGATTGGTACCTATAATAAATATTTTATTACTAATTTAACAAAAAAAATCTAGGTATTCTCTCTATCTGACTCGTAATGAAGATAAGAGAACTCGGTTTGGGCTTTTCTATTTAGCTTCTTCTCAATGGTAGTAAAAAAAATACAAATGCTGATAACCCCATTTGCATTGACGTAAACCGATAATTTGAATTAAAAAAAATTAATAATTGGATTTATTACACAATTAATTTGGAATTTGCGTTGTAAATGCTTGCAAAAGCGAATATTACCCGGACTGTGGAATATCTTTTCACAGAAAGGGTTTTTCATTACTTGAATTTTCTTACCGTTAGGGTGACCATGATACTTCTAGTAGCAGTACATACAAAATCTAAATGTCTAATATGGGATTATTTTTCAAAGATTTTTATTATTGTAACTCTAAGACCGCAATGATACTCATTTTCAAATTTAAATCAAGGCATTGATACATTATTTAATAGCTCTAAAAAGCAAAAGTTTCACGTTCAAAAGACCTTTGTGACTCTAAATAAAAGAAACAACGTGGTTATGAACGTACCAACGTGGATTAGTTTTGTCAACTTTTTTTAGCGCGTAAATTTAAAAAACACCTCGAGTTGTTTTGTTCCCCACTACATCGATGTAGTTATTAAATACTTTAGTTAATGCAGTTTTAAGTGTTTTTTTAGGTAAATTTGTTTCCGCAGCGTGATATTCTGTCATCATTCAGATATCTGTATCACAGTCAGTCGATCGAAGTTGTCAATGAAATTGTAAACTAGCATTTCGTTGTGATTTCATACTTCATTGTGAATCCTGTTTCAACAATGTCGTACGTTCGTTTACTTACCTTTATCAAAATATCGAATTAAATCTAGGCACATAGTCTCAGTTTTTTTTTATTAAAATGTATATAAAATGTGATGCTTTTATTTTTAGTGAAACACAAACAAGACGTCGCCGTCGTGTTAGTATGACCAAACTGCTTCACCTGTGGGAATTTTTAAATAACTTTAAATAAATTGCATATAATATTGCAATAGGTACCTATATTGGTTTATAAATTTCCTTTCATCAATTTGGAATGGGTTATTTATTTCCCTAATGCGACGCTGTCGCTTTTTCTCCATACGATATTTACTCTCTAAATATTCAAATATCTCGTACTCGTCACACATTTACAAAAACAGTAAAAAGTGTGATCTAATAAACACTTGTAATTTTTATACAAAGTATCGAGTTTAGAAAGTCTTATCGACCAAATTTTAAGTGGGTCCTCACAACAGTTTACCTCTAATAACAAAAACAATGTTGAATAAGCTCGTAAATATTAACTTTTTCAAGATCGCTTATTTTGACATTACAGCCGCTCAATATACACTCTGCTGCTATCAAATAACACATCATGGTATGAAAACTATACAAAAGAAAAGGTGAACGGATTTCATAAACGTCAACTTAGCAGGCCTGCTACAGGCCTGCTTTAACGATGTCATAGTACAAAAACGCAGGGCAGTTCAACTTCCAGGCAACTTCTGCCCTGCTTTAAGAGGTCATAGTAAGCCCCCTGACCCAAATAGGAGCGGCGGCGCGGCGACCTATAGTCCCAGCCTAACATCTGAATATAATTACAAAATGTACCTAAACAAAAAAGGAGTAGTATGTACCAGGGATGTTACGGAGGTGGTTTTATTGGAACCGAAGTCGGAGTCGGAGTTTTTAAATTTGGTTTGTCGGATTCGGAACCGGAATCGGAGTCCGAGGCGGATTCGGAGGTGTTAGCAGAAGAGAGATGTGTTAAGGACAGGCCTAATAAAATAAAATAGTATTTACATAATTTCAGTCAGCCTCTTTAATTTCAATTAAAAATAATAAACCTACATACTTAGTAAAGGCGCAGGCGATAAAAAAAATGCTTCGACCTCCTATTCAAACCTACGATTTAAAAGTATCGGAGCCGAAGTCGGAACCGGAGATGTAATATCAATCGGAAGTTCCGACTTATCGGAGTCGGAGTCGAAGCTCCGTAACATCCCTAGTATGTACAATAATCGTGTAAATGTTAGAAGACATTGCTAATTATGGTTATATCTTTTTCCGATTGGTTTAGTTAACTTGCGGTATAAAGATATTGTAATGCTTTAAAGGACATACAATATTTAGTAATACTAGGCAGGACTTATTACACCATAAGTCTGCCATATGGTTACCCTTGTGTTAGAAAGTGACAAGGCGTACACTTATACCTATCTCACGTGATTCGCAGAAATCGACAAGTACTCATTCCAGTTGTACGTAGTACTTATTACTTCTATGCGTACAGTACTCACGCCGCCATGACACTTCACTGGATGACTGATCGGGTGGCGGGAAAGACGTTTACCGGTAAATCCGATAGATAGTTCTAATAGTTCATTGAGAACTGCGGGGGATCATTTTACCTCGAAGGATCATTATGTACACCTTTCCCTACATATGACATTGAAAAAGTCACATTGGTACATACCTATGTTTGAACCCGCAACCCGATGCTTAACAAGCGGGTCTGTAACCTCCGGGCCACTACGACATAGACATAGAAACATTATAAAACAATATTGTTTACTGTAAAATTTAGATAAAGAGAGATAAAATATTATAATTATAAGGTCCATCTATTCATACACGAAATATTTTAAGGGATAATATATACGGTGATAAAGAAGCCAAAGAAAAGAGAATTTTTTTTTGTAAGTTTCTTATTTTGTGTAATTATTAAAATTGTAATAATGCTTGAGACATTTTTCATAAATTGGAAAAAAATGCCCGCTTCAATGACAATAAATAGGTACTACGTCGAAACTAGCGTAATGGATGTTGAAAATAGTAATGAGCCAGTATTTGTTATGTGTATCAAGTAAATTTAAATAATTTAATTACAAAAAAAAACTTAGTTTTTCTTTTTTTTTTAATTTATATGTCTTCTTTACCATCTATAGATGTATCCCTTAAAATATTTCGTGTATGAATAGATGGACCTTATTCACCTTATACACCTTTTTAACCTTCGATTCCGATGCCTAAATAGAGAAGAAAAGCTAGAATATAGTCTGTTGAATAAAGCTTAATTTTCGAAATATTAATTTTTTACGGAAATTCACAAATTGAAAAATATCTTTGGTAACAAGTCCTATGAAAGCGGCGTTGCGACTTTTGTCATACCATACCCCTCTCGCCGTATGTCTGATTTGTCGGGGAGGGTTGTGAAGTGAGAAGTTTCTTAACCACTCACACGATAATTTATAAATGTTGCCATTTCAACCTACGGTATTGTTTACAAGGAAGTACTTAAGTTAATTGATTTATTAAGATATAAATAACAAAAAAACTAAATAAAAAACTTGACCAATTCATGGTCTTTCGTTGATATAACATTTGACTCATAATACCATCAGAAAGGCGTGGTTAAAATCTTTCGGGTACCTCGGGCCCACGGTGTATAGATTAATCAGAGTGTTTTAATCAGAATTACAGGAGTATGTTTTTTTTTTAAATAAATCTCCAAATTACAGTTTAGTTTATGTTGCGTTATGTTCCCCAGTGGAGTGTGAAATGTGTGAGATGTGCTACGCAGCGGTTGTCTAGTATACGGAAATTGACCGAGCGGACTGTCTCAAGCCTCAAGGTGTCTATTCCCGTCCACTGTTATGCATAGAAACCTATTGAAACAAAACTGAAATTTATGAAAGAAAGAAATGCAAGATTTAACGTGGTATAAAAACTATGCCAATCGATTCTCCTAGTGACTCTGAACAAACTAGTTTCAGGTTTAGTGTATACTAGAACTAAACTTGTATAAACCTAAGGATAAGATGTATTAGCAGGACAATATGCTACTTCCCCCCGTCTGTTAATAGCAACGCAACAATCTGCGATAACCAAGTTATGAAAATTCCCCCTGCGACCGTTAATTATTAGCGGTCATTGGGAGCCGCATGTCTGTGGGCTGGCTCACAATGGCGTTCACTGGCGCGGGACAGGCTAGTTTGATGAGGACAAAAGAGAGCGTAAATGTAAAGGAGAATGACCAAAAGTGGTACCAAAAAGTCTTATGCATCAAGATCAAAATAATATAGTAATTATTTTCATAATTTTTTACGACATTACGCGTCGGAGACGGAGATTTGATTTTTGAACAGGGAATTTAATTTAAACTAAAAAAGTGTTGATATTGTTTTATTCCCTTTACATGACGTTCCCGAATTTGAAAGTGTTAGGATCACATCTTTCAAAAACATGTTAAAAAATATATTTTGCCGATTGTACATTAATTAAAAACAACTACTTAGAATAAATTAGAATTTTTGTATAAACGTTTTTTTTTTTTTATCTGATGTTAATTGGCCATTCACAGCCGGTCATAGAGATGTAGAATGCAATAGATGCGGATTACTGTTTTTTAGAGCAATAATAAATCGTGTATGACATGTCCACATTGCCAGGTTATTTAGATTATTTCTAAAATCTCCGAAACTCCCGTTTTGTTTTCAAAAATAACTTTTGTCGGAGTTAATATGATAAGTGTAGTCTATAAAAAACAAAGTTTGACTTTGATGCAGCATGGTACGGGACTCCATACATCCATGAGCATTGTCCTTTGGGCTGAATTTGTCATTTTTTAAAGATTCGCTTGCTGTTACCTGGAACTGGAAGCATTTAATTGTGGTGCAGATGTAGGGCCCGTGCGTAAATATCTACCACACTTATCAATTAACCCACGGGGTTAATAAATTACTGTTTAGATAGGTGAAACATGGTCACCTATCTGTTCATATATATGTTATACATAATTGTACCATATTTCATAATTATCAAAAACATTAGTAAACATTCAAAAGTTTTAATTTATCTGTGAGGAATAAAAGACTCCGTTGTAGTCAATATCTACACCGTAGAAATCTCGTAGCACGCGGCGGTGTAGCGCGTAGCGCAATTCAATTTGTAACATTCGATACTCTATTAAAGTGAAAAGTTTTATTATGAACGGTGAAAACAATTTGTGAAACAATATAGAAAGATTTGTAATGAAACGCTAAATTGACCCATAGGTTAATATTAATAGTAAGGAATGTTTTAATAATGATAAAGATCTGTGTCATCCTGTTAATAAGTTTCATGTCATTTTAACTTCCCTCTATATTTCATTCATCTGATTCGGCGTATGAGCTTGTAATGCTGCAATGTATAAGTATTTAAGTATGTCGTAAGTTCTTATACAATACGGCCGACGTATTTCTTGGCGAGTCTGAAGTTAAATGTTTAGCTGCGCAATGAATCTTTTAGAAACGAAAGTGTCTACTGCGCAGCTAATCAGCTAACTTCAGACTCGCCAAGATACGTCGGCCGTATTGTATCTTACGTAAAATATGAACATACGTAGTACTTATACGGCTTATTTTTTCTATTTCTGACTTTCAAATATTGCATTGTATTCTTGTGTGTATTTGGAAAGGGCATGTGGCTAGTTAACGACCGTGCGGATCATACGACTTGCAAGATTAAACTGCGCTTGCCGCAGTCAGCCTGTGGATGGGTGACCGTTCGTTACACATCGAGACCCCTACGTACCTCGGAGAGTACGTTAAGCCGTCGGTCCCGGGTGTTATACGAATACATATGACAGTCGTTACGGGTAGTCAGAGTCAGAAGCCCGAGAGTCTAAGTACCGGTCTAACCTTAGGATATCGACGCTGCCCAAAACCTAACTGGGTTGTCCGTGCAAAATACTGATATTCAGCCGCATCTAGTTAGACTGGAAGCTGACCCCAACAAAATTGGGAAAAGGCTAGGCGGATAAATATTCGGCAAACATTATAGGTATAAAAAACTGTGCTTTTAAAGTAAAATAAAAAAAAAAAAACGAAAAAATAATTAATTGAGGGAGCCAACTGATCGCTTCCACCTTAACAATAATATTCTTCGACTAGAGCCACACAAATAATTACAGCCGCATAGACCGATCTTCCGGGTTAAGCCACGCTTGCCGAGGTTGGTCTGTGGATGGGTGACCATTTACCATAGCGAGTTTCCTCCGTGCCTCGGAAAGCACGTAAAGCCGTTGGTCCCGGCTGTCATTTGTAGATCTTTGACAGTCGTTACTGTTGGTCAGAAGCCAGAAAGTCTGACAACCAGTCCTACCAAGAGTATCGTATTACCCAGTTACTGGGTTGTGGAGGTCTGATAGGCAGTCGCTCCATGTAAAATACTGATATTCAGCTGCATCCGGTTCGACTGGAAGCCGACCCCAACATAGTTGGGAAAAGGCTAGGCAGATGATGATGATGACTAGAGCCACACAATGATTTTTGATGTCACTATCCCGCATGACAAGAATCTTGTGAAAGCCGAGAAGGATGAAGAAATTAAATATGTTGACTTGATACACGAGACTGTTGACATGTGGGATGCTGATTCATCAGCCATTGAGCCGATAGTCGTTACGACCAATGGTTTAATAGCCAAGAACCTCGACCAACATCTGAAGAGGCTCTCTTTAGGCGGCTGGATCATGAGCCTGATACAGAAAGTGGTAGGTACTTCTGGACACGGTGTGTATCGTTACGAAGTTCCTCTCTGAGGCCCTAGCCATCGGTAGCTTGGAACCTGTTCCCGATGCCGGTGATCTACTGTTTCTTATAATTTTAAATGTTTTATTAATTAGTGTTTAAGGAAAAAGTATAGGTAGAAGATGTTTTTTTTTGTATTATAACTTTCGTGAGACACATTTACACCTATTTATGATTAGTTACGGTTGTTTACTCACGTGCATTTTTTTTTTCGGGATTGCCCGTCTATTTTTGGATCCAAAGTTAGTTCGACTCGCGACCTCGCCGCGTGATCAGCCCATGAATAAGCCCGTCTGGGTCCGAAACTAATCGGGCAATCCCGAGAAAAATGCACGTGAGTAAACTGTAACTAATGATCAAGCAGAAGATTTATTCATAATAATACACAACCGAAACAATCCCTTATATTTAGCTTCAAGCACCATCCCTTCCTATTCAACATGGCACGTCTAAATACCTAAGCAACAAAATCAAGAGATAAAACAAAAATTTACTTATATAACCAAACAAATAAACTTTTAAGCCTGAAATAACTTACAAACTAAGTAGTAATAAGTAAGTAGTTATCAACTAATTGAACGTTTTACTTAGTTGACAATAAGGTTAACCGAAATAACTGTTTTGTACAAAATGTGATCAACTTATCTCGACATTTTACTATGGTCTAAGAGAAATTATAATTAATGATCACTGAAAAAGTAAATCACTGGGTTTCTCAGTATGATAAGGTAATCTGTTGAAATATTCAACAGCGATACCGTCCGAGATTTAGCGAAATTGCTGGTTTCGTCTTGTTTTTGAGTTCTTTTTCTATGCTAACCAGCTTGGCTGCGAATTTCTCATGTCACCAACCCATCTGGCCTTAGCTACTTAATTCTTAATATGATATAAATGTCACGGGTGTTTACCTAAACTGTTGGCAAACGTACCAAAGAGGTCATGTGCTCTATGGAACGGCGAGTGCGCCAGGTGCTGCAGCTGCAGTGGCGGCAGCGGTGGGTGCGGCCGCGGCGCCAGGATGCTATCGATGGTGAAGAGAGGCGCGGGCGGCCGCTCGGGCAGCGTGCCACCCAGCAGCAGCGCCGTGCTGAGCAGCGCCGGGGCCTCGCGCGACCAGCCGCCGCCCGCGCCGCCCATGCCGCCCTCGCCACCGCACGCGCCCTGCGTCGCCACGCTGGTGACCACCGCCACGACGAACTCACCGCGACCAACACAATACCCTAGCCGCTGCCGGGACCCGCACCGCACACCACATTATATTGTGCTGTCTAAAGTTTTTGCAAACATATCGAGCACTCACTTTTTGTATTAATATGCACTTTTTCAACTAGAGTTCGTAAATTATTTGTAATCAACGATCGAATTAACGATAAGCATCGAAACCGGAAAAGCGACGATTTTTGGTGTGATGATAGGATAATACTCGGGTGATGCGATTGCGAGCAAATCGTTTTAGTGAGTAGTACGGTCGCGGCGCGAGTGTCGGGCGCGGCGTGTATGGGGTGAGCAGGGCGTGCGGCGGGGCGTGGCGACACAGGCTCCGCCTCCCGCACAGCTTAATGGATGTGACAATACGACGCTCCCGAACAGTTGATATAATAGTAATCTGTGTATCCCTCCCCATAAGTTGTAATCTGTTATAATGAAACACATAGGTATGTTGTGCAGATAGCGCGCCGCATCACGCTCAGTGGACCGCGACTATCAGTTCCTGTTTTAATTGTCATACTGACGATGTATATTGTACGGGCGCATTTAAAATAATCTGCTTATGTAATAAATTAATATAATAAGTACTACAGTAAAAAAACAGGGTACAATTTTTATTATTTCAATAATTTCAACATTTAAGTATAAGTACTCAGTAGACCTTTATCACATCAACAAGGAAATAATAGATCAGACTGTAACCTTTGTGTCCAAAATTTCGGACTATTAATTGAAATTATACAATAATCATGTTAACTAGACTATGTTCCTTAATAATTAGTTTCTAAATAAGGGTAAATAAAAGATATTTATTAGGTACCTACCTATAATTTATTTGACTGGTGTTAAGCTCCTAGGTCCTAATTTTGAGGGAACACAACGAAGCTACGTCAAGAAAACTTCAAAGAGACAAGCTTTGTAGCACATTATTTTGAGCAGGATGATAAACAGCTAATATATTGTCAATTTTTATAACTGTTAAGTTTATATCTCCAAGCGGCCGTCATCAGTTTCGATTATTAGGACGCGAGAATTCGGGGCATTTTGTTAAAAAAATGAGAAGTCTGACAGTAAAGTGCTCCGCATTTCTTAGAAAAAGTTACAGTCGCCAATGAAATAATAGTTCGATTGAAACTATTAATGAAAAAAATGAAACCGGCTAGGAGCATAAAACACTAAGCAAAAGAAATAATATTTTGTACAGTGTGCCCCGTCATAAAGTGCACAAATGAAAGGGAGTAAAACTAGGCACAAACTTATCGATAAAAACTGCCCACGTCCGAGTCGTGCATGCATTTGCTTGACTTAAATATCTTTAAATAGAAGAGACTACGGAACCCTACACTGTGCGTGGTCCGACAAGCACTTAGCCGCTTTTTCCAATTAAAGTGATTTTTCTCCTTTTTGTACGATACATTTGAGCCTAGTTTCACTCCCTTTCGCTTGTGAATTTTATAACGACCCGGCACACTGTATATCGTTGGCACTGTGGCAGGCGTCGCGTCTTCGTAGCTACGACTTTCCTAGGCAGGATTATCCTTTACTCTATTCGCACCTTGAGATGTAACTATATGCCTTCCAATTTAGCTAGGCATTAATACCTCCTACAAATCCAAGTCCCGGATCACATGATAACGACTCACAACACAGCCTTTTTGTGACAATTGTGGAGACAAGAAGGATTACAACTTGTACCTAACAACGAACAAATTGAATGACTTGTTTTGTCAAAAGTTGCGCCCGCGGCGTTTCACGGTGTGTTCGCCTTTTTGCAGCTTATGAGAATCGTATAACAATACCTAATACTCACACACTAACACACATCTTGTATTATGGGGACAAAGGGTAAAAAAAGGTTTTGTCAATCTCTGGAAGGAAAATGGTTCTTATAACAAAAAAATAACATTGAGTTAAAATAAATAAATATGCGTAATTCGAGCTTAATAAATAAACATAAGAAGAACTTCTTGTCATCAAAATCTTATAACCGTCAACATCTTTTATAAATATTAGGTAATAAGTTCCATATTATGTAGGTACGTACCTAATTATTAGGTATAGTCAGACAATTTATATCAGCTTGCTATAATAGTTCAGTAGGTACCTAGTAACAGAATATAAAAACATTTTGTAGGTATCCAGTGGGTCAGAAGTTATCTTACGTTGTAAAGTTCCCCATTAGTGAAGTAGGTACCTATGACCTTGTGCATTAATAATGTCCACGTTTGTGTGATGTTGCGTAGATGACTGTCCATTCGGGCGGGGAGGCGGCACGGCGGCCGCGGCGACTCGCCAAATATTGACAAAGGTGGGAGCGAAACCCGAGCGCGGCTCTGTTTGCCTGTAATTGATGTAATTAGTCGTGTCGCCCAGCTGCCAGTGATAAAACCTCCGATCCAATGTTTGAACAGTTAATATGATACTTTTACGAACCGGAAACATCTTTACGGTGTTCTATTCCGACAAATATTGGTCACTCGACGATGCGTGACAGTAAGTCAAGATTACCTGTAAAAATCAAGGTAATTTTTTCGACCAGATGAATGCAAACAATTTAAAATTCGTTTACGAAACGACGTATGTAAACAGAAGCTTACTGCTTTAGTTCTTAGAACAACATTAGTTATTATTCCTTTGCCTAAAAAAACATAAAAACTTGTTTAGTATTAAGTTGCAGCGCAAGATTATGTAGCTATAGTCTGAATGCACTACGCTTACTTGACTTTAATGGCCGATTCCTACGATTAATCGAGCGTTATTGATTAAAATGAAGACTTTTGTATCTTTACCAATAATGAAACCAAGGCCCCATAGCTTTGCATAATAGACTCTCTCATACGTAAATATAAAAAGTAAAATTAACTTACAAGTCTTATCTACCCAGTTTAACAGTAAAAAATACTAAAATTTTTAAGCAAAACGATTCGTTTTTAACTATAGAAACCTGACATGAATCAACTGCCATGCAAGGCGTAGGTACCTACGTGAGCACTAACGTGCACATAGTGACCTAAAACTCTGTTATCCTACTCTACCCCTACTGTATCAACTTCTGAAAAATATAATTAACTGTAATCCTCGTCTAAAAGAACCGATCAAGTTAGGTTGCAAAGTATACAACAGCAATGAACAACATGCGGGAAGGACACACATAAATATTGAGATATCTACTTTAATTACAGAATCATAACATCTGGTGATGTCTGTTGATACACAACACAATACATACCTAACAGAATATCGATTTAACCGATATTGACTAGAACGTGGAATATTGTAAATGCAAATGTAAACAGGCAGTCGGACCGGTATTAAGTATAAATGTCGCCGATTTGTTTCGCAGCGACAGTAAGCAGCTGCCAATCTCTTTGATACGAGCCAATGGAAAATTAACTCTATATAATACGGCGATTATCCGCGTATGACTTAATACAGGACACACACAAAGGCCATAAGCATTAAAATAGCTAACAATGGCCCGGATTATCCGGGGCTAACCTCCTGATTGCTAACAATGTGTTGTTCAAACCACGTTTGCCATGCTGTAAACATTATATGGGTATGTATTGATACACACATGCAATAAAGTACATTACAATGCAATGAGCGCTTTTATAGAGAGAGCATGTGCTCGGGAATAAGTGATTTCGTGTTGATATCATTCATTAAAAATCATTAAGTATTTTTTTTATTTTGGTAATATCTTGTATTTTCTTACGGTTTGGACATTAAACGAATACAATAACGAATCAAAAATATTCAGGGTGTCTATTATTTCATCGAAACTTTTTATATCGAATTTCATGTTGCCGAAAACTATTCCACAAGTATCATTTCAGTTTTTTTTTATTCACATTATTTTCAATTCATACCTTTTAATATAACCAAACAACGTTTCATCAAAATATCGATTCGAATTTGTCTCAGTTATTAGAATAACTATTCATCGAATTTATAGTCACTCAAAGTATCAACTTAACGAAACATGGAATACAGGATGTTAACGAATTCGTGTAATTCCTTAAAACCACTTGATCTACTACTGATGTAGACAGGCCCCGCACGAGATTTAGCTTGATTAAAAATAAAAAATAATAGTTATTTGTTAACACGTTCCCTGCGGCTGCGCTAGATTAAGACTTACTTCCAGTGCTTTACAAGTCACATACTTCCCGTATCAAGAATGCCTGATATGCGTTACGACTTCTATTTTCCCGTACGTAGTCCTAACTTCAAACCTCCACAGAGACATGGAAAGTCCACAGCTGATTTTTTTTGTTGTACCAGTCAATAGGTTACATCCTTGTGTATGCACAGCTGCAGTCGCACGGGGTTCTAAGTAATATCTTAAAAGTTACAGGTATTTTTGGAAACGGTTGATTTTACGGGAAAATACACACATCAAAAGTGTCTAGGGATCAACATATATTTTTGCAATAACTTTTCTCCTGATTGATATTAATTAAAATTTTCTTTAAGGATTCATCAAATAAAGTGTTTTCGTTTGTCACAGTAACGATAAACCAAGTCACCTTTGCATTAATAAAGAAATTTGCCATTTTCCTAATAAAGGGATTTTTGACATTTGAACCACTAACACAAAAGTTCGAAAAAAAGACTGAAATAACAGTTTTCTTTAAAATTTTATTGGGTAACTTAAACAATTAATAATCCGTGTTTCTACCGCGAACACTAACAACACAAGAACATCGGTTTGGCATACTCAAAATGAGTTCATCCAAATCACGCTGTGGAATGGCCGCCCATGTTCGTTGCAACAACAAAAAAAGGTCTTCTTGCGACTGGATACCCTCCATATTCGGCAGAGCTCTTCTCTGTAGCATATCCCATGCATGCTCAATCGGGTTCAAGTCTGGCGACTGAGCAGGCCAGGGCAGGACATTGATGTTAGCTGCGGCGAGAGTCTGTCTTACAACTCTTGCGGTGTGCGGTCGTGCATTATCATGCATTAACTGAAATAAGGGACCGATTTGCGCTTGTAGAGGAACGATGACGTCTGATACAATCGTCTCAGCATAAATTTGAGCGTTGAGGTTGCCTCTGATCCAAATCAACTCAGTTCTTCCGCCGATCCAAATACCCGCCCATACCATGATGGTTCCACCACTATAAGGATGGACTTCCTGGCAGGATTTTAATCGCTGTTGGCGTCCAGGGGTTCTTTAGTGTCGTATACGTCTTGTATCCGGTCTCATACCAAAACGAGACTCATCAGAAAAGCACACGAAACGCCATTGTTCTTCTGCCCAATTTCTGTGTCCAAGAGCCCATTGATATCGAATCCTACGATTGTGCATTGCTATAGGTGGTACCCGTAGCGGTCTTCGGGAATGAAGGTTCACTTCATGCAAGCGGTTTCTGACTGTTTGGTCGCTAATTAAGTTCCCTGAAGAGTGATGAAGCCTCACGGCTAACATCATGGCGGTTATTGTTGGAGCTCTTCGAGTTAAGATTTGAATGTATCGGTCTTGTCTCCGTGTGGTGCAGCGATACCGTCCTCCATGGCGCTCAGCCACGGTACCAGTGCTTCGGTAACGTGTCCAAAGTCGACTGATAACACTCTGACTTGTATTCAGAGCTAAAGCCACAGTACGTTGCCGGGAACCAGCTTCTATCATTCCCACGGCTCTGAGCATTTCTTCCCTGCTTAAATGACGTCGCCGCTCCATAATAACGTTGGTTTTAATCAGTAGTAGGGAAACAGTAGCACTAATAATGTCTTCAATGCGTTGTATGTTTTTATAGGGAAAATATTGACAGCTGATTTTCATCTTTTACTCGAATTTGATTCACAGTTCCTGATTCAAATTATGAAATGCACCAAAAAGGATCCATATAAATTTATAAAATCATAAATTTATTACAAAGCCACATCTCAATCTCAAGAAATCCGCATAAAAATGCTTGATCCCTAGACACTTTTGATGTGTGTACTTGTCGTGGCGCATAGAGTGCGCGCAAGATAACTCTGCGCGCGACTGAGGGCGTGCTAAACGTTGCCGTGATCGTAAAAGTTCAAATTACCGCTTTTTTAGCTTAACTTTTTTATCGCTTAACATAATTTTCCCGTTAAATATTCCTACAATCAGCTAGTTCTACTATCAAAATTGATAATACGGCACACACTTTGGTGGACCATGATTAGTTCCGATTTCGGCCGCGCGCAGACTTATCTTGCGCGCACTCTACAACAGTCATATTGCTAGGGATGGGGTGTAATAAGTAAAGTATTTTTCTGTTTCAGATTTACTATTGTTTATTCAGGTCGTACACAATCAACGGAAACTATTTTAAAACAAAAGTAATAATTAACAATGTTAACAAAAACAGTAACTTCTTAATTTATATTATTACTTATTTTACTTATGGTCGTACACAATCAGCGAAAACTATTCAGTGATGTTTCATTATTAATTATAATTTCTTCTAATACATATATTAAATTCCCTTCCTGTCGATGGACTTAAAAAAATTGAAATGTTTTTTTTTGTACTAGATGGTTTGGGATTCGATAAACTGGAACCACTACTCTACACAATAATGTTTCTAGCCTCTCCACCTTCTGTCTTTACACCTTTTCCCTTAATACGTTTTTTACGTGAACGTTTCATTGTTTATGTACAATTTACCTAAGGTAAGTGTACCGGTAATGGACAGCGTACCAGTGATGAACATTTTGTGTTGAGTCCTAAAAAATAAGGATACTACAACGCTTTTGTTACCTAGCAATACTTTACCATAGATAAAAGGGATTTAAGTGTCAAAATATTGATAGTTGATGTATGTCAATTGTTCAGTTTCAAGATGGTGGAAAGATAAACAGCCCGTGTCTTCGGTGATACCCTTTTTTAGTGAATTTGATAACGACGTAATGTGCTGATGAATTTTTTTGTAAAATCAATTAAAGTAATAATTAATAAATATTAAGTTTGTAGCATAATTAAACTCTTTTCCATTCAAAATAATTTTAAAATATTGCTTAATGACGTGGTTTGTCTTTTTTTTGCTATGTCCAAAACTGGTACCTGTTTTTAAGACACGTCCTAGTTATGGACACAGTGTCGATTACTAGGGTAGTGCATTTTTTTTAAGATTTTAGTCGATTCTAAGATTTTTTGGCGAGGTCAATAAAATATCTTTTTACGACGACTTTATAGAGCTTTTTACCAGTAATGGACGACGTGTTCATTAGCGGTGTGTCCATCACTGGTTCATTCCATTACTATAGGTACTACAAACAAGTTTTCTTACAGTCATCATATTTTATGATTAATAATAATAACTTTGCTTTAAGAAAACGTAATAACAAATAAAAATTGTTTCTAAGTCAACAGTATTTTTATTTATTTGTGTATGTCAAGTATCCATTACTAGGTGTCCAAAGCCGGAACACTGTGCATTACTAGGCGTCAATCATTGGTGTATGACTCGTCCATTACTAGATAATTTTAAGCCAATTTTCTTTCGTAATTTTATGTTCATAGAAATTACTAAAATAAATGAAATATACTCTTATTAAATGCTAAACATCCTTAACCAACTTTATCTGCAACCATTGCAAGAATCGGATCGAAACTTTTTTTTTTGGAAATTATTTACTCACTCCATCGACCTTAAACCGTCCATCACCGGTACACTTACCTTACTTAGGTACGCGAGACGAATAAAAAATCGCGTTCTGTATAAAAGTATAAACTGGGCACAGCACTACGGCTAACTGAAGACCGCGCGCGCGCACGTTCAGTGCGGTACGGGGTTTAGGATACGGCCAAATAGTTCCCGTATCGCACTATTGTAAAATAATTACCTTTCTGTGCGTTACGATAAAAAAATTCCCGTACATTTTTATTCGTAAATTTCAATACACTTCAAGCAAGGACACCGGCAATATAGGTGTCTCTTTTTTACTTGCACGAATACTTGAAAAAATCACCTCCGCACGGAGTGCAAAACAAGGACAACTAGCTGCCGCACAGAACAGAATTCAATTACAACCAAATACTTCCCGTAACGCAGTGAATGTGTTAAGTATACAAGAGTGCAAAGTTGCTTTTTAACCGCGTGCTCAATTTTGATGACCGAGCAAGTGAAGGATTCTAAAATTGAATCACGAGCGCAGTGAGTGATTCAAAAATTAGAACCCTGAGCGACAGCGAGGGAATCAAAAGAGCACGAGGTAAAAAATCTTTGCACTCGAGTGCAACACGTAACTTTTCATCCCACCTCAGCGAGAAAATGACTTAATGTAAAAAAAATAAACTTCTTCGTCGCTAAAATCACTCATTTTAGATTTTTCACTTGTTTTCAAGTTTCTTGTTTTTAACCTAAGGTTTTAACAATATGACGTGAAAACAAATAGGCGCGCGTAAAGCAAATTAAAAAAAAGTAATACACCTAGAAGGTTCCGAGTCTGAGTTTTAACAAATTAAAAAGGTTGTATGATAAATTCGGCACCATGGAGGTAGAAGTAAATACGTTTAATGAAGTTTTGAATTCACAAATTTGGTGCACACGATGTTACAATTTACTATATCCTCTAGCGGATAAAAACGGCTTTTGCACTCAGATATCGAAGAGCAAAAATACTCTTTCCGAGATGGGGGGATGATTTTTTTTTTATTTTTTCATGCGGCTTTGTTACCGATCGTATCTAAACCACCTAATAAAGATTCAGTAAAAAAAAAAGTTTTTTTTTTAATGTTTTATTTGTGTGAACATTTCGATGCCACGCACAAATTAATGAAAGCACGGCGACACGGCTGGCAGGCACGATTAACGCGATATCGCTCTTTGCAGTCAGATAACTCAAGGCTCTAAAATGACTCGGAAATAGAAAATTAAGTTTTTTTTTTTTGTTTTTTTTCAAAAATTAACATTTAGGGTTAATCTATGTCACCAGTAGATCACGTGGTTTGAAGGAATTACACGAAATCGTTAACACCATGTATAGATTGAATTCTCCGCGGGCTTGGTTTGGGTCCGAAACTAGTCGGGCAATCCTGACAAATGTAGGTACGTGAGTAAACCGTAACCAATCTAACTAATCATATGATTTCCAGAATTTACAATACCTACCCTACATATTTCCATGTTTCCATGAACAGCCTTTCAGCTTTAGTTTGTTTCTGGGCTTTTTGGGATCTTGCACTACAGGGTAGATACCATTTGAGATGCACATGTAAGTGACACAACAACATAATCGTTCAGGGGTGATTCTTTCATTACAGTTATAGCTAATATCGGTATGTCAGGATTGCGAGCAAGGTAAACACAGTAAATAAAACCAACATAGACTCTCCACCACTGAGAGTACTTGTATTTGGGTTAGTGTTAGTAACATGAACTAGATCACAATATAATACTTTAGATAATTATTACAAGATCATAAAATAAGGACAAGCTAGTCAGATATAAAAGGTCAGACTTCTTCAGCTGATCAACACGGAATGCTCTCGCTTCGTCGAATGACCACCGCTTTTATAACCTCGGGTGGGCCGATCCATATCGACGACTACCCTCTCTTGTCAACATTGCCCAGTGCTACCCGCTACCGATAACACACACACAAAAATAATTTATAAGAGAATAATTACCATATTATAAAACTAACAGTTTTAAAAGTCGGTGCAATTTTACACTATAATTGAAGGCACCGACTTCTGAAACTGTTAGTTTTATATTATGGTAATTATTTTACTCCTTTTAGTTTTTCTTTGAAGTCGGTTTTTATTAGTGGTATAAAAATACACAAACGTGCAATTACAGCAATCCAGGGTAATTTGCACCACTGAATCCACTGAAGAGTTCCATTGTCAATCTCCGAGGGTCTTCATCAGATCTTCACCAAATTAAAATGGGACCATTTCGGAAGAATACTCTTTCAAACAAAAAAAGAATTTTGCAAATCCGTCTTTACATGACGGAGTTATGCCCGAACATACATAAAAATAATGACATCATCCACATAGCAGTAATCAAAAAATGCTCACAAAATAAAAAGTGCTGAACCAAATTGGATGAAATTTTTATGGGACCAAATGGCAAGTATGTTGCATCGAACAAAAAAGAATCACACTAATCGGATTAGAAACCTCGGAGTAATCGGTGTACATACATAAATAAAAATAAAAAAAAACTACCGAATTGAGAACCTCCTCCTTTTTTTGAAGTCGGTTAAAAACAGTATACAATTAATATGATTACAAAGGTAACTACTGTCTATTTCAATAGAAATTTCTGCCAGCTCTTTGTTTTATTTCTACCCTCTTTTTAATTGATAAAACGTATATTTATACTAAACTAAAAATACTATATTTTTTTAAGTGATACAACACTTTTTTTGATGATTTACTATTACCTTTCTTATTATAAGCACCTAACTTACTTCAGTTGTTCCTATTTAGATATACGAAACTACGAAGCTCAACCCTCCTCACAATATCCTACTCACCTATACCTAAATATTATTTTAATCCTAAGAATATAATGTTACAGTAATAACAGTGTTAGCAAAGCACGGCGGTAACAAGATTGAGTGATGTAGGGCTATTAGGCTTCTTAGCGCCTAATGCCCTTAAGTACGGCGCCCTGGATGCACTAAGAGCATTAGTGCTTTGTGTCTTACTGGAACTGGGGCTCCGGCTTGAGTCTACGATTTCTTTATAGTACAATAGGTAAGTGCATACCTACATGAGTGGATACGTGATACCTTCTCTTGTGAAATATGTCCGAGCATCACATTTCTATGCGCAATAGCGCTCTCGTAACGAATTTCATCCACTAACAAACCGCTTTAACATAAATTAATAATATCTATTTAAGAGCCCGAGAAAACACGGAGCGGTCTTGTGTTCCGTGTGTAAAAACTTTAAAAACGGTCTGTACGACCCTAGCCATACATGACTTGTAATGAAAATGCTCCCGTTAACTGTTCAAGAAATCTAAGCACAGAACGTGGAATCATCACCTTGTTAGTTGTGGTCGACACCGGCTCTAAAAAAAGTATGCCTTTAAGAAAAACAGGATTTCAGATTGCTACACATTAAGGTTACCAAGGTTGTAATTAACGTGATTAATTTTACTTGTTACTTTAATTTAACACATAGGTAGGTAATATGGATAAACTAATGTGCTAATTACGTGTTGAAGTCGACGAAATAGGTATTGTAACTAGATTATATGTAGGTAATTCTTCTATAGTAAGCGAAAGTACTTCAGAAGGCCACGGCGGCCTTGAAAAGTCGGGGTTCTTTTGAAAGCGAACCTTTAGAAAAGTGCTCAGTAGACCGTGGCGATCATGAACTTATAGCCACTAATTCTCATTTGTGCAAGAGACAAATATTTTTTTATTGTTATACATAATAATATTTGATTTGATTAAAGTACAATGACTTGCATAACGGTCACGCCTGTGATTTCTGAAGAGTTCAGCAGAGCTGCAAGTAGGTACTTTATGCCGTGAGCTAAATCTCGTCACTGACAGATTGAGGCCCATGTGATAAGGATTCAATTGAAATGCGTTACATTAATGATAATTAACTCAGTAAATATAAATAGGTAGATAGTAAGCATGGAACATGTTTTAATCTGTTCCTAAATAATTGTATTTTATGTAACACCTAGTACATAATACGGACGTATACCTAAGTATTACAGAATACCTATTGATGTGGTAAAAAAAGTTATTTAGTTGATCCAACTCTTACAAAATTCATTAGTTTGCTGATTCTTCGGGCATTTCAAAACGTCTAGTGTTGAAAAATCTCGAACTCTATTCCGTTAGCGCTATGAGAATTTCGAAATATCTAAAAACTTCGAAATAAAGAAAAGTCCATACAAACGTTATTATGCACATAGATTAAAAATAAATAAATATTAGCCTATTACTGTCCCACTGCAGGGCAAAGGCCTCTTCTCATACTGACAAGGACCGGGCATTGATCGCCACGCCACTGAAGGTTTGTGATTTCAGACGATTAAGTCCAGGTTTCCTCACGATGTTTTCCTTCACCGTTTGTAAGTGGCGTGTTAGATGCATATAGGCAAATCTAATTTACTGTAAAACGAGTTTTTGAAAATAAAACTTCTGTGTAAGCTATCAACTCTAACTAGAGCTAGCATCTGTTGCAAAATGGGACTCTAACCTTATTTCATAATAATTCAATGAATAACCTGTGGGGATATCTACTTAAACCTATCGTATTCCAGAATTTTAGAAGATTTATAAAAATCCCTACTCTCTAACTACAAAGTAAGTTCCCTCCTCCCCGCCCTTTCTCCTTAGGATATCGGCATTACCCCGTAACTGGGTTGGGGAGGACTGATGGCAGGCGCTCCGTGTAAAATACTGGTATTCAGCCACATCTGGCTAGATTGGAAGGTGCCCCCCAATTTAGAACCTTTTCGGTTTTGATTCGATTTGTTATGACGTTCCGTCTACGATTCTCGTAACGAGAGAAAAAGAGATAGCTTAACGAATCGTTGGACAACTGACTAATCGAATCGTTCTGAATAACGGGGCTGACCCCAACGTAGTTGAGAAAAGGTTAGGCAGAGCACTATGATAATTAAATGTGAACAATCACGTCGTTAATAACAGTGTAATTACTGACTGAATCGATTTGGTGCGGTACGGAGGTAGAATGCATCTTCGATAAATACTTTACATACCGGAACTTTACAAAACTAAGAGGCACCTTTTTATTTGGGTGGTTTTTGTACAGGTAGGTGTAACACAATTGGGTGAAGGGATTTTTCAAAATCAAATACAGTAATAACTGAACCCGAAGTCAATAATAGTTAGTGCTATTTGCTGAAGTCCTGGGTTAGTAGTTACTTAGGATAGGAACTTTTGTAATAGGGTAGTAATTATTACAAGTCACGGAGACTTTCGCGGAGAAATTATATGCTAGCATGCACAACAATCTATAATCCTAACATAATACCACAGAAATCTAAATAATTATTATTTTGATTCTGTGCACCTATTTATAACATGTGCATTCCCATATATTTTTGTATAATAAGACGACTGTTTACAAAGGACCGTGATGAACTCATAAGCGTGTATAATCGAACTGAATACTCAAACAGATCTGCATTATGTTGTAAAGATCCGGACATGGACCAACAAGGGCGGCGATTAACAGTGCCAAGTCATTCGGAAGAATTGTTTAACGCTATCCAAATAGCGGCGTTTGGAACGCGAAAAGACCCACTAAGCAGATAATTTTCGATAGACTCGAGCTTAACCGTCCATCAACTGTGTGTTAAGTGAATGAAGATTTCTATGTGGTGAGGTTAACAATGCCACCATTGATGTCGAGACCTATTCAAGTTGAGCCTACGTTATCTACGGACTCACTCGACCGGCAGTTACTTATAAAATATTTATATTAAGAACGCTTATTCATCATTTATCAATCGTGTACCTGAAAGTCTATGTATATAATATATAAATAAACAATAATAAACTATTTCTAACTAGTCTTGTTAGTAGACCGATTGCAAGTTATTCATAGACTCTACAATTTTTCAACCATTTCAGCAGAAAAGAAGAAAATGGAAGAAGGAAATGGAAGGAAATGGAAAAAAGAATGGTAAAGAAGTTTACCATTTATTTGCCTTTTGATTACACTTTGTGATCGAAATTTTTATTTTTGCAGATTGTGTAGCATTTGCTTATGATACAAGTAAATGCAAAAGAAAAAAAAAACAAATCTACATTATTACATGTCAGAATGGAACGCTGATTAGTCCCATATTTTAAAGTAAGTATACTTAATTGCTACACGGAAATAAAACATCACCAACCACAGCTCCAGCAGCGTAGATCTTACATTGCTAGGTAAAAAACCAGAGACTATCTAGAACTCCATCATAAAAATCAATCAGTATGATAATAGTTGCCTGATATACCTACCCCCGGATTGGTCATAACTTGTTTACAGGTTTACTTGTTTACAGGTTTTTAAATAGCGATACAAAAGAGTTAAAAATTATTAAAAGCGGTATATGAGGGCTAAGAGAACACTTTAGTATTGATAGCAACATAAGCAATAAATACAAGAGTTGTGCCTAGTAGGTATAGTCGTATCAACAATAAGCGCTAATGTTACAATTGAAGTATCATTGCGAAGAATTGTCATTCAAAAATAAAGCGCCTCCGATATATTATTGTCTTTTTACTAAAATGTTAGATAATTTAAAACATAAATATTAGATAATTTAAAACATAAATTCATACTGTTATTTTTACATTTCAGTTATTAAGGCCTACTAGTAGCATATCCACTCTATACAAGGTTAGTCAGAAAGGGGATACTAATCCGAAGCCCACTTATAGTATCACTGATGACTGTTTGAAAGCAAGTGTTAAAATTTCAAAATTCGACATTTTTTTTTCCAAATAAAATGATTATTATTTTAGTTTTTTCAAAAATTCTTCATCCCTGCTTTAGTTACAAATTCAAAAAATGGTGCATCTAATTCATGACCCCAAATATGACCTAAAATGTAAACACAGCTGATCGTAACTGGGGATAGATAGACTTTAGAGTTTTTTTTTGAGATTTTTGAACAACTGTTTCTCTTAAACTATTGACTTTTGGGAAAAGTTGTAGAACAAAAGTTACTCATTATTATGTGTACTTTAACACCCTTTCGGATTAGTACCCCCTTTCTGACTAACCTTGTATAATCTGTGACTTTATCGGATTAGATTAATACGCTAATTACATTAAAAACAAAAAAAAATGTATTTTAGGCCATGTTAGTAAAATCGGCTCATAGTAAAATATAACGGCGGTTTAGATTTGGCCTAGAAGTGAGTGCTTAGTATATAGCATCTCCTCAAAATGCACTGCAGTGGTGGTTAGCGCTACCACTATGCTACTACTATCTATAAATGTCTTAAATAATTATTTCCACTGTACTGTCTTAGGTGACAGAATAGAGTTTAGTGTAGTGTTAGAAGAGATATTGTTAGTGCTATTAAAGTTTTAATGAATTTAACAGTTGCGTTATTTAGGAATATAATAATGGTCGATATCACTATAACTCCACCATCTTTCTTCTTTTCTCGTGTCGGCACGAGCTATATGAGAATAGCTCAAGCCGTGGTGAAAAGATTAACTAATCAGCAAGGTTGTTCGCAAAGCTGACTACCCAGGATGCGCCAGACGTTAAAATATCGTCACTCATGGAGGCTCGAATAATGTTTAGTGGAGAGTAATTTAACTCCACCTAAGGCTATAAATAAATATGGCACATGAGAACCTCGAGATCCACAATAGTCGCATTTATTTTCACTGTACCTTGTGTCTTAGGTGACACTAGAGAGTTTGGTATGTCTGATCTAGTGTTAGAAGAGATTTAATTGGCATTTTAAAATAACTAATGAATTTAACCGCTGCTGTCAAAGAACCTCTAATAAATGTTCTAGGATTGTTTGTTTGCGTCTTCTTAGAGCTTAAGTACTTAATAGCAGTTGATTATCTTCTGTACAGATCTTATCGTTTTAAGCATTGGTCAAAGCTATAAGACTAGAGACATTGCTTGCATTGTGGCGATCGTAATCGCTGAATAGATGTAGTATCTTTAACCTTGTAATTTATTTTCTTTGCGTTCCTATAGACCATAATATCGAGTTGAGTATAACGTGATTTAATTAACTATCAGTTATAAATCATCAAAAGACATAATCGCTGCCATTGTAACGTCTTTTCCTCCCCTTAGACTCTAAATTAGTTTCTATATATCACTGAAAAGTTCATTGTTTCAGTATTCGGTACCTACACAGTTCCTTATACCCATTATTAAAAACTAGTTACCCGTACACCCCACGAGGTATTGAGTTAATTAATGAACACCTTGTCTATCTGCATAGGGGTGACCGGGGGTGACGTACCAGATAATCGTTAAGTAATCTGTGCCTAAGGGCGGCCTTTGCCCAGCAGTGCGAGATGAGGGCTCAGAACACAGTTATATGTTAAGTACATGTGCTTGATGTCATTAAGTTGATAATTATATTCTGTTTGTTGAAAATTTGGTAGCAGTCATTGTTTTATATAAGTTTAAGTTACTGAATGTCCCAAATTCTTTATAAACTAATATAATAATCACAAGGATCATAATCTTCAAATGACTTGCTTTATCTTAAACATCATGAAAACATCCAACAAAGTGATTGCTACTTTTTTATTTGTCCATGAACTAGTACAGACGCTTGCGGAATAATTTCTCCACCGCTGTAGACGGTGCTCTACTAACTACTTACCGATATAAATAGGCAATCAATGTATCAGAGGTCAGTTACAACCGGACTTCCTCTCAGGACTTACCTACCTGGGAAGCACAACAATAACTTCAAACATGAGGGTGCTTCTAGTAGCTGGCGTGTTATGCCTGGCGGCAATGTGCTCCGGCCACGAAGCCGAAGATCTCGCGGTCGCCGCTTCCGGACACCATCACGAACATGGTGGCGGACATGAGCACCATGAGCATCATCACCATGATCACGGCGGCAAGGGCGGTAAAGGTCACAAAGGACATCATCACCACCACAAAGGCGACCACGGTCACCATGGCAAGCATCACCATGAAGAACACCACCACGAGCACGGTGGCGGCCACAAGAAGCATTGGGATGAGCATGACCACCACGGTGACCACCACGAACATGGACACCACCACAAGGGCGAGAAGCACGGCCACAAGGAGCATCATGACAAGGGAGAGCACACCGATGGCTACCACAAGAAGTACCACAAAGATCACTTCCACAAGGACCACCACTTCCACGACGGCCACCACGACGAGGGCAAACACCACAAACACGGACACCACCACGCTCACCACGATGATCATGGCGGCCACCACAAGAAGGGAGGTCACCATCACTCCGGTCACCACGAAGAACACCACGGCAAGCACGGCCACCACGACAAGCACCACTACGACGAGGACCATCATGGACACAAAGGCCACCACGGACACGAAGGACATCATCACCATCACCACGATCATGGCAAGAAGGGCGGCCACGAGGACCACAAACACTGGGGCTTCCACCACGGCAAGCACTAATAATAATATTTATCCTGATTGTTATGAATTATTCTTGTTAAGAACGGAAGTTGTTATTGTTGTTGTTCATATTTTTATACAAAGTAAATAATTTTTGATAAAAAGCTTATTTTTATTCATATTAAACAATCACTTTGACTGATTCTTTCTAGCAATATAAACCATGTTATGAACCACAAAAAGCATTCAACCAGACCTTACCTGCCATCCTCTTTTATTTATTTGGTGAATTTGTGCTAAAAATAATATAAATCCTTTGAAATATATTGTAGAAATAACAAGGTGCCATATGGTATGTATACAGTAGAGTCTACTACCAGCCAGGGTCAGTCACAGCAGACGAAATATGACTTCAGTCACGCCTTACAAAATTACCACTTTGCACTTTTCATGACAATGATTGATTGAGCCTTCGGTCACAGAATAAATAGTACAAGTATTCGGTGCAGGGCAAGGCGACATGATACACAAAATCTCATTCTAGCTTACTTAAGTAGATACTTACCTACCTACTCAAAATCTCATTCTAGCTTACTTAAGTAGATACTTACCTACCTACTAAGTATTGAACTATTGCACTATTGCATCTTAGGTAGGTAGGTAAAGAACCGATCGTAGAGCAAGGGATGGTACGGCATTTCTTTGTAGGGAACCAGTGGCCACGGGATATCATCGAACATAGTTATCAATTTAGGCATCAAGTAGGCACAACGTTAAAAACCATTGCTAAGTTGAGGAGCGTAAGGTGATTCTGTAAAGGGTAGTGGAACAATGTGATCGCGAAAGCTGGGCTTGACTCCAAGAATAGAGGAGAGTGGGAAAATTACAGACTTCAATAAAAGCAAAAGTATTACTACTAATTAGTCTCGTTTTATTAATAACTAGTTGTGCCCTCGCGGCTCCGCCCGCGTTATCATATTTTCTCCATAATTATAAACTTTACTCCCATATTGTATAACCGCAGGTGTGAATTTCTAAACATTCTTAGATTCTTGTTTTATTATTTGCTTTAAGGTTTAATTGTTGCCAAAGTTACAGTTAACCGAGCCATGCTGTAATATTCAGTTCAGTTTTAATTTACCCCATTTTCAAAGGTGGTTTTGGAAAATCAGTCAAAATTAAATAAGGAAATTAGGTATTATCATTTGTGTCAACTTCGACTTTATGAACACAGGGAATAATTTAGGGGTAGATTAAAAAAACCGTTCTTTTTTACTATAAAATACAACTGGGTACTAGGTACTCTCTAAAAAAGAATAGGCAAAAAAAAACACAATCAACAGAAACGACTCGTATTGGTATTTGTCACACTTATGGCTGGTGCCTATGATTAACCAAGCGTTATTGCGTAATGGCTAAATTAAATTTTCCAGGAACACTGGTCAAAATGATGGAATGTATTTTTTTAGGGAGTGCCTCCGCTGCCGGCGCCGGTTGCCATTACGAGTGCCGGCGCCGGGTACCAAACTGGCTGCCGGCGCCGCGCCGACTACATACCTACACTGTTTTTTTTTTACACCTTCAAGGCCTCTTCAAGCTCTTCATGAGACGATTATTCGTCACCCACTCCCACTTTCATTATCACAATAAAAACAAATGAAAAACTTAAGGGGATGTTTGTAAAGTTGTTTGGGTTTCCAAAGCAGAGTCGACGAGCCCCGCTGGGCGGGGCTCCTATTTCTGTCTGCAGGATTTAAAGTAACCGTGTCCGTGTCGGGGTGCCCCAAATTACAGAGCTCGCTTCGCTCGCTCTTGAAATTAGTCAGTTGGAAGGCAAGTTTTACAGACAAGTTTGAAGACAAATTTGTATGGTCTACAAAAATGGTTGTTTCGGGTCTGGGCGTTTGTGTATGTGAGATTTGTGTCTGTAAACGCACCCACGATACAAGAGAAATCTTAGTGTGGGGCAACGTTTCCTTTAATAAAAATTTTTTTAAAAAAAAGTTAGTGTTTGGGCCAAAATCTAACCTACCTTTCAACTAACATACCTACCAAACAACTTACCTACTACCGCCGCCGGTGTCCATTTTGGGTGCCGGCAGACGATGTTTTAATCTCGGCTGCCGGCAGTAAAGTAGTACCTACCAGTTCCCAATGGCGTTATTTTTGGATGCCGGCGCCGGCAGCGGAAAAACTCACATTTTTTTATAACTTCGTCTTGTGTCTTTTCTTAGAAACTGTAGGGTTAGTAAGTACGTTTGAGGTATCTTAAATACATTTAAACATTTTATATTGAATCCTGTTTGGGTAATAGCGGACGTCCGAGATCATCCCACGCCGCATGTCCGCACTCTGAAAATTGTGATAATGGTTAAATTTATTTATTTGCTAAAAGTGTAATGAATAAAAGGTAAATTTTTTATCAATTCATTTTAATAGTTGTTTAATAGTGAATATGTTACGGGTAAAAGCCGAATGGCGGTTACACCTAGGTTTACCCGGGTACAACTACGTGCAACCAGTAGCATTGGTTAGAACTAAGTGTAGCTTAAGTCGACGGAGCCACGCTGCGCGGGGCTCGTATTTCTGTCTGCAGGGTTTGAAGTAACCTAACACGAAGGGGATGACGGGGGCTAGCTATCCGTGTCGGAGTTCCCCTTAACCACCGGTGTGCGGCTGCACCTAGTTCTACCCGCTATGATGAAGGGTAAACCTAGTTCTAACCGAAGATAAGTAGGATAGGTACATCTAAGTTTAACCGCATGTGGCCGGCTGAACCTAATTGTATCCAGGTAAACCTAGGTGTAGTCATGTGGCGGCATCTATCTCGCCACATGCGAACTATCCTACATCGCGCAATCAAGATTTAACACGCAGATAGTATATATATGTCGGCGAGTACGACAATTTAGCGATAGTCAATTGATTCCATAGTACGGGGCGGAGTTACGCCGTGACGTCACGAGTCACGTGAGCGGAATCGTTGGTAGGGGACACTCGTCTGGAAGCCATCGAGTAGTTCGGACCTTCCTAACGGGACCGCTGGTTGACTTTGCTCAGTGTACATTTTTAATAAGTCTGTAATTGTAATTGCAAGTACTGTAAAATAAAAGTGATTGTGAGAAGTGTAACCTTTGTTTAAAAGCTGCGACATGAACCCTCTACCAGAAAACCCTACTGAGGACGGCTGTGCCGCTAACTTATCGCATTCGCCGTTATATACAACCTCCCAACATCAACCGTTGGGCAGTAGCCCGCCAGGCACAAGACTCCGCCTGGTTGGAGGATCCTCCCTTTGGTTGGAGGAACACCACAACAAGTTTCACCACATTGGTGACCCCGACGTGATCGTCACAGACAGTGTTTCCACACTGGTGACGTCAAACACAACCTTCGCAGCCTCGGCAGCCACATCATCACTCCCTCAGCAGCTCAGCATTCAATCGAGCAGCAAGCAGCGAGTCCCACAGCCAGCCAGCATCCTCGGCTTCAACGGATGATGTGACCACTAGCCTGCAGCGAACGCGCAAGCCTGGTTACAACCCTCAGCCCACTCCAGCATCATGGCGCATCATACTGCACTTCGGCCGGTCAACTAGCAGAGGCACTTCTCTCCTGGTCGGCGCAGTCCACAGCCACCACTCACCACTCACAGTTTCGACTCAAAGGAACCCTTCACTGGCCCTGGCAAGTTCTCAAGACTCAACGACCGCTGACTCATCAAGACGATCGACCTCCGGTCTCAGGGGGGGAGTGATGTGGCGGCATCTATCTCGCCACATGCGAACTATCCTACATCGCGCAATCAAGATTTAACACGCAGATAGTATTTATACAACCTCCCAACATCAACCTTTGGGCAGTAGCCCGCCAGGCACAAGACTCCGCCTGGTTGGCGGATCCTCCCTTTGGTTGGAGGAACACCACACCAAGTTTCTCCACAGCCACACTTCGGCTATTTCCCGTAACAAATATTATTAAACAACAATTACGCTGCTTTTCCACAAGAGATGTGTGCTACGAATGTGTTTCAAACCAGCCAATAGGATCGCTTTATTTTACTAACCTTGACACATGTTTGAAAATCAAGCGATCCTATTGGGGGAAAAGCAGTCATATGCATCTTTACAGCAATCCAGTAGTCTATTCTCGTAATTTCATAAGGCGCAGGTCAAGTTGCAGTGACGCTGCAGTTAAGTTCACGCGAATGAATCTGACAGCGATCGTTAAGAGAGTAAAAAAGCTTTGGTTTGATCGAAACTTAACTGCAACTGAACTTGTTTAGTTAGGCGAATCAGGCTCCTGTGCGCGGCCTACCAGCGTTACAACTTACAACTATCCAATCATTACAGATGGCGGGCGCATTCGAATTTGTCCGTTCCGTGTCCGTGTCGCGGCGCGCAGAGTTCGCTAAGTTATTACACATAATACCCTGGCACCCGGGATGCACTCTCCAGTATTTTAACTTCCCGCTCAGCATCATCTAAGTTAAACCAGTCTTTCTCAAAGTGTGCAATAACGCCCCCTTGTGGGCGCTAGAGGCTTACAGGGGGGCGGTAAAAGTAACGATTGCGATTGAAATTTAAAAATTGTGGTAAGTAACTTTAAAAAAATTAGGGGGCGCTATAAAATAATTGATTCCCAAAGTGTAAGTAAAGTAAAGTGTAAGTTTGAGAACCTCTGACTAAACAGATCTACAGCTTGACCGGATGGGCGCAGTTACTGAATGCTTAGCTTTCTGCGCTATAGCCTAGGACTGAAAGCCGCGAAGTCGATTGCCGCTCCAATCGAAATATTACCAGTATTAGTTACTTACCTTACATATAATTGTTAATTTAATACCTAATTGTTCCGGGTCTGGGTGTTTCTGCATGTGAGATATGTGATGTTAACTCACGCATAATTAGGTAAAAGTGCTGCGGTGCATTTACACAAAGAAATCATTAATATTTTACAAGCATTTATTAATTAAATCAAAAGAGCGGCCATTAAAAAAGTTTTACTGACGTTGTTGACGTATTTTTTTCTTCTTCACAGAATTAATGAGTCAGCGCGTGCCATCCAATCGTACTACGTGCGTTAAAGATGACAAATGCTAAGACTGAAGGCTAATAATAATTCTACCTACTAACAAAATAGTTTAAAATTGCCATCAACAAAATCATCAGCTCACATTAAAGTCCAAGCAGTTTACTGTGTTCCGTCGTGTGTATGTGCGCTCCGGAGCAGTTTACCAGATTCTCAATTAAGTAACCAGATTTAGTACTATCAAACAGAAAATGCGTATCACTATGATAAACAACAATATGCACATTTTGCGTCTTTAACAGAGAATAGAGGTCAGATAACATTAATAATTACACAAGTCTGCGGTGCGAAGGGTGGCGCCGTCGCCTAAATACAAAAAATAAGTTCCAAATCATCGTTGCTTAAATGCATTATAAAATTAAAAAAGGAGCGGAAGTCCAGGACATAAAAATTCAAAAAAATACATTGCAAAGAAAACAAAAGAAATAGAAAAAAATAAATAGCATACCGATAAGCCGATACCGGTAAGCATACATGAAAAAAAATTGTGTAATTGATTGCATTAAGCATCTGGCTTCTTTAAACTCTTAAATTTTTAACGGACGAGAAATGGAGTTAAATTATGTTTTTTTTTTTTCTTTTGTTTCTTAAAGATATACTATTTAAATTCAATTTGTTTTTGATTATACTTCTGATTAATTGCGAATCTGGTGAGTTGAGAATCTGGTGAGTTGCGAATCTGGTGAATTGAGAATCTGGTAAACTGCTCCGGAGCGTGTATGTGAGAGCCAGAGGGGTGTAGGGGAATCTCTCTACATCTTTGTTACTTGGATTCGTGTTCTCTATCTTAGACTGTCTGCGCTTACCATTAGGTGCGACGAGGGTGAAGCGCGACCAAGTCAAAAAATATGGAGGTCACCCTCGGCAGTTTTTTTTTCTTAGAATTATCGGTCAAGCGTCTGTTATTCAGCTGCGGTCAACGATATCTATGTAGGTATTTGTCGTCGTCTGATCATAGAATTGGGCACTCCATGATGTTCCTAGGCATAACATGAAACAGTGCCATTTCTCGAAATGACCTACTGTCTAGTCTATCTATACCCTTTTCAACGTTAGGTGAGTCCTGACGTTTGTCTACAAAACGTTACCATACACATGCTACCAAATATTTTTAAAAAACTAAACATGGATATTGTAGCTATTTACGGTTTTTGATGATGTCGTTTTATGTTTTTTCGATAGCAGTCTCCTTACGGCTATAATTTACGAAATCACCGCTATGTACCTAGGCCTCATCTTTCGTTGAACAGAGTATAGTGATACGGCATCATGATGTGCCTAATTAAAGATCGGGCGCATCGATGTGGAGTAAACGCTTGTCGATATTCCTAGCTCAACACATTGCCTCGTCATGATATGCCCAAACGACACTAATAAAGAACGCACAACATGGCTGCTTTAAACCAAATTGTAAGCGAAATAGAAAATAGCTATTAAAAAAAACAATGTAATTTTGAGTAGCAGCTACAATAATTTTATACCTACCTGCTAGGCTAGATTACCTCTTACTAACACATGCGAAGTTTCTGTCCCTAATCTTAGAATATATTCAGCCCCTTCCTATTAAATTATAGCGTGATGATAATTATCATAATATGTTGAAATCGTTACTAATCATAGCATAATAATAACAAATGACTGTCCGTGGTAATGCAAAAATAATGTTCCACTGCTTAGCTCCTATGAGCAATTAAATTGATTACATGCACTCCACTTTACCCACTCCATTAAGAACTCCTTAGCGGAAAGTCCCATGAAATTAAATCCCTTAAAAAGGTTACGGATAGAGAACTATCCGTTAGTAACCTAACTCTCAAATAAAATGTGAATGAATAGAATATTATTCAATACAGTAAGTTCCCTTTGAGTTTTATTTCTTGACCCTACAGAATCAATATGCCCAATCATCGAACGCTTGGCATTGAACTATACGACGGGTAACTATTAGTTTGGCTTATCTTGGATATCTAGGATCTATTTAGGATCGGACGATGACATATTATTATATACCTACTACTATATTTCGATGGCTGCGGTTCGATTGCAATTTTAATCAATTTTGGTACCTAAGTAGTGGAATTGGCCTCCAGTCACTGGTTGCGCCAACGTAACCGCCGACCAGTCAACCAGTGAACAATTAATAGAAAAACAGTAAACCGTTAATAGCGAAGATTAGACACTGGCAGATTCCCATTTGTTTAAATTAAGTAGGTAGCTAGGTACCTACAGTATAATACCAAATCACAACGAAAATAATCGTAAATTAGAATATGTTACTGTAAAAGTCCGATAAATGGCAAATTCGAAAGTAACTATCTAAACAAACAAAAATAACCACGTAAATCGGTAATCGTAGATCTCACATAACTTGGTGTACCTAATCTCGCAATAACGTGGTCATAGCCGTTACTGTGATCAGATTCCTAGGGATATAACCATGTACCGGAAGACATTTTTAGTTATAAGAAAACGTTCCTTATGCATAACTCGAATATGATCAATAACACTAGTAACATGATAACATCAGTAGACTTATAACCATTTCACTAGATTAGTCTAATGAAATGGAGACAGAGACCTAATAAAACATGTTCACGATAATGTTTCCTTGTGTAAAAATCAATTAATTTTATTACACCACTGTTACCTTTAACAAAAGAACAACAACTTATGTAACCTGGCGCAGAATGACCTGCAGCTTTGGTTCCATTCCAAAGTAACAAATCATCATCATCTTCATTATTCAGCCGAAGGACGTCCACTGCTGGACTTAGGCCTCCCCCAAGCATTGCACTATCCATGTTGGGGGGGTTTGCCATAATCGCCACGCTTGGCAGGCGGGTTGGCGATCGCAGTACCTATGTTTTTTAAAGTACTCAGAGAACGCTGCTGCCCATCCTCTAATGAATCCCTTAGTCGCCTTTTACGACACCCATGGGAAGAGATGGGGTAGTGCTATTCTTTACGTCTGGCACCACACGGACGAAGTAACAAATAAATATACTTATATTAAATAACACAATCTAACCATTGTAACGGAACATAACATTGTTTTTGTTTAGCCAGTCCTTTCAGATTTAGTTCAAAAATGTATAGAGGTTAAATAATGTCCTTTAAATATGTGCCCATTTTGTATACAACGGATAACTGTAGAATGTAGGTACGAACCGTAGCCACATATTTAGGTACTTTCGTGACTTGGGACAGGTAGCTATCAAGTATAATTATGCGGATTAAAATCCGCCTGTAGGCAGACATTATTGCTTCTGACTGTACATTGATTGTTTGCGAATTAACTGATAAGTACCTGTATATTTTTTTGCGTAGGCTTTTGACAAATGTCGAAATATTCAGGCGCAACGCGTTCCGAACTCGCCGCCGTGGCGTCCTTGCCCCGATGGTTTCACCGACTGCAACCCGCAAATTTAATGATATAAAATGCTGTCACAGGCGGTTCACAGACAGTTCAGTCCAAGTAACCAAATATACAACAATTAGGGAAGTAACACAATAACAATGAGGTCGCTAGTCGCCCTGGCCGTGCTAGGATGTGTTGTAGTAGCTTGTTGTGGGCGAGAAGTGGAGCAGGGCGACCTGGTCGCCGCAGCGAGCCATCACGGTCACCATCACGAGGAAGGCGGCGGCAAGGAGCATCACGCACACCATCATCATGAACACGGGGAAAAGGGACACAAAGGACATAAAGGACATCACCACCACCACAAAGGAGAACATGGTCACCACGGCAAGCACCATCACGAAGGACATCATCACGAACACGGCGGCCATCACAAGAAGCACTGGGATGAACACGACCACCACGGCAAGCACCATGAGCATGGACACCACCACAAGGGCGGCAAGCACCACCACAAGAAACATCACGATAAGGGAGAAGAAGTTGAAGGTTACCACAAGAAGTACCACAAGGACGAGTATCACAAAGATCATCACTTCTACGATGATCACCATAAAGAAGGCAAGCACCACAAACACGGCCATCACCACGGACACCATGATAAACACGGTGGACACCACAAAAAGGGCGGACATCATCACTCCGGTCACCATGAAGGACACCATGGCAAACACGGTCACCACGATAAGCATCATTATGATGAGGACCACAAGGGCCACAAGGGACACCACGGACACGAAGAACACCACCACCATCACCACGACCATGGCAAGAAGGGCGGTCACGACGACCACAAACACTGGGGATTCCACCATGGCAAGCACTGATATTATTACCGTTAAGATATTTTATTGTTTACTTTGTTACTTTACGCATTACCTCATTGTAAATAAACGAAAACCAATTTAAAACATGTCTCATTACTTCCTACAAACATATATATACCTATAATTAAATTAAATACATAATAAGAGTTCCAAAATACAAAATTAATCAGTGCCACTGTTATCTGTCGGTCTAACGGAACTAATTCAGTTTAACCATAACACGATGTCGTCACAGCCGCCGCGGCGCCGTCGCAGAATCATTCATCCAGAAATCTGCAGCAACGATTGCCAAACACCACTTTGTAATCGACACCAGATGAAAGCGATCTTATCTATAAATTCAAAGTGCGGAAACAATTTTGACACTGATATCGTAGCCTTGTTGACGGCTACGTCTTTAGTTGAGCCAGACAAAGTGAGTTGAACATTATTTTATAAATAGTAGTAGATATTAGTAGGTACCTAGAGCTAGGTAATCAATGTATAACTATTTCAATTATATCATTTACTTCTTTCAGTCATGAGGCTCCTGTTTCTTATAGAACTTCTAACATGCGTGGTGATATTCGCGCATGCTCGGAATGTAGCCAATTTAAAGGGTGAAAAGGATAACGCACCAAAGGCTGCCACAGAATTAACAGCACCCACTGGTACTGACCTGTCGGCCGCCGGCAGTGAGCCCGCCGACCAAGCGATAGCAGGCACCGAACATAAGAAGGCGAAGGACAGCCATCATGAAGAAGGCGGCGGTCATGAACATCACGCCCATCACCACGAGGAGCATGGAGATAAAGGCGATAAGGGATACAAGTCGCATCACCACCACGATAAAGGTGAGCACGGAAAACACGCGAAACACCATCACGAAGGACATCACGACGAACATGGAGGTCACAAAAAGAAACATCACGATGAGCACGACCATCACGGAGAACATCACGAGGCCGCGCACGGACACAAAGGAGGGAAATTCGGTCATAAAAAAGGACACAAAAAAGGTTCTAAAACCACCGGATTCCACCATAAATCTCACAAAGATGAATATCACAAGGAACATAAGTTCTACGACGACTTCCACAAGGGTGGCCACCACCACAAACATGGTGACTTCCACGGCCATCACGACAAGAAGGGAGGACACCACAAAAAAGGCGGCCACCATGAAAAGGGCCATCACGAGAAACACCATGGTAAAAAGGGACACCACGACAAAGGACATTACGACGAAGACCACAAAGGGCACAAGGGCCACCATGGTCACGAAGAACACTTCGCACACCACCACGACCACGGCAAGAAGGGCGGTCACGCTAGCGGCAAGGAACATGGTTACAGCCATGCAAAGAAAGCGTAAAAAGGAAAAAACGTCTCCACTTAATTATTTGTTAAATTATGTTGTTATTTTTTATTGTTATGTTTTGCAACAAGTCATTGTACATAAAAATTTACGCAAGACATGTTTAATTTAAATTAAATTTCAATTCAATGCTATGAAATATTTTTTTGAAGACCTGCTATTCGTTCTTGTGTTACTCACCTACGCACCTACCTTCTTAACTAGTTGATGAGGTGTACTTACCTACTCTTATGCAAGGTACTCAATTAGAGGTGTATGTGCTCCGCGCCTTGCCGTGGAGCTCAGCGACAGCGCCGCACCTGTTGGTGTTGGATACGCGGTGATGACAATGGACGAGGCGTATTCATTTGTAGGTTAATACTGTATTAGATACCTTTCCTAATATGTCCACGATGTAAGTAGGTAGGTACACAAATTATACAGGTTTTAAAACTGTACTTTTTAACATAATTAACCAGAATCCTGAAAGTAGTTTGTTTGGAATTTCTTTATGTCATTTTCAACATCACGCCTGCATTCCCCGAAGGATTGGGCAGAGGTGTATTAGTACACCTTCGCTGTATGTGTTCTATTCGATATGTTTAAGTCCCATGTAATAGGGGGCGAACCTATTGCCTTTAACCGGGCACAAATCCAAACTCCGGGCTGCTGCTACTGAGAAATTCCACACGAAAAAACCCAATAACACTGCCCGACCTGAGGATCAAACCTCACGCTCAGTACTCGCACTTGTGATTACTAAAAAAACGAGGCAGTCAAAAATCGTTGCTTTTTATAACTCTGTCAGTCAATCCTGGTACAGAAAATTAAACCTTATGTCAACGCAGACTGAATTTTCAACGCAGTTGCATTAAGCAGCTAACTCATTCCTTAAAAAATATGGTAACGTTATCAGCTGTTTGCGATTGTATTACGCTTTTAACTTAATATTCTAGTTGGGATGTCCTGATATTTCTGGGTACCTATTGCTGTTATACCTACTTATGTTTAAATCTCGGTGTGAGTGGACAATTGCACAAGTGAGAGTTATAAACAACATAACTATAATGTTATGGAATAATGGTTATGGAAGCAATCAGAGCAAGAAATGACACAGTTATATTTTAAAATGTATTCAATAGACTGTTGCATAAGATTTACAACAAAGCCATCAGTGGAGCAAGATGTTCGAATTCAATCTTCTCAGTAATATTCTTAGTCTTAATATTTTCATCCTGGTTTGCAATAAAGATGAGGCTTCCATCATCTCTCCATCCATATTTTTTCACCCAGTGTTTCAAGGTCACATCTGAAAATAATCACAAATTGAATATAAAAGCAGAGGGGAAAAAAGGGACTGCTACATCATTTACTGTCTATTATCTATATTTCGATACCCTAGTTCACAATCATATTAATTTCATTTTTTTGACGATGAAATTGTAACTTTATGATTTGTGCACTATCGTCCTAATTACACCACCTTTTTCCCGTAATTAGTATGATTGTGAACTAGGGGATCGATATATAAAATTAATCCCTATTTCCCTTGGTCACGACATCACGCGTGAGCGGTTGGACCGATTTCGCTATTTTTTTTTTGTTTTGTTCCTAATTATCTGGAGAAGGTTCCTAGAAAGAAAATTCTGATATTTAAAAAAAAACGAAATTATCTCAGTATGTCCATATTCTTCATTATACCCTTTTCACTATAAGTTGATTCCTGACGTTTCTCTACAAATCGTTACCATACAAAGAATATCAAATATTTTTAAAAAACAACACATGTATAATAAAGCTATTCTACGGCTTTTGATGATGTCGTTTACGTTTTTTCGATAGCAGTCTCCTTACAGCTACAATTTACGGAATGACCGAGCTGTCAGGAATCATCTTTGGGTGAAAAGAGTATAACCGACTTCAAAAAGGAGGAGGTTCTCAATTCGTCTGAATGTTTTTTTTTTGTATGTTTGTTACGCGATATCTCCTCCAATTATGAATGGATTTTGATGATTCTTTTTTTGTTTGGTAGATCATACTTCAGAGGTGGTCCCATATAAATTTTATCGAAATAGATTCAGCGCTTTTTGAAATAAACAACAAAAACAAAATATACTTAGATGACGTTTTCGTTTGTGGTTCCCATATGCAAAAGTTTTGATAAGGACTTTCAATCTCTGTTTTAACTGTGATCACAGAAACATTAGCCAAGAACAAAGAAGTTTGTATGTGTTTGTAAGGAGCCGTCATGATAATTGTACATTAATTCTTAAAGAAAACTACATAATTCTAGGAAAGATTACGCAATCGTGTCATTTAAATTTGTAGTCTTAAACCGTGTAATTTATGGCACTAAAACGTATATAATAAATAACTTTAAATAAAAGTAAAAACCGACTTCAAAACAAAAACTAAAAAGAGTAAAATAATTACCAAGATATAAAATTAACAGTTTCAGAAGTCGGTGCAATTCTACACTGAAACAAATAAAAGCCACCGACTTCTGAAACTGTTAATTTTATATCTTGGTAATTATTTTACTCTTTTTAGTTTTTGTTTTGAAGTCGGTTTTTACTTTTATTTAATGTTATTTATTTGTTTACCGCATGCATGAAAATGGTTGTAACTTTTTGTTACTATTTGGATTTTGTTTCAGAAGGTAGGTAGTAGGTAAGTAGTAGGTAGGTAATAAGTAGGAAAAAGTGCATTGCAACGCATGCAGGGTATAGCTAGTAATTTATAATACAGTTTTCATGCATTAATAGTCAATGCCTGGGCTTTTTAATTATGAAAGGTGGAATCCATTTATTACAACTTCGCTTTTAATAGACACTCAGTCTGGTTACTATTAAAGTTGTAAAAAATGCTGTTTACAAACGGTCTAAAAATAAAGTAGGGACAGCATAATTATGTACATATTAAAAAATTAAAGGAATAATGGGTCTTATGTTGATTGGGAAATTTATGGCAAAATTATGTCATAATCTCTAAATAATATAAATTGAAGTAGTTTTCGCGTCGGTTCTGTGTGTCCGCTTACTTCTTCTAAACTACTCAATGGATTTTGATGCGGGTTTTTATCAATTTAGGTCATTTGTTCCGGAAAGTTTATTAAAGGTATAAAACGTAACCGAGAAACGCCGCGGCGGAGCAAGTCGCTAGTAATACAATGACAAATGAATTAGCCTGTAACTGTTCTACTGCAGGGCAAAGACTTCTTCTCATACAGAGAAGAAACAAGTATTGATCACCATGCTTGTTCACTACAGTTTGGCGATTTCAGTCCATTAAGTCCAGGAGTCCTCAAGATGTTTTCGTTCACTGTAAGTCAGTGGTATCTTAGATTAACTAAAAAAGTAGGTACATATGACATTGAAAAAGTAACATTGGTACATGCCTGGATTTGAACCTGCAACTCAGTGCTTAACAAGCCACCACAACACTTACAGAAATACATACAATAATAAATTTTAATACAGTACCTAGTAGGCATTTGAATAAAACTTACCGCATTTGTTTGACAAATTATAGTCAATTACTATTGGAGCATTTTTTAGCAATTGTTTTTATTGTGTAATGTTAATTAATCATTTTAATGACATAAACATAAATACTGACCATCAATCCCTCCCAATAAGTTGGCAAGGTTGTTCTTGTCAATAGACTGGAATGTAATGCCAACAACGTGGCACACAAACTTCCTGATGGAGTCATGGAAACCACTAATACGGTTGCAGAGCTCAGGCATTTGATGAACTCGATTCCAAAAATTTGCAAAGTCACACTGCTCTAAAATATCTGCCAGATATTTGATTTGAGATATTGTCTCATTTTCCACCTACAACAAATTAATTATTATTACTTATAAATACTAATCTTTTTTTTTTTTTTTTTTTATATAGAAACGTTGCCCCTCACTAGGATTTCTCCTGTATCGTGGGTGCGTTTACAGACACAAATCTCACATACACAAACGCCCTAACTAATAAAACCCAAATATTTAGTTTCCACATTTTACAATAGCGTTACACCCCGCGGGAACAGTCCTTGACTGTAATTCTACATATTTATAGTGCTGTGGACATTTCCCGTTTATTGTACCATTCCATTTATGATTAAAGTTCCCAAAGGGCCCTATACATGCTGGACTGGTGTCCATGTTTAACCACCGTTTTCAATAACCTATCTATGGTGGTTGGCCCTACTATAGATAGAAATTTGACATTTGTTCTATTGAATCTCATGTCAAATTACTATCTCTAGTAGGGCAAACCACAGATAGATATGTTATTGAAAATGGCCAAAAGACTCCAAAGGATATCCTGCATATCTTCCTTATGGGACAAAATCTAAGATATCAAAAGGAGATACAAAATCGATATGAGTACCTAATCACTGAATTGTGTTTAATATCAAGGTACAACTTAGCCCATATTCAAAACCAAATAATATACAAAAAATAATATTCCAAACTGGAGTTTTCATTTCATTTTGTTTATTCATCATACATACATAAAATTTATGTTTTTAGTACACCTTAAAAAACAATAAATATTTTAACCCTTTGACTACCACATTAAAAAAGCAAAAGCATGTTCTCGGCGCCGAGCTGCGATTTCTGTCCCTTTAAGTGTACAAGTTTGACTAAAAGGTGATTAATTTAAGTAAAAACCTAACTAATGGTCACTAGAATAAACACATAACTTTCATGTAGTCGAGACTGTGGCGTGCTGAACACATTTTGCTTTGCCATGTATACATATACAACTGAGGCGGTCAAAAGGTAAAATATAAAAGACATAAGTATTCTCATTACAATTATTATGTTAATATTCTGTAGGTTCGTAATACAGTCCCACTGACTTATCTGCGAATTGGCAAAATGATGAAACTCACGGCTGAGTTACTGTTAGTTTTTTAATGTATAAATTACTCATCAATCAATTACATCCCTAAGAAAGAGGAGGTTCAAAGTAAAATGACAACATTTAAGCGAAAGTGGCGTCTCCCCTCATTTCACAGATTACTCAGTGGGACTGTGTATTTCTAAGAAACCACTTACCACAGATTCAAGAAGCAGACATTTGCACAGCGTAAAATCAGTGTGTGGGAAATTAGTCAAGGCTTTCAAAAGAATCTGACATGTGATATCAGCGTTGAACTTCTCTGGATTAAATTGGTACAGTTTTAAAACTGCTAGATTTGCTTCCAAATCGTATGTATTCTCTCGCGACTGCGTTTCAACATACCTTTCCAACGTCTGAAGATTGGCAGGATTGTATCTATAAACATATCACAGGATGTCAGCAAGGCATATTTGTATGATAAAGAAAGAGGTGATAATATCTCAAGAAAACAGTAATAAAGGGACTGAGTTTATTAGGTAAGGTACCATTCGATGTCCCCATCCATACATAACCTTACATAAACCAAGATATCAACATATCAACTTACCGTTCGATACTTTTTAGTATCGTTGCAACAGTTTGCTTCATAGTCTCAGCCATTTTACAGACTTCTCACAAAACAGAAAATAAAAAATACTAAGACAAGCGTGGCATCGGCAATGGTACCCGTCACGGGGGGTTCACTGCGAAGAAAATTTTTCGACCGTCGTCTCTATGGCTCATATAATCACTCTGACAACTACCTCATCCCCTCTGACTCATACTTCGCCCCTTTGACGCCCTGTGACGCCATCTTGATGCTATGACGTCACTTTTACCTCTATTCTATGAAGTCTATGGACTGATCTGTCAAACTAACAATATCAAAATAACAATAAAATTTATTTATTTACGTATTTAGCGTATCCTCTAAATATTCTTACTGTAATATACTTTGAAAAGCTGCAATTGTGTGCAATAAGTGATGTGCTGTGGGTTGTCAGAGAAATGGAAAGGCCGTCATGTTTTTTGAAACATAGGACTCTTGTGCTTAAAGTGCATCAAGTTGGAACATTCACAGGGCTTGACTTTTCAATAACTGCAAGAACTTAATTTTTAATGCAGAACTCAAAAGTTTCCAATGCAGGAAGGACTACCAATAGCTCGGTGATCAAAGCTCTGTCTTTCAATCATCAATGAAAAGTTTGCTGGAAGACGGAGTGACTAAACTGATGCTAGTGAAATAATTGGTGGTGAGTGCTACCTACTAATGTGTGTAAGAGTGAATAATAAACTAAAACCAACCATTATTTGTATTTTTGACTAAAATGTCTTAATAATTGAACTTATATTTAAATAAAGTTCAAGATGCAATTATGTGTGAATAAGAAGCATGTGCAGGAACATGATTATGTAAAATACTGTACATAATGGAATAAACATAATTGATTAATCTTTTTTCCTCTTCCAGATGATGTCATTGTAATGAATGGTGATTCATTAAATATAACCTACGCCCCACCTTACCGGATAAAAGGAATTAGAAATAATTTCCTCACAAAGAATATAAAACATAATAATCAAATTTCCAAATGGAGTAACATAGTGGATGTATACAAAGGACTGCAGTCACAATAATGTGAGATTGCTTCATAAATTAAATGATCAATACTTGGTTCCTGAAAAAAATCAAATAGATGAAGGTATGTATGTATTTAATTACTGCAGACTAAAACCAATAGGTCGAGTCACGAGAACCAATAGTTTTAGTCAGTTGCAATGATGATATTATTATAAAACTTTCAACATTCAATGCATAACAGCATTACTTTTCCTATCAAGTTCATGTAAATATTTGCATTAAGTGTCCAATAGCAATACAAATAAATCATCTAACAACCATGACATAATATAAGTCATGGTTGTTTAAATAATATTATGTATTTTTTTAACTGGTATTTGCACTTCTTTCCACTCGTCTATCTTTAAAGGTATTAATAATTTAATAACAGTGATTTACTTTGTTTTAGGTAAAGAACTGCATTGGAGTATACAGTAAAACGGTACCAGCCACTTTATCCTACGCGGCTTGGTTTAGTAAGTTGTAAAATTAAAAAAATAAATATATTTTACAGTAACAAAATGCATTCTTTTCTTTTTTTATATAATATTCCTGTTTCTAAAATACAACAAGAACCAGTAAATTAGTAAGGAGCTACGTATAGCAAAAATATAGAGCTCAAAAGACCAGTATTCGAATCTAAAATACACGAAATTCAGCTTAAAAGACTTGTGTTCGTGTTAGTTTGACGAATACTGACACGCCCACAATTAAAAGGTAAAAAATTTGCGAGTGAAAACTTAGACAAATTATGTGAACTAGACAGAACCTTTTTAAAATGAATGTCATTCTACTTTTTGTCTCTTTTGTTCAAATGACAATTAAGAATTAAGAAAAAAGAGATATCCATAAAATTTTGACTCCGTCTTAAACGTCAAAATTTACAATTGCGAGTCGGCTTGGTATAATGCACTATACCAAGCTCTTACATAGTTTTCATCGAATTATTCTTCTTTTGGTGCCATTGTGACCTGAGTGAGTGTGTTCATTGCTTGCCCCATTAAATATGGCTTGTGTTGCAGTCGGCTGTAAGAGCCGTATGAGTGTTCTAAGTGAAAATAATAGCAAGTTATCTTTCCATAGGTAAGTTATCGACACTCATTTTTACGAAAAGACTGTTCCCAAATGCCGTTTTAAGCCATTTACGTTTAGTATTAGTAATCACTAAAAGTTTTATCAAGTTTCAGTAAGCATATACAACGTAGTTTATTCAAGAAATAACATTGTTGTATTTTACAAAGAGTTTTTGGCAGATCATCTACCTTTACTCGCACAAGTAGGGAAGATCCACAATATCGATATTTTTCTCAGTCGCTTTATATGTTCACTTTAAATATTTCTATTTATAAGTGAATGCTTAAGATAATAGTAGAAATATAGTTAGGTATAAGTGCGAACATCATTATACAACATTTATATCATTTATAATGTAATTATATAATGTTTTTTTTTAGATTTCCTTTGGAACCAAAAATCAGATATAAGTGGGTACGTAATCTTGGAAGACGAAATTGGACTCCTTCACAGTACTCAAAATTATGTTCACTCCATTTTAGAGTGGATTGCTACCGTGAAGGTTACAAAAAAAGAACTCTACGTAGTGATGCCGTACCCACTATATTTCCAGAACAATCAATATCAAAGGTACATAATTATAGTGATCATACGTTTATTTTACATGGAATTCAATTAATATTTATATGTATAAGTATTTATGTACATTTTGTTTTGTAAGCTATGTTATTATTTATGAGGTTTAAGGTTGTAGAATAATTCAATTATATCAATATCTTAAGTTTTAACTTCAATTTAACAAAATAGTTATAAGGCTGCAGACACACTGAACGTATCTGGCGCAGCTCATGATTCGTCGCATTACGCGTATACATACAAATTCTTTTGCGCGACCTCACCACGCGCGTTGTACGTTGATAAGCCGAGCCTAATGGGGCCTAGAACGAGTAAAGTTTCGAGCGATGTAAAGTTAACTAAGTATATTCGGCGTATTTTCAGCGGCTACAGCCACACTTACGCGTGCGTCGCGTATCTTGCACCGCGTACTGCGCAAGATACGCTAAGTATGTTTTGGCCCTAAGATTTCTAAGTTGGTAGAATGATTTGTATAATTTACTTAATTAATCAGTTAGGATCAGCTAGTTATTGGAGGCCAAAATCAAATAGTTTTTTAAAAACAGTGTAAAAGCCGTAAATTGTAAATACGTAAAAAAAGTTTTGAAATTATTTCTAACAAAACAAAGGTATAAGACTACAATATTAATGTTATTACCACCATTAACAAAATCATGGATTTTTGTTTTGTATTGTTTTGTAAATGGTGATCTTTAGATTTTGCGTGATGAATTTACAAATAGGAGACAGACGTACTTATTGATATTGACAGATGAAAGCGGTGGTCTGTGGTGCCATATCTTTTTCCAAACCCGACCTGCTTCGGTGGTTGAAATTCGTCGAATCTTTGCGCGAAACGATTTATAACAACTCTCGAAAACAACTTTTAGACATGGCTCAGAAGCGAAATTTATAATTCTTCAATAAAGTCTTCGCTCTTCTTGAAGAAGAGAACGACGACGCTTCTGCCCCATACTTCTATAGCTCTCCCAGTAAAAAGGGCATAGTTAAACTCGCGCGCGTTTGTGTTACGCGTTTGTTTTAACCTAATCTAACCGATTCGGTCGGGGTGCCTTACATAAGTAATCTACGACCAGTATTTTAAAATGTTTCTTATTATTTTGGAATAAACGTGTTTGATCAAATGCTGTCTGTTTTAATTTGTACTCACCTTTGTTAAAGCCCAGTCCTCCAAATATAGAAGAGTGATTGAGTAAGTAGATACCTATGCATATAGCAAATTCCAGTGGTATGTTGTAACCCACACATAAGCAACATCAAAATGTGAGCTTAAGTGTTACGTCACACGTCTTCCAAGCATAAGCAAAATACTGCGGGGACACAGGCCTCCTCTCTAGAAAGAGGGGATTGGGCTGTAATACACTGCGCAGCCCCAATGTGGATTGATGGATGACACATGTATTCGATTTTTTGGATCTTGGACATGCCGTTTTCCTTTACAGTTTTAAGAGCAGTGACAAAACAAATTACACAGTGCGTGCCTGCCTGGGTTCGAACCCGCGACCTACAACTCAAATTCAACGTTTTTTTTTTATTTCTAATATGCAGAGTACATGCATTTAGGAAATGTCGCGACAATTTGGTTGCACGGTTCCAAAAAGTAAGTCCTATGGAGATGAGCCGACAAGAAACTCCATGGTAACCGTGGCGCTGGCGCCGTTACTTCTGGACCACCACTGCTCCAGTCTGCTAAGCGTTAAAACGATAGTCAACTACGATACGCCGTTGGTCAATTATCATCATTCACGTCGTATGCATTCTTTGTTCTATTGTAAACTGTATTTAGTTTGGAGTGATTTTTTAGTTAAATTAATTACGTATTTTATGAAAAGAATTTTTACATTTTGAAAGGCGTTTTTGAAAAGTCACGTCGCTGCAAAAACGTTTCAAATTCGAAAGTCATTAATTATTCAATTTTAAGGAAATAAATATTTAAAGTATCGATACCGTCCCTAGATTATTCTGCCTCATCTCTAATCATATATTTAAATGCATTCAGGATTTTCAACTCATTTAAGCTTCATTTCGTTTGACGTGTACACGCATGACAGTAAGTTCGTCTCTTTTTCCCTCGGATCATCTCTCATTAGAGTGAAGAGATGAACTAGAGCAAATTTTTCGTTTTAAAAATGTTCCATCTAGTTACATACTTGATCTTAGAGTGAAAATGTGAGGTCCACAGATAAGCAAAATGTCCATTTTTTTGTTCGAGAGTGCGCCGTCTGATTGTATCCCTATCTAGTCTGTGGTACCCGTCAATGACAGTGACAGCGACAGTTTCAGTGACAGTGACATAAGAGAGACAGGCACGACCATCAAAAAAGTACGATTTCGTAAATTTAATAAAAATTGAGTGTTTCGATAGATACCAATAGTTTCGCATTTTGATTCTTTTACTCAAGAATATTATATGTTTAAAACTGAATTGAATTTTTTTCTTTCAAATAAACAAACAATTCAGATATCGTAAGTTAAAAACGCAACTGGGGGCTTACTATGACCTCATAAAGCAGGACAGTGGTTGCCTGGAAGTTGAACTGCCCTGCTTTTTTGTACTATGACATCGTTATAGCAGGGGGCTTACCATGACCTCTTAAAGCAGGGCAGAAGTTGCCTGGAAGTTGAACTGCCCTGCTTTTTTGTAGGTACTATGACATCGTTAGAGCAGGCCTGCGGCAGGCCTGCTACGTTGACGTTTACGAAATCCGTTCACCTGTTTTTTTTTGTATAAGTCGCGCGGAGAAGGTTTGCCGATGGCCTCATGACGTCACGCGTCGATGGTCGGTACGATTCAGACGAGCGCGGGTAACGGTCGGTGAAGTGGGAGGCGCAGTCATCGGCAAACCTTCTGCGCGCGACTAGTATAGACTTTTCGTACCATAAACAAGCTTATCCGTTCAACTTGGTTGAATAGTCGTTCACCTTTTGTACTGGCATGGTACGATTCTTAGCGATTCAGAAGCAGGCCTGGTTTTGAACGGATATTGACTGGCTGGCATTTGAACGTTTTCTTAAGACGTCATGGTAAGCCCCCAGAAGGCTAATTCACCTAACTAAGGAAGTTAAGCTGCAGTGTAGTTGCAGTTAAGTTTCGATAAAAACTACGCTTTTGGTATTCACGTATCACTGGCGACCGCTGTCAGATACGCTCGCGTCAAGTTCGCGTCACGCGAGCGCAATAACGGCATTCTATTGCCGCGCGTCATTTGCATTTGACGTTTCAAATGACAGCTTTTATATAGGAGTTGACGCGAAGTTCACGCGCAGCTTACGCGTAGCTTACGCGCAGTTCAAATACTACAAGAATACCATTTAGCACTAAAACTTGAACTTAACTGCAGCTTCGCTTAAACTTCATCGGTGCGTCATAACATTACGTGAATTAGCCTACAGGGGGCTTACTATGACCTCTTAAACCAGGGCAAAAGTTGCCTGGAAGTTGAACTGCCCTGCTTTTTTGTACTATGACATCGTTAAAGCAGGCCTGTAGCAGGCCTGCTACTTTGATGTTTACGAAATCCGTTCACCTTTTTTTTTTGTATAGAGTTTTCATACCATGACGTGTTATTTGATAGCAGCTGAGCGTCTATTGATTGAGCGGCCGTAATGTTTCCATAAGTTAATTGATTTTTATTTTGTATCATCAAGTCTTGTTTTTGTGAGGAGAAATAAAGATATGACATTAAAAAAAAAAAAAAGTCAAATTATACGATCTTGAAAAAGTTACTATTTACGAGCCTATTGCAATATTATATGCAATTTATTTAAGGTTATTTTAAAATTCCCACAGGTGAAGCAGTTGGGTAATACTAACACGACGGCGACGTCTTGTTTGTGTTTCACTAAAAATAAAAGCATCACATTTTAAATACGACATTTTAAAAAAAAACTGAGACTATGTGCCTAACTGCCTAGTTTTAATTCGATATTTTGATAAAGGTAAGTAAACGAACATACGACATTGTTGAAACAGGATTCACAATAAAGTATGAAATCACAACGAAACGATAATTTACAATTTTATTGACAACTTCGATCGATTAACTGTGATATAGATATCAGAATGATGACAGAATATCACGCTGCGGAAACAAATTTACCTAAAAAAACACTTAAAACTGCATTAACTAAAGTATTTAATAACTACATCGATGTCAAGTGGGGAACAAAACAATTCAAGATGTTTTTTTAAATTTATGCGCTAAAAAGGTTGACAAAACTAGAGTGCGCGCAAGATAACTCTGCGCGCGACTGAGGTTGTGCGTTACCATGATCGCAAAAGTTCAAATTACCGCTTTTTAAGCTTAACTTTTTTATCGCCGAACATAATTTTCCCGTTAAATATTCCTACAATCAGTCTACTATCAAATTTAATAAAACGGCACACATTTTGGTGGACCATGATTAGTTCCGATTTCGGTCGCGCGCAGACTTATCTTGCGCGCACTCTAATACACGTTGGTACGTTCATAACCACGTTGTTTCTTTTATTTAGAGTCACAAAGGTCTATTGAACGTGAAACTTTTGCTTTTTAGAGCTATTAAATAATGTATCATAGTCAGTGGTTATACATAATCTTATAATCTTAGATACAACGTGTACTTACCCAAAAAAAACATGTTTTTATTATTTTCAAAAAACCGGTAAATTGCTTATGAATTTAATTTAGATTTTTGAACGTTTTCTATTCCAAAGCCTTATACATCACAGCAGGCCACAGACAAGCATTACCGTTCAATAGTCGTTCACCTTTAGTACTGTCAAGGCACGATTTTTAGCGATTCAGAAGCAGGCCTGCTTTTGAACGGATTTTGACTGGCTGGCATTTGAACGTTTTCTTAAGACGTCATGGTAAGCCCCCTGCTCTAACCTTAGAATAAGTACTACTTATTCTAAGGCTCTAACGATGTCATAGTACAAAAAAGCAGGGCAGTTCAACTTCCAGGCAACTTCTGTCCTGCTTTAAGAGGTCATAGTAAGTCCCCAGGGGGCTTACCATGACCTCTTACGAAAACGTTCAAATGCGAGCCAGTCAACTTCCGTTCAAAAGCAGGCCTGCTTCTGAATCGCTAAAAATCGTACCATGACAGCACTAAAGGTGAACGACTATTGAAGCAAGTTGAACGGTAATGCTTGTTCATGGTACGAAAAGTCTATACAAAAAAAACAGGTGAACGGATTTCGTAAACGTCAACGTAGCAGGCCTGCCGCAGGCCTGCTCTAAGGATGTCATAGTACAAAAAAGCAGGGCAGTTCAACTTCCGGGCAACTTCTGCCCTGCTTTAAGAGGTCATAGTAAGCCCCCAGTACTGTGTTAAGAGTGTTTTTGAGTCAAGTTTTTTTTTTTTAATTTTGCGTTAATATTCACGTATTCATGATCAGCTTTCGTTGGCCTTTTATAAGAAATTCCTCTTTAGTTTATCGAAAGTCCGCGTTTTTAAAGCACTGCTAGAGTGCGCGCAAGATAACTCTGCGCGCGACTGAGGGCGTGCTAAACGTTGCCATGATCGCAAAAGTTCAAATTACCGCTTTTTAAGCTTAACTTTTTTATTGCTAAACATAATTTTCCCGTTAAATATTCCTATAATCAGGTAGTTTAATAAAACGGCACACACTTTGGTGGACCATGATTAGTTCCGATTTCGGCCGCGCACAGACTTATCTTGCGCGCACTCTACCGCACTTTCAATTTGCCCTTCTGGCAACACTGCGTCATTCTGTCATTATAACTTGTCATTTTGGAAGGGCGGGAAATTTCAATAAGCGCGGTTGTGTTATTTTGAATTTCTTGAACAATTTTTTCATTTTAACTTGTAAATTAATCAGTAGAGTAGTTTTGTATATTTTGTAATTGTGTTGATAGTGTATATATTGTAGTGTTAGTGAAGATTTGGTAAGTTTTTAGTTATATATTTGTAAAATAATATGAACGAGCCACCTGATATTGATGATCCTGGGGGTACAAACCTTCAGGTATCACAATTTATTACTATTTCTAACGATGCCTCCAGCATGGATACGGATGGATCTGTCTCCACAATTAACAGGAAACGATCAAAATCCGTTAGGGTATGTAAACATTGTAACAAAAAACGTAAAAAAAGAAACAATTCCGATTGTAGAACTCCCAATGATTGCATGTGTGAGGATAGCGAACTCACTCGTGACTTGAAACAAAACATTAAAGACAATATTCCAGAAAATACTGCTTCCACTTTGAATATAATGACAACCACAACCAGTCCTAATGTTGGTTATTCCAAAAATATTAACTCGGACACTATGCAAAATGGAAGCAGTCCTAACAAAGAAAAAGTGTACATTCCGGTAGGCAGAAAACTTTACGAATCGTCGGATGCTGCCCCATATTCGGTCCACATTCAAAGGCAGCAGATAGAGGGGTCCACCACCCTTAATGCATTGACTTTTGGTAAATTTCTTAAAAAGTATTCATTTTCGAACATTGTTAACGGAAGTCTTAAAAAAATAGGAAGAAACAGATTATCAATCTCATTTTCGGCGTACAAGGATGCAAATTGTTTTGTTTCCTCTACTATACTACTTGAAAACAATTACAAGGCATTTATACCATCATCTAGCACTACAAGGATGGGTTTAATTAAAGGTGTTCCAGTAGAGTTTACCCCGGAAGAAAATATTATTAATATTAATGTTCCTATTGGCTGTGGTCAAATACTGAAAGCCCGCCGCCTCAATTATAAGGTAGTTGAAAATAATTCTCCAACATGGAAACCATCACAATCGGTAGTCATAACGTTTGATGGGCAGATACTACCCAAACGAGTTTTCATGTGTTATAACTCTCTGCCGGTGGTATTGTACACTTTCCCCACAGTGCAGTGCTATAAATGCTGTCGATTTGGTCATACGAAAGCTTATTGCCGAGGGAATCCACGTTGCTATAAATGTGATCAGGGTCACACTGGCGACACTTGCACTGTGGAGGAGGAATTCACATCTTGTTGTCTATGCTCAGGCTCACACTTCGCAACACATAAGTCTTGCCCAGAGTATATAAGACAAACTGAAATTAAAATGACAATGGCCAAAAGTAGCATTTCATATTCTGAAGCAGCTAAACTACACAAACCGGCTACAAAATCATACGTGGATGTTTTAGCATCCACTTCTAATCTTAAAACCAAGGATACTACTCCCCAATCATCTTTTTATTCATACAAAAAAACTGTATTTTCACAACCTCGAATCCCTCCTAAAACAGCGAAAGGATATGACAGAGCGGCTCACGAACAACTTATTAAAGAATATAATATCCCCCCTCCAAGTGATGGTTGTGTACTAAATGCACAAAAAGAGAATCCTATAATAACTGAAATTATTACTGCTTTAATAAAACTTTTAACACAATGTAATGTCATTTCACCGAACAACGTTGCCTCTTTATTTACTCAATTTATTAATTCTCTCAATAATGGATCCCAATCCAGCCAGATTGATCCAGTGGAATTACCGCAGTATTAGCGGCAAGAAAAACGATCTTTTGTATTTAATTAAAAAGTATGATCCATTTATTATTACTCTTTCGGAGACTTGGCTTAAGCCAGAATCTTTATTTAAGATTTCTGGCTACGCCAGTCTTCGAGAGGATAGATCTGATGGGTATGGTGGTGTAGCTATACTCATAAAAAAATCTTTTTCATTCTTTCATCTTCCTCTTCCTTCTCATAGCACTAATCTATCAGTTATTGCTGCCAGTGTAAATAATATCTGTTATGTTTCTGTATATATTCCACACCCGTCAATTGAAACTCTTTCCGAAATGAATAACATTCTGTCTTCATTACCTAAGCCGTTTATAATTTTAGGAGACTTTAATTGTCATCACATGTCGTGGGAATGTTCATCAAATAGTAGTTATGGCGAGAGATTAATTGATATTATCGATGACCACAACTTGTGCATTTTGAATACAGGTGTACCTACTCGTCGCAATAGTCCTTCTGCGGGTATTAGTGCAATTGACCTATCTTTTTGTTCACCTAACTTAGCATGTACTTTATCATGGGAAACTTTTTCTTCTACTTGTGGCAGTGATCACTTTCCTATTGTAATAACTTTTCCCTTTAAAAATAAGTCACTTGCGAGGCGAAATCCTCGCCTAAAATATAGATTGCCTGATAGTAGTAATAACCTCTGGGAACAATTTAAATCTAGCGTTGAGCGTAATATCCCATCAATCCCAACCGTTAACAATAGCAATGAACCACTTTGTGCTGATACTTTAGCAAGGATTTTGATTAAGTCTGCTGATGAAGTGTTTCCTATTAAAAAAAGAACACCTAACTGTATTCCGTCTCCACCTTGGTGGGACAGTGATTGCACTGCTGCTATTCGGAGACGAAAAGTAGCTGAAAAATCGTATTGTGAAGATTCTACGAATGAAAATTTTGATACTCTTACTCAAGTTATTAAGGACACACACAAATTTTTAAAAAAGAAGAAAGCTGATGGGTGGATGAAATTTTGTTCTTCCATTTCACCAGAAGTTAGTTCGTCCATAGTTTGGCGTAACATAAGAAGATTTAGATCTGCGTTTAATGAGTCTTCTTCATCCAATTTGCCCCTTTCTTTAACGGATAATTTTTTAGACAAACTTGCCCCTACTACTGCTCCTTCAAAACCTTTGTTTTGTGCTTCTATCTCCTCTTCTGTCTCGTGCTCCAGCTCTACGTTAGATTCTCCTTTTTCTCTTTCTGAATTAAAAGGTATAATATTTAATTTAAAAGATTCAGCCCCAGGTGACGATGGTATTCCTTATTCCTTTTTTGCTCACCTTAATGATTGTACCTTATCTGTTTATTTAAATATCCTAAATTCTATAATGATCACAGGTAATTTCCCTAAATCTTGGAAGTCTCAAAATATAATACCTATTCTGAAGCCTGGTAAATCCCCTGATGACGCATCGTCTTACCGGCCTATAGCTTTATCATCTGTTCTTAGTAAAATTGCTGAACACTTGGTTAAAATTCGTCTTGAATGGTTCATTGAAAATCATAATTTATTATCTCAGAGCCAATACGGATTTAGAAGAAGTAGAAGTACCATGGATTGTATTAGTATTCTAGTTACAGATATAAGGACATCATTTTCCTCAAATGAGTCGGTAGTTGCAGCATTTTTAGACATAACTTCAGCATATGATAATGTTATTTTAGACATCCTTTTTAAAAAACTCAACAACTTAAATGTCCCACAATTTCTCACTAATTTTATTATAAGCATTTTGTATGACAGGACTATAAATTTTTCCTTAGATGAATCAAATCATAAAACAAGACATTTATGGCGAGGACTTCCCCAAGGCTCCGTTCTTAGCCCTTTACTATATAATATTTATGTGTATGACTTGGAGTCTAGTATTAACAGGGAAGTAAAAATAATTCAATATGCTGATGACTTGCTTTTGTATCAGTCAAGTCCATCAATAGATAAAGCTTCTGCAACAATATCAAATTCGTTAATTCTTTTAAAAAATTGGTTAGATAAGAATGGCTTACAATTATCTTCTGCCAAAAGTACTATTGTTCTTTTCTCCAGAAAACGATTACCTCCCCCAGTTATAATAAATTATGGCAATAATCCGATCCCTGTCAAGAGTTTTACTAAGTACTTGGGTGTCATATTGGATAGCAAATTGTCAGGTGTTCAACATACTGACTACATAGTTGGGAAGTGCGAGCGTCTCCTAAATATTATAAGATGTCTTGCTGGCGTCTGGTGGGGCACCCATCCCTTCTCCCTCAAACTTATCTATAATGCAGTAATCAGAAGTGTAATGGATTATGGAGTATTTGTGTTGGAGCCCTGCAACAATACAGCTCTTGCAAAAATAAACAGTATCCAACATAAAGCGTTAAGAATAATTACAGGCGCCATGAAATCAAGTCCTATAAATGCGTTGCAGGTTGAATGTGGCGAATCTCCATTACACTTACGGAGACAGTTTTTATCCGACAGTTTTTTATTTCGGGTTCTCCAGTTTTCTAATCACCCTTTGTTTCTTTCCCTTCAATATCTCTCTGATCTTGTTGATACTTCTAGTTATTGGACACGTAAAAAACCTCCATGTTTAGTGATTAGCTTCCGAAAATTTATGTCTCTCCAAGCACCTACTCACCGTTCCTTAGTTCACCCTCTGTTTAGTTCAAACTATGAATCGTTGATATTAATTCCGGAAATACATTTAAACATTCATATTGATAAGGAAGATAGTAATGCTAATGTAAGTTTTAATTCCATTGTTGATCAAAACTGGCATGATTGGCATCATATTTATACGGATGCCTCTAAAATAACATCTGACAGTTTTGTTGGGATCGGGGTTTTTCATCGCCAATTTAACATTGTCCAAAAGATTAAATTTCCTAAGGAGACATCAGTATTCACAGGTGAATGTTACGGAATTTTTAAGGCTGTAGAATATATAATTTTAATGAAATTAAATAAAGCGATAATATTTTCAGACGCTCGAAGTGTTTTGCAAACTCTGGCCAAATTTCAATTCAAATGTCAATCTCATTTCCCTTTAGTAATAGAAATTAGGAAAAAATTACAAGAATGTGCATTAAAAGGTTATAGAGTATCTTTTGCATGGATTCCGGGACAAACGGGTATAAGAGGAAACGAAAGAGCTGATCGTCTAGCAAGGGAAGCAATAGAGTGTGGTGATCTGTTTCCTTTTAAAAACTTCTGCCATGACTTGTCTGCTCTGCCTCGTATGTATCTCCGGGAATCCTGGGATAATACTTGGTCGGTCAGTGGTCAGGTCAAAGGTAGAAGCTACTACCAAATTCAACCTTCAATTCCATACAAACCTTGGTTTCGTGATGTGAAGTTTAGCAAGTTAGAGTCGAGCATTTTAATTCGCATGAGGCTTGGTCATGTTTGCACTCCTGCCCACCTTGCTAAGCTTCGCATTGTAGACAGTGCTGCTTGTGAGTGTGGAGCCGACGTGGCAGATCTGAATCATATAATACTAGGTTGTCCATTATATGACCGTACATTACTATTTAATAAGTTAGTTTCTCTTCACATTCCTCTCCCTACTTCTGTTTATGTATTATTAATTAGTAATAACATATTAGTGTATAAACACGGACTAGAAAATTTTTTTTCTAGTCCGTGTGTATAAATGTATATCTTTATTTATTCAATCGAATAATATAAAAATTTTGTTAGTTTTATTATTATACCTATTGTTCTTTATAAAATATTGTTAATTATCTAATTTGTTTATTAATCTGTCAATATATTTATATATATATTTTCTTTCATCAGAATTTCTTTACTGATTTCAAAATTTCGCATAATTTTAGAATATTAATAAACCCTAACTTTAAACTTGTCATTGGCAAAATGGCTAAGGCTACAATTGCCAAATAGAAGAAAAAAAAAAAAAAACTTGTCATTTGTCGTATTATTGATTGGTTGGTGGTGGTTTATTTAGTTTTAGGCCCGACCCGCCCGACTCGACGGTGGACGCAACTGAAGTTAACCGAATAAACACTTGCACTGAATCTTGTTGCCATATAATCAACGCTAAGAAGACGGATATTTAAATAAACTATAACGTAGTGGGGGCTTGATTGGTGGTTATTGTAAATTAACCATTACGTTTGCATTTAGGAAAGTTTCGGGAACAGAAAGTATTCAAGTAATTTAAAATGGATCAAATGCTACCGAGTCCTTATAATATTCCTGGGATAGGCACTCCTTTGCATCAGCCTGAAGAGGACCAACAAATTTTGCCAAATGCTATGCAGCAGCAGCATCAGCATCAACAACAACAACAGCAACATGCCCTTGCCGCGATGGGCTCCTCACCGCTCGTCGGCTTTGGTTCATCGCTAATGGGGACTCCTCAAAGATCAGTCCACACTTACGCGCCAGCCGCCAGCTATGCGACACCTCAACAAATGATGCAGCCACAGACTCCTGTAATTATAAATTGAAATTATTTTGTATGCATGCCAGCAGTAGTATTAGTAGTTTGTGACTATGGTATGAATTCTTTTATCTCACAGAATACAGACTAGATTATTGGCTAACACGTTGCTTGCTCAATCCTGGAAATATATTTAATAGAACATAACTATATAATATGCTGAATGTCAATTATCTTAGACAAATAAATAACTACATTATTATAATTAATACTTATGCTTTTTTAAGCAAAACCTAATGTCGCCAATGATCACGAGTGGCAGCCTAGCAGGCCAACAGATGCTGAGCCAGGCCAGTCCAGCACCAATGACACCGCTAACCCCACATTCCGCTGACCCTGGTATTTTACCACAGTTACAGTAAGTACTCAATGACATGTTATGCCTTAAGTTAGTTAGTAAGTAGTAATAGTAAGTTATTCACTGTTACATTTACCCAACCTCTTAATACTTTGACTACTGCACATACATATATTCTTTTACTAGCCAGTACTGCGGCTTTGTACATGCACTGTTTATGTATGTGCATTTTCATATAAAAAGTATGCAAACACACGGTGTGTGCGCCCGCTGACTAAGTATAACATTGTGCAAACCTGCCATTTGTGTTTTCCTGCAGTGAATGTTTTAAAAGATAAGTAATGCCTATAACATTGGGCGAGCAAGTTATGACAAATCAGTCCTCCAAAGCTGCTACTCAAGTAGTACCTGAGATTTGGAAAAAGAATGGTTATCCTGCCATCTTTATGTCGTTGTTAGTGTTGTTGGTCATTTTTTTTTTTATGAATTGCTGTTATTCTCTTAGCCTGACAAGGTCATAATAATGATTGTTATAACTATAACACAGGCCTGTAATGGTTTTATTTTTCTATAATTCAATCTCTTCAAACTCTTGATTACAATTTTTTTGGCTATTTAGCTGTGCTCATTTCAAGTACAGCACTGGTGTTTTTGGTGACATTATGGTAATATGGAGTGCCAATTTCCTTGTTTATTTTTTTTACTATATTGTGGATTGAAGACCTAGAGACCCAGCAAATTAATAGGTTATTCATTGCTTTTGGATTGCGATGGACAGGCCACGAAATTTTAATTTATGCATATCGCTTAAACAACCATTTGATTAACCCCTACGTATGCTAAACCCTTGTCACCCAGACGGCCACCGCACTCTGTATTTGCAGGATTGCGACATAAGACCGGGCTAGGGTGTCCATCCAGATAGGGCCTCTGTAGGGCTACGGACTGTACAATCCCACTCAGTACTTTTATTTAATTTTTATTGTGGGAATGTCCTCATGGATACACATCGCCTTCGGGAAGGCTATGGGTTATGCCGCACTCCCGGCTTTTGCGACACAGATACTATCCTAAACAAACATGTCTCGAAAGTACCTATGTCAGACGGAAGCTGAGGGCGCCATGCCGCTTCTCCTGCCCCTTCTCAATCATTACTCAGTAGTAACATAACCCAACCTAACAAAATCCTAGCTAATATTATAAATGCGAAAGTAAGATTATTTGTTACCTTTTCACGCCTAAACGACTGAACCAATCATCCTGAAATTTTGCAAATACATTGTCAGGTGTACAGAAACGGACATAGGGTATCTCTCATCCCGAAAAAAAAATACTGTTCCTGAGGAAAACAACAATAACGATAATAGATGGCGCCACGTGTCTTTCGAATCATGATTGAATCATATTATTCTAGAAACTTTAGTAGTCTGTTGTTAAGAGTTGATTGTCAAATTCTAAATTTCTAAATTAACGCGAGCAAAGCCGTGGGCAAAGGCTAGTTTCTTATAAGTTTTGGAAGGGGAAAACCATCAGGCCATGTGTAAATACTAAAAAAAAAAAAAAAAAAAAAAAAAAAAAAACATGGAACTAATATGAATAGATATAATAACACTGTTTTATTTATTTTCAGAAATATTGTTTCAACTGTGAATCTTAATTGTAAATTAGACTTAAAAAAAATTGCTCTACATGCAAGAAATGCAGAGTATAACCCAAAGAGATTTGCAGCCGTTATTATGAGAATAAGAGAACCTAGAACCACAGCACTGATATTTTCATCAGGAAAGATGGTTTGCACTGGTGCTAAAAGTGAGGAAGACTCTCGCCTAGCTGCTAGGAAGTATGCTAGGATAATTCAGAAACTAGGTTTTACAGTAAGTATGAAATTTATATTTATTAATACATAATGGCTGAACTGCATAAAAATAAGAAAAAGCTTTTATTTGCAAAATTTTAAGAGTTTATTAAAGACACAGACGCATCACAGATGGTTAAGATAATATAAAATATATAAGGTACCTACTAGCTGTACCCGGCATGCGTTGCAATGCACTTTTTCCTACTTACTACCTACCTACTACTTACCTGTTACTGTAGGTTCCAGTACCCTATCTAAGTGTGTAAGGGGAACTCTGAAGTTGTACTAAATAAATGAGTAACTAGGATTGTAGGTAAACTAGTATAATATAATAATGAATTAAATATTGACAACAAGTAGCTCGCGACGCGTACAGTGTGTTATCGAGTTCTGCCTTCGCGGTCGGTGCACCGGCGCCGCTCGTCCCGGGCGGCCGCGCCTCTCCACCCTCGCGTGCCTCATACCCCTCCGTTGTCCAGGCCGATTAGTCACTGACAATTACCTACCTTCAGAAACAAAATCAAAATAGTAACAAAAAGTTAAAACCATTTTCATGCATGCGGTAAACAAATGAAGCAAATGGACATACTGAGATAATTTCGTTTTTTTTTCATAAGATCCTTCTCCGGACAATTACAAACACAACAAAAAAAATATTTGCGAAATCGGTCCAGCCGCTCACGCGTGATGCCGTGACCAAGGGAAATAGGGATTCATTTTTATATACATAGATAACGGGCTGGTCAGGTGTCAACTCCACGTCTGAGCGCGTATTTTGCGTGACGGGTGGTAAGTATAATCACTTGATCCACCCTAACTCCTCGAAAAAGGCCAGCACACCCTTGATGTTGCTGGCGATCTCTCGGAGAGTACCTGGGTTTCCGAAGTACTTGGCCCTGTATGTGGCGACCTCAGGGCAGTTTAGTAGCAGGTCGGCTGCTGTCTCGTCCTCCTCCATGCATGCTCTGCACACTGGGATGTCTGTAACTCCAATGACAAAAAGGTGTTTGTTAAAGGAACCATGGCCAGTGATGGCTGCTGTAACTGTACGCAGTTGTTGCTTTGACAGTCGGAGAGCTTGCTTAGTAAGACGACCGTCTTTTTTTTCTCTCGTGTCAGCACGAGCTATACGAAAATAGCTCAATGCTGTGGTGAAAAGATTAGCCAGTCAGCAAGGTTGGTAGCGGGGCTGACTGCCCAGGGTGCGCCGGACGTACTTAAGTATCGTCACTCGTGGAGGCTCTTTTCATGCACCCCATTAACGACCGTCAATGGCGGGAAGCGCCTTTTTGGCCTACCTGCACTCGCCATGGTTTATCCATGATTCATGGTGTTGGTCTCTAATGAATTTCCTGTTCTATTTGTGGGCCCCCAATGGTGTAGCTATGTGTACGTTGAGGTCCTCCGAGAAGATCCCGGCACCAGTGCCTGTACCTGCCTTGGATCCGTCTGTAAAGATCCGCAGCTCCGCGGGGCATAAACCCTCGCATCGGTGGTCTTCATACAGTTGGATGTGGTGAATCACCGCGCTGTACAGCCATAGTGTGATTTTAGGGGATAGTTCCCATCTCTTACATATCATTCTTCTGCACCGCCAGAAGGTGATGCAAGGCCTTGTTTAGTTTGTTGTCTATGTGTTGCTCCATTTTACTTGCTGTCCAAGATTACCCCGAGGTACTTAACATCATTGGACAGTTGGAGTTCCGTATTAAGTAGTTTGGGTAGTCGAAAAGTAGTGCCCGTTTTTGGGTGAACATGACTAACTCTGTAAAATATATATTATCTCAGAGCATATTTCACAAAACCGCTCACTATACTTTCCCTTGAACCATCACACACAACAAAGATATATTTAAATCTTACAGCATCTAGCTATCGAGCGATATGGAAATATTTAGTATACAGGGTGTAAACGAATTCGTGTAATTCCTTCAAACCACATGATCTATTAATGGTAAAGATTAACCACGCACGGGATTTAGATTGAGTAAAAATAAAAATAAACTTTTTTTTCCCAAATATTTTTTAAGTGACTGAAAATTTCGATGCCATGCATAAAAGGCACGGCGACACAGCTGACGGGCACGACTAGCCCGATAACGCTCCACGCAGTCAGTTAACTTGGGAAGCTAAAATTACTCCGATACAGAATACATTAGTTCAGTTTTTGAAAACATTTTTTTGTTTATTCTGAAAAAAACCTATGCAGGGTCAATCAGTGTCACCAATAGATCACGCGGTTTGAAGGAATTACATGAATTCGTTAACAACCTGTATATAAGATTTTTAAATACAGGTTTTACCAAATGTTTTACTCTATTTCTATCTGCAGGGTTTAAAGTAACCTAACACGAAGGGGATGACGGGGGCTTCGTTCGCTCGCTCACTCTAGCCCCCGTCATCCCCTTCGAACCTAACCTATCCATGTCGGAATGCCACAAATTAGAGAGCTCGCTTCGCTCGCTCTTGAAATTAGTCAGTTGAAAGACAAGTTACAGTGTTTCGCCCAAAATCTAACCTACCAAACAACTTATTACCTCCGCCGGTGTCCATTTTGGGTGCCGGCAGCCGACGTTTTTAATCTCGCCTGCCGGCAGCAATGTACTGCCGGTTCCCAATGGCGTTATTTTTGGGTGCCGACGCCGGCAGCGGAGGCACTTTCATTTTGAATTTAATCATTTAAAATTGTAATTTTCCAAATCTGAAGTTAATTATTTAAATGCCTTGTGGAGCTATAACCCGTGGTCCCAGTGGGTCGACCCATTAACGGGTCCACGGGTAATTTTATTTACCCATAGACCCATGACACTAGAGATTACATTCGAAGAAATGTAAATACCGATAATAAAGCTAAGAGCTACGAACAAACTATGCTAATAAATAAATATTTATTTAATGATTTGCAATTATTCTGAATTGTTCGGAGAAAGACACCGGACGAACAATGCGTCAGCGTCAGAGTAAATTTAAACTAAATAAATGTTATAAAATTGAATGCGACTCCTGAACGTGTTGGTAAAATTATTAAAATCCAAAAATAATAATAAAATTCGAACCTCTCTCTCTGCCTTTGATTATTCTCAAAAAATAATAAGTAGTACATACATTATTTTTTAATGAAATAAAAAATTACTAGGCTGTCATGAAATGAAGAGGGTAGTATTTAGTCTAGCAGTATTATTTAGGCTTACTTAAAACTGACAATTGTTTTTTAGTTAGACTAAATAGTACCCTCTTTATTTCATGACAGCCTAGTACTTTTTATTACATTAAAAAATAATGATAAGTAATAAACATATTCACAATAATTGCAAATCAAAATCACAAAGACCTCGAACAATAAAAATAGGAAAACAAGATTATATTCTTTGCAACTCTTTTGACCTAATAGCATAGTTTGTTCGTTGCTTTTAGCTTTATTATCGATACTCACATTTCTTCGAATGTAATCTCTAGTGTCATGGGTCTACGGTTAAATAAAATTACCCGTGGACCCGTTAATGGGTCGATCCACTGGGACCACGGGTAATAGCTGGCCTTGTGTCTTCAAATTTGTTTGCCTACCAAGGCAAAGAATAGTGAAATACACTTAAAATTTCTTTGTGGATAAATTATATAGAAAGATTGAGTTCCCCGCGCTCTTTTCTGTCCTTTATGTGGGCTCTACCCAAATTCTTCGATATTTGGAATGCGATATTCTGCGTTTCAAATTCACAATCAGAATCATCATCTGCTGAGCTGTCTAACAAACAAAATATAGGCACAATTTTATATAGGCCAACTCTTAGCAGAATTATTCTTTTCATATACCATCATATCTTAGCCGTGTGTGATACTTAAAGAGTAATAGTATCTTCACCGTCTGTGACGCGCTTATTGCAATATTAAGTTCTAACTTCCAACTACCTGCTCAATCTTATTTGTGCAAATTCAAACAAAGGCAGTACCTACAGTATTCCGCGCAGTGCCATTATTACCGACACTACCGTTTGCACATGCATTTCTACACGCAGCGACTTCAGTATAGCCGGAAGGTCAAAGAAGGATTCACTGTGAAAAAGTATATAAAGACACATTTCATTTAGCAAAAGCCCAGCTCTAGCACGAACAAAACCCTGGTTTTGCATAGCCAGCCATACCATAGGGCGAACGGAGCGACTGATCCAGGCGTAAATGACATCTATTTCGCAAAAAGTTAGCGCTCAGTTAAAACGTTCTGATTTTCAGAGATAACCGAAAAAAAATCGCGGTCACTACGCTCACGCCGTTGGTCCCCACGCAGTTATGCTTTGCTAGCCATTTAAGCAACTCTCGTCGTCATATTAAAATTATCTAATCTCACTATTTCGTAAATTAACTGGAAGAGATCCAATTCGAATCACACCAATAGTATTCCTATTATTGTTGGTGCGATTCTTATTGGTGCTCTTCAAATAAGAGCGCTAAATTATCTCGTATCGAGACGAAATAGTGATTCATCTCGGCAAGAAATAATGCATTGACTAAATTATCTCGCGCTACGTATGTTAGCCCGGCAGGATATATTACTGGCAAGTAGGTTACAAGTGGTCACTTTTCAAGTTCGTATGTATAGTAACCTATTAATCACTTAATCCGTAACATTATTACTACTTTTATACCACTACAAAATGTAGAGATAGGTTATTTTAATAATTGATTTATGAATTATTATTAATAGTGTACCGTTTATTTTTCAGGCCAAGTTTTTAGACTTTAAAATCCAGAACATGGTTGGAAGTTGTGATGTAAAGTTTCCAATTCGTCTCGAAGGTTTAGTACTAACACATGGACAGTTTAGTTCATATGAACCTGAGTTATTTCCAGGCCTGATTTATAGAATGGTAAAACCAAGAATAGTATTATTGATCTTCGTTTCTGGAAAAGTTGTATTGACTGGAGCTAAAGTAAGAGAAGAAATATATGAGGCATTTGACAATATTTATCCAATATTAAAAAGCTTTAAAAAACAGTAAGCTAATGTTTTCTTGTCTATGTGATCTAATAAATGTTGTTCGTAGTTTAAATGTTTTATTTTGTTTTTTCAAATTTATATCCTTACCCCGCCCCGGTCACTCACATGCGCGCAACCTTCGTACATTGTACGAATGTTTGCACGCATGTGAAGGGCCGTCAGACTCAACGGATATGCAAATGGGTTCGCATACTCAATATGCGAAAACATTTGCGCTTCCTCCTACGCTTGTTTACGAATGTCTCAGTCTTGCTTGTAATTTTGTGAACCATAGACAGTAATAGTAGATTGTATCACAAGGGAGCAAAATAATATTTTTACGGCGAGGGCGCTTTTTTGAATCCAGAGCGAAGCGAGGGATTCTTTAGTAGAATCCTGAACGTAGCGAGGGATTCAAAGTATATCGCCCGAGCCAAAAATAATTTTGCGCCCGAGTGATACACTCTACTTTTCATCACCCACTATGAGAAAATAAAAGGCGCCTCATATTTTATTGTAATATTATTATATAATATAGATTTTGACCTCATTTTCGGCATCAGCATCCCCGAAAACCATGGAAATGACACCCATGATGGTTAAATTGAAATTTTAATAGCCGCCATCTTGGAAATGGATTTTGACCTCATTTTCGCCATCAGCATCCCCGAAAATCATGGAAATGACACCCATGATGGTTAAATTGAAATTTTAATAGCCGCCATCTTGGAAATGGATTTTGACCTCATTTTCGGCATCAGCATCCCCGAAAATCATGGAAATGACACCCATGATGGTTAAATTGAAATTTTAATAGCCGCCATCTTGGAAATGGATTTTGACCTCAATTTCGGCATCAGCATCCCCGAAAACCATGGAAATTACACCCATGATGGTTAAATTGAAAGGACACTGACCGGTTCTGGGCCATATGCTGCCCAGACATTGGGGTACTTCCAAATGGTTACTTGCATTAATTTATTATTTTTTTAAATATTAAAAAAAAAATCGGTTCCTAGGTTTTTTTTTAAGTTTTTCGGGTTGGTTTTAGGTAACTATTAATTTAATGAAATGTTTACGCACAAAAATAATGTGTAACTGCATGATAATTAGATTCCATCATACGGGATCTCGCTCGGCTCGAAAACCGGTTTTGATGTTAATTTGTTGTAATTTCACGTTTCAAAAAGTCACGTACAGCCGCCACAAGTACAGAAACCTTCTTAAACCATTTTTATTTGTCACATGTGATGGGCATATTATCGATGTTTCTGGACCCTATCCAGCGACTCAAAATGACGCTACTATTTTGAATAATCTTTTAGATGGTCCAGGTAGAGTCATTCATTGGCTGTTACAGCGCGGTGATATATTCATTTTAGACAGAGGGTTTCGTGACTCTATACCCATATTAGAATCCCATGGATATGTTGGCATAATGCCAGAATCTCAGGCAAGAAGGGCTACTCAACTAAATACCATCCAAGCGAATAAATCAAGAATGTGCACCATTTGCCGATGGCCCGTTGAGGTAGTAAATGGGAGGCTGAAACGTGATTTTAAGATTTTTCGTCATGAATATTGTAATGTAGCCATGAGCCACTTTTTCGCAGACCTTAAAATCGCTGCGGCTTTGACGAATGCACATCTATATAATAGACAGTCCCCATGCAAGCGATTTTATAAACATTGCTAGAGAGCGACTGAATGTTGCCAGTAACTTGGCAGATTATGTCGACGAAAGGAGATTAAACCGAAATAGAGCCAATTTCGAAAATATTACCGTTGAGCAGAATAATGTTACCGCATTTCCAATATTGACCGCTGAAGAATTGACCCTTTTCGCTGTAGGCACATATCAAATAAAACTAGCACCGAGTTATTGCAGTGAACATGTACGCAGCAGTGGATCATTTCATATCCAACAATATAACGGACATCTTAATGATCTGTCAGCATTTACTATGCCATTTAATGATGTCCAACTCATACGAGCACACATAAAAAGTAGACATATATCGTCAAAAATCTACTACTGCTACATAATGATACAGCAAGACAATCGTGGAATAGAGTGCATAACAAATTACTGCTGCTCATGTTTCACGGGTCGCAGAACGATAGGCAGTTGTGCCCATATTATGTGCATAGTTTGGTTTTTAGGGTGGGCTAGGCACCAAGACGTTATTAGGCGTCCTGCTCTGTTTCTCGATACAATACTTATCGATGACGATGATGACGATTAAGAGAATAATTACAGGTAATACGATTTAAACAAATAATGTAATAATAGCTATATAAGTCATTCATTGTATTAGGCGTCCTGTTCTGTTTCTCGATACAATTATTATCGATGACGATGATGACGCTTAAGTGAATAATTATAGGTTATACGATGTAAACAAATAATGTAATAATATCAATGTAAGTAATTCATTGTTTAATGTCAAGTAGATAACTGTAAGTATTATTAATGTAAATCAATGTTGAATGTCACAAGTCATAAAATAAATGATTGTAATAATAAAGCGAGTATTTTTTTTTCTCATTTGACTCATTAATCAGTCAAATGTGCCATTGGATGTAATTCTTCACCAAGAAAAAATCTTAACAAAAAATTTTTTTTTCTCGAATCTCCTCGGAGAGATTTTGATGAGCTTTCGTTTGCAGACTAGTGTTAGCCTAAGGTACATAATGCACTATGTGGTCATTCTGGGCAGCACTCGGCCCAACTCCCATACAAGAATGGTCAATGTCCTTTAATAGCCGCCATCTCGGAAATGGATTTTGACCTCAATTTCGGCATCAGTACCCCCGAAAACCATAGAAATGACACCCGTGACGACGAATTTGAAATTTTTGTAGCCGCCATCTTGGATATCGATTTTGACCTCATTTTCGGCATCCGCACCCCAGAAAACCTTGGATTTGACATCCATGACGACTAATTTACTAATTTTGTAAAATAAGTGCGCGGCAAAGATAATTGCGGCGCACTTATTTAATAAAGAGGATTAAAAACTCATTCCTGCCCGCTAAAAGAATTCAAAAAGTGCGCGGCAAAGATAATTGCGGCGCACTTATTTAAGGCGTTTCCCTGACCAAATGACCTTGAGCATTTGTTCCCTCTTTGCCGCACCCCCCCCTCTACAATACTTCGTGAGTACTACTAACGCCAACTGGCGAACAACTTAGGAATATAAGTGAAAATCACAGACCTTCGAATGCACAGACACGGCATTCAATAAAAAAATCATATAAAGAAAGGAACGTTTTTCGCGTATTGCGACGACAATATATTAGTGTGTGTTATCTGTGGAATGTTGAGACATCACTTATACACGCACATGCACACGCATTGGCTGTATCGTGCTCGGGTTTATAGCAATGTAGTCCTTAGCATGCCTATGGAGTTTTGAGCGTTTACTGTACATATACAGGGTCAAATTAAATTAGCTAGTGAAACTCTGCAGACGTTAAAAAAGATATTTATTTGATGATGTTTTTTTTGGGGTCATCAATCGTCGATAGTGTGAAGTCACTTAAAATATTAGTTTAAAAATTACTTTCTTTTTGTGTAAACTTCACAGACGTAATGGGTATCGATATCTCAACACTGTATAAGGGTACGTTCACATGACAAGCGTTCAACGTGCGGTGAACGCGCGTAAAATTTTTGTATAATGTTCACATGGAGCGTGCTTGTCAGGCATTGAACGCGCGTTGCCGTGGCGGCTGCAGTTCATTTTCTACAGAGTGAGTTCTACATTTCGCTCCTTTAGAATTAAACAGACCTATATAAAAACTAAGGTTTTGGAAAACGTTGAATAAAGTTTCGTATGTTTATACATTTTGTAGAAACGGGAGATTATTCTGTTGCATTACATTTTTACGCCACCATACGCCTCTGTTTTATTAAGAGTCGATGAAGATGGGTCAGTCTATGAGTAAAAGTTGAAATGTTAAAATTTCGAATAGGTCTCTTTAATTCTAAAGGTGCGGTTTGTCGAAGATGAACGGAGAAACCGTTTTAACGGTGATTTTATACCGACGGCAAAAACGACGCGACAGAAGATATTGGGTCCATCCAATTTCTTCATACAGGCTGACTGAAAGCCAGTACTTCACTTTGTATCCTAAGTTAAAGCAACTCGGAATCAAATTTTTTAACTACTTCAGAATGTCCATCAAGTCATTTGATGACTTACTGGCTCATAAACGATGAACTCATAGCAGATAAAAACGCTAAACTCTAAACTTTATTTCAACTATAAATAATTCGGTATTAAAAGCTTCCGTTTCCATTTCGGACGATTTCTGGAAGAACCGAACGAACCCTAAAATACGTTTATACACGTCGAAAGCGCGCGCTCATCTGAACGGTAACATAGAAAATCAATGATCTCAAAGCGCGCGTCAACGCGCGCTGACAACAGTCGAGCGCTGGCGCAGCGTTCAACGCGCGCTTTATTAAAACGCGCGTTAGCATGTGTACGGCCTGAATAAAATGTATGTAGTTGTAAACGCGCGTTAGCAAAACGCGTGTTGAACGCTTGTCATGTGAACGTACCCTAATAGATTTTATCAACTCGCACTTCAAGTAAAAAAACACAAACAAAATCAGTACTAACAGGCAAAAAAACTTTTCATTTTGTTGTGTTTAGATATTATGGAGGAACGAGAGATGGTGTTCCTCCAACCAAAGGCAGGATCCTCCAACCAGGCGGAGTCTTGTGCCTGGCGGGCTACTGCCCAAAGGTTAATGTTGGGTGGTTAGTTTACGAACGAACGAGTACCTACATGTTATATATTTACGTCAGTTCAAATTAATAATCACTCAATTCTCTCTTCAGTTTATGCTTATTACTTACGCCTTCTTGTTACTTACGCCACAGAATAGTCTTACGCTGACATCAACCTCGTCCAACTGATTGATGGGGTTAAACGAAAAAAAAAACACGTTGATTTTTATCCACATACTTTTTTTATTTGTACACAATTATATTTATTTATACATAATTGTGAAAGCAATGATTAAATGAGGCCAGTAGACGGGAATAAGCGTTCCCTAATATTGTATAGGACTGGTAATATAAGATGCCTGCCTAGCCTTTCGGAAAATCACGTGACAAAAAGGCATAATCGTACACGGAGTACTCATATTTTGGAATCCTGGGAGAGCTATCAGGATGCTATTGGCATCTTCTGTGATCTCTCCAAGGCTTTTGACTGCGTTGACTACAACACCCTCATCTGTAAATTACACCACTACGGAATTCGTGGCCGAGCTGCTGACCTTGTTTTCTCCTATTTATCTAATAAACAGCAAAAAGTTGGTGCTAACGGTGCGATATCTTCGGGGTCTCTAGTTAAGATGGGCGTGCCTCAAGGCTCAATTCTTGGACCTTTATTGTTTCTAACCTATATAAATGATCTACCCTATATGATGACCGACTTATCAGACATAATTTTATTTGCCGACGACACTTCCCTTATTTTCAAAATAGATAGAAAAGATAGGGACGTTTTACATGTTAACGAGAGCCTTACTGTTCTTTCTAAATGGTTTACAGCCAATAACATGTTACTTAATGCAAACAAAACAAAATGCCTTAAGTTTTCACTACCAAATGTTCCCCAAGTAGGTTTAAATTTAATGCTTGAAGGCTATTGTCATTTAGTAGATCTTAATACAATTAATGACACCGTATTTTTAGGTATAACTCTCGATTCAAAATTGCAGTGCGGTGCGCATATTACTACCATGTCGGCTAGGTTAAGTTCTGCTGCATACGCAGTTAGTAAAATTAGGCAGCTGACTGATGTAGCTACAACTAGGTTAGTATACTTCGCATATTTCCACAGCATTATGTCCTACGGCATTCTGTTGTGGGGCTCAGCAGCTAACGTAGATTCTGTTTTTATTTTACAAAAGAGAACTATTAATTCTAAGTCATAACTGTACCCACTCAAATTGTTAAAGATATGGATTTTAAAAGAGTATCCATGGAGTTTCTTGCCGGCTCTTCTCCATAGGAGACGACTAATTGGAACCGTGCACCTAAATTCGACTTTTCATAAGCGCCTGTAATGGTTTATGTGAAATAAAAACTTTTGATTTTGCACAGCACTTGTATTGTCAATAATAAAAAGGCAAGTGCAAACTCTCTTTCCTCTTCTGCAGCATGCTTCATCGATTCTATGGAAACACTTTCCCATTTTTTACTAATTAATTCGTGGTTTGTTGAATATATTTTTTCGGACAAAGAAGGAAGATTTATTGATGACAATAGCTCGTTTAGTTGCGAATTTCCCGCGCCTATTGCAATAGTACCTGCGACTGCGCATTTATTCATTGATAAATAATTTTCACTGCAATTATCATTTACTATTAAAAAAAATTCGTTGCATAATTGGCATTTAAACGTAAATTTCGACTCTAAGCCCTTTTGTGTTTCTCCGATAAGTTGTAGTTCAGTGACGCTGCAACCCAATGGACCATGATTGGAAATTTTTGTTAATTCCGAAAAGAAGTGGCTGACATCAATTATTCTTCTTCTTATTATTTTTTCATTATTGCTTTATTCAGCCTCACAAGATATTTCTTACTGCAAAAAAAAAAAAACTATGCATAATTAAATAAATCAGCAATATAGTGTTACGTATATTCAGATTAAATAAAGGCTCCTAAAAATAGATGTAGATAAAGAGGTATTTATACCTACCTACTTAGTATCTACTTATTTATACCTAACTACAATACCTACCAAGGTATTGTGATTAGATTATCCTGGGTAGGCATTAGTACCTACTGATCTACTTAGTACTAATATCTACTTAGTACTAGTACCTATTTAGATATCTTTTACCTAATCACAAGCACAACTATGTATTTGTGCACAATAATATCTACAAACCAAAAAAATAAATAAACAAACCTCTACATCTTCAACCATTTCAGTTGAATCAAGACACGTATCCTCTAATTCTATTGTTTCTTGACTCAAGTCGTTTACTGGCGTATCGTCAGTGTTTCTGTTTAGCCTTCAATAAAGAATTCATTATATTAGATCTTGCATGAAAACAAAACTGAATTACTTGTAATAAATCATTTAGATACATATTTTAGCTGTACATTTGAAAAGGTTCATATTATTTTCATGGTAACCACAAAAAAATATCACATTTTTCATAAGTTTTGTCTGTAATTTCATAACTCTATGGACTCAAAAGTGCATCTGATTACCCAATATCATTTTCAATTATTGGTAAACTTGAATAATTATTTTCGTTGTCAAATGCGCATTCCGGTATTTTTCTTCTCTTCCTAAAATAAAAAGATACCATGTAATTACATGTAGGTATTTATCGGAATAAAAGCAGGTTGGTAAACTTTGCATAATGCATCAAAAATTACTTACAGAATTTCATTCATCTCTAGAGCATTTTGACATCTTTGACGTTTATTCTTCTTGAATTTAGGCATTTTCAAATTACACAAAATTAATTTCTTATCACTAGGTTTATTTATCCTAAAATTAAACTAAATAAATATTTGCGGCGGGAAGGACGACGACGAGAGCGACACAGCCTCCTCGTACGAAAGCACGCAGCGTACTGCCGCCCGCACCCTGCGCACGCCCCTTCAAACGTAGAACTCACACAATTTTCGGAATTATTTTAATTAAAAAAGAATAGCGATCTTTCGAAATTAAATAAAACGTGAAATTTATAGATTTTTTAATTCTCTATCCATTAGTGTAATCCTCAAATTATTAGAGCGTTGCCTTTAGCAACAGATGCATGTAATCAATAATTTTAGTCACTTTTTAAAAGTAGATTTTAAATGTATTTATAACACATAAAAACAAAGTAGAACGTGGAATGTGATGATAAGATATCGAACATTAATAATGTGCTTTTAGATTTAGTTTATTTCTCTTAACTAATTAGTTAATAGTCTCTGAATAACGAAGAAAAACGCACTCTCGCAAGGTTTTGGTCAGGGTATCGCCTTAATAAAGAGGATTAAAAACTCATTCCTGCCCGCTAAAAGTTTCTTAATAGAAAACACCACCTTTGGGCGCACTTAAAGGCGAACCAAGTCGTCCTTTTCGAATAGGTGGGATGAAAAGATGATTATAATAGTGTGGTTGGACAGTTTTACCTACAGTACGCGTAAAATAAGTTTCCTTCCTTCCTAAGTTTCCAGGCTTTGAGCGTTCTGTTCCTCACTTCAGAGCGGCAAAGTCATTTGGTACTGGTAAAATAATTTTGCCGCTCTGAAAACAGCCTATAAACGTTCTGTTCCTCACTTCAGAGAAACTTTGTATTTTGTTACTTGTCTACATGAAAAATGAAACATATATAGCCTTTTTAATTTTATCAAATCAATCAAATTACGTAATAATAAGTATAGTATGAGCACAGTGAAAATGGCGAAACATCCGTTACCTTCGCAATCGTCTGTGCAACTGGTCGCACGAATGTGGGACATTACGCGAAGGTTCGAGGTTCGCGCTAGGGCTTTCATCCCGGGAGTCTCGGTCTCGAAAATTTCGAGAGTCTCGACGATTTTTTCGTATTTTCGAGATTCGAGACTGCTACCTCCAGTCTCGGGAGTAACGAGACTTTTGAAACATAAGTTAAATAATTACCATTATTAAAAAAATCTACTAAACCACCAATATTTTTTTATTCCGGTTACGTGAGGTGATGGGTCGAGATTATTCTCTCACGGAGAATGTTCTCCGACCGAAAATATTCAGCAATATTCTTTTCGACGGAGATTTTTCTCAGAACATGGAGAATTTAAAAATGGAAGTAAATTACTCAAACAACCATGTGGAAAAAGCTCTCTTTCAACATGGTGGCGACAGACGGAAATACATACCATACCATTGCTATAAGTTTCAATATCCATCCAGCAGAGAGGGCTTTTTCTAACGCAGGTTACTTTTGTAATAAAATCAGATCCTCTGAAAGTACATTAAATGCTCCTCGCTTTTTACGTGCCCACTATAAAGATTAAAAAAAAAACTCAGAAATATTTATTAATTTTACTTGTACCTACTTGAGTCTGTAAAAGTTCAGTATGATTAATGAAGTGCTTTATTGAAATATTGACTGCCTAAATGCAGCCCGGGATCTTGAATTTTTTCGAGGTGGGGCAAAAACTAAAAAATGCCTCCCCGCCCGCCAATATTTTTACCTTTATCATGATCATCATTTAAGCCATCAGACGCCCACTGATGGATATAGGCCTCCCTCAAAGAACGCCATAACGACCGGTCTAGCGCTGCTCTTTCTCTGTTAAGCATATTTTTTCCAACAATTGTAGTATCACCTTCATAGTCATTCACCTACCTACTGGCCATTTTTATAATTTATACTTTTTTTGATTGATGACAGATAGGAATTTAAAGGACTTGACTTTGGATTGTTTTACGCCATGGCGATTTCTTTTGATACAATTATTTTCTGTATAATTTACTTATTGATTCTTTTTTTCCTAGTCCGTGTTATTGATATAAATATTATACTTTTCAATCCGAGTGGCCGTTTGATTATGTGGCATGTCACAGCAACCCACCTTGAAGCCCAATATTTGCCTGGGGGAGCTTACTATTGTGTGTCCGTCTCTCATGACGACGTCTCGTACAGGTCTGTCTTCTCATAGATAGCCTGTAACCCAAGATGTGCCTGCACGACGCTGGGACTGTGCTGCCTAAGCACTCTCGCCGTGTATCTAGCCGTCAATACGCTGTTTGCTGCCGCCGGTTTCTGTCAAATGGCTGTGTGGGCCATTGGCGAACGCCGTAACTTCAAGAAGGACCTCGCTGACTGCTGCAGGGACGTGACGCTGTCCTGCCTCTTTTCTCTAACCATCTTTATTATTGCTGTTATGTACTAGGTATAGAATGCCCTACACATTCTTTACAACTGGTGAAGCAGACGCGCTCTCAGGAGATCCTAGGGCCGTCTGTTACATTACACAATACATATCTAAATGGAATGGCCGCCCTCTGAATTTGCCGCCCGGGGCATGGGCTCCGGCTTGCCCACCCCAAGATCCGGGGCTGCCTAAATGCCGGGTTCCCTACGTGACATCGAAACTCAATACATCGAATGTCGCAACATCGAAAACGGTACATCGAAGGGTCATATAATCGATGGTACGCTACATCGAATGTCGTGAAATCGAATGGTTACAGTATCGAATGATCACATAATCGATGGTACGCTATATCGAATGTCGTGAAATCGAATTTTTACAGTATTGAATGGTTACAACATGGACTGGTTGCAAAATCGATGGGTTATTGCATCTTAAGATTGTTGTATCCATTAGTTACTGCACCGAATAAAAATAAATTAAACACACAAGAAAACAGTATTAATAAAAAAAAAAAACATTATGCATAACCATATAATCATATGATATAGATAAACATAAATGCAATTCGCTGTGATGAGAAATCGATACTGTAACCATTCGATTTAACGACATTCGATGTAGCGTACCATCAATATCGTAAACTTTCGATGTCGAGACTTTCGATGTGGCGTACCATCGATGTAGAGTACCATCGATTATATGCCCCTTCGATGTACCGTTTTCGATGTTGCGACATTCGATGTATTGAGTTTCGATGTCACGTAGGGAACCCCTAAATGCCTAGCCTTAAGAAACCTATTTTTGAGATAATCTCGAAAGTCTCGTTTTTCCCGGGAATTTCGAGATCGCACCAAGTCTCGATTTTTTTTCCCGGGACTCGTAAATGTAACGAGACTGAAAGCCCTAGTTCGCGCACTTCGATGTGCGTCAAAAAACCGACACAGCTTGGAAAACCGCGAATGCAGCGAAAACTTTGCATAATCATTTGCAAATTTCGTCCTACACTTGGGGTTCGCGTATTCGTGCGAATGTAAGTGATGAGAACTATAATATTCCCAACTCTTCGTTTTTCCCATGTTCCAATGAAGAAGTGACTGATTTTAAATTCTGCGGTGATCGCATATTCAAAACTCACGTGTAAAAGGTCTACCACACGCACAAGCTTCAGCACAGTTCTGCCTAAGATGGTGCAAACTGGACTGTACAAAAAAAAAGTTAGAAATTCCTTCGAATAACTTCACACGTCGCTCCTTGTGACGTCGAAAATAATTTTGCCGCACTGAAGCGCGGCTTGAATGACCGGCCACACACTGCAAGACAAAACTGCGCTGTCCAATCTTCAGCATGTCAACGATTGCGCAAGCCGCGCTTTCGGGCCTGCGCGAGCTCTGTCTTCTTGCCGTCCACACGTGCGATCTTACAAGCATGTTTGCAGGCAAGACGGAGCGTATAGCCGGCCCATTAGTAAACAATCAACCTTGAACCTAATGCTTTTGCGATAAAACTCCAGCAAATGGTGAGGAAGTATAATACATAACCTAAGCTAAATACTTATACCTATTATACTAACATCATCACTACCTGCAACAACAGCACTAGGTAAGGGCGACCTGAGGGCTGAGTTATCGATGTGAACCAAGAATGGTGTCCTGTACCGACCAAGTTTAGTACTTGGATTTAAACAATATGAAATAAGTGTACGGATGCGTACCTTCGCGTACAATACGGCCGACGTATCTTGGCGAGTCTGAAGTTAGTTGTTTTGCTGCGCAATGAATCTTTAAGAAACGAAATTGTCTAAGTACTGCGCAGTTGATCAGCTAACTTCAGGCTCGCCAAGATACGTCGGCCGTAATATAGGTACCTTGATTTGAAAAAGCGTACCTCTTACCATTATGAAAATGCCAATTGAATTTGGCGCGTACAGAACGAGCTCGTTCTGTACGGACCTTATGATTTAATGATGATTGGTCTTTTGTTATGATATAAAACGGATGTACCTACCTACGATGTGCTCCACATAACTGCAATCGGTATTTAATAATTATTTATGAAATGTACTGAAATACCTATGCATTTGATTTTATAATTCGCGCGTACGGGGCGAGATTCGGATACCTACAAAGCAAACCATGTGATAGGTACATAACAGAAACTGAGATGGAGGCTGAATGTATCTACCTTTAGTGTACTCCCCAAATCGTAGCTTTTCATACGTGATAAATGTACGTTTAATATTAGATATAAGTATTAATTTATATTTTTCATATATACAGGGTTACAGGTTAAGTCGACCTAGATCCTTTATGAGGTTTTAGTTTTCATCATTCCTAGCTAATTTGACTATGAAACACCCCACCCCAAACCTAAACCAGATTAAAATATTGGATTTTGATTATTTTTTAAATAAAATGAAGATTTTTTGTGTAATTGTCCTTTTTTTCGGATGTTGTGCCTCTAATTGATAATGTTTTTGCTATTTTTGTGTAGTAGATTAGTTTGTTTATTACTCTCAACACAAAAAATAACATGTTATTGAACCAACTGGGTAGTAGTCGACGATAGAAAGTTTAAAAAATAAACAAATTTGTAAAAACATTTTTTTCTTTTAAGAATATTTCAAAAAAAGTCTATGACAGTTATGCTGCAGATGTACTAAATAAAATCTACGTTTCTTTAGCTATCCAACAAGGTATAACAAGCTAGGGTATCATCATGATATTCAGAAAAAAACTGTGATGTAATGCTCTCAGGCAGTAATAAAAAATAACTGTACTTATGGACAAAGTTATCACTTGGGTCAGCAAACGAAATAAAACAAACTAAATAGCTAAAACAACATTTATTATTATTTTTACAATTCATGTTCCACATGTCCGCCTCTGTTTCGCACACATAATCGCATTCTGTGCCTTAGTCCACTTTTAACCACACCAGTCGTTAAGCCTCTTCTAATTTCGTTTGCCGCATCGATAATTTTCTGTCATAAAACATCAACAGATGAGATTGGATGAGGTTCGTCATAAACTAAACTTTTCATATGGCCCCATAAATAAAAATCCATGGGGGTCAGGTCGGGACTTCGGGCTGGCCACGGTATGGGTCCACCTCTTCCAATCCATTTGTTGGGGTAATTAGTGTCTAGCCACTCTCTGACACTTCGTCGGTAGTGTGCAGGGCAACCGTCATGTTGATACCACATATCTCGGATTAAATTGAGGGGTAAATCTTCCAGTAATTCGGGTAAATCGTTTCTTAAAAAGTTTTCGTAATGTTCCCCATTTAAATTGTCAGGCAGAAAATATGGCCCAATCAAATGGTTTGAGATTATTCCCATCCAGACATTCAAACTGAACCGTCTTTGTGATCCCTTTGGTCGCTTCTTATTGGGATTTCTGTCTTCTTTCGGAGCCCATTAATGAGCGTTGTGGTAATTGGTGATGCCGTCTTTATCAAATTTTGATTCATCTGTCCACAAGATGTGTCTTAAGAATGCTGGGTTTTCTAAATCTGCGTTGAGCATGAATCTGCAGAAATCAAACCTCCTCACAGGATCTCCTTCTTCGATAACATGTACCGGCGTGTAATGGTAGGGATAAAGGCCTGCAGTATTCACTGTAAACCACACTTTCCACTGCGATAGTCCAAGTTCTCGGGCAACAATATTAGTGGAAGTAGTTGGATCCGATCTAAACCGTTGCACTATTTCATTGTCTTGCTCTTCATCGTCATCATTAATACGAGGAAAAAAAAAAAAAAAAAAAAATCAAGTACGTATCGAAGTCCAGTTAACAAGCACAGGCACAAATCGAAGGGGAAACAGTCCAGAAACACAAGCCAAGTCGAGTATGAATCCAAGAGCACTAAGTATCACATCTACTACGGACGAATCGCGTAAGCAGACTAAAACCAAACAGAATAACAACAAAATGGCCGTAAAATAATCTATCTCCCTCACACCTACATAAATCGTCCCGCTTGCACGCACCACAGCTCCATCGAAGAACAATAGTACCGTAATTTTTGCTACTACCTGGGACCCTTTTATGAAAGTTTTTTCTAAGAATTTTGATAATACCCTAGCTTGTTATACCTTGTTGGATAGCTAAAGAAACGTAGATTTTATTTAGTACATCTGCAGCATAACTGTCATAGACTTTTTTTGAAATATTCTTAAAAGAAAAAAAATGTTTTTACAAATTTGATTATTTTTTAAACTTTCTATCGTCGACTACTACCCAGTTGGTTCAATAACATGTTATTTTTTGTGTTGAGAGTAATAAACAAACTAATCTACTACACAAAAATAGCAAAAACATTATCAATTAGAGGCACAAAATCCGAAAAAAAGGACAATTATACAAAAAATCTTCATTTTATTTAAAAAATAATCAAAATCCAATATCTCAATATGGGTTAGGTTTGGGCAGAAGTGACATCTCGTTAAAAATATGGCGAGATTGCATGTTATTTGGAATTCAGTTTTTTCGATAGCGTGCATTAAAGTAAATTATTAGGGAGAGCCTCCACTGCCGGCGCCGCGCCGGCACCCAAAATGGACTCCGGCGAAGGTAATAAGTTGTTTGGTATGTTAGTTGAAAGGTTGGTTAGATTATGGGCCAAACACCGTAACTTGTCTTCCAACTGATTAATTTCAAGAGCGAGCGAAGCGAGCTCGTTAATTTGGGGCACCCCGTCACGGATAGGTTAGGTTTGAAGGGGATAACCGGGGCTAGAGTGAGCGAGGGAACGAAGCCCCCGTCATCCCCTTCGTGTTAGAGTGCGCGCAAGATAAGTCTGCGCGCGGCCGAAATCGGAACTAATCATGGTCCACCAAAGTGTGTGCCGTTTTATCAATTTTGATAGTAGAACTACCTGATTATAGGAATATTTAACGGGAAAATTATGTTATGCGATAAAAAAGTTAAGCTTAAAAAGCGGTAATTTGAACTTTTGCGATCACGGCAACGTTTAGCACGCCCTCAGTCGCGCGCAGAGTTATCTTGCGCGCACTCTAGGTTCCTATAAACCCTGCAAACAGAAATAGCAAAGCAGAGTCGACGGAGTCCTGCTTTTTAATGATTAACATCGATTTGACCAGTCCTTTCCCAGCACTAGTCACTAGTTTGGCAGCTGAGCTGTCATTCTAAGTTGTACGTAGTACTTATTACTTCTATGTTCTAATCAAGCTATATTTTAAGGACTATAGTCTGGTTGTGACAGATTGGGATGAGATGAACTTGCAAAATTCAATACCAGGGCTTCCAAGTACGAGTATGTCGTACGAGTACGTCGCCACTGGCGACTATGTAAGTGAGAATGAATTTAGGGTTGTCATGTTAGCCAAATTTACCCATTTATATCATTTGATTTTAAGACAAATACAGGTTGGCAGACAAATTTCTTGGAAATGTAGGCAGAATTATACCGTGCTATTTGAAAAGGTTAATGGTAAGAACCAAATCTCCCTATGTAAATATCTGCAAAATAAATGCCATGTTAGTTTAGATTGTTAATTTACATTTTGAGGTACTGCATATGTAACAATAACAACACACCGGAGTCCTCCTTTAGTTGTTTATATGATTTGAGGGATACCAGATAAATGAAAATTTCCCCATTTTTTTAACATTTTGACAGTTAATTAATTAATTTAAGTGAAGCGATATAAGAAGACCACTTACATTATTTAATTGAAATTACAAACATATACTTAGTTGTTAAAACTTAAAATAAAGTATTTATTTTGTATGAGTGACAAGAAAAACGTTTTCGATGGAATCCAATCTTCTTCATCTCTGCAGTTCTTATTATTTTAATTCAATCATTATTCCACGGTTGATTTGCTGTAGGAAATCTATAAAAATAAAGACCACAAAAAATTGATTATCCAATCTCTCGGGAAAATTACCCATTTATTTTCCGACAACACTTATACGTCTTTTGAGGTTTTGTGTTCCAATAGTAATGTTTTTAAAATGTCAAAAATACAATAAATCAACAAGTTAAATAAGTGTCTTACTTGTGAATGTTATTCCTTGACACTTTTTCTGGGAAGTAGAATTATTTTTAAACCATTTCACAACACAAGAAGGCATTATTTTATTTTATTACTTGACGTAAACAGTACCAACAACGTCGCCGCGGTGCCGCGTAATGGCGACCAGTCGGCATCTTATGATGTAAATGTGTGCGTGAGGCATGTTTGTACAAACTGTCCTGTCTTAAGGTATATATACAAGGTTAGTCAGAAAGGGGGTACTAATCCGAAAGGGTGTTAAAATACCCATAATAATGAGTAAGTTTTGTTCTACCACTTTCCCCAAAAGTCAATAGTTTAAGAGAAACAGTTGTTCAAAAATCTCAAAAAAAAATCTCTAAAATCTATCTATCCCCAGTTATGATCAGCTGTGTTTACATTTTAGGTCATATTTGGGGTCATGAATTAGAAACACCATTTTCTGAATTTGTTACTAAAGCAGGGATGAAAAATTTTTGAAAAAACTAAAATTAAAATCAAATTATTTGGAAAAAAAATATATCGAATTTTGAAATTTTAACACTTGCTTTCAAACAGTCATCAGCGATACTATAAGTGGGCTTCGGATTAGTACCCCCTTTCCGACTAACCTTGTATAAATAAATAAATAATATTTTTGGGACATTTTCTACACAGCACCATCTAGTCCCAAACTAAGCAGAGCTTGTACTATGGGTACTAGACAATGGATACAATACTTATATACTTTTTTTTTGTAAATACATACTTATAATACATAAGAAACACCCAGACCAACACAAACACTTATGTTCATCACATATATATTTGTGTCCTGTGGGAATCGAACCCACGACCTCGTGATCAGCAGTCCGATACTCGAACCACTAGACCACAGACGTCGTCGGTACTATAGTGAAGTACCATATACTTATGGTGCTTCACTTTCGATACACGTGGCGCGGAGTCCTTCTTTTTTTTCTAGTCCGTGGTATACAATTGGGAATGAATTGTGATTGAATTATTTATTGACCTATAAAACGTGATTCCTGGTTTTTTTTTTCTTCCGATCACTACGGTTTTTACACCATTTCACCACACAAGACATGCTGTATTTTAATATTTTTTTGCCGTTTTTATGTGTCGACTCTGTTGACGTTTACGCGTGTAATGGCTGGCTAATGTGTGAATGTGTGCGTGCCAGCCTGTACGTACAGCAAACTGGCTGACTCTGAGTGACACAGTTTTTTGTTAGCGAAAATCTGTCCGATCTTTTTTGTACGTCCATGGACGACACAGGTAGATTTCATATGCAAGTATTTTAATTTTGGTGTGTTCCACCTCTGCTGCGCCTGACTAGCGAAGACTTTCGGACTTGGAAGTATTTCCTATCCGCACCAGGGCGCTCTAATTCCAAATGAAGCCCTGGTTTTAAAACCTAGTAGCGTAAATACGTCGCATCCCTAGCGGTCAGACTTCATTCCAGCGTTGCCAGAAGGTTACTTTTGTAACCTTATAAGTGATTTTTAACTCCTTCGGGTTACTTCTAGGTTACACAACTCAAAAGGTTACTTTTAGGTGATTTTGCGGAATTTGTAAAATTAACAAAGGAACCATAAAAAATGCGACAACATTTGAGCCAACGAAAGTGATGCTCAAAACTAAAATAAAATATGACAAGGATGACAAAGACGAAGATATCTATCTATTGTAGTATTTTTTTACAAAACATTTTTAAATGATTCTTGTAAGAATGTTTTGAATCGGTAGTTATATTTTCTATACTTTTTATTTCACATACACGTTACATTATGCCCTTTAATTTCAGGTGTTTAGAAAAAGTAGCTGGTTACTGCAACTTAAAATAGATAACATTACTAAAGGATGATGGGCACAAATGTATGGAGTTTGGTACTGGCACCAATCGGAATGAATGATATACCGTTGAAAAGGTATTTTTGTGTAGATTAAGAATAACCATGGCGCTAGTCCCGATTCACTGTCCGATCGAAGTAATCCTCCTTGAAAGTTATTTATTTTTGTTACATCCTATTATGTACACATACTTTTATTGTAATTTTTCTCCATTTTGGCATGGTAGTACAATAATAATTATTAATATTTTTCATTATCTAGGTAAATAAAATAAGTTCGAAGTAAGTTTTATCATTTATTGTATGTAAGTATACAGTGTGTAAAAAGACACGAATAGCCAAAATCTACGCACTCTATACATCAAACTAAATTATATTGACCAAAAATAATTGCTGGGAAACGACTTTTATTTTTAGGCATAAAAAAACGTGCCCGATTTGTTTAATAGACAGATCACCCCTAACTGAAAAAATACTAAACCGATTTTGTTGTGATTTTTATCCGATAACTGAATTTTATTTAGCTCAAAATCTGTGCAAATATCATCAAAATCGGTCAAGCGATAACGGCGATATGATTTTTTAAAATTCCGTTTCGAACGGAATATCCAGTATCTTCTGAAGACTTTATTTCAAAACGGACAATTGATACGGGTTTGTTGCCACGGTCGTTTTTTGTACTCTTGAAAAGAACTATCCAACGATGGTAAATTCATTTTGATTGGACATGACTACCAAAACGCCCATCCTCCTTATCCATATTTCTGTAAGTTAACACAACCAACATCTGTCTATCAACCTATAATCTTAATACTGGAAAAAAAAGTGAAAGGTTACTTTTCACACTAAAAGGTTACTTTTTTATCCATTTCAGGTTACTTTTGACAAGACACGGCTGGCAACACTGCTTCATTCATAACCGCTATCCCTAGCGGATGTCGGAAGTGAAAAAAATATCGATGTATCGATATTTATTAAAATATCAATATCGACTTCGATATCACGAGGAAAAAATATCGATATATCGGTCAAATTTTCAGAGATTTATGGTTTTAAATAATAATGTATTTAGTTCAGTCTGGCTCAATAATAGGTAATAGTATTTTTATACAAAATGCACATTATTTTAATGTATGAGAATCTTAATAAAAACGAAGGTAATTCAATCATTATTCCTTTTTATTAGGCAAAATCGATACTTCAGTACGTCCGGCGCACCCTGGGCAGTCAGCCCCGCTACCAACCTTGCTGACTATCTAATCTTTTCACCACAACACGAGCTATTTTTGTATAACTCTTGCTGACACGAGAGAAGAAGAAGATTAGGCAAAATTAGAAAATATCAACAACTAAATAACAAATTTCTAATATTTTTAAGACCAATTTATTATTTCAGGCAAACCAATATTTGTTCGGTAGCGAAAGTAGAAAAACTCTGCTCTTTACATGCTCCATTGTTACTATTGTCAGCCTAACAGATTTACGGCAGAAACTACTCTCTCTGAAGGCACAGAGGAAGCCGTAGGTGTCAAGTATTTAAATGCCAGATTCGAAAGAACTGGGATAAGATGTCTCGTGTCTATCCAAATTTTATCGGGTTTTCCTTGCGGGATAGATTTGGAGCATCTAGGAATTGCTTCAACGCGTCCGGCATTCTGTTACTTTGGGAGGCTAAATTAGCTGCATTGTTACTGGCTGCAGCACCTAGTGCCAGTCATAGACAACACACTTCGTTTTTTCCGTTCGTTCTTATCTTTTACGGCTTTGTTCTGCTAAATATCCTGGGAAAAATTAAATTTAAAAAAAATATCGTTTTTGATACGATTTCGATATTGAATATTTTGTATCGATATATCGGATTAAAATATATCGGGTAAAAATATCGAAATATCGAATCAAAAATATCGATATTTCGATTTCGATATATCGATATTTTTTCAACAAGCCTAAACCGCAAACAGAAATATATTTACTTTTAACTTTTACTTAAAAATGACAGATTCGGATTATTTATTGTCCTCAAAGTTTTATTATTCAGTCAAAATTTAAATCATCATTGTAATTATCGTTTCGTTATAGTTTGTGTGAGCACCTAAAAACATACCGACAATATAGTTTGTGTCAAAGTTTTTCTCTTTTTATTTATCTCTATTCACTTAAGTGTTAATACGTCAGCAATTATTATAATACAATTTTGTTTCATTATATCGCTAAAACAATGAGGACTGACATAGAGAAAGAAGCGGGGGCGTGGCTTCTCAAAAGATATGGTCAGTTTTTCAAAACACAATATCAAGATCTTGCATCTACAATGAAAGGTGAATTTTGGGAAGAAAATAGGACTTATTTGCCAATTCAAGTTGCACTGACACCAAGTGAACTTATTCCAATAACAGACTTGGTATCATCTGATAACACTTTGATGACAAAAGTGTTGAGTGTGCTTTCTTCTCTATGTGTTGAAGTTGTGGCTCTCAAGAAAGAAGCATTCGAAAGGTATGTTGTCAAGAAGACTCCTTTTGCAGTAAGCATCTACCCCATACCATTTATTAGATAAATACCAATTTTACATTATTGAATTGAAATTATTATCACCTTTATTCATTTTCATTCTTATTTTTACATTTTTAAAATTTAAAATATTTAATATACATCTATAAAAAAATACATATAAAAATAGTAGAGATCCACTGGCATCTAGAGCAGGGTCCAAGCTACCGGTGGTTAGGGCTCAGACCTCCTCACTATATGCGCCGTGTTGAGGAGGACTCCTTTCTATATCAGGCCCTTGATCCAGCCACCTAACGGGAGCCTCATGAGATGTTGGCCGAGGCTCTTGGCCATTAGGCCATTGGCTGTTGTGACTATCTGCAAAATGGTTGCCGAATCCACATCCCACATGTTGACCACCTTGTGTGCCAATTCAAGATATTTAAGACCCTCCCACGTATGCGCATTATTATCGGTCGATAATACCGGATGCGATAATGCGTCCCAATTCCTTGCATACAACTGCTTTTTATCGACCAATAATTCTATTTCATATTTGTGTTTTTGGCAGGTTTATGTGTCTGCCAGATATGCACACAATATTTTATCAAAGTAGTCTGTGTACCCCTACCTTAATTTGATTTATATTGAATTATTATGTATTTACCTTCGGGTCATCTTACATAGCTACTGTTAATGATAAAACTCTTCCTCTGGTGATAAATCAATATCTATATTATAGATTTTTAGAACACTGTAACCATTGGCAAAACCAAATTTCGTCCTTGACGTACTAACGATCTTGCAGCTGTGTGTGGGATTGCATGCATCCCAATACAAATGTTCTAAGAACTCATATCGGAATATCGCAGGACAGAGGAATGCAAGCGTCCTACTTCTATTGCATCGTTATTATCGCAGCAATGTATAACTTTGTAGCTGTCCTAATACATAATATACTAAAAACAGATATCGCAATAATGCATCCGGTATTATCGACGATATAAACGCGCCTGTGTGGGAGAGCCTTTAATTTGTTCATGTTTCTCAGCTTTCACGAGGTTTCCATCATGTGGAATGGTAACATCAACAATCATTGTGCAGCTTTCTGATTGATCCATCACAACTACATATATCTCTACATATATTGGCGACAATAGTTCTGTCAATGAGGATAGATCAATCCTAACACAACATGATTTGACCATTTTCGAGAACTGGGTCGGGCACATACTTGTAATACGGTACCTCCGATTCCACAAAGTTATATTTCAAAACAAGTTCCTGATGAATAATCCTGGCCACTTGATTATGCCCATGCAAGTACTCGCCATTAGCAAGACAAGAACAACTGGAAATAATATACCTGAGGGACTCGCCCAGATAGTGGCATGCCCGACATATGTCAACTGTCCCGTCCTTCACAATATACTTCCTTTAGTTATTTGTCATAACCTTCAGTTTCCATGGCGGTCGACGGTAAAAGCGTCTGTGTAGCTCCTTGCTCTGCCATACCTCCCTGCAGTCATTAGTACTGAGTACCACAGGCTTGCGCCAGTTCTCTTTGGCCAAGGAGAGTGGGGTGAGTCCGTCATCTATTGCAACCACATCTCACTACGAAATTGAAATGATTAATATCATTATTTTGCAGGCATTTCAGTTTTTTATCAGTCTATGAAGAATATAATAATAATGACATCAGTACACAAATGGAGTCAATATGTTTACTGAGTGCATTCACTGGTCGTTGTGATGATGTACTGCGTAATCTCTGCAGTCAAGTGTTTGCCATATACACCAAAGGTGCCATTAATATTAGTAAGTTCACATGTTTTTATCATTTATGATTTTCAATTAAGTTGATTGAAATATGTAAGTTAATTGTATTTAATATTTCAGATGGGATACAACTACACTACATTATTAATCACATAGGAGAAATATTTACAGTTCTTGTTTTATTGGAAGTATTAATATCTAATACTTCCTTAATCACTAATTGGAATAAATATTGTAAAACTATAAAGTCCTTCAGTCATGCACCAGAAAACCTTAATTTAATGGAGGACAAATTCAAGGCCATGATGGGGGCTATAAATACTGTTACAAACAAAATTATGAATGATGACATTGTACAAAAGAGTCTTCAAAACTTGACAGCATTAAGAGGTAGTTTAGTTGATAAAAATTGTTCATTGGTAGCAACAGAATTCACTCAATATCTAAAGCAAGCAATAGTGAATCTAGACAAACTTGTGCAAGATCAGCCCAATGTTAGCAATATGTACAAATGTATTAAAGTAAATAGTCTTTATGTACTTTCTGCACATTTGTTTGGCAATAGTGATAAGAAGATTTTCAGATCTTTGATTGATTTGAATACAAAGGTAATTCATAGAATACAACATTTATGAATATAATATTTAATATTACTCTGATTGGTAAAGACTGATGAGTCTGCAATTGCATTACTCACCTTGTAAATTGTTACAGGCACACAGCATATGCGTTATTGGGACAACAGTTTGGTTTCCTGAACAATTTCTTCAAAGACATGTTGCATCACAGTGTGCAAAACATGATAAAATGTCACAAACTATGGTTAAAGCAAGACAAGCCTACATTAGTACAAAGAAAACTGGCTTAACTAAGGACATCGCTAATCTCTACACCACATGTACCCAGTGGGTGCTTAATATTGAAGAAATATTTTCTTCCAATCATCACAAACTAAGTGCTGCAGAAATGAGTTTGCATGCAAAAACTCTTTTGGATGGTCTTGACATTGCATCTAAAACGAATCATTCAGTGCTTACTTTAATTAACTTGCATCTGACACTGGGCATACCACTACCTAAGAGTATGTTGATCTCATTATTTGAGATTATGTATATGTTAAAAACTTTAAAAAATGCAGTAACCCGAAATAGAAACCAAATAATTATTTCAATTAACATGATTCTGCAGCATCTGGTATTTCAATCAACATCATCCATACTTGAAGTAAAAAAGTCCTTGATGACTGATAAAAATTATGCAAATAAAAGACTTGATGAACTCACATGCCTTGTTATTGCGGAAAGATCTCTGAAAGGCGCTGCAACTATCGAACGAAATATAGCTGCCAATATTGCATTGAGCTTTGTTCCAGACACAACTTATCTAGAAGACAGTTACATTAGACTTGGGAAACTACTCGAAAAAATTCAAACGTTATCAAGCTTTATACACACCATGGAAAATTTATGCAATTGCTCATGGTTATTGTGGCACCAAAATATAATTCCAATTTATTTCGAACAAAATTTCAGTATGCAATTGAATACATTAAAATTGAAATATTTTTTGATGGTTTTAGAAGATTGCATTGTGTTATTAAATAAAACTGATAAACAATATGGAATAATAAAGTACCAACAATTTCTAAACAATATGAAATCTATGATAGAGACTAAAGTAATACAAAGTGCAAGTCAGAATATAGAGACCAATTTGCGACTACATATTCATTCACATTTACAGCTGGATGTTGTAAATCCTTTCACATTTGAAATGACGAAGAAACTATTCCTCATTGTGGATAACTTCAGGATCCAGTTCCTTTATATGTCTATTGTGCCATCAGTAGAACATTACTTGTCAACGATGTACTACAATTTGACAACAGTTGTTTTATCAGATTGGAAAACGTATGGTGAAATGCGACAAATGGCCAAATTCAAATTTAATCTCAAAACGGTGCAAGACAACCTACCTACGCAGACTTTAGAACAAGGTTTGGATGTATTGGAAATAATGCGCAACATTCATATATTTGTTTCTACATACTTGTACAACTTAAACAACCAAATCTTTATTGAAAAAAGCAGTAATAATAAACATTTAAATTCTATCAATATCAGGCATATTGCAAACTCTATAAGAACTCATGGTACTGGTATCATGAATACTACTGTGAATTTTACTTATCAATTCTTGAAGAAAAAGTTCTTTATTTTTTCTCAATTTATGTATGATGAACATATAAAATCAAGATTGATTAAAGATCTCAGAAACTTCAAGGAAACTGCTGACGTTAATGGAAATATGTATTCCTACAAAAATGCCGAAAAATTTAACAAGGGCATAAAAGTGCTTGGATTAAACGAAGACGGACTAAGCTTTTTAGATTTGTTCCGCGACCTTATCAGTCAAATTGGTAATGCCATGGGATACGTTAGAATGATTCGCTCGGGAGGCCGACATTGTTGCTCTGATGCTACCATGTTTTTACCGAATCTTGAAAACGTTGAATCTATTAAACAAATATGTGAGGAGAATAATCTTGGCCCAAGAACTATTGAATCTTCTGAGAATTTAGATCATAATATCAATGACTTGATATCGAATTTTATTCAGGGCACCGAATATTTTAAATTACTAGTTGATGTATTCGCACCTGTATTTCGTAATCCTAAAAATGTTCATCTCAAACACTTCTACATCATAATTCCACCGTTGACTTTAAATTTTATAGAGCACATGATATTATCTAAAGACAAAATGTCAAAGAAAAATAAAATTGGCGCAGCATTTACCGATGATGGCTTTGCAATGGGCGTTGCATATATTTTGAAATTACTGGACCAGGTTAGTAAAACGAATCTATTAATCTTAGCTCGAACGACAACTACCTCAGTCCAACTTACGCCCGCGATTTGGTTCTTGACCTGTTTCCAAACAACAAAGGTCCGGGCGATTAGCAGTTTGCGAATGTAGGAGTAGATGTCACCGCCGACCGGTCCTAACAAGACTAGCAAGTTTCTCGGTCCGTTCACTCTGTCTTTCTACAATTATGCTTGACTCGGAAAATCTCGACTAATAAGGAAACCACCCGAGCCGGGCTAACATACGCAGTGTGACATAATTTTGTCGTGGCATTATGTCTTCTCGACACGAGATAATGCGACGACAAAACTAGGTTGCGCTGCGCATGTTAGGCTTGCAGGTGTCCTGCTCCGATTTAATTCGTTTTAAGATATGCAGAGCATTGAAAAATAGTCGACAATTTTTTTTATCGTGGCGTATTCATATTAAGTCGGTGAAATTGGCCTTCAAAGTTATCTAATAAGTACAGGGTGTTAACGAATTCGTGTAATTCCTTAAAACCACATGATCTACTACTGGTGTAGACTGACCCCGCACGGGATTTAGATTGATTAAGAATATAAAATAAAAATCTTTTTTTTTTTCATGCGATATTGGTAAATGATCTTATCTAAACCACATAATAAGGATTCAATAAAAACATAAGAAAAAAATTGCAACAATATTTTTTAAGATTGAACATTTCGATGCCACGCATAAATTAATGAAAGCACGGCGACACGACACGATGGTTGGCGGGCACGACTACCGCGATGTCGCTCTTTGCAGTCAGTTAACTCTGGCCTCTAAAATGACTCGGAAATAGAAACACAAGTTTTTTTTTTGTTTGGTTTTCAAAAATACCCCTTTAGGCTTAATCTGTGTCACCAGTAGATCACGTGGTTTGAAGGAATTACACGAATTCGTTTACAACTTTACACCCTGTAGGTAAGGTACCCTTTACACCTTATATGGACATAGTGAAATCAAATTCGTACATAGGTAATGCTTTGGAAGGGACTCGTGGCAAATTAATAACCGCACGCATCATATGATTTGCAAGGTTAAGCTGCGCTTGCTACGGTCAGTCCGTGGATGGGTGACCATTCGTTACACATCGAGACCCTCCGTGCCTCGGAGAGCACGTTAAGCCGTCGGTTTCGGGTGTCATACCTATGACAATCGTTATGGGTACTCAGAAGCGCAAGTCTGACAACCGGTCTAACCTTAGGCATAGCTCAGTAAAACTGGGTTACGGAAGTCTGATGACAGTCGTTCTGTGTAAAATACTGGTATTCAGCGGCATCTGATTAGGCTGGAAGCTGACTTCAACGTAGTTGGGAAAAAGCCTAGGCAGAACATAATGCAGAATTGACTTGACTCACCCGATTTGGTTAATTTATGATATATACACCGACCCGATTTACATATCTTAAATTATTTAGGGATAATATAGCCCGCGCGCCCTCCGAAAAAGTATTATTTGGAAGATCAATTTCCCCACTAAAAATGAATTTTGGGCCTATAAAAAAATACGGGTCTGCTATTTTTAATGATCTGCAACAGATCTTAAAATGAATCAAATCGGATGAGTCAGTTCGACATCATGTACAAATCTGATTTCACTATGTTCCTATACATTCGAAAACTTTGAAGGGTGATATCACCACCGTTAATAATGAATGAGAGCCGATAAAAAAAATCGTGTCGGCATTATTAATGTTCTGCAACATTATCTTAAAACGAATCAAATCGGAGTGGGATACCTAGGGAGCTCTTCTTGTAGGATTTAAATGAAAGAAAGGAAATAATAAATAAATATTTCATCTAATAAATGACGGCACGATCGGCTCAGTGGCTGAGCGATTAACTTCAGCGCCATCGGTTGCGGGTTCGATGCCCGCACTGTTCAAATATTTGTATGGCCCACGAATAGTTATTCTAGGTTTGGAGTTCTGTGACTGTAAATGCACCCACAATAATGAAGAAATCATAACTTGGATGGTTTTTTAAACTTAAATTAATTTTTCAGGACTCTAACTTTGAGGGTCTTCATTGGTTTGACTCTGTTTGGAAGCACATCAGTGATGAAAGGAAACTACTTCAAGAGCAACAACATAAGGGATCTATACAACTGCAGCAAGCATTAGCTCTAACTGAGAAGAAAATTAAAACATTAGAAGAGGAATATAAATTATTGTATTACAGTCTTACAAGTGCAAGAATATTTTTCCGATAACCCTTTCAGACCGAGAACACCTCGGTCGAAGAGATACGAATGTCGCCCTTATTACAGACGACCAACACTGACCATCTAACAAGCTGAATGAGCACATTTATTACGACGCATTTCGATTAAATTAACTCTGAATGGCCAATCGTTCTAGATGATTATTACACCGATGTTTACAATATTGCGCGCTTCATTCACAGCATGATTCCATACGATAGCACAATTTTGGCTAATTTGATATTTGTGTTGGGATTGGGAGGCTGATGTCATCAATGATTGTCCAATATTTTGAGCACAATTTTGTCGTACAAAATTCATCGGTGATCAGTAGATGACAGACACGTTTGCGCCTTACAATGGCTTTCAAATCACTGTTCGCACGAACGAAAATAACGAACGAAACGAAATTTACTACATGCACACTAACGTGTTTTTCTTTTACGATCCAACAAACTATCCACCAAGCAATCAAATGGTGTTCGTTTACAAGTTTCGCATCCCATTGTGATCATAGGGTGCTAGGTTTAAAATTCACGTTTTAATTAAGTAACTATAAAATTCAAAGTGACTTCATATTTCGTCGTTTGAATACTTGTTTCTCTTCAATTGAGGATGAATTTGCAAAATGCGTGGTACGCACGGCTACAGATCAAGCTATACATTTCCAGTATAAGCTGATCTCTCATTGTACAGGATTTCCTTACAATGAGAGGTCAGTGTAAACTGGATATGCACAGCTTGATGTGTAGCCGTGTGTACACACACACATAGCGCATCTTTATCTTCAAGTAAGATCAATTCAAAACTTTGCGACCGTGGAGTGCCCTGGAGGGATCTATTAGACCGCGTATTCCTGCTGTTAAACGACTCGAATCCACTCACGATAGTTGCCTACAGCAAAATTACAGAGTGAAAACCAACCTTAATTTCACACAATTAAAGTTCATCTATCATGTCTCTCTTTTTGCCGAGTCGTTACGGCTATTGGCTTAATAATCAAATGCCTCGATCCTTATGGAGCTCTCGTTGGGCGGACAGATCAAGCGCTTGATACAAAAAACGTAAAACTGGGTTAGGTATTTGAGAACCATCGGAAATCAGTTAAGGAACGCGCTTATTAAACTACGGCGACAGATGCTGTGTATTTACGATTTAAATGTTTTTGTGTATATTTCAATAATTAAAATTGCAAATACCTAGATTTGCCGTGGTTCTCAAATGAACCCATTTTACCCAGTATCTAGTTGTGTATTTTAGTGATTATGTTACCTTGTATAAAAATAATAAGTACATACTTATTACAATAAAATGATGTACCTATCTTTAATACATTTTATTATCAGAAAATCAATTAAAAGACTTTTTCTTTTAAAACATATTTTATTTAAATGGAATCATTTGTACTAGCTATAATTTGGTGCATTTGCAAAAGAGCTCCATATTCAAGATGATTTTCCAGATATTTGGCATATTTCATGATGGAACCTCCTGCACTTTCCCCCTGTAGATAGGAAACAATTCTTTTCATAGCCTGATAGGCCTCCATCCCAGAGGTTGACTGGCATGCTTTTTGAGTTAATAGTTCACTAACTTGCATGCTTTCATCCAACTGCCCACAGTAAATACATGGTAGTTTCTTGTCACAAAAAATATATTTATCTAATGAACTTGGGCATTGTTCTAAATTCAGTGGAACATTATATGTTTTGCACCACCGAGATATACTGTGATCACTGTCACTATCTTCTTTGACATTAAAGAATAGACTGCCATCCCCAGGAGGGAAGCATAGACTCTGAACATACTTTTGTGGTATGTTATACCATGCCATACCCATCATGTGGATGTAATCCAAAAATGATGAGTTATCTTTACCATAAGTTAAAGTTCTGCTTATTTGTAATCTTCTATAATGATATTTAAAACATTCAACCACCTTTTCCAAAATATTTGTAACATAGTTTAGCTCAGTAGTACTGACTATTCTAATATTTTCAAAATGAAGATTTCCAATCAAGCTTTCTGGTACATCCAATACCAACGTAACATGATTTCCTTTAGATGCTAATTCATTTGCCCATTTTGTTAAGTGACTAAGGACTATAGAATAATTTACTTGTGAATTAACACAATAATAGTAGTTGACTGGCAAGCTTCTAACATGTGCTTCCGTTTCCATTAATTCTTTTCCCACAACTGCTACTTCCCGTTTGTCAGTTCCTAAAGTATTCACTATAAAGAACAAAGAGACATAACTATCAGCATGTTGTCCATTTAGATAGCTGTTGAAGTCAAGATTATGTGACAAAGCACAAACACCGCCCAGATAAACATCTTTGGAGTCTGAACTATTGAGAAACCTTTTCCAATCTTCTTTAGCTTTTTCACTGCATAAATTGTCAGATGTGTATTTGGATATATTATGTCTCGTGCGAAAGCTGAACAGCCAATCATCAATACTAGTAAACTCTTCACTCAGGCCCTTCAGTGTGTCCAGGGCCTTGTTACGTAGGTGATCTTCTGTGATAACATTTCCACTTTTAAATTGCTGTTCAAACCAGTCCAGAAGATTTTGCTCAAGATTAAGACTACAAATTTCCTTTAAAAGGTTATATTTATGGGTATATTTCTTTATGATAGAGTCTTTCTGTTTGTAAATGGAGGCTATGGTCTGGGGATGAACACCATATTCTCTTGCTATGTCTGATTTACATTGACCGTTATCTAGAGCTTGAATAACTTGTAGTTTGGATGTAGCATCAATTTTGGTGTATGCTTTCTTGGGGAAATCTGTTATTAATTCCGACGGGTCCTCAACCACATTTTTGTGACCAGAACTCCAAATTGACATACTTCAATAGATGACTGGTTTCTTGCAGCGACTTAAGAAACTTAATGATTTAACAAAAATACTTAATAATTTCTCTAAATAAACTGTAAATTCATAAAATATGTAATAAATACGGGTAAGTTTCCATGAAACATGACATTACCTTAAATGTCAACTGTCAAATTTGACAGAGGACTTTTATTTTATTGTATATCGGCCCTTGATACAAGTCCTTTAGGCCCAACTTAATTATTTATTTTGTTTTTTTTAAGGTATTCCACTTATCAAATATCTTTGTCCAATGTCGATGTCCAATAAATGATCTTTCTTTTCTTTGAAATCCTTAATTAAAATCATCTAATTTCTTTGATCAAATGTACGAAAGGTGCTGGAGTTGCATAAAGTAAATACAACTCTGCGCGCCTTCCTGACGTCATGTATGTATGGGGCAATGGAGGACGGCCTTTTACTATCCAGGATGTCGGCAAATTCAAGGGAACGGTGAGTGAACTGTTCAGGATTGAGCAGGGTACATTCCGGCGATAGTCTGAGCCCGCTGTGGTTTTGCCTAGCCTTGTACCCTCTAAGCATGCTGCTGGATGGGTCGGGGTTAGGCTATCGGTTGAGAAGAGGTGGTAGGTAAGATCCCACCTTCTTTACATGGATGACCTGATACTCTTTGTCCCCAACAATTTGCGACTGCTGGAGTTACTTGCAGTAATTCCATCAGGGTGGAATTTGGTGTGGACAAATGTGCAGTCATGCATGTAAAACGAGGTAGGATTATGGAATCCGCTTAGATCCGTCTCCATAACCGAAACTTACAAATACTTGGGCATATCGGCGGCTTTAGGTAGCAACGAGGCTGATATGAAGCAATCGTTAAAGGAGCGCTTCTATGGCCGCATGAAAAAAATACTACGTCAGTCTTTTGTCAGGCGGAAATAACGTGCGTGCTTTTTAGGCCCAGACTCCACCAAAGCGGAGATGTGCGGAGATGTCTCGTAAACAACCAATAGGAATTCGTTTTGAGTTGAAGCTAAGCGGAGAGATTTGAAAATAGGCCCGGACTCCACCAACACCAAAGCGGAGATGTCTCGATCAACCAATAGGATTGCGTTATTTTCAAATCTCTCCGCTTAGCTTCAACTCAAAACGAATTCCTATTGGTTGTTTACGAGACATCTCCGCACATCTCCGCTTTGGTGGAGTCCGGGCCTTACGGTTGGGTCATGCCGGTCTTGATGTACTCCTTCGGCATACTCAAGTGGACTCAGACCGAACTTGACGCCCTGGATAGGAGGGTCCGTACGCTGCTGACTGCATCGAATACATCACCTACGCTTATCGGTAATGAGACTGTACATTCCGCGGAAGTGTGGGAGTCGAGTCTTTTTAAATACTAAGACCCTCCACAATCGCGAGGTGTGCAGTCTCAAGGAGTACCTACTTCTCCCAAGCCGACGTGCGGATGCATCGAGATTTAGTAGCAGTGGACAAAGGACTCACCGCGCTCTCCTTCGCCAAGGAGAGCTGGCGCAAGCCTGTAGTGCTTGATACCAATGGTCGCAAGAAGGTATGGCGGAGCAAGGAGTTTCACGGACGCTTTTAAGGGCCCGGCCCTTCGGTCAGCCATGAATAAATCTATATATGTAGAGGTAAATGTTCTAAGTTTTATTTCTATGCTTATGACACAACATCTCTGCGACTGTTTTGTCTTATGCCCAATTTGAAAGTTTGGGCTTATGCGAACATCGGTGGCCGCGGTGCTCTATGCGTGTTATAGGGGAAGGTTGCTATGAATGGACCACATAACTTTACGACCTCATATCTCAAAAAGTATAAGTGTTAAAATGAAAGCAGTTTATTATTTTTATTTCGTAGGACCTTTATTTATAATAATCAAACGCACAAACAATATGGGCTAACACTTTTTGAAATAAACGCTGGGCTGTTGCCTTCTTTGGACCCTTCGGACTTTGGACCTTCATTGAACCACCAAGTTGCTTAACCAAGTTGCCATCAATGGACTTCAAGAAATTTGTTCTAGAGGTCCAATCGAGGCAACTAATTATAATTAATTATCTATAAGTATTACTAAATTATGACAAAAAGCTTTCTTTTTTTTTTCGGCGACATTCTGGAATTTTAAATTTATAACGATTTTTCTGGTGAAGGTCGCGGGAATCCGTTGGATGCGAGAGGCACAGGACCGGTCGATGTGGCGATGATTGGGGGAGGCCTATGTCCAGCAGTGGACGTATTTCGGCTGAATGATGAGGATGAATGATTTTAATGAAATATAATAAGTGAAATACTTATTACATAATTAGTGAAATACTCATAGTCCGGTCAAGTTAGCCCAAAAAACAGGGGTAGGTTAACAGAAATTCGCATAGAGCTGAAAATTGGTACGAATGTTCGGAACACCATTATAGGTAAATGAAATGTAAAAAGTCCCCATCGATCGGATATTTGCAAAAAAAAAAAATCAAGGTCAAAGTTCGCAAATATGTGTTTTTTGCGTTTTTAGTCAAACGGTAAGTTTTATGATAAAAATAGGTCAGACAAAAATTGTAGTTTATGCAATTATCTATAAAAATTGTGTACATGTGTTTTCTCCTAAACGTCACCTTTCTGAGACACATTGGAGCACGACTGACCTTGACACCTAGTATATTTTAATCGCCATCAGAAGAGGATTCGTACGATATCAAAGAGGAGACATCTGGTGCATCGCTTTCAGAACAATTTACTTACACCCAGCAGGAAGAAGAAGAACAAGCAGAGGAAGAAGTACAAGAAGACGAACAAGAAGAAGAGGAAGCAGAATTATCAGATGACCATGAATGAGACGGATAATTTGACCTATTTTTTTAGAATTCACGAGGTTTTCATCATTTCCAATAAGTAGTACCAGTTTTTACATATTTTGAAATAGTATTGAATTAAACAGGATCACAATAGATTGTGGGATAGGCCTATTGGGGAAACCACGTTAAAAAACGCGCCAAGTACACTACCTTCCAGGTGGCGTGGAAACGCATATTATGAAGAATACAACTTCTCTCACACATCTCAGAAACGGTGACGTTTAGGAGAAAAATTGTGGACAATTTATAAAGATAATTGCATAATCTACAATTTTTGTCTGACCTATTTTTATCATAAAACATACCGTTTGGCTAAAAAACGGGAAAAACCCATATTTGCGAACTTTGACCTTGAATTTTTTTTTTTGCAAGTGTGGGATCGATGGGGACTTTTTACATTTCATTTATAATGGTGTTCCGAACATTCGTACCAATTTTCAGCTCTATGCGAATTTTTGCACTTTGAAATATCTAATTTGACCGGACTATCAGGACCTATTCCCATTATTATGACTAAAAAAATACAATAAAAAGTTAGTGTGATTGGACCGGTCCAACGGTGGAACTCTCTTGATGTCCATTTATGGCAACAAGGTACTGGTTAAGAAAAACTAAACTAAAATATAAATGGTCATGATTAGACAAAATTGAATAACACTCATGGAATCTCAATTAAACTGTCCAATATTTCATAACAGTGCACGCAGACAAATATGAATACAATGATACTTACGTCAAATTGTACTGAGTGAAATTATAAGATTTTGACCACCGCAAACAGAACCACACGTGTCTCTCCTGGCCATGTGCCGCAACGTCACTGAGGTAAGAGGGGGGTGCTACTGAGTCGCCACGGACTCGTTTCGACTAGTTTGGGTGTTGCTAGCTTGCACAGTTTTGGAAATACCTTGGTGGTCCAATGAAAGAACTAGTCCAATGATCGCAACCTTCCCCTACATTTCATTGCTTCTCGGTTCTCGGAGTTTCTGGCGACTAATCTATCCTTGGATGAAGTATCTATGGATGTGACATGCGCGTATACCCGTAAGGGACAGATACAAAGTACATCGTGTATGTGGGGTTACCAGACGTCTGAGTTTTTACCCTTAAAAATGAAACTTTAGATTTATTTTTAGTAGGTACCTATTGAATTTAAAAAAGCATACATTCTTTTAAAATGCTGGAAGCGGAACTAGTGATAATTATTATGCGTTTATTCATCTAAATACATATAAAATTACATTTTTAAATACATATTTCTATTAGAAACATTTAAAAATATTGTAGGCCACCAGGATCTAGACTATCTAAATGTCTTTAACACGTATATATGCATTGTAAACATCCATGTAAATTATTTATTTATTAATTTATACTGTCGCACAAAATCTGCACTTAATAGTGTTAAATTATATTTTTAATCTATAAATGATATACCTATATACAAATTATTATTAATATTAGAAAATAAAACAACAAAACATTCGAAGTCGAAAATTTTTATTGGCCTTTAAATAAAATTAATTTTGTGTATAAGTTCCTCACACTATCTCCCTTACTTACCATGGATTTGGTCGCATAGTGCATACGTACATTTAAATATTTTTTACAAATAGATTTAATAAGTAAAGGATAATGATTTATGAAGTTTGAATTATTGTGTGTTACCTCTGCAAATAAATTGAGACCTACACATTTTTTCATGCATTCTTGCAGGAGTTGATGCATCCCGTCCTTTTTTTTCATGATAGTTTTTCTGTGGACCTCCTCTGCTATAATACATAAGTTTATTAAATCTCGGGAAGGATAACGAAGACCGCCTTTATCTTTTTTGAATTGGAGACTACTTTCTATTTTATCTAAACTATATAGAGAAGCCAGGCACTGTTCACAGTTAATTTGATTTTCCATCGCTTTTATGATAAAGCCAGCTATATAAATAATAACCTGCCTGGAAAATTCTGTCAATCTCGTCGGATCTGCTATATAGTCGTGGTCTTTAGGCACGACAACTTCAGATTCTACATTTTCTTGACAGTTTTCGCTATCTTTGACTAATCTGTTGCGATCAGTTGTCTTATTGATAGCTAATTCAGGATGACTATAAGTTAATATATGTATATCACTTAGGGGTATACAATTACCAGTCGTTAAATGTTTTAATTCGCCGTGTACTAGCATCCTCTTGTAAGCGGATTTAAATTGAGTTGCTGTGGGGTTATTATTGAAACCACCTTTAGCACGGATGGCACTAAAAAAAATTTCCAGGTGGTCCTGACTGAGCTTGTATGATGACAAAAAATCTAAGCAGTTTGTCACAACTAGTTTTTCATATAAAAATAATATAGCTTTTATAGCTAATATAAACCCTAAAAAGCCGCTTTTCCGATTTGAGTCTAATATATTAACTGTACCAATTTTTAAAGATTTAATATATTCTAACATACTGTTCAAAAATAAATTAATTTTATCAAAATTAGAAACCATCAATGGTTTTTTGTATTCATATGCATTTAAATTGCGCGTATTCATTATGTCAAACAATGTGTTAAATTTTCTTATAAAATCTACCGTTGCTGTGCAATCATCAAATTCTACTAAATCTAATTCTTTATAACAAAACTCTATTGAATCAGCAACCGATTCGCTGAACAACTGTGCCGCCAGTTTAACTTTCATAATCTGTTTTTTGTAGTTTATGTGAGCGCTTCTTATTTTGTTCGCTAAATGAAAACCTTCATTTTGTTGCAGGTCCACGAGTAGTTTAATAAAATTCCAAGAAATAGTTTCACCCTCACCATTTGTTAAAAACAATTTATCGCCTAGCGTATTTCTGACTAATTTGAGCATATGTGAAGGATCAGGAAACACAACTATTTTTTTATCTTTATGCTCAAAAACTGGATTCACATCATTTTTTAAATTACAGCCCAGCAACTTTGCCATCGCAAAATTTGCTGCACATCCATCAAATGTTACTGATACTAGGTCAAGTCCGCATTCGCTGATTAAATCTATGCATATTCTGACCAGAGAAGCCTTTTGTTCAGCAGTGACTCCATCTATAAGGAAGTAGCCTACAGGAAGTTTCCAACTTCCATTTAGGCATGTGAGCATAAACACTAAAACTTCTTTAGCGACAGGCAAATCATCGCTCTCAACCTGGTGCCCGTAGTTTACAAAACCTACATAATTTTTGCCGTTCCACTCTATGGCTTTACGAATGGCCATTTCGTCAAAACTAAGTCCACATATCCATTTCTGGGGTGATTTGCTTTTGGCTAAGAGCTTGAGTGCTTCTAGTGATTCAGTACAAAATCCAGGCTCTCCATCAATAGTTGCATACCACCGGGCTAGTGTGCGAGCATGCGGAAGACATGTATTAAAAGTGTTTCTTACAAAATCGTAAGCACGAGGGCTGATAAAATGCAAATTTAAAGCAAACTTACGTACTTCTGGTGAAAATCTACCCTTGTTTGATTTTAAAAAACTCTTATTCTGTGGACTTACAGACGAGAGCAAATCGGCTGTTTCTTGGTTAATTAAAAATTTTGATTGCAATTTTTCAATGACGTCTGACAGTTCTGCATTTTTTTTCTGTAGGCGTTTATTTCGTGACCTCATCACAGCTAATTTTTTTTTACGTTTCTCAGCTAGAAGAGTCTGTTGTTTCAATTTTTTCATCAGTTTTTTTTTTCTTGGAGAATATGTTATTTCATTGGTCGGTGATTTAATGACTGAAAAAATATTTTTATGCTGAAAATAAAACAAACATATTTTAAGTCAATAGCTCGAAAGCAAACAATTGCTTGCTATGAGTTTGTAATTTATGAATTATATGTATAAAATTCGTTGAAACTTACAGAACTTATCTCACAGTCCATTGCCCCAGAATTTTTATACTTAGAAAACTCTCCCATTATAGAACTCGCAGTGGCAGCGACAGGGATCTCCATTTGCAGATCTGCTTCGTCTATCAGATGTTCCTGAAACTATATGTTAATAGAATTGAGTTGGAATGCTTTGTACATTTATTTTAAACTAGCTTTTGCCTGCGGCTTCGCTCGCGTTAATTTATAATAAAAATATATTTTTTTTAACACTAAAATATAGCCTATAGCACTCAGGGATAACGTAGCTTCCTATTGGTGAAAGAATTTTTGAAATCGGATGAGTAGTTTCGGAGATTACCTCCTACATACAAACAAACAAATTCTACCTCTTTATAATATTAGTATAGATGTACATGACTACTAGAATTAAATAAAGAATTAATTATATTAATGTAAATAATGGCTATCAAGACAACAATAAAATGTACTATAATATTATATGGTGCAATAACTTCATTAAAATGAATAAAATATCTTATAACTAATAACAATAAATAAATTAAAAATTAAGTGGACACAACTCACAAATATAATAGTGCAATAATTTAAGTATAATAAATTAGATATTGAATAAAAATTATAAAAAGTCAACAATCTCTAAATAAAGTAAAATAATAAAATGTCACAAAAAGTTATGTTTAAAGATGTCTTAAAATATTATGCTAGAATGTTTTATTGTATCCAAAGTATTTCCAAGTCAAACAGAATATGGTTACAGAATGTGTGCTCTCTCCCAATATTGCACTACTAAGGGCCACGGGAATTTCCTCTTGGTGCTCTACTGTAGTTTTCTTACACAGAGTAGGATCCTGAAATCAATAATATGATTTATTGTACTTCCTCAAATTTTAAAACTTTCAGGTGCTTTAATTTAATAAATAGTTCACTTACATATACATTAAGGGTTGGAATTGAGCATGAATTAAGGAAAACTTTGAGCAGGGTCTTTCGCAAGCAATTTTCAGTAAAATGTTTGGAGCAGATACGGTCATGCTTTTTTGGTTCCCAATTTGAACGTCCGGTTGAAAGTATCCAAGATTTTCTAATGTCTGGATTTTTTGGAAAGCTGCAATAAAAAATAACTTTATGTTATAATATTCAGACACTCTGTTTATATTTTTAAACTTTAATAATAATCAAGATTCAAGAATAGAGATAATAATAAAACTGCTATGACTATAGTAACCAAGAAAGATGAGAAATTGTTAATCACAGTAAATTACTACAACCTTTTACGCAATTTACTGTTTTTAGCAATATTTTCCCAAGATTGAGGGTAATTTTAATAAGCAAAAACTGGTATTACTAAAAGGTGTATTATGCTGCTAAATTAAAAATATATTTTAGTAATGGACGCATAACCCTAATGTCTATGTTCTAAATTTGGGTGGGTGTTGCCGAAAATAACAATTTTATTTTAGCAATTTTACACTTATTAGCTGTATTTAGGGTCTTAGTTAATATGCATTATTGATATTTTGCATATTCTTCTTAGAATATAGTGAAATAATCCGTAAATATAGCACTTACGTGTGAAAGGTTATGTTTTCCTCTTTTCGCTCGGTACGGCTTTTACAGCCAATAACAGTGCACTGAACCATTTCAATCACACGTAAATTCACGTAAACACTTTTCTTAAGAAAGTTAATGGCAGTTTTAATGACCAAACAGGAATTATTTACACGAAACGTCAAAGAACACCGCTAAGTTTGCCTGACTCATAGTTTTCGAAACTTCGAGTCAGGCAAACTAAAGGCGGCACGCAGAAAGTGACAAAAAACATTATGTCCATCTCTCTCACTCTTAGGATTTCGAGCGTAAATTTATCTCGCTCACTCTCGGTATTGTTATTACCATGTCAGATCCATATAGATACTTCATCCAAGAATCTATCCAGCTATTTCACACAAAGAAAAGCTTACACGGTATGAGGTAGGGGAACACCCAAATATTCCGAAATATTTTATTCCGAATTTGGATATTCCGATGTTGAAAAATCCGAATTTGATAATTCCTTAAAAATAAAATACCGATTATTAAAAAACACGAAAGTTATTTTACCGAATGTCATAAATACGATTTATTTGTTTTCCGACTTTCAAACGTAGGTACGAAGAATTAAACATCCGATGTGTTCTTGGCCCGAAAAACAGCATTCCGATTTGCAATTTTCCGAAAACAATAAACATAAGCAATAGAGTATTAAACATAACACAGAAAGGTGAGCAGTTGGTTAGGTTATGTTAGAACTGCGACTCCCTACGCACGAGCCGAGCGAGCGAAGCGAGCGTGCCTAGAGATGTGCCGAGTCAGGCTGACTCGAGTACTGACTCGAGTACCTAGTAAGTACTCACATACTCGAGTACTCAAAATATAAGATTCAAATCCACAGTACTCGGATACAGGACTCGAGTACTTACAGTATTCGTATACCAAGTCGCGCGTGACTCGACGTTCACAGCAATCAAGTATGAACCTGTTTAATGTTTACGTTTCTTAACAGCTGGCCGGTATCAGAAAGTTATTAGATTGTTTTCATATTTCTACTTAGTTTATTACTTTCTACTTAGTTTATTGATTTTATAACAATGTTTACTTAAAATTTTATTGAAGAATACTCTATTTAATGTTTAAAGCGACATAAATAGTTGATCCTATATTTTTAAATGTTTATTATTGTTTTCCAATCAAGGAGTTTTGTTGTGTTTATTTGTTGATTTCTGAGTAAAAAAATACGTTTGTTTCGCTTTAATTGTTTCTAAAAATTACAGTGTGTTCACTATTAATTCCAAATTCCTACTAAGATTGAATTTTCTTACTAAATGACTCAATAAAAGTACATAATATTTAATTAATAAATGCAAAGTTTACTGTCAGAGTACTAAATAAAAAAAAGACTGATTATATTGATGACTGATTAGATTAAAAAGACTGATTATACCATAATAATGTTATTATTTACTTACTGTCCTATCGTCATATAATACTTATGAACCGAAAGCAAGCTTTCGAGAACAAATAAAAAAGTACTCGAGTCTACCAAAGTACTCGAATACTCATGCTGGTACTCGAGTACCTATCCGAGTTCCGTGACTCGAATCCTGATTCGATTCCTTTTTCAACGAGTACCAAAATACTCGAATACCAAAAATAGCCGACTCGGCACATCACTAACGTGCCGCGGTAGCGGCCGGTGAGTGCTGGAACCGATTAGTTACATATCCTTAATAAAAAAGCGCGTAATGGTGAGCAGTTGGTTAGATGCGACTGCGTAATGGTGAGTTTAAAGAAAAAAAATATTTAAACGAGAGAAAAATATTTTTCCCACAATTATGTTATTATAAATAGGGAAAGTGATTCTGTTATTAGTTTCTTTTCCTACCTTCCTATGAATAATTAACTTGCTCCCTTTGGATAAAGTTGAACCATTGTGTGTTCTGTTTTGCTATTTAGGTTTACTAGGCGTTTTAATTTCGGACTTATAATTAATAGGTATTTTATTTTAATAATCGAAATTAGTATTTTTGATGTTTCGGATTATTGTTGAATCTGTCTTTTTATTGTTAGGTGTATTGAAACTCGGCATTTTGATATTCGTAATAAAATTGTAAACGTTAGGCGTTTTGTAATTTAGGATTTATAAAAGTAGGTATTATGATTAATCGGAATTGTCATAGGAGTTTTAAACCATTCGGATTTATGAAAATCGGTATTAAAAAAAATGGTATTATAAAAATCGGGATTAAGAACATCGGAATTTAGTTTTTCGTATTATTGTAGTGTACCCATGAGGTAGCCTATTCCACTATAAAATTCCCAATGAGACCGTATAAACGTTTCTTTCTATTATCCCACATTATAATGTTAGTGTGATGAACACTTATGATATTGTGGAGGAACGAGGTACGGTGTGTTCCTCCAACATAAAGAGAGGATCCTCCAACCAGGCGAAGTCTTATGGCTGGCGGGCTACTGCCCAACGGTTAATGTTGGGCGGTTGTATATATTAACAAACTATCTATATGTTAAATCTTGATAACGCGATGTAGGAACTGTCATGGCGTCAATTATTTTGAGTTTTCGGTATTGTCGCTGTAGTCTGCTACTACCATAGAAGTAATATGTACTACACCACCGGTGTGGCGTAGTTCGCAGGTGGCGTGATAGATCGCCACAATATGACACAAAACTACACCAACTTTCTGTAATAATGTCCACTATGCGTCATTTTTAATTTACTTTATTTCTCATCCTGTAGTACAATTGTCTATAACGAAGATTGCGTTCTGCTGCAGAAAATTATTGGGAATAAAGTTCTTTACACAATAAAATAAAACTTTTTACTTTATGACCATATTTATTACGAAGTTTACTTCATCAAAAGGAGTAATCGTTTTCTGTATCTAAACATATTCTGATATTTATGTGCGAAATGTTACGAAAATATTACATTGCATATTGTTAGCTAATGTTTAATACAACAATAAAAGAGAATATTAGCGGTGTGATAGGATTAGCAACTAATTAGTTAACTATTCATGTACTGATAATAAATGTTCACAGTTAAGACATTTATCATGCTATGACCTAGCTGAGCAGTGTGCACACATAAAGGCGGCGACTGACCTGTATCATAATTGTGTAATGTAACATGTTACAAAGCGAGCGATTATGACAGTCAGGACAGGGAGCACAGTTTGGAACGAAAATATTACACGTATTTTAGCAGTAGCGTAACGTAAAAAGGTCGCTCCGAATGCTACATTACGATCGGATGCTCAGGTCAGTCGCCACGTTAAGACGACACGTCCTACGCAAAATTAAAGGCGCTCTGACAAAGAAATTCAATATGTCATTTTGCAACCTCATGACATTGTTCGGTGCAACGCAATGCAATGCGCTACCCAGCTAGGACAATAGCTTTTATACAATCTAAAATTCTAAGACTTATTGCTAAAAGACAACATAATACGTACATAGTTTTAAATATGCAATAAACATTATAATCATATAAGATTGTTTACTACATCTATTCCTTTAGTTATACAGTCTATGGAACACTTATACATAGAAATGAAGTCACTTAAATTTTTTTGTAATATCGAGAGTCATCATAATTAGCAGCTAATAAAAGCCAGAATTTTGGAGCAATTAATTCTACATAAATCCTTTTTGCCTCGTTTAATGATCCATTTAAATCATTCTGAATAAATATGCATTCTATTATAATTATTTTTATTCGTCAAGAATACAAGTTACGGGGACATCGCAAATTAATCGCAATGACTCAGATTGTTGAATTGTAGGTAGGTCGTCAGCGTGACAATACACGAGTTCTTCTGGGGGTGCGATGATAGTGCGGCAGCGGCTATTATTAGTGGTCAGTCATAGAATGAGCCGCGACGTTCGTTATACATAATATACGAACGTCCATAATACTTCCATTTTTTCTGAATTCAAATGCATTCTATTGTGTTGTTCATGCGGACTATCTCGAAAGTATACGCACTACAAACTTAATTAGTTTACAACTACCGATCCTGGCGGACGACACAGGAGATAAGTAAAAAAACGGAGGTATCATCAGTTCTGCTCATTATGCACATTGAAACTCTCTAGCCATGCACACGTTGCGCAGTGTGTATTAGGTAATATAACAAGATTCCGCTCACACTAACTGGCCTCCATAGTTCAGCGTTCGGTTTACAGACTAAGATGATGTAAAGCCCGGCGCGTGTTTTGCTCTACACACTCAACTATAACGCGTACATAAAACATGTTTTGTGAAACCTTTCCTATGCCTTGTTTGTGGTCTCAACAACGTTTTTGGTTTTCATGCCCGACGGAAAACTCCTCAACATTAGCGCGGATAGACGGGCAGGTTTCCGAAAAAAAAGATGGCGGCCATAACGAATGAATCTTCATGAAGCACAAAAGAGTACTAAAAATGGGAGCGCTACTAGTGGTAAAATGTATATTTTTTTTTTGGTATTACTTTGGATAAACTCATTTCTTTTTAAACTTTTTGAGCGTCTTTGGCACATTTATCGCCTGAAAATCACGAACCAATATAAAAAAGATGTTACATTTTTAGTTTCATGTTAAGCTTGTAGGCATTAATGACTTGTATCCATGGCCGTTATAAAAAACAAAATACTATTTTAAAACATCAGAAAACATTTCTGAGCAGGTGACAGCGTGTGTAAAGATACACACTATACTCTTTGGATACACATATGTTTTGTGTACGTGTTTTAGTTGATTGTGTAGAGCAAAATACTTGTTCAACCCACAGACTTCAGTTCAAGCCGCAGGCAAACATGAAAGTTTTTTTTTATTATAACTAAACATTTTTAATAAAGTAAGATTTTGTACATATAATTAATTCTAGATAAGGGCGTGAGTTTCTCATTTATGATTGTTTGCTTTAGACATGGGCGTTCTCGTTTTCAGATATCGATAGATATCAGTAGTAATGTTTTGCTTCCGTCGGCCCGGCACCAACGAGAACCGAAACATAAACGCAAACTATAGAACCAGTGCAAACATTTATTTTATCAGTTACCTAGATTATTTTATTTTGCCTTGGCGTATCTCGTCTTGACACGAGATAATGCGCAGAAAAATTATGTCGCGCTGCGCATGTTAGACCGATCGGCTATGGAAAGGTTGGTTAAGTGGTTTGAAATATTGTACCACGTTCATCCAATGTAGGTATTACCCATACATTAGATTTTAACAGTAGCTGTGTGTGATTCAGTGTTTTATTCTATGTCAATACTGGCTTGAGCCTGTGTGCATAATAAGTACATAATAACATAAGCACAAAATTAAATATGCCTGTTACTTGCGTCGTCCGCCATGATAGCTAGTTGACCTGTGAACTAATAAAGTTTGTTGTGTGTACGTTTATGATTCGGAGTGATCATCCGAGTTGAACTGTGTGTCATGAACGTCGGCGTGATATGGTGCGGGTGGGTCGTCTGGCGGCGCAGTGACGGTGGCGCTGGCGGCCGCCTTGGGGTAGTCGTTGAAGATGTGTATGTGTGTGACGCGACGTCAGTCAGCCTCGTGCTCGTGCAACTGAGCCAGCAGAGCGGCGCGCCGGGACTCTAGCTCCGCGTCACTCCAGGCCGTCGATCCGCTTGAACTAAAAACATATTTTGTTTTCACCTTTCAAATGCCGATGCACAAAGAGAATATTTCTTTTTTGGATAGTATTTTCTCAGTTACAATCATTGTATATTAAAGCAAATATTAAAATAGAATTACGTATTTACCTATTGCAATTTACACGTATGCCAACTTAGGAACTAGTAAACTATAAGTTGATTTCATAACGACAAAAATGTTAAAATATCAGTCATAACATTTTTAGTTGCAATATTATGGAATTAAGGTTACTAATAAGCATATCAATTTTAAATTTCAAGTGGCCGATGTTCTATCCCTTTCTCGCTCCCTTGACCGCCTATGCGCATGCGAGACAAGAATACAATATTTGTACGCAAGCAACATAGATAAAGGTATATATGGGTGCGGGTCAATGACGGAAAGGAGATTAATTAAAGTTGCGCACAGTTGCACAGTTGTAGGCGTACAGCTTCGAAATGATTTGATTAATGAAACTGCTTTTCTACGTTTTTATTAGGGATGTTCCGACTAGTCGGCAAAGCCGACTATCCGGCCACTTTTGTAGTCAGCGACTATTCGGCAAAGAGCGCCGACTATCCGGCTTCTTGCTTTGTATGTATTTCTCAGTAAAATGTATACAAGGTTAGTCAGAAAGGGGGTACTAATCCGAAAGGGTATTAAAGTACCCATAATAATGAATAACTTTTCCAGTTCTACAACTTTCCCCAAAAGTCAATAATAATAGATAGATTAAATAAAAAAAAAGAAACAATGCGAAGTAAACAAAACATGTTCCGACACGCTACGCTCGCAGTCGGGCGGTTGTGACTTGCGCGCGCTAATAAGCTATTAACGAAGCGTCACGGAAATTGTCGAATACCGGAAACCGTGATCGGCTTGGCCGATTAGTCGGCCTCTTTGCAACCGATTAATCGGCTAGTCGGCCAAAGTCATAGTCGGCACATCTCTAGTTTTTATTGCTATTCTGTGCTGTTTATGAGTTGAGTTGAGCTATATGTACCTAAAACCTATTTATACCTTTATTTAGGTAAGTCTAAGTACATTCTAGAAAGGAAAGCTTGAAAGCTTATGATCATGAATGACGAATATATTTCTTATTACGAAATGTGTTGATAGTAGCACGCACATAACAATGATATCTATTATTTCTCAGCTCCTTTTTCTACATAAATTAAAGGTGTGTACGTTTTTTTGACGCAAATAAATGCAGAAATCTGCGTTCATGTGATCGATGTACAAGAATCATGATACCGTCTCAAGCTCCTTACATGAAAGAACATTCAACTTTCTACTCTTGAATGTTAAAACTTGTGACATCTCATAAATCAAGCATGTCAGTTTGACGCTACGTACCGTTCTTTCTTGTCCTTCTTGTCTTTCTTCTTCTTGGGCTTGTGCGGGTGTTCGTGCGCCTCGTCCTCGGGGCTGCTCGGAGCACTCCGCTTTGACTTCTTATTCTTGTGACGTAGTGTCTCGTCATCCGTGATGCCACCCTCTTCCGGCGTCGGTGATTTCTAAACAAAAGTATGTCTTGTTATTTTTAACGTGTTAATGTCGTTGCTTCAGTGTAAAATGCATATGTGTGAGATTTCTCTCCGCAAAAGATAACCACCCCCGACTGAGACGTCGAGCGCATTGCTTTAAACTTTAAGCCCTCTGGTAATAAAAATCAAATAACCAAAATGAATGAATGAAGGAAGAAATTGTCGCATTAATGAATTCTGTGTGTAATATTAATTTCCAAGAAGTACTTACAGGCATTGGTGAGTGTTTACGATGCTTCTTCTTGGACTTCTTGTGTTTCCTGCCCTCGTCGGACGTCCACGTGCCGTGGCTGGGCGCGGGCGACGGCGAGCGTGCCGCCTGTACGGGCGACGGCGATCGTGACCTCGACTGACATTCAAAATAACTCGTTAACATTTTAGCTCATCACGCAATCTGGACTCATACTGAAGCATTGAAAAAATCCAAACATTACATGCATAATTTGTTTACAAATTTGCAGAAGCTCAAATTACAAATATTACTTTTATTATAACAGCGAATCTTTCAAATGTTGACCGTCGGAAAAGTTTACCGGAAGTTAACCTTGGGATATAGGCATTGCCCAGTAACTGGGTTGCGGAGGTCTGATGTCAGTCGCTCCGTGTAAAATACTGATATTCAGCCGCATATGGTTACACTGGATGCCAACCCCAACATATTTGGGAAAAAGCTAGGCACAACAACCGTTGGAAAAAAATGATGTGGTTATACTTTTTTCAATATACACAACCTTACAGGATGTAAATGAATTCGTGTAATTCCTTCAAACGTCGTGATGTACTGGTGACACAGATTGACCTAGCACTAGTTTTTTTTCAGATTCAGCATTTTTTTTCTTCCAAATGTTCTGTCTAATTTTCTTTTTCTGAGTCATTTTAGCGCCCCAAGTTACCAGACTGCACGGAGCGATATCGCCCTAGTCATGCCCGCCAGCTTTGCTTTCATTTATTTATGCATGGAATAGAAAAGTAAAAAAAATACAAATAATTTTTAACTCTTTTTTGAAACCATAATATGTGGTTTAGATAGGATCATTTAACCCAACTGCAAGAAAAAAATGTTTTTATTTTAAATTAAGCTAAATCTCGTGCAGGGGTAATCTATACCAGTAATAGATCATGTGGTTTGAAGGAATTACACGAATTCGTTTACTCCCTGTATAATAGTTACTGTTTATCACTAACCAAAGAGGTGGAGTGTGATCGCTTCTTTTTCTTTGAGCGCTTTGTTTTTCTGAATTTCGGGTGATGATAATGCATGCAACTTTCTTCTTGTTCATGTTGGAAGTCCTGAAAAAAATACAACATTGAACATTGAATGATGAACCCTACTTCAAATAAATCAGAAATACCTTGTGTAAAATGTAATTATTTACTTATTATTTCTATTTGATATTTTGTATTTCAGCAAATAAAAATGATACTTCAAGATTCGGATTCCGCGCGACAATAACATTTCGTTACTCGTTAGTGTTGTTGTCAGTAAGTACATATTACGATAGTGAAATGAACGTCGCGTCGTAAATACCGGCTGTATTACTCAGAACAAAAAAAGTAGCATTTATTGAAATATGATCAAACATTTAGTTTTAATAGTGATCTTCATTAAATAAATATATTAATAGGTAGGTACAAGAAATATTAATTTCATGTAGGAATATTTCATTTAATCATTTGAGTGAACGGAACGATGCGACCGAACGCTTTGAATAAAGCGAGAGACAAACTGGTCCCACATACGCAACGTCTGCAACGTATTATGATATCTGGACTCTTTATTTTATATGAAAAACTATGCAATAGAAACACTATCGTTGCACACCTATCGTATGCAACGCAATCACACGCCTCCCACGGAAGGTCGACCCGCGATGTCCAAATCGGCGTGGGAATGTGGAGGGGATGTTCGTACGCTATCTCATGCGTGTGTCATAAACAAATAGAGATTTGGTGCACGCGAAAGAAAAAACATGACTTACAGATGCACTAGTGCACCTTGAGAAATTACAACAGCGTCTGATGCCAATTTACGTTGAATACACGGGACAAGTGTGCACACCAATTCTCCCACATTGCATCGCATACGTTGCGTACGTGGGACTATGTTGTTTCTCGCTTATATGTTTTCAATGATTTCTGTGGATATAATTTGAACCTGCATGCTTATTCTCAACCATCGGAAACTGCACTTTCCGAATCCGATCGGAAAGTATCCGACAGTGCCCTATAAACTCTATTCACAAATCCGAAATCGAAAACTTTTGACAGTTCTATTCGGAATGAAGACGCCAATTCACGGAAACTAATCCGAGAGCTATTTGTTGTCGGAAAGCACTCAATTTTAAATAAAACAATACAATTTCTGCTAGGATGAATTAAAAACTGTTTAAGAACTATATTAAAAGGAATGTTAATCATTTTAAGCTATATTTGAGCTAAGTTCACCTATTTTATAACAAGTTTAAAGAATGTTTTGGCCGCCGATTTTAAATGGTCGATGTATCAAAGTATACTTAATTTTAGGTGGTTACTTAGACACACTTAAGTAATAATGAGTTTGTGTTATCCCATTTCTACAAAATCGAATTATACCCAACTGCGTTTTACATATCAAAAATAACAAGAAATTATACGACACTGATAACATTTTTACATTCATTTTTCTGGACCATCACACGCTAGAGTTTTGTTCGGTGATCACACTGAACTTCACACGTTTTCGGTTGATAATTTGATTGACTATTTATCAATAATTAAATGAATACGGTATTTTTGTTTATTTACATTGTCTATTTCCCCGTTTGGTTTGACCACGGGGGGTTCACTGCGAAGAAAATTTTTCGACCGTCGTCTCTATGGCTCATTTAATCACTCTGACAACTACCTCATCCCCTCTGACTCATACTTCGCCCCTTTGACGCCCTGTGACGCCATCTTGATGCTATGACGTCACTTTTATCTCTATTCTATGAAGTCTATGGACTGATCTGTCAAACTAACCAACAAAATATCAATAAAATTTATTTATTTACATAATTAGCGTATCCTCTAAATATTCTTACTGTAATATAGGTACTTTGAAAAGCTGCAATTATGTGCAATAAGTGATGTGCTGTGGGTTGTCAGAGAAGTGGAAAGGCCGTCATGTTTCTTGAAACATAGGACTCTTGTGCTTAAAGTGCATCAAGTTGGAACATTCACAGGGCTTGACTTTTCAATAACTGCAAGAACTTAATTTTCAACGCAGAACTCAAAAGTTTCCAATGCAGGAAGGACTACCAATAGCTCGGTGATCAAAGCTCTATCTTTCAATCATCAATGAAAAATTTGCTGGAAGACGGAGTGACTAAACTGATGCTAGTGAAATAATTGGTGGTGAGTGCTACCTACTAATGTGTGTATGAGTGAATAATAAACTACAACCAACCATTATTTGTATTTTTGACTAAAATGTCTTAATAATTGAACTTATATTTAAATAAAGTTCAAGATGCAATTTTGTGTGAATAAGAAGCATGTGCAGGAACATGATTATGTAAAATACTGTACATAGGTAATTATTCCATATAAACATAATTGATCAATCTTTTTTCCTCTTCCAGATGATGTCATTGTAATGAATGGTGATTCATTAAATATAACCTACGCCTCACCTTACCGGATAAAAGGAATTAGAAATAATTTCCTCACAAAGAATATAAAACATAATAATCAAATTTCCAAATGGAGTAACATAGTGGATGTATACAAAGGACTGCAGTCACAATAATGTGAGATTGCTTCATAAATTAAATGATCAACACTTGGTTCCTGAAAAAAATCAAATAGATGAAGGTATTTAAGTATTTAATTACTGCAGACTAAAACCAGTAGGTTGAGTCACGAGAACCAATAGTTTTAGTCAGTTGCAATGATGATATTATTATAAAACTTTCAACATTCAATGCATAACAGCATTACTTTTCTTGGCAAGTTCATGTAAATATTTGCATTAGGTGTCCAATAGCAATACAAATAAATCATCTAACAACCATGACATATAATATAAGTCATAGTTGTTTAAATAATATTGTGTATTTTTTTAACTGGTATTTGCACTTCTTTCCACTCGTCTATCTTTAAAGGTATTAATAATTTAATAACAGTGATTTACTTTGTTTTAGGTAAAGAACTGCATTGGAGTATACAGTAAAACGGTACCAGCCACTTTATCCTACGCGGCTTGGTTTAGTAAGTTGTAAAATTAAAAAATAAATATATTTTACAGTAACAAAATGTATTCTTTTCTTTTTTTATATAATATTCCTGTTTCTAAAATACAACAAAAACCAGTAAATTAGTAAGGAGCTACGTATAGCAAAAATATAGAGCTCAAAAGACCAGTATTCGAATCTAAAATACACGAAATTCAGCTTAAAAGACTTGTGTTCGTGTTAGTTTGACGAATACTGACACGCCCACAATTAAAAGGTAAAAAATTTGCGAGTGAAAATGTGAGGTCCACAGATAAGCAAAATGTCCATTTTTTTGTTCGAGAGTGCGCCGTCTGATTGTATCCCTATCTAGTCTGTGGGTTTGACAGATTATAAAAGTTGTTTTTTTACAAAGCATGTTTTGAAATAAGGAAACGATCGCATAAATTAGACATTATTTTACAAAAAAAATGATGAAATTTACGTATTAATGTATATTGTATAGTTGCACTTAAGATTATTTGCGAAATACATAATAATAATATTATATTTACTACGTTAACATTTTCTACCACAGAAATCTATTTTCTACCATTGCGTAGCATACACCGTAAACACACCTTCCAAAAACCATTCACGGATTCGGAAACTCCCTTCCGATAGGAACTGTGAATAAAGATTTGTAATCCATCGGATCGGGAATCAATCCGTCGGATACGGAAACTCATCCGATAGTTGAGAATAAGCATGCAGAACAAAAGTCAGGAACTATCTAATTTCGACAATATTTGATATTTGTAATACGGATGAGTCTAACCCTTGAAGGCACCATGGTTTAGACTTGTTTGTTCTGTAGTAAGCCTAGACTTCATGGTTCAGGTTTAAACTAGAGTCTTATAAGATTTTTGTAATAAGATGGGTAATAAATACTTAAACGAAATATTGAAATATTTACCTTAAATATTCTAACTCTATCTTCCTCGTAGGGTACGGCCGCGAACTCCGGTGCATTGAGGTCTAGCTTCTCCTTGACCTCGTTCCACGGCAGCTGGTGGTCGATGTTCGCTTCACTCAGAGCCCATTTAAATGCACTCTCTACCTTCTTCTGAGCTTTAGACTCTTCTTTTATCTTCTCTTTGTTCCTGGCTTCAGCCTGAATTAAATGATAATGATAAGAAGTTACGAAATAAACGAAAAAAGAAGTGCAAAAAGAAACCAAGTTGTACCTTTTCAAGCAATGAATTATAAGTGAGCTTAACATTGCCCGCATCCAAAGACGCTGATTTGCTGTCTTCACAGACGACAGTAGCAAACTCTTCGAATGTAGTATCGGGCTTTACTTCGAAACTCTTCTCTTTCAATATCTCTTTTATGACTTTCTTTTCATCGTGGAATCGCGCTTTCAGGTTTTCTACGTAAAATTTAAATAAATCAAGCGGAGTAGACCCATTTTGTCCTAAAAAAATAAAGTGTGTGTAAATGACCACTACATTAGATATTAACATAACATATTGAAAGCAAAGGTACAGGCAACTATATTTGACCAGAGGGATTATTTTTCTATAGCCCGACCGTTTATCTGAGACCGTTCCGTTCGGTAGCTGCGCGGTGCGGGAGGGACGACGCGACGCGAGATCTCACTGATTCGTCAACTTGTGACAACTGTCTCACCTCCCTCACCGCGCAGCTACCGAATGGAACGGTCTCAGTTAAGTGGTCGGGCTATACCAATCTTCTCTACTGAGTTGATTTCAATAAAGGGTGTAAACTAATTCGTGTAATTCCTTCAAACCGCGTGATCTACTGGTGGCATTGATTGACCATGCACGAGCTACAAGGAGAAGAGAAAAAAAAACAATAAATCTTGATTTTCTGTTTCTGAGTAATTTTAGCGCCCCCACTTACTGGCAGCGCAGAGCAAAATCGCGCTGGTCGTGCTCGCTAGCTGTGTCGCCGTGGTTTCATTCATTTATGCGTGGCATCGAAATGTTCACAAAAAAATTTTTTTACCAGTTTTGTTTTTTGCTTTAATTTTTGTGAAATCCTTATGTGGTGGCTTAGATACGATCACTTAACCGCTACCGCAAGAAAAAAAGAGTTTTGATTTTAATTAAGCCAAATCCCGTACAAGCTTAATCTATACCTACCAGTTATAGATCATGTGGTTTTAAGGAATTACACGAATTTGTTTACATCCTGTATATGTTTCAACAGTATTTAGGTTGTTAAATAGACTTTTGGCTGCTATTAAAATAATAGAAAAAGATGAATGTGTTAGACTCACCGAGCATGGCTGAGAAACGCATGTCCGCTGATATGACTGGGTATAACTCCACCCATAAGGACATCGATGTAAGTTTCCCTTCTTCATGTAAAGTGTCGAGTAGAACCTGAAGATAGTACTTATTGAAAATTTCTGGATGTTAATTTTACACTATGACTTAAAAATATGTTAATTAAATGCGTTTTAGACAAGCGATAAACCTTAAAACTGATTTTTATTTTATTTTTTTATTGCTGGGAGCTGAAAAATAGCAATGTTACAGTAAAAAACCGTATATACCAAAAAATTATCTCTATTCTTTCTTTGCTGCCTCTTGTTGCGTTTTTTAACTTGTTCTCGATCTTGCAGGTATTCCGCTTCTAAGTTTCTAATATGTTGTTCAAACACTGAAATTTGAATATTTGAGATCAATTAAAAGTGGAACAAATGTCAGTTATTACAAGACTTCAATTTCATTTATTTTGTGAACATAGGTCATACCAGGTCTTACGTTATATGGTGCTCCCACACTGCTGTTAACAATGTTTACAAACATTAGTTAACATTTTATAATGAAACATAAATAAAAAAAATCTATTAAAATATGATCTAAAACCTATTAATAGGTAGATTACGTTTATTATTATCCGATATTTTTATCTTATTCTTACATTTTTAGTCAATGTATAAATGTTAGAAAATGTTTGTAAACATTTTTAACACCAGTGTGGGAGCACCAATAAACTACAGAATCAGCCGTATATCCCGTCGATAGGCACACAAAATATCACAATTTCACTAAAAATAAATTTAATAACCAATTAATGTAACAAAAATAAAATGTCAACAATTCCCTTATAAAAAATAAATAATATTATTATTTGTCGCAGACAAATTCATTTATGGTCCGGCTACACGCAAACAAATATCGCCTAAAAGGTTATTTTATAACCTTTACAATGAGGGTAGTTTTTTGTCAACTTAGTATAAAATCCATGAAACCAAAACTAATAACCAGGACACGTGAAAAAAGGAGTGGCTCGATTTATTTGCACTCAAGTATAGTTATCATTCCTAAAGTTTATATTCAAAAATAACTTATCGATGGTACCAACGCTTATGTATGGAAGTGAATGTTGATCTTGGAAGAAGAGTCATGAAAGTAGAATGAATGCCGTGGAAATGCGTTCCTTGCGAAGTATGTGCGGTGTAACTTTGAATGATAGATTGAGGAATGATGTGATAAGACAAAGTTGCGGTTTAAAAGATGATGTAGTGACAAAAATTGAAAGGAGTATGCTTCGGTGGTTTGGGCATGTTGAAAGATTGAGTGAACGGCGATTAACAAAAGGAATTTATAAGGCGAATGTCAGTGGAAACGCCAGTAGAGGACGCCCTAGAAGGACATACATTGATGTTATTGGTGATGTTCTTCAAAAAGGACAGGTGCGTATTACTTTCAACCGGCGTGCGTGTATGATAAGATGTATGACCGTGGACGAAGCGAAAGGAGTATGTAAGGATCGTAGCATGTGGCGTTCTACAGTTTCTGCCTACCCCCATGGGAAAAAGGCGTGAGTTTATGTAGTTTATGTAACTTACCGATAAGCGCATCTTCTTTGTCCATGCCCAGCAAACTCACGTCATTCTTGAAAGCGGAGTTTTCTAACAGTAGCACTTGAGCTTCGCTCCAAGTGCTACTGTATGTTATTTCACTCATGTTCTCTAAGACCTGTAATAACATATATATTTTTATATTTTACTACATTTTTTTTACACTTATCGGTGCTGTTAGTCAGAGTTTTTATATTGATTTAAAATGAATAAGACTACAAAGTTTTATCAGAGAACTTTATACATGAATGACGAGTGGCTCCCAATTTTTCGTACTCTTTTCTGCAGAGCCGTATTACTTTTTATTTTCAGTCAATTTTATTCGTAGTACATAAACAATATGACTCATTTTTTCGCCTTAAAAAAACAAAAAAAAAACATTAAACTAAATGTTACCTGTGCCAACATCTTCATGTTGCGTTTCTTTAGTGCCTTAGCTTCTTCCTTCTCGCGCTTTGTTATCGTGAATATGCAATCTTCAAATATGTCTCTCCGATCGGATTCAGGAACACATCGCCATATCTGTGAAAGATGAACAGCTTATGTTAACATCAAGATTTACGGGTTATATATTTATGGCACATCATTGCTATCAATTATAATGATTACTTTGTCCTTACCCTTACCTCAAGATTGTTGAACATTTCCTCACACTTATAATACTTTGTTAGTGATGTTACACGATCACAGCTCAACAAGAACTCTTCTAAATTCTCTCTATTTTTCTTAGTTTTCAATCTGAAAAACATACATGGATGAAATAATGGAAGACTCAAATAAAATAATCTTATATTCTTCTCATTATCACTTCCTTGAGCTTCTTAGATATAGTCCAAAGACTAGATATTATCTAAGTATAGACGCAGTGGCGTGCCTTCCATTCAAGCCGAAAAGCCCGGCTTTATATCAGGAATGCGAGATTAATAAAAAAAAAAACAAAAAAAAACTCACGTAAAGTAGTATTGAATTAATTGAATCATCATGTCTCATAACAACTAATACCTACAGTACTGTACTAAATAAAATGTTTAAACTACGCGCGTAATAAAGCGAGCCTCCGTGTCGTGCTACGTTGCTAGGTTTACTTATACGATATTTTTCGCGTCGCGCCTCGGCCGGCCTTCGTAATGTTACCAAACCGCCTGCAAGATCTTGCATTACGGTCGCACGCGCTGGCTTCTTACGCGGCTTAAGACGTCTGTCTCTTTTCCTTCAATTTAATTGATAAATCGTATACATATAGATCGATACCCTGGTACCTCATTAACGTCGTATGTGTACCTATGTCTATTAACTAACCTCATTCGATTAGCTTTTTTTTTTATTACTAACGTTACTCTCAAGATATCTTTATCTTATACAGTGATTTTCTTTGTAATGTGTTTTGATGACAATCAACCATGTCAGTTGTTTTATATAGTTTAGCGTCCTTTTACCTTTTGTAAATGTGAGAGCTTTGTAGACTTGCTAGATGCCTGGATACCTAGTTAATTTGTAACCATATTTTTCATTTTGTTTTTTTGTGTGGTTCCTGCTCTTAAGTCTACTTTGCTCTCTCATATCTAAGTCATAACTGTACCCACTGAAATTGTTAAAGATATGGATTTTAAAAGAGTAACCATGGAGTTTCTTGCCGGTTCTTCTCCATAGGAAACGACTAATTGGAACCGTGCACCTAAATTCGACTTTTCATAAGCGCCTGTAATGGTTTATGTGAAATAAAAACTTTTGATTTTGATTTTTGATTTTGATAGATAGATTCGAGTATACATAGCTAATTTGTATGAAGGGAAAAGCCGGGCTTTTGACTCTGTTAGTTTAACGAAATTGAACATTACGACAGTGTGTTTATGAGTGCAATATGTGTGGCATGCGTGTTTAGGCACATAGATGCCGCGATGTTTGTATTTCGATAGAAATGATACAATTTCAAATTAGTTCACATATTGTTTTGTGCGATACTGGAGCATTTTTTTGACGCGATAAATATTTTTTCAGTTTTATTACAACTTTTATTAGTTTGTTTTAACATTTGTGATTAAGTTTTTTTGTGATTTGCCTTTCGTATAAGATGAATTCGGAAATAATTGTTCCTTGTGATGGATTAAAGTGTGTGCAATCGTTACTCGGGAAGGTAAATACTTTGAATTTTGCAGACAAATACCGTTTTATTACTTCACCTAAACCTACTCCTGATTTGAGTATTTCTAGTAAATTAAAGTCACATAATAGGCATTTTCATAGATCGGCTTACAAAACTCTTTGGATTGTAGGTTGCTCTCATTATTGCTCACAAATTATTCTGCTGGTGTTGCATATTTTTCTCTAATGATACGAACGCCTGGAATACATCAGGTTGCGATGATTTGAATAACTTATCTGGTGCCAGGATTAATTACTCTAAACAAATAGAACGAAACAACAAACGGCTTTTATCAAAGCCACCGAAGGTATGTGATTGCTGATATGTCTGTAAATCTATCTAGTGCCTTCAGTGAGCTTTGTTGTTTGATAAATAAATGATAAATGATATTTATTTCTGTAAATAAATCTGTTACAGACACTTTTACAAGTCAATGTAATGTTTTTTTTAAGACTAGATGGCGCCGGCATTTCCTATCTGACTAGCTTTGAGAAGAAAAGCCGAAACAAACTCACGAGGTCAACGTCTCTTTTAAAGTCCAGACATTGTGGTATAAGACTATGCGAGTGTAACAATGTAGGGCAACGTTTGGAATGGCCTTTTGAGGAAAGAGCCATAGCAGGTTTGAGTTGACCTGTTTGTCATCAGCAGTAGTAAAGAAGCGAAGAATGAAGAGTTAACACGGCTGTTTACATCGAAAGTAATTATAAATTGTTTTTAAACTTTTGCGATTTCTACACATTATAAAAATATAGATCGGGTCTATTATTAAAATTAAATTAAATATTTGTTTATTTGTGGCAACTAATTATAAATTAACAATATTTTTTTCAACATTATAAACATTGCGTAATCGCTTCGAATTAAGCTGTTCACATAATTATCATCGAACTTCACTTGGTAAGTTCGTTTGATTTTCAATTATGCTCATCAACTATTTCTGAGCCATCTATTGGCGGCGATGGGCGATTGTGTAATTTTTCCCGTCGAACTCGAAGAGCGCAAAAAACCACCTGTATTGCTCATAGATGGCTCTTAAACCAAGTTGTACGGGATTTTTCAAAATCACACAATAGTATTATTCGCAACCTATTTATTATTAGGGTGAAAATAATAGTTGTGTGATTTCGCAAAATAACGAATTTTGTCAAATTTTACAGGTTTTTTTTCCTAAATTTCTATCGGGCTTGCCCTAACTGTGAACCCTAGGCACGCCACTGTATAGACGGGTACTTCTGTATCTGTCTGTGACTAGACTAGTTTTTATTATTGTTCTACATACATACACGTGACTGTACCTCAATTAATTATATTTCTGCATCGAATATTATCGTAGAAACAATCAAAGAACCAAAACAAACACAAAATAACCTGTTAATGTGTCGTTCATTGTAAAAGTGATGTAACTCCATATTTTCAAAATACCTACATTTTTTTGCATAATGGTATCACCTTAGAATAATAATGCCTAGAAACCTAGTACGAGCACCAAAAGTGAAGCAACTCAAACTATACCATAAACGGCATAGTTAGCGAATCGAGCCGTCAGTGCTCAATGTCACGCTCTGTTGAACACAGCTCCCAAGAAATAATTCAAAATGACAATTTGTTGAGTAAAAAGATGCTATAGCACATCCGGAAAACAAAAAATTACATAAAGTTACATTTCACATGTTGATACTAACATTAAATTCGTTATTTTTTCGTAAATCGATCTCCGAATCAAAATTTGCATAACCTAATTTATTACAATGAAGTGTTGCGAGTTATAGAGAAAAATTACCCATTATACAGTAGACACTAACACTGTATTATGATGCCCATTTTGTTGTAGAAAAACGTATTTATATGTTAAAAATAACAAAAACATGGTCCCAGCAGATCCGGCTCAAAATTTTGAAATATTTAAAAAGTTATTATAATTTGCGAATGTTTGTCGCGTATACATTAAACTAGTTTAAATAGATACGCGACATAGACTCGCAAATTAATAAATTATTCTAAGTATAATTACGAGTTTAGTTAAAAACAACAATAAAACTTTTATAAAGTATTACGATAAGTATGTACTTGTGACAGTATTTTTTTATTAATAAAAAAAATAGATTCATTACTTAAGTTACGTACGTAACATTTTTTATATTCAATCTATGCTACGGCCCAAATACACACAATTTTTCCCCGAATTTAGGGAAAATGATATTTTCGAGCAACATTTTTTTTACGTCTGTGTGCGTGTCAGTCTCCGTAATTACCTTAGAATAAGTACTAAAGCATAGAAGGAGCGCTACTTAGCATAAACGAATCAAAATATAGCCATGCTATTTACTCACATGGCGGACTCGCTGTTGTCAGAGCGGGAAAGATAAACTTTTGACAGGCCGTAAAAAATAATTTTGTAACCTTTTGTACAGAGACTAGGGATGAGGGTATTCACACTATTAGACTATAGCTATCGATAAAATAAAGTCATCGTATAATGTATATTACGAAATATCTGAAGTGGTATTGTAAGGCCGAAAGAAGGTGACTATGATTGTGTTAACCAAATAACAGCCATGCCGGATATTGCCATAGTACATATAAATACTTACTTCTTAGAAAGTTATAATGACAAAAGTAAAGTTATAATATCATTATTATTCAGCCGAAAGATGTCCACTGCTGGACATAGGCCTCTCCCGAGCATCATCATTTCGACTGGTCCTGTTATTATCGCTATCAATAAATAAAGTCATCGTTTAAGTATAAATGTCTATTATTTAATTTGCAATTACTAAAAGCTTCACAAAAGTTAAATACATTATTATTGAGTATTCCTTGTAATGTACTTGGACATGCACGTTTTTTTCTGTCACTAGAACGGCGCCACGTGGTCTCAGGTAAGTTGTCAATTTCGAGGCGCTGGAAATTTTAAACAAAATAATGATTGTTTTATATATAACTAGCGACCCGCCCCGGCTTCGCACGTGTACGTTTAATAGCTTAAAACCTTCCTCTTGAATCACTCTATCTATAAAAAAAACTGCATCCCTAAAAATACAAGATTTTAAAGATAATTACGGTAAAGAGGTATAAAATTTAGTGGCACCAAATGCAAACTGATTGAGAAGTAAGTTAATCATCGTTTATTTAATACGTTAATTTTGTTTAGATTCACTGTTCTCCTAATTATTTTATCTATCAGGCTTGAAGATTACGACTATATTAACAGCATTTATTTGAAAGATAAACAAGACAATGAAATATTATCTGAAATAGTCTATTGTATGAATGGCCGAAAGAAGATGTCGAACGTAATGTTGCAAGAAAAAAAAGTTTTTTTATTTTTTTATTTTCAATCAAGCTAAATCCAGTGCGGGGTTAATCTGTCCCAATTTTTTTTAAAGAAATTACTCGAATTCTTTTACTTCCTGTAGACATGCAATTCAATAAGAACTTAGGTTTTTGAATTTAGATTGAAGGTATAATGTTGGTATAGAGTCCTCCTTCAGTCTCCGCCATTTGCCAGAACGAGTAAAAGAAGATAAAGTGAAATGGCTGGAGCAAATTCTGTGGTGCTTTCTTGGAACCCAACCAATTTCGTGAGCTACCACGGCAATCAATTTATTTCGAAAATATTCGTCACAGGGAAACCTAAATGAAAAAAAAAAGTATAAATACCTAATTAATTAAACCTAACACAAAAATCACGTTGTCGATAGATTTATCGATACAATTTTCACACCCCTTTAATAATTTCTTTGGCGAATATTCATATTGATATATAGATAAGATTTAGATAGTTTATACTTATTTATTTTACTTCTTCTAAAAGGTTATGTCTTACTTTTACTTATTTAATGTATAATGAAATATATTTAAAGGAAAATCTATGAATAAACATAAAAATACTACGTACTTGTGGAAACTGATATTTTCACTTTGATTTTTTGTACATCCCTTGCGAGATTTACATTTTTTTACTATTCAGGACGTAGCGCACACTCTTATTTATAAGAACAATGTGCACATATACAAAACACAATTAATTAAATATAAATTCTAGACTAAAATATTTTTTCAAATCACCGCGCCACTGACACAAATATTATACGACAAAATTTAAAATGTCGTTGCCGTCTGACAGGCGGTACTAGTGGCGGGCTATTTAATTTGGTAGCTAGGCTTTGGCTCAAAATCTCGAAATAGCTCTTATTTGACAGATGCCCCTGTACGTTTTTCAAGTACTGAGGCGGCTTCTATGCTTTAGTACTTATTCTAAGGTAATTACATGCCGCTCACTCACACATAATTACTTATGTTGCTTCAGTTTTTTGTAGGGAGCGCGTATGAGACTATCCTTCTAGGCGTTATTATTCTAAGGGTATCACATTCAGTCATATCTTAGTCTTTCATTATAGCTCGATATTTTAAAATTCACTTACTTAGATAATGCACTTTTACAATGAATGACACAAATGTCTAGTCTACCCTGTTCCTGCTCTACCGTCGACGAGCGGAGTTCAGCGATAATGTGCCACAGCCACATTTCTATTCAACAGGTGAGTTGAATAGAAAAGTTATAGGCTACATTTCAGAATTTACGCGTCAGCCTGCAACGTCGCGGACCCATGGAATGACGCGCGCTGACGACGTTTTATTCGCCCAAATATGGTGTTTGAATACATATTTTCAATATGCTACTACGGAGCGGAAATCAGCGCGCGAAATTCCCCGTTTCCGCATAAATCCTGGCGTCGCTGTAGTCGAAACGCGTTGAATCGAGTCGAGTCGCATTTGTTCCGTGTGAAGACGAATCGAGGCGAAACGGTCAGTAATCGCAAGTCGTTAAAACAGAAATTCGCGTGACAAGCAATGCGCGCGAGTGATGCGACTCGGCGCGTCTCGGCTCGTCGCTGATCGACGTAGTTTTATAGTAAATGTATTGGAGGCGAATTATTGCGATTCTATTCGACTCGACTCGGAGAGTCTAGTGGACGCCAGCTTTTATACAGAAGTGCCCTTAATAATAGACATCACAAACTACTTTATCCAAAATAAATAAATATTGAAAACCTAATCATAATTCTATATGGGATGGGTAAAGGGCAAAGAGAGCATAGGTACAACTTTAAAAAAATAGGCTGTTATTTAGAACAGTAATAAAAATATTATCTTTTACCTCTGTTCCTCCCTTTCATCCTTAAGCTTTTGCGTTTTGTATGCATTAAAAGCCTGTTTCTTCTCATTAAGCTTTTTAAAAGTCACATAACGAGGATCTTTAGATATTATCTTTACACACTGTTCCCAAGTCGCATTTGATGGCACATTCTGAAAAACATGACAGGCTATTTAATACAAATATCATGCAAAATAGTGGACTTGAGGAACCTGACGCCTTAACATTCGTCTAGTACTCAAGTTCGAGGAGGTAGAAGCGGACGTGGCGCGATAGCGGCGAATGTTCAACTTCAGTGCAGCTTACAGCTAAGTATCCACTAGAGGCAGCCTCGGGTCGAGCGTCTGACTCGACCCGAGGCAGCGCAACTAGAGACGAGATGCCTCAACCTGAGGCACGCCGAGCCATGTGCCAATTCGTCACCGCGGGCCGAGCCATATTTTTTCGGTTTTTTGGCGCGCTCAAAGGAGCCTCAGCCTGAGCTGTGCGTTTAGTGGAGACGGGCGTGTCGCCCCAGGTCGCAACTCGCAATGGAGATCGACAACGATACTACTATCCGATCCATGCTGAACTCTATTGCGATATAACTCTTTTATACACCATCGGTGCTTCCTCTTTTGTTTTTTTTTTTTTTGTATTCCTTTATAATGATAATGACTATTAAAGCAGCAGCTACTCTACGCGCATCTGGTGCCATCGCGTTTTTGCTCTAAACTGACTCGCGTCATGCCTCGTCCCTCTGCCTCTAGGTGAGCAGCCTCAGTCTGCCTCAAGTAGAGGGTGCTCGGCCCGAGGCTGCTCAAATGAATACACAGCTTACCATATGTTTCTATTTCATTTCTACAATATGAATTTCTTACCCTATCTTTCAAAAGTTCCTTGAATGCCTCAATAGCCTCCTTCTTGTCTTTGTATTGCAGTTCCGGCGGATGCTCAGAATTTTCATTATTGCCTTGCGGTGTTGAAGACATTTCCTCAGGTTTACCTTCAAAGTGAAATTGTTAATTGAATAATCTATCTACATGTATAAATAAAAATTAAATGCTGTCCGTTGGTATAAGCACATCAATATTGAGAACGACTGAACCGATTTGGCTATTTTTTTAAAATGTCATTGTTTTCCGAATTCGGTTATTATGGAAAGAAAAATTGGAAAAGTTGCCCGGAAAATTGGCAAATTCGGGTAAAACTGTAAGTTCTTTTTTGGATTCCTAAGAATTTTTTGTATGACGGGACAACATCAGCTAGTAGCAAAATTAAATTAAGGGACATGGGTAAACCAAAAAGAATCGAAGCTACACACTGTTTGGGACAATGAATCAGCAGAATCCAAATACTGTTGTAGATTTGGATTCATGGAACATTTTCGATAGTACTGGGTGAGTGCAATTGGTCTAACGCAGCCTATTATGGGTATTAATGAATGACTGGACCAATTGTTTAGCCAAACCAACTGAGTTGTCTGTAACATGCTGGAAGTCCATACTTGAATTTCACTTACTTTCCTCTGGTATTGGTATAGAGTTGGCAAGTGATGGATCAATAGCAGCAAGAGTTTTTGCCATTGCCTCATCTAAGGCCGAGCTTCCAGTTTGATTAGATGGAGACGATGGCAAAGGTACTTCTCCAGGTGGCATATCAGCACTAAGTGCTGCCCTGTAAATGTTATTGGTTCTAAAGTGTACTAAATAATTGCATAAATAGAATGTCAATAAAATAGTAAACATTAAAAAAAACCGGCCAAGTGCGAGTCGGACTTGCGCACGAAGGGTTCCGTACCATTACCTATAAAAACGGCAAAAAAATCACGCTTGTTGTATGGGAGCCCCTTTAAATATTTATTTTATCCTATTTTTTAGTATTTGTTGTTATAGCGGCAACAGAAATACATCATCTGTGAAAATTTCAACTGTCTAACTATCACGGTTCATGAGATACAGCCTGGTGACAGACGACCAGACAGACAGACGGACAGCGGAGTCTTAGTAATAGGGTCCCGTTTTACCCTTTGGGTACGGAACCCTAAAAATGAAAGTAACTGCTTACTGAAATAGTAAATACCGTTGAATGTAAAATGAATACTAGTCAGAGGTCGCGAAATAGTAATACACATCTATAAAATAATTAATCAACCCAGAATTTACCAGTCCACTATAATAATGTAAAATAACAATATATCGCTGTAAATAATATGTACCACTATGTTGTGGCACAACTTGGTAGAGTTCTACAGAAATGGACTACAACAGGCTGATTTAATAAATTGAAGATACGCCATAGTTTTTTTAGAATAAATTATAAGAATTACTGTGCAGCTTCCTCAGCAGCAATTTTGTCCTTAATCTCCTGGAGCTCCTTAGGTATAATCCAGCTAGACTCTTTAGTTTCAATGTTGTGATAATACACACGCCCAGCATCTGTTGTGTATTCCTTCCAAACACAGGCAGATAGTAATTTCTGTTGATAGAAAACAATAAATGTCATCATTAGAGACTGGATTATAAGCAACTTAAAATGGTCCAAACATGGATCAAAACCCCAAAAAGTGCCAAAGTAAGCAACATCAAAAAAAAAAACTACAAAATAATGTGTTTTTTTTTTTTTTAAACTACCACTCGTCTCCTCAATCGTTGGATCTGTTAGTTAGCTGTAGCCACCAAAATGCCCAGAAAGGCTTCAACAACCATTTATTTAGCTCCTCCACATTAAAAACAGTGATGCATGCGGACTCAGTGGAAGTGTTGAGGCAGATAATAAAAGAGCCACGAAAAACGAAATGTCATAAAGGTTTAAGGTTTGTACCAAGCTCAGGATTTCCACAATGAACAGTAACATCTCGAATAGAAGTGTTATCAGGTAAACATGGTATTTAATTGCATTTTCTCTGATGTTATGTCAATTCTTAACAATTATTGTCGTATTCCACCTTTGTCCGTATTTTCAAACATTTTATAAGAATTTAAATAAAATAAAAAAACGGCGGCGGCCACTTTGAACAGATCCTTTAGATGTTTAAGTTTATTATTTAAGTCTCTCATTATTATTAAGTATTGATTTATAACATTGACTTTGCTTTTTACACAACTGCCCAAAAAAAGGAGTGTTAAGTTTTTGGGGTTAATCTATAATAATATTCTATGTAATATTCTAAACACCTGAACCGATTTAGATGTATGTGGTATCTTTAGAATCCTTGCATTACTCTGGGTAACATAAGCCAGTGAAAACTTACAAAATTGAATGGAGTACATGAATAAATAATACATTTAAAAAAAACACAACCACTCAAAAAATACTAAGTAATTAAAAAGTTAAACTAGGTATAAATTCAATTGTTTTGAGTTTATAGTTTCACTTTTTAGTTGTATTAAATTATTCAGCACAACACGGCAAATTCTGTAGGTATGTATCTGAAACTCAGTCAGGGGACCAAAAATTATGTTTTTATAAAAAATTGAACCCCAACTGCATCTTCATCATCTCAAACACACACATGACACAGATAAGACTCGACATAAATCGCACATGCATAAATCACACATACACACAATTTTTAATGTAACTATATTTACATTTTATAAATTGTACTGATCATAAAACCTGCTATTAATCCATTTGGATAGGGGTTGGGAACTGTCTCTCCTAAATACAGGTATCTCATTTTGTGAATGAGAAAAACGAGATAACAAACTGAATCAGTTGACTGATTTATCGTAAGGTTCTGAATTGGGGGGCAGTAATCTAGATAAATGAGGGTCTTCACTTTATCCTTAACTATTAAAATAATACAAATACTTACTTCGGCTGGAGTTTTCAGATCATCAGGTTTCTCCCAAAGACTTTGTTTAGTGACCGAGTTGTAGTAATATGTTCTTCCATCAGGAGCTTTATGTTCAGACCAGGGACTGCTTTGGTTGGCCATTGGGGCCACATCTGGAGCCGGAGCATTCATATCCTGCAATTGTTGCATGCTCTTACATATCATTAGTTTATACTTGCTAAAGTAGTTATGCTGCTTTTGATATAAACACTAACTAAATAACATCTCAAAAATTGGTGTATTTTTCAGTCAGGTTCATAGCTTAAATATGTTCATTGCATCCAGGGCATATTTAGAGCATGATATAGAAAAAATAATATGTAATTAATGAGTGGGACAATGTTCTTCTTAACACACAAGAGAATCTATAGGAAATACGAAAATTCAAAAAAATATGAAACTTGATAAGTAGAGTAACTTATTTTAAACATTAAACAATAATTTTTTACTCCAGTCTAAATTCATACAAGGGAGGAAAAATTATAATAATAAAGAAATATCATCATAATCCACTGATTGGAGTTACCCACAGTTGGGCATAAGCCTCCTTTCGTTACATACAAAGAAATATACTACTGAAACAAGTACTACTTGGACGACTACACTTTAGTTATTAAACACATGAAGATACAATGCATTACATTGTTTGCATGAACAAATACAAACATTAAACTACCAGAAAATCCAAATTTATAAAATATTACTAAAAACTGAGAAATCTTACAGGTTTAAATGCTGGAAAGCCTGGTGGTGGCATAGAAAATGGTGGTATCATAGGCGGAAATCCCATGGGTGGTGGCATGCCTGCCATGTTTGGTGGCATTCCAGGCACCGGAGGTATGCCAACTGACGGAGGCATCGGCGGAGGCAAACCACCTAGCATTGTCGGAGGAATAAGAGGCCCTGATCCTATGAGCCCAGGTGAACTGGTCCCATTACTGGGCGGTTCCTATAAAAAATAAATAAAACTTATTTACAACACATTTAAACAACCGACGGATAGTCATATTATTTACGTGGTTTTAGTATTTAAAATTTTATGGTTACAAAATTCGATCAGAACAATTTAGTTCTTGTCATAACCTAAAAATCTTACCATAATAAAATTCGTCGCAATGTTTTTTTTTATACCTTGAACTTATTCAGATTCAGTACGTAAAAATTTAGATAGGGAATACAAATGATATCAGAGACATTTGAGATATGATAATATTATTATAGCAGACACGATTATTTGCATTTTACAAAACAATGTAAATTGTAATATTTTTGGAAGATTGACATTGGCATTTGATTTGTTGTCACTGTCAGTCAGTCCGTTCATTTATTATTCAATAAAAAAAATTGTTCGTTATGCACTTAGAATAAGTACTAAAGGTTGTGCACATCTGTTTCCGTCAAAGAGTATGGTTTCCGTTCCGTCAGAGATCTCATAGAGATCAATCAAGTCCATAGAAGTACTACGTTCTATATAAAGTCCTTGATCAAGTCATAATATACAATGACATATGGTCAGAGACGTTGTTTCCATAACCTATCTAGTCTGTGTCAAAGACGTAGAATATTTTTGATATTATTTGTTGAGCTGTAAGGCCCCCCGCTGATTTTTTGTTATCATGTCGAATTCTATGAAAATATATATTTGTCACCGTAATGTCACGTCACGTCACCATAGTGAGCACACTCCCTTAAATCTTCATAGCACTCGACTTGAGTAACAAAAAGTGAACGTGATAAAAAATCACAATGAGCGCCCGGGTGCCCGGCAGGCCGGTACATTACGGTGACAAATATGTATTTTCATAGAATTCGACTTGGTAACAAAAAGTCACAACAAGCGCCTAGTCTACTAATATTTCCTTTGCCTTGAAGAAAATAGACTATCGAAGGGGTGAGCGACTGTTATAGTTATTATTCTAAGTTGTTGATCAAGTGATCGAATAGTTTTTCTCAAAAATAAAGAAAACTGGTATTTTGTTTCTTTCATAATAATTTATACAGTTACAGGTTAAGTCGACCTAGATCCTTTATGAGGTTTTAGTTTTCATCATTCCTAGCTGATTTGACTATGAAACACCCCACCCCAAACCTAACCCATATTGAGATAACTACTACGGTACTACGTAGTAATATAAAGTTCTTGAGTGGTTTTAGAACACCTATGAAATATCGCGTTATCCTGGTCCGACTCACTCTTATTTTGAAACTCATTGCGTATTTATTATAATGCTAAGGTTTAGCGTTTTAAACCGAAGCCCGAAATGATCACGAAAATTAAAAATCCGTAAGCTGGATGAAGCGAATGAAAATGCTATTTCTTCTTCTTCTTCTCTCATGTCAGCACGAGCTATACGAAAATAGCTCATGCTGTGGTGAAAAGATTAGCCAGTCAGCAAGGTTGGTAGCGGGGCTGACTGCCCAGGGTGCGCCGCACGTACTGAAGTATCGTCACTCGTGGAGGCTCTTTTGATGCACCCCAATGCTATGATAAAACGTCGTAGATTATTTGGGACGGAAAGAGAAAATGAGTTTTTTTTTTCAAATGATGTGTTTTGTTACGGGGTACGGTATTTTTTTTCTAAAATACAGCAATTTTCCCTCTTGTGTACAGCTAAGTGTACAGTATCCCCAAATGTAGCCCTAGTTACATGCTCTGTGGCCCTAACCATAGGCTATATACTTATATTATAACGCCATAACCAACGGCAACACTGATTCCCGCCTTATTTAACGTCATTCAATATTCTGTTGTTCCGAGAAAGCTTTAATAAAGTGCATAGCGTGGAATTAAGTAATAACCTTTCTGAATATTATCAATTATCTTTTATATTTCTTGCGTCGTAATAATTTATCGCATTAATCATCATGGTCGGCAAACTTAACAGGTTGTTTGTGCTTAAAAGAGGTAAGAAAACTCATGATTCTCTTCTGCTTTTCTTCTAAGATTACAGTGGGTATTTTTTATGTGCCTAGCTAAATTTATAGATTTATTTAAATGTTTCAATAATAAACCATCCCCAGCGTTTCGTAAATGGGTTATGGGACCATAAGTCTAACTTGACCTTTGTGGGTTTCAGGTGGAAGAATGGAAGAGGTGCATATAGACAAAATCACTTCAAGGATCAAAAAGTTATGCTATGGTCTGAATATGGATTTTGTCGATCCGGTAAGCATTAGCAACATTTACATACCTATCAAATGCACTATGAAACATAGCCATGTCATAATAAAACATTGAATAAAATAGAAATGTCTAAATAATACCTATGTATTCTTTATTTATTTAATCATATTAAGCTTCCATCTGCTAACTGAACAAATAATTGCAGGTGTCTATAACACTGAAAGTTATAAGTGGCATATACTCTGGGGTAACAACAGTGGAACTTGATAACTTAGCTGCTGAAACAGCAGCCACCATGACCACTGATCATCCTGACTATGCACTACTTGCTGCAAGGTTGGCCATTTCTAATTTGCACAAGGAAACTAAGAAACACTTTTCTGGTAATTATATGTATTTATTCAACATCATCTTGTAATTCGTTTACTGATGTTATATATCAAGGTCTGATGCAGAAGGTGCACTAGGACTTTCGCAATAGGTGCACTTATAATGGACACTTCAAAATGAGCGCTCCTAAATGTGCACATTTTGTAATTTGTGATTAGGGATATGCTAAATCATCTCCAAATAAAAATCTTTTGCTTTTAAATAAGAATTTCATAATATGATTCTTTTTTTAAAAGAGCACATTTTGTGTCAAGTGCACATTCTGCATCATACCCATAGAAATCATACTTCAACTGGTAAGATTTAAAACTTTAAAAATTTCCTTGGAAATTTCAGATGTAATAACTGATTTGTACAACATTGTTAACCCACATACTAAGAAGCGGACACCAATGATTTCTGATTTTCATTATGAAATAATAATACAAAATAAGGAGAGATTGGACTCCGCTATTGTATATGACCGAGATTTTAAATACAACTATTTTGGATTCAAGACTTTAGAAAGGTCATATTTGTTGAAAATCAATAACAAGGTAAATTTTTTCAAAGCCATTGTATTTATTACATTACATTTTTAACCCTTAGTATGTTAATCTCATTAATTAATTTTAGGTTGCAGAAAGGCCACAGCACATGCTCATGCGGGTTTCCATAGGCATACATGGTGAAGACATTGAGGGGGCCATAAATACATACAATTTACTGTCTGAAAAGTATTTTACCCATGCAAGTCCAACTCTGTTCTCAGCAGCCACTCCACGTCCTCAATTATCTTCTTGCTTCCTTATAGCGATGAAAGATGATAGCATTGAAGGAATTTATGATACTTTAAAACAATGTGCCCTTATTTCTAAATCAGCTGGTGGGATTGGTCTTCATGTTCATTGCATTAGATCTAAGGGTACATATATAGCTGGTACAAATGGTGTCTCCAATGGTCTTGTGCCCATGTTAAGAGTATACAACAACACTGCCCGTTATGTTGACCAAGGTGGAAATAAGAGACCTGGTGCTTTTGCCATATATTTAGAGCCTTGGCATGCTGATATTTTTGAATTCTTAGATTTGAAAAAGAATACAGGAAAAGAAGAAGTTCGGGCTAGGGAATTATTTTATGCTTTATGGATACCAGATTTGTTTATGAAAAGAGTTGAGAGCAATCAAGATTGGAGTATTATGTGTCCTCATGAATGTCCTGGATTGGCTGATTGTTGGGGAGAAGAGTTTGAAGCATTGTATGAAAAATATGAACAAGAAGGTCGTTTTGTTAAACAAGTAAGAGCTCAAGTTTTATGGAAAGCTATAATTGAAGCACAAGTAGAAACAGGAACTCCATACATGCTTTACAAAGATTCATGTAATAGAAAAAGTAATCAAAAGAATCTGGGTACCATCAAATGCAGCAATCTTTGCACAGAAATTGTTGAATATACTGCATCAGATGAAGTTGCTGTGTGCAATTTAGCTTCGATTGCATTAAATATGTTTGTAAATGATGACAAAACATACAACTTCATTAAATTGAAGGAAGTTACTAAGACTATAACCGAAAACCTAAACAAAATTATTGATGTCAATTATTATCCAGTACCAGAGGCCAAAAATTCAAACATGAGGCACAGACCCATAGGAATTGGAGTTCAAGGATTAGCAGATGCCTTTGTTTTAATGCGCATACCTTATGAAAGTGAAGCAGCAATTAAATTAAATCAGCAAATATTTGAAACAATCTATTATGGTGCATTAGAAGCTAGTTGCGAACTAGCTGAAAAATATGGAGTCTATGAGACTTATGAAGGCAGCCCTGCCAGCCAGAATATATTACAATATGACATGTGGAACAAGACCCCAACAGATTTGTGGGACTGGGCGTTGCTAAAAGAGAAGATTGCAAAACATGGTCTTAGAAATTCACTTTTGTTAGCTCCCATGCCAACTGCATCTACTGCACAGATATTAGGAAATAATGAATCATTTGAACCATTTACATCAAATATTTATCAAAGACGTGTTTTGTCAGGCGAGTTCCAGGTGGTAAATCATCATCTATTACATGACCTTACAGAAGCAGATTTATGGGATGAAGATATGAAAAATCTTATTATCCATAACAATGGATCCATTCAAAACATTGAATCTATCCCTAAGGAAATTAGGGATTTGTATAAAACAGTCTGGGAAATTTCTGTGAAAACAACAATACAAATGGCCGCTGACAGAGGTGCTTTTATTGATCAAAGCCAGTCATTCAATATCCATGTTGCTGAACCAAATTATGGTAAATTGACATCAATTCACTTCTATGCCTGGAAGATGGGTTTGAAAACTGGAATGTATTATTTACGTACTAAACCGGCAGCCAATGCTATACAGTTTACTGTGGATAAAGCTAAGGCTAAGGGCAGGATCATGAATGGAAAATCAGATACAAATGGTAAATCAGAGTTAGAAGATGCAAATATGGCTGCAATTACCTGTTCCTTACAAAACAAGGATGAATGTTTGAGTTGTGGTTCATAATAAATTTGATAACAATAGCCGTTATCTCTTACAATTAAATTGAAAATTAACCATTTGCGTTCTAAATGTCAAGTAACTTCCTTGATAATGCATTCCTTTTTAAGAATGTTTTGCCCCAAAGTTGTTGTAGGTAAGTAAGCTTATAAAAAAATGGATATTTAATTTGTGAATTGCTTGGTTTTCTTTGATATTGGCAAGTGAATTAAAAAAATCCTAAAATAGTAGCCATTTGGTCTCAACATTCCCGCCTCACTTCCACAATAACGATGATTTCTCTAGTAACCCATTGCCGAATAAAATGGAACCAATTCTAATTAAATCCTCATGAAATTGTCTGTGCCAAGACACTTGTTTTTTTTTTTTGAGAAGTTTATATCCCATCTGGATAAGACAGCAAAAAAAAGAGATTCTTCTGCCTAGGAATCTTTTCAATTTTTCTAATAACAAACTATTTAGTGAAGCACAAGCGCATCACATTCTGTGACAAGTACTTCGTAATTGAGACAAAAAAAGAACAACCATGCCAACCAATCAAATCAAGAAAACGAACTTAATAACCACAATGTGATATAATTATTTTTATATCCAATTTGAACAATAATTCCTAAGAATCACTTAAAATCCGCCCAAGTGTTTGTCAGACCACGCACAGTATATGATTCCGCTGTCAATACGCCTTTATGATGTTTTTGTGTCTACGATCGGACCTGATAAATACCGTCACCGTGATAACACGTCGTTTGTGACACCACTAAAAAGTCTGAGTGAAAATTCATAAAGATCATTAGATTTAAGTTTGTATTGATAACTATTATTAAAATACTTATTATTTTTATTTGGGTATTATTTCATTTGGGTTTCAACATTTGGCCAAATTTTCAGTAAGTATTTGACCAAGTTTTCTGTATCGGCAGCCCGAAAATCATAGAATTGGCACCCGTGGTGAACAATAATTAACGGACGATGGTGAGATTGCATGTAATTTCGGTATGTAAAGGAGGTGGGATATTACCTGACCACCTCTTCTCAGCCGGTAGCCCAACCCCGAACCCTCCAGCAGTTTGCGTAGAGGGTTCAAGGCTAGGCAAAACCACAGCGGGCTCAGACTATCGCCGGAATGTACCCCGCTCAATCCTGATCAGTTCACTCACCGTTCCCTTGAATTTTTCGACATCGTGGAAGCACCGTCCTCCATTGCCCCATACGCGCCGAGTCATAAGCCTTCGTATAGTCTATCCAACATGTCGACAGATTCTTTCGGGACCGACGAACCTGTTGGCTAGTGGCCATGTCAATGAGAAGTACCTAGCTCTTTAGTACAGCGGAAGCCATTCTTACATCCATTCTGGGTAGCGCACATAATGGCGTTACTCTCAATTAGATATGATGGTTAAGTTTTGCCACAGTTTAAGAATCATACAGTTGGGAAACGCCTTTGATGTCGGACGACACCGCCGCGCGCCCGTGTAGGTAACTACGCTAAATGTGCAAGGGTTGTCAAAAAAGAAAAACAAAATAAACGGGATTATTTTAATCATTTACTTAATTAGTAAACAATAATTAAATAATAATGTAATTATAAATACTATAAAATACATAAAATCTCACGTCTGTATTCCCCGAAGGGTTGGCAGAGGTGTACAGTACACCTACATTTCGCCGTTATGTTTTACGTCCCATGTAATAGGGGGCGAGCCTATTGCCATTGACCGGTCACAAATCCAGACTCCGGGCTACTACTGAGAAATTCCACACGGAAAAACCTCAATACTCAATAAGTTTATTGCATTCCACAATGTACATGTAGACTTAGGTGGTACCTTAAAAAAATATGAGATCATTATGGACCCTGTCGGGCACAGCAAAAGTATTAGGAGAGAGGAAGCTTAATATACAAATTATTAATATCAATATACCTATCTATCTAATTTAATTTCCTTACAAGGAAGTTTAGCATTTTAAAAAGTTGATATTATAATTTATCCTTTATATATTAATTAAATTATACACCCCTAAATTAAATTCACCAGAAAAAATTTAAGGGTACATACGGAAGCGGTATACTTATTGAAATGTAACATCATTAATATAATTTATTTAAATCTAACAAAGTTATTTACTTTTGTTTGATCCTGAAAATATGAATAATTTTATGCACATAATACTCTAATACTAGAAATACTACGTCAACGACACGGACTATCAATGAAATTCATCCCACCGCGCGTAAGCTACACACATCATGCACCATTATACGCTTGTGTGAGTCAAGCGTCAGTCAGCTATACCGGTATGTAATGCGTGCGAGCGAGTCGATAGCGCGAAATCCGTGCAACACACACACAGAAATGCTTTCTCCCTCACTCCACTCCACGTATTTAAAAAGTTAGAATTTGTTCTGAGACAATGGGGATTTGAATTTGAAGGGATTAGCTAACAGTGATTAGGATCAGCTGATAAGGATTGAAATCAGCTGATAAGGGTGGTAATTTACAGTGTTATTAAAAACTTACAGTTCAGCAATTTTTCAAAATGGCCACCGCCCTTTGTTATCAACACACAAGCGAGCACTTTTTAAAAGATAGTTATTTAATGATATTAGAACATCACTTTGCCCTTTTACTTCGAGTTGTTTTAAAAGTTTGCGACTATCGGGCTCACTCACGTACACTCTCCGTTTGATTTCACTTCACATGTAAAAATCCATGGGTGTGAGGTCAGGCGGCACGCGGGCCAGGCAATTAGGCCGCCGCAGCCTGTCCACCGACTCCCGAACTCCTCGGTTAGGTACTGTCGCTCCGACCTATCTAGATAAGATTCACCTGCGTGCCGGCCTTTTATGAAGTATTAACACAAAGGGTACTCTCGAGACGTGAACTGATGATCGTATGAAGCCATCGTAGTTATCAATTTAATAACAGATGTTAACAGGTAATACGTATTGCGCGCTCGCGTAAACTTAATAACCTCTCTGTTGCGTTCTGAGGAGACGGGTTCGGTGGAGAGGGCGCGATGCAGTCTGCTTTGACCTTAGTTTACCGAATATTAAGCCTATTTAGTATTCATCAACACAACATGTAATTACGTATACAACAAAAACCGGGTACGCGGTAACGAGAGGTTGCGCTTGCACCGCGCGTCACGCAACTTGATCTAATTACTGCGGGCGGCCGACTGCGGCGGGCGGCGAGCGACACGCGCACGCGCCGGTGTGGGTGGGGGCGAGAGTGGTGCGGGAGCCAGACTAGTTGGCGCCGTCCGTCTCGTGCGCAGCCTATGTATTGCGCGGGCTTTTTTTTGAATGAATAGATAAAAGGGTTGCGTGTGTGCGTGCGCGTACGAATATCATTGTCAATGTGATTGAACTTTCTTACCAATTATTGATGTTTTTGAAGTACAGTTTTCAAACAAAATAATTTTCTTTTTTTTTTCTCTTTATATGTTCTATTACAGTAACTGGCCATGCCCTTAAATTTTTTCTGGTGAATTAAATTTAGGAGTGTAGAAAATTGCATAATCTAAAATTTTTGTCTGACCTGTTTTTATCATAAAACTTACCGTTTGGCTAAAAAACGCAAAAAACCCATATTTGCGAACTTTGACCTTGAATATTTTTTTTTGCAAGTGTGGGATCTCTGGGGACTTTTTACATTTGATTTATAATGGTGTTCCGAACATTCGTACCAATTTTCAGCTCTATGCGAATTTCTGTTAACCTACCCCTATTTTTTGAGCTAACTTGACCGGACTAAGAGTTCCTCTTTCATGTTGAATCTGCGAATTCATGAGATTAGCGATTTAAAGATTGGAAAAATCATCTATATACACATACATGCATATAAAGAACAAGTCCTAATATAAGATTCTTGCACAGCCTAAACCGCTAAAGGTAGAAACTTGAAATTTGGAGAGTAGTTGTTTTTTATAGCGAAAGCGCACTCTAAGGGAATGAAAAGGGGTGATAAAGTTTATTTGAAAAATCTTATTTCCAGTATTTATAAACTTGAAACTTGGCACAAATACTCTTTAAAGTAAATAACAAGAATTAAAGAATGAAAAATATGAAACATGAATGAAAAAAATTTGCATTTTACAAATATTAAATATTTTTAAAAAGTATTTCAAATAAAATAGAAAATACATTTTGAAAAAAAGTATTTCAAATGCAAAATAAAATAGGTATTTTGCATTTTGTATTTGTATTTGAAATACATGTATTTCAAATAATTCACATCTCTGTGTTTACGGTATTCTTCTATGAGCTGTAGACATTTTTCATCGGACCACTCCATGTTCGCGAACTTAACAAACACGTCGTGACGTGACACGCTCGCGTCCACGAACAAACTGCGCTCCGCTCCCCTTTGAGATCGCGCAAAAAACCGCTTCCCGAGCGCTCCGCCGTGCTCCAGTCGCGCTCCGCGATCACGACGTATCCATTATGTTTGGTTTGCGGAGCGGGCGCGTTCGCAAACCACGGCGAACCTAAGTGGATACCCGGCTTAACAGATTTATTTACAGAAATAAATATCATTTATCAATGACGCATATTTTGTAAAATTTCGCAACCGCCTTCTTGGACTTTGACCTCATTTTCGGCATCAGCACCCCCGAAAACCATGGACACGTTGCCTGATGACTGCCTCGTTGGTCTAGCGGTCGCAAGCGCGACTGCTGAGCGTGAGGTCTTGGGTTCGATTCCCAGGTGGGGCAAAGTGTTATTAGGTTTTTAGGTGCAATCTTAATATTTAAATAGATAAACAAATAATTACTCTTAAACATAAACAGGGTAAATATAGTACAAAATTGTATATAGTATAAATAAATTAAGTTAGTAAATATCTACCTTCATACATAGTGCAAATTTCATTCTTATTCCGAATTAATAAAAAACAAAATAATATTAATATACACTCCTAAATTTAATTCACCAGAAAAAATTTAAGGGCATGGCCAGTTACTGTAATAGAACATATAAAGAGAAAAAAAAAGAAAATTATTTTGTTTGAAAACTGTACTTCAAAAACTCATTCAAAAACATCAATAATTGGTAAGAAAGTTCAATCACATTGACAATGATATTCGTACGCGCACGCACACACGCAACCCTTTTATCTATTCATTCAAAAAAAAGCCCGCGCAATACATAGGCTGCGCACGAGACGGACGGCGCCAACTAGTCTGGCTCCCGCACCACTCTCGCCCCCACCCACACCGGCGCGTGCGCGTGTCGCTCGCCGCCCGCCGCAGTCGGCCGCCCGCAGTAATTAGATCAAGTTGCGTGACGCGCGGTGCAAGCGCAACCTCTCGTTACCGCGTACCCGGTTTTTGTTGTATACGTAATTACATGTTGTGTTGATGAATACTAAATAGGCTTAATATTCGGTAAACTAAGGTCAAAGCAGACTGCATCGCGCCCTCTCCACCGAACCCGTCTCCTCAGAACGCAACAGAGAGGTTATTAAGTTTACGCGAGCGCGCAATACGTATTACCTGTTAACATCTGTTATTAAATTGATAACTACGATGGCTTCATACGATCATCAGTTCACGTCTCGAGAGTACCCTTTGTGTTAATACTTCATAAAAGGCCGGCACGCAGGTGAATCTTATCTAGATAGGTCGGAGCGACAGTACCTAACCGAGGAGTTCGGGAGTCGGTGGACAGGCTGCGGCGGCCTAATTGCCTGGCCCGCGTGCCGCCTGACCTCACACCCATGGATTTTTACATGTGAAGTGAAATCAAACGGAGAGTGTACGTGAGTGAGCCCGATAGTCGCAAACTTTTAAAACAACTCGAAGTAAAAGGGCAAAGTGATGTTCTAATATCATTAAATAACTATCTTTTAAAAAGTGCTCGCTTGTGTGTTGATAACAAAGGGCGGTGGCCATTTTGAAAAATTGCTGAACTGTAAGTTTTTAATAACACTGTAAATTACCACCCTTATCAGCTGATTTCAATCCTTATCAGCTGATCCTAATCACTGTTAGCTAATCCCTTCAAATTCAAATCCCCATTGTCTCAGAACAAATTCTAACTTTTTAAATACGTGGAGTGGAGTGAGGGAGAAAGCATTTCTGTGTGTGTGTTGCACGGATTTCGCGCTATCGACTCGCTCGCACGCATTACATACCGGTATAGCTGACTGACGCTTGACTCACACAAGCGTATAATGGTGCATGATGTGTGTAGCTTACGCGCGGTGGGATGAATTTCATTGATAGTCCGTGTCGTTGACGTAGTATTTCTAGTATTAGAGTATTATGTGCATAAAATTATTCATATTTTCAGGATCAAACAAAAGTAAATAACTTTGTTAGATTTAAATAAATTATATTAATGATGTTACATTTCAATAAGTATACCGCTTCCGTATGTACCCTTAAATTTTTTCTGGTGAATTTAATTTAGGGGTGTATAAGAATTGTCTACAATTTTTCTCCTAAACGTCACCGTTTCTGAGATATAATGGTTGAAAAAGTTGTATTCTTATAATATGCGTTTCCACGCCACCTGGAAGGTAGTGTACTTGGCGCGTTTTTTTTACGTGGTTTCTCCAATAGGCCTATTCCACAATCTGTTGTGATCCTGTTTAATTCAATACTAATTCAAAATATATAAAAACTGGTACTATTGGAAATGATGAAAGCCGTATGAATTCTAAAAAATTAGGTCAAATTATCCGTCTCATTCTTAATCATGTGATAATTCTGCTTCCTCTTCTTCTTGCTCGTCTTCTTGTACTTCTTCTTCTTCCTGCTGGGTGTAAGTAAATTGGTCGAACAGCGATGTATCAGATGTCTCCTCACTGATATTGTACGAATCCTCTTCTGATGGTGATTCAACATTGGAGCACGACTGACCTTGACAACTGGTACATGTTAATCGCCATCAGAAGAGGATTCGTACGATATCAGTGATAAAGATTACAACTTTTTCAACCATTATATCTCAGAATCGCTGACGTTTAGGAGAAAAATTGTAGACAATTCTTACAGAGAATTGCATAATCTATAATTTTTGTCTGACCTATTTTTATCATAAAACTTACCGTTTGGCTAAAAAACGCAAAAAATCCATATTTGCGAACTTTGACCTTGAATAATTTTTTTTGCAAGTGTGGGATCGCTGGGGACTTTTTACATTTGATTTATAATGGTGTTCCGAACATTCGTACCAATTTTCAGCTCTATGCGAATTATTGCACTTTGAAATGTCTAATTTGACCGGACTATCTTTGATCAAATACTAGTGTTAAAATCAGTGAAAAAGGTATTTTATTTAAAAAACCTATTTTGAAAATACGTATTTTGCATTTTGTATTTAAATACTTTCATTGAAAACCATTTTGTATTTTTATTTGAAATAAAATTAAATCAAGCATTTGCATTTTGAATTTAAATACTTTTAATATAGGGGCATGTGCTCTACCCGTGGACGATTTCCAGAATTTGACAAAAATGTATTTTTTTAAAAAAAACCTCATACTTTTATCATGAAATTATTTATTGTACGGCTTAGTAACTAATCAATTCTTAATAATTATCAGTCTCCAATGCGATGTCGGAAATAATTGCTCAGAAAATTAAAGATTTTCAAAAACCCTTATTTTGTCCCTAGGTACAACGTACAAATGTACCTATGGACAGCACAAATGTATTTATGGACGGTAATGTACCTGTAGACAAGCATTTAATATTGCAAAAAAAACAGGTTTTCGTAGCGATAATTCTGGAAAACGTTGTCGATAACATCGAAACCATCCTATACCAGCCATTTTGTATTGATGCCAGCTTTCAAGAGTATTTTATTTATTTTTGCACAGAAAACTGGTAGACAAGTTCCCGGACTTGTTTGGAATCTAGACCCATATGCCTGTAGGCTGCTTTTTTTAAATATTCACGTAACATAATTTCTTCATGCTTTTGAAACACCTTTTTTACGTCATTCTTCAATAATCATCTGCCTAGCCTTTTCCCAACTATGTTGGGGTCGGCTTCCAGTCGAACCGGATGCAGCTGAATATCAGTATTTTACATGGAGCGACTGCCTATCAGACCTCCACAACCCAGTAACTGGGTAATACGATACTCTTGGTAAGACTGGTTGTCAGACTTTCTGGCTTCTGACCAACAGTAACGACTGTCAAAGATCTACAAATGACAGCCGGGACCAACGGCTTTACGTGCTTTCCGAGGCACGGAGGAAACTCGCTATGGTAAATGGTCACCCATCCACAGAACAACCTCGGCAAGCGTGGCTTAACCCGGAAGATCGGTCTATGCGGCTGTAATTATTTAGCCACGAGCTCCTCATCAGTCATTCTTCAATAATATAACGATAAATCTATCTAATAATTAATCTATAGTTTTTTCATTGAGATAATGATCTCATGATAATATTTGTTGAGTTGAAAATATTTCAAAATGGTATATTTTGTTATTTTGTATTTTTCAGACACCCTACGATCTAAACATCCACTTTTGACTTCTATAACTGCTTCGGAGAGAGTGTCTGGACATATTTTATCCCGTTTCACTCCGGTTTTACTACGAGGCACTGAAAAAAAACCAAAACAAATGTAGTAATTTGTCTGTGTAAATTACTGTCCACAGGTGCAACCGATATTATGTACCTATGGACAGTCCACAGGTACATTCATTCCCCCGTCCACAGGTACAAATAATACGACATAACCTAGAAAGGGTTAAATCTTTCTACAGAGCATTAACAGAATCGCAGAATGGTCCTTATTTCAATGAAAAACCACGAAGTTCCGTAAATCATCTACAATTATACTTCTAGTTTAAGTTATTTCACAAAAAAAACACCTTGAAAATGTACAAAAAAACTTACTTTTTCAAATAAAAATGTTTAACAGTACATAACAACAGATTTATCACTGACAGCTTAGTGACAGTTAGTCAGTGTTGCCATTCGTCAAAAAAAGTTTACGAATGCGTTCTAACTACGAATTTACGCCGTTTGGTTTTTGAAATATTGGTAGTGTCCATAGGTAAAGCCGTCCATAGGTACAACACTTGACCCTACTATTTTGCACATCTCTGCGTAAACATAATGTTTTATGGGACCCACGAGATGAAAACTACAAGAAAAAGGAGGCGATTAAATAATAATTTATTTTTATTAATTCTGGAGGCGGCATGTTTGCACCGACCACCGATCGTCTGTCGTGTGTCGACTGGAGACCGGAGCGCGGAATGTTAGTGCTCCGACAGGAGCACTGATGTTGCAGCCTAAGTGTGTAGGTACACTGTACACGTTCACGTTCGCGGAGCACACAGTGTTCGCAAACCACGGCGAACCTAAGTGGATACCCGGCTTTACAGACACTTTTACAAGTCAATGTGATGTTTTTTTAAGACTAGATGGCGTCGGCATTTCCTATCTGACTAGCTCTGAGAAGAAAAGCCGAAAAAACTCAAGAGGTCAACGTCTCTTTTAAAGTCCAGACATTGTGGTATAAAACTATGCGAGTGTAAAAAAGCCATAGCAGGTTTGAGTTGACCTGTCCCAACTGACGACACGCATGCATCAGCCATCGTGTAGCTCAAACTTATTTTAGGGAGCTCAACGACCCAACGCACGATGCCACCAATCAGCCGAACATTTGTGTAGGTTACAAAAAAATACTCAAACCGTCAAACAGTTTTACGAAAATTGTGTTTAAAGCTAGCCTACATAGTACAGAGTACTCGCATTCACAATTTAATAAAATAAAAAATATTTAAACAAACAACAGATTAATAATAATAGTCGATAAAATGCCAAGGTAAAAAAATAATTCAATAATAATAATTATCAGTAAATCATCATGCAGAATGTCAATAAACAAAAAACAATTAGGTGTATTTATGAAGTAATTTCAATGATGTATCTGTGATAAGAGCGGCTCAATTTCAAGCATTTTTATCGTCCATATAATCTTTAACTATATAGAAACCCTTATTGCAAAGTTTCTGCTTTACGAATGACTTCAAATTTATTGAGACTGAAGTCTTGAATATTGCTTGAAATCTTGTTATAGAAACGTATACTTTGGCACCTAAATGAATTAATACTAACTTTTTGGAGACTAAAAATAAACTTATACTACCAATGACTAGGTCATTGGTAGTACACATACATACATAAACTCACGCCTTTTTCCCATGGGGGTAGGCAGAAACTGTAGAACGCCACATGCTACGATCCTTACATACTCCTTTCGCTTCGTCCACGGTCATACATCTTGTCATACACGCACGCCGGTTGAAAGTACTACGCACCTGTCCTTTTTGAAGAACATCACCAATAACATCAATGTATGTCCTTCTAGGGCGTCCTCTACTGGCGTTTCCACTGACATTCGCCTTATAAATTCCTTTTGTTAATCGCCGTTCACTCAATCTTTCAACATGCCCAAACCACCGAAGCATACTCGTTTCAATTTTTGTCACTACATCATCTTTTAAACCGCAACTTTGTCTTATCACATCATTCCTCACTCTATCATTCAAAGTTACACCGCACATACTTCGCAAGGAACGCATTTCCACGGCATTTATTCTACTTTGGTAGAAAGTCATTGGTAGTATACCTAAGTTTACTTTTATTTCTAGTATTGACGCTATGAATGTCGCTGTTCTTAGAGAACAAACTAATATTTTTCTTAACATACTTACATCAAATTTTCATAAATATATTGAGATGCGACCGTCATTATATTAATTTCTTCTTTATTCATTGGTGTCGTTTCCATGAATCTGCACTCCCGAAAACCATTTAACCAGTTTAAATTGTTTAAAGTTATTTAAAAACTAGCCTTTACGAATGTAGTAATTAATGGGTTTAAATTCTTACGCGCAAATGTACCAGATCCGGGCGTGTCTGTCCTCAGCGTTCGAGCACAGTTGTTAAACTGTGGTTCGAGTGCGCAAACTAAGCGTGATCGGGGGCCGCGATCCGCGTCGCCCACCTCCCCGCGAGGTCCCCGCTCTTGCTCTGCGCAAGTACATTCGTTTCCCAACTGTATGTATTGTTAAACTGTGGTTTTGCTCTCAGAATGGATGTAAGAAATTTATAGACCGTTGGTAAATACGTTATTGTTATTAAATTAAACATTTCATATTATAACAACTAAGATTAATGTAGAAAATAAACATCTTACCGATTAGATGACATCCGGGTTTCCTCCATGATTGTACAGTGAATACGAATAAGAGAAATAAGTAATTTAAACTCCTTAGAAGCAGTTTTCAACTGTTCACCTCAAACCTCGGTTTGTAAATGAAAAATGTTTCATGACCATGTCCTTTTGATGTGAAACTTTTGAGCAGAGATCGTCAAGTTGAAGGACTATCAAGTAGGTAGAAGTTTAGTTAGAACTAGCTTCTGCCCGCGGCTTCGTACGCGGATCCTGTTGCTTATGCCTGCGACAACGGGGTCGTCAAAATCGAAGATCTAAAACGTTTGATGTTGAATTCTAAGAGCCCGGGGACGGGAAAACAACGGGATGCGCGAGACGATTCGAGACGTTCCAGATCTTTCATTTTTGTAAGTCAACAGGAAATGCCCATCAGACTAAACAACTTTTGCTAAGACGTCATTCCTATATATGTTATAGTGTCGCTGGGCTTTGGAGTTCCACAACAGGTGTTCCAGGTCTTCAAATTTATTCTCACAGCAGAAAATGCTCTTCACGTGGAATAATTTTTGCTATGGCACCATTTTTATATCTCTTATACCTTAGCTGGTCCACATCCGATTCTTCAGATGATATCGACATTCTGTTCAGAGAACGTCGAAGTCGATCAGAATTCAAACGTTCGTTGCGCTCTTTTTCTGTCTCTTCATGCCGTACTCCAGCAATTCTTTCTCTCTCACTTTCTAACCGATTATGAATATTTTGTTGTGTGCGTGTTCGGGACAATGTATGATAATCTCGATCAGCAATTAGTCGCGCATCACGTTCATCACTCGTTTCAAAAGACCTGTTATGCCATGTACGAATACGCTGAGAACTCAAGCGTGATTCTGTATCGGTAAACGTTTCCGATTCGCGAGACAATGCATGTCGTTCACGATCAGCAGACAGTCGCGCATCACGTTCCGCACTTGTCTCTAGAGACCTAGAAGCAGATGCGTAGATACGCTGAGAACTCAAGCGCAATTCTCTATCCGTAAACGTCTCCGACTCGCGAGACAATGCGTGACGTTCACGTTCAGCGGTCAGTCGCGCATCACGTGCCCCACTTGTCTCTAGAGAACTAGAAGTCGATGCGTAGATATGCTTGGAACTCGAGCGCAATTCTGTATCCGTGAACCTCTCCGACTCGCGAGACAATGCATGACGTTCACGATCAGCGGTTAGTCGCGCATCACGTTCCGCACTTGTCTCTAGAGACCTAGAAGTCGATGTGTAGATACGCTGAGAACTCAAGCGCAATTCTCTATCCATGAACGTTTCCGATTCGCGAGACAATGCGTGACGTTCACGATCAGCGGTCAGTCGCGCATCACGTTCCCCTGTCGTGGCCAGATCACAGAATTGATCACTTCATAATGTGGCCGACCATTTCATGAAATCGTTGTATTTAAAATTGGCCATATCGTTTAAACGTCAACGTTTAATGATATGGCCAAACGTGGATGGCCATATCATTAAACGTTGACGTTTAAACGATATGGCCAATTTTATTTGTCCATTTCATGAAATACAACCATTTATGAAATGGCCGGCCACATCATAAAATGATCAATTCTGCGATATGGCCACGACATAATACGCTGAGAACTAATGCGTAATTCTCTTTCCGTGAACGTTTCCGACTCGCGAGACAATGCATGACGTTCACGATCAGCGGTCAGATGCGCATCATATTCTTCACTGGTCTCTAGAGACCTGGATGTAGATGCGTAAATACGCTAAGAACGCAGGCGTGCTTCGCGATCCGAAGAGGTTTCCACGGAGCGAGTTGCAGTTCTCGAACAGCATCAAGTCTCTCCTGACGCTCTTCGGTAGATTCTTGGGATCTTATGATCCTCAATCTTTTAGCTCTTTTGGAACATTGGGAAAGATTTGACCTCTGTCTACGCATGGATATAGTTTTATGGTGAAGATACCTGATCAATTAAGAAACACTCAAATAACATAAGCCCGAAGGCATATTTATTCGATAAAATAAAATAAAAAAATGGGAGTTTTGGCCAGTAGAGTCAAAGTTTCAATGATATACCATCGTCATCGAAAATCAGTCCTAAACTGTTACCGCCTTCACCGCGTGGAGGTACTCCCAGCTTATGTTATTTTATAATTATACAGTGAAATTAGTGATAGCTTTGATTTCCACATCAGATGTTTCTGATCTTTGATTTTTATAAGACAACAGGAAATGCCCATCAGACCGAACAAATTTTGCTAAGATGTCATTCCTATATGTGTTATGGTGTAGCTGGGCTCTTGGAGTTCCACAACAGGTGTTCCAGATCTTCAATTTTTATACGTCAACAGAGAGTGCTCATCAGATTGAACAACTTTTGCTAAACGTCATTCCTATATATGTTATAGTGTAGCTGGGCGCTTGGAGTTCCACAACAGGTGTTCCAGATCTTCAATTTTTATACGTCAACAGAGAGTGCTCATCAGATTGAACAACTTTTGCTAAACGTCATTCCTATATATGTTATAGTGTAGCTGGGCGCTTGGAATTCCACAACAGGTGTTCCAGATCTTCGATTTTTATAAGTCAACAGAGAGTGCTCATCAGATTGAACAACTTTTGCTAAAACGTCATTCCTATATACAGCGTGTCCCAGAAAGTAGTGTCAAGCGGAAGTCCAGAGGTAGAACATCCTTTGAGGTACCCAAATCACCCCCATGTATGTTCCGCGATTTTTTGTAGTTTTCGAGTTATGAATGTTTTTCATGTTTTTTAATCAAACTCTGACTATAAAGACATTTTTGATCATGGTGACGTGAATAGTTGAGATAAATGAGTTATTTTTTTTTCTAAATTAGCTGATTAGTGACCCTTTCAAATGCATAAACATTTGTGACCATACATGTAACGAATGCGTTACAAAAAAATATTGAATTCTCATAAAGTTAAAACCCTGCATGTTTCCTACATCTTTGTGGGTGATTTAAAAATAAATCTCCCTAAACTTTTTTCGTCAAATGCATTTTAAAAACTTCTCCATTTTATCAGCTATTTACCCTGTAAATTTCATCGAGCTATCTCTACGATATCACAGTAAAAATTTCATTCAAAGCATGCAATATCGAAAATTCCAGTTGTAAAAGGGTGAATGAACAATTGATTAAAAGTAACTAATAACTTATTTTTTAGTAACCCTCGATGCAAAAAGAGGGGTGTTATAAGTTTAACGTGTGTGTCTGTGTCTGTCTGTGGCATCGTAACTCCTAAACGGATTTTGATTTAGTTTTTTCTTTTGTTTGAAAGGTGACTTTATCGAGAGTGTTCTTAAGTATGATTCAAGAAAATCTGTTCAGCCGTTTGAAGATGACCAGCTCTTTTCTGGTTGTCGAAGGAATATGAGCAACTTCTACTGGTCTGATCGTTTCAAAATTTACTATCCTGTGACTCCAATGATATTGATGACATGTGACAAGAAGGAGGTCATTACAACTTATCATAAACTTAAAGAATCAATAGGCACAAAATACCTCTACTGTAAGTTGGGTATCATGCTGTTTCAGATGATGCTTGAGTATCAGGTCAAGGTTAACATGTTATTGTAATATTATTGAAGTCACAGGATAGTAAATTTCGAATCGATCAGATCAGTAAAAGTTGCTCATATCCCTTCAACAACAAGAAAAGAGCTGATGATCTTCAAACGGCTGAACAAATTTTCTTGAATCATAGCTAAGAACACTCTCAATAAAGTCACCTTTCAAACAAAAGAAAAAACTAAATCAAAATCCGTTTAGGAGTTACGATGCCACAGACAGACACACAGACACACACGTTAAACTTATAACACCCCTCTTTTTGCATCGAGGGTTACTAAAAAAGAAGTTATTAGTTACTTTTAATCAATTTTTCATTCACCCTTTTACAACTGGAATTTTCGATATTGTATGCTTTGAATGAAATTTTTATTGTGATATCGTAGAGATAGCTCGATGAAATTTACAGGGTAAATAGCTGATAAAATGGATAAGTTTTTAAAATACATCTGACGAAAAAAGTTTAGGGAGATTTATTTTTAAATCACCCACAAAGATGTAGGAAACATGCAGGATTTTAACTTTATGAGAATTCAATATTTTTTTGTAACGCATTCGTTACATGTATGGTCACAAATGTTTATGCATTTGAAAGGGTCACTAATCAGCTAATTTAGAAAAAAAAAATAACTCATGTATCTCAACTATTCACGTCACCATGATCAAAAATGTCTTTATAGTCAGAGTTTGATTAAAAAACATGAAAAACATTCATAACTCGAAAACTACAAAAAATCGCGGAACATACATGGGGGTGATTTGGGTACCTCAAAGGATGTTCTACCTCTGGACTTCCGCTTGACACTACTTTCTGGGACACGCTGTATATATTATAGTGTAGCTGGGCGCTTGGAATTCCACAACAGGTGTTCCAAATCTTCAATTTTTATACGTCAACAGAGAGTGCTCATCAGGCTGAACAACTCTTGCTAAGACGTCATTCCTATAAGTATATGTTATAGTGTAGCTGGGCTCTTGGAAATCCACATCAGGTGTTGCAGATCTTCAAATTTATTCTCTCAACAGAAAATGCTCATCACGTGGAACAATTTTGGCTATGGTACCATCTTTGTATCTCTTATAGTTTAGCTGGTCTGTTACGGTTCTGCATCAGGTGTTCAAGTTTCCAAAATAAATTATAGCCTATATGTTGCCCACATACACTATACAACAAAAGAAAAATCATTCAAATCCGTCCAGTAGTTCCGAAGATTAGCGTGTACAAACAAACAGACAGATTTTTTTTTGGATTCGTGCTCTCTTACTGTTTCTAAACCCCCCTCAACTATTGTTTTTTTAATATATTCAATGTACAGACACAGTTTTTTTACTGTTTTATTATATGTATATATGTATAGATAATTGTTATTCTTCTGATCAGTAGTTAACTTAGTATGGTACCTATGTACCTACTTATATGTTTAAAGGTAACTAGCTTTTACCCGCGGCTTAGCTTGCGTTATAGCTCAAAAAACTCTTTAACACTAATAAAGTTTTCGTAATAATATAATTCAATCATGATTCGAAAGACACGTGACGCCATCTATGAACGTGTTTGTTGTTTTCCTCGGAAACCGTTTCTGTACACCTGACTGACAATGTACCTATATTTTCAGGATGATCGGTTTAGGCGTGAAAAGGTAACAAACAAACAAACTTACTTTCGCATATATAATAAGTATGTTTAAGTAGTATAGTTAGGATTATGCAGGGTGTTTGCAGTGACGGATTAAGACTACTTGATGCCCTAAGCAATCCACGCCTGTGGGCCCCCCTATCCGTATGTCAACTAGAATCGGTCTTTAAACCTTTACCGCCTAAAACATTAGTTTTTTTGTAAAATATGATAATGAGATGTAACGTACCTTAGAAGTGGAGTAGGTGACCAACAATAAATTTTCAAATTACCTAGTCCTAGAGACTTTTTTTGGTGTAGTTTTTGGTGACGTGAGAGTGAGACGTGATGCCATAAGGACGGAGTTTTTTTGTGCTTTTCCTGGTGCCCCCCCAGACGTGATGCCCTAGGCAATTGCTTAATTTGATTAAGGGTTAATCCGTCACTGGGTGTTTGGCAGAACGTTGAACATGCGAAAATGGTGGATAGGTGGGGTCATCTTCTACTTACTCAGCCCTAATTTATTTGGCCCAGAAGCAGAGGAAATTAAAAAAAATTTTTTTTGCTTTCTTTTATTTTCACCACTTTCTTAACTTTATAGTGTAATTTTTATTAAAAATGGGTAAAACACTTTTTTTTAAATCTTTTTTGTTGGCAGATTCTTATAAAATTATTGCTATTCAGTAGCTAGAAAAAAAGATATGAGTCTTCAGACTTACTGAAAGATGTAAAAGGCCGGATTTTTTAAAAAGTGTAGGTACATGTTTTATAATGAAGGTTTCCTCTGACTAACTTTTTGATGAATTCGTTGCATGTTTTTCTTTATAACTTTTTATTTGTTATTATTCCTTAACATTATAATGACCAAATAGTAGGTAATCAGTGACAATTAAAAAAGTTATAAAGAAAAACATGCAACGAATTCATCAAAAAGTTAGTCAGAGGAAACGTTTAAAACCTTCCATTATAAAATACCGTACTAGCTGTACCCGCATGCGTTGCAATGCACTTTTTCCTACTTACTACCTACCTACTAACAATCTGTTGGATATAGGTACTGATATAATATTTTTTTTTTTTTAAATATCAAAATTTTCTTTCTAAAGAACCTTCTCCTGACAATTACGAACAAAACAAAAAAAAAATAGCGAAATCGGTCCAGCCGTTCACGCGTGATGCGATGACCAAGGGAAATAGCGATTCATTTTTATATGTATATATAGATAGATGTAGGGTAACTGCTCCACTGAATGAACACACCCCAGTGAATGAACAAAACGCAGTTTTTTCCAAAAAATAAGAAATTGGGATATTTCTATCCAACGTAGTATTTTTTTTCGTAATTGCAATTCGTTTTTCTATTGTTGTGGCAAAATTTATTTTTCATGTGACTCTTCGGTTTCTAATGGGGATCGTTTGAAGTTGTCGGTGTTGTGTAACTCAGTATTTGTTCGGGCAAGAATTAAGGACTATGGTAAGACGCAACATTTTTGATATGACATTGTAGCCGTAATTGAAATATTTGCTATAAGTTTTTTATTTTTTCGAATAAAGCATAGTTGTACTATGTTTCTCAAATCGATTTCGTTGCCATTTTAGCCAGTTTTATGTAAATTATTGGGTGTCCCAGCATTGGAACTAAAAATCGCTTAAAATCCGGTAAATGAACGACCGTTCATTCACTGAACAAACGTCGATTTCATATTTTTATTGCAAAATGTATTTTATTTTTATGCCACAAGACTCATGTTTTGGGAGTAGCTTTAAAAATAGATTTCTGATCTTTTGGCCAGTATTGGGACAGGTGTGTTCATTTATTGGTGTATAAAATCTAGTGAATGAACCAACATTTTTCACCATGTTGAAATATTAGTTTTCGTCATAAAGATGTAAGCAATAAACGAACACAGCATTTAGAGCTAGATTTCATCCTTTTAAAACCTAAATTTTATTATTATGAAAGTTTTGACGTCATTTAAAGTCCATTTTATAGGTTAGGTTAGAACAGTGACCAAAGTGCGCGCAAGCCAAGCGAGCGAAGCGAGCGTGCTCCCTCTCGCGGCAACGGCCGGCGAGTGCTAGATCAGACTTGGTTGTAGTTACTCCCATAATCTCAGAGCCACTGTGACCCGCCACTTCACAAAAGATCTGCCGGATATCACCCTAGACGAAATCAAGACGGCTCTTAAACAGCTTAAAAATAGAACAGCCCCAGACGAGGACGGGATTACGACTGAACTCCTTAAATCAAGAGGAAATAGTGTGATGAAGGAGCTTCGGGAGATTTCTAATTATATCCTCTTTCCCGAGAAAACTCCAGGTCGTTATATTCTTTAATTTAGAATTATCGATCCTTTTAGAATTATCGATCCATTATGCTTTTGAGCCTTGTCTTTAAGCTGTTTTTGAGAGTCGTTACAAATTGTCTAGCGCGAAGATTCGGCGAACTTCAACCACCAGATCGGGCCGGGTTTTGAGGAGGATATGGCACCACAGACCACATTTAAGTACACAGTGTGGCTGATTATACAAAAGGCCAAAGAGTATAATCGGTCCCTGTGCTTAGCGTTTGTAGACTATGAGAAGGTTTTTGACTCCATCGCGAGCAGGTCCGTTCTGGAGTCCCTGCAACGATGCCAAGTTGACTGGAAATATATCCAAGGACTGAGATGATGACCGTCCAAATCCAGAAACGGCAGACTTAACAGATCCGCCTTCGTCGAGAGGTGAGGCAAGGAGACGTTATTTTTCCGAAATTAGTCACCAACGCTTTGGAGGCTTAAGACGCTGGACTGGAAAGGACGCGGCATAAATATAGACGCGAGTGCATCTCACTTGCGATTTGCAGACGAAATTGTCATTATAGGTGCATCGTCGCAGGACTTGTAACAAATGTTGGGCGGCCTAGCTGATTCTTCTCTACACATCATTCTTCGGATGAACTTGGATAAAACCAAGCTAACGTTCAAATGAGCATTTTACTCCGGAACCGGTTGTTGTCAACGGCTATGCTCTCGAAGTTGTTCGAGAATATGTTTACTTTGGGCAAACTTTGCAGTTTGGTAAAATCAATTTTGAGAAGGAAACTAACATAAGAATACAGCTAGGCTGAACCGCATTTAGGAAGCTACGTTGAGTCTTCTGGTTGACTATACCGCAGAGACTAAAGACTAAGGTCTTTGATCAATGGGCCTGTCATGACATACGGAGTCGAAACGTGGACATTCACGGATGTTCCACAAATTTAAAGTCGTTCAGCGGACTATGGTAAGGGCTATGCTCGGAGTCTCTCTAAAGTATCGAATCCGAAGCGAGGTGATTCGACAGAGAACCAAAGTACTCGACATAGCCCATAGTATAAGTAACCTGAGGTGGCAATGGGCCGGCCATGTTATCGGTAGAATCCATGACCGTTGGAGTAAACGTGTTCTTGAGTGGAGACCCTGAATCGGCAAACGTAGTGTGGGACGCCCTCAGGTTAGGTGGAGTGACAATTTTCGCGAGGCGGCTGGTAGCAGCTGGATGAGAGAAGCCGAGGATCGAGTTCAGCGACGTGCTCTTAGAAAGACCTATTCCAGCAGTGGAATACCGTATTATGCCGGTTATATTAATGTTTGTTACAGATTTAGAAGCAGAGGATTTATGTTACTTTATTTAATTGATTTTTGGGCTGCTTTTATCACAAAAATAACCACTTTTTTGTATTAATATTTAAACAAAAATTGTGTTCATTTACTGGTTTTATTTTGTTCATTTACTAGAAAAATTCGTTCATTCACTGGGTTTTAGGGTATTTTTCGACATATTGCCAATTATCTAGGAAAGCATACAGCTTATGACGTAAAACGAACTGAAAATATATTTTTGAATATATTCATAATACCATAATATAACTTTGGCCCGTATTCCTTTGAGGCAACATATTGTAATTATTTTTTGAAGTTCGATAATCGCTTAAGTGTTCATTCAGTGGTGCACTTACCCTACACTTTCTAAAAAATCCGCCCAAAAAATACTTGGAATCTTCATTTAAACTTGCATTAAAAAAAACAGGGGGCCAGGGCCAAATAAATTAGGGCTGAGTAAGTAGCAGATGACCCCACCTATCCACCATTTTCGTATGTTCAACGTTCTGCCAAACACCCTGGTATAAAAGTACTCTGTGTTTATATTTCTATGCACAGTGGTGGTACATAAGGCGGACTTAATGCCTTATGGCATTCTCTACCTTTGGGATTCTTCTTCTCTCGTGTCAGCAAGAGCTATACGAAAACAGCTCATGTTGTGGTGAAAAGATTAGCCAGTCAGCAAGGTTGGTAGCGGGGCTGACTGCCCAGGGTGCGCCGGACGTACTTAAGTATCTTTAAGTTTAAGTACCTTTGGAATAAAAAGATCGAAATGGGAAAAAACAGGAAACAAAAAGAGAGTTGAAAACTGATCTGAATATAACTAGGAATTCATAAGACAAATATACCTATATACAAATAATATAATATAAAGATAGGTATTACAATATATTTATAACAAATACAAAACATATTTTCAGAATCTTGTGAAGATTGTCTTGCTTGAGGTTCAAAATACATAAATATTTTAGTGAAATTAACATCATGACATGTAATTTTGTTTATTTATGTTACAAGATTATACATGGAATATCTTATTCTTTAAACATAGTACTATATAAAACTCTGGGTGTTTCAACTCATGGACATACTTCTATTGCCTGAAAATTTCCTTTGAATTGTAATCTATGCTATTTAAGTGTCTATCTGCATGTCAATAGTCTCGTTCATTTTGTTGGAAGTCTAAATAATTTCACTTCCTTACTATTATAAATAGGTAGTAATTTTTATGACTTTGTATTCAGTGCAGGACTAGCCTAGCCTATACATTAAAATTATTCATTGGTCATCTTTAGACATTTTCTTCCACTTAATGGAATACAAAAAAAAACATATAGGTAATCCAGTATTTCCCAATATAATATCAAAATTATTTAAATCTCAAGCCATTACAACAACAAAGAATATGAAGAAGAAGATTAAGACCCCAAAAACTTTAAACATTAAGGCTCTATTGCCTGTGACACTTTGGAAGTACTTCATGATTTCTCTATGACCAGCTTCAACATTCATTTCTGCTTCTTGAATATTTGCATCGATTCTGCCAATGGCTTCATCTTGTTCCTTAACCATGTGTGCTAACTGCTGGAATATTCCTCCTAACTCAACAATAGTACTCTCAATGTTGTGCATGGTTTCAGCCCTTTGTCGCACATAAGTGTCAGAGTCATCTCTCAAAGCTAACTGTTGTGTTTGAATACTTGGGGCATCTCCCAAATCAATGCTAACGTCATCCTGTTGCAAGAGAGATGGGACCTCTCTAACTAACGGTGCCACTCTTGAGAACTGTTCCCGTCTGTTATTTTGATGTTTCAAGTTTTCAGATCTAACTTCAAGAACCTACAAAGTAAATAAATAATTAGACTAAACATTTTAAATAAATATCAATCATGAAATATTAATCAATACCTATTCAAATATGTTGACATCCATAATATCAAAAACAAGGAAAATGCATATATTATTCTAATTTTTTTGACTACTAATTAAAAGCATCACAAGTTGGTTTACTATTAATCGTGAACTAGTAGAGCCTACTTAGCTGTGATAGTTTTTCTTTTAATTCCGTTTTAGTATAAAGGGTGGAATAAATAATGTCACCTGGAGAGAACATACTTAAATAAAAAGTGAGCAAATTTTAGGCAAACAAGACTTTTTATTTTCAAATAATTATTAATATTATATATATATTTTTTAAATTGCTGTTCTGAACCAGACCAACACAAAGGTGAAAAAATATTACCCAATCTTTTGTTTCCAATTGGTAATCAAATCTCTTCAATAAACATTTTAAGTTGGGTACAAATCCATTCAAATGATTGTATCATTTCATAAGGATTTTTGAAGGAAAACAAGCATTCAACAACTGGGCTATCACTATTAGGTCTCGCTATTCACTCAGTACATCATTCATATTCAATGAGTGACTTGAGATCAGCATTATTTTATAATAAGATACCAATTAAATTTTGATACTTTTAAAGTTAAAATAAAAATAACCTTATCAAGAAAATTATAAATATTTAATAAGATGTATTTATTATGAACTAGCTACCTAGAGCTGTTCTGAATAAAGGAGTTTTCCCCCTTGCTAATGGCAAATTCATGAATGTTGCATTTATAAATAAACAACAATTCTTTGATAGTCTGTCTATTCCATCACAATGTTTCTTTTAAGCAGAATATATTATGTATAGTGTGGATGCTCATGCACACTGAGTTATAACATGTAACAAAAACTAAAACAAATTGCAAAAGTTATCTAAATGTTATAATTTGTTACATGTTGTACCTCAGTTTGGGAGCACCATTATATCTATAAAGGTTGTTACCTGTTTAAACTGATTACTCATTGAAGCTAAACGTGATTGTAAAGCAAGCACTACACTTGATGAATGGCTGTGCATACTTCGGCGTCCCCTAGGCATCTCACCTAGTCTGGCAATTTGTTGGTTCAAAGAACTCAAGTCTCCCTTAATTATGTATGTCAACTCTTGTATCTCTGTTGGTCGATCATCAAACAAAGATTTCTTTTTGGCCACTAAAGGAAAAATAAAACAGTTAATAATATAAATCATTTTTAAGTAAATATATTATACATACAAATCAATAAACACTTTTTACTCACACATTGCTAATTTCTCAAGTTTAGCATAAGTGCCTGTAATGTTTTTACTGATAACTTTTGCCATGCTCATAAATTGGGAATATGTCTCCAGCATTTGAGCTTTTCGTTCATCTCTGACAACAGGCCTGACCAGGGTTCTACCCTGCAGGCTTCGGACCGCTGATACAAATTCATTGGTTCTGTCTCTAGCAGCCATCACTGGCTCAAACACAAATTCTTGTAGAATATCAAATGCTATATCTGGTTCTACAATTGGATTTGATTGCACTTGTGTAATTTGTAACTTTGAAAACGGATTAAAGACGCTTGAATTATTATTCGATGGTTGACCACCTTTTTTGTCCAATTTACTGTACGTATCTATATCGTTCTCCAAAGGTGATCGCTCTATCACACCTCCGATATTTCGCCGACGAGGGAGCATCGCATTCTATAGTATTTTCGGTAAAGAATATTAATTTATTTTGACGATTAGTTTCACAAAACACTGTTAAACAGAATAAGAAGCAATGTTTATGAAAAACACTTGGGAATAATAAGTCTGAAAGAATCAAAGTGATATTTTATGACAGCCAGCTGTTTTCCACTGTTTTCATTAAGTTTAGTCATGAGATGGGTTTCATTTTCAATCCAATCCATTATGAAGTCATGACGTGTAAAGATGGGCGATTGTGAATGACATTATTCGAATAATTCGATTGTAGAAGTCATTCAAATTATTCGAATAACCTAACCACTCATTCGAATTTGAAAAAAAAAGCGAGAAGAAAATAAGAATGTGTTGCGTCGTCTCATTCCTTCCGATTCAAATTTCATTATTACTAGTTTATATATTCGAATATCCGTAACCTCATCTAAAAGTAAACTCTATGTAGGGAGAATAATACCCAATTTCGTGTGGCAAATTGAATCATTAAACCATCGAACTTAACGAACATTACTAGTTTGTATTTGAATACTCGTAGTTTTTATTGCGCGCGAATAATACTCTATTTTGATTGTAAAACCTAACATAACTAATTAACTTGTACGAGGGAATAAAAAGATAAACGAAAAAAGTGTAGGCGAGAAATAAATATAAACACATTTATTATATCAACTATAAGTAATCTTTATAGTAGGTACGAGAAAAAAGCTAAATTTTGTAAGTGTGGCAAACTAAATGAATGAACTAGCGATTTGCAAATCAGTAACTATTTACTTATTACTACGAATATCAATTAAAAGTAGACTTTATTGTACGAGAAAACAGCCCAATTTTGTATGGCACGTAAATGAATGAACTAGCGGTTTCATTCGATTGTGCGAACTAGCGATCGATTGTTTTTGTATTCGATTGTTAATATTAGTAGTATCAAACCATTCGATTATTAGAATCAGTAACAATCGCCCATCTTTAATGACGTGTCACTTGTGTCAAGTAGTGTTGCCGATCGTTAGGCTAATATCGATGGCAGAACGATACTATCGATGGTTTTGAGCAAATGCTGTTCATCACACAAACGTTTATGCCTGTCAGAAGTCAGAACAAGAAAACGCGGCCTGCGCGTTCGATCAATACTATCGGTCGCATCGATAATACGGAAGGTTATTGAAGTATGTCAATGGTATTGACGTGAACCACGGTATCGATAGTATCGATGAAGCAACTGGTTTTCGAATTAAACCATGGACAGTGAAACCATCGACTGTTGCTAGAGTCAAGTCACGTCAGACTAGGCTTGTTGAAAAAATATCGATATATCGATATTTTTGATTCGATATATGTCGATATTTTTAGCCGATACATTTTAATCCGATACATCGATATATCGATGCAAAATTTTCAATATCGAAATCATATCAAAAACGATTTTTTTTTTTTCAAATTTAATTTATAGAGTGCGCGCAAGATAACTCTGCGCGCGACTGAGGGCGTGCTAAACGTTGCCGTGATCACAAAAGTTCAAATTACCGCTTTTTAAGCTTAACTTTTTATCGCTAACATAATTTTCCCGTTATATATTCCTACAATCAGGTAGTTCTACTATCAAAATTGATAAAACGGCACACACTTTGGTGAACCATGATTAGTTCCGATTTCGGCCACGCGCAGACTTATCTTGCGCGCACTCTAGCAGAATATATAACAGAATTCAAGCCGTAAAATATAGAACGAACGGAAAAAAAGTAACTGTATTGTCTATGTCTACTAGCACTAGCTGCTGCAGCCAGTAACAATGCAGCTAATTTAGCCTCCCGAAGTAACAAAATACCGGACGAGTTGAAGCAATTCCTAGATGCTCCAAATCTATCCCGTAAGAAAAGTCCGATAAAATTTTGGATAGATACAAGACATTTTACCCCAGTTCTTTCGAATCTGGCACTTAAATATTTGACATCTACGGCTTCCTCTGTGCCTTCAGAGAGAGTAGTTTCTACCGTAAATCTAGCGGTTCTTAATAATAGCAGCCGGCTGGTAGTGGAGCATTTGAAGAGCAGAGGTTTTCTACTTTCGCAACCAGACAAATACTGGTTTGCCTGAAATAATAAATTGTATTATAACTTTCGTGAGACACATTCATAATTTATGATTATTACGGTTTACTCACGTGCATTTTTCGGGATTGCCCGACTAGTTTCGGACCCAAACGGAGCCCTTAATCATGAGCTGAACACGCGGCGAGGTCGCGAGACGAAACTGGTTTGCCTGAAATAATAAATTGGTCTTAAAAATAGTAGAAGAACTAATCTTCTTCTCTCGTGTCAGCACGAGTTATAAAAAATAGCTTATGCTGTGGTGAAAAGATTAGCTAGTCAGCAAGGTTGGTAGCGGGACTGAGTGCCCAGAGTGTGCCGGACGCATTGAAGTATCGATTTTGCCTAACAAAAAGGAATAATGATTAAAATACCTTCGTTTTTATTAAGATACATTTAAATAATGTGCATTTTGTATGAAAAATACTATTACCTACTGAGCCAGACTGAACTAAAGACGCTATTATTTTAAACCCAAAAATTTCTGAAAATTTAACCGATAAATCGACATTTTTTCCTCGTCATATCGAGGTCGATATTGAAAGGGGAATGCCCATCAGCCACATAAAAAAATGCCTGAAATGAACAACAATGAAATATACGCCAAATTGCACTATAAGTCGTAGGGAACCCATATCATTTTCAATAATTACAAAAAAACTCGGCAAAACTTGTTCCAAACATCTTTTTCTAAAATATAGGTTAAGTCAAGGTTTAAGATTATTACGCAATAATTAATAAACAAAACTGCATTTAAATGTTTTAATCATCATTAAAAACCACTAACACATCATCAAGAAACTGTGCAGGAGGATTGATATTGGGTTGGTACCGGGCCCATGCTAAGTACCATATTATTGACATAGTATGGGCACAGGTACCAACTGTTCGCCGTCCCACGAGGCAGTTACAATAGCGATGCTGTAAAGCCCTTATCCCTGATAAGGAATTGTTAATTATTATATAAACAAAATATATTTTTTGAGAAATATGTCTGCTTTGTATTTTTCCTCGAAGTAAAAAGCAATTACCCGGAAGAGATAAATGCTCAACTAATTCGTTATCCAGTTCCCTACATATTTCAATCTTATAAATACCATTCGCTCGTGTGTGCTCGCCATAGTATGAGCGAGCCTGTTTTATTTGGTACGTACCACATGCCAACAAAACCATTTCGCTGTATGTCAGTTGTGGGAAATCAGCAACATTGTTAGGATTTATATTAATGCTTTGGAATTGCGCTCTGCGACGATTCAAATTATTTGTGATCACATAATCAGCTAGTATATTTTCTGTATACATATTCTGATGTATTATTTGCAAAATATCAACAGCATCTGGCCTGTCAACTATTCTAGTATAAAACCTATTAATTAATGCTGCTGCTATAGAGAAATCTACCATTAAATGTCTCGAAGCTCTATTAAAAAAATCTTGGCGAAATAATTTGAATTGCTGCTTGAATATTCCATTTACGGCTTCCACAACCCAGCGGCAAATAGTAACTCTTCGGCTTTTATTAGCTTCCAGAGTGGATAATTGAATTTCATTTACTTGCAGTGTTGATGGCATGTGAACACTATAATTGCAAGATTGCAAAAGTGGAATGGAATCCCTGAACCCTCTATCAAGAATGAATACGTCACCATCCTGAAAATATTGTCTCAATGGCTTACTGGGTTCATCAAATTCACTAATCATTATCTGAGCATCGGAAGTTGTTGCTGGATAAGGGCCTAACACATCGATTATATAGCCATCGGAGCAAACAAGCAAAAATGGCTTCACAAGGTTTCGATATTTGTGAAGAGAATATGTCTCTTTTTGGTACAAATAGTTGGAGCTTTTTTGTACATAGATATATGTTCCATCAATAATTACGACAGGCTTCCTTATTCCGTCGACTTCGCCAAACAGCCCATTTGGTAGAACAAGGTTTCTTGCTGCTATTTGTTCTCTTGTTATATGTCCAATTCCAAGGTTCATAGGAACAAAATCTTGATGCAGTTTTTCCCTTGCTTTAGCCATTAGACGTTCCAGAGTACTTCTCGGTATTTGTAGAAGAGATGATAATCTTTCATCAGAATCTCCAGTTCTCAATTTCATCAGGTAAGCTCCAAGGGCAGTAGAACCTCTATGCATTTGCGCCAATCGGGGCACCTCTCCCATTAGAGTACCAAAACTATTTCTACTCATTCCTAAAAAGTACCACACCATATGTTCTTCCATTAAGTGTATATTTTCGAAGTCCAAAGCACGACATTCATAATTCACAAATGATGCAAAGTCTTCAATGTGGTCCACAGTGAATTCATGATTCATATCTTCCAAAGCAGGGAGTTCATGCCAAAAGTCACTATTCAAATGATGACTACATATTTTTGAATTCTTTGGTATATAAAACTTGTAGTCCTTGAAGAGCCACACCCTTAATGAAAGTGGTACCACATGTCTATCAATCATATTACATCCTGGATAGAAACAATGACTTTGAGTATCAACTGCTCTTCCGTAATTAGGTAACAGTACGCTGGATCTTATTTGAGGAGGTTCTTCATGTAGAGGTATATTCAAACTACCTGCCTGACTGGGTACCGGACTCGGGCTTGGTGAAGGAGTAGGAGGGGGTGAGGTAGCCCGGCTGCATCGTTGCCAACATGGGTGGCAGATCAAATCCGAAGAACGTAGCTGCAAGCAAAATGAAAAGTAAAAGTTGGTTTTGTTTTACTTCAAGCTCGATGAACGAAAACCTATGCATAAAAAAGTACTCTGTGATAAGTTTTTAAAAGACATGATAGTGACGTTATTTGCACGGGATAAGAGGGAATTACACAGAATTAGGGCAGAGGAATGAACTTACCTGGCGTGGTTGGATTCTGTGTGCTACTACATTCATTATGTGCCTCTCACGATCACTGCTATTTCTTACAACATGTGATCGTTGTCGTAGAACAGACTGTCCACAGCAAACGCACACATGTTGGTGGCCTACTTGTCTACCTGGCCGGCTGGTTCCAGGTGTCTCGGTGATAGTGTGAACCGCTAATCTAAGACATGCATCACAAACAACACTACCTGGTTCAACCTGTGAGAAAGAACAAAAAACAATGTACTAATTGTTCAATGTCAGTGCGTTCAGTTCAATATAATTATTCACAAAAACTATGGAATGAATATACTTACAGCTAATGGTGTTATCCATGCCTGTATTAAACGACGTACTTCATCATTTTGCTCTGATACGACATTACGTCTCATCGCTGTAAGATCGAGATAGCAATTAACACAGTGTACGTTTCCATCCATTTTTAAATGTACACGGTGTAAGAGTCCAAAACAATAGCAGAGTCGTATAAAAAGCAGGTCCAGGTCCGTCGTCAAAAAGCCGAGTCGTCGTCAAGGCGGGTTCAATCTAAGTCGAGTTCGAAAAGGGGTAACGTGTGCAGAAGTAAAATCAAAATCCTTAAAAATGGCCAAAGTCGTCGTTATTATATCCTATTAAGTTATACTCAAGTCGCAAACGCAAAATGTGAATCGATCAATTCAAAACCACAATTCAACGGAAAAATGAAATGCAGTAATCAATATCAAACTGTCAGTAAGGCAAAGGACATGTTATCCATGCAGCCTACGATACTTTTTCTTATTTGAAAATAATTTTATTTTAATTAATATTGACATGCATATAATATTACTTTCATTAGATAAACGTTATAATTAGGTCGAATTATTCTAAATGAACGATAACTGTGCAATAATTCTATAAAATACTTCGATAAATTATTTGAAAATTCTTGTTTGGCTGAATGTCGATTACACATGTCAGATTAAACACAGTTGTCCATTAAAAAATAAGAATGAATTAGACGGATATCAAGCGAAATATTTTAAAGATCGTTATATTTTCCTCCTACGTTTACAAACTTGAGAATTATTCATTATGCATATTTAATTCTAATTAGAATTAAGGACTATTCGTATTTTCTGTCCATTTCAGGCATTTTATGGGCGTTCCCCTTTAATAAATCTCGATATATCGAAATATCGATATTTTTTTTCACTTCCGATATCCCTACGTCAGACCTCAGTAGTGATGTAGCGAATGAACAATCATCAATAAATTGTTGAAAGATTATTAAAATATACAATTCTAATCGATTGAGTAAATGATTATTGCCACAGTACCATGAATAGGCTTGACGTACGTCGATAATTATTTTTAATTGTTTGCTAGATTTGCACGACCAATTATACATCCAGCGAGCACCCCCACCACCGCGAACGTCGTGCAAATAGACGGTGAATAACGCGGACATACTCTTTGACGCGGACATACGTCAGAGCGGTACTGTGTCGTGCGTGCTTGATCGTGTATAAACTTGTTGTACAGCGAATTGTTGCCTGCCGCAGGCCTGCTCTAACGATGTCATAGTACAAAAAAGCAGGGCAGTTCAACTTTCAGGCAACTTCTGCCCTGCTTTAAGAGGTCATGGTAAGCCCCCTGAAGTTTTGTTTAGTAGGAAACTTGCAATAGTTTATTTCTTTGAGTAAAAAGTCCTAAATCCAGTAGTTCAATATACCTTTATTTTGTTTTTAGCACGTTTTCGATGCATCATATAGGTAGGACCGCACTAGGCGGAACTGCACTGCAGCGGAACTGAGCGTCACGACCATTGACTTAGAATAAGTATGGACCTCGGGTCATCGCTCAAAAATGTCCGAACCGAAAGTGAGTTAAAACACGATGAATTTGAAAAGAGCTACACTTGCGCGCGTCATTCTTCTTTTAGGCGAACAAGCAGCTACACCTCAATGTCACATGTCAACAATGCCGTTCTGTGTAGTGAGATCGTGTAAAAACTACTCAAAAAAGTGAAAAAAGTTGATGGTGTATCACATTTTCAGTAGGTATATTATTGTTTTACAATTTTAAAGTATTATTTTGTTAAGGAACATTGTATTTTGCTTAAAATTGAATTAATTGCAAGAGCAAAACACACAATAATCCAACTAAACAAAAAGTATCTTATTTTCCTTCCTTTGTTTGACCAATTATGTCAACTTCATTTGGTTGGATTACCATAAGAAACTTGACATATTTGTCAGACATTAGAACAAAGATTCCAAAGAGTCGTTATTTTTACGCGATGTTTTTTTGTATTGCGATTTTGAACCAATTGCAATTTGTTTTGTTCTATTCATTTAAACAAGTTAATTTTAAACTTGCATTGTATGCAAACATATTATGTACGAAAATATGTATGTTGTCCTTCCGTTTCAAAATTGTATTGGTTTTTCGGTCACTACCAAGTTTCCGATCGAGCTGAAATTTTGCAGGTAGGTATGGGCATCTTAGATCATTAAAATGTCATTGAACTAATTTGATGATGGAGCCGAAGATTAGGCAGGCACAGGAACAAATGGTAGGCTTGTCGAGTTTCAGCTCATGTATTTTGTCATTATAAACACTTTTCATTACATAAATAATGACGTAGGTCCGATAGTAGAGCCGGAAAACGGGCTCTGGAACTCCCTAATGGCAAATAGTGAACACGTGACGTTTGGGCTCGTTTGTTTAGTTATCATAAACTCTTTTAAATACACATGACAAAAGATAGTTTCATTCAAAAAAAAAAATGTGCCTCTGATTTAATTTCAGTTTTCTTTGAGATCAATTAGATGAAGATGATGATGATGATGCTGATGCTGATGGTGATACTTCAGCAAAGGAAGCGAAATCGCGTTTTTGAAAATGACGATGTTGTAATTTTGCAAGAAATGTTCTATGCTCTTTCAGTTGGTTTAAATATTTAGCGATCGCAATAAAATAATATAACAAATAATAAAATCTTTTAAAAATTAAGTTGCTCTATTACTCCTATGTTCTCCAAATTTTCGTTTAATATTAAATGAAGTTTCGAAATTTGAAAAATTGAGCAGTGCTGTCATGTTTTCGTATGGTAAAAATTGTTGCAAGCAAAATTAGGCATTATGATAACGACATAGGAATTCGTACATCGTAAATGAGCTTGTTGGTATTTCTAAGTTTATAATATGTCAATTCAGGACACTTTTATCGTGAATTTTGTACTACACTCGTTGTCCATACTTATTCTAAGTCAATGGTCACGACGCGTAAATTTTTGGTAAGCCGCACTTGAACTGCAGCGGCGCTACAAAAATATATTCAGTAGCTAGGCAACCTCTGAGCAAGATGAACGACGAAATGGATAAAATATGATTATTATTTCCTTGTTGTGCGAGGAAGAGGAAAGGATCGAGCAAGAACAGGCAAGAAAAAAGCAAAGAATATGGCTACATGACATATCATAGTCGCGATATGAAGAAGGCGAGTATTTTACGCCTTTGCCTCGACTTAAGAAGGATCCAATAAGATTCTATACTTATTTTAGAATGTCTCAATACAAATTCAATGAGTTATTACAAATTATGCAGCCGCATATAAAAAGGATGGACACACTATTCCGAAAAGCGATAGGAGTAGAATGAAGTTTGTCGAACCGCACTCCGCTGCAGCGGAACTACACGTCGCGACAGGTTGCGACACTTTTGGTCAGTTGCTCAACTTTGCCGCGCAGTTCAGTTGCAGTGCAGTTCCGTTGCCGCTTAGTGCGTGTTGTCTCATATCATTTCATATAAAGAATATTTTGACGCGTCGTGTCGCTCAGTTCCGCTGCGGTGCAGTTCCGCCTAGTGCGGTCCTACCTTAAATGTACGAGGTTTGAAAGTCAAAATACGAGATTTTTAGCTGCTTATGTACAAGGGATTTTTTTTACGGTTGGCAACCCTGAAAGTCAATGTCAAATCAAAATTTACTTGATGACAGCTTGACAGTTGTAGAATAAATAAATCGTAATTAATGATAGTGATACTAATAATGTATTTATTTGATTTGTCAGACATTAGTTGTGTATTATATAAAATAAACATTAAATACTTAATTTAAATGATTGCGTCTCACGCTCTCACGTAGATTATCGACAAGACTTAATTAAGTCAAAGTTAAACCACTAACGTTGAATCCCTAAACACAATAAACGGTTAGTATTTTCTGGCTGATTAATATCAAATACTACCAAGAATGAGATAAGATTTTTACCTCGAGTATGATTCATATCCCTTACAACATAAAAATCAGGGACTGAGTTTTGTGTCACTACATTCATTCTACTTTCATTAAAAAAAATGTAATAATGAAGTCCTCTCATCTAACGATAAATAGCCAGGATTATAATGATAACCACTTTACGATAGGGCTAGCGCTCGCTGTGTCCTCTAGTGTTTTTATCGGGTCGAGTTTCATTATAAAAAAAGTTGCTTTAAAAAAACTCCAAGCCATCGGAAATGTTAGGGCGTCGGCGGGTGGTTTTGCTTACTTAAAGCAATGGCTGTGGTGGCTTGGTCTTATGACAAGTAGGTAACTGTGAACATGATTTAAACTTTACCTCAATGTAACACAACAAGAAACATTCATTAAGAAAACTTTCTTTACAGTGGGTATTGGTGAAGCAGCCAATCTGCTAGCATATGCATTTGCTCCTGCGGCTTTGGTGACTCCTTTGGGTGCCCTTAGTGTACTTGTTGCAGCAGTGCTCTCTTCAAAGTTTCTTCATGAGAAACTTAATTTCATTGGAAAAGTATATTACTTCAAATTCTTATTTCTTTAAAATCAATTTTATTCTTTACCCCATTTTCCTGAGGCCTTTGGTCATTGAATACACTATTAACAGATTAATGTTCATTTCAGATTGGATGCTTTCTTTGTATTATTGGATCAATAGTATTTGTAATACATTCACCGAAGTCAGAAGAGATCTCAACTTTCAGTGAGTTAGTAGAAAAGTTGTTTGATTATTTGTTTATAACATATATTGGAACAATTTTCTTTATGAGTTTAATCATAAAATTAGTTTTTGTACCAAAGTTTGGAAATACAAATATTACAGTATATTTGTTGCTTTGTTCCTCTATTGGTAGTCTGACTGTGGTATTTTGTAAAGGAGTTGCTTTAGGTGTAAGAGAAAGTTTTTCTGGAAAAGTAAACAATTTTACACATTATATTTTTTGGATGCTATTTGTAACTGCTGTCATATGTATTATGATCCAAATGAATTATTTGAATAAGTCACTGGACGTATTTAATACAAGTATTGTGACTCCTGTGTACTATGTTATGTTTACCATACTAGTTATAATTTCATCTGGTATTCTGTTTAAGGAATGGGATCATATGACTACTCCAGATATCATAGGTTCTTTATGTGGTTTCCTCATAGTAATAACAGCAGTTTTTATGTTAAATGCATTTAAAGATTTTCAAATAAGCGTAAAAGATTTAAATCTTAACACACGACATAGGAGAAGTGCACCAAATTTACACAGTGTAGAATCAAGAGAACCTGAAAACTATGTATTAAGCTCGCACACAAGACAATTGTAGCATGTATTTTCTATTCATCATACTTCATAAATTGTAATTTTATTAAGGGCCGATTTTTCAATCGTCAGATAAATTTTATCCAAGGAATAAATATGACGGTTTGACATATTTTCTATAGAAAAGTTGTCAAAACATCAAACTTATTCCCCAGATAAAAGTTATCTGACGATTGAAAAATCAGCCCTAAAAGATGTAACATTTTCTCAATCATCTTTGATATTGCTACAATATTATAATGAGTACAATTATTACAGAACTAGTGAACACATTTATATTTATGGCTCATAAAACACTATTAATAAGGTAGGTATCTAAATGATTAATTAATTTATTTGTAAGAACTTAGTCGATTTTTTTAAGGCATTGATTTTCAGTCTGTAGCATGTTTATAATTAATTTGTAAGTAATCTTTTGTTTGTTAATGGTGTAACATGTGATAATTTTACAAAGTACAGTTATTCTTAACATTTTTTTTTGAATTCAGATTTCATTGTGATTAGAAATAAGGTCCATAGGTATAACATGAATAAATAAACATGTTTTATTCCCACAAACAAAAAATGAATTTGAATGCTAACTAAGACACCCCATCAATAGGGAATATGCATAATAATTATTTTTTTCTCTTAATCAATAAAGCACAGTAATATAAACTCAAGAAAAGTATTAAAAGTCAAATGTTACTAGTGCTTGTTGCTCAAAACAATTATTAAACTTCAACAATTTTCTTCTACAGTTCAAACATCCTATAATGTCGCGGCCTTAAGTGACGTTACAATTTACGATACCTACTGTTTTGTTTACGTCTCTTTTTTAGGGTAGTAGGTAATCAAACCATAGCCAGAAATCGCACTAACTTATCTCAGTGAGAAATCACACAGTTTGCTAAGAAAAGATTATTTATAGATTTATTCACATGGGATTTTGATGTCACTTCCGGCATTTTCGAAGACGACGCGTTTTGAGATTTCGTTCCGTTCCACAAAAAAAACGTAACTTAAAAATAATGAATTGTCTCAGTACTAATGACCGCAGGGAGGTATGGCAGAGCAAGGAGCTACACGGACGATTCTACCGGGCCCTCCATGGGCCCGACTTAGACTTCCTAGCGTCCGTGTCCTGGCTACGGTTCGGTGACCTTTTGGGGAAACCGAAGGTTTTGTCTGTGCAATTATGGATGAAGTCATCATGACGAATAACTACCGGAAATATATTGTGAAGGACGGGACGGTTGACATATGTCGGGCATGCCACTGTCCGGGCTAGTCCCTCAGGCATATTATTTCCGGTTGTTCTCGTCTTGCTAACGGCGAGTACTTGCATAGGCATAACCAAGTGGCCAGGATTATTCATCAGCAACTTGCTTTGAAATATAACCTTGTGGAATCGGAGGTACCGTACGACAAGTTTGTGCCCGACTAGGGTAATTACCATCCGTCCGGATTTGTCCGGACATGTCCGGACTTCTAGACTTTTGTCCGGACTTTGTCCGGCTTTTTAATTTGTCCGGATTTTTTGGGTTAGATGGAAAACGAGTAATAAAACTGATTCCCGCACCGCGCAACCTCCCCTCGCGAGCGTCTGTTATCATGCCTACCATACCACTGTAACTAAGTGGGTATGTTTGCATTTTGTGACAAAATGTCCGGACTTCTATTGAAATGTCAGGCTTTTTGTCAGGACTTTTCAAATTTCTATTATAAATGGTAACCCTATGCCCGACCCAGTTCTCGAAAATGGTCATTCCACGTTGTATTGGGATCGATCTATCATCACTGACAAGACTATTGTCGCCAATAAGCCTGATATAGTGGTGATAGACCGATCAGAACGCCGCACGATGATTGTTGATGTTACCATCCCGCATGATGAAAACCTCGTGAAAGCTGAGAAAGATAAACAAATCAAATATCTTGACTTAGCACACGAAGTTGTCAACATGTGGGATATGGATTCGGCAACCATTGTGCCGATAGTCGTAATGGCCAATGGCCTAATGGCCAAGAGCCTCGAGCAACATCTCATGAGGCTCTCGTTATAATAGGTGGCTGGATCAAGGGCCTGATACAGAAAGCAGTCCTCCTCGACATGGCGCGTATTGTGAGGAGGTTCCTGTCTCTGGAGCCCTAACCACCGGTAGCTTGGAGCCTGCTCCCGATGCCGGTGGACCACTATTTTTTATATTTTTAAATGTTTTGTTTTTATATTTTTTATAACGAAATATTTAAAAATGTAACTTATAAGTTTAAAAGATGAATAAAGGGAATACTAATGAATTTTAAAATAAGTAATACGTTAAAAAATGAAAAAAAATGCAGTTTGTTTCTTGACTCCTGTACAATGTATATTTGAATAATGAAAGAGTTTTGAATTACCTACTTGCATATTCCCTATTCATTTTCATTATCATTGTGACTAAGGAATTTAGTCATTCAATTACATATTTACATTAAACCATCATCGTAATATAAAAGGTGTAAGAAGACTCATGCTGTGCCGACTTAGTACATAAGTTCGTGACAGGGATTAAAGTATGGAAAGTAGTGCCATCTAGCCGTGATAGTGATATAACAAAATCAAGAGGTTGTCATCCTTAAAAAATATAATTTATGAATTATATTGCTTTACAAATAAACATAATTTTATTTAAAAAGTAAAACACATATAGAATTTTACAAACAATACATATATAAAAACAATTTTATGACCATTATAGTCGTTTATTTTCTCATTCAAATGAAAATTGTAACTTTTGTATAATAACAGCGCTTTTGTGCTGACCACCCTGAGAAAAATGTCGGCACGTTACTGATACGGATTCAAATTCCAATATTTTCTCGTCCAATACCTATTTTAAGTGATTAGATTCCTTAAAATACAACTGAGTGTGTGAAAGTTATTTCCCTAGCATCGTTGAGTTTTATAAATAAAACGTAAGTATCAAAATATGGGGTATTCCTCGAAACGCACCAACGATGAAACAGAGAAGAGCATGAAAGGATACGTAATAAATGATATCATAGATAGACGTTTTAAAATTTAATAACTGCCCTAATTGTTTATTTATTAAAACTACCAGGATAGCAGAAATGAACTGGAGCTAGGTGCTTAAGCAACTTAATACTTAGCTCAAAATTGAACCACGGAACTCTCAAAAGGTGCTGTGATCCAACTATCTATCTATCTAGCTTTACATGACTGCCCAAAAAAAGTAGCTTTTGTAGTAAGAAAGTAGTGTTTTCAGTGTTCATGTATGTATGTATTTTTGTATGTTTCTTTATTCCACCATAATTTCTGAACGCCTGAACCGATTTCGATGTGTTTGGTACCGTTAGAACCCTTGTATTTTCCCAGGTAACAAAAACTTTGAAAAATAAAAAAAATGATAATTGTGTCTAGGGTTTGGATTTAAAGCCAAAATCAAGTATTATATCGTAATTGTCAGTTTGTATAATCCTCAATAAAACCAATTGTTTACATTTACTTTAGTATTACCTACTGATTAAACCGTAAATTGTTTAATTTTAGGTGATTGTGATCAAGTAATAAATTAATTACAAAATAACTGTCTTTTACTTCTGACACCTTAGCATTGTAAGAAAGAAAATTAAAATTTTCTGTACAATACCCATTTTCTGTTTTCCTACACTTGATATTGTAATTAATGTGTTAGTGTAAAAAACCGCTAAATTGAATTCACGATTATTCAATTTAGCGGATTTTTTACGATACACTTTAATTTCATCCATTCAAGTACGAAAGTACCAAAGTTAAACTATATACAGGGCGTCCCACGACTTTGCCACATGGAGGGGAAGTACCTTAAATATTGTAGATAGAAAAAAATACTGAATTAAGACTTCACTTTTATTTTAAAAACAATACGAACTGCATTCAAAGAATTTTAAATAACCACCTGTCTGATCCGGGAATCGAACCCGCTAAACATGAAAACAAAAAAAAACTATAATTTTATTGCACTAATCGAAAGGCTCGATCAGATACATTTATTTCTTCTAAATAACATAGCATCTAAAATAAAAGGAACACCATGAAATTTAACATTTATTTGAAATAATAAGACACGTTTAACTGTGCAACTTACAAACAATTTAATTTAGTAAATGCTCAAAATGTGTCTCTTCCTATTGTATACAAATTGTAACTCTTTTAATAATCTCGCTTACCGTTGATTTATTTATTTTTTCATGGTGAATATTGGAAATAATACTTCGAAATAGTAATAAAGCTGAAGATAGTACATAAAGTCAGTTGTTATAAGCACGACATACTCGTAGTCAGCGAAAAAGCTATTCATTATTCTGAACAAAATTTTAAATTAAATCGTTAATTTCATGGTGTTCCTTTTATTTTAGATGCTATGTTTTTGAGAAGAAATAAATGTATCTGATTGAGCCTTTCGATCAGTACACTAAAATTACAGTTTTATTTTTGTTTTCATATTTAGCGGGTTCGATTCCCGGTTCAGACAGGTGATTATTTAAAATTCTTTGAATGCAGTTCGTATTGTTTTTAAAATAAAAATGAAGTCTTCATTCAGTATTTTTTTCTATCTACAGTATTTAAGGTACTTCCCCTCCATGTGGCAAAGTCGTGGGACGCCCTGTATACGTACGTACCTATCCATTAAGATCTTGTAGTATCACCTTCATAGTCATTCACCTACCTACTGGCCATTTTTATATTTTATACTTTTTTTGGGAATGACAGATAGGAATTGAAATGAGACTGGACTTTGGATTGTTTTTTTGGACACGATGGTGATGTTTTTCTGATACAATATATTTTCTATTTATTTTATGTTGATATAAATATTATAAAATTGTTGTGTGTTAAGTGTTTCCTTATTTGCCCGACTAGGGATAGATAGGTAGGATTCACTGATAACATCACATTCCTTACAACTGGTGTGGCAGACGTGCTCTCAGGAGGTCCTAGGGCCGTCTGTTACATTACAATCTATACATAAATACATCTATATCTAGACTTTAGTTCGATGAACGACTACCAGGGCGGCGCTGCTGTCGCCCGATTTAACCTAAAACGTGAAGTTAGCTCTCTATCTTATAGATATACTGTACTCTTTGAGAAGACTACTACTGAGCCTCCGGCACTGCTGACTGACCTACCAGCACTCCGCCTAGTCGCTTTACTGCTGAGCCTCCGGCACTCCGACCTACTGGAGGGAGTCGCCGCACTGCTGACCTTCCAGCAGCATTCATACTCATCATTATGAACAATACTATGGGACCAAAGCAGGGGTTACATTTGTTTCATCGAAAAAAAATTGGCAAATTTTCACTTCCCAAACAAGTGTCCGCATAATATCATTTGCCAAATTACTACTTACTTAGCAAATAAACTCTTCACAAATAAATTGTAACGCAAACCTAATGTGTGGCAAGTGAACTTTTAAACAATAACTTGCTTACCAACTAGTACTTTTACCAATTTTAATGTCAAATATTTCAGTTGGTATAACATATTTTACGCAAAATAAAAAATATGTTGCTGTATAGTTGTGTGGTCGCAGTTCTAACCTAACTGCTAGCTGTTTCGATTAAAAAAAAAAGCTATAAGCGTGTTACAATAATTTGACTAAATGTTTATTGTCTAAAGATTGTTTGCTGTAATAAATCATTTGATTAACCCTTAAATGCGCGATATTTTATTTTATTTTGAAAAAAATCATATTTGTTCATTCAAGGCCGTATATTACCCTAAAAATAAAATAAAAAATATTTATTGTGTTTTGGTTGTATATTATGTAAGTAATTGGTATGTTGTTTTAAAACAACGTTGCGCACTCATTAGAATGTATGAAGTATGGGCAATTGAGAAATAGTCCTGTTCTGTTTATGTAATTTGTTTATTGTTATTCAGTGTGAAATTTATAAAAACAATTTTTATTTTTAGTGTAACAGTAACTTATAAGTTTTTGACATTTAAAAAAAGTAAAGTCCGGACTATTTTGTGTAGGTGTAGGTACTTGCAATCTTGCTTCTTATCTGCCACACTGCCATACACTACCCACACTGCCCAATAAGAAATCTGATCTAATGGTACGTCTTTTGAGGGGGATTGATGGGGCTCCTGCTGCTCCTCCCTGAACCTCTTGGTCGAGCTCAAGTTTTTTTTTTCGTTGGATACCCTCCCTCTTTGGGAACGCGGAGGGCTGTGCCGGACTCTTACCAGCTAAAACCTCACGATGTCATTCCCAGGACAGGCTGGAGTCGCAGGATTCGCTATTGCATGCACCGTAAACTGCAACCCTGGCAGGTCTTGGTTCACGACTACTGGCAAACCTCTTGTATTGATAGGGCCTTGCCTCACGTACTGAGAGACGCGTGCGGAATTAGGCGCGCCACTATCCCGGGCTTGAAACTAGCCAGGCGACGGGCTCGCGAAACCCGCCGCCTGCAGGCTAAGTCCAGTTCTACCTTCTTATTAGAGCTGTTAGGGCAGACTTTTCATAGTTTCAGGATTTGAGACTCTTGTGCTGTGTATTATGTGTGCTTACTCTCTTCTGCGATTTTTCTAGCTGGATTCGGCATGAAAAAATGAATAAAAATCTAACGGTGTTCTGCGATCAAATAAGTCATCAGGCAATTGACCTTCTCCCATAAATACCACATGGTCATAGGATTTCAAATTTATTTTACGCCAAATGACAAGTCTCATAGCATATCGAGATGAAGGACCAGCTCACAGGTGTACCTATCAGTACCCAGATTTTCCTCAACAACATTGGGAAGGTCACGGTCATAAATCGCATTATGTGATTATAGAGGAGGGCTATCACCAGTTTCCCTTCGTTCCACATCAGACTTCTGATGATCCTCGAGATCTGGAATAACCTGAGGACCTGTGCTGTTATAATTGGCTTCATCTTCAACTTCCGAGTCTGATAAATTTTACCCGTCTTCGCAGTCATTTAGACTTTCCAAATACTGATTTATAACTATTTCGGAGAAGCGCGACATGCTGAAAATGATATAAGCAAACTCTTCACCAATATGCATTTAGTGACCCACGCAATGCGCAATGTTGTTTCTACACAACATACCGAATAAAGCCAATATTGATGAACAGTATTATTATTCCTCAAAAATATAAACATAAAATAAAAGATGAAGCTATTAGTAATAAATAAAATATTTTTTTGGACACCTACCCCCGTATCCACTTTCATAATACAACTCACAAAAGAGGTTGGCGCCAAAACTTCAAAGTTCTGTCAAGATGACATTTGGATCGTAAAAAAATTATTTAAAAAAAAGCAAAGCAAAGTTGCTCGTGTATTTATCTAAGTCTGTGGTATCTCAAAATTACTTACGTAGCAGATTTTATGCAAAATATGAAAATAGAATAGATTTATAAACGGTTTTTTAGTATGTTGTTTTTAAACAACAGTGCGAATTTAAGGGTTAAAGACCAAATGCCTTAATGATATTATCCTTGATAATATTCTGCCGAGTAAAAATTTGACCAAATGAAAATGTGCGTACCTACCTACTAAAATCATTCCAAAATGTTGCATTGGTATAAATTGGTGTAAAAGGTTGCTAAAATGCGTTTGGGTAATGAAAATTGGTCAAAATTATTTTGGCAAAACGGCAGGCTCCTCCAAAGCAGAAATCGCGACAAAAAAAACAGTTGTTACTAGTTTTGCCAGGTCCGATTTGTTGTGAATCGGTACATGAGGTCAAAAAAATCGGGATTTAAGGTTGCAGATCGGGACAGTAAACAAAAAAAAAACAAGGGGTTTTAAGTCTATTCTTACATAACAAGTAATCAGTCTTGCTAGCTATTAGAAACTATAAAATAAAATCGTACTCCAAAGCCAATAGATGCGTTCCGTGTTAAAAAAATTACGTAGCGCAAATATACATGTTTTTATGTTTTTTTTTTCATTTTTTGGTTAATCTGGACATTTAGCGTCCCGATCAGGTACAAATCGGGACGTGTCCCCAGACCCCTGAAAATCGGGACGTCCCGCGCAAATCGGGACATCTGGCAACACTAGTTGTTACCTATACATTGTTCGCATACCCGTCAAAATGTAGGGAACAGCCGATTTTTTTTTCGCGATTTCCGGCATCAGCACACCCGAAGGTGTGTTGTACGGTTGTACCGAAAATGAGGTCCATAAGTTTAATGGCTGTCAAAAAAATTTCTCATGAAGTAACTTCTACATGGCAGCCATCTTGGATTTGAGAATTGGTCGTATTTGCGGCATCAGCAGAACCAAAAACTATGTTTCGTTCAGATGTCGTTGTGTTTGGCCTTAGTAGGTAGGTACACACGGCTACAGATCAAGCTGTAATTTCCAGTATATGCTGATCTCGCATTGTATAGGATTTCATTACAATGAGAGGTCAGTGTAAACTGGAAATGTATAGCTTGATGTGTAGCCGTGTGTACGTACGTCTCTTAGGATGGTGTGCAGGTATCGGAAAGGGAGAGACACTAGGTTCAGGACCCATAGTGTCCTTGTTTGACCCGCGGCCGCTACTAGCGAGCTCGTCCGCTGCATCGTTGCCTCAAGAGCCGCTGTGCCCCTTGATCCATAGAATGGTTAAGTTGTTGAAATTGGGACATTCGAATATCAGCCCAGAGTTAACTGAATGATTGCTGAGGGCTTGTAGAACCGCCATGCTGTCCGAGAGTAACCAGATCGGGAAACTCCAAATATTTGGATCCATCTTTGACGATTGTAATAAAATTACTAAGGGGTTAAAGCCCTCGCATTGGTGGTCTTCATACAGTTGGATCTTGTCTACATAATTGAGTATGTCTTGTCAAAATGTCATTTTTCGATATGCAGTCATTAATTGTTTTGCATTATGGAAAATTGGAAAGTTCATCTAGTCCAGTATTGAATGATGTATCATTTTCCCAACGAATCACGTGATTCGTCGCTAGTTGCATAGGATCACGCAAATTTCTGATCGGTTCACATGATCGGATGAGACTGCAAAATCAACTATGATCCACATGATCCAAGCAATGCAAAGTCGTTGCTGAGTACCTAGATTTTTATTTGTTTGTTGGGAATAGCCCCATAATAATTAATTTTAATAGTGATTTAGTGAATTAAAACCAGTGATCGGAAAAAGGTGAGCTAATTTACCTAAACTTCAAAGAACACAGACAAAAAGTGGAGACTTCCTTACGACAACATTTTTTTCGGGAAAATTGTCCCGGATTTCGGGATATCAATAAAGTACCTACATTTAATATGACACATTTAGGACGACACGTTTGGTCCAGTGGCTAAGCGATTGGCTTCTGCGCTACGGGTCGTGGGTTCGATTCCCACACGGAACAAAAATTTGTGCGGCCTACAAATGGTTGTCCCGGGTCTGGGCGTTTGTTTGTGAGATTTGTGTCTGTAAACGCACCCACGATACAAGAGAAATCTTAGTGTGGGGCAACGTTTTTTTAAAAATAAGAAGAAGAATTTTAATGTTATTAATACAGAAAACAATTGAATTCGTTTCCTGTTTTTGTTTTCCAAAATTTACGCAAAACCAGTTGACAAGTTTTTTATTGTTTTCAAAAAAGGAAATTGTCTTTTATTTTTTGAAAACAATAAAAAAACGTGTCTACTGGTTATGAGTAAATTTTAAAATTTAGAAAATTAATGTTGTCGTAAGGAAGTCTCCACTTTTTGTCTCTGTTCTATGAAGTTTAGGCAAATTAGCTCACCTTTTTCCGATCACTGACTATAACATTTCATTCCGAAAATACGTGTACTTTTTGGTACTTACTTATATTGTAATGAGATTTAACACATACATTGCTACCACAATTTTCTTGAAGTTCATAGCGATGCCGCCAGGCGTGTCCGCGGCACTACATCTAGTTAAACACGGACCCGCCAGACGTGTTCAGTGGCACCTGGATATAGTTAAATTCTTTTGCCGCCTATTTTTCGGTTTTAACGACGAGTTTTAGTCAGTTTGCCACATGCAGCGCAAGAATCAAGGTGATTAAAATACGGTAGTGAGGTTTAACCTGGAATTATGGCTGGAAATAGATTTCTAGGTAAGCACTTAAAATAATTTTGTAAGAGATCGTAAACATTTTATAGTTATTGGTGATATTTTAGAGTAGAATCTGTTTTTTTATTCTAGTGAACTCTAATTTTGTTTAAATTAGGTAGATCATTTTGTTTACTTAGATTGATATTGGTATACAACGTGTGTTTTTTGATATCCCATAACTCTAGGGTTATATTATTTAAGTAAAAACAACACAAAATCTCCCAGAAAAGGTGGTCCAAAAACGCATAGTTTCGAAGATATAATCAATCATAATTAAATTATAGGTATCTAAGTTTCATTGATAAATAAGAGTAATTCATTTTAATTCAAACCAATAATTCATATTTAAAGCTAAGAAAATGCGACGTTGTCATATTTCACGTAAGGGTGTTTTACATTAATAATCGTGACATTGTCGAATTATTTTGTATGAAAAATGAAACAAAAAAAAAGATGATTGAAGAATAATTCATATGCCAGTTGGTTCTTTGATACGGTCTCAATCATACCCTAGAGTTATGGGATATCAAAAAAAACACCTTGTATAGAGATACTTAGAGCGGGGGCACACGATGCGTTGCGGCGCCGCACCGCAAAGATTTCACCGTATCAGCGGGCACACGAGCGGTGCGGCGCCGCAACGTTGTTCTGTCGCAGCGGCGCCGTAGCAAAAAAATCGTAGAGATAAAAATCGAAACGAGCGAGCGTGTGTCCTTCCTTGTGACGTATAAACAACTGAGCGGTGCCGCTCCGACAGTTATAAGTGTATAGTCTATGGCTCCGACGTCGCAACGCATTCACCCCTCCCCGCCTCGTCTCGATGGTTGCAAGTCCGGTGCGGCGCCGGAGCACATCGTGTGACATGCCACAGATATTTCTATGTAAGACGACGCAGCGACACCGTTCCGGCGCCGCACCGACGCCGCAACGCATCGTGTGCTCACGCTCTTACAGTTTCGCCGTCGCCACGCAATCGAATTACTTGGTATATTTTTAACTAGCACAAATGTCGACAATCTATGATGAACTTGTATATGTGGACACGCCTGGCGGGTTTTCGGAATTACAAAATCACTTTTTTACCGGGGGCCACTTCAAAAATCTTTAGTTTATTGCTTGAGGATAACGTACTGGGAATTCCAATAGACAATGTAGACAAATTTTCGAAATGTCATTGAAAGAAACAGAACACGCCTGGCGTGGCTGTTCGAGGCGTAGTTATAGAAATTCGCAAGAACACGCTAGGCGTGTCGGTAGCATTGAACGTGTTAAGCAATAGGTACTTTCTATGCAATAAGCTGGAACAGGTCACCTACATAAACCAAGGTATTGGAGTCATGTTCTGTGACTACTGAAAATAAAAGTTAATTTCGCAAGATATAAAAAATGTTTTATTTTATATGTGAAAAATGTTTTGGTTCTAGCTGTTCAAGATTTTACACAATAAACACTTGCACAAAATGTGCTGCATAACATTGGTATCAATTTAGAACTTATACCCCCTTAATACAAAAGATGGTCTAAGAAAAACCTAGGTTTTAAAATAGCCCTGTCTCTTTTTGTTATATGACATAAGTGATGGATATATTTTAAACCTGGGTTTACCTTAGTCTTGGTTTAAACCATCTTTTGTAGTAAGGCCCATCAAGTTCTAAGCAACTTGCTTTAGATTTTTAAAGCAGTACACAACATAGACCCTTTAATGTGATTAAATGAAATGAGATTCTATACACTTTAAACTGATAACACTAAAAATGCTTACAACATTAGGAATGCTAAAAGTATAAAAAAACCTTTTGAATGTCACAAATACACAGTCACTGTGTGATAAATAAATGTCCTGCAAATGGGGCAAGTGCGCTGATATCCATACAAGCGTCTGCAACAGTCAGTGCACAGGCAAACATGGCGACATGGCAGTGTAAGTACGCATTTTTGCCGTTCTTGACATATCACACATAATGAGTCAGCAGCATTTGCAGCATCATCTACATCTGAAGAAGTAAAGTTATCTTCTCTAGAACCCAAGTCTTGGCCACCAGCCATTTGTGTTATTATACCAACTTCAGAGTTGGTGAAATAATTAAAAAGTACATAATATAAATATAAAACATTTCTAATCAGTGACCAATACAACATGGTAATTTGAATAATTATAGTTTCTTTAAAATGCACACATAAACGCACAATTATTATAGCACTTGTGATTCCCATAAAAGACTGTAAAGGCACTTCTGTTAAATAATTTGTGAATTTTAATAAAGTCATATAGGCGTCTACAATTATATTCACTATGACATGGCCAATATATTTGAACACCACCTTCAGCAACTGTGGAAGATGTACAGGCACGAATGTGACTATAAGCCATACTGTGTCCCCCACAAATATCACAGCACTCTTCAATAAAGTCATCACCTCACTCAGCATCACAACAATTGCTTGTATGAACCAGTTCGCCGCGGATAGCACTACACTGCATTTCAAATATATGTCGTTGTAGGCATCAAGAACTCCATTCTGTATATGAATTAATTGATTGACAAATGCATCAATTATTCCGTTGGCAGAAGCCGGTATTTCTTCAGTAAATATCGATATATTATCTTCATACACTATTTGAAAAAATAAAGTTAAGCTTTTTAAAGTACTTATTATTATAGATGAGATCCACGTTACAGTTGAAACAATTAATTTTCCAGTAAACGATGCCAAAAGTAGAATAGTTTGAAGAGTTGTAGCAAATACATTGATAATTTTAGCCACAAGTGAAATCATAATTGTGATTTCATTATTGTGATGAAAATAGGATTGTAAGTCTTTTAAAAATTTACTTTCCGTGCGTACAACCTTCAACAAAAAATAACGTTCAATGCTATCAGAGTACTTTTTTGTTGATAGCGTTGATTGTCTTACTATCAGTCATGATGAGATGAGTGACACTAATGACAGTTGACAACTTCAACTTGATATGTTGTCATGCATGCAGCAGCTGATTAAAGGTAAAACCGCGCTAGGCGGAACTACACCGCAGCGGAACTGAGCGTCACGACGCGTAATTTTTTGGTAAGCCGCACTTGAACTGCAGCGGCGCTACAAAAATATATTCAGTAAGTAGCTAGGCAACCTCTGAGCAAGATGAACGACGAAATGGATAATAATATGATTATTATTTCCTTGTTGTGCGAGGAAGAGGAAAGGATCGAGTAAGAATAAGAACAGGCAAGAAAAAAGCAAAGAATAGCTAACATGACATATCAAACTCGCGATATGAAGAAGGAGAGTATTTTACGCTTTTGCCACGACTTAAGAAGGATCCAATAAGATTCCATACTTATTTTAGAATGTCTCAATACAAATTCAATGAGTTATTACAAATTATGCAGCCGCTTATACAAAAGATGGACACACTATACCGAAAAGCGATAGGAGTGGAATGAAGTTTGTCGAACCGCGCTCCGCGGCAGCGGAACTACAAGTCGCGACACTTTTGGTCAGTTGCTCAATTTTGCCGCGCAGTTCAGTTGCAGTGCAGTTCCGTTGCCGCTTAGTGCGTGTTGTCTCATATAATTTCATATAAATAATATTTTGACGCGTCGTGTCGCTCAGTTCCGCTGCGGTGCAGTTCCGCCTAGTGCGGTCCTACCTTTAAAGATGTTTGATTTTTGGCCACCACTATGTACAGAAAAATAGGAAAAAAAATAGGAGAATTCCATAAAAATACTAATCAATTAATTTGAAGAAGAGTACTCTTGTACTGGAATTATTATTTGGCGACGTTTTTTAATATGTTAACCCTTTCTTTCTGGTAGCCGTGACAGTTGTGATTAGGTATAATGACATAGTTTGACAACTTTGACAGTCCTAGGTTTCGTGTACAACACCTGTTATTTCTATTTTATTATAATTTTAACGAAATCCAAGTATTTTCGTCTTTAAACAACGTAGATAGGGTAAGCAAGTACACAAGAAATAAACACTATGAAGTCATTGACATGTCAACAGTTGTCAAAATGACATTTCACATAATTTCGATCCGCCATATTTTTGTGTTGTGTTGCTCTCCTTGACCAAGCTACCTTGAATGTACAATTAAACGAAGTAAAATTACAGAAAATTAACATTAAAAAACGGTTACTTTATTGTATAGCTCTAATTACATATAGTGTACATGGTGCTAGCCCAGGCTCCATACATTTCTGAAACATCTCCTTTAGGTTTGACAAGTTTCTCCATGTACTATGTCCATGAGTTTCACCAATCCGATGCTAAGGAAGACCTATTAATGAATTTCAGCCTATTACGGTAATACGGTATTCATTACACAGACCCGACTCGACTTTCAGGCGCGACCCGACTCGGACTAATCCAGCGTTTCCCAAACACTAGACAGACTCTCCAGTTGAGGTAATATTATGGTGAACCTGGCACGCGTTTATTTCTCTTTCAAGCTTCGCATACTATTATCTAAGGCTCAAGTAGAGACGATCGTTGGTGAAATAATTATTTTATCTGAGAAAAGGAACAAGAAACGTATTTGGATAAAGTAGTGGTTAAAAATCGATCAGAATACAGCTATCTAAACCGAGTAAGTCGGCCGCTCGGCCGGCTAATCTAGGCAAGCGACGCTCGCAATGCATACAAATGCGCGGATTGGTCGGGCCCGGCCCGGCACAGGACAGGCGGGCGCTGGCATGCCGAAAAAGTGGACCCGCGACCCTGACTCAGATATCTTGGGCCTCTGGCCGCCCGCTGGGTTTAAGAGTTTCACAGACAGAGACAGAGAGGCTAAAAATTGTGGGGTAAATTCCTCACCCCGGTCACTCACACATGCGCGCAAACATTCGTACATTCTACGAATGTTTTCAAATTAAGGAAAAACTTTGCATAATCATTTGCAAATGTGGTCCCACACTTGTGGGATTGTATCCCTATCTAGTCTGGGGGCTTACTATGACCTCTTAAAGCAGGGCAGAAGTTGCCTGGAAGTTGAACTGCCCTGCTTTTTTGTACTATGTCATCGTTATAGCAGGCCTGTAGCAGACCTGCTACGTTGACGTTTACGAAATCCGTTCACCTTTTTTTTTGTATAGAGTTTTCATACCATGACGTGTTATTTGATAGCAACTGAGCGTATATTGAGCGGCCGTAATGTCAAATTATGCGATTTTGAAAAACTTATTTATGAGCTTATTCAACATTGTTTGGTATCTAAATTATCGCACGAAAAAAAGATTTATTTCAGGCTTTTAATGTTGTCTACTATGTGGACGACATTGTCGGTTCGTGATAGTCATGTGCAAGATCGGAGTGTGAAAGATATCAGGGCTTCAATTTGGACTGTCGTTGGAGCTTCAAAAAGCATTCCGGTCGCTTGGTTATTCAGATTTAGAGGATAGTTGGTGCCCGATAGACTGCTGTTCAATCTCTACGCGAGGATTATGCCGTCAATTGCACTTTACGGGCCACTTGCGTACTTGTAGAGATTTTCTTTATTAGTATTATAAGACATTTTTACAAAAGTTTCTAAATGTTTTTTGTACGTTCCATACCTCGTTGGGTAGCTGATTCAATAAGGATGTTTGTCTTGCATTTTGTACACTTAGTGTCGTAGTCAATTTTTGAGATAAACATCATTCTTTATCGTGGACCTCGACAATTTTCTAATACACTTTATTAACTTTTAATGATTATTTTCATTTGGATGGTCATTAAGAACACTTAAATACGCAGGAAGCTTTATAAAATTATCAGCTACAAGCTAATATCATAATCAAAGCCAGTCAATTTGATATTTAAAAGATAAATCATGTTTAAGGAGGAATTCTGGATATTATTCAAAATAATACAAAAATTGCAATATCTCGAAATCCATTGACTTTCGGTAGAACTTATAAGGGGTTAAATTTGTTGCATTTTAGCCCCCCTAAAACGTAGTGTAAGAAATACGTCGATTTATCAGTATATACTGCTTATCGCTCGCTCCTACAGCTACCCTACATGCTTGTCTGGCAAGGGGTTGGAACTATCAAAAATGTCTGGCTAGTGAGAAACTATCATCTAATCATTACCCAAGTATTATGTATAAAAATCAGCTTTTATACTATAACGTAAGTAGAATTATAATTTCATGAACATTAAGGGTGTCTGGCAAGGGGTTGCCACGATGTTAAGTGTCTGGCAATGAATGACGTGATTTTTAATAATATTCTGAAGGTAATACCAAAAAATCACACTTTATTATTTGACGAAATTAGACCGGTATTTTACATACCCTTAGTACCGCTTACCTCCCAAAGCCACGATAACCCAAACTTCATAATGGTCCATCGTTCTTACGTGTGTTGGGATCATGCGCTGACAAACTTTCAGCTTTTATAAAATGACGAAGGTCTGGGGTTCACGGGCTCTTGCTCTAATAGGTACCTATTGCAATATTTTATGCGATTTATTTAAGGTTATTTAAAAATTCCCACAGGTGAAGCAGTTGGTTCATACTAACACGGCGGCAATGCCTTGTTTGTGTTTCACTATAATAAAAATAAAAGCATCACATTTTAATAAAAAATTAGAGACTATATGCCTAGTTTTAAGTCTATATTTTGATAAAGGTAAGTAAACAAACGTACGAGATTGTTGAAACAGGATTCACAATAAAGTATGAAATCACAACGAAATGCAATTTTACAATTTCATTGACAACTTCGATCGACTAACTGTGATACAGATATCAGAATGATCACAGAATGTCACGCTGCGGAAACAAATTTACCTAAAAAACACTTAAAACTGCATTAACTAAAGTATTTAATAACTACATCGATGTCAAGTGGGGAACAAAACAACTCAAGATGTTTTTTTAAATTTACGCGCTAAAAAAGTTGACAAAACTAATCCACGTAGGTACGTTCATAACCACGTTGTTTCTTTTATTCTTAGAGTCACAAAGGTCTTTTGAACGTGAAACTTTTGCTTTTTTGAGCTATTAAATAATGTATCATAGTCAGTGGTTATACATAATCTTAGATACAACGTGTACTTACCCAAAAAAAACATGTTTTTATTATTTTCAAAAAAACCGGTTAATTGCTAATGAATTTTATTTAGATTTTAGAACGTTTTCCATTAAAAAGACATTGATGTCACAGCAGGCCAGAGACAAGCTTAGCCGTTCACCTTTGTTCAATAGTCGTTCACCTTTAGTACTGTCATGGTACGATTTTTAGCGATTCAGAAGCAGGCCTGCTTTTGAACGGGTAGTGACTGGCTGGCATTTGAACGTTTTCTTATGACGTCATGGTAAGCCCCCTGTGCTTGTGGGCAAAGAGAATGCTTGTGGGTTCGCGTATTCGTACGAATGTGATTGACAGGGGTTATTACACGTACACATAAGGGTTGCACGATAAACTTAAATATCGTATCGTTGCTGCGACACGCTTGTCAAGTAGGATTTCCGATCTTTGAATAAAAGATCGATTTTATGAATAGATTCGAACCATGGACTGTGAGATCTATCCATTTAAAAAATAGATTACAAAAGATCGAGTCGAAAACCTATTTTTCCTGAGATTTTTTTGACGAGATTGAGAATATGGAAAATACCAAAAAAAAACAAGTTATTAAAAAAAATTGTTCATAAATTTGTTATACAGGGTTACAGGTTAAGTCGACCTAGATCCTTTAAGAGGTTTTAGTTTTCATCATTCCTAGCTGATTTGACTATGAAACACCCCACCCCAAACCTAACCCATATTGAAATATTCGATTTTGATTATTTTTTAAATAAAATGAAGATTTTTTGTGTAATTGTCCTTTTTTTCGGATTTTGTGCCTCTAATTGATAATGTTTTTGCTATTTTTGTGTAGTAGATTAGTTTGTTTATTACTCTCAACACAAAAAATAACATGTTATTGAACCAACTGGGTAGTAGTCGACGATAGAAAGTTTAAAAAATAAACAAATTTGTAAAAACATTTTTTTTCTTTTAAGAATATTTCAAAAAAAGTCTATGACAGTTATGCTGCAGATGTACTAAATAAAATCTACGTTTCTTTAGCTATCCAACAAGGTATAACAAGCTAGGGTATCATCATGATATTCAGAAAAAAACTGTGATGTAATGCTTTCAGGCAGTAGTAAAAAATAACTGTACTTATGGACAAAGTTATCACTTGGGTCAGCAAACGAAATAAAACAAACTAAATAGCTAAAACAACATTTATTATTATTTTTACAATTCATGTTCCACATGTCCGCCTCTGTTTCGCACACATAATCGCATTCTGTGCCTTAGTCCACTTTTAACCACACCAGTCGTTAAGCCTCTTCTAATTTCGTTTGCCGCATCGATAATTTTCTGTCTTAAAACATCAACAGATGAGATTGGATGAGGTTCGTTATAAACTAAACTTTTCATATGGCCCCATAAATAAAAATCCATGGGGGTCAGGTCGGGACTTCGGGCTGGCCACGGTATGGGTCCACCTCTTCCAATCCATTTGTTGGGGTAATTAGTGTCTAGCCACTCTCTGACACTTCGTCGGTAGTGTGCAGGGCAACCGTCATGTTGATACCACATATCTCGGATTAAATTGAGGGGTAAATCTTCCAGTAATTCGGGTAAATCGTTTCTTAAAAAGTTTTCGTAATGTTCCCCATTTAAATTGTCAGGCAGAAAATATGGCCCAATCAAATGGTTTGAGATTATTCCCATCCAGACATTCAAACTGAACCGTCTTTGTGATCCCTTTGGTCGCTTCTTATTGGGATTTCTGTCTTCTTTCGGAGCCCAATAATGAGCGTTGTGGTAATTGGTGATGCCGTCTTTATCAAATTTTGATTCATCTGTCCACAAGATGTGTCTGAATGCTGGGTTTTCTAAATCTGCGTTGAGCATGAATCTGCAGAAATCAAACCTCCTCACAGGATCTCCTTCTTCGATAACATGTACCGGCGTGTAATGGTAGGGATAAAGGCCTGCAGTATTCACTGTAAACCACACTTTCCACTGCGATAGTCCAAGTTCTCGGGCAACAATATTAGTGGAAGTAGTTGGATCCGATCTAAACCGTTGCACTATTTCATTGTCTTGCTCTTCATCGTCATCATTAATACGAGGTCTGCCTAGGTCTGATCGTCGCCTCGAAACAGAGCCAGTCTCTCTTAGTCGTCGGTAAACTCCGTCAAAAACACTGACGTCCGGTACTCGGCGCCCGGGATAACGTGCAATGTATTCATCCCGAGCTCGCGCGGATACACAGTTGCAGTACCCGTAACAAATTAAAATATCCGCATATTCCTCGTTCGTGAAGGTCGTCATCGTCAACAGTTCCAAATCAGAAGTACGTATCGAAGTCCAGTTAACAAGCACAGTCACAAATCGAAGGGGAAACAGTCCAGAAACACAAGCCAAGTCGAGTATGAATCCAAGAGCACTAAGTATCACATCTACTACGGACGAATCGCGTAAGCAGACTAAAACCAAACAGAATAACAACAAAATGGCCGAAAATAATCTATCTCCCTCACACCTACATAAATCGTCCCGCTTGCACGCACCACAGCTCCATCGAAGAACAATAGTACCGTAATTTTTGCTACTACCTGGGACCCTTTTATGAAAGTTTTTTCTAAGAATTTTGATAATACCCTAGCTTGATATACCTTGTTGGATAGCTAAAGAAACGTAGATTTTATTTAGTACATCTGCAGCATAACTGTCATAGACTTTTTTTGAAATATTCTTAAAAGAAAAAAAATGTTTTTACAAATTTGTTTATTTTTTAAACTTTCAATCGTCGACTACTACCCAGTTGGTTCAATAACATGTTATTTTTTGTGTTGAGAGTAATAAACAAACTAATCTACTACACAAAAATAGCAAAAACATTATCAATTAGAGGCACAAAATCCGAAAAAAAAGGACAATTATACAAAAAATCTTCATTTTATTTAAAAAATAATCAAAATCCAATAACGTAAACCTACCCAAATTGGTCCGCCCACCATAATCCGACCACTAATTGTGTCTGAATTTTTTTTATTAACACAGTGTATTATTAAGCTAGGTCTTATTGGAATTTGAAACTACACTTTTAACTTTGTTTACCACTAAAAGAGATTTTATAGATATTTGTTTTGTTTCGCGATAATATTACAATTCATAACGAAACGGTGCATTAAGCGCGTTTTTAATAGTCAAAACGAGTTCTGTAAAGATTTAAACTGAATTTAGTAAGTTTAAAGTTTATGTGGTATAGTATAATCGATAGACTTGAGTTACGAGTAGTTATTAGATGATTTCGTTTATAATTAGTATGCAAAACTTATCAAAATAAAGTGGACGGTGTTATAGCTAGTAACACTACAGTACTGATCGAATACCGACCGGAGGTCGGTATAGGGGAAATTACCGTGTTCACTTTAACTGATACAATTATATTTGAGTTATAATAAATCAAACCTAGAAATCATTTTTATTATTTACCTATTTGGTAAAGAATCTTGTGACCGAAATACGACCTACTATAAATTGTTTATTTATTTCGATAACTGTATTTTAATTTCATGAAAATTCATTATTAGCACCGTCGTTTATGGAGAAAAGCAGTATAATACTTACATGATTTTCAATTAACTGTACTTGTTATTGGTTTTATTCTAATATAATTTATTTCTAAAAAATGTTTACTATCTATCGACATTGTTTATTTCTCTAAAAATATTAAACTTGTCTATAATTGAAGTAGTTGAAAAGCGGTCGGTTGTTAGGTAACCGTTTTACATCATTTCATAATACCGTCCACCCTCAAAGCTTATCGTGATTTGTACTCATTTCGAAGGGCTTGAACTTTTAGCTGAAACTTAAAGTTTATATGACTACATTGTAAACTTTATGTTAGCACCTTTCGGCTCCTTTATCTGACCTTGGATATCAATCAACTAGGAAAAGAGTGCCCATTGAGACAAATCGAACGAGCTGAAACCATTGATGAAACAAAACAACTCGAAGAGCTTATTATACATTGTGGAGTAGACGGATTTTTTCTGTGACAGTCATATTGTATTTGGATTCCGACCTCATTTCCAGAATCATCATACCCAAAAACCATAGACAAGAAACCATAAAAAAACGATACTCATGAAAATAACTTTTTGAATTTTGACTCATCCTCGGCATCAGCACCGCCGAAAATTATGGAATTGACATGACGAATCATTTCCAAATTTTTATGGCGACCATCTTGGATTTTGAAGTTGCCCTCGTTTTCTTCATCAGCACACCCGAATGCCATGGAATTAACACCATGACGACTAACTCGCCGCCCGCTCGACTAACGCCATTTTGGATATTGGTTTTGCCCACATTTTTGGCATCAGCAGCCCCGAAAACCATGGAATTGACACCCATGATGAATAATTTTCGATTTTTATAGCCGCCATTTTGGATTTTTGTTTTGCCCAAATTTTTGGCATCAGCAGCCTCGAAAACCATGGAATTGACACCCGTAATTAATAATTTTCTATTTTTACATCCGCCATCTTGGATTTTGGTTTTGCCCAAATTTTTGGCATCAGCAGCCTCGAAAACCATGGAATTGACACCCGTAATTAATAATTTTCTATTTTTACATCCACCATCTTGGATTTTGGTTTTGCCCACATTTTCGGCATCAGCAGGCCCGAAAACCATGGAATTGACACCCATGACGAATAATCAGTAATTTTGTATAACCGTCATCTTGTATTCCGAATTCGACCAATTTTTTTGGCATGGGCACCCGAATAACCCATGCAAATAAGAGTTTTGTTAGAATAAACGCATTTGTTACAACTAGATTAAAGTAATCAAAAAAAAGGTTAATTATTTAATATAACTTCAGTAGTTTAACATCTTTTGGCGAGATTGAGATTGCTAGTAAAATTGGGACCAGCGGTATAAGCTCTAAGGGAGCAGCGCGCGCACACCGTCACGAAAAAGGTTTAAACGTTGATTCTTATTTATTTATTTATTTATATTCCGTTCCTACAGACAAACCGTGGAAATGGTTTTGTGGGGCATTGATCTTAATTAATGCAACGTTTTTGTACTATACAAGGTTAGTCAGAAAGGGGGTACTAATCCGAAAGGGTGTTAAAGTACCCATAATAATGGACAACTTTTGTTCTACAACTTTCCCCAAAAATCAATTAATTTAGAGAAATAGCTGTTCAAAGATTTCACTAAAAATACGCTACAACAACCCTATCATCAGCTGTGTTTACATCTTAGGTCATATTTCGGGTCACGAAACAGTATAGGTACAAATAAAAATGGCCGACTTTTCCCCTCGCAATTGCAACTTTGTAAGATTACCTTACAAAGTTGCAATTTAAAGGAACAAAAAAATTGCGCAGACACGACAGTTCGCAATAGTATTGTACCTAATAATGCTCTGCATCTCAGAGTGTTTTGTGTTAGCGCTGTTAGACTAATATTTTATCGGCTTATTATTATTAACAACTGACTAACCTGAAATTAAGGTTCCCTGTACCTACTTACTTAGAATATCTGTAATAACAGATGAAGAACCGTCAACTTGTCTATCAAAGGCTTGGATCACAAAAGCACGTAATTATTATTATGCTCTATTCTACATTAACAACTATTCCGATGCATCAGCAGCCAGTACAATAAGTAAGTTAATATCACAAACAATCCGAACAAAACAAACCTTCAAAATTGACCAATAATCTTACCGCACGATGTCGCTTCTGCAATACGTGGTCTGTAACGCCGACAAAGAGACGCCGCGGCGCCAGCGGCAAATTCAACTAGACTCTTTGTTCCGGCCGCTTGCCGCTTTAGTGTTGTGCAAAACTCAATTTTATAATTTTTTTTGGGAATGCGTACATGTTACGTACGTAGGACCTGTCTGTCAGTCATTTAGTAAGACTAACAAATTAATGATTATTATCGTACGTAATAAACGTGTGTGTAGGTACTAAGAAATGTACCTAAGCACTATCTTTTGAAAGCGCATGAACTCGACTAGATAGATTTATCGATTTCCGTAATTGACCGTATTTCATAAGTTATTTTCCTTTTTGATAAAAACTTTGCGAGCATTTAAAGTTCCATCCTCTTAAACTTAAAATAAATCAGTTTTTTCAGCATGCTATTGCTAACCTAAGATCTTAGGCTTTAAATGTGTGTTCGAATCCCATATTATTATGATGTAGTGATAGATCCCCGTGACAGAAAGACACAAAATTTAAGGAATTTAAAAAAAGTTATTGAATTTGAATCCATTGTCAAATTCTCCGGAATATCGCGGGATTAAGTTTTTGGGATAACGTTGCACATCTCTAAAAGTGTTATAGCCTAAACATTTTATCCGATATTACTCGTATTATTGTAGGTAAGATTTCTTAGTCGCTTGCAACACTTCCCGGAATACAGTCGATAATTTTGATTGTTTACGCGAGTCGTGTTTTAATTTTTGTTGTTTTTACACGGAGGTTGACGGAGTACCAAATGAGGAGTGTTATAACATGGTGATGTGTAACGATAGTTGTGATGCCGTGCTCTCAACAGGCCATGAATTGTCCGGCAAAGGTTTTCGGTCTAGTATTCGAGGATTGTGTTGTGATCCAGCTAGTACAGCGGCGCGGCGCCGGCGCTTCGCTTCTTTTCGCTCGCAGCCCTAGAGCGTACTGGGATCAGCAGTTCCCCATGTAGATCGGACGTGGCGTTCCTGTAGCCTGGCCTCCTCGCTCACCAAACCTGATTCCGCTGGACTTATTGTGGGGTCACGTGAAGTGTATGGGTTACGCTACGGACTACAGCAATGAAAACAAGATGGGGTAAAGAGTAACATCTGCGTTTGAGAGCATGAAAGACAATCCGCAGATAGATGTTACGTAATGCGATCGCATCCGTCCGTAGGTACCTACATCGCCACGCGTCTTTGTGCATCACGCGATAAGGGCGGCAGATTGATCCTATTTTGTTTGTGATAACCAATAGTGCTTCTTGTGTTCCTATTGGAAATGAACCCTTTTCGTAGTGTCCGTGGTGATAGATTCATTTGTAGGTAACGTAAGTTCATAAAACTAACAACCGAAAGTGCTTGTTCCATTCGGAATTGAACCCTTCTTGTAGTGTCCGTGGTGATACGGGGGACATCCATGCGTAGGTAGGTTAGGTACCTACGTACTTACATAAAACATTAATGACCAAAAGTGTTTCTTGTGTTTCAATTTAAAATTAAGACGACACGTGTGTGACATTCTCGTTGGCAGAGAAAGCGTCGACATCAGAAATGGTAAGTTTCTAGGTAATAATCATAATTATGTTCAAAAACTTCCGCTACACGCACACATACACAGTATCATAGTAACCTACGATTTCGGCGGCAGTCGTAGGTACGTAGGTACAGCTGGCGCTTTGTATTTTACCGCCCGCGCCGCCCGCACCGAACCGATAGGCTTATAACAAAATTAGGGTTGCGGAGTTTTTGAAATAAATAATATTTATTTACTTTTGTATGGAAATAAAAACATACGATTTTTTTTTTTTTAACACATGCTATAAAACAGTCTTCAGTGATACTATAAGTGGCTTTCGGATTAGTACCCCCTTTCTGACTAACCTTGTATAAAAAAAACCTCTTTTCTAAATGACACCATGAAGTTACTTGTTTACATAGATCTACAAGGTGTCTAAAGCTCTGCAAAAAAGAGTACGAAAAATGGGGGTGCCACTAACAATAAGCGCTCTGGTAGAAAGTCGAAGTGAACTTCTACCGCGCATACATAATAAATGGAATGGGGCATCAACCGGGACTGCCCACTGGTGCTCTACGAGAGTGCAGTCAAGGACTGTCCCCGGGTGATGTAAGACAAGAGGGCACAAGAATGAGTATTTCAAAATATAGAACCTTAAATTATTGGTCTATTGATACGGGTGTTTAATGGACAAGTCCAACTTCTTTTTCTGGTAGAAAATTGGTTTGGCAGACGGTGGCCCACTAACTCGCTAGCTGGGCCCCCTGGAAAACCGCCAGAACAGGCAAAAGGGGGCAACACCACTGTGAGCTGTTAAGGGTATCGAGATCGAGAGGTGAGACCCTGGTTTCAGCAAGTTTGCAAAGGGCAAATTTGGTGGACGGTATTAGGTATGTCAGTGGTCGGATTACGGCTGACAGTTATTTCCCGGACGGAATTAAGGCGGGCAGCAGATTTGAAACTACTTGTTACTTTTTACTTCATATCAAAACGAATTAAATGTGAATTTTATATTCCTTCCTAGATTTAATAAATATATGAATTTTACTTTAATATGAGACCTACAGCACCAGAGTTTCCCTTATCAGTCGCTATGTCTGAATAAAACAAAAACGATGGTCCTTAGGAGGTCGGTATTTGGTGGGTTTACGTGTAAACCTACCCAAATTGGTCCGCCCACCATAATCCGACCACTAATTGTTACCGCATTTTTTTATTAACACAGTGTATTATTAAGCTAGGTCTTATTGGAATTTGAAACTACACTTTTAACTTTGTTTACCACTAAAAGAGATTTTATAGATATTTGTTTTGTTTCGCGATAATATTACAATTCATAACGAAACGGTGCATTAAGCGCGTTTTTAATAGTCAAAACGTCAAAACCAGACATGGGACAATTAGAGAGTTCTGTAAAGATTTAAACTGAATTTAGTAAGTTTAAAGTTTATGTGGCATAGTATAATCGATAGACATGAGTTACGAGTAGTTAATAGATGATTTAGTTTATAATTAGTATGCAAAACTTATCAAAATAAAGTGGACGGTGTTTTAGCTAGTAACACTACAGTACTGATCGAATACCGACCGGAGGTCGGTATAGGGGCAATTACCGTGTTCACTTTAACTGATACAATTATATTTGAGTTATAATAAATCAAACCTAGAAATAATTTTTATTATTTACCTATTTGATAAAGAATCTTGTGACCGAAATACGACCTACTATAAATTGTTTATTTATTTCGATAACTGTATTTTAATTTCATGAAAATTCATTATTAGCACCGTCGTTTATGGAGAAAAGCAGTATTATACTTACATGATGTTCAATTAACTGTACTTGTTATTGGTTTTATTCTAATATAATTTATTTCTAAAGAATGTTTACTATCTATCGACATTGTTTATTTCTCTAAAAATATTAAACTTTTCAATAATTGAAGTAGTTGAAAAGCGGTCGGTTGTTAGGTAACCGTTTTACATCATTTCATAATACCGTCCACCCTCAAAGCTTATCGTGATTTGTACTCATTTCGAAGAGCTTAAACTTTTTAGCTGAAACTTAAAGTTTATATGACTACATTGTAAACTTTATGTTAGCACCTTTCGGCTCCTTTATCTGACCTTGGATATCAATCAACTAGGAAAAGAGTGCCCATTGAGACAAATCGAACGAGCTGAAACCATTGATGAAACAAAACAACTCGAAGAGCTTATTATACATTGTGGAGTAGACGGATTTTTTCTGTGACAGTCATATTGTATTTGGATTCCGACCTCATTTCCAGAATCATCATACCCAAAAACCATAGACAAGAAACCATAAAAAAACGATACTCATGAAAATAACTTTTTGAATTTTGACTCATCCTCGGCATCAGCACCGCCGAAAATTATGGAATTGACATGACGAATCATTTCCAAATTTTTATGACGACCATCTTGGATTTTGAAGTTGCCCTCGTTTTCTTCATCAGCACACCCGAATGCCATGGAATTAACACCATGACAACTAACTCTTAAATTTTCATGGCTGCCATCTTGGGCTCTGGGTTTTTCCACAATTTCGGTATCATCAGCCCCGAAAACCATGGAATTGACACCCGTAATTAATAATTTTCAATTTTTACATCCGCCATCTTGGATTTTGGTTTTGCCCAAATTTTTGGCATCAGCAGCCCCGAAAACCATGGAATTGATACCCGTAATTAATAATTTTCAATTTTTACATCCAACATCTTGGATTTTGGTTTTGCCCACATTTTCGGCGTCAGCAGGCCCGAAAAACATGGAATTGACACCCATGACGAATAATCAGTAATTTTGTATAACCGTCATCTTGTATTTCGAATTCGACCAATTTTTTGGCATGGGCACCCGAATAACCCATGCAAATAAGAGTTTTGTTACGATAAACGCATTTGTTACAACTAGATTAAAGTAATCAAAAAAAAAGGTAAATTATTTAATATAACTTCAGTAGTTTAACATCTTTTGGCGAGGTTGAGATTGCGAGTAAAATTGGGACCAGCGGTATAAGCTCTAAGGGAGCAGCGCGCGCACACCGTCACGAAAAAGGTTTAAACGTTGATTCTTATTTATTTATTTATATTCCGTTCCTACAGACAAACCGTGGAAATGGTTTTGTGGGGCATTGATCTTAATTAATGCAACGTTTTTGTACTATATAAAAAAAACCTCTTTTCTATATGACACCATGAAGTTAGTTGTTTACATGGACCTACAAGGTGTCTAAAGCTCTGCAAAAAAGAGTACGAAAAATGGGGGTGCCATTAACAATAAGCGCTCTGGTAGAAAGTCGAAGTGAACTTCTACCGCGCATACCGCCAGAACAGGCAAAAGGGGGCAACACCACTGAGCTGTTAAGGGTATCGAGATCGAGAGGTGAGACCCTGGTTTCAGCAAGTTTGCAAAGGGCAAATTTGGTGGACGGTATTAGGTATGTCAGTGGTCGGATTACGGCTGATAGTTATTTCCCGGACGGAATTAAGGCGGGTAGCAGATTTGAAACTACTTGTCAGTTTTTACTTCATATCAAAACGAATTAAATGTGAATTTTATATTCCTTCCTAGATTTAATAAATATATGAATTTTACTTTAATATGAGACCTACAGCACCAGAGTTTCCCTTATCAGTCGCTATGTCTGAATAAAACAAAAATGATGGTCCTTAGGAGGTCGGTATTTGGTGGGTTTACGTTACATAATATTATTACATAAAAACACATTTTTTGTCTACATGGTTGACAGTTGGCAACAATAGTATCAAGTTGTAGCTTGATGTGCTGGCGTCTGTACATAAATTAATAATCTCGATCTAATCCATATAAGGTACTCTTTGATCTAATCCGATTTCACCAGTTTTTCAGCTGGCAAGTCTTTTTTTTGAGGTGAGAGCCGTCTCTACACGCGGGTGCAACTGGTGCAGCAGTGGTGCCCCAGCAGTCGGCCTCTGAAGGAAAGCGGTGCTGAGGCTTAGATGGCGCCGAGGCCCAAGAAATTATTTCAACCAGCAGTCAGCTGAAACTTACCAACATACATGTCGACGTGACGACACGATTGGTGCAGTGGCTAAGCGATTGGCTTCTGCGCCACGGGTCGTGGGTTCGATTCCCACACGGAACAAAAATTTGTATGGCCTACAGATGGTTGTTTCGGGTCTGGGCGTTTGTTTGTGAGATTTGTGTTTGTAAACGCACCCACGAATCCCACGATACAAGAGAAATCTTAGTGTGGGGCAACGTTTTAAAAAAAAAAAAAAATACATCATTGTATAGTAAGACACAACTAAGGGCGAGATTCACACACGGCACGACTTTACTTTACCGGCTAAAACCACCACGATGTTCCATCACTTGACCGTGGGACGGGGTCTCGGGACCTCTCCTTTGTGGGGCCTAGCCCCACGTCCTGCTGAGAGGCGCGTGAAACACGTCGCGCCGCCTACTCGGGCCTGTTACTGATCGGGCGGTGGGTCCCCTAACCCAGCGCCCGCAGGCCACACACTAGGGTGGCTGGAGGTCGTCGCGCGGCCTCCGCCGCCCGGTGCGTCTGGCGCGGGAAGGGGGAGTGGCAGCTACCGCTCTCTCTCTCCGCTCCCTCCTTGGTCGCCATCACCTCCTCGCGGGAGGCGCAGAATTAGATATAGGTATATCTATATCTGTGGTGCTGCAACAATACCTACTGTCACAAGGAATTGAACTAACCTTGTATAAGTATTATGTTGTACACACGGCTACACTTCAAGCTATGCAAAACCAGTATAAGCTGACCGTTACTTGTGCGAAAACATTATACAAAGCGACGCCAAGATAAACTGGTTTTGTATAGCTTAATGTGTAGCCGTGTGTACCTTGTTGATTTTAAAAAGTTTAAAATACTTATTAAAAATTAATTTTATTATTAAGTAGGTACTTATGTTTATTTAAAAAATAAACCACTGAATTCATGTGTACTATTTTATTTCACCAGCACCAGCTGATAAGAAATTCAATCAAAATAAATAGATACCTAAGTGGAAATTGATTATTACTATCAAGTAGTGCCAGCTCTAGCAAATTTCTCTGTTGACCCTATTTTCGTCCCCATTAACCCCGAGTTCCGGGTGAATAGGGATCATCTATTTTTGTTTAAACTAATGTGTTGAATGCTAATTGCATAATTAGTTTTAAATTAGATAACAAAGATACCACCAAGACTCAATCATTTTGATCCTGATACAGCAATATATCCATCAACAACTTTCTTAAAATTGTTCGTAAAGTTGGGGTTTGTCCCTATTCCCCCGTTTTACGGTACATGCACAATATTACAGTCTCAACCAAAGCATTGTACAGAGTTAAATGGAAGAAAAAAACAAAAAAAAAACGTACTTACATACACGTAAGTAACAGAAAATTAAACAGCAGAGAACAGAAATAAAAATATGGAATCTCTACATGTCTCTGTACCTAGCGATTGACCATGCCCATCACATCACATCGCTAGGTTTACTTCTTTGTATTGTCTTTTTTAACTTAAAGTAATGAATTTTATAAGTAAAAAGTAGATAAGTAATTAGACTTAATGTAGAACTAATCGCTTATCTAGATTTTGTTTTTTTAAAGTGCGTAATTTAAAAGTAAGTACATCGCTGGCTAACTTATAGAAAAAGTCATTTTTTATAAAAACTAAAACGGAACAAATTGCGTAATATGCAAATATAGATCTAATTATTTAATGTATTCGTTAAAACGCAGGGCATGGTCAATCGCTAGGTACAGAGACACAATCTCTACTGAAGCACTTAAAATCGGATCTGTCACTTTGTTGCCCCACCTCGCTAACCTGTTTAACACCATACTACAATCAGGAAAAGTACCAAACACAATGTGCCACTCGAATATAGTGCTTCTGCACAAGAAGGGCGACGAAAGCGATATCGAAAATTACCGTCCCACAGTCTAACACCCCACTTAACTATGCAAGACATTTATTAAAGTCATACATAATCGCATAGATAGGTAACTGGATAAACATCAACCACCAGAGCAAGCCGGATTTCGCCCTAGTTTCTCAACAACTGACCACCTTCAGACACTAAATCAGATCTTAGAAAAATTTGCAGAATTTAATAAACCACTGTATCTGGCCTTCGTAGATTATACGAAGGCCTTCGATAGTATATCAAACACTCCGAAATATTCAGATCTCTAGAGAACCAGCAACTTGAAAAACCATACATCGACCTCTTAAGAAATATCTACCACAATAGCTCCGCAAACATCAAACTTAGCGTTGCAGGATCTTCTTTCAAAATAGAAAGGGGTGTTAAGCAGGGTGACCCGCTTTCTCCCAAATTATTTACAAGTACACTCGAGGAGATTCAAGACATTTGCAGCCTCATGGAAGACCAAGGGCATCGAAGTCAGCAATAAGAGGCTGACAAACCTCCGGTTTGCTGACGATATAGTCCTTTTTGGCCCGACAGCTCTTGAATTACAGACCATGCTCCAAGAACTAAGCACGGCTAGCCTCAGGGTGGGGCTCGCGATGAATCGGTCTAAAACGAAAATAATGTGTATCCTGCCCATCCTAACCTACGGTGCTCAGACCTGGTCGCTCACCGAATTGCAAAAGTCCCGCCTTGGGGTTTGCCAAAGAGCAATGGAGCGCAGTATTCTATGCGTCAAAAGAACAGACAGAATACGGAACAGTACACTGCGCTCCAAAACGGGAATAATAGACGTAGGCAAAAAGGCTGCTAGGCTCACAGGGGATTGGGCGGGTCACGTCAGCCGCATGCATAATGACCGCTGGGCAAGAGTCTCCACACAATGGGTGCCTGAAGGGGGACGGCGCCGCCGCGGTCGGCCCAGAAAGAGGTGGCGAGATGACTTAGACGCGTACCACGAGGGCTGGTTTGAGGTAGCGCAGGAAAAAAGTACATGGAAGGACTTGGGGGAGGCCTTTGCCCAGCAGTGGGACAGAAAAGGTTAAAAAAAAATGCGATCTGCCTTTACAAGGAACTGAACCTTACGGTTAAATAAAAATAAATAACATTATTTTATTAGTAAAGAAATTAACTTATCTTTTATCCATCTTCGAGGAGCTCGTGGCTAAATAATTACAGCCGCATAGACCGATCTTCCGGGTTAAGCCACGCTTGCCGAGGTTAGTCTGTGGATGGGTGACCATTTACCACAGCGAGTTTCCTCCGTGCCTCGGAAAGCACGTAAAGCCGTTGGTCCCGGCTGTCATTTGTAGATCTTTGACAGTCGTTACTGTTGGTCAGAAGCCAGAAAGTCTGACAACCAGTCTTACCAAGAGTATCGTATAACCTAGTTACTGGGTTGTGGAGGTCTGATAGGCAGTCGCTCCATGTAAAATACTGATATTCAGCTGAATCAGGTTCGACTGGAAGCCGACCTCAACATAGTTGGGAAAAGGCTAGGCAGATGATGAGATGATCTTTCATCCATCTTCTCACAAAATCTCAAACATTCACGACACACATCTATCCATCTCGAGGCAAACATATAACACTCTGGTGCTGATGTCAGAAGAGTATTTAGCATTGTAAGAGCACGAACGAGAGGAGAATTAGCATGCGACACTGTACGTGCTGTTGGCACGGCCAATAACCGGTGTCGTCGCGGTCTGAGTTGGTGGTACTTTTGTCATTTTTCTCCATTTTAGCATGGTATTATCATAATTTCTTTGGACATCACGGCTCATCTTCCTTGTGGAAGATGTCCGGTCCTTTGGAAGGCATACACGGGGACACAGGTCCAACGCGCAGAGGCCCCTTTGAGAGCTTTAATCTAAAATGGGGTGGGGCACCAACCGAGGACTATCCACGGCTGCACTATTGGAGTTCAGTCATGGACCGTCCCAGGTGGGCGCAAAACTATTGGGAAATATGGTAAAAATAAAACTGGTCTATGGGAGGGGGTGTTAAATGGACTGGATAACTTCTATTGCCGGAAGAAAACGGCGTCTGCCTTTCAACATTTAAAATTGAAGTATATTGGCAGACGGTGACTCGCCAGCTCACTAGCTGGGCCCCCTGAAAAGCCGCCAGTACATAGGCGAAGGGGGCAACAGACGTGTGAGCGGCTAGAGGTGTAGAGAGGTGTGGCCCCGGTTTCGCCGTCGCGGGTCTTAAGAGACCCGGAGTGGGTTTCCCCGCTATTACGCCTTTAGACACTTCCACCTCCGAGCATATAGCTCTGGCGGCCCCCCTCTGGCCGGCCGATAAAGGCAAGACAGAGTTGAGAATCCTGCGGGCACTTTTGGGGTTCCACTCCAGCCAGCCAATATAGGCAAACTGGAGACGAGGCCCTGATCGACTCTCTGAGGCAATAAGGTACGCAGTGTCGCCACTCACCAACAGCTCGCCACAAGCTGCCCTGCGGTTTTATCATAATTATTATTAATATTTTTTAGGTAAATACAACAAGTTCGAAGTAAGTTTTATCATTATTGTACGTAGAGAGTACAAAACACATACAGGGTGTAAAAAGACTCATTACATAGCCGAAATCTACGCACTCTGTACATCAAACTAAATTACATTGACCAAAATAATTGTTGGGAAACGACTTTTATTTTTAGGCATAATAAAACGCGTCCGGTTTGTTTAATAGATAGATCAGATCACACATTATTAACTGAAAAAATACTAAACCGATTAAGATGTGATTTTCATCCGTCAACTGAATTTTGTTTAGCTCAAAATCTGTGCAAATATCATCAAAATCGGTCAAGCTAAACCGGCGATATGATTTTTAAAATTCTATTTCGAACTAAATATCCAGTAGGTATCTTCTGAAGACCATATTTCAAAACAGACAATTTATACGGGTTTGTTGCCATAGTAGTTTTTTGTATTCTTGAAAAGAGCTATCCGACGATGGTAAATTCATTTTGATTGGACATGAGTACCAAAACGCCAATCATCCTTTAATAGGTTATAGGAAAGGAAATTATCTGAACAGTTTTTTATATAAAAATCGAAGAAATGCTTTTTGAACCTTCTCAAGAAGTAAAGCGTAAGAACTCTCACGAGGATTCCTAATCAATGAAGCAGACTCTAACTTACTTCTAACTAAAGCCATATAAACTAATTTAATGGCAAGAGGATTGTCAAATTCGCACATATTGCGAATTACAAAACCAAGTCTCCGGTACGAGTCTGAAGCAAGCGACCTCATGTGTTCGTGGAAAGTAAGCCTTGAATCAAAAAGTACTCCAAGATCTATAACTGAGATAACGCGGGTTATCGCTTCCGCTCCTAAGAAATATTGCATTACAATATAAAGAATTTTTTTTTAATGAACTTGATAACAAGCAATCTGATAAAGATAAAGATCCTATAGCTATTATGATGTAACTAATTGGAATTAAACAAATTAATGTTCTTAGCAAACAATAAATACTTACCTATTGCACATGTAGAGGATTATGTGCACGACTGAAAGACATAGCACTGTATTTAGCAATGTTAAAAATGAGTTTGCTGTCGATAGGTACTCCACTGTAATAAAGAGTTAATGTCCTCTTGTACAGTTAATGAATCGGCGTTCTCCTCAATGCCATTACTAGTTGAAGGTCATCAGCGTACCTAAAGTAAACATCTGGTATGTTTTAGAACCGACTCTAGGTCATTCACATAATACCAAATACACTCACCGGCATAATTAGCGGAACGCAACAAAAAACCGTGTTTTTTCCATAATTTTGTATTGTACATTAATGTTTTTGTTTAAATATTTTATAATTAGGGTTAAATGCATTAAAAGGACAAATAATCAATTATCATTTAATTGAATTTAGCAATTTAAATCTTTAATTTGCTAAAATATCCGTTTTGTAACTTTCGGCGCATATTTTTTGGAATAATTAATTTGCTATTTATTTAAATTTTTTGTTTGTTTTATCACCGTTTCTATACTGCTAGGGTCTTTCTCAGTATTATGACATGTTTTTCCATCCAATTTTTTAATCCATTATCTTTTCTTAAGGCAAATTGTCCCCATACTCCCATGAAACACTTTTTAATCCTCTAATGTTTCTGGGTGGCTGGATTTTTTTCTCTAACCCTATTTCCCGTCAAGGCCAAGTCATATTCTATTGGACTCATGTCCGGAGTCCACGTTGATCCACCCTGGTGGGTTATTACAACATCTTATATGTAATTGCGGACCACGAATACACAGTCCGGCCACACATAATCGTGCATATTTTGTTTTCTTGTCTGGTAATTCGTCAAATGGCATCGCATGAGGTTCTGGGATGTCTATCCTGCAAAAATAAGCAGCCAGTAAGCCTCCTTCAATAATGCCTAACTCCGTGTGCGATTCAAAACAAATGACATCCCAAACCATTACTGGAGAATTCCAGTATAAGGCACATTCCGGTAAAATTTGACTGTTTAAAGCGATTCTCTTGACGTATCCATATTCTATGCCTCCCATCCAAAAAATGTATATCAAAAAAACAGCTATTCCCTGGCAAAAAATCTCTTTCTAACTCCTTAGTCCGATCTCGGTGTTATTGAGCAAAACTTAATTTCACTACGCGATGACCTACAGCAGGTTTTGGACATTCAGCAGTCGCGTTAGACATCAGATTACCTTCAATGAGACATCGTCTTTCTTTCCGCATACTCACAAGCAATATACGGACCACCTTCAGGATGCTACAGGTCCGAATAGCAGCATTGCGCCAATTTTTCAGTGCCTTAACCGGTTTGAACTGTCATAAACCAATCATCAGAAGCGCCATTTCCTTGATTTCTGCATTATTCTCATCTTCTAACGAAATATCTTGTCTGCTTGTATCGATGGACATTGCGAGGAATGACTAATATCGATACACCCAGTGCTTAACTTACTGCACGATAGGTTTGACTTTCATCGATCACTGTTACATCCCTCGTAGCTTTTGTCACAGGTAAATTACTTCTTTCAGCCTCTACGCAATGTTTATTCTCCAAATGTAATGAATACACTAAGGCCAAACCACCAGTACTTAAATAAAACAAAGTTCCGATCAAAAACACAAAAGGGCAAAATCTCTGTAAAATCAAAACTGGGCCTAATTTACCTTTAATCGCTTAGGAAAACCAAATTTTTCTTCAACATGCAAGTCCTAATTGAAGGTTCTTTTGAATAAAAAAATCGTCATGGCAATAGCAGTACCATATCATAAAAAAATGTAAAAAATGAAAACGTTCCGCTAATTATGCCGGTGAGTGTAGTAAAGGTCCCAAAACGGATCCTTGATTAACGCCAGACCGCGCGTGTGATAGGTACGCTGTGGAAACAAAGCAACCGTATCGAACATATTGTTGACGATCCCGCAGATAGCTTGAGAAAAACTTTAGAAGTTTTGGTGAAAAACCGATGTTACTTAGCTTAGTGAGTAACACATCATTGTTTACGGGATCGAAGTCTTTTTTAAAGTCAAAGTATAGAACATCAACCTTATCCTTAGCCTTACTTATCTATATCTGTGGTGCTACCACACCAATCGATCGATGGTCAACCGATAATAGATCCACGTCGATCAAGATTGATCGATGGTTCATGATGACTTTATCCCAATCAATCGACGTTGATCGATGGCATATCGATCGATTGGTGTGGTAGCACCCTTACCTACTAATATAATAAAGGTAGAGACAAACTGATCCCACTTATGGAACGTATGCGATGCATTATAACATCTGGGGGCTTACCACGACCTCATAAAGCAGGGCAGAAGTTGCCTGGAAGTTGAACTGCCCTGCGTTTTTGTACTATGACATCGTTAAAGCAGGCCTGTAGCAGGCCTGCTAAGTTGACGTTTTCGAAATCCGTTCACCTGTTTTTTTTGTATAGACTTTTCGTACCATGAACAAGCTTATCCGTTCAACTTGGTTGAATAGTCGTTCACCTTTTGTACTGTCATGGTACGATTTTTAGCGATTCAGAAGCAGGCCTGCTTTTGAACGGATATTGACTGGCTGGCATTTGAACGTTTTCTTAAGACGTCATGGTAAGCCCCCTGGACAAGTGACATTACAAACATTTTCTATGAAAATTAATGATTTAGAAAAATTCTGTCATAATTATGCAATGTTACATACATATATATATATATGTACAAGTCCGAGACGGGCTGCAAACTGCAGACTGCATTCGCCGACTGCAACTCGCCGTCCAAATAACACCTTTATGGTGAACACCTTTAAGGTGAACACCTTTTTTTTTTTTTTAAATAATAATAATGCTTTATTAGTACCGTACTCACAGTAAAAAACATAACATTACAAAAACAAAAAAGTACAGTATAGCTTATGTTTCTTGGTCACAGTACGGATCGCAACTGGCATCTTAGCTAGATTACATAGTAACCTGTGTTAAAGATACCAGTTCCATTACCCAAAAGTTTAGTTATAAATCAATTTCAATTAATAAGGTTGTTTTTGGTAATCCAATATGATTCTGTGATTTTTTAAACAAAGCGAGGGATAAAATGACAATTTAAAATAGAAATAAGGAATTAAAACAATAATAAATTAAAAGGTTACTAAAACTTTCCTGAGAGGAATTGTATGTGTGATGGTGTGTTTTTGTGAGTGATAGTGTGTTTTTGTGAGTGATAGTGTGTTTTTGTGAGTATGTGTAAGTGTGGGTGTATCTTATGAGGGTTGTTTGTCACCATAGAACTTAGAAGACTCTCTGTCTCTTGGTAAGTCAAGCATAGGAGCCACTTACTGACTTGTTTTTTACAGACACGACTAGGGAGATGGTAAACAGGAATCTTTAAGGTGAACACCTTTAAGGTGCACACCTTAAAGGTAGTATTCCAACGGCGACCGCAAACGACAACAGCAGACAAGCGACACTACTGGTTCATACAAACCAATGTGAGTTGCGGCCTGCGGTTGCAGTCTGCAGCCCGTCTAGGAATTGTACCTTAACGTGTTAAAAACTCTGTTTCTTAGTCATGTACTTTCATTGAAAATGTTTGCATTGTCAGTTGCCCAGGGGCCTAATTCTCCTAAAGTAAATTGTTGCCAAACGCAATCGAACCACAACCGTCAGTCAGTTTTTGCTTTCGAAAACTTTCAAAATGATTGTTTTTGTGTCAAACAATTCGACAGCTTTTGAGATTGAGAACTGTCTGAATGAACGGTTCGGCCTTGGTTCGGTTGTGATTTTATCAAGATTTATTGTAGGAGAATTGGGCCCCAGATGTCATAATGCATCGCATCGCATACATTGCATGCGTGGGATCAGTTTGTATCTAGCTTAAATTTGTTGAGGTATCACGACTAAACTACATAACTTCACGCCTTATTCCCCGAAGGGTTGGCAGAGGTGTATAGTACACCCACGTTTCGCCGTTATGTTTAAGTCCCATGTAATAGGGGGCGAGCCTATTGCCATCAACCGGGCACAAATCCAGACTCCGAGCTGCTACTGTGAAGTTCCACACGGAAAAACCACGACTAAACTAGTGAACCGATTTTGTTGAAACTTGGTACAGAGATAGTCTGAACCCCGGAGAACATAAGCTACTTTTATCCCGAAAACGTGGAATCTATATACATATAAAAGGAGAAGCTGACTGACTGACTGATCTATCAACGCACAGCCTAAACCGCTGGGGTTAGAAACTTGAAATTTTGACAGTAGGTTCCTTTTGTAACGTAGGCATCCACTAAGAAGGGAGTTTTCGAAATTCAACCCCTAAGGGAGCTAAATAGGGGATGAAAGTTTGTATGGAAAATCGTCACTATCACGTCAAAATTTCACGCAAGCGAAGCTGCGGCCGAAAGCTAGTACCTACGCAATAAACGACAACCACGCGGGCGAAGCCGCAAGCGACCTCTAGTAGATGATAAAAGAAAGTAACAGATTCTAACTTTTTTTTAAACTAGTTTTTAGTCAATTTAATATTTTAATAGTTATTACCGGTTGCCCAGACATTATGGGCATTACCTATTCAAACTGTTTGTGCATTATTAGTAGGTAATGTCATATGTATATGCTCTAAGTGTCCTACTTATCATTTGATCCATAATATCCTACTTTTACGGACCTATTACTATTAAACAAAAAGAAGCAATAAAAAAGGAGTGGAACAAAATTTGGCAATGGGTTGATTGAATTCAGTTTATTATAACACTTAAAAAACTTATGATTAAAATAACATTATTAAATTTAGTATGTGTTAAATATATCTAAGTAACCATTAATTATTATTCTTGTTCCATAAATAAATATTACATAAATAATTTAGCTTATACGATAGCTTCTTAAGATTGGATATATAATGTCAAGTGCTTCGTTGATTTCACCTCTCGTTTTGCCACCTGCAATGAAGTGAAAATATAACTGTTAGCACTGTTTAAAACTTTAATAAATAAAATTAAAAACCGACTTCAAAAAAAACTAAAAAAAGTAAAATAATTGTCATATAGGTACAAAATTAACAGTTTCAGAAGTCGGTGCCTTTTATTTGTTTCAGTGTAGAATTGCACCGAGTTCTGAAACTGTTAATTTTATATTATGGTAATTATTCTACTGTTTTTTTTTTTTTTTAAGTCGGTTTTTAATTTGATTTAAAGTTATTTATTAAATACGGTTTAGTGCTAATGGCACTAAACCGTATTTAATTACACGGTTTATGACTACAAATTTAAATGACACGGTTGCGTAATCTTTCCAACAACTAAAGTCCCCGTCGCGAGAAGCTATAAATTTTGTAAACACACATTCAGGGGTTCGCAACCTTTGGAACAAATAAAAAAAAACAGTTTTGTAATGATTTTTATTTTTATATAAGGTCAGGTGGGGTAAGAGGAACATAGTTTACTGGTTTTTGAACATTACGACCTCTAGCTATTAAAAATATGTACGTATTCTAATAGCAATACAAACAAAGTTTCGCTAACGAACCATGCTAACTGTTATTTTAACACAGAAATTGATTCTTCCAGTAATAACGGAACAATCTGACTACAAAGCCAGGTCTTCTAATTGTTCCTCTTTCCCGAAATTTGGGGTAAGAGAAACGCTTCGATTCGTACAAGTAAAAACACGTATTTTTACATGTATCTCTAAAAATTTGAGAACTGCCTTTCGACGTAATGGAAATGAAACTATACCATAGTTAAAATATGGTTTAATTTAGCAATACCGAACAATAAAAAAAAATTGGGGTAAGAGGAACATATTAGTAAGGTCAGTGGTTGTAAACTACGAATGTTAAAAACATTATACTGTAATTTGGTTTTTAATAAAAATATTAAGGAAAATAAACGATGAATGTCACTAAGTGAGTGTGGTGTGTATTTATTATAAATGTATCTAAATCGGTTTTCCAACCGTGAGTAACTCAATTGAATAAAAACAAACACAAATAATTGTAAAAATCTTTGTTTTACTTAACAAACGTACAAAAAACTTAAAACGCTTTTCTGTCATTTTTTCACTCTGATCGTTATGCATGAACGAATATACTGCACTGCGTTTATACATAATGACCAAAATAATGGTATGATGGTATTCCATAATGTTTTGAGGCTGCATAACCCGACAGTGCACCACTTTTAACAGCCGCCACTGCTTCTAACAATTTTTCTTTCGGGTAAGAGCTCCGTTCCGTTTTTCTTATATAATTTCGAAGCATTTTACTTTTTCTGTAACAAATAAATATATGTACCTCCAATACGGTAAAAATAAATTACAGGAACAACTAACAAGCTTGTTGTATAGAGATATCAACACATTTTGGGGCGCACACATAGTGCCTTGTATGGGTACGATGAATGACTGTCAATTGGCCCGAGTCACTACCACACAAATTAAAGCTGTATAATAATTATAAGCGCATGTACAAATAGCTCCGCGCGCCAAGATGAGTTAAACCATGTATTTCTACCTACCTAATCTAGATAGGTGATTTTCAACTTGCAAAATGTTTGTTACCCCTAAAACCGGGAAAGAGGAACATATGTTTCTCTTAACCTGGTATGGTAGTTCCTCTTTCCCGGCTTGGTATTTTGTAGCTTATGTTTTTGATGACATCGAAAAATCACTAAAAACACATGCTACAAACAACTTATCATGCGGAAAATAAAGATTCAACATTAGAATTACACTTACCAACAAAATTGCGGCTATCACAGATGTTTTAATCCCTTAAAAAATCGCCCACAAAAAACACCGCTAGGTCACATTTTTATAGTTTGTCAACTGATTTTTTCTTTCTGTTTTACTCACGTACTTATTGTGTTGTAGTGCCATCTATCCATAAAATATTGAAACTATACCTAATACTGTTTTATCGACAGAGTAACCATAGAGCTGGGCTTTATAGTTTTCTATTTATGAGTTACTGTTCCTCTTCACCTGGCGTCCCTCTTACCCCACCTGACCTTAATGGTTTTTATTTTATTTATATAATAATAAATAATAATCTACGAAAACAACACAAACAAACTGAAACGCATTCAAAACTCAAATGACAGCATTGACAGCGTCAGTGTGAACTTACTTCAAAATGGCGGGCCAAATGTTGATGTTCCATGAGTCAGACACGTTCCGGTACCACAAAACATTAGACGATAGCGCTTTATATCGCTAAAATATAACCCGACTAAGTGAAATTGCTCGTTAGTTTCATATTACACGTATGTAACTTTGAGTTGATTGAATTTGGGATTATTTGTTGTTGATTGAATTGTCGCTACGTAACTTTGTAGAAGTTCTTTATTTACAAAATTTATAGCTTCTCGTGACGGGGACTTTAGGTAGTTTTCTTTAAGAATAGGTATTAATGTATAATTATCGTGATGGCTCTTAAGTCCTTACAAAAACATACAATCTTCTTTGTTCTTGGCTAGGTAATGTTTCTGTGATGACAGTTAAAACAGAGATTGAAAGTCCTCATCAAAACTTTTGTTGAAGGGAACCACAAACCAAAACGCGTATTTCCCTTTCCGTGTCCAACTGGCGACACCGGTCTCGCGAAATCCGCACGCCTTTGTATAACTACACAATTCAACCAACCCGTGCTCAGCTCGCGTCAACTGAGCACGTTTTTGCAATCAAGCAACGTTAAAAGAGGTTTTACAAAACAGTGTGCAATTGAATTGAACACGGTTTTTTAATTGGTCCGTTCGAAACAAATCCGTGCTGATTTAACGCGTTCGTAAATGTTCGGAATAAATCGTGAGCCGAAGCAGGCGGGAGCCGCCGCGGGGGTGCCCGTGTGGGACATAATGGAAGAGTTTAAAAGGATTTTCAGTGAAATTACCAAAGATTTTGAATTGAAAGAGTTGACGGAGCCCCGCCACGCGGGGCTCCTATTTCTGTCTGCAGGGTTTAAAGTAACCTAACACGAAGGGGATGACGGGAGCTTCGTTCGTCATCCCTTTCGAACCTAACCTATCCGTGTCGGGGTGCCCCAAATATCAGAGCTCGCTTCGCTCGCTCTTCAAATTAGTCACTTGGAAAACAAGTACCTATCAGCAATGAAAGCAGTACCTCAACTGATACCATCGCTGAGTCAACACGCTTTTGAAGACTCATACAGTCAAGAATGAAGTCAAAAAAATATTCAGTTCAACTGCACACTGTTTTGTATAACCTCCCCCAGCGCCACTTGATCACAAAAGCGTGCCCAGTTGACGCGTGGGTTTGTAGAATTCCGTAGTAATACAAAAGCGTGCGGATTTCGCGAGACCGGGGTCGCCAGTTGGACATGGAAAGGGAAATACGCAACCAAAACGTCATCTAAGTATTACATTTTTTAGTTTTTGTTGATTTTATCAAAAAGTGTTGTGTCAATTTCGATAAAAATTTATATGGGCCCACCTCTGAAGTATGGCCTACCAAACAAAAACAGAATAATCAAAATTCATTCATAATTGGCGGAGATATCGCGTAACAAACATACAAAAAATCATTCAGACGAATTGAGAACCTCCTTCTTTTTGAAGTCGGTTAAAATGGTACGTACTATTTTACCAAAGGTAGTTATTTGTTATACAAGAGTGCAAAGTTGCTTTTTAACCGCGTGCTCAAGTTTGATGACCGAGCAAGCGAAGGATCCTGAGCGTTAGCGAGGGAATCAAAAGAGTACGAGGTGAAAAATCTTTGCACTCGAGTGCAATACGTAACTTTTCGTCCCACGTCAGCGAGGAAATGACTTAATGTAAAAAATAAACTTCCTCGTCGCTAGAATCACTCATTTTAAGTTTTTCACTTGTTTTCAAGTTTCTTGTTTTTATCCTAAGGTTTTAACATTATGACGTGAAAAGAAATAGGCGCGGGTAAAGCAAATTAAAAAAAAAGTAATACACCAAGAAGGTTCCGAGTCTGAGTTTTAACAAACTAAAAAAGGTTGTATGATAAATTCGGCACCATGGAGGTAGAAGTAAATAGGTTTAATGAAGTTTTGAATTCACAAACTTGGTGCACACGATGTTCTAAATTCAATTTACTTTATCCTCTAGCGGATAAAAACGGCCTTTGCACTCAGATAACGAAGAGCAAAAATATCTTTCCGAGATGAATCAAAAGGTTTTTTTTTCAGGTTTTTTTTTTTATATAGCTGTACATTTATAGGCATGGGTAAGTTAATATAATGTTGTCTTTTTTGAACGCTTGATAATTAATATGTCGAGGTAAGGCATAACAAACATGATCAGAACATCGTATCTAGGGATTGCAATCCCGCAATGTGGAATCCTGCAACCCCGCGGGATCCCGTATGATTGATGGTCTGCGGGATCCCGCACAAAACGGTGAAGATCCGCGCGCACCCGTTAACACGAAAATAATAATGTTTGTATTTGTATTAAACATTATTGGATAGCTTTTGATCATTGGGGGTTGGGGGGGAATGTGTAGCTGTAATTTAAATATACCATATACCTACATATCAGTTAATTAAAATGAGTAATAACTATTATTATATTGATAAATTTAATGAGACTAGACTGCTTAGGTATCTAATACAAAAGCTAGATATATGGATACTTCGATTACAATAATACACTTTGCCTGTGGATCAAACCCAGGACCCACGCTCGCTTGCGATCGTTAGACCAATGCGGCAGTCTACATCTAGTTAGTTAGTCTAGTTTACATCCTTAAGTATCAACAAATCTTCTAATATAGGAATTAATACCATATTGATAGGAACCAAATCTTGTATGGTGTAACAGAACCTTTAAAGCCAGAGTCATTTATAAAGATAATCCATATAACAGTTATTTGATTTTTTTTAAAATACATAATATATTTACCTGTAAATACGATCTTTCCATTCACAAATATTAATAAAACCACTCTAGGTCGCACCATTCTATAAACAAGGCCTGGAAATAACTCTGGTTCGTAAGACGCAAACTGACCATGTGCCTGTTGAAGAGCCTCCAATCTTATTGGAAACCTTAAATCGGCGGTTGCTATAAAATTTTGAATTTTGAAATCCAAAAATTTTGCCTGAAAATAAAGAAATAAATTACTACCCAACTAATAAAAAGAACAATAATTTCTAAACTATTATGACCAGTTCAAAACATACAGGATACCCAAGTTTTTGAATAATTCGTGCGAACTTTCTTGCTGCTATATATGAATCATGTTCATTTCTGAGACCAGTGCAGAGTACTTTTCCGGATCTGTAAATAGGGTACTCTCTTAATTATTTATAATCTCATTATTACTAAGTTAGTGTTCAGATTCTTAACATTGTGCATTGATCATTAAGTTATTGAAATAGGCGATACATATAGGTGCTAGAGTAACAAGCCCGGCCGGGCCAGTGCTGACGTCTTTGTGTCCCACGGGCACTACTACTTGATGAATGCCGCCGGCCGGACTAACTAGGTAAATACTACGGGAGTTTAACCCGCATAGCATAGGATGCTGCAATAAACTCGGTGTGTATCGCCTTGGTAATCTTTTTTATAGGGAAATGCTCCTGGTACCCTCCATCTTAGGGAATGCGGGGAGTCATGCCGGACTATTACCGGCTAAAACCACCACAGTGTTCATTCGAGGACCTATGGTCGCGGTATCCGGATTCGCTTATAACATTACTGCATCGCCGCCGTAGGCATCACCGCGTCTATCCAGCCTTTTTTGTAGACTTCTTGATTTGTGTGTGTGCTTAAGTATCTACTTAGCAATATCGTTTTGGTAGGACCCTAATACAGAAATTACTTTAAAATAATATTTTTTACCTAAATACCAATGCCGTCGCTCTTGGATCGATTATTTTCATGACCACACCATGAAATCTTGCTGGATTGTATTCGGAAAATCGGGTTCTACAGTAAATGTCTAACAATTTTAATTCACAACCCAAATGCACTGTTGATACACAGTTTCTGAAACAAAAATATACCATAAAACTCATTAACGTAGAAAACATATTATATGGACGGGAATATATGAACAAGGATACTGACTGGAAACTTTATTGGAGACTGAAAACTGAATCAACAAATACACAGAATGGGTCTGAGCGACACTAGTTTACAGATTCTGTTGTGAAAAGGATGAGACCCCTATAATATTTTATGCAAGTGTGAAGCGGTGCATCACACAAGAAATCAGTACTTGGAGGCCATATAATCTCACCTGATAAGATTAAATCATCCATCCCCAATCTTATGATCGGCTGGTGGTTTGGGGAGGTTCTGTAATATTGATAGAGGCATCACAATAGATCTGTTCAGCTCACAGTGACCAAAGAGCTTCTAAGGGTTCTACCTCTTTCCTCAAATCTTATCTCATCTAGCACAAATTAAATATTCAATAACTTACTGCACTTTTATGCTGTTCTTTGCTTGGCTTGTTCCACTAACCATTGGGGTAATAGCAGTCATGGCACTGTGGGGGTTTATGGCTTGAGGTGTGAAAGTACTGTGGGTAGGTGTTAATGCCACTTCCCCAGCAATATAAGAATGTGAAGTTGGCATTACTGGAGTGGTAAGTGATGAGGTCCCAGTTCTACAGTGAGTAGGAGTCTGATTGACATTTGTAATATTCCCATTGTTTGCATGACCTGTCTGACTTGAAACATTACTGATCACAGACACTCTATTTAAAGAAGCATTATCTTGTATGTTGTCTTGCAAGTTTTTCATTGGAAATGTATGATCTTTGTTAGTCCCAGCTGTTTCTTCAATACTTATCTCCATCTGTTAGGCAGATAAGATTTTTATTGGAAAGGAAAATCTGACAATGACATTTTAAAACTCTAATTTAATGTTCATCAGTTCATCACACAAATACAACAGCATCAGAAACCTATTTAGGTAATAATGTAGATAACAATTAATTGTGGCTTTAGAACTTTTGGCTTTTGATATGAAAGAAGACTCGTCAAATGTGACCCAAAAATCGAGAAGCACCAGCGCAAAAAAAAATGCCATGTTTTTCATTATAATGTGTAAAATAAATGTTTGTAGTTTTTTTATTTTATTTCAATGGCTATCATGGAAATATTGAAAGAAAAACATGCGAAAAATATGTGAATATTTTATTTTTCCTAGTGTCTTTTTTATCTGATGGGTATAAAAGTTGCTAAATAGTGTAAACAATGAATAAAACAGTCTACCATATTCATATTGCATTAGATTTTTACACAGGAATAATATTTATGACTTATTATATTACAGCATTTCTTCTTAGCGTTTATTAGTTTTTTGAGTTTTCACCATTAGTTAATGTTAACTTGTTTAGCAAGGTTTTAAATAACACACAACAAATGTACTTACTATAATTATTTTTATTGGTTTCCCATGTCTATTAATACATAATCTAGTCCCTGTGCTGGGTGACTAAACACCTCATTGTGTCTAGCCCAACCCAGATAATACACAATGCTTTCAACATATATCTATATAAGGTAATTTTATATGTTAGCCATTATTTTTGGGAATGGCAAATGTCAGTAATTTATTTGCCTAATTTTTGAGAATACTAACTTTTGCGCTGGGGCTGGGTTAATTTTGTATGGGCTGTGAAGAGTCTTCTATAAGTAAACAAACCACTCATATCACTTGATGAAAGTACTTTTATGCTCCTTGAGACAAAATCCCTAGTCCTTAAACATCAACGCCTAAGGAAACATTTGCTTATGCTCGAGCAAATGTCATTTCCATACAAATTGATCTTTTTACAGGCGTTAACATTAAAGGAAAACGGATTTTGTCTCAAGGCAATAATAAACAGAGTTTGAGATAAGCATTAGGTTGTTGAGAATTTTTTGTAGGTACCGTAGAACGGGGTTACTTTGATCAATTTTTTGAGCTTCATGTGTTTGTATCTTATTTATTTTCGCTTTTAGCTGCTACATCAAAAATATTTTATGTAGACTCAATTAACTGAGATATATAAAATCACATAGACTAGATAAAAAAAACTATAGAGCACAGTTTTCGATAGCAAAAAGGAGAAATGTTCCGTATCAAACTTGGACCGTAGAGCTTCTACTTTGATGATCTCTGTTCTATCATTGAATTTCAAAGTAGCCCCAATCGAAAAATCTAAAACTCGTTTTTTTTTACATATTCAGGGGTGTCATTTAATATTTTTTATCATCGCCATCTAACATCGCAGACACCTCTATACTGAATGGTAAAATAGGGAAACTGTCAACGTTCCCTACTATATTAAATTAAAATGCACAAGTTCCATTTTCACACAGATATTTAACCAAATGCAAAATGTTTAGTAACTATCAATGTCGCCCCTGTATTTGAAAGTAACCCCGGTTTACCGGTACTTCAATAGATTTGTATCTATTAGAAACTTTAATGACCTGTGTAGCAATATTCAAAATACATGAATTTTTAAATTATTGTTTCGTATCCAATCCATGAAACTAATATCACAGTTTAAGAATCATACAGTTGGGAAACGCCTTTGATGTCGGACGACACCGCCACCCGTGTAGGTACTTACGCTATTAGTCGCAAATGTGCAAGGGTTGTCAAAAACGAAAAATAAAATAAATGTGATTATTAAAATCATTTATTTCATTTATTAATATGTGCATAATCATTTTAGTTAATTTATTCAACGATTCTTGTAAAACACGCTCGCGATTTACATGGACGCGTCGGTATCAGGACACATAATGTGCTAAAGACATTTCCGCGGAAGACATTTGCGTGTATTCACTTCCGCAAACTTGCGCGATATTTATTTCGCAAAGGATATTGGGCAAAATCCGAGAAATAAGATTCCATACCATCACGCCTGTATTCTCCGAAGGGTAGGACAGAGGTGTACACTAAGTATGTATACGTATAAACCCATTAATTACTACATTCATAAAGGCTAGTGTAAGTTGTTTAAAGTTATATTATCTCACACGTTTCCCCTCCAGAGCGTGGGGGGTCAAAATCAAAATCCAAGATGGCGACTGTGAAGTTTTACAAAATATGCGTCATGGGTGTCATATCCATGGTTTTCGGGAGTGCTGATGCATGGAAACGACACTAATGACACATATTTTGTAAAATTTCGCACCCGCCATCTTGGATTTTGACTTCGACCTCATTTTCGTCATCAGCGCCCCCAAAAACCATGGACACATCCAAGACTCATATTTTCATTTTTGGCATCAGCACCCCCGAAAACTATATAAACGACACCCATGACTCATATTTTGTAAAATTTGACAGCCGCCATTTTGGATTTTACTTCGACCTCATTTTCGATATTAGCGCCCCCTAAAACCACGGAAATGACACCCATGACGCATATTTTGTAAAATTTCGCAGCCGCCATCTTGGATTTTAATTTCGACCTCATTTTTGGCATCAGCACCCCCGAAAACTATGGAAACGACACCCATAACGCACATTTTGTAAAATTTGACAGCCGCCATTTTGGATTTTACTTCGACCTCATTTTCGACATTAGCGCCCCCTAAAACCACAGAAATGACACCCATGACGCATGAGTGATTCTCATATCACATTAAAAAACTGATTTATCCATTTAAGTATGACAAAATGAATACAAATTTAATAAACAAAAATCCTATATATTCCTAATTTTTTGTTTTAAAAGGGCACCTAGGACATTTGTGTGTATGTTTCACTATTTGGTTTTATTTGAGGAAAAAATAGTGTTTTTTTTCATTCTCCTAGGTTTTCTCTAGGTTATACTTTTGTTTCCACGATTTAAATGCTTTTGTTCTAAAACTCACATCAAAACTAGTTTGTTTTAATGTTGTTAATAAAGCTTAAATAATGTATTAATAATTTTAATATTCTATAAAATCTTCAAAAGGCTAAGAATCCAAAGAGAAAAATTGTAATTCCATTTTACTCATTACCCCGACAAATGTCGTAACACGACACAAGAAAATATTACTGGTGATTGTTCCTTATACGACGTTTGTCCAAGTTTTTTTCATTCTTCAAATACTTCAAATCTCGGTAAGTATACCTTATGATCATAATATGATTGCTTCTTTATTTAAATAAGAGTAAGAAACTATCAACACGTTACTTTTTCCTCCCATATACAAACGATTTTATTGCTTGTTTCGTGATCCTACGTGAATTTCTCATTCCCCTACGTTTCATTCCCTCTACTTCAACTTACGAGGAGAATGAAAATTTATCAAGGGAAATGATAAATAACTCAACTAAATAATTTAGTAGGCTGAAGTTTATTAAAAAATTGGCTTAAATTATAATATAGGTAGGTACATATTTATATTTGATAATGATGTGCTAAGTAAAGTAAATAAATGTTTAAGTTCAAAAGTAATCCACCTGAAGACAAAGGTTTTCCTTTTACTCGTTTCTTTTATAATAAAATTTGCAAATAATCAAATCAAATCAAATCAAATCATTTATTTCTTTGCAAACATGGGTAAAAGATACATAGATGTTTTTCTTAAAAAATAGTTCTCCATATTTTACCGTCATATGGGTATGCAAATAGTAAACATAACAAACATAAAATAGATTAAAATCATTGAAATAATGCATTAAAAAAATAGTTGCCTATACTTATTTTTATTTATTTTTAGACGATAATGGTTTATTTAAAACTTATGTGAAGGAGGTTAAAGTGGAGAATGTGGTCTGGTGGCCTAGAACCAAGCTGAGCACAGCATCAAACAAACTACAGCGCATACAAAGACTTGCCTGCATGGCAATTACGGGCTACATGAGGACTACACCGACTGCGACACTGGAGGCCCTGCAAGCACTAAGCAGCTACACAGTTAATTCTGGGCTGGTACACGAGTGTCACCAAACTCTGAACCAGGTGGGTAACCTCAATAATATAACCATTCAATGGATCAAAGGACACAGCGGTTCCCGAGGCAACGATGCAGCAGATGAGCTCGCCAGAAGGGAATCGAGCATGGATGCATTGGCTCCCGAACCCATAGTACCACTCCCCTTCGAATACCTAGGCACCCTGGTAAGGAAACTCACCAGAGACCAACACAACGAATCATGGATAAACCATTGCGAGTGCAGGCAGGCCAAGGAGGCGCTTCCCGCCATTGACGGTCGTCTCACTAGACGAGCTCTCCGGCTGTCAAAGCAACAACTGCGTACAGTCACAATCACAGCAGCCATCACTGGTCATGGTTCGTGTAACAAACACCTCTTTGTGATTGCAGTTATAGACAGCCCACTGTGCAGAGCATGCATGGAGGAGGACGAGACGGCAGCCCACGTGCTACTAAACTACCCTGAGGTCGCCACATACAGGGCCAAGCACTTCGGAAACCTAGGTACTCTCCGAGAGATCACCAGCAACATCAAGGGTGTGCTGGCCTTTTTCGAGGAGTTAGGGTGGATCGAGTGACTACACTTACCACCCATCACGCAAAATACGCGCTTAGACGTGGAGTTGCAGACACCAGGCCGTTATACCTTATACCTTACAAATATAATATAATACATAATTTTCTTATAAATGTTGATTTATCAAACATAAAGGCAAAAATTGTTGGTTCGAGAAATAACTTTGACTAGTTTTATGTTGCAAAAGACTATTTATAATAAAGATACCCACCTTAATTGTTTAAATAATTGTGATCTTGTAACCAAATGTCTACAGTAGGTATAAAGGTGCAATTTGTCACTCTATGAATATTGTTGGTTAGTTTTTCGGTTAAAATAAACATTTCATTTCATTCCCCTCCTTTAGTTTCATTCCCGTCTCAAGCGCCAAATTTTAATGGCTTATAACTCTTCAAATAATTAATAGAATAAAGTGCCTCTTACACAATGTTTTATGTATTTGAACATAGAACACGATAGATAAACAAATTTACGTAATAAGAATGTTTTTTTAAATCCGTAATTTTTTTGCCTGATATAAGAATCACTCGCATATTTTGTAATATTTCACAGTCGCCATCTTGGATTTTGATTTTGACCTCCCCCACCCTCTGGAGGGGAAACGTGTGAGATAATATAACTTTAAGGGCTGATTTTTCAATCGTCAGATAACTTTTATCTGAGGAATAAGTTTTACGCTTTGACAGCATTTGTATGTATAGAACATAATTATGTCAAACCGTCATATTTATTCCTTGGATAAAATTTATCTGACGATTGAAAAATCGGCCCTAAACAACTTAAACTAGCCTTTATGAATGTAGTAGTAATTAATTGGTTTAAATTCTTTCGCGCAAATATACCAGATTCGGACGTGTCTGCCCTCAGCGTTCGAGTGCGCAAACTAAGCGTGATCGGGGGCCGCGATCCGCGCCGCCCACCTCCCCGCGAGGTCCCCGCTCTTGCTCTGCGCAAGTACATTCGTTTCCCAACTGTATGTATTGTTAAACTGTGCTAATATTTAGTGTTTGGCATGTTACCATAACAACTATGCTCACCTTTGGTCCTAAGCACTATAAATAAACTACGATAATATGGCACGCTCCTCCATTGACACTGCAAGTAAAAATGTGTGAGAAAGAATATTTACAGCGACGTTAAATCTGTCGAACGACCGATCCATGTTTTTGTTTAAAGTTTGGTCTACAGTTGCAGAATGCACACGCGTTGTAAATATTACTTCTGACACATTTTTACTTGCAGTGTCAATGGAGGGGAGTGCCATGTTATAATAGTTCACCTCCACTCTTAGCATGTAATAGGGAATCCCTATTATTAGGAAGCATTCATTGCATTTAAAGCAGGTGAGAAAACTGTATGATGTCTATGTATACATTTATGTATATGCTTTCGCTTCTAATACAGAAGTGCAATAACAATAATGTCAAGAAATGAATGAATGAAATAGTTATGCCTACCTTACATTTAATTTATTTTGCAAAAAAATAAGAATAAATAGGTACATACCTCATTAAAATTACTGCTCCAATCAGGTGTAGGTACAGATGGAGTCGTTCGTTTCTCTGTACTTTGTTGTAAAGTCATCGATTCATTGTCCATGTTTTTAAAATAATAAAACAAGTTAAATTGAAAAAGCCACGAACCTAGCAAAGGTCCAGATAGGATAGGTAAGTTACATGTAAAGTTGATAAAACTGAGATTAAAATGTAAATTGATGACAATTTCTTGCGTTCACAACTCTGTTGACGTTAGTGTTGTACGAACCGATCCGATACTTTAAAACATCGATACAACATGATACGATACTCATATATTTTGGACCAATACAAACGAACACGATTCATGTTTGGATCGATACAAAAGTACCTGTATCGGAATGAATGGATCGTATCACATTGTCATAATTGCATGATCAGTCAATTTGAAATATCTTAGTTGATTATTAAATTAAATGATTATCTAGAATGTTTTGAACATGGAGGCGGTGCGTGTCAACAAATGCGGCAACTTACCTAGAACTTGAGTAGTTATGAGTATTCAAGTGGGTAGATTTGAAATACTTATTAGGTATTCGTTTTCCGTTCCAATTTGTTCGTTCTTTACATCTTATTTTGTTTTTGACAGTTGTAGTTCAGTTACCCTTTTCAGCCTAAGGTGGATCCTGTTGTTTCTCTACAAAACGTTACCATACAAAAGATATCAAATATTTAAAAAAAAAACATGGTAAATATAGCTATTTTACGATTTTTGATGACGTCGTTTACGTTTTTCGCTGGCAGAGTCCCGGGTAAAAAGGGTGACTGGTAATTCGACCTATTCCTTAAAAGAGGTTTTATTAGAGACCATCGTCAACAAATTAAGTACAAGAATTCCAAGTTCCAAGTTTCAAGTGAAAGAATTCCAGGAATTGTACTTAAACTCCTAGAGGGATGAGTACGATTCGTTTCGATATTTGGAGAATCGGATAGAAACCATTCGATACGATCGATCCAAGAATCGTATCGTATAGTCGCGATCCGGATCGATCCGTGGTCGATACAAATGCAAGTATCGTTCATCCCTAGTTGACGTTCACGCGTTCACGATAAGAAACTGGGAATAGGGTTTGCGTACAGACTTTAGGGATACCATAGAAGTATTATGTACTCTATGTACCTACAACAGGGATACATACAGGTTTGTATGACACACCCATAGAACGTAAATTGGTATATCGTGCAAAATGTTTGAAAATTCGTGTTGAAAATGCACAAAAAATGATCTATTGAAAACTTTAAGTTATCAAATAAATATATAATCCAGTTAAACCACCTAATAACGAAATCAATGTTAATAAAACTGTCATGGCCTCTCCATATTCCCGCGCAAAGCCGCGAATCACCCGCGATCCACGAGTGTGGATCCGATCCGCATATTCTTCGCGGCTTCACGTCGCGTTCGCGCCTCGTTCCCGAAAATTGACGATTTTTTGTCCTGCGACAAAGGGTTCGCAAGCCGCGAACTTGACGCGAAAGCGACTGGGCTCCACATTCGCATTCGGCTCAGTCGCGTCTAGTCGAGTGCGGCGAGCGGTTGTCTGTTTATACAGAATATTACGTAATAGTACAAGATAGTGAATTACGCACGTGAGCTTTGAATATGACCACGAATTGGTCTAACCAACTAGAACTAGCATTTTTATGCGCGAACTATACTGTAAACCTGGCACGAACCTCTGCGAATGTGGAACTTGGCAGTTTTGCAGTGATTCGCACCGCGATTTCACACCGTCATTCGCGGGCGAGTGTAGAGAGACCGTTATTGTAATAATTGTTTTGTAATAATAATATTATATGTTTACGCGTAAATACGATAAGGTTATTTTACGAATGTCTTTATTTTTTACATAAACAACATCGTTAAATCACTTCGAAACACATTCATGATATCGATAATAATACGAAATTGAAAATCGAATAACCAACCTGCAATTTAGATGTGCTACATCTACATCTCTAAAATAAGTGTTTGACACTTGACAGTAGGGTTGCCAACTCTTTGCCGGTCAAAAATAGTAGTTCTAATATTATATCCCACAAAAATATACAGCGTGACTTTTAATTCATTGGCAATATTTTAACCCCGTATTCTACCCATGATACTAATGTATTTAAGCCCATAATATCGTGTATTAAAATTGTCAAATTATTAATTTTAAAAACGTGATATATCTTGTCATTTACCTACATAAAGTCCAAAATTTATAAACACGATAAAAAAATAAATAGTAAAAATGATGATTAAAACTTTAATAAATTTAAAGTATCAAGATGCGTCCGCTAGTAATGCTAGTATACCAGTTTACTACGCGGTCTTATTACTTACGCTACAATGTAAATGTAGGTACGAGTACGAGCTCTCATTCAGTAGGCATGTCCTTCAAAAGAAATGCCGACAAACAGTATTCGGCGCATGAACAAAGTGGCCTCTCGATCGATCCCCGCGTTCGTCTGCGGGGTCGCGGGGTGCGCCCACCCGCTTGCATACGCGTCGCCGCCTGCGCCGCTCCAGTCACGCGTTTAATAGGTCAAGTGCATGACGTGTAATTCGCGAAAGATTCTGTGAACCGTAAACCGTAAGTAACATGCCACGACCACGTAGAACAGTGTACACGAACCAGCAATACCTGGATATGGTCTTGTTTTACGACCGAACGCACAGTTTTCCGCGAACCCGTCTGATGTTCCACCGCCGCTATCCCGATGAATCAAGAGACCGAATCTTGAGGTCAACTCAAAACTTACTGGATTATGCATCATTCCACGTAATAACGTATGCCCAAGTGCCAAGAGACCTCCGTGGAAGAGCAGCCGCAGAATGTGCCTGAAAGCTATCAGTCCGAGCTGTACTACCAACATGACACTACCAGCGGGATGTTCGCGCGTTCCTCGACCGAAGCTTCGGCGAGCGTTGGATAGGAGGCGGCGGGCCTTTACCTTGGCTTGCGCGGTCGCCTTACATGACGCCCTTCGTTTTTTTTTGTGGGGTTAATTTAAAAGACTAGTGTACGAGCAAGAAAGTGAAAGTCGCGAAAAGTTAAGCGAAAGGATTGTTACGGCATTCGAAATAATAATTGTTAAATCGCGTACATTTGTTTTGCAAAACGTGAAAAGAAGCCATAGGCGCCGCGCCGTGCTGAGCTGTGCGTACAAAGAACAGGTGAACACTTCGAGCACCTTTTAAAGTACATGTAGGTAAGTACCTCCTAAGTACTAAAACGTAGTAGGTAAGGTACTGTACTAAATAATTACAAACACACGCGCACGCCGGCCACGTAGTCCCAATCAGCTGTTTCACCAAAGTTCACACGCGGTCAACGCAGTAGGTACAACACAAACGCGCACGCCGGCCGCGTAGTCCCAATCAGCTGTTTCACCAAAGTTCAGGCGCGGTCAACGCAGTAGGTACTTTTCTAAATAACTCAAATCAGCTGTTTCATTCAATTCATTTTTAATGATATTACAGTCATTGCACATGTAATTTGAAACTTTTGCTAAGAATAAGTCTTACTTTGAACACCGAAGTAAAAGTTTAAATCACTTCCAATTTTCCAATTCTTCCTCTTTCTTTTTTTAAAACATTCCCAGCGCTTGTACTTAATTACTTTTGTAGGTAATGTGCTGGGTGCGTTTACAAACTCAACACGTACATCTTTCTATGCGGAAATCGAATTCGCGACACGTAACGCAGCAGCCACACACTCAGCCACTGTGCCAACAGTGCTGACAATTATTACGTAGGTACGAGTAGCATAACTTATTATTATGTCATTAAGTGTAAGTTGCCATATTTCATTGATTTATGCGCAGAAGTGGCCCCCATTTTTAATTTGCTTTCTCGTGAATGTATGAGTTTGCGGCTTAGACAAACGGGCGCTATTGTGCTTCAGAATTTTCTGTCATGGTTTTTGTTATTTTCGGAATTGCTTTCTGTCATGATTTTAATTACTTTCGGACCTAACTAAATAATTTAATTTAAGTACGAGTTACACGTTAGTTCCGTAGGAAAATCGAAGCTGCTACATCGCGATCCGCGAGTTCGCGACCGTAATCAAATCGACGCCGGCGCGCCGCACGCGCTCCGTCCCGCGCAAAAAATGAATGGCTCGCGTCAACGGTGATGGCGCGTGTGTGCGTACGTGTCACACACACTTACACACGGCACCCGTACATTTTAAATAGCGTGTAATCACAATTTGATCCTTTTTATTTTTTTGTTCATTTTGGGAAAACTCTGGGTTATTATTTTTGAACACTTTACTAGCTTTAGTTATTATTTGTTCCTCAATTAGATTCTTGGACTAAAATATTGCCAACGAATTCAAAGTCTTCCTGTAGTAGATAGAGTCTGGCCAAAGAAAGCGTGACTTGGAGTTTTGTTTAAAGTTTTAATAAGGCAACATTATTGAACTGTCAAAGGCACGTCAAAGTCTGTCATTGCAATTCTTAATATTTTGTGGTATTTTGTGAAAACATTTATTTTTCTAAAATAATATGTGTAAAACAATAAAAAGTAACGTGCGAAAGCTGCTACATACTATGATCAGTAAGTTCAAACTAAAACAAGAGGAGAAAGAAGTTGTTTTCCAAAAAAAACAACAATGTTTAGTTGCGATGTCGGTTTTTTTAGGTTAGTATGACTTTGTAATCTTGATCCTTGTTGGCTGATTATTTGATATATGTATGAAATGATGACACCTTTTCTTATCTTTCTAGATAAACTGGAAGATATTCAAGGACTCTGCGAAATTAAAAACATTGTTGAAACGTTAAAGAATTTGGAAAAAAAATCTTTAATAGAAACTCAGACTAAGTTCTTAGAAGAAATATCTTCACTAACTGGTATGTACCTGCATCGGTTTAGAGTGTTTTTATGTGTTTGTTCCATTTCACAAATTTGTGTTATTAATATCATCAAACTGTTTGGGTACCTACATAAATCATTAAATATGCATTTTATACTTTGTTTTGCAGGGGTTGGTGTCACAACACTAAAAAAAATTAAAAAGGAAGGATCTGTGAATGAAGGGATGTGGAGCACTCCAGGAAAAAAACGTCCTCACAAAAGCACAGTATCCAATTTAGACAGTTTTGATAATGATGCCATAAGAAATAAAATCAATGAATTTTATGTTGTGAGAAAGGAGGTTCCGACATTGCGAACATTGTTAGAAGAATTACGTTCCAGCATTGGCTATAGTGGATGCAGAGAAACTCTACGTAAAATATTAACTGCCAATGGATATGAGTTCAAGAAAAATAAAAATGAACGAATGGTTCTTGTCGAACGTTTTGATATTGCTGCTTGGAGACATCGTTATCTACGAGAAATTGCTGCTAAACGAGCGGAAGGAAAACCAATCATCTATTTAGATGAAACATACGTACACCAGAATTATAAGCCTAAAATGTCATGGCAAGGTCCAACAAGTAGTACCCCGCAACTAAGCCCACTGGAACATATCTCTTCAGGTAAAAGATACATAATAGTACATGCTGGCTCTGAGACAGGATTTGTACCAAATGCACTCTTAGTTTTTAGTACAAAGTCAAGGTTGGCGGACTATCACCATGATATGAATGCCGAAAACTTTGGTAAATGGGTAAAAGAAAAATTAATACCTAATTTGAACGAGCCCAGTGTCATTGTGATGGATAATGCGAGCTACCACACTGTACAACAGAATAAAGGTCCTACAACACAAACGAGAAAAGCTGAAATACAAGAGTGGCTCGATTCCAACGAAATAAATTATGAAGATTTCTTAACAAAAGCCGAATTGTTATGTTTAGTTAACAAACACAAACCGGAACCTCTGTACGTAGCTGACGAGCTTTTAAAACAATATGGCCATGAGGTACTGAGATTGCCACCTTACCACTGCGACCTCAACCCGATCGAGCTGATATGGAGCTCAGCTAAGCGTATGGTGGCAAAAAATAACATTAATCTGCCAGCAAAAGAAACAGAAACACTAATAAAAACCTCGTTTGGCCGAATAACTGCAGAAGATTGGAAAAAAATGACGGACCATGTAATAAATGTAGAAAACAAATACAAACAAAGAGATCACATATCAGAAGAAATATTCGAAAAATTCATAATAAGTGTAGGTGATGATGACTCCACTGATTCAGAAGAATCCTTAGAGGTTGAATTTTTGGACTCTGATTTTGAGTATAATGATTAAAACAATTAATTCAGCTTGTACTCAAATAAACATATTGTTTAAGAAATTTAATAAACTAAATTGTAAGTAGGTATTTAATTAAGTACATACTAATAAACAAATCTACACACTTGTTTTTTTACTCACATCCATGACAGTCAAGGCCCCGTCACACCAAACGGTGCCATTAAAAACAAAAATAAATAATATAAATACAAAAAATATTCAAGTATCAAAACATTTAACTATTCTAGACGTATACAGTTAGTAATACCATATAAAGATTTTTTGAATTTGCCGCGTTTTCTCAGGTCACGCTTTCGTTGGCCAGACTCTAATGAAAGGGTGAAAAAAAAAATAGTAGGTGCCAAACTTTATTTCATAGAAGAATATTTTGTTATGTTATTTAAGTTACTTAAAAAGTGGTAGTTACCAAAACACGAGAGCGCGAAAATCGAAATTGCCAATCTGTCAAACTCAAAGTGAACGTGAACTCAAGTCAACTTGACGTACCAAAATCGTTCAGAAATAGATAATTACGTTTTACGCTTACTCATTTTGAAACGAATATTGTAGCTTTGAGTTTGATGCCTATAAAACTTAGAGCATATACCTATGCTCTAAGTTATAAAATATAGTAGTTTCGCCTACTATATACTTTTTTCAGAAATATAGTAGTCGGGCCTCTAATATAAGTAGGATACTATATTATATAGTAGGGTTGGCAACCCTACTTGACAGGTGTCGTGCAACAAACAAACCTATTCATTTATTTTCATTCATTTCACACTTTACTTTATTTATTCCTTGTTGATATTTGTTGAATTCTTATCGTGAACAAAGTGTACTAATAGATAGATGAAAAATAGGTGATAATGCAAATGTAAAATAATGTGAATGTATGGATATACTAGACAATCCAGATGTACCGACTGGTGTAATATTTATACTTACTCACTCTGTATTCTTCTACTATATAATTAGAATAAAACAACGTTTGTAGGTATTTTGTTATCACAGAATACATACCTTTGTTTGTATCTCATTATCAATGCACCAGAATACATGAGTAGATACTATACATACTTGTACGGTTATATGCAAGGAACATAAATATATTCTCCTGCTTATAAATTTAACTATAGGTAATCGTCACCTTGCCTATATACTCGTTGATCTTATTAAACCTTGTTCAAAATGAATATGCAACAACGGGAAGAAAAACAACTGGAGACCACAATTCAAGCAATATTAAACAGAGTTAATGATTTGAAAACAGCAATCCAGGCGCTCATAAATAAGCTAGAAACTGAATATGAAACAATTAACTGGCCGACGTTTCTTGACAACTATGCAATTTTATCAGGGCATGTAAGCATTTACATTTTTAATATTCTTAATTATTATTATAAAATAACAGTCTATTTACACAAGTCCTGCACTTCAGTTTTTATAAATATTGAGGACATTGAGGTAGCTAATCATTATCGTAAATAATAACAATACATTTTTTATTTAGTTCCATGTGGTGCCAGACTTTAAGAAAAGCACTACCCCATCTCTTTCCATGGGTGTCGTAAAAGGCGACTAATGGATTCACTAGAGGATGGGCAGCAGCATTCTCTCAGTACTTTAACAACCATACTGCAATCGACAACCCGCCTGCTAAGCGTGGCAATTATGGCAAACCCCCCTTCTTGGGGGAGGGTTATGTTCAGTAGTGGACGTCTTTCGGCTGAATGATGATGATTTTTTTTTATTAGTTGACTGGATTGAGCAAAATACTACAAGCAGAACTTGCAGCATCACTTAGGTCACGAATTGTGCTTCCACTTCAATTAAGCTGTGAGCGTGATGAAGCATTGGCACGTTTAACAGAAGGTCGTGTTCCAGCATGCACTCATGACCTTGTCCCAGATTTGCTTCGTACCAAGCCTGAACCTCAGGCTGAACAGCGACTTCAACAATTTAACCACAAAGCCAGTACCCTAAGCTATGATACGGCACAGGTATGTGATTAGAAAAAAAAAACATTATTACTTTAATACTGTAATTATTTGTCCTAGTTATTGACTGCAATGTTTTAAAATGTTTTTCAGAAACAAGTAGCTCAATTTACTAAAGTTGTAAGCCATGTGTGGGACATAATATCTAAAGGTCGCGAAGATTGGGATGGGGAGTCTATGCGATCAGCTGGTGAGTACTTTGTGTTACTTAGTTATAGAATAAGAAAGAAAAAAAACAGTTTTTGTGTATACAAGGTTAGCTGGAAAGGGGGTACTAATCCGCAGGCCACTTAAAGTATCACTGATGACGGTTTTAAAGCAAGTGTTAAATTTCAAAATCCGATAATTTAATTTTCATGTAAAATAATTTTTAATTTAGTTTTCTCAAAAAATCTTCATCCCTACTTTAATCAAAAAATGGAGCTTCTAATTAGTGACCCCAAATATGACCTAAAATGTTAACACAGCTGATCGTAGCTGAGGATAGATAGATTCTAGCATTTTTTTTTGTAATTTTTGAACAGATATTTCTCTTAAACCATTGAGTTTTGGAGAAAGTGGTAGAACAAAAGTTACTCATTATTATGGGTACCTTAACACCCTTTCGGATTAGTACCCACCCTCTTTCGGACCTTGTACATAATGTATAATTTATTTGAATACCTCTGTAGCCAACTGGTAAAATTGTATTAACAGTTGTTTTTGGCCTTTTGCAACTCAATTAAAACAATAAATAAGTTAAAAAAAGTAGTTGGTTCAGTTGGCTTCGAAGCTTGCGAGTAATGCGACCACAAACACCTCGAAAGGGAGTAGGCATACAGAGAGTTTCCCTACTAACATAAAGAATTAAAGTTTGGTACTGAATGAGTTTATGTCAATGTAAGTTATCAATAAATAAAGCATAAATCATTTCTCAAAAGAAATCCTTGCTAGATTATCATCAATTATTTTAAGTATTGGAATAGCCTAAATTGACTTGAATAAATAAACCTCAATAATCCATGTCAAATTCCCCCTACAAAAAATTACAATCATAGTAGGTATCGGACGAGAATGCTATGCCTACCCCCAGTCGTCACTGGCTGCATTGCTCTAATATTTCTAACATGTACTACATAAGTTCTTCGTTTATTGTTAAGACACCACCAAACAATACCCCCAGGGGTGTGGTTGCAAAAAAGGATTTGTTAACCCATTCTTTGCGGTGCACGCACATCGGCGTAATTTTAATTTTATTGTCACTCATATGCGGATGACGCCGATCGGCGTAAATTATATTTGGCCATAACTTGGCCAAATTCTATTTTAAACGGATATACTTTTTATATGTGCATGTTTTACATACATACAACAGCATTATAGGTAGTCACCGTTTCTGTAAATGATAATTTTAGAAAAAATAACAAAACTACTCAGGTGTTTACAGAGGTTATCAACATTGAAAGCATTTTGATTAAATATGATTTATTTAAATGTTTTATGGAATTAAAAAAGAGTTGTAGGTACGGTCGATATATATATTAACAAATCCTTTTTGGCAACCACACCCCTGGGGGTATCATTTGGTGGGGTCATTAACAATGAACGGTATTTACACTTTTTTTTATTATTATTTAGGAATGCAACCAACACATAGCATTGCTGATACGCACGCACTGGTGACTGCTGTGGGTACAGGCAAGGGATTACGCCCAGGTTTACCATCCATAGTGCCACAAGGAGTGGCACCGGGAATGGGCCCGTCCCGTGGACCGGCACCACAACTTGGCCAAGCAGCTCCTTCATTACCAAAAGCACCGTCTGCTATAAAAACCAATATCAAAGCTGCTAACCAGATTCATCCATATCAACGTTAAATGATATACATATATTTAAAATAAAGTATGTTATAATAAAACAAGTTCTTAATTTTAATTATTAGTTTATTTGGAAGTTAAATATAATACTAATGTTATTAAAATTAAAGGGAAATTATGCAGTATTTTCAAAACAAGTGAGTTTACACAAACTTAAATGCTTACAGAACTACTCCATTTATTCAAAAATATGAAGCAATGTGACCCAGTGAACACAAAAGCTCTTAATCAATCACCGTAAACATAGACACAATAGATAAACAATAGCGGTGTCGTCCTCGGACGACGCGCGGTAGCAATTATAACAAATAAGTGGCAATTAACACGATAGCGCCCATATCTCTAGTCACTCCCTCCAATCAAATAGAAAGTATTCAGATTCGGCTCGGGACACCGAATAGAGGGATAGATAAGGCACTATAGTATGAATTGAAGTTTCATTGATTGTGCTAGTACAAGCAAATCATTAAAGATTTAATTATGTACCCCTAGTACGAGTTTGCGATTTACGGCATTAGTTTTCGTGATCTCGCTAAATTCTCCAAGTGACTAAGGTGCAGTGGCGAAGGCTCCATACAACTCGGATTCTTATCGGCTTCCCTTTCGAAACGAGTAGTTACTGGAATTCAAGCATCACACTTGAGCAAAGTAAGCATTTTTTGGTCCGGCTTCCCTTTTAAGAAAATTCACCCTTCGCCACTGCTAAGGTGGATATGTGCCAGTAAAATAGGGAAGTAGCTTACATGCCAGTATAATAGGAAGTATTGCAGCAAAAAATGGCATGGTCAGTAAATGGCACACTGAGGATACATTAGCAAGTGAAATGGCCATTTAATGGCAGTCATTAATAGTCTACTGAAATGGCATACATCTTTGTGGCGCGTTCAGATTTGCTATTTGGTATGCAACTGGCACCCCCGCCAATAACGCCGCGCACATTGCATGCCAAAAAATCAAATGCTGTGCAATTTACTTGCATGTCATCTACGGGCAAGCCTTTTTATGTATACACGTGCCAGTAGCCCTTTGCAAGCTTGTTGCATGTCATTGTGCAAGCTACAGGCACGTGTACCTATTCCCGGCTTTATATAACCGCAAGAAATAGAGACAAATATATTGCTCAGTTTAGCGAGTTCACGAAAGCTATTGCCGTTTTCGTAATTTTATGCTGAACTCCGCTGTGCGTGCCTACCATAAAAGCCTACTTTCCTCTGAGCCCACAACGCCCCGCTGTCGCCCACGGATGCGCCAGGGCATGTATTACGGCTGTTATTTATTTAATGTTTTCAAACAGAACGTGTACCAGTGCGAAGCGGCGCCTAGACAGTTGGTTCATCCAACGCTAGACAGTAGGCTATCATTGTGACCTTGAAAGCGTCTGGAGCTCGAGTTTTTCTTCTATACGATTATTAGTTGTTCTTAAGCTAAGCTAGGGGTACTGATTACATAATTGTGTAAAACATTGTTAAAACATAAAATGCAGCTGTAATTGTAAGTTATCCGTTAATTCATTGTATTTACCTGAAACAAAAAGAAATATTTAGTTAAAAAATTCTTGTCCTTATTAATTTTATGTCTATGTGTGAATGCGTGTATTTTTTTGATTGAGTATGTTGTTGAAAAGCCATTGTATACAAAATAAAAGTTGTAAAGGTTTTGGCATGCCACCATATTGCTCATACCAACCATTGTGCGCTTTGCTCAGAAAATGTTATAATATTGGCATAGTTGCATAATTTTGTGAGCAAAGCTTACATTTTGAGCATATTATACTTACAATGTCGTCTATCTTGAGTATAGCGCGCACGGTTTCCGTGGAGAGTGCTAGAGCGGAGGCGGTGACATGCAGCGGCTGCAGCACGTGCTCCTGTCGCATGTCGGTGACGCGGCCGCGCCGCACGTTGACGCCCGCGTTGGAGCCCACGCCGCTCTCCGCGCCGCCCGCATGTGCCGCGCGCAGCTCCGTCACAGTTTCGATCGGGTTCAGGCCTTTAATAAACCAATCATTTGTACTTTGCTCCTTCGTATTCATTATAATATAATATTCAATTCTATAATACTCTTCTCTTAATCAGAAGACTCAAAGAAAAACCGGCCACGTGCGTGTGGAACCACGCAGTGTAGTATTCTGTTCTGTAGCATGCACCAAGTCCAAGTAAAATGCAGGATGTCCCAAAAAGTAGTGTCAAGCGAAAATCCAGAGGTAGAATACCCTTAGAGGTACCCGAATCACCCCAGTGTATGTTCCGCGATTTTTTATAGTTTTCGAGTTATGATTTACCAGCCTACAGAAAATAATAAAACAAGAGTTTAAGGAGGACCTGCGATGGCATAGCTAGTATACAAATAGGTATATCGTATTTTGCCGGGTAGCAAAACTAAGAAACTCACCAGCGTTCTCAGCAAGCGTGGAGGGGACGACCTCGAGTGCATCTGCGTAAGCGCGCAGGCAGTAGTGGTCAGCGCCCGGCGCGGCCAGGGACGCGCGCGCCAGCGCTGCCGCCGCCGCCGCCTCGGGAGCGCCGCCGCCTGCCACGAGCGCGGGCCGGCGAGCCACGCAGCGCACCGTGCACAGCGCGTCGTGCAGCGAGCGCGCCGCCTCCGCCACCACGGCGCCGCTGGAGCCGCGCACCAGCACAGACACTGTGCGCCCGCCCGTCGCACAGCCGCTCATCTGCACCAATAAGCGACGAGTCAACTCAGACTCCTCAGTTTGGAACATATTTTTGCGTGACGTCACTGTCGCAAATAGCGTGAGCGAAGAGACCACATTTTTTTTTTGGTATTTCGAACGTACCTAATACTGTTTCAGTTGGTTTACACATCACATATTATATGTGAAATCAGCAGTAGGCCAAGACTTCTTTTCATAATGCAAAATACTTGTTGTAGCTGATTTTCTGTTAATCGTTGAGAAATTCCTTTATTTATCTCCAAAACGCATGATCAAATCTTGACCAAATTATATGGGACTAATGGGACCACACTGAAAGTATACCCTTTCAAATTAAAAAAAAATATATATCTAATTTGGTTGGGAAATGCCAGAGAAATCAGTGAACATAAATAAAAAAAAAATATACAATCGAATTGAGAACCTACTTCTTGTACGAATTTCTGATAATTATGAATTTCTGTTAATAGATCAGTCAGTCAATTTCTCCCCTGCTTCTTACTTCAAAACTACCAGATTTCTCATACACACATATATTAACGCACAGCCTAAACCGCTGGAGTTGAAATTTTGACAGTAGGTACCTCTAATAACGTAGGTATCCAGTAAAAAAGGCTTTTTGGAAATTCCACCTCTAAAAGGGTGAAATGGGTTGTTAACATTTATATGAAAATCCTTATTCTATGGGGGTTATTAATTTGAAATTTGGCACAAATACTCTTCAAAGTAAGAGATAAACTTTTTGAATATTATAACTACACTAAAAAGATGTAAGAAAAAAAGAAAAGGTGTAAGACTAATGTGGGTTCAAAATTTCACGCAAGCGAAACTGCGGGCAAAAGTGGCAAAAGCTAGTTTTAATATAAAAAAATAAATTGAATCACTTGATATAGGCTCATCACTACATAGAGTACATAGTATAAAACAAAGTTGCTTCCCACTGTCTGTCCGACTGTCCCTATGTATCCTTAGAACTACGCAACGGATTTTGATGCGGTTTTTTTTAATAGATAGAGTGATTCAAGAGGAAGGTTTATATGTATAATACATGCATATTAGAGAAAAACGCGGAATACGCGTAAACGACAACCACGCGGGCGAAGCCGCTGGCGGCCTCTAGTATTAAATAATTTATTCGACCACTTTTTGCAACAAAATTAACCATACATTATTCCATCACTGAGTGTATTTCGGTACGCTACCAATTCGTTAAATGAACTAAAGAGCTAAAGAGTCATTCAATAGAACTTCTCTTCAACTCGCGTAAGATAAGCACGGCTCACTGAGTTATATGAGCTAAAGAGCTAGAGCTAAAAGAGAGTTGTAGCTCTTTGAGCGGAAGAGGTATGCGTATGTCTCTCTTTTCTTTTCAGTGATCCGTGTTGCACATCGCACCTCCGATAAAATAGGGTTACAACTCGAAAAACCTGGATTTTCAGAAAAGCGAAAATAAACTCACGGATTTAATAATCAGTTTTTATTCTTGTGGTATTATTATTATGTGACACAAGTTATATATACTTGAAAAGCTTACAAAAAATACTTTTTAATGGCATAAGCTGTTTTTCAATTTTCCTGAAAAAAGCCCTGAAAATTGACAATTGTAACAGTATTTTAGATAACTATTCGAGTTTCTACTAACAAAAATACAATATGACAGATGTAACAATTCTTATTATAATAAAAATCAGGCAGTTCTTTAAACTTTTTTTAACTTAATAAGCTTTCGTACTGCTGTAGACTTCGAAACAAAATTAACTTTAACAAAACCATTCAAAAATTCGAACCAACAAAAAAAAACAACTCTAATCATTACAATTTCAACGAATCATTTACAGTACAATTTTAGGTAGTCTTTAATTATGCTACGCGTAAATAATATTTGTTCTCCTTAATGAAATAATGTTTAAATACTACTTAAGAACTATAATCATCACAATAAAAATCAAAATCACAGATGAAGTCTTAAGTTTCAGTCGTCTCATAATTAGGATGTATTATAAAAAAAATACAAAGTAAAGTTCAATATTCAATTACATTTTGGTTGTATAAAAGCACATAGAACTGTGATATTTGATTACTATTAATCAAACTCATCAAATCAGCTTTCTTCCTCTCGCTTATTGAGAGCTGTCTGATATAAGCAGGCTTTAAGTCCAGGCAGAACCTCAGGGTGTGTTCGCTAAATTTTAGGTTCCGAAAATCCTTCATCTTAATAAGAGTTCTTGTAACCCCATTATTACAAAAGATGGTCTAAGAAAAACCTAGGTTTTAAATTAGCTCCGTCTCTTTTTGTTACATGACGTAAGAAAGTGCTGGGTATATTTGAAATCTGGGTTTACCTTAGTTTTGGTTTAAACCATCTTTTGTAATAAGGGGGAAGGTGTTCCTTTCATGAATTTAACGATTTTGACGTCTTTCAATTTCATGTTACCCGTACCGAAGCGTAGTTCTGCATGTAAATTATAAAAAATATATCACTTTATTATAGAAATATTGAACTAGTTTAATTCAATCCTTTAACATTAAACTGTAATAATTCGACTTTTAACTTGTTCATTACACAAATTGATGTGAGCAACAAGATTTTACCTGTCTGGAACACTGTTATATTTTAATTTGTAACACTACTTGTATCAACAAACGTACGTCCACGTTTCATAAAACTAAATGTAACACTAATCGAGATCGTTCTGGAGCCAAAATGCTTTAGTCATGTTGCGTTACAACTCCATCTAGCGGCCAGTTTTAGAGTTACAGATGTAACCATTTTGGAGAAGATAGTTCATAAAATTTTAAGTATTTCTGTATCATTAACTCAAAATTCGACTTTTTCGAGTTGTAACCCTATTTTATCGGAGGTGCGACATGTTTGTATGCTACAATATTGCATTACAATTGCAGCACACTCACCTTGATGTATTTTCCAGAGGGCTCGTTGACCTCCTCAACTAGATCAACGTTGACGAGGTTTTCAGCTGTGAAATGGTCCAATGAAGCGATAGGTCTGCATCCGAGAGTTTTGCACACAAACTCAATGTCCTCACGCTCAATGTCCTTAATTACCATAGTTTTAATCTTGTCCAGGAAGTGAATAGCCAAATCGCTCAATGCATCCCTGCAATTTAAAACAATGTAATCAGTATTGTTTGTGTCAAGAACATGACGTTACTAGTAGTATTGATTGAGATATTTACCGCAAAATTGACTTTTGCACTAAAAGCACATTGCAACCAGCTTTTTTGATTTGTTTGACAATATTCAAGATGTACTGGCGTTCTTCCTTTAAAACGCGGTCCATTGCGGCGTAATCTGACACAATAACATTATGGTCCATCTAAAGCAAAAAATACAGATTAGGTAAATAATGCATAGAAACGTAACACAAACAGACGACCAATCTTTCCATCATTGTTCTTTTTAACTTATTGCTATACATTTTTTTGATCCTTAAATTTCATGTGGTGGACGTCAACACGTCAACGCCGGCTTTCGCTGAAAACCAGCGCTGTGGCTCCGTCTCGCACGAGTCATAGCTTTATGCTGAGCGATGGCCGTTTTGCGTAGATGTGACGCATATTTTTCCCAAGTTTCTTTATGGTTTTGTGTAAAGTTTTTATTTTTGTGTCATGTCGGCGCAAATAAATGTTTTTTCTTTTTCTATGTCACTTATAAAAAGGGAAGTTCCATACAAGATTTGCAGAAGGCCCAGACTTCACCACAACTGCTTCGGGTTTAGCTGCAGAGTTTATGATGTTCTAGCTACTATCTTATTTACGACTATCATCAGTCTGATACTGATCATTATTTATACTTACATCTGTCTTAGGTGGTGAGATACAGAATTGTATGAGTCCAACTTTGGCCTTCTCAATTCTATGTGGGCCATTGACATTGGATGCACGATGCGGAATGACCAGTCCTTGCACGAGCTCTGTGTCTTCCACTGTTCCTCCAATGCGCTCAATTACTTTCACATCACGCAGATCAACTCGTGCACCCACACCTCCTATAATAGGTTCCATAACTGAAAAAAAAAAAACTAATAAAGTAAACAGTCACAAATAATCACAACCATTATGACAAAAATCCTATGCATTATATTTGAAAGCATCCTCCCAAAATTCAGTTTAATGAATAAAAACGATTCTAACCTGCACGAATAGCTTGAACAGCAATGGGAGCAAGGATTGTAGAATGCTGTGATACTACTTTAGAATTCAGAGATGTAGAGGCTGCCTTCAGCAAAGCATCTTCATTTGACAAATCCACTGGTGTAGCCATACCTTCTACGACCTAAGAGAATAAATTTATAATTAATATTTATAATACAATTTAATTCAAAGTTGTTTACATAAAACGATACCTTTTCCATGACATATTATTATGTATAATCAAAAAAATATTCACCTGAAGAGCTATCTGCAAAGCCTTTTGGAAGCCATCAGAAATCACTGTAGGGTGTATTCCTTTTTGCAGAAGCTTTTCAGCAGCATCCAGCAGAGCACCAGCAATTACCACAACAGATGTGGTGCCGTCACCAGCCTCAATATCTTGAGCCCGAGACAATTCTACCAACTACAATTAATATTTAAAATTTGTTAATATATGTATATAAAACTAGCTTTTGCTTGTGGTTGCGGTTACATGGACATGAAAGTCCCAAAGGTAATTCCATGAAGACAAACTAATAATAACTTGAAACACCCTGGCTTTGTCTTGGAACTGTTGTTTCTTGTTAGGGATTATTAATGTGGTGACTAAGTACTTTCCATGACGAGTAATATGAGATGAAACACAAACTAGTCATTGCAGAGTGCAAATCGCCACACTGACACACCTTCCATGTTGTTCTTGTCAAGTCATGTGGCTAAATCAATGGGGATGTCTCATTATTAGTTATTGAGAAGTAGTGTTAACAATCTTCTAATTTAAATCCTCGATCAGATCAGCTTAATAAGCTCAAGGTACTTACCATAATATTGTATTGTCACTAGGTTTGTATATAATGTTTGAAATTTTAAGTCAATTGGATGAGCGGGAGACCATTTATTATTTATTTCAAGTAAACCAGATTACAGATCCTTTCGAAAGGTCAACATTACTACTATACAGAGACAATTCGGCAAGAACGTCATAGATACTATTTAAAACAAAAATGGTTTGTGTATTTTCATTTGGAGTAATGTAAGAACAATGTAGATTAATGTATAAGAGATAAACTACATAAAAAGCAATGAGAAAATTAGCCTTTTAAAACGATTGCCATATCAGTTAGCGAGTCCAGGACCACAGACCCAAAAGACAGCACCCATTCAGGAGCATGACGCGCAGATAAGCGTCGCTCAGCTCATCATGTTGCTGAAAACTCAACAACCTGGTGCACAATGCCACCACAGCAGGACATTTTAGTGAGCATGACAGACTCATACCAACAGACAATAAGCAGTTAAACAATAAATAAGAAAAGAACCGCTCTCAACTTTGTGGCCTGACTCCTAGCTGTCAAAATGAATTCTTTATTAGAATTTCAAACATTTTATAAAAAAAAAATCAAGTCTCTTTTAACATGCTCCTAAGAGGCAGTCCTCCAATGATTACATTTATTAATATGGGCGTTATAACTGTTGTTGAAACTTACCATTTTAGCAGCTGGATGAATAACACTCATCTGCTTCAAAATAGTGGCACCATCGTTGGTAATTGTAACTTCACCATTACTAGCTTGAATCTGAAAGAAGCGTTTTGGCATTAATATTATGTAAAAGACAAAACAGACTTCACAAAATCTGCAAAGCATCAAATAATGCTCAAATAAAAAATTATATTTTCTGAAGACGATGCTGATCTACACAGTTACAGTTTGATGCAGTCTCATTGTAGGATGTGTTTTGTTTGATAAAAAATCTTTTTGTTTTGCGATAATGCTTCAGTTATTGTGTTTTATCCACAAGGTTTACACGAGCACCATTAGTGTGATATCGCTCTGCGCAGTGAGTTAAATCAGAGCATTAAATTACTCACGCTAAACACACCATATTTTATTGTTTCATTGGATTTGTAAGAATCTCATCCAGGGTCAATCTGTGTCATCAGTAGATCATTAGGTTTGAAGAATTTACACAAATTTGGATACATTCTGTATACCAAAAGAACAGATGCAGGCAGCTGCAAAGTTTAACACTCCATGTCAATGGATTGCAGCCCCTTTTCCCCTCCCTACTATGTATTAACCAATTGCAGAAGTAGTGCTGCCCTTTGAAATGCCTTAACTTTTTTCCCACTGCAATTTGAAATGAGCCATCATAATAACTATTGAAATTGTTTTCTAATAACATTGTGTGGAGTGATTCTCATATCACATAAAAAAACTGATTTATCCATTTAAGTATGATGAAATGAATACAAATTAAATAAACAAAAATCCTATATAATTCCTAATTTTTTGTTTTAAAAGGGCACCTACGACATTTGTGTGTATGTTTCACTATTTGGTTTTATTTGAGGAAAAACGAGTGTTTTTTTTCATTCTCCTAAGTGTTCTCTAGGTAGTTATACTTTTGTTTCCACGATTTAAATGCTTTTGTTCTAAAACTCACATCAAAACTAGCTTGTTTTAATGTTGTTAATAAAGCATAAATAATGTATTAATAATTTTATTATTCTATAAAATCTTCAAAAGGCTAAGAATCCAAAGAGAAAAATTGTAATTCCATTTTACTCATTACCCCGACAAATGTCGTAACGCAACTTTAATTCAGAAGGGGGCTTCGCACCGTAATGGTTACCCGCATCGAATTTTGCGCCTTCTCGAACAGTCTTCGCTTGCCACCAGAGATCGGGAGCAAGCGCTCTGTCTAAAGAAAATATTACTGGTGATTGTTCCTTATACGACGTTTGTCCAAGTTTTTTTCATTCTTCAAATACTGCTAATCTCGGTAAGTATACCTTAGATTATAATATGATTGCTTTTTTGTTTAAATAAGAGTAAGAAACTATCAACACGTTACTTTTTCCTCCCATATACAAACGATTTTATTGCTTGTTTCGTGATCCTACGTGAATTTCTCATTCCCCTACGTTTCATTCCCTCTATTTCAACTTACGAGGAGAATGAAAATTTATCAAGGGGAATGATAAATAACTCAATTGAATTATTTAGTAGGCTAAAGTTTATTAAAAAATTGGCTTAAATTATAATATAGGTAGGTTTATATATATAGGGTACATATTTATACTTGATAATGATGTGCTAAGTAAATAAATGTTTTAGGAAATATGAGTCGTCCAAATTCACCATCCACATTAACCAATCACAAAAATTGAAATAAAACCAAACCTGAAGACAAAGGTTTTCCTTTTACTCGTTTCTTTTATAATGAAATTTGCAAATTATGCATTTAAAAAAGAATTGCCTATACGTATTTTTATTTATTTTTAGACGATAATGGTTCATTAAAAACTTATGTGAAGGAGGTTATAGTGTAGTGGAGAATGTGATCTGGTGGCCTAGAACCAAGCTGAGCACAGCATCTAACAAACTACAGCGCATACAAAGACTTGCCTGCATGGCAATTACAGGCTGCATGAGGACTGCACCGACTGCGGCACTGGAAGCCATGCTGGGACTGCCACCGCTGCACCTTTTTATACAGCAGCGGTGGCAGCAATACGCCTAAAAACACTGAACCTCTGGAGCAAAGGTAACACACAACACACCTCGTTGCTAGAGGAATTCGCTAGAGTTCTCTCTTGTAAGAGCTATAAACGACTGAATACCTAAACAATTCATTTTTGATAAAAAATACTAAATTCAACTGTGCGAAGACCACCGATGTGAGCGTTTATGCACCGCGGAGCTGCGGACCTTCAGGGACGGATCCAAAACAGGTATAAAAGCACAGGTGCCGAAGTCTTCTCAGAAGACCTTAACGTACACATAGCCACACCATTGGGAGCCCACAATACGGTCTTCCAGGCTGAATGCTTGGGTATCTCCCTAGCTGCGTCAGCAATCATGGCCAGGAAGGTTGAAGACCACTCAATCCGAATACTCTCGGACAGCATGGCCGTCCTGCAAGCACTAAGCAGCTACACGGTTAATTCTGGGCTGGTACACGAGTGTCACCAAACTCTGAACCAGGTGGGTAACCTCAATAATATAACCATTCAATGGATCAAAGGACACAGTGGTTCCCGAGGCAACGATGCAGCAGATGAGCTCGCCAGAAGGGAATCGAGCATGGATGCATTGGCTCCCGAACCCATAGTACCACTCCCCTTCGGATACCTACGCACCCTGGTAAGTAAACTCACCAGAGACCAACACAACGAATCGTGGATAAACCATTGCGAGTGCAGGCAGGCCAAGGAGGCGCTTCCCGCCATTGACGGTCGTCTCACTAGACGAGCTCTCCGACTGTCAAAAAACAACTCCGTACAGTCACAGCAGCCATCACTGGTCATGGTTCTTGTAACAAACACCTCTTTGTGATTGGAGTTATACTGTGCAGAGCATGCATGAAGGGCGAGACGGCAGCCCACGTGCTACTAAACTACCCTGAGGTCGCCACATACAGGGCCAAGCACTTCGGAAACCTAGGTACTCTCCGAGAGATCACCAGCAACATCAAGGGTGTGCTGGCCTTTTTCGAAGAGTTAGGGTGGATCGAGTACACTTACCACCCATCACGCAAAATACGCGCTTAAACGTGAAGTTGCAGACACCAGCCCGTTATACCTTATACCTTACAAATATAACATAATACATTATTTTCTTATAAATGTTGATTTATCAAAAATAAAGGCAAAAATTGTTGGTTTGAGAAATAACTTTGACTAATTTTATGTTGTAAAAAACTATTTATAATAAGGATACCCACCTTAATTGTTTAAGTAATTGTGATCTTGTTACCAAATGTCTACAGTAGGTCTAAAGGTGCAATTTGTCACTCTATGAATATTGTTGGTTAGTTTTTCGGTTAAAATAAACATTTTATTTCATTCCCCTCGTTTAATTTCATTCCCGTCCCAAGCGTCAAATTTTAATGGCTTATAACTCTATAAGTAATTAATAGAATAAAGTGCCTCATACACAATGTTTTATGTATTTGAACATAGAACACGATAGATAAACAAATTTACGTAATTTGAATGTTTTTTTAAATTCGTATTTTTTTTGCCTGATATAAGAATCACTCTGTGGTTGTTACTGGTCTTGAGGACCATTTTGTCCAGTTCCTCCATTCACACACCAAAACATAAGCAGATTATTATGAAGAACACCTGCCTAATGTATTCTTGGTAGTATCATTATTATTTTTATAAAAATATTTAATAGAAAAATTATAACATAATTACCATTTTATCCATACCACGTGGGCCCAAGCTTGTGCGAATGGCATCGGATACAGCTGAAATTTATACAAATGTGGAATAATGAATAATTACAATAATCAATTTTCTCAAGAAAATGAAAAAGATTATAAAGTCATAATTTTAGGTTTAGAATTATAAGGTTTTATGAATGGAAGTGGAGCATGTGACTCTGGTTTATGCAAAGGCAGAGCATAACATGCATTCAGTTTTTGCATATTCTGCTGTGAAACATGCAGAAGAATCCAGAGCTGATTCTGCCAGGTAGTTTGACCATAGGCGCAGCCAGTCTTGTTCAGACAATGCTCACTCAACACCCTATTACTAAGCCTAACCTGGCTGTCTGTCTGTGTGCTTATCAACTTATTCCCTCTTATTACTAAAGATGGTCTAAGAAAAACCTGGGTTTTAAACTAGGCCTGTCTCTTTTTGTATGACATAAGAAAGTGATGGGTATATTTTAAAGGTGGGTTTACTTTAGTCTTGGTTTAAACCAGGGGTGGGCAAACTACGGCCCACGGGTCAACTCCTGCCCGTGGAGGGTTTTTATCCGGCCCGCGTAACCTCCCTTTTAGAGCAATAGCGTATGGCTATAACAAATAGTCATAATTATTTGAGCCAAGAATGTTAGTTTAGGCATAACAACATTCTTTTTTTTTTGTTCTGGCTCCCTGAAAATTTCTCGTGTTTTTTTGGCCTCTGCGGAAAAAGTTTGGCCACCCCTGGTTTAACCATCTTTTGTAATAAGAGGATTAAGTTTAAAATAATTTTTTTGTAGTAAATATAAACATTTATAGCTTTTCGTAGAAAGTTTTATGTTATGCAGTTTCTCTGCTGTAATCTGTTAGCTAACTTTATTAATAACAATTAACAAATTTAACAAACTCTTCTTCATATTTGAGACAGGTTCAGGTTAATAGGGCCTTTGCGTTCAGGCGTTCTTAAAAGTTGAAAAGGGGTTGAGTGTGTCTAATTTTGGGTTAAGCATTCATTGAAAAGTGCATACATAATTAATAACTTTTCTAATTTCGGGTTATGCATTCATTGAAAAGTGCTTATTAACTTAATGGTTTGTATTAAACACAGCTTCATTGCTTTTAGTTTAAACGCCCATAACAGTCATCAACAGTCAAGAGATAAACCATAGATTACATGGAAAAATCACGAGTTAATAATTTGATTATACAGATAAAATAGTGGATATTACATTAAAATGGTGAAGTCAAAGTGTTTATTTCGAGTTGAGAGTAATAAAGCTGCAAATTTTGTTATCGTTTATGTCAAGAATAGCCCAAAATCGTCAATAATTATTGCAGATGTTTTTACCTTTTGCGGCATTTATGTTGCTTAGCCGAATATCAGTTGGTTTGCTTTTATCTTTGTATACAGCCGAATTAACTTTTGCAGAATCTCCACCAGCTTTCGGAGCCATCTTAACAGAATTATTTATTTATTACAGTACGAAGAAACTCAAGATGAAATGAGATTAAATATCTTTCAGAAATTTTCATTTGTTTTCGCAGCAGAAGAAATGCAAATGACACTGTGAATGACACTGACAAGTGACAATGACAATCAGTGTTGCTTGACGTGAGATTTCGACAAACGGGAGATTTGCCAACTGAAAAACGGAAGAAATCAGGAGATTTTTTAAGTTCACAAAACTAAAGGAGATGTTTCAGAAATGTATGGAGCCTGGGCTATAAGTAGCCGCCAGATAACGCTGCAATAAAAGTCGTTGACGCACGTCTACCAATGTATTCCAATATTTCAAAACGTATCGAAAAAAATATATCAGCGTGCGATACACGATCAAAACAAACGTTATCGTGGTAAGGGGCGTCCTTGATGCGTTCACTGAGCATGGATTGCAAACCTTTTGGTCGAAACCATGTTCAGTAGTATTTATTTTGGTAGGTAACTACTAATATAATGAAACTCGTGTATCAAATTGTAGCCTTTATTTGACAATTATTTAAAATTATTATGCATTCCTTTCAATTAAACGAATATAAACTTAACCCTCTTGTAAATTAAGTTGATTACAGAATGACTTGTACAGTAGACCTCATTTCAATGGTCACTGTCAAAGTTGTCAAACTCATTCTAATGCATTAATGCATAGACGTTTATATAGATCTCAATGTGTTAATGTCAAACACAACTGTCATGTGGCTACCAGAAAAAAAGGGTTAACATATTAAAAAACGTCCCCAAATAATAATTCCAGTACAATTGTACTCTTCTTCAAATTAATTTATTTGTATTTTTATGGTAATCCCCTATTTTCTTCCTATTTTCCTATATACTTACCTTAGAATAAGTACTAAAGCATAGAAGCCGCCTCAGTACTTGAAAAACGTACAGGGGCATCTGTCAAATAAGAGCTATTTCGAGATTTTGAGCCAAAGCCTAGCTACCAAATTAAATAGCCCGCCACTAGTACCCCCTGTCAGACGGCAACGACATTTTAAATTTTGTCGTATAATACTTGTGTCAGTGGCGCGGTGATTTGAAAAAATATTTTAGTCTAGAATTTATATTTAATTAATTGTGTTTTGTATATGTGCACATTGTTCTTATAAATAAGAGTGTGCGCTACGTCCTGAATAGTAAAAAAATGTAAATCTCGCAAGGGATGTACAAAAAATCAAAGTGAAAATATCAGTTTCCACAAGTACGTAGTATTTTTATGTTTATTCATAGATTTTCCTTTAAATATATTTCATTATACATTAAATAAGTAAAAGTAAGACATTACCTTTTAGAAGAAGTAAAATAAATAAGTATAAACTATCTAAATCTTATCTATTTATCAATATGAATATTCGCCAAAGAAATTATTAAAGGGGTGCGAAAATTGTATCGATAAATCTATCGACAACGTGATTTTTGTGTTAGGTTTAATTAATTAGGTACCTATTTATACTTTTTTTTTTTCATTTAAGTTTCCCTGTGACGAATATTTTCGAAATAAATTGATTGCCGTGGTAGCTCACGAAATTGGTTGGGTTCCAAGAAAGCACCACAGAATTTGCTCCAGCCATTTCACTTTATCTTCTTTTACTCGTTCTGGCAAATGGCGGAGACTGAAGGAGGACTCTATACCAACATTATACCTTCAATCTAAATTTAAAAGCCTAAGTTCTTATTGAATTGCATGTCTACAGGAAATAAAAGAATTCGAGTAATTTCTTAAAAAAAATTTGGGACAGATTAACCCCGCACTGGATTTAGCTTGATTGAAAATAAAAAAATTAAAAATCTTTTTTTTCTTGCAACATTATGTTCGACATCTTTTTTCGGCCATTTATACAATAGACTATTTCAGATAATATTTCATTGTCTTGTTTATCTTTCAAATAAATGCTGTTAATACAGTCGTAATCTTCAAGCCTGATAGATTAGGAGAACAGTGAATTTAAACAAAATTAACGTATTAAATAAACGATGATTAACTTACTTCTCAATCAGTTTGCATTTGGTGCCACTAAATTTTACACCTCTTTACCGTAATTATCTTTAAAATCTTGTATTTTTAGGGATGCCGTTTTTTTATAGATAGAGTGATTCAAGAGGAAGGTTTTAAGCTATTAAACGTACACGTGCGAAGCCGGGGCGGGTCGCTAGTTTTAAATAAAACAATCATTATTTTGTTTAAAATTTCCAGCGCCTCGAAATTGACAACTTACCTGAGACCACGTGGCGCCGTTCTAGTGACAGAAAAAAACGTGCATGTTCAAGTACATTACAAGGAATACTCAATAATAATGTATTTAACTTTTGTGAAGCTTTTAGTAATTGCAAATTAAATAATAGACATTTATACTTAAACGATGACTTTATTTATTGATAGCGATAATAACAGGACCAGTCGAAGTGATGATGCTCGGTAGAGGCCTATGTCCAGCAGTGGGCATCTTTCGGCTGAATAATAATGATATTATAACTTTACTTTTGTCATTATAACTTTCTAAGAAGTAAGTATTTATATGTACTATGGCAATATCCGGCATGGCTCTTATTTGGTTAACACAATCATAGTCACCTTCTTTCGGCCTTAAATACCACTTCAGATATTTCGTAATAAACATTATACGATGACTTTATTTTATCGATAGCTATAGTCTAATAGTGTGAATACCCTCATCCCTAGTCTCTGTACAAAAGGTGACAAATTATTTTTTACGTCCTGTCAAAAGTTTATCTTTCCCGCTCTGACAACAGCGAGTCCGCCATAAGAGTAAATAGCATGGCTATATTTTGATTCGTTTATGCTAAGTAGCGCTCCTTCTATGCTTTAGTACTTATTTTAGACAGTATACTTACATAGTGGTGGCCCAAAATCAAACATCTCCTTTGACAGCTCTTATTGTCGTATGCTTAGAATAAGTACTAAAGCATAGAAGGAGCGCTACTTAGCATAAACGAATCAAAATATAGCCATGCTATTTACTCATATGGCGGACTCGCTGTTGTCAGAGCGGGAAAGATAAACTTTTGACTGGCCGTAAAAATTAATTTTGTAACCTTTTGTACAGAGACTAGGGATGAGGGTATTCACACTATTAGACTATAGCTATCGATAAAATAAAGTCATCGTATAATGTATATTACGAAATATCTGAAGTGGTATTGTAAGACCGAAAGAAGGTGACTATGATTGTGTTAACCAAATAACAGCCATGCCGGATATTGCCATAGTACATTTAAATACTTACTTCTTAGAAAGTTATAATGACAAAAGTAAAGTCATAATATCATTATTATTCAGCCGAAAGATGCCCACTGCTGGACGTAGGCCTCTCCCGAGCATCATCATTTCGACTGGTCCTGTTATTATCGCTATCAATAAATAAAGTCATCGTTTAAGTATAAATGTCTATTATTTAATTTGCAATTACTAAAAGCTTCACAAAAGTTAAATACATTATTATTGAGTATTCCTTGTAATGTACTTGGACGTGCACGTTTTTTTCTGTCACTAGAACGGCGCCACGTGGTCTCAGGTAAGTTGTCTATTTCGAGGCGCTGGAAATTTTAAACAAAATAATGATTGTTTTATATATAACTAGCGACCCGCCCCGGCTTCGCACGTGTACGTTTAATAGCTTAAAACCTTCCTCTTGAATCACTCTATCTATAAAAAAACGGCATCCCTAAAAATACAAGATTTTAAAGATAATTACGGTAAAGAGGTGTAAAATTTAGTGGCACCAAATGCAAACTGATTGAGAAGTAAGTTAATCATCGTTTATTTAATACCTACGTTAATTTTGTTTAGATTCACTGTTCTCCTAATCTATCAGGCTTGAAGATTACGACTGTGTTAACAGCATTTATTTGAAAGATAAACAAGACAATGAAATATTATCTGAAATAGTCTATTGTATGAATGGCCGAAAGAAGATGTCGAACGTAATGTTGCAAGAAAAAAAAGATTTTTATTTTTTTATTTTCAATCAAGCTAAATCCAGTGCGGGGTTAATCTGTCCCAATTTTTTTTAAAGAAATTACTCGAATTCTTTTATTTCCTGTAGACATGCAATTCAATAAGAACTTAGGCTTTTAAATTTAGATTGAAGGTATAATGTTGGTATAGAGTCCTCCTTCAGTCTCCGCCATTTGCCAGAACGAGTAAAATAAGATAAAGTGAAATTGCTGGAGCAAATTCTGTGGTGCTTTCTTGGAACCCAACCAATTTCGTGAGCTACCACGGCAATCAATTTATTTCGAAAATATTCGTCACAGGGAAACTTAAATGAAAAAAAAAGTATAAATAGGTACCTAATTAATTAAACCTAACACAAAAATCACGTTGTCGATAGATTTATCGATACAATTTTCGCACCCCTTTAATAATTTCTTTGGCGAATATTCATATTGATAAATAGATAAGATTTAGATAGTTTATACTTATTTATTTTACTTCTTCTAAAAGGTAATGTCTTACTTTTACTTATTTAATGTATAATGAAATATATTTAAAGGAAAATCTATGAATAAACATAAAAATACTACGTACTTGTGGAAACTGATATTTTCACTTTGATTTTTTGTACATCCCTTGCGAGATTTACATTTTTTTACTATTCAGGACGTAGCGCACACTCTTATTTATAAGAACAATGTGCACATATACAAAACACAATTAATTAAATATAAATTCTAGACTAAAATATTTTTGAAATCACCGCGCCACTGACACAAGTATCATACGACAAAATTTAAAATGTCGTTGCCGTCTGACAGGGGGTACTAGTGGCGGGCAATTTAATTTGGTAGCTAGGCTTTGGCTCAAAATCTCGAAATTGCTCTTATTTGACAGATGCCCCTGTACGTTTTTCAAGTACTGAGGCGGCTTCTATGCTTTAGTACTTATTCTAAGGTCGTATGTCTCTTTCTTATTGTATCATAGTGAAAAAGATGGCAATTAGCCTAAATTAAGTTTAGTTTGTCCTTAACAGAATCGGCACCATTGTGTCGAAAGTTGTAAGGCCGCAAATTCGGAACAGCGGCGCGTGCAGCGGGGCGTTGTTTTGAGCGTGCACGCTTGACTACTGAACGTATGGACTTCTCTCTTGATGTATTCGTAGTAGCGTATTTAGCTTAGAATAAGTACTAAAGCATAGAAGGAGCGCTACTTAGCATAAACGAATCAAAATATAGCCATGCTATTTACTCATATGGCGGACTCGCTGTTGTCAGAACGGGAAAGATAAACTTTTGACAGGCCGTAAAAAATAATTTTGTAACCTTTGTACAGAGACTAGGGATGAGGGTATTCACACTATTAGACTATAGCTATCGATAAAATAAAGTCATCGTATAATGTATATTACGAAATATCTGAAGTGGTATTGTAAGACCGAAAGAAGGTGACTATGATTGTGTTAACCAAATAACAGCCATGCCGGATATTGCCATAGTACATTTAAATACTTACTTCTTAGAAAGTTATAATGACAAAAGTAAAGTCATAATATCATTATTATTCAGCCGAAAGATGCCCACTGCTGGACGTAGGCCTCTCCCGAGCATCATCATTTCGACTGGTCCTGTTATTATCGCTATCAATAAATAAAGTCATCGTTTAAGTATAAATGTCTATTATTTAATTTGCAATTACTAAAAGCTTCACAAAAGTTAAATACATTATTATTGAGTATTCCTTGTAATGTACTTGGACATGCACGTTTTTTTCTGTCACTAGAACGGCGCCACGTGGTCTCAGGTAAGTTGTCTATTTCGAGGCGCTGGAAATTTTAAACAAAATAATGATTGTTTTATATACAACGTTATTTTTACTTTATGCGAAAACCGAGACACCCCAACAAGATTTTCATCAGAGCTGCCTGAATATGTGTTTTTTTTTAGTAAATCTCCAAGTTACACCTTAGTTTATGTCGCGTTAAGTTCGCTAAAAAAGTGTGAAATGCCTGAGATGTGCTATGCAGGAGTTGTCTAATACACGGAAACTGACCGAGCGGACCATTTCAAGCCTCAAGGTGTCTATTCCCGTCAATTGTTATGGGTAGAAACCTACTGAAACAAAATTGAAATTTATGAAAAAAAAAAAAACAAAAGAAAAATGTGGTGTAAAAAATATGTCAATCGATTCTCCTAGTGATTCTGAACAAACTAGTTTCAGGTTTCGCATATACTAAAACTAACCTTGTATAACTAGCGACCCGCCCTGGCTTCGCACGTGTACGTTTAATAGCTTAAAACCTTCCTCTTGAATCACTCTATCTATAAAAAAACGGCATCCCTAAAAATACAAGATTTTAAAGATAATTACGGTAAAGAGGTGTAAAATTTAGTGGCACCAAATGCAAACTGATTGAGAAGTAAGTTAATCATCGTTTATTTAATACCTACGTTAATTTTGTTTAGATTCACTGTTCTCCTAATCTATCAGGCTTGAAGATTACGACTGTATTAACAGCATTTATTTGAAAGATAAACAAGACAGTGAAATATTATCTGAAATAGTCTATTGTATGAATGGCCGAAAGAAGATGTCGAACGTAATGTTGCAAGAAAAAAAAGATTTTTATTTTTTTATTTTCAATCAAGCTAAATCCAGTGCGGGGTTAATGTGTCCCAATTTTTTTAAAGAAATTACTCGAATTCTTTTATTTCCTGTAGACATGCAATTCAATAAGAACTTAGGCTTTTAAATTTAGATTGAAGGTATAATGTTGGTATAGAGTCCTCCTTCAGTCTCCGCCATTTGCCAGAACGAGTAAAAGAAGATAAAGTGAAATGGCTGGAGCAAATTCTGTGGTGCTTTCTTGGAACCCAACCAATTTCGTGAGCTACCACGGCAATCAATTTATTTCGAAAATATTCGTCACAGGGAAACTTAAATGAAAAAAAAAAAGTATAAATAGGTACCTAATTAATTAAACCTAACACAAAAATCACGTTGTCGATAGATTTATCGATACAATTTTCGCACCCCTTTAATAATTTCTTTGGCGAATATTCATATTGATAAATAGATAAGATTTAGATAGTTTATACTTATTTATTTTACTTCTTCTAAAAGGTAATGTCTTACTTTTACTTATTTAATGTATAATGAAATATATTTAAAGGAAAATCTATGAATAAACATAAAAATACTACGTACTTGTGGAAACTGATATTTTCACTTTGATTTTTTGTACATCCCTTGCGAGATTTACATTTTTTTACTATTCAGGACGTAGCGCACACTCTTATTTATAAGAACAATGTGCACATATACAAAACACAATTAATTAAATATAAATTCTAGACTAAAATATTTTTTCAAATCACCGCGCCACTGACACAAGTATTATACGACAAAATTTAAAATGTCGTTGCCGTCTGACAGGGGGTACTAGTGGCGGGCTATTTAATTTGGTAGCTAGGCTTTGGCTCAAAATCTCGAAATAGCTCATATTTGACAGATGCCCCTGTACGTTTTTCAAGTACTGAGGCGGCTTCTATGCTTTAGTACTTATTCTAAGGTATTTAGCGTGTAGTTAAGCAGCGTGATCAGTGTTCGGCGTTTTAACGAGCGTGTACAAGTGATATTTTGTTCAGTGTGTCAAGATTGGCCAGTAAAAGTGGGGTGTGTGAATGGCGGCCTCGGATTGGTCATCGCACTTGGACGCCCCGCTCGCACGCACGCTCTAGCGTAAACTAGTTGCGTGCACGTTGAACGCGACGCTGCACGCGACAATACACGCTGGAACGCTCCGCTGCACGCGCCGCCGTTCCGAATTTGCAGCCTAAGTATTGAGGGGAATAAGGGACCCGTAAGACAACTATTATTACTATTAGTTAATCTGTGGTTTCAGCCCTAAAGTCTGTGCCTAAAGCGACGGCTAAACGTTCAAAACTTACTATGATACGCCAATATTTATTACGTATTGTGGTATTTATTGATCGTACGAGGGATGACAGTATTTATCACAGGATTTCTAGATTTCCGAATTCCGGAATGACGACCCCACGCATTGTGATAAATATTGAACGTGTAGTGTAGGTAGTCTCGTGTCAGCAGCAGCAATGGAAGACCGAAGATTACATCTTTTTTGAAATTGGATCAGTTTCTGAAATATTAAGCTTCAAAGTGCTAATTTTTGTTAGAGTCGAGTGTTCTCCCCCCCCCCCCCTGCCAGCTTAACGGTTAGTTTTGGATATGTGAAAAAAATCACGATAATAGCACAGTCTACCTATATCTTACTCCTTACAGTCGGTCAACGTAGAACATTGTCGCAGAGCAATCGTGCGGGGGGTTGCGGGGTGAAGGAGCGGAGGTTATGTCCCGAGTAGCCATACTGCATACTCGGGACAGAAATTCCAGGGCTCGCACTTTTTGATTTCGAATTTGATTGATATCGTTCATAGAAATTATATTAATTTATTAGTAGTATGTATGTTGTATGGTACCTAATAATTATGAGAATTTTATTATAAAGTCAGTTTACTAATCCAAGATGGCGGCATACATACATTTTAAAATGATTGTTCGTGGGAAGTCATTTCCACGGTTTTCGGGGTCACTGATGCCGAAAATAACGTCAAAATCCAAATCCAAGATGGCGGCCATGAAAATTAGTAAATTAGTCGTCATGGGTGTCAAATCCATGATTTTCTAGGGTGCAGATGCCGAAAATGAGGTCAAAATCGAAATCCAAGATGGCGGCAGTAAAAATGACAAATTAGTCATCATGGGTGTCATTTCCATGGTTTTCGGGGGTACTGATGCCGAAATTGAGGTCAAAATCCATTTCCAAGATGGCGGCTTTTAAAATTTCAATCTAACCGTCATGGGTGTCATTTCCATGGTTTTCGGGGATGCTGATGACGAAAATGAGGTCAAAATCTATACTCAATATGGCGGTCATGAAAATTTTCAAATTAGCCGTGGTGGGTGTCAAATCCATGATTTTCGGGGACGCTGATAATACAAATACAAATACAAATATTCTTTATTGTGGTACATAGGTAAGCAATAAGTTGTTACATGTTTCCGAAATTGTACACAGCTATGACCCGCCATAATGGCATACAATAATTTTAAAGTAGGTAACATTTTAACAGCACAATCAAATAGAAAATTAAAATAATAACAATTTAAATATGCAGCAGTTTAGAATTAACGAATATTTTTACATGTCAAGGCAACAATTAAAATAACAAGACATAAATTATAAATTCAGTTAGAATTAAATAATACAAATTAAGAAACATACACATTTTACTTATCAGGGGAACAATTAAAATTAAATAACATCATCGAGATAATCTTTTAAATTATAGTAACATTTGTCTAACAGCAATTGAAATAATTTCTTTTTATAATTATGCAAATCTAAATCTCTAATTGTCTTTGGCAATTTATTATATATGTCAGGTATTAGATAAAAAACACTTTTGTGGAAAAGGGCAGTTTTGTGGGGTTCACGTGTCATTTTGTCTTTATGTCTGGCTCTATTACTAAATTTAAAACGGTGAATATTTAATTTTGCGAAAATGGCACATTCATAAATAAACATACAGGGAAGTGGTAGTATTTTTAGTTTCTTAAAATGTGGAACACAGGAGTCCGTTGAATCAATGTTTACGATTGATCGGATACACCGCTTTTGCGCCTTAAAAGCTAGGTTTTTGTCGGTTGAATTGCCCCAGAACATAAGACCGTACCTTAAAATGGAAGAGACATAACCATGATACGCACTGAGAACAGCAGATTTATCTGCTATTTTACTTAATTTATAAAGGGCATACGACTGTTGATTTAAGCGTTTACAGACATAACCTATGTGATTTTTCCAGTTAAGTCCTCTGTCAATATGTAGCCCCAAAAACTTAATTTCATCTATTTCTTCAATATTTTTATCTTTGAATGTTATATTTAAAGGCGATGGTAGAAAATTTTGTCTAAATTTCATAATTTTTGTCTTTGACAGATTTATGTTTAAATTATTAGATGATAGCCATTCAGTTGCATTAGTTAAAAACATATCAATCTCCACATTAATGCTAGAATGCAAATTGTCACCACCAAACAGAACTGTGCTGTCGTCAGCAAAAAGCGTCATCTGATGGTGCGTTATGGATGGTAAGTTATTAACATATACAATAAAGAGCAGTGGGCCCAATACGCTACCTTGTGGTACCCCAAAACGGACAATAGTGAAATGAGATTCGTAAACTTTTTCTTCTTTCGATATTGGGCATACTCTATTCATTTGAGTAGCTTGGTGTCTATCGCTTAAATAGGATTTTATTAGATTATTAACATTACCCCTAACACCATAGTCATTTAATTTTTGGAGCAAAATGTCATGACGAACGTGGTCGAAAGCTTTTGACATGTCTAAGTACATGGCTACAGCTGGTTTTTTATTATCTAAATTGGTCATTACTGTATATATGAAATTATAAATCGCATTATTTATTGATTGACTTTTACGAAAGCCGTATTGTTCGCTGGCAAGAACGTTATTGGTTTCAAGAAAAGTGTACAACGATGTATATATAACTTTTTCATAAATTTTATGATAACAAAAACAAGATCCATTCTCAAACACCAAGATAGGGATCACGTTTTACCTGGCAAAATACATTTAACAGGTCTTTTTTTTACCGCCGTATATGATCAAGGAATACTTTGGCTTTATTTCCAGCATCAGCACCCACGAAAACCATAGAAGTAATAACCATGAATAATAAGTAATTTTCTATGGCTCCTTCCTGGATTTGGGAATCATTTATTACTCTTACCTACCCCCGCAAGCGTTAGCCACTGCGACTGTAACCTCGACAAAATTTGTAGTTTTAAATATTGTTTGAAAATTCCAGGATAAGATGGCGGGCGAAGTTGCTGCTACATACCTTTGCATTATTTTGTCAATCGTCAAAATTACGCATGCGTGGTTTTCTTTTTGCGTGTCACTGTTTCTATAAAACGTTAATTAATTTGGACGTTTGTTTGACAAAGTTTGTGTAATTTGTTTTATGTGACAACCCTATGACAAGTGTTACCAATTTTGACATTTCATAGGACCTGTCAAATGTATGGGCGTTGACCCACTGTATGTAGTAAGTAGGTACACTGTGGTTACTGTCTACCTATACCTGAAGACCCTGGACTCCTCGTATCGTATTGTCTAAAGAACCACGCCCTGTAAACTGTAAACTAGTCTAATTTTGTAACTATTATAAAATATATTATTGTATGGTCAAGTGTTTTCCTTAATATTCTTCTGTAAGTACACTCCTGCTAAACTGCTTCTTGCTAGATTCTGTATTTATGTGCACATGCTCGTTAAGGGTTGACTCCTCAAGCCACCCTTAACCCGCTAAGCGTGACAACCATTAAAAAGATGTTAGGCAGGCATCTTTATCCAAAGAGACAGGACCGTCGCAGCTCAGATCTTCTGCTCCGCCATTTGACTTCAAGAATCACTGTTTTTTATGTACACGTTGCCTTAATGAAGATATAAAAAAGCCTTTGAACAAAAGGAGGGTTGTACATTAAGTTGAGGCTCTAACTGCAACATATCGTATCAGGGACCTCCCTGATACGATATGTTCCAGTTAGAGCCTCCACTTAATGAAAAAAAAAATGAAATTCAGTTTCATTTTTTTTTTCACCATACCTACTCTGTGCCTACAACATACCTATGTTCTTTGAGAAATGATGCCTAGGGTAACGAAGTCTTTGTGATATTTTGCTCCCTCAGCAACAAGATCGTTAATATAATGTTTTAGGGCAACAATGATTCATTAAAGTCAAATAGCGGAGCAGAAGATCTGAGCTGCGACGGCCCTGCCTCTTCGTTGGATAAAGATGCCTGCCTAACATCTTTTTAATGGTGTCAGTTAGGGTGTAATTTTTACGGCAGCTGGTGTGAATAAAAAGGGATGTCAAGTCAAGGAAACTTCGATACTTCTCGTCTTTCCTTTCCTTATTACCTATAGTAGGACCCAGTATTCCCTTTTCTTTCATCTCAGAGACATCCTTACTTCCTTTAACGACATCCTCGTCACATACAGGACACTTATTAGTTCTCATGTTGGATAACCCAATTGTGTTACTAATAAGAGTGTTTAACTGAAAAGAATATTTTGTGGCTGCGCCCCTGCGTTACCGGGTAGGCTACCGTGCCAAACAAATTACGAAAACCTATAATAACATAAGCCCGAAGGCATGTATACGATATTAATGGGAGTTTTAGCCAGTAAGGTCGCGTTTCCTACAGTGAGCATTAGAGATATTGAGCGAAAAGCAATCTTTATCAATATCATGATTGATTGTTTTTCCCGCCTCAGCTCAGTTATCCGCTGTTATAAAAACGCGATTTCTTACTGTTAACACCTTCACCACACCAGGTAGGTACTCTCAGCTTATGTTACAATACATTTTAAGATAATTTTCGCATGAAGTAATGGTCATCACGCAGAATAACTTTAATTTCTAAATTTCTGGAGCGTGTAGTTCAAAAATGGTTGAGAGTATGGAAAAGTGTGTAGGATCGAAGATATAGAGAATTTTATAAGGTTTCATTTCATTTTGCAACATTTTTCGCTACAACAACGCACCATTTTTGAGATATTGGTGAAAAACCTTAAATTGAGACCTTTGTCACCCCCCTCTCCCTCCGGCTCGCTTCCTAGACGACAGGACTTTTAGTATGTTTTTTCCTTAAGCACCCTGAATAAGTTTCTGAAGAAATCGCTTAGGTTCCCGCTCACGCACTCTACAACTACTTTATTGACTGGACTAACTTAGCGACGTCAGAAGTGGAATTACTGGGTCACCCGCCATAAAGCCCCGACCTCGCACCTTACGATTTTTATTTATTTCCGAAAATAAAAGAAAAACTTCGAGGAAAACGTTTTATGGACGCCGAAGAAGTGGCTGCGTTTCAAAATGCCGTCGAAGAAACCCCTAAGGACGAGTGGGCAAAGTGCTTTTCTCAGTGGTTCCATCGGATGCAGCGATGTATTGATGTAAATGGACACTATTTTGAAAAGATATAATAAAACTAATAACTTGCTAGTATGTTCAGTTTTTGATTTTCTAAGAACTTTCAGTGTCACCCTCGTATCTTCTGTGTCTTTGCACATTAATGAGTTGCAGCAAAGCATGCGCATCTTCGTCTTCTGAAGAGGAAGAGATGCTATCGCAACAAAGTCGGCCTGTATAACGACGCACCTCGGCATATCTTTGCCACTTCTGTATAATTTTAATCGCACCCGTGCCTTATCCGTTACACGCCTGCGCCGCGCATGCACCTTAGGCGTGAATTACATAGAAGCGGCGTAGGTAAGGTGCAGACGCGGCGCAGGCGCGTCGCTTTCATACATTTTGTGCGAAAAAGATTTGAAGCGGCACGACAAAACGTATGAAAGCGACGCGCCTGCACGCTTTACGCCGCTTCTACGTATTTCACACTTAATTTCACCGTGTTTTCTATGAAGTTTTTTTGTATTGTATTGGATCTTATGCTGGATTACTCTATGTCACCAGTAAGTCACGAGGTTTAAATAAATAACACGAATTCGGATACACCCTGTAATACATTTGTAATATCATTGGCATATGCATAATTAATTAGTCAAAATACGCTTGGCTTGACCTTAATTAAGGATTTGCAAAACAACACAAATTGAGTTATAAAATCTTTTATTGTAATTTAACAGATTACCATAATTATGTTTAAATTTTATATTAAGTAGGTTTAAAGGAACTAATGAATTGATCAGCGAAATTAATATTTGATCAGCGGAATCATATTTGGTCATCGATATAAATCAGCAAAAATAGGTTAGCTTAGGGCCGTTGCATCGTCAGCCGGGGGTTGCGGAAGTGTCGTAAGTTCCCGCGACCCTCGGCGCAGGTGTGAGATGGAACACCGGGGTGGTTTTAGTCAGTAAGAGTCTGACAGACCCCTCCGCCCACCCCAGGGCGGAGGACATCCATGAGGATTTCCAACCCGAAAAAAAAAAGGGCCGTTGCATCGTCAAATCTGGTTACCCGAACTATGACAGTAGACGCCTTGCGGCAGGAATCGCATCGCATCGCAGTTTTGTGTTTAGGCCCTTAGACTTAAAACGCACTAGCGGCCAGCCGCATTACGGCGTGCCGCTTGCGGCTGGCCGCATATCGATTTTTATATGAAACCGCATAATCTCAACGCACTGATTTCCGGCCAGCCGTCGTGCGCCAGTGCGTTGAGATCATGCGGTTTCATATAAAAATCGATATGCGGCCAGCCGCATGCGGCACGCCGTATTGCGGCTGACCGCTAGTGCGTTTTAAGCCTTAGAAGTGTAAAACAATAACTTTCACATTCATGAACATTTGCACTTCGTTGTTTTTTTTTAAACGCAATTACTCTTATGTCGAAAATCTCTCCGCTCATTGTTTTTAGCTGATCAAGATATGTTTAACGCTTATCAAAATTCAATTTATTCGCTGCTGATCAGTTAAATGGTACCCTATTAGTTTATCATGTTACGGTAATTAGTCCAGTCGACAGGTAGTTTACCCCTTTTCGACCACCTGGGCTAAATTGCTCGGTGGATGGATAAAGTTAACTTAATCCAGATTAAGCTAGTAGGTACAATCCAAGGCCTTTGGATAGTGTCGTTTAATAAACAAAATACCGTATTTTGAACTTTATCCAACTGTTATTCTATAATCAAAGCTATATCCAGACACAGATAAAGCTCTTCAAGCTTTATAATCCCTGGATTGAAGAATTGATTACAGTATCACACAATATTTTTTAAAGCCCTATTTAAATCGTTGAAATAAACTCCTAGAGTAGGTACCACGCTGTCGTGTTGGGTATCGACCCAACTCGATGGCGTGGTACCCTAGATTTGTTTCATAACAAATTTCAGCTTTACAGCACTAAGTCTGCTATAAAACGATTGTGCATATAGACTACAGACAGACGGTCATGGCGAAACAACAAGAGTTTCTAGTTTAACTACGGAACGGATAGTAATGGTTTATATGAAATAAAAACCTTAAAAACATGGTTTTATATTAAGAAGGGCCTCCGCTACCAGCGCGTCACTCATAAATAACGCCATTGGGAACCAGCGGTAGATAATACTGCCGTCAGCCGAGATTTAGAATTTAAACGATATAGCCATAAGTACCAGCCCTAGCAGTATCCGAGAGCGACAGCATAGCGTGGCGGGCTGAGGAGTGAAGTAGGTGTCTTTATCGTGCCGTTTGGAGAATACACAAAAGAGATTCGATTCTATACCTGTTTTAAATTTATTGTTATGACAACGGCTGCCGGCGCCAGCCGGGCAAGACTAGGTGGTCAGACTCTATCTTACCCCCAGGGTGCTTTTATAAATCGCGGAGCTCTTGGCGAGAGTGCGACCGAAGCAAAGGGCCGACGAAGCGAATGTTCATCATTATCTAGACGAGATAATGGATGACTTATTTCGTCTCGGCATGAGATAAGGCAACGACAAACTTATGCCCCGTTGCACATGTTACGCCTGCTGGCGGAACTCATTCAGGAGAACTACATCTTGCAAAATGATGGCAATCGGTTTTATAAAAACCTAACTCAAAAGTTAAGATTATCCAATAATAGGTAAGAAATGTGTAGTGTAAAGTGATAACTTCGAAATTTATTCAAGAGTCCTTAGATAATACTAGCTTTATCCATACAACGAACATTAACCGTAACATATACATATTATACAAAGAAATACAAAGCGAACTAATAAATATCTTACAGTTTACGTCTTACCAACACTTCGCAACTTTCAATAAAAAGTTCTGTAATTTTTGTATTTTGCAAAATTATTGGATCATTTGCAATTTTTTTATCCATTTGGAAAAGTATTTTTTGAAGCACTATTTTCGTAGTGGCTAATGACGGGTGAGCTGGTATTGAAGTATCTAACACCTGTAAAAAAAAATAACATAAAATTAAATTATACTAGGTACTTTAGGATACACCGATCGATCGCCGATCACAGCATGTTTTGCATCGCGATCTAGCGCTTTCTAGTTGTGAAAAACTGTTATCGACAAAGGAACTGTCCCTACAACCTAACATTTTTCATCAACCAAACCTTTCACTTAAGTATAACAATATTTTAGGACGGTTGTACGTTGTTTTATAGCTAATAGTTTTATAGAATTTCATTTCACATAAAAAATTTCTCATATTTTCGTTTCATAGAATAATCAATACGCAGAATACTTACTTTGAAGATTTTTAAATCATTGATTTTTGTTTCACATAAAGTTTAATGTTAAAATAATCATATCATAGAATAACAAACCAAATATTCTTTATCCTCTTATTGTTTAGTTAATATGAAACTTATTACCAAGAAAAACATTTTATCGAGTGACACACTACCAACCAAATATCTACTACATCAAAAACAGATTCTGGGACCAAGGTCGATTTCTGTATGCAAGGTTAAAAGTAACCTAACACAAAGGGGATCGAATCTAACCTATCCGTGTTCTGGAGTGAACAAAACAATATTAGTTAAAAAATAATTCTACTCTTTGATAAGTTTGTTAAACAAAAAAAAATGTGATATAAATTCATTGAATTGTGTTTCTGCGAAATATGTTTCATTCAAGTAAATAGTCTTTGAAATAAAAATACAAGGACCAAATATTATATGAAACATTTTCTGGGAAACGAAATTCTATGATATTTCTGTCTGCGAAACAAGGGGACACCTTTTGGACCCATGTGAAAGAAGGTGAAATGAAGCTAAAATCCCACACAGGCTCCATAGTAGAGACCAGTCCTTTTACTAACTGGTTAAATTATTACTGTAACTTGCAATGAACTTGTGTATGTGAGATTTGTGTCTGTAAACGCACCCACGACACAGGAGAAATACAAGAGAGGGGCAACATTTAAAAAAAAACTTTCATATTTAATGTATTTGCTGTGATTTATGTGCCGTGGTAGCCGGTCAGTTGTATTACAAAACTCGTTACAGGTTCGACACGCGACCTCGCCGCATGTTCAGCTCATGATTAAGGGCTCCGTTTGGGTCCGAAACTAGTCGGGCAATCTTCCGAAAAATGCACGTAAGTAAACCGTAACTAATCATAAATATTACAACTCAAGGCTGTAGATGCGGGTGGTGCGGCGAGTGCCTTGCCCTGAGGAATGATAATTTCAAATCAACAAACATTGCTCAACGAAGGGCCGTAGAAACAACCGAGGCAGCGGGAGCCTAGCCGGGAGATTGTTAAAAAAAAAAAAAAATATACGTAACTAGCTTCCGCCCGCGACTTCCTCCGCGCGAACTTTGAATCCCCATAACATACGTTTCGAGGCTGAATTTTGAAAAAAATCGTTTTTAGCAGGAGCCGAGTTCTCGAATGACTGACACGTTTGGTGCAGTGGCTAAGCGATTGGCTTCTGCGCTACGGGTCGTGGGTTCGATTCCCACTCGGAACAAAAATTTGTATGGCCTACAGATGGTTGTTTCGGGTCTGGGCGTTTGTTTGTGAGATTTGTGTCTGTAAACGCACCCACGATACAAGAGAAATCTTAGTGTGGGGCAACGTTTTTTATAAAAAAAAAAAAAAGACTTCTCGAATTCAGTCAGAACTCAACATTGATGTGTGGACCAGAATTTGATTAGCACTTGTGTTAACGGTGAAGGAAAACATCATGATGAACCTGCATACCAGAGGCCTCAATAAAGATTTCGATGATGTATGTAGCCCACCAACCCACACCAGGTCAGCGTAGTGGACTTAGGCCTAATCCGTTCTCATTTTGAGAAGAGGCCTGTGCCCAGTGCAGTGGTACGACTAATGGGCTGATTATGCTTATGTTTATAACTAGCTTCTGCCTGCGTGAACTTTGAACCCCCATAACATGCCTTTCGGTGCAGAATATAGAACAACCTACATTACATTAAGAACAACAACAACATTTTAAGTTCCTAGACCAAGTGGTTTATTGCATAAGGGATTTTTTGGAAATTAAACCCTTAAGGGGCTAAAACGAAGTGTCAAAGTTAGAATGGGAGAATCTTATATGATACTAGCTGTACCCTCGCGGCTTCGCCCGCGTATGTTTTTTTTTAATGTCTGAAACTCCCGCTCCTTATCCATCAACAACTGTACAAAGTTTCAACATAATCGGATGAACGATAACGCGCTAACGCATTGAAGACGAACACACAAACAATTTTGTTTTTTGATATTGTAGATATGTTATTACGTGGATAGATATGGAAATACTGACTGTGTTTTGAAGACGTTTGTAAAGATTAGGTGGCATGGTAACTATCCATTCGGGCTGATTGCTTGATTGTTCCAAACTTCTCTTGAATCTCTGTGTAGTTATGGCTAAAATAGGTGGGAGGACTATTTCAGGCTCCTTCAGTAAGCCTATTATATTTTCAGCCAACATATCGTATCCAAGATGGTATAATGAAATAACCTGTAACAAAATAATATGAAATAACTCATATTATGCAATAACTACAGTATTATTCATACAATTACAAAATATTACCTGCTGACGTCTTATAAAGTCGTTGTCAATATTCCATAACTCCGCTAGAAGAGTAATTCTCTCGATCCAAGCAAGACATTCTTCACTGTTATAAGTTTGGTACGGTCCGTCACATTCGGATGTAGTTATTGTTTCGACAGCAGATCGAATCAGTTTAGTTAAGAATTTCATTCTCGGATTTCTTAATTTGTCAGATGCCTTCATATTTATCTCTCTGCTATGTATGTTACCAGTTAATGCTTCAAATATGTACTGGTAGTCAATATCGTAGAGACTATCTAGTGGTTTCGACATTTTCACATTGAAATGACACATGTAATATACTGTACAGGATATTTGATAATTTAAATTTAATATGTCATTATTAACGTTTTTAGTATCTTGTGCCACTTCTACCAAAGAGGGCATACTATCATCCCAAATTTTCTCAAATTGTATGTTTATTTTATTTTGATTCATCGATGTATTAGAGCAATTTAAAAAATCATCTAAATATTTTGATGCAATTTGAAGAAATTTGATCATGGTTGTGCTATCAAAGCCAACGTCTTGTAGACATAATGGATCTTTCGGCAATCTACCAACTTTGTTTACTAAACGACAGCTCACCTCAAAAACATGTTTGATGTATGTAGACCAGATAATGGAAAATAAACCTAATCTTATATGCAAGTCTGATACACACATGAGACATAGAAGGACTGTTTTAAGAAACTCACAATTGTGCATGGATTTCTGCCAAGCCATAGAATATTCCCAGCACATGTTTGCAATTATGTAATTGGCTGATGTACTTAATGGAAATTGTTGCCGTAACAGAGAGAGCCATTTAAAAATCTTAGGATTTTGATCAACATAAATGCGATTGTTTTCTATAAAAAGATAATCAGAATCATTGTCATCGTTGGTATCAGGCGATTCCAAACCCATACTGGAATATTTTTCAATTAATTCGTTTGCAACGATAGCCTCAGGAACAACGCCCATGCCACATAACCACTTCGCTATTAATTCAGTTACAGATCCTTTGCCTCTTGCGTATATGTATTTGAGATTAATATTAAATTCAGTCATTTGTAACTTCGGTAACGACTTTCCACTGAAGAAGTCTTTAAACATTAGTATTATACTAAGGATAGAAATATCCTCTAGCTTACCAATTAGTATACCCCATTTAGCATTTTCTTTTGTAACAGATTCCCATATATCTTCCTCATTTTCTTGTCGTTTGGCTTCAAAAATTCTGCTTACTGCTTTACAAGCCATTGCAACTATCATGCTTCTTAAAGGACAGGGCATATCTACTAATATATCACGAATATCCTGCCACCAAGGTGATATTTCGTTGTAGGCTATATGCGTAGCTTCTTCTGTGACATTACACAGGTAGTATAAAACCTGTATAAATTGGTGAATAAGTTCAAGACTTATTTCTTCTAAAGGCATATTCATTAGTTGCATTATTAATAGTTTGACGATTTCCTTTGCATCCATGTTACACTCTTTAACGAAATCACTTAGCATTGTGATGTCTTTCATTTTAAATATTGATTTAAAAGTGATACTGGCTAAATTATTGATTTTTTCTGCTGATGCATCAAATTTCAAGGATATGTATTTGGACTTTTCATCTAACTGGAAACATGACACAAATTCTTTGTACGTGCTGGTATTTTTATCGGCAAACGTAACTCTGGCGTGATGGTGATCTTTGTAATTATTTTCTTGTGCTAAGGTCAACAGTCTCTCTAATATACAATTGTCATCCTCCAAGAGATCGAAACATAGAGGTTGAATGTCATCACTGGATTGTACTTCTTCAGTTGTTTCAATATTTAAATGCAAAAACGTGTGTATTTTAGCAGTTAACTCCTGCATGTCTTCTGTACTTTCACCATTGATGTGTCTGAAGAACAAAGTAGCTAAGCCAAGATTTGCAAAGTAGTGCTTAATCTCAACATCTTGATCAATTAGTTCATCATTTTCAATACTATCCCAAAATAAATTTAGACAAGTCATCACAATTTTTGGGGGTATTTCATATTTTCTTACTAACATATCTAAACAATGCTTTTTCAGGTCTAACGTTTTCAATTCTAAAGCTTTTTTTATTAACTCATCGACAAATTCTTCAAAATCAATAGATGATTTTTTCAGATGCTCACGTATGTCCCTCAAGGCGTGTAGATCTTTTGATCTTTGGGAATGTTCTCCTTCCAAGGCATAGAAAAATGGAATATTAAACTTCTTCAATTTCCCATCTGGATCTATTAATATACATTGGAATTCGGGTAAATTGAGTTTTTTGTACGAATAATTTTTCTCAGCACCAACTAGACCACAAGTATTGTAAAGAAGTAGGCCGTTTTTCGTCGCCGTAAATGCTGCTACTCTGTTTCCTTTTTGCATTAATCTTATATCTATGAGACCCTTTTTAGGGCTATAAATAATCAAAAATATCGCTCTCTTTAATTCTTTAACAACTGACAGTTGTGGTTTTTTGTCATCCATTTCAAATATCTGAAAATAAGTAGCAGAATCAATATACTTTCATAGTATCCCATCTAAATATAAAACACAACGTTGTGCTTATAAAATAGATATACATACTTGAACAAATGCACACTGAGCATCTCTGCAACCTTTGAATAGTCTAATTAAATGTCCTCTCGTAACGTCTAAAACCGCGACGCGTCCGAAACTGTCGACTATAGCGGCGAGATGTCGATCTGGCGAGACGGCCACTACGTTGCCGTGTCGCTGGCCATCATATAAGCCGTTGCGCATAGATAAAGGCTCGGAACGAATTAATGGTTCACTCCCAGCCGTTGTGTTATCTGTAGAGCCTCCTCCGAGCCAGCCTCTAAATAAATAAACCAAATAATGATACAGTTTAAATTTCACAATAGTATTTAACAAAAAATCTAATAAATGCTGCAATCTCGGTCTTTCTCTTTTTGTTCGCTCATTACGCTCAAAACGGGCTGGCGCGGTCAAAACTACTTCAAAAAACAGTCAAAAGTATTTTTGACTAAAGACGTTTGTCTAAAATAGTTTCTTCACTACAAACTTTAAGCCCCGTTACGCTCCTTTTTAGTCGTAGTTTGAAATATCGTAAAGTCCGTCTTTCATTAAGTATGTTTGTACCAAATTTCAAGTTTTGTTTTCAAGTTTCAGTGTCTGTGTAAATAAAGATGTGTAGGTGTGGTGGGAGTAAACGTAGACTGTAACCTAAACTGGAAAGCACACATAGAGACTGTATGCACAAAATTAAGTAAATACTCATACATGTTATATATGTTTGATAAAATTGTTAATATTTCCACGGTAATGACTGCTTACCACGCTTACGTAGCATCCACATTGCGATATGCTGTAATATTTTGGGGAAACTCCACAGAGTGGCAATCTGCTTTTAAAGCTCAAAAAAAGTGCATCAGGGCAATTTGTAAAATCAAAAGTATAGAGAGTTGTAAGCCTCACTTTATAGATTTAAATATCCTAACCCTGCCTAGTCTATACATCTACGAGGTTGTAAATTTTGTTAAAACTAATATTCACATGTATGAAAAACTGGGCAGTAAAAGACATAGGCATAAAATTAGAATTAGGCCCAACAGAAGTACTTTAATGCATAGAAGTGCTTACTGCATAGCATCTAACATTTATAATAAATTGCCACATGATATTCTTAAAATAGATAATTTGAACATATTTCAACGAAAGTTGAAGTTTTTAGTAAAAAAAGCATACTACAGGGAATATCTAGAAGAAAAATCTGATAAATATATTATTCAATTGAAATAATCATAATATTCTGCTGCATTTGGCTATTATTTTATAACTCATAATGTAATGTAATTTGTTAAAATTAATCTTTGTAATTATAATGCAATACGTGCCTTAATTTTAAATTGTTTAAGTGTAGATAGATTTACTTACAATAGTGTTAAATTTTGTAATATTTGCACGCCTTTGGGCAGAATATGGAGAACATATAATAATTCTAACTTGTCACCTTTGTACTACCCATGTTTGCGAAGAAATATATGATTTTGATTTTGAGGTATCTGTAAACGCACCCACGATACAGGAGAAATAAAAGTGGGGCAACGTTCCGGTGACGCTCAATGGCTCGATCGTGAACGCTTTTATTGTACCTACTACTGAGTTTGTGTGATTCCAGGGGGCCAATTCTACTAACAGAAACTTTTATCAATTGCAACTGAATCGTTCATTCAGACAGTATTCGTTTACGAAAACTGTCCAAATGTTTGGTTTTGTTTTTGTTGTCAAACAATTTGATAGTTTTTGTAAACGAAAACTGACTGAATAAACGATTCAGTTGCATTTGATAAAAGTTTCTGTTAGTAGAATTGGGCTCCTGGTTTATTTGAAAGGCACGCGGATAATTTCGGATTGTACTAACTTCGCGAAATCATGTATAGTGGTATAGAATTTATAAGATCATACTTACGGAAGAGCAGACTTGATTTTATTTGCAACTGCTCTAGCAACATCTTGGAGTGGAGGAGCAGTTCCCCCTTCCAGAGCGTAATGAAAACCAACATATGGCTTAACACCTGCTCCGAGTATCAGGGTGTTCACGGGCGGAACAGATCGATACCTGTAAAATTTCAACTTTATGTAGTTTTATTGCTTTTTATTTAAAAGTTTCATAAATTATAATCACAATCGAATCAAGGTCAGAGGACAGGAAGGAATGGTATATTTTTTACAGCAATTAATTGTTGAAGTTGTCATAAATGTATACAGGGTGTCAAGCCGAGTTAAGAAAAGAAAAGGGCGACGCACATCGGCAGTATGCTAATACACGTTCCATTTCGAACTTTAACTGTAAAACTCATAATTTATTCAATATAGACTTGAATTACTTTTTTTAAAACATCGTTGTTACAAATTACAGCCTCCTTAAAAGACCCGCCCTTCACCGCTCACTAGAGTTTATGCTGTGAAGAAGAAACGACGCGCAACAAACTCCCACAGCAAGACAGCTCTGTCTGTGATTTCATGTCCTACTGAGATTATACCTGCCCAGAGAAATCTACTTGGTCATTCGCAACCGCTTCAAATCGTGGGGCAAAATAAAAGTCCGTTGCGAAATAGCACAAGTTATCGTAGAAAATTCAATATCAGAGTCCAAAGGAAGTCTAGGTCGAGGTTAACAATGAAAATAAGTAGTCTTTGTAAATTAATTGAAACGTAACGACATGATAATGAAAATGCGGTGACGCAATGTCAATCGTTGAACCGCAGAATTGTCATTTCTTTTTTGCTAATACCTATATTTTTATATACCTACTGCTATTACGACATTATCATGAAAAATATTTTTTTTGTTTAATATTACCTAAGTAGAAGTATTTTTTGTCTTCATTTGATTTTTGCCTACCTAATGATCACTTATGACTAGTAAGTACTTAATATGAATCAAAATGAAACATTAAATTAAGACAGCTGGTAAATTTCTTCGAAATTAATCATCTATATTAAAATATGGTACTACGAAGAGAATAAGCACGGACAATTAATAAAAATTACAAGAATATCAGTTAAACTTTGAAAAATCATAGCGTTTTTATTTCGCTTTAACGTGAAAGACTAAGGAATACTGCGTAAACGTGTAAAAAACAAAATTGAACTTTTTTTAAATACTTCGTATTTTGGGACGCTCATTCCGACATTCATGCAGTCTCAGATAATTATGGTTTCGGAATTGTTAAAAAGAGCCTCCACGAGTGACGATGCTTCAGTATGTCCGGCGCACCCTGGGCAGTCAGCCCCGCTACCAACCTTGCTGACTGGCTAATCTTTTCACCACAGCATGAACTATTTTCGTACAGCTCGTGCTGACACGAGTGAAGAAGATTGAGCGTGGTTGAAAGATTTGTTATTTTTGTTTCAAAAATTTAACATAACTTCACGCCTTATTCCCCGAAGGGTTGGCAGAGGTGTATAGTATACACCCACGTTTCGCCGTTATGTTTAAGTCCCATGTAATAGGGGGCGAGCCTATTGCCATCAAAAATTTAACTTGGCAAGTATTCACCCACAAGTTGATTTGTAGCATAAAATATGACAACTTGCAAAGTTAAAGCAAAAGCTTGTACTTACCTATTATTTTTAATGTTAAACGTTAAATGCTATTAAGTGACTATTAAAACTTGCCACGTTTACAAATTACATATTTAGTAACAAGGAACATATTAACAAATTTTCTTTCTGTTGCCATGTTTTGAGGAAAATTTGTAGCACCTATTTACACCTCGATTCGACACTCCCGCATGTCCTTTGTACTGAACTTGGCCCCTTTTACACATTTCTGCTTTAGATGGGATAGTATTAACTTATTTAAAGCTTCAATTACCATACATCATATCCTCCATAAGTGGATGCAGCTAATAGATGATCATAAGTATTTTTAAGATCTAGTCCTACAACTGCAGCATCATTTATAACTTCTTGGTCAGAGAAAATCCATTTGCGTATATTGATGCTACGGCCATCTACTGAATAGTCGCCCTGGATACCAGCTCTTACTATAAAGATAGTAAGTAACACATATAAAATAAAATAAATTAGGCAAACCCTCTTCTCTTGAGTGTTGTAATAAGCGACTAAGTGCGTATACACGTAGAAAGCGGGTTGCCGGCGCCGATCTGTCAGCGCTTGTCGGTGCTAGTCGGCGCAGGTAGTTTCTATACTGTGCGGCGAACCAGCGCCGATAAGCTCCGAACTGCGCCGAGAAGTTCTCACCTGCTCCGATCAGCACTGGTAGGCCGTAATTTGTTGCTGTATTTGCAAGGGAATAAGGCGTATTTTTATTAAAAAATGCCAGTCCCTGCTTCTACCCGCTTCCTTTATGTAGCGGTTACCTGCACGGACCAGTACCAACAAGCGCTGGTAAGTCGGCGCTGGTTACCTGCTTCCTTTATGTATACGCCCTTAAGGCCTCTACACACTAAAGCCGGCCCGGCGGCTTCATCCGGCGGGTTATTGCGACTAACTAAGCGAGCGAACATGACGCAAAACAATTAGTGAGGTCCGGCTTGTTTTGCGTCATGTTCTCTCGCTTAGTTGGCCGCAATAAGCCGCTGGCAATAACCCGCCGGGCGGCTTTGGTGTGTAGAGGCCCTTAGGGATTAAGTAAGTTAAGCGGATAGGCAGTGGCATCCTCCTGAATGCTAGTATACCTGAAAAGGAACACTTGATTATGTGATTCAACATACATGTAACATTATCTATTGAGCAAATATGGAACAAATGATGCTAATTTCATCTTAATTACTTTAAATTCTAATGTTTGATTGAGCGAACCAATTATGATGAAACAAAAACTAAATGGTACTCCCGGATACACACAATATTTGTCTATATAAAATAACATTTAAAAAAAAGTAAAAATCGACTTAAAAAAAAATTAAAAAGAGCAAAATAATTACCATATTATAAAACTAACAGTTTTAGAAGTCGGTGCAGTTTTACACTATAATTGAAGGCACCGACTTCTGAAACTGTTAGTTTTATAATATGGTAATTATTTTACTCTTTTTAGTTTTTTTTTTTGAAGTTGTTTTTTACTTTTTGTAAATGTTATTTTATTTTTCTATTTTTAGTGGTATAAACAATACACAAACGTGCAATTACAGCAATTCCGGGTAATTTGCTGTTATCCACTGAAGAGTTCCATTGTCAATCTCCGAGGGTCTTCATCAGATCTTCACCAAATTAAAATGGGACTATTTCGGAAATATACTCTTTCAAACAAAAAAAAATTTTGCAAATCCGTCTTTACATGACGAGTTATGCCCGAACATACATAAAAATAATTACATCATCCACATAGCAGTAATCAAAAAAATGCTCACAAAATAAAAAGTACTGAACCAAATTGGATGAAAATGTTATGGGACCAAATGGCAAGTATACTGCATCGAACAAAAAAAGAATCACACTAATCGGACTAGAAACCTCGGAGTAATCGGTGTACATACATAAATAAAAGAATAAAAAAAATAGCGACCGAATTGAGAAACTCCTTCTTTTTTTGAAGTCGGTTAAAAAGCCAAACGCATTGAGTCAGTACTTTTTACATGATGCGTGCACAGACAAGGAAAAAACAGATAAACAGACAAAAATTCCAAGAATGATTGAAATGCATTATTTGTTAACCTTGAAACAGCCTGTTTTTTTTTTATATTTTCTTTTTACTGACACGCCTATTCTCCAGATCCCTACTAATATCATAAATGCGAAAGTAGCTCTGTCTGAGTTCACGCCTAAACCGCTGAACCGATTTTGATGAAACTTGGTACAGAGATAGTCTCGAACCTGGAGAAGGACATAGGGTACTTTTATCCCAAAAAATACGGAATACGCGATAAACGACAGCCACGCGGACGAAGCCGCGAGATACCTCTAGTTTATTATACTATCTATAGATAATTCTTGTAATAATTACTTCAATATACTAAAAAATTAAAACTTGTTATTGAAAAAATAAAGTACCTCTGGCTAGTTGCGCTTTGGCATTTCTAAGTGTTTGGTACAAGCTTGATCCGGAGATGATGCACTCACAACTTTGAAAGAGGATATGGATATCATCAGGTAATGTTCCATAAGTACCAGTGTGACAAGATATTTTCAGTACTGGCTTATCATCTAATTTTTCAAGCAACAGCAAGTGTCCTGTATTGGTATAAAATCCAACATTGCCATTTTTAAATCCAACAATAATGCAAAACCAGTCAGGTCCATTCTGTAAATACAAAAACTATGGTAAGAAATGCATGCTTTTGCCAAACACAATTATGTTTTTTACAATTTGTTCTTTAAATAAGAGATGTAGCTCATCTTCTTTCAAAAATGATAATTAATCATAGACTTTATCTTAACAAAATGTGCTGGTAACAATTTTTGTAGCTCTTAACACTGATCCACACCTGATGAACTGCATTAAGTGCAATTAATAATGCTATAATGAGAATTGACTTGTATCTATAATTACTAAAGTTACAAACAAGCAGTAAAGAGAATTGACATGTATCTATGATAATTAAGGTTCATATTTGCATGTGACAAAAGCCAGACATGCCTGATTAATAAATATTTGGCCGGTCACAACTGTAAAAAGACACACCTGGCAACCATAGTGCTAGCGCTGACCAAGCAATAAAGGGAATTGAGTAATAAAAGATCTTATTTGCATGTGCTCTATTGGCGCACAAGCATACAGATTCTTATACATACAGAGAAGGTTGATTGCCACCCTTGCTCACTGTAGGTTGGCGATTTGAGATCAGTAAGTCTAGGTTTCCTCACAATGTTTTCCTTCACCATATGTTAATGTTCGTTTTAATGACAAGTCTCAAGATGAAATCACAAAAACCCAAGCCCTACATCGCACTATCCAAATGTAACATGCAGATAGTATGTATACTAGACCGCCCAACTGTTGGACAGTAGCCCACTGCGCCAGGCATAATATTAACTTGGGACATAAATTACTATACCTTTGGATTTGTATCTCGATCTGTTCCATAAAGACTACAATATTTTACTTGATGTTTCTCTCCTTCCCTGTTTATGAATCTAAACATATTCAGCATTATTTGAGCGAGATCAGTAGGAGCACTTATTTATATACTTACACCTATTCTTTATCAGCGTGGTTGTACATTTATTTACCTGAGAAGACTGCTGAGATGGGCATATAGACAAAGCTAAAAGTCCTGTAATGTCTGAAGGTAATGTTCCACTCCATGAGATAAGAAATGTATTACTATTTGTGAGGCTTATCCATTGATTGGTGAGTAAACAGAGGCGATTTTTGTATCCAACTGCTAACAAACTGCTGCATGAAGACAAAGATATAGAACACTGCGGCAGCCACTTTGTGTCTGAAATAGTAAACAATGAAATATGTAGATAGTAAAAACACGCAATAATTTGGTCCATCTAAAAAGAACATTACCTTCTTTTTCTGATATAAACAAAGCTCTTGCTAAACTAGATATATCGCCACAGTCAGCAATTTGTTCAACTTGACACGACATTATTAAAGAAATATCATAGTAATTTAAGTATGATGGATTATGATCGTAGACGAATATTAAATATTGATAAGTTAATATTATCGAATAGACAATACAAATAATGCAAGGTTGGACTTTTGATTCGATAAATAAAGCTGAGCTGACAGTTAAAGGGATACCAGCTAAGGACAAAATAAAAAGTGTGCGTTCGCGGCGAATGTTGTTGAATTTAAAGATTTTAATTATGCAGATATTTAGTGTATGACGTCGTATAATTGTGTATGGTAAAAAAAAAAAATGTGCACTCAGCCATTGTGGAGAAATTCACCAAAAACTGATTCCGCTGGGCGAACGTTGTCCTGGCGGAACTTTTTTTAATCCTTATACTATACAAGAAAGAAGATGTGTCCAAAAATTAGTGTGTATTTGTGGATGTATGAATAAAATTAGTGTATGCATAAACTTTGGAGAAATTCAAGTTTCCGCTACGCGAACGTTTGGCCATTAGCTAGTTTTCATATAAAGCGCTTACATAGAGAGCTGTAGATTTTTACATACGTTGTTTTGAATTTGTTTATATTTGTTTAAAAAACAGATTTATAAAAAATCGTAGGGCTTAAAAGATAAAAATATAAACGTAAAATAGGTACGCTTATTAGGTCTTAGTTCTTAAAGTATGCACTTTGGGGTCTAGATTTTCACGTTTATACAAACCTTGTAAGTGTCTGCAACATGTTGCCAAGTATCAATGATGTTCCGTTAGTAATTCAAGAGTTTTAGGACAATTTACCATGAATAGATCACTGTTTACAAAGCAGTCAAATATCACGACGTTCTAAAGGAATTACATGGTGAAATGTATTCCAATAATTAGTTTATTCATTCAACTATTCACATGCAAAATTTCATGTCATTAAATTCAGTAATTAAAGAAAAACAATTATAATACTGACGAAGCATTGAAAACCTACATAACCCGACCAAGTTCGGATAGCTACAAAAAAGCGGCCGTGCAATATATTTAGGTAACATCTCAAAATTTACAGTATAATACCGGTATTGAATTGGTATAGGTGATAACACAATTGTTGTTTCGATATAATTTATAGGTCATTTATTTTTGTACACCTACTTTTTTAAATGTATTTGACTATGACAGAAAGTAGGTACTATTTAAGTAGGTACTTTATTTAAGTATGCGCTTGAGACTTGAGATATAATCTAAATATATTATTTAAGAAAAATAAAATTCATACAGCTAATTTCTATTGAAGATTTCACGGATCAGGATTCTAACTATAGACCCCTTAGGGAAATTAAATAATTACCACATGTAAGTACTACTGTTTAGGTAAATAATATTTATTATTAAATATTATTTATCATATTGTAGCTTATTACACTATTTAACCAATGGACTAGGCATGAATTAAACCTATTTTAGTTAAAACACATTTAAGTCTATTGCTGTCGTTGCAAGCGTTTGTTAACGTTATTATAATTACATAATTAAATATTATATGTAATTAAAATATTTTTGTACACGGATATTTAAATAGAGAAGTACTTGTTAATTGAAGATTTATTTTTATCGTAGATAGTGGCGTTATTATTAAAAAAATATTTTTCATTCAAGAAATGCAATTGTTTTATTTTTTCCTAACGCTTGTGTACGCAACTGTACCATATTAATAAATACTATGTTGGAAGGTTAAGAACGTTTCTTAGATATATGGAACGGCCGCTTTTTTGTAGCCATCCGAACTTGGTCGGGTTATGTAGGTTTTCAATGCTTCGTCAGTATTATAATTGTTTTTCTTTAATTACTGAATTTAATGACATGAAATTTTGCATGTGAATAGTTGAATGAATAAACTAATTATTGGCATACATTTTACTATGCAATTCCTTTAGAACGTCGTGATATTTGACTGCTTTGTAAACAGTGATCTATTCATGGTAAATTGTCCTATAACTCTTTAATTACTAACGGAACATCATTGATACTTGGCAACATGTTGCAGACACTTACAAGGTTTGTATAAACGTGAAAATCTAGACCCCAAAGTGCATACTTTAAGAACTAAGACCTAATAAGCATACCTATTTTACGTTTATATTTTTATCTTTTAAGCCCTACGATTTTTTATAAATCTGTTTTTTAAACAAATATAAACAAATTCAAAACAACGTATGTAAAAATCTACAGCTCTCTATGTAAGCGCTTTATATGAAAACTAGCTAATGGCCAAACGTTCGCGTAGCAGAAACTTGAATTTCTCCAAAGTTTATGCATACACTAATTTTATTCATACATCCACAAATACACACTAATTTTTGGACACATCTTCTTTCTTCTAAAGTATAAGGATTAAAAAAAGTTCCGCCAGGACAACGTTCGCCCAGCGGAATCAGTTTTTGCCAAAAACTTTTTGGTGAATTTCTCCACAATGGCTGAGTGCACATTTTTTTTTTACCATACACAATTATACGACGTCATACACTAAATATCTGCATAATTAAAATCTTTAAATTCAACAACATTCGGCTGCGCGAACGCACACAAATAAAAAAAGTTTGTAAGGGCAAAACCAGAATAAACGAAATTGACTGCACAAAACAATTAATAATAATGTACTCTTACGCAAACTTTTTATTGAATTCAATAACTTGAACATCGAAACACGATATATCACTATTACAAATAAAAAATGCAAGGAGTTTAAACATTCCTCTACGAAAATAAGAATTTTTAACACGCTAGTTCGTCCTTCTCTGGAATATAATTCTGTGATATGGAATCCTCATTACGATGTTTATATTAAACGACTAGAGAGTGTTCAAAGAAGATTCCTTTACCACCTTAGCTATAATGACCATCTAGCCAAAAAACTTACTAGTTACAGTAAAAGATTAAAACATTACCACATGTGCACACTAGCAAATCGCAGAAAAATTTCTGACTTAGTCTTTCTTCACAAACTTTTTGACGGAACTTATGATTGTGGTGACCTCTTGAATACTTTGCAGCTAAATATCCCGTCTCGCTTACCTCGAAAAAATGCATACCAACTATTTCACATTCCTTACTCTAAAACAAATCTTAGATATAACGCTGCTGTGCCTAGAATGTGTAGGTGCTATAATGTCTTGGCTAAATCTAGTGATATTGATATCACTTTCTCTTTAACCAAGTTTAAAAAAAGGGCCTATGAGGCCCTAATGTAACTAATTAAAACGTAATTTAATTTTTAATCGTTTACATAACGAAAACATATTGTTTACCTCTAATTTTATTGCTTGTTTGCCAGTAACATAATATTAGTTTTAATTGCTTTGTATAGTTTTTGCATGCTGTGGTCTCTCATAATTGAAGGAGTACACTGGCTATATAATCTAAGCGAATTATTACCATTATCTTTTTGTGTATATCCTTTGTCAGAGATCCTTAAGTAAATAAATAAATAAAAATAAATAAATAAATAGTCTCAACCATTTGTGAACACCGATTTGCCGTGAAGCATTTAACGTTTTTTCGACTGCGGATTAAATCTTCTTATACAAACACATAAAAGAATAATGTAAATTATTTTTAAGTTACAAGAAATCTTCGTAAAGGTGTTGTGTGTTTTATAATGCGTTTATGCAAAACTCCCAAATAAACGAGTTTTTTACAGCTTCCAAACTATTTTCTTATTTTTATATCTGACAGCCCTCGTGAGATCTGTCATCTGTGGCATAATATTAAATTCGGAAGAATAGTTACCTCTTTCTCACATTTTGCGGACGATTTTTTTATTGTGATTTGTATGTATTATATTTATTTACTTTTATGACATGATACATAATAGAATTATTACCTTCAGTGTAAATACAAATTAATACAGCATCTCGATAGAGTACTTATGTGCAATAATACAATGTTACTTGAACACAGCACACTCGGAGTTTAATATGAATGTGATTTATTTACCGAAATAAAATTTTAACAAAGTATGTAGGTACTAAATTTCCAATACTCAGACAAGTATTATTAAAACACCCATTATCATTAGTGAAACAGTGCGCGTCTGTAGTTCGTGACACCGTGTATGTACTGCCTGTACTGTGAAAAAATATTTGTAAGTGACTGATTAGAGTGATGTTTCAATGCCAAAAGTTCTTAAATTATTAAATTTGCAGGTTGTAAATGTAGTTGATAATGACTATTTTTTTGACTTTTTAGATCATCCTCCTATGGCTATTATTTTTGAAATGTAATGGGGTGTTTACACAGCAAAAAGGAAACTTCAGACTTGCATCCTAATGTGTTTCGTGTTGTAAACATTGACGAAAATGGGGCGGATTTATGTTCTGGCCAGCTGGAGATTACTGAGTCCGATATAATATTGTATAGAGAAGGAAGAGACTCTACTGTATGGCCTTTACACTCATTAAGAAGATATGGATTTGAAGGCGATATATTCAGCTTTGAATCAGGTTTTTATTGCCATAGTTTATCTTTGAATTTTTCATTTATTAAAGTTTTTGTCACCTAGATAGAAAACACAATGAAAGCGTAAAAAAATTGTAAACATTTTCGAATCCATTGCTATGAACAGCCATATTGTTTTAATCACTAGACTTGGTAGATATGTTGTTGAGATGATCGTAGAATCAGGTGCAACATAATGCGCCTGGGCATTTCACGATAAGCCTGACTATTACCCGTCATGTTCTTCAATATCAAGCATTTGACAACTAGCATTGCATAGTCATAGCATATCAATTCTCCAGTGCGACCACAGATTTTTATCGATAAACTTCTCGAGTCGATAAAAGTTTAAACATACCAAATTATATCAAACGTTGGTAGCATGGAACTTGCCTCGGGAACTTTATCGAGCCTTTTCAAGGGCTATATCTTATTGACAGCTTAATCAACCAGATTTCAAAAAATCAATCATTCATCATTCAATCATCAACACTATATTTAATTAATGAAACAATCTTTTACTGGTTATTTTTCACAACTGTATGTGGTGATTATTTGAAAAATGTTAACAAAAAATAAAAACGTCATTATCGTCATCCCGAAGTTCTTAAATGCAAATGTTAAACTTCAATCATAATAATGAGAAATCAAATTATACCACTGTCGTCAAGCAATAAGACAAGAATAAAAACAATCTCAAACTAATATTAACGGTTGCGTCCCGCGTGTCCTCTGAGGAGACAGGCTATTGTTTATCTATTGTCTCTAGTAAACAAGGAAGGAGAACAATGATTTGTTTTTTATTTTTTAAAGAAATTCGAATATTCACCCCACTATTTCGTTTTATTATTTTGCTTCAAATATTGTAAATATTTCTTTTTTAGATTGGTGTAAAATACTAAACTTTCTCTCGGTCTGATATAACTTCTTTTTCGTATAGTTACTGTTATGTATTGATTATGTGGGTTGCTGTCAAATATATTATTATATGTGGGTACTCACAAATAAGGTATAAATTATTAATTATTAAAAATAAACATATTCCCCCTTGTTACAAAAGATGGTCTGAGAAAAACCTAGGTTTTAAAATAGCCCCGTCTCTTTTTGTTGTATGACATAAGAAAGTGATGGGTATATTTTAAACCTGGGTTTACCTTAGTCTTGGTTTAAACCATCTTTTGTAATAAGGGGGAAACAGTTTTGCTTCTACCCCGAAATAGCGTGTATCTTTTAATGGAGACTTCGGAAAATTAAGAGATCAGTGAAAAATGGCACGTAACTTAACTAATATTGCATGGTTGGAGCGTACGTAAAGGAGGACTGAGGAAAGAAGACAAAATATAATAATTAATAATAAAATATAATAATTAATAATAAAATATAATAATTAATAATAAAATATAATAATTAATAATAAAATATAATAATAGCCAAAAAAATATATATTTTCGCAAATCGTTGGTTTCGTGATTGTATAACACCTAAACATAAGGCGAAAAGCATCTTGGTGATTTTTGTCTCAGACCAACCATTTGTCGTAAAAACGATGTCGAAGGCGAAGGGATCGGTACAAAATGCAATATTCCTGTACTAGGATCAATCTAATCTAAGAATCTAGGATGCAAGAGCGAGCGAAGCGAGCTCGGGACTTGGGCCATCCCGACTCGGACAGGTTAGGTTAGAAGGGGATAGCGGGGTCTTCCAGACCCCACCATCCCCTTCGTGGTTATATTTTTTTTTAATCCACCCAGAAGTAGGAGCCCCGCTAAGCGGGGCTCCGTCGACATGACCTCTTTTCTAAGTCTTTTTTTCATAGTGCCCCATTTCGTATCCACTGACCCTAATATTGTGTTTTCTGGACAGTTTAACCCTAAGGCTGATACATGGTGTGAATATAAGGAAGTGGAAAAGAAACTTATTCGTTGATTGTGTATCACTTTTAGTGCCAAAACGACAAACTGATGTTCCATTTAAAGACATTCTTGCGGTGTTAGACCAATTTTAAGAAAAAAAAATTTTTTCTTTTTATCTGTGATCAGTCTTTTTTGACTATAATCAGATGAGTTCCATGGATCTTGTTTTGCAGAGTGCTTCTTCTAGTGAGAAGGTCTGGACTCATCTGTACTACACAGCTACAATCTGGCATGTAGCTTTATTATATTGTGTCGTTTAAGGCGATTGAAGTAACTGGTGCATTAGTTGGACTGCTAGTTCATTCGGGTGATTACACAGTCGCCTTTTGTATTTCTTGTGTTTTGTATCATATGTTGTAGTCTTGTGTAGGTGTGGCGAGTCATGGCAAATCCTAATCCTAACTTTTTTTATAATATTATAAATGCGAAAGTAAATTTGTTTGTTTGTTACCTTTTCACGCCTTTTACCTTTCGAATCATGATTGAATTATATTATTATGGAAACTTGTAAATGTGTACTAGGTTAAGGTTTCTATGGGTCTATGCCACCCGAAATAAAGTTTATATTATTATTATTATTTCTCTGCAGCCGATCGGATTTCTTCATTGACTGTGTTCATAAGTAGATGTTGGTGTATTTCATTGTTTGTAATAAACCAATGAGCGTTAATTATTGATCTCAGTGTGATGTTTTGCAAACGTTGCATGGAGCTGTTTGAGTCACTGGCACTACCCCATATTTGTATGCTGGTACATCCATATTGGTTTGAGGACAGATTTGTATATTATTGAAAATTTGTTGTCAGTAGACAATTTACTGTTTCGACCAAGTAGCCAGTATAAGAGTTTATATTGGATGTTGAGTTATTCTCTTTTGGTTTTAATGTGCTTTTTCCAAGTTAAGCGGCGATCCAGATGACGATACCAAGATACTTGACATAGTCATCATAAGGTAGAATAGAAAGGTATCCCCAAGTTGAACAGGTGGGCAGTCGCCCCTTCTTAGGGTGAAGGTTACTTCCACAGATTTGGATGTACTGGCTTTAATTTTCCATGTTTGGAGCCACTTACTGATCTCATGAAGTCCCTCCTGTAGGATGTTAGATGCAACTACTGGATCTTTGTTCCGAGCAAGGACGGCAGTGTCGTCAGCGTACGTAGCCGTGGTCAAACCTGGTAATGCGGGGAGATCTGCAGTATACAAAGTACACAATATGGGTCCTAGAATAGATCCTTGCGGTACTCCCACTTCTATGTTGTGAAAAATAGACTTCGATCCAGTTTCTTTCACCTGAAATAATCTATCAGAGAGATATGATCTCATCAGCAGGTGAAAACTGTGTGGGATGCTTTTCTTAATTTTGTAGAGGATTTGTTCGACTGTGGAGTGCTGTTGCCGACAGCCAAACTGATGGTCAGGTATTATCTTATTTTCAGTCAATATTGTTAAAATTTTACGTAAAAGCGCTTACTCAAAGAGCATAGGCATAGGATAGGCAGCAGACTGATTGGTCGATACGATGTTACTTCGTGCACAGGCTTTCCCATTTTGTACCTATGTGAACTTGGCACCCAACTTTGGAAAAATGTGTTTTTTTTAGGGTTTTTCGGAAGATTTCGATTAGTAGTGGATAGTAGTAAAGCTATTTTCGTTTGTAGTAATATCAAAAAAATAGTAAAAAAAATCGAAAATTCAGTTTTTCCGGCTGTTTCTCTTAAATAAACGTTAGTAGTGGATTGTAGTGCAATTTTATTCGTATGTAGTAAAACAGAACAAAAGCATAACGATGTCATAGTACAAAAACAAAAACAAAAGCAGGGCAGTTCAACTTCCAGGCAACTTCTGCCCTGCTTTAAGAGGTCATGGTAAGCCCCCTGGGTATAGACCTTTATCCTGCCTGTATTAACATAAAGCCATTTTTGCACTTGCAGTTAGGGCTATTTCAATTTAAGCGTTTGATGCAAGATATCGGCAGCCACGCCGCGAGCGATGCGTGAGCAGTACGATGTAGTAGCATCAAACGCTTAAATTCAAAGACTATTAAAAATTATTCAACAATACAAAAATTTAATAAAAAAAACTTAATATTCATCGCTAAACAAAGCTTTAAGAAACATAATTACGAAATAAAATTAACTACAAAATACAAAAAAAAAACACAAAACAAAAGGTTTAAGATCTCTGGTTTTGGGGCAAATGCGTCATAGAGACGCAATGACCCCGAAACAGCAGATGCATTTACCCCAAACATCCAGACCTAACCTAAAAAAATTAAATCATCATTTATCCACAAGTAAAACGATTTCAATAAAAATAACTATTGGATAGACAGGCTACATTATATTATTTTTATATATTCTATAATAAAAACGGAAAACCGAGAAAAAATATGGATTCTTAAGGATTTTGATCACTCAGCTCGCGCAGCACCACTTCACAAAAAACAAGCAATTTTAAATATGGCCGATATTTTGAATTTATGCGTTTCAACGCCATCTATTGAAATTATACGTTGTGATTTTGTTCAAAATAAACAAAACTAGATGGCAGGAGAGGTTGGTTTTCAAACAGATTTAAAATTATTTCAAATAAACGCAATTGCCCCGAAGACGCAAATGCCCCGGTTGACCTTAAATATTTATGGGGGCTCCCATACAACAAACGTGATTTTTTGCTTGATATTGATAACGGCAGCAGATAGACGCTTGAATTATTCACCGAATATTAAGTTATATATTCACATTAAAAATAAATAGTTAAATTAAAATAAAACACTTTCGCAAATATATTTTAATGCCGCTCGGTTTAGTATTAAAGTATATCATTAACAGTCTTCCATATATTATTTATTCGCCCGATTAATAATTCCCCATAAGAAAAGGTTAAATTGGGGTTTTTTGTTAATTATACCGATATTATTGTAGTGTGATTGTTACAATATTTTTGTTTTTAACTGTTTTTTCTGGACTGTTTACCTTACCCAATTTTCTATCAACATTACTGTTTTTCTTTTAGAAACAATAAATTATCATTCAAAACGGTTATTATTCAATAATTTACCCTGATTTTAAAGATTATTTAATGGAATTTCAAATGATATATTTTATAGAATTATATGTAGTTCATTCATGAAACCAACACTAATAACCAGGACACGTGAAGGAAAGGATTGGCTCGATTTATTTGCTCTCAAGTGTATTTAAGGGGAGCCCCCCTTAAATACACTTGAGAGCAAATAAATCGACATACAACAAACATGATTTTTTTTGCCGTTTTTATAGATAATGGTACGGAACCCTTCATGCGCGAGTTCGACTCGCACTTGGCCGGTTTTTTAATATTTTTTTGGCATCGCTTCTAACGAAAATAGCTTCACTACTATCCACTACTAATCGAAATCTTCCGAAAAACCAAAAAAAATATTATTTTTCCAAAGTCGGGTGCCAAGTTCACACAGGTAGCAAAACGGACACAGCGCCACCTGTTGCGTGAAATGTAACTATTTCTTGTAATGACCAAACAATACACAGTTTCGTTTAGCCTATCTCGATGTGGTAATGCGTTCAGTTAGGAACATCGACAAAGTTGCTCCTTTATAATAACCCATATGTCCTACAATGATTTCTAACAAAATTTAATAATTTCTAACTTTTGATTCCCTAAAGTTCTGAACTTCTAAAGATTGGATATGTGTATTTTTAGATAAAGGCCTTATAAACTTATCATTACAATGAATAATACTTTCCCAGTCACGGCGTTCTTTTTTCGTGGGTCCATTCTGACCATTCTCCTTTCAGAATAAGGAGATTATAAACAACAAAAAAAAAAACCTTAAAAATTGAACCTTTGGAAAAGACGTGAGTCTGTACGGAGTGTGATCTAAAGTTGACAACGGGTCTGAATATCTAAGTTAACTATTACCTTTAAAAGGCATTTGGATCTTACGAGGGCTAATCTTTGCAGTCAAATGACTAATAGGCCCGTATTAATAGTCCTCTCAACATGGCGGCCCAGGAGCAGCATCCCAAGAAGACTTGTCAAATGTAAACTTCATTTATGAATTTCATACATACCGTAACTTTTTTTTATTTGTCTAATCAAGTGATATCAAAACAACACTTAACAGAAAGATCTCTAGTGTTGACCGTAATCATAAACAGTTCTCATTTGATAGATCTCCCAAGAGGAGCTCTATAAAGTAGAACCACATACATTTTACAACACATTTTTAAACTTATCAAGTACTGTAATTATAGACACAATAGATAAACAATGGCACTGACGATCCGGGTCGTCGCGCGAGACGACACCGGTTAAAATTTTATCTTACTTCCTATCAAAACCACAGTTGAGGGATCTCTTAAATAGAAGCTGTTTATTACTGCTACAGCTGTTTAATACAGGCCATAGAGCAGGAGAGCCCACTCTTTTGGTCTGATAAGTGTCACCAAAGCAATTTTTAGACCTAAATGTAGAGCATCAATTTGGATTGTAGGGATGGGGACGAGCTCTTTCCGCTACAAAATTTAGAGCACTCGTCCCTTAACATTATTACTAGGGACTACTTTGCTAGGGGCTCACGCAGTAATTGCACTACATTTAGCTTAAAGTAGCTCACTGACTCTCTTTAAATTACTCTATTTTTTGGGGCTTAAGCTTGAATAATAAAATAGTCAAACATGTTTTAATTTAATGGATATGATTCACTCTCTGAAGTCCTGTATGGTATTGAAAGGTATGACTGAGGCGAGCACAGACTCACTATACATATATCGTGATTTTTAGCGAAAATGATAAGGTTTTTTATTTTCAGGTAGAAGATGTGAGACAGGAGAAGGTATATATGCATTTCGATGTCGAAGAGCTTCTCTATTATTTCGAACACTACAGCAACAAATTCAATTAAGAAACGTGATTCATGACTCTGTGCCATATCCCGTATCTAGATTAACACCATCTCCTCAAGGCAGACAAACATTACAAGCTAGTGTAGTTCATCGTTCCTCCATAGATAATGGCCAGCCAGACAATATACGGCCAGCAATTAACAACAACCTGCCGAATATTATATCAAATGTAGCAGTTCCACGTACAGTAACTCAATCACCAAGATCACCATCAAGCGCGGACATTTTAGAGGTAATGCCGCTATATCCAAGATCTCAAACTAGTACCAATCAAGTTACTAATGTTTATCAGCTTAGAGATTTTAAAAGAGAACCCAATAACAATCAAGGTGAGACGGCGTCGGATAACCGTGTGTCGGATATCCGGCATGTTTATTCAAATGATATAAATAGAGATTTAGCCATTTTGAGGAATACCTTGCGACAAGAGACTGCTTTGAATACAATGAGGGACATAGAAGACGAAACTCGATTTCTTGAAAGCAGATACATGAATGAGAATATTTCAAATAACAAACAAATAAATAGTCCTTTGTCCCCAACACTGAGTAACTCCAGTGAACACTACGCACAATTGAGCCTAGAACAACAACAACAGCAGCAGCTACAACAAGAATCTGCTAGGCTGTACATGAACATTGTACCCAATGATGCAAGCATACAAGAAATTAGTAAGAATGATACCGTGCCCACCACACCCTTGACACCGAAACAAGTAGAATATTGCAATTTAAGTGTGGGGAAACCAGAGGTAAACACATACGCAAATTTATCACTGGGTGAACTGGGAGACAATGTTAAGAATGCTAAACAAATATTAAGTTTTTCGGCACCTTCTGAACACAACCAAAAATTCTCAGAGTCCGACACTTTCACGTCTATGTCACCTGTGGAGGAGTTAGAAGTAAACTATGCAATACTAGATATTGATTCTAATAAGGAAATTGTAAAAATTACTAGAGATTTAACTTCTCCTGAAAGTCAATCCTACAGCAGTTCGAAAAATGAAAGTGTTGCTTCTTGTTCATCTCAGCCGCGCGGACGTCTTGTATCGCAGTGCAGTGTAGAGAAAGTTATCCTTGCCAACAACCCCGCAGTCGCAGTGGCACCATCTGCTGCCATTGGTTATACAACTATTGACTTTGACAAAACCGTCGCATTAACATCTGTAGCTGCTGGTGCAGAGTTAGATTTAGATGGGACTCGCAAAACTAGACATAATTCATGTAATATCATATGCGGAAGTCCAGCTAGTAATGAGAAAACCAAAATAAATAGTTAAAATATATTGGCCTTTGGAACTGTTTTAGATTCGATTCTTTCTTTGATTTATGTATTCAGTAAGTTATTGACATGTTAAAAGGCTTAGGACTTATGTTACAAGGTTATCGGGCAATCGAAAATTTACATTTATTTATGAATCCGTCATTAAATTTATCGAGTCGTCCAATGTTGGCCTTTTCTGTACAATTTTCTTGTACGTTCCTTTGATATTGTTTCCTAGCTGCAAATATTTCCAATAAGTTCTAATTATTTATTCCTAGTTTCTAAAATTAATCAATGTAAATATCTGTATGTCATGTTGTTGCCAAAGTAGTAAGAAACCAAATGGTGTATACAGGATGGAAACGTTAAGTGTCACCAGGCGATTACTTTATTTTTTATAGATACTGAAAAACTGACTGAAATCAAAATTAGGTTACCTACGAACTCAAATCTAAATTAAATCGCCATGTTTGAAATTGGAACTGATTATACATGGTGATAATTTGAGATGGGACATGAAGGGCAGCTGCCTTAACCATTGTAACTACAGAAAAGCGTTCTTAGAAGACCACCCTTAATAATTGAATGATATCAATCATTTTTAAAAGCAGCAACACATTTTGAAAAATAATGCAGTCAGCGAGAGAAAGGGCACTTTTCACAAAATATTTTTATGATGTCAATCGATCCTATTTTCCATATGGATGAAAAGTCTTCCGGACCAAGTGAGATTGTAGTACTAGAAACGTCAAAAATCGCAAAAAAACTTATTTGAGATGGGATAATAATAAGCTACCTTAATCGTTGTAGCTACTGAAAATGTTTTTAGAAGACTGTCCATAATTTTTGATATTTCAAACTGCATTAAAAGATGCTGAAAAAAATTCGGTACTGATCGGTGCAGGTTGCACTGACCGATCTGCACCGACAAGTCGGGACCGGAAAACGTGTTTCTTTACGCAAACACCCTTAGGTAACCTACATTTGATATTATTAGTTTAAAGCTTTCAATAACTGTTATATTCGCGAAACTGTTGACACTTAACGTTTCGATCCTAATATTTCTAAGTGGAAGACCAAAAGTCGAGAAATATGATTTAAATATTGAAACATAGGGGCTATTTATGTATGGGTATCATAATGTTAATGTGGATAAGTAGGTGATTAATTTCCTGTGTTAATTATACAACATATGTTTACAAAGTATAAATTAAGGGTTTATTTTGCAATACTTATACATATTTTTTATTATATTGTAGGTTTAAAAAAGCAGCCATAACGACTAGTTGTTATTGTAAATTAAAAGAAGTTCGATGTGCAACGAATAACTTTCCATGCATCTAGGCTACCTATATACCGGTGTCCCATTTCAATGGTTCATGAAGGGAAAGTACTATAAATATTGTAAATAGAAAATTTTACTTAAGGACACTTATTTTGTTAACAGTGGCTAATATAGTTTTTTTTAAATTCACTTTCCTGATGCGCGAAAAATATCAGCCTGTATTTTTATGGTATTAATCGATAGGGTCAATAATGAGGAAAAAACCATGAAATTTATGGACACGCGAAGCTTAGCTCGGAGCGTGCGTGATGTGGTGTGCAAAGCGGACAATGTATTTTTTGAGTTGTAGTTGTATGTATGACAGGACGGGGCGGAAACGGTGGCGGTTACCGCGTTTCCGTAGGCAGCTAATTTTACAAAAAACTCGAATTTTATTTCATTAGTCGATTGGCTTCCTTAAATTGAATGGAGGAATTTGTTCCTTATTAAATTTAACCTATCGGCATCTATCAATAGGTGCTATAAAATCCTGTATTTTATAGCACCTGATAGTACCTACTTTTCTGTGGGTGTTTCAATTCGATTGCAGTGTACCTAATAAAAGAGGTTAAAAAAACATTGTAATCAGGTCCTTCTAAATTACTTACAAAAAGCCCAATAAGCGTCGAAATCCATATCGCTGTCATCTAGAAGCGTGTCCGGAAAACTGACAGCGTTGCTAAGTTGAATGGCAACGGTTTTATTTTAGCAAAACAAAATTGATAATACACTTCTGGACACATCTATTGGCCCACCTTAGAGTTTAGGTTTCGATGGCCCCTACCGAAATATGATTGCTAGATTGAACAAAAACTGTTGAGGCAGTTTTAAACCTGATACATTTTACCGTCTTTTTCGATCGTATTGTTTTAAATTTGAATTCAGAATACCATACGACATGGAGCTACGCCTAACAAGTCGGATATGCGCCTTGTTAAAGGCAATTGATTTTTGAATAAAAAACATGTTTTATCAAATAAAGGTTTAATTTAATAACGCGTGTTGCCTCCATGGGCATCTACCACAACTCTCATACGATCAGGCATAGAGTTTATCAACCGCTCTATGAAATTTTGAGGGATCATCTCCCATTCCTCTTCTATGGCAGTTTTCAACTCCTGCATCGTCTGGGCAACTGGCTGACGAGCCCTAACACGTCTTTTTAGCTCGTCCCACATGTGCTCAATGGGGTTCATGTCTGGGCTTCTGGCTGGCCAGTCCATAACTGTGATGTTCACATCCCGAAGATATTCCCTGACGATGCCGGTCGCATGGGCTCTTGCATTAACATGCATAAAAAGGAAATTTGGGCCCACATAGTCCGCGTATGGTATCACGTGAGGTTCTAAGCACTCACGAATGTACCTTTCAGCATTTAATGTTGGCAGCCGTGGTCCTGTAACAACCTCAAGTTGAGTTTTGCCGCTCGCGGATATACCGCCCCAGACAGTCCATGAGCCACCGCCATAAGCAACCCTCTCTTCAAAGCAGCATTGTGCGAAACGCTCTCCCTTATCATCATATATATATCATTGCCATGTAACACAATTTTAGACTCATCAGAAAAGAGTACACGGCTCCAATCTTGCTGTGTCCAATTTAAATGACTGCGTGCGAAATGAAGGCGCGCTGTTCGGTGGGCTCGCGTTAGTTTGGGCCCATTAGCTGGCTTGTGTGGTACCATATCGCGTTCTTTTAACCTTCTCCGAACAGTTCGAGCGCTCACAGATACTCCGTGGAAGTCGCGAAGTTGGTTTTGTATCTCAATAGAGGTAAGGTGACGATTTCTCAAGCTGGTCGTCACGACGAATCGATCCTGCCTTTCAGTTGTGACCCGAGATCGTGGCCTTCCTTGGCGACGAACAAAGCCGCCAGTCTCTAGGTACCTCCGATAAACATTTCGGGCCGCAGATCGACTTAAATTAAGTTGAGCACTCACGTTTCTTTGGCTGTGTCCGGCCTGAATAAGTGCCACAGCTTGGGCGGCGACTTCAGGTGAAGTATCCATAGATTATTGATAGAACCTCACCTTAATGTTAAGAATAAGTAATGTTTGTTGCAAAACCAAAGATATCAATCACTTTTTCAAGAATTAAATCCAAGTAAACCAATAAAACCAAGTTTTCTTAGTATTCGATTGTTTGCTATCAACAAACAGGCTCCAAATTGTCTTTTGTTTCTTTAAATTCTGTGTTCGAAATTCAAAAAAAGACTATTGAATGAAATTGTGAATGTGCCAGGTTCAAAACTGCATAAAAACTTTTTGCTCGACCTAATATAAAAAATTTTTATAGGACCAAACGAAACTGAAAATACAAGGTGGGCCAATAGATGTGTCCAGAAGTGTAGTATTTTTTCTTAAAAAAATAAAATGCCTTCATGACCCATTGTAATGTAATTTAATTGTATCCATCCGGTAAGTATATCAAATCTTTTACAAAAGCATTTTATGTTATTGTGGATTAGTAACTAAGTATACAACATGGTGTAACATGCTTGTAACCAAGTAAGAATAGGCTGAAATGTTTTCAGTCTATAATATAATGTTAAAATTTTATAGGTAGGTACTATAAGTAATCGCACTATTTACACTAATGGTATTAAAAGACGGTTTGTTTGTAAATGTATAGGGTTAATTTATAAATTAACTGGGAAAACTTCACAGGGTTACTAGGCATCATTAAATAAACATTCAAATAAAACAATACCAAAATTTTTGATAATTAGATACGTAACATCGATACTAAATGGTCGCTCTTTGCTACTGTGTAATAGACGCGCTCTGTCAGTTTGCTTCATTGTCTTGTCCACCGTGCACACCCCTCTTCCGTCGCTCCCATATCTGGTGGTGGCTACTACTAATAGGTAGCAGTTGCGCGCCAACTATAATACATAATAGACTACCATGTCCTCGAATAAGTTTTATTAGGGTGTCCATAATGTGCAACATGTAATAAATATAATAGGGCGCATTTTGTACCATATGCACATGCACATAGCCTGTTGCTCATGTGAAAAATCGATCTACCGTTAGGTCAACTACAAAGTCAGTATTTGCTGCTTTTTTACGCGCCTCACTAGGATTTCTCTTGTATCATGGGTTACAGAGACGAATCTTCACAGACACAAACACCCAGACTCAGAACAACTATTCGTTCCATTCCATATCAGAGAACGGCACCTCGTCACTATAACGCGTGCCGTGTTAAGGAGTACTGCTTTCTGTATCAAGCCTTTGATCCAGCCGCCCAACGATACCCTCATACGGTGTTGATCGAGGCTCTTGGCTGTTAGGCCATTCACCGTAACGACTACTGGGGCAATGACTGCTGAGTCCACATCCCACATGCCGATCATCTCGTGTGCTAAATCAAGATATTTCATTTGTTTATCTTTCTCAGATTAAACAAGATTCTAGTCATGAGGAACAGTGATATCAACAATCATTTTGCGGCGCTCTAATTGATCTATGATCACTAGGTACAGTCACCATCAGATATATAGAAGCAATTCAGGTACTCAGATAATTCTACACTCTCAAAAACTCAATAACATCTGCACAACAATAGCGTTCAAATTATTGTTAGCATCCAATGTATCAAAATCATCTGAACACTCGCAATTCAAATATTTCTATGCAAACAAATCATCTTGTCAACTGAGGTAGTCAAATGTAACTAAGCAACCAAAGTGTTCAAAAATATGTAAACAATAACCATTTCTCAATACATTACTCAGTGATACTAAGGAGTGTTACAAACCTAGCCGTTTTAGGGTGGTTACAGACCTTGGTGTTTTATGCTCGTTTTTAACCGACATCAAAAAGGAGAAGGTTCTCAATTAGCTTGTATTTTTTTTTATTGTTGTTACCGCAGAACTTCGTCATTTATGAACCGATTTGAAAAAATATTTTTTTGTTTGAGAGGGTACTTTCCGTTTAGTCCCTTATAATGTTGTTATGATTAGACCATGAACTTCAGAGATATGGAACGGAACTCCTCATCGGATCAAAGCAAAATTCTCAAATAACTAATATTGCTTTGTTTAAAATATGTGTTGTTGGTAACTGACTACTAGGGGGTGCGTCAACCCCCCCCCCCTCCGTTCACTTTCCGGAATGTTTGAAATATGTCGTGTAAGTATAGCATGAAAAGGCTTATTATACCCGACTACGGCAAAGTCAAAAATAAGGGTTATGAAGAGAGAGGGTTTAATTTATGGCACTAAAACGTATTTAATGAAAAAAAACTTATAAAAAAGTAAAAACCGGCTTCAAAAAAAAACTATAAGGAGTAAAATAATTACCATAAGATAAAATTAACAGTTTCAGAAGAGACGGTGCAATTGTACACTGAAAAAAATTGTAGCCACCGACTTCTGAAACTGTTAATTTTATGTTTTTTTAGTCGGTTTTTACTTAATTTTTAAGTTTTTGCATGTGCGCTTCAAGCGCGTTACATTTCGCGCTTCAATATAACCGAACGCACGTATATGCTTCTGTTCGCCATGCCAGTGTGTTATCGCTGTAAGGTGTACAGTGTCCTGTGACATTATTAAGATTAAAATGCAGGCATTGCAATTAAAGGCAGGCGGTGAGCCACTAAAAAATGTAACGCGTATGGCTTTCTATACCAGCGCATGCACTAGCGGTTCTTTTTAAAATGACTGTTTTAAAACGTATCGTGCTAGATTTTGGCTGAAGGTATATTCGATGCGATTCGATGATAAGTGTCTACAAAAATCAGGCTACAGTGCATGTTCATAGATAAGCTATATCGCGCTTTTAGCATTTGAAAAAAAAGGGGTGCGTGAAGAGAGCCTCCTCGAGTGACGATACTTCGGTACGTCCGGCGCACCCTGAGCAGTCAGCCTCGCTACCATCCTTGCTGACTGGCTAATCTTTTCACCACGGCATGAGCTATTCTTGTATAGCTCGTGCCGACACGATAGAAAAAGAAGCATTTGAAAACCGCTTGCGTAAAATCATATAGCAACTCAGTGCGTGCTTAGTCGGGCTGATTTTACATCGTCAGATATCTTTTAACCGAGTAATTAAACTGACGTTTAACAGATTTTGTACTTTTTTGAGCACGGTTATCAATCCGAAACATGGTTAAAATGAACCGAGGTATTTTGTAGGTATTTATTACGAATTCAATTCCTGAAGATATACTAGAAAATGTAGCAAATAAAAATGTCAGTTTCATTCAAACTGATTGTTTCGAATTTAATGGCTTTCGCGTGGAATAAATACTCGTTTTAATTTCCTTACGACGTTTTTCTATAACTTGACTATCAGATTATATTATAAACAAAAGACACGTCACTGACGTCACGCATGAAATGAAAGGGATATAGCTATATGAAGAAAAAGAAAAAATGCTGTATTGACACAATAGTACACATTGTATCTATTTTTGAACTTTTAATTTATGACTCTAAGTACAATCAAATACAATTCATTTTACGTTGCTATCCTGACTTTCTGAATAACGTGTTGCTTAGTTACCTTTGAATGTTTAGCTTGTTTGCTTACCATAGACCTTTAGTTTGTAAATAAATATTTGACATTGTGACTGCTCAGATATATTTGGAGTGTATGATGCTCATAACAATTTGAACAGTTTTGTTGCATAGATGTTTTTGGGATCTTGAATGTGTTTAATTATTTGGACACCTGAGTTGCTCATCTACTTCTGATGCTGACTGTACATATACTACTCAAAACAAAATAAGAGCCACTAGGTATTTAAGGTATACCATGAAAAATATAAAATTAACACGTTGTTTAATTTATGTAAACTTAAAACAATATTATTGTTTACCGTTTAGGCTAGTAACTGTTGAAATTAGTGATTAATAAACATGTTTATTTAACTTTTGATAAAAAATGACAATTTAGGATAAAAAACACAAATTACAAAAAGTCACTAAAAACTAAAAAAAAACTTCACTTTTTATTTCTTTTTCTCTTTTTTAATAACGGGTATGCCCTCCTCTTTTGGCTATGTACTCCAGTAACCTGGAATGCATGCTCTCTATCAAATGCCTGACGTTTTCAGCTGGAATCTCTTCCCAGGCACTTTTCAAAGCGTCAATCAGTTGCTGCTGGTAGTAGACCTCTTGCGCACTCTCTCTAACCCTTCGTTTTAATTGGTCCCACATGTGCTCGATCGGATTTAAGTCCAGACTGTTTGCTGGCCACGACAACACTTCAATGTGAGAGCCTTCCAGTACAGACTGGGTCGCTTGAGATGTGTGTGCACGGGCATTCTCTTGCATCAGGACGAACCCAGGACCCATTCGCTGTGCAAATGGAATCACATGAGGCCTGATGTCTTCCTCAATGTAACGCTGAGCAGTTACGGAACCTTCATTTAGAATAGGGAGTTAAGTTTTGCCATGTAAGCTTATTCCACCCCAAATCATTACATTGGGTCCACCGAAATGGTCAACTTCGTGAATGCAGGCTTCAGAAAATCGCTCGTCACGTCGCCTCCATACTCTAATGCGCCGATCGTCATTAAAGAATTTTACTTTACACTAGTCGGTGAAAAGCACCATGCCCCACTCGTTTATGCCCCAGTCTAAATATTGACAGGAGAAACTTAAACGATTTGCACGTTGAGCCCTGGACAAAGGAATTCGAACAACTCGACGTTTTGAAGTTTGCTGGTCTTCCTGCAATCAGTTACGGATCGTTTGGTCACTGTCGCGAGTACCCGTTGTCAACCGTAGGCGATTTTGTAAGTTTGAGCCGTCACTGTGCGTTCTCGGCGGGCACTTAACCGGATGTACCGATCCTCGTGAACAGTTGTAATGCGAACTCTACCCGAACCAGGTCTTCTTGCAACACTACCAGTCTCTTGGAAGCAATTCCAAGCATTTTGGATAGCTTTCCGAGAAAAACCCAGATGTAAAGCCACAGACCGCGGCGAATTTCCTTCTTGGATCATTGTAACGGCTCTGGTTGCAGTAATTGCGTCCATATGTCTTCGTACTTGTGGCATATTAACATAAGATGTTACTTAAGCAAATTAACTAAACAAAGTTAAACGATTATTTCAGATTACCGTAAAGATAATCGAAACGAAACTTATAGAAAAATCGAAACAAAATAACAAGAAAATTTCAAATTCATTTTTTTTTAAATGATAGCCAGCGTTTTGATTTCAAGTACAAAATCAAAGTGGTTAAATATCGAAGAGGTTGTAACATCAATATTTTGTAACTTATTAATTACTTAACGTTCATTAAATTACACTGAAATGTGAAAATAACGAGTGGCTCTTATTTTATTTTGAGTAGTATATATCAGGTTTTTTGGCAATATTTTTTATATTCTACCTGATTTGACCGGAATCAGTTTTTTTATAATCTTCTCTCGTGTCAGCACGAGCTATACAAAAATAGCTCATGCTGTGGTGAAAAGATTAGCCAGTCAGCAAGGTTGGTAGCGGGGCTGACTGCCCAGGGTGCGCCGGATGTACTGAAGTATCGTCACTCGTGGAGGCTCTTTTCATGCACCCCAAGTTTTTTTATAATGATTATTATAGCTATTTTTTCTTAACGCTTTCGGAATATTCTATTGCTCTTCATCATAAGTGCGTAAGAAGTTATTTGAGATAACCTCCTTAGCAGAGGCGGACTAGCAATCTTGGCCGCCCTATAGTCCTTAAAAAACTGATATCATGCTAGTTAAGAATGATTTTTCGAATGCCACTAAAAATCACCCGTTTGACGTAACTAAAAAGTTGAGTCGTCACTTTTGCTGACATCTGTCACTCTAATCAAGCTATATTTTAAGGACTTTAGGCCGTGTAGTACCATCCGTTCCAAGTCGTGTAGTACCAGCCGCCTCTTTCTCAGCAACATTGCTGAGCTAAGATTTTTTTCCGCGCTTGGCCGTCCCCTCTTATTTGGCCACCCTAGGCCCGGGCCTAGTCGGCCTTATGGGTAGTCCGCTTCTGCTCCTTAGAGTGTAGGTAGGCTATCTCAAATACCTTCTAGGTACCAGTAACAGTCTTTTTCGTTTTGGTCTTTTTACCAGTAGCCACAGACTACTCATTGAGTAGTCTGTGCCAGTAGCCTAATGTACGTGAATGTTGATGATTATACAAATACGTTTTTCATGTGGATCATAATTTCAGTACCTACCTAATAGTTTACGGACAATATTATATTATACTATTTGAACGTTTTTGAAAGCGTTACTAACGATATCAATTGAATAAAATTACGCCATTTGGTTAGAAGTGTGTTTAGGTGCTTTCTGTTTAATTAAAATAAGGTGCTGAAAAAAGATAAGGGCTAAGTATGCGTAATAAGTCTTAGTTATGTGTTGTTCAATTTGACTCGTGTTACATAATATGTTATGGACTAAGTCATAATAGCATGTTTTGTCTCAGCATCACGCTAAGGTCATTTGGTAGAAAATGCCTATGGCATTAAGTCCGGCTCTGTACCATTTTATGCATGCGGAATAAATATATAAATAATAGAACAATAATAATAATTCTCAGACAGTTTGAATAATGCCCAAAATAACGGGGCAATAGGAATAATATGATTGAAAATATTGGGCTGAATAATAAAAAGACGTTAAAAAATGGTTTCGTATGTTTCCATCCGTAAATTTCTATTCGGGCATTTTGGTCCACCCCTCCTCTAGCAATGAGTGACAATATCAATAGAAAGGTTATTTTATGTACCTAGTTTTTTTTTGTATTACTGCTTCTTTCAATTATTAGTATATATGGAGTTAAAGCTCAGTATTGATGATAATTTATGATGTTTGCGATTTCTGCATTATTTTATTGAAAAAATACTAAAAAAATACAATGTGTAATTTAAATAACGCAAACCTTCACAAACCATTTTATTTGCCTCAAATAAAAATAGTAGAAGTCAAAAAAAAATCACCTACTTCACCAATTCGTTGAATCGATTCTATTCTCGATACTCAACAAACTACTTTTAGGTTTTGTGTTATTTCAATAACAAGTTGTATTGATATGTTTTTATTTAAATTACATACTGTCAACCAAATTAAAGCGAATACCAATGTGACCTGGGGGGCTAATATATTAACATTTGGTGAATCATATTTCGTTTCACATTCGTCATCATAACTGCAAGAAGACTGCACTCCAGTTGCAACTGTAAACTATGGAACTGCCAAATGTAGCTTGGAGGCAATTTGGATGTAGGTAGTCAGTGCAACTGCGTGACAATTGCCGACTGGATGGACAACCCACATGTACCTGGTCTAGTTATGATTAGATGCCCAGATGCCAAGATGTGACGTTATTAGCCCCCCTTATTTTATATCCCGATTTATAAGTTCATATTATAATTTAACGTAACACTAATTAAATGATATAAATTAATTTAAAATATTTTTCATAAGTTCATATGTGTATGTCACAATCTCTTATGATGTGTAATAAATCTAATGGAGTTGATAATAAAGTTTCCTAGCAATTAGGTACAACAAATTAATAGATATATGTATCAGTTAATCTACATAAATCATGTTGTAGTACTTGGGTAGTACTGAAGGAACGCAAATATAAATTTATTTGCCAGTAGTAATGTTTTCCATTAGTTTAGTGCCATTGATTTTAGAGGATAAGCAGACATGGTTGTCGAAGTTGTGAAACTATTTAATGCAGCTTTTAGTGAAACCAATGATTATTTATAAGCCCTATATTGCTTTAAAATTAATGAACCAAAGACTTATCTCAACCCTTGAGACATTTTCGTCACATCCACGGTAAACTTACGAATCTGCAAATGGTGCATTTTACGCGGAAGAGTTTAAAGCAATTTTTCTAATTGAAAAATTAAAATTTTAACGGGGATAACGGTATTGTGGTACGGTTGGTTTGAAAATGTAACCTTTTAAAGTTACAATCAACAGATCTATGTTTTTTTTCCCAAGTATCTAATATAAACGCACAGTCGTAAGTTCACCCCATCATAAAGATTCGTAAGTTTGCCGTGCATGTGACGTTTTGTGGTGTAACTTGCAACTTGATGTGGTTTAGATTTTAATTGTTTTTACATGAAGTGTGCCATTTGAAATAAGTAGAATAAACGACGAGATTAAAAATTCTATTATTAAATTAAACCTTGGTATACCCGCGCTACGGTTTTCAGCCGTAATATTCAATTTTTACTGTGAGACCAAACTGAAATCGCGAACAAAATCGGCTGTTCCACACATTTTGTCGAGCTATGTGAACATAAATGTATGGAACAGCATTTTTTTTGACCCATTCTGAAATTTGTTTATAATCATGAGTACTTTCACCTCCTGAAATTTTTATTAATTAAAAATAATCCTGTATACTGATTATGACTGATCAGTCACTGACAAGGCGGACTAGTTCCGTTTAGAGCAACGATACTGGTATTCGGTAATACCGGCTTTTCGATACGTTTTAGAACATTGGTATTTTAAATAATAAACTTAATAAATTAAAAAAAACAAAAACCCAACTGCATAAAAAGCGAACTAAAAAGATGTAAACAAGACGTAACTACTTCTAACCATAACATACAAAACGTAAAATATAAATAGGTTTTCAAAAAATCATGCTATCAAATCAAAACACGCAGTCGGAGGCTACCTACGAATTAATTAAGTAATTCGCAAACTAACTGACCAAAAAAACATACGTAGGTACTTACTCCGTAAGCGTAAGTAACATACCTATATACGTACTCCGACTGCGTGTTATGATTTGATAGCACGATTTTTTTAAAACCTATGTACATGTTTTCAGTCCTTATTTTTTTACTTCGCTTTTGCAGTCGGAATTTTTGTTTTTTTTAATTAACTTTTTTTTTAAGTTTATTTATTTTTTGGTTTTTAGCTGACTAAACAAACCAGCCAGACGGAAAATTATCTCCAAAGTGCTTCATCAGATCATAACAAAACTTCTCGCTCCTAATCTCAGAAGTACATAATTAGAGTAAAGAGTGTACACTCTTTCAACCGTATTTAACAACAAACTTATGCGCGACCATACAACAAAAAAACTAGATTAGCTGTATACGCTGGAACAGTGTCCTGCTTGGGCAGAGCTTAGTTCAGCCAATTAACGTCACTTCTTTATGCAAGAAGGTGATGTCTGTGAAAGAGACTGCGGAAAGAGATCATCACCTATCCCTATCTGCAGTAGGCGCACCGGCCGTAGGCGCGCACTTAATGATCTCCGCCCCCCTTGCGCTTAGTAGATACTAGGGGTATAAATATAAGGTTTAAAATTATTTGAGCTTAAAAAATCCTTTACTGTGTCGGCGTGTTAGATAGCGGCTATAAGTATTGTGTTTCATATCTGCGGTCAATATATAGTTATTCAATTATACTAAATAGTTATCTACAGTACGATAAACTTTTAATAAAAACGTTTTATTTGCAACAATATGTATCTTTTTATTAATATTTTAATTTGAAATAATATGGTAGAAGTACTTACTCATAAAGCTTAATAAATTAACACTAAGTTAAATAGTAACATACTAGCATAGTTACGTAATTAGTATCACAATAGAAAAGAATCAAGGTGTTTATTGTAGATGCGTTACGACCACTGCAAATGCCAGCAGCACCCACGAGCAGTGAAGCCGAATGCCATCGTCACCTGAAACGTATACGTATTTATATAAAATAGATCTAACAAATTTTAATTAAAACATGTAGGTACAGGTAGGTACAGTTAGAGGTTTACACTTAAGACTTACTTTACTTAGATGCTTAAGGACAAGACCGATTCAAACAAGGACTTATAAATGTATCTAATAGAATGCGATCTAAGGAGTTTTATAATTTTGATCACATTACATAATAGAAACTCTATACATGCTACTCCAAAAATGACAGGATTAAAAAAAAAACGTAGGTATATTACGGTTTATAGGAAAATACCTCTTGGAATGGCGAGATGCATGGCGGTTTTTCGACATTAGGCCATATTTAAATGGATCATTGAATTATACTTATAAGCACAAACACTTCAAATACGAGTCAGTTACATGTAACACAACAGAAATCAAAAAATAAGCGAATGTAACAATAACACATGTAGGTAGACTTGATAAAAGACCTAAGTATCCAGGCAAACAAAGTACATTACGCACTAGGTACGCAGGCAACTTTTATCAAGATGTGATGTGTGATGTTTGCGTATTAAATGCGAGTTTAGCTAGCCTGCATACTAATTTCTTTTACGCATCGTAAAAGCAGTTGAAAATATGCTGTTAAACCGATGTTAAATTATGCCGCATGTTAACGTTGACGTGACGATTTTGTTGACACTGACTAAACTTAACATTAGATAGATATTATTGAAAATTGAAAGAACTGTCAAACAACATAGGTATTAATAAAAGGTTTCGTCTAAATCTGTCTTAAATAATGATGTCTTAAACTAATTAGACAGCGCTAGTTTTGTTACTACTCTTTTTTGTTCTATCAATCTGCAAGTAAAGATAGAAATATTTTTTGTTGAGATTAATCGGTGCCCAACTGATTAAGGGCCATTATATTTATACGCTAAACAACAATCTCTATGACATGACCTAGGCGTTAGGCTAGCCGAGCTGCTGGTCTTAAATAATACATGGAAAACAATAATATTTCCGTCTTGAAAGGTACGATTATGGGGAATCGAGTGAAGTTACGAACCCAAGTCACCTCGTCTAGCCGCGCCTTTACATGAGTAGGTACTTACAATATTTAAATTTAGTTAGGAAGTAATTTAATATTATAAGGCACATGGACGTGGCCAGGATCCTCGGGAGGGTAAAATATGTCGTAACAAATATTTACATACACAAAGTAAACAAATAATAATACTGCGTGAATATACTTAATTAGGTGAAAATAAAATTACACATCAATTTTGTAGGTTGTATATTGTTCAAGTATTCCAAGTAAGGTAAGGTTGTTTTATAGATATAATAAGTATTTTTTCAGTTAGCTTACAGGTTTTGGAAAAAAGTAGACTGATGAAAAGTGTAGTCTCTAATCTTGTGTACCTAATTTGTCTATGACTTACTGGAGTTTTGCAAAGACTCGGGCGTAGCTTCCGGCTCGTTCGCGTCCTCGGGTTGCTCAGTGGTGGACGGCACCTCACGGCCTGGCGTCGACCATGACCAACAACCAACGTTAGTACACAGACAACACAAAGTGGCACACACTAGCTCTACTGTCAGAATAGGCTAACTAATCATTTCTTATTTATTAACAACAGATTAATCCGTACATAGGGCACTAAAATCCTGCATTTTATGCAGGCGCTACAGCGAACATTAAACTACCCTTTCATAATACGTTTTTTTTTTTAAATTTCTTGTTTTTTACTTCAAATAAAACCGCGATTAGGGTTACCATCCGTCCGGATTTATCCGGACATGTCCGGACTTTCAGCCTTTCATCCGGACTTTGTCCGGCTTTTTAATTTGTCCGGATTTATGGCTTAGATGGAAAAAATAAATTAATGTTTGATTTTCGCATTAAATTACTTAAAAATAAAACGAGTATCAAATCAATTGAAAACAATCAATTATTTCATTTTGTGACTAAAATGTCTGGACTTTTTTTGAAACGTCCGGACTTTTTTTGAAATGTCCTGACTTTTTGGCAAATGTCCAGCTTTTTTTCCGGACTTTTAAAATTTCGAAATGGTAACCCTAACCGCGATGGGTATTTCGCAATTCGATAATACAAAGAAACTGAAAGTGCGGACTATCTTGCTGTTCAAAACCACATTAAATTAATTTATAAAGAATCTGAGTGCGGAATTGTTTATAAAAACTTACTTTAAAATAACATTTTTCTACTACTTAACTAAGCGAAATGCTGTTACTCGTTCATGCTTCTGATTTCAGTATCACAGTGGATAAAGGTTACCGCACACATATCGGCTCGGCATCAGATCAGCATCGTCTTCGCTTAAGTCGTTCAGAAATCTCTGTATTAAACTCCATACTGCAACGCACACCAATCAACATCGTAACGTCATCGCCTCGCTTCGGGACAAGCTATTGAACGGCATGCGGTTCGTGGTCAACTCGCCGTCACCGCACTTACGAAACACTGTCACTGCGCTAAGTCGTGGTGCGGTCGGGGCGTTTAACACTTGCGGGCAGCCCGCCTGCACTTCCCGCGGCCTGTCCGCATTCACGCCATTCTCTGCAGTCGCTTTACCTACTGCTGAGAATGGCGTACAATGACAAATGACGGGCCGTCAACGACTTGTCGTCCAGCCGTAAGCGCGGCCGCCTAGCCGACCCTACGCTGCCGCCCAACCATGAGCGCGTTACCAGATCGAAAGTGCTGAGCGGTGACGATGCTGGTCCGGTGCTGTGCCTGAGCTGCGTTAGCACGGTGACGCTAAGCGACGCGATGGGTGTTCTAATACCGAGCTGATAAGTATGTGTGCGATAACCTGTATGGGTAAGTATGCGGTAATACTGTGAATGTTTAGTTGGGTGTATAAATGAATAATGAAAATAAGTACTATTTGTTGTTCAAATAATTACAATAACATAATGTGAAGATGCTCCAAAGCCAAAATCTTTGTGCCATTAAGCAAATTGATGCATTTAACTTGTAACATTACCAAACAGAACATGTTATCCTAACAAGAAATACTTAGGTAGGTACAGACTTGAACCAAAAAGACCTAAATTCGTAAAATTAAATACTGACCGATTCCTGAAAAGCTGATCAGCTGATCAATTTAATCTGTCGTCAAATCTCACGTCACACCATGTGATTGTTGTCCAAAACACTAAGGGGGCTATTACGCTATCATATACCTACCTATATATGATCATAGATCTATGAGTCGTAGATATATGATAATGTAATATTAGACATATGAATCATATCTCCATACAAAGATATGACTCTAAAAGTCAAATAAGACATATGATCCTAAATAAATATGATAGTGTAATAGCCCCCTAAGAGCGGTTACGCACTGCATCCGATCCGAATCCGAGAAAATACGTTCCGAAGTAGTCATAGAACTCTTTGTATGGTAGTTTACGCACTAGATCCGACTTCCGTCATCCGATTTCTCTCCGTCATCCGTGAGTTTCCAATTCGGACCGAAGTAGCCGTAGTACTGTTTGTATGAACGCTTTCGCATTACCTCGGATTCAAATCGGACGCCAAATGGATATGCCAAAGATGGTCCCTGAATTGTTTGAATTTGGATCAGAGATCGGATAAGTGCGTAAGCGATATCCGAATTCGGTCCGAGTTTTTTAGACTCTAGATTCGTATTTTGACGTATTCGGATCGGATGCAGTGCGCAAAGCAATATCCGAATTCGGTCCGAGTTTTTACATTCTTATTTTCACGGATCCGGATCGGATACAGTGCGTAATCGCTGTAACAACCAATCACATCAGTTGACATAATATGATTTGACGTCTACTAGTACTTAAATTAAAGTAGTGTCTTCTTGTTTGCTACTTATTACGTGGTGTAAAACATACCTGGAGGTATGTATGTCTGGACAGCTACATACGGTGGATGTTCTAAAGTCGTGTAGAAGAGTTCGCAGCGTATGTCCCCTTCTTCGATATTTCCCGTATTAACTGTGGCGTTAGCGTATATTTTATAGGACCCATCTTGAGTGTCTTCTACAATTTTAGATATGTTGATTTTTTCCCTGAAATAATAAGTGAAGTTTATTTTTAATATTGTCAATAGAGTAAAATAATTAGGTTGGGATAGCAAAAAGTACAGTGCCCCTGACATAAGAAATAATTCAAAAAAACACTCGTAACTTCTAAAATTGAAACTCATATAAGCCGTGCCAATAAACAATGGATATCAGAATGGTGCGTATTTTAGCGTTTTTCTCTTGCCGACCTCATCCTTCCCGACCCGGGTAGATTACGGCTCTCTCTGCCAGGTAGACCCCGACAATGCGGCGGAGGTAGGTCGGCACCCGATGGTATTCGAGTGCCGCTCTAATGAAACTCCAGGTCAAGGTGTTAAAGGCGTTGGCGATGTCTAGAGTCACCGTCTAGACGATCTCGCCCCGGGGAACTGCTTCCTCCGCCTGAGCCCTGATGCGCATGATTGCGTCTACCGTGGAGCGCCCCTGGCGGAAACCAAACTGGTTATCCGCCAGATCTGGCCCCAGCCCATTCATGTACGTGATGAGGCGGTCTGCAATTACTCTCTCGAAGAGCTTGCCCACCTCGTCCAGCAACACGATGGGGCGGTACGCAGACGGTGAGTCTGCGGGGTGCCCCTCCATCTTGAGCAGGACCAGCTTTCCGGTTTTCCAACGGAACGGAAACTGGCCCCGCTCACAACATGCGCTATAGAGCCGCTCAGTCGGGGCCCGAAAGCCTTGAGAGCTAGGACCCATGCACGGCCAGGTATGCCGTCGGGTCCCGGGGCGGTGTTCTTGGCTTGAAGCCTTCGCATCGCCGCTCTCAGCTCTACCTGGGTCTCTTCGGGCACGTCGTCGTCGTCGTCCGCGTTGGGCGTCATGTGAGGCGGAACCATCGGCGGTGGCGTGTGCTCCGCCCTCGAAGGGAACAGCGCGCTCATCACTCCGTCCAGAAGCTGAGGCCGGAGACTCTGGGTCAGTGGGGGGGCCCACGGGCGAAGTTTGCCCCGTACCATAAGGTGTAGTGGTGAATGATAAATCCCCACAATACAAAGGTATGGGCGCCCCCACGGTCCAGAGTCTCTAGCATTTGGTCGTGGGCCGTAGATTTAGGGCCACGGCCCTCTCTCTACCCTATACCAAGAGCTGAAATCCCAATCGTACCCCAGTATTAACCGTCTTTACATTTCATATTCCGGCCCTCAGTATCCTTCCCCACGCGGAGATCCACCTTCTTCCCCAATCCTACCCTTCACAAATCCAACTCCACTATTAACTGTGGCACCTGTGACTGAGTGGTTGCGGGCTCGGTCATCACAGGATGATGGCAGGTAGGAGTAAGTAGTCATCTGCGTTAGGACCTGCGCAGTTGTGTTGTACGCGGAGATGACGTAGTTTTGGGGGGTTGAGCCGATCGGCGCTGGCGGTAATGTGTTCGTAAGGCAACATGCCCCCATTGGTTCTGATTACAAGCAAAACGGTAGCCCTATCTGAGAACCACAAGAAGGGCGATCAAATATGGACGTTGTGAGTCCTGAACCTACTGTCTCACTCTCCTTCGGACAGCTACGTATCTTGGTAAGACAGCGCACTAGGGACCGACCTAACAACAACTTTGGAATTAACCATGGTAAGCACAGGCAGGCCAAGGAGGCACTTCCCGCCATTGACAGCTGCATCACCAGGCAGCTACTCCGAGTGTCAAAACAACAACTGCGTTCAGTCACAGCAGTAGCACTGGCCATAGTTCTTTTAACAAACATCTCTTGACGGTTCATGCAGGTTCACCGAGGGCGACATAAATGACGACGTAGGTATCCGAACTAGGTATCTCGCTATACACGTGATAAATATAATGAAGATATCTCTTACGATATTTACGTGTGTATACTTATGTTAAATTAATTAATATAATTGCGCGTGACAATGTAAACATGTTAGCATCATCATAGCAATCATGTTAGCTTACTGTACGTGTTGGGTAACTGTAAGTACAGTAAGCAATTGCTTTTTAAATAAATAAACAACAAAGTAAGTTACAATAATTATATCATTTTATTTAATAAGTATTAATATTTTCAACTGAAACAACAAACAATTCCCGAAAGCCTACTAACAAAATAAAGGACTTATCGTTATAACCAGAAGTAAATCCTCATTTTCTCTTGAAATTACCTACGTCGCTTAAAGCAGTTGGGCGCTATATCTGGAGTCGTTTGGTTGTTATAAACGGCCTTTTCTCTTAACAATTTCAATGAAAACCAAACTAACTGGTGTTTGTAAGTCGCTGTATGCGATTCGTCGCTTTAAGCGAAGTCGTGATAAACGGTTTCCACTGTAGGTATACCTATTACTTTTAGGCACATTTTAGTGACCCGTACACTGCTGGTTATCAAATCAACACATACCTATTATATTCCGAAAGTTCCATAACAATGATGCAATTCATTATGTTATAATATTTATAGGTATATAATATGCTAAAGTATATGTTTGTGATTTCGCTAATTAATGAACAAAATAAAACTAATGATAAGTTTTTATCGTACCCAGATATGATGCGGACCGATTTTTTTTGTGTAATAAATACCATGGTAACAAACATAACGTGAAACAAAATTATTTAGACATTACAACATTTATTTCTCTACCGACATTCTAAAGTTGAACACTAATGAGAGTTTTTCGAGTTTTATGGCTTCGACTTGACGTCTGCAACCCACATAAAGGTCTGCCATTATTTGTTACTATATCAATGTAAACCTATCAGCGGGTCTGACGCAGAATGTGCACTTGACGCAAAATGTGCATTTCGCAATAGGTGGACATCTCATAACGAGCACTATTCAAAATGAGCACTTAAAATGTGCACTCTTTGTGATTTGTGGTCATGTGTAAAATGGTCTCCAAATAAAAATCTTGCTGTTTATACAATAATCACGTAAAATACTTATCAAAACCTATTGGGAACTGTGCATTTTGCATCAATTGTACATTCTGCGTCAGACCCACACCAGCTCAATAAACATTGAATAGGAACAGTTGATTTTATATCTGCAGAGAAGTAAAGTTAAAAATAAACACATATTTACCCTTGAAGACTGATGGTCATATCTGGCAATGGCGCGACATCTTCAGCAACACATTCTATTAACAATGAATCTTCTTCGTTTTCTGCTTCACTATTTATTAATGTATAATTTAATTCCGGGCCCGTACCCATAGCTGAAAGAAGAATGAAGATTTCATGACATAGATTCTGCGTCACAGAACTGTTATTATTTATAAGACCTTAATTAGAGGTTAGTCTCGTACGCGTATATGGCTTTCCGTATTTTGAATACGTCCCCCAAGCGAGATCAGTTGAGTACCTACGCTTTTCTAAGGGCCTTAATTAACAATTGAAATTTCGTACCTACATAGAATTCCCTGATCTGTCCCCTTGAAGGCGACAAATTAGAGATGCATTTTCAGCCACTGCAAATGATAATGTTAACAGAAATCCGTACTCAATAATAATAATAAACCCGCAGGGCAGCTTGTGGCGAGCTGTTGGGCAGTAGCGACCCCACGGACCTGATCTCCCGGGAGAAGTCTTGTTCCTCACCTCTGGCTTGCCTTTATTGGCCGGTCGGAGTGAACAATGACGAGGAACAGAGCCCCCACCTCTCTCTTGCCTTCATTGGCCGGTTTGAGTGGAGATTCGCAAGAGCAAACGTGCTCGGGGGAAGGAAGTATTTCAGTAAGATGCTGGTAGGGATCTTGACTGTACTTCCGGGATTGTCCTGATAGCCGTGGAATACCACTCCACTCCTCAAGTACCTCAAAATATGTTGCCCCCTTGTCGCTATGCCACTATGTGCTAGCGACCGTTTTCGGGGGCCCATTAATTGAGTGTGCAAGTCACCCCCTGCCATTTAATCCATGTAAAACAAACATTGATCAGGCAGGGGCCATAGTTCTTCAATAGTCTTAGGTAACCAGTCCACTTTAGTCACCCAAACCCATAGTCCCACATTTTGTTTCCGTACCCTATAATAGTCCTGCATCAACCGGGGGTTGTCCTTGGGTGTACTTGTATAGTGCATACAGGGATAATCGCCAGTTGGTGTCTCATCTCATCTAAAACTACCCAAAGGGGCATCTGCGAGTTGGCTTCGGCTCCTCGTACGCCTTACAAAGGCCCGGGACCTCAGGGTCCCGAGATGTATATAAAATATAATAATAATAATATATTTATTTGCAATGGGTCTGATACGGTGGTATGGTAAGGATTTAATACTTAAAGGCGTCTTTAATTCGTCGTTTTAATGGGTCATACCAACTTCAATTGTTTAGACCCCAACTCATCTCTCCTCGGGGGACATTTGAATACGGAAAGCTATATACGCGTCCCGTGTATGTTTTCGAAAAACATTATACCGATTTACAAGTTGTTATGATTTTCTATAGTTAGCCGAACGTAGGTACTAGCGTAGCGGTAAGTGAACGTATGACATTAGTGGCAGAATAATGGTAGTGTCTAGCTAGTCAGCCACCAATTGCCTTTTGTTACGCCAATGACTGTATGTAATGTGTGAGGTCTGAGCACCCCGACTCGAATAGGTTAGGTTGCGATCACTTTCCACTACGTTGTTATTTTTTTAGCCATGCTGTTACGTTGGTTCGGTCAAATGTTCTCTTACTACTATAATATACATCCGAGTACAAACGTTATTTCTTTGTGTGGAAATACATAAATAAATAACGTTTGTACTCAAGTTAAATTATGATACCAACAGAAAAAAAGAAAAGTAAGATTTGATCAACTTCACTGGCAAAACAAAATCACGCAGTTTACTTTAGCAAAACTGAGTGATGAAGGTATTTGAAGACTCGAGTCGATCTTGTCAATAATATGTTATTATATTACGGCATGGGTAACTGAATACAAAAAAAAAACTTTAGGCATTTTGCTAATTAAGTAGGTGTTTATAGATACTATTGATGCAATTCAATACTCACTGAATACAATAAGTTTTTCATGTTGTCTAATCTCTTCGATGTTAGATACTTCGCACTCATATGTTCCTGAATCCATAGGATTCACATCTAGTAAGACGATGGAATCGTTATCCTTTATATCTGAAATATAATGCCAAGCATGCTTTGAATATGATTTGAATAATCTTTAACATGTGTGGGTCTATAAAAAATATTTTTATAGATGGTAATGATACCTACCTATTTGGCTAGTATTATCGTGATGGATGGATTCTGCGGCATGTCCAGCTATACGTTGATAGATTAGCTTACTGTCGTAACTCGAGGCAGAGTCCGGGGTCCACCACCACTTAACATAAAGCAGGACTTCTGTCTCATTCTCTTGTAATTCGTACTGACATCGTAGTTCAGCGTCTTTCCCGACTTCAACCGCTTTTGGCACCACAAATTCTTTTATTGATAATTGTCGACTGCCTGTAAATTATATTGGTTTTTGTCAATAAAATCATTAAACGGTTTACTTTTGTTTCATACCGTCCCACCTAGATTTCTATGGTCCCACCGGTCCCACACTAGTATTACCTGTACCGTAGCGTAGGTGTAATTGTGTACTAAATTACGTACCTAGGTGGGTAGATACATTAATATCCATTCTAAACTCGGATATCATAAAGATAACCCCATCAAAAACATTAACGAACAAAAAGCCAAGCCTCGCGACTCTTGCTGTAAAAAGTTCTGAGATCTAATGTAGAGCCAGGTCTAGCATTTAATTTATTAAGATATTTTTCGAACTTGGCAATCACGCAGCATAAGGATAACTGGACTAGGTAGGTAATTGTATACCGTTGTAGAGATTTGTTAAAAAAATTAACAAGGTATCTTGTATCACAGTAATCCTCATGCTGCGTGATTGCCAAGTCCGAAAAATATCTTTATAAATGAAATGCCAGACTTGGCTCTACATTAGATCTCAGAACTTTTTACGGAAACAGAGTCGCGAATCTTGGCCTTTTATATGAATGTTTTTGATGGAATGTAATTTCTTTTTATAGGTAGTTCCACTTCTTGCAGAATGGCTACCGATTTCTGCAATGCCTATACTCTATCTTTCTCCTTTGCCGTGTAACAAAATCGAAGCGACTTCTATTTTTTTCTACTAAAGCCATACAGGTATGCGTTTTAGTAAAAATAATCATAATTGAAACACACAAGATATTAATTCTGAAAAGTCGGTCTTGTGCGAGTGGAACATAATCAAAAATTGCATGCTTACCTATTAAGTAACTTTATCTAATTATTATGCAACTGAGAAAATATTTCAAGATTGGGAGTGCCTCCGCTGCCGGCTCCGGTTGCCGTTAGGAGTGCCGGCGCCGGTTGCCAGTTAGTTAGTCAGTTGGAAGACAAGTTAGTGTTTGGCCCAACATCTAACCTGCCTTTCAATTAACATAGGTACCTACTAAACAACTTATTACCTCCGCTGGTGTCCATTTTGGGTGCCGGCAGCCGATGTTTTTAATCTCGGCTGCCGGCAATGTACCGCCGATTCCCAATGGCGTTATTTTTGGGTGCCGGCGCCGCGCCGGCAGCGGAGGCACTCCCGTTCAAGATTTCTAATTTTTCCTTAGAATAGAATAGAATATACTTTATTGTACACCAAAATTGTAACACAGCTCATATACAATATCATAATATATTGAAGGGTACAATGGCGGTCTTATCGTTGATAGCGATATCTACCAGACAACCTTTGGATGAACAGGAAGACAATGAATAAGATAGAGGGGGTAGTCCGTGGTCTACTGCTGTAAAATACATACTACACGCAATACATAGACAGTTTAGTTTCCTTCCTAACCACTAAGTATTCTCTGTAACATAATTTTCAGGTTTTCGCTCTCACCTATTACCTACAAAGATATAGGAGGCTTAAAAGTGCCTCGAGTTGCTTCGAGAAAAGGGTGTAGGTACGACCGTATCTGCTCGACGTTGGCGGGGGCACTCCCGACAACGTCGAATCTGTCGACAACGGATTATCGAAAAGTAAATAAATTAGATCATATTTCAGAACCTTTTCTATGATCAGTTTTCGACCGATTCGGTTTGTTACTCATCTCTTTTTCTCATACACAAAAGTGTTCACTCTCTCTATGTGTACAGTCTTGGCTTAATCCATGTCAACGTAGTGGTTATGTTAGATAATATAATTAATATTAATTATATAATTGTATTCTTCGCGATTAGTGCTTAAAAAAGCAGAATGCACAGCATTCCGGACAAACCTCAGTGGTTTTTGGCTTGCTGTTTTGTGTAAGTACTACCCGTTTGTATGTGAGAAAATAAATAAACTAAAAAAAAAAAAAAAAGATGGATGGATAACACTAACTTTATCCAAATAAACCTAGTTCTATCCAAGATAAAGTTGAAAATTATGTTAAACTTCGGACATATTCAGCTTTATTGGATAATGTTAACTTTATCCAGACGCAATCGGATAATGTTAATTTTATTTTAAGTTTGTTGTGTTAGCTTTATCCAAGAGTAGGTACCTAATTGGTTAAAGATTGGTTTACCGTCGGTTTTCATAAAAACTATTGTCAATTTTTGTGTTCCGCCGGAAGACTCCACGATAAAAACAGCACCTTAAGGGTACGACAGAGTCTAACCAGGTGGAGTCGTGGTGCTCTGATTCGGATTAACATTGTTTCGTTTTCGTTTTTAGGGTTTTCATTTTAATGTGAAGTGGAGGCAGTTCCTAACATTTAGATATAAATATACCTAGCTACATGTTTTTCTTTAGTAGATACACTATTCAGTTAAGATAAGGTAGCTTTATGTTTAGCTATATATCTGGATAATATTAACATTATCTACCCATTAATAGCTCATTTACGTTTTTAAAGAAGCAGATTTATCTGGATAAAGTTAGCTTTATCCATGCACCTACCATTAACCGTGAATACTACATAGGTATACATACATATCATTACTTACGTGACTATACCTAGTATCCAGAATGATTGTAACTGGACGTGACCGCTAACATTAAAATTTACTGCGATCAACAATCTGCCTGCCAAGAGTGATGATTACCTATGCCATTCGTTCTAAACCAATCGACCAAGGTTGATCGTTATTAGCGGTCCAAGGATTAAGGTGGAGGTTCATGTTCAGCAGGAGACCACTTTATGCTAATAAAAAAGTAATGCTAAGAAATCGGCGCGGCGTTTAAAAAATCAAATGTAAATTATTCAGCGTTACTTTTCTAAAAAGATTATTGTAAAGTAGATTTGTTTCTATTATATTTGTTGCGATAACTAGGTATATCAATAGTATTACAAAACAACTCGTAACTACTTGCAAGTGTTTATATTATTCGCCTATTGATTGACGCAGTCATGTTTTGGCTACAGTTAAGAGCGTCTAGTGTAATTGTTTCATTGTTGTTGCAGAGCTTAAGAATTGAAATTGACAGGCAGTAGCAGGATTACTATCATTACGATACTGTCTACCTGCGGAACTACTAGGGTGGGCAATAAATCTGCATTAGATAAGATTTATGATGCGATTATTACATACACAGATCAAGATTTATTTTTAGTATCTCCTATATTGCTCATCACTTGAATTTCTTTAGTCATAGTCGACGTTCGCGTCGAGTTGCTTACAATTTTTATATGAAAAGGTAAAGGCGGTGTCATTTGTAGGTAGGTGTACTTACGTAGGTATTTGTGTATTTATATGACTAGCATATTCCAATGTAAACATCGCCGTGCCGTTGCACTTTATTTAAGTGCGGACGAACTAACTTCCGCATAAATAACACCTCAATGAGGTCGATTGCCTATTAAGTTCCAAATTCCAAAATATTTGACTTTTCATTCATTCTTTTATGAATATACTATAAATAATTTGTTATGGAAAATTAGGTCATATCCCTATGAATAAGCGACTATCTTGGCTAACCTTGAGGCGGTCCGGGAATGTTAAAAATACCACCGCGACCAGAGCGCACGCGGTGTGGGTCGACGAGATTTGGACTATGTGATAAAATACCTACAACTCGATTAACAATCGTCGTCTACTGCAGTAATAGTTGCGACTGATCCTCTGACTCACTGCATAAACAATCAAAATCGAGTTTACCTATAAAACCAATTTAACTGTAAACAAATCCTAGAGGTACCTAATAGACAATTGCCAAATATTAGTTGAGTAGAGCGCGCACAAAAGCAAATCGCATACAAAAGTTTGTCTTCCTGTAGTGTTATGATTGGATGAGTCACAAGAAGTAGAACAGGGATTTGAACAGCTTACTGTACCTACCTATGTGTTTTGTATTTCTATGGAGTTGCATATCTTTATTTACAGAAATATTACTTTAGCAGCTGTTTAGTGTAGTTTACCTGTAGATATGTCCTAAAAACATAAATAATCTAATGTTGAAAATTGGGTGCAGTGTGGTAATACTTAATTATTTTTCAAGCCGTAAATTATATTATAAGGTAAGTGGTCAACTTCAAAGGAAATAAAATAAATTTTAAAAAAGAAAACAAAACAGTTCTTTGCTTGCACAACAAATAAAGAAAATATTTTTTTACATACAAATGTTCTAACTGATACATCGATGCTAAAGTAAATAAAATATAACTAAAGAATAGCAAAAGAGATCACCGCCTGATTTAAATTTGGTAAAATTCGCGGGACGATTTTCAAAAATGGAATAAATTTCACATGAAACTTATGTCGGCGCACATAACACAAAACACATGTGAGGAGGCATCGTTTGAGGAGCACTGGGAGTGACGCTCACCTGCCACAAGGCACAGGAGCAGGGAACATGCGCGCAGCAGCGCGGCACTAGTGGCGGACATCGCGTGTGGCTAAGCGACGCGCGGGAGAAGCGACTGACTGCCGGCTGCCGCACTCAACGCGCCGCCCGCCCTTCGAACCATCAATTGGCCTTGAGTCAGCGCGAGGTAACCACTAAATTGTACCGAATCACTTGTAGTTCGATGTGAAGAAGCACAGCGCAGGAGCTCATTGTTGTGTCAACTACCTAGTTATTCTACATAGTACATACTTATGTAGAGTTGCGACCGAGATTTAATACACGCCACGTTTATTAATGGACAAAAAACAAACGGTTTTCTAGTTTTACATTTGTTTAGGTACTATAATAGGATGATACCATTTTATCAGATTAGAAAAGTAAATATGAAGCTGTGGAATAATTAAACGTATTGCATGAAAACAGTAACTGAGGATCCTATGGGAAGTTAATTTTAGTCGATGTGTTGGGTAATTTTAAGTGTGTTGTTGTGTATTTTAAGACTCAAATCAATGCAACATAAGTACAAAGATTTGCACCAGCCTACCCCGCACCTCTAAAGACACAAAGTAAACAAATGCCAGCTAAAACACTATTAAAAATAATATAACATTTGGAAACATGTCGTATGTAATTATTGTTGTCTATGTAGTCAATCTGATTCATTTCAGTGTGGTTCTCAAGTATTTCAATAAAAGTATGTAAACTAAAATGTATTTGTTTATTTAAATATAGGTGTACAATACTTGTTAAATATACTTATATATAATTTTTTATAATAAAAAATTGTTTATAATAATATTGTTAAATTATTATTGTATAATGCATTAATATTACTTATTATTATACTTAACGATATATCTACTAATGTTTTGCAACCCGCGCCGTCGCCGCGATTTAAACGCCAATCGCCATTCAGAGAAAAATCACAATGTTTCGCTTACAACAGCTAGCCTCTGGTGTCAAGGCCAATGCTCCGACCTTCCCCGGAAGTAGAAATCAGATGACATAACATTATGAAGTTGGCTTGACTTTCTTCATTTGCCGGAAAAGGAATACTTGAGCCCCCTCACTGCGCCAATAACATTGGTATGTGAACGAGCATGGTGTTCATGCATGCAAGAGATGCTCCACGTACGTTTGAACGCAAGTCAAGAGTCCATCGGATTAAGTAGTAAATAATATGTGGCACTGGTGTGAAGTCAGTGATTTACAGGTTGAAGTGCGAGAGTAGTCGTTCACTGAAGGTGATGTGTTTGAAGAGTGAGGGGTGTGAGTTGGCGCGCGGCGGCGGGCGGCTGGCGAGCGCGATGGCCACGGTGTCGCGCAGGCGCGCGCGCGGCACGTCCCCGCGCAGCCACACGAGCCGCCATAGCTGCTCCTCCGACATGTCGGGGCACTTGGCCACCACGCTGTGCAAGTCCAGCGACAGCATCTCGATGTCCTGGCACCGAAGCACCTGCACACATAAGGTGTAGGATTTGAATTGAGTACCGCATACAAAACACGGATTTAGTTCGCACGTGGTGTGGCTCGGTATGACTTAACGCTTAACTCAACCATTATAAAAAAAATATCAAAAAAATTTACTTAAAAAAAAAAACAAACAGTTTTCTCTTGTTGTGACCTTAACCTTTTAACCGCCCAAGTCGGATAAATACGATGAAAAAAACCTTTGTTTAAAATGTATTAATTTATTGATGTAACATGTTTATAATAATCTTTTTATAGTCGTTATTATTTTGCCGATTTATGAGCTGGGCACTAGGGGCACGGCAACTGTTAAAAAACCCTAAAAAGTTCCCTACATTTTGACGAGTTATGCGAACATAAATGTAGGGAACATCTGTTTTTTTTTTCGCGATTTCCGGTTTTGTCCCATAGTAAAAGTTGTTCATAGTGATGAGTACAATCTCCCATTTCGGTTTGTCGAGTGTTTACAATTTCAACCTGTATATTGATAGTTAGTCTTATTTTTTTTAATACTTATTATATGAGTCAAAGAAAACACAAGGATGGTAGGTTGCAAATCGACTCCATTATTCTTCAATCTATACTAATATTATAAAGAGGTAGAATTTGTTTGTTTGTTTGTTTGTATGTAGGAGGTAATCTCCGAAATTACTTATCCGATTTCAAAAATTCTTTCACCAATGGGAAGCTACGTTATCCCTGAGTGCTATAGGCTATATTTTGGGATCAAAAAATTAGGGATCCGTAAATTAACGGGAGCGAAGCCGCGAGCAAAAGCTAGTAAATAATAATTATGAAATAGGTATCTGCCTAATCATAAGAAAATAAAAAATAAGAGCCATTTTTATTTTTACTAAAAGACGAATTGATAACCTTACAAATCAATTTGACCGCGGCTGGCTATAGTTTGTTTCATTAGATTAACAGAACGTAAATGGCAGCAAAAATATGTACTCACCTCTGCTAACATACTGATGACTTCGAAAGGCCAATCCACGTTGACCCCCTCCGCTGCTATCTTTCTGAAGAAAGACCTTATTTGATTGGCCTCTTTCACTATTTTGGTAGCAGCCTGCTGAGCCTCCTCTACATTTTTAAAGGCTACTTTCTTGGATAACATCGCCGTAATATACTTTTTGTATACCAAGTTTTGAGCTTCGTTTATTACATACTCGAAATTTTTATCCCTTAAATGATTGTAGTCTTGAAAATAATCGTCGAGTGTGATGCAAATAGTATCGACTGGGATGGTCGAGGGCAGCCACTTCGCTGTGAATAGGTCGTCAAAGTGAACCTCCAAGTCTAAGAAGGCTTCCTCAAGAAGAAATTGTGCAGCTTCATCTCTTAAACTCTAAAACAAGGCAAAAAACATACGTAGTTAGGGAATTCTTTACACATACGCTTTTATTTATTTCTGCTGTAAGAGCATCAAGGATAACTTTAAAATAGATACGAGAAAAGGTTTTGTTATTGTACAAAAAAACGCGCTGCTTCGCATAACAACGAGAAGTTTTTACACGCATTTGTAACTGTTACTACTTAACACTGACAAATAGTTCTTACTCGCGTTGTTATTAAAATCAACATTAATAAATCAATTTATTTTCTCTTCACAAATTTACAGTGGTATAATGCTTAAGATTAATGTAAATGGGTCATTATAATTTTCGAATCAATTCGCGTCCTAGCGGTCGAGGAGTCAACATATCCCGAGGATGCCCCGTGCAGGGGCAAAACACGTGTCGTGTATTGGTTTGGTTGCATGTTGCATTATTTTTTCACTCTTTCTGCATGTGCATATATTATATTTGTGGGCGGGAGGGTGGTGCTGCATACTGCATCCAAACTAGCGATCTTGTTCAGCGGAATTAAAGCTAGATAATTATTCTATTTGCATTTTTGTATGTTTTGCAATTTTATTAACGTTTTGCTCAAAAACCAATGTGGACTGCCTGAATTACCTCCACTATTTAAAATAATTATAAGAGTTTTCATACCTAATGAGTATCCAGAAAGAGAATAAGCAAACTTGTAACTCATTCTCAAGTTTACTGAAATTCCTGAAGTAAATTCGTCACTAGCTCTCGGGTAAATACTACGTTTGAATGTCTTTGCTCTCGGGTTATACGTACAAAGAAGCAAATAACTATAAATCAACATTCAAAAATATATAGAACTCCGTTTATAAACGAGAGCCAAATACACAACATAATGAGTCCTACAGGCTAGTAGTTCTAAATTTAGCATACGGAACTAAATATGGAAGGAAGTGGAAAGCACCGTCGGAAACGAGCGAGTTATTTGTAAAACCTTGACACTATCGAGCAACTGTGAATTTCTTAACCGCCGCTGCCGTTTAGTATATAAAATCATTGTCACCGATGAATCAATATCATTCAGTAATAGCAACAGCAAGTGTAATCAACCATGAGAAGAAGCCTGCTTGTGGCATTTGGCCTTCTGGCCATAGCTGCTCTCAGCTCCGCCAGGGAGATCCGGGAGAAGAGAGACGCCGACCTCGAGACTGCGGCCTCGCACGGTCACCACTGGGACAAGGGTGGTGGCCACGAGCACCACGGACATCACCACCACGACCATGGTGGCGAAGACCATAAGGGACACAAGGGACATCACGAGCATCACCACGGCAAGAAAGGCCACCACCACCACGAGGGACACAAGGGACACCACGGAGAGCACGGCGGACACAAGAAACACCATCACCACGACGACGGCTACCATCACCATCACCATCACGGAGAGAAGGGCGACCACGGGCACGGCCACGAGGAACACGGACATTGGCACAAGGGACACGACACGAAGGGACACCATGGCGTCGAGAAACACGACGAATTCAAGAAGGACAAACACTTCCACCATCATCATGGCGACAAAGGCTTCCATGAACACCACGGCGGTCACCACCATGAGGGCGGTCACAAGAAGGGCGGCCACTTCCACAAGGGACACAAGCACGGTGGACACCACGAACACCACCATGGCAAGAAAGGACACCATGAGGACGGCGGTCACCACCACCACCACAAGGGACACCATGGCGAGGGCGGTCATCACGAACACTGGGATCACCACCATGACCACGGCAAGAAGGGAGGTCATGAGGATCATAAGCATTGGGGACACAAAAAGGGTCACTAACCTACAATCGTTGAATGTACCTGAATTGTTACTTGTTGAGATGTCGCTAACGGGTATTTTTTGTTATGTTCTTAGCCAAAGAATTAAATATTAAACAAAATAACACTAAAACTTTCATTTTGAATAATAATACGTAAAAACTCGGGTTGAGTTTGGTTCCTAGCTCAGTCAAAGGGTTATTGAGTTTATTTTACTGTCGTACACCTTCTGTAATTGAGTTGTTGTTGTCACACCTCTGCCAACTTTCTGGGATTTCTACGTGTTACCGGCATTGTCTTGGAAATACCCAGCGATACGAGCTAATTCAGGGTATGTTATAATATTAAAGCTGTGTTTCCCGCTGGGCTAGGCAGATGTGTACAGTCCGCGAGGCCTAAGCTGAGCTTTGCATTTGTGTGAGTGATCACACTAAAATGTGCAAAAAAGCAGTATTTAATAAACTGGTTTAAACCAAGCAAAGGACGCGTCGCGCTCTAGACCGACGTCACACCTACACTATCTATGTGCACTCACACAAATGCAAAGCTTAGCTTAGGCCTCGCGGACTGTACAGTTGTATACTCTAATTTTGCCAGACTCTATTAATTCCTATACATGAGTTCTTTACAAAATAAACAAAAAATCTAGTTGTTCTGTTTCCGAGTAATTTTAGCGCCCCGAGGTAACTGACTGCAAAGAGCGGTATCGCGCTAGTCGTGCCCGCCAGCTGTACTGTATCGCCGTGATTTCATTCATTTATGCGTGGTATCGAAGAGTTCTAAAACATTTTCAAAATGCAAATTTTTATTTGCTCATATTTTTATAAACTTATAACGTGGTTTAGATATGAAGACTCACTTACCCTTACAGCAAGAAAAATAAGTTTTTTTTTCTTGCTTATTCCTGTCCGGGTTAAATCTACATAAGTAGTAGATCATGTGGTTTTAAGGAATTACACGAATTCGTTTACACCCTTTATAACGTGAAATATTGAAAGTTTTTCATAATGCGGCATGATTCGGCAGGGTGACTCAGTTTCAGTCTACTGACCGAATAGTAATTCTTCGTAAAATCAGTAGATTGGTCGAGTCAGCTTTAAAATCAATAGATTGGAAAGTGACAGTTGCTTACAGTTCGAAGTAAAATTAAATTAAAAGGACACATGAGTAGGTACTCAATAAAGGCTCCTCAGGTTAATACATTTCGGTTTTACGAAGCTGCACCACCTGTTTTTTATTGTTTCTGATGGTGTCGATACGCCGTATACGCGCTTGACCGCGGCAACGTTGCTTGACCTTGGACCAACAGTTATTTACACATCGAGACCTCACTGTCCCCGTAGAGGACGTTGATCTGTCGCGGTCGGCCTTGAATGTCTATAACAATCAGACGCCGATCTAACAACTGGGCCAACCCTGTGATACTGCAATTTTATATTCTTATTCTTCTTACGTATTTAAGTTTCGTTAAACGTGGATGCTCTTACGTGGTTATTAGCTCATAAGTTTAGAACAAAAGTAGGTATAAATAATAACATGGGTACCTGGAAGGTGTTGAGCATCTTGTCGAACTTCGCTTCAGCGGGCGGGTCGTGTCTCGCAGGTGGCCAGTGCCGCGCCTGTGTCTGCTGCGCCAGCCGCACCATCTGCTCGCTGTTGTTCACAATTGTGATCATGTGATGCGTGAAGTATGCTACGCGGGAACGATCCGCGAAGTGCGCGTTCTAATGGACAGACGGGTATATTAATTAAAATGTAATGAGTGTTCGTGGAAGGTGCACTACAGCCAGCTATTCAGCCAATATTTTAATAAAAATTGCTTTAAAATGAACTCACCTTAAATTGTATAACTCCATCTCTGTACATATTCCCGTAGCGTGTTACTTGATCGATACTGAGTAGCAGAGCTTTAAATGTTATGTCTTTGCTTATAGTTTCAGTTACCTGGAAAAGACTAAATGTAATTGTTTCGCACACGTTTAAATTTCACACTTAATATCGCGCGGGCCGGGTTCTTTGCTGGTTCGATATTTAATTTTGATCGTTTCAGTATTCCTAGCTAATCTGAACGCACCGGTGATCACTTATACAGCGGCTAAAGAGAACAAAGGTTAGTGAGATACGCATTATTTTCTGGTAAGGTGCTTTGCCCAGTCGCCAGGTAGTTTTACCTTACAAAAGGCCCATCAGTCCTGCATTTTGGATATGTGATATATTTAGGTGTTCCTATGTAAAATTCAAATTTTCGACCTTGAATGACCTCGGTAAAGCACGGCGCGCCCCGCCATCTTGGATTAAATACCCCAAAAATGATTTTTTATTAAATAACTCCTTATCTTTGGGTTTTACGCCAAAAATAGATCCGACTAATTTTGTAGAAAATTTAATTCCCTACAATTCCTGCCTTAAGTATTTTTTTCTATAGCTACCCAAGTAACAAAAGCTTCTATAACCAGGGTGTTATAACACCAAATAGTGATATAGTAGGCCTATAGTGGTAACCATTGTGCCTGCTTGTACTATAAAGGTTTTTAAAAGAGCGTTTTGGTTCTATAAGATTAAAGAGCATTTAAGTTCTATAATTTAGCTCTTAGAACGTTTACAGGACCATACAAAAGAATCTTTAAAGTGTTGCACTGTAATAGATATGAAAAAAGCGATTATGGTACTATTTAGTACTATAGACGACCTTTCTGACACTTTTATGTATCTATTTTGCACTAATAATGCGTAAAAATAACTTTTACAGTACTAGTATTGTAGAAGTATCGAAAACATTATTACAGTATCAATCTGCACTATAAAAGTACCTTGCACGACCATTACGTAACTTTTTAGCTCCTTAAAAGCTCCCTCAACATCGCTATGGCGCTAATTCTGTAAAAGTCATGAAAACTCTTCTATAGTACTAAATAGTACCATAGCGACTCCTAATGCACTACTAAGGTACTAAATCGTGACATAAAAGCACTAAAATTAATAATTAATGGACTAATTCGTTTTCGGTGAAAATGGCTGCTGTTTTTACGCCATGATAGCACATTAGCAGCACGGCTGGAGCCAATGTGTACTATAGCGGCCATAGTTGGGACAAGTCCTTATTTTATTAATTAAAATTTAATTAAAACACGAAAATTATGAGGGCGCATTGTCAAATTTGAAATCAGCATAATTATTTTATCGATACAATTATTTTCGCAAGTGCAAGTTATGGCAGAATTACGATCCATGAATGTTTTGAAGTTGTCCTTTTTATTACATGTTACGTTAAGCAACAATTACCGATATTTTTCACAACACGAACAAAATGTGTGATAAAAAAGATCACTGGAATCGTTTACGGTGCAAAATAGCACTATAAAGATGTTTTGGTTACTTTTATAGTGCAAATTTGTGACATAAACGATGCAGAAACACTATTTTAGTACTAAAAAGCGTTTCTCGACACTTTTACTTTTCAACTATAGAGCTGATTTATCACCGTGAGAGCCTGTATGTAATGCTTATAGAATAAATCAGTGATAAAACTAGGGCCTATTTGGGGTTCTGTAAACGTTTACAACACCATTATAGTACTAATCATAAACACTAAATAGCACGCTCCAAAACGTTCTCAGGACTTTTATAGTACCAAATTTTGTTACTTGGGTAATACATAGTTTACGACATATTGCTCTTTAAAATAGGCAAAAAACACATTTTTAAGCATTTTATATTTTTCATTCCCCACTCAAAAAGAGAGGTAAGGAAAAGGAGGATGTTTTATAAATTTGAAACGTATGTCAGTATGTCTGTAAGCCTGTCTGTTTGTGGCATCATAATCATCATCCGAAACGGATGACTCGAATTCGTTAAGATTATTTTTGCTCGAATGCTGGTTTAATCATGATAACTATTAACGTTTGTTGAAGATCGGTTCAGCCATTGCAAAATTATCAGCCTTATTTCTGAATAGAAATTCCACACAGAAAAATCTAATAACAAAGTCAGTTTTTTTTTGTGTATCGGAATCCTTCAAATGACTTCTTCCGATCTGGGCGGAGCGGAAGCGAGTGTCAGACTCTTACTGACTAAAACCCATCCGTGTTCCTCCTAATGCCCTTTGCGGTCCAGGGCCGCGGTAACTCTTTCGAACAAATTCCGCAACCGTGGCAGGCACTTGCCCTAGCGGCCCCCATCTTCTATGCTGACATCTTTTTGAGGCGCGCGTGGAACACAACGTGCCGTCGACCCGGACCTGGTTCTGATCAGACGGCTCCCCACCCAACGCTCGCCGTCCGCAGGCCCGCGTCTTCGGTGGCCGGGAATCGCCCTACGACTTCCGACGCCCGGGACATCTCCTTCTGTTGCGGCGGCTGGGGCGTGAGATTTGTCTTTCCTGACGCATTCCGCCTCCTCTTTCGCTAGCATTACTGCTTCGCGGAAGGAGGTGACTGCTTCCCATGCCCCCTCGCTCCGGACCATGGATTGAACTAGGGCCGGACGCGAGAGGTGGTGGTGCTTCGCCCAAGCAGGGCAGACCTCCACCGTATGCTCCACCGTGTCCTCCGGGCGATCCTCACAGTGATAACACCTGGGCGTGTCCTCCCGCCAAATCCGAAACAGGTAGCTCTCGAAACAACCGTGTCCGGAGAGTAAGTAAGAATGGCTTGCCTGTAAGTTCTGGTCGATCATCTGGAAGATGATGACGGGAGCATGTGTGTGGTACGCGTTGGAGTGTGGCTCCACGTCAGGCGCCCGCTGCCCCGCCCATTCCGCGCGCTCAGACTCTAATGTCTTCTCCATCCATTCCATGTAGTTGGACTCCATTTTCTACAAAATTAACAGAACATTTCCAGAAATATTCTATTAAAGAAATCGACAAAAGGAAGGTTACACCTAGTAGTGTATAGTGTAATGTTAAAAAAAAAAAAAAAAAATGTTGGGTGTATTTATTGGTAATTGACACTTGGACTAGGGCAAACTATGTGTGCTCCAAAATATAAAATGAATGTAAAAGAAATGTTTCGGGCGCCAGGAGCTAACACAACAAAGTCACCGGAAGCTTACCGAGTAAAGTTGAACTTTTAATCTTCAAGCGGGAGGACTTAATAAAAACAAAACTTTAATAAATGACTTGTTTTTATTCCCTGTAGGCTTAGGGTATAGCTACATTGATGTTACATGAATTATACACCCCTAAATTAAATTCACCAGAAAAAATTTAAGGGTACATACGGAAGCGGTATACTTATTGAAATGTAAAATCATTAATATAATTTATTTAAATCTAACAAAGTTATTTACTTTTGTTTGATCCTGAAAATATGAATAATTTTATGCACATAATACTCTAATACTAGAAATACTACGTCAACGACACGGACTATCAATGAAATTCATCCCACCGCGCGTAAGCTACACACATCATGCACCATTATACGCTTGTGTGAGTCATGCGTCAGTCAGCTATACCGGTATGTAATGCGTGCGAGCGAGTCGATAGCGCGAAATCCGTGCAACACACACACAGAAATGCTTTCTCCCTCACTCCACTCCACGTATTTAAAAAGTTAGAATTTGTTCTGAGACAATGGGGATTTGAATTTGAAGGGATTAGCTAACAGTGATTAGGATCAGCTGATAAGGATTGAAATCAGCTGATAAGGGTGGTAATTTACAGTGTTATTAAAAACTTACAGTTCAGCAATTTTTCAAAATGGCCACCGCCCTTTGTTATCAACACACAAGCGAGCACTTTTTAAAAGATAGTTATTTAATGATATTAGAACATCACTTTGCCCTTTTACTTCGAGTTGTTTTAAAAGTTTGCGACTATCGGGCTCACTCACGTACACTCTCCGTTTTTCATTTCACTTCACATGTAAAAATCCATGGGTGTGAGGTCAGGCGGCACGCGGGCCAGGCAATTAGGCCGCCGCAGCCTGTCCACCGACTCCCGAACTCCTCGGTTAGGTACTTTCGCTCCGACCTATCTAGATAAGATTCACCTGCGTGCCGGCCTTTTATGAAGTATTAACACAAAGGGTACTCTCGAGACGTGAACTGATGATCGTATGAAGCCATCGTAGTTATCAATTTAATAACAGATGTTAACAGGTAATACGTATTGCGCGCTCGCGTAAACTTAATAACCTCTCTGTTGCGTTCTGAGGAGACGGGTTCGGTGGAGAGGGCGCGATGCAGTCTGCTTTGACCTTAGTTTACCGAATATTAAGCCTATTTAGTATTCATCAACACAACATGTAATTACGTATACAACAAAAAGCGGGTACGCGGTAACGAGAGGTTGCGCTTGCACCGCGCGTCACGCAACTTGACCTAATTACTGCGGGCGGCCGACTGCGGCGGGCTGCGACTCACGCGCCGGAGTGGGCGGGGTAAGGGTGGCGCGGGAGCCAGACTAGTTGGCGCCGTCCGTCTCGTGCGCAGCCTATGTATTGCGCGGGCTTTTTTTTGAATGAATAGATAAAAGGGTTGCGTGTGTGCGTGCGCGTACGAATATCATTGTCAATGTGATTGAACTTTCTTACCAATTATTGATGTTTTTGAAGTACAGTTTTCAAACAAAATAATTTTCTTTTTTTTTTCTCTTTATATGTTCTATTACAGTAACTGACCATGCCCTTAAATTTTTTCTGGTGAATTAAATTTAGTAGTGTATATAGCTAAATTTAACTAAAATTAATGTTATTTGTATTATTGCTCATATTATTATTATTGCATCCGGTATGAAGTATATAAAAGGAAACACATACCAGATTGATGAGTTTAAATCTAAATATATTTAATTAAGGTTATGTGAGGAGCCGACACGAGGCGAACTCGACGTGAAAATTGTGAAGAATTTATCTTACCAAAATGGCATAAGTAATTATGTAGAAAAGAGAAAATTTATAATACTCAAAAAAACGCCAATGGGCGTTTTTTCGGTTAAATTAAACAATCAAACACGATGAGTGTGATGTCAATACATTTTAAATATTATTCCATTCCCAGAGAAATGTTGGGATCTTCATGTAATAATGAAGATTATCCTTTAAGAAATGTTCTATCGAAACATTTTTACTAAAATTTACCGGTATGTAGCCGGATTAAAAAAATATTTAATAAATCCAAGAAAAACGATCAAGCCATTGCGATCACAGGAAGCAGAGTGAGCTGTCAAAAGTTTAAAAGTTGCCAATTAACTTTCACAACTTAACACAAATACTCGCCTGTGTTGCCAACAAATTAAGAATTTTAATTTAATAATACAGTAAACCCATGATATTATCCATAATACCACAGTCCACCCAAGGAAATGTGTTTAATTTTTTTATAACCATGTAACGTCTTAAAAAGAGTCGTTACAATAGTATAGTCCTCGCAACAAGACATGAGTTATGAGTGTGCATGTCTGTGCGCGCTGTTTGACTCGGCTTCGGTTTCAGAATGAATCAATTTCATTGCAAGGCGGGGATTCGCGCGGCATTCCCGTCCTATTACTGGCGGCAAAAAATCACACAGTTACAAAGCTTACTTCTCGTTGCGAGGACTAGAACTGTTGGTGCTGATTTTTGACTTCGTAAAAGCTTCGTAAATATATATAAAAATGATAAAAAAATCTTACCTGCAAGTAGTCATCTTGCAATTTTTGCATAGTTTCCTTACTGAGCAAAGGCGGCAAGGTCGACACATCAATATTTAACTCTGAATTGCCCATTAGTTCATGTCCCGGATATGTATTCAATATCCACGATAACAGTGTTACATATTCGTTGCCTTCTATTCCATTAGTAAATACATCTTGGAGCTACAAAAATTAAGAGAAGATCATGGACATTTTAATAGGGTACAAACATAAAAACCGCTCAAGTGCGAGTCAGACTCGCGCACCGATGTTCCGTACAATACATTATTTAAATGTTTTTTTTTATTCAGAAACTGTAAATGTCTGAACTTCGTTTTATTTTCCTGTAATACAAGGTTAGTCAGAAAGGGGGTACTAATCCGAAAGGGTGTTAAAGTACACATAATAATGAATAACTTTTGTTCTACAACTTTTCCCAAAACTCAATAGTTTAAGAGAAACAGTTGTTCAAAAATCTCAAAAAAAAAACTCTAAAATCTATCTATCCCCAGTTATGATCAGCTGTGTTTACATTTGAGGTCATATTTGGGGTCATGAATTAGAAACACCATTTTCTGAATTTGTAACTAAAGCAGGGATGAAGAATTTTTGAAAAAACTAAAAGAAAAATCATTTTATTTGGAAAAAAAATATATCGAATTTTGAAATTTTAACACTTGCTTTCAAACAGTCATCAGCGATACTATAAGTGGGCTTCGGATTAGTACCCCCTTTCCGACTAACCTTGTATATCAGAAATATGAAAACGAATTATTTCACATCGTTTGGCTTGCAAATTTTGGATACTTATAAGGGTAGAAATGGTATTTTATCGCACATTTTCGGGTGTAAGTCGAAAACTAAGGCAACAAAAATTTTTATCTTGAAAGCAAGCTCGTCCAAATGATACCTACAGATGATACGGTAGGTATACAGGGTGGTAATTTGAAATGGGGCATGAAGGGCAGCTACCTTAACCATTGTAGCTACAGGAAAACGTTCTTAGAAGACCACCCCTAACTTTTGGGATAATTTTAATCGGCATTCACAGATTTTGAAAAAAAAGTACAGTCAGCGAGAAAAAGGGCTGTTTTCACAAAACTTTTTTATGATGCCAATCGATCCCATTTCTCATAAGGATCAAAAGACTCTTCCGGACCAACTGAGGTTTGAGTACTAGAAACGTCAGAAATAACAAAAAACTATTTGAGATGGGTTAGTTACAAGGGCAGCTACCTTAATCGTTGTCGCTACAGGAAAATGGTGCTAGGAGACTGGCCATAATTTTTGACATTATTTCGAACTGCATAATAAGATATTTAAAAAAATAATTGGTACAGTCAGCAAAAAAATCGTTAGTTCTCATAAAACTTTTTTATGATGCCAATCGATCCTATTTCCCATAAGGATAAAAATGCTCTCCTGGACCTAGTGAGGTTAAAGTACTAGAAACGTCAGAAATCACGAAAAACAACATTTCGTGAAAAGTGTTATGCCGAAAAAAAAATTATTTTATTCTCAAAATCTGTGAATGCAGTTCGAATTATTTTCAAAAAATATGTACAGTCTCTAAAGAACATTTTCCTCTAGCCACAACGATTAAGGTAGCTGCACTTATTACTACCCATTCTCAAATAAGTTTTTTGCGATTTCTGACTTTTCTAGTACTCCAACCTCAGTTGGTCCGGAAGAGTCTTTTGATCCTTATGGGAGATGGGATCGATTGGCATCATAAAAAAGTTTTGTGAAAACAGCCCTTTTTCTCGCTGACTGTACTTTTGTTTCAAAATCTGTGAATGCCGATTGAAATTATCCCAAAAGTTAGGGGTGGTCTTCTAAGAACGTTTTCCTGTAACTACAATGGTTAAGGTAGCTGCCCTTCATGCCCCATCTCAAATTACCACCCTGTATAAAACAAATAACAAGTTTTTTTTCTACTTCTTAAAATACGTACTCCATATTTTATGTTTATAATAAATACTTAAAACTTCAATGAATTGGGCAAATGACTTCTGCAAGTAGGCCAAGGCAATAGAAATAGTAGTCACTGAGGAAAACGGTCGTGACATATGGACGGACAGATAAACACCGAAGTCTCTCCATAAAGTGTGATTCACACCTGACGAAGCGCGTCAGAGCCTATCAGCGCATAGGGGCGCGAGAACGTTGCGATGCGTTGCAACGCCCATTGGAGCAGACGGAACCGCAATATAAACACAATGCAATTGTGGAGAAACTTGGTGTGGTGTTCCTCCAACCAAAGGGAGGATCCTCCAACCAGGCGAAGTCTTGTGCCTGGCGGGCTACTGCCCAACGGTTGATGTTGTTTTTTTTTTTTTTCTATTGGACTGCAGTAGGTCGTCCTAGGGGACGGTTTCTACGTAACCGGGCAGTTATTGGCGAGACCTGAAGGGTCTCCAGCCAATGGGGGGGAAGTGAGGTTGTACGAGTATATATACTATCTGCGTGTTAAATCTTGATTGCGCGATGTAGGATAGTTCGCATGTGGCGAGATAGATGCCGCCACACAACAAAGAGAATTTACATTATTTATAATGATTAAACTTTATATTTGCATGTGGTTTAGCGACGGTGGCGGTGGCTACTGAGTGCAGCTGACCGACGCATCCACGCGCATTCGCGACAGGCGCTCGGCTGCCGCCGCGTCGTTTCCTTTGCCGGTAAAGCACATGCAAATATGGACTTTAATCATATACATGTCAATTCTTTTCATTGCAAGGTAAATTACGCCTCTAATCGCTTCGATCGATGCGATTCGCCAGGGGGCTTACCATGACCTCTTAAAGCAGGGCAGAAGTTGCCTGGAAGTTGAACTGCCCTGCTTTTTTGTACTATGACATCGTTAGAGCAGGCCTGCGGCGGCAGGCCTGCTACGTTGACGTTTACGAAATCCGTTCACCTGTTTTTTTGTATAGACTTTTCGTACCATGAACAAGCTTATCCGCTCAACTTGGTTGAATAGTCGTTCACCTTTTGTACTGTCATGGTACGATTTTTAGCGATTCAGAAGCAGGCCTGCTTTTGAACGGATATTGACTGGCTGGCATTTGAACGTTTTCATAAGACGTCATGGTAAGCCCCCAGGTGTCAATTTGTACAATAGGGTTCTATTTTGACCCTTATGTAGTCACCTAACTTATTTGACAGATTTAGATAATGTTATAGCTGAACTTGGGAAAGACCTACGTCCAGCAGTGTACTGCCGTTGGCTAATTAATTGATTGAACATATAAATAGTCTAAAGACGACAATGAAAAATGTGAAACTTACACTTGCAGATAAACAAATGTGATACATGTTGACGTATTTGTTCACAATATCATAGTGTGGCGGGAAGCAAGGCACGCATAAAGTCTTGACAACTCTTAAGTCCTCCAATATAAGCTGTCTGGTTAGCTCCAGGTAGCGGACCAACCATAGTTTGTTATCCTCACGTTCGTCGACCCGCGTGCCCTCTATACGCTGCGCGACGGCACATTCCAGAACTTCAAAAGCTTTCGCTCGCCAGTTTTTTGGCCGCCCAGGTGGCATAAAACCGGTTTGGCTTTGTTGCTGTAAACATATTCGATTTCTATAAACTTAGATATTATTCTATTAACTTAAATAGCGTATCTATTTTTTGACGCCATTCCAAGAATATGAAATACATTTTATATGTAGGCCTAGTATATAATCTTTTGATGATTGTTTGCAGGTTTAAATTGATGTTTTAACTTTTTTTAAGTTTTTACTAATTACTTCAAAAAACGAATTACCTGTAAAGCCATCTGATCTCTTTTTTCTTCTCTCTCAATGATCCTCAATGCAGTAACAATCACAGTAGGTTCTTTACGAACAGTATTTAAAGTTCGCGCTAAAATTAGTTTGATTTGTTTTTCGAGCAAATTCGACACCATCTCAACATCTTCGAAATAAGCCTTTAGCATAATTTTATCATGTGAGGACTGATTAGGTAACCTATGTAGCTCATACAGTAGGTCATCTCTAGAGTTCTCTAAATCGTTTAGACACTGAAAGTGAAATTGAAAATGTATATAAAAATAGATTGTAATAATGAATAATTGTACCTCTTGTTATAATTAATATTAAATGCCAAGCATATATGAAAATACTATAATAGCTCAATGTGAGTTATTCTCATGGTAGATATTAGTATTTCACATAAATCATGCAGACTTACTTGATGGGCATGCAGCAGCTTGCCTTCTCCTATCCACTGTTTAGTTTTAGCCACACTTTCTGGTACTGTAAATATATGTTTCAGGCTGTCCATAGCCGTGACATACTGTGAGTGACGTGAGTCTTCCTCTCTTACAGCTTGAAGTGATGCCACCAATGGTGGAACACTTTTCAACAGTTCTTCCAATTCATCCATTCTGTAGTGAAATTATTTTTTCATTAATTCATCATTCAATTGTCTGATTGCTTCTTACATAACATTAATAAAAGCTTTTTAAAATTATTAAATGGATCATGTTTGTAAATTATTTTTTTCAAGTCTTGGTCTATTTTTATAATAGAAGACACTGATACACCAATTTTTGATCTATCATTTAAGTTCAATAAAATTAAGTGAGAATATCTAGCTGAACTATCTCTATCTAGTTGAAACTATTGCATAGCAAATTCCAAATAAATAAATCAAACATATGAATGTGTCATTTGAATTAGTTGAGCAAATGGAAGAAACTTATTTGACAACAAAGGATTAATAATACATACTTGAGGCTTACTTGTTGCACATCTTCCAAACATTCTTGCAACTGTTTTAAACCAACACTGACTCCATCCAGTTTGCCTTGTACAGCTGATTTGAGCTGAGCCTCAATGGACGCTTTTTTGTGAGTTATTCTTTTTTTGTAGTGTTCCACCTGTGATAACATACATTTAGCAAATGAGAGTGAATAAAATGAAAGTGAAAGAAAAAATGTTTACAATGATGAGTTTATGTTGTCTATTCACATAGGCTCATTTAAAACCAAGTTATCCAATCCTTAACCGATAAAGAACACATGAACAAAGTGTCTTCACCTTAATCTTCTTCTTCTTAGCATTTCGATGACAAACTAATTAATTATATGTATTATTGTGGCCCAGAACTTGGCCACTTTGACCACCTTAATAGAGACATTATGATAAGTGCCATAGGACACATTCTTAGTAAAAGACAGTTGAACAGTTTAAGTTACATTATTTATTAGCCTAGTAATAAAATTAAGGTACATCCTTATGGAGCCTTCTAAGGAAAATAATAAATAAAAAAATTACACCCAAATAAGTACTTAGTAGCAGCATAGTTTGGAATAAGCTTGGTAAATGACAGAATGCCTCGTTGATCAAGTGGTTGCAAGTGCAACTGCTGAGCGTGAGGTCCTGGGTTTGATCCTCAGGTCGGGCAGTGTTATTAGGTTTTTCCGTGCGGAATTTCTTAGCATAGCAGCCCGGAGTCTGGATTTGAGCCCGGTTGATGGCAACAAGCTCGCCCTCTATTACATGGGCCTTGAAACATAACGGCGAAATGTGGGTGTATTATACTCCTCTGCCCAACCCTTCGGTGAATACAGGCGTTATGTTATGACAGTATGTTCGCCCCCTACAATTTTTGCAACACCCACAAAAACAGTAGGTACCTATTTGGTTCAAAGATAACTACACTAACTAAAGAAACTGGGTACATTTTAAGTAATATTAATATTCTGGAGATTCTACAGTTGTTGGTTTTTATTTATATTTATTTATTCCTTTTCGACACGTACTTTTTCAAGTTGTCCTGGTCTCTGCATCATATTCATTACCATCTTTTCGGCTGCCGCTTTCGCTTCCTCTTCTATTTCGTCCATAGTACTCATTTTTATTAATAATTTACTTTTGGATTAATTATTACGAAACAAAACGTTCTAATTTAATTGATTAGTTCAATAAATAGAATATTTTTGTATTTACAAAATACTTGTAAAATAAAACTCATCTGACAGAACCAACTGACAGTTGACTTGACACCACATTTTAGGCTTGTTGAAAATATATCGATATATCGATATTTTTTATTCGAGAATTCGATATTTTTAGCCGATATATTTTAATTCGATACATCGATATATCGATACAAAATATTCAATATCGAAATCATACCAAAAACGATATTTTTTTAACAAAAATAGATTACCAGATTAGGTATTTTGCAGAATTCAAGGCCGTAAAAGATAAGAATGAACGGAAAAAAGGAACTGTGTTGTCTATGACTAGCACTAGCTGCTGCAGCCAGTAACAATGCAGCTAATTTAGCCTCCCAAAGTAACAGAATGCCGGACGCGTTGAAGCAATTCCTAGATGCTCCAAATCTATCCCGTAAGGAAAACCCGACAAAATTTTGGATAGACACGAGACAATTTACCCTAGTTCTTTCGAATCTGGCACTTGAATAATTGACACCTACGGCTTCCTCTGTGCCTTCAGAGAGAATAGTTTCTGCCGTAAATCTAGCGGTTCCTAATAAATCTTCTTCTTCTCTCGTGTCAGCACGAGCTATACAAAAATAGCTCATGCTGTGGTGAAAAGACTAGATAGTTATTATAGCAAGGTTGGTAGCGGGCCTGACTGCTCAGGGTGCGCCGGACGTACTGAATGAAGTATCGATTTTGCCTAATAAAAAGGAATAATGATTGAATTACTTTCGTTTTTATTAAGATTCTCATACATTAAAATAATGTGCACTTTTTATAAAAAAAACTATTACCTATTATTGAGCCAGACTGAACTAAATACATTATTATTTTAAAACCGAAAATCTCTGAAAATTTGACCGATATATCGATATTTTTTCCTCGAAATATCGAGGTTGATATTGATATTTTAATAAATATCGATACATCGATATTTTTTTCACTTCCGACATCCCTACCACAAGTACCACATTTGACCACATTCATTGACATTATAATGACGATGTGACATAACATGACAACCAGTATCAGTGTTGTATAACACCCAGTACATCACCTAAAACGTTCCCAAAAAATCCGCTAATTGTCACAAATATTTCTCGCCGCCTTTTTTTACGCTTTTCACTGCGCTTAACGTGAACCTACGGGACTTCTCCAATTCATAAGCTAAGAAGATCGTCGGTTACGTTACACGGTGTATCAAGGAAGTCTCAAATTAGCCTAATATTAATCGCACAAAGTTCTCAAACTTCTCAAAGGTTTTGTGTTTAATGTGTACTAGTTTTTTTTCAAAACCTCCGAATCGTATAATGGGAAATTTTGAAAAACTTCCTTTTTTTTACAGGTATTTTTCCGAAACTTTTTTACGTTAGTTTACTATCTTCGGGTTTTTACATCTGGCTGTCGTCAACTGTCGTGTAGTGATGGTATGGTAACTCGTCCATTAAATGATGTGGCTCAAAGTTGAAAATCGAGTAACTCCCTCATTTTACATTTTGAAGAACGTGGTAACTCACGAGTGCGGGGCACATCACTACTGTCATGCTGTCAGCATGTCAATGTCATTATTGGTCATTTTTTCATTGATGATATGGATAAGAATTCCTTGTCCTTACTTTTTATTTTACTGCTAAATGTATCAATGGATTTATTAATTAATTTATACCATTGTTGATACTGTTCCTTTAATAACCTACAGTATGTGGGAATTAGTAATACTACTGATATTATCGGCGGTAGCCTTCTTCATAACAGATGAATTAATACCCAACCTTACAGACTTGTTTGTTAAAGCCGGTCTATTCGGAATTGATCTATGTAAAACTAATAAGAAAAAAGTGTAAGTTTAATAATTACTTTTATTAATTAAATTTGTATTGTATACCCAGGCTATCTGAGAAACAAAGTTTTTGTAAATACAATTTACGGAAGAATGAATCACCTGGATAAACAATAATAACACATGCATATTTCGTAAGGTAATTTAAGCTTTTTACAGTTCCTTAAACCCTTCTATTCTCATATTACTTTTTCAGACCAGAAGCAATAGGTGTTGTATCAGGATGCGTCTTCTTGATAACAAGTTTTGTATTCATACCAGTTGTCTTTGGCAGTGGCTTGATGGATAGACAACATTTTCCGCACAATGAAGTAAGAGAAATCTAATTTATAAACAGGAACTATTGACTTTCATTCAACTTAGCCAAATATGCCAGTCTCTAAAAATCATGATTTATCTAGGCATAGTTTAGTGGGTTGTTTTTTGAAACTCCATGATTAAGTGCGTATTTCGCGTGTGAGTGGGAGTAAGTCTATTTGATCCACCCCAACTTCCCGAGAAAAACCAGCCAATATTTAATGTTGCTGACAATTTCTCGGAAGGTACTTGAGTTACCAAAGTACTTAGCCCTCTATTTGGCAACCTCAGGGCAGTTTAGTAGCATGTGGGCTGCCATTTCGTCCTCTTCTGTATAAGCCCTGCATAGAGGGCTGTTTGTAAGTCTTAAAAATAAAAAATGTTTACTTAACAAATAATTTGGAGAGTCCTGTATTTACATTTGTGCATAACATGGGTCTTATATTAGTTTGCAGAACTATTGGCGGGGTTGTTATCTATCTGTTGTATGCTTCTCCTTGGCTTTGCTGACGATGTCTTGGACTTGAGATGGAGATATAAGCTGTTACTGCCAACAGTGGCATCACTCCCCCTGCTTGTGGTATACTATGTGAATTTCAACTCTACTACTTTTGTAGTTCCTATTCCTTTGAGACAATGGTTGGGAGTTTCCATCAACATTGGTAAGTATGTAGTAATTAGATAGTAATTTTGAAAAAATTACCTTTGTACCTATTTTGTATTTTTTTGCTTTTTGTAGGTGTTCTCTACTACATCTATATGGGAATGTTAGCTGTATTCTGCACAAATGCTATAAACATATTGGCTGGAATCAATGGACTTGAAGTGGGGCAATCTGTTATTATAGCCTTGTCCATTGTTGTTTTTGACATAATTGAATTGAGAGGAGACCAGTTTAAAGCCCACACCTTTTCTTTACATATTATGATACCTTATCTTGCTACTACACTAGCATTGTTGAAACATAATTGGTAAGCAAAATTTATGTCTTTACAATGTGAATAAAACTATACCTACAGGGTGGTAATTTGAGATGGGGCATGAAGGGCAACTACATTAACCATTGTAGTTAAAGGAAAACGTTCTTAAAAGACCACCCCTAACTTTTGGGATAATTTAAATCGGCATTCACAGACTTTGAAAAAAAAGTACAGTCAGCAAGAAAAAGGGCTGTTTTCACAAAACTTTTTTATGATGCCAATTGATCCCATTTCCCATAGGGATCAAAAGACTCTTCCGGACCAACTGAGGTTGGAGTACTAGAAAAGTCAGAAATCGCAAAAAACTTATTTGAGATGGAGAAGTAATAAGGGCAGCTACCTTAATCGTTGCGGCTAGAGGAAAATGTTCTTAAGAGACGGTCCATAATTTTTGAAAATATTTCATACCGCGTTCACAGATTTTGAAAAAAAAATTAAAAAAAAAAATCGCTTAACAGTCACTTTTTACAAAATGTTGTTTTTCGTGATTTCTAACTTTTCTAGTACTCTAACCTGAGTAGGTCCAGAAGAGTATTTTGATTATTATGGGAAATAGGATTGATTGGCATCATAAAAAACTTTTGTGAGAACTGACCATTTTTTTGCTGACAGTACCAATTTTTTTTTTCAATTTTTTTTTGTTACCTTTCGAAATAATGTCAAAAATTGTGGGCAGTCTCCTATGAACATTTTCCTGTAGCGACAACGATTAAGGTAGCTGCCCTTATAAATAACCCATCTGAAATAGTTTTTTGTTATTTCTGACGTTTCTAGTACTCAAACCTCAGTTGGTCTGGAAGAATCTTTTGATCCTTATGAGAAATGGGATCGATTGGCAACATAAAAAAGTTTTGTGGAAACAGCCCTTTTTCTCGCTGACTGTACTTTTTTTTCAAAATCTGTGAATGCCGATTTAAATTATCCCAAAAGTTAGGGGTGGTCTTCTAAGAACGTTTTCCTGTAGCTACAATGGTTAAGGTAGTTGTCATTCATGCCCCATCTCAAATTACCACCCTGTATATTCCATTATAAACAGTGGAATAATTTCTATAATATGCCTTTTAACTGTTTACTGTTATTGATTGCTTTCAGTCACCAAATGAAAGCCCAAGTGTATAAAGTATTTAAAATTATCAAAGTAATTTGTATTGTTAATTGTTATAATCTTTATTTTCAGGTATCCTTCAAAGGTATTTGTTGGGGACACTTTTTGTTATGTTTCTGGAATGACATTTGCAGTTGTAGCAATATTAAGTCATTTTAGTAAAACAGTTTTGCTATTTTTCTTGCCGCAAATAATAAATTTTCTGTATTCAGTGCCTCAACTATTTCACATTATTCCGTGTCCAAGACATCGTTTACCAAAGTACAGCGAAGAGACAGATTTACTTTATGCAAGCAGAACAATAATAGCAAAAAGAGAAATGACCGTCTTAACGAAATTAATACTTCAATTGTTAACCATTTTACATTTAATTGATTTAATTGAAGATGAGGAAAGTATAACTATTAATAATATGACACTAATTAATTTATTCTTAATTAAGTTAGGCCCAAAATCTGAAGTTCAATTGACTACTAAGCTTATGGCTTTTCAAATTATTTGCTCTTGTATAGCTTTTATAATAAGATATCCATTAGCATCGTATTTTTATGATAGTTAAAATCAGCGATCAACTAGTATAAGTACATTATTTGTGAAGTTATGTGACCAGAATCAATCAGCTTTTGTTAAGATTTTTATTTTTTTGAAAGTTTGTCAAATACCTATAGGCTTATCATGTCGAAATTGAAAAAGTCCGGGCTAAAGGCTGACCAATAAAAATTGGTCTGAGGCTAAAGGCTGAAAAAATAAATAAAATCTGGTCATTTTATTTAATATTTTTTTACTTTTATTTTTTTTGTCAAACTTTTGTAAAATCCGGACGAATTTCGATAATTTATAAAAAGTCGTTACCGTAACTGTTAGTTTAGAAAAAGTTGTAGATGTCCGAATAAATCCAAAGAAAAAGGTGAGAATGTGATAGGCATTGGCATTTTATTACCTACTTATTTATGTAAGTATCCTAGTTATTTTTTTGGTCCCTAAAATGATGTAATTCCATTGAAACTATAATGGCTGTTAATATTTTTCTATGATGTTTATATTACAATAAAAAAAAGCATTTAATGAAAGGTTTTCTTTATTTACGACAAAATAAATACCTATACATATAATTTACTATAACCCCCATAAAAACAAAACATTACATACCTATACTTACTTTTATTTTCAAAGCAAATTCCCTCATCAAGCTATCCCCCCGCCATCGCCAGCAGCGCCCTAAGCCGAGGTCCGCGAGTCCCATTATGGGCCGTCCTTAGTGCTGTTGTTGCTAGTAGTCATGATGTTAGTGTAGGTAGGTAGTCTATACTGCGTCGACTGCCCCGAGGACACGGCGCTGCACACGCTGCAGGCGTGTCCTGCGTGGGCGACGCAGCGCCGCGAACTAGTCGCGGCAGTCGGTGGTGACCTCTCGCTTCCGGTCGTGGTTCTGTCCATGGTCGGGAGCGAGACTGCGTGGGAAGCCGTCGCCTCCTTTTGCGAGGAGGTGATGGCGACCAAGGAGGGAGCGGAGAGGGAGAGAGAGGCGACTGCCACTCTCCCTTCCCGCGCCAGACGCACCGGGCGCCGCCGGAGGGCGCGAGACGATCTCCGGCCACCCTAGTGTGTGGCCTGCGGGCGGCGGGTTAGGGGACCCGTCGCCCGACCAGTAACAGGCCCGAGAAGGCGGCGCGCCGTGTTCCACGCGCGCCTCTCAGGAGGACGTGGGGCAAAGGGGTAAAGCCCCACAGAAGGAGAGGTCCGCCAGGGGCTGGCGGACCGAGGCCTGCCGGGGTCGCGGTGCATGCAGCTGCGAATCCCGTGACCTTGGCCACAGGTCAGGAGAAGGAACACCGTGGGTTTTTAGCCGGTAAGAGTCCGGCATAACCCTTCGCCTTCCCCGGGCGGAGGGTATCCATGAGGATTTTCCCACGAGAAAAAAAAAAAAAAAAGGTAGGTAGTCTATGTAGTTAGCTTAGATTAAGTATTTTACTCCCCCCCCCCCTCCCCCCTGGCTGGAGACCATTCAGGTTTCGCCAATAACTGCTCGGTTACGTAGAAACTGTCCGCAAGGAACATCCTACAAGCAACTGAATAGAAAAAAAAACAGTTACCAATTGTGCTACTCCCGTCAGTCGACCGTTACGTCACAGTCACAGCTATCTGTAGTAAGCGAGAAAGGCGGGTTGCGGGAAGCGCGGAGAGGTAACGTCAAACTCTTGCGAACTTTTTCTTTTACGCCCGCGTGAGCTTAAAATGTTACTGAGGAAAAATGCTCCGTAGATATGCCTACAGTACTCTGCTTTGCTCTAGGATTAAAAAAGTGGTCTAAAAAGGACGAAACAAGAAAATAATTCAAATAGAAATCCAGAAATGCTTTTTTTTTTTTTTTTCTATTGGACTGCAGTAGGTCGTCCTAGGGGACGGTTTCTACGTAACCGGGCAGTTATTGGCGAGACCTGAAGGGTCTCCAGCCAAAGAAATCCAGAAATGCATAGGTACAAAAATGGTCAAGGTAGAGCCGTGGTCGCACTTACTGTAAGTACCTATACGTACTATGATTGTGTGGGTGCCAGGAACACCTCCTTTAAACAAACATGCTATGTATAGTATACAGTGGGTGCGACCACGGCTCTACCTTGACCATTTTTGTACCTATGCATTTCTGGATTTCTATTTGAATTATTTTCTTGTTTCGTCCTTTTTAGACCCCTTTTTTACGTACGGTAGTCGGATTACTTATAGTTTTTTTATCTTTATTTAATACTTTTCCGTTTCCCGATCGGGCATATACACTAGCCTATATAATATTTGTAATGTGCTCGCCGAGACCTTTCTTTTGATACCAAACACGTGATGATTATCTCAGTTTAATTTTTTCGAGGTTACAATCTTATGTTTAAATTCTGTCATATAAAATTTTGATAAAATTTATACATCGTATATTACCCGGGCCATTATTACGAATCTATTGACACCACATAGGTACGTTAAAATCGGTTCAGTAGTTTAGGCGCTACGGTGGAACATACATAGGTACATAGACTGCCAAAATCATTACCCTTCCTTTTGGTTTCGCCGTAGTCGGGTAAAAATGATTATTAAACACTTACCTGTAACTAAGTTTGTGAACAAGTCTTAAAAGTGGATTTTAGGGTTTTAGTTATATTAAAATGTATTAGGGTCTATAGTTAGAATCCTGATCCGTGAAATCTTCAATAGAAATTAGCTGTATGAATTTTATTTGTCTTAAATAATATATCTACATTTTATCTCAAATCTCAAGCGCATACTTAAATAAAGTACCTACGTGAATAGTACCTACTTTCTGTCATAGTCAAATACATTTAAAAAAGTAGGTGTACAAAAATAAATGACTTATAAATTAAATCGAAACAACAATTGTGTTATCACCACGAAGCAAATTTGCTTCGTGGTTATCACCTATACCAATTCAATACCGGTATTATACTGTAAATTTTGGGATGTTACCTAAATATATTGCACGGCCGCTTTTTTGTAGCTATCCGAACTTGGTCGGGTTATGTAGGTTTTCAATGCTTCGTCAGTATTATTATTGTTTTTCTTTAATTACTGAATTTAATGACATGCAATTTTGCATGTGAATAGTTGAATGAATACACTAATTATTGGCATACATTTTACCATGCAATTCCTTTAGAACGTCGTGATATTTGACTGCTTTGTAAACAGTGATCTATTCACGGTAAATTGTCCTATAACTCTTTAACTACCTACTAACGGAACATCATTGATATTTGGCAACATGTTGCAGACACTTACAAGGTTTGTATAAACGTAAAAGTCTAGACCCCAAAGTGCATACTTTAAGAACTAAGACCTAATAAGCGTATTTTACGTTTATATTTTTATCTTTTAAGCCCTAAGATTTTTTCTAAATCTGTTTTTTAAACAAATATAAACAAATTCAAGACAACGTATGTAAAAATCTACAGCTCTCTATGTAAGCGCTTTATATGAAAACTAGCTAATGGCCAAACGTTCGCGTAGCGGAAACTTGAATTTCTCCGAAGTTTATGCATGCACTAATTTTATTCATACATACACAATTACACACTAATTTTTGGACACATCTCCTTTCTTCTAAAGTCTATGGATTAAAAAAAGTTCCGCCAGGACAACGTTCGCCCAGCGGAATCAGTCTTTGGTGAATTTCTCCACAATGGCTGCGTGCACAAATTTTTTTTTACCATACACAATTATACGACGTCATACACTAAATATCTGCATAATTAAAATCTTTAAATTCAACAACATTCCGCTGCGCGAACGCACACGTATTACTAGAGGACGCACGCGGCCTCGCCCGCGTGCATGTCGTTTATTGCGCATTCCGTATTTTTCGGGATAAAAGTAGCCTGTCTCTGTATGTCATCAAATCGGTTCAGCGGTTTACGCCCGTCACACACGTAGCTATAATAGATAGTAATATGTCAAAATATATTGCGCTTTTAGTATAGGTTTCAAAGATGATGTGTATAGAAAGATATAATATTATAGCTGGTCATTCAAAGATTACTATAGAAAATATATCGTAATATGTCTAGCTATATCTTATCTTAATATATATTATAGCTACGTGTGTGACGGGCTTTGGGCACAGTTTAAGAATCATACAGTTGGGAAACGCCTTTGATGTCGGACGACACCGCCGCCCGTGTAGGTACTTACGCTATCAATCGCAAATGTGCAAGGGTTGTCAAAAAAGAAAAATAAAATAAATGTGATTATTATGTAATAATTTACTTAATTCATAATCAAAAATTTATATTTTTTTTTTTTAATTATATTAATATTCAATATAATTATATTAATACATGCATAATCATTATAATTAATTTATACAACGATTCTTGGAAAACTCGCTTGCGATTTACACGGGTTTCCCCTTCAGAGGGAGGCAGAGGTCAAAATCAAAATCCAAGATGGCGACGGTAAAATATCACAAAATATGCGTCACGGGTATCGTTTCCGCGGTTTTCGGGGGCGATGATGACGAAAATGGGGCCAAAGTCAAAATCCAAGATGGAGGCTGCGAAATTTTTCAAAATATGCGTCATGGGTGTCGTATCCATGCATCAGCACGCCCGAAAATCATCGACACGACGCCCGTGATACCCATGACGCATATTTTGTAAAATTTCACAGTCGCCATCTTAGATTTTGACTTCGACCTCATTTTCGGGATCAGCACCTCCGAAAAAGATGGACACGACACCCATGACGCATATTTCGTAAAATTTCACAGCCGCCATCTTGGATTTTGACTTCGACCTCATTTTCGGCATCAGCACCCCCGAAAACCATGGACAGGACACCCACGACACATGTTTTGAAAAATTTCGCAGCCGCCATCTTGGATTTTGAATTTGACCTCACTTTCGTCATCAGCGCCCCCGAAAACAGCGGAAACGATACCCGTGACGCATATTTTGTAACATTTCACAGTCGCTATCTTGGATTTTGATTTTGACCTCCCCCACCCTCTGGCTAGAGGGGAAACGTGTGAGATAAATATAACTTTCATTACTCATACTCGGAAAGTAGGTCGAAAGTTGCTTGAGGAGCGGGTTGAAATTAATACTTTCCAGCCCTAGGGAGAATCCTTTTCAACTGACATCTGTCAAATTATTAAAAAAAACTAGTTCTATTTTCATATTTCTATTGAACCATGTTCCAACTTTCTATACAGCCACTCAATTACAGCGCGATTTAAAATTGTAATAACAAAGTTAAGTAAGTATTAATTAAAGAACATTATTTTTTAAATGACTTTATTATAATTTAGTTTCAACTATTTCTTTAAAATAACATAAAGGCAAAATATTTAGCATTTTTTCAATGATGAAAATGAAAAATAATGGCTGAATAGCTGGCTGGCCACAGAAAAAAAAAAACAAAATAGGCGGGAAAGCGGTAATCCGATCACTCATTTTTTCTTTACCCAATTCATGTTTTTATTTTTACTTTTCTTGTATTCGTAATGAAAAGCACAGTGTTTACCTCGGGTTAAAGAATTATTTAGTCCCTCGAAGTATTGTCTCGGGCCTAAATAAGTTACTTTCATCCCTAGGGTAACAATGTACTATTAAAGAACTTAAACTAGCCTATATGAATGTAGCAATTAATGGGTTTATATTCTTTCGCGCAAATATCCGGACGCGCCTGCCCTCAGCGTTCGAGTGCGCAAACTAAGCACGATCGGGGGCCGCGATCCGCGCCGCCCACCTCCCCGCGAGTTCCCCGCTCTTGCTCTGCGCAAGTACATTCGTTTCCCAACTGTATGCATTGTTAAACTGTGCTTTGGGCGTGAAAGCGTAACAGACAGAGTTAGAGATCAAATACGATAACATGGCATGCCCCTCCCGGTGTCAATCACTGCAAGTAAAAACTGTGTGAGATAAAATATTTACGTGTCATTCATTCATTTTAATTATGCACTAGTCGAGCAATAGATCTACTACATATCAAACACAAACATGGTGACTCGTTGGCATGGCACACACACATTCTTCTTCTATCGTGTCGGCACGAGGTATACGAGAATAGGTCATGCCGTAATGAAAAGATTAGCCAGTCAGCAAGGTTGGTCAGGCGGACCTCTACTTCTGTGGGGCTTTGCCCCACGTCCTTCTGAGAGGACGTCCGGCGCACCCTGGGCAGTCAGCCCCGCTACCAACCTTGCTGACTGGCTAATCTTTTCACTGTACTTAGGTGTTGTCACTCGTGGAGGATCTTTTCATGCACCCCACACACACATTGAAGAAAGATGTTGGAGGGGCACGGCGTGCCATGATTATCGTAGTTGATCTCTACTTGCGCATTTATAATATTAGTAGGTATGTAGGTACTTACCACAGAAATCTAAATAATATATTTAGAGTTCTGTGGTAGATAGGTCCTTTATGTATATTTAAAGACTTAATCATTTAAACTTATGGAACAGTTTATTTACATAAAACATATACATCAGTTTCATGAATCAATATTACAATGAAGTTTTTCTTTGGCCTTTTACACATTAATTTTTTGCCAAATTCGAAAAGGCATGTATACTTATTTCGAACAATAAATAGATAGCGAAAAGAATAAGTATTTTATACAAAAATGGCTACAGAATATTCTCCATATCTTATAAATGTAAACTTAATTTAACCATATATCATACAAAATATTGTCCTCTGCATCATTTTCATTTATAACTCGTAGTGTCTTGAGGGTTTGCAAATAAAAAGTTAATTCTGAAGTGACTACACCATGCTGAGGACTACCATTTGCTACTATGTTCATCTTTACTAATTGTTCTCTGAGTTTATCTTTGAAGTTATCATGTACTCTTTTATAAATGGTCCTTATTTGTTCATTAGGTAAGATATCAATTAGTGCTTCATGTAATTTAACTAAGTGTTTAGAAATATTTCGGAATGTTTGAGATGGAACAGGGGGTTTAGCATCCCACCCAGTCAGCTGAGATGCAAGCATATTACTAACTATGAGACAAATCTTATTCTCTATTTCCTGCTTATGGCTTACTATATCACTTTCTATATTACTAAAACCATTAAGTGACAATTCTTTAGAATGCTCTTTCTCAAGCAATCCTCTTATATTCGGTAGAAACCACATAACAACCTGCAGGGATCTAGAAACTAATGCAAGGTTTGAAGTAGAGATTGTCTTCAATCCAGCACTCTGTATTGCTCCAGCACCTAATACCAATTGACAGCACCGAGAATTGAACAATCGGATCAATTCCAACATGCAGTGTACCAAGTACTGAACAATGACAGGAGACTGTTTTGTAGCATCACAATATTCTAGTAAAATCTTTATTAAAAGCTGCACAGTGGCAACAACAGCATAACTCTCCTTATTGATCAATAAATATTTTCCATCAGGCTTTCCACTGTCATACTGTAGAGCATTTGGTATTTGTCCTGATTCGTAAATTTTATTTATTGCACTTTGTAATTCACAAGGAACGTCTGCAGCTTTCCATCGCTCTGCATTCAGAGCTGAAGTCAGTTGAGTCCTTCTTTCAGCATGTAAACATTGTATGTACTTCATAGCATAGCTTCGTAGAGCTAACTTCATTGCATTACTGCAATGTTCAGTGATTTTTTCACATTCATCACAGAAATTTTCTATGAGTTTGGACAAGATTGATAATTGGGACATATCCGAAAAAACGTAATCCTTGTCAGTTTTAGTTACTATTAGATTGGCACACCGCTCATTACAGTAGTCAGAGAGTGAACTAACCATTTTTTTTAATTTTTCTTCAACTGAAAGTAGTTCTTCAGGAGACCACACATCGTCACTATCATTTCCAGTAACATCATCCATTTGAGTAATTTCCAATATCAAATTGTTTAAAGATAATATTCTTTTAAATAAATTGATTAAGTTTGGAGTAACTTTCTGTAAAAACGTTATACCTTCATTACACAATAGCCATGTATTGTCTGCATTGGATCCTCTTAAAACAATTTCTGTGTTTCCATCTCTCTCTGAAATTATTTCTATTACAGATTGCTTGATTGTTGCTTGAATAGATGTCATTGCTTCTATTTTAAAAGTATCAATAAAATCCAATTCTTTCAAGCGTAGAATTCCAGACACAATGGATACAATTTTCTCTCGTTCTGGTATTTCTGTGTCATCTTTTGGAGGTCTGTTCAAATCTGTGACTATAAATCTTAAAAATTCATTGCTCAACATTTTATGTATTAATCTCTTCATTTCAGTTAGTTGTGGAGATAAATGACGAAATGCTTGGATACCAGATAGGCGGGTAGATAATACTTTTTGGGTAGAACTGATCAGGTCTAAGGCAGCTACATAATCTGAAGTACTCAAAAGAAGCTGTATCATAGGTTGCGTCTGTTGTACTGTACCCATCAACTTCAAAAGGTCGTGCACATTGTTTAAATTGTAATTTATTCTTGTTAGACTTGCTAATTTTAATGGACATTCAGTTAAATTTCCCTTCACATGTGTAATATTTTGTCTGGTTTTTCTAACTGTACTCACTGCTCTAGCCATCTGTTCCATTATAGTATCATGAGACAGCATTGCATGGAAAAATGCATCAGATTTTTGAGCTACTTGCTTTGAGATTTTCATCTCTATAACATCTAGGTATGTACTCAGTGTTTCCTGGAGAGATCTTATAGCAATACTTCGGTCCTCAGAATTATACAAACTAGGAAAAACTTTGCTAAATACATCTGGATCATTTAATGGCAATGATTGTTCATAGAATATGTTAGGTACCTCACATACATTTTCTACTACTGGTGTATTGTTTTTGACAGGAATACTTTCTTTTAGTCTACAATGACGGCGATATTTCTTAGCAACTCTTTTGCAATATGATTCAAAATGTGCTAAAGTGATTTCAGGTAAATATGGACTAGGGTATATATCAACTTTATCAATAAAATTATCACCCCACGTCTTAGTAAAAAAATTGCTCTGTTTACCTCTGTTAGGATCATTTAATACTGCTGGAAGGTTTTGTGAGGAAGAATAGAAGGTCCAGTCTTCACTGGAATCTTTTGTATACAAGTGGTATTCTCTTACGTGATATTTAAAGCCCGCTTTCCGCAAATCACCGAACTGCAAAGATGAACACATTCCGTTTTGTCCATATTGGCAGAGTATAATAGATCCCTCTTTAATACTATGCTTATCTTGAACATGCCTGCAAAAGTAAAAGACAATTAAGCAACAGTCTCATAGTAAATTTGGTTTCAACTAACTGATAAATACTAATAATATGTGTATAACCTTTCAAATTCCGTGGCAGAAGTGAAAAGTAGTCTCGGACAGTGAACACAGTTTTGCCATGTTGGCTTTTTACAAGATGTAGAGTTGTCCTCCATACCATCTTTGTTTTAAAGAACGGGAATAATTAATTATATGTTCAAGGTAATTAACGTAGACTTATAAAATTTCATAAATCCACCAAGAAACTCATGACATGGTAAATAAAAAGTGACAATGACAAACATGACACGATTCGACATGACGTTGACAGACAGGAACAGCCACAGATGATTAGTGACAGTGACATAGACTAACTTCTTCCTACTTTTTTTTTTGTGTTTTAATGAACGTCAAACTTTTTACTACGATTTAGCGAAATGGTAGAAAAGCGTAAACGCGTTTTAAGCGTTGTGTTTTTTTCTGCAAACGACTTTTTTAACGCTTGACGTTTTTCACTCTTAATTACACTATTCTATTTATATTTACTAAGTTCACTAAAAACTTTACAAACAAATCAAAACATCGACTACCTACTCTTCATCAGAGATCGTACGCGTGACTCGTTTGTCGCGTAATTATCAAGGAGAACATTAAAAAAGACGAAAGACACTAAGCGTACTAAGCATAAGTGTTCCCCTAATATTACTATACTCTTTGCATTAGTGTAAGGATCATACGCGAAAGCATCAATCAAGGTCAAAATACAAAAATCGTTTTAGTCCGACATGGCTTTATAAGATCGTGGATGGTTGCGCTGCTTGTGAAGGATGATGTCAAAGACCTGTCAAATCCAGTATATTTCATGCATAAGCGCTTATTACACTTGGCTGAATTTAGTCGTCTTAATTCAGTCGATACTGAATTTAGTCAAGTATAATCGCAATTAGCAAGCTAGCGTCCTAAATTCAGAACAAAATTAGCTTAGCAAGCTTAAACTTGACTAAATTCAGTATCGACTGAATTAAGACGACTAAATTCAGCCAAGTGTATAAGCGCTATAGAAGTAATAAGTATTTCATGTTAGTTCTCTATTTCGCCCAAGCGGCCCAAGTCTTAGGACAGGGGCGCGCAAACTACGGCCCGCGGGCCAACTCCGGGCCGCGAAGGGTTTTAATCCGGCCCGCCACTCCTGCCTTTTAGAGTAAGAGTGTATGACCATTACAAATAGCCGTAATTATTTGAGCCAAAAATGTTGGTTTTGGCGGAACAAAATGCGCTTTTATTGGAATTACGGTCCTCTGCAAAATTTCTTGTATTTATCAGGCCCCAGATGAAAAAAGTTTGCCCACCCCTGTCTTTGGACTTAGTACATATTATTTCTATGATTTCGCCACGTTCATTTAGATCCATGTCAGACTGTACACGCAACGAAAATAACCAATAAAAAAAAAGTGCTTTAAAGACGCTTTTAAAAAAAAACAGACTTTTTCATTGCTTTTCATTTAAACGGCACTTCTATACACCGTGGGCCCGAGGTATCCGAAAGATTTTAACCACGTTTTCCTATGGTATTATGAGTCAATAATGTTAATATATCAACATAAGTCATAAGTCCAATTCAAACAAAAGAACCAGAACAAATAAAATGAAATAACTTTACTTCTTCCTTGTGTGGTAAACAATACCTTAGGTCGAGCAGTACCCCAAGTGTGACTTTTTTACGTTACTACTGTAGTTGCGTCACGCCAAAAATGTATAAAAAGGAGATGTTTGATTTTGGGCCACCACTATGTACAGTATATAGAAAAATGGGAAAAAAATAGGGGATTACCATAAAAATACAAATAAATTAATTTGAAGAAGAGTATTATTGTACGGGAGTACGGGAATTATTATTTGGGGACGTTTTTTGATATTATAACCCTTTTTTTCTGGTAGCTATGATAGTTGTGTTTTACATTGACATGAGTTTGACAACTTTGACAGTCCTAGGTTTCGTGATGTGTGTATGACGCAATCGAGTACACCTGTAGTTCTATTTCATTATAATTATAACGAAATCCAAGTATTTTCGTTTATAAACAACGTAGATAAGTTATGTAAGTACACAAGAAATAAACACCATGGGGTCATTGACATGTCAACAGTTGTCAAAATGACATTTCACATAATTTCGATCTAGAGTGCCCGCAAGATAACTCTGCGCGCGACTGAGGGCGTGCTAAACGTTGCCATGATCGCAAAAGTTGAAATTACCGCTTTTTAAGCTTAACTTTTTTATCGCTAAACATAAATATTCCTACAATCAGGTAGTTCTACTATCAAAATTGATAAAACGGCACACACTTTGGTGGACCATGATTAGTTCCGATTTCGGCCGCGCGCAGACTTATCTTGCGCGCACTCTACCATATTTTTTTGTTGTGTTGCTCTCCTTGGCCAAGATCTCTTGAATGTACAATTAAACAAAGTAAAATTATAGAAAATTAACATTAAAAAACGGTTACTTTATTCCGTAGCTATATTTACATATAGTGTACATGGTGCTAGCCCAGGCTCCATATATTTCTGAAACATCTCCTTTAGGCAGAGCCTCTAGCGGCGAATAGCGTGAGCACGACTAAAAATATACCCAGATCTACAACGTTATTTTTAGTATATACAAAAACCGAGACACCCCAACAAGATTTTCGTCAAAACTGCCTGAATATGTGTTTTTTTTTAATAAATCTCCAAGTTACACCGTAGTTTATGTCGCGTTAAGTTCCCTAGTAAAGTGTGAAATGCCTGAGATGTGCTATGCAGGGGTTGTTTAATACACGGAAACGGACCGAGCGGACCGTCTCAAGCCTCAAGGTGTCTATTCCCGTCAACTGTTATGGGTAGAAACCTACTGAAACAAAATTGAATCTTATGAAAAAAAAATGTGGTGTAAAAAATAAGTGAATCGATTCTCCTAGTGATTCTGAACAAACTAGTTTCAGGTTTAGTGTATACTAAAATTAAGCTTGTATATTTCGAGAAAGCTTTTACTGTAGGTATATATTATGGCGATCATGTTTTCATTTTGTACTAACTGTGCTCGCGACTCCATCCTCGTGGAAGTCGGAAAACAACATTATATCGCAATAACTAAACAATGTAGATGTAACGATACCATATCGCGATTCAAAAATAGCTACAACGCCATCTAGCTACAATAGACGAACGAAATCGATATGTCGTGGCCATATCGTAAAATTGATCACTTCATGATGTGGCCGGCCATTTCATGAAATGGTTGTATTTCATGAAATGGCCAACTAAAATTGGTCATATCGTTGAAACGTCAACGTTTAATGATATGGCCATCCACGTTTGGCCATATCATTAATGTAGGGTTTCCATGATATCAGAGGTTTAATAAAAAATCCAAATAAAGGAAGCACGTACCATGCAAGCAAAGGTACTCCTTAGTCTTCCGTAGTCTACTGACTACGGAATTTCGACCCACAAAATATCGATGCACGTTACCGCGAAAGTTTAATAGCTTGATTCACCAACAATTAAGGGGATCTGGCGCTCGGCGGCCGCTGCCGCGGCACGCTCGCTTCGCTCGCTCGCCTTCGCGCGTTATTGGTCACTGTTCTAACCTAACCTAACCCAAATGATTCAATACACTAAATAGTAAATGTTTGCAGTAACGTGCATCGATATTTTGTGCTGTTGTTTCACAGGTTAACCAGATAAATAATCGAACAAATAAAATTCTATGAAAAGTTCACCCGCAGTTACCATGAAGTCATATTTTGAAATCCAATAATAGTCCATTAATTTTCGTTGCGTGGTCACCCTACTTTACTTATTACTAGAGTGCGCGCAAGATAAGTCTGCGCGCGGCCGAAATCGGAACTAATCGTGGTGCACCAAAGTGTGTGCCGTTTTATTCATTTTGATAGTGGAACTACCTGATTGTAGGAATGTTTAACGGGAAAAATATGTTTAGCGATAAAAAAGTTAAGCTTTAAAAGCGGTAATTTCAACTTTTGCGATCATGGCAACGTTTAGCACGCCCTCAGTCGCGCGCAGAGTTATCTTGCGCGCACTCTATTAGCTTTTTTGTCAGAATAATTGTCCGCCGCCATGATGCATCACAAAAACAAAACGATATCAGCGCCTCTAACGGTGAATAATGTAACTATTATACGATATGATCACTAATGTTTGACCATAACATGAAGTGGCCGTGCGTTTAGCTGATCATATCGTTAAACGTTGATTATTCATTGATCTGGCCAGGCCATTTCATGATGTGGGCAGCGGGTATTGGCCATTTCATGAAATGCAACCATTTCATGAAATGGCTGGCCACATCATGAAGTGATCAATTCTATGATCTGGCCACGACATTGAGCCTAAGGGATTCTCTAGCTAGAGGATGGGCAGCAGCGTTCTCTGAGTAATTTAACAACCATACTGCGATCGCCAACCCGCCTGCCAAGCGTGGCGATTACGGTAAACCCCCCTTTTGGGGTAGGCCTATGTCCAGCAGTGGACGTCTTTCGGCTGAATGAATCATCATTCATAAAGTACAATATGTAATTTGAGACCTCTGACGAGGTATATTATACTCACGCCTACAATCCCCGCAGAGGTTAACAGCACAAATTAATATGCTCGAAATGGATTTTATTGGTTATACTTCAACGCGTAATAAAACCGGGGGTTTTATTAGACGCGTTTTACCTGAAATAAAACGCATATTAAACTACTTACCTTATTAGAAGCTTATAATAATGAGATAGGCACATCCGTTTCCGTTGTATTTTCTTTCTCTTTCTACTAGAGATGGAAATGATTGGTATTTAGAAATCATGATCATATGATCATATGATTTTTTTAATCACAGTGAAATCACCTGCTATTTTTCACACCTGCTATTTTTCCCTATGAATGATTTTCTGCTATTTATCATTGAAAATAACGAAATGAAATGACATAGTAATTGAAATGAATATGATGTAACAGGACACGTTTGTTGTTACATTAAACTGGTGTAAAATCAACTTGTGTATTATTAGTCAATGAAATTCCCTTCATACTTTAACGTCTTTAACAGGCTTAGGACTGACAATGTAAAATGAGGATGTCCGCCCGCACAGGTGAAATGTCATTTTATTTCGTTTGTTCCTTCCGCTAAAAATCATAGGAAAGGTCAAATAAAATTGAAATTCAATCACGACCTTATAATAATCGACTTAATGTATAATTTAGAATGTAAACATTGATTGCGACGCGGGTCGCAGGTCAATCGGACGCACTACTCGCACGCAGGGATAATGCGTCGGGCGTCCCGCTCACTCCTCGTTGCTCGCGCTCGTAGATTGTCGTGCATCATCGGTGCGCCGCGATCGCTCCGCGCGATTTCATTCGCATATTGGTGACAAATCATTATCGCTGTGATTTCAAATGACAATAGCAGTGATGACATATGAAAACTAAATCATATGATTTTTCACTGCTACCAATGATTTGTTCCATCTCTACTTTCTACCCTATTCATGTATCTCTTTCGCACATCCCTTCCTTTCACCAGGCAGGGGGTGCTGTTGAGCTGAGAGCTCCATGCACCTTGGTTCGTCATTGTGTCGAAATATACACCAGGCAGGAATAAAAACTAAGCTTCTAATAAAGTAAGTAGTTTAATATGCGTTTTATTTCAGGTAAAACGCGTCTATTAAACCACTTGACCGTTATTAGAAGCTTATAATAATGAGACGTGTTTGTTATCGCCTGGTGAAGAGAAATACGCCAATGTGACAAAGGGGGTAAAGAAATAAGTAAAGGGAGATGTGCGGATACATTTATTAAAGACAATAATCATAAATAATGCACACAATAGGTCCATATAATTTTTAGATAATTAGTCATTTATAACAAAATAAATCAAAGCACAGGGTTAATTAAGGTAGTAATTAATGTATTATTAGATGTGGTCACTATAACTTCAAGGTGACAGAATTTTTGGAAAGTTTTTGCTGATTTCCAATTTCTTCTAGCTAAAATATTACCCAGAGGAACATTATCAATCCAGTTCCTGGCTACGGCGGAAAGCATACTTCCTGGAGTTGCTGTGATACCAGCAGCCTTCATGAGTCATTTAATCGACGCTGCAATAATTGTACAAGACGCAGGAGACGGTGATCCTCGCAAATTAATAAATTTTGATGAATCAGAGTTACTGCGTCTTTCATTTAAGACTGTTATGGTCTTATTAATCCAATAGACAAGGTTTTGATTTTCTGAATTGAATAGCAGTTTCTACCCCGATTGTCTATAATCACTACAATCTGTTTTTGATCCAAAATGAAGCCATAAAATAATAAAATCATTATTAATTATACAATGCTCACTATCTAGGTACCTTTAACAAGATAAGGTCGTGAATTTGCGACCTGAACATAAAATTAATAATGTTGCCGCATGTCGAACGGTCTGAAAAATATGTTTAGGTACTGTCTACAGAATAATTGCACAAATAGGTAATGTGTGCATGTTAAAGTCCCAAACAAGCGGTTTTGAGGACTTTGGATTCTTTAAAGATAAGACTTTATATGTATGTTTAATCAAAACATCTTCACTTAATTTGACATTAAACGTTAAACTCTACATTACACAACGTAGGTACTTAGATATAAGAGACTTGTGTAAGAGAATAGTATTAAAGGATAATTTTAGCATTTAAGTGCAAATCAGCCAAGAATTGAGCTAATTCGGATCCAATGGGGTGCATTGAATTAATACTATGTTGTTTAGTCCACAACATTCAACGGTTCCAAGCTACTTTATACGACTTCCACGTGGAAGGTTGCCAGGAAGATTTAAGTAGAAAGATTTGGTTGGAGTCCCATGACGTAAGTAATATTGTCTGACCACCCCCACATTTCCAGATCTCCAGAACCATTTCCTGCACTTTCAGAGGTGGTAGCCCCGTGCTTGTGTCGATTAGAAATCGGTTCAAGTTCGTTAGTAAGAATGGGGCTGCAATGGCTCGAGATTTGAGATCTGTTCTCCAGGAAACTTTTTCCCAACAAGGGACTACGATTAGGTAAATCCCTATAGCTTGATTTAGGTGCATTAACACTCGAGGGATAAGAAAAGATGGTGGGAAGACCCACGCTAGAGGGAAATTCCATTATATGCTGAAGGCGTCGTGGAAAATCGCCTCGTGACCGCTGAGGTCTAGACTCATGTAGTTCGCTACTCTCGAGCAGACGCAAACAGATCGATCACCGGCGTTCCCATCCTCGTAAAGATCATTTTCGTGGAATTCGGAAGCAAGTGCCATGTGGGAAATTGACGGTGTCTGGATAGAGTCTGCGTGACTGTTGAATCTCCCGGGAATATTATAAATTTTGAACTGAATCTGATGTTCGTCCAGTATGCACAGGATTTGGTGTGTTAAGTGCTTGAGTTTTGCCCCCCCCCCCCCCCCCCTCATTGCGGAGATAAGACACCACAGAGCGGTTGTCGGTCTGTATTAGAATTGAGCCTTGCGCCATGTTCGGGGCATGGACCAATAACACTTTTAAGATCGTCAACAACTCCTTCTGATTGCAGTGAAGATCCCGTTCCTCTGGGATCCATGTTCCGGATATCATCTGGTTGTTGAGCTGTGCTCACCATGCTACATCCGAGCCAGCCGTCGGTGGTTAGGAAAAATGTTGTAATGTTGTAGGTGGTGCTTGACTCAGAATTGGGAAATGGCATTTCTGAAGCCACCACTGCATCTCTAACAGAACTTTGGGGGGGGGGGGGGCAGACTATATTTGGCCGAGTTTGCCAATTTTGACAGAGAATTTAAATGACCGAGGGTCGCCCGGTGATTCAACCTGCCTCGTGGTACGACCAAACTGGCGAAACTTAACAGTCGCACAAGGCTCTGAAGTTCCTTCAGGGTAGCCTTGCCTGATAGTAACACCTGAGAGTCTTTCTTGACAATAGCAGTAGATTTTTCTGCTGGCAGACATTTCTGGTTCGTCCATACGGATCCCAAACAACGCCTAGAAAGGTCATATGCTTTTGTGGAACAGGAACAGATTTTTTGAAATTTATTTAAAGCCTAGGAATTCGTGGATCTCCAAAAGCAGACTCATATGCTTGGTCAACACACCTTGATTTTAATGTGCAAGGAAAAAATCGTCTAAAGAAACGGTGATCCTTACACCTTTTTCGCGAAGCACTTGGGCTATTAAAGTTCGTAAGGCACGCAAAAAATCTTGGGTGCTGTGCCTAGACTGAATGGTAGGCAAGTCATTTCCAGATATTCATCTTTAGATAAGGCGGAGAAATTCTCTGTGGACTTGGCCAATCGGAACCTTGAAATATGCCTGTGATAAATCTGCCATGCACAGCCAATCTCGAGGTTGAAGAAAATCCGGGATACGACGCATATTGATTAACCGAAACCGGTCGTTGAGCCCACATTTTAATGATTTTAGGTTTCAAATAGAACGACGTGTCGCATGATCGCATCTTTTTTCAGTACTAGGAATAGAGGAGAGATGAAGCTTGGTCGATATTTTAATCGATTCTAATGTTCGATGACGATCGATTTTTAAATTTGATGCGACTCCCTGTTATTATTTTCACAATAAAATCTGGTGCTCCCATTCTCCTCCGTCAATCGACATAAATTGTGCTAACCGCCCCGCTTGGAACCGTTTTGAGTCACTGTCTATGTCTTTTATTGGCCATATTGGGTGAGTATGGTCGTTTATGATCTCTTTGATTTGAATGTTTTGTCCTAGATCCGCGGGATCGAAAGGACATTCCTCTACGATGTTCGTTTCCATGCCCTACTAACTACCCTTCGAAGGGTATTGGTATGAAAGACCATTAGCACCCTGCGAGGGCTGGTTTCTATAGTAATGCGAGTAAGTGCTTGGAGCAGGCTCACAGCAATTACAGGTACCACGCGATGGTACATTATGACAGGCATGCCCCTGCGAGGGGAGCCGTGCAGCATTAGAGGGTTTTGCTCGCGAAGCATTACCGTTGCCAGACTGCTTTGGCGGCCAGAAGGCCTTTCTTACCCCGCCAACTTTTTCCAATGCAGCTGTTAGAGCTTCATGGTTAAAAATGTGAGTGTTAGAAGGAGGGATTTTAATTAATGCAGATTTTAGAAGTGGGTTTCGAACACGCTTGAGGATACCATCCCGTCTCATCTCTATGGATTCGGCTCTGTGACCGCAAGCCATTTGTAACAAATCCGAGGAGACCTTATGAAAGTCACCTTTTAGAAAAAGTTCTTCGATTTTCTCATTAAGGTTAACAAACGAAACATCCGAAGTTTTAGACCATGCTAACAAACTACGTAAACTATTAAGAAAAACTTTTGGTTTAAAATGCAGTAAGTAATAGCCGCATAGGATTTATCAGAGTAAATTAAATGGCGTGTATTGTCAAACGCCTTCACCTCTTCGTTAGTTTCTAGCTCTGTAAATCCCGGCGTGTATATAGCTTATGAGTTTCGGCGTAACGTACGTCAGACCACGTACTACTACCAAATCATCATTTAACATTTTTATATATTCTTGAGGAGTCGGAGGTACTGCAGGATCCTTAAGTTTGGTGTCTATTTCATAAGAAAGATTTGATACTAAACCGGTATCTAATTTACAAGGTGAAGGAAAAGCCTGTGACGCATTAACACAATAATCATCGTAAAGGTTACGACTAACATCAGAAATATACGATTCATTATCATTCTGAGGGTAGTTTCGGTTATCGTTATTAAAAATGTTTCTCCTTAATTCACCTACTTCCTTCGATAATTTTTCTAATAGACGACGTTCGTTCTTTTGTTTATGGCCAGAGTTTCTAGTTTAATCCTAAAAAGGAGTAGAAACAAATAAAAATTCGATACCGTCAGTAAAAAACATAAATAAAAGTATCGTAGTTGACGGTAGAAACTTTTATAAACGCAAATTAAATATCGGAACGGTAGAAAGATCTAGGAATGTTACATAAATATCGAACGGTAAAACCGTTAAACATAAAATATTTGTGCAACTTACGTGCTGTAACACTTCTCAAAACACTATTTAGAATTAGTGGAATATAGTACAACTTTTCACAAGTTATCACAACGGGAAACTTCAAGCCAATGACGTGACGAACCAAGGTGCATGGAGCACTCAGCTCAACAGCACCCCCTGCCTGGTGAAAGGAAGGGATGTGCGAAAGAGATACATGAATAGGGTAGAAAGAGAAAGAAAATACAACGGAAACGGATGTGCCTATCTCATTATTATAAGTGTGTTATAAGCTTCTATTATCGGTCAAGTGGTTTAATATTTTAATATTTCCTATGTAGGTACATACCTACTCGCCAAATCTACTGATTTAATTATGAATGAATTGCCATTAATTTGTACCCGGAGACACTTTTAATTAATTAATCTGATAATAAAAATACACTTCTCATCAAAAAAATCGAAACACCTTCAAAATGATCTTTCTGGCGACATTTAAACAAAAAAAGATAAGTTAATAGCTGGAAGTTTGGCCTTTACAAAGGTGTATGAAACTTCAAAATATATGTTTTTATTGAATTTTTGACCAATAAATGAATGAAACATTGTTTTGAGATAAACGTGTGGTTAGAGTTGGAGTACATTTATCGTGCAACAAACGCAAAATAACGCATTACTTTAAAATTTTCTGTTTGTAATTTGTGGATTAGGCTCTGTGACGTCTGTTAAAAAGTTTTGTTTCTAACACACATGGATACTTCGCCCGCTGCAGCCGCCCAAGTAGCATTGCTGGATTCTGGGGTTAGTCAGCGTGTTATGGCTGCAAGATTGCATCGAAGCCTCTCGTCTGTTCATAGAGTATACCAACGCTATCGGGAGACTGGTTTATTTACGCGCTATCCAGGATCTGGTAGGAATCGGGTCACTTCTGAGTGAGACCGGTTTATTGCAAGATTGCAACCGTTTGTTTTCGAAATCGACACCTTCGCGCTTTTCAACTGCTGTTATAATAAGCGCAAGTTATAAAAAAACGACTTAATTGTTTTATAACTTGCGCTTATTAGACTGCAAGTTCTAGTAAGAATCTTATAAAGTAAGGCTAAGTTCATATGATCGCGCGGTACCGCGCGGAACCTATGAACTTACTAACCGCGCAGTGCATAATATTGCGCGCGGCACAGCGCGGCACTATTTAGCTTGATCTTGTACCGTGCGGTTTGTTTTGTAGTTCCGCGCGGTACCGCGCGGTCATATGAACTTAGCCTTATCCTGTAAACGTTTATAAAACTAGTTATAGGATCATATGTAGGTACTTGTAGCGCAAATCATCTTGTAAGATGCTGTTGTAAGATCACTGATCGTAGTCAAAGCGTCTATTAGATTCCTTTAAGACGTTTAGTCTTATAAGTCGATTACTATAGGAGAATTTTGCCACTTGGGTACCTAGAGTACCTACCTACCTGCAGATAAAGGAACTTATAAGGTTAGGATAAAACACGTTTACCTCTGTTCGATATGTTTAATCGCACTTAAATTTAAACTAAGTGAAAAATGTTGCAAGTTACATTTTTAGGTACAGTACCATGGGTGATGAATAAACATTAGATACCTAATTCTAATTATTATTATGAATTTTAGTACTATTCCTTTTGACAGTGATAACAAGCACATGAAACGGCTGATTTAAATATTAAATTTCTTTCTCCATCCAAGCACAACACCTTAACAGGTACCTGAAATAAAAGGATAAAAATTATTAAAATGCAGGGCTCCTGGGCTAGTATGTACCTATATAAAGTGCCGGCCGGAGGTAAGTTTTAGGATGGAGCGAGATCCAATTATGGCGCCCCCTTGCTTGCCCCTAATATATAGCAGTTGATTGAGGCGCTTTTTTTTTCTGCCGTAATCCTCTTGCATACCCTTCGTCCAGGGAAGGCGAAGGGTTATGCCCGACTCTTACCGGCTAAAAATCCGCGGTGTTCCTTCTCCTGATCCTTGGCCGGGGTCGCGGGATTCGCAGCTGCATGCACCGCGACCCCGTCAGGCCTCGGTCTGCGAGCCCTTGGCTCTCCTTCTTTGGGGCCTTGCTCCACGTCCTTCTGAGAGGCGCGCACGGAACACTGCGCGCCACCTTCTCGGGCCTGTTACTGGTCAGGCGATGGGTCCCCTAAGCCGTCGCCCGCAGGCCACATACTAGGGTGGCCGGAGACGGTCGAGCAACCTCCGGCGGCGCCCGGTGCGTCTGGCGCGGTAAGGGAGAGTGGCAGTCGCCTCTCTCTCCCTCATCGCTCCCTTCTTGGTCGCCACCACCATCTCGCAAAAGGAGGCAACGGCTTCCCACACACTCTCGCTCTCGACCATGGACAGAACCACGGCCGGAAGCGAGAGGTCACCACCGACTGCCGCGACTAGTTCGCCGCACCGCGTCGCCCACGCAGGGCACGCCTGCAGCGTAAGCAGCGCCGGTCCTCCGGGCAATCGACGCAATGGTGACAACTGGGCATTGCTCCCGGCCTATGCGACTCAAGTATTTCCCAAAACAGCCATGTCCCGATCCCGAGAGTACCGGCGCCAGCCGGAAGCTGAGGGTGCCATGCCGCCTCTTCATATACTCCACCATGACGGGTCTTACCGCCGCTCTTGCGGCGTGCCCTGACTGGCGGCCGCTCCGTTCGCCCTATGGTAGGGCCGGCCCTGTACGGCCACCTTGGTGTTTAACATGTAGACCTCCTCCACCCTTTCGTTACGTGACCTGCGTAAGCCGTCGTATGAATTTCATATTCTAGATTGTCATTTATTTTACTGTTATTAAACTAAACTTCCGCAAAGTATGGTAATCTCTGAGTAAGTAAGTTCCGCCGCTCTATTAATTAAACTCCTTTTTTGATAGGAGCTAAGAATCCATATCCCTACGCTACTAGTTTTTCCAAAAGCGAGGTGATAATCTTCCTACAAACAAAAGAAAATTTAATTTATAAATAATGTATTATGTATAGTATAATAACTTACGTCTTCGGATTCCATTATATTGCAACATTGGCCCAAAGAAGTAACGGGATGTCGTTTGAAGCCCAACATGATGCTTGGTAGTGACCAAGATTCGCAAAATCCGCGACAGGCGTTTGTAGTTATTTTGAATTCTACGCAGTCTGGTATGCTTATGTTCCTGGTGTGACCTGAAATTTTAAATTTAACATAAGATAAGTAGGTACTGTATAACTGAAAGCTTTATAAAACACTTTTCCCGATTTTCTGGTTTACACTACTGCCATGGCATCGGTTTTTTCATTTTCATCTAGGTCTACAGTATTGCCGACTGGTAGATTTATAGCCTCAAATTAAACCTCCTTATTTTCTTATATCTTAAGATAACGTTCAAACGGCCGTGGTTCAGCTGCGGTTCTATTGCGATTTTGAACAATTTTGTTAGTAGAATTGGCGATTGGTAAATATTGAAGCTAGACCCCAGAAATCTACCTAAATACCTAATAAGACAACATTATTTAGATTTCTGTGTGTTGGACCATACTTTACAGAACACTGATTGTTTATATGAAACATTTTGTATTATAAAGCAACTAAGATTAATGTAGAAAATAAATATCTGACCGATTCGATGACATCCGGGTTTCCTCCATGATTCTGCCGTGAATACGTTGCTAAGAGAAATAAGTAATATTAAACTCCTCAGAAGCATTTTTGAACTGTTCCACTCAAACCTCGGTTTGTAAATGAAAAATGTTTCATGATCCTGTCCTTTTATTGTGAAACTTTTGAGCAGAGATCGTCAAGTTAAGGACTATCAAGTAGGAGTTTAGTTAGAATAATTCTTATTCTTCTGGTCAGTAGTTAACTTAGTATGGTACTTATATGTTTATAGGTAACTAGCTGTTACCCGTGGCTTGGCTCGAGTTAATTAAGCTCAAAAAAACTCTTAACACACTACTAAAGTTTCTGTAATAATATAATTCAATCGTGATTCGAAAGACACGTGACGCCATCTCTGAACGTTGTTGTTGTTTTCCTCGGGAACAGTACTTTTTTTCGGGATGAAAGGTAGTTACCCTATGTCCGTTTCTGTACACCTGACAACGTAGGTAGGTATATGCAAATTTTCAGGATGATCAGTTCAGTGGTTTAGGCGTGAAAAGGTAACAAACAAACAAACTTACTTTCGCATTTATAATATTAGTTAGGAAGTTAGGATATTAGTTAGGATTAGGATAAGTATTGTTTGGTTTGGATAATTCGTCAATTAATTTGTATGTTACATTATTCACGTATTACCTACGGTACCTTAATCATAACGAAACATTAATCAATCGCCTTAAAAGTACAGTAGGTATACCTATAAGGTAGATAGAATAATTATTCTATGCTAATTAGCAAAGACTTATAATATACAGCAGGATATACATAGTAAAATAATGATTTCGTTGTCTTAAAGTAAAACGGTTGACAACGTCTGTTAGTACAAAATTTCTGGTTCAGATGGGGATTTTGTTTTCGGTTCATAAACTTCGCTGACGTCCAACGTCAATATTAAAGTGTTATGGGGCGCATAACAAACAAGTAAATGGACTGTGATAATTCCTGTAATGGCGTTTACGCAGCAGTTGTACGTTCTTTGTTGCATGGAGTCGATTAAGGAAGATAACTTTAAGCAGCGGCGGCTTTAACCCTTTAAAGGGTAGATTTTACATTAAGGCCACAATTAGGTACTTGGCGTCACTGGCGATTATGTTGGCTAAATTCATGTTGGTGGTCGCGTTTGTGCGCTGTGCCCGTTTAAGGTCGATACGTTTTTAGCATAAGGGTGATCATTCTTACAATAGTTTCGATAAAATCGACATTAAAGTCAGACTAGTGAGGTGGTTACAAACGCTGTACAAATTTCGTTTCTGCCCTATAAAGGGTTAAAGGTTGGGAGACTCTGGATCTTTGCGAGGCCCTTTAACAGTCCCGGCCCGAGCTGAGTTTTTGGATGGAGCGAGATCTAAATATGACGCTCTATAAGTACCTAGGTATACCAACGTAGTGTGGTGGAACCAACCAATCAATTTACTCAGCCTATAGGCTATAGGCAGTTGAATGCTATAGGCTATAGCATTCAACTGCCGGATATGGACCTCTCTCAAATTGCGTTAAAACACCCGATACTTCGCCTTCCTCATAAAAAATGACGCTATTCGAAAACTACATTGTTAAACAATTTTAGACTTGGTTGCGTTAATTGTTTAAATAATGTTACAGATTAGTTAGGCTCAGGGCGGTTGCCCGGATCCCCTCCCTCCGAAGGCGGCCACTGTAGGTAGGTTTCCAACATCTATACTGAGTAGGTACGTCGTGTATAAACCGTTTGTTGACGAAATTGGTTGCTAGGCACTGAATATTCAGAGAATAGTAGTGAACATCGACAGCTTAAATGAAATGGAAATCGAGTATAGAATATTAAATCTGTACAAAACAAAACAGTTCGATGAATGTCTCAAGTTATGTGAAGTAGCCTTACAGGAGAAAGATGACCGGATGATAGAGTTCATACGAATGCGTGCTATGACTATACAGGCAAAGGTCGTCGGAAATGGTTACGAAGAGGTAGAATATTATCCTCAGCAAGATGACTTGGTGTCTACGGCGGTTGCCAAAACACCGAGGCCTGGTACTTCATTTCAAAGAGATAATAAAACAGCTCGGAATATTGAAACGTCATATCAGGTAGGCCACCTTTTATCTACTTACTTTGGAATTTTTATAGAGTAACTGCAATAGACCAAAAGTGGCTGTGCTATATTCTTTAAGCGCTTAAGTTATTCCTTGGTAATTGGATGTTACATTAAGTACCTACTATACGTTTTACCAGTTCATATTCAAATTTTAGAAAAGAACAACAGCGACTGTGCGATCTCGTGCTGGCACCAACACAGCTGGAGCTCGCAGCATGAGGACGGCTCTCCACACGGCGTCCCGCATGTCCCGCGCGGCCACTGCCCTCGCTGGAGGAGCTCCCTTTACTCCCGGTGCACCGCTATCTCTTCGATTTCTTTCCAAAGAAGACAAACTGTTTGCTCCAGCGTCGAAGACACTATTTGAATATGTCTTCTACTGCGAAGGGGACGTTAGGAAGGTAATTCATATTTTAACAACCGTATCATAGCTTATTTTATAAGTACAGCTCTTTTTATGAGTTTTAACTAGTGCATCTGTTTAAAATATGGGAGAGTAAGCAAAATGGAGATGACGTAGCCAAAAAGCGAAATAAGATGGTTTATTCCACTTTGTTCACCTGGGTGAACAAAGTGGAATTTTTAGTGTCCTCCTATCACCTCGGATTTATTTCACTTGGCAGTATCACCCAGGTGAATTAGTTCGACATATTTGGTTTCCTTTGTTCAACTTGGAATTGATTGACTATATTGCTTTCACGGTAAGTTGATTAATTTGGCAGATGTCAGTTCATGACATGAAAATAAATTGTAATGGCGCTTGTGTATGACAATTTAATTCAAAAAGTATTAAATCAATTTAAAATATTAATAAAGCCTTACCCAAAAGGTTGTTTTAAAATCAGAAACATAGAAACAATATAGTTATATGTGTTTAACGCCATAATTATATATTACATAAATGATTTTGAAAAAACCCTGACGCGTTTTCAAACTTGCGTCAGATGGTACCAGTTGCCAGAGACGTGCGTATCGATAAAATAATTTCGATAAATTTATATTAACAGAATGAATATTTTGAATATCGTAATAATTATAGACGATAGGCTCAGTTGATTGAATAATTAAAATAAGGCTCATTATAGCCCAGTTGCCTTGCAAAAGGTCGGTCAGTCCTAAATTTTGGATACGTGATACGGATATGTGTTCTTATAAAAATTACAAATTTTGTACCTTGAGTGACCTCGGCGCGCTCTGCCATCTTGGGTTAAAGAACCCAAAAATGAGTTTTTATTAAATAACTCCTTATGGGTTTTATGCCAAAAATTATTCACATCAATTTTGTAGAAAATTAAATTCTTATTTTTCATTCCAGACTCAAAATCAGAGGTATTTTATAGGTTTGAAGCCCATATCTGTCTTTCTGTTTGGCTGTCTATTTCTCTCTCTGTCTGTGTGTCTGTTTGTGGGCTTTTCATAAAAAAACACCTAACATAACACATCCAAAATTCAGGACCGACGAACCTTTCGCAAGATAAACCTCTTTTTCGCGACCCGGCTACTGGGCTTATTATTGGTGATAAATAAACATTTATGTTCACTCATCCCATACCTGCTGGATTCATTATCACATCAGCACGTAATCGTCTATTGTTGAAGATATGCATGCTAATTGACTTAATCCTAATTACTTAAATCACAAGTATTTGAAATGTACATAAAATCACATTACAATAATTTGTCAAATTCTCGCTGAAATTTTACAAATTGTATCGATAGTTGAATCGACTACAGTCACATGTCTAGCAACTCCTATTGACATGTGTCATTTTAATCTTCTTATCGTGAAAACAATATATTATGTCAAAAAAATAAACTTCCTCGTCGCTAGAATCACTCATTTTAGGTTTTTCACTTGTTTTCAAGTTTCTTGTTTTTATCCTAAGGTTTTAACAATAGGTGAAAAGAAATAGGCGAGCGTAAAGCAAATTAAAAAAAAAGTAATACACCAAGAAGGTTCCGAGTCTGAGTTTTAACAAATTAAAAAAGGTTGTATGATAAATTCGGCACCATGGAGGTAGAAGTAAATAGGTTTAATGAAGTTTTGAATTCACAAACTTGATGCACACGCTGTTCTAAATTCAATTTACTTTATCCTCTAGCGGATATAAACGGCTTTTGCATTCACATAACGAAGAGCAAAAATACTCTTTCCGAGATGGGGGGATGAAAATAAATTTAATGTAAAAAGAAACAACAAAAGAATACAAAAAAAAATTGTTAATGTTAATTGAATTGTGTTAAAATGTTGTCAACTTGAAAAATGGTCGGAATAATTAAAATAATTTAAGAAGATACTGAATGTCAATTATTAAACAATAATGTAAACACTTAATTATTTAAAATGCTGGGTCATCTTATCTTTTCGAGAAAATGACAAAATTTTTACACAATTAAATTAACATTAGCAATAATTTTATATTTCTTTTTACATGGAATTTATTTAAATATTAAGTTGGCTTTGATTTGATTTTTTTTGCGTGTTCATTGTGGGTGAATAAAGTCCACAACATTAATAAAAAAAGTCGCAACTGTTCACGTGGGTGATTTAATTCCAAGGTGAACAAAGGAGACCAAATATGTCGAACTAATTCTCCTGGGTGATATTGCCAGGTGAAATAAATCCGAGGTGAATGAGGACACTAAAAAATCCACTTTGTTCACCCAGGTGATATCAAAGTGGAATGAACCAGTATGATACAGGTCGAGAACACAATACAAAAACAAATTTTAATAATGCAGATTTATTATTTAACAGGCTATAGAAGTAGCGTTTCAAGCACAGAAATCAGAAGACACTTCAGACTGGTGGTGGAATTTTTCATTAGCTCGTTGCTACTATGCACTCGGAATGTACAGAAACACTGAAGATTGCCTGCGTCAAGCACTTAAACAAAACAAACACATTTCCATATACCTTCGCCTTGTCGCGATGTATGTAGGACTGAATCAACCAATTTCAGCGCTTGAAGTCTGTAAGCAGGGATTATCCGTATTCCACGAATATGCTCCATTATTAATAGAACAAGCTAGAATTCATGAACAGATGGGCAACTCGGCACTAGCTGTAAAAGAATACCGCATGGTAGCTTTAGAGGACCCATCGAATATGGAGGCCATAGCTAACATAGCGATGTATAATTTTTACAACGATCAGCCGGAAATAGCTTTGAGGTATTACAGGTAAGATGAGCCTTAGAAACGTACCTACATACAATGTAATGTTAGTCGGAAAGGGGGTAGTATACAGCATGTAAGGGTAAACACCGTTATCACTCAAACCATGGGTTTGGGTGACTTAAACATAAAAATATAGGACCGAGTAAAAAAAAGACAAAAAAATATACGCGCGAGAAATGAGCGGCGCGGCGGGCGCTACGACGCGGGGTCCACCACACACTCGCTAACGAGACAGCTGACTGACTGGGGTAGCAAACTGTGCGGGGCCGTGCGTCAGGCCACGCGGTGAGTTCCCCGTGTCCCCTCCCGCAGGTTGTTGCCCCCGCGCATAGGGTGTGAAATGCTTTTGAGGAAAAACGAAATTTAAAAAAAAAGTTTGTTATTTTTCATTGATTTTACGTTCTATAAATGAAACCAAACCAAAAAGTTTCAAGGATAACGGTGTTTACCCTTACAGCCTGTATAAACTGAAAGGGTATTAAATTAACCATGATAATGAATAACTTTTGATCCACAGCTTTCCGTAAAATTCAGTAGTTTCAGAGAAATAGAAGTACATAGTTCGAAGATTTCTTAAAAAATACGTAAGGGTCAGTACACATCTGACGGAAGATACGTCGCCGATCTTCCGTCGCGTGCGAGGAATTTTAGTAACGTAACTTCGATCAGATGTGTACGGTGTGAGACGTTTGTATGAAATTATGTGTATCGGCGGAAGATCGGCGACGCATTGTCCGGTAGATATGTACCGACCCTTAGGCAATCTTTTTATCACCTGTACCCTAAAGGCTCATTTACACGAGGATATTTTCTCGACGCGAGACTCGTTCTTACTTTGTCTTTCTCGGCGGTGAAAACAGAGACAACATGAAACTCGCCTCGAGAAACTATCCTCGTGTAAATCAGCCTTTAGTGTGAGTTTTTTACGTTACTACTGTAGTTGCGTCACGCCAAAAATGTCAAACAAATTTTTAGTCACGCTATTCGCCGCTAGAGGCTCTGCCTTTTTCATACATTTTTGGCGTGACGCAACTACAGTAGTAACGTAAAAAACTCACACTTGGGGTACCTACTGTTTAAATTTTTAGGTCACTAAGTTAGGGTTGTCGATTTAAAAAAAACGTTTTTGTGACTTCTGTTTGTCGGCAAGTGTTTAAAACGGGAACCGATCACTTTTCCGAATTTTTTTTGTTCGAATTTCATTTTACCGAAAACTATTGACCGACGTCTTTTTTGCTATATGCATTATTTGACATATTTTTAGATCATCGAAGTATCATTTGTCATAGGTATTAGTTTACCGAACTATATTTCGCCGATTTACAAAATAACTTTTTGCTATTGGCCGAAGCTTCTTTTGAACTTTTTTCATTTGCCAAATGATTTATTTGCCATATTTTCACCACACCGAAACAACATTTTACGGAATATTATTTGGTCACAAATATATAGCCGATTACTTTGTAGCATTTTCAATAGGGAGTGGCTCCGCTGCCGGCGCCGGCACCTAAAAATAACGCCATTGGGAACCGGCTGGACATTACTGCCGGCAGCCGAGATTAAAAACATCGGCTGCCGGCACCCAAAATGGACACCAGCGGCGGTAATAAGTTGTTTGGTAGATATGTTAGATAAACGGTAAGTAAGATTTTGGGCCAAAAACTGTAACTTGTCTTCCAACTGACTAATTTCAAGAGCGAGCGAAGCGAGCTCGGTATTTTGGGGCACCCGACACGGATAGGTTAGGTTCGAAGGGGATCCGTCGTCCCCTTCGTGTTAGGTTTCTTTAAACCATGCAGACAGAAATAGGAACCCCGCTCAGCGGGGCTCCGTCGACTCTGCTTTGGAGATCCAAACAACCTTACAAACATCCCCTTAAGTTTTTTTATTGTGAAAATGAAAGTGGGTGACGAATAATCGACTCATGAAGAGTTTGAAGAGGCCTTGACGGTGTATAAAAACACAGTACCTATGCAGTCGGCGCGGCGCTGGCAGCCAGTTTGGCAACCGGCGCCGGCACTCGTAATGGCAACCGGCGCGGCGCCGGCAGCGGAGGCACTCCCTTTTTAATATTAAATTAAAATAGTGTCATAAAAATCAATATGTTGTGCTACAGTGGTATAATGAATGTTCGGAAACATAATACTTCGAACAAATGTTATTTCGGCTAAGTGTAACTACGGTAAAAAGTTTTTCGACCAAATGAAACGTCGGAGTAACGAAAAAAAACGAATTGATAATAGGTCAACTGATACTGTGGCAGACGTGACTTCGATGAAGTAAAAAAAAAACGAAACGATAATAGTTGAAAAGTTTTAGGTGAAATGAAATTCGGTCAAATATTTTTCGACCTTATGATAGGTAACCGTTTAAAACACTAAAACAGTCATCAGTGATGCTTGCGGCAATAGTAGGTACCCCCTCTCCGACTAAATATAAATTATTAAGATAAGAACTAAGTAGTGTGATTAATAAATACATTTTTCAGGCGACTATTAGCAACAAACCCCGCAGGACCAGAAATATACAACAATTTAGGGCTCTGTTGTTTGTACTGTAATCAGTGGGATTTGACACTGCCATGTTTTCGACAAGCTCTCTACTTCTCTGCTGATCCTGATATTCGTTCGAACATTTGGTTTAACCTTGCTCATGTTGCTCTGGTAAGAAATTAATTTAATAGATTTGTTACGACTGTGTCTTTGTATCGCCAATCACGAGACATGTCATTAGCTCGACTGGTCATTAGAGCGACGGGTGAAATGTTTGACAGGTTGAGTCGGTTATTATGACTAAGTTGACGGAGCTCCGCTCCGCGCAGCAGGGTTTCTATTTCAAATGGTATGATAACAAGATAAACCACTAGAAGGCGATGACGGGGGCTGGTGAGCGAGCAAAGCGAGCGAACTAAGCCCCCGTCATTCGCCCCTTCGATCCTAAGCCAACCAAGTCGGAGTGCTCCAACTTCCGAGCTCACTTCGTTCATTCTCAGTTTGGCTACTATAGCAATGGATGAGTATACCCCATTGACGGTTGCTCCTGTTGAACCTTTGACATGTCGCTCCAACAACCTGTCGGACAGCTGACCTGTCGCTCTAATGTCCGGTCGACCAAATGACATGTCGTGCACTTATTTGTCGAACCTACGACATATAGCCATTTGTTACTCGTAGCCACGTGGATATTATGTTTAGTCGTTATTTTCATTATTATAATGCTTACAATTTTATTTTAGTCTACTGGCGACGCAACCTTGGCTTACAGATGCTTGCGAGTAAGCCTCGCAATAGACTCGAAGAATGAAGCTTCACAGCATGCTTTACAAGCCTTGGACGCAAGATTGCGTGCTAGAAGAAAAATGTTACCTAATTGAAAAAACGTAATAAAGTAACTGTAAATCGGTACTTAACTTATACGTACCTAATGAAAGCACTGAAATGTAACGGTTAAATAGAAAATAACACAGGAAAAAAATTGCTGAGCAAAAATACTAATTTTGTAAGAAAAATTACACAACTTTTATTGTAAGAATGATCCACCTTCAAAAAACTAACGAAATAGTAAGAAATAATTTAAAAACTAACTTATTTATTTTTGAAGTCTGATTAATATTCGATACAATGTGGTTGAGGTTTGGCGCCGCGGCACCAGGCGGCGCGAAAGGAACACGCGCCGCCAAACCTCAACCACGTGTACACACGCATCCAATAGTAGCAACATTATATTAATATACCATGGTAGCAGCTACATTCGGTAACGCAAGTTCTAACCTCATTAATACGAGTACGTAACATACACAAAAACTACATTTATATTATTACTAGCTTTCGCCCGCAGCTTCGCTTGCGTGAAATTTTGAACCCGTTACGTGACGATTTTCCATACAAACTTTCATCCCTATTTAACTCCCTTAGGGGTTGAATTTCGAAAAATCCCTTCTTCAATTCAATTCAATTCAAATACTTTATTTGCTAGAACATGGTACGTACAATGGTCTTAGTCTTAGTGGATGCCTACGTTACAAAAGGAACCTACTGTCAAAATTTCAAGTTTCTAACCCCAGCGGTTTAGGCTGTGCGTTGATAGATCAGTCAGTCAGTCAGTCAGCTTCTCCTTTTATACATATGTATAGATTGTTCACCACAATGACTCAGGTCTTAACTTGGTGGTAGAGACATCCGCAACTGTAGTCTGTACATTTTGTTAAAATGTGTTATGGTTGTTACCGAGTAAAATAAAAAGCCGCACCATATGCTGCCGTGTAATAACTTTATTAATACGGCGCTTATAATGTCAAAATATCAGGAATTAATGGCGGTTAGATGGCCAAAGCAAGGATGAGGGAGAAATAAAAAAAAAATTATGTATTATTTTTTAAGGATAATAAATAATCAATAGAAATGTCCAGTGATTCCATATTGCGCAGTTCATTGTACTTCAGGGCCACCAGCGAGTCTAGGGCGGCTTCGGGATGTGCATGTAGTTGCGCAGATGTTGAGGTGTTTGATACACTATCACTAGTCACTGCATTCGGAGGAATGCGAGATATATGTCGAATTTTAACCTGCAACAATGAAATCACGACACCGACTCACATTGTGATAATTATAATAAGTAAGTATTAATTATGAACCGAGAAAAATAGATTAAAGACAAGTTAAAACCAAGATGTTGTTTTGACTGTTTTTTAATAGTCCTGTGCTACGCTGTAATATCTACGCTACGACGCTGGAACGTCGACGGCTACATGCTTGCATGATGAAGGCTACATGGAAATGTCTACGCGACTACGCTCGGCGTGCTCTAACAACTACGCTACTACGCCGTAACGACTGGGCTACTACAGACTACAGTGCGGCCGCCCCGCGACGGGCGGCCGCGCCGACAGAATGCGTTCCTGATTTTACGCTAAACTATTTTAGTGTTCGTTTATTATGGGTTGACGTTAAGTTAATAAAATAATATATATATAATAAAAACGTTAATAAAAAAATGTATCAGTAGTGTATATAAACGATAAAAAATACAATAATAAACTAAAATAGTTTAGCGCTAAATCAGAGATGCATTCTCTCGGCAGCCGCACTTTACGTACTTAGTAATATCTACGTGTCTATGTTGAAACGACTACACAACTACGCCATAACGACTTGGCTACTATGATGTAACGTCTATGCTGCTTTTCTGCGCCTTTATTTAAGTAAGTAATCGAATTTCTACGAGGGTACGCTCAAAGGTCTAAATTTCTACGTCAAAAAGACTACGTTACTACGCAGTAATGACTACGCTACTATGTGCTACTACGCTCGTTTTCGTCTCGGCTAATAGCATTCTACGCATGTCGCGAGTTTGAGCATAATTAAAGTAATCTATTAATACATTTACGATTACGATGCTGTTAAAACAAATGTTTGGTTTAAAAATAGCCAACGCACTAGTAAGAACCTACTAGCTATGCGGTAACTCACTTGCTCTATTGTAGAAGGCGTCACTCCAATACTTTCCCAATTATCCGAACCTTTAGGTATAAATAACGGTTTATTGTAGTTTGTATTCTTCTCTTTGATAGGAACACAATTCCCAAAAGCAATGTTGGACAACATATCTTTAGCGCGTCTTAGAAGTTGCGGTTCTTTAGATGAATAGAACAATAAGTGAGCATGATTGAGTAACGCGAAACTTCTTAGGGTTGTACATATAAACTTCTTTATCTCACTATCTGAAAATTAATACAAAGTTAATCGAAAAGGAAGTAAAGGTCACAGCTCATTAGAGCCACCCGACACCCGAACACTAGTTTTTCGATTCACGGTTGTGGCCCTCAATCCTTACGCACATACCCGCATCGCCTCGTCGCTCAGCGTCCACTCGTTGTCAGCAGGTGGTTCACGGGTGGACGCCGCGTTATCACCAGAAAACGTCGCGTGGTCAACCAGAGGAGTACACTCGATGACAGCGCGCAGTTCACTCGGGACTTGTGCGTTGGCAATGCGCAGCAACGCAAGGCAAGCATGCGAGCAGCGAGTTGTCACCGAGTGGTCAACTCGTCGTCCGCACGTGGACGGCATGCGCCCGCGGCGATCCGGTGACGCTACGGAGTTGATGTAGTGAGCGCACATCCATACAAGTTCATCGTCAGTGAAGTTCTAACAGTGCGGAAGTAAAAAATGGCTACTTTACAAGAGTTTACTTTGACGACACGTTTGGTGCAGTGACTAAGCGATTGGCTTCTGCGCTACGGGTCGTGGGTTCGATTTCCACACGGAACAAAAATTTGTATGGCCTACAGGTGGTTGTTTCGGGTCTGGGCGTTTGTTTGTGAAATTTGCGTCTGTAAACGCACCCACGATACAAGAGAAATCTTAGTGTGGGGCAAAGTTATTTAAAAAAAAAAGAGTGAAAAAACTATTTAAAACGAGCGTACCTACGCTGAACACAATATTGTTTTTAATTATCATTACAGATAAACTCATTGATGATTTAATAAACCATTGAAAATCCTAATAATCTTTTTCATTTCAAGTAATATTGTGGCTTTCGCAGTGTTGTCTGTTTTTGTCACAAAATGACTTACGCATTGTTAGAACTTCACTGACGATATACGCCCCGCTACCAACCTTGCTGACTGGCTAATATTTTTACCACAGAATGAGCTATTTTCTGCTATGTGCTGACACGAGAGAAGAAGAAGACTGACGATATAAAGAATACTAACCGCACGAGGCGTGGCGATGCAGGCCGGGTGACTCTAATGAGCTGTTACCTTAATAATCCGCGGGCCACCTAAAGTATCACTGGACTGGATGACTGTTTAATAAAAGCAAAAGTCAAATTTCAAAATTCGATAATTTATATTCCTATGCAAAATGATTTTATATTACTTTTTTCAAAAATTCTTTATCCCTGAATTCATCCGTCTTTAACGAATTCAGAAAATGAAGCTTCTAATCCGTGACCCCAATCAAATGTGACATACAATGTAAATGCAGCTAATGTATTATGATAGCTGAGGATAGATAGTATTAGCGTATTTTGAAGGAAATCTTTGAACAGCTCTCTCATAAACTGTTCACTTTTGGGGAAAGTGGTATCTAGAACAAAAAATCACTATCGAACCGCAGCTGAGCCTGAAAAATCAAATGGCCTTAAAGCTGCGGTCCGATTGCGATTTGAAACAATTTTGTTAGTGAATTGGTTTCCTGAACTGAGTCTTAGAAAATATCGCCGAGATATAGAAAATATCGACATGAGCCTCACGAGTTCAAGAAAGTGTTCAAACTTACCATAATTCTTAAAATTATCGTATTTTCCACAAATTATTATCAACTCTGGCAAACTTTCAGGTGTTGAATAGATGTCTTTCATTGTTTGAAAACAAGTTTCTAATGTTCCCCAAATACCTTTAATTTTACTAAGGTCTACCATTACGCAGAAGAAGTACTTCCCACGTATAGGAGTCGAGAGTAGCACACTGTTCAATGTTTCTAATTTGCCACCATATTCCCAAATGTGACACAAAGTTTTATCGATTCCTTGTTTTTGATTTGATTTTCTCCCAAACGAATATTCCACCACTAGTGTTTCACGTGGAGGATCGATCTTTTCCAGAAAAGAATAGAGCAATGTTGTTTTTCCCTGAAATTTTTTACATTAAGACATCTTGCGATAAGGAAAAGCTCGACGTTAGGTATACCTACGTCAGGCTGGCCTGCCCACCTAGAGTGGTTCAAATCTCTTTAACAAAGAGATTATTATATTATTATAGAAGTACATGTATAATATGTATTATATGCTTGTGAGGTGGAGTACATTCGAATAATGCACATCTCGCAACCTAAATCCTGGGGCTGGGCCAGCTCCAGTCCCCGGGACCAAAAAATCTTAGCAGAATATTCAATTACAACCATGGTCGCAGCCCGAGTCCGGCATGAAAATCGATCCAAAATAACAAGCTGGTCTGCCATCACTATGTTAATAAAAACAACCCAGCCAAAGAATTAACTTTGCACCCCTCGGTTTAAAGCCCCTTTGATTATTACAAGTACATTGACTGTATAATAATCAATGTTTAGCCCTATTGGCCTTGAATGTGATTGTATTTTTAGGTAAAAATTTTTATTTAATACTTACAACAGATTTGCTTCCAACAAGAAATATTGTTCGTGAGTTATTTTCATTCGCGTTTGGCACGTTTGTAAGCGTTTTGTCAATTAACCGTGTAGCTATTTCTGGTATTGATAACATAATTATCTTGACTTTTGTGGCGTGAAAATTATTTGCTACTTCGTACTTACTAAGTATATTTTTGTCCTTTTAATAATTATTCCTAACCAACTTATTGAAAATAAGGAGTTACCGTTTCTCGTGCTATTAATTATAATATTTATCTCACATGTAATACTACTTTTTTTATGAGAGGGACGAACACAGATTACTTTTTCATAATAATATGAAACAAACAATACCTGTTTATATTTTTGGTTTCCTAGCAACCATTTAAGGGCCAAAATACACGTCCGATACTTGCTTCCGGGATCCGGATCCGACTATTTGATCGGTTTAATGAAATACACGTACGATGCTCGTGTCCGATTTTTTCGGAATTTATCGGAACCGACTATCGGAGGCAAGTATCGGATGTGTATTTGGGCTCTAAAAGGCAACCAAAATACACGTCCGATACTTACTTCCGATAGTCGATTCCGATAGTCTGATCAGTCTATCTAAAGGTGTCCGCGCCATGCATAAGATTGAACATGAATTACACGTACGATCAGACTATCGGATCGGATGTCAGAATCGTAAGCATCGTCCGGGCGTCGTATCCGATCAGATTGTCTGAAGGCGCGCGGCGCCGCCGTACGTACATTTGTCTAAAGCCGCGTTTTCACTTTGCTGCCGAGCAAACATTTTGATCAGAGCAAATGTTTGCTGTTTTGCCAGTGTTCACTGAAAGCAACTAGTAGGTACTTGTTTTCACTATGATACGACTATTTGTTCTGAAGTCTGTACGTTCGCACAGGTAGGTACATGCTCGTCCGCACAGTTTGCGTTTTCACTGTTGTGTCAAGAAACGGACGATCATCATGGACGTTGATTATTTTTGTCTTGTCTGTTTTGTGGGTCCCATGGGCACGAATGGGCCCTATAAATATAAATAAGTTGTAACGTTTTTTCTTGATTCCACTCCATGTTCGCTAAAAAGATCTGATGATCGTTCGCCGTTGCGTTCTTTTTCATTGAATGATAGAGCGAGCGAGCATTCGTTCACTGAGTTCAGCCGAACATCGTTGAACGAACTCGTTTGCTCGCACTGATATTACCATTTACCGGGCAAACACACGTTTGCTCGCTCAGAACTGTTCCCAGCGCTAAGTGGAAACCCGGCTTTATGATTGAATCAGTCTGCACCTCAGAGGTCTGCCTGCACCATGTAGGCAAATAGCCATTAATCACTTCTTTTCGAAAATCACTTCTAATATACGCACTGCGCAGCGCGACATCATTTTGTCATCACATTATCTCATTCCGAGATGAGATAAGTCATCGGCATGAGATTATGTCGCGTTGCGAACGTTAGGCTTTCTGATGTGAAGGTGGGAAGAGAAGTTAAAGGGCTTGACACACACTTAGCATCCGACACGAGTACACGACCTCATTCCTCGTCGGGCAGCAGGCACGGTGTAGCTACGTGTGCTACGCGCTGAACAATACGGCGCGTAATAATATAATACCCCTACGCAGGCGTGAAGCAGTGACGTGCTTATACAAAACATAGAAGTAATAATTATGTACTAGGTACGTACAACATGCAAAAACGTAATTCCGTAGGTATATGCTCTAAGAATTCGGCATGTAAAGTAAAGTGCTATTTCCAGCGCTTGAAATTATATGATGGTGAAGATTTTTACATGAATACACGAATACGCTTGACCTCGTTGAATACGTTCGATTCAGAGTCTTCAATACATTAACTTAGAATAAGTATGGACAACGAGTGTAGTACAAAATTCACGATAAAAGTGTCCTGAATTGACATACCATAAACTTAGAAATACCAACAAGCTCATTTACGATGGACGAAATCCTATGTCGTTATCATAATGCCTAATTTTGCTTGCAACAATTTTTACCATACGAAAACATGACAGCACTGCTCAATTTTTCAAATTTCGAAACTTTATCTAATGTTAAACGAAAATTTGGAGAACATAGGAGTAATAGAGCAACCTTAATTTTTAAAAGATTTTGTTACTAGTTATATTTATTGCGATCGCTAAATATTTAATCCAACTGAAAGAGCATAGAACATTTCTTGCAAAATTACAACATCGTCATTTTCAAAAACGCGATTTCGCTTCCTTTGCTGAAGTATCACCATCAGCATCATCATCATCTTCATCTAATTGATCTCGAGGAAAACTGAAATTAAATCAGAGACTTATTTTTTTTTTAATGAAACAATCTTTTGTCATGTGTATTTAAAAGAGTTTATGATAACTAAACAAACGAGCCCAAACGTCTCGTGCCCACTATTTGCCATTAGGAAGTTCCAGAGCCCGTTTTCCGGCTCTACCATCGGACCTACGTCATTATTTATGTAATGAAAAGTGCTTATGATGACAAAATACGTGAGCTGAAACTCGACGAGCCTACCATTTGTTCCTGTGCCTGCCTAATCTTCGGCTCCATCATCAAATTAGTTCAATGACATTTTAATGATCTAAGATGCACATACCTACCTGCAAAATTTCAGCTCGATCGGAAACTTGGTAGTGACCGAAAAACCAATACAATTTTGAAACGGAAGGACAACATACATATTTTCGTACATAATATTATGTTTGCATACAATGCAAGTTTAAAAATAAATTGTTTAAATGAATAGAACAAAACAAATTGCAATTGGTTCAAAATCGCAATACAAAAAAACATCGCGTAAAAATAACGACTCTTTGGAATCTTTGTTCTAAATTCTGACAAATATGTCAAGTTTCTTATGGTAATCCAACCAAATGAAGTTGACATAATTGGTCAAACAAAGGAAGGAAAATAAGATACTTTTTGTTTAGTTGGATTATTGTGTGTTTTGCTCTTGCAATTAATTCAATTTTAAGTAAAATACAATGTTCCTTAACAAAATAATACTTTAAAATTGTAAAACAATAATATACCTACTGAAAATATGATACACCATCAACTTTTTTCACTTTTTTGAGTAGTTTTTACACGATCTCACTACACAGAACGGCATTGTTGACATGTGACATTGAGGTGTAGCTACTTGTTCGCCCAAATGAAGAATGGCGCGCGCAATTGTAGCTCTTTTCAAATTCATTGTGTTTTAACTGACTTTCGGTTCGGACATTTTTGAGCGATGACCCGAGGTCCATAATTATTCTAAGTCAATGCTTCAATATAAAAACAAGTTTCCGAATATCAATTTTAATCGATGTATCAACTTTTTAACCTCAAAGCTAAAAACTAACTCTCTAACTAAATGTTGTAAAAGAAATCAACATGAAAACTATTCAGTGACGTCATAGAATAGGATCACTTGCAAAAGTTTAAAAAATAATAAAAAAATAACTACCGCGAAGTAAACAAAAATATTCAAATTAGTTTCTTAAAATAGCCTAAACTTTAAGAAAAAAAATACCAAAAAAAAAACTTTACATACCTATCGAATTGCAACATGCCGTACAACTGGAACAAGGAATAACAGCATTACCTATCAGTAGCGAAGGGTGAATTTTCTTAAAAGGGAAGCCGGACCAATTATTTGTTTAAATGATAATTGAAAATAATAGAGATACTAGTATTTGCCATATTTCGAAAGGGAACCCGAAAGGAATCGAGTTGTATGGAGCTTTCTGCCACTGTTATCTATCTAGTTTCTACTCACTTTACAGGACTATTCAGTAGTAGGTATAGGTATCCATCGCATGCTGTATGTACCTGTGTTTTGACTGACCTCAAATAAACTTTCAAAATGTCAAAACCGACATAAAAAAACTGATAAGAGTAAAATAATTATCATAATACTTATAAAATTAACAGTTTTTAGTCGGCCGAAGATCTACGATCTTTTCTGCCGCAAGGGCGGCGCTACTGCGAACGGAGGTTAAAATATGACAAAACTGTTAAATTCCTTGGGATTTGCCTTCATAATAATAACAATGTAATGTCCAATGTCGAATTGGGAATCCCCTGGCCCGGACGGACTGCACAACTTCTGGTTAAAATGGCTACGCAGTTCGCCTGCTCGTTTGGCCTCACAATTCCAGTCATCTTTGGACTCTGGGTCGCTTCCACAGTTTCTAACGACAGGAGTTACCCACCTGCTCCATAAATCAGGTAGTACCGTGGAACCCAAGAATTATAGACCGATCGGGTGAATTTCAACAAATGCCATTTTTCTTATCATATCGGTGAACTTTTTCATTTATATATATTTTTTATTTTTTTCATGTTTAATGTAATATTTAGGATACTAAATACTCCCTTATTGGTAACCATCAACGTATCTTTTAAGACTATGGAGAAAATTCAGTTTGAATTCTGGTTTCCACCGATGTGACAATCCGGCACCGATTATCTTTTCTGTACACCGATATGATAAATTTATTCACCGATGTGATATACATATACAGCGATATGATAATCTATCCACCTTTGAACATCAAAAAAGAAATAGTAGGCTTATACATTTTTGAAGGAGTGACTAAGAACTGAATACCTGAACTAAGGGTATTATTTTCTTAGAATAAAAAATAATGTTTTTTTTTATTATCATTGTGTTTATTTAAAAGAAGTATAAAAAACAAAAATTTCTTGTACGTTATTGTACAATACACATTTATTAATGTGGCGATCAAGCTAATTGTTTTGCCATGTGTACACTTAAAACATTGTGGCGTTCTAGGTTCAACAATACCTACTAAGAATAGAAACTTTATATAAGAAAACTTTATATACCTAATTAATCAGCCTTTTAAGTTTAACCTTAATCATAACAACACTACAATAATCACAGCTTTAATTATCACTTAACACTTTCGCTGCCCAGCTTATGTACAATAAATTTTATTTACATGCCATATTACGTTTCACGTAAATACATAACAACCCGGGAGCCGAGTCCATCGGCGCGATAGTTACGTAACGGGATCCCTATGCCCAAGCACCCGGTAGCCGAGTTCGCCGCCAACTCGCGAGCCGCGTGTAGGGTTGTCTAATTCATGAGGAAAATATTTTCATTCAGCATGGTTACTGAATAATATTTTTTAATTACTTTTATTTACTATGCAGATGTTTTGTCATTAGGAATTACTTAGATAGGTAAGATATTTGCAGATACTGCTGGTATTTTTTTTATTTCATAGATAGGTACTTATTTATAAATTGATTCTAGGGATTTACACACTTGTTCGCGTTCATGTAATAGATAGATATTCAAATATAATAGATGAATCAATTGATATTAAAAATGTAATTGAGGTAAACATTAAAATGAATTGTTTATTGACATAACAATTTACACAAATCCTGTAAAGTGCCTGCCTTCTGAGCTGGGTTAGAAAACTACATGTATAAACTACATGTATGTAGAAGTCAGTGCCTACTCCCTAATTGACAAAATTATAGTGATATGCTAACAATATGTACCTACCAAGAAATATTAATTCAGAGAATATGAAAAGAAAATGTTAGATCTACTAAGAGAAAGTCATTTTTACAAAAAAAGTATTTAATGATAATTATTATTATGGGAGCTCTATATGAGTCCAATCAACCAATTAAATAGGTTTCACCAAAACTCTTGATCAATCTAATAGAGATTGATCAAGAGTTTTGGTGAAACCTATTTGGAGACTCATATAGAGCTCCCCTAAATAAGGCCGCGTGGGGGGCGACCCAGTAACGGCTGGCGCTCAGCCGGTAGTCGCCGAAGGTGGAGCCGCGCAGGCCGGAGCACCTCCTGCAAAATGCCGTGCGCCCGCGCCCGCCCTGACGGCCCCACTGCCACCGCAGGTGATGGTGGTGGTGGTGGTGGTGGTGGTGGTAATGGTGGCGGTGTCGGTGGTTGCGGTGGTGCTTGCGGCGCTTCTCTGTAAAAATATCAATTTAAGAATCTAAAAATCCTTGGATAAATGTAAATGTGAAAATATAAATCTTCAATGTGATATGTTATATATAACTTATTATGAACACCATATTGAAATCCACTTAGAATATTAAGTGAAATAAAATAAAGTGTTTCTGTGTATAGAAACAGACTGTAATTTTATTATGTTTTACATTATTTATCTAGAGGTTTTTTTTTTTTATCTAATTAATGACACAAAATGAACAAGAGAATATTCAAACTACCTTTATTTGATAAAACTAGAATCTAAAAATCCTTGGATAAATGTAAATGTGAAAATATAAATCTTCAATGTGATATGTTTTAAATAACTTATTATGAACACCATATTGAAATCCACTTAGAATATTAAGTGAAACAAAATAAAGTGTTTCTGTGTATAGAAACAGACTGTAATTTTATTATGTTTTACATTATTTACCTAGAGGTTTTTTTTTTATCTAATAAATGACACAAAATGAACAAGAGAATATTCAAACTACCTTTATTTGATAAAACTAGTTTTCTTGTATTACTATAGAGACCTTAGAACCTGTCATGTGAATATTTAGGAATCAAACCACACTTACATGTTTTGCGTTTTAACGCAGCACAACACCAGCCACCACCAACCATGACAAGTAAATTCGGGCATTCTGAAAAAAAATAACACTCAGAACATGCATAGAAGTAACAATAACATAGCATCACTGGAATACACCTTGACCATTATTCAAAATAGACCAATACAATTAATTTGTGTGTAAATCTCTCAAACACAAGCTCATTCATTCGTTAGATTATGTTGCCCAAAGCCTCAAAAAACATGCCAAGGTAGCTGCCGAACCTTATGTTAGTAAATCACTTCATTGTATTATTAGTACCATACACAAGCCTTCTCTTGTTCATAGAAAGAAATTTTAATTTATACTCACTCGTTATGTACCTCGTAGTCGGTCAATCGAACACGAACAGTGGAGTGGATGGATGGAATAGATCGACGTTGGTGGTTTGAAGTTTCGAAATTTAAAAAGTTTTTAGCACCTTGGTAAAACTTTTTGACATAAAGTTTATTGCAGACGTTCGGAATTTAACGAAAAGTAAATTGTCTATGGAATGTCATGCACCAACTTCCGTTACAGAAACGAAAAACGTAATTAACAATACAAATTAATTTAGTAGTTTTAGAATGAATATGAACGTAAAAAAATATATTGGGTCTTTTCAACAACAACGCAACGAATACAACAAATAGTTTATAGAACCGATTAAAAAAAAAAAAAAGCTTATACAAATGAATATTTTGTGGCGGCATCTATCACGCCACATGCGAACTACGCAACACAGCAGTACTAGAAGACGACTACAGCGACATTAACAACTCTCAGTTCCTACATCGCGCTATCATGATTTTTCCTCCACAATTTTATTCAATTGTGCAAATAAGAGTTACTAATTTCTAAAGAAAACGTCTTTATTGCTTTATTAAAGATTTGTTTTCGTTATTTTTAAACATAAAAAATCGTCGGCGAGGGATTGGTCCTTAAGCTCGTCAAAAACACGCCGATGCGCTTTGTTTCCATTTAAAAATGTTAACAAGGGATTAAAAAACTTAAGCTCAATAAAACACAATACATGCGCTTTATTTTCACTAAAAATTCGTAGAAAAAAGATTAAAAATGTTTTGTCGCCTTCTATTGTTTCTAAGTACCTTAAGCTCGTCAAAAACACGCCGATGCGCTTTGTTTCCATTTAAAAATGTTAACAAGGGATTAAAAAACTTAAGCTCAATAAAACACAATACATGCGCTTTATTTTCACTAAAAATTCGTAGAAAAAAGATTAAATATGTTTTGTCGCCTTCTATTGTTTCTAAGTACATTGTTCTACTCAGGTAAATATGGATTAGGATTTCGGGTAAGTACCATGTTATTATTATTGTTTTGCTTCTAAAATAATTTGGTAGCTCATTCGATATTTGTTTGCGCTTCCGCCTAGACCTATACCGAATACTCTCTCCCGTTCTCTGCGTTACCTTTGTTTGTGATTGACGACTACTGGCTTTCCTACTGGACCCTGATTCTCTTACGATTGGAACCGTGTTGTAATCCGATACATTGTGACCTGTGCGCTGTTTACTGGACTCGATCTTAGCCTGTGATTTGGACTGTGTTGTTGTTTTTGTGTTTATTGTGTTAATCACAATGGCAAATTATAGTGATGAAGTGCGCCAAAACTTGTTAGAAATCTTCGGAGAAGATTTTGAAGAGCCTCATGGCCCTTCGACAAGTTCTGGCCCTGCAACAAGTTCGGGTCCTTCGCCTAGTGTTGGCCCTTCGACGAGTTTTGGCCATTCATCAAGTTCGAGCTACCCGGCTGCTGAACTTGTGCAAATCCAGCGCCTAGTTGATGTTGATGAGGAGGCAAACGCTGACATCAACTCAGATGAAGAATTCCTTGACGCCGATGTTGAGTAAGTAATATTAATAGTAAATATCTGATCTAGAAGCCCCAATCAAATTTTTTCACAGGCGACTGCTTATCATGATGACCTTATTATGTACCTTAACACGTTCCCTGTGCAGCTAGGATTATGGGTACCGCCCCATATGTGTAATCAAAAAAATTTTGTTTTATTTTTCTCCCAAAATTTTGATGATAGAATGATGTTTTTCAATTATTCTTTTATTTAGTACAATTTTCATACGTTTATGTCGATAAAAATGAATAAGCTCCCATGTGTATAAATTTAAAAGACTATAAACTTGTTTGGACTCGTGCCCCATGAATGCTGATGATGATGATGATGAGATGTTGAGACTCTAAATGCACCATCGATGGGTCATGCACAGTTATTAATATTAAATAAACATATTTTGTACCTCAACAATTTTAGATATAATGACGTTTAAAACAGCATTTAGCTAGGCGGGCCTGCAAAAGATTTGGTGTCCAAATATCGTCCACTATGATTTTTTTAAAGGTACAATATGTTCATAAAACTTATGTAGAATGTTATTTTTAGCGACTCTGAAGAGAGCTGTAACAGCGACAGCGACCAAGAGACCGAAGATGAAGAAGATTCAGCACAAGGACAGGGGAACGAAGACTGGACCCTGCATCGGCGCGCACCTCGCCCTCCAGTTTTCACCTCTCAGGAGGAGGTACGAAATTTTGATGGTGCTACACCATTTGATTTTTTTAAATTGATGTTCAGTGATCAAATTTTACAACAAATTGTGGATTCCACAAACGAGTGTGCTAATCAAATATTGGCACAATGTACCGCACCTCACGCCAGAATCCATAGATGGAAAACATTAACTGTCGAAAAATTAATGATTTTTCTCGGCATATTGTTCCAGATGGGACATATTAAAGTAAATAGATACTCTGAATACTGGAGAAAACATTATTTATTTGATTTATTTGCCAAAAAATTCATGTCAAAAAATATTTTTTTGTTAATATTTAGATGTTTACGGTTTGGCCAGCATAATTTAGACAGCTTGATTGCCTATTTTAATAATATAATGGCGGAATTATACAGTCCCGGCGAGGAATTGTCAATAGACGAATCGATAATTCTAAGCCGTGGACGTAGCGGAATCCGCCAATATATGAAAGGCAAGCGCCACAAGTACGGCATCAAGCTGTACATGCTAGCCACACCGAGTGGCCTTTCCCTCAAAATTCATTTGTACAAAGGAAAAAGAGATCAAGATGTAGGAGGGAAAGGCCACACAGACAAGGTGGTGGCAAAACTGCTGGAAAATTATTTAGGTACAGGGCGCCACGTGTACATGGACAATTTTTATAATAGTGTTGGACTCTCAGAGTTCCTGTTGCGTAATGATACGAATGTTACTGGAACTCTGAGAGCCAACCGCAAAGGAAACCCAGCAGTGATTACAACCAAATTGAGTAAAGGTGGTAGCATCTACAGGTATAACCGCAAGGGTGTTTGTGTTTGCAAGTGGCGTGACCAACGTGACGTCTTGACTATCAGCACCATTCATTCTCCAGAGCTCAGGCCAGTGACAAATAGGAGAGGCCAAGAAATTTTAAAACCCGAAATAGTGACAAAATATAACGAATTTATGAGTGGTGTTGATAGGCAAGACCAAATGTTGTCATACTACACTTGCGAACATAAAAACATGCGTTGGTACAAAAAAGTAGGCATTCACATCTTCCAAATGATGATGCTGAATGCCTACTATTTGTACCAACTTAAAACAGGCATAAAAACAGATTTTTATAAATTTCGAGAGGCGGTTATTACCAAAATGCTACCGCCTCCTCCTCCAAATGGAAGTGGACAGGTCAATGAAACAATCGTTCATTTACCTGTCCACTTGCCCAAAGACGGAAACAGAAACACAAAAAGAAGAAGGTGTAAACACTGTTGGGACACCACCAAGAAAAGGGTAAACACATTGTGTTATTGTCCCACGTGCCATAATCAACCCGGCCTGTGCCTAGAATGTTTTAGAGCATATCATAAATACTAGGCAGTAAACTCTTGCCTTAATACTTTTGGTGAGCAGCCACCTGCTTCGGTCGGACAGCAGATACCTCCTCACCATAAATATTAAGGCAAAAGTTTACTAATTATATTGTAAATATTTTTTAAGTTATGTTAAGTTATGTTAAGTTATGTTAAGTTATGTTAAGTTAAATTAAGTTCGATTTAAGTTAATTGATCTAAGTAAGATTTTTTTCTGTATTAAGTAATTGTAAGATGTGATCTGTAAGTAATTGAAACAATTTTTAGAATAAAAAGGATGATTCTATATTTTGAGGTTTTATTTAAATAAATCAGTTCCTTGCGGCATTTTAGAAGCTGCCATCGATGCATCTTGGCGATGGATCTTTCCCATCACTAACGAATTCAGCTATCCATCGACAATATCAATATGGCGGCGTTTTTTGTATTATTTCTAAGTACAGTTTAAAAATAATTTTACTATTGCACATACACAATTAGTATAGTAATATTGAAAAGTTTTATTCCGATTAGCAAGACAAAGAGTAGGTACTTTAGTGTTAGGAGAGCAATAGGTACTAAGTGCACAGAGTCACGAAACAATATGGACTACAGTTTCAGATTAGTTCCATAACACATTATTTTATTGCTTCGATATTTTTACATCGATAATTACTTACCCTATTATTATTTTACGTAGATATGCAACGACACTCATAGGATATTATTTTATGATAGTACTTATCAAACTAAATGAACACTAACAATTTACGTAAAACTAGGCAGTTTGGCCTGATGACTATAGCCTGCCCATAGAGAACAAAATAGTAAAAATAACAAGTTGTCATTGGCAATTTTGCGCGAGCGCAAAAGATTCAATTACTATGGCGGAATCAACCAGTTTTATCATGTAAGTATTGTTTACTTTACCTACACGACTGGTCCAGAAGGAGGCCTACAAATATTACTGTTCAGTTCTATGAATTAGCTATATAGTTAGGAAGTTGACTGGCGTCTGCGTGTTATAATAATTTGGTAGTATGATTTTTCAAAGCCTACGTTTTTCTCTACTGGGGACTGTGAGATATACCTTCTTGTTAGCCTTTTAACTTTATTTATGAATTGGTGTCATTACATCTTTATAGCTATATACGTCTTTATAACTTTATTGTTAGGGAAGACGAGGATACGCTGCCCAGTACCTGGGTCGCGTCAGAGAGACAGCCTCCGGCAGATCCAGGTACCGGCGACGGCGACGCGAACAACTTGAGAGCCTTGCTGCGCGTTGCCGAGTGCACGACCTTGATTGACAGGCCAGCAAAGCGACCGTGCATTCGGCAAGAGTCGCAGCCAGCTCCTAGTGCTGCTGAGAAGCCCACGCCAAAAGGAAAAGGCGTGGGCAAAAAAAGTAAAAAAATAATAAATAATAATAAATAAGTCATATTCATCTTTTATTTAACGACTCGAAGTACTTACCTACTTTAAATAGGGATACATTTTTTTTGTTTTATTTGCAATGTTAGCCATTGTTTTAAGTTTAAATCCATCGATCACATATACGGGTAGATACACAATCTCATACAAAAATAAAGCCAAATAATGGCACCACAACAGTACTAGATTATGTAATAGATATAATGAAAACAACAAGTTACAAAATGAACGCTAACTCTAAGTAATAAGGTACAAGTCTCTTCAAAGGGTATAACTTACAAGTAACATTCTTATTCACTGCGATTGACGTACGCGCGACTGCTACGTCAGTGGCCCCTAGAAAGAAAGAGATAGATGCGTGCAGTGTGGGCTGTGGGTGAAGGTAAAGTAAAGTCACAAATTAGATTCGTAATAATTTATATATATTATTAGTATGTCTTGTGGTTTAATCATACTTTTTTTAGCTATTTTACATTCGATACTTACTGAAAATACGATACTCCATCTTTTCTTGCACTTTTATGGTATAATTTTTGCGCTTTTTAACTGCACATCGGGCATCGTGACAATTCTGTCTAGCGATACGGCGATCACGCGATTGAGAGCGAAACAAAACATAATACTAGTGGCCTTCGTGTATTTACCATTATGTGTTATGTGATCAATGTCTAAATCTAATTAACTTCGCATTTATACTTCACATTTTGACAACCCTAGTAGCGCGTTTTGATTTGCACCCTGTAGGCGGGTGCTGGGCATGCCTATATTACAACAATAGCTATGTATAGACACGACTCGGGAGGCGAGTTGTGGGCACACGAACGAATAATTTTTCGACCCGGGAGCCGGGTGCTGGGCAGTGAATGTGTAATTTAATATTTTTAAAATCTTTGTTCTCAGTGCGTAAGTATCATAGATTACATAGAGATCGCTTATATCTTACATCTAGCAAATAATCTTTACCCTTAAAAAAAAAACTTAAATTAAATCTGTCAGTATAATTTGGTTATTATGTTAATCAGCCTTTAAGTTCAACATAAATCACTACAGAACTTGAACCGTCTTCGTACTCCACTTTTATTAAATTGCACCATAATTAGACTTTTAAGTCATAGAAGACTATGTAGTATACCTATAGTTAATCACAGCACTTAATTACGTACTTTTATAATTATTATCTGTTACAACAATTAAACCTTTTTTTTTTCAATTAAAACTAAAAACAATAAAAATAAAAATTTTAAAAACAAATCAGCCCAGATCAAAATAAGTCATCATCAGTGTCACTGCAACCAAATATATAATTAAATCTCTGTTTGATGTCAGGAGTTGGTTTACGTGGCTCATTTTTTTCTTTTTTAAAGTTAATTTTAGATTTTATTCTAAATATTTCCTCATCGGTGTCACTGTCTTCCACGGTAGGACTTGAAAATCTATTAGATGCTTTTACCGTATCCTCTTTATTTACGAATTGAGTTGATTCCTCTAAACCAACTAAAATGTTCGTGTCAATTTTCTCTAAAAATGAACAGGCAGGAGTACTTTGATCAAGATCTACATAGTTCAATAGCAAATTTTCAGACATTTTTGTCGAAGAGGATGATCTGGGTGCCGCATTTTCCGAGATTTTTAATGTATTTGATGGTGTAAAATACTTTGAATGTGATGGCTGTGGGAACAAAATTAATTTGTCAGTTAACTTTACTGGTCGCATTTTAGTGATATCTATTTTGGATTTAGTTCTGGATTTTTTATTACTCGAAGTAGAAAGTTGAGGTTTAGACTTAATTTCGTGTTCGGTTGACAAATTGTGGAAGTCTAGATGTTTGCCATGTGGACATTTAACAACATATTTCATACATTCATCTTCTATACAAGAAAGTCGACGTAAAACTATACGATTTTTAGCTTCTTTAGTCCAAATGACTTGTTTGACTTGCAATGTTCCACGAAATGTGTTCAAATTTGTAGGGAGAAGCCAGTCCTTTTCTTCAACTTCATATTCTTCTACAGTACTAATTTTCACGCCTTGGATAGCAGATTTTAAATAGTTTACAAAAGAGTCTATATTATTCATATCACCATCGTGTGCAACAAATCGATCCGCCGTTCGCTTCAGTAGCCCACCTACTCCATCTGGCGCACCTTTTCCATGACCACATTCACTATAGTTCCATATTATGTTAGTCAGAGAAGAGCAGTAAATACTGAGTTGGGACATAATATAAAAAAATTTCTTATTCCGATACTGGCCTGATGGAGAATCAGAAATAATAATAAGATTCTGAACAATTGGAGCTTCCTGTTTAATTTCTTCTAATATTGGAACAAGGTGAGCCCAAACGGCGGCAGCATCATGGCGCAGTGAAGAACTAATAGTGCAGAAACATTGAGTTGTTATATTCTCTTCCTTATTTTTATAGTAAATTACAGCAGTGTGTAATGTGAATTGTTGACGACTGCCACCAAAGTGCATAGATTGTATTTCGGACCCGTACTTGGAGCTATAGTTCTCACTAAAGTCAATGTGAACGACACAATCCTTTTCAGTCATGTTTTGTTTGTAGTGCTTAAAAGCTTGACTTTGATTTCGTATATTACTACAATGTGTTAAGAACGGTTTCAGATTGTTTTCAAATATTTTGATTAGTTGTAATGGTTTAACGGTTATTTTTACTTTTTCTACATTAACGGCTATTTTATCGACTCCATTTTTTTTGTAATTCTTTTTTATCTTCTTCCAATTCCAATAAATAACATCTTTGGAGTTATCAAATTCTTGATAATTTAAATGACGATTCTTACAGACAGGACATGTTCTTTGCAGGCATTCTACCTTAAAAATATCACAGCAAATACTACTTAGAATTTCAGTCGTGGTGTTTTCTTTTATGATACGATTTCTTTTTAAAGATGATATAACAAGATCCATGTTCTCATGTTTCTCACATAGGCATGTATTTCTCAAGTTTAATTTTGGCTGCGTGACCCAAAACGGCCTCATTCTTGTAAAAGTGACGTAACTGATTGGAGGGTAGCCCGAAGTCAAATACTTTTTGTGTAAATTTTTAATTGTGTCTTTCATCAGCCTTTTCTGTTTTTTTACTCCATTTTGTGTGACAGTATCCTTTTTACCTGGGCAAAGATTTGAATTTTCATCATCCTCAAAAAACTGAACAACAATCTTACGGATACGTTTTTGCAGGTCTATATTTTTTGGCTTCGTTGGGATTCGTCTCACTTCTAAATTACTCTGTTTTAATTTCTTAAATTCTTGATGTAGTCTCATGTATCTCTTTTTGTACATTAGTTTCTCTTTATTAGCCTTTGCCAATTGTTTTCTTAAATCGTGTATTTGCTGAGTTTTAACGTTTTGATATTTACGAAATTTCATTTTAATGTCTTGTTTGAATTTAACAGTATTAAAGGATGTGTCTAAGTTAGGACTATTTGGGCGTAATGTTGATTCTTCTGAATTTATAGAACTAATACTTGGCGTTCGTAAAGGAGATGCTATTGATAAATCTAGGGGACTGCTTGTACGTAAATAGTGGGAACTACTCGCTACTATGGCATCAATACGCAAATTAGGACTATTACATCGAACATTCTGTCGCAATAGCCGTGGGCTATGAGGTCCTATTAGTTCTTGAGAAATACCGGGCTCATTATCTTGATTTTTCGGTAGCGATTCTGCGTCATTGGTCTCTGAAACACTTGTTGGGTTGTTGCGGGCACCATTTGCCTTATTTTTTTTCCGCTGATAATATGCACGGGCACTGATTCGGTTTTTCTTTTGTGCATTGCGACGTGCATGTGCAGTCATTTGGCTTCGGGTTAGGATAAGTCCAGCTGCCTTTCTTTTAGCTAAGCGTTCTCTGTCTTTTCTTAAATGCTGCTCTCTTAACACAGGATCACTTTTGATTTTAGCTTTTCTTATTCTTTCCATCAACCTCTTTCTCTCTTTTTTCTCCTCCTCGTTTAGTTTTGATTTCAGCATTCTTAAACAAAATTAATCTTAAACAAAATTACTCGAACGAATTGTGTGCGGCACGAGCTGCACACAAGTTAATATTTATGAAAGTTAAAAAATATAATATGTGTATATGTATGTATATAATGTATGGTTGTAGGTATGCTCCATTGTTTTTTTGTTTACTTTAATGAAATGACACTATGTCTACCAATATGATAAAATTACACCGAGGTGATAATATGATCTACCGATGTGATAAAACAATCCACCGATGTGACAAAACTATGCGTCGATCATGAATCAAAACACCGATATGATATTTAAGACACCGATTGATTTTTCTTATCACATCGGTGTAAATTATCACATCGGTGGTAAAAAAGACCACCGATTACAGCGATATGAGAACAGCGACGTGAGAAATTATCGACTTTTTTGAAAATTATGAAAAATGTATAATATTTAGGCTAAATTCAAGTACCTATAATGATGCTAATTTACTTACTATGTCTGTTAGAACCAAACAATCGTAATAAAACTTCACATTACACTAGAAAAATGCAACCACCGATAATATAAAATAATTGCTTGGAAGTAACTGAAATGTCGTACTTACGTAATTGGCGGGAATATGCAGCGATTTGACACACGTCCGTCCTGACTGCGCACTAGCACACACTAACGAGGGAAATAAAATTGGGGTGGGGACACTGTCGGACTCATCGATGCAAAGTTAGGTTTAAATTACTTTTGTGCAGCGATATGACAAAATTTTGCGAGACAAGTACATTTATGCCTCTCAGTAATAAATATTATGAATTACGTAATAAAATATGCTACATATTAATAATAAAACTAATATTCTATGAAATAGAATAAGTTATATTCTTAAGTTACTTATTTTTATAACGATATAAGCGTTTTTGCTTGTAAAAAAAGTAGAGGGACAGCACCGATGTGACAAAAATAGAGGTTTATGTATTTATTTCTACCTTTGTAAATAGACTTAGACAAATAATATTTTATGCCACAACCCAATAAATACCTAATGAATACAAAAAAAATAGTACAGAACAATATTCCTTTTTTCAAATACTAATTTCAATGAAGACAAAAAAAAAGTCGTTTGGGAAATTCACCCGATCACATGTTTACCAACGGTCTATAAGCTTCTTACGTCCATTTTGAGATCCAAAATTAATACTCACATTGAAAATTATTCTATTAAGGCTGCTTCTCAAAATGGATGTAAGAATGGTTCCCGCGGTACTAAGGAGCTACTCCTCATTGATACGGTCATCAGCCAGCAGGTTCGCCGATCCCGAAAGGATCTGTCGACATGTTGGATAGATTACAAGAAGGCCTACGACTCGGTGCCACATACATGGCTCATGAGGGTGCTGGAGTTGTATAAAATAAATACAACTCTATGCGCCTTCCTGACGTCGTGTATGGGGCAATGGAGGACGGTCCTTCGCTCTCCAGGATATTGGTAAATTCAAGGGATAGGAGAACCAATCAGGATTGAGCGAGGTATATTCCAGGGCGATAGTCTGAGCCAGTTGTGGTTTTGCCTAGCCTTGAACCCCTTAAGCACACTGCTGGAGGGGTCGGGGTTAGGCTATCGATTGAGAAGAGGTGGTCAGGTAATATCTCACTTCCTTTCCATGGATGATCAGAAACTCTTTGCCCCTTTGCCCCCAACAATTTGCGACTGCTAGAGTTACTGAAGGTAACTGAAAACTTCAGTAATTCCATCAGGATGGAATTTGGTGTGGACAAATGTGCAGTCATGCATGGGATAAAGCGAGGGAGGATTATGGAATCCGTGGGAACCCAACTCTCGGATTTCATACACCTTAGATCCCTCTCCCCAACCGAAACCTACAAACATATACTTGGGCATGTCGGAGGCGTTAGGCATCAATGAGATTGACATGAAGCAATCGTTGAGGGACCGCTTCTATGACCGCCTGAAAAAAGTACTTTACAGTCTTTTATCAGGTGGAAATACGGTGCGCGCCTTCAACGGTTGAGTCATGCCGGTCCTGATGTATTCCTTCGGCATACTTAAGTGGACTCAAACCGAACTTGACGCCCTGGATAGGAGGGTCCGATCGCTGCTGACTGCCAATCGAATGGATCACCCACACTCATCGGTAATGAGACTGTCCATTCTGCGGAAGTGTGGGGGTCGAGGCTTTTTAAATGCTAAGACCCTCCACAACCGCGAGGTGTGCAGTCTCAGGGAGTACTTCTTCCAAGCCGACGTGGGGATGCATCGAGATGTGGTCGCAGTGGACAAAGGATTCACCCCGCTTTCCTTGGCTAAAGAGAACTGGCGCAAGCCTATAATACTTGATACTAATGACCGCAGGGAGGTATGGCGGAGCAAGGAGCTTCACGGACGCTTCTACCGGGCCCTTCATGGACCCGATGTAGATTCTCTAGCGTCCGTGGCCTGGCTACGTTTCGGTAACCTATTTGGGGAAACCGAAGGTTTTGTTTGTGCAATTATGGACAAAGTAATGATGACGAACAATTACAGAAAATATGTTGTGAAAGACGGCACGGTTGACATCTGTTGGGCATGTCAATGTCCCGGTGAATCTATCCGACACAATTATTATCTCTGGTTGTTCTCGTCTTGCTAACGGTGAGTATTTGCACAGGACAACCACGTAGCTAGGATTATCCACCAGTAACTAGCTCTCAAATACAACCTTGTGGACGCAGAAGTATCTACTATAATTGTATCCTTAGCTAGTCTGTGCTACTATACTACAAGCACAGTGTACCTACTTACTACATACAGTGGGTCAACGCCCATACATTTGACATGTCCTATGAAATGTCAAAATTATGTAGGGGCGGTGGTTATGTCCCAAGTATGCAGTATGACTACTCGGGGCATAACCTCCGCTCCTTCACCCCGCAACCCCCCGCACGATTGTTCTGCGACAATGTTCTACGTTGACCGACTGTAAGGAGTAAGATATAGGTAGACTGTGCTACAAGTATGTACCCGACCCAGTTCTCGAGAATGGTCATGTCACATTGTACTGGGATCGATCTATCATCACCAGTGATCGGAAAAAGGTGAGCTAATTTACCTAAACTTCAAAGAACACAGACAAAAACTGGAGACTTCCTTACAACATTTTTTTTCGTGAAAATTATTCCGGGTTTCGGGACACCACTAAATTACATTTAATATTAATAGTACAGAAAACAATTAAATTCGTTTCCTATTTTTGTTTCCCAAAATTGTCACAAAACCAGATGACACGTTTTTCATTGTTTTTAAAAAGAGATTGTTTATTGTTTTCAAAAAAGGAGATAATTTTTATTTTTTGAAAACAAATGAAAGAAAATCTCCGAGAAAGTTCTCCCGAAAAAAAAAATGTTGTCGTAAGGAAGTCTCCAGTTTTTGTCTCTGTTCTTTGAAGTTTAGGTAAATTAGCTCACCCTTTTCCGATCACTGATCATCACCGACAGGACTATTGTTGCCAATAAGCTTGACATCGTGGTGATAGATCGAGAGCGTCTCACAATGATTGTTGATATCACGGTTTCGCATGACGACAACCTTGTGAAAGGCGAGAAAGATAAAGAAATTAAATATCAAGACTTGGCACACGAGGTTATCGCCTTATGGGATGTTGATTCAGCAATCTTTGTGCCGACAATCGTTACGGCCAATGGTTTAATAGCCAAGATCCTCGACCAACATTTAAAGAGGCTCTCGTTGGGCAGCTGGATCAAGGGCATATTGTCAGGAAGTTCCTCTCTCTGAGGCCCTGACTACTGATAGCTTGGACCCTGTTCCCGATGCCGGTGGGCTACTATATTTTTATATTTTTAAATGTTTTTATTTTTATTGTATGGAAATATTTAAAAATGTAATTTTGTATGTTATGTTATGATTAAGCCGAATAACAATGTAACAAATCATTTTATTTCAGACCAATTTTACAGTCCAAATATCTGTTTTAATATCGGTTCTGTATTATATGTGAAATCGTGAAATCAATCGATCTACAGTCTGTCAAAAAAGAGATAAAAAAATAGGGGAGCCACTAGTCATACATTATAAAATATTAATTAACTTATTAAAAAAAAACCTCTGAAAGAACTTTGGGGGCAGGGCTCCAAATACACGTCCGATAATTGCCTCCGATAGTCGATTCCGATAGTCTGATCATCAGTCTATCTGAAGGTCTCCGCGCCATACATTTGATTGAACATGAATTACACGTACGATCAGACTATCGGATGTCAGAATCGTAAGCATCGTCCGGTTTCGTCCGGGCGTCTTCGTCGTCCAGAAAAAATCGGACACGAGAATCGTATGAGTATTTCATGAATCCAATCCATAGAAGTAATAAGCGATCGGATAGTCGGATCCTAAATATTTAATTGGTTTTTTCACTGTCACTTATTATTTTTGCAAGAGATATATTAAGAGATTTCTAAAAAAAAATAGTGAATTACTTCTTTGTTTTAAACGAGCTACAAGACGGGACGGGCATTGGTGTTAGAGTGCGCGCAAGATAAGTCTGCGCGCGGCTGAAATCGGAACTAATCATGGTCCACCAAAGTGTGTGCCGTTTTATCAATTTTGATAGTAGAACTACCTGATTGTAGGAATATTTAACGGGAAATTATGGTATGCGCTAAAAAAGTTAAGCTTAAAAAGCGGTAGAGTGCGCGCAAGATAAGTCTGCGCGCGGCCGAAATCGGAACTAATCATGGTCTACCAAAGTGTGTGCCGTTTTATCAATTTTGATAGCAGAACTACCTGATTGTAGGAATATTTAACGGGAAAATTATGTTAAGCGATAAAAAAGTTAAGCTTAAAAAGCGGTAATTTGAACTTTTGCGATCATGGCAACGTTTAGCACGCCCTCAGTCGCGCGCAGAGTTATCTTGCGCGCACTCTAATTTGAACTTTTGCGATCACGGCAACGTTTAGCACGCCCTCAGTCGCGCGCAGAGTTATCTTGCGCGCACTCTGTATTGATTACGGTTGTCTGGATTGCCCTTAGTTATGCTCTAAGGGATTGCCTGTATTGTGATTGTCTGTGGTATGAAGTACAGACCAAAAAATAAAATGAGTTTATTTATCTGTGGAAATGGCGATTGATGATTCTGGTGTCAAGAGATTTAAGAGATTTTTGTAGAAAATCTTGTGCGAATAAATTGCGTTGTAATATCAGCGGGGTGTAATTTCTTTCATTTAAACTTTAGATTTCTTTGAAATAGTTCGAAGTGCATTTTATTTGACATCGATGATTAGTGTCAACTGATTGCAAGTGGTAAGAAATACATTGTCACCTTCACTCTTGTCCTAAAACTTTATTTATTTATTGTGCTTACATATTTATCATTGTTTATGTTTTTAATCGAAATTTACTGTTTACCTGATCTTGCCTTTTCAATATTTTAAAAAATATGTTGGTGATCGTTTGAGATATTATTACGAAAGAGAAAGGCCATTCTCCACATTATTCTCATAGTCATAATAATCCGTAACCTACATAAAATTACATTTTTTTTTTATATCATGACTATGTACAATGTTACATTATAATTTGTGTATTATTGATGTATAGAAATTGTATAATTGAAGTATAAATTAATGTTTAAAAATTATATTTTTATAGGTGTTCTATCTTTTTTGTCAGCAATAGATATATTAAAATGTTTGCACCAATGGACTTGTGACTAATGTACCATTTACAGTTATTTTATTTCCATTTCAGGTGACCTGGGCCACTAAATTGAGAAGGTAGTTACTTGAGTTCATTGTATTCTTGATTTTTCAAACAAACATGTTTATAAAAAAAACACTTGTTATAATGGTAATTTAGCTGTGCCTGACAAGGTCCATATATCTATCCGGTCCGTATAGCACCTAGAATGTATACTGTATAAGGCAAATACAGAATAATATTATGAATTATAATAAAAATAATTGAGTTATAATGCAATACAAATTAATAAGAACTTATTGTAATGTAGATGGCGGAAGTGGATCCAGAAACCCTGTTAGAATGGCTGCTGACCGGACAGGGCGATGAGCGTGATATGCAGCTCATTGCTCTTGAACAACTGTGTATGTTGCTGCTCATGTCTGACAATGTTGACAGATGCTTTGAAAGGTAACTAAAACATTGCTTACCATCATCATACCTTGGGCTAGATGCAAGGCCATGGGTTATTGCCTGATTAACCGCTAACGCCCCAGTGCTGCGGATCAGCGATGGCAACTATTGTTCATCTACTGTGTCTCTGAAACTGGTTTTCAATGAGTAAATTGATGATTAGCACCATCATCTCAGTCCCGAAACATCCACTGCTGAAGATAGGCATAGATGTTGCTTTTAAAGAAATGTATTTTTTTTATATTTCTTTTTAATATAATTATTTTATTGACAGAGTATATAATTCAATATTCTGTACAATGCCTAAAACATTTAGACCATGGTATAAATTAACTCAATTCTATACTTGCGCTAGGCATGGTATAGAATAACAAACATACAGTAGGCAATGTATAAAGTAACAGGTGAAGGTATGGGGATATATGGGTATGAATTTAACTGTCTTATCTATAATTTGAAATGTATCGTTTCATTTGCCTATTGTAACTAGATGGCGTTGAAGATATTTTTGAATCTCGATATACATAGTTTTGTCACATCTAAATTGGTTCCTTATTGCAACCCATTATTGTTTTCCGACTTCCACGCGGCCGGAGTCGCGGGCATCGCTAGTTCATACTTAAAATAGTTATTGTAATTATGTATATTCAAGTTGTAATAATTGCTTTTTACTTTATGATTACACAGTGCTGATTAAAAATGAATACAGGAATCGTGGCTTGTACTTATGTAATGCATCATGAGGTTAGCAAAACAGTAAAAAACATTCAATGTATTTTACATAATTTTTTGTTATAAGTTGTATAAATATTAACCTGGCAAATAACTATTGGCTAATATTTCGTGATAAATTAATGTTCATATCAAGTTTCAATTTGCTTCTTCTTTCGTATTGGCACAAGCTAAACGAATATAGTTCATGATGTGGTGAAAAGATTAGCCAGTCAGAAAGGTTGGTAGTGGGGCTCACAGCCTAGGGTACGCTGGACGTATTTAAGTATTGTCGCTAATTTGTTAAAATAAATTATAAATGCTTCTAATTTTGAATGCTTAGGTAGAATTAATTAGAATGAGTTATTTTTGCAAAACTTTTTGTGAACACAGTACAGTGCGAATCAAAGATAGAAACACAATATGAGTGAGATGGTATGTCTTGTCCAAACCAGGCCCGAAATAACTTGTCCTTAAACATTAATGCCTGTGGAATGATCAAATTGTATAGAAATTAGATTTGCTTATACTCGAGCAAGGGATTTTGTTTAGGGAGCCAGGTTATACATATAAGAAAGCATTAATTATTTTTATTCCGTCTTATCTTATCATACAATATTTATAAACCATTTAGGACAAAAATATTAAATTCGATATAATAATAATTTTGTACTTTTGTTTCAGTTGCCCTCCTAGAACATTTCTACCAGCATTGTGTAAAATATTCTTAGATGAATGTGCACCTGACAATGTCTTGGAGGTAACAGCCAGGGCTATTACATACTATCTGGATGTTTCTGGTAAGTAATTTTTAATTGAACTATATGAGAATGCATAGAAGACGAACACACAAGCAAACATTAATTTTAATAGATGCGTTCATGTATGAATATTTCTTACAATTCTCTGAGTTTTTTAATAGTCATGCATGCATAATGTTTGCATTCATTTATTTTGACTGTATTTACAGCTGAATGTACAAGACGGATTGTGGCTATAGAAGGAGCAGTAAAGGCTATTTGCAGCAGATTGCTTACAGTCGATCCTAACAATCGTACCAGCAAGGATCTTGCTGAACAGTGCATTAAAGTAAGTTTAGTGTGTTATCTCGACTTTTAAAATTCAAGACATTCTGGTCTGTATTGTAAGACAACGTTCAGTCATGAATCTCGATTTGAGATACAATTTCAGTAGACATTTGTATGAAATCTCTACTTAGGTAGTATCTATTGGCCTTTTTATTTGAAATATTAGTATCCTGAAACAACTGTATAATTTTGATTTTGTTAATTACAGGTATTGGAGTTGGTATGCACAAGGGAAGCAGGTGCCGTATGGGAAGGTGGTGGTCTACCTGCAGTGTTACATTTCATTACACATCATGGCACATCTGTGCACAAGGATACTCTTCACTCAGCCATGGCAGTTGTTTCAAGGTACAGCTTCTAATTATTTTGTTTACTACATGATATTATTTTCTGTTTTTTCTAAGAACTACTGCCATTGCTGGGCAGTCCTCTATTTAATTGACTCTGTGACTTTTTGGTTTGTAGCTAATGAGTATCTTTTACGATTCGGGCTAGTTCTTCTTAATAATCTCATTTACGATACAATATTCTTTATTGTACACAAAACAAACAAGATGCATTATTATGAAAATAGAGATGTTCAATAGCTTGTATTCTGACAGCATAATCATGGGATTATGCTATGCCCATACATTATGCATATAATACGGTTTTAATGGTGCATAATGTATGGGCATAGTTAAAATCAAATTTAGAATAGACAGAGACTTAATTTAAAAAAAAGATTGTAGTGTATTTTTGTTCCTTAGGCAACCTAGTTTTGATGTTAGTTAATTTTTTTTGACTATATTGATGAAATAATTGCCTTTTGACACTTAATGTTTCCACCCTGTATAGACTATAATCAAATCTATTTTTTTAGGGTGTGTGGCAAAATGGAGCCCGGTGATGCTCGCGTGGGTGACGCAGTGTCGTCTCTGTCGGCACTGCTGCGACACAATGACACACGTGTTGCTGACGCAGCGCTCCGATGCTTCGCGTCTCTCGCTGACCGTTTTGCGCGTGCGCATGCTGACCCGGCACCTCTTGCGGAACATGGTATGTTCAGTAACAGGTAAAGATAGTGCGCCAGTTCGTTTAACGTACCGTAAACCTCCAAGATTGATTGAAAATGGATGCTGATCAGATCTTTTGACCGCCGATGAAAATTTCATAAAAACGCCCACATTCGTGATTGCATTCGTTGTTTTAATACTTTGTTACCGAATAATGGAATGTGTCCGTAAGGCTGCTAAAAGATACCAAATGCAAAGGAAATTTAAATTGAATTATATAGATGTTGGTGCTTTTCTGAGCATTCTAGCTGAACCAAACTCTAGATCAGCTAGAATGCTATATTCTTTTAAGTTTAGCTAAGGTTGGTAACGGTTGTTAGGAATTAGGATAAGGTACGATGAGATTGTCATAGTCATTTTTATGCACAAAAATCCCAGGTAAGTTAATAAAGAATTAAAAAAAAAAATACTTTGTAGAGATTTTAGGTCCAGAGAAGTGAACTAAGTAAAAGCTTTTACTAACATTATGTTTATGTTCACGTGACTGCCATTATGTTTATGTTCGTCTTTTAATTCCTTTATTGATCATCACAGGTTTGATAGAGGAACTAGTTCGCCGGCTGGGCAGTGCTGAGAGTGGTGACGACAAGTGTTCAGCTCCCGCAGTGTCGACAACTGTTAGCCTGCTCTCTACACTGTGCCGTGGTTCTGCACAAATTACACATGTAAGTGTTACAAGATATTTGCTTCTACAATAAATAAATATTAAAAAAAAACCGAACTAAAAATCTGAAAAGCATAAATGGATGGATGCATGGCCATTATGGCCATATAATAAAATAACGGCAAAATAAATTGAATAATTTCAACAAACCGACTTCACGAAACTGAAAATCATGAAATAATGGGTACATCATAAAATTAACATTTTCTGAAGTTGGTGTTAAGCCACACTGTATCGAAGTATTGAAACCTAATTGAAGGCACTGACTTCAGAACATGTTAATTTTATTATATGCCCATTATTTAATGATTTTCAGTTTCGTGAAATCACTCAGTAGAAACAGCAAACTATCATTGGACAACAAATTACTAATCTACGGGACTATCCTAATGCCTATTTGGGCATATGGTATTCAGCTGTGGGGTTCCGCTTGTGACTCCAACATAAAAATGATACAAAGAGCAGAAGACTCCATCATAAAACAAATAGCCAACGCTCCCTGCTTCATAAAGAACTCAGAGGTTCACAATCACCTGAAGAGCACAGTGAAGGACGAAATTAGATCCTGTGCTAAAACCTACAAAAAGCGTCTCCAACATCACACGAATCCACTGGCGGTCCAGCTCACTATTCCCGACTCACTGAACCGTCTAAAGAGACGCAAAATACTTAACCTAGATAGCCTGCAATGAGCTGCCAACTACAAAGAGTCAATCCCAGGGGAGAACTGACTCTACATGACACACAATCTGGCAACACATCTGCTCATAGTCATTGGACTGATTACGTGATAAGAAAAGAAAACAAAAAAAAAAGTTTCGTGAAGTCGGTTTGTTGAATTATTCAATTTATTTTCCGTTTGGAGTGATACAATGACATAACTACATAATAAAATGCAAAATGATTCGATTGTGATGTTCAGTTTTAATACAAATTAACGTGACGCGTTGTTTAACAGTTCCATTCTCTATCTTCGAAATGCTTCATCAGATCATAACAAACAAAAAAATAATCACGTACATCGGCCGAGAAATCTCGGAGAAGTCCGGGTACATCCATAAAAAAACAAACACGCAGAATAGAGAACCTCCTCCTTTTTGAAGTCTGCTGACGACTGCAGACAAGGAGGATTATTATTTATTGTTTGCACTACAAAAAGGAGGATTATTATTTATTGTTTGCACTAACTTTAAAAATGTTCTCCAAAAATAATAGTCTGCACTATAATTTTAATGCTTCTAAGTTCAAAGTCTCCAACAATGTGACAAACAGATAGCTGAATGTAGGTTAGGGTATGTTAGAACTGTAACCACTCAATGGACCAGGAACGATTCGCTTCGCCGATCACTTTCCACCATTCGTTTAATGAGCGCGTTCAGAAACAAATGGTTTTTGGTTGATTATAGTCCAAACCATTAATTGTGTACTGGAAACCATTATTTTTGAAGTGTGCCTTAAACATTTTTGTAGTTATTTTCATTAATTTTAAAATGCTATAAATAATATAAGTAATAATAAATACATCCCTATTAAAATTCACTATGTCACTCAAAAATGATTGCATCTAGGATCTCGTCCGACTGGAGCTATGCTCAGCCGTGGAAGCCGCGGTTCAGGCGGATGAGCGCTGGTGCCTCGAGTGCATGCGGCTAGTCGACTTGTTGCTCGTTCTCTTGTGCGAGGGACGACACGCAATACAGAAGTGAGTAATAATAGTAGATGGTTGCACCGAGCGCAAAGTGAGTTATTAATGCACGAGTGTTATGTTGGTGTCCGAGCGCATGCGAGGGCACTAAATTAACACGAGTGCATTAATTACTCACTTAAGCAAGGTGCGTAATCTACTTTTCTTTCAACTACCAATCTACGTATCGTGATAAAATATCCATATTCCATTTTTTTAAACTTTTCGTGCTAAACATGAAGTATCAAAGTTTTACAATGGTACAAAATGCGCGCCATTTGTTTTTTTTCACCAGTTCATTTTTAAATAGGTGATTTTTATTTTCAGCCCGTATCTTTTTGATCTAATGCATACATTTTAATTTTATATTAAACTTAATGGGAGACATTAAACCTCTGTGGTTAAATTTATATCTAAACGAAAAATAAAAAAAACAGTGCATTAATGTAAAACTGCAATAATGAGCACATTTCTGCACTGTTTTGGTTCTAAGCAAAAAATACGTCCTTTGTTATCGGTTTTGTAGTGATTAATGATAACATTACTTCGTAGTTAAAAGAAAAGATATTTGCGGTTACTGAAATTATAATGGCTCATTTACATAATTTGGTTCGGCCGTATTCGGACGCAGCCTGTTTTTGGTCACCGACTACTGCAAATTGTTATTCTGTTGGCTGTGGTTGGCCGTACTCGGTCACAACTTAAGTATTTTCGGCCACCGACCTAATGTAAACGAACATATTCAGTTAAACCGAATACGTTCGACATATTCGGTCTCCGACCTAATGTAAACGAGCCATAAGAGTGCCACAGTCTTTTTAAAATAAAGGAAGTTTGTATAACCACTAAGTTTAATTATATATAGTTCAATTCACGAAGACGAGTCCCCTCTCTTTGTCAAAATCGGTAGTACACAAATGTACATTGTAAATTGCTATTGTGTTACAGTTCAATCCACGAAACGCGCTCCGCTTTTTGTCCAAACCATTACAGTGCATAATAAGTAGCTATCGTGTTAGTTCTATCATCGCACAATAATTATAGCTAGATATGTGTGCATACGTACTTTTTTTTCTATTTGACTGCTGTAGGTCGTCCTAGACGGTTTCTACGTAACCGGGCAGTTATTGGCGAGACCTGAAGGGTCTCCAGCCAATGGGGGGGAAGTAAAATACTTAACCTAAGCTAACTACTTGTACTACACTAACATCATGGCTACCTGCAACAACAGCACTAAGGGCGACCCCTAGTGGGACTCGGACCTCGCCTTAAGGCGTTGCTGGCGGGGACTTAGGGGGGAGACAGCTTGATGAGAGCTGAATTATCGGTGTGAGATATGTGTGCATACGTACACTAATTTACGATAATAAGAGATGTGCGCATACGCACCACGGGGCTACCTCTCATAAAAAGGAGTGGGGCGCGCCTTCGTGGATTGAACACACTCAAGATATTATGATGAAAAACTGTGAATGTGTGTGATATTAAATAATGAGATAAACATTGAAAAATCTAGAAATAAAGCAAAGAAAAGTTTGAAAAAAAAAACACGTTTTGTAACAGTGGTTCAACTCGCAACGGGAGCTCGACGTCGGGCTCGAGCGGGTCCGGCGGCGCGAGCGGCGAGGGCTCGTCCGCCAGCGGCAGCGGCGCGCGCGGCGACAAGTCGCATCGGCAGCTCATCGACTGTATCCGCGGCAAGGACACCGACGCGCTGCTCGCTGCCGTGTCCAGTGGCGCTGTCGACGTCAACTTCACTGATGATGTTGGACAAACCCTGCTGAACTGGGCCTCGGCTTTCGGCACACGGGAAATGGTCGAGTTTTTATGCGAGAAGGGTTAGTACATGTTGCTGTCGCTTTTCTTGTAATTCATTTCATGTAAGCATCGCATTTGCTGACGTGGTAGTAATTAATTAATAAAAATAATTAGTACCCATTAAATAGTTTACGTACGTCTCCTACTACCGTAGACCAAATACTGTTATAAGTGACCGTGTCACGTATAAGCAAACGCGTGATTTTCTAGGTGCTGATGTGAATCGTGGTCAGCGTAGTTCATCTCTCCATTACGCGGCCTGCTTCGGTCGCCCTGCCATCGCGAAGGTGCTGCTTCGTTACGGTGCCAATGCTGATCTACGAGACGAGGACGGGAAAACGCCTCTTGATAAGGCAAGGGAACGACACGATCAAGGTAAATATAAAAGGGGCATGGTAACTTGTTGGAAATACGTATAAAGACATTTGATGGCGACAATTTAATAGTGGTTCTGAACAGGCAAAAGTGGGTGATGGAAACAAAGTTTAGCTGAGATGTTTATATGTATAAGTGTGAATATTTTCGGCTACTACTAATAAATATGTTTGTCTAAATCTAGGTCACAGGGAAGTGGCAGCTATTCTTCAGTGCCCGGGCGAGTGGCTGGTAGTCGGCAGTCACGACTCGCCCTCACCGACTAACGACGATGATTTCCCTGAAACTGGAGATAAGGAAATGGCAGCAGTGTACCTCGAGTATGTAGTAATGCTGATATTATGTAATAATTGAATATAGATTTAGCAGTAAGAAAGTTGTATGATAATTCAGGAATGATATGTTGTCAGTGTGTCCAACTGTTGTCTGTTTCGATATAAAGTGTTGTACTGTCCCCAGACGCCTGGTGCCGGTGTTCTGCTCGCGCTACCTGGGCGCGGGCGGCGCGGGCGTGCGGCGCGCGTGCCTGTCGCTGGTGCGCAAGATGGTGCACTACGCGCCCGCGCGGCTGCTGCGCGCCATCTCGCTGCGCCGCGACCCGCACGCCGCCGCGCTGCTCACGCAGCTGGTGGCCGCCGTGCTGGACAACGCCGTGAGTACCGACACCCAACCTATTTACTTGCAGTCAGCCCGCCCGCCAATACAGCCCGTCTCACACGCCGCTTGTTTGCTGATAATTGTATTTGATAACGCCATAGTACAGTAAAAGCAATAAAACTCAATTTTACTTTATTATATATTTTTTTGATATCGAGTTATAAAAGTTTGCGTAGGATCGTACATCCACAGTGACGAGCAGTTCCGTTCAATGTGTCTACTGCTAAAAGTACTTCTGCTTCTCGTAATCGTAATGAATGTTTTTTATGCGATTGTTTTCATTGTACCGTTGCAAAGCGAGCAATTATAAGACAAATAAATGTGGCGCGATGCGGGCTTACCTTGTGTGTGTGGCAGGGCGAGCTGGGCGCGAGTCGCCGCGCGCCGCCGCGAGTGCTGCGCTGCCGCTATATCCGTCCGCCTGCGGTAACGTTACGATGGTGTGATGCTCCCCGCGCAAGCCCGCGCAAGCCTGTCCGTGCGCGCCGGCTCTAAAATGTCTGATTAATAATATTCGGATCACTTCATTAGCAACGAACGTTCCCTCTGATCACTAAACCGTAGCCAGCCCGTTTAGTGTTCTGATTTTTATCTTCTGATCATAAAAATAAATGAAAGTCGCGAAACTAATCATCTGTTTTAGAGCCGTAACCTCACCATATTGCTTGAGACACCGTTGCACGGATTTTCTGTGTACCGTTTGAAATCCATGTCGTGGCTTGAATCCGTCCGACGATGCCATCAACTGCGCTCGGCTTAGAACTTAGATTAGCTAAACGCAATTAATAAATTTCCGTAATCATGATCATCAGACTTATAATACTAATTTTATACTTATTATGGTGCTGAGTTGATATTTATTTATTTAAATATACATGCACAACATGATTTATTAAGATTATGATTTATGATCTTTTCACTATCATTAATTATTCTACAATGCATCCACATTTTTGTAAAGACATCACACCATCGAAACTTACTTGCATCAAAAATCCTTCTTTTGTGTTTATTTTTTGTGTTTTAATAATAATAATGTATCCTTTTGATTGTTGTTATTTTTTGTGTTATATTCTGTGTACGTATCAAAATTGTATTAAGTTATGATTATATTACAATCAAATGCTAATACTAACAAGAACATAGGGTACATCCGTTTCTTCTTATTGTTTTTGCATACTTAAATCAGTATATCACTTTAGAAAATATAGAATAAAACAACTTTATCTTACACGAACAGGAGAACATTCTTAGTATCGTTTTGAATATGTTAGTGATATTTTATAATTCCTTACAAGACATTTCTAAAACATCGTAATTTGGTTTTCGGCATAGGACGACGACGACGGTCACCTCATAGTGCTGGGCATTGCCGAGGAGCTTATGGTGAAGGCTTCCGACATATATCTGGAGCAGTTCGCTCGTCTCGGCGTGTTTAGTAAGGTGGAGGGGCTGGCAGCTGCGCCGGCGGCGTTCTTGTCATCCGACAGCGAAACTTCCAGTATTCCGGGTAAGAAAATACGCTTATTAACTGTTCGTAGTTAATACTAGCGGTGCCCGCGACACCATGTCAGCGTATTCGTGAAAAATAAAATCAGCTGTTCCATACACATATATTTCAGCAACATTGATTATGACAGGGAACACCAGTGAAAAAAAAAAACACGAATTTAAATGTTTGTCCCGTAGTAAAAGTGGTTCAGAATGATGAGCAGAGTTCATGGTTTTCGGATGTGAAGCGACTAACCATGTATAACACTCGTAACTGTTTTCATTGTAGCTGTTCAACAATTTTGATAATATTATCATACCATGTTTTTAACTCCCCGACAGCTTAATCAATAGAATCAATTGATCAGCTTTATCAATCCTACACGATATATTTTAGGCTATAGTTTGGGTGGGAAATTCATACTTTTACCCAAGATTAACATTCTGCTTTTCACGCATATATGCAATTATACCAAAAAATACTTCGACTTATTGCTGCTGTTGTAATATTATTATTGAATATAGGTTCTAAAACCATACACCCTTGTACTCCGACTGAACGAAATGCAGTTTCGAGTCTCTATTATTTTCATTGTCGGTTTTCTTATATACATATGTTTTCGATTATTTTTTATTCCGACGGAAAAAATGGTTTTATTTTGTTATTCACCTAATTAAATACTTAAATAGGTGGATAACAAAACAGGGACGTTTGCTTGCCTAAATTGGCTAGTAATATTACAATAACCATCAGTCGGATTGCATATTATTCTGGATTTTACTTTCGTCACATTCCTCATGCGCCAAAATATCTCATGTGGAATTGGTCACGTTCATTCCTTTTTTTTATATGTTTTGAAATTCCTCTTGAATACCCTTCGCCCGGGGAAGGCGAAGGGTTATGCCGGACTCTTACAGGCTAAAAACCCACGGTGTTCCTTCTCCTGACCCATGGCCGGGGTCGCGGGATTCGCAGATGCATGCACCGCAACCCCGGTAGGTCTCGGTCCGCCAGCCCCTGGCGGACCTCTCCTTCTTCCTGCCTTGTCCCACGTCCTCCTGAGAGGCGCGCACGGAACACATGCGCGCCGCCTTTTCAAGCCTGTTACTGGTCGGGCGACAGGTCCCCTATGCCACCGCCCGCAGGCCACACACTAGGGTGGTCGGAGATCGTCGCGCGTCCTCTGGCGGCGTCCTGTGCGTCTGGCGCGGGAAGGGAGAGTGGCCGTTGCCTCTCTCCCTCTCCGCTCCCTCCTTGGTCGCCAACAACATCTCGCAAAAGGAGGCGACGGCTTCCCACACACTCTCGCTCCCGACCATGGACAGATACACGGCCGGAAGCGAGAGGTCACCACCGACCGCCGCGACCAGTTCGCGGCGCTGCGTCGCCCATGCAGGGCACGCCTGCAACGTGTGCAACGCCGTGTCTTCCGGGCAGTCGACGCAGTGGTGACATCCGGGCGGTCACTTTCATCCCTTGGCTAACAATCTACCATTGCCTCAATGGAAGATTGGTTTGGTTTTATGTAAGTGTGTTACTACTAGGCTGCAGCGAGGACGCATCCTGCCTATCAAGTGGCGTGGGTTACTCGTGGGCGGAGTGGTCGCTGTGCCGTGGGCGCGATGCGCTCTACGTGTGGAGCGACGCGGCCGCGCTAGAACTCAGCACCGGCAGCAATGGCTGGTTCCGTTTCCTACTTGATGGGAAACTTGCCACTATGTACTCCAGTGGCAGTCCAGAACATCAGACTGATAACACCGGTGTGTAATTTTACATTTATTCTATTTAGATACAAGGTGTTTGTATAACCACGTACCTATTACGTTTTAAGAGGATACCTGTATAGTAAAACAATCTGAAAACTATCAAGAGTAGTTAGGTCTAGTCGTGGACCGAGCGTATGATCATGGTTTTGATTTACACAATAAGTTCGTTCTGCCTAGCTTGTTCCCAACTATGTTGGGGTCAGCTTCCAGTCTAACCAGATGCAGCTGAATACCAGTATCCTACACGGAGCGACTGCCATCAAATCTCGGCAACTCAGTTATTGGGCAACGCCGGTATCCTAATGTTAGACCGGTTGTCAGACCTTCGGGCTTCTGATTACCCGTAACGACTGTCATAGGTATTCCTCGGACTGTGTTCTGTCGGACTCTCGGTACCGACGGCTTAACGTGCTCTCTGATGCACGGAAGTGTCTCGATGTGTAACGAACGGTTACCCATCCACGTACTGAAAGCGGCAAGCGCAGCTTAACCTTATCCGTCGTGTGATCCGCGCAGTTAATAAAGAATGATTCTCACGATAAGTAAAGTACATAAAGTATAATAATTATATAGAGGAGCCGGCGAACTAAACGAACACATCTGATCAAAACCACTTTTTTTTTATCCGTCAAGAAGACAGCCTAAAATTGTGCTAAAATTTCGTTCAATTTTTTGTTCCTCCTGTAAAAAATAATTTTGTGTTATTGGACCGGTTTGTTCACCAGCTCCTCAATGTATTTTTCGGTTAGGATTTACTAAATTCGAGCCTATGGTCAGAATTCTACCAGATGAAAAGCGAAAGGTCCACCTCTAACCATATGGAACCTTTTACTGAACTGCGTACGACTTAGAACAACGCGGCAACCGACAATAATATTACCATTGGTACAATTATGGTTAATTCCCTGAAACACGACAACTTTGCCATTATTTTTTTCTCGTTATAACAAAATACCTTTGTGTGGACGGGCTCCAAGTACGTTTTTTGCCAATTCGTATGGGAATTTTATGTCGGTCAGCAGAATAATAAATGAGGCCTTCTTTGTCTCTCCTGGCAATGATGACAATCCTTGAAATCTGCAAGTTTAATCATTATTATCCTTCATTTTTACCAGTGACAGACAACTATATTTTTGAATGGCTGGTGGGTAATGTTTCGTATGGTTACTTCTGATCCGGTAGCTGCCGCGTTGCTCTGTAGCGTACGAGAATGAATTCGGCTCGTGTTTTTATTATATTCTATGCTGATCAGCAGTTTACTACCCTTTGGTTCCTTACACTCTGTTGGTGCTGCGGTCGTGACAGGGATTAATGAGTTTTTATCGCCGAATTTATATAGAATATTAGGATAACGCGAGATTCACCGCGTTTTTAAAGAAGCAGTGAAATACATTATCATATCACTGTCATGAAGAAATAGTGAGTATTGGTTTAATTACAGAAAATCGCGGCGAATTTATCGACAAACTTCAAAGAGCGCGAGCTTCAGTAAAAAATACAGTCCCTCAACCAATTCTGTCTAAACCTGGAGCTGCTAAATTGATAATCGGAAACTGGGCTCTGTCATGTAAAAAGTAAGTCAAAGTTATTATTTCAAATAGACCAGATTACAGGTACTTATGTCATTGATGAAACACTCTTGTGGTATAATACCTCATTACGCATGGACGTGCTCAATCACGAAACAAGTAGTCATTGAAAAAGTTGCTTAAAACGTCGAAACTAGGAGCACGGTTCCAAAAGTTAGGTCCTATAGAAGAGAGCCGGCAAGCAACTTCATATAACATAAGTAACTTGCATATTGTGAACAAATACAATATTTTTCCATTTGGCACTATTAAGACTTAATTTCATTGTATGCTCTTTCAGAGAAAAGGAACTACAAATCCACAACACAGACGGTCAGCAACAGACTACGATACTGAGAGAAGATTTGCCTGGTTTTATTTTCGAGTCAAACAGGGGTACCAAACATTCGTTCACAGCTGAAACATTTTTAGGTAAGTAAATATAACTTAGACACATAATTATTGTGAAGCCTATTTAAATGATAAGTAGAATAAGAATAAAACGAAAGTTACCATAAATACTTCTTTTCTTTGTAACTTTCAGTTGTTTCTCTATTTGCACAATTTTTTTTTTTTATAATTATTTCATCACTGCTGGGCAAAGGTCTATTATTCTATCTATTTTGATATAATATTTTGTTTTGTAGGTCCTGAGTTAGCGAGTGGCTGGACAGACCGGAGGACTGTGACACCTCATAACGCGGTAAATGTAAGTCGATCAAGACTAGCAGCCAAGGCAGAGGCACTGAAGGCACAGGTTTGTTAATGTCTTGATAATTTTTGTAACCCCGCCCGTAAGGGGTCACAGAAATTCATGAAATAAAGGTTTTTAGTCGTGTTAACAATATAGTATGCAGCAGTAGGCACCAAATTCTTTAAGGATTCATCAAGAATGCAGCTGAGGGGGAGAGGTAAGCGACTACCTCTATTTCGTGCTGCAGCAGTCGCACCGGGCGCCGTAGGGCGGTTAACAATCTTCGTCCACATAGGCCACGCTATCCTGCGGGCGGTGGGCTTACGGGCCCTGCTCTCGACTAGTAAATCTAGGTATCCACTATGTTCGCGTCGACTCGTATTCGTAACATGGAGACGCCGGAGGAAAATGTTTAGTACACTTTCGGACTGTATCGAAAGTATATGGTATTGTGGAATATCTTGGATAAAAAAAACTAGAAAAAAAAATTACCATAAAACATTAAACTTCACCCACTCCATCAAAAACTGGCGGACAAAGACTTGCGTTCTTGCGTCTTCCCCAGGTCAGAGGGTATCCATAAGGAATGCCCCACATAAAAAAAGGCTGGAAATTCTTATTGAAACGTATCGGCAACAAATGGTTTTTATTATTTTGTTTTAAAATTTATAGTTTTCCTATCCACTCTGAAAGCATTTGTATCAAAGAAGTTCTAATGCATATACACATTCCCGTAACAAAAATACATGGTTATTTAATTCGCGCAGGTATGCGAGCGCGCCCGCGCTTTATACTCGCGTCACCTCGCGAATGCGGCCACTCGCCAGCCGCGACCGCCCGTCGCGAGGCTGCGGGCCTTGCTCGCACGGATGCAGCGGCTCGCCACGCAGTCTACTGGTAAGTGACACATTTTTTAATGAAATAATTTGACTAGTTTAGGTCAGGATCTATGTCACCTACGAAAACACACTAGCTTATAGTGTTGTAAAGGACTCGAAGATAAACGGACTCGGATGATGAATTACAAGATTCGTCTCATTACAACAGGACTCCAAGACTAGGGAACTAAAGTCTCTACGAGCTTTTGAATGTCACATGAGAGCTCGAGTCTCTTTGTGCGCTCGAGTTCTTTTTACGCGGCGAGTCGCGCTCATGTCCTCTTCGTGTATGAGTCTAAAATATTAACAACTTAGAGGCTAGTACCTCAAATTACAAAGCCAGTTTACCTTCACATCTTTATTTTAGTAGAAGTTTTTTTTTGCTGATTTGTAATGATTTTGTCTTATAATTTTTTTTGTAGGCATAATTGTATAACCACTAATTTAAACTTACCGCTTATTAGTGTCTTACGACTCGAAAACTCGAGTCCTTTGCAACACTAGTAGTTTAGCGTTCGATTGGGAACTCCTTTTTTTGGGAACTGTTTTATGTCGTGTTTTTGCGATGTTCTGTGAGAGCAGATCAATTTCGGCAAACACAAATGGAAGTCGAATGTCGAACCCTAACTGCACCCTCTACATCAGCCGCCAGCGAACGCTCGTTTAGTACCAGGGCTTCGTACATAGTGTAGAGCATCCGTCTTACAACAGAAACAGCTGCCAAAATTAAGTTTTTAGCATAATTAAATTTACATAAGCACGACGAAGGAGATCACTTCAAATAATCCCGAATTTCCCGGAGCTACAACTTCTACTTTTACGACCCAAGCATTTAAGTTTGTTCCAATTGATTTGGTCAACAATGATAGTGATAATGACTAGTAGGCACGAGTACATAATGCCTAGTAAGACAGGAATACTTGTCTTGTATTTGCTTTACAATTAATCAACTCAGCCTATGGTAGTCAACTGCCGGACTTCACAATATTTTTGATTAATATTTTCTCGTATAAACTGCAAACCTTAGGTATGTTTTATTTCGATAATATGTACTTAGGGCTGTTTTAAACAAAAGAAAACTAAAGTAAAGTAATTACCGTATTTGTTTTCTGTCCAGCAACTGGGCAATGGGCAATTATGTCGACGTAAATATTTTGTTGCCCATTTCTGCCTACTGGATTTAATCCCTCGACTCATCTCTAGCCATAACCCTTCGTCTTCCCTAGGATTCAGCCCTACCGGGTATCCATAAGGATTTCATCAAGTAAAAAAAAGTCTGTAGTGTAAAACGCAACATAAAAACAATTTAGCAAACAGCCTCATATCCAAAAAACAAGCGACACTCCTATATCTCATAATGTATACTTCATCGATCGTTTTTAATGCAATATATTCAGCTGCATCTGGTTCGACTGGAAGCCGACCCCAACATAGTTGGGAAAAGGCTAGGCAGATGATGATGATGAACTGACACCGATGTTCGTTTTATCAATGTACAGAGGACTGGCAACGCGAGCTGACCGAGTCACTGGACCAGTTAACAGAGCTTCTATGTGGAGATGAGTTACTGTCCGCGTATGAGCTGCAGTCGTCCGGTCTCGCGCCCTCCTTGTTGCAGGTGTTGTCACCACAAGCTAACGGTAAGTTCTCAATAATGCAAGCTCACTCTACTACACTGCAAAGTTTACGGGGTGCGATAGATATCCTGTTTTTTTGTTAGTTAATTCTCTTTTAATTCTTCTTAGATCTGGTGTGTGTGGATTTATGTGTGCTTCGAGGAAAAATTGATTGTAATGTGATGAGCACACCAATTTCATGTCGTGGAGGTGGGCGTCGATTCCAATACAATTGTTTTAGTGGACGATAGACATCAGTCTGAATCATGTTATTTTCAGCAATTGCACTAGTATTGCGAAGAACTAACCTAACCTTATCATTGTGTCACAGTTTTAAGAGCTATTCATCCTTAGTGGACGGCCGACGTCGAGACATTTGTCCTGTGGTAGAGGCTTGTTCCTTATTTGAGCAATTGTTACCGATAAAACGTGTGTTGTGCGAACAGACGCGCCTGGGCAGGCAGTGGAGCGCGAGCGCATCGTGCGCGAGTGGGTGTCGCAGGGCGGCTGTGCGGCAGGCGGCGTGCTGGCGGCGCGGCTGGTGGGCGTGCTGGAGAGCGTGGAGCGACTGCCTGTGCATGCGCCCATGGGTGACGCGCCACCACCCTCTGCGGGCACGCTGCACCATCTGACCAAGAGGATCAGGTACGTCAGCGCATCGCATCGCATCGTGCGCGAGTGGGTGTCGCAGGGCGGCTGTGCGGCAGGCGGCGTGCTGGCGGCGCGGCTGGTGGGCGTGCTGGAGAGCGTGGAGCGACTGCCTGTGCATGCGCCCATGGGTGACGCGCCACCACCCTCTGCGGGCACGCTGCACCATCTGACCAAGAGGATCAGGTACGTCAGCGCATCGCATCGCATCGTGCGCGAGTGGGTGTCGCAGGGCGGCTGTGCGGCAGGCGGCGTGCTGGCGGCGCGGCTGGTGGGCGTGCTGGAGAGCGTGGAGCGACTGCCTGTGCATGCGCCCATGGGTGACGCGCCACCACCCTCTGCGGGCACGCTGCACCATCTGACCAAGAGGATCAGGTACGTCAGCGCATCGCATCGCATCGTGCGCGAGTGGGTGTCGCAGGGCGGCTGTGCGGCAGGCGGCGTGCTGGCGGCGCGGCTGGTGGGCGTGCTGGAGAGCGTGGAGCGACTGCCTGTGCATGCGCCCATGGGTGACGCGCCACCACCCTCTGCGGGCACGCTGCACCATCTGACCAAGAGGATCAGGTACGTCAGCGCATCGCATCGCATCGTGCGCGAGTGGGTGTCGCAGGGCGGCTGTGCGGCAGGCGGCGTGCTGGCGGCGCGGCTGGTGGGCGTGCTGGAGAGCGTGGAGCGACTGCCTGTGCATGCGCCCATGGGTGACGCGCCACCACCCTCTGCGGGCACGCTGCACCATCTGACCAAGAGGATCAGGTACGTCAGCGCATCGCATCGCATCGTGCGCGAGTGGGTGTCGCAGGGCGGCTGTGCGGCAGGCGGCGTGCTGGCGGCGCGGCTGGTGGGCGTGCTGGAGAGCGTGGAGCGACTGCCTGTGCATGCGCCCATGGGTGACGCGCCACCACCCTCTGCGGGCACGCTGCACCATCTGACCAAGAGGATCAGGTTGGACTAGGACTTTCTCGTCTGTTAAGCTAATAAAACATTGTCAGAGGTTTTGATCTCGATCATCGATCCGATCGGCGGATCGATGTTGGATCACAGCCAGAATGACCTGACCTTAAGTCATGTGGATCATAAATTCATAGATTTGTCTCGTAACATAAGATATATACAACGTGTTACATAATACGCCTTAAAAAAGAAAATATTAATTAACTAGTATTTATTATAAATGATTGTTGTCATTTACCTCTCAGAGGAAATTAGGTAAGAATGTAAACAACTTTCTGGGTAGTCTACTCTTTAGTTTTATGTTTTCAAGGTTGCGTTTGAGTGATGATTTTATTTTATGATTTGTCCAAATTTTTTTTTTGGGTCATGTTTTTGTTTAAAAATATTGACAAGGGACCTTTTAACCCCCTTTCAGCTTTAGGGGTATTTTGTAACACGTTGTATGTATCTTTGCCAAGAGCAAGACAAAGTCGTGAGAGTTGCTCAGAAAGTATACAACGTGTGTTTTTTGATATCCCATAACTCTAGGGTTATATTATTTAAGTAAAAAGAACACAAAATCTCCCAGAATAGGTGGTCCAAAAATGCATAGTTTCGAAGATATAATCAATCATAATTAAATTATGTATCTAAGTTTCATTGATAAATAAGAGTAATTCATTTTTATTCAAACCAATCATTTCACGTAAGGGTGTTTTACATTACTAATCGTGACTTTGTCGAATTATTTTGTATGAAAAATGAAAACAAAAAAAAAAAAACGATGATTGAAGAATAATTCATATGCCAGTTGGTTCTTTGATATGGTCTGAATCATACCCTGGAGTCATGGGATGTAAAAAAAAACACCTTGTATGTTTGAGACGTTGAGTTGTAACTTTCTCTAATGCACAGTTTTTTTTAGGTTGCGTGTTGAACGTGCAAACGACGAATCCACTGAAGACACGACCTCCAACAATGGTAACAACGCTGGTCGCAATCTCAAGGTGGAGGCGTTGACGACTGTGCGACAGCTAGAGAGATTCCTCGCTAAGTCCGTCGCCCGCCAATGGTACGACATGGATCGATCCACTTTTAATTTCGTGCAGAAGATAAAAACAGAGGCCCCGCTCACGTTTACCTACGAAGTAAGAAACTCTAGTTATTTGTATGAATTTGGTGGTTTTATTAATGACTGCCTTAGTGCAAGCCCTAATGTTTTATTTTTATTTTTAGCACGATTTCGACGAGAACGGAATTCTTTATTTCATTGGCAGTAATGGAGGTACTTGTGAATGGGTTAACCCCGGTGCTCACGGCTTGGTCAGCGTTTGGTCTTCTGACGGGAGACAGCTGCCTTACGGTCGTGCCGAGGACGCACTGTCGAGGTCACCCGAGCCGCTAAATGTACACACGAACGATGACAGACGAGCTTTCATAGCGTTAGATCTCGGATTACAAGTAGTGCCTTCGGCGTATACCTTGCGTCATGCTCGTGGATATGGACGTTCGGCGCTCAGAAACTGGTTATTCCAAGTGAGTATAAAAGCGTATGTAAAAACGTTCATTCTTTTTAGTAATCACGGTTTTTACCGTCGAAATGTAATTTATCCCGCTATCTGCGCCTCGGTATGTATAACGTCGTAGTTTTTATATTGTTACATCCATTTCAATATCAATTTTGCTTAGCTATTTCATTTGCAGCTTGTTAAACGATCTGGCACCACAACAACGTCTCGCCTAATTTTCATGTTTGTTTGCGCAGATGTCGGCTGACGGCGTGACGTGGAGCACTCTATTAGCACACAGCGACGAGCAGACGCTGCAGGAGCCGGGCAGTACGGCTACGTGGCGCATACGCGCCGACGCGCCCTACCGCTTCCTCAGGATACAGCAGAATGGCAAGAACGCCAGCGGACAAAGCCACTACTTGTCGCTCTCCGGCCTCGAGATTTACGGCAAGGTATGTTGGAGACTTCCAGTATTATGTTTGAATACGACGAACTAAGGCGCTTATGCATTACGCTGTAATACCGGCTTCCCACGGTGCGTGATAGCGCGCACCGCGACGGACGAGCTCGCACCGAAGCTGACGATGGGAAGAGACTCGTCCGTGGTAACGCGGACGCGTGCTGACCGGTGCGTCGTATCCACATCACACACCCTCATAACCACGGGTCCTACGTATACTAGTGCAAGTGCAAAATCCATTTTTTTCACGAGAGCGACATAAAGGTTCTAAAGATTTTAAATTTGACGTAAATCAAAAGAAATATTTGAAATTTTCAAATGGTGTGGTATTATCCATTCCAAAATTTCACATATTTCCATTGATTTATGTCAAAGTTAAAAGCTTTCGAACCTTTAAACCGCTCTCCTGTAAAGTTGGGTTTTTGCACTTATACTAGTATACGTAGGACCCGTCGATAATGTGGCTTCCCACGGTGCGTGATTTTACGGATGACACCACGCATAGTCGGTGCGCGCTACCACGCACCGTGGGAAACCAGCTTAACAAGAGCACCAGGTACGTCAGCGCACCGTGTGCGAGTGAAAGTCATGCTTGTGGCGCAAATGTATATTTGAATGTGTCTCGTCCTAACAGGTGGTGGGCGTTAACGAGGTGGCACCTCGGCAGTGCGGCGGGCCCAACGGCAGCGCCAGTGCTGCACCGACCGGCGGAGCGCGCGCACGGCGCTGGTCGCGCGGCGCGCGCGGCGTGTGCGCGGGAGCGCGCGTCGTGCGCGGACCTGACTGGAAGTGGCGCGACCAGGACGGACCGCACCCCGCGCTCGGCACCGTCACTTCTGACCTGCACAACGGATGGGTCGATGTTAGGTGAGTCTGCTTGAACACCGGTGAACACTTACCCGCATTTATTGACCTTGTATATGTCGCCGAATGGCCCACAAACGAAACAGTCAAGTCAACCAGATCAACTTGAAAAATTGCTTAATTGTACGTTGCGTACGTGCGCTAAATGGAGAAAAATCAAATGTCTGTGCTGTAAGTCATATTGCCTGCATGTACAGCATGTTAACTAACGAAAGGCGTTCTCGTTAACCAGCTATACTATAGCGTTCGTAGGTACTAAAATGAATATTCTGAAAAAAAAAAAACTTAAATGTAACGCTTACTGTACATGCACACTTGTCTATCAAAGTGGAAAACACTTTCCCCCTTATTGCAAAATATGGTCTAAGAAAAACCCTGGTTTTAAAATAGCCGTCTGTTTTTGTTATATTACGTTAGAAAGTGATGGGTATATTTTAAATCTCGGTTTACCTTAGTTTTGGTTTAAACTAACATTTGTAATAAGGGGGTTTTGGTTTTAACGTGTTCCGCCCAAGTGTACCGAAAATGGTACGGCCGCCATTGTTTATCTATTGTGTCTATAATTACAGTACTTACACAGGTTAAACAGGCTGTTCCAAATTGTTTTTAATTATTTTTTTCGGTTATTCTTTTGCTTATTTTTGTATTTTAATTTATTAATGATGCAGATATACAGGTTTAAGGGAACGCCCTCTGATATTTAACAAACTGTATTATTGCATTGTTAAGGCCCTGCGCAGACGACAGACTATCCGTGACGCACTTTTTAGTCTGTGAAAATAGAACCTATGCAATTATATGCAGTAACGCACACGACGCGCAAAAAGTTCGGCGCACAAAAAATCCGTGTAATTCGGGCAGACCGCACCGCTCCGCACAAAAAGTGTGTGAAAAAAATTGAACGTTTGCTTCAACGCGCGCTAACGCAGACGGCGCACACTTTAGTCGGCAATCTGCATTTGCTAGGGGTGGACGTAACGCACGCGATCTATTATCATGGCGCCAGAGGTCGATGTAACTATGTTAATTCACCTCCTCATTGTTGTTTCTGAATGAGTCAAAGCAGGTCTCAAAATAAATAGCAACTCATCAAATGTAGTAACAGACATTTTGAAAAAATTTGCCGGATGTTGTTTCAGAATTGAATGTTTAGTATGGAACTGTCCCTTCAGTAATCTTTCCGAAAGTATAGGATGTGCCCAAAATTCTCTATTTCTTCTTCTTTTTCTGTACTTCATGTACAAAATAATACTTCGCGATCTCTGCACGATTTCCATAGCTTCTACGTCCCTACAGCTCTGCCGACAAAATGATCGAAGATGTGCGTCGTGTGCGTTGAGTCTGTTAAAAATCCGCGACCGACTTTTTGCGCGCCATGCAGACTTTTTGTGCGCCGCAGACTCGATCGCACAAAAAGTGTGCCGTCTGCGCAGGGCCTAATGCGTCCGTGTGCTATAATTGAATCGTGTGTAACATGAGGTGGGAGCACGGCGGACGCAACTCGTACCGCATGGGCGCGGAGGGCAAGTTCGACCTGAAGGTGGTGAGCGGCGGCGCCACGGGCGGCGAGGCCAAGCAGGGACGCAAGAGTCACTCCACGCCCAGCCTGCCCGACGCAACGGCCGTCGATCACCAGGTAAATAATACCTCATATTTATTTTACACTAAATTTTAGTAGGTATCATCCGGTCTGCACCTTAACTTAAATAAGTATGAAACCCCTTTTCCTGTAAACTTTTGGTTGAGGTGGATTTGCGCTACAAAACACTGACCAAATGTGACGTTTTGGGGTAATTATTTTCAACTGGGATTCGGGTGAACGTTACAATATCCAGGTTAGTTAAACCTTCAATGAAGCTCTGCCAGCCGACAGATGGAGGGGAAATCATTCGAGTTTTAAAGAATCAGTGGGCCAAGCCTGCGGTTCTGCGGTCACCTAGCGTTGTGACTATGGGAGTCTGCATCCCGTTTTTGAGAGAGCCTTATGTCCAGCAATACTGTTGACTGTGAAAGGTTGATTCGAGTAGAGATAGTTATTGTATTAAAGATCAATTTATTTGCATTAACATGAGTAGATTACAAACATGCAATGGTGTTAACAATAATTAGGTGCTACATGTTATGCCATAGAAGGCGTACAAATATTGAGGTTATGAATTTAATTGAAATAAGTGATTACCTATTATGAAATGACTATATTAAATTATAATTTTAATGAAATGCTTAATAACTTAAACTAAGAGTTTATCATTTAAGAAGTCTGTTATGCTATAGTAACATTTCACAGTTAAAATCTTTATCAACCTTGTTTTAAATAAAGGTGTATTTAATTGTTTGATGTCCTTAGGAATTTTATTGTATATTTTTGGATCCACACATATTATACTTTTGTGCAACATTGCTGTCTTAGATGGATGAATGCAGAGATCATTGTTGCGTCGACTTCGAACGCATTTATCTGATAGCCGCGGGAATAAATGCAGATTATTTCTTACAAATAATGCTACTTCAAAAATATATAAAGACGGAAGTGTTAAAATTTTATGCTTAACAAGTATTCTTTTATTAATAATGAGTGTCATGCAGGTGTCCGTGGCTTCAACGGAGCAAGCGTCTTCAGCGGACAACATATCAGGCGAGGAGATGGCCAGCAACATGTCGCGGCCGCGCACGCACGCCACAGACCTGTCCGCTATTAACAACTCCACACACCATATCAATACAGGTCATTATAATAATATTTTCATTGCACACACTGCACAATCTTGTTGCATTAAAAATGTCAGTTAAGAGTATGGTAATATTGCCAAGAACGCAAACGATTATCACGTCAAAAACTTAAGTTACAAGAAAACTCAGGGATACTGTGCATATTGTATGAGCTATGTCTTTTGAAATAATTTGACAGAGGCTCAGTTTACCTGGTTTACATTCTTTACAAAATACATTATCGGACCCATGTTTATATTGTTTTTAATAAAAGGTTATTCAATCAACTTAAAATTATTTGTTTTAGATTTAGCAACAATAGTAGAATCGCTTACCCTAGGAGCAGAAAGTAATAACTGTATGGCCGATTTGGGCAACACTTCTTTCACAAATATGGAAATGGGACCAACAAGTATTACAGATATCACTAAACCCTATCCAGCCAAAGAACCGGTACCCGAAGCCAATTCTCAAGAGGTCAGTAATCATGTTTCAAACTCATATGGTTAATTTCTAGTTATAGTTATAATACTTGGCTCAGCACTGCCATTGGTTTATGAATTTATGGGAAAAGATATATAACCTAAGATGCAATTTATACATATGAGATGTCGCACAGCGACGTCATCGATGTCTTTTATGTTTTACATGATTCAAGTTGTACAGATGTGGCGTTGCGAATGAACGTCTTTTCGTTCTATATAAAATATCGCGTAGGAGCTGTGTCACTTTCCTGTCCAACATCTCTTCAGAATAAATTGTGCATTAGATGCTTTAAAAAAATGAGTGGCATAGTTATGCGATAACGCTGCTGCCTTATTGCTTATTTTAAAAGTAGGGGTGCCGTATTTTATCACGGCTTGCGGTCGATGTTGTGTGAGATTAGAGTGCGCGGTGATGTAACTGGAGGCTTGGAACAAATCGTCGGACATGCTTTGACGGGCCCGATTTATTATACAGGGTGTTAACGAATTCGTGTAATTCCTTAAAACTACATGATCTACTACTGATGCAGACAAGCCCTGCACGGGATTTTGCTTGATTAAAAATAAAAAAATAAAATTATAATTTTTTCATGCGGCTTTTTTACCGATCGTATCTAAACCACCTAATAAGGATTCAGTAAAAAATAAGAGTTTATTACTAATAATAATAAGAGTGTAGTTTATTTTTTTGCAAAACAAATTTTTATTTTTGTGGACATTTCGATGCCACGCATAAATTAATGAAAGCTCGGCGACACGGCTGGCAGGCACGACTAACGCGATATCGCTTTTTACAGTCAGATAACTCAGGGCTCTAAAATGACTCAGAAATAGAAATCCAAGTTTTTTTTTAAAATTCATAGTTGATTTTCAAAAATTCCCATTTATTCTTAATCTGACGTGGTTTGAAGGAATTACACGAATTCGTTAACATCCTGTATATCTGGTAATTACGTCTAAGCCTGAAGCATATCGGTAATAAGTCAGGAAAACGAGCTCCACGGCAGTGGTGGACTAAAGGGGGGGGGGGGGGGGCGGTCCGCTACGGACCCCGGGTCTAGAGAAGCCTCCAAACCTCGACAAGTCCTCCCCTCATATAAATCCTAAATAAGGGTACACTCACATCAGTTACGTCAACTTTAATAAGGGACGTGTATGTGAATAGGTGTCAGTAATAGCAACGTTCTATGTCTATGTTTAGTTCGCGACCATAAGCGTTTGACTGACGTGGGGCAGAAGTTCTACAACTTTTTCAAAACTACGTATATTTTTTGACGTGTGTGATCGCCGACTTGATGGCGACGTGACTTATGTGTGTCAGTATACCTTGAGGCCCAAATTGTATGTTCAGTAAGAGGCAATTGGTGTTGTAGACCCCCGTATGTTATCAAACCACCAAAATTTATCAAACCACTTTTTCCTCAATCAACTGCTCATATTGCATGATGCAGTAAACAAGTTCAGAAAGAGAATAAAATACTGAGCCTTGGTCCTATTTCTACACTACACTACATAAAGGGAACCATATTTAGATCTCGCTCCATCCTAACACTCTAGTTTATTTACTGCCTGAGGCCCTTTCTCATATCTAGCGTATCTGGCTAGCCTCCGGTTTAAAGGCCGCCCCGGGCCTAACAGGGTTAGTCCGCCACTGCTTGATGGACGTGATCTCAACGGACGTCCGTCAAAAAGTCTGTATAGACTGTCAGTCCCGTCTGATAGTTTGTTTGTAGCTTTTGGATTGCGTGCGTGTTTGTGTGTGCGTGGTGATGCGTGTGGTAGGTCTGGCGCTTGTGTGTGTGCGTGTGCGAGCGCGGGGCGGCAGTGCGGTGTGTGACGCGAGTGTTGCGCAGGAGCGCGAGGCGCGGCTCCGCGAGGGCGACGCTATGCTCAACAGTGCCAACGCGCTGCTGTCCAGCGATCTGCTCGCTCTGCCCGCCTCCCTGCTCCACACTCTGCGGAACAATGCCAACCGCCTCCATATACAGGTATCAACGATACGTTTCGCACTGCATTCGCGTGCGGTCTTTGCTTTTGTTACATGTTTTAGGGCCTTCGCTTAAATACACGCTTTCTTCACGCTACACGTACGCGTGCAAGTAATAAAATAACAAGCAATTACTACGAGCGACTATGGGATGGGTTCGGGTCGTCGCAACATTTGCCACAAAGGCGTACGGCGCGGGTACACACCGTGTTTTAGCGGAGGCCCTTAGTATCGTTTTTTTAAGTAGCCGTACACGCTTTGTCATGGTTGTTGTATGGATGTTTCACGCCTTAGATGTGTGATTGATCCTACAAGTTGTTTGCAGTGTGAGGACAACGACGCTGCCGATGGTCAGTACGGCGACCACAAGAAAGACAGTCAGTCCGGCGGCTCGGGTGCCATGAGCGCTAGCGAACCAGATTTAACACAGCAGGTAATTAATGCCGCGTAAATGTGTTGGTAATGCCCTATTAACTTATCAAAGAATTGCCTCAAAAGGTAATTATAACAACATTGGGCATAAGAAAAAGAGTCGCCAGAATTCAGTCGCTCGTCGTTGTCCTCGCAGCGGAGGGTTCGGTAGCATCTACATAAAAAACCAAATGTTTGATAAAAAAAAAGGATAGCCCCATGGCGCCTAAAATTATTATTACAATAAAAAATAGTACAAAAGCTTTTTGCTATCCAATTATCAGCTAGAGGGCTGAAAGACATAAATAACGCTCTACGAAATCGAACCCTTCGATCTTTCTTGTGCCCGATGTTTACATTTACTGTAGGTAGAGATTTGTAGAAGTATTTTTTTCTGGCATTAATTCTTTTTCGTGGTTTCTTTGCAACTGACAATATTTGTGTATGGTGCAGGGTGCCGCAAGATTATTAGAGTCTCTAGGAGTGGGTCGCGGCGCGGGCGCAGGACGCGGTAACAATCCGCAGCGCGCCACAAGAACCAATCACTCCACCAGTCTATTCCCTAGGTGAGTACTTGTAACGTTTGATCTCTACTGGTTTTCGCGAATACTTGTGTTATTGCTATAAATGTAGCTAATATAATCCTCAAATGCGTAAATTTCTTATAATATGCAGAGTATCTATTCAACACAAATATTCGCCGAGTCTATTAATTCGTAGATTTATTTGTTTGAAAACCTTCGATTGTAATAATTAACTTGATGTTTTTAGTTTGGTGCGACTAGCTCTATCAAGTAACTTCCCTGGTGGTCTGTTATCAGCTGCTCAAAGCTATCCGTCGCTGGTACCAAATGCACAAAATGCTCTCACTCTGTCTTTGACTTCTACATCCAGTGAAAGCGAACAGGTAAACTTTTAATATACTTGTACAACTCTGCGGAAATATCTGTGGATCTTGGCCAACCCGTAGTTTTTAGGGTTCCGTACCTTAAGGGTGTCAACGGGACCGTACCATCCATCTGTCACAGGGCTGTATCTTTTTAACCGTAATAGGTAGCCAGTTGCAATTTGAGGGTATGTGCTACCATGGCCTGTATCATGGCAAATATTAAAATTAGTAAAAAGTTTAAACCTAAAGGGAGTACAAATACAAGAAACCTCGAAAAAGATTGCAATTTTTCAACGTTCTTTTTCCTGCTATCATATAAACGGTAACACATACAAGCGTGAAGCTGTATAGTTAAATAACAAATAATATAAAGAATGAAATCTAGTGGTTGTACGGAACCCTTAGTGCGCGAGCCTGACTCGCACTTCGTCGGTTTTTCTTTCTATCTCCTAATATCGCTTGCTTAAGAAGCTTAAATTAAATTCTCAAGTCAGAATATGCACTGCGCTGTCAATTTGCACTATAACGTTGTTTTAGCAATGTAAGAGTTCATTTTGGTCAGGAACCATACTTTAAAGAACGACTTAGTTGATGTGAGGGCTGTATAAAGTTTGCGTTGTAGGTGTGCTTCAGACATTGTGTATTGGTGAATTCGACCAAATCTGGGCCACAGGTATTTCCACAGAGTCGTAACATGAGAACTCTGTACTCTATTGTATGCATGTAAACAGTAGTTAGACATATATTTAATCTGGGTCTAAATATTACAAGTGGCTGCAGGTGTCGCTAGAGGACTTCCTGGAGTCGTGCCGCGCGCCCGCGCTCCTCACGGAGTTAGAAGACGATGACGAGGGCGACGACGCGCTCGACAGCGACAAGGAAAACGAACCCACGTACCAGGAGGTAGTGAGTATGAATTCTGTGAGTAGATTGGCTCATTCACAGTGCATTTGAGTTTATAATATAGAAGATACACGTTGATATGTTGGGTAGTTTTTCATGTGTAGTTCATTTATGCTTATTTTAAATACCTGGTTAAATTGCAATTAATATACACCTTTTAGAAGTGGCAAATATTGTTTAAGGACCGTCTATCTTCAGTACTGACCTCGGACTTGGACAAAATAACATGAATGATAAGAATAACAATCGTATAGAAGCAAAAGTCGCGCGCCATATACGCCATATACGCGCGCGCGCGTCAAGGACACGATAATAACTTACCGTCTTTCGTTGGTTTAACCAATAAATCAGTCAAGGTTTGCACCTTCTCGCGTTCCCGCGGTCATATAGGTTTTGTGCGATGTAAGATTAATGTTACGAACTTTTCAACTACTTTTACCATGGCCAGTTATTGCAGTGCGGAAACAATTTTAATCCAAAGAAATTGCGGCATCTAACTTGTTTTATTATACCCAAAGATGAAGTTATCTAAGTAGTATTGACTAAGGAGTTAAAAAAACTAAAATCATGTCTTTGTTTGCGATGGAATTAAAAGAAAATGATGCAGTCATCATGTTTATTGATTAGTAATAGTTACTTACTTCATGAAACACGTCATACATAGTAGATTGTTACGTTTTGTATTATAACCACATCAAAACCATGGCATGGCTCAGTTCCAAAAGGTGAAAAATATGACATTTGTGTAAATATTTGGCTAATATATTTTGTGTGATGTGTAGCACTAACATAATTACATAATTATGTAGTTTTAATGTTTTCCTACATTTTATTGCTAACATTGGCGTTATTGATTTGCAAGCTTTTAGAAGTAACTAAAGAAGTTTCAAGTTATGTATTCAAGCTCCAATAAAAGTTGGGTAGAGGATATCTGACGGAGCTGCTAGCATTCATGGGTGATAAATAAACACATGTGTGCTAGTGCGGCTTTCAACTGATACACACGTTTGTGTACGTACTACGGGGTACACGCATAAGTTGCTAGCGTGGGCCTTAATATTCGAATTGTTTGTAGGTTTCCCGGAATCTTCTATCGTTGATGGAAGAGGAAGCATTGGAGGCAGTGCGCAGTAGCGGCGGCCAGGGCGGCCGCCAGCGCAAACCCTGGGACGATGACTTCGTACTAAAGCGACAGTTCTCTGCACTCATACCGGCTTTCGACCCTCGCCCCGGAAGAACCAACCTTAATCAAACCGTCGGTAAGTGGATCGATAAGATCGGCAAGTAGCAACACGGTCCTAAATACCCTGTTCTGAAAACAACTGTAAGATGTGCTAACCAAGAACTGTAACATGCAAAAAACTGTTTATTTTCTTTTAATATGAATTAATGGTCACCGGTTCGCAATGACGTAATTTTGGCCATTTTACAGACTTGGAAATACCATTGAACGAGTCGTCGGACGGCGAAGAAACTAGTAGTACAGAAACTGCAAACGCGAGTGGTAGCACAACCGCGGGCGCGAGCAACTCGAGTGGTGGACGCCTACCCGCGTTGCGCCTCGTGCTGAGTGCGGCGGGCGCGTCCGTGCCGCTGGAGCGCCCCTCGTGGACGCTGTACCGCGCCGTGCTGGCGCTCAACAACCGCCTGCCGCTACTGGACACGCATCGTGATCTCACATACACGTATGTATAGAACATCGTTAATGACCGAACGTGTTTCTCAAATTTTACGTTTCGTTTGTGCTTCATCAAACACAAGTTCACACGATCGGGTGTGTTAAACACGGGGCTTTAGTTTCGATGCAGTTTTCACTGCTAGCATAGTGTATAAAAAGAAAAAAAAGGTGTTGGATTATTATACGTACGGACGTCGTACGCATAGTATTTATTTTTCTTCTTCAACTACTTAATCTTCGGTTATTTGTTGACCAACATTTTTTACAATTTAATTTTACTTTATGCTTTTATGGATATATATGGGTTGATTTTGGAACCCTGTTACAGATTGACTTACAAAGAAATCGAGGGTATGGAGACCTTCGCGTCTTCAAGCGACAGCGAGGATGACGAACCGTGTGATCCAGGTAACTAATCTTAATTTACCCTAGAAGCATAAAAGGTGTTATATGTACCTATATTAATTTCAACTGACTCATGTAGCTATGTTCGGATTTTTGTTAGTGAGACGAATCGAGCATAGAACATAGCAACGTACGTTGTAAATGGTTTTATCCAAGCAATAAAAAAAAAACAGTAGTTATACTTACGTAAATGTATTTTTTTGCCAGAGCGCGGCATAGCGGGCTCGGAGGGGTCGGAGGGCGCGATGGCGACGTGCTGCGTGCGAGTGTTGCGCCGCCTGCGCGCCGCCGCGCCCGCGCTGCCGCCCGACGCCTTCGTGTCCACCAAGCTCACCAACAAGCTGCACCAGCAGCTGCAGGAACCGCTCACTCTTGCCGCCGCCGCCACGCCGCTCTGGTCAGTGTTTAGCGTTTACTGTAACAGAGCAGAGCAGAGTAACGACGTGCTGCGTGCGAGTGTTGCGCCGCCTGCGCGCCGCCGCGCCCGCGCTGCCGCCCGACGCCTTCGTGTCCACCAAGCTCACCAACAAGCTGCACCAGCAGCTGCAGGAACCGCTCACTCTTGCCGCCGCCGCCACGCCGCTCTGGTCAGTGTTTAGCGTTTACTGTAACAGAGCAGAGCAGAGTAACGACGTGCTGCGTGCGAGTGTTGCGCCGCCTGCGCGCCGCCGCGCCCGCGCTGCCGCCCGACGCCTTCGTGTCCACCAAGCTCACCAACAAGCTGCACCAGCAGCTGCAGGAACCGCTCACTCTTGCCGCCGCCGCCACGCCGCTCTGGTCAGTGTTTAGCGTTTACTGTAACAGAGCAGAGCAGAGTAACGACGTGCTGCGTGCGAGTGTTGCGCCGCCTGCGCGCCGCCGCGCCCGCGCTGCCGCCCGACGCCTTCGTGTCCACCAAGCTCACCAACAAGCTGCACCAGCAGCTGCAGGAACCGCTCACTCTTGCCGCCGCCGCCACGCCGCTCTGGTCAGTGTTTAGCGTTTAATGAAGCAGGGTAATAGGTCAGATATGCCAGTATTGTTGGAACAGTAGCTGTGGTCAGGCAATGTTTTCCGAAGAACTGACGAAGACGAATGAAGGTTGAATGAAGGATGAAGATGAGGTTGGGACCGTGAAACGTAATGGCTTTGGACATTTAAGCTGTTGAGGTGGTTGAGAATAACTTTAAGCTCAAAATTAACATTATTTACTATGTTTGCTGTTGTCGTAGGTTGCGTCCTAGGTTAGTTTCCCATAGGACAATCCATATGAAGAATGCCAATTATTCTATAAAAATGAGCAGAAAAACTTGCTTACAATGGTGTTATAGTATGTTGGATAAGTGCGTGGCTTGGCAACACGGTTGATTATCAAATTGACTGTTGTGTAGGTCGACCGTTATTATTGATACTAATCTTCTTGAATAATATGTTATAACGTTCGTAATGAGTTTTATTTTAATATAAATAGGAATTCTTTTTATTAAACAGTATGTAACAAAAATCCTGCTAGACCCGAAATTAATACTTCGACAGAGATACTAAAGTTATTTGAAGCAACTATCAGAACGTATCGATCATAGTTTTTTATTTTCTTGGTGTGGAAAATGACATGGACTTCAAAGTCCCTTTTATTTTCCACGTAAACACATTTATCCGACAGACTATATACATTTTTTTGATGCAGTAGCTCTACCACTAAGATTGACGTAAATACAACCAGGCTTAGCTGTAGCTGGGCTTATTTTAAGTGAATACTATTTTAACTATGTGTGATATTAATTATAAATTTTATTAACCGGTTGCGTACCGCCCGTCGTCCCAGGACGACACTTAATTGTCTTATCTATTGTGTCTATAATTACGGTGATTGAGAGTTTATGAATGAAATGATATTCCCAGGTGCCAGCAGCTGAATGATTGGTGTCCGTTCCTGTTTCCGCTGGAGACTCGTCAGATGTTCTTCGCGTGTACCGCCTTCGGTACGTCTCGCACCATCGTCTGGTTGCAGGCTCAGAGGGATCGCGCCCTCGATAGACAAAGGTCCGTACAATATTGTTTTAGTTTTTTAGAATACTATGCTGGAATTCAATTTATTAGCTGCAGATGATAAGATTAAAATGAAGCCCGCATTCTAGCCTCGCATCGCTAGGTCATCAATTTATAGCTCTTTAGTTAAACGTAGTCGTTTATTATATTTACTTTGTAGAAGCTATATCAATGCTGCTATTGGTTAAACAACGTAAAATGTAAATCTGTGTAAATGGCCCGTGTGTCTGTCTGACTGCATCTTTTGTTTTTTTATGTATTTAGATCTGGTAACACGGTGTCGCCTCGTCGCGCCGAGTTGGAGGCGACTGAGTTTCGCATGGGACGCTTGCGGCATGAGCGTGTGCGGATACCGCGACAGCCCGACCTGCTGCGGTCTGCCATGCAGGTTAGACAGTTTTAGATTGTTTTGTTTCAGTTCTGTATAAGGTGTTGGAGAGTAACGTGTTTTTAGCACAGCTTGTCTCTATCAAGGCATTGAGAGTGTTGAAATGGTTTTTAAGAATAGCCAAAGTTCATAACGATCATTTTGAAAAGCCCGACGTGGTTCGCAACTGAATTCCATCGGCTATACAGTCTCAACATCGTTTTTTTGTGGAAGTGGACAGCGTTTATTTCGGCACATTAGTCCTGTGAGTTGTTACCGAGTTTATTTTTAAGCGATAGTTTAATGTCATATTATTGTAACGTAGGTGATGCGCGTCCACGCGGGTCGGAAGTCAGTGTTAGAAGTGGAGTTTGCGGGCGAGGAGGGCACCGGTCTGGGGCCCACGTTGGAGTTCTACGCGTTAGTAGCGGCCGAGCTGCAGCGCGCAGACCTCGCCATGTGGCTCAACGACGCGCCGCACAGCACGCCGCAGAACGAGGACTCCGCGCCGCACCACCTTGTGCTGCCCGACGGTATGTCACCATATTGCATTGACACGAGCACCAATCACAGAACACACTCGCACACATTGAGCCACTCAACAAAGCGCCCTACTCCGCAACACATCAATCTCACCCTCTATCTTTTCTTGTAAGGTTCAGTTCACTTTGACATCGAATAAAGCGTTTGGAATAATAAAATATGCGGCATGATTATATCAACCACTTTTCTCGTGATGATATTTGCGTTTTAGAACGCGTCCATTCACGTCGAGTGCTACAACTCTGTGTCTAGCTTTATTCGTGTGTGATTTGCACCTTTTGTGTTCATGAGTCCACGCTTACAGCCCCAGAGAAGTTGTTATATTTTTTTATGTTTGTCTACAGAGAAACCTCCGGGTTACTACGTGACGCGTGCAGGTGGTCTATTTCCTGCACCGCTACCTCAAGATTCCCCCATCTGTGATACAGTTTGCAAATATTTCTGGTTCCTAGGAGTATTTTTAGCTAAGGTATGAAACATGAAATATTTTTGTGATTTGTCGTACGGTAAAAAAGAAGAGACTAACGATGGTTTGTTGTTTGCAGGTTCTGCAGGACGGGCGACTCGTCGACCTTCCGATCTCGGAGCCCTTCCTACGTATTATGTGCGGCGAGGAATTGACTAATGACTGTTTAGAGGAGATCGATCCCATCAGGCATCGGTAATCTATTGCAGCCATGACTACTAGCTTCTCAAAACTATTATTTTTAACTCCATGCACACTCAGTCAGCGGAATGTTGACTTTGATGTTGGGCCGTCAAAATAACGCCAGGCAAATGGTTGAATTGTCTGTGTGCAGTGAACTATATTAATGTTTTACAACGTTCGTAATATATTTTTATCTTGCGTTTAGATTCCTTCAGAGCGTGTTATCAGCGGCGGAGGCGTACGATAGCATCATGCGCGATCCTACGTTAGACAGTGGGGAACGCACTGTGCGTGTGAGCTCGCTGACAGTAGAGGGCGCCACGTTCGAGCAGCTGGCGCTGACCATGACGCACGTGGCCGCGCACTCTGACGCCGCCGTCGCCGTGCAGCCGCTGTGCGACAGCGGGGAGAACATCGAGGTATGTATGAAAGTACAAGACTAAGCAACCAAGCATGCATGTAAACATGCAAGTGTTTCAGTGTGTTCCACCAGAAGGCTTGCTTTGTCGCCCTTCCCTGTCTCACTGCGTTCGGGAAGTCAGCGGCTCGCTTTGCTCTCATACTCCCCCCTCGTTCCATGTTGGTTCCGTTGAGGGCCAACTAGGCAAGGTTTTGACTCCACGCTTAAAAATAGCACTAGGGCTAGCGATAAAGTCTGACAGTGTGTAGTGTGGGTATTCTGATTCAGATTAACAGCAGATATTTATAAAACTTGTTGTGAAATGATTGTATTATTACTCTATGAATTATTATTATACGTGTGTCAAACAATAGCTGTTTAGAGAATTGATACAATTATCAAATAAAATGCTTGCTTCTGCGTGTCTATCTTCCACGGATTTGGACAGGAACGAAGAATGTTATATTTATTTAAAATAAGCTCCATAAAGTTCGCTATTTTTATTATAGGTAATTTAAAACTCATGTTACTATTTGGGTGACATGAATTATTGCAGGTAGTAACAGAATGAGCAGAACCAAATTCATTGTTATTGGGCTGATTTTCATCCAAAAAGACACGAGTTCGAGCAATTAATGACAAAATGTCCAACTCAATTTCACCTATTAAATCAATTTCACAATGAAGATTCTAAGAAATGTATTGTTGCGAAACGAAAAAATGAACATTTCAAACTCGAAACTCGTTTATTCAAAATATATTAGAATAACATAGTTCTTTTTGAACGTCAATTTTACAAAAGACTGCCTCTAAAAGCGGCCAATTGTTAAACGGGTTGTAGTTAAAATTGATTTGTGAAATGATACGTTGACGTAGCGTTGTTTGCATTGTAAATATGTTTGATAAACACAAAGACAGGATCCCATTTAATAGTTGTACAGACTAATAAGTAATATTGATTGATCTCGTGTAATGTTCAGGTGGGCCCACAAAACGCGCGCGCCTACGCCGAAGGGAGCGCGCGCTGGATGGTGCGCGAGGGCGTGCGGCGTCAGACGGCGGCCTTCCGGCGCGGCTTCGGCGCCGTGTTCCCGCCGCGACGTCTGCGCGCCTTCTGCGCCGCCGAGCTGCGGCTGCTGCTGTGCGGAGAGCGCGGGCCCGTCTGGACCAGGGACCATCTGCTGCAGTACACTGAACCGAAGCTCGGATACACGCGCGACAGGTAACTGTTACGCTGTTTTTAAACGTCACGTTTTGAGCTGTGCAAATAGTTGGCTAGGTACTTTTGCATGCAAGACTTATATTTGTAAACGCACCTACAATACAGGAGAAATCTTACAGTGGGGCAATGTTATTTTTTAGAGCATAAAGGTTTAAAAAGAGAAAAACACCATCGCTTTTCTCCTCTTTACAAACAATACTCTGTAGAGCTAGGAACAACGGTAACCTGTTATGTTTTCAGTTTTGTGCGATTGAGTTTCTAAATAATTTTCTCTTCACAGTCCCGGTTTCCTTCGGCTCGTGGACGTGCTCGTGGAGATGTCTCTGCGTGAGCGCAAGGCGTTCCTGCAATTCGCGACGGGCTGCAGCAGCCTGCCACCCGGCGGTCTTGCCAATCTACATCCCCGACTTACTGTAGTGCGAAAGGTATGTTAAAAACCTTTTTTTTAATTCACTTTACTCAGTACCTTCAAGGCCGTGTATGAGAAATATATTTTTAATTATTTTTGTACTCCATTGATACAAATAAGATTTATCTTCACAGGTTGATGCTGGAGACGGGTCGTATCCGTCTGTGAATACGTGCGTTCACTACTTGAAGTTGCCGGAGTATTCATGCAAAGAGGTTTTGCGGGAAAGACTGCTTGCCGCGACCAATGAGCGTGGTTTCCATCTCAACTAGATGCAACTATTACAAAATTGCCCAGTTGTTATGGTTTACTGACTGGACGTTTTGAAATATGTTGAGAATAACTTTTACACTATTGTTACTCATGCACTTTCGCCTATGGACACGCAGAATTAGAAAATAATTACCTTTATAATTATCTATTTATTCAACATCAGTATCCTTTATCCTTGACTGCTAAGCGAAATAAAAACCCATAGTGCTCGTCAAATATTAACTTACTTAAATGACCTAAAAGAGTACATTACATAAGAAGTTACAGTTATTTTTAACATAGAAGTATGTCAGCTCATCATATAAAACTGATCTCTTGAAACATATTTTTTCAAGACATAATTACTCCCTATGAAATAAATAGTATTTTGTTATATCAAGGTATTGATATTATTCTCTGAAGAAAAAAATATGTCGTACGTCGTAATTTTTGTTATTATCATGCAATAATATATTTTATTTTTAATATTATGTATAAATAATTGCATGGGTTTAAAATATTTTATAGAATGGTGTGACTGTGTGAAAAGAAAATAAGAGGCTGCCTACTGTAACCTATTTATTATTGGGAATTAATGGCAAACGCGTATTTAAATGCATAATCATTTTTTAGATGTCGACCTGAAAAATATACTTACATTGCAACTTTTTAAACTGTATCCACAAATAAAACTATTTTTGGATATTAATATTATAATAAGATAAGCGATTTTTACTTCGATTTGACTTCGCTTCACTTATAACATAAATTTAATGTTCATTACACCAAAAGTATAACGGTAGAATTTGTTGAAGTAGCTTTGATTTGAGTGTGTTTAAAGATAAATTAATAAAAGACTAGGCATCTAGCGTTTTGCTTCTAATTTTAGATAAATGTTTGTGTATGCTGTGGTGATATTTAGTTTTATTTTCGGATATGTGAGTTGTTCCAAGACGTGTCTAGTTGAAATGTAATCAATGGTCTGTCAGCAATAAAAAAAAGTTTGAAATATTATCCATTTACTTTGTTTTGAGTTTGTGCTTCCATTATAATTTTATAATATTCATTTTCAACACAAACAAATCGTAAAATTTATTAAATTGCTTCAAAAGTGTAACTCCTTACTACAAAGAATTGTATTAAAACCAAAAACAAATAAATGCAAGCTTTTCGGTAATCAACACATATTTTTATGTAACGGCTAAGTGGCAGTTAAGTGTCAGATTTTTTTTCTAACACAAAAATGCATTCATTTAAAGGATAAATTTTAGAAGTTTGCGAAAATTGAAGCCGTTATATTAAATATGTTTCTGATACAACTTTTAGGACTGAAATTATGATAAAGTATATAAAAAATTAACTTTAGGGTGTGAAACACTAATGCGTTTCTACGAAAGATATTTAGATATGTTCCTTTAGTTAAATAATTTTGTCAACTGAAAGTTGGTATATATTGTGATTTATTATTATAAAAGTACTTTACGAATTAAAATATATTTAGTTTAAATTTAATAGGTATTTAGATTAAAATTATTAACCATAATGGCATCATGTTAGTGCTCATGTAATTGTTGTTGAGGATTGTATCAATAAATTAAGCAAAAATCATCTGCCTTTTTTATGACTTATAAAATTCATAACTATTCTAACCTAACCTATAACCCTTCAGTATGACTAGGCAGCTGACGAGGTAAATTAGAACTCGCAATGATCACTTGGAAGTTAAATCATCACAGAGTAACAGCGTAAAATTCGTCCCTTGCGCATGTTGTAATAATTTTATTTTCATTATCTGTGAATGCAGTTCGAAATAATGACAAAAATTATGGACCCTATCAACATTTTCCTGTAGCCACAACGAATAAGGTAGCTGCCCTTATGACTACCCCATTTCAAATAGCGATTTCTGATGTTACTAGTACTCCAACCTCAATTGGTTCGGAAGAGTTTTGATCCTTATAAGAAACTAGCAGCCGCCCGCGGCTTCGCGGTTTCTATAATAATATAATTCAATCATGATTCGAAAGACACGTGGCGCCATCTATTATCGTAATTGTTGTTTTCCTCGGGAACAGTACTTGTTTTCGGGATGAAAGGTGCCCTATGTCCGTTTCCGTACACCTGACAACGTTTAAGCAAAATTTCAGGATGATTGGTTCAGTGGTTTAGACGTGAAAAGGTAACAAACAAACAAACTTACTTTCGCATTAGTTAGGATAGGGTCGATTGGCATCTTAAAAATGTTTTGTGAAAACTGCCCTTTATCTCGCTTACTGTACATATTTTTCAAAAGCTGTGAATGCAGATATTAATTATTCCAACAGTTAAGAATGGTGTCCTAAGAACGTTTTCCTGTAGCTACAATGGTTAAGGTAGCTGCCCTTCATGCCCCATCTCAAATTACTTATAATATACAAACAAAATATGTTTTGTCTTCAAAATGTTCTGCCTTGCCTTGTCGGGGTCAGCTTCCGGTTTTACCAGACGCGGCTGAATACCTGTATTTTACACGCAGCAACTGCCATCTGACTTCCGCAACCCATTTACTGGGCAATGCCGGTATCCTGGTTAGAACGGTTGCCAGACTTTCGGGCTTCGACTACCCGGAACGATTGTCATAGGTATTCATATGACAACCGGGACGATGTAACGTGTACGGACGGGGTTCTATGTGTAACGACCGGTCACATCCATGGACTGACTCGCAAATCGTACAAAAATATTACTATGAGAAAATCTCTACTTAATATAAAACAAAGTCGCTTCCCGCCGTCTATGCTTAGCTTATATTTTAAATTACGCAATGGATTTTGATGCGGTTTTCATCAATAGACAGAATGATTCAAGAGGAAGGTTTCTATAATACATTGCACACATGCGAAGCAGATGCACCCGCCTCTGCTTCGCGTGGCTTTTAAATATTTATTTTATTTTTAATTATTTATTATTTATACGTAGGTACTTAGGTCACTTGTGGTATTTAATTAAATAGATTATGATTTTACCTGGGATTTAAGGAAGGGAGGGGCTCGTTGTTATTTACCAAACTCGTAGTTCATACGATTTGCGAGGTTAAGCTGCGCTTGCCACGGTCAGTCCGTGGATGGGTTACCATGCGTTACACGTCGAGACCCCTCCGTGCCCCGGATAGTTCCTTAAGCAGTCGGTCCGGGGTGTCAAACGAATACCTACCTTTGACAGTCGTTACGGGTGTAGTCAGAAGCCTGAAAGACTGACAACCGGTCTAACCTTAGGATCTCGGCATTACTCCATTGACTTAGTTGTTGATCGAAGCATTACCCAGTAACTGTGTTGCGGAGATCTGATGGCAGTCACTTTATGTAAAATACTGGTATTCAACTGCATTTGGTTAGACTGGAAGTTGACTCCAATATAGTTGGGAAAACGGCTAGGCAGAACAACTTAGATCATTTGTGGTATTCATATTACATAGCTATAACTTATCTAGGTTTCTTTCATCTAGGTAATCTGAAATATGTAGATAACGATGTTGAGCACGGGTTCTCAAACAGTCGTGGCGCTTTACTTCAAATTATTTACGACGATATGTCTGAAATATCGCTTGTTTCAAGAATGCAAAATATAAAAGTACCTCATCTCATCTGCCTAGCCTTTTCCCAACTATGTTGGGGTCGACTTCCAGTCGAACCGGATGCAGCTGAATATCAGTATTTTACATGGAGCGACTGCCTATCAGACCTCCACAACCCAGTAACTGGGTAATACGATACTCTTGGTAAGACTGGTTGTCAGACTTTCTGGCTTCTGACCAACAGTAACGACTGTCAAAGATCTACAAATGACAGCCGGGACCAACGGCTTTACGTGCTTTCCGAGGCACGGAGGAAACTCGCTATGGTAAATGGTCACCCATCCACAGACCAACCTCGGCAAGCGTGGCTTAACCCGGAAGATCGGTCTATGCGGCTGTAATTATTTAGCCACGAGCTCCTCAGTAAAATATAAAAGTACCTACAAGTGTAATATTGTAACTCTATTGTAATTTTACTAAGTACTATTTCTTAAGCATATCCTAATTATTGAAGTTTGTATTACGGAATTCCGAAGTTTGAAATATCGATAAACGTTGCTATATTACAGGAGTAGATACGGTGTATGTTAGTTGGAAAGTATGATAAAGCGATAAGTTTACTTAATTTCGAATGTTTTCCATAGCGATGTACGTAACCTTACCTAACCGAGTCGGAGGGCTCAAATATCTGGCTAAGTTTATCACAGCTGCCCTGGCGTCCCTTCCAACCAATTGTATTGTATCATCATCTACCGGTTAGCACACATGCTGCTGCTTTCCAATGAGCCACATCCTGCACATGAAAATATATGATAAAAGATATATACGAATACCCACACCTGCACATTTTATAAATAATCTTAAGCCTGTAACTGAGCTAGGTAAGTAACTTCTGAAGAGATTAGCTCAGTTTCTAAATTAAAAAAATTATCACGGATCACATAACAAATATGAAGGGAAACAGTATTACTCTATTTGTCGTGAATATCCATACTTTTTGCTAATGCAGCTCTGATTTTCACGTTGAGACACCGGGTGGCACTGCGCAACGCTCCCGTTCTACGGCTTCGCCATATAGTTGCAACCTTGGAGCTTTACACAATTTTCATACAATACCAACAAAACGGGCTACCAGTATAAAAACTTAGCAGTCGTGAACACAGGCATCAGTCAGCTGCTTAGATCACACCGGTGCACTGGAAACATGAGGGCTTCACTGGTGTGCTGCGTAGCCTTCGCGGCGCTAGCGTACGTTAGCTGTAGAACTACCCGAGAGAAACGTGATGCAGACTTGGAGGTAGCGGCCAGCCACGGTGGTGGCAAGTGGGACAAGGGCGGAGGGCACGAACACCACGGTCATCATCATCACGACCATGGTGAAAAGGGACACAAAGGATACAAGGGACATCACCACCACGAGCATGGCAAAAAAGGCCATCATCATCATGAAGGGCACAAGGGACATCATGACGAACATGGCGGACACAAGAAACATCATCACCACGACGATGGACATCATCATGAACACCACCATGGCGAGAAGGGTCACAAGGGCCATGGTCATCACGAAGAAGGCCACTATCACAAAGGACACTCTACTAAGGGTCACCACGGTGTGCACAAACATGACGAATTCAAGAAGGAAAAGCATTTCCACGATCACCACCACGACGGCGGCCACCATGAGCACCATGGCGGACATCATGAGGAACATGGACATAAGAAGGGAGGTGAATTCCACAAGGGACACAAGCACCACGGACACCATGAACATGATCATGGCAAGAAGGGCCACCATGAGGAGGGAGGACACCATCATGAACATAAGGGACACCATGAGGAAGATGGTCATCATGATCACCATCATCACCATCATGATCATGGAAAGAAGGGTGGCCACGAGCACCACAAGCATTGGGGACACAAGAAGGGACACAAGTAAATGTTCTTGACTGATACCTACCGAAGTACCGATACGAGTTAATGAAGTCTTTATTTAGTTTTATCTAATTAAGCTTTCATAGTGTATTAAGTTTTGTTGACTGTGATGATTTGTTATGTTAATAAATAAATGTTTTTAAACAAATAAACTATCAGTTTCGTGTTTACAAACCTATTCGTTGACATAGACCTATTTAAATGACCACCATAAATAAACCAATTGAAATCTGTGTGAAATTCAATTATAAAAAAATATGTAATGTTTGCAATTGGATGCAGATACAAAAACAAACTTATCAATTTCACAGCACGTTTCGACAACAAAGTTACATAAAATAGTTGGCGTTGGTCCGTTGGCAACGGCTCCCGACGAGATAAGTAACTCAGCGTTGAGAAACTAGAGCGCTGCCCGAGATTGGCCTACATTTTACTGGGCAACGAATTAGTCGTGGTTGCAATCAACCGTTTCCTATAGAAAACACTTGCAGCCACTGAAATTGATAACATTTCTCAATAGCCAGCTGGTCAATACCAATACTTGGAAGTCTTAACAAAAGCCTAGTTAAAATAATCTTGACCATGTTTAAGACATCTCAGTCAACTTATTACTGTGGTCGTTTTTACAAAATCATTTGGCAAAATAGTCGCCAGTGTATATTTTCAATGGCACGTACCACTATTTTTCGACGCTTCACGGTTTATTGAACACTTAAAGTGGGTACAAAGCTCTATTTGTGTTACCGATTCCGTTTGAATAAAAAACAAGCATGCATAACACAATGTATTTTTGTCGACATAGGTCAATGTGATGTCTTGGTAAACATTTTTTTTCTAACAGAAAATGTAATTAGATTATTTTAACACGAAACCGACATTATTAGTTCTTTACCAAATCATTAAAACTATCAAATTATCATGAATTTACAATCTTAATCATTCATTATGTAGTAGGTATCACCATCTCTAAAAAGGCCAACCCCTGAGTTAATATTTATACACTATAGTGTAACCTTGCAGTTTCCATGAAAAACTGGTAGCTCTATCTTTCTCAACATGATAGATGGCGTTACTAACCGCAACTCTGAATCAAATCACGATAATGCGATTCCTAAATATGTACATACCTGTCTCCTGTAGTTATTTCCAATGTTCAAATTACAAACCTACATAACTGGGCATGTACCCTTAAATAGTTTTTTACAGTTAGTAGGTAGATATCAATCACCTTTCTTATACTTGCCATACTCGTAACAAAGTCGAAGATTTCCACACACCGAGGTAGAGTGCAGCACGTATGCTGATAATAGGGAATTGTTGTATGGTTTCATTGCGAATTTTTATAATGGGGGAATTAGTGTTGTTCTCAGTTGGCTTCTTTCGAGGGAGGCAATGGCTGTTTATGAGTTTGTGGGGTGTGCTTTTTTGAGAAGGTCGGCCCTTCTAGGAGACGCACTTTCTACGGATTTGTAAGCGGCTGATGCTTTTTTTGGAGGAGGTTGATTGGGACTGATATTGATTCCTCTGTTGTGGAAGTCCGTGCCGGTGGAACTGTTTATCGGTTCCCAGATGTTGACATTTTGGAGGTACCTATGAGGCTTGCAGAGACACAAAGAAGAGACTCGAAAAAAACAAATGAAAAAACAAAACAAATAAATCGACATAATATAATAATAATCAGTTTCAGGATTATACGCGAGCTTTTCCATCCTTGTTATGTTTCCATATACTTTAATTCCTGAATTTCTCACTATTCCCACATTTTTGCTTAATTTTTCTAATCATGGGACTGTCAAATTTTGTTTAAAACTGTAAAAATTAAAGCAAATACCTATTATAAATATCACGCTTCAGATACTAACTAAGCGAAGATGGTTATTTTTTTCTGCTACTCAGGTTTAAAAATTCTAGTCGGCGCGGCGGGCCCAGGCACTTTTTTTTCAGTTATTACCTACAAGCTGATACTTCGCAGATGCGTTCATCTTGAGGAGTCGGACAACTTTTTTATTGCGAAAAGTCTTGAATATGCAGCGTTTTCACACCCCCAGCCTTCAAACGTGTCGATTTAGCGAGTATACCTTTTTTATTACCTACCACTTGATTTTAATTGTAGGTAATCGTGAGATTTTGATAGTTAAAAGAAGGAAACAAACTTGGCCGACAAAATGGCCGCTGCAATTTAAGCGTCGGACAGGCGCAATATGTCGTAATTTCGATAGTATCTTTTTTATCACCTACAAGCTGATATTCGGTGAATCACTTCGTTAATTTATTCTCCACGGTAGGGTAACACTGTCCGACAAAATTAATGCATCGTATTGCGAGTCCGACGCGTCAAATATGTCGATTTTTCGATAGTAATTTTTTTATTACCTACAATAAAAAACATTTTTTTTTCCTTTTGTTATGCAATGCAGAGACCGGTAGTATATGTGTCCGACACATAATATACAGCATTGTAGGATAAAATGAAAAAATGCGCATCCAGAGCGCCGGACATGGTTAAATATGGTTGATCTGTATTTTCGCTTTGTGCACAAAGGATGATGGGCAAAATTGTATGAGACCTGTCCCCCCCCCTTCCAACAGATTTTTTTGATGTGTCATTAGTTTCATAAGGATCTATGACAAGACTAGCAACCAGTTTTAACTTCAAAATCGATGGGGTTTAGTATATACAGGGTGGTAAAGGAGGACCGGACAAATTGGTCAACATAACCAATAACAACAATACATATGTCATTAGATAGATATTGCAATATACTGCCATAATTACTATGGCGGCTCATTTCAAATCGCTGTATGAAAAAAGTTATGGCGATGTTTCGTAGCTACGAAACATCGCCATAACTTTTTTAGGTTAGGTTATGTTAGGTCAGGTTAGGTAGTTTTTTTCTTGTATATTGTTATGTAATAAAAAACAAACAGATTGAGTAAACAGTGTTATACTTATGTGCCGTCATCCACAATCACATTATAAATTGTCTGCAGAACCCCTGAAATTACGATCCCTACCAAATCCTAAATACCACACTAGGAACCAATAACAACCACACATATGTCATTAGATAGGTATTTTAATATACTGCAGTAACTACTATGGCGGCTCATTTCAAATCGCTGTATGAAAAAAGTTAGGGCATTTTTTTGTAGGTTAGGTTAGGTGTTTTTTTTCTTATAAATTGTTCGGTAATAGCAAAAAATGCAAGTAAAGTGAGTAAATAGTGTTATAATTATATATTATGTCGTCATTCAAAATCACATCTAATAAATAGGTGATAGGTGAAATTACCTAACTTGACCTAACCTAACCTATGAAACATCGCCATAACTTTTTTCACACAGCGATTTTAAATGAGCCGCGATAGCAATTATTGCAGTATATTGCAATACCTATCTAATGACATATGTGTGGTTGTTATTGGTTCCTAGTGTAGTATTTAGGATTAGGTAGGCATCGTCTTTCAGGGGTTATGCAGACAATTTATTAATGTAATTGTGGAAGACGATATGACCTTTTACGTGAGTGGCAACAACAACTGTAAAAAGTTTCAACTCAATCGGATGAACCGTGTGAATTTTTAGTAACAATTATCCGATACGAATCGCACGCCACCTATTGTACGTTGATGGTACTATGTCAGAAACTGTCACGTGAGTGGCAACAACAACTGTATACAGTTTCAACTCAATCGAATGAACCATGCGAATTTTTATTAACAATTATCCGACACGAATCGCGCGCCACCTATTGCACGTTGATGGTACTATGTCAGAAACTCTCGCGCAAGTGCTAACAATAACTGTACTTAGTTTCAACTCAATCGGATGAACCATGCGAATTTTTATTTACAATTATCCGATACGACTCGCGCGCCACCTATTGTTCGTTGATGGTACTATGTCAGAAACTTTTGCGTGAGTGCCACCAACAACAGTACAAAGTTTCAACTCAATCGGATGTACGATGCGAATGTTCATTTAAATAAAATAATAATAATAAAAATGCGTTTTTCCCGGAATATCCCGCTCCTTTGAGGAATGTCGCCATAGGAAAAATTTATTACCCTACTAAGATGTTTCAACTGAGATACATTTCAGATCTGTTGGGATATGGGGACGTTTTGTCCCATGGTCCTTTGGAATAGCGCTCTCATCGTGAATTTTGTGAACTTTTGGTGTCTCGATTTACACATTGAAATATTGTTGTTAACAAATATATATTTATATACACTAATACGCTATACAGGGCGGAAACGTTAAGTGTCAACAGGCGATTATTCCGTCAGTTTAGGAAATATTTCAGAACTTATGGCTAATATCAAAACTAGGCCGCCTAGTAACTAAATTAACACAAATAATTTTAGGAAAATAACCGCCATTTGATTTTGATTTTACAACCTACTTACATTCAGTCAGTGTGACATTTTTGTTCATGAGATATTCAAGCAGCTTATAATTTTTTTGCATTTTATTTTCGAGCTGAATTGTTTACTGGATTACTAATAACTCAATTAAAATGGATAATATTTCTTTCTTGTACCTATTGACAAAGTCGGCAACATTTTTTATTTCAACTTTTAATCAATTGAACTGGCTGAAAAAGAAAAATAACAAGTTACTTAAAAAAACGACGGAGTTACCTTTGAGTTCCAAATTCAAAAAATTGTTGTTCATATAGTTTTTTATTTAATTAATAAAAAAAAGTAGACCTAATGCCTATTCCCTTAAAGCGTAGGCAGAGGAGTTCTGTTATACAGCCACAATTTCTTCGTGACGGTATTTAGCGCCTTCAATTATGGAACATTGTTATTGAACTATTAATATTTTTATTAGTTGAACAAACTGGTTGCAATATTATTATTACTTATTAGACATGAAAATAATTGGCTATCGCATTACGTAGGCAATCTGGAACTACAAAATCTGTCTGTTTTCTGTTCGAAATCCTGGGTTAGATTTAGGTAGTGCTCAGGAATCTGGTGATATGAAGCTTTATTACAGATATGACTAAGATAGACCGAAGTCGAGTAAGGCTAACTCCACCGTCATATTAACAGTAAGGAAGAGAGAGATTACGTAGTTATGATTGCTACGATCAGTTGAAAGAAATTCTCATAAGTACTAAATGTATGGACGGAACGAAAAACTTCAATATCTGACTTTTCTTTTCCCTAAAGTTATTTATAATATTTTACTCTCCATGTACTTAGTCTAGTTTTGATAATAGCCTTAACTTTTAAAATATCTCTTAAATTGCAGAAAAAATCGTCTGTTGACACTTAACGATTCCACCCTGTACAAGCAATAGGTACCGTCCCGCATTCGAAAATTCTAAACTTGGCGGTCATCAGAAGCGTTGGGTGCGTTCGTTGAGCGAGCAGATGCTGTAAAATCGAACGCGCCTGTTGCCTTGCTACTTGCTGTTCCCGCTAATTTTCTTAAAGCAATCCTCATGAAAAAAGCGGGCGCACCGCATGGTCGTTGAAGCAATTAAACAGATAAGACATAAATAATATATATTCTATTATAAATAATATATATTCTGTATTACAGAAGCAATCGTTACTGATGAGGACGAGTGTGACGATGACAGCGATGCAGATAATTACAGTGATTGTGCTACCACGAGCGAAGACGAATTAGAGAATTAATAGGCTGTCAAGCTACTATACAATATAAACACTATTATTTTATATTTACTTAGTACCTATTAATTACAGCAAATCAATTTTGGCAAATAAGCGTCGTAAGTTGTTCCTTTGTTCAACACTTTTACTTTGTTCAACAGATTCTGTTTACCACTACGTATAATGTTCGTTTCAGAGCTTGTGCAGGGTATGTATTTTTGTCGGACACGACATATGTTGCAATATTTATGTCGGACACGACATATGCTGCAATATTTATGTCGGACATAATTTTTTTTCAATGTAAAATGTGATTCCTAACATGTGTTATTTATGTCGGACAAGAGATAATTAAAAAAATGACTCAAAAAATCGACATGTTTGACGCGTCGGAATCGCAATACGATGCATTAATTTTGTCGGACAGTGTTACCCTACCGTGGAGAATAAATTAACGAAGTGATTCACCGAATATCAGCTTGTAGGTGATAAAAAAAGATACTATCGAAATTACGACATATTGCGCCTGTCCGACGCTTAAATTGCAGCGGCCAAATTGTCGGCCAAGTTTGTTTCCTTCTTTTAACTATTAGAATCTTGCGATTACAATTAAAATCAAGTGGTAGGTAATAAAAAAAAAAGGTAGGTATACTCGCTAAATCGACACGTTCGAGGGCTGGGGGTGTGAAAACGCTGCTTATTCAATACTTTTCGCAATGAAAAAAGTTGTCCGACTCCTCAAGATGAACGCATCTGCGAAGTATCAGCTTGTAGGTAATAACTGAAAAAAAAGGTGCTTGGGCCCGCCGACTATTCTACAAATACGAGTGATAATATTTTAACCCAAAGTTTTACTGCATCATGCTCATGCATAATTGTCCATAAGCGCTAGCAATGCTCGAGTGTGTTTCTTTGCGTTGAAAATTTAACCATCTGTCTTTCTTTACTATTTAACTGCAACTAAGCTTTTCGTGCTCAGCTTACATTAACACACATGACCACTCGCCGTGTGGATCCCGCTAAGTAGAGGCTATACTTACGTATCATGACGTTGAGATTCTTTGGGGTGGATAAGCAGCAGCAATAATCTACATTTAAACATTATTTCTCTATTTATTTATAATTTTTGTCGTAGCCTTCTATTATGGGCCGACTTAGTGTACCAGTTGAAAGGGTGTACGAATGCAGAAACAGACATTTCTAAGGTTTTCTTTATTTCAATTTCCAAGCAACATTTTTAAGTCAATAAAGACTGTTATGATAATTCTTTTCCACTTTGCACTGTATTGGACGTCGTCGCTTGTAAATGACATCTCTCTTGGCACCATGCCATTATGAGTATGTCCCTCACGGATGAGTTTAGTTTCAGCTGTATTTTTGTTCAGAGATTAGTATGTTTCAAGTTAATAATATTTTAGTAATTATGTACATTGCGACCTTATGTGGTTAACAGTATTCCGCGCAACAAGTGGTTGAATCTTGAGGCTAGTGGTCTACCGTGGGATCGAATATCTAATAATGAAGGACATATTGTATGTACAATAGGGATTACCACGTGTTTTGGGTTCGTTTGTGTTTGCGTCTCTTCATTTTACTAAACTGAAAGACCTGGGGTCCATTCAGTTCTACTAACAGAAACGTTGATCAATGGCAACCGAACCGAAGCCGAACCGTTCATAGCAGATTTCGTTTACAAATACTGACAAATCGTTTCACAACAAAAACAAAATCAACCATTTTGACTGAGAGTTCTGGTTCGTTTGCGGTTTGACAACATTTTTTTTAGTATATATGCTTTCTGATTGTATACCTCCGAAGTAAAGGTCGTGTGGATATTGCCATTAATTAATTGGCAAACGAATTGGTTAATGCAGTATTGTTATTACTGCACAGGGGGATCAATAATAACAATATACTGCTCATGATGTCCATATACTTGACATAATCTTTTGATATGAAGAAAGGGGGTGGCCTATTCTTTACCGGAAACCATAAGGCCAACATACAAAACTTACCTGCCAAGAAGACCATGATCAGCGTTAACGGGCCGATATGCAATGCATCATAATTGTATAATGCATGCTTGCATAATTTGTTTTGTTATGACTGTCAGATTACGTGAAATGCAATTTCAGTTTTTTTACTAGATACATTCATACATAGGTACATATACTCACGCCCTTTTCCCAGAGGGGTAGGCAGACATTTTAGAACGCCACATGCGACGATCCTCACATAGGTACTCTATATTTAATTTTATTACTTAAATCTGGCACAGCACACTACGCTGTATGTTTAGTTTATATTTATTTACTTACACCATCTTCGGTAATTAAGATAGTAGGTACTACTCACAGTATATAACATGTACTCTGTGGTACTCAATTGATTACTGGCTTTCACTTGTGGCGTTTGATTACTTCATTCGAACGAAAGTTGTTGCTGAAAATCAGTGCTGCTGGCATTAGGTTCTTCCGAAGTCGCAGCACTATATTAAGCAACGGCCTAAAGTTTTATGCACATGCGAAAGCAAATTCAACACATTTTTTTTGTAGTTAGGTACTTAGATGCCTAGGTAACCTGTTCAAAGATTATATCATTATAATCACCCTGTTTTAATTTTTGCTGTTTAGTTTGATGTTCTTAAGTTAAGTTAGAGAGTAGGTAGGTATTATATATTATAGTTTATATTATAGTAGTATACCGTCGGTGCCCTTGCCAAAATCCATAGGTGGATTTTATCAACTTTTTAGGAGGCGGAATAAACTGTTTTATCTGATAGGTAACTGTAAGTTTAAGTAAAATCTAAAAATTCAAAACGCTTGCACAACATTTTGTTTTTATAATGTCTTATTTTTATTGTTACTTTTTGCTCAAAATAAGCTCTTACCTATACTTTTTTGTATTTTTCGTGCACATGTCATATTTTATGGCCGTGTAACGAAGTAAAAAACAACAAGTAAAACTCAGAAATGTGTACGCAAAAATCGGCTATGTGCAATTTGGTTGTTTGTCAAATCTATTGTGCGTTTGAATATTTTAGGTTCACATAACTGTTTTTTCTTCGTCAAGTCGAGATACAGTTACAACACAGAGTGTTTGGTAATAGATTAAAATTAAAGAAATAAATCGAAAAAAAAACACGATTATGCACATATGGGTTTTGCCAAGCGCACCGGTACCGACGATACATAATATGGTATACATATTTCATAATTGCTTTGTAGTTTGTTCTTTACTGTTCACGCCATGGACTATATGGACCATAGTTTTTATAGTTCTTGTTTGTTTGGGTTACCAGGTAATTTTATGTTTATGTCATCATTGTAAAACAAATTTTATTTTATTTCTATGATAGTACTTACACGTTCATGTGTTAGTTCATCTTGATTCAAATAGTTACGTCAATGGAACATATTAGAATCGATCGTATAAGTCGTTTTTTTTTGTCTCCTATGCTTCGTGACTTTAAAGAGAAATAGATATTCAATATTCAAATAGGGTTGATTTGGATACAAAAGCATCTCCCGGTAAGCGCTTGCCGCAACTCGTGGCCGCTGAGACTGTCGCGCGACGCGGCGATTAGCACAGCTTACACAATGCCTTATATAAAACTGCTGCACTATCAATGATGTTGTCAATATTAGGAGTAGAGTACACCGTATCAACACCGCGTGATATTATTATATCAACCTCGCAATATGAGGGTGGTGTTTATTTTAGGTTTTCTTACTTTTTTGGTAGTTGTACAAACGCGTCGATTACCCCCACGACATATTGAACAAAGTGAAGAAAAACTAGATGCTAAAGATCAAGAACCGGCCGCGACGGGACACAAGAAAGAAGCTCCTAAGAATCATGAATTTAAAAAAGGAGGCGGTAAAGAGCACCATGCTCATCATGAACACGACCACGATGAAAAAGGTATAAAGGGGTACAAGGGCCATCATCATCATGAGAAGGCCGAGAAGGGCCACCATGATAAGGAGCACCACAAGGGTGAGTACGACGACCATGGTGGGCATAAAAAAGAACATCATCACAAGGATGGCCATTATGATGAATACCATAAAGGTGAAAAAGGCGAGAAAGGACATAAATACGAAGAGAAGGGACACTACGATAAGGGTCACTCGACAAAGGGACATCACGAAATACATAAACTTGATGAATTCAAAAAAGATAAACACTTCTTTGACGAAGAGGGAGATTCCGGTCACGAAGAGAAGCATGGCGGTTTCCACGAGGAGCACGGTCATAAGAAGGGCGGCGAATTCCATAAAGGTCATCATCATGGTGACCATCATGAAAAGGAACACGGTGAAAAAGGTTTCCACGAGAAGGGCGGCCACCACCATGAACACAAAGGACATAAAGAAGCCGGTGGACATGATTCACATCACAAACACCATCACGACCACGGCAAGAAGGGCGATCATGCACATCATAAGAAGTATGGATATAAGAAGGGTCACTGAACACTTCCCTAGGTACTGGCCGACTGAGACCCAGGCTTTGACGGGCGATGCTAGTGATTACGAATTTATTTATTTTCTGGGAACTGTAAGTTATCTGATGAAAGTGCAGTCAATATTGCGACAGTGATTACAGTGACGGCATAATTATGTAGGTAATTAAAAGTTAAATTATTATTTTTATATTTTAGGTTTCTACTTAAGTTGTTAAACAACAAATAAAAATGTACAGCATAATCTAAGTTTATTATTGGTCTCTTACAAAATATCCTTTTGAATAAAAGTGAAATACACACTTTAATTGATTTTAATGTCGAACTAAAGCATGAATTTAAGTCGTAGCTTCATCTCCAGCGACACTTTAGATGGTGTGAGTGCAAAATTCCGTCGCTTATCTAAGTATGCTTTTAAACTAATTAAGGTTGGTAACCACCACTCAGGATCGCACGACTTTCTCGTCGAGATAATATGTAAATATTATGTTTACTGCGCTTTATTAAATACAGAAATGTGGGACACATATGGATCTGCCTGATACGTGTTTAACCGTAATCGCCGTAGACATGGACTTTGAGTACGGCCAAGTCTACATCGGTCTTTGTGGCTTCCAAATGTATAATAAATGTAAATTAGCTTTAATTAAAAATAACCGAAGTGACATATTGGTGGGCTATTTATGTTTAATTTGAATTTAAATCATAACAGTATAATTATAATACACAGCCAATGCTTTTATAAATTTTGATCTACGATAATTGCACAAAAACTGAATAATAGTGTCTGAACAGAATGAGATCACGAAGGTCTTATATTACCCAATAGCAAATTAACCTCGTACTATCGCTGTCTTCAATTTCTACAGCATTGTTAATGTTATTATCGTAGTCACATTGGCTATCAACGATGTCACCTCGCCTCTGATTCGTCACGCTTGGAATTCTGCCCACCTGTAAAGCTAAAAAGCGTGATATTGGATCTATGTCGCTAGCTGACGGATTGAACGATTAAGGGCTCAGTTGCACGATCGATTTCTGGTCGAACAATGTGTCGGTCAAGGATTAAAAATGAATGAGGTTCAGTAGTGGTGCGCACACGAGCGACTCAATCAAACTGTCGTTTTGCCGACAAACAGTTCAGTCCATTGTCTGCATGGACATGTTTTATTTTGTGTTACGGGATACTCTCTTTTTTCGTGCCACCAGTGCATGGTATTTTTAGACGGGTGTTTCATTGTGTTGCATACGTAAACACGCTCACGTACTAATTAAAGTACCTATTGGAACGTTATTCGTTTAATTCAGTGGTAACAGATTGCGGTCTATCTAATTATTTGCTAATTTCACAGGCTGTGCCAACTTGATTTGTATTTTACGTTACAACATAATTCTGATTTTATACCTAGCGGAGTGACCTACTTTATAACAACAATTTTATCCTGGTGTCAACAACAGTTAAAACTATCAAAGTTAGGTCGGTTAGTTGTAAACTATTGATGAAAATAATAACACAGAAGTTTCTACGCTTTTATTAAACTATAGGAAAAGTGGATCCGTCAAAAGTTTAATTGACGCACACTCTTTTTCTGAGTAATATGATAGGCATGTCAGAATATAGCAACTTTTTTTACTGTGCTTCAAAAACAATTTTCTTGACGGTAGTATAGATTTTCAAGGCTAGTTTTTGAATATGTACTCTTTTAATAACTATTGTTTATTGTATTGTATCATTCCGCTGAGCTCATCTCGTAGACGCGCAGCGTAGCGCTACGGTGTTGTAGACGCGCCTACGTGTGTTGTAGAATTAATCAGTTACGAATTACACGTCAAAATATTTCCGTTAGTGCGAGAGAATGTTAATGTTTCCGTTTATGGTTTATTTCTTGGCAGATACCTGTTACAGTACACATGCATACATAACTAAACATTTATACTAACTGATTGAGAATATATATTGTCTTTTTCCATCTTTTTTCATTAAAAATATACGATTGGTGGGTGGGTTGTAGAGAAGCCATCAAGTGTCATCACGTTCTCTGAGTGTACCAGTATACATAATGTTTACCAACGACGACGAATACGACGATGTATGTATTTATATTTCGTATAGCAATATATATCTATCTCTACATTTAATGTGTATTTGTAGTGTATCTCTAATTTAAAACAATTCTCGTAGCAGGTGTGTTTTAAAGCCTTTGTTTAAACTTTATGATAACTTTTTAGGATGAGACCATATTTCACTTTGTTACTGAAGAGAATAATTATATAAGCAATGAACAAGGGATTGTAATGGTAATACAAAAATTACAAAAACTCTATGATTTATAGTTTACTGTGTAAATAAAGACTATTTATTTCAGTGGAACGTTTTTTTGTTGTTGTAGTAACATATGCTTTGGATAGATTATAATTTGGCACGTTATCATCAACCTGCTCTTATCTCAATATATTTGTTGTCGACGCAGCATGTCTATCCATACAACTCTATCAGCCGCCATATCAGTGTTCAGTTCTTTTCAATGTAGCACCTACCATTATTATTTTTAACATTCTCTTTAAACACTTACCATTGCCGTTACGTTAAAATAATACTTGACCATCTTTTGAACTATCAAAAACCTTACAATTTATTATAAAGATCGGGCGAGCATAGAAAATGCATGATAGTTTAGTAAAATAAGAAATCTTCTACGGAATAATTTTCAGAAAGCTGGAATTCTCCCGCTCTACTTAAGAAGTATACAAGGCTAGTTGGAAAGGGGGTACAGTCGAGATCATTAATATATTGGCCCTTCCAGGCTTCAAAAATATATGAATGTGAAAAAGTTCATAATATTGTGACAACTCAAAGCATCATTAAATTGTGGTCAAGATTTAGATTCATTAATATGTGACTGCTTTTTCTCAGTAACGTGTTTAACATATATATGTCGTGGCCATATCGTAGAATTGATCACTTCATGATGTGGCCGGCCATTTCATGAAATGGTTGTATTTCATGAAATGGCCAACTAAAATTGGCCATATCGTTGAAACGTCAACGTTTAATGATATGGCCATCCACGTTTGGCCATATCATTAATGTAGGGTTTCCATGATATCAAAGGTTTAATAAAAAATCCAAATAAAGGAAGCACGTACCATGCAAGCAAAGGAGTAGACTACGGAATTTCGACCCACAAAATATCGATGCACGTTACCGCGAAAGTTTAATAGTTTGATTCACCAACAATTAAGGGGATCTGGCGCTCGGCGGCCGCTGCCGCGGCACGCTCGCTTCGCTCGCTCGCCTTCGCGCGTTATTGGTCACTGTTCTAACCTAACCTAACCCAAATGATTCAATATACTAAATAGTAAATGTTTGCAGTAACGTGCATCGATATTTTGTGCTGTAGTTTCACAGGTTAACCAGATAAATAATCGAACAACTAAAATTCTATGAAAAGTTCACCCGCAGTTACCATGAAGTCATATTTTGAAATCCAATAATAGTCCATTAATTTTCGTTGCGTGGTCACCCTACTTTACTTATTATTATTAGCTTTTTTGTCAGAATAATTGTCCGCCGCCATGATGCATCACAAAAACAAAACGATATCAGCGCCTCTAACGGTGAATAATGTAACTATTTTACGATATGATCACTAATGTTTGACCATATCATGAAGTGGCCGTGCGTTTAGCTGATCATATCGTTAAACGCTGATTATTCATTGATCTGGCCAGGCCATATCATGAAATGGCCAACGGGTATTGGCCATTTCATGAAATGCAACCATTTCATGAAATGGCTGGCCACATCATGAAGTGATCAATTCTATGATCTGACCACGACATATACATGCTAGCAGCAGTCACATATTAATGAATCTAAATCTGGATCACAATTTAATGATGCTTAGAGTTGTCACAATATTATGAACTTTTTAACATTCATGTATTTTTGAAACCTGGAAGGGCCAATATACAGGGTGTTAACGAATTCGTGTAATTCCTTAAAACCACATGAGCTACTACTGGTGTAGACTGGCCCCGCCCGGGATTTGGCTTGATTAAAAATAAAAAAATAAAATTCTTTTTTTTTCATGCGGCTTTGTTACCGATCATATCTAAACCACATAATAAGGATTCAGTAAAAAAATAAGATTTTTTTTATTTTGCAAAAAATTAATTTTATTTGTGTGAACATTTCGATGCCATGCATAAATTAATAAAAGTATGGTGACACGGCTGGCAGGAACGACTGACGCGATATCGCTCTTTGCAGTCAGATAACTCAAGGCTCTAAAAAGAATCAGAAATTGAAAACCAAAAATTGTTTTTGAGTTTTTTTTTTTTCGAAAATTCCCATTTAGGGTTAATCTGTGTCACCAGTAGATCACGCGATTTGAAGGACTTACACGATTTCGTTAACACCCTGTATTAATGAACTCGACTGTACCAATCCGCGGGCCACTTAAAGTTTCACTGATGACTGAATTAGTTTTTTCAAAAACTCTCCATCCCATCTTTAGTCACGAAATTGGAAAATGGAGCTTCTAATCCGTTACCCCAAATATGATCTAAAATTTACTGCTAATCACTGTTGAAGATATACTTAAGTGTATTTTTTATGAAATCTTTGAACAGCTATTACTCTTAAACTATTGATTTTTGGGGAAAGTGGTAGAACAAAAATTACTCATTATTATGGGTACTTTAACACCTTTTCGTATTAGTACCCCTTTCCCGACTAACCTTGTATAGTGTAAGTGCGTTATTTTATGTGGCATCCGTCACAAGTAACATTTTACTAACTAGTTGAGCTTTCGACTTAATTTCTACATACATACAAACTCACGCCTTTTTCCCATGGGGAACGCCACATGCTCCGATCCTTACATACTTCTTTCGCTTCGTCCACGGTCATACATTTTGTCATACACGCACGCCCTGGTTGAAAGTACTACGCACCTGTCCTTTTTGAAGAACATCACCAATAACATCAATGTATGTCCTTCTAGGGCGTCCTCTACTGGCGTTTCCACTGACATTCGCCTTATAAATTCCTTTTGTTAATCGCCGAAATTTTAAATCGACTTAATTTCTATTCATCAGAATATTTAAAAAACGCGTAAGATATGTCGCTACAAGCTTTATCCTTGCTTTTCCACCTTGGTTTGAGAAACTGGGAAGCGATTGACTATTTTCGTAAGCTCATCCTAATCCATGATATGACTAGGTTGTAGGTTGGTTTACGTGAAGTGATGAAGTCTGGACTTCGTAGTCCTTTGGGAAACATATTTTCGATTATGAAGATGTATGTGTGTCGAATGCTGATAGCTTATCAATGTTCCACCACTACAGGTTTTCTTTTAAAGCCCACAACCATGCCAAGAGATGGTGTATTTTTCTATTATCTGGGAATTTTAGATTCAATCTTAATTACTTATTGTTGAATTTTAAGCTACGGCAAAAAAAGACAATGCCCGTAACTATGATATTATATGGTAATATGATAATGATTTTCAAAATATCGTATATCTGTGAGAAATAAAACACCAAATCATGGCTTGGATTTGTTTAAAAATAACAAACATTTCTAAACAGTTATTTACCTAGATCAAAAGTCAATGCTTAAATCTTGTGCGGTTTTGGAAAGCTGTTAATTTCGTACCCTAAAAAACCCTCATCGGTGTTAATCTCAGAACCGCAAAGAAGATTTGTGAGCATTTATCCACATATTTTAGAATTTACGAGGTTACAGTAGACGGGTAAGGGTGTAATCCATTGATAACGCTTTTACACTAATTAGCGAGTGAGTATGGAGCTTAGTGACGTCACGTCACTAGATTTATGGGTGCAGACGCTGTCAGCTCGTAATCCTGACCAAGTGAGCAGGAGCTGACATGCCGAGCCCGCGTCGTGCCGCGTCGCTTGGCGTTTTGTTATTGTCGCCTCTGCTGTTAATTGCACTATTATTTGGGCGTATTATGAACTTATGTATTCATTAATTGGAACAGCTATTTGTGTTACTACAAACCTATTTATATACTTTCTATATAAGTTAGTTTACTTAGTTTACTTTCTATATAGTAATTATGTTACACAACAATCATAGTAAACCTAATCAGATCTTCAAACCTCGTAATAGGAATTTCATTGTTACCACAAGAACCTGTAGGTACCTATCTATGTCGCAATAGCGTATAGCGTATTGCGGTTAAGCCTGCGATAGTGCACACAAAGACAGCTTGTCAGCTCATTAATCGTCAATCGCCATCGATAAACTGAATTTTCATTTGGGTGTCATTCACGGGGGACAATAAGCACTTATTTGCGTGTTATCACAACTTTCAACTGTAAGTAGCTGCTTTACGACAACTGTGAATTTAACTTTTGGCCCGTAAACGTTCAGTGCTAAATTTGGACAATGACTGTCGTAATTAATCGTCATATTAATATAATCGGCTCCATCTCCAAAATAAAAATTGATCGCCCTGGTCTCTAAATATTTCCAAAACTGCTTGGTTAAAATCATGATCAATATAAAAATAGGCCTATATACCTTTTTTCGAAATAAAAACACAATTAATATCAATATATAAAATGCACCAGAGAAGTCAACCAAATACGCTGATTTTGGAGATCATCCCAATCGCTACGCTTTGTAGACATATGGTGATTATAGTGTGTTGATATTGGCAGATAGGAGGACGCTGATGTCCGTCCCCTTGACATAATCCCTTAGTTGCCTTTACGACACCCATGCGTGGAGATGGGGAAGCTTATTTTTTGCCAGGAACTACACGGTACCAAAAATATGTACGAAAATAAAACGAATGTGGTTTAAAAATATGTTTCGGCGATCAAAAGGAAAAGCCGAAGAATGCATTAGGTGGTTTTTCACACGTACGTCGTAAGGGTAAGCGGCGAGAAATATATTACTGTTACTGGTGTTACGTGATGGCCGAGCTACATCACTATTTAATGTTATATTACAGTTATTTTATTCTAGAGAACTATGCTAGCTTCAAGTTGGATAATATATATTTCATATGTAGGCAAGTATGCGACGTACCTTCATAATGAAAATAGAATTATCATTTTTTTGTTTGGGACTCTTTTAATATCTAATCCAGAATTGCCGTTGACCATGTATGAGTGCGAGGCGTCGCGCTCTGCTCCGTCGAGCAAAAAGTTGTAATTATTTCAAGGACACATCAAGGGATGAATGTTCTTGGTTTAGGTTAACTGCAAGCTTCTATCGCATAGTATCTAGAGTATCTACTATAACAATATAATTTTCGAGCACCAATATTTTCTTTACCTAACGTTTCAATCGGCGATAGAGACATACCATATATACATATAAAAGAAAAATACACACTTTTTTAGTTTGTCAAGTTAAAAGGTAAAGGTTATGATAAAAAAAAACCATTTTGTTTTTATTATTCTGTTGTGCTTTCGAGCCAACAACGACATTATATTGCTATTTTAACTTTTTACGGACTACGTGAACTTGCTTATAATGAGTTATGTTGTTAAGAAAAACACTTTGGAAACATTATAAAAGTATGGCGGGAGTAGATTATATTTTGATTTACGAGTATTGTATATTTTTCACTAGAGTTCATGTAAGAATTTAAAGTGTCAGTTTTTGCTTGCTATCAACGATCGATGGTCGTTGTTCCAGGAAATATGGGACAGCGAGTTCGAATAGTTCAGTATAACATATGGCTCTCTATCCCCATTGTTATAGCGCACAAGACAAACAAGTGAATAATGAACGCGTTGGGCCAACAATATCTTTTTGAAGCGCCGACGTGCGTTCAGGCGTCCTATCGGAAAACGCCTATTTAATTTTAAAAGCACAATGTGCGCGTTGCTATTGTTGCGGTAAGTATTTAAACGTGTGTTTGGAGCTACGAAGATCATTTATTGTATGTTTATACGAAAACATGTTAGCTCTAAAAACTAATTACAATTTTTCTTTCAGCTCAGCGTAATACGCTCATTAAAAAATTGGTATTCTTTTTAATATTACTAACGATGTTACATTAATTGGTAAAGTAGATGGATACCTACTGTCTTATTGTGACACATTACACCGATTTCGGTAATTTTGATATTAATTACGTACAATTCCAGCCCCAGGCATAAGTAGGATTTTTTGTAGCAGACAACTTAATTACACTAGGAATCTAATCCAGGAGCTCACGATCTGACGCCGCGTTTGCCCATTAAGTTGTATGCTAGTCTAAAAACTATGTTGGCATTGCTGCAGTTTTTACTGGAGCTCATTTTAAAACGAGAGTTCGTCTATTTGTGTTAAATAAACGAGATATGACTAAGTCAGACTAAGTTTGCAAAAACTGTGGCCATTTCTTTAATTAATTAGTTAGGATTAGCTTGCGTAATACAATTTTCAGTTTTCAGCTCTCAGCATGATTACAAAAACTTGGCTGTCGTGGTTGTTATTGCCTCGTTACCCTGTAAACCAATATCGTTTTTATTAATTTCATGCCTTTTAAAGGAGGTTGATTTAATGCATTAAGCCAGGTGTTTTGTTAAAATAGACATTTCACAAACCAATGAGTAGGACATTCTTTGGGATCAATAATTAGACACTGTATCTAATCGGTGAAGGAGACATTTGCAAGGTCAGTTTCAGCATCTATTTTGGAGAATAAATAAATAAATACATTATTTTGGTTCTTATTTAAAAATGTATTCAGTATCAAAACAATATTGCGTTACCTACCTGTGTTGTGTTGGGATTTGAATCTTTTATAAAATTACCATATTAAAAAGGCATGGTTGACTTTATCTAAAGCTTGCACACATCTGTGTATATGTCGCAGCGATATTGTAAAAACCACTGTATTACAATAACTTTGCAATTCTTCTTAATCTGCTCTCTGAAATTATAATGAAACTACATTTTGCCATTTGATAATTTTTCTCACAATATGACATAATGATTTTAGAATTATTATGATTTCGCTAGACTTTATTAGGTGGAGGCTAGACACTTGTTCAAACAAGAGATATGTAGTTAACAAATAAAAGACATCAAAGTATTTTAAATCCTAAACAGTTTCAAACGTAATAGGAACTTTAATTAACTCAAAAATAAAAAGACTTAGTATAAATAATTATTTGACAAAGTGTCGTTGTCTTTTTCTACGATGAAAACAGATATAGCATGAGACTCGCTTCAAGAAACTATCTCCGTGTAAATGAGCCTTTACTTCCGCTCAATGGCTACTGACAATAATCACTAGCGATATAAAATTTCGCTAAGAGTGTCTAGCGAAATTGTAATATCGCTGGCTATAAGAGTAGGGGAAGACCAAAGAAACGATGGATGGAATGTGTGAATGATGATATGGTTAGAAAGGGGGTGACTACCGAGATGACGACTAATCGAGAAGTATGGAAGAAAAAGACATGTTGCGCCGACCCCAAATAAATTGGGATAAGGGCAGGAGAATGATGATGATGATGATGTCTAGCGAAATTGTAATAAGTCTAAAATCAGTAAGTAAAATATTGTAAATTATGATCGAATGACATTATTTCGTTTTATTATAATTTCTCTAGAGATATTCTTCTTCTATCGTGTCGGCATGAGCTATACAAGAATAGGTCATGCCGTAGTGAAAAGATTAGCCAGTCAGCAAGGTTGGTAGCGGGGCTGACTGCCCAGGGTGCGCCGGACGTACTTAAGTATCGTCACTCGTGGAGGCTCTTTTCATGCACCCCAATTATTTATACCCAGAGTTATTTATTATAACCTAATATCGGCTTTTACAATATCACTTCGACAGACATTTCTGATTATACTAAGTATACACGGTCGACGAGTAACTGCACAGGATTCAAGGAAGAGTAAAACATTATCGTCCTAGAGCATAAAGTTGCATTCCAATGTATTATTTGACATGGCAGGTAATCTTAGCACTAGGCCAAAAAGAGACTCAAAAACTTTGGAACATATTTTATCTATTGATAATACGATATGTGACGAAAAGATTGAGAATAACAATAAGAATGATTATTCTTTATATTACCTATGTTTTTACAATCTACGGAATCTGCGGTGCCAACCGACCTGTCATGAGCACCTTTTCAACTGTTAAATTAGCCTGAAAATATGATTTCGTACAAGTATGTCTGTAATGACTTTATTCCATTTTTATCTAAAACACTAGGTGTGTTTAAGATACAAATTGAATTGATTCTGCCGTACTTTTAAGGATGCGAAAAACTTATCCGGTATGTGAATATGGAAAACGTGAAAAACATCAGAATACCTTATTTTTATGGGATGGAAAAAGTTAGTAGATGTGGAATATAGAAAATGCGAAAAACATCTGTAAAATCGTAGCACGTAGCTTAAGCCGTCGTTTTTGCTTTTCCGATGGGAGAATGGCATGGGGATCAATGATAGAATATAAGACTGTTACATTTGACCAGTTGAATTTAAAGCATTTTGAACAAGAAACAAAAGATTGTAAAATAAGCTTTTAGTCGGAAAGCTTTAAGTGTTATTACTAGAACTAGTATAGATAAAACTGTTTTCATTCCGATACCAGTTTTCTCCGTAATAACCAAACTATTCAGTAAGCTTTTGTGTTTTTCTGATACTCGTTGTAAGCTCATTGAAAATAATTTCTACCAGTAAAAACTATTTATTTCAACTGTTGTATTGTAAGTATTAGTAGTAGTATTTTATTTCTATGAGGATTTTGTTGTAAGAATATTAAAGCACTCTCGTAAAAAATAGTGTTTATTTACAATCGTGTTTACAAAAAGTATAACAAAACATAACAGCTACAAGTCTATAAGTAGGTACATTACTCAATGAGTGGCCAAATTTTTAATGTCCTTTTTTGAAACCCCACTTTTTGTGGTCTTCATGTTCGCCCTTCTTGCCGTGGTCATGGTGGTGATGGTGATGTTCGTGGTGACCGCCCTCATCGTGGTGGCCCTTATGTTCATGATGGTGTCCTCCCTCCTCATGGTGACCCTTCTTGCCGTGGTGGTGCTCATGGTGACCATGGTGTTTGTGTCCCTTGCCGAAGTGTCCGCCCTTCTTGTGTCCGTGCTCGTGGTGATGGCCTCCGTATCCTTCATCGAAGCCGTGCTCACCATGTTTGTGGTGGAAGTGTTTGTCTTTCTTGAATTCGTCTAGCTTGTGAACACCATGATGTCCTTTCGTGGAGTGACCCTTATGGAAGTGTCCCTTTTCTTCGAAGCCGTGACCTTTTTCACCTTTTTCTCCGTGATGGTGCTCATGGTGGTGGCCATCTTCGTGGTGATGGTGTTTTTTGTGTCCTCCGTGATCGTCATGGTGCCCCTTGTGTCCCTCATGGTGGTGATGACCTTTCTTGCCATGTTCGTGGTGGTGGTGGCCTTTGTAGCCTTTGTGTCCTTTGCTGCCGTGATCATGGTGGTGGTCATGGTGATGTTCCTTGCCACCGCCCTTTTCGTGATGATGTCCGGAAGCGGCCGCCTCGAGGTCCGCGTCACGCTTCTCGCGTAGGTTTCGCGCATGCGCAAGTGCCGCCAGCGCCAGCACCGCACAGCTCAGTAGGAGCGCTACCCTCATTGTTGTTGTTTTCGTTGACAGATCGAGATGAGATATGGTACGTATTATTTTCACGACAACGTTTTATAGACACTGTGGCTCTGGTTTTCTAGTACCTGCATTAGGCAATGATTGCACTGGCTCGGGTGCTTGCACTTACTTACTAGCAAGGTCAAACGCCCTAGTGCTAGGTAAATATTGATTGAAGTATTAACGCACAGCTGATACTAAGGCCCGTAATAAACAGCTTTCATTTGAAATATCTCCCAAGAGGTACTCTAGAGTTCCGTAAATTTGAAAACTTTTTTTAAAAATTATATCAATACCTACATTTAAAAAATATCTCTCAAACCCGGAAACAGTCGCGTGGTGCTTTAAAAAATAAAATCTGCTGTTGTTGTGTTATTCATCGACCAGGAAAATTATATTGTGTTGGGGTATCAAGAATTCAATTCCGGAATTGTTTAGACCACGTGTACGTCGTTCTACATCTTAATGATAAACAGAAGAGTTTTGTTTTCCTATATTTTGCATCTGTCATATTTTGTTTTATTAGTTCTTCTATCGTGTCGGCACGAGCTATACGAGAATAGCTTATGCCGTGGTGAAAAGGTTAGCCAGTCAGCAAGGTTGGTAGCGGGGCTGACTGCCCAGGGTGCGCCGGACGTAATTAAGTATCGTCACTCGTGGAGGCTCTTTTCATGCACCCCAATGTTAAACCCCATTTATTAGAGTAATAAAATGACAGTTCTCAAAGGCTCATAATGATATCTTGTTAGATTGAAAAATGAGAACATGCATGTTATTTTACAGTTTTACTCAACTGCGCGACAGCAAAGACAGGGTTATGTTTTTCACACGTATCTATGTATCTATTTATACCCACGAAGCATCTGAACGGCTGTATGGATTTTAATGAATGAGGTGTCCATTGATTTGTCTATGCCGTGCGAGGGTTAAGGTTTTGTTTTGCTAAAATCAAAATGGCGGCCGTGAAATATGAAACGGAGGGTGAAAAAAAAAATGTCGCCTACCATATTATGTGGAGTATCTCTGAATAGGTCTGTAAAAATCATATGACGTTTCCTTGACCATTTTACAGCCATAAGCTCTGTAAAAGAATTACACAACCTGAAAGTTGTGCAGGATCTACATTGCGGACTAGAGCGAGTGATGATATATTAAATGAGGTGTCTTAGACAGATTTGTTTAGGCCTCATTACAACGGTAGGTACTTATAAATAGGTACGAGAAATTGATATTTGTGTCTCTTTGTGCTGCGTCCAAATAAATGTTCCTTTATCTTTAAATGTTTTTATAACGGATAAATAATATGAAAAATACGTCAATAAAAAAAGACCCTAAATTAAAAAAAAACAAAAAACCCGTCTGCATATAAAGCAAACTAAAAAAATAAGAACTGAAAAGATGTGAACAAGACTTACTTCTAATCATAACATACGTAGACCAAAAACATACGTAGCCTCCGACTGTGTGTTATGATTTGATAGCATGATCTTTTGAAAACCTACGTACGTTATGTTATGATTAGAAGTACGTCTTGTTTACATGTTTTCAGTTCTTATTTTTTTAGTTTGCTTTTATTAGACCTCATTATTTTACTAGTCCGTGTAACGTGACAGTGATGCGAACAGGATAGATGCAGCATATTGTGTCGATGACAAAACATGATGTCAAAACGATAGATGTACGTAAGTACGTACTTAGTCTGGTACTTTTGCCTATTTTAATCATGGACTAGTTTGAAAAGCATTATTTATCTTACAATCGTTTTAAGAACATGTGATGAGATAGACCTACATGAAGAATGCCTAAATAATGAGTACTAAATTCAGACTTGTAACATAAAAAGCAAAAACTAAATAACTTAAAGAGAACTGCTATAATCGTAATACTTGTCAGCGTATCAGTCGTTGCCATTGTGACGTCATAAGTAGTTAGGCTTATAGGTATGTAAGCTCATTGGACACTGCGATCTGTCAAGACTTGTTATGACGCCTCAAGTGTAACTGTAGAGGAAGGAAGATCCTGAGTGCGATAATAATATAATATACAGTTTTCTTCCGGCAATAGTGGTTAACCGATCCACTAAACACCCCTTTCCATAGACCAGATATTTTTATTACCATATTCAACAATAGTTTTGCACCCACCTGAGACGGTCCATGACTGTACTCCAATTGTGCAGCCGTGGGTAGTCCCCGGTTGGTGCCCCATCCCATTTTAGATTAAAGTTTTCAAAGGGGCCTCTGCGCGTTGGACCTGTGTCCCCCGTATGCCTTCCAAAGGATCGGACATCTTCCGCATGGAAGATGTCCGATCCACAGAGATATAATAATATACGAATTTTAACATTGCCAGTAGTAGCCTGTAGTCTTAAAGTGTTCCTTTATATCTTTATCTAAAGGAAGTCCTTTATCTCATATTATATTAAGAGTCAGAGTGTGATCATCAAGGTGAATAAATACATTTACATTGATGATTGACCAGCGCCCATTCAGTCGTCGTCAAGTTTTGGGTCAATTTGCAGTGCCAAGTTAGGTTTCAAATCAGGACCCTGAAAATACTTTTATTAAAGCACTTGCTTCATAAATTTTATCATCGCTTCCTCTAAAGAAGTGCATTGGGGTTTCGGCCTGAAAACTTTTTCAAAGGCTTTGGTTGCTTAAGTCCGTATATTTATTCATTTACTTGACAACCATGGCGCGGTCAATGTCGCCTGACACGACAACCGTCTTCTAGCAATAAGAATAATATTGTGGAATAATGTTTTTTTTCTTCAGGGTTTATAAAAAAGATCATGTTTGTAAGGATGTTCTATTTTAACCCACGACGCAAAAAGCGGGATGTTATAAATTTGAAACCTCCGTTTATTTGTGTGTATCTGTGGCGTCGTAGCTCCCAAACGGATGACCCGATTCCAATGCGGTTTTTTGTTTTAAAGGCATGGTTATAAGCTATGTTTGTTTAAAATATGTTCAGCCGTATGACTGCCTCGTTGGTCTAGCGGTCGCAAGCGCGACTGCTGAACGTGAGGTCCTGGGTTCGATCCCCAGGTCGGGCAGTGTCACTGGGTTTTTCCGTGTGGAATTTCTCAGTAGCAGCCCGGAGTCTGGATTTGTGCCCGGTCAATGGCAATAGGATTGCCCCCTATTACATGGGACGTAAACATAACGGCGAAATGTGGGTGTACTATACACCTCTGCCAACCCTTCGGGGAATACAGGCGTGAGTTAGTTTATGAGTTTTATGTTCAGCCATTTCAAGATCATGAGTTCTAGTTTTTTTTTTTTTAAAACCTTGCTCCTCGCTACGATTTCTCTTGTATCGTGGGTGCGTTTACAGACACAAATCTCACATACACAAACGCCCAGACCCGAAACAACAATCTGTAGGCCATACAAATTTTTGTTCCGTGTGGGAATGGAACCCACGAACCGTAGTGCAGAAGCCAATCGCTCAGCATCTGCACCAAACGTGTCGTCAAAATATATATAGAGATCCCATACAATGGATATTTTTTTCACATCCACTCATCCATCGTTGATTGACTTGAAATTTCTGACATTAGGTATATGCAAACCTAGTGACAATACAATGTTATGGTACCATTGAGCTGATCTGATCGAGCGTTTCGATCGGAAGGTTCTTAACACTACACTTCAATAGCTTATAATCAGGCAGACTCATCGACTTGACCTCTTAACTTGCCTTGAGAAGAAGGTCTTGGGAGTAGCGATTGGCACTTCGCAATGTTTAGTTGAAAACCTACCGTGTTTAAGCTCGTTTGACTCGACATGGAAAGGAATTTCTCATCACATTAATAATCGCTAACAAGGAACATCAGCCCCATTACAAAGACGGGAGTTTTTTATTTCAAGCGTTATTTCTTTAACTTATTCTAATTGAAATAACATTGCTGTCTAAATGAATAGTTTTTTTTAATGAATAGTTAAATGCTCGAATTCCTTTCGATCTTCTTTCTAGAGTACTTCCATTGTTAATTACGGCGCTCTGACCTTTTTATAATATTAATTTGAAAATGAAAGAAGTTTCGCAAACAATCATTTGGTAGGCTTTGTCGCGTTTAGTCCAAAATTAACTTTGTGCTAGTTCTGGTTCGTGCCTGTTAACTACCTACTCCATGCAGTAGTTCGTCGTCCTTAATATTGACAGACCTTTGATTGACATTTCCCCAAGGTCGTCATATAAACGATCTTATTTGTCGAAAAATGGTCTGCATTCTAGGCATTCTAATACAAAACTCGCCAGCCAGTATGTCATGTCCCGACCTGGCACACTGTAGCTCGGGACTTAAGCCAGCCCATTTTCAATCAGCCATTCAGAAAACGTGAAATTTATCTGTAAAGCGCTCGCGTTTGCCGACTCTTTGAAGTTACGTAATAGATAGAGTGTACCTACATGGTACATCGTTTCATAGAAAAATTGGTCTCGACTGCGGATAAACTACCACATCACTCAAGAAGATGGGTAGCTGTTGTTGTTTATAGGGGAGACATATGTTCTGTATATGTATGTGTCATGCTGATTTCGTGCAAGAGTTTTAATAAATAATAATCGAATACGGTTTGATTTCTTATCGTCGTTTTCTGAACAGTAAAGTATTTTTTTCATTTAAATTCCATTCCAACCAAATAATGCAATCACAAAGAAATGGAAAAACGCAACAATAAGTAGTATTTGGATATATTCTAAAAATGTTTTGAAGTTTATTCAGATCCTGATAACTATTATAAGTAGCTGAAACTATATTATGTGACGTCGAAAACGTGTACGAATGGAGGAATAATTAATTTATGAAATGAAATTTATATGAATGTAAGTAAGCACGTGCACATTATATTAAAATAATATTCGTAACTGTTGACTATTAATTAATAATATAACAATCGGGAAACATTCGTAGGAATGTGAGCTGGTACAAGCTTACCATCAATTTAATGATTAATTTATTCTCTCAATCTGATCTGAAACAATAAGTAGAGAGCTACTGTTTTCGTCGGCTACAATATAATTTGCTATAATAAATATATGAAAGCCAAAATATTTACTTTAAGACTGAATAACTCAATCCCTTTTTTAACAAATTTTTGTACTACTTTGATGTGCGTTTTAGAAGATTATTACTGCGAATTAATGTAGGAAGAATATATCAAGCATATTCTTCTATCGGTATTATTTTTGGAACGGTTTGTTTTCAAAAGTATGTGTATTTAAATCGTAGGTGCCATCACTTAGCTAAATATGAAAGAGTGAATTACTTACTTATTTTGTACAAAATTTATTTCTTTGACGTATAAACATAACAAAAACACTAGTTAGTAATATATCAACAAATAACAATTCATCCAGCAACAGTTTAGTGACCCTTCTTGTGTCCCCAGTGCTTGTGATCCTCATGACCTCCCTTCTTGCCGTGATCATGGTGATGATGCCAGTGTTCGTGATGACCGCCATCGCCATGGTGTCCCTTGTGGTGGTGGTGGTGACCGCCGTCCTCATGGTGTCCTTTCTTGCCATGGTGGTGTTCGTGGTGTCCACCGTGCTTGTGTCCCTTGTGGAAGTGGCCGCCCTTCTTATGACCGCCCTCATGGTGGTGACCGCCGTGGTGTTCATGGAAGCCTTTGTCGCCATGATGATGGTGGAAGTGTTTGTCCTTCTTGAATTCGTCGTGTTTCTCAACGCCGTGGTGTCCCTTCGTGTCGTGTCCCTTGTGCCAATGTCCGTGTTCCTCGTGGCCGTGCCCGTGGTCGCCCTTCTCTCCGTGATGGTGATGGTGATGGTAGCCGTCGTCGTGGTGATGATGTTTCTTGTGTCCGCCGTGCTCTCCGTGGTGTCCCTTGTGTCCCTCGTGGTGGTGGTGGCCTTTCTTGCCGTGGTGATGCTCGTGATGTCCCTTGTGTCCCTTATGGTCTTCGCCACCATGGTCGTGGTGGTGATGTCCGTGGTGCTCGTGGCCACCACCCTTGTCCCAGTGGTGACCGTGCGAGGCGGCGGTCTCGAGGTCTGCGTCCCTCTTCTCCCGGATCTCCCTGGCGGAGCTGAGAGCAGCTATGGCCAGGAGGCCAAATGCCACAAGCAGGCTGCTCCTCATGGTTGATTAGACTTGTTGTTTCTGAATGATGTCTATCCACCGGTGACAATGATTTTATATACTAAACGACAGTCGCAGTTAGGTAAGTCACCGTTTCTCGATAGTGTCAAGGTTAGAACAACTAACTAGCGGCGGTGATTTCCACTTCCTTCCAAGTTGACAACATTAAGCTATGAGATAACTTCCGAACTAGTATTCTTTATGATTTCGGAAATGTTTTTTTACTAAATTGTATGCAATTTTGCTGATACGAAACTGTGTCAACGTGCATGAAGTGCAATGGAAATTTTAATTTCTCTCCAGAAGGTCTAAAATATAAGAATACCTACAAATAAATTTATTGTTTAGATATAGAGAAAGAAAAGCCGTGATTTTTTTATAGTAAGTAACTACGAACAGCTAATTTCAGTCGAGACCTTGACATTTAACCATTTACCAGAGTAAGGAACAGCTCTATGTTTTCTTTCATTATCATAGAAACATAAGGATAATTCTAGTAGAAAAAGTTTTCAGTGGAAAAAGGAAAATACCAGGAGTTTATTTCATTTACATGAAATAACAATACTTCCTAGCAATTTCAAAGAGAAAAAGGTCCATGAAAATTCTAAGAGAATACTTTTATGAATGCACAAAAAATATGATTTGTACATTAACACCATCCTTATCTCGTTTGCCAAATGACTGACATGCCGTTAATATTCACTTTGAAAATGATAAATGAGACTGATATAAGATATTTCTGTGCCTCTTACTTATTTCCCGTGTTCGTATTACCGGTTCCTGGTGATTCATCTTTGTTTTGGTGACGATATCTGATGTCTGGTGCTGCTACCACTACCGTAATTTTATTAGCAATGTTTGTGTTTTTAAAGATAGATAGGTAGACACTAGTGTTTTAAAAGAAAATGTGGTTTTTGCCTGTCAAATGAAGCTGCAAAATAAGCACATATTGCGATCATCATTCCCTTTGCCTAATGTGGCTGTTATGCTATGCCCGGTAATTATACCGGTCAATTAGAAGGTCGTTGTTTAGCAGTGGAAGATTTCGTACTGATATTATTAACGTTGCTTGCAAATTAAATAAGCAATTCAACATGCATTACTAGATGGTGCTGGGTATTGTTTTTAAAATTGCCGACAATAGCACATAATAAAGTATTCATTCACAGTAAAATAATTTGAAATAATCTAGTGAAAATTAAATTATGTCGAAATAAAACAATGCGGATAAAAATCACAAAAAAAACGTTTGTTTATGTAAGATTAAATCCAATTTCACTTGATTATATCAACTTATTTTTACTCTCTACTATCTGGCACAAATCGACTAGAGCGATAAAACCGCCCATTTTACATATCTTTTAATTAAATAATGTATCTTGCTCGTATTTGAGTACAGTATAAAGTATTTCTGTTGTCTTGTATTGCAGACCTATAGATATTTATAGCATTAATGACTGGTACAATTATCGAAAAGCCAATCGTTTTGTTTATCAGTGGTAGTATTCGCAATGAGCGTAATGCCAAACAAAAATATGAAAAAAAAGCTACGGTACATGTGGAGACCACGCTTTGTTATTCGTACAGTAGATGCACAACTCTCATTAGTTTTACCCAACAATAGAAGGTAAAGGAATCGGGTATAGAGGATGGGTAACATTTGAAGCAAAGCCCAGTAGTCATTGTAAATCATACATTTGTACTGTACGTTAGTCTATACATCAACATTTTAGCCAAAAGCTCCACAATAGATGGTTGGTTTGTTGCGCAACAGGCTATGATTGTACGCCCAGTTACGTTCAGAATATGCAGCACTGGCATTTACATTAGTGCATGCAGTGTGTTATATTGAACATTTGGTTTGCATTACAATCCGCTAACTTGGCGTTTCAACGAAATATAACTTGTGTTAAGTACCTACCTACATTTTGAAGTAGCGTTTATCACCTCTGTGTACTTTTGAAAAGCTCAATATGAAATATTTTACTGAATTGTTTTTTGACAAAACAAGAAAATGTATCTACACTGAAACAAAGCTATGAAAATCAGTAAATGTAATGTCGGATCCCACACTGTGCTACTTTGATTCATAGATAGGAATGCTATTTTTTGTTGTTAAGATTTGGTATAAATATGTATTACTATGAAATGATAGCAATGTGAGGGGGTTATATGTAGTTAGGAATGTCATTATCTTTCCGACCCTGACTGAACCGGAAGGAATTCTTGCGGATCGGTATGTGCAAAATGAATCCATAGTTTCTAATAAAACATTGTGCTCATTTTTATATTAAAAGTCATCAAAATACATAACTTTTTGTTTCCTTCGTAATTATTTTGACGCATAGGTAATTATGGTCATTCGTTTTTTTTGTATTTTCTGATTTTTGTGCCATGTCCACCAATTTTAATTCTCTGGTTTACATAACTACCGTTTACCTAACATTCTAGTATTTTTTTCGAGTAAACCATTGTTTACTCAAACAGATAATTAATTTTGGTGAACACAATCATAATTATGGTCTACTGAAAGACGAAGCCATTTAATAAAAAAAATACCATATGACTACGGTAAGAAGCGCAGCAGCACAGAAGTAAGCAGCGTCCTCCTTTTTATTTTTGTTTTCTAGGTGAATCCATCAAAATGTGTCCGGCTTTCGGGGATTAGACCGGGGAGTGTGGGATTCTTACCTCCGGTGGTCATCAGCAGCACTTAAAAGATCATCCCAGAACCCCTCTGTGCTACACCGTGCTCGCGGACATGAATCACTGTGAAGGTGTTCGCCGAACACACTGTACGGTAGTGATATGCATGTACAAACTATGTGTTCGATATTCCTGTTCGCGATGTTCGTGTTCGCTCGTACGTACCCGGCTTTAGGGTACATCTCTGGGGCGACTGTAAGAAGTCACTCAACGGGCGGACAGAGTCCCCTCTCTGAGCGCCCGTGACCCCAAAGGCTCTCGCCTGCCTTAAATGATGCAGGCGGTTATTCGGCGTGTTAGGCGCCGAGGCGGTTGCCGCCTCGACGCCTTCTTCTCCGAGCGGGATCGGCCCTCTCACGATCCCGTTCGGCGGCCTCCTTCTGGACCATCACGGTCTCACAGTGGGAGGCCATTTCCCTACAGTTCTCCGGCTCCGCCAGCATAGCCGCTCACCACTGTTAGCAGTCAGGTCTCGCAGCAGTGCCCTCCTGTCTGCTAGTAACAACGAACTGCGATCATCAATCTATCTGCCAAGTGTGGTGATTATGGCTAGTTCCCCTTGGACCGTTGCTAATTGAAGCGGTCATTGTATACTTAGTCATTTTTGTTTACGGGTTTATAAGACGATGATGAGTAAGTGGCGATTGCGTACATGGCCATTACAATGAACGGTAAGCAGATATTCTAGTGGTATCTAGGTACTAACTAGACGAGAGCAATAGAGAAATTTAGTTGTGCCTATTACAATTGTTGTTATTAATACTTCAACAGCTTGATTAATTTTCATAATAAACAGTCGAGTATGTATCAATTAATTTTAATTGTTCATAATATTATTGTAGGCGTGCGGTCTCGGCTACGAATAGACTATCCTCATTTTAATAACTGAGTATGTACCTACTTACAAAAAGCCGATAAATAAAGGAATGTTTATGTGTTTTTACGCTACGTAAAATAATAGGTACATATTTCTTAAGAATTCAGGAAAAACGAAGATTGTATTATCTTACCTAGATAAATTCACTATTTTATGGAACGTGAAAACCTCAATAGAAGTATAAGAAATAATTTACTGGCCGTGCGTTTCCTAATAGGCACACGATACACAAATTTCTAAGCCAAGCCATACCTAAGCTAGGTAGTGAAATGCCAACTTGATAAAGCTAAAATTATTCTGAACCAAACTCTAAACACTGTGCCTTTGTATTTGATTCGTATCGCTTGAATTGTGTTACCACTACAAGGAAAGATTAATAAAAAGACGGGTTCATAGGCTATGAAACAACGATGTTATCAACGACATACTAAGATACTGTCAACATAGTTGCGTGTACGGTACTATTCTGTGTCACAGTGTTACCATGGGTGTACCAAGTTAAAATTGTATTTTTAGTGTTTGGTAGTAAAATTTTTAACCCTTATTTATTATTTCCGATAAAAGTGAACCACGTGTAACTTTACAATCATATCGATGTTCTAAAAATCTAAAATAATATAGGCTTTACATTAAATATGAACTTACGAATAAAATTGTAATGCCAGATTTCTTACCGATAAGTATTTGAATTTATAAAGTAGAAAAAAAAAAAACGATAAAAATAAGGCACTGAATCCGAAATGTTGAACTTTGTAAAATTATTACTTAGTTTATTTCTATTTCTTGCTTTTTAGGGTTCCGTAACCAAAGAGTAAAACGGGACCCTATTACTAAGGCTCCGCTGTCCGTCTGTCCGTCTGTCTGTCCGTCTGTCACCAGGCTGTATCTCATGAACCGTGATAGTTAGACAGTTGAAATTTTCACAGAGCATGTTGCCGCTATAACAACAAATACTAAAAAAACAGAATAAAATAAATATTTAAGGGGTCCCATATAACAAAAGTTGTTTTTTTCCGTTTTTATAGATAATGGTACGGAACCCTTCGTACGCGAGTCCGACTCGCACTTGGCCGGTTTTATAACAAATGTCGCCGGTAACTATTTCACGAATATCATTTCACATATTTTTTTATTCACATCATTTTCAGTTTATTGAATACCTACCTTTTTATACAGTGTGTTTGGTATTGCATTACCGATTTATGAAATGTTAAACACTTACTTTTATCGACAAAAATACCGCTTGTTGTAATACAGCCATTTCGATCTTTACCTGCTCAGTAATTTAGGTGTTCATTAAAAATGTACTTAATATCTTTGGATCTAGGAGTGCTAAAGGCTTCAATTAACTTTTATTTGCAAGCTGAAAACCCCTCTCGTCTATTTTATAAAAACACTCAGATATTGACTAGACTCATAAAAAAGGGCAAATAAAAAAAAACTTTGCTTTTTTTAAGTTGCTTTTTAACTGAATTTTTGCCCTGCCAAATGGTTTAGTGACTATTTTTGCCGCAGTAGCGGCCGGTGAGCGTTAGATCCACCGCTAGCCAGCCGCTGCCAGTCACATTATTCTAACCTTACCGAACGGATCCCATCGGAGTAGCTGGCAATTTGTTAAAATATAGATAGATTACTTTAGTTAGCATACGATGAAACGTACTGATGTCGTTGAAACGTATTTTCAATGTATATTAATGAAACAAGATTCGACGTAAAAAAGAAAATATAAACTTTCTTTCGTGAAACTAAAATTAAGGGAAAGACTGTTTCATGAACCAAAAAAAATATATTCGATGAGTTGATTATTCGAGCAAATGTAACGAATTTCGACAACTTATAATTGATTGAATTATAAATTCTGCAATAGGGTAAGGGAAACAAAAATCGATGAAATGATTTTCGATAAACTGACGGATTCCCCTATTTCTTGGCTTTGTATAGAAAAAACAAAATAATCTTCGTAATCTTATTTAATGCGTGGTCCGAAAACACTTTTGCCAACAATTTTATTTACAAAAAATATATTTTTTACTCATTTTGTTTAAAAATATGAAAATAAGTGTCTTTAAACACATCAGTCACCGCATGTACTTGTAGGTACAACGCGTGGCTGACTCTGAAAGCTGACGTTGAAAGTCAAACGACTTTGTTTGCCTTTAACCTTTTTATTAAGCTGATCGATGACACTGGATTAATTTGAATTTATTGGGTAATAACTTAATCGTTTCCATAATTTTTACAGATATTTATAATTTATTCGGCACATTAAACTATTTAAACTCGTTCGTTGTGCTTAGATAAACACGGTGGACATTGAATACGTATGCACTTATATATTATACGATTCCATTAAATATATTTTTGTAAAAATTTTGTGGTATACAAGGTTAGTCAGAAAGGGGGTACTAATCCGCGGGCCACTTACAGTATCACTCATAACGGTTTTAAAGCAAGTATTAAAATTCCAAAATTCGATAATTTTTATATCCATGTAAAATAATTTTTATTTTAGTTTTTTTAAATACTTCTTCCCTGCTGTAGTTACGAATTCAGAAATCGGAGCTTCTAATTCGTGACCCCAAATAGGACCTAAAATGTAAACACAGCTGATCATAGCTGAGAATGGATAGATTTTAGCATATTTTTTTTGTAATATTTGAACAGCTATTTCTCTTAAATTATTGACTTTTGGGGAAAGTGGTACAACAAAAGTTACTCATTATTATGGGTACTTTAACACCCTTTCGGATTAGTACCCCCTTTTTGACTAACCTTGTATATGTTACGGCTAATAGCCGAAGTGTGGCTACACCTAGTTTTAGCCGGGTACAACTAGGTGCAGCCGGCCACATGCGGTTAAACTTAGATGTATCCTACTTATCCTCGGGTAGAACTAGGTTTACCCTTCATCATAGCGGGTAGAACTAGGTGCAGCCGCACACCGGTGGTTAAGGGGAACCCCGAGGATGACGGGGGCTAGAGTGAGCGAGCGAAGCGAGCGAACGAAGCCCCCGTCATCCCCTTCGTGTTAGGTTACTTTAAACCCTGCAGACAGAAATAGGAGCCCCGCCCCGCGGGGCTCCGTCGACTTAAGCTACACCTAGTTCTAACCAACTGCTACTGGTTGCACCTAGTTGTACCCGGCTAAACCTAGGTGTAACCGCCATTCGGCTTTTACCCGTAACATTTACATTAAATATGAAATTAGTTAAATAGAGATGGCCCACTGTTACGTAATGTTAGTACATAAAAGTAGCTAGCGTAAATACAGGAGATACTTTTTAGTAGACGGGCACTTCGGTTAGGACACTGGATTAGGTATTCAGTGGGGATTTCAACCGCCAACGTTTCTCGAGAGTCCCGCGTTGTTAGTTTTATAAAGCCGTGGCTAATAAACCTGAAGCAAGAGGTTTGAACTATTTTTATTTTTAAAACGTTGTTAAAAACTCGTTTGAAAAAACATATTTATGACACCATCTTTTAGAACCGTTCGATCTCTGTAATAAGTGTAAACATTGTAATAGCCAATGATATTATATACAAAAAAAAAGAGGGTAATAGCTATTAATTATAAATTAGTAATCTAAGCTCATTGTAAGTGAACTGTGTTCTACATATAAGAGTAATAAATTTATTAAACCTTTACGGGTTTTTCGTGGGACCTGTCTTGTGAAAGATACTGTTTAAGCCCCATTTACACGATGCAAGTTTCTTGTACATACCAAAGCAATTATTGAATGCAATGAAATGCTTGCAATATGGATGATAAACATAAAATTGAATGCAATTATTGAATTCAAATCTTGAAACGAGATAATTGCTAGTGTCTTCTGTTTACATCAAGGCAATTTATGCTTAGGAAATTATTGCTTTCAAGATTTGATTCGTCTATACACAGACTTGTACGTGCTTAGTACAATTTTCTGACTCTGACGCGTTGCTTCAAGTATTGCATGTATTTGCGTTACCGAATTTTTCATACAATTGTTGAACGTTTTATTAATAATTGTAGTTGCTGTTTACACCAAGGATAGTATTGAATGGATACTTGCACCTATAGAGCAAGAATGTTACGTGTTGTTTATACGATGCAAGTCATTTATTGCTTCAATTTCATTGTATGCAACATGCAAGAAACTTGCATCGTGTAAATGAGGCTTAAGTCCTTATTCCAAGTACATGAAATTACAATCTATCCTTGACTATTTTTAACCCCCGACGCAAAAAGAGGAGTGTTATAAGTTTGACCGCTATGTGTGTCTGTCTGTGGCACCGTAGCTCTTAAACGAGTGAACCGACATGGGTGCAGTTTTAAAATAAATTAAAAGCAAGTTTTCTAGCGGGGGTTCTTAAACATGTTTTATCAAAATCGGTTCAGCCGTTTCAAGATAATCAGCTGTTTTGTTAGCTGCGGTAGGGTTCTTAGACGCATAATGTGTATTTACTTTACTTTCAAACATACGTGTGACCTAAAATTTGAAACACCCATGTGTGCTATATCACTATGCAAGATTATGGAATTCTTGGTCTGATGATACAGCCAGGATATCGAGCACACTAGTACAATCTTGAAATGATAATAGCAGATATGTCGTGTTTGGATTCGTTTTAATCAGTATTTGATTCTACATACAATGCAATTGTGGAAACACGATGAGCTGATGCTGCAGCCAGGATATCCAGCACACTAGTACACTCTTGAAATAATAATAGCTGATATGTCGTGTTTGGATTCGCTTTGACCAGTATTTGATTCTACACACGATGCAATGGTGGCAAAACGATGAGCTGATGATGCAGCCAGGATATCCAGCACACTACTTAGTACACTCTTAAAAATAATAGCAAATATGTCGTGATTGCATTCGTTTTAATCAGTATTTGATTCTACATACAATGCGATGGTGGCAACACAATGAGCTGATGCTGCAGCCAGATTATCCAGCACACTAGTACACTCTTGAAAAAAAATATAGCAGATAATTATTTCGTGTTTGGATTGGTTTTGATCAGTATTTGATTCTGCATACAATGCAATGGTGGCAACACGATAAGTTAATGTTATGTGTAGAAACTTGACATTTTGTTGCAACGAAGTTTAAAAATTTTAAAATAGAAATTTAATTACAAGTTTAAAAAACACCCAACGCAAAAAAACGAACATTTAAAAAGTCAAAAATAATACCTATCGTTGAGCCATCAAATTCGATTGAGTAACACTTATACATATTTTAAATATAGAAATTGATGGATGGCACGATAAGGTTTGCTCCTTGAAATGGCGTTATAATGTCGCGTCGGGATACCGCTAAGTTTAAAGCAATAACTAAATATCTAAAATAGAGAGATTGCCAACTCATTGCGCTCCCAGACTTAACAATTTAACTAGATTTGCAACAAAAATTTGATCGTATCGAAGCAAGTTGGTTGGAAATGCTAGTATATTAATAGATAGTCAATCAAATGAAGGGTCTGACTTACTTAAGTTGCAATTGATGCCTAAAATAAATTAACTGGCAGTTTAATTTAATTCTCTTAATTGGTTGCCGTTTATAATCGTCAGTTTATACGACCAAATATGTTTATTCGACGGATTTAAATACAGAGAATACATAAAAAACAAACAAAAATACTATATTTCAATTTAATATAATAACCGTATAAAGCCTATTTGTGTTATCTCACGAAACTTAGTTTTGTGATGTCGCCGTTTAAAGTTTTTTACAGATATTTGTGGTTATCTTAATGTTCTACAACATTTGTGGAATATTTTTACATAAATTGACTTATTAGAGTCTGAGGAGTGCTGGACAGTTTTTATATTTTTGAAAACGTCAAAATACAGTGTCCTGGTTATTAGTTAGTTTCATGGTTTATATAATACTAAGTTGATATAAAACTACCCTCATTGTAAAGGTTATCAAATAACCTTTCAGGCGATATGTAGATAAGTATATGTTTAGAATTGATCTGTTCCATAATACCAAAAATAATAACAGTTTTACGTGAAAAATAGAAGTGGCTCGATTTATTTGCTCCCAAGTATAGTTTTAGCTATACAGGTGGTAAACGAATTCGTGTAATTCCTTAAAACCACATGATTTATTACTGGTATAGATTGAAACTCGCACGGGAACTAGCATGATTAAAAAAATTAATATAGTAAAAAAAAAAAAAAAATGCCTGTAATTGTCCCACTGCTGGGCAAAGGCCTCTTTTCATACAGAGAAGGAACGAAGCATTGATCACCACGCTTGCTCATTGTGGGTTGGCGATTTCAGACCATAAGTCCAGGTTTCGTCACGATGTTTTCCTTCACCGTATGTCAATGGTGTCTTAGATTAATTAAGAAAGTACATATGAAATTGAAAAAGTCACATTGGTACTTGCCTGGATTTGAACCTGCAACCCGGTGCTTAATAAGCGGGGCTGTAACCTCCGGGCCACCACGACTATTAATATAAAAATCTTTTTTTTTCTTTCGGTTGAGGTAAGTCGTCGTATCTAAACCACCTAATAAGGATTCGATGAAAAATAAGCAATTTTTTTTTTCTTTGCGACCTTTTCTATTCCACGCATAAACGAATGATAGCACGGCGACACAGTTGGTGGGCACGACTTGCGCGATATCGCTCATTACAGTCAGTTAACTCGGAGCTCAAAAATGACTCGGAAATAAAAATTCAACTTTTCATTTCGATTTCTTTGGAGTTTTAAAAAAAAAAGCATTTAATCTGTGTCACCAGTAGATCACGCGGTTTGAAGGAATTACACGAATTCGTTTATAGCCTGTATAGAGATTGTTACACCTATCTCTTATACAGGATACAGGGTGTAAACGAATTTGTAGATCACACGGTTTGAAGGAATTACACAAATTCGTTTACACCCCGTTTATGAGATAGGTGTAACAATCTCTATACGGAGTGTAAAAGAATTCGTGTAATTCCTTCAAACCGCGTGATCTACTGGTGATACTCATCGACCATGCATAGGTTTTTTTTTGAAATCAACGAAAAAAGTTTTCAAAAAATGAACCATGATATTCTGTATCTGAGTAATTTTAGCGTCCCAAGTTAACTGACTGCGTGGAGCGATATCGCGCTAGTCGTTTCCGTCAGATGTGTCGCCGTGCCTTCATTCATTTATGCATGGCATCGAAACTTTCAATCGCATAAAAAAAAGGGAAAAAAAGTTTTTATTTATTTTTAATCAATCTAAATCCCGTGCGGGGTTAATCTATACCATTAATAGATCATGTGGTTTGAATGAATTAAACGAATTCGTTTACACCCTGTATGTATAATGATTGTTACGCGGTGCTTTGTATGTTAAGATACATGACTTACCCGCAACTAGTGTAATGAAGAATGTTTTGCCAAACTTAAGTATAATTTGCCTGAAATTGGTCTGATTGATTATTTAATAATGAATTGAATTAGGTATATTATTGTAACTTATGATCAGGGATCGGATATTGGGATGCATATTTACCTAAAGTGAATTTTTAGCTACGAAAGTATGGAAGCGGCTTCTTAAAATATATTTTTTGTAAAAAAACCGTCGTTCCAAGAACACTGGGAATGCATAACTAGTCGAGTGTATAGTATGGAAGCGACATCTTAAAATCTATACATATAAAAGGAGAAGCTGACTGACTGACTGATCTATCAACGCACAGCCTAAACCGCTGGGGTTAGAAACTTGAAATTTTGACAGTAGGTTCCTTTTGTAACATAGGCATCCACTAAGAAGGGATTTTTCGAAATTCAACCCCTAAGGGAGTTAAATAGGGGATGAAACTTCGTATGGAAAATCGTCACTTAACGGGTTCAAAATTACACGCAAGCGAAGCTGCGGGCGAAAGCTAGTGATTTATAAAAAAAAACCCGGGATTTTTGGATTGCATAATTATTTAAAATTAATGTTTAACCCTCGATGCAAATATGCGTGTATGTAGAGTGTAAGAAGAGGAGTGTAAAATAATTGTCCCGGAACCGCAGGATTTTTTGATCCAAAGGCTCATTCCATACTAGAAAACACCGCAAGTTTAGGTGAATATGCATCCGAATATCCGATCTCTACTTATGATACAGTGTGGATACAGTATTTAACCATAATTACCAATGGCAAAATCATAGTTTGAAGTTAGATGAAAAAACTGTTTTCTGGTCGATAATGGATCAAGGTAACATACGATTTGGACCTGTTAAGCTTAATTCAAGTATCTTATGATATATATAAGTTAAGCGTTATTATACCTACGCGTGACACGGCACGGATAATAAATAAATTAAATCCGATGGTCTAATATAATCAGTCGCCAGTAATCTCTGTTTCCCGTCAGACAAAAGAGGGTGTTAATTAATTAAGATAAATTGCATAAACTCAGTCCACTTCGTTTGTCTTGCAAATAATTACTAATGAAAACTTTTAGTAGCATTTAAAATAAATATTTATTCGCGTATCACAAAGTATTAACAATAACAAAAAGCTTCATCTTAGATTAATCAATGGGCTGACTTATTTATGACCTTTGTTCCAGCCCCATCCTTTCTGGTCTTCATGGCCTCCTTTGCTGCCGTGACCCTCATCGTGTCCCCAGTACTCGTGGCCGGCACCCTCGTCGTGGTGACCCTTATGGTCGTGATGGTGACCCCCCTTTTCGAAGTAGCCTTTGTTGCCGTGCTCATGTTCATGGAAGCCACCATCCTTGTGTCCCTTGTCGAAGTGTCCACCCTCTTTAAAGCCTCCTTCGTGATGGTGTCCACCGTAACCTTCTTCAAAACCAGATTCACCGTGCTTGTCGTGGAAGTGCTTGTCCTTCTTAAATTCGTCTATCTTGTGGATACCGTGATGTCCTTTCGTGGCGTGACCTTTGTGGAAGTGTCCCTTTTCTTCGAAACCTTCGCCCTTCTCACCTTTCTCGCCGTGGTGATGCTCATCATAGTATCCGTCATCGTGATGATGATTTTTCTTGTGTCCTCCGCTCTCGTCGTAGTGTCCTTTGTGTCCTTCGTGGTGCGAGTGCCCCTTCTTGCCGTGTTCGTGGTCGTGGTATCCCTTGTATCCCTTCTCGCCGTGTCCGCCGTGCTCATGATGGTGGTCTCCGTGGTGCTCACCACCTTCACCCTTTTCCCACTTGTGGGAGGCTGCAGCTTCTAGATCGACGTTTCTTCTATGTCGTACATCCCTCCCACACACTACCGCTACTAGCACCACCAAACAAAATGCGACGGTAGCTCTCATCCTGTACTGTTCTCCCGGTTCTGTTGAGTAATGATTGCCAAATGATGCCTGTTACAATTTTCTCACAGCTTATATAGTATTGCCAATAATAGTGTTGTTGTTGTTTTTAATGTCAGGGTAAAGAATGACGGTCACAGGTACGCGACTGACCTGAATTAATTTTTAGATAATAGATACGTATCGACGCCAATGATTCGGTCTTCATACCTACTGCACTATATTGCATTACCTAGCTAAGTGTTACAATGCAAGCTAATTTAATCAAATAAAGGCTATTGTCAAAAGCAAATAGCGCAAACAATAGGTTTTAAAAGATGTGGCATAATATTTTTAACCGATTTCGAAAAGGAGGCGGTCTATTTGATGTGTATCTTTTTTCATAACCAATGGAAATACTAAGCATAATTTGTCATATAGACCAGGCTCTGGGTGTACTAGAACGCTTTTCAGATCCCAAGCGTGTTTCCAGAAGTGTTTCGGCACATGTTGTAATTTATTCTGCTTAACACGTCGGGATAATAAAGCTTGGTTCTAATATTGTTTCACTGTTCCATAGGATAAATTGCCAGCAATGGAAAGGATAGTATTGGAGCATAAAGATAGTTGTAATAAAAATATAGTTAAGGTTCGTAACTGAGTAAAACCTTATAGAGTACAAAACTAATACGAAACCTGATTAAAGTTAAGATTATAAATAGTTGGATAGATAATTCTCCTTTTGCAGGTCTGCTGACAAAAAAATGTATTGAAATAAGTACTTCATTGTACTCATCATTGTATACTGTTTTTTTCTTGCAAATTATTGTTGTGTGTACATAAATTATAAAATAAATAAATAAACCACTGTAATTTTAATTAAATAGTAATTAATACGATTGAAAGAGATGTGAGCACAATGATGTGCAGCTAATAAAATAAAGCCACAATCAGTAAAGTTTTCTGAATGTAAATATAACTTGAATTTTCACCACATGGCCACATTTCAGACTAGAATGATATGGTAAAACAGTAAATAATAGCAGAACGTATTAATCAATATTTGCCATCACTCTACGAATTGTTTAAATTATCATTTAAAAGATGTGTTGCAAATTCATCGATCATGTTTATTTTGGTATAATAAATGGTCAAATATGTATTTATTTAGATTAAAGTTTAGTTGGATTGACTAGGTATTCATGAGGCTGTTACGGATTTTTTTCTAACTACACCTGTACCCCAAGTATGAGTTTTTTTACGTTACTACTGTAGTTGCGTCACGCCAAAAATGTATGAAAATTTAGGCAGAGCCTCTAGCGACGAATAGCGTGACTAAAAATTTGTTTGACATTTTTGGCGTGACGTAACTACAGTAGTAACGTAAAAAACTCACACTTGGGGTACTGTATAGCATATCTTCGACATTTAATTATTTTATTTCAGTTGTTTTAAATTGTAATTTGTATATAATAATCTGTTTTTTTTTTAAATTGAATTCGTTTTTCTTATCTTAATTATTTTTTTCATGCCTAATCTACGGCGGAATCTACATGGTTCACTTATAATAAATTCTAAGAACGCTTAATTGGATATACCTACATTCTATGGAAATAAACAATTTTGATTTTGGTTAGCATAGTAAAGTAGCACAAATTAAAATTTATGAAATTTTGGCTTACACACAAAACCGGCGCAAAATTCGAATAAACTGCCGTCGAAAAACCGACGACGACAAGTATACTAAGTTTTGATACAATTTGAACTTTGAGCCAATCCGTCACGCACTCCGCCATGGAATAAATTAATGTACTGTATGTGTATAGTTTGCTTTCAAATTTGCTTGCGAAGTTTCAAAAATACGTAGTGGAGCTACTCTAAGATAAATAAGCAAGAGCGATTATGATGTATCTAGACAATACACCAGCTTTGGTGCTCTGTGTTTATATACCCAGAGTAATACATAACTTATTAAACTATAATGTTGCAGAGACTTCAAGCGCGGTGTTTTCCTTTATTGTAATCTTAGTTTTCTCATTTGCGCCACGTATTTATGTATATGTAGTTAAATTCACTTTCGGAAAAGCTACAAAATAAAACTTTCATTTTAATTCATATTATATTTACTCATACTTTCCATATATTGTACCAAACAAACGTAATACAGATTTACATTTTGCAAAGGTTAGTGTTGATGAGCTGCTAAAAGTCGCGACTGTTTTCACTAGAGTCAAGGGCGTCGCCAGTCAAGGCCACGTTGTGAAACAGTCGCCCTCATTTTTTATTATCTTTTGTCTAAAATTTCATCTGATCGATTTCTTTCGTCATCGTTTCCGGTCGGGTGCGCAAGAGTCGCGCGGTCGCCACTGACAAATAGTGTTGCACAGCCGATCAATTGACACCTGTCTGTGGCATTGAGGAAAACTTAATTAAATTGAAATTAAATTCATTGGTTTTAAAATGAGGCAACATGTGTTTTTGTTGCTTGTTAATTAATTTTCAGCATCTATTTTATCATTGTGATGCCTCGTTAACTTTTAGACGAGTCCTAATTTTTACAAATTGAAATTAGCCTCGTAGAGTTTAGTTTTGTTTAATTGCGAGTAAGTATTGTGTTTGTGTAATACAAGAGGGATAGTATAAAAGTGTATATTTTATTGAATTATGTTCAAATAAAAAGTTTTTTTTTACATATTTTTATTAAAGATCATATTATTGTCGTTATCTCCCGTAGAGATGCTGATCACAATATAAGTCCCATTTTATAATTATGTGAGAAGGTTTTCGTCATTAACAGACATCAAATCATCACATTTGTTGGCCTTGCAGATGTCTTTTTAGAAAAACTTAATAATCAAAATCAAATCAAATCACAGACCCAAGATCCGCAGCGTCGCTTACAACCACAAGACCAGTGAGGCGGTTTATACTATGATACTAATTACATAAATCGGATTCCAGTTAAATTAGTGATGGTCCCTAGATTATCAAATGAAGTTAATCTCGTAACAATTCTGTTGCCCGATCCGTTGTCTCTATAGGAAACCAAACAAAATGGGAGAAAGAAATTTACTACACAGTCGTGTTCAGAATCCGAATCAGGGAGATGTGTCAAGTCTGAAACAATGGCTGTATACTTTCCTACATAAGTATACATTATTTGTAGGTATATAGGTGCCTCCTTAGTGGCTGGGAAAATTTTCAGGGGTCTCATGTACTAGTTATAACAAATATTCTGTGATCTACGACTTTTTAAATAGGTAAGTGTAAAAAAATACATCCAACATGAAATTACCGATAGCCATTCTATTTTGTATGAGGAGATGTTTTTTTTCTCTTTATTGCTGAAAGTTTTGAAACAGAACTTATTTATTTAAATGAGTAGGTACCTATATTCACACTTGCATCCGTATAAAGGCATATACAGAGTGATTGGTAGAAGGACCGACACAATTTTTTGAGAGTATGTCATTAGCTTATTAAAAGCTAAGTTAAAAATAGCATTTAGTTTTTTTATAATGAATTTAGAATTTAACATTTATACATTTTTTTTGACTTTGGCAGCGCATAAGTTATTTTTTTAAACCAATTGCATCAAATAATAGTATCGAATAAAAATACATTGCCGAGTACAACAAAAGTTATTTTGTGCCACAAACGAAAAAGTTACGATGATTTAAAGGCAAGATTATAGTAAATTTAAAAAAAAAAAACTTATTCTGTCATATTTTCACTTGGGAAATGGGGTCTATGGGTATTAATTAGCTAATGACATCCCCAATCCCTGGAAAGATTGTGTCGGTCCTTCTACCAAACACTGTAAAAGGTAGTTGATATACTACAGCTACAGGTAGGCAGACACAAAAGATTGTTTGTATAACAATACGTAACACCAAAACTAATTACGGCGTAGTCCGTGTAATCCGAGTCTGTTCTAAACCAAATCCGACGCTTATTAATCCTCACTAGTGAGATATACTTTCAATGTGTCTATACTGGAGGCAACAAGCAGGTGTAGAACCTACTTTATGACGTCATTTTATTTATGTATATGGGGTATAAAAGTGCGGAGGAGGACGCAGTGTTGCGGTGCAATGAGAGAAGCCTAGGCCGATCGATCCAGCTTGATTGAGTTGATTGATTACATGTACCTACGCATATTTGTAGGATGCATTGTTTGCAATGAATGCGTTGAAAGTGCACGTTTTAATAAAAACACGTAATATCAACATTGCTGCTGTTTCAGATAATTGCCAGTCACTTTTGGCTAAGTATATTGATGATAAACTGACACTATAAAACGTAAAGATATATTACCTGATAAATATAGCTGCCTATACACTAGTAGGTACCCACTAGTTTTATATAAAATACGTTTTACGTATAGAAAACTGCCAATTTTTTTTCTGATATTCTTTCACATAATATTTACACATACTTTTCATAAAAAGTGGAATTTAGGTGCACAGTTTCAATTTGTCATTTCCTATGGAGACGAGCCGGTAAGAAATTCCATTAATACTCTTTTAAAATCAATATCTTTAACTTTGTAAATACAATAATGATTTAGGATAGTGAGAGAACAATGTAGTCAGGAGCAAAGGAAGGTACAAAAAAAAGGAAAAATAATAGGTTCCTATAGATAGGCATGTAGCAAGCCTACGAAGTTCTCACATTAACAAAATGTAAAAGAAAGCTAAACTACTAAATCTTAATTAGTATATTATCAGTACAATCAATGCCGATATTTGTTTGTTTCAGGACGATTAACTGCTGTTTGCACCACGATTACCACCATAGAAATGGCAGAGCAATAACTTTACATTGTTGAATACAACCTTAGTTATTACGAGGTCACGAGTTCTCCTCTTCTCCCTCCATTTAACAACTTTCAGTTAAGACTACTTTCCTTAATAGCGCAGAGTACTTTTATACACATATAAGTTAACAATTCTCAAAAATCCATCTCACGCTTATTAAATATAAACTTTACTTTAAAATTAGCTGTGGTGTGGTGGTAAAGACGTAGGAGTGAAGAACATAGGTTTTTCGAAGAAGATGTTCGCTAAAAATACAGACTGTAAACGAATTCGTGTAATTCCTCCAAACCACATGATCTATAATGGTATAGATTAACCGAGTACGGGATTTAGATTCATTAAAAATTTAAAAAAACTTTTTTTGCCCCAAATATATGTTTTTATGTTATAGAAAATTTCGATGCCATGCATATGAATGAAGGCACGGCGACACAGCTGACGGGCACGACTAGCGCGATAACGCTCCACACAGTCAGTTAACTCGGGACGCTACAATTACTCAGATAAAGAATATGATGAGGATCATTTATCGAACAAAAAATTTGTTTCTACATAAAAAAACCTATGCAGGCTCAATCAGTGTCACCAGTAGATCACGCGGTTTAAAGGAATTAGGTACACGAATTCGTTTACACCCTGTGTATTTACTGTAACATATGTAGTTTCCGACTTATAACTTGATATTAAACCGCCTCATTGATTTATTCAATAGACCTAGCGGTAGCAAGCATGGCTGCCAAGCGTGAGGTCCTATCGAAGGGTCCTATGTATGGCATATGGCAGTAGGGTCATCTCCTATTACATGGATGGATTAATACTTCAGCGCCCAATGTAAGCCTACAGCAAAAGTATTCTCCTTAATAACTTCAAGTAAACATGAAGTCATATACAAGGTTAGTCGGAAAGGGGGCACTTATCCACAGGCCACTTTAAGTATCACTAATGACTGTTTTAAAGCAAGTGTTAAAATGTCAAAATTCGATCATTTTTATTTTCATGCAAAATTACATTAATTTTAGTTTTAAAAAAAATTCTTCGTTGAGTTACGAAATCAGAAAATGAAGCGTCTATTCTGTGACCTCAAATATGACCTAAAATATATACACAGCTGCTCATAGCTGAAGATAGATAGATTTTAGCGTGTTTTTTTTGAAATTTTTGAACAGCTATTTCTCAACTCTTGATTTTTGGGCAAAGTTGTAGAACAAAAGTTATTCATTAATATGTGTACTTTAACATCTTTTCGGATTAGTACCAACTTTCCGACTAACCTTGTATACAGTTATAGTTCTAAACCAATAATTACGTCAAAGCCACCGTTTCTGTATTAACTACCAAGTATTAATCCAGCATGAGGTATCCGCGACCTCTGCCACTGCTGAGCAAATACACCTGCAGCTGCAATGTTTGCGCCACTAACTATGTAACTCGGAGTTAATTAACATCGCCTCGCAGTCCAGGTGGAAGCAAGACAATATCTGAACTATGTTTTATGCAAGAATGCGGTCACTTTGTCCGTCTTTCTCAGAATAGTTAAGACTACGAAACTATTCGTCTTCGATTTAGTTTTTAGAATGGTTACTACCAATTAATGAAATCATTTTTGGTCTTACCTTCTGTGTTTTGTTTCACTTCATTGATAACATTGCGCAGATATTGTAATGCAAAGAAAACCGTGACTTACTTTTGTAGTTCGATGAGAAAACCAAAGTTCGTGACATTTCCATTCAATTGTCCTAGTAATGAAAGCTACTTGGAATTTTCAGTAGTCTAGTTCAGTCTGGGATCTAGAGACGTGATTACAGGCTAACAGTAGTTTTCCGATACTATTTAAATTAATGCTGCTTTCGTCTTTCAAGTTAAGCGAAATATTCCTTAAATATTCTCTTCAAGTTAACAACTGGGTACTTGTTTAAGGCTAAAGTTGGCCCGGTGTCCCCAAAGTTTAGGCGTACTATTAACATATCTCATATGATATCTAAATACATGAAAGGTTTACGTCCTTGCGGCTGTAGTTCAACACCTGCGGTACACGTCTGTAGTGGTCAGAGGTTACCCTAATGCCGACATAAAACAGGGTCTAGGATAAGCACCGCCATAGATAATCGTAACTTGCGCACTTTATTAACTTATGAGTACGTGCGTGAAATTGAAATGAGGCAGGTAGATATACTATTTATACAGGGTTATTGAAATTACACTAGCATGTTCTTGGCTGCTGTTGCTATTCGCTATCAATATAATAAAAATGCTCTGCTACGTATGTTATATTAATAAGAGAGATGTTTTTTTAAGTTATTTCCAAAAGTCATAGAACAAAAGTTGTTACTTTTAATGATAGTAAATGGCAGTTTTAAGTCTGCTTGTGTTTTTTCAATAGCCATGTATAAACAAGCCGCTATTACAATCTACAATAGTAAATCTAAATTCGACAAGTTATCTGATTTATATTTTAGCATCGGTCGCCATTTAGTAATGACTGCTTGTGACTTGCACATCAATGTCATTGTGTTTGCGAAAGATCGGCTCTATAACACACGAAATAACACAACATTGTTATACCAGTGTGTGAAGTTTGCTTTAGCTAGGTACGCTAGGTACTTCAATTTATTTCGCAAAGACAGTCTATTTAATTAACGTTCAGAAACATCAAAGAAAATACGTTTAATGTGAAATAATATGGAATAAGTACGGTTAGAGAGGGCTGGTTGAACTAAGAAATGAGTATCATAAAAGTATTTGTGAGAGAAGACGTTTCTTTAAATATAATAGATATTCTTTTTTGTTCAGAACTCCAAGTATTGTTCAAAAGTTTGCTGGCATAGTAGTAGCCTGACTGTAACCCGTCTACTTGCAGGGTAATAAGTGATTTTCCTAATAATTACCACTGCCACTAAAACCAGGGCCGGCTCTTAAACTATGGCTACTATTAAAATAACTGGTGTAATTTTGTTATAGTTTCAATGCAATTTGTAAGTTTAACAGGCTCCGATAAAGATTTTTAAAAAACATCGTTACTTTTTTTATGTGCTTCTTTAAAGCATATTGTAATTTATTATGGTGGTGGTTATACTTTTTTTTATCTTTATTTTTGTTTGGGGTTAAAACTAGGTAATCTGATCATACATGTAATAGTAACACAGACAGTTTTATCTGTTCGGACACGGCTGTGACAGCCTGTAAATCCAATACACGTACACATACATGCTACGATTAGCCTATACGGCGCCGGCGACCTTTGTACAAATATCTGTCAGGTTTACCGTTGCGTGTGTGGTCAGCTTTAGGGATGACAATCGTATATTGTGCTTTGACATTTACCTAAACTAGATATCCGCAAATATAGAGACCTGACTCGCCCTTGGTTACAAATAAAACATTAGAGAAGACGTTAGAAACCTTATGAAAATTACATCATTTAAATTATAATGACGAACTACTTAGGCACAGCTGCAAATACAATTTAATTGCATGTTTATGTTACACAGGAAGTTCTATTGTAGTGCACATCAGCGTCCCGGAACTTTGGAAGTGCCTAAGAACTTGTCCCAACTACATAACTATTTAGGGCGATTAGCAAAAGAACAGTTATTATTACTTTAAGCATTATTTTTAGAAATGTCATAGTTGAATAATTTTTGTAACTCGGACCTATTAGGTGGAACAAAACTATAAAAATGTCTATGAATGATCAATGCAATTTAATCAACAGCTTGCTGGAGACAATGGCATTTCTGATATTAATTTTGTTAATAACATGTGTATATGAAATGTTAGAGTAGAATCATGAAAAATGTTGCAAATTTTTGCTGAGAACTAAAATATTCAGCTGGTCTTTGGTTTGAATTGGTTGCATACAAAAAGAGAGAGCTATGTTCAATCAAAACTGAAGTACAAAGGAAAGGAAGTCTGAAAGAGGTATGTTGTAAAAATATGTTTTATTATATACTGTACTACATTCGAAACGAAAAGAATATTTCCACATTATGTTAAGTACCTAGCACGCGAAAAGATGCTAGTTAATAATACATTACAAGCCCATAATACCGTTTTCTAATATTATAGTCTTCGCATACCAATTTTATTGTAATGTAAGTAAAAATTATGTAGTAGCATCAATGAAAAAGATCTTATTCTGACACTTGGGTGATTATTCGAAAAATGTTAGCAAAAAATAAGAACGTCATTATCATCATCCCAAAGTTCTAAACGCAGATGTTTCAATGAAAAATTAAACTATACCACCGCCGTCTAGCAATAAGACAAGAATAAAAACAATCTGAAACTAATATTAATGTTAACAACGAAGGAGAACAATGATATGTTATTTTTTTTAAGGAAGTTCGAATATTCACCCACTTACGTAATATAGAAATAAATCTGGCGCATCTGATATTCAAGTAGTTGGGTGACATGGTGCTCCCGGCGCGTTCAGCTGGCGTCGGGCTTGCTAATCGTTTGTTAATTACAGTGCTCGTTATAGCATCGCTGCAGCCGTAAACAAAAGAGACTGAGGTATTCCGAATGCCGACGCAGTGGCATCCCTATGCTGCGACGGAAGCTATTAATGAAATTGGAATTGTCGCCGGCCCCGGAGCTCCTCGTTCTCCCCAATTGATTTTCATAGACAAGAATTGTCATTCCTCTAGAGAGCCGATTCCTCGGGGTCGGCAATTGTCGTGATATGAAAAGCAGGTGGATCGACCTTTCGTGACGCGAATACTAAACGCCTTGTTATCATCTCATTCTACGCCACCAAAGGTTAAAATATCTCCGTATCCTCCTTTGATATTCTTTTTTAAATCCATTTCATTTTAGATTTTAATTTACTTTACCTTCTCTCGGGAGTCGCGCTGCTGCATAGAGCTTTTGCTTTGTCTGTATTGATTAAGTTTAACGTTTTTATTGTTGTGAGAGAAATGTACGACCAGAGAAATGTATACTTGTATATTTGATTTATACTATTTTCTTTAGAAGCAATGTTACAAATTGTGATTTATAAAGTTCCGGTGATTCTTATTTATATCATAGAAGTGCTGTCTAGAAGTTGTATAGTTTGCAGAACATGAATAATCGGACGGAGAATGCTGTTGTGGGGTACGTAGAACATGACAAGCAGTGACAAATGGCGTATCGTCGGTTAACAGCAATAAAAGTTGTTTTCGGGGGCAAAGTTAAGGCAAGTGAATATTGTAATGAATTATTAAAGGGCAATGTTATTGAGTATCGAGAGGCGACACAACACGCGCCGCTCCTCGCTGCAAGTTTCCGACCGCATTTACATAACTTGACAATTTCGGATACGAGCGACGATGCTCACACACAGTATTCTTCACATAGCCAGAGCTACAACTGAAGCTATGTATTATTTGAATTCCAATTTTTTTTTCGTTTTCCTATATTGGCTAAACAGAACAGTACCCCAAGTGTGAGTTTTTTTCGTTAACTACTGTAGTTGCGTCACGACAAAAATATATGAAAATTTAGGCGGTGGCTCTGGGCGCCCCGTCCAATACTATTATTCGCGCGTAAATTGAACGGGGCGCCCAGAGCCACCGCCTAAATTTTCATACATTTTTGTCGTGACGCAACTACAGTAGTTAACGAAAAAAACTCACACTTGGGGTACAGTTATGGAATTATCTCGGTGTTTGTCCGTCTGTCACACATTTTGTTCAGGGATTTTTTGCCGTAGAAAATTAAAATTAGACACGCAGTTATAGAAAGTGAAGCAAATGAAGAAAATGTTTATGAGCAGTTACGGTTTACTCACGTGCATTTTTCGGGATTGCCCGACTAGTTTCGGACCCAAACCTTGTACTATTTATTCTGTGCCCAAACGAAGCCCTTAATCATGAGCTGATTACGCGGCGAGGTCACGAGTCGGACTATATTATTACTAAATAAAGATAAAGAAATGAGATTATTACTAGAGACTATTATTATACAAAATAAAGAAATGAGAAAGAAAGAAAGAAATTGCTCCAAAAAAGGTAAGTAAATCTCCGATTTCGTTGCGAATTGCCCACTATGTCCTTTCATGAAGAAACGAGTCAGTAAAATTATGATTACATAACGAATAAACGTCTAAATATATGGATACTTTTAATTGGTGAATATATTGAAAATCTAGCTTTTGTCTGCGGCTTCGCCCGCGTGGTTTTCGCACATAAAGTTTGGTGGCCTTTTCGTCCTTAAACACGTTCTTTATCAATTGATTTGAAGAGTGTCTATACTATCTAATAAGATTAAAGTCGATAAACACAGAAAATCTCGTACAAAATTCAGTACCTCGCTGCACCACTTTATTGGGAGTTGTTTAAAAAATCTTAAAATACATTTTTTATTATTTATGTGGTAGAGTATTTTTTACAAAGGTTTAAGTAGAGTCACGCAGCTACGCAGCACGCAGGAACGGTTTCAGTTTTCCATACAAACATTCACATTCCATTTCACTCCCTTAAGGGTTGGTTTTCAAAAAATATTTTCTATTCATATTTTTTAAATTAGCCGGTACTTTCCTTATAGCAATGAAGTCGTGGCTTTAGGCTAATTGCAACGTTCGAAATGGTAAGAAGTGTAGTTAGGAGTGATTAGAATGTGCAGCGGGCACGTCGGGCGCCGCGCCGGCGGCGGGGAACCCGGGCGCTGCGTTGCCGGGGGGGGGGGGGGGGGGACGCGGCTCGCAGAGCCCCGTGCGAGCACCACCCATGCATTTCTCAGTTCGCTGACCTGGAATGTATATTTAATTGATTTCGGTATTGCGGTTGGCATGCTAACGAAGCCTGAATTTCAATGAAAAGTTTGATCTTTCGGCTAGAAACAATAGTAATGTTATAACGTTAGAGGTTCACTCAAGTTGATCAGCCAATGAACTTGTCTGCTTTGAACAGATATTCCATAAGTTTTCGATTCATTTTTGCTACAACAATAGCCATTGGTTCTATTTATACATTCGTTCCATCTTTGTATTTTAGGATTTTCGCTACAGTTCCAATTAAGTTTAATTTGTGAATTGTGCTACACCTACACCGTGTTAACTTAATTTACATAAAGGTATAGGTACTTAGATACATCTAGAGCACAAGTAAAATGGTTTTTGTTTCAGCAGTGATTGTTGGAACGCAATTATATACTTTCAGAACAAGGTACTTCGAGCAAGGTAAAGTGTTACGCGTAGGTAATCTGATACCGCGTAGCGCGTTCGTAGCACGCCTCCAAACCGCGTAGACACTTGTAAGACGTTTTCACACAAACTAATCTTGTTTAAGTGACAAGCTATTAAAATAACCTTTTATTCCTTTACGTAACGAAACTTTTCTTATGCATTGTCATAAATTAATGTAATTTTGGTTTATTATTATTAAGAAAAAAAGTCTCTTTTCTTACAGTAAATTACGTTAGAATCTGCAACGAAGAATTAAATTAAACGTTTCTCATAAATATTTTATATCATCATCATTCTAACCTCATCTAGTTATGTTTTAGCTTCAACTAGATACAGCTGAACAACGGTATTTCACTTGAAGCGACTGCTACATTGTGGGCCAATAACTGGGGATACAAATATTCCCTTGTTAGTTAGTAAGGCCGGTTTTCAGTTTTCCGGCATCTGAATGTCCGTGACGATTGTCGTAGGCATTTATATGACAACCGGTACCTTCAGCTTAAAGTGCCTTCTAAGGGACTTAGGAGTGTCTACGTGTACCGTAACGGTCACCGATCCAATACTTGCCCGTTGCCAAACAATTTAACGTTGCTTTAACCTCAAAGCATCGTGTACGATTTTAATGTCTGATAGTAAAATTATACAAGGTGATGATCTACAGATGTTGTCGCCACCTGGGCACTCGTTCAATGTTTACGATGATTGTAAAAAAAACATTTATTGTAGTTTTAATTCCTGAAACTCACTCATGCAGAGTGTATTTTTGCAAACGAGCCATATTCAACGAGGAGATCGAAACTTGAAGCAATAGAAGAAGTTATCTCAATCGAGGTTCTTATCCTCGATGTTCATTAGCGTAATGTCGGCCAAGGTTAAGTAGCTAAGGGGTTGCGCTCGAGCAGAATAAGGGCGCGGGACGTGTCGTGCGTTGTGACGAATAATAAAATTGCCAAACAAGATCACAGCTCCCTAAAAGACGTTGAACGCTGAATGACGTCATACTTGACGAGACTAGTGCAAGATTTTTGTTGAATTTGGGATACGAAACAGATAAACAGTTATGTCGTTGAATTTTACTTTGTTGGTAAACTTAAATGGAGGGTGCATTAAAGGAGCCTCCATGAGTGCTGATGATACTTAAGTACGTCCGGCGCACCCTGGGCAGTTAGCCCCACTACCAAACTTGTTAACTGACTAATCTTTTCACCACGGCATGAGAAATGGTTAATTTAATTATATACGACATGAATATATATTTTTTTCAAAATAATCGTCTAATTATATCGATATAAAACAATTTTCAGTTGTAGGGATGCTATAGGAAGCCACGTCGAGCTATGAAGAGACTCTTATACTTTTTGTAATAGGTAGGTCGATACTCAATATTTTATGAAATGTAAAGAGTGTCACGGCCACCGGGTAGGTATTAATGGACGCTTAAATGGAGGTGAAACTTTAGCCAAGTCCCGTTACCGCGACCATTTGTCAAACAAAAAATATGACTGAACTTTCAGCCCAGAAGCGTTGTCTGACATGACTTATATAAATAACCTGTGCCCGGCGACCGACCGACGGTTAGTTTTAGCTTTATTTTATGGGACTTTTTTATTCAACTGAACTTACCGTTGCCCAAGTTCGGGGTCTCGATGACCTTTGTGACTAAATTGTTATATGGACCGTCAAAGAACGAAAAATGTTTGTAACGGGTTTTTAACAAGAAATCAAGTGAATTTAGTAAACAAGTTTGTAAAATTCTTTGTATTTTACTTTTAACTATGCAGTTGTTTGAGATTACGCTGTTTGTACTAAAAGAAGGTTAGTCGTACATAAGTCGTCCTAGTCGTAAAAAAAACAACGTCGGTTAACGTTTGCACACTTGCGAACAATAGTCGCTACTACATTCCTACGTTACAGTCGTAAATTCGCACGGATTAAAGCCTAAGTCTAGCTCTTTGCCGACCCTCGATCGCGATGCCATACCACATCTATACCGACACAGGCGTGCTGCTGATACGACACAAAAAAGTATCGCAACTGTATCGCGACTTTTGCACGTCATCATCGACTCGAGCGTTCAGCTACTATTTTGTAAATTGACCTCTCGCCACGATCCAGTTTCAAATTCATGAAACACGCGATTGTATATTGCTGCAAACAATTTCCGTAAGGCTATGTATACTCGACGCTCCAGTTTTCAGAATTTTTTTAAGGGTGAAAAAATTATATTTTTTTATCCATGGAGTTATTTTGTTTATCTGGACCAGGGTTTCTCAAACTTTCGGCTCCACGAACCCCTGTTAAAGTTTCCAGGTGACAGCGAACCCTTTAACTAAATAATTAAATACCCCTCCCCCAAAGAAAATAAAATTGACTGTTGAAGAAAATAAGGTTTTTATTTCAATAAAAGGTAACAAATAAAGTGCCAAAAGAAATATCTTTTTAATATTATTATGTTTCTTGTCGCAAAAGGAGTTTTTTTTTTTTAAATCTTTTCCCGATCCCCCTTCCATCGAATGGCGAACACCTAAGGGTTCGCGTACCCCACTTTAAGTAACTCTGATCTGGACTGATTAGGACTTCAAATTATTCAGTCGCATGTGGTAAGATTCTAGTTTAACCAGATGTTCAAATAAGCTGCCCCAGAATTATACCTCACAACAACACTGTATTGTCTGCGGTTGACTATGATCAATCTTATGCTTGTTTTACTATAGAACAAGCATGGACAAAACTTTCTTTTCATCTAACTATTCGTAAGTATGAAGACAAACTTTATTACTCTTGTATAACAATGTAAATGATAGGTAAACTTGCGAGCACGTTTACGTGAATCATTGATACCGTGAAGACGCGGCGCACTGTAATCAAAGCATGGAACAGCCACTCGGGGAGAGCTTCCAAACTAGTATCTATCGCACAAACATTTAACGAATTACCCGAGGATTACTAACTTATTTCATTAAGAACTTTGCGCAGGAGAAATGTTATTTTGGATAAATCCCTCAAGTGTTATCTAGATGATTGCAGCCGGAATCTCCCTCTTTCAACCACGACGCGACATTGTTTTTGTTGACTGTACTTGGCTTTCTATATTGCTTTCTATTGTGCTGAACAAATGGTGTTATTGTAGTGAATAGTTTTACTAAATGATTGATAATTTAATTGAATCATACCGTGTATTATTGGCAGTATGTTAGTTGTAGCGTTATGCGGACGCTGCTCGGCATCCTCTTGGCACAGTCGATTAGTTACTTTACTCGACATACAGAGAATGAGAGAGGGTGGCCGGTTCTTAATTGGAGCCTAATTTATTTACTCGGTTTGTTACCACGTATTTTAAACTTCTCTATCGATAAACGACATGTCGCTAGTTCGTGTAAAATAAAGTGCATGGCTTACAGGCAAAGCAAATACCAGCAAAGCAATTTGCATAATAAAACAAATGCCTTGCGATTATAAGATTTATGTCATACTAGCTGTTGCCCGTGTTTTCACTCGCATCCTAGGGGAATTACTTCATGTATAAATATAAAAAGTATCCTTTATGTTAATTTAGGACATGTTCTACCTGTGTGCCAAAGGACAATATAATGGGTAATAATGTATGGGCCCCGTACCCAAAAAAATGAGTAGTTTAATTTTTTTTTTTTTTTTAAAAAAACGTTGCCCCACACTAAGATTTCTCTTGTATCGTGGGTGCGTTTACAGACACAAATCTCACAAACAAACGCCCAGACCCGGAACAACCATTTGTAGGCCGTACAAATTTTTGTTCCGTGTGGGAATCGAACCCACGACCCGTAGTGCAGAAGCCAATCGCTTAGCCACTGGACCAAACGTGTCGTCATTCAATTAATCCTAAGACAGCATGCCTAAATTCACTTGGAGTAAAAAGATATACATGGTGGTAATTTGAGATGGAGTATGAAGGGCAGCTACCTTAACCATTGTAGCTACAGGAAAATGTTCTTAGAAGACTACCCCTAACTTGAGAAATAATAAATTTCTTTCAATATCTGCATACACAGATTTTGAAAAAAAATGTACAGTACGCGAGAAAAAGGGCAGTTTTCACAAAACATTTTTATGACGCCAATCGATCCTATTTCCTATAAGGATCAAAAGACTCTTCCAGACCAACTGAGGTTAGAGTACTACAAATGTCAGAAATCACAAAAAACTCATTTATGATGGGTTAGTTTTATGTTAGCTACCTTAATCGTGTGGCTACAGGAAAATGTTCTTACGAGGAAGTACATAATTTAAAAAATATTTCGAACTGCTACCAAACATATTGAAAAAAAAAATTGGTACAGTCAGAAAAAAACAATGAGCAGTTCTCACATAGCATTTTTATGATGCCAATCGATCAATTTCCAAAGGATCAAAATACTCTTCTGGACCCGTGAGGTTAGAATAGGTACTATAAACGACAGAAATCTCGAAAAACTAAATTCTGTTAAAAGATAGGGTGATACCGAAAAAAACAGTTTTTTTTTTAATTATCTGTGAATGCAGTGAGAAATATTTTCAAAAATTATGGACTATCTCATAAGAACATTTTGCCGTAGCCACAACGATTAAGGTAGCTGTCCTTATAACTAACCCATCACAAGTGAGTTTTGTTTTTTTGCGATTTTTGACGTTTCTTGTAGGTACTCCAACCTCAGTTGGTTCAGAAGAGTCTTTTGATCCATTGAAATATGATCGATTGGCATCATAAAAACGTTTTGTGAAAACTGCCCTTTTTCTCGCTGACTGTACATTGTTTACAAAATCTGTTTATGCAGATAGAAGTTATTCTTTAAGTTAGGGGTAGTCTTCTAAGATCGTTTTCCTGTAGCTACAATGGTTAAGGTAGCTCCCTTCATGCCCCATCTCAAATTACCACCCTGTATATCTTTTTTCTCCAAGTGAATTCAGGCATGCTGTCTTAGGATTAATTAAACTACTCCATGAGGGCCACAAAGACCGATACAGTTCATATTGCTACAATTAACTTAGTGTCTGGGTACGGTCTTACCGATTCTCCTTTCATCCAAATCCGTTAAGCTGTTTATGCGTGATTGGATAACGAGCATCCATCCATCCCAAACTTCACAAACTTTCACATTTATAATAAGTATTAGTAGGATTTCGGAGCGTATTTCCCTTTCCGTGTCCAACTGGCGACATCGATCTCGCGAAATACGCACGCCTTTGTATTACTACACAATTCAACCAACCCGTGCTCAGCTCGCATCAACTACAAAACAGTGTGCAATTGAATTGAACACGGTTTTTTAATTGGTCTGTTCAAAACAAATCCGTGTTGATTTGGCGCGTTCGTAAATGTTCGGAACAAATCGTGCGGGCCGAAGCAGGCGGGAGCCGCCGCGGGGGCGCCCGTGAGTGGACATAATAGAAGAGTTTAAAAGGATTTACAGTGAAATTACCAAAGATTTTGAAATGAAGGAGTCGACGGAGCCCCGCTGTGCGGGGCTCCTATTTCTGTTTGCAGGTTTTAAAGTAACCTAACACGAAGGGGATAACGGGGGTTTCGTTCGCTCACTTCGCTCGCTCACTTTAGCTCCCGTTCCCCTTCGAACCTAATCTCTCCGTGTCGGGGTGCCCCAAACTACCGAGCTCGCTTCGCTCGCTCTTCAAATTAGTCAGTTGGAAAACAAGTATCAGCAATGAAAGCAGTACCTCAACTAATACCGTCGCTAATTCAATACGCTTTCAAAGACTCATACAATGAAGAATCAAGTCAAAAAACTGAACTGAACACCAGTTAGTTGAACTGAACACTTTTTTGTAAAACCCCCGCTAGCGCGACTTACAACGGCGTGCCCAGTTGACGCGAATTGAACATGGGCTAGTAGAATTCTGTAGTAATACAAAAGCGTGCGGATTTCGCGAGACCGGTGTCGCCAGTTGAACACGGAAAGGGAAATACGCGATTTCGGAAGTAAGAATTAAACCCCGGTAACGATCCACCGAGCTCTCCCGTCGTAGAGCCGATCGTCTCTTCAGACTCCGCAGTCACACCGATAATTTAGCCCTCATCAAGCTGTCTCCCCCCCCCCCCCCCCCCCAAGACCCCGCCAGTAACGCCCTAAGCCGAGGTCCGAGTCCCACTAGGGGTCGCCCTTAGTGCTGTTGTTGCAGGTAGTCATGATGTTAGTGTACTCGTAGTACTAGTAGTTAGCTTAGGTTAAGTATTTTACTTTCCCCCCATGGGCTGGAGACCCTTCAGGTCTCGTCAATAACTGCCCTGTTACGTAGAAGGGGTCCCCAAGGACTATCTACAGCAGTCCAATAGAAAAAAAAAGAATTAAACCCATAATCTAGATTGTAGATCTTTTTATAAGAGACCAGATCAAAATTTGTAAAGTACAGGCATTTTAAAAAGTCGAATTTCGGCGGTTCGTAATAGTATTTTTACAATAAGATTTTCCCAGAGAAGATCAACGTCATAGTTATTCCTCTGTTATTATTTTTAAAAACGAATTTAATACTAAATACCCTCTGGAATCGATGAGCGCGATCACCTATTATTTAATTTACCGCTTACCGCATATTCTTTCTCGAATTACGTAGTCCATTAAAGCTACATCAAATGACAGAGATTATGCGAAGGAGGGCCGCCATTTATACAACAAGTTTACTTGCATTTAGGCTGTCAGTTTACCTCCAGCAGGCCAGCAAATAAATACGTTCAGCTCAGACATTAGGGGCGTTCGCATCGGTAATAATTCTTCCGCATATCAGCCCTTGCTCTACGATGTCCCTTTGTCCCTTGTCTTTGATCGAAAGCCTCTTCGATTGATGACATCTATTTGCGCCGAGTTCGAGTTCGTTGAATGACTTTCAAGTTTGCCTTTAGCGTTTGAGTTATTTGAAAATAGTCATATGGATATATTGGTTCTAAAAAGGTGTTTTTGTGAGTTATTTTCTCATAGAATGAAGTACTTATTGCATGATTAGTCGATTTAGTTAAAATGGTTTTGAAGAACGCAAAAGTGCTGAGCTACGTTAGTTTGCTATTCACCAACATTTTCAACTGTTTTTTTTCAATTGAATGTTATCTATATAGCAGTGAGAGCCTAGCGGTTAAACGCTTGCCTTCCATTCATGAAGGTCCGAGTTCGATCTCGGCTTCGATTCGAATTCATGTCAGAATGATCAGAATTTAACCTCTTGATTGATCACTTGCGTTAGCGATGAAGCAAAAATATTGTTAGGAAACCTGCACATCTGAGAGGGCTATCAACTGCCTACCTGCACCAGGCCAGCGTAGTGGACTAAGGCCTAAACCCTTCTCATTCTGAGAAGAGGCCCGTGCCCAGTAGTGGGGCAATAATGGGCTGATTGTGTTATGTTTATGAACGTTATCAACGCAACATTAAAGTAACCATAAATATGTGTGACCTCACCGTATGCGTGAAAACGTTTTCTACTTTGATTGAGCTGTATATTGATAGATATTGAGGCTTTAGTTAGGCAAATACGGTTACTCGATTTGGATAGTATTTGACAAATCATGCGATAGGGGCTTCCAAAACTTGAATAAAAAGTAAATAATCAATGGTCCCGTACTCAATATTTCATTAAAATCAACTTCACAAAGAGAAACCGTAAAATAGCATTTGAATTTAAGTCGCATTAAAAGTTTGCGTGAGCAGAGTTCGTAGCACAATGGGGCCGTTGGAAAAATTCTAATTACTTTACCGAGTTGGAATTTAAAAAAGTTACGCTCACTGGTCGGCCGTCTGGCTTGACGCACTAACGTATTTTTAACATTAAAACATCGCTAATGGACATTATTAAACCATTGTTTACAAAATAATAATCTTTTGAAGTATTCACTGAGATACCGATAAAGTGTGGAGTTTTTTAACAATTGCACTCCTCATGATAAAATAACCACGTGAATAATTTAAAATGGCATAGTTATAAATATTTTTTGTGCTTTTTCCGAAAATGTGATTTGCTTCCATTATTACTCTGTATGATACGTATGATCAGGTAAAAGGTAGTCAGCAACATTTTTTATTTTTGAGAATATTATTCAGTAACAACAGGAACTTAATGACAAATGAAATTCTGTTTCATTTATCGTCAGCATTTCCGCAGTTGCAATTTGCAATACTGTACGGAAAATGAATGTGCCTTATTGTCTTTTATTTGGCACATGAAGTGATGGTGCCATCATATAACACTTTGCGCGATCCCGGATCGATGCAATGTAACAAATAATGAAGTGGAGTGAACTCCAGTAAGCGCCCACGGCTCAGAAGTGTTGGCAATTTAGAGCAGCCGGTGCCGCTTGTTGCCGTCGTTTTTCTTGCCGCTTTGTTCAATAAATGTACGCCCGGAGTGCCTCTCTCACGATGTTAGGTTCATATTACAATCATAATTACGTACTAAGAATGCTTAAACTGTGTATTTACACATAAATCGAGGCGCATGACTCAGGCCTCCTAGCTTTTAATCCATTTTACCCGAGAGTTTATCTATCTACCTGTTTGCTTAAAGTATATGTTTAATTTAAAAGTTTTCCATTTTCATTTTAAGCTTTAAACAGATTTCAGATATTGTGTTTCGACGAATTATTATAAGTTATGCAAGTATCCGTAAACGAAAGATAAAGTTTATTCCTGATTATTTTATAGACTTCAGTTCCTAGAATTGATCGTGTTAGCGTTGACTGAAGTTTTCTTGTGTTAATTAGTCAAGTCATTATGCTAATGTATCGTGCACTTAAAGGCAGTGCTATTAACATTTATATGCAAATATGGTTTGAATCGGATAAGTGAATTGGTAATCTGGTTCGTTGGGAATAAAAATCATTCCCTTTTTACAGTTCAAAGTCCGGCTAAAATCTGAACATTACTAGTGTTCCCGTTGAAGGCGTAGGGCAGCAGCATCCACGTGTACTATATATATTATACTGCTATAGCCAAGTTGCCTACTTAGCAAACTGGTTGTGGGGCTATTTCTCAAAATGAAGTTGCTGACTACTTAAACTAAACTTAGTGGTAGTTATTTCAGGTGAGGTTTCTGTTTAACTGCGGACGTCTGAATATGCATATGTAATAATTAAACCAACTAAATTTTGCAATATTTTTGTATTTTAACACGAAAATGAAGACAGAAAGGCTTGTAGATTACTAAAAAGTACTACATAAAGTATTATTACTTGATGTGTACTAGGTGTAACACCCAACATTTAGTTTTTCCAAAAGTCAACCTGAACAGTAAGTAATATTTTCTGACGACCGACAATTGTCCGTCTAACCATCTCACTTGTCAATCTATAATCTAGACTGGTGACGGGCCTCAGCCACAGCGCTTGATTTTGTGGTCCAATTAAATATATTTTAAAGAACCGCTTTCGATATATTGATACTTCATTACATTACACTGGTAAATAAAAATGTGAGACCACCATTTCGTTATTAATAGACGTTATAATGTAAGGATGATGCATGTTAGTTATCAATTTCAATACGTCATTGACTATTTTTGTGTGGCAGGTCCATAGTTAGTTGTCAATCCATATCTGAAAAACAAGAATCGTATAAACGAATAAAACAAAATCGAGATTGACCAGATTCTAGTAACGGTGTAGAAGCAAGCTGTACGAGTACGTTTAACAAAGCCGTTCCGTGCCCCATGCGAATTAAAATCCCAACAATACCTTCGGGCAGGTGTTTTACGTGTGTTGTGTTTTATACCTATTATCCTGTAACATCCGTCCGTACCTACTTTCAGACCGTTTCATCTTACGCCCAAACGGGTCAGCGTAATTTATTACCTATTGTGCGGATATTTCATTTATCACGGTGAATTCAATTTACAGAACAATTAATCATTCCACAATACTTACTTGCCGACAGCGGACTGGTTGCCCGCCGCTGCCGCTGGAGACGGTGCTACTGCGATAAAAAAGTTTTCATGCTCAAAATACAATAAAAATACCGTTTTCACACGTCCTTTACACATGTAACATACGTAAAATTACCTATTTACCGAAGCGTATTCGGAGTGCGTATCGTGACTTTCATTTGGACGTTTCTTTGCCCTAGCTCGAGGGTGCACATCCCTGGAGAAAATATTCTTAAAAGTTGTGACTCAGCGTAATTAAAGAGCGTTTTGAATTATCCATTAATGTGCCAGTGAGGACACTTGATTAAAGTGAGATAAAGACTGTTATAATAAATTGTATTACCAAAACGAAAAAATCTGTAAAACGGTGAGCGGGATATCAAAGGCCCCGGAAAATTAATCGAAAAGAATGAAATCACATGATTTCGTGAATTTGAAAGGCAAGGCCTTAAAATATGATTTTCAAAAAGAAAGTGATAATTTAGGCGTCACTGCTTAAAATCACCAGAACCGGTAGCAATCCCGCACTTTATATCCGCGCGTATGATTAGTGAATAGAGTATGTTCTGGCATGTGTTATTTCAGTATACGTGTTCATTTTAAGCCGGTCGTTAGCATTCAGTTCGTTGCTGCGGAATTGAATTAGTCGTCGCCGTCTACCCGTAACCTTACGTACGCGTGGAGCCCGGCGCGGCGTTAGCTACGTTTGACATGACATGTCTGCCGTGATTGCGATCCCCGCACCAATTAGAGCATCCGGCTTTTTAACATGTAAACAAATCTAAATTTTTGTACTTGTCACTGAACATGCATAATTCAATAGCTTATGTAAATATGATAATTAGGTCAGTAGGTCTAACTCTGCACCCTCGTTTTGATTGATTATATCACAGCTTTTGTTTTCGCTCGTTTGAATTTTATGGGAGAATGCGTTGTTAAATAAAAATACAATTAATTATTTATGGTCAGATAAGATAAACAAGCGATGTCAGTGAAGCAGTTATATCTATTTAATTTAGTTAACTGAGTTACGGGTATTCCGGTTGATTTGATTTCTATAATAAAACTGCAGTAGTTTTGCACAAACAAGGTTCTTATTCTCTTCAACGGTAATTTTATACGTAAGTAATTTTATCTCCGCGCTTAAACTTATTTTTAAGCTCAAGTCAGTCAACTCTTTTCCAAGAACTCAAAACCTTTAAATGCTGTTTAGTTGAGTATCATACGATACTCAACTAAACAGCATTTAAAGGTTAGAACATGTTAACTAACGAAAGGTGTTCCCGTTAATCAGCAATAATATAGCGTACGTAAATACAAAAAAAAAGTCCAACCAAAAAAAAAACTTTAAAGCAACGCTTACTGTACATACGCACTTGTCTATCAATGTGGAAAACACGGCAACATCGCATTTAACCTATACGGCTACTATTTTGGTTTTAAACAGGCCGTACCGAATATTTTTTTTTTTTTTTTGCTTTTAATATTTTTACTTTTATCTATTAATGATGTAGATTAACTAACGGCTTTAAGGGAACGCCTTCTGTTATTTTGCATACTGTATATTTAGTTGATTGCATTTGTTTAGATACATATTGTGAGGACTGCAAAAATATAATAAGAAGGTAATTGATAAGGAAAACGAATGTTCAGTCAATGCTCCGTGTAAAGCTTCTTTACGACAGATGTTGTTACTTTTGTTTTGTAACATCTCTGTCTTAATTTACTTATTTTAGAGTCGTCGAATACATACGAGAATCCTTTTATTAGATTAGAAATTTTAACGACTCTATTAAACTACCTAGTAGATAGGCGCTGAACGAACGATGTCTCCCCTGACATCCGTCGTTGTTATGAGCACAGAGCACTCCTTACAATACAGAGGAAAACTCCAATAACAGTAAGAGGAGTTCAGGCTTTTGTTTTATAAAAATAAAACGATGACAAAACAAATGTTGGTCACGTTTATACGAAAAACGTATATTTGGTGAGCAGATATACGTTTATTTCATTTGACAAAGCTATTCAAATACAAACGGCGGCAGTAAGGAGTGGCTGCCTACGTCAACCAGAAGTGTCGTTAAGTGCTGGGGCCGTGCCGCCTCTGACAATTACCGCTACGAGCCTGTAATGACCCAGAGAGACCCTTATTAAAACTTGCTTCACCCCACTTCCACTAAGTAAAGTTTAAAGTAACGATGCATATTAATTGAAATATCGATGCCGTAGTTTGTGGACACTTAACTTCAAACGGCCTCTGTAATTGATACGTAAATAACTATTTAAAAGTTAAACACATATCTACTAGTCACTCGATACATGTTTATTTTTTATAGAACATACACATTAACTGTGTTTATATTTCTAAAGTTTCACTAAAATGAAATAGACGTGTCATAAAAACTCCAGAAATATTTACACGCGTATTGGAAGTAAGAAACGAATTAATTTACGTGACGAGCTTAAATGTCAATAAAAAAAAATATTCATTTAATACAACGTATGAATACTAACATTGTTTTATTACGAGTATCAAATAAAAACTTCTTAAGCATATAAATTGGGGGTGTGACATAAAGGGAGCGGATAGGCGATGCAGCCCTGTTTTATAGGTGTCATCGAATTGTGTGATCGTAACTGCTTATTATTATCCAGTTTTACTGCTGCGTGGATCCGATATAACTTCGGCCACTACGGTCAGGATAAAGTTTGATCGAGCTCAGTTCCCGCAAATGTTTTGTTGGGAATCAATAAAGCACAAAACTAAAACTATGGAAAACGTTTGTGTTACATGTTCTTTGATTTAGGTGTAGCGTTAGTCAGAAAGTTTTGTTAGAGAGGATAGTACGCACATTGTTACATGTTTACGATCTAACTCTTTCGGTTTGTAAGTTGTGAACAGATAACTACTATTGTAACCCACAGAGTTACAATAGTAGTCATCTGTTCCTTATTTATAAGGTAACTACTCTAAAGAACGTATTTAATAGTCATATCACAAGTTCAATAAGTTATATAATATTCAAATATTCAAATTTTAATTGGTATTTTATGCGCACGTTTCCGATGTTAATTATGAAAGAAACTGAATTTCTGCAAGGAAGTTACAACATTTTTCTTTTATAGAACTTGCAATATTTACTGAAGAAGCTGCAATATTTTACTACCTACTTGCTTGCTACAATAGGTATACTACTCTGTCAAGAAAGTACCGGGAAAAGATCAATAATACACAAAATGTTAGTTATTGATCCAAATTTATTTTATCGCCTTCAAAGTATGCGTCTTCAGAAACAATACACTTACGCCAACGAATAATTCAATCATCAAACCATTTTTAAACGCTTTTTCCGGAATTGAGTTCAGTTCTTGCCGCGCCTTCTCCTTTATGTCTTCTACCGAATGAAAACGGGTGCCACGAAGTGCAAATTACCACTCACTAAGAACACTAGTTTAGGAAAAAGAAAGAAGTCGGCTGGAGCCATATCTGGTGAATAAGGTGGTTGCTCGATGGTATTGTTGAGTTTTTGGTTAAAAATTCATTCACAACGATGGCCTTGTACGGCGCATTATCGTGATGCAAAATCCAAGAATTTTCTTTCCACAAATCTGGCCTTTTTCGTCGAATGTGCTCTCGTAAATGCCGCATAACGCTTAAATAATATTCTTTACTAGCTTTTGCCCGCAGCTTCGCTTGTGTGAAATTTTGAACCCATTTTAAGCCCCTTTTTGGTGTAGTTATAAAATTCAAAAAGTCCATCTTTTATTATTTATATTGAAGAGTGTGTGTACCAAATTTCAAGTTAATAACCCCATGGAATAAGGATTTTCGTATAAACGTTAACATCCCATTTCATCCGTTTAGAGGTAGAATTTCGAAAAACCGGAAGTGTCATCTACGTCAGGGTTACTCCCCGTTGGAGTTCGCCCCTCAGCACCCAGTCGTACCCGATGTTCCACAGGAGCGGGCCCAGGACCGATCCCTGTGGAACACCGCTCGACATCTTGCGCTGGTCTCCGCCGTCGCGTCCCCTGTAGGTGATACACCTTTCCGCCAATAAACCCCTACAACGTGACGCAGGTAGGAAGGCACCTGTTATAAATTCTCCTCTAATTTAAAATTTTAATGGATGTCTACGATATTAGAGGTACCTACTGTCAAAATTTCTATTTTCTAACCCCAGCGGTTTAGGCTGTGCGTTGATAGATAAGTCACCCAGTCAGTCAATTTCTCCCCTGCAGTCAATATCTTCTTACTTCAAAAGTACCAGATTTCTCATACAAACTTTCAACACTTATTTCACCCCTTCAGGGGTTGAATTTCCGAAAACGCTTAAACACGTCTACTTTTATTTCTAACCAGAAACCTTAATATTTAATTTCATGGTTCTTACTTCAAAAATGACTAACTTACATACAAACTTAATCCCCTATTTCATCCCTTTAGGGGTTGAATTTCGAAAAATCCCTTCTTAGTGGATGCCTACATCTTAAAAGGAATCTATTGTCAAAATTTCAAGTTTCTAACCCCAGCGGTTTAGGCTGAGCGTTGATAGCTCAGTCAGTCAGTCAGGACTTTGAATTTTATACATAGAGATTTACCGTTTGAGTTTCCGGCAAGAATTCAGAGTGCACAATACCGCGATAGTCAAAGAAAACAGTCAACATGACTTTGACTTTTGATTGACTTTGGCGTGGTTTTTCGGTTTCGGTTCAGTTGGAAGGCGCGACTCCGAAGCTTATTGACTAGTTTGCGTGTCAAACTTGTAAATCCACGTCTCGTCAGCAGTAACAATGCGTTTCATGAATGTTGGGTCGGAATTGACTCGTTCTACCATGTCCTCAGCGACTCTTATGCGATTGAGTTTTTGGAGGAAATTCATGTCTTTTGGGACCACCCGAGCGGCAACATGTTTCATACCCAAGTGATTACTTAAAATGGTACGGATCGACTCGTGAGACACAGAAAGTTCAGCGGCTATCTCTCTCAAACTTGAATGAGGATTTTCAGTCACTATTTCCTTCACTTTTGCGATCAACGTCTTCAGTTGAAGACGTTGATGGCCTACCAGAGCGAGGCAAATCTTCCATCACATTTTGACCGCTTTTGAACACTTTGTACCCCTCATAAGTACGTGTTTTTGATAAAGTCGATTCACCGTAAGCTTTCTGTAACATTTTCATTGACTCCGACACGAAATTCCATTGGCGATGTAAAATTTAAGACAAACTCTTTGTTCGATGTGTTTGTCCCTTATGAAATTCGCAGTACACACTATGGTATGATCTAACTAAAAATAGCACTGTATTTAATCTAAACAACAGAAGCCCAATTCTCGTAATTAATTTGAAGTAAGACTGAAGGTTGACCGAACTGAGATTAAATTATGAATTGAATAAAAAAACGGTATTCTGGTACAGTTAAAGTTCGGTCCGGTTTCAGTATCATCTCAGTCTATCTCGATATTATGTCAATTCAGTCAACTTAAAATCTATTACCGATAGCATAACTACCGATATCAACAGTCATAGACTGAAATTCTAGAAAGAATTCCAACTTGTCAAAACAGCTCAGTACATAATGTAACCAGAATACCCTTTTGACTTCAGTCAACTTTCAATCTCATTTCAATATAATCTCACGTTTGACGTTGTTTGTTAACGAACAAGAATACCATTTGTCATATTTATGAGATTGGGACTAGACTGAAATTAGGTCGAAACTCTATTTTGAACATTATTAATTGTTATATTATTTTGAACACAAACTCCGCGCCAAAATCGAAAACAGTTGTGCCAATGCAACATAAAAACAAAAAAAAATAATTGGAACCATAAAGAAATCATCTATTCCCGATACTTTTTTGACAGAATGTACAAAACATTATTACCTAAAGCATTTTTGTAAGGTTTTTTTTTTATTCTTATGTTTGGGTGCGTTAACAGACACTTATCTTACGTTGGGCATTGGATTACCCAGGAACGATCTGAATAAATAAGTTAAATTAAAATTGAAAGATTAGGTATGAACAATATACATTAGTACATTATCTCGCATTTAATAAACTGCAAGGGCTTGTAATTAGGTGTATCTGCGCGGAGTGGCGGTGCGAGCGCGACTCGTATATTGTCTTATTACACGAGATTACCGAAAAGCTGCGCTCTGCTCAGTGCGAATGGGAGTACCTAGTACCGGCGGCGGCGGCGGCGCGGCGCCAAACATGTTACGAGTTTAGTAGTTAGCGTTACCAATTTCAAGTCTCTGTGCATTGTACATTCAGGTTAGGCATAATAATTAATATTACTGTCCCTGTCCCACAGGCACAGGTCTGTTTTCAGAACGAAATAGGTTTAGGTCTTAACCCACCATGCTAATCTGGCGTGGGTTGGTGGACTCAAAATAGAACTTCATGGAACCTTTTCCGGTGAACAGGTTTCGTCATGATGTTTTTCCTTCATCGGTAACGCAAGTTATAATCAGATTCTGATGCGCGTATGAAATCGAAAAGTCAGAAGTGCGGGCTGGAATCGAAAGTAGGGAATATTCCTATCTGTCCCCTTCGGAGGGCCAAACAGGAATAAAAAAATCGATCTGTTCCCCTGTCACCAAGACGAACGGACAGATCGAACGAATTATTTCTGGTCTGTCCCTGTGCTGTTCTTTAGGGGGACAAATGGAAATAAAAAGTTTCGATCTGTTCCCGTTACCGACGAGGGGACAGATCGGAATATTCCGAAAGTAAGCCCTTTCGAACGGAAGGTAAATGTTGGCTACCGCTGCTCAGGTCAGGAATATCCAGCAAGTTTACAACGAAAAGTAAAGATTTCTTCTAGATAGGTTGGGTTTCGTAGATGCATTTTCTACAGATCACGTTCGTCCCGACTATTTATCATAGATGCACATTAGTGTTTTAAAAATATTGCACGTAGCAGCGTGCTTGGTTCTGTTTAGAAAAAAGGAATTTATATATTAAAAATAAGTATGTAAGTATAGGTAACCTATGCGAAATTTTTCATGTGTCAGTTGGCTCTGTACAGTTCATGTTCATGACTTAGCTACCTTATTTTATTTTTTCAGATCGATGAAGTGCTTTCGAATAAGCAAGTCAACCTAGAACTTAAAAATGAAGCTTCTTTTCTTTTTTTAAAAATCCTTGCCCCACACTAGGATTTCTCTTGTATCGTGGGTGCGTTTACAGACACAAATTTCACATGATACACAAACACCCAGACCCGAAACAACTATGTGTAGGCCATACAAATTTTTGTTCCGCGTTGGAATCCAACTCACGACCCGTAGCGCAGAAGCCAATCGCTCAGCCATTGCACCAAACGTGTCGTCTAGAAATGTCGTCGCTAAAAAGTAGACGAAGATATATGAGGAGTGCCTGATCAAAAGTGGCTACTTATGTCATTATACTATTTATCAGAAATGACCAAAAACTTATAAGTCGCATTACAATTAAGCAAATAGAATATCTAGCCTTAATTCCGCTGAACAAAGAATCATGGCAGGATTTGTACTAAAAAATAAAGTTTTTTTAGAGAAGTTGGATTAGTTTTACCATTGATCCTTGCTCCCTAAAGAATATCTTTCAGCATTTGAAATAATTTTAGAACCCCGGAATAAAATATAATATTCCAAACAAAATCTTTTGAAATTGAGTTAATTTCTGAACATGTCATACTAATCACCTGTCAATGTTGCCGCGTTCAGAAATTAGCCCAATGATAAGTTAGGAATCATAAAATAAATGATATTTTCGTTGCGGGGTTATAAAAATATTTTAAATACCTAAAGCTACTCTTTAGGCACCAAAGATTAATTATAACGAAATTCCAACTTCGCCAAAATTCTTTATTTTTCTGTACAAATCAAAGTATGGGACTCGCCATGATTCTTTGTTCAGCGGAATTAAAGCTAGATATTCTATTTGCATATTTGTATGTCATGGATTTCCGCAAAGTAACGCCTGATTCCATCATTTAACTTAAGTCGCATTATTTGATCTGACCAAAACTAAGAATTTTAGGGACATGTTTCATCTACAAATAGCCACTTTTGGTGCAGTCTTACGGCCGATATTAATAACCAACCTCAATCCAAAATCTCTGGGTTGATCTAGGTTTTTAACGTTAGTTGTATTGAATTTCTGTCAAAAACCTAGTTCAAACCAGAGATTTTGGATTGAGATCGTTAATTAATATCGGCCGTTAGTCGGAAATGTACCTATAGGTTTAAAAACTACGCTGACAGAAAAAAACAAACAAACATTGGAAAATGTAAGGGCTCTTACACACCACGTTTTTTTCAGGCGCTGTCGACACGCGTCGCACGCTACTATAACGCGCTGCAAACGCGATGTTATCGCAACCAAATTACTTGACCAACCAACACGTTCATAAAATTGTAGTATGCAGACGACGACTTTTTCGCGAGCTGTCGACGCGCTCGTAGCGCAGAGTTACATCGATACAGACGCGCTGGCACAGCGCGTCTCTTTAGCTGCAAACACATACGTACAGCGCGTTTTAATCGGTTACTTGCCGACACGCGCGTCTGTAGCGCGATACACGCTCCTTCGCGCGCGTGCCACACGCGTTTTACTTTGCAAGGAGAGTTGCTCACGCGCGTCTGTAGCGCGTTTCTCGTGAGTTTGCAGCGAATCAATCGCAAGTAATCTGCCTATTTCAAGTTTAGCAGCGCCGACAACGCGCGATAGAGAAACGCGCGTCGACGGCGCCTGAAAAAAACGTAGTGTGTAAGAGCTCTAAATAGCGACTTTTGATCAGACACTCCTCTTATGAAAACATAATGAGAGGACTTTTCAAAAGATAGATGAGAAATCATAAGGCAGAACTAAAATATAGCGCTAGTACGTTGCTAATGGGTACAGCGCTTTATAAAGGCTTTAAAGCGCTTGCAGCCGAGCTGCATATTAGGCTTCAGACTACTAAGAGATTTCAAATTTCCATGACAAAATTATCCTGTGTCTATCGTTGATAGCTGCTTTTAGTCTGTCTAGCTAAAATAGCTTTATATTGAAGTTTTTATTAAGTTTCCTACTTACGAAAATGTAGATTCTTACATTACATTATAATTATTATACGAGGAGATGCAATGTTGTTAGCTGTTCTACATTTTAACTAACTAAATAATATGAATTTAGTATAACTATGTAATTTTCATGGCCTTGGGGATTTCCCGGTCTTGGCTTGCCCATATGGTTTCAGGTTAGTGTTATTTCACGTATAAGTATAAGCATGGCATGATCTCTCACATCTACCTATGGGCTGCGGTATTCGCCATTAATTGGTAGTCTTGAGATTCAACTTAGTTTTGAAACTAAGTTGCAGAGAACTTGGCCCTTATTCCGTAAGACATTGAAGAAAAACAAGTTTAAAACGCGACTGCGTTACAATGATTTAACCTTTGTAGTTTATGGTGGCGCTGCTTGCTAAGGCGTCAAAGTGTATATTCAAAACTAGCTTTTGCCCGCAGCTTCACTTGCGTGAAGTGTTGAACCCGTTTAGTGACGATTTTCCATACAAACTTTCATCTCCTATTTAACTCCCTTAGGGGTTGAATTTCGAAAAATCCTTCCTTGTTCCTTCCTTGTCTACATTATAAAGGGAACCTCTATGCAAAATTTCAGCGTTCTAGGTCCAAGGGTTTGGGCTGGGCGTTGATGAGTCAGTCAATCAGTCAGTCAGGACTTTTCTTTTATTTATATAGATTAGTACGTTAATTTTCCGATTGCACATTCATATGTTAACGCGGCTATGTTATTTGAATGCTACGTTTTAATATGACATAGTGAATAAGTGAATAAAGTCCCTGTCGTATTGTAAACATAAGAAATCGTCCTGTCTCTTTTAAGCTCACAACTAGACACCACACAATGTTAGATGAAAAGTGAGTATATTCTCGAATACCTTCCTAACTTAATTATTATAGAGTTTGAGTAATCTGTGGATCGCACGGTTTTTAATGTAATATACAGACGAATAGTAAATAATAATGAATCTTGACAAAGGTTAGGTAGTATTTCCGTGGTCATTAACGGCACATCTATCAGATTGACGATCGATTTATTTGTAGAACGAACATCACAGATATGAATTAAAATTGTATAGCGATTCTGGCAGGCAGCCTGTCTATTCCATAAACTAATAGATATAGTACGCACGATCAATTTTCACGTGAGTACCATAAATTCGGTTTAGACAATGAATATCCAACTTTTTTATGTCCCAGATACGATATAATTTATTCGGATAATTTATAAACATTTGCTTTGAATGAAATGAATGGTCCTTGTTCTTTGTCAATTAATTAATCAGTAACAGCAATACCAATCGTAGATCCATAAATGTGTTGGATATTCCTAAATTTTATACCTTTACTAATAACCGCTAATAAAGTTATGATTATACATAAAAAAGGTAAATTGACGTTGTACATGGCATAATTTTATTCAGCGTTTAGGAGGTAAGGCATAAGGGAGTAAGAATACAAGGAATGGTCCGAACCTTAATTGACAAAGCATTTCGTTAAAAACTTAAAAAGTAAATTTAACATGTAGGCATTCTGAGTAGATGTATGAACGCAACAACAAACAACTGTCTACAAAATTTTATTCCAAAGATAATCCCAAGTGGCGTAATATCTGGCTATAACCCAAAGGATCCTAAAAATAAGTAAGATTTGGAACGCACTTATTTTTACTTACAATGTTACTTCAAGCATTGCCATTTTCCTAATAACGTGTAGGTGTCGACCGTGAGTGAACACTCTATATTTATAATTTTTCTGTGGTCTATCTTTTCGTCCAGCCGTTCGCCCACTGTCCACCGCTATTGTTCAATGATTAATTGCTGGGAAAATTGAATCACCGTGATAAATGAAATATCAACACAATATGTAACAAATCGTTATAGTCCCCGTCCTTCGATCACCGGGCAGCAGCGATTGTTTGATTACGGACGACACAGAAAGGAGCAAACAGCGGCTCTTTGCGGTTTTGTACACATGCTAAATCACAAAAAAAACCTTTTAGTATACTTACTTGCAGCAAACAAGGACGATTTATTAATTAATTTATCACTTATCGTTTGTTTCATACACATTCAAAGTAAAAAAGAGTCAATACGTAAATAAATAATATTAAGTAGTTACCTACTCATTTCTTTAATTGTGTAAAAAATGCGTTTTCAAGTAAATATTACGCAAATAAAACAGAATCTTGCCTCTAAGATCAAATATATTTTAACTTTTTCAAATCATGAAAATACTGAACATTTCAGTCGAGAGTATGATCCATTAATTTGTTTTCGCTATTCTTTTAACAACATGATAATACCCATACACGTAGTCAGATAATAAGCAGAATATAAAATAATATTCACCGGACTTTGTCTGAAAATAAAAACATTTTTTGAAGCATCGTAACTTCACGGTTTTATCTGGTGAGGTTGGATACCTAGGTATCTATCTACATAGGAAGTAAGATTGTTATATATGAATGTGTGGTCACGTTTCTGTCACGGTAAACGCCAAGGTGTTGAATGGACAACCTTGGCTTGTGCAGCAATAACGTGTTGGCTTCAAATATAAAACAGTGTGTACGTTTGAACACAAACAAGCTTGGACGTGGATACGTTACTAGGAAATAAAAAACCAAAAAGCGAGTTGCTCCCGAAAAGCCCTTTAACCTCGACCGATATATGTACATGATAAACTCAAGGCTCGGTTAAGATATCGTTTTTATTGTTTTGGGTTCAAAATCACATACATATAATTGATACAATCATCTCGTTAAAACTTGTTTGGTTTCAAATACCTACGCAACTCGTATAAACTGTTTTTTCAGTCGTTTCATTCGGTTCATGAAAAGTGGTATTACAATATTTTTAGTTTTTACAAAACAATAATAGTTTATTTCAAGTTGCACTGATAAGCAACTCTGTGGTTTTCTTCATTCCCAACTGAGTACAGAAATTATTGTGTATTTTGGTATTATTTTTCACATAGAAACTTTTTCCGAGGTATTATTATTACAAGGAGGGTCGTTGTACACTGAGAGTCGTATTTTAATAATGAATGGGTCGTGCATTAAAGCCGTGACATTTAAGTTAGTTGGCAGCGGGGTCGCGGCGCGCGGCGGCGCTCCTGCCGCCTGCCCCGTCGCTCTCGAGCCCCGGACACCTTGATTATAACATAATTGAGTGCTTCCGGTGAACCGAGGAGCCTCTGTTACGTTTATAGAAAAATCACAACGCATAGAAAATTGAAACCTTACCCTCTATCACGTCGCGGTGTGAGTTTGTGGTCGCCAAGACTAGTAGAGTGTTGGAATAGAAGTATACCTACTATTGAAATATGATAGATGCTACATATTTCAAATTGTTGTGTTGTTGACTGTAAATAAACTCTAGACAGCAAATCTATTCTCGGTCGCGCTAAATCGACTCGATATTTTATTAATATATTTTGCATGACTGACTGATTTATTTCATTTCATAAATCGTTTAAATGTGAATTTGTTTCTCGATGTTTTTACCTAAATATTATCAATGATTCAGTCGTTATTTTTTGTCTCAAAATGGATTCTATTATAGAATAATTAAAATAGGTGTTGGGTGTTTTAAAAGAACATCTACGTTATTATAAATATATCAGAGGGAGTTTATAAAATATTCCGGGATGATAGTGTATTCGCAGAAACTTTTCCGCTTTTTATATTTCTGTGTGGAAATGAAAAAGTTTTGCGAGTAGCGGCATCGCATCGCCTCGAGCCACATCCGTTCTCAAATTCTTTGACTCAGGCTGGATCATATTTTTGGCTGGCTAAATTTGCGGCAATGAATCTTTTCAAAGTTTTGATTGTACACATTCGTTACCTCCTACCATTCGTCAACGCTAAAGAGTTCCAATCCATATAACTTTGCGGTCCAAAGAGTTAAGCTTCCAAGTACTTGGAAATTGAAATTTGTTAGGGAATTAATGTGTCTTACAAGTTTAAAAATATGGGTGTGGAATGAATTTCAGTCATATTAGTAGTACTTAATCATTGGAACTTTCCTTGTTGATATATTGGTAAGAGACTGCTGTAAAACGTTTCTTAGATGCTTTCTTTAAGTTTTGTTATTAGATTAATTACTATGAAGTATGATAACATCTTCGGAACGTCTGCCGGGCCACTACATAATTATGACACGATAATAATTTTTCGTCTACTGTGTTTAATTTTAGAGAGCAATGAACGTTTTAGTTGAAATAAATAATTACTATTTTATGAATCAAGTTAGACAGTATACATACATTGCGATTATGCAGTAACTTTCAAATAACTATCTCAACTATGTATACTTAATATTTTAGTGTGGGGAAATTTCACAAGCCTCTGCAAAGGGGCGGAATAAAATATAATCATTCCCGTCTACTGTGAAGCTAATGAATACTTTTCTGATTAGCGAAATAAGCGCCGTCATTAAATAGCCACTCAAGTAGCCTAAATGTTGTACAACTTTGCTAAAGTTAAATTCGCTCTACAATCATGATTTATATTTCTTTAAAGAGGTACCTATTAAAACTTTTTTCAGATTGCAACTCCTTTAACACTTTCAATTCCAAGTGCAATAAATCAGAGCTAACCGCGGCAGCTTTCACGTTATGACTTCCTCGTAAAATTTACATTTAAAAGTTAATTTTCTCCCTCCCCAGCTTAGGGCAATTGTTAATCTTGGATTCGCTCGTATTGCCCTCGGTGTAAAAATTAAGAACATTAGTCTAAGTTGCAGCGGCGGCGGCGGTGGCGGGCGGGGTAACCCTCAACCGCTCCCGCCTTTGCAACACTCATACACTGGTACGATTATTACCCCCGGCGTGCGGCGGTGCGGAACCTATGTTTATCTTGTTTGTTTATTTTTGAGACTGTTTCCTCATAAAGTGAACATTAAACGGGTTCATGAACGTAGCTATACGACCATTGTCTAAACTTTATAATTAAATTCAAGATATCTTGCACGGCCAGCCATAACATTTCAAACTAACAAAAGATTATAGTTTTTTCTGCTTAGAAATTAGATACTAAGAGCATGGGCAGCAGCATCCTAATATAATATACAGGTTGAAATTGTAAACACTCGACAAACCGAAATGGGAGATTGTAGGGAACAGCAGATTTTTTTCGCGATTTCTGGTTTTGTCCCATAGTAAAAGTTGTTCATAGTGATGAGTACAATTTCCCATTTCGGTTTGTCGAGTGTTTACAAGTTCAACCTGTATTAATAACATCAATTAACAACATGGCAACCTCCTGTCATCTATTTGACAAGTTTGGTGATAATGGCATAACTTACTCTTGAGCGATCATTGTAGCGGTCTGCGAGCAGGCCCGTGTGCTGCAGAAGACCGCTACGGCCTTATCTGATAGAAATCAGGAACTATAATCAGCTGCTGCAGACTACAGTCACATGGTTTGTAGTTTGTCTTCGTTGTTACAGAGGGCACGAAAAAGAAAAAAACATGTTTCATTAAGCAAAAGCTGGTATACCTACTCATGTCATCATAGTCCACTCATGGATTAGGCTTTCCTGACATGGGAGGCCACAGAACCCCCACTGGGTAAGCGGATTAGTAAAAGTGAGGAACCGTTTTTGCTAATATTCATTTTAAAACCTCTACGTAGTAGGTGAGAAACAAATACTAACAAAATAAAAAACGCGTACTCGTAGAAGTTGGCGCTGAAAACAAATGGTAACGAGCAGAGAAATGTTATCACCATCACATCACATTCAGCGAAGGCTTAAGAGATAGTTACAGACACGAAAAATTGTGTGACCAAACTGCATAAATATGCAGAATCTAGGTCGTTAACCGAGAAATCCGGTTACACAAAAGACTTGGTCGGGTGCAGAGTATTTCGTAGTCCGCAAACGAATTGCAAATGCGGCTAGAGCGCGAGTTTGCTCACCGAGTCGCCAAACACAGCGCGCGCCCGCCCGCGTCGCGGCTTCACCGTGTCTCCACGCCCGCCCGCTGCATCACAACACTAGGTAGCGACAATACACAAATATTACTTCGCACAATTCTAAGGGACGATTTTATTCACGTTAGATAACCTTATGTTACATGTTTTGATAGAATTCTCATACAAAAATTTGGCAAAACTAATTTATTCCTCTTAGTAAATTCGACCCATTATACATACACTTATTCAGACACATTAATTTCTTTAGACATTTAGATAAAATGTCTTGCATTCTTGCATGCATGATGTGAAGTTTCAAAAGTCCCGTTTATCATACATAAGGCTTCATAACTTCTACGCAAATGAACCTGCCCCCTGATTCAGAACTTCTAGAAGTCAGTCAGACAGAAGAGCCATATAGGGCCTTTTTCCTGTGACGCCGGCTCGTGACCGCATGCGTGAGTCACCCGCACACGTGGCGCTTGAATTTCACCTTTTCATACATGTATTTATTGTGATGCGTGAAACACGCACGAAAAGGTAAACTGCGAGCGCCACGCATGCAGGTGACGCACGCATGCGGGCACGAACCCGCATGACAGAAAAAAGGCCCTTATCGAAAGATTCAGTTTGTTAACTCATTTTCTCTCGTTGCGAGAATCTTTGATCGACAACTGACTTATCGAAACGTTCTGAAACAGGGGACTCAGCTGTCAATTAAGTCTTACCTTACCATCTTAAACTTATGATTAATTTATACAGTAGTAGTAGTTGTTTAAAAAATTAGACATCTTACTGAATCAGTGTAGCGATCATCACAGAAAGTAAACTTAAAAAAAGTAAAAACATTCTTCAAAAAAAAAAAACTTATATCTTCATTATAAAATTAAGTTTCAGAAGTCGGTGCTTATCTACGCCGAACCAAATTGAAGGCACCGACTTCTGAAAGTTTTAATTTTATAACGGTAATTATTTTACTGCTTTCAATTTTTTATAAGTCGTTAATTATTTTATTTACATTTTTTAAAGTTTTTATTTAATACTTTTTAATGCCACAAATTCCAATTGCAAGTGTACAAAATTCGTGGACCACTACCTACAACTAGAACACCTTCATAGGTAATTCATGTTGGAACTACTAATAATATTGTTTAAAAAAACTATTCAACCAAAATTAATGAAATTCATGTGGGCCCAACTCGAGAGTATTCCGCATCAACTATTAAATCACGGGAAAATCGGTGTAAGTTTAAAAAAGGTACGCATTGAATTGATAACCTCCTCCTTTTTGTAGGCGGTTAAATAGTTTGGTATTTTGTCAAATTCCTAGATTTTTCAGTAAGATGAGGAATAAATTCGACATTCGTGGGATAATTAATTACCTAGGGCTTTCATGGAATCCTTGGTGTCGCAATTTCCTTACGACAATTATATTTCTATAGGGTGTATCTGCTTTGTGTAATTCCTTCAACTCGCGCGATCTACTACTGGTAGCACAGATTGACTCTGAAGGGGAATTTATATATTTAAATAAAAACAATAGGAAACATTCAACAACAAAGTCATTTTAACGCCCTGAATGCACTCAATGCGCGGAGCGATATCGTGTTAGGCGTGTGTCACCGTGCATTCATTTATGCGTGGCATCGAAATGTTCTTTCACATTAAATATTTTGTAACAAAACTATTTTTTTGCTTATTATTTTATTTTTTCCTGATAAAAAAATAACACGACTTTACCACAAAAGCAAGAAAACAAAATTTTTAATCACGCTTATTCCCGTGCAATGTTAATCTATACCAGTTAGATCATGTGGTTTTAAGGAATTACACGAATTCGTTTACCACCTGTATTTAGTGTGCAGATAAGCGAATTGTGTTAAGTGGCTCAGAATTACAACGTCCATGCAAGCGAGAGGGATTATTCATAATGCTAACTATTGTGATTTGCTTTTCAATACAATGTATGTTTATTATCAACTACTGTAAAGTTGCGTTGTGTTGTAGTTGTAGCATTTTATTAGAAGTCTACAAAGTGCGGTTTTTGGGATTTGAAAAATCCCAATAATTATTTTAATTTACACTAATTCAGGGCAGTGGGATTGCTACTGTTACCGAGCCGGTCACGGGCCCGGTCTGAATTGGAGGCGGAGCCGAGTAGGAATGTTGAATAAGGCGATCCTGACCTAGCCTTTCTAGGTACTTATACCGCCAGAGGAGCTTCCAGGAAAATCGATCGAAATATAAAACACCTCTCCGGCTCATTTCCGTTTTATTTACAATCCGCGGATGGCTATTTCACCTTTATTAGTGTTTAAAAGCCCTTTTAGGCAAAAATCTTAAAAGGCTAAAAATTCCAGTCCAAAGGCCTGACCGGCGTGACTTATCATGCCCCGCCCGCAAATTATATGTCTTGACAAATTATAGAGCTATTGTAGTTTATTTTTAATCCATTTCGTTACGTGTCGCGCAGCAATAAAAAGTGCCTGATTTATTTTTAAGAGACTATAGACAATTTGCGATTGGCGTCTTTCTTGTTATTTAGGAACTTGTTTTTTATGCTAATTGTGATACCAAATAAAAGTTATTTTTGGTGTGGTTATATTTATTTTTCGTTGCATAAGGCAAGATATAATTGATCACAAATCACATAGCTAGAATCTAGAATCACATAGACATCGGTAATAGTCTCATTGGTAATTTCTTTTCTTTCTAGAATAGCAATTGATTCTTCTGAGATGGGGTCGCGTAGACCATTGGGGCTACCGGGGCCTGCGGTAGTGGTTACGTGGTAGTGTACCATGTCTTCTTAGGGATAGCCTGAGAGGCACCAGAAGCTAGTAGCGTGCACCTGTATAGTGATAAAACCACATTGGGAAACCTTATAGTTCCCTAAGAGCTGCAGACATAATCAGGCGGCTGTATAATAGAACCAAAGAAAGACAAAAAAGGTAAGTACTCACCAAATCATAGATGTAAGAAGACTGGTTCAACTAACAGGAAGAAGCGTATTTGGTTAAGCGTAAGCTCGACTCTCTTGAAACAATGTATAGGTACTTCCGCAATAGGTCTGTTACACGCTATGACGAAAAATAAGTAATCTTAACTACAATAAATACTTTTGTTCATTTGGCACCGTTCTAGCCACCACGACTACTAGCAGGAAGTGCCTGACCAAAGACAATAGGAGGACATAGATAGTGACTAGCGTTGTTAGAGGGACCTTTGTTTTCCGGGCCGGTTCCGGCAACACTCCAGATTTCCGGGAACTCTCGTAACTTTAGCAACAGACTGTTAACAAGATACAAGTACTAAAATCATTAATTTCTATCATTTGATTACTACAAATAGTCCAAAATTAGAAGTAGAAACGCAATTTCAAATTTCCAAATCAATTTCGCTTATTTATCAGTTAATTCGTGTTGAAAGCTCACAAAATAAGAAATGGTGAAAATTGGCTCTTAGCACTGTTGTCCAACTCATTTTGCCGTTGGCTGTGTAACTAGGCAAATGCATCGTGCACAAATAGAAGCTTTAGAATTTCACAAATAGTTGGATAAACGCCATGGTTAAGCGGAATGTTTGTTCAGTCGCGCCTATATACCTAGTCTGTAGTAGTATATATACTGTGTACACTACTGCCACCTTCGAAATCCATTGTGCATCTGTCGACTGCTATATTAATGTAGATTTATTAACTATTGTTTGTGGCGTTGTCACTATATTGCAATTAGCCATTTAAATGTTCATGAAGGTCCATCATATGCACGTACGTATGGTATATACTATAATGGGAACGTAAACAAAGAACCCACTTTAACGTTCAACACAAAATATTATAATTATTCATTTATTAAATTTTGCGTTACAGGCTTTCATAATTTTTCGATACAATCAAGTTCTTCGTAAACAGATTTCCTTTTATCTGAAAAATTGTATTTCATTATTAATATTGGGCTCAATTAGAGGCAAGACGAGGCGAGGCGAGGCGAGGCGTGCGCCAGTGGCTGTCACCATAACCGAGCCGAGTTAACCGCCTCTCCGAGAGTAATTACACTGAACTTCATTTAACTTCCGCAGCTCAGTCCAAATACCAGTACCACTAAGCACTGTACTTACTTTACTTAGCCCGTAACAAAACGATGCAATTTTAAGTAACGGTCCGGCGGGATAAGTCGAAGGCGTATATAGCTTAATGTACTTATTGTAGTAAACTTTTGCATGGAAGTGTAACGTTCTTGCTAAATAGTTTTGTGAGTTAGGTCGCTTGTGCTGCTAGCTATTTTAGCTATGTCTCGACCTTATCTGTCCAATACATAGTTCAAGGTGTATGACCCAGTTACATAGCATTATAACGTTTATAACTTTGTGATGAATGTTTCTGTATTAAGAATATTGATTTTCGTTTAGTTGTGATATAAATAAAGCTTGCTCATTTAATGTACCTTTTATTCTGCTGAATGTTTAGCGAGGTGGTATATTTCAATAAATATGAAATACTGTTTCTAATGACTTACAATTGCTATGGTCAGATAAGAAGCAGCAACACCTTCTATTTTTCTTTCATCGTAGCACATAAATAGCTGGCACCTATAACTTTACCGTCTCTGATCGGTAACCGTTAACGACGAATTTTTCTCAAATAAATTGAGCGGGAAAGGGCGAAATATGTTTTCACCGGGAATATTAGAGAGCGATCGGGTACCAGCTCTAAAATATTTAAAATAGGGTAGGTGTTTGAGTTCAGGTGGGAGTTACTTAACGATTTTGTTACATAATACACGTTCTATAAGACTCACGTCTTTCACAAACACCCTCGGTTCTCGGTTCATATTCCTTCTTAAACTGAAGTCATGCCTTGAGGCTTTATTAGCCTTATATCGTGACGTAATTCATCACTGTTATGGCAAGTGAGTTAAACTTGGTAATATTACATAGCACTTTTTTTTCGTCCTACATAATTATGCGAACATTCAGTGTAGGCGCTTGTTTGAAATGTTCGAAATGTTATACTATAAGCGTACCCCGAAGGATAACGCTTTATAGCTAATAAAATAACAGAATTTATTAATAGGATTAATAGCCTTTTAGCTTTCTGGGGCGTTACTTATTAAAAACAGGATGGTACAAATGAACTTTTTTTTTTTTTTTTTGTTTTTTTTTTTTGAAAAACATTGCCCCACACTAAGATTTCTCTTGTATCGTGGGTGCGTTTACAGACACAAATCTCACAAACAAACGCCCAGACCCGGAACAACCATCTGTAGGCCATACTTTTTGTTCCGTGTGGGAATCGAACCCACGACCCGTAGCGCAGAAGCCAATCGCTTAGCCACTGCACCAAACGTGTCGGCAACTGAATACTTTATTACGATCAGTTATCATTCCAATGAAGGAATATCAAACACAGTCATAATTATAATCTTCTTTAAATAAAACAAAACCACAATTGTGAACGTCCGTCCGACCCAAAGGTCGCAGCAAAAGTGAGGGGCGAGTACCGCACCGCAAACTCTTCTACAGACAGTTTCGACAGGTCGTGAAGTAAATATGTGCGACTACCCACATGACATCATTAAATCTCTAATAATACATATATAATGACCTACTTTACTAAAACAAACTTCAGGTTTTTAATTTTATAAATAATTTTGTTTTAGTTGAGTAGCAAAAGGGGAAAATTAATTTTAATGTCATGTTAGGTAGGTATAGCTATTTAAATAGATAAGCATCATTTGACATTAGACATTCTTTTGTGATATGAGGGTAAAAGAGTAAAGTGAAAAATAAAGCACCATAGGTAAAAGCTAGTTCTATTTCCAGCGCGTCGCTATACCCAGATACAAAATACTTTCATAGTAATACTGAAGCCGTAACAGCAGTAACCTATCGTGTTTTCACCTTTATGAAATCAATTTGTATGAAAGCTCTAGGATCGCTGGGTTTTGGTCACACTTCAGGTTTTATTCGAAGTGAATGTGGTTGGCTATTTCACAATCGCCAGTTGTAGAATAACCACGTTTTTATCACGATATTCGCAATAGGGAATTGAGAGGAACAAGTTATTCATGTAGGAAATGGACTGGCAACCTGTGACTGCCTATTACACTTATTATTTAGATTTCTGTGGTCTACCTATGCAGTTTTGTGATACGTTGTTTTATGGAATACGAATATTGGAATTCTGGTTATGTTGCGTAAATCGAAATAAGGGATCACATTATGTTGATCTACAAGTTCAACCCGATTACCTGCTTAGATTGAAAATGGCAGCGCTATTATTGTTGTCGTTATTTGCATCTCGCTCACTCAGGGTCTATGTGAGTGAAAGGCTGATAGTAGGTGAATCCACCATTTTCTATCAATTCCATTCTGATTCTGTAATGAATAAAGTTGTTTCTATTTTTTGGAAAAGTGCTGGGGCATAACAAGAGGCGTTGAATGTACTGAACACAGGTATACTATAAACATAAAATAATACTTTGCTGTATCCGAAAATGACTGTCTTCGCTCAACCTCAAGAACAGTTTTTTTTTGTTTGATGTTAATCCTGCGTTTGACCGTCATCTCGCCTAATGTTAAGGGATGATGCGGTCTACGATGGAGCACGCTTGCCCAGAAGAAACCGATTCACCCGTGACGTGAAGACAGAATAGTTGATAAATCTGACTTGTGACTTCAACTATCGTTAAGGAAGGACTTACTTACGTTCACGATACTATCTCCACTCCCCATTACGCTCCAAAATGCCATTAAATTATTTAAACAAACACCAAAATAATATATTTAGTTGTTTGTATAACTTAAGCTGACGTGGAAAGCAGTGCCAACAAACGTAAGAAGTATCGTATCGATATAATTTGCGTTGTCATGCCCCTATTCCACAGGAATGGAATAAGGCTCTTGGAGCTCTCAGAGATCTGATGAATTGCCTCATAAATTGTAGCTTACGCTATCCTTCGTGCAAGTCGCTGCGGCCAACTCCGCTCATGCCTCAGAACATTTGGTGCCACAGAGAATAAGTTTTTTTTTGAAGAATTTTAAACGTTGTAGTTACACTTCTTTCATGATTGATGAGACATGGAATACTTCTAAAAAAATAAATTGAGAGAATATAAAGCAAACAAATAAATAGCACACACGAATAAACATATACCGTAGGTACGAAGTTGTTGTTCTAAATACAAGGTTAGTCAGAAAGGGGGTACTAATCCGAAAGGGTGTTAAAGTACACATAATAATAAATAACTTTTGTTCTACAACTTTTCCCAAAACTCAATAGTTTAAGAGAAACAGTTGTTCAAAAATCTTAAAAAAAAATCTCTAAAATCTACCTATCCCCAGTTACGATCAGCTGTGTTTACATTTTAGGTCATATTTGGGGTCATGAATTCGAAGCACCATTTTCTGAATTTGTAACTAAAGCAGGGATGAAGAATTTTTGAATAAACTAAAATAAAAATCAATTTATTTGGAAAAAAAATGTATCGAATTTTCAAATTTTAACACTTGCTTTCAAACAGTCATCAGTGATACTATAAGTGGGCTTCGGATTAGTACCCCCTTTCCGACTAACCTTGTATATGTGTCGTTAGCGTGAGCTGCAAAAAATATTTTTAGTAACTACCAGTTATTTTATTTCAAATATTCATATTGTTTCTGATTGATTTCAAACGTAGCATTTCTGTCTAACAACATATTGCGGTACTTATTAATGAACACTGTTCGCTGTTTCGTTTCCCGACTCTCTTCTTGCGGGTGTCGTATGAGGCCATAGTAGTTATTAGGTAGATACGAGTATATAACGCCTACACCACCATTAAACGTATAAAATAATTTATTGGCCTTGTACCTTCTTGCAAATTAAGGCCAAAACTGTTTAGTCAAGACGAGTGGAATTTTGCAACAGCTCGGAAAATAGTAAGGATAGAGAAAAAATATTGACGAATAAATATATAAATAAACTGTTGCAGGCATTTCGTATGTTGGTTTTCATTCAACCTACGTTGTGCCGAGTCATTTACACTTATCAGGCAAATAAACAAAGTTAAACAAACAAATACACAATACAAATAATTTGGCCTCAGCAAACGGAACAGCCATAAAAGATCAAAAGAAAATTAAAAGAAAACGGGTCCACAGTGAATGTTGTTATTTCTTATCACTTTATTAGATGTGCTGCTTTCTACGATAATTATTTTAGTTAGTAGTTTAGTTATTTTGTATGTGCGGATGTTATTCTATCAACATTTGTGTTTTCATTAGGATTCGTAATTTCCAGGTTGGGAAATTGCGGATCCGGCGAAGTCGCTCGGCGTTGCACCGACTCGCGTCAGTGACGTCACAAGCAGGAGGCGGAAGGAAGAGGGGGGCACCTGCCTACTGCATGACGTACTGCTTGTTCATTAACTGCACTTGACTTCTCTGCTGTATTATCTTATTACCTACCGTACACATGTAGCACTTAAATGGTAGGTATGAGTTATTATATTACTTAGCAAATATTATGCCGCTGGAAGAAAAAATAAATGATGGAATAGATTTGCTAGTCTGTCTAATTGTTTTCTGTAGGTAGAATGGATATACCAGAATGGATACTTCAGCAATAATAATGCTGCAAACATTTGGTTACTGGTTACAGTTACGACTACAGATGTGTATCTAAAACCACATCAACACAGATTGTGGAGGTCAACGGCAGTCGCTCCGCGTTAAACCGGAAACTACTTAATTATTGATGATTAATAAGGTCGGGCACTTGCTAATGAGCGGAAAACAAGTTCCTTTAAGGAAAACGAACCTTGACAACAAACGGGAAAACGTTACAATTAAATAAAAGATATATCTAAGTAGGTACTTCAAAATAATAGAAATAATGCAGAAACTTTATTAGCAACATCATTTATAACGATGGATTCAATCTCTGAATTAATTTAGAATGTTCACTAAAATAACATTTATCTTAGAACTCATCCAATTTGTGCAGAATTTTATTTGATGCCCTAGGCGATTAAAATACAAAGCTTCGCTAGACAGACTTGCAGTGATTCAATCGATGGCTGTGTTTTCACAGAAAATGATGGAATTATTAGAAAAAATTACACACCTGAAACGATTTTTCTAATTCTAGTTAGACATACAATCAAACATTCATTAGGTATGTACATATTTTGTTTGTAAATTATAAATTCAGTTCGTTGACTCATAAAATTCGATGGATTTTTGAACGAGTTACTTTAGAGATCAGACTAACTATATTTGTAGGTATTTTGGTCATGTGTTGCAAATTAATTACAGTGAAAACATATTCTATCTATTATCGTTCACGCTGTCAAAGCGTTCGAGAGTGACATTTTCTAATTAAAACAGAATTGATTTGTTATAAATCTGTGGAGCGGACGCGGCGTATTGATGAATTTATTTTAGCTGACGGAAGGCCAAGCATGTTTCCACAAATTATGCCCAACTTTATGCATAGCACTCAAAGCCTGAACTGTTTTAACGGCCTGTCGCTTTTAATTTATTTTTGTTGTAATCTTTAAAGTCTTGGATTATGCCTCTAAGATACAGGGGGTTTCGCACTAGTTTAATGAAGTAAAAAATGGTGTCGTCTGAATGTAAAGAGGTTGTTGGTTGAAATACTACCTACTTAGTGCCATTTTGTGGTATTAATACCTGCTTAGATGTCACATGTAACACAAACATTTGGCAGGAGAGCTTAAAAGAAATATATGCTGTTTAGGTTAGTGTTACTGATTAAAAATTACTAATAATAACCGATAATTATTTATACTAACCAGCTTACAAGGTCAAAGTGATAATTTAATCATATTGACCGGTTATTAGATATTAATAATTCACGTATTCAAGTGAGTTCAATAAATTTTGGAACAAAGTTACAACTATCAAGTTGTTTCGACTAAGAGCCTCCTACTTTTGAGTGGTAAGGACGCAAGAATATACTCGAAGGGGATGACGGAGGCTTAGTTTGCTCGCTTTGCTCGCTCAATAGCCCCTGTCATCCCCTTCGGATCTATACCTACCGATTTGAGGTCCTCCGAGCCTCGAGGTCGCTTCGCTCACTTTTATTGCATTCCTGATCACACTAAGGTTCAGTAATCGATTTATTTCGGGCAGATGCTTTCGTTTCGATAGGTACTTTATCTAAACCCGCAAATCAATTATTCATAATGACCGATAAAAGTGTTTTTTTTTCTGTTCATCATATTATCCGGTACTTATTAATACCACGCTGAAGTGGAAGTGGGCCGGCCATGTCTGCAGACGAACAGATGGTAGACGGAGCAGACACGTGTTAGAGTGGAGACCGCGTTTGGGCAAACGTAGTGTGGGACGCCCTGCGGAACGATGGACCGACGATTTGAAAAGGTGACTGGCAGCGGATGGATGCGGGCTGCCCAAGACCGGGATGGTTGGCGATCTCTGGGGGAGGCCTACGTTCAGCAGTGGACGGCAATAGGCTGATATGATATTAATACCAACCTGACAATATCATTATATTATACACCCATGTAATTGTTGTCTTTTCTCATATGGACGCCTTCTGCGTACCAAACATACTACAGATATTACATACCTACAGATTTGTCAAAACCATCATTTTTTCAACCAAAAATCTAAGCCCAGGGCTTATTGACAAATTGTATTTGCGTCGACTAAAACATCAGCTCTATTAATTCCCTTTACGATACAGTATGTATCTACCTGATATATAAAATACCTATATGATAAACAAAATCCGAACCCTACATATAAATATATTTTAGAGAACATATTTCGTAATGAAGGTGTCTAATTATCTGTGGGCGGGTGTTGTTATGGATATTTTGGCAATAAATTAGCAGGGACCCTTTGTATAGGACGGGCAGCACCGGGATTTTGGTCGGTGGCCGATAATAGGATCCCTGTCATCATACGTATGGCGTTTATGCGTTATTACCTGTTGAACATTAGCCGCATTAAATAATTTCTGAGAGCAGCAAATGATTACGGTGACGCAGATAGAGAGAGTACATAAGACGATATCCCTTTTTAATTGAGTAGGTAACTACCTCACGATCACGATGCGATTTATGGTCGAGTCTATGATTGGCAGAACTGTTTAGATGATTTCAATCAAGAACAAAGGGAAAGTTGATACTACCACAGTCTACCTATATCTTACTCCTTACAGTCGGTCAACGTAGAACATTGTCGCAGAGCAATCGTGCGGGGGGTTGCGGGGTGAAGGAGCGGAGGTTATGTCCCGAGTAGTCATACTGCATACTTGGGACATAACCTCCGCTCCTACATAATTTTGACATTTCATAGGACCTGTCAAATGTATGGGCGTTGGCCCACTGTATGTAGTAAGTAGGTACACTGTGATACTACTATGATATCATCAATTACAATGTGGCAGTCGTTCACACGGTTTGTAGCCGACGACGCAGGATGTTACACCAGCGCGCATCAAATGCCACTTCCTTACAACAAAACAATGCGTCATTTGCATCGCCACGAGTACCTTAGGTACCTATCTGAAGAAAACACGATAACGATAGGTCAATAATTCAGAAATCATCATACTTTCTTACTGCAGACGAGGAAGATTGTGTTTGTTTGTAGCGAATTAACGGAAAAAACGCTATCGACATACCTATGAAGATGGGGTGCATGAAAAGAGCCTCCACGAGTGACGATACATAAGTACCTATGTCCGGCGCACCCTGGGCAGTCAGCCTCGCTACCAACCTTGCTAACTGGCTAATCTTTTCACCACGGCATGAGCTATTCTCGTATAGCTCGTGCCGACACGATAGAAGAAGAAGACCTATGAAGATATCGATTTTGATATAAAACCTTTACAATCAGATAGTCTGTATTTAGGTTTCCATAGGCAAGATATGCTTGAATTCCCAGCTGACAAGTTGACCATAAAAAACAAATTAAAAAAGAATTTATTACTAAGGTATACATTTCGTAATTCGAGGTTCATGTATACGACCAATTTGAATGCGTCGTAACAAGGTCGTTTATCCCTAACAGCGATTACGCACTGCATCCGATCCGGATCCGTGAAAATAAGAATCTAGAGTCTAAGAAACTCGGACCGAATTCGGATATCGCTTACGCACTTATCCGATCTCTGATCCAAATGCAAACAATTCAGGGGCCATCTTTGGCATATCCATTTGACGTCCGATTTGAATCCGAGGTAATGCGAAAGCGTTCATACAAACAGTACTACGGCTACTTCGGTCCGTCAATATTTCTTCCGAATTGGAAATTCACGGATCAGGGAGATAAACAGAATGACGGAAGTCGGATCTAGTGCGTAAACTACCATACAAATAGTTCTATGGCTACTTCGGAACTTATTTTCTCGGATCAGATTCAGTGCGTAACCACTCTTACTCTCTTAACATTTATTTGAAAATAGACAGTCACGGCTGTCGTGAATTTAAGGGCCTTGTTTCTCAACCGCCGTTAACTCTTAACTGAGAGATAAAAATGGCGTTGTGATATCTTCTCTCTTCTTTATAGAAAATCTGCAATATTCATTTCCTAGAAAAGAGTTACCCGACGATTTTGAAACAAGCCCTTAAACATACCATCATATTTTATGATTGCGTCAGTCAGTAGTCAGAACAGTAGGGTATACATTACATCACCAACATGCTTGTGTTCCTGGAATGGTCGTGCTCAGGTCATTAGGGTTTTCGCGTTCCCGGGAATCCCCGGGTACCTGGGAATTTTCATGTTTTTGTAAAACGATCGTTTTTCTTATGTATTGCAACGTTAAACTTGTGTTTTGAACAATTACGCGTTTTCGTAAATTCCCGGGTACCCGGGAATTCCCGGGAACGCGAAAACCCTAGGTCATACCCAACCAGCAATTTTGCCCTATAACCAAACCTTATGTCTCAAAAAAGCTGGGTAAACGATGTATAAAGGTTTTGGCTGTGATTCATTGTTGTTTAATAGCGTTTGACAATACATTTTGGCTCTATAAAATACAGCAAAAAAGACCTTTTTGGAATTGATTGTCGTAAACCCGTACACAGTTTATCAGTAAAATTACAGTAGCACGTCATTTTCCCCGTAAGAGACGAATAATTTAATTACAAAATAATATCTAACACCACGATATACAAGGTTAGTCGGAAAGGGGGTACTAATCCGAAGCCCACTTATAGTATCGCTGATGACTGTTTGAAAGCAAGTGTTAAAATTTCAAAATTCGATATATTTTTTTCCAAATAAATTGATTTTTATTTAAGTTTTTTCAAAAATTCTTCATCCCTGCTTTAGTTACAAATTCAGAAAATGGTGCTACTAATTCATGACCCCAAATATGACCTAAAATGTAAACACAGCTGATCATAACTGTGGGATAGATAGATTTTAGAGATTTTTTTTTGAGATTTTTGAACAACTGTTTCTCTTAAACTATTGAGTTTTGGGAAAAGTTGTAGAACAAAAGTTATGCATTATTATGTGTACTTTAACACCCTTTCGGATTGGTACCCCCTTTCTGACTAACCTTGTATAATCCTCGTATTCTCTTTTTATTACCTTTTTCTCTTCAAAAACTCTGCGACACTGCAGCGGCGTGATCGAATGTAAAATGAATGAATGACAAAAAGGTACTTTAGTAGAGTTGCAGTGGCTTGTATGTCATCAAATAGAGATTGCGTTACTGTTACATCAACTGTAATAGGCCAAAATTGTCATGCCAGATACCGCTACAGTTGTACTTTAAAACTGAATGGAGATATAAATGCGCCACTTTCTTTGTAGGTGCACCTTCTCTGGCCTTTTATTTGACCACCGATTAGTTTTTACAAAACGTTCTATGGTCTTCTATACAACTAACTTTTGCTGGTTGGGTATGTCGCGTAGACACAATAAGCTAATAAGGTTTTACATGTTAATCCCCATATTATCTCCCTTAATTAGGTTCAATTCCAATCTAAGAGCCACGCTACATCTAAGAAGAGGAACAAGAATATTCTTAAAAAAAAAGGAAACAATCCTGTCATTGTCGTGTGGGACTATGCATTAAGTAGATAGGGTTCCGTAGAGTTCACACACAATACACATATTATTTGTGCAGTCGCCTACGACAAATTATATTAAGTCAACTGCCTAATAAATAGGTATATACTTACTAGTCTCCCAAAAAACTCTGTCATAGGGGGCTATTACACTATCATATATATACTTGGGCGCAAATAAATCGAGCCACTTCTATTTTTCATGTATAATTGTTATTATTTCTGGTAATATGGAACACATCAATTCTAAACATATACAGGTTGAAATTGTAAACACTCGACAAACCGAAATGGGAGATTGTACTCATCACTATGAACAACTTTTACTATGGGACCAAAAAGGAAATCGCGAAAAAAAAAATCTGCTGTTCCCTACATTTTGACGAGTTATGCGAACATAAATGTAGGGAACATCTGTTGTTTTTACGCGATTTCCGGTTTGGTCCCATATTAGAAGTTGTTCATAGTGATGAGTACAATCTCCCATTTCGGTTTGTCGAGTGTTTACAATTTCAACCTGTATATCGCCTAAAAGGTTATTTGATAACCTTTACAATGAGGGTAGTTTTTTGTCAACTTAGAATTATATAACTCATGAAACCAAAACTAATAACCAGGACACGTGAAAAAAGGAGTGGCTCGATTTATTTGCTCTAAGTGTATATGATCATATGTAGATCTATGAGTCATAGATAATATGATAATGTACTATAGACATATGAATCATATCTCCATACAAAGATATGACTCTAGAGGTCAAATAAGACACATGATCCTACATATGATCCAATATATCTGATAGTGTAATAGCCCCCATACAATCTGGATTTTAAATACAGCTTAAAACTAACCCGTATAATCCAACTTTCAAACCTAAGAAAACCGCATAGTATCGGTTCATACGTTTCGGCACTACAATGCCGCAGACAGAGAAGACAAACGCTTCAAACTTATAACACCGCTCTTTTTGAGACGGAAGTTAAAAATATGTTAAACTAGCTTTCGCCCGCAGCTTCGCTTGCGTGAAGTTTTGAACCCGTTAAGTGACGATTTTCCATACAAACTTTCATCCCCTATTTAACTCCCTTAGGGGTTGAATTTCGAAAAATCCCTTCTTGGTGGATGCCTACGTTACAAAAGGAACCTACTGTCAAAATTTCAACTTTCTAACCCCAGCGGTTTAGGCTGTGCGTTGATAGATCAGTCAGTCAGTCAGTCAGCTTCTCCTTTTATATGTATAGATTCAAAGTACAAACAAAAAGATAACGCCACTTTAATTAAAAAAGTGGGTCTGCCACAGTTCCTTATTTCGACTATAGAACCCTAACGGCTAAAATGATGAAACATTAATCTTGTTATGAAGTCAGAAAGTTGGAGCTTAGTGCAGGCAAAGTGTCTGTCTAGTCGTAATCGAGCTGGGCGTGGAAGCTATGTCGAACTACTTAAGTAACTACCAGTAAGTATAAGTACTTAGGTATGTGACTCTCCTAAATAAAGTAGTGTCGATTGTAATTTAGTTGGAGTTACATTTTAAAGGAAAAATTAGGGTTGCAGGACGAAGTTGTTAATGGACAACATCATGAGGACAGACATTGTCGGCTGTGGGAATGTAATACATCTCGCAAGTGACGGAGGGCGTTTCGCTGACCTAGTGACTGACCTTCACTAATTGGCGAGGCACGAGGAGAAGAAATTTCATATAATTTGGTGAAACGGTTTTATTATTTATCTCTATCATAACATATCACGTCATTGTCATAATTGTATGTGTCGCATTATTCGTAGAATCGATAAAACAGCGTGCAGATAAAACGATTTAATGAATGTACTAGTGTAAACAATCTCTTTACAGTACTTTAATGTTTGGAAAAGAATGAAGCAAAAGAAAAGTCATTTGTCTTCGCCTAATTAGCGTCAGGTAAAGTAGTCGCTGGATAAAACAGCGTCAGTTAAACTTTTTCTAGACCTGAATAAAAATAAAACGTAGGTCGATCGCCGAGCTTAAAACATTAATCGTAAAAGTAGTTTGTGAATACGGTCGGCTGGTCGGCAATTGTCGGCCATCATTCGGCAATCAACCTCGCTAAATGAAGATTTCCTGTTGTTGTGAGGTCTCCGTTGGTCACTGAGGGTGACATCATTCAGCGTGCTCGCAATATTTTCCTCTTAACGTTTTCCTTACACGGCGAACATAATAAAAGTTCGCGCATTGTTGTGGTTTGTGTTCCATATAAAAATATGATTTAATAAAAACGACAATATTTTAGAGCTTCACATTAATTGAACTGGATGTTGCAACACTATGAAACTTATAACTAATTAGCTTTTACCCGCGGCTTCGCTCGCGTTAATTTATAATAAAAATAACTCTAACACACTACTAAAGTTTCTATAATAATATAATTCAATCATGATTCTAAAGACACGTGGCGCCATCAATGAACGTTATTGTTGTTTTGCTCGGGAACAGTACTTTTTTTCGAGATGAAAGGTACCCTATGTCCGTTTCTGTACACCTGGCAACGTATATGCAAAATTTCAGGATGATCGGTTCAGTGATTTTGGCGTGAAAAGGTAACAAACAAACAAACTTACTTTCGCATTTATAATATTAGTTAGAAAGTTAGGATAACATCATAAATGTAATAATTTTGTTCGGTCTCGCATTATATAGTTAGGTTAATTAGATCAAAAATGAACATAAACCGTAACAACCCAATCCTTGAGTAGGTACATAAATTAATTATAAGCTTTATGTTAATAACAAGTAATATAATATTTTACGGGGATAGTGGTGGCCTTTCATTTGTTATCACTTATCATTATTATTGTCATAGTTAAAGTTGTGTGAACGTAACTTTATGTAGGTACTTAATTCACGGTAAAAAATAATAATTTTAGTTTTGTTTTTATTCTTCTACTTACTAATTAATTAAAATGAAAAACATGCGTTTTTTTGTGAGCTTTTATTGTAACCTCACTGAAAATATATTTAAAAATAATGAGTAAACTAATGGATGTGTGATATCAATAAATAGACCTACATCGCCTTAATACAGGAATTTAAGTTATCATGTACTTTGTTATACGTAGATCTCGACCTGGTAGTTGAGACCTGATCCTCGGTCGCTCTTGAGCCTGATGTTGGCGTATGAGAAGCCGACGCCTCCAGCAGTGACGCTGGGGATAGCATCAGTGTGGTCTAGGTCCCGAAGAATTATGCCCTGGAAAATGCAAAATATACAAATAAGACGAATGAATGAAACTAAGTCAAATATTTATAATCAGTAGAAAAACGACTATTTGTTGAAACATCCCGTAGAGTGTAGATTACCGCTCATTATTGGAGCTTACCATTACTATTATAAGTGGTAGTCTACATTCTCACGAACGCTAAGGTGGAATATATACTGGAGCAAATAAATCGAGCCACTTCTATTTTCATGTAAGTATAATTGTTATTATTTTTGGTACCTATTATGGAACAGATCAATTCGAAACATATATCGCCTGAAAGGTTATTTGATAACCTTTACAATGAGGGTAGTTTTTTGTCAACTTAGTATATAATCCATAAAACCAAAACTAATAACCAGGACACGTGAAATTTTTTTTTTTTTTTTTAAAGGACTGCAGTAGGTCGTCCTAGGGGACGGTTTCTACGTAACCGGGCAGTTATTGGCGAGACCTGAAGGGTCTCCAGCCAATGGGGGGAAGTAAAATACTTAACCTAAGCTAACTACTTGTACTACACTAACATCATGACTACCTGCAACAACAGCACTAAGGGCGACCCCTAGTGGGACTCGGACCTCGGCTTAGGGCGTTGCTGGCGTGGACATAGGGGGGGGGGAGACAGCTTGATGAGGGCTGAATTATCGGGGTGACTGCGGAGTCTGAAGAGACGACCGGCTCTACGACGGGAGAGCTCGGTGGATCGTGACCGGCGGCGGTGGGACGTCGCGACGGGCCTCGTCGGCGAGGACGGTATGCCGGGCGGCGGCGTTTGTTGTGTAGTGTGCTGGTCGATTTACTCGCCTCCTGGAGGAGGGTAATTTCGTCATCGGGTTCTAAAAGTGTGTGCCTGGGACGGCGAACTTTACTTATGAGAGAGGGACTGTAGTCGGCCGCTGCGGCGACTAGGGGGTTCGGATGGCGGGGGGCAGAGTCGAAGTAACGCTTGGAAATGCGTTTGAGGTATTGCCTGATGGTTGGCATTTTTAGATCGAGATGGAGTTGGACGTTACGCATGAACCACGGGGCAGCCGCGGCTCTGCGCAACACTCGATTCTGGAGGGTTTGGAAGGATTTAAAGCGACAAGGCTTAACGTGTGCGAACACGACGCTAGCGTAAGTCAAAATGGGGCGGATGCACGTCACGTAGATTCTCAGCTTATTTCTAAGTGACAATTTACTGCGCGTTCTAAGGATGGGGTGGAGGCGACCGACAGCGAAAGCGGCGCGTGCGCGCACCGCTTTGATGTGGTCTCGGAAACTCAGATGGTGGTCGAGGATAACCCCCAGGTATTTGGCTTTCATCTCCCAAGGGATCTGTTTGCCGAACATGAGGACGGGACGGATGTGGGTGTGGGTATCACCGTGTCTCTCGAAAAGAACGGCTGCGCTCTTTTCGGGATTCACCTCTATTCTCCATTTCCGGAACCAGACCCCGAGGGCGTCGGCTGCGGTTTGAAGGGTTCGAGAGATGCTATCGAGACTCCTACCGGAATAGTAGATAGCCGTGTCGTCGGCGAAGAGAGCCAACTTGGCCAAGCCACGTTTGGGAATGTCGCTGGTGTACAGCGTGAACAGAAGGGGCGATAGCACGGAGCCCTGAGGGACTCCTGCGCGAATGGGGTGAGGGGACGAGAGGGTGCCTTCTAGGCGATAGCGGAAGGAGCGATCCGACAGAAAGTCTCGAATGATGAGCACGAGACGGTCCGGCACGTTGAATTGGTACAGTTTGTATAATAAACCGTTGTGCCAGACCTTGTCGAAGGCTTTCGCTACGTCGAAGAAGAGCATGCCCGTTTTGTACGAGCGCATAAAACGGGAGCTAATGTGTTCGACAATGCGGTGCAATTGTCGAATGCAACAGTGCTGGGTTCGAAAACCGAACTGTTCGTCGGGGATGAGTTTACGGGAGTCAGCGAAATCCTTTAAACGGATATAGGACACGTGAAAAAAGGAGTGGCTCAATTTATTTGCTCTGAAGTGTATATTCCATTTTGAAACTTAAAACCTATCTGTCGAATATTAATAAGTTTGTAATGTGAACTAGTGTCGCGATCGTTGTAGTATGTTTTTACAAAATATTAAATTTGTGTTTAACTTATCACTGCGACTACGCCTACTATTGCGGCTATAACGCAGCAATTTTTATTTGGAATAAACATATACTATATGGTGTCTGCGTTTTTAGCCGTAAAATGATTACAGCCGCCACCAGCAGTTGGTAGGCAGTAGGCACCCGCGTAGCCGGAATAGTACATCTATCTATACTATAGCATTCGAAGTTTCTTTCCCACAAAACACCACATATTACATATTATAAAAACATCAAAAAAAAATATGATATAAAAACTTTTATATCTGTTTTGGATGCCCATTCATTGAGATGACTTTAATTTGAATTTGTTTTTAGGACTTTTAGTGTACATGAGTGAATCACGCTTTGTGCTTCTATTTATCTATGAATATTTAATTTCGAATTCGGAATCTGGCAAACGCTTTTAATTTATGAACGGAATCGTGACAAACAGTCACGAGTAATTACGGCTATAAGTTAATGACCTGACATGAGTAATAAAGGAATAATTAATTGTTTATTGGTTATATAATACTTAATAAACAAGGTGAAAGAAAAACAATAATGCACAAAGGCCAGCAAAAAGAGGCATAATATTATCAGTGCACTCGTTAAGATAATGACATAATATAATAAAAATGTTGCATGCTGAATTTTCTGCATAAATCTTCATACAAATTATGTCAAGGTAGGACAACTTGGATACTTGTTTTTATAATAGTGGCCACAGCTAACAAGTAGGTATGAGTCACTGACTAGTTTGTCTGGTATTCCCCGACAACTCCCTTGTGAGAATGTCTGAGCTAGTCTTATCATCTGGATATGGGTTTTAGTACTATGCTTCGCTGCAAAGATAAGTTAAATAAAAACCGGCCAAGTGCGAGTCGGACTCGCGCACGAAGGGTTCCGTACCATAATCTATAAAAACGGCAAAAAAAAATACGTTTGTTGTATGGGAGCCCCCTTAAATATTTATTTTATTCTGTTTTTAGTATTTGTTGTTATAGCGGCAACAGAAATACATCATCTGTGAAAATTTCAACTGTTTAACTATCACGGTTCATGAGATACAGCCTGGTGACAGACGGACGGACGGACAGCGGCAAAAAAATCACATTTGTTGTATGGGAGACCCTTTAAATATTTATTTTATTCTGTTTTTTAGTATTTTTTGTTGTAGCGGCAAGAGAAATACATCATCTGTGAAAATTTCAACTGTTTAACTGTCACGGTTCATGAGATACAGCCTGGTGATAGACGGACGGACGGACGGACAGCGGAGTCTTAGTAATAAATTTTACCCTTTTTCTCGTTTGACCCTTTGGGTACGGAACCCTAAAAAAAACAATGTAAGTACCCGTCTGCGTTTGCCACTTGAATCATAAACTAAAATGTGATTTCGGTGCTAGGTATATTTGCGGTCGCATAAAGCGTTTTATGTAACCAAGTTGTAATTATTTGCATAAAAAGCTTGCGAGATACCGGTATTGTAATTTTGGTTGTCACGTTATGACTTAAAAGTTGTACTAGTACATATCATTTTTATGCTAAACACTCGAGTGGTTGACATTTAAGTTCGTTTGAGTTAGTTATTCGTAAAGCTGTGTACGCACTTTCGAACACGAATATCGTAAACCCGAACATCGATCACGAATGACTCGATGATGTTCGGCACTGGGGACGTACTCCGAAAAACGAATTTATGACGAACAAAGTTTCTGATCGAAACGAAACGACGGCGAATATCGAACTTATAAATATACGATACAAAGTATTGTCAAACAAGGAACTACAAGATGTTAATTAACGTTTTGGAGTAGTTGAACGAAAGACAAAATGCAAAATCACGATAATAAAATCGATAGTCGGATCCGAAACACTTTCGTGGTTGGAAAATGTGTGATCCATTAGCCGAAACTTCGTAGTTCGATTTTCAGTATAAGCCAGTGGTGCGCATCTGCGAAAAACGTTTTTACGTACCATGCAACGTAACAATATTGTTCGAAGGTGCGTACACGGCTTAACCTTTGAACCCATGAAAATGTCAATATTTTAAAAATAAAATAATAAGGCGATGAGTTGGTGGTTGATTACACTGGTTCATGTTTTGTAGATATATATATGCATTTATAGGGACGTATACCATGTGCAAGAATGCCTACTTATAAATAATGGACCTCTTAATATGATCGGAGCAGCATTACCAGTCTTTTTGACCAGGCAAGTAATAAAGTAGTACGAGATACTTTATCATTTGACAGTTACTCAGCAATTTAATTTATTCCCTTGCTTATTATTTTTATTTATAAACAAAGGTGTTGAAGAAGCTATTTTTTAACTCTAACATTTATCGCCCACTGCGTTGTACAGTTGTCCTCCAGCAAATAATTTGAAGACAGCGAAAGAACTTAAAAATAATAATGGCGCAATTGAACTCTACAATTATCGTTCTGTGTGCATCTTCGAAACAACCTGTCTAAAACACGTAGAACTACTTGAGAAAAACTGAATTAGAGTCCTTATTATCTCAAACTCAATTTGATTCAGAACGTAGTAATAATGGATAATTGGGTAGATATACCTTCAGGGTTTTATTTTTACCTAAAGCCACGAACGTTTAATAAAATCACTGACAAAAAAACAGACCAATCAGTTTTTTCATAGCCGAAACTAGTTTTATATGACACAGAGGTGGTAAAAGTAAAAATCACAGCAAAAAGGTTTTTATTTGTTACAACAGTAAAAAAACTGCGATAGGGTATCAATTACACGAATCTGATCAGAATAAATGTACCTATCTATCTAGCTACCTACATTTGTTTACTTTTGATGTTGAGAACCGCAATAAAGAAAACCTTTTTCTCTGGACGATCTTTACTCACAGTATTATGAATGTATGTGGTTTCAAAACATTCAATAGTGCTTACATAACTGAGGTACAAAGCTATTCAAATACGGTATAGAAGTCAGGTTATTATCGGGTACCTGACTTTGGTTGAATTATTTGCAAAACGGTCTTATGTTTCTTAAGGTTGGTTTACACTACTCTGTCTACAATTCACCCAATGCGTGGGTTGTATATGTGTATAATATGTCCTCGTACTCACAACGTTCATTTCTACTTAAAGGACAACGCGTCACAAATTAGAACACTATTGTCCCATACCGAAGTCATTTAGTCTAAACTTAGCTTTAATCGCATGTTTCATGCCGTAGCGGGCCATGGCAGCACAAACATAAGTACTTGGTCCATTAGTGCGAGTTGACCGGATTGTAACCGTGTATTTTTACGACACCTCTCCGCTATTGTACGCAATTTCAGGGTTCATACACTTTGCTTACTCCTTGTTAATTGGCAATGAAGACAGTAGACTTCTTTTCGGACTACTTGTTGTGGAATATTGCGACAAACAATATGCGCATCGTGTGAAGGTCCATTTACGAGTAATAAATTTAATATAAAGAAATTAAGTGTTCCGATTCTTGCGCTGCGGTGCTCTACTGCGGCCCGGAATACGTGCATACAGGCACGTGTGGTATTTCTACAAAAATGTTGGAAAAATATGCTTACAATTAGCTCTATACAAGGCCTACGGCGTAATACGTCACCAACAAGAGTTATGTACGAAGTTGGTATAAAATATAATGCAGTACTTGTTCCGGATTTCAACTTATTATGACTGGAATTTAAAAAATTAACTACTTCGCTGTTACCTACCTCATATTTGTGCGTTACCTAGAATAATAAAGACGTAACATTTCTGTTCAATCTTAATTATTGAATTAGTTCAAATAAATCATAAGATATGATTTATGTAAGATACAAAGTTCGATAACAGTGCGTACTTAGCCTGACCCTAATTGCTAACATAAGACGAAACCCGAAATCCTTATTGACATCGTTATTCTTGACGACTCACTTGCATAGTATTTGGGTCGTCGTATCCACCTAATATACCTTCACTTTGCAGATAAAATAAATACGTAGAGAAGAGCTAAAGCGTTTACTTGGTGTAGTCACTGCTGTGGCGCTGTGTGCTAGTTTACAATCTGTTGGCCCAGCTGACGTTTACGAAAATATTAATAAACAAGTTTTGTTGCTAGTTTCAAGGAGCTAAGTTTAAATCCAAGAATCCTGACCCAAGACCTTCACTTATTATAATCGAATCAGTTGACTAATACTTACATTATTTATATGGAACGAGTTTACTTGTAAAGTGATGTTGTCGCAATTAGATCACCTTCAAGTTTGTCTGTAAAACTCTTAGTGCCAGTTATCATTAAGAAGTTTCGTCTACAAAACTCAATCAAGTCTCAAGGTTTGAAAGTCTAATTAAATATTTTATACCTTTTATAGGAAATTAATTAAGACAAATAGGCACAGGTACTGAACTGAACACTAATGACGAAGTTACGATGGAAAGCCAATTAATTTATTTCATACTTCAGTAATTGCAAATAAAGTTATAAATAAAGTACAGTCGTAGATACAAAATTCGTTACCTTAATGATTTGTTGTCCCGGGTCGGAAAAGAACACCTCTTTAACTCGTTTCTTGAGCGGGATGGCATTGTATTCAGCTTTCTGCTGATGTATCAATCTGTTGTTGAAACTGGAGCCCACAATCAGATCTTTACAATGGCTGACACAAATGAACGACAACAGTACAACGAGTAATATAGGCGCGGTCTTCATTTTGCTTGTAATGTGTGTAACGTATTAGGTAATGCGGCCCGGTCAGTGGATGTCGATCGACTGGTTAACTCGCCTTCGCGTCGTATACAAAAACTCGTTTACCTCACAGTGTGAGCAAGCGGAAAAGTGTTTAGGTGCTAAACAAGGGCTCTCGTGACCGTCTGCACTATTTATACCTATGTACGTATAAAGGTACACACAGGTATAAATAGTACGTATAAAGGTACACACACACAAACTATTGATTTCTCCCAACTTACGTTTAATTACGTGTTGTGTTTTACGTTTCACAAAACAAAGCTAAGGTGAATTGTGAAGTCATTTACTAGACTGGGTAACTACATCGCTGGTACCTTTGTCTCACACAGGTTCATGACAATGAAGTTCATGATATATTCATTGTATTATTGTTAGGGAGGGTATAAGTGGCCAAAATGTTTATTGTAATTATGTTGTAATTGTACTGTCGTTTATGGCACTACCTACTGTTCTTAATATGGTAACCGGATAATTAGGGTTATTATAGTAAACACACAGCAAGGGGTGGTTTGATCGTGTTCTAATCTAGAGCAGCCTCCAATTTCTCACGTAGCCACAAGCTCGATGTGACTGTGAGAAATCGTATAATTTTTGATTATTGATGATATTCAAATGCGGCTGGGCGAAATACTTATCAAGGTCTTGTGCAAAGTCACATCTATGTAGGTCATATTCAATATTTAATATAACAAAGTTATTTTACTACCACGATGCTTTGCTGTAGACGTAGAATATAATTAATGCGGTTTTCATACCACAAAAGTCGAAAACGTACAAAGGGAAGGATTAATGTCAGATGTAGGATAAAGAGATGTGCTATTTACCAGTTACTAGGTTTAGAAATGGCTGTCTACTATGATGTATGAAAGTATATTGTTCTTGTCACCAAATAAATATTTATATACAGGGTGAAATTGTAAACACTCGACAAACCGAAATGGGAGATTGTACTCATCACTGTGAACAACTTTAAATATGGGACCAAATGGGAAATTGCGAAAAAAAAAACTGCTGTTCCCTACATTTTGACGAGTTATGCGAACATAAATGTAGGGAACATCTGTTTTGTTTTTCGCGATTTCAGGTTTGGTCCCATAGTAAAAGTTGTTCAATCAATGAGTGCAATCTCCCATTTCGGTTTGTCGAGTGTTTACAATTTCACCCTGTATAGGTATTTAGACGCTAAACAAACACTTTATTTGAGAAAAAACAGGATCTGATTAAAAAAAGTTTCTTGTTTTTGAAATTGTGAAAAATGTGAAATTAAATAAGATTTAATCGTAAGAAAGCCGGAGCCGGAACCGGCTTTACGGCGCTGGCGAATCTCATATTGAGACTTTCAATATGCGAAGAATGGCCACCTATCTAAGAAATGACCACGGCTGTGTAGCTGTTCCGTGGATCGATCGACGTGCGTGGTAGAATAGCTACTTAGTCTTTGTTTTTTTATTAACAAAGCAGATTGCCGATCAGTTCCATAACTGAGAGATTCAAGTTATTTAATTTTGAATATTCTGCTGCAGCTTATCAGAATTCCTTGCGTAAAATTCCCGATAACCTCGACGGAGTGTATCGGTTATTTACATTTTGCTAACAAAGTGTTCTCGCTTCTTTTATCGTGTTCAAGGAAATTTCATATTCTATTAGGAATTTTAATTCTGGATGGCAGAATGGATAACTGAATTTGAACTTTTACTACCAATAAGTAGATTTTACGAAGGATTTTACGGAGTGCCGATTTATAAAAAGGCGAGTTTGTTAAGCTTGGGTTTTACTGCAACATACATGTATTTCAGTAAAGCTTAAGGTTTAAGACTGTACATTGGACCGGATCGTGTTAGACGAAGCTTTCTAAGTCTAAATTGAAGATATCTAGAAGAACTTAAATTATTTCTTAAAAAAGCTGTAGAAACGCTTTACCAATGCAACGTCAAGCTAAATTTGAAGTATGTAGTTGTGGTTCGAAATCAAATGTATTTACTGATTACGACTAACAGCAGTCGGCATTGTCACATGCGGGACTTTCCAAACACCCAGCGCATAAGCCAGGTTTAGGGGAAAAACTACCACAAAAATTCAGTTAATCCATCTCAACATTATTAACTGATAGCAGTATAAACATTGAGTCACAGACCCAGCTGTTGTGGTATGATTCCCAACAGTGTTTACCTATGTTACTTAAATGTTATGTCGACTTGTAAGGTCTGTTATGTTATTGTAAAATGAGTAGACAATGATTCCCTAGATGGATTTCTTGCTACTAAAATATAATTACAAAATTAAATGTTATGCATGTTACAGAAATGCATACCTAAACAATATCGATATGCATATTATGTGAGTATGACATAGGTACAAACTACTGCAAAGGTCAATGTACAGCGTAGCTCGTACACCAACTATATCTAAAGTGCGTGGTACAACAAAAATAAAGCAAAACAAAAAATAAAAACTCCTTCCTGACTTACCGTTTTCACCCGTCTTACTTGTCAACACTTATTCAGCGTGTTTAAACTACTAAAATAACGGGGTAGCTTATCTGTTTGCGAAATTCGTGTAGCAAAGCCATCCAGGAGGCAGCGCTCTAAGCATAGGTAATTTATTTCCTGCAAAGAAGCAAAGTATGCCGAGCCAGAGCGTTTGTACACATTAACGTGGCACACCTCATGAAAAATCGCTTAGGAGACGCCGGAGTTCGTGATATGTTATATTACAATGAATGCTTTTTATCCCTTCTCTTCTGGCCGTTTAAAGTACGCTTCGTTACCCGTCGCCACTTGTCGGTCACGAGTACAATATTATTGTCCTACCGAAAGACATTTTTTATAGTGGAATATTTTTACTCGGGCTGTCTAGAAAAATCACCATTTGAATTTAATTTCTCGAGAAAGTTTATTCGATACATTTTAGCTGCACCTACCTACTTAGGGACTTAGATTTTTCAAATATCTACTTATTCATTACTCTAAAAACTATTTATTAAATATTAACTTTTTCTTATATGATAACAGAACCATCTAAGTGTCGCGCACATTCTATTTGATGTGATTTATATTATTTTTCTAACATATAAATAACCGTGAATAGGTTCTGAGAAAACATTAAGTGAGTCAGATGACCTAAGTTTTACAACTTCTTTTTATTTATTGGTTGACTTGATTTACTTTCAAATAAATATGATTTATACAAAAAATGAAGCAGATAATATCGTAATAAAATAACATTTTCTTTGATATTAATCTTTAATACTCCTCTATGGCTTGGGAGAAACAGAAAAAGAAAATGTATTATCTACTTACTTATAATTTTGTTCAAGCTAAAATTGTTTAAACATTGTTTAAGTCTGTTAGAGCAATTTTACGACAAATAAATTTAGTTCATTATTGTCTATGTATTTATGTTATATTTTGCTCGTTCAAGGCCCTTGTGAAAATTACAGTACCTTTTTAATAAGTTCAGCACAGAATGGAAGCTGACAACAATAATTAAATAACTTGTAGAGTATGATTACACTTTGAAAAACTAATTTAAAAACAAATTAAGCACCTTTAATATAAGTAATTTATTTAGCCATTATAATACCTAGTAGGCAGAGAACTAAGCGTTTCTTTTAAACTTAAATGTTAAAGAATAAGGATGTCTAATATTTAATTAATTCAGTCTTAAAGGAATAAAATAATCATAATATAAAAGTACGTATAAGAACGCTTAAACTGTACCTACATCGTGTAACAAAGTAAAATCTCATTTATCTGTTCCGTTTTAAACACGCTATTAAAAAATAATTATGTAGGTATGTACATATTATTACATAAAATTATGTTAATAGGATTAGACTAGAGATAATGATTCTTGGCTTGATTTAATATGTTACTACATCCTTTTTAGTAGAAGTGTTATAACTAAGAATATTATTACTTTAACTATAGGTACAGTTTGAATCGATTGTAACGTATTTATTTTGCTGCCCGAGATGTTAAATACGTCAAATGATTTTCACTATGCAAATGATGTTTTATTCCTGTAATAATTAAGGAATTCAACCAAATTAAAATCTTATTGTTAAACAAAGCTACCCGTCTTTCTTGTAAATGATGTCCATCCAGGTGATCTGTCTGATATCTCCTCGTGCGATAAGACCGCTCATTGTACGACTGTACGAGTGCATCCAGAGTTCCTTATAGTATTTTTATGATAATGTATCTTGTTTTGTATGCAATGAAGGGTATTGTAAAATACAAATTATGCACTTAACAACGTGCTCCTTTTGGAAGTCGGTTAAAAATTATGTAGGTTAGGTATATGAAATTATGGATTCTGAGTTTAAAATTAGTAATTTCTTTTTACATTCGCCCGTTAGTGAAATGTTCCCTTTAGAAGTGTCAAAGTTTAATTACAATATTACGGCCACAGAAGTGGACAGAATACACAATTTAAGAAGTGCATTCTGTAATTGCTCCTGGGTAATATGTACATTTGTAACCCAGATTTAACCAAAATTTGCATAATGCTTTAACTTGTCACATAACAGCGCAGGAACAGTGGCTATACTGAGTTTAAATTGCATTTTGGTAGTTTGGGAATGTTGTGGCTGCATGTGCGTGGCCGCATTTTAGCACTAAAATATAACCGGCGATAATTGGTTGTATCTACATAAACTGGCAATATTACGGATTAGGTACTACTGCCAAATTAGTACACGGATTAACAGCTTAATAGTTACACGGTTTGTTATTGGAATTCATTTACAAAAATATAATAAATATGTATGTTTTTATATGTCCTTGTCTGTGGAATTTTCAAAACGCTTACTTTCATACTTGTTGATGGCCCTAAAAGCGAGTGTAGATTCCAAATCCTTCTTAGATTTTATAGGACACATTCCAAGCATACCACTTTTCCAAGCGTTTCTTTTGTGTTGATACGCGTAAAGTCCAATAAAATTGCTCTGACTTTTAGACCTAAGATTTTTATCATTAAAATGTTGAGCACGTCGATGTTCGTCGGGCACAAGTACCTAATAATATTTTCTCACAGTTCTATCTATTCGGTAGGCTTGTACAATTTAGCAAGTGAAATGATTCCCAGTTGATCCTCTAACCCTGATAGTTACAATGATTAGTATAAGTGGAAGAGCGCGATTAATATTCGGTCGGTGGCACGCCGTCACTCACTAAATAATCAGATTTTCCGCGCGGGTCGAGGTGACTCCTTCGAGATGTTATTAGGATGAGAAGTGGCGCTCACTTACATTAGTATTACATGATTATGTTAAAGATAACAGGATAAAATAGTACATAAATATGTATTTCTTTGAATTATGGAACGAAATAGGGTGTTGTTATGTTAATAACTGACGGATTCAGATCTTGATAAAGATTTCTTTCGATCGTGAATCAAAGAACTAAAATATTATATAGTAATAATATCTACTTACATATGAGTTACATATGTTTTATAATTTTATCCGATGTAATTTTACACAGCGCCAGGCGGAGAAATACAGTCTGTTTCCGTATTTTTATTTTGGCGCGCTTTTCCAAACAATTAATAAAAAGCCCATAATTTATTCGTAAATACTTTTGACCTTCAAATTGATGTACCGTCTGAAGGAGGGGATGGCAGCGCATGGAGGCTGGGCGGTTGGAATCTCTGCGAAGCCGCTGGGATTAGCGTCAAACGAAGAAAAAGAGAGGCGGGAAATAAGCCGTAATCCATGAGACGTGACCTAAATTCTTCCTTAAACATCGACGATTTGATATCCTCGTGAAAACAATTTGATTTCTCCCTTTCTTTTCTAACCGTGCCCTTTGACAGTAAATTGGATTGATTCGTGTTTTACGCATGATTATTTACATAATTTGTCTACATTTTCAGAAGACAAATTTTATTTATTTACATATCAATATAATTTCTGATTTGAATACCTAATAAATACTAATAATACGATGCTCTGGATTAACTATAACTTATTTGATGGAGTTTTAATACGTTACTTACAGTTTCTCACGACATATTTTACGTAAGCAAGTAAGGGAAATAGGTACTACTGATTAATAAGAACATTCTGTCAAAAAAGTATCGGGAATGGATGATTTGTTTATGGTCTCAAATTCTTTTTTTTTTTTTTGTTTAATTGACACTACTGTTTTCTATTTTAGTGCGGAGTTAGAGTTGCATCTGTTAGATTAAATAAAGTGCTGTTTTTAGTTAGATCATTTACAGTGTGTATTGCGAATTTCATAATGGACAAAAATGTCGAACAAAGAGTTTGTCTTAAATTTTGAATCGTCAATGGAATTTCGTGTTCGGAGTCATCGAAAATGTTACAGAAGGCTTACGGTGAATCGACTTTATCAAAAACACGTACCTACGAGTGGTACAAAGTGTTCAAAACCGGTCGAGATGTGATGGAAGATTTGCCTCGCTCTGGTAGGCCATCAACGTCTTCAACTGAAGACGTTGATCGCAAAAGTGAAGGAAATAGTGAATGAAAATCCTCATTCAAGTTTGAGAGGGATAGCCGCTGAACTTTCTGTGTCTCACGAGTCGATCCGTACCATTTTAAGTAATCACTTGGGTATGAAACATGTTGCCGCTCGGGTGGTCCCAAAAGACATGAATTTCCTCCAAAAACTCAATCGCATAAGAGTCGCTGAGGACATGGTAGAACGAGTGAATTCCGACCCAACGTTCATGAAACGCATTGTTACTGGTGACGAGACGTGTGTTTACGAGTTTGACATGCAAACTAGTCAACAAGCTTCGGAGTGGTGCCTTCCAACTGAACCGAAACCGAAAAAACCACGCGAAAGTCGATCAAAAGTCAAAGTCATGTTGACTGTTTTCTTTGACTATCGCAGTGTTGTGAGTTGTGCACACGGAATTCCTGCTGGAAGGTGAATCGGTAAATAAAGAATATTATTTGAGCGATAAGCGGCGTTTAAGAAAGCAAATTCGACGAAAAAGGCCAGATTTGTGGAAAGAAAATTCTTGGATTTTGTATCACGATAATGCGCCTTCGCACAAGGCCATCATTGTGAACGATTTTTTGACCAAAAACTCAACAATACCATCGAGCAACCACCTTATTCACCAGATATGGCTCCAGCCGACTTCTTTCTTTTTCGTAAACTAGTGTAGTGAGTGGTAATTTGCACTTCGTGGCACCCGTTTTCATTCGGTAGAAGACATAAAGGAGAATTCGCGGCGAGAACTGAACTCAATTCAAAAAAAAAATAGTTTAAAAAATGTTTTGATGATTGGATTATTCATTGGCGTAAGTGTATCATTTCTGAAGGAGCATACTTTGAAGGCGATAAAATAAATTTGGACGAACAACTAACATTTTGTGTATTAATGATCTTTTCCCGGTACTTTCTTGACAGAGTAGTATTACATATTTGCTTGATTTTTGCGCGATATACCCATCAACAAAAAAATATCTCATAATACATATACTTACACTCATGTAGGTAATCAAATAATACAATAAAGTTAACGCTGAATTTTCAATTCCATGAAGAATATTGAACAGGCAAGGCGAGACAAAGCGAAACACGGGAACTGTGAATAGCTTATTATTCAGCACAAGTAGACCTGCTTGAAGGTCCTCATATATCTTAAGCAGCATTTATTTATACCTACATTTTTAATATTCAACGTACTTTCTGTTATTCGCTTTGCTGAACGACTTACGCAATTATTTTGTACATATGTAAATCTTAAATCACAGGAAAAGAAAATTTAAAATGCATTTGTAGGTACATAGTGTTTTTCTTTCTGTATGAGTAATAAAAACCAATTACGGGCGTATGGGCGAAAACAAATCAGTGCTTACGGTACCGCAACACAGTAGCGTGTGGCGGTGCACATCGCAGCTCAAAAGATCAAGCCATCTTTTTTATTCATTCAGCGAATTTAATGACGATCTTTTTGTCAACTAATTGGTTATGCCTATTATTTATCTCGATTTGGCAGACTATAGCAAATAGGTACGTTCAGCCGGGCTAATATGCGCAGCAAGAAATAATTTTGTTATCGCCTTAGTCATACTTTATCTCTTCTCGGCACGTCATAATGCGACTACAGAATTATGGGGAGCTACGCGTGTTAGGTTTGTTGGTGTTAAAACAAGACAGAAACACCATAAAATGCACTTTCATAACCTTATCATAATAAAAACACAAAACTAACTTTATAAAAATATATACAGGAACAATAGTTAGCTCGTGTCGAAAGAAATGGCCTTGCTTTTTTATAATTTCGCAAAACAAAACACGGGCACGATGAGTCGCTAGATGTAATCGAGCTAAATGTTAAAGAGCAACCGTTTACATTAACCGCTTTTGTGAAACAAATGAAAACTACGCTCAGGGGCAGCGTTTCTAAGTTAAATTATTCTTTACTTTTTGTATCAGCATTCTAATTTTCTTTTTCTGAATATATACTCAATACTGAAAATTATAATTAATTTCTATGTATGTACTTCAATGTCAAAATTTATTATCAAGTACGTACGATACATAGAGATGGTTTTATTAAATGATTATTGACTATGTTCACTCCAGATCATGTGTTAATTAAGATGTTACGTTATTCTCTAATTATATTTAATGCAGGTTTCGTGTTAAGCATAAATCTTAGTTCTGTGTTGGAATATAGAAATACTATTAGCCGATTCTTATTTGGCCAGAAACCTTTCGCCACTTTTCATTTCGCCGAATAATTAAAACGCCGAATGATTAAAGTCCCGAATTATGTTTTGTAACTTTTTGTTACGCTGACTAGTCTGCTGACCACTGTTTCATTAGTTAACTGTATTGTTGGCCACTTTACACTTGTTAGATGGCTCATTTTCCCATTATGCAAGCAAAAAAACAATCAAGCGTGCATGCAAGTGTTTCTGGGTTTGCTCCGCCAGAAGACTCGCTTTGTCGCCCCTTCGCTTTGCTCGCACACTCGACCGGCGCTACGCTCGTGAGGTCGCCTACTCGCTTCGCTCGCCACCTCCGGGCCACACGCTGCGCTTCGGCCTCGTGCACTCGTTCCACTCAGGACCTCCTTCGCGAGCTTCTGGCTCCACGCTTTTAAATAACACTCTAGGCGTAGGACAGAGTCTGACTACGTGTAGTCGGGGTGCGTTAAGTCGGATTAACATTACATTCCGTTGTGTAAAAATAATGTTGTGCGAATACTTATTTGGCAAATTAAACAATAGCCAAATAAGTATTCGAATAAAATAAAATTTTTGAATGATTTTTTGGCCAAATAATTATGGTGTATAATAATATGCTACGCATATGCTGGTATATATACTATCACGCTATTGCTCATAGAAGCCGAGCAGCGGAACATTATTTCCACATAGCGAAGTACTTATAAGCTATATACAGAAGTTAGTGCTGCAGTGAACGGTCGGTGGCTCAAAGTGTCCTGCGTTCAAACCTCACTGTAGAAAAAGCCAATTTTTTTTTTTTGGAATGTGTATGAGTATTATACAGGGCTACTGGTAATTCGACGTATTCCTTACACCACGTTATAGGGGGGCTAATATGCAACAAATCTAACCCCACATATGTTCTACGAAATTCAATGGATTTCGAGATATTGCAATTTTTATATTATTTTTAATAATACCTAGAATTCCTTCTTAAACACTATTTATCTCTAAAATGTCAAATTGATCGGCTTTGATTATGATATTATCTTGTAGCTGATACTTTTACGAAGCTTTCTGCGTATTTAACTGTTCTTAATGACCATCCAATTGAAAGTAATCATTAAAAGTTAAATAAGTGTATTAGAAAATCATCGAGGTACACGATAAAGAATGATGTTTATCTCAAAAATTTACTATGACACTAAGTGTACAAAATGCAAGACAAACATCCTTATTTAATCAGCTATCCAACAAGGTATAGACGTTCAAAAAGTATTTAGAAACTAATGTAAAAATGTCTTATAATACTGACAAAGGCGATTTCTGAAAAATCTCTACAAGCACGCAGGTGGCCCGTTAAATGCAATTCATTGCATAATCCTCGCGTAGAGATTAAACAGCAGTCTGTTGGGCACCAACTGTCCTCTAAATGTCAGGATTAGATTAGGCCAGGTCGTTAGGTTATGTTTGGTCAGGGTTAGGTAGGTTAGGTTAGGACCTAAGTGTGCGAGGGAACACCGGGGCGGTTTTAGTCAGTAAGAGTCTGACAGACCCCTCTGCTCACCCCCAGGACGGAGGACATCCATGAGGATATCCAGTAGGCAAAAAAATATGGTCAGGTTAGGTCGTTAGGTTAGGTCACGGTTAGGCTTAGGTTAGGTCACAACTTCGATGCCCTGGGATCTAGAGACAAGGGCCCCCCGCGCTGAGATATTTTTTGAACGTCTATACCTCGTTGGATAGCTGATTAAATAAGGATGTTTGTCTTGCATTTTGTACACTTAGTGTCATAGTAAATTTTTGAGATAAACATCATTCGTTATCGTGTACCTTGATGATTTTCTAATACACTTATTTAACTTTTAATGATTACTTTCAATTGGATGGTCATTAAGAACAGTTAAATACGCAGAAAGCTTCGTAAAAGTATCAGCTACAAGCTAATATCATAATCAAAGCCGATCAATTTGATATTTTAGAGATAAATAGTGTTTAAGAAGGAATTCTGGGTATTATTAAAAATAATATAAAATTGCAATATCTCGAAATCCATTGAATTTCGTAGAACATATGTGGGGTTAAATTTGTTGCATATTAGCCCCCCTATAACGTGGTGCAAGGAATACGTCGAATTACCAGTAGCCCTGTATTTTGTTCATTGTTGTCAGTATAGGTGGCGTTGCAGCCATTTTTGAATCTCGATAATGTTTCGTCGCGTGCTATACAGGGTGTTAACGAATTCGTGTAATTCCTTCAAACCACATGATCTATTAAGGTATAGAGACCCCGCACGGGATTTAGATTGATTAAAAATAAATAAAAACTTTTTTTTTCCATTTTTTTTATGTTATTGGAAATTACGATGTCGTGCATAAATTAATGAAGGCACGGCGATACAACTGACGGGCACAACTAGCGCGATATCGCTCCACGCAGTCAGTTAACTCGAACGCTAAAATTACTCAGACAGAGAATGCGATGGATCATTTTTTGAAAACTTTTTTTTGCTGATTCTGAAAAAAACTTGTGCAGGGTCAATCAGTGTCACCAGTAGATCACGCGGTTTGGAGGAATTACACGAATTCGTTAACAACCTGTATAGTATATTAATATACAATTATTATGACTCATTTTAGCTAGGACATCCATTTCAACTGGGATTCAATACAGTAATATGATTTTATGAATCTTGACGGCCAATCAAGATGAGCTGAAACTCTACTTGAAGAAATGGTTCTAAAGATATTATTGCCTAGGTGGGCCACTTTTGTCTATTGCTATAATACATTGTTTAGTTGTTGCGACACAATGTTGTTTTCAGACTTCCATGCGAATGGAGTCGCGGGCACCGCTAGTTTATTTATAAAACCTTTAACAAAAAATAAACATGACAAGTAATTAGGAAGTACTCTGAACAATAAAACTTTTATAAGATTGCGTTTATCAGGCATAATATGAAGCTGTGTGAAAACTATTAGCGTTCTATTTGTGTTAAATTGGGCACGATTCCAAACATTGAATTCACTAAATATTAGAGCTTTTAAGGTAACGAAAATCCCGAGTGGAATCGAACTTATCAGACATCAATTCAATGTCAAAGAGCACTGGAAAGTGGCGAGTTAAGCAGTAACTGATGTGAGAAAATAAATTTCACTTGCATATAAAGTGAAATCTGACGGCCATCGCACGTTCTAATAGAAATAACTTTTAGAGCCTTCCCACAATTATTGGAAAGGGTCCCGAAAGATTAGGAGGATTACGTATATGTGAACAAGCTGATATAATTCGTCCACACTTTGCGCAATGTTTCAATAACCCATATCACGGATTAAAGGGTTTTGGTTTGCGCATAATCCTTTCTTATTCCTTCGTAAATGGATATTGAAAAAATTTGATGGGCCCCTTTTTATCGGAAACTCTTTTTCAGAAGTGCTCTATTTTGCCTCTCGGAATGACGTCGATTTAAGGTGAATGAACGAGCGAAATCCCTCTACATGGAAGAGGCGGTCCTGAGGAGGTGATGAGTTTATACAGTACCATTTAGTCGACGGCGCACCTTTGAACCAATAAATTGGCGTCAAGAATAAGCTTACTTACTTTTCAGCAATCTTTTACGTTCACTTTCTTGTGCGAAAAGGGGTGTCGCTTTCTTTCAGTTATGGAACAAATCTTCAGTATAAGTGGATCGACATTCAATTCTTACCATCTTGCTTCAATACGGTCTTGATGGCGATACTTTCTTTGGCAAAGTATACGTCGCAGAATTTTACTTTGTTATTCGAACTTTCCGATTTTGTGCCATAAATTTTTTACTCCAGAATTCAAACATAGAAGGATAACCTCCGGTTTCTGAATTAAGAATTCTAGGATAAGCAGTACTTACGTCACATTTGAGTATGGATTTGTCAAAAAAATGATGGATTTTAAAGCATGGATTTTAAAGACAACTCCGTATTCAAATAACTATTAGTTATCCTAGAATTCTTAACTCGGAAACCGGAGGTACCTATGTCTTAACGACTTATAATTCACGCACTACATAACTACCGGAGATATGATTCTTAATTGGCTCGTTGTTTTGTCTGTGATATTGGCGTCGTATAAATTCGTTATTATGGCTTAAATTTGCAAATCCGCATGTTATTATGGTGGAGGGGCAGCGGCTACTCTGTCTAGAATTTCATTTAACGATCCCAGCTCGACAATAACCGTCCGTGGAATTTAATGGTTCGTAAAGCGGTCTCGATTAAAACTGCCGTCTGTATGGATAAGGTCAGTCGTTTTAGTATATGGAGGCAACTTTTAATGAGTTTATGAGCGCTCCTGGCTTCGCTGGCTATGTAGGTAACCCGTCTGTAACTTATTCCCAAAAGTCTCATTTGACGTATTAGTTTGTCCGTGTGAAATTTTGAATGACAACAGCTGTAATGTGATTTGGTTTAAAATAATAAACGCGAGAGATGGGTGTATTAAAGGATATAAATGTTTGCATATCATTTCCGTTGCTTATTTAGGATTCAAAGAAAATGTAGAAATATTAAATGTTATGTTTTTTTATAATTTAGCGTATGATTTATAGTCATCTAAATCTAAACTAGGTTTTAGATCAGCTCGCACGTGCTTTGCACAATTGCATTTAGTATTTCCAAGGGCTCTGGAACATTATTCTCACAAGAAAGCGTGAGGGTAATAAAACAATAAAGTTAATGATGCTTAAATACACACATGTAGGCGAGTCAGTACCATTGGCTGCCGCCAGAGTTTCTCCTTCCGTTAGTCTATATATTTAAGACGTCATGTACAAATGTTGCACGAACAAGGTGCAGAAAGTTGGACAGCAAAAGGGACATAAATCAGGGCGTGGAGTACGCCAGCTGGCAGCTCGTGAATAGTTCTGTCGGGTAGCGACCGCGTATGACATTCGATTACCCTTGTGCCAAGAGAACGTCTAACGTACCCCTTACTCGACGCGATACATTGGAAAATTAAAGTCAAAACAGACGGCGAAAGAAATTCTTTTGATGTCATAATTGTACGCTGCAGTAATTATTCGTCGCACGCAAGGATATAATAATATCACACTGAAAAGTTTCAGATTTTATTTTATTTTCGCTTGTGGTTGACAACAATTTGTAACGAAAATTATTATTTTTAACGGAATGTACAGTAAAATGTACATCTTTTATTCAAGAATATTATTGAGTACGAAACTCGTTCCTTTCCTTATGCATTAACTAGAGTGCAAGTTCTAAGAATCTAAATAGCAGTAAATGTCCTTACTCGAAAATTTACAATAGTATTATGAACACGTTGGAGCTTTGTCTTAATAATTAATTTCCTTTTATAGTAACTTAATTTGTATTTAAAAAGAGAAATACTGCAAATGATTTTCTCAATGAAAGATATCTTGGCCGTATAGCTATAGCTATAATGGTTAAAAAATAATGGAATAAATGAGAAAATGTTGACAGTTTGTTTTCTAAATTGACGCTTACATTGATAGGCCGTCCTTAATATTAAATTAACTTAATATTGAATTAACTAAATATTAATGAATAAATCATGTTGTGTGATAGACAAGAGGATTTGTTTTCATAATATAAATTCGGAACGGATAACAGGCAGCTGATTGACCTCAATAAAATTATAGGTTAATTACAATAGTTACCGTCAAGTGCTTGAGGAAGGAAAGTGTTCGGGAAATACAAACAGTTGTGCATGACTTATGTTTGAATCACATGACTGCTCGTAAACATCCTTGTTGTTTTTGCCTGTTACCCTTTTATCGTCACCACATAGTTATAACCCTCTGCCGAAATGGCAACTACCTATAAAATACATGACAAAGGCACTTGATTTCGATAGTATTTAACTAGGAAAATCGTTTCATTAAGATTTAAGAGGTCCGTTCAATACCTATAGTATGGTTAATTGGTTATTCAACTATCAATGTGCGTTCGAGTGTGCCCATTATACACTATTCTGTACATGAGCTAAAGGTCAAACTAACTATCATTAGCCTGCAGGCATCCATCCTTAGACACTAATACAATGACTTGTCTCTACGTTGTCATAATCATCACTCGTCTCGTTGATCGTTCTATGTTTTTACCTCCATACAGGCTGATGCTGCACATCCTTTTCACAAAATCCCTTAGTCACATTTACGAAACCCATGGAACAAGTGTAGTCTATTCTTTGCCGGAAACCCCACGATAAAAAGTTAAACTAATCTAAGGAAAAACGCTTTTTTAAATCTCTTACCTCGTATCAATAAAATCTATAAATCAGTGATTTTGAAGACGAAATCAATAGAAAGTAATACTGAGGGGCAAAATGTTAATGGAGAGGTAGACATTTAAATAAGGAGGACTATGAAGGGGAATTTAGAAGTATAATTTACGTAAAAACGTTCTCTGTGTTTATGGGTTCTCATATTAATTGCTTAATTAACTACATTTTAAAGATTGTATAATCAGCAGTTCAAAAATGTTACATTGTGTTTGACAGAAACTTTGTAATGACTACATCCTTTTTTGCTAACGAAGCTTTTATGATGAAATTAAAAGTCAGAATATGGTGGCATTTAAAGTACGCGTAACAAACGGTTGTATTGTAAAAGTTGTTGGTATTCTATTTTGGAAATTGTACAACCGAAATCATTCCGACAGTGTTTGCATAAAATGTAATGGCAGATTGCGGCCGTGCCGGGAAGTACTACCAGCGATTCGCATTGTGCCATCTGCTCACATTTAGATCCCTTATAAAATGTTACTGCGCATTATCACACGTGGATATGGCCCCGGCCTCGCGGTTATTTCGAAACGTTACCTTTTTATGACACTAATGGAAAATACTGTTTAGCTTCACACTCATATTTATTTAACGCACTCCACATGAGATATTCGGATTTTCTGAATGGACATTTCTGTTTCTGTTTTGTAGAACAATCAATCACGCCAGCACGCGATATATCCAATGTAGGGCTGTCGGTCGCTTTGCCACCCCTATTAACATTTTTGTAATACACTGATTGTATATGAATGTTTCTATATTTTTCAGTCACGTATCGCAATCTAGCATTTCGGTGAAATGAAAATCCGTTTAATGTTTTTACTGTTTTTGCTAGATATATTAGCGTACCTATTTGCCCGTTTACGATTATGGATGCAAGCTAACGCAAAATCAAATGTGTAAAGTTCGATACGACACGTAAGGTTGTGCAAATGACCATATAAATCATACTGACTGACGTTAAATTGACATATCGAAGTCATAAATCAAAAGGGAATACCATAAGAGAACAAGTTTTGACAAGGCACTTAACTCCGCCTGGGACAAAGTGGTTTTTGGTTTTACTCATACGATGTTATAGCTACGCATGTGAAACTGACAATGGAATACATGTAACTATATTTATAATGAAGTGTATCAAGGAAATGGAAATATATCTATTATTATTTCCATTTTCAGAAAGAGAGAGAGATAAAGAAAATACGCCACTTACCTACTTCCAGCATTGTAATTGTGTTTTCGGACAAGCGTTCGCCATACTAAACGCGGGGCGTATCGTCGACGGGCCCGCGTGAGTTGTATTCAAGGGATTACTAGATGAAGCATATTATATGTATTATAACACCAAAAGCGAGCACGGGCCTACCGCGCCGTCGACAACGCGCTCGTGCCACTCGTTTGATGTGGCGAACGTTTGGTGTGGGCTTTCCCGTATAAACAGCTCTCATGTATGTTAAATGAGAAACTGATTTTATAAATTAATATAAAATGGGGTAGACAGGTAGACCTATGTAATTCAAATGACGTTTACATTTTTTTTAAACTTCTATATTTGTCGACATTTAAAAAGAAACATCGATTAACCGCTAGGTTTATACGTAGCGGTTAAACGCATGCCATCCATGCAGGAATGTCGAACCCAGCTTCTGACTTTTCGGATACATGTCGGATCAGAATTTGATTATCACTTGCGTTAACGGTGAAGGAAAACAGCGCGAAGAAACACACCTCAGAGGGCTCCAAAAAGTTCTCGTTGGGGTGTGTAACCCACAATAGCTCAGGGTGATGGACTAATGCCTAAATTCTTCTCATTATGAAAAGAGGCTCGTGTCCAGCAGTGTGACAGTAATGGGCTGATTATGTTAAAGGTACAAGTCCGAGACGGGTTGCAGACCGCAAACTGCAAAAGTAGAATCGCTTGCGGTGCGATCTGCGGCTGCGGTCTGCGGTTGCAGTTTTGCAGTCGCTGTCGGAATAGCACCTTTAAAGTGCACACCTTAAAGATGCTATTCCGATGGCGACTTGGTTGCAGTCTGCAGTTTGCAGCCCGTCTCGGACTTGTACCTTTATGCTTACATTAAGACAGCTCTACTTGGGATGCTGCTCCCAGGCCGTGAGGCCGGAGTGGTTTATAGATAACCAATGTCTATTAAAACACGTCTAATACATTTATTAAGACGAATAACAATGTTTAACTTCAAAAACTTTTTTTATTTAGTTACACGTTCAGCGATAAGACCGCCATTGTACCATTCAATATATGATATTGTATAAGAGCTGTATTACAATTTTGGTGTACAATAAAGTATATTCTATTCTGTTCTATTCTATTCTACACGTGTCATGTTTCAATGTTACCGGGACGGATAGATTTATTCCCAAATAACACCAATTAAGTGCTTTAATTACGATCGTTTTTATTTTTTTTTAAAGATAACTAAACGTTTTGGTTGACGATACTTCTAAATAATAGATTTATTCAATTGCTTTAATTATTTTACATAAATGCGGGCAGGTATGTTCATCAAAATAGATTCACAACGAGACGGTGAAGAGGCAATAATAATAGCTAAGATTTTGGCGCTGTTGATAAACTTCTTATATTTAAATAATGTTGGAAGAAGGGGATTTTACTCCGGACTGACTTTTTATGACGACTGAAGCTTTTACGTAATTTTCAGAATTATAAAAGTTGAGAAAAGTGTTCTAACTCTTAGGATATGAATATGGAATCATTTAGTTGTAAGATTTTTATGTCTCTTTCAAACGAATTGCTTCAAGCGAGAAGAAATAAAAATGATTTGTGTTCCTTTTTGAATGCGAATATTGCCTAACTAGAATCACATAGACCATCTCGTTAACTTTTTTGATATCTTCTTATTGCGTTCAATGTAAAAACTGAACATGATAAAAAAGAAGAATGTGTATCTAAGAAACATGAAAGTAAGCAAAAAACAGCAAAAACTAGTGCGTGAGAGTATCTTAGAACTTGTATCATTATAAGTTATTACTTGGGTCATAGTTCCTTCTTTTGATGTACAAATTCTGTCTTGCTATGACCATTTATAAACCTGGATATTTAATAAATTGGGATAAAAATAGTTCCTTGTGACTAATTATGAATTGACTATCTTAATTAAGTAAAATAAAATAAAAGCCTCGCAAATAATTAACAAAAAGCAAACATAATATTATTTAGATTAAATAAACCTAGGTACTGAAGTTTCTAAGCAACTAAAGACAGATTTTGGCAACACGCTTCTCAAACAAACTTCTTACTAACATTTTCAATTAAAAATATATAACTACCGCCACCCAGACTGGAAAAATATTTTACATCCAAACTTTTTACTGTTAAGCCGAATTTACATTACGAAACAAGTTTCATGCATGATGAAATTAATTTCATGACACTACTTTCAGTACCTGTGAAACTAGTTTCATTGAAAATAATAGTGTCGTTCATGGCTCCGCCAACATCAAAGCTTTATTCTCTTTATTCGCTGGTATTCATTGATAAATTTTATATTTTTATGAGCTGTCCAACGTTGGTTTGTTTTTTTTTTTCGTCTTATACCGCCCTTACCTCGACTACCGACTAAAAAACACACATCCTATCAGCGCAGGCGCTTTCGTGACACTAGTTTCGCGTCGCGTTTATATGATGACATTAGTTGCATGACACTAGTTTTATCCAAAAATCGCGCGCGACTCGAAACTGTTTTAGTGTCGTGAAATCGATGTATCCATTGTAAAACTTGACGTTGACACGTAAAATTGTTGATGAAATTAATGTCACGGAACTACTTTCATGCCACTAGTTTCGTAATGTAAATTCGGCTTTACACACTATTCATTTATACACCTTTTGTATAATCTCAGGTAGGTAAATCGTAAAGCTCAATATATATTTTTAAATATTTTTAAGCAATCCTTATGGCAGGGGAGTTACCATTATCTGTTACAGCAGGATTGTTTTAATATTATTACGAGAGTGAGTAAGAGATGGCGCTAGAGAGCGGTCTAGCGCAGTCACTTTCCCTGCAATGATTAAGACTGAGCAAACAATAATGTTTGCTTAGATAAGTAATAAATGAATGACAATAATAAATAAATCATTTATATCTCACCACAATATTTACGATGACAAGGACATATTGCTTAGTAATTTAATACCTACTAACAATTTTAGACATAACAATATTGTGGGAGACTGATGCTTAAACATTCCTAATATTACGATGCGAGAGTACCGGTCTCGCACCCTAACTGCAAAACACACTTGCAAACGTAATAGCTTTGATTTTGACAGTTAAATAATGTCCATTGCACCGTATGTTTTAGTAATTCGTCGCCTTGATAACTATGCACTACGTAATAAACATTGCGATTGCGAGTGTGTTTCGCAATTATGGGTGCTGAACGTATTTACGATAGGAAGCGGTTATAAACGTGTGTATAGAGTGCTATTTTTAGTATCTCAAAAGCCGGGACTAGTCCAAAATAGTTTCATTAGAACTGCCTGTTTCTTTTTTTTATAAATATCCTAGTTACTTGCTATGTTGCTTTATGTTGTGTTAAGTTCCCCAGGAGAGTACGGAGTGCGTGAGGTATGCCGTGCAGGAGTTAGGTTGTCTAATACCGTCTCAGGCCACAATGTATCTATTCGCGGTCCACTATTGTGCGTAGACCTATTGAATCTAGGTGCAAGTTATTTTTGAAACAAAATATAACATGCTATACAAAATGCACCAATCGATTCTCCTGAAGATTCAGAAGAAACTAGTTTCAGGTTCAGTGTTAAGTAAAAATAAATTGGTATACATCGTTTTTTTTCTTTGACTGAATGGCTACTTTCCTCCCCTCCACTCGATATGCATACATGTCTTATACACTTGTGACTAATGTTCGAAACCCGCGTCAATGCTTGACGAAGGTGAAGGCACAGGTGTACCCCACTGGAGCCAGTATTGACGCTTCAGTTACGATTTCTATGCCAATAAATTCCAAATCAACGTTGTGATAATATCGGTCGCACCCGTCGTTTCTCATTTCGTAACATCGCACCAAATAAATTGACGATCGAGTGACAATTTATTTTGTACGGTGTTTTGAAAATATTCTCTAAATGTCATCTTGTAGGTATTATACAAGAAAAATATCTAAAATATCCGACTGCAAAATTAAATCTAGCGAAAATCATGTTATACTACACACACATAATTAACGGAAGTTTTTTTTTTTTTTTTATTAATGGATTACTGCTATTGCTGTGACGGTTTTTTTATTCAAAAGAAACTTCAATTAGGACAGGAAAACCAATTTTTTCTTCAACATGCATGTTGAAGAAAACATTGGTTTTCCTAAACGATTAGAGGTAAATTGGGCCCAGTTATGATATTGCAAAGTTTTTGTGTTTTTGATAAGAACTTTGGTTTATTTAAGTGATGGTGGTTTGGCCTTTGTGTATTCGTTGCATTTGGAGAATAAACATTGTGTAGAGGCTAAAATAAGTTAATTTTCCTGCGAAAAAAGTTACGAGGGATGTTACAGTGATCGATAAAAGTCATACCTATCGTGCATTTAAGCACTGGGTGTATCGATTTTAGTAATTCCTCGCAATGACAATCGGTTCTGGCAAACAGGATGTTTCGTTAGAAGACGAGGACAGTGCGGCAATCAGGAAAATAGCGGTTCTGATGATCGGTTTATAAAAGTTCAAACCGGTTCAGGCCCTGAAAAATTGGCGCAATGCTGCTGGACCCTGCATCCTGGAGGAGGTCTGTATTTTGCTTGTGAGTGTGCGAAAAGAAAGACGACGTCTCATTGAAGCAAATCTGAAGTCTAACGCGACTGCTGAAGGTCCAAAACGTGCGGTACGTCATCGCTTAGTGAAATAAAGTTTTGCTCGTTAACACTGAGATCAGACTAAGAAGTTAGAATAAGATTTTTTTCAGGCGCAAGCTGTTTTTTATGCATTTTTTGGATGGGAGGTATAGAATATGGATACGTCAAGGGAATCGCTTTGAACAGGAAAATTTTATAGGAATGTGCCTTATACAGGAGGCTCCACACCCAATGGTTTGAGGTGGCATTTCTTTTGAAGCGCACACGTAGTTAGGCTTATTTTTTTATTTTATTTTTATTTTTATACCTAAATTCAATTAAATGATTATTGATTATTTGTCCGTTTAATGCATTTAACCCTAATTTTAAAAGGGGAATTATTAATCGGGCGAATAAATAATATATGGAAGACTGTTAATGAGATACTTTAATACTAAACCGAGCGGAATTAAAATATATTTGCGAAAAATTAACTTAACTGGCGATAATTAATGAATGATTAAAATTCGTAAAATGAGCTACTAGCAGTGGGAAACAGTTAAGCTTCGTATTCATGGTAAACATTTGTTTAGCAACACGGTTGCATAAACATGTTGCCGAGTTGCTGTCAACATATTGCGGGCAACACTTGTGTTGCGGAGTTGATCACACCATGTTGCAGAGTTGACGCCCGGCGAGCGAAAACATCAGTTTATCAACAAATGTTGACGTATGTGGACGTGTTTGCAACTGTTTATAAACATGGCGGTAGTGTGGAGCAACGATAAAATTATGCAATAAATTAATAGAATTATTTCAATCAAAAGCGTTACTATGGGATTCTTCTATCAAAGAATACAAGGATAGAAACAAAAAGAACGATGCATTTCAAGAAATTTCTCAAGCCCTAAATGTACCCAAAAAAGACGTGGAAACTAAAATACATGTACTGCGCACTCAGTTTACTAGAGAGAGAAAAAAAAGAATACAGAGAACACAACACTACTTCCTCGGGCAACATTTTAACGCAGACTGGCGTGTGTGGACAACCCATATTGATTTAAACAAAGTTTCCAGCAGCATTCTCGCCGTTCATCAACAACGTTGATCAACTGTTGCTAAACAAATGTTTACCATGAATACGAGGCTTTAATCTGAGCTAGCAACTAAAATTCCAAGTGTCCGAATTAAATATTAACTTGGGCGAAAAAAATACTGAATGGGCGAAAAAGATACTGAGTGGGCGAAAATAAACATTTCTTTACCCCGACACGGATAGGTCATCCACTTCGTGTTAGGTTACTTTAAACCCTGCAGACAGAAATAGGAGCCCCACACAGCGGGGCTCCGTCGACGCTCCTTTGGAAACCCAAACAACCTTACAAACATACAACAATAATGTGAGTGGAATTTGTTCGCTTAAGAATTATTATGCTGATCGTTCTGAATAACTAGTACCTCAAATTCGAAATTTTAAGTCGCCGTTTTCAATATTTGTGTTCGCCCTCAGTCTTTCGCCCACTTAGTATTTCAGTACGCCATAATCAGTATTTTTGACACCCTTACTTTGAATTTATATTCGATCGTTTAAATACTACCCATTTTAAAATATTTAAACAGTACTAAATTATGGGAAAAAACGGTTTTTTGTTGTGTGCCGCTAATTATGTGTGTGTGTGTAAATTATTGGTCAATCAATTTATTTTATTTCAAATTCAGTGTTTTATTCAAAAAGTTAATTTTCTACAACATTATAAAGCCTACCCTTTGTTGGACAAATACAACTAATGCCTATTCTTAGACGTAATGTTCTTCTTAAAAAAGGGGTAGGTAATTTACTTAAAAAAAATGTATACTCCTGTTTTAAGGGAAAAAGAAACCCTAACGACGCAGTCCCTTAGAATTTAGGACACGAGACGTCTTAAACGAGCAAGAAGTCTGTACAAACGATCCAGAGATGTCTCAATTTAGACATCTCGTCCGCGGCCCTCTCGCGCTGAGAATTAATTTAAATGAAATCATCACAGTTTATTCTACTGTGATGGCGAAACGGGCGTTCAACCGACAAGAAAGCGCCGCAAGACTCATTTACAATTCCAATTAAGGGCAATTCTCATTTACTTTTGTCCTGCAGAAGTAACGAATCTAGTCTCGTGCACCACCACTCTCGACCTCCAAACATTTATGGGGATAGTTTCCGCGCGCTCAACTCAGTCGATAATTTATAGTCCTATGTTCGTTTTTGTTTCATCCTGCGTATTGCGTGCGTGCGAGCCGCCGAACATCTGCCTCTAATTGTATTTTATTTCCTGATAATAACCACAATGTACCTTAGTTTGTAATTAAAAGATAATGAATCGTACAAAGCCGATCTGTTTTATGTATTGCTTTTAATCCATTATCTAGTCGTTAAAGATGGCGGCTTAATATATTGTCATAACCTACTTACTAACTTCTTCGAGGAGCTATAAATCTATTTTTAAAATATCTTCCCGATGGCGGACCTCGCTGGAATCACAGCAGACGAGTGAAGCTACGGGATTTTCTTAAAGACTCCGGTCGCTTCCAATAGATACTGGTATTTGCTGAATCCTCGATTGCGAGCTTAGACATTCAATTTAACTTACTGTACGCTAACGGAGATTTGTGATAGCGTCGTACACAGACTTGGTGAACAGTAATTTATTATTTTCTTGAGTAAGAGACGCCTACGACGCACTGGCTTTCAACTTATGAAGTATCTCACATCTTGGATACTGTATTATTATTGAGAGTATTACCTGTCACTCTAACCAAACGTTACCTACGTCAAACTGTGTGCCAATATTTTATAACAAAGCGTTGTAGCACCGAAGTGCCGACCTCTCGTACCAAATTATGACGTTCGTGTACACATGCATGTCAAACATCAGTTACAAGTGTTGGTGTATTTGAGTTTTAATAACATTGTGAACAACAGGCTCAGTGGAGTGTTTTAAAACAAAACACTGCAAACTATTAAATTGATTTGAACGGTGATGTAATTATTCATTTAGTTTATTTTACGCATTTTTTTAACTGGTTGGGTCACGTACAAATTCAATGATATTCGCGCGAAATACTTAGTGGGTGGTTGGTGAGGTAGTGATATTTAATTCTGGCAAACTAACGGCTTCCCAAATGACGGCGCAGCGCGTTTGTGGCCGCCCGCCCTTCAAAGGGTCTTAATCGGCACATAAATTTTATTTTATGTTTACTCTATGTATATGAACGGATGGATTGAAGACTATAATATGGTGGTCTTTAAAACTTGTCACGTATATTTTTGTGTATTTCTCGGCATACATTTAAAGTCAAACTATAAGCGCAGTTTGCGACGATATGAAATATCGCTGAATTGCGATATAAAATAAAGACTACACTACAAAATATAAAATAATGAAAAAAGAATGGGCATAAATATCTTGCACCGCAGTCATATATCGGGTCGATATTTTTAGGTCTATATTTCGATATTTCTAGGTTGCCAGTAAGACTAGATCGCGATACGACTGGATCTCGATTAGACTAGGTATCCTGACGTGTACATCTCGAAATGACTAGGTAGTCTAATTCGCTATACGAGTGGTTCTAGTTTGGATCACATCGTTATTTGACATAATATCAGAACACACTTTACTGTATCTATAATAATATAACGCAGTCGTTCTTTAATTTAATTTTTTTCTTAGTACAAACGTAATCAAGAACTTTCATATTTTCATTATTTTACAAATTCTAAGCTAACTTTAAAATTACTGAGATAAATGATAGCACCTTTCTTTCTTTAACATTTTAGTCCACAGTGATGAAAGCGTGAACAAAAATTATCCCAAAGTAGACCTGGGGGCGAATTCTTAAAGAAATTAAGTTTTAGGATTTACTTTCCACTTTTTTAATTTCATACTTATCGTGTTATATCTAAATTAATTCTGAATACTTTATAAGTATATGTATATTTCTATGAAATTCGATGTTAAAAGTTGGTCGCGACCGCAGGTGCGCGTGTCACCTCGACTCGTATGAAACATTTCTCTCTTGCAACTTCAATTCATATTTTCTAGAAACAAATTGCTGTATTTATGGCTCTTAGAAGTTTCCAATTGGAAACTCATTAATAATTCTAGAAAAAACAATATGTGAAGAGTATTACAGCAGGGTTTTATTTTGATTAATTATTAATTAAAACAACGTGGATGCATACTTCCATTACTAAATTTTGTGCAGTAACATCGATAGCGTGGTCAGCAGTAACGGACATAAATGTTTATTACCTTCGAAAATAGCTTAATGGACGCCTATCAGTTTGTTAATATTTTAATTACTGTAGCGAAATTATTTCATCGGGTAAGTATTAAATATTTGTAATTTTACTCAAAAGCAGACGAACCAACTGATTCAAATAAATTATTCGGCTACAGTGAAAGATTTTCATTTAATAATAAAATAAAAGAAAATTATGCACCAAATACTATTTTGTCATACCTTGTGAAAATACATTTAGACTTTCAAATGAGGTATTATAAGATTACTAAGTATAAAAAGTATTTCTAGAGACTTCTTAGAAAAAAACATTATTTTCTATGGAGTAAAAGAGTCATAATTTTAAATTGCTTATCCATATTCATAAGAAAATTATAATAGACAGACTGAATAATAAACGAGTAATTAAAATAGGGGTCCTGTTTTTCCCCGATATGGTAATAAAACGTGTGAAAAACCTTCGTTAATAGTGATATGCAGAGCCGGAATATTTATTGATACGAACTGTTGAACCATACATTGCGACACGTTATTCAATCCGATTTTATATTAAATATTTTGTTTACCTATATTTAGATACCTACGTGGGGTTAAAGATGTCGCTCTGTGTTTATGACCTTGTTATTCGTTGTCGTAAGAAGCGAAGGGCTGTAGGTGCGTGTACATACTCCTAAACTTACTAACGAGCTCTTTATCGGGATTACCTACAGTATTATACTCAACCAAAGCCCTTGATCATGAGCTGCTCACGCAGCATGGTCACGGTCAGTTCGGTCCATGAGTAAAGCCGTACATACTCCTAATCGTGTAGAAGGTGCACTTAGGCGTCGAAATATTCATTCGCATCACTGTCATCTGGGAGTGTGCCCAGAAGACTGGCAGCGTTGCCACGCTGGATGGCAACGCTAATTCTTTGGCCAAAGAATAAGCCAGCCCTCTGATCACGCGAAGTGTCGATCAGTCTTTGGGCAATTTTCTTGAAGAGTAGATGTGCATTCGGACCCCATGACCCAAGCATTTCGACCACAAACGGCTCAAAGTCATGGCAACCAATGAGGTTACTATATTTGCGCCATCCGCGGCCGCCAGCGCAGCCCGCCGAGCTAGGAAGATGGGATAGAGCAAGGGTTTCGACACAAGTTGCGTCCCACACCAAAGGCCATCTTCCATGGCAATAGTGACATGCCGTCTGGTTTCTTTCCATCGTCACGTGCCAAACTTTTGGGTTCTAGTACAGCTGGCACGCCGGCGGTGTTAAGAACATGACGGATAATGTCGTTAATATTGGCGTGCCGTGCTATGCGACCTGCACTCCTGCAGCAAGACAGGCCAAGATGTAACTCCTAATCATGAGTATTAGTCACGAAAGTTATTATAGGTAATTATTAAAAAGTTTAAATAAGTTTCCTGTCTCTATATGAGTTATGACGTTAAGATGTTCTGCATAATGCTGAGGTGGAGGTCTTTTAGGCTTCACACGGAACATATTCTGTTTCTTATTATTTGTATCTGTTGTTTTTGCATAATAATATAATTAATGTACCAGTTTGTTTGCATAATACGGATCATGAGTATGTTGATTCACCATAGACGGAGAGAATTCAATGACGACTCGGTTCCGAATTACATTTAAGCTAAAATATTTTAGATTTCATCTCAAATATTGTCCAAATATACTCTTCATTTTCTTAAGTAATAAAATAGGATCCATGTTCAACAGGTAATAAGATACGATGACAAGGATCGTATTATCGCGCACAAGGCAAAATCCTGAAAGTGGGTTGATTTATTGCACGAAATATCCTTGACGCAGCTCACAGAGAATTATGTTTTAGCCAGGTACAAGCCCTTTTTAAATGTAGATCCCTCTTATTTCCACAGGAATCTAGTTTTACGAGACCTTTGGCCGCAGGAACTGCTCAATGTAATTTATTAGTGACAGAACAACTTACGTCTCTTTGAAAACCATCGAGATTCAATTTGAATCAAAAGGAATACTTAAAAAAACGATAAATCTTATTCATTATTGCGTTTTACCGGCCTAGCACTAAGGTCCGTCTTGTTTGAAAGAATAAAAATATTTACAATACCAGTATTTTTTATTCACAACTTGGAGAGTTTTCGGCCTTGGTTGCTTCCTCTGACGTCGTACGGATGATATACAACTATAGGCTAAAAAAGTCCTTGTGGTGAGGTATTATTTTGGTCCTATTTTAAGACTTCAATTCGATTTCAGTTGATTTCTGTCTTTTAAAGGTGCTTTGGTCACATTTCTTTTACATAACATTTTAGAGAGCATGACCTACAATGGATGGGTTCGTTTATGATTTCTTACGAGTGTGCCTTTTGCCCTCTAAACCTTTTTCAGGTCTCTTGTTTATTCTCGTAGCGTTTTCTTACACAAATCACTTTAACATCAGCTGTTCCGGCCCGCCTTCTTTGTAACATCTACGCGAAAAAGGAGGGCCGCCCGTTATAAGTTTGACGCCAACGTTTGCAGCCAATGTATATAGCCAACTATTATGTTTGTGTGTTTGTCTGAGTTATTTATTTATTAGTCTAGAGTTTCGCAGCTGCACAACGTGTGGATGGAAATTTGTATAAAAATCTAATTAAACTTTGTGACATCTTTTTATTAACGTATTATCAGCCAGACGAGTCGTATTACTTGGAGAGTGATGTATGTTTCGTGTGTATAAAAAAATGTAAAAGCTTTTTAGGGTACGTACGTATCATAGAAATGAATTCAGCATTTTCAAAAAGCATAATTACGTTTCAAAATTACAATGAAATAACATCCGAAGAGTTTATTACCACATAGTTATAGTTATTCGAATTAACTCCCCTATACCTATATTTGTCATCTGTTGTTTCCCATCTAAGTAATTCGCTGAAAGGGTATTTGGATGAAATAGCCATCACTCAGAGTAGTCCCGTGGAGCTTAATTTTAGACTCCACGTAACAAATGACAAGTGTGTTTTGCTACGAAATGACAAACGTTTAGTGAGCAACGTTTGCACTATGAAACATGTTAGGACTGATGAAATGAATGAACAGACACATTAAATTTCTCGCGCGCATATTTTTTATTTCATGCTATTTTAAGGTTTTTGACAAAACACAAATTGTGACTTGGATGTTGTAAGTAGTTTGGATTTTCGTTTATTCATTTTTCTTAAACAAGTTGTAAAAGAATTCGTGTAATTCCTTCAAACCACATGATCTATTAATTGTATACGAGTAGCACCCCGCACTGGATTTAGACTGAATGAAAATTTTTTTTTTTCTTTGTTATTTTTTTTATTTCATAGAAAATTTCGATTCCATGCGGAAATGAATGAAGGCACCTCAACACAGCTGACGTGCACGAGTAGCACGATATCGCTCCACGCAGACAGTTAACTTGGGACGCTAAAATTAGTCGGATACAGAACCAAGGTTAGTTTTTTGAAAACTTTTTTTTGTTGATTCTGAAAAAAACCCTATGCTGAGTCAATCAGCGTCACCAGTAGATCACGCGGTTTGAAGGAATTACACGAATTCGTTAACACCCTGTATAAGCGCCAAATCCACTAGCAAGTTTTGGTGCACAAGTTATTGCACTCCATTGGTCGCTCAGTTCGTAAAACTTGCAGAAGTCAACTTGCTGTGGGTGTGTGCACTCTACAGCTTGAAAGTCGGTTGCACAAGTCAACTTGCGTAACAAAACTCACTACTGCCTTTGGCGCTTTTCGAATTACATATTTTAATATTACTATAAAGGAAAAAAACAAATATTAAAGTCGGCACCCGCATCGGGAATAGAGTCCAAGCTAGCGAGGGTCAGGGCTTATTTGCATAATTTTTAAGTCGAAGAATAGTTAATTCTTAAATATTTTGCTCCAGCTATACAAGCTTAGTTTTAGTATACATATACTAAACCTCAAATCCATCAAAATAGTTTGTTTAGAATCACTAGGAGAATCGATTGACATATTTTTACACCACATTTTTTTTTTCATTAATTTCAATTTTGTTTCAATAGGTTTCTACCCATAACAGTTGACGGGAATAGACACCTTGAGGCTTGAGATGGTCCGCTCGGTCAGTTTCCGTGTATTAGACAACCCCTGCATAGCACATCTCTGGCATTTCACACTTTACTAGGGAACTTAACGCGACATAAACTACGGTGTAACTTGGAGATTTATAAAAAAAACACATATTCAGGTAGTTCTGATGAAAATAACGTTGTATAGGGGCCTTAAAGGCACTTCCTTTTTAATATCTAAATGTTGATTCCACTTGTTCTACCCTCGTCAAATAATAAGTAAGTGTAAGTTATCAACAAAAATCTGAGTTATTGAACGTAACCAAATATCCGAAAGGCAACACGATCTTTTGATTCAATTATTACGTTTCAGTCTCATTAGTGAACAGAAATAAATATCTCCAACTTTCACAAAACCTTGGCCTACGTCTGCAGGAAGAACTCATGACATACGAGCGCAAAGGGCTTATTCTATCTTATCGCGAGCCCAGTAAACTTGCTTTGAAAACTCCACTGGGAATACACTTGCGCCGAAGACAAATGGAATCGTCCGCGACACTCGAAAGCGATAACTGCGAAAAAATATGTTTTACCGGAGATAATTCTAATTTCTTTTTAATTTATTGTTTGTACTTATCATTTTTTAAAAACTTCTTCTTTTAAACTTTTTTCGGGTGGCAGTTTTAATTCTGGTAAAACAAATAAATTGCTGCTAGACATGACAATTTACTTAAAAGCTTATCTTTATTTGAAACTACTATTATTACCAGTATCTCCCTAGTAAGGTGTAGTAGTATCACCTTTTTCACCATCATCTTCATTCACCTTCTTTCCATTTTATATTAAACCTTTTTTTATCACAGGCCACAAATTTTTGGAATTAATCGAAATTGGAGAGGTTTGGTGGTCTTTGGTCTTGTTTTTTGAATTGGAGACATGGAAGTGGATTTTGATATAAGTGTTATTTTTTTCTATACGTATATATATCTATCAATTATAATTTAAAACTGCTCCATGCAACACCTGCTTTTACTTGGGACTCGGAGGACTTATCTTGTGCGAGCTGGACAACCTGAGCATTCACATTCTGTTGAAGAACCTGCGTTCCCCTGGTACCAAAGTGAGAAGTATTCCGGTGCCCGATGGCAACCCTTTCTCCCTTCTTTTCAACTTCGTCTCCTGCCCTAACTACACATACGAGATCGGATCCTGGCTATTCTCTACCGTCATGACTAAATGCGCTCCAGCCGGTCTTTTTGCTGCCGCCGGTTTCTATCAAATGGCTGTGTGGGCCATCGGCGAACACCTTAACTACAAGAAGGAATTCGCTGACTACCCCAAGGGACGTTAAGCTGACTTGCCTCTTATTCTATAAGCATTTTATTATTGTTATGCATATGTACTAGGTATTGAATGCTCTACACCATTCTTTATAACTGGTGTAGCAGACGTGCTCAGGAGATCCTAGGGCCGTCTGCTATATATATTACAAAGGTAAGTAAATGTTTTAATGGTGTTGAATCTCACAAAATGAACAGTTTCGTCGCTGTCTTCTGACTGAATCTTTGATAAATCTACTTCAAAAATTTGTTGTTAACTAATGCATATTGAAGTGTTAATACAGTAGAACAATATCAGTAATGGTCGCTATTTAGAATAATTTAATTAATAACAGCGAAGCAATTAGCTCGGGTGTAATGAATTAATGGCCATATTTTATACAGAGGCTGGAGAATCATCTGCCATTTATTCAAATGGCTCCATTCGTACAGTTATCAAAGGCCCAAACAACGAACTGAGGACTCCGTTTGGGAATCTGGATAAATTAAGTCATAGAAAAAAATCGTAAAGCTGCTGCTATTACTGACATTGCCAGTAATTATTTCTTTTTTGTGTAAATAATTCTTTATAGCAAAAATACGTTAAATGCGTTAAATGATTTAGGTGGATCCTGGCACCATTTGTACCTGTTTAGATCATAACTAAAGAGCAGGTAAAAAGTTATTGCCAAGCGCTCGACCTTGTGAAATGTTTTTCGGTTAATCGTCCGCGTGTCGCAGCCATTTGTAATCGTCTGCTGATGTTCTGGTATAATGTTCTCGTTGACGCCTCGTTTGCGACAAGGAGTACAGCTGACAACTAGCAGAAAAAAACGATTCGAAATTCTCAAATTTTAAATTGTGTCGTACCCTTTTCAACGTGACGTGGAGTCCTGACGTTTGTCTACAAAACGTTACCATAAAAATATAAAATAAATAAATAAATAAAATAAATATTTGGGACATTTTTTTACACAGTACCATCTAGTCCCAAACTAAGCAGAGCTTGTATTATGGGTACTAGACAATGGATATAATACTTATATACTTTTTTTTTGTAAATTCATACTCATAATACATAAGAAACACTCAGACCAACACAAACACTCCACATAAATATTTGTGCCCTGTGGGAATCGAACCCTCGTGATCAGCTGTCCGACACTCGAACCACTAGACCAAAGACGTCGTCAAACAAAAAAAATTAAACATTCATAATATAGCTATTCTACGATTTTTGATGATGTCGTTTACGTTTTTTCGATAGCAGTCTCCTTACGGCTACAATTTACGTAATTACCGCTATATCAGGACTCACCTTTCGGTGAACAGAGTATAATATGACAAGTGACATTATAATTACACAAAAAGTGTTATTTGCGTGGTTCTTGATTAAATAGAGATACCTACACTCTATGTATTTCGCGGTTCGTTGCAATTTTATTGTGAGCAATACAACTTGCGACGCGACGAGACGATTCTTTGTGTGAGCGAAACATGAAAAGGTTGTTGTAACGTGTGGAATTCATTTCGTTACCTACTATCCAACTTCTGGCGGTGCCCTAGTTTTTCATAAAACTTACGCTCACATAAATCTAAATAATAAGCTTGTACCAAATAAATAAAGCTGTACACAAACGCTTAAAAGCTCCACATTCTATCAGTAATTCCACCAATTATCGACATGCTTTTTTCCATATAGTAAAATAAAATAAATAAAATCGGCACAGGAGCACGCGAATTGATTCGATTCAATCGTCCTAACCGTGTTCAATGAGAGCTCTCGAGCCGGCCGGCCGGGCGCGGTGGCGGCGGCCGCACGGTTCGCGCTCATGTCGGAATTTAATTGAAGCGGACGCAATTCGATCCGGCTCGACATATGACACGCACCATGCGACGCACTAATTACAGACATCATAGCCACCAGGACTAGAGTGACGTCTAGTGGTCATACGAAATTCACAAGTGGCTACGGGACGTTATTGAACCTTACGAGTAGCTTTACAAATAACATACCAGCATATGAGTAGGTATTCGTATTATTCTTAAATACAGAAAACGGCAGAATGTTTATTAAGTCTGCTTTATATTCTGTTTTGCGAAGGGATGACCACTCCAAATGTCAAGCCTTATCATTACTTTCCTATTTGAGAACGGTTGAGTTTCGAAAGTACAAAGATAAAGGGGAGCCAATTTTATTCAGCGAGTATTTAATTATGTGTATGCGAGGCAGTTAGGAAAGGCCTATTGCGATTAAAGTCTTAATAAACACGAGATTTTAATTCATTAATTTGTTTGAAAGGCCATCATGTGTCAATATCATAGTCACAAGTATCACCACAAGTCCGAGGTGGTGATCGGGCGTTTCCTACTACACGAACGAATACCTATACGAGCAGCATCACATACACAAACCGAGCTCGATCATCAAGCAAACGGAATTATAAAACAGAAGGAGCCTATTAATTATAAATTATCGTCAGATCATCACAACAATGTTAGTATAATTTTTTGATGAATGCTACACAAAGGTCAAAGGATTTATAAATAATCTGTAAAATCAAATTCAGTCTATTGCTAATAATATGTCTTAGTCTATAAGGCTAGAATAAGGCTTGGTATGGACACGTTTCGTGAGCATGTTTCACTGTGGCATTTAGCATTACAAGCTTCAATTCACCCGATTGATAGCAATTGAAAGTAAATTGCATTTCACAGTCTATAAAGTACCTATCTGTTTGTCCCGGAAAAGTTTGATAAATTCAATTTTCAACTGGGTAACTTCCGTGTCTGGGCGGTTCACGCTTGATACTTTTTGAATAAATTGGCCCCGCGCCGAATCGATAGTAGTATAGAAAACTCGGAAGTTATCGAAAGGCAACATAACTTTTCGTAGAATATTGAATCAGTAATATTCGTATTTCTGAGCTTGTTTGTGGTCGACGGACGGACGGCGTCACATCTATCAAGAAAAATATTATTTTTGGAAGTAGGCCCGAAATTCGCCGGAAATTTGACTTCCTGTGTTTTGTTATACCCATAAGCAGAATAGATACATCGTACTGACTGTATTACATTCATCGGCATGCCAACTTTCACGTCAGTAAAATAAAATTAAGTAAGATACGAGAATGGATTATAAATACTGTTAAAAATATTATAATAAAATACAGGAATTTTACAACTATATCTAAAGTTTAGATTTAATTTAATAAGCGAATCTCGCAAACAGAAAACAATGAAGTGCAAACGTTAATTTCCCGTGGGTTTATTTAAACGTTTTCAGCTGCAACATAAAATTGTTTAGAATGTTAAATTTGTCAATAGTACGAACATGTGTGTATGTGTACATATGTGTGTGTAAGCTTTATTAGGTCACAGAGCCCGTAGAAATAAAAGTTAATTGTTTGAATCAATTTGTTTTTAAATGCCACGTTTGAATAATCCGTAGAGCAGCCGCAGGGTTAGGCCCAAAAATAATTCAAATAGGGTAGTCCTCAATGAAGGATTAGTTTATGCGGTGAACCCATACCCTTTAAATCTGATGCAGGGTGGAGACCAGGACTAATCAGCGCGGATTGTTGCCCTTCCGCCACTCTACGCCCTGATTCAAGTAAATGAGAAAACTTTCTAATTGGAATTTCAAATAGGCCTCCGTTTATCCAGACGAGAGCTGTTCGCGGTTCGACGCCAACATGCTGGGCCGCATTATAATTCTCTTCGGTTTGGGTAATTGATATGGGTTTTAGTAATTTAACATCGTAGTAACTAATAGTACCTACCGTTGTCAACAGACCATTTGTTACATTAATAAATGCAGTTGCGTAATAACTTTTACGGACCATTACAATTAAAGGACGTTTTGTTGTCAAATATCTTTTTACGTGTAGTCTGGTAGTTTATACTAGTTTAATATCAAAGTTTGTTGCTAATAAGAACAAGAAATGAAGATCTCACATCACATCTGCTTGAGATTACTTGTACGCATCATACTTTAAAATATTTAAGATATTAACAGTGTGGTCTCATAAAGTTGTCGCGTACAAATGGAATCGTTTCGCGCTTACTATTTGCGTTGATGGTTAGACGTTCAAGTGGGTTAGTACCTAAAAGTTACAGTTTTGAAGTGTAAGAATAAGGTAAAATCAGTCATTGCGAGTCATCATGAATGTACCAAAATACTTTTTAAATGTCTCCTCACGATTCATGTTCAACTTCAAACGATCAAGGAAATGCTTTGAGGAAATTTCCTTCTCATGTGTAATGCTCTGAGAACGGAGTTAGGTGGAGCCACCTGTCACGTTTGGCATGCTCATTAAGCAATTTACTACACTGATGTGATTTCATAAGTATCTCTTTATGCCGCTAAGGAAAATAATTGTGGAAAATGCCTACTTTTATTCTTTATACACAATGTTTTTTCTTTATTGATTATACCCCGTGTGGTACCTACATCAATATTTTACGCATATTTTACTTAAATATTTTACTCATTTTTGTCACAATCCATTTTTGCTGTACGCTTCATGCAATTCATGACTCTATGATCTTAATAAATTTTAATCTACCTACTCCATTTTATACCTGTGTACAAATAGTAGGAAAAGGTCTCTTAGTTTCAAATAAACGGAGCAGGTTTCGATTTAGAATCGAATTACTATAGGGCATACTATACTACATAATTACTATAATACATAATGGTGTTCTGGTACCAACGCTTATGTATGGAAGTGAATGTTGGTCTTGGAAGAAGAGTCATGAAAGTAGAATAAATGCCGTGGAAATGCGTCCCTTGCGAAGTATGTGCGGTGTACCTTTGAATGATAGATTGAAGAATAAAGTGATAAGACAAAGTTGCGGTTTAAAAGATGATGTAGTGACAAAAATTGAAAGGAGTATGCTTCGGTGGTTTGGGTATGTTGGAAGATTGAGTGAACGACGATTAACAAAAGGAATTTATAAGGCGAATGTCAATGGAAACGCCAGTAGAGGACGCCCTAGAAGGACATACATCGATGTTATTGGTGATGTTCTTCAAAAAGGACAGGTGCGTAGTACTTTCAACCGGCGTGCGTGTATGACAAGATGAATGATCGTGGACGAAGCGAAAGGAGTATGTAAGGATCGTAGCATGAGGCGTTCTACAGTTTCTGCCTAACCCCATGGGGAAAAGGCGTGAGCTTATGTATGTATGTATGTATGTACTATAGGGCCTAACTAATCCACCAAAGGTTTCACTTGCATAGAATAAGTTTTATTGATAGATTTTATCCTGACATCAGCACTACCTATTAAACCTAGATCGGTATTCACTAGCTGGCTTTCACCATTACTCAAATTAATCGACTATGGACAAAATAATACACGTCTCCGATGCACCACAAAGTTAAATAATGAAAAGTACCTATAAATTTAAATAAATAAGTGGCTCACTCAACGGCTACGTAGCAGATCGATTATCTGCTACGACAGCGACGATGGCATGGGCCACAAAATGACATGTTAACAATGACAATATGTAATTTTGTCTATTCGTCCGTCAACAAAACCCTTGTCCGCGGGGATCACGCTGCGCCAGCTAGTGTAGCTATCATCATATCAGTTATGTCGTAGTAGTGCAATCCTTTTATTTGGGACTTTTTATATCAAAATTTTACACGTTAACGTAGACTGCCTCGTTGGTCTAGTGTTTGGAAGCGCGACTACTGAGCGTAAGGTCCTGGGTTTGATCCACAGGTCGGGCAATGTTATTGGGTTTTTCCGTGTGGAATTTATTAGTAGCTGCCCGGTTGGTGGCAATAGGCTCGCCCCCGATTACATGGGACTTGAAACATAACGGCGAAATGTGGGTGTACATCTCTACCCAACCCTTATGGGAATACAGGCGTGATGTTATGCTAATGTTTGATATGTTACACGTTTCAGGTGATAACTGAAATTGTTCAAATCCGTCTAGATTAAAGGACAATATTACTGAAATGAGTATTTCACTCAGAATACTTACCAGAGCGTTACTAGTACCTACTCGTAAGTAGGTAGTAAAGTGTTAAAAAAAGATGAATTAAAATCCAGCATTCGAACTGTTAGTCGTATAACAAAGCCGTCAGTGATAGGTGAACTTTCCTACGATTAAATAGGGAAAATGGACCGATGAATCAGCAGGAGCAATGCGCATGTATTAGAGAGTTTCGTCAGAGCATTCGCGTTACATCAGAGACGTTGTAAAACTTGTCCGGCCGATGGTCGAGTAAGCTCGGAACAAAATTGCCAATCCTCTTTCACAATGGACCGTAAAATGGTTTTCCGTTTTTGCCCGACCGAGCGGAGCGCTTCTCGTTGATTCACCGGACACGTCGCTCGGTGGGCTATCACTAGTGGGGGTAGTTTGTGGAAATAACTCTTCATATACCTGGATGACGCTCCGGGAAAAACTATACCAAGCATTTACACGCTCTTTAGTACCCGCATCCTCGTAATTACCTCGAAACTAATGTTAACATAGCAGCGTTTCTATTCTAGTTTCATTTTATAAACTGTTGTTGAGCACCAGCCGTTTTGACATTTTTCAAGCCCAATTTTATACATTCAATAGTGTTTTCAGCGCGATTGAATATAAATATACTTTGGAAAGCTTTTATCACGTTAAATTTTTACAAAGCCACGATTCCGTAGATTGTTTTTGACGTATTTTTTGTTATATTAACTGTATTTTTAATTGTAAATGAATATTTGAGTATTCAAATGGACGGTAAAGGCGTTTCTTAATTAAAAATGAAAATAATAACTTTAAATCTGAAGACAAAAAATCAGCAACAAGAAATTCATAGGTATAGATACATTCATAATAACAATTTGCGCCTGTTCTAATGGGGAATAGGCAGAAATTGCAGAACGCTACAGACCAATACCTGCCTTCACATTAATGTTAATAATTCATGAAAATGCCAACATTAACATCCCCAGAATTATTTCTCGTTACCACATCACCCCGTCAACGTCCAATGCTGAAAATAGGCCTTCTAAGAACTGCTAAAATGAACGCGAAAGAATAATATACTGAGTACTTATTAAATTGTTATAAGTAAATTATTTTGCTTATTTAATAATTATATTGAGAGTAATAAGAGAACTTAGAATGTTTGTGACAGTAACATTCAGAGAAAAAACATTTTGTTTACAAAGTTTGTTTTTATCCCTGATGATGTAAAGAGGCACGCGCGAGTTTAAAATGAATTTTCTTTGTCGGTAAAGTTTTCTGTGAACAAACATATGGAACGAATAAATTAAACAAAAATAATGATAAGATAGTTATTTGTGGTAATATATGTTTTCGTTTTTAGAACTGTATCTTACAGCTGTAAAATGTTGATGGTCTGGAGTATTTTATGTAGAAAAAATAACAAATAGACGCGAATAAAAAATGTAAATGTTTATATTTGGAAATAATAATTTGTTACTTAATTGATATTGGTTTTCTTATTAATGAAGACTGTGCTTTGCGGCTCACTGCTCTAATGAGAAGTTCGATTCTCGGGTCAGGCAAAGTAAAAACGAACTATTTTGTAAGCCAAATTCTAGTCGACATTGAAATTGGAAATGTGTCGATAAATGCTCAATCACATCGAGGCTTTTGGCCAACTGGTATTACTTAGGTACTTCCACAATAGTAGCCTTAACCTCTGAATGTTCAATGATAAGTTGGTTAGTACTATAAGGTGTTACTACTTAAGGAGGCACTAGCAGAAAGTGTAGGTAAAACTCAAAGTACGTTATGCGGACGGTCCACAAACACACAGCGTAACTTTATCTTCCAGCCAGGACAATCCAAATCTTTGTGACCGCGGAGGGATCTATTTGAGCGCTATTTGTCTGCTAACTAAAGCTAATAATGTTTTTATTTATTAAAACCCTAGAGCTGTCCCTTCATTTTCGTTATTTTCGTGGGAGGAGGCTAAATAAAATTAAAATTATTTAATTTTAAACTATCAAATATAAAAAAGATGTTCGATACATTTTACAGAAAAAAGAGTAGTCTATAGTATGGTATGGTAAGCTAAGCAAAATTTCACGAATTGATCAGAAAATGTACAAAAGACAGCTTATTTATTTGTAAATACGTCCTTAAAGGCCAAACTAATACGTTCTATGTATACGTCAAGTCAAATCGTCGGGATTTACTTGTTTTTTACCCGACTACGGCGAAGCAAGGGGAGGGTATTTATCTTCGATTAAATATAGGCCATTATCTTTTCTTAAGGTTGGGATGTGACATCCATATTACGAAATATTATTATGGTGTAAGCCATAGAAATATAAATTGCAGAGGCAGTCTCTTTGAATAAACAAACTCAGTTTTTATAAACAGATCTAACCCTAACAAAATGGCTGTAAAACCTACACACGCAATAGTGATAGACATGTCCATAATCAGAATTCTAAAACCAAATCACAACAAGTTAAGTATATACATACGATCACTACATATTAATAAACATGAAAACAAAAAACTGTCGGGTAAATAAAAAAGAATAATACAACGTAGCAACACATTCCCCGCTCGGTCCGCGGAGTACAATGCGGCGAGACGACACAAGTACATAAGCCAGTTGAAACTACTGGCGGTGACAGCTACAGGCAATATCTTTGCTACACCAGACCAATATCTGTAGTGCTGCAAAAATAATGATACTTGAGAAAAACTTGCACTACGGAATAATCTACTCTCTTCTCTACATATGAAGTTGCTCGTTTCTTGCCTTTAAGCGAGGCAATTATTGTTTCCATCTCAAGAAAATCTCCAACATTTTTTCCTTTTCCTCATTAAGGATCTTCGCACTGTTGTTGCCATGCCCGTCCCCAGGGCAAAGAGAATAATTGAATAATTCCTTTGCAAGCGTAATAATGTAATAGTGTACAGCACCAATGCTTATCTGCAATCAAAACGGTGTACAAATTGCTTGTACAAGTTGTACATATTAAATAACATTAAAATAAAAAATACTATATTTTTTAATTTACGTAAAATATATTTGAACTTGTTTTTTGGACGGATTCTTGTAATTGTTATCTCTCGAATAGCTTCTTAGAGCAGAGTAGGTATACAACTTCTATAACGAATGTAATAACATTAGTAAAATTAGGTTAACATTTTGTTCCTTATGTTATTAAAACAACTTCAAAGAGCCAATCGTAACATAATTTTGCATGAGGAAAATGTTAGGTCAAGGAGAAAGACATAGCCTTTTTATCTCGAAACATCACGTAATGCTCCTGGGACGGTATTTAATTCAACGCGAGCGAATAAAGGTATACATGCAAATATGAACATTTTACCCTTTTATTTCACAGAAATTCATATACACATGAAAATTTGCCGACGATGAGCGGCTGCGTCAGAATACAATGGAAAATGAGCGCCAATGCCAATTATTTCAGCATTCATTCGATAACTTCGGTTAAAGTGAGAACTGTTAGCAATCGGAATCTTTATTTTAGTGCTATCTGTGTAATCATAAAAGGCACTGAGCTACTTGTCGGTATTCAAGTAACTACCTATTTTTTTTCAAAGATTTGAGCAGGTCTCCACCTACACTAATGTAGATATTGTTAAAACAGGAAGTACGTGTTATCTACCAGATTTAAGATTTACGGATTTGTTTTTTAATAGTGAAAGATTTAGCTTGTCATCCACACTCAGCTAAAAATCTAATCGTCTTAAATGATTGTCGAAAAAAATCCATTAAGTATAACCTTTTCCATGCTTCATCTTACCATTTTCCTGGCTATTGGCCCGTTCCACTTTAATTAAACAAAATGGTTGTTCACTAAGTATTAGCACCCACATAGTGTTCTCATTCAATATTTCACAAGTTTCTGGATGCATGTGGAATTGTGGAACTACCTACTGTTTTCTGATTACAGTTATATTTCTTCTGTTTCATGCGTTTACAGACATTTATTTGTCTGTAAACGCTTAATTTATCACCTACCTAATCCACAGTGGGCTGCTTTTACCCATTCGCTAGATAGTATTGACCTTAGTTGATTCTTACTAAACTTAAAGTCCATGGCAACTAATAACAAAGGGTTCCTATACCACACATGACTTGAGCGCTTAATAAAGTGTCACTTACAAGTGAGTCGATTCCTTCTCCTATAGCGTGACGTGTCCCATAAGCGGATTATGTGAACCGGGTCCGGCTCGGCTCATGACATTAATGGCGTTATTATTGCCGCTAATTATGTCTCATCTGTTAATAATACTCTGACATGTTAAATTGGGTACGAGTATAATACGCTGCCTCATTGGTCTGGTGGTCTCAAGCGACGCGTCAGCGTAAGGTCCTGGAATTGATTTGAAGGTAGGTCAAAGTGTTATTGGGATTTTGTGTCAGGAATTTTTCAGTAACAGCACGTGGTTTGAAGGAGTCCCTGGTGACAAAATTCCGTCGCCAACGTACTGTGACTAGATACAGATTACTTTTGCCTATCCGATAACAAACCTGACAGTTAAAACCTTTTATTTCTATTTCGATCTGTCTATACAGGGTGTTTGGCAGAACGTTGAACATACGAAAATGGTGGATAGGTGGGGTCATCTGCTACTTACTCAGCCCTAATTTATGTGGCCCTGGATACCGGATATTTAAAAAAAAAATGTTTTTTCTTTCTTCTTGTTTCACCACTTTCTTAACTTTTTAATCTTTAATGTTGGCAGATTCTTACAAAATTATTGCTTTATTCAGATGTTAGCTAGAAAAAAAGTTATGAGTCCTCAAACTTACAGGAAGATGTAAAAAGTACTTAAATCTTAACTACAACTTGCATAAAAAAAAAAAAAAACAGGGGGCCAGGGCCAAATAAATTAGGGCTGAGTAAGTAGCATATGACCCCACCTATCCACCATTTTCGTATGTTCAACGTTCTGCCAAACACCCTGTATTATAAACAGTTTCTTGACTAACTGACAGACAACGCACAGCCACTGAAGAATAAACATGAAATTTGGAATATACGTTTCTTAGGGTATAGAGATACACTTAGCGTGTGAAATGGGGTGTAAAACGTTTGCATGTAAAATCATATTCCCTGCTTAAATCTACTTAAAATAAATACTCTTCAAACCTCTCCATTTAAAGTCAACCAAAGTTTATATCCGAAATCCACGCGGACGAAGTCCCGGGCAAAAGCTTGTCATTCTATGTATACCTAATGTAATAGCATTTATATACTTCATATATGCATGCAGCTGTTTGCATTTACGTAAACATATAGGTTGTTGAAATATGTACTTTAGTGTCCCGTTCAATGGTTGAACATGCATTGAACTAGAGCCGCTGCAGTGCGCGGCGTCTGAAAAAATCTTATACACTTTATTCCTTCGTATTTCGCATAAGGTTTTAAGCACATCTTGTAAAATACAAAGGGTTCGCTTTGCGGGTTATGGAGTAGTTTTTTTCAGTTGTAAGTAGGTTATGTAGCTTTTTAAGGTAAGGTGCATATTTTCGTCGAATAAGTTATTTCTTGTGTAGGAGTGTTTTAAAAATTACGTGCAAGAAAATCTATTAGGAAATTCGACGATAATATTAAAAATATTTTTGTTATCAATTTCAAAGATATCATCCACGTGACGTCGGGTAAATTAGCTAATCACCTTGACCCTGCCGCCCGGCCGCCCGGCCGCCCTACCGCCTAACCGCCTTGCCGTTAGCTTTGGAGAAATGTTGCAAGCGATATCGAGGGTCCGCTAAAACGAATTCCGTGTTTCTAAATGTGGCAACGAAATAATGACGCGGTAAACATTAAAATTATACGATCGAAGTAACAACTAAATACTTTAATTACATGGTAACTTTACTCAAACGTAAGACTTGCTTAAAATATAGTACGAGTGTATTTAATTCCCAAAGTCAACACGAGCTCTATGATACTTATAATAATTGAAGAAACGATACAGCTCGGAACGTGATTTACATTGCATGCGGTTCCCACATTCTACGTCAATGGGACCCCCATTTCAATTTATTAACGTATTAAGAAACCATATCTCACAGATGATAATTGTCAAAATCGTCGCATAAAAATAAAGTAGATCTTCTAAGATTGTAGTCGTCTATAAATACATCTAAACGACGAAGTTAAGGTGATCGTATAGCTATTTACGTGTTTAGTACGCATTCAGTAAAGGAAAAGATCGCGTATCGTAACGGAAACATTTGTGAAGTATCCCTGAACATTGGGGCGTGGGCATTCGGGTCACGTCGGCGTAACAACGGGAACGCCGAGCACCTCGAGGTTTGTTGTGATATCGCCCCTGGTTTTTTCACAATACCTGACCCCACTAGGAGAGATTCCCCTAACGTTAGTTTGTGGAGATAGCTGTACCAACTTTATGTTCTTTTTAATGTTTTAGTGGCCAAAATGCTACGTGCCGTTCAGAATGTTTGGATATCTGTCGCGAATCGCAAACCCTTTTTATCTCTGGAAAATGTTAGGAAAATTGCTTAATTTTATATTTACAGACCACTATTCATACAAGTTGAAGTAGTTTTATTAATAGTTGAATAACCTTTACCAATAGTTGCACTAAACGCGTTGAAGGAGATAAAAGTGAATGAAAAACCGCAGTTGAGCTTCTTAATTCTGTCAGTCAGCGTTATAGAAGTTAGGCTCCGAGCACCGAGTGTGCTAGGCCTATTGGCATCTGCGATCGGTAAGTTAATACTTAGCTGTTCGGGCGCTGGATCCGTGACTGAAGACTTCATCCCGCATAAATTCGAACGCCAGTCGTAGCAATTTAGTAAGGTTTTGGCATCTTTAGAACATAGCTTAGTGCCCGATGCAATTGCTAAAACGCGCGATTTTGTTACCGCGATCGAACGTAGAGGGTCACCCAAACGCAATGCAGTATTGATGCAGCCGCAAAATCGCAGATCACCAAAGCTAAAAGTATCGTGTCTGCGGTGGCCATAAACCGTGGTGCAGATGAGAAGTATAGGTAAAAAAAGCCTCATTAACGACATCGTGAACGGGTCGGTGTCGGTCAAGGTTAGAAGTCGCGAATAAGGTTCCTTTTTATCGCGGTCATTGGTTCAAAATCAGATATCACCTTACTCACCTCAATCTTATTCAACCTGAATTGGGTTCCAATAAGAGATAAAGTTGTATTTTTCTATAAAGCGTTTTATCAATGTAAAAAAATATGTAAAAAGATCATTATGCATAATTCTTGTAGCGTCTATTATTTCAGGTTAAGGGACCTGACCTATACCTGTCATTTATTACGATACGATAGTCAGCCCATGACTCTCCCACTGTTGGGCATGGTCCTCTTCTCAGAATGAGAAGTTTTTTAGACTTTAGTCCACCACGTTGACTTGCTGTGGGTTGGCGGACTACGGACTATGAAGAACATTTTGGAACCCTCTCAGGTGTGCAGGTTTCCTCACGAAGTTTTCCTGCACCGTTAACGCAAGTAATAATCAAATTCTGCAAATAATAATAAATAATCAACCGCTGGGCTATCACTGTCACGCGTTATTACTTAGATTTAAAATAAACATAAATATTTTTGAATATTTTATTACAAGTATCAAAGGACAACAACTCCTAAGACCGCTTAAAAGTTTATTTCACAAAAGAGTGTTATATGTAGATTTATATTTTACTTCTCTACAACATAATGTTTGTTTATGACTCGTTATTATTCCTTAGTGTTCCAGAAACTTCTTTGGAATGGGCTCAACAATCTTAAGACTTCTTTAGAAAAACAAGAAAATATTACGTTTCCTTTTAAAGTTTCGGTACCACGTACTTGTGTTGGAAACTTTTCCAGTGTCCTTTGCAATATTCTCTAAAAGTAAAATACAATTAGAAAAATATTGCTTAAAACATATTTAAAATTAGAACCAGCTGTCTGACATCTTTATTATCTAAGCTTAGCATGTAGGGGTCGGCTTTTAATCTAACCAGATGCGGCTGAATGAATGCCAGTATTTGGTAGCCTGACGTAGGGACTAAATACGGTGGTATCAGTGGTGTACATTTATTTATTTATACTTCTATGCACTGTGGTGGTACATAAGGCGGACTTAATGCCATAAGGCATTCTCTACCAGTCAACCTTTGGGTTAAAAAGAAAAGCATCGAAATAGGTACAGCAAAAACTAAATAAAAATGAGTTGACAATTTTGAACTGAATATGCTACGAATTCATATGAAATAAATTACGACATTTACGATTAGTTACGGTTTACTCACGTGCATTTTTCGAGATTGCCCGACTAGTTTCGGACTCAAACGGAACCCTTAATCATGAGCTGATCACGCGGCGATGTAGGTACTATTAGATATGTTTATAATTTTATCATTTATTAAATAATTATTGGTGGAACTGCGGTCTGTCGGTGGAGTTTTACAAAAATGACCATATGGATTGAGGGTTCCTTGGTGATGGTGATCCTTACTATATAATTTTGATGGTTTCCTCACAAAATTAACGCAACATTTAATAGTTACAAAAAAAAAATGGGTCCTATCGTTGTTCAAATAACAATAACCTTTTGAAGTGTTTGAAGCAAAAGTCTGACATGTAGTTATATATAAAATAGGCCGAATATTACCAGTACAAAATGTACTTATTTATGAACGATCAAGTACACAAAGAGATGTTCAAAGCAAAATTGTGTGCGACTGCTTTTGGCAACGCCAGTCGATATAAAGGTAGGGACCGCCTTTGGAGTTCCGTAATCAGTGGGAATATTATGTAAGTAACCTTTGCTTAATATGCCCGCTACTCGTGTGAAGCATTATTACGAAAATATAAACCTAGCTACTGTGGGTTATTTTTAGCGTGGAAATGCGGAAGAAATTATAATTAAGTAAAAGAAATGATAAAACCATGTTCAGTTCAAGGCCGTTATGTTTTTCATGATGAAAATTGCGGTGGTAATATCCAAAACTTTGGAAGCTTCTTTAAAAACTTTTTTCCTGCTTGTAATTATACTTAAACTGGCCCATTGTTCTCCGACTCTCCGAATAGACAGGTAAGAACTTTGCCTAATAATTTGAAGTAAGGTATAGGTTTCTACAGTCAACCATCGAATTCCTGACATTGAGATATTGCACTAACTTTTGGTATCGTGTGTAAACACGGTAACAGCGCTATTTCAATAACACGGCTAATAAGGGACTAAACACACTTATCAGCATCAATTAGCATTGCACTAATAGCAAACGGTCACTTTGTGTTAACATGCGTACGCAGGCTTTCACCTTTTCGCATCTATTCAGTTTTCACATGTGAAGCATGCTTAAGCATTCTGTAGAATGCACTCGCAGCTGAAAGCACACAATTTCACAGGCGATGTACTTCGTAGATATAGCGTGTAAAACCATCCCGCATTTTTGTTCCATTTATATTCGTAAGAATGTACTTAATTATTATGTAATAATAGCCGTAGGTAACAAGCAAAGAAGCGTTGAAGAAGAGTTGCTGCTAAGATTATGTTAAAGTATGACAGAAAAACTACATACATTATAACATTTGTCAGCATTTTCCAATAATGGAGAAGAATATTATAAGGAAAATTATCCTTGTGAATAAATATACCTAATAGTTACCATATCTGTGGTTTTGTGGAGGAATTACACTGATGATTGACATTCGATTTAAGTATTTTTTTTATAAAGTACGTCGAGAGTTCCAGACGAAATACGAATGTGAGATGAACAATATTTTTTCAGGTCTTTGCTCTCATTTTAACACAACAGAATGTATCGTACGCGTCTATGGTTTTGCTCATATTATTATCTTATTTAACTATATCATAACTGTAACTTGTACTCAAGGTAAGATTACAAAGGACCAACCCGATACATAGTAATAGCTATCAATCGTTATCGTCAATCGGCCTCCTTGAAAGGAAACCTGAATATTTAATATCAGTTTCAGCATGTTTACGTCGTTCATACGGAACATTCAGTAAATAAGTGGGATCGGCCTTGGCATTTTTTACAGAGGGGAAAGGAGCTCATATGAGAAATATTAAGGCTTAGCGATCGCCAACAGCTGACGCGGGCCACGCGTGACTCACACCGAAATGTACCCTATGACCTTCTTCACCTTGGAAAATGTCATTTATCCATACATTACAATAAAGGAAAAGGTTAAGTTTGGTTGTTTATAAATATAGATACTTATAAAGTAGTTCTTTTAAGTGATAGAGCGGCTTCTTGTATTTCATATTTCCTCATACAGTAATTAATTGTAGCCCGAGGCTGGCTTCTGGCTTGGGATAATTAGCGACTGGAATATTATACATAATACTATTACATTATTCTAAGATAAGCTAGGAGGTTAATAACTGAAGCAAGGAAGTTTTTTTTTATTATTTGAAATATTACTTATTTCAAAACATGCGAACTTGATGAGTAAGAAATGGAAAACCATAAAGTTTTATCGCCGTTTATGCTCGAATCAAATATCATTGAATCAAATTAAATGCATTTTTAACTTTTTGTGGTCATTAAGTATCGTTGCCGAGAAACTTAATAAAAACTATGACATTATTAAACTGCAAACGTTCTAAAGTTTGAAACTTAAGATTTATTTTATTTGTGCGGTAGCAGTGGAATTATTTAGCGAACATTATTTTCAGTGAATTATGATCTTGTATCACAACATGCATGAAACACTAGATAAATGAATACCTCTATAAACAGATAGTTAATCTTAAGATGACGAGCTTATTGTGATCATTTTATATCGTTAGAACATTCAGTCTGTTGTGTGTCATAAATCTATTGTGTTGAATTTTAATCATCTTCACAATGGAGGCAGTAAATAATTAAATTATCTAATCATAGCTAGACGTCGTGAATAATTTTTATGGCGGCCATTCGACAACCATCAAGAGGCTCGTAACTTGGAATTGTTAGCTTTTTAGTATAATCGGTTAGAAGTAAAACCAGAACACAATACAGACATTTTCTTTTATTTAGGGATAGACAACTTAAACTTAGCGAAACATTTTTTTTTTTATTTAAAGCAGTAAAAAGTGTGTTGTTTTCGAATGCTAGATGAACATGTTTTTGTTTTGGTTTTGTTAAATTTATGGCACCTATACAGACGCATGTTCATAATAGACATGTCCCAGGAAAACTCACGTTTTGCCAAAATAAAAAGCTGGTGTCAGGAATGAGCTCGTTTGTCAAGGGGGGCGCGCGGCCGGTGCCTCTAGCAATCTGTTTGTCCAGCTGCCACCTTCCTTCTTTTAACAAGAGCTTTGCTTGATATCCGGAAATTTATTTTTCTCACAATTTGTCGCGACGTACCAGCTCGCGGCCGCCGACGATTTATGACAACATGCCCACGACGCGGACGTCACAAACGTTATTCGTAGAATCACGTTGATTAAAGTGCCTATCATTCACCAGTCATGTATGTCGCAATCTGAAACATGTCAAGCCTTCCTTTAATTTTATGTACCTACTTTAGATATTAATAAAATTAAATATGTTACTGTTAATGTGTATGATAAGGAATTATATTTATATTCCCTAGGCAACGCATGAATTTCTTTCGTACGTTACCGGTATTAACTACATTCGCCTGAATGTTGCATAGTAGGTATTCTTAACCCATAGCCGGCACTGTGTTAACAAAATTGTATCCAAATTTTTTGGCTGTCATTTAAACGGCTAAATATTGAGGTTTTGGTCAGTGATAATGCGTAATTTATTAGCGAAGCAGAAATTAAGCTTTTCTGCTTTTTTAAAAATCTCTTTCAACTTCTAACCCATCCGAGTCGGGGTGCTTAGATGATTTAATAGCTGTTTTCTTGCTGACCAACCGAACTATACAGGGTGTTAACGAATTTGTGTAATTCCTTCAAACTGCGTGATCTTCTGGTGACACAGATTGACCCTGCATATGATATTTTCAGAATCAACAAAAAAATTATCTCAAAAAATGAGCCATGGTATTCTGTACCTGAGTAATGTTAGTGTCCTATGTTAACTGACAGCGTGAAGCAATATCGCGCTAGTCATGCCTGTCAGCTGTGTCGCTGTGCCTTCATTAATTTATGCATGGCATCGAAATATTTTATCACATAAAAAAATGGGAAAAAGAAAAGTTTATTTTTATTTTTAATCAGTCTAAATCCCGTGCGGTGTTTATCTATATCATTAATAGATCATGTGGTTTGAAGGAATTACACGAATTCATAAACACACTGTATAATATCACGAATCATTTAATTATCTACACCGTGTATTTTTTAAACTTCTTTTTGCTTTTCATACCTTCCTATGAAGGTGCACATGTTATCTACATGTTATCTAGTCAGAAATTAGTGGGGGACCAGCACCGACAAGCGTTGGCAGATCGGCGCCGGCAACCCGCTTTCTACGTGTATATGCACAAAGGCAGTGTTGACCAGTAAGAGTTTTGCCGTGGCATTTACAATTTCCGAATCATATGTAGGTACATATCGCCGGTAAATAGGTACACGCGCCTACAGTCTAGGTGTGTGTACCTATTTACCAACTATGTGTAAGTCCTACACTACGTTACCATATTTAGACTTAATCAATTTAAATGGCGTAACGAGGTGTAGACTACAAATATACCGAAATAAATTTTATGTAGGTGTATAGATGTGACAAAAGTACTCGCTAAAACAGTAGATAATCATCAAATTAACTGTAGCCATTCTATTGTTTCAATATAACGTGGCCACTAAAATGGTACGAGTACATAGTACATTCCATTTTAGTGGCCACGTCCAAGTACGTGCAGACAGAGATTGGGCCCTCATCAAACCCTCGGATCCGCGTCTGAAGGAAGTTTGACAACTCCATAGTTACAACTGCACACTTTACGAGCTCACGAATCATTATCTCATTGTTCCAGTGGAACTCAAAACACGTCGTTCACGGCAACGCTTTGTTCCCCAAAATTATGATCGTCCCCTCGGTTATCCTGAACCATTAGTAACATTATGTCCTCGGGTATTAGCTTAGTTATACGCCTGGTATCCCGCGTATGATTTAGCCGTCAGTAATAAGTATTATACAACGGTTGCCATAAAACAGAATAATGTACTTTTTCGCAGTTTTGTCGGTTTGTAAAACGGTGTAGGTTTTTAAAAATCTCTTAATGCAGTATTTCTACTACTAGAAGATGTCTACTTTCAATAAAATTGGCTATTTTAATATTTAAAGTAGGTACTCTCCCTCTGTAACCCATTGATTTGGGACAGCTTAAAAGAGCTATTTAACATATTATTTACATTTATAACGCTTTCTTTATTTACAATGCCTAGTGCTTATTAAAAGTAAATCTATAATAATAGCAAATAAAAATATCGTACAACGTTGAAACATGTTTACGATTGTAAACCACTTTTCCATTACTACCTACTTGCTTCGTGGTTGAGCACGTCCATCCGTAATGACGTATGGACGTGTGTGTATGACGTATGTTCATCAATGACACAATATTATCACGTAAAAATGCGATCACTATCCCACGGCGATGTTTTATTCATTTGTCGACTGTCTCTTTTCATGAGCAAATATTGATTAATGATATATTACGTGTACGTACGTAACGTAGGTACTGCGATGGTTAATGGTGCGCTTCAAGAAATTTGATTGTCTACAGGGTGTAAACGAATTAGTATAATTCCTTCAAACCGCGTGATCTACTAGTGACACTGATTAACGTTAAAGGTTTTTTTGAAAATTAATAAAAAAAAACGTTGTTTTCTCTTTCTGAGTTATTTTAGAGTCCCGCGTTAACTGATTGCAAAGAGCGATATCGCGCTAGTTGTTCCCGCCAGATGTGTCGCTGTGCTTTCATTAAATTATGCGTGGCATCGAAATGAAAAAATATCCCGTGCGGTGTCAATCTACACCAGGAGTAGATCATGTGGTTTTAAGGAATTACACGAATTATTTTACACTCTGTTTATCATATTCTTCCTTATTAAACGTTCTGTAATTAAAATATAAGTTTTTTTTTTAAATTTGACACTAATAATTTATTGGGATAATTTAAACGCAATGTGAATGACAAAAACATATTATGTATATAAGCCGATCAGTTATTATCACGTATTAAGAAAAAAAAGGGTTATATGTGACATTTATCTTGTATCAAAATATTCTACATACCATGCTATGATCACATCTTGTCTTGATATTACCTACGCTCTAAGGTGCTCCTGTTAGATTTTAGTTTCTTCTGGTACTCTGCATGGCCTGCCCGATACATTTCTTGTTATCCATTCCCAGCAATAACGTCTCACGATATTCGTAATATCATCCGGGAGACATCTTCCATATACATTTTTAAAACAGTTCCGTGACTAGGGTTACTATTTCCAAAATTAAGGAATGCCTGTCTTGAGCACCTGAAACGCCTGGTTTTTCAGAAAATCCCTGTCTACGGTAAAAAGCCTTATTCACGATGAGTACTATGACACATCAAAACGTAACCGACAAATAACACGGCCGCGTGCAATCGGAGAGACAGGGTAATAATTTTGAATGTACTGAATTTAACATACTGTCAAATGGCCCTGCCTAGCAGCTCAGCGCCACCATCAACTGCAAGGATATAATTGAAACGCGGTCGCGTTGTTTGCGTCGTTTTACATTTAACTAGACCAGTACAGTTCTTAATGGAATTATAGTGCTGTTGTTTCTAATTTATGCTAAGAAAAAATCTGAAGCAAAATGATTGCGTTAATATTATTTAACAAGAGAGAATTCTCCAATCTCCGTTTGTAATGTTATGAATGAGATTTGATTGTAGTTTTATTTGTTACTCAATCTGGTCTCGAAGGGGCAATGGCGGACGATGAAACTTTGCAGGGAAAGTTGCCATGACGCAGAGGGACATAGGCTACTTGTTTACCCGATTGGATCGCTAGTTCCTCGGAGATCACGGGTGAAATATGATTTCTTTTAGTTATTAAGTTAAGATTTCTTGGCCGTAAAGTTTTCCGGCCTATTGGTAAAGTTTGTCTTATTATATGTATAGGGTTTACAAACGTATGGAAGTAGAAACGTAACATGACTATTAACAAATACATTGCTTCCTTCGGGTTGCCTAAAATTGTGACAAGTATGTGGATTACGGCAGGTCTATGATGATTTGAGGACATTCATAACCCAATAATTATATACAATAATGTATAATACTTTAAAAAATTATAGTCCCTGGGTTGCTTTTTACACCACCAACAAGAAGTGATGGAACATTTCACTCATCACACTAATTGACATTGAAAAACATAGGTAACTAAGATAGCCAAGTGCTTAGTAGTTACGAATTTAAACTGCCAAATCTTGCGAGTAATACATAAGGAGCCTGGCGATGTAGTATGTAAAGTAAAAATACGTGACACACAACACACTTCAGATCAACTTCAGAAAACGGGTACAATCTCCTAAAACACAGAAGCATAACGGCATCATTTATAACCGCTCCATTTCGCATCTTGTATCATTTGTTAGTTGTGGCAGTATTAAGCAAATGTTTGTTTACATAATATAACACGGTAGTACGTAGGTAGGTACTACCGGCCGGTGGTCAGGCGGTCATCTGAACGCCACACAACGTTTCGTAATCCTGCAGTGCATCCATCATTCGGTAAGCCCGGCTCTAGCTCACCACCGCTCAAAACGGCTATAAAGGGGCTTTAAACGATTACGTGCGTAAACGCTCCTTATTCGCGCTCACTGTTCATTAAAAGTGATAATTAAAAGGATGTTGGGATAGTGATGACGGTGAGGGATTTATTTTATGTCTACGGTTTTTTTTCCCGTAAATTAGTGGACGTTTATGGTGTTTTGAGAATGTCACTAAAAATGTAAATAAGCTGCTATTTCTCGTTGTCTGTCATTTAATTTTGACGTTTTAAGTTGTGGTAGATTCAAGTGCGGGAAAAGGTTTTTATGTAGTACCTACCTTCCTTAAAATTGATGGTCTAGTAAATGTTACAAGTCATGGTCTACACTTCGTTACGATAATTAATTAAGTACACACCATGGTTTAATGGTAGTGTCATGTTTTGACTATTCTGATTAAGTACCCACGTAGCTTTATTGTTCTTCATTTTGTGACAAAATTCTAGAATACAATAACGTGATTTATATTTACTGTATGCTTTTGACCGATTTAACTGAAGCATAGGTAATAACAAATATGTTTACTTTTCGAAAAACTTTAAAAGAAACAAAATAGACAAACAAAGTCTTTACCAAGATTCCGAATTTGTGGAACAATCAGCTCACAACTGTTTCCAAAGCTGGCGACGGGCCTCTTCTAAAAATCAAAAGGGATAGACATTAGTCCACCTCGATGGGCTGCGGGTTGTAGGGGCTACACACACCAACGAGAACTTTTTAAAGCCCTCTCACACAGTTTTTACTTCACCGGTAACGCAAGTGATAATGAAATTGGTTCACGAAACATTCAACCGCTAGGCTATCACTATGAACAAGAGAACTGCAGCCAATCTCCTAAGAACTAATCTACATTTTTATTTTTACAATAACCAAAAGTAAATTACTCAAATAAGAAAGGTCAAAGCTTAATAAACATAAATATACCGAACTGAATTGTAATATCTCACGCTTATTTTCATAATGTTTAAATTAAAGTAGGTACTACTTACTAAGAACTTAAACGTTAAATAAATACATTTATGTTTAAAGAAAACGAAGTAAATATGTTTTTGTTTTGTATTTAAAGTAAACAGAGCTAGGTAATGAAAACGCGCATTAAATAACAACTAAAGATGTGTGAGCCGTTTGGATATCACGTGAGATGCTAAATTAGTAAGTAAAAAAACTGTTACCCCCTTATTACAGAAGATGGTCTAAGAAAATCTAGGTTTTAAAATAGCCCCGTCTCTTTTTGTTATATGACATAAGAAAGTGATGGGTATATTTTAAACCTGGGTTTACCTTAGTCTTGGTTTAAACCATCTATTGTAATAAGGGGGTTTACGTTTACATTTTCACTGCTTTACTTGGGGTGTTCCTCCCAGGTCGCAGTTGTGATAGGTTTATTAATGCGGGCCTAGTGTCAGTTATTGTGGTCAGCGGTTGGTACTTCATTATTGGCATTCAATATTGCCTGAGTTGCGGTGTGGCTGCGAATTCCGCGACCTCGGCCATAGGTCAGGAGAAGGAACACAGTGGGTTTTTAGCCGGTAAGAGTCCGGCATAACCCTTCGCCTTCCCCGGGCGGAGGGTATCCATTAGGATTTTCTCATGATAAAAAAGGGGTAACACCGATGCTGATGCAAGGACTTATATTTGAAATACAAATAGAAAATTTATTTGACACAAAATACACAACAAAACAGACCCGATTTAATAAAAAAACCGCTAATTGTCAATCGGAACTAAATTCTAGCTGCTACTGAGATTTTCGAAACAGAAAAAGCTAATATCGATTTGCCCCACCTGGGGCTATAATTAAGGCAGTTAAAGGTAAGTCTATACAAGCTTATATTTTATAGCCTCTTGCCGCCCGCATGTCTTTTTTTGAGCAAAATTTGGCTACATAACCATTGATATATTAAATATATCAATGTACATAACTAATAAAGACTGTATATTAGATTATATTCATGGAATTCTGTCGTACGCTTTCCATGCTGAATTCCAACTACCAACCTATTTTTAGATTGCTTTTTTATTGATTTTTTTGACTATGGCCCGTTTGATGCTTTTGCCTGACTGTGCGGACGCAAAGAGTCTCCCTCAGTCCGGCGTACCCTAGGCAGTCAGCCCCGCTACCAACACCACCCACGGCCTGCTATTCTCATATAGCTCGTACCGACACGAGAGAAGTTACCTAATTAACATGTAGGTACTGTAAATGTGGGCTCAATGTAGTCAACTTAACATTACAGGTTACAGATAACATGCTGATAATGCCGGTGAGTGTCGGGTAGTTCGAGTTTTGTCATGCTGATGAAATGGCATGCTCATCTTTAAATTATTTTTATTTGACTTTGGTGAATCTATTTCGCATATTAACGTCGATGTTCTCACACAACTCGTATCACAATATTGTAGCAAAAAGATTATACTATTCATCTTTCACATTTTCAAAGAGTATCCGTGGAGGTTCTAGCTGGCTCTTTTCCATAGAACCAACTTTTTGGAATCGTGCTTGTAAATGCATATTTATAATAATAAAAAAAACTTTGAAAAACTTGAGTATTAAAAACATAGACGTAGGTTATTTTAAATGTCGCTTTTTCTAAGCTCTTGTTACTTTATAATATTAAAATGACAAATGAGTACCTAAGGTCTTTTAGCGAACGAATGTTTTCACAACATAGAGTGAATATTATTATAATAACTTAAATTAATAACTTAACTAGTACAATTATGTTCATCTACATGGAGGGGCAAAAAAGCTGGCATAAAATAAAATAGGTACCTAAAAATTGTTCCATTACGTTGACCTTAATAATTATAATTAACTTGGATGCTTCAACGATAAGCGATGTTGAGTTTCTGTAGTGTTATTATAACGATCTTCATACAAAAATCGGTCAAGGGCGAGTTAAACTCACTCACCGAGGTTTCCGTATCTTACTAAGGCGTGAATTACATAGAAGCGGCGCGGCGTAAGGTGCAGGCGCGGCCCGGCGCGTCGGTTTCATACATTTTTTACAAAAAAGATTTGAAGCGGCACGATAACGCCTAGGAGTACTAAGAGCATGAACGCGCCTTTAACGTCTCAACAAAACCATCAATGGCAATGGAGTGATCCCAAAAATACTCGTTTGGTATATTTTGACACGGAACCCTCGAAACGCCCAATTTAGGCAGGTACTGTTGCCCTTACCTAGAGAGTTAACAAAAACAAAATGTTCACGGAACTAACGTTCAAAAAGCAATATCAAACGTATAAAAAACGGGCTGTGTGAATTGAATTGGTCAGATGCAATTTACTATAACTATTTTAGACTTTGTTATTCTAAACGTATTTGTATAGATTAGGATATTCAATTTAAATTCAGCGTTGTTCAAATATAAATAACGACCCAAGGGAAATAGAAGTCATAAAATATTATTTTGTATTGATTGAACTGCAGTCTAATGTTACTGGACGCATTTTCAGTAAACTTTAACTGAGTAATTGTTACCAAACACACTTTTTTTAGCTTTTTTGTCTATTCCATTACTTTTTTAATTACTGTTGAATTTAAGTAGGTTCTTACGTTATTTAAACAATGTGATTCTGTAGTCGCTTTCTGACCGTCATACCTACCCACAGTGCTCAGGCACAAATAAATCGTTTTTAGGTAGCATAATTAGAAGTTCTAAGGGTGTGCCTAAACTCAGCTTCAAGCTAGGAACAAAAGATAGGGCAGTTTGTGATTGTTCAGAAAAAAAAATGTTTAATCATTGTCGTTTTTAAAGTTACCATTAATAAAAATGTTATCACATAAATCTAACCAATAAACGTGTTAAAAAAACGTATACAACTTTTTATTTTTTGTTTTTCTGAACTGTTCTAAACTTCTCTATCATTTTGCTCTCGGTTTGACGTTGAGTTTCGGGATAATAGATCTCTGTATATTTCATACTGTTCTGTGTTCCAAAACAATTACGTACAGGTATTATAACAAACTAATTGTTGGTGCTCAAGTTCTGAATAATATATCTAAGGTACACGTTTCTTCAGTAACACATAGGATCTACATATTAAATATATTAACAGCTTTTTATTCGAATCAACTTAGGGAAATCTGATCGTTTCTTTCTATTATCCTTATAAATTATTCATCCGACTTTGAACAACTTTACGTCTATATTCGTATTAACTCAAAAAGAACGGTTGAAGGCGAATCATTGAAAGTAATCTGCTCATCAGACATTCTGCGTTATCTTTACAAATCGTCTTTGGGCATGCAATAACGCGAATGTACTTTTTTGAATGAAACTTCCCTTGCGACAGCCCATGATTCTTATTCAACATAAATCGCATCCTAAGGGATCTGGAACACACGTTCTGAAAAACGACTGATCATAGCCCTTTGAACATATTTTCTAATTGTCAGTAACAGAATATTTACCAAAATGTATTCACAACATCATTAAGCGACTTGAGGAATTATTTATGAACAAAAATTAATTTCGTAAATATCACATCAATACCAATTGAATGGCCGGAGCGGCGAAAATTAAACACAAGTACCAGCCAATAAATTGACAAATTTCACTCGTATAACCCTCTTTTAGGCTTGTTGAAATAACAAATGAATATTCAAATTTTACATTGACTAGCTTACGAGCTTTAATTTATAATTGAAAGTGTTGCCTTTCCTGACGTTTTCACAATTCGGATGCGGCTAATTGCGATTCTGAATGGAACTTTGAGTTGGGACTTAAACTGGTTATAATGTCCGCCGTACTCTGGTCACGTAACGTTTTAAGCCCTAGGGTTGCGCCTTCTACTTCGCACATCTATTTGTTGTTGACTGTTTTTGACGTTTCACGCCTTCGAAACTGGATTATAATACGTTAATTTAATATTTAAGTCACGCAGTTACAGGTGGATTCGTATATTGTATTAATTTACAATAACACAAAGGATAAACTGGATTACATTTCCGAGAATGTTTAATAATGATTGCGTATTTACCAAAACGATTTAAACTGAAATAAGTTAAGTAAATTAAATAATTTATTTCATGCGCCAGCACGTTCGTCGTATACTAAGGAATACTATTGCAAAAGGATAAATCAAAGCTTATGAAATTTTCCAATGTAATAAAAATTTTAATACGAGTAAATCTGTTGACTCTCGATTTAAATTCTCGACACTAAGTAATTTCAGATTTCAGTACATTTTAATGACTTTAGTAATTTTCAGTTTAGAACGCAATAAGCGCAGCTGTAGTTATTAATGAAAACAGTTATAGCCCTTGTGTTGTAACTGTGTTCAGTGTTGGTTCTTTTCCGACTTAGAGTTATGGTTCTACAAAGAAACAAAGAAGATTCGAAAAAGTTCACACACGATATGAATTCCCGGGAGACGAGACGAGACGTGGTCGGAGAGAGTGGCGCACGCCACCCGCGCTGCACGCCGACCCGGTATTACAAACGTGCCCGTTTGAAATGTCTAACAAGAATTGTATGTTTTGAAAATAAAACTTTAAGCAACGCTGTGCTCCAACCTCTTACTGTAAAGCGATGGTAATTCGAAATCTTGCTTTTTGAGTACAGCATCAGTAAAAGCAGGGCATTTCATGTGTTGACATCTAAGCATTCGGTAACGTGCTGAGATTACATTGATCGTAACGAAGTGTGCTTAAGCAGCTTACCAGTTAATGATACTGATCGAAACCTATCTGCAACGTACCCAATAAATGACGTAAGCAATTTACATATAACGGTTCAGAATTTTGAGAACAGTTTCCTTCAAAGACCAATTATCTCATAGATATATGGGTCATAAAAAATCGGGTTATAAGCATTAGCTTCTCGTCACAGTAAACAAAGCAAACGTTTGGAGTGTAAAATCATGCCTAATTAAAAGCACGTTAACGAAGTTAGCAATTATAATATTAATAATAATATTTGAGTGGAGATTCGCAAGAGCAAACGTGCTCGGGAGAAGGAAGTATTTCAGTAAGATGCTGGTAGAGATCTTGACCGTACTTCCAGGATTGTCCTGATAGCCGTGGAATACCTCTCCACTCCTCAAGCACCTCAAAATATGTTGCCCCCTTGTCGCTTTGCCATTATGTGCTAGCGACCGTTTTCGAGGGCCCATTAATTGAGTGTGCAAGTCACCCCCTGGCAGGGGAATTTAATCCATGTAAAACAAACATTGATCAGGCAGGGGCCGTAGTTCTTCAATAGTCTTAGGTAACCAGTCCACTTTAGCCACCCAAACCCATAGACCCATACTTTGGTTCCATATACTACAATAGTCCTGCATCAACCGGGGATTGTCCTTGGGTGTACTTGCATAGTGCATACAGGGATAATCGTCGGCTGGTGTCTCACTTCATCTAAAGCTACGTGAGTGGCCTCTGCGAGTTGGCTTCGGCCCCTCGTACCTACGCCTTACAAAGACCCGGGACCTCAGGGTACCGAGAAATAAAAAAATGTATAATAATAATAAACACAACATACGTAGACCTGCAGGGCAATTGCGTAACGTAACGAACATCAATCATGACAGTTTTATGTGTCAAAAACAATATTCATTGCGTGGTACATAGTTGTGGAGAAGTCTGATTATTAATACAAACGTTGCTATGGAAATTGTTGACCTGTCAAAACGATAGCCATAGCCATCACGAGTGTGTTGCGTAATTAGAATGCTGGATCCAAATGTAGGCTACGGACGCTGTTTTTTTTAATATAGGACGACATTAACGCATAATTATGAGGGCCCCGAGGCTAATTAACAATCGCGCGGATCATACCATTTCCAAGGTAAGCTGCGCTTGTCGCGGTCAGTCCTGGGATGGGTGACCGTTCGTTACAAATCGAGAACCCTCCGTGCCTCAGAGCTAGGCTTGCCGACCGTCCCGCGAGAGCCGGGACGTCCAGTTTCTAGAGCTTTATTTTTATTTATTTATTTTATAAAAATGTGCGGGACGCCAATTGTCCCGTTTTATCGTACCTACGGCTAAACCTTCGGGCAGAAGTCGGAGTTTAGTCGACGCACTTTTTATTTAACTAGAAGAGTGGTGACCGCGACCGCGCGAGTCTCGCGTCGAACGAACACGTGTTATATTGTAAGTCTTGTACTTGTATGCCAAAGTAAAACATTCAATAAAACTATTTAAAATAATTTCTAATTGTATTTTTCGCCTCCCTATACTTTGACAGTTGGGTCCCGCTTTTTTTTGCCACGTCCCGCATTTTGATTGCCAAAGTCCCGGTAAATTCATACATTAAGGTTGGCAAGCCTGCTCAGAGCGCACGTTAAACCATTGGTCCCGGATGTCATACGGTAGTCAGGAAGCTCGGAAGGCTGACAACCGCCCTAATCCTAGGACATCGGTATTGCCCAGTAACTGCGTTGCGGAGGTCTGATGGAACTCGCTCCGTGAAAAATACTGCGGATATTCAACCGCATCTAGTTAGACCCCAATATAGTTGGAACTAGGCAGAAAGATTAACGCATGACAGACCTTATAAAGGAAAGGTAGCTGAGATTGCGAACTTTAAATCCGTATCCGAACCCGGACATCGATTACGAATTCGACGAACACTGTTCGGTAATGGTATCTACGTACATGCGAACAACGTTGTTACGTATGTACCACTCCACGTAACTGTTCGAAGCTGCGTACACGGCTTTACAAGTTTCAAGAAACTATTTTTATACTGCATAATAGTAAAAAGAAACTATATTTGGCCTATCATAGTACTGAATGGCCTATCAGAGAAATGTACTGGACATTACCACCCAGTTTCTGGAAGGCTGATCAACAAGTCAAGTCTTATCTCATGTCAAATGATGTGATTGATTGTCTGTAGCTATTTTAATAGACCAATCAAATTTGTTGACATGAGATTTGATAACAGATTAAACTGATCAGCCTGTTCGAAACTGGGGGTATACCTGTAACTCTTCTAAAAGTAGTTATTAAAAAGAGGTCACTTTAGCCCAGTTTAGGATAGGTGGGCAAGTGCTTATCATCATCATTTTAGCAATCCTAACTAATACTATAAATGCGAAAGTAAGTTTGTTACCTTTTCACGCCTAAACCACTGAACCGATCATCCTGAAATTTTGCATGTACGTTGCCAGGTGTACAGAAACGGACCTAAGGTACCTTTCATCCCGAAAAAAGTACTGTTCCCGAGGAAAACAACAATAACGTTCATTGATAGCGTCACGAGTCTTTCAAATCACGATTGAATTATATTAATGTAGAAATTTTAGTAGTGTGTTAAGAGTTTTTTTGAGCTTAATTTACGCGAGCGAAGCCGCGGGCAAAAGCTAGTGTATAAGAAACAGATTTTAGCCCTTATACCTACATAAACTGCTGAGTATTGGCTTCTCTGTTTGTTACACAACCCTAAACAGTTATTGTGCTTGCACCTATAAGGAATATCTTCGATTTCTTTTTGTATACAAATATGCAAATTCGATCTAGTTTGGCGGAATTAAAACTAAATATTGTATTTGCATATTTGTGTCATGGATTTTCGCAAAGTAACGCCTGATTCCAATACAATTATAATATATCCGTACGAGCGCTTGAGTGGAGTTTAGTTTCTATAGTGGTCGATTAAACTATAAACTCATAAACTAACTATAGCGCAAGCAGCAGCTCGCCGATATTACGTGTAAGATTTCAAACACATATTCGATTACACAGCACAAATGAACATATTATTATAGTCTTTCTATGTCACGAGGACGCGTGAATCATTGTAATATGAACCTTATGTCTTTGTAATAAAAGTCACACGATGCGTCTTCGTCAGATGAAAGCCTATACACAATTACTTGAACACATCACTATTTGGACCTACCTACCTTTGTTGGTTTTAAAGGGTTTTATGCTTTCTAGTATAAAATAGTCTATTCTAGACTACATTATTACAATCGAAAAATGGATAATTAACTTACCCAGCTCCAGCCATTTTTCATGCGTCGACCTATTTAAAGGTTATACTGGAGATATCCCTACGATACGTTAAAACAAGTATTTATGATTTTTAAACGAAGGCCCATAAATTTTATTTACCCACCTATCTTCAAAGTTCCTTAAGAACAACAGTTAAGTTTCTGAAACAAATGGTAAAGCTCAAATACGTGCGCGTATTCAGAAACAAAATTAGATTTTCCTTTGTTGATAGCTGAATAGTAACGGCCTATTAATGCCCCTGGTGGGAGAAGGCTCTTTTGTTGAAGTTATCAGCACAACGAGAGGTAATTGGCATAATCACCAAGCTCCCCACAGAATGTTAGTGGTACGGGTACCTGGTTTACTTTCCCGGAATTGTGTGCGAAGATACCTACGCGTATACCTACACTCAATTTCATAATTGAATCATCCTACGCAACTAATTTTTGTAAACTTTCAAAAAAATAATTAATGAGTAATAAGAATCGGTATTTTCAACAAATTTGTTTGTATAAGTGAGATTTGTGTCTGTAAACGCACCCACGAAACAAGAGAAATCTTAGAGTGGGGCAAAGTTAATAAAAAAAAAATGAAACAATTAGGTACTGAGTTCTGTGTAGTTTCCAGCAAAAAATGGGCCACCTCTTCCTCTTCCGTGGGTGTCGAACAAGGTAACTATGGGATTACGTTAAAAGGATAGGCAGCAGCGACCTCTCGTTTCCTGGCTGCTATAACAAAAAACTGCGATCTTGGCGATTCGTCTGCCAAGTGCGGTGATTATAGAATTTATATCTCCCATCAATTGTAGCGGTCATTGGTAGACCCGGTGTTAAAGGGCTGATATGATTTATATGATGAACTAGCTTTTGCCCGCAGCTTCGCTTGCGTGAAATTTTAAACCTTCATCATCATAAAATCCATAAAGTCCGTCTTTTATTATTTACTTTGAATAGTGTTTGTGCCAAAAAGTCAATAACGCAACGGAATAAGAATTTTCATACAAATCTCTTAACTTCGAAAAATTTTCATCCCCTATTTCACCCATCATCATCATCCTCCTGCCCTTATTTATCCCATCTTATTTGGGGTCGGCGCAACATGTATTTTTCGTTTCACTTATCATGCTGCAAATGTTTTGGCTAAGTTTTATGACAGGCCGCCTGCCTGACGGGTACTGCCTATTTCACCCCTAGGGTTGACTTTCCAAAAACGCTCAAACACGTGTATGTTTATTTCTAACCAGAAGACTAAAAATTTAATTCCGTGCTTCTCAGTTCAAAACTAACAGATTTCTCATACAAACTTTCAACACTTAAACTTTCACCCATTTAGGGGTTGAATTTCCAAAAACGCTCAAATATCTTTACATTTATTTGTAACCAAAAACTTTAATATTTAATTTTATGCATCTTACTTCTAAAATAACGGACTTACATACAAACTTAAATACCTATTTCACACCGTTAGAGGTTGAATTTCGAGAAAACCCTTCATAATAGATGCTTACGTTACAAAAGAAACCTACTGTCAAAATTTCAAGTTTCTAACCCCAGCGGTTTAGGCTGTGCGTTGATATCTTAGTCAGTCAGTCAGGACTTTGATTTTTATATTAGATTACTATTACTACAACATGACACTTTGCATTCTGCTTACAGCATATTTACAAGAAAATAAGATATTTGCACAGGGTGTTTTGAAATCTTCATCTAATTATAAACAAGTACAGTGGTAGGTTGATCGGCGCTAGCTAAAGAGCCATTATATGGCGAGCTTCAAGCTCTAATGGATCCCACCGTCTCGTCGCATGTCGTCTCAACCTCGTTACCCTAAGGCCTTATTTACGGAGACGCGGAGCGTCGCGCGTCACGTTGTGCGGCGCGGCCCGCACTGAATTCAAACGTATGGCGTTGTATGAGAGCGTTTACGGAGAAGCGATTTTACACGCGTTTGATTGAAATGCAGGCGGAGCCCGCGGATGGCATCGCCGCGTCGCACGCGACGTTTATCGCGGCGGCGCACGCAGCGTTGCGACCAGCTATTCCTGCAATTCCCCGTCCACTGTAAAACGTAGCGTCAGCCGCGGCGGGGCCCGCGGCGTTCACGCGCCGCATCTTCATAAATAACATCGTACATTGCCATATGTTTGTGTTTGCGCGTGTGATGATGCGGGCCGCTGCACGCGCAATATTAAATTGTCTATATACATGTATAAAAGTAGGTACATACCTTCTCTAGCGATAGATACCTACAAGAGGTAAATGTTTACTATAATAATTGATCACCATCAACATCAGGAGAAGCCGGTAAATGGTCACTATTCAACACAGGCTGGCTACTACAAACTATCCTGAGGTAACATTCCCGCAGTCACCAAGTTTAGAAAATGTATGGGAAAGTGGGGTAGAACCCGGACGCTAAGGCAAAAATTCAATAAAACACAAGTTTGAAGAAAATTAAATCAATTTTAATAGGTTATGTTTAGTTTAGTTTATAAATCACATATTTAGCACTTGAGATCACTTCATTCTTAATTCTAAATAACAAAAAATAATCAACATATAAAAGTTATGTTTTTACGGTTTTGCCCCACCCCTTGTCCAACACCGGGTATATCCAAATCTTATACCCGATTTTGGCCCTTAACAGTGGTAGAAATGAAACTCATCAAGATCTTCGAGTTCCCAACAAGTACAGCCTTCATGGGCCCAGTTCTTACATTTAAGACATTGCACCATGCATCGCTCCTTCGCTAGTATAAAGATATATTTTTTAATTCCAAAGAATATTAGATCAATTGACCATAAAAGCGTTTTTCTTATTTATTGTTGTCGAGCACGCGCCGACGCCATTGAAAGTTTGTTGACAAACTGATCAAGGTGGCCAAAAGCAGTGAGCGAACACGCGCCTTAATTTGAAACGTGTAAGAGGCTATACTGCCTAGTCCCGGTTTTACCCCCATACCCGGTTTTGGATTAATCTCCCCTATTAGTGATCGCAGTAGGGCCATTCTACTGATAGTCGTCTTTTTTGACACCATCGCCAAAAGAGTGGGTTGTATGGTCTTTACTTTGCTAAGAAGCACAAATAGAGTGAATAATATATAAGTTTTCGTTCAAGCCAGCAAAATAATATCGTCATCTTTTAGATAAGTTATAACTGAAGCAGAAATAAGTGCTAAAGATATTGGTAGTGTGTTGTACGCGGCAAGCGGCAAGTTATAGCAGAATTCTATTGTGAGCTCTACATAAAATGAAGAAATATTAGATGTAGTAATATCTTCGATGGTTTCAATATGTTTTACTTGAAGTATTTTTAAAGCATATTTGTAATACTCACCCTCAATCTTATAAAGAGGTAACGTAAACCTACCCAAATTGGTCCGCCCACCATAATCCGACCACTAATTGTTACTGCATTTTTTTATTAATACAGTGTATTATTAAGCTAGGTCTTATTGGAATTTGAAACTACTCTTTTAACTTTGTTTACCACTAAAAGAGATTTTATAGATATTTGTTTTGTTTCGCGACAATATTACAATTCATAACGAAACGGTGCATTATGCGTGTTTTTAATAGTCAAAACGTCAAAACCAGACATGGGACAATTAGAGAGTTCTGTAAAGATTTAAACTGAATTTAGTAAGTATAAAGTTTTTGTGGTATAGTATAATTGATAGACTTGAGTAACAAGTAGGTAATAGGTGATTTAGTTTATAATCAGTATGCAAAACTTATCAAAATAAAGCGGACGGTATTATAGCTAGTAACACTATAGTACTGATCGAATACCGACCAGAGGTCGGTATAGGGGCAATTACCGTGTTCACTTTAACTGATAAAATTATATTTGAGTTATAATAAATCAAACCTAGAAATAATTTTTATTATTTACCTATTTGATAAAGAATCTTGTGACCGAAATACGACCTACTATAAATTGTTTATTTATTTCGATATTTGTATTTTAATTTCATGAAAATTCATTATTAGCACCGCCGTTTATGCAGAAAAGCAGTATAATACTTACATGATTTTCAATTAACTGTACTTGTTATTGGTTTTATTCTAATGTAATTTATTTCTAAAACATGTTTACTATCTATCGACATTGTTTATTTCTCTAAAAATATTAAACTTTTTAATAATTGAAGTAGTTGAAAAGCGGTCGGTTGTTAGGTAACCGTTTTACATCATTTCATAACACCGTCCACCCTCAAAGCTTATCGTGATTTGTAGGTACTCATTTCAAAGAGCTTAACTTTTTAGCTGAAACTTAAAGTTTATATGACTACATTGTAGACTTTATGTTAGCACCTTTCGGCTCCTTTATCTGATCTTGGATATCAATCAACTAGGAAAAGAGTGCCCATCGAGACAAATCAAACGAGCCGAAACCATTGATAAAACAAAACTACTCGAAGGGCTTACATTAATACATTGTGGAGTAGACGGATTTTTTTCTGTGACAGTCATGTTGTATTTGGATTCCGACCTCATTTCCAGAATTGTCATACCCAAAAACCATAGACAAGAAACCATAAAAAAACTATACTCATGAAAATAACTTTTTGAATTTTGACTCATCCACGGCATCAGCACCGCCGAAAATTATGGAATTGTCACCCACGACGAATCATTTCCAAATTTTTATGGCGACCATCTTGGATTTTGAAGTTGCCCTCGTTTTCTTTATCAGCACACCCGAATGCCATAGAATTAATACCATGACGACTAACTTTTAAATTTTCATGGCTGCCATCTTGGACTCTGGGTTTTTCCACATTTTTGGCATCAGTAGACCCGAAAACCATGGATTTGACACCCATGATGATTAATTTACAATTTTTGTAGCCGCTATTTTGGATTTTGGTTTTGCCCACATTTTTGGCATCAGCAGCCCCGAAAACCATGGATTTGACACCCATGATGAATAATTTTCAATTTTTGTAGCCGCCATTTTGGATTTTGGTTTTTCCCACATTTTTGGCATCAGCAGCACCGAAAACCATGGATTTGACACCCATGATGAATAATTTTAAATTTTTATAGCCGCCATTTTGGATTTTGGTTTTGCCCACATTTTTGGCATCAGCAGCCTCGAAAACCATGGAATTGACACCCATGATGAATAATTTTCAATTTTTATAGCCGCCATTTTGGATTTTGGTTTTGCCCACATTTTTGGCATCAGCAGCCTCGAAAACCATGGAATTGACACCCATGATGAATAATTTTCAATTTTTATAGCCGCCATTTTGGATTTTGGTTTTGTCCACATTTTCGGCATCAGCAGGCCCGAAAACCATGGAATTGACACCCGTGACGAATAATCAGTATTTTGTATAACCGTCATCTTGTATTCCAAACTCGACCAATTTTTTAGCATGTGCACCCGAATAACCCATGTAAATAAGAGTTTTGTTATCCGTGGAAATGGTTTTGTGGGGCTTTGATCTTAATTAATGTAACGTTTCTGTACTATATAAAAAAAACCTCTTTTCTATATGACACCATGAAGTTAGTTGTTTATGTAGACCTACAAGGTGTCTAAAGCTCTGCAAAAAAGAGTACGAAAAATGGGGGTGCCACTAGCCACTAACAATAAGCGCTCTGGTAGAAAGTCGAAGTGAACTTCTACCGCGCATACATAAGTACACACACCGTTTTTTTACTTTAATCTAAAATGGAATGGGGCATCAACCGGGGACTGCCCACTGGTGCTCTATGAGAGTGCAGTCAACGACTGTCCCCGGGGGATGTAAGACAAGAGGGCACAATAATGTGTATTGCAAAATATAGAACCTTAAATTATTGGTCTATTGATAAGGGTGTTTAATGGACAAGTCCAACTTCTTTTTCTAGTAGAAAATTAGTTTGGCAGACGGTGGCCCACTAACTCGCTAGCTGGCAAACAGGCAAAAGGGGGCAATACCGCTGTGAGCTGTTAAGGCGTTCGAGATCGAGAAGTGAGACCCTGGTTTCAGCAAGTTTGCAAAGGGCAAATTTGGTGGACGGTATTAGGTATGTCAGTGGTCGGATTACGGCTGACAGGTATTTCCCGGACGGAATTAAGGCGGGCAGCAGATTTGAAACTACTTGTCACTTTTTACTTCATATCAAAACGAATTAAATGTGAATTTTATATTCCTTGCTAGATTTAATAAATATATGAATTTTACTTTAATATGAAACCTACAGCACCAGAGTTTCCCTTATCAGTCGCTATATCTGAATAAAACAAAAATGATGGTCCTTAGGAGGTCGGTATTTGGTGGGTTTACGTTACTTGAAATTTTTGAAATACTTTGCAGATTCTTGAAACGATTTATATTTTGATGTAATGTTCAAAGAAAGAAGAAACGCTGCTTGGACAGTCGATAACTCTCGTTTCCAAGTTAATTAAAGTTTTGTTTATATAGAAAAAAAGAAATATATAAATAGATACACTACATTTATAGTGTCCCAATAGCTCGTCACTAATCATCTACAAGAAACTTATAAAAATAAATAATTAAAGTCATGCATGTAAATATTTTTAATGGTCGATTTATATCTTACTAGGAGGGGTTCGTGGCTAATTAATAACCGCGCGGATCATATGATTTGCGAGGTTAAGCAGCGCTTGTCAAGGTCAATCCGTAGATGGGTGACCATTCGTTACCCATCGAGACCCCTCCGTGCCTCGGAGAGCACTTAAAACTGTCGATCCCGGGTGTCATACGAATACCTATCCCGTTCGTAGGTATACGGGTAGTCAGAAGCCCGAAAGTCTGACAACCGGTCTAAGGGTGCTTACATAAAGAAACAGGTTTTCCGGTCCCGAGTTGTCGGTGCAGACTATTAGTATTGTATTTCAATTTCTACCTGTTTCTATATGTGTAACCGCATAAGATAACACGGGGCTATTTTACCCGCACCGATCGGCACCGACTTGTCTGTACCGGTAACCCGCTTCTTTATGTAAGCACTCTAACCTTAGAATATCGGCATTGCCCAGTACCTAACTGGGTTGCGGAGGTCAGCCCAGGGGCCTAATTCTCCTAAAATAAATCTTGATAAATCACAACCGAACCAAGGCCGAACCGTTCATTCAGACAGTTCTCAATTTCAAAAGCTATCAAATTGTTTGACACAAAAAACAAAATCAATCATTTTGAAAGTTTTCGAAAACAAAAACTGACTGACGATTATGGTTCGATTGCGTTTGGCAATAATTTATTTGATCTGATGGTAGTCGCTCCGTGTAAAATATTGGTATTCAGCCGTATCTGGTTAGACTGGAAGCTGACCACAACATAGTTTTGAAAAGGCTAATTAGGTCGATTTATATCTTCCATAGTATACATGGCTGACAAGCAAAGACCTCTCTTCGCTCCTCTCGTAAACCCCTGCTCTTACAATCTAACAAAACCATTAGTCATCATTCTGCCACTTCTAAAAATTAATGGTTACCTTACGTAACTTGTAACTCAAAGATATTAGAAATATTGAACATTATAGATAGTGCCCATTTGTAAAATGGTCTGTGAACTTGATTAATTTCAACTAACTATTATAAAAAATGTACTCCAAGCTGAAAACGATTTGCTGAACGCTATTGAAGAACAATTTATTTCTATGGAATAATACTTTTTTGCTCTACCAAGAGAACTCAGAGCGTAAACAATAATTCTACCAAACATTCGTTCGTTGTTTGGTCACATTCATTAAATTTAATTAATTAATTTCCACACCGGAGAGCGAGTGAGAAAACAACAGTTCATTTGATTTCCGTTTGGTCGAAACGGTAATATTTAAGAATGTTCCAAACCTTTTCTGTTGTTGTTCTTTTATATTCACTTAGTCTAAACGCATTTTTACATAAAAATCTAGAGCTACAATAAGTACTGTAGTTTTCAAAAGAAGCTCTAGATTTAGGTCCTACACGTACACTAGTTACCTACACAGGTAAATGTTCGTTACGAATTGTGTTAGGAAAATCAGTATAAAGTTTCTGACGCTGATATACCATCACTAATATAGAAATACCTATAATATTTTCATGTCATGCCCGATTAGCTTAAGGCAAATAACATGTAAGAGGAAAATGTATAAACGTGTAAAATATACGCGAAAGATTTTCCTCAGCTACCTAGCGAAAGTGAGGCGCTACCTCGAACCATCGGCAATGTCACCTCCCTGCGATTTCTCAAACGGTAATACCACTTGATGTATCTGCTCGTCGAACTTGATCGGAGATTTATACATACCTACATATTTTAGCATAAATACTGTAATAACCTTTCAGGTTTCAGATTTTATAGGCATTTTACACGCTATTGAGTGTTCTATTGGCTAATTTTGCTGTCTCGATCGTGTTGTGGTTTTGGCTACCAAATCAAACCTTAATAACGTCGTCGTCAGAAGTTCGCTCCTAGGTGTATACTTATTTTCTTAATCCTATATTTCCCACGAACGTTTGTTGATATATCTTTTCATCCTAACCAGATAATAAGTAGGTACCTATTTAAGTTGTATCTACAGCACGTAACCATGTGATTTCAAAGATTCGAACATGAAGACATTCGAACACAACACTACAACATCGTTTATCAACAACTTCGAGGAGGAAAATGTTGTGAGGAAAGCCACGTTCATGCAATATTCTAAGGTGTGTAATGCCCAGAGGAGGGCGATAGAGCCCCCTGTCACGATGGGCACGATATACCGGCGCGATGAGTGTATACTCCACGTCGGACATAAACCACCATGACTAACACTAGATTTTGTGTTTCTGCTTGATTCCTGAGGGAATACAAATACGAAGTAATTAAAAGTTTTGAAAAAACCATCAATATTTATGGTTGCTGTACAAATATAGTTTGGGCGATCTATACAGACCAGAGATATAGTATTTTTTTTACTGCCGTAGGTTTTTGGTACAGGCAGTATAAAGCAAGTACAAAAATTACAATCCAACGTATTAGTCATATCTGTTAAGTAGTAATTCCTGGAGGGTCATCATCATTAAGCCGAATGACGTCCACTGCTGCACATAGGCCTCCACCAAACAATGTTGGGTTTGCCATAATCGCCACGCTTGGCAGGCGGGTTGGCGATCGCATTATGGTTGTTAAAGTACTCAGAGAACGCTGCTGCCTATCCTCTAGTGAATCCCTTAGTCGCCTTTTACGACACCCACGGAAAGAGATGGAGTATATAGTATTTTTTATTACCGTTGGTTTATGGTACAGGCAGTATAAAGCAAGTACAAAAATTACAATCCAACGTATTAGTCATATCTGTTAAGTAGTAATTCCTGGAGGGTCATCATCATTCAGCCGAATGACGTCCACTGCTGGACATAGGCCTCCATCAAACAATGTTGGGTTTGCCATAATCGCCACGCTTGGCAGGCGGGTTGGCGATCGCAGTATGATTGTTAAAGTACTCAGAGAACGCTGCTGCCTATCCTCTAGTGAATCCCTTAGTCGCCTTTTACGACACCCACGGAAAGAGATGGAGTAGTGCTATTCTTTACGTCCAGTTGTCACGCAGTTGAATTTGAATGTAGTCAATGCAACTGCGTGACAACTGCCGACTGGATGTATAGTTTACTTGCAGTTATGATTACGAATATGAAACGAAATATATTTCACCAAACGCGGCGTTATTAGACCCCCTGAACATGCCATACCCCGAAATCCCGTTTGTAAAAAGGTTTTCTAGGTAGGTAGTACAATCCTAAAACATTATTATTTCAGACGTTAACGTGCCTAATCTGTATTATAAGTGTAGGTCGTATTATCATAACATTCTTACCCGTATTACATAAACCAAATTGTTCGCAAACGGAAGACCATATTTCTTAATCGGCTTAAATGAAATTCGGCATAGGGTACTTTGGGGTCGGTTAAATTCGCGAATGAACCAAATCGACTCATTAGAATTAAAATGGCGCGGTTTGAAATTGCCATAAAAATTACACGGCACCCTACATACGCATACAAGAAAGAATTGGCTAAAAGGCTTAGCACTCTTGTGTCATTGTAATATAGACCTTAAGAGTTCGTCATGAAGTACATGGTTGTTCGAGATACAATATGAGTGAAATTTTGCGTCGATGTGTGTGACCTCGTGCCCGTCTTTGCTAAATCCCGATCCCGAATTGTATCATATTAGATCTTACAAAAATAGCTCTGACGCTATTCGTTTGAGATAGTGTTGTTATTACGACTTACTTTATTTAGATTTCTGTGGACTTACTCCTTCAGCCCAAAATAAGCACTGAACATTACTAAGTATGTATCTCCAGAGAAGTACATTACAAAAACCTAACCTAAACTAGAAGCATCGCCAGCTACTCAATTATGTAAACTGCGTAAAAAGTTCAATATAGTAATTTACTACGTTTAACTAAATGCGTCTTTTGCAATAAATCTATTTAGGAAGACTAACGCGGTCATTAGTATGGGCAACAATTTGGCTGCGGCCGTAGTGGTAGGTACATCATTAAGGTTAAGACTAAATGGGACAGTGTTATAGAAACGGTTGTGCAATCCATCACGCGTAAGCGAGGCCCGACAGACCACTTAGCCACTGTCCGCCAGCATCGGACGTAACCCTCTGCACAACATCCGCTTCGAGTCGTACGTACTCGTACGAATACGTGTGTAACGACCACGAAACGAACAAATGGAAATGCTTCAATCTTGTGCGTCTGCCCGAAAAACTATTTTCGAATCGCACGGGTTTTATATTCAATGGCTACTTTTGAAGTTGGAACGGTTAGGTACTCTTATTTATTTTCTGGTAAAACGAAAATGTAATATAATAAAGATATTTCATACAGTGCGTACTACTTATTATTATTGTTTTAAATAAAGTATGTTTTTTTGTACTTTAACAATACTAATTCAAATAAATGTTACAGATTGCCCAGGGTGTGCTTATTCGCGTATTTGCATGGATTACGACGTCCTAGGTAAATATAGAAAAACATGTTTGGACTTAATTTTATTCGTAACATACCTACTATAAATAGTAAAAGTTAACATACGCTGAAAAAATAGGAATCCAATGGTTGGGGAATTTAACCTCATTTTATTTTATTGGCGATGTAGGTAGTTACCTGTACAGATACAAAATGCCTTTAATATTTATTCGGTATTTCCATTTTATTTTTAAACTGCACAACTCGGGACACGAAAATTTTCACTAGTTTTGTAACTTATCGTGTTCGTCTACTGAAACTTTTCAATTTTTCAAAACTGTCTCACAAGAAGTGACAAAGTGAAAATAGATTCGTGTCATGAAATAAAATGTTTACAGCAAGCGTTCGGATAAAGATAACATTGATCGATGCGTAGCTAATCTTAATAAATAAGGAACGCATTTGATAGTTAAATTCAAGGTAGGTCCAATCATGTAAACAAAAGCATATCAGAGTTGAATAGATACTTAACTTGCGTACAGAATAAGTTTATGAATCCTGCTAGGCTTCAAATGATAGATAACGTCTAGGTTTATGACAATACTTATATGTAGAGCAGTGGTAATATCTTACTTCTGTCCTTGTCTAAGCCGAGGGATGGTTTACTCTTGTGGGGAAAATGTTCAATATTAACAGATTAACTCGGTCGGGGATCTCGCTTCATAAAAATAAATTCCAATATTCCCCTCGTTGCTCTCATAACTCGTAAGAAACGGCTCTCGCTGGAAAGTTTAAGGCGGACGATTGGAGAATAAAAATTGCATTTTTACTATGTTAAATTAAGTTTTTATTGTGAAATTTACGGGGTGTAGTAAAAAGGAATGTTGCGTTATAGCAATTAGATATTTTTTACGCGTTCCGCGACGGTGCAAATGTTACTGTAAAAAATATCAAGGCGTTAATGCTTTGTAGCCGTAGTTATGATTTGTTTTTTAATCTCTTGAGATTTTTTTGTCAGATTGGGTTAGGTAAATGAAACTTATCTCAATCTTTTTAAAGCCACAGTAACATACCGAGTGCACATAAGGTAAGTACTTTCGGTATGATGTAGGTACACCTACGTTTCATCATCTGCTTTGTTACTTCCCGAAATTAGCTCAAGAATCACTTGACAAATAAATAAAGAACAGGATCTACATTTTGTAAATTACAATGACGAGTGCATCTTGCGTTCTTACCCCGATTATACGACAAAAAGGAAATATCATACTGAAACGACGTGAGAGGAGAAATACATATAAAACGACAAGCTGCTTTAGATAATCATCACAAAACATGCATCGTTAAACATCAAACAGTTTAATTATTTCAAAATAATATTATCGTTTTGACAGCTGCTCGTGATTACGAACAAAGAGTTTAATTACACCAATGTTTTAATAATTTACTCATGTCGTTTTACTCCTTATGTATGTAATTCTGAATACATTTCATTTACTTTAGTTACAGCACAAATAACAATCGTATATTATATTTGTCGCCTTCTCTCTCACAAATATTATTATCCGACGGAGTGTAGACATTTTAGTTCAGTATAACTGGCATAACCTTGCTGTGACAATGACTGTCTGGAGTCTCGAAGGAGACAAACATATTATAATTAGCAATAAAGTTTTGTGATAATGTTGTTTGTATTATAAATGTGGCAACATTAAACTAGTTGTGAAGTTATATTTCAAAATTTCAAAGGAATATAACGGGATGACACTTTTAGGGTACTTTAACGATACAAAAAAGTTCTACTTTAAAGAATGCGAGACATCCATGCCTGTATTTTACGTCGACTTTTATGAAATACATACAGAATCGATAAAGTACGAAAAGACTTCATACACATTTGTCAAAATAATATTTTGAAGAGAATATCAAGTAATTATGAAGAGAATATCCAACTTAAACATGTTTTCCTTCGATTTTATGCATCTTCGTATTTTACACGATTTTATTCGAATTTATTAACGAGAATTTATCCCGTGTGGGGACGGGCTAGAATATAAAACTTCCTCCCTGCATGCTGGGAATAGACGCGTGTTGTAAGATTCAACAAAACCCAGCACGCGACGTGGTAGGATCTATACGGTCCGCCTGGCTAGCTACCACCCTCACATTAAAGTCCGGCGCCAAGCAGTTTACTATGTTCCGTCGTGTGTACCTATGTGAGAGTTAGAGGGGTATAGGGGAATCCCTCTATATCTCTGTTACTCTGGATTCGTGTGCTCCATCTTAGACCCTGTCTGCGCTTACCATCAGGTGCGACTAGGGTCAAGCGCGAACAAGTCAAATAATAGAAAAAACTTTAAATAAAAGTAAAAACCGACTAAAAAAAAACTAAAAAGAGTAAAATAATTACCATAATAGAAAGTTAACAGTTTCAGAAGTCGGTGGCTTTTATTAGTTTCAGTGTAGAATTGCACCGACCATTGAAACTGTTAATTTTATATTATGGTAATTATTTTACTCTTTTTAGTTTTTTTTATGTCGGTTTTTACTTTTATTTAAAGTTTTTTATTAAACACGTTTTAGTGCAATAAATTACACGGTTTAAGCCTACAAAGAACAACGGCAAACTCCCAAACAAACTATTGTTAAAATAATCTTTTGCGTCTGCTATTGAAACATATGTAAAAGTATAGAGCTTGAATTCCTGAACAGATTTGTCTTCAGGCTTACTATTAAAGAGACTCTCGAATTCAAGATATTCTAGTTTGAAGTTTTGCTTAACTAGAAATAGAAAGAACAATGGCGAACTTTGATACATCACTTTATCTATATAAATAAATTGTCACGTCTTCGTGTCATCGTAGGCTTTGTGTGTTCGCAATTATTTTTTTAATTCTTAATGAATTGAGCCATTTCTGATGAAATGAGCGATTCGCCACTTATCGCTAGGATTTGAGAAAATAGCTCATAAAGTAGGTATATTTAGGTTAGAATATTTGTGATTATACGAAACAAATTATATTTTTTATTAAATAGGTAATTTCATTCTATCTTTCATCAGTGCAGCAGATCTCTCTATTAAAAATCCCATTAATATCACTTTGATAGTCTAGCCCCCTAGCATTATGCCTGATGCCCTAACCAAAAAAACATCATTCTAAAAAATGTTGTGAATTCAATTAAATCCATATAAATACCCGAGTCTATGCAATAATTTGTGAGCACATCCCTCGGTTATACTTTTGTATGAACATATGTGTACAAGTTCAGTAAAAATTCAAGAATCTACTTTGTCAGATGTAGGGTATAAATAAAAGATTTCATGTTATTATATTTATTTGTCTTTTGCTCTTCTTAATGAGTAACACAACAATTCTGCTGGTGCTGCTTTATTTCTTTGATGCCTTGGTTCCTTTGTAACACACCAATGTCATGGCAATGAACATTTTAGTAAGTTACTTCCTCCATGATGACACGTACCATGATTTTATTCTCCCTCTTACTAAAGAAGTATTTCCACTCCCTCTGAGACTATACCTACTCAGAGAAATTCACTTGGTCTATCACTACACAGAAAAATCCACAAAATCCATGCGCCACTTTCCACTTCTCAACTCCAAATCGAGGAGTGAAATCGTAGTCCATTAATGACTACAATGAGTACAATGTAACGTTAACGCAACGTAGAAGTTTTAAATATTTGTCAGAAGCCGTAGCACTATCACCGAATATAATATAATTATAATAATTATGTCCAACACTTTTTATAATCTGAGGTCCAACATCAAAGCGTAGCTCTGTAGGCAGTAAAGTTAGGCCCCTTGCTGACAACACTGTTTTTAGGACCGTGGCTACCGGCTACGCACAGTTTCAAACCGTAGTAAAACTGGATGTCGGATATGTATGGGACAGTATGGAGCTATTTTGACGACACCGTTGCTAACGATGGCCCAGCTTGCCGCCGTGATCGGTTACGACGTGGCTACCCTGTGCTCAAACTGGTACGGTGGCCTATGTGCACTCCTTGCGGAGGCCGGTTGTACGCACGGCGCATCCTATATACTCGTAAGTGGCACGTAACCCGGCTAGCTAGCGGGTACAAACCATATCGTCTACGAGTTTGGCCGGGGTTCACCCGGCACCTCGATCTCGTCTACTAGGGGCTTAATAATATACTGATATTTGACAACTCTAGGATTGACAGTGACAGTTTTTGAAAGAAAGCATTGTCATGTCTGTGTTGCTATACTCATTTTTTCATATACTTCTATTAGAAAACAGGATTATAGAAAATCTATTTCTTTCCTAATAAACGCCAAGCTTTGCTGTCTTTATTTTGGTATTTGGTTCACGAATTATTGAATAATAATTCATTAATCATAATAAAACATCTTATAAAACAATTAAGCATTAAATGTAATTAACACAGCTGGTAAAAAATCTTCGAAATTAATTATAAGGGCATCTCTCAAAGTGTTGCAAAATTAAAGAAGCATGGAGAACAAATAAAAATTATTCGAATTAACGGGAATATCAGTAAAACTTTGAAATGTAATATATTTTTTTCAGAGAGTTCGTTTTTAAATTTTAAAGCTACAAGAATATCTAGAAAAAAATTAGGCTTTTTTTCATATACCTCTTACCATTAGACGCTTATTTAAATTTCAGCAATGATTTTGCCATTGTTCTTTAAATGACACGGTTGCGTAATCTTTCCAACAACTAGGTAGTTTTCTTTAGGAATAGGTATTAATGTATAATTATCATGACGGCTCCTTACAAATACATACAATCTTATTTGTTCTTGGCTAATGTTTCTGTGATGACAGTTAAAACAGATATTGAAAGTCCTCATCAAAACTTTTGCTGAAGGGAACCACAAACCAAAACGTCATCTAAGTACACACATCAAAAGTGTCTAGGGATCAAGCATTTTTATGCGGATTTCTTGAGATTGAGATGTGGCTTTGTAATAAATTTATGATTTTATAAATTTATATGGATCCTTTTTGGTGCATTTCATAATTTGAATCAGGAACTGTGAATCAAATTCGAGTAAAAGATGAAAATCAGCTGTCAATATTTTCCCTATAAAAACATACAACGCATTGAAGACATTATTAGTGCTACTGTTTCCCTACTACTGATTAAAACCAACGTTATTATGGAGCGGCGACGTCATTTAAGCAGGGAAGAAATGCTCAGAGCCGTGGGAATGATAGAAGCTGGTTCCCGGCAACGTACTGTGGCTTTAGCTCTGAATACAAGTCAGAGTGTTATCAGTCGACTTTGGACACGTTACCGAAGCACTGGTACCGTGGCTGAGCGCCATGGAGGACGGTATCGCTGCACCACACGGAGACAAGACCGATACATTCAAATCTTAACTCGAAGAGCTCCAACAATAACCGCCATGATGTTAGCCGTGAGGCTTCATCACTCTTCAGGGAACTTAATTAGCGACCAAACAGTCAGAAACCGCTTGCATGAAGTGAACCTTCATTCCCGAAGACCGCTACGGGTACCACCTATAGCAATGCACAATCGTAGGATTCGATATCAATGGGCTCTTGGACACAGAAATTGGGCAGAAGAACAATGGCGTTTCGTGTGCTTTTCTGATGAGTCTCGTTTTGGTATGAGACCGGATACAAGACGTATACGACACTGGAGAACCCCTGGACGCCAACAGCGATTAAAATCCTGCCAGGAAGTCCATCCTTATAGTGGTGGAACCATCATGGTATGGGCGGGTATTTGGATCGGCGGAAGAACTGAGTTGATTTGGATCAGAGGCAACCTCAACGCTCAAATTTATGCTGAGACGATTGTATCAGACGTCATCGTTCCTCTACAAGCGCAAATCGGTCCCTTATTTCAGTTAATGCATGATAATGCACGACCGCACACCGCAAGAGTTGTAAGACAGACTCTCGCCGCAGCTAACATCAATGTCCTGCCCTGGCCTGCTCAGTCGCCAGACTTGAACCCGATTGAGCATGCATGGGATATGCTACAGAGAAGAGCTCTGCCGAATATGGAGGGTATCCAGTCGCAAGAAGACCTTTTTTTGTTGTTGCAACGAACATGGGCGGCCATTCCACAGCGTGATTTGGATGAACTCATTTTGAGTATGCCAAACCGATGTTCTTGTGTTGTTAGTGTTCGCGGTAGAAACACGGATTATTAATTGTTTAAGTTACCCAATAAAATTTTAAAGAAAACTGTTATTTCAGTCTTTTTTTCGAACTTTTGTGTTAGTGGTTCAAATGTCAAAAATCCCTTTATTAGGAAAATGGCAAATTTCTTTATTAATGCAAAGGTGACTTGGTTTATCGTTACTGTGACAAACGAAAACACTTTATTTGATGAATCCTTAAAGAAAATTTTAATTAATATCAATCAGGAGAAAAGTTATTGCAAAAATATATGTTGATCCCTAGACACTTTTGATGTGTGTATATATATATTGTTTGTTATTGTTGATTTTTTCAAAAAGCGCTGAATCAATTTCGATGAATGGGACTACCTGTGAAGTATGGCCTACCAAACAAAAAAGAATCATCTAAATCCATTCATAATTGAGGGAGATACCGCGTAAACACAAAAAAAAAACTGACGAATTGAGAACCTCCTTCTTTCTGAAGTAGGTTAAAAAAAGATATACCTTAAGGTACAAGTCCGAGACGGGCTGCAAACTGCAGACTGCAACCGCAGACCGCAAGTCACATTGGTTTGTATGAACCAGTAGTGTCGCTTGTCTGTTGCTGTCATCTGCGGTTGCAGTTTGCGGTCGCCGTTGGAATACTACATTTAAGGTGTGCACCTTAAAGGTGTTATTCGGACGGCGAGTTGCGGTCTGCGGATGCAGTCAGTTTGCAGCCCGTCTCGTACTTGTACCTTAAAACACCTTCCAAGGACCGACTTACAAAACTAGAGCCTCATTTTCGCATCGTCTTATTTAGTATATCAGAACCCTAAACACACGGGTCCCGCTCACTCTTGGCAACTTTCGGAAGTACTGTCATTACAGTTCGGCAATATTCGACTATTACAACCATAATATACATTTGCCATCAATCTAGTCGTCAGGTTGGTAATAAAGTAAACCCAGCGGATTTAACAAATTAATGTGGTTATGAAACGGCTCGTGATAATTATATATTTGTAACAACCCTTCTAGGAATTATTTGCCGTTACAAAATACACAGGGTTAAACTCGCAATGTATTACTATTTGAACATTCGCCATTAGCAATTAAGTATTAGGTAATTATTCTCGCATTGGATTACACGAGGAAGTTAATAATTCCTTGTGTTATTAAATATTACAGCAATGATCGTTTAAACTGGCTCTCGTTTAAGTTAGCTTGCAAGTATAGTTCTTCTAATCTAAAGGTGACTGCAGTGACTTCGGAAGTTCAACTTAGTTTACTTAAATTTAAAGGTAATAAATGTACGGGAACTTTCGTGCTTCAGCTCTTACCTCGCCGTTTCTCAGCCTTTTCTATATAAGAAGATAGGCACTTAAGTATCCTTCAAAATCCTTAATCGTCTAACTTTTATTACGGACCCTCTTGTCAATCAATGTACCAATGTGACTTTTTAAATGTCACATACAATGTACTATCTGAATAAGTAATGAAATATTACGATGAAGGAAAACATCGTGAGGAAACCTGGATTTAATGGTTTGAAATCACCAACCCACAGTGAGCAAGCGTGGTGATCAATGCTCTTTCCTTCTCTGTATGAGAAGAGGCCTTTACCCTGCAGTGGGAAAGTTATAGGCTGGATTTTATTTATTGTCTGTTAATCTTTATTATACCTAATCGAGAAGCAGCAAATAATAAAAATTAGGAAATTGAGAAATCAGCCTTTGTCACCAAATTATTGAAACTATTTAGTTTTACTAAGTGCTAAGAGAGTAAAATAAAATTTAAACTTGTGTAGGAATGCGAACACTATAAAATCATATATTGTTAACATGTTCAGAAAGAGGACTAGCAATTTTTCATGTGAATATTGTGACATATTGCATAGAGGCGTTGAAATCATACTAATTTCAACGCGTATATGTGTTATGTCCACTGCTGGGCTCATTCAGTAGGTATAGACAGCATGTGATTCTGAGAGAATAATGCCATAATCATCCCGCTTGGCAGCCGGATTGATGACGACAGTAAGGCCGCTGCCCATTCTCCCGACTTAATCCTTCAGTCACACCAGTGTATTTTACGGAATGGTGCATTTTTCCCGTTTCCGACTTTAGGTTAGATAATAGCAGCGATTAAGTATTCGGAATATTTAAAAAATGTACAAAACAAAATTATTATAAAAAATCGAAAATTGACATGTTCTTTGATACAAGTAGAGCAGATAGGTGCAGAATGGAAAAAAATATGGCGCCTAGAGGAAAAGTACCCACCTGTCTTAAATATTGAAGATAGCTAATTTTACTATGCATTTTTTTTCCTTAGCGAGCCTGCTTATGTAGATTTAAAAAAATTGCTTGCTGACGTAACTGCAAACTGTATATTTTTTTTAGTAAAACGTGCTGTCTTCAATGGTAATGTCTTTTTTTTCTTTTATTACTTGATTTGGTCGCGTTTGACCCTCGTTGCACCTGATGGTAAGCGCAGACAGGGTCTAAGATGGAGCACACGAATCCAGAGTAACAGAGATATAGAGAGATTCCCCTATACCCCTCTGGCTCTCACATATACACGACGGAACACAGTAAACTGCTTGGCACCGCACTTTAACGTGAGGGTGGTAGCTGGCCAGGCGGACCGTATAGATCCTACCACCAAGCGTGCTGGGTTTTGTTGAATCTTACAACACGCGTCTATTCCCAGCGTGCGGTGAGGAAGTTTTATATTCTAGCCCGTCCCCACACGGGAGAAAATTTATTTTTGATTCATATTATTAGATTGATCTGTACCTAACTGTTAATGTTAGATTTCCCCGTTTTTATTTATTATAAGACTCAATTTTTACTGGAGAGATTTGATTCTTATTAATAACCCTACGAACTATTTATTTATTTATCTGCCTAGCCTTTTTCCCAACTATGTTGGGGTCGGTTTCCAGTCGAACCGGATGCAGCTGAATATCAGTATTTTACATGGAGCGACTGCCTATCAGACCTCCACAACCCAGTAACTGGGTAATACGATACTCTTGGTAAAACTGGTTGTCAGACTTTCTGGCTTCTGACCAACAGTAACGACTGTCAAAGATCTACAAATGACAGCCGGGACCAACGGCTTTACGTGCTTTCCGAGGCACGGAGGAAACTCGCTATGGTAAATGGTCACCCATCCACAGACCAACCTCGGCAAGCGTGGCTTAACCCGGAAGATCGGTCTATGCGGCTGTAATTATTTAGCCACGAGCTCCTCCGAACTGTACCATAAAAATACACAGGCATATTTTTTCCCGCCTCAGACCAGTGACTTTAAAAAAGATACATATACAGTGGTGGACATATAATTAGAAACACCAAGTGTGACTTTCATTTTTAGTACAAATTAACTTGATAATTAATGTTTTACGTATCATAGAGGGCTTATACCTATTTATCTATAATGTATCCACATCATGAAGTATTACTATGTCAGTTTTGGAAATATCACTAATTAGTCTCTTAGAAATGGTTTGGATTATTGTAGTGTCGGTGTTAGATTGGTCTGCAAATAGTCTGGATTTGAATCAAATTAAAATTTGTGGTACATTGTAAAGAAAACATTGTCCAATAAACATATCACTAATATCGTACTACTACTAGTATCATACTACAACAACTTTATGACGCATTTGTAGAAGCTTGGAGAAATATTCCCTAGAAATGTATGAAACATTGATAGACTCAATGCCACGTCGTTGTAGAGCTGTAATCGACAGCAGAGGCTTCCCAACCAAGCATTAATTGTTTATTATAAAACGTTTGTACCATTTAACTTCATTATTTATTGTTTCGTTACCTTTGTTCATATTTATGCTAATATTTTTTTTCTGTTTCTAATTAGTTGTCCACCTTAGTACGTTGTGCTGCTTCATTTTATTTTATAAAGTATACCAGTTTTTACATAAACGGTTGTATGATATTTCCAAAACTGACATAGTAATACTTCATGATGTGGATACAATATAGATAAATAGGTATAAGCCCTCTATGATACGTAAAACATTAATTATCAAGTTAATTTGTACTAAAAATGAAAGTCACACTTGGTGTTTCTAATTATATGTCCACCACTGTATGTATATAAATGCAGATTTTATTGTAATAGGTAAATCCGCAAGATTACCATTCCGTTTTCTACTAGCAACGTGAATACGAGTAACACCACTACATACAAACTAAAGCAGTTAACAATGTAATTGATCCTTAAGCTTGCATTCCGCTTTTGAAGCAATTATTTCGTTCAGTTGTATGTAGGTCGGTTACAAAATTTATAACTCTTTAATATATCGAATTTCAGTAAAAATAACTTGGATTTCAAAAATAAAAGTACAAATTGGTGTATATGTTATAATGGTCAACATGGCTGAGCCGTCCACCAACAAAATAAAACAATAGGCGTAAATTTTAAATTGTTAATCTTCATTCTCAAACAAAAAACAATTTTGTTTAGCTACCTTTAAAAGTAAATATTGTTCAGAATATTGCTATTGTGTACCTTTTACCTAAGCTTACGGCTACATATTTATATTGTCGTCTAGGTAACGTCTGTAATAAACGCTGCTATTGACTGTGGGAAACTCTTCTGTGTGTATTCTATTACATTACATGTATATTTTAGAAGTGCTGGCGTTCTGCTTTATAATAATGCAGATAACCCGCAAAGAATGGGCGGGTCAGGGTGTGAGGCGCCCCCTTTACTGTTCAGGCCTAATGGCCCTGTCGCAAGTCAACAAGCCGACCGACGTGCTCAGCGTCCCCAATTAACACGTACCACCTACTGGAGAAAATAAACATGCCGAACGAACGATTGACTTTTCCTTATTCAATTTTTAATTTCGTTACGCGCGATTTTAGTCTATAGCATTTTGTGCTAGAAACAGCGCAGCAATGAACGATAAATGCCACTTATATGTCACAAAATCTATATAAATAAAAAGAAAGGTCCTGACTGACTGACTGATTGACTGACTCATCAACGCCCAGCCCAAACCCTTGGACCTAGACAGCTGAAATTTTGCCCAGATGCTCCCTTTATAATGTAGACAAAGAATAAGGAAGGATTTTCCGAAATTCAATCCCTAATCAATCCCTAAGGGAGTTAAATAGGGGATGAAACTTTGTATGGAAAATCGTCACTTGGCGGGTTCAAAATTTCACGCAAGCGAAGCTGCGATCAAAAACTAGTGTATCATTGTAAATATTCTGAATCTGAATACAACCTTCGTTATATTTCCTAATATTCATAGGGTGAAAAGACTACCTATTCAAATAAATGTTAGTGTCCATTCACACGACTAGAAAGTATAAATATCCTAATTGAATACATAATTATCAGTTCGTCCATGAATAAACATAAGGCGCTCCATTAGTGCCTATTTAAATCAGTATACTTTTCGAATTTGTGATGGTAGCACAGGTGAGGGCCCTACTTCCTATTTCATTGTCAATTTGTAGATGATAGTCCACCGTACAAGAAGAGCTAGATATAGATACTATTAAAATTCCATAACAATTTCAAAGCACGTGCAGAGTATTATTGTATCCTCGTATGACTTTATATCTATTTCTAATAAAACGGAGGGCAATATACACACATAAAAATGTTAACAGCAGTACGCGATAGATCGATGACGAATCGTTAGCGCTGAGTGTCGGAGTCGATAGAAATAGAGCAGGCACAAGTGGCCGCATCCATCACACGCCTATTAGCTCGAACACTCTATTTAAATGTTTGTTTTAACGTGTATATTAACTTGTACTTAGTAAACGATTTATAAATACTTAGATTGATGTAGTGAATGTTCAAAAAAAGCTAAGGCTTTGGTCGTTTTGTACTACGTCTTAAGAATTATTTTCTTAGAAAAGTTACTTAGCCACTCTACCTACAATAGGTCATTAGGTTTTTTGATACTGTGAATATAAAGATACAAAAATCTGGAATAAAAAACATATCTTATGTTAAAGCTTTGAAGCTTAGAAGACCCATATTCCTTCATTACCTACACAACGCAAGTGCGGGAAAGGCTCGCGAAAAGTCAGATAGCCTACTTAAAGGAGTCACGGTAGAGGTTATGTGTATTTCACTTAACCGATGTAAATGGCAGTAAGTCCCCTGGATTCTATAAAACAGAATACACGTTTTCCAGAAACGTTTAATAAAGCAAATTAAATACAATTTTCGAAACCTGCTTAATTAAGCTTTTAATACAATGAGTTTGTAAAGATAATTTAATCGAAATGTTATTCACATGATTCAATTCGCTTGATTGCAGACGAATTGTAAATTGAATCGTAGCGTCAAATTGTGCCTTCAGTTGCATATTTAGTTGATTGACACCGATCCACTGACAGATTATCCGTATAGTGTAGCGTAGCAGCGAAACGGCAAAGTGCATTATGCCAATCCATTTAACACTTGGATTTAGTGCTCGACGAGTCAATAAAACAGCAGTCCCGCTTCACCGTCACCGTATTATACATTATATTATGGATTGCTTATGTAAAAATACTCAAACACTACGAATATAAATTAAATCAGTAGGGTCACTAGGGTGTCTTAAAACTACTTAGATTTTTATTACTTTTCCAAGAAAATAGCTTAAAAGTAAAAATGTTTAAATATTTATTAAATCCTCCCAGTCGCTAAGTCTTCTCGAATAACATTTTCACATTGTTCATAAACTGAAAATATTGGTGCCACTTTTAACAATAAAACGGGTCAAGGGCGTTTCGAACATGCATTATTGAGTAGTTTTGCAGCTGTTACACTATCTCTCGTGGAGTTTCTCTAGTAAATTGCAGGAACTGCTAAATTTATAAAGGTTCCTGCTTCCTACTATCCAGTTGTACCCTAACGTCTAGTTCAAACAACAAACATACAGAATTTTATTGACTAAGGAGTTCACAAATAGGTTTCTACAACTTCCATTGCTTTGCAAATATGTAGATATATCACAATAGTAACTACCTATAGCACAATGTCATTACAGAATGAATTATAATTGCTGTGAATAAATTATTGTAGTTAAACCCTAACCAAATCAGGCAACAATTACAGTTAGATATGACATATTCAATATATTGATTAACTCTAAGCTGACTAAAATTTCAAGCTTCGAATTAACGATACCTTTTCGCTTATTGCTATTGTAGTCGTATTTCTGTTCATTATCTCGATCTGTCAAACATTATTACAATCTGCCGTAAATGAATAAATCAGTGTACCATTAACAACGTGTAGACACGTCTGAATACTGAGCACGTAATTATATTGTTATCATTAAATATTACCGACGTATCGGATGGATCAGAAACGCGACTGTCGTCATTCAGAATCATCAAATTATTAGACACATACCTATTAATGAATAGATACGATAAAATAAGTTAAACGTACTTTTTTTAGCGATAGGCTCGCGTTTGTCCACTATCTCGCCTGATGGTAAAGCGATGATGTGGTCAACAGTGAAGCACGCTTGCCTAGAAATAACCTATTCACTCTTGACTTAAAGACCCCAAGGTTGTAGCTATCAGGAAACACAAACTCCAGCAGGGAATTCCACTCCTTAGCTGTGCGAAGAATGAATGTGTTCGCAAAACGCTTTTTACGTATGAGTGGGATGTTCACCATATACCGATGGCGCATTGCCGTTTGTCTTGTAGTCCGATGATGGAAAGGGCCAGGTGGAATCAAACTGTGCAGTTCCATCACACACTCCCCGAAGTGTAACCGATAAAAACCGACAGGCTGGCAACGCGGCGTCGATGTTCAAGGCTCTGGAGCTTTGAGTTGACCAGCGCATTGTTGCCCATAAGCCTCTTGGCCCGTTTTTCGATCGACTCAAGTGCTTCGAGTTGGTATTTGTAAAACTTATATCCCAATTATAAGTAGTGATAGTCTAGCAGTTGAACGGTCGCTTTCCATGCAGAAGGGTCCGAGTTCGAACCCGGCTCGCACCTGACTTTTTGAATACTTGGGCGGATCCGAATTTGATTAGCGTTTGCATTAACGGTGAAGGAAAATATCGTGAGGAAATCCATGAAGGGCTCCATAAAGTTCTCGATGGTGTGTGTTGTCCGCCAAACCGCACCAGGCCAGCGTGGTAGACTAAGGCGTTAACCAGTGGCGAAGGGTGAAGTTTCTTAAAAGGGAAGCCGGACCACTGGCGTTAACCCTACTCATTCTGAAAAGAGGCCCGTGCCCAGCAGTAGGACAGTAATGGGTTGATTATCAAGGAGAAGCTGACTGACTGACTGACTGATCTATCAACGCACAGCCTAACCGCTGGGGTTAGAAACTTGAAATTTTTACAGTAGGTTCCTTTTGTAACGTAGGCATCCACTAAGAAGGGATTTTTCGAAATTCAATCCCTAAGGGAGTTAAATAGGGGATGAAAGTTTGTATGGAAAATCGTCACTTAGCGGGTTCAAAATTTCACGCAAGCGAAGCTGCGGGCGAAAGCTAGTGTTATATACAAGGTTACTCGGAAAGGGGGTAGGTACTAATCCGAAAGGATAAGACTACCCATAATAATTAATAATTTTTGTTCTACAACTTTCCCCAAAAGTTGGTGTAAGAGAAATATCTATTCAAAAATCGCATAAAAATACGCTAAAACCAGCTATCCAGCTAACCAACATCCTCAGCTACGATCAGCTGTGTTTACATTTTACGTCATGTTAGGGGTCACGGATTAGAAGCACCATTTTCTGAATTCGTAACTAAAACAAGGATGAAGAATTTTTGAAAAAACTAAAATATAAATCATTTTCATCATCATCGTAACAAAAATTTATCGAATTTCGAAATGTTAACACTTGCTTTGAAACAGTCATCACTGAGACTTTAAGTGGTCCGCGGATTAAAACGGGATCCCTTCTTTTCGCATATTGTTCTTTGTCCTAATATACTTCGGCATAACGATTTTGGCACAATTTTTTTTGGCATAATAATACTTCGGCATAATTTTTTTAGGCATACATTTTATGTTGGCATAATCATCTTAAAGACTAATTTGTTTTGGCATAAATTTGATTCGCATAACGTTAGTAGGCCTAATGACTATTAGCATAACGTTAGTTATGATAATCAGAAATGTTCTTACCATTGTCTAATAATCTAGTCGCAGGCGCACCCCGACACGGGTAGGTTAGGTTCGAAGGGGATGATGGGGGCTAGTGTGAGCGAGCGAAGCGAGCGAACGAAGCCCCCGTCATCCCCTTCGTGTTAGGTTACTTTAAACCCTGCAGACAGAAATAGGAGCCCCGCCCAGCGGGGCTCCGTCGACTCTGCTTTGGAGCCTCAACCTTACAAACATCCCCTTAAGTTTTTATTGTGAAAATGAAAGTAGGTGACGAATAATCGTCTACCGTATAGGTACCTATAAAAATATGTTTTAATATCATTATGCGTAAATAAATTTATGCTTTAGGATATTATGCTTAAAAAAGTTATGCTTTAGAACTTTATGCTTAATCATTATTACGGTTAGAGAAATTATGCTTAAAAAAATTATGCGTAAGCTGTTATGCGTAATTATATTATGCGAAAATATAATTATGCCAAACAAAATTATGCTAAGTTATATTAGGTCTTAAAATTTTATGCAAATGGATAGGGAACCGATTAAAACACGGGGCAATCTCCAAAATAAAAAAAGCAGTATCTTGGTGGAGAAGTCCCACTTATATCTACTATTAATTTTTAATGAAAATGATTTTTGTTCAATAGTTTGGCCTGTTAGCTACCTAGAACAGTCATAATTATTTATCTCACGTTATCATAAATGTATAAAAAAATCTGAAACCTCGAAAAATTTATCGCTCTGGGCTGTCCTGATTCCCATTTGGTTCAAAAAATAGTTCGTAGGCTTTTTGTATTTAAAAATTACGACGTTTTCCTTATTCCTCTGACATAATAAAAGGTTTCTTAGGCCGATTTTTCAATCCTCAGATAAGCAGACAAATAGCATTTATTCAACAGATAGCAAAAAAAATATTTTTTCAACTGTCAGGTAGGCTTTATTTGACGAATAATTTGACTACCTGAGGAATAACTTTATCTTTCCCTTTGACGGCCAGATAACCGCTTATTCATTAGATAGTTTTATTCGATGACTGATGATAGTGATGATGTAAACAAAAGATATAATTTTACTAGACAATTCTTGGGTTTGCGTTTTCATCAAAGTAAAATGGATGTATAATATTTGATAACACTGATGATCTGGCAATAATTGAGGAAGAAGCTCTGATAAATGAATTCATAAATCCAGGAAGGAAAGTAAGAATTATCACATCCAGGCTCAATCATTTTCCGCCGGAGGGCGCGCGAATTTCTCCGGCCACCCTAGTGTGTGGCCTGCGGGTGGCGGGTTATTGGACCTAACGCCCGACCAGTAACAGGCCCGAGAAGGCGGCGCGCAGTGTTCCGTGCGCGCCTCTCAGGAGGACGTGGGACGCAGCTCCACAGAAGGAGAGGTCCGCCAGCCCCTGGCGGACCGAGGCCTGCTGGGGTTGCGGTGCATGCAGCTACGAATCCCACGACCCCGGCCATAGGTCAGGAGACGGCATACCGTGGGTTTTTAGCTGGTGAGAGTCCGGCGGCATACATAACCCTTCGCCTTCCCCGGGCGGAGGGAATCAATGAGGATAAAGGCATGATAAAAAGAAAAACATGCCCAGTCATTTTACAGTGTGGGATTCAGAAGAATTCCATCATCGATTCAGACTTTTAGAGTCCGTGCAATATTTACTTATAGATAATGGTAGAGGATAAAATCAAGCATCAAACACAAAGGTAAGTTTTCAATCGTTTATTATACAAAAAATAACTGCGATATAGGTTCATGGGTACATGTAACAGAGCTGTAGTAATTGATAGCGTAAATCTTCCTAGCGAACTATGTTGGGATCGTCTGTCAGTGTGACCGGATGCAGTCGAATACCAGTATTTTACATGAAGTGACTGCCTATCTGACCTCCATCACCCAGTTAGTAGACAACACGATGGCTCTTGGTAGAACTGGTAGTCAGACTTTCGGGCTTCGGTTCTGTACATTTCTTGTCTGCATGGAGGACTTTTTTTTGGTCCTTTTTCAATTCCCTCGTACTTAAGTTTTAATGTATTCCATGAAAGGACACTGGTTGCGATTCCACCTGAATTAAATGAGCTCTCAGTTTTCCTCCATGCAGATTCTTTGTCTTTATTCATCACCGCATCGGTCGGTTTTCTTATTTCTTCGGTTTTCTTATAACGTGTTTGTATTTATCGATTAAACTTACGAGGAATTGAATTACATCACTATTAAAATTCGCCGAACGCTCTCTTTTTTTGATTCCATTGTAATACACATATAAATATTGATATTGATTTACAATCAAACTTAGAACATATAGGTATGCTCTAAGCAATCAAATTATATAACACGACATGACTGGAAGATAGTCTGACAGTGTAATTTTTGCCATACAGGTAATTAATGTACTCTAGACTCTGTGCATGTAATTGAAATAGTCTGTCCGGCTCTAACGTTCGTTTATGCCATATATTTATTTCACCTCCCTGAAGTTAGCGTTGCTAAAGTCAATGAAATCGGTCAGATAGTAATTCGTTAGATAAATGGCAATTTAAAAATTTACAAACAATTATCGGGCAGATAAACAGCCAAATAACTTTATTCGTCAGGTAGTTATCAGGCATTTTATCTGAGGATTGAAAAATCGGCCCTATATAGATTATTACAATTAAAATATAGATTCGCTTCAATTCAAATAAAAAAGGTGTCCGAGGCTTTTCGTTGATCGCTCTGGAATGACACGAATTCGTGTTCCGAATCTCTAGCTCAGGCTTTAGCCGACCAGTTTTCACCGTGCGTGCTATCATCAGCTGTGCTCCTTCTATTGAGAGGGAAGCGCACGCCCTGCTTTGCCAAGCTGCCGATTTATAGAGGTAAACGATTGATTACTCTGGCTTTTGATTTCTAAGTAAATGTTTGATCACTATGGTACAATTTTATAATTTGTGATTCACTTTGTTTATATTATGCTGCAATTCAATAATTCGAACGGTTTTTGTGATATACTTATTGTGTACTCTGCAGAATCGATGAGTAAGTAACTTTTTTTATTGCTATGGCATTGATTACTCCGGCCAAAGAGACCAGATCAATCGAATAATTGCATTATTTTAACATTATAAACTAATAAAAATATAAAAACAATGCATTTTCAAAGTCACTAGTCACGTGTCGCACGCTGTCTCTCGGTTAAACAAAAAATAGACTAACAAATTAATTACATAGCAGTTGATGAAGAAATAACAAATCGGTTAGTTGGTGTCAGAACACAACAATGCGTTCAAAGAAATAGACATTAGAAGAAAAGCGAGAAGAAAAAGAAGTTGACTAAGCATCGTAGGATAGCTAAAATAAGAGCAGGTCCTTTGATGTTGATCGCTCTGGCCTCAAAAATTTCAAACCTAAATATGCCCAAAACTCCTTGGTTAAAATCGAGGCCAATATAAAACTAGGCTTATTTAGACACCTTCTTTTCGAAATAAAAATACGGAACACAATTTGTATCAATATATAAAAAGCGCCACAGAGGTCAACCAAATACGCTGATTTTAGAGATCCTCCCACCCCCTTTCCGACTAACCTTGTTTATACGTATCCCGATTTTTTTGGTGTTAGCACAAAATATCATTTTCTTTTATACATCTCCAACAGCCGTCATCTGAGTGTTAACTTCCTTCCTACCCAAATCATCTTTGGTTGATAGCGAGGCTGACTGCCCAGGGCGCGCCGGACGTACTAGCTAAAATATCGTCACTCGTGGAGGCTCTTTTTATGCACATTCATACTTAAAACTATTCTTATAACATGCTCCCCATTCCTCCGTATCACATATCTATGTCATTACAACTGATTGCCTCAGATTTTCTGTTACTAGCGCCCTCTCTTACATATCCTTATCCTATCCCTTCTCGTTACACCAGACATATTCCATCCCAAGTTCTAGAAAACTAAATAAATTTTACTAGTCCTACGTGACATCAAATACTTCAATACCTAATAGTCTTGTTTATATCAAACTAAAATGTCAACTCACTTATTCCCTTGCAGATATCAGTCTCTCTCTCAAGTTGCGTCACTAAACTCAGTCTTGCGCCTTTCGCTAAAATACGTATTCGAGATATTCCTATTTTTATGACACTGCAGATACTCCGGAATAGCACTTTATAACTGTTGAGTCAATCACATGCAATATTAAAGTTATTTTAAAGAGAAAATAGAGTGCATTAAAAAAGCTGCTATGAGTGACAATGCTTAAGTGCGTCCGGCTCGCCATGGGCAGTTAGCACCGCTACCGACTTTGCTAACTGGCTAATCTTTTGGCCACGGCACGAACTATTCTCGTATAGCCCGTGTCAATACGAGAGAAGAGAAGAAAAAAGAGGAATAACTAAGGAAGACACATTCTACGAGACAGCCTGATTGACATTTGTGAGCCACCTTGACAGCGGCGCCTGAACTCTTTTAAGAAATCGTCTCCGGTTCGTCTTATTTATTTAACACGTTTTGCGCCGGGAGCCCTCCAGGAGGGCACCCTGTAGTCGCATTGTAGTGCCCTCGTGGAGGACTCATTTTAATGTAGGTTTTTCTTGGAAAATGCACCGTCATGAAAGAAGCGACCACCTATTTATTATAGCATATTTTTACGGTTTTTAACCTGATTCCAGGAACCCTCCTCGAGGGTTCACTCTTAGCGCAAACGTAATGCCGTGGACCCTCCTGGAAGGTCCACTAGCAATATGTATGGCGGGATGGCATATGAGCTCTATGAAAAATGTAGTGGACTCGAATGTGTAAGTACTTACTTTTTAACAAGATGTTAAAGCAAGGCGCACAGCATTCAGCACCTAAGTGTGATTGTGATCGTGACCTTGTCGTGCATTCTGCCGCTTACTGACAATAGGCTCTGACGACCGATAGATAGCGGAATAACCTTACTACTTACCATCCTAAATATTCTGAACCGTTCACGGGCACCCTTAAAACTTGCCTCTAAACGTTGGCCCAACACGGCTCAAAGTTGGTACGTGCTTAGTGACCATGAACGGATTATTAACTACTTTGAAGTACTTGTACATGAGTGAAGATATGGACGTAACTTGTGCGTAAACGGGCTAACGTATGAAACGTTGAAATGATCTCGTGGATCTTTGTGGCACTGCAAACAGTTAATCTTAGGATAAGTTGGGTCATTGCACCAGACTCTAAGATAAGCGTCAATGTATGAAAAGAGTTAATCAAAAACTTCTGCCTGCAGGGCAAAGGGTCTCTTCTCATACAGAGAAGGATCGCGCATTGATTAACACGCTTGCTCACTGCGTGTTGGCGGTTCCAGGCCATTAAGTACAATTTACCTTGCGATGTTTTCCTATACCATAATGTCAGTAATGTCTTAGATTAACTTTAGTCCTGAGACTAGACTAACTACTGATAGTTCGGTTGTTTTGTTCGGGACCGGACTACTGTGTCTAATAAGTCAAAAAGTCTATGACGTCAAACCGAACTAATGAGACAAAACTAGTCTCAGTAGTCCGGTAAGGGATGTTAACATAAAACGATATTATTATAAATAAAAGCATCACACATATTCTCTGAAATCATGGTTTGGTAGTTATTAATTAATAGGCACTTTCATAAAAATACTGACCTGATAATACTGAAATCACCGAACACAAGTCTCAACTGTTCGGTTTGACGTCGTAACCGAACTAATGAGACAAAATTAGTCTCAGTAGTCCGGCCCCTAACAAAACAACCGAACTATTGAGACTAGAGGGATTAACTAAGAAAGTACGAATGACATTGAAAACGTCACATTGGTAGATGCCAGGTTTTGAACCCGCAATCTGGTCAAACGCAATCAAGAAATGGGGCCGTAATCTCCGAGCCAGCACGACTCTAAAAAACTGTTACTGTAGATCTATTATTTACTTCACAGAATTTTTATATTAAAATAACCGATGCTTTAATGCAACTTGCCCGTAGAGAATGGTCTATTACGAATAACAGAATTCTTGCGCAGAAAGGCTTTTATTAAACTCGTTGCAGAAAACTTTAGACACTCATTTTGGTTTGCGGCAAACCTTACCACACGTAATATTAAGTTTCAGTTTGTATTATTAATATTAAAATGTGAATATTCGTATGATTTCTTAACTAGTACTTGTAGTTTAATTTACAACGTAATTAAATATCATCATGTAATTTCGCCATCCAGTGGTTCTTAAGCTGAGGTCCGGGTAAATCTTGAAGGTTTACCGGGACCCGCAAAAATCTCTGAGGTACACCCCAGTAAACCCATGGGATCTTCGTCTCGCGTACCCAAAACTTAATTGAAAGGTCAACTTTTTTTACGTGTCCATACATATTTATATTATATTACTACAATACTATTTTTTTGGTAAGGTAATTGCATAATCTGTTTTTAATGTTTTCAATTAAACCTTCTCTAAGTTTGAGTTTGATAACGGTAAAAAAATTGATTTGCGTAAATGTATAAAAAAATGGCCGAGATCCTCTGCGCTAGAGGGACTTCTTTTGGAAAGAATTACCTACTGGGATTAATAAATTTATCATAAATTATGTTTAGATTTGTATAAGGTAGCTTTTTCTCGTCGATTACTTTCAAATTATGTTTTAATTAATACAGAAATGTTCGTGTTATCGTTACACATGTCTTCTCTCGTACCCCGTGAACCAAGGAGTGGTTGTAATTAGCTCAGCCTTTGGCAGCGTTGGCAAACGTGGCATGTGGGTAATCGCCAGGGGCGGCCCATCCTGAGGGGCAGCCCTCCAGCCTCGAGAAATATCAGGTATGGTATTTAATTTAGCTCAGCAGTGAGAAACCCAAGCTTTTTAATCATCCCAGGATATCGTACTCCATCTTTCTGCCATTTGGCTGGATGGATTATATGCCATATTTTCCAATTAATGGTTTCCAATCCAAGACTTTCAAGTCCAGATTTTAGATTCTACGGTATGGGCTAAGAAGGTTACCCATAGATGCATAGCTTGAAAAATCCTTTCTTTCTTGAAATTGTATCTGCTTAGTTGAACATCCATTCAAGCCACATATTAAGGATATCGCTCTTTAAAGCGCTATATTTTTAATGAACCCGATCTGTACACAGGCATCGTCTTGTACCTAACTCATGTCGAGACCATCACATCGAGAGGCTCCATTTACTCGTAGGTAATGCAGGATTTTGCTCAGTTGGTGCCAGTGAACCTGCTACTGATGAAAGTAGCTAGGTTGGAGTGGATTTGGAAGTGGAAGTGATGCTAAGTGCACAACACTCGGCCCGTACCTTCCGCATCCACTTCCTCCACACATCCACACCTTCTTCAATTTGTCGGTATATCTATACCGATATTGATTGATTCGCCAGTTCTCCATAAGGACTCGTCTGCTCCAATCGGCTATCGGGTCTTCCATAAACATAGCCAGCTCGCTACCACTTCAGCTTGCTGATTCTGACAGCTCATACAATGACACCGGTTCTTCCCCGGATAATCTCATTGCGGGTCCTATCATTTAAAGAAACTCGAGCATAGTTCGCTCCACTTGATTGATTTATTTGTTTAGTCCCACTGTCAGTGTCTACGTCTCTGTAGGTTGACGCAGGTCATGACAGGCAGGACTCATCTTTGATACAATTAAAACATTCGGCATTGGGTACAGGGGCGGACCAATTATAATCACCCTGGGCATATAAATCCGAAGTACGTCTCTGGCCACCAGCCGAGCGATAATATCGTTATGGAATTCATATGTAAACTAGTTGGAACAAGAGTCTCGACTCTCATTATATTTAACATAAACCCTCAGGGCAATTTGTGAACACTTATTGACTGCAAGTAATGTTTATCTTCCTGAAAGAATAAAAGAAAGAGAATGATTAGAGCTTCGCCTACGGTTTGCCTTTTTTGCCCATTTAGCCTAAGACCATCAAATCTGGACCAACGCAGTCGTGTGTATTTTAACACAATTCGTGATAATAACCGTGGCAATGTCATCACCAGTGTGTTATATTAAAGTAAAGCAAGCGTTAAGGAAACTTAACTATTCAGATCACAAAATACCCAACGCATATGTAGAATTTAGGCTATTTAGTAGCCCCAAATAATTGCCTTTGGCAATATTCGAAATTTTGATGATAATTATTGCATACAAAATTATAAATCTACACTATGCAATGTTCCAATTAGCTAGTTTAGTTTTAAATATGACCGTATACTGACATGATAATAATTAATGTGCAACTCGCACTTTTGATGTCGAAACCAAACATAACAATGGACACAATATCGATAACATGGCCTGAAGCTATGTATCTATATTTTAGTACTATTAATAATATAGTCCCATTACAAATTACGGTAAATTGCGAGAGTTTAGTTAGCAGCGCACTAAATTAATTACAAGCCATAAATAATGGGAATCATCTTGTTAGATCACAGATAACTAAAGCTAAGCCCCTGTTCATACATATGCATTGTAAACCTATATATTTAGATATTCATGTAGGCCTTCTACCCTTATATTAACCTTTTTTTACACCGTATCACATATTTAGTTCGAGCTCACATCAAAAGGCAATTATAGGCTCGAAAATCATAATCGGTATTCATATTGAGAATTTGCGTGGGTCGATTTCGAGAGATCTCGAAGCTTTTAACCATAGCCAGTTTTAATGAATTCTACGTAGTATCAAGCTTTCACGTTTGCGTAACATAAAAGGACCAAAGGTAAAACCAACGACCAAAACTTTAAACCTCCCCCCCCCCCCCCCCGCCCCCCACAATGCCGACCAAGAACGATTTCGTAAAGTAACAATTAAAAAATAACGACAAACGCTATGAGGTCAAAATTTGAAGAAAATTACCCAAAAAAACTCCATTGTTTGTAATGGCCTTCTTTGTGCTTTAAAATTAGATTTGTTTCTTGTTTGTAGTACGGAACTCGCCGGTGAATGCGATTCGCAATGTTGAACCTCGAGATTCAAATTTAGTAAAACTAGGTTTAAGTTTTACAAGCTTTAGCTTTTGTTTCTAATTAATATGCACTTGAGTACTTTATACATTAACAGCAATTTCAGTCATAAGTCATCAACAGCCCTATCGTAGGTTTCAACCTATGACCATATGCCTCGCCTTATGCCCAGCATTGGACTACGATAGGCCGTTAATAATTGATTATCAGACATCTACTAACATCACCCATACGTAGATGTTCTATCCAAACGCTCGTGTTCGATGATGGATTTGCGATGTTCTTTATCAAAAGTGCGAACACGGCTTTACCGGTTACATGTTTGATGCAGTGTACACACTTCACAAACGAACGGGGCTCGATACCACTTAAAACCGAGTAAAAACGGATTCGATCTACACGTTCTACACACAGTTTGGTCAAATTTAACAAATAACGAACGCTCGTTGGCGGTCGTTGGCTAGTTGTGTACGCTGCATGAAACATTATTATTCTTGTACGATATTCCAAAACGTATGTTTGTGAGATCAAGTTATCAAAATGGCGAGTTCGAGTCACATTCTGTGGCTTCCGTATCATAAACAGGTAACTATTATACGTAAACAACAAATGTTTTAACTCATGTGATACGATGTTAGAATATTAAAACGTTTTTTAACTTAAAAATTTAGTGTGAACTTTTAGCTAACACATCTACTCGTCCAGTCTTTTTTCTCATAATTTATGTTAAAAAAGTGTCGTTAGAGGACCATGTTTTTAGGCAACATAAGGACGCATTTACAGAATGCTTAGGTAATCTTTGTGACCGTCGAGGGATCTAAGTATTTGACCGCGTATTGCTGCTGTCAAGCGACTCGAGTCGACGCACGATGGTGGCCCACAGTAAAATGACAGATAGGAAGCCAACCTTATTGGAACACGATTAAGGTGAATCAGACACAGCAAAATAAAAGAAAACATTAAAATAGAAACCTTTTTCTGTACTATTTCCAAACATTTTCCTATTTTTTTCTCTTTTTAACCGACTTCAAAAAGGAGGAGGTTCTCAATTCGTCTGAATGTTCTTTTTTTTTTTTGTGTGTTTATTACGCGATATCTCCGCCATTTATGAATGGATTTTGATGATTCTTTTTTTGTTTGGTAGGCCATACTTCAGAGGTGGTCCCATATAAATTTGATTGAAATTGATTCAGAACTTTTTGAAAAAATCAACAAAATCAAAAAAAAAACACAAATCGTATGTAGACGACGTTCTAGTTGTAGTGCTGGTCCGAGAATTTGTACACTATTGTAATTGTAATTTGTGGCACTAAAAAGTATGAAATAAAAAAACTTTAAAAAAGTAAAAACCGACTTCAAAAAAAACTAAACGGAGTAAAATAATTATCATTTAATAAAACTACAGTTTCAGAAGTCGGTGCATTCAATTTGTTTCAGCGTAGAACACCGACTTCTGAAACTGGTAGTTTTATTAAATGATAATTATTTTACTCCGTTTAGTTTTTTTTGAAGTCGGTTTTTACTTTTTTAAAGTTTTTTTATTAATGCTATTGTTTTAATTCATCAAAACCAACAAAAATTTTACCAAAACTCACCTCGTTTTTATTATTTTCGTGAGAAAAAATTTGATATTATATAGAATTATAAATGATCTTTAAAAATGTTTCCTTCATATTTTACAGACAAAGGAGAAGTATCTGTAGTCAACCATGAATTCTAACTAAGTTCCCCGGATTGATCGAAAAATTCACCGAAAACACCAGATTTGTAATTTTATACGTTCTTAAAGTTCGTTTTAAAATAATTAACTTTGTTGCTACGACGTAGTTGACGCGTAGATTGCATGGCTACGCGGGCTACGGTGTTGTAGCAGATATCCGACACCTTGAGTTATCGATCATCGGACCTTATGGAGAACCAAAAGTTACGTTTTAATGAATCGTCAAATATAAAAACAACTCCATCTTCGAAAATAAGCTTTTAGCAAGACATACAAAATAAAATCTGAAGTTGTGTCCACACTTGTGCACGAGCACCACACGCGCTCAACCGCGAATTCTACGTGAGCTCCCAGATGTACCCAGTGTTTTCTGCACTCAAAGCAATGGTTGTGATTTAGTGCTACTCCTCTAATTGACGTCTTAAGGGGCTTATAATACATAACAACATACACGGAAACTTAAAAATCCAATTTCGTGTAATGTTTCAGACGTTTTACTGACTTCCATTCCTGCACCTGCTTTCAATTTCGTCTTGTCAACCATAAAATTTTGAATATTCAGTCAGACTTCATATTTGCTTGCAATATTATTATTAGAGAACTAGCTGTGTTCACACGAAAATATGTCACAAAATAGTTTACTTATATTACGTACCATAAACTCATTAATAAAAGCTGCCGAACCTAATTGAGATTGCGGTCATATATACGTTACGAATAATTATGAGGCTAACTAGACTTGTAAAACATAATAAGGGTAGTAAAAGTTGGCACTACGTTCACCGCATAGCAGACGCGGAGCGACGTATGTAATGAAAGGTTTCATTATAATCAAGGGCCCGTAAGTATAACTATTTGAGAGAAGCAAGCTAATCACGGCGGCACTTAAAGCCTTTCCACGCCCTAAGTGATGCAAACGAGGAAACTTCGGGATCGCAAACGGCTTAGACTTCATCCCATAACTTTGATCGACACTTCAAAGTCAAAAGTCAATTAACTGCAGTGAAAACAGCAAATATTTCTCCGACGCTGTTTATTTGTTGTTGTAACAGTTTCTGTTCGGTAAGCAAAGACAGTTAGCTGATTATTTATCGAGTTTATGGTATCTTTGGTTTGTACAAGTAGTTTTGTATTGAAGAAAACTTTTATGGATAACTGTTCGCACTAAAATAAAGTAAGTATTAATCGAAAATAGTAGATTGTTGCACCGAGCGCAAAGTGAGATATTAATGCACAAGTGTTATTGTTGGTGCCCGAGCGCAAGCGAGGGCACTAAATTAACACGAGTGCATTAATTACTCACTTTAGCAAGGTGCGTAATCTACTTTTCTTTCAACTACCAATCTACCTACCGTGATAAAATATACCTACTCAAAATAAAAACTCAAGTTAATGAAAACAAAGTTATCCCGCGACTTTTGCGACAAAAGGTTATTAACAATTTCATTTGTAGCTGTTTTTATACTTTCTGGAGTTGAATTCATATCCCTATCGCTGTCTATTTGATCTATTTCCATTTTTTAAAACTCCCTAATTAAGAAGTATCAAAATTTTACAACATAATTTGGTACAAAATGCGCGCCATTTGTTTTTTTTTTCACCATGTCGGGTTTATTCAGCCGATTTTTATTTTCAGCCAGTATCTTTTTGATCTAATGCATAGGTACGTTTAATATTAAACTTAATGGGAAACATTTAACCTCTGTGGTAAATTTATATCTAAATAAAAAATAAAAACAGTGCAATGTTAAACAGTGCAGTAATGAGATTTCATACAACATTTCTGCACTGTTTTGGTTCTAAGCAAAAAATACGTCCTTTGTGATCGGTTTTGTAGTGATTAATGATAACATTACTCCGTAGTTGAAAGAAAAATATTTTTCATCCCCCCATCTCGGAAAGAGTATTTTTGCTCTTCGATATCTGAGTGCAAAAGGCGTTTTTATCCGCTAGAAGATAAAGTAAATTGAATTTAGAACATCGTGTGCACCAAGTTTGTGAATTCAAAACTTCATTAAACCTATTTACTTCTACCTCCGTGGTGCCGAATTTATCATACAACCTTTTTTTAATTTGTTAAAACTCAGATTCGGATCCTTCTTGATCTTGATGTATTACTTTTTTTTTAATTTTCTTAACGCGCGCCTATTTCTTTTCACGTCATATTGTTAAAACCTTAGGTTAAAAATAAGAAACTTGAAAACAAGTGAAAAACCTAAAATGAGTGATTCTAGCGACGAGTAAGTTATTTTTTTTACATTAAACTCTTAATCACCGTAATTATAGACACAATAGATAAGACAATTAAGTGTCGTCCTGGGACGGGCGGTACGCAACCGGTTAAGCCATTTCCTCGCTGAGGTGGGATGAAAAGTTACGTGTTGCACTCGAGTGCAAAGATTTTTCACCTCGTGCTCTTTTGATTCCCTCGCTAACGCTCAGGATTCTAATTTTTGAATCACTCGCTGCGCTCGTGATTCAATTTTAGAATCCTTCGCTTGCTCGGTCATCAAAATTGAGCACGCGGTTAAAAAGCAACTTTGCACTCTTGTATAACAAATAACTATTATTTGTTTATTTTTATCTTTGAATAAATAAACACGTCCTAAAAACCGTGTAGTGAAACATGAAAATGCGTTTCGACTGTCAGGACCTTGGGTACCCTCGAGTCTTTATACAAGGTTAATCGGAGAGAGGGTACTAATCCGCAGGCCAGTTAAAGTATCACTGATGCCGATTTTAAAGCAAGTGTTCAAATTTCTAAATTCGATCATTTTTAGTTCAATATTATTATTTTAGTTTTTTCAAAAATTCTTCATCACTGCTTTAGTTACGAATTCAGAAAATGGTGCTTCTAATCTGTGACCCCAAATATGACCTAAAAGAGATAAGATAGATTTTAGCATATTTTTATGTAATTTTTGAACGGCTATTTCTCATAAACTATTGACTTTTGGAGCAAGTGGTAGAACAAAAGTTACTCATTATTATGGGTACTTTAACACCTTTTCGGATTAGTACCCCTTTCTGACTAACCTTGTATATATATATGTATAATCAACCTATTACTGTCCCACTACGGGCCTCTTCTCAGAATGAGAAGGGTGTTGGCCTTAACCTACCATGATGGCTTACAGCGAGTTGGTAGACTACCCACACTATCGAGAAGTTTATGGTGCTTTCTCAGATGTGCAGGTTTCCTCACGATGTTTGCCTTCACCGTTAACGCAAGTCAAAAGAAATCCGGACCTTTGAAAGGTTTACGGGGAACCAGATCCAACGTGCAGAGACTCTTTGAGAACTACTCTTTAATCCAAAACGGAATGGAGCACCAACCAGGGACAGTTCACAGCCACACTATTGGTGTACGGTTATGGACTATTTGGGGTGTAACATTTGGTGACTCAAATTATTGGATCTATAAGACAGGGCATTAGGTGGACGGGTTAACTTCTATTTGCCGGAAGAAAATGACCTGCCTTTCAAAGTAAGTAAAGTAAAGATAAAACATGTTGGTAGACAGTGACTCACCAACTCACTAGATGGACCCCCTGAAAAAGCGCCAGTTCAGACGAAGGGAGCCACAGATTGCGCTTTGAAAGGTATTTATTTCTTATCAAATTAATAGTATTTTGTATTTATATGTTATGGTTAACCTTCATTTTTACATATCATTTCATTGGTGTAAAAATTAAGGTTAAACATGTACGAAATGGTTGTAAATACCTTTGTCCGTATTTCCGATGCTAAACCCAAAACAATAAAAGAGGTGTGCAAGCCTCCTAACCTTGCCCAACAGATTCATACAGAATGTTAATTATAGTACCTACAGTGTTATTCATTCGCCGCGCCCCTCTTTTATTTTCTACTTCCAAACCCGCGGAAAATCTTTTTAAACCATGAGCGACATACAACACAAAACAGAAGCCCGATAAACGTATTCTCTTTTTGTTGTTTTAGGTTCAAAATCAGATTTACAATGAACTCGCTCAGACTTGCCGGGTTCAAATATACAACCCGTATAAAAGCCGATAAAAGAAAGTTCTGAAATATATAGTTAGAATAGAAAGATAAGAAAATATCGCCTATCGCTTCAATATAATGATAATCCTAGGCCACTCTGATTCTGTAATGAAATTCGCGGCAGTCGAGAGCGATTTCAGTTGATTAATGTCAGTCTCTTTCGGGCTCCGACGGAAATTAAGCTTCCTTAACGAAGTTTATTGCACTTTTTGTTAACTTGTTTCCTAATTAATTTGCAGCAACAAGTGCTCTCCCAATGTTCCAGTGGATTAATCAACACAGAGGGATGGGTACGTATTTATATAACACTGAAACAAAAAATCTTAAGAGGATTCTTTCTTATTTCAAAATTTTAAGAATAACGCGTTAATGCTTGTTCAGCGTTGTAGCAAAACTTTTCTAAAGATAAATGTGCCTATTGTTGCGATTGTGGAACTTTGCAAATCACTTTGTGAGCTTACTCCAATGGAATAATCGGTGAAACTTTTTGTAAATGTTGGCTAACCAATTAAACGAGTTTCTGTTGAATATTGTTATATCGATGGAACGAAAAAATGTTTTGCTTCGAACTCCCCGCGAACTTCAATAGATCCCATTATGACTGACGTGTTTCGAAATAAAAATAATCTCTTGGCTGATCGCTGCTGGTTTTGAGTTTAAATTCCTTTTGCGCAGAATTAAATGGTATTACCCACGAAGCAAATACAAAGAGGAGATGGTGTAATTCGATTTTCCTATCATACGACGCGTGATACTTTGCGGGGTGAAGGGAACGTTACACCCCGCCTACTTACGCCTACTTTCACGTTTTCCATCTAGTAGTGAATAGGAAAAACTAAACGCTTCGGGTACATCGGTAACTAATACGTGTTTCAGCTATTTCACGCTAGATGTCCTCGCAGTTGTAGTAGTATGTTACGACAGGGACGTACCTACTTAGAATTTTTGTACCAGCCTACGGCAGAGCTGGTTTAAAAATTACAAAAAGATTGTGAACAAAAATGTAATAAATAAGAAAAATCTTCACACAGTAATAAGTAACCACCCCGCTAAATAATTGTATTCAAGTCGATTTTTTATTAACTGTAGATTTTAGTGGAATTTTAGTGAAAATAATTAAGAAATCATGCCTATAATGTACATACGGTACACAGTTTACTACAGAAATTTATTACAGAATTATTTTTGTGTACTTTTAATTTAAAATTGAAATTCTCGAAAAACAAATCGAGTTCCTACATCAAATGGATGCGGCGATGGGCGATGGTCAATTTTTTTCGTACTCATAGTTTCTTGGACTGAATTACTGCTTACTGCAGTGAATAAAAAGACACTCTGTACAAATTCCCCCTTATTAGTATAAAAGGCGGTTTAAGCCATCGTTTTATCCATTTCTGTTTGAGATTATCTTCGGGTGGAAATCTGAAATACGAGTATAATCTAAATTTAATTAAATATCAAGGAACTATGCAGGCCTCGTTCACCATTATTGAATAAAAATTAAAACGTCACGTATCACCACACATCGTAATTAAATAATTGAATTCTAAGTACGGACCTGTCTATTCATATTGTTTACACTATTCCACGATAGATGGCGACCGAAATATTACGGTTTAAAATAGTGATAAAAAACAATAATACGATATTTTTGTCAACAAAAAGGCTTTAAAAAAATCTTAAATCTGTTTTAATACATTATAATTGTAAAGATATGAATATTTCTTACGTAGTTGTTAGTTATTCATGTTATAATAGGGTGCGCCATCTTTTGTCGAGCAGTAAAACTATTGTACGAGACGTGATAACAATAGATTTTTCTAGAACGAATCTAATAAATATCGAAAAAAAATAGTTACGAGTGAAATGTGATGCCATCCATGGTACCAAAACGTTTATCTGAGTAGTTTTTACAAGATAACACACAACACTTCATCTTTTTCTTTTAAATGACAACGAAAATAATAAATAATGATAAAATGGAATGGGAGCGGGAACGTAATGTTTACAAGACGAGTGCCGATAGACTGATAGGCCACGCCCACCGTGAGGACGGAATGGTTCTACATTGGTATCACGGTTCACAGTTGCTTATGCCATCTCCTCTTTGTATTTGCTTCGTGGTATTACCTATATTCCGTATGCAACAGTTTTAACATTTTCTAAAGTTCAATACTTTTTGGTTTTAATATAAAAATAGCATGCAAATGAAAATATTACAGCAGATATTTAATATTTGCTATGTAAGGAGTCCAAAATGTAGATAGGAAATGCGTAGGCATCAATCTCGACGTAAGGTAGCTAAATTCTTTGAGATATAAGTTAGAGATGTCTACAGAAAAACCTCATAAGCTGTGCTCATAAATCACATACATATTATATTTCACAGGGCTTAGCATTTTTTTAACATGAAGTAGACTATTGTATTTACGTACTTCTTACCTTTTTATTATTGTATTTATCCTGCAACGTAACAGACGCGGGTTGTAGATAGAAGTTGAAAGCGCGGTGATCACGCCCCATTACACAGGTCCTGGCTTGGACTAATAGCCGGCCGCTAACTTCTGCTAAAGTATAAATCAGGATAATGGGTAACACTTATAACCTTAATTCAATATATTGTTTCAATGTTCTACATGTATTTAGTCCTTAGGTTTGCCCACTAGGCACAACATTTAATGGACCGTTTTATAAGTATAGTAAATACGCTTAAAAAAGTTAAAATAGAACTAGACATAATAAATGAAAAGTTCAACAGAAAATAAGGTAATCAAGGCGTCATGTGTTGTAAACGAAATAAATCTGTTTATATTTTTCCATTAAGAGACTGAATGAATGAGACTAATTGATTTTTTACTGATCAATAAAATAACCATTATGTGAAAATGTACCCCCTCTGCTTGCGTCCTGCGCCATTGATACCGCCTGAATAATTAATTGGCCTTTCAATACATTGAGTAATTAAGGATAGGGAAGGATACGTATCGCCGGTACTATATTCGCCACCGGTGCGGTTTCTCTTTTTACCTAAACTCCAAAAGCCCCGGTATTCTATTTTCAGCTTCACATTTTTTATTCGGATTCTTGGTATGGTACCTAATTGAAATCAAAACTTTCACCGTTCGCTTAATCATATAAATCTGCATTATAAGGTAAAGGTAGAATTTAAATCTCAAATTTAATCATTACGGCCTCGTTCTTCAATGTTTGTAATAAATTTATTATCAGGATTTCATAAAAGCAAACATTTCAAAAGTGGAGTGGGTAATACACTTATTACTTATTCATGCCGGAACCCCCTTGTATAGGTTGGATGTGGCTGGTGAAAGCTCGAAGACCATTAAAGCGTCCTCACACATCCCCCGCAAGCTTATGTGGCTGAAATCACTGTTATAAGTAATATCAAAGGAATGGATTGCGATGTCGGCGCCGGATCAAATATTTGGCGAACAACAAAGAACTTGCCTCGTGTATCGCCTGAGCCATTAATCACCCTATTATTGTACGCAGTGGCACAAAACGCAATATTGCCCTTCGACCGACGTCGCAGCTTTACTCATAAACACACTGCCGTAATGACCTATTTAAGAAGAGTTAAATGAAAATCGATAACCACAAACTGATTATACGACAGCGAAATTTAATTAAAATCAAATACAACTTTCGTATTTTTTTTCCAATAGCGTGTGGATGTTTGAATACATTCAGCAACAGACATGTACAAACTGTGTTTATAATATTTTATGATAGCCAGCGGCCGTTTGTGGGTAGGTATACGAGGTACGTTGACGCTTTGTACAGCAATATTTCAGAACAGAGCTATGGTGTGGAACACGATTTCATTTTTAAGCAACGATCCTCTAACCACAATCGTTGCCGTAAACTATAAATAATTGATAACAATATTAATTACTTTACCAGATTACACCAATCCAACACCAAGTCGTAAATATAATACAAGTCTTGTAAATCTACTACTCGTACACCCAATAGTTCTTGCAGGCAATAGCTTAATTTGACACATTATCAATCTTACATACACAAAAGGTCACATCAAATCAATAGCTGATACTTTATCCGTTCGTAGGTAGTCTTTATTCTTTTTCGTATTCATGGTGGAAAGTTTTTTTAGCTGTGAGTGCTGCGTTGTCTGTGGCAGCACAGAGGTCAAAGTGCCATAGTTGGGGCATAATGAGCAGGAATCCATGTAAGTACGTTAAAAATGTGCCAATGAAACATCAGTCGGCATCGGTCCGCATCGGTCAGCATCAGTCTGCTTAGTATCTTTTTGACTCAGCTTTTGACGTCAACCTAAGTATGGAAATGGGATGCAATTCAGTTGTTTTGCAAGCTGGTTCAGTGGAACAAATGTATCAATTTAAATAATATGTCTATTGGATTGAAGAGATCGGAAAAAGGGGATCGGGAAGGGGCTTTAAGCATTTACTTGTATTTTGTAGGACATATCCTGGCAAAATATTCCCACATTGAGCGTATAAAACCAAGTGGTTGAAATACCTACACTCAATTAATAAAGGTACTTTATTACCACCGTACTGTTCTTAACAATTAGCGAGACATCAAATGACTAATTCACCTCAATATTTGTTGGTTATTCCTGTTTTTCATTAAGGTAATAGACTAATTAATTCACCTTCTGTTTTTATTTTTTATTCCTACATCAAACATACGCCTGTAAAAAAAAAATAGCTACCTACAGCAGTACACTTGCTTGCTGCGATTAATTTATAAGATAGTGTCTAGCATGGCTACAGGGCGTAGACCTGACGTAAGTTAGTTAAAAACGATACTGCAATTATATTGTTTTTGTAATAATACGTTATTAAAAATGTAAAACTAAGTAGTGTTTTAATATATTTAGGGGCGAATTTTAAATCGTCAGATTAAGTTATCTGAGGAATAAGTTTGAGGTTTTGACATCTTTTGTACCTACTGCAACATGTCAAAATGTCATATAAATTATTCTTCAGATAAAACTTATCTGTCGATTGAAAAATCGGCTCTTATTCAAATAATTTTGGATGATAGTTTTATCAGTGGTATATGTATCCACTGTGGTCCTGGGTTTGGTTTGTATTATTTTACGAAATACATTATTAACCTTAAGAGGGCTATCGCATTTTCCCACCTCTCTCGCTCGCACAGGACCATATTTTTTAAGAATGTTAAATTAAAAGATGCATTTTTTAATAATGTATTCAATGGGCTCCCTTTAAAATAATATTAATTTAATAGGTATAATTATTAAAAACATTTTTATTGTGACATTTATTAAACTTATCTCAAAAACGGATCATAATAATTATTGAGCTGAGTTTATTAGGGAACACGATAGTAATGTGTTTTTAATAATTACCTATCAAATTAATATTATTTTAAAGGGAGCCCATTGAATACATTATTAAAAAATGCATCTTTTAATTTAACATTCTTAAAAATATGGTCCTGTGCGAGCGAGGCAGGAGACAAAATGCGATAGCCCTCTTAAATAGGTCGTCCTTGTCATTATTAGAATCAAATAAATGTACCTACTTAACTAAAAAATATTTACGATTCCACGATTCAGCATTGCTTACCGCAACGTGTTTGATTTGGGGGTCATTTGCAAAGCGACAGGCACTAACACACGCTCTCCTTTACCGAAGCCCCTTGAAAAGGTCTTTATCGGTCCATAAAACTTCTTTTATGCCACGCGAAGTTTCTGTAGCGAACGGTAAGTTGTTTGATGGTCACCCTCGAAAATAATTTTCCAAGTCCTCAGCTCTGTCGATCGATTCACAAGTTACTGGCGATAAAATAAATTCTATATAAAATAAATTCTGTTATGATCCCTTTTACTTTTTACTGAAAGCTCTCCGAAGGAGTAATAATAGGATGATCCAAGAATGAATGTTTCCAATAAGTCGTCCTTTTTGAACTTAGTTTAAAAGATTTTCTTTTTGATCATGACGAAAAGGAAATGCTTGGAAATTCTGAAATTCTTTAAGCAAGCTAAATCATATGTATTTTATGTAACAAGATTTTATCAAAAATATTTTGTACGAAATATTTCTCTTGCATGTAATACTTCTGTTCCTGAAATATTCTACATAAGCGTATTTAAATATGTAATTTTGATATCGGCTTACGAACACGGGTCTGGCCCAAAAACCTCTACAAAGAACGGTCCAACATGAGAACAATGTATCTAATAATTAGCCAGGCAGCAGGTACCGCAGTATTTTGTTATTAAAATAAAATAAACAGGTGGACGCTACTTAACGCCCTTTCGACATAGTCGCCTCTTACAAGCCCCACGGGAACTCACTAAGTGGTCTACTCGTAACCGCAATCCCAAGAAACCCGATATGTACCCTTATCAATAGATTAGCAAGGCATTTAAATAGGCTACGATTATGGATGTTCTCGCTGTTTAGAAGCTTTTATTTAACTCACGGTAGTCGCATGAAAGATGTATGTTTAGGACCATTGTATTTCGATTTTGAGCTAGTTCCTGTTATCCAAACAGTAGATTCGAGTTTTTTTTTTAATCAGAAATTAGCTGGAAGCGGTGCTATTGTTTTTATAGTGCAGTTTTCATTAACGATCACTGTCAAAATTGTTGAATTTGTTTTGGATGTAATAGAATACCTGCACTTCTCCCGCTTAAAAAACACGTGAATTAGGCTACGGAACATAAAGACGACATATTCGTTCTGATGACAATACAATAATATTGTTTAGTTTTAGGTTTTTTTCTTCTTCTTCTCTCGTGTCAGCATCAGCACGAGCTATACGAAAATAGCTCATGCTGTGATGAAAAGATTAGCCAGTCAGCAAGGTTGGTAGCGAGCCTGACTGCCCAGGGTGCGCCGGACGTACTTAAGAATCGTCACTCGTGGAGGCTCTTTTCATGCACCCCAGGTTTTTAAGAGGTTATTTTCTTGATTGATAACTATATAAAAAAGGTTTGATTTCAAAATGTAGGTAATTGCACAATTTTGTTCTAAAGTTTTTTGAATACGAGTAGTTAAACCTTTGTTGTTTATTTACTAACCGAATGCTGAAGCAGGTTGATTATATCCGTTTGTGGTCACTAGCCCTTATAGGATTTCATAAGATAACCAAAGCCGCTATCACATGTCCGGTAAATGGGGATTGGCTCGCTCCCGAGATATCACATAGAAATACCGTCATCGGCGAGCACGACAATAAGGAGATAATTCCCTGCATATATATACCTTCGGAAAATATAGGCGTGACTGTTGCATGTATTTGTTTACAATTTATATTTTAAAGTAAAACGGCTTTTGTTCGATGAATTTGAAACCTTTTGTCATGTGATAAACCTCTAAAATATACAGGAACAAAGTCCGGGAAGGCACTATTTGTTTTATTTACGTTCGACAAACAAATCTCGTCAAATTTTATTTCTGCCGCTTATTTACTGCGCCCATATTACCCGCTCGTACGTCGTATGAATGAGACTTACTAGGAAAAATGAATCATTAATGCTTGCAGATAATTAATACGTGTTTTATTAGGTAGTTAAATTCCATTCAGGACTAGTTATGTGCTTTATCAGTACCTATAAAATATAATCATACCATCATCATCAGCCCAAACCTTAATGTCCATTGCTAGCGATGTGCCTCCTAACTAACTGCTGCTTTGAATAGTCGTTAGCAAAGCAGTAAACAATAAAAAAAAAACTTATATTAATTTTGATATCTCACCATTTGACACACATATCAAAAAAGCTCCCTTTGTTTCATCTTATTACATTATTGATTACAGCGAATAAAGTTACGGTTCGAGGTATCCACTCATTTGAGGTCACGTCCGGGAGTATAAAGCGACAGTGGTTGCGCGTGTGTAAAGATACATTTGAACATATCGCGTTACGACATGGTGTGATACAATACCCCAGTTTTATGGCTCCATCCGTAACGATCCGTAACGTAACGTCTCGTGTAGTGCCGGACTTAAAGAATAGCACTACCCCGTCTCTTCCCGTGGGTGTAGTAAAATACGACTAAGGGATTCTCTAGAGGATGGGCAGCAGGGGCAGTTCTCTGAGTACTTTAACAACCATACTGTGATCGCCAACCCGCCTGCCAAGCGTGATGATAACGGCAACTCCCCCCCCCCCCTCCCCCCTTTGGACGAGGTCTGTGTCCAGCAGTGGACGTCTTTCGGCTGAATGAGGATGCGTAACGGCTTTGTCTCCTTTTCACGGCCAGAATTTCCAAAAACCTTACTTACCTCCGGTTTCTGATTTGAGAATTCGGGGTAAGCAAATACTTAAGTAACATTTGAGTATGGAGTTGTCTCTATGGAGTGTTTGTTGTGGAGTTTTTTGACAACTTTGTACTCAAATGTTACTTAATTAAGCATTTGCTTATCCCGAATTCTCAAATCAGAAACCGGAGGTTAGTAACATCTTACTTAGGTATCTTTCAAGTCTCTAGCATATGCTGTTGTCTCTGGTTTCCGGGAGCGGCACTGTGCATAATACTTGGCTGACTTTTATCCGAGTAGTGTTTGGGATCCAGAGGCGCAGTGCGACGCGCGGCTGGGACCGATTTCGTGGTCCGCTGGCCGCCACACACCGGTGACCAGAGACAATGGCAGCCGGAGCACTGCCCTCCTCTCGTCGCACCGCCATACTAACTTCTCATTGTTTCTGATTAATCACGCATAACAGTTTGTATGATCCGCCTTATCAATAACACCGAGTAATTGAGAACCATTAATTAGAGCGAAACCTCGTGATAAGTATGTTTTGTAGGAGTGAGCAATTAAGCGCGCTTTGGGTGTCAAGCAAAGCGGATATAGAAACGGAATCGGAGATCTAAAGATAAATGAAGCGAAGGCGAGCGGGAGTAACAGGCAACCAATAACTGTAGGTATCTATAGCGTTAAATCTGAATACTTACCTGTTGTTTATCCGGTTGAGCAGAGGGATTGAGGTTCGATGGACGTTTCGCTGCCGTTCAATGTTAGCTCCACATTTATTACAATGTTCATTCTTGCGCATCGCATCACACTTTATTGCCGCTTTACCAAGTTTGTTTGAATGCAATTATTAGAAAAATTTCGTCTATACGATTTAATACATTTCCGTCCAGTGTTGATGTTGTGTTCATATTACCGTATGTTCAGATATAATGTAAATACGTATGCCTGATAATTTACATTGTTCATCTGCAGTTTTTTCTAACTTTTGAATCATCGCATGAATTGTGTAGTGTTTTCATGTGTCACACTCTGTTCGGAGGGTAAGAAGAAGGCGAAGTGCAACAACCAAATTCTCGGACTTAGTTATTTCCCAGGTCAGTGATTTGAAGTAGAGCCTGTAAGCTTGAGAGAACAGGCTCTGCGGTCACCAACTCGCGTTCTCCATCTACTTCCCATTGGAGGAAGCCAGTATCAAAATGCAATACGCTAGGCGTCGACACCATCTTTTATCATACTTAGTCAATTTTATATTAAAATAATATTTTCTGCAGAAACCAAAGTCCTAAATTGATTATTAATCAGTCTGCTACAAATGTACCGAAAACGGTACGGCCGCCATTGTTTATTATTGTGTCTATAATTACAGTACTACACAGGTTAAAAAAACTGTTATCGAATTGAAGTTTAAGTAAATTAAAGCTAGGAGTAGACTGGACTGACAGAATGAGAGGGAGAATTTAACACAGCGGGAGTCATTGTCTGTGGTAAGTGTACAATTAATTACTTTGGACTGCGGCTGCGGCGGGCGTCGCCACTGCCAAGTTGAGCAACTAGAGAGTAGTGTACACATTTGAAAACAGTTTTAATTTGATGTAATTTATTTTTCTTCGTTCTGAAGACTACAGCTTTATCTCAACTATGTTAGGCTTGGCTTACAAGCGACCCAGCTGAATATCAGTATTTAACTCAATGCGAATCGGCCATCTGCCCTCCTATGTCAAATACTGGGGGAAACCGATATCCTCATAGGTTATATAGGCTGGTTTTCGGGCTTTCTAGTTTTAAAATTATGTATTCGTATGAATGGGAGCGACTGTACCTACTCATTCTGTAGTACCTGTACCTAAAGGTACGCCTCCGTAAGGCAGACGACGTGTCATTACGACACGTCGTAGCGACACGCCGCAGCGTCATGTCGCTGCAGTCATGATTCCGAACCCAACTGCAGATGGCTGCAGCAGACGACATGTCGTATTTCAATTAGTTCTGAATGTTCAGTTTTTTTTCCTCAGAATTAGAAAAACTCATTTTTTGATAACGATTCAACGTGTCGTTGCTCCAGCGTCGGTGGCACTACTGATATGCGGTCGGACGACACGTCCTCTGCGGTCGTACGACGTGTAGTCGAGCGACGTGTCGCTAAGTGCGGAAAGTATTTCATAGAAATACATAGAAACCAGTAGTGTCGGAGCGACACGTCGTCTGCTGCTGCTGTATGCAGTCGCCTACGAACTCGTACCTTAATTGGCACATCGCGGTCTCAATGTGTAAATGATCAGCCACCTAAAACGATCGATTTTCCCGGTAGCCTTATAAGCAACGTGGCTGGCCATCCAGTCTTATTCATATAATACATATACCTATTCTATTAATTAATAAGTATACCTACTTCTTCTTCTCTCGTGTCGACACGAGCTATACAAGAATAGCTCTATATACATTATGTATACTTATTAACTGCATTACTAGCCTAGGATCTGGATGTAAGAAAAGAGCCTCTACGAGTGACGATACTTAAGTACGTCCGGCGTCCGGCGCACCCTGGGCAGTCAGCCTCACTACCACCCTTGCTGACTGGCTAATCTTTTCACCACAGCGTGAGATATTCTCGTACAGCTCGTGCCGATACGATAGAAGAAGAAGCCTAGGATCAACACTTTGAAGGAATATTCGATGAAGAATGAAATAAAATAAAATACTACTACTAATTTATTACATACACTACTAATTTATTTTTGCACAAATAAAACGTCTAACCAAATAAATAAAACAAACGAAACATAACATATAAAAATAAAAAAACATGCTTTACAATTTCGATATTTATAAAACTTCTGGTGACGGCCATAATATGACAAAAAAGGATCTAAAATAAACTCTATTTATTTAGAAAAAAATAAACTAAAAATTTTCATTATAATAGCTTGTTCCTGGAAGCTACTCTATTGTGTGTTCCCGGGAATTCACAATTCAATAAAACGTTAACAAAGATTGAATATTCAATAATCTGAACAAACGGTAAACGGAAAAACCGTCTGTATTTTTACTAGTATTGTATATAGAACTAGCTTCTGCCCGCAGCTTCGCTTGCGTGAAATTTTGAACCTTGATTAAGCCCCTTTTTATAGAAATAGAAAAGTCCATCTTTTATTATTCACTTTGAAGAGTGGTTGCACCAAATTTCAAGTCAATAATAGAATAAGGATTTTCATATAAACGCTAACAACCAATTTCACCCGTTTAGAGTTGGAATTTCCAAAAACCCTTCCTTAATGGATGCGTGCGTTATTATAGGTACCTGCTGTCAACATTCCAAGCTTCTAACTCCAGCGGTTTAGGCTGTGCGTTGATAGATCGGTCGCCCAGTCAGTCAATTTCTCCCTATACTTCATACTTCAAAAGTACCAGATTTTTCATACAAACTTTCAACCCTTATTATTTCATCCCCGTAGGGGTTGAATTTACAAAAACTTTCAAACACATTTATTTTTAACCCGAAACCCTATTATATGCCCTAAGGATTTTAACTTTAAAAAAAAATTCATCCCTTATTTCACCCCTTAGAGGTAGAATTTCCAAAAACCCTCTAACACGTGTATTATTTCTCACGAAAGGCCTAAATTTTTAACTCCATGCTCCTTACTTCAAAAGTACCAAATTACTCATACAAACTTTCAACAGTTATTACAGCCCCTTAGCGGTTGAATTTCCAAAAACGCTCAATCATACGTACATTTATTTCTAACTAGAAACCTTAATATTTAATTTCATGCTTCTTACTTCAAAAATGATGAATGATACAAACTTAAATTAACTATTTCACCCCTTTGAGGTTGAATTTCGAGAAATCCCTTCTTAGTGGATGCCTACGTCACAAAAAGAACCTACTGTCAAAATTTCAAGTTTCTAACCACAGCGGTTTAGGCTGTGCAATGATATCTCAGTCATTTGGGCGCAGCTTCGCATGAGTGAAATGTTAAGCCCTCTTTAAGCCCCTTCATTTATTTGTAAGCAGAAATCCTATTCTTTCATCTCTTTTTTCACCCCGTAGGGGTAGAATTTCCAAAAAACCCTCAAACAGGTATGTTTCTTTCTTCCCAAAAGCCTAAATTTTTAATTCCATGCTTATTACTTCATAAGTACCAGATTTGTCATAAAAACTTTCAACACTTATTTCACCCCCTTAGGGGTTAAATTTCCACAAACCCTCAAACACGTGTATGTTTATTTCTCACCAAAGGCCATTTTTTTTTAATTCTTCTTACTTCAAAAGTACCAGATTTCTCATACAAACTTTCAACAGTTATTTCACCCTCTTAGGGGTTGAATTTCCAAAAACGTTCAAGCACGTGTATATTTACTTCTAACCCTATTATTTGATTTCATACTTTTAAATTCCAAAAATCTTTCATCCCTATTTCACCCCTTAGGGGTAGAATTTCCAAAAACCCTGAAATACATGTACATTTAATTGTTACTAAAAGCTTAAATTTTTTATTCCATGCTTCTTACTTCAAAACTACCAAATTTTTCATACAAACTTTCAACACTTATTTCATCCCTTTAGGGGTTGAATTTACAAAAACGCTGAAACATTTTTACATTTATTTCTAATCAGAAACCTTATTATATTTAATGTCATGCTTCTTAATTCAAAAATGACGGACTTGCATACAAACTTAAATACCCTATTTCACCCCCTTAGGGGTGGAATTTCGAAAAACCCTTTCTAAGTGGCTATTAACTCTTCACAAAGAACACACCATTCAAATTTCATGTCTCTAGGACCAACGGTTTAGGCTGTGCGTTGATGACTAAGTCAGTCAGGACTTTGAATTTATGATTATCATTTTGTTATTTAATGTTATTTATAATCGTAAAGTGTAAAAGGGAGGATCTCCATAATTAGCGTATTTTGGTTGACCTCTCTGGTGATTTTTATTTATTGATACAAATTGTGTTCCGTATTTTTATTTCGAAAAGAAGGTGTTAAATAAGTGTATTTTATATTGGCCTCGATTTTAAAAAATCCCTTTTGGACATAAGTATTTAGGTTTGAAATTTTCGAGGCCAGAGCGATCAACGTCAGAGGATCTACTCTTATTTCAGCCATCCTACGACGCTTACCTCCGGTTTCTGATTTGAGAATTCGAGATAAGCAATACTTAAGTAATATTTATTTGAGTACAGAGTTGTCAAACAAATGCTTTAAAATCCGTATTTTTTTTGACAACTTCGTACTCAAATGTTACATAAGTACTGCTCATCCTAGAATTCTCAATTCAGAAACCGGAGGTTAGCCAACTTCTTTTTCTTGTCGCTTTTCTCCTAATGTCTATTTCATTGTTGTGTTCTGTCTGACACCAACTAACCGATTTTTTATTTCTTCATTAACTTCTATGTAATTAATTTGTTAGTCTATTTTTTGTTTAACCGAGAGACAGTCGTGCGACACATGACTAGTGACTTTGAAAACACATTGTTTTTATTTTTTAATATTTTTTTTAGTATATAATGTTAAAATAATGCAATTAGATTGATCTGGTTTCTTTGGCCAGAGTAAACAATGCCATAGCAATCAAAAAAGTAACTTATTCATCGATTCTGCAGAGATTTAAAACAATAGAAAGCTATCATTTCTACACATTTTGTGTACTTATCACTAAAACCATTCAAATTGAAGCATAAACAAAGTAAATAACAAATGATAAAATTGTACCATAGTGATCAAACATTTAGAAATCCAAAACCAGAGTAATCAATCGTTTACCTCTATAAATCGACAGCTTGGCAAAGCAGGGCATGCGCGTCCCTCTCAATAGAAGGAGCACAGCTGATGATGATAGCACGCACGGTGAAAACTGGTCGGCTAAAGCGTGATCTAGGGGTTCGGAATACGAATTCGTGTCGTTTCAGAGCGATCAATGAAAAGCCTAATACACAATTACTTTTTGAATTGAAGCGAAGCTATACGTACATAAATTGTTATAATCTAATTTAGTTCCATTAAAAGAAACCTTTATTTTGTTAGATAAATAAAGATTACGTCGTAAGTTTTAAATACAAATAGCCTACGAACTATTTTCTGAACCAAACGGGAATCAGGACAGTCCAGAGCGATACATTTTTCGAGGTCTCAGATTTTTTTTAATACATTTACGACAATGTTAGATAAATAATTAAGACTGTTCTAGACAGCTAACAGGCCAAACTATTGAACAAAAATAATTTTCATTAAAAATTAATAGTATAAGGGGACTTCTCCACCAAGTCACTGTTTTTATTTTGGAGACTGTCCCACAAAATAAATACAAAGTTAACTTACACTCGGGTACACCTAATATATTACTTCTCTTTATTTGTCTCTCATACCTCACTTTATGAAGTCTGAAATATGCTCGCTCAAAATTTTACTCATATCATACAGCAACCTTCTATTTTTCACAGGGATTTCCCACACATCCTTTATAACGAGTATTATTCGGAATTCGCCGACGACTTCGTACAATCTCATTCCCGGAATTCATAAAAATAAGTTAAAATAACCAAAAAAGCCAGATCCAGGCCCACTGTCCTTATTCAGGGTTTTCCTCTGATAAGCTGACAACCCTTATACAATACTTGAATTTTATTTACTTTACGATTAAGACTAATAATATCTCGTATGATTCCCGAAAAATAATCAATCCCATTTCTATTCAGAGTGTAGTAACAGACGAGTTAAAGATAATGTCAAGAATGAAGCAGCATTCTTTCCTTGCGCTTTTAACATCATACTATGATCATCATTCTATTTTCCAAGTGTGGTGATAATAGAACATTCCCTCATTTATTTATTTTTCGAGTTAACGAGAGTTCGGACAATACCATGGGCATCCGAATTCAGATAAACGACCAAGTGTAATTGCGCCATGATACATGGAAAATCATGCAGACAAAGTGATGTTAATAAAACATCTTTTAAGCACCCTCAATGTTCCTACTCAAATCAAACTACTAATCGATATTAAATTACTAGTAGATAAAACTGTGGAAACACTCGAAACATCCTTTTACACTGTAAAGGTACGGTAGTACGAATACTCTGAAACCATTTAACCGATTTTCGCGACTGTACCCAGTGAAGTGTAAGGCATTTATCACGAAAGGTCGTATATCTTTGCATAACGATACAAAGGAAAAGCAAATAAAAAATAAGCTTTGAAAAAAATGTGTAAATATTTTATGGAACACATTTGTTAGACAGCTGTAGAAATTTCATTATTTATTGTATCTTATGATTAGGTTATGTATGTTCTATGTGTTAATGTGTCGATAAATTGTTATGAAAATGCCATTTATCAGGCACAGTTCCAAACTGTGGGCCAATAATAATTTGCTTAACTTCGAAATCGAACCCTGGACCTCAAGCTAGGCAACCACTAGAACAATAAGCCAGTTTGATTGGTAAATTGTTATAATTGGAAAGTTTTAATTACATTCCAACTATGATGAAAGAAATATCTTTGTCGTAAACTATGTGACACGTACATGGTATCAATTTAATTTATTCAGTACAACATGTATAGTATTGTTCGTCTCAAATTTGTAACACTTGCGAAGACAAAGGCTCATATTGCCTTTTGCCATAACACTTCATAGACAGTGGTGTCTAATACAGTAGTAGAGTATTAACAACAGTTCATTACCACATGATTTCAAAGCTTAGGTTAAATATAGATACAAACATTTATACAATATGTCTACTTTTCTAAATGTACCTTACGGCCTACATAATTAGAAGAACAACAAAGCTTCAAACTTTTGCAAAAACAATTTTGTTTGAGTTCTTTATAACACGATCAATATTTAATGAATGATGGTAATGGTAACAAACTGGGAAACACAGCACGTTTAAGAAACTGAACGTCTATCTACATCAAAAGCCATATTCAAAATGGCTTTATAATAAATCACTAAACAACACTCGTTCCCTTAATGTATTCAAATCCACAAAGGTGCTGTCTATTATCCTTAGCTTACCTTAAGAGCCACGTTGCTTGAAAGTTTGATTACTCTGTGAAATTAAGCGATGAGCGTTATTAAATTGTCATTAGAAAAGCATCCAGTGGATGACTCATTAAGTATGGTTCTAATGAGTGATTTACGTTAACTGGAGTGTGCGATGTCACACTCGGTATAGAGGTGATGTATGCCCGCTACGTCATACGATTAATGCTTCGCCTCGCACGGAACTGAGCAACCTGTTATAAAAGAGCTTTCAGCCGTGAAGTTCACCTACACTGTACACGTCCCCGTTACCAAAATTGACGCTTTTACTTTACGTATGTCGCGGTAATGTAAGTTTGAGGAGCAGACTTGATTTATTTAAATAACCTTGTAGGTACATAGTGAATTGGGGCAACACTTCGAACCAGTCACCTACAATTTTCATAAATACGCCGTAGGTAACAATAATGAATAGACCATTATTGTTAACTACTCGTAGAACCATGATAATAGTACATATAAAATATTAACTGGACTTAGAAAAACCACATGTAAGCTGAACTATTCTGAACGTAGGTAAAATTTTTAAATAAAGATAGTAAGACTCCTTCCTCAATGAAAACTGTAATTTTTAGACAATTAACAAATGGCATATTCCCTACACATAAAGGAGCGTATTTAAGATGTGAATCAAACACAGGCATTATCGAATCATACGCAGTGGGATTTCGATCGTGAATCACGAGTCGTCAAGTAGAATTCGATTGTAATAGCAGCACGGCTGAGCGCGTCGGCGCGGCGCCCCGCCCGCCGATAATGAGCGTCGATACGACGGAATCACACGACACGCCGCTTTCCTCGCCGCCGGAATAATTCACCGTGCACTCGGTAAAAAATATGTGAACAGAATTTGTCTCAGTTACGATGAAATCGGATTTCACCGGAACGGAAGTTCGTCGCTCCGGCGAAGCTGACTCCTCATTACTCGCCGACCGACACACTCGCACTGCATTCCCTGTAATGAGATGCAATCGATTTTATTCATTACGAGTAAAAGTAAATAAGTAATATATGTGTATTATTTATGTATCTATTGCATATTTTATCCTAATTTATTCTTTATTATATCTATTGGTACACCACTACCGGACTACCCGCTATTCATTTCTTAAGACTTTCTTGTCCATCCAAAGGCTGTCTGTTAGAGATCGCTTTTAGCAATAAAACTGCCCATTATTGTACAAATCATATAACTACACAATTCATTTCCTGTACTGTACTGTAAGGTGTACAGTAAAGAGTATTTTTATTACGTTACCAATTAACGTAAGCACACAATCACAACGAAAATGCGGATTATTATGAAATATGAAAATTGCAGATTTATAAACACAAAAGTTTTAGGTCATCATTATGATACATGGTTTATTTAGATACATGGTCATGATTAAAACAAATGAAGTTAATTTTACACCTGACACACATTGTTGAATTTGATTAACATTTCGAGTAGTCCGCTTGCTAAACACCTAATAATCGTGAAACAACAAACCAAACCAAATCAAACTTTGAAATCGAATCACAATTGAAGTCAAAGTTTATTTAGACCAGAACCATAGTAAAGTAACACTAGATTGGGTATATAATAAGTTTATCTGGGAAACATAAGACTCAATTCTCACTCGGTGTGGTGCTGACATCGCTCCAATTCGACGCGTTTTCCGATGAAATATGCTTAAAAGCGAAACAGAGCATTAACTTGCGCACTATCATTCTTATTCACCCCCAAGATTAACTGAGTAGGTACTTTTATCGTGACTTTTTACGTGGGTGTAAAAGACAATGACATGAACACTACAGAATATACCATAATGATTTATATTCCATTCTATGAACACGTAAATCTTCATTATACTGATTAGTATAATAACCCCTTAATTAAGTGAAAGTAATACTCTTCTCGAGCAAAGTTATTGGTAACATACATAATTACAATCTTATTTCTATCTTATCTTTACTTCAAATAAGGCAGAAATTTATACATATAGCCTTATAAAATGGAAAAAAAAGTTACGTTAGAAAACTTCTGATACGTAGATTGGAATTAGAGTTGTATCTAAGCTAGCCTCTACTACGAACATCGGCAGCCAGTGGAGTACAATATTATACTACTTACCCTTTCGAGGGTTGTAGGCTTACGCCGAGGATTAGGGGCATAAGCGGTAAAGCTCGGTTATAAAATAATTATTATAAGTAAGCTTTCGTAGACATACCAAGGATGGTCAGAAGACGGCAACTGTTTCTTTTAAACCCACACAGAGATAAACAATTTCAATGAAAATCAAACCTTAGATCCCATTGTTTTTTTGACTTTATATAGAAATTGTTTTTCTTATCATTTATCAAACGAAACATCATCCTTCATAACGTGTAGTCCTCAAAATCCAATTAGAAAAATACGAGATATTTGTAGAAAAAGACAATTTCGTATCACAGTCAACCGCTATTATACTTACAACTATAACTCTAGAATAAATAGGTCCAAAGAAGGTGGCCAACTTTGTAAGGGACCGTTGTCTCACCATCAAAATACATGTACACAAAAAATTATTACTTCATTTCAAAGCGTTTGACCTCGTGACTTACAATATGGAAACAAAAAGCGCCTAGTACTCCTGCATTTTTTTTAAAAGGCCGTGTCGGGTATTTACTTTATACTTAGGGGGTATTTCACTACTTCAATAAAATTCACTTAAACTTTCACTATTATAATTTATCTTGCTGACTATTTGACTTTAACACGTTATATCAATACTTCACATATAACACAGAACTTTAATACACATGGCACACACAGAAATAATAGCACATAGAAAACATAGAAACAATAACACATAGAAACAATAACTTACACTTTAGCACAATAACTTTATAACACATAGAACAATAACTAGAGAACACATAGAACCTTATTTTCCTGACTACTTCTTGTACTGCGAACTATTTACGAATATTGCGAATTAAATGACATTAAATGTAATAATCCTGAATTATTAGGTAAGTAGGTACTTAAATTATTATTTGTCAAATTAATTAATAACAAAATAAAAATATTTATTATAATAGGTAAGTATATTAAGGCTTATTTACGTTTATTTGAATGTTATCGATGCATGTGAGTTACATTATAGGCATAACGATATTTTAATACTGAAATCGATTATGACAAAATGAACAGCCCTTAGAATTTAAAAAAAATTCAAATGTCATCTATCAATAATGTATAATGGCCGACGGGCGGAAAATATAAATATACTATCTTACTATCTTCATCAGAATTTCCAGGACTTGTACAGAAAAAAATGAAAGATAGGTCTTACAATAATATGTGAAGAACGTTTTATCATTGATTACTTTACTTTGTACATGTTCAGATTCAATTATAAGTGTTTTATCGACTATCTGGGGCAGATGTTGGCCACCTCCTTTAAAGAACTAACACTTTCAAACTTTAGGCGTTTGTGAATGTGAAATTTGTGTCTGTAAACGCACCCACGATACATACGGAAAAATATTGTACTTTTCTCCATCACTATCAGCCTTCGATCAATAATCCTCTATTATTGATCGAAGCTATCAGCAGTAACATTAATTACGTGACGAAGTAATCTGAAAACACTTTAAAGCTGAAATTCAAATATATTTAACAAGTGAAACAAGGCCTTGGTAAGAAATTCAAGAAATCTGAATTCGAAGGCGCGAACTGCCGTAGGCTAAAGCTAATCGATAATAAAATGTTTGCCGGCGTGTTGTTTCTAATACTTTGAACGCTAACACGAGTTCAACGTTCAACCCACAACTTATAACATTATTCAGCAATTAAAAGTTTTTATTTACAAAAAATTATAAACGATCTCTTCTAAAGTAAATGCTTGCGTAACATAATAATCATAATGATAATACTTCACCATGCATGCCACCATGAAAATATTCACGGTGGCTTTCATAGTCCAAACTAGTATATAACAAGTTGATTTAACAAGGGATACTTACATCTACTTATATGAACATAATGTAACTAAGTATACGTATAATTTTAGCCGTTTTGTAGTCCGCTTTGCTCTCTCAAATAACTGTGCGGGAAATATTTCTTTTATGGATACCCAGGAACGTTATTTCCGCATTTTTTCTTAGAGTTCCACGTAGGCCCGAAAAATGTTTCGAAATTATAATAATTATGTCGTTTCATTGTCAACATACACTACGTAACCACGTAAAAGCGCTCATATAAAACAAAGAATTTCAATAAAGGACTAACTGTAATCATACAAAATGAAACGATCAAAAGTGATCAAAGCGGATTTTCTCAATCTATCATCTTTTAAATAACGGTCAATGTCCTCCCTCTCTCTCGTCAAATCTCAACAGATTACAGCATATGGTGAGACGCGAGCTTATGCCGGGGATTAGGTACAAAAGCGAGGGTAAGCTTACTGCCTAATATCTTCTTAAACATTTTATGATCTGGTTTAATATGAATTCACATTCTAATAATTTCAGCATTGAAATGTTACTCTATATGAACTCAAATCTTTTAAGCCCTTTTTCCCGAGAATATAAGCATCTGAAATAGTTTTAAGACGTTTAAGTCTTACGTTAGATTTATTCTGACCTAACATAAAGTATAATTTCAGTTTAGAATTCAAATTTTAATATTCGTGTTAAAAACTGAGGGCTCATCGTGCGGGTTCAAGCGTACCCTGTGGAGGAGAGTGCCAATAAACATAGGTACGGAACCCACGTTACATGCGTACCATGGCGTTGTTGTCGTTTTTTTATTTTGGAACCCAGTCACGATTAGGACTATAAAAGTAACTGTTGATTTCTGTGAACATCTTTCTCTATTAAAAGGTAGTTTAGACGCGTGCGCCCTCCTGGCGTCTAGCAATCTATTTATCTAACTACCCTCTTTATGGTTTTCCTCGCCGTCGGTAATATTCGTGGCTGTATTCTTTATATCTTATAACGTAGCTAGACGCAGGCGATAAACGTAGAGAGAACACCCCTGGGACTCAATTCCTTGTATATTGTACACGAAAAATCTGTCTGTCAGCTTGTTACCTGAGCATTTGACATAAAGTGTTATTTCTGCAGTAGCTATGAACTCTCTAGAGCACAAGTATGATGATATTTTCTCAACTTTTTGTTTCTTCACCTGATAACTAAAAGTTTTCTTGCTCTTGCCTTTTATTTCTCTCGTTGACTGCTTCTGGTACCAGAAGGTACCTGAGCCATATACCGCGTACATACTGAAATGTGGTTTTCAAATAAACTCACAAAATTAATTAACATTATTTATTGTCGGCACGAGCTATACGAGATAAGGTCCGTGGTGAAAAGATTAACCAGTCCACAAGGTTGGTAGCGGAACTGACTGTCCCGAGCTGTATGAGACTAGCTCGTGCCATGGTGAAAAGATTAGCCTGTCAGGAAGGTTGGTAGCGGAACTGACTGTCCCGAGCTGTAAGAGAATAGCTCGTGCCATGGTGAGAAGATTAGCCTGTCAGCAAGGTTGGTAGCGGAACTGACTGTCCCGAGCCGTACGAGAATAGCTCGTGCCATGGTGAAAAGATTAGCCGGTCAGCAAGGTTGGTAGCGGAACTGAGTGTCCCGAGCCGTACGAGAATAGCTCGTGCCATGGTGAAAAGATTAGCCTGTCAGCAAGGTTGGTAGCGGAACTGACTGTCCCGATCTGTATGAGACTAGCTCGTGCCATGGTGAAAAGATTAGCCTGTCAGCAAGGTTGGTAGCGGAACTGACTGTCCCGAGCTGTACGAGAATAGCTCGTGCCATGGTGAAAAGATTAGCCTGTCAGCAAGGTTGGTAGCGGAACTGACTGTTCCGAGCTGTAGGAGAATAGCTCGTGCCATGGTGAAAAGATTAACCTGTCAGCAAGGTTGGTAGCGGAACTGACTGTCCCGAGCTGTACGAGAATAGCTCGTGCCATGGTGAAAAGATTAGCCTGTCAGCAAGGTTGGTAGCAGAACTGACTGTCCCGAGCTGTACGAGAATAGCTCGTGCCATGGTGAAAAGATTAGCCTATCAGCAAGGTTGGTAGCGGAACTGACTGTCCCGAGCTGTAAGAGAATAGCTCGTGCCATGGTGAGAAGATTAGCCTGTCAGCAAGGTTGGTAGCGGAACTGACTGTCCCGAGCTGTAGGAGAATAGCTCGTGCCATGGTGAGAAGATTAGCCTGTCAGCAAGGTTGGTAGCGGAACTGACTGTCCCGAGCTGTACGAGAATAGCTCGTGCCATGGTGAAAAGATTAGCCTGTCAGCAAGGTTGGTAGCGGAACTGACTGTCCCGAGCTGTAGGAGAATAGCTCGTGCCATGGTGAAAAGATTAACCTGTCAGCAAGGTTGGTAGCGGAACTGACTGTCCCGAGCTATACGAGAATAGCTCGTGCCATGGTGAAAAGATTAGCCTGTCAGCAAGGTTGGTAGCGGGACTGACTGCCCAGGGTGCGCCAAACGTACTTGAGTATTGACACTCGTGGAGGCTGTTTTAATGCACCCCAACAAAGTTATATCTAAAAGCAATTGGAGAATTAAACAATTGATAAATACCATTAAGATATCAAATGCTTCGATATTATATAGGATACTGTCAGATTTTAATTTGCTATGCGATAATTTCATAAAATATATTGTGATTTTGAATCCAATTATTATCTTATTAAATGTATTGAATTAGTTGTCTCAGTCGATTCCTTGTGCTTGCAACACCGACGCGGTCCCAACCTTAGGTCTCAACTGACAGAAGCATCATTTCAAAAGCAGTCGGTAGCTGACTTAAGGCTGGCGTCCACTAGACTCGCCAAGTTGAGTCGAATAGAATCGCAATAATTTGCTTCCTATACATTTACTATAAAATCTAAATGCGTCGATCAGCGACGAGCCGAGACTGGCCATCACTCGCGAGCATCGCTTGTCATACGAATTTCTATTTTAACGACTTGCGATTACTGACCGTTTCGCCTCGATTCGTCTTCGCACGGAATAAATGCGACTCGACTCGACACGATGCGTTTCGGCTGTAATCGACGCCAGTCTTTAGATCAACGCGGTCGACGACTTGGTCTATCAGTGGCCGCTTTTCTCTATGGTGGCAGATGTGATTTTTGCATTGAATCGGTCAAAGACACCACTACGTAATAAGATTTGTATAACTCGAATTAAATTATAATTGAGCAATTGGTAAGACCTAAGACCCATTTCGGGGTCACCGCGCCGTCTAAGTCGTAAGTAATCGGTCTAAAGTGTCGAAGAGAATTAAAGAATAGTTCCTGAGTGAATCCTGTGGAGTTTTATTAACTACATACATAAATGTAGGTTATTAGGAAAACGTGGTTAACGAATTGACAGATGATGCCTGAATGAATAAGGCACAGTCAAAAATAGGTTAAACCAGTTAATTTTGAGAATTGACCATGCAAACATGAGCACCTTTCAAACGAGAATGCATCACCATACCTACATGTTTTCAGCTAATTCTAGAAACTGACTGAAACCAGGCCAGTGAGTCACTAGCCACTACTAATAAGCCAAATCAAAGGTTCAAACGAAAACTTTTCAATTTGGCCTTTGACTGGTGAAACTTGGCTGGCGCTGAAATTGACTCGATTAAAGCTTGATATGCAGCGCATCCCTCGATTCATTACGTCAACGCTTAGTAATTAGTCTCTGGGAAAGGTGAATCTTCAATGCCAGCGGGACTGTTGCTTGATTCCTATATCTTACCGACTGTTATTGGCTAAAACTAAAACTCAACTATCCTACCATACCACAGTCTAGTCTTATAGGAAAACCTTTGAATCCTACATCCGTTTGATGCCTTTACGATTTTTTTAAAAGCCAATACTTTAGAATTCGGTAGCGTCAAACTGGGCACTACCAAATTCTACGATTGGTATGCAAAAGGATCCATTTTTGTATATAAGAACTTGATCCTTAATTTATTAATCGATTGAGCCGCACATTGCGAGACTCTCCATTTGTTATCGTCATATATGAAGTTGTAAGATTCGTCGGTTGATATAATTTTAAACCATCCATGGATCCGCTTTGATTCAACGCCAACTGGATAAAGATAAAGACAACTCCCATACAAGAACATTTCGAGATGAGAAATTGTTGATAGAGCCACGTTGATTTTAGACTTTTAAAATTTTAGACTGTTATATTAAATAGAAATAAATCTGAGTCGATAATATTAATACTAAAAATTGTTTCTCGTGTAATTTCTGTAGATTAATCAGAAATATTGAGATTTACTTATAGTTATTTTATAAATTAAACATAAATGCTGTACTAACAAGTGGAAACTTCGTTTTCGAGAACAAAATTGTAAATTATCCAAAAATATAGAGTTTCTGATTCATTTTATGAAGGGTCGTTTTCTGGAGGTAATACATGAATACTAATGAACCAGCTTTAAGCACAAAAGAGAACCATACTTTTATTTTATTGGTATCTACTGCTCAATTATGATAAATATTATAATCTGATATTTTAATCTTATTATCGAAATTAAGTAGCCTTGACGTTTTTCTTGAAAAGACTTTTAGCTAAGTTTTTCATGTTCTAAATGAGAATTTGAATCTGTGTGTATACCATCATTTATGGCCCAAACGACCATCTAATTTGGATGATTTTTGACAGATAAGTAAGATAAATCCTTTGAAAGGACCAAGGGTTAAATTAAAACTTTACATTCAAGCGGAATCGCGTGCACTGTTAGTTGCTTGTATTTTTTTTCTACGTAAATATTACTGAAACAGTCTAATTTACACGCCAAGCTTTTCAGAACTCAATATCACAATGCATAATGCGGTTAATAAGTAAATTATCAATAACCAAGCATGCCTAAGCTACTACAAGAAATACATACTTAATGTCGATTCTGTTCTTGCCATCAGCTGCTTATTTTCCCGCACACGATAAATAAGACTATTGAATATAATGAACAATGGTCTCTAATTGTCATGAATTTGATTACAGTTTATAATTTTTTCGTATCATACTTAATTCAAAAGAGAACTAATTAGGCTTCGACACAAAATTAAAAGTTATATTGTTAGGCGGATTCCACTGAGGGCACGCCGCAATAGCGGCGGTAAGACCCGTTATGGAGGAGTGGCTGGAGAGGCGGCATGGCGCCCTCAGCTTCCGGCTGACGCAGGTGCTTTCGGGACATGGATGTTTCGGGAAGTACCTGTGTCGCATAGGCCGGGAGCAGACGCCCGGATGTCACCACTGCGTCGACTGCCCGGAAGACACGGCGCTGCACACGTTGCAGGAGTGCCGTGCGTGGGCGACGCAGCGCCGTGAACTAGTCGCGGCGATCGGTGGTGACCTCTCGCTTCCGGCCGTGGTTCTGTCCATGGTCGGGAGCGAGAGTGCGTGGGAAGCCGTCACCTCCTTTTGCGAGGTGGTGATGGCGACCAAGGAGGGAGCGGAGAGGGAGAGAGAGGCGACGGCCACTCTCCCTTCCCGCGCCAGACGCACCGGGCGCCGCCGGGGGGCGCGCGACGATCTCCGGCCACCCTAGTGTGTGGCCTGCGGGCGACGGGTTAGGGGACCCGTCACCCGACCAGTAACAGGCCCGAGAAGGCGGCGCGCATGTGTTCCGTGCGCGCCTCTCAGGAGGACGTGGGGCAAGGCCCCACAGAAGGAGAGGCCCGCCAGGGGCTGGCGGACCGAGGCCTGCCGGGGTTGCGGTGCATGCAGCTGCGAATCCCGTGACCCCGGCCAAGGGTCAGGAGTAGGAACACCGTGGGTTTTTAGCCGGTAAGAGTCCGGCATAACCCTTCGCCTTCCCCAGGCGAAGGGTATCCATGAGGATTTTCCCACGATAAAAAAAAAAAAAAAAGGCGGATTCCACTGCCTCGTCAAGGTGATTATTTAAAATGTTTTCTTAAAAGTGGCTACTGTTCGATTATGACTTATGAAAATTGAGTTTTGAGGTACTATATCTTCTTAATTACGTAATTTTAAGTGACAAAACGCGGAACAGAGCTGCTTCGGCTTGGTTCTCAAAATCATTACATAATTGACCTTTAATTGCCAAACTATGTTTTAAAAGAACCGTATTTTTTCACAAAACATTAAATGTTATAGCAGAGAGCACAATTAACAGAGTACAAGTTTTAATGCATAATACCACACATTAATTATAGTAACGCAGACATTATTTAAAATACCGCACACCACCAAACTTTGATAATTTAATACCAATATAATATTCAGCACGTCAGTCTCACTCCATCACGTGGCCATGGAACGTGATTGTACGAAACTTTGGACATTGGAAGCTTACATGGGAAAGAGGCTACTTTTTATCCCGTTTCGTAATCCCCTTGGGATATGCGAGCAGAATGAATTATTATTTCTTTTTGTTTTTCCGTCTCAACGGATTAATAATTTTACGAGAACTTAAAATGTACACGTAGCCGCGGATAAAGCTTGTACAATAAAGGTGTCCTACATTCTCCTTTTCATCGAGAAAAAAGGAAAAGCTTTCGACAAATTAATAAGTGTAGACAATATGTGTACATGTATGTGTGCGCATGTATACACTTTCATATCAGAATCTTTTGTTATCAAGTTACTCAGAGTACTTAAGTAATAAGCTAAACTTCAGTTAAAAAGACGAGATCACAGCTTAAAGGTATTTTTTTATTTGTGTTTGTGACCTAACTCCTTAGTTCTTAAAACATTCAAGTTGTAACGCTAATAATTGAATTTACTACGTTTTATCCAAAAATAAATAATGCAATAAGATATTCCCTAGATTTAAGACGTATTTACAAATCTGTTTAAAATAATTATGCTATTTTTCGGTATACATCTTTGAAAGAATCCGTAAAAAATTGGCTAATTTATTGTTTGTACCTATATTCGTTCCTTTTTTATATTCGACAAATGTTTATACAATAAAATTAATTTTCCGTAGACTCCTCCCACGAAAATAACGAAAATGGGGTGAGTTTCGATACATAATTCACCACAAATCAAGGCATTGCCTACTCAATAAAAACAATATCACTAAATAGCTAACACATTTAACGGTACAAGAACAAAAATACAAAAACATTCGGAATACGCACAGGAAAAGATTTTTTTAATATATTTTTATTATTTTCTAAATTCGTAGAAATAAGGTTGGTTTTCCTTCGGTCATTTTACTATCAGCCACCATCGTAAGTGGACTGGAGTCGCTTGACAGCAGCAATACGCCATCAAATAGACTAAAAAGATTAGGATTGTCCAACTTGAAGATAAAGGTTAAACTCTCAATCACCGTAATTATAGACACAATAGATAAGACAATTGAGTGTCGTCCTGGGACGACGGGCGGTACGCAACCGGTTAAAGAAAAATAAACAACAGGTTTATTTTAAAAAAAAACATCATTGGCAATATCCAACACAATTCGTAATCGACACATTCTCGCTCCGATTTTTTTCAGAGCTTTATGGATACCTAACTAAATGTACGCATTGTGTTCTCCTCAAAATATACTATCGGAACGAGAACCGATCGATGTCGAGTGATTCATTACAGTGTGAATTGAGCCCGAACCTAACGAAAACAGAACAAACACCGTACAAAATTTAAATAAAGGCACATGTAACAGTTTGAAAACGAAAAGTGCAATACAAAAGTGCAAAGTAGTGTTCTCTTCATGTCTAGTCCTTTAGGGAAATGTTATATTACATGCACATAACAAAACTACGTATTTTTATATGTTTATTTTAGACGATAAAACTGGCGTCGCAAATGTTAAGTTGAACTTTAAAAAAGTATATTTAACGGCGAGTTTTGCCTCGTGCCACAATTTATTGCCTCGCCAAGCCGATTCATGTTTGAACACTCGGTTTTATTTTTAAAGTGTATCGCTTTACAATTGCTGGATAAAATGGTATAGCGTTGAAAATAGACTTCTGATTGCTTATTTTTTCTACGGTGCTAACTCAATTGTTTATTGACAATTGTTCCAGGCTTTATTTATTGTCCTTTAACTTTTTTTGCGTCGGTAGCGTTCAGCGTTCAATTTGCATGAAAGAGCTTCGGAAGGGGAGAAAGCTATAAACTTTAGATTTTTATGGTTGACTGTGCCTATTCACCTCGCTAGGGACATATGGACATAATGCCTTTTTAGAAATAAACTCGACGTAAAGTCAATAAAGCTGTAAAGTAAACATCAGCTGTGGTTAAATCATTTGATGAACACCACCGCGGGCGCCCCATTCACGCAAGCCCCTAATCAAAATTAAGAATCTTCCGACGTCACGCAATTGTTGCCTTTTAAGGGCTTGCAGTAAGTAACGCCACGCTAGCCAAGCGCCGGCATTACTTTAGTCTGAAGGATCGATAAAAATTTACTTATGCATACTCAGTCCAACCCGATGCCACTTGCAATGATGGATTGAACGTTACTTTTAGGCTCTCAAAAATCTAATACTAAAATGGCATAAGTTAGCCCTTCTTACTTTTAAAAAGAAGAAAGTTTTGGTTGTTTGGTATTCTTAATTTGGTAGATTTATATGAAACCTGCAGTATGGAATAATAGATTGGTACAAAACTACCTGCATAATAGGTACATAGACTAGTCATTATTTTTTTCTTAAATAGCTGTTTATCTACCTAGTAAAAATATATGTATAATATTTTTTATTAATTATAGCTAGTTCCGTATATTACATTAACAACCACTAATAAGTTATTTAGGGATTGGGACTATACTCAGTGTTCCTACATAATTTCACAAAGAATGTAAATTGAGACATCACAGCATTGGTGAGCGTGTCCTACATTGTATTACACTTTTGTTTCACAGTGGCATTAAACCTTTCACACAACGCTGTTTAAATATGTATTGTTATCTATGAGAAATAATATTTGAGAGCTTTATTTAACGTTGCTTTATTTACAGATAAGATGGTTACGAAGAATCTTTGCAAAATCATCTTGCGTATAACAAGAGCAGTATTTTGCTAAGTATATTGTTAAGCAGCACTGCTGGTAAGCAGTAGTGCAGTTGGGCATATAATGGTTATTTTAGTAACACAATTGGTATAGGTACCTAGTCATGTGCAGTATTGTATAAGTTATAATACATGTTTATAAAAATGTATACGACTCCTTTGAAAATAATATTTAACCTAAATAAAAAAAAACAATACGACCTGATTTTTAAAAATTCAATATTCCTTTTTTTATGATGTCATGAACAAAAATGTCATACAGGAGCTAATCTTCTTCGCTTACTTTATTCAATGTTGATCGTAAACAATAAAAACGACATTTAAAAAATCACTTGGTGCTCACACTCGTAAAACGCGACTTACACAGACGAGTTTAGATCAAAATGTCAAGGGGAATGAAACGTAGACGTGGCCAATAAAATTATTCTGTTTCTTATGTTTTTTATTGCTGAATAATTTCCACGATCAGTTTACCCCTGGCGCCTATAACATGTGGAATAAAATTATTATTATAATATAAATGTTTAGGTACATTAATCAATAAGCTATCTCAGTTCACCGCGAGAATTATGCCTTTTCCAAAACGAAGAATAAACATGAATTTCAATTTTGCTGTTAAGCAAATATTGGTGTACCTACATTAACAAATCTAAACAACAGAAAGAAATCGAATATAAATTCTAAATAGTTGGTGAAGTGTTTCAATGGAGGTTAACGTTCAAAGGTTTTCGCCGCTACAATAGTTACCTAAACGTTTACATGTCGAATTTTATAGTAAGAAAATCTCTATAAAGCGCACTATTCTAATATTGTTCTCGAATTGTCGCTCTAGCTATAGCTATTCCTATGCAGAGAGCTTTACAAAGAGCGAAATGTCGTCGTCGATTTGGTACAAAAGTTGTAAGTATAGGGACTCGTTCGTAGGCCGATATCTGGAGCGTCGGCCCACCACTCGCGAGCAATCTGTTTACGTAACAGCCCCGTTATGTTCGGAGAGGGTTCCCGTAGTAGACGTTAAACATATTGCCTCATAAATCGTGAGAATCCCGGCAAGCGCTGTACACCCGTACCGGTGTCGATTTGACTACGTTTCCTTTACGATTCCACCATATTGAGCGATCGGGCTCAACATTTAAATATCACTACATAAATCTGCGTGACATATAAGCCGTATTCGCTCAGTCATGACGAAATATCAAATAGTCGAGGAGTTATCCAACCAACATGTTCATATTTAGATTAATGCGGAATAAACAACATTAACATTGGCTAACTTCATAATAAAATTTCAATGTAACATTACATTTTGTTATTTAATTTTAGTTATCAAACACGAAGCCGAGATTTCAGTTGAATTTCACTTACCTAATGGTTGGCTAACAACATTACTGTTTGAATTAATAATTACATGTGGGTTAGTTTCAAAATTGTGGTCTCCTTTAATTAACTTTATTGATATATTATCACTAACATAAACAGCTGATGTATAGTGCTATATATTTCTCTAAAGTAAAGTAAAAACAGCAACACTCAAGCAGGAAGTCTACAATTAAAAACTAATTAAGCATTTTTACGAAACATTTTTTATCAGGAATGTTCAAAAGGCCGTTACACCGCGAAGTAGGTTAAACTTAGTTTTGTGGCTAAGTTGGTTCAAGATTAGACATGTACACGAACACGCAGGCGGGCGGCGCGGGCGGAGCATGCTCGCCGTCGCGCGTTGCTACAACTGTTGCAAAATTGCTTTTGTTGTTCGGTAAAATTAGAAATCCTTCCATTCAGGGTCGTCCAAGTTTTCTTTAGAGGCCGAGCACCATATTTCCTGTTCACCGGCTTTCCATTCGAATGTAAACAAATACGATATAAAGGATAAAGGCCTGCCAATTCGTTATAATAAGTCGTTTGAGTTGCCGGTGAGTGTGCAGCACGTGTGATATGACTTAATCTACTGTGAACTGATTGAACATGAAGGGATATTAATTGGTGAATGCTTCTTGAAAAGGATAAAATATCGATGATCCGAACGACATGCATGGAGAACTAGATAAATATAAGTAGTTCTTTTGAGGTATTTAATATTATGTACGGCCTAAAGGTCTTTGTTTCGAGTGTTTGTGCTTGTTAAGATAAATAAAATAATATGTGATAAATATTAATAATATACTGACATCCACAACACTGGAAATCCTAATGTGTACTATAGACTTATATCGTTTACTATTAATAAAACCGTTATCAATAAATAAATCTACGCTTATCTACGAATAAAAGAAAAAAACAGAATGTATGTACCAACTGCTCGTTTTATCATCCCACAAATCGTAAAGCTGTGAGAGAAAGGTTTACTGTGCTTTAGTAGATAGCCGACGTGTTGGCATCCTGTCACTACATACTGCGGTTTATGTACTTTTTACCCACGATATTCATGCCAAAACGTGGTTACATGTAAATCGTTTCATATAGTTAAATAAAAAAATCAATAACGTAGAGACTGCAAAGAAGCATCAAGTTTATAATCGAACGGGAACCTCCTAAACCTAAAATGATTTCATCAGGCACTTACACGTTGGTTAAGAGTTAAAAAATTCAGGCATCTTTATCTATGTATGTATCGCGAAGTTTAATATTACCGCAGAACTCGTGAGCTTTCCGTTGAATTCACTGAAGTCGCTTTGTTGCGTTCAATACGCGCGTGAATCTTGGCCGCCCTATCCAGGTCTATATTAAATAGTTGCACACCGACCTCAATCCCAAAAGCTGGCACGGATATGTAAACTACATACAGTTTCGTTCGCGCCGTGTCGATTTGTGCGTAAACCTCTTCATCGGCACGAGACCAGCACTAAGCACTAATAAATTGGTAGCCTTCGTTTAAACATCAAGACAACCCTTTTCACTAACTTGACTGTAACGAATGGCGCCGGATTTTTCTTTCGCTCCCAGACGCCGGCACAAATACCAATAAGTACGTACTTCTTCGGTAAAATATACAAGTAAAGTATAAAAATTAAGGTACGAAACATTTATCACACAAAGTTGACTTGCGCTTCGCGCTTTTTATTTTATCTAATTTGAGCATTTGGGAAAGCAAATATTTAACTAAATTCTTCGTTCACTAAAATATTCAACGTTTTCATCGCGCGTACGTTTCCGCCGCAATTGGGTTGATTCGTTTAACTTAGTAAATATTGCCTGCCTAGTTCACTACGTACGCGTATTATACCTTTATATTTATGGGCGTCAGTATTACATAACCTAGATACATTACGTGCTTTTTTCTGCCTGCCCTCTTGAGTAGGTATCTACTTAAACTTGATTCAATAAACATTTTTTCATCGCTTAAAGTTATGGCCGCCTGGCGTCCTTCATGCATATAAATTACATTTTCGTAACTGTAGTTTTAAGAATGCAAAGCGTTAAATGAAGTTACTATTGCCATGCAGATTAAGGGTTTCGTATACTTCCAGGGAAATAGGTATTTTATCTAGAATCGGTTCACGCCTAGCTAGTCTACGCGACCATTACGAAGGCAGTATGTATGTAAAATAGGTGTGTAGGCTCATTGAGATGGTTTTCCGGACCGGGAACATCAATAGACCGCTTTCGAGTGTTGAGTCCTCCCGGCCTAACCTGCGGCGAGATTCCAATCCACTAACATTTTATTTCACTTACCCACACTCTTGATAGTCAATACCTGCTCGTATGTTACGTTTCTTCACAGGTTTTGATCCTGGAGTTTTTATCGTTACGTAGCTCTACCTTGTAAAGGATAAAGTGGGTCTTTAACGTCAATCTTTTCTTGGTAAAATATATTTAGCGAGAAAATATTTCATTATGTACTTTCTCCTAAAAATAAAACTAATTTGGAAGAGCCAAAGAGTTCTGCTTTCAATATTTGTTGTTTAAAAGTAATGTAATCGTAAAATGTAAGGGTTTGTCTCAAACTTTTCTAAAGAAACTGACAAGTTAGGCTTGTCTGCCAAGCTTCATTTCCGCTCCGATTTCACGGTAATTAAAATCTTCACGTTTATCTTTCCGACATTCAAGGAGAAAATATCAAAAAGAGTTATGTATGTACTCATTACAATACCTGATCTACAAAACAGGTCATGTTGCTCGCGATAGAGAATAGACCACCACATGTGTTACTGTACAGGTGAAATAAATCGACTGAGGGATTACACCAAAAGCATAAAGAAAACAGAATAGTCATGGTGGCCCGACGATTACAGACCCGGTTCTTAAGCACCGCAGGTATACCAGGTTGCGGGTTCACAACCAGGTATGTGCATAAATATGTGGCTTTTTCAAAGTCATATGTACAGTCAGTAGCACATATATCGGGACGAACAAACTGTTCAAAATGATCTGAACAACTAAGAAAATTAAACTATATTTCAATGCTATAAGGGATGTTTCAGAATGAACACAGTTCACGACAACTGTCATCCTGACAACAATTTTCTTTCATTGAGATAAAGTTTAATTTCTTTACTTGTTTAGGTAATTATGAACAGTCGGTTCTTCTCAATATATTTTATGCTGAGTGTACTTTTTATGTTATTTCAACACCGTTGACGTGCAGTGAAGGGAAACATCGTGAAGAAACCTTGGCTTAATGGTCTGAAATCACCAACAAGCCGTGAGCAAGCTTGTTGAATAATGCTGGGTCCTTCTCTGTAAGAGGCCTTTGCCCTGTAGTGGGACAATTAAGGACTGGTATTATATTTTTGTCTCTTGTCTGTTCCTTCCATGAGGATGAATTGCGGTCCTTTGGAAGGCTTACGGGAGGACACAGGCCCTTTTGAAAACTTTAATCTACATTGGAACGGGGCACCAATCAGGGACCATCCACGGCTGCAATAAAGCCATGGACTGTTTCCGAGGGTACAAAGCAATTGCGAAAAATGGGCATTAAAATTATTTGGATTAAAGATATGGATGTTAGATGAAAACATCAAACATCTTATCAGGTTAAACTTCATTGGCCGGAAGAACACAGCGTCTGCCTCCAATTTTAAAGATTGATTTATGCTGGCACACGGTGATTCGCCAACTCATTGGCTGAGCCCCCCTTATTTTTATGTATGGGAAATCATCATATGACTCCTTCCGCTTTGGGCGGAGTGGAAGGGAGTGTCAGACTCTTACTGACTAAAACCCATCCGTGTTCCTCCCAATGCCCTTTGTGTTCCAGGGCCGCGGTAACTCTTTCGAACAAATTGCGCAACCCTGGCAGGCACTGGCCCTAGCGGACCCCATCTACTAAGCTGACATCTCTTTGAGGCGCACGTGGAACACAACGTGCCGTCGACCCGGGCCTGGTTCTGATCCCACCATCCTGACCCAACGCTCGCCGTCCGCAGGTGGCTGAACCCCCTGGATCTCAAAGATACAGTGCAATCACAAATTCGTTAACAACTATGATCAGGTCAATATTCCATCACCACCGTTCACCTAAGCTGTCTAGGTGGCCCGTAGCCTGTCATAATTATATTGTTCCAAGTTCTAGGTATATCACGTCAATTGCAACACCGTTGCAAATACCTAGTATTAAAAAGCTAAGTTTCACTAAAACGGAACTAACAAAACAAATATTTGTCGCTTTATCTATCCCAGTCCATAAGCCGCGTAAAATATCGAAATCTACGACACGTATAAATGAAAAGAGCACAGCTGACTTGTCACCGTCGCGTCGGTTCTCAGGCAAAGGTAAGTAAACTCAGATAAGGGCGGAAGTGAGGGCAACGTTCCCGTACGCTGATAAAACAACACCTGCCTTATACTCACTCACTGCACCTATCTAATGGAGCAAAAACTATGTCGATGCGATTTACTCGGTGCGTCTGCGAACAGCTTTATACATCGATTTCTTTTTTATCGATCTTTAATGTGGATCGTACATCACTTTAGTTTTATTTTGATTTCATTAACTAAGCTCGCACGATAGAAAAACAGTATAAAAGAGGAAGCGACGTCAATAAAGTCTTAAGTATTTCCTGTTTTACCTTGAGATTCGTCTCTAGTTTCTAATTATACGGTAATTATGTATCTTATGTTTATTGTAACTGTCTAGTAAGCGGTCCATGTTGAACAGCGGTGTGTTATTTATCGTTGTGCTTTATAAAGCATGTATCGTCGTATAGTCGTTCTTTTCCGAATGAACAAAACACTTAACGACTCACCCGACATGTATTGACATCACATACGTCCACATACCGCTACATACATTGATAGTAGACTAACTCTACGGTATATTACGTTCAAAGAACGCAACGATGCATACTTAATAATCACTTGCTCACCGAGTTGATTTAGTGCAAAGCATAAGTAGGTACCTACTGGTTTATGGCAACAGTACAGTAGATTTAGCGCAAATATGCTAGTTCATTGCAATTTGAATAGAGTGGAAAAATATATCTGGGAAAAAGATATCTGTCCTATCTATTAGAAAAGTTATTTATTCTTAGTTAGTTATTTTTGTTACAAATACATTCAACCACAGAACAGATCTACAAAAAAATCTAACCTGTGAAGTGGTATATTACAAAAATATCACAAGAACCACTAACGTCCGTCTCACTGTCGCTCAGTATTTTTTCTCCGAGAGGAAATGGCGTGCAGTACAAAAAGGCGTTGAATGGAAGGCGCAATTGACTTCGAGAGCCCTCGGAGTGAAGCGTGTGAGAAGCCACCGAACTCACGATTGATCCACCTGCATAGGACATTATGGGCAAAGTCTTAACTTAAGTCACACTTTACTTACAGCTTCGGTTTACAACCACACTCACATCTAGAGATAATCGTCTTGTCAGGTCGTATAATGAAAACGTAGTGTACCTGTACAAACATATTATACCTACGTAAAATCACGCGTAGGATCCCTGTTTAGATTTTCTCGTGTTTTGCGATTAACATTCGACGTTCATATAAGGACAATGTTATCCATAAAGCATCGATTTATGTTTTTGTTTGGATGGTCGTAAGCTCGTAACGGCACCAAAAAATACACAATTTATTTGGATCGTGTTTTTGGTATCGTAAAGTACCTACCCGGTCGGCAAGAAACTGTGGTATTGTCACGCTGCAGTGACGACTTATCCTATAAAAACTTTTGAATTCCGATAAAACCTTGAACGAATTATCTCAACAAAAAAATACGTAATCACGTAATCCAAGCAAAACCAGAAAATGTTGACTAGGTATTCTTTGAACAAAAGAGAATTTACGATACAAAGTACCTTGGACATTAATCATCCAAATTAGGCATATAAAATAGACTCGGAAGCTAATTTTACCTGCGATAGCTATTAACGTATGGGACCTAGGTTTACTATGCAAAGCTTTGTTTATGGTCTTTGCTTCATTATTGGTAAAGATTATAATTTTAACCAATAAAGCTCGGTAAACCATATAGAAATCGGCCACTAAACTGTATTTCTTAGATATTTTACATGGCACTATTTAACTACTGTTATGATGTAAAGCAAGGTTTAATTTAAAATTAAATAATGTTACTACCACTTAGACTATACGATATGGTCCGCATAAGAAGTTGATATGAAGAAAGTTACATACGATTTTAAACTTTAAATCCAAATAGCTACAAACAATTTAACCACACTTTGTAACGACACAAACAACTTCAACATTATTTACTGTTTAACGTTTAGTTTCATGAGTCACAAAGTGCAACACGGTTAATTTTACAATGCGTCGATTATGCGCAAACGTACGAAGCAAAGAAAAGTTTTTTGCAGCCTTGCACAGTACATAGGTATTGCATAATCTAGAGCTTAATTGCGTAACGCTCTAAAACCTTAATTCTAATTCAATACCTATGATATTTAAGACAATGTCGCGCAGTTATTTATTTGTTCTCGCGGAAGAGAACCGTATCAAAGTGCAGCATAAAGCATTTTTTTTGAATAACGATTTAATTGGGTACCTACAAACGTAATGACCGGTGTTTTTTTTTTTTATTTCATATTCGACTTGCGTTTGACCGCCATCTCGCCTGATGTTAAGCGATGATGCGGTCTACGATGGAGCACGCTTGCCCAGAAGAAACCGATTCACTCGTGACTTGAAGATATCCAGATTGTAGCTGTCGGGGAACACCCACTCGGGCAGCGCATTCCACTGTTTGGCGGTTTTCACAATGAAAGTGGAATCAAAGCGCTTCGTTCAGGTTTTTGGTATAAGTATCAACCTGTACCCCAAGTGTGAGTTTTTTTCGTTAAGAGCGTTTACGTCGTTCGGCATTTCATACAAATTTTCAAGTCCTTATTTTTCGATATGACTGAACCGATTTTAATGAAACTTCATACCCATCAGCACGATACATAGGACTAAAAAGTTAGTAGAAAACATTTTCGAAAAATAGTGTTACAGTTAAATTAGACCGATTTTAAATTTTCCATACAAACAGAAATTTCCAATTATCTTTTTTTAAGTAAGACATTTCGAAAATATTTTCTAGTAACTTTTTAGACTTAAATATCCTGCTTATGTGTGTGAAGTTTCATCAAAATCGGTTCAGTCATTACGAAACACAAAGACTTGAAAATTTGTATGAAATGCCGTACCTACGGCGTACACGCTCTTAACTACTGTAGTTGCGTCATGACAAAAATGTATGAAAATTTAGGCTGCGCCTCTAGGCGCACCGTTCACTAACTAATATTCGCGCGTTAATTGAACGGTGCGCCTAGAGACGCAGCCTACATTTTCATACATTTTTGGCGTGACGCAACTACAACGAAACGAAAAAAACTCACACTTGGGGTACTGTTATAGAACTTAAAAAATATCGACTTAGCAGCATGACGACTTAGCACTAATTTAGCAGATTATTAAATATCTGTGACCCATGTATATTTTATTAATACATAACATCACGCCTGTATTCCCAAAAGGGTTAGGCATCTGTGTATAGTATACCCTCATTTCGCCGTTGTGTTTAAGTAGTAATAGGGGCAAGCCTATTGCTATCAACCGGGCAAAAATCCAGACTCCGGTCTGCTACTGAGAAATTCCACACGGAAAAACCCAATAACACTTGCCCCGACGTGGGGATTGAACATCACGCTCAGCAGTCGCGCCTGCGACTTCTAGACCAAAGAAACTGTCAATTTAATTAATTGTTTAGTAAAAACCGGCCCAGTGCGTGTCGGGACGCGCGCATTAATATGGTTTCGTAGATGCACAATAATGCGGACTAAGGCTAACTAACTAACTAAGACTAAGGGCTTAGTAATTTTTCAGTGAAATTGTACGAATTTTTACTTTTCCATTACTCATTGGTTGACCATTACTCGTAAACTTGTAAAGCCTACTTAGCTGCGATAGTTTTCCTTTTAACTTCGTTGTATACAACACCATTTTTAGTATACACAAAAACCGAGACACCCTAACAAGATTTTAATCAGAAATACCTACCGACGTATGTATTTTTTTAAAATAAATCTCCAAGTTACACCTTAGTTTATGTTGCGTTAAGTTCCCCAGTAGTGTGCGAAATGTGTGAGATGCAGGGGTTGTCTAATACACGGAAACTGACCGAGCGGACCGTCTCAAGCCTCAAGATGTCTATTCCCGTGCACTGTTATGCATAGACACCTATTCAAAAAAACTGAAATTTATGAAAAAAAAAAAGCATGGTTTATCGTGGTATAAAAACTATGCCAATCGATTCTCCTAGTGATTCTGAACAAACTAGTTTCAGGTTTAGTGTGTACTAAAACTAAACTTGTATACTACTACCGTGAATTTTTTCACATAACCAAAACTAACCGCTTAGCTGGCAGGGGGCACTTGACTCTAACAAAAATTAGCATTTTAAAGCTTAATATTTCAGAAACTTATCGCTTAATCGAAAAATTGTTTTACTAACTCGCAATATTTTTAAAAACCTATCCAACAACACTCCACACCATAAGGTAGACGAGAAAAAAAAAAGCATCCCCACTTTACGTGCAGAAGAGGCAATACATTTTTTTTTTCATATCTTTGTTTCACCACTTTGTCTGCGTGATTAACATGTACATCCATGCCAAATTATAGCTTTCTAGTACTAAGAGTCTCTGAGCTAAGCTGTGGACGGACGGACAGACGGACGCACATGGCGAAACTATAAGGGTTCCTTGTTGACTACGGAACCCTAAAAACAATGTTTTTAAAAGCATTATTTTTTTCTAAATTTTCATTACTGAGTTAAAGTCTGCTAAGTACCATTTTCATACTTTAGGCTTTTTTAGAAGAAAAAAGGTTGGTAAAAGACTACATAAGTGCAAGGAACTATAAACATATATATCGAATAAATATCCTACCAAAGCAAGGATAGGGCGAAATTATTGAATGAAAAGAAAATAAAAAACAATAGCTTTGAAAAAAAATACACGCATCGAATACTTAGCGTCCAAGCGGGATTAAACCATGAACATTTTATCTAAACCACAAAGCAATAAAAAAGAAACTCGAAATAAAACAGTTTCAATTAAAGGAAATAAAAGTAAAAGACCACGTTCCAACCTCTGAATTGAATTGATATGTTTTAAGTTAAGATATTCTTTAAATTTATGGACACCCGGGGACGAAATGAACAAAATGATTGGTATCCCATAAATTATCCGTGTGCTTACAGAAAAATTACTCGATATAATTTATTGTTTTGTGGATTACTGTGGATATAGATTTAACATTTTGCTGTCCTACTGCATATTATTTATAGTGACCTTAAACAAGATACTCATGTTGTAAGTATGTCTGTGACTAAGATGCTAAGACGTAAATATAAAATTTATTGGCGAAATGTTATTCAGTAGTTACGACACATGTGACTAATAAGACGTTTTAGTCGCCTTACTCAATAACATGCCAACTGGATGATTCAACATATTCTGTCTAGGACCAAATGTACAACCTGACTGTTAGTCATGTTCGTACAATATATAAAACAAATAAAGTATTTTGCTTGGATTACCATGTAAATAAAATAGATTTCCATTCACGAATAATCACAAAGCGATGATAAAAAACGACTTAGTGCAAAGTATGTATCGAAATTATAGCATCAATATTTCTATCAAGAAAATAGAACAAACCTATAATTATAACGATAAATTAATTATTGCTGTAAAAAGAAAAAACCTTCTAGAAAGCATTTTCTATAGAGCTGAAAATATTAACAAAGCTGAGAGAATAGAACGCGGGGAAAAATTATTATCTCAGTTACACCGTTAGTACGCCGAGTTTGCTGTCAAAGCAATATTTTTAAATGGAAAAAAGATATAAAGAAGACACGAGAGCCCTTCGCTTCACCCGAGTACTTGCAAATGTATTGTTGCTAGTTCGTAAAACTGTGACAAACTTTCCAGTCTACTGTTTACTGGAGAATACAACATATCAAAGACGAAAACTTTTCCAGTTGAGTCCGATCCTCGGCGATAGATGTCTGTTCGCCGGGAGCCTCCAACAGATTACGGGGCCATTTACATATGAAACGTTTCACTGAACGCCTGCACTCGACTTGTACTTTTATCCGACTGTACCCATATCCTACTTATTCTGCTAAATTCGACTTTATGTAAAACGAATGTGGATACTTAAAAGACCATTCGAAAGATAAGTAGGATCATTTCCTTTGCCATTTTTTGCAGTCGAACTCGATTTATAGGTACGTGTATGTGTTGGTACGATATGTATGTGTTGGTACGGTATGTATGTTCATTGAGGCTGTTTTACTATAACATCCGGTTATAGAAAAAACTTGTGATAAAATCTTGTGAATAATACCGGTATCTGATATACGGACAGCTATTTATATTGTATTCATAAACTAGCTTTTGCTCGCGGCTTCGCTCCCGTTAATTTACGGATCCCTAATTTTTTGATCCCAAAATATAGCCTATAGCACTCAGGGATAACGTAGCTTCCTATTGGTGAAAGAATTTTTGAAATCGGATGAGTAGTTTCGGAGATTACCTCCTACATACAAACAAACAAACAAACAAACAAATTCTACCTCTTTATAATATTAGTATAGATGACATCATATACGTGTATTTAAAAAGCTATTGCATGTACCACATTGTATGACGCGTCTCAATAAATGTCTTCGCCACCTACGTAAAATGTGCGCGGAACACAACCAAAGGGAGTATTGACACTCCCCATACCTATAGAATTATTATACAATTACATCTATCTATATCTATTATACAATTACGTGGTTATTTTTGTTTTATATTAAAGCAATACATAAAATACCGAAGAGGTGACATTTAATAATAGGGGATTCTGAAGAACTGTTTCTATAGATATCGGGCTTAATACGAACATGTGGCTTCTTCTTTGAAGGTACGTATTTTCTAAACGTAAAACCAAATAATACTTTGCCCGGGAATTGACCCAAGGATCGCACGCTCAGTAATCGTGCTTGATATACAATAACGAGGCAGCATTACCCATAAATTTCTATAATACACGACAGATAAATCGATAAACCCATATGTCGGAATTCATAAGCCACTAGCACTTTGGAACTTTTCTTTATATCGCACTTTAATCTCGTCCATTTTTGTAACAAAATACATTTATCCTTTTATTAGGTGGAACCGAGACGTTTTCCCCGACCAAAGTTCTGTAACCAAACCTCCCATTTGAACATGTTACATGAAAAGTTGATGCTATATTTTATTTCTACCCTAATAAATAAGGACTCGTTACTGATTTGTGGTCGGAGGGATCCGAATTTAATCTTAGAATGATTTTCTAAACATAGCCCAGTGCTATTGAAGCTGCCCTTTAGTTGCGATTACCCAAAACCGTTCGATACTAAAATAGAAACTGTTTGATGCCCTTTTCAGCGAATTCGTCTTACATGTGGGCGTGCATTTATATACTCCGATATAAAAGAGAGGATCTGTTCATGTCATTCCGTATAAAATGTGATCCACCTTTTTAATGATATGTGATAATAGTTACAACATTTTAAAGGATGTTTTATTCCCATTGTAAGTCAACTTCTGACCACCATAGCTCCATGTTTTTTTAAATACAACATTCGATCGATATCAGTCCAGCGCCGGTATAGTCATACAGGAAAGACGGACGGACGAACACCGTTTACGCAATGTTCTGGAGGTAGTAAACACAATCAGTCGGTGTCCAATTCCCGGCCGTCAGCTATCAAAGTTATCGCAGAGCAAGGCCAGCCAAGGTACGGTAAGGAAGTGTGGAGCCGTGAGGGGAGTGTTGCTAGGGTGCCAGAAACGTGCGTGGGTATCTACGAACGGCCCGGCCACCCCTACGTACAAATCACGCTGCCTCTATTAACTTTGAGACTTTACCTACATACATTTCCAATTGTATTAGTTGTAACTGGTAGCGCGATCACATTTCTCTTGGAAAATACCCGAACTATGGAACAAAATATGAGGGCAAAAGGTAGGCCCCAACTTTTATGAGTACAGTTCAAAATATTTTTGTGACAACTATTATAGGATTTTCATAATAACAAAAAAGTTTGTTATCCAACACTTGACTTACTAGAGTTTTACTTTTAGTATCTAAATAAATACTTTGTGTAATTATATTCTTTGCCAATACTGTACCGATCGCATCCATGTCAGCCATGCTATCCTTTCGCAGTTGTTTACCTTCTGAACGTTCGCCAGTCGACACTCCTCTTGATAACTCTCGAATAACAGTTATGTTAATAACTACTTCATCTGCTGTCAGCATGTCTTTCTAAATCTAAATGCGAGGCTAAAATAAGATCACATAAAGTTTTCTAAAATGACCACTTAAGCTATCTAAAATAACGAGGAATCTATAGCGAGATCCATAACATAATTAATGTGTAGATAATAGTTTTTGGGACATCTTTATATGATAAGTATTGAGGCGATCCGCAAAATATGATGCACTATTCAGACAAGAACCTTTATGCTCGGTGCCTGCACACAATGTAGCGTGTACCTGCTCTCTGAGTTATATTTTACACGGGGATGCAACAAAGAGGTGGTTAATATACACATTTTCAACCATCGCTCATACAAAGCATTATGATATAAAATGCTCCATTCTAAGATAGCAGTAATGAATAAATATTTGTAGCTGTTTATAGGGTACAATATATTGACTTGTGGACGTTGGCAAACAGTAACTAGGCTGCCGACTCTCACGTGATAGAAAACTCTTCCAACATAAGTGTAGGAGGGAGTAGTGTCAAAGTATTTATGTAGGCTAAAGCTCTTCCCAGACCCATCGTTAATGGAGGCTATTACATGAAAGGCACGCTCTAATACGACTAACATCAATACTCAGATAATCAATACATAAAAAACTTCGCTTGACAGGTCGCAGGAAGACATGATGAAAAGTAATATTCGAACATTACCTGCAACTTGTTTCAGGAGCAACAGCAACACCTTTCAGCGCCATTTTTTTGTTTACTGTTATTATTTTAACGTAACCCTGTTCCATATAGTAGACTATGACTATAAAGAGACCAACGATCAGCAGTTACTAGGTTATACTTTTGGCGCGTCACCCACATTCTGACCTAACAGCATCGCTGCAGTTCTAACGGTCGATCTCTGCTTTATACTTAGGCTCAATTTACACCGCCGCGGAATGGAATGGAAGCGACGAAATTGTAAGTTGCGTGTCTTCCGGGGAATACTCACCACCTTTTTTGGCTAGTATTTAGTTTGTACTTTATACAATTGACATAAAGTACATTATGTTATGTACAATTTCGTCGCTTCCATTCCATTCCGCGGCGGTGTAAATTGAGCCATAGAGCAACGCGGCCACCGATGACCTAGTCGTCTACCGTGTTGCTATAAGGCTCTAATGAAACTCCTTCACAAATACGCCCATATCTGCAGCCCATTATTGTGTCAACGCCTCGATAAATACGCCATGAAGCTTAGCTCATAGCCTCCCCTTGCACAATACAGCGAAAGTCAACGCAGGGACGGCGTGTATTTGGGTGATCCTGATCATGTTCCAAAAATAGGTAAATCTGTTTATCAATTTCCACATTAGTTTTCCTATACATATAGAAAGGTTTTAGGTAGTTTTAGTAATTGTACTGTCATGACCTGTAGTTACATTTTGCAAGGTTGTATCAAATAATGGCAGCCCGCTTTAATTTCTCAGTTCATTTGTATTCTTACAGCATGGAAAGAAAGATGGATATTATAAAGGAATCTGACTCTTAAGATACAGGTCATGTCCTACTTTAGGTGTCAGGAGTTCAACTCGTACTTAGCTTTATTCTAAAGACTATGTAATGGTATTTCTTCGTTCAGTCGCTCTGAAGTATTAGGTGATATGAAAATAAAATTTGAATATTATTATAAATAATAATGTTATTGTTAATGTTGTTCCGAAACATGTTTAAAACCCCTCGGGGTCGCATTCAGTTCCCGTATCGGCCAAATATTGGTCGTGTCCACAGCTGATATTTGTTTAAACCTTGATGTTTGTAAATAAGATTTATACGAACTTGGGTAGTTAGTTACGGCATGAGAAAACCTAGTTTAAGGCTTTTAGAGTGAGGCGCTTATTCGTCTAGTGGCCCGAACATATCTGCCGACTTTGAGACTGGGTTCGATTTCAGGAGTTTCAAGTAAATCGCGAGAGATCCTCTCGCTCATCCCCTCACCTACTACTGACCTATAACTTCAAGCCACGAACTAATTAATTGGAGAAATGCGAGTCTACATCACTGCGCTTCCAACGGAAATTACAGGTTATGTAATGTCAATAAATAATAAATTAACTTATTTAAGCAGTCCAGGATAATGAGCTTTAATATTATCGCATAATGAGGTTAAATTTGGTGACAAAAAGGGTCCGATTAATGACTATAATATATACTTTAATACAACGAAAGCTAGATTCGACACCAAAGGGCTGTTTCATGTAAATTTTATTTGTATAATTAGATATACCTAATAACTTACTGAACCTTAATTACAGTGCCAGTATTTACAAATTGAAATAATTTTCACTAACTGAATTTTCATTGAAATGGCCAATATAAAATTGGTTGATATTCAAATCAACTCCATAAATTGCAAAGGTCAATTAAACAAGATTCGATTTGAAGTTAGAGTCCACAAATGGAAACAACATTATTTCGATTTACAGAGATTTCTCGAAATTCATATATCTGCATTTAAATGTTATCCGAAAAATTTGTTCTCAGAATACCTTCTTGAATATTCTTGTAAAATACCTAGGGTAAAACTCGGTAAAACGCCCCACTTTTTTTAAAATTGTAATAAATAAAAAATCTTACAAGATATAATCAAACTTTTTATTTTGGAACAATATTTAGTATTTTAACAACAATACCACAAGTAATAATGATAATAGGAACTAAGGATACAATAATATTTATTATTTAAAAAAACCTTAGGTGGGGCGTTTTGTAGTGTGATCGTTGGCTAATACGACTCACTCTTATTATAAAATGCCCCAGTGTATTAATCATGTATTTTTGCATATTTTAAACTATAACAACAATTGTTTTGACAAAAATTAAATCTCAATCTTAACTTAGGATAATAAGAGGCAGTTACTCAGTTTCTTTATCAAATCAGACTTTTTAAATAAACATGGTACAAAACTCATGTAACCACGCTAAACAAGACAGGCATTGAATCCAATCTTCTGTGGATTTTGTATTATAGTAATCTTCCGTGCATTCCACGCATCTGATAATGTCGTCATGTTCGTCTGAGATTTCTTCTTCAGAAGTATCTACCCTGCCCTCATTTTCATCATTGCTTTCAGAAGAGGATGAATAGCTTACTTTTTCTTCTTCTTATTTTTGACAGACACTTTCTTTGGCTTCTTTTTACCTCCTTTTTCTTGTTTCTTTTTATCACCATCTTTTTCTTCGATAGGTTTAGTTATTTTTGTGGTCTTAGTCTGCTTTAATTTTCCAGCTGCTGGCTTCTTTTTGTCGGCAATTACCTTCCTTTTCTCAGAGAAAATCAGAAGGCTTGTCACTTGACAAGCCTTCTGATTTTCTCTGACTTAATTCTGAGTTGCGAGCCATGAATCCCGAAAACCAGACATTTACAGCTGATGCTGAACTTGATGAAAATGGATTTTTAATATTGAGTTTCCTAGCAAGTTGAAATGCCATTTCTTTAACATCTTTTCTATCAGGGGCAAATCCACCTTTCTCCAATTTCTTTATATGGGCAACCAGTTGTTTTTCGTGTTCTACAGAAAATACTGGTTTGCGTCCAAGAGGGCCCTTTGATTTTCCCGATAAAATGTGTCTTCTTAAGGTTCGAGATGGTATGCCAAAGCTTCTGGATGCCTCATTAACACCCATTTCTTTGCTAAGTACACTGCACATGGCTTTGTCTAAGTCGTCTGCACTCCATGATGCTCGTAGTGTTGTTCTTTGATACTTCCGAGACATAATCTGAAATAATAACACGCGATAAATACTTTAACACAGTTCAAATATTGGGGCGTTTTGTAAATTGACGTAGGGGCATATTGTCAAATTTGATTTTCAATACGCCCCACCGAGGTCAAAGCAGTAGATTCAAGGTTATAACGTTCGACAAAATAAAAGTATAAAGGTAATTTCATCTATTTTACGATAGTGTGGGTCATTATAACACAAAATCTAAAAGTATCAATATATATGAATTTCTTAGAAACTTACCGCAAATTATTTCACTCCAATAAATACAGATTTTGCAATATTTTTTAAACGGACATCACAAACTACGTGCACACGTCGGCCATGTTGTTCGCCTACTAGTGGGTCTCCGCGCGTCTAGTTGTGAGCGGCGCAGCTTTGATAGTGTGAGTGCTGGAGTGGTGGGGCGTTTTGTCACTTGGGGCGTATTACCGAGTTTTACCCTACTGCATATTGACGTCTTCATATGGACCATGTTTGGCGGAAAGCGCCGCGAAAGTTTTAGTTGTTCATATTTTTTCATGTTTTCATAATGGATTGAAGGTGCTTTATTTTTCTAAGAGATTTCCATGGAGATGGCATTTATAATTACCAATACCAATGTTTCATCAAACAAAGAATCACTTCATCTTTATGGAAACCTAAAACAGCTCAACTATTTTTTTGGTATAACTATAATAAAGCAATGAAACGTTATCCACGACAGTAACATGGAAAAATTGAAATAAAACGTTGCGGGCACCAGCTGCCAAAATGTGTAATAGAATTAATTCCCAAAATGATTTGTCTGAGTCCGCATATTTTTCAACGTATGGAGAGGAGAACAAGCTCATATTTTAGCCGTCGCTACTCCATTAGTGACGCGGGAACCCCAACCAATATGGCGGGGTGAATCTGCAGTGACAGGGCCATTCACCCCGCGTGCAACCATCCCCTCGTTTTTGTTATAAAATCAATATATTTGGAGCAGGGTTTCCTAGTTGCAACAAGATACAGACATACGTGCGTAGGGCGCCAGCGATAATCTTGTGGCAACTTAAAATTTAATGTTTCGTTGAAAGACAATGCTGCAATGTAAGAACAGGGTAGTATAATGATTATATTATATTGAAATACCTAAATAAGTTTAATGACTACTATTGAAAATGCTAAGATTAATTCCATTTTGTTTAGGTACAAAACGTGACTGAAACTTGGCTGACTACATTTTCAAACTAAGATGAAGTGGTCACATGGACTTCGATGCCTGGTAATGAACTCAGATGGCATCAGAGGCAGTCACTTGTCACGGTGTGTGATCTTTCACTAGTTGTACTTACGCGGACGCCACCAGACCGAATCGAATTGTTGCCTTTCTCTACTTACATATCTAATTTCAAGTAACATAAGCCTAATTATAAAAATAAAGAACTAACTACATATACCTACCATGTCACGGAGAGCTGACTAAAAATATTCAGAATCAAACTGAAAACAGACTATTGGTTTTGGTTCACCATCTGCAATATTTGATTTTCAAAATTGAACTCGACTCGATTGGTCAGTTTTTTCAGCCCGTTTAGACTCTAAGTGATACAATACCGTTCACAACATTCATATTGAATCGGAATAACTGTATCACACTTTCAACCTCGTTGACAGTAGCGCAAAAATCGATTTACATCAAATTTAAACTCCCAGCGCTTACGTTTATGAAAGTCAGTGTAATATAAAGAAACTTCATAAATCATAAGTCACTGCGTATCAGATTGGTATGGTCCCCGATAGACCGGTTAAAAACAAAGTCTAAGGAAGTGATCGAAACAACACAAAAAACTGGTATCCCGAAGCTTCAGAATTTATAAAGCAAGAGCCACAGACATTGGTTTTTATATCGGAGGTAGTGTTTAAGTGTGACCGCTGCGTGACTGAACAGCGAAGCAGAAACTCGCCGTGACAATCATAGCCTCGTGTTTTTAACGTTCCATTAAGAAAGGATTGCTCTCTCTTTGTGGCTTGGCTTTACAGATCTCAAGCCTTAACCGCGCACGCTTTATAGGGCTCCGTGTCAATAACGTGAAAATGGATCATTTACGGCGGTTTAATGTATTTCTGCCTGACACACACGATTATCTTTGAACGTCCTAATCTACTGTTGTAGTGGTAGGTATAAGCTAGGTTTAAACTAAGTGTAGGTTTCGGCCTGCCGTTAGTCCAGCGCAATAACTATATCGAGAAATGGTATTGGCACCAAATCCTGGTTAAGTACTTTATATACTCGCAGTAGGCTCTTCAGTTTGATTTTATCCTATCTCAACAAGTCACTACATACAATTTAATTTGAAGTTGTGTTCAACCGATCGTACCCACTATTAGTTTAACAACTTATCATTATCTGAAAGTCTTCCAAATCCAATATTTTGCCTGAAAATATTTGATAGATGGTGCTATCTATCTCTGTTACAAATATTTATCTTATACCTACATAATATAAGTACTTTTATTAATCGTAACGGGGTGAGTTCACTTATAATTAGTATTCGAGCACTAATCACAATATAAATAAATCAAGTGACTTAAAGTTGATAAAATTGCACTTGGCGCCTAGTAATAAATTGCCGAACCATTGCCTGTCTACCTTATCCTTGCCCACAACCGACATTTACGACTTGGCCCGATGATAAGCGATAAGGGTTATACTGTTTCTATTTTACTTCCACGACATAGGATGGCAATATAGTAAATTGTTATCCAATAAATTTTAACTTGGCAACAGCATCCTTTTCTTCGATCAGTGTGTGCGAGTGGCTCGTAGGTAATCAACAACCGCGCCGATCCTACGATTTACAAGGATAAGCTGCGCTTGGCGTGGTCAGTTCATGGATAGGTAACCGTTCGTTACACATCAAGATTAGAACCCTTCAGTGTATCGGAGAGCGCGTTAAATCGTCGGTCTCGGGTGTCTAATGCGTAAGACAGTCGCTACGGGGAGTCAGAAGCCTGAAAGTTAGACAACCGGTCTAACCTAACGGCATTGCCCGACAACTGGGTTGCGGAGGTCTGCCTGAAGGTTGTCGCTTCTTATGAAATACTGGTATTCGGCCGCATCAAGTTCGACAGGAAGCCGGACCCAACATAGTAAAGGCTAGGCAGAACATAACAGAATAATTTACTCTGTTCACTATACCAGTCTGTAAGGAGGACCATGCTCAATTGTTCGGCTACGGACATACCTATGTCCTGGTCCATAATGTGATTAAATATTTAACAAAATTCCAACGCATATAAATGAAACGCATTCCAATATTTATTGAAAATAATGTCACAATCGACGCGTTTTAAATTATTTCGACCGATATTTTTGTACTGTGAAACACAAATAAATGGGAAGGTTTTGTTAGTATTAACATTTCCACACCACAGCGGTTTATCAGTGGGACATAAAAGTTTCATTATCGGTCCTCTGATGGACGCAGGATACCTGTACCTAGTATGTACCTAGGTATAATGTTACTGTGGATTGCATCGGAAGCAAACGATAATGATATGAAAAAAGTCAGACAGTGCATCTATGCATTTTATTTATACAACGTGTTACATATTCCCCTTAAAAAAGAAAATGTTAATCAAGTAGTCTTTTATAGTTGTTGTCATTTACCTCTCAAAGGAAATTAGGTAAGAATGTAAATAATTTTCTGAGTAGTCTACTCTTTACTTTTATGTTTTGAGGGTTGCGTTTCAGTGATGATTTTACTTTATGATTTGTCCAAATTTTTTTTTGAGTCCTGCTTTTGTTTTAAAATATTGCCAATAGACAGACACCTTACAAGGAACCTTTTAACCACCTTTCGGCTTCAGGGGTATTTTTGTAACACGTTGTATAAGTAGGTACATGGAAATATTAAATTCATTGGAAAACAATATTAACTAATAGGAGTGTAAGAGATAAAAGCTTTGAGAGCAGCAAACGCCTGATAAAAACTAAATATTTTCAGGATTTTATAAATTGCAATTTCCACAATTTTCATGCCTCCAATTACTGTGTGTTCAGTAGCAAACAGCGTTTGCATGAAAATGTCACAAAATGTTAATTCGTTCGTCGATAGTTTTGTAATTTCGATATGTGGGTCTAACGTAGATACTAGAGATTTGCATTCCATTGTGATTGCGGTAAACCCGGAACCTATCAACTGACAAATTATTTTATAGTAAAATTGACTAAGTGTGAACATCATTACGTGTAGGTAAGCGGACGTAGTTAGTAATAATAAACGAGCTAAATAATGAGCAAGGAGGGAGTATTTAAAATGTACAAGGGCGATTATACATGCTAACGGCCTGCTGCACGCCATCAAGAACTCAGAAAAGGTTCAATATTGACTTACTATAAGTTCGAGCCCTACTATTTAGGTATCTACAATCAGTTTTTGGAACTGCCAATTATAGATCACGAAGCTCTAGCTAACGCTTTTAATTTGCAAGAGAAATTGACTTGCTATTGATTTAGAAAGTTAATAAAATGTTTAAAAAAGTTATATAATTAGCTTTAGCATTAAATAAATTAGTTAATGCGAACCGGACAGGACATTGATTTTAATTCAAATGTCTTGTTTGTCCATCCGCCTGTCGCAGTCGACTCTCGGTTGGTGATAAACTGTGGATATTTATTTTGTTAGAAATCATAACTTACTTTTGTTTCTCTGTTTTATTTGCTCGCCACAGTATCGCTCAATTAAACATTCATAGGTAGGTGTTCCTATAAAATGTACCTGAAAAAATAAGGTTTTCATAAATATGTATAATTATAACGAAAACCTTATTTTTCTGAATTATACCTTAAATAACTCCCGAATGATTGAATTATTCAGTAAAAATTTCATGGAATTCTACGTTATTGCTTTAGGAGGAATAGTATCATTCCGTGTATAAGAATTTCTCCTACCTTCACCTACCTACTACATAAAGTTGCTGTTCCAGTACTCAGCTCTTTGTATATTTGTCAAACGAACTCTATTTTTATATTATACATTTCACTTAAGGCTTCTCAGTTGTAAGCCGAGCGACGTCGAGTTTTGACGTCACATACAAAAAATATGTACAAATATCTCTATTTCAAAAGAAAATATCGTAGAAAGTTCAAAGTAGTTACGATGTTATCAGTCGAAACCTACGGTGAAAATTGAAAATGTTATTCAAATATTTTAATAATACCAAATAAGCTTTAAATTCGTAGAACAAAATTGTGATTTAGACGGTGACTTTCGGTAAAGAGTCATTGAAATATAACATGGGGATTAACATTTAAATATGACTGTTTAAACTTGGATTGCTTACGTCAATCCGTTAACGATTCCAGAAAGTCACTTTGCCTGAAGGGTTTATCTATTATGATAAAAAAAACAAACAGGATACCTTAAACAATTCCCACGGCTGATTAAGGCCCATGTTTACGAAATCTGTAAACACTAAACAATTAAACAGGCAGAACCATTTATCACTAAAAAAGTATGTGTATGAAGTCTCCTATATTATCAATACCAACGGCCACCATGATAAGCAAGATTGGGCAGAACAGTGCCATTATGCCGTTGACGACACGTTTACTGCAGTGGCTGAGCGATTGGCTTCTGCGCTACGGGTCGTGAGTTCGATTCCCACAAAAATTTGTACGGCCTACAGATAGTTGTTTCGGGTCTGGGCGTTTGTATATGTGAGATTTGTATCCTTAAGCGCACCCACAATACAGGTGAAATCCTAGTGTGGGCCAATGTTTTTATAAAAGAAATAAAAAAATATTCCTAAAGGTGCTCCCACACCGGTGTTAAAAATGTTTACAAACATTAGCTAACATTTTCTAAACAAACATAAATAAAAAAAAAACTGCAAAAATCTATTGAAACATTATCTAATAATCTATATTAGACTAATTAGATTCATTATTATCTGATATTTTTATCTTTTCCTAACATTTGTTAGTGTTAGAAAATGTTTGTAAACATTTTTAACAGCAGTGTGGGAGCACCATAAGAAAAGTTATTTGTTTGATATTAAGTATGCTTTGCTAAACCCTAAAATTAAAATAAGATTATTTTTAACCGACTTCAAAAAGGAGGAGGTTCTCAATTCGGTTGTATTTTTTTTTATTTTTTATGTTTGTTACCTCATATCTCCGTCATTTATTAACCGATTTGAAAAAATATTTTTTTGTTCGAAAGGGTATACTTCCCGATTGGTCCCATATAAATTTTGTTATGATTAGACCATGAACTTCAGAGATATGGAACGGAACTCCTCATCGGATCAAAGCAAAATTTTCAAATTACTAATATTGCTTTGTTTGTATTTGTTGTTGCGAACTGACTACTGGAAAAGAGGAGGGGGTGCGTCCCCCCCCCCCCTTTGGAATGTTTTCATTATATCGTGTAAGGTATCATTCGAAAAGGCTTTTTATACCCGACTACGTCAAAGCCAAAAAGAAGGGTTATGAAGAGGAGGGGGTTAAATTTATGGCACTAAAACGTATTTAATAAAAAATAAACTTTAAAAAAAAGTAAAAACCGACTTCAAAGAAAAACTAAAAGGAGTAAAATAATTACCATAATATAAAATTAACAGTTTCAGAAGTCGGTGCAACTCTACACTGAAACAAATAGAAGCCACCGACTTCTGAAACTGTTAATTTTATATTATGGTAATTATTTTACTCCTTTTAGTTTTTCTTTGAAGTCGGTTTTTACTTTTTTTTAAAGTTTATTAGATTTAGACTTAGATTAATTTCTATAAAATCTTATAACTCATTGTGAACTCCAACTTTTGCACGACAACACAAAAAAGGCTTAAGACTAAAGAACATTTTTGCTATGTTCTTTTGTGTTTTAATGAAGATTGCTTAAAATCCTTGCAACCCTTAAATGAATATAAATAATTATCTTCTACCACAATGAAAAGAGTTTAAAACAAACGTCTACGCCACAGTAAACAATCATATTTTCTTCAGTTTATTAAGTCCAAAACATGCAAATGTATGTAAAATAATTAAATTTTCTATTTCTGCGAAGCGGTACCTCAAAGATAAAAAGCCTTTTATCTAAACAAAGCGATGCCTTAGTTAAGATAGCAAAGTCCAAGACACAGTGCTAATTGATGTTAAGGCGTCGGCCAAACTGACCACGGGCCAACGGGATAAGGAAATCCCGGTATTAGCCTTAAGGTGGTTAAGCTTAGCCCCGGACTTAGCGGTAAACACAACACAACCAAAAGGTCGGCCCAATACAAATGTGTAGTTAGTAGACTTATTTTTATTTGTGGAAGTAGCTATTATCTTTTCTTCTGTATTTTTTTATTAGCTCAGCAAAGACTGATTTATAAGGTTTATTCACACGTTTTACTAAGCAACACGAACATAATATGTGAAAAGAGTTGGTGTGGTAGAGTATTAAACGGTGGCCGAAAGGAGACCTAAATAAAATTAACCAAGTGTACAGTGATATTATAATAGGGAGGTCCCATAGCCGCTCCACATAATTGTATTGAGGATACTCAGCAAGGGATATTTCGGTATTGTCTTTTTGGGTCACAGGACGTGTGGGTAGTCTTAATAAACAGGAAACGTTTTATAATTATCGAGGTCCGAAATAAACTGTCAGTGTCAAAAAACTTGGGTACGTACAATAATAAGACATTTAAATAAAATATAATAAAGCTAAAATATAGCGCATCTTTCTATAAGTTACTTCAAAGTACGTAAAACGCTTCTTTTACAGCTGAAATAAAACTATGAATTATATTAAACGTTTATGTTCTAAATGTTTGAGCCCTGGCCCCGTTTAATCCTGATCTCAATGTGTGCCTCATGTTAGGGCTACAAAACTCCATAAATACAATGAAATGAATACGTTAAAAGAGTCATCAAGCACGTTTATGTCAATTTTATCATATCATGAAATCGATCATTCTGTACAAAACACTGCAACTATAATTAAACAATTTTTGATGTAAAAACGACCAGCTTGGTTGTTAATCGCTATTGTTGAACAAACTCATGCAATATTATCTATTGAAGTGACCACACATATCGTTGATTTCGGCGTAAACCAAAACACATGCCAAACTAATTTATGAGTGTGCAAGAACATTCATCGGTTTGGAGCGGTCGGCAGCGGCAGTCCGCCGATTTACCAAATTGCTTTGGGAGCCGATTGGTACCCGATGGAATTAACCATTAATTCAATTATCAATCACACGCCCAACAACAGTTCCATGTTTGCATTAATTTTGCCATGAGGTAGATACCTCTGTAACGGCCACGTCTGAATCATCAAGAATCAAACCACAAAAGCGTTGGCTGGCTTCCGAATATTACTGTTTGCAATTTAGTTTGTAGTACCTACAGAACATTTCAGCGGCTTCGTGTTATAAATCAAAATGACAAATATGTAGTACAGCTCTCAGGACCTTTATGGCTTCAAGCCTCATTTAGCCAGCTCACGTTTTTCTAAAGAGAGAAGTTGAAAACTACTTTCCAATTTTTTGTTCTGATTAAGTTTGTTACGGATTGTTCAGCACTTGTCGCGATACCCTTGGTATTATCGTAGGTGACCCCTTTAGTAAATATACATTATGATTTAAGTAGACAGCAATAATAAAATTGTATTAATATTGTCCATTTTTTATTTCTAAGTTAGAATGATTCGATCAAGTATACGTCATACCAAAATCTAGTTCTTGCTTTTATAGCGTGGCCATCGGGCACGACCGCCATTGTTAATTGATCATGTTTTTCGAAGAAGAGTTTCTTATCGATAACGACGTTTTTCTTTTATCATTTAACGTGGTCATACTTATCATATATTGTTATTTATCATTATATTTTATGTAGTGTTCTACGTTATGACTCTTGATCGCCTAGGAGGTCATTCTCGATGGTTTAAGTCTTGTTGGTTATACTTTGTTGTAGTCTAAACTACATAAAGCAGGGCTCTTATGGGTCATAATCATATGTCATGTGGACCCGAATCCGACAAACGAAACGTGTATGATATTAATGGAGCAAGACACCTTTGGAACGTTTGTATGTAAAATGTCTATTTACGCATACAGAGCAAAGTTATCAATAAATCATGAACTGGAAATAAGTAAATGTTTAATCTATCTATTCAACCCATATTAACCCACTGCTGAATAAAAGCGAGCTCTGCTTTGCGCCAATATATCCGGTCCTGATCCAGTCTCATCGTCGGATATCTGATTGGTAGTCTATCAGAGGGGCGCAAACCGCCCCCTCCCCCCCCCCCCCCCCCCCCCCCACCAACATGGCATGGGGAGGCCTATGTCCAGCAGTGGACGTCTTTCGGCTGAATGATGATGATGAGTCTATCTGATAGTCATCATCCTTCTCGCGGCCACCATTCGGATACAGCCTTGGTCCACCTTCTGTCATACCGCCTTACCAAGTGTTTTGCCCAACTCCACTTTAGGCTTGTGATCCGCTTACATCTGTCACTTTAGTGCGACAACTAATATCGACGTTCGTTACGACGTTACCCGGTCTGCGAGCCAGATGCCTAGCATGTCATGTTCCATTGCTCTTTAGGCTATATTAATTGCATGTATCCATTCCTTTGTAAGCGTCCATGTTTCGGCATCATACGTACGTGAGAATAGGCAGTAGGTACACATTGGTTGAATGTCTTCGTCTTCAGACATTGCACAATGTTAGCTTTAAAGACAGCGTCAAGTTTTCACAATACTGCCCTTTCCCGTTGGACGCGTCTATCGATCTCTGCCAAAAGATAAAAAATGTCCAAAATAGATGTACTTCTTGGCCTCCATTTTAGAGTTACCTCATCATCATGTACATCAGGGATGGGAAGTCGGTTGGTAGTCATTAACTTTGTGTTGGACATTTTCATCCTAAAGCGTTTCATGGATGATTCTAAGATCACGCCAGTCTTGGGTCTTCATAACATTTTCTAACACTGCAGTGAAGAGCTTGGTTGTAAGAATGTCACCTTGTCTTCTCTGTCGAAAGCCTTCTTGTAATCAACGTAATTGTAACATACAGGGTGTAAACGAATTCGAGTAATTCCTTTAAACCACATGATCTATTAATGGTATAGATTAACCCCGCACGGGATTTAGATTGATTAAAAATAGAACAAACTTTTTTTGCTCAAATAATATTTTTATGTGATAGAAAATTTCGATGCCATACATAAATGAATGAAGGCACGGCGACACAGCTGACGGGCACGACTAGCGTGATATCATTCCACGCAGTCAGTTTAATTGGGACGCTAAAATTGCTCAAATACAGAACACCATGGTTCAATTTTTGAAAACTTGTTTTGTTGATTCTCAAAAAAGCCTATACAGGGTCAATCTGCGTCACCAGTAGATCATGCGTTTTGAATGAATTACACGAATTCGTTTACACTCTGTTTATAGGGGGGATACCTTCTTTTCGCATAATGTTCTTTGTCCTAATATACTTCGGCATAACGATTTTGGCACAATTTGTTTTGGCATAATAATACTTCGGCATAATATTTTTCGGCATACATTTTATGTTGGCATAATCATGTTAAAGACTAATTTGTTTTGGCTTAAATTTGATTCGCATAACGTTAGTAGGCCTAATGACTATTAGCATAACGTAAGTTATGATAATCAGAAATGTTTTTACCATTGTCTAATAATCTAGTCGCAGGCTCACCCCGACACGGATAGGTTAGGTTCGAAGGGGATGATGGGGGCTAGAGTGAGCGAGCGAACGAAGCCCCCGTCATCCCCTTCGTGTTAGGTTACTTTAAACCCTGCAGACAGAAATAGGAGCCCCGCGCAGCGGGGCTCCGTCGACTCTGCTTTGGAGTCTCAACCTTACAAACATTCCCTTAAGTTTTTATTGTGAAAATGAAAGTAGGTGACGAATAATCGTCTCATGAAGAGGCCTTGAAGGTGTATAAAAACAATTTATCCAGTAATCCATTTTGACCTTTAAACGATTTGGTCAATAGTGTAATAAATAATTTAAACATTGATATTCCAGACTTTGGTCAGCTGAACTTTTGATCAAATGACCATCGTTATTTTAAACTTTTTTGATTTGTACTCGTACGTTGTTCTTTTGAAATTTGCTCAGGAAAGTTTCGATTTTCTAATATGCAACCGTTAATAAGTATTTCATTGTCAAACCTTTAAAAATATATTTTAATATCATTATGCGTAAATAAATTTATGCTTTAGGATATTATGCTTAATAAAGTTATGCTTGAGAACTTTATGCTTTAGAATATTATGCTTAATCATTATTATGATTATGCTTAAAAAAATTATGCGTAAGCTGTTATGCGTAATTATATTATGCGAAAATATAATTATGCCAAACAAAATTATGCTAAGTTATATTAGGTCTTAACATTTTATGCAAATGGATAGGGAACCTTTATAGGGCGGTTGTACTGTCTACATTTATACACCAGTTGCGTCGATGTGGTCTACGCTGGAATATCTACTTCCGAAATTAAGTTTGTATTCATCGAGTTAACGATAGTCTATTACTCAAGACCTTGGCGAACAGTTTATTTACTTGAGAAAGAAGGCTGATACATTGATTGTAACGTAGTTGGGATACGTCTCCGTTCTTGTGCAGGATCGCGACAATGGCACTCTTCCAAGCTGTAGCATGTTTGCATAGTACCTCTTTAACAGGTTGAAGAACTTTACCAGTGCAGCTAGTAGATAAAAGTTGTGTTTACTCAAATCTCGAGGAAATATTTTTAATTCAGTAGCGGAATTGCCGCTTTTAATTGTGGCAGAACGTGTCAATAAAATAAATATTTTTTTATTGGCATTGGCAACATCATGCGCCGGTGGCGTCGCGGCACCGCGCCGCCGCCGGCCAGTTCGTCTGAAATATTGTAGTTTTTTATTTGGCTTTACAATGTTCACACCGATATTAATCGATCACGATTCAATCAAAATTTAATATCATGGCGTACCGCCGCAATACTTGTCGTAACTAGCAACATAAAGCGAAAACTTGCACTAAATTAGCGAGCTACTGACTTGAAATAAACATAAACATTTTATGTTACTGTTGGATGCACATTCTTCAGTGGCATTTAAAATTCGCTAGCGTAACTCAGAAGTTTACAATGCAGACTTTATTATCATGTTTATGAAAGTTTAACCTAATAGGTGTTTATTGCATTTTATTCGATATCGGTGTACTTACTGTTCCTGCACTTACGGTGTCTTTTCATCTTGTGAATGGTATCAGCTGCTACTCCAAATATACCAATCTAAATAATTATAAGTGCGAAGAACTTGTAATGGTGTTAGGTAGCTTACTTCATTAAGTTGAGTATTAGGTTCAGACTTAGTTCATTTAGAAACATACCTAGTGTCCGTATTGAGCATTATAAGGGAAACTTAAAGGTTAAAAAACTTTGAAGCACAGCTGCACAATTCAACACAAGTAACATTTACATAATAATATAAAAATGCCTGATTTATAGACGCAAAATGACTCTAACAAAAGTAGAAACCGCTGTTATAAGCACTAAGCAACCACATATTTTTTCTTTAATAAACCTGGTATACGTAATAAAAAAAATGCACGTTGTATGTGAAATCTAACAACATTATCTTATAAACCGAACTGAACATCGAAACCCCAATTCATACAAGCTAGATACCCGAACGTAAAAACCACTAAGACGGCGAAAGCTAACAAACGATGAAATAACAAACGTTACACGACAAAATATGATAGCAATGAATATACAAAGAGCGAGCCTCGAAAGCAGTACACAATTGAAATATTCAGCCGAACAATCAAGATCGCTCTGCCTGAGTTCCCATTGTTGCCAGGGCCGAAACATCATTATTGTCAGCGAAAGTCTCCGCTTTTGCGAGAAGAAAGCGCAAAGCCATTGATGGTAGGTAAATAAGGTTGTCGTTCTACAAAATTTTGCTTATTTCAATACCATTGTTTCCCTTATCAAAGTTTTGGAACTACCTATCTTATAGTATTCGAAATGTTAATAGACAAGAAAGTTTGGATACTTGTTGACTCGCAATTAATTGTTGCGGATTTGTGGGTTCTAGTCTGTGCTTCTGAATAAACGTATCTTTGACTTTATAAGCGAGAAGTGACTAGTTGATTTTGGGACAGCATTTTGAATTACAAGCACGTCTACATTTTATTCGTAAGGTCGTTACAGTTTTAGATGCTCGAGTGGCAATCCAGTAGAAAGACTGTCTAAATTCTTCAACTAGTCACTCAAGCGTCCCGCACGAGTGGTCGAAGCCCCTCGCGCCAATGTGCGGTAGCTCTTAGTTTGAAACTTGTGACAAGAGCCACCCCACCTCTTAAAATGATTAGAACGCGAATCCAACCACTTCTTAATTCTAGTGAACATTTTTATTTGCTATAGCTAAGCAAGCACTTAAAACTCCAAACACAAGAGCATATAGGTATAAAAAACTGGTACCCGTTCACAGTGGACAATGATGTAGAGTCAGTGAGAAAATCTGGTTATTGTTATAAAAGGCAGGATGTGAACTTATGCCTTTTAAATTTAATACACAACTTGAATTGATAACCACAGCAGACGGTAAAGAAATATATTTTGAGAAAATATTAACAATGTAATTAAAATAACTTCTGTCACATAATGAAAGACTTCTTCACAATGAAAAAGACATTGGCTGTTTTAATCAGCCTCTGTGTTTTACAAACTCATACAAGGGTAGCATTGGAAAAATTAAAAAAGAATACCTATAATTAAAGAACAGAATAAACGCTTGATTAAAAGCGTTTAGTTTCGACGTTGACAGTAGTAACTGTCAACATAGAAACTAGAAACAACTTTGATTGCATATTTATCCTACCTTTTATACATATGTATATGTATTTATAATAAGAACCGCAATATATAAATAGAAGTATTGACCCCTTTGAGCAGACTTATAAAAAGATAAAACCCATTTAAAAAGAAACATTCCAAGGAAGAAGTGACCAAACCCCAGGGCGCCATTCAACCACACCTACTATAAAATCCTACAAAAGGCTCTACCAACAAAATCATCCACCCAAACTCTACCCAGAGCTTCAAAAATGAAGCGCTACTTTATTTCCTCCGTTTTACTAATATTACAAATTACATATAGAGGTAGGTTTTCTGAATGATACATAAGTATTTATATAAATTACATTTATGTACTTACTTACTTTACATATTGGTGATAATATAAAAGTACCTATAATATTATTCATTTTGAGGCAATTATTTTGCATTTTGAACTTCAGTTTTGAATTAATGAAAAATATTTCTAAAATAGAATATTCGAACCCAAGCAAGTCTGAACAACATTGCCAGCAAGACAACAGAAAATTTAAAAAAAAAATTGGTACCTATTTTTCAGTCGTCAGGTAACTTTTACCTGAGAAATAAATATGACAGTTTGACATATTTTCTATACAAAAGCTGTCAAAACGACAAAATTTTTCCTAAAATAAAAGTTATCTGACTATTGAAAACTCAGCCCTTAGCCTGTTAAGCTAGTTTTACTTTCTGTCTAGACATGGGCCAAAGCTAAGGAGACTGTAAGATAGCGCTAAAGCGAGGGTGAGAGCATATAAGACGACAGCAGAAGGTAAGACACGAATGAAAATAAAGTAGTTAATAACAATGCAACTCCTAAAAAAAATGTTTTGAAATCTTGATCTGTTTCTATTGTTTTAGTTAAAAAGTCGACACAATTAATGGTACGTAATCGGACCCTTTTCTATATTCACTCTATAAATATCAATCTACTGTATCAATAAAACTCTAAATACACTTCCCGTACTATATTAGTTGTGTGAAAATAACATGAAGTTAATTTTTATATCCACCTTATGTCTCGTTAAGCCTAAATGTTTCGTTAAAACTGAATATTAGGTACAAATTGACCGGATATCAGTAACACAAAAATATTAAAAGACGTTTATAAAACCGCAGATCATATATCTAATAAAACAATATAATCCACCCTATTTATGTAAATTTGAATTTCGTTGTAATACAATACTTTGCCTTAAAAATCTTGTTTCGAAATTCTCACCTCCATTGAACCCGTTTAAGAGTTTGGTTCTAATAAAAAACTGAATCGAACGGAAATGAAATAACGTTAACCGGTTTTTCTCCGGTGGGTTGGAAGGTGCGCTTGAAACTTTTTTCCCTTTTTTGTCGCTATGACACAGGCTCTCCATAGAAAATATTTTAGGTTGAATTTATTCTTGTATTGACTTGGAATGGTATTGAATCTAGTTTCATTCCCAATTGTTTATTCAAATTGTGATACTCCTTTCGATGCTATGAATGAACAAGTTAGCTCTAACCGGTTTGTCCGGATGCGATGGCTATAAAATGTAACCTTGTCTGCATGAAGGAAATTAGCCATCTGTTTGCAAAATTCGACTAAAGTACGAAGTCAAAAGCTGCTTTGAAATTTAAAAGTAACTACAATTACATGAATTACCCTGTACTCGATCTCAAAAAGCAGGTGTAGCACTTAAATTATTCATGTATGTAGGAACCTAATGATATTTAAATATATTTAAAGTTGCTTACAACATATCCCGACATGTAAAGAAGTTTGATCACTTACAGTTCCATTAGCATGGTTATGGTAACTCTCTATTGCGGGCGCGTTCTTCGAACACACTGCCCACGCCATCCTGTGTGTAATGATGTGGCTACTTTAAGAGACAAATATGAAACATCACTTTCTAGCATAATAATGTCCAAGAAATATACGAAAAATATGTTTATTAGTAGATTATTAGTAAATATACCGCTATTTCATATAATGCCATTGTGAAACTTAGTGGACGTCATTAGTGTAACCCCGGGGCCCGGGGCCACACTGTCATACGAACATTCGTGGCATGTTGTTACGAAAACGCGAAAATTCGTCGAATCCCGCCAATGTGGCCCCAAGATAACAGACAGTAATGACATACCTTTGAATCATTTGATAAAAGATGTTCGGCAATCTGGTGAAACTAGGTGAAATCAATTCAAACAAAATGTACATTTTACAATCGCCTGGTTTATTTTTTTCCATTTTACTGCTAAAACTCTTATTCCTTTTTAACATAAAATTTACACATTCATTATCGTACATTGATTAACATTCATCGTGAATTACAATAATAGTAATATATTTCATTTCATTTATATTACTTTCAGGGGGAGTTCAATATCTTTGGATAGGTTGTGTATGTCTTACACTGTATAGATATTAATATTCATGTAACATCTTATTTGAGTTTCAACAATCAAGATATATTTATATTCAGTATTTTAATTATTTGGCGATCATATACGATACCATTCCATATCACGTAATAATTTACACTTACACTCTTCAACTAATCAGTCGCGGACCCGTCGCATTTGGATCCAATGTAACTTTCCATTAATTATCTAAATAAATTATATGATACAAAAAATATTACACTAACAACCTGTTTAAGTATAAATTACACATACCTTACGTATAAGATGATTTCTAGCTTAGGATACAAATTTACAATTCTGACATGTAATCTAGATATGTAAACAATGCGTTCTTTTATCAGATTAAACATCAGTAGCACAGCCATCCTGAAAGTGATCGTCGGCCGAGGGCCTGGTGATGGTAAGGACGCGCTTGAGCGCGGCCACCGGAGGCAGCACCGGCGGCGCCCGCTGCCACACGCGGAGCGTGCGCGCGCCGTTCACCGGCAGCCCGTAGTCGGGCGGGTACGGCCCGTCGCCCGCCGGCGCCGGGCTCGGTGCCGTCACCGCATGCGACCGCGGGAACGTGCGACTCATGTAGCCCAGTTCTTCCTGTGAGCCGTCCACACTGCAGTTCTCAATTATTGGCGTTCTATCATTATAGTACGTTGGAATAGCTGTACTGACCGCCCGTGCCAAATTATTAGCTTGGCTCATTTTCATTTGATCCCAAAGACCGGATGGATATAATGATTCAGAGGTCTCACGAGCATACTCGCCACTTCCTGGCCGTGCAGCACTATCTGGCCTCGTGTCATTAATAAGATCTGGATCGATAGTGCCAGAAACTGTGGGAGACACTACTATAGGCCCGCCAGCGGTCACGACGCTCCCTCTTCCTTCATAGTGATTCGTAGTGTAAGGTATATCATTCGCCCTTGGAGGTTTTAGAACTGGATTACATTTTGGGTCATTGTAGTTCGGCGAATCTTGTCTATTAGCCAAAACAGCGACATGAGGTCGATCAGTTGTCGTCGGGTGTACTTCATTTCCAGACACGACTCTGTCTATTGTATTCGGTGTTTTACTCTCACAAGCCGGTGATGGACGAAACCGCACGAAAGTAATCAGCAGAGCTAAAGAAATGACGACAACGACTAGGAATAATGCTGCTCCTAGGCTCGCTATCTGCGCGCTCCCTAAGGAAGCCATTCCGGCTGCCAGCTGTGTCACGTGCACTGTAAAGTTAGCTTCGGCATTCCCGCCTTTATTTTCAGCCACACAGTAAAACTCGCTGGAGTCAGATTCTTGCGTATTCGTTAGTATTAAAGAAGACTTCTTTTTCGAGTCTCCATCTTCGAAGATATAAATTTTCTGGTGAGAATTGAAGTGGCTCCCATTTTGAAGTAATCGACCATTCCAGTACCAATTGATATTAGCACTTGGCACGGCTTCAGTCCGACAAATGATAGTAGCATTTGAACCCACTGCTGCTTCGACATGCCGGCTGGCTGGTAATATTTCCGGTTTACAAGCAAACTCTTCAATGGGTAGCTCTGAAAATGGTCGATTGGCTAGACGTGTCGGTGCATAACAGCTTGGAGTTGAAAGCAATTTATGTTTTGCCAACCATAATTTGAGATCTCGCAGCCGGCAGTCACAGGTCCAAGGATTGTCAGATAAATCTATAGCTCGTAATTTATCTATCTTCTCTAATGAACTCAGTGGTAAATCACGTAGCTTGTTATGATTTAATTTTAGGGATTCCAAGGAGCGTAATGTCCTGAAGGCGTCTGGAGCTATTTCTCTAATGTCGCATTTGGACAAATCAAGTTTAACGACGCTGCCGAGGTTGTTCAAAGCATCAGAATGAACTTTTAATACTGGGTTTTGAGACAGTGTAAGATCCCTAAGGAACGGCGCATCCTTGAAGCTATCTGAAGGGATCTCTGTGAGTAAATTATAGGACAGATCTAATTCGACTAAATTTGTTAAGCCTTTAAAAGCTCTATCATGTATTTGGCCAATATTACAATTACGTAAATAAACTCTCTGTAGGTTGAGCAGTCCTGTTTTAGCGAAAGCTTCCTGTGGAAGTATTTGAAGATTATTCCCGGATAGGTCCAACACTTGCGTGGCAGGGTCTACTGGCTCGGGCACAGTGATAAGAGCTCTGTCCACACATTCTACAGTCTGTTTGCCTCCTTTCCACTTACACGCACACACCGCAGGACACGAGCCTGGGGGTGCGATACCGGCTGAAACTGTTTCCCACACCATCACACTTATTGTCACTATAAACCACCTCATTTTGTTTCCAAATCCAATTTATTTTCAGTCACTGTAACATTTCTTTCACTAAACACGTTTAACTTGAGTCAGAATAAACATAAAGTTAGAAATTTAAAAAAATATCTAATGATAAGTCGCGTTTGAACGTCGGTATCGTATCACATCACTACTCGAGAAAGTTGGCAAACGGTACATGACGGCACGGTGTGCTCGCGCGACGACTCTAAATCAACTGAGAGGGAGGGATCGTCTGATCGTCTCGGTAAAAGAGCTCGACGCATGCGCGTTGGTGGCGCCCCGCGCCCCGCTCTGCGGCTCTCCTCGACCACTGAGTTGAGTAGTCCTACTCGACGCGAAGCGAACTGTTGAAAGAATTCCAGAAGTGTAATTTTCTACCTGGCTGTGACCGCGGCCGATCATCCCACTCGCTGGCTCGTCACGTTCATTCATAAATACCTGAGTCACTAGCGGCGGCACGGCGCGAGGCGCTAGTTTCAATGCCGATGCCGGACGGAGATGCAACAAACAATACTGGGCCCAACTGCGGCCCGCAAACCGTCCGATTGTTATACAATACGCATCCTTTTGTTAAGAGCACGTCGGGATGGGCAGCAGGTAGAGGACTAATTATAAATAGCGGTTCGAAGGGAAGGCAGGTATACAACTACAATAACACAGGATGTGTCGTACAATGGACGCGACAGTTTCATTCATCATTTCATTGAACGAGCTTAAATCACAACTGACTGATTTTAAGGCTGTTTTGAAATAAAAAAGCTTCTTGCTTACCTGCAGGGCACGTCGATGCCATATAATATGTACGTAACAGTAAAAGCTCGAATAGTAGTGAATGTCAGCTCTAACACATAAGTCCTAAGAAGCAGTAGAGTCAGGAATTGTTAGTACAGGAAGAAAGCTAACTGAGTTTTCGCAATTCCACTTCTTAAGTTTGATAGGCACAATCTAATAAGGGTAAAAGTATCAAATAATTTGTTTAACTCAGCACAAAATGAACCATAAGCAATTCCAACTCAACCTAAGCGAACTTAAACTAAAGCCTTTATACATATAGAAGATATTAACAAAAAATAATACAATATGTCGTTGCATAATTATTTGTATCCTAACTAACAATCAAGTAACAAGACAAGATGAAAAATATCTAAAAATAAATTGAGCCTCAAGCAATAATTTAGGCATGGCTTACTAGCAATACCCTATAAGTGGGGTGTAGAGCTGCAATAAATTACAGCAACTGTTCAAGTAAAGTAGGTATGTTCGACAAAGGTTCAAATGAAGCTAATAAAACGAAATTAGTGAGGTGGCACGCGGCTGGCACGCTCCGCCATGTGCGCCGGCGTCGTCTTCGAACGTCAGTAGTCAGCTGTGCCGACACCTGGCGGCCACGACACCACGCGTGCGCCTCCGCCACATGCCATACTCCCCTCGTAAGGCTTCTCACAGCTTTTTGATAAAATTAACAGCGCCACTTAACAAGTAATAGGCCTACAATATCTATTAATAGAATGTAATATACTCGTAAGTATCTTAATTTTATTAACATCAGACGGAATTCAACGATGTAAAGACAAGTACGTAGGATGTTACAAATTATAATTTCTATTTTGATACTAGACTAAGTACTTCAGGGGAAAAGTACTTTTTATTCAAATGCTTCCAAATTTTTGGAATAGGATTGATTGAAATTTTATACTTATAAACATAACTTAACATCACGCCTGTATTTCTAAAAGGGTTGGGCAATGGTGTATCGTTCACCCTCTGTAATTCTCCGTTATTTTAAGTCTCGTTTGTAATAGAACGGCAAGCCTACTGTCGTCAACCGAGCACAAATCCAGACTCCGGGCTGCTGCTGAGAAATTCCACACGGAGAAGCCCGACAGCACTTTGACCTGGGGATCGAACCCAGGACCAGCATGCTCAGCATTCGCGCCTGCGACCACTAGACTAACGAGGCAGTACCATACTTATATTATTTTATAAAGTGCTCTTCTTTATCTGACCATAAAATCTGATGTCTACAAAAGTACATAACATTTTAGCATTGCTAAAAATGAAAAAAATATGACATGATGTCATATGCCCCGCATACCATATAAGGCCATGATTATCGCTCTTTGTGCAAAGTAACTCAGACAACAATTGTTTTGTGTCATATTATAATGTAATTCCTTTTCACCCACTCATATTATCTGGCCTTGTTATTTTTAGCATAGTTAACCGCTTAAGAGAAATCTGTCATTTCATTAGTAAAGGATTTGGTTAGGCCTTTGCATATGACTTTGCAAATCTAGTTCCTCTTATCAAACCGGACCTTGACAACACATACAAGAGCTGAGAAAGATAACACATTGCCATTCATCTTCAACTGAATATAAACAATCTACGAATGCATGTCAAACAATCTCAACTGAAGAATGAATTGTGAAATCATAATAAAGGTTTCGTTAACGTCTACACATAAACAAAAAATATTGAATGATCATTGATCACATATTGAATGTATATTTTATAAGCAATGTTCTTCCTGAAAACTACAGCTGTAACGCAGCCCGTTCCTAAAAAACGTGCCCATTGAAGAAATAGAAACACAGTTGAAACAATAATTTAACATTCAACAGTCGGGTGATTTCAAAACAGTTTCGAAAGTTATTATGATAACATCTGTATAACGAAAGTAAACGGAAGCTCAAAATAATATAAACGTTAAATTCTGTTATTAATCATTCTTCCTTTAAAGTGGATTTGGGTTATACAGTTGCATAATAGCGTACTCGCTTAAGTTTGGCTTTTTGGATACTAAAATATTCCTGTAATACAAATCTTTTAATGTTTTACGTTTCAGACACATACATCAACGCGGGTAATGAACTTATCGACCGCGTTGCACTAATTTCAGACATAGTGTCAATTGTTTATTGAGTTAATAAACCGTACATTCACAAAACACTTCAGTTTTTCTTAAGAAATTCCAGACTATTCCCACAAATTTAACATATTTTATAACAGCTATTTAATAACACATTCAACAACACCTGAAGCAGCGTGGTAAAAAGGCGTAGTGAATACAAAGTGAGCATTTCATTTTATTTTTGTTGCGAACTCACTTGCCTTTATGATTCGGAGTCGTAAAATTTGATAAAAAAATCAAGGTATTTTCAAGGTTTTTATTAAGTTTCTCTTCAGGGATTCACGGCTCACCTTCCGTGTGGAAGCAGTCCGGTCCTTTGGAAGGCATACGGGGGACACAGGTCCAACGCGCAGAGGCCCCTTAGAGAACTCTAATCCAAAATGGGGAGGGGCACTAACCGGGAACTATCCACGGCTGCACTATTGGAGTACAGTCATTGCCGTCTTAGGTCACAAAGTTTGGGGCCCTTTTAGAAAGCAACAAAACGTATACAGCGTGTCCCAGAAAGTAGTGTCAAGCGGAAGTCCAGAGGTAGAACAGCCTTTGAGGTACCCAAATCACCCCCATGTATGTTCCGCGATTTTTTGTAGTTTTCGAGTTATGAATGTTTTTCATGTTTTTTAATCAAACTCTGACTATAACGACATTTTTGATCATAGTGACGTGAATAGTTGAGATACATGAGTAATTTTTTTTTCTAAATTAGCTGATTAGTGAACCTTTCGAATGCATAAACATTTGTAACAATAGATGTAACGGATGCCTTACAAAAAAATATTGAATTGTCATAAAGTTAAAATCCTGCATGTTTCTTACATGTTTGTGGGTGATTTAAAAATAAATCTCCCTAAACTTTTTTCGTCAGATGTATTTTAAAAACTTATCCATTTTATCAGCTATTTACCCTGTAAATTTCATCGAGCTATCTCTACGGCATCACAATAAAAATTTCATTCAAAGCATACAATATCGAAAATTCCAGTTGTAAAAGGGTGAATGAAAAATTGATTAAAACTAACTAAAAACTTCTTTTTAGTAACCCTCGACGCAAAAAGAGGGATGTTATAAGTTTAACGTGTGTGTCTGTCTGTGGCATCGTAGCTCCTAAACGGATTATGATTTAGTTTTTCCTTTTGTTTGAAAGGTGACTTTATCGAGAGTGTTTTTAGCTATGATTCAAGAAAATCTGTTCAGCCGTTTGAAGATCATCAGCTCTTTTCCGGTTGTCGAAGGGATATGAGCAACTTCTACTGGTCTGATCGTTTCGAAATTTACTATCCTGTGACTTCAATGATATTGATGACATGTGACAAGAAGGAGGTCATTGCAACTTATCATAAACTTAAAGAATCAATAGGCACACAATACCTCTACTGTAAGTTGGGTATCATGCTGTTTCAGATGATGCTTGAGTATCAGGTCAAGGTTACCATGTTATTGTAATATCATTGAAGTCACAGGATAGTAAATTTCGAATCGATCAGACCAGTAGAAGTTGCTCATATCCCTTCAACAACCAGAAAAGAGCTGATGATCTTCAAACGGCTGAACAAATTTTCTTGAATCATAGCTAAGAACATTCTCGATAAAGTCACCTTTCAAACAAAAGAAAAAATTAAATCAAAATCCGTTTAGGAGCTACGATGCCACAGACAGACACACAGACACACACGTTAAACTTATAACATCCCTCTTTTTGCGTCGAGGGTTACTAGAAAGAAGTTTTTAGTTAGTTTTAATCAATTTTTCATTCACCCTTTTACAACTGGAATTTTCGATATTGTATGCTTTGAATGAAATTTTTATTGTGATGCCGTAGAGATAGCTCGATGAAATTTACAGGGTAAATAGCTGATAAAATGGATAAGTTTTTAAAATACATCTGACGAAAAAAGTTTAGGGAGATTTATTTTTAAATCACCCACAAACATGTAAGAAACATGCAGGATTTTAACTTTATGACAATTCAATATTTTTTTGTAAGGCATCCGTTACATCTATTGTTACAAATGTTTATGCATTCGAAAGGTTCACTAATCAGCTAATTTAGAAAAAAAAATTACTCATGTATCTCAACTATTCACGTCACTATGATCAAAAATGTCGTTATAGTCAGAGTTTGATTAAAAAACATGAAAAACATTCATAACTCGAAAACTACAAAAAATCGCGGAACATACATGGGGGTGATTTGGGTACCTCAAAGGCTGTTCTACCTCTGGACTTCCGCTTGACACTACTTTCTGGGACACGCTGTATAATAACATCAGATCGTACTTTTGTTCAGTGAGTTTATTGGTTATTAGATACTTGTACAACTTGTAGTTCAATTTGTATTCATATTGTAGTAAAAAGTTGGAAAATCTGAAGTTAGCATCAATTTGTCTCAAATTAAAGAAAACAATTACTGAGCCAACTTTTGCTAACCAACCCTTTTTTTTTTTTTTTTTTTTATCGTGGGAAAATCCTCATGTATACCCTTCGCCTGGGGAAGGCGAAGGGTTATGCCGGACTCTTACCGGCTAAAAACCCACGGTGTTCCTACTCCTGACCCTTGGCCGGGGTCACGGGATTCGCAGCTGCATGCACCGCAACCCCGGCAGGCCTCGGTCCGCCATCCCCTGGCGGACCTCTCCTTCTGTGGGGCCTTGCCCCACGTCCTCCTGAGAGGCGCGCACGGAACACATGCGCGCCGCCTTCTCGGGCCTGTTACTGGTCGGGCGACGGGTCCCCTAACCCGTCGCCCGCAGGCCACACACTAGGGTGGCCGGAGATCGTCGCGCGCCCTCCGGCGGCGCCCGGTGCGTCTGGCGCGGGAAGGGAGAGTGGCCGTCGCCTCTCTCTCCCTCTCCGCTCCCTCCTTGGTCGCCATCACCACCTCGCAAAAGGAGGTGACGGCTTCCCACGCACTCTCGCTCCCGACCATGGACAGAACCACGGCCGGAAGCGAGAGGTCACCACCGATCGCCGCGACTAGTTCACGGCGCTGCGTCGCCCACGCACGGCACTCCTGCAACGTGTGCAGCGCCGTGTCTTCCGGGCAGTCGACGCAGTGGTGACATCCGGGCGTCTGCTCCCGGCCTATGCGACACAGGTACTTCCCGAAACATCCATGTTCCGAAAGCACCTGCGTCAGCCGGAAGCTGAGGGCGCCATGCCGCCTCTCCAGCCACTCCTCCATAACGGGTCTTACCGCCGCTATTGCGGCGTGCCCTTTGCTAACCAACCCTGGCTATCTAGGTAATGATGCATTGAACTAAAAAACCAATGTTTTATAAATTGATTTATTGAATCAAAAATACATAGGTTTCGGTATTTCGGGGCCCCCGTCAGTCCGGGGGCGCTGGGCCCGTGCCCCACGTGTTATGGTAAAGACGGAGCTGAGTACAGTCATAGACCAGCCCGGTTGGGTGCAAGACTATTGTAAAATATGCTAAAAAGTATCTGGTTTATGGAAAGAGGTGTTTAGTGGACTGGCTAACTTCTATTGCAGGAAGAAACCGGCGTCTGCCATTCAAGTTTAAAATCAAAATGTGTTGGCAGACGATAACTTGCCAGCTCATTAGCTGGGTCTCCTGAAAAGCCGCCAGTATGTGTAGGTGTGACCCCTTATTAAGTTAAAGGAACTTAACTTACTAATTCATTAACAAACATATTAATACACTTTTAAATATTCAAATATAAAATAAAAACATTTAAAAATATAAAAAATAGTATCCCAGCGGCATCAAGAACGGGTCCACGCGACCGGTGGTCAGGGCCTCAGAGAGAAGAACTTCCTAACAATATGCGCCGTGTCGAGAAGTACCGCTTTATTAAGTTTCTTACTGTCGTATTATTATATTAAATAAGTTCTTTACATGAACCGAATACCAAATGTCTGAATAATCCCTTACTCAAGAGGTTAAGGCGCCTACAGTTCTTTTACAATCATTAGACAATAAATGAGGCGCAGAATCCATATTATCATACTATGAAGAATCGACCATACTATGAAGTACTCTCCATATCAAAGTAAAAAAATATTTCATGCTTCTTATAAGAGCACCAAATCAGAATCAACCTCTAGCAATAGCCCGGAAGTACGGTAGGATGAAGTCATGAAGACAGAAGTCTTTCTTTCTCATAACAAACATAAAAGAAAAACGACTTAAATCCGCAGAAAAACTAAGGGTAAAACTTGATTGCAATTCCATTATAATCCAGGCTTTGCAAAAAAGACCTCAAATGTCTCAAAGGTATTATTTTTACCCGACTGCACTACAGCAAAGGCTTGAATGTTTTTATAAGTATTTGTTTGAATAATCATCTGGATTAAAATTAAGAACGACATTATTACTCAATACCGTTCATGACTAACATTTATTTTTAATTGAAATTAAAAGATAATCATGTTCGAGTATTCATTAGCATTCAACACAGACTCAGCAGGAATTAAAAAGGTTAAAACAAACTTGCTGATAGCATTGTTTTTTCACTAAAGGATATAAATTAGTTGAGCCGCTAAAGGATTAAAAGAGATTACAGAGCGCTTTAAGGTTCATTGTGTATGGTGTTCTTAACAATGCATGATGCTTTCCTATTCCCGCTAACTCTCCTAATTAAGGCGAATGGGCTTCTGCTAGAAGTGAGTTACTACGCTCCAGTTCGATAGGTCAGGCTCCTACTCAGGATTTTTAGTTCGCAGGAAATGTACAAATGTTAATAATACAATTATTGATATTGAATTACAACTATGACTTCCTAAAATAAGTAAAACGTGCAAAAACTAAATTATAATATAAATTAAAACATCAATTTACCATCACATTAAAATCCAAAAAAGTGCACATTAAAATTCAACAATAGCACGGAAAAAACGCGTTAATTAAAATCAAAACCGGTTTGAAATTTGCTGGCTTTTAGCCGTCTACCTAAATACCTAATTGCATTTAAAATGTCGCTTGGATTCACATCTGTACGTTTATTTTTTTCTGGAGCTTCTTAATGGCCGCAGCGTCGGCAATAATTAACAGTTAAACGAGCGTCCCAATTTAATGATTATGAGCTAGTTCCGGTGGTCAGCGACCGACAACACTTCACTGTGCGAAAACTCCAATTCACTCATTTCTGTGCTCTCGAAGGATAAAACAATTAAACATAATAATATGAAGAGTGTTCAGCCTCACACGGTTGTAAATGCCAAGTATCATGAGTCATTTGAAACGCCCATAATTAGACCATATCCGTAGTGTGTGTAGTTATTGCCTTTAAATTATAAAGTAGCACGTTCTCAGGACAATTACATTTCATACAAATGCCAGATATAATTCCTTCCTTGAAGGTATAAAATATTGTCTACTACTATTGTCACTTACCGGATAATTTGATTTATCCGGTAAGTGACAATAGTAACAGTAATTATTAGTAACTAGCAGTGCCCGCGACTCCGTCCGCGTGGAAGTCGGAAAACAACACTGGGTCGCAGTAACTAAATAATGTATATGTACTCAATTTATTATAATAATAGACAAAAGTGGCCCACCAGGGCACTAATATCTTTTTCATTACTCATACTCGGAAAGTAGGTCTGAAGTTGCCTGAGAAGCGGGCTGAAAGTAATACTTTTCAGTCCTAGGGAGAATCGTTTTCAACTGACAGCTGTCAAATTATTAATAAAAAAACTAGTTCTATTTTCACATTTTTATTGAACCATGTTCCAACTTTCTATACAGCCACTCAATTAAAAGCGCGATGTGAAATTGTAATAACATAAAGTTAAGTATTAATTAAAGAATATTTTTTAATGACTTTATTATAATTTAGTTACAACTATTTCTTTAAAATAACATAGATTTGGGCAAAATATTCACTATTTTTTCAATGATGAAAATGAAAAATAATGGCTGAATAGAAGGCCGGCCACAGAAACGAAAAACCAAAATAGGCGGGAAAGCGGCAATCCGATCACTCATTTTTTCTTTACCTAATTTACGTTTTTATTTTTACTTTCCTTGTATTCGTAATGAAAAGCACAGTGTTTACCTCGGCTTAAAGACTTATTCAGGCCCTCGAACTATTTTTTAAGGCTTTTAGGCTTTTATAATACTGACAACAATGACCAAAATAAAAAATAATAAAATATTGCAAAAAATATTAAATACATAAAGCTAATTTGAAAACTGAGATTCGAACGCAGAACATGTAGGGCCACCGATCTCTCACTACAGCATTCTGCTTCTGCTACGCTGATTTCTGACAAATTCTCTGAAATAAAATTATATTCTTAGGAAAGATCTACTCAGTCCTCATTGTAAGTAGCGTGATAATACATATCTCACGTATTAACTTATCGTGGATAATACCTATCCGACGTATTAAGCTTATACGTCGCAGTACGTGGAATACACGGAAATAATGTTCCGCTGCTCAGCTCCTGTGAGCAATAGCGTGATGGTATACAGAACAGCAAAAGCGCAGATCTTTATGCAACACATCAGTGAAAGTCGCATCAAAATCCATCAACGGCATTTTACGTGATTATATATCGCAGTATGGGGAAATAATGTTCCACTGCTCGGCTCCTATGAACAATATCGTGATGGTATATGTACCAGCATAATTGTCGCTCTTTACGCAACACATTTGCGAAAGTCCCATCAAAATCCATCCACGGGATTTTAAATGATGCCAGGACAGACAGACAGATAGACATGTTTGTCTGTCTGTCTGTTGTGTTCATAGGAAATGTTCGCGCGTTTCTAACCGTCATCCCATGTATTCCACATCGTGATTTCTTTGGAACATTATATCTATTTTTATGCACATATAAACATACACTATACATATATAAAGGTGGTACAGTAATTATTTTATTAATTCTAAATAATGGCCTACCAGGCGTTCGGGCCCCCACCCGCATTTCGAAACGGATTAAAATTGTTTTATTTTTCATTTATTTAATAGGATATATCATCAGATTAGTCCCATGGTTTTGATTGGTGGTGTATCTATACGATCCGGCGGGCTATCAACTACCCTCACATGACAGTCCGGGGATAAGCAGATAACTGTGCTCCATCGTGTGACAGCACGCGTATCGTTTTTGGATAATTGTAATTTGTATCATACGTAAAGACCACAATTGGTTCATTTTGCTTCTGGCTGTGTTAATGTTGAGTCAACACAAAACTTTAAAAAAAGTAGAAACCGACTTCAAAAATACTAAAAAGCATATTTATGCTTTTTAGTATTTCATATATATATTATCATTATTTAATGATTCTGTAATAAAACTACCATTTTCTGTAGTTGGCCTTAAACACTTAGATTTCGATTCGTTACAACGTCACTTAGCACCGACGACTTCAGAAGATGTTTATTTTATTACCTGCATGATTATTTTATATTTTTCAGTATTTTTTAAGTAGGTTTCTACTTTTTTTTAAAGTTTTTATAATAATAACCTTTGATATAAAAGAGAATGGTTTATCTTTAATTAAAATATTAGGACAGATCTGATTCCATCAGTAAGCGTTGAAGCGACAATACTGTGTAGGCGTGCGGTTTATCCCTGTTTTAGTTCAATAGCTAATGTGAGCTAATGGGAGTTATGGCGGATAGAAACGAGTTTATTCAGTACCTGCTTTAATTAGAACATTGCATTGGTACTAAAATTTTCGTTTTGTGACATACGTTAGTTTTCTTATTACAAATCTCTCTAATCTTGCAACTCCATTTTGACCCATTTCTCCAAACATACATGTCGTATTGATTTGAAACTTCGCAAACTTACTCAACTATGATGACAATACAATACTACAGTGTTAAAGTTTGGACGCTTGCAGTTGCCGAATCTAATGTGAAATTCTGGAGGTCCAGCGATATTACGTAACAAAGCGGGTTGTTGCTCTAACACAAGTTTTTCGGAATACTTACCTAAATAAAGTATGAAACAGGAAAAGGTCTCCTAATATATACTTTTGCATGAAATACAACACAACAGAAAAGTGCGTTAAGTATAAATATACTTCATAAAACATTATATTTAGACAACTAGAATCTCAATCTTTTATTAGCATGGCCAGACTAAAATCATAGCGTAGGATAAATTATGACCTATTGATAACTTGTATCTATTAACGTAACGTCACTTCATTTATTGGTAGGAGCAATAAATTAAGTTTAAATGTTAAAATGCTATCCGATTTATCTTAATATGTCATGCATAATAATGATCGAAATGATCAGTGATCGGAAAACAGAAAGTGTGAGCGAGCGATTCAATCGTGGAATATCGAGACAGCGGTGCAAGCACAGATCTTTTTATCGAGTCGATTCGAGAAATGTATCTATTCTAAACGTCAAATTTACTTAACCTATAGATAAAACGACAGCAGTTGTTGTTTTATCTATATCTTATGTCTAATTTGACATTTAGAATAGATAAATTTCTCGAATCAACTCGATATAAGATCCATGCTCACGGGGCAGATCTGACTAGGGTAGATTTAGTTTAAAGTCCGCAAGTATACATTCGATACACGACAATACATTGTCATAATGAAGAACTTTAGAAGGCGAGGATCCTACCAGATAGCATCTGAAAAAAAACTCTTCTGTTTTCTTCTGGTGATTTAATCTGACTCTTCGTCCTTTTTCGTTGTGGATACAAGTTAGACTTAATTACTTAGTATTTAACAGGTTATGTAACAGTCGTTCGCTAAAATGGTGGCGCTGCGGGACGCTGTTCTTTTTAATACAAGATGATTCCGAGGACTGTCTTCTAGTGATGAAGAATAATGTGTATTAAAGTTACATTTTATTTTTATTCTGCCGCCTATTTTATTACTTTAAATTCCTGCATGCCGCCACAGTGGGCAGAAATTGAACTTTCATAGACATTTTCATAAAAAATTTTGAGTGGCTGTTTTTTTGCATGTATGTGCTTCAGAAGACTAAGTACATGCTTATAAACATAAAATTTACGGAAAAAGATTGCAAATAGTTGACATTAAAATCGGCCATAACTCAGCTATCGCACGATTGCGCCTTATATCCTAGTAGGTGTTTTTATTACAATTTATTTAGGGGATTTTGGTATACTACTTAACCCGAGCACTGGAGCGATTTATTTTTTAAAAATCCTTAATATTTTTATTTTTGTACTATGTTTCGATCTTATGTAAAGGTTAACTTAATATGAAGTACCTAAGTCATGTCTAGATCAATGATTGATAAATTGGGGACTAAAAACTTGCTAGTTTTTTTTTTATAATTCTTCTTTGAATAATTTACTGTTCAATCTCTGTGAAAGTAGGCCTGTGCCCCTTAATAATAAATTAGTTAGTATTATTGATAGCATTACGAGGACAACATGGTCACGTTTGTATTTGTATACTAAGTTCTTATTTAAAATAAAGATTTAAATAAAGGCTGCTGGCGAATAGAAAGAATCTAACCATATAAATGCTAACAAAAACTATAAACTGTTTGAATATATCATTAAATAAAAGTATATCTTGAATATAAGATTTTATTATATTAAAATGCAAACAAAAATATGAACTATTTGAATATATCTTACAATAAAATTATATCTTGAATATAACATTTAATTATCAATGAAAAAAGTTTAAAAAAAAAGATCTAATGGAAATACTTATTATTATGTATTATTATAAATTAAAAGATAATGAAAAAGAATACTAAAATTATTATAAAAAGAATTAAATAATGTATAAAGCACTTAATTACCTACTCCGAGTCATCATCACTACAGATAGAATCAGAATCTGACGATTCAGGATTCAAATTAGTGATATCGTAGAACTCTATTTGATTGTTTGGTTCTTGAACATTTAGCAAACCCCATACTTCATCAAACAAGGCTTTTTTCTTATTTGCATCCATAGTAGGCCTTGTCGCTGAAATAAGTGGATCTGGATAAAGGAGAAGAAAATTGAAAATGTCCTCGTTCGAACATACTCTGCTCTTTTTGCGGGAATGGTGCTCTCTTAGTCTTCTGAAATCTTTATTGCGAGCCTCCGATGCCTCCTCAGAAAGACTCCCAATAGGTATGATTGCGTTATGAGCTATAATCTCTGCCCCATGTATTAATATCTTGTGCACAGTAACAGGCATATTATACCAACCATATATTGACACGAACCTCTCAGCAGTTTGCCATGTATACTCCTTGAACTTTTCTACCTTTATATTTTCACCTGATGTTATGGTATGAATAAGAACAGTAAATTAGAACAATTATAATCTAGATGTGACTTAGGTACTTCATATTATGTTAACCTTTACATAAGATCAAAACATAGTACAAAAATAAAAGTATTTAAGAATTTTTCAAAAATAAATCGCACCAGGGTTTAGTAGTATACCAAAAAATCCTAAATAAATTGTAGTAAAAACGCTTACGAGGAAATAAGGCGCAATTGTGCGATAGCCGAGTTATCGCCGATTTTAGTGTCAACTCCATACAAAATATTCAAAAAAAAAACTTTGTGAGCCGGCAATCCTTTTCCGTAAATTTTATGTTTATAAGCATGTACTTAGTCTTCCGAAGTACATCCATGCAAAAAAACAGCCACTTAAAAAATTTAATGAAAATGTCTATGAAAGTTCAATTTCAGCCCACTGTGCCGTTTGGGTGTACCGCTACTATTTGAACGAACTGACTTTACACGCATGCGTTTGTCAGCACACTGATCAAACAAGTACTAAATGTTCATAATGATGTATTAGTCACGATATACGTTTATGGTATCCTTTATTCATCTTAAATAATATATTTAACACAATAGGTACCATATTTCTAAAAAAAACTAATCTACTTACATTTAAAAATGTAAAAAGAATCAAGTATTATTGTAATTATCCTACAAAAAATATTATAATCACATTATTTCTACACTCGTAAAAAAACAACATTCAGACGAATTGGGATCCTTCTCCTTTTTGAAGTCGGTTAAAAATGTCCAAATCTGTTTAATTTTGATACTATTTATATCTACGAATCCGTCCCAAGAATAAAGGGTATTTACATACAGATTTATTTGATCATCTGTACGTACCATGATTTGTTCCGTCGATCTGCACAAGTAGCCTTTGTACTAATGTTCCTATTTCATTTCGGTAATGACGTAACGAAATTCATTTCATTGTTTTTAACGACACGGACGCGAGCAAATAACGCTAGATAGACCGTCCCAAGCCCATTAAGGCTCAATAACTGCCGTTCGACGCACAACATTCTAAATTTCGACATCGGCGCATACTGAGGATAATCTGAATAAGAAGGCAATTTTAGAGCACCCTATTTCAGATCTGGGGGCAACTGGCACGATAAGGTCGGTAATGGCGGCACTCGGTAAATTAAAAAGCATGGTCTAACTTCGTCCTCGCCCGTCGAGAATTTGTGCCAGATATTTGCATTTTACTGTATAAGACTTGCTATTATTACGAACGGACGGATTACTAACAATAGTAGTCCTGTAGCGTTTCCCAATCGAGAGACCGCAAGGTGTTGTTAAGCTAGATAAGCTATGCTAATAAAGTGTCTAAACTACTTTATGCTTCATCCGGGACGTGGGACAGGTTGTGTATATGTGTCTCATATGTGCGGTTCGTGTTTGATCGACCGAAATTAAGAAAATTTATATCCGGAACGCGAAACGTCTCACCGACAGATCCTGGTTCAAGCCATTAATGAACAGTATGGATTACAATTACCAACATTATAAAAATCGTACGTGTAGAGTGGCCAAACGAATTCACTTGAGAAACCTTTTCAAGATAAAATACTCCTACCTGGGTCCTACCTAGAAACATTCAAGCGGACCTTTTCAGGGATTGTGCGTGCGTAACGCAATCTCGGAGGTATTTTTAATTTGTAACACTGTGTGCCGAGTGTGTTATTGTTACGTAACAACATTAAGGTGACGCCTGACTGCAAACATTTGTTTAGGAACATCAACTTTCTTGGCTTTATATTAGACCCTACGATTAATAAACGTTTTCATGGTTGCAGAGAAAGTGAAGCGAACGTTTTAATAAACAAAAATAACAACCGTCTACCTTTTTTATCATCACATCAGCTCGTAAAAGTCCACTCTTAAACATGGGCCTCCCCCATATACCGAAACAACTTCGTCCTTTTATGCTTTTGAATTTACTAAGTACAATTGTATAAGAGCAAACAACGATATAGATACCTGTGTTGGGAAATAAAATCTTATTATGCTGTCATAGTACCGCATACAATATGGTGTTTTATATATTTCTTAATGGAGGAGACATCGGAGTTTCGCTCAACTCATAAGGTAAGACTGTAAAAGAAATAAACAAAGAAAAAGAAAAGCAATATACGTGAATAAGACTGAAAGTCTAAGTCGAGAAGATTTATATTTCACCCCACCATAAAACAGTCAGAAACAGTGACGAAGTATTTAGCCTTTCATTCCAATATTCAATACTGTTTCACTCCAAAATCAAAATGAGCTCCCAAGCGATTCTGTAGTGTAAATAAAAGCGGCTTTATTACTTTATGCTATTAAAAGACGGCGTAGCTTTATGTCTATGCCTGCTGTGTCTCGGTTTAGTATTATTTACTATGTTATGCTATAATTCTTAGGGCCTTTGAACCTTTAAGAACGTATACAAGGTAAATCGAGAAGAGGGTACCTATTAAGCCACGGACCATTTTAAAATATTACTGATGGCTGCATTACAGGAAGTGTTAAAATTTCAAATAACGTTTGTGTTTGTGTTCAAACCTAAATAACATTTAGTAATTTATTTAAAAAATGGGGGTGCATTAAAAGAGCCTCCACGAGTGACGATACTTCAGTACGTCCGGCGCACCCTGGGCAGTCAGCCCCGCTACCATCCTTGCTGACTGGCTAATCTTTTCACCACAGCATGAGCTATTCTTACATAGCTCGTGCCGACACGATAGAAGAAGATTAAAAAAATTACCTGGTTTGGTTTCGAATTCAGAAAATATAGCTACTAATCTATGACCCCAAAAAGATCTAAAATATAAAAAAAGGCTAACGTCGAGTGTTTTTTCTAAATCCTTGAACGGAAATTCCTCTTAAACTATTCACTTTTGAAAAAGTTGTAGAACAAAAGCTATTCGTTATTATAGGTACTTTAATAGATACCCTTTCGGATTAATAGGTACCCCAATTCCGACTAACTTTGTATATTATGAGTCCTATACTCACGTATTCCGAATGTCGAAGCGTTGAGAGAAGATATATCTTCTGTATCTTAAATTTTATCGCAGTACAAGACAAAGGTAGTACTTATTTCTTATACTCATACGTATACGTTGATGTAGCATGGAGATAAGTTCATCGTTCGTATTTTTTATTGACAAAGTTTAAATGAATTTAAGAAGTGGGTGCGCTACTTTCCGTTTCCTGTCTCGGTTACGTAGATTTAAGTCTGATAAGGACCCCACGTTACACAAGAATATCAATTTATTATAAAATAATTACGTTTGGTAAGTTAAAAAAGTTTTTTCCTTATTTAGTAATTTTCCATCCATGCGCTACTTAACTTTAACAAAAACCAGTACAAATTCGTGGTATTTGTCAAAGCTTTTAAATTATATGACCACATAGAAACGTTTCGAAGTAAAAAAAGGAAGGCATAAAATAAAAATTGCGTACTGTTGTTGTTACGATAATTGAATGAGATGCCTGTCTGTGACAGATTTGACAACCATTTTACGCCTTATTGTTATTTCTTTTTTTCCGTTTTCGACTCCAATGAACGGTTGGAGTAACTGTTTGTTTTAATTTCACTCGAACATCCCAACCTGGAATCCGTTTTATCAGACCTTAGTCAGCGTTTACTACCATATAAATATAATATCGATACGGAAAGGTAAACAATGCGTTTATTTCTCAACAATCCTGGACCTCAGGGGAATGTAATAGTGTGTAACTTATACGAATACTTCCCTACATATTGACGTTTATAATATTGGGTTTATGAAAAGGTCGGTTTGGATGCTATGTTGCATACAAAACATGAAACCGTAAACTAAGTACCAACAAAATGTTTCAGTATTTTTTTTATTCCTTGGTATGTTCGCGGTTGATCCTAGTCACAAACATACAGAGGCCTTATAGCCCGCTTGTAAAAAACATTGGTTTCAAACATGTGGTTTTGGTTAGAACGGTTCCTGCTTTTATAAATTCCGGTAAACCTCGCGGGGAAATGTAGATCGACCACAGAACGACAAAGGTTAAATTTAAATACGTTACTCAGTACTTATACATAGATATAATTTATTGAAGCGCTCTATTACCTATTCTGCGTCTCCGTAGTTTGCCGACCATCGTTATCGAGCACCCAGGCTCACCCAGCGCCAATCTCTCTGCCCAATTACCCAGCTCCTTTTGTACCCAATTCACCCATTCCTATCCCATTAACTTGGGTCATCCCCTCACCTTTTTCTATCTGATTATGTTCAAGTATTATGTGCATTTTATTATCACACTTACTGAATTCCTTGAACTGTCAATCAGACCTTTGAAATTAAATTTTAGTTCTGGTTTAGCGTTGATATATATTTTTTTCAGATTTCGTTATGTTCATCTGGAATGAGTAGTGTTCCTATTCAAATGTTATGTTTAATTAAAAATGTGTATTTTGCGCCTAAAACCAATTCAATTGACACCGGTTCTGAATAAATGCTACACAAGAATGAAAACGAAATAAAGTGACATATTTATGAAATCTTGAGGTGAAGGAAGGGCTTCATAGCGGAGCATTTCTATGCTCTGCCAGTCACCAAATACGTCACGAATGTTTGCCATTCTCATTCAGAACAAAAGCAGCGCGCACACCAGCCCGCCATCCAAGTCGCAGAGGCGCGGGCGGCGCGGGCGACCAGGGGGACAAAACCAACATCCTTCACATCACCTCACGTATTTATAATCCCACATTCGCTTCCTGCTTTTTGTTGAATGTTATTCTAAGGAATTTAAAATTTGCAAAGGAATCTTTTCAACGAGTAGTGTATAATTTACCTGTATGCTTTCTAAGCATTCTTCATAACACAACACAGTTATTTAATTTACATTACTAACTACTTAGTATGTTGGGTTAATGCAGTATTTACATTGTGTGGAAGTAGTTTTTAGTTATGGTTACTTTAAGTAATTAGAGGGGCAGACTTAAAGTACATATTTATGAAGTACATAACAAAAATAGATGTCTTCACAATACAAAATAGCACCGGTGTGTGATAAAAGAAGATAGGTATACAAGTTGGCAACAGACCTATATTATTGACAACAGCAGCCTGACTACACTAGTAAATACTAACAACTAATTAAAATCATCCAGCTACTAGACGTTCTCAAAATTCATCTAATTATTAAGTCCCATATCTCAAACCGAAATAATTTATTCATAGCGAAACCACAAACGTAGTGCACTTTGTAACCCGCTAGGCACATGCCTACAATGTGCATATTTAACAAATACTTCACGCGTGGTCAGTGTCGGATAGTTCACAAATTTCACGTAAGTGAACTTCCGGGCGGGCCGCAACTGTCCCGGGTCAGCTCCGGAGTCCGAAGTCCCAGCTCAGAAACAATGTACCGCTGGGAAATGTGTAGCATTCCCTCTCTATATAGAATAATAGCCTTTTTATACCTACCAACTTATAAAAACTCTGTATTATAACTAACTTTACCTTGCGCTCCGGTTGCATACATGTTAGAAGGTATCTCTTTTTTTGCTAAAAGCTATAAAGTTAACGCACTGTTAACACGGCTATTGCGTTGACTTAATTTATTCTGTTGCTCATAGAAACCAACATTTACCTTCAAATCAATTTAAAAATTATGTAGCTACTATAGAGTTCCTTCTAACGTTACACAACGTGCAGACGTGGAAAATACACCGCGCGGACACTATAGTTTCGGTTACAGGACCTTAAACTTAGTTAGCTGTTTGCGTTTGTTTACCAATCCTTCTAACTTGTAGTACTTACTGAAGTAGAAATAGCATTGTAAATAAATAGCAGTGTATGCAGATCATTAACAATTCACTGTTTAATTACATTATGAGCTGCAGAACGCAGGTACTTCAGGTTAATTCTGCGTAAAATCAACTTCGGAAACTCTTGTTTGAGCAACAAATCAATCAAATGAAATCATAATTCGTATTCGTTAAGAATCAGCAAGTTTACACTGGTTCGGGCGGACTACTAGCTCTCTCGCAAATTGGCTTGTGGCACAAGTTTCGCAGTGTAAATGATACCTCTACATGATAGCTGGCGTCCTCAGTCAGGTGCTTTCGGTGTTCAAAACGCAACTACATTTCGATAGTTACAGATTAAACTCAGAACAACGTAAATTGGCTTAGAGCTACGAAAAATTCGGCTAAGCTTACTGCAGGTAGGTAAGTGCAAAGTTAGTTCGTATTTATCTACAGCACCAAATCCTAGCAAGTTTTACTGCGCATGTTATTGCACGCAAGTGCTCGCTTAGTTCGTAAAACTTGCAGCAGCCAATTTGCTGCGTGGGGGTATGCCCACAGTTTGAAAGTCAGTTCCATAAGTGAACTTGCGCAGTAAAACTTTTCAGTGGATTTAGAACTAAAGCCTCATCCAGTCATCACAGTTTTAATTTTTATTTACTTATGTAATTCTTACTATGTATTTTAGCTACAATAGGTATAGAATTCATTGTGATCTAAAAATCTGCTCTTAAAACCTGATTTATTTATGAGGCCACTTTAAAAGGTTATATATTCACAAATTGGATAAAGTTTATAGTTTGGTCATTATCATGCTCATTTGTCATGCATGAAATATACATGTCTGTTACGTAACATAACAACAACAAGGCATTGAACATTTTATTGGTTTAGGTATTTTCATAATCTCTTTAGGCAAACACCTCTACCTAAATTAAACAAGGAGACTTCCGGCACATCGTAACTGGTGGATGTAGGTTCTTGTACATTTTTAACTTATCTGGGGGCACGGCAGTGCCCCGCCAAGTCTCGAGCAAAGCGGGCACGGCCGTACCATCTTTTCTCGAAGCCATTCGCGGCCTTTTCACCCCCCCTATATCTTCGCTGTGGACAAAGCTAGCAGTTTGAACTTTCGGTAACCAAGAGTAATCATTATAACTAGCTAAACTTCCAAATTACATCATATTTGAACTTATAGTTTACGAGTTATCATCGATCAAAGTTACATCATTTTGTCACTGACTGACTCACTGACTGACCGATCATCAAAATTCTAAGATACTTCTAGCAGGCCTAGAACCTTGAAATTTGGTATCAAGATAGATTATTAGGTACATATAAAGTAAAAATTATAAAAACATAAAAAAATAGTTAATTATAGAAAACAATTTTATATTTGCCATTTTGCCAGGAACATGGTGTATGAATTTCGACTATATTCGACTGCATTGTTAACTTTGTTCTTTGTTTACGTACAAAAAATATTGAATTGGTGTAGACTATTTTATAAATTGTTATTTATTTAGGGCAAAATCTGAGAAATGAGATTCCATACCATCACGCCTGTATTCTCCGAAGGGTAGGACAGAGGTGTATACTAAGTATGTAACTATATGAACCCATTTATTACTGTATCTAGGTAGATAACATTCATAAAGGCTAATTTAAATTATTTAAAGTTTTAATATCTCACAAGTTTTCCCTCCAGAGGGCGGGGGCGGTCAAAATCAAAATCCAAGATGGCGGCTGTGATATTTTAAAATTTTACAAATTATGCGTCATGGGTGTCGTTCCCATGGTTTTCCGGGGTGCTGATGCCAAAAATGAGGTCAAAGTCAAAATCAAAGATGGCGCTGTGAAATTTTACAAGATATGCGTCATGGGTGTCGTGTCCATGGTTTTCGGGGACGCTGATGACGAAAATGAGGTCAACGTCAAAATCCAAGATGGCGGCTGTGAAATTTTACAAGATATGCGTCATGGGTGTCGTGTCCATGGTTTTCGGGGGGGCTGATGACGAAAATGAGGTCAACGTCAAAATCCAAGATGGCGGCTGTGAAATTTTACAAGATATGCGTCATGGGTGTCGTGTCCATGATTTTCGGGGGCGCTGATGACGAAAATGAGGTCGAAGTCAAAATCCAAGATGGCGACTGTGAAATTTTACAAAATATGCGTCATGGGTGTCGTGTCCATAGTTTTCGGGGGAGCTGATGACGAAAATGAGGTCAACATCAAAATCCAAGATGGCGGCTGTGAAATTTTACAAGATATGCGTCATGGGTGTCGTGTCCATGGTTTTCGGGGACGCTGATGACGAAAATGAGGTCAACGTCAAAATCCAAGATGGCGGCTGTGAAATTTTACAAGATATGCGTCATGGGTGTCGTCGTGTCCATGGTTTTCGGGGGGGCTGATGACGAAAATGAGGTCAATGTCAGAATCCAAGATGGCGGCTGTGAAATTTTACAAGATATGCGTCATGGGTGTCGTGTCCATGATTTTCGGGGGCGCTGATGACGAAAATGAGGTCGAAGTCAAAATCCAAGATGGCGGCTGCGAAATTTTACAAGATATGCATCATGGATGTCGTGTCCATGGTTTTCGGGGGCACTGATGACGAAAATGAGGTCGAAGTCAAAATCCAAGATGGCGGCTGCGAAATTTTACAAGATATGCATCATGGATGTCGTGTCCATGGTTTTCGGGGGTACTGATGACGAAAATGAGGTCAACGTCAAAATACAAGATGGTGGCTGTGAAATTTTACAAGATATGCGTCATGGGTGTCGTGTGCATGGTTTTCGGGGGGGAGGCTGATGACGAAAATGAGGTCAACGTCAAAATCCAAGATGGCGGCTGTGAAATTTTACAAGATATGCGTCATGGGTGTCGTGTCCATGGTTTTCGGGGGGGAGGCTGATGACGAAAATGAGGTCAACGTCAAAATCCAAGATGGCGGCTGTGAAATTTTACAAGATATGCGTCATGGATGTCGTGTCCATGGTTTTCGAGGGTGCTGATGACGAGAATGAGGTCGAAGTCAAAATCCAAAATGGCGGCTGTGAAATTTTACAAGATATGCGTCATTAATGTCGTGTCCGAGGTTTTCGAGGGTGCTGATGACGAAAATGAGGTCGAAGTCAAAATCCAAGATGGCTCTGTGATACTTTACAAAATACGCGTAATGGGTGTCGTGTCCACGTGCGAAATTCGTATGATAGCGCCATCTATCTATGAAAAAAACCACTTAGAAACTAAAAAAATATAATAACGTAAATTTATATTCGGCGAAACGAAGTTTATGGATATCCGAATCGGCTAGTTATTAGTTACTTAAATAGTTAGTTATTAAAAATACTAATTTAATACATAAATAGTTTGTTGTATATTTAGTTTGTTAGTTAGTTATAAAAACAAAAGAGATAGAGACAGAGAATAGGCTCTAAGCAAAGCAGCAGTTGATGAACAAGACATTATTATGTCACCCAAAAAGAAAAGAAAGAGACCCACCTACAAAAAATAAATGAGATCCCACCAAAAACATTACATGTAAAAAATGCCAAGTCTCTATATGCAATCTTTCCACCGTAAAAAGTTTTAAGATCTCATAGAAGCCAAGTCCTATTCAATTTATTTTGTAGTTAGTTATCTATCTAGTGACTGTATTAATAGTTTTATTTCTATTATAATTATAGTGACTTGGCAATGAGCACAAATTAAAAGCTGCTTGCTGTGTGGAATTATGTGCGACTGTTATTGACGCATTGATATCTATGAGTACTATGATTACATTAGTTGTTATGCTGATGTGTGATTTATGATATGCAGACGTGATTTTACGGCCAATGAGTAGTTATGGTCACCATCGACTACGTGCGCCAATACATATTTAAGAAAACCTAAGTTTATTTGATAAGAACATCACAATTATTATCTATAAGTAGGTACCTATGTTTCATGGTCAAATCAAAAGAACTTAACTAATCCTGTGATATTAAACATTACGCGTGCGTTATACGTTACTTTCACCTCCTCCAAATATATTTGTTTCTTCTTGTGCTCATTGCCAAGTCACTATAATTATAATAGAAATAAAACTATTAATACAGTCACTAGATAGATAACTAACTACAAAATAAATTGAATAGGACTTGGCTTCTATGAGATCTTAAAACTTTTTACGGTGGAAAGATTGCATATAGAGACTTGGCATTTTTTACATGTAATGTTTTTGGTGGGATCGTATTTACAAATACCATGACTCAGAGATATCGCCACAAAAGCTCGTTTGCACAGCGATAAACCACAGCGACAAAGGAACAAGGTTGAATCGACAGGTTAATACATGTCTCACATTAAGGCTGTGTGGGTAATACGTTGTATATGACAGCATGACTCACACATGAACAGCTCACGTTAAGACAGGATGTGTCGCACACAATGAGTCCCATAGAACACGTTGGTGACTGAATTGTGTACTCATTCGTAAGGTGTAGATCTAAGCTTGGCTGTACCGAATATGTCTGTTGTTATTTGTTAACTCCAAAATAACATTCTGTCAGAATATTCAACGACGTTCAATATTTTATCCAAATGTTAAACAACCCAGATTCCGGGTATTGAATCTATTGCTTCTATTATCGATGGGTAATATTATGAAGTTTCAATGGTAGATAGATAGTTTTGAAAATAAAGGGTCTAAATTGTTCTATAGGATCTCTCAATGATGACATTGATGACGTTAATATAAAAACTGATTGGCAAAATTGAAGACGTTCTCCTTGTACATATTAAAACTGAGATAATCCACAAAAATTGTATGAGAAAACTGCAGAAGCTGTCAAAATCGACCAACGTATGTAGAGAAGAAGATATTAGAACGTATGCTAGTTTCACATTTATTTTCTAAACAGGAGCAAAGTTCTGTATTAGAAATTTTATTTTGCCCCAAATGCCCACTAACTTAATTTATCAAAATATCGATACTGAACGATTCAAAATGGACCCATATTAAATGTTAAATACAGCATCCTCAAATAAATTGTTTAAAAAAAGGTCCAATTCCAAAATAATGGTACAAATAAAGTAACAAGACGCCTGACGGGTTACGGGTACCTGTCGAATGAATATGCTAAATAAATAAACTACTTGTGTGAGCCCAGACCGTGAGATCATTCCATTGATAAATACTGGCCGCAGAGTCCGAGTTAAAAGGGAAATTGTGTTGGAATGTCTGTTGCGGTTAGGGCTGCTTGCTGCCCGCCCTCTATTCCCCTGCCGCCGACTCGGGGATGGCATGCTTTTATCAAATGTATTAAAAACGAGCGTCAAGGGTTTCTTTTATAGCTGTAATTATTATTTTAACAGAGCTGCCGCTCAGGCTTATTGTGGCGGGCGCACTTCGAATTCAAGCCACGTGTTACTATCAAGCAATGTTCCGCAGTTTGACGGGCAACGTGCCGTACCGCGGGATAAAATGCGCAACCTAAACAATGTTACCAAGGGAAAAATGTTTCTTGTGACCCATATATCGTACAGTACCATATATCCTGGCTTCATATTGTGTACAGAGACCTTCGATTATACGTCGTGCTTGTGGATATGCGTTTAAGTGTTAAATACTTATATTAAGAGTGTTTTTAATCTTTCGTACATATTTTATTGCGCTCTCATAAAATTTGATTTCAATTAACAGTTAATAAAACAACTTTTTGAAAATACTACAGAAGATTTAAAATTTCTAAAAAAAATGTCGTTTTCTTTGTTGTAACGAAAACAACAAAAAAAAACTATTTGGATTGGTCGTGACAACCCTACATCCCGGTGTGAATGTGAACTCCCACTCGCAGGCGAGTGTCGTCGCCGCCACACTACCTCCACTCTATAATAACGCCAGACCTACCAATGGACCCAATAGGTGACAATAAAGATTGAGGAATTGTTACTCGCTCTACATGACACTCCGATCCAAACTGGTTCCAGTTACTACGCTTGCTTTGTGTGTGGCTTCATCTTTCAGATGCATTGTATTGTTGAAGGTATAAAGAACGTTATTTATCACAGCAATATAGATTGTAATTTTATTCGACCGTCTAAAATATAACAGAATCAGATCATAACGTTAACAAAAAAACTTGCATCATAATTTCTTTTAAAAGAATTAGTAGATAGAGAAAGTCATCAGTAAGCAGCTATTCAAACGAATCCTTTATCAAACCAAAAAAGCTGTGTTAAGTTAACCTAAGTAATATTCAAGCCACATTATAAATAAAAATCATGCATCCGGCATGAGTTGTCGTCTCAAAGTAACGGAAATAACTTATCAGATACGCTGCCGGCTCGCACGCGGCACACGGTCTTGGCGGGTGCATTTATATTCACCGCTGCCTGTCTGCTGCAATAAAAAATACTTAGGTACAGCTGACTCGGTCGACCATACCAAAGACGTTATACAAGCTATGAGGCTTTCTGTCGTCCGTGCAACATACAATGACGACCAACCCGGATTATTCTTTATGCTAGGAACAGGTAATATTGATAGTGTTGTGCTCAGCACTTTTATAAAAAATGTCGATGGCTGTTTCGAATTCATGGCACGAATACTACTGTCATTGTTTAGATTTTAATTGAATAACAGCAACTGGACAAGAACTGTCACTAACTGAGAGCATAGAATATACAGGGCGTGTCGTAAATAGTGGTCCAACGTTAAGGGGTCGACACACCGTGTATTCAGCTATCACATACCACAATTTGAATCATTTTTTACCATAGGTCTCAGAATTATTATTTTTTATTAAAATTAACTCTTTGTTTTACTAATTTAGCTGTTTTGAACCCAATACATTATAGAATAGAATAGAATAGAATAGAATAGAATATACTTTATTGTACACCAAAATTGTAACATAGCTCTTATACAAAATAATTTAGTGAAGGGTACAATGGCGGTCTTATCGCTGATAGCGATATCTACCAGACAACCTTTGGATGGACAGGAAAACAATGAATAAGATAGGGGGGATAGTCCGTGGTGTACTGCTGGAAAATATATATAGGTACTATATACTACACACAATACATAGACATAATACTTACATATAAAAATTTTATATATACATATATTATATATATTGTTTATATGTATAAATACGTTATATAGTTAAGCGATAAGGAAAAACAAAGTAGGTTGATGATGAGGTATTGATATCATGAAGAAATAGAAATGTGTTGAGAGTATTTTATTTTATTTTTATTTTATGTTATTGGCTCACCAACAATTGTTAACACTCAAAAATTACAAAGGATCTTGCTTATATATAAAAGTCTAGTGTTACAATTTTTTACAGGTAAGCACCACATGCGCTATAATTTTATGGTGTAATCTAAACATTACCAATATAAATATTTAATATCAATATAAATCTAAAGAGGTTGGCTACATTGCACTATATATTGTTATATGTGATTTTACGGAACTTGCCAAGTGAGTCTGCATTATTTTCCTATTTTGTTTATAACTGCAGAATACATGTGCTAATACGCAAGTTATTTTTAATTTTTTCCGAAAAAAAGACCAACTCTAAAAAAAACTAAATATGGTATGTGATAGTTGAATATATCGCGTATCGACCCCTTAACGTTGGACCACTATTTACGACACACCCTGTATATCAAAATATTTTGATTTATTCTAAAAAAAAAACAAAAAACAGTAATAGCCTAGCATTTGGACGGTTGCCTTCCATGCAGGAGGGTCCAAGATCGAAACGGGCCCGCTCCTCTGACTTTTAGAATTCATGTGCGGATCAGAATTTGATTATCACTTGCGTTAACGGTGAGGGAAAACATCATGAAGAAACTTGCACACCTGAGAGGGCTCCATAAAGTTCTGGATGGTGTATGTAGTCCGCTAACCCGCATCAGGACAGCGTGGTGGACTAAGACCTATTAGACCTAAACCTTTTTCATTCTGAGAAGAGGCCCGTGCCCAGCAGTGGAACAGTAATGGGCTGATTATGTTATGTTTAATTTATTCTATTATTAGCTTTTGCCCGCGGCTTTGCTCGCGTTAATTTGGAATTTTAGGTACAGTAATATAATTCAATCATGATTCCAAAGACACGTGGCGCCATCTATTATCGTTATTGTTGTTTTCCTCGGGAACAGTACTTTTTTTCGGAATGAAAGGTACCCTATGTCCGTTTCTGTACACCTGACAACGTATGTGCAAAATTTCAGCATGATCGGTTCAGTGATTTAGGCGTGAAAAGGTAACAACCAAACAAACTTACTTTCGCATTTATAATATTAATTAGGATGCTTTGTTTTAGTAGATCTTTATAACATACTCATACAAGGTAAAAGAAATACAAAGTTGGCTTCTAAAAATATATTTTACGGTATTCTTTGTTGCATTCGAGTACATGCAAAAATCACAGCATTAATCGTACCCCTGGCAAAATGTGTTATGTTACAGTAAAAGAGTTAGGTACAGAATAAAAATGAAAAGTGAAAAGCCTTTTCTTGAAACTAGCAAAGTGTTTATTTCCGTGAACAGCTTTTCTTTGAAGAAAAATATTGTATACCTAATCCTAGAACCTAGAATAAAGTTCAAAGTGCAATTCATTGTACTTAAATGTTCTGAATTAATTATTAAAGGTGGAAAGGCAAAGTGTCCTTTTTATGATCAGGAAAAACTCTGTTTAGACGAAAAAAAATGTAACAGAATGTATATCTATTTAAATCAAAAATCACTAATGAACATTCGACAATCAATGTAAATCTCAACCTTTCACAGATAATTCTCGTATTTCAAAACGAGTATTTGTCATGGATATACGCATAAAAATATGGTGGAGTACAACACCATTAATATACTATACATACAAAAGGATTTCGACATAAACACGGCCTTAAATTATCCCATAATATTTATGTACGTTACCCAAGATACTGTTATGTATGCGAACTAAGGAACTAAACATCCGAGATTCCAAGTAATCGACAAACATCGTTGAAATCCCTAGCGAGACGGCAATATCGCTGCGATGCTATGTGATTGGCGCGCGGCGTGGGCGGCTGCATAATGAACCGCCGAGCCGGTGGGTGGGGCAGGTGGCCAAGGGGTGAGGCGGCGTGCCCGCGTCTCGTCCCGTTTGACGCTAGATTGGAATCCGCACGAGCCAGCGCCTTCTGCCGTCAAATCCGTCAACATCTCTATCCTGGATATCAGAACCTTGATCTGTTTTGATAAGAGGATCTTGTTTTGTTAATGCACGCAGATTGTATGCATTCATCTACAGCCTACGAACGATTGAAGCCTCTAAAGCGTATTATTGAATATTCCGACATGGTTACAATGTCTTATACGAAAGTACTAAAACAAATTGTAGGAATCGGCGTTTAAACCAAACAACATCTGACAACTTAGCGTAGCGTAACACAAGAAATGTTTACGATTGAAAAAACTTTTTAAACAGAAAACCTCTGAAAGGCAGTAGTACGAATGACCGGTCAAAGCGTCCCGGAGCGAGCTACTTTTCCCCTCGATTGCGGCAACCGCTTCCGGTAGCCTTCCGGTAAAATTCCACACTCAGTTCGAATTTTCTTCGACTTACTTCTCTTTTTAATTCGTAGACTGATTGCGAGGTTTAGGGATTCAACCTCGATGCTCCTTTCTATTTGTTTGTTACTTACATATAAATCTTTAGTGAAAAAGTTCTAATTATATGGGTAATATAGAGTACAATGGTTCTGTGAACGTCAGCCACGGCTAGATACTAAAGAAAGAATGAAGAGAGAAACATATTACATGCGTATTGATTAAAACCTTCAGTGCAAATATTTGCTTATTATAAAATGTTTCATGATAATGAAAGCATATTTATGTCCATACATTCATTAATCACCGCTATAAGAATAGTAAGTACAATTATTTCGAAGGAGGTGGACGATACACCGTACACTAGTACACAGTAAACACACACTAGCAGTATAATATGTAATACGTTTTGTGGTTACCTACATACCTACGTACCTGTTATATAGCTCTTTTAATTTGGTGGTCGAAAGAGGTTTGCCAACATCGTAGCTTGGGGAATCTACCGGGTACATTAGGTATTCTGTGAATCTACCCACCGAGAGACAGGCGTGAATTTAGTATACAACTTACACTCGTATATATTTATGTAGTTAATGCCTTTACGCGCTATCTCATGGGGTAGGCCTAAACATTGTTTCATATCGATTGAATTGGTTATTGGTAATAGGTATATTTAGTACAATTTTGTTGATAACACATACCATTTTTGGACTAGGCAATAGTAATATCCTCCACGCACCTAATCTGTACCCCAAGTGTGAGTTTTTTTCGTTAACTACTGTAGTTGCGTCACGACAAAAATGTATGAAAATTTAGGCTGTGTCTCTAGGCGCACCGTTCACTAACTAATATTCTCGCGTAAATTGAACGGGGCGCCTAGAGCCACAACCTAAATTTTCATACATTTTTGGCGTGACGCAACTACAGTAGTTAACGAAAAAAACTCACACTTGGGGTACTGTTCGAAACTCCAAATAATCATGACCGTTCGTTTAGAGAAAAAGAACCCCACAAATGCCTTTGGTTAAATTCGCGTCAATCTCATAACTACAATTCTTACACGAACCGCATATTCGCCTTCTCTATTTCCTTGTTGGTAAAAAGGCTATTGACAAAGCACTATGGCAAAACAGTTGAAGAAAAAGCCACACAAAATATTCTTAAGTCAGCAAATATTGTATAGGAGTTTTATTAAAAATGTCATATCAGCCGTCATGTAATTCAATTCTGTTACCCTTGACGTGTTAAATACACGGTTAGTAAGCTTTGCAAAAAGTTAATATGCAATATTGACACTGTGTAAGGGTACCGAAGGGGATTGCAATATCAGCGCGATGCCTCGCTCGCTCTCAACGACAAACAAGCCGTGTACTCTGCAACTTTAATTAATTCTTTTTTCACTCCACTAAACTTAATAAACTGTTTTTTTAAATGAAAACAAGGTTAATAAAGGGACTAAAGTTTAATGTGTCCTAAAATAATAAAATATTAAAAACTGTGTCATGCTTTATATTATGTAGGGACTTTTTACAAGCTTTATTCTTTGTCGTAGTATTTTCTCGGCGTTTTGCCAAAATTTACTTTAGGTAGGTACTTAAAGAAAGGAAGCCCGAGCCTGATCGCTCACTCGTGTAAATATCAATAACGCCAAACGAATAATTTTAAATTTTAATACTTATGTGAAATTGATGTCTGTTCTTTCGTTGGTATAATGTTATAAGAGAATTCTTCTTCGGAGCTAACTAGCTAGAGTATTAAGTCCGATTACCATGGCTAGAAAAAGTACAATCGGGTAATCACGACCTCCTAACGAATGCAGTGCACAGTGCACTCCTGCCTAAGTCTTATGAATGAAAGGCATTACAACAAGAATCCACATACATTTCCGATTACTAATACCACTAATACTCTTAATAAGATGATAGTGTCGTGGTGGCCCGGAGATTATAGACTCGCTTGTTAAGCACCGGGTTGTGGGTTCAAACCCAGGCAGGCACCAATGTGACTTTTTCAATGTTACTTTCTTAGTTAGTCTAAGACGCCACTGACATACGGTGAAGGAAAACATCGCGAGGAAACCTGGAAACAACCCTCAGTGAGCAAGCATGGTGATCAATGTTCGTTCCTTCTCTGTATGAGAAGAGGCCTTTGCACTGCAGTGGGACAGTTACAGAGTAATATTTTTATTTTTTAATTCTCATAAAGAAATATATATTAAAAGAGTAAAGTAGTACACTTTACTCCTTTAACATCTTGAATACAAATGTAAAAATGGACATAGAGCATGACTGCCATGAACCATGGGTTTATATGTAGTTAGGTACTACAGTTAAGATAAAAGTAATTTTCATGATTAAGTAATAATAATAGACACTGACGTATCCAAGGCCATATTACCAAAGATGAAGATTAATTCTCAAAGAGAATAAACTCCATAGAGTTAAAGCTTTCACCGTTTTCATCAACGTTTAAACTATGAGTAAAATCAAAGAGAGAGTCAAAAATTCCATAATTGTCTTCACTCGATTTAACAAAAAGCCATGGATACATAAAAAAGACAGGTTCTATAAAAGGAAGAAAAAACAAAAAAGTGTGAAGCTTTAGCGAGAAAAGATTTACACAGCAATTAACTTCATTTTGTTAAATGAAAAGGAAAATATTTTTTAAGAGTCAACAGAGACGTTATACGTTAAATTTATCATGAATTATTCATTGAATGGCGGTGTTTTTGGTATATAATTCAATTTTAGATTATTTTTTCACGTTCAATTTTATTCCTTATTAAAGTAGATCCATTGCAATGTTCGCTAAAAATTAAATTCGGGTAAAGCTTTATAGAAGTTTTTAAACGCTTTATAGAATATTGGATTTCTTTTTTTATAATTTTAATTAAGAAATAATTTTAAAAAAAATGTGCCTGCCCGTTATGAAACCCTACAGCTACCACCAACACTTTACCATAACATTTCTTTATTTAAGTGTGTAAACGAAAACACATATCGCTGTACTTTAACCTCATTTATAAGATAAATGGGATTTATAATGTAAATTTATAAGTGGGGTGAACATAATGCTACATCATTACATATTTTCTCTAAACCATTAAAATAAAAAATGTGGTTGTAACGCGCGTCATTTTGTATACATTTTTTATTTATAATTATGACATGCAGTACTTCATATGCAACAAAACTGGATCAAATAGAATGGTGACTGCATTTAAAAGGTGGATGATGAAAGTCGTGGAAAGTGCATTGTGAGCCTTGAACGTTATAAAAGGCTTGAGAAAAATCTCTGTGATAAATGTATATGTATTACGGTCACGCAACATTTTACGTGGGAACGAAGCCAAAAACTGACGACACTGCACTCTGTTCTACTTTTTTCCTTCATCCTAGTTAATGTATGCTCGATTTACAAACTTGGACCTAGTACGTGTACGAACAATGTGTACGTACTACAGTAAGAACTAAAGCGATACCAACTGGGGGAACTTTTAATCAATAGTTCGATTTGAAAGGCATTGTAGAGTTGCTAAAGCAAAGGTAGATTACAGTTATGAGCTTCTATGTAGTTAGTAAGTTGACTGAAATTCTTTACGAGATTCATTGTAATTTTTTTGTGAAGCCAATATAAAAATAACAATACGTAACTAAATAAAAAAAACGTTATAATATTTAGTATATCTAAAGTAAAACTTTTATGTCGTATTTCATAGTAACTACAGGCATATCAGTTAACAAAAAAGCCTCTACGTTTAGTAGGATTACTGTAACAAATACGTGGATGACATATAAATACAGTCAGACATAATAAATAGATATGGATTATTCTGTCGGACGAAGCAAAATTGTGGTTTATTTGTGAAGCAAGTAGAACAGTTGGCGGGAAAGCAATTATGCTCACTGTCGGCCACCTATTTCAAATTGGATGGTGTTGTCGGATTCTAGCTAGATAAGAATACACGTTATTGAAATGCACTCAAGCTGGAATAAATTATATCACTGCGAACGAATAATTGTTATAAAAAGATTTGTTACAATAGTCATGCAGCGAACGAAAGTATTTAATAAAAGCTTCTCAGCATTCCGGGAAACGACTCCAGTCTTTCCAGTTTCCACGTAACTACAATGAGCATTCATTAGCTTTTATTAACATTACGTGAATAATTTTAATTAATAAACTTCTCTTTTCTATTTGAAAATATTCTAATGTGATGAGGACGCGAGATAGGAAGATTTTCATAAAAAATTAGGTCAAAGTTGATACCTACTCAGGACCGGTTGCTTTTAATCCTTTAAAAACCTCTAGGAACTGTAAGCGTTGCCGTCTCTGCGGGCCGTAATAACACTAACTCTTATAAACTGGGATTATACCACTCTCCGTAACACGACTTAAATTCAAATATGCACTTGCTTAAAAATGCTGCATATTTCGAGAATATCGCCGTATGAGGTTCTTATAGTAAACGTATTTTAGAGCTTGTTTACGAAAAAAAACTTTTAGAGAGCATGAGAGCAATGCATAATATGCATGCACATGTATATGCATATGACGACACGTCTGGGGCAGGCTGAGCGATTAGCTTCTGCACTACGGGTCACGGGTTCGATTCCCGGACCGAACAAATATCTGTATGGATAACAGATAGTTCTTTCGGGTCTGGGAGTTTGTGCATGCGAGATTTGTGTCTGTAAACACATCCACTATACAGGAGAAAATTAAAAGAGAGAATAATAGGTTTTAAAAAAAATGGATGATGACGATGCTTGAAATATACGTGGATCTGTTTTTCAAAAAGTATCGACATGTATGAGTACCGAAGCAGTCATAGAGCAACTTTATTGGAAATACAGAATGTTATTCAACCAGAGTATTTAATCCAAGATTAACACATATAATTATAGACATAGCTGAACTTCAACGCTATTTTCTAAAAACCAATGAAAAATATGAATATTATGTCACTCTTCGTATTTCTGAAATTGCTTTTCTTATTGGCCGCTTACTCTTGAGCCCGTACACTCGCGAATTTAAAGTTCTTATAGGTCCTGGTTTTTTCGACGTACCCTCGATTCTATATAATATTGCAGGTGCTGAAAATGAAAGTTGTTTTTAGACTAAACTGTAAATCTCTTTTTTCTTTTGGAACTTATTTCACATACCTATCCACAAAGCTATATTTAATGTATCTTCACGTAGTATGAATCATCGTTATAAGTAAGTAATCATTTTAATTAAAAATATTAAACAAAGCTTAAAACCGAGCTTAATTTTTTTTAAACTCTTCCTGAGTTTAAAAAAAAATTAGGCTCGGTTAATAATATATCTCCACGCTGAATTAATAGATTTACACCAAGACACAGCGTTATACCTACCCCTCCTTCCTTTGCAGATAAATACTTGTGCAAAAATGCTTGGAATGCAATATTAAACAGATAGTAAACTCGGGAATACGAATTTACATAAACATGCAATTAGAGCTAGGAAAGGGACGTCCTCGCTGTGATAATATTGAAGAAGAAACTCCGGTCATTCATAATATTAACATATACATTAGTCATGCATTTACGCAAAGCCTGACATATATTTCTGAAAGGTTGAATTGTTAATCAACCCCTTAATTAATGAGAGTAATATTACAAGTTTCATATTCAGACATTAGCGCAGCGAAATACGTAAGTTTCCACTTGAACAAATTGTCTTCCGGTTCTATCTTTAAGTTTTTGAACTCTGTTATGAATAATTTGAACCTTATTTTTTGATATTACGGTTTTAATGAGCAACAAATTGAAGAAAGCAGGTACTACAGGTACTTATTCACAAAAGTGAATCAAAATATGACTTTGTGATCCGTCATCCACATCAAGGTAATGAGTTAACTGCGAGTACCTACATGTTTACATTTCAAGAGTCAATGTTGAAATTCGTACTCTCACTTAACCTACAACTCAACTAAAGTTACGCGGTTGCTCACCCCTCACCCCTGTTTCATTTAAGGAGCCACCGACCCTCAGGAACTGATTTGCAAGTCTGTTAACTAATAATATTAGGCACCAGTTTAACCGTGTGGACCCAGTCCAGAACGGGTCACCGGATCTCTGCCCGTGGGGATAGTAAGACACGACTAAGGGCACTGGCCATATAAATCAGGTCAGATGACCACCAGCATCCATCTACATATTTTAACAACAGTTAAAACATCAAATTGCCCCGTGGGTGGTTATTATGATATTACCCAAGGCTTTTCTATCTCAAATAAAAAACGACTCGAATTATGTCTTATAATTGAATAGCCACAAATCACATAAGCTGTCTTTTGTGACGGCTTCTGATTTATTACGAATCGAATTCACTCCACAAGTGTTCAATATTAGAACCCGAAAACATTTCATAATAAGTAAATACTTTGCTTATTTACTAGATTTAAGAGGATATATAGAAAACCCAAGTCCAAATAAGGAAACCTTTTCCACATTTATTTGTACATATATTTATGCTTCACTAACAGAATTGTATATTAAAATACTTGGGCCGAGTAAGTTCAAGGACCCTTCTGAATACTTCTTTGTAATTATTTCCCATATACAAAACTTGAAAGCAAAAGTGGGATATTAGAGTTAATATTTAACACATGGATGAAGTAAGTCAACATATAATTGTATAATGAACGATCAATAATCTATGATACTTTATACTGAAAATAAGATGCAACATAAAAAAACATGGCCCATAAAAGGCACCGTGAACCTCTAAGAATCGACTATTGTGAGACAACACTGCTGCAGAGTAGGATCGCATCTAAACTAACATATTGTAGGACGCCCTCGGAACGATTTGCTAAGAGTGGCTGGCAAAGATTGGATGCTTAAAGCTGGGAAGCGGGCTCTGGGGCGCATTTTGGAGACATCCCCATAATACTGGATACACATTGACTAACCCGTGTTACCCGTGTACCCGTGTACTGGTACTGAGATTTTTATATTTCTTATTCTAGTTTAAGATAGTTAGTCAAAGTACAAACTCAACTTCGAACTGCTAATACTTCTGTAGTGTCTTTCTGTAAGAAACCCACCTCAATATAGACGGTTAGCTCGATATTCATAATGTCACAGTATGGATAATAGAAGCAAATAACACACAGATAATCGACAGTATAATCAATAACGCGTAGTTTTGTTATCCACGCTGTGTCACGACAAGTGTCTAATTGACAGTCGCGATCGAGGTGAGATTCTTACAGAATTGTACTGCTGATGTCTGACCTCTAGAATCGAATACGAATCTGTAAGAAAAATTAAGTTTATCCCAAAAATGAAAATAGTACTTGTTTCTGTTAAATGGCGATATGATTGCTCCATACGAATTCAATGGCACCATGCATTGGCAAAGTTTTGGGCTAATCTCTGTCTACTCGATTGTACTTTTAATTTATCTACACCCTAATTAAGATTATATTCCAGCCTTCTATAAAAAAAACTTAATCTATGATTCCAGCGCACAACTTCTACTTTTAAAATTGGTTTTACTTCATTTTAGCGCAAGAAAGAAGGATATATAAAGCTGAATACTGTTGTGAGCATTTCCAGAGCGGAACGCTTTTAAAATCGAAACTACATAATATCGAGCGGCACTACAACCCCAAACCACCCCGGGGGACTTATTTGCAACAATCTGTGTTCACAAATAATATTACCAGAGCTGCTTTGTGTTATATTAACTTTAGATTTATACAGATTGAAACGTCTATGAATATTTTTATTATTCGCCGGATATACTCGTAATAGCAACAAACCGTAAGTAAATAAATACTGTGCAGTCCATTTACGAAATGGTATAATTTTAGACAAAGTTATAATAACAAGTTAATGGAGATGACATAGGCATAGCACTAATCAACGATTATTATTCTAATGTAGGTATTGTAATAATGTACGAATCGAAATAGCTACTGTCTGACAACATATATGCGTGATCTACTGGGGACACAGATTAACCCTAAAAGGGAATTTTTGAAAATGAACTGAACAAAAAATTGAAAATAAAATCTTAGTTTTGCATTTCTGAGTCATTTTAGAGCCCCGAGTTAACTTACTGCAAAGAGCGATATCGCGTTAGTCGTGCCTGCCAGCCGTATCGCCGTGCTTACATTCATTTATGCGTGGCATCGAAATGTTCAAGAGCATGATTTTATTTTTGCAAAAAAAAATACTTATTTTTTACTGAATCCTTATTAGGTGGTTTAGAAACGATCACTTAACATTACCGCATGAAAAAAAATATTTATTTTTTTGATTTTTAATCATGCAAATTCCCGTGCGGAGCCAATCGAAACCAGTAGTAGATCATGTCATGTGGTTTTAAGGAATAACACGAATTCGTTAACACCCTGTATAGGTTTCCAACCTAAATGGTATGTTACTCAAGGTATCCGAACTCAAATTATTACTTTCTAATTTTCTACTGTTTCCACAATACAGCAATATTATCAAAAAGATTATTTACTTATTAACTTAACTTTGTAATATTTATCCATCATCTTTGCACTACAGTAAAATATATGGACCTCTACCTCGACATTCCTTTTAAACTGTCATTGACAAAACGATTCCTAAAATAATCCTTATTACCTAACTTCCAGATCCGGGAACGTTATTTTAGTATTCATCTTATACAGTAAAACATACGTGAAAGCTGCATGAACTGTTGCTCAATGCGGCGGTTGAGTTTTATCCGGTTCATGTCTTTCGTAATTCATGTTAGCAACATGAAACAGCCACCAGAACACAGCATGTATTGAACGAGTGATATTGAAAGCGGCTAACCACTCATCCTCGACGGTTAGAGACGATCAGCCGCCACAAAATAGACCAATAGAGTCCATTCCCGTAATGTAAAAGGGCAATGAACGTAACAATATCGTAAAAGCGATGTAGTCAGGTCACAAACGGTGGGGGACACGTGAACGCAAGAATTTTCGTCATAATTCCGAGGAGTTAACGGGCTCCCGGGAATCACTTTCATTTTCACTTAGCGCCACCGACTGCTCCATAACCATTAAATCCTCTTGTTTACTACTGCTCTTCGTCGGTTCAAAGGCACTGGCCCTCTCCCCACTTATCTAACTTATTCACAGAGCAAACTAAACAGTAAACAGAAACGAACCCATTTTAGTACAGTCATCCTCAGACAAGATACAATTTTAAATCGCCGCCTGCAAGAATTTTAAGCTCAGTATAAATTAAATATTCAAATTCAAAAATACGAGACTCAAATTTCTTTTGTTATCGTTCTTCTTGGGCCTGTTTATTTATATTCTGTGCTGAAATGAAAAATAGAGCATTTGTTATGTAAGTTTGTGTGATGAGCTTGACTGTCTCACTGCTCAAGTTTACGTTTTATTTTACAATCCACATTATGATACGTGAATAATTCATTTAAGAGTTTATACGTATTTAATTATAATATGTTAAATTTTTAATGCCTGGTAATTGCTTGTCCTGTTCAATTATGTAATTCCAGTTCTCTGTAATTCCAGTCTCAAAACGGGGCACTTGACGAAATTTCAGCTTTTTGATGTTTTGAGATTTGAACATTGGACTGAAAAAGAAAAAGGAGGTGTAAACATTTTATACTTACGTCAAATTTTTCCAGTGGCAGTAACATCGTGTATTTAAGTTAAATACTAGAGCTACTAAAATAAAGGCATATAATTATACAACAACGTTAAAAGTTACTCCTTTAAGTCTGGCACAATTCTTTGGTTAAACAACCGTTTGTCCAAAATTCCTGTACATCTTTCTAATAAACGGTTGTTTCATCAGAGAAATGTTGATGAACACCAACCTAAGAGTGGTAGAATTCAAATCATCATAATCTTATGTAATAATCCTGAAGATAGTCTATCACTTTTTTTGTAGCACAGTCCGAAAGTCTGAAGGAAAACAAAACCTCACCTCACAACCACATGTATACAAGTTGAACGTAAGTTAATGAACAGCTTCCGGTACTTCAGCAAGAAGTATCTAAAGTTACTGGAAGTTACTTGCAACTGTGTTTTACAAATACATTTTATACTCGTCAGTGAAACCAACGACGAAACAGATCTTGGTAGATCAATCAACGCCATTAAAAAATCCTTAAGCATTTATTATAAACGATAATTTTATTAGAATTAGAATACAAATTAGATCAGATATTGTTCAACCTGGGCACGATTATGGTCAAATAATAATAATAAGTTTAAGTTTTGCACCCACCTGGGACGGTCCATGACTGTACTCCAATAGTGCAGCCGTGGATAGTCCCCGGTTGATGCCCCACCTCATTTTAGATTAAAGTTCTCAAAGGGGCCTCTGCGCGTTGGACCTGTGTCCCCGTGTATGCCTTCCAAAGGACCGGACGTCTTCCGCATGGAAGACCAGCCGTGATGTCCAAAGAGATACAAATAATAATAATAATCATTTAATTCAGACCAGGTCCATATTTCCAAATGAGCACAAGTATATTATTTATAATAATCTACCAAATAATATTAAGGACAGTAACTCAATTGCTGTGTTTAAAACTCGATTAAAGAAACATATTTATTAAAATAACATCTTTTCGAACCTTTCGATTTCCTTAATAAGTTAAAATATTGTCACCATCACAGTCCACTGCTGGATGTAGGCCTCTCCAAGGGCACGCCACTGAGTTCGATCCTCGGCTTTTCTCATCCAGCTGCTTCTTCTTCTCTCGTGTCAGCACGAGCTATACGAAAATAGCTCAATGCTGTGGTGAAAATATTAGCCAGTCAGCAAGGTTGGTAGCGGGGCTGACTGCCCAGGGTGCGCCGGACGTACCTACTTAAGTATCGTCACTCGTGGAGGCTCTTTTCATGCACCCCAGCTGCTACCAGCTACCTCGCGAAGATCATCACTCCACCTAGCCTGATGGCTACTTCGTATGCCGATTCGCGGTGTACACTCAAGAACACGTCTACCCCAACGGTCATCGGTTCTACAGCTAACATGACCGGCACATTGCCACTTCAGCTCGCTTATCCTGTGGGCTATGTCGACTCATTTGGTTCTCCGTCGGATCGCTTGCGAAAATACTAAACTTCTGGACCTTAAAACTGGACCAGTCGTGCCGTGATTGTCTATGTCTCGGCTCCATATATCATGACTGGCTGGACGCACTGACCGAAGGACCTTCAGGCTCTGTGGTGTAGTCGACAAGAAGACTCAAAGTAGCTTCCTAAATACGGCCCAGCCCATCTGTATTCTTCTGACAGTTTGGAAAAACATTGTGATAGCTACCACAAATTATAATTTAGTAATTTAACCCATTTTAAGTGAACTTGTGTTCTTTATGAGTACGTAATAAAATTCATTAAACGTATTCGAGCCTTAGGGCGTTTGTCCACCACCGCCGTCACCGAGAACGAGATGACTTTGCCGAAGTAGCGTAACATACCTACATTACTACGGCTGCGTGTCCACCGCACGTCCGTCATCCGAGCGCCATCATCTCGGCCGCCGAGATTGTGAGTAGCTCGGCGCTACCGCTAGAACTCCGCCGAGATCGTGGCGGTTCGAAATGCCGGCAATACAAAACGCGTCTGCTCTTGTCCACTACATCCGAGGTTGACGGCGCCGGTTTTTTTTTTTTTTTTTTTTCTATTGGACTGCAGTAGGTCGTCCTAGGGGACGGTTTCTACGTAACCGGGCAGTTATTGGCGAGACCTGAAGGGTCTCCAGCCAATGGGGGGAAGTAAAATACTTAACCTAAGCTAACTACTTGTACTACACTAACATCATGACTACCTGCAACAACAGCACTAAGGGCGACCCCTAGTGGGACTCGGACCTCGGCTTAGGGCGTTGCTGGCGTGGACATAGGGGGGGGGAGACAGCTTGATGAGGGCTGAATTATCGGGGTGACTGCGGAGTCTGAAGAGACGACCGGCTCTACGACGGGAGAGCTCGGTGGATCGTGACCGGCGGCGGTGGGGCGTCGCGACGGGCCTTTTCGGCGAGGACGGTATGCCGGGCGGCGGCGTTTGTTGTGTAGTGTGCTGGTCGATTTACTCGCCTCCTGGAGGAGGGTAATTTCGTCATCGGGTTCTAAAAGTGTGTGCCTGGGACGGCGAACTTTACTTATGAGAGAGGGACTGTAGTCGGCCGCTGCGGCGACTAGGGGGTTCGGATGGTGGGGGGCAGAGTCGAAGTAACGCTTGGAAATGCGTTTGAGGTATTGCCTGATGGTTGGCATTTTTAGATCGAGATGGAGTTGGACGTTACGCATGAACCACGGGGCAGCCGCGGCTCTGCGCAACACTCGATTCTGGAGGGTTTGGAAGGATTTAAAGCGACAAGGCTTAACGTGTGCGAACACGTCGCTAGCGTAAGTCAAGATGGGGCGGATGCACGTCACGTAGATTCTCAGCTTATTTCTAAGTGACAATTTACTGCGCGTTCTAAGGATGGGGTGGAGGCGACCGACAGCGAAAGCGGCGCGAGCGCGCACCGCTTTGATGTGGTCTCGGAAACTCAGATGGTGGTCGAGGATAACCCCCAGGTATTTGGCTTTCATCTCCCAAGGGATCTGTTTGCCGAACATGAGGACGGGACGGATGTGGGTGTGGGAGTCACCGTGTCTCTCGAAAAGAACGGCTGCGCTCTTTTCGGGATTCACCTCTATTCTCCATTTCCGGAACCAGACCCCGAGGGCGTCGGCTGCGGTTTGAAGGGTTCGAGAGATGCTATCGAGACTCCTACCGGAATAGTAGATAGCCGTGTCGTCGGCGAAGAGAGCCAACTTGGCCAAGCCACGTTTGGGAATGTCGCTGGTGTACAGCGTGAACAGAAGGGGCGATAGCACGGAGCCCTGAGGGACTCCTGCGCGAATGGGGTGAGGGGACGAGAGGGTGCCTTCTAGGCGATAGCGGAAGGAGCGATCCGACAGAAAGTCTCGAATGATGAGCACGAGACGGTCCGGCACGTTGAATTGGTACAGTTTGTATAATAAACCGTTGTGCCAGACCTTGTCGAAGGCTTTTGCTACGTCGAAGAAGAGCATGCCCGTTTTGTACGAGCGCATAAAACGGGAGCTAATGTGTTCGACAATGCGGTGCAATTGTCGAATGCAACAGTGCTGGGTTCGAAAACCGAACTGTTCGTCGGGGATGAGTTTACGGGAGTCAGCGAAATCCTTTAAACGGATATAAATGAGACGCTCATAGATTTTCCCAAATACATTGAGAAGACTAATGGGGCGATAACTAGTGGGCTCACTCTTGGGTTTGCCGGGTTTGGGGATACCGATAACGGTGGCTTGTTTCCAAGCTTGCGGAAAGATGTTATTACTCAGAGCGCCATTGAAGATGGCGGTCATGAGAACTATGAGCGGGGCGGAGACGGCGCCGGTGCACGGACTTTTTCTTATATTGGGAACCACCGAGATCGGTAGCGGTGGACACACGATCACCGTCACGTCGTTCCGAACTCAGTCCGAAATAATCTCGTTTCTCAGTGACGGCGGCGGTGGACAAACGCTCCCAATCGTAAGCTATGGTACTAATTCGTGGATTGTTTCATCAGGTTCTTTTGTATTTAATATGTGTGTAAAATAACACAATATGTTGTACCGTATTGCATTATATCACATTGTATCGGCCTGTCAACGTCCACTATTGAACACGGCCTTCCCAATGACTATTGCAAAGATTACAATGTAATCATAACAACCAGGCTTAACAGACGGATTGTGGTCACAGTACATAATAATATGTGGTCATAAACAACAGAAAGAACGCTGCTACGCTCTTGACATTCCCGAAGTCTAGATTTACAACTAGTTACACATAAAGCGCTTTGAAACGGTAACGCGCTTGCAAGTTACGACATAATAGCATGGAGCGTACACACTCAAACGCGCGCTTTTGCCGAGCGCCCGTCAGTGCGCGTCTCAAAACGCTTAATGTGCACTAGCTGTTAAGATTTTGTACCTACAGGTGGAGTAGGTGGTGGGTTATTCCCTGTCCAGAAACTACGGTTTGGTGGAAAGTTTATATTATTTTATCTAAACATCTTCATCATTTGCTTCAGCCAAACTTATACCAAAGATCCCATCTTCTATTTCAGTACAGAAACAGTACTACTGATATGAAATGTAACTTTATTTCGCAGTCGTTTGCTTCACAGCCACTCCGGTCGAGACCTCTCAAAGCTATGTTTTGTAGTAATATAGATTGCCTCGATACACGAACAAAGCATCTCAGATTCATCTATTATGCTAACTACAACTTGGGATAAAAGAAACTTGCATCAATAAAAATCTTTAATACTTTTGATACTAAAAGGATTTCAAATTACAAGCAGGGACGATTAAAGTCAGGCAAGCTGTGGATGATGGATTTGGGCTGGACATCGTAATGGCCCATGGAGCAAAATTTCGACCGAATGGTGGCCGAAGTCAGTCGAAGAAACCCGGACCGTCCGAGAGTGCGTTGGGTTGACGACATGGACATGGACGAGGGACACACAAGATCGAAGAAGCTGCATAAATTAATGGAGACCTATATCCAGCAGTGGGTGATTCCGAGCTAGAACCTATGGATAAATACTCAAATAAATACTCGGTAAACAATAAAAGTAAATCAATACTACTTTTTACTTTATTGTATTCATGATTATTTACTCTATATTATAATTTATATTCCTTGCTCTACCTCGAGTATTTATCCGAGTAAGAACTTATCGTTACATACGATAGAGGACTCAAATTATATGCACCAAATTGGTATACCTGTAAATTCACCCCTAAAGGTTTACTGGCCACTAAAATTACTCGGTGTCTATAACCAATTACAACCAGCCTAGCCTTTTCGGAGCTGTGTTGTTTCCAGTCTAATTATATGTAACTTGATAACAGTATTTACACGAGGCCACGCAACCCAATATTTGCGGTATACTAAATATAAATATCCCATACGAATTTCTTCTTCTGTTTCCATCAGAAATCAAATAGATATTTTTGGCAAGTTAAATAACTGCCTAATTGCTTCAATGAATAGGTAACAGGTCCCTACAGTGAGATTAAATGTCTGCTTATATCTCGATAACCCTGTCACGTCAAAAGTGTTACTGTCCTAAAGGGGAACATAAATAAGTACCTTGTCGACTGGACACTTCCCCCGAGGTTTGAACTTCAGAGGGTTAAGTTAGTTAACTCATTAAAAACTGGTTAACTGCGAGGTCGTGGATGAAAGCGATGTTCCGCCGCTTACCGTCCGATACTAGAAAATATTTTAACGGACATGAATAGTACGTATCCAGCGTTCCACAATAGAATCTAATCGTACAGTTAACCGAACCAACTTGTTTCAACTTATACACAATAACAACATTTGAATCCAATGGGTTATTGTTATTCGTAGCTCTGCTGTATAAATGCACCATTTAAAACTCTCTAATCGATTTTTACAAACTAGATAAAATCGATTATGAACTCTAAATAGAGCGTAAGTACTCTGGTTGCAAAGATGTTAATTCCTTATCTTTTGAAACCTTTTCAACTACCCAATAACCCAAAAAAATGATCTTTTTAATTCGTTTAGTAACGCAAACTACTGTATCAAATGAATTTTCACGAATCATTAATCATTACTGACCTTATGTTAATATTACTATGATTATATAATTCCCACAAATGATGCAATATCATGTGTTTCATTCACTAAATTTTCACACTTATATTTTTAATTCGTGGCTAGCGCATTAATTAACCATTTAGTTTGTGAAAGTTGGGCGCAAATTGTTTAAAGTTGTTGGTGTTTTTATTGCACACGTTTAGCCAAAGTTGGACATTCAGTGGGATGCTATAAACTACATTATTCACAGTAATTTGGTCTGCTGTGACACGAATACACATAAAACGGTATTCTTATCTCATCCGAAATATCGGGCACGTACCAAAGTCATAATTCCACGATGAAGTACCGCATGGGCAGGGAGCGCGCCCTTTGCAGTGGTGAGAGTGGTGATTCACTGTTACGATTACCCGCATATACCGGAAACTCTCCTCCGTTTTTTTTCTTTAGGAAACAATGTAACAGCTCCACCTGAGAACCGAAACGAAACAAAACAAAAAAGGCCATTACGTGAAACCTACCTGTACGTACACGATTACAACTCCCCTTATGAGGAAAACGTGGATTGATATTACACAAAATATTTATGTACGCTTTACGTAACATAGTTTTCTTTGAGCAGCTGGCATTGTACAAAAATTACAGTAGGAAGTTTTATTGGTATTCATTTATTATTGTTTCCTATTTTGATTATTTCAACTGGGATTTAGTCGAATATTCACGTAATGTTTAGCAGGGCTGACAACAGCGCTTCCTTCCTCTTACAGCACCTGGCTCTATCTCCCTGCATGTGTTTCTAAGGCCTTTGATAAAGTTATTGACTAACGTAATACCCGTACCACATATTAGGTATATTATTTAAAGTTTAGACGTGTAGACCGCAATCTGGCTAACAATAAACTACTGCATGACTTCTCATGTGCTTCCCATAGGTGTAGCAAGAGGATCAGGAATTTCTATCCCATAAATGTATAAAAACATACCACTCGAACAAAAAATTAAGCATACAATTACAACCCATGGGTTCCCTAAAATTATAAATTATATTACGCGTAGTTGTCATCAATTATATAATCGATAAACGCAATTACATCAGAAAAATGCTAGGAAAATAAATAAGAGAAGAGCAGTTAAAGCAAAAAAAAGTTAAAGTAAAAAAAGTTAAGTTAAAGTTAGGTAAGAACCTACGCTTGCATACAAACCAAGAAACAAACAAGAAACGATAAATTTAGCCACCATAGAGAAAAAAAATACTTTATTTGTGAATCTTTACCACTAAATTCAATATTAGTGGTCGAACTCCGCTCCGATTATGTCGTTTGCACTAAATCGTTTATGACGTCATAGTTCCTCGTCCAACTTCGATCCAGACGAGTCGAGTGAGCATCACCTTTGATCGCTCTCTTGATAAGGCTCCACCTGCGACCCGATGCATACCAATAGAAAATTGCAATCTAGACTAGACTGTTCTAATACCTATGTCATATAGAACTTTCAGATCAGTTCGATTCCACACAGTCAATACCTAACCATGTTGAATTAAACCCTTTGAGCGTGTTCGTTCGCTAGACTTCATGTTAACCATTCATGGTTACGCTAAAACGTAGTTACATTTAAAATCCCTACTAATATTATAAATGCGAAAGTAACTCTGTCCGTCTGTCTGTTATGCTTTCACGCCTAAACTGCTGAACAGATTGATGAAATTTGGTACAGAGATCTAGAACCCGGAGAAGGACATAGGCTATTTTTATCCCAAAAAACGCGGAAACAACATCCACGCGGGCGAAGCCGCGGGTGACCTCTAATTATTATAATTATTATACAGGCTGTAAAAAGACCCATCACATAGCCGAAATCTACGCACCCTGTACATCAAACTAAACTACATTGACCAAAAATAATTGCTGGGAAACGACTTTTATTTTTTGGCATAAAAAAATGCGTTTCTTGTAGCGGTTGTGGCGATGCCACGCGTTTGTGTGCGTGCAGCAGCCACACAGCTGAGCCAAGGCGGTCGTGTGCGTTTGATATTTGTGAGGAAAAATTGAAAATTTTGATAAGGTTGTTCGGAAGAAAGTTTAGTATTATCACTTAGAATACGTTTTTGGAAAAAACTAAAAAAAATATGTATACTTTGACCTTCAATAACTCCAAAACAATGGTTTCCCAGGTATGGTCTGGTAGAAAAAAATGATCCTAATAATGGGTAGAATGTGGTTTTCGTTATCGTTAAGGGTCTTTTTATACCCGATATATTTACAAGCTTAGTTTTAGTATATACCAAACCTGAAACTAGTTTGTTCAGAATCACTAGGAGAATCGATTGACATATTTTTTACACCACTTTTTTTTTTACATCATTTACAATTTTGTTTTCTTGGGTTTCTACCCATAACAATTGACGGAAATAGACACATTGAGGCTTGAGATGGTCCGCTCGGTCAGTTTCCGTGTATTAGACAACCCCTGCATAGCACATCTCAGGCATTTCACACTTTACTAGGGAACTTAACGCGACATAGACTACGGTGTAACTTGGAGATTTATTTAAAAAAACACATATTCAGGCAGTTCTGATGAAAATCTTGTTGGGGTGTCTCGGTTTTTGTATATACTAAAAATAACGTTGTATATAAAATAAACAGAAACCAAATCACAAAAGATATAATAATAAAAGAGCACTTTCTAAAAATAATATAATAATAAATATTTTTGCGATGCCTTATCACACATTTCAAGATTATAAGGGTAATGAAAGAAGACATATAACATATTCTTTTATTCTTAACGTGATATAATTATTACGAATAATTCCCCTAAAATTTTCATATTCACATACATTTTAAGTTCATTTTTAAGAAGTATAGAACAATGTCTCTTTTACTAAAGTGTCCATAAATTAAAACGTTCTCGGGAGGCGAGTCTCAGTTTCCTGTCACGATATAAATAATTGGCGAGCGATGAAATTTATTACGCAGACAAATTTTGACAAATCTTCCTTGAGGCCCAGTGGCTGAGAAAAATCTTCGATCCATAATAACTATTTTTTCTCGACGTTTACCTGCGTCTTTACCTGTTCCATAACTTTAATTAATGTGACATCGTTACCAATTTTGTTGACGATAATCTTCATTATTCACGTGTTCATTAATAAAATGATTATGTTTTATTTATACTTTCAGGGTGTAAACGAATTCGTGTAATTCCTTCAAACCACATGATCTATTAATGATATAGATTAACCGCGCACGGAATTTAGATTGATTCAAAATGAAAAAAAAGTTTTTTTTCCATATAAAATTTTTATTTGAGAGAAAAGTTCGATGCCATGCGTAAATGAATGAAGGCACGGCGAAACAGCTGACGGGCCCGACTAGCGCGATATCGCTCCTCACAGTCAGTTAACTTAGGACGCTAAAATTACTCATATACAGAATACCGTGGTTCATTTTTTGAAAACTTTTTTTTGTGGATTCTGAAAAAAACCTATGCAGGGCCAATAAGTGTTACTAGTAGATCACGCGGTTTGAAGGAATTACACGAATTCATTTACACCCTGTATAATTAATTCTACGTGTAAAATTCACTTCTTTTGAACGAGAAATATGGAGTTTTTACCTGCACTTCTACTTAAAATTACATCATCAGAATTAATTCATGATCACTTTTTAAAAGACTAGTAAATGTCCACATCCATACATCGTCACATGAACAAACTCCTAAACCTGGAAAAATAACATATAAGCCATACAAATACCTGTTCGGTACGGGAAACGAAACAGCGAAAGTTTGCAGCCTAGCGCTCATCCCCTGCGCCAATTATGCCGTCTATCGCTGAACATGAGCTTCCTTATAATAAGTTGCAATATGAGAATAGATCTATCACTTACCAAAAAACGTGCTTATATGATAGGTATGTTGGTTCGGCTTCCACTAGCAGATGCAGCTATAAAGTGTTTTACACGGACTAAGTACCATCTCACTACCGCAAAACGAAATCCACATGTAATGGAAACCGTCAACAAACTGTCAGACTAGTGGGTCTGACAGACTGTCATGGACATTCTCATAGCATTCGGGTTCAACATCCTCTCTCATACATGGTTACCTGTCCAAAGTTCGACAGTCAATTAACAAATTTTCAGGCAACAAGCAACGAAAGCCAAATTATCATTTCACAAATCAACATTCCACATAATAATGTTTCAGAAACTATACATCTCAAAAAGTTATTCTTTCATATATTGTCATTTTACAACAGAGCATTAGTTAATTTTTCGTAACACAAATACGTTGAATCGACAAAGATCTATTATTGTTCATTATTTCTTGAGAGTGCCTCCGCTGCCGTTGAAAAGTAAGTTAGATTTTGGGGCCAAACACTGCAACTTGTCTTCCAACTGACTAATTTCAAGAGCGAGCGAAGCTAGCTCGTTAATTTGGGGCACCCCGACACGGATAGGTTAGGTTCGAAGGGGATGACGGGGGCTAGAGTGAGCGAGCGTAGCGAGCGAACGAAGCCCCCGTCATCCCCTTCGTGTTAGATTCCTTTAAACCCTGCAGACAGAAATAGGAGCCCCGCTCTGCGGGACTCCGTCGACTCTGCTTTGGAAACCCAAACAACCTTACAAACATCCCCTTAAGTTTTTCATTTGTTTTTATTGTGAAACTGAAAGTGGGTGACGAATAATCGTATCATGAAGAATTTTATTTTGTAAATGTAATGTATTGTATTTTGGTCTAACTAATTATTTGTAAAACATTATTTTTGGTTTCTGTGATATGTTGACTTGTCAATTTGTCTTTAAAAATAAAATAAAACAATGCATTTTCAAGATGACTGCTTAGCATATGAATGTGTGTGTTTTGATGTCACTGTTAAAGCAATAGTTTGTGAAATGAAACGTTAACAAATGTTGCTTGTGAAATGATAATTTGCTCATGAATTGTGTGTAAAACACCATAGAACCCTCATACATAAGTCGTTTCGTTGTATAAAGAAAGATCACCCAACCATCCTAACTTGAGTCACGAGCGCCTACCGCAGAAATTCATAAAATAACTTTAATAACTGCACTCTTTAAATCCCAGATCGTCCAACTTATTTTACTTCTTTTTGTTCACACTTAACCTACTTTTGCTTAATGAACATTAACACAGGCAAGAATAAATGAGTCTGACGGTTGAGGTCAAAATATAGCGTTACATCACTTGCGTTGGTTACTTGCGATTTTTTTCACAATTTGACAAGATAATAATTACATAACGAATATGAAAACTCAAGACATTTGACACTAATGGCCTCCAACTACCTAAATACGAGATAGTTCCCATTAACTAAAATAACGAAGCGTAAAACTGATATCTCTATGATTTATATTCGGAACCGTCGTAAATTAATAACTTGGAGACATCATTAGGATATTTTAGTCGTTACATTAAAGATCGTAGCAATATTCAATATCGTGGTCAGAAATAGAACAATGGTTTGTGAGCGTCACGTCATCATCGGTATTCACATGTATTACAATGATAACTATCATCATGAGACAGAAACGCGACATCAATCAGAAAATTGATGATGATGGATTTCGACGGATTCCGGTAAAACTCAAATGTATTGCAGTACGTCAACTCGAGAGTGTGCTTGCTGGTTACTGATGTATCCGATCTTGGCCAAAAAGATGCGATTACGACGTGGGCTGGGACTACTAAAATATCAGTCCGTAAACATTACACTACTGGGCTGTAAACATTGTTAAAATCCTATGGAATTTGCTTGGCAGGGTTAATAATGAATTACCTTAACATTTTGTTTTGAGTTGTTAACATTAAAGTAGTTACAGGTTGATTTTATTCTTGTCGGTGCTTGACGGCAGAATCTAGTTTGGGTTTTCATTCTCATAATTGGAGTTTAAACGCCTGCATTCTTAGGTAACTTTGGGATAGTGACGATGACGTTCATAAAGATTTTCTAAATATTCCCTTGGTGAAAGTATTGGTGACCGCATAATGTTGTACACTTAAGAAGGCTTTGGTGCATATCTCTCTTGACATAATCCCTTGGTCAGCTTCAATGACACCCATTTCTGGAAAAAAGGAGATGATATTTATTTTCGGGAACCAAACGACGTTTCTGTTTACCACCGTCAAAGGCTACGTCAGATCTCACTCGCTAAGCTCATTGTTGTAGCACCTGAAACTCATACCCGCATCATAGATAACGAAAATCATTATCCTGGCGCTGAGAAAAAGTTGAAGCACGTGAACGTTAAGATAAAAAATATAATATGCAAAAATCTATTCCTCATAAAAATCGGATCGACGATCAGAATTGAACTTTTTCATACGAACGTTGTATTTGCAGCAGAATTGTGCAATAAATCAACTGTCTACCTGAAGACTGAAATAGATGTTGAGAAACAGGCTAAATCAGCAGATGTACCGACGTTGACGACTGATCGAGTTTAGCCCATACAATTCCATTTTCCAATCTCAGTTACAGACAAGACTAAAGTTGATAAAAATAGCAGAACTTACGTCACGCAAATATCCTGTAAAGGGATAGATAGCGTAATTACTACTTTAATGTTTCATTGTTATCGGAGAAAGGGAATTGCAATCCTGGACTGCAACTTAGTTTTTTTTTTATTTGGAGCTAAAATCACAGTTTTGCCTGACTTGAATATCACCAGGCTAATTATTCTTGTACATTATTTTTACATAAGCTAGCAGATAACTTTATGAACTCATATTAATTAGGATCTAATAAATCCGATAAGGTCAGGCAACAAAATACATCGAAGCAACACAACCAAAACGTCTACACTCAAAGACTGATTGCGGTAGTCGAGCCCTTAATGAAAACCGGCACGTATTTTGTTTATTTTGTCATTCTATTAATTAGGGACCTTGTTTACTGTTTCAATACGACAAGTCTTAAATAAGCTTCGCACGAATGAACTTTTATCAGTTTAATTTATTTATGTCTCCGCGTAGAAAGTAAATTGCTTTGCCAACAAATTTTCAACCTACACGCACAAACCATTAAATTTTCTGGTTCAGATTTTTATTTACCTACATAAAAATGAAATCACTTATCTGAAACAGAAATTGCGAAAGCAAATTAATCTTAGTAAAATACTTGATCCATAGAAAAATATTAAGTGAGCAGAGGGAAATAATTTCCTTGAGAGTATAAATTAAATCGAGTACCTTGATGGTAAAGTGCGAGCCAAGTGCTTTTAGAAGCAGTGCTGACTGGAAGCTCTTACTTTTCGTTGTTTACAGGAAAACCTTAAACCTTTTTATTAGTTGAGCCCGCGGCTCCGCCCGATAGGATCAAAAGTACCCTGTTTGTGTAAATGTCCAGATTTCGATTTGCCTCTCTGCCAAACCGATGCGATCGTCAGTTTGTTACATCTTTATAGACGGAACAAACTGACAAACTTGTTATTTATTATTCAGCTTATGAGAACAATTGAGCATCGATTGTTCCTAAAACGCTTTAACTAGCTCTCAGATATTGTGTGTGGTACAAATGAGGTCAGACATTCACCAGTTTATTTCTTGTATATTGCATCTGAAACGCAATTTCCTCAAGTTGTTACTTCCCCTATTTTTCTGCCTCATAGACAAAAGAAAAGGACCTGTGGATGGGCCGTAAGCATCAGCCAATGATTGATATGGAAAGATTGCTATTATCCTGGTACGTATAAATCATTTCTGGCTCAATTAATGTCATAGTGAGTTCTTACCATAGAAATCTAAATAATATTATTTAGATTTCTGTAGTTCTTACCAATGTGAAACGAGTTTTCGTACTGATAAACAACCCAGCAAAATTGTATCTAAAATATCATAAAATGCATATCTCGAAGGGTAACTTACACTTACCATAGTTTTTTTTAAAAGGGTTACCAGGAAATTTTGTTTAAAAAAATAATTACGCGTTTAAAATTAAGTGTTATTAATTTAATTATGTTCGTGTTTTTTGTTCCAATTGTACTAACATAGTTTTTAAGTAATACTAACACATTTATGGGTTGTTGTACCTGAAATAAATATAAATAAATAAAAATAAATAAATAAAATAAAATATACATTCTGCATTAGTTTTAAGAAATATGTTTATTCTTAAGTATGAATAATGCTTTTTCTTTCTTTGTCTTATAAATATTTCTGCTTGTCTTCCACGCACATTAGTGAAACCCTATAGGATTATCATGTAGCCGTCGCCAAATAATGTTGGTTCGTGTTACAATCTCCCACAAAAAAAAGTTGAGATAAAATGAAGTACCTATTAAACTACGTCTAGTAGACGATTATTACAGCAGTCGTTGCGGAGCGAGGAACTTTAAACATATATTTTGCAAGGGCAGACAACACCAGATTCAGATCTTAAATCCCCCTGGCACCATAGGCAAGGGACAGGGTCACCTTGGCATTGGGACTCTTTTGCTGCTGTTGCTTCTGTATGTTAGTGAAGGATCAACGCAACCATGGTCCGAAAAATCAAATAATGCATAGCATTAGCATCCACATAATTATGTTTTACTAGCTTTTGCCCGCGGCTTCGCTCGCGTTAATTAAGCTTAAAAAAACTCTTAACACACTACTAAAGTCTGTAATAATATAATTTAATCGTGATTCGAACACGTGGTGCCATCTATGAACGTTATTGTTGTTTTCCTCGGGAACAGTACTTTTTTTCGGGATGAAAGTTACCCTCTCGGTACACCTGATAATTTCAGGATGATCGGTTTAGTGGTTTAGGCGTAAAAATGTAACAAACAAACAAACTTACTTTAGCATTTATATTATTAGTAAGGATAAGGATGTTCTAAAAAAAGTCTTATGTAAAAATTAAAACTCATATTCAATGTTGTGTTTTATATTAGAGATGAGCTTCCAATGATTTTATTACCAAGTATGTCCATTTTTCTTACAATATTTATGGTGCAATTCAGTCTTTGGTGAAATAATTGAGGGTCGCAGATCTAATTCTTGCATGAGCATATAAGTATTATTATATTTGCAGAGCTAACAAGCATTTGTTCCGAACCTGGATGTTCATAGATGTGATTTATGTGCGTAATTGCACTCATTAATCAAAATGCATTCATCGCTTCACGCTAGGATCCATTGTGAAGCGTTTAAAATTTATACACCACTAGATGTACCCATGGCTCCACACGCTTAACAAGATTTTATTTTTCTGGAACAAACAGCATTTATACAACCTATTTTACGGGTTTCAAGTAACCTCTCTAGCTAATCAAAATCGGTTGGGCAGTTTAATCAAGAAGACGTAACAAACAGGTGAAACACATATAATATTGTTGCATTTATTGAAAAGCAGTCGTAAAAGTTTTAATTTCAGCTCGTTAAATTATAGAAACAATCTAAAAAACAAAAATTTAGTTTTAGTTTATTTTCTAGTCTGAAACTTAAAAATTGTTAAAAACATCCGTATATTTTTCTTAATCTAAAGGAATAATTTCTGAGAACCTTATTCAAATCACATAATATATGGGCAAAAGAATTATTAGTGTAATCTTATTTACCTATCATGTAAACAAAAATGAATCAAAGTTTACGTCAGTCAGTACCTAATTTCTGCTTCTAATTTTATTACAAGGTTTCACTTTCCACCAGCACCGGGAAACGTCCTGACAGAATCGGATATGAACCAAAATTGTGGGAAAACGTCTTCGTTGTCAGATTGATGCATGAGTTCGTGTTTTTCTTTGTGCTCGCACCATCAATCTTACAGATCTATTAACGTCGTCTTTAGCGCTCCTCCTAATTATCTGAGCAAGCTCTCTAAAATCCCCGGAGCTTATATGGAGCAACGATATACAACGTCATATTAAATTGTTTTCTTAATCGTTCTCACAATGCGAGCACCTATTGCGAGATGATTAAATTTTTATTTTGAAAAGAAAATTCTAATTTTCCATTTTATAGTTTCTCAATGAAATAAATTGACCTTTGGTTGAACTTTAAATGTACACATTCTATGTATGAATCGATAATTTTTTGGACTTTAAGACAGATTTTTAACAAATACAATATACAAGAAAATGTTAATCCTATAACATCCTAACTAATATTATAAATGCGAAAGTAAGTTTGTTTGTTTGTTACCTTTTCACGCCTAAACCACTGAACCGATCATCCTGTTTGGCATATACGTTGTCAGGTGTACAGAAACGGACATAGGGTATTTTTCATCACGAAAAAAAGTACTATTCCCGAGGAAAACAACAAAAGCATTCTTATGATAATAGATGGCGCCACGTGTCTTTCGAATCATGATTGAATTATATTACTATAGAAACTTTAGTAGTGCGTTAAGAGTTGATTGTCAAATTCTAAATTAACGCGAGCGAAGCCGCGGGCAAAAGCTAGTAACTAATTAGTCCGCCAGTTAGAGTATTGAAAAGTAATGGACACGTATTTTACCTTTTGTTAAATCTATGAATATTTGGAAAGATAAAACGCATCAAAACTCGAGAGTGGGGGCTTGTGACGTCAGAAGCAGTCAAAATTGTACTTGTTTGTGACCTCTTGCCAATTTTAAGTGTCGTATCTTCGTCAATTTTGGTTTACGTAACAAAAGAAAAAATACGGGTCAAATAATTCTTGATAATCTAACTGACGGACAAATTAATTTTTTTCAGTCAAATACCCTATTAAAGATTGTTTTGTATAAAAACAATTATAATTAATTTAGGTATACGGATAATAATTTTTCGAAAAAAACAGGTTTATTATAGGTATAGTATACTGTATAACATCTTTAGAACAACAAATAGGTTATAAAAATTAATATTGGTCTTTACTTTGGTCATCGGATTAGCATTGCCATACAACGTGACTAGGGATACCAGGCGTCCAGCTTTCCGGGGTGGTGAATGCAGTACTTAGCGAACCCCGTGACTACGGCCATAAGTTAGAAGGAGGAACACGATCCCCCTTATTACAAAAGATCGTTTAAACCAAGACTAAGGTAAACCCAGGTTTAAAATATACCCATCACTTTCTTAAGTCTTACAACAAAACGAGACGGGGCTATTTTAAAACCTAGGCTTTTCTTAGACCATCTTTTTGTAATAAGGGGGCTTAGGTTTTAGCCGATAAAAGTTCATTATATTCGCCTTTCCCAGGGCGGAGGGTATCCACGAGAATTTTCCCACGATAAAAAAGGTGTCCTGCTTTAGCCGGACATGTTTGGCTTTTTAAAGTCGTGTCCGGCCAAATATTTACTCGCCTGGCCTGCCCAGCCTTTGTTAGGCTTTTGGCAAAGCAGAATATGATAGCTATCGGCCCCCGCGAATCGCGAAAATGTAGGGGGGCGCAAGCACGCGCGGGAATACTATTGAATAATATTAAAAATACTTGACTGAATACACAATTATCATGTTTATTTATATTAAAAAAGGAATGCTGAGTCCGCCTTTTCAAATGTTAAGCCTGTAAAAAAAGAAAATAGCAATATTATCGGCCGTTTCTCAATGGCTATTCGAACTTACTTTAACCTAACTTTTACCATAGAGCGCATGCGCGTGCCGCTCTTTTTAACCTGTGGTTATGCGCGTTTTCCAATGTTGTGAATAATTTAAAAGTTTTTAAAAAAACATCAAATCCCGACCAGTTTCTGAGGATTCCGAACTTCCAACGATTTATAGGCATCATTGACTCGGCTACATTATTTGTTGTGAGAGTTAGTACAGAATTAATCATCAATTGGAAAGTCAACATTCCAAACAACGAATAATGCTACAAAAATGTTTTCACTCAAGCAAAAACTATAAGTTATGATTTTTCTTTCTATGAAAAACAATTCGATACCTACGCAAAAATACTTATATATACTTATACTTCACCAATAAAAAATACCTATATTTTATTGTTACGTCTAAAAATACAAATAATATTGCAAGTCAAAATAATATGACTCGAGCCATTATAGTGGCTGGTTTGAGATAATATTGTCTACGATGGAGCACATGATTTCGGTAGGTAGATGGTATAATTCATCGCATGCTGTGTGAGTAACGTTCGTCATAACCGTTTTTCTTTTCAGACGCATAACATTCTGGAAAGATTTATCTACATATTGTAGCGGTGTTTACATAACATTATATATTCTCTCTGCTTGTACGGGAGCTGTAATGTAACATTGGTGGGATAAGAAGAATCCATTCTGTGAAACCCTAAAATCTTCGTTGCAATTGTGGGGGTTTGTCGCGCAAACAGGCAATAAATGCTGGCAGAATAAGCCAAGCTGCGATCGTTGTGGTACCCACTGTCGATATTATTGTGTGGGCTTTAAACAATGTTCTTTTTTCTTTAAATAAAAACAGAGAGACAGGCGAATATCGTTTTTTTTTAAGACTAACATTAGATAATTTTATATTTATGTTTATTTAAACATCAGATGAATCAATCAGGTAAAATCCAGGATTTAAATGAGGTGCCTTTTGTAAGCCTACTGAATTCTATTCCATAACACTAAATTAGAAGAAAAATTCGTTAAATAGTTAAAAAAAATAAACACAAACCACACATACTTATGTACATACTTCACTCTAACACTCTCGTGGATAAGAGTTAGGCACGTATGTCTTTTCAGGCTAAAGAAAGATACATGATTCTGAAACGATACAGTTAACATGTCCTTCCTATCTAAACCTTTTTTCCTCGTCGAGATCTCTCAAGACTCTAATAAATTAAATTAAACAATTCAGTATCCTTATCTGCGAGAGAAATAGTGCCTGTAATATTCCAACTTAATGTCACTCTTAAGATTATATCACAGCTTAAGCCCCTTTGTGCTGGCTACTTTAGCAACCGCGTAACTTAAATCACTACAATTAGGTTACAAAACAAATCTGAGACAAACTCGACTTGACTCCGAACAGAGCAACCAAAATGAGCATAAGAAAGAGGAAGTCATTAATAAAACATAATAAATATTCTCTTCATCCGAGTGTTTTGCCGGCCTATTGTTTGAGACTGCTTTGCTAATAAAAATACTGCTTGTGAACTGATTAAAAGAGCACGGCCAGTTTCTTCGCCATAAAAAGGAGATGTCCTGTTTATATGCGGAACTCAGATCAATACTCCAAACAATTTAATTTATCTGAACTAAAACAATCTCTCAATTGACTCTCAGGTAAGATATAGTGTCCTAATTTGGTGTAACAGATACATAACATTACATATAACTATACCCTTAAAAAACATTCATGTAAAAAACACAAGTCTCGGGAACCATTTGCCGTAAAAAGTTCTGAGATCTTATGTAATGCAGACTTGGCAGTCTGGCATTTCATTTATAAATATATTTTTCGGACTTGGCAATCACGCAGTATGAGGGTGGACTCTGATACGAGATACCTTGTTACATTTTTAAACAAATCTATACCAAAGTAAAAAAGTAGTAGTCGCGGTAGGCGGTGCGCGGTGCCGTGTGTCAATCGCCTAAGATAATTTTTAGGCTTTCGCTCTCATCTGTTACAAAGATATTGGAGGCTTAAAAATGCCTTGAGTTGCTTTGAAAAAAGAGTGGTACGGCCGTGCCTGCTCGACGTTGGAGGGGGCACTACCGTGCCCCCTGATTATAAAATTGGCCTGCGGCTGTTTTAATTAGAGTAAAATGAATAAACAAATGTATGTTGAGTTCTTTTTTTTATTTTTTTTTCCTAAAACATAGTTAATTTATTATAAGAGATGAAAACGAGCGAAGTGCAACTCGGACTGGCGCAGTATGGGTTCTGTACCATCACATAAATGTCTGTGATACAACTGTTTATTTGTTGTTTAACCTCTATACTTAAGCACTGCAATAATACCAAGTTTCACGCTCGTATGTATCACCGTTTTCAAGATAGAGCAGGAACAAAAAACTTTGAAAGAATGCATGTTTTTTCAAGGTTTTTTGTATGGACCCTTTGGATGTAGACTTTTTTATATATTTGCCATGATAAAGGTCAGAGTTACACATACTCTGAGAAAATGTTAACTGGCTAACTATTGCGGTTATAAATATACAGCCCCTGTAACAGACAGAAGAACGAACAGACGGCTTAGGCTTAGTAATAGCACAGTCTACCTATATCTTACTCCTTACAGTCGGTCAACGTAGAACATTGTCGCAGAGCAATCGTGCGGGGGGTTGCGGGGTGAAGGGGCGGAGGTTATGTCCCGAGTAGCCATACTGCGTACTCGGGACATAAATTCCAGGGCTCGCACTTTTTGATTTCGAATATCATTGATATCGTTCATAGAAATTATATTAATTTATTAATAGTATGTATGTTGTAGGAACCTTATACGAGAATTTTATTATATAGTCTGTTTACTAATCCAAGATGGCGGCACACATACATTTTCAAATGATTGTTCGTGGGAAGTCATTTCCATGGTTTTCGGGGTCACTGATGCCGAAAATAACGTCAAAATCCAAATCCAAGATGGCGGCCATGAAAATTTTCATCTAATCATCATGGGTGTTAATTTTCATGGTTTTCGGGGTCACTAATGCCGAAAATAACGTCAAAATCCAAATCCAAGATGGCAGCCATGAAAATTAGTAAATTAGTCGTCATGAGTGTCAAATCCATGGTTTTTTGGGGTGCGGGTGCCGAAAATGAGGTCAAAATCGAAATCCAAGATGGCGGCAATACAAATGTCAAATTAGTCGTCATGGGTGTCATTTCCATGGTTTTCGGGGGTATTGATGCCGAAAATGAGGTCAAAATCCATTTCCAAGATGGCGGCTTTTAAAATTTCAATTTAACCATCATGGGTGTCATTTCCATGGTTTTCGGAGACGCTGATGACGAAAATGAGTCCAAATCTATATTCAAGATGGCGGCCATGAAAATTTTCAAATTGGCCGTGATGGGTGTCAAATTCATGATTTTCGGGAACGCTGATTACAAAAACAAGTTCCATTCTCAAAAACTAAGATAGGGACCACGTTTTACCTGGCAATTTACATTTAGCTGGTAAATATTTTTTTTGACCGCTCTATATGATCGAGGAATACTTAGGCTTTATTTCCAGCATCAGCACCCACGAAAACCGTAGAAGTAGTAACCATGAATAATAAGTAATTTTCTATGGCTCCTTCTTCGATTTGGGAATAATTTATGACTCTTACCTACCCCCGCAAGCGTTAGCCACTGCAACTGTAACCTCGACAAAATTTGTACTTTTAAATATTGTTAGAATATTCCAGGATAAGATGGCGAAATTGCTGCTACATACCTTTGCATTATTTTGTCAATCGTCAAAATTACGCATGCGTGGTTTTCTTTTTGTGTGTCACTGTTTCTATAAAACGTTAATTAATTTGGACGTTTGTTTGACAAAGTTTGTGTAATTTGTTTTATGTGACAACCCTATGACAAGTGTTACCAATTTAGACATTTCATAGGACCTGTCAAATGTATGGGCGTTGACCCACTGTATGTAGTAAGTAGGTACACTGTGGTAATAGGGTCCCGTTGGCACCCTTTAGATCCGGAACTCTAAAAACATAGTTCAACGAAAAGTATTAACACCTGGCCGTTTGCCAATACCTGCGAGAAAATTCATTTGTTTTCATCGAAATACACTCGTTTTGAACAAGACAGTGTAATCGTCGCGGTGTTAAAGAGAACCTAAGTACCTGTAGGTCTTCTAGACCGAACTAATCGACTCTTTACAATCTATTATAGTAAATTGTATTCAAAATTAATAGGCGTGTTACTTACATCATTATTTCTGTAGCTGTCTTAAAATGTGAATTTTGTTATCAATTTATATCCGATACTCTTTATTATCCGGTAACGTTCGTTGAACGCCTTCAACGTGTTATATTAATTACATTTTGTTAGGAATATTGAACACGGAATAATATTGGCCCTACTACAAAGTATGAAAGGAAATATGAAAAAAACCTGTGGCACGAGTGCATTAGCAGCAATCTAGGTTTACACGATATACACATTTTGTTTAATTTTCCTGAAGACATGACAATCCTGCTTAGCGTGGTAAAGGCGGGCGTGCTTATCTGAAACAAAAAAATGAATTTTATACGACTTGGCCAAAAAACAAGCAAAAAAATAAAGGGATTATGAAGAAGCTTCACTAATTATATTGCCTTTGGGGAAAAATTCGTAGCATCTACTGAAGGAATTTTCCATCGCCTGATTCAAAGTAGCTTTACAGTGGTGCGGTCCAACAGCACATAATTCATGCCGCTCAGTGAAATATAATGCGGATGTTCTCATAATGTACGACGCGCAACTTAATCCGGCCGCGACTTTTTCCGCCACAGATATTTATACAAATGGCCACCAGCGTAATGATCTCACTAGAACGCTCGTTGCGGGCCGTTTTCGCCACTTTACTCACTACTTAGTCTTGTGTAACAGTACAGTTTTTATAAAAGTACAAGAAACCGTGTACCTATTTGTCATTGGTGAAATGTACGGCTTGGTAGCCTTCGTATTTATTATGTTTTTAAATGTTTTTAATGTCAACTGTAAATAAGTTAGAACGAAAATTATTAGTAGGCAACAAAACTTGGTGTGAAATTAGAATAATGCAATGCAATTTGATTACCTAATATAATCAATACAATGTACCAGATTACCATGTTGGCTACACTAACTGCAATCATATGCATAGAATAAATAAACAGGACAGCTGTACGGTACAATACCCTGACTATAGTATAATATCGCTTTAAATTCATGCACCAAAAAAAAAATTCAACACATATTATATTTAACCGTTCGTAGAGAAGCTTAAAAAAACACTGGAATGTATGAAAATATTATATTTTATAACATTACAGTTCAATAAATGAAAATAGGTATATTTATTCTCTAGTAAGATTTTTATGTTTTAGACGTTTTGTTAATAAAAATTTATTCGGCGTAAAACTTGAATGAATATCACTTTTTCATTCAAATACGCATATAAACATTACAATCAAGGATTAGAGTAATAATGTAAATAATATAATTATATGTAATACTTAACTATTAGATTTTTATATTTTATAGTTAAAGGCCGATATGTGCTCTCTCCGCGGAATAACTAGACTATTCTAGGTTTGACCAACGCCTTTCGCCAAGCTTAGAAATAAATGCTAGTATTTTTTGTCAAATAGACTAAATAATAATAGTGCCGTGATTTATCACGAACAGTTTCCTTAAAACAATGATATCAATAAAATTCATGCTGAAATCACGTTATTTTACCAAAAAAAACGATTTTTAGGCTGCTCCCACAGGCAAACGCAACGGTTCCCAGCAGCCAGACTGTGCGCATGACTACCACGACATAACGAGGAATAAGATATAAAAGAATGACCCTTGCTGAAATCACATATTTTCCGACGGCGGCGGCGGTAGCTTTCGTACGCACGGCTACAGATCAAGCTATACATTTCCAGTATAAGCTAATCTCGCATTGTATAGGATTTCTTTACAATGAGAGGTCAGTGTAAACTGGAAATGTATAGCTTGATGTGTAGCCGTGTGTACCATTAGTCAAACGTCGTAACTAAAACAACGTTTCGAGCTTTAGCTAGTTCATACTAGATACGACTGAAATGAGGCAGTCAAAAGCCGAATTTATTTCATGATTAAAATTTTAATACGCAATAAACAGGTTAGTATGCAATAAGAGCGAGCAAAGCGAGCTCGGAACTTGAAGCACTGACTTGATTGGTTTGATGAGCGAGAAAAGCTAGCGAATTATGTCCTCGTCATCCGTTTTGAGTAGTTTTTCTTGTAACCATACCACTTAGTAATAGGAGCCATGCTCAGCAGGGCTCCGTCGACATAGTCAACAAAAGTGGTTTAATAATATTGTTTTCAAATCAGTTTTAGAAGTCTGAACATATTCTTCTACTTATATTTGGTCTGACTAGTCAAAGGCGGCTATTATTCTTTTGAGTTTCAACCTTTGACTGACTGAATCAGTAAATTCTAGGATTAGTAATAAGTAGCTATAGTCGTACTTTAGACCAATTCTTAAAAAGAGTATCCCATAAATATTTTAACCTATTTCGGCTATTGAAACTTTGTCCACCACGAAATACCTTCATGTATGTTAAATAATAAAAGGCTGGGGCTCCCGGATACGGCGGCCTCAGTAACTCATACACAGTTCCGGCGTAAAAACGACACAGCCGGACAGCGCGGGCGACGATAGCGCAGTTATATGTGTGTACGCTGCCTTATTTACAACTAGTCCGTTTCCGAGGTTTCACTCCAAGCCAAGCCAGTTTACTATAAGCCATCAAGTCTTCCAGTAAACTAAATTATCTATAGAACTTTGTGTAGAAGAGCTTCTGAGAATCCGCATCTACGCTGCAAAATTAAATTTATAATAAGGTTTGGCAGGTTCGTTCTTATAATAATTATGAACCCATCAGTGAAAAGTGTATTGTGATTTCATGCACTATCAATTTCACTGTTAATTGTTTCAAGACACTGCAGCGTATTACTTCCGCATGTTTGAACTTTTCATTTCATAAATGGTACGAGTATAGAATATGTAGCCTACGGTCTCCGGACGCTACGATAAAATTAGTTTTGCTAAACTTATATACCTACAGCGAACATATTTTGCAATTTAGATATTATATTATATCGACACAAAAACTAAATTTATTCAGATTTTCTTCTTTAATAATACCTAACTTTTGCGCCCTACCTAGAGAGTAGCTGTAAACCGTTTCTGTCGGTGTCAGCAGAACACGTGCAGGTCATCATCCGGTCGGAGGCGTTCATTGCAGGAGCATGCCTCGACACGGCATGCGTGACCCCGCATCTACATTTTCTCAAGTGCTCCTGAAAATCTTGAGGAATAGTTGAAGATACGTATACACGGCTAGGCAATCACTTACACGGTTATATCGCCGACAGAATCGTGCATGCCATGCCAAATAGTCGCCCCCATATAAAAGTATCTTTGCTAAACACGGAATGAGCGATAGAGTATTAGACCCACCATTTAACATTTATATCATGGTGTAATACTTCAAAAATCAGCGAATGTCACTGATTTTATTTCAGCTTTACAGCTGTTGTTAGTAATACTGAAAATATGAAATGAATTCCGTAAAAGAGCTGTGTCGATTCAGACCGTACCCGACCAAAATTAATTAAATATGAAATAGATATAAAAAACACAGCACATACGCAAATACACCCGAGTAGAGAGAATTAACGAAACTCCAGCGCTATGAGCCCTAGGTGTTTCAGCACCGCCCGTAGCATCATCTCTTGGCTTAATTACGTATATGAAGTCGAGGGTGTGATCCCTAACAGGATTACAACTGGTGCTGCCAAAGTACTTAGTACTTGAACCGTTTTGTATAAAATACATTCACGACAAAATGAAAGTTAAGCATTACTCTATGTAGAGACAGGTTGCCAGGCCATTGTCTACTTATATGCTATGCTATCTACTACAGTTAATGGCCTACATAGTATGCACCTGTCAGCTTGTATGTATTGATCAGTATAACCAAGATTCACAACAAAGGATCTGTAGCTATTTAAAACTAGCAATTTTCGTCAATGATACTTAACGTAACGTGAAACTATTTATTAGGGTGTATTTTTCGTATAAACATGATATAAATTACATTAATTGGCTGTATCTTCCCAGTTTCATACAGTTTATCTACGGTCCGGAATTTCAATGAATTTTTCCCCCGTGGCCATAAAAGAGTAAAAACACTCGTTCTTGAGCACTGCAGCGTTCACTGTAAATTACAGCACGTTAAGAACGTACGGAACACTATTGAATGTTCTAAACTAGAAAACTTAAAACCGCATCGTAATTTATTTATACATTCTGCAATGATGTCGACAGTAATATGTCTATAGAATAATTTCTATTGCTGTAGGACTATAAATACCTACTTATCGTGTACTACTGTCATTATGTCAAAACACGACGTGCGACGAATTTATTACGAGAATTAAACGGTGAAATTCTCCACACAGATCCGTTGGAATTTAATGTTTTCAAAGCAACAAGAGCGTACTAACAAGCTGCGGAAGCTGGTAGATTCGTGACGTTTTCAACGAATTATTTTAATTAATTTGAGGCAAGGTGAGGGTGGTTCCGCATGCGCTGCGACTCCCGAGCCTCCCCTCAGTCGAATCGTCCACGCCACGTAGCACAGTATCCTCTACAAAAACTAATTCAACTTGTGCACCATGTGGGCCCCGTGTGCCTACCAATTACCACTTTGTAACCTAACTATCCGCTTGGCACAGTAAAAACATTCATGACGCCTAAGTTATTAAAGCGAGCAAACTGCAAACTGAACTCGCGGAATATTAAATGAGGTGATTGTATAGCTCATTCTCAAAATACAACATTATGCGTCGTATGTTGGTCAAGGTTTTTTTGTGAGGATTGCACATGAGCTTTAGGAGGAAAACCTGAACTCAACTCCCGAAGAGCCGTTCGAAATTTAATAACATTCAAGTAATAAAATCGAAGCTTGATTAAAGTTATGAGTCTTTTTTGTTGTTTTTGGAATCATAACTACGTAATGGTAATGAATCACATCGTTTAATTTAACTTGTTTTCAAACACTCTGTATAAATACGTCGTTAATCGAAAAAAGTCTCCAGACTACTCTTGTATTGTTCTCATAGAACAGTTTCACATTACCGGAATGATAAAAACCTACCGTTTTATTCGATAAAGCTACTTCGAAATCAAAATTCAGCATGATGCTAGATAAACAATATTGAGGATTGGTTTTAGAAAGACAAAATCCTTAGACATATTTTTTGAGAGCCGAATAGTAATTTAATAACCTCCGGGGATTCGCAAAGAATTGTAGAAGAATAGGTACCTACGGCATAAGTTAATTACACTAATGAACAAGGGAAGGTACGCTCAAAAAATCCACCCCAAGATCACTCCAAAGTCTTTAGTACGATGTTCTTCGCGCGGTTCATTAGCGCCTTGACTTACGCTTGGCTTACATGTCACCTACTATTGTAATTTTTACGACTTAAGTGCTTTCAGTATACGAGAGTGAGAAACTGAATTGTAAATAAACCTGAAATTGTTTTGAAGGTATTTTATCTTAAATTCCTCTTCCAGTGTAAATCTTTCGCACATGGGTAAGTAATTCTAATATGAATTACAGTTATTAGGTCGAAGAACCAACAACAGATGACTATAAAAGTCATCAGTTTGTCCTGCACTAGCACACACGCAGGTGTACTGTGGCTATTATACTCCACTGCGGAAACAATATTGGTCATAGCGTCTCCGAAAAACAGACGACGCCCGCAATCACCACGCTGGGCTCTGTTTTATATGCTTAGGTTGTAGTGGTTATCCTACCGCCTATCGATCTTCAGAGCTTCACTAATAACAGTGAATAAGTGATTTTAATTTTGGAAATTTGAAAGCAGTCTTCTTCCTACTTAAATTAAGCACATCCAGATAGTTTGTTCTTCACCAGTTCCTTCATTTCATTATACGGCCTGACATTGCGATGTTCTTTCATCTTATCTGTGTACCTTCTTGGTCTCGCTTTTTTCTATCTTGCCCTTAATTACCTTCTTTTGTAAGTCTTCATGACGTACCTGTTAGATGGTCTTCAGTTCCCGCTGATAGCTGAAGAACTTCTTTCTTTCAAGTTTCCTTTGGAAAACAGCTAACCGTCATTAGTAGTTATAACTAACCAAACCAGAATTTATTCAACCTTCCGGTGTCACAAGTGAAAGAACAGTTACTAGTAATAGAAAATTAGTGAGATAGAGGTATTATTAGATAAACAGCGTCCAGTAAGTGGCCATTTCTGTTCGCCTATTCGGCAAAGTGGTTCAATCAATCCTACAACAAGCTGTCGCACTTATTGCACATATTAGTAGCAGCCTAAAGCCTAGAATAGACGGAATACACTTTAACATTCTCTCTATTTTAAGCTCACAGTATTCACGGCGAGATATTGGAATGTCACTCTCGATTAACACCATTAGCCATGTCAGTTTCACAGGCGCTAGTACACTGGTTAGGACACTGTAGGTAAATTATAGCGATATATGCTTTATTTCCGATATGCAGGTACCGTAGATGTGTCGTGTGGTTTCTAGAAAATAATAAGCATGCCTTTTTCATCACGCCGGTGTCGTTATAAGCAACTACGGGATTTTGCCGAGGAAATGGGCAGCAGCATCCTTCAGTGCATTAAAAATAACCATACTGCAATCACCAATCCATTTGTTAAGAGTGGTGGTGATTATGGCAATACCAGCTCAGGACAGGACCATTCTTTTTAGCAGTGTTTTTAACACTAAAAAGTACTAATATATGTAGTGTTAGGGGATCGAGTACCAATAAAAATCTATTTTAATTAACTTATTTTAATGTGAATCTAATTATAAAATATTTCCAATACACTTCGTTACGTCCTAACACCGTCGTCCGCCATTAATGATTCCATCTCTCTCTCTCATTCCCTTACTCATTCTCCACTTCATTCTCTTACGTTTCGTTTCTCCCAGCATTCATTCCCACATTCGGCCGTCCTGCACTTATGTCTGTCCTCAGACATTCCTACAAAAATCAAACTTAATGCTAATAATAATCAATAATCATCATACCACAAACATCTTCATAACACATACTAGACATCTAGCGCCTCTATACCACCACATTCAGGCCATTTCTTCATCTGGTCAGCTGAACTGGATGTTTTGTTAGGCCCCTCCTCAGAGCTGTCCATCTTCTCCACTTCATAACGATCATTACGCTTGCATTTGACGATCTTATATGGTCCTAAATACTTGGGCTTCAGCTTAAGTCCAGGGCCAAACTGAGTTCTTTTAATAGCCACCACATCACCTTCGCTGTACTTATAACTCTCTTTCCTTTTCTTATCATAATATTTCTTATTCTCTTCCTGTATCTTTAAGATCTGTTCTTTAGCCTGTAGTCTCATTTCTTCTCTATTCTCATCATAATGTGATGTAGTTTCATCCCGTAACAACTGTAAAATTTCTAGGTCTTCCTTATTGTTCATTTTGGCTCCCATTAATAATTGAAAAGGGGTGGTGTTTATAGATCTCTGGAATGTACTATTCAGGGCCCTCTGCACTCTGCTGACATACCTGTACCATTCAGCAGGACTCTCGACACATAATTTGGTTAGAACTGGTATAACTATCCTGTGTACCCTCTCTACCTGTCCGTTACCGCGTGGCACGCCGGTAGTAATCTTTACATGGTTAATATTCTCTTCTACACAATAATCTTCAAATTCTTTGCTGGTAAAGGCCGTTCCTCTGTCCGTTATGATTCTACGGGGATTCCCAAAAATCTGTTGATGCAACTGGAGTTTATTCAGTGTCTCCCTGCTTGAAGTAGTTTTTGTGGGGAATAACCACACAAACTTGGTGAATGCATCAATGACAGTGAGAATGTGGTTGTACTGCTTCTTAGTTGCCGACAATGGACCAATATGATCTAAATGTAAAGTGTCAAATGGGACACTTTCCTTTTCGATAGGGTGCAAGTACCCTTCTTGCTTACCCTCCTTTCTTGTAGCCAATAGGCACGGAATACAGCTCAGTAGGAAATCATCTATTTTCTTGTTCAAATCTCTTATGTAATAATCCTTGTTCAATGCTTCTTTCATCTTGGCTTTACCAAAGTGACCCTTGCTATGTACTCTGTTAATTATTTCTTTTTCTAAAGATCTTGGCACTACTAACTGCTTCTGCTCACCCTTGTATAATATTTCGTTTTCTAGCCAATAGTCATCGTACGAATTTTCTTTTAAAATCTCCTTAATTGCCTTTAATCCATCATCCTTGTCCTGTGCTTGCCGCATACTATCCTGTAACGTCGTAATAACTGCAACTGTAGGTATTCTGCTTAGGGCATCAGCGTGCTTCATCTTGGTGCCAGCTCTATGCTCCACTTCGAAATCATACTCACTAAGCATGAGCACCCACCTCGCAACCTTGGCTGACAAGTCCTTCTTCTTAAGCGTCAACTCAAATGCTTTACAATCTGTAATAATTTTAAAGTGAATACCATACAAGTAATGTCTGAACTTTTTGATACCTTCTATTATGGCCAGTGCCTCTAGTTCGTAGCTCGAATATCTGCTTTGTATGTCGCTGGTCCTCCGACTCATATAGTGCACAGGGTGCAACCCTGAGCCGGGGTGATTCTGCATGAGTATAGCAGCTAGTGCTATACTTGAAGCATCCGTGTGTACCTCTGTCTTCAACTTGGGATTGAATATTTTTAAAACCGGCCCACTAGCCAAACTATTCTTCAATGTTTGAAAGGCAATCCTCTCCTCATCACAAAACTTAAATTCCTTATTTTTCTTTAATAGATCCGTCAAGGGTTTGGCAATGACTGCATAATTTTGTATATACTTCCTAAAATAGCTTGTCAATCCCACAAAACTGTGCAAATTTTTTAAATTCCTTGGTTCGGGATACCTTGTCACTGCATCAGTTTTATCTGATCCTGGCCTTACCTCCCCATCCTTAACTCGGTGTCCCAAGTATTCTACTTCACGTTGCAACAAGTGTGCTTTTTTCCAATTCAAGTGTAAACCATATCTTGAAGCAACTTGCAACACCTGTTTCAATCTTGATAGAGCTTGATATTCGTCAATAGCTGGAATTATTATGTCGTCAATAAATATAATTAGTGCACCCTGAGCTATCAGATCTCTAAAGATTATACTGACAAACCTCATGAAAGTTTTAGGACAAATAGATAGACCGAATGGTGCACGCAGGAATTCAAATTGCCCGTGGTGAGTTACGAATGATGTGTGACCAATCGATTCTTCACTAACCTTAAGATGGAAAAATCCGTTTTTTAAATCCAGTACACTGAACACTTTAGCACCCCGTAACTTATCAATAAGGTCATCTATCACCGGCAGTGGAAACTCATCCTTGACTATCTTTTTATTTAGTAAGCGATAGTCTACGCAGACCCGAACTGTGCCATCCTTTTTCTTCACCAGTACTAAGGGACTACTATACTCTGAAAAACTCACCCGTATTATTCCTTTGTCTAACCATTCCTCTATTTGTTCCTCTACTAACTGCTGCTCCATTATCGACAAGCGTCGTGGTCTCTGTCTGACTGGGATGTCGTCCTTCAAAACAATCTTGAGTTGGATGGGTGGCTCCTCAGTTTGCAGTGGCTTATACTCCTGAACACACTTCATTATTTCATCCTTCACCACTGAATCTCTCACATGATCAACCACAACATCCACACATCCTGCAAAATAATTTATTTTAGCCAAGTCCCAGTCACATCCCTCAGGTAACAATGTAATATCTCCTTCATTCATAAATACTTTTACACAATTCAAAAACTCTTGGCCGATAATCACTTCATAGGGCATAACCTCCTGAGGAACTACATGGAAAACTACTTTATTGTAATACTGATCATCGATTACAAGTTCGACGGAAGTTTTACCCTTTGATTTGATTTTACACTGACCTAGACCAGACAAAGTTAAGTTATCGTTTGTAATTTTCACATCTAACTTCGACAATAAAGACACTGATAATAAATTTACATCGCTACCAGAATCTATTAGTGCATTTACAACAAATTTATTTAGTTTAACACTTTTAACCGGCTTCTTAGTACACATAATGTCTTTGTTTATTTTTCGCTTGACGTTTTCTTCCGATGTCAAACTGACAGCTGTCAACGATTGGTATACTTCCGTTTCCGTGTCGTCGTCTACGCATTTTATTGGTTGGTCGTAGTCGTTCACCGCTCCGAACATAGCCGTAGATTGCCGAACTCCGCTTCCGGTTGGCGCGACACTAGCGCCACTCGCGCCAGCGCCTACTGCCGCCATTTTTGGCTTCGAGTATACTTTGCCTACCGATGATTTTGTTTTCACAGGGTTCACTGATGTTGTACATTGTTGGCGAATATGTCCGTATTGATTACACCCGAAACACTTCACACCATTTTGACATGCACCCGCTTCATGACCGACACTTCCACAGCTATAACACCGCCTTTGCGTGACCGACGCCGACGATGATGAATATGATGATGCTTGATTTTTCGGTCGCTCGCTTCTATTTGCACGCTCGCCAGCTTTTGTTTTCATTTTCTCATAAATAGCTAATTTTTCTTTAAGCGCCGAGAAAGTCGTCACTCCGTACAATATGACTTTATTAGATTCGTAATCTTCGATTCCGTCCACGATGTATTGAATCGCAATGTAATCGGGAAACTTTGCTCGTCGTGCTAATTCCTTCATTGCTAGCATGTACTGAAAATATGTTTCACTCTTCTGTTTTTTCCTGCTAGCCATTAGTTCATGCATTTCCTTTACGTTTACGGAATCGGGGAATTCTTTGATGAGAGCAGCTTTCAGGTCTTCGTATGATTTAAACGTTTTTTCTGACCTCAGCCACAGCGCCGCCGTTCCTGTTAGCGTTCTTCGTGCTATAATCAGGGTCTGCTGAGGCGTCCATTGGAAAACTTCGGCGTTGTCGTCGATATCTTGCGCCCACTTGCTCGACGAATAAGTTTTGTCGTCGCCGCTGAATTTTCCTATGCCGTGTAGCCCGTCTGAGAGCCCGAAGCTCATCGCCGCCGTCTGTTTATTCTCCGTAGCCATCGTTCCACCGCAATCGTTTGAAAAACTACCTTCTTCGTTTTAACACGGCACACCCAGCACGTGTTCGCCTCGCCGGTACGTCGCACTATGGAAAATATAGGTGCTTTGCTGATTAAAAATACTTTTTCGGAATGATGCTAATTAGACATAATCTTGGTCTTATTTTTTAGATAAAGAGTCATTCTTTCATATTTTAATTGTTTTTCAATAACTTATCACGTAAAATATTGCGTAAAAACGTTAATTTCCGACACTTAGAAATTTCTGTTAAATATACCTTAAAAATCATAGACTTACAGAGTCAAATTTTGGTTGTTTCTTTAAAGAACCTCATATAGTGTTACGTATCATTCGAAAGTTTGTTTATTACAAATTTAAAAACAGTAGTTTTTATTTAATTATGTGAAGTAATATTTTTGGTATAAATATTTTCGTCAAAGATGGGAAAAAATTAAATTCTTAAATTTCGTCGAGACTTTTGACTGTTAGCTACACTTGCCTACATTCTGAATTTGGTATTACTACGTTTATTGGATACCTAATAATATTTTAGTAAAGAATCAGCTGCGCATTTTTGCGCGTTCAGAAGTTATGAAGTAATATGTGGCAGAGGTGCCAAAATGCATAATTGTGGCAAATTGATAGATGAAAGTTTTTTTTTTATCTTTGGTCAAATATCTGTGGTTTTAATATACATTATTGGCGTAAATATGGTTTTGCACACGTTCTACGTGAGAATAAAGAAATCTATGATAAAAGTCGGTACATGATGCACAATAAACTCATTTGTTTTTCCTTTATAAAGTGAAGCACCAAAAATGTTTCATTATATTAATTATTTGCAATCCGCAGTTAGTTACTATTTATAACTATAACAATGAACTAATTCAGTTGCTCAAGGCGTGAAATAATACTTTTCTATATTGAAAACGATAAGACTGTGCCCGCTCTGTCTACGTTTTTACGTGAAAATCGTCATGTTCCATCTGAAAATATTGAATTTATTGTTTGTGCCATCCAGAAGAAATTATTACTGCAGTTCACTATCTAAAGCTAAGTGTACCTATATTTTACTTAGTAATAAAAATTTAAATAAAAATATTGTAAAATGTGTCAAAATATTTTTTTTTTAATTTATTCTGTATTATTTAGTTGTCCTGAAATTTAAAAAGAATTAAAATATCATATTGAAGTCAAATTCATTCATTTGTATAAAGTTTTTACGGATTCCTAAAGTAAAGAGCGAGTAAAACCACGACCTACCACTAGTTCATATTAAAAGTACTATTGGTAAAATTCTTATACTATGTTCTATACGTGTGCAAAATTTGAAGTTACTATGACTGATAATAAAAAAGTTACAGATTTTTAATCAGCAAAGCACCTATATTTTCCATAGTGCGTCGTCGTCGTAACACGCCGTTTCTTATTGGACTCGATCCCGGACGAGCCCCCAAATTTGTAGTGTTAGGGGATCGAGTACCAATAAAAATCTATTTTAATTAACTTATTTTAATGTGAATCTAATTATAAAATATTTCCAATACACTTCGTTACGTCCTAACACCGTCGTCCGCCATTAATGATTCCATCTCTCTCTCTCATTCCCTTACTCATTCTCCACTTCATTCTCTTACGTTTCGTTTCTCCCAGCATTCATTCCCACATATATGTATATCGGCTGTCCCGAAACATGTGGTCTGCCCTCTTTACTGGGATATAGTCCATCTTTTTCGTTTTCTCCCGCTGATCACATATCGTAGATCAATTATTAATTATTATCGCTTATGTAACGATATAAATCTGTATCAAGTTATATAACGCAAAACAACATTTAATTATACCTCTGATCAGGAAATCATACCCATACATAATTATTCAGAGACGAACGCTTTTAACAAAAAAAATGCGGCATGTAACACGACACTGGCGAACAGAGTAGCTCCTTCATTAGTGGGCCGGTGCGGGGCGGTGAGGTCCCAAGTATAGACCACATTTTTTGTCCCGCTACCAGAGAATTTCCTTATAAATTATCACCGTGGATACCGTAATTCAGTACAATGCTGGAAAAAGGCTTCACTTTTACTCTTAGCATCGGTTTAATGTTTAACCGAGTCATTAATATTTTAAAATATAACTAAATAAATATAACTCAAATATTTAGAAAAATCTCAGTTCTTAAAAAACAAAATGCTATGATTTTATTTGAATTAAATTAAACGTAATCTATGATTTAAAACTTTTATTGTACAAATAAACTTACATTTAACACTTATGATTGTTTTAGTATAACTTTATATTGTCACTCCATTTATTCATGTTTATTTTTAACAATCATAATCATAAGTTATGAAATCTATGATTTTGCGTGAATAGACAAATGAAGGGCGTATTTACAAATCTCTACATATAAAAATATATAAAACAAAGTCGCTTCCCGCCGTCTGTCTGTCAATATGTAAGTATGCTTAGATCTTTAAAATTACGCAACTGATTTTGATGCGTTTTTTTTTTAATAGATAGAGTGATTCAAGAGGAAGGTGTTAAGCTTTTTTTTTTAAAAAAAAAAACTTTGCCCCACACTAAGATTTCTCTTGTATCGTGGGTGCGTTTACAGACACAAATCTCACAAACAAACGCCCAGACCCGGAACAACCATCTGTAGGCCATACAAATTTTTGTTCCGTGTGGGAATCGAACCCACGACCCGTAGCGCAGAAGCCAATCGCTTAGCCACTGCACCAAACGTGTCGTCAAGCTATAAAATGTACACGTGCGAAGCCGGGGCGGGTCGCTAGTCTGCTATAAATAAGCTGTTTTCGGTACCTACATTTTCCGTCATGATGTTAGTGTAGTAACTACAAGTAGTTAGCTTAGGTTAAGTATTTTACTTCCCCCCCATTGGCTGGAGACCCTTCAGGTCACGCCAATAACTGCCCGGTTACGTAGAAACCGTCCCCTAGGACGACCTACAGCAGTCAAATAGAAAAAAAAAAAAAACCTACATTTTCCGATCAATCCGTGAAACGCAAACAGATGTTATGCTCTGCCAGATCCTAGTGGCCGAATGGAAGGAGCGACTTGCGCAACCCAGCGCAGGGCACGCCGCGGGAGCGGCGGTAAGGCCCGTGATGGAGGAGTGGCTGGAGAGGTGTCACGGCGACCTCAGCTTCCGGCTGACGCAGGTACTCTCGGGACATGGTTGTTTCGGGAAGTACCTGTGTCGCATAGGCCGGGAGCAGACGCCCGGTTGTCACCACTGCGTCGACTGCCCCGAGGACACGGCGCTGCACACGCTGCAGGCGTGTGCTGCGTGGGCGACGCAGCGCCGCGAACTAGTCGCGGCAGTCGGTGGTGACCTCTCGCTTCCGGCCGTGGTTCTGTCCATGGTTGGGAGCGAGAGTGCGTGGGAAGCCGTCGCCTCCTTCTGTGAGGAGGTGATGGCGACCAAGGAGGGAGCGGAGAGGGAGAGAGAGGCAGCTGCCACTCTCCCTTCCCGCGCTAGACGCACCGGGCGCCGGAGGGCGCGCGACGATCTCCGGCCACCGTAGTGTGTGGCCTGCGGGCGGTGGGTTAGGGGACCCGTCGCCCGACCAGTAACAGGCCCGAGAAGGCGGCGCGCTGTGTTCCGTGCGCGCCTCTCAGGAGGACGTGGGGCAAGGCCCCACAGAAGAAGAGGCCCGCCAGGGGCTGGCGGACCGAGGCCTGCCGGGGTCGCGGTGCATGCAGCCTGCGAATCTCGCGACCCCGGCCAAGGGTCAGGAGAAGGAACACCGTGGGTTTTTAGCCGGTAAGAGTCCGGCATACCCCTTTGCCTTCCCCGGGCGAAGGGCATCCATGAGGATTTTCCCACGAAAAAAAAAAAAAAAAAAAAAGGTTAAGTATTTTACTTCCCCCCCATTGGCTGGAGACCCTTCAGGTCACGCCAATAACTGCCCGGTTACGTAGAAACCGTCCCCTAGGACGACCTACAGCAGTCAAATAGAAAAAAAAAAAAACCTACATTTTCCGATCAATCCGTGAAACGCAAACAGATGTTATGGTAAGCTAAGACTACTCCTTTGTCTAAAAACCGTGGAAAAAATGATTTGCTATTTGACAATTTGTGATTTAACAATATAAATTTTCCGTAGCCTGTACACAGGAAATAACGAAAATGGTGGATATTTGTAAAGAATTCGAAGGTTTTAAATAAATAAATACAATAATACCATCAGTTAGTAAGTACACATATTTAACTTAAAGGTGGGGAAAATAAAGAAGAAAATGTTTGGAATACGCACAGGAAAAGTATTTTTTAATATTTTCATATATTACACAGACGGATGAACTAATAGGAATAAGGTTGGTTTTCCATAATGCGTCACCCTTCCCGCTAACTGTCGTAACTAGCAATCGATAATTTTTCGGTAGTTGCGTTAGCTGTGGCTTTATTTTAATGAATTAATAACTTTGTTGTATTGCTCTTGGCTTCCTCTTTTAAGTTAGTAGTTGCCCTAAAGCCCTAAGGTATTTATTATTTATTTATTTCTATTCATTTGAAGCAGATACGTCAGTCTCTGAGAATTTCTCTGAAAAATTATCAATTGCTAGTTACGACAGTTAGCGGAGAGGGTGACGAATTATGTCACTTTAGAGTCGCTTGACAGCAGAAATAAGTGGTCAAATAGACCACGGTCACAAAGATTTGGATTGACTTAACTTGAGGTTGAAGGTACGCTGTGTATGGGGGCCGTCCGCATATCGTAATTTGACTACGCTTTTTGCAAATGCGTCCTTAACTATTTTTGTACTCAAAGCGATACGTCAAGGGTGCTGGCGGAACCATAAAACACAATAAAGAGTTTTTCAGAAACGATATCTTTCTGTAAATATGCATTCAAATAATAAAAAATAAGTGGACAAATCTACCTACTTACTTAGAAAATTCAAAATTGTTATAAGTAATTACCTGCACTCTAGCTATACCCGGAGCTATTTGTCCCGGCAAAGGGACGAGTAGGTACTTGCACGGTGTAATCCGTCCATCATACCATGCAAATTGAATCACGTCTCTCATCTGCTCACATGAGTGTCTTTCTCTCTGGAAAAGCGTTGCTTTACACCGAACATAAAATTGTACCTTGCATCTACATATGTATGAAATTGTGGTAATTTTTACGTGAAATGGGCCTATCTATTTAAGTCACCAAATGTTCTACCGCAAATTGAAGTATTTTTAGTATAAGTTCATGCAAATATTACGATATGGTTTGTTTACATGGTTTTTAGACAAAATCAATCATATTAGGAAAAATACCAAAATAGTAAGAAGCTTTTACACTCAACCTTCAACATAGGGAATAATTTATTTCGACCCTTAAGTGGTCAAATCATGCTATGTGAATAGTAGGCAGGGACCAGTATTATTTCCAAACAGATATTTTTAGTCCAAGTTTAAACTTTATTTCAATTGCTTAGCTTTTACAGGCATTTATGGTAGACTTAAGGCAGTCAAGAAGTAAGTTGGACCGTCCAACTTATTTCTTGATTGCCTTAAGTCTTAAACTTCATTACGGTTCAACAACATAAGTACTTACATGATTTAAAGAAAAAAAAATGTAATAACGCCTAAATCGTTTAAAAGGGATTCTGGATTCAATGAGAATGTTTGCTTGAACATGCGCATGTTAGACTTGCTGGTTTGCAAAACTAGCATGACGACAAACAAATAAACAGAATTCTAGTCGTCAATATGGATGCTAACCACTCAATATATCAATTCCATCAGCAACCACGTCAACGTGACGTAGGTCGGTAGCGTGACACGCCGCATTTGACCAGCCATTGTACTGCAGCTACTAGTTACTAAGCTTGCAATACATAGAGGTTGGTGCCCCACCCCATTTTAGATTAAAGTTCTCAAAGGGGCCTCTGCGCATTGGACCCGTGTCCCTCGTATGCCTTCCAAAGGACCGGATATCTTCCGCACGGAAGATGAACCGTGATCATCAAGAATAGAGGAAAAAGCCAACAAGCATCACAAATACAAATGAATATACACATACAAGGTTACTCAGAAAGGGGGTACTAATCCGAAAGGGTATTAAAGTACCCATCATAATGAATAACTTTTGTTCTACAACTTTCCCCAAAAGTCAGCAGTTTAAGAGAAATAGCTCTTCAAAAATTACATTAAATAATCGCTAAAATCTATCTATCCTCAGCTATGATCAGCTGTGTTTACATTTTAGGTCATATTTGGAGTCACGAATTAGAAGGTCCTTTTTTTGAATTCGTAACTAAAGCAAGAATCAAGAATTTAAAAAAAAACCAAAATAAAAATTATTTTACATGGAACTAAAAATTATCGAATTTTGAAATTTTAACACTTGCTTTAATTAAAACCGTCTTCAGTGATACTTTATGTGACCTGCAAATTAGTACCCCCTTTCCGACTAATCTTGTATACAATGTGGAAAAAAAGCGGTCGGTGGAGGGAAAGTACCTTAAATATTGATGATAGCAAATTTTACTCAAAGGTCACAGGAAACATTCCTTTATACAGAGTGAATCTCCGTATAGTGCGCATATCTTCTCGTATGTCAGCACGAGCTATATGAAACTAGCTCATGCTGTGGTGAAAAGATTAGCCAGTCAGCAAGGTTGGTAGCGGGGCTGACTGCCCAGGGTGCGCCGGACGTACTTAAGTATCGTCACTCGTGGAGGCTCTCTTCATGCACCCATATGTGATATGATAATTACGCAACGGCTGAACCGATTTCCATCAAACGTAGCTTATAGTTATCCTGATTAAACCAGCTTTCAAGCAAAAATTAACTTAACTAAATTGAGTTATCCGTTTTGGAGTTACCACGCCACAAACAGACATACACACAAACAGAGCCATACAGACAGACTTACAGACATAGGTTTCAAACTTATAAAACATCCTTCTTTTTGCATCATGGGTTAAAAATAAGCTTCAAACGTATAACACCTCTCTTTTTGAGTCGGGAAAGAAAACTAAAAAATTCTTGAAAATGGTGTTTTTGCCTACTTTAAAGCGCAATATATCGTAAACTATTAGCTATAGAAAAAAAAACTACAATTCAAAATTTTAGGGAATTTATTGTCTACAATATTGGTCTGATCTATTTTTGGAGTAAAACCCATAGATAAGGAGTAATTTCATAAAAACTCCAAAAATGAGTTTTAATCCAAGATGGCGGAGCGCGCCGAGGTCGCTCAAGGCCGAAAACTTGAAAGGAGGATGGGCGTTTTGGTACTCATGTCCAATCAAAATGAATTTACCATCGTTGGATAGCTCTTTTCAAGAGTACAAAAAACTACTATGGCAACAAACCCGTATCAATTGTCCGTTTTGAAATATAGTCTTCAGAAGATACTGGATATTCAGTTCGAAATAGAATGAAAAAAATCATATCGCTGGTTTCGCTTGACCGATTTTGATAATATTTGCACAGATTTTGAGCTAAATAAAATTCAGTTAACGGATGAAAATCACAACAAAATCGGTTTAGTATTTTTTCAGTTAAGGGTGATCTATCTATTAAAAAAATCGGACGCGTTTTTTTATGCCTAAAAATAAAAGTCGTTTCCCAGCAATTATTTTAGGTCAATGTTATTTAGTTTGATGTACAGAGTGCTTAGATTTCTTCTATGCGGGTCTTTTTACACACTGTACTTTGTACATACAATAAATGATGAAACTTACTTCGAACTTGTTTTATTTACCTAGATAATGACAAATATTAATAATAATTATTGTAATACCATGCCAAAATGGAAAAAAATGACAATAAAAGTATGTGTACTTAATAGGATGTAACAAAAATAAATAACTTTCAAGCAGGATTACTTCGATCGGACAGCGAATCGGGACTAGCGCCATGGTTATTCTTAATCTACACAAAAATACCTTTCCAACGGTGTATCATTCATTCCGATTGGAGCCAGTACCAGACTCCATACATTTGTGCCCATCATCCTTTCCTAATAACTCCTAAACGTACCACATATCCAAAATTCAGGACTAACGGACCTTTTGCGAGGTAAAACTACCTGGCGACTAGGCTATAAGGTTTTTTTTGTGTTTTTCTCGTTAATAGTAAAACATGGAAAAAAAGCAATTACATTATATGCACTTTATGGAGACTCACTGTAACTATTTAAACATAAGAATTACTGCATTCATAGATTTTTAGAAACTCTCTTGCCTAATCCAATTGAACTGACTTATCTGCAAAAAGTAACATACAGCTAGGGTCAACATTAGGGATCAAATCTCTCTATTAACATTATGTCTTAAAGGAAGTCTATGAACTAATCGCAAATGAACAATAAAATTAAGTATTTTTGTGGGTAAAACTTGCTATTTGTAACTTAGTCATTATTAGATTACAGTCTTTCTTTGATTTAAAACACAATGTTTACTAGAGAGATTTCATGTGTTTTTATGCTCCTATTGTTCGGCGGCATAAAAATGCTGGTTGATATTTTTTCGCGTTTGAGGTTGTTCGATTCGAAAGTTTTCACAAACCTTGGCATGCAGATACGCTTCTTTTCAAATATAAAGGAATGTTTCTTTTAAGTAAAATCTTGCTATCATATAAATATTAATGGTACTGTCACTGCACCGACCGCCTTTTTTCCATCCTGATTTTGAATGCGATTTTGTGTATCCCTGAAAATATGAAAAAGAATATTACTTTGATTCGATATGAGTACTATTCTATTACCTAGCGACGTAAGTTTCCATTTTCTTGAAGATAAAATCATAACAGATTACACGGAACACGAAACGAGGACAGGTACAGTACAGAACTGTACAAGCGTTACAAAGAGAGGCGGCGACGACGACTAGCGCCAACTCGTACCTGGAAGACTAAGCGGACGCCGGAGTTTCATCAAGCATCAATAGTTGGCGGAACAAAGACGGATAAGTTGGAGGCGAATGGCGGACTGGATCCTCGCTCGTATCTGAAACTGAACGAGATCTCGCTTTGTTCGTAAACAATGTGCAGCGGACAAGGTTTCCCATAAAACTTTGAAACTCAAAAATGAACTCCGACGGGGCTACGCGAACTTTACCAGGAATCTTAAATTTATTAGTTATAGGTTATTAACTGAAGTTCTGAGTGGATTTTCACGTTCGTTGCCAGGCACCAAGGATTGAGATCTAAGAAAACAATGAGCGCGGAGGCTGTTCAATTAAAAGAACAAATTAACTGTACCTACTTTACCTACGTAGGATATAGTGTTGTTTCTGGCAAAAAGGTCAAAAACCATATTAGATTGGAAAATCCTACTAAATCATCAATGCAATACTTCACAGCAATAATATAAAATAACAGAAATCAGGACTTATTTTTATTAGAAATCTTAACTTGAAATACAAACAAAAACTTGATATTAATTATTCAACACTAGGCACCATATTAAGTACAAGAATGTAGAGCAGAACGACAATTAATTAATATCATCACCTGATGTTAGCAATCGAATTAATCAATACAGGGCAATACAAAACTTCGTAGGCAAATAAAATCGAGAAGCGAGAACAAATGGTCTCGGTTAAGTGAAATTAACTGCGAGGAATCGGCTTAAGAAACGACAAAGCCGTGGCCAGGCTATCAATTTCCCAGCCCCACTAATATTCGATTCCACAGTAGATTCATGTGTTTTACCACTTTTGAACACACTAGTCCTGTAGGGTTACCTACAGTATTTGTACCAGATATATAATATACGCAAGATTATAGTGGATCTAAAAATATTGTCCATTAATGAATCGCCTAAACAGCTTATGCATTACCAAATAAAAAAAGTTCTATAGATTCTAAGTAATAAAAATGCCAAGAAAGAGAGTTTTTTGGCAAATTCTTATTTTTATAGTTGAGCATTGACACTAAATAACGCATTCGTTGTATATCTCAATTTCTCCAAAAAATATCGATACTAGAATACATAATTCTGTTATAAACAGACTATTGTATCTAAGTTTTTTTGCTGAAACCATACAATTAGGGTTACAAAAAGAAACTTAACAAGAAACGTTACATGTTATGTAATTATGGAGGAGAGTTAATCACTTAACTGTAAACTACCCTCAAGTGCGTCACTTATTTGCCATACCGTGTTCTCGTAGACCGAGACGTTCAAGAAATATGTAATTTATAGGTGCGAATATATTTTGACGACACGTTTGGTGCAGTGGCTAAGCGATTGGCTGCTGCGCTACGGGTCGTGGGTTCGATTCCCACACGGAACAAAAATTTGTATGGCCTACAAATGGTTGTTTCGGGTCTGGGCGTTTGTTTGTGAGATTTTGTGTTTGTAAACGCACCCACGATACAAGAGAAATCTTAGTGTGGGGCAACGTTTTTTAAAGAAGAAGAAAAAATATAACTTAAAGTCGTACCTATGACAACTTATTTCAAGGGACAGAATATAACCAAGTATTTTTATTTTTACTTTCACAATGGTATCAAATCTATGTCCACCTAGAGTACAGTTGCCGGGCCTTTTATTATCTTTATGAAGAAAAATGACAATTTGTAAATTAAATTATCTAAGTAGTTGTGCATTCATATTACCTTTAGATAACAGCTTATAATCTACGACGATCAACAACTAGTAAATAACGAATAAATAGAATGCTTAATTTCTTGTCTTTCGAAGGGCAATCCGAGCCATCCCTGCTAGCGAGACGGACAAATGCGACGGCAAATGTCAGAGGTAAAGTAACTTCGAACGCACTATAGTGTAGGTACCTAGCTAGATACACAAAACGAGATTGAGTCAACCTCATTGAATAAAAACTTCGCTGAGTTTGTAATCGCAGACGCTTCCTCGTTTAATTTAGTTCGTAACGTTGGAATAAAATCAGTGCGTCTTAGTAGGTACCTTCTCTAACTCTCGATTAAAGCTTTTATCGGAGGACTGATTAAGTGTCGAGACCAGGATGGATTTATTGTAAAAGTTGGCCGTTCACTGAGGTTAGTGATTCAAGCCCGCACACTTTAGTCGAATAATTGTCTACGTGATCGGAATGGAGGCTTCCTGCCGCCTTTAATAAGATCAGATAAAGAGCTCACTCTGGTGCAGGTGTGTGCGCAGATCTATTCAGCTGTGGCTCAATATCCCTCCCCTCATATACCTATGTCTGTTCAAGCATCTATATTCCTCACAGTAGATTCTGACTCCACCGTTTCTCAGATGCTTTGATATGTTTCTTTGAAATTGAATAAGTTGCAGTGTTGTTAATCATCTAATTAATCTACTCTAATATCGTCCAAAGAAAGCTCTTACAACTGAATCACTTGCGTGGATATGCCGTAAGAAACATACCTTAATCATGTAAAATAACGACTATTCTAATAATCTGTTTTCATAATCAAACATAATTAACTAATCTCTAACTCGTTCTTTGCGTTCATTAATCGATTAACTAAAATCTAAACGGTAGATACGTTAGGCCCGTAACTCATGCAACGCTGCCTCTACCCGTGGCCTGTGATGGCTGGTACAAGAATTACGAACATCCATCAATTCGTTTAGAAAAGGTCCATATCAAAGTAGATAGTCATCCATCAATAGGAACCGGGACGTTAGACTAGGTTGTGGATGTAGCCAAAAGAATTGTTAAACAATTATTTAAGCAGTTATTATAAGTAATAGTTTTACCTTGTGTTGTGTAGGGACGGGCTAGAATATCAAACTTCCTCATCGCACGCTGGGAATAGACTCGTGTAGATTCAACACGGTCTGTACGATCCTTCTGGATAGCTATCACCCTCACTTTAAAGCCCAAGCCAAGTACGCCAAGCAGTTTAATGTGTTTCGTCAAGTGTATGTGAGGGCCAGAGAGGAATAGGCGAATCCTGAAGATGAAGAATCTTTGTTACTTGGACCGTGTGTACAGTGCTGCTAGGTGTTCCGTTTTACTGAACTGTTCAGGATATTAGCCCCATTTTCAATGTTCGGTATGAACAAAACACTTATATTTCGGTAATTTTATACCGAAATATAAGTTGTTTTGTGTATTGTGTTCACCCTCAGCTCAGCGAATCCAAGCAAAGGTCGCGTTCGACTCGTGACCTCGCCGCGTGATTAGCTCATGATTAAGGGCTCCGTTTGGGCCCGGAACTAGTCGGGCAATCCCGAAAAATGCACGTGAATAAACCGTAAATAATCATAAATCCAAGCAAAGTAAAGCAAATTTTGACAATTTGATCTAGCAGTTCTGTTTAGACCCTGTCGGCTCTTACCATCAGTACCTACCCCAAGTGTGAGTTTTTCACGTTACTACGCCAAAAATGTATGAAAATTTATGCAGCGCCTCTAGCGGCGAATAGCGTGACTAAAAATTAGTTTGACACTTATTATAGTAAACTATTCGTTACGGAAACGTGTAGTAAACTACCTAACTCACACTAGGGGTACCGACTAGAATCCAACGCGACCAAGTTTTGTTACTTGGACCGTGTGTATCTTAGACCCTGTCTGCGCTATCAAGTGCGATAAGGGTCAATCGGAACCAAGTCAAAGAATTTAAAAAAAGTAGAGTACTGCGTGTAGGCTCACCATTCATTGTCACCAATCATATGCTTTTATGAACAATGATTGTAGGTATTTGTAGGTAGTAATTATATGCACAGAATAAAAAACGGACCAAGTGCGAGTCGGACTCGACGTACTTAGGAGGTTTCCGTACCTTGGAAAGTTCAATTTGCATTCACTTTGATTGTAAAGGAATTTTGCTGATTTGTAAAAAACTACGCTAGTTACAGACGTTGTTTTATTTTTCCTGAAATATTTATATAATCTTCTATCAACTCGATTTATTCCCGATATATCGCTAAACAAACTTCGGAAATAAGAGCGAGGGGATTGGCATTTTTACAGTCATTTTTCATCATAAGTCAAAGCAAGCATAAACGAAAATAAAAATATATTTTATAATGTGCAAATGAAGTTCTTTCATAAGATACCACACTTGAACTATCTATAGTCATCCCATTTTAAAATGTCAACCCCTCCTCCACTTTAATATTGCAGTGTGGATGGACAAACATTATTTAAAACTATTTCAAGTCGATACCATTATTATTTCTTGAAATAAGCAGGGGGCCTACTCCCTAAGTCCGTCAACGAAATCAGTCGCCCGTCCGAAAGTAGCCTGAAACGTAGAAGTGAATAAAACAAGTGTCAAGTTCAACTTTTCGGACGGGCAAAAACACATCGGTATTAAGGACAACTGTCAAATCGTTTTGTCATTCATTCTTAGTTCGGGCCCCGAAATAATCGTATGTCCGTAGGTGGTAGGGAGTAGGAAACGCTCGTAACTAAGGCCGAAACCACGGACTTCGTGCTTAGGGAGTAGATCCCCAGCTGTGAGAGAAAGACGGACGGACGGACGTCCGTTCATCCCGACTATAAGTTGAAAGAAAATATCATCTAAAAGAAGCTATTTTCAATTTTGATGATTATAAAATCTTAACTACAAAAACAGGCGGGCGCATCCAACTCTCTCAGAGGACTTGTGTGAAGGACCGACCCAAAATATAGGTACATAACCGAATGCATAAAAATGTATAGATACGTACGGTCAGCATCAAAAGTAGCTGAACATTTGAGTTTTTAAACTTGGCATTAATTAGAAAACGAATTGTTTTAAAACAAAAAGTTTAATGGATACCTAGAGCTGCTAGATATAGCTCTAAGTATGCCTAAAATTTTTTGCTTCCTATCAATTAGTTATCTAATTAATGCAAAGTTTAAAAACTCTAATGTTCAGCTACTTTTGATGCTGACCGTACATACCCAATCGTAACAGATAAACCGATGAAATATTACGCTAGTATTAAAAAAAATTAAGTATTCAATAAATTCACATTCAATAACCCATAACCGTAAAGTGAACATTGATACCTATATACACACAAACACCTACTTATAAACTGGTAGCGAGCGCCATAACCAATTTAGGAAATAGTGTTTTTGTTTGCAAATCTATCTATTTTAGTTTAAAACTGAAAACCAAATAAATGTTTATTCCTTCGATTTGTTGTTATACTTACCCTCTGTTGGGTGTAAGTATCAATAGGTCTTAAATAAATAATCAGAAACAAGGGCGGAAGGGCCTAAGTACGGGACATTAACAAGGGTCCAGTCCAATTTTCGTCCTGTCCACGTTGATATATTGAGGGCCGATGTGAAGCCGTTGCCCACCGCGCCGGCCGACGACACAACTCATTTACTTTTTTCACCAGATACCGAACACAATGATTGCATTGCGATAACAAAATCAAACTAGGAAGGTGTGTAGGATTTCAGTGGCTTTATATATTTTTTTGCTCTCCAAGTAAGACAAGTCTCAGTTATTATTCATTATACATAATAAATATGTTACCTAATGTGATTACACTAAAAATAAATCTTATAATAACTACCTAAATTTTCTTTCATATTTTCATACAAGATTGACAAGAAAAAGCTTGAAAAAGATCCTAAATATATTATAACGTCGTCCTTCCAAAATGTTAAGGGATTGTACCTACGTGACAGTGTTACAGAAGATTGTTTGTTTTCTAACAGCCATCATTATTAGTTAGGAATTACTAATAATTATGTCTGTTAGAAAAGAAACACTGTCACGTCTATAAAAATTTAACGCGACTTAAAAACGACAAATTATTTATAATATCTTCTATATGTCAATGAATCTTCGTCGAAAAAGTTATCATCAGTCTAAAAAACTAAATCAGTAAGATTTATTTTTTAGACTGATGATAACTTTTCTATCATGAAGATGGTTTTATACAAACGTATGTGATTTTTCAATATTGTCGCTTGTTTTTGATGACGTACGTACAATAGTAGTGTGCAATTGCTCGTCTTCCCGATAATGATTTATCCACCACATCATACGTGTAATATTGTCTAGCTGTGATATGCCTGGATTGCAATCGCCCACGAAACATCCAAAAATCATTTCCCTGCTCCTGCAACTCCACTAGGTGTTTGTCTGGCAAATAATTGCTGAGCTCGTTAGTGAGAGATCCGTTGTCGAGGAAGTCATCGCCATAATAGCTTCTTGCTTCTATCTACCTGCTTAACAGCCGGCCGAGTCAAGTTTTAAGATTACCTACCTTATATTGTTTGTACTTTGTTTGTTATATTTGTTCGGGTTGGTATGTGCAGGCTATAAATGTACGACAATAACTTGTGCTTCACAAAAACTTCAATATATTCAAAACTTCATATTCTGACAAGATTTGTTTGATTTGTTTTAGTTAATTCATTTAATGGAAAGTGTATAAAAAGACAGACTTTTTGAACTCAATTAAAATCAAGTACAGCGGTGCTACAACTTCGGTGCCCTAATAAGAAATGCTCAGGCGGACCAATTCTATCAGAATATAGCACTTTTGTTTTTTGGCCGGCACTTTCACATTTGGACTGAAATGGATGATGTCCTTTAACGCACTCATAACTCACCAAAAACGGACTTAAAAAAAGTATAAGGCGTACAGGTACGAGTAATGAGTAAGTTTGACTGTCCATAAGTCAATTATTAATAGTTAAGTCAGCAGTCTCGAAGGAAATTATCTTTAAAGCCCAGAAAAGATGCTTCACAGCCATATGCAGCCTAGACACAACAACAAGCTGCCAACCATTTTTTAAACATTATCCTAAAATTGTTAACATTGCCTTCATTGTGTATTTATGCAGTGAGTATCTTTATTAGGACGAACACTTACCTATACAACATTGCATCTAAAAGTCATTATAGAAAACTACGGGATAAGAATAAACTGGAGCTTGAGATTGCGTACGGCACCGGCACAGCATTGCTGAGTAAGAGTTTTCTTTACATGGCACAAAAAATCTATACATATAATAAAACAGTAAAAAAACTGTGTCTGTACATTGAAAATATTAAAAAAACAATAGTTGAGGGGGGTTTAGAAACAGTAATAGAGCACGAATCCAAAAAAAAAAGTCTGTCTGTTTGTCTGTTTGTCTGTGTGTCTGTTTGTCTGTTTGTTTGTACACGCTAATCTTCGGAACTACTGGACGGATTTGAATGATTTTTCTTTTGTTGTATAGGTATTAAGTCTGGGCAACATATAGGCTATAATTTATCTTGAAAACTTGAACACCTGATGCAGAACCGTAACAGACCAGCTAAACTATAAGAGATACAAAAATGGTACCATAGCAAAAATTGTTCCACGTGATGAGCATTTTCTGTTGAGAGAATAAATTTGAAGATCTGGAACACCTGAAGTGGAACTCCAAGAGCCCAGCTACACTATAACATATATAGGAATGACGTTTTAGCAAAAGTTGTTCAATCTGATAAGCACTCTCTGTTGACTTATAAAAATCGAAGATCTGGAACACCTGTTGTGGAATTCCAAGCGCCCAGCTACACTATAACATATATAGGAATGCCGTTTTAGCAAAAGTTGTTCCATCTGATGAGCACTCTCTGTTGACGTATAAAAATTGAAGATCTGGAACACCCATTGTGGAATTCCAAGCGCCCAGCTACACTATAACATATTTAGGAATGACGTTTTTGCAAAGGTTTTTCAATCTGATGAGCACTCTCTGTTGACTTATAAAAATCGAAGATCTGGAACACCTGTTGTGGAACTCCAAGAGTCCAGCTACACCATAACACATATAGGAATGACGTCTTAGCAAAAGTTGTTCGGTCTGATGGGCATTTCCTGTTGACTAATAAAAATCGGAGATCAGAAACATCTGATGTGGAAATCAAAGCTACCACTAATTTCACTGTATAATTATAAAATAACATAAGCTGGGAGTACCTCCACGCGGTGAAGGCGGTAACAGCTTAGGACTGATTTTCGATGACGATGGTATATCATTGAAAGTTTGACTCTACTGGCCAAAACTTCCATTTTTTTTTTATTTTATCGAATAAATATGCCTTCGGGCTTATGTTATTTGAGTGTTTAATTTCCTTTTCCATTTATTTTCGTAACACGGTAGCCTACCCTGTAACGCAGGGGAGCAGTCACTTAGATGTTAATTGATCAGGTATCTTCACAATAAAACTATAGCCATGCCTATAAAGAGGCCAAATCTTTCCCGATGTTCCAAAGGAGCTAAAAGATTGAGGATCATAAGATCCCAAGAATCTACCGAAGAGCGTCAGGAGAGACTTGATGCTGTTCGAGAATATCAGGTTGCAACTCGCTCCGTGTAAACTTCTTCGGATCGCGAAGCACGCCTGCGTTCTCAGCGTATTTACGCATCTACATTCAGGTCTCTAGAGACCAGTGAAGAATATGATGCGCGACTGACCGCTGATCGTGAACGTCATGCATTGTCTCGCGAGTCGGAGACGTTCACGAAAAGAGAATTACGCTTGAGTTCGCAGCGTATATACACATCGACTTCGAGGTCTCTAGAGACAAGTGCGGAACTTGATGCGCGACTGACCGCTGATCGTGGAAGTCATGCATTGTCTCGCGAATCGGAGACGTTCACGGATAGAGAATTACGCTTTAGTTCCAAGCGTACCTACGCATCGACTTCTAGGTCTCTAGATACAAGTGGGGAACGTGATGCCCGCTGATCGTGAACGTCACGCATTGTCTCGCAAGTCGGAGACGTTCACGGATAGAGAATTGCGCTTGAGTTCCAAGCGTATCTACGTATTGACTTCTAGGTCTCTAGAGACAAGTGGGGAATGTGATGCGCGACTGACCGCTGATCGTGAACGACATGCATTGTCTCGCGAGTCGGAGACGTTCACGGATAGAGAATTGCACTTGAGTTCCAAGCGTATCTACGCATTGACTTCTAGGTCTCTAAAGACAAGTGGGGAACGTGATGCTTGACTGACCGCTGATCGTGAACGTCACGCATTGTCTCGCGAGTCGGAGACGTTCACGGATAGAGAATTGCGCTTGAGTTCTCAGCGTATCTACGCATTGACTTCGAGACAAGTGCGGAACGTGATGCGCGACTGATCGTGAGCGACATGCATTATCTCACGAATCGGAAACGTTTACCGTTACAGAATCACGCTTGAGTTCTCAGCGTATTCGTACATCTACTAACAGGTCTTTTGAAACGAGTGATGAACGGGATGCGCGACTAACTGCTGATCGAGATTATCATACATTGTCCCGAACACGCATACAAAATTTTCATAATCAGTTAGAAAGTGAGAGAGAAAGAATTGCTGGAGTACGGCATGAAGAGACAGAAGAAGAGCGCAACGAACGTTTGAATTCTGATCGACTTCGACATTCTCTGAACAGAATGTCGATATCATCTGAAGAATCGGATGTGGACCAGCTAAAGTATAAGAGATATAAAAATGGTGCCATAGCTAAAATTATTTCACGTGAAGAGCATTTTCTGCTGTGAGAATAAATTTGAAAATCTGGAACACCTGTTGTGGAACTCCAAAGCCCAGCGACACTATAACATATGTAGGAATGACGTCTTAGCATAAGTTGTTTAGTCTGATGGGCATTTCCTGTTGACTTACAAAAATGAAAGATCTGGAACGTCTCGAATCGTCTTTCGCATCCCGTTGTTTTCCCGTCCCCGGGTTCTTAGAATTCAACATCAGACGCTTCAGATCTTCGATTTTGACGACCCCGTTGTCGCTGGCATAAGCAACAGGATCCGCGTACGAAGTCGCGGGCAGAAGCTAGTCTTTAATAAATTACCAGATGACATTAAAAAATTTAATACAACGCACTTAAAAAAATGTATGAATAAGTTTTTGGTTGAAAAATGCTATTACAGATCGACATGAATAATTTTACTGACATTTTCCACTGAATTATAATTTTAACATCGTATTAAATATTTGCACGCCTTGTTGTGGCAAAATATAGAGATACCTACTAACCTCATTCTGTAACAACGTTACATGTTAAACATGTACTTACCTATTTTGCAAATAAAAATGATTTGAATTGATTTAAATTTGCTACTAATTTGACTACAGTTCATTGCGTTTTCAAAACTGATTAAATCCCTGTATGTATATTTAATTTTTCCACTTATAGTAGATGGTCTTATGCCCGGTTTCTGGGGTCTATTAAACTCTCAATAACTATTGATTCGAAAAAGTTAACGGTAAGATAAACTAAGTTCAAGTTTTAGTACTATTCAATCAACAAATTAATAAGTTCGCAAAAAGCCCACTAGACGGGTCTATATCTAAATATATTTTTCTCGCCTAAAAACTTAACTAGGCTAACGTACCTATTTATGATGTAAATTAATGGGTTCTAGGGCAGGATTAATGATTTCACAAATGTGTATCATAGTGCCCTTGTTAAAACGAGATCTCATGTTAAACTTTTTATCCACGCTGGAATGCCTAAATTCACTATCCAAAATAAAATACTAATAATACAACTGCAAATACTCTTGTAAAAATGTGAAATGAAACGACAAATTAAGTTATGGAACCGATAAACGGCCAAAATTGGTCTGTCAAGTTAACTATAGTTTGAACTAAGATCATTTTTGACAGGGGTGTCCAGAAACCCTCATCATCTCATCTTTCCGCCCTTATCCCATGTTACTTGGGGTCGGCGCAACACGTTTTCTTCTTCCATTCCGTCCTGTCACCCGTCATGATATCACTGACTCCCTTCTCTTTCATATCATTCTTCACACAATCCATCCATCTTTTCTTTGGCCTCCTTCTTCCTCTCCATCCATCCACATTTATATTCATAACTCTCTTAGTCACATGCGTTTCATCCCTCCTCTTCACATGCCCACACCAAGACAGACGGTTCCCTTTCAACTTTTCTATCACTGGCGCTACTTTCGAACTTCCTCTAATATACTCATTCCTGACCTTATCCATTCTGGTCACTCCACACATCCATCTCAACATTCTCATCTCCCCGACATGCAATCTTTTTTCATCCGTCTTCTTCACGGCCCAACATTCCAATCCATACAGTACGACAGGTCTTATCAAGGACTTGTAGATTTTCCCCTTTAACTTGAGAGGCATCCGTGGGTCGCAAGTTATTCCAGTGACCTGTCGCCTTTTCAAACATTTCCTGAGTTGATCCGGTGCGTTACGTCTCGGTGGCCCGTGGTGGTGTCCAGAAACCCTATGTGTCACTAAATACCAATAAATTAGCGGGCGCACACGCATCGGCCTATCACCATAGTATCTAAGTACCTATGGGAATACAATACATACCTAATTATATTGAAGCCTAGTGGTTTTAATCATTATTCAAAACCCTCAACAGCACTCCTGAAGCTTGGCATTCAAACACTGGACTACAGGGTGTTAACGAATTCGTGTAATTCCTTCATACCACGTAATCTACTGGTGACACAGATTAACTCTAAATGGGAATTTTTGAAAATCAACTAAAAAATATTCAAAAAAAAATCTTGATTTTCTATTTATGAGTGCAAAGAGCTATATCGCGTTAGTCGTGCCTGCCAGTCGCGTCGCCGTGCTTTCATTAATTTATGCGTGGCATCGAAAGGTTCACAAAAATAAAAATAAAAATTTGCAAAAAAATAAATTCTTATTTTTTTACTGAATTCTTATTAGGCGGTTTAGATACGATCGGTAGCAAAGCCGCATGAAAAAATAATAATTTTATTTTTTTATTTTTGATATAGGTAGCTAAATCCCGTGCGGGGCCTGTCTACATCAATAGTAGATCATGTGGTTTTAAGGAATTACACCACGGAGTAGAGAATTCTCTTCTCCGTGAATTACACGAATTCGTTAACACCTTGTAAACATCACAGTCTGTTTAAGTTAGCTGTGGTGTATGAAAAATGATTCGATTGTGATCTTCAATAATTCTGATTACAATAACCCAATAACGATACGTCTGCTGTTTGTCGTTGAAGAGTTCCATTATCTATCTCCGAAATACTTCATCATATCATGACAATTTTTATATGGCACCACCGAGGGATTACACTCTTTCAAAATGAAAACAAAACATGAAACTACTTTTTTTGGGCATTCGTTTAAAAAACACGTATAATCCAGCAATCTCAGAAAAATCTATGTACATAAATACATTAAAAAAACCGGTCAAGTGCAAGTCGGACTCGCGCATGAAGGGTTCCGTGCCATTACCTATAAAAACGGCAAAAAAATCACGTTTGTTGCATGGGAGCCCCCTTAAATATTTATTTTAATCTGTTTTTTAGTATTTTTTGTTATAGCGGCAACAGAAATAAATCATCTGTGAAAATTTCAACTATCTAACTATCACGGTTCATGAGATACAGCCTGGTGACAGACGGACAGCGGAGTCTTAGTATTAGGGTTCTGTTTTACCCTTTCGGTACGGAACCCTAAAAAAGAACACCGAATAGAGAACGCTCCTCCTTTTTGTGTTTTGTTTCACCACTCTATAGGTCATTAATTAGGATCAAATCTCCCCAATAAAAGAAACCGTTAACGCAAGTGATAATGAAATTCTGACTAAATACCTAACAGGTGTACTTTTTTGCAGTATCATCAATTCGATTCCCAGCTCAGGTAAGAGACGTTTTGGATTTTTTGAATACAGTATTTCTTATATTTAAAAAAAAATTGAAGTAATAACCAAATGTTTTGGACGCCCGGTATATTCTGAAGACGATCTCGTGTCGTCAACATTGACCGTCGACTGTTGGACAAATTCCTCTCCGAAAAATGAATCATCATGCTGGATAGGCGGAATGGATGACGAGCGGATACCTAGGCTTCATAAAGGAGTTTATGTACACAGATTTATCCGAGATTTGTGGACCGATTTGAGTAATTATTTATTAGTTGGTGCGGAATATTCTCGAGTTAGTCCCACCACATGAATTTCAATAAGTTTGGTTTAGTATTTTTTTATACAATATTATTAAGGCGCTTCCCCCACCGAAAGTGGCGCCACTTCACAAAAAAAACATTATTTCTGTCAACACACAACATATTGAAATTTTGTACGTACAACATTTTAGTCAAGTGTTGTAGAAGTTTTCGAACACCAAATATCAACACTAGAGCTTCTGGATTCGAAGTTTTAGCGATAAGTACCAAAAACGGCCGTTTTTAGCATTAATTACTAAAACTTCTATCCTAGGATGTCAAGTGTTGTTTTTTGGTATTCAAAAATTTCTACAACACTTGACTAAAATGTTGTACGTACGTTTCAATATGTTGCGTGTTGACAAAAATAATGCTTTTTTTCTGAAGTGGCGCCACTTTCGGTGGGGGAAGCGCCTTAAGTAGTAATTTGAAAATGAATAACCTATAGACGACGTTCTAGTAGTAGTCCACGACTTTGTACACTGTTATATTTGTAATTTGTGGCACAAAGCGTTTAAAAACTTAAAAAAAGTACAAACCGACTTAAAAAAAAAACTGTAAGGAGTAGGTAAAATAATTGGCATTTATAAAATTTAGTTTTAAATGTTGATGCCTTCAATTTGATTCAACGTGTGGAATTAGCACCGACTTCTGAAACTGTTAATTTTTTTTATTATTATTTTACTCCATTCAATTTTTTTAAATCAGTTTTTACTTTTATGGTCTTATCAATGTAATTTTGATTTTTGTTGCCAAAGCAGCTTGGCTCTAGTCAGTAGAGATTATCTTCAGTCCGCCCACCCTGCCTATTGTCTAGGAACGTAAATGTCAAGATAAGGAAAGGAAGGTTTCAAAACTTACTCCAACTACAACTCCACTCCGTGACACAAACCATTTTGTTTCAGTTGCGAAAAAAAACTACGAAGCAAGCTCGTACCTCAAAAACTTGAGAATCCCGCCATTTTTATATCAAAATCAACTATCATTTTTTAAAGCATCAAGAAATCTTTATCATTTGCCATTGCTAACCAACCCTATAAACATTTTCACGACTAAGAAACTACCATAAGTGCTTGAAAAAGAAAAAGCAAAGCGACTAACGCAAAATTTCAGTCTCTGCAAGCCAACAAGTTACGGACGCTGGCGGTGCTTTAAAAATTCAGTGTGTACCGACCCGCCACGCTTGCATTTTTGGAGAGTACTAAAGTCTGCTTCGTTTATATTAAAGACCTCTATCTATTCGTTTTATCCACCCCGAAATATGCTTTCACTCTCGTTGGCTCTTCATCCCGTAAAAGAAGCTAACTCGTTACTACATTGCCCGCTTTTCAAGTGAAAAAATCTTGCATGATGTCCAGATTTTGTAGTTTTGGCTTAGGGCTTAATATAGATAATTTGATTATCCTGGTACTATTACGAAAATGCCCAAAATGCTCAAAATGTCCAATCCAACTGCAGACTGCAACAGGCTAATTTGTTTATTTTATCTTCACGCTCATTATTGTCATTGATCTATAATCTATATAAATAAAAAGAAAAGTCCTGACTGACTGACTGACTCATCAATGCCCAGCCCAAACCCTTGGACCTAGAAAGCTGAAATTTTGCACAGAGGTTCCCTTTATAATGTAGACAAGGAATAAGGGAGGATTTTTCGAAATTCGACCCCTAAGGGAGTTAAATAGGGAATGAAAGTTTGTATAAAAAATCGTCACTTAACGGGTTCAAAATTTCACGCAAGCGAAGCTGTGGGCAAAAGCTAGTTCATCATAATTAATTATCAGATCGTAAACATCGACTGCTGAACATAGGCACCAGAGAGATTGGCACCTCTCAATGATCGCTCCGATTTATGGTCAGAAGAGTAATTGCCACGCTTGGAAGGCGAATTGATAATCGGAGCTCGCTGTTATTAGCAGACAGAAGGACGCTAACGCAAACGACACATTTTAAAGTATTTTTGTAAATCAAAAGAAAAAATGCTATCATGTTTCACAAAAATACACAATATACGTTTTATAAAGTCAATAAAAATAATGCAAAAGTAGGCACATACATATGGACAATTAATAAAATATTGCCTTAATGATGTTCATTTTACATGTCTTATTAAAAACTAAAAAAAACTATTTCGCGGGCCGACTGATCGCATTCACCTAGATTTAATCAAATCCTAAGGTTTGTTACGGACCTCTAAGTTAATGCTTATCTTAGAGTTGGCCGGTTTTTAAGAACAAGCACTTGGCCGGTTTAAGATTATTTTTAGGCCCTGGAGGCAAACCGAGCTTTATTATGACAAGATAACAATGTCTCCCAATAAGGAGGTATTGCCTGTACATTGCAGCCTCAACTAAGGCAGTCATCAGTACCCCGACGATCATCAGCATACTATAGAGCAACTCGAGCAAAACAGCGATCACTGTAAATCACCTTTATATTAGTTGTAATGCTCATCAATATTTTAAAATATTCCATTTGAATGCATATATTTATGGATAAGCCGTTTTTCAAGTCCTGTGGACAACAGAAGCTCATTAAATTTTAGGCGATCTACTGTGTTGCCAAGTTAGCCGTTGTTTTACTAAATTTGGCGAAACTTATGATGCATTTAATAATAATCATTTATTTCAGGAAATTATTCCCATATGCATAAGCACTACAAATAACAAACAAATATACTTAGGCTTCATTAAGTCCCACCGCTCGGACAATACGCTCAGGATACTGTTAGTGTTATTTAGCTCCGAAATTAAAACTTGGCCAAATAGAAAACATGCATGTGATACAAAATCTATTGGTTTGCGCATTAGTATATATGCAGTTATCAAAATTATTCAGCTGAATGAGGTGGCTACGGCTACGTTAGTATACTTCGCATATTATTTACGTCAGCTGCTGAGCCTCACTCACAACAGAATGCCGTAGGACATAATGCTGTGGAAATATGCGAAGTACACTAACCTAGCTGTAGCCACATCGGTCAGCTGCCTAATTTTCCTAACTACGTATGCAGCAGAACTTAACCTAGCCGACAAGGCAGTAATGTGAGCACCCCCCTGCAATTTTGAGTCGATAGTTATGTACAAGGTTAGTCAGTAAGGGGGTACTAATCCGGAAGGGTGTTGAAGTACCCATAATACTAAGTCCACTGGGATGTATGAAAACGTACGTCCGGCGCACCCTGGGCAGTTAGCCTCGCTACCAACCTTGCTGACTGGCTAATCTTTTCACCACAGCATCAGCTATTTTCGTATAGCTCGTGCTGACACGAGAGAAGAAGAACTGAGTCACTTTTGTTCTAGCACTTTCCCCAAAATTCAATGGTTTAAGAGAAATAGCTGTTCAAAAATAACATAAAAAATACGCTAAAATCTATCGATCCTCAGTTGTGTTCACATTTTAGGTCATATTAGGGGTCACGAATTAGAAGCTCCACTTTCTGAATTCGTTACTGAAGAAGGGATGAAGAATTTTTGAAAAAACTAAAAGTAAAATAATTTTACATGCAAATAAAAACTATCGAATTTTGAAATTTTAACACTTGCTATAAAACCGTCACCGTTCCGACTAACCTTGTATACCTAAGGCCTCGTTCACGGCGACGCGGGGCGTCGCGCGGCGCCTTGCGCGTTTTCTCCGTTAACGGAGAAGCGGCATGTGAAGCGGCAGGCGGGGCCTGCGGTACCAGCCGCAGCGTTGCACGCACAAATACAAACATATGGTACTGTGTAGTTCCGTTTATAAAGACGCGGGGAGTCATGCGGCGCGTGGTGCGGTGCGTGGGGAATAAGGCCTCATTTACGGAGACGCGGGGCGTCTCGCGTCGCGTTGTGCGGCGCGGCCCGCACTGAATTCAAACATATGGCGTTGTATGAGAGCGTTTACGGAGAAGCGATTTTACACGCGTTTGCTTGAAATGCAGGCGGAGTCCGCGGATGGCATCGCCGCGTCGCACGCGACATTTATCGCGGCGGCCCACGCAGCGTTGCGACCAGCTATTCCTGCAATTCTCCGTCCACTGTAAAACGTAGCGTCAACCGCGGTGGGGCCCGCGGCGACGCACGCGCTGCATCTTCATAAACAACATCGTACATTGCCATATGTTTGTGTTTGCGCGTGTGATGATGCGGGCCGCAGCACGCGCCGCCGCTACGTAAACAGAAAAATCGTACGATGCGCCGCGAGACGCCACGCCGCACGCGACGCGCGACGCCCCGCGTCTCCGTAAATGAGGCCTGACGGTGTCCGCCACGGCCGCTGCAGTGGACATCGCAACTTCCGCTTTTGGCAGTCTTCTTTGGACATCTCACAACGCAGATGTGTCGTTACAATGAAGTATGCGTTCATCAACATATTACTTGAAGATAATTGCAACATACAACAAGCTCGCTCGCCTTCGATGCCGAAAATAAACTGACACACGCGTCGGCGGCCGCCGCGTGCCCCGCTGCGTATAGCGCTCAATATCAAACAAAATGCGCGTGATGACGCTTCTACATGAACGCTCTCATACATTACCATTTATTTGATATGACCGCGAGACGCGACGCCAGACGCGCCGCGCAACGCCCCGCGTCTCCCTGAACGAGGCCTAAGAATACGAATTACGGTTTCATTCATCCATTCCTCGTATCAAGTTTGTTGCTTAGAGCATATACCTATATGCTCTAAGGTTTGTTGCCATCAAGCATTAAATTTAAACCTACTTGGGGACATTTGAGAGTGAAGACCTTTTTGTTTTATTTGCATTAAGTAACAGATTGTTGGCTGTAAACCATAACACACATATTGTAAGAATGCTTTCCTGCATTGTGAATGATATGTTGATAAGATCGGTGTTTTAACGCTTGCTATTAAAACAACCGAAATGCTTGATAAGAGCTAGCGGCTGCTGATGCCTGCTAGGTTAGGCTGCTGGTGCCTGATGGTGTGCATGGCGTTCTAACTAATGTGATAGAATAAAACAACCATGCTGCTTGAGTGCGCTTGATACACTAAAAATATATGATTTACAATGCAGGAAAGCATTCCTACATTTTTGGTCCTTCGAGCCGGATCAACTGCTTGCAAGGCAACTATGCTGACCATTACACATATATTACGTTACTAGCGACCCGCCCCGGCTTCGCACGAGTGCAATGTATTATACATATAAACCTTCCTCTTGAATCACTCTATCTATTAAAAAAAACCGCATCAAAATCCGTTGCGTAGTTTTAAAGATCTAAGCATACATAGGGACAGACAGCGGGAAGCGACTTTGTTTTATACTATGTAGTGATAATATTGTACAGGAGCGAGGCATGACGTTCCTCTAATGAAAAGGGAGAATCTTCCAACCAGGCGGAATCTTGTGCCTGGCGGGCTACTGCCCAGCGATATTTTTTCGATTGGACTGCTGTAGATTGTCCTAGGGGACCATTTCTACGTAACCAGGCAGTTATTGGCGAGACCTGAAGGGTCTCCAGCCAACGGGGGGGAAGTAAAATACTTAACCTACCTAAGCTAACTATTTGTACTACACTAACATCATGACTACCTGCAACAACAGCACTAAGGGCGACCCCTAGTGGGACTCGGACCTCGGCTTACGGCGTTGCTGGCGACTTAGGGGGGGAAGACAGCATGATGAGGGCTGAATTATCGGTGTGACTGCGGAGTCTGAAGAGACGACCGGCTCTATGATGGGAGAGCTCGGTGGATCGTGACCACCTGCGGTGGGACGTCGCGACGGGCCTCGTCATCGAGGACGGTACGCCGGACGGCAGCGGACGTTGTGCCGGACGGCAGCGGACGTTGTGCAGTGTGCTGGTCGATTTACTCGCCTACTGGAGGAGGGTCCATTTTTTTTTTTCTATTTGACTGCTGTAGGTCGTCCTAGGGGACGGTTTCTACGTAACCGGGCAGTTATTGGCGTGACCTGAAGGGTCTCCAGCCAATGGGGGGGAAGTAAAATACTTAACCTAAGCTAGTTAGCTTAGTAAGTAAGTAGTTACTTGTACTACACTAACATCATGACTACCTGCAACAACAGCACTAAGGGTGACCCCTAGTGGGACTCGGACCTCGGCTTAGGGCGTTGCTGGCGTGGACATAGGGGGGGGGGAGACAGCTTGATGAGGGCTGAATTATCGGTGTGACTGCGGAGTCTGAAGAGACGACCGGCTCTACGACGGCAGAGCTCGGTGGATCGTGACGAGTGACGACGTGGCGAGGACGGTATGCCGGACGGCGGCGGACGTTGTGTATTGTGCTGGTCGATTTACTCGCCTCCTGGAGGAGGGTTATTTCGTCATCGGGTTCTAAAAGTGTGTGCCTGGGACGGCGAACTTTACTTATGAGAGAGGGACTGTAGTCGGCCGCTGCGGCGAATAGGGGGTTCGGATGGAGGGGGGCAGTGTCGAAGTAACGTTTGGAAATGCGTTTGAGGTATTGCCTGATGGTTGGCATTTTTATTTTTATTTATTTTTCTTTATTCAGAAAACCAACAGCGATACTTATAAAACATTACAGTAATATAAAACAGTTTTGTAAGGCTAATAATAGGTTTCCCTATTTAACATAATAGGTGTAAACCATGCGAACGGACTTCAGACAGTATGTAGATGATAATTTAAATTTAAAGAATTCAAACTATTAAGAAATACATGCAAAAGAAAAATAAGCTAATTAACGAGTTGAGGTAACGATCGATTATGATGATGAACAGAGCGAAGTTGCTTGCTATTTGTCTTTCAAAATTATATTTTTAACCGGAGTTTTAAAACTAGGTTTTGTACAGTTAAATAAATCAACTTGAGAAAAATTACCGTTATAAGTTCGAGCAATGCGAGTTAGTACACAATTTTGAGCGTAGTTAGTTGCATGCCGAGGCACGTGTAACAATGGTGTATGACGAGTGCGTCGTTGGGGAGCGTTAAATATGATCTGTGCCACCAAATCCGGACAGTCCAGCCTGCCAATTTTTAGATCGAGATGGAGTTGGACGTTACGCACGAACCACGGGGCAGCCGCGGCTCTACGCAACACTCGATTCTGGAGGGTTTGGAAGGATTTGAAACGACAAGGCTTAACGTGTGCGAACACGACGCTAGCGTAAGTCAAGATGGGGCGGATGCACGTCACGTAGATTCTCAGCTTATTTCTAAGTGACAATTTACTGCGTGCTCTAAGGATGGGGTGGAGGCGACCGACAGCGAAAGCGGTGCGAGCGCGCACCGCTTTGATGTGGTCTCGGAAACTCAGATGGTGGTCTAGGATAACCCCCAGGTATTTGGCTTTCATCTCCCAAGGGATCTGTTTGCCGAACATGAGGACGGGACGGATGTGGGTGTGGGAATCACCGTGTCTCTCGAAAAGAACGGCTGCGCTCTTTTCGGGATTCACCTCTATTCTCCATTTCCGGAACCAGACCCCGAGGGCGTTGGCTGCGGTTTGAAGGGTTCGAGAGATGCTATCGAGGCTCCTACCGGAATAGTAGATAGCCGTATCGTCGGCGAAGAGAGCCAACTTGGCCAAGCCACGTCTGGGAATGTCGCTGGTGTACAGCGTGAACAGAAGGGGCGATAGCACGGAGCCCTGAGGGACTCCGGCGTGGATGGGGTGAGGGGACGAGAGGGTGCCTTCTAGGCGATAGCGGAAGGAGCGATCCGACAGAAAGTCTCGAATGATGAGCATGAGACGGTCCGGCACGTTGAATTGGTACAGTTTGTATAATAAACCGTTGTGCCAGACCTTGTCGAAGGCTTTCGCTACGTCGAAGAAGAGCATGCCCGTTTTGTACGAGCGCATAAAACGGGAGCTAATGTGTTCGACTATGCGGTGCAATTGTCGAATGCAACAGTGCTGGGTTCGAAAACCGAACTGTTCATCGGGGATGCCAGCGGTAATTGTTGGGCGGTTTTATACAAGGTTAGTCGGAAAGGGGGTACTAATCCGCAGCCCACTTATAGTACTGCTGATGACTGATTGAAAGCAAGTGTTAAAATTTCAAAATTCGATATTTTTTTTCCAAATAAAATGTTGTGTATTTTAGTTTTTTTCAAAAATTCTTCATCCCTGCTTTAGTTACAAATTCAGAAAATGGTGCTTCTAATTCATGACCCCAAATATGACCTAAAATATAAACACAGCTGATCATAACTGGGGATAGATTGATTTTAGAGATTTTTTTTTGAGATTTTTGAACATCTGTTTCTCTCAAACTATTGACTTTTGGGAAAAGTTGTAGAACAAAAGTTATTCATTATTATGTGTACTTTAACACCCTTTCGGATTAGTACCCCCTTTCTGACTAACCGTGTATATACTATCTGCGTGTTAAATCTTGATACCGCGATGTAGGAACTGTCATGGCGCCAACTTTGAGAGTTGTCGGTATTGTCGCTGTAGTCTGCTACACCACCAGTGTGTCGCGTAGTTCGCAAGTAGCGTGATAGATGCCGCCACAATATTATTAGAACAGTTAGGCTCTCAAACGTCCCTATCTTTTCTATCGACTTTAGAAATTAGGGAAGTAAGTGACATCAGCAAATAAATTTTAACTAATAAATTGCACATCATGTATGGGAGATCATATATAAACCAGAAATAGAAAAGGCCCAATAATTGAGCCTTGAGGCACGCCCATCTTAATCAAAGATCCCGACGAAATAGCACCATTGACAGCCACTTTTTGCTGTCTATTTGAAGGAAAAGGAAAATATACAACGTCAGCAGCTCGTTCATGAATTCCATAATGGTGTAATTTACAGATATGTGTGTTGTGGTCAACGCCGTCGAGAGCCTTGGATTCCTCCAAGACTTTCGACTGCGTTGACCATATCACATCACATGATCTCTCACAGAACTAAGGAAGATGCCAACAGCATCCTGAGAGCTCTCTCAGGATTCCAAAATTTTAGTGACTTATTTCACTCCTGCGTCTGTAGTTGACCTACCTTTCATGAAACCATATTGGCGACTATGCACTATCCCGTATATGTTAAAATGAAACATCATCTGAACAAGTATATTTTTTCACCTTATTTAGCAATTGTGTTCAATTCGTGTGTCGCTTCTGGTGTATTTCCTGATTTGATGAAGCAAAGCAAAGTAATTCCACTGTTTAAATCTGGTAGCACATCTGATCCCACAAATTTTCGGCCTATATCTATACTACCAACACTAAGTAAAATTTTTGAAAAATTAATTTTTAGCCAATTGTTGAGACATTTTAACAAACACAATCTCCTTCACAAGAAACAATTCGGTTTCACCAAGGGTCGTTCCACTACAGATGCGGGCGTGGAATTGCTGAAAAACATATTCAACGCCTGGGAGGATTCACAGGATGCACTTGGCATATTCTGTGACTTGTCCAAGGCTTTTGATTGCGTACATCATGTTACTCTCATTAAGAAATTGCACCACTATGGAATAAGGGACAAGGCTCTCAACCTTCTGACTTCTTATCTGAGCAATAGAATTCAGAGGGTCGATGTAAATGGTAAGAGATCTCCAGGATCTGCGGTCACCATGGGCGTTCCGCAGGGTTCAATTCTAGGTCCTTTCTTGTTTCTTATTTACATTAATGACTTGCCGTATTACGTAAGGGATAAACATGAGATTGTATTGTTTGCGGATGATACGTCGCTTATTTTTAAAATCAAGCGTCAGTTACTTAATTTCGACGAAGTAAACAATGCTCTCTCTAAAGTGGTCCAATGGTTCAATGTAAATAATCTTCTCCTTAACGAGAAAAAAACCAAATTTATAAAATTTTCAACGCCAAATGTTATACAGTTACAGACCAATGTACAAGTAAATGGTGTGGAGTTGGACCCTGTTGAGTCGACTGTTTTCCTTGGTATAACCATAGATGCCAAATTGCAATGGGGTCCACAAATAAAAAAGTTGTCGGGTAGGCTAAGTTCAGCCGCCTACGCTGTAAAAAAAATTCGACACATTACTGATGTGGATACAGCCAGAATAGTCTATTTTAGTTATTTCCATAGTGTTATGACATATGGGATTCTTCTCTGGGGAAATTGTGCAGATATTCATACCATCTTCGTTTTGCAGAAAAGGGCTGTTCGAGCCATTTACAATCTGGGTCCAAGAGTTTCTCTAAGAGAAAAATTCAAAGAGATAAATATTCTGACTGTAGCTTCGCAGTATATATTTGAAAATTTATTGTATGTTCATAAAAACATATCAAATTTTATGAAACTATCTGATGTTCATACTGTAAACACTAGGAACAAACACAAGCTTGCTGTACATGCCACTCGTCTCCACAGAGTAGGCAACTCGTTCATGGGTCAATGTATACGCTTGTACAACAAACTTCCCATTGACATCCGAAATTTATCTCTTAAGAAATTTAAAAATTTCATTAAGCCTAAACTTTGTAAAAAGGGGTATTATAAAATTTCCGATTATATAGATGATAAAAACGCTTGGGATTGAGCTGCTCGCTTGATACAGAATTGTCATTATGCCTTTGCATATCTTCTCTTTTATACACATTGACATTATATTATGAAAATTGACATTTTAATATTTTTTATCAATTATTATTATTTTAATTATTTCATACAATTTGATACAATTTCTGATATTAAATACTATTGTGGCACTATTAATATTGTAATAATGCCTAAAATTGTGAGTGTGAGCATTATACAGTTTTTAATACTTTCAGTATTTTCACAACTGTCTGGCGGTTTGAGTATTGTGTGGCCTACTTTCATGGTCCTGGCTGGTAGTAATGTTGTGCGTCGGGTCGTTGAGCTCCCTAAGATAGGGTTGAGCTACACGATGGCTGATGCATGCGTGCCATCTGTTGGGACAGGTCCTCTCAAACTGCTCTGGAACTTTCCTCAAAAGGCCAGTCCAGGCATTGCACTGCATTGTCCTCACACAAATATTTGCTACAGAAAATATGTCTGGACTTTAAAAGAGACTTTGACCCCTGAGTTTGTTTCGGCCTTTCTTCTCAGAGGTAGTCAGATAGGAAACGCCGACGACATCTAGCTTTAAAAAAACAAACCGACATGTAAAAGTGATTTTTAAATATCCAATTTGCAGAATAAACGATTTCATTTCATTTCATTTCAATTCATTTCATTTCAAAAGTTTTACTTTTTACTAGAAGCACGGAAATAGGTCTTTGCTAAATCATAAATGTTTTTACTCAAATTGTTAAAGATATTGGTTCTAAAACTATTTTTCATCTCCGATCATCGTGATTTTTGGATATGTTTCTTGAAATTACTCATAAAAACTTGGAAAAATTATAAAAAATATCCAGCTTTTCTGGGAAAGCTAGGAAAAGGTGGCCTTTTAAAAGGCCCGTCGTAATATGAGGGTCGTCTACATACATGGCAGTCTAATAATGAAACAAAGTGTTATGGAATCAGTTTTTAATCATTTAAGCTCGTAAAAAAACACAATTACAGACTTATAACATATAACTTTAGTATATTAAGTTTGGCTGTGATATTCCAAAAAACACTTCTTGGGGTGTAAATATTTTTTTCACTTTTTTTTTTTGCAAACTTTACATATCAGTTGAGGTGCACTATATTGGACCAAGTGATCAATCCCAGTCCCAGCATACCGAGACGATTCTTGATGAAATCTAGAGACGTCTAGATCTCCTATGGGACATGGTCCTCTCTTATCGCCCTTTTTGTAGGATTCGAGCAAACACTTTGCTAATGATCTACGATCTTTGTTGGTTGTGAGAGGACACTTGGATGTTCATTTTCACGAATAGTGCCAGTCGCTCTCAGGCCCCTGTTACCAAGCTCATGAATGAAGGGAACAGAAGGAAATAGTTGTCAAAAAACTAATTAAAGGGCAATGCTGAATGGCGAGCTTGCAGTACCTACGTGCAAATTCCAAAATCACACAGCCCCCAAGACCAAACTGTTTGTAAGTTTCTGCAAAAGTTTATGATTTTCCCTGGTAAGGATCAAACAATAACACGTAGCCTCATCTTGTTGTACCAACATATATAAACTGCTTACAACTATGACCACCATAATAGGGCACCATAGCCCCGTCTGTGCTGTAGTTTTTTTGTAATGGTGCCATTCTCCCATGGAAAAATGGTAATTTGGTTCGGCAACAAAGCGTGGTCATCACCTCGCTCCAAGTCATCAACAATTTCGTTGAGATTGAGCGCTTTCACTGGACGCATGCTAAAAAGATACGATATAATAATATACGATATAAAAATATAATAAAGATTACGACGGGACTTTTAAAAGCCCATCGATTTCAAACGTAAAAAAAGAAAGCATTTTTTTTGTTTCGAAACAAAGTAATGTTGTTATTTTTTTTATTTACTTATCGAACATCAAATATCCGAGTGAAATCAAAGAGAGTGAAATATTATCAAATGCCGCCTATAAATATCATAAAAACTTATCTTTGTGCAGCCCTTGTAAAAAATTAAACTCCAAGTTCTTCAAAACCACTGAAATGACATGAAAAAGTGTGCCGAATCATACACGTAACTGCATCAAATCAAACGGTGATAGATACTGATTTAGGTGACAGTTTATGTAAATATATAAGTAAATTTATTAAAATAATATGAAAAATGCAGGTAGATTTTTGGGCCTTTTAAAAGTCCAGTCGCTGCATCTGGGTTAAACGGTAACCATGGAGTTTATTTCGCTCTTTTCCATAAAAACAACTAATTGGAATCGTCTTCCTAAATTGGACTTTACATAAGCGCCAATAATGGTACTGGTAATTTGGTGAAATAAAAAAAATGTTTTGGTTTGAATAATTCAAACCAAAACTTTTTTTTATTTTTTTTCGTTTTTTTTACATAAATAATTATTATATAAGCAAAAAAAAACGAAATATCTCCTATTTAAGAAGATTTAAGATTATAAATAATGGACACACTGTGCGTTAAGGGTTGCGAACGATACAAGTCTCTTCTCACCCTTAGAATAATTTTTAGTTCGGCACACAGATTTTATAGAGTTTTATGGCTTAAAATGTTCGGCACTACTGGCAACATTGTTGTTCTTCGCTTTTTATAAATTATTTTACGACCTTTGATATAAGTCTTTACAGCCTTATTCAATTATTTTTAACTATTATTTTTTTAAGAAAAGCTGGTGTTGTGACACATTTCATTGCTTCATAAAAATAAATCTTTAGATTTTATTGATTGTTGAACGCATTGAACTAGCTCTTTGCGCTATTCTCTTTGCGCATCGCTCGTAGAGTGCGCGCAAGATAACTCTGCGCGCGACTGAGGGCGTGCTAAACGTTGCCGTGATCGCAAAAGTTCAAATTACCGCTTTTTAAGCTTAACTTTTTTATCGCTTAACTTTTTTATCGCTTAACATAATTTTCCCGTTAAATATTCCTACAATCAGGTAGTTTTACTGTTTTACTATCAAAATTGATAAAACGGCAGACACTGTGGTCGACCATGATTAATTCCGATTTCGGCCGCGCGCAGACTTATCTTGCGCGCACTCTATTATGTACTACTTATGTAGAAGTATGACGTACTACGTAATCCAGTCTAGTCTATGGATAAACGTTATTTTATGACGTTTGATGTTTTAGTTGATCATGTTTGTTGTTTAAACTATAAAAAACGTTTGCAATTTTGTTTGATCAATTTATTGTTTTATTATATTTTTATAAAATCTTCCAAAGATGGAAGATAGTGATAGCTGTCCGGTACTAATTTCTTGTAAAAAACTGAAATCGGAATTTAATGATCTGCTAAAAATACCTATAACCTCAGATAACGTAAGCCTAATTTATACCTATTTTTAATAATGAGTGCCTTGTTTTATTTATGTATTACAGTTAAAAACAACCACTCGTAAAATGCTATATTCGTTACACATTCCTTTTCATAATTTTTGTATATTGTTTACAGTTTTCACTTGGCCGTGGGTTGAAGAACTCCATCGTAGTACCATTCATATCTATCTCCAGAAGTCACTGCAAATTTAATAAAGTTAACGATAATGAATGGTCTCTCGAAGATAACAGTACATTTGGCATTAAAGTCAACGGGGAATCTTTAGGTAAAGGCAATGTGAAAACATTGTGCCATGGAGATATTATTACATTAGATCACACAGAAGAATTTGTGTATAAGTTTATGACGCCATCAGAAGATGTATTTGAAATACCAAAAAAGCGTATGAAAATGGATAAAAGCAACCAAAATAACAAGATAATTGATGATGTAAAAATGAAGTTTGAAGAATCACAAACCTTTGAGATAAAGCATATTGAAGAGAAGATACAAAATGCTAAACAAATGCAAAATACATCAATGATATTAAAGCAACAGTTACAAACCGATATGAACAGAAAAATTCAGCACCTAAAAAGTGAGTTTGCATCACAAATAGAAAATTTAAAAGGAGAAAAAAATGAAGTTGAGCGCCAAAAAACGAAACTTGAAGAGGAAAGAGATACACAACTTGCCACCATCAAACATGAAATGGAAAATAGAATAAGTGAACTCATGGTAAGTTGACTCAATCTAAATTTGACTCTAGAATCTATCATCAAACTTTTATCACAACTCCAATATTAGTTGAAAAATTATAATAAACTAGCTGACCCGGCGAACTTTGTACTGCCATTTTTTTGTGATGATTTATTTTAAATTTGCTTTTATACAAGCCTTGTCCTGACAATAATGAACACACAACAAAAATAACTATCCCATCTGGTGCAGGTTTTCCGAAGTTATGAGCGTACATACATTTCAGTGATTCATTTTTATTTAGATGTTAAGATGTTATTTTGAGGAAGGACTGTCACAATTTTACCATTTTCTATATTAAATTGTTATAGAACAGTTGTGATTGGTGGGACATAAAATTACTCCTCTTTTCTGTCTGTTAATTCTAATCAGATTTTCAGGTCAACTAAACAATTTTAATGTCTGCACATATTTTTTCATAATAGCTGTTTAAAAAAACAATCTTTAATTAAAAACTCTGATGATTCAAATAATTAATGTCTGTCTGTATGTTACCCATCACATAAAAATGGCTAAAAGAATTTAAATGAAACTTCACTGTTGTATAATAATAATTAATAGTCTATCTTAAATACTGAGATAGAAAGGTATGTTTCATTATGTTTCGTTGACTAGGTCCTATGATACAGCTTGACCTCTATATTGTTCACAATGATTTATATTTATTGATGGTAGTATTTAATTGTATATGAGTTACAGATATAATAACTCATTGCTAAAGCTTAGCAATTATGTAGAATAAATATGCATTATAATAACCAACAATTTGGCATATTTATGTCTCATTCAAATATTATGTTTTCATGTTCATTCTCCTTTGGTCCATATCTTATTTAACCGTTAACGTCCTGACGGACGACCCGGGTCGTCAGTGCCATTGTTTATCTATTGTGTCTATAATTACAGTACTTGAGTAATTAAAGCATAATACATATAACATTTTAGTTTTCATAAATGTCATGCCAGCATACAATCAAGTGGTGTATTTAATATTTGTATCATTTAATAATGACAATAAGCCACAACAGAAACCCAGTTCTGGAAACCACTACAAACAACAGTAATTGCTTTTTTTCTAGGAACAAATTCAGAAACACAATGAAACAGAGTCAGACCTATTGAATGAGAACAATTTGCTTAAAGAAAAATTACTAAAAGAGAGGGAAGAGTTCTTATCGGAACTAACTCGTGAAAATACTTCAAAACAAGACATTTTGGAAAAGTTGGAAGCCAAGATTCGTGAACAAGAGGAAGTTCAGTTGAAGGAACGACAAGAGTTTGTAGAAATGCTCCAACGGGAAACTGAACAGCTTAGATTGGCTAAGGAAAAGGTAAAGTAGGATTTTATAGGTTAACAGGATAAACTAAACAAGGTTTTGATACCATAAAAAAATAGAAGGATGGTATTTTGTTATAAAGGTTAGGCCATACCTTTAAGTAACCATTTCACGATTTTGGTACCAAAAGTCATTATTGAGTAAGTAAAACATACTGATGAAACATCGATCCTCTCTGGGGCCTCGTGGCGAAGGACAGGGTAGCGCGATGGTACATCAAAGAAAAGCTATATTTATAAAGGTACCAATACTGAAATATACTGTATTCTTAGACTCTATGTTTCAGTACCAAAATTTATTTCAGTATTGTAATATTCAGGTGGCCAGAATTTAGGGATATTAGGAAATGTCATACCATATTTTTAAGGTATTGGAATCATGTAAAAACTGCTTTAGCCTTACAGTATTTTAAGAATGATGTATGAATTTTGTTTTTTTTACAGGAATTAAAAGAACTAGAAGAACAAAAAAGACAGAGAGAAGTAGAACTGAAACAAGAACTAAATAATATTAGGAAAAATCTTGAAGATCAAGTTCATCAAACAGAACAAGCGAAATTAAAGGCTGAACAATTGCTCAATGAACAAATGGAGCATATGAAAAAACTTAGCAATGAGGAGCAAATTAAAATGAAACAATTAGTAAGAATATTTAGTTATTGTTGTTTTTTTTACAAACTGGTTCTATTATTCGACATATGTTATGCGCCTTGGCAGTAGCAGACAAAGAAAGGGACGGGCGGGTCCGCCCAGGTTCCCGGTTCTTCATTTTGTCGGTTTATAATTTGATTTGTGACGAATGGTTGAAGTGAACTGCATGTGAATAGTTTAAAATTGTAAAAAAAATGCAACCTTTAACACTCAGATGTTTATTTAAAATTTTATATCTTTGGATCTATCCAAAGATATAAAATTTTAAATAAACATCTACAATACTGGGCAGGTCAAAAATCAAAATGACTGCCATTCGGAGAGAAGGGATCTTTGGCGATAGAATTAAGGCGCTTCCCCCACCGAAAGTGGCGCCACTTCAGAAAAAAAGCATTATTTCTGTCAACACACAACATATTGAAATTTCGTACGTACAACATTTTAGTCAAGTGTTGTAGAAATTTTCGAACGCCAAATATCAACACTAGAGCTTCTGGATTCGAAGTTTTAACGATAAGTACCAAAAACGGCCGTTTTTAGCATTAATTACTAAAACTTCTAACCTAGGACGTCAAGTGTTGCTTTTTGGTGTTCGAAAATTTCTACAACACTTGACTAAAATGTTGTACGTACGAAATTTCAATATGTTGTGTGTTGACAGAAATAATAATTTTTTTCTGAAGTGGCGCCACTTTCGGTGGGGGTAGCGCCTTAAGTGTTTACACGCCGTTAAATTTTCGGTAGTGCAACACCTCGGCAATTTTCGTCTATCTTCGGAAATATGAACGCGCGAATATTGTAGCCAGTAAAAAGCTGCTAAAACATCACTCTGTCACTTTAGACTTTGATTTGTGGATCACTTAAAAGGACGCATAATTCTTAAAAAATCTGAAACTGAGTTTGACAAGGCGCATAATTATTGACATAATTTTATGTAGTATTCGTAGTTGTTTTTATAGTGATACTAGCTGTTGCCCGCGGTTTTACTTGCCTCTTAGGAAACTTCACATAAGCAGAAAAAAGTATACTTATGTTAATCCAGGACATGTAATAAATGCGTGCCAAACATTTAAATCGATTCAGCCGTTTATGCGTGATTGAGTAATTAAAATTGACAACACGTTTGGTGCAGTGGCTGAGCGATTGGCTTCAGCGCTACTACGGGTCGTAGGTTCGATTCCCGCACGGAATAAAAAAATTGTATGGCCTACAGATAGTTGTTTCGGGTCTGGACGTTCGTGTATATGAGATTTGTGTCTGTAAACGCACCCACGATACAGTAGAAATACAAGTGATGAGCAGACTTTAAAGAAAGCGTTTCATAAGCATCTTCCTAGGAATATAAAGTTAGATTTTGAGCCAAACACTGTAACCAACTGACTAATTTCAAGAGCGAGCAAAGCGGGCTAGGTACTTTGGGGCACCCCGACACGGCAAGTCATGTAAAAGGAAGCCTGCCGTTTTGCCGGTTCTTCTCCAAAGGACCTACTACTTGGAACCGAGCCCCTAGTGTTGACCTTTTGAAAGCACCAGGGATCTGGTCTACTTGAAATAAAAACTATTTGACTTTGACTTTGCCAAAATTATTTTGACCAATGTTCATTACCCAAACGCATTTTAGCAACCGTTTTTTATACCAATGAAACATTTTGGAATGATTTTAGTACGCACATTTTCATTTGGTCAAATTTTTACTCAGCATAATATTATCAAGGATAATATCATTAAGGCATTTGGTCTTTAATCAAATGATTTATTACAACAAACAATCCTTAGACAATAAACATTTAGTCAAATTATTGTAACACGCTTATATCTTTTTTAAATCGAAACAGCTAGGTTAGAACTGTGACCACACAACGCACGAGCCGAGCGAGCGAAGCGAGCGTGCCGCGGCAGCGGCCAGCGAGTGCTAGAAACATATTTTTTATTTTGCGTAAAATATGTTATACCAACTGAAATATTTGACTACATTAAAATTGGTAAAAGTACTAGTTGGTAAGCAAGTTATTGTTTAAACGTTCACTTGCCAAACATTAGGTTTGCGTTACAATTTATTTGTGAAGAGTTTATTTGCTATGTAGTAATTTGGCAAATGAAATTATGCAGAAACTTGTTTGGGAAGTGAAAATTTGGCAATTTTTTTTCGATGAAACAATGGTAACCCTATATAACATTTTTTAGGGTTCCATGCTATGTAAAATGTAAAACAATGTATGTAATATGTAAAACAAAGCTCTTTAATTTAATAATTTTGGTACGGAACCCTAAAAAATGTTATATGATTCTTCAAATAAATAATTTCTAAATATTAATAAAGTCCAATAAATATTTCACGATATTCAAATCTCGGGATTAAAACGTCATTATAATTATTCCGAGATTTTAGAGGAGGTATTATCCACTCTATGTTACTTCCTTCCTCGGAGTTTAGGTAAATATGCTCTACCTTTTCCCCGATCCCTGGTAATAACAGAAAAATATTCACGAAAAAAACAAATGGCGGTACGAAATTCGGTCAGCTAGTTTGTAATAAAATTAACATTGAATGTAATTATTTACAAACCAAGCAAATTACAGATGAAAGAAAGAGAAGATATACAAAAGAAATTAACTGAGGCACAAACAAATGCTGAAAAATCACTTGAAGAACTGAGGGTAAATATTATAATTATGTATATTTAAATATTGCACAGCCAGAATGGGATAGCAATAGTTACAAGGAAAATGAAATAAGATTTGTCTGGCTCTGCTTCCAGTTCCGAAATATTTTAGTCTTGTATAATTAGTATGGTCTTCATATTAATAGATGCGAGTGACAGAAAGGGAAACAGAACTAGCTGCATTGGCAGCAGAAAGGATACAGAAGCAAGCAGAGCAATCTAGTGTAGTCATTAGCACATTACAGGAACAACTTGAAAAGGTATGTTGAATTCAACTTGCCCTTTTTCTCTATAGCTATAATTTTATTTTATTTGAAAATAGCTGGCTTCACTCGCATAGAAATCGAATAACACAATTATCAAACAAACACGAACTTTGCTTTGTACACAAATGCATAATGCAGAAGAGATGAAACTGTATCTGGTGCCACAACGCCTACAACCTATAAGATGAAACCCACATTCGATTCTAAGCTTTGCTATAAGCTTTACTTGACTTAACTGCAGAGATGTTGTAGCTGCTGGTCGACACTAAGGCTGAGATCTATAGATCCAACTTGGACTTAGCTTAGACTTTGCTCAGACTTTACTTACGTAATACTTTGCTAAGTGTATGCTTAGCATAATCTTAGATTTGGAATTTATAGACGTATCACGTTGAGACAATGCTGAGCTTAGGCTAAGCATTCGCTAAGACGGCCGATGTCAAAATACAAGTTAATGTTTCGTTTCAAGCATTACATTCTTGATTTTTCTTTATAAATGTTTAACAATAATAACATGTAAATAATCTAGAACTATGCTCATATTTCTTCTATGTATTATTATTATAAGAATAAGCAGAAATTGGCATGCTTATAAGTGTTTTTTGTTTTTTTATAAACAAACACAATATTATATTCATTGAAACGGATCGCATCGTTTTGACATCTGCAATTTGTCGAAAAAAAGTAACTTTTAATTCATTTTATACATTTTAAACTTAGAAAAACTTTTTCATGTGATGTTATAATACCTAATTGTTTTTATCTTAACTAATTCAGAATTAGTTATCAACATCAAGGAAATCTTTTCTAATCTGGTATTACTGAGTTGAGTCTGGTCACTTTATAATACTAAAAAATGAAAAAGTTGTGTAAATATAATGATGGTAAAGTAAAGTTTGGACCATTATTTTTTGTTAGGATAATAGTAACCTAAGTATTTGTTAAGTCGTCGATTTTGTGAACTTAGACTTTGCTAAGCATTTGCTAAGCACGCACTCAGGTGAATTCAAAGACGGCTCTATAAATACTGACTTTGTCATAAGTCTAAAGTAAAGTCTGAGCAAAGTCCAAGTTGGGTCTATAGATCTCAGCCTAAGATAGAAGTGATCCACAAGCTTTGTGACCATATTCGATAAAAATGGTCCATGGTTACACCAAGAAGTGAAAATTATCGGTTATATCGCACGGAACCATAATCATCTTGCAAAAAATAAATCAAAGTCTCCACAATTTATTGGATTGACTTTTCAGGGACAGAGTCGTAAACAAATTAACAATATTCGAAAACTAAAGAATAGTGTTATGAATTTCATGTGCCCCAAGTGTTATGCTGTATGGATTACAGTTAAACATCGACTGTGGTTGGAACCAATATGGAGAGTACTGACTAAACTTGGCATACCTAATGTGCCTTAGTACAATATTGTACGTGCGGAATTTCGGGACAGAAAAAAGAGAAGAAAAAAATTTTTTTTTTTTTTTGTTGTCTTCCTCCTGGATTCCGTTCTCCTGGGGTAGGCGAAGGGTTATGACTCTTACCGGCTAAAAACCCACGATGTTCCTTCTGACGTTTGGCCGGGGTCGAGGGATTCGTAGCGACAGCTGCATGCACCGGAACCCCAGCAGGACTCGGACCGCTTTTTCTGTGGGGCCTTGCCCCACGTCCTCTTGAGAGGCGCGCGCGGAACACGACGCGCCGCCTTCTCGGACCTGTTACTGGTCGGGTGACGGGGGCCCTAACCGGTCGCCCGCAGGCCACACATTAGGATGGCCGGAGATCGTCGCGTGCCTCTGGCGCGGGAAGGGAGAGTGGCAGCCGCCTCTCTCTCCCTCTCCGCTCGTTCCTTGGTCACCATCACCTCCTTTCAAAAAGAGGCGACGGCTTCCCACGCACTCTCGTTCCCGACCATGGACAGAACCACGGCTGGAAGCGAGAGGTCACTACAGACTGCCACGACTAATTCGCGGCGCTGCGTCGCCCATGCAGGGCATGCCTGCAGCGTATGCAGCGCCGTGTCCTCGGGGCAGTCGACGCAGTGGTGACATCCAGGCGTCTTCTCCCGGCCTATGCGACACAGATACTTCCCGACACAGCCATGTCCCAAGAGTACCTACTGCGTCAGCCGGAAGCTGAGGGCGACATGTCGCCTTTCCAGCCACTTCTCCATAACGGCACAATGCATACCGAGAACTAATATCGCAAACCGTCCACACGTGCTTTATAATTTCGTCAAGTCCTCTGTGAAATGGTGCATCGCGGTATTTTATTAAATAAATAAAAACTTACAGGTTAAAAATCAACTACAAACTGTTGAATCAGAAAAGAACACAATTTTAGAAAACCTTTGCGTGCCCGAGCATGCTGGCGAAGGCTCTTCAAAGCAGATGGTGCTGACCGAAGTTGGTGAGCTAATGGAAAGTGAACTGCAGTGCAGCATATGCGCTGAACTCTTCGTAACAGCTACAACGCTCAACTGCTCGCATACTTTCTGCAAATATTGCATTTCTGTTTGGAAGAAAAAGAAAAAGGATTGCCCTATATGCAGGTAAAATAATTACATCTTTTCGTCGTTCAAACCAACCATAATAATGGGCAAGGTTGACGTCATTAATAAAATATTATAACAAGTACATTATCTTTAACCCATTATAACACATCCGTTCATATTTTCTTTTGCAGATAGGTGTAATTTTTGTGCTTTTTTTAAATATTATTAAAATTTTCAGAGCTCCTATCACATCAGAATGCAAGAGTTTAGTTCTGGATTCTTTCATAGAGAAAATGGTGCAAAGTCTTAGTGACGAGGTGAAACAAAAAAGGAAAGATATTTTGCAGAATAGACAAGGTCTGTAATCTTTTCTTGCTATACCTAGGGCCTCGATAAATATGCGCTTTAACTTTAAAAATATGTATAAATGAACTAAAAAAATCAGACCGGTCTCGAAATAAAAATAAAGAAAGAAGAAATAGTAAAGGAAAAAAAAAATGTCACCGTCCGCGTCGCGTTGACCTATAACAACCGGATATTTCTTACTGTATGCATGATGACGGGCTTAAATTAAAATATTGTATTCATGCATTTCTTGAAATGTGGAAAAACGTAAAAATTATAAAATATTTTTCGCTTCATACCTAAAAATATAATTATGAACAGTATGACTAGTTGAATGAGTGACATATTCAGTCATATCACATCAGCAGCCCATTACTGTCCCACTACTGGGCACGAGGCTCTTGAGAATGAGAAGGATTTAGTGTGCGTCCTGAGTGACGGCGCACGAGCGTATTGTGGATTGCGGAGCGGCTTTACCGTCGACACCTGTCCTTAGTGCACGCGGGAAAGTTGACGCGTACGCGCGTGTTTAGTGTTTCGTTTGTTTTACTTTGGTTTTAATAATGCCGATATCAAAATTCAAACTTTTCGCACATTTATTTAATGCGCCGTTCATTCCGCCTGCGCGATGCGCCGTCACTCAGAACGCACACTTATGCCTTAGTCCTCCACGCTGGCCTGGTGCGAGTTGAACCATCGAGAACTGTTTGTAGCTCTCTCAGATGTGCAAGTTTCCCCACAATGTTTTCCTTCGCCGTTAACGCAACTGGTAATCAAATTATCATCTGCACATGAACTCGAAAAGTAAGAAATGCGCTAAGTTATCACTGGACATGATAATTTGTGCGTACATGTAACGAAGAAAAATGTAAAAAAAACCTAACATCACGCCTGTATTCCCCGAAGGGGTGGCAGAGGTATATACCCTCATTTCGCCCTTATTTTTAAGTCATATGTAATAGGGGGCAAGCCTATTGCCATCAACTGGTCACAAATCCAGACTCCAGAACCCTATAACACACATCGGGGATCGAACCCAGGACAAGCTCTAAAATATATTAAATGCAGAATGTAAAACAAACCCTAATAAATCCCAAAGAAAACGTTTATGAAAATATTAGAATAAGATTGACCAGCAGGGTATGTCCACAAGTAAAACGGTCTGGGTGGGCGGAATAAAAGCCAGCCGGTACTTGCATTAAAATTTGTGCCCTGTGTCCCACTGCTTGCAACCTCTCCTCGCATAGTTTATCGCATAGGCTGGTCAAATATTAAGGTCTTATTTACATATATCTAACGAGTGTCGATTACTGAATACGGATGGTATTCAGTAATCGACGCTCGTTAGATTTAGATATTCAATATGTTGCTCGTTTAACCAATCATACTGTATAAAATGTGTATAAACAAAGTAACTTATTGATATAATGAAATATGTAAATACATACTTATCCGGGCCCTACTAATGACATATTATTTTAAATGATTTGTCTTGATGTGAATTATTATGTCAACAATGCAGCTTCATAGTTAATTATTTTGTAACACAATAGTAACAGTAAACGGTTAAAGAATTGATTCGTATACAAGACATAACTAAGCATTTGTCGCCAGTTATTTTTTATACATATCTTTCACTGATCTTCAAGGTAACGAAAAACGAAATAGATAACAGCAAATCCTTAAGGTAGAGACAAACTGATCCCACGTATGCAACTTAAGGTGCATGTACCGATGGACCGTCCATACAATGTTTGTAGGGATTATACGCTAAAAATAGACACTCTTTGTTTAAAACGAATCATTTTATCACTTTTCTACAATCAAATGTGCTCGCGAATTCACTCTTTAGGAAATAACTTACACTAATTACTGAGAAAAACAATCATGAAATTCAGACAAAATTTGACACTTCTTTACATGTGTGGGTTTGTTTTGACAAGCAAACTAAGCGCCATGTTTGTTATAGTTTAAAATTGTAAGCGATAGATGGCGTGCAGGCGATATTGTAAATAGATATTAAAATATGCAGCGTTGCCGGTCTTCTGTAACCTTGACGGCGGCTGCGTTGCCAGCTAATTTGACTATGATTCGAATGCATGTACATTTTCAATTTGTTGAACGTAATGTTGATGCACTAGGATTTGCGCGCGGAATTTGTTGCGTGTTATAATTTGTATGCTATTTTAATTTATTCAAATTGCAATATGTCTAGTAGGTACTTATGTAATTGATTTCAATTGAATATAATTATTGCAATTTATTATTGGTAGGTAAATAATTTTATTAATTATTCAAAATACGCAATTTTATTGTAAAATAAAATTACCTAGGTATATTTCGACGGTAAGTATTAGAAACAGCAAGTTGGCCCGTGAGTTGGGTTTTAGACGCTGCAATCTCGTTACAATACTAATTACGTACCTACGTGTCGATGTTGTCATTATGTATATTATTTTATGGTCAACCATGAATTAAATTATTCAGTAAGTCACCAAAGTAACCACAACATTAAATTTCGTGAAAAAGCAATCTTGGGGTATGTTTTTACCAGGTAAAGAATACTTTGTATGCATATAGCCCCCCGCCGAGACGCCGTCGCGAGCAGACGTATTTTTGAACGTTCCGTGTTTTAAATTCAAAAAAAACTGCAAAATATTGTGTAAACTATCAGTGAAACGATCAATTAATTAGTGATTACCATCTCAGTGATAAAATATTGAAACAATTACAACACACAATTAACAATATTATCAAAAATATCAACAGCAAATCAAGATAAGTTGTTATAAAAAATCGTGTTAGCGTGCGCCGGGCCAAGTGTCCTTGAAAGTGAATGCAAGGACAAGCTTTGCACCTGCAGCTACAGTACCTATTTTTATTAAATAGAACGCTATTTTCAACGCTCTTAGTAACGACGATTTGGTCCGATGGCACATGGGCCGGACTGTAAGTGAACGTGATCGTGTGAGTATCAAGTTCAAACCTCCGCAAAACACATTACTTTTTGGAATGTTTTTTATTATGCTGCTAAAATACCAGATAAATCTGAGATTTTTTCACGAAAAAATTGGAGAAATTTCTGAAATATTATAATTAATACTTGCACAAATTGCTGCCTGCAACATTGCTTAATTAAAGAAAAATCCGCATTCATTGTTGCTTTATTTTGCTTTTGGTGCATTTGAACGCCCAATATGCCGCTAAATCGAACACCGCCAACCTCACCGAAATCTAACTTCAAAATCAATGATGGTGACGCTGGTACTAATATACTAAGTAAAGTTATTTTTTACAAATATACTAAGTAAAGTTATTTTTCTTTGTAGCACCTGTGAAGCAGTGGTTTCAAGACAAGAAGAAATAATTTTTGTTCAATTGATTTTTTTTTGTAGTAGTTTGTTTAGAATCTACATAATCATTGTATAAAGCTTTTAATTTGTATTTACTATAAAAGGTGAAATAATACCTTATTGAACTCAATAAAGATTTAGATTTTTGTTTTACTAAAAACTTAGGTAATAAAATAAAACTATATTTTACTGTGTATATTTGACATTATTTATTTCCTTTTTTTATTAATCAATTAAATGTTTTACGCCTTAAAATATAACTTTTATTTTCCTAAAATAGTACTAGTTTTAATTTATCGTAGGTGTCGTTCTGCCTACCCCTATTTAGAGTATTTCTACAAAATATTTTAGCCCTTTTTTAAATACACGCCATCTAGTGGTAAACTTTGTAAACGTAGGGAATACGTCTATGTGTGTGTAAAAGTGTGTAAATTCAATGACAGATGTTATTATGGGATTCTGTGTCAAATTGGGTGGATTTTGAGGCATTGTTATGATCAAGTTCATTAAAAGGTAATGACCAGGTGTCGCGAACACTACTTCTACAACTTAGTAATGCTCAGATTTCACATAAAACGAAATAAACTCAAAATAATGATTTCAGCGCCATCTAGCGGGAAAAGTGCTGGGAACAGCCCGTATCTTTCACCTTAAGTGATGCATTATGACATCTGGGCAACTGAAAATACCAACATTTTCTATGAAAATAAATTATTTAGAAACATTCTTGTCTTATGCAATGCAACGCAACGTGTAACAAGTCTGTTTCTTACCTCCGGTTTCTGATTAGAGAGTTCGGGCTATGCAAATACTTAAGTAAGATTTGAGTATGGAGTTGTCAAAAAAATGACGGATTTTAAAGCATTTTTTTGACAACTTTGTACTCAATTATTACTTAAGTATTTGCTTATCCCGAATTCTCAAATCAGAAACCGGAGGTTAGTCATGTACTTTCATAGAAAATGTTTGCATTGTCAGTTGCCTAGATGTCATAATGCATCACATACGTTGCTTATGTGGGATCAGTTTGTCTCTAGCTTTATTAATTTATTACATCCAATCAGAAAAGTTACTTGACATTAAAATAATGTCTATTGCAGTATGACCAACCACTTTCCCGGGTTTTTTGTAAAAAAAAAACGATGTTGTGTATGTCTCATTGGCCAATAGAAATGGACTTAGTTCCCTTGTCTATTCGTTGCCGCCGCAAACACACACGGCCTAAATTACTTAAAAATATAATTAGAAAATTTATTATAAATTAAATCTTAACTTAGCACAAAATATTGTCGACATGTGGGATGTAAACAGTCATTGAGCGATAGTTGTTATGGCCAAGAGCCTCGACAAACACCTACAGCGCGCATTGTTAAGAGATTCCTCTCTAAAGCCCTCACTGATAGCTTGATCACGATGCCGGTAGGCTTAATTTTTATAGATTGTGAAATGTTTTATTTTTAACCGACTTCGAAAAGGATGAGGTTATCAATTCGATGCGTATCTTATTTTTTTTCATGTATGTACACGGATTTCTCCAAGATTTGTGAACCGATTTGAGTAATTGCTTTTTTAGTTGGCGCGGGATACTCTCGAATTGGTCCCACATGAATTTCATTAAGTTTGGATGAATTGTTTTTTTTATGCAATATTATTAGTAGTTTGAAATTATATTGTTTTCACGGTAAGTTGATTAATTTGGCAGATGTCAGTTCATGACATGAAAATAAATTGTAATGGCGATTGTTTCTGACAATTTAATTCAATATGTATTAAATCAATTTAAAAGATTAGTAAAGCGTTACCCAGAAGGTTGTTTTAAAATCATAAACATAGAAACAATATAGTTTTATGTGTTTAACGCCATAATTATATATTTCTTATATGATTTTGAAAAAACCCCGACGCGTTTTCAAACTTGCGTCAGATGGTACCAGTTGCCAGAGATGTGCGTATCGATAAAATAATTTCGATAAATTTATATTAACAGAATATTTTGACTATCCTAATAATTATACATAGACGATAGGCTCAGTTGATTGAATAATTAAAATAAGGCTCATTATAGCCCAGTTGCCTTGCAAAAGGTCGGTCAGTCCTAAATTTTGGATACGTGTTATGGATATGTGTTCTTATAAAAATTACAAATTTTGTACCTTGAGTGACCTCGGCGCGCTCTGCCATCTCGGGTTAAAGAACCCAAAAAATAGTTTTTATTAAATAACTCCTTATGGGTTTTATGCCAAAAATTATTCACATCAATTTTGTAGAAAATTAAATTCTTATTTTTCATTCCCGACTCAAAATCAGAGGTATTTTATAGGTTTGAAGCCCATGTCTGTCTTTCTGTTTGGCTGTCTATTTCTCTCTCTGTCTGTGTGTCTGTTTGTGGGCTTTTCATAAAAACACCTAACATAACACATCCAAAATTCAGGACCGACGAACCTACCGAACCTAACGAAAGATAAACCTCTTTTTCGCGACCCGGCTACTGGGCTTATTATTGGTGATAAATAAACATTTACGTTGAGGAGCTCGTGGCTAAATAATTACAGCCGCATAGACCGATCTTCCGGGTTAAGCCATGCTTGCCGAGGTTGGTCTGTGGATGGGTGACCATTTACCATAGCGAGTTTCCTCCGTGCCTCGGAAAGCACGTAAAAAGCCGTTGGTCCCGGCTGTCATTTGTAGATCTTTGACAGTCGTTACTGTTGGTCAGAAGCCAGAAAGTCTGACAACCAGTCTTACCAAGAGTATCGTATTACCCAGTTACTGGGTTGTGGAGGTCTGATAGGCAGTCGCTCCATGTAAAATACTGATATTCAGCTGCATCCGGTTCGACTGGAAGCCGACCCCAACATAGTTGGGAAAAGGCTAGGCAGATGATGAAATAAACATTTATGTTCACTCATCCCATATCTGCTGGATTCATTATCACATCAGCAAGTAATCGTCTATTGTTGAAGATATGCATGCTAATTGACTTAATCCTAATTACTTAAATCACAAGTATTTGAAATGGACATAAAATCACATTACAATAATTTGTCAAATTCTCGCTGAAATTTTACAAATTTTATCGATAGTTGAATCGACTACAGTCACATGTCTAGCAACTCCTATTGACATGTGTCATTTTAATCTTCTTATCGTGAAAACAATATAATAACCTATATTTGAACACTATTGTAATTTGTGGCACTACAAAGTATTACATAAAAAAACTAAAAACCGACTTTAAAAAAGTAAAATTAACAGTTTCGGCAGTAATTCACGCTGAACCAAATTGAAGGCACCGACTTCTGAAATTGTTAACTTTATAATAATAATATGGTAATTATTTTACTCCTATCAGTTTTTTTTTAGTCTGTTTTAACTTTTTTTTTTAATTTTATGGTTATTTATAATGCAGTATGCGAAAAATCACTGAAGGACTTCATTATTTTATTCAGTTAATGAAGATCCAATATAATAGGTAAAAATTATGTAGGTAATATGTTAATATCAATGTAAACAATCTCAAACGAGATAAATGTGGCAAAAGGGAAATAAACTTGACTAATAGAGATCGTGTTAAGAAGCAGTTGTTTAATTTAATTCCCATTTCCTAGAATCTCAACGATATTAATTGCTCTAATCAAACAGTTTTAAACAATGGCCTCTCTGAAACCTAGATGACTACATAATCAATTTCGGGAAGCGATCTAGACAATTTAGAAGGACATTTCAAAAAGAGTATAATAAATATTACCTAAATATACATTCAACTTGAAATCAAATCATTGATTTCTTTGTAAACGTGTTATACCTTAAGCAATAAAAAGCCTTAATCCTTTGCCATAAAGTCGATTTATATTTTTTGTCACGTAGTCAAACATTCGTTAATGACAGGCACATTTTACTTTGGGTAGTGTCTGGTTTACGATGACACCTTCAGTTGTAGGTTGTAGTTGACCTGTAAACAACTAAAATGCATTAGTAACAATGGCCCCGATTCTGTTGAGCATCGTCTAAACATAACTGTAGGTACCTATTGCTATCCTTTACTTGCAGATAAAACAAGACAGAGATGGAAGAATATTAGAGCTGTCCAATAAGGTAGAATTAAAATTTCCAAAAACACTTAGACGTTACGTCATCACACTACCTACAAAAACAATGATGTTCAACAAGTAAACTAGTTTAACAGCTCTAAAAAGATTCGGATTATTTTTTGTTTTGCCTGTAAGAGTGCAAACAAACTTGAGGCTGCCACACACTATGCAGATACTGTAATATTTTATTTGCGTGTATCTGCGCAAAAAAACTACACGTCAGTCAAAAAAACCGCGCCAAACGTTAGGTCGTGTGTGATTTGAAAGCGCGCTTGTAATTTTGCACCTTCACCGTGCGTTACGTAAAAGTGGGAGTAACGGATGCCTGGTTGTACTGATCCACTCAAACCTTATTCTATTGTGTATTCTTAGGTAGATTGTCACTAATGTTCGATGAGACCTAGACTAATAAAGGGCGAATTTGTAAAATAACGTGAATAGCTTTATGAAGCTGTATTGGTTGCAGAACTCGAGTCAGAACTGGCCCGGCCGTCCAACGCGAACACCAGCCGGTATGCTTAAACACTTCAGTATTATTGTTGCGTATTCGCAATTCCCGAAGACTTGACGTACATTTAGACCAAACGATCACAGAGTAAGAACACCTAAACTTGAAATAATCCTGCTCGGATTGTAAAGATAACCGTCTGAACCAAATTAATATCAAGTGAATAAGTGTAGAGACTGGGAAACGTGAGAATGTAATATGTATGGAAGAAATCATTTTCGAGCTCTGTTTTTGTTTGGTCTAGACGCAGCACCCATAAAAATAATATACACTGCAGCAACTTCTGGTGATAAATCACACCATTACAAAGAAATAAGTAGGAAGCGTAGAGGAATCATTCGAAGTATTTACATGTCAGTTTATTTTGAATTTGGGAGCTTCCTTCAAATAAAATTATTTCAGTCAAGTTATATTACTTGACCATCATTGAACGTATACGGGCTGATAATATGATAGTTGGCTATGTATTTTAATAATCATCATATAAGCGCAATCGACCGGTGAATATGGTCCTCCCAATAACCACTAAAATGAGCGGTCACGCTTTGCAGACGGATTAGTGGTCAACTATGTATCTCAATGACATCAAATCAGCTAATCAATGTAAACAACAGTATCTGCCAGTTCGCGATCAATAAACTTGAATATAAAAGACATGTAAATATTAAATCGACAATCATAAAAGGTATTTACATCAAGCATTCTCTAAAATCGTGCTCCTACGGAAATATCTGACTATACACACAAACGCCCGGGTCTTCGCCCACCGGCAGACAAAACGAAGTCCTGTTTTATGTTATCAATTGTTTTTATTGTTTCCAGACGAAGTTACAGCTCTTATGGCTCCGAAGCCAGTGACTCCGAGTTCCTCGAGGAGGCGGAGGAGGAACAGGAATACGAGGACGAGTAAGTCTACGCTGTGAAAATTTATATACCCAGAAGTACTATCCCGTGTCAACCAAATAGAAGCTTCTACAGGAGGTTTGAACCTAAAATTAGAGCTATTAGAAAGGGGTATAATTCAAACTTAAGCAATGGGCGTATACTCTTTATAGACTACTAGAGACACAAATATATCGATTGGCTTCCGGGTGAAACATCGTTTTAAGACTGAATCATTCCACCATACTATCGTGAATTCCTAGGGAAAGTGGTCACCTTCTTCCCGGGAGTATCGTAAAAAGCGCCTTATAGATATGCAAAGAAGATAGGCATTCTGTATGCTCCTCTGTACTCCTAATAACATTCTGCGATTACGGCAAATACAGGATTATTGAAAATTCACTAGCACGCTCTTGGCTGCTATTTATTATCATATTTATGGTTGTCACTTTTAGGACTAATATTTTCTACTATTTTTCTTAAAATATTGTCTGGTCCTGATAAATATGACTTCAATTAATTTTGTTTCCAGCGACGACTATTTCTCTTTCCCATACGGCGGTCGGTATGGTTCCTCCGACAGTGACAGTGGATCTGACATGGCTACCGACACAGACCAACCCGCTACCGACACAGACCAACCCGCCAGCGACACAGGTATGTATGAAACCACGACAAACTTGTGTTACTTCCTTTTTGGTGTGTATCTATCTATGTATAGTTAGTTAGTCGACTTTCACGATGTTCTGCAGATAGACTCATTATACATATAATAATTATATATATTTCTTTGCGCATTTTATTTCTAAAGTACTTAGAAAGTAATGAAAAACGATTTTTTAGTTTAAAAATGGACGCACAGTAGGTTATGTGCATTCACATTAATTAAACCAATGGTTCTCTAACGTATGCATAGAATAAGGTACACTGTTAATGTTTTGTCTTAATTTATAAGTGATTCAGTTTTAGGTGATTAATTAGCACATTTTGTTTAATATTTAGGAACGGGAAGTAATAGTGCTGCTAGCCGACGAAGGGCCGAGCGTGTCGAGGGTCTTCCCGACGCCTACTACGGCGGCTACGGGCGCTGCTACCGATGCGGAGCGCGCGGCCATTGGGCACCCGGCTGCCCATTCAGATAATGCACCAACACCAACCTCACCCAGGAGCTTACCATGAAATCTTCAGGACAATAACCACTAATTAACTGTCCTGCTAAGTCGTACAATGAAACGTCGGTTTAATAGGGCAAACAATTCCATCAAAGCGCGGCAACAGAACTGCACGGAAATACTAGAATAGGGTATTCGAATGAAAAAATCTAATTAGTCCGTCAGTTAGATTATCAAAAAATATTTGACCCGTTTTTTTTTTTGTTACGTAAACCAGAATTGACAAAGATACGACACTTTTAAAATTGGCAAAACGTCACAAGTACAATTATTAGAGTGCGCGCAAGATAAGTCTGCGCGCGGCCGAAATCGGAACTAATCATGGTCCACCAAAGTGTGTGCCGTTTTATCAATTTTGATAGTAGAACTACCTGATTGTAGGAATATTTAACGGGAAAATTATGTTAAGCGATAAAAAAGTTAAGCTTAAAAAGCGGTAATTTGAACTTTTGCGATCACGGCAACGTTTAGCACGCCCTCAGTCGCGCGCAGAGTTATCTTGCGCGCACTCTACTTGCTTCTGACGTCACAAGCCCCCACTCTCTCGAGTTTTGATGCGTTTTATCTTTCCAAATATTCATAGATTTAACAAAAGAAAAAATACGTGTCCATTATCAAAACTCTTAACTGGCGGACTAATTACATTTGCAATTTATTGATACTGTCAGCATGCCTATTTGTAATACCCAGTCGTTTAAATGGCACATCGAGAACAAGAAAACCAAATCGCCTAGGGTCGGTTTTGTATGGCGCCATCTGTCGTCATTCAGTGTTGGTGAGTCTGTGCGGGTTAACTGGCGTCCAATTAAAAATACAATGTGTAGAGCTGTTGTAATAATAATAAATTCGTTTAATTCAGACTTACATCCACAAAAACAACACTACAAGTTATTATAAGGTTAAATACACATTCAGAACTTAAAATAACTATCTTAGTATGTACATACACCTAAATGCAAGCTGGTCCGTGACGCGCTGCAGGCCCACGGCTACCGCAACTGCATCCTGAACGCGTTATTATATTGAACACGTAAGGCATTGATTGATTTTTGCATATAGTAGGTCCATAGGCTACAAGTGTTACATGCGGAAAAGCGTAATTTTTAACTTGCGCCAATGCTTGCGCCGTGCAACGACGGATCCTATTGGCAATCATATACACGATTCTTATGGAAACTTATTCTGTCAGTCGCCTTAGAATTCAGCTGAAAACCAGCGCTGCAGTCTTCTTGCAGCATATGCTAAGCTGAGGCCATTTGGTCATGCAATACCACACGATGTCATAGCATTTTTTTTTGTATTTTATTTTGTGTTTTATTGTGATGATGACCAATAAACATAAGTCATTGTTTTCTTTCATATTAGCTCTAATCGCCAATGACCTATCTCTCTCAATGGCTGCGTCATCACGCAAGACTAAAGTCACTAGGTGCCCAAGTTAACATGAAAAGAGTAAAATGTTTTTATGGCCCTGTCTCGTGCAATTGTAAGTGTTAGGGCTAATTTTTCAATCGTCAGATATCTTATATCTGGGGAATAAGTTGGACGTTTTGACAACTTTCGTATAGAAAATATGTCAAACCATCATATTTATTCCTTGGATAAAATTTATCTGACGATTGAAAAATCGGCCCTTAGTCGAATTGCGAGCTAAGCGAACCGTTGGGAACTTTAGAAATTAGAGTTGCCAGAGATAGGCCCATCGTTGGATTTTTAGCAGAATTTCTATAGGGACAATTTTACCATCGATTTGTGCGATGGCGTCTATGCTCTAATTCAGTATTTTACCAACCCCACTGATTATCAGCGATATTGTAAAACTCGCTATATTATAATAACCAGCGAAATTATAATGAAACGAAATATTGTTATTCGATCATATTTCTCACAATATTACTTACTGATTCTAAACTTATTATAATTTTGCAAGACACTCATTGTAAATATGTAATATCGCTAGTGATATTCTGCCGCGCTAACGAAGAATACAATAACTCGATTTTGGACGATTTTGAATTATATACCATAATATACATATATTAGGTATCAGTGGCGAAGGGTGAATTTTCTTAAAAGGGAAGCCGTACCAAAAAATGCTTAGGTACCTTGCTTAAGTGTGATGCGTGAATTCCAGTAACTACTCGTATAGCTGTGGCCATGTGGCTGACTTTGAAATCTTGTACAGATGAATTGGCTTTAGCTCACTTTCACTATACATGTAAGCACTGATGCATCATTGCCATATTTCGAAAGGGAAGCCGATAGGAATCCAGTTGTATGGAGCCTTCGCCACTGTTAGGTATATATATAATTCAAAATCGTCCAAAATCGAGTTATTGTATTCTTCGTTAGCGCGGCAGTATTATTAGTAACAGCTAAGAGGAGGTGAGGTAATGCACTGATTGGTCAATTCTTCTGGTATGCTCGTATTTTTTTATGTGGATCATAGTAGTCAAATAATGACGTAAACAAACTGTTGTTTTATTTTTGTAAGTTATATGGTAAAAGCCGCTTTAGCTTTTACAATATCGTTGCTACATAGATAGATACCAGACTGACTGACGGTGCAACAGAGAAAACTGACTATATAACCGAAGTTGATTGATTTGATTTTCTAGCTCCCTATGTGACATGGAAAGGTACTGTAATTTCATGATTATGGTAGGTACTTTGTAAGTCTTGCATATGTGGCACACGTCACCATTTTATTTCGCCTTTTTTTTCCTTGTAGCAAGACGGATATGTTTATTTTACATACCTACATACTTACAACCTTGGTACAAATTGTATCGAAGATTTATCTGTGATAAAAGATTTATATTCGTAATTTGGCATTGATTCCCCACAATTATTTTCTTGAATTCGTTATGTAGATACTTTTCAATTGATATGTATTTTTTTTTTATCTAAGTTAAGGTGGGTCCCCATTATGTATCGTATTCGCGTATACAGGGTGTTAACGAATTCGTGTAATTCCTTCAAACCACATGATCTATTAATGGTACATAGATTAACCCCGCACGGAATTTATGTTGATTAAAAATAAACTGTTTTTTTCCAAATATTTTTTTATGTGATAGAAAATTTCGATGCCATGCATAAATGAATGAAAGCACGGCGACACAGCTGACGGGCACGACTAGCGCGATATCACTCCACGCAGTCAGTTAACTTGGGACGCTAAAATTACTCAGATACAGAACACCATGGTACATTTCTTGAAAACTTTTTTTTTTTGTTTCTGATATAAACCTATGCAGTGTCAATCTGTGTCACCAGTAGATCACGTAGTTTGAAGGAATTACACGAATTCGTTTACACCCTGTATGTATCGCCGACGCGTATCATGATCGGCAGTGTCGACGGATGATGATACAGCCCGCGTTGCATCTCGCGGTCCGCTTTTGTTGATACGGCACCGAGCCACTCAGGACGTTGCTTGGTGCCACCCTTGCACAAATAGTCTACTAACTACCTATAAAAAAGTGCTCTGCACAAAACTGTCAAGAACGTAATACGCGACCATGAAAATCGTCCACAACTCGACAAACTTATGGGCCACTCTGAAGTTTGGCGCGTGGTAGCAAAATATAGGTACTTATAGGTTTTGCAACTGCACAACCATTCATCTGACTTCAGAACGGTCATAAAGTTTGGCGAGTACCTACTGTAGATGTAGAAATGGAGCTTGACACGATACGGCGGCGATACAATACGCCTCAATGCCCAGTAGTTCGACGAGACAGTTCTACTATATTCGCATTGAGGTTAGTACCGAATTATCGTACAAAATGTGCAATATATTTGTTATGAATTACTTTCATTTTTATATATTCGGTCATTTATTCCTTGACACGTTCGCCATACACTCACATTTTGTAAGAATAATCCTTTTATCCAATAGTCATTTAAATATTGTTTAAACTTTACAATAGATTCTGCTGCGGGCTCTTACCTCATTTAGGATATACTCCCAAAAAAAACTCCGAAAGAATCATATCTTCAGGGATTTGATTTGCAGAAAAACCCAAGACTCGCCTTACGTTGAAAAGGGTTCGATAGTAATATTGTCTCGTCGAACTAGTAAGAACAGTTCTTTCGTACGTCTTTGTTTCATTGTTTGTACAAAAGAGCAAGCTAGAAAAAAAAACGCATATTATGACTGTCTCGTCGACTACTGGGAACCAAACGCACAATGTGGACCCGTCTAACAGAACTGTACAGTTTACAGTATAAACCGTGTATACTATTTTATCGTGTATATGGTGTAGTCCCCAAATAGGGTATACAAATATGGATATACAAGGTTAGTCAGAAAGGGGGTACTAATCCGAAAGGGTGTTAAAGTACCCATAATAATGAGTAACTTTTGTTCTACAACTTTTCCCAAAAGTCAATAGTTTAAGAGAAACAGTTGTTCAAAAATCTCAAAAAAAAAACTCTAAAATCTATCTGTCCCCAGTTATGATCAGCTGTGTTTACATTTTAGGTCATATTTGGGGTCATGAATTAGAAGCACCATTTTCTGAATTTGTAACTAAAGCAGGGATGAAGAAATTTTGAAAAAACTAAAATAAAAATCAGTTTATTTGGTTTTTTTTTATCGAATTTTGAAATTTTAACACTTGCTTTCAAACAGTCATCAGCAATACTATAAGTGGGCTTCGGATTAGTAGCCCCTTTCCGACTAACCTTGTATGTTTACCTATATTGCTGGAGCATTGCGAGGAAACTTAGTGTTAATGACATAATTAGAATATGTCATCTGTAAAACTATTATAGATCTGTAGGGGACAAAAAGTCACCTTAATTTTCACGAAATTCTCCTAGAAATAATAAGCATAGCATAATTTGTTTGTTTTTAGAATTTCTTCTTGTCTTCCTGGTTACCGCTTCCCACGATAACGGCTGAATGGTTTTTCAACGATTTTTTCCTGTTTTGTGTTATGTCGCTGTTAGCCTAACTTAACAACAGCCAACACGGCAAAGTCGGGTCTGAATGTGTTACAATATTAGAGGCGACTTGCGCGTAAAAATCTGTGTAAAACAAAATTCAACGTAGGTATATTGATTGTTGCTAAATGATGTTGTATTCACATTCCATAAGAGCGAAGCCACAAGAAATAACTACATAGTTAAAATATGAAAGACTACTTCTACTTATCTGGGTAATCAAAGCAAAATGTATAGAAACAACAATTCTGCTCTTTATATAACGAATGTAATATTAATTGTACTGTAAAATGATGATTGAAACATTTTAATTAAATCAATCTGTTTTGTACAACTGTTGTCATTTTTATTCCGGACAGGTAGAATTTGTAACATGGCGTACCTAAACATCTTTTTTTTTTCACTTTTGATTTTGAAGCGAATCATAAAATTTTAAGGTCGCGGCTTAGTGTCCCACGTCCTGTACCGACCAAATTTGGTACAGGACGCTTCAAATGCATATTTGAATACATTTTATAAATAGTTATTAAATATCGATTGCAGTTATGTGGAGTACATCCTAGGTACATCCGTTTTATATCATAACAAAATACCAATCATCATTAAATCGTATGGTCCGTACAGAACGTGCTCGTTCTGTACGGACCAAATTAAATTGGCATTTTCACGTAAATGGTAAGAGGTACGCTTTTGAAAATCAAGGTACGCGAAGGTACGCATCCGTACACTTATTTCATATTGTTTAAATCCACGTACCAAAGGACAATGGGACAAAACGTCCCCAGTAGTGTAGCACTTTCTTACCTATTGTATATGAAAGACCTTATTAATCTCTTAATTTTATTGTATGACAGCTCATCTGTAAAATGTATAGTTTAATAGTTATTTAGCATGAAAGTAACATAAAAATTACCTTAAAAAAGCTTATATTATTACTTCAATATGAATATAATTATTTTAGTTAGTGATAAGGGGGTATTTGAAGAGCTCCAAAGCTAGTGTAACAATAGTTCAATGTGGGAAAGAGATAACGAGAGGCGCACGCGTCCAGAGGCGAACGCGGCGCGCGGCCCTAGGCAGCGGTTACCATTTTCAAACGTAATATCACCCGACAGGGTTTACATTACCTGCGCATCGTACTCAGAATTGCATCCCCGACGAACAGTTCGGTTTCCGAACCAAGCACTGTTGCAGTCGACAATTGCACCGCATAGTCGCTCCCGCTTCATGCGCTCGTACAAAACGGGCACGCTATTCTTCGACGTAGCAAAAGCCTTCGACAAGAACTGGCACAACGGTTTATTATACAAACTCGTACAGTCTCGTGCTCATCATTCGAGACTTTCTGTCGGATCGCTCCTTCCGCTATCACCTAGAAGGCACCTTTTCGTCTCCTCGCCCTATCAGCGCCGGAGTTGTGTAGTGATATCGCCCCTTCTGTTCACGCTGTATACCAGCGACATTCCCTAATGTGGATTCGCCAAATTGGCTCTGTTCGCCGACGACACGGCCATCTACTTTTCCGGTAGGAGTCTCGACAGTATCACTCGAACCCTTCAAATCGCAGCTAGCGCCGTCGGGGTCTAGTTCCGGAAATGGAGAATAGAGGTGAATCCCGAAAAGAGCGCAGCCGTTCTTTTTGAGAGATACGGTGATTTCCACACCCACATCCGTCCCGTCCTCATGTTCGGGCAAATTATAATACTCTTCATTTAGGAGTTTTTGATTCATTGACTTTATAAACCGTTTATTTTGAATATAATGACTCATTCTTTAAGTCAGTACTTATAGCATTTATTTTTCAGCCAATAATTGATTTAAAATGAGGAAATAATAAAAATTAAATATCATTTTTATTTTATTTCAAACCGATTTCATTCATTCCTTCACTCATTCTTGACTATTCATTCATTCGTTAATTCATTCAAACTCACTCTATAGTGCTACAAGGGTGGGGACGGGGTCCATACATTTTGTCCCATTGTCCTTTGGTCGGTACAGGACGTGGGACACGCGGCTTAGGGCAACGCGGTTGACGTAGTCGGGAGTGGCCTTAGCGGAACATTTCCCTCTGTCAACTCGCTTAGGCCCCGTTTAACAGTTCGTGTTAAATGTAATTTTGTTTTATTTTTAATGTATGAATGTCGTAGCTACAGTGTATAATGCATATGTGTGTGAGACCCCTCCTCCGCAAAAAATGACAGACTTGTATGTATTGAAAGAGAACGCTATCGGCTACGGCTACTACAGACTATGTCGACCGTATAAAGCGGGCTACTCACACACCTGCCGCAGGGGCAATCTAGGGTGTAAAAGTGGGGATGACCCTTAATTTGTGATGTGTATAGGCAAGCAGGGGCAATTTCCTAGATTGGCCCTGTACCACTTCTTCACCCAGTATCAAGGTCGGACGGATCCAGCTTTCAAGTCCGGGGCGGAGTCATATAGTCGAGGTTAACAGGACAAGCTCCAATTCGATTACAATAACAAATCTAATTAAAAGAAATATTTGTTTTTGTATACCTATGTCAAAATAATTATGTATACATACGCATCTCCGAAAAAAAATAGTCAAATTTTGAAAAACGAATAATGCCATTGTATAAGTCGCGCGCAGAAGGTATCTATGGCAGAAGGTTTGCCGATGACTGCCCCTCCCAGTAGTCAGTCCAGTAGCGGTCGGTGTAGTGGGAGGGGCAGTCATCGGCAAACCTTCTGCGCGCGACTTATATCTATTTAATTAACTAATGCAGGGATGCACAGACCGCGGCCCGCGGGCCGCATACAGCCCTCAGTCGATGGTCATACGGCCCGCCAGCGAATTAAACTCTTTTATGCGTTTGTATGAAAATACTGCATTCTATCTGTAATGGCCACCTTTAGCTTCTAAATAAAGTTTATGAATTTTATCAAAATAATAATATTTTATTCAAAAAATTACAAGGCATGAAAATTAGTACACTTTTGCTTAAATGTAAATTATGTGTGACGAAGAAGAATAATATGGTGAGCGTTATGCAGATCTGCACATCGAACTTCAATGAAGCAGAGATTCGCAGATCCAAGGCGCTGCTGTACGAGTCGCTCGATATAGCCGACAAAATGCTATCCCGTAGGAGGGATGAAAATGGAGAGAAGAGCCTTTAGGACATTATTAAGATACTGAAGGAGATCGACCCGGATAATGTGCCAACCTTTGTTGACGTAACCAGGCTTCTAAAGGACGTAACAATCCTGAAAGCGAGTCTGGCTGAAGTGATGTTGAAGTTGGAGGCTTCACAAACCATCTTATGTGAAGTACACACCGAAATGGTGGTCTTACGCAACACTGTTGCGGTAAGTGGGTCAACCGAGGCGTCCAACGTAAACATGCGTCGTGGAGCAGACAGTGCATCGCCGCAGAGTTGCAAGTCAACGAAATCGGACTCGCCACCGGCCGACGTTACTAGGAGCAATACCCTACCTTGCCCCACTCGTCTCACTTCTGCCGTTGCTGAGGTGACGTCAGGAATAAGTACGTCGATAGCTCGTGCTTACGCAGCAGCCGCTAGACTACCTCCCGTTCAATATGACCAGCCAAAGCAAACCACCACCGTCGGCATACGGGCGAAAAGAGCAGAGCTCAAAACATTGTGCCCATCATGCATCAATCACTCAATCGGGGAAAAGCAGACCAAGACGGCTTCATAAAGGTGGAGAAAAAACGAAAGCCAACTTCTCGTAATCAATGCGGTACCGCATTGACAGGACCCAATATGCTGCTGCGACCCGCATTACCCTCGATCTCGATGCAGCTGTACGTGTCCCGTCTTCATGACTCCACGAAGGTTGAGGAGGTCGTAGAGTTCATTCTTATCAAGACCAATTGGACTTTAGAGTGTCGAGAAGTTGGAGTCGCGCCATAATGTGAATTTTAAATCGTTTGTGGTGCTGGTTCCAACTCAACATCTGGATACCTTCCTAAAAGAGGAATTTTGGCCGAAGGGCGTCGGGTATCGTCGTTTCCGCGGAAGGTTACGCGACACCACGCAGCGCAACACGACGCCGACACTACGTGTAGTAGGTACATTAGCACATGAATAAAATTCATGTGACATTGCGTTACTAACTTATATTTAATATGTATGTTAGTCTTTAAGGTATTTATCTATGGCCCTTTGTAGCCTGTAATATGTATAGTACCTTTAAGTTGTGTATCTATTAGTTTCGGCTAGCTTCCACGACACAGGGAATCCTAGTATGGAAGCTAGTACCAAAAATGTAATGTTATTATTAGGTACCTATGTAAGTTTATTGAATAAAGTATTTGATAGTTGTATGTGTGTTTAAATAAATAAATGTTCCTAAGACTTACAGCGGTTACGCACTGCATCCGATCCGAATCCGTGAAAATACGTTCCGAAGTAGCCATAGAACTATTTGTATGGTAGTTTACGCACTACATCCGGCATCCGTCATCCGATTTCTATCCGTCATCCGTGAGTTTTCTAATTCGGAAGAAAAATGGACGGACCGAAGTAGCCGTAGTACTGTTTGTATGAACGCTTTCGAATTACTTCGGATTCAAATCAGACGCCAAACGGATATGCCAAAGATGGCCCCTGAATTGTTTGAATTTGAATCAGAGATCGGAATAGTGCGTAAGCAACATCCGAATTCGGTCCGAGATTTTTACTCTAGATCGGTAGGTATTTTCACGGATTCGGATCGGATGCAGTGCGTAAAGCAATATCCGAATTCGATCCGAGTTTTTTATATCCGTATTTTCACGGATTCGGATCGGATGCAGTGCGTAATCGCTCTTACGTGCCTGAACTAGGTAATCCTGAGTTTCAGGCGAAAATTCTTATAATGTGTCTTAGCACTAAATGCAGCTCTTGGTATGCGTATTATGATAGTAAAGATCACAACTTGCAAGAGGACCAGATTCAGGAGGCAAAGAGCTCGATTCAGAAAAAATAATCATCACCCTATAGATATGTCAGAAGGTGCACGTTTGGCGCACCATGTGTCTTAGCACTAAATGTAGTTTTTGATATACTTACGTTTTATGATAGTAAAGCCACGGTTAAAGCCGTGGTAAAGACAGCAACTTGAAACAAGGCCGGAATCAGGCGATAGAGAGCTCGTTACAGCGTATTTCCCTTTCCGTGTCTAACTGGCGACACCGATCTCACGAAATCCGCACGCTTTTGTATTAAGTACTATGGAATTCTACTAGCCCGTGTTCAATTCGCATCACAGATTTCTACTCTAAATCTGTGATTCGTGTCAAGTGGGCACGCCTTCGTGATCAAGTGGCGCTGGGGGAGGTTTTACAAAATAGTGTGCAGTTGAACTGAACAATTTTTTCACTTGATTCTTGACTGTTTGAGTCTTCAAAAGCGTGTTGAATCAGCGACGGTATTAGTTGAGATACTGCTTTCATTGCTGATACTAGTTTTCCAACTGATTAATTTGAAGAGCGAGCGAAGCGAGTTCGGTAAATTGAGGCACCCCGACACGGACAGGTTAAAGTTCGAAGGGGATGACGGGGGTTAAAGGAAAGCGAGCGAACGAAGCCCCCGTCATCCCCTTCGTGTTAGGTTACTTTAAAGCCGGCAGACAGAAATAGGAGCCCCGCCTGGCGGAGCTCCGTCGACACGTTCATTTCAAAATCTTATTGATAATTTCACTGAAAATCCTTTTATAGGTACTCTTCCATTATGTCGACCTGCGGGCGCCCCCGCGGCTGCACCCGCCTGCTTCGGCCCGCACGATTTATTCCGAACATTTACGAACACACTAAATCAGCACGGATTTGTTTTAAACAGACTAGTTAAAAAACCGTGTTCAATTCAATTTCACAGTGTTGTAAAACCTCTTTTAACGTTGCTTGGTCGTAAAAACGTGCTCAGTTGACGCGAGCTGAGCACGGTTTGGTTGAATTGTGTAGTAATACAAAGGCGTGCGGATTTCGCGAAACCGGTGGCACCAGTTGGACACGGAAAGGGAAATACACCTCGGTACAGTCATTTTCATAGTAAAATTTATCATTTTCTCAAATAACTTCCGAAATACGAGAGATAGGAAGAAATTTGTCGGAACAAGTTTTGAAGGCATTTGATAACTAAACACGATGGCATTCGTTTTTCAAAATTACCTAGATAATTTTTTTTCGGAGATGCTTATTTCCAACCGCTCCCATAAATTCGTTCCATTGTGGGGCGTCGCGGCATTTTGGCGTCACCGAGTCCAATCGACACATCGGATGATCGACCGACAATGTGCATCAAAATCAAACTTGAAATTATGCGAATGCTTGAAATTAATTCACACTAAACAATCTGGTGTATCATATAATTTTCATAACAGCACATAGGTAGTCGTAATAAGCGATCATTCGCATTTGTGTTAAAATATTCATTTTATTAAATTCATCAATGAGATTAGAAAAAATATCAGCACACAACCCCTATGACCCCCCCCCCCCCCCCTGGATCAGCCCTTGCCCAATATCTCCTTTTCCTTTTTTTGCGGTAGCACCACAAAAAGACGAAACGTTTGGTGCAGTGGCTGAGCGATTGACTTCTTTCTGGTCGTGGATTCGATTCCCACATAGAACAAAAATTTGTATGGCTTATAGATAGTTGTTTCGGGTCTGGGCGTTTGTGTATGTGAGATTTGTGTCTGTAAACGCACCCACAATACAAGAGAAATCCTAGTGTCGCAAACGTTTGATTTTTCGATAATACTGGTGCCATTCTCAACGCTTGTGTTAAGCTCAAATTATACCCGAACACTGAACGGCAGGCATGTGTGTAGAGACAATTCCGATATTGCCGCTACCGCCGTGCGCCCTAGATTGCCCCTGCGGCAGGTGTGTGAGTAGCCCGCTTTACTCTAAGGTCGCCGGCAACAAGTCGAGAATGCGTATGTAACGGCGGCGGCGTTATGTAACTATTGTTAATGAATTTATGACACACAATGTTGATTGGAAAGATTAGATCCTTATTGCTGATACTATCGATTGGTGGCATAAAATACAGAATGATATTATTTTATTTATGTACCTAAAGGATTAATTAATTGTCCACCTCTCCCTAGCCCGCACGCAGAACAGCGCTTTTCTTCATAAATATCATTATATCCCAAGTTAGCTTAATTTTCAAATAGTTACAAACTGGGCTATGGCGATATGATAGCTATTGCAAGCGACGAATGCCCCGCAAAAATTCGAGGGTACTTAAATCGTCAAAACAATCCTACGTACTATTTTAGCAGCGGTTTGTATTAACTCACGTTAATTGTCACTAGTTAATTAATTGAACTCTAGGCGACATCCTGGCAAATAAACGTAAAAAGCTTAACTATACTATACTATTATTTAAAATACAGACACTTGAAACAACGAATTTATTCATAATTAAAACTATATTACAATGTGTAATAGTCATGCAATAAAAAATCATTTTGTGCTCCAAATATATTGAATTTTTGAGAAAAATTACGTGTCATTAACGCAAACATGCAGACGTAAAACTGATATTTAATATGAGAACTATTACAATACATGGTGCAAAGTCAAAATTGATGATTAGCCAATAAATACAAATAGGTAGACTATGAATACAAAAGCATGTCGACACTTTTAAGTACCGACATGCTTTTGTCGGTACTTAAAAGTACCGACAATCTAAATCTTTTTCTATAAGTAGATAGTATTATTAAATATTTGTTTCCTTCAAGGCATGCTGACTGCCACTATCAGACCGTGATAATCCATTGTCAACAGTTTATCTAGTTCATAAATAAAGCATACATCAGAATGATACGAATGGATTCGCTGGAGACACCAGTGTCACGAATTCAGATTTATACACCTTCAGCAGGGTTGTTTTGATGAGGAAAATATTAAATTTATACCTACTTAGAAGTGTCGATGTTTTGTGTGAAATAACTCTATTCTTAGGACATTATTGACAATACACATTGTTTATAATATTATTAACAATAAAGAAGTAACATAAATTATTCAAGATCATCGAAAAACTTTATGATAACGAAATATATCACACAACCGTAAATGTTAAATACCGTACAATATATTTTAAATAAATACCTGTTAAATGTTCTTTAAGAAATGTCTTTTTTTATCTCATAGTAATCAAATGCCTAATAGTTGTACGCATCCCAATTCGCGTGACTCTGACCAATAGAAACTTGTCCAAAATATATAAAATTATGAGTGCTTTGTTGTTCAATGGTGCTGTCAATAAAGGTGGTATAAACAATAAGAGGATGGGCAGTAGCGTTCTCTGAGTACTTTAACAACCATACTGCGATCGCCAACCCGCCTGCCAAGCGTGGCGATTATGCCAAACCCCCCCTTTTAAGTGGAGGCCTATGTCCAACAGTTGATGTCTTTCGGCTGAATGATGAAACAATATGATTTTAATACTAACAAAAAGGAAATTATGTTAGGATTTTATGGCATTATGTTGTGATTTATTTAGGCATATAAGCTAAAACAACTTTCAGAATATGTTTTTCATAAGTTCACAGCAGTCAAAGATTGATATTAAGGGAGAAATTATTATTTGAGTTGGTAATTAAAAATCACATCAAAAGGATCCCAATATGAACAAAAAGGTTTTTCCCACTCCAATAACACAACAAAACATTACGTACTATATTATACATCAATTACACAAATATATTTATCAAAAGCTTCTGGCTTATAGATAACATTTAGGTTTCCAATATATATAATTGATACTTTAATGACTGTATCCGAATTTATTCTTTCTATTTGCACAAAAAACATTATAATATATCTAGTATCATGCCATCCAATTGTGGAAATAGCATTTATTAAGCTATCTCAAAATAATCGTGAGCATATATGTAAATAAGTATGTTATATTACTTATTCTGACATTTAATTTTGGGATTATGAAGGGACAGCTAATGTTTTATCCCAAAGTTAAGAATTGAGACATAGACAAGTTTATATTAGTATGCAACAGATGCTACCAAAATCAACTTTGCCACAAGCAAACCATTTGCCCTGTACTAGTTACAATCTGGTTGAAATCTGCAAAATCTCAAAACATGTAATAAATTTGATTGTCTTGAGGGACACTTTACCTAAAATAAATTACAAATTGAATATTTAATCATTTTTCTTATCACCAGGTTGTTGTTCTGCTTCAGTAATAGCTGGAGTTCCATTCTTGACTTGTTTTTGTTGTTCTTCCATTTCACCAGAGAATCCAAACTCATTGACACGCTTGTGGTCAACTTTGTAAATCCAGCGCTGATACAGGAAGATGAAGAATACAATGTCTGTAACAATTGCCATTATTATGATACATAAACTATAAATGTGAGGTCATTTCATACTTAAAATCTTTATAATTTGTAAATTTTGTTGTTTTTAAGCTTGAAATATTTAAATAAGTACCTAAGCACTTACCATCTCTAAAGCAGCCCAAACGGTACATAGTTGGCATTTTGATAACAAATGCAAAGATATCATCTATGAAGGTGTTGAGGAACTTGTATGTCATCATTCGCCATGGTAGATGTGCTACTGACTTCAATTTGTAATTAATGAACAGCTGAGGTGTCATCATTATGAATCCAAAAGTCAACAAATATCCATACATCATATTCAAGACAAAAGAGTACCATCCTTTGTGTTCCTGGTATAGCAAGGAGTAGACACCATATCCTATCAAGAGAGGGAAACAAGCCCAGCTGAGATAGCGGAAGGCTAACATGTCATACTGCTTTGTGCTAGATTCAACATAGGATCCTTTGTCAGTGAAACTAAGTTTTGGTATCCCAAATATACGATCCTCTCGATTTATCTTTACATCCATAACTTTGTTAATTTTCCATACTTCTATCAGTAAACCAATGAAGCATGAAATTCTGACCATGACATTTGTTTCATTGTCGAGAACATAAAGCAACACCACAGTGGACTGGAAAACATTGAAAAATACTGATCTCACAGAAAGACCTTCAAGTGACTGTCTATTATTCCAGAACTGAATGTCATTTTTGAAAGCGAGCAACTCAAATATTGAATGTAAAACTGACACACTAATAGTTAGGCCTAACAAGTATGGTGATGTATCAAGAAGCAATTCCTTCACTGTGTCCTGTTCTTCATCTTGCTCTTCAGCCCCTAATGCTGAAAACATGCTCAATTTATCCCTCATTGCTTGAGCTGTATACAACTGCCATTTAAAAAGGCTCAGAGGCTGAAATGTCAGTTCAAGGTTTAGGGTGTCAGAAGTCTTGTTAATTGGTACATAATCACGCATCATATTCCAATAGTCATTTAAGAAAACTGCAGGCTTATACTGTTTTCCATCTGGCAAAAAGAAAATAAATTCATCTAATGGAGGTGGAACACTGCCTTGCATCCAATTAGTTTGGTCAGTGACCAAATTTATGGTCAGATTTGGATGCCAATGTGATACTATTTCCTCTTTTAGTGTCTCAGCTTTTATAATTTCTTCAGCAGACTTTTCAGTTTGCCCTGTTAATAAGTTATGCGTTTTAAGATAACGTAACTTTTTGTACTTGTTAAGCATTTTCTTTCCATAGGAAATATAAGGTCCACCATAATTTTCTTTATTTTTGGGATCAGGTGATTTTCCTGATTGTACCATAAACACATGTAGATAAATTGATCCATTGTTCTTTAATGACTCAGAGGGAGTAATACTGGTGGAGTACGTAAAAGTACCATCATTAAGAGGTCCTCCATGCCAATCTCCATAGACAATTCCAGTATGCTTCCAAATTAAATCTGAATCATCCAAATTTGAATAAAATTCTTTTTCTGATACATAACAATACATGTCTAATACTGTGCCATTAGCAAACATATTAATAGCAGGAATTCGGGGTGCTGCAGTAGGATTGGTTATATCTGTCTTGGGTGCTGATGATTGGCGGAACATGGAAGTAATAAAATAAACCACTAATGCTCTTATTATCAGTGACTTTGTTATAGCAAAGAAAGATTCCATTTTGCTTGGTTGCATTCTGCGCCGTTGTTCATCAATTTGGGCATTGATCTAAAACAACATTGGTTAGGTATAACACACAAAAAATAATAGAAACCTAAAATAAAATTGTTCTTGACCTACAGGGTTTTTACAGGTTATTTTATGTTTTAATTTTTTTTTTCTGAATCACATTTTATCTTTACAGAATAAGGCTAATCTAGAGAAGTATATAATGTCATGACATTCAGATTACTATGATAGGAATATAAGTTTACTTACATCAACAGCGTCCTCAGAAGAGCCATTTGCTTCAACAACACTGTTTTCTATGGAGGCATCACCGGGAGGATTGTTAGAAGGGTTGAGACTATCACTATCCGCCATAATTAATATTTGAGTATCGGTGCTTTATTGTTTGTTGTTATAATTTAGCACTCAACAAGCCAACATCTCTTCATTCCTTACCTTGCAGCGCATGAAATTGGATTGGATTTTCCATAGACGGAATTCCTTTATTTTTTAATTTCCATTGACAAACTAATCATAGACGGCATAGACTAGAACATTCAAATTGAAAGTCATCGTCGTAGTAGGTACTAGGGTTTTCGCCCCGGGTACCCGGAACCGGGAATTCCCGGGAATTTTAGGACCCGGGAATTATTTTGCGGGATTCCCGGGTATTATTTGAAATGAAGAAATGATGATGAAAAATGAAGGGTCTGCCAGCTTCCGAAGATTTTAGAGCTTTTTCTGTCTCTCTCCTGTGAAACGTACATTGTACTGCATAGTGTGAACTTAGAATGGGGTAAATGTATCGTGATGTCAGCACACAGTACTGTTGTCTCTGTCTAGTAAACAAATTCTAAACGCTTGAATTTTTTTTGGAAATCTTTCATTTGTAGAAACTATTCACAATGCTTATCTTTTGTGTAATTTCGAGATTTATAATGAAAATATACAGGGTGTAAACGAATTCGTGTAATTCCTTCAAACAGCGTGATCTACTAGTCACAGATGAATCATAAATATGGTTTTTATTTTAAATACATACTTAAAAGTTTATTCTCATTCAAAAGTTCTGTTTTCGAGCCCTGTTTGCGCCCCGAGTTAACCGACTGCAAAGAACGATTTCGTGCTAGTCGTGCTAGCCAGCTGTGTCTCTGTGCTTTCATTAATAGATGAGTGGCGTCGAAATATTCCAAGGAATAAAATTTAAATGTAGCACTTTTTATTTTTTTATTTGTACCTTATTAGCTGGTTATGTTTCGATCAGATATCGCTACCGCAAGAAAAAAAATCCTTATTTTTCATTTTCAATCAAGCTAAATCCTGTGCTCGGTCATTCTACACCAGTAGATGACCTACAGATGGTTGTTTCCACGGGGGGTTCACATCGAACAAAATTTTTCGACCGTCGTCTCTATGGGTCATTTCTAGGCTCTGACAACTACCTCATCCCCTCTGACACATACTTCGCCCCTTTGACGCCATCGTGATGCGATGACGTCACTTTTACCTCTATTCTATGAAGTCTATGGACTGATCTGTCAAACTAACAAATTATTAAATAACGTTTTATAATTACGTATTTAGCTTAACTTCTAAATATTCTTACCGTAATATACCTTGAAAAGCCGCATTTACGTGCAATAAGTGCTGTGGGTTGTCAAAGAAGTGCAAAGGCCGTCATGTTTTTTCAAATAACAAACACGACTCTTATGGATAAAGTGCATCAAGTTGGAACATTCACAGGGCTTGACTTTCCAACAACTGCAACAACTTAATTTTCAATGCAGTCCTGCATCAAGAGTTTCCAATGCCGGAAGGACTACCAATAGCTCGGTGATCAAGGCTCGGTCTTTCAATCATCAATGAAAAGTCTTCTGGAGGACGAAGGAGTGACCAAACTGGTGCTAGTGAAATAATTGGTGGTGAGTGCTACCTACTAATGTGTAAGAATGAATAATAAACAACAACCAATCATTATTTGTATTTTCACAATTAAACTTATACATATTTAAATAAAGTTCAAGATGCAATTATGTGTGAATAAGTAGCATGTGCAGGAACATAATTATCCAAAATACTGTACATAGTGGAACAAACATTATTAACTAATATTTTTTCCTCTTCCAGATGATGTCATTGTGATGAATGGTGATTCATTAAATATAATCTACGCCCCACCTTACCAGATAAAAGGAATTTGAAATAATTTCCTCACAAAGAATGTAAAACATATTAATCACCAAATGGAGTAACATAGTGGATGTATATGTATACAAAGGACTGCAGTCACAATAATGTGAGATTGCTTTATAAATTAAATGATCAACACTTGGTTCCTGAAAAAATCAAATAGATGAAGGTATGTATGTATTTAATTACTGCAGACTAAAACCTCAAGTCACGAGAACCAATAGTTTTAGTCAGTTGCAATGTCATGGTCTCTAATGATATTATTATAAAACTTTCAACATTCAATGCTTAACACATGGACGTACAAAAAAGATCGGACGGAACTCCCGCTAAGACAAAACTGTGTCCCGTAATGGCGGCGGCTATCTAAGTGTGAATGAATTTAGGGTTGTCATGTTAGCCAAATTTACCCATTTTTTATCATTTTATTTTAAGACAAATACAGGTTGGCAGACAAATTTCTTGGAAATGTCGGCAGAATTATACCGTGCCATTTGAAAAGGTTAATGGTAAGAACCAAATCTCCCTATGAAAATATCTGGAAAATAAATGCCATGTTAGCTTAGATTGTTAATTTACATTTTGAGGTACTGCATATGTAACAACACACCGGAGTCCTCCTTTAGTTGTATTATATATCTTGTTAGCTTCAAAATGTAGACTGCAAATGACACTGTATTTGTTTGGAATTCAATCGTTTTCACCGTTACAATTTCTCATTTTTTTAATCCAATTATTTCTCCATACTTCATTTTCTTTAGGAAATCTAGTAAAAAAATATATAAATAAAATACCTAGTAATAAATAAATTGAATTGAACAAAAAACTATAAATTTCCCATATTTAGGGTAATTTGCACACGTGAATATTGACAACACTGGCCTTGTGACAGATTATTTTCTTCTGGTGAATACATTGATTTTATTGTATACAATTGGGAATTAAGTGATTGAATTATTCATTGACCTATGAAACGTGATTCCTGGATTTTTTTTCTTCCGATCACTACGGTTTTTACACCATTTCACCACACAAGACATGCTATACAAGGTTAGTCAGAAAGGGGGTACTAATCCGAAAGGGTGTTAAAGTACACATAATAATGAATAACTTTTGTTCTACAACTTTTCCCAAAACTCAATAGTTTAAGAGAAACAGTTGTTCAAAAATCTCAAAAAAAAATCTCTAAAATCTATCCATCCCCAGTTATGATCAGCTGTGTTTACATTTTAGGTCATATTTGGGGTCATAAATTAGAAGCACCATTTTCTGAATTTGCAACTAAAGCAGGGATGAAGAATTTTTGAAAAAACTAAAATAAAAATCATTTTATTTGGAAAAAAAAAATATCGAATTTTGAAATTTTAACACTTGCTTTCAAACAGTCATCAGCGATACTATAGGTGGGCTTCGGATTAGTACCCCCTTTCCGACTAACCTTGTATTTTAATTTTTTTTGCCGCTTTTTGTCCCGACTCTGTTGACGTTTACGCGTGTAATGACTGACTTTTTTTGTGAATGTGTGCATGCCAGCCTGTACGTACAGCAAACTGACTGACTCTGAGTGACACAGTTGTTTGTTAGCGAAAATCTGTCCGATCTTTTTTGTACGTCCATGGCTTAACAGCATTACTTTTCATGGCAAGTTCATGTAAATATTTGCATTATGTATCCAATAGCAACACAAACAAATCATCAAACAACCATGACATGTATGTATTTTTTTTAACTGGTATCTACACTTCTTTCCACTCGTGTATCTTTAAAGGTATTAATAATTTAATAACGTTGATTTACTTTGTTTTAGGTAAAGAACTGCATTGGAGTATACAGTAAAACGGTACCAGCCACTTTATCCTACACGGCTTGGTTTAGTAAGTTGTAAAATTAAAAAATAAATATATTTTACAGTAACAAAATGCATTATCTTTTCTTTGTTTATTATAATATTCCTCTTCCTGAAATACAACAAGAACTAGTAAATCAAAATGGAGCTACGTACAGCAAAAATAGAGAGCTCAAAAGACCAGTATTCGAATCCACATGAATATTAGCTTAAAAGACTTGTGTTCATGTTAGTTTATCGAAAACTGATACGCCCACAATTAAAAAGGAAAAAATTTGAGAGCCTAGGAATGAGGTCCACAGATAAGCAAAATGTCCATTTTTTTGTTCGGGAGTGCGCCGTCTGATTGTATCCCTATCTAGTCTGTGGTTGTTTCGGATCTGGGCGTTTCTTTGTGCGATTTGTGTCTGTAAACGCACCCACGATACAAGAGAAATCTTAGGGTGGGGCAACGTTTTTTAAAAAAAAAAGAAAAAAAAAAAAAGATCATGTGGTTTTAAGTTATTACACGAATTTGGTAACATCCTTTATAGTCATTCACCCTAATGTTATTCCGTAATATTTTGCCATATTATATGAAGAGTAGACTTTTTTTTTCATTAAAGAATCTCGCGACGTCGCTCAATAAATGACTGTTAGAGTGCGCGCAAGATAACTCTGCGCGTGACTGAGGGCGTGCTAAACGTTTCCATGATCGCAAAAGTTCAAATTACCGCTTTTTAAGCTTAACTTTTTTATCACTAAACATAATTTTCCCGTTAAATATTCCTACAATCAGGTAGTTCTACTATCAAAATTGATAAAACGGCACACACTTTGGTGGACCATGATTAGTTCCGATTTCGGCCGCGCGCAGACTTATCTTGCGCGCACCCTACTGTTCCTAGTTCATTTTTTTAAATAAGTGTAACATTTTTTATTTTAATGGGAAAATTCGATTAGTATGTTAGACAATTTATCATGTTTAAAGTACTTACACAAGTTTAATGTTGAAATATACGAAAAAAACTATAATTAGATAAAAAATTAGAAAATTCCCGCGTACCCGGGAATTCCCGGGAATTGAGAAAAAAAAATCCCGATTCCCGGGAACTCAAATAGGCCGGGAACGCGAAAACCCTAGCTGTCATACAACAAACGTGATTTTTTTTGCCGTTTTTATAGATAATGGTACGGAACCTTTCGTGCGCGAGCCCGACTCGCACTTGGCCGGGTTTTTTTGTGGCTATCATCTGTAATTTCTCCAGATTTAATCAAACACCGGTTAACTTGGACGTACATACCTACTGTAGATTGGATCCCGTTGTTGACCTTCAATTTAAAACAAATTGACTTGATCCACACAATTTGATTGTCAATTCGAGCAGACTGTCACTATTGTATCCCTATCTAGTCTGTGCTGTTACTTCTAGAGTGCGCGCAAGATAACTCTGCGCGCGACTGAGGGCGTGCTAAACGTTGCCGTGATCGCAAAAGTTCAAATTACCGCTTTTTAAGCTTAACTTTTTTATCGCTAAACCTAATTTTCCCGTTAAATATTCCTACAATCAGGTAGTTCTACTATCAAAATTGATAAAACGGCACATACTTTGGTGGACCATGATTAGTTCCGATTTCGGCCGCGCGCAGACTTATCTTGCGCGCACTCTAGCGGTAGATTTACAATTCTGTCGAAAAATCATGTTGCAGTTGCAGCCTTAGAGAATATAGGTACTAGGTTTAAGAGCTCTTACACACGAGCGGCATGTTCCCAACGGCATTAACTGCAGCCGTCGACGCGCGTCGGCGGCAACCGTCGACGCGTCGACGGCAGCAGTCGACCTATAGCGACACTTGCACTTGTTGCCGCTGCCGCTGATCTTCGAAGTTGAAATGTCGACGGCTGCAGTTACCTCTGCCGTTGGGAACATGCCGCTCGTGTGTAAGCTCGCTTAGGGCTATCTTAGAGAATAACTACCTAAAGATACTATGAAATCTTTTGAAAGCAGTGTAGGTATAAAAAAAGAAATATGCTCGAGTACGTGACCTTTTTACATGTTAGCTTTAACTTGTCACTTCAGACCAAATAACATGGTAAAGTAGATTATTTTGTTTCTCATTATCAAACACCGTAGGTCGCGTCCAGCGTGACGCTGTACCTACGTAGCCGACAAATGCTTTTTATAGAAATGCACTTTATGTAAATGGTCTCTCTCACACGCATGACGTGAGAGCACTGTGCGTCCATAAGTTGTACGCTGCGTCCGTAGTCATTTTGGAGCATTCTAGCGCAGAGACGTACGGATGTTGCGTTTTTATGATCAAAAATGGCGAAAAGACGAATTTATAAAATCAGAATATCAGTCAGCCATTTTTTTAAATCGAATTATTTTGCAGCCCTCTGCCTCTCTCCTAACACAAAGATCGTAGTGCCCTTTTCTTCTATCCTTTCTCAGGAACATTTGGAATAAGAGATTATCATCCTCCTCCTCTTCGAGAAGAAGTCTTAAATTGTCTGGCCATCTATATTTTTAGTCATTATCTACTCACATAGAGTGTAAGGGAAAACCTGACAACCATTGACACGACGTCCACCCGGCGCTGGAAGCGGCGTCCAGAGCGTAAGCATTCGTCGGTCGCGCACAGCGTCACGGCGGACGCGGCCTACGGCGTTTTGCTGTAGAAGCTTTTTCATAATAATTATTTAAGATACCTATCTGAGTAACATACATAACATCACGCATGTTTTCCCCGAAGGGCTAGGCAGAAGGTGTGTGCCACTACCATTGTTAGTTGTGGTGCCCATGTTATGTTCATAGTACCTTGGTTACGGAAGGGTGTGCGTTCGCGCAGCGGAATGTTGTTGAATTTAAAGATTTTAACTATGCAGATATTTAGTGTATGACGTCGTATAATTGTGTATGGTAAAAAAAAATTTGTGCACGCAGCCATTGTGTAGAAATTCACCAAAAACTGATTCCGCTGGGCGAACGTTGTCCTGGCGTAACTTTTTTTAATCCATAGACTTTAGAAGAAAGGAGATGTGTCCAAAAATTAGTGTGTATTTGTGTGTAATTGTGTATGTATGAATAAAATTAGTGCATGCATAAACTTCGGAGAAATTCAAGTTTCCGCTACGCGAACGTTTGGCCATTAGCTAGTTTTCATATAAAGCGCTTACATAGAGAGCTGTAGATTTTTACATACGTTGTTTCGAATTTGTTTATATTTGTTTAAAAAACAGATTTAGAAAAAATCGTGGGGCTTAAAAGATAAAAATATAAACGTAAAATACGCTTATTAGGTCTTAGTTCTTAAAGTATGCACTTTGGGGTCTAGATTTTCACGTTTATACAAACCTTGTAAGTGTCTGCAACATGTTGCCAAGTATCAATGATGTTCCGTTAGTAATTAAAGAGTTATAGGACAATTTACCATGAATAGATCACTGTTTACAAAGCAGTCAAATATCACGACGTTCTAAAGGAATTGCATGGTAAAATGTACGCCAATAATTAGTGTATTCATTCAACTAATCACATGCAAAATTTCATGTCATTAAATTCAGTAATTAAAGAAAAACAATTATAATACTGACGAAGCATCGAAAACCTACATAACCCGACCAAGTTCGGATAGCTACAAAAAAGCGGCCGTGCAATATATTTAGGTAACATCCCAAAATTTACAGTATAATACCGGTATTGAATTGGTATAGGTGATAACACAATTGTTGTTTCGATATAATTTATAGGTCACTTATTTTTGTACACCTACTTTTTTAAATGTATTTGACTATGACAGAAAGTAGGTACTATTTACGTAGGTACTTTATTTAAGTATGCGCTTGAGACTTGAGATATAATCTAGATAAAAGATAAGTGACCTATAAATTATATCGAAACAACAATTGTGTTATCACCTATACCAATTCAATACCGGTATTATACTGTAAATTTTGGGATGTTACCTAAATATATTGCACGGCCGCTTTTTTGTAGCTATCCGAACTTGGTCGGGTTATGTAGGATTTCGATGCTTCGTCAGTATTATAATTGTTTTTCTTTAATTACTGAATTTAATGACATGAAATTTTGCATGTGATTAGTTGAATGAATACACTAATTATTGGCGTACATTTTACCATGCAATTCCTTTAGAACGTCGTGATATTTGACTGCTTTGTAAACAGTGATCTATTCATGGTAAATTGTCCTATAACTCTTTAATTACTAACGGAACATCATTGATACTTGGCAACATGTTGCAGACACTTACAAGGTTTGTATAAACGTGAAAATCTAGACCCCAAAGTGCATACTTTAAGAACTAAGACCTAATAAGCGTATTTTACGTTTATATTTTTATCTTTTAAGCCCTACGATTTTTTCTAAATCTGTTTTTTAAACAAATATAAACAAATTCAAAACAACGTATGTAAAAATCTACAGCTCTCTATGTAAGCGCTTTATATGAAAACTAGCTAATGGCCAAACGTTCGCGTAGCGGAAACTTGAATTTCTCCGAAGTTTATGCATGCACTAATTTTATTCATACATACACAATTACACACAAATACACACTAATTTTTGGACACATCTCCTTTCTTCTAAAGTCTATGGATTAAAAAAAGTTCCGCCAGGACAACGTTCGCCCAGCGGAATCAGTTTTTGGTGAATTTCTCCACAATGGCTGCGTGCACAAATTTTTTTTTACCATACACAATTATACGACGTCATACACTAAATATCTGCATAATTAAAATCTTTAAATTCAACAACATTCCGCTGCGCGAACGCACACTACGGAAGGCACAATTCTTTTAATGCTCCTGCCTTCTTTCTTAATTTTAGTATCAATGATTATTTATGATGTTTGGGATATCTAAATATATTTTATTACAGTATAACTATTATTTGCAATTAATATGATGAGAGCGTATTTCCCTTTCCGTGTCCAACTGGCGACACCGGTCTCGCGAAATCCGCACGCTTTTGTATTACTTTAAGCCGTGTTCAATTCGCGTCAACTGGGCACGCCTTTGTGATCAAGTGGCGCTGGCGGAGTTTTTCCAAAATAGTGTGCAGCAGTTGAACTGAACACTTTTTTGACTTGATTCTTGACTGTGTGAGTCTTCAAAAGCGGGTTTAGTCAGCGACGGTATTAGTTGAGGTATTGCTTTCATTGTTGATACTTGTTTCCCGACTAATTTGAAGAGCGAGCGAAGCGAGCTCGGGAATTTGGGGCAACCCGACACAGATAGGTTAGGTTCGAAGGGGATGACGGGGGCTAAAGTGAGCGAGCGAACGAAGCCCCCGTCATCCGTTCATTGTTAATGACACCACCAAATGATACCCCCAGGGGTGTGGTTGCCAAAAAGGATTTTTTAATGACACCACCGTAATGTTGGGATGCCACAATTAGTAATAATATAATATGAGAGTTAGTTTACACTTACTCGTTGTTGCCCTGAAGAGTAACATCACTATTCATTAGTGGTGTCGTTAACAAATCCTTTTTGGCAACCACACCCCTCGGGGTATCATTTGGTGGTGTCATTAACAATGAACGCCGTCATCCCCTTTGTGTTAGGTTACTTTTAAGCCTGCAGATAGAAATAGGAGCCTCTGTCGACTCTTTCATTTCAAAATCTTTGGTAATTTCACTGAAAATCCTTTTAAATTCTTCCATTACGTCCATCCACGGGCGCCTCCGCGGCGGCTGCAGCCTGCTTCGGCCCGCACGTTTTATTCCGAACATTTACGAACGCGCCAAATCAGCACGGATTTGTTTTGAACAGACCAATTAAAAAACCGTGTTCAATTCAATTGCAGTTTTGTAAAACCTCTTTTAACGTTGCTTGATCGCAAAAACTTGCTCAGTTGACGCGAGCTGAGCACGAGTTGGTTGAATTGTGTAGTAATATAAAGGCGTGCGGATTTCGCGAGACCGGTGTCGCCGTCGCCAATTGAACACGGAAAGGGAAATACGCATGATGAGAACGTCGCGATACTTTAGTATTATGTAATAAAATCACTCATTGCTAGAAGAGGGGAAGACAAACTTCCAAACAGTTCGCCCATTCTCATTCGTTCTGATAATTTTAGGTTTAACGAACAGTTCACTTGAAATGAGTTTAGATAATTAACATTTTTAAATTGTTCGCATATTTTCTAGTGAAGTTGTTCATTTTCAACCGACTAATTCGTGGGATGAGGCGCCGCAATTGCGCGCGGTGCCATTCGCTGTTGAATAGGTTTAGTCTAACTTAAAATCTAGGGTGTGTTTTGTTTCGATCGCTTGAAAATATGAACAAAAGTAGAGCATCGCCTTCTCTGTACAGATATATAAAAAAGTTCATGATTAAGTTGTTGCGAATGATGAAGTTTTCCTGATGTCGCGTGAGCGATGCCGCGGCCAGAAGTTAGTGTAAAACCTAAATCATTAAAACAATATTATCATATTTAATGGTTTATTTGAAACACAAAATTGAAAGACTGACAGTTAATCGGACCCAAAATGCATTCGGAAACCTTACCATGAATGTTTAGATTCCCAAACCATTACGAAATTAGTTTCGACAACATTAAACAAAACATAAAAATATTACTAACAGCAAGTCACTTTATAAAGTTCTCCTAGAATCTACTCAGTAATACTCAGATTCTGCAGTGTATATGTTGAAATTCAGACACTGGTTTCCATCACAGAGATTTCATTACCTACATTTTGAAGATTACTTAAAAACATAGAAATATCCTACTTCTTCTCTAGCAATGTAAATGGATGCATGATTTCCTGCCTATAATTATAAAAGGCCCAAAACAGCCTTGTGCTTGCAAAATATACCTTCATAGAAAAGGTTTCTTTCCTTTTCACTTGCATTCATCATCTCGCATTGTTCCAAGCGGTCCACTGTACAAACTGTCATAATAAGGTATTATTTTATAGGCACAAGATATAGACCAGTTTAAATGGCAACAGTCCACAAAATATGCCTAGCTTAGCCAACTTCAATAGCCCACATGTTAAGATTCAAATATTATGTATTATGAAACCTAGCAAAAAAACTATCTGATAAAAAAATACATATACTTTATAAATTAAAATGTTATGCATCACAAAGATTTAGACGTAAAGGTCAAACTTAAAAATTAAGTACCTATTAAACCTACAACTGTTATATATATTACGACAAATGAATGCTTGCCGTAGCTGATCTGAACGGCTTCTGTATAACGTCAACTAAATTAATTATGCTTATAAGAATTCTGCGAAATATGCGAGAGTATTTATAAGGACAGCGTAATTCACAAACACAAATAATACAATGTGTGATTGTAAAACTCCAGTTTCTAGTATTGATTGAAATGATTCATAACATTATAATGAGAATATATTAACCCTCAAACATTCAAATACAAATATAGACTTTTATCCACACTAAATTGTGAACTGCCACCATTTCTAAGGTTTTTCACTACAATTAATCTTGCATTTCTTCAGGCAACTCATGAGGGTTGAGAATGCCTGGCACCGATAACTGAACTCTTCGTTTCTCCTCCTGAGCTTGACGAAGAGCAAACAAGCGCTCCTCCAGATACAAATCACTGTCGTCTTCACCCGTGTACTCCTGTAATATTGAAACAAATTATTTAAGACTTTGAATAATAACATTCTATTAAGGTTTTGGTACACATAATCACCACGGCAGCATACCTATCAGCACCATCAGTCTGTCAGACAATGATTTTCACGTTCATATGATTGTTGCATCGCATATGGAGATGATAATATGTTGCTAATACAGTGCTTTTTCACTATGTATGATGTATTTGTAAGTTGCAATATGTACCTACCTATGAATTTCATGGCCAAGTTGAGGCAGCACTGATACAGTGCTGAGCATTTTGTGCTCAAATAATCCCTGTTAGACTATCTTCCTAGCTAAAGATTTAATAATTCCAACAATTTCAGAGAAAAAAAAAGTAATATATCGTAGGTGAGCAGTCCCAGCCTCAATACACCAAAGAACTGATAAGATCATATTGAAAAAATGAGATTTCTTCAAGTACTCACACTATTTTGATTGATGAATAAACAGGACGTTCAACTGTCTTATTGAACTTTAACTTATTTTTAATCCTCATTTGCCAGTTGCAATTTGTATCTTCTACATGTGATAGTCACAAACAATTTGGTCATAGTGATCAATTGCCCAAGTATCAATGAGAGAACATCACTCATGGTAAAGGTACCCATTTTTAGCCTATTTTTTTATTCCTGTACACCAATGGAACCAGTCCGTTTTTTAATCTCGGAGACTAATTTGACAGGCACAAATGTCAAACTTGTAAATTATACGAACATTATTTTCAAACTTGACATTTCGTGCCTATCAATTCAGTCTCCGTGATTTAAAAACAGACTTTAGTTTTTGAGACAGGTCTTATATTTTACTTTGGCACCATTTTGCTACAAGATATACAGGATGTAAAAATCGATTATTTCATCAATCTGCTGAAATCAACTATGATTTGTAGATATGGTACCCACTTGGTGCCTAAGTAAAATATGTACCTGTTACCAATACTGGTCTCTCTAGAGTTACCTCTGGAGACCAGTATTGGTAAGAATAAAACCAAAAAAAAATATATCTCGAATTTGAATGTATGAAAAACTGGGTCATCTCAAATCTCCTTTGGTACCTACATTTTTATAAAGGCACTTCGGAATTTAGCCATAACATTCAGTAACGTTTTGACAACTTCATTTGCCAAATTCATACAGGGTGTAAACGAATAAGTGTAATTCCTTTAAAACACATGATCTATTACTAGTATAGATTAAAATCACATGGGATTTAGGTCCATTAGAAAAAAACTTTTTTATCTTGCGATAGGGGTAAGTGATCGTATTTCGGAAATCGCTTCATGGGTACAATTTAAAAAAAAAATTACACTATAGAACATGCCCATGCATAAATGAATGGAAGCACGGCGACACAATTGGCGGGTAAGACTAGTACGATATCGCTCCGCGCAGTCTGTTGAATTGGGGCACTAGAATGCTCAGGTTAAAAACTTCAAGTATATTTTTGAATTTCTTTTCTTTGTTGATTGTGTTATAATCCCATCCAGGGTCAACCTGTGTCATCAGTAGATCAGGAAGTTGGTGTTGATGGAATTACACGAATTCAATACACCCTGTATAAAGCAATTAAATTTAGAAACTTACTCTTATTTGAACTAAAAAGTCTCTTAGGTGATCCTTGAATGCAGGGATATCTTGATCCAAATTGAACAACCCCTGAACGGTGATTTTAATTTGATTGTCTGTTAAATGGGGGAACGCTCTTTTTAGTAGATTGGCCACATATTCCTGAAATAAATTACACACATATAAAGAAATTATACATAATGCGAGTCAGTACTTATGATGACAATAAATAAGTTGTTCAAAATTATCTACAAATTAACACTCATCTGTGAATTGTGTGTATTAGAAGCACAATTTATTGATATAAAATTGGAAATGCTATAAATAATTGGACCATGTTGTGCAAAAATGATCCAACCCACAAACTTGCCAAAATTAAGGTATTGATGCTGAACTATCGAAAAAGATCAGTATTGTCATGTGGGAAAAGACTCATTTTATTCTATCAACTAGGAATATTCTTTTATGATTAGTTATACCAATCCACAACTATGTAAAAGTCTAAAAATGTAAAGCAGAAGTGATTCAATACTCTTGGAACAATATATTATACCTTAATTTTGGCAAGTTTGTGGGTTGGATCATATTTGCACAACACGGTCCAATTATTGTAAAGAAATAACTTGACTAAATAGGTGAAATTGTTATATATGCCTTATTATTGCATTAGGAATATAGCAATGTGTAATGTAGTGGCATCGCAAAGCGAAATTAATAATAAAAAAATCCTAGTTAGGTAGTTAGGAAATTATCTATACAAGGGTAGTTGGAAAGGGGGTACTAATCCAAAAAGGTGTTAAAGTACCCATAATAATGAATAGCCTTTGTTCTACAACTTTCCCCCAAACTCAATAGTTTAAGGGAAATAGCTATTCAGATTTCAGAAAAAAAAACGATAGAATCGGGTCTGTAACTTTATTTCGAGAGATACTTGTTCGATTAACGTATGGTCGAAAGAATTATTAACCAAATAACAATTGAGGCCGTCATGCGTCAGCGCAAAAGCCACATTTTTTCGTCTAACATTTAATAAATAAAAAAACCGGCCAAGTGCGAGTCGGACTCGCGCACGAAGGGTTCTGTACCATTATCTATAAAAACGTCAAAAAAATCACGTTTGTTGTAGTGGAGCCCCCTTAAATATTTACTTTATTCTGTTTTTTAGTATTTATTGTTACAGCGGCAACAGAAATACATCATCTGTGAAAATTTCAACTGTCTGACTATCACAGTTCATGAGATACAGCCTGGTGACAGACGGACAGCGCAGTCATTGTGATATTACACGGTTCACTTCTGCCTTTCAATTTGGATGAAGCAACCAAATTGAATCATGTAAACATAAAGGTGAATCATTCAATATCATTGATCAATAGCATATGCTTTCATTTTTGTACCTTTTAACCAAAGTGAATCAATTTGGTTGAACCGTGTAATATCACCATTAGGTAAAACGGGACCCAATTAGGGTCCCGTTTTACCCTTTGGGTACGGAACCCTAAGAAAAAACAACATTTTTGACATAATATGTCAAATTAGAGTTAAGCCATTTTTGAATAAAAAATTTGATTATTTAAAATGATTTACCGCACATAAGTCTACGAAAAAATGTGGCTTAGGCTACTTTTGCGCTGATGGCCTCTATATTTTGTTCGAACAGTCTTTACTTGGACTAACGTTTCATTAAATTAATTATTTAACGTTTCATCCAGTGAATTTTTAACTAATAATAATTATCGTTCAATCTAGCTCTCTCCATAGCTCACTGAGTGACCTGGAGGTTTCTTCTGAGGCCCATAGTGAGCGACCACAAGACCGCAGGATGGACAACAATTATTTCAATTTATTGTTTTGTATTGTTGTTATTTCAAATTATTAGTATATATGTATATTAACATAATCATTTCAAAAGTTGTATTCTTACCTGAATATAGAGGACGTTATCTGGTGTGGGCCCGAGTGGCACTGTAACTCGCCCAGCCTCCACCAGTGAGAAGATGTATGCTAATATCGTAGCATGCATCGTAAGGCCGGCGCCATGAGATGTGTCTGTGACCACACTAAATACATGCTCTAAAATATCACACAAATAGGTCTGGTAAAAACTCTGTGCAGCCTGTGGATGTTGCTCTACATTATGCAACAACCGGTACAGGATCTGTAGACCAGTGTCAGCCACATTCCTCATTGTGTGCTTAAATGCCCAGATAATGGAATCCAATACCAATTTGAACTGTGCTGGAGGTATGCTTAGGAATGCCTTAAAACAATGTGTATTCACTGCTTGTAATAGCAGGAAGAACTCTGTCCTATGCTCAGGATACTCTTCAAAGTCTTTGTTTATCATCTCAAGAGTACACTCAAAAACAGCATCAAATATTTTCGGCACTTCAGAAGTTATATGCCCTCCGAGCTTGTAAACAATCGCAGCCATGCATGATAAAACTTCAGGTTCTCGCGCATCTGGCACTGCAGTTCTTTGGTAATCCAAGAGAACTGCATCTAAGAGCGGTGGAATAAAATTTTCCAAAACCATGCTATTATCTGTGGAGCGAGATACCCAACTGGCAATCAACTTAAGCGTCTCTTTCTTTATTATTCGCATGTTCTTTATTAGTGGCTGCTTAGTTACAACAACACCGTTCAATGCGATGGCTTGGCTGATGTTTTCAGACATCACTTTATAAACGTTGAGCATGTCCAAATATATTCTACCCAGCTGCACAACATAGGGATGTCCTAGGGCACGGCAGGCACGAACATTAGTTTTAAGGATACTCACAAGCTGTTTAACAGCCTCTGGATCCTTAAGGATATCAACATTGTGCGATGCTTGAGATATTATATCATCCCAAACCTGATTGGGCAGCAGCATGTACTTCTCAATGAGCTGCTCTTGAGCTACTTGATCCACTTGTGCACTAATCATGTATCCTACAGCTTCATAGAAAGTATGCACTTGAAGTGTTTGTAAATCACAGATAATGGAACTGATTGTGCTTAAGATTTCCTCAATAAATGGACAAGCCTCACCAACCTGAGTAGTGACAAAATGACGCCGGCATTTAAGCGCAATCTTTATGAATGTGTCACATGCCATATCTTGGACACCATCATGAGTCTCATGCATGAATTCGAAAAGTTTATTCACAACAGTTTTCAAAAATTTCCAATGAGCTCTTAAGAACCTAGGATACTGTCCCACCACATACATTATGTTACTAGCAATAATAGCTTTATTATCTTTGCCTTTTTTCTGTTCACAAAGACCCAGAAGTTCTTTGATTACCACAACAAGAAATCTTTTTTCATCTTCCTCCATCATTGCACCAGAAATTGAACCAATAGCCCAGCACAATGTATTCAGGTTTTTCCATGACCATTCACTTCCATTTACCTGGTTCTGAAGTTTTTCTGTCATAATGCGTTCTGTATCTTGATAATCCAAATGTGTCAAATAAACTAAGGTTTCTCTCATATTCTTATACAAATTAATTGAATCAGTGTCTTTCATAAACTCTCGCACAACTTCACCATTTTCATTCTCCACCACTAATACTTCTTCAGGTTTAGCCATTCTAGAGATCATAATATAGCGAACACTGCTCAATACATCAGAATACAATGCTTTCCTGCCAACACTCTTGCCAAGCGTGTACATGTTGGATGTATGTGAGCATGGTGCAATCTTGTACAAATCAGCAGCCAGTGCATTCCAAAATTCTAAACAAATTTTAAAAATCTCAACTTCTTCTACCTCTGATATCAAAACAAGATACCGGAGAGCATTCATTAGAGTGTTTGTAAGTCCCCTTCTTTCAATAAGTTGCCCATGTTCTTTTAAGTATGTGCAGAGAAATAAAGCAAGGTTTTGAATAAACACTTGCTCTTGATCTCGACCAGCAGCATACGCTTCACGTATGTTGGTAGTGAGTGGAAGCATTGCTTCAAGCTGCTCCATTGTCTGCACAAGTAAAGCAACAAATTGCTCCTCATAGTTGCTCACAGTCACACCAGCTATCTCTGTTAGACAGCTTAATGTTACATTACGGAACATTGGTACATTCAAAAACTTAAATATGAGTGTGCTTATCAACTTCATTTCAAATATATACCCGAGAGGAATCCAGTTCAAAAATCTTAACAGAGTATGGAGAGTGGCATCCACTAATGGTGCATTTTGTGAATTTTCAAGGACAAACTGACAGAGTTGAAATATTTGACTGAACTCGGAGCACATGGTGTCTTTTAAATGTTTTGCTTTAGTTTGAGTGAGTTGCCCTGTACTAAAAACAAACACTTCCTCACTAAGTAGTTTCAAAATCACCATGTTGTTTTGACAGAGACTTTCATTTGTCTTAGATGCACCCACAATATCACTTATAAAAGTCTCCCAGTTATGAGGCCATTCTCGTTTCAATACTTGAATCAAGATCATGTTGAGTTTTTTCAAATACACCTTGTTATTCTCCATTGTTACGGGATCTGATGAGTTTTTGATAATGAGACCAACAATGTATTTCTTAATACCTTCACATTGATTTCTTGGTAATATTTTCCATCTTGTTTGTATCACTTGTTCTAATATTTGTAAGGCATAGTATTTTGTTTCCTGATTTTGTGAATACTCCAATATTGTATCAACTCGAGTCCAGGCATCAGGATGTTCCTTAAGTGCTGTCAGTATCTCCTGTGCAGTACGCTGTTGTTCTCCAACAGTTGAGTACAGACATCCAACAATATTATCAAGTAGTGTGATGTCTAATTTCTGGTTGAAATCCAAAAGTTTAGAAGCTTGTTGCTCTAAAGTTGCCATTCTGTTTGTTACAACTTATTGAAAATTTGTTCCCTTTATTAAAAATCAAAACTCTGATAATTTTTTCACATTCATTCCTCACCATACGTATCACTGAAAAAAACAATTCCTGAATTAGGAAGGACTTTACTAGCTATAACCTCTTCATGATGCATAAATAAAAACCGAGTTGTAGGAACAATCAACATTACGAACTGTGACTAAAACCACTTGTTTCGATCACGAAGATTACGAGAATTCTTTGAAATAAGATAATTCCAACTGCTTTTTTGTTGTAAATGAAAATATAGAGCACACACCCCGCGTAGTTATTGAGGATGTTTGCTAAGAATCGTAACATTGCTTGTGTCAGAAAAACTATTGATAGTTATTTAATCGAGAAACAGAAGAAAGTAGCTGGTGTTAACGACAAATACAATAACTTACCCGAGAAAATAATTTGCGGCGCAATCAGTCTAACGCACTACCATACATACTAATCCGTTGTTTTCGTGAAGCTTGAAAAAGCTTACACGCATGTTGTCTATGCTTAATTTTTTAGTATTCCAAAATAATATTTTAAGAGTTGTTTACCTCTTTATATCTACGAAAACAAAAAAGCAAGTATTATTTTATTACAACTTTTTAGTGGTAAATTTTAATTCTTCATTTATTACCGAGAAACGTAACGAAACAATTAAACAGGTATTTTATTTTTTAACAAGGACAATACCAACCGCAGAAAAACTCTGAATCAGATTTTCAAACCATGTGTTGCCATTTTTTTTCCAGTGTATTTTCTCAGTGGCAATATATTATGGTGTGGATAAAAAAAACTTTTCACTTTTCGTGAATAAAGCATGGAACTTATTAGGATCGCCATACGCCGTACTAAAGGAGTCTGCCTACTATAACGTATAATACTATTCATGAACGTTGTGTCAAGCACGGCAAAAAACGCGTACACTACTATGCCCATTGCAACGGATCAACCGCGTTCATTAAGGGCACAGACTAGTTAGGGATACAATCAGACGGTGCACTCTTGAACAAAAAAATGGTAATTTTGCTTATCTGTGGACCTCATTACTAGGCTCGCAATTTTTTTACACACAAAACTAACACGAACACAAGTCTTTTAAACTAAAACTCGTGTATTTTAGATTCGAATACTGGTCTTTTGAGCTCGATATTTTTGCTGTACGTAGGTCGTTATTGATTTACTAGTTCTTGTTGTATTTCAGGAACAGGAATATATAATAAACAAAGAAAAGACATTTTGTTACTGTAATTTTTTTTTTCACGTCTTACTAAACAAATTGTAAGATAAAGTGGCTGGTACTGTTTTACTGTATACTCCGATGCAGTTCTTTACCTAAAACAAAGTAAATCACCATTATTAAATTATTAATACCTTTAATGATAGACGAGTGGAAGGAAGTGTAAATATCAGTTAAAAAAAATTGTCATGGTTGTTTGATGATTTGTATTGCTATTGGACACATAATGCCAATATTTACATGAACTTGCCATGAAAAGTAATGCTGTTATGCATTGAATGTTGAAAGTTTTATATCATTATAGACCATGGCATTGCAACTGACTAAAACTATTGGTTCTCGTGACTCGAGCTATTGGTTTTAGTCTGCAGTAATTATATACATACATACCTTCATCCATTTGAGTTTTTTCAGGAACGAAGTGTTGATCATGTAATTTATGAAGTAATCTCACATTATAGTGACTGCAGTCCGTTGTATATGTATACATCCACTATGTTACTCCATTTTTGAATTTGATTATTATGTTTTATAATATTTGTGACGAAATTATTTCTAATTCCTTTTATCCGGTAAGGTGGGGCGTAGATTATATTTAATGAATCACCATTCATTACAATGACATCATCTGGAAGAAGAAAAAAGATTAATTAATTATGTTTGTTCCATTATGTAGAGTATTTTACATAATAATATTCCTGCACATGCTTCTTATCCACATATGATTGTATCTTGAACTTTATTTAAATATGAGTTTAATTGTCAAGACATTTTAGTTAAAAATACAATTATTGGTTGGTTGTTGTTTATTATTCACTCTTACAAAGTACACTCACCGGCATAATTAGCGGAACGTTATTATTTTTTCATTTTTTTTACTATGGTACTGCTATTGCCATGACGATTTTTTTATTCAAAAGAACCTTCAATGAGGACTTGCATGTTGAAGAAAAATTCGGTTTTCCTAAGCGATTAGATGTAAATTAGGCCCAGTTTTGATTTTACAAAATCAAAATCAAAAGTTTTTATTTCAAATAAACCATTACAGGCGCTTATGAAAAGTCGAATTTAGGTGCACGGTTCCAATTAGTCGTTTCCTATGGAGAAGAGCCGGCAAGAAACTCCATGGTTACTCTTTTAAAATCCATATCTTTAACAATTTGAGTGGGTACAGTTATGACTTAGATATGAGAGAGCAAAGTAGACTTAAGAGCAGGAACCACACAAAAAAAAAACGATTTTGCCCTTTTGTGTTTTTGATCGGAACTTTGTTTTATTCAAGTACTGGTGGTTTGGCCTTAGTGTATTCATTGCATTTGGAGAATAAACATTGCGTAGAGGCTGAAAGAAGTAATTTACCTGTGACAAAAGCTACGAGGTATGTTACAGTGATCGATGAAAGTCAAACCTATCGTGCAGTAAGTTAAGCACTGGGTGTACCGATATTAGTCATTCCTCGCAATGTCCATCGGTACCAGCAGACAGGATGTTTCGTTAGAAGATGAGAATAATGCAGAAATCAAGGAAAGAGCGCCGCTGATGATTGTTTTATGACAGTTCAAACCAGTAAAGGCTCTGAAAAATTGGCGCAATGCTGCTATTCGGGCCTGTAGCATCCTGAAGGTGGGCCGTATTTTGTTTGTGAGTATGCGGAAAGAAAGACGACGTCTCATTGAAGGTAATCTGATGTCTAACGCGACTGCTGAATGTCCAAAACGTGCTGTACGTCATCGCGTAGTGAAATTAAGTTTTGCTCAATAACACCGAGATCGGACTAAGGAGTTAGAAAGAGATTTTTTCTCAGGGGCAAGCTATTTTTTGATATACATTTTTTGGATGGGAGGCATAGAATATGAATACGTCAAGGGAATCGCTTTGAACTGTCAAATTTTACAGGAATGTGCCTTATACTGGAGGCTCCAGTAATGGTTTGGGGTGTCATTTGTTTTGAAGCGCACACGGATTTAGGCATTATTGAAGGAGGCTTACTGGCTGCTTATTTTTGCAGGATAGACATCCCAGAACCTCATGCGATGCCACTTGACAAATTATCAGTCAAGAAAAACAAAATATGCACGATTATGTGTCATCGGAATGTGTATTCGTGGTCCGCAATTTCGTATAACATGCTGTAATAACCCACCAGGGTGGGTCAACGTGGACCCCGGACATGAGTCCAATAGAATATGACCTGGCCTTGACGGAAAATAGGGTTAGAGAAAAAAATCCAGCCACCCAGAAACATTAGAGGATTAAAAGTGTTTCATGGGAGTATGGGGACAATTTGTCTTAAGAAAAGACAATGGATTAAAAAATTGAGAGAAAAAACATGCCATAATACTGATAAGGACCCTAGCAGTATAGAAACGGTGATAAAACAAACAAAAAGTAAAATAAATAGCAAATTAATTATTCCAAGAAATATGCGCCGAAAGTTACAAAATGGATATTTTAGCAAATTGAAGATTTAAATTGCCAAATTCAATTAAATGATTATTGATTATTTGTCCTTTTAATGCATTTAACCCTAATTATAAAATATTTAAACAAAAACATTAGTGTACAATACAAAATTATGGAAAAAACACGGTTTTTTGTTGCGTTCCGCTAATTATGCCGGTGAGTGTAGTATGTAGCACTTTCCCATCCACCATCAATTATTTCACTAGCACCAGTTTGGTCACTCCTTCGTCCTCCAGCAGACTTTTCATTGATGATTGAAAGACCGAGCCTTGATCACCGAGCTATTGGTAGTTCTTCCTGCATTGGAAACTTTTGAGTCCTGCATTGATAATTAAGTTGTTGCAGTTGTTGGAAAGTCAAGCCCTGTGAATGTTCCAACTTGATGCACTTTATCCACAAGAGTCTTATGTTTGGTATTTGAAAAAACATGACGGCCTTTCCACTTCTCTGACAACCCACAGCACAGCACTTATTGCACTGCATTGGCTTTTAAGAATATTTAGAGGAAAGTATAATGCGAGGGAACAAAAACAGCGGGGAAATGCAGTTAATTAAAAAGGGCGCGCGTGCGTAAGCAATGTGAGCGTGCGGCGTTCGTTCCGTCTTAGTAACAACTGTTTTTGAAGCCGCGTGGTGGCGCGAGCATCGCCACCTCCCCGCGAGACCGCGCCCCGGTCCCCTCGTTCGCCCTTCGTCCACACACATTACTCCCGCACCGCTTTGCACGTAGGTATTTATTTTAAAAACATAATATAAACAAGAAATAAAACATTTTAATTCGTATAGTTTTATGCGTCGCCCACAGATAAGCTTTATTTATACGTAAATCAATAAAACAAATTGTTAGAGTGCGCGCAAGATAAGTCTGCGCGCGGCCGAAATCGGAACTAATCATGGTCCACCAAAGTGTGTGCCGTTTTATCAATTTTGATAGTATAACTACCTGATTGTAGGAATATTTAACGGGAAAATTATGTTAAGCGATAAAAAAGTTAAGCTTAAAAGCAGTAATTTGAACTTTTGCGATCACGGCAACGTTTAGCACGCCCTCAGTCACGCGCAGAGTTATCTTGCGCGCACTTCTATTTTGATAACGTCAGTTTGACAGATCAGTCCATACACTTCATAGATAGAATAGAGGATAAAGTGACGTCATAGCATCACGAAGGTGTCAAAGGGGCGAAGTATGAGTCAGAGGGGATGAGGTAGTTGGGTAGTTGTCAGAGTCCAGAAATGAGCCATAGAGACGAAGGTCGAAAATTTTTCTTCGAAGTGAACCCCCCGTGAGTTCATCTAAACTACTCGCTCAAGAGTTACACAGTCAAGTCTAGGTGTACCTAAATGACATCAAAATCCTAGTCCAAAATGGCGTCTATTACTTCTCCGCCGATGCCGATACCTTTCAGTGATGTAGTAGCTACTTAATTATTACTTCTATGCTATCAGTAGGTACGCATAGAAGTAATAAGTACTTCAATTCAAATTTATTTTTTATGGCTCCATCGTTATTCGATGATTCTGCCAACGTAAAGGTTGAAAAAGACTGTGTTAAGTACGTAATTTATTACACTAAACAAAACTATTGATCGGTGTTTGTAGCGTTGAAATCAGATGATCATGCTGAATAAGGACGATATTATGATAAACAAACACAAGACGTACCAACAATTATCATGCAGATTTAAAAGCGGAAAAAGTGAAAATAAATGGATGAGTTGTAAGAAAAGGAATAAAAATAAAAAGGTCATACTACAACCGGATGTTATTAGCCCTGATAAAGGACGATGGGCAAAATTGTATGAGACCTGTCCCCACCCCTTCCAACAGATTTTTTTGATGTGTCAGTAGTTCCATAAGGATCTATGAAAAGACTAGCAACCAGTTTTAACTTCAAAATCGATGGGGTTTGGTATATACAGGGTGTTAAAGGAAGACCGGAAAAATTGGTCAACATAACCAATAACAACAACACATATGTCATTTGATAGGTATTGCAATATACTGCAATAATTACTATGGCGGCTCATTTCAAATCGCTGTGTGAAAAAAGTTATGGCGATGTTTTGTAGGTTAGGTTATGTTAGGTCAGGTTAGGTAGTTTTTTTCTTGTATAGTGTTATGTAATAAAAAACAATCAGATTGAGTAAACAGTGTTATAATTATGTACCGTCATCCACAATCACATTGTAAATTGTCTGCAGAACCCCTGAAAGGACGATGCCTACCAAATCCTAAATACCACAATAGGAACCAATAACAACCACACATATGTCATTAGATAGGTATTTTAATATACTGCCGTAACTATTATAGCGGCTCATTTCAAATCGCTGTAAGAAAAAAGTTAGGGCGTTTTTTCGTAGGTTAGGTTAGGTGTTTTTTTTTTCTTATAAATTGTTCGGTAATAGCAAAAAATGCTAGTAGAGTGAGTAAACAGTGTTATAATTATATGTCGTCATTCAAAATCACATCTAATAAATAGGTGATATGTGAAATTACCTAACCTGACGTAACCTAACCTAACTTATGAAACATCGCCATAACTTTTTTCACACAGTGATTTTAAATGAGCCACGATAGCAATTATTGCAGTATACTGCAATACCTATCTAATGACATATGTGTGGTTGTTATTGGTTCCTAGTGTAGTATTTAGGATTTGGTAGGCATCGTCTTTCAGGGGTTATGCAGACAATTTATTAATGTAATTGTGGAGGACGATATGACCTTTCACGTGAGTGGCAACAACAACTGTAAAAAGTTTCAACTCAATCGGATGAACCGTGTGAATTTTTAGTAACAATTATCCGATACGACTCGAGCGCCACCTATTGTACGTTGATGGTACTATGTCAGAAACTGTCACGTAAGTGGCAACAACAACTGTACTTAGTTTCAACTCAATCGAATGAACCATGCGAATTTTTAGTAACAATTATCCGATACGAATCGCGCGCCACCTATTGCACGTTGATGGTACTATGTCAGGAACTCTCGCGCAAGTGCTAACAATAACGGTACTTAGTTTCAACTCAATCGGATGAACCATGCGAATTTTTATTTACAATTATTCGATATGACTCGCGCGCCACCTATTGTTCGTTGATGGTACTATGTCAGAGACTTTCGCGTGAGTGCCAACAACAACTGTACAAAGTTTCAACTCAATCGGATGTACGATGCGAATATTCATTTAAACAAAATAATAATAATAAAAATGCGTTTTTCCCGGAATATCCCGCACGTTTGAGGAATGTTGCCATAGGAAAAGTTTATCACCCTACTAAGATGTTTCAACTGAGATACATTTCAGATCTGTTGGGGGGTGGGGACGTTTTGTCCCATTGTCCTTTATATAGAATTTTGATTACGGGGGAATGAGCCAAGGTTAACAAAAACGAAATATTAATAGAACGGGGATTATTTAGATGGCACCACTGTTTTAAAGAAATCGATAATGTCTATTGTCTATTGTGTTCAAGGACTTTATATAGAACTGGACCGAGATCTTGGCAATTTATATTATCTAAAATAGACTTTTTGTGCAGAACATAAGACATAATATGGCTTGGCAAACATAACGGTACACTTGAGATAGCAATAATTGTACCTTGTGTCCCTGTCTAATACACACTGTGTGTTGTCACGTAAATAGAAAATGCATATTCCTAAATTAGTAGAATTTTTGAACTAAATGTACAAATTCATAAACCAACTTTTTTCATCTTAATTTATCCCAAGAGACGCGATACAACTATCGGAACTTTTGTTCGTCAACGATTCGTTGTAAGAGGACTTTTTTTCGTCAACGTAAGGCCAGGAGGCGATTTTCATATAATGTGCTTTTATCTATAGTTTTTTGACAGCTTGATATTAAGTCAACGCATTTATTTCAATTAGACCATATAAAGACACTTTTGATTTATTAGGTATTTATAATAGGAAAAAAAAGAAGTTACTGCCGCGTTCCAAAGTGTAGATTCCTATGGATTAAAACGGGCAGTAAACTACATGGTTACTCTTTTGCATCAAAAAAAAAATTGGCATTTCGACACATTGTCCATAGAAAAGCTGTCAAAACGTCAAACTCATTCCTTACATAAAAGTTATCTGACGATTGAAAAATCAGCCCTAAATACAAGGTTAGTCGGAAAGGGGGTACTAATCCGCAGACCACTTAAAATATCACTGATGACGGTTTTAAAACAAGTGTTAAAATTTCAAAATTCGATAATTTTTATTTCCATTTAAAATTATTTTTATTTTAGTTTTTTCAAAATATCTTCGTCCCTGCTTTAGTTACGAATTCAGAAAATGGAGCTTCTAATTCGTGACCCCAAATACGACCTAAAATGTAAGCACAGCTGATCATAGCTAAGGATAGATCGATTTTAGCGATTTTTTTTTGAGATTTTCAAACAGCCATTTCTCTTAAACTATTGACTTTTGAGGAAAGTTGTAGAACAAAAGTTATTCATTATTATGGGTACTTTAACACCCTTTCGGATTAGTACCCCCTTTCTGACTAACCTTGTATTATAAATTAAACGATTTGATTGGTACCTATAATAAATATTTTATTACTAATTTAACAAAAAAAATCTAGGTATTCTCTCTATCTGACTCGTAATGAAGATAAGAGAACTCGGTTTGGGCTTTTCTATTTAGCTTCTTCTCAATGGTAGTAAAAAAAATACAAATGCTGATAACCCCATTTGCATTGACGTAAACCGATAATTTGAATTAAAAAAAAATTATAATTGGATTTATTACACAATTAATTTGGAATTTGCGTTGTAAATGCTTGCAAAAGCGAATATTACCCGGACTGTGGAATATCTTTTCACAGAAAGGGTTTTTCATTACTTGAATTTTCTTACCGTTAGGGTGACCATGATACTTCTAGTAGCAGTACATACAAAATCTAAATGTCTAATATGGGATTATTTTTCAAAGATTTTTATTATTGTAACTCTAAGACCGCAATGATACTCATTTTCAAATTTAAATCAAGGCATTGATACATTATTTAATAGCTCTAAAAAGCAAAAGTTTCACGTTCAAAAGACCTTTGTGACTCTAAATAAAAGAAACAACGTGGTTATGAACGTACCAACGTGGATTAGTTTTGTCAACTTTTTTTAGCGCGTAAATTTAAAATACATCTCGAGTTGTTTTGTTCCCCACTACATCGATGTAGTTATTAAATACTTTAGTTAATGCAGTTTTAAGTGTTTTTTTAGGTAAATTTGTTTCCGCAGCGTGATATTCTGTCATCATTCAGATATCTGTATCACAGTCAGTCGATCGAAGTTGTCAATGAAATTGTAAACTAGCATTTCGTTGTGATTTCATACTTTATTGTGAATCCTGTTTCAACAATGTCGTAAGTTCGTTTACTTACCTTTATCAAAATATCGAATTAAATCTAGGCACATAGTCTCAGTTTTTTTAATTAAAATGTGTATAAAATGTGATGCTTTTATTTTTAGTGAAACACAAACAAGACGTCGCCGTCGTGTTAGTATGACCAAACTGCTTCACCTGTGGGAATTTTTAAATAACTTTAAATAAATTGCATATAATATTGCAATAGGTACCTATATTGGTTTATAAATTTCCTTTCATCAATTTGGAATGGGTTATTTATTTCCCTAATGCGACGCTGTCGCTTTTTCTCCATACGATATTTACTATCTAAATATTCAAATATCTCGTACTCGTCACACATTTACAAAAACAGTAAGAAGTGTGATCTAATAAACACTTGTAATTTTTATACAAAGTATCGAGTTTAGAAAGTCTTATCGACCAAATTTTAAGTGGGTCCTCACAACAGTTTACCTCTAATAACAAAAACAATGTTGAATAAGCTCGTAAATATTAACTTTTTCAAGATCGCTTATTTTGACATTACAGCCGCTCAATATACACTCTGCTGCTATCAAATAACACATCATGGTATGAAAACTATACAAAAGAAAAGGTGAACGGATTTCGTAAACGTCAACTTAGCAGGCCTGCTACAGGCCTGCTTTAACGATGTCATAGTACAAAAACGCAGGGCAGTTCAACTTCCAGGCAACTTCTGCCCTGCTTTAAGAGGTCATAGTAAGCCCCCTGACCCAAATAGGAGCGGCGGCGCGGCGACCTATAGTCCCAGCCTAACATCTGAATATAATTACAAAATGTACCTAAACAAAAAAGGAGTAGTATGTACCAGGGATGTTACGGAGGTGGTTTTATCGGAACCGAAGTCGGAGTCGGAGTTTTTAAATTTGGTTTGTCGGATTCGGAACCGGAATCGGAGTCCGAGGCGGATTCGGAGGTGTTAGCAGAAGAGAAATGTGTTAAGGACAGGCCTAATAAAATAAAATAGTATTTACATAATTTCAGTCAGCCTCTTTAATTTCAATTAAAAATAATAAACCTACATACTTAGTAAAGGCGCAGGCGATAAAAAAAATGCTTCGACCTCCTATTCAAACCTACGATTTAAAAGTATCGGAGCCGAAGTCGGAACCGGAGATGTAATATCAATCGGAAGTTCCGACTTATCGGAGTCGGAGTCGAAACTCCGTAACATTCCTAGTATGTACAATAATCGTGTAAATGTTAGAAGACATTGCTAATTATGGTTATATCTTTTTCCGATTGGTTTAGTTAACTTGCGGTATAAAGATATTGTAATGCTTTAAAGGACATACAATATTTAGTAATACTAGGCAGGACTTATTACACCATAAGTCTGCCATATGGTTACCCTTGTGTTAGAAAGTGACAAGGCGTACACTTATACCTATCTCACGTGATTCGCAGAAATCGACAAGTACTCATTCCAGTTGTACGTAGTACTTATTACTTCTATGATTGTGTTCTATTTATTGTCTGTACCTTTAGATATAGTTGAAATGAGAACAGTCACTATTAAAAATTGATTGAAACGAAAGCGTCGCCTAATTTTCTACACCTCCGAAACACAAGAAACTTCTCCTCCCTGCTGACACACTAGAAGTCCATCAACATTCATCAGACAGTGAATTTTAAAGGGGGACTAATATTCTAGGACAATAGAAAAACAAGTGCTCCAGAGTACCCTCCTCTAGACCACATTCACATAAAGAATTATCTTTTGTTCGGATTTTAGCTAAAAAAAACCGGACTACGCACAAAACCGAGCCGCAGTCGAAAAATAAAATAACAGAGGTTTGTTAAACTAATAATTTGTTAAAATATTTATGATATTACTAAACCAACTTTTAGACGGAATTGAAGGCTGAACTGAACCCAAAAAAAAATCCTTTGATTAGACGAGATTTTTGCCATAAGGTATTCCAACTTTCTGTCATAGAATGTTTTGCAAGACAGCGTAGATCACGAGGAAAACAAGACTTCCAAGAATCAGTACCACCTCGAATTGCTGCCTTAGCAAGTGAGTCTGCGTTTTCATTACCCACAATTCCAGAGTGGCCAGGAAGTTATTTTATAAAGTTCACGCTTAGTTCGCAAAACTTCCGGAAGTCTGCCTACTGCGGGCCACAGCCACAGCTAGTGGATTTGGCCGTTTGGCGCCTTAGGAATTTGAACTACACCCGCTGCGTCGTACGGCACTAGGACGAAATGGCAAAGGCAAAAACAATTGTTTATAGGTGTCGGTATGTAGATAATAGGTATGAGACAAAACCCACTAGACGGTTCCGTCACAGACCAACACCGTAACATGCCACGGACCGGTAAAATTTTTATACCGAGAATATTTTGCAGGCGACGGAACGCTTCGTGCCTGAAACGCGGCGGGTACAGTGCCGCCTCCACGCATAGCGGTCTGGTACACATACCTACACTCAGGCGCTGCAATACTCCTGGGTTATGCTCAATGCCACGAAGTAACCCAACCAGATACGCGACAAGCGTGAATTCCCGTCGTACCCTCAGATGGTTGTACCCGACCATACCGAGCACAAACAGAGTGGGGTACATCAACGGGTAAAACGAGTACCTATACCCCATATAGTTTCTTATACAAGTGGCGCGTGAACTTGTTCTGTACGCACTCCAGCATTACCGAGTACTTGGCCTCATGCGGAGCCCATAAGACAGCACTATGTTCCAGATGACTCCTGACAAGTACCTACGTCATACAGGACCCTGACTGTTGCGATGTTAGTGAAGTGCCTTGTCTGTCTCAGAACAAATCCTAAGTTCCTAAACGCCCTTTTACAGATCCTCGTAATATGATTGCGAAATGACAGTTCAGGAGTGACAACACAAAACAACCCCCAAATCCCGTACCTACCTCAGAGACTCGTTGTATAGGCACAGCACCCACCACGTACATACTCGTGCACTCGAGGGGCCCGAGCGCGCGTAAAACTCACCACCGAGCATTTCGACACTTTGAAGAAAAGCCTGTTGTCCTGACTCCATTCCACTACCCTATCTATATCCTCCTGCAATCGTTCGCAATCGGATTCACTATTAACCTCGAGCAGCAACTTAAGGTCATCCAGTTAGTTAACTAGCCATTTAGATATTGAATTGTTTATTGTTACAATTACAACCCACATCCCACATAACTAATGATTAGAATAGGTATCTACAAGAAAAAAAGTTAAAACCGACACATTAACATTGCATAATAATGAACTCGAGGTACGAGAATCAAGATGTGCAGTGCAATGAAAATGATGAGGTCGGCATTTATTTGGAGTTATAATCCATATTGATTAGGTATAACTTTGATTATACAAGGTTAGTTTAGGTTGGTCAGAAAGGGGCTACTAATCCGAAAGGGTGTTAAAGTACCCAATAATCGAGTAACTTTTGTTCTACCACTTTCCCCAAAAGTCAATACCTAGTTAAAATCAATAAATCCTCAGCTATGACCACCTGTGTTTACATTTTAGGTCATATTTGAGGTCACGAATTAGAAGTCCATTTTCAGAATTCGTAACTAAAGGAGGGACGAAGAATTTTCGAAAAAACTAATATAAAAGGGTAGTATCTAAACGATCGAATATAAATTCAAAGCAAGGTTGTCAAAAATACTGATTATGGCGTACTGAAATAAGTACTAAGTGGGCGAAAGACTGAGGGCGAACACAAATACTGAAAACGGTGACTTAAAATTACGAATTTGAGGTAACTACTAGGTAGTTATTCAGAACGATCAGAATAATAATTCTAAGGCCCTGCGCAGACGGCACACTTTTTGTGCGATCGAGTCTGCGGCGCACAAAAAGTCTGCATGGCGCGCAAAAAGTCGGTCGCGGATTTTTCACAGACTCAACGCACACGACGCACATCTTCGATCATTTTGTCGGCAGAGCTGTAGGGACGTAGACGCTATGGAAATCGTGCAGAGATCGCGAAGTATTATTTTGTACATGAAGTACAGAAAAAGAAGAAGAAATAGAGAATTTTGGGTACATCCTATACTTTCGGAAAGATTACTGAAGGGACAGTTCCATACTAAACATTCAATTCTGAAACAACATCCGGCAAATTTTATTTTTCCTTTGTATTTTGTTTTTTCTTTAGACGTCATACATGTCCAAACAGGAGCGGAATAAACATTACAGCACACTTCTTTCCACATTTTTCTTTTTAAATGTCTATCATGATATTCTGCCTTAGAAGTATCATAAATTGCTGGTCTGTTTTGTATTTCTTGAATTAACATAGTTACATCGACCTCTGGCGCCATGATAATAGATCGCGTGCGTTACGTCCACCCCTAGCAAATGCAGATTGCCGACTAAAGTGTGCGCCGTCTGCGTTAGCACGCGTTGAAGCAAACGTTCAATTTTTTTTACACACTTTTTGTGCGGAGCGGCGCGCCGCGGCGCGGTGCGGTCTGCCCGAATTACACGGATTTTTTGTGCGCCGGACTTTTTGCGCGTCGTGTGCGTTACTGCATATAATTGCATAGGTTCTATTTTCACAGACTAAAAAGTGCGTCACGGATAGTCTGTCGTCTGCGCAGGGCCTTAGGGCCGATTTTTCAATCGTCAGATAACTTTTATTTATGGAATAAATATGACGGTTTGACATATTTCTTACAACAGCTGCCAAAACGTCGAAATTATTCCCCAGATAGAATTTACTGGCGATTGAAAAATCAGCCCTTACCCTAGATTCATAAACATTCGTCTCACAGACCGCGCGAAACGTAAAAGTGATTCAATTTTTTAAAGTGAAATAGATAGAAAGCTGACCTCTCAAGTACCTTCCTAAGTCATACGACCATTAACCATTAGTATCGCGAGTGCATTTTACTCGCAGTGACGTGTCCTTGAGCTGTTAGAGAGTTTTATTCGTCTGAGGGACGAATATTTATGAATAGATACACGATTGACGAGTACATAAGGTTGTAATTTTTGTAACACGATTTTTGAAGATTTCTTAGTTTGATGAAGTAAACGGTAAGTTTGATTAGTTATTGATTAAGTAATTTTTAATTAGTCATGGTTCAAACACATATTATTAAGTAACATGTTTCAGAGAAAATAACCGAACCGTGGTTTCGTAAGTGTCGCGAAAGGCCAACTTTGAGGCGATGCCTAAACAGGACGATAACAGAAGATTTGAACGAAACGCCTATTAGCGATACGCCTGGCCCAAGTGGTAACCAAAAAAAATATTTGTAGCTTCTGTAATTATAAAAAGCGTCGAATAACGAGGTTCAAAACCAACAAATCTTGATCTTTGCATTGTATAGGCTCCTTCCTATACAGAGATCAAGCAATATCTCTGGATCTACACAATCCATCGATATAATAGGCATTCATTTCTCTTGAACACAATACTTCGCAAACACTCTCAAATCTCATTTGACCCTGACTTTAGTAAACAGAAACGGAGGATTGACAGAGTTTGTCCGACTGAGATGGTCAAAGCTGAAGTAGTTAGACGTCAGTTTCACTTTTTAAGCCCCATTCTATACTTATAACAAAGTTAATAAAGAACTTAACATTTATCCCCGGACGTTAAGGGAATGCAAAACGCTCACGAGAAATTGGCTTCATACCCTCCCCTACGAAGAGTTAGAATCATTTATTAAAACCTAAAATTCTTATCCCAAATATATCCTACCTGTTGAAATTCACATACCCGTGACATAAATCCCTACGCATAAATGTGCACTCAATCACAAACTTACATTCACTACACATACACACAAACATTCACTACACATACAAACAAACATTCACTACACATATAAACAAACATTCACAATGCAAACATACACCATTTACACTAACGTAATGTTCCTTACCCTAACTTTAGTCTTATGTTTAGTCCTTACTTACTTTTTTATTTCATTGGAACGCTGCCGCCTTTGACCTCTTGGAGGTGGGCGTTAATGGCTGCGACACAGTTTTATAACTAATGTAGCTATTATCGTACGCAAACTTATTGTAAACCTGTTTTTAGTTCCAATAAAACATTATTATTATTATTATAATACCTACCTGAGATATTAAGCTACTAGCAGAGAGATAGTAGTTACATCAATGAACGTCCACCCTAACACTTAAGAACAAAGCAATAAAATCGCATTTATACATATTTAAATAAAAAGATAAATTTTGTTTTCGGCTTGGAATCTTTGTGCGCGTGATTTGTTTTTGTAATAGCGTTGACTTCGTAATCTATCTAAATGTGGAGAGATGAGCCATTAGTTAGGCCATTGTCAAAACAGAATGTTCAGCTTTAATAAACGCCAACTTTATTTACCTTAACGCTTCACCACATCAGGCAGGCACAGGCTCAGACGACTTACACCTCGACTAAAGGTATAACTTCCTGTTTTGAAAAAGCAATAGCCTGGAGTACCTAGGCAGCCGTCTCTACATTATCCAGCGTGGTAATTATCTATAGAAGTACTCTATTCACCCTATTGCTTTGGTTCCGTTTTTTTAATGGATCTTCTAAACTTCGATCCCATCATACTGGTATCACCGGGGCTAGCCATCGATAAATAAAATGAACAGTTTCAGAAGTCGGTGGCTTTTATTTGTTTCAGTGTAGAATTGCACTGACTTCTGAAACTGCTCATTTTATACTAAGGGTTATTTTTACTCCTTTTAGTTGTTTTTTAAGTCGGTTTTACTTTTTTTAAAGTTTATTTTTTATTAAATACGTTTTAGTGCCATAAATTAAACCCCCTCCTCTTCATAACCCTGCTTTTTGGCTTTGACGTAGTCGGGTATAAAAAGCCCTTTCAAATGATACCTTACACGATATAAATGAAAACATTCCAAAAGGGGGTGGGGGTGGACGCACCCCCTCCTCTTTTCCAGTAGTCGGTTACCAACAACACATTTATACAAAGCAATATTAGTTATTTGAGAATTCTGCTTTGATCCGATGAGGAGTTCCGTTCCATATCTCTGAAGTTCATGGTCTAATCCTAACAACGTTTAAATGGGATAAAACGGGAACCAGGTAAAACTTCTCGAAAAAAAAAAACAAATCGGTTCATAAATGACGGAGTTCTGAGGTAACAAACAAAAAAAAAACATACAACCGAAATCAGAACCTCCTCCTTTTTGAAGTCGTTTACAAAGGGAAATTGTTCAGAAATATTGAAGGGGATTAATATAAATAGTCGTTCCTGTCATTAGAGAGGGTTTTAAATATCGGATAGTGGAAGTAAAAAAAAATGTAATGATAAACTTAACCACATAAGTTACATAGGTAATCATAAAAGTCAATCAAACTTTTCATTTTCTCTCGTATAATTACGTGCACACATGTTGCTGTACATAACAATGCACTATTATTACTGCTATGTACATACGTAGATTGATTATTTCTGGTTTGGTCGTATTTTAGAAAGAGGTTTATGAACATTCCGAAAATCTCCGGATTCATAATTTTCGGTCACGAGATTGACTGGACTAGAAATCGACCAGGATCCCAGGTCCCCGGTTATTACTTCCACAACAATGAGTGTCGCGAAGCGGAGAGCTCGTTCAAGATCATCGAGGTGAGTCAAAACATGTTTCACTTATATCTTACTCTAATTATTTGCACAATTGAAAATTTGAAAACATGTAGTATGTCCTTCTTCCTTTTGTTTTTTGAGCCTTAGAAACAGACACAAAATACTAGGTTAAACTTATTTTTATTATACCGGCAGTAAATACAATAATATCCCGGTAATAGCACTTAGTTAATAGAGTAAAGGCATTACTTTACGGTTACGAATTAATTGACTGCTTTATCTGTGAATATATTTAGTAACGCTTAATTAATTTTCTGAACAATATCCTACAAGAATAGTTCAAGCAACCTTTACTTTTTGAAAACGAGGCATTCTTTTGTATTACTTATTTTATTTTATTCCATTGCTTTAAAATCTGAGTGAAAAATAAAAACCTGCTAAGCAGCCTAGGTGTCAAATAGTAATCCAAGAACGCGACAATCTAATAAATACCCTAGCACCCACACCTAGCAACAGTTAGCCATAACGATTAAGGTAGCTTCGCATATTGCTACCCCATCTCAATAAGTTTTCTGCGAATTGTGACGTTTCTAGTACTTCAACCTTAGTTGGTCCACGAATAGAGGTTTATGTTTTACCAGTTTTTTCAGAAATTTTAGCCAAATTCAAAACTTATTGTTATAATATAATGAATGGAAAGAATATTTCAAATCTAAAGACAAAGGGCTATGGTACAAAACCATCCAAAGTGAGCCTCCTCGGATCCCATGGTTTAGTAATTTTAAAGTTAGCCGTAGAACGTTGGTAACTTCTTTCAGAATTCGTTCCGGACACATGCCACTAAGATCCTTTGCATTTCTGATGAAGAAGGTAGAATCTCCGTTTTGTTTAGCCTGTGACAGTAAAGTAGAAGATGTTTATCACCTCTTGGTGGAGTGTGTCAGGAATGGGCCTGAAAGAAATGCGTTAGTTAGTGAACTAAACATAAATAAGTTAGATGTAGGTATTAGGTAAAGGTATATTTACTATGATCTTAGCGAAACCAATGTCGCCAGAGGCTGCATTGGTATATTCATTGGTTAATTTGTAAGTTTGTTAGTAATTAGATTAGTTTATGATGGAACTAGCGTAACATATTGTTAAAAGTTCCTAAAACAAATAAAGAAAAAAAAAAAACCTTAGTTGGTCCATAAAGAGTCTTTTGATCCTTAGAGCCGACGCTCAGTGACGGCACGGCATGGTATAGCGTGGCAAAGGATATTTTTCGTGGACAAATGATTTTCGGCCTTATTTCAATGAGTTTAGCACTGACATTATTTTATTTTAATCGAAACGTCTCGCGAGATGACGCGACTTACCTCGGCATGCCGCGGAACGTCACGTCATTCCCCGAGATTCTATGACGCATCGCGGGATACTACGGCACGTCGTGGCATTCCACAAGATGCCACGGCAGGCAGGCCGCTGCAACACGTGAGACGCATAGGTTACTGTTGTATGTTACGAAAAGTGAGTGCTAAAGGTGTCTCTCTTCTTCCTCAGCGACAATGAATTTTAAACCTTATTCTAATTTTATCACTTGTATTTGCTTAGCATACCGCGGATATACCGCGGGATGCTTCGTCGTGCCGCGACATGCCGAAGCATCCCGCGGTACGACGTGGTATGCCGCGGGATACTTCAGTATCCTGCGGGATAATTCGGTATGCCGAAGCGCGCTGTGTCATTCCATCCATGCCACGCCGTGCGGTCAGTGGGCGCCGGCCCTTATGCGAAATAGGATGGCACGGCACGGCAACATAAAAATATTTTTTTGAAAACTGCCCTTTTTTTCGCTGACTGTATTTTGTTTTTCAAAATCCGTGATTGCAGATTAAAATTATTTCAAAAGTTAAGGATGGTCTCTTCTTAGGAGCTTGTTTTCCTGTAACTACAATGGTTAAGGTAGCTGCCCTTCATGCCCCATCTCAAATAGATCTAGATATAAATCGGTCTGGCAATAATTTAGCGACGGAATTTCTGTCTGGCAATGGCAATGGTTTATCTGATAGCCAAGAAATAAAAAATAAAACTTTAGTTTTGCTGAAAAAACGTAATTTTTATTATTTTTTGAACTTTTTGCCCACGTCTGGTACGGTGTTTGCAACGGTGAGTGTCTAGCAATGATGAATATGTTCGCGTATCTCGTCAAGATGTAGGGAACTGCTGATTTTTGCAGCTCTCGTACGAAATAATAGGGTTCCAGGTTTAACTTTGGAACATCAACTTAAGTAATTTGGGTTTAGCATTTAATTTCAAAGCTTGATCCTCTCTTGCATAACTTTAGGAATATATTTAATGTTGTTCATACCTATGTAGACCAATTTATAAGGGTTCAGGTAAATCAGCACCTTCCTATTTACCGTGTCTATTTAATCAACTTATTCAGTGCGCAAATACGAAAATAATAGTTGTGAAATGTTATTTTTTAAGTATAATCATCTCCAACTATGATGGATTTTATCAATGTTTGTTTTTATATTCTTTGTACATTAATGGATTTTGTCAACAGTAAGTATACTAGTTATTTTTAGTATGTGAACAAGTCGTGATATTTTTCTCTAATCGATGATTTTATCTAAAAATGCCATTTATCTAAAAATCTAGTATCAATTAAGACTTAAGACTTTACACCTTCATTCATATCAGATCTGGAGTATAATTCTTGTGCCACAATAAAAAATAAAACCGCCTTTAAAAAAACGATTAAAATAATTACCATTTAAAAATTGTCAGTTTCAGATGTCGGTGCCTTCAATTTGATTTAGTGTGGATTAGCACCATCTACTGAAATTGATAATTTTATAGCATGGTAATTATTTTAATCGTTTTTTTTAAGTCTGTTTTTTTCTATTATAAAACATGACACAATTACTTACATTATGTTTACTGTTCGTCATTGAGGAGTTCCACTGTTTATCTCTGAAGGTCTTCATCAGATCTTCACCAAATTTAAGTGGGACCATCTAACGGAAAAAAACTCTTTTAAACTAAAATAAACATTCAAATCGGTGCAATAAGTCGGAGTTACTATGCCCGTCATTGAGGTGTTCCATTGTACCTATATCTCCGAATGTCTGCATCAGATCTTCACCAAAATAGGAACATCACGGGAAAAAGCATTCAGACAAAAAAAAAAGAATCATCTCAATCGGTGTATAGTATGTTATGTCTGAGCTTTGCCCAAATGTTGGAGAACCTCTTTTTGAAAATATCGGTTAAAAATTGTTTAAAGTCGCAATCAAACCCTAAAATATTATTTTAATGCATATGAGTATCGAACCGCAGCCCAACTACGGCCGTTAGACCATTATTTTCATAAGAAAAAAGTCAAATAGTCGTGGCGGAGTTGCTGATCGTTTGAGATTTTTAACAATTTTGTCAGTAGATTTGGCCTTGGGCATCGAATCAAACTGCGGCAGCCCCGATTAAGACTCATTGCGACCACTCAACCCCTGACTGGCAAATGGCTGGCGCTGCAGGGGCCGTATAACTCCAGTTTACCATCCATTAACCTTCATTAAAAAACGGACGTAGTTTTTAGAAAATGTCTGAGCTGTTCCATGTTCATGAGCAACGGCAGGTACCACTACCTATGTCTTTCTTCTTAATCGTTTCCTCACTACTGAGGATCGTGACTCCATTTCAATTTGTCTACGGTCTGTCTCCATCTGTTGCGATCAGTTGCCTGGTGGATTGCGGCGCATAAAGGTATGGCGAGTTGTTTGGATATCTGCAGACTTACTCCCGACAGGATCGAGTTTTGAATCGAGTCGACTTAGTGTCAATTCTTACTCTTGAAATCGACAAAACTGCATGACCGTGCTGAGGTTTGATTTAAAACTAACAAATATCAAAAACAGTCGTTCATTTTTATTCGAGCCGATGTACAATTGTGTGCTTTTGTCGATTTCAAGAGTAAGAATTGACACTAAGTCGACTCGATACAAAACTCGATCCTGTCGGGAGTAAGCCTGCTGATCAGACCATCGTATTGGGCTTCGGCCTCTAGGTCTTTTGCCCTCTATTTTTCCTGTTACCGTTAGACGTTCCAGGTTATCGGCACCTCTGCGAGCAATGTAGCCGAAGTATCGCATAATGCGTTGCAGGCTGGTTGAGAACAGACGTGGTGTCTTCTCTATTTTCAGCTGTTTTAGGATCGAGACATTTGTGCGGTGGGCTGTCCATGGTATCCTCAATAGGCGGCGCCAACACCACATTTCAAAGGCGTCAATTCTTTGCCTGTCAGCGGCTTTGAAAGTCAACGTCTCTGCACCATAGAGAGCAATGGAGAAGACAAGTGTGCGGACCAGATGTATCTTGGTCCGATTGGTGATGTTCCTGTCTCTCCATATTTTATCTAGTTGTGACATCGCTGTCTTGGCCATGCCAATTCGTCTTCGAATTTCTGGTTCGCAGCTACCTTTATTTGTGACTACAGAGCCCAGGTATTGAAACCGGTCCACGGTTTCATACTCTTGTAAGAGGTCAGTGCGCTGAATGGCTGTGAAACGGTCAATAACAAGAAGCTTGGTCTTAGTTTTGTTAATAGCGAGATTCATTCTTAAGCTGGTTGTTTCCAAGCGATCCAGTAGTTCCGCCATTTCAACTTCGGATGATGCAAGGAGTCATGTCATCTGCATAACGGAGGTTTGGTATTTTAACTCCGCCTATCTTGACACCACCTTCCCAATCTTCAAGCGTTTGGCGCATCCCCATCCCTTACAGAATTTGAAACGGCTTGATGTAGCGTTTCCCATGGTCACAGTGCCATATCCTGACTCATAAAGATTGCGAATCAGCATTACAAGGTGGGCCGGGACTCCTGTTTCAGTAAGAACCTCCCATAGTTTTTCCCATTTGAAGACCTATGTAGGAATATGAATATTCGCGTGATACCTATTCCAGCCGTTTTTACTTTTTACGGTTCCGTACCCAAAGGGTAAAACGGGACCCTATTACTAAGACTCCGCTGTCCGTCCGTCTGTCACCAGGCTGTATCTGTATCTCATGAACAGTGATAGTTAGACAGTTGACATTTTCACAGATGATGTATTTCTGTTGCCGTTAAAACAACAAATACTAAGAAACAGAATGAAATAAATAATTAAGGGGGCTCCCATAAAACAAACGTGATTTTTTTGCCGCTGTCCGTCTGTCACCAGGCTGTGTCTTATGAACCGTGATAGTTAGACAGTTGAAATTTTCACAGATAATGTATTTCTGTTGCCGCTATAACAACAAATACAAAAAACAGAATAAAATAAATATTGAAGTGGGCTCCCTTATAACAAACGTGTTTTTTTGCCGTTTTTATAGATAATGGTATGGACCATTTCGTGCGCGAGTCCAACTCGCACTTGGCCGGTTTTTTATTCGATATAAGTATTCGTTTTTTTTTTAATTTACAGGTTCTTCATTGCCTAATACCATAAGTTACAAAAATCATTATGGTGATGATTATGGTACTAAATGGATATATTTTCCGGACGGTGATGGAGTTCTACATTACGTAAACCTTACAACTACCGGAGACGATCATGATATGCCTATCATTCGAAACTCAATGCTTGACGAGATTGAATATCGATTTTATATGATGTATGTATGATTATCTTTAAAATAAAAACCTATAACGTGTGGTGAGTACAATGTTTCGGGTGTAGGAGAAGCTCAGTAGGTAAACTATATGGCCTAATCGTAGTCTGGGCACCGCTAGCTTATAAGCCATCTTTTTTATATTGTACATAGGTACTAGGTACCTAATCTAATAGAACTTACTTATATTATGTTAACGTGTTATTATCTATTTTACTATTTTATCTTTCTCTGCACTTCAGGAATGACACGGACAGTTATATTTTATTAGACGGACGAGGAAAACCGATCAATAAATGTAATCTAACATTTACAAGAGAAGTGATGTTTTCCAGTATGCCTCTAAAAATCATTACTCACGGTTGGCGGTCATCAGTAGATAAAGAAGGAGTTAAGAATATGAAAAATGCTTATTTAGAAGCTCGAAACGTTAATGTGATAACTGTGGACTGGAGTGTTACTGCAGATTCTATACTCTATCATTGGGTAGCAAATGAAACTAAAGCTATTGGAGCTAAAATAGCTTTATTTTTGAATGAATTAAATTACCGGTATAACGTGACTGGTGAACAAGTACATCTAATTGGACATAGTCTTGGAGCTCATGTAATGGGCATAGCAGCATCTAGAACTATCATCACTGTAAACAGAGTCACAGGTAGGTAAGGTAATTTGTTTATGGGCCTATTTTTCAATCATCAAGTTTAATTATGCCTCAGATAAGGGCCGGCGCCCAGTGACGGCACGGCATGGCATGGCGTGGCAAAGGATTTTTTTCGTCGACAAATGATTTTCAACCTTATTTCAATGATTTTAACACTGACATTATTTTATTTTAATCGAAACGTCTCGCGTGATTACGCGGCTTACCGCGGCATGCCGCGGAACGTCACGTCATTCCCCGAGATACTGTGACGCGTCGCGGGATACTACGGCACGTCGCTGCGTCGTGGCATTCTACAAGATGCCACGGCACGCCGCTGCAACACGTGAGACGCATATAGGTTACTGTTGTATGATAAGGAAAGTGAGTGCTAAAGGTGTTTCTCTTCTTCCAAAGCGACAATGAATTTTAAACCTTATTTTAATTTTAGCACTTGTATTTGCTTAGCATACCGCGGATATACCGCGGGATGCTTCGTCGTGCCGCGGCATGCGGAAGCATCCCGCGGTACGACGTGGTATGCCGCGGGATACTTCAGTATGCTGCGCGATACCACAGGATGATTCGGTATGCTGAAGCGCGCCGTGCCACTCCGTGCTACGCCGTGCCGTCAGTGGGCGCCGGCCCTAATAATAAATATACCTAATCTGACGATTGAAAAATCGGCCCTAAATTGCACAAGGTTACAGAATAGATACCTTTGTGGTTGTTACTGTTATCCCATGGATGTTAAGCGTACAAAAAATCGTATTTTACAGGTCTTGATCCTGCCAGACCCCTTTTTGAGTTTCCATCTCAAGAAGACTCCGCAAGACTAGATTCTACTGATGCTGAGTTTGTTGACATCATACACACCTGTGGAGGTCTATTAGGTTTTGAAGCAGCAATCGGAACAGCAGATTTTTATCCCAATAATGGAATAGCGCCACAGCCTGGATGTGATAATATTGTAAAATTCTTTGGTCCGTATTTACTACAAACACCAATTGTATATCCTCCTAATGCCCAAGCCTATTTTTGTTATTATGAACCTAAATGTTTTTTTTTTTTTTTTTCAGAAGCCTGTAGCCACGGCCGCTCATTTTATTATTTTACAGAATCAATCAAATATCCAACATCTTTTCCAGCGTATCAGTGCCAAAGTTGGATTGAATTTTTAGAAAATCGTTGTGGTCAATATGGTTACATGGGTGAAAGTGTCAATAGAAACATGACTGGAAAATATTATTTAACAACTAACGCTTTTGAACCTTTTGGTATTCACAATTATCAGCAAAATGATGTTAATGCAATAGGTTTATAATTTGCTAGATAATTAGGCCACTCGTCTCAGACACAAATTTTTTTGGTAATGTGGAAATATTCATTAGTCCGCAACACGAAGCGAGTGGCCTGTGTGCGGGCAACCTTATATGTATACAGAGTGGAATCGTTGTGTCAACAGACGATTTTTTCGTCAATATAAAAGATATTTTTAAAAAAATGGTTAATATCAAAACTAGGTTACATGGAGAGTAAAATAATAAATAAATAACTTCAGGAAAAATAAAGCCAGACATCAAAAATTTTGATTTTTGCTCCCTCCATGGCCTCCAAACATTTAATATGAATGAGATTTTCGTTCAAGTGATCACACCGATCATACACATGTAACCTTTCTCTTCCTTACTATTAACACAGTTTAACAATCATACAGTTGGGAAACGAATGTACTTGCGCAGAGCAAGAGCGGGGAACTCGCGGGGAGGTGGGCGGCGCGGATCGCGGCCCCCGATCGCGCTTAGTTTGCGCACTCGAACGCTGAGGGTAGGCGCGTCCGGATATTTGCGCGAAAGAATATAAACCCATTAATTGCTACATTCATATAGGCTAATTTAAGTTCTTTAATAGTACATTGTTACCCTAGGGGTGAAAGTAACTTATTTAGGCCCGAGACAATACTTCGAGGGACTAAATAATTCTTTAACCCGAGGTAAACACTGTGCTTTTCATTACGAATACAAGAAAAGTAAAAATAAAAACATGAATTGGGTAAAGAAAAAATGAGTGATCGGATTACAGCTTTCCCGCCTATTTTGTTTTTTTTTTTCTGTGGCCAGCCAGCTATTCAGCCATTATTTTTCATTTTCATCATTGAAAAAATGCTAAATATTTTGCCTTATGTTATTTTAAAGAAATAGTTGAAACTAAATTATCATGGTCATTTAAAAAAATAATGTTCTTTAATTTATACTTACTTAGCTTTGTTATTACAATTTTAAATCGCGCTGTAATTGAGTGGCTGTATAGAAAGTTGGAACATGGTTCAATAGAAATGTGAAAATAGAACTAGTTTTTTTTTAATAATTTGACAGCTGTCAGTTGAAAAGGATTCTCCCTAGGGCTGGAAAGTATTACTTTCAACCCGCTCCTCAAGCAACTTCAGACCTACTTTCCGAGTATGAGTAATGAAAGTTATATTTATCTCACACGTTTCCCCTCTAGCCAGAGGGTGGGGGAGGTCAAAATCAAAATCCACAGAACTTATTATAAGTTTTGTGTCAAAATCCAAGATAGCGACACTGTGAAATGTTACAAAATATGCGTCACGGGTATCGTTTCCGCTGTTTTCGGGGGCGCTGATGACGAAAGTGAGGTCAAATTCAAAATCCAAGATGGCGGCTGCGAAATTTTTCAAAACATGTGTCGGGGGTGTCCTGTCTATGGTTTTCGGGGGTGCTGATGCCGAAAATGAGGTCGAAGTCAAAATCCAAGATGGCGGCTGTGAAATTTTACGAAATATGCGTCATGGGTGTCGTGTCCATCTTTTTCGGAAGTGCTGATCCCGAAAATGAGGTCGAATTCAAAATCTAAGATGGCGACTGTGAAAATTTACAAAATATGCGTCATGGGTATCATGGGCGTCGTGTCGATGATTCTCGGGCGTGCTGATGCATGGAAACGACACCCATGACGCATATTTTGAAAAATTTCGCAGCCTCCATCTTGGAATTTGACTTTGGCCCCATTTTCGTCATCATCGCCCCCGAAAACCGCGGAAACGATACCCATGACACATATTTTGTGATATTTTACCGTCGCCATCTTGGATTTTGATTTTGACCTCTGCCTCCCTCTGGAGGGGAAACCCGTGTAAATCGCAAGCGAGTTTTACAAGAATCGTTGTATAAATTAATTATAATGATTATGCACGTAGTAATATAATTATATTGAATATTAATATAATATAATTTAAAAAATTTAATTATAAATTTTTGTTTATGAATTAAGTAAATTATTACATAATAATCACATTTATTTTATTTTTCTTTTTTGTTAACCCTTGCACATTTGCGATTGATAGCGTAAGTACCTACACGGGTGGCGGTGTCGTCCGACATCAAAGGCGTTTCCCAACTGTATGATTCTTAAACTGTGCTATTAATCCAAAATGGCGGCGGAGTTAGGCCGTGGCCCCATGTCTACGGTGCGGCGCCGTCCGCCGTCAAACGGCGCGGCGCCGCCCACGGCGCCGTGTACGGCGACACGGCGCCGTGTACGGCGACACGGCGCCGTGTACGGTGCACCGCACGTTAATTCCGTGGTTGGCGTAAATATGACATGTCTAAAATTGCAATTTTTCAGGGCGACCATTTTAAAATTTTGACCTCTTCTGGTAAATCGGTAAATTAGTTTAACGTATGTAAGCGATGATAGCGTAAGTACCTACACGGGTGGCGGTGTCGTCCGACATCAAAGGCGTTTCCCAACTGTATGATTCTTAAACTGTGCTATTAATCCAAAATGGCGGCGGAGTTAGGCCGTGGCCCCATGTCTACGGTGCGGCGCCGTCCGCCGTCAAACGGCGCGGCGCCGCCCACGGCGCCGTGTACGGCGACACGGCGCCGTGTACGGTGCACCGCACGTTAATTCCGTGGTTGGCGTAAATATGACATGTCTAAAATTGCAATTTTTCAGGGCGACCATTTTAAAATTTTGACCTCTTCTGGTAAATCGGTAAATTAGTTTAACGTATGTAAGTATTTTAGTTGTTTTAAAATATACAGGATGTTAACGAATTCGTGTAATTCCTTAAAACCATATGATCTGCTACTGGTGTAGATTGTCCCGGCATGATGTGTGTATACGCAGCAGGACCCTACGTTTAATCCGATTGAAAGCTAAATTTTAACGTACGTAGTATTTAGTACCTTCCGAATCGTATAAGTAAAAAAATAGTACCTTAATCGTTACAGCGAAATCTTAAATTATTTTCCAGCAGGACCCTCCGCCGTTTGAAGGTCTTCAGACCAATGTTATATGGTCCCGTTTAGCGGTGAATTAGTACCTTAAAAATACCTTAGTTTCATATTAAAATAATGATTATTTTATGAGGAATGCACCTACAAAAGTTTTATCATGCCAGCAGGACCCTATTTTGTTTTGACGCTTTCAGCCCAGACAGTCATATTTCTTAAAAGCATTTTATTAGTACTTTTCAAATAACCTTACGTTTAATTCAAATAGTTTGTATTTTAGCTGAAAATTTGATTTAAATTTGTAGTACTTTTTCAGCGAACGAACGTTTTGTTCGGCCAAACAATAATCATCAATTTTCTGTATTATCCAGTTAGAATAGAGAATTTTTTTTTAGTTTTAATTTTAATTTTTTTAAGTTTAATTTGAATTTTAGTTTTTTTTCTATGTTGTTACTTTTTTCTATTCTAACTGGATAATACAGAAAATTGATGATTATTGTTAAATTAATAATTATTTCTTTCTTTGATTAACGCCATAACTACCTACTAAAAGCTGTGAAAGCTCACACATCGGCCGAAAAAAACGTTCGTTCGCTGAAAAAGTATTAAAAGATTTTAATCAAATTTTCAGCTAAAATACAAACTATTTGAATTAAACGTAAGGTTATTTGAAAAGTACTAATAAAATGCTTTTAAGAAATATGACTGTCTGGGCTGAAAGCGTCAAAACAAAATAGGGCCCTGCTGGCATGATAAAACTTTTGCAGGTGCATTCCTCATAAAATAATCATTATTTTAATATGAAACTAAGGTATTTTGAAGGTACTAATTCACCGCTAAACGGGACCATACAACATTGGTCTGAAGACCTTCAAACGGCGGAGGGTCCTGCTGGAAAATAATTTAAGATTTCGCTGTAACGATTAAGGTACTATTTTTTTACTTATACGATTCGGAAGGTACTAAATACTACGTACGTTAAAATTTAGCTTTCAATCGGATTAAACGTAGGGTCCTGCTGCGTATACACACATCCCGGCATGGAAATTAGGCAGATTTAAAAAAAAACTTTTTTTTCATGCGGTACCTATTGCTAAGTGATCGAATCTAAACAACAGGATTCAGTAAAATACAAATGTAAATGACGTCAACGTCAAAATCCAGGATTTTGACTTCGACCTCCGTTTCGTCATCAGCACCCCCGAAAACCATGGACACGACACGACACCTATGATGCATATTAAGCAAAATTTCCCAGCCGCCATCTTGGATTTTGATTTCGACCTCATTTTCGTCATCAGCACCCCCGAAAACCACAGAAACGACACCAATGATGCATATCTTGTAAAATTTCACAGCCGCCATCTTTGATTTTGATTTCGACCTCATTTTCTTCATCATCGCCCCCGAAAACCATGGACACGACACCCATGATGGATATCTTGTAAAATTTCACAGCCGCCATCTTGGATTTTGACGTTGACGGCATTTACATTAATTTGTATTTTACTGAATCCTGTGGTTTAGATTCGATCTCTTAGCCATAGGAACCGCATGAAAAAAAAAGTTTTTTTTTTAAATCTGCCTAATTTCCATGCCGGGACAATCTACACCAATAGCAGATCATATGGTTTTAAGGAATTAAACGAATTCGTAAACATCCTGTATATTTTAAAACAACTAAAATACATAAGTTAAAGTAAATTACCGATTTACCAGAAGAGGTCAAAATTTTAAAATGGTCGTCCTGAAAAATTGCAATTTTAGACATGTCATATTTACGCCAGCCACGGAATTAACGTGACTGTCATGACGAACTTGTGGCTGTTTAACAAAACACCTCTGCCTACGCCTTAACACGTTCAGTGCCGGGTGGCCTCCAGGGGGACCCTGCATTCGCATTCGCCATGCCGCGCCGGGTCGTGGAGGGCACGATTGTATCCCTAACTAGTCTGTGAGGGCACGTTTTAAATGTAAGTTTTTCTTGGAGAATACACCGTCATGAAAGAAGCAAACGCCTATTTTACGACTTAATAGCGTTTGTTTAACTATCGATAGGGGAAAACTATCGATAGAGTGCGCGCAAGATAAGTCTGCGCGCGGCCGAAATCGGAACTAATCATGGTCCACCAAAGTGTGTGCCATTTTATCAATTTTAATAGTAGAACTACCTGATTGTAGGAATATTTAACGGGAAAATGATGTTTAGCGATGAAAAAGTTAAGCTTAAAAAGCGGTAATTTGAACTTTTGCGATCATGGCAACGTTTAGCACGCTCTCAGTCGCGCGCAGAGTTATCTTGCGCGCACTCTAGCATCAGTACTGGGGGCTTACCATGACCTCTTAAAGCAGGGCAGAAGTTGCCTGGAAGTTGAACTGCCCTGCTTTTTTGTACTATGACATCGTTATAGCAGGCCTGTAGCAGGCCTGGTACGTTGACGTTTACGAAATCCGTTCACCTGTTTTTTTTTTTTAGACTTTTCGTACCATAAACAAGCTTATCCGTTCAACTTGGTTGAATAGTTGTTCATCTTTTGTACTGACATGGTACGATTTTTAGCGATTCAGAAGCAGGCCTGCTTTTGAACGGATATTGACTGGCTGGCATTTGAACGTTTTCTTAAGACGTCATGGTAAGCCCCCTGTAGTATTGATACTAGAGTGCGCGCAAGATAAGTCTGCGCGCGGCCGAAATCGGAACTAATCACGGTCCACCAAAGTGTGTGTCGTTTTATCAATTTTGATAGTAGAACTACCTGATTGTAGGAATATTTAACGGGAAAATTATGTTTAGCGATAAAATAGTTAAGCTTAAAAAGCGATAATTTGAACTTTTGCGATCATGGAAACGTTTAGCACGCCCTCAGTCACGCGCAGAGTTATCTTGCGCGCACTCTATTGCTCATCATCAATAACGTTACTTATTATTTCGATCGATAGGTACTATCGTTAAATTCTATTATTATCAATAGCCCTATCGATATTGTGACTAGTTTTCGAGATATCGATAGTATTGAGAACCTGTCGATCGGTATTTATGTCGTGGCCAGATCATATAATTGATCACTTCATGATGTGGCCGACCATTTCATGAAATGGCCAATACCCGCTGCCCACATCATGATATGGCCTGGCCAGATCAATGAATAATCAGCGTTTGATGACATGATCAGCTAAACGCACGGCTACTTCATTCATGATACGGTCAAACATTATTGAAATTAGTTACATTATCTACTGTTAGAGGCGCTGATATCGTTTTGTTTTTGTATTGCATCATGGCGGCGGACAATTATTCTGACAAAAAGGCTAATAATATGTAAAGTAGGGTGACCACGCAACGAAAATTAAGCGGCCGCCGCCGCGCCGAGCGCCAGATCCCCTTAATTGTTGTTGAATCAACTTTCGCGGTAACGTAACGTGCATCGATATTTTGTGCGTCGAAATTCCGAAGTCTACTCCTTTGCTTGCATGGTACCGCGTGCTTCCTTTATTTGGATTTTTTATTAAACCTTTGATATCATGGAAACCCTACATTAATGATATGGCCAAAGGTGGATGGACATATCAACGATAAAACTGGCCATATCATGAAATACAAGCATTTCATGAAATGGCCGGCCACATCATGAAGTGATCAATTCTGAGTTATGGCCACGACATTTACACTAATGTAAATGAGTACGGTAAAATGGGGCTATTTGAAAACCACGGGGCTAATTGGAATTTAGTAAACGAATGTGCTTCTTAAACAATTATTGCCACAGGTGCTATGTATTTACGATTTCATTGATATTGTATATTTCACTAATAGAAACTGTAGATACACTTCTGGACACATCTATTGGCCCACCTTGTATTTTCAGTTTCGTTTGGTCCTAGCTAAAATTTTATATTAGGTCGAGCAAAAAGTTTTTATGCAGTTTTGAACCTGGCACATTCACATTTCATTCAATAGTCTTTTTTTGAATTTCGAACACAGAATTTAAAGAAACAAAAGACAATTTGGAGCCTGTTTGTTGATATAAAACAATCGAATACTAAGAAAACTTGGTTTTATTGGTTTACTTGGATTTAATTCTTGAAAAAGTGATTGATATCTTTGGTTTTGCAACAAACATTACTTCTTAACAATATTACTTCTTAACATTAAGGTGAGGTTCTATCAATAATCTATGGATACTTCACCTGAAGTCGCCGCCCAAGCTGTGGCACTTATTCAGGCCGGACACAGCCAAAGAAACGTGAGTGCTCAACTTAATTTAAGTCGATCTGCGGTCCGAAATGTTTATCGGAGGTACCTAGAGACTGGCGGCTTTGTTCGTCGCCAAGGAAGGCCACGATCTCGGGTCACAACTGAAAGGCAGGATCGATTCATCGTGACGACCAGCTTGAGAAATCGTCACCTTACCTCCATTGAGATACAAAACCAACTTCGCGACTTCCACGGAGTATCTGTGAGCGCTCGAACTGTTCGGAGAAGGTTAAAAGAACGCGATATGGTACCACACAAGCCAGCTAATGGGCCCAAACTAACGCGAGCCCACCGAACGGCGCGCCTTCATTTCGCATGCAGTCATTTAAATTGGACACAGCAAGATTGGAGCCGTGTACTCTTTTCTGATGAGTCTAAAATTGTGTTACATGGCAATGATGGAAGGAAGAAGGTCTACCGACGTAAGGGAGAGCGTTTCGCACAATGCTGCTTTGAAGAGAGGGTTGCTTATGGCGGTGGCTCATGGACTGTCTGGGCCGGTATATCCGCGAGCGGCAAAACTCAACTTGAGGTTGTTACAGGACCACGGCTGTCAACATTAAATGCTGAAAGGTACATTCGTGAGTGCTTAGAACCTCACGTGATACCATACGCGGACTATGTGGGCCCAAATTTCCTTTTTATGCATGATAATGCAAGAGCCCATGCGGCCGGCATCGTCAAGGAATATCTTCGGGATGTGAACATCACAGTTATGGACTGGCCAGCCAGAAGCCCAGACATAAACCCCATTGAGCACATGTGGGACGAGCTAAAAAGACGTGTTAGGGCTCGTCAGCCAGTTGCCCAGACGATGCAGGAGTTGAAAACTGCCATAGAAGAGGAATGGGAGATGATCCCTCAAAATTTCATAGAGCGGTTGATAAACTCTATGCCTGATCGTATGAGAGCTGTGGTAGATGCCCATGGAGGCAACACGCGTTATTAAATTAAACCTATAATTGATAAAACATGTTTTTTATTCAAACTTCAAACTTCAAAACTCATTTATTCAAAATAGACTAGAATTACTTAGTTCTTTTTGAACGTCAGAATTATATACATCAAAGACAGCCCCAAAAAGCGCCCTCCCTTCACCGCTTCCTAGTGTTTTTGCTGTGAAGAAGAAACGGCGCAACAAACTCCCCAGCAACACATATCTGTCTGTCAAGTGAATAAATTAATTGAGTCTATACAAAGCAAAAGGTAATATTAATTACAATAGTGAAATATGCAAAATGCGGATTATAGAAAAAGTATAAGTAATACAATTCTGGTTGAATTGTAACAAAATTACCTAAAGTTATCTAAACAACATAGATAATTCAACATAATATAGGTACACATAATTGTATACACTCAATATATTTAATTCAATACAATCATATTACAATAATGTGAGAATAATGTAGGTAATTGTCAGAAGTACATGAATAATAATGAAAAGTGCCTAACAACTGCCATAGTAAGTATGAGCCGACCAGTCCCGACAGACAGCACCCGTTCACGAGCATGACGAGTGCACCAGCGTCGCTTAACTCAACCATATTGTAGGGAACTTGACGACCCGATACACAACGCCACCGTCAGCAGGACATTTTAGTGAGCATGACAGACTCAAGCCACCAGGCAACGGGCAGGTTTATGTAGGAGTAAGCACCTACAGTAAAACGTAGTAAACAATAATGGCTACATGATACTCACATTTTACATTTGATAATGCTTAAATACTAAATAGATCGTTGCCAGGGGCAATACTAAAAGTAAAACTGATAAATATCAGAATATATTACGTTGTAAACAATAAATGTTACATGTCCTAAAATAAAAGTTATATAATAACTATGATACAATATATAATGAGTAGGTAACAAAAATGATACCTACAGTGAAATATTAAATACATTTATGTGAAAATTTACATTTAGACTGCCAGTTTAAGGAGTGCCAGTGGGTCGCTGTGTGCAGTTGGGAATCGTATTCCAGACATTTTTATCTTCAATGTACTGGTTTATGCTATAATATGCTCTTGACATTAAGATACGCTTTACTAAGGACTTGAATTTCATGTAAGGCAATTCAGTGATACAAGGTGGAATTTTATTATAGAATCTAATACTGTTTCCCAAAAATGACTTACTAGTTTTACGAAGTCTAAAACCAGGCACCACAAGTTTGTGCTTATTTCGAGTGTTCAGGCTGTGTGTATCGCTGTTTTTACTATAGTTCGATATGTTTTTACGAATGTACAGGATATTCTGGTAAATGTACAGAGATGGTAAGGTAAGTATATTTATGTCCTTAAATCTTTCGCGAAGAGACTCTCGAGAACTTAGATTATAAATGGCTCGAACTGCTCGTTTCTGCAGTATGAAAAGTGTCTCGACATCAGCAGCTGACCCCCACAGTAAAATGCCGTAAGACATAATACTGTGAAAGTATGCGAAATACACCATCCTAGCTGTAGTCACATTAGTGAGCTGCCTTATTCTTCTAACAGCAAAAGCAGCGGAACTAAGTTTGCCCGCAGTTGCCTCTATATGAGGCCCCCATTGTAATTTAGGGTCTACTGTGATACCTAAAAAGACAGTTGAGGGAACCAGATCTAACCTTTTTCCATCCAGAACTATATTTGCATTAATAGAAGCTACATTCGGTAAAGAGAATTTAATACACTTGGTTTTCCCTGCATTTAAAAGAAGATTGTTAGCAGAAAACCAGTTAGAGATTAAATTTAAAGTGTTATTAGGCTCTATAAGATCCCTGTCTTTTCTATTTACTTTAAATATTAATGATGTGTCATCAGCAAATAAGACTATATTTGACATGTTATTATCCTTCATCGTGTACGGAAGGTCATTAATATATACTAGAAACAAGAATGGACCAAGAATTGATCCTTGGGGTACGCCCATTCTGACTCGTGAGCCTGTAGAGATGACATTACCGATAGCCACCTTTTGTTCCCGATTTGACAAGTAAGACGTCACAAGATCGATAGATCTACCTCGGATTCCGTAGTATTTCAATTTTAGGGTGAGTGTGCGGTGATCCACGCAGTCAAATGCCTTAGAAAGGTCACAAAACACACCTAAAGCATCCTGTGCCCCCTCCCAGGCCCCCAGTATGGTTTTAATTAAAGTGGATCCAGCATCCTCTGTAGATCTTCCCCTCGTAAAGCCAAACTGTTTGTCATGTAATATTTTATTTTTATTAAAGTGGGTAAGCATTTGATTTAGGATTAATTTTTCGAAAATTTTGCTTAGGGCTGGGAGTATTGATATCGGCCTATAGTTGGACGCGTTATTTGAGCAACCTGCTTTAAAAATGGGTATGATTTTACTGGTTTTCATAAGATCGGGAAATATGCCTTCTGTAATGCAAGAGTTAAAGATTTTTGCCAGCATTGGGGCGATCTCGGTAATTATTGCCTCCACAGCTTTAGTTGATAATCCCCAAAGGTCTTCAGTTTTTTTTATTGTTATATTTTTGAAAGTTTTTATTATGTCAGTCGGATTTACAAAATTAAAATTAAAATCAGCTACCTGCATGTCTACGTTTTCTTTTAAAAATATCTCCGCCGATACTGGTGACGATGGAAGATATTTCGTCGTCTCTAATGGTATATTAGTAAAATAGTTATCTAAGAAATTAGCGACTACATTCCTGTCTGAAACTATTTCGTCATTTATTTTTAAGCTAATAGTGTTGTCTTTTAACCCACGATTGCCAGTTTCTGTATTGATTATCTTCCACGTCGTTTTTATTTTATTATCTGATTTACTAATTTGATTACTTGTGTAGGCTGCTTTAGCCTGTATACAAACTTTTTTGAAAAGCTTAGAATAATTTCTAACATAATTATGAAAGTCTACATTGGGTGTGTACGATTTTTTATCATATAATTCGTATAAGACATCCCTACTTCGCCTTATACCCTTGGTTGCCCAAACACTGAACCGTAATTTATTAGTTATATTAACTTTTTTTATTTTGCAAGCCCTATGAAATTCGGTACTTATCGCATTAAATAATGTATGGTACATGTTATTGGGGTTGTCAGAATGTGTTTTTATTGTATGTAATTCGCATTCAACATTTTTCCTAAATACTTCTAGACATTTTTTTGTCAGGGGCCTACATTCTATTATTTTCCTACATCTAATGGAGTGACTATTACATTTTATTAATTGACATTTATGGTCCGAACGGACTCCACTAATAAGGCTCAAAAATCAATTGCCTTTAACAAGGCGCATATCCGACTTGTTAGGCGTAGCTCCATGTCGTATGGTATTCTGAATTCAAATTTAAAACAATACGATCGAAAAAGATGGTAAAATGTAACAGGTTTAAAACTGCATCAACAGTTTTTGTTCAATCTAGCAATCATATTTCGGTAGGGGCCATCGAAACCTAAACTCTAAGGTGGGCCAATATATGTGTCCAGAAGTGTAGTTTATAAAATATGACGAAAAATCTGCTATGCCATGTTCGTGCCAATTAGCCCCATCGTTCCCAAATAGCCCCATTTTACGGTACCTAGGATCTTCACTATTATGATTATGCAACCATGCGATACTATTCTAGATACGGGCCTAGGATCGCATCGAATAGTTTCGAATTCGATCCGATCCTCGAAACATCGGATCGCAGGGGGGGGGGGAGGCCACGGCGTTTTATATAGACAACAAATTAAATATTAAAAATTGACTGATCATACCACGGACTAGAAAAAAAAGAATCATAGAGTCTGTCAAGCGAGTCGAGTCCACAACCCTTTTACTGATTTCTTATAATGGCAATACTATGATGTGTCAAACATATTGTCACAAATTCTGTGGTAACCTCGTAATAATCCGGTTTTTGTTAAATTTTTTAATGTTATAATGCCGAAACCTATTAAAAGTAGTGTCAGAAGCTTGTTGTTTACTATGATTAATAAATATAATCATGTACAGAGTGAATCTGACGACGTGTTATCGCAAAAACGACGACTTTTGGATGAAATCGTTTCAACATCAGGTAGGTTGGCAACAACGTGTTGATACTTTTAGCACAATTGTCTAACTTTTTTTATTTTACTGTGATGTGATCACGATTTCCGTTTTGGTTTAGATCCAGACGTCGTGTTCATGACCTTGAAACTTACTGGCGCATCTTTAAGTGAAAACTAATATAAACATTTTTTTCAGCCACCTTGGATGATGAATTAATAAAAAGCACAATTCATAATTTAGTTAAGCAAGTCATAGCCATAGAAGACAATAAAAAAATGAAATCTGAAACAGACTATCTGAAAAAAATTGCTGCTATGACAGGTTAGTACACATTTATTGGTTTACCCTGCATTTTCTACATATTATTATGTCATCATAAAATTTGTGCGTTTGATACTGAACTGACATATTGAATTTTCAGATTTAAGTGTGAAAACACTGCGGAGAATTAAAAAAGAAGGTGCTATTAACCAAGGTGAGTGGAACACACCAGGGAAAAAGCGTCCACGACAGCCAACTGTAGCCAACCTGGATAGTTTTGATTTATCAGCCATACGCAATAAAATTAATGAATTTTACTGTGTGAAAAGGCAAGTTCCAACTCTACGAAGTTTGCTTGCAGATTTAAGAGAGTCTATGGGATTTACTGGATGTCATGAAACATTGAGACAATTATTACTCAAAAATGGATTTGAATTAAAAAAAAAAAAAAATGAGAGATCTCTTCTTCTTGACAAGTATGAACTAGCTGCATGGCGACATAGGTATCTCAGAGCTATTGATGAAAAGCGGAAACAAGGAAAATTAATAGTTTACCTCGATGAAACCTATGTCCACCAAAATTATAAAGTTAAAAAATCATGGCAAGGGCCATCAACAAGCGGTGTAATTGATAAAATATCATCAGGCAAAAGACATATTGTTGTTCATGCTGGATCCGAAAAAGGTTTTGTCCCCAATGCTTTATTAGTATTCAGTACTAAATCAAAAATGGCAGATTATCATGATGATATGAACAGAAATAATTTTATGAAATGGTTACGTGAAAAATTAATACCTAATTTAAGTCAGCCCAGTGTCATTGTTATGGACAACGCTAGCTACCATGTAACACAAATAAATAAGCCACCATCTATGAATGATTTAAAGGCTGACATTCAGAAATGGCTAACTGAAAATGGAATCCATTATGAAGAATTTTTCACAAAGGCTGAGCTTATGTGCCTTGTGAATGAAAATAAAACAACTCCAATATATGAAGCTGAAGAATGTTTGAAACAACATGGCCATGAAGTTTGGAAACTTCCACCATATCATTGTGACCTGAACGCTATTGAACTCATATGGAGTTTGGCTAAAAGAAAAATAGCCAGCAAAAATTTAGGGATTCCAGGTAACGAAATGGAGAACCTTATAAAAGAATGTTTTAATAGTGTCACAGCCAATGATTGGAAAAAATGCACAGATCACACTATTAGTGTCGAAAACAAATATAAAGTAAGAGACAGGATAACCGAAACTGAGTTGGAACCTTTCATCATTTCTGTGCGTAATGATGATACTGACAGTGATTTCTCATATGAAGACATTGAATTTCTTGATTCTGATTGTGAAAAATAAATATTTACATTGAAACGCTTTTTTTTTTCAAATATGTTTTTTTTTTTATCAAAAAATCAAGTATCAATAAGTTTTCAGCGTGCTATATCAGTGTTGACACCTAAAAGATTTTTGAATTTGCCGCCTTTTTCATGGGACTAGACTCGCTTGACAGACTCTACCTTCATATTCTAAGGATCATACAGAGACTAAAGAGTCCGAGCGACATGGCTCTGTCATTGTATCCCTATCTAGTCTGTGGCTCTGTCTGTCGTCTCTCAGATGAACCTGCATGGGGGCGCTGCTTTGTGAACGAAGATGAAGATGTCAAAAACCTGTCAAATCCAGTACATTTTTCTAAATTTTTCATGATATTTCTCTTATCTTCTCTATTTCGCCACATTCATTTACGTCCAAAGACCTACTATCCTTTACTTTAGTTTAGTTCCATGTCAGACAAACAACAATTGTTTTAAAGACGCTTGCGCTTGTTTGTTTTATTCTAACACAGACCTTTAAATTATAAGAAGATAATAAACCAACACGTTATCAAAGTAGATTCTACTAACGACATCTTACGACCTATAAAAAGTTCTATTCATTTTTTTATAATCATTGTATAAGTTCTTCAACTTACTATGAATAAGAATAAGAAAAGAAACGTTAGTTATATAAAACCGGAAGACCCAGAATTCCTTAAAGTGTTAAAGAGGCAAGCTGGTTATGATGATAAAAATCACAAGTTTGATGAATTAATGAATGGAGAGGAAGATTTTGTTGAAGATGAGGATAGTGAACAGCCGCAAGTAGTAGTCCTTAAAGAGGGAGACTTAACGGCAGAGGAAGCAGAAGCAGAGAGGATAAGATTAGAAAAATTGGAATCCGAAACAAAAGCAGATTTAAGTCAACGAGTAATGTTTAAGCCGAAAGAGAAAACGCCTACAGAGTCATTAGCCACTAAAAGGAATCACACGGGTAATTCCCAATCAAAAAGGTCAAAAGAAAAGAAGAGCCGCCCAGTATTGTCATTTAATGACGAAGAAGAGGATGATGAAAGTAATGATACATAACAGTTTTAATTTAATGTTTTTATTATGAAAGTATGATGGCTGGTTGAAATAAAATCAATACTTTACTACCTATTCAAATACCAATACACTATCCTCCAGTTTCTGATTTGAGAATTCTAGGATGAGCAGTACTTATGTTACATTTGAGTATGGAGTTGTCAAAAAAATGCTTTAAAATCCATCATTTTTTTGACAACTCCATATTCAAATGTAACATAAGTACTGCTCATCCAAGAATTCTCAAATCAGAAACCGGAGGTATAACTTGTATATTAATTAATTGTAAATTTCATAAAGTAGAACCGGGGCAGACATTATGTTCATAATGGCAATGTGGTGTGTACTAACTAATAATAACTTAATAAATATTAAATAAATAATAAGAATATGTAGTTCTTTATAGTTTTGTTGTCATTTCATTATTGAAAATACCTGGTAGGTATTTGTTTCTGTAAACCTGAGCAAGTCTGGCTCAGGAAATCACAAGTTGTTTTTAGGATTATACCCTAGCAATTTGAGCCCAGCCTATCATAGTCATAACTTTACAGTCAGGGCTGACTTAGGCATGCATTGGGCTCACAGTTTAGGACTCTTAGAAATCCAAAATGTATGTGTATGTCTATTAACTATCCTCAATTATGATTATTTTTTTTATTTTTATTGCTATCATTACTCTCAAGATATCTTTTATCTTATTTTACAATGATTTTATCTCTAAAGTTTTGATGACATTAATCATGTCAATTGTTTTATATAGTTTAGCTTCATTTTATCTTTTGTAAATGTGAGAACTTCGTGGACTTGCCTATACTTATAATTGTGTAAATTACTATTATTAATATTGTGTTATTCTTTCTTTTTGGTTAATTTTTGTACTCAAGACTTTGTATTACATTACTCACAGGTCTGTGGTCAAGACTACATTGTTCTCTCATACCTATCCTAAATCATAGTACTGTATCTACTGAAGTTGTTAAAGATATCCTTTTTTTAAAAAAGAGTAACCATGGAGTTTCTTGCCGGCTCTTCTCCATAGGAAACGACTAATTGGAACCGTGCACCTAAATTCGACTTTTCATAAGCGCCTGTATTGGTTTATGTGAAATAAAAAATTTTGATTTTGATTTTGAAAAAAACATGAATGAAATCATTAGAATGTACTTTTGTTCAGTGAGTGTATCAATGCCAACTTTGTAATTCAAGTTGTATTCATATTGTTGTGAAGTCAGTCTAAATTGCTTCAAGTCTAAAAAAACCTGCCCATCTGTAAAAAACTGAATTCCTTCCCTTCCCGTCAATAGTAAAGTCTGCAAGAAACAAATGTTTTTTTTTTAATTGATTTATTGGAAAAAAATTGGCACCCCCATTAGACCCTGGGCTTATATATCCCACATGGTATCCCATTATGGTAAAGAGTGAACTCAGACAATAGCAGGATAAGAGAACTGTGAGAATTAATGCAGTTTCATAATAGTGTTAAGAGAAACTACTTATTTGAATGCTAACTGTTGAGATCAATGAGACCTACAGTATAATAATAATAGTCCAGCTTTTGTCTATTTAAAAGATTTATTTTTTTATTTAATACTAATGGATTTGTGTATCCTTCAGAAAAATCTGTGTCATGCCTTCAGTGCCTTGCATAATTTCCACAAACATATTTACAATTCAATAAATATTTTAATTTATTCTGATTATTATCTGGTGTCATCACAGCTTTGTCTCTTCTTTATTTTAGTTCTTGAGCCATTAGATGTTATCACTGTATCATTTTTGTAGAATACTTGTGAGACTTCATTATCATTTTCATACTCCAGTAGTTTGTGAAGTAAAAATCTTCTTTCATCTTTTACAATTAATATACTTTCTTGGACCTTTGCCACTTCATCACACAATGAGGCATTCTCCTGAAATAAATTTTAATATGAGTTAACTAAAAACACAAAAACCTAGTATTTTTAAGAATAAAATATAAGCCTGATTAAAGAGTTTTAGTTCATAATTAGCCCATTCCTGTCCCACTGCTGGATATGATTCTTCTCAGAATGAGAAGAGTAAGGTCTCCATCCACCATGCTGGCCTGGTGCTGGTTGGTGGACTACACACACCATTGAGAACTTTAAATTTGATTTTGCATAAATGAGTTGATTATGCACTTAACAGTATAACTTTTCAATGAATCAAGATAAGATACTGTTCTGACTACTTTGTTACAAACTACAAACTTTCTGAATAGCATAAATAACAAGAAAAACTTAAACAGGCTACAATTTACCAAATGACTGCTATGTCAGGGCTCATCTTTCGGTGAACAGAGTATAGTCATATTATTTGAATCATTAGGACAATGATTTTAATGTGCTTTGTTGGGACATTTAGGAATTGCCTACCACCAATATTAGGGATTTCGATATAACTGTAACTTGTATTAGACATTTTATATTAGATGTAAGACATTATTAGAGTATATGGATTATCATAATTATGATTAAATAGACAAAGTAGAGAACCAGTAAAACCGCGTAGGTTTGGTTCCAAAAATACAACCTAACATTATGTCTCTGTATTTTTCAGTCATCTGAATTTTTCAACCTAGCGTTTGAGAACGTCATATTATGCAGATAGTTACAAATAATATCAATAGTTAATGTACAATGCACTGTAAAAATAAATTGGTATACTCACTAGTATTAGACTTTTTATTCGCATTTTCATGTATTTGTATTTTTTTCGATATCGTTTATTTTGCTTATCATTTTGAATACTGTTCATTATCGTTGTTTCTGATAATGTAAAGATGCTGAAATCTTAATTTAATGTTGTAATGTAACTTTTGTTTTTTGAATCCATGACATTGACATGACAATATTGACATCTCTTCCGTCAACAGCTAGGCTATAACTAGGTCACGTGATTGCAGTGTTGCCAGCCGTGTCTTGTCAAAAGTAACCTGAAATGGATAAAAAAGTAACCTTTTAGTGTGAAAAGTTTAGTAACGTTTTACTTTTTTTTTCCAGTATTAAGGTTAATCGACAGATGTTGGTTGTGTTAACTTACAGAAATATGGATAATTTAGTAATGTTATCTATTTTAAGTTGCATTAACCAGCTACTTTTTCCAAACACCTAAAATTAAGGGCATAATGTAACGTGTATAAAAAGTAGAGAGATAAAAAGAGATAAAAAGTATAGAAAATATACCTACCGATTCAAAACATTCTTACAAGAATCATTTAAAAATGTTTTGTAAAAAATACATCAATAGATCCCTTCGTCTTTGTCATCCTTGTCATATTTTAATTTAGTTTTGAGCATCACTTTCGTCGGCACAAATGTTGTCGCATTTTTATGGTTCCTTTGTTAATTTTACAAATTCCGCAAAATCACCTAAAAGTAACCTTTTGAGTTGTGTAACCTAGAAGTAACCTGAAGGAGTTAAAAATCACCTAAAAGGTTACAAAAGTAACCTTCTGGCAACGCTGCGTGATTGGCCCAAGACCATAGAATAAAATATTATACGACTACGTCATCGGCTGGGGGTGCTGCCACTATGTACAAGGTTAGTCGGAAAGGGGGTACTAATCCGAAGTCCACTTATAGTATCGCTGATGACTGTTCGAAAGCAAGTGTTAAAATTTCAAAATTCGATATTTTTTTTTCCAATGATTTTTATTTTAGTTTTTTAAAAAATTCTTCATCCCTGCTTTAGTTACAAATTCAGAAAATGGTGCTTCTAATTCATGACCCCAAATATGACCTAAAATGTAAACACAGCTGATCATAACTGGGGATAGATAGATTTTTGAGTTTTTTTTTTGAGATTTTTGAACAACTGTTTCTCTTAAACTATTGAACTTTGGGAAAAGTTGTAGAACAAAAGTTATTCATTATTATGGGTACTTTAACACCCTTTCGGATTAGTACCCCCTTTCTGACTAACCTTGTATAAATAAATTACTCGAGTAAAATGCATTTTTTCACTTGTGTGCTTACTTGCTTCTAAAAAAAAGCAAGGTTCAACAAGTATAGTAGTACCACAGTCTACCTATATCTTACTCCTTACAGTCGGTCAACGTAGAACATTGTCGCAGAGCAATCGTGCGGGGGGTGAAGGGGTGAAGGGGCGGAGCTTATGTCCCAAATAGCCATACTGCGTACTCGGGACATATATTCCAGGGCTCGCACTTTTTGATTTCGAATTTGATTGATATCGTTCATAGAAATTTTACTAATTTGTTATTAATATGTATGAGTACCTACGAGAATTTTATTATAAAGTCTGTTTACCAAACGAAGATGGCGGCATGCATACATTTTCAAATGATTGTTAGTGGGAAGTCATTTCCACGGTTTTCGGGGTCACTGATGCCGAAAATGACGTCAAAATCCAAATCCAAGATGGCGGCCATGAAAATTTTAATGTAATTATCATTGGTGTTAATTTCATGGTTTTCGGGGACACTGATGCCGAAAATAACGTCAAAATCCAAATCCAAGATGGCGGCCATACAAAATTTCTTCTTTTCATCATGGGTGTTAATTTCATGGTTTTCGGAGTCACTGATGCCGAAAATAGAGTCAAAATCCAAATCCAAGATGGCGGCCATGAAAATTCGTAAATTAGTCGTCATGGGTGTTAAATCCATGGTTTTCTGAGGTGCGGATGCCGAAAATGAGGTCAAAATCGAAATCCAAGATGGCGGCAATGGGAATGACAAATTAGTCGTCATGGGTGTTAATTTCATGGTTTTCGGGGTCACTGAAGCCGAAATTAACGTCAAAATCCAAATCCAAGATGGCGGCCATCAAAAATTTCATCTTTTAATTATGGGTGTTAATTTCATGGTTTTCGGAGTCACTGATGCCGAAAATAGAGTCCAAATCCAAATCCAAGATGGCGGCCACGAAAATTCGTAAATTTGTCGTCATGGGTGTTAAATCCATGGTTTTCTGGGGTGCGGATGCCGAAAATGAGGTCAAAATTGAAATCCAAGATGGCGGCAATAAGAATGTCAAATTAGTCGTCATGGGTGTCATTTCCGTGGTTTTCGGGGGTAATGATGCCGAAATTGAGGTCAAAATCCATTTCCAAGATGGCGGCTATTCAATTTAACCATCATGGGTGTCATTTCCATGGTTTTCGGGGGGGTACACTACAATAATACGAAAAACTAAATTCCGATGTCCTTAATCCCGATTTTTATAATACCGATTTTCATAATTCCGAATGGTTCAAAACTCCTAATATAATCATAAAACCTACTTTTATAAATCCTAAATTTCAAAACGCCTAACGTTTACAATTACGAATATCAAAATGCCGAGTACACCTAACAATAAAAAGTCAGATTCAACAATAATCCGAAACATCAAAAATACGAATTCCGATTATTTAAATACCTATTAATTAAAAGTCCGAAATTAAAACGCCTAGTAAACCTAAATAGCAAAACAGATTAACACATAATGGTTCAACTTAAAAGTAGAAAACTCTAAACGTAGAAAAATAAACTAATAACAGAATCACTTTCCCTACTTTTAATAACATAATTGTGGGAAAAATATTTTTCTCTAATTTAAATATTTTTTTCTTTAAACTCACCATTACGCAGTCGCATCTAATCAACTGTTCACCATTACGCGCTTTTTTATTAAGTATATGTATGGAACTAATCGGTTCCAGCACTCGCCGGCCGCTGCCGCGGCACGCTTGCTTCGCTCGCTCGGCTCGTGCTTAAGGGGTTGCAGTTAATACTCTATTGCTTGACATAATGTTTATTGTTTTCGGAAAATTGCAAATCGGAATGCTGTTTTTCGGGTCAAGAACACATCGGATGTTTAATTCTTCGTACTTTTGAAAGTCGGAAAACAAATAATTCGTATTTATGGCATTCGGTAAAATAACTTTCGTGTTTTTTAATAATCGGTATTTTATTTTTAAGGAATTATCAAATTCGGATTTTTGAACATCGGAATATCCAGATTCGGAATAAAATATTTCGGAATATTTGGGTGTTCCCTTTTCGGGGATGCTGATGCCGAAAATGAGGTCAAAATGTATACGCAAGATGGCGGCCATGAAAATTTTCAAATTAGCCGTCATGGGTGTCAGATCCATGATTTTCGGGGACGCTGATTACAAAAACAAGATTAATTCTCAAACACCAAGATAGGGACCACGTTTTACCTGGAAAAATTCATTTAACTGCTAAATTTTTTTGACCGCCTTCTATGATCGAGGAATACTTAGGCTTTATTTTATTTTTATCAGCACCCACGAAAAAAATAGAAGTAATATCCATGAATAATAAGTAATTTTCTTTGACTCCATCGTGGATTTGGGAATAATTTATGACTCTTACCTACCCCCGCAAGCCTATCCAAGTAACCTCGACAAAATTTGTAGTTTTAAATACCTATTGTTAGAATATTCCAGGATAAGATGGCGAAATTGCTGCTACATACCTTTGCATTATTTTGTCAATCGTCAAAATTACGCATGCATGGTTTTCTTTTTGCGTGTCACTGTTTCTATAAAACGTTAATTAATTCGGACGTTTGTGTGTAATTTGTTTTATGTGACAACCCTTTGACAAGTGTTACCAATTTTGACATTTCATAGAACCTGTCAAATGTATGCGCGTTGACCCACTGTATGTAGTAAGTAGGTACACTGTGGTAGTACCTAGTATTATTATACCATGTCCTTTCCTATCCACGGATTAGATTTTTACGATTCCTATCATAATGACTTGACGACCATAGACGAAGTAGAGAATTAGATTACTATCCTACTGGCAACATCGGAAAAAGCACATTTCTACAGATTAAAAAGAGCGGCACAAGCAAAGATTAAAGTAATTTATAGGGTAGAGTGCGCGCAAGATAAGATTATAAATAACTAGCTGACCCGGCAAACGTTGTTTTGCCATATAAAATTTTAGGGGTGGACTACCCCTAACATTTAGGGGGATGAAAAATAGATGTTGGCCGATTCTCATAGATACCGGATAAGCACAAAAAATTTCATCAAAATCGGTCAAGCCGTTTCGGAGGAGTATGGCAACGAAAACTGTGACACGAGAATTTTATATATTAGATTTACACATACTGAAAATAGTTAGACGGGCTTATTATATCTAACTAGCGTCTTGCCCGAGCTAGGTTCATTCAAACCTGTGTTTTAGGCCTATTAAGGATAATAAGAATAATAATGATATATTAAGGATAATAATGACGGGATTACTGTAGTATTGATTGCTATCATCCATTTGGTGTATCTGACTACTAAAAAACACTCAAAAAAACAGCTTTTCCCTACATTTTGACGAGTTAAGCGAACATAAATGTAGGGAACAGCTGATTTTTTTTCGCGATTTCATGTTTGGTCCCATAGTAAAAGTTGTTCATAATGATGAGTACAGTGACCCCATAATAGGTTGTGCGTTATTTATGTTACACCTTGTAGTTATATTATTTATACGAATCCAAGTTTTTTTATGTGATTGTAGTAATAATCAGATACCAAATGGTTGATAGTAATCAATACTACAGTAATCCTGTCATTATTATTGGTAATATAATATTTATGATAAGTAAACTTTTAAAAAACACTTGTTAGTCAAGATTTTTTCATAAATACTTTGTCAGTCTATTGCTCCTATACCCCATCGATTTCGGCATTGCCCTTTCGGTGGGGTAAAATGTGCATTATAATGAAACTACTGGTACCCATTTAGTCCCAATCGAATCTAGGTTTTTGGTCCATACATTATGGACCATCTCCTTTGACATAAGTCGTTGATAAAGGCAGCACGGATCTCACTTTATGAATTTTATATTGTTTTCAAACAAAACACTATAAAATAAGTCGGTAGGTACCGTAGCGCTGTATGACTCGAATAGTAATATATTACCTCAGTCTATTGTAACCACGAAGCAAATACAAAGAGGAGATGGCATAAGCAACTGTGAACCGTGATACCAATGTAGAACCATTCCGTCCTCACGGTGGGCGTGGCCTATCAGTCTGTCGGCACTCGTCTTGTAAACATTACGTTCCCGCTCCCATTCCATTTTATAATTATTTATTATTTTCGTTGTCATTTAAAAGAAAAAGATGAAGTGTTGTGTGTTATCTTGTAAAAACTACTCAGATAAACGTTTTGGTACACACGGCTACACATCAAGCTATACAAAACCAGTTTATCTTGGCGTCGCTTTGTATAATCTTTTCGCACAAGTAACGGTCAGCTTATACTGGTTTTGCATAGCTTGAAGTGTAGCCGTGTGTACCATGGATGGCATCACATTTCACTCGTAACTATTTTTTTTCGATATTTATTAGATTCGTTCTAGAAAAATCTATTGTTATCACGTCTCGTACAATAGTTTTACTGCTCGACAAAAGATGGCGCACCCTATTATAACATGAATAACTAACAACTACGTAAGAAATATTCATATCTTTGTAATTATAATGTATTAAAACAGATTTAAGATTTTTTTAAAGCCTTTTTGTTGACAAAAATATCGTATTATTGTTTTTTATATCACTATTTTAAACCGTGATATTTCGGTCGCCATCTATCGTGGAATAGTGTAAACAATATGAATAGACAGGTCCGTACTTAGAATTCAATTATTTAATTACGATGTGTGGTGATACGTGACGTTTTAATTTTTATTCAATAATGGTGAACGAGGCCTGCATAGTTCCTTGATATTTAATTAAATTTAGATTATACTCGTATTTCAGATTTCCACCCGAAGATAATCTCAAACAGAAATGGATAAAACGATGGCTTAAACCGCCTTTTATACTAATAAGGGGGAATTTGTACAGAGTGTCTTTTTATTCACTGCAGTAAGCAGTAATTCAGTCCAAGAAACTATGAGTACGAAAAAAATTGACCATCGCCCATCGTATCCATTTGATGTAGGAACTCGATTTGTTTTTCGAGAATTTCAATTTTAAATTAAAAGTACACAAAAATAATTCTGTAATAAATTTCTGTAGTAAATTGTGTACCACCGTATGTACAATAGAGGCATGATTTCTTAATTATTTTCACTAAAATTCCACTAAAATCTACAGTTAACAAAAAATCGACTTGAATACAATTATTTAGCGGGGTGGTTACTTATTACTGTGTGAAGATTTTTCTTATTTATTACATTTTTGTTCACAATCTTTTTGTAATTTTTAAACCAGCTCTGCCGTAGGCTGTTACAAAAATTCTAAGTACGTCCCTGTCGTAACATACGTAACGTAGATCGTAATCTACGAGGACATCTAGCGTGAAATAGCTGAAACACGTATTAGTTACCGATGTACCCGAAGCGTTTAGTTTTTCCTATTCACTACTAGATGGAAAACGTGAAAGTAGGCGTAAGTAGGCGGGGTGTAACGTTCCCTTCACCCCGCAAAGTATCACGCGTCGTATGATAGGAAAATCGAATTACACCATCTCCTCTTTGTATTTGCTTCGTGATTGTAACACTCTAAAGTCCCCGTCGCGAGAAGCTATAAATTTTGTAAACACACATTCAGGGGTTCGCAACCTTTGGAACAAATAAAAAAAGCAGTTTTGTAATGATTTTTATTTTTATATAATGGTTTTTATTTTATTTATATAATAATAAATAATAATCTACGAAAACAACACAAACAAACTGAAACGCATTCAAAACTCAAATGACAGCATTGACAGCGTCATTGTGAACTTACTTCAAAATGGCGGGCCAAATGTTGACGTTTCATGAGTCAGACACGTTCCGGTACCACAAAACATTAGACGATAGCGCTTTATATCGCTAAAATATAACCCGACTAAGTGAAATTGCTCGTTAGTTTCGTATTACACGTATGTAACTTTGAGTTGGTTGAATTTGGGATTATTTGTTGTTGATTGAATTGTCGCTACGTAACTTTGTAGAAGTTCTTTATTTACAAAATTTATAGCTTCTCGTGACGGGGACTTTAAATCAATTTATCCATCAAAAAAGTACAAAAAGGTTTACAACACCTAATAGAGATAAGCCAACTACCTTCCATTTCCGATAATTCACAAGTAGACTTTTAAATACTCTAAACAAACTGTTAAACCGTTTACGTTAGATTTCGAGTGTCAACTAAACGTAAAACAAGTGGAAACAGAAAAAAAGGCGAAAAGTTACAATTCATGGCGGATGGCACCCCAGAGGAGCCACCAAAGTCTTTGGCGCTTGGCGCCCCAGAGAAGCCACGAATCATTTGTTCGCCGCCAGGCACAAGTTTACTAAAAAGACCACCGCATTGAATCGCTTAAAAAGTACCTTTATTTCATGGTTGAAGTATAGAATATTTTTTCTTTGACTGTTGGTTGTGTTTGTTATTGGCTTGACCTGAAGGGTCTCCAGCCAATGGGGGCTACATACATACGTAACCTTTTTTTGCGGGGTTGAAATCCTCATGGATGTCCTCCGCCCTGGGGTGGGCGGAGGGGTCTGTCAGACTCTTACTGACTAAAACCACCCCGGTGTTCCATCTCACACATGCGCCGGGGGTCACGGGAACTAACGATACTTCCGCAACCCCCGGCTGGTGCCGGCCCGCCACCGCGAGCCTCCTCGGGTTAGCGGGAGTGAGGTGTTAGACTCCCCCCGCGCCTTCTAAGAGGCGCGCTTGGAACACTTCGCGCCGCTGCCTCGGGTCCTGATGTGTGGGAGTCGACAGACTTCCCCAAGTCCGTCGCCCCTGGACCCATTAAGGGGGGCTGGAAGAGGGCGTTGTCCGCCCTCCGCCGACGCCCGGTGCGTCTGCTGCGGGCCGGGTGAGTCGAGGTAATCTCCATCACCCTTTCCGGATCCTTCCACAGGACACCACCGCGTCCCAGGACTCCTCGCTGTCGACCATGGACTCGACCACGGCCGACAGCGACAGGTCACCGCCTACTCCTGAGATGAGGGCACGGCGCGGCTCCTCACAAGCGGCACACTGCCAGCGTGAACATACGTAACCTAAGCTAACTCTACCTACTACACTTACATCATGACTACTAAAAAAAGCAACAGCACTAAGGGCGACTCTTACTGGGAATCGGACCTCGGCTGACGAGCGATGCTGGCGGGAGATTGGGAGGGAGGCAGCTTGATGAAGGCTGAATTATTATTGGTATAACTGCGGAGTCTGTAGAGACGACCGGCTCCATGACTTGAGAGCTCGGTGGATTGTGACCGAGATTAGATTACTCTGACGGTAAACCTCATTTATAGCCTGTCATGTCATGTTGTAGTTTTTACAGAAGGTCGACAGGAAAGACGAATCTTGGTCTGGTCTTCTGGCACCACGGTTGATTGTCAAATACGACATATGAATGTGTAGAGTGCAAGCCACACACAAAGGACATCGGGCGAAGACGCGGTGCGGACGCGACTAGTCAAACCGTAAAGAAGAGACGAGGCGCGGACGCGACTATATGTAGATCGGCCTTCTGTTTTAATACATATAATTAAGATTTTAATAAAATTGACTATTGGCGATTTTAGCAAATTTAAAGACGACACGTTTGGTGCAGTGGCGGAGCGATTGGCTTCTACGCTACTTGTCGTGGGTGCGATTCCCGCACGGAACAAATACATATTTGTATGGTCTACAGATAGTTGTTCCGGGTCTGGGTGTTTGTGCATGCGAAGATTTGTGTCTGTAAAACTCACCCACGATACAAGAGAAATTTTAGCGTTGGCCAAGGTTTTTTATAAAAAAAAAACAGTCTTGTACATGAACTAAGTACATGGTTTTCATTAGGTAATTATTAACTGTATTGTATCAACTAAAATTGATGGCCTTATTTTAAAAATAATCCACAATATTTTGCGCAGTGTCTTAGTAAATGCTAAAGATGATGTGACGAGTGTGACGACCCCAAAAAAATAAATCTGATAGTATAATATATCTTTTCTGTTGAAAATAATGTTATGGATCAATCAACTGATTCTTTTAGGTGTAATAAAATCCGTGCGCGCTACCAATGGCGGGGTTCAGACACTTGGTAAACAATGACAATAAATGGACTATTCTGTATGAATTTTCTTTAAAAGGCATTCCCATATATTTTTGACTTTGATTTGTGTTGTGCATCTCTAGAATAAATGGAACTAATAATGACAATATTTTATTGAGTACAACAATAGGTAACAATTGAATTTTGAAATTACAACTTGTTTTCAAACTCAAACTTCTGACTTCTTCTTCAAGTGGCCCGCGGATGAGAAAGTACCATCTCCGACTGTGCTTGCATAAACAAGCGGGTTCCCGGTGCAGACAAGTCGGTACCGATCGATGCGGGTAAAATAGCCCCGTGTTATTTTATGTGTTTAAAAGATATGAGTTGAAATACAATACTAGTAATACTCAAGACCGGAAACCTTGTTTCTTTATACATGCACCCTAACTTTGTATAATAATACTTAGAACGTTGCTCCGCTCATTTTCTGGTTTCGATGGTGCTGGACTTCTGACCTGGATGTTCCACCTGAAAGACAATAGCCGCTTTGCATGACACCCATGAGTGTAACTTTTAGCAGTCACTAAACTGAGGTCCCATTAAATTGACACCCACTTTCAAAGAAAATTAATTTATAATTAATTTATATACCTAGGATGTAAACTAATTCGTGTAAATTTTTTTTAGAGACAAGTACAAAAAAAAAATTTGGGCTTTGTTTCTTATTCATTTTAGATGCCCGAGTTAACTGACTGCAAAGAGCGATAACGCGTTAGTCGTACCCGCCATCAGTGTCACCGTGCTATCATAAATGCGTGGCATCGAAATGTTCACACAAATTTGATTTTTTACTGATCATTTTTAGGTTTACATACGATCAATTAACTACCGAAAAAGCACTTTTTTTTTCGTCTAGCAAATCCCATGCTGGGCCAATCTACACCAGTAGTAGATCATGTGGTTTTATGGAATTTCACGAATTCGTTTACAGTCTATAAAATACGAAACAATCAAAATTTTCGTCGAGTAATATTGAGAAGGGACAGGTTAAATAAGGTGATCGGCAGATCTATAATACCTACTCGTAAATTAAAACACAACTATTGAAATAACAATTTTAATTTATATTGAATGTCCCTACAATAAATATTTTCTGTTTGAATGTATGTACCGAATATTTATAAAAAAAATTAATAAGGGTCAGACCCAAAACACGAGGTACATATTCAAATTGCTCACGTAGCTACATTTTTATAGGCAAACAATGTTCGTAGATACATTTTAAACTGAATGAATGCGAGAGAGGATTGTATGGCCAACACCGAAACAATGAGCAATGGAGAAAAGTGACCAAGAAGTCATGAACTGTGGGAAAACTACAAGCCTGTATTAATGAAACTAGTGAGTAATTCGTGACGAATCATAAATAAGCCTGTATTATTTCACCAATCGATAAAGTTATTAATAAAGCTAAAATTTTGCCATTAATGGTGGTACTTACTTTATAATTTAAAAAAAATGTATCGGTCGACTAGGTAATGTCGTAACAAAAGTGTTTTTTTCTTTTTTTTCCGATATCGAGGTCATGATTCTTTTGGCCACTTTTCTCCATTTCTCATAACTCCTGTTTAGGCTTCACAACTCCATTTCATAAAATCATGTTCCATGGTAGGTATGTACAGTAAATAAAACGTAAATACAATTAATATAGTAAAGTTAGGTAGGTACCTACAATGTTATATGGCATGTTGCATCTTATCGGCATGTTGGAGGAACGTTGTAGGAATAATATAGGTACCTATAGATTCGGTTATTATTTTTAACATGTTTATCGTATAATAACAAAGAACAATAATTATAACGTTTCGGTATTATACTAGCATAATAAGCAGTAACTAGAAACCATTCCAGGAATGTTAAAAATACATAATTTTAAATGCAATGAACACACTTTAATGGAAAGATGTAATAATATTTTTTTTACTCGTGCAATTGCATTTGCGTTTGTAGGTGGTAGGTTTACTACAGTCAGTTATTAGATTACAGACTAAAATAGATAAGTCTATCTTATTTTAATTTCTATGAAAAATCACTAAAGTTAATTATTATGTCACTGTACATAGAAAACAATCGTTTTAGTAGGTGCTTATGTTACTAGGTGGATGGATAAACCTAACTTTATCCAGATGAAGCTTGAACTATCAAAGGCATTTGTATGAAGTTTGAAATCATCACTTTACATAGTTCGGACATTATCCAGCTATTATTGGAATAAACGGGGAATTTCGACGTACAAAATATCGATGCACGTTACTGCGAAAGTTTACTATTTAGTATATTGAGTCATTTGGGTTAGGTTAGGTTAGAACAGTGACCAATAAAGCGCAAAGGCGAACGAGCGAAGCGAGTGTGCCGCGGCAGCGGCCGCCGAGCGCCAGATCCCCTTAATTGTTGGTGAATCAAGCTATTAAACTTTCGCGGTAACGTGCATCGATATTGTGTGCATCGAAATTCCGTAGTCTACTCGGAATAAACTGTATCCAGTCGCATTTCTTAGGTTTAGATCGGTTTTCTGTCGGTTTTCATAAAAAAACTATTATCTAATTATGCAAGCATGCAGTTCTCCTGAATGCGTTAGCCCAGGGCTGGATTAAGCCATGTAGAGGCCATTAGGTATGCAAGTCACGGGGCTTCTCTCCCCTTTTCTAACATCGTAAAACAGATTTCTTTTTAATTTACCTTCCGGTCCTAAATATGGCGCCTGATAAGGAGCGTGGAACCAAGCTACTCATTATTTTTGTTTCTTACTCAACTTGTTGACTATTTTAAGCAGTTATTACGAAGTAATGAGTTAGATACATGAACATTTAAGTGCATTATTAAGAGAGTTCTAAGCTTTAGAGTTTTCTCTCATAACAAATTAATTTTAAAAGAATAGTTGTTTAAGATTCACACCAACCGAGTGGGTGTGCTTTTTTATCGGATATTTTTGCTTTACATTACGTTAATTGAAGTAGGTAAACATCTAAGAGAATTTTAGGCTTTTTCGTTTTGTAAGAGTAATGTTAGAATAGTTTCTTAGATTTTACGTCAACAAACCGGTAATCGCCGTGGAGATTCCTTTCGTTTTTTTTAACACAGGTAAATCTCACGACTAGCTTTTATATCATATAAATTGTATATCGGGTGTAAAAAGACCCTTAACGATAACCAAAACCACGTATTCTACCCATCATTGGGATCATTTTTTCGAACAAACCATACCTGGGAAATCATTGGTTTTGGAGATATTGAAGGTCAAAGTACATTTTTTTTTTCCAGAAACGATTTCCAAGTCATAATAGGTACTAAACTTTCTTCCATACAAACATTATCAAGTTTTCAAGTTTCTAACCCCAGCGTTGTGCGTTGATAGATCAGTCAGTCAGTCAGTCGGCTTCTCCTTTTATATTATATACTTAGATAAAAGATAAAGTTATGATCCAATAGCAGTTTGATCAAGTTAGAAGTACGGTATTTGATTAGTTTCCAACTGTATCCATAAGCCTCAGATAGTACCTACTAGCTTTATCTGGATAAAGTTAGCTTTATCCATCACTTACACTTACATCCATTTAATTTGCGTGCGATCTGGATTGGAAAGAACTTTTGAAACCGTTATTATTTACTGGTCAATAATGAATATAAATGTAGGTACAGACCCCAACACATCAAGCTACCCGAAACTGTCAAATTTTCCCAATTAACTTTGAATCTAATGCTTTTGCGATAAATATGAAAATCTATTAAAGAAATTTGATAGATTGTAGTAGCTTCATGTACTGGCGTCTGTACATAATTTGAAGATTCTGATATTATTTTGTATGGTTAGTAACGATTAACTTTAAACGGTTCCTACCCCCTTTCGCCCGGTTTCTGAAAGGCTGATTGACGCAAAAATTAACTAATCAGCTGTGAAACTTATGTCGAGTAATGTGATTGGTTGTTTGTGTTATGGTTGACCTATCATATTCATTGACATGAGATTTGATAACAGATTCAAAATTATCAGCTTTTCAGAAACCGTGGGTAAGTATTTTACGATGTACTTAAGTGGTTTTTTTATCACTATGATCTTAGAATAAATATCCTTAATACCATTTGCAGACTTCAGATACAATAATTCTCACTTTAATTTATAAGCTTTCTACTTTTCAAATATACAGGGTGGAAAAAATCAATGGGCCCTGAAGGGAAACCACTTTAAATCCTTAAGATAGATTATTTCACTTAAAGGAAACATTCCTTTATTTTTAAAAAGAAACCAAACTGCATTCACAGATTTCTCGACATGCTTACCTAAACCGGGAATCGAACCATCTAAAAATTCAAAAAATTAAACACTCGCTATTTTATTCTACTAATCGGTAGGATTATTGTCAAATGGAACGTTCTATTTTTAAACTTTTCGTCAGAACGCCTCGTCTAAAGCCTGGCGTCGATTACAGCCAAAACGCGTCGAATCGAATCGAGTCGCATTTGTTCCGTGTGAGGCGAAACGGTCAGTAATCGCAAGTCGTTAAAACAGAACTTCTCGTGACAAGCGATGCGCGTGAGTTATGCGACTCGGCGCGTCTCGGCTCGTCGCTGATCGACGCAGTTTTATAGTAAATGTATAGGAGGCGAGTTATTCCGATTCTATTCGACTCGACTCGGCGAGCCTAGTGGACGCCAGCTTTAAGATATGCATAGAATTATTATTACCAATTAAACGATTTTCTTATCTAAGTCTTCAACAAGATACTTAGAGATAAATTAGCAAGCTTGTACTTCATAGAATGTCTTTGGAGGTAAGCGTTAAAAAAAGCGTCTTTTACTTGTTAAAAGTGAACAGTTCTAGTCTAGGTAAATTAAAGCCCTTGTGTACTAAATATTAGATTTCATAGATATCTTGTACGACAGACGAGTGTAAGACCTAACGTTTCTTGGAGAAATTTTATCTTTAACATTGACTGTATCGACTAGTGAAATAAAATAGCCAGTATTTATTTTTTTAATTTTTAGCGGGTTCGATTCCCGGTTTAGGTAAAGGTGTCGAGAAATCTGTGAATGCAGTTTTGTTTCTTTTTAAAAATAAAGGAATGTTTCCTTCAAGTAAAATAATCTATCTTATGGATTTAAAGTGGTTTCCCTTCAGGGCCCATTGATTTTTTCCACCCTGTATATTACCTATACGACTTTTCAATGTTGACTGTTACGTTAAATAATAGTAAATTATCAACCTTGTAAACAAGAGGGAATGATTTGTAGATTCTGGGGCGTTCTATGAAGTGTTAGGTGTTGGCGCGCACATAAGCGCCCTCTACAATTGCGCGGGACGCGGGCCTCGACCAATAGCGAGCCGAGGCGTGTCGGCGCGCACATTAGCGCCCTCTACGCATCATGTGCGGTGCGCGGGAGGCGCGGAGCAACGGGCCAAGCCGGCCTCTCGGGCTCCGGCGCTCGCGCGCCGCGGGCGCGGCACTTCGACCGGAGCAGCCGCTACGCACACGCGTCTTTATCTTTAGAAAACGCAGTCATTATTGTCGCGTAGCGCTCAATTTTTTGTAACATAATGAAATTAATTTCATTATAAGTTTAAAGTCATAATCATCTTTTTTCATTTATCTCCACACACAATAACCCAAGGGACGGAGTTACAGCCCCAACAATGGTCCTTCGAAGCCGCGATTATTGAAGAAAATTGGAACAAACATCGTGAAATCTCCCGGCATCATCGCGTGGTTCGATTCATAGAACACATAAACCCGGGTTCGAGTCGTCGCGTCGTGTCAAGCTCCATCAAGAATTCAAGAAGCGAATCGTTCGTGTTCCGTGTTCGTGATGGCACAACAAAATGGCGACCGACTAGAAACCGAAATTCGATCGAACAACGAGTGCTAACATTATCCTGGAGGGCATTAATTTTGTGAGTTCGTTCCAATTATCATTATAATTATCCCAACTTTAAGTCATTAAGTGGATATTCCTTATTTTCATGGCACTGCTATCAACAAGTCCTTAATTTGTTGGTCGTCGTACGTTAAATGAGCACATGTCATGTCATGCATTACGGACATTAAGTAATGCATCTTATACTTATTTCACTGTAATTATCCCGTCCCTATTTCAGAACTCGTTTTGCATTATCAATTTTCCCATATTAACATTAAGTTTAATTGCATATCAACAGCATTTGCGCTAAAGCCGAGCAGAGCGACGACGCCACGTGGCGCGTTTCATTGCTGTCTTCGCCTGTTCCGGGGCACGCGCACGCCTGCTTGCTATCGAGCGGGGCTGCGCCCTTGCTGTCACGTGGGACAACGGCTGCTTGCTTGTCCACGCGCATATCACTCTCTTCTTGCCTGTATCTGCACTGCACGCTTGCATTTAAGTATAACCTGCTATCATTACACCTTGAGTTTCACGTTTTCCTGTGCACGTAAATACTGCCTGTTCTTATATTAATATTATAGAGTTATTCAATTAGTTCGCAATGTCTAACCTAAAAGAATTAAAAAAGAAACGTGCTTCTTATAAAGCTAAACTTACACAGTTTGAAAAATATCTTTCAATCATGTGCACATGTGAGAAGCCTAATAACATTCAACTCAGTGAGCTTGGGGCTAGGTTGCAAAAGATTGAAGAGTGCTATGGCGAATACGATTCCATACAGATTAAAATAGAAAGCTTGCCGGACATTACAGATGCTGAGTGTCAAGTGGAATATGGTGAGCGCGAGTGCTTCGAGTCGCAATACTTCGCGGCGGTCGGCAAGGCACGAGAGGTGATTGGCAGGCCGGTCTCTGGGGAAGCGGAGCACGACTCGGAGTCTTCGGTAACAGGTTCTGTCCTCACTGCAGGTGGGCCAAGCTTAAATATTAAATTACCGACCATTCATTTACCTACCTTTTCTGGGCAATATGAAAACTGGCTAGAATTTCACGACACTTATGTATCTCTTATTCACACAAATGGGAAAATTCCTAAAATTAACAAGTTTCATTATTTACGATCGGCATTAAAATACAAGGCTGCGAACGTTATTGCCTCTTTAGATTTTTCAGAAAAAAACTATGATACAGCATGGTCATTGTTATGTGAGCGTTATCAAAATAATAACTTGCTTATTAATAATCATATCGATGCATTATTCGATTTTGAAAACATTACAAAAGAGGCTCCCTCTGCACTGAGGGGCCTCATAGATACTATAAATAAAAACCTTAGGTCATTAAAAATGTTAGAGGTCAATATAGAAAATTGGGATCTTATCATCATTCATGTTATGTGTAAAAAATTAGATAGTACAACTAACAGGAAATGGAAGGAACATGCTAACCTTCAAAAATACAAAATACCTACCTTAGAACAATTTATTGATTTTGTTAAAGGGCGTGCTGAATTGTTAGAGACAATCGACATTAACAATCGAACTACACATACTCGTACTACACACACTCGTAGGCACAGTGAACCTTTAAATGCTAAACCCCGAACATTCATTGCTAATAAAAAACAAGCGAAAGGCTCATACACATGTCCTCGGTGCAAGCAAAACCATCCCATTTATATGTGTCCTCAGTTCATGTCATTGTCTGTGTCAGCACGAATAGCCGAAGCTAAAAGACTCAACCTGTGCAACAATTGCTTAAGACAAGGACATGGACCTCAGGATTGCAGATTTGGACCGTGCAGAGTATGCAATAAACCACATAATACTTCATTACATATAGACGAACCAGCATCTCTGCAGCAGTCAGATACCAGTGTAACACGGGACAAATGCGTAGTGTTAGCCTCACAAGAGGATTGCCACTGTAATGTAGTTCCAACAATGCAATCTGATGTTGTCTTGTCATCTACACAACATAATAGCTGTGTATTGCTGTCTACAGCACTAATAGACATTATTGATTTTAACGGTAGAAAACATACTGTCCGTGCCTTACTTGATAATGGTAGCACATCTAACTTTATAACAGAGCAAATATCTAATCAACTTAATTTACCGGTTAAATCTACTTCCATTTCAGTTGAAGGTTTAAGTCAGTCAGTACATGTAACTAAACGTTCTAGCTTGACTATATCCTCACGCACTGAGTCATATATAAACAACATTGATTGTTTCATTGTACCAAAAATAACTCAATTATTACCTACCACACGTTTTGATATCTCGCACCTGAATATTCCAAAAAATTTAAAACTAGCTGACCCTAGCTTCAATGTTCCTTTAGAAATAGACATGTTGTTGAGTGCTGAAATATTTTGGAACATATTAGGTACAAAACGCATATCTTTAGGTAGGAATAAACCAGTTCTCATTGATACAAGAGTAGGTTGGTTGGTATCAGGTGTAATGTATAAACAAGAAACGAATAGTAATAAAACCACCGCTTACTCAAACACAGCTCATTGTAATTTTGTAAACGATTGTCACCTTCAACAACAATTAGACAGATTTTTCGAATTGGAATCAGTTTCTTCACCCCGTACCACTACTAAAGAAGAAAACGAGTGTGAACAAAACTTTATAAAAACAACCACTCGTGAGAAAGATGGTCACTTTGTTGTGAAAATTCCTTTAAAGCAGTCACCAGAAACATTAGGTGACTCATACGAACAAGCTTTATCTAGATTTCAGTCTTTAGAAAGAAAGTTCAAGCGTGATCCATTATATAAAGAAAAATATTCCAACTTTATTAAGGAGTATATTGATCTTGGTCACATGTCTTTAGCTAATCATAGTAACGATAAATATTCATATTTCATGCCACATCATGGTGTGATCAGAGACACTAGTCTAACCACAAAATTGAGGGTTGTATTTGATGCGTCAGCAAAGACCACATCACAGTTATCATTTAATGACATACAGTATATAGGTCCCACAGTCCAAGATAGTTTAATAGACATATTAGTTCGATTTAGGCAACACAAGTACGTTGTTACATCGGATTGCGAAAAAATGTACCGTTGTGTATTGGTAACACCAGAGCAACGATGCCTTCAAAAAATAATGTGGCGGTTCGATGCCACTCAGAAGGTGGATACTTACAAGCTCAATACTGTGACATATGGCACTGCATCTGCCCCGTATATGGCCACACGGTGTCTAGTGCAACTAGGACAAGAATGCTCATTTCCTCCAGTACGTGAAACAATATTACACGACTTTTACGTGGATGACTTTATATCAGGCCACGACTCAGAAGCAGAGTTATTACAAATATGTCAAGGGGTCATTAAAGAATTAAAAAAGGGTCAGTTTCATTTAAGGAAATGGCGGTCAAATAACATGCATATATTAAATAGTATAAATAAAGGCGACATGGATGATCATGTGCTCAAGTTAGTCAATGATGACCATGCTAAAACATTAGGTCTGCGATGGTCCTGTAAGGCTGACACATTAAGTTTTGAAACAGTTAGCGATCCATTAAAGAGTAAAATAAGTAAAAGATCTGTACTGTCAACAGTAGGACAGGTGTTTGATCCATTGGGTCTTATAAATCCTTGCATTCTACACGCAAAGGTAATTTTACAAGAATTATGGGCTTCAAAGCTTGCGTGGGATGATGCATTACCACCTGAAATCACAGAAAGATGGTTAAATTTCTTGAAATCACTTTCACAATTAAATAACATTATTGTACCTAGGCGTATTCTATGCGATCGTTCTGTACATTATGAGCTTCATACCTTTAGCGACGCTTCCTTGCAGGCATATAGCGCTTGTGTTTATGTTCGGTCAATCTCTAAGGATGGCAATATCACAGTCCATCTCGTCATGGCAAAAAGCAGGGTAGCACCTCTAAAGGGCATGACTGTACCAAGATTAGAGCTTAGTGGAGCTCTATTAGCGGTTCGTTTAGCAACAAAGATTAAAAACGCTTTAAGATTAAATATACATACCTGGGCATTTTGGTGCGACTCCACAATTGTTTTGGGTTGGATACGAACACCGAAGTCATCTTTAAAAACATTTGTTTTCAATAGAATCAATGAAATCACTGACATTACCAATGCGAAGGATTGGAATTACATTCCCACTAAAATAAATCCAGCAGATATAGGATCTAGAGGTTGTAATGCTACTCAGCTGGAGGGTTCCAAATTGTGGTGGACAGGACCACCATTTTTAACATTACCACAAACACAATGGCCTAGTCAAACCAATACTGTACCCATTAACCTACCAGAAACTAAAGTGCTATGCAATCTTGTTCATGATCATGAAGAAAACAATTTTATACATAAATTTTCAAGCTTTAGTAAATTGCAACGTGTCACAGCTTATATATTACGATTTATAAATAACTGTAGGCATCCTCATAATAAAAACACTACATTCTTGACTATTTCTGAATTAAATTCAGCCATTTTACTTTTATGTAAATTCATTCAGTTAAATATGTTTCCAGATGAGTTTTCAACATTAAAAAAGGGCCAATCTTTAAAAAGGTCACAATTACTTAATCTTAACCCATTTATGTCACATGAAAAGGTAATAAGAGTTGGAGGTCGATTATCAAACTCAAATTACACCTATGATGTTAAACATCCTATTTTAATTCATGCTTCTCATTATGTTACCCAAATATTATTTAAACATTATCATACATTATTAATGCATGCAGGACCTCAATTACTGCTTGCTACATTAAGACAAAGATACTGGGTAATAGGTGGTCGCAACCTTGCTAGAAAAATCACTCATGAGTGTCATAAGTGTTGTAGATTCGCCGGCAGAACTATTCAGCCAATCATGGCAGATCTACCTAAAGAACGCGTTCATAGTGAATATCCATTCATTAATACAGCTGTCGATTATGCTGGGCCTATTCTAATTGCCAACAGAAAGGGTAGAGGCAGCCAACTTATAAAATCCTACATTTGTATATTTGTGTGCTTGGCAGTGAGGGCAGTACATGTTGAACTGGTCACCGATCTAAGCACTGAAGCATTCATGGCTGCATTAAATAGATTTGTTGCTCGCAGGGGTCGGCCTGTCAACATACACTCTGATAACGGTACAAACTTTGTAGGAGCCTGTAAAGAACTTTCAACCTTTCTGAACTCGAGGTGTAATGATATTAGTTTAGGTGCAGCAGAGCAGGCAATAAACTTTAAATTTAGTCCTGCCTATAGCCCACATTTCAACGGCTTAGCTGAAGGCGCAGTTAAGTCTGTTAAACTCCTTCTTAAAAGAATCTTATCTCTAGCTCATTTAACATACGAAGAATTAAACACAGCATTAATTCAAATTGAAGGGATCTTGAATTCACGCCCTCTTACTCCATTATCTTCTGATCCCAACGACATGACTCCACTGACTCCCTCACACTTTTTAATTGGGCGAACGATCATGATGTTGCCCTCTCAGGTGGACACAGAACGAGAAACACAGATCAGCACTTTGCCTCGATATAAAAGGGCACAAGCCTTGGCGGCTCATTTTTGGAAACGATATCAAACTGAATATCTTTCAGAATTACAAAGGCGAGCAAAATGGCAGCGCAATGAACAGGAGCTGCTGCAGCTGGGAGACCTGGTTGTGGTCAAGGAAGACCGCCTCCCACCCAACCATTGGCGACTCGGCCGCATCGTGAACCTGCATCCTGGCTCCGACGGCATCGCACGCGTCGCTGACGTCAGGACTGCATCGGGCGTGCTTCGACGAGCCTACAATAGGCTCTGCCTGCTGCCCACTTCAGACTTTGGAACAAGTTCCAACGGGGGGAGCCTGTTGGCGCGCACATAAGCGCCCTCTACAATTGCGCGGGACGCGGGCCTCGACCAATAGCGAGCCGAGGCGTGTCGGCGCGCACATTAGCGCCCTCTACGCATCATGTGCGGTGCGCGGGAGGCGCGGAGCAACGGGCCAAGCCGGCCTCTCGGGCTCCGGCGCTCGCGCGCCGCGGGCGCGGCACTTCGACCGGAGCAGCCGCTACGCACACGCGTCTTTATCTTTAGAAAACGCAGTCATTATTGTCGCGTAGCGCTCAATTTTTTGTAACATAATGAAATTAATTTCATTATAAGTTTAAAGTCATAATCATCTTTTTTCATTTATCTCCACACACAATAACCCAAGGGACGGAGTTACAGCCCCAACATTAGGCGTGAATTACACAGAAGCGGCGTAGGCGCGTTGCTTCCATACATTTTTTGCAAAAAAGATTTGAAGCGGCACGACAAAACGTATGAAAGCGACGCGCCTGCGCCTTACGCAGTTTCTATGTAATTCACGCTTTAGAGCTATCATTGTTCCGTGACGAGAGAGGAGTGCTGGAGCTATACCTACTGAATGACTAGCTTCATTCCTCTCTCGCAACGGAACAATGATGCTAACACTTCATAGTACGGTCCCTGTAGTATCTAATAACAATATTCTTTTTATTTGTTTTTAAAACATCATTGTAATTTTTAATTTTATAAATATAGGTACTTTGAAATTTATAAAATATTTTTAATTTATAAATACTCAATATTCGTACCATGATCATACTTACAAAAATAAACGTAAAACATGTAAATATTAGTCTCAACATTTCTGACGTCACACAGTGACGATCGTAACTACTTTATACAATAGATTTTTAAATACTGATTTACATACATATTTTATTGTTCATTGGTGGCTGTAATTCCTAAAAGAAGTTAAGATTAAAGTGTTTCGATGGTAGAATTCGTCTAATCTAAAATGACGCCGCACCGTGCCACCGACTCTGTCATAGGCTCAAGGCAATGGAGAAGTTTCACTGTGTTAAGAATACTTATGATATAGGTGTTGTTACATATTATTATACTAAAATAAAGGCAAAAACTAAAAAAAAGAAAAATCTTCTATTGCCTATACGCATAAGTTATATGGTTGAAACGTGTCAACAACAACAGTGTAAAAAATTAGCACCAGCTTGATGTAAAAAAATATACGGCTGTCACCGCACTGTCATCCCTCGTACTCTCACGATACGGTCACAGTCGTCACCGCGTCGGAACGTGTTACCTACCTGTTTCTAGGATTGCTCTTCGTTGTGTTACGTAACTCGTGTATTTTTTTAGAATATTTAAGTTTCTTCAATCTCATGTAAATATCATCTTTGATACGATAATACTTCAATGGGGAGACACAGGCAAAATGAAAGTAGATGGCAGCACCTCTGTTGGTACCAATTACAACCAATCAAAATGAGATAAATTGTCACGAGAAACAATGTCAAACAAACTTTAGTCAAATAAATTGTTTTGGTACCAGCGATGGTAGCGCCATTAGTTCCGCAGTGTGCTACATCATTGCAAGTGGCTGTCTGTGTAGGAGTACTGTACCAAAGACTACAATAATATACTGGGTATAGAACTATAGACATTCGATTTTTAGCAAGTAGCGCTTCCTGGTTCGCATATACCCAACACTAAAACGGATAGCTATACATATTATACTGGCAGCTATATTGTAATATTATTAGCTGTGCCCTCGCAGCTCAGCCTGCATACGTATGGAAGACGAACAATTATCCGTTACGACTCGCGCGCCACCTATTTTATATTGATGGTAGGTACTATAAGAAACCTTCGCGCAAGTGCCAACAACAAGTGTACAAAATTTCAACTCAATCGTATGAACGATGCGCGAACGCCGAAGACGAACAGACGTATAAAGTATAAACATTATTTTTTATACAACATGTAACAGGAATTAACTCTTAACACTCAAACACCCCAATTAGAATATTCAGTTATGGTGTAATACATACACTGAAAATTTACTTTTATGTGCTTAAATATTGTTAATTTAAGAAAATACTATTATTTTTCACTGTTAACTGCGTTTATATTTCAGTCTCTCTTCAGTCAGTCAGATCTTATAACATAAGGCTCAATTTTCTTTATCTCAATTAAAATACAGATATTATGTTATAATTTGTATAATGGGTAGCGCATATTTATTGCTTTTCTGATTTTGGAACTAAAGCGATAGTATTTATTACATTAAGCATTAAGTATGCATACTTTATTAATTTTTATTAATGTATTTCATACCAATATTAAGAACTTGAAAATCAAACTTATTGCAAAATCAAAATACGCAGGAGCAACCGGTACGTATGAAACTCACCTTTACCAGACGAGATACCAATATTATAAGAGCTAGTGAGCCTTTTTAACTCCATCATTCAACAAGGCACTTTCACCCCTCAGAGATGTAATTTACCCGAAATTGTTCACCAACGTGTTGGAACCTCCGACTTGGAGGATGACTTCTTCTACATCTCACATCTCCGTTTTGCCGGTGATATCTTTGTAACGGCAGTCACTGGAGAAATGTTGAAATGCTGCACAGCATAAAAGAAGGCTTTCGCCGCGTCGGTATTGTCATGAACTTGGACCAAGGCCATGTTTAATACGTTATTTATTCAGATTGCTAAGCCGACAGAAGAATACAGTTCGAATGTGTAGCAATTGGCAAACTAGGGCGGGTCTTCGGAAAGGCAAATCTTTAATCAGAGCGTCGAGCCTGCTATGACTTACGGTACCGAGGCTTGGAGACTGACAGTTGGAACAGTTCACAAACTCAAAATCGGTTAGCAAGCTATAGAGCCGGCTATGCTCCCAAGTTTCTTTAAAGGATCCACAATGAGATTATCCAGATAAGAACCGAGTCACCGTGGGCTGGCCATTTGTTTCGAAGGACCGATAACCGTTGGAGCAGACTTGATCTTGAGTGGTGACCGCGAAACTACAAACGCAGCTTAGAATGGCCTCTAGCCAGATCAACAAACAAACAGAATCTGGGATGAACTAGATAGGGAAGTCGGACGATCGAGTGTTATTGCGCAACTTGGGAGAGACTTTTGTCCAGCAGTGGACTGCGATAGGCCAAGTTAAGTTGGAAAATTGCTCTTAAACTATATTTTTGAAGTTAAAAAACATCGCCCTATAAGGCAGGCACCACAGGTCAGCGTAGGAGTCTACAGATATGAAATGCGACCCTGTCGCCTGTGACGTTACGTATCCGCATAGCTTATATTATTAATTGTTAAATTAAATTATTGTTCGATAGCCAAACAAATGAGACGACTAACGTGAATATGCACACGTCGTTCGCTTTGTTTACGATACTTCACTTGCACACCGAGTAGGAGAGACTTAATTTAATTTTCACAAAGGAGAATGGGCAAAAAAAAAATCAAATCCAACAGTAACGACTCATATTGGTATTTGTCACACTTAATATCCTAAACCCTGCTTTTTTTTTCTCTAGCCTCCTTCATAACCCGGTAAAACGAAGTCAAAGTTTGAAAAATGTATGTTCGTGTAGTTGGTGTAATACAGAACTAAATGAATATTTATACTATTAATTCTACTGCAGATCACTGTTGGGTATAGGCAGTAGGCACCCCCTATAAATTGTCACGACACCGGTGGCTTGCTCAGAAAATGCGTAATAACATTATCAATGTCCTAAAGGTGATTCAATTAAAATTTAAATATAATAATTACTCAACATATTCCATCTCTGTAATGTGAAATGGTTCCTTTTTTTTACTAACCTGTATTATCCCACTGCTGGGCAACGGTTTCTTAGTATAATTATAAAAGTATCACAGGAGAAACGCAGAATTACCAGCTACCCCAAACGGGAACCTATAGGGGGTGCACCCTTCTACTATTCGTGCAGACTCTAACAATCAGCAGTTGGTAACGTAACCATTGAACTAGTCAACCTAAACCCATCATGGGCTGTAGTGTCATATAGGTAGACAATTGACTCTGCAGTCACTGGTAGTCCTCTAGGCAAGCATCCAATGTTCCCTGATTATGAACGTTATCATTATATGGAGTAATTAGAAATATGTACATATTATCAATTTTAATTGGACCACCTTTAGAACTTTGATAATTTTTCAATCCATTTTCTGAACAAGCACCTGGTGTGGTGACAATTTATGGGGCATGCTACACCCAGCAGTGCAGTGCGATACAGTGACTGCTATAAATATTTGTGTATTTCTGTTCTACGCGAAAAAATATTTTTCAATCTTTGACCTCATTCTAGTGTTCTGACAGAGCCTAGAGAAAAAAAATATGCAGGATTGTTTAGGATATTAAGTGTGACAAATACCAATATGAGTCGTTTCTGTTGGATTCGGTTATACGAAATTTGCCTATTCTTCTTTGTTTAGTTTTACTTTAATTTCATTATTATACATAAAAAAATGGTAAACTTCTACATCACAGCTTTAGTGATTGCTCTAAGGTCGTAGGATATTGTCATTATCCTTTGACAAATTCAGTCGAGGGGCGGGCGGGTCATTGTAGTTTCTACGATCTATAATTATAATTATAGTATACTAGGAAATGAGGTGATGTAATGTATCTGAGGTCGCGTTGTCGCATCCGCGGCGCGTGCAGCGTGGCGTTGTATAGAAAATGTATAACCTACTCACAACTCGTTCTATTCAAAGCCGCACTGCACGCGCCGCGGGTGCAACAACGCTGCTTTATAATAAATAGTATGTAATATTTATATTTCAGTATATTTACTGCTGTTTACTGTTGAACTATAAAGACAAACATGACTTATTCTTAAAACGATTTCATTAAGTACAGTCTACATATTTACGGGTGGGACACATTGAAAAGACCTTTAAATGCAAAGATTACTTTCTAATTAAAATGTAATGTAATGTACATTATACTGTCGTAGATTCATATGTGTGTGGGAATACTATAGTTGGCATCCAGGATTTTAAGTAATCTGAAGAACAACCTACTTATCATAAATGTAAAACACAATGTCTATTAGATAAATACTAGAGCTACATTTCTATTTAGCCCGATTTCGTAAATTATAGTAAATTGTGTTAAAAAAGAATGCATGGCAAGGTAAACCTTTTTTAAATGTAGATTTATGGTCTAGCCTCAGTCAACAGATAATTAGATGGATTAAAAATAGAATTACATCATTATTATGGCAAAATTACTCCTTACTAAATGATGCATAATGAAATATGTCCTTTTAAAGTTGACTCTAAAAATACATGATATCACCCAGAATACAATAATGTACCAACATTAACAATCTAATAGAACGCATAAAATACTTTGTATACATCACTCATGTAGGTACATTGGTACCAGTCTGACAGAGAAGCGTATTCGGTTACAAAATCTTACCAATTCCTTCAACGTTCGCGACGGGCTCGTTTGGCACGTGCTGTCGGTAAAGAAGGATTTGTGTCATCATCATCTCTTTTCTTCGTTGGTGCCTGGGGACGTTGTAACTGGCTCTGCGCTGTTAACTGTAGCTGCAGCGCGTGGGTATTCAATCTTTCAGCTAGAAGTAAAGGTCTTAGTGCTGCCATCTTATGGCTGTACAGTGTGACTCGCGGTCGACTGTTTACAGCAGCCGTTAACTGTTCACGTACAGTCATCTCTGTATTCTCAGAATTATTGTTCCATTTGTCATTATCGCCTTTTTCTTTGTCAACATTCTCTGATGTTTTAGTTGACTCTGTATGGTCATCAGTGTCAGTTTTACATATTATGTGGACTTGAGCTCTAACTTCAGCATCAAATTTTGATATTGTGCTCACGAGGGGTTTTGCCCAACCAATATGAAGAATAGGTGTTTGACTACCCTCTTCCCATTTGCAGATTCCATCATAAAATCTGGAATTGAAATAGGACCTGGGTGAGTATTTTACTGGAGGTCGTAAAGAATGTGTAGTTTTTAGAATGCAAGGCATACCTTAGCAACGACGCAAAGCACTCCGGGTCCTTCAGAATGGATCTGGCAGAGTGTCCAGAGCTTTCAGCTTTCATTAGCTGTGGTATTAGTTCATTTGCAATTTCAGAAAACTCTTTGTATATCTCTTCATCATCACGCGAGTAATTGTAACTGGAAAGTGAGATAAGTAAAATTTTATGATTATATATGTAAAAGTCGTATCGTAGAATCCGGCAAATCATGATGCGCCCAATCTGGGCGGCCCAGGCATTTGATTGAAGACGTTACTATTTACTCCTGGGCACGTTATGACGGAATAAAAGCCTGACGCATCATAGAATCATAGTCAATGATAGTAATCCCAGAAGGTCCTGTGTTCCATCGTATGTATGTGAGAGCCAGAGGGGTATAGGGGATCCTTCTTTATCTCTGGTTACTTGGATCTATGTGCTCCATGTTAGACCCTGTCTGCGCTTACTATCAGGTGTGACTAGGGTGAAACGAAAATTTCGTTAATAAAAAAAAAAACTTTTATCCTTCTTGCTAGCGTTTGCAAAATGTATTTATGTTATGACGCGTCATAACACATAGTGGTCGGGTTCATCGTTTAGGTAGTACGTGTAGATGTTAAGATTCAATAGCAAAATATTTCTTAAAAAAGACAATTATGTATAATTAGGCCATTTAAAAAAATGTTTGTGCTTGTGGCGGTTTCATGGAGTATGTCCAAAAATTCGAATAATTCAAGGATTAACAACCTGCAAGGGATTTAGTTTCAACCGTGTGATAGCGGAGAAATTTTATGGTTTTTTCATGCCAGCTAGGTAAGTACATACAAATTTTTAAAGACAGAAATCTGTCTTTTAGGAATAGTTGATATTTTTAAGAATTTATTTAGACTTCCGCAACATTTTCAAGTAAAGAGTCGACATTTGGGAAAAAAAGGATTATGAAAAGGATAAAAATGTCTCAGTCTGATTACAGCCCACTGTGATGACCCCAAAGCAAAGAAGGGTGTCCCACATTGTCAACCCAACAGGAGAATGTGAATAATGTTGGAAGTTCTTCGCTAACGCCGAATATTAGTGCGACGACGAGCGAAGTGAGCAGAGGTATGTTAGGTTTCTTGTAACCAAACAGCGCACCGAGCGAGGAGCGTACTGCTGCTACGAACTGGCGAGTGCCAGAATCGAATATATTTTACCAATCAAAAGTACCTTTGAGTGAGAAGAAGGTAGGTACCTAAAAAGTTTTTTTGTTTACTTTTTACTGAATTAATTTGGTCAAAAGGGCTATCAACAAAGAATATTTAAGTTCTAATGGTTGGTCACCAGGTATTTGCAATTTTGGTAATGCAAACAAATAGGACATCGTTCATTTCGTATCCAAAAATGAAAGTGCCAGAAAAAATTTAAACGTTTTCTAACAGGAAACATATTTCGAGCAGACAAAAGTTAATTGTATAGTTGTCGCAACACAATGTTGTTTTCCGACTTGCACGCGGACGGAGTCGCGGGTACAGCTAGTCTTTGATAAAATTCTGCGGTTTCTTGAAATGCCTGTGGTTATCATAATATACCGGATTCTATAAAACAACTTCAACATGTAGATGGAGCAGCCAAATAAAATTATTATGTAAGTTAATGCACCTAAGCAACAACGATAAAAAAAGGTACAAACTGTCGAATTACATCTCCGGCACAGGCCCACGCATGGAAAGCTTCCTTGTACATTTTATGTCGATGGTAGTGGCCTCCTTGGAAAGTATATGGATAAACATGCCGATCCTCATAATTTGTTCTTGAAGACCGAATAGCTTGGGCATAGAGAGAAGCGGGATCTGGTCTTTGTGTGCCATCAGGTCGTATGTTATCCAATTCATTTGGTAGGGGCAACTCTACATCAGTTTCTACTGAACAATTTGCTATTCTCATGTATTCATCCAAGTCCCCGAGATTGCCTAACGCCATAGGGTAAGCATCCAAATGACCTGCAAGGGGTGAATAGTAATTTTAATGCTTAAAGGTATAAGAAAGCGTTCAATTTCTTCACCTGTATACAACAAAATCAAAAAAAAACTTTTTTGAAAATGTTGGCGTGACCGAAACCGCGAGGGCTTTCACTTAAACTCAAAAAAGAGGTAGAGTTATGGTTATATCATTACGGGATCTTACTGATTAGGTCTAGTAATTTGGCAAAATCACGGACTGAGTCTAGTGTTTTCGTTTAGATTAGTAATATGACGAAATCTGTCAAAACAAGGTGGGTAGCGGGTAGAGTGTGGATGGGCTGAGCGTGTACAATCCCGCACGTACGAGCTACATTGACTCGAATACTTTAAATATGAAGGAATACTGTAGGGTATGTGGCATTACAGGTGCCTACTATTAGTTTGGGGCCGTCCATTAATCACGTGATGTTTTTTTAGCATTTTTCCCCTCCCCCTTGGTGATACGTGGTGAGGTTTAAGACTACCCCCCCTCCCCCACCCAAAATCACGTGTATTTTTTAGTACTTACCTAAAAAGAATCTTAAAATTTTTAGAATATTTTCTTTTAGGCATAAAGTATAATCTAGTTTTAGTCTGAAATTAAGGACCATGATAAAAATGTATAGACAGAAAGGTTGCAGGTTGTTTTTGACTGGCATAAAAATTTTCGCTTTTCGGTTTCGAAATCGCGCGTTTGACGAAAAAATAAATGCACGTGATATCTTACTACACCCCCCCTCCCCCCTTGTGATATTTCGTGATTTTTGCCAAACCCCCTCCCCCTCCTTTCGAGCCTCACGTGATTAATGGACGGCCCCTTTCCTATTTAATTCATTAATTACCTATCAGTTTCTCACCACACCCTCATTCACCTTGCTACCAACCTTGTTTTGATAGATTTCGTCATATTACTAAACTAGTTTAGTAATTTAACGAAACCACTAGACTCAGCACCACACGGCCGCAGGTCAGTTAAGCTCGTGCAGTGAGACTTTCTCTCCGTCTTATTCCGAACTTTCACGAAAATCTACGCACGCTCATATTCTCGAATATACGATCCTCCGCAGACATTACCAGGTGTCCCAAAAAACAAGGTTATGGATGAAAAGTGCTTAAAATATTAAAAATAACAATTTTACATATCTAATCATTTTTTTTTTTAAAGAAAAACATCCTTCATTCATAGATTTTTAAAAAGTTACGCCTGATTCGGTTATCGAATCAACACAAACAGAGACTATATTTGTAACCCCCGATGAAAAAAGAGGGGTGTTCTAAGGGCTCTTACACACCACGTTTTTTTCAGGTGCTGTCGACGCGCGTCGTACGCAACTATAACGCGCTGCAAACGCGATGTTATCGCAACCAATTTACCTACGTTCATAAAATTGTAGTATGCAGACGACGACTTTTTCGCGAACTGTCGACGCGCTCGTAGCGCGGAGTTACATCGATACAGACGCGTTGGCACAGCGCGTCTCTTTAGCTGCAAACACATAAGTACAGCGCGTTTTAATCCAAGGAGAGTTACTCACGCGCGTCTGTAACGCGTTTCTCGTGAGTTTGAAGCGATGCAATCGCAAGTAATCAGCCTATTTCAAGTTTAGCAGCGCCGACAACGCGCGATAGCGAAACGCGCGTCGACGGCGCCTGAAAAAAACGTGGTGTGTAAGAGCTCTAAGTTTGAAGCTATGCCTGTCTGTGGCATCGTAGCTCCCAAACGGATGAACCGATTTCAGTACTTTGTTATGCTATACAGTGGCAAACAAGTGGGCAATATTAGGGTACCATTAAGCTGATCTTATTGAAGGTTTAGATCGGAAGGTTGTTATCATTACTTACTTCAAAATAGCTAATAATCATCGATTTTGGCTCATGACTTATGGTGGGCTCAAGGTGGTGATCGGCCCTCCGCAATGACTAGTTGTAGACCCATCATGCCTAGCCTTTTCCCAACTAGGGTTAGTTCAGCTTCGAGACTAACCAGATGCGGCTGAGCACCAGTATTTTTCACGGAGCGACTGCCATCAGACCTCCGAAACCCAGTTACTGGGCAATGCCGATATCCAAAGGTTAGATCGGTTGTCAGACTTTCGGGCTTCTGCTACCCGTAACGACTGTCATAGGTATTCGTATGACAACCAGGACCCACGGTTTAACGTGCTCTCCGAAGCACAGAACGAGGGCTCGACATGTAACGAATGGTCACCCTTCCAAGGGCTGACCGCGGTGAGTGCAGCTCAACCTTGCAAATCATATGATTCGCGCGGTTGATAATTAGCCACAAGCCCCTCAATCGATAGGATCAATTATTAGAATTAAATCTCTCTCCAAATATTGAGGTCAATCCATGAATTCTAAACATTACATAAATTAAGTAAATCTCGATTTCAGTCAGCAAAATGTACTCAAAAAAACTCCCTATATTAATTGTTGTTAGTGCTTGTTTCATGGACTTCCTTTAATTTAAGACACTGTGTTCCTTCGAGAGATTTGATCCTTATTATTGGCCCTATCAATACCTATCCATCAACAGGTTCCATTACATACAGTATGGAAGATAATTTTTCATATTTTTATCAGTTCGAGAATCGAAAATATTTGAATGCAGTATTTGTAACTTTTGATAACAAAATAATTTCCTTTAAATTAAAGGGCAATGTATTAAATTGTATAGACGTCCTTTGTGATTACTTCCGCCCAAAAAATATTAAAATGGTGTCAATGTGTTTGTGCCTAACCGTTACTGATAAAGCCAATTTCAGTTGCAATAATAGGCCTGGGGTTTTTTTACTACATTAAGACAAATTACCGCTGTTTCCTCGTGGTCATACTAGGTTGTCCTACTAGTATGACTACGAGGATACACATGTCCTTGCGCTGTTTCCTCGTGGTCATACTAGGTTGTCCTACTAGTATGACTACGAGGATACACATGTCCTTGTGGTCATACTATGATTTTTGCACCCCTAGGTTGTCCTACTAGTATGACTACGAGGATACACATGTCCTTGTGGTCATACTATGATTTTTGCACCCCTAGGTTGTCCTACTAGTATGACTACGAGGATACACATGTCCTTGTGGTCACACTATGATTTTTGCACCCCCACTAAAAACATTATAAGAAAATGAAGAGGCCAAAAAAAGACGCCAAGAGTACATTGATCGCGATGATTTCATTATGAAATGTCAAATGGAACTAACACACGGTGAAATTAGTATTGGTTTTTTTCTAGAAAAATTACGACAATTCAGGTGTTTATTCCTAGTTCTATATTTTCGTTTTCTTATAATCTTTTAGTGGGAGTGCAAAAATTATAGTGTGACCACAAGGATATGTGTATCCTCGTAGTCATACTAGTAGGACAACCTAGGGGTGCAAAAATCATAGTATGACCACAAGGACATGAGTATCCTCGTAGTCATACTAGTAGGACAACCTAGTATGACCACGAGGAAACAACGGTAAAAAGTGGGGGGATTTGCTTCCATCGGAGCAAAAGATACTCTTTGTCTGATCATATTTTATCATTGAACGTACACATACGTGAATTATGTAGTTGCTTCATTCTGTTGATAACGTGGTAAAGCGAGAGTAATAATTAATTTAATTTATTTTCCACCATTTAAAAATTTTGTTATTTCCATTAATCACTCACTACAATAAAATGTGGGAACTACATATATTTTTTGCCAGCAAAGTTTATATTTGTCATCAACATTACCAAATTAATGTCAATTTGTATCTAAAATAAGAGATGGATTATCAATAAAATCGTAGTTCATTCTTTGGATAAAAACTTTGTTCTCAATGGGCCTTATTACAAAAGATGGTTTAAACCAAGACTAAGGTAAACCCAGGTTTAAAATATACCCATCACTTTCTTTAACAAAAAGAGATGGGGCTACCTGAAAACCTAGGTTTTTCTTAGACCATCTTTTGTAATAAGGGGGAATTAGTGTCCGACCGAAACAGGATTTTTAGCCGAAACAGAAACCGAAACCGAATCTTCGGCGCCAGTCTCAGTTTCGGCCGAAACCGAAACCGAACCTTATTTAGACATGTAAAAAATTCTATTCTATTATTGTACAAGGTGGGGCAAAAGTAATCGCCCAATGTTGTTTTGCTGTAAATTTTTTTAGGAATAAAAATGTTTGGTTCTTCTTGTGGATAATGTTTATTTAACGTATTAGATTTTTTCCATCAAGTCGAAAAAATGATATCAGTCAAATGGCCGCCATCAGAATTGATAACCATACGGGCTCGTTTTATGACAGTTTCCATCACTTGTGTCAGAACTTCCAGTGATAGTCTCGCATTCCCGTCGGATATTCTCTTTAAGGACTTTAAGAGTCTTGTTTACATAAACCCGGGAATTCAAGTAACCCCACAATAAAAAGGCTGGAGCGGTCAAATCAGGTGATTTGGCCGGCCAGTGCAAATCGCCAAAGCGAGAGATTAGACGCCGCGGAAATGCTTCCTTCGGAATATTGGTTGTGGCTCGTGCAGTGTGCGCCGTTGCTCCGTCCTGTTGGAACCACATGTCCTCCAGTCCCAATTCATCCAACTGAGGTAGGAAAAAGTCGTTGATCATGGCTCTGTACCGCTCGCGGTCCACAGTAACGGTAGGGCCAGCGAAGTTATCGAAAAAAAATGGGAAATGATATAAAATGAGCCCGTATCCGGTCGAGCCGGTCATCAATTCTGACGGCGGCCACTTGACCGATATCACTTTCTGGACTTGATGGAAAAAAATCTAATTAATTAAATAAACATAATCCACAAGGAGAACCAAACAATTTCATTCCCAAAAAAAAATTACAGCAAAATAACATCGGGTGATTACTTTTGCCCCAACTTGTATGTGAAATCTAGTATCTTTTTTAGGCATATACAGACAGTTTTCTCTCGTTAAATAAAATTAAAGACAGTAATGGAAATATGTAACGACAATAGTTATTCATTTATGGTATACCTACTATTATTAACAATATAACATCAAAAAAATGATAGATTTTTTGTCAAAAATCAACACATAAACGTAAAGTACAGACTTCTTTATTGAGTATTTGTGTTCAATGTCGTAAAGATTAATTTATTATTTATTGACATCGAGATCTTGTATTTGATACTTGGTAGTTAAAGAATGATTTACCTAATTATCAGTATCAACAAAAATTATAATAAATTGTACTAAATTCGGTAAACTTTGTCAAAAATCAACAAACAAAATCTCAAACAACACAACCACGCCGCACGCCGACCGGCGAACTCAGCTGGCAACCACACACGAGTCCCGAACTCAGCCGAAGTTAGCCGGAAGACGCGCGATAATACATGAACACTGAGTTTCGGCGCGGCCGAACTTTCGGCTGATTTTTGGCCGAAACCGAAACTGTAGCCGAAACACGATTTTTTGGCCGAAACTGGCCGAAACCGAAACCGAACCTTCGGTCGGACACTAGGGAATAGGTTTATCCCTTAAATAATAGCTTCATACTCAGAATGGTATATCTGTCGCCAAATAACTATTATTATCCCCAGATTGCGACTTGTTTTTATTTGTTATTTAGTCACCAGTACAGTAGTTACATTTTATTTATCAAAATAATACTATTCGTTACTAATTTCATAGTTCAGTTTATAAAATTAATGAAAAAGTTTCAAAGGGGTGGAGCCAAATTGGCGCGCTATGAAATTATTATTTTAAGGGAGTGCCTCCGAGCTCGGTAATTTGGGGCACCCCGACACGGATAGGTTAGATTCGAATGGGGTGACGGGGGCTAGAGTGAGCGAGCAAAGCGAGCGAACGAAGCTCCCGTCATCCCCTTCGTGTTAGGTTACTTTAAACCCTGCAGACAGAAATAGGAGCCCCGCTACGACTACTCTGCTTTGGAAACCCAAACAACCTTACAAACATCCCCATATGTTTTTCATTTGCAAATAGAATGCTATTAGGGATGAGACGTATTTACGCAACCACGTCTTAAACCAGGGCTTCACTTTGAAGTAGGTCGCCCTGGTGCGGGCGGGAAATACTTGCAATTATGAAAGTATTTGCTAGTCGGGCGCGGCAGAGATGGAACACGCCAGAGTTAAAAATACTTGAATAGGAAATCGATCCATGTCATCCAATAAATAAGGAGCAAAATCGTATTTTCGAAAAAAAACATACTTTGAACTTCCAAGTATTTTTTTCGCAAATTCGATTGTTGTCCTTATTTATATGAAAACACGGATCGATTTCCTATCCAAGTATTTTCAACTCTGGAAGCTAAGGGCACGCTTGCGCTTGTTGCGAGTACGTCCGTGCCCGAAGTATTCCAAAGGTGCCCGAGTGCGTACGATAGGGCCAGGCCACACGGTGCGGTGCGGCTCCGGCGCGGCGCCTGATTGACGAATCAGCGGGCACACGAGTGACGCCACCCCGCTCGTACGGCCCGCCGAATCGTCGCTCAGGCGCCGCGCCGGAGCCGCACCGCACCGTGTGGCCGGGCTCATATGTACTAGACCTAATAATCTCAAACACTTTCGAATATTTTAAACCCTGGTTTTCGACCCCGGTATTTTTACATATTCGTACTTGGAAGCCCTGGACCCTGGTATTGAATTTTGCAAGTATATCACATCCCAAGTGCTACTACTTTTGGAACTTTATGAATTTTACTAGTTCTTTATTTTTTTTAATGATTGTTTTCAATTCTACAAATTAATTTGATTATACAGTTATCAGGACAGGCAGCAATTCATTCCTACATTTTAGCTCTGAATTCTTCTACTCTTATTTTCCAAGAATCAGATTTGTCACATTCAGTCATAATAAAAAAAAATAGGTAACAAGACTTTCGATTGAGGTATATCTTATTTCTGTCGGAAAATGTTGAGACTATTATCCTTTGCAATTGTTCTTCATTTCAAGTATTTTTCGTTTATGACCACATGTTTTGGGACACTCGGTATATGACTGTATCTCACAACACAATCCATACACCTCAAAATTTCTATAAGTACAATATTGTTTTTATAATTACCACTTTCATACAATAACCACAGAAGCCTATGCTGCATTTGAGCAATTTCATGAACATCTGTAGTTTGTGTTAATGTAGGGTTGATTGAAGATACAAGAGCAGCTAGTTCCATAACTCGTGTACATATCACTGGTTTGCCAGCTACATACAGCCATGACCGCGCTGATACCCCATCACCAACTGATCTTCCCCGTTTGTCTTCATTACCCTTGCCATGCCAAGTTACCTAAAAATATTTTTAGACATTGATAATTCATCATATCCACTAGAAAGTGATGTAGAATGAAACAACTACACTTGGGAGCAAAAAAATCGAGCCACTCCTTTTTTCACATGTCCTGGTAGTTTTGGTTTCATGAATTAAATAATTCAAAATACAAAAAATAGCCTCATTGTAAAGGTTATCAAATAACCTTTTGGGCGATATACGTTTAGAATTGATCTGTTCCATAATACCAAAAATAATAACAATTATACCTATGTGAAAAATAGAAGTGGTTTGATTTATTTGCTCCCAAGTATAATAGGTTGTTTGTATTGGAAATAATCTTTAACATATAAGTTAAAATAACAATAGTTCTAGTCCTTAGCTTGAAATTTAATTTACTCACGATTCTTGGGTAGTTCATGAATACAATTTGTGTCCTTGAGTGAGGACTGAAAATTGGGAAATGCTCTGTAGCCAGATTGATGGATAACATGAAGGTAACTTGAGAAGACTGGATAAAGAAAGCAGATGACCACCAGTTGTGGCCACATACAAATAAAGGTTGTTGGCAAAGGACATTTATTTTGTATCTAAGGAAGTGGCATTTTTTTTAAAATTTTTGTCGTTGCATAGTCAGTGTTTTAATAATTATATGTTAAAAAATATAAAATTATACTGGTGGTATTTAACAAATTATAACTGATTTTATAATAACCGTGACAAAAGAGACTTTTAAGCAAATGCCTACACTTCGGAAAACACAGTGGATGCCCGCTTGCATTGTGTACCTTCCTCTATATCTATGGCTGTGGCACAACTTGGGAAGCCTACAACAAGCTGAACTGCCATAGGCAGAGTTACTTATGTATTTTTAAAAGCATTCATAAATTAATTTGAATACATCACAATTATTTCATACATAGAAAATCTGAGAAGAAATGTATGTTTAAATGTACTAATTTGTTTATTGTCATACACACCTCAGCTGTTTCCATACCATCTTTTCCAAATACAACCCAAGCATGATCTTCAGACAAGGCCAAATGGACATCCTGTTTACCAAGAACTTGACAGCCTGCAGTTACTGCAAAAGCTACACCAAAACAGTCTAGTTTATTTCCTGTTAAAAAACTATAAATAGACTGCAAATGCGCTCGGTCCTTGTAGTAACTGCGAGTCAAGGAATTCCAAACCACGTCGGCAACTCGCTTCACCAGATCTCGAGTCGTATAAACTCCATTCAACAGTTTCACATCGACGCCTCCACGCATCAGTGTCACAAAACGTTCATGTAGAGACTTCACTTCCTCGTATTCAACAGATGGAAACTTCATTTTCCCAGCTTTATGAGCCGCCAAATTCATTTCCTTGTCGCTGTTTTTTAAGTTAGTTAAATTATTTTCTACCGCTCCAACAATAATAGAAAACAAAGCCAAATCTGCCTCCTTCTCACTGCGTAGTTGTTCTTCAAAGAGATCACATATTTTTTGTATGCTATCTATAGGGAAATAATGTTTGTAATCCAATAATGCCATTATTATGATTGCAATAATTTACATATTTCTCAAAAATAACTGAAAACTATTAAAAACCTTAACGTTTTGCCGGCTTGTAATTATTTTTAAGTTGTTGTATTTGTGTATATTGTTTATTTTTTTTAATTCCACGTTGTTACAAAGGCTATTGAGCACAAATCTCAATCCTTCTACATATATCTATGGCCTTGCGTCGTCGTCCGATCGTAGAATAAGGCCCGGCGCCTACTGGCAGGACGGCATGGCAAAGGATTTTTTTAATTCAAATATGTTTAATCTTTATTTTAATAGCACTAGCATTTGTATTTGGTTAGCATACCACGGGAGGCTTCGTCGTGCCGCGGCATGCCGAAGCATCCTGCGGTACGGGAATTACGAGTCGTAAAGGGTATTAATAAAGTTTAAAATTAATTGAGCTTAAAAAATCCCTTGCCAATGCCATGCCGTGCCGCCAGTGGGCGCAGGCCCTTAGAGTGCGTGCAAGATAACTCTGCGCGCGACTGAGGGCGTGCTAAACGTTGCCATGATCGCAAAAGTTCAAATTACCGCTTTTTAAGCTTAACTTTTTTATCGCCAAACATAATTTTCCCGTTAAATATTCCTACAATCAGGTAGTTCTACTATCAAATTTAATAAAACGGCACACACTTTGGTGGACCATGATTAGTTCCGATAACGGCCGCGCGCAGACTTATCGTGCGCGCACTCTAGATACAACATAATGTGCCTGGGCCTCCTGGGTACATGAAACTGCCATTTCTCGAAATCTAGTTTAAGTACTTTAATTTCTGTAAACAGACCATTCACTAAAAGTTAATAGTTTTCGAGTTATAAGCAAAAAACCGGAAAAAGCAGTTTTTTTTCGAAAAAGGTGAACGGATTTCGTAAACGTCAACGTAGCAGGCCTGCTCTAACGATGTCATAGTACAGCATAGTACGGTCAGCAGCAAAAGTAGCTGAACATTTGAGTTTTTAAACTTGGCATTAATTAGAATACAAATTGTTTTAAAACAAAATGTTTAATAGATACCTAGAGCTGCTAGATATAGCTCTAAGTATTTCTTAAATTTTTTGCTTCCTATCAATTAGTTATCTAATTAATGCAAAGTTTAAAAACTCAAATGTTCAGCTACTTTTGATGTTGACCGTACAAAAAGCGGGGCAGTTCAACTTCCAGGCAACTTCTGCCCTGCTTTAAGAGGTCATGATAAGCCCCCAGTAAAAGCTCCTGCCCTGCTTTAAGAGGTCATAGTAAACCCCCCAGTAAAAGCTCCTTTTGAGTTTAGAGTTCGAGTTTCGAGACTCTACAAAATCGATATGCCCAATCTGGCAAATCGTCAAACGTTTGGCATTGAACGAAGCGACGGGTTGGGCTTATTGATTCTGTTAGTGACGTTAGAAACTTTGACTTTGACTTTGTTTTGAGTTTTTGACACGAACCTCCGATTTCTGAAATGAGAATTCGGGTTTTTTAAAGGGGATATAGATAAAGTAAGGAGTTGTCAAAAAAATGCTTCATCCGTCATTTTTTTGACAACTCCGTCCTCAAATGTTACTTACGTAGGTAGTACTTATTACTTCTATGCTTAAGTACTGCATACCCTAGAATTCTCAATTCAGAAACCTGAGTTTAGGGATCCGCAAAAACTTGATACTGGTATCGCATCCTAGTATAGATACCGAAAAAAGTATTAAAAGCATCGATACTACTCAGTATAGTATAGAGTCCTTTTTTATCCCCTTAGATTCGAATCTTAATGAAAAGAAAACCAGCAATAAATTGCTTAAAAATATACAAAATTATCATTAAGTACGCTGTATTTATTTTTAACTGTGATTATATCACTTTTTATGTCGGACTTTAGCACTCCAGGGAAGATTGGTGCTTTTAATGTGAATATTTATTATGACTGTATTCTTTTGTAAAGTAGAGTTTACACAGCAAAATTATTTAATATATAATATATTACTGATGTGATTATTAATGATAAACCTATTTCAAAAATAACAAAAACCAAGTTTTTAAAAACCATCAACCTGGTGCACCAAAATATTCAAGGAATGTTTAGTAAAGACCTTGAAATTGAATTGTTTATGAACAGCAACAACATTGACATTTTCTGTATTACCGAACATTGGTTAAAAAGCTATCAGTTCATATTCAATTTCAATAATCACCAAGTTGGTAGTTCGTTCAGCAGAGAAAATGCTATACATGGTGGCTCATTAATTTTATTAAATAAACAGCTTAAATATAAAGAACGTAAGGATATAGTGAGCCTCTCTGTTGAGCGGACAATTGAAATAGCCTGTGTGGAGCTGGAGCGGTTTGTTGTATTGAGTGTGTACAGACCACCATCATCATTATATGATTCCTTTGAAAATATTATGGATCAGGTGTTGCAAAAAATTTGCAAACTAAATAAAAATGTTTTTGTATGTGGCGACTTCAATGTAAATTTGTTGGAAGATACTTCCATATGTCTTAAAATTAAAAATTTGTTTAAATCATATAATCTTGAAAATCTATTTTTGGAGCCTACGAGGATAACTGCCACTTCGGCTACTTGTCTGGACAATATATTTACAGATATTGTACCTAATAGTAAACAGATAATAAATCAACTTAACTCTGATCATTGTGGACAGTTGATAACATTTCTTAAGGAAGACAAGAAAGTGGTAAAAAAGGATATTACTGTAGTGCCTAAAACTGTGGGTCGCTTGGAAGGATTTAAAAATAAACTTATTAGCAAATTGCCTTACTTGTGTTATAGTGATGATCCCAACCAGTTATACAATACATTTTTTAACATGTTTTGTACAGAATTTAATTCAATTTTTATTCCCAAGAAGATCTCAGTTAAGGGTACTGCAACCTTCAGTGAATGGGCAACTATAGGTATACATAAAAGTCGGAAAAGACTTTATGAGTTGTATGAAGAAAGAAACTATAATAATAGTGTAGAATTTTGTCAGTACGTTAGAGATTATTCAAAATTATTTAAAAGAATTTGTCTTGTAGCCAAAATTCAATATTTAAGTTTAAAAATTAAGAATAGTAATAACAAAATTAAAATGACTTGGGATATAATCAACAATGAGACTGGAAGAGTCAGGAACCGAAGTAGTGACTATAGCCTTACTATTGATAATAAGACGATTAAATCAGACTTAGAAGTTGCCACAGCTTTTGAACACTTCTTCACGGACATTCCAGTCTCAACTACGAAATCCCTGAAGTCATCCCCCACTGTTGCGGAATCCCTATTAAAAGAAAATGTTAATGTGTGTAATGATGAATTAAATTTTCGTTATGTAAGTGGTCAAGATATTTTAAAAACTTTCAATACCCTTAATGTCAAAAAGACCGCCGATCTTTGGGGTAACTCCGTTGAGGCTACGAAATCTATTATAAACATAATAGCACCTGAGTTAGCTGTCATTTTCAATAAATGTATTGACGGTGGTGTATTTCCTGACCTAATGAAAGATAGTAAGATTATACCTTTATTTAAATCAGGTAGCACATCTGACCCCACAAACTTTAGACCTATTTCTGTGCTACCCACCTTTAGTAAAATATTTGAAAAATTAATCCTTAATCAGTTGCAAACCCACTTTAATAAAAATAAGTTATTACATAGGAAACAATTTGGTTTCACAAGAGGTCGCTCTACAACCGATGCTGGTGTTGAGCTTTTAGGTAATATTTTCAATGCCTGGGAGGATTCACATGATGCCTTAGGCATCTTTTGCGACTTGTCAAAGGCATTTGATTGCGTTTTTCACGAGACATTGGTCAGGAAACTACATCACTATGGAGTTAGAAACACCGCTCTGGATCTTCTTATTTCGTATTTGGGTAATAGGATCCAGAGAGTGGACGTTAATGGGAAGAGATCTCCGGGGTCTGTGGTGACAATGGGTGTTCCACAGGGCTCAATTCTTGGCCCGTTCCTGTTTCTCGTTTATATTAATGACCTACCTTATCTCATAAAAGATAATCAAGAGATTGTGTTGTTCGCAGATGACACATCACTGTTATTCAAACTTAAACGGCAGCAGCCGGTTACTGTCGATGTTAATAACGCTCTCTCTGAAGTAGTGCACTGGTTTAATGTTAACAATTTACTTTTAAACGAGAAAAAGACTAAATGTATTAGATTTTTGACACCTAATGTTAAGCAGGTGAAAACCAGTGTAATAATAAATGGAGCCGAGTTGGATCTTGTGGACACCACTACGTTCTTGGGTATAACTTTAGACTCGAAACTGCAGTGGGGCCCACATATAAATAAATTGTCGAAGAGACTCAGTTCTGCAGCTTACGCGGTCTATAAGATACGCCAGCTAACTGATGTAGAGACAGCCAGATTGGTATATTTTAGTTACTTCCATAGTGTTATGTCGTACGGCATTTTGTTGTGGGGAAATGCCGCCGACATTCAAACTATCTTTGTTTTGCAGAAGAGAGCTATTCGAGCAATTTATAACCTTAGCTTTAGGCATTCACTGAGGGATAAATTTAAAGAAATTAATATAATGACGGTCGCATCTCAATATGTTTATGAAAATTTGATGTATGTTAAGAAAAATATTAGTTTGTTCTCTAAGAACAGCGACATTCATAGCGTCAATACTAGAAATAAAAAAAAAATTATACTACCAATGACTAGGCTCCAAAAAATTAGTAATTCATTTAGGTGCCAAAGTATACGTTTCTACAACAAGATTCCAAGCAATATTCAAGAACTAAGTCTCAATAAATTTAAGTCCTTCGTAAAACAGAAACTTTGTAATAAGGGTTTCTATAAAGTTAAAGATTATATGGACGATAAAAATGCTTGGAATTGAGCCGCTCGCTCTTATCACAGAGACATCATTGAAATCATTGAAATTATTTCATTTTTTTTTTCCTAATTTTTGACATTCTGCATGGTGATTTATTGATAATTATTATTATTGATTTTTTTTTTTTTTTTACCTTGACATTTTGTCGACTATTATTATTAATATGTCGTTTGTTTTATTTTATCGACTATTATTATTAATATGTCGTTTGTTTTATTTTTTATTTTATTAAATTGTGAATGTGAGTACAATGTAGGCTAGCTTTATATACGTTTCGTAAAACTGTTTGGGGGTTTGAGTTTTTTTTTTTTTTTTGACCTACGCAAATGTCCGGCTGATTGGTGTCGTCGTGCGTCGGGTCGTTGAGCTCCCTAAAATAAGGTTGAGCTACACGATGACTGATGCATGCGTGCCGTCAGTTGGGACAGGTCAACTCAAACCTGCTATGGCTCTTTCCTCAAAAGGCCATTCCAAACGTTGCCCTACACTGTTACACTCGCATAGTTTTATACCACAATGTCTGGACTTTAAAAGAGACGTTGACCTCTGAGTTTGTTTCGGCTTTTCTTCTCAGAGCTAGTCAGATAGGAAATGCCGGCGCCATCTAGTCTTAAAAAAACATTACATTGACTTGTAAAAGTGTCTGTAACAGATTTATTTACAGAAATAAATATCATTTATCATTTATCATTTATGGTTAAATTCAATTATTTTTTAATCCTCAATCTTTTTCGTTGTAGTCAGACATACAAAGTCATTCATGTATAAGTCGGCGACTCGCCAAGGATTCATCAGGATTCATCACAAATCAAACTCCAAAATTAAATGATGTATCAATCAGCTATAATTATTATTATTTCAGTTTAGATTGCTAAGTTCACAACTCACAACAGAAACCATTCTTCCCCGCTTAGGCACGCGTCTTGAGAGTATCTCCCGCCATGTTCACACAACAATAAGAGACTAATTATATTTGGATTTAGAAATAATCATTAGAATTATTATACAATAATTGTAATAATAGTAATATGCACTTAAACAATCTTTCAATATTATATAAACCAACAAAACTTGTAAATTATTCAAATAAGAGACAGAATTAGGCGGAATTGGCGCCAAAATTATAATTGTAAATATCAAAACAACCATTTACGTTAATCTCATTAAAATATTCAGATATTAATAGTAACAATATTTTTATTATTTGTGATAAAAATTTAAAATGACTATTTAATTTTACAAACTGTGGAAAACTAATTTAACAAAGTAGGTTCAGATGTAGTTACCAAAGATTCTAATTCTAAATCTACTAAATAGTAGAACTTGAGCGCACCCATATAAACAAGACCCAATGAGCCGGTGCCGGTCCCGCGCCGCTATCACCGTTACTCCAGCTTTATGCTGCCATTAAAAAATTGCAAAATGATTTAATTAAAAATTAAAAAAGAATGAAACAAAGGAATCTTTATGTTCTTACCACTGAAACCAATATAATGTAGACTTTAATCATGCACAAACTTGAAATAACTTTCAATTTGGATGGTTTAATTCGATTTTAATTTTTAAATAATCATCGTTTTACTCTTTTCACCTTTACTCAAAATGAGTCCTGACAACTCGGAGATTTCGTAAATTATAGCCAAAAGGAGACTGCAATCGAAAAAAAGTAAACACAATCATCAAAAACCCTAAAATAGCAATATCATCAATATTTTGTTTTTTTTAAATATTTGATATTCATTGTATGGTAATGTTTTGTAGAGAAACGTCAGCACGTTTATCTACTTACGGTGTAAAGGCTAAAGGTTATAGCGAATTACCGAAATCTTACTAAAAATACTTATGACATGGGGTCCAACCGTCCAATTCACCTAATTAAAGAAGTTAAGTTGCAGTGTAGTTGCGGTTAAGTTTCGATAAAAACAACGCTTTTCGTATTCACGTATCATCGGCGACCGCTGTCAGATACGGTCGCGTCAAGTTCGCGTCACGCGACGCGAGCGCAGTAACGGCATTCTATTGCCGCGCGTCATTTGCATTTGACGTTTCAAATGACAGCTTTTGTTCGAGACGTAAGAGTTGACGCGAAGTTCACGCGCAGCTTACGCGTAGCTTACGCGCAGTTCAAATACTACAAGAATACCATTTAGCACTAAAACTTGAACAGGCTAAACTTCATCGGCGCGTCATGACATTACGTGAATGGTCACACTGTGTCATAAACTATGGTAGGGTTTTCCCAGGAATCTATCACTCTAGTCTATGCTCTAAGCTCTAGTCTACTGATAAAGATATCGCCGGTAGCGACTAAGTGAAAAACTATCAAGTACAAAAATACTAGGTATTAAATCGAAACTAGTCAGGTACATGACATATCGATACTTTTTACAAATCCTATATTCTATCCCTATTGACACTTGTCACTTTTGTTTGACTTGACAGTTGGCTGTTGTGTTGTCTGTTTTTTTTAGACATGGGCGTTTTCGTATTTAGTTGCAAACGGATATGTAACCGATATTCAGTTTTCATATCGATATCGAAAACCGTTTTCAGATATCGATATCAGTAGTACGATTTGCACAAGTAACTATGAAACGTACGAAACGCACTAACAACAAACGCAAACTCACACTTTTACCGTTAATATACTGATATAGGTACTTTCGTTTTTTAAAGTTTTTATCAGTTTAGCTTCTTGTAAGTACGACGATTTCCTTTCATGCTTCATGCAACCTAAACTAACTATAAAACTAAAAAAAGGCAAAGAATTATCGTTAAGTAGGGCACGTGTCACCAAGGTCAAGTGCAACTCAAAACAAAACTGTCTAAAAAAATACAAATCAAAATTCATTCGATGCAATTCTTATTCCACGTAGGTCTAGTTTAAAGAATGAATTTTTTCCTGATATCGAGTAGCCGCCGGAAAGTTCTAACGTATGGAATCTTTGTTGTAACTAAATAAATAGAAAAAACTAGACCTTATTGCTAGCGCGTTAAGATATAGACATAACGCACGCACTATTATTAACCAAATAACCAATCACTAGCCGAAGTGACGTGATATTCGCTTCATCACTTTTACGCCAGTAAAAAATGAATGGTAAGACAGAGACAAAGCGAATAAAAACCGTCGATGTCATATCGCTCGTGATAATCCTACGTTTGCGTTTTGTTCGTTATTCGTAGTTCGTTCTCGTTGTTGCGCTTTGGATAAACCTTAACTCGATGAAGTTTTTGTGAAAACGGTTATGTATATTTACATATCGATATGGTATGATAATAAACACATATCCGATATAAGTTACGTTTTGATATATCGAACCCATGCCTAGTTTTTTTGTTTACGTGCGTGTAAAATAATTGTGGGCATGAAATGAAATATCGGGAAATAGTGATTATTTGTTGTTCTAATGTTTTTACAACATTGTGAACTCTTTAATACTTGATCTTATGGAATATTGTGGATTATGAAAAACTTGTCATGAATTATTTGAACATCAATCAAACTATCCATTATGTGAAGAACATAGTTGACAACATTCAATGTGATAGATGGTTAGTTGCGGAAAAGATATGTTAAGCGTATCCTAACAATACAATTTTTATTCAAATGATAGTAGATTCCTCTTATATTATAATATCTTCATCACCATTAATAATTTATAATCTCTTTAATTTACTGTTATACTTAGTTAATCCAAATTAAGAACACCCTATCGCATTGGGATATCCTACAATGGTAGAAGTATTAGTTTCTAAATCAATAAATAATGCTGTTTTCTTGTAACTTCTTTTTTTGTTTCTAGTAATAAAACAGATGGTCAGCGAATGAGATATTCCTGTGGGCATGCAGCATGTGAGAATTGTGTTATTGATGCAGAAGACTGCCAGATTTGCCTGACCCCACCTCAGACTTCTAGTCCTCCTAAGCCTGATGATGTATTGACACAGAGGGTGAAAAACGCATCAGTTCTGCTAAAAAATTGTCAAGATTTGTTTAATATAGACGGTAAAAATACAGGATCTAAAACCAATTCTACAATGACTCATTATTTTAATTGTTTCTGCAGTTTAACAGATAATTATTGTGTTATTGCTATTTTTTTCAGTGTTTAAACAGAAAAGATTATCTGAACAACTGAGAATTGAAAAAGAGTTGTTCCCAAAATGTATACAAGCTCCTGTAAAGTATGAAAATAAGAGAAAAAGTACAATTTACTCTTACAAAAATAAAGAAAACCGTAATTCAACATTTTTTCCTGGAGAAGAAACATCATCTCTTAAAGAAAATATCACAATGGAAAACTCAGTTAGCTACGTACAACAGTGGCTCAACAAAAATGACAAAGATTTCTCTAGAAAACCATTTAGAGATTTAAATGTAAACACTCAATTAGACAACAATAGTATATTCCTGAAAAATAATAATAAACTACAAACTAAAATAGATGAAAATGTGCCACTACTAAAGACAAATAGAAAAAGATCTCACTTTAAAACTACAGTTAAAAATTGTTCTCCTGTAGGTGTGAACAAAAAATCATTAATTAATATATGCAATAGTAACACTAAGAGAGTTAAAAAGGAATTACATCAGTGTTATAAAGATAATGTATGGAATGAAACATGGAAAGATTGTGATAATGATGAAAGTGGCATTTTTATGGATAATGATCCCATTGTAATTGATGACTCACAAGAAACAATTAATGATAAAGATAAAAACGCATGGCTTGCTGTGCTCGCAGCCAATAAGAATGAAGAAACTAAATCTACCTCAGTAGTTAACATAAATTATAGTGATGCTAAAAATTTAAGTTGTACCAATAAACAAACTCCAACTAAGTCTGATGGACTACAAAGCAAAATAAATCTAAATACTAAAGTGCCTTTTTATAAAAAATGTTATTTAACAGAAACATGTACATATTGTAATGTAGCTAATAAAGTAGCTGGCCAATCTAAAGAAGTGAAAATAACCATTGATAATGATAATTTCACAACAACTATTAAGATTTTAAACAATGTTAAGGATATTTCTAAGTTAAACACAACAAATTCAGTTTCAGCTCAAACTGATATAATGAATCATGAAATTGGTATAAAGGATGATGATATTGTATTTATTAACTTTAATGAAAAGGATTGTAGAGCAGATAAAACAACACTGAAATCAGATACACAGAGTGAAGATTTATTTGCAGATGAAGGGCAAAACATTGCAATTGAGTATGAAAGAAACAAAATTTCTAACTGTTTAGTAATTGAAGAATCAGACAGTGATGTTGACATGAATGAAAGTGGACCATTGCCAGTCAAAGTCGATGTCCACAGGTCATGTGATGAATCGTAAGTTGAATTCTAGTTGTGACTTATTAATTGACAAAAGTGAGTTTATCATAGGGAACATGAATAAATTATAGAAAAGAACTTTTTTTTTAATTATTTCTATTTGTCTTATGTTTTTGAATTACATAATAATGTGTATGTGACATAATTAGATGATTTCTTTGATTCCAGGGAGTATGGGGTCCTTGGAGAAATAGTAAACATTCAGGAACATGATTCCAGGCCAAGACGTGGTCCAAGAGGGTTAACCCCCGCCAGTACTGATTCTTCAGAAAAAGAAAATTTTAATCCCAATCGAAAAACAAAACATATTAAAAAGAAAAAATGTGCAAAAAAGTAACATACCTACTGGATATTGGTATTGGCACACAAAATGTTTTAGATATAAAGGAATTTCGTTTGGTCCTTGTATGTATTAAGTAATCACTAATCAGTAAGTTGTGTTTCAACATTCTTTAAAATTAAGCATTCGTAAATTGTTAAGGATTACATGTGTGCCTAATTTGTTTAATGCTAATGATATTAAATTATATAATATTGGAGATTTTTTCTGTTTTAACAATCTTTTATACTTTTATCATGATGTCTCCTCTGAGTATTAGGCCTGCAGCTCACCATCAGAGTAACTGACAGCCTGTAATTTTTTATTTTATTTATTTGTTATTTAAATCGAACATTAAGGCCCATAAAAAATACAAATGAAAACTTATACAACTAACTTCAAAATACTATAAATAAACAATCTATATTAATAAAAAGAAAAGTCCTGACTGATTGACTGACTCATCAACGCCCAGCCCAAACCCTTGGAACTAGAATCCTGAAATTTTGCACAGAGATTCCCTTTATAATGTAGACAAGGAATAAGGAAGGATTTTTTGAAATTCAACCCCTAAGTGACTTAAATTGGGGATGAAAGTTTGTATAGAAAATCGTCACTTTCACGCAAGCGAAGCTGCGGGCAAAAGCTAGTAAACGATAAAGCTAAAACGAAACACATGTAAAATCGGCGTCGTGTGTCGCGCGGTGTTTGGTATCCAGCCTCGGAACCTTACAAAAATTCCTCCTTGATGAAGGTTGACAGATGTTCAGTCGGCTCTCTCACCACAAAGGAATTGAAGTTCACATTGTGACGAGAGTCCAACCGCTCGACCCTTAGAGAGAGCTTGGCCTTGATGCGGATACGCTCTACAAACCCCTCGACCTTTCTAGAGGATTGCAGCCGAAACACAAATAGCAGCGTCACTGGTATAGCAGGACGCAGCAAGTTGTTTGGTACGGTCAGTGCGAAATCTATTCTCAGAACAATGCTATGACAGATCCTTGTGGATAATTTCACAGCGGCTCTGCTTACCCCTTTTACCTTTTTACCGCTTAGATTGTGATGCAATAGGTTTGCGTGTGGGTATAATTGCAGCCTAGGTACTTTTAGCGGTTGACGTACCTACCACGCGTCCAGATTCCTCTACCGGTGTCCAGGCAGAGGGCGGCGGGACACAATGCAACGCAAGCGTTATCGGTGGCCGGTGACGCAGTCGAACTCGACAACTCAAAACTGCCGAACGACGACTTCCACGTTTGAAGCGTGAAGTGACCTACTCAACGAAACAGTGTTGAACAACAACACTACTCAGGCACTTAGTTCCTTTACGGTGTTATCTGTCACCTCCAGCTTAGAGTGTACCTTGGCCAGGTTCGCTTTCAGGGATGTAATGTCCTTTAGCAGCCTGGTGACTACGTGATCGAATGTGACGGGAGGCAGTCTGTCCAGCTCCTACGCTACGAAATTGTGTATGTCGTCCGGGTCAGTCTTCTGCAACAGGTCGATGATGTTCTGAAGACTTTTCGGTACCATCCTTGGCATTTGGTCCATCGACTAAAAAAGAAGCAGCATGCCGCTGCTTATCTCCTCTTCCTAGTAATTGGACGGGCAGATCTGCATGATGCTGACCTCTTCCTTATATGGCATGTATGTCCATGTATTTCCGTGTATGGCATGATTAATGCTGGCCACATACGCTACGGTCCACCGGGGAGGTCTGCTTGTGCAGGTACCTATGTCTGCGCAGGTAGACCGGAGCGTGTGTGGGAATAGACCTATGCAGGTTTTTGAACCTGCGCAGGCGACCGACGCACGATCGAAAATCAATTCTTTCGAGTTACACCGTACGGTAAACTGAATACCGCTCCGGTGTACCGGACCGTCCCCATACACGCTACAGACATGCGGTCGATCTGCGCAGGCAAACCTGCACAGGTAATCTCTCCGGTAAACCGTAGTGTGTATGGCTTAGGTACTTATGGAAGGCCAACAGTTCGTAAGCTATGAGTTGTTTAGAACCTGTAGCGGCGAAAACAGGAACACGTCCCTAGGATTATCCAAATGCGCATCGCACTGCACTGTAAAAGATAACCCGCGACGTCTATCACGCCACATGCGAACTACGCAGAACTGCGGCTGTGTAGCAGACTACAGCGCGCGTTAAGACAACTCTCAAGATGACGTCACGCAAGTCCTACCTAGTCCTACCTACTTCGCGCTATCAAAATACTTATAACACGTAGATACCTAGTATACATGGTGTAAAAATACCCATAAAGAAGCTGAAGTCTACGTATATTGTATATCAAACTAAGTACCTACTTAACATTGAGCAAAAATAATTGCTGGGAAAACTGACTGCAAAGAGCGATATCGCGCTAGTCGTACCCGCTAGCTGTGTCACCGTGCTTTCATTAATTTTTGCGCGGCATGGAAAAGTTTATAAACATTTTTTTTTCTTTTATTGTATCCTTTATTGTTTATATAGCTTCTGTTTAGTTCACGTACTCAATTTTTTCAAGGGTGGTAAATCATCGAATCACTTCTTCCGCTCTTGGCGGAGCGGAAGGGAGTGTCAGACTCTTACTGACTAAAACCCATCCGTGTTCCTCTTAATGCCCTTTGCGTTCCAGGGCCGCGGTAACTCTTTCGAACAAATTCTGCAACCCTGGCAGGCACTGGCCCTAGCGGCCCCGTCTACTAAGCTTCACCCATCGCTTTTCACATCAACAATGAGAAAATTGCTGTTGTAACACAAGTTCGCGACTTAGGCGTGTTCCTCGACTCCAAATTAAGCTTCATCCCACATTACAACAGCATGATAAATACCTAACTAAATAGCTAAAATAGGGAGATTGCAGATTTAGCACCCAATGTAAACATTTGCAACAAAAAATTTATCGTATCGAAGCAAGTTGGTCGGAAATGCTAGTAAGTTAATATAGTCAATTAAATGAAGGGTCTGGCTTACTTAAGCGGTACCCCGACGCGACGTTACAGCGCCATTTCAACGAGCAAACCTTATCGTGCCATCCATCCATCATTGCGTTGTAGTCCGGTCAAGTTAGCTCAAAAAATAGGGGTAGGTTAACAGAAATTCGCATAGAGCTGAAAATTGGTACGAATGTTCGGAACACTATTATAAATCACATGTAAAAAGTCCCCATCGATCCCACACTTGCAAAAAAAAATATTCAAGGTCAAAGTTCGCAAATATGGGTTTTTTGCGTTTTTTAGCCAAACAGTAAGTTTTATGATAAAAATAAGTCAGACAAAAATTGTAGATTAAGCAATTATCTATAAGAATTGTCTACAATTTTTCTCCTAAACGTCACCGTTTCTGAGATATAGTGGTTGAAAAAGTTGTATTCTTCATAATATGCGTTTCCACGCCACCTGGAAGGTAGTGTACTTGGCGTGTTTTTTTAACGTGGTTTCCCCAATAGGCCTATCCCACAATCTATTGTGACCTTGTTTAATTCAATACTATTTCAAAATATGTAAAAACTGGTACTATTCGAAATGATGTAAGCCGTGTGAATTCTTAAAACTTAGGTCAAATTATCCGTCTCATTCATAATCATCTGATAATTCTGCTTCCTCTTCTTCTTGTTCGTCTTCTTGTACTTCTTCTTCTGCTTGTTCTTCTTCTTTCTGCTGGGTGTAAGTAAATTGTTCTAACAGCGATGCATCAGATTTCTCCTCACTGATATTGTACGAATCCTCTTCTGATGGTGATTCAACATTGGAGCACGACTGACCTTGACAGCTGGTACATGTTAATCGCCATCAGAAGAGGATTCGTACGATATAAGTGAGGAGACATCTCTACTATATCTCAGAAACTGTGACGTTTAGGAGAAAAATTGTTGACAATTCTTATAGATAATTGCTTAATCTACAATTTTTGTCTGACCTATTTTTATCTTAAAACTTACAGTTTGGCTAAAAAACGCAAAAAACCCATATTTGCGAACTTTGACCTTGAATATTTTTTTTTGCAAGTGTGGGATCGATGGGGACTTTTTACATGTGATTTATAATGGTGTTCCGAACATTCGTACCAATTTTCAGCTCTATGCGAATTTTTGCACTTTGAAAATCTAATTTGACCGGACTATTGGGGGTTTTTTGAATGTTTAATTTAACTTTTTTGAATTTGGAACTCAAAGCTTTCTCCTTAGTTTTTTTTGGCGTATTTTTTTGATTTTTCGTTTTCAGCCAGTTCAATTGATTAAAATTATAAATAAAAAAATGTTATTTTAGTTACTAGGCGGCTAGTTTTAATAATAGCCATAAGTTTGGAAATATTTCTTAAATTGACGGAATAATCGACTGTTGACACTTAACGTTTCCACCCTATACCTAGGTGTACGGATCAGCCGTAGAAGTCTAACCTTTATTATCTGACTAGCTAGGCCTACTTGTTTTCTGATCTTGTGTGAAATAAGTATTTGATCTTTAGTATTGATCCTATCGATATCGATACATATCATCAAAGCCATAAAATACATGACTACTTTTTCGCAGTCTAGAAGCACTGTTAGTTGCGGAATAGAGTAGATACTAATAGTGCCTACTTGGTGGCAGCAGCCTTTCTGACATAATTTAAGGATAAAGCCCTGGCGCAAGTGAACTCGCTACTGAAGATGCAATAATAACTACCTACATTATACCTACGATTCATCTGATAAAGTTACGATAGTACTATTTTAATAATAAAAAAATGCAGAATGTTATCGACTTAGGTAGGTAGGTATAGTTACATACCGTTTGTATTCCTTGAAAGGGATATTATAGGTTAGGTTGCATGCAGGTATTAGTTTTATGTAGGACTAGAGTTGCCAATCGTCCTTCTATCGTGTCGGCACGAGCTATACAAGAATAGCTCATGCCGTGGTGAAAAGATTAGTCAGTCAGCAAGGATGGTAGCGAGGCTGACTGCCCAGGGTGCGCTGGACGTACTGAAGTATCGTCACTCGTGGAGGCTCTTTTCATGCACCCCACCCATTACCAACAACCAACCGTACCAACGCCAACCGTCCTGTTTTCCCAGGACATGTCCTGCTTTTTGTAGTGTCTTGGGATGTCCTGGATAGTTTTTAAGCAGCGTCCTGGACTTAAAAGCGCCCTGATTTGGTCACGTATTTTAAAATTCACGCGCCTCTTTTGCAACTCGTTTTTAACTCGTATAATTTTATTCAAACCCACTTTTATTAAAAAAATATGATTTTAATTAGATATTACTTGAGTTTCATGTAACTTAATTTCACTAGGTACATATTAATTTAACTTTTCCTACTCTATTACTGCGTCCTGTTTTTAATCGACTTCAAAAAGGAGAAAGTTCTCAATTCGTCTGAAGGTCCTTTTTTTTTGTTTGTATTTGACGCGATATCTCCTCCAATTATGAATGGATTTTGTAGAATTAACAGTTTCAGAAGTCGGTGCAATTATTCTACACTGACACAAATAAAAGTCACCGACTTCTGAAACTGTTAGTTTTATATCATGCTAATTATTTCACCTTTTTTTTTAGTTTTTTTTGAAGTCGGTTTTTACTTTTATTTAATTAAACTGAATTGTCCTGGTATTCCAACTTCAAATCCTAGTTTTTGAAATTTGGGGTTGGCAACCCTAATGTACCTACCTACACACACGTTTCGCCGTCGACAGTATACTCAATGCCGTTCATTCAAAATGTAGCGGGCACAGGGGCGAGCATGTTGCCACTAATCGGACACAATTAGACACTCGGGGCTGCTATTAAGAAAGACCAGCCCAGTATCTAACACGTTGCCCAAACCGGGAATCTTATCCAGCATCTCACGTTTGGCAGCTGCGTTTACGGATACGATACCAATGCCAGATGCTATTGCACTGTTTATGGACTCGCGGTTTGAATTTGTTGTCTTTTGAACGAAGCGCTAAAAGCAGCTGTAGTAGTCCACGCAACAAGAGGAGTGACAATGGCCTATGTCTAGCAGTGGACTGCGGTAGTTGAGGTTGTGCTAAGTAGGTTTTCAAAATGAAAAAGAACAAAATCGGAGGTATCACTGTATTGTCGGAAATTTCACTATACGGTTAATCGGGACGAGATCACCACCAGCCGGAGGATCCACCGCCACCAGACCAGCCACCACCGCCGCCGCCGGACTTCCAGCCGCCGCCGCCGCCTCCGCCGCCGGACTTCCAGCCGCCGCCTCCACCTCCGCTAGACCAGCCACTGCTGCCACCGCCTCCACCGAGTTTCCATCCGCCGCCGCCGCCGCCGCTGGACCAGCCACTGCTGCCTCCGCCGCCGCCAAGTTTCCAGCCGCCACCGCTTCCGCCACCACTAGACCAGCCGCCGCCGCCGCCGCCTTTTGTGACAACAATATTGGTGAATACAAGAAGGTTTTATCGGTACAATCACACTGTTTGGTATACCTTCTAATGATAAAATGAACCGAGTATTATTATTAGATACTTATTACAAAAACATTGAAAAAAAAAAGTTACTCGACATTCGACAAGTAAATTGATGGATGATTGCAAATAATGAAGATAGGTAAATAGGGTATGTTGCAATATCCTAAAGTCAATGCCTTCTCCTAAGTCAATGCCTTCTCCTAAGTCAAAAACCTTGACCTGCGGTCAAATACTCAGTTACGTTACATTAAAATAATTTGAACATTGCGTAAAAAGAGCTGTTAGTATTATTATTATATACAACTTTATTTAACGTAGACAAAGAAACCACTGATGTCCAAGCTAAATGCAATGTTGCGAAATTCGTAATGGTGGCCGCAGAGCGAATGGATGACCCTAACTATTATAGGCGATGTCGCGACCTCCAAGCGCTAGACATTGTACATTTATGTACCTATTTTAATAGGTAAAAAAACCACCTACCTACACTATGTGTAGTTCTGTTATTTAGGTTGTGAAATAATTGAATTTATCTACAAAAAAATTATAGCTTGTTCTCTATAACTGTGGTGTGAACTAATTAGAAAATAAGAAGCATTAAGTAAGTATAGTTCACTGTTCGCGTTCTATTAGGTAGTATTGTCAAGCGAAGTTTTAGGTTCAACGACATGGTGACTTCTTTGCTACGAGGTCAGCGAAATGTGGGTTTGTTCGTGCACCGCATGGCATAAATAGATAGAAGCAGATTACCTATTTATTGGAAGCAAGGAGCAATTATTATATTTCATCGATTGACTAAATAAGTAGAAGTTTACAATTATGTTGTAAAAACAGGGCCCAAATCTAAATCAACATCTTCTACTAGGTATACAAATACCTGTATGTATAAGAGTATAGCCACGACGATCATCTAAGATAATAAAATCAAATTGCTTACCGTAACCACCACCGCCGCCGCCTCCGGTCGTGATGATTTTGATGATTTTCACCTCTGTTCAACGAGAAAAGAAATGTTAAGACACAAACATGTTTACAGTCACAGTAAGGCTCCTTTTCAGCAAAATAACAGGAGATTAGTTAAACAAATAGTTCACCACGAAAATCTACAACTTTTGGCTGTGTACCGTTGACCTGACTGATAAGTTGTGAGTCAATCAAAGTAAAGTGTGCTGGTGAACTAGTAAAGAGTGAGAAAGGGGTGTTAAATAAATTAATTATTGTTCCGGACTAGTTCTGGATTAGAACTATGGAGACGTCATCAGAGGAAGCCTTTGCCTATCAGTGGTATAGATGCATAAGCTGACAGTAACAATAACTTACGTCCGCCGCTGCCGCCACCGCCGCCGGACCACCCACCGCCGCCACCGCCGCCTCCCAGCTTCCAGCCACCTCCGCCGCCGCTGCCATAGCCGCCGCCGCTGCCGCCGGACCAGCCGCCACCGCCTCCGCCACTGGACCAACCGCCGCCACCGCTGCCGCCGCCACCCGACCAACCACCGCTACTAATGTAGCCGGCATTCGCGACGACCGCCAACGTTAACAGACACACAAACACCTGGAGAAAGATGAGCAGAATGTTAGGTTCTTCGTCAAAGGCCCGGGAGGGACAGGGTTGCTTCAACAGTCACGAAACTGCTTGCCAGTAGGTAGTAACTACGTGTATGGCCTTTGTTTTGTAGAAGCAGCTATGACTTAAATTGAGCTGCAATAAGCTAAAACGTGAGAATGGCCTCAATCACAGAATAAAAGCATACGAGTTCAATTCATTTTTGAAATAAATTGCTAAAGCTTTCTAAACACCATTAACGATTAAAGAACGGTAGAATTACAAATCGTCACAATTTTTTCAGTATTAATATCTAATAATCTAAACAACTAGTTCGATAACACGAGGTTACCTACACACAGAAATGATGAGAAAAAATTGAAAGTACGTTATGAGGTTACAGTGTAATGAAAGGAGGAAAGATTACGTTTTATAGTATTATAGCATAAATAATAAAGTCGGTCATCTTTATGTACTAATGTGTTACGTCTTTGCAGATATAGATGATTTGATTGATTTATAAAAAAAAATATTTGCCAACAACGATAGATTCCTAGCAAAAGATTTTGGATAACCGAGGATTTAACTTATTTTATATGTATAGGGTTACTTCGAATTAACTGACGAAACTTGACAGGGCTACTAGGTATATTTAATAGAACACATTTAAATAAAAAAATATCTTAACTTTAGTTCATTAGATGACACGAGACCTCACTAACATAGAAGCTAGGAGCGCGCATGTAGTGCAGACTTATCTGTCTATATTACGCTTTTTTTTATTTGGATGTTTTTCTTAGGTATAGTAATCCTCTGTGAAGTTTCACCAGTTAATACCAAGTGACCCTTGATTATACGATCAAATTGATAATATTGTTAGAATATATTATTATTATCAAAAGAGAATTTTAATCGTAAGACCGAACCTATGAATAAAAAAGTTAAACCACCATTGAAAGTTAAGCTATGCTATGAAATTTATAGGTAGATAGTAGGCCTATTTATGAAGGCGAGATTGATAGGGGTCCAAAATTATTAGCAAAATTTAGTTTACAAATGTATTTTGCAAGATTTAATTATTGTTAATATGTACCTCGTTTCTAAATTTTTAAATGTTGGTTACTAAGACCTGAGGGCCCATTTATTTCAATAAACAACAATTTTGAAAAAGGGATTGCTTTATAAATCCTAACCGAAGTATGTATAATAAAGTTGTTAAATTAAATATTACCTTCATGGCGAAGCTGAGAGCAAACTGCTTGCTGAGGGGTCGTTGTTATCGCGTTATATATGTGATGTAGCATCTCCCACTCGGGTGCTCCGCTCGCGGCCGTCGAGAGCCGTGAAGAGGCGAGCGGAAGCTGCTCTCTGGCCGTCAGTGACGCAACCCATTGTCCCTGCGCTTTGCCGACGTTTTGCCGGACTTGCGATCACTCACACTCGCCTATACCTCGTAGAGCTTAGCAGTCAGCTTCAGTTATTTTTTCAATTTTTAATTAGGTCATTATCAGTGATCGGGAAAAGGTGAGCTAATTTACCTAATCTTCATAGAACAGAGACAAAAAGTGGAGACTTCAAGACGACAACTTTTTTTTTCTAATTTTTAATATTTACTCAAAACCAGTAGCCATGTTATTTATTGTTTTCAAAAAATAAAAGACAATCTCCTTTTTTGGAAACAATAAAAAATCTCTTTTTAGAAAACAATAAAAAACGTGTCAACCGATTTTGTGTAAATTTTGGAAAAAAAAAAAAACATGAAACGAATTCAATTGTTTTCTGTAGTGATAACTTAGATAAAGATAAAGAATCACCCATAAGTGATAACATTAATATTAAATGTACTTTAGTGATGTCCCGAAACCCGGGACAAATTCCCGAAAAAGAATGTTGTCGTAGGGAAGTCTCCATTTTTTGTCTCTGTTCTTTGAAGTTTAGGTAAATTAGCTCACCTTTTTCCGATCACTGGTCATTATCTATCAAATGCGCTAGGAACTGATAAGGACTCTGATATATGGTTCGAAAGCGTCAATTGATGGTCCTAGTGAAATCATAAGAGTTAGTAAAGTACCTAATCAAGGTTGATATAAGTAGATCTTTGAGTACAATTTATCAAGTTATTGTTGGTTAGTTGGCTTGCTTTGACAGGGATAATAAACGTTAATTTTACAGGGTTAGTCGGAAAGATGGTACTAATCCCCGGGCCACTTAAAGTACCTATCACTGATGACTATTTTAAAGCAAGTGTAATAATTTTGAAATTGGTTTATTTTTATTTCCAAAAAACTTTTTTTTAATTAGGTACCCTAATTTAGTTACGAATTCAGAAAATGCAGCTATTATATGTGACCCCAAAATGTACAGTCGCGGACTTGAAATGTTTACCACCCTAAGGTCTATAATTGCTTGCACATTACTTTTTCATAAGGTCGCTCGGTCGCTCGCAAAGAATTGACAGGGCAAATATATTTTTTCTTAATTGACATTTTAAAGAGGCTATTGGTGCTCCCACACTGCTGTTAAAAATGTTTACAAACATTTTCTAACACTAACAAATATTAGGAAAAGATAAAAATATCAGATAATAATGAATCTAATTTGTCTAATATAGATTATTAGATAATGTTTCAATAGATTTTTGCAGATTTTTTTTTATTTATGTTTGTTTAGAAAATGTTAACTAATGTTTGTAAACATTTTTAACACCGGTGTGGGAGCACCTTATAATATACTAGGTAGCATAGAAAAAGAAATCAACCTATTTAGTAAATTCAATCAAATTCGCTCTATACAACTTTTGACTAGACACACGTATCTACCTAAAAAGGAGTTCATAACATAAAAAAGGGGTTAATAGCCTTTTTGCTAAAATCCAAGGCTTCATAATTTAAAAAACTAATACTTGTCGTCAGTAAAGTTCTAACAGTGCGGAAGTCAAAAATGGCTACTTTACAAGAGAGTGAAAAAAATATTTAAAACGAGCGTAACCTACGCTGAACTGTTTCTATTGTTTTTAATTATCATTACAAATTAACTCTTTGATGATTTAAACCTTTGAAAATCCTAACAATCTTTTTTCATTTCAAGTAAGTAATATTGTGACTTTCGCAGTGTTGTCTGTTTTTGTCACAAAATGACTTACGCACTGTTAGAACTTCACTGACGTTATGTATTGTTGATATGACATCTTGAACCTTATTGCGCACAGTGTGTCAAGGAATTGAATTTGAAATCTGATAAACATTTCGAGTCCGCGGCTGTACGCACTATTGAAAGCTGCTGGTCATTCTCGAAAAATCTTGACTTTTGGGAAAAATTGTAAAACAATAGTTATTCATTACTAGATAAGTAGTAGGTACTTTAATACCCTTTCGGATTATTACCCCCTTTCCGATTAATCATATATTTATTGTAATCATATGATTAGTCGGAAATGGGGTACTAATCCGGAGATAGGAATGTTGAGATGGACGCTCTGGAGTGACAAGAATGGATAAGATAAGGATCATAAGGAATAAGTACCTATGTACGAGGAAGTTCGAAAGTAGCGCCAGTGACTGAAAAGTTGAGGAGTTAGCGTGATAAGGATATGTTATGCGGGAGAAGAAACTTAGATTACCAGAGAGTGTTAAATATGACTGTGGATGAATATAACAGTAGAGGTAGGCTAAAAAAATACGATAGATTCTGTGAAGGATGATATAGTAAGAAAGGAGTGAATATTGAGATGACGGCTGATGGAATGGAAGAGGAATACATGTTGTGCCGACCCCACCCAGTGTGGGACAAAGACGGGGTGATGATGAATATGATATATTGTAATCATGTATTGTATAATGAAGGGGGCTGATCGCCTACGTCTCCGCTATCGGACTGCTTCCAAATGGTCAGAGGGCCTTTTGTTTTCGAAGAGGGGAGATAGGTTTGAAAATACCGTGTAGGGATATGGACGTTCGCACACTTTGCAGCTGAGGGTACTATTGGGTTTCATAATGTGATAAGTTACAGGCCACAGGGTAGCTGTAGTCTCTAGCACTCATTTAGTGATCAGATTTTTTTTACTTTGTCTGAGCGGAGAATAATCATTATCATTATTTCGCTTCGGAATCATCAGCTACTTTTTATAGACGAATAAGTAGGTACATACATCTATAGGTATGTAGCAGATTCTCGCGTCGAGCGTTCAACATTCGATATTTCATAATTATGATATATGTATACAAATTCACATAAATATGTACAAATGAATTCAAATAAATTGGTATTGATTATGTATATCTCCCTCGTCCAAACTTAACGCATCATTACGATATTTAGGTCAATATCAGACCGTATAGACTTCACGGCTGTAAATCCCTTCTTCTAGGTCGTCACACAATAGAAATCTAAATAAAAATAATTAAAGGTCGTGAGGAATATTACCTAACTCGCCATACTTGGCAAACAGATTGGTGATCGCAGTGTTGCATGTTCTCTATCAATCTCTGCTCATCTGAGATCATTAATTTATAATTCACCTATGGCATCCACAGAGAGAGGATTGTCTATTCTTTGTCGGGAATCGCACGAAACCGTATGGTCATTTGATTTTAATAAGGACGGTTATGTTTTTTTTTTATAAAGAGTGGACTCATGTTTCAGCTCTAAGCGTCCAACACTGAATCTGGGCTAATTAGGAACGGTTGCAAGGAATATTACTCAAAGTACAATACGGCCGACGTATCTTGGCGAGTCTGAAGTTAGTTGTTTGGCTGCGCAATAAATCTTTTAGAAACGAAATTGTCTACTGCGCAGCTAACTTCAGGGGGTCTACTCCCTAAGCACGAAGTCCGTGGTTTCGGCCTTAGTTACGAGCGTTTCCTACTCCCTATCACCTACGGACATGCGATTATTTCGGAGCCCGAACTAAAAATGAATGACAACACGATTTGACAGTTGTCCCTACTACCGACGTGTTTTTGCCCGTCCGAAAAGTTGAACTTGACACTTGTTTTGTTCACTTCTATGTTTCGGGATACTTCCGGACGGGCGAATATCTTCGTTGACGGACTTAGGGAGTAGGCCCCCAGACTCGCCAAGATACGTCGGCCGTATTGTAAAATGCTGGACAAACGGACTGCGTTTGTTCAGTCCACATCCTATTTCCCAACAGGCTGAAATTTTACATACACACGTATAGTCTTCTTCTTCTTATAATTAAATGCGCCTCAGCAATTTTACATATACACGTATAGTCTTCTTCTTCTTATAATTAAATGCGCCTCAGCAATTTTCGTTTCCGAATAATGAGACTAATTGATGTAACTTTTTGATATTATCTATTTCTATTGAATTTCTGTTAAAACCTACATCAACCCAGAGATTTTGATATTGGTTTCGGCCGTAAGTAACCCATCAGTTATAATCAACAGAGACAGTAATGTTGTAGCAGTTCTTGAATGGGTAGGTACGGTCAGCAACAAAAGTAGCTGAACATAAGAGTTTTTAAACTTTGCATTTATGAGATAACAAATTGTTTTAAAACAAAAACTTTTAGACATACTTAGAGCTGTATCTAGCAGCTCTAGGTATCCATTAAAGTTTTTGTTTTAAAACAATTCGTTTTCTCATTAATGCCAAGTTTAAAAACTCAAATGTTCAGCTACTTTTGTTGCTGACTGTACCATGAGGATACTATTTACTTCCATTAACATTATAATTTCCGAAGATAGACGAAGATTGCCGAGGTGCTTAAATTATGATCATAGTACTGAGTAGATAATTCTGACGAAATTCAATAATATTTTCATTTTTAGCCTTTTTCGATTGTTATTTTTATTTAAAAACATTTTAACTTTGCCATACACTATTTGTTAAATCAATTACAATTATGGTTGCGTCGTTGATGAGCATTAATTTAGAAGGTAATGTTAGCTTGTCTCTGGTAATACCATATTAGATTGTCTGTGGTAACTGTCATATTACTTACATTCACTCAATCGATCATTCATTCGTTCATGATTAAAAACTTATTGGTAGTCATTCGGCAGTCTTGTCAGAGACGTCGAGGTGTGAACATCAAGTGATACTTACTGTGTAATTTTGGATTAAATGGTAACACTTCAGATACAAGTGTAAGTACAGATTAAATCATTATGTATTGAATAATTGGAAATAATTGGAATTGTACCGAGTGTATTTGTGGTTTATGTTGAAGGAAGTAATAAATATCTATGTTTATACTGAAATGTCTGGTTTTCTATTATGAATCCTTTATTCTGAACCGGTGGCCAACAGTTCAGAAGCGGGATAATAAGGGAATTCTCATAATTCCCTTTTTCACGTCCACATTTTAACGGCTATTTGATGTCATTTATTATCAGGTGTAATTTATTTTTCCCACCCGGTAAATATATTTTTCTGGCTATTTAAGTAAAAAAAATATCAAATATTTTATTTTTCTTTTCCATCTGTCACACGATATTTATTTCCTTACTCTTTACCGTAATAATATTAAAGAACCGTTAATAATAAATATCACATCATCCATATTTAGAAAACGAAGTATTAATTTCGACTATGAATTTATGGAAGTTTCTACTGTGGTAGATTTATAATTATTCAATTTGTTAAGCGACCAATCGATATGGTAGTCTGTGTTCTGTTACATACTTAGATATTATAACATTAATAGGATATTTATATAAAGATTTTAGTTTACTTTATTCAAAGTAGAATTGGTACGGTTATTTTATTCGTGTAATTATTATCATGATAAGATGACGCACCAAATTAATTTAAATTATTTTTTTGTGTTTTTGCATAGTATGGCTTACAAGGATAGAGATGGAAAAGAAAACTGCTTTATTTCTGCCTTAATAGCTTCTTTAAAATAATGCAATTATAAATGGAACAATATTGGATCAATATTATGATAATAAAACAATGACTTTGACTTTTATTATAATCTTAAATATTGTTTCGTGTTTATGAACAAACACTAAGCTTTACAACTGTAAGTTTCAGATACACTCACAATGGACAAGGAAAGACACAGTCGAGGGGAAGGACTGATGTTCATGGATGGTTATAGATGACGATGGATCGCCCAGGTTAAAGGGCCAGGAAATGTTCAGGATTAGAGCATTTAGCATTTTGGCTAGGACAGACGGTCAGGATGTTCTCAGGTTAGAGAGCAGGGAGTTCTCAGGTTAGAGAGCAGGGAAAGTTAAGTCGTTGGATAGCGGAATGAATACTACTGGATGGACCAGAAATTTGAAAAAGCGAAATGTTATCATAAATGAACAGTTCACTGAACGAACAAAATTACAAGAAACGAAAAGCAGGAATACAGGAGAAAGATCAATGCGAAGGAGATATCGCAACGATAGCTCGAGTCCGGGTGAGTCTTTACCAATTAGTATTGTGTTGACTATAACAATGTTAAATAAAGCCTGGAGTTCAGATAAAAATAAGTTAAAATTTAACGCAAACATCGTAACGGATTTGAAGCCTATGAGTAAAGAACAGACTCTGTTAGTACGGACCACTAAAGTTGAAGAATGCGCGGAAATATGTGGATTATATGAAAAACAACATACATTACGTCCTTCCTAATCTTACTGGGGTTACGAAAACGTGGTATCAAAGATGACCTTCTCTTTTGCATAAGTAGGGAGCATTGAAGAAAAAAATAGTTATCTATTCCCTTGCCGTGAGAACTATGCTGAACTCCTTACTGAAATGCTAATTAACCGCTAACGTCCCGACCGACGAACCGGTTCGTCAGTGCCATTGTTTATCTATTGTGTCTATAATTACAGTACTTGAGATTTTAAACGTGTCGTGTATGGTTAATCATTGGAACAATAAATTATTATTGCATAAAACTGAATTGACTGAATAGGTGTAAAATTCATAGGAAACAGGCGGTGGATTGAATTTTAAATAGAGTAGATAATCAGGCCACAAAAGTGGGAGTTCAAGTAGCTTAATTTAGTGAGTCAGTATTTAAGAATAGTCAAAGTAGGGCAAACTAGAGAAGTTACAACATACAAGCAAAAGAAATGGGTATGATAACAGGTCTCTTATTAACGCAACACATCGACAACTTTAAATCCTGAACGATTAATTAAATTCAATTGCTTTTATTGTAATGAATCTGGCCATCCCAGCTTTAGAGTATACGTATTCAAAGAGCATAATTATACTCGTAACGAATCGGCTGAAGTTATGCGTTACTGATGGTTACAGTGACGGATATGTTTTTCGATATTGGTATCAGTGACTGCATGGGCTGTACATCCAGTCATTAGATTTGAGAAGTTGGTCTTCTCAAGTTATCCGTTACTGATGGTTACAGTGACTGATACGTTTTCGATATTGGGATCAGTGGCTGGGCTGTATCCAGTCATTAGATTTGAGAAGTCTGTCTTCTCAAGTTATGCGTTACTGATGGTTACAGTGACGGATACGTTTTTTGATATTGGGATCAGTGGCTGGGCTGTATCCAGTCATTAGATTTGAGAAGTCGGTCTTCTCAAGTTATGCGTTACTGATGGTTACAGTGACGGATACGTTTTTCGATATTGGGATCAGTGACTGGGCTGTATCCAGTCTATAGATTTGAGAAGTCGGTGTTCCCAAGTTATGCGCAGCTGATAGTTGCAGTGGCTAATACGTATACGTTTTTCGATGTTAGGATCAGTGGTTGGGCTGTATCAAGTCATTAGATTTGAGAAGTCGGTGTTCTCAAATTATGCGCAACTGACGGTTACAGTGACAAATACATTTTTCGATATTAGGATCAGTAGTGGGGCTGTATCAAGTCATTAGATTTGAGAAGTCTGTGTTCCCAAGTTATGCGCGACTAGCAGTTGCAGTGACAAATACGTTTTGATAATAGGATCAGTGGTGAGGCTGTATCATGTCATAAGGTTTGAGAAGTCTGTGTTCATTTATTACAGTTAGTAGAGCTAGGGAACTTGGTCTCCATGTAAAGGTTTCTTCTAATATTCTACTGCTTGGAGGTATGGGTGTGAATTTTATTGTTGTATGTACACTAACAGCCAGTGTTGAGGTACAAGGTGTCAAGAAGGTTATAGATGTTCGAGTGGTTCACGATTGCGTTTTGGATTGTCCCGCGCTCCTAGGACGTTCTTATACTGAGGTGCCTAGTTTAATAACCATTCAAATTCCATACAGGGTGATTTTTTTGGAAAAAAAAGGGTGTACCCTGTATACTTATTGTCTAGTGGTGACATTGTTGTTTCGTGTCCATCGCATCTAATCTAGTATTTGATGGGAGCATTTACGTACGTGGTTCGCTTCGAGGTGAAGAAGGCAAAGAATCTTTTATCTGGTAGATGCCGTATCGAAGACGGTCATGGTTCCCTACTTGCATATAATACGTCGTAAGGACGATGTAGCAATTTCTGGGAATTCTTTGCTAACGCGGTCTATCAACACTAAACATTTGCATTTACTACAAGTTTAAAAAAAATGTTCACAGAAGACTTTTGAGTCGTATAGCTCTGATGATTTGATAAATTGTGGCGAGGAACTTGTTGGCATTGGCTGAATGGGCTAGTAGCCATTGCTCAACATAATTACAAAAACAAAAACACCATTTTGGGTCTGGCACTTTCATACGAGACCGGGGAAGCCGTCAGGTTACACTTTGTTATAATTATAAATAGGAAATAAAGCTTATTTACGAAAAAAAAGTAGTTTTAAAACAGAATTTAAAGACAATTAGCGTGTCTATTTTTAAACATAACTTAATAAACATCAGGATTGTTTTTAATGATCTGAAGGATTTACGATTTACGGGCGCTAACGAAATGGTTACTGAGTTTGATTTGTTGGGTTTTGAAGTGGACTCATGTATACGGTCACGTGGTGGGAGAGCAGATGGTGTCTCGAAGTTCCCGGCACTTAAAACCAGCGTGAAATTGGTAAATTTTTGGGGTTGTCTACGAATTTATATTAATTGATTGATGATTGATATTTAATGTTTTGTTTATTAATAGGTATTTGACATTACCATTGACTGGCACTCGAAAGGAGGTGGCATGGATATGGAGTAGTATTCAGGATTGATACTTTACTTACGTGGCGTCTATTGTTAGCTTTGTGTGATTTTAAAGCAACAACACAAGTTACACACCGATGCGTGCAAAGATGGACGGACTGACTGGTGTGCTTTTGCAAGACGATTTCGTAGGAGTGTTTCGATCTGTCTCATGTTTTGGGCCGTAGAACCTCTCCCTGACGAATATGAGATTCGCTCCTAGGAATCTTCTACCTTGGCGGTGCTAGCGTCTTTGAGTGGACTTATAGTGTGCTTGCTATCACAATTTGTACTGACTGGTGGATTCACATTTACTAAGCGCAATCTGATTTCGTGAGTTGCACACTGCTGGGTCCAGCTACAGGTGTTTGATTGTGTTATCGAGTCTCGACTTGGCTATCGAGTGGTGCATACTAACGCGTAATCGCGGCCTGGTTTCGGTCCCCGTACATGGGAACTTGTATTTTGAACATTCCTGAGTTGAGTACTCTTTGCCATTGCGCAGAATGGTGGATGAGGAAGTGCAGATGTTTGAAAATATACTCTGCAAAAGGGGTGCCCGGTCATGAATAACGCAGGATATATAATATTTCGCTGGTTTCTAAGGAGGTCTGAAGGAGATGTACGGAGGAAACCACGACAAAGTTGGGCATTGCAGATTTGATGAGGCTCTTTGTTGTTTTGAGAAAGGTGTTTGGAATGGGCTCTGTGCAAGGCGCCTGCTGGTGAGTGAGAGGATAACTCTCATCTAAACGAAGGAATCAGCGTTACCTCCATACGGTGGATGCGGACTGCCTAGGTCTTTTCATTAAGAGCGACGGGGGTGGCTGTTATTTGCAAGTATTGTTTTATGGTTTTATTGTATATGTTGGTATAACTGCTGTCAAAAATAATAAATCATAGATGAGTATACGAGTGTTTGAGGAACGTATTGGCTGATATGCCTTCTCGCCTGACAGCCGTCTAGGAAAGAAGCTTTACCAGTAAAAGATTTAGAGAGTTTGTTCCTTTATGTGGAATGAAGAATATTGGCAATACCGTCGCCTAAAGCGAGTGGGCGAGTCGAACGTTTTGGTGGACTTATTTTGGACGCTCTGTCAACTTTTCCGTAGCCAAGATGAAGAAACCTGGGATGATTGTATTTATGAAGTCCAGATAGGCAACGGTGCCACGATCCATAACATAACCTGGAAAGGGTCACTGAATTGTCATTTAGTTTTGGCATTGCTAGCGGAACGGAAGGAATTTTGTACTCTACTGTGTCTAATGCCGCCGATGTAGCTGATCTGGAGGAGTTAGATAGGCTGGGGGTAGAGCGAGCGAAGGTATTGGGGAACAACGGCTAGAGAACATAGGGGTTTGATAGGTGTGGGAAATCAGAAAGTGTGGAATGGAGATTAGGTTTGCGTTGAGAGATGGGTGTACCACGATAGTGCGTGTCGGATACTAGTGGTTAAGTTTCAAGGACCATGATCGCGTGGTAAGGGTGCTTTCCAATGAGAGGTATCTGATTGAAGACACCTCCATGTCCCGCAAACGTGGCCGTTATCGACAGGATGTAGTCTTGGCGTTTTGTAGAGATTTGGAGAGTAATGAAGAGGTTAGTCGTAGTAGCAATAGTGAAAACAAGGTTGAGATAACAAACTTTAAGTTATTACAGGATTAAATGTGCTTTATATTATTAATATTAATTGGTTGAGTTATATTAATGAGTTCACAGAAAAATGAAGGTGTTTTATTGAGATCGCGGCGTCAGGGTTAAGGAGAAAAAGAAAGAAGGAAAAAGTATTTATTCGGGATGAGCACAGGAAATAACAACCGAGAGCGACGTAGGAAGAAGGAATAGGTTGATTGTAATTGTTATTTCATAAAACAATGTTTTAGAAAGTATAGATACTGTTGTGTTATATTCTTTATAACTATAATTTGTTGCTAGATTGCCAATGTTATACAACTGTTTGATTACTGGAAAAATAACACCTCATTAAGACTATGATTGTTTTGTAGTTTACATAATTAAATTAATTTAACGATATTATCGTTGGTGTTTAAATAGTGAAACTCGTTTTTATAGTGTGTATAAAACTGTACGCGTGAGGACACGCTTTGAACAGGATGGCCGAACTGTTAGCTTGTCTCTGGTAATACCATATTAGATTGTCTGTGGTAACTGTCATATTACTTACATTCACTCAATCGATCATTCATTCGTTCATGATTAAAAACTTATTGGTAGTCATTCGGCAGTCTTGTCAGAGACGTCGAGGTGTGAACATCAAGTGATACTTACTGTGTAATTTTGGATTAAATGGTAACACTTCAGATACAAGTGTAAGTACAGATTAAATCATTATGTATTGAATAATTGGAAATAATTGGAATTGTACCGAGTGTATTTGTGGTTTATGTTGAAGGAAGTAATAAATATCTATGTTTATACTGAAATGTCTGGTTTTCTATTATGAATCCTTTATTCTGAACCGGTGGCCAACAGTAATATCAAATAACATCTTCTCAGCTCTTAAACGGAAGGTTAATCTCAACTGCAACCTTAAAATAATTATTGTGGTGATGCATCATTTGATCTCGATATTGAAAATTGAAAGTTCTTCAAACTATTAGTTGCAGGTAGGTGGGTAATATTGACCTTGTCATTTTGATCACTCGGAATCGGTGATATTCAATTGTTTATCTTTGTCGTCACTAAATAAATAGGTAGATGATCTTCGATCATGATGAAATTTAATGATCTTTTCAATTTCTACCTAGTAAAGTATTTTTAACCGACTTCAAAAAGGAGGAGGTTCTCAATTCGTCTGAATGTTTTTTTTTTTTTTGTATGTTTGTTACGCGATATCTCCTCCAATTATGAATGGATTTTGATGATTCTTTTTTTGTTTGGTAGACCATACTTCAGAGGTGGTCCCATATAAATTTTATCGAAATAGATTCAGCGCTTTTTGAAATAAACAACAAAAACAAAAAAAAAATATACTTAGATGACGTTTTCGTTTGTGGTTCCCTTATGCAAAAGTTTTGTTAAGGACTTTCAATCTCTGTTTTAACTGTGATCACAGAAACATTAGCCAAGAACAAAGAAGTTTGTATGTGTTTGTAAGGAGCCGTCATGATAATTATACTAGTTATACATTAATTCTTAAAGAAAACTACTTACTTAATTGTAGGAAAGATTACGCAATCGTGTCATTTAAATTTGTAGTCTTAAACCGTGTAATTTATGGCACTAAAACGTATATAATAAATAACTTTAAATAAAAGTAAAAACCGACTTCAAAATAAAAACTAAAAAGAGTAAAATAATAACCAAAATATAAAATTAACAGTTTCAGAAGTCGGTGCAATTCTACACTGAAACAAATAAAAGCCACCGACTTCTGAAACTGTTAATTTTATATTTTGGTTATTATTTTACTCTTTTTAGTTTTTGTTTTGAAGTCGGTTTTTACTTTTATTTAAAGTTATTTTGTCCTATTACTTATACTGAAATGGAGATAACAGTCAAGATGAGTCCTGTGCTCATCCATGTTTATAAAATAGAATCTGTGTACGTAGAGATCTTCATAGAAGGTAGTTTGGGCCACTAAGTATTTTATATACTTTTATTAACTTAACATAACGCCTTATTCCCCGAAGGGTTGGCAGAGGTGTAAAGCACCCTCGTTTCGCCGTTATGTTTAAGTCCCATGTAATAGGGGACGAGCCTATTGCCATCAACCGGGCATAAATCCAGACTCCAGGTTGCTACTGAGAAATTCCACACGGAAAAACCCAATAACACTTTGCCCGACCTGAGGATCAAACCCTGGACTTCACGCTCAGCAGTCGCGCTTGTGACCGCTAGGCCGATGAGTAGGTAAGTTATTTTACATTTTATTGAGTCAGAATATTTTTAAATGTTTTTATTTTATCTGTATATAATTGACGAAATATAATTTGTATGTAGGAACTTTTAGTAGACGAATAAAGGAAATATTTTAACAATAATAATAACGGGAAATCCCTCTCTGGGTCTACGGCGATACCACACCTCTCGACACCCTTGGCCGTTCACACCGGTGTTTCCCTCTTCACCTGTACAGACGCTTTTTAACAGCACCATCTAGAGAGTTGGCGAGTCACTGTGTACCAATATGTTTCAATTTTAAAGTTGAAAGGCAGACGCTGTTTTCTTTCGGCAATAGAAGTTAATTACATACATATTATGTAACTGTGTCGCGGGGTGTATCCGATGATGGGCTCCCTCTCTATGGCTCCCTCCCTGGACGCATGCGCTCTGTGGTGTCACTCGACGGACAAATTCGAGGGTGACGGGGTGACGGAGTGCCTCTCCTGTCTTTTTGGAAGCGTCTTTTACTGTGTGAATGTTATGTCTGTTTATTTTAATAAAGTTTCTCACCGTCAACCAAGCTTTTATTACGGAACTGGCTCACCCCGACTAATACGTATCTTGTCTTGCATACACCCGAGACAGTCCATAACTGTACTTCAATAGTGCAGCCGTAGAATGTCCGGAGACAGTAGGTACCCTAATTCATTTTTAACCGACACCAAAAAATGTGGAGGTTCTCAATTCATCGGATTTTTTTTTGTATTTTCCCCGATTACCCAAAGACGCCTTGACCGATTTGGAAAATTATTCTTTTGTTTGAAAGGGTTATAGTTCCCAGGTGGTCCCATGGTCATCTGTACCCCAAGTGTGAGTTTTTTTCGTTAACTACTGTAGTTGCGTCACGCCAAAAATGTATGAAAATTTAGGCTGCGTCTCTAGGCGCACCGTTCACTAACTAATATTCGCGCGTTAATTGAACGGTGCGCCTAGAGACGCAGCCTAAATTTTCATACATTTTTGTCGTGACGCAACTACAGTAGTTAACGAAAAAAACTCACACTTGGGGTACAGGTCAGGATCTGATGATGGGATCCTGGAGAAATCGAGGGAACTCTTAAAATTTTATAGGCACACTTGAAGCGATTGTTTTTGTTTGAAAGAGTATTCTGTCGAGGTGGTCCCATTTTTTGGCAAAGATCTGATGAAGACCCTCGGAGATTTACCATGGAACTCTTCAATGGATAACAGAAAATTACCCGCGATTGCTGTAATTGCGTGTTAATGTACTGCTTATGCCACATAATTATAATAGAAAAATAAAAATACTTTAAAAATAAAAGAAAAACCGACTTCAAAAATACTGAAAAAGGGTAAAATGATTACCATATTAAATATATAAATAGAGATCGGATATTCGGATGCATATTTACCTAAAGTAAATTTTTAGTTATGAAAGTATGGAAGCGGCTTCTTAAAATATATAAAATTTTGTAAAAAAAAACTCGTCGTTCCAGGAACACTGGGAATGCATAACTAGTCGAGTGTATAGTATGGAGCGACTTCTTAAAATGATTTATTAAAAAAAACCGGGATTTTTGGATTGCTTAATTATTTAAAAATAATGTTTAACCCCCGATGCAAATATGTCTGTATGTAGAGTGTAAGAAGAAGAATGGTGTGTGTTAGATAAACCAAAAAAAACATAAATTAAATAATTGTCCCGGAACCGCAGGATTTTTTCGATACAAAAGCTCATTCCATATTAGCCAACATCGCAAGTTTAGGTGAATAAGCATCCGAATATCCGAACTTTAATTAAATTAACAGTTAAGTCCTGTACTATCTACAATTATATCTATTCTGTGATTAAGTTCTCAATGAGAACTCTATGTGTAACCCCTGGTTACTCACATGCGCGCAAACATTCGTACATTGTACGAATATTTGCACGCATGTGAAGGGCCCTCAGACATCCATTCGCAAACTCAGCGGATATGCAAATGGGTTTGCATACGCAATATCCGAACCCATTTGTGCTTCCTCCTATACTTTTTTACGAATGTCTCAGTCTTGCTTATGATTTTGTGAACCATGGATAGTTAAGATGATATTACTAGTGCGACTGGACTGTTTTACAGTACGCGTGAAATAAGTTTGCCTCTCTGAAACTAGGCTTTGAGCGTTTTGCTCCTCACTTCAGAGGGGCAAAGTAATTTGGTACTGGTAAAATAACTTCGCGCTCTGAAAACAGCCTTTGACCGTTCTGCTCCTCACTTCAGAGGAAACATAATTTGTATTTTGTTACTTGCTTACATGAAAGAAATAGTTCTTGAAACATATTTAATAGCCTTTTTAATTTGATCCAATCAATCAAATTAAATTAATATAATAGTATTACTTAGTAAGATACACAGTAGACACCGCGAACTCTGAAAATGGCGAAACGTCCGTTACCTTCGTTCGCAATCGTGTGCGCAACTGGTCGCACGAATGTGTGGGAGACTATGCGAAGGTTCGAGGTTCGCTCACTTTGATGTGCGTTAAAAAACCTACACAGCTTGGAAAACCGCGAATGCAGCGAAAACTTCGCATAATCATTTGCAAATGTCGTCTGCACTTGTGGGTTCGCGTATTCGTCTGAATGTGAGTGACGCGAAAGCGGCTTATGATAAGCCTAAAAGGGTCAGACTTCTTCTGTTAGAAGTTGAACCGTGAGATCCAAGAGAGATAACTACAAATCTATAAATCTATCTATATATATAAAAATGAATCGCTATTTCCCTTGGTCATCGCATCACGCGTGAACGGCTGGACCGATTTCGCTAATTTTTTTTTTGTTTTGTTCGTAATTGTCAGGAGAAGGTTCTTATGAAAGAAAATTTTGATATTAAAAAAAAAAAAAAAATATATCAGGCAGGTAGATAGATAGATAGATAGATATACTTTATTGTACACTAAAAGAAATAAAACAGAAGGAATACAGGTAATCAAGAACAGTACAAATGGCGGTCTTATCGCTTAAAGCAATTTCTTCCAGACAACCATTGGATGGAAAGAATTGTTAAGAAAAATATAAAGGGCAATTTGCAGCGTACAAATTTATAATCTAATGAAAATCGGGAATCAACAAAATGACTAGGTATAAATAAATAGTATAACACAATTAAATACATATCTCAAATATAAATATATACATATACTTACATACATACTAACATACTCAAATAAGATACATACATATTTAATTATAAATACTTACACTCAAATAAGATACATACATATTTAATTATAAATATAGACAACTTAAAAACTACTATAGAGCCAAATAATGTTCCTTCACCATTCTTTTGAAAGAAACTAGCGACTGAGCACGTCTCACAGATACAGGCAGTGCATTCCACAAGCGTATGGCCTGGACAGTAAAGGAATGATCAAAGAATCTTGTGGAATGCAGAGGCATCTTCAGTTTCAAGTTTTCCGATGATCTCAAGGACAGTGAGTGCGAATCACGCATATAGTATAGTATAGGTAGTAGGTAGGTAGTAGGTAGGTAGGTAGTAGGTAGGTAGTAGGTAGGTAGTAGGTAGGTAGTAGGTAGGTAGTAGGTAGGTAGTAGGTAGGTAGTAGGTAGGTAGTAGGTAGGTAGTAGGTAGGTAGTAGGTAGGTAGTAGGTAGGTAGTAGGTAGGTAGTAGGTAGGTAGTAGGTAGGTAGTAGGTAGGTAGTAGGTAGGTAGTAGGTAGGTAGTAGGTAGGTAGTAGGTAGGTAGTAGGTAGGTAGTAGGTAGGTAGTAGGTAGGTAGTAGGTAGGTAGTAGGTAGGTAGTAGGTAGGTAGTAGGTAGGTAGTAGGTAGGTAGTAGGTAGGTAGTAGGTAGGTAGTAGGTAGGTAGTAGGTAGGTAGTAGGTAGGTAGTAGGTAGGTAGTAGGTAGGTAGTAGGTAGGTAGTAGGTAGGTAGTAGGTAGGTAGTAGGTAGGTAGTAGGTAGGTAGTAGGTAGGTAGTAGGTAGGTAGTAGGTAGGTAGTAGGTAGGCAGTAGGTAGGAAAAAGAGCATTGCAACGCATGCTGGGTACAGCTAGTATAGTATAAAAATGAATTGCTGTTCGTTAGTCTCGCTAAAACTCGAGAACGGATGGTCCGATTTGTCTAATTTTGGTTTTGAAATATTTGTGGAAGTCCAGGGAAGGTTTAAGTGGTGAGAAAATATGGAAAAGTTGCGAGGAAAATAGTAAAAACAATTTTATTTTCCCATACAAACTGTTCCTATCATCCTCAAATTAAAGAACGTATTAATTATGGGTTTCGAATCGACAATATAATATCCACAATGTTCAGATTATCGCATACTTAGATTTAAAAAATGCAAATTAGTGTCACTATGACAAAGAATCGACATACATTATTTGCTGTCAGAAATTTATTTTAAGACTAAACTTAGTAAGATAAATCATGATTATGAAATCAAATACTAGGGTTTCTGGTTAGAAATAAATATACATGTGTTTGAACGTTTTTGCGAATTCAACCCCGAAGCGGGTGAAATAATACCTAAATCTGGTAATTTTGAAGTAACAAGCACGGAAATTAATATTTATTTAGTCTTCTGGTGAGGAATAAACTTACACGAGAAGCAAAACAATCGCTACAAGTGTGTGGACGAAATTTGGAAAATCCATGCTTCTCACATGGGCAACTATATGTGGCTTGCTTACGTGTCGGGAAACCGTCTGATATTCGTGTACGACGGAAAAACCAAAAATATTGTGTATCCAAAAGCACTCCAATAAACAGATTTTAAAACTAAACACTTTTTTTTCTCTAAGTGGCATTGCAACGCATATTACATCACAACGCATATTATGGTACAGCTAGTAGGTAATAAATTACACTTCAAATGTTAAAAGTTAAAACATGCGCACATACCTATCTAACTACGGCCTACAAGAAACGGTACCTAATTCATTTTCTACGTAGTACGATATTTATTACACAAAAATAATGACTCGTTTAAAGTAAGTACGTATTTTTCAGGTACTTCATTTACCTATCGGGAATAATAAAAAATAAACTTTAAAAAAAGTAAAAACCGACTTCAAAGAAATACTAAAAGGAGTAAAATAATTACCATAATATAAAATTAACAGTTTCAGAAGTCGGTGGCTTCTATTTGCTTCAGTGTAGATTTGCACCGACTTCTGAAACTGTTAATTTTATATTATGGTAATTATTTTACTCCTTTTAGTATTTCTTTGAAGTCGGTTTTTACTTTTTTTAAAGTTTATTTTTTATTAAATACGTTTTAGTGTCATAATTTTAACCCCCTCCTTCATAACCCTTCTTTTTGGCTTTGACGTAGTCGGGCATAAAATGTCATTTCAAATGATACCTTACACGATATAATGAAAACATTCCAAAGGGGGGCAGGGGGGACACGCACCCCCTCCTCTTTTCCAGTAGTCAGTTCCCAACAACAAATATAAACAAAGCAATATTAGTAATTTGAGAATGTTGCTTTGATCCGATGAGGAGTTCCGTTCCATATCTCTGAAGTTCATGGTCTGATCATAACAAAATTTAAATGGGACCAATCGGGAAGTATACCCTTTCGAACAAAAAAATAATTTTTCAAATCGGTTCATAAATGACGGAGATATGAGGTAACACACATAAAAAATAATAAAAAAAAAAATACAACCGAATTGAGAACCTCCTCCTTTTTGAAGTCGGTTAAAAATGTAAATGGAAATGAACTCGATCAAGTGCGAGTTTGACTCGGTCGCCGACATTTCCTTATGCTGGGGCCATACTTACGCCTGACACCATTAATTAACGCATCATACATAGGCTAAGTAAGAACTTACATGATATTATAAATACCTACTATGCTATACATTGGATGCGTCCATCAAATTCGACGATTAGCAACTTTACGAAATTTCGTGGCAATAACTTCAAAATTGCCGATTTATATGATAGTGACGGTGACATACAGACGGACAACGAATTGACCGCAATAGTGGTTCCTTTGGTACTTTATTTGCTACTGGTGCCTTAAAACAGTGGTATAGGATAGCAGTGTACAATATCCAATTTTATGCCATGCACTTTACTGCACTGACGACAGACAGATGGCGAAAAAGACACCCAACTTATCTTATGATAGCATGTACGAGCTACGCTGTACATTGGCCTCTACTAACACGTCATATTAACAACAAAACGTTGCAATTATTTACGTGAACATTAATTGAACATTATTACATTACAATATGTTATTTTTAGTGTCATTAAAAAGTTTACAGTAATTTTCACTATATTTTTTTTAAAAACAAAAACCTTGCCCCACACTTTTCTCTTGTATCGTGGGTGCGCTTACAGACACAAATCTCACATACACAAACGCCCAGACCCGAAACAACCATCTGCAGGCCATACAAATTTTTGTTCCGTGTGGGAATCGAACCCACGACCCGTAGCGCAGAAGCCAATCGCTTAACCACAGCACCAAACGTGTCGTCAATTGTAACTATAAACAATAATAATTGGTCGTCTACTCATTCAACTTAAACATTTAATAACATAACATTCTTCACTGTTGGGCATCATACCCCAACATTGGTCCTTCAAGCCGTAATCTAGAATTATAATCTAGAGCAACAGCGGCATTACAAGTGTGCGTGGGAGCTGGGAGACGTAGAAGTCTGTGGTGGAGTGCTGCGGGCTCACGTCCGATGCTGCGCGCACCTGTATTTTTGGAGCCGGATTCGAGGCATATTAGATTGGCGATCGCAGATGTTGTCTCTAGCACAATGGTACTGTTGCCATCTTGTGTAATTCCTTAATCACATTTTACGAAACCCACGGGAACAGTGGCCTACAATTTGCCAGGACCTCACAACGTAAAAATAACAGTCATTAAAAGTTTACTCAGCCTTTTTATATCCAGTCCATCGTAGTTGTCTTTTTAATCCATCTGGGTATTTAGTAGTGTGTAATCATTCATTGCATATTGCAACTCCGTAATTCCTCCTTCCAGTATTAAATATACACACAAGATCGTACCGTATTTTAAACGTAGTAATAAATCTACATAGTTACCTAAAAATTGCAAAACCTAGATTGCGCGGATAGGTATGGCTTGGACCTGACAAACAGATAGGCTCGATTAGTTGGTCAGTATGTAGTCCATACGCGTGATGCTGTGATTTATCAACGCATAATTTTATGTCATCTTCATCTCGCAATATACACACAATGATAAGCATTGTATGAATATTGCGTTCAGTCGCGAAACATTGCAATTTGCACTCAACTGCCTGTGATGAAGTAATTGCAGACAGCAACATTAGTAACCACGCCACCACATCCACGAAGATTTAATGATAACAACGAAGATTAACATTTTTAAAGAATTATATTCAAGGTTGATAAAAGTCATTCGGTTATTATCACATACCATTTTTTTTAATGCTGTAATAGAACGCCTCGTCCACGATAGAGTAATAGAAGTTGAAGGCTTGAAGATTAGCCTAATACTTATAATATATTCTCTCGCATTTCTACATTTGTACCTATATGTCGAGATTGCGTCCACGTCGCCCTCCGACCGTGTCATACAGAGACTGTAGTTATGCCCTAGTTAGGCTAGTCTCGGTACCTACTATGTCATAGACACACGTCGTAGATTGCTCTACGTGATTTTAATCTATTGTGGACGAGGAGCTTTAAAGCTTTCCTACGACAAACATCCCTCCCGCAGGACGTTAAAGATCGAGCGAAGTGGAGATGGTAGCCGGGAAGTCTTTCCTGGTATGTGTAGGCTGGAATAACGTTAAGAAGAAGAAAGACTGTTCGTTTATTTACTAAGATATCTAGGCTAAGTATCTACTTATTAACTGAAAATATAGGAAAAAGTAGACCCCAAAGTAAAATGGACCAATGCCAAGTGGCGATGAAGTTGATGAGGTACCTACTAAATGTGTCTTCTAGGTACTTATGTAGGTACTTAGATAATGGATATTTACGTACAGCTGGACCTTGGCTTAACCTTGATTTTGAATCACTCTCACGAACGTGGAGTTTAATAGCCATAAATGTCGCGGATTTGCATGTTGCATTAGCGGTATCAGTGAAGACTTTACTCGAGCAATTCATGAAACATTGAGGTCAGCCCCCCCCCCGGTTCAGAATCTTTTCGGTAAGCAGTTGCCGACCGATTCGGTTTGTTATTTCGATCCGTCTATGATTCTCGTAACGAAAGAAAAACAGATTATCGAACCGTTCGACAACTGACCAATCGTAATGTTTTGAATCGGGGGGTGGAACAAAGTTAATTTAAGTACCGGGTAAAATGGGGTTATTAGAGAACCACGCGGCTAAGGGCCAGATTGACAGACCGCACTTAGACTTTACTTTGCTAAGTAAATTAAGCGTTTCATACGATATGAACCTTATAATTATACAAATTACTTAGGTTTAAGAACTTTATTTCTCAAAAAGATGAATTTCTCAAATAATATTCATATTCGTGTAAGCGAATGTGAATAAGCGTTTCATACGAATATGAAAATAAATTTTATAGGAATAAATGATATTCGTATTAAAACGCTAAAGAACTAAGCAAAGTAAAGTCTATGTGCGGTCTGTGAATCTCTCTCTAAGATGCACGAACATAGGCATAGGAGACTTTGATATATTTTTTTAACTATACAACCTTATTTTTACTTTACGAAAACCGAGACACCCCAACAAGATTTTCATCAGAACTGCCTGAATGAATGAGAGAAACAGGAATGTGTTTTTTTTAGTAAATCTCCAAGTTACACCTTAGTTTATGACGCGTTAAGTTCCCGGGATAAAAAAGTGGGAAATGCCTGAGATGTGCTATGCGGGGGTTGTCTAATACACGGAAACTGACCGAAAGACCGTCTCAAGCCTTAAGGTGTCTATTCCCGTCAAATGTTATGGATAGAAAACTACTGAAATAAAATTGAAATTTATGAAAAAAAAAAGTGTAAAAAATATGCCAATCGATTCTCCTAGTGATTCTGAACAAACTAGTTTCAGGTTTAGTATATACTAAAACTAAGCTTGTATACCATTTCAATACTGAAGTATACAGTAACATTGAAATCGTAAATACAATATACACAACACCTGTGGCCGTAATAGTTTAAGAAGCTCGTTCCTTAACTGAATTTCTATTAGCCCCGTGGATCTCTAATAACCACATTTTACGTTAACTTAATAAATCAAAATCAATTTATTTCGAACAACAAAATTCATAAAACACTATACAAAATAGGTTCTTGTGATCTTAAACAGTAACTAGGCTAATTATAGCTTAGGTACTGTTTACAAGCACACGCATATAAGGTGGGGCTTAGAACTTTAGACACTCAATAAATATTGACAATAATGTGGTCTATTCGGTACGAATTTTGTTTGACTAAAGGCATTCCCCATTTATTTTTGACGTTGATATGTCCATCTAATGAACGAATGGACCGAATAATGGCAATATTTATTGAGTAGTACTGAATGTCTGAGCTTTGCCTAAGGCTGCGTACAGGCCATGTTCAGATGATAAAAATCTAACGCACTATTTCAAAGCGCGCGCATCTACATATACTATTAATAAAACTCAAAGTGCACTTTGTCTGGGTTTATTAAATATTTTTCCAAAATTTCGATTAGGGGGTACTATACTATCGATAAAAAACGTTACATTTTTTCTCTCTGTTTGTTTGTCTGTCTGTCTTTCTGTCCGGGCATCACTTAAAATCCCGTAGATGGATTTTGATGGGACTTTCGCTGATGTATTGCGTAAAGAGCGACGATTTTGCTGATACATAAATGTCGCAGTATGATAGATAAAGCCATAATGTTGTTATGTCCCGAGGGATATAATTGTATACCGTAACCTAGAAATGTAATTATAATACGGTTCAAGTTTAGTGATGTAATTATATTAGTTACTTGATTAAGTTTAGTGAATTAATTGTAGGAGTGTAATGCGGGGATGCGGCGCGGCGGAGGCGGCAGCGGGGGCTTCGTTGTGTTTGTGAACCCCTAGCTGTTTTATGATCATATTCCTTGCGACAATTTGGGGCACCCCGACACGGATAGGTTAGGGATGACGGGGGCTAGATGAGCGAGCGAACGAAGCCCCCGTCATCCCCTTCGTATTAGGGTACTTTAAACCCTGCAGACAGAAATAGGAGGCCCGCGCAGCGGGGCTCCGTCGACTCTATTTTGGAAACCCAAACAACCTAAACCTTTCTATAAGCATCTTCCGATATATGATCATATCGCTAGGCATTTGATCGTATAACGGCTATTTTCATATTACTGCGACAAATATATTGTTTTATTTGATTCTATGGTAGATTTATAACTACATATTTAACCAGATTAGTTTAGTCAGATAAACATATTACTAGATTGCGACTGTAAGATAGTAATGAATCGCTTTCGTATTAACTATGTTACGGTAATAATTATATCCCTAGGGGTTTAACTATATTACGGCTTTATTTATCATACTGCGACACTTATACCATCACGCTATTGTTCATAGGAGCCGTGCAGCGGAACATTATTTCCACATACTGCGATATAATTAGGGATTGCAATTCGGCACCATTTTCAATCTTGCCGGAACCGGCCGGATTCTGTTCGATCCGGGGCCTAATTCTCCTAAAATAAATCTTGATAAATCACAACCGAACCATTGGCCGAACCGTTCATTCAGACAGTTCTCAATTTCAAAAGCTGTCGAATTGTTTGACACAAAAAACAAAATCAATAATTTTGAAAGTTTTCGAAAACAAAAACTGACAGACGGTTGTGGTTCGATTGCGTTTGGCAACAATTTATTTTAGGAGAATTGGGCCCCAGGTCTGATCCGACCGGATCCGGCCGGATTAGTCACATCAAACAAATTTTGCCTTTTCATTCTGAAATTAGCTACATAAAGTACATACATATATTCAATTGAGTGTAGGTATATGGTGTAGGTGTATATTCAAAGTTTATAAAAGCATATTTATTTCTTACGAAATCAATTTTATTTAAACTGTAATAATCAACAAACAGTCGTGAATCTATAAACATACAACTTATAATAAATCTGTAGAATTGGCGTGTTTGTTCATTGGAAATATTGAAAAAAAAGCAGGTGGGTTATAGGATAACAAATAGAATCCATTTCGATCATTTTTGGAATATTTGTCTGTTTGTCAGTTTGTTTATGCACGCATCTCTTGAAAAGTACTGACTTAATGCCGTTGACTTTTATAAACAAATACACTTCTCATCAAAAAAATCGAAACACTTCCGAAATTATCATTGTGGCGACAATTAAACAAAAAACAAGCATTAATTCATTATAGAAAAAACATAATTAATTAGCTGGAAGTTTGGCCTTTACAATGGTGTACGAAACTTCCAAAAATTTGTTTTTTTTTTTTAATTTTTATCCTATAAAAATGAATGGAACATTGATTTGAGATAAACGTGTGTTTAGAGTTGGAGTACATTTGTCGTGCAAAAAACGCAAAGTAACGCATTACTTTAAAATTTTCTGTTTGTTATTTGTTGATTAGGCTCTGTGACGTCTGATAAAAAGTTTTTTTTTCTAACGCACATGCATACTTCACCCGCAGCAGCCGCCCAAGAAGTAGCATTGCTGGATTCTGGGATTAGTCAGCGTGTTGTGGCTGCAAGATTGCATCTAAGCCTCTTGTCTGTTCATAGAGTGTACCAACGCTATCGGGAGACTGGTTTATTTACGCGCCATCCAGGATCTGGTAGGAATCGGGTCACTTCTGCGTGAGACGGCCGGTTTATTGCAACCGTTTGTTTGCGAAATCGACGCCTTCGCGCTTTTCAACTGCAGCAGCGGTTCCGAGTAGTTCGAAGGGTGACTGTAAGTGGCTCTACAATTTGAAGAAGATTGAAGGAACGTAGACTGGTACCACAAAAGCCAGCTAATGGGCCGAAATTAACAACAGACCATCGAAGAGCGCGCCTTAACTTTGCACTTGTGCACTTAAATTTTTCAAACCTACAAATGAGCAAGGCTCTCTTTTCTGACGAGAGTAAAATTATGGAACATCAACATAAGGAATTCTAAACCTTATGCTACCTACTATTAAATGGCATTTAGTATTTATTTTAAAAAATAACATGTTTTCTAATAATCCATTCAAAACAAAAACTTACGAGGTGTTTCGATTTTTTCGGTGAGCTCTTCGATGGTCTGTTGTTAATTTTTACCCATTAGCTGGCTTGTATGGTACCAGTTTACGTTCCTTCAATCTTCTTCAAATCATAGAGTCACTTACAGTCACCCTTCAAACAACAAGGAGCTGCTGCTGCAGTTGAAATGCGCGAAGGCGTCGATTTTGCAAACAAACGGTTGCAATAAATCGGCCGTCTCACTCAAAAGTGACCCGATTCCTACCAAATCCTGGATGGCGCATAAATAAACCAGTCTCCCGATAGCGTTGGTACACTCTATGAACAGACAAGAGGCTTAGATGCAATCTTGCAGCCACAACACGCTGACTAATCCCAGAATCCAGCAATGCCACTTCTTGGGCGGCTGCTGCGGGTGAAGTATGCATGTGTGTTAGAAAAAAAAACTTTTTATCAGACGTCACGACGTCACAGAGCCTAATCAACAAATAACAAACAGAAAATTTTAAAGTAATGCGTTATTTTGCGTTTTTTGCACGACAAATGTACTCCAACTCTAAACACACGTTTATCTCAAATCAATGTTCCATTCATTTTTATAGGATAAAAATTTAAAAAAAAAAACTAATTTTTGGAAGTTTCGTACACCATTGTGTTAGCGACACTACAATTTAATCATTATGGAGTGATTCTATCATTACAGTTATCGCTAATATTGGTATGTCAGGATTGTGAGCAAGGTAAATGTAGTAAATAAAACCAACATAGACTCTCCACCACTGAGAGTACTTATAATTGGGTTAGTGTTAGTAACATGAACTAGATCACAATATAATACTTTAGATAATTATTACAAGTTATTACAAGATCATAAAATAAGGACAAGCTAGTCAGATATAAAAGGTCAGACTTCTTCAGCTAATCTATACAGAATACTCTAGACGAGTGTTCCGTCGTGCGGTCCAAGAAGCAATCCCCCGGGCGCACCGAGCGAGCCGGTCTCCTCCCTCCAACGGGCTGTCGTGGTCCGATGTTGACGTCATGGTTAGTTAGGTGGCGGACAACAGATGGCGCTCACTCCACGAAGTTCCCGACACGGCCATCCTGCAAGGCGCATGCCCCAGGCGCCCCACGAGTCTAGGTAAAGCACTGAAACAAAAGCAGCATGAGAACTAGTTCTGCAAGTATGAACCGCAAGCCATAATACGCTTTTGAAACATCAGCAAATGCCCACTCTTCTACAGCTAGGTCAATTGTACTTAAAGGGGCTATGTCACAGTTAAGAGCCCTGGTTTTTCTAGAGCTTACCACTTGGAATCACTTGCATTTAAAGAGCTTTTCGCTGCACTTAAATGTACCAAGTTGTTTTCCAAGCTTTATTCACATTTGCTGGTGTTTCTATCCTTGCGAGGATTATGGTCCATCAAGGCCTAACTTCGGTGACATCTTCGGACCTTAAACAGAATCAAATAATACAGTACACATCTACGTTACACCTGATCACTCATCTTTGACTCATAATGTTACTCATGTGCATGTCCATGACCAAAGCAACATGAAAAGCATAAAATAATGTTGGAATCGAATAGAGCCTGATATCCCATCGTCAGCCAACAAGCTCATCAACCCTAGGTTGAACTTGTTGATATTCATTCCGTATCAACCTGGTTGCATATTCGTTCATAACTTCTCATCACAAACATTTTACAAACATTAGATTTCTACATTTTCACTTCCTACGAAGCATTTCACAATAAAGTACTATCTCAGATGCCCATAAGAAAGTTCTACTTTGGTTAAACATCAAATTATAGTTATTCAATAAATTATTATTATGCATAAACACTTAAAATATTTCTTTGTTAAATATCTCAATGATTCACAAAGCCATAATACCTACGCATTCGGACCATCAGCAAATGTTTCTATTACTGCTAGGTCAACCGCACTCAAAGGGACTATGCCACACTTAAGTCCTGGTTTTCCTAGAGCTTACCACTTGGAATCACTTGCATTTAAAGAGCTTTCGCTGCACTTAAACGTACCAAGTTGTTTTCCAAGCTTTATTGACATTTGCTGGTGTTTCAATCATGGCGTAGATTACGATAGAAATGTTTTATCTAGTTTCGCAAGTAAAATATAAGCAATACTATATGTGAGGGTGTGTGGCCACTTCATTTATTTACAATAACACTATAAAGCACTGTATTTATTAATTATTTACTTTGAAGAGTCTTTGTGCCAAATTTCAAGTTTATAACCCCATGGAATAATGATTTTCATACAAACTTTTAACTCCTATAATTTCACCCCCTGATGGGTTTAATTTACAAAAACGCTCAAACACGAACTTCTATTTCTAACTAGAAACTTTAATATTTATTTCATTTATCAATTTATAGCATCACCCGCCTTGGATCTAGCCATATCATGGCATCACCCGCCTAGGTTCCAGACCTATAACAATTATCACCAATAACAAATACTATTTCCGTTTTCATCTACAAAAATACATTTTAAACTTTTTTTTTTGTGTACCTACAAAACTACTTTTTAATTTCAATAAATTATTTTGCACTATTCTGCAACAAGAATTATAGCAAAACCAATAGAAACAAATAGGTATCAATATTTTCAAGCATTAATTTTTTTTACTGCATTTTCATTTATCAATTTATAGCATCACCCGCCTTGGATTTAGCCAACTTATTTGGCGTCACCCGCCTGGGATCCTGCTTTCTCAACATGGCATCACCCGCCTTGGATCTAGCCATATCACGGCATCACCCGCCTGGGTTTCAGCCCTATAACAATTGCTTCGTCATGTTCCAACCCCGGTTTGCCATACCGGGTGGTGCCTCAGGTCAACCCTGGTTGCATCTCACGACAAACTCTAATGCGACTGCAACGCATTTATTTACAGAAACAAATATAGATACCATATTTTGTTATTTTACACGAATAAACACAGATATCATTTAATATTTATTGTACTCGAATAAATACCCTTTGATATTATATTTCTTTCGTCAAACTCCCTTCACACATAAGTAGGTATAATAAAATGGTTGCGACTCACCGGATTTATCACCTTTTCTCGGTCTCACCATTGTAATCTCACTCAGGTTTTCGTCAGTCCGTCTACAGGGGAGTATAATATTTACATGTGGGTATACAATCATAATGTGGACTGGTTTTTTCTTGTTCCACTTCTGATGTTAGCGACACTACAATTTAATCATTATGGAGTGATTCTATCATTACAGTTATCGCTAATATTGGTATGTCAGGATTGTGAGCAAGGTAAATGTAGTAAATAAAACCAACATAGACTCTCCACCACTGAGAGTACTTATAATTGGGTTAGTGTTAGTAACATGAACTAGATCACAATATAATACTTTAGATAATTATTACAAGTTATTACAAGATCATAAAATAAGGACAAGCTAGTCAGATATAAAAGGTCAGACTTCTTCAGCTAATCTATACAGAATACTCTAGACGAGTGTTCCGTCGTGCGGTCCAAGAAGCAATCCCCCGGGCGCACCGAGCGAGCCGGTCTCCTCCCTCCAACGGGCTGTCGTGGTCCGATGTTGACGTCATGGTTAGTTAGGTGGCGGACAACAGATGGCGCTCACTCCACGAAGTTCCCGACAATTGTAAAGGCCAAACTTCCAGCTAATTAATTATGTTTTTTCTATAATGAATTAATGCTTGTTTTTTGTTTAATTGTCGCCATAATGATAATTTCGGAAGTGTTTCGATTTTTTTGATGAGAAGTGTATTTTAGTAGTAATAATATAAAGACAGGCACTAAAATTCAGTCTAACTAGATTTCAGAGCAAATTTCGGTAGTGATATCTTATTATGGTAGTGCCGTAGGTATATTAATTCTAACTAAATTAATCTTAATCAACTGTAATCACAATAATTCGGTAATTTGAGCACACCAGCAGTCTTATTCTTGAAATTATTACAATAATTATGTATAAACCTGTTTAATCAATGGCACTACCATCACAATAAAGCCAGTATTTTTCCAAGAAATCGGTGTGTATGTATTTTTTTTAATTTACCGGATCCGGTGACCGGATCCGGAAAAGTCACGCTGGATCCGGTAGACGTTAAATGATGCCGGATTACCGGATCCGGTTTTCCGGATTGCAATCCCTAGATATAATCACGTAAAATTCCGTTGATGGATTTTGATGCGCCTTTCACTGATGTGTTGCCTATAGAGCTGCGCTTTTACTGTTATAATGTATCACCACGCTATTGCTCATAGGAGCTGAGCAGCGGAACATTATCTCCACATATTCCACATACTGCGACGTATAAGCTTAATACGTCGGATAGGTGTTATCCACGATAAGCTTAATACGTGAGATATGTATTATCACGCTACTAACAATAAGGACTGCGCAGATGTTTCCTAAGAATATCATCTAATTTTAAAGAATTTGTCAGAAATCAGCGTAGCAGAATGCTGTAGTGAGAGATCGGTTATGTCGGTACTATGTTCTGCGTTCGAATCTCAGTTTTGCTTTTTGTATTGAATTTTTTTGCAATGTTTTTTTTTATTTTTATTTTCGTCATTGTTTTCAGTAGGTATTATAAAAAGTAGTGTCCGACCGAAGGTTCGGTTTCGGTTTCGGTTTCGGCCAGTTTCGGCCAAAAAATCTTGTTTCGGCTACAGTTTCGGTTTCGGCCAAAAATCAGCCGAAAGTTTGGCCACGCCGAAACTCAATGTTCGTGAATTGTCACGTGTCTTCCGGCTAACTTCGGCTGAGTTCGGGACTCGTGTGTGGTTGCCAGCTGAGTTCGCCGGTCGGCGTGCGGCGTGGTTGTGTTGTATTTGTGATTTTGTTTGTTGTTTTTTGACAAAGTTTACCGAATTTAGTACAATTTATTGTAATTTTTGTTGATACTGATAATTAGGTAAATAATTCTTTAACTACCAACTATCAAATACAAGATCTCAATGTCAATAAATAATAAATTAATCTTTACGACATTCAACACAAATACTCAATTAAGAAGTCTGTACTTTACGTTTATGTGTTGATTTCTGACAAAAAGTCTAAGATTTTTTTTGATGTTATATTGTTAATATAGTATACCATAAATGAATAACTATTTTCGTTACATATTTCCAATATTGTCTTTCATTTCATTTAACACGAGAAAACTGTATCTATATGTGTAAAAAAGGTACTAGATTTCATTATACAAGGTGGGGCAAAAGTTATCAACCGATGTTCATCATCATCATTCAGCCGAAAGACGTCCACTGCCGGACATAGGCCTCCCCCAAGCATCGCCACATTGACCGGTCCTGTGCTTTTCGCATCCAGCGGTTTCCCGCGACCTTCACCAGATCATCGGTCCACCTTGTGGGAGGCCTACCCATGCTGCGTCTTTCGGTGCGCAGTCGCCACTCCAGAACCTTTCGGCCCCATCGGCCATCCGTTCTGCGAGCAATGTGCCCCGCTCACTGCCACTTAAGTTTGGCAATTCTTCGAGCTATGTCGGTTTCCTTGGTTCTCCTGCGGATCTCATCATTTCTGATATGATCACGCAGGGTAACTCCGAACATAGCCCTCTTCATTGCCCTTTGGGTGACCTTGAGCCTTCTTATGAGGCCCATTGTGAGCGACCACGTTTCAGTGCCGTATGTAATCACTGGCAACAAGCACTGGTCAAAGACTTTCGTCTTGAGACACTCCTGTTGGAACCATATGTCTTCCAGTCCCAAATCATTCAACTGAGGAAGGAAAAAGTCGTTGATCATGGCTCTGTAGCGCTCACCGTCCACAGTAACGGAAGGGCCAGTGACGTTCTCGAAAAAAAATATGAAAAATGCCATAAAACGAGCCCGTATCCGTTCGATCCGGTCATCAATTCGGCGGCCACTTGACCGATATCATTTTCTGGACTGATGAAAAAAAAATCTAATATATTAAATTAACATAATCCACAAGTAGAACCAAACATTTTCATTCCTAAAAAAAATTACAGCAAAACAACATTGGGTGATTACTTTTGCCCCACCTTGTACAATAGAATATTATTTTTACATGTCTAAAAAAGGTTCGGTTTCGGTTTCGGTTTCGGCCGAAACTGAGACCGGCGCCGAAGATTCGGTTTCGGTTTCTGTTTCGGCTAAAAAACCTGTTTCGGTCGGACACTAATAAAAAGCCTATCAACGCCGTGGTTCATTTAATAATTGATAACGGTTTTTTTTCTATAACTATAATTATGTATATGTTACCGGCAATGTGTATAATGCAGCTATTCTATACAATGCCTAGGCAATGTATAGAATACCTGGGACCTCCAGACAATGTATGAAATATCATGAATATTATTGTCCATTACATACTTTGCCTAGGTAATGTATACATTTCCTAGGGATTGTATAGAATACCTGCTGGTCCACCGGCAATGTGTGAAGTAAATAGACTTGGTCATTCATTTGGGGCATCCCGACACGGATAGGTTAGGTTCGAAGGGGATGCCGGGGGCTAGATTGAGCGAGCGAAGCGAGCGATCGAAGCCCCCGTCATCCCCTTCGTGTTAGGTTATTTTAAACCCTGCAGACAGAAATAGGAGCCCCGCCCGGCGGGGCTCCGTCGACTCTCCTTTGGAAACCCAAACAACCTTCCAAACATCCCCATAAGTTTTTCATTTGTTTTTATTGTGCCTCGCGTGGAGTTTACTGCCTGCTCGTACGTCTTCCCCTTCGCCGCTCTCGTCTTTTTCACACATTACCGGGTGCGCATTCGGTATTGTATAGAATGCCTAGGCAAAGTATAAAATAAATAATATTTCATACATTACCTGAACGTTTTAGGCATTCTATACATTGCTTAGGCATTGTATAGAATACCGGATTACACAGATTGCCGGTAACATATATAGTGAAATGAAATAATAACAGTCAATCGGTCGCTAAAATATGTAAACAACGTGTAACATATTAATTCACAATAAATATCAATACTTATACAATATACAATTATAATCCATTTTGGGGTGCATGAAAAGAGCCTCCACGAGTGACGATACTTCAGTACGTCCGGCGCACCCTGGGCAGTCAGCCCCGCTAGCAACCTTGCTGATTGGCTAATCTTTTCACCACAGCATGAGCTATTTTCGTATAGCTCGTGCTGACACGAGAGAAGAAGAAGATCCATTTTAGCAAGGAAATGTAAGAAATAATAGGTTTTATGAACCTTAACGGTCAATCAAGATGAGCAGAAACTCTACTTGAAGAAATGGTTCAAAAGATATTAGTGCCCTGGTGGGCCACTGTCTATTATTATAATAAATTGAGTAGTTACATACAAATTATTTAGTTGCTGCGACACAATGTTGTTTTCCGACTTCCACGCGGGCGGAGTCGCGGGCACTGCTAGTTCTATAATAATGGTAATGTATTTACAGTTATACCACGCGCACTATCGCGCGTTAACGCGCGTTAGTGCGCAGTGACGCAGCGTGTAAGAAAAAAACTCGCGCCCCAAATTAACTGACTGCGTGGAGCGATATCGCGCTAGTCGTGCCCGTTAGCTGTGCCACCGTGCGTTTGTTTTTGCCTACTTATTTTTATTCCTTTCAGGTGGTTTAGATACGAGAACTTACCACTATCGCAAATCAAAAATACAATTGTTATTTTTTTATTTTCAATCAACACTAATAGATCACGTGGTTTTAAAGAATTACAATCATGAATTCGTTTACAGCTTGAACAGTATAATAAGCAAAAGCTTCTCTCTGTCAAGTTAAAGTGTTTTCAATAGATGTTGTTTCTATACGTCCTAACAATACGCATTTCAGTCCTTAGCATTTTTTTCAAAGACATTCCTCCTTCTACAGTTTCGTTCCATCACGAAAAAAAATCGTCTCAGACTAAGGTTTTTTTTATTCAGACAGTCAATTCATTCGTGAGAGAACTGATTTACGCGGGGATACTACTACTGATACCCATGACGAAAAAAAGGTTATTTTTAATTCACATAGCGCGTGATTATAAATCAAATTACATCAATCACTAAACTAACTACTCATAAATATACGTCGAGGAAGGACGGATTCGGAAATGGATTGTTTAGTAAGCAAACTATGATGTCCGCATCGAGATAGATATGCGTTGGATGAGATTATTACGGTGAGAAGGCCGCAGAGCCGTGTAAACATTAATTTTATTATGTACATAAGGTTCTCAACTATGTGGCAACCTAAATGTCTTGTACAGACAACAGCACAAGTTACTGACTTTTCTGAAACTTTTTAGGTATTTGAATCAGTGCAAGAAACGATCATTTAAAAAAAAAGTATTTTATCGTATTATTTTATCTTTTCTGTTTTTTTTTGTATACAAAATAATATTTAATAAGATACTAATTTGCATTCTTAAAACTTTTGAAATTTGTACAATCATCATTTAGATTTGGTGTTGACTGTACCTACATACTTAGGTTGATTTCGCAAGCTGCTTCTCTATTGAATTTGCTTCGTTTCGTATAATTCCTACTTGAAACATGAACGTTTTACATACAAGGTTAATCGGAAAGGGGGTATTAATCCGCGGGCCAATTAAAGTATCACTGATAACTGTTTTAAAGCATTTGTTTAATAAGTAGGTATATTAGTTTTTTTCAAAAATTCTTATTGCTGCTTTAGTTATGAATTCAGAAATGGAGCGTCTAATCCGTGACTCAAATATGACCTAAACTGTAAACACAGCTGATGCTGAGGATAGATAAGTAGAACGAAAGTAATTAATTATTATGGGTACTGTAGTATCCTTTTGGATTAGTACTCCCTTTTTTTATTTTTTATCGTGGGAAAGTCCTCATGGATACCCTTCGCCCGGGGAAGGCGAAGGGTTATGCCGGACTCTTACCGGCTAAAAACCCACGGTGTTCCTTCTCCTGACCGTTGGCTGGGGTCGCGGGATACGCAGCTGCATGCACCGCGACCCCGGCAGGCCTCGATCCGCCAGCCCCTGGCGGACCTCTCCTTCTGTGGGGCGTTGCCCCACGTCCTCCTGAGAGGCGCGCACGGAACCCTGCGCTCCGCCTTTTCGGGCCTGTTACTGGCTTGGTTACTGGTCGGGCGACAGGTTCCCTAACCCGTCGCCCGTAGGCCACACACTAGGATGGCCGGAGATCGTCGCGCGCCCTCCGGCGGCGCCCGGTGCGTTTGGCGCGGGAAGGGAGAGTGGCCGTCGCCTCTCTCTCCCTCTCCGCTCCCTCCTTGGTTGCCATCACCACCTCGCAAAAGGAGGTGACGGCTTCCCACACACTCTCGCTCCCGACCATGGACAGAACCACGGCCGGAAGCGAGAGGTCACCACCGACTGCCGCGACCAGTTCACGGCGCTGTGTCTCCTACGCAGGGCACGCCTGCAGCGTGTGCAGCGCCGTGTCCTCAGGGTTTCCTTTATCCCTAACCTTGTAGAAAATTAATAAGTAAACACACTCAATTTGTGAAGTAAATTATGAAATTGACTTAAATTGAGAGAATTTCACCTAAAACTGGTTGTACTGATTTTTCCTGAATTAAATTTCAGTCTGACGACACAATTAGAGTGGCTGGAAAAATGTGGATAGGAAGAGCGCATAATCGTAAGGAGTGGTGTAGCTACTAATAATACCTACTTAGCTATGGGTATAAAAGGGATTGGTGATGAATCCCACGCACATGACTACTTATTAATTTATTTGCAAAAGTTTAAGCTTGTAATAGTTACTCTATTCACTGTAAGGTGAGTTCTGAGGTTTCTCTACAACTTTACCATACAAAGAATATAAAATAGCAAAATAAAAACATGGTTGATATAGCTATTTTACGATTTTTGATGATGTTTATTACGTTTTTTCGGTAGCAGTATCCTTATGGCTACAATTTGGTTTACTATTGTTTTACAAAAAACGTATGACAAAAGATTATTTTACAAACAAGGTTTGAAAAACTAATCATTTGAAAAACTTTCATTTCGCAAACATATTACTTTAAAAACAATCATTTGACATAACAGGTTTCGCAAATGTTTTACTTGGGAAATAATTCAACTGTTAAAATATTATTTTAATAATAATCACATGACTAAATAATTCGTTTGCCAAATTGGTGATTATACAAAAAGTTAGAAGATAAATTATTATGGCGTATTGAAATACTAAGTGGGCGAAAGACTGAGGGCGAACAAAAATATTGAAAATGGCGACTTAAAATTACGAATTTGAGGTACTTACTAGTTATTCAAAACGATCAGCATAATAATTCTTAAGCGAACAAACACCCACATTATTGTTTTATGTTTGTAAGGTTGCATGGGTTTCCAAAGGAGCGTCGACGGAGCCCCGCTGTGGGGGGCTCCTATTTCTGTCTGCAGGGTTTAAAGTAACCTAACACGAAGTGGATAAGCGGTATCGCGGTAAGGAAATGTATATTTTCGCCCACTCAGTATTTCTTTCGCCCACTCAGTGTTTTTTTCGCCCAAATTAGTATTTAATTCGGACACTTGGAATTTTAGTTGTTAGCTTAGATTAACTGTTTCCCACTGATAGTAGCTCATTTTACGAATTTTAGTCATTCATTAATTATCGCCGGTTAAGTTAATTTTTCGCAAATATATTTTAATGCCGCTCGGTTTAGTATTAAAGTATCTCATTAACAGCTTTCCATATATTATTTATTCGCCCGATTAATAATTCCCCATAAAATATTTACCAAGCAATGCATTTTCTCAAATGTTATTTATGCTTTACGTTGTTTTGCCAACTAACATGTTTAAAAAAATAATCAATTTGTAAATTAATGTTTTAGCATAATATTTTTTTTTAGTAAATATATTGTCTAATGAGTAGTTTATTAAACAATAGTTTGTAAAATAATAAATTTATCAAGTATAATTTTGACAAATGTTATTTTTCAAATGAAAATTTGTTATTTGTTTTTTGTCAAATGATCGGACACCCTACAATTTGCCTACCGCTACGTCAGGACCCGGCTTTCGTTGAACAGAGTAGGTATACTTAGTACAAGTATGCAGTTATTATGATGAAATCTTTCAGCGTTCAATACTTGATTGCATTCCAAAATGTAATTTTAACAGGTGGTAGGCTTAAGACTATGAGATCAATTATGGACCCTGTTGGGCACAGCATGTTTTAGTAGGAGAGTGGAAGAGCGCTTACACTTTTTGCTTGATTGCAATTCAATTTTTGAAATATTGTTGATAGATATTTTGTTATTAGTGATTGTAATTTTAATATTGTAAATTGTCTTCATAGTATAATTGTATGGTATAGTAGCTTCTGTATAATATAGTAGAAAGACTTTTAACTTATTAATAAAACTATTAAAGGAGATCTTTGATTTTGGGCCACCACTATGTACAGTATATAGAAAAATAGGAAAAAAATAGGAGATTTCCATAAAAATACAAATAAATTAATTAAGAAGAGAATTAATTAATAAAGAAGAGTGCTCTTGTACCTACTGGAATTATTATTTGGTGACATTTTTTAATATGTTAACCATTTTTTCTGGTAGTCATGACAGTTGTGTTTGTCATTGACATGAGTTTGACAACTTTGACAGTCCTAGGTTTCGTGTACAACACCTGCAGTTCTATTTTATATAATTAAAACGTAATCGAAGTATTTTCGTCCATAAACAACGTACCTACATACGATAAGTAAGTACACAAGAAATTAACACTATGGGGTCATTGACATGTCAACAGTTGTCAAAATGACATTTCACATAATTTTGATCCGCCATATTTTCATGTGTTGTGTTGCTCTCCTTGACCAAGATAACTTGAATGTACAATTAAACTAAGTAAAATTATAGAAAATTAACATTAAAAAACGGTTACTTTATTGTCTACCTATATTTACATATAGTGTACATGGTGCTAGCCCAGGCTCCATCCATACATTTCTGAAACATCTCCTTTATTTTAATTTATAATGGTTTCTGGTAATTTATTGTATATTTTATAAACTTTATTTTATTTAGAGAATCTTGTAGTTTGTACCTTCAGCTTCAAAAGCAAGTAGGTACTGGAAAGAAGTAATGCTTCGTGTCTCTAATTTTGGGATAAAATAATGTGAAGTTATGCAAAAGATTCGTGCAACAGACATTTTACCAGTCTTTGTTCTGTCTGCATTTGTGATTTATTGTACTACTCTTCTTCTTTAATCTGTGATATTACAGACAACTTATGTCAGTTCTGCCACAGAATAGATAATAGTACAGGTAGTTCTGCCTTGATCGTGCACGGACATACAACTTCTACGTAAGCGGTATACGCAACACTGTTTTTGCAGAAATCAGTGTTATATTATAGTTTACTATCGCACCTAATGTTATATTATTGTAGTCTCTATAATTTCTTTATAACTTATGCCGATTACCGGCACAACACGATATTATTTAACTATGTAAGGATTATTAATAGCTACCCATCTCGCTTAACTTTCATCATACAAAAATGCAAATATTCAATTAATTCAAGAAATGTTAATATTTGCATTTTTTTTACAGAATGTAAGATAATTGCGGTAAACATTTTATATATTTAGGTAAGTAAGTAAGTATTCAATCTGGGGCCTAATTCTCCTAAAATAAATCTTGATAAATCACAACCGAACCAAGGCCGAACCGTTCATTCAGACAGTTCTCAATTTCAAAAGCTATCAAATTGTTTGACACAAAAAACAAAATCAATCATTTTGAAAGTTTTCGAAAACAAAAACTGACTGACGTTTGTGGTTCGATTGCGTTTGGCAACAATTTATTTTAGGAGAATTGGGGCCCTACACTAAAAGGTCATTAAATAAAATATTTTTTTAACATAAATTGGAAAGCAGCTATGTATTTACTTACGTTCGGAGAAAAAATAAAAATATTTAGGTAGGTACATAACGTGTGATGCTTGATTTTTACAAAATTGTTATCAAAAAATATTACAAACACCTAGGATTTTATTTGCAAATAGGCATAGCCGAAAATCGTGATCTACGAAAAACTTAATTTTGTAGCTAGTAGGTAGGTAGTCTGTTCAAAACTTGATAAATAAACAAACTAACTAACTTGGTTGTAGGTTTTGTTGTTAACTTGGTTCTGCTGGCGCTGCCGCCTAGGCCGCGGAGGCCCTCAAGCGGCGCAAATATAGTAACCTCATTGGTTGCTACGACCTTGAGCCGTTTGGGGTCAACAAAACGCGCGGGTGATAGGGTCCTAGTGCACATCTATTCTACAAGGAAATTGCCCAAAGGCTGGTCGACACTTCGCGTGACCAGAGGGCTGGCTTATCCTTTGGCAAAAGAATTAGCGTTGCCATCCAGCGTGGCAACGCTGCCAGTCTTCTGGGTACGCTCCCAGATGACAGTGATGCGGGTGAATACATATTTCGAGGTGCATATTCTACGTGTTTTATTCTATACTTTAGATTTTAGATTATAGTATGCAAGTAGTTGTGCCGTGTGGTGCCGGACGTAAAGAATAGCACTACCCCATTTCTTCCCATGGGTCGCTAAGGGATTCACTAGAGGATGGGCAGCAGCGTTCTCTGAGTATTTTAACAATCATACTGCGATCGCCGACCAGCCTGCCAAGCTTACGGCAACCCCCCCCCCCCCCCCTACATGGAACACAGGACCGGTGGATGTGGCGATGCTTGGGTGAGGGCTGTGTCCAGCAGTGGACGTTTTTCGGCTGAATGTTGATGATGTACCTAAGTAGTTTATAGATATAAGGTCAGGTGGGGTAAGAGGGACGCCAGGTGAAGAGGAACAGTAACTCTTAAATAGAAAACTATAAAGCCCAGCTCTATGGTTACTCTGTCGATAAAACAGTATTAGGTATAGTTTCAATATTTTATGGATAGATGGCACTACAACACAATAAGTACGTGAGTAAAACAGAAAGAAAAAATCAGTTGACAAACTATAAAAATGTGACCTAGCGGTGTTTTTTGTGGGCGATTTTTTAAGGGATAAAAACATCTGTGATAGCCGCAATTTTGTTGGTAAGTGTAATTCTAATGTTGAATCTTTATTTTCCGCATGATAAGTTGTTTGTAGCATGTGTTTTTAGTGCTTTTTCGATGTCATCAAAAACATAAGCTACAAAATACCAAGCCGGGAAAGAGGAACTACCATACCAGGTTAAGAGAAACATATGTTCCTCTTTCCCGGTTTCAGGGGTAACAAACATTTTGCAAGTTGAAAATCACCTATCTAGATTAGGTAGGTAGAAATACATGGTTTAACTCATCTTGGCGCGCGGAGCTATTTGTGCATGCGCTTATAATTATTATACAGCTTTAATTTGTGTGGTGGTGACTCGGGCCAATTGACAGTCATTCATCGTACCCATACAAGGCACTATGTGTGCGCGCCAAAATGTGTTGATATCTCTATACAACAGGCTTGTTAGTTGTTCCTGTAATTTATTTTTACCGTATTGGAGGTACATATATTTATTTGTTACAGAAAAAGTAAAATGCCTCGAAATTATATAAGAAAAACGGAACGGAGCTCTTACCCGAAAGAAAAATTGTTAGAAGCAGTGGCGGCTGTTAAAAGTGGTGCACTGTCGGGTTATGCAGCCTCAAAACATTATGGAATACCATACCATACCATTATTTTGGTCATTATGTATAAACGAAGTGCAGTATATTCGTTCATGCATAACGATCAGAGTGAAAAAATTACAGAAAAGTGTTTTAAGTTTTTTGTACGTTTGTTAAGTAAAACAAAGATTTTTACAATTATTTGTGTTTGTTTTTATTCAGTTGAGTTACTCACGGTTGGAAAACCGATTTAGATACATTTATAATAAATACACACCACACTCACTTAGTGACATTCATCGTTTATTTTCCTTAATATTTTTATTAAAAACCAAATTACAGTATAATGTTTTTAACATTCGTAGTTTACAACCCCTGACCTTACTAATATGTTCCTCTTACCCCATTTTTTTTTTATTGTTCGGTAGTGCTAAATTATGTGTTTACTTAAAATTAAAAACACACAGCGTCGATATGAAGATGATTTTGTGAACGTACTTATTAATCCCTGCTCTATGGTATTATACCTGTTTGTCACCGGCGAGGGGCCAATATTTATTCATATTTTTATGAGGTATGTATGGCAACCCTTTTGAACTGTCATAGCGTTTTGTGAAATTCCCGCTCACCGGTCGAAAACTTTTTTCGCTTCGGCAAAAGTGAATTTTCTTAAGTTTTCCCGTACGTATCGACGTAATTTTGGAGTGCGGAAGTGCAAAGTTACGGATATGTTAGTAAAATAAGTGAAAATGCGACGATTCGTGACTTCGAATCGTATTCTCACGGAGAGAAGTAAAGTCCCGATACATTAGATCAGTGGAGAGGCAAACTTTACAGTCAGGACCTCAGGTGGTAAGTAAGCCGTTCCCGCCCAGCTAGAGGACAAGAAAAAACCACTATAAGACATATTTGACTCACGAATGTGAGTCAAACCACCAAGTAAGTCAGATTTCAAATTATTTGCAATTTTCTGTCCCATAAAATTATGCAAACTAAATCTCACTTAATATCTGAGTGGGCATCCACTCTGACCGTTCCTTATAAGGCGGTATCGTCATGCTCCACGGCGGAGTTTTTAGTCAATCCTAGCTCTGGGCAACTGGACTAAGAAAACCACGAGGTGGTGACCGATACTGCAAAGATAATCAAAAGTGTAACTCCAAGCATTGTTCAGACACTTTTTACACAGAAAGTCAGTGTAGCAGAGTTCTGAGTTCTCTAGTTAATGGTCAGTGGACCAGCGGTCTAGTGTTGAAATCTTAATTTTAAAATTTTAAATACCTACTTATGATTGGATGGAACTAAAATGTTCAAAAGTGTGGACTTAATAGACAGATTTCAAAGATCTGAAGTTAAACAAAGAGTTTTGTCTTCTCAATTGGGGAAAGGACTATTTAATTGGAATCTTAAAAATGCTAAATTGAGCCAACAACTCACTTGGCAAATTAATGTAAAGAAATTTATTTTAAAAATGAATAAATAATAAGTTTGTTTGGCTTTGATCAGCTTTTACAATTAGGTAGTTGTGGATGTACCTAATACATGGTAACTTCTAAGGTATGAGAAGAGTTCTAACTGTAGAACATCTCTTTGATTGCATTGTGATTTGGCACATTTTGTACATTAACATCAGTTATACAATCCTTGGGGGTACAAGTACCTAACTAAATATGACTACTTACTGAAATAAAGTAAACAATATAAAGTCTTTAACGGAGAACAAGCCTACATCAATGCAACTCAGATAAAATAACCTATAGACTGATAAAACAAGACTCCTGAGATTCCTAAAGGAAACCAGACTTAATAATAAGAATAATAGTCCTTTCCTTCCAATAAGAAATTACTGTCAGTATTTAGATATTAAGGGGAAGAAAAACAGCATGTATAGTTCTAGGAACAGACTGCTTTATAATTATAATTTTTCCCTGGTTCTTACATTCAATTTTTGAATGAGCCCTCTGATAATAATATATCCTTCCACAAGTATAATAAGGTGATACAGTACCAAAGTCACACCGGAAATGACACAGATAATAAAATACTTGAAGGAGCAACAGGTGCACACCCACACAGACAGGCATCAGAAAATAAAAAACTGGCAAGCCTACGCTTCCTGTTGAAAATGTTTTAGTACCATAGAGCAGCGGTGGCCTCCGCCCTGTTTTCGACCTCCGTGTACTGAACATGTATGTTCATTCATACCAAGAATTTCTGACTAATTTTTCATGCCGTAATATCAGAGGCTTGGCAGGCATAAGTCTGCATAGTGGAATAGGATATTTCCAATGCATATTATTTACATGCCAAGAGCAAAATCCCCTTGTTAACACATAGTATTTTTTTACCAGGGTGAGTTACTACAAATTTCATCTCTCTCTTTTGGGCGATGAATTGGTACGTATTGCTCATAAGAAAATTCATGCCAATTTGCCATTAATCTTTAGTCTATCTAAAAGATTTCTCCTTGGTCCACCAGGACCAGTGCAAGTTGATCTGTCAGACTGTGGAAGTCTTCAGACTCTTGGAATGAACCAGTGCAAGTTGACCTGTCAGACTGTGGAAGTCTTCAGACTCTTGGAATGAACCAGTGCAAGTTGATCTGTCAGACTGTGGAAGTCTTCAGACTCTTGGAATGACTGGGAAGGCAACTAAAGTGCCCAAAATTGATACTGAAACTAGTACATCAAATGGAATACTAGAATAAACCAAATAGCATTGCCTGAAGAAAAAATATGGAAAGATAGGGCTTATTAGGCGATACTCTGATGAGAATTTTGCTAAAGTAAATAAAAATTTACTAATTCAATTGAATTTCGCCGTTTTTGGTCCTCAAGGGGCTGACTACACTGTCAGTACCTTAAAATTTTCCTGGAATGCTTCAAGCGAGATGCTTATTCCGCAACCATAGAATGAGTCGAGTGTTGCCACCAAAGGTGTTAAACAATTTTCAGCCGCCAAGACCACGACGGTTTTACACCAACGGTCATGCCTTCTCTTCTTGACAAACGTCGCAGCGGACGCGGGTTTGGGACGCCCAGTTGATCGATACTCAGATGTCAGGCATCTGAATGGGAGAACAGGGTAAATAGCCTTTTTAATTGGAAAGAGCTGTTAACAGTGTATGTGTCGATTCGGAATCGATCGCATGGTCTGTAATGTTTATTTTTTGTTTGATTGTTATAACCTTTTAGTCTAGTCTGATATTCGGACAGTGTGGATCGAGGGTGGAATACGATCCCTGAGTTTTTTCAATATAGGTAAATCGCAAGTTGTTGAAGTTGACAAGGAAATCAGATTTCTATCAGCTCATTACCTCTCGGAGGGGTACAACTGCACAGCCGATTGCCTCTCAAGACAACGGCTATTTAAGTGGAGTCTGTTTCCCACTGCAACAAACCGATTATTACATCGTTGGGGCACTTCAGACGCAGATCTCTTCTCGTCTGCAGAAACAACCGTGTTCAACAGATACGTCTTGCTAGATTGCAGACATCACTTAACATGAATTTTGAATTCGCGAATTCCGTCATTCATAATTGGAAATTTCGCCTAGGGGGGATATTTCCTCCCCCCAATTTCACTCCTCGAGTTATAGCGCAACTAAACAATGCCAGAGACCAATATATTACTACCATAACACCACTGGGAAAAAACCTATTGGTTAGCGTAGCGGATATGAAGTCACGAAAGCCTAGCCCTAGAGCTGCCAGTGACCATAGAAAGACTTTCGGAGAGTCCAATAGATCCAGCATCAGGCTTACCTCCAGCTCATAGCTTATGTACACCAACTGACCCCTCAGGCTAGGTTAGTTGGAGGTGGGGAGAATAAAACCACTGTTGGTCAGAGATAGAAAAACAGCTGTTAAATACCAGATGGAGGCATGGATAATTGACACCTACTATCCAGCCATTAGAAGTTGGTGATTTGATGTGTTGATGATGAAGTCAATACTCAAAGAGTCACAGATACAACAGATAGCTAGATTTCTTGCCTATTTACATGTACAGATCTTGCCTACAGCACAATGTTAGCTACACATGTATAATTCAGTTGGCATCACATAAATCGTCAATTTTTTACATTTTGTCAGATGAAACAAGAACAAGCAGAAGATCATACACTTCTGAAGCAAGTAGTGCTATTAATAAGGCTATAGCCACAGCACAACTACTGGACCTGAAGCCACCAGTGTGGCATCCTCAAGTTGTCTTCAACGTAGCTTTTCTTGTTTAAGTATTTAAAAGACAAGTGTATGGTCTCACCTTACTTGAAAAACATGAGAATTCTATATATTTCTTTCAGCAAATAATATAATCCTAAGGCTAGTTAGTATTAGCTTCTAGGACTAGCTTGGTTTGGCATAGCCAATCAGGATGGCTATTGCTAACACGCAATACAACAGGTTTACCCAGTTAAATGTATCAAGCATCTAATTTTCCTATCAGGAGAAATGAAAAGCCAAGAAGATTACAGTATGACTTATATATTACAATAATTGGCGAATTAGTCTCTACCTCTTAAACTGTTACGAGGGATTGGTAAAGACCTGTTTTGAGTGATATAGGAGTAGCAGCTACCTTAGGATCATTCAGGTCTACAGTAGCCTCAACCGGCTGGCTAGAGACCCGTCCTATGCATGATATGCTGTCTATATGTCTTATGTGTGTAGGAGAAACTGGAAGTTAACATATTTTCAGGAAATACTATTGTAAAGAAATAGGAATGACTACAAAGGAACCTTATTGCTCTTTGAGAATCTTCAGCTTTCTCATGTTATTAAGGATTAATTGATGTAATGGCATGTGTTGATTTTATTATGAAGAAGTTAAATTGTTTTTGATTTATGATATATAATTATTACAAGACATTTCTGTTAAGAAATTGTAGAGATTTATTCTCTCTAAGACTGATTGAACATCAACAGTGAGATTACTTTAATATAAGTAATTCTCTTGTGCTTCTTTAAATATTTATTATTCTATCACATAGCGTTTTGTGTTTGTCACCAGCAGATATCAAACAAGTCTTCATATCGACGCTGTGTGTTTTTAAGTAAACACATAATAGAATATTTTGAATGAAAACAAAATTATTATTATGTGTTGAAAGAAAAACACACAGCGTCGCAGGAATATCTTCCTGGTGAAGAGACTATGACAGTTCAAAAGGGTTGCCATACATACCTCATAAAAATATGAATAAATATTGGCCCCTCGCCGGTGACAAACAGGTATAATACCATAGAGCAGGGATTAATAAGTACGTTCACAAAATCATCTTCATATCGACGCTGTGTGTTTTTCTTTCAACACATAATAATAATTTTGTTTTCATTCAAAATATTCTATTAAACCACATTTTAACTATGGTATGGTTTCATTTCCATTACGTCGAAAGGCAGTTCCCAAATTTTTAGAGATACATATAAAAATACGTGTTTTTACTTGTACGAATCGAAGCGTTTCTCTTACCCCAAATTTCGGGAAAGAGAAACAATTAGAAGACCTGGCTTTGTAGTCAGATTGTTCCGTTATTACTGGAAGAATCAATTTCTGTGTTAAAATAACAGTTAGCATGGTTCGTTAGCGAAACTTTGTTTGTATTGCTATTAGAATGCATACATATTTTTAATAGCTAGAGGTCGTTATGTTCAAAAACCAGTAAACTATGTTCCTCTTACCCCACCTGACCTTAGTTTATATTAGGATAAAAATAATAATGTAAATAATGAATCTCTATAAATTAAAAAGGTTTTTATAAAGTTCTACATATCGTCGTTGCAAATCTCCTATTTGACATTTTTGTAGAAAATGAGATTTACAGAAATTCGAATACCACTTTTACGAGGGCGGTTCAATAAGTACCCGTGTTTGAAGACAGTTTACGTTGATAAGGCAAGTTGGTGTTACCATCGTGTGCTGTCATTTATAAAAAGCCGCCAAAATAATTTTGATGCTGATTCATAGATGAGTTTTGATTTGACAGCAATTTTAGTAAGACGTGTAACGTAGTTTTCGGCAAGATGGAAAAAGTGTTGTATCGTTTAGTGATTCGCTTTCTAGTTTTGGATAGAAAAACATGTGAGGAGATAAAACAGAAGTTGAATGCTGTTTATGGGGACCCTTCGCCATCTATGACTACAGTCAAATATTGGTTTAATGAATTTAAACGTGGTCTTACATTCGTTTTTGATGAGGAGCGCCTAGGATGCCCGACAGATGTGGTTACTGAGGAAATCATTGAAAAAGTCCACGACATGATTCTCACTGATAGACAAACGAAAGGCTGCGCAGTAGCGAAGATTGTAGGTGTTTCGACGGGAACGTTAAATAATATTTTACCTGATAAGTTGGCGGAGAAAAAGTTATCACCCCGATGCGTGCCGCGATTGCTCACGGTGGACAACAAGCGGCCGCGGCTCTCAACTTCGAAACTGTGTATGTCGAAAAAAGTACTTCGGAAGTACTTTTTTGCGGAGTGTTGTCACCTGATGAGACCTGGATTCACCATTATATGCCGGACACCAAGCGACGATCAAAACAATGGGTTACTCCCCAATAATTTGCTCCAAAGAAAGCGAAGACGGTTCCATCGGCCGAAAAAGTTATGCCAACGATTCTTTGGGATGCGAAGGGCGTCATACTCCATGGACTTCGAAGAAACAGGAAAAACGATCACTAGAAAATACTTCAGTAAGTTATTAGACCGTTTTGACATGAAATTAAAGGAGACACAACCCTTTGGCGAAGAAGAAAGAGTTGTTTCACCACGACAACGCAACAAGCACATTCATCTGAAGTTGTCGCCGCCAAACTGAATAAATTGTGTTATGAATTGCTACCGCATCCCCTGTATTCGCCCGACCTGGCTCCCTGCTATTTCTCCTTGTTCACAAACCTATAGAAATGGCTCACGGAGAAAAGAAATAGCTGAAATGAGGACGTCATCGTCGAGACAGATGCATATTTTTGAGCGTTTAACAAACCCTATTTTTTTTATGGGTTAAAAATATGGCAGGGCCATTAGGAGAAGTTTATATCTCTAAAAGAAGACTACGAAGAGAAATAAAAAAAAAGATTTTGAAAAAAATTAGATCTTCATTCCTAACACAGGTACTTTTTGAACCGCCCAGGTATAGCGTTAGCGTTTAAAAAAACTCCCTTAGAATATCTTCATAATTCACAGATGTACATCTCATTTTAAAAATATTCTTGGTGTCCATTACATTACTTTGTTCATCAAAACGTTCGTTTTTCTGGGAAAGATGCTTTTCACACTAGGAGATTCTAAATTTGTAACGACGATAGGTATATTGAATCTTCTGGTTTTTTTTTGGACTTCTGCCTTGACCATTAAAATTAATTTTTAATCAAGCTACGTTTCATAATTCTACAAGCCATTTTTTCATAGATACCGAACAAGGAATAGAAACAATATTTACAGTTTTATTCTGTTTTACGTTATTACGTGAATGTGTCAAAAAAGGTCAAACCACAACTCAGTACCTACGTGCAAAACGATGTGTGAATCGGTAACACTGTATCCATAATGTCTCGGAGCTACATCCGAGTAAAAGGCAGTTACGCAAGCAAATGCAGCACAGTCGCGATTTCGGCAGACATTCATCAAGACGATTCTAATTATTTATTGAACAACAGGCACTATTCAGAATTACGATACTTAACCTTTTGTTAGTTCCATAACATCATAAATTAACGCACGCGAGTCAATTCGTCTAGTTTCATCAATTTCATATTATTTAGATCCTCGACAGTGTGTGAAGCCAAGTTTTGAGCTTGGTATTAGTCAAATGTTTGTGTACCGGGCTAATAATAGATACAATGAGACCTCCTCTGTTTATGACAGAAAAAGATCTGGCCGTCCTATGTATTTATGCTCTAAGGGCCGTCCACGTAGTGTTCGTACGAAAAAGGTGGTCAAAGCAGTAAGAGAAAGAATTCGAAGAAATCGTGTCCGAAAGCAAAAGATTTTATCTCGGGAGATGAAGATAGCACCCAGAACCATGCCGCGTATTTTAAAAGATGACTTAGGACTTGCAGCCTGTAAGAGACGCACTGGTCATTTTTTTACTGATAATTTAAAAAAGAATAGGGTGGTAAAATCGAAACAACTACTGAAGCGGTACGCAAAGGGAGGTCACAGAAAAATTTTGTTTACGGATGAGAAAATCTTTACAATTGAGCAACATTTTAACAAAAAAAATGACCGTATTTATGCTCAAAGCTCTAGGGAAGCTTCCCAATTAGTCGACAGAGTGCAACGTGGGCATTATCCGACTTCAGTGATGGTTTGGTAGGGTGTTAGCTATGAAGGAGTGACTGAGCTATATTTTTGTAAGAAACATCGGCACAATCAAGATACCATTCTTGAGAAGGTAGTTAAGCCCCTTAACAACACCATGTTCAATAACCAAGTATGGTCCTTCCAACAAGACTCGGCGCCGGGTCATAAAGCTCGGTCCACGCAGTCTTGGTTAGAAGTGAACGTTTCGGACTTCATCAGAGCTGAAGACTGGCCGTCGTCTAGTCCCGATCTTAATCCGCTGGATTATGATTTATGGTCAGTTTTAGAGAGTATGGCTTGCTTTAAACGTCATGATAATTTGGAGTCCCTAAAACAATCCATACGATTGGCAGTGAAGAATTTTCCCATGGAAAGAATGCGTGCTGCTATTGATAACTGGCCTCAACGTTTAAAGGACTGTATTGCAGCCAATGGAGACCACTTCGAATAAGATTTTTATATTTTAAATTGTTACATATTTATGTATTAAACTAACACACTGTAAAAGTAATAAATATTATTTGCAATAAAAAAAAATGATTTTCTTCGTCACAATATTTATGGCAAGACTAGGTATACATATAACTTTAGATTTTTATTTCTTGTTTCTTTATGTAATGCATTTAATTTCTGTAGAATAGGTGGCTAACGGGAGACCCTAACAGCAAATCGCTGTGTATTCCTGTAGGAATATTAAGTATTATGTAGGTATGATTTTAGGAACTTCTTTATAGAATTTGCCACCCATTGAGATCTCAATTCACCTATTTAGCGTACGTCTTTTGTACCAAACTTGGCCTCCGTTTCACATTTACGTTTTTGGTGGGATTTTTCTTACGACATCAAGTTATGAGCAATGTAAATTACTTAATAGCAAAGATAACAACATTAATCAAAGTTTTTAATTATTTAAATGGAAAATACGGGTCCAATTTAACCGGTCAAGTTAATATTACAAATAATATATTATAAATATTACATTTGTCAAAAATATAAATACTTTCTTCTTCTTCATTAAAGCCTTTACCCAACTGCGTTGGGTTCAGCTTCCAGTCTAACTAGATGTGGCTGAATACCAGTATTTTACACAGAATAACTGACATCAGACCTCCGCAAACCAGTTACTGGGTAATGCCGATATCTTAAGGTTGGACTAGTTGTCAGACTTTCGGACTTTACGGGACTACTCGTAACGAATATCATAGGTATTCGTATGACACCCGGGACCGACGGTTTAACGTGCTCCCCGAGGCACAGAGGGGTCTCGATGTGCAACGAGTTGTCACCCATCCTCGGACTGACCGCGGCAAGCGTAGCTTAACCTTATGCAAATCATAATTATGATCTTAGCAAATCATATGATCCGTGCGGTTGTTACGTCACGAGCCTCTATTATACTATAAATACTTTTAACCCCTCGAATGAGCGATTGGTAGTCTTCTTGCAAAATTGAGGAACTCACCGCGAGAAGCAGTCTGGTGAACATGAACTGAATGTTCCGCAGACGTAGCATGACCACCGTAGTCAAGGGTTTTGTCGACGGAATAATAGACAAAAACACATACTGTCATTGTGAATTTGTCATTAAGCCTATTCTTTCATAGACAAACCCTTGTCTTCAGTGGTCATGCAGTATTTTCTATTAGATCTGTGGATCTTGCTACATCTGCAGACACAGATTAGTCATATTTGGCTACGACTGCAGGTCAGGAAAGCGTAGACAGTAGGTAATAAGGTTTATCAGAGGAAAAATTCTTTGTTTCAAGATTGACATCGTGTCTCGAAGTTGGCGATAAGGTTACCCTGATTGAAGTTAAACAACGGAGGAATATTGTACTCTGATAATTTCGCTGATGACGGTATAAGTTCCATTGTTCCAACTTCCCTGTCATTGGTAGTGAGCCTTTCACCAGTTACCGGATGTAGTTCCAACCCCCGATCTGCTTCTGAAAACTAACAGAAAGACCCAATAACACTTTGTCAGGCCAGCGGGCGTAGCATGACTACAAGGGTTTCGTCGACGGTAGAATAGACAAAATGACATATTGCCATTGTATGTAAGTCATTTTGTCTACTTTTCTGTCGACAAAACCCTTTTCTGCAGCGGTCATGCTACGCCTGCAGGGAATAAACCCAGGAACATAACCCAAGTAGACAGTACCTACATAGCGTTCGATACTTCTGATGTTTTATTTTTATTACTTGTATTATGCTGTGCGAGAAAGAAACGTGCCAAGTAAATAAAAACAATGAAGGGTGGCAAAGGGTATCATATCGTAAGAAGCAACCGAAATACCGTTACGTGGGCAAGACAGGAAAAGCGCGAGATATGGAGTGTCAATTTAGAGCGGCTGATAGGAAAGTTCCCATATTTATCTCGAATATTCACAGCGCGACAACTGAGAATGACATAATTACTTACATTCGCAGCAAGACAGAGGAAACAGTGTATCTTGAGAAAGTAATTATGAAGCAAGAACGGAACCATATTGCCTTCAAATTTTTTGTATCTGAGTCCAAATTACCATTGTACCTAGACGAAAATTTGTGGCCACAAGGTATCATATTTCGACGTTTCGTGAATTTTAAACGTCGAAACTCGAACAGATTTGTATCTGATAACGGCTTGAATATCAGTAACAATGGATAAACGCCCTTATCGTTTCGCCAGCTTCAACTGTAAGAGCGTAAAACGTTCCGTAGACAGTGCTAGGGAACTATGTCGCTCCTGTGATTTAGTAGCGCTGCAGGAAACATGGTTACTTCCGGAGGAAATACCATTCCTAAGCACGATCGATTATGGCTTTGGCCACACTGGAACCTCAGCAGTGGACACGTCTGCCGGCATACTACGCGGTAGACCTTATGGTGGGGTCGCACTTTTATGGAGAAACAGTGTGTTTCCACAAGTTTCAGTTGTGGAGTGTGATAATCCTCGCATATGTGCTATTAAAATAATGAGTAATCGTCCAGTGATAGTGATGAGTATATACATGCAAACGAATTCTGTGGAAAACTTGCCAGACTTTACGGACTGTTTAAGTACGGTGAGTGCTATTGTAGATGAATACGGGATTGAATCTGTTTTTATGTTGGGTGATTACAATGCCGATATTTATCAATTGTTTTTTAAAGAGCTTGTAAGTTTTTGCAATGAACAGTACTGGTCATGTATCGATGTTGACTTTCTGGGTGCAGACTCGGGTACATATACTTTTATAAGTGATGTGCACGGGTCTTGTAGCTGGTTAGATCACTGCATAGTGAGTCAAGCGGCAAAACAAACGGTTGTAAATATTTATGTGAAACATGACACTCTGTGGTCGGACCATTTCCCCCTTGTCGTTGAATGTAACTTAGATCTTTTAACACCAAAGTTGCCTCAAAAGTCAAACTATAACAACAATGATGTAGTATGGGGTGTAAGAAAACAGGAACAAATTGTTAACTATACCAGCGAGTGTCATAAACGACTGGGGAGAGTTGATTTTCCTGCAGAGTGTACAAACTGTGCTGACTTCTATTGTAATAACCCTGCCCACACGCGTACTCTTGATAGGATGTATTCTGACATTGTGGCCGCCTTGCGCGGAGCATCTGTGTTGGGTCGAGTGTGCCCGAGGGTTGGTGGTTCGCGCGTGGTGGGTTGGAATGCTCACGTCAGAGAGGCTCATCGGACGGCCAGGAACAAGTTTATCGAATGGGTATCATGTGGTAGGCCTAGGTTCGGTTTCATGTTTAATGAAATGTGTGAGAGCCGGAGACTGTTTAAGTCTAGGTTGAAATGGTGCCAAGACCATCAAGACCAAATAAAAGTGGACGCACTTGCTCGATTGCATTCGAAGGGCGACTTTCGCGGATTCTGGAAGGGTACGAATAAGGTAAACGTAAAACCTGGTCTTCCGGTGAGCGTCGACGGGGTGAGTGACCATAGAGACGTTGCTAATGCCTTCAGAAACCATTTTGCTGTAAAGTCGACACTGGGTCCGCCGTGTGGGGTTTTCGGTGCTGAGATACCAAATAAGAAAATGGGAGTCCGTTTCACTGCCAAAGAGGTGTCAAAAATTATTAAAGATATGACTAAAGGCAAATCTCCGGGTCATGATGGTCTCAGTATCGAGCACCTGCAGCACGCTGGGCCTCATATATCTAGGGTACTGGCAATGTTCTATTCACTGTGCGTGAGCCACTCTTACCTGCCATCCGATTTAATGAGGACTGTCGTAGTGCCTATAGTGAAAAATAAAACCGGCGACATTGCAGATAAAAGTAACTATAGGCCTATTTCATTGGCCACAATCGTAGCTAAGGTATTTGACGGTCTGCTTAATACACAGTTAAATAAGTTCGTAGCGCTGCATCATAATCAGTTTGGATTTAGACCCCAACTGTCTACAGAGAGTGCGATACTGTGTCTTAAGCATACCGTCAGATACTACGTAGATCGTAAAACACCCGTGTACGCGTGTTTCCTCGACCTGTCCAAGGCTTTCGACCTGGTCGCGTACGATGTTCTGTGGAAAAAACTAGAGGACATTAACTTACCACATGATCTTGTGAAAATCCTCAAATATTGGTATACGCACCAGGTCAACAGCGTAAGATGGCCGGGGGCTATGTCGGAGCCGTATAGGTTGGAGTGCGGCGTGAGGCAGGGCGGATTGACCTCGCCAACTATATTCAACCTCTACATGGACGCACTGATCGTCGCGCTCAGCAGTGCCCGTGTCGGCTGCCATGTTGATGATGTTTGCGTCAATAACCTTAGTTATGCTGACGACATGGTGCTGCTGAGCGCGTCGGTCTGTGGCTTGAGGAAGTTAATGCAAATCTGTGAGGAGTACGCGTGTGGGCACGGCCTTAAATATAACGTGACCAAAAGTCAGTGTATGGTGTTTGAGACGAGAAGTGCAAAATGCCCGCAAAGTATACCACCAGTTTTTCTTAATGGTGTTCCCCTAGACTGGGTGAAACAATTTAAGTACTTAGGGCATTTAGTCACGGCTGACCTCAGGGATCATGCTGACATCGAGCGGGAGCGGAGGGCGCTGTCAAAAAGAGCAAATATGTTGGCACGCAGGTTTGCACGCTGTTCTGATCAAGTTAAGATCACACTTTTTAAATCATACTGCACATCTTTGTACACGTGCAGCCTGTGGGCTAGCTATACACAGGCGAGTTACAGTGCCCTCCGCGTCCAGTACAACAACGCGTTCAGGGCGATATTGGGGCTGCCCCGCTTCTGCAGTGCCTCGGGCATGTTTGCGGAAGCGCGCACCGACTGTTTTCACACCACCATGCGCAAGCGGTGCGCGTCCTTGGTGCGCAGGGTGCGGGCCAGCTCCAATGCTGTCTTGACGATGATCGCAGGACGTCTGGACTGCCATTATATTAGAAAGTGTTGCAGTAGGCATATATCCAGGTCATGCTAAATTAATAAATTAATTATTTGACATAATGTGTGTTGATGGATTTTTTGTTATTGTTTGTTTTAATTGTGTATTATTTTAATTTATATTGAATTTAATTATATTGCTTGATATTATATAATTCTAATGTAATGTGTATTCTGTTTTATATGATTTTAATTTGTTATAATTATAATTGTACCTATGGACTATGTCTGAAATAAATGAATTAAAAAAAAAAAAAAAAAAATTGCGCTTACTTACCTTGTTTATCGTGAATCGTGAGATCGTGAATTAACATAAAATCTAATTACCTAAGTGTTACGGAACATAAAAAGAAATATACTTACGCACAATTAAATATGTATAATGAACTTATGATTGTTGTGTAGGTAAGGTTGATCCTGGAGTGGCCAGTACCATGTTAGACCATCTTCCTGGTCTTCTCACGATTCGAAATGGATTGTTTGTATCTTTCTTAGATTGACCTGGACCCTCGATCATCATCATTCATATGTGAAGAATCTAATTTCATCTACAACTAGTAACCTGTTGAATATGCAGCAGAGAACATAATTACCCCACCCCGCATTTAACTAACATTTACAATTAGTGCAGAAAGATTAACATTTGATATTCTTCTGTAATTAGCATTTTAACAGTTTCAAGTGCCATTAGGTACCAACCAGTGTCCAAATGAATAAATCGTTCAATGAACATCAGGCCTTTCAAGTAAAATGAAGAAATCGTATTCTGTGGTGTGGAAGGTCCTACTGCAAAATTAAGCGGCGGGCCTCCCGCGTCGCCTATAGAGGTAACTAAAGGCTACGGAGGCTTGTCGGAGCTACGCGCCCTGAATACGTACGTCCAATGTGACTAAATAGCAGATTGTTTAGCAGACGAAATAGCTACCATAAAACACACAGGTCATGGATAAGTTTGATGACAAATATAATTAGGTAATTTATAATGATCGAAGGTATTCAGCCTATTTAGGTAGTGCGTTTGTTGCAATACAGAAGGTACAACCGATGGATAAATACTTACATATTTAGAATGAACATTTAATTACTTTCGTTAAACAAATCATTACTGCACCGTCAAAATAAACAATTTTATACTATTATAGAATACTGCCAGGCCTTAATGGTTGCGAGGTCGTTCAGCAGTAGCCCGAACCTAGTTTTTGGATGGAGCAAGATCTAAATATGGGCGCCCTTTAAGTACATGTAGGGTGGAACCATGCTACTTACTCATTCTTATTTCTCTATCTAAACTTGAGGCTTAATCCCCCCCCCCCCACCCTTAGGCCGCCGCTGAGTACTGCTGACTTTTACGAAATTGAATTAGTTTTTGGTAACTATCCCCAGTTATACAATGCATTGTCGAGGAGGCGACCCTCTTACTAAATCTTTTAGAAGAGAGGAAATGACCTTTTTCTCATCGGGTTTATCACTGAATATGTTTTTTTTGGTAGAGTATCTTGTTGTCCATTGGCACCTGGATAAATCCCCGCATATTGGTAGTTGACTTTTCGACTACGAAATCTGTCACACGCCCAGTGTTGCAAACAAGGCGATCATTTTACCGAGCAGGGAAAGGATCGACTACTAACGCAGTGATTACTGAGAAACCTACGATATTGTATTACATTGCACAAACAAATTTAAGAGGTTCTCCTTTCATAATAAGAGACGTTGAGTAAAACCCATTTAAGGAATTGTGTAGTACAGTGCACATATAATTTACGTTCCACTCAAAAGCGACAGAAGTGAAGCAATATAAACACATTACATTTTTATTAGGCCAGGTGCCTATAATTCAGATAGATTTTAACCTCTTGACGTTCACGAGAAGCGTGATTCGGAAACGTTACAGCGGATGCTTCAAGTTTTGTAACTGCGACCAGAACTGTCTCGTGTAGAGAAACCAATAATTATTATTTGGGAGAAACACAGCCGAAGATTGCTACTTGCTAGAGACTTAGCATATTGTACATAGGTATTCTTCGGCGGCACTTATGCTTCTCCAAACAAGAGAGGTAAACATGGGTTTAATGCTCTGTAGCACACCAGCTAGACAACTGCACCGCTGACGTTTAGTGACGACTTCTTGATGGTTTCTTCTTCACAGCATAAACACTAGGAAGCGGTGAAGGGAGGGCTTTTTGGGGGATGTCTATATAGTAAAATTGACGTTCAAAAAGAACTAAGTAATTCTAGTCTATTTTGAATAAATGAGTTTTGAGTTTGAGTTATTCCTTCCATAAACTTATTCAGTCGTCAGAGCTTCAACCACATTGATCTGCGTGTTCTTTGACTCGAACGTTATTAACGTTATAAGTACTTACATACTTCTTTACTCATCTTGTTTTTACCCGACTGCCAATAAGAGGGCAATGTTTTTGGTTCATAGTCATAACATACTTACACAGGATCTCGTGCCACCGGTAAACTTTTACTAAATATTTTTCGAAATAGGTACCTACTTAGATTAACTCTAACAAGAAATTATGTAGTCAGATCGGCTGATGACCCAAAGACTATGGGATGTGGATTTATTCGAACAACTCTCCTATGAGTTATTTTATGGCTTAGATGCTCATTTGATTACCTAAACTATTAGGTATAGTTCTATTTTCACCTATGACGATCATGATCACCACATTTTGTAAGCAGGCACAGTTTGTTTTTCAATGACAACTATACCTACCTAATATACATTATCCTCCCACTTCGTAACATGTTGCAAGCTGAAGTAGGTAGGTAGAGGTACGTATACGCTGTCCCAACTTCCCAAGCTGTGAATAAGGCATCGTAGCATTTTCTGCAAACATAGTCTATTGCGATGAGTATGTACTAGCCACAAACGGTTCTTTGACCTAAGTAATACCTACTATAAATTCGAATGCACTTCATGGTTCTCAAACGTAACTACCATTGCGTACTATGCAAGATGTAACTACTGTGTAGTTTACCGACACTTCGCGCTGATGACGATAAAGATCCGTGTAGGGAAGCGACGCAATATCCAGTTATTATTATAGATACTTCAACCGTCCACTTCACCTCTGCACGCAATGCACCTTGGAGCTGATCAAAGCGACTCTGACGACGATTGACAGCTGGTAAGAAAACCTGCTTAGCAGTGTTGCAGCTTACAACGTTTGACTGACGGATGAGTGATCACAGAGCCACTTATGAACTAATCAATCTCCTTAAGTAATAATACAGGGTGTTAACGAATTCGTGTAATTCCTTCAAACCACATGATCTATTAATGGTATAGATTAACCCCGCACGGGATTTAGATTGATTAAAAATAAAAAAGTTTCTTTTTTCCAAAATATTTTTTTTATGTGATAGAAAATTTCGATGCCATGCATAAATGAATGAAGGCACGGCGACACAGCTGACGGGGACAACTAGTCCAATATCGCTCCAAACAGTCAGTTAACTTGGGACGCTAAAATTACTCAGATACAGAATACCATGGTTCATTTCTTGAAAACTTTTTTTTGTTGATTCTTAAAAAAACCTATGCAGGGTCAATCAGTGTCACCAGTAGGTCACGCGGTTTGAAGGAATTACACGAATTCGTTAACACCCAACAAATATGACAACTACTAGAAGAGAAGATTATTATGGTTATGGATATGGTTGCAACTTTTGTATTTACAAATATAAACAACTGCTGCTAGCCAGTTAATAAGTAGTTACAAAATATAGAGCTAAGTCTTTAATCACATTAAGACTAATGTATAATGTACACACAGAATCTGTTTGAGTTTGTTGCGTATTTTCTCACTGTTTTATTCCATTGTGATACTTACAATGATTGTCAAGAGTGCACCAGATAGCGTAGGTAATTGCTAGTGACGCAACCTAGTGCAATACATGCAACCTCTATGTTTTTTAAGATGAATAAGTACATAGGTACAGAACGTAAATGATCATGTTTACCAAACTTTGTCGGTGGATGAAGGCAAGTAAATAATATGTACCTACATTATATCTATGATTTAGAAATCCCAAATAGATAGCTATATTAAGTAAGTAGTTACTTGTATGGATGTGTGCGTAGTGAACGAAGGTCGGTAACAAAATTAAATATGCCATCCATCCGTTTTATTTATGTATTTTATACACCAACGAAAAATACGCAATCAGTCACGACACGACCATGTACCTATATTGTTGATGGCAATCCACTTGCCAAAAACACGATCAGAGATAATTAACGTTTACGTAACAACTGCAATTATTCTTACGTTATAAGTTATAATGCATTGAATCTTCGCTTTATCGTTTTGAATTTACTTTTAAAATGTTTGAGGCTAAACATGCACTTAAGAAGTTTGAAAGTGGCATCATCCATTTATTCGCGCAAAGTACGAGATCGAGTTAAGTTACTAATTTGATTGATGATTCAAATTATCTTTGGATACTGGCTCATGAGACACGGGGGGCTAATAACCATATTCAATTTCATATAATTCGTTTTGACAGTCTGTTAGGATGCAGTGAATGCAACTGCCGACTGGATGTGCAATTGCAGTTATGAAATTTGATTCACTAACTGTGTCTTTATGCTCCCAAGGTCTAAGGCATAATAGCGTTATTGTGCTAAGTGGAAATAGGAGGAAGGAGACGATCTAGATTGGTCCTTTAAAAATGGTCGGCGTTAGTCTTGCAAACTGTGGAACCGGATGCACTAAAGTAAAGATAAATACAAGAATCGTGAATGTAAAGGAAACAATGGGAAAGGACACCACACACAAATAAAATGACTTAAAAAAATAAAAGGAGTAAAATAATCAACTTAGGTAATATAAAATTCATAATTATGATTAATTACGTTTTACTCACGTGTATTTTTTCGGGATTGCCCGATTAGTTTCGGATCCAAACGGAGCCCTTAATCATGAGCTGATTGAGGCGAAGGCAATCCCGAAAAATTCACATGAGTACTTAAACCGTAATTAATCATGTATGAATGTGTCTCACGAAAGTTATAGTTATAATACAAAAATATTATAAAATTGTAACTGAGAACCTCCTCCTTTTTTTGGAAGTCGGTTAAAAATAGTAGAGGACATTCTGTACTGCAGGGACCTAGTTTTTAACAAATAATGGCCCTGATGGCTTGGTGTTATGTTATGTATCTTTGTTAAAGCATGAACAAAAATTATAGAGCATGCGGATGGCTCTAATCGCGTTCGGGACAACGGGCCTAATTCTCCTAAAATAAATCTTGATAAATCACAACCGAACCAAGGCCGAACCGTTCATTCAGACAGTTCTCAAAGCATTCAAAAGCTATAAAATTGTTTGACACAAAAAACAAAATCAATCATTTTGAAAGTTTTCGAAAACAAAAACTGACTGACGTTTGTGGTTCGATTGCGTTTGGCAACAATTTATTTTAGGAGAATTGGGGCCCCAGTTCAAGTTGACGCTACACAAACCGAGTCGTCGGTGGTCGCGTTGCTCACTGGCGCTGGCGCTGGCGTACCGAAGCATGCCGGGATCGCGGTGCATGCAGCTACGAATCCCGTGACCCCGGTCTAGGGTCAGGAGAAGGAACACCGTTGGTTTTTAGCCGTTAAGAGTCCGGCATAACCCTTCGCCTTCCGCGGGCGAAGGGTATCAACGAGGAAGAACAAAGAAAAAAAATCGACGCTTTTGCTCTATGTAGGTACTATATAGGTACTCAACTAGGTACTACTAATTGTGAGGTCAGGTTAGTTCCGTATCAGAAAAAAAACGTATTATGATTACATCATGAAACATTTATCTACCATTCTCATCTTCTGTAAGTTAGTGTGTTAGTATTACGATTTTATTTGGTAGGTATCTTATCGAATGAACAAGTCTTTCAATAGGAAGCACGTCTTTCACTTTTTGTTCATGATGCCCCAATAAATTTTTGTAACGTTTTTATCGTTCATACGATACGAATTAAACAAGACTACTGTCCTAATAATTTAAGCGAATGTCCTATTTTAGATCGAATGCAGTTTGTTCTATTTTCATTACTTCGAATTCGAACACGTTTCATTTACTATTTGTTAGGGTTATCGCATGTGAAATTGCAACGCATAAAGCCAAATATAACAACTAAAGAAATGTATCATTCAACAACCATGGGTCGCCGATTTTTGCGTTGCGGACGGGACTTCTCGCATCGCTTTGACGTGTGTCGGCTCGCGAACCCTAATTACATCGACAATTTTTTTTTTACTATGTAAATGTAACGTGCGTCTATGTTATTTCGGCTTTTATAAATACGAAAATCGTTTTACCTATGATTGATAGTACCTAGTTACCTGCGTTCGGTAAGAAATTTTAGCACGGAGGAGATCTAAATATGGCATTCTCAATCTCTAGGTAGATACAGGTACTTTACTATTATAAAAGTATTCAAAATATTTTTCGGGAAACTTCTAATACCCTTGGGTATTAGAAATAAGCACTAGAACACGAAATTCTAAATTCTTCGTATCTTTTGCGAAAACATGACTGTAATTTTTAGGGCATTTTTGAATAACTTATAGGTAAATGTAGTTTTCATCCCACCTATTCGAAAAGGACGACTTGGTTCGCCTTTAAGTGCGCCCAGAGGTGGTGTTTTCTATTAAGAAACTTTTAGCGGGCAGGAATGAGTTTTTAATCCTCTTTATTAAATAAGTGCGCCGCAATTATCTTTGCCGCGCACTTTTTGAATTTGGAACATTTTAGTGTTCAGCGCCAAAGAAATCGAACGCAAATATTGTTTGAAGACTGGCTGGTACGACGGCCCATAGTCGCGCCGCCGCGCCGGCACCGCGCGCCTGCTGATTATAAAAATAAATTAATAATAAAGAATGAGAACGTAGCGCTAGCGCGTGTTAAATTAATTTCATAATTGCGAAAACGTCTCAAATGTAAATATAAGTTGTTAGTTGTTTTATTATTAGATACTAATTAATTTCAATTTAGTTGTTACTCTGTTTTATTAAATAATAATATTACAATAAAATATGAGGCGCCTTTTATTTTCTCATAGTGGGTGATGAAAAGTAGAGTGTATCATCACTCGGGCGCAAAATTATTTTTGGCTCGGGCGATATACTTTGAATCCCTCGCTACGTTCAGGATTCTACTAAAGAATCCCTCGCTACGCTCGGGATTCTACTCTAGAATCCCTCACTTCGCTCTGGATTCAAAAAAGCGCCCTCGCCGTAAAAATATTTTTTGCTTCCTTGTGATACAATCTACTATTTCATCCCCCCATCTCGAAAAGAGTATTTTTGCTCTTCGTTAACTGAGTGCGAAAGCCGTTTTTATCCGCTAGAGGATAAAGTAAATTGAATTTAGAACATCGTGTGCACCAAGTTTGTGAATTCAAAACTTCATTAAACCTATTTACTTCTACCTCTATGGTGCCGAATTTATCATACAACCTTTTTTAATTTGTTCAAACTCATACTCGGAACCTTCTTGGTGTAGGTACTTACCTAAATTATTACTTTTTTTTTTATTTGCTTTATAGTTCAATCAAGGAATGACACAAATGTGGATAAAGAGTGCGTGAGCGGGAACCTAAGCGATTTCTTCAGAAACTTATTCAGGGTGCTTAGGGAGAAAACATACTAAAAGCACAGTCTACCTATATCTTACTCCTTACAGTCGGTCAACGTAGAACATTGTCGCAGAGCAATCGTGCGGGGGCTTGCGGGGTGAAGGGGCGGAGGTTATGTCCCGAGTAGCCATACTGCGTACTCGGGACATAAATTCCAGGGCTCGCACTTTTTGATTTCGAATATCATTGATTTCGTTCATAGAAATTATATTAATTTATTAATAGTATATGTATATGAACCTATTACGAGAATTTTATTATAAAGTCTGTTTAAACTCAAACTCAAACTCAAAACTCGTTTATTCAAAGTAGACTAGTATTACTTAGTTCTTTTTGAACGTCAAATTTAGGTAGTTACATGTGACTGCACCCCCAAATGCTCCCACCCTTCACCGCTTCCTAGTGTTTATGCTGTGAAGAAGAAACGGCGCAACAAACTCCCCAGCAACACAGTTCAGTCTGTCAAGTGAATAATTAAATGAGTCTATACACAAAAAAGTAAAATATTAATTACATTGATTAAATTATGCAAGTTGATGATGGTAAACAAAATATTTACCTAGAACAATTCTGGATGAATTGAAAACAAAAGTAAAACTAAGTATCTAAATATAGATAATTCAACATAATATAAACATACAATTATATACCTACACTCAATATATATAGACTCTATATATTCCAATACATTATTATTACTACAGTTAATGTGAGAATAATGTAGGTCAATGTCAGTAGTACAAGAATAACAATGAGAAATTGCCTTAATGTTGTCATAGCATGTAAGAGCTGACCAGTCCCGACAGACAGCACCCGTTCACGAGCATGACGAGCGCATCAGCATCGCTTAACTCAACCATATTGTAGGGAACTTAACAACCCAATACACAACGCCACCGTCAGCAGGACATTTTAGTGAGCATGACAGCCTCAACTGCCAGACAACAGTCAGGTTAATGTAGGAATACACAAAAAAAAAAAAAAAACTTACTTTACTAATCCAAGATGGCGGCACACATACATTTTCAAATGATTGTTCGTGGGAAGTCATTTCCATGGTTCTCGGGGTCACTGATGCCAAAAATAACGTCAAAATCCAAATCCAAGATGGCGGCCATGAAAATTTTCGTCTAATCATCATGGGTGTTAATTTCATGGTTTTCGGGATCATTAATGCCGAAAATAACGTCAAAATCTAAATCCAAGATGGTAGCCATGAAAATTAGAAAATTAGTCGTCATGGGTGTCAAATCCATGGTTTTCTGGGGTGCGGATGCCGAAAATGAAGTCAAAATCGAAATCCAAGATGGCGGCAATAAAAATGTCAAATTAGTCATCATGGGTGTCATTTCCACGGTTTTCGGGGGTACTGATGCCGAAAATGAGGTCAAAATCTATATTCAAGATGGCGGCCATGAAAATTTTCAAATTAGCCGTGATGGGTGTCAAATTCATGATTTTCGGGGACGCTGATTACAAAAACAAGATTCATTCTCAAAAACTAAGTTAGGATAGATAGATAGATAGATAAGACATTTATTTGGCACATACAGAAAACACAACACACAAAAGCACAATTACATAAAACATAATACTAGAACATAGAAATATTAAAATAAAAACACGTTAAAATTAAAAGACAATAGGGTATCTGACTACTATTAAAAATGTACAACAATTTGGTATTATTTTAAAGAAAGTGTAGGAAAAAACAACAGTCAGAAACTCCATTATAGCAATCTGTGGCAGTAGTGTCAAACTACCTACCGATATAAAACCAATCGATATGGATAAAAACGAAAAAAATCAAAGTGCGGTGTGTCGCCAAGTTGCACCAAATGGGAGTCCAACTCAGCATGTGCCAGGCAAATATACCTGACGCTGGTATTCTGTTGGATCCCAGTAGCGACATACGGACGTCGAGCAGATGCAGAACAGTTAAAATATCAAAAAGTATAAGTAATCAAATTGGCCGCGAATCAAAACGCGAAAAATAGCTTGACAGAACGCACTTTTCGGACTTTTGACGTTGGACAGATGACGGGATAGATAGGGACCACGTTTTACCTGGCAATTTACATTTAACTGGTAAATAATTTTTTTGACCGCCCTATATGATCGAGGAATACTTAGGCTTTATTTCCAGCATCAGCACCCACGAAAATCATAGAAGTAATAACCATGAATAATAAGTAATTTTCTATGACTCCTTCTTCGATTTGGGAATAATTTATGACTCTTACCTACCCCCCAAGCGTTAGCCACTGCAACTGTAACCGCGACAAAATTTGTAGTTTTAAATATTGTTAGAATATTCCAGGATAAGATGGCGAAATTGCTGCTACATACCTTTGCATTATTTTGACAATCGTCAAAATTACTCATGCGTGGTTTTCTTTTTGCGTGTCACTGTTTCTATAAAACGTTAATTAATTTGGACGTTTGTTAGACAAAGTTTGTGTAATTTGTTTTATGTGACAACCCTATGACAAGTGTTCCCAATTTTGACATTTCATAGGACCTGTCAAATGTATGGGCGTTGACCCACTGTATGCAGTAAGTAGGTACACTGTGCTAAAAGTCCTGACGTCTAGGCAGGGCTCGGAAACGTTATTTAAAATAACGTTTTTAAAACGTTTCTAACAGTTCTTTGTACAACATTTTGTTCGGAACGAAAACGAAAAGAGAACAAAAAGCTAGTTTTCAAAAACCGGTTTATTCCGCAGGACGGAGCCGCACATAGTGTGCGGCAACAAGCATGGACTTGTTAAGTTCCGTAGGATATGTTTTCATTTCAATACATCATTCATTCCGAGCATAGTTCGGAGCAGGGTTGTTGCTGATGCATATTTTTTTCAAATCAGCGGATGCTGATGTTTTACCATTGACATCAGCGGATGCTGATGCTGATTCTCATGATTTTCTTAAAAAAACGGAAAAAGTAGTGACCATTTTGAATAATATCTAAAAGTTGCACAGTTTTCCGTGGTACTGAAATAAACGATTGTCTCAAAAAATTTGGGATTTTAGTAAAAAATATAATCAAACTTAGTAGATTAGTAATAATTAGTATAGTACTAGATTAGTAATTAAGTACCTAGACTACCTAGTGCATAACCTGCTACCAATCTTTCGTTTAATTAATAGGTATTGGAATTTAATCAAAGGTACTTAATCCACTTTTCAATGGGGTCGGCATTATTTATCAAACTCAAAAGTTTACGAAAAAAAACTTTCACGCGCAGATACGTATTAAGTATAACGTAATGAATGAGACAAGTTTGTATTTGTTTGTAAACGCAATCCCGGTCTGCCCTTGGATTGATCAAAACTCGCAAGCAAAAACTTCACGGGATATAAGCCCCGCCCCCTCTGCGGTCATGTCACGACTCGAACATCAGCATTAATATCAGCATCGATCAATGCGGATGCTGATGCTGATGTTGAAAAAGATGCTGAAGATCAGCGGATGCTGATGTTCGCAACAACCCTGGTTCGGAGCATAGTCGAGCATAGTTTTTATTTTATTTGAGATTTATTTATTTATAGTTAATTAAAACGGTGAACACCAATTACAATAATTAACATAGGAACAAGTAACATGGAAGGTAGAAAAATACAGGTATGTAATGTCGACAATTGTGTCATACACAAAATACTTAAGACTAACATGGGATAGTGGACACCCTCGCATACTGTCTCTCACAGAACATCAGACATACACGCACAATTTCACTCCATTTATCCGCGAACACATCACATTCAGGGTTGGCAGCCAGGAGGGCATTGAGTATCCTTAGAGTACGACACACAGGGGATTCAGCTCTGGCGACAGTTCTGGCTGAAGGTTGCGCGAATAGATTGTGCCGACGGCTTTGACGGTGTCCGATGTATTTGTCGGGCACAAATAGTCGACAGAAAAGGCCATGGAGCTCAGGGCAGTCGATACGACCCCTAAGGGTTTTATAGGCTACTATCAGCTGATCATGGCCTCTTCTTACTTCCAACGAGTTAAAGCCCAACATTCCTAAGAGATAGTTGGTGGGGTACATGTAGGAATAGAAATTGTACGACCTATTGAAAAAATATCTCAAGAAAGTTTTCTGTACCTTTTCCAGCATCAGTGTTTGGGTCGCAGTATGGGGGTGCCAGACACAGGCACTGGACTCAAGTTTACTGCGAACCAGTGTGGTGTATAACAGCTTAATAACATTTGGGTTGCGAAAGTCACGAGCATTACGCAAGACAAATCCCAAGCGCCTGAAAGATTCCTTCGCCAGAGTGGATACGTGATCTTTAAACGTCAGACAGCGGTCGAAGGTCACTCCCAAGTCCTTAACGTTGGTGACTCGAGTAATTATTTCACCACCCAAACTGTATTCAAAATGGATTGGTCGCAATCCTCGACCGTATGTCATGGCATTGCATTTGTTTTTGTTGAAGAACAGCTTGTTCACAACGCTCCACTCGTAGATGGCATTAATATCCCCTTGGAGGAGTTTACAATCTTCGTTTGATTTGATGTGTGCAACTGAACTGAAGATGGGTTTTCTCTTGACTTTTGTCAAGGTCAGAGGTGATAAAGACAAAGTCTGCGATGGAACGAGCTTACCCAGAAGAAGCCTGTTCATTGTAACTTTGAAGATATTCGGGTCGTAAGCGTGGAACACAGACGCAGTCAGTGAGTTCCATTCTTTTGCCGTGCGTCGTGTTTAGTGCGAATTGGTGGAATAGCAACTAGGTATGGATGGTAACTTGCAGTGCGTCTGGATGTTCGATGGTTGAAGGGGGCCGGTGGGATGAGGTTGTGGAGTTCTTGAGCACACTCACTGAATTACAGTCTATAGAAGACCGACAAGCAGGCAACCTTGCGGCGATGAGCCAAGCTGTGAAGCTTGGCATCCACCAGTTTTACGTCGCCAATGAGTCTCTTAACTCTGCATTCCACTGAGTCAAGCGCGGCAAGTTGGTATTTTGCTGGGCCATCCCAAAGGTGGCTGCAATACTCCATGCAGAATCGGACTTGCACTTTATAAAAGTCAACAAATGTTCAGGCGAAAAGTATCGCTTCACTCTATTTAGGATGCCCAGTTTTTTGGCTGGTTTAGACTTTGTGCTCAATGGGGGTGCCGAAGTTGAGACTGACTGTAAACTCCATGCCGAGGAGCTCGAGCCGGTCAGTTATAGGAACAGACATATGCCGAAAACTAGGAGTTTGGTCGAAACGACTCCTTTTTGCGGTTTGTGTTGCGACTTGCGAGTGGTTAGTTATTGGTCCTATTTTGATCACAAAATGAGACGCAAGAGAAAAAATTAAAAAACCTAATTTAAAAAGAAGCAGCTATGCTCCAAGAGCACCTGCGTCGCGTGAAACGTCAGGGAGCCGTGCCTTCTCCAGAGCCAGTCCGCCAGTACCGGCCGGATCGCGTAGATTGGTGATGACGTCGGCGGTAGGGCGTGAAAGCCTGTCCCGCCATTTCACCACCTGGACCTCGCGAAGCTACAGCCGACACAGCTCAAACTGGCGCTGCATCGGCCGCTCGCCTCGCGCCCGCGATTCATCGCGCCACTCATCAATTCATCAAAAATTTTTATTTCACATAAACCAATACAGGCGCTTATGAAAAGTCGAATTTAGGTGCACGGTTCCAATTAGTCGTTTCCTATGGAGAAGAACCGGCAAGAAACTCCATGGCTACTCTTTTAAAAAAAAAGGATATCTTTAACAACTTCGGTAAATACAGTACTATGATTTATGATAGTTAAGAGAGAACAATGTAGTCTTAAACTGGTAGAGTGACGCGAATATCTTCGCCTCCATGTCCCAGGGCAGAGATCCAGCCAGTACGCAGGCCGCCTCGTAGATCGTGCGATAACCCCTTATGACTCTGACAGCCATCGCCCACTGCGGCTTCCGCAGAATGCTGATGCTGCTGGCCGTCAGGTCAGCCGCCCATATCGGGGCCCCATACAGGGCCAGCGATCGCACGATCCCCACACACAGCCGCTTGCAGGCGGTACTCGGGCCCCTCAAATTGGGAAGCAGCGTTGTGAGCGCGCCAGCCTCATCCAGCAACTTGGGCGCCAGACGTCGGAAGTGGGGCCCGAAGTCCCACCGGCTGTCGAGCACCAATCCCAGGTACTTCATGGTAGACTCGACAGCGATCCGAGCCCCCCCCAACCACGATGTGCGAGCCGGGTGGCGGCGCCCACCGGGGGCCGTGAGACATCATGACCTCCGACTTGCTGAGAGCCACCTCCAGGCCTAGGCGACGTATGCGGTCCACCACCTAAGAGACCGCAGCTGTCGCCGGCAACGCTGCCTCCCTGTGCGAGCTCCCGCGGGCAGTGACCAACGTGTCGTCCGCATAAGACGTCAGGTCTACCCCCGATCTGAGCTCGCCCCTTAGCACCCAGTCGTATCCGATGTTCCACAGGAGGAGGCCCAGGACCAAGCTCTGTGGAACACCGCACGTCACTTGGTGCTGGTAACTGCCATCGCGTCCCATGTAGGTGTCACACCTCTCCGACAGATAAGCCCCAACGACGTGGCGGAGGTAGAGAGGCACCCGATGATAGCGCAGTGCCTTCCAAATACAACTTCAAATCACCACTGTACCTACTCCAGCCAACTTACAGAAAGAATCTTGCATCATCTTCCTGCCCTTGCCCTTGTTACTTGGGGTCGGCGCAAGATGTTTTCCTCTTCCATTCCGTCCTATCAACCGTCATGCTAACACTGCCTCCCCTTCTCTTCCATATAATTCTTCACACAATCTATAAGATCCATCTTTCCTTTGACATTTCTTTCCCGCTCCATCCATCCACATTTATAATCATAACTCTTTTAGTCACTTGCGTTTCATCCCTCCTCTTCACATGCCCATACCAAGACAAACGATTCCCTTTCAACTTTTCTGTCACTGGCGCCACTTTCAAACTTCCTCTAATATACTCATTCCTGACATCCATTCTGGTCACTCCACACATCTATCTCAACATTCTCATCTCCACGAAATGCAATCTTGTTTCATGCGTCTTCTTTACGGCCCAACATTCCGTTCCATACAGTACGATAGGTCTTATCACGGACTTGAAGATTTTCTCCTTTAACTTGAGGGGCATTGGTGGGTCGCAAGTCGGGTGTGTCGCAAGTGGGATGGAAAAAATGTTTCAAAACCTAAAAATTTTTTTTTTAATAATACATAAAATGTGCATTTCAAAGATATTTTTTTGTACAAGTTTTAACACACACTATACTCGTACTCACAGAATAATATTCACAGTGATAATAGGGTCTACTTTAAGCTTTAACGAAACGATGAACGGCAGTCAAATACCAACTGAATTAAATTCGTAATATTCGTAGTTTTGTTTCGAAGTTTCGTTGTTTCGAACGAACAACCCAAAAAAAATGGAAAAAAACGGTTAAAAACGTTTTATTAACCGAGAACAATTCAAATTTTGTTCTTTATCAAAAACGTTTTTTATAACGTCCCGTTCGAACGTAACCGAAACAAACTGTTTCTTAGGTATTTAAGACGAAACCGTTTCGAAAAATATACCGGTATCCGAGCCCTGCGTCTAGGAGGTGAGCCGGAGGGAGGGGGGGGGGTGACAAAGGTCGCAATTTTAGGCTTTTCGCCAATATCTCAAAAACGGTGCGTTGTAGCGAAAAATGTTTTAGGATGAAATGAAAGCTTATAAAATTCTCTTTATCTTTGACTTCAGACACTTTTCCATATTCCCAACCGTTTTTGAACTACACGCTCCAGAAATGTAGAAATTTAAGTTATTCAGCGTGATGACCATTAATTACTTGATGCGAAAATTATCTTAAAACGTATTGTAACATAAGCTGGGAGTACTTCCACGTGGTGAAGGTGGTAACAGTAAGAAATCGCGTTTTTTGTAACAGCGGATAACTGAGCTGAGGCGGAAATAACAATCAATCATGATATTGATGAAGATTGCTTTTCGCTCAATACCTCTAATGCTCACTGTAGGAAACGCAACCTTACTGGCTAAAACTCCCATTAATATCGTATACATGCCTTCGGGCTTATGTTATTATAGGTTTTCGTAATTTGTTTGGCACGGTAGCATGCCTACCCGGTAACTCAGGGGCGCAGCCACAAAATATTCTTTTCAGATATACACTGTTATTAGTAACACAATTGGGTTATCCGGTTATCCAACATGAGTAAGTGTCCTGTATGTGACGAGGATGTCGTTAAAGGAAGTAAGGATGTCTCTGAGGTGAAAGAAAAGGGAATACTGGGTCTTATTATAACTAGTAAGGAAAGGAAAGACGACAAGTATCGAAGTTTTCTTGACTTGACATCCCTTTTTATTCACACCAGCTGCCGTAAAAATTACACTCGAACTGACACGATTAAAAAGATGTTAGGCAGGCATCTTTATCTAATGAAGAGGCAGGGTCGTCGCAGCTTAGAGCTTCCTGCTCCGCCATTTGACTTCAAGAATCATCATCTTACATCGAACATTGTGCTCAAGTTTTTTACGGTATTACATCAAAAAATTTCAGACGCTTTCGTATTTCAACTGGCTAAGATCAATAATAAAAAACCAGCCAAGAGCAAGTCGAACTCGCGCACGAAGGGTTCCGTACCATTATGTATAAAAACGGCAAAAAAAAAATACGTTTGTTGTATGGGAGCCCCCTTAAATATTTATTTTATTCTGTTTTTTTTTGTATTCGTTTTTATAGCGGCAACAGAAATACATCATCTGTAAAAATTTCAACTGTTTTCCTTACATTTTGTGTACCTATACCTAATTATTGCCAAATAGATAACATTCTGACATTATTTGATTCAATGTGTACCTCGTGGTTAACAGTGACAGACCCCCCTGTTAATTGTGTACCAGGGTGTGGACATAATTAGCAAAATCAAATTTTTGCTAAATATTCTTTTTCCATGAATATTATCAGTAAAAATAACATTTCTTGAATGCAAAGTTAGCAACTAACCTACCTCTTAATCTTAATATTCCAGATAAATGTTAATTTCGAATGTAAACTTACGAATTATGGTGTTTAGAAATTTAGGTGGTTCATTGTTGAACACTTCACCCTACACGCCTGGAAAGTGAAAAGTAGCGTGGTAACAACGAGTCTTTCTTTTTATAATTCATAGTATTTTTTCATATTTTTTGACGAAATTTGGAGATTCTGCAGTCCCGCCGCGCCCGCAGTGGTCGATCCGTTCGCCTTATGGCCTTCAACTCGATCAGCCGGGAACAACTATCTGCAAGGCCCACAAATATTTGTTCCGTGCGGGAATTGAACTCGCCATAATTATGTAGCACAGAAGTCTATTGCTCAGCCGGTCAGTCTCTGTGTCAATCGAGCCGACGAAATTACCAACGCTGGCGCCGGCCCTACCATAGGGCGAACGGAGCGGCCGCTCCAGGCGCCAAGTCCCAGAAGGCGCCTCAGTCACGGCACGTCGCAATAGCGGCGGTAAGACCCGTCATGGAGGCGTGGATGAAGAGGCGGCATGGCGCCCTCAGCTTCTGGCTGACGCCGGTACTGACGGGACATGGCTGTTTCGGGAAGTAGGTACCTACCTGTGTCGCATAGGCCGAGAGCAGACGCCCAGTTGTCACCACTGCGTCGATTGCCCGGAGGACCCGGCGCTGCTCACGCTGCATTCGAGTCCTGCGTGGGCGACACAGCGCCGCGAGCTAGTCGCGGAAGTCGGTGGTGACCTCTCGCTTCCGGCCGTGGTTCTGTCCATGGTCGGAAGCGAGAGTGCGCGGGAAGCCGTCGCCTCCTTTTGCGAGATGGTGATGGCGACCAAGGAGGGAGCGGTGAGGGAGTGGGAGGCGACGGCCATTCTCCCTTCCCGCACCAGAAGCACCGTCGCCGCCGGGGGGCGCGCGACCTTCTCCGGCCACCCTAGTGTGTGGCTTGCGGGCGACGGGTTAGGGGACCCATCGCCCGACCAGTAACAGACCCGAGAAGGCGGCGCGCAGTGTTCTGTGCGCGCCTCTCAGAAGGACGTGGAGCAAGGCGCCACAGAAGGAGAGCCAGGCGCTCGCAGACTGAGGCCTGCGGGGGTCGCGGTGCATGCAGCTGTGAATCCCGTGATCCCGGCCAAAGGTCAGAAGAAGGAACAACGCGGGTTTTTAGCAGGTAAGAGTCGGGCATAACCCTTCGCCTTCCCCGGGCGAAGGGTATGCAAGAGGATTACCTACAAGAGAAAAAAAAATGTAGGCGCCTCAATCAACTGCTATATATTAGGGGCAAGCAAGGGGGCGCCATAATTGGATCTCGCTCCATCCTAAAATTTGCCTCGGGCCAGCACTGGAAATTACACCACATCCACCTTTAGGTACCTACATATCAGAAAACATCATCAGGTTATAATATCACCTTCGTTTCAATAACGATATGCGCAGAACTAACACTAGTAACTATGCATATACAAGGTGTAACATAAATAACGCACAACCTCTTAAGGGGTCACTGTAGGTACTCATCATTATGAACAACTTTTACTACGGAACCAAACCGGATTCGCGAAAAAAAAATCTGCTGTTCCCTACATTTTGACGAGTTATGCGAACATAAATGTAGGGAACAGTTATTTTTGTATACCTATATCGCACACCTAGATCTAAATTGAGACAACTCCAAAAAAGGTCATTTTTCAGGAGACGAAAGAAACGTATATCTGCATTTTTTGTTATACGTTTTTTCGTCTCCTGAAAAATGACCTTTTTTTGAGTTGTCTCAGTTTAGATCTAGGTGTACGATGATGTATGTAACTTTTTTTAATAGAATACGTACCTACTACCTAGATTAGCGCTCGAGACAATTTGTATGGAATTTTCCCTATTGTTATTTAGTCTTGGGAAAAAAACTAGAATGTGATATCAATCGGAAGTAGTCAGGAAGCCGAGAAGAGATCACGTAAGTAGGTATGTGTTCACAGGTGAAAGTGGAAACATTTTGTAGGGACGTTTTTGCGCTGTCTGGTGTCATCCCGACGTAATCATCATACTATTTATGTAAGTAGTTATGTACTTGTATCTTAGTTTCTATGTAAGAGTATATTCATCATATCAGAGCCCGGTGCTGAACATGAGTCTTACATTGAGCGCTATATTGAACGTTCATAGGGGTTTATTTATAGTCTATGCTTGGTAGACTGATTGGTAACCGCATTAATATATGTTATTAGCAGACAAGAGAACGCTCCTACTACGGGTATCAATTTGAGATAATCCCTTAGTTGCCTTCTATGACATCCACGGATAAAAAGGGCTTGGCTATGGCTTTTCTGGGTCTGCAGACGGGCAAAGTTGAAACTAGCACTTGGAAAGTGTTATATGTTAATAAGACTTAGATCTAAGATAAATCTTTACAAGGTGATAAAAATATAAAGGGATATTTTTAAAAAAACGTTGCTGCACTACCTTCACACATTTTTTCCGTACCGTACGGGAATTGAACCCGGAACCCCGAGCGCAGCAAGCGCATTACTCAGCCACTGCACCAATCGAGCTTTCAAACCTTATTATTTTGTAAATAGCTAAAATACCTACACATTACCTCCGCCTACCTCTTTGGGCGCGACTGCCAGCCATATCCTAAAGTTGCTCCTTTGGTTCGAGCCGTTTGTTGTCGAGCACTAGAACGTACAAGCAGTGGCCTAAAAAAACTTTTGTGCCATGTGGTGAGTATTTGAAGTAAACGACCATAATATAACATTTAAAATAATTTATTCTATGACAGCTAAAATACACACTAAAATAATCATAAACTATATTTTATCGCTTCTTCCTTCTTTCGGCGCGACTGCCGCCCATGTCCTGAAGTTGCTGCTTAAGTTCGAGCAGTTGGTTGTCAGGCACGTACCGGACCTCTTCGTGCGAGATTTCGTGTTCATGTACGCGCAACGTGCAACCTTCGGGCAGCACGGCGCGAGCCACGCGCAACAAAGTGCCCAGGGCCCACGCGGGGACATCGGTTACCTGTTATGGATATGATTTCATTATGTATTTTCGTGAGATTGTTCTAATTGGAGTGCCGCTGGGCGTGTAAAGCACGCAGGCGAAACCGTCAGAGAGGCGGAAGTCACATCAAGCTGCGGTGTACGGGCGCCCCTCATTATCAAATCCGCGCGGAGAAAAGGGCACCGAAGTAAATTAGATCGCACAGATATAACAAACAATAAAACAAACACTAGCTTTTAGCCCTAAGCTGAGACTATGTTTACCAGGGACGTGAACTGCGACAAATAAAGCAATTAAAACAAATGTTCATGTGTGTGAGCTACATTATACACCAAAAATAGCTGTCGTGTTTGTTGCAGGACCAGCTAGGAGACCTATTGACACTAGGAGAAAAATATTTTTAAGGCCTGTTTTTACTGTTTAGGCCTAGAAAACAATAAGCATAGTGCAAGGAGCCTTTTAATTAAATAATATTGTATGATCCTCATTAGGATTAAGCTGCTGTCAGTACTCAAAAAGCATGTCATTATCATTGCAGCATGTCATTATCATTGCAGCATGTCATTATCATTGCAGCATGTCATTGCTGGCAATATTGTTGTCATAATATTATCAGCCTGATTGCTGCTGTCAATAGCCTGAAGCCTTCCTATTGCAGCCACAATGAATTGTCAAATAGGATCCTCCCACAATAACCATACTTTGCAGAATTATTGCAGACTGCAGAATTGTTTGTATATGCAAATAGGAAAATCCTTGGTAGGCCCTTGGTCGCCTTTTAGTTAACATGTGGTATGGTGGTCTGTTTGCTGGAAATCATCAAGTAGTAGTCTACTTATATTTTTAAATAATATTTACATGATTTCTCATGAATTACCTGCACATTCCTCTCATAGACATTAAGATGATACTCAGCATCAAGTACAGTGCCACCTGGTTTGAAGCGTTGGACTTTCAGCTGCTGTGCTGGTGTTGCCCAACTTATGAAAATTAAAATAGAATTATTACAATAAATGAGGTAGGAATAAAGATCAGTTCCAGGAAAACCAGTGACAATTCTACATTGTTTTCAAAACTTTGAGGTCAGATTTTAACATAAATCAAATTCCTAGGAATGCCTATGGTTATTTTAACTATCCTACTAATATCCTAATGTGAAAGTTTGTGAAGTTGGACAGATGTTTCTTACTCAATCATGCATAAACAGCTGAACAGATTAGGATGAAAATTGGCATACAAATAGACCATGTTCTAGATTAACATATATGATGTGGGTATGTGAAGTAGTTCTCTTAGGATGCAGGTGAAACCGCTGGGAACAGCTAGTTATGAATACAACTAAGAAGGCATATCTAATTTCAAAAATTAGATATGCCTTCTGAGACACCCTTACCACTCATCAACTTGAATCCCCATAACTTCTGCATATTTATGGATTTGGCTCTGACAGGCTTCTAACAGAGCAAAGTCATACCCTTTCAGCTGCAGGTTCAGGCAATCATAGACGGGCTCATCAGGTTCCATGCTCTACAAATACACAGTTCAAAAATTAAACTTTTCGACACTTTATACCTTATTCATATTACTACAAGGTGCACAATTGGGGAGGCCTACAGGCTTACACAGCATTGGGTAAATAAAGGCTGAGAAAGAAGATGCATATTTTTAAGAGAAGGATCAATTTAACAGGAAACAGTTTTTAGGATACATACTATTAAATAATCAGGTTCATATAAATCATTTTTAAATCTTTGATGTTGACTTTGAATTGCAGGTGAGATGAGCTTATGTGTTCTATGCGGCCTTAAAGATTGACCAAGTTTTACCTGAAACCAATATTAAAACAAGTTTAAACAAATATTCAATTTAAAATAGTAAATACTTGTATTTATTTAAACAGTAATACTCACTAAACTAAATACTTTCGTACCAAGCATTTTTGAGTATATTGGTTTTATTTCTTTTATAAGACGTCAACACAATTGTGTAGGAAATAAAAACAGAATAATTAGTAATTAAAACACTAGATGCTCATAGAGGTTATGTTGTTTTTAGCACACATTTGACAACGAATACAACTGTCAGCTATGAAACTATGATCTGTGTTGCCCTGCCCATAGAAATAATAAGTACAAAGTCCTTGATGTTGCCACGGCCCTTCTTGTGTCGTCGTAGCTTTTCTCTGAAATTAGTAATGTTGGGCGTAACTGATATATTTTCCTAATGCATTATACATTATATTATAATTTTCAAACTGTTGTTTTTAACTGTTGTAATATATATTATATTGTATTGTATTGAAGGAACACTAATTATCTATAGAGCAGAAGACTTGCAGTAATATGAAACTAAGTTTACACTAATATAATATAAAATTATGTTAACGGTAATAAAAATTTGCTCTTGTTATTTGTGAGTTAAAGTTCATAATTGTGTGACGCTTTAATACGATGTGAAGTACGACAATATTATTTTGCCAGTAATATGATACAAGTTCACACTAATATTATATAAATATTTATCACGGACTAGAAAAAAAAGAAGGACTCCGCGCCACGCATATCAAAAGTGAAGCACCGTACTGACCGTACCGATCTATGTGTGCGTAATTTGAGGGATACCCGATAAATGAAAATTTCCCCATTTTTTTTTTGATATTTTGAAAGTTTCATTTCTTTAAATGAAGCCATATAAGAAGTCCGCTTACATTATTTAATTGAAATTACAAACATATACTTAGTTAAAACTTAAAATTAAGTATTTATTTTGTATGAGTGACAAGAAAAACATTTTCGACGGAATTCAATGTTCTTCATCTCTGCAGGCTCTTATTATTTTAATCCAATCATTATTCCATGGTTGATTTGCTGTAGGAAATCTATAAAAATAATCATATTCAATACTTGCAAAAAACTCACAAAGAACACAAAAAAATGGATTACCCAATCTCTCGGGAAAATTACCCATTTATTTTCCGACAGCACTACTATGTCTTTTGAGGTTTTGTGTTCCAATAGTAATGATTTTAAAATGTCAAAAATACAATAAATCAACAGGTTAAATAAGTGTCTTACTTGTGAATGTTATTCCTTGACACTTTTTCTGGGATGTAGAATTATTTTTAAACCATTTCACAACACAAGAAGGCATTATTTTATTTTATTACTTGACGTAAACAGTACCTACAATGACGGCGCGGTGCCGCGTAATGGCGGCCAGTCGGCACCTTAAGATGTAAATGTGTGCGTGAGGCATGTTTGTACAAACGGTCCGGCATACTTAAAGTGCTTCACTTTCGATACACGTGGCGCGGAGTCCTTCTTTTTTTTCTAGTCCGTGATATTTATGTTATTTTAACGGTGGTAAAAATTTGCTCTTGTTATTTGTGGGTTAAAGTTCATAATTGTGTGACGCTTTCGGCCGACTTAACGACTCGACGCGAGTGGCAGGCGACTACTAGCTATAGACAATAATATATGTATATTATAACAGTCTTTGTTGCAAATAAATAATGGTTAGAATATTAGAAATGTATAATGAATTATATTACCTGTTATATGTTTTAACGCCCAACATTAGAAATTAGGACGTCATTAAATAAAAACAATATTAATTTATTGCGTCAAACATGGTAGGTATGTTGTTACGTTGTTACATTAAAATATATGTTTCACACGTTTGGCTGTTTCACAGCATGCAATATGTGCAGCATGCATTATAATGTGCAGTTTAGGTTTTTTTTTAGGTTTAGTTAGTTTAGGCTTTGTCTTAATAAAAAAACACAGAAAATATTTGCTTTCAATTTATGCTAACGCCAACAAAGCTGAGAACATTATGAAAGTCTGACAGTCTAAACCGATAGCCTGGCGACAAATCGTGACCAAATCTTGTCATGAGGACAGGGGGCTGCTATGCTGCTATGCTGCTTCCCTGCATTGCTACCATGACGTCTTAAGAAAACGTTCAAATGCCAGCCAGTCAATATCCGTTCAAAAGCAGGCCTGGGGGCTTACCATGACCTCTTAAAGCAGGGCGGAAGTTGCCTGGAAGTTGAACTGCCCTGCTTCTTTGTACTATTACATCGTTAGAGCAGGCCTGCGGCAGGCAGGCCTGCTACGTTGACGTTTACGAAATCCGTTCACGTGTTTTTTTTGTATAGACTTTTCGTACCATGTACAAGCATATCCGCTCAACTTGGTTGAATAGTCGTTCACCTTTTTTTTTTTTTTTTTTTTTTTTTTTAAACGTTGCCCCACACTAAGATTTCTCTTGTATCGTGGGTGCGTTTACAGACAAATCTCACAAACAAACGCCCAGACCCGAAACAACCATCTGTAGGCCATACAAATTTTTGTTCCGTGTGGGAATCGAACCCACGACCCGTAGCGCAGAAGCCAATCGCTTAGCCGCTGCACCAAACGTGTCGTCAATTTTGTACTGTCATGGTACGATTTTTAGCGATTCAGAAGCGATTTGAACGTTTTTTTAAGACGTCATGGTAAGCCCCCTGCTCTAATGATGTCATAGTACAAAAAAGCAGGGCAGTTCAACTTCCAGGCAACTTCTGCCCATAGAAGTAATAAGTACCTTCTGCCCTGCTCTAAGAGGTCATGGTAAGCCCCCTTTAATTGGCGATTTATGAAATCTACACTGTTTGAAAAAATTGTTTACATTACAGCCCATTTTAGATGAATCGGTGCAGGAGATTCTGTGCAGGACAGCCGGTGTAATTTTTCAATTTTAGATTTTAGTGAAAATCTGAAGAAACTGGCAGTTTAAATATCCACATGACATGATTCGCTACTTTATAAAAAAACTTTAATGTCAAATAAATTGTCTATGTATTGCTTTGCCTTCGTGCGTGCGTGAAGACATCAATGAAATGGGAAGAACGGTAAAGAAAATTAAAAATTAGGTGTTCTGTATTTACGATATTTTACTAGTGATTAACTTAATGGTGAATCGTTTATGGTTTTGTATCTCTTAAAGCAATTTCACAGAAGAAATGGCGTCAACAGGCAGTACACCTTTTCCGAAATGGCAACTGGCAATTCTTCTTGGCGCACCTCTTGCCATCGGTTTAGGTTACCTTTACCTCAGAAACAGATTGGAAGATCCAGAAAAGAAAAAAGTATCTGAGTTGAAAGCAAAGACTACCATTTCATTGGATAATGAAGATAATAACGCCAAAGTTTCCGAGAGCGCCATCGACCGCGCTATGAAACTAAAAGGTGCCGGAAACCGGGCTTTCCATGCAGGAGAATATGACAAAGCTATAGCCCTATACAACGAAGCGATCGAGGCCTGCCCTCCCGACCGTCCCGTCGACCTTGCCACTTTCTATCAGAATCGCTCTGCGTGTTACGAAAAACGCGAAATGTGGGAACAAGTCAAAGAAGATTGTACGTTTGCTCTTAAACTCAACGAGAAGTACGTTAAAGCTTTCTTGAGACGCTCTCGTGCTGCTGAAAAAAGTGGTGATCTTGTATTGGCGCTTGAAGATGTTACTTCTGCCTGCATTCTCGAAAGGTTCCAAGTGCAGAGTTCTCTTGTTAATGCTGATCGAATCTTGAAGGCACTGGGTAGGCAGCACGCACGCGAAGCACTTTCTAAACGTCGCCCAGTCATGCCATCAAAGCATTTTATCAAGACATATTTTTCTGCCTTCTCAGAGGATCCCATTACTAAGTTACAACTTGATGATAAGGCCGTAGGTGGCTTTGCTAAAGCTAAGCAAGCTCTTGATGCACAAGACTATGATTCCATTGTTAATGCATGCTCTGATGAACTGAAAGAAGCTGATGGAAAATACAAAAATGAAGCTCTATTATTGCGTTCAACCTTTTATCTGTTGTTAGGACGACATGATGAGGCCCAAGCTGATCTTGCTAAGGTCATTGACAGCCATGCTTCTACTAAAGTAAAGGTAAATGCATTGATCAAGCGTGCTTCATTATTTACACAATTGGAGAACACTGAGCGCTGCTTAGAAGACTTTGCAAAGGCTGCACAGTTGGATCCTAATAACTCTGATATTTATCATCACCGAGGACAAGTGTACTTGCTACTGGAGCGCATGGATGAGGCCACAGCTGAATTTGCAAAGGCTGTTGAATTGAACCCAGACTTTTCTATTGCTTATATTCAGAAGTGTTATGCTGATTACAGACATGCACAGATAAATAAGAATGTTGGAGCTCTGTCCCAAGTGAGAGCTGACTTTGAACGAGCTTTGGAAAGATTTCCCCGCTGTGCTGAAGCATACATACTTTTTGCTCAAGTATTGTCAGACCAGCAAGAGTGGGGTCGTGCTGAAGCTTTGTTTGATGCTGCTCTGTCAGTAGATCCCAACAATGCTACTTTGTATGTCCACAAAGGACTGGTTCAGCTGCAGAAGAGCACAGACTTTGATAAAGCTGTGAAATTGATTAACAAAGCCATTGAAATGGATGACAAATGTGACTTTGCATATGAGACATTGGGTACAATTGAAGTACAGAGGTAAGTCTGAATAAATAAATTATAATAGTCAATAGAATAGAAATTAAGTCATTTAGGTAATTGTGGTTTAATGGTAACATTTGGTTAGTGTGGCTGGTGAATCATCCATAATAGAATATCACCCAATATCTAACATTTATTCTTTACAGTTGACATCCTTACTGGTGTATTATCCACTGTTATCATTTAGCTGTTTTATCATCTGTACCAGTAAATATAATATGAGATATGAAGCTTTATCTTCTATTATCTTGTAAAAAGAATTGTTTTATTGTTATGTAAGAGACATCAACCTTATAGATAGGTCCTTGATTTGGTAAAAAAGATTTATGAACTAACTCATACAAAAGTACTTAAAAAAAATACAGAATTATTCAATTATATTGGCATTGCACTGGTAACTTTATGTCAGGGGTCAACCCAAGATATAAAAGATTGAGGTCAATAGTGTACATTAATGATTTTTTACAGTATTTGTCACAACATTTATAAAATAGGACCCAAAATCTTTATTTATATATTTCAAGATTATTTAGACAGTCTTTTGTTAAGACTTTCGAAGTGACAACTTTGAAGATATTATAAAATAAGTCAACTTCGATTAGTACTCTCTGTGATGAGCCAGTACTGCATCAAATCTACTAACAAGTTTTGTTGAGCAAGTTTACTTCTGCAACTCAACTTCAACTTTCGACTTTCAACCTGTGGACACATGCGCCAAGTCGACTTCTGCAAGTTTTACGAACTAAGCAAGCACTTGCATGCAATCACTTGCGCTATTGCACAAGTGGTTTTTTTATTATATTATTGTGCAGTTTTATTAAACTTGCGCTTGGATTTGGCGCTTTAGACACCAATTAGGAGATAAATAAAAAAATGTGTATCAATATGTGTTTTTTCTTCATAATACTGTACCCTAATACTTTTTATTTTACTATTTTTTTCAACTTTTACAGAGGAAACCTGAAACGATCCTTAGAATTATTTGAGAAGGCTATCTCACTAGCCAAAACAGAGCTAGAGATGACACACTTGTTCTCCCTGAAGGATGCAGCAGCAGCACAATTCAAGGTATCCGAGCGCTGGGGACTGGACTGGACTGTGAGCTAGACTTTTGCCACACAACTTGCCACATACTCAACGAGAATAAAACCTGGCCGTCCAAGTTAGCCAGAGAGCTCAGTATATTATTCCTAAACTATTCTCATTGTATGTATCGTATGATCATTACCAACATTTTGTTATTTGTTGAAGCTTTAAGACTGCTTGGAATACTATTATTTCAATGTGTCATATCATTTTAATTATCAATTTATTAAATATTTATCAAAAATTGTGCCAGATGGTATTCTCGTTGTTGACTACTGGTACCTAGCCGCCGCCGACTCGCATCGCATCGTTATAAAGTTTTTGGTGTTAATCATTCTAGTAAGCTGCTTCTATAATAGAGCTTTTCTGTTCTCAATATATTGTAACTTTTTAGGTGCACTGTATACAAACGTAAATTATATTGTCAGTTAATATCACATGGTTCTTAAATTAAGTAGACATATATGCATTTTAATGAACAATTGAAATCTGGTCTAACTGTGTTTTTCTAAATGTATCACAAAAGTTAACAATTACGTACACATGTAGTTCATAAAATATATTGTAAATATCTATAAAATATTTATAAAATTCTGTTGAAAGCAGCCTTTACAATGTAGATGTAAAATGATTTATTGGCGTATATCAGATATTTGATTCGAATGTCAAATATTTATGTAAGTTGTTTGCCTGCTTCATATTGAAGTGGTAAACTAATTGTTTCTCGAGAAAACCTTTAGTTTAGATGTTTATTTACATTTTTGCATTTAAGATGAACAAAATATGTGTAACTAAATTGTTGTTACTAAAGTATTTGGACTTTTAACTAAGAAAATTTAATCAATATCTGTCATTGAAATACCTTCCTATTCCTAGTGTCACAGTGGATAATGATTGAGGCTGAGCGGGCAATTTGCATAGGTCATGTTTTGTTTTTCAATAAGTTTGTTAACTTATCGGCTTTACATTGTGATATATTATTGTTTTGTGATTTTTTATTTGCATTTTTGCCTCTTAGTTATTTGGATTGTATATTGAGTTTTAAATTTATATCATATAACATTTTTTAAACATGTATTAAACAAATATCGCTCAGTCACTACATTAAAATATGAATAACATTTAAAATGTTTAAATACTGCATTATTAAACTTCTATAAATATGTGTCTACCTACATATTATGCGCATAAGATTCATGCACACATAGGTACATGGTGGGTAGCTAGATTATTAATTTGACCTATGTTACAAAAAAGAAGAAAAAATGTTAAATGCTGGCTTGAGTTGTGTAATATTATTTTAGTGTTGAGTTTTTTTGGGTCCAAAGAATGATTGTGAGACAGAAGCGCTACAACACTTATAAAATTTGTCGTTACATTAAACGTTGTATTGTGGCTATTTATGTAGTTTTGGGAGTGCGCCTTGAGTTTGTGCGGCGGTGAATGCGTGCTGGGTGCGTTCAATACATTTACTCACATATACAGAGTAATAAAATCTATGTGAACGTATAATAATTTTATGTTAGCCTTTACTCCTAAAAACCGATACTTAAATACTTGTATTTTATCCATATATAAACTGACGAGTATGGACTCGATCGTCTGAATCAAAACTAGGACGCCTTCGGATTTATTCTAATTAAGATGTTTTGGATGCACCCTCAAATTAACAGTTAGATTGTGAATTTAGAATTGTAGCTCGCTGGGATGGTTCTACAAGAGTTGTTACCTCACCGATAGTGGATAGTTATCAATTTATGAAAACTACGAAATACATTATTGAAACTTATTAAAATTAGTTTTACTTCAGCACTATACCAGGGCCCCCAAGTCCCCAAGCAAATTTACGAGCGATTCAATGGAGTGTCGAGAGAATATTTGGTATTCTGCCAGTTATAATGGACCAGTGGCTTTCCATTCAACTGTCATTCAAAAGCTATTGAACTATTTGCTATTCTGGAGGTAGGTGCTTCAATAGTAAACATACAAGTTTCATTTTATTGAATCTCAATAGCGTATCCCGGGGATGGCAATTGTGTAATTTTATTTAAATTAGCTGACTTGGCCCCCCTGCACTAACGCTGCTGTCCATCCAATTCTTTCCAACCAATGCCAGCGCATCTAATTTTGTGCTTATCTCAAACATTATTCAGCCCATCACAGTCCATTATTATACCTTTTTCACCGTAAGATGATTAGTGACGTTTCTCTACAAAACGTACCATACAAAGAATACCAAATATTTTTAAAACACAAAGCATTGATATTTTACGGTTTTTGATGGTGTCGTTTACGTTTTTTCGATAGATGTCTCCAATTATGGTGGATGGCTACAATTTACGAAATGACCGAGCTGTCATGACTCATCTTTGGGTGAACAGAGTATCTATACAATGATCTCTTCTACGGAGGGAGAAATTGCCTTAAATGACTCGCCCCGTCGTGACACGTTATTGGCGAAATATGGTTATGCGCCAATGCATCTCTTCCTAGCCCGTCGAGGGTTATAGGCGCGACAGGTGCGTTTATATGTAGGCATAGAATATTTTTGCTTAAACCAAGCGACGACTCAAGGATTTGAGTTTTAGACTACTTTTTTAGACTTAATAGTCTAAATAGTCTTAAATACTCCTAAGTAAGTAACTATTGGATATACCGTACCTAATGAAGATAGATCCTAGCATTATTACCTATTATGCACAGTGTAACCAGATAAACTAAATTAGTGAATAAACGACCTCAGGCTCGTAGCTGGAGGCCTACTCCCTAAGTCCGTCAACGAAGTTAATCGCTCGTCCGAAAGTAGCCCGAAACGTAGGAGTGAACAAAACAAGTGTCAAGTTCAACTTTTCGAACGGGCAAAAACACATCGGTAGGTAGTAGGGACAACTGTCAAATCGTGATGTCATTCATTCTTAGTTCGGGCCCCGAAATAATCGTATGTTCGTGGGTGATAGGGAGTATGAAACGCTCGTAACTAAGGCCGAAACCACGGACTTCGTGCTTAGGGAGTAGACCCCCTGGTGCGTGAAAATACATTTTAGCCTCGAAAATAGCCAATTCTGTCAATTGTGATGCCGGTGAAGGCTGGCTGTTCACCAGAGCTCTGTGAGAAACCAATATAGATAGATCGCCTCATTTTACTATCGCTCAGCACAGCGTTTCATTGATCTTCTTCGCACAGTTCTGATGGACAGCCAGCAAAGTAGACCTAAAGGTCTACTAAGGAGGGTAAGGGGAGAACGGTAAACAACATCTGAACCGACCCAACTGTCAACCTCACCTGCACGCGCCGGATGGCGACGCTGGCAAATGTGCTGGCGTGGTGCCCTCTGCTAGACAACAGACGAGGCTATGGCGGCCGAACCAGTGGCGTCATAGCTACTAAAACTCCCAGTTAGATGAGATAGCTCTGGAAGGGGCTATCACAAGCCCAGGGTTAAAAGAGTGTTTTTCCCCTCCACCACCACATTTATACCTCGCTCCTCTCTTCACGCTTCCTTACCCGAAACTCACCATCCACTCTAGACCCTCATCCCTCCTTTTCCCATTTCTCCTCCCCCTTCCAACATCCTATCCACTTCTAACCGTGACCCTCTTGTGACTGGGTGGTTGCGGGTTCGTTCACCACAAAAATGGATGGTGACGAGTAGGAGTAAACCGTCACCTGCGCTAGGACCTGCGCAGTTGAGCGCCGTGAGCGGGGATGAAGGAATCCTGAGGGGTTGAACCGATCGGCACTGGCGGTAATGTGTCCGAGAGGCAACACGCCCCCTTTGGTCTGGATTTCAAGCGAAACGGTGGCCCTACTCAATAGCCAGATGTAGGGAAATGGGTCATGGTGTCCCGTCAGAGGGCCACAGGCGAGGTGCGTGAGGTCCGCTGAGGTCGTTCTTGGACGACTGAAGCGGTGGGCAAAGGTCATGCTGACGGTGCAAGTGAGGGTTGATCAGTTCGTTTTGGGGAGGCCTTTCGGCCCCATACGCCAACCCGATCGAGTGCCCGATGTCGCGCTGTAAGCCAGCCTCGCGCCCCTATATCTCTTTGGTAGTCCTAACGTCCGAAATTTTAAAGTAAGACGTTCCCAGTTGCGGGCTCCATGGAGGGTGGGAAGCCAAAGACATGAATTTTAAAAACTTAAACTATGGATTTAACAAGGCCAAATAAAAACTCAAACACAGGAGCGGAGTCGGTGAAAACCGGCGAAGCCCCCAAACAGAGCGCAACAAGCGCTCCCTTTTCCCAAACTGGAAGCTTAGCGGCTAACGCTGCGAGCACCAGTGCGGGTGCTGGTCCGGCTGTGGCGAAAACCGCAGCCACGACCCAATCCAAGTCCCATCCTAAACAAAGGACTAAGGCGCTGAGTGGGACCAGTACCGATCCTTCTCAACACATGGCGAAGACCTCGTCGCTGAGTAAAACCAGCACTGGTCCTAGCCCCCCAACACAGACCTCGACGCTGGGTAAAACTGGCACCGATCCCGTCCTAACACATCCTCCTCCGGCGGCTCCTCAAGCCACCTCCTTCCGGATGGCCGTCTCCGGTCAAACGGAAACGGGCATCCGCATGGAGGACGCTTTCACTAGCGCCTGGCACGTCCACAAAGGCAAGGGCAAGGGTAAACGTACTCAACAAACCCTTTGCCCTTGCACAAAACACTCTGTTCCACCTCCGACTGGCAACCAGGACACAAATAAAAGGAGGAAACGTAAGACTAATAAGGAGCGTCGCCTGGATCGCAAGCGGGCAGGCAACGCCTCCCCCCACAGCTACACAAACAACTGCTGCCGGGCCGGCTAACCCGCCTAGCAGCCTTCCCAGCTTCGCTGCTGGAAAGCGGTCGCAGGCCGAGGTTGGCGCAAGTCGACCAAAACCGTGTGTACCGCCAACCAGTGTAACGGGGGAGCCGGCTCTGCAGCAGCAACCAAATAGGAAGCAGCGAACCGGCTGGAAGGTTTAGGCTGCGGCCAAGCGGGCTCTCAATGAGACGATGTCGCCTCGTGGGGAGCGCAAGCGGCCGCGGCTTGATCAATCCAAGCGGGACGCCAACAGAAGCTACACCCAAGCTGCCAGCACGCTTCTGTGGGTCGCCATCACCTGCGACCGCACAGGGCACATCAGCAAGGCGCTCTCCGACCAGGTACTTGCTGCAGTCCAGAAACAAATTATCAGCGAGTCCTGGTCGCCAAACAAGACGAACCCGCGCCAACATTCGACGCCAAGCCGGTGTATGCCGAGGGCGTCCTCAAGCTGTGGTGCAAAAACGACCACACCTTAGCCTGGCTAAAGAAGACTGTCTCTGGCTTGGCTCTCCCGGCTGATGTCTCGTTAGTCGTTAGAAGCCAGTCAGAGATATCAAGACGAGCACGCTGCGGGATACTGATTCCGGACGAGCAGGGAGTGCTAGAGGAGCCGACCAACATTGGCCGCGCCCTAGCCTACCAAAACCCGTAGCTCGAGATCAAAAGGTGGGTGCTCATTAAGGCAGAGAAGCAGACCGCGGCATGGTTTGTGGTGGTCGGTGTTCCTGAGGACCAAATTCGGACCCTGATGGAAGCCGGTCGCCGCCTCTCATTTGGTTTAGGGACGGTGTACCTGAAGTTCCAGGGTCCGAACGGCAGATATGCCGACGTCCCTCAGGCATGGGACCCAGCCACAAAGACCATCCGCGAGGAGCTGAAGCAGCTGCCTCCTAAGCAGACCGGGGAGACCACTCCCCAATCAAACATCCCGGAGATCGGCGCGACGGCACCTGCCGCTGAAAAGCCAGCTGCCACCACCGCCGCCTCCTCGGACGCCGTCCCATCGCTGGGTAGGGAGCCGGATGACATTCTGTCCTCGGCTTCGGACCTGGAGGGGGACGGTTTCGAGGCGGGCGACCTGTTCGCCGGGCTTCAACTTGGGGGGGACGAGGAGGGCTCGACCAGCGATGGCGTCCCTTTCGTCGACCTGTAAGGTTGTACAGGCCAACCTCCACCACAGCCAGACCGCGACGGCTCAGTTGCGCAAGTGGTTGGAGGCACAACACACGGCCATTGCCCTGATTCAAGAGCCGTGGATCAGGGCGGGCCACGTACATGGACTCTCCAATCTTGGCGGTAAGCTCCTAGTCACTACAGACCACGATCACCCCAGATCGTGCATCTATATTACTAACAACCTCAAAACACAGCTCTTAACAGAATTCTGTTGCAGAGACGTTTCTGCCGCAAGGCTGTACATACAGCAGGATGCCGTGAGCAAGGTGATCGTCTTCGCCTCGGTCTACATGCCCGAGGCGGAGGAGCCGCCTCCCCACGACCTCACCCGCCTGGTAAACCTCTGCGAGAGGACTGGGGTCGACGTCGTCATAGGGGCCGACGCCAACGCTCACCACCCCCTGTGGGGCATGGACACGCAGAATGACAGGTGTAAGGCCTTGGTGGAGTATTTATTTACAACTAACCTATCCCTACTAAACACGGGTTCTGAACCAACTTTCGTAACCAGGCGCAGCCGCACAATTATAGACCTCACTCTGGCTTCGGAGGGGGCGACGGATATCATCTCTGGTTGGCAGGTGTCGAAAGAGGCCTCCTGTTCTGACCACAGATGGATCCGTTTTGACCTTCAGGTATATAAACCGGCAACACCACCCAAGCGAAATCCACGCAAAACGAACAAGGATTTGTATACACGCACCCTTGATTCTAAGCTTACACAACTAAACGACCTACAGCCTATCTGGGACACCACATTAATTGATGAACAGGTAAAACATTTAACCGCATCAATCATAGACAGCTATCATGCGGCTTGCCCAGAGACCATCCCGCCCACAACACCAGGCAAACAGCCCTGGTGGGGCGCAGAGCTGGAACGCAAACGCAGTAAGGTAAGAAGGGCTCTGAACAGAGCCATGAACACTTGTGCTGACGAAGATTGGGACGATTACAAATCGGCCAAATCCAGCTACAAAAGATGCATCAGATTCAGAAGAACCATGGGATGGCGTAAATTCTGTGGGAACATTGAATCATGCCAGCAAGCGAACAGGGTAAGGAAAATATTGGCGCAACAGGGCATATCTGCACCTGTCAATCTCCGTAGACCTGACAACACACTTACAGTAGGTGGCCATATTATTAGGGACAGTCCCTAGATTTTTGTATTTTCTAGTTTAAATATTTTTTTCAGGGAAATGAGTTGTTGTAGGCCTCATGGGTATTTTTTATTTAATTGAGATAATAAAAACAACAAATCTGTGAGCGAAACTATTCATATTTAAGTTTGGAAAAAAAAATGCGTTAATAGGTTGTAATTGAATATTTATCTAAGTATTTCGTGACGCCACCCTTTGCTGTAATGACAGCTTCTATTCGACGTGGAATGCTCTTTATACATATTTTAGCATTCTGCTGTAGGTTTTCATTATGATGCCACTTTAATGAGAGCTGCAATCAGCTGGTGCTTGGTGGTGATCACTTCCTTAGCGTTCGCCCGTTTGGTAAGCTCTCACATGTTCCGTATAGGGTTCATGTCTGGTGTGTTACCTGGCCAGGGCAAAAAATTAATATATTTTTCAGCCAAAAATGCAGTAACACTCCTTGCTTTGTGGCACGGTGCAGAATCGTGAATAAAAATGTACTCTTCGTCACCAGGGAACCATTCTTCGAGCTGCGGCAGTAGTTGAGTCTCTAGGCCTCGCTTGTACTGGTCTTGCCTCATGGTCCCTTCCACGTTATATAGGCACCCCACACCCTTCGAAGAGATCATAGACCACACCAAGATGCTAATTGGGTGTTTAACCCTCTCCACAAGGCAGTCAGCATGGAACTGTTCTCCAGGGCGTCGCCGCACAATGAAACATTTGCCGACCAAAATCTGAAATGTCGATTCCTCGGAGAAGCATACCTGAAAAATATTACATAATCACAATATAGTGATAAAAACAACGTACGTTATATTTAAAGACATATTCTTACCCGACTCCAGTCTGCAACAGTCATATTTCGATGTTGTCTGGCCCATTGCAGTCGTCTCTTCTTCATGGCCTCGGTGAGGCGTGGTTTCTTGGTTGGCCGACGACCTATCAAGTTCTCTTCGGCCAACCGCTTTCCGGCCGTACTTTCCTTTCAGAAACTCCTATTCCTTCGTCGGTCATCATCGTAGTCAGATGGGCAACACTCGTTTTACGATTTTCAAGGCAGATATCTCTGATTTTAGGATCGGTACGAAGAGTGGTGACCCTTTTTCTGCCACATTTTGTTACACGGTTTGCTTCCAGAGGTTTTTTGTTGTCAGTTTTTATTTTATTCTGTTAACTTACTGACTTAGAAACACCTGCAATTGTTGCTATATGTCTTTGGAAATGTGTGGAGCGCAGTATTAATGTTTATATTTCTTTACATTTTCTGGGAGATGTGTCTAAAGCCTTGCCCACACTAGAAAAAAATCAATTTTGAGGTTTTCACGTTATTCCCTTAACGAAATTAAAATTCACTTATAAAGTTTAAAATAGTGACGCAATACGAAACATTACTTACGATCTGACGTACTGTTAGCTAAAAAAAACAAGCAAAATCACAAAAAAAAATTTTGTTAGTACTGACGAAACAAGAGCAATTTTCAACAAAGTGAACAACAAGAAGAAAGTCGCTTTTTAAAAAAATGGCTCGATCTCACGGTGTTGTTATATTTCAAAAACATTATAATAATACCAGTAGTAATACCAATTAAAAAAAAACAATGTAAATATATTATTTACTTTAAAAATAATGTTTGAACTAGAAATTACATTTCTATGAGCACTGTCCCTAATAATTTGGCCACCGATGGTACATCATCGCCGGAAGAAGCCAGGCGCGTCCTTATCGAAACTCACTTCCCAGGATGCGTCTTCACACAGGTAATAAGTTGGCAGGATGTAACCCTAACACCATCAGAAAATGATTGGAGCTATGCGAGCAAGATGGTCACTTTGGAGAAACTCCAAGGGGCCATCCGGAGCTTCAATCCTTTCAAGGCAGCCGGTCCGGACGGAGTGTTTCCTGCCCTACTGCAATGGGTAGAAACACCTGTCGCCAGGAAACTGCTACCCATAATGAGAGCGTGCCTGGCCTTTAGGTACGTTCCCCAAGGATGGAGGGAAGTGAAAGTTATATTCATCCCAAAGCCAGGTAAGGGCGACTACACAAATGCGAAATCTCATCGTCCAATCAGTCTGACCTCCTTCATGCTAAAAACCTTGGAAAGGCTATGCGATAGGGAGCTGAGGGACGGCGCTCTAAAAACTATACCGCTGCACGGTAACCAACACGCATACAGCTCAGGTAAGTCAACGGAATCCGCACTTCATCTGGTAGTCAGCCGGATAGAAGAGGCGATCCATCAGCAAGGAACATGCCTCGGCACCTTTATAGACATTGAAGGGGCTTTTGATAAGACACATTTCTCCAGCATAAGCGCCGCCCTCTCCAAACATGGAGTGGAACAGGTACTAACTGACTGGATCACAAACATGTTTAGCAAACGCGTGGTTCGCCTTGAAGGCGAAAAGCAGATGGCCATGATAGCCAGGGGCTGCCCCCAGGGAGGGGTCCTATCCCCCCTTCTGTGGAACCTGGTAATAAACGACCTCATTTTGAAACTCAATGCCGACCACTATTACAATAGGATATGCTGATGACCGCGCCATCCTGGTCTCGGGCAAGGTGACCGGGACCATCTGCAATATCACCCAGCAAGCCCTGCGCATCGTAGAACGCTGGTGCAGGGACTTTGATCTATCAGTGAATCCCACCAAAACAGAATTAGTCATGTTCACCCAAAAACGGGCACTAGGTCCTTTCCGACTACCCAAACTGCTCAACACAGAACTCCAGCTGTCCAATGAGGTTAAGTATCTCGGGGTGATCCTGGACAGCAAGCTAAAATGGAGCAATCACTTAGACAACAAACTAAACAAAGCCTGCATCACCTTCTGGCAGTGCAGAAGAATGATAGGTAAGAAATGGGGACTATCCCCCAAAATCACACTATGGCTGTACAGTGCGGTGATTCGCCCCATGATCGCCTACGGGGCTGTGGTGTGGTGGCCCAGAACCAAGCTGAGCACAGCATCAAACAAACTACAGCGCATACAAAGACTTGCCTGCATGGCAACCACGGGCTGCATGAGGACTACACCGACTGCAGCACTAGAAGCCATGCTGGGACTGCCACCGCTGCACCTCTTTATACAACAGGAAGCATCGGTGGCAGCAATACGCCTGAAAACACTGCACCTCTGGAGCAAAGGTAACACACAACACACCTCGTTGCTAGAGGAACTCGCTAGCGAGTTCCCTCTTATAAGAGCTATAAACGACCGGATACCCAAACAATTCATTTTTGACAAAAAATACAAAATCCAACTGTATGAAGATCACCAATGCGAAGGTTTATGCCCCGCGGAGCTGCGGATCTTCACGGATGGATCCAAAACAGGTACAGGCACAGGTGCCGGGCTCTTGTCAGAAGACCTCAACGTACACATAGCCACATCATTGGGGGGCTCATAACACAGTCTTCCAGGCTGAATGTTTGGGTATTTCCCTAGCTGCGTCAGCAATCATGGCCAGGAAGGTTGAGGACCACTCAATCCGAATACTCTCGGACAGCATGGCAGTCCTGCAAGCACTAAGCAGCCACACAGTTAATTCTGGGCTGGTACACGAGTGTCACCAAACTCTGAATCAGGCGGGTAACCTCAATAATATAACCATTCAATGGATCAAAGGACACAGCGGTTCCCGAGGCAATGATGCAGCTGATGAACTCGCCAGAAGGGGATCGAGCATGGATGCGGTGGGTCCCGAACCCATAGTACCACTCCCCTTCGGATATCACGCACCCTGGTAAGAAAACGTACCAGAGACCAACACAACGATGTATGGATTAACCATGGCGAGTGCCGGCAGGCCAAGGAGGCGTTTCCGGCCATTGACGGTCGTCTCACTAAAAAAGCACTCCGGCTGTCAAAGCAACAACTACGTACAGTCACAGCAGCCATCACTGGCCATGGTTCATTTAACAAACACCTCTTTGTCATTGGAGTTACAGACAGCCCACTGTGCAGAGCATGCATGGAGGAGGACGAGACGGCAGCCCACGTGCTACTAAACTGCCCTGAGGTCGCCACATACAGGGCCAAGTACTTCGGTAACCCAGGTACCCTCCGAGAGATCACCAGTAACATCAAGGGTGTGCTGGCCTTTTTCGAGGAGTTATCGGTGGATCGAGTAATTATACTTACCACCCATCACGCAAAATACGCGCTTAGACGTGGAGTTGCGGATACCAGCCCGTTATACCTTATACCTTACAATGATCTCTTCTACGGAGGGAGAAATTGCCTTAAATGACTCGCCCCGTCGTGACACGTTATTGGCGAAATATGGTTATGCGCCAATGCATCTCTTCCTAGCCCGTCGAGGGTTATAGGCGCGACAGGTGCGTTTATATGTAGGCATAGAATATTTTTGCTTAAACCAAGCGACGACTCAAGGATTTGAGTTTTAGACTACTTTTTTAGACTTAATAGTCTAAATAGTCTTAAATACTCCTAAGTAAGTAACTATTGGATATACCGTACCTAATGAAGATAGATCCTAGCATTATTACCTATTATGCACAGTGTAACCAGATAAACTAAATTAGTGAATAAACGACCTCAGGCTCGTAGCTGGAGGCCTACTCCCTAAGTCCGTCAACGAAGTTAATCGCCCGTCCGAAAGTGTTACAGGCGTACTGATTCGGGGCTTGTGGAACACAAGTGAAACACACGGAGTCTGATGTAATAACTGCTTTAATTAAAGTTTGGTAAAGCTTAATACAACTTAGAATACAATAAAGTGATTATTTAACGTAACATTTGTGTTTTAATAATGAATCAACTGTTACCAAGAACAGAGCGCGGTCAAAGGTTTTCTAATCAATGATTTCATTCATTCACAATTTAGTACTTAAAATATAGTACAGTGGTAAGTTATTTTAGAATATTTGTGTTTTAATAATAAATCAAACTGTTACAAAAAGTAAAGAGCGGTCAAGAGGTTTTCTAGTCAATGATTCTATTCATTTACAATGTTGTACAATGCAAGCTATTTAGAATTTTGGTGACACAATGTAATTGTTGTTATAAATAAAAAGTTAAGAGTTTTCTAATCAGTGATTCCATTCATTCACGATATAGTACAATGGATTTATTGTATTTAGAGTGTTAGTCATAATCAGCTCTTGTTGATTTACCATGTGTGAAAAAAAGGGGTAATTAGAGTAAGGGTTGGTTACAAAAGTAGCCCGAAACGTAGGAGTGAACAAAACAAGTGTCAAGTTCAACTTTTCGAACGGGCAAAAACACATCGGTAGGTAGTAGGGACAACTGTCAAATCGTGTTGTCATTCATTCTTAGTTCGGGCCCCGAAATAATCGTATGTTCGTGGGTGATAGGGAGTATGAAACGCTCGTAACTAAGGCCGAAACCACGGACTTCGTGCTTAGGGAGTAGACCCCCTGGTGCGTGAAAATACATTTTAGCCTCGAAAATAGCCAATTCTGTCAATTGTGATGCCGGTGAAGGCTGGCTGTTCACCAGAGCTCTGTGAGAAACCAATATAGATAGATCGCCTCATTTTACTATCGCTCAGCACAGCGTTTCATTGATCTTCTTCGCACAGTTCTGATGGACAGCCAGCAAAGTAGACCTAAAGGTCTACTAAGGTAGACTAAAGTCTGACATCTAATCCTGCCTTCGTCATGAAGAGCAGCTATCGAGAAAATTACACTATCGCCATTTCCAAAAAATAATATTGTTTGTCAGAGGACTCGTGAAGCCTCGTGGCTTTAGGTTGCGAGATTTGTATTAATCGAATGTACTCCTCGGCACGACCATATTATGTACTTACTTCATTTCTGTACCTTTTAGATAAAGAGAATTGAAGGTTTTATAGGTGGCCTTGACGTTTCCAGCCCTGCCCCCCATCTATACCCACAACAACTACTAAACGTACCAAAAATATGTTGCTCCAGAAATAATTATTTAAGCCACGTATTCACTATTAAACTTTTGTTTATAAACACTTTCAGAAACAAGAATATAGGTGTTTCTGAAACATGGATACATGTTGCGGTAAACACTACTGATAGTTTTTGGTGGCAAAAGCACCGAAACATTGTTTCTATAAACATTTACGTGATGTTTCTAAAACTTCTGGCAACTTGTATCTGAAACATTTGTTTACAAGTGAATACGTGGCTTTACTTCGTAAAATACACGCACATAGCGCTATTGGACCAATCTATAGATTCCAAATCTAGCACTGACGTCGCAACGAAACGGAACAGTGTGGCTTCACTTTATTACCTTCGGAGCTATTAAAGTGGATAGGTGGCCGGGCTGAAATTCGCATCGACAGCTCTAAACAGGAAAACCTTAAAAACTATACCTAAATGCCGATCGTAGGTACACATACTCTCCGGAAAAATTAGAACATTTGTAGGTACTGCTTTATTTTATACAAAACCAAATAAAAAAATATAAGCAATTGATATTCCGTTGGCCCCAGTAGAGTAGCGTAGTATGTTTATGCACTCTAATTCTGGATTTGCCAACGTCAGAAACCATTATTTCGTGTGAAAACACGGTGCAGTGATGAAGCGTCCGCCCAAAGAGTAAAAAGTACATAATCATAGGAGCGTCCGCTGCCTATGCAGAGAGTCACGGGTTCAATTTCCGCATTGTCATTTATATAAGTCGCGCGGAGAAGGTTTGCCGATAGCCTCATGACGTCACACGTCGATGGTCGGTACGATTAGGAGGTAGGCCAGACGAGCGCGGGTAGCGGTCGGTGAAGTGGGAGGAGCAGTCATCGGCAAACCTTCTACGCGCGACTAGTACATAACATACATATTTGACGACACGTTTGGTGCAGTGGCTAAGCTAGTGGCTTCTGCGCTACGGGTCGTGGGTTCGATTCCCACACGGAACAAAAATTTGTACGGCCTACAGGTAGTTGTTTTGGGTCTGGGCGTTTGTGTATGTGAGATTTGTGTCTGTAAACACACCCACGATACATGAGAAACCTTAGTGTGGGGCAACGTTAAAAATATACATAACATCACACCTGTATTTCCCCAATGGGTTGGGCAGAGGTGTATACCTAGTCACCCACATTTTGCCGTTATGTTTAAATCCCATGTAATAGGGAGCGAGCCTATTGCCATCAACCAGGCACAAATCCAGACTCCGGACTGCTACTGAAAAATTCCACACGGAAAAACCCAATAACATGTCCGACCTGGGGATCGAACCCAGGACCTCGTGCTCAGCAGTTGCGCTTGCGACCACTAGACCAATGAGGCAGTCTCGTAATAATACGAGGTTAGTCAGAAAGGGGGTACTAATCCGCGGACGACATAAAAGTATGATGACTGTCATATAGCATTCAATTTCAAAATTCGTTAATTTTTATTTTCATGCAAAATGATTTCTACTTTTGTTTTGTCAAAAATTCTTCATCCCTGCTTTAGAACTACAAACTCAGAAAATGGTGCTTCTGATTCATGACTCGTGACCCCAAATACGACCTAAAATGTAAACACGGTTACGTATCATAATACCTAAGTTTGTTCCAACTATTTTCAAGATAACTATGGTCAAAAGGGTTACATATTATAATACCTATGTTTATTCTAACTATTTTCAACTTAACTACGGTTGATTCACATATGTTCATAACGCTGGCTTGACTCATTGGCTAACGGTGACTTTTCAACTTAATGATCTAATTATATATAAATAAACTATGATTCAACGATTTTTGGGTTTTCTTAGGGAGTGCCTCCGCTGCCGGCGCCAGTTGCCGTTACAAGTGCCGGCGCCGGGTACCAAACTGGCTGCCGGCGCCGCGCCGACTTCATACACTGTTTTATACACCTTCAAGGCCATGAAGACTATTATTCGTTACCCACTTTCATTTTCACAATAAAAACTTAAGGGGATGTTTGTAAGGTTGTTTGAGATCCCAAAGCAGAGTCGATGGAGCCCCGCTAAGCGGGGCTCCTATTTCTGTCTGCAGGGTTTAAAGTAACCTAACACGACATCCCCTTCGAACCTAACCTATCCGCGTCGGGGTGCGCCTGCGACTAGATTATTAGACAATGGCAAAAACATTTCTGCGGCAGATTGTATGATTCGTCATTTTGAACTGAGTGAAATGGGTTAAGTTAGGTTAGAACTGTGACCAACCGCGCGCGAGCCGAGCGAGCAAAGCGAGCGGGGCCGCCGGCGAGCGCTACTTCCAAATCGCTCGCAGAAATGTTTTCACACATACAACATCACCAGTTGCTGGTTAAGAATAGATGACATGTCGCGATGATGTGAACGATCGGTTTTTGCGCTTTTGCGGGTTCAATTCCCGCATTGATCAAATATTTGTACGGTCCACAGATAGTTGTTCCGGGTCTGGTTTCAATACATAAGTGTATGTGCATGTGAGATTTATATTTGTTAACACAGCCACGATACAGGAGAAACCCTAATGAAGGGCAGGGTCATAAAAGAAAAACGAACCAACTTCTCTTTCTTTGCACGGGAGTCTTAGAATCCTATCCACCTGAGACGTGTAATAGTTTTCCTCGGTACTATATTGCTTTTTATCATAGGGATATCTAGTTAGACTGAAAAAATAATTAGTCTGGTAAATGCCTATTGGTATGTCTACACCGGTGCGCCTCGGCCGCCGGAGCGGCCGGCGAGCGCTACTTCCAAGTTGCTCGCAGAAATGTTTTCACACATACAACATCACCAGTAAATCAAACAAGACCACAAATAAATCAACAGTAGGTGAATCGTCCGTTAGTTTAATCAACCTTAGGTGAATTAATTGTAGTTGAATAAACCGTAGATGAATTCTCCTTTATGGATTTCGTTCATTAGTTATTACAAAATTCGGTGAAACGATCTTTAGATATTTTAAACGGTAGGTCTTTTGACCGTAGTTATCTTGAAAATAGAATAAACTTAGGTATTATGATACGTAACCAGCTGATCATAACGGGATAGATAGATTTCAGCATTTTTGTTTTTTGAGATCTTTGAACATCTATTTCTCTTAAACTATTGACTTTTGGGAAAAGTTGTACGACAAAATTTATTTATTATTATGGGTACTTTAACAACTTTTCGGATTAGCACCCCCTTTCTGAGTAACCTTGAATAAATGTCATTTATCTCGTTTATTCATTTTCTATACACATCATTTACGTTTTTAAATATTTCAATAAAAAAAAAACATTTAACGTATAAAAAATAGTAGCCCACCGGCATCGGGAACAGGTTCCAAGCTACCGGCGGTCAGGGCTCTAGAGAAAGGAACTTCCTAACATTACGCGCCGTGTCCAGAGGTACCGCTTTCTGAATCAAACCCTTGATCCAGCTGCCTAACGAGAGCCTCATCAGATGTTGGTCGAGGCTCTTGGCTATTAAGCCATTGGCTGTAATGACTATCGGCACAATGACTGCTGAGTCAACATCCCACATGTCGACAACCTCGTGTGCCAAATCAAGATATTTGTAAATGTTACTTTATTACTGTCTTGAGGAGCTCGTGGCTAAATAATTACAGCCGCATAGACCGATCTTCCGGGTTAAGCCACGCTTGCCGAGGTTGGTCTGTGGATGGGTAACCATTTACCATAGCGAGTTTCCTTCGTGCCTCGGAAAGCACGTAAAGCCGTTGGTCCCGGCTGTCATTTGTAGATCTTTGACAGTCGTTACTGTTGGTCAGAAGCCAGAAAGTCTGACAACCAGTCTTACCAAGAGTATCGTATTACCCAGTTACTGGGTTGTGGAGGTCTGATAGGCAGTCGCTCCATGTAAAATACTGATATTCAGCTGCATCCGGTTCGACTGGAAGCCGACCCCAACATAGTTGGGAAAAGGCTAGGCAGATGATGACTTTATTACTGTCTTAAGTTTGACCAAACGCGGCGTTATTAGCCCTCCTGGTTTAAACCGAATTAAGTATAATGTTCGCTTCAGGATGTTGCCACCAAAGTCATAAAATTATTATTAGGTACTAGCTTTTGCCCGCAGCTTCGCTTGCGTGAAATTTTGAACCCGATAAGTGACGATTTTCCATACAAACTTTCATCCCCTATTTAACTCCCTTAGGGGTTGAATTTCGAAAAATTCTTCCTTATTCCTTGTCTACATTATAAAGGGAACCTCTGTGCAAAATTTCAGCTTCCTAAGTCCAAGGTTTTGGGCTGGGCGTTGATGAGTCAGTCAGTCAGTCAGGACTTTTCTTTTTATTTATATTGTGATCACTGTCTATATTTTCACATTTTGTGTACTTACTTGATTGATTGATGAGTTAAGCTGCAAGATAGATATCCAAGGGTCACTTCTGTGGTGCATTCGATATCCGTACGTGTGAGTGCAGTGCTACAATGTGAAGCGAACGCAAATATACCTACTTGAAGGAAGGGGGAGACCATCCGGTCTAACATGCGCAGCGCGAGATAATTTTGCACCTCATTATCTCGTGCCGAGACTAGATAAGCAGCCATCATTATCTCGTCTCGATACGAGATAATGTTACGACAAAATTTTGTGGCGCTGCGCATGTTAAGCTTGCAGGAAATAGAATTACTGAAGAATAAAATGTATCTGGTTTATACGCAAATTAATAACACTATCCATCTATCTATAGCTCGGTGCGAAAACGTCCCTTTCGTCCACGAAATATTAAAAAGAAGTTTTTCTTTTGATATGGTATCGCTTGGTTGATAATAATATGGACCCCGCACTACTAAAGATCTAGTGGGCCATAATGTCAGACACAACAGCTGTAGGCTAAATGCTTTTACTCCTTATCTTTAATTTTATTGTGATTATCCATAAGACCAGTCCTTTACTATGTTACAATGGCACGTTTACATTTAGGCGTTATGGAGAAGATCCTATACTTTATAGAGGATTATTCGGCCCAAGTCGGACAGCAGTGGCAAGAACACGATGTGCATTGACGACAAAGTGTAATTTACACTCAGGTTTTATTGTTAATACATAATATAAACAGTAATTAAACATAATAATAAAGTAGTATTTCAATAAAAAGCGAACTAAAAAAATAAGAACTGAAAAGACGTAAACAAGACGTAGGTATTTCTAATCATAACATACCTAACGCAAAGTTAACGTAGGTTTTCAAAAAAGCATGCTTTCAAATCATAACATGCAGTCAGAGTCTACGTATGTAATATGTTTATGGTTTGTCAGTTGCGAATTACATATGCTTGTTTGCGACAAGAACGTGTTATGTCCGAAAACCGGATTATTCAGAAAACCCCTTTATTCAAAAGTTTCAAAGGCTTTTTCAGAAAAATCTGGTTTTTGGACTTTAGACGTTCTTGTCGCAAACAAGCGTACCTATAAGTTGTAGGTAGCCTAGCCTCCGACTGCATCTGCATGTCATCTGCATGATTTAATAGCATGATTTTTGTAAAACCTACGTTAATTTTACATTAGGTTTTACATGTTATGATTAAACATACGTCTTGTTTACCTCTTTTCAGTTCTTATTTTTTAGTTCGTTTTTATGCAGGCGGGTTTTTTGATTTTTTTAAATAACTTTTTTTATTGACGTCTTCTTAGTATTATTTTATCAATGTATCGTACCTATTTATAAGTACCTACCATTATACTGAGGCCTAAACAAATCTATCTATAAACGTCTCATTTAATATACCATCACTCGCTCTCTCTCTCTCGTCATCACTCGCTCGTCTGCAAAGTAGATCCTACACAACTTTCAGGTTGTGCAATTGTTAAACGGACCTTATGGCTGTAGAATGGTAAAGGTTACATACATCACGCTGATTTAAAAGACCTATTCAGCGATACCCCACATAGTATGGAACACGACATTTTTTTATTATTTCTCCCGTCTTTTCGTATTCCACGGTAGCCATTTTGATTTTATAAAACAAAACCTAGCCAGCCACTAGCTACCAAGGGCTAGGTTTTGTATCTATAAAATCAAGGTGGCTGCCGTGGAAACCTAATTCGATTTAAACCAAGGGGGCTAATAACGCCGCGTTTGGTCAAACATAGGTATTTCGTTTTAATATTCGAAATCATTACTGCGAGTAGACTGCATAGTCAGCAGTTGTCACACAGTTGCACTGACTACATGCTAACTGCCTTCAAGCTGCATTTCGCAGTTGCATAGTTTAAAGTTGCAAATGGTGTTTACTCTATCTAGGTCCTACTTGCAGTAATAGATTTCGAATAAGAAACGAAATATGTGTGACAAAAAGCGGCTTTAGTAGTCCCCTAGGTGTACGAAAAAACGTGGTTAGAGAAGGAAAGTACTTTAAATATTTTAAAAATAGCAAATTTTACTTAAAAAGAGACACTTCGTATTATTTTGAAATGTAAGAAAATAAGTACATCTACTGCATATAGATTTTTTAGTCGGTTGTTTGATAGCCCTCTGTCGAACCAACACAACGTACGCGATAAAATATTTTTAGAAATTATAAAATCAACCCGGGGCAAGTAGTTACCAAAAAACAAGTTGGCGCCAAATTCATATGTTTGAAAAAAATTGTTACACTCACGACAATTACCACCCAGTAAATAATTATTCGTTCCGTGAATCTTTTGAATTTTTTAAATGTTGGAGGAAATATGCGCCAATGTCAAGTTCTTGTCTCGGTTGGGAAAAATCGTCCTGTCTGGTGGTTGGTGACCTGTTGATAATAAGGCAATAGGTACTTCATCCTTCTGAGGTAATTCTCTTGTTAAAAAACTACTACAAGTATGCTTACCTGTAGGTACTTCTTATGTGCGAGTAGTCTTTGATTGTTATAATAAAATCTTCTTCTCTCGTGTCAGCACAAGCTATACGAGAATAGCTCGTGGTGAAAATATTAGCCAGTCTGCATGGTTGGTAGCGGGGCTGACTGCCCAGGATGCGCCGGAAGTACATAAGTAAATATTGTAAAGCTAAGATTAGGTATTTTAACAAATTCCAGCTGACCTTTTTAGCGTCAATTTAGTCGACCTCCTTCCATCATTCTGTGAAACGTTTGATAATTTCTTGTTCCTTGTATTTGTCAACGTCTGTCATAACTGACACAACCTAATATAAATTCATCATGACATGATCACGACACATTCCCTATTTATAAAAGCACTCTGTGGACACACTCCTCGTTACCAAAAGCTACCAAACGCATAAGTGCCACAACCTATAATTCCCATTCATATAGCAGTGACTGTGACCTTACAGATTTCATATAAGCACACTCATGTTTTGGATAAAGTTGTGGCCTTTGTTATTTTTGTTTAAAAGAAATGAGGCGATAGTCTGTTATAACTGTACGTCGACGCAGCAGGACTGGAACCGCTGCGGAGGTGACTTCGTACCGACGACTCTTAATACGTTTAACAACACACGGCATCTTCTTATCAATTGCACAGGAGGTGTTTATAATCAAGATACTGTAGCCTACTGCAAGTGATCACAATTCCTTATCTTTACTTTATTCAATGGCATCTTTTACAACAGAGAACGCGATGTGCTTCGTGCGGTCATGGAGTTCAAGGGCGCACCATGCTTGGATCGTGCAGAGAGGCTGCTACCAGTCCACACAAGAGGATTCCCTTCCTCAATCTATGAGTATACCTACAAGAGCTATGACGTGTAAGCATGAAAGGTAGGTATGTGATGTGATACCTTACTATGACTTTACACATATTAGTTTAGTTAGCAGGGCCTCACCATTAGGTACTTAGTGCGATTTTGGGGTTACGTAGTCAAACTAGGGACCCTTACCTTACCTTAACCTTTAGGAACCCTCTAGTATCGCCTTGTCCGTCTGTCTATCCGTTTGTAAGTCACAGCCGTTTTACTCGCAGACAATAAAGCTGAAAGAAGATCCTTACACATTTGTGGGCCAAAAAACTGAAACTGCTGTCCGGATATACCCGGATAGCATTCAAAACATATCCGCGTTATTCATATATTGATAACAGGCGGACAATAATATAATAATAATAATATAATAATAATAAAGTTTATTCTCAATAATAGTACAGTGTTTCAAATTATACATAGGCTAAGGTTTCTAAATACAAAATGAATTAATCATCTGTAGCCGAACTAGGCAAAAGCCTGTATTTCGGCTATGAGCGTAAATCCCCTCAAATATATTACAAAATTTGAAAGCCATCAAACAGAAATGTTGACATTTTGTAGGTACTTAATATATTAGCAAGAAAATCTAAATTAAAAACTGTTCGCAGTCATTTTAGACTTGCGGTCTAGATATAGGTACATAATTTTTATTTATTTTTAAATTTGTAATTTATATAGTATTTTGATAAGTGTGACCTCTCTTTGTGTGAGATGATAGTGTACGTGTGTGAAATGTGAGAGGATGTGTGGAGGTGTATGTCTGGGTGTATGTGCGAGGTGTGTAAGTGTGTGTTTACAGTGAATTTAAGAGTGTTTGATCACTGTGGTATGTGTAGTAGTAGTTCAGTCTCCTCGTATGTAAGTTTTTGTAGGTATTCGCTTACTTTTTTCTTACATTGTGTTTTTGAAAGTGGGTATATATTTATAGCTCTGTTTGCCTTATTGTAGATGTAAGGTCCTATGATGTTAGTAAATCTTGAGCTGAATTTGGTTTTACTAATATCGTTTCTGACACATACTATATCCTTTCTACGTTTTTGTAAGTGTGTTGGATTGTAGTTTTGTTTGCTATGTTGAAGGAGAGTAAGATTTAGTATATAAAGTTGTCTTACAGTCAACACTTCACAGTTCTTATACAATGTCGTGGTGGGAAAGTAAGTATACACGTTTAAAAGTACAAACTTTCAGTATTGCACGTTGGGCGATCTCAAGAGGCTTAATCGTAGTTTTTAAGGCTCCTCCCCAGGATGAAACACAGTAAGATAGAAGTGACTGACAGAGTGCATAATAGATCTGTTTTAGCAGTAGCGGATCAGCGACGTGCCTTAAATTTTTAAAAATGTATATTAATTTTCTTATTCTTCCGCATAGGAGTCTTATATGTTCTCTAAACCCAAGATTGCCGTCTATAGTAACACCCAGATATTTAATGGTATGCACACGATCCAGTGGAAGGCATGAGCAGATTGATGCTGATTGACAATCGTGTGAGACAATTCCCGACTCCCAACGGCTCCACTTACATTTCTAATGCCAAAACAGATATATTTAGTCTTATCTACATTTAAAGTAAGGATATTATTCCGCAACCACTTTCCAACGATATCAAAACCAAGCTGTGCAGTACTGAAAACGTCTTCCCATGTATTTGCCGCGAAACAGAGTGCAGTATCATCTGCGAAGGAGATTATTACGCCCTGGGAGAGCTTAAGACTAGTAAGTTGGTCTATATATGTCAGAAATAAGGTAGGCCCCAAAATACTGCCCTGCGGAACTCCATGTGTGATTGGGAGGTCATCACTTTTATATCCATCGACTCGAACATATTGAGATCGCCCAGTCAAGTAGCTTCTAAAAAGTTCGAGCTGCGTGCCTTTAACTCCCAGTTTCTCCAACTTATCCAGTAAGATGGGGACAGAAATCGTGTCAAAAGCCTTTGCCAGGTCTAGGAAGATTGATAATAATTGTTGTACAATAGTACCTACCTAAGTAATTCCTAACAATTGCTACAATTAAAACATTAGCTATATACTCTTTTCACACAAAGATAAGTCCTGAACTCCTGACAGGTCGGTCATTTCGTCAATTGTAGCCTATTTTCGTAAATTGAAGACTGCTATCGAATAAACGTAAACGACACCAACAACTTTTTGATTCCAAAGTATTTATAGTAAAATTATGAAACTACTGTTAAAAATGTTAAGTGTCATTTCATTACTTACTCTACGTTTGTGTGTAGGTACCTACTTTGTTTTATCAAAAGCTGTGACTATTTTTAAAACATTTTTTTTTGTGTTGAACAAATCGCTATAAATGATTGAATTTTTTATCAAATTGGTTTTGGTCATTTGGTCAGACTTTAGTTTGTATGCTTAGTTCACACGCTTTGTTTGCGTCATCCCCTTCGAACCTTTTTTTGTTTTTTTTTTTTTTGCCGGGTGGAAATCCTCTTGGATGTCCTCCGCCCTGGGGTGGGCGGAGGGGTCTGTCAGACTCTTACTGACTAAAACCACCCCGGTGTTCCATCTCACACCTGCGCCGGGGGTCGCGGGAACTTACGATACTTCCGCAACCCCCGGCTGGTGCCGGCCCGCCACAGCTGGCCTCCTCGGATTCCCTTCGAACCTAATCCAACCGAGCGGGGTTTTTGATCACATTATGGTTCGGTAATCCATTTTATTTGGTGCATATAGTTTTATTTTATTACTTTAACCAAACCCGCTTGGAAATTATTCATATTTACCGATAAAAGTGCTTATTGTCTTGTGCTTGTTGCTTACCCATAATAATAACAAAATACCATTTGTACTACAACTTTTCTCAACAGTCAATATTGATAGAGAAATAACTGTTTAGGTCAAGATTTCATAAAAAAATAGGTAAGTGGTCCTAATCTATTACACCAAAAGTCGATTTTTTATACCTACATGCTGTAAATAGTCATTAGTGATACTTTATGTGGACGGCGAATTAGTACTTAGGAGGTAAATAAATACAGACTATAAAATCTGCGGTCCATTTAAAGTTCTAACTTTCCTTGTGTAACGAAATTAAAAGGAAAACTGTCACAGTTAAGTAGAACTCTATCACTTAGTTTACGAATTATACGACCATTGTCGAACAACTTATGACATTAGTATGTCATACGTATGTACTTGGGTCTACAAAAAAATTAGGGAAACTCCATTCATAGGTAGATATACATATACCGGGTGTTAACGAATTCATGTAATTCCTTCAAACCACGTTATCTACTGGTGACATAGATTAACCCTAAATAGGTATTTCTGAAATAAAACTGAAAAAAATATAAAAAAATAATCTTGGTTTTCTATTTCTGAGTCATTTTAGAGCCTCGAGTTATCTGACTGCAAAGTGCGATATCGCGTTAGTCGTACCCGCCAGCCGTGTCGCCGTGCTTTCATTAATTTATGCGAGATATCGAAATGTTCACTAAAACAAAAAATTATAAAAAAAAAACATTGATATGACCGATTACCGATACCGCAATAAAAAAAAAGATTTTAATTTTTTATTTTTACACAATCTAAATCCCGTGCGGGGCCATTTTACACCAGTAGTAGATCATGTGGTTTTAAGGAATTACACGAATTCGTTAACACCCTGTATAGTATTGCGTACAAACTAAACTTAGTTTAGGCTACGGCCTATAACACTCTGATAAAATAAAAAGAGGCGGACGTAAATAAGAGCTTGAAATTTTGTTGAACTAAATCTCCATACAAAGGGGTTTGGGTAAAATTGGCGTCGTTTTGAAGTTGAGCGGCCAGTAATGAAATTTAGATATTATGAAAGAACAGAACAAAGCGACCAAAAGTTATTAGGTATGGATACATTTCTCTAAACCATATCGGAACGGAGATATTTGCTTTTGTATTGCTCATTAAAATCGAAGAAGTTATTATATTCTACTGCACTCTTTTAGGTTTCTGCTGTTTTATTTAAGAATTCCAAATAAAATAAATCAAATAAAATGACGTAGATGAATGCTGAAGTTCTTGGTTTGGATGACTTTCCTGTTTTAAGTGCCGATGATTTAATTATCTATGCCCTTGGAACTTATCAAGTACAACAAGCTCGTACTACGGAGAACATGTAAAAAGTGAGGGCTCATATGTGATTGAAGTATGCAGAGAACCCAAAATTAATGATTTTTCGGCGGAAACCTTAAACTGGATTGATCCGTTGCTTCTTAGAGGCAGGATCCAATCCAGACATTCATCTAGACGGATATATTACGTGCATATTCTTGTAGAAAGAGCTACACAAGGGCTGGATGCAATATTGGGCCACTATTGCTCATGTATTATTGCGAAACGGACCTTAGGCTGATGTTCGCATGTAATGTCCATGTCCATTATATGGTACATGGGATGGGGCAGATATCAAAATAATCTGACTCCGCCGGCACAATTTTTAGATCTAATTATTCGATGACATTGAGAACGAAATGGACGAAGAGAGTTAAAAAATGTGTTTTTACTTATCATGTAATGTACCTACTTCAGTAATGAGTAAAGTATAATAATGTGTTTTTATTATTTTCCAAGACCCAATACTAACGTCACATTGACAGACGGTCGTAAAACAGTAAAGCCAATCTCTAATATCAACCTTCTAAAAACATAACTAAGATTTCTTTACGCAGGACAGTAATTGAAGTACTTATATTGACGACATTTTTATAATCTTCAAATGCGAATATCTCATCTTTGATATTACTTAGGACAAAAGTAATTGAACATATATGTGTACTTAACACAGCACAACAAAGTAACATGAAAATAAAAGGTGGCCGCTGAAAAAAAAAAATGACGCCACTAGTCCATACAAAGTTACTCAAACCCCTTTAACGGCACGTCAGAACGTGCCGATTTGTTTAAAAACTAATTAAAATTGAATAACACCAGAATGTCATTTCAGACTTCCCGAAGGCGAGTACAAGGTGTGCCTGTGTCAAGCAGACTGGTGTAACTCGGCGCCCAGCACCGTCCCTTCTATTACACAATACTTTGTTAAGTGGTCCGCATTATACATAATTGGAAACATTATTTTCTGAACAATAATATAAAGTTTGCTTGTAGAAAACTATCATTCACACTGTTTTACTTAGGTATCTCTGCCGTTGACCCTCCATCATAGATGACTCCTTATAGGCTACACTGGATCTCAATAAATGTGACTTTATGGGTTTATAAGCAGCTTTCACTTTATCTAAGGTGTCTCTGTCTATTTCTACGAAAAGGATGGTAAGAAATGTGTGTGTTAGTGGGCCGCGTCCGCTGCTCGCACGTGTCTTTTTTGTAGACGTGCATCAATCTAAAGCTACACAATTAGAAAAAAATAAAATTATCTAAGTTGCATTTTATCAAATCAGTTACGGAAAAATACATATACAAAAAAAAACATATTTTTAACTACAGATAAATATAATAAGGTAAGTACTTACCTACCTACTGCTGTAACTGTAAAACTTAAGTTTAGAAAGTAAAATACCCAAAGTTATATAAAAAAATAATATAATTGTATAATGTTATCCCTTAATACTAAAATAAATATGTTTCTTGAACAGGTATTCAACATACAAAATAGTCTCATTAAAATCCAATTATTTACTCCGTCACTGAACCACAGCGATTCCAGCGACAAACTTGTTTCACTAGCTTAATATTTAATCATTTGGTCAATTAGAATATTTGTATTGTTTTTTTTTAATATAATTTTTATACATCGCCATTTATACGAGAAAATAAATTATTAGCTACTTACATTATTGAGGAACGCGTATTTTCCGCAGCTAAATGGATAATTTTTGGTAGGTACTATAATACTCGTAGTAGGGTGGTTCATAGCCACTATATTTTAATAATTCTAGCAAAATTATAATAACATTAAATTAAATATTATCATTCGATGATATTTCTCACGTTACCTACTGGTTTAAGACTTATTATCGCTAATGATTCTTAGCGAAATTGTAATATCGCCGCTAACGATACTCGTATTGTCAGTAGCTCAACGAGCGAAAAGGATGGCGGGCCCATCGAGCGCACTGATTGGTCAATATTCTTCTTGTTTGTTCGTCATTCTTCTTTGTTTGTTTATTTACGTTATTGATAACTAGGTATGATCATTGATCATATAGTTATACGTAAATAAACGGTCGTCATTTTTATGTTTTGTGAGTTCATTAAAGTTCCTATAAAAGTTGAGAGTTTGAGACTGATTAGGATAAAGAATGATTGCATGTCCTTTATTTCTTAACTCTTTATTCTTACCTTCTCTACTTAATTTCTTATCCCTTGCTTTAGTATTTATAACGTCGTGTCTCCCTGTCCTGAATGAAATAATATTGTGAGGCTTATGATCGAATGACAAACATTTCGTTGTAATAAAATTTCGCTAGAGTTATTATAACAGAGCGGATTTTACAATATTGCTACGACACATACATTTAGCTGCGGTAAAATAAAGTGCAACAAACTTGGTGCCTTAGATCTCCCCCACACAAGCCCGGCGCGACTTTGCAAAACTACTTTGCGATAGGTATCTATTCTTCGTACATTATGTACGAAATCACACCTTGCAGCAACTTGTCGCCCCGCGAATTTGCGATACCCATGCCTCATAGGGTAAACCCATAGAGCAACGCGGTTGATGTTTGACCGCGTGGCTCTAAGGGTCCCCCGTAGTCTATTTATTTATGTGAAACTGCAATTTCGCAATAGTTTATGTTAAGCAGGTACAGTCATGAGCATTACGTAATAAGTAACACTTACAGAAATTTTAAAGGGAATTAATGAAAGAGTTGTAAGTAATAGAAATATGCCATGTAAAATATTTTACCAATTAAAGCTGTAATATTTAAGGAAAAAATTACTTGAATTTAATGACTGTACATTAGTTAGATAAGATCTACTACAAAAATATTAGTAGGTAATACTATTTATTGATATTTATTAATAATATCATAACAGAAATAACGATGAGCCTAGTTTATTAAAATATTTAATTTGGTTTTGCACTTTTCTGGATTGGACCCTTTTCCTTCTGTTTCTTCCCGAAAGATGAAATTCATATTTTGGAATATTGATTAAGATAAAGATGTGAAAGGCCAACCACAGATTCGGAGCTGAGCACTGGATGCTCCCTACATTGGTGCGGGGCACCGAGTGAAGCGGGGACAAGGAATCGCAACGTCTTAAGACTCTCGCGTGTACAGGCAAGGTGCAGACCACACAGAAGAGACGTCGGGCGAAGACGAGGCGAGGACGCGGCGCCTCTTTACTTTACTTTCATACTAAATTTATAGAAGCATAGAGATGCAAAATATACAGAGGCGACGGGGCACGGACACGCGCACGACGCTTCGTCGTCTGCGCGGTGCGCCTTATTGCACAACACGCAGGCGAGCCAAGGCGAGGATGGGGCGCGGGCGCCACGGGAATGCTGACGGGCGCGAGGTGCCCCGCATCTTGCTCGCTGCAGCGGCTACAGTGTGACTAGATCGAAAGTCTGGTTTTCTTTAGTTGTCTTACTATTATTGAAATATTATTACATGTACCGCACAAGAAACAAGGTTGAAAAAATTGCAAGCCAAGTTGTTAATACATAATTATAGCTTTTAATAATTTTGAATGACGAATTACATTAAGAAGACATGCCAAGATTGTTTACTACATAAGACAACTAAGGAAAAACAGACTAGTATATTTTTGGACATCGGTATTTTTTTATAGGTTTATTTTAGGACTTTAAAATTTTTGTTACATATATTTTGGGAAAAAATATTTTTTTTATCGGTGCACCGTAATCACCGATCGTCCCCTAAACACTGAGCGTCAGGGAAGTTCTAATCTATTTCATAGCATAGATCAATAAGTTATAGAAAGGGAAAGACAGGGCGCCATTTTCAAATTTATGAACCATACATAATTATAGTTAATAATTACCTAGTGAAAGTCATGTAGTTCATGTACAAGACTGAATTTTAATCTCTATTGTAATAAAAGATAAGGCATGTCTCTAGTCGTGCCCGCGCCCGCGCCCGCGCATCATTTCTTCTGTATAGTTTGAGAAGTCGCGTCTGCGCCCCGTTTGCACCACGTCCTCGCTTCGACTTCGCCCGACGTCTCTTTTCTGTGTGGCCTGCATTCAAGTCGTAGAGTCGACGTGACGTTGGGGGAGCCTTAAACGTGATAAGTCTGTACATGGGCGAACATTAATTTTACTTGCGGGATATTTCCTCTACAATGTATTTGCAAAATTATTACATAATTTGCGGAGTAAACTGATTCATCGGTGGGGTCAATCAACAAATAAAATTTAAGTTAACTTCTAAGTAATTCATTGAATTCTGAAACTTCTGCACCAAAATCGTTTTTGTTTTTGGCATTGTGCTGTGCAATTTATCCTATTAGGTCACTGAAAAGCACTCAATGATCATTCATCTTTCTTCTTCTTGTTCACTGTCGTCGTCGTCTTCCAATTCATCCACAGCTGAGGCCGCATCACTGGTTACAGCTTGCGCGATTAGTCCAGTGATACCAGTATCATTTTTTCTCCCCGCTAAAAAGTTGTAAACGTATTCTTCTATAGCCTCTTCATCAAATGGCAATAAATCTTCGAGCTCAATTTGCCGTTTAGTTCGTGTTTCTTTAGCAGTTTTCCTAGAAGATGAATAATTATTTTCATCGTTGTCCACTATGCCTTTCCTATATATTTCTACCGGGACGTCACTACCGTCGCTAACGTCATATTTTATACCAAGATCAGTCTCTTGTATTTCTATAGACCCGAGGCCACTGTCGACCAATGTCTTTAAATTTTTTGCCTTGTTCTTTCGACTTGCATCAGTTATATCCAATTTCTTAGCAGATTTTTTAGCTATCGGATGAAGATGTTTGACTTCATTTGTTTCCAAAGGTTTAGAAATTTCATTGTTTGTTGTTTCAATGCTATCAGGAACTTTAGGTTTCGAGCTATAAGTTTTAACCTTAGAGTGACCTTGTATTATTAGATACATCGGCACAGTGGGCGTCTCAGTTGTTGGTTCCAGATTTTCTGAAAACTCCTCTACCGTAGTTGGTATCGGTGTTGTGAAGCGCATGTGTAAATAGGGACCGTGAGTGTATAAGGCAGGGTTTTTATTGGAAACTTGTGAATTCACATGAAATTGTTGTTTGTGAAATACTATTGAACTTTCGGCGGGCTTAACCGGCGGTGGCGGTTGCATAGTTTGCATTGTTTCAATTTGTGGGTCTTCCGGTTTATGTTCGTTAAATATGTGAACAGTCTCAGACGCGTGAGCGTAAAGATTGTCTTCGGGTCTCTCTGGGCCGTTGACCATAGGCATCGACATCATTGGCCCTAGCATATCGAACATACTTGTTTCTAATTTTGTCATAGTAGTAGGAACAGGCGTCGGCTGAAATACAATTGTGCTCCTTTTCTCGGTCGTTGTTTCTTGTGGAGTCTCCGTTGTAACCTCAAACAGTTCAGTAGTTCGTTCTGTTGGCAACGTGGCTTGAGTTAAAGCCACTGTAGCAGGTACTGCTGTAGTAGGTGGTAATGAAGTTGGAATAAACGTCGGTACAATTAAAGAGTTAAGTATTATCTTAGGAGGGGGTGGTGATTCGGACAACATTGGTTTATAGAACGCGTATGGATGTCTTTGAAAATCTGCATGATCGTTCAAAATTAGGTTATGAGTATCATTGGCGGCATCATTATCATCAACTGGTGTCGTTGGTCCCCAACCAGCGTAATCACTACTTACAGCATTTTCCAACATAGATTTCGTTTCATTTGTGTCCCTTATCCAATTTTGAATGGTTGTTGAAGACTGGTAGATTAAATTTGATTCTTGTAGTGCATATGAAGATGTAAGAGGTTCGGGTGCATCAGTAGAGTGTTTAATTACAATCTGGGGCGAGCTATTCGGCTTCATTTGGGACTGTACTTTATTTTTGATCGGAGGTTTATCATCCGAGAGAATAAAGAGTTGTGGCTGATGACCGGGAGGTGGAGGCGGCGGGGGAACTAAAATAGTCATTGGGTAGTGATCACTCAGTTTGTACGTAAAGTCTTCGTACTTATTTGGTTGGGGTCGATGCACATGTCTTCTTGGTGGTAAGGGTGGCTGTCGGGAAGTTACACTGGGTTTTCGGGAAGAGACACCGAGCATGAGTACTTCTGATTTTCTTTCTGGGTAATGTTCTCGTTCCAGTCTAGTTTCTTCAGCCCAGTAGTGGACTCGTTCGAGAACTGGCGGTTCGTAGTCATATGTTGGATCGTTGCGCAACGGGTCCCCACGACCAGTTAGTGGCTTCCATTGTTCGAAGTCCATACGAGGAGAAAATATCGACGTTATGCTGCCTTGGTTTTCTATTTCTGCTCCATCTGAAATTGATATGAACATGTTATTGACTTAAAGCTAATACCTATATTTTTTTGACATTGTATGACGCATCAAAACAACACTACGGCCTATATTTTAAACAGCTCTCATTTCCATACAATTTTAAGTCTTTTTAAAAATACGTGAGATGAATTTTGAAAACTTGTCAATTGTACGGAATTCTGCTTTAAGGTAGCTTCTCTTGGAAGATCTCTCAAATGAGAGCTGTTTGTTGTTGGGTGATGTACTGTCTTTGACATTTGTCAAATGTCCTTTACAACTAGTGCCACCATGAGCTGCAAAAGTATAATTATAACGTGGTCCCGTTTTTCTTATATGTTATAGAGAATAAGGGCCCAGGTTTCCATTATACCTACAGGGTGTAAACGAAACCGTGTAATTTCTTCAAACCACATGATCTAATAGTATAGCCAGCATGGAATTAAGAAAGATACCTAATTAAAAAAAAAAAACTTGCGTAGCCGTATGTGATTTTATCTAAATCATCCTAGAAGGTTTCAAGAAAAAAACAAAGTTTTTTTTTATAAATGTTCTTACTTTTCAATAATGAAACTGCCTGGCAGGACTAGCGCGATATCGCTCCGCCCAGTCAGTTAGTAGCAAGCAAAAATTACTCAAAGACAAAATATAATAAAAAAATCGAAATCTTTTTTTGTTTATTGTGTAAAAGACCCATGCAGGGTCAATCAGTGTCATCAGTAGATCACACGGTTTGAAGCAATTACACGAATTCGTTTACATCCTTTATATGTATAACTAGGTGTTACCCGCGGTTTCACCCGCATTCTAGGGGAACTTCTTCATATGAAAAGTTTCTTATATATTAATCCAGGACATGATCTTTCTGTGTGCCAAATAATCCAAATCCGTTCAGCCGTTTTTACGTGATTGTAACAAATACCCATACATCTTCACAAACTTTCACATTTAGAATATTATAGCGTGATTACAATCAGTTGATATATTTAAATACTTACAAGTTACGTTGGCAATTTGATTAATCGGTGACGCATCAGCTGCAACCAAGTTGGAAGAGAACGAGCGAGAAGTTGTGACTGTCGCAAGGAACAGTAACAACAAAATATTATGTTGTTTCATCTGTAAATAAAAAAAATATGTCAAAATGAAGTAGGTATAATATTTATGTAGAGTTAGGTAAGTACTTGCCATGATAGAATAGACGGTCACTAAATTATTTCCAAAATCATAAAAAAGATAAAAGAAAGATATTTATACTCGTAGGAATCAATCATTTTATTTCAAAGTAAAAACACCATCATTGACGACGCGTTCGGTGCATATTTTTGTCCTGCATGTACGTACAATGTGCATGATTAATATTTCAGTTCTTTTTTGTCGTATTGTATACGTTTAATAAGATAACTATTGAAAACATGATTTTCATCCAATTAGAGTGGAGGCGAATTGTTTTTTGGGAGGTTTTGGGCACGACAGTACCTCGTTAAAATGCCGACTGCCTCGGCGGGAAGAAAGACGAGCTAATTTAATATTTCAACAATCCTCTTTATTTATGTATACGAAATGCTTGACCTCAATGGCTTTTTATGGAAAAAACTGGGCAACTTCAAGTCGTTTCCTTGTTCATATGCATGTGTTCCAAATTTGCTAACGGAATTAAATCACAGATCAAACTATAGTATTAAATTACTCTATAGGTAGTATTTATGATACGCGCCTGTAGTCCTGTTATACATACACCTAGTATGCTTCATTAATGTAATTTAATTTTCAAAATATCAAAATGAAGTAAAATCAATTGTCGAACGAAGTGTTTGTCAGACAACGAACCATGAATTTCAAATTAAAGCAAACCAATTTTATTTATGTTTAGGTTCATTTTATGTTATACTATTTAAGTTTTTTTTTTAACATTCTTTAATCCAAATTACGATTGCAAACACTGAAAAAATGAAACGTACAGAAATATAAGTGTATTATTTAATTTGTAAGATAACTTTACAGGTTAATACAACGCTAACTTCAACATAGAAAACAGGTTACATTAAGCGATTAACAATTCTAAAGCCCTAGGGGTTCCATAAGCTTCGACTTTAAGTTTTGTTGTTAATTGCTACAACAGCGATTGCTGTTAAACTATTTGTGCAGTGGATTTGACGCAAGTACAGTACAGAAAGCTTTACAAAAAAAACATTAATTGAACTTCTGATAGTTAATTAGATACAGCCCACGGCGTTGTGCGGTTTTTGCAGGAATCAACATTACGAGAACGGTTAATCCATCCGCAAGCAGGAGTAAATCTATTGATTACACATAGAAATTTATATAAGTGACGAAACGACTTTTGTTGGGAAATCGATGGGATGTTAAGACCTATTGCTACGCTTCCAACACCTGAGGTACCAGGACACAATGGACACAGCAGCAGTGAAAGCGGCGCGTGCGCCGAATCACTAACGCGCACTGTACTTGACGGGAATCATATTAAGGTGTTTTGCATTCAATTTATCCTATTTTAAAGTATCCTTTCACTCTCTTGATATAGTAGTTGTGTTAAGGTAATTTAAGTTAAGGTAAATTATTGTGGTTACCTTATGCATCTCTCCAAAACTCTATTGTATTGGGTTTAGGTGTAACACACCTGAAGAGAACATACAAAACTGTTCCAGACATTTTAAATTCTGCTAGAATTTCAATCACATTTTTCTACCTTTAATATTCCCGACAACCTTATTTTAAACTTAACATACTTATCTAGAATCTTGTAGAATTAGATATGAAAGTACTTTGTGTGTATTTACAGTGTTTTTTTTTTCATTAATTCCACGTCCTTTATAAGATAAGTCTAGACTCTATCTTCTTATAACATCTTGTCAGATGCATATAGAATTAAGAATAATAAAAAGACAGTAATTATTTGTGTGCAATGTTTGTGTGTAATTTAGTCCCCGCTCATCGAATCGGCACGTTCAGCAAACATTTGTTCGGAGTCCAAACGCGGCACAACTTTCCTTTTCTAGTTTTATAAGCATTGTGGTTAACCAAGTCCTCTAGTTTTACTAACTGAATGAAATTATATACTAACCACCGTCTTGCTCAAGTTGCCTAGTGAAAACAACATTGACGACGCGACGCCGACGTCTTAATTCATTGTAAGGAACACTTACACTGCTACAAGTTGTTAGTGTAAACAATCCTTATAAGTTTCGCAGAGGAACGAAAGAAATATATCGTCAGTGAAGTAACAGTGCGTAAGTAATTTTGTGACAATAAGAGACAACACTGCAAAAATCACAATATTACTTGAAATGAAAAAGATTATTAGGATTTTCAAAAGTTTTTATATCATCAAAGAGTTCATTTGTAATGATAATTAAAAACAATATTGCGTTCAGCGTAGGTTACGCTCGTTTTAAATAGTTTTTTCACTCTCTTGTAAAGTAGTAGTAGAATTTTTGACTTCCGCATTGTTAGAAAGAACTTCACTGACGATATTACGAATTGCCTAGCTGTTCCTAAAACTTGTCATGACATCTGAATTTATATTAAATTAAACTATTCTGTGTTCCTTAATAATGTGAGGTACAAGAAGACTAACTTAAATAACTTATACATATTTTTATAAGTTATCATATTCTTTATCATAGGTACCTGTTTTTCTTCTACAAAGAGTAAGGAAGAAAAGTGTTCATAAAACGATGGCGACTTTTTAAGTCCCTCATGATCATGAACACGAAGATTGCTTCCGGGTAAGTGAACTTTGTAAGTTTTATGACGCATAATGCATCTGCTGACATTATGCATCATTACTTTTTACTTACGTCCACCGTCTAGCTAGATGCTGATGTACTTACAAGAGTAGGTAGTCATGTTACTGCATTGCATCTAAGTAGTTACAAGAATGTGTCCAGTAGGTCCGAGTGCATTAATTACTCGAATTCCCAATTAACACTTGTTTCCTAACTTTACGAGAGATGTTTACTTTTAAGTTATCGCATATATGATTGGCATAAGTATGCGACAAAGTCCTATGATAATTATGGTATAGTACTATCCGTCATCGGGGGATCAAAAATTGTTATTTAACCCAGAAAAAAAACGTCCGATTTGTGTTTTGTGGCAAAACTCATTCCAAGAAGAAGCGTAATTGAAACAGTTCTCGAGTATGTAACACTCAACTGATATTTTTTATCCATTTAATTGCAGTTTTTCACATTCGCTATACTGAAGCGGTAGTAAAGACGACTCTTCAAAATCTATAGAATTGTAGAAATATTTTCTATTAAAGTTCTGCTCAGGCGGAAACACACCTCCAATAATTATGGTATGTAGAGACGAGTAAGCGCAGCTACCCACTTAATTTTAATAGGTATGTAGGTACCAAGAATTACCTACGTACACCTCTACAATGGACGTGACATAAAACTGCCTTCGAACCTGTCTCCGACACAGATTCCGTTAGGCTTTAGTGCCAGCGATGCTGCATACGGATACCAATATAAGCGCATACATTATTTACTTGTACATCTGCCTACTATTATATTACCCCGGTACTAGAATTCATTGATTTCTCGAAGTAAGCATACCCTATTCTATTTCTTGAAAGGTAAGTTCTGCATAGAGTTAAGTTATATTTACTTAGCATTAACTGTAACATAATATTATATACTATTCTATTATATAAATGTCTATTAGTTCAATGCAATGTTTACTAAGTCTACATTTAATTGAGTATTATTTTATGTAAGTAGTATCGCAAAATCTTAAAAACTTTTAGATCAAGTCAATCGGGTCAAGTAAAATTGATTTCTTTAATCGACAAACCTTTGGTTCTGTATGAATATATTAATTGTTAATCATCGAGGCTCATTATATCATTACGGTCAAGTAATTTAGTATGCAAATCAGTCGATGACGGCAAAGCGAAAACGGAATACCTACCATCATCTAAACTAGTGGACCGATTTTGACCAATGAGGTGTCCATCTCAGTCGATTTGAGTCACAGTTACCGACGACATAATTAATATTATACGTACCGCGTAGATATTCGACGCTTTACTGCTTTTTATATCATTGAGTCTATACAAATTTTAGTTCTCGGTCTTTTTAAAAGTTTTATGATGGATACTTACCGTCCGCGAGACCTAAGCTGAGCTTTGCATTTGTGTGAGAATGAATGCAGACGCGTCCTTTGCTCTGTTGAAACCGTTTTATACTGCTTTTAGGCAATCGATTCTATGTGCACTCACACAAATGCAAAGCTCAGCTTACGCCTCGCCAGTTGTACCTAAATTTTTCCTTTTGTATACAGAACTGTAAAAAGACCAAAGGTTTGTCTTGCATGTCCCTTTATGAAAATCTGTCAGTTTACTTAGTTAGTTTTTAAAATATCGACTTTTATACGATATAGCGATAGAAGAATAAGTGTAACGGTTTTCTAAAAATATGTAGGTATCCATGTTTAATGGATTGTTCAAGCAAAATGAATGATCAATAGGTTTGTTTACTATTTAAACTATTTTTTATAGCCGGACTATTCTATTTTACTAATTTATTACTGAGTTTTAGGTACGCACTCCGTGAAAGACGTCGTCGTGAGGTTTAAGTAATTATTATTAAATGTTTTGACGGATCCACAAGCCTATCAACGAAAACGACGTTTGAGCATGTAATAAAATCGTAAAACCGAAACGCAGGCGTGTAAAATCAATTTTCTTTGAATGACGTCAGAGTAGACCTATAAATTGTCGTGTAGAGCTTGAACTGCCGCGTGCCGTAACGTGCACTCTTCGCGTGATAAACATTCACTACAATTAATCTTATTCGATATAATTTCATCGGGTTTTATTTTATCGTTACCTAATATTACGTTATACATCATGATGCGAGAAATATACCATTGGCTAATCGAATCAATTCTAAAAGTCCAAATGAAAAAAATATTGTTAAAAGTTATGCACGGTTTTTTTTCGCTCGGGAACCGCTAATACTTATTTAATTATTTTTATTAATTAATATTTTTAGTAAACGCCGAAATTATTTGATCTGTTTGAATTTTATACACACGTTAGATAAAAGCATTTCTTAACACATCCCGACAATTTCGTTTTTTAATAACATATTTTAACATATCGTACAATCTACGCTTGCGCCCCCCTAATCGAATCTTGTCCTCGCTGGCTGGGACCATGTCGTGCTGGGTGTCAATTTGCCAATCTCACTGACCCCAGTAAAGTAACCGCCAAATGTTGTTTCACTGTCCGTTTGTTTATTATCTTATCGCCTGCAGATTCTCAAACGACGATACCTATATATTTTAAGCGGTCTTTTAGGCATAAATCATTATTCATGTTCTTCCAAAAACTCGTATATATTTGTTAGTGAAAGTTTTTGAAGCATTTATTTATTAAAGTTGACGTTGATTCACGAGAGGAGGAGAGGAGCCGGGGATGCGAGGGGGTGGCGGGGCCGGGGCGTGGGAACGGCGCGCGCGCAGACCGAGTGGCGCCACAGGCGGTTTGACGCCAACGCAACCAAGCAACCGTCTGCCGCCCTCCACGACGCTTTTATGTTTCTTTTCTTTTTTGTTATGATAATATTTTAGGCTATAATTCTGAATAATTCCAAAATTTCAGAAAGTATCGTTCCGTGATTGTGTAAAGGAAAAAAACGTGTTCTCGACTGCTAAGTATTTACCCCGATTTTTTAAAGGTTCTTAGGAAACGCAAAATCTATTCTTAGATATCATTCTACATTACATAGATTATCGAAATTGATTACCGAGGACTTTTAAACGATTTCTACAGGTAAATTGAAGTGTTTCCAAACTTAGTCTCTAGTGTACTTGCTTTGTGGCGGCTTACTCCTAAAAGGGTTCCCTATACAAACTTTTGCGTTAAATACAACAATAGAAAAAACTCATAGACCGCAATACCCTCTACAAAACTTACCCTAGGGATTCTGAAACCAAGTCGATTTACTTTTTATCGATTTACCCGCAACAAACACCATATAAACGCGACTTCCAATAAAGCAGTGAATCCTTGAATTGTTTTAGTCAATAGATGGTCATTGTCCGGCACACGTAGCGACACCGAGCTCATGGCGTGTGGGTGCAGAAGGAAAGATATTAACACTTTCACACGCTTTATGTGTCGATGACCTGTCGGCTCGTCGGCTGTCGGCTCTTGGACGCAGAAGACTTGCCCACGTACCGCCCGCCCGAGGCTGCCGCCCGCGCCGTATACAACATTAAATACATTATGTAGGTACCTGGATTTTAATGGGCGATGGACACGGATCAAGGATATGCAGCCTTAATTTTCTATAGTTATTCTGATTTGATGCTACACAAAAGTTAAGGCGATACATTGGGATTATGAGTAAATTGTTGTTAAACGCAGAACAATCTATTTGTAGAGTAATAAAATCACAATTTCTCTAGACTGCTTCAGAAATTGTCACGAAAAGAGCGTTATTTAAATGAAATTATACAACAAGGTGGGAACGTTAAAGGGTTAATATTCTAGGGATAGAGAGCCTAAAATTAATTTCCATAAGTTTTAATAACCACAAATGGAGCTTTGGTTTTCAGGCAAGAAACTTTTTAAGAGTGAAATAAAAATTTAAAATAGAAGATTTAATAGGTTATGATATGCAACGCGAATTACAAATAAAGATGTCAAGTAGTTATCGATTATAAAACCTCGATTGTACACGAGATTTCCCTGGATTTTATAGTTGATGGACACGGACGGAGTCGTGCACTGCATTATAGAAACATTCCGTGTATGTAAATGTTATGGATAGCGGCTTAATAATCCTTATACAAGGTTTTAAGTGAGACGGTAAAATAGGAATCTAGAAATCGATATTTTTAGGACGGGATATTTAAGGCGAGAGATATTTATGGTGACCCCGAACGTAAAATCATGTTCAAAACGAAGTTCGTTAGTTCTATAAAAAGTAACATAATGAAATGAAGAACTACATATTTCAGTAGTAGACTTATCATATTTTTAAAAAGTAGAGTGGTATTAGGTCATAAAAACCCTAATTTTGTAAGAATCACAATGAAACCAAATTATACAATGATAGTCTCACAAAATTTTTTGAGAACTTAGTAGTCTCAGGAAGCTTATTAATAAAAGTCATATTAGACAATAGTTCAATAGATAACACAATTTACCGTCGGATCAAAAACTTTATTACGCGACTTTGACCTGCACTTGACCGGTTTTTAGTGTGTTTGATTTGATACCGCGTCAAATCCTCATTTGATAATGTGTTTTACCACTCAGATTATGCATATTAAGTATGTTATTTAAATGCATGTTTGTTACTCAATATTCTGTCTATTATCGATAAGTATACCGGGCTGTTTTTATTCGAGTATATTTTTTAGATCACATGGTTCCCATGCAGCTACATTAAATACCAACTAATCCTCGAACCATGTGTTATTATTCGGTAGGTATGCACTTAGATAATATTTTGATATAAAATAATAGGTAATAAATCAAAGGATCTCAACATCAGCATCATCGATAGTTACAGCCATCGATCGAAATACAACTCTGCTGAAAAGGAGATATTGTCCGGACATATGAGACTGGGCAAGTGCCTTTGTGACAGTAGAAACGTAAGATCGACTTTTAGAATATTTATGCAGTAGGCAACCAGGTCATTAGAAAATAATACACCGTTTAAAAAAATAAGTAAAACTGAAACTAGTTTAACGCGTTGATGTCTTTTGTACGCAAACAAATTTGTAGATACAATTAACGCGAGATAGGAGGAGTATATTGCTCTAAATCTGTTTTTTTTACTTGTGTTACTTATGATAAGAGATAAATATATAATTTAATAAATATAATGTTTTTGATTGAAATGTTTCGATTAAATTTCTGTGTTACACTGTTTATTTATATGGCCATTTAATTAAACATTATAAAAAAACACAACTTACCAATAACATTTTGTTAGTACGACCGTCGCAAAGGACCACACTTAACACAATAGCCACAATAAGCGCGCGCGCCGCTCCAGCGCGTTTCCCGCACGACGTCTGCGCCGCGTCTGCGTCTGCGCGCCCATTCATAGCGCACGCGCACGGAACACGCGCCTCACCCGACCCGACCCGCGACTTCTCCTGCATATACGCATGATTAAGTTACTGAAACACCATAATTATTTATATACGACTTACGGTTCAAATGAAACTTCACATTGTCTTCATTTCTGAGCCAATAGGAAATGGGACCTCTCATGGATATGCCTTGCTTAAACATGTGAAGAGCTCATCTCAATAAATCATACTCGAGGCACAGTCCGTATATCTTTTAAAAATGTCAAAATAAAAATCCTATCTCATTGTTATTAACAATTTCTTCTAACTTCTCTATTAGCGCTCTTAAAAGCTCAAATCACAAAAGCTCAGTAGCTCTGAGTTATTTCCCGTTTGATTGTGGGCGTCGGCAAATTCTGCTATGATTTTAATGATATCAATACATTATCTGCCTACATGACTTGTTTCTTTTTAGTAGATGTTATATATTTTGTTTCATCTAACAGGACTAAGTCAGATGTAGGTATCTACCTAGTAGTCAAAAGTTCTGTTTTTGGTTGATCTTTGTCTTGTTATTTAGATTTCTGTCGATTGAATCTTAGTACCTACGTATTTAGTTTTTAATGACAGAAATCTACCACGTCAAATGAAAGTGTAAAGGGTGAAGTAGGCTCTGAATTGTAAAACCTTTTAAACACAAAAAAATCAAGTACTTGGCTAGTATACTTAAGTAAATCTTAGCTTTCTTTCCTAAAAACCAAAGCTGCTCATCAGTTTCCAATAATTCTGAATGACCCATACCGGCCATACCTATGGGTACCTACTACCTACGACAATTTAAATATCATTAGCATTGTATGCACACAGAAAGTTCTTAATTATGCTATAAGAATAACAGGACAATAGGAGGAGTCGTTAATTTAATTTGCATCGACTGACCTCCTTGTACAAAATTTTCAATTTTACGCTTAATCTGATGTTTTGGTTTTTTGTTTGTAATTTCCGGGACCGCTAGTTGAGCCGTATTGTATGCAAATGTTGTTAAAGAATGGGGTGACACGGAGACTGCGCGTTAACCATTACTGTGACAATACAACGGAGTTGCCGGTGACCTGCCTGCCGTCCGCCGGCCAGTCGCCACCGACCAACATTCATTTAAGTAGGTACACTACACAAATGTACCCTATCCTTGAATCCAATATCTGTAACATTCGTTGGTAATAAGTAGTGTTGAAAATTATGAATAAGCCAATTAACGAAACGACCACTCTCATACTGATCCAGTAGATTACCATCTACAGCAGACATTCAAAACTGATTGCACAAAGAAGAAGGCTGCGCGTATTACAAAATAATACACAAAATATGTATTTTTTTTTAGTATATTGCGCCCGCCTTTTATAGTAAGAGTCGCAGGTTCATATAATATTACTCATCTTGAGAAGTATTAGTGTATATCGATAACTTTACATGTGAGGTTAATTCACGGTAATTGAACCAGAGCTACGGCGCGGCGCGGCGCGGCGGCGGCGCCGGCTTTCTGTAGCGCTATTGTTCGTAGCAGTTTTTACGCCCTTCGTAGTTGGTCACTAGGGTAAAGTTAATGCACAAATATTGCTGCATATTGACCACACTATTTTTGGTATGCACAAAAGCCGAGATACTTACCTTAAGAAAGATTTTCATCAGAACTGCCGAATACCCACAGGTTACTTTGAATTAACTGGTGAAACTTTATAGGGTTATTAATAGAACACATCATAAAATAATACCAAAATTGTTATTAGTTAATTTTGAGGGCGAAAACTGCGTAAAAGAAGAAAAACAGTAACTACTAGTTTAATCAAATTTCTAAAAGTAGCAATTAAATTCGTAACTAGTTAAATTGATCTCCTATTAAAAATTGTAATTATGAATAAATTTTTATTAAATTGTTTAAAGTACATATTTTAAATAGGCGTAGGTACACGTTTGAGTCGCATTAATTTAATCGCAAAAACGTTGATCCAACCTTTAGTGTGCTTTCCGAATAAGTTAAATGGGTGACACCAACTTTTTTATTAAGTATTTTTAAATTCTGCTATTTTTGTAAAGAGGTGTTTTATCTCATTTTCTTCAAGCACATTTCAAGGCGGTTTGAATGACAAATTATAAAAAGCGACAAAACCTTAATTGCGTAGGACCGGCGTATTTCTTCGTGTATGTCTTCTCTCAGGATACGATAAATAACTTGCGATATGTTTTTGAAACTTGATAAACGTTGATTGAAGAGACGGCGCGCGGCGCGGTGTCGCCCTAAAGTCAAGCAGCGCGCGCACACAGCCATAAATTCTCTAACAAACACAAGTTCGCAAAAAAAAAAAACAAATACTTCGCGGTCACTTCGCTCGCGTTTTTTTTTTCGCCTGGCTGCTATTTTGACGTTGATTAAGCAATAATTCAGCGACAAAGCCTAAAACTCGCTTAAAATGACGTCCGGTTTTCGAGAGAAACCCAAAATTAAATTCGCGCTTGCTACGCTCCTGCCGCTGCCGCTGCTCGCCACTCGAATAGGTACAGACGCCAGCACATCAAGCTACTACAATCTGTCAAATTTCTTTAATAGATTTTCATCTATATCGCGAAAGCATTAGGTTCAAGGTTGATTGGGAAAATTTGACAGTTTTGGGTAGCTTGACCTGCTGGCGTCTGTACTTATCAAAACTTTCTTAGCTTATTTTTATGCAACTCTTCTGTCAAAAACATTCTTAATACGAAAATTATTAAACGTAAATAATATTTTGTAAATCAGCTGTCTATAAATTCATGAAATACTTAAATAATAAAAAATAAACTTTAAAAAAAGTAAAAACCGACTTCAAAGAAATACTAAAAGGAGTAAAATAATTACCATAAATTAAAATTAACAGTTTCAGAAGTCGGTGGCTTCTATTTGCTTCAGTGAAGAGTTGCACCGACTTCTGAAACTGTTAATTTTATATTATGGTAATTATTTTACTCCTTTTAGTATTTCTTTGAAGTCGGTTTTTACTTTTTTTAAAGTTTATTTTTTATTAAATACGTTTTAGTGTCATAATTTTAACCCCCTCCTTCATAACCCTTCTTTTTGGCTTTGACGTAGTCGGGCATAAAAAGTCCTTTCAAATGATACCTTACACGATATAATGAAAACATTCCAAAGGCGGGGAGGGGGGGACACGCACCCCCTCCTCTTTTCCAGTAGTCAGTTCCCAACAACAAATATAAACAAAGCAATATTAGTAATTTGAGAATTTTGCTTTGATCCGATGAGGAGTTCCGTTCCATATCTCTGAAGTTCATGGTCTAAACATAACAAAATGTATATGGGACCAATCGGGAAGTATACCCTTTCGAACAAAAAAAGAATTTTTCAAATCGGTTCATAAATGAGGGAGATATGAGGTAACAAACATAAAAAAAAAAAAAAACAACCGACTTGAGAACCTCCTCCTTTTTGAAGTCGGTTAAAAAGAGTATTGAAGAAGATAATAATGAGTAGCTTGGTTATACTACAAAAAGGGCGCTATATTTGGATCTCGCTCCATTAAAAAACTATATAGGTACTAGTGCCCGGCACTATTAGGCAATTAGGCATCAAGTTATCTATTCGTGGGTAAAGCGTGCTACTAAATACTTTTTCAATCCATCTGTTTTTGTTTAAAATAGTATGGATGTGGATACTCGCGAAATGATCCCATAGAATAATTTTCTCATGATCTGATGAAGCATTTCGGGGATACATAATGGAACTCATCAACGAAGAACAGCACACGTATGGTGGATTGGGTTATTGTAATTTGTATTAGAACTGAAGATAACAATCGAATCAATGTAATAGGTAACTGTGTTATTGTTTAGTCCAGTCAAATCAGAAAAATGAAGTACCTCTAAACTTATATATTATATAAAAATCGACACAAAAATACTGAAAAGCATTAAATAATAGTCATATAATTAAATTGATTTGATTATTTTCTGTAGTCGGTGCCTTAAATTTTACTTAGGTTTCAATTCTTTGTTAGTGCGCTTTAGCACCGACTTCAAAAATGTAAATTTATTATCTTATGGCTATTAGGTACATATTTTTTGTGTTTCAGTTTTTGAAATTGGTTTTGTTATTTATTTATTGGTAAAAAAATAACTTGTTATAAAACTATAACAATCGATTCTCCTGGTGATTCTGAACAAACTAGTTTCGGGTTTAATGTATACTTATTAAAAATAACATTGATAATTATTATTACGACGACCACCCAACGTTTGCATCTCCATTCTACACTACGCAGCCTATCGCTTTCACAAAGTAATAAGCTGAGTAATGTAATGTTATTAGACCTAAGCTTCTTTCTACGAGTTAGCCAAAAATTCATGAAGACGCTGCCTATTACGGCCTGGGCTATTCAAGCTGGCATTTAGCAAGTTTGATGGGTATTCCGCTTTTATTCCTCATTCACCAGGAGGGCTAATAATGTTACATTTAGTTGATTTAGTGAATCATACTTATTTTGTTCATCGTAACTGCAAGGGGACTCTATATTATTCAGCGGCCAGTCGTCACGCAGTTACACTGACTGCATCTTAACTGTCTTAAAACTGCATTTGGCAGTTGCGTTCGGGATGCAGTCCGTCTATCTGAGCCCATACATTTCTGATAAGAACGAAATGTGATATTATTAGCCTCCTGAGCTGAAAAAAAAACCGGCCATGTGGGTGTCGTGTCGAACCACGCACAGTGTACACACGGCTACACATCAAGCTATACATTTCCAGTTTACACTGACCTCTCATTGTAAGGAAATCCTATACAATGCGAGATCAGCTTATACTGGAAATGTATAGCTTGATCTGTAGCCGTGTGTACGTTCCGAAGTCAGTACGGCTATAAGATATTTTAGTTAACCGTAATTTATCTATGGTAAACGATTTCGGATAAAATATAATTTAACTAAATGGAGGCTAAGACTAAATTTTTTCAGCTTTTTTGTAGAAATGTGACGTAATTTTAAGTGTATTTTTAAGAGAGTATAGACTTTGTCATTTTTTATACTTAAACAAATTGATTGGATTGTGCTTAAACAAACGGATTTCCGCTTTACAAAAATTGCTGCATTTTAAATAAATACCCAATAAAAGAAACACGTTTGGAAGCACCCCAACTACCTACCTAAATTATTTGGACCGCACACCCAAGCTTGGTTACGAATTTACGATGTAGAAAGTAGAATGATAAAGCAAGGTTTTTAAATAATGCAAGTATTACCTACATAATAATAGTATTTTTTTTTAAACAATCTTCCTTGCCTTTATACTTTGACGTAGAAACAAATGGACCTCGGATAAGAGCGCTCAAAAATGTCCAAACCGAATACAGACTAAAACGAGAAAAAGAAGACTAATCTACGACAATGGGTGCAGCCGAATCTTCGTATGGTTAAGCTAAATTAGGCATTTGATGACATAGGATTTAAATTAGTTTGTTGGTATTTCTAAGTTTTATGTATAGGTGTTTTGCCTTGACGATCTCTGGTGGTGTAGATATGTAAACTCAGGACACTTTTATCGGGAATTTTGTACTAGACCCTTATTCATGTGTTTTTACGTCAATGCCTTTATGGGATCAATCTACCTTCGTACTAACTTACCTACTAATTTATGCAATAAGGACCAATTTTATCAACGTTAGATAACCTTATCTGAGGAATAAATCTTAATAAATAACAAATCTTCTGTAAGAAAGAAACTCATTACTTTCCAATAGAAAATTAACTTTCAAAAAGCATTATGTACATTAAGTTTTGAATCACAATAAATGAAATTATAGCATCAACGTCTGGACCTTAACTTAACCGCTGACGCAGGTGCTCTCGAGACATGGATGTTTCTGGAAGTACCTGTGTCGCATAGGCCGGGAGCAGACGCCTGGACATAACCACTGCGTCGACTGCCTCGAGGACTCGGCGCTAAACACGCTGAAGCCGTGCTCGGCGTGGGCGACGCAACGCCCCGTGAACTTGTCGCGGCAGTCGGTGGTGACCTCTCGCTTTCGAGCGTGGTTCTGATCATGGTCAGGAGCAAGAGTGCGTGGGAAGCCATCGCCTCTTTTTGCGAGGAGGTGATGGCGACCACGGATGGAGCGGAGGGGGAGAGAAAGGCGACTACCACTCTCCCTTCCCGCGCCAGACGCACTGGGCGTCGCCGGGGGGCGCGTGACGATCTCCGGCCACCCTAATTTTTGTGGTCTGCGGGCGGCGGGGTAGGGGACCTGTCGCCTGACCAGTAACAGAAGGCGGCACGCCGTGTTCTGCGCGCGGTTCTCTGGAGGACGTGGGGCCTGACGGGGTTGCGGTGCACCGTGGGTTTTAGCCGGTACTTGAAGAGTCCGGCATAATCCTTCGCCTAACCATGAGGATATTCCCATAACAACAAAAAAAAGGTCAATCCAGCCCTGCTCACAGGAATACCTACTCAAGAGACGCACACTCGCGCTTTATTATTAAAATTACGTAATTATAGACCAATAATGTTGACCTTATAATGAAAAAATAACATACATAGAACGAAAACACGTAGTTGTGTAGGTATGCTATGTGAAATTTGCAGTTCACTTTTCATCAGTATGCATACCACGCGTCGGCTACCTTAGAAAGAGTCCACAACAACAAATGCGTTAGGTAGCCGCGGCAGTGAAACGCAAACAGTATTCGAAACGATCAATTAATTACATCTATAGTTATAGAAAAGCTGTTGCGTGCTATGCTAACACTAACTTAGTTGTGCAACATCTCCAAGTGTATATTTTAAATTATGTATATTACTCGTATATTAGATATTACAGTAGTTACGTAGGCTTATGCGACTGTATGACAAAGGTTCTAAAAACAAGTCATTAGCTCGACTGGACGTTAGACCGACAGGTGAAATGTTCGGCAGGTTATTGGAGCGATACGTCAAAGGTTCGACAGGTCGTTGGTACGCAAGTAAAGATACTATTATCAAGCATGTTCTATTGATGGGGGCTTACTGGGCTTAGTTCGTTCGCTAACCAGGCCCATCATATTACCCTTTGAACCTAAACCAACCAAGTCGGGGTATCTATATCGTCGGGTAATAGGGGTTGGGGTGCTACAGGTCCCGAGTTCGCCGTCGGTTTGGTAACTGAGTCAATGGGTGACCATACCTACCCTATTAACTGCCACTCCAACGACCCCTAAAACCTCTCATCTGTCGCTCCTATCAACTTTAGCACATTTGACCGGTCGCTGTAACGACCAGTCGAGGTAATGACATGTCGCACACTTGTTTGTAGATCCTTGGACATGTAGTGGGCTAGGTATATGCGATAGGTTACCACAAATAGAACAGGTAATGTAAATATTATAATAGCGGAAATAAAAGGGTTTCTCCATTGACTTTCTAAGTCAATGGGTTTCTCGGGTAATTTGTGCGTCCAATAATTCAGTTCATTCGGGTTTGCAGTTTTGTGGGCTAAATTATGCCTACCCTAAAACCTTAAATTAAGGTTTTACCTATTCGTTTGGTCTGAGCCTAAGCCTAAAACCGATCCTTTGCTCGGTTTCGTTCTCGATGTTGTACCTTATCATTCAGCCGAAAGACGTCCACTGTTGGACATAGGTCTCCCCCAAGCCCTTTGGGGCTGTTTGCCATAATCGCTAAGCTTGGCAAGCGGGTTGGCGATCGCAGTATGGTTGTTAAAGTACTCAGAGAACGCTGCTGCCCGTCCTCTAGTGAACGCGTTTTACGACACCTATGGGCAGAGATATGGTAGTGCTATTCTTTACGTCCGGCACTACACGGTAAACGTTGAAATGTTGTCGTGAAATATTGTACCTACCTATCAAGTGAATAATATGCCCTAGGTTGATGTATGCCATTACTTTTTCAACTTTCGAGGATATAATATAAGCTTGCCAGGTTGACTTTAGAAACGTGTTAAGTACCTGAATCGGAAGGATTAAAGGTACGAGGGGTGGAGGAGTGTTTACTGGATAAAAAAATGAGGTGAAAAAAAGCCGGATACGCGTATTTCGGAAGGCTCGGGGAGCGAAGCCCCCCAGCAAAATAAATAGTGACAAAGAATTAGCTGAAAGCTAACTTAGGCTAGAACTGCGACCACCTAACGCAAGATATGAGTACGCAAAGCGAGTGGTGCACTGTCAAACGATTCGCCGATCACTTTCTACATTTTTTTTAAATGTTACGAAAATAAACTCTAAGCAAGAGATATTCCTCAACCCCCCTTGGATTGAGGAATATCTCCTGCTTTCTTCTGCATCCATCAGGGTACCACTGTTCTAAAATTTTACCTTTCAAAGTGTATTTTTTTAAACTAAAAATCCATAAAAACATATATCCCCCCTCCAGCAAGGGGGGGTAGGAGTGTCCCCCCGCCCAGCACCTATCAAGGTATCTTATATCTAAAGTTTAATCATCCTGCCTTGTGTAAAACGCGCGCTTCGTCTTTCGGTCTTGAAGTTATGCAAATTACCAGCAAATCACCATACTCAGCAATTGTAGTTTGTTGTTTTTCATCCCCTTGAGTCAAACCCTTAGTTGTTTCTTACAACAACCATAGGTGGGAAAGTGATGTTCTGTTCTTTCCCGAGTGCCACACCAGAGAGATTCTGGTGGCCAAGCAGTTTTGTATAACTAATGAAAACAAAAATATAACTTTGACTAAGTTTATTATCAACGTGTTTCATAAAAACATCCAAAGGATCATCATGAAGATTAATCTCAGACACCTTTCTTCCATATTCTTGAACAAGTTTCATGTGCTCTTCAAGATTCTCAATTTCATTGGATTCTGAATCAAAATATCTGTCTTCTGCATCTTGTGAGACTTGCTGTAGATCATCATAATCCTCATTATTATCTATAGTATGATAATCAACATCTGTATCTCTCCCCTCTATAAAACTACTGTACATTTCTTGCAAAAACTCTTCCCGAAGCAAGTTCCTTTCAGGGACAGTAATCATACTTTGTTTTCTAGGCTCAGGCATGTAATTGGGTCTTGTATCAGGAGTATCAAAGTCACCCCACTGTTTTTTATTTTTAAATTTGTAACTATCACTAGTTTTAGAATCATCTTCAGTGTTCAACTTCATAGATTCTAAGTCTTCCTCAAGCATCTGTTCATTCTTCATTTCTCTCATATCATTACGGTCTACAGTTTCTAAAATCATACTCAGGAATGTGAGGTTATCATTGTCAACACCATCACGTTCTTTGATCTCCTCGTCAGAAAGGTATTGGCCAACTAGCTGTTCATAAAGTAAGGGATTTCGATACATCATTTGTTTTTCACTGAAATAATCTGTTTCATTCTGAAGTTTCTGTAATGCGTTATATCGCCTGTTTCTGACTCTTTTACGTCTACTCTTTTCAGAATGATAAGTTTTTAGTTGTTTGATACACTCCCGAAAGCTGTCATCAGCAGAAGACTGTAAACTTTCGAAATAACCAATGTGATGTGGAGCCAGATATTTTCCGAACTGTAGTAAGAAATCTGTGGGTGATCGCTTATAAATATCACAAGCCATTTTTATTTTTTCACTGGTTCGTACCTCAGATTGATCAACATGGGCATTTTTAAAAGAAATTTTAGCACATCTAACTAAATAATCAATGATGTCATTGATGGGATCAACGTCAATTTCTTGTTCTTCATCATCGGATAATCTGTCTGGTCCATTTATTTCCATTTCATAAAATATATGTTGGAACCAATTGTAAACCTTTCAGAACTTCCTTTACTTCAACATTGTACATACATTAAGTATTTAAATTAAATAAGAAAAGGTGAGCACAATAGCAATCAATACTATAAAGGATTTACGTAAATAAATAAACTGGTACTAACTAATTTGTGGTTAGGTAGGATCCACAGACTAGATAGGGATACAATTAGGATCACAGAACATAAAACATACAGATTAATACGATTACTGCTGTACTAGGGATGGGCTGTATTTACACTAGAGTGCGCGCAAGATAAGTCTGCGCGCGGCCGAAATCGGAACTAATCATGGTCCACCAAACTGTGTGCCGTTTTATCAATTTTGATAGTAGAACTACCTGATTGTAGGAATATTTAACGGGAAAATTATGTTAAGCGATAAAAAAGTTAAGCTTAAAAAGCGGTAATTTGAACTTTTGCGATCACGGCAACGTTTAACACGCCCTCAGTCGTGCGCAGAGTTATCTTGCGCGCACTCTACTAGGTTTTAAAACCAGGGCTTCACTTCGAAGTAGGGCGCTGGTGCGGACGGGGAATACTTACAAGTCTGAAAGTATTTGTTAGTCGGGCGCGGCAGAGGTGGAATACACCAGAATTAAAATTCTAAACTTGCATGGGAAATCTATCTATTTCGTCATAGAAATAAGGAGCACAATAGTATTTGCAAAACAAAAAACTTTTTAACTTCCAAGTATTTTTTTTGCAAAATACGATTGTACTCCTTATTCGTAAGAAAACACGGATCAATTTTCTATGCAATTATTTTCAACACTGGAAGCCGAGGACCCGGCGTCATCGCGCGGCAGCGGGGCGCGGTCAGTGCTGCACGTGCTGGTCTCGAGTTCAGGGCTCGGTGGCCGTGCCCGAAGTATTCTGAAGGTGTCCGAGTGCGTACAATATGAACTAGACCTAATACTGCCAAATACTTTCCATATACTTTCAAGTATTTTAAAGTCTGGTTTTCGATCCTAGTATTTTTCATACTCGTACTTGGAAGCCCTGGTATTGAATGTTGCAAGTATATCTCATATATACTAGAGTGCGCGTAAGTTAACTCTGCGCGCGACTGAGGGCGTGCTAGAGTGCGCGCAAGATAAGTCTGCGCGCGGCCGAAATCGGAACTAATCATGGTCCACCAAAGTGTGTGCCGTTTTACTATATTTGATAGTAAAACTACCTGATTGCAGGAATGTTTAGCGGGAAAAATGTGTTTAGCGATAAAAAAGTTAAGCTTAAAAAGCGGTAATTTGAACTTTTGCGATCATGGCAACGTTTAGCACGCCCTCAGTCGCGCGCAGAGTTATCTTGCGCGCACTCTAAACGTTGCCATGATCGCAAAAGTTCAAATTACCTTTTTTTAAGCTTTACTTTTTTATCGCTAAACATATTTTTCCCGCTAAACATTCCTACAATCAGGTAGTTCTACCATCAAAATTAATAAAACGGCACACAGTTTGGTGGACCATGATTAGTTCCGATTTCGGCCGCGCGCAGACTTATCTTGCGCGCACTGTAGCCTGTACTTTACAATGTTAGATAAGCTTTGGTAAACTGTTGCCAAATTGAAAAAGCTAAAAAAAAACATTGCGCTTCTATCCACTCATCCGCCCCAATGCGTTGTACTTATTCTAAGGTTTCGCCAGATATGCCATGTGATAGGTCTAGTTTCAATGTACTCTGTGGGTCTGGTCATGCTCAAAGGTCTGGTCAAATACTTGCCTCAGGTTTCCTCAAAGAAGTATAAATAAGTACTACGTTCTTTAACCCCTACACTTCCACATGGCAGCACTGGATTTGACAGTTTATGTCATTGTCATAGTCGTATTATCTCCAGCATTGTGATTTGTAAATATTTCTATCATTGAAAAAGTCCCGACTTTACATTATTGGTTGACTATAAGACGCATATTAATTATAATTCTTAAAGCTGAAGACTTAAGCTGTGTAAAAGAAATAATAATTAAACCAATATGTGTAAAATGTAAATAGAAAAAATATTTACCTACAATAGTAATGTTAAAAGTACCTGATAAACAAAAATAATTGAAAATGCAGTGGCGATGGGAAGATATGTGTGGTCCCCAGGGACTAAGACCATGGGATGACGTTATAAAAGACTTCGGACAGTGCTTCCAGGAATTATTTTTACAAATACCTGTATTCTTTATAATTGCAATAATATCAGGCTACTATGTTGGCTACAGAAAAGATTGGGTGGTACGTGAAAAGGCACAGGAACGGGCACTGGTACTACGTAGTTTTATTGTATTAGCCTTAGTGTTCATTCCAATAATCGAGTTATATGTTTTTATTACCAAACCAGACTTTGTTTTGTATCCTGTTACCTACCTTGCGGCTGGTGCGTCATGCCTGGCGTGGCTGTTTCACTTCGGATACATCTTGGCATTAAAACACCGATTGGGACAGAGTTCCCGCGGTCCTACTTCTCAACTTTTGATGTGGAGCTTAGCAGTGATTGTCAATTTGATAGCACTTCGGAGTAACATACTTTCTGGAACCACTATAGGTTTCAATATTGCTACACTGTGCTGCCATGTTTTGTATTTTGTTACTCTTGTACCATCAAGTAATTCAAGACCCACATTCTATTCACCTTGTCTTGTTGGCTCTCAACACTCACATGTAAGTCTATTACTTTTGTTCTTATAATTTGACAGTATAACATATTCTAAGTATAATTTGTAATGTTCTTAACAGAGTGAGTATACACCGTTGCTGCCACATATGGATGAAGGTATATTGGGGACAGCGATGCAAGGAGCTGGTTGTTTATCCAGATTAACATTTTCATGGGTAGATCCCCTTCTACAAAAAGGTAATTATTGTGTAATATAGATCTTAGTTTTCACTTTTAGTAAAGTTAAAGTGTAATGTGTAAACATGTAGGTACTTGAGCAAATTTTTTAAATGTTTTTATTATTGAATAGATTTAAGAACATTTTGTAGAAGAGTGTTTCTACTATACGTTCTTATTTTATAGCATTCGTCAATCTTATGCTCAAATTAAGATTCTATGATGAAAAATTAGTAAACACATAGGTTAAATGCAATCTTTTGTTCTTTTTATTAAAGAAAGCTGTTTTAACTCTTAAAAAATCTGTCATTTTACACATATTTTTTTTTATACATATAATGTCAATTTCTCCTGTACAGAGGTATCTACCTGTATGTGACTAATGTGACACAAATAGAGATAGAGGCTAAACATTGAAGTAATGTAATATTTCAGTTTTAATTTCTGAATGAATTCTGAGTAACTCTTAAAAACCCAAATAGTAATTATAGTAACTTAAGGTAAAAAAATTAATCATCCAGCTATTCTATTTACTTTATAGGATTAGAGAATAAATTGAATGACCCAGAGGAACTGTTTGACTTACCAGCAAAATATTGTTGTTCTTATGTTGGAGCAAGGATGGACCGCTCACTTATAGGCAATGTGGACAATTACCAGCAGTATGAAGAAGTACCTCATGAACCTTTCATAGGCTCAGGTAAATAAAAACATTTTAAATATGTAAGTAAGGATTTAATTAGGTATGAGTATACTTAAATTTTTCTCGAATACAAGGAAGAGTTAAATACAGAATGTTAACTAACGAAAGGCGTTCCCGTTAACCAGCAATAATATAGTGTCTCGGTACAAACTAAAAAAATATTTAAAAAAAAACAAAAAAAAAAAGCAATGCTTACTGTATGTATGTACCTACATGCGCACTTGTCTCTTAATTTGAAAAACACGGCAACATCGCATGGTGATGCTACTATTTTGGTCTTAAACAGGCCATTCTGAATTGTTTTACTTTTTTTTCTTATTTTAATTTTAATGTATTAATGATGTAAATTAACGGGTTTAAGGCAACACCTGTTATTTAACATACTGTATACATATTATATACACGGTGGTAATTTAAGATGGGGCATGAAGGGCAGCCACCTTAACCATTGCAGCTACAGGAAAAGATTCTTACGCGGCGTCTTACGTAGGCGGTTCAAAGCGATGCCAATTGCGAAGCGATCCGATGCGGTGCAAAGCGGAGCGACGGCTTTGTCCTACGAGCTCGCGAAACGTCCGCCGCGCGCTGCCATCATTCAGTAGCACTGTACGGCACCGCATCGAGTTCGCGCGAAAATATCAAGCCAACTGATCGCGTCGCTTCGCGCCACGCCGGTGCCGCGCCGTTCCGCACTCCACGTGCGTTTGGTCACGTAGGCCACTTCAATAGGTATCGACTGTTTGATGTTTTCGCGTCGCTTCTAGATCGCTCACGTAGGATGCCGCGTTAGAAGACCACCCCTAACTTTTGGAATAATTTCTATATGCATTCACAGATTTTGAAAAAAAAATACAGTCAGCGAGAAAAAGATCAGTTTTCACAAAACTTTTTTATGATGCCAATCAATCCTATTTCCCATAAGGATAATGAGACTCATAAGAACATTTTCCTGTAGCCACAACAAATAAGGTAACTGCCCTTATAACTAACCCATCACAAGTGAGTTTTTGGCGATTTTTGACGTTTCTAGTACTCCAACCTCAGTTGGTCCGGAAAGGTCTTTTGTTCCTTATGGGAAAGGATTGATTAAATTCATAAAAAAGTTTTGTGAAAACTGTCCTTTTTCTCGCTGACTACATTTTTTTTCAAAATCTGTGAATATAGATAGAAATTATTCCAAAAGTTAGGAGTGGTCTTCTAGAATGTAATGTAGTAGAATGGAAATAGTAGTGTAGAATGTATATGTATATATTATCCTGTAACTGTTTTTTTCTGCCAAATGTGATTAAGAACAGTTGAGTAGATTGAATACATAACAAACTTACTTTTGCATAAATAATTGCTGTTGCTTTTTGTTTCTCTTCAATGTAATAGAATAGTAAACAAAAAACATAAGACACAGAGTGGTAAGCAAATGGACAGTGACAATGTGTAACACAAGCACTTGGCATCTGCACAAACATTCTCTGTCTTTACCTTCAATCAGGTCTACGCACGCTATGTGATGCGCCGCCAGACACGGTCTTCATGATGACAGACGTTTATTTTCCCTTGTGCACCTTAAAGAAGAAGCAGATTGGACCACTGTTTTTGGACATATAAATATTTTAAATTTTGGAAGCAGTTATGTTCAAAACATCAGCACTGCAATTAACTAGTGACGTCAGTAATATTGGGGAGTTTGATGAGACGCTTCTTCTTCCCAGCGTAATCACTAGAAAGCGGTGAAGAGCGGGCGCATTTGCGGGCTGTCTTATGTAATTTTGATATTTTAAAAGTCTGAATTTCAGTTCAGTAATAAAAAAAGAGTTTTGATTTTGGATTCCGAGGAAGAATCAGAGTTTAGTAATAATGAGAGTTATTTAATTGTAGGTTATGGTGCAACGGGAGAGACAGCGCCACAAGCATCCACCCCTGTGACGCCCACAACACGCGTGTTAGTGCGCTCTCTTCGCCGACAGAATGTTACATTGCTTCGTGCTTTACATATCTGTTTTGGCCTGCAGTTTTATAGTATTGGAATACTAAAACTAGTTTCGGACATGGCCGGCTTCGCAGGCCCGATACTACTGAACAATCTTATAAAATTTGTTGAAGACGAAAGTATTGATCAACATTTAGGGTGAGTAATTCTAGCATCTCCTTAGGCCCGTACACCGTGGGCCCGAGATACCCGAAAGATTTCAACTACGCCTTTCTGATCGTATTATTAGTCAAATGAAAAATCAACAAAAGTCCAATTATTCAGTCAATTTTATTTTTAAATATTTTTTTCGGCCCCCATAAATCAATTAACTTTATTCTTCCTTGTAAACAATACCTTAGGTTGAACTGGTAACATTTATAAATTATCGTGTGATAAGAAACTTCTCACTTCACAACCCTCCCCGACAAATAGAACATACGGTGAGTGGGGTATGGTATGACCAAAGTCGCAACGCAGCATTCCTAGGACTTGTGATACCATAGAGATTTTTCGAGTTGTGAATTTCCTTAAATAATAAATATTTCGAAAATTAAGCTTTATTCAACAAACTATATCCTTGCTTTTCTTCTCCAATTAGGCATTGGAGTCGAAGGTTAAAAACTTTCGGGTACCTCGGGCCCACCGTGTATAAAATATGTATTATGGTGAGAAAGTAATATTCTATTGGCTGATATTTGTGTTATTTATTACAGTTATGTGTATGCAGGATGTCTACTAGGGGCTACTCTAATATCTGCTCTATTTAATGTTCATTTTAATTGGTTGATGTCGATTGTTGGCCTGAAGATGCGCGGTGCTATAGTCGCCACGATACTCAGGAAGACACTCAGTGTCACTTCCACAGAATTAAATAACGTATTCTCAATTGGTGAGATTACTAATTTCATGTCGACTGACACGGATAGGATTGTGAATTCCTGTCCAAGTTTTCATGCACTGTGGAGTATACCATTACAGGTAACAGAAATAATAATAAGGTTGCTTTAAAATTATAATTATATCAACTGAGCAATAAATGATTCATTTCTTCTTATGACATTTCCAGTTATTCATAACATTATTTCTTCTATACCAACAAGTGGGCATATCTTTTCTCGCTGGGGTGGCTTTCTCAGTGATTCTGATTCCAATAAACAAAGTGATAGCTAATAAAATTGGACAGCTTAGCACTGAGTTGATGACACACAAGGACTCTCGCGTCAGCTTGATCAGTGACTTGCTGAAAGGCATTAGAACAGTGAAAGTTCATGTTTGGGAAGACTACTTCATTAATAGGGTGTCAGGTTAGTGAGATAACTAAAGATTTAGTATTACGTGGTATACAACGGTTACGGTTTTCTGGGATATAAAGGTCAGAGCAGTTTTGCATGAACTGGCTTTAGTCCGTGCTTATTATTTGTAAAACCTAAACAAAATATTGTAGCCATCGTATTCACAAAAAATAAAGACCCGAACGATGGCCGGTGCCTGGGGGCCTACTCCCTAACTCCATCGACGAAGTTATTCGCCCGTCCGAAAGTAGCTCAAAACGTAGAAGTGAACAAAACAAGTGTCAAGTTCAACTTTTCGGACGGCAAAAGCACATCGGTAGTAGGGACAACTGTCAAATCGTGTTGTCATTCATTCTTAGTTCGGGCTCCGAAATAATCGTATGTCCGTAGGTGATAGGGAGTAGGAAACGCTCGTAACTAAGTCCGAAACCACGGACTTCGTGCTTGGGGAGTAGACCCCTGGTTACAATTCCCCAAACAAAAATTTGTGTTACCTGTAGTAAAGAGGAAATTAGGAACATTAGAAAAGTTTAAGACCTGGATTTGTTTGTAATTGTGTATGTGATGGCACCCGCGGTAAAGTGAGACCTAGTTTTATTAAGTGCTGTCATATAGGAGTGACGCGTAGGTACACTCTGCCAAAAAAGTGGTTTACCATCCTAAGATTGAAATTCGTTTGCACGTCATAAAACAATAAGGTCGATTTTCACCTGCAAAAATTATCTGACAACAACCTTAGCGATATTTTCATTTGATAGGAACTGTTGTCAAAACTGGTAAACCACTTATTTGGCCGACCGTACCTATATGTATGTATAGAATCTTGTATTGTCTTTATTTGATGTAGAGGCGCGAAGTCGAGAACTGCGGTACCTGCGTGGACGCAAGTACTTGGATGCGATTTGCGTGGTGCTGTGGGCGACCACGCCCGTGCTCGTGGCCGCCTTCACGCTCGGCACGCATGCGCTTAGAGGAATATCACTCGACGCACCCACCGTACGTATCCGTCTTGGGTAGATTATATTTTTAAATATCCAATAATGTTTTAACGAAAACATTTTCTCTCAATCGGACTACTCACCGAAATTTTGCCCGTAATTAAATGAATACACTGCATGTAGCTATCGAAGGCGTACATATTCTAATGTAATCTAGTTAAAGGCGTGTTTTTTATTTTAAGGTTTTCACTACAGTTGCACTTATTAATATGCTAATAGCACCACTTAATGCCTTTCCCTGGGTGTTGAACGGGCTAACAGAGGCCTGGGTATCAATAAAACGTATCCAAAAGCTGTTAGATGTAAGTGGCTTTGAATTATCTATTTTAATTGATATCTTATAATATTGGCATTATAATACAAGTAAAACATCTTAGCTTCCAGACATGGACACGGAGCTTTATTACGATCGCCTTAATAAAAACCATGATGAAGATAAAATAATCATTTTTAAAAATGCAACGTTCTCATGGGCCAAGCCTTCGCAGAGGAAAAAGCAACCAAAGAAATCTAAGAAAAATAAAGGAAAGTCTAAAAAGAAATTATCGAGAGGCAGCATACAAAGGCGTGATTCAAATTCGTCATCTGAACATTTGGTGCAAGATGAGCCTTTTATGTTAAAGGACATTTGTTTAGAAATCGGCAACGAAGAGTTGATTGGTGTTACTGGTGCCGTCGGCAGTGGAAAAACGTCGTTACTACATGCCATTATCGGAGATATGCTGAAGAAAAATGGTTATCTACAAATACCGGAAAATCTTTGCAGTAAGTATTACAATGAAGCGAAATGGTTTACAGGATATTATTTGAGTGTATTGTTTATTTTAACTTATTCTGTTTCTTTCTTAGGTTTCGGGTATGTTTCCCAGAAACCGTGGCTGATCCGCGGTACAATCCGAGATAATATACTGTTTGGAAAACCGTACGATGAGACAAAATTCCGAACTGTAGTCGACGCTTGCGCACTTACTGGTAAGTGGTAACACATTATATTTGCCTACGTACCTTCATTGATATTTACCATTTATTTGTTATTAATATTACAGCGTAACGAGACATTCACTGGCTGTTGTTAATTGCCGAAAGGCAGAGGGTACCATAGTAATCTTCTGCGTGATCTTTCGGGGGCTTGGCTGGAGACCCTTCAGGTCTCGCCAATAACTTTGCGGTTACGTAGAAGGGATCCCCAAGGACAATCTACAGCAGTACAATAGAAAAAGAAGAAAAAACAACTTTGGGGGTTTTATGTAGGGATTTAATGTTTACTAAGTTTAATAATAGTATATGTTTTTTATAACAGAGGACTTAAACGTACTGGGATGGAATGCGTACGTGGGCGAAGGAGGTTGTACGCTAAGCGGTGGACAGCGAGCACGTATCGCTCTGGCGCGCGCCGTGTACCAAGATAAACAAGGTAAATCAAAAATATCACTTGAGTAAGTCACTTTAGAAATGTAACCACGTAAAGCTAAATTGCCTCGTATTATTTTCTCCAGTATATTTGCTGGATGACGTGCTAGCGGGCGTGGACACTACGGTGGCTCAGCACATAATGCAACGTTGCATAATGGGCGTGTTACGTCACACCACGCGCATACTCGTCGCGCACTCTCCGCGGCTCCTCGCGCGCACCGCCTACACCGTGCTGCTGCGTGACGGACGCGTGGTCAGACAAGGTAAATATACACGCCACTCAGCAGTAAACATAATGTAGCGCTGCAAACTGGGTGTCTTACGTCACAATCACACCATGCGTTCCTAAAGAATACTATCACGACTAATACAGTGTTGTTGTAGTCCAGGTGTCGGACGAATACGTATTACGTTTGTGAGATGCCAGCACATTGACACTCCATTTGTTTACTTATTCTTGTCATCAAATTTTGCTAACATTATTCTGTTATGTAAAATAACTTGTTCATTTCTTTTTTTGTTTTGTCTATCATATTTGCCAATAAATCTCTTAATTTTACATTAATTGATTGCTTCTTCTGAGTTACCAAACATAATAATAATTGTAGGACCTCCTGAAACGGTATTGAATGACATCGAAGAGTTTATGCCGAGTGAGTCGGAGTCGTTGGGCGAAGAGCCGCCGCGGCCCCTGGAGGCTGAGCGGGACGATAAGGACACGGTCAGCAGAAATAGTCTAGATGCCGAGGTTTGTGCATGTATTATATCTACTTCATTTGAGTTATCTTAAGGTCTATACAAGGTGTAACATAAATAACGCACAACCTCTTAAGGGGTCACTGTACTCATCATTATGAACAACTTTTACTATGGGACCAAACCTGAAATCGCGAAAAATAAACAGCTGTTCCCTACATTTATGTTCGCATAACTCGTCAACGTTAACAATTGATTTTGAGTGACATCGCTTAATAATTTCACCTGAATCGTGCATAAATAATTAAGACATGCTTTCGAAAAAGAAGATTTGAAATATTATTTTTTATTGACAGGAATCGATGTCTGAAGGAACTGTCGGTTGGTGGGTCATCGGCCTGTATCTACGATCAGTTGGAGTTTTCTTATCTATTGCCATAATATTGTCACTGATACTCATGCAGCTTTCACAAAACTTTACATTCCTCTGGCTCACATACTGGGTTAGAAACAAAACTAAAAACTCTACTTCATTACATGGTGTCGAGTTTATGGAACATTCCACAGAGAAAACGTCTATATTGGATCATGGCGTTTTAGCTATTGATAATGTGATACACACTATAATTAACGCAACAATACGTTTATTGGATAATAAAAATATTGGAAACGAAACTACTTATAACACAGAGAATCAACAGTCCACCGTACGTGAATTAATGACAAATAACACGCCAACTTATACCGACAACTTTTACTTGGAAGTATATTTCGGGTTGGCGGGGTTGAATTTGGTGTTCACAATAATGCGAGCATTCCTGTTTGCCTATGGCGGTGTCCAAGCAGCAACCAGGATACACAAGGTTTTACTGAAAGTCATTGTCAAGGTAAGAATCTGTCTTCTTGTCATGAAATAAACAATACTGGGTTTCCCAAATCACATGTCGTGGAGAGATTTGATCCATAATATGGACCCTATCGATATCAATCAACAGGTGCCATAAAACACGGGTGTACTGTTTCAAAATTTTGCCAGTTCTATTCCCGGCTCAGACAAAATACATGTGAATGCAGTATTTCTTACTTTAAAAAAATAAAATGAAGTCTGCCTTAAGTAATATTGGTTATTTTGAATACTTAAATTGAAGTACTATTCCTCCATGACGATGCGTTCTGGGACACCCGGTATGTTATTCCAATAAATCGGTATGTCCATTTAAGAAAACATTAATGTTTCAGGCAAAAGTGAAGTTCTTCGATATTACTCCGCTGGGCCGTATTGTTAACAGATTCTCGTCAGATACGTACACAGTGGACGATTCATTACCTTTTATTTTAAATATTTTGCTAGCGCAATGCTTTTCGTTAGTTGGTAAGTTATTAAAAAACTGTTTCTCAAAATTTTTATTTCCAGTTGATATTATTCAGTTTTTAAAGTTTTCGACTTATAAGATTATACATTCGTTTTTAAGTTTTTTTTTTTGTACTGAAATTTGGGTTGGGTTTCTTTGTGAACGTTGCCAAAATATTGTAGATATTATTATCAATTTCACTGTTATAATTTCACAACATGATCTTTGCGTAAGCTAGATATGGTCTAGTTATTCTACCAGCGAGGTTCATATTTAGTTTGGAAAATAACTACCAAGAATTTTTAAATAAAATGTTCATATCGTAGGAGCGGTGGTGGTGACGATATACGGTTTGCCGTGGTTAGTGGTGGGCGTAGTGCCGCTAACGTTCATCTACTACCGGCTGCAGCGGCGGTACCGCGTCACGTCGCGGCAACTCAAGCGGCTGCAGAGCGTCACGCTGTCGCCCGTCTATACGCACTTTAACGACACGCTCGACGGTAAGCAATACACAATGTGACTATGTAAATACATATATCATCATTTTCAGTCGAATCATAATGCAACTTAGACATGCAGTTAAACGGCAAAGCGCCTTTTATATTACTGCCGCAACTTAATATAAGTGGGTAAGGAAAGACTGTGTTGTCGAACTTGTAACTGCCGTCATACTTTTGTTCGGATGATAACCGACACCGATGCGCTAGTCCGCTCAGAAACGGAGATCTCGATGGGTAGGTATGGAACGGTCATCCATCAAAAGTTTGAAGGTGGCTGCACACGTTGAGGCGGCCGGACGGATTACACTGCTTGGCCAAAACTGTCCATCTAAGTCTCATCTTATGCAGCTGAAAATCCCGAACCGAAGGCGCGGCCTGAGGTGGTCTTTCATCGAAAGTAAACTCATTCGATGACCGAATAATTAGACAAGTTTAGTCGGAAAGGGGGTACTAATCCGCGGGCCACATAAACAATCACTGATGACTGTTTTAAAGCAAATTCAATTTCAAAATTCGTTTTTTTTTTTTTTAAATCTGCTTTTGTTACGAATTCAGAAAAAAGAGCTTCACAGCTGATCATAGCCTCAACAGAAACATATTAGCATTTTTTTTTAAATCTTTGAGCATCTAGTTCTCCTATAGACTTTTGAAAAAGTTGTAGAACAACCGGTTGCGTACCGCCCGTCGTCCCAGGACGACACTTAATTGTCTTATCTATTGTGTCTATAATTACCGTACTTGAGGTTTTAACACTTTTGGATTGGTACCCCCTTTCCGACTAACCTTGTATAGATGAACTGAATAGCGGTCAATGTAGTGTCAATATTAGTATTGGCCATAAATCCGTGTAATATATATGTGTAACGGTGATCAGGTCAGGACACGGTGCGCGCGCTGGGCGCGGGCCCAGCGTGGGCGGCGCGCGGCTCTGAGCTGGTGGAGGCGTGGCAGCGCGCGGCACTGAGCGCGGCCGCGGCCTCGCAGTGGCTGGGGCTGCGCCTGCAGGCCGCGGCCGCTGCCGTAGTGGCCGCCGCCGCACTGCTCGCAGTCTTACAGCGGTCGCTGCATGCTGCCGATCCTGGTAAGCTCTTGGTTTTTTTTTTCATCCTCATGTTTACCTAATGGTGAGGTGAACTGGCACCACCATCATGGTACCGAAGCAATTTCATTGGTGTTTGGCATTATTGCTAAAGTCAATATTTTAACTGGTTTTGATTGGTTGTATTTAACAAATAATACATCTGTTGGTGTACCAACGGAGGTATTATCTGTTACTGTTAGCTAGTAGTAGTAGTTCGCTTTCCAATTGACACGGTTTATACTCAGTATGAACATGCAGTAGCGTTTGTTGATCTCGTTGGCTTACTAAACTCCATACAACGAAAGTAACTAAACTTGTTCATTGACCCGACGTATTATAAGACTTTGTTTCTTCGTTAATTTTAGGATGTTTTTCTTCCGAAGATTTTAAAAGACGATAGTCACCACGAGCATTCGTTATGCGAAGTTTGCTTAGCGAGAATTCGGGGTGCGACTGTTCACTAAGCGAGTAAATTCTTTCGCGAACCAAACATTCTTTTGCAAGGAAAACTTCTAGCATTCGTTCCGGTTGAAAACTTTCATTTCCAATGGCATTCACCATCCTCATCGTCGGTTCCGTCATTACCATGAAGATGCGTGGGGCATGGGCTTAAGGCCCCCGGTCTAATTGAGGCCCCGAAATGCCGAAACCCAGTGCCAATGTATTTATTTATCATTCAATGAATCAATTACAAAAACACATTGGTTTTTAGTTAAGTTAGCTTATGACGTCCTCATCTTCTGCGATTTATTGATATTCAATAAATAATCATGTTTTATCATTATTCCAGCACATTTCATCTTGCACAAACGCGCAGTAATAGGGTTCCGTAGTTCAATAATGCGCACTAAGAAGAGAGCTTAGTAATTTTTCAATGGAAATTTTTACTTTTCCAAGTACATTTTATAAGTTGGTCGACTATTACTTGTAAACTTGTACAGCCTACTTAGCTGTAATAGTTTTCCTTTTAACTTCGTTGTATAGGTAGTACTAATACCGTGATTTTTTTTACATATCCAAAACTAATCGTTTAGCTGGCAGGGGACAGGGGGGGGGGCACTTGACTGTAACAGAAATTAGAACTTAAAAGGTTAATATTTCAGAAACGGATCCCTTAATAGAAAAATTGTTTTCACAAACCCGCACAAAAACACTTTACGCGTAAACAAGGAAAGGAACACAAAAAAAAAACCTAATTTTATTTTACCACTTTGTCGGCGTGATTAATATGTACATCCATGCCAAATTATAGCTTTCTAGTTCTAAGAGTCTGAACTAAGCAGCAGGCGGACGGATAGACGGAAAGACGGACGGACACGGCGAAACAATAAGGGTTCCTTGTTGACTACGGAAGCCTAAAAAGAAAGCAACGTGACAGCCTCGTATGTTCTGCTGCGATGACTTGACGCGACTACGTACGTTCAACTTGGCCTCTTGCGTCCCCTACTTCCGCAAGCGTCGCCTATCCAACGCATATTCAGGAAAGAAACGTAAAGTTGCGAAGGGAACGTCTGATATTCGTTTCAACATACTCACAAAAAGTTTGGTTTGCGAAAGAATGTGCTCGAGTTTGCTAAACGAGCAAATGCTTGCGCAACAAATACAACGGCCGCAGCCATCCTTAAGAAATTTTCTTTTCGAAGATTAAATCCGCCTCACGACCACCTAATCTAGATAGAACCTAATGCGATTAATATTATTCTCGATTGCGGGTATTTTATAACAAAAGTCATGTACAGGTCTCGTCGGTCTCGCCATATCCTACGCGTTGTCCATGACTTCCATGTTGAGTAACGTGCTAAACTCCTTCACGGAGACAGAGCGAGAGATGATCGCCGTGGAGCGCGTCGGCGAGTACATAAAGAAGGTACGTAAAGTCAAGCCAAGTTGACAATAGCAATGATAAAAACAAGACAACTTTGAGAACATTTAAAACAAAGTTAATTTCAGAATGACAAACAATTTTGAAAAGGTAATAAAACTAGTAAATGTTACAGTTACAATGGGAATTGAACTATGTCCAATAGAATTAAAGTTTCTAATCCTAAGGCATGTTAATTTTAAGTTGAAAGTAGCTGATGTTTGTGTAGACCGCCAGCGTCAGAAAACATTTCTTCGACAAATATATTTTATGTTTTGCACCGTTACAGGTGGAGACCGAAATTATTGACGGTGACTCACCACCGTACGGGTGGCCTTCACAGGGCGTCATTGAGTTTGAAGACGTTTTCCTAAAATACAGGTATTTATTTCTTGTATATATGACGCATTATATTCGATGTTGCCGAATCTAATATGACGCTTATTTTTATTAGTGGTCGCGAAAACGGATCGATGGCGTTGGACGGCGTGTCGTTTTCGACACACCCGGGCGAGAAGCTAGGCGTGGTGGGTCGCACGGGCGCCGGCAAGAGCTCGCTGCTAACCGCACTGCTGCGTCTGGCACCGCTCGCGAGAGGGCGCGTGCTCGTCGACGGCGTGGACGTCGCCGCACTGCATCTGCACGCACTCAGGTACAATCAACCAAAGTTAAGTAAGCAGACAAGTGCTTAATAAAAAGCGGTAGCAAAGACAACATACGTATAATTCTGTTGAAATACATGTTTTTTTTTATTTTATTTTTTTGACTTACGTACGTTTCTTCTAGATCCTATTTTGTAGTTTTTAGGTTCGCAGCACAGCTTTTAATTTAATCACAGAATGTGGGCGTGGGGGCGATTTACTCACTTCACTTCCCCTTTTAATTCTGTGCGTTACGCGTGGCGGACAATTGTGGAAATCTTTAAAGTAATCTGGGTTTCTAGGTAGGTATTATGTACAACCTTGAACCAATCTGACGATTCCAGGTCCCGGATCGGCGTGATTCCGCAAGACCCGTTCATATTCTCGGGCAGCATCCGTGAGAACGTGGACCCGCTGCGTCAGTACCTGGACGCCGAGGTGTGGCGCGCACTGGAGGCGTGCGGCGCGCGCGAGCTGGTGACGCAGCGCGGCGGCCTCACCGCGCCTGCGCACTCGCAGCAGCTGGCACGGGGACACGCGCAGCTGCTGTGCGTAGTGCGGGCGCTGTTGCACCGACCTAAGGTATAGTACATACAGTACCGGGACGCCGAGGTGTGGCGCGCACTGGAGGCGTGCGGCGCGCGCGAGCTGGTGACGCAGCGCGGCGGCCTCACCGCGCCTGCGCACTCGCAGCAGCTGGCACGGGGACACGCGCAGCTGCTGTGCGTAGTGCGGGCGCTGTTGCACCGACCTAAGGTATAGTACATACAGTACCGGGACGCCGAGGTGTGGCGCGCACTGGAGGCGTGCGGCGCGCGCGAGCTGGTGACGCAGCGCGGCGGCCTCACCGCGCCTGCGCACTCGCAGCAGCTGGCACGGGGACACGCGCAGCTGCTGTGCGTAGTGCGGGCGCTGTTGCACCGACCTAAGGTATAGTACATACAGTACCGGGACGCCGAGGTGTGGCGCGCACTGGAGGCGTGCGGCGCGCGCGAGCTGGTGACGCAGCGCGGCGGCCTCACCGCGCCTGCGCACTCGCAGCAGCTGGCACGGGGACACGCGCAGCTGCTGTGCGTAGTGCGGGCGCTGTTGCACCGACCTAAGGTATAGTACATACAGTACCGGGACGCCGAGGTGTGGCGCGCACTGGAGGCGTGCGGCGCGCGCGAGCTGGTGACGCAGCGCGGCGGCCTCACCGCGCCTGCGCACTCGCAGCAGCTGGCACGGGGACACGCGCAGCTGCTGTGCGTAGTGCGGGCGCTGTTGCACCGACCTAAGGTATAGTACATACAGTACCGGGACGCCGAGGTGTGGCGCGCACTGGAGGCGTGCGGCGCGCGCGAGCTGGTGACGCAGCGCGGCGGCCTCACCGCGCCTGCGCACTCGCAGCAGCTGGCACGGGGACACGCGCAGCTGCTGTGCGTAGTGCGGGCGCTGTTGCACCGACCTAAGGTATAGTACATACAGTACCGGGACGCCGAGGTGTGGCGCGCACTGGAGGCGTGCGGCGCGCGCGAGCTGGTGACGCAGCGCGGCGGCCTCACCGCGCCTGCGCACTCGCAGCAGCTGGCACGGGGACACGCGCAGCTGCTGTGCGTAGTGCGGGCGCTGTTGCACCGACCTAAGGTATAGTACATACAGTACCGGGACGCCGAGGTGTGGCGCGCACTGGAGGCGTGCGGCGCGCGCGAGCTGGTGACGCAGCGCGGCGGCCTCACCGCGCCTGCGCACTCGCAGCAGCTGGCACGGGGACACGCGCAGCTGCTGTGCGTAGTGCGGGCGCTGTTGCACCGACCTAAGGTATAGTACATACAGTACCGGGACGCCGAGGTGTGGCGCGCACTGGAGGCGTGCGGCGCGCGCGAGCTGGTGACGCAGCGCGGCGGCCTCACCGCGCCTGCGCACTCGCAGCAGCTGGCACGGGGACACGCGCAGCTGCTGTGCGTAGTGCGGGCGCTGTTGCACCGACCTAAGGTATAGTACATACAGTACCGGGACGCCGAGGTGTGGCGCGCACTGGAGGCGTGCGGCGCGCGCGAGCTGGTGACGCAGCGCGGCGGCCTCACCGCGCCTGCGCACTCGCAGCAGCTGGCACGGGGACACGCGCAGCTGCTGTGCGTAGTGCGGGCGCTGTTGCACCGACCTAAGGTATAGTACATACAGTACCGGGACGCCGAGGTGTGGCGCGCACTGGAGGCGTGCGGCGCGCGCGAGCTGGTGACGCAGCGCGGCGGCCTCACCGCGCCTGCGCACTCGCAGCAGCTGGCACGGGGACACGCGCAGCTGCTGTGCGTAGTGCGGGCGCTGTTGCACCGACCTAAGGTATAGTACATACAGTACCGGGACGCCGAGGTGTGGCGCGCACTGGAGGCGTGCGGCGCGCGCGAGCTGGTGACGCAGCGCGGCGGCCTCACCGCGCCTGCGCACTCGCAGCAGCTGGCACGGGGACACGCGCAGCTGCTGTGCGTAGTGCGGGCGCTGTTGCACCGACCTAAGGTATAGTACATACAGTACCGGGACGCCCAGGTGTTGAGATTGCTCACCTCGGTGCTGCTCAAATAGAGCTCAACGCAGGTTTAGTAACAGGCTCAGGAACTCTTGGAATTCTGTTCCGACTCTTGATTAAATGACGAGTTTTCAATTGTTAGATTTTGCTGGTGGACGAAGCGACTGCCAACCTGGACCACGAGGCGGAGCGTTTAATCTTGGACGCGATTCGGTGTTCGTTCGGCGGATCGACGGTAGTGTTCGTGGCGCACCGCATGACCGGCGTGCTGGAGTGCGCGCGCGTGCTCACGCTGGGCGGCGGCCGCGTGCTCGAGCTGCGCGCGCCCGACGATGCGCTCGCTGACCATGACTCGCACTTGTACAATCTAGTGTATGGCTCGTAGAGCTTCATCAATGCCAAGGATCCGCATAGTCATAATAATACGTGAGTTCGGCTTTCAGTCTTGTCATTTTAAACGCAGCGACGGCCATCTGACGTCCGTAATTCAAATAGTAGGAGGCACTGGCTTTTTAGGTTGGTGAGATTGAAAGCCGACCCCAAAAATACTTGGTAAAAGTTAAGACGATATCATAGAGCTTATGAAAGCAGTTTTTAGCTAAACGTCACGCACTTGTCCAAATTCTAGTTTAGACACATTAAAAACTGTAATTCCATATGTTTACACTAGTGATTTAAATAGTGTTGCTTGTCAACTTTGCTTTAAATTCTTAGTTAAAAATATGTATTGTTATTGCGTGTTATATACTAGTTAGCGTTTATATGAATTCAGGCAAACTTGTATTATGAATTTATGATTGTATGATATGTGACCTTACTGACGTGAATCGATCCACTCGTCGAATAAGTTGGTCAAAGTAAAAGTCTTCTAAAAGTCACATTATACGAAATAACTTCTACTTGACCAACATATTGACAAAAACGAGGTAACGAAATTTTATTTTAATTATTTATTTGTTATAATTCAAATATATACCTTGTAGTAGTAACATGCGATAATAATACTACCTACCTATTTATCGTTTGATATTTAAGTGGTATTCCAATGCCAATTTTGTTACTATACTTATGAACTGACATTATGTTAATTATTGGTTAGGTTAGGTCTAGACTAAAAGATGAGACTAGTGGCAAAAGACAGTGTCTTGCAGAATTTGTTTTTAATTTCATCGAAGTATTAATTGTTGCTCTAGTTGTATAATTTAAAAGAAAAAGTATTTTTGTAATGAGTGCGTTACTAAAGATAGACTGAACATGTTACGATACCAACGTATTACCAAAATATCGCAATAGAATAGGTTTGATTCGTAAATGAACGTAACTTATAAATGTTTTGCTCACGTCAGTTCAATTCCATAGGGTGCTTGATTAATTTATTACATATCTCGAAACTTTTACAACAAACATAGGCAATTAAGAAAAAAACAAATGAAATAAAATATTCGTATAAGGGATTACAAACAGGTCACTAGACAGACAGCACTACTGAAAAATAACTATATTAATTATTGACTTCACTCTGTACAATGACCGTTACGCGCGACAAAGATATACAATGACCCCTTCTAAAACTTAATTAGCATGTTTATCCTGCATTTATTCATCGTTTTTTCAACAATCGTTACCTTATTCTAACTTTTTTGAATTTATATTAAATACTTGAACCATTTAATAAAATAGTCATGTACCCTTTTGGGCTAGAAATGGTTTATGAAGTAGTCCACTGGCCCGCAACAGATTACTTCTCTCAATAAATTGTACTTAAATACGCTCTGAAAGCCTGTTGATACCAGTTGTTCCCCAGTCGATATCAGTATGTGAGTTGTGGTGCGTAAATCGTAACATTAGTTAAGGTTACAAAAAGCACGGTGAGCTATTTATAAGAGTAACAGGCGATGTCTAAGTTGAGAATTCTAAGACTGACAGCTTAAATAGCATTTCTGGATGGATTTTACAAAAAATCGTTTCTGATTTGAGCAACATTATTATAACATCAGCCCAATAATATCTCACGGATGGCCACGGGCCTCTTTCCAAGTTGAGAAAGATTTACCCCCTTACTACAAAAGATGATCTAAGAAAAACCTAGGTTTTAAAATAGCCCCGTCTCTTTTTGTTATATGACATAAGAAAGTGATGGGTATATTTTAAACCTGGGTTTACCTTAGTATTGGTTTAAACCATCTTTTGTAATAAGGCCCATGGGTTTAGCCTTGGTTCAACACGCAGGCCTGGGGGCCTACTCCCTAAGTTCGTCAACGAAGTTAGTCGCCCGTCAGAAAATAACCCGAAACGTAGCGTAGGAGTGAACAAAACAAGTGTCAAGTTCAACTTTTCGGAGGGGCAAAAACACATCGGTAGTAGGGACAACTGTCAAATCGTGTTGTCATTAATTCTTAGTTCGGGCACCGAAATAATCGTATGCCCGTAGGTGATAGGGAGTAGGAAACGCTCGTAACTAAGGTTCGAAACCACGGACTTCGTGCTTAGGGAGTAGACCCCCTGGCGCGGATTGACGGACTACACACCAAAAATAACTTTTTTATTAGAACACTATTGTTTAGGTTCCCTCACGATGTTTTCCTTCACCGTTAATGTAAATGACAATCATCACATGAATCGAAATATCAGAGGCTCTGGATTTCCTACAAATAAGGCAAGTGTTCAACCGCTAAGCTATCACTGCTTCAATGATTAGAGCAAATCTATGCATGCTCAAATGTTATGTAGGTACTTTCAGTTCTGCTTGTCTTAGAATCCTCAATTCAGAAACCGGCTGTATTTTTTTTTATAACGAAGAACAAGGTGTAGAGAAGGAACATCCTAAATCAAACCTAAGGAAGCTACCAGATATTCCAAAAAATGCATGTCAATAAAGTATAACGTAAGGATTAAATTAAAGGATTTAAAAATTGTTGTCTTTGTCGTATGCATCATAGTTTATAATCATATCATATCAGACTTTAAATCGATTTTCGTTAAGGTAGATACAAATCGATTCTTGTGATATTGTAATTTTTATGGAAAGGACACGTAGTTTTCGCATTTATTAAAAGTTAATTTTATCAGGTTTTTGCGTTTATCCGCATAAAACATAGATATATCTAATCCATTAAAAGTAAATTAATGGTGTAAATACGAGAATTACGTAGATCCAGTGATTTATAAATAAGTAAATATTTTTTTAACATTAAAATGTTCCGTCGTGCTAGAAAGATTTTTATTCACTTTTCCTTTTGAAATTAAAGGACTTGTCATATAAAATGCATACAGTATGCATTTTATATATATTTTATGTAATTACGATCTGACTATGCAAGCACAACCAAAGAACGTAGGTAACGCGGTCAGGCGGTCGGGGTGGGAAGGACACGGAAGGGCTGCCCGGTTGCGGGCAGGCCACAGGGTAGGCGGACATCCGGCGGCGGTCCGGGCAGTTCAACTAGGGATGATCGATGTTGCAAAAACATCGATGATGACATCGATAGCTGAACATCGATACTCGATGTTTATCTAACACAAAACATCGATACAAACACCACTACACGCATTTAAATATAAAATGGCCGCTGTTTACCCTACCTGTCAGATCGCAGACCTGTTGCCGTGCCCGGATCGTTGACCGGTGGCCGTGCCCGGATCGCGGACCAGTTGACCGGCCCAGATCGCTGACCGGTTGCCCTGACCATAAAGTTCACACAGGGTGTGGGCAGCGTTCGAGTTGACCGGACCGCAGGACGTAGAACGCATCCAGTGTGACAAATCCTTAAAAGGTTTCAACGCTTCGTTCTTATCAATCCAGCGAGAAAATAGTCTCTTCATCCGCCATTGGGTTACATTTACCAAAAGCAAAATAATGACGTCATGGCAATATTTAGGTACCGTGTACTACTTCTATGGTATTCAATACATAATAAAAACTACCTATTTCAATAATAGTCTTGACTCCGTTGATGGGTTTGCTTATCATACCTATCTATCATGGCACCAGTGGTTGTTGGAGTAAACGACACTGCTGAACCTTAATCCAGAACCTTAATAACCAGTTTATCTTGGCGTTACTTAGTATAAACTTTTCGCACAAGTAACGGTCAGCTTATACTGGTTTTGCGTAGCTTGAAGTGTAGCCGTGTGTACCGCATATGTCAGTCAGTTGTCGACCGTTTCGGGTTGTTGTTATCTCGCTTTGTACACGAGAAAAACTAGATAATAAACCGAATGCGGAGGCAGAACCAGATGGATGGACAAAATACCTATACTTTGATGTCACCGAAACAATATCAAGGTCAATAAGAAGGATCAAATCCAAATTATATTTTTACGTAGAGGTATTGTATATTTTTCAGGTAGGTAAGTACTGAAGGAGTCCCACTGAGAGAGAATGTTCTATATTCCTCTGTGTGACGTTCTAAAAGGTAAATAAATATCCACTTACATAATTATATCCAATACAACAGTAGGTATTTAAGTAATTAATTAAAATACCATATAATAAAATGATGTTCATATTCTCCGCAAAACAAACAAACCTCAAAATAAAATTGAATTTCGCGGGTCGACTGATCGCATTCTTAACTTTCTGATGAGAATAATGTGACAAGAATTACCAAGTAAAAATCTGAAAAGTATGAAAGGTATGAATGGTTTTTCCGCTGTCAGTGGGTTCCGTTGCTGTTTACAAAAAAATGTACTACTTATTACTTATTCTAACTACGTACGGATGTACGGATAGATAACGCAGTCGCGTCGTCTCAGTGTGGCAGTGCCTTTAGTCCTTGAGGGATCGAATAAAGTGAATAAATGATCAAATCGACTAAAACACTCTGAGACTCGACTAGTTGTGCTACTTAAGGTGCGTAACTAGGTGCTATGGGCATAGAGTGCGCGCAAGATAACTCTGCGCGCGACTGAGGGCGTGCTAAACGGTTGTACGTACGTAGTACTTACCTATTACTTCTATGGCTAAACGTTGCCGTGATTGCAAAAGTTCAAATTACCGCTTTTTAAGCTTAACTTTTTTATCGCTAAACATTATTTTCCCGTTAAATATTCCTGCAATCAGGTAGTTCTACTATCAAAATTGATAAAACGGCACACACTTTGGTGGACCATGATTAGTTCCGATTTCCTTTTAGACCTGCTGTCTTGTATGGATCAGAATGTTGGGCCACAAAAGGGATGAATGAAAGGCAATTGCATGCAGCAGAGATGAGAATGCTAAGAGGAATGTGTGGTGTTACACGAATGGATAAAATAAGAAATGAGTACATAAGAGGAAGTTTGAAAGTGGCATCGATAACTGAAAAGTTGTGTGGAAATCGGTTATCATGGTATGGGCACGTGTTACGGAGAAATGAGGAAAATGTAGTGAGGAGAGTTTTGAGTATGAATGTCGATGGCTATAAGAGTAGAGGAAGACCAAAGAAACGATGGATGGAATGTGTGAACGATGAAATGTTTAGAAAGGGGGTGACTACCGAGATGACGACTAATAGAGAAGTATGGAAGAAAAAGACATGTTGCGCCGACCCCAAATAAATTGGGATAAGGGCAGGAGAATGATGATTAGTTCCGATTTCGGCCGCGCGCAGACTTATCTTGCGCGCACTCTAGAAGTAATAAGTACCAAAAGTCCTTGGCTACGGGTGATTCTGACTCTATTGAGCTCTATTGTCAGTATTGTCAATGTCATTCTGTCATCTTCTACTGTCATTTCATCTCGTTGTCTTGTCAAAGTTGTCAAGTTGTTGACTGTCACTGCGTCAGTCATGTATTTTCATGTATTTATTGAATACGGAGTAATTTGAGGTTGTTTTTATTCTTTATTTATATTAAGATTTACCTATATTTTTCATAAAAATATGCCGGCAGACTTAACATGGTTGAAAGTATTCACAATATACGTGCCATAATTTTCCTGGTGTTCGGAGAGCATTAACAGCCTTCATGATGGATAACGTAACAGAAAAATTGTTTCAATGTTTTGGACATCGAAAGTTCAAAAGTGAACTTCAAGAGCGTGCGATTAGGGCTATTGCAAGAGGTAAGGAGTTTAAATTGAACTGAATTACCACTAACTATACACATAACGTACGTAACAAAAAGTATGCTATAGTTAGATGAAAAATAAATGGACTCATTATGGATAAATGTGACATCCTAAATTAGTTGTATAATAGAAACAGAGTTACTAAAATAGCCACCGAAATTCCAGAATGACGTTCGCGATATATCAACAAAATCCTTCAGAAATGTTTTGCAACCTAGAATCCTTTCTGTTTTTCTCACTTTGTCTCCTGTATGATTTCAGGTGTTCATGATGTATATGTATCAATGCCCACTGGTTCTGGGAAGTCTTTGTGCTTCCAGCTACCAGCAATGTTGCAAGACAACAAAGTTGCAATTGTATTCTCTCCACTATTGGCTCTCATCAAAGACCAAATTGATCACCTCTCCAAAATAAAAATTATAGCAGAATCTGTTAACTCTAAAATGACATCAAAAGACAGAGAGAGAGTTCTAAATGATTTAAGAAGCATGAAACCTAGTACTCGGTTTTTATATGTCACACCTGAACAGGCTGCTACTGGTACATTTAAATCTCTTATGGAGCATCTAGTCAAATACAAGAAGGTTTCATATGTAGTTGTTGATGAAGCTCATTGTGTCAGCGAGTGGGGCCATGACTTCCGGCCAGATTATTTAAAGTTAGGTGATCTCAGAGAAAAGTATAAAAGTGTACCATGGGTTGCCCTTACCGCCACTGCTAGTGCTGAAGTGGCTAAAGACATATTATCCAATCTCAAGCTGTTACTACCTGTGGCACAATATAAAACACCCAGTTTTAGAAGAAATTTATTTTATGATGTAGTATATCAAAATTGTATAGATGATGAAGTGGGCCACCTCATGGAATTTCTAAAAAAAAGTCTAAATGAAGATGAAAATGTAAAACCTGTTAGTATTACAATTTATTTTTGCAATGTTTACGTTTATTTTATTTATTATTGGCATATATTATCAAATCATTCAACTATATTTCTACCATATTTCAGAAAGATAAAAATGCTGTTATTGTTTATTGTCGGACACGAGAACAAACTGAAGATTTAGCTAACATGTTATGTAAAAGAGGTCTAATGTCCTTAGCTTATCATGGAGGTATGCTTTGCAAATGCTTATGTAATATTTTTTGTACTTACATTTTATTTATAAAGCTGTCTTATCAGTAGATAGACACTACTTTGTAATTATTTGTTATTAATCACAAACGGTGAAGTACACATGTTATAAAATTTTCCTGTAATTTTAGGTATGAAGTCAGGAGACCGTATATCAGTGCAGGAGCGGTGGTCGCGTGGCGAGGTTCCGTGCGTGTGCGCGACGGTGTCTTTCGGCATGGGCGTGGACAAGGCGAGCGTGCGCGCTGTCGCACACTGGGGCATCGCGCAAAATGTCGCCGCCTACTATCAAGTTAGATTAATTGTCATATTTTACTAGTGAGCAGTAAACAAGTGGCTTAGTTCCAGAGTGTAGGTACCTTGTATCACAACATCGACGTATTGATGCTAATGTTTTGATTAGCGGTAAAACTACTCATACCTGAACAAGTCATTTTTGTACTCTGTGCATTTTGAATACAATAGAATTATATGGCAGAAGGTAAAATTACTAAAATTCCCTTAGGCCCTTCACCAAAACCTTTTTCCTAATAATTGCCTTGACAAATGTCTGTTAACAGTAAACGAGCGTTTTCAGAAAAATACCACACCCCCTCGAAATTCAAATATTTTTTGCAATTATGTTATTTAAGTAATATTTTTGATGGATGTATAACAATATACTTTATTATTCCTGAAAAACTATAACAATATACTTTATTATTCCTGAAAAACTACGATTTTTTAGTCTAATTTGTGTTTTTCAATGTAATATTAGGTCACACAATGGATTTCTTGGGTTTTCAAACCTCAGAATGTGACTCTGCGTGTTTCCCAAAAAAGTCTGTTATTTTGGTATTTGGTACCATGTACGTATTTTTTTTGTACCTGGTGGGTAGTTAATTTTGATTGTGTAATAAAAAAGTAGCTATAAATAGAGTGTGTTTTTTAAAAGACGGTCACAATACTGAGAACTCAGGTTGTGACAGAAATTTAGACTTGTATTTTTTATTATTTTTTTATTAAATATTGCATGTAATAAACAATTGACTATCATAAAAATAAGAAGTAATAGTTTCAAAATTATAGTAAACCAGGGAAATTTTAATTTTTAAATGTTTATCGTGTAAATTTTGATCTTTTATGAAAGACTTATCACAGGGGACAACATAAAAGCAGGTGTTCGGAATACTTCAATTATTTATAAAAAAAATAACATTTAAGGAATTATTTATACAAAAATGGTATAGTTAAACTATTTAAATGAGAAATTGAATGTATTTCACACTTCTACGTTTCTTTCATCAGTTTAAAAATAATTAAATATTAAGACGGAGGGACAGCTCCAAAAGCGGGGGTGTGACATTTTTCTGAAAACGCTCACATTTTCATTTTAAGGCTTGTCCTAGCTGAGCAGCATGCCGCAGCGCGCCCTTTATATATAAAACAACTATCCGCGCTTTGCAAAGACGAGTCGCATCGCTCAGCTAGAACAAAGGATTAATGTTTGATTTTTCTACTCAACTATTATTTTTAAATAGGAATCTGGTAGGGCGGGTCGTGACGGCAAGCCAGCTTTTTGTCGTATTTACTACTGCCGCAGCGAACGCAATGCAGTTGACTTTCTGCTCAAAACGGAAGTAGGACGCGCAAAAACACCAGAGCAGAAGAATCGCTGTAAGGTTGCCTACAAGAGCTACGAAATAATGGTGAAATACTGCGAGGATATCAAGTAAGCTTACTAAGAACTGCTATTCCCTTTTTTCCTAAGAACTTTTCGTTCTAAACCCAATTAGATCATAGTTTTTAATGTAACAGACTCATTGGCAGGACAGGACGGCACTGCACAGCGAAAAATCTATCGACATACAATGACATTTAATCCTTCGCCAAATCACTACTATACCACACCAAGACAGTCGATTACCGAGAATTGTTGACTAATACGTTCCTTTCGGGATAATAACTCTACCCTTTTGCTATGCGCTAGCCTCCTTAACGACGCATTTGCAGAATGCGTGGGTTATAGTCATATTACTAGATGCGGCCGGCCGACCACACACACAGCGTACCTATAAAGGTAGTCTGTGTGTGTAGGCGGCTGTCCAACTACTACAACTAACTTGAAGGTAACTTCAAGTTAGGATAATCCAAAATAGCGGCCAATAACAAAATTACCGCAGGAAAACCAATCTTATTTCTATACTGCTAAGGTTCATCTACCTAGCAAAATATACGAAACTACAAATAAAAAATCATTTTTTTCTTTTTTGTGCGCATTCCAAATGTTTTCGTATTTTTTCAGTGTGTTTACATGATTAGTGAAAATCGCATCGAAATATTCAGCCCAACAGTTCTCAAAATAATAACAAACACAATACAGGTTATGTAGGTCGATTAAAAACAGCTTATTTCTGACATGTATCAAACATGAATGTAAGTTTAAAACAATTCAAATTGAATTTTTATGGCCACCGTTAATGTAAGTCGTAGTGGGCTTAAAATTATTTGTCATAAAAAACCATGTCGCGACGTGCCATGCCGTCCTGTCATAACGTGCCATGCCGTCTTGTTGGTGAGCGCGCCGGCCTCGGAGTTATAGGATTAATTTAGATATGGATTGTAATAGTTACCCTACGAGACTTTTATTCCATCTGTAAAACGTATCTATGAAGTATAATTAATATCACTCAATTTCGTGTAAACTTGCAGTTCACTGCCCTTGTTGCTATTTTATTTTTCTAATTAAATAGTAACGTGTGGTTTTTGAAAATAATAGACTACCCTCTCTGCACCTGTGGGTGTCGTAAAAGGCGACTAAGGATTGGATCGAGGGAATGGGCGGCAGCGTCCTCCTAGTACGATAATAACAACATAGCGTTCACCAATTAGTTAGCATGCCCAGCATGATGACTAAAGCCCCCTTAATTGAAAGCCTAATTAATATGTTCTTCAGTGGACGTTTACCAGCCCATTAGTTGATACTGAAAGGGCCCGTTCTCACCAAGACGGACCGTCTGTTTACTCGGTCCATCTAAAGAGACGGATATGCCAGTGGCAGTACAATTTATATGACACTGTTCACATTTAGACGGATCCGAGAAAAAAAACGGATCAGGGTTTTTAGACGGACGTTTTGCCACTGCGAAGAGCCGTCTAAACGCCCGGATCGGATATACTAGTTAATGAATCTGCCAACGAGACGGCACCAATGTGCCTCCGTCTTACCACGCGGTCCCCGCGGATCACCTCGCTAACGTAATTTCGGCCGTTCACCCATTAATGTTCCTGCTGTAAAGATTTCTCGTAGAATAGGATGCACCCAATGTGATCTTATACGTCTGCCTCTTCTTCTTAAATAAGCACACAGCACTGGGATATCGTCGTCGTTCACCGTGTACAAAGACTGAACCCAAACTGGTCGGAGCCGGCCGGTGCATGTGTGAAAACGCACGTTCGGCCGCCGTCTTCCGTTTAAACAGACGGTTCGTCTAAGTGGGAACGGGCCCTAACTAATCGTATATAGCATTTGCCCAAATTTGTCGAAGTCGCCTTCTATTCATAAGTCTGAATAACGCCTTATTTTGAATAAGATTAACTTCTATTGTTTTTATCAAGGTGTCGACACAAAGTATTCGCGGAGTACTTCGGCGAGGAAGTTCCGAAGTGCGGCGGTCGATGCGACGTGTGCGCAGACGAGCGCAACGTGCGGCGCGCGCTGGAGCAGCACCAGCGTCGCGCCGCGTCCGCGCAGCTGCGCTCCGGCGGGCTCGTCGTGCATCAGAACTCCGACGACCTCTATGGCGAGGGGCGACACGGACAGAAAAAGTTATTGTCAATTTTTTATATGACCGGTTGGCAAACAAGACCACGGCCTACCTGATGGAAAGTGGTTACCGTAGCTTACAGGTGTACATATAACCTACAAAACCAAGAGTATTGGTAATGCGTTGCCAACCGTAGACACAAAGTTGGATAATCTCGTGTGGAATTAATGAGTTCGCCCCAGTTCTGATGAGATACGCGATAATCTGCTCGAGATAATTTGGTCAGCTTTCCCGGGCACAGCCATAGGTTATAGCTAAATATCTAATCTGTGGTTACCATGGGCCTTACTATTATAGTAAATTACCACAGCGCTGCCCATGGCCCGTGTGAAATGGATCGGACAATCTTAACTTTTCCTGCAGTTTATTGCATAATTATTTGATTTCACTTGCAATCGTATAAAAATTAAATTATAAATGTTATTGCTGCAGAGAAGCTGAATCATACTACGGCGGCGGAGGAGACAGCGAAGATTCAGATGGCGAAAGCAACCGGCGTCGTATAGCACAGGAAACTAAATCTCTCATAATGCAGGAGTTCGCCAATAGAAAGAAACGCACTGAGGATAAGAAAGCAAATAGCGAGACCGAATCTGCCAAACATTCGAAATGCAAAGCGGCGCATAGCACAGGCAACAAAGTATAAACTTTATGCAATCTAGAAAAATCCCTTTGACCACTACCCAGAAAAACTATGTATAAAGGATCCCCCACACTGAGACGAAAATTTCGCTGTCTGTGATTTTCCTGCGAATTAATTTTTATTGCGTTTAAACGTGTTCAAAGCTCCATTAAAATAAGTCTTAAACAATAAACATTATGTTATTCAATATATCACGTGACGATTACAAAAATATAAGACAAAATATAGATGTGTATAAGAAATGAAATATTTATCTTGGGAGCACACGATTTTTTTGCGAAAAATTCCGTTGCATTTAGGAAATCACTCTCACAATCTCCATGAAACGTGACAAGCGCGATATTTCGTCGCCGGCACTGCCGCATAACTTTTGCCTTGATGGGGGGTCCTTAATTGGTAATTAATTTAAAATATTTTTAGTGTTGTCATTTCTAAACTGCATATAAATTTTACGCTAGTGCTTAGGTTACACAGTGCGAGCTAGCGTGCGAGTCAGTCTGATCAGTTACTGCAGTACAGCTACTCGCACCAAGTAAAGCGCTGAAGGCACTTTCAAGTTAAATTGCGTAAAGTTATTGTAGCACAGGCAGCTTGCGGCAAGTCAGTAAAACTTCCATAAGCATAATTGCTACGGGTGTGTCCACAATGCAAGTCGGTTGCAGAAGTAACCTTGCACAATGTAACTTGCTAGTGGATGCAACGCTTAGCCGTGTTGTACGAGTTACCTCGCCAACATTTTTGTTTTTACTCTCCTCCGCCCTTCCACGTTACTCCTGAGTAGCTCGTATGACACCTGCATCGTTTAAACTCGTTCGACAGCAACTCCTGTGACCAGCAGAGGTGAGTCGAGCTACTGACAAGCGAGTATACAATGGCAGTAGCTGACTACGGACAGGTTAGCAGCTTGCATCGTGTAACCTATCCATTACTCAGTTTTTGGCCGCCGAAATTAAAAACGTCGACATCCTGTCATCCATATGTCCGTAGCAGTGTGGAGATGAAAATATTTAAAATGCTATTCCAACCATATGTTTCAAGCGTAACAATACTTCGTTTTAGGTAAACGGATTAACAGTAGCGAGTCGCGATGGCTATCTCACATTACTCACAGATGCCCTAAGCAACAACTTTCACAGCACGAAGGAGGTCGACGATTTTGACAAGCCGTTATCCAGACACCACATTGAACAGTGCGCTATAGAATTGGAATACGAGGCATTTTCAAGTAGCACGGTTATCAGTTTGTATAGGCGAGCAATGTCTAAATTGGTAAGAAATTTATTTTCCGAAACAATTTCTTTCCTCCTTAGTAACTAAACTTCGTACAATAGTCCAATCCATAACATTTTTTTTGTCTGGAGACTGTCCATTGGATTGAGAGTGAATCCAAGTTTTCTTTAAAATTGGAAGTTAGGTACTTTTACCAAAACATGAACCTCGGTGAGAAATTCTATTTTCCTAAATCCCTTCTTTATGTTATGTATGATAAGGTCGACTAGTTAGTATGGTTATGTAAAGACCAATTTCAAAAATTCTTTCACCTGTGCATAGAAGTTTGATGCAGTGGCTGAGCGATTGGTTTCTGCGCTATGGGTCGTGGGTTCGATTCCCGCACGGAATAACTTTTTTTATGGACTACAGATAGTTGTTTCGGTCTTGGCGTTTGTGCATATGAAGATTTTGTTTCTATAAATTGACCCACGATACAGCAGACATTCTAGAGGGGCAAAGATAATTACTTAAAAAAATAGTTACATTTACCACTTTTTTTTTTGTGATTCCGTAATATATCGGGTGTAAAAAGACCCTTAACGATAACGAAAACCACATATTCTACCCATCATTGGGATCATTTTTTTCTACCAGACCATACCAAAATTTTAAATTTTTCCTCACTAATTACTTACGCATTTGAAGTTACAAAAACGCAACGAATATCAAACGCACACGACCGCCTTGGCTCAGCTGTGTGGCCGCTGCACGCATGCAAACGCGCGGCATCGCCACAACCATACATTGCGCGCTACAAAAAAAGCGTATTTTTATTCCAAAAAATAAAAGTCGTTTCTCAGCAATTATTTTTGGTCAATGTAGTTTAGTTTGATGTACATAGTGCGTAGATTTCGGCTATGTGATGGGTCTTTTTACACCCTGAATAGCAATATTTGTAACTAAAACCGAAGAAAATCTACCATACTGACTGGTCTTTCTTTTGGTTTATGCTGAGTATACCTTTAGTTATAACAAATAACCGTGCGACGCCAGAGCGGGTCGTTAGTGTTTATTTATTTTTTGCAGATATCATCTGTAAAGGCATGCAAAGATCAAATTTATCCTCAACTAAAAACATTTGAGCCCAAGAATCGCAACACACTCAATGAATTTGTTAAAGAATTTGAGCAACAACGAGCTCAAAACTGCAACGGTTTTATCACAGCATCACAATTAGGTAAGCTGGAATGTTCATTTGTTCATTATCAATATGCATTTATTGTACTGATCAATTGTTTATGTATTTTTTTCAAAAGATATGGACTCTAAGAATGACGTACGTCATTTATCCAAAGCTGACAAAGAAGCAAAAAGAAAAGCGAATTCTTTTAGAAGAGACCCTTTAACTCAAACGAAACTACAAAACTTTTTTAAAAAATCATCAGAGTCATCTCCCGGTAATACACCAGATGAAAGTGGTGATGATGATGGTAGCGGTCTTGTTATTGATGAAAATAATAAAGACAGTAAAATCAATGATAACAACGAAGGTCCCGTCAACAGTAATGATACTACGCTCAAATTAAAAGAAATTAATGATGAAGTAATAAATACTGATGAAGATACTCAAACCATTGATGACCATACTGAATCTATAAATGTTAGCGAATACACATCTAACAACAAATCTAAAACACTTGTGATAAATATAACATTAAAAGGAATACCAAATAAACATAAAGAAAGTTGTAAAGATGATAGTAAACAAGATATTAAAAACAATGAAAAACGAATTCATGAAACAAAATTGAAAAATGATGTAGCCCCTAAGTTATTAAATAAAGCCAAACCTCCTTCAAAACGTAAAATCAAAGCCCTCTTTGGAGAATCTTCAGACAGTGAAGGCGAACCCAGAGTTTCGAAAAAAACTAAAATATCAAAACATGATAAAAGTGACCACAAAAAGAAACTATCCAAGAAAACGAGTGGCAAGGAATCTGACGCAAACATTTCCAAGAAACGTGAAACTTCGGCAGAATTAACATCTTTATTTGGTCATTCAGATGGAGAATCCGAAAAAGAATTAGTTATTGATGATGGCACTGATTTAACTATAAACAAAAGTGCAGAAGAAACGCTAATACTCAGTGAAATCAAAGATGATCAAGTTAATCAAGATTCGAATCATTCGGATGAACTGAAAAACGATTTGAAAACGACATTTGATGAAAATAAATCGAACAGTCCTTTAGATCTGCTTCACATGGAAAGTGATGATGCCAATTTGAACAAAGCTCGTAAATTAAGTCTGGAAGCTGATGCTGTTTTGCAACAGCTTCAAATGTTTAAAGATCTGCCACCTGAACCAGTAGTAGCTGAAACGCTGCCTGACATCGAGACAAAACCAGCACCAGTTACTACGAAGTCTTCCCCATCACCATCTAGACATAAGGACAAGTATAAAAACGTGTCTAAACACAAACTTAGCTTAAGTAAAAAGGTAAAGCATGAACGAAAGACGAAAGAGGGTAAAAGTGAAAACCATAGAACCGAAAAACCACACCATAAAGATAGTAAACATAGAAGCAAAAGTAACGTAAATAAAAAGAATGAGACTACAACAAAGAAAACTGAAAAAGTGGATCTTGCCGGACTTGTGGTTAAATTGCTTATGCCGTACTATAAGAAGAAGAAAATAAGCAGTCGTGATCTGTTTAAGACAACTGCAAGACACATTGTTCATCAATTACTGGCTATACATGTTACGGGTAAGTGACAATTTCAAGTTTTTATTTAAAGTTAACACATTTCGAAACAGAAGACATCTCTATGTGTGTTCAACACTATACAATACATGTTTAAACAATCAGTAAATAACGGTTGACAACACATAGTTTTGTCTTAAATTTTAAAATGAAGATAAAGTATTTTTGTGCAAAGAGTACAAAATACAGTTATGTCACACTATAAAGTACACATACAAAGTAAAATAATTAACTCTAAATTCATAAAACCTTTACTCAATGTTTTTGGAATGTTTAAATAAAGTGTTTTTTTTTGCAGAAGAAGCAGCGATTGACTTATTGTTACAGAAAACTTTTGGAAAAGAGTTAAAAATAGAAAATGAGAGTGATTTAGTATCTAAATTGAACTTGAGCAGTGTTGTATAATTTATTAAGTTTGAATGCCTTATTAATAATATTGTTATTCTTGTACACATGCATAATTAATTAAATGAAAAGGAAAGTTTTAAATATTATTTTTGTTTGATGGTAACAGTATCCACTAGGGTTTCTGATTTCTCGACATATTTTTTTTCTCGGGTTTCGAGAATTCTCGAGCCCAATTTCTCGGGTTTCTCGGGTCTTTCGAGAAATTTTTAAAAACCTTATAAGATCAGCTTACGCCCGTTTTCTGGGGTACTTTTGAACGTAATTTATCTGTTCAATAGCGCTATTATTTCGATAAACTGACACAATGCGTTTCTGGACACCCCAGTCAGAAGATGATCTTACTTAGCTCAAACTTCAGTTAACTTGACTGACCAATTTGGGGTGTTAATCGGTTCCGGAACTTTATTTGTCGTTTTATATCATAATACAACAAGAGTATTTGGAGTTTTATTATTAGTATTTTATTTTGGATAGTGAGTTTTAGACTCCCAGCGAAATGGACTTGAGTAGTTCATCGGGGTCTAATTTGGAAGTGCTGGAGGCTATTTCAAATATATCATTACCAAAAAAAGGCATCGAAAAATCCATCCGAAATGTTCACGTATGAAGAGTTTAACAAGAGATATCATTTTAACAAGGGCACTATGATATACATATAATTATGTATGTCATAGTACCTTTGTGAAATAACCAATCCTGCCCAAGGACTTTATATACGTAGTACTTATTACTTCTATGATCCTGCCCTAGAACCTATTAATTTTTTATACCACAAATAGTCTAGATTTTTTTTTTCAGGTTATTATACTTTACTGCCCAATATTATAAATTACAATAAAAAGTTGAAAACCTACTTATTTTATTTTAATAGTTTTATTGTGTTGTTGCCATGATTAAAAATAACAACGAGAAAATATTGTGATTTAAATTTTATATTTTATGTATGTAATGGTTCGTTTAAAAATCATTGTATATGATTTTTAAACGAACGTTTTTAATACCAGAGGAGATTTTCATTTAAACTTGGGGCTTAACTGCAAAAAGATGTAAAGTTTAAGGCGAGAAAAGTATATTTAGCTGGGCTTTAAAAAGAGACCCCATCTAGTGGTCAATTTACAAACTTTCTTATTGTTTGGATAGTTATCTAGTCGTCGATTATGTATTCAGAAACCCAACAATAGATGAACGGAGTTTATCTTACGGTTAATTTTTATTTGACGTTTTTTGTCACATTATAATAAGAGTGAGTACTTGGAGTTGTAGCTATATTATGTGTCTGTTTGCTTGCCTCCCTTACTCGTGTCTCGTAAGGAGAACGATCAGAAGCCAGAATGCAAAGATTACGTAACTTTTGAGCCAATTTTACAGTAATAAACGAATTAATCTTTGATTTCTCGAGTTCTCGAATTCTCGAGGTATTTTTTCTCGTCTCGAAGTTTGCATGATTTCTCGACATTTCTCGACTCGAGAATTCTCGAGCAGAAACCCTAGTATCCACAGATAGATATAGATGGTAATAGAGGAGGGACGAAAAGCATGTGACTAAGAGAGTGATGAATATAAATGTTGATGGATGGATGGGAAGAGGGGGACCAAAGAAAAGAAATCCATTCAGGATTGTTGTGATAGTGGGACGGCTAATAGGGAAGAATGAAAGAAAAAACATTTTGCGCCGACCCCAAGTAACTTGGGATAAGGGCAGGCAGAAGAAGAAGGTGTATTGTATCTGTAATAATTATAAACTACTTGCTGTACCCGGCATGCGTTGCAAATGTTGCAATGCACTTCTTCCTACTTACCTTCAGAAACAAAATCAAAATAGTAACAAAAAGTTGAAATCATTTTCATGCATCGATAAATAAATGAAGAATATGGACATAACGAGATATTTTCTTTTTTTTTTTTAAATATCAAAATTTTCTTTCATACGAACCTTCTCCTGACACTAAGGAAGACGACAAAAACAATAGCGAAATCGGTTCAGCCGCTCACGCGTGATCCCGTGACCAAGGGAAATAGGGATTTATTTTTATTTACATAGATAAGAAAGGTACCAATTATAGGACCCAATAAGGGTCTTATAATTTTTAAATAGTTAAGTAATCTATTTTACATATAATAAAACAGTAAAAAAACTGTGTCTGTACATTGAATATATTAAAAAAAAAAAATTGAGGGGGGTTTAGAAACAGTAACAGAGCACGAATCCAAAAAAAAAATCTGTCTGTTTGTCTGTGTGTCTGTTTGTTTGTACACGCTAATCTTCGGAACTACTGGACGGATTTGAATGTTTTTTTTTCGTTGTATAGGTATTAAGTCTAGGCAACATATAGGCTATAATTTATCTTGGAAACTTGAACACCTGATGCAGAACTGCAACAGACCAGCTAAACTATAAGAGATACAAAAATGGTACCATAGCAAAAATTGTTCCACGTGATGAGCATTTTCTGCTGAGAGAATAAATTTGAAGATCTGGAACACCTGATGTGGAACTCCAAGAGCCCAGCTACACTATAACATATATAGGAATGACGTCTTAGCAAGAGTTGTTCAGCTTGATGAGCATTCTCTGTTGATGTTTAAAAATTGAAGATCTGGAACACCTGTTGTGGAATTCCAAGCGCCCACCTACACTATAACATATATAGGAATGACGTCTTAGCAAGAGTTGTTCAGCCTGATGAGCACTCTCTGTTGATGTATAAAAATTTCTGGAACACCTATTGTGGAATTCCAAGCGCCCAGCTACACTAAAATCTGATGAGCACTCTCTGTTGACTTATAAAAATCGAAGATCTGGAACACCTATTGTGGAACTCCAACTACACCATAACACAATATAGGAATGACGTCTAGTCAAAAGTTGTTCGGTCTGATGGGCATTTCCTGTTGACTTATAAAAATCGAAGATCAGAAACATCTGATGTGGAAATCAAAGCTATCACTAATTTCACTGTATAATTATAAAATAACATAAGCTGGGAGTACCTCCACGCGATGAAGGCGGTAACAGTTTAAGACTGATTTTCGATGACGATGGTATATCATTGAAAATTTTACTCTACTGGCCAAAACTCCCATTTATTTTTTTATTTCATCGAATAAATATGTCTTCGGGCTTATTTTATTTCAGTGTTTAATTTCCTTTTCCATTTATCTTCGTGACACGGTAGCCTACCCGGTAACGCAGAGGAGCAGTCACTTAGATTTTAATTGATCAGGTATCTTCACAATAAAACTATAACAATGCCTAGAAAGAGGTCAAATCTTTCCCAATGTTCCAAAGGTGCTAAAAGGTTGAGGATCATAAGATCCCAAGAATATACCGAAGAGCGTCCGGAGAGACTTGATGCTGTTCGAGAACATCAGGCTGCAACTCGCTCCGTGGAAACCTCTTCGGATCGCAAAGCACGCCTGCGTTCTCAGCGTATTTACGCATCTGCATCCAGGTCTCTAGAGACCAGTGAAGAATATGATGCGCGACTGACCGCTGATCGTGAACGCCACGCATTGTCTCGCGAATCGGAGACGTTCACGGATAGAGAGTTGCGCTTAAGTTCCAAACGTATCTACACATCGACTTCTAGGTCTCTAGAGACAAGTGGGGAACGAGATGCGCGACTGACTGCTGATCGTGAACGTCACGCATTGTCTCGCGAGTCGGAGACGTTCACGGATAGAGAATTGCGCTTGAGTTCCAAGAGTATCTACGCGTCGACTTCTAGGTTTCTAGAGACAAGTGGGGAACGTGATGCGCGACTGACCGTTGATTGTGAACGTCACGCATTGTCTCGCGAGTCGGAGACGTTAACGGATAGAGAATTACACTTGAGTTCTCAGCGTATATACACATCGACTTCGAGGTCTCTAGAGACAAGTGCGGAACGTGATGCGCGACTGACCGCTGATCGTGCAAGTCATGCATTGTCTCGCAAATCGGAGACGTTCACGGATAGAGAATTGCGCTTGAGTTCCAAGCGTATCTACGCATCGACTTCTAGGTCTCTAGAGACAAGTGGGGAACGTGATGCGCGACTGACCGCTGATCGTGAACGTCACGTATTGTCTCGCGAGTCGGAGACGTTAACGGATAGAGAATTACACTTGAGTTCTCAGCGTATCTACGCATCGACTTCTAGGTCTCTAGAGACAAGTGGGGAACGTGATGCGCGACTGACCGCTGATCGTGAACGTCACGTATTGTCTCGCGAGTCGGAGACGTTCACGGATAGAGAGTTGCGCTTAAGTTCCAAACGTATCTACGCATCGACTTCTAGGTCTCTAGAGACAAGTGGGGAACATGATGCGCGACTGACCGCTGATCGTGAACGTCACGTATTGTCTCGCGAGTCGGAGACGTTCACGGATAGAGAGTTGCGCTTAAGTTCCAAACGTATCTACGCATCGACTTCTAGGTCTCTAGAGACAAGTGGGGAACCTGATGCGCGACTGACCGCTGATCGTGAACGTCACGCATTGTCTCGCGAGTCGGAGACGTTCACGGATAGAGAATTGCGCTTGAGTTCCAAGCGTATCTACGCATCGACTTCTAGGTTTCTAGAGACAAGTGGGGAACGTGATGCGCGACTGACCGCTGATCGTGAACGTCACGCATTGTCTCGCGAGTCGGAGACGTTCACGGATAAAGAATTGCACTTGAGTTCTCAGCGTATCCACGCATCTGCTTCTAGGTCTCTAGAGACATCAGACGTTTCAGATCTTCGATTTTGATGACCCCGTTGTCGCTGGCATAAGCAACAGGATCCGCGTACGAAGTCGCGGGCAGAAGCTAGTTTAATAAAATAAATGCAAAAAAAAAACGGTACTGATTACGTCATAGTTATATTCGATCCCGGGATTCGGAATCGCTGAGTTTTTAAAGTGAGAATTTTGTCGGGTTTCAATGGAAACAGATACCCTTATAGAAAACGGGCCTTGGAAGGAAACGTATAAAAAGTTATTTAGTCTGATTTCTAAAAAAACTGCTAGTTACAGAAATCGTTTTATTTTTCCTGTGATATTTACATAAACCTTTATCATCTCGCATTATTCCATTTCGATTTTACGCTTTGCTTTAACGGTGAAGGAAAACATCGTGAGGAACCCTGCACACCTGAGAGGGCTCCATAAAGCTCTCGATGGTGTGTGTAGTCCGCCAACCCGCACCAGGGGGCCTACTCCCTAAGTCCGTCAACGAAGTTAGTCGCCCGTCCGAAAGTAGCCCGAAACGTAGGAGTGAACGAAACAAGTGTCAACTTTTCGGACGGGCAAAAACACATCGGTAGTAGGGACAACTGTCCAATCGTGTTGTCATTCATTCTTAGTTCGGGCCCCGAAATAATCGTATGTCCGTAGATGATAGGGAGTAGGAAACGCTCGTAACTAAGGCCGAAACCACGGACTTAGGGAGTAGACTATAGTTGTAAAAAACCCGTTAGCTACCGTTAAATAACCAAATTTATGGTTAGCTACCTATAAAATGCAGTTATTAACGGTTACTTATCCGACTGCGACAACGAAAAAGGGTAAATATTTTTCGGTCCGTTTTTTTTTTATTATGTAGTCAACTCTTAGGTGAAGTGATAAATCGATATCCGAAGGATAAAGATTTCATTTATGATTTTATAAATCATACATATTTAAAGCGACATTATATATATAACCCAGCTTTAAATATGAGTAAATTAACGTAAACGTAAATAATTTACGTAAATAAAATATACAAACTAGGTACTAATTAAACTTACCTACCTATGTACGAATAAACGAGACTTTGCCGCTTCGATTGAACGGAATGGCAACGTCGCCGTTTGGTAGCGGGCGGCGCGTTCTTGTATTCTCTTTGGCGGCGCGCGCGGCGCCGCGGCTCGGTGATCGAGGGAGTTAGCTTTGTATTCAGTCTGGCGATTACAGTGAACCGGAGCGTACGTACGTTTGTTTTTTGTAGTGCGGAGCTCTTATTGGTGAACTAAACATGCCGCGTAGTAGTGGTAGTGTTTGGGAAGATTTTTTAATTATATCTGATGTTGGTGGCAAAAAACATGTTACTTGTAATTACTGTAACGTGCAATATAAATCGGCCCAGGCAACTAGACTTAAAGAACATGTATTAAAATGTCATAAATGTCCAATTCAAGTGAAAAAAACGTTTCGTCCTGAAAAAAGTAATAAACGCGCCAATATTGCGCCAACTTTATCACCTGCATCAAGATCATCTACCTCGACAACGACTGACTTATTATCAGCTAGTACATCAAATGCAACCACCACATACGCCGCCCGTAGAAAATCAAACTCTACACTATTTACTTAAATAATTTAACGAAATGTTTATTCAGCATGAATGGTATCAATTAAACGGACGTCGGCTGCCTTACTCGCTCTTTCCCGCTATACTGGCCGCGATCGCCCGCCGTGTGTCGGCTGGGCACAGGCCACTTCGTCCCCCGCCGCCCGCCCCCTTTCCGCCAGTTGAAGTTGTCATCATCGCGCAACTCGCGATACACATTTCAAGCCGCTAGCGGCATATAGCAGTGGTATTTAACCGTAATAAGCATAAAATGCGGTTACTTAACCGTTAATAACGAAAAATGCATTTTTAACCGCTTGGTTAAAATCGTTAATAACCGGCTTCGCATCTATAGAGTAGACCGCCAGGCCAGCGTGGTAGACTAGGGCCTAAACCCTTCTCATTCTCATTCAGAGAGGAGGCCCGTGCCCAGCAATGTGACGTGACAGTTGCGAGCTGATTATGTTATGTAGGTATATAGGTACGGTTTGCAAATATAAGATCCCCGTTTCACCGTGGAAGAATTCCGAAACCTCGTTTACAAAAAAGGACCGGGATCGAATTCTCTAGTCACAGTTGCTTATCTATCTCAATCAATTAATTACACTAGTAGATTGAGATGGATAAACAACAATTGTACCGTTTTCTTTTGCGATACTTATGGATTTTATAAAATCTTTCAACCCCTATCTCCTCCATTGGCTGGAGCCTAATTTTAGCGCGAATCCATTTGGCGGCTCAAGCCTAAAATTTCTTGCATTTCAGTTGTGTTTTTTTTATTGCGATTCTATTCAACCCATCGCTTTCGCGATGCGATGAACAGAATCTCATGATTAGGCAATCCCCGCCAAACAACAATGTATCGTCGTCCATGGCTCGAAACGAGATAATGCGAAGGAGCATGGTAGGTATGAGCTTGTGAACGTGTGCACACGGCGATGTCGAGCACAGCGATGCTCGATTAAATTTGCTCATCAAATAGATACTACGGTGGATCAACAATCATAAGATCAACATTAAAAATATTAACACCACTAGATAGACTGTCAACATCATTTTACTACATACATGAACTGCTGAATTCAACTTTGGCATTTATTACAAAGAACAGTTTCCGCTAACCATCAGCTAACGGTCAAAATTCACTGTTATACATTTTTGTATGTGGCGAGCCATTAGTCTCACGTATAATAGCCGGAAAACAAGCATATTTTTGGACATTATTTATTCTTAAGAAAATATTTAATAATATTAAGGCACTTTAGGCTACTTAATTTCATATTCACATACTTCTATTGAGGATTTTACAATATCGTTATAAAATTATCTCCTCGTGGAACAATGTTTAGATAAATATTCTTGTACTAGTACAGTACTTATTTATTTGCTGATTCAATTTGTATCACGTATACAGGCTCTTCTCTTGTAAAGTTTAACTTTTACTTACTTTAACTTGTTAACCAACATACATAGATAGATATTCGACAATCGATTGTCATCTTTCAAAGGTGTGTTTCATGGTGTGAAATCCGCAGGGCCGATTGTATTTTTGTGGTGGACCAGTTGTAAATCTCGTCTGGCTAGCCAATAAAATTGTCAGATGGCCAGGCGCAGCCCTAAATTGAACACGACCTGTATATTCCGGGCCTATACAATGGGCCAGGTGAAACTTCCGACGGCCTTCTTCACCTTTAGAGGGAACATTTTTAGCATATGACGATTTAGCAACTACGCTTAACGAAGCAGTACTTGTCATGTCGGTTTCAGCTATCGAGGATTCAGATGCATATTTCGAGGTGCCAGGTTCGGTAATTCGGTATACAATGAGCCAGCAGACACTTTCGACGGCCTTTGGATAATTATGTTTCGAAGGGCTTCGTGTATCTTTCAACCGTTTACGCTTATCTTTTTAACTGCTACTTGCAGATTTCGACATACAATGTGTAGATTTCGAAGGACCGTATTCGACAAACGACGGTTCAGGTGCAGCACTTGACATGCCGATTTCAGCTATCGAGGATTTAGATGCATAATATGACGGCTCAGGGTCGATATTCAATGGGTCAGGTAAAGCTTCCGGCGGCCTTTGAACATCTTTCAGAGGGCTTCATGTATCCTTCAACGACCTACTAGCATCTGTTGACCGTTTATGTTTTATATTCCGATGAGCTACATGGATCTTTTGAACCATCACGACTTTTTGACATGCAATGTGAAGATTTCGACGGACCAGGTTCATCAAACGACGGTTCATCCATGTCAGTTTCAGCTGACGAGAATTTAAATGCATATTTTGAAGGCCCTGGTCCGTCAAAATCATATTTGGGCGGGCCTTGGTCGGTAAATAGTGGGCTAGGGTCGTTATTCGATGGGCTATGTTCAGCAAACGATGATCTAGCTAGAGCACTCATTGAAGCAGCCGTAGCACTTGACACACCTGTTTCAGCTGTCGAGGATTCAGAAGTATATTTTGTGGGGCCAGGATCGGTATACAATGGGCCAGGTGAAGCTTCCGACAGCCTTTGTACATCTTTTGAAGGTCTTCGTGTATCTTTCGACGGCTCACGTGAATCTTTTGACCGTTTACCTTTACCTTTACCTTTAAAAAGGCAACGTGCAGCTTTCGGCATGTCATGTGTAAATTTTAAAGGGTCAGTTAGAGAAAATGACGAGTCAGGTTGAACACATAAAGGTCCAGGTACAGAAAATGTCGGGATAGATGTATGTCTTGACGGGCTAAGTGTATCTCTTGACGGGCTACGAATTTCTCTTGACGGGCCAGGTTGAGCATAAGAATAGCCAGATGAAGACAATGACGGGCCTGGTGCATCTCCTGACGGGCCAGGCAGATCATATGATGTGCCAGGTTGACTATATGAGGGGCCAGGTAGAGGAAACGATGGACCAGATGTATCCCTTGACGGGCTAGGTGATTCTCTTGAAGGAACATGAGTTACGCTAGACGGGCCAGGTTGATCATATAAACGGGCCTGTAGAGAAAATGACAGAGCAGATTTATCTCTTGAAGGTCCAGGAGTTACTCTAGTGTGGTGAGGTAGGGCACTGGGCAGTTCCTCCAGTGCGTCGTGCATTCTGGATCACATGGGTAGTGCACGCTTGCGCGGCGAGTGCGCGGCGGCGGTGAGGCGCGGCCGGCGACGGGACGCGCGCGGCGTCTCGGGTTCCGGAGGGGCCGTCTTCGTCACAAGGTTACGAACATTGCCGAACGTGGGCTCCAACCCGATCGTCTCTTGGAACAGCTGAATGCGCTTCATTAACTCTTCATTATGATAGATCAGCTCCCTGATCTGTTGATGAGAACGTGGACGTAAGTAAGATTTTCCACTAGCATTTTATTGGCATCGAGCAGTTTTCACAGCAAGACATGAACATTGCATGTGTGAGTGCACTTCCATACGCACTGTTTAAACTCGTTTGTCAAAGATTTCGATGAATTAAAACATGTTTGCGTCTTCGCTTTCTTACTACCACCACTCACACATTTGCAAATGCCGTATCTGATTGCGAGAACTGTACTGATGTTAGCTGCAGAATGTTTTGTGAAATAGGTCAAGATCACTTGGTGTGTTGTCCGGCTATCTTTACGTCTGTCTGTCTGTCCGTCAAGACCTTCGAAACGTCTGTGAGATACTAAGTTGAAATTACTATCAAGTTATAATGGTATAGAACCACCACATACCACGACGGATATAAGACTACGCACATTGTAAGGTTCCGTGGCTTGTACTAAGTAACAAGAAGCAGATATTATTTTTGCGATCAATAAACTCAAAATATCAGTTTCAAAAGAAATTACAGAAAATTAATTACAGAGATGGACATGACGAACTATAAGGGTGCCTAGTTCTACTACGAAACCCTAACTAATAATGGTGGTGCCTGCACTAGATATGCAACGACTGTTTTTTTTTTTCAGTTACAGTCACCGTTGTCGCATTGTCGCCGCCTTTGCGCCAGTGCGGTTTCGGCCTAACATTGCAAATAAAAAGATAAGGTCAAAATCTTTCTGTTTTGTACGTGACTTACTTTGAATATTAGTAAATTCGTGCAACACACAAACTTATAAATACGTTTGATAAAATGTTGCAGTATTGTTTAGATTGAGAACTAAAATTTGCCTGGAGAAGCCGAAGGAGTAAATTTTTGCCGAAAAAAAATTGAGTTCGTCTATTGACAAGAAATAAAGAACAGCCCTAATAGCATCCGTGGGTACGTAACTAGCTGAGGAAGGCAGTAGATGTTTATATGGCGGCGTTTGGAGTAAGCAAAGCAAACTGCTTATCCTAGCCGCCCCGTTGCTTCTATAATAGTAATAGGGAATATGCATGTAATTATTTTTTCCTTTTAGTCAATAAAGCACAGTAATATAAACCCAATAAAAACATTAAAAGTCAAATGTTACTATTGTTTGTTGCTCAAAACAATTATCTAACTTCAACAATTTTCTTCTACAGTTCAAACAGCCTTTATTGTCGCGGCCATAATGTGACGTCATAATCCACGATACTGCTAAGTTTACATCTTTTTTTAGCCGCAAATCATATAAATTATATTATTTCTTGTGCTTTATTCGAGCAGAAATCGCACTTGCTATCTTGCCTCCGTGAGAAATCAAATAGTTTGCTACGAAAAGATTATTTAAAGATTTATTCACAAGGATTTTGATTTCATTTCCGGCATTTTCGACAACGACGCGCTTCGAGAATGCGTTCCGTTCCACAAAAAAAAACGTAACATAAAATAATGAATTGTAAAATAAGTAATGTGTTAAAAAATTTAAAAAACAATGCAATTTGTTTTCTTGACTCCTGTACAATGTATATTTAAATAATGAAAGAGTTTTGAATTACATGCATATTCCCCATTTATTATTATACCTACGTGATATTGAGCCATATCTTACCTCTTCTTTGTAATCGTTAAACAGATCATTAGCGAGTCGCACAAGGTAAGCGGCGATCTGCCCGCCGCGCGGGCTCAACCTTGTGTACAACCTTATTACCGCGGGTACCAAGTCTTCCGCTACCATCTTCTTCATTTTCTGTAACAGTCGAATAGCAACGATATAGTAATCTGCATGAAATCGGCGTGTCATACAAATAAATAGACAAAGAATACTTACATGAGAAACAACGTTGGACGTAACCCGCTCCTGTAATTCTTCGATATCGTTTAGATCGCCAGTAGTTTGTGGTTTTTCTGTAAAACAAAAAAGTGAATTGAAGAACAAATTAGCAAAAAGTAGATTTTTTTCGTTAAGTAAATGTAAGTTGTACTAACTAACCATGACTATATTAAAATGTCTGACACATCGAGATATCGAATAAATTACCGGGTAATTGATTGATTAATTTATACACCTAGTTCTAACCACCTGCAACCGGGCGCACCTAGTTGTTGCCGGCAAAACTTAGATGTAACCGCACTTCGGCTTCAACCCGTAACATATACATAATTAGAATCTCAATAACTTTGACAATTGAAATGCTGGTGCAACACATTGGTGAGTTACAGCCAAGTTAATGTAACTGTAAAATTTTACCTTTGACGATAACCATAACCGGTCATTTGATGCAGCTGAGCCTTAAGGCGATTCGCACACTGCACCGCATCACGCAGCGTAGCGCGGGAGTGCGTGTTCTTATGTTGTTTGCATGTATCTGTATTTGTATAGAAAACACGCATAGTGTTTTCAGTGTGTTGCACTATGCGAGTTTTCTATACAAATACTTGCAAACAACATAAGAACACGCACTCCCGCACTCCCGCGCTACGCTGCGTGATGCGGTGCAGTGTGCGAATCGCCTAATCCAGCAATGTTATACGTAGTTTCGAAATTACGCAAGATATATTACAAAGTAGTCAGTGCAGTCAAGCACGCTGTCATATACAGAGTTAGTCGCGGATACATTTGCTAACAACAGAAGAGAGTTGCGCCAGCGCTACAAAAGGAGGTCGCTGTCGCTTGTCTACCCTTATGTGATAGCAGAATAGAATTATTATTGTGATATTATATTTACTGGGCAGCTTCATCCTAGGTCCGCAGAGCAGTGTTATGGTATCCAGCACGGCTGCGTTCATCTCGGGAGACAACTCTTCGTCGCCTTCGTCAGTTAGGTCGACTGCAGTCTCCAAAACCTCTTTTCCTAACCTGCACTGGATGCTAAGCTTCTGTACCAGTGACATCCGCTGTAGCATCACGTCGTAGATCAGCTGACGGGCGTCGAATGGTATGTGAACTGTATAACAAATTTAAAAGGGTGGAGATAGGTAAATGAAAAGATTAGTTTAATTTTTTGGCGACAAAGCCAAACCGGCTAAAAAACCCTTACATTAAGAACACAATCAAAGGTTTATCAAATAATCATTTATTATGATCTGTTCATGTAAGATGCATTCTGGTATTTTTCTATACAACGTAAACGTTACCATACAACGACTGTCAAATATTCAAGAAGAACAAAATGCAGAAAAGTTTGTACATATTTCACGTTTATCGATAATGGTGTTTATGTTGTTTCGATTTTATTAGCTCACCACTTCATTTTACGAAATAACAATCGTTCTAGGACTAGTCCTGAAACAGAATATTGTTTGGATTATTATGGTATCTCCTCCTATGGATGTCTTTAGTGCGCATGGGTATTTTTATCAGATGCCTAAGAGAACGGGATGGGAAGCAGCATCCATCAGTGAGATTATAATGTTAATCATTACATAACAATCATATTGCAAATAACTGTTAGGATTACCAGGCCAGATTTACTTCTCAATTTAGATAAGAAAATGTGCCTGCCGGCGCGGCGGCATTTGAAACGACGGCGACTTGTATGTAATTACCTGTATCAACCTCGTTGTAATGCCGCACGCAATCAACAAAGTGTTTAACAATGACGTCAGTAGTGAGACAAGACGTAACGTAATACTCAGCCGGCTCGCGTACGTCGTGGTCTTCATCCGCCAACAGAGCGCAGTATCTATGGACAATAACCATCTTTTTTAAATTTCTCAATACATCCAATGAACTGATAAGGTCAATAACAACAATTGTTGCGAAACTGAAGCTTCCAGGATGGATATAAATAGGTAATATAAATTTTATGAATTAGATTTATTCAGATAAGTATTTATAGTGTGAATTCGGCCAGAAGGTGCTTAAGCCTCAATTTTTTCAAGTAGCGGTATGTTAAGTATATTATTTGTTTCTGTTATTTTCTCTATTATTTCAGTCATATAATTGCAAAGCAAGTATTTGTAATGCTTCTTATTGTAATTAAGGCGATGTGTTTTTTGTTTTTGTGCTCTCACCATAAATTTATTATAAGTGGGGATTTGTAATTGGCTTTCAGGTGACTATGGTTTCCTTTTTGTCTGTGTTCATAAGCTGTAAGTCCTCCATGTACTAAAATAAATAAATGAGTCATATAAAAGCAAAGGCAGCAACATCCACTTTTACTGAAAAGCCAGTAGACTTTTTTTTTGTTTACGTCGCATGTAGCAATTTTTAGTTAGAATAAGTTACAAGCATAGATAACTAATGATGTTAGAATCAGATATTGTAAAACAGAATTCCCTAATAAAGTCTACATTTACCAAAATAAGGTAATACATTTAGGATGTTGCTATTTTTGCATCCAATTTGTGGATGTTGCTGGTTTTGTACTAGAGAGCAAAGTACACAGAACCACCATTGGTTCAAACAGTGACACCTGATTGGTCAAAGAAGGAAGTTGCTGTGTATGTCGCAACTATGAACGTATGATGCTGTTTTTGCTACAACCTCAATTTAGAAAGTCTATTTTGTATAGGATTATGCTGGTTTTGATACGATTTTAATATTCGGTCAAGTAAAGTTGACGGTATACTACCATTCTGCATTAAAAGTTGAAAAATGAAAAAAATGGGATGTTGCTGCCTTTGCTTTTATATGACTCAAATAAGATATTGCAAATCATCAAAACGTGACGTACAACTTTCGCCCTCCATTGATGTTTCAACTTACGCATAAAGTAGAGAAGAATACCTTGACGCAATTAGTGACCTATCAAAAGCCTAGGGAAGATTTGACAGTTTTAAAAGGACTATAGTGATTAGTGAGTTACCGGTAGTAGAGAGGAGTACGTAGACGCAGGTACCCGCCCAGCAAGAGGCGCGTCAACCCGCGAGCCGCCGAGCGACGCAACAGCGCGGGCGACTCGCGCGACAGGCAGCCGCACACTATGCCCAGCAGCGGCTCTACTATGCACGTGTACCTGGGTAATTGATACCTCCTATTAATATTATTATACAGTTAGACACACATACGTCGTGTCGTCGGAACACACGATCAACGCTTTTTGACGCAGAATTGTAAAGGGATCTTAATAATAGCTATTGGGTCTTTGAAACCGACATACAGCGGCATAACCGAGTATTGTGCGTATGCGTTCCTACATCGGTTATACGACGCGTCACGAGGCGATCCCTACTTTGTTGATGACTACTCGGAACAGCGATGGTACTTAATATGAATGACTTTCTAAGGTTTTTGATTTGTTCCCGGTGATTCGGGCCTTACTATTTTTCGGCTATGCCGCGCGACCGCACGCACAGCCGCGCGGACCCCACCACGCACGTGCCGCGCCGCGCTACGTCCCACTGCGGAGTGTGACCAGTGCCCACCGACAACGTTACACATAATATATATACCTGACGCATATGTCGCTGAGCGCCAGCAGCGCGTTGGCCCGGGACGGCAGCGGCTCGTGCGTGCGCGCCAGCAGCGCGGCCAGCGCGGGCGCGGCGCTCACGGCGGCGCCGCGCGACCGCACGCACAGCCGCGCGGACCCCACCACGCACGTGCCGCGCCGCGCTACGTCCCACTGCGGAGTGTGACCAGTGCCCACCGACAACGTTACACATAATATATATACCTGACGCATATGTCGCTGAGCGCCAGCAGCGCGTTGGCCCGGGACGGCAGCGGCTCGTGCGTGCGCGCCAGCAGCGCGGCCAGCGCGGGCGCGGCGCTCACGGCGGCGCCGCGCGACCGCACGCACAGCCGCGCGGACCCCACCACGCACGTGCCGCGCCGCGCTACGTCCCACTGCGGAGTGTGACCAGTGCCCACCGACAACGTTACACATAATATATATACCTGACGCATATGTCGCTGAGCGCCAGCAGCGCGTTGGCCCGGGACGGCAGCGGCTCGTGCGTGCGCGCCAGCAGCGCGGCCAGCGCGGGCGCGGCGCTCACGGCGGCGCCGCGCGACCGCACGCACAGCCGCGCGGACCCCACCACGCACGTGCCGCGCCGCGCTACGTCCCACTGCGGAGTGTGACCAGTGCCCACCGACAACGTTACACATAATATATATACCTGACGCATATGTCGCTGAGCGCCAGCAGCGCGTTGGCCCGGGACGGCAGCGGCTCGTGCGTGCGCGCCAGCAGCGCGGCCAGCGCGGGCGCGGCGCTCACGGCGGCGCCGCGCGACCGCACGCACAGCCGCGCGGACCCCACCACGCACGTGCCGCGCCGCGCTACGTCCCACTCTGCGGAGTTACACATAATATTAATAATAAATCGTATCTTCATCATCTTTTGTTCGTAAGCCGATTGCAGAGTTTTGGGTGTATTGTTCCGACGAACGTGTCAGAATTGCGACTGTCACGGTCCAAAAACTTTCCGTCGTTTATGCCGAACTCGCATAGTAGTACTTTTACGCAAACGCATGAGCAAGCATGCGGGCTTGTTCTATGCTACATGCATAAGCATAATCAGCCGATTAGTGTCCTAAGGGCACGGGCCTCTTCTCAAGATAAGAAGTGACCTTAGTCCACCACGCTGTGGCCTGGTGGCGGTGGCGGACTACACACATCATCGAGAACTTTTTGGAGCCAACTCATGTGTGCAGGTTTCCTCACGACGTTATCCTTCACCGTTAACGCAAGTGATAATCTAATTCCGATCAGCACATAAATTCGAAAAGTCAGAAGTGCGGGCCGAGTTCTTAAACTCAGACCCTCCAGCATGAAAGGCAAGCGTTCAATCGGTAGGCTATCACTGCTGCTAAATTATGTAAAAAAATTAAAATTAAATAGCTTCAATCCAATGCAGACATTTCACAAAGAAAAGTATAAAGGTTACCGGGCGGTGGGTCGTCGACGCCCCTGAGGAAGAGCGTCAGCAGCGCGGGCGAGGGCGGCACGGGCGCTACCAGTGACAGGTCGGCCGCGCGCAGCGCCTCCTCCACGTCGCCTGAAGCCAGCGCGCGCCGCTCCGCTAACACACATTGTTCACTTGTTAATCTTCTCATCACGCAAAATACGCGCTTAGACGTGGAGTTGTCGATACCAGCCCGTTATACCTTATACAAGGTTGGTCAGAAAGGGGGTACTAATCCGAAAGGGTGTTAAAGTACACATAATAATGAGTAACTTTTGTTCTACAACTTTTCCCAAAAGTCAATAGTTTAAGGGAAACAGTAGATCAAAAATCTCAAAAAAAAAAACTCTAAAATCTATCTATCCCCAGTTATGATCAGCTGTGTTTACATTTTAGGTCATATTTGGGGTCATGAATTAGAAGCACCATTTTCTGAATTTGTAACTAATGCAGGGATGAAGAATTTTTGAAAAAACTAAAATAAAAATCATTTTATTTGAAAAAAAAAATATCGAATTTTGAAATCTTAACACTTGCTTTCAAAAAGTCATCAGCGATTCTATGAGTGGGCTTCGGATTAGTACCCCTTTCCGACTAACCTTGTATACTCCTCTCATCATATCAGCTAGGTAACGTATTAGGGACTAACCACATTCATCACTATCAATTCACTAAAATGCCGGATGGTTTTAGAGACATTTATCCGTGTCACCTCTGAAATTAGATGCTTTCCGCTACAAAACTATTCTACAGAAAGCGTCTCTCGCACCAAAAGGTGAAAGCATGCTTATGTTCATACAATTGGCCATTTTTTGTAAGTGAAATGTAAATTGCTGCTGATAATTCGTTTATTTAGTTCCTTTACGCAACTTGGATGAAACCTTTTATCAGCAGAGGATTACGAAACGCTGAGTCAAAAGTGATGAGTCCATCCAGCTTTTCCATGCGTATAATTTCTACTAGTCTAATCAAAAGAGAAAATTTTGTTTGTTCGGGCATCATTACAGTTGTTCAAGAAAGATGCAATGTGGTCTTCATTACGTAATATATTCCATTAATTTTTTTGTTTTCTTTTATCGAAATTTAATTCATCGGGGGGGTACACAGTTACGTAAAGTTATATTCAGTTTATCATTTAAATACTTACACAGCTGCATCAATTCCGTGGCCCATGTTATGTTATCCGGATCTAGATGAGCTGCTAAAATCGCCTCGTTAATACGACATCCTGAAAAAAAACAACTCTGATTCCAAAACAAATTAATCGTAAATATCCATTGACGTAGAAACACATGGACCTCGGGTCAGCTCTCAAAAATCTCCGAACAGAATGTAGACTAAAATGCGAAAATGAAGACTAATACGTAATCGTAAAATACGAATCTTCGTATTGTGAAAAGCTAAATTAGGCATTGTGATGACGACATAGGATTTAAATAAGTTTGTTGGTATTTCTAAGTTTATGTGGCGATGTGCTTTGACGCGCGCTCTGGTGGTGTATGTAAACTCAGGACACTTTTTTCGTAAATTGAGTAAGTACGTGATCCATGTGTTTTTACATCAATATACATATCAAGAAACGAATATTGAAATGAGGCAATAATAATAGGTTAACACGTGAGTAATGAGAGGTGTGCAACAAAGTTGAAGTTAAAGTACTTATACAATGCACTCCTTTATTATTATTATTTTATAAGAGAAAAATAAGATTAAGCTTGTTAATAGTGATGGACCATTATCACGTGAAGCAGCGAGGCGTCCCACGAGGTAGTCCCGCAGCGTGGACCGCTGGTGTGACTCCATGAACCGCGACCACGACGTGATCAGCTCTAATGTCAGCGGCATTAGTCGTGCGTCACGATCCTAAGAACACGCAAATAGTGTGGTGGTCACATTTTGGAAGGTGTTGTCAGAAAACTGTGACTAGAGTAATCAAGGTTTTTTTTGCCTCGCTTTCTTGATTAACTTATAATATAGTGAAGATAATAAAATCAAATGGTGTTGTGAGAATTTCAAGATAACCTTTTAGCTGGACCTTAAGCCTGATTTACACAAGGTAAGTAACTGACTCCAAACTCGAGACAAGTCAGTGCTGACCCGATATTTACCTAGTGTAAATTGATCGCGACAGCGCTGTACTGACTCCAAATCAATTTACACTATACTTGAGCCATTACAAACGTGCGAACTGAGTCATAAATCATTACGTTAAAGGAATGTGACAATGCTGCGTAAGTCGTTATCGATACAGGGATGCCACTCTGCCTAAACAATATTTTGCATTATTTCCTTAACCTCTCCCTCATTACCTTTTAACGACTATCGACAAAGCCTTTTTTTACTGTTATACACAACACCAGGACAGTTCCATAAGGCCTATAAGTGCGAGCGAGAGGTTCGATAAAAATGATTTATGACTCAGTTCGCACATTTGTAATGGTTCAAGTATAGGTAAATATCGGGTCAGCACTGACTTGTCTCGAGTTTGGAGTCAGTTACATATCCTGTGTAAATCAGTCTTTAGAGTCAAGCGTTTGTGAAGTCAGTGCCAACGAGATAGTACGGCAGTATAATGTATGTACGATACAAATGTAGGGAGGATCATTTAAGCGAAGCGAGGTTTGCGTCAGAGTCGACCCCGCACTGCAACTGTCGCTGTAGCTCACACGTTTTTATTTATATTAATTTATGTTATTTTTCGGTGAGAGAAATAGTATAGGACATATTCTTTTTGGATAATTGTATTAGGAGACATTTGAATTTTTTTTAACCAAAATTGCACTTTTTTTGCCTTTTATAACCAAAATTGACAGTGTAATTTTTGGTCAAGTCTGAATGTGTCATAAAAGTTAATTTATGAAATAGTTTTTTTTTAAATACTTGCCTATACGATTAGATTTATTGCGTCAGATAAAACAATCTGAATAGAAGTTGATTACATTTGATGATAACTTTTTCATAAAAATTATTCACACGCGCGCGCTCCGCCTAAATACGATCCAACCGTATCTTTCAACGTGTGTGTGTAGCAAGACTTATTTTTACACCTGTAATGTCATATTACAGTTCTAAATTGGGCTCATAGGCCGTCAACTTAGTAGTCAACACCATTTAGATTGTTTTTAGAGTCACGCGGATTTCGTTACGTACGCGGGTTTGACCCGCATGCGTGGTGCTCGCAATTTACGTTTTCGTGCGTGCATCACGCATTATAATAAACACGTGTATGAAAAAGGGAAATATCGCGCGCCAGGCAGGCAGGTTTGCGGATCAAACCCGCCCGCGTAACGAAATCCGTAGGACTCTAAAAACACCCTTAAATACATTTACTTCTCATTCTTAATCTTAATGGAAAAAAGTACCTCTTCGCTCTCAGCGAGTTTATAGTAGTAGTCGAGCGCGAAGGCGATGTCGGAGTAGTCCACATGTTTCGCCACGCTCGTCAAAAGTATCAAGCACTGCAGGTCACGGGCGTGGTCCAGAGCGCCCAGGTGAGTGCTCATTATGTCCACTAAGCGATGGCTAAAAGACAATACAGTTTTTATATGCAATGCAATAGAGGTTTAATAGAGATATTTTCTGCCGCTTCCGACCAAACCGGTCCCCAAACAAGTATAGATCGTCACGCCACCTTCGCCGCGGGACAACATACAGCACTCCATTGGAGTGAGCTAGCTTCCGTTGATTTCGCTCCGGCACGACTTAGCGATAGGGTTGGCAGTTTAATGCAAGAGAAAAGTAAAAGGCGGTACGATGGCGAGATAACAATAAATATCTTACTTGATAGAGCTGTTTGCAGACTTTGAAAGCATTACACAGGCTTTCTGTAAGTGCTTGTCCATTTTCTGGCGCGAGATCGCCGCGAGGATCATCCACGGCAGCGGCTCGTCGCAGCCAGGTGCCGTGAACTTACGCAGACGATCGATTAACAGCTGTTGGATGAGTGACACCACTTGCTCTTGTACCTGCACGAAGACAATTTATACAGACTTATTTTCCAAGCGCTTGCTTAAAGTCCTTTATCCTTCAAGGAAACAAAATTATCATAAAATGTTGTCACTTCCGAAAGAAGTAAGACGCTTCCGCTCATCTAAATGGAGTTATTTATTTATTTATTTATTCTTTCGCACAAAATTAATACAGAGGCGGACTTATAGGGTGGTGCAGAGAAAACATGGTAGGTGCACTTAATAGTATTAGGTGTGTGATGCGATGGGATTTTTGCTAATAATATCTACACTTATCTATTTAAAGCGCAGGGGCAAGTGTGAAAATATTAATTTTACCTTGTTTTCTGGGTCGGACAGTTGATGCATGGGCCCGCTGAGGAAGGCATCAAAAACAGCGTCGCTCGGCCGCAACGTCACCAGTTCGCCCACCGCGGCAATGGCAGCCGTCCGCACCAGGACACTCCCGTCGCGACACAGGTTCACCAGGATCTGGTTATAACATCGCATGATATCACTCTGGTTATACCAACTTAAACTTATCATTCTAGCCGGGTTGAGTTTAATTACATATTATTTTAAGCGGCGTTGCGTTAGATACAGTTAAGAGATGCTTGCCGCGGTGACGTGACTTAACACTGTGTTCAACTAGAACACGGCTTGTGTTCTAGTTGAACACTGATGAAATCATATACAGAGGTTCCTGCACCAAGAGGATGCGATGTTGTATTTTTTAGCACGTCATTTAATATTTGTCTTACATATTCAATGACATGATCACAGAACAGCCGTTTTACCGAGCAGGCCCCGACGATATTTTATTGATTCTTTTAACATGTCAAAGACGCACTGTTGTTACAATTGGACAACGCCATGTGCACTGTTGTCTATCCGAGCGCGGGACACGAAGGTATAGTCAACCTGCAGGTCGGTGGGTTGTAGCGGCGGCGCGTTCCTGTCGGCCAGCAGACGCAGCAGCAGCGCCGCGCCCGCCTTGCGCACGGCGGCGCGCTCGTCGCACACGCTGCGGGCCGCCACCGCCATCAGGCGAGACGCTGAGCCGTCACCGTGCAGCTCCTACAACGGAAACAATCACGATAGATTTAGCTACTCCCAGCGGTGTACTCGACTGCTAGTACGCGGCGTGTAGTCTTACCTTGATGGCGTTGATCATGGGCGTGCGGTCGCTGGTGACGCAGTCTGAGAGAATGGTGATGGCGCGCGTACGCAGTGTGCTCGACTCGTCATGCACTCGCTCGTACACGGCGCGTAAGATTTCCGCGTGCGGCACCGTGTGTGGACGCTGACATAATAGACCCGCTATCTCCTCCTCTGTCATGTCAGGATCTGGCTGTTAAAATTCAGCCAAATGTATTACGTGCTTGGCTAAAGTCTAGACTTATGATGATGAATAGAGGACAAAGTTTACTCATCATAGTAATTTCGACGTGTTTCTAATTCATAAGGTCCATTACATACTTAACATTTAATGCTTAAGAGCGTGTACGCCGTACGGCATTTCATACAAATTTTCAAGTCTTTGTTTTTCGTAATGACTGAACCGATTTTGATGAAACTTCACACACATAAGCAGGATACTTAGGTCTAAAAATTTAGTAGAAAACATTTTCGAAATGTCTTACTTAAAAAAAGATAATTAGAAATTTCTGTTTGTATGGAAAATTTAAAATCGGTCTAATTTAACTGTAACACCATTTTTCGAAAATATTTTCTACTAACTTTTTAGTCCTATGTATCCTGCTGATGGGTATGAAGTTTCATTAAAATCGGTTCACTCATATCGAAAAATAAGGACTTGAAAATTTGTATGAAATGCCGAACGGCGTACACGCTCTTAAGAAATGGCCAGTGTTTTGATTAGACAACTTATGAGGTGCCTGCACTGTGGCGCCCCCTAAATAAAGTGCACTTTGGCGAAATTCCGAGGTACGCTCTAATGTATGGAGGTTGCCAATCCTTATTAGTTTATTCGTCTATGCTAGATATAAATAATCTCTAAATCAAAAATTAGAAATTGAGTTAGGACTTTTTCTTAAAACTTTGTTGATTTTATTGGATCAAAATGTTTGGTAAAGTTGTGTACTATGCGAGCCAAATAAGAATAGGATCGCGCTTGCTGCCAACTTCACACGATAGCTGTCAAGTTAGTACTGCCAGCATAAAAATACTGTGAAAAATAAATATTTTTTATTTTTTTATTCATAGATTTCATTATATTAAAATTTATTCATTTTTATAAATTGTTATTTCTTGAATTCCATAAATAGATAATTTTGGATAAATGAATGATATATGGAAACAGGATTTTTATTAAAAAAAATGAACCAACATATAGTTGGTTCATTTTTTTTAACGAAATGCTACTGGTCACCCTAGTATGTCGCCATTTTGCTAACTAAGAAGCTAGTACCAGTGTGCCGTTAGCTACGCTTCCGTGTATACGCGCGTAATTAATTTGACTTATTTGACGTAACATTTATTAGAAATACCAAAAAAGTGAACAAAAAATAATTAAACAGTATCATTTTTCTTTGTTCATTTTTTTGCACACCTTACGCTTTGGTAATGAAGTTCGCGAGTATTGCTGAACAAAATGGCGTCTTGACAGTACTATTCTTATTTGGCTCGCATAGTAAATGCACAGAGTCGCGCGGACATTTCAACTTTTACATACCTCTGGAAGGAGAGGTACTTGACTGTCTTGGCTACTTTCATCGTCTGTGGCTATAACAAATTTCTTTTGTTCTGCGTTCTGATTTGCTGTCGCCATTTGGTCGTCACTCGTCTGACTTGTACTCGCTTGTGGTTCATTTACTTGCTCATTACTTTCAGCAACTAAAGAACATAAAACTGTTATTGTACTACACTGAAAAAGAGTTAGGGACCCTGCTTTAGCCAGAAAGCGTGCCTTAGGAGATAACGCTAGGATTCAACAACTCAATTAATAAAACAGTCAAAGAAACATACCTATTGCAGGTATATTTTCAGGCGGTTCTGGATCATTATTTAACAAGGTAGCCAGCATCTCCTGTAATATAAAGTATAAATTAGACTGTTGAAAATGTCGCAGCAATATAATAACTAGCAAAATCATCAAAAAACTAAATATTATGTTACATTACCTACATGTTAACTATTGTTTTCAGAGTAATTATAATTTCGTTAAACACTCTTAGATTTATGTATTTTAATATCAATATTTTCAGGAGCAGTTGAGTTATTTTATATAATTATAACGGCCATGATAATATTGCTGCGACATACACAATGAACTTGCTGCCTAATTTTGAAAAATGCTGAGTATGTATTATAAATATGTATAACGTTGCTTTAGATCTTTAGATGATGATTATAATAAACAAAATAAATCGTATTCATACATACCATAGCTATGTGTCGATGTGACATTTTCGAGGTAGTGGATAACCGCAGGAGCCACTTAACAATTTTTCTATAAGACTTTGGGGGCAGAAGACTCATCAAACCAACAACTAAGGAAACTCGGGCATTGCGAACTTCTGCACGTTCCTATAAATAAAATACATAATTATATTTATTTTTGTTTATTTATTTAGATTTTCCCACAGCTAATGTCTTTTGTATAAATTATAAATATCCTTAGGCTGACACATTAGACATTTTTTTATAACGAGACTGAGTTATTTTGAGTTATAAATTACGTTCCAATAGTTCTACATTATGGATGGGGTAAAGATTGAAGATAGTTGGACCAAAAAAGTAAAACTGAAATTAAATAAAGTTAGTTATAAAGTAATCATAACAAAAAATTGTTGTTTAATACTTTGGTGCGTTAAAAATGGAAGGGATGATTATTTAATAATAGCAGTAAAATGGTCCTGAATTGTCATGTTTGTATTCTATTGGAATTTAAAATATTCTAGTTATAACCTGGCAGCACTGGTTGGTCTGAGAAAAACTAATGGATTTTAGCAAAAGAAAAATGTTGATTTTTCTCGAAACTGCATTGGTTTACACTTCCTTCATTGCAATGGCTCTTTATAATCGATAGTACAAAATAGTACAATAATAAATTAAAAGTATATGACCATTTCAAGTTTCTCATAGTTACACTTGGAACTTTACAAAATGACCCATGTCTATTTGAAATAAAAAATGCAAGCCTGAACAATAACGATTCTAATTTGACCTTGGTGTCCTTAACTAGGCCAGGTTGTCTTCTGACATAGATCTCTGCCAGATTGTACCACTGGGCTTGGTCTAAGCATGTTCTGTGGCCTTTTCTTTGGGCAAATCCAAATTTAACAGACACAGTTGCAGATTCAATAATTATACATATAATGCTAAGCTAATTTTGCTGCTAAAAGGAAAGTACTGTCCAGGGTCCATTTTATAGTTATACTGTTTCCATCTTGGTGTTGATAAATTAGTCAGTATTATGTACAGAGTATGTCTTCTTGCTTACCAATCCCTCCAAATTGTGGCATAGATGTTCTAACAGCACCATGTAACCAGATAAAGCTGCCTTGCCATATTTGCTTAACACCAAACTTGAATAAGTCACATATGATGCTTTAACGAGATTCTGAAACAAGATAATTCAAATTCTTTTTCATAATAGCATCTATCATTAATTACTGTTAATATGACTTTTGTTCATGCAAAAGGTCTCACTGATAAAAGTTGCTCAAAAGTCTATGGGGGGGGGGGGGGGGGGTACAAAGGGCAAAAACTACTAAACTATGTAAATTATCTACTTATACTCTATTCATACTGAATCATACATAACATACAATGGCCCCAAGCTGTTGAGCATCAACTAAACTTAACTAAAAATATTGCTATCCTTTACTTGCAGATAAAACAAGAAAGAGATTGAAGAGTTACAGTTCTCAACTTAGGTTAAACTAAAATTTCCAAACAGATTTAGATAACACCTCTGCTTATGCTGCGTAAAAACACGGTGATGTTCAACATGTAAAAACTAGTTTGACAGGTCTAAAAAGTTTCCACCTCATTCTTGTTTTGTGTGTTAATACAAAAATAAAGGCACCATAGTTATCATCTGTAGTTTTTATTTGAGCAAAGTTTATTAAAAGTATCTGGTAGGTATTGTTCTATTCAGAATACAACACCTGCTGCACCCTAGTTTGATAATGCAGGCCTTTCCAGGGAAGCACTTGTGAGCACCTTTAGGTTGCGTTCTGGTCATGCTCTGTTGAATAAATTTTATCACTTAGTGAGTGTTGGATCCTCACCAATTCGTGATGTTTTGATAAATATACCTGTTGGTGGATTGTGACTAGTACCGCAACGTAAGACGACAGTTAGTTCTTAACCTACATCTACATAACGGAGCTCTTCATATTCTTGTTTAAACTAATGTCACAAACGTGTAGACAGATACTGAGTTTCGTGAGACTGTCTATGAATGAAAGAAATTTGATATTTAACTGTTTTGTCCTTTTTCTGATCTCCCATTCTCACATAGTGGCTGAAGCTTCCGTACCGTACTGGCTCCTCAACATCACACACAACATTATAGGTTGTTAAGTCTTAAATGGGTTTCCTTTCCACCAAAATTTTGCTTGGAATCATATCATTATTGTATGACAAATTCAGTGAAGAGACATATTTTAGATCAGAAAAAATCTACAGTGGTTCAGTTGTGGGGGTTATGGTGGTTCTTGCATGGTGACACAAGTCAGAACAACAAAAATCATGTCAACGGCTCCTACGTAAACTAGGATAAGTGCAAAATCACAACTGCATAGGAGAGCGGATTAAAGGTGCTAAACCTTTTCAACTTTGGCATAAATAGAAATATTTGAAATTCTGAAATGGACCATACCATATTACCTTTTCTAAATTTCAAATATTTCTATTGATTTATGTCAAAGTTAAAAGGTTTAGCACCTTTAATCCGCTCTCCTATGCAGTTGTCCTAGTATACGTAGGAGCCGTTGATGTGTATATTACAGAGCCATGCGTCTAAGCGACAGCTGTGAGTGACTCCGTACAATTCAGTACAATGCTAAAATTGTTCTGACACATATGGCTCCGACTTGAATTACCATGGGAGAACCGCCTTAAGTTTACCATTATCACCATCCACACAGATGCATAAAAAGATTCCATTAAAATTGGTTCATCTGTTTTACAATAAAAGATTAACTTACATTAGCATTCCGGCTGTCCAAAGATGAAGCAACAAGTTTAGGAAGGAGGCATTTGAATAGTAAATTTATTGCTACCGCATTAGGCTCCCGAGTTGCACCACATACCAAAATATCTATTATTTCATATATCACCCCAGACATATTAGTAAGTTCTATTTTATCTGAAAATTCAAACAAACAATAACTCATTAATCTAATAAGTATTTAAAATTAAAAGAATACTTGTATGGCAACCGTTCAGATATAGTAAACAGACTACTTACCCACATGTAATTTATTGACAATAGCACCACCAGTTATATCTACTAAATTACTGAGAATATCCTCAAAATTCATATCACTTGGGCCAAGTTGTAAATGTTCTATAATAGCTCTCAAGTCAATCACAAAGTGTCTCAGTTCTTTTATTACTGAGTTCACTTCTCTGGTTAGTTCCTTAGTATTTAAATGACTTTCTTCATCACACATAGCTTTTGGAAAGCCAAGGCACGCCAGTGAATGAACAAACAGTTGTGAATGATAAATATGATATGCTTTGTATCCTGGGATAGACAACAATTTATAGTAAACTCGAGATGCTAATAAAGCATTGTTTCTATATTCTTTAGTGCGAACATTTTTGCAACCATGGTCTATATAGTATGCTAAAATAGCCAAGACCTTTTTGTGTTGAATTAAATGCGATAACGTCGCCCAAGATTTTTCTTCATTCGATTCTGTTTCAGGGCTAAGCCAACGATCAGTTGATCGTATTATGTCTTCAAATGTTGACCTCAAATCTAAAGATTCTATCATGGTCTCATATTCTGGCGGCAAATCACCAAACTCAAGAAATTCAGAATGATATATAGCTTTTACCCAACCATGATCAAGATAATCCAAACGCAAATTATTTAACTTATTTACTACTAATGCCATCGTCACGTTTTTATCACAAAACTTTTAGCTTATTATTTATTTTTCAATGATGTTTATTAAATTGCGTTATGTCCTCATAACACTAATGTGACGTCTGCTGTCAAACAAAGAAACCACAGAGTACATTTTAAAGAAACTGAAAGGAAAGAAGAAACAAACCCTAAAACGCAAGGACTTTACTAGTAGAGTGCGCGCAAGATAACTCTGCGCGCGACTGAGGGCGTGCTAAACGTTGCCATGATCGCAAAAGTTCAAATTACCGCTTTCTATGCTTAACTTTTTTATCGCTTAACATAATTTTCCCGTTAAATATTCCTACAATCAGGGGGCTTACTATGACCTCTTAAAGCAGGGCAGAAGTTGCCTGGAAGTTGAACTGCCCTGCTTTTTTGTACTATGCCATCGTTATAGCAGGCCGGCCTGCTACGTTGACGTTTACGAAATCCGTTCACCTTTGTTTTTGTATAGAGTTTTCATACCATGAACCAGCCTATCCGTTCAACTTGGTTGAATAGTCGTTCACCTTTTGTACTGTCATGGTACGATTTTTAGCGATTCAGAAGCAGGCCTGCTTTTGAACGGATATTGACTGGCTGGCATTTGAACGTTTTCATAAGACGTCATGGTAAGCCCCCAGGTAGTTCTACTATCAAAATTGATAAAACGGCACACACTTTGGTGAACCATGATTAGTTCCGATTTCAGCCGCGCGCAGACTTATCTTGCGCGCACTCTACATATTACTTCTATGGTAAAACGATCACAGATAAATGAAGGTCCAGTGTTGGCAACCCCACCCTAGACAAAAAAAACTGCCTAATAACAGCGAAAATACCACCATACCACCAACGTGTTTTTTGTCGATGGTCGCTTTCTGCACAATACATGTGATGCGAGATATAAGCTCTAAGGATGCTACGTTCTAGTCGGTGTAGTTGCTCTAAAATCGATGTGTATGATGCGACTTTTTTACAGGTGGTATACTATTTTCTAATTTTTACATCGACAGCCCTGACCTAACCTAACTTTCCAAATGTCAATGTCACCTAACTTGTCAACAATGTCAAGTAAACCAAATTAAATTAATAATCAATGAATCAAAATCAAACTATCTCTCTAAAGTTTGTGAATCAAACTTATGAAAATTAACATTAAAGAGAGTAAATAAATAAGTGCTGATTATTTATTTAAAGTTACAATGACGACGCGAAAGCCAATATCTTGGTTTTTAACTGAAAAGGGTCGCACGTTTTCGTTTGCGGTAATCACCGGCACTGGACTTGCATGTACGTTAGCAAGATATGGACCACAAACATTTTTCTTGGAAAAGTATAAAAACTTCGTGCACTATTACGAGTGAGTACCCGAGAGTACAGAATATTCATGAATATCAAAATAAGCGAGCTGGGAATTATTTCATCTTAATGATCATGTATTCTATGCGATTTGCAGCAACGGCCAGCCGGCACTATTACCTAAGGAACTTCGCGATAGGTACTCTAAATGTCTGGAAATCCTCAATATATCTGAAGTTCAACGAAAGCTAATTGTACCTTTCAGTGTTTTTGGATATGACTTGTTTCATGCTGGTAAATGTTTTATTTCATGATTATTATATAACTTACTACAAGAATGTGGATAAACGTTTCCTATGTCTTTCTCCAGGGTACCGGCTACTTCTGTACTAGGTTTCATCAAAATTGGTTACATAGTAAACTTGTGAAGAAGTAACAAATAGACAGACCAACTTACTATCGCATTTAATACATCATTAGTGTGGTTGGCAGTCAGCTATGCATATTTCCTGCAATCCTTCACGAGGCAAAATAGTTGGGCAGCCCTCGCAACTTCAGCCCATACTTCAAAGTTTCTCAAACCACAACTTCTTTCTGGGCCAACATGTTGCAAGAGGCCATATGGCTAGTGTCTAAACACGTATCCCAGACTAACCAACCAACTTTTCACTGTCTGATGGTATCCCAAAACTACTTTGTCAATCTTTATGAATATGATTATAATGTTATAAATACATCAATTAAAGAATAATAATTGTTTTTATTTCAGGCAGTGTTAATTCAAGATTTGGGGTAGCCATTGGCATTCCAGTTAATTTCAACTACAAAACCTTAGCTGATTTAGAACAAGATGATATTCAGGTTAGTGTTACCGGTAACATAACTTACAATAATTGCATGATTGACTCAAGTTTCCTATGTAAAAATTGGGTAGGCGGGAACTGCACCTTATTATCTATTTATAAAATGTGCTTATTCTACCTTACGTAAGTACATAATTTAAAATAAGAACTGGTCAATTGCAAGTTAGATTCATCAGGTATTTTATGAACAACATTATTTTACTTTCTTGGGAAACTGTAAATGTCTGAATCTTTAATGCAATCAATATTTCCTCTAAACAAAAAGAAGTATCTTATGTCATAAACACACCAAAAATGATGAATCCAAACCTAGATTATATACCTGTACTTAGAGCCTATGCGTAGCTGCTTATGAAACAGCGATATATGACTAAAATACTGTGTCTTCCCATCATAGAGCATACAATCTACACTACTAATACAGTCTACTAGTAGTACTTATAAGTACGAGAATATGGGGAAAATGACGTACTGTGAATAGTGTTTGCTAATTTGCTAACAATAAAAAGTTCGCCAAGCAAATAAAAAATGGCATGTCACAAGAGAAAGAGACAGAAGACACAATGCTTTGTCTCAGTTTTTAACATTTTAAAATGAACAAATGCAATGCAAAATTAGGTGTAGGCAATTAATAAAATTATTTTAGGTATATTAAAAAAAAATGAAAATAAATTAAATTTTGCGGGCCGACTGATCACATTCACAATTCACCTAAAGGATAGGAGATGGGTTTTTTGTAAATTTTTGGATGGGGTCTTCTCTTGATTCAGCCTGCATCAACCTATCTTACTCTTCTTGCAGATGCTAAGTGCAAGTACTGAATGAACCGTCTTCAACTTCTGGCTTGCTTAGATCCATCCATCTAGCAAATAAAATTCTATTTGAACTTCAACCACACAATTTTTCGCCACTATTGCAACGTCAATGCAACGCAAGTTCTGCCAACCCTTCGGGGAATACAGGCGTGATGTTATGTTTATATGACAACAACATAAATATATCTTGGGACCATTTGTGTAGTCTAAGACACCTATTGGATTATTATTTTAATATGATATTAAAATAAACTTTCAGGTGAATCAAAAGAAAATCGACTGGAAATCTGAAGCTGGCAAGAAATTGGCTGATGCTTTAATACTGCCTGAAAAAGTGCAAGAGTTTGCAATATGTAGAGAAATAATGATGACGCAGAATAATAAAATAATGTATGAATCTGCATATCCATTCACATGCTTATTTTTCGCGTATAATCTTTCTCAAATAATTAATAAAAGATTAAACCTATATGCAGCACCACCTATCGTAAGAGGCGTATTATACACAATAGTAGGGATGTTTGCAACAGGTACTTATTTTCTTATGAAAGATATGACTGAAGTTCACTATGAATCAGATACTGACAAGAGATTATGTGAACTTGGTCCTGAGTATGTTGAAAGTGGAAAGATATTTTACGAAAAAATATTAATTAGAAACCAAGCTCTTAGGGAATTGATGGGGGCTGAAGGAGCAAAGAAATACAGTAAATTGGGAAATGAAAATTTTGGTTTACGACAACCTCGATTAGCCTTAGTTCATAGGAAACAGTTCTTTGAACAGAAATTAAAAGAATTAAAAGGCTTGCAAACTACTGACGATTCTGAAGGATTAGAATAAAATTTCTTATTATTTATAAGTAGGCATGTACCTGTGTAGATTGTTATGTGTTTACATTGTGTGTATAAATAACCCATAAATGTACAAATAAAACTGTTAAGTAGTAATTAAATATATATTTGTTAAACCTTGTTTTATATTGTATTTCATTGACGATTGTTTTAAATCGCATTCGAGTCGCAGCTTAATCATGGTCGTTTGAGCGTTATCGGGTACATATTTGAACGTCGAAAGTTAAAATACCTACGGGTAAAATGCCAACGTTCAAAACATCGAAAATTTAAATATCGATTGTATCATAATATCGAAAATTGTTATACCGAAGCTTGAAATGTCTAAAATTGAAATTCCGACTGATAAAAATATCTAATGATTAAAAATATCGATAGTCATTATGCCTAAGTTCAAAATGTCAACATTTAATACACCCAAGTTCATTATATTTACGTTAAAAATACATACTTGTTAAAATATCGAACAAATTTAGATTAAGTGGTATTGTGAGTGGAGAAATGTAAGTAGATTTGAAATTGATTTGATAATTCGGATATTGCGAAAACCCGATTAATTAGAAAATGGTGAAATAAAATCTGCGACCAACTTGGACGTAGGTTGGTCACAGTTCTAACCTAACCTATTTCACCCAGTTCAAAATGCGAATCATACTACAATCTCCCGCAGAAATGTTTTCACTATTGTCTAATTATTTAGTCGCAGGCAGATTTTATGATTCATCATTTTGTGTGAAATAGGTTAGGTTAGAACTGTGACCAACCTCGCGTGAGCCGAGCGAGCAAAGCGAGCGGTGCCGTGGCAGCGGCCGGCGAACGCTACGTCCAAGTTGCTCGCAGATTTTATTTCACCATTTTCTAATTATCCGGGTTTTCGCAATATCCGAACTATCAAATTACCCTGTGATATACATATATATACATAATAAATAAATATCGATATTTAGGACATTCGATACTCTGTACTTTCGATATTTAGGTATTTCGATGTCACTTTTGTAGATAATAAGATTTTAGATATACAGGGCTACTGGTAATTCGACGTATTCCTTGCACCACGTTATAGGGGGGCTAATATGCAACAAATTTAACCCCACATATGTTCTACGAAATTCAATGGATTTCGAGATATTGCAATTTTTATATTATTTTTAATAATACCCAGAATTCCTTCTTAAACACTATTTATCTCTAAAATATCAAATTGATCGGCTTTGATTATGATATTAACTTGTAGCTGATACTTTTACGAAGCTTTCTGCGTATTTAACAGTTCTGAATGACCATCCAATTGAAAGTAATCATTAAAAGTTAAATAAGTGTATTAGAAAATCATCGAGGTACACGATAAAGAATGATGTTTATCTCAAAAATTTACTATGACACTAAGTGTACAAAATGCAAGACAAACATCCTTATTTAATCAGCTATCCAACGAGGTATAGACGTTCAAAAAATATTTAGAAACTAATGTAAAAATGTCATAAAATACTGACAAAGGCGATTTCTGAAAAATCCTTACTTGCACGCAGGTGACCCGTTAAGTGCAATTCATTGCATAATCCTCGCGTAGAGATTAAACAGCAGTCTGTCGGGCACCAACTGTCCTCTAAATGTCAGGATTAGATTAGGTCAGGTCGTTAGGTTATGTTTGGTCAGGGTTAGGTAAGTTAGGTTAGGACCTAAGTGTGCGAGGGAACACCGGGGTGGTTTTAGTCAGTAAGAGTCTGACAGACCCCTCTGTCCACCCCCAGGACGGAGGACATCCATGAGGATATCAAGACGGCAAAAAAAAAATGGTCAGGTTAGGTCAGGTCACGGTTAGGTTTAGGTTTGGTCACAACTTCGATGCCCTGGGATCTGGAGGCGAGGGCCCTCGCGCTGAGATAATTATCGCCAAAGCGAGGAGGCGCTTGAGCGAAGTGGTCTCCGCCAGATCCTAGTGGCTGTGGAGGGAACAACTTGCGCAATCCAACGCAGGGCACGCTGCATTAGTGGCGGTCAGACCCGTAATGGGGGAGTGGCTGGAGAGGCAGCATGGCAACCTCAGCTTCCAGATGACGCAGGTGCAGATATCTCAGCGCCCCGGGCCCTTGCCTCTAGATCCCAGGGCATCGAAGTTGTGACCTAACCTAAGCCTAACCGTGACCTAACCTGACCATATTTTTTTGCCTACTGGATATCCTCATGGATGTCCTCCGTCCTGGGGGTGGACAGAGGGGTCTGTCAGACTCTTACTGACTAAAACCACCCCGGTGTTCCCTCGCACACTTAGGTCCTAACCTAACTTACCTAACCCTTTTTTTTTTTTTTTTGCGTGGGGAAATCCTCATGGACTATCCCCCGTCTGGGGAAGACGGGGGGGTGTGCCGGACTCTTACCGGCTAAAACCACCACGATGTTCCATCACTTGACCGTGGGCCGGGGTCGCGGGATTCGCAGCTGCATGCACCGCGACCCCGGCAGGCCTCGGTCCGCCAGCCCCTGGCGGACCTCTCCTTTGTGGGGCCTAGCCCCACGTCCTGCTGAGAGGCGCGCGTGGAACACGTCGCGCCGCCTACTCGGGCCTGTTACTGATCGGGCGTTGGGTCCCCTAACCCAGCGCCCGCAGGCCAAACACTAGGGTGGCTGGAGGTCGTCGCGCGGCCTCCGCCGCCCGGTGCGTCTGGCGCGGGAGGGGAGAGTGGCAGCTGCCTCTCTCTCTCCGCTCCCTCCTTGGTCGCCATCACCTCCTCGCAGAAGGAGGCGACGGCTTCCCACGCAGTCTCGCTCCCGACCATGGACAGAACCACGGCCGGAAGCGAGAGGTCACCACCACCGACCGCCGCAATTAGCTCGCGGCGCTGCGTCGCCCACGCAGGACACGCCTGCAAAGTGTGCAGGGCCGTGTCCTCGGGGCAGTCGACGCAGTGGTGACAACCGGGCGTTTGCTCCCGGCCTATGCGACACAGGTACTTCCCGAAACACCCATGTCCCGAGAGTACCTGCGTCAGCCGGAAGCTGAGGGCGCCATGACGCCTCTCCAGCCACTCTTCCATCACGGGCCTTACCGCCGCTATTGCGGCGTGCCCTGCGCTGGGTTGCGCAAGTCGTTCTCTCCACTCTGCCACTAGGATCTGGCGGAGCTCACTCCGCCCAGGCGCCTCCTCGCGCTGCTGATATCTCAGCGCGAGGGAATTTACCTAACCCTGACCAAACATAACCTAACGACCTGACCTAATCTAATCCTGACATTTAGAGGACAGTTGGTGCCCGACAGACTGCTGTTTAATCTCTACGCGAGGATTATGCAATGAATTGCACTTAACGGGTCACCTGCGTGCAAGTAAGGATTTTTCAGAAATCGCCTTTGTCAGTATTTTATGACATTTTTACATTAGTTTCTAAATATTTTTTGAACGTCTATACCTCGTTGGATAGCTGATTAAATAAGGATGTTTGTCTTGCATTTTGTACACTTAGTGTCATAGTAAATTTTTGAGATAAACATCATTCTTTATCGTGTACCTCGATGATTTTCTAATACACTTATTTAACTTTTAATGATTACTTTCAATTGGATGGTCATTCAGAACTGTTAAATACGCAGAAAGCTTCGTAAAAGTATCAGCTACAAGTTAATATCATAATCAAAGCCGATCAATTTGATATTTTAGAGATAAAAAATAAACTTTAAAAAAAGTAAAAACCGACTTCAAAGAAATACTAAAAGGAGTAAAATAATTACCAAAATATAAAATTAACAGTTTCAGAAGTCGGTGGCTTCTATTTGCTTCAGTGTAGAGTTGCACCGACTTCTGAAACTGTTAATTTTATATTTTGGTAATTATTTTACTCCTTTTAGTATTTCTTTGAAGTCGGTTTTTACTTTTTTTAAAGTTTATTTTTTATTAAATACGTTTTAGTGTCATAATTTTAACCCCTTCCTTCATAACCCTTCTTTTTGGCTTTGACGTAGTCGGGCATAAAAAGTCCTTTCAAATGATACCTTACACGATGTAATGAAAACATTCCAAAGGGTGGGAGGGGGGGACACGCACCCCCTCCTCTTTTCCAGTAGTCAGTTCCCAATAACAAATATAAACAAAGCAATATTAGTAATTTGAGAATTTTGCTTTGATCCGATGAGGAGTTCCGTTCCATATCTCTGAAGTTCATGGTTTAATCATAACAAAATTTATATGGGACCAATCGGGAAGTATACCCTTTCGAACAAAGAAAGAATTTTTCAAATCGGTTCATAAATGACGGAGATATGAGGTAACAAACATAAAAAAAAAAAAAAAAAAAAAAAAAAAAAAAAAAAAAAAATACAACCGAATTGAGAACCTCCTCCTTTTTGAAGTCGGTTAATAAATAGTGTTTAAGAAGGAATTCTGGGTATTATTAAAAATAATATAAAAATTGCAATATCTCGAAATCCATTGAATTTCGTAGAACATATGTGGGGTTAAATTTGTTGCATATTAGCCCCCCTATAACGTGGTGCAAGGAATACGTCGAATTACCAGTAGCCCTGTATTGGACGTAGGTTATCTAACCATTCGACATTATAAAACTTACGTTATTTTAATTTTCGGTTGTATGGTCATTCGATATTTAAGTTTTCGATGTTTTGAACATTGACATTTTACCCGTAGGTATTTTAATTTTCGACGTTCAAATATGTACCCGCGTTATCACTATAAGAAATGGGAAACAAACGGCCGTGGTTCAGCGGCGGCCTGAGGTTTGATTGCGATCTTGTTAGGAGTCCTAACTCCTAAATCAAGTCTCATAATCGAGATTCCTTCTAAAATAGGTACCTATAACTTGCAATGATAGCAATGCAATAGCAAAACGTTGTTATAAGTATAATGTTGTTAAATCGCAAATTCGTATAAAGTACATAATACAGCGATAACCACACGTAAACGTACGAAGAGATGCCAGCACAACAACCTATACGAAACTGTCAAATTTTCCCAATCAACCTTGAAACTTTTACGGTAGAGATGAAAATCTAAAGAAATTTGACAGATAGTAGTAGCTATAAGTGTCGGCGTCTGTGCCTACCATAGAAGTATTATGTACTACGTAAAAACCGAAAAGTACAGACGCCAGCACGTAAGGGCCGGCGCGGCGCGGCGGCGCCCACTGACGGTACGGCACAGCATGGCGTGGCAAAGGATTTTTTCGTGGTCAAGTGATTTTCGACCTTATTTCAATGAGTTTAGGACTGACATTATTTTATTTTAATCGAAACATTTCGCGACCTACCGCGGCATGCCGCGGAACGTCATGTCATTCCCCGAGATACTGTTACACGTTGCGTTATTCCGCGGGATACTACGGCACGTCGTAACATTCCACAAGATAATACGGCATGTCGCTGCAACCCGTGAGACGCATAGGTTACCTACTCGCACCCTTAAAACATAAGTGGCGCTATACAAAAAATGCTATTTTTAAATTAAGTATACAGTCAAAATGCATAAAACGAAACGCGCCTAAAGTGCTTATTACATTTGGCTGAATTAAGACGTCTTCAGTCGTTACTGAATTAAGTCAAGTGTAATCGCAATTAGCAACCTAGGATCCTAAATTCAGTAGCAAGGATGGTTTCTGACTGACTAAATCATTTAGAAGCTTATTTAGAAACGGATTTAGGAAGGTGTAAACGCATTTAGTAACTAACTTCCGTCGCTGCGTGAGGTTGTATAGTTTTATTTTGACCAAAGAGTATAGTAATATATGGGAATAGAGAGCCCTCTCGCGAGATTCTTTGTAGAATTTTGCAAGGTATTAACACAGTCTACTTAAATCTAACTCCTTACAGTCGGTCAACGTAGAACATTGTCGCAGAGCAATCGTGCGGGGGGTTGCGGGGTGAAGGAGCGAAGGTTATGTCCCGAGTCCCGAGTAGCCATACTGCATATCTACTCGGGACATAAATTCCAGGGCTCGCACTTTTTGATTTAGAATTTGATTGACATCGTTCATAGAAATTATATTAATTGTATTTAAGTTGTACCTATTACGATAATTTTATTATAAAGTCTGTTTACTAATCCAAGATGGCGGCATACATACATTTTCAAATGATTGTTCGTGGGAAGTCATTTCCATGGTTTTCGGGGGTACTGATGTTGAAAATGAGGTCAAAATCCATTTCCAAGATGGCGGCTTTTAAAATTTCAATTTAACCACCATGGGTGTCATTTCCATGGTTTTCGTGGATGCTGATGACGAAAACAAGATCCATTCTCAAACACCAAGATAGGGACCACGTTTTACCTGGTAAATTACATTTAACAGATAATTTTTTTTGACCGCCGTATATGATCGAGGAATACTTAGACTTTATTTCCAGCATCAGCATCCACGAAAACCATAGAAGTAATAACCATGAATAATAAGTAATTTTCTATGGCTCCTTCTTGGGTTTGGGTATATTTTATGACTCTTACCTACCCCCGCAAGCGTTAGTCACTGCGACTGTAACCTCGACAAAATTTGTAGTTTTAAATATTGTTAGAAAATTCCAGGATAATATGGCGAAATTGCTGCTACATACCTTTGCATTATTTTGTCAATCGTCAAAATTACGCATGCGTGGTTTTCTTTTTGCGTGTCACTGTTTCTATAAAACGTTAATTAATTTGGACGTTTGTTTGACAAAGTTTGTGTAATTTGTTTTATGTGACAACCCTATGACAAGTGTTACCAATTTTGACATTTCATAGGACCTGTCAAATGTATGGGTGGGCGTTGACCCACTGTATGTAGTAAGTAGGTACACTGTGGTATTAATATGTGATTTTTGTATTTGCGAAAAATGATCGCCTACGTCAAGTACGTCACCCCCCCCCCCCCCCTTTGAGTTTCTGTCGATGCGTGAGGACGTATGGTTTTATTTTGTATTCCCGAATAAAAAAGTGTAGTGCGAGTGCGGTGAGCAGCGTGGGTACTGTTATAATATTTTATATGCTAAAGTTATTAAAAAGTAAACTGCTGACTATGCTTCAGTTGTTTACTTCATATTACTAATTAGGTATCATGACGTCAATCGAAATTGATCGTAAGCATTTCCGGCGTAACACAGTTCAGATCGGTTTTGGACTTTGATGTGGACACAATCTCTTTGTAATACTTAATTTTGAATTAAACCGTTTCCGTTAATCTAATAAGTCCTTTTTTTTAAAGTCTCCAACATCCCACCCCGTAACAGTGGTGTCAGAAGTGGGATGTTTGGTAGATTTTCACGAGTTCTTAACCAAATAATAAAACACGTGTCCACTTCGCCGCATCTCAAACAAAATCTCTTGCACATTTTTGCTCGTGCCAACCAACAAGAACTCTGTGTCAATAAGAACTCTGTGTCAACAAGAACTCTGTGTCAATAAGAACTCTGTGTCAACAAGAACTCTGTGTCAATAAGAACTCTGTGTCAATAAGAACTCTGTGTCAACAAGAACTCTGTGTCAATAAGAACTCTGTGTCAACAAGAACTCTGTGTCAATAAGAACTCTGTGTCAACAAGAACTCTGTGTCAATAAGAACTCTGTGTCAACAAGAACTCTGTGTCAATAAGAACTCTGTGTCAACAAGAACTCTGTGTCAATAAGAACTCTGTGTCAACAAGAACTCTGTGTCAATAAGAACTCTGTGTCAACAAGAACTCTGTGTCAATAAGAACTCTGTGTCAACAAGAACTCTGAACTATCTCCCGTCGCTATCTCTTAATCACTGATTCCCGTTGCTGTGTCCATCCACGATTTCTGTCTCTGCCGCCAATCGCAAGTTCCTGGCGTCGCGCTGTTTCCTGACTACGAAGGTGCTGCATTTGACCTGGAGAAGGTCATCGCCGAACATCGCAGATTTACCGGTCCTGTCACTCGTCTCTGCGTTCTGCTGCCATGCTGTTCCAGTTCCTTGTTCTGTTGTGAGTAAAGTTGTCTCGCTATTACGTTTATTGCCATATCTGTTTAGGAGTCTATCGCTTAACCTTTTATAAATTAAATTTTCATAAAATGTCTATCAAAGGAGAAGGCAAATCTGTCCCAATGATTTCTGAACATTATCCTATGAAAGTTCTCTGTGACTTTATTGATACCTATAGTGGAGAACGCGACGTATTACCTGCATTCTTAACCAATTGTAAGAATGCTCTTGAATTAGCGTCAGAATCACAACAAGAACTTTTACTTAAATTCATCATTTCTAAATTAAGAGGAAAGGCCCAAATCGCATGCTCTAATAGGATATTCGACAATTTTGAAAGCCTGAAAGATTTCCTAAGGCAAAATTTCGGTGAACGCAAACATTATAACCATTTGCTATTAGACTTACAGTCGTGTAAACAGGAAGTTAATGAAACTATTGCTCAATACATACTAAGAATCGAAACCTGCCTCACAAATCTCCAGGCTGAGATACACAATTCCGATACTCTAAAAAAGGAGTTAGCAGGTCGTATTGCTATGACTGAAGACCTTGCACTCTACACATTTACGATTGGCTTGCATTCAAATGTTAGTAATATAGTACGTTGTCGAAATCCAAAGACGTTTAACGCTGCTATCAATATTGCTATAGAAGAGGAGAAGATTTTAAACACCCAAAAAAGCACATTGGTCCAGGTTAAATCAAAATTTTGTAAAATTTGCAATATAAAGGGTCATTCAGAAACGGAATGTTATAGTAAAAGACGTGTCGACACTCGACTCCAAGTGCAACGCATGCAATTTAATAATAGTCCGTCAACGTCGAACTTCAGACATCCAAGTAATTCAACACCTATTGTTTGCAAATATTGTAAAAACGTAGGCCATGATATTACAGAATGTCGAAAACGACAGTTTAACAATTCCCGGAAATTTCAGCCAAGGAATTCTTTTCAACAACAAAATTGCATAGAGACTCCTGAAATGTCATCACCACCGCATATCCAAGAAATAGATAATAATGATGATTTAAACTAAGTGCCGGATTCGCGTATAAGTGCCGACGCGAATTCCTAGTTAAAGGCACTACTAATAATAGTTCTATTTCTAATACTACTAAATCCAATTCTATTTCTACCAAATCAAATTTTATTACTAATTCTACTAAATCAAATTCTATTTCAAATACTACTAGATCCAATTCTATTTCTACTAAATCAAATTTTATTACTAATTCTACTAAATCAAATTCTAATATTAACAAACCAAATCCTATTTCTAACATTTCTAAATCAAATTCTATTATTACTAATAAAGATTCTATTTCTAACACTAATAAGTCAAATTCTATTTCAAGCTCCAAACTGTTATCTTCTATTTCGGACAAAAGTCCCACTGGCAATGCACGTATCCCAAACAGACCTGTACGCGTACAGTCTACTATTCCCACTGGTTCTGTTACTACTAGCTCTAACTTAGATCTTATCGATAGTCTGTTCGATAACTCTGAGGAATGCCCTACAATCTACGATATATCTCAAAATAAGAAAACCTCATTACCCTTTATCGAAGTACAAACCTCAAATTCAGAAAGACCTTTAAAGCTTCTAGTTGATACAGGAAGCTCTATATGCCTCGTAAAAAACACAAGCTTATCAAAAATACCAAGTCTTGATTCAAATAAAGTTAAGTTTAAGGGAATAAACGATATCGGATCTTACACTGAAACTAAAGGTAGATTTATGTTATCTATCATACACAACAATAATAGCGAATTTCCTTTCTATTTTCATGTTGTAGACAGAGTTAACCTTGATTATGACGGAATCTTAGGAACAAACTTTCTTTCAAATTATTGCGCTTCTATATTTTATACAACGTCTCAATTACAATTACCGGGTAATCCACCTGTTTGTTTTAAATTAAACACTGAGTTAGTTTATATAATCCCAGGTCGTACTGAAATGATGATTGAGTGTTTAGTTACAAATCCCGAATTAAAGGAAGGTTTGAGTATGACAACTAAAATAAAAGATTATCCGAAATTACTATTTTCAAAATGTCTCACTCGTGTAAAATCCAATAATAAAATTAACATATCTGTCTTAAACACTTCTGAAAACGAAGTAATTCTAAATCCAATAAGATTAACATTAGAACCAGTTTCGTTTATCTTAGAACGAAACTCCTCTGTATCTTCCGAGTTAGCTGAAAATACCTTTTCCTGTTTTCCAACCACTTCTATAGACTTAGATCATGACCAGAGAGTCCAAAATGCATTAAGATGTGGTTATATGAATAAAGAAGAAGAATCATGCTTACGTCAGTTATGTTCCGAATTTAATGATATTTTCTATTTAGAAGGTGATATTTTAACTGCCACTAAAACCCTTAAACATGAAATCCGTACCACGTCCGAAACTCCTATACATGTCAAAAGTTATCGTTTTCCCGAATGTCACAAAGATGAGGTTAGCAAGCAAATAAAAAACATGTTAGATCAGGATATTATTAGTCCATCGATCTCTCCTTGGTCAGCTCCTATCTGGGTAGTGCCAAAAAAACAAGATGCGTCCGGAAAACCAAAATGGCGTATAGTAATAGACTACCGAAAACTTAATGAGATCACTATCGGTGACGCTTATCCTATACCTAACATCACGGATATCCTAGATCAACTTGGACATAGTAAATATTTTACCACCCTTGATTTAGCATCTTCATTCCATCAAGTCTGTACTAAAGAATCGGACGCTGAAAAGACAGCTTTTAGTGTTCCGGGTGTCTCTGGTCAACCAGGACACTACCAATTCAATAGAATGCCTTTCGGTCTAAAAAACGCACCATCTACTTTCCAAAGGCTCATGAATATCGTACTTAGTGGGTTACAGGGTATTCACTGTTTTACCTATCTCGACGATATTGTTATATTTGGTCATGATCTAACCTCGCATATCTCAAAACTTAAATTAATTTTCGAAAAACTACGTCAACACAACTTAAAACTTCAACCCGATAAAAGCGAGTTCCTCTGTAAAGAAGTTCAATATCTAGGTCACATAATATCTGAACACGGAGTGAAACCCGATCCTAAAAAGGTAGAATGCGTACAAAAATTTCCAATTCCCAAAAATCCTCGAGATATTAAGTCATTCCTGGGTCTAGTCGGCTATTATCGACGTTTTATAGATAATTTTTCCCATATAACAAAACCCCTTACAAGTCTTTTGAAAAAAGATTCTAATTTTAATTGGCTTACTGAACAACAAACAGCATTCGAAACCTTAAAACGCAAAATTACCACGGCACCAATCCTTCAATACCCTGATTTCTCTAAACCTTTTCTACTTACGACAGATGCTTCCAATTACGCCGTTTCTGCTATCCTATCTCAAGGTGAAATAAATAAAGACCTCCCTATTGCTTATGCTTCCCGCACTTTGAATAAGTCCGAAGGTAACTATTCCACTACTGAAAAAGAGTGCCTCGCAATAATATTCGGTACAAAAGTCTTCCGGCCATATTTATACGGTCGAAAATTCCAAATAGTTACTGATCATAAACCACTGCAGTGGTTATTCAATTGTAAAGATCCTAGTTCCAAGTTAGTCCGGTGGCGACTCAGACTGGAAGAGTTTGATTACGAAATTGTCTATAAAAAGGGTAAAATTAATTGTAACGCCGATTCCTTATCTCGTAACCCAATCCTTGCCATAGACCCCGATACTCCTTCTACTTCTGAAACATATGAAAAATACCTAAAAATTAGTCAACAACAACAAATTACCTACGACACTATAATAGAAGAACATAATGAATCATTATTGAAAACTAAATGTAAAATGATTATTTACCCCTCTGCAATCGACTTGGATGACTCAATCCCATATTGTTCCGAAATTATACAAATGTCCAAATTCGACGAAAACATTCCCGACATAAGAAACGTAGAACGTGAGCTGTATACATTCCAAAGCACATCTAATGATAAACACATATTTACACATTTATTTTTACGCGTTCACCATTATGACGAAATGTCTTACAAAAATATTTTTAACATGTTAAGAGACTACCGAGATATGATAGTCACAGGGTATTCAGATGAAAAAGAATTTTCAATATCCGATTTTCGAGATCCCTTTACAAAACTATCATTTACTAAAATTTATAATATTATAGGATTTTTATTTGATAAAACAGGTGTCAAAGTTCATATCTATCACAATAATATACTATTTCCAACTCCCAGTGAAGTTCTTCGTATTTTGAAGGACAATCACGATTTACCTTCCGCAGGACATCCAGGCATCACGCGCATGTACGATAGGCTAAAAACCCTTTTTTGGTGGAAAAATATGCGCCAAGATATAGAGAATTATGTTAAGAGTTGCAAGTCCTGCCAAGTTAACAAACCATTGCGCCAATCCAATAAAGCTCCCATGATCATAACTTCTACAGCCATTAGACCAAATGAAAAACTATACCTAGATATCGTAGGGCCACTTCCGGAAACAAGAATAGACCAATACAAGTTTATTCTAACTCTCCAAGATGACTTGACGAAATATTCTCAGGCCTATCCTATGCAGACATGTTCCGCTCAAGAAACCGCACAACGGCTAGTTCATTTCATCTCACATCTAGGAATACCTCGAAACATCGTAACAGATCAGGGCACTAACTTTTGTTCAGAAATGTTCAGACAGTTAGAGAGACTTTTCGGTATTAAACATATATACGCATCTCCATATCATCCTCAAACCAACGGTGCATTAGAGAGGAGCCATTCCACTTTAAAAGAATATTTACGATCTTATATCGAGGAGAACTCTCATACATGGGACTTGTACCTGAATACTGCAATGTTAGCATACAACTCAAACATTCATTCGACGACAGGCTTTGCCCCGTTTGAACTCATATTCGGTCATAAACCTTACATACCAAAATCTATTGATATTCTCGAAAATAATACATACACAGATTACATACGCGCTCTCAATCATAGGCTGTATTATAGTAGACAAAAAGCACTGAATAATATCCAACAATCAAAAGAGCGTTCTAAACAATACTACGATTCCCATTCTCGTCCTATAACCTATAACGTTGGTGATATGGTATATATTCGATGCCATCACAAACAAAACAAAGCCTTATCTCCAGTGTGGAAAGGTCCCTATAAAATTATAAAAATAAATGGTAATCATACTGTTACATTACAAGTTGAAAGAAAACATATTCATCATCACTATGACGAAATAAAACCAGCCTTCCAATAATAATTTCTATACTATACGTTCTTAACTTCTTATGCCATATTGTAAAATTAATTGTTTTGCACCCGATAGTACTAAGTCCTATGCAGTTGTACAAGGAGCTCGAGTTACACGCTAACCAATTACCCCGACATGCTGATTTACCTATTCCATTGACGCTACAAAACATGAATGAAATAATAAATGTATCAGATATCATATGTTACTATCATTATAGCAAGCTGATACTTGTATTAAAAATACCACTGGTTCTTTCTCAAGTTTATAACCTATTTCATAATATTCCCCTACCTATTTCTTTTGACAACCAAACTGCAAATACTTTTGTGTTAATCGCTCCTCGTAAACAGTATCTGGCAATAACGGTGGATAGATTATTTTACTCACAATTCGAAAGTATTAGTGAGTGCAAAATGATAACAAATCAGTGTTATGTGTGCGCGTTAAACAATGTGTACTCAACAATTGCAAATCCTACGTGTGAAACAATTTTGTTAACAGATGTCGTCACTAAGTTACCAAAACCCTGCCAAACAAGAATTCTGCGTGGCTCTGTTGATTTATTCCAAAAAATTTCTAATAATCGGTGGATTTTTGTACAATCCGAGCCAAGTAAAGGACATATAATATGTAACGGTGATTTGAAAGATCACGTCGAAATCTTGTTGGGTACAGGAATTCTACATCTTCCAAAATCTTGTAAAGCGTTCTATAAAACTCTTACCTTTGTACCAAATGACAGCATTACTTTCAACATAACAACTAATGTATCCAATTTTAATATATTAAATGATGACTGTTGCGAAAACTTAAAGCTAAACAAAACTTTACACGAAGTGCCTCTTATAAAATTAAGCGAGTTCAATAGTTTTGATTCATTATTAAAAGCTAGTACTCATCTTGAAGATTTCGAAAAACAATTGAATAAAATTGAAGAGCCTTCACATTTAGAGAAGTACAGCACGCATTATCTTTCATTAACTTATATACTGTCGGTGATGTTCTTGATTTTACTTTTGTTTAAAGCCAGAAAATACATATGTACTAAACCAGCAAGTTGCTGTGTTAAAATATACAATAAAAACGATACTAAATCTCATGTTTCTAAAACTCATGATAATACGGTTGCCTATATTTCAGACTCTTGTGAAAATGAAAACGACAAAAGCTCTGTAAAATCATTACCAACTCCTGTAAAACGTAACACCATGAAGTAAGTTTCATGAATATTAGTTAAATATGTTCTATTTCTTGTGTTTTCTATAATTGTCTTTTTAATTCTATCTTTTTATTTTGCTAAGTAATAATAATAGTTATAGTGATCTTATTGTAATGTCCACATCAAAATCTCTCTTTATTCAGATAAATTTCAGTCTTTCTCATCACATCTCATTTAATCCGTGATGATCAATCTTATCGGGGGGGCTGTTATAATATTTTATATGCTAAAGTTATTAAAAAGTAAACTGCTGACTATGCTTCAGTTGTTTACTTCATATTACTAATTAGGTATCATGACGTCAATCGAAATTGATCGTAAGCATTTCCGGCGTAACACAGTTCAGATCGGTTTTGGACTTTGATGTGGACACAATCTCTTTGTAATACTTAATTTTGAATTAAACCGTTTCCGTTAATCTAATAAGTCCTTTTTTTTAAAGTCTCCAACATCCCACCCCGTAACAGTACCTACGAAATGACGAAAGAAATAGAAGTTATGCTCAATATTTTAGAGCTGTATAAAGATATGCCCTATCTTTGGGACAAAAATGACAAAAAAATTCCTGAACAAAAATGTACGAAATGAGGGCTTCCAAGTGCTACTGAGTTTATATAAAATATAGACGAATCGGCTACAATAAAGGCCAGGGCTAGGCAAAGGCCAATTTTTTGTTGTCTGGATAATACTGGAGCCATCCTCGCACACGACACGTCCGACTCCGTCGCGCTTTAACTGGCAACTTATTCAGTAACTAAAGTGTGACCATCTTATAAATCGCGAATCTGCCACAGACTGGGCAAAAAATCTGCCAAAATCTGCCACACTTTGCGCCAAAAATGCCAAAAATATGCCTTTAAGGAAACTGAAAAAAATACACAATGAATTCAATGAAATTTCTTTAACCAATAAAAATATTTAAGTTTTCTTATGCGTTATTACTTATTATACTTAAACACTACTTACTCTACGTATCCGCATCCAATAAGTCCGGTCCCCCTGGTCAATGTCACCGTTGCCAGCTTTATGGCCACTCGCAGCGTAACTGCTATGCGAAACCCAGGTGCGTCAAGTGCCTGGGCGACCACGGCACTAGCGATTGCGAACGCCCGAAAGATAGGTCCCTATGCCTTGAGCCCCCTAGTTGCGTTCTATGCGGCGAGTCTGGTCACCCGGCGAATTATCGCGGGTGTGCCAAAGCGCCAAAACAGCGCAACCCCAAGCTGGCTAAACGTTCAGCCGCCCGTCACCAAAGAGAGAGTCCCTCCACGGCTCCCCCCCCTCTTTCATCCCAACCCCCCGCCCGACTCAGTCCCCAAAGGCCGTCCCCATGGAATGCGCTGAACCATCAGCAGGCGTTCCCCGCCTTAAGGCCCACTACCCAGTTGCCCCAGCAACAGCAACCAACCACAAGACCCCCAATCCCGGCTATCCCCGCCCTGATGAGCTCCACCATCCCCGCTCCCACTATATATAGTGCTAGCTGCTTCACAGCCTGCACGTAGTCCCACAACATCACAGGCTCCCCCCGCACCCACCCCCGCACCCGCCCCCGCACTCGCTCCCAGGCCAGCGCCGACAGCGGTTGCTCCCTCCACTTCCCTCTCGTCCACTAAAGTGCTCCTTAGGGACACGATCCCCAGCCTTATCCAAACCCTCTCCTCCTGCAATACGCAGTGGGCGATCAACATAGTCTCCGCTTGGAACGCCTCTCAAGGCGATCCAATCGCTCGCATCAATGTCCTCTGCGAACTAGATGACATAGTCATTTTCCTCATCCAATAAATTCCAATGGATACAGAAAGCTGTAGAATTAAGCCCCGATCCCTTAAATTAGGCTTCTTCAACGCTAACAGCGTTAACGGTCAACGAGATGAGATCACAATCTTTTTGCGAGATCATCAAATTGACATCTTCCTAGTGCAGGAAACGTTTCTCAAGCCCCACAACAGGAACCCTGGAATTGCAAACTATAAATTAGTTCGCAACGACAGGACCCGTAGTAGGGGCGGTGGTACTCTCATCTACTACAAACGTTCCCTGTACTGCACTCCCTTAGACCCTCCCCCTGGTCTCCAATTCCTTTAAACTTCCATATGCAGACTAGGCATGACAGGACACCAGCCGATCACAATCGTCTCGGTGTATAATCCTCCCTCCAGTAATAAGATCCAACTCCGGAGCGATCTTAAAGCCCTCTTTGACCTCGGCGGAGGTTCCGTTATCATAGCGGGCGACCTCAATGCCAAACATCTCTCGTGGAGCTGCAACTCCAACAACCACGCGGGTCGTAACCTCGAAGAGTTGAGCCCGGAGCTCGAATTCGACGTTATCGCCCCGATGTGTCCCACTCACTACCCCCATAACCCTGATCATCAGCCCGATGTCCTTGACATAGCGCTTCTAAAGAACGTAAACCTCGGTCTACGCTCTATAGAGACGCATGAAGAGCTAGACTCCGATCACCGCCCCGTAGTCCTTCACCTAGGTCCCCGGGGTGGTCCCCCGGATCCTGGACAACCCGCCCAGACCAAAACTGTCACGGACTGGGGTAAACTAGAGGAGCGCCTCAAGTCTTCCTCGTCCGTTCACTTAGATTCCATCCCCGACGATATCGTTACGATTGCCGACACGCTGGGCGCGATCGACTCCCTTACCAGTCACGTACAGTCCGTGGTGAACGAGTGTTCACGGCAGGTTCCAGCGGTGGACGAACACCGCTGGAAGCTGCCGGACGATGTGCGTGAACTGCTGACGGAGAAGAACGCATCCATCCGTGCCTATGACACTTTTCCCTGCGAAGCTAACCGCGCCCATATGCGTTCTCTACAGCGTGCTGTAAAGAAACGTGTACGGGAGGTTCGGGAAGCCCGCTGGGACAAGATGTTGAGCGACTTAGAGCCATCCCATCTGGCCTTCTGGCAATTACAACGAAATCTAAAATCCGATTGTGTAGCTTCAACTCCCCCTCTCAATCGTCCGAACCAAAGGCCGGCCTTTGAAGATGACGAAAAGTCCGAATGTCTAGCCGACAGTCTAGAAGCCCAATGTACTCCCAGCACCCAACCCGCAGACCCGGTCCATCTTTCCAAGGTGGATCGCGAGGTCGAACGTAGGGCCTCCCTCCCTCCCGAAGAAGACCCCGACGATCCCTTACCCCCCATCACCGTAGACGAGGTCCACACGATAGTGAGGAAACTCAAACCTAGGAAAACCCCCGGCTCAGACGGTATCACCAATAAGGTGATCAAACACTTTTCCGCCCCGCTCATAGTTCTCATGACCGCCATCTTCAATGGCGCTCTGAGTAATAACATCTTTCCGCAAGCTTGGAAACAAGCCACCGTTATCGGTATCCCCAAACCCGGCAAACCCAAGAGTGAGCCCACTAGTTATCGCCCCATTAGTCTTCTCAATGTAATTGGGAAAATCTATGAGCGTCTCATTTATATCCGTTTAAAGGATTTCGCTGACTCCCGTAAACTCATCCCCGACGAACAGTTCGGTTTTCGAACCCAGCACTGTTGCATTCGACAATTGCACCGCATAGTCGAACACATTAGCTCCCGTTTTATGCGCTCGTACAAAACGGGCATGCTCTTCTTCGACGCAGCGAAAGCCTTCGACAAGGTCTGGCACAACGGTTTATTATACAAACTGTACCAATTCAACGTGCCGGACCGTCTCGTGCTCATCATTCGAGACTTTCTGTCGGATCGCTCCTTCCGCTATCGCCTAGAAGGCACCCTCTCGTCCCCTCACCCCATTCGCGCAGGAGTCCCTCAGGGCTCCGTGCTATCGCCCCTTCTGTTCACGCTGTACACCAGCGACATTCCCAAACGTGGCTTGGCCAAGTTGGCTCTCTTCGCCGACGACACGGCTATCTACTATTCCGGTAGGAGTCTCGATAGCATCTCACGAACCCTTCAAACCACAGCCGACGCCCTCGGGGTCTGGTTCCGGAAATGGAGAATAGAGGTGAATCCCGAAAAGAGCGCAGCCGTTCTTTTCGAGAGACACGGTGATACCCACACCCACATCCGTCCCGTCCTCATGTTCGGCAAACAGATCCCTTGGGAGATGAAAGCCAAATACCTGGGGGTTATCCTCGACCACCATCTGAGTTTCCGAGACCACATCAAAGCGGTGCGCGCTCGCGCCGCTTTCGCTGTCGGTCGCCTCCACCCCATCCTTAGAACGCGCAGTAAATTGTCACTTAGAAATAAGCTGAGAATCTACGTGACGTGCATCCGCCCCATCTTGACTTACGCTAGCGTCGTGTTCGCACACGTTAAGCCTTGTCGCTTTAAATCCTTCCAAACCCTCCAGAATCGAGTGTTGCGCAGAGCCGCGGCTGCCCCGTGGTTCATGCGTAACGTCCAACTCCATCTCGATCTAAAAATGCCAACCATCAGGCAATACCTCAAACGCATTTCCAAGCGTTACTTCGACTCTGCCCCCCGCCATCCGAACCCCCTAGTCGCCGCAGCGGCCGACTACAGTCCCTCTCTCATAAGTAAAGTTCGCCGTCCCAGGCACACACTTTTAGAACCCGATGACGAAATTACCCTCCTCCAGGAGGCGAGTAAATCGACCAGCACACTACACAACAAACGCCGCCGCCCGGCATACCGTCCTCGCCGACGAGGCCCGTCGCGACGCCCCACCGCCGCCGGTCACGATCCACCGAGCTCTCCCGTCGTAGAGCCGGTCGTCTCTTCAGACTCCGCAGTCACCCCGATAATTCAGCCCTCATCAAGCTGTCTCCCCCCCCCTATGTCCACGCCAGCAACGCCCTAAGCCGAGGTCCGAGTCCCACTAGGGGTCGCCCTTAGTGCTGTTGTTGCAGGTAGTCATGATGTTAGTGTAGTACAAGTAGTTAGCTTAGGTTAAGTATTTTACTTCCCCCCATTGGCTGGAGACCCTTCAGGTCTCGCCAATAACTGCCCGGTTACGTAGAAACCGTCCCCGAGGACGACCTACTGCAGTCCAATAAAAAAAAAAAAAAAAAAAAAAAAAAACGTATCCGCATTTGCCTTCAAATTTTCGGTATACATAGATTTTGACGACATCTTTTTGATCATGTTTTTAGTTGGTTATGTAGGAGACACAGTCGCCGTGTCTTTTGTTGTAATTAAAGCTGACACAATACATGTTGATTTAGGAACCTATTCTTTATTTTTGTTTTGTTTAAATTCACCAGACAGAAGATTCTTTCGCACAAAGCGTTGGACATCGGCAAACATAATAACGCTTTCGCGAAATTTGTAATATTTGGATTTGGATATTTTGTAGCCCCATTCGCGTCCAGGATTTTTCCAATCGCTCCCCAAAATTTGTCTACACTCAAAATTGTGCTGGTGGCGCTACTTCCACCTGATTCTAACAAGTCTCTTGGAAACCAAATCAATAAAGAAGTATTCCAGTTTGATTACAGTACATAATCATCTGACGCTTAAATAAGCGGGAAATCCCCGTATAATTTGGCCATGAAACAGAAGTTGCCAGTTCGAAAAAATCATTTGTAATCTCATTATACATATATAAAACCTGATGTACTGTATACTTTTAAAAAAGATAATTCAAATTATGTAATGTGAATTGTCATGAAATCATTTAAATCTGCCGAAATCTGCCACTTTTGTGAATCGTCAGCATGATCTGCCACAGATAAAATTTTGGAGCGAAATCTGCCAAAATGGCAGAAATCTGCCACAAATGGTCACACTGACTAAATTTAGGACAGTGTGATCAGAAGCTTCTAATTTGCCCTTCTGAAATAAGACGTCTTAATTCAGCCAAATGTAATAAGCGTTTTAGATTCATTTCAAACAGTTCTAAACTACCTTAAATATTGCCATATAATACTAACAAAAATCAGAGTAGGGAATAAATAAATAGTAACTAAACGCTTGGCAGAAATTAAACAAGGGAAATATTAATTACCTAAAATATATTAAGAATACTTTTTATAATAAGTTGTCTATAAAAACGACCATCTATTAATTAATTAGTTTATCATAATATTAAAGTGCGCTTGCGGACAGGACTATTTGACTTTAGTACCAGCAACACTCAATAATTCTATACGTAGATTCTTTAACACTTTACTCTATAACGCAAGTGTCAAAGTAAAAAAGTAAAGCAAGTGTCAAAACTGTCAAACTAATAAAGCGCGAAACACAATCCATTAAAACGCGACTCACGGACGCGACTAGCTGTCGTATCGTGACTAACAGTCTGTACGATCGGTTTCGGACGCCCCGCAATATGAACCCTACGTTTACAGCAATAGTACTCTCTATATAACGGTTACACTGCGCCTCAGCCAGATTATCTATTAGGTTTATATAGCAGGGTGCCCGAAAACGACCGTGCACACTTTTCACGACCACCAGTCGCCATAGATTATACAGACAGTCGCGTCCGTTAGTCGCGATCGCGATTCACGTGTTTCGCGCTTTATATCCGATTTTTGCGCCGTTTCTGTTCTTTGGCTTCGTGTTTGTGTTATTATTTTATTTCACCTTTATATCAATATAGTCTCTGTTTATATTAGAGTCGTAGTTCCATACGAGTGCTCCACTTATTATAAACAATGTTGTATGGTTGTATGTAAGTGAAATGGAATAAGGAAAAGAAAATGGACCTGTGGTACTTGATATGGGCGAGATACACCAAGAAAGTATTGATGATCATAATTTATAATATACGGGACTAATTACTAATTATATTAAAAGTAAAATGCATAAAACAGTGCACTTTGTTTTATTTTCAGGCTGTAATATACTACAAAAGAATAGTAGTAGAAAAATCATAGTAAAATCAGTGACCAAACCAACATTTTTAAACCTTCATAACTTTTGTCCAAATCTGCAGAGCTACATGTACCTTGCATATTCTTTATATAGACGAAATGTACTTTTAAATTACATAGATTTCATATCTGTACCGCCTGGGGTACAGGCCTATACAATTTTTGTCCATCTCCTTTGCTTTCATTTTTTACAAAACATCCTACTTTGATGATTTCAAAGAACTTGACCTGGGATCTAAAAGAGTCAGTGCAAGGAACCAGAGGACTCAAGAATTGCAACAACTGTATAACCAAAAGTTAGAGTATAAATTTGTATTGATTAGTAAGTACTAAGAACAAGATTTTAATATAATGTGGTTTGATAATACCTTTAACTAGATTTAGACAGATTCGTTATTGTGAATATTTGTGGTAGTTTTGACCTAAAACTGTGAGCGCATGCCAAATAAATAGTATTCTTTATAATTTCAGTGATCATATTGTTTTATTTGTCTCTTTTTTATCATTACAATGTAGGTAAAATAACAACTTAGAGGTCTTAAGCAAAATGTTTGGAATAACTATGAAACTATAACCGACAATATGCAAAACTTTTTTTTTAAATGCTTCTCCATTGATAAATAATCCATAATTTTATTGTATGCCATTAAATTCTGAAACAGCGCTAGTTAAACTGTTATTTTAAGCCGATCACGAAGCTTTATTTACATTTTTTTGGTTCCATATCACATTATACAATTAAAAATATTAGGTTCAAAGTTGATTGGGAAAATTTGACAGTTTCGGGTAGCTTGATGTGCTGACGTCTGTACAGAAAATATGCATGCATTAAATTCTCAAGGATTTTATACTGATGTCCCAGACCCAGACTCCCAGAACACATGGTCATGGACGAAAAGTAGGTACTTTAAATATTAAAAATAGCTGATTATTCTAAGCGGAGACTTTAAAATATCGATTGGTGAAATAAAAATACAGAGATTTTCGCTGCTACTGTATCTTTGCTTAACACTTATATTTTTTGCGCGTCATCGTTGGTACGATTCCCAGATCAGAAAATTCTGAATCTGATCTGAAAATTTGAATGCAGTACTTACCTATATTTTGCTTAGAGCATTATGCTCTAAGCTCAGAATACAGAAAGAAACAGAATCCGCGTTCAATCACTTCAACAGTAATTGCAAGCCCTACGCTGTGTCCAAAATCAAAGCATGCATCCCGCGCCCGTCTCACTTCCCACCCGCGTAATGTTGCTAGCTCAGACATTGTTTACCCGTTTTTGGGGAAAACGTTGAGTATTGGAGGTAAGATATTAATAAAATCAAAATTGTGCTTTTCTATATAGGCAATATTTTATATCTGAGTAGGTACAGTCAGCGTCAAATATATAGGGACGAACAGACTGTTCAAAATGATCCGAACAAAACTACAGGGTGTTAACGAATTCATGTAATTCCTTCAAACCGCGTGATCTGACACTGATTGATCCCGCATGGGATTTTTTCAGAATAAAAAAAAAAGTTTTCAAAAAATGAACCGTGGTATTCTGTACCTGAGTAATTTTAGCGTTCCAAGTTAACTGACTGCGTGGAGCGATATCAGGCTAGTCGTGCCCGTCAGCTGTGTTGTCATGCCTTCATTAATTTATGCATGGCATCGAAATTTTCAATGAAATAAAAAAAGGGGTTTTTTTTTGAAATTTTTATTCAATCTAAAGGTTACAGCTCATTAGACCCACCCGGGACCCGACCCGCACTGCCTCGCCTCGTGCGGTTCGTATTCTTTATATGAATTTGTATGGATGTGCGCTCACTACATCAACTCCGTAACGTGGCGGCTGTGAAATTCTACAAAATACGCGTCATGGGTGTCGTTTCCGTGGTTTTCAGGGGCGCTGGTGACGAAAATGAGGTCTAAGTCAATATCCAAGATGACGGCTGTAAGATTTTGCCCATGACGTATACTTATTTTGTAAAATTTCGCAGCCGCCATCTCGGATTTTGATTTTGAGCTCATTTTCGTCATCAGCACCCCCGGAAACTATGGAAACGACACCCATGACGCTTATTTTGTAAAATTTCACAGCCGCCATCTTGGATTTTGACTTCGACCTCATTTTCATCATCAGCGCCCCCGAAAACCACGGACTCCAAACCCATGACGCATACTTTGTAAAATTTCGCAACAGCCGTCTTGGATTTTTACTTCGACCTCATTTTCGTCATCAGCGCCCCCGAAAACCACGGACTCGAAACCCATGACGCATGTTTTGTAAAATTTCGCAACCACCATCTTGGATTTTTACTTCGACCTCATTTTCGTCATCAGCGCCCCCGAAAACCACGGACACGACATACATGGCGCATATTTTGTAAAATTTTACAACCGCCATCTTGGATTTTGACGTTGACCTCATTTTCATCATCAACACCCCCGAAAACCACGGACACGACACCCATGACGCATATTTTGTAAAATTTTGCAGCCGCCATCTTGGATTTCTACTTTGACCTGATTTTCATCTTCAGCGCTCCCGAAAACCGCGGAAACGACACCCATAACGCATATTTTGTAACATTTCACAGTCGCCATCTTGGATTTTGATTTTGACGCTGACTGTACCTGATAATCTCAAGAAATAGAGAAGGTCTAATAGGAATAAAACACGTTTTAGATAAAAAAACGTTTAATTTAAGCCCTCAGTAGGTAATAAAAGAAGGGAAAATCAAAACTCTTATACTGACAACACTAACAATATGGACGCATCATTCCATAAGACAATTACAAACTGAACAATTTATTGATTAATTAAATAAGACGATATCTGAATGTGCTACTTAAACGGGAAATGTGATCCCATTCTGTTTTGTTTTTAGCCCCGCTGCATTTTTATAGGTTCGAACGACACAAAACTGCATAATTTAATTTAATTTGACACCAGTAAATACATGTAGTCGTTATGACGTCCCCATAGTAACTGATCGACTGCGCGTCAAACTACTCCGTTTAAAGTGCTTATTACATTTGGCTGAATTAAGTCGTCTTAATTCAGTCGTTACTGAATTAAGTCAAGTGTAATCGCAATAAGCAACCTAGGATCCTAAATTCAGTAGCAAGGATGGTTTCTGACTGACTAAATCATTTAGAAGCTTATTTAGAAACGCATTTAGGAAGGTGTAAACGCATTTAGTTACTAACTTCCGTCCATAGACCGTCGCTGCGTGAGGATGTATAGTTTTATTTTGACCAAAGAGTATAGTAATATATGGGAATAGAGAGCCCTCTCGCGAGATTCTTTGTAGATTTTTGCATGGTATTAACACAGTCTACTTAAATCTAACTCCTTACAGTCGGTCAACGTAGAACATTGTCGCAGAGCAATCGTGCGGGGGGTTGCGGGGTAAAGGAGCGAAGGTTATGTCCTGAGCTGAGTAGCCATACTGCATACCTAATCGGGACATAAATTCCAGGGCTCGCACTTTTTGATTTCGAATTTGATTGACATCGTTCATAGAAATTATATTAATTGTATGTATGTTGTACCTATTACGATAATTTTATTACAAAGTCTGTTTACTAATCCAAGATGGCGGCATGCATACATTTTCAAATGATTGTTCGTGGGAAGTCATTTCCACGGTTTTCGGGGTCACTGATGCCGAAAATAACGTCAAAATCCAAATCCAAGATGGCAGCCATGAAAATTAGTAAATTGGTGGACATGGGTGTCAAATCCATTGTTTCCTGGGGTGCGGATGCCGAAAACGAAGTCTACTCGAAATCCAAGATGGTGGCAGTAAAAATGTCAAATTAGTCGTCATGGGTGTCATTTCCATGGTTTTCGGGGGTACTGATGTTGAAAATGAGGTCAAAATCCATTTCCAAGATGGCGGCTTTTAAAATTTCAATTCAACCACCATGGGTGTCATTTCCATGGTTTTCGTGGATGCTGATGACGAAAATGAGGTCAAAAACTATATTCAAGATGGCGGACATGAAAATTTTCAAATTAACCGTCATGGGTGTCAAATCCATGATTTTCGGGGACGCTGATTACAAAAACAAGATCCATTCTCAAACACCAAGATAGGGACCACGTTTTACCTGGCAAATTACATTTAACAGATAATTTTTTTTGACCGCCGTATATGATCGAGGAATACTTAGACTTTATTTCCAGCATCAGCATCCACGAAAGCCATAGAAGTAATAACCATGAATAATAAGTAATTTTCTATGGCTCCTTCTTGGATTTGGGAATATTTTATGACTCTTACCTACCCCCGCAAGCGTTAGTCACTGCGACTGTAACCTCGAAAAAATTTGTAGTTTTAAATATTGTTAGAAAATTCCAGGATAAGATGGCGAAATTGCTGCTACATACCTTTGCATTATTTTGTCAATCGTCAAAATTACGCATGCGTGGTTTTCTTTTTGCGTGTCACTGTTTCTATAAAACGTTAATTAATTTGGACGTTTGTTTGACAAAGTTTGTGTAATTTGTTTTATGTGACAACCCTATGACAAGTGTTACCAATTTTGACATTTCATAGGACCTGTCAAATGTATGGGTGGGCGTTGACCCACTGTATGTAGTAAGTAGGTACACTGTGGTATTAATATGTGATTTTTGTATTTGAAGTCTCTTGGAAACCAAATCAATAAAGAAGTATTCCAGTTTGATTACAGTACATAATCATCTGACGCACTTGTTTAAATAAGCGGGAAATCCCCGTATAATTTGGCCATGAAACAGAAGTTGCCAGTTCGAAAAAATCATTTGTAATCTCATTATACATATATAAAACCTGATGTACTGTATACTTTTAAAAAAGATAATTCAAACTATGTAATGTGAATTGTCATGAAATCATTTAAATCTGCCGAAATCTGCCACTTTTGTGAATCGTCAGCATGATCTGCCACAGATAAAATTTTGGAGCGAAATCTGCCAAAATGGGAGAAATCTGCCACTAATGGTCACACCGACTAAATTTAGGACAGTGTGATCAGAAGCTTCTAATTTGCCCTTCTGAATTAAGACGTCTTAATTCAGCCAAATGTAATAAGCGTTTAAGACAATGATATTATAAAGGAAAGATACGCTACGTTCATACTGAGCGGCGTTCAGATATCGTTGAGTTATTATTTTCAACTACGACTGCGACAGATAATACGGAACCTATGATACAGAAAGAGATAAGTAGCTATCTGAAGTGTGTTGCGTTTGGAAGTATACACTGGTAAATCAAAGAGTATGCGGATTTGCCAACAGAAGAGACGTTGAATATAACAATAGGTATATTACACTGGTAATGATGTAGGTATTAAATAAAACAACAAAGAAAATTGCTATCTATTTATTTACAAACAAATCCTAACTAATATTATATACCTAACTAAGTAAGTTTGTTTGTTTGTTGCTTTTTCACGCCTGAACCACTGAACCGATCATCCTGAATTTTTGCATATACGTTGTCAGGTGTACAGAAACGAACATAGGGTACCTTTCATCCCGATAAAAAATACTGTTCCCGAGGAAAACAACAATAACTACAATAGATGGCGCCACGTGTCTTTCGAATCATGATTGAATTATATTATCCCGAAAAATACGACCTATATAGATTTTTTTCATTTTGTTAAAATAATGAAGTATCGTGATTTTTATAATACAAAATTTTACCGGGGCTATCACAGGTACTGCAGTTTTTTTCAGACGCATGTATCCTTTCAAAGTAGTATATTTGTCTTCCTGCTTAAAATGTGCAGAACAAATTGTACTACTTTTTGTAGGCATCCAGTCATGTTCACGTCTTTCCGCCTGAACTATGCTGACTCATTTATATTTAATTAAATCATCACTCGGAAATCTGGACATTAATAAAACATAATGAGTAAAAAGCACGTTTTATCTAGTACATTACATGATACATTCTAATTTTATTAATAAAATATCTAATGGCGCGCTATTACTATCTCATTCTATGTCATCTTAATTATAAAACGTTGAAAGCCAGAACTCGTTATGATCATCATAATATTATTGTTAGAAAGACGCTCACTATCTAACAAGAAAACTCACGTTGCGCAATCAAGCGGCTAACGAAAACGAACGCTATGTAACGTAAACCTACCCAAATTGGTCCGCCCACCATAATCCGACCACTAATTGTTACTGCATTTTATTATTAACACAGTGTATTATTAAGCTAGGTCTTATTGGAATTTGAAACTACACTTTTAACTTTGTTTACCACTAAAAGAGATTTTATAGATAGTAGTTTTGTTTCGCGATAATATTACAATTCTTAACGAAACGGTGCATTAAGCGCGTTTTTAATAGTCAAAACGTCAAAACCAGACATGGGACAATTAGAGAGTTCTGTAAAGATTTAAACTGAATTTAGTAAGTTTAAAGTTTATGTGGTATAGAATAATCGATAGACTTCAGTTACGAGTAGTTAATAGATGTTTTAATTTATAATTAGTATGCAAAACTTATCAAAATAAAGTGGACGGTGTTATAGCTAGTAACACTACAGTACTGATCGAATACCGACCGGAGGTCGGTATAGGGGCAATTACCGTGTTCACTTTAACTGATGAAATTATATTTGAGTTATAATAAATCAAACCTAGAAATAATTGTTATTATTTACCTATTTGATAAAGAATCTTGTGACCGAAATACGACCTACTATAAATTGTTTATTTATTTTGATAACTGTATTTTAATTTCATGAAAATTCATTATTAGCACCGTCGTTTATGGAGAAAAGCAGTATAATACTTACATGATTTTCAGTTAACTGTACTTGTTATTGGTTTTATTCTAATATCATTTATTTCTAAAAAATGTTTACTATCTATCGACATTGTTTATTTCTCTAAAAATATTAAACTTTTCAATAATTGAAGTAGTTGAAAAGCGGTCGGTTGTTAGGTAACCGTTTTACATCATTTCATAATACCGTCCACCCTCAAAGCTTATCGTGATTTGTACACATTTCGAAGAGCTTAAACTTCTTAGCTGAAACTTAAAGTTTATATGACTACATTGTAGACTTTATGTTAGCACCTTTCGGCTCCTTTATCTGACCTTGGATATCAATCAACTAGGAAAAGAGTACCCATTGAGACAAATCGAACGAGCTGAAACTATTGATAAAACAAAACAACTCGAAGGGCTTATATTAATACATTGTGGAGTAGACGGATTTTTTCTGTGACAGTCATGTTGTATTTGAATTCCGACCTCATTTCCAGAATCATCATACCCAAAAACCATAGACAAGAAACCATAAAAAAACCATACTCATGAAAATAACTTTTTGAATTTTGACTCATCCTCGGCATCAGCACTGCCGAAAATAAATTTTATGGCGACCATCTTGGATTTTGAAGTCGCCCTCGTTTTCTTCATCAGAACACCCTAATGCCATGGAATTAACACCATGACGACTAACTCTTAAATTTTCAGGGCTGCCATCTTGGACTCTGGGTTTTTCCACAATTTTGATATCATCAGCCCCGAAAACCATGGAATTGACACCCATGATGAATAATTTACAATTTTTATAGCCGCCCTTTTGGATTTTGGTTTTGCTTACATTTTTGGCATCAGCAGCCCCGAAAACCATGGAATTGACACCCATGATGAATAATTTTCAATTTTTATAGCCGCCATTTTGGATTTTGGTTTTGCCCATATTTTTGGCATCAGCAGCCCCGAAAACCATGGAATTGACACCCGTAAATAATAATTTTCAATTTTTACATCCGCCACCTTGGATTTTGGTTTTGCCCTCATTTTCGGCATCAGCAGGCCCGAAAACCATGGAATTGACACCCATGACGAATCATTTCCAAATTTTTATGGCGACCATCTTGGATTTTGAAGTTGCCCTCGTTTTCTTCATCAGCACATCCGAATGCTATGGAATTAACACCATGACGAATAACTCTTACATTTTTATAGCCGCCATTTTGGATTTTGCTTTTGCCAACATTTTTGGCATCAGCAGCCCCGAAAACCATGGAATTGACACCCATTATGAATAATTTTAAATTTTTATGGCCGCCATTTTGGATATTGGTTTTGCCCACATTTTTGGCATCAGCAGCCCCGAAAACCATGGAATTGACACCCATGATGAATAATTTTAAATTTTTATAGCCGCCATTTTGGATTTTGGTTTTGCCCAAATTTTTGGCATCAGCAGCCCCGAAAACCATGGAATTGACACCCGTAATTAATCATTTTCAATTTTTACATCCGCCATCTTGGATTTTGGTTTTGCCCACATTTTCGGCATCAGCAGGCCCGAAAACCATGGAGTTGACACCCATGACGAATAATCACTAATTTTGTATAACCGTCATCTTGTATTCCGAATTCGATCAATTTTTTGGCATGGGCATCCGAATAACCCATGCAACTAAGAGTTTTGTTCCAATAAACGCATTTGTTACAACTAGATTAAAGTAATAAAAAAAAAGGTAAATTATTTAATATAACTTCTGTAGTTTAACATCTTTTGGCGAGGTTGAGATTGCGAGTAAAATTGGGACCAGCGGTATAAGCTCTAAAGGCCTCTACACACCTAAGCCGCCGGCCCGGCGGCTTTACCCGCCGGGTTATGCCGGCGGCCAACTAACGCGAACTAAGCGAGCGAACATGACGCAAAACAAGCCCGGCGGCATGACCCGCCGGGTAAAGCCGCCGGGCCAGCGGCTTTGGTGTGTAGACCACTTAAGAGAGCAGCGCGCGCACACCGTCACGAAAAAGGTTTAAACGTTGATTCTTATTTAGTTATTTATATTCCGTTCCTACAGACAAACCGTGGAAATGGTTTTGTGGGGCATTGATCTTAATTAATGTAACGTTTTTGTAATATTTATTTGCTCTGCAAAAAAGAGTACGAAAAATGGGGGTGCCACTAACAATAAGCGCTCTGGTAGAAAGTCGAAGTAAACTTCTACCGCGCATCGCATACATAAGTAAACACACCGTTTTTTTACTTTAATCTAAAATGGAATGGGGCATCAACCGGGGACTGCTCACTGGTGCTCTATGAGAGTGCAGTCAAGGACTGTCCCCGGGGGATGTAAGACAAGAGGGCACAAGAATGAGTATTGCAAAATATAGAACCTTAAATTATTGGTCTATTGATACGGGTGTTTAATGGACAAGTCCAACTTCTTTTTCTGGTAGAAAATTGGTTTGGCAGACGGTGGCCCACTAACTCGCTAGCTGGGCCCCCTGGAAAACCGCCAGAACAGGCAAAAGGGGGCAACACCTCTGTGGGCTGTTAAGGGTATCGAGATCGAGAGGTGAGACCCTGGTTTCAGCAAGTTTGCAAAGGGCAAATTTGGTGGACGGTATTAGGTATGTCAGTGGTCGGATTACGGCTGACAGTTATTTCCCGGACGGAATTAAGGCGGGCAGCAGATTTGAAACTACTTGTCACTTTTTACTTCATATCAAAACGAATTAAATGTGAATTTTATATTCCTTCCTAGATTTAATAAATATATGAATTTTACTTTAATATGAGACCTACACCATCAGAGTTTCCCTTATCAGTCGCTATGTCTGAATAAAACAAAACTGATGGTCCTTAGGAGGTCGGTATTTGGTGGGTTTACGTTATTGTGCCTACGATTTCGCTTCTGGTTGATTAATCTATGACACGCATGCTATTTGTCCTTGTCGCGCTGCAGTTGCTATCATATTCTCTATCCTTTTCGAACAACCATGTTAATAATCCAAAATTTATTTGTAAATGAGAAATAAAACCGTGATAAAATAAAAATATGACATTTTATTTACATTATTTTAAGGTAAGTTAAGGTATGAAAGTCCTTCACTCTTATTAATCTTTGAACCATAGTTTTTACACCTTCGTAGGACACAACTTGGCATTTTAGATTTCCTAATGTCACACCACTGACACAAGTTGTTTCGCTCGCTGATATTGGCCGACTAAATCAAATTACAACAATTGTCTGAATTTGTCTGCAACAATTTTCGAGCGCTACTGCGATATCTACCGCTTTTTGTATATAATATCATTGGTTTAAGAGTAGTTTTTGATGCTTCAGTATTAGGCGCTATCACAGCTTCTGGTACTTTCTGTATTCTGAGGCTCTAAGATATTTTGACAAAAAAATTAAGTCTGCTGCTTAGACCTATATATACTCTTTGTGTCTAAGGTCTGCTATTTTGAATAAAGTACTTTCCCTCCATGACCGTGTGTTTTGAGACACCTGGTACACGGAGTACATTTATTTAATAAAATTATGTGCTTCTATGCTTCTATTTAACTAAGGGCTGATTTTATAATCGCCAGATAAATTTTATCAGGGGAATAAGTTCGACGTTTTGACAGCTATTGTGTAGGAAATATGTCATACCGTCCACGGACTTAGTCCGTGATACCGTCATATTTATTCCTTAGATAAAAGTTATCTGACGATTGAAAAATCGGCCCTAAATCTAAAATTAAAATAGACTGATGCTACTAATGTGCTCGAATGGACAACCAAATCGTTTGATGTCACTTTTTTTTAAATTGTTGAACTATCCTGGATACTAGTTCCTAAGATATTACGTATTAGTTTTCTACTCTTTTTAAAGTAATGAAATGCAGGTGAGGTATACGTATATTTCATTTCATTGCTTCTTGGAATTTCTGTCGTCAAACTTAGCCAGTTAATCACACAGAAAGGCACTATGAGGTGGTCTGTTCCACAGTAAAATTCTCAATGGTACTCTCTGTGTAAAATAAGAGATTATTTCAATAATGCGACATAATGTTCTCCAAAGCAAAGCAGACATTGATGTCACAAAACTACAAAAAAAATGTAATAGAGTGCGCGCAAGATAAGTCTGCGCGCGGCCGAAATCGGAACTAATCACGGTCCACCAAAGTGTGTACCGTTTTATCAATTTCGATAGTAGAACTACCTGATTGTAGGAATATTTAACGGGAAAATTATGTTTAGCGATAAAAAAGTTAAGCTTAAAACGCGGTAATTTGAACTTATGCGATCATGGAAACGTTTAGCACGCCCTCAGTCACGCGCAGAGTTATCTTGCGCGGACTCTAGTACTCACTATGAGTGAGTAATTTTTTTAATAATCGAGGCAAAATAGAAAACTAAAAAAAAGGGCAATACAAGTGGAGAGTCCACGAACTTTACTGGATGATTTCCCGCCAAAAACTCGTCATCTTTTATGGAAAAGATTTTTTACTTTTTATCATACTGGCAACTGAATTTAGCAGTCAATGTCAGTCACACAGACTAGATAGGGTAGGGATCATAGACATAATAAATAAAGACATGAAACGTTCTACTATATAAAAAATAGTTATGCAAATGTGAGGAAAATCGACGCCAATATCAAAAAAATACTGCCATCTCTTTCTAACTTTTTTAATTTTGCTTATGTAAAAAAAGATAGTAATATTTTGACAGCTACCGTAATGGCAACCCGTCATTTCTGGCGACAGTAAAATACCTAAGTGCGGCCGGTCGCCATTTTATTTTCTCGCTGTTTGTTATTAACTAAGGGTACGTCGACTGTCAAATGCGTTCGAGCTGTGGTTATAATTTGTTGATTTTTGGAGTAAATAGCAGTTTTATTACGCTTAAACTTGGTTTTATTGTGGGAATCGTCGATAGCAAGATGCCGAATTGCAATATAATCGGATGTGGCATCAAAAGAAGCGGAAAACACCCAAACATAACTTTGCACTGTACGTATTTTATTTTAACTGAAAAATGTTTAGATTTAGATAATGCTGGTTTTATTGTTGAAGACTTTCAACAGTAAAGCATTCATAATTTTCGTTTTTACTTTATTTTCAAGATTTGTACTTCAATAAATCATTTTGTTGATGTTTTGTTGTTATTGAAGAGTCAAGTGATAGAGTAGTGCATTTAGACATTGTTTTATTTATCGATAATGCTATTTTATGCTCCTTTTTAGTTTTATGTTTTACTTTTAAGGCTGCCTACTAGAAAAGGTAAAAGAAAACTGTGGTTGGAATCCATCGGAGTTGAAAATTTAAGGACGACAACAAAAAACATTTTTATTTGTTCTCTTCATTTCGAAGAATCGTGTTTCAACCGAACACTGGGTAAAATAACATTACGTGACGATGCTTTACCCTGAAGAAACCTACTGGTAAGTAATATTATATACATAAATGATCTCTTTGAAAGAAATAAAAGATAAATGGTTCTTTTATTAGACGATAGAACGGCTTTAGAATGTAAAAATAAAAACAATTATGAAAATGATATTAATGATTCGCTATTTAATATTATAAATTGGATAAATGATAATGAATAAACGAGATAATAATTTATTGTTTCCAAAATATTTTCACATTTTAAAATATAATTAAACAAATGTCTATATTACTCGTGATTGATACTTATGAAGATTATAATAATAAAATGACTTGGAAACCATATAGCAGAAATTTGTAAACAATTAAGTAAATCTGCATATGCACTGCATCAGCTATCAAAAAATGTAAACACTAGTAACAGCATATCACAGATCAGAAACCTCAATTCTATGTTACAGTGTTATTTTTACGTGACAATCGACTGATAGGCAGCTTATATTTAAGATGCAAAAACATTGTTTTAGGTCAATGTGTTCTCTAAAAACAACACATGTACCGTTTTTTTTAATCTTTAGAATTGCCTCTTACGTCAAAACTGCATTGTTTGTGAGGATATTATTTTTAAAATTGTCCACAGATGTTCAAGCATAATATTCTAAAGCATATTTACGCATAATTATATTAAACCATTATTTTTATAAACATAATACATACGCATAATAAGTAACTCCTAAAATGCTAGACACTACGTGTACTATACCGTTATATTTAATGAAATTTGTAGGTATGGTTCGGTAGGGTGTTTTATTCTACATTATCTAAAAATAGAAGTTACAAGCCAAATTTGTACTAACGGGTCTTAAAAAAAATTAACCCTAACCTAACCAGTTGTCGTTTATGGATGGCCTAGCTACGCTCGGAAAACAAAACTAGTCTCAACAATAATTAGCCCAACATAAATTGTATGGCAAAGTATTATTATGGAAAAAAGGGATCCCTTTCTTACCATCATTATTAATTTACCGAATTTGATCTCATAGATTGATTTGAGACTGGGTGGGAGATATCACTTGCTTGTTTTTAATATCTGTAAAGCTTAATTTTATTTTATTTGATTTCAGGTCCACACAGAAATGATAAAGAAATTAAAGGACAAGTGTCAAAATCAGTTAAAGAAAATAAAGAGAATGAGAATATTAGAAGAAAGACAAAAAGAATTACTCATTTTAGTAATATTATTAATATGAAATATACATGAATTTAAGATTCAAATATAATGCGAAGAAATATTCTGAAAGAATTTCATACAGAAATTACTTGAACAAAATAATATTATTTAGAAATGAATAACTTTGATTTATTTTATAATATTAAATACTTTATTATAATTATTGTTGACTTTTTATTAAAACCCACAATCATCTGCATGTTCGAAGAGGTTTGTAAACAAAAAAGGGTTGGAAACATTAATATAAAAAATATTAATTATGGTGGTTCCGCCTGTGAAATCATATTTTCATAAAATTTTTGTAAATTGCAGCTTTGTATGTCGTAAACATGTTGCGATAAAAATAATTTAATTGGTATTCAATTATAATCTTTAATGAAAAATAATAATATACTACACAGGATAAAGTTTTATACAGACCCTTGACGGAACCACCTTATGTAACAGTAAAAAGAAACCATGTGGACAGCAGCAAATCAAGCAAGAAAGGTCTCCTCTGTTTTAGAGCTCAGGGCGACGACGAATCCATCGCCGCGCCGCCACCGTGTCATGACGCATGACTGTGAATAGGCCCTAAGGGCCTTTTCGCTGTCATGCGGGTTCGACCCCGCGTGCGAGCGTCACCCGCATGCGTGGCGCCCGCAGTTTACCTTTTCGTTCGTGTTTCACGCATCACATTATATACATCTTTGAAAAGGTGAAATTCAGGCACCACGGGTGCGGGTGACACACGCATGTGGGCACGAACGCGCATGGCACTGAAAAGGCCCTTATAGGTATATGCGACGTTGCCACCAAGACATATCGCCGTTGCCACAACGCCAAGCATACTATTGACCGCTAACATATGTGGTCAGCAATGTAATTATATACCTAAATCAAGAGCTGGACTGGACATAACGACAAAACCAATTTGCCGTGTGTCCGGTCTAGACAGTTATGCGATTACTGATTCTAGTGATCATACGGTCGCGAGTTATACTTTAATCAACATATAATTAAATACTGTATTCCAAATTGCAAAAAACGAAAGAAAATTTGAATTTCGGAAACTACGGTCATAGTAAGAAAACAATTACAACAATTAAAAGTGGTATGTACAATTATGTAGGTACCATGATAATAGAAAAACATTATTATAAAGTTTTATCGATGTCATTTTTAAAAAACATCGATAGGGCCTACTCTAGTAACCGCCATTTTATTTTCTCAGCAAAGTTTAGGTATACACGCTTTTTTTGTAGGTATGCCAAGTCCATAGATTTCCTTATGTCGATGGTAGGGATACAATGTCAGTCAGTCATGTCATTACGGATCTCCCATTTCACTGTAGATTTGGTCGATCTCTACTAAAATTTGCTTTAAATTATATTTCTGTTTTGTCAATTTTAATGAACGATTTGCCCTAATTTTTTCTGTCTTACAATAATTCATTAGAATCATCAGTGCACTTCAGAGTAGACAAAACATAGTTGTATCTAATTTGTTTGAAATAATCCAAAAATTTATTATTTTGTGTTTTCTTTTATTGTTAGTGGTGTGGTGTATTGAATAGATTGCCAAAAGAGTTTCAAGCTGTCGTATTTCCGAGAATATTACTGCGTGTACATGAATAAGTGATTTTGTGATTGTAGAATAACTGGCGTCAATATGTGTGGAGGATTTACTTGTTCTAAAAATGCGTTGATTGCGTTAAACATTCTCTATGTGGTAAGATATTTTGTCACAGTAATAATGTGTGGTATTTTTGTAATGTTAATTTATTCACCTTACGGTTACACTTATTTTGAGCACTCTTTATATTCAATGTGCAGTGTGCTGTATCTATTCTTTATAATTTATTATGTGATTGTAATAATATTGTCAGGTGGTGGCCAGCATCCTGATATCAGTGGCGGTGTACGGGCAGGCATCGTCACTGGTTACCAACCTGCCGATTGTGGGAGGTATATTGGCATGTGGGGTGTTCCTCATTTTGATTTCTCTGCTGGGATTGCTTGGAGCTGTCAAACATCATCAAGTGATGCTATTCTTTGTATCCTTTTAAGAAATCCTTCACAGTAAAATTTACTGTGTAAATAATACATAGTAATACATACAGGATCACTTGTTACAATTACTACTTGTATAAATATTGAAATGAAAATTAGCTTCCTTGTCAAAATTATGTTACTCATATATGTTTTATGTGTCACCTACATCCTACATAAATAATTTAGGTACAGTAAGTAGTATTTTTCCAGCTTTCTTAAAGTTTTAACAGGCATGTTACAAATGTTATGTGTACAATGGAGGTATATGTAGACTATTTTAGAAAGTCATTGTTGTACATTGCCTAAGATCACAAGGTTTTTTAGGCACATGCTATACTCTCAATATTTATCACTGTGCTATATTTGTATCGCAATATTTATTGCATTTAATCCATCAATACACTTATCTAAATGCTTAATAAATATCACAATTCAGGATCGCAATCCAAATATTGTGATAAATACTTTGCATGTAACATTCGCCTTATATCCTTTGGTTTAATCATGTAATTATTCATCATCATCATCATCCCATTATTGTCCCACCGCTGGGCGTGGGCCTCTTCTCAGAATGAGAAGGATTTAGACCACACTGGCCTGGTGTGTGATGGTGGACTACACACACCATGTAGAAGGGCGGATTTTTTAAAAAGTGTACATATTTTGTATGATGGTTTTAAACGTTTCCTCTGACTAACTTTTTGATGAATTCGATGCATGTTTTTCTTTATAACTTTTTAATTGTCACTGATTACTAGTTGGTCATTTAATGTTAAGGAATATTAACAAATAAAAAGTTATATAGAAAAACATGCAACAAATTCATCAAAAAGTTAGTCAGAGGAAACATTTAAAACCATCATACAAAATATGTACACTTTTTAAAAAATCCGCCCAGAATTCTTTGGAGCCCTTTCAGGTGTGCAGGTTTCCCCACAATGTTTTCCTTCACTGTTAACGCAAGTGATAATTAAATTATTATCTGCACATGATTCGAAAAGTCAGAGGTGCGGGCTGGGACAGAACTCAGACCCTTCTGCATAGAAGGCAAGCATTCAACCGCTAGGCTATCACTGCAAGCATGTAATTATTACTACAGCAATTGTATGGACCCTTCTTCAATACACTGACCATGATTTTGAGAGTGAAAACTGAACATGACAGGAGATAGAAGTAGAAGTTGCTCCCTATATACAAGGTGTTATATAAATAACACACAACCTCTTATGGGGTCACTGTACTCATCATTATGAACAACTTTTACTATGGGACCAAATATGAAATCTCAAAAAAAAAAAACTACTTTTTCCTACACTTATGTTTCCATAACTCGTCAAAATGTAGGGAACAGCTGGGTTTTTTTCGCCATTTCTGGTTTGTTCCCATAGTAAAAGTTATTCATAATGATGAGTACAGCGACCCCTTAAGAGGCTGTGCGTTATTTATGTTACACCTTGTATAATAATTAATTGTGTCGTAGGCTGCCTATTCTTTTGGGGTCAGAGTTGCTTATGTAGGATATGGAAATACCTCTTTTTTTCTTTTCTCTATTTTCTTACATTAGAGTAAGTATTCCATTAACAATTTTTATAGTTTTATAACTTTTGTTTTAGTATAAGTTGGACCTTTTTACAGAAAAATAAAAAACTTAACTCTGTGTGCAGTACATGGTGATTCTGTTTCTGCTGTTTTTGGTACAGTTTTCAGTGGCATGTGCCTGTCTCACTGTTAATTCGGACCATCAGGAGATGTTGGCTCGGCAGGTGAGTCAGTGGATTGTCTAGCTATATTTTAATCATTAATAATATTATCTGATAAACCTATTTCTGTTTCAAACTTAGTTGCAGAAGTCAACAGGTGCATTAATGGGTTGTCCTGCGTAAGCGACAAACGCGATGCGAAGCGATGCTGCGAACGCGAAGAATGCGATCAAAACAATGGCATTCTCTGCTGGCGGCCTATGTAGCAGTCTGCGGCGAGACGCGACGTTACGTGTATTTTCATCGCATCGTGTCGCCTGGCGTCGAATCGCGTCGCATTTGTCGCTTACGCAGGACATCCCGTTAATGCACCTGTTGACTTCTGCAACTAAGTTTGAAGCTGTGTGATGACAAGTTTTACGAACTAAGTGGCTATAGAGTGTAATAAATTGCGCACTAAAACTTTACAGATAGTTGAATCCTCCAAGAAGTGATTTAGACTAGGGTTGCCAACCCCAAATTTCAAAAACTAGAATGTGAAGTTGGAAAAACCAGGACAATACTGTTAAAACAGGACGCAGTAATAGAGTAGCAATAGTTAAATTAATATGTAGTGAAAATAGTTTAAATAAAATTCAAGTAATAATAATAATCATATTTTTAATAAAAGTATTTGAATAAAATTATACATGTTGAAAACGAAAATTTTAAAATACACGACCTTATTAGGACGGTTTAAAAATCCAGGACGCTGCTTAAAAACTATCTAGGACATCACAGGACACTACAAAAACTAGGACATGTCCTGGGAAAAAAGGACGGTTGGCAACTCTAATTTAGACAACGAGTGCGCCACTTGTCTCAATCGCTACGGTGCCAAAGTGTGTATTATAAATTGCTCTTGTGTTAGTTGTATCGCCAAACAATAGTTAGATGTGTGCATACGCACCATGCGGCTACCTCTCATAAACAGGAGTTGGGCGCGTCTTCTTGGATTGAACCCACTGCAGTGGATTCGGTGCATTAGTAAGATTTTCATCACTACTTCTAAAATTCAGTGTAGTAGTCAGAAATGACAGCAGCCATGACTGCAGTCAGCAATACAAAGCTGATGTCATTCTCATAGATACAGCTCAATTTATTAATAAAAGGGTGTTTGATGAGATAGTATTAAAATTTTTACGCCAGCACATCAAGCTACCCGAAACTGTCAAATTTTCCCACTCAACCTTGAACCTAATACTTTTGCGATAAAGATGAAAATCTATTAAAGAAATTTGACAGATTGTAGTAGCTTTATGTGCTGGCGTCTGTACATTTCATAAATAAAATACTACTTAAATATAATTATTATTTTAAAGAAAACAGATAGAAAATGATACGTGAAAAAATATATAAAATCAACAAAAATGGAGCAACTATATAAACACTTTCGAAGTTTGTGGAGGCCGTTTCTGCCGTCCGATTTCTAAAAGACCGTTAAGTGACATTTTGTCAAATTTGAGTTTTATAAACTACATTTTATAAAGCGCAACTTTTTCTATGTCGACCAGTCACTAGATTCAGATACTTTTACAGAAACATTACCATATCATACAAGATTGTCACATTTCAACACAGAAAAGCAGGACTAAAAATAAAAAAGTTTTTTTTTTAAAACAATATTAGTCTCATTAAAAGTTATACAATGAGTTACATCTAAGGACAACAATTTCCACGTTTTTGCTCTAAACTCAAAATTAGATTTACTCACTTAACGGCCTTTTAGAAATCGGACGGCAGACTTTCTGTCCTCGTCGCGCGAAACTTATTGTACGGAGTACAGAGTGTGCAGATCTTAAGTTTTATTACAAACACAATTCTTTTTTTTTTGTTCTAATATTTATTTTAATTTATGAAAGATCATTTTAATATCTTTTAGCTATGCTTCAAATCATATCTTATCATTCAAACTCAGGCCAACGTAAACATTTTATCAGCATCGTATGTTTCTGTAACTACGTATAAATAAGTTACAGTTTAGTTTATCTGTTATTTATTTGTCACTCACAAATATTTTTGTCATTTTATTATCATTGTACAGAATTATACAGAACTTTCACCTTCCAATTTTTTTCTAGACATTAGGTATTATTCAAAGACTCCATTTTGGAAAAAAATGTTACCTTCGTCAATTTTTCACAATAAAATAATTTTCCTAAAACAATTATCAATTCAGTGTGGTCACTAAATACACGGTTCCTATAGCCAAAAACGATTATAGCAGCAGATAGTAGCATTTTATATTGCCAAACTAGGCATATAAATAGACTAACGTATGATAACGTAATAGCTACTAACTTAGAATAATAACGCCTAGAAACCTAGTACGAGCACCAAAAGTGAAGCAACTCAAACTATGCCGGATACGGCAAAGTTAGCGAATCGAGCCGTCAGTGCTCAATGTCACGCTCTGTTGAACACACCTCCGAAGAAATATTTGAAAATGCCAATTTGTTGCGTAAAAAGATGCTATAGCACATCTGGAAAACATAAAAAATGTGATAAAATTACATTTCACATGTAAGCACTAACATTTAATCCATTATTTTTACGTAAATCGATCTCCAAATTAAAATTTTCATAACCTAAGATATTACAATGAAGTATTGCCAGTTGTACAGAAAAATTACCCCTAATACAGTAGACACTAACACTGTTGGAGTCTACTGTATTATGATATGATGCCCATTTTACTGTAGAAAAACTTGTTTATAACGTTAAAAATTATAGGGTGAGGATTTCGAATTCAGGGTGTTCCAATATTATTTTGTCCTGTAGGTAAGTACTATGTTATCCTTGTGCACCTAAGTATATTAATTATGTTTATAAACGGCGTTCAATTTTTTTTTGCTATTTGTCATTTGCACAATTATTATTATCGGTTTGTGGTGCAATTCAGAGGAAACCTATGTCCAGGAATGAGCGTTCCCATTTTTATTCTTTTAGGTTTCCTGCCGATCCTGTGATAGCCGATCGTTGGATCGAAATAATAAGACGTAATCGCGAAGAGGAATGGTGGAAGCCAAGTAAAAGCACAAAAATATGCTCAAAGCATTTTCGCGAAAAGAATAAATATTTAACGAAACAAGGTTTGCAAAGAATACGCCGTGGTGCTGTGCCAACAAAGGTAATGTACATAATTAAATAACTGTATCAACCATTTATATAAGTGTAGCATATTTATTTTGTATATCTGTTTTACTATAACGCAGTACCACTAGATTGATGTTGTTATTCCATTTTAGCGGTTGTTCCTGTCTTCGTCAGAATCTGACAGTGAGAATAGCGAAAACTCTGAGAAGCCACATATTAATAAGCTTTGTGTTCAGAAAATAAGTACAGAAAGCTATCCTGATTCACGTCCTGTAAGTAATCATCAACGTCATATCCTTATCGTATTTGAGGTTGGTGAAATAATGTATTTTTTACCCACGACGGACAGAACGGAGGCTATACATGCGTTTGGGATTCGAGGTTGTGTGTGTATGTATGATACCATTTTTCTCGTAAACTACTTGTTTTTCACACTTTTAATTATTTTTTTTGTATTCTAGAACACACCCATGCGGACTACGGGCCAATCATCAAAAGTGACTACTGTATTTAATCATGACTATGTAAAGACCATTAGTTCTGAAATATCCAATGAAACTGCTAACGTTCTTCCTGAAATATTTCATACAGAACCTGAGCCTGTAAGTATACTTTTTTCAAACTAAGCACTAAAAATTAGTTTTAGTACAATATCGTAATAAATTTTATGGAGTCATTTTACTTTTTCCCAGAACATTCACTCATCGGATTTCGATTCTATATTAAATTCTCCACGGAACTCAAGATTACGTCGAGAACTGCAAAGAAGAACTGTTCTCCAAATTAAACATGCCAAATTAATTAAAAATCTTAAACAAAAAAATCGCAGATTAAAGAAGCGAAACGCTTCACTCAAACAAATTATAACGTCTCTTAAAAAAGAACGATATATTGATAATGATGTTGCCAATATTTTATCTAAGAATGTTTTTGCTGCAGAATTATATGATAGTCTCTGTAAGAAAATTGGCAAAAATAAAAAGCGACCTATGCCAAAGTATACCCCAGAATTTAGAAAATTCTGTCTGACACTCAATTTCTACTCACCACGGGCGTACAATTATGTACGAGCAAAATTCAATACATGTCTTCCACACCCGAAGACACTCTCAAATTGGTACCGGACTGTCGATGGTGCACCAGGTTTCACAAGCGAAGCATTCGAGGCACTCAGATTAAAAGTAAATAGTTCTAATAAAAAGCTTATCTGTGGTTTGGTTGCCGACGAGATAGCGATAAGGCAACAGAGTATTTGGGATGGTAGTCAAAACCATGGATTTGTGGACATGGGCACGGGTACATCTGATAGTGCTGTTAAGGCTTCTGAAGCTTATGTATTTTTACTTGTCTGCCTAAACGAACATTTTAAAATACCTTTGGGCTATTTCCTGACTCATGGTCTGACAGGTACACAAAAAGCTAATCTAATCAATATTTGTTTAGAAAAATGTGAAAATTCTGGCGTAAAAGTGGTTTCATTGACCTTTGATGGACATCCGACAAATTTATCGTGTATGCAGTTATTAGGGTGCCATATTAAAAACCCAAATCATTTAAAAACAACTTTCAAACATCCATCTGCAGAACACAACGTAGCTGTGTTTTTAGATCCTATTCACATGGTGAAACTAGTGCGCAACCACTTTGAAAATAAAAAAATGTTTCTAAATAAGGAAAAAAATGAAATTAATTGGGACTTCATAGTGAAATTAAATAATTTACAAGAAAACACAGAATTACACTTAGCAAATAAATTAACTAGAAAGCATTTAAATTTTCGGAATTCCATAATGAATGTAAAGTTAGCTGTGCAACTGCTGAGTCGAAGTGTTGCAATAGCCCTCAGATTCTGTCGAGAAGACTTAAAACTGCCCGATTTTCAAAATAGTGCGGCTACTGAGGAATTCATCATGTTATTTAATAACATATTTGATATTTTTAACTCGAGAAGACTGACCCAACATGGTTTTAGTCACCCTCTTTCCTTAAAAAACAAAGAAGAAGTTTACACATTTTTAAAACAGATGAAAGAATACATTTTGAATTTAAATATAAAAATCACCCGTAAAAGAACTTACCAGCAGAGTCAAAGGTCGGATAAATTAGCGATTAAAAGTTTTATACCCGTGCTAAAAACGCAGGCCAATACGGGTTTTTTAGGCATATTAATATGTATAGAAAGCCTAAAGCATATTTTTGAGACGATCGTGATGGCAAATAGCGAAATGGATTACATTACATCGTATCGCTTGAGCCAAGATCATATCGAGCTTTTTTTTGGCATGGTTCGCATGCATGGTGGTCATAATGACAACCCGAATGCTCGACAGTTTAAGGGTATATATAGAAAATTAATGTGTCACATGGAAATAAAAGCAGGCGAAACTGGAAACTGCATTCCATTAGAGGATATTTCAATTTTAACATGTTCCTCAGCACTGAAGTGCATTAATAGCACTACATCTGCTCAAAGGTTTGATGAGGATGATGAAGAACCACAAGAAGCTGAGGCAATTGTGCCTACTGATGAATATTACCTCAATTGCTTACTTGATGTCCCGGAAAACCATGTTTTGACCAAATACATTATTGCTTATATCGCTGGGTTCGTAGTGTTTAAGTTAAGAAATAAAATTAAATGTATATCTTGCGTAGATGCCCTAACATCAGCATCTGAACTTTGGTTCCACAAATTAGTTGTTCTACGAGATAAAGGTGGTTTGAGCTATGCTTCAAAGGAAGTATTTTCTATATGTTGTGTTGCTGAGGTGACAGTACGAAATTTCACAAAAGAAAATCGACTTATAAAAAATGCTCAAGAATTTAAACGACTTCTCCTCGTGATAATGAAAACGTTCATAGGCAATTCATGCTTTGTAACATCAGACGAACACATAAACGGTCATTTCCATAATACGAATTTGATTCGTCTTGTTGTGGAAAAGTATGTTAAAACAAGGTTATTTTATATCTCAAAAAGAGAAAATACTTTAAAAGACGAATCTAAACGAAAACTGTTTAGGAAGCAGTTACAAATTCAAGGTTTTTAAATAAGATGGTTATTTTAAATAGATGTTGGTTTGATGTGGTATATCTATGATAATATTAGAATGATAAAATTATTGATTAATGTTTTTCATTTTAAGACTTTCATTATAATTACTCTCTTATAACTATAACATAACACATTATGCCTGTATTTGAGGCAAGAAGTGTTAATAATACACCCCAATTTTGCTAGTTTAAATAGATACGCGACTTAGACTCGCAAAAGAATTATTATTCTAAGTATAATTACGAGTTACGATAAAAACAAAAATTTAAACTTTTATAACGTATTAGGAAAAGTAGTTGTGACAGTATTTTTTATTAATTTAAAAAAATACATTCACAGCTTACGTTACGTACGTAACATTTTTTATATGCAACATATGCTATGGCCCAAAAACATTAAATTTTTCCCCGATTTTAGGGAAAATGATATTTCCTAGCAACATTTTTTTTAGGTCTGTGTGCGTGTCAGTGGCCGTAATTACATGCCGCTCACTCGCACATAAATACATAAATTGCTTCAATTTTTTCTAGGGAGCGTGTACGAGACTATCCTTCTAGGCGTTATTATTCTAAGGCTACTAACGTGTGGAAGGGACTACTAAGCAAAGCTATAGCTTCTTTGCTTCATTAATGATAATGGGTGTAAACAAATTCGTGTAATTCCTTCAAACTGCGTGATCTATTAATGACATAGATTAACCCCGCACGGGATTTAGCTTGATTAAAAATAAAAAAAACTTTTTTTTTCTTGCGGTAGGGTTAAGTCATCGTATCTAAACCACCTCATAAGGTTTCAATGAAAAAATAAGCAAAAATATTTTTTGCAGAAAAATAATTTTATGTGACAGAACATTTCGATGCCACGCATAAATTAATGAAAGAACGGCGACACAGCTGGCAGGCACGACTAGCGCGATATCGCTCCGTGCAGTCGGTTATCTCGGGGCGCTGAAATGACTCAGAAACAGAAAATCTGATAATTTTATAAAAAAAATATTTTTGTTGAAACTGAAAAAAACCAGTGCTTGGTCAATCTCTGTCACTAGTAGATCATGCGGTTTGAAAGAATTACATGATTTCGTTTACAGCCTGTATCTACAGGCTGAAAAATGAAGACTTTGTATCTACAAAGTCTTCATTTTAACCAGTAACGCTCGGTTAATACTTGTCGCGCATGCACTGAATGAGAGAAAGGGTAATTGTTTCGCGAAAACTATATTACTGTGAAACTTCGATCAACAATAGAAAGACACATTTTTTTTTAAAATGGATTCTTTTTTATATATTCTTTTTTATTTCTAATTCCTAGAAAAAACAATGGATGGTGATAAAAAAACATCCCTGAATATTACATACAGTTTTGTTTATACGTGCGTACTCACCGGAAACATTTGACTAGGAGCATTTACTCAATGAGAAATGTGAGTGTTGAGCCGAACCATAACAAACCTTGCACACAAACACAAACTTACTACAGTGGAAGTTTGTGAGTAATGGGCTGTATATCTGCGTGCTTTTGTTGACTTCGGAAAACTGTGCTTGCTAACGAATGTCCACGAGACGCGGTTAATTACTTTTAAATATTTCCCCATCGAAAGCTTTCGATGAGAACTCGCCCAACGCCGAGATTCGTCCTTATTAACTTTAAAAACTATGATAAAATTGTAGACATTTTCGTTTGTTTTGTTGCTGATTTAAATCAGTGCTACCTGTAAACTTTAACAATTTTGACTACTATGAACGTTATTTGATGATGTTTTTTTATGTGTTAAGGGATGGAACAAGGTAAACATGGATGTGAAAGAACGAGTTCAGGAGAGGTTCCAGTGCTGTGGCTTTCAGAGTAGGACACCTGAGAATGGTACTGCTGAACATCCTTCCTGTGACCTAGTCAATGTAAGTGCTTTATTTAGGTCAATGATCCTATCAAGTGTAAAGTGGACTGGAAAGAATTTTATTGTGCATATTAATATGCAGAATAGAATATTCTTTATTGTACACACCAGTGGCGAAGGGTGAATTTTCTTAAAAGGGAAGCCGGACCAAAAAATGCTTACCTTGCTCAAGTGTGATGCGTGAATTCCAGTAACTACTCGTTTCGAAAGGGAAGCCGATAGGAATCGAGTTGTATGGAGCCTTCGCCACTGGTACACACACAAATAAACAATATGTATATGATTAGGACTTCTTAATGATTCGACCAAAGACTGGAAGTGCCAGTAAAAGTCTTTCCACATGACGACGATGGGTCGTCCGTCCCCCATCTGTAGGCTAATTCACGTAATTTCATGACGCGCCGATCAAGTTGTTGCAGTGATGCTCCACTTAAGTTCACGCGAGCATATCTGACAGCGATCGCCTATTAACAGAATACGAAAAGCGTTGTTTTGATGGAAATTTAAGTGGAACTACACTGAAACTGAACTTCTTTAGTTACCTATGTGAATTAGGTCTCTTACCGGACGGTCACCCGTCGTCAACGTCATATTCTATTCTCTACGCGTAGGTATATAAAAAAACATTTTATTTGAACTCATTGCGTCGGATTGCACACGTTCGTACACGGCCCGTCATACTGTGAATAGACCTTAATCCAGGCGAACGTCAAGGGCTTAGTAGCTTTAAAAAAAAACTAGAATATTCTTAACGTTTAAATCTTCAAACGTTTTATTACATTTCAGAAAGCTTGTTGCCGAAATGCATTTGACCCAATACATTGTCAGTGTGAGCCATGTATGGGAAAACTAAAGGAGACAATTGACTATGCATTCAAACTGTGCGGCGGCATTGGACTGTTTTTCAGTTTCACTGAGGTGAGTTCCGTTTCGTATGTTGACTTCAGTTATCTACACTTTTATCAGTGTTCCATGAAACTACATCGTCAGATAAATAAAGATTGAAATGGCTTACTTCTACATAAAAAAATTATGTAATGTCTAATAAGATTGGTATAAGAAATAACGTAATATGTAAAAAAGCAAACATTTGTTCATGAAAGATAAAATGTCAGCCTCTGGTGGCCTCTGGTGATAAAATAAATATACTATAATAGTTAAAGATACCTATGTATTTTAGATATTAAAATTAAACTTTAAAAAAATTAAAGAACAACAGATGATTAACCCAGGCACATATTTTAAGAAAGTTTCTGACACGTGCACGAAGCCTCTTGCATTTTGTACCTACTAGAGCTGCAGACTGTAAGAATGGTTACGCACTGCATCCGATCCGAATCCGTGAAAATACGTTCCGATGTAGTCAGAATTATTTGTATGGTAGTTTACGCACTAGATCCGACTTCCGTCATCCGATTTCTCTCCATCATCCGTGAGTGTCCAATTCGGAAGAAATTGACGGACCGAAGTAGTCGTGGTACTGTTTGTATTAACGCTTTCGCATTACCTCGGATTCAAATCGGACATATACCAAAAGTGGCTCCTGAATGCCTTGGATTTGGATCAGAGATCGGATTAGTGCGTAAGTAATATCCGAATTTGGTCCGAGTTTCTTAGACTTTTAGATCTGACTTTTTCACGAATTCGGATCGGATGCAGTGCGTAAAGCAATATCCGAATTCGGTCCGAGTTTTTATATCCGTATTTTCACGGATCGGATGCAGTGCGTAACCGCTCGACCCGGCAAGTTTCTGACAGTGTGCCGTCTAGTACTAAATGTATACGCAGACACTCGTCTTTGCGCACGCGTTTGAAAAGTTTTGACAGAAGTTTCTTTTATTATGCGGGCTGCCTAAAATGTATGCATGATATAGAATATACAAACTTTACACTTTTGTAAGAAGACAAAATAAAATGTAACAAAACTCAATACGAATCACTTAACAATAATACACTTTCTATTTTTTTAATCAATCTTTTGTAAATTAATTATTGCATGTAGAATATTGTAGATAAGACGTATATCATAATCAGGAATAAGCATGAATGAAGTTATTGTTCTCGATTTGATCATTTACTTTTTCTGATAAACATTTGTATTTAACATTGAAGCATTTCAGATTACCGCTATATTAGAAGCAGCTAATTATTTGTCACTATCACTAAAATCTGTGGTGAAATGATCATGTAGAGTGTATAGAGATTGTCTACAATTAAGCGCAATCAAACTGAAACTCGAGTGTAAAATTTAGTTTGTTATTAAATTTATAAGTTAGTAAATTCAGTCGGTATCGTTACTGCAAGGGAAGCGGAAGCGCATATGAGACCGTTTTCGTGCCGTTTGCTGGCAGTGGGAATGTATCCAAAATAAATTTGGTAGTTAGCTTGCTGTTGGTGCAGATTGCAGTCCATCTACCTACATACACTGTACATGTACATAATACCTATATAAATAAATAACATTTCTTAAACTTGCACTTGTGACTAACAATCGGACGATTAATTTGCAGTTTCTGGGTGTATGGTTGACAGTAAGATACCGTAACCAAAAGGATCCGCGCGCTAACCCCAGTGCATTTCTGTGAATGATCTGACGATGTGGATTTTAATCACTTGAGGTGGATTGGTGTTTTGCTTTGGATTGCATGTGTAATTTTGATGATGTGCGCATGTCGCTTTTTAGTTTAAAATTTGCAACAGCTCGTAAATTCGTACTGAATATAAATAAAAATCTAATGCGCTCAATTAAGCGCACAGTTATCAAAATTGTTTTTACAAGAAATGGAGTTGTATGATGATGATGTTCACTAGACTTTATTTTTATTTTGTATAATATCAATGGTTTAGTTATAAGTGTGTGCAGAAATTTTATATCTTCTTAAATGCCTCGGCTGTATAACTACAAGCAATACCGCGATTGTATCAACAACAATTGCTAAAAAACAATGCATATACTATTTACATTATTTTTCTATGTACATATTTATGTTTATAAACGTGCCAAACAACAATCCAAAGAAAATTCCGGCCGATGAATCTCAGCAATCAACAACAATTCTGAAAGTTGTTTTATCAAATTTATTCAAACGAAAAGTAGTTAAAAATTATCTATCTTCTATGCCAGGGAAAAGAAAATTAAATGATCTACCTAGTACAAGACTGCATAAAAAAAACAGTTTGCCATATAAAAGCTAATTTATGATAATTATAGTGCAACATAATTTATTAACTAGCTGACCCGGCGAACTTCGTACCGCCATATATTTCTTTTCGAGATGATTTAAAAAAAAACGTTTACCTTTGCCTGACAATAACGAACACACAAAAAAAAAACAATTATCCAATTTGGTGCACTCGTTCGGAAGTTATGCGTGTATATTCATTTCGGCCACTAATTTTTATTTATATACACCTGGGAGCAAAGAAATCGAGCCATTCCTTTTTTCACTTGTCCTGGTTATTAGTTTTGGTTTCATGAATTATAATACAAAAAACTACCCTCATTGTAAAGGTTATCAAATAACCTTTTAGGCGATATATGTTTAGAATTAATCTGTTCCGTAATACCAAAAATATTAACAAATATACCTACGTGAAAAATAGAAGTGGCTCGATTTATTTGCTCCCAAGTATAGATAGATACAGTGACAGTGTGCGACGTATGTTTTTGACATAGTTATCTCTTAATCACACAGGAGTTAATACGTAAAATTATCTAATCAGCTAATATTTCTGCTTTACGTTTATGCCTATTCCTGACTCTTTATTCTGTGGTTTTAGCGTATCTCTGCTACTAGATTCTTTATTGAGATAAAGGGTCAAAAGTACAGGAATATGATGTATCTCTGCCCTTGTGGTCATTTGATAATTAGTAACTACTTCTAACTTGAAATGTTACTCGACAATCAGAAGTAGTAATTTCGAACTGCAGAGGCTATTATGTATAAACTAGCTTTGAGATATATTATCATTGTTATAAAATAAATAAAGACGTGACGTTTCCATAAACAATGATATTACTATCATAATCACGTTGACTACACAAGATAAAGGTTATCACTTATACAGTATTTTTTTTGATATGCCGCTTTCTTCGCTGCTGTAGAATGTTTTTGAGTGCATATTAGAGTGCTTAAAAAAACGAGTTTTTTTTTTAGCGGGGCATGCGTCAGTTTGCATGTTTGTTTGTAGCCAAAATAATGTACATTTCTTATTATTCATTTAATTAACATTGGTCGCTACCATTGGTCAAAGTTTCGAAAACGAGAAACATTAATGAAAAAATATATTGTTATGATTTTTTAAAATTGCTCATTCAACCTCCTGGAAATGACGACTATCGTCCTCAATCTTCCTAGACAGACCGTTTCTGCCAGATAGGTAATATAGAAAATTAAAATAAATAATCTTCTTTATAAAAACTGAAAGGAGTAAAATAATTATAATTAAATAAATAGTTTCATAAGCTTAATCACGCTGAACCAAATTGAAGGCACCGACTTCTGAAACTAAATAATAAATATTTTTATTTTATTAATCAACTTTTACAAAAAAGTGTACAGATAGCCACAGTAGTATTAGTAAGGTCTTATAATAATGGTTATTAATATAACCATTATTATAAGACTATAATATAGCAGTGTTTAACTTATATTAATTACAGGTGCAAGAAAAGTTAACTCCAATAAGAATGATAATTAGCGACCTACCCGATCTAGGTTTATTCAAACCTGTGTTTCAGGCCATCACTTTACAATAGAGTTTAATTTAACTTAATTTAACTGTTTATTTTATAGTTATTATTTTACTCCTTTCAGCTTTTTTGAAGTCGGTTTTTACTTTTTTTAAGTAATTTTTGTTAGTGCCAAATTACTATTACATCAGAGTACAAATTCGTGGACCACTGCTACTACAACGTCTACAACTAGAACGTCGTCTATAAAGGTTATCAAATAAAATATTGCATAAAAGAAACACAACCAAACCTAAAAAAAAATCATATGGGACAAACTCGAGAATATTCCGCACCAACTAAAAAAAATATTACTTAATCGGTTCACAAATTGGCTAATATCGAATTGATAACTTTCTTTTCGAAGACGGTTAAAAAAAAGTAGGAATAAAGTATGTTATTCCTTATAACTCAAAGATTCTAGTTGCAACACTAATACTTTTAAAGACGTTTCCTTTTGTTTATAACAATGCGGGGGCCGGAAGAGGGATGTGTTCAACCTACTGACACAATTATTTTGTTTGATGCGTTGTAATCATTGCCCTCAATTTTTTTTAAATGTTAGCGATCTGTATGCTAAAAAAGTTTTTTTTTTGCTATTGAAAACATAAACGTGAGCCCCGATAAAAAAGAAAACTTGTGTTTCTTATGGCACCCTAGTGCTTACCTATATTTGTTACACCACACAATTAACATAATATTAGCATGTTTGCACGTGCATGCTTGTTTCTGTTATCACGTAAGAACAAATTCATTATTTAACTAAATCGTTTCTAAAATATTACTTTTATTTTTCAGTTATTCGCAGTATGGCTCGCCCGACGTTACCGCAACCAGCCTGACCCTAACTATAAGGAACCTCACGCTATATTCCCTAGGAAAAATTACCTTTACTGAAATGTTACAATTTTATTTTAGAACTAATATTTCTGCAGACTGATTTAGTGAATTTATACTTTTCGTAGTACCACACTTTGTAAATGTTTCCTGAATATTACAGCCTATCTAGATACATACATAGAAGGGGCAAAAGTCAGTAATTATCTCTGAGGATAATCAAATGACCTTTTATTCTTATTCTATTGTGAAAATTTACTACAAACACTGTGTTTAAAAAAAAGTTTGCAGTAGTTTTCACGCTAAGTCACAAATATGGTTATATAGCAAGCATTAATTAGTCATTTAATTTCGTAATTATAAAATACCTCAAGTGTGACTAAAGTTTCGCACGAACACAATTTTTTCATGGCCCGCCATAATACATTTCAATTCTACCGCAATTAGCGTATGAATTTGTATAGATGGAGCCTTATAGCGTCACGTATGTATGTAGTTAGGCCGTAAGTAAATAAAGACATCTTATAATTTTAGTCATCATTACCCATTATCAAAATATATTTTGGGTGAATTGTGCATGTGTACAATGTGATTAATTTGTTTTGCCGTCAAATGTTACATAGTCGAATTTCTTCTCCAGTTTCATTCAATAGTTAGAAAAATTTTGTGGTATAGCAAGATGAGACCGTGACCTCTCATTTCTGTAAAGGTTTTTAGACCTATTTTTCTGTCTGTAATTTTCGTATTATATTTACGAATTCATCCAGTAGGTATAGTTTCTAGTAAAAAAGAACCAAGCGTGAAAAGAACGCGATTTAAGAATATGTGTGTCAAAGAAATGAATGAGAATGACCAATATGTTATGGTGCTCCCATAATAAGGCATGTTACATAACAAAAAACCCAAACAAAATCAAAGAATAAGAAAGAAAGGACAAGAAAAATTTAATAACCGCAGTGTGGGAGCGCCATTAAGACCAAAAACCCAGAGTCGATTGTTGATGATGATGATGTCCTCGACGTATCCGTTGACGACAACCGTATGGATTATCTAGCGTGTGCACGGATGTGACTGGCGAATCCGAACTTTGTCCTGAATATGTAGTCACTGCGTACCCAGTTGTAGATGGGCTTCGGCTTGTTTTTCGTAGTTAGCGTTTTGCTTCAAACACGCAGCTGCTCAAATGCACCAACGCTATTCTTAATCCGCCATCGTCACTCGTCATCGTTGTCACGAGATCCTCTCCCAGTTCTACGGGTATGCTACAGTGAGTTAAGAGGACATCTTTGTACCGGAGGGTCTGTGAAGTTGTTGTCGTGCTGCACATGTGTCGTCTATCTATCATGGAATTGGCGAATGAGGTCAACAAACTGATTAGACTCTCCTCATAAGGCGCTTATTAACGATATGGGACAAGACTTTTCCGGCTGCACTAAGAAGATATTCTATATGATACCTCTGTACGAGCCACTATATGAACAATCGCCTTTGCCTTTGTACAGTTTGCAAATAGAGACATTCTGCCAGTCTTGAAGTATTACTCCAGAGTACGAGACTCTTAAAATCATCTCAAATAGTCTATTATTTATATTCGGGCTTCCGTATTTAATACACTTCTGCGGGTAGACTATATGAACCAGGTTTATTATTATTTTTTTGTATAGCGTGGAAATATTCATCGTAAGACGGACACTCATCCATCCAAAGTTAACAGTAAACTTATGTAGGCGAGATCGGCACCTTGAGTTTGTGGAGTCAGAACCTCATCGAAGTGCCTTTCGAGAATTTATTGGGGTCTGTTAGCCTTTGTGAGTGGTCTCGTGTATAAACAATGGTTGTCAACGGTCGATTTGGTCCAAATAAACTACGAAGGCTTTCGAAAAAGCTTCCGATTTGGTGTGTATCCGCCATTTGTTGAAGTTTGACGGCTTTTGCAGTCCTGCAACGGTCTTCAGTATCATGTTCCCGCCTGGTATCATTACAATGCATCAGTTGATTCCCATGATCCAATTTTGATGGAATTTATGTTCAACTCTATTTTATTGTTCTGTATTTCATGCCATTAACACAAGAGCATATTTTATTCAAAATGACTGCTGATATTTGCAAAAAATTGGAGTATCTATACGAACTCTTTACTGATATATTGTGATAATATTTTTTAAATGTAACCATTTTCTCGCCATTCAAATGCGAAAATATACACCTTAAAAAAATATTTTAAAATTTTTAAAACACATCTTTGCAATGTCTCATAATGGCCATTTTTTTAAAAATACGTCTCATTCTCCTCGACTGCGGGTTCTTTTGGTCGTTCTCCTCTGAAATCCAAATTGTTTATTTATACAATTCAGTCATTTTAAAGGTATCTATTTCGGTTTGGATATAATGTACGTACATGCATATTCATAATGTAAGAAATGTTGAAAGTACTTTGTGTATATTTTAGCTTGTCTGAATGTATATTCCTTCTAGCAGTTTAATCATTAGTTAAATTTAGTCCCCGTCAGTGACAAGTTTAGTGATCCCTGATTTTTTTTCCTTTGTTATAATAATACTTATAAAAATCTAGATACTAGATATTGGCTATTCTACAGTTGAATGTTTCATATCAATTGGATGTAAATTCCTAAATAATATAAAAAAAATAAGAATATTAGTAAATATGATAATTTCTATGGCTTTATATTTTCCATGCGTACGATCAACTATGTCAAGAGGCAATTAGAAAATATTGTTTTCCATTTTTAATTTTAAATGACATAAACTAATTTATAAAATGAGGCTTAAAACTGTGACATTACTGAGTTCGTAAGTTATCTCAATATTTTGCATTTGTTTCCATTAATAAAACAATGCCATTGCAGGTAAATAGGATTAAAAACTTAAGTTGTAGGTACATTTTATCTACTAGTCAGTAGTGTAATAATTTAGCATAGATAATCTTGCTTTCAATTTTAATATACCAATAAACGTATGAGTTAATTCGGCTTTTACGGACTGAATTCGTTGTAGATAGATTAAGTGCTATCGTGAATTTGGAAGCTAGAACTGTGTGTGAAAATTTTGATTACAATTGATTTTGTTACCTGCATATTTTGTTAAACTCAATTATTAAGCTTTAATTAGATATGTTTTTATCATCTATAATTTAATATCACCAGTTCAATTCCCAGCCTAATATATTTTTTTAAGATTTTATTTTGGAAAGAAACATATTATGAATAGTTCGTTTTGTTTTAATAATTTTACATATAAAGAATGCGGTATACTTAATTATGTATGTTTATTTTGTTCAATTCCTGAATTTTGCCAACCAGAAACAAATGCATACTTTGAATTATCTATTATGTGTAAATATAGGTACATTATGTACATCATTTTGCCAAAATGAATTATCCTTGTGTATTATCTGTGTATTGTTATCTATCTAATTATTCCGAAATAAAGTGTGTAAGCATTATAGTCTGTATTATTTTTAACTACTTACTTTACTTTCCATCCAATTAGTCGAATTGTAAAAGAATTATACACTAACAAAAATATTTTCTCAGATTAGGTACAGGAATGCTGAATATTAATATCGGGTTATTATAATAACGATTGGAGTACCTACTAGTTGATAATGGACACTTCATAGCATACATATAGCCCGTAGAAGTCCACTGTTAAACAAGGACTTTCTCGTAGACCGCTAAGATCTTCACGATGGGAATAATGTCATAAACACACCTCTTGGCAAAGGGATTCGTCTTATCTTTCGTTTCGGCACGAGCTATACAGGGTGTTAACGAATTCGTGTAATTCCTTAAAGCCACATGATCTACTACTGATGTAGACAGGCCCCGCACGGGATTTAGCTTGATTAAAAATAAAACAATAAAAATATTTATTTTTTGATGCGGCTTTGTTACCGATCGTATCTAAACCACCTAATAAGGATTCAGTAAAAAAATAAGAATTATTTTTTTTGCAAAAAAAATGTTTTGTTTGTGTGAACATTTCGATGCCACGCACAAATTAATGAAAGCACGGCGACACGGCTGGCAGGCACGACTAACGCGATATCGCTCTTTGCAGTCAGATAACTCAAGGCTCTAAAATGACTCGGAAATAGAAAACCAAGATTTTTTTGAAAACTTTTTTTTCGTTGATTTTCAAAATTTCCCATTTAGGGTTAATCTGTGTCACCAGTAGATCACGTGGTTTGAAGGAATTACACGAATTCGTTAACACCCTGTATATACTATACGAGAATGAATCGTTCATTGATATTGACACCACCCAATGATACCCCCAGCCTAGGGGTGTGGTAGCCAAAAAGGATTTGTTAAAGTCACGGTTGAGGGAATACCTTCAGTTGCTATTTTAAGCTAATTTATCCCAGGCCAGATCGCGCCAGGCCAGGCTGATAGGCCGTGGGAACCGTCGCATCTGATGAAGCTCGCGGTGGCCTGACGTCGCCCGTGCGATCCAACGGGAGTCGGTGCAACAGGCCGACTCACGCCGTGGGAACAGTCGGCACGGGCCACGACAGGCCTGTCGATTAACGGGCCGTGGGACCTTACCATAAGACACCCACAAGTAGAGTGGGAGTGGTCTATTCTTGTACTTGTGGAATGGTTTTCTCTCCATGTATTGGGTGTCAGCCATATTAGTCTTCAACTGTACGGACTGTGTCTTACGTTGCCTTTACACGCTACATTAAAACCTCCATTTTCATACCTCCGGTTTCTGAGTTAAGAATTCTAGGATAAGCATAGTAACATTTGGTTACCTACGGAGTTTTCAAAAAACTGATGAATTATAAAGCATTTTTTTTACAACTCCGTCGTGACTCCGTACCAAAGACTACTATATTATACTGGCTCTCCGTAGGTACTCAAATATTACTTAACCGGTTGCGTACCGCCTGTCGTCCCAGGACGACACTTAATTGTCTTATCTATTGTGTCTATAATTACCGTGCTTGAGGTTTGTATTGCTTATCCCGAATTCTCAACTCGGAAACCGGAGGAAATTCGTTACCTATTTCATTTGTTTATAAGGCCGCAAGTGTGAAAACGAAAAGCGGTCGATCCAAGGGGGTGAAAAGTGAAAACGCCCATGACAACAACCCGTCTCATTTTAAAATGCTAAAATTAAAAGAAGCAGGTGGCCTGGTTGGCAAGCCTAAGCGAAAGGCTGGGTCTGCCCCTGGTAACCCAGGGGTTTTTGGACCCGCTGGTAAAGGACGCATTTGCAAAAGTGTAGTGTAATTCTAATTAAGCAGGTACTAAGTACTTGCGCACGGTGTACCTTTTTCTTTAAGATAGGACAATCCAAATCTTTGTGACCGTAGAGATTTGTATTTGAACACTTAATGCTGCTGCCAAGCGAGATAAGAGTCCACCCACTTTGGCGACCGACAACTACATTGCCAAAGTAAAACAAACCTTATTCCACACAGTAACAAAGAAGAACAGAATATTATATTCTTTTCTTTCCTTACCTACCGTTTTCGTTTTTTGTTTGTGTTCATTTGAGCTTTGACGACACGTTTGGTGCAGTGGCTGAGCAATTGGCTTCTGCGCAACGGGTCGTGTTCGATTTCCGCACGGAACAAATATTTGTGTGGCCTACAGATAGTTGTTCCGAGTCTGGGCGTTTGTGCATGTGAAGATTTGTGTTAATCTGTTAATGGGGAAAAGTTAAAAAAAACAATAAAAATACTTGAATACTTAGATACCTATTAGGTAGGTACTAGGGTTTCTGTTTTCTCGACATATTTTTTTTCTCGGGTCTCGAGAATTCTCGACCCCGATTTCTCGGGTTTCTCGGGTGTTTCGAGAAATTTTTAAAAAAATTAAAAAATCAGCCTACGCCCGTTTTCTGGGGTACCTTTGAACGTAGTTTATCTGTTCGATAACGCTAATATTTCGATAAACTGACACATCGCTTCTGGACACCCCAGTCAGAAGATCTTAGTTCAAACTTCAGTTAACTTTACGGACCAATTTGGGGCGTTAATCGGCTCCAGAACTTTATTCGTCGTTTTATGTCATATTATAACAAGATTATTTGGAGTTTTATTATTAGTATTTTATTTTGGTTAGTGAGTTTTATACTCCCAGCGAAATAGACTCAAGTAGTTCATTAGAGTCTGATTTGGAAGTGCTGGAGGCTATTTCAAATATATCAGTACCAATTAAAAGGCATCGAAGAAATCCATCCGAAATTTTCACGGATGAAGAGTTTAACATGAGATATCATTTTAACAAGGGCACTATGATATATACCTTTGTGAAATAACCAATCCTGCCCTAGAACCCACTCATTTACACTACAAATAGGTACGTTAGCCTAGAAATATTTTTCTTTCAAATGTAAATGAACTTTACTGCCCAATATTATAAATTACAATAAAAATTTAAAATCCTACTTATTTTTATTTAATAGTTTTAGGGCCGATTTTTCAATAGTCAGATAAATTTTATCCAACGAATAAATATGACGGTTTGATAGATTTTCTATACAAAAGCTGTCAAAACTTCAAACTTATTCCCCAGATAAAAGTTATTTGACGATTGAAAAATCAGCCCTTAGTCTGATAATGCTATGATTAAATAACAATGAGAAAATATTGTGATTTAAATTTTATATTTTAATAATGTAATGGTTCGTTTTAAAATCATTGCATATACTAGAGGAGATTTTCTTTTAAACTTGGGTCCTAAAAACTGCAAAAAGATGTATAGTTTAAGGCGAGAAAAGTACATTTAGCTGGACTTTAAAAAGAGACCCCATCTAGAGGTCAATTTACAAATTTACTTATTGTTTGGATAGTTGTCTAGCCGTCAATTTTGTATTCAGATACCCAACAATAGATGAACGGAGTTTATCTTACAGTTATTTTTTATTTGACGTTTTATGTCACATTATAATAAGAGTACTTGGATTTGTAAGTATATTATGTGTCTGTTTACTTACCTCGCTTAATCGTGCCTCGTAAGGAGAACGATCAGAAGCCAGAATGCAAAGATTACGTAACTATTGTGGCAATTTCACAGTAATTAAAAAAAATCTTTGATTTCTCGAGTTCTCGAATTCTCGAGGTATTTTTTCTCGTCTCGAAGTTGGCATGATTTCTCGACATTTCTCGACTCGAGAATTCTCGAGCAGAAACCCTAGTAGGTACCGTTTATGGTTTTTTCGTTAAATTGTTTTCGTACCTAATATAATCTATAGCCTTCTGCAATATATTTTAGGTGTACCTAGTTTAACTTTTGCTTTTTGTTTTGCATATTAAATTACCTAGGTATACAAGATTACTCGAAAAGGGGGTAGGTACTAATCCGCGGGCCACTTAGAGCGCCATCACACTAGCGTTTGTCCAGCATAGGCGTTCGATAAACGTATGCGCAGCGCAGACGCCGCGACAACGCGGCGCAGGCGTCGCGTTGTCGCAGCGTCAGTGCAAGAGTCGCTGCGTTAGCGCCGCAGGTGCGCGACGCATGCGCCACGTTACTGCGGAGTCATGTACAATGTCTTTCTTCAGGCTATACGCAAAGCCTCAAATGTATATCCTGATATTGTATATCACTTTGTGTTTTTTGCAACAGTTCATCGAATATAGGCTTCGCCATTCGAAAGTAAGAATAAAAATATTTTGATTCATTTTTTATGTGTTTACAATAAAGCACAAAATAATCACTTTCACTTTACCGTACACTCTTTAATGGGTTCTCCCATATTCTTTTATTTTCACGTTTTCGCAATAATTTTCTTTTTAAAAGCAAAGCCAACAATAGAGTTTCCTCGTCAGAATCCATTTTGTTAATGATATTTCCGAAACGACAACGCAATTGTGTGACGTCTCCGCCGCGTTAGCGCAGCGTTCTATTGACTCCAGAGGAAACGCCGCGACAACGCGACGCCTGCGCCGCGTTGTCGCGGCGTCTGCGCTGCGCATACGTTTATCGAACGCCTACGCTGGACAAACGCTAGTGTGAAGGCGCTCTTAAGCCAGGTATACACGGGTAGAGTGAACGATATAGTATCACGGTAGAGTACTAACTATGTTACTAACTACACCAATGTAGACAGCATTAGCAGAGTAAAGTACTAAAACTTGAAAGAGTAGAGTGACTAGCTCCGCGGGCAAGCTACTCTACCACTTGCCTTCCCCCACCACGGCGCCCACTCTACTTTACCGTACACTTTACCCGCTTTACCGCCTACTCGACCCATGTATACGTATAGTAAACTTACTGCTCGAGTCCCGTTCATGGCGTTTTCTTTTTTCCCGGACGATATTTGAGCGACGTACGTGCCGAACTAAGAAACACTAGTTACTCTACTAATAAAATATAAATCTACGTGTAGACAGTTACTCTACTGAAACTGGTAGAGTACTTAGAATTGGTATTACGCTAGTTGACTCTAGCGTTAACTCGACCCGTGTACACCAGGCTTTAGAGTATCACTGATGAGATGACTGTTTTAAAGGGAGTGTTTAAATTTCAAAATTCGATAATTTGTAATATAGTTTTTTCAAAAATTCTTCATCCTAATGTTATTTACGAATTCAGAAAATGGAGCTTCGAATCCTTGACTCCAAATATGACCTAAAATTTAAACACAGCTGATCGTTGTTGAGGATTCTAGCGTATTTTTTCTAAAATCTTTGACCAGCTATTTCTCTTAAACTATTGACTTTTGGAGAAAGTTGTAGAATAAAAGTTATTCATTATTAAGGGTTCTTTAACACCCTTTCGGATTAGCACCCCCTTTCCGACTAACCTTGTATAAATTAATTATTAGTAGGTACTTACTTCTCACTTTCATTGAAACTTCGTTCTGATTGTGCCATTCATAAACTCCACCATCCCTAGCGCAATAAAGTACCTACTAGTAATTTAATGTAGGTAAATTACACATAGAAACAAGAAACAAAAAAAAATATACAAATATGATTGTTAGTGTTTATTCAAATGGTTAATAATTTCATTGAAGAGTGCCAAATGGCACTAGTAGACGGTCACATTTCTATTGGTCATTTTCTCGAAAAGTTATGATGACTTAGCATTTTTCATAACTTTTCAGTATTTTTGTTTGACAATTGACATTAATTATCTTCGTATATTGTAATTATTCCAATCATTCTTCAAGTTTTCTAAATTATTACACAATTTAATTAACATTAACAATCATTTTTGTATTCTTTATGTGGGTGAATAAAGTCCACATAATTAATTTAACAACCTTGTCTTTGCTGTCGCGCAGTCGGTTAAAGAGTCGCCACTGTTCACCTGAGTGATTTAATTCCAATGTTTACAAAAGACACCAACACCAAATATGTCGAATTGTTTCACCTGGGTGATATTACCTAGGTGAAATGAATCCGAAGTGATATGAGGACACCAAAAATTCTACACTGTTCACCTAGGTTATATCACCCAGGTGAACAAAGTGGAATAAACCAAACAATCCACTGACACAAGACATTATTCTAGGGTGTTACGTTGTCGAATTGCCGTCATTGTGTAGGTGACCGGGATTCGGCCTAACACACGCTCGGGGGGTGCTCGATGTTGTAACTTTTCGATACTGCAACCATGCGATTACACGACGATGTAGCGTACCATGATACCATCGATTATTTGACTCAACGATGCACCGTTGTCGATGCTGAGACAATCGATGCATTGACTTTGATATTGCGTAGAGAACCCTCTGCATGGGAGTACGAGTGGCGGGGCCTACTCAAAAAAAAGAAACCCAGTAAAGAAACAAATCCTATTAATTCAAAAGCAAAAACAACCACTTTTGTGTCTACTCGACATCCTAACTAATATTATAAATGCGAAAGTAAGTTTGTTTGTTACCTTTTCACGCCTAAACCACTGGACCGATCATCCTGAAATTTTGCATATACGTTATCAGTTGTACAGAAACGGACATAGGGTTCCTGTCATGCCAAAAAAATACTGTTCCCGAGGAAAACAACAATAACGATAATAGATGGCGCCACGTGTCTTTCGAATCATGATTGAATTATATTATAATAGAAACTTTAGTAGTGTGTTAAGAGTTGATTGTGAAATTCTAAATTAACGCGAGCGAAGCCGCGGGCAAAAGCTAGTCAACCATAAAAAACATAATTGCAGTGACTTACTCTGAATGAAAACATCGGGAGAAATCCTGGACTACAAAGTCCACCACGCTCTGTAGAGAATAGGCCTTTACCATTCAGCTGGAAGATTAAGTACGGGCTGGTATGTATCATTTTGATTTAATATTTTATTATAGCCACGAATGCCGCTACAGACTGCAAGTTCGATTTTCATACAAGAAAATTCTGTTGCAGTTCTGGGTATGAAATGCTATATCTACATATAATCATTTAATTGGTTGTGGTAAGATTTAGATGATACTCAATACGTAAAGGCATAATCTAAAAGTAAATCAAATTAAAACGCATGACACATTTTTAGCGTCCTCAGGATGCAGAGAAAAGGGTTCGTCGTATCGTTGTCAGCGCGCATAGCGGTCGCGCAGGCCCTTTTTCACAGTCCGCCCGCGCCCTGCCGACACTGGGCGGAAAACCCTCGGTAGCTGATAGCAGACAGTCGCGCACCGCTCGCTTCCACCGCTACACTCATCGATCGGACATAACACTGATAGTGTGTTGCCTAACGCGTTCATTGAAACTGTGCGGTGACTGTGAAATTATTCAAACAACAAAACATGTCCTTCGATAAAGATGAACTTCGTGATGAGTAAGTATTGTTCTATCTATTCAGTTCACATCTTACGGCGTGCAATGACTGTCACTCGCCACAACTTAAACTAGGTGAATCGATGACTATACTACATCATTTAATTGAGATTTACTTCTTGTTTAGCAAATTCTTGTTTAGTTAGTGGCTGTATCTGGATTTGCTGACGTGCATAATTCTATTCTTGTAGTATTTTAATTTCTAGTTAATAAACGAAACTTTTTACGTTAGTAAATGAAATAGAGGGAAGGAAAAGTTGAAGTAAGTTTTAGTTGTACCTACGTAGAGATTGTTGTTTGTTACGGAATATAATAATAAACGATTCGTTCTTCTTTCATTTTATAAAGCAGATACCTATCTGCTAAAATTAAAGAAGAACGAATCGTTTATGAATCCCGCGAATATGATGTGGCATAACAGATTGTTGCTACAGCAAACAAAAAATCTGTCTCAATCTTTAGTGAATGGGAGTAAAATCTGACTCGATCGCTCCTGACTCAACTCACCCCTTTAATAACAACACAGTAAACCTTTTAAAAAGGGAGAAAATACCTTAAAGCGTTAAATACACCGTCTACATCGGTGTACACTTGTACGGTATAACATTTTTTTTAATGGTGATCGGTACATGTGTTATTTACACTGAAGGTGTGTTAATTGCTAGTAAACACTACCAAATGTGTATCAGGTTCCAACATACTAACAACATTTTGAATAGGTAAACATGTACTAAAGTACCTACCTACTACATTATGTGACTTTATATACCTACATTAAATCATTAATTATCTAATGAAACATTTTTAGATATTGTATATCATACATTAGGTAATGTATTACGTAGACTTATTATATCACTAAATATACCTCCTCGTATATTTTTTTATCATTTGTGATCTTAAATCAAACGCATTGTAGATTAACAATAAATGATTACCTAATTCTTAAAAGATGAAGTAATTTCAGACAAGGTGTCTGATGACTGTTACATTCTAACCTGATTACCTGATATCACATCAGGTTCACCCCTGATAATAAACGACAGTCTTGATAAAAAGGCGGCAATAAACAGCTGTTAACCCTTAATTTGATTTCGTTAAGTATACTCAACGTTACAAATAAAAAAATCTAGACGTCAAATTTTCTTCTACAGTTCTGAATTTTGTAGGTTAAGAACACTTCAATATTAGTTTAATTTGATAGGAAAAAGTATTTTGCCCGCCACGCAACATTTTACTTGACATTAGCTAGCAAAAAAGGCGACGAGACAACATGCTCTGCGAGCTTTACAGGTAAACATTTATTTTTGTTGGTTTTCGGGCGAATTTTGATACATACGTTACTTATTTCTATTTATATAATGTGTATTCAATACGATAAAATTATTTGCAATCTGTTTCTCACCTGGATAAGAACACGACAAGGCAGTAACCATGATTGTTAAGTATACTCAACAAAATCCGGTGGTGAGTAATCTTGTGTGAACAGAGTATGTAGAGTATACTCAACAAATCTGCATGGTGAGATTTATTGAAACAATGGTTCAAGGGCTTCTTATCGGCTTAATCAGCTTTTTTGTGGGAATGGTTTTTCGGAATGAAAATCAAGTTTCGCTTTGGCTTAAAGGCATGACATGTATCTTATTTTGAAATCAAATTATATCACGTCGATATTATGCATGGTTTTGAAAAATCGACTTTATCACCTTACGATTAAGTTTAGTTTCCATTAAAATTTAAATATTTTTATAACCTTTCCAATCGGTTTGTGTCATTTCGAACTGAACTTAATTTATAATGTATCTAAAGTTGATGTTTTTTTTTGTGTGTTATCAATACAAAATATCAAATGCATAATTTTCACACCTTTCACGCTAGTAGTACTTACTCTACTAACCTTTTTTTGCACGTTATTTTATGTATGGGTCGTGTTATTTTTGTTTGTACCGTGCTTGGGTGCCTGCAAATATCTATATTATTTTCAGAATTCAAGATCAAGGTACTTATATCAGAAAATTTATAGACCATTGCATTCACAAAGGAAGGAATGTAAATAAAACTACAATCCAAGATTTGAACCCTGAAAAAAACCTGAACGTCTCAGGCCTGTAGATAACATAAAATAATGTTATCGTTAGCGGGTAACACTGGGCAATTTTGACAAAGGAAGGTAGTCGTCGATATGGATCAATGCACCTGATGCTGTAAAGGCGGTGGTCATTCGACAAAGCGGAGCATTCTATGTTGATCTGCTGAAGAGGTCTGACCTTTTATATCTGACTAGCTTGTCCTTATTTTCTGATCTTATATAGTTGTGTAAATTATTATAATTGTGATCTAGTTCATGTTACTAATACTAACCCAAATACAAGTGCTCACAGTAGTGGAGAGTCTATGTTGCTTTTATTTACTACATTTACCTTGCTCGCAATCTTGACATACCGATATTAGCTAAAACTGTAATGATAGAATCACTCCTAAACGATTATGTTGTTGTGTCGTTTTACAAATATGACAATATCGACCATTTCCCTGGTCATGGTAAGGAATATGGTCGATGTGCCTACTGTAAAAAAGGGTTTACCACATTTTTTTGTTTAAAATGTAACGCCAGGCTACGTTTTGTTAAAGAAAGAAATTGTCACTTCAATTATCATCATAGTTAACCACACTTACTGCATGTAAACGTGTTTTTCAATAATGATTTCTTTTTAATATACCTACATTTTGTTTAGTTTAAAAGTGTTGGTAAGCTGGATTTGTTAAGTATACACAACACTTATATTATACCTTAATTCTTTAATCATCGCATTTTGTTGAGTATACTTAACGTTGTGTTTTCAGGAAATCCTTCAGGTATGATTTTTTATTTTATTTTTCCCATGTGTATTGAATTCATATGAACACAATATATTAACGTCATCTTCCTACTACGACTTTTTTAGTCTTGCCAAATTAAGGGTTAAAAATGTTAAAACTTAAATGTCGCCAATTAATGCTATCTTATCTTCTAATGTGGCTGGAAACATAGGTAATCACTGTTTAAAATTAGGTGTTGCTAGGTTGTAACAACCGTATCCAAAATAGCTACTTTACCCAAATTAGGTTAGCACACGTCGACTGGGTCAGCTTTTACAATCTCCTTTTCGGGTTCTTCATCTAATTTGCAACAAAAATAAATCTATTATAGGTATAAAGTGAATCTGTTTTAAGTATACCAACAACCAACCTATTAAATGCTTAATCAATCAATGCTCGTTCTTTTTCTGTATGAGGAGAACCGTTAGCCCTACAGTGGGACACCAACACATTCTTTACTTTTGTTTCTTTAAAAGAAAAAAAATGCCGTACACACAATACTCGTGCATCGTGTATACGTTTACAGACACAAATCTTCACATTTAATTACAGGCTGGTATTGTATATCATTTATTCACTCTAAAACCATCGCCAGTATGCGGCACAGTGTTACCAATTAACGAAGTTCCATCAACCGATAGGTTTTTTTCTCTCCTCTAAGGTCGTGGTTGACCGTCTTCATCATAATGCCCGATTATTCCAGGCTGGAAATCTGCGTCACAGTTATATAAAAGAGACTATAGAACTCGTCTGATGCTCTCTTACATCAGTTTCGTCTACCCCCAATAAGAATCTTGAGCAAAGGCATATTTTCAAGGTGATGACAAGTATCATGCGCAATATATTTTTCCTTGGGTCTTTGAGGAAAGACAGCTATGGAAATTGGTACGATAGGTCTCATTGTTCACGTTTGGTAGAACAGCCAAGCAGTCATTAATAATCCCTCGATCAATACATTGTGGAAACTACTTGTGATATAAATGGACTAAGATGATATATAGAATAATACCCAGAGAGTAGCATGGCTCTGGGGCCGGCAGCAATGATAGAGTCCTTTATCGAGGCCCTTTATTTACTTCTTTGGGGGCTCCCTATACTCCGGCGCATCAGGGCGACAGCTGTCCCGGTTATAGGGGGTCAGCTGTCTCGGTTACGGGACAAAAGCTGTCTCGATCACGGGATATTAGAAAGAGGGTAGTAGCTATGGCCTTGGAGAATAGGGACATATACCTACACGTACATAGGGTGACACGTACACATGCATAGGTCATTATTGTTTGCCTAGAAAATAACAATGAAGAAATCTACTGTTTTAAAATTAAAGAATTTAGTATCTGGCTTCTGGATGCTTGTCTCTATACTATTATTTATTGTTTCTATACTAAAAACTCTCACAATTAATTACAAAAACCCTGATGTAACCAAGCATATAAAACGTAAAACTATATGGCTTGAATTAAAATGAAGGCGTTAAAACCCCACCTTGCTGTGGCCTTGTAGATCTGTTTTAGAATCGCTTTTATTTGACTTGCTATGGTTGGTAAGTTGTATAAATCTTTAAGTAGTTTCGATCCACTTCAATTGTTGTGCTTTGAAACTCCGCTTACTTACTTTAACTTTTTACTTACTTTCGACTTCAATGCAATGGTACCTATTAGGTATGGTTTAGAAGTTTGAAGATCTGCGATATGCGGGGCCGGATATTGAAATTACTTTAAAATCTAGCTTAAATAATTAAAATTAGGATTTTAAGAAAGAAGTAACTATTCTACTGAAAAAATCTGCGCACCCTGGGCAATCAGTCCCGTTACCAATCATGCTGACTGGCTAATTTTTCACCACGACATGAGCTATTCTTGTATAGCTCGTGCGGATGCTAGAGAAGAACTTTCTACTAGGCCTGAATCTGGAAAGATTTGTTTAAAATCCTAGTGGCTGTTTCGAGCTGTGTTTATTTTGTTATTGACCCTTACAAGAGATGTCATGCTCACGAGGAAGTATTGCCATAATAATTACAAAGATATTAATAGAAACAATGGGAAGAAAAAAAGTTATAGGGCGAGTCGAGCCAAAGACGACACGTTTGGTGCAATGGCTGAGAGATTGGCTTTTACGCTACGGGTCGTGGGTTCGATTCCCGCACGGAACAAAAATTTGTATGGCCTACAGATAGTTGTTTCGGGTCTGGGCGTTGGTGTATGTGAGATCTGTGTCTGTGTACGCACCCACGATACATGAGAAATCATAGTTTGGGGCAAAGTTTATTAAAAAAAACAAAGAAAAGGCTCTCCTTGTCAGTCTGGAATTGTTGAATGTGCCTGTAGTATGAAGTTACAGGCTAATAGAACTGAAGGAAAAAGGCAAACGGCATCGTGCAAGTTCTAACATCGCGCATGTATTGCGTAGATGGGTGTGTTGCGAAAGTCAACTTAGGATTTACCTTTGTTGACTTAACACCTACTACATGCGTCACGTCACGTCATTATACGGTAATAGCAGGATGCGCTGGTATCTTGTAACATTCGTAAATCCTTGTGCAATTGTGAGTTAATAGTAATTAATGTCTTTTTGTCTTAACACTAACCTTGAGCGCAGCTTGGAACTCTATTTAAGCATTAGAAAAAGTAGAGCTGATAGAAATATTAATGAGTTTATGGGCGCAGCTAGATAAAAAGCTTGTGTGTAAAGAATAATTAAGATTTATGTGCGCGTTGCCTCCGAAGTCCACCTAAAATTTAAAATACCAACGAATGCCCCAACTACATAGTGTAGTAAAAAATGGGAGAATCACTAATCTTCCCAGAAAACGAAAGCCTTTTAAACCTTCCCGACATCAAATCCTGAACCTATGTAAGAGTAGGTCCATACACAAGATGTAACATAAATAACGCACAACCTCTTATGGGGTCACTGTACTCATCATTATGAACAACTTTTACTGTGGGACCCCAAATATGAAATCGCGAAAAAAAAAAACTGCTGTTCCCTACATTAATAAAAAAAATATCAAAATCAAAATGTTTATTTCAATTACAAAAAGCACAATTTTAAGATTTGGAGAACACCTTTTAAGCAAGAATTGCTTGTGTTAGGAGACTCCGCTCTTCCACTTAGCATAATCTAAATAATTGTAATTGAGTGTAAACAATGTAAAAATACAAACAAATTAACTCAATGGTAACAAGTTGGTTAATTATAATGGCAAAATAAATCAACGAAAGAGTCTTGCACAGAACTAGTAGACAAAAATGCGCGTATTTGTGTGATGTGTGCGAGTGTGTTTGTGTGATAGTGTGAGAGTGTGGAGTGTGTATGAGTAAAAATAGATTAATACTTTACTATTATAGGGTATGAGTTTAACTGTAAGTTAAAGTGTAATTTTAGAGTTAAAAGTTTAATTAAAAGTTAAAAATTAATGTTCGCATAACTCGTCAAAATGTAGGGAACAGCTGTTTTTTTTTTCGCGTTTTCAATTTTGGTCCCATAGTAAAAGTTGTTCATAATGATGAGTACAGTGACCCCTTGAGAGGTTGTACACTTATTTATGTTACACCTTGTAGTAACTTAATAATAACTTGGCGGTGGTTCTTTACGGTTCTGTTTGTATGGCTTCGGTTACAGTAGTTACTCGTATTGATCTTTATTATCCACCATCAGATTTATCCAATTAGTTCTCTACAGTGTCTCCTGTATCTCTACGTATAGTCATCAGCTTTAATTTGCTGAATCGCATAACTTCCGTGAACCATTTATTGAACGCGTTCAACACAATTCCTTTACTAGGAATTAATAAAGTCACTGTGGCAGTGACATAAATTATGATTCATTATACATTGAGGCATTGCTTCAAGAGCACACATCGTAATATTGGAACTAGACTCAATGGACCGCTGTATCTCGCACTAAGTTTTTTTATTACAAACAAGGCTGTATCGCAAAGTAAAGTAATAAAAGTTTTCGTGGATTCCCAGGCCGCTTTATGAGAACCGTCCAGCTAGTAGATTATTCGCCTTTGGAAAGTTGATCAAACAATACGTTGCTATAGCTCAGTGCGGCTCGCGTTTACGTTTTCGTGTGATTTTCGCAATTTATTAAAAGGCTGTAAGTGTTCGGATCAACCAGTGTGTTCGTTAAATATAATTTGTAAAATATTTCAAGGTAAGTTCTTCCAAGTATATTCCTTTTCGATATTATATAATTTACGTATTTTTATTAACTGTAAATAAATCTTACATGTTTAATTAAAATACGTGAATATCCTAAATTGTTCTAGCATTTATACAGAATTAATAGGTACCTATCTGGGATTTTTTTGCAACTGTACTTCATTTCATAACAATTCCTAGATAAAAGTAGCCCACGAAGGCACGAATATCTTTTGAACCATTCCTTCAAGTAGAATTTCAGCTCATCTTGATTGACCGTTAAAGTTCATAAGGGCACTTATGTGCCTGTTAGAAGCAAACATGTTGCTTATTTTTGTACATTTCCTTGCCAAAATGGGTCTTATTTGTCTATTATTATATTTAAATAGAGTTTAATTTTCTTATCTTTAAAGATTTTGTAATCATTTTTTTTTTCTTCTGTCCTCGTCATTAGCTTTAGATAATCTTTTCAAGAGCCAGGAATGTATAAGTATTTCATTATAACAGAACAACTAGTTCACTCTTTCAACATCGATTAGTTTCTAACCTTGATAAAATTGTTTGCAAACAGATTGGATCAAAGTAGTATCATATCGCCTACGCTGAAAAAAAACCGCGATAACCTTTGATATGAACTGATTCACAAAATAAGTCAACACACAGCAATCTAATTTTTGACTTTGATTACGAACCTACATGATGCGATTTTTTTATTTTCCTTGCATTATTTATACATAACTTTCATCTATCCCTGCCTACCCCTCCCAGAAACAGGCGTGAACAATGCACGCTCATTTCATACATCATTAAACTAGAATAATTTCAACCTTTTTTTAAATTAAGAACCTAAACCCTAGATTGACGAAGAAATGCCGTGCAACTGTGAGGAGGGACAGACAAGTGAATCGTCTCAACATCAAATAGGATGCGAAATGAATGTTCGTCATCCCTTGTCGGGACACGCAAATGGTTACCATCATCCACATCGGAAGCTGTTCTCAGACAATGGCCAGGAAGAAGTGAGGAACGGCGACGGTGAAGTAGCAGTTGACCGAGATACTGTTAGGTTGTAAAAATTATATAATTAGTTTTTATTCAGGAAAATTATCACCAGTTGTTTTGACTGGACATTCTGACGTTATTTTTAATTAATCCTTTTTCCTCATATTTCGATTCTAATTAAGTCTTGTATAAAATCTGCGCAGAGTTGCTTTAGTTGAGAAGGATGTCAACATTTTTACTCCAAACTGTTATTCCAGTAAAATTATTTTGTTGGTGTTCATGTTTGTAGATTAACATAGAAAAAGTTGGTGTTGATACGACGGAGATAGGTCGAGAATTAATATTTTCTTATTAAGTACTTTCCTTATTAAGTCTGTACGACAGCAAAAATACGAAGTTAAAAGCTTGGAACCTTTCAATAAAAAGGTATTCCCGTTACTAGGTAAAGTTTATAACAAAAGCAAGTCTTGAGAATGAAAATTTTTCGACTGAAATCTTACAAACGTCCCTTACATTCGTCGTTGTTACTCGTCGGAAAAAATATTAAGCAGCTGGTTGTTAAGAAAACATACCTACTAATGTGTAAGTACTTATCCTTACTTATAATAGGTACTTATCAACCTTTTTTCGCCAGGTACCCCGATGGCACGGTGCGCCTACGAAACCCTAACATCGAGTTAATGGACCAAGATATTTTATACCACTTGGCACTTGGCAGCGGATCTCACGATCTTGTTGAAATGTTCGGGGATGTTAAGGTATTATTATCACTGTGCTACAAGTTCTAATTAGCTTCTCTTTTAATAACAAATGCCTATTTCTTTTAACTGTGTAATTTACAACAATTGATGTAGATTACAGAGCCAATATCGTTTCTAACAAATTCGAAAATGTTGCACATATTGCGACTCATTTTAATATGATCTCATTTTATTTGACTGTTCCATTAATAAATGAAATGGTCGCGGTGACTCCATCTGTGCAAATTAGTTTATTTTTAGTTTTATATGAAACGATCAATTGTATGTGCAGTTTGTATGCATGGGGGGCACTCCGAAGCGGATGGAGCAGTTCGCGTACACGATCATGGCCGAGATAGGCCACAAGCTGCCGTGTGGGACTACGCTGCAGGATATCAGCCAGTTCTCCTACCGATACTCCATGTACAAAGTGGGGCCCGTGCTGTGTATCAGTGTTAGTATGCTTACTATGTACAACATCGATATCAAGCTTGTATTCCTCGAAAAAGTTTGTCCGGGGAAGTACCACCACCATACGTATATTTGCCGCCAAGCAGTATTACTCTCTTTTTTCAAGATAAATTACAGGAATGTGAGACGTTCCAACTTACTCCCTAAGGTTGGCAAGGCAACCGCTTTCCGAATGGAGGGCCGTCTGTTTGCCAAAAAAATACTATATAAAGAAACAAACTGCGAGCAGAAACTAAGTTTTCTTATACCCAATAACACTTTATCTGACCTAAGAATCGAAACCTTAACCTTACGTCTACGGCCGCGTTCACAGGCGGCTAGTCTATAGTCTTTATTTCAAGAACAACAGTAACTGTTCAATACATTTGCGATTTACTTGTGAACATTTTTACTGCATTACTGTTGCGCCAGAATGGCCTTCAACTACATCGTTTTGAGTTGAACTGCATTCAGTTCGTTATATATTCACATTGTGTTTCATATTTCATGCGTACCTAGGTATACATATAAATAATTCATTTAATACGCCATTGTTACATTTCTACTAGTATTAACTATTATGTACGGTCGATGATATTATTTTTGATTTGACCGCTATCAGTATTATCTATATTTATAAACAAGTAATAATTCTGTGTTATGTCACATTTATTAAAACAAAATTGCTCATACAAACAGATTAAATAAACTAAGTAGGTACCTACTACCTATCCAGAGGTGCATAGTATTCTCTGAAGATAATGTAGTTATGGTGATACAAAACTGGTTCCAAATTGAATTCTAACTACAGTAACTACTAATATGCACAATGCAAAGGTCTAATCAATGCCTAATTAAATACCCACTGACCGTACCTATTATTGACTACATTGCGTGTGTGGTGTGGGCTTATTAGTAGGTACAACTTGACCAAGTCAATCTTGTTACAAGCAAATCTACAATCAAGATCTAATAGGTCAATAGTACTATAAGATAGGTATTGGTGTGTTTTGCTGTTACCAATGTTGCGATTCGAGTGAGGGTTGCCTACCACTACACTTTATACTTTAAGTCTTTAGAGGTCGCATTGTTATTGATTTATTGATATCCATTTTTTATGTAGCCAGCAATGAATAATTTCAATTTAATCAGTAAAAATATTTAACAAACTTGGACCTCTTGGTATATTCTTGAACGTACTTAAAAGCTCAATGTAGATATTTAAAATACACAAAGAATTAAAAAAAAATGGCACAATGTCATCTAAAACAATAAAACAATTGAATTCTAGAGAGAGACATTCTGTAATCACAACACTGAATACATATATAGCGTGTATCCAATGTGATTGAAAGAGTTTCAGTTCAGACAATTTTTTATATTCCCTTTCGTATTCAATCATTTGCATACCTATAGCTAATAGCTTACATTTAATTATTCAATTAATTGAATCATGTTTCTAGTAACCCCCTTGATATTTTACAAACGTATTTGACTGATAATTATGTACTTGGAATAATACCCAAAGGTATTAATAAAATTCATTCGAATTTTAATCTTCTCACGTAAACAAAGTTGGTGCGTGATGGATCACGTGCCCGAAAAATTTATCAAAATTTTGTTTATTTACACGACTTCAATGATTGATAGTTTCTCTCTTGAATATCAGTTACAAGTAAAGTTTAAGTGCAGGGTAGAATGAGCTTCCGATGTCATTAATTCACACCTCATCACAATAACATGGTAGGTACCCAACAAACAATTAAGCGTTGGTTGCAGGTCATTTTAAAGCTTAGAGTACTACTATCAACTTATAGTGGATTCGGTTGTCACTAAAGGTACTACAGTTTACTTATGAAATACGTTTAGCTCTTCAGGATGTATTAGAACTGTAAACAACGAAGCAGTATTTTCTTTAATGTTAGTGTAGTAGCAGTGGCTACTTTTATACTTAAGACGTTAAAGCTTGTACCGGCCTGCAGCGCTAAAAGCTGCATATAGATCTTCATTAACTCCCTATAATTCTTAATGCTATAAATCTGATCTAGTGGAGTTGCTTATATATCGTAAGGATGTATTTCAACTTCAGTAACGTCGTCGGTTCTGCAACGGAGTTAATTAAGAGAGTTATAACACCAAACTCTACATGCGTTGTATAACTCTAATATACAGCTTACACCTGTTAGACTAAAGGCAATGAAAGGTTAAATAGTTATAGTAGTTTCGTAAGATCCTGTTATAAAGGTTTTGGTGTTAGATAAATAAGTTGTAATTCTTATGTCAACCATAGGCCGCACAATACTTTTAACTTCCGGCGTAGTAATTCATCGGGTGTCATAATAGACTTAAGAGAGGACTGTAGCTTTAAGAAAAAATCGCCATTTTTTGTCACTTCTTGTCAACATAACCTAAAAATTTATTAATACAATATCACTTTTAAGTAACGAAGTAGCTAAATTTTCCGAATTATTTTACTTAGTTTTTGTATACAATCACTAAAACTAACCAATAATTGAAAATGCGTGTCTATAAACTATTTTAGGTTATTAGCATTTTTTATTGTTTTCCTTTTTTTTTTCACAAAATCTTTTTTTTTTTAAGGGGCGTCAAAATTGAGATGCGAAACATGATATACAATCACATTAAACTTGCAAGCGCACTAATATCTGATTAACTATACACTTCAAGAATACTGTTAATCAAAAATACTTTTCGTGATGAATTGTTGCAATGTCCGCCAGATAAAAAGATAACTCAAGTTGATAATAATAACTCGATAAAATTAAGTAATTTGAAGACTTTAAAGCTTTTACTATTTGCTTTTGACACCGAAAACGCTACAAATGAGTTATTAGGTATCAAAATACCGATCCAAGTTCTATCTGACACCGATATAGATATTTTATGTAACTCAAGGTATCAATTAACTTCAATATAAAGGTGCAATAAAGTTTCAAGCGGAAACCGACGATCTTGTAACACCTCTCAAACACACCTATATAGGTTGTATAGAACCACTCTAAAGGGTTTATACAGACTTTACCTGCAAAATTTTGCGCCAAAATCGAAGATATAAAGGTGTTATTACACTCTATAACTCTCGTGTTAGATCTACACTAACACTTTAATATCTAAGCAGAACCGATATATAGGTCCACTACAGCTTGTCTTAACGCTAAAATGTTAGTTGGGTAATGTTCTTTTAACTGGAGTCTGTTATCTATACATGTTTGCTTTTTTCCTCATTATTTTCTCATTATCACCATCTTTGTATTAGGAGGTATTACAATATTTACATTGTATTCTCACTTAAAGTGGTTAGTCAGAGTTTGTGGTACAAAGCCATTCTGTATGAGAAGAAGTTATTCCTTCCTAATAATAACTATTATATTAATTGAATAAGTAGGGACCCCATGAGCCAACTAAATAAATTATATACTATTTTGTCAACTCTCTGTATAAAAAATGTACTTTGTGGGGTCAACTACATGGAGTTTCAAAATTTTGTCATTATTGCATTAAACTAGTCGAACAGTATTTACATAATATTATCCTCGAGGGCATTTGATCCTTTCTGAAACGTTTTTTTTTTATTTTATTGATGTTTTATACAGATACGTAAGATACGATTGTAAAAATAAGACGAAATCGGGCAAACGTACACTAACCTTTTTTTGAAGTAACTAGGATAATATAGGATTAAATAAAAAAAAGAAAGATCAATCGTTAAGGGTAGTCGGTAAGCAATTCAATAGGAATTTTTTTAAATGTACCTATTCATACATTTAACGCTAGACTGCATAAACGAACTCTGCAAGGCACGGACTTCAGTGCGGAAATGTTGCCTTGCTCGTAAATTAATCGATTAGTCTGTGCTGTAGGTACCTAGTTGCCCCTACTGACTTACTGACCGTTTATAGCGTAAACATAGCAAACACACAACAACCTACTTATAACCATACAAAAAGTCATGCAATTTCCGGACCGGGCTCCAGTTGAATGTGAGGGTTATTGTGAATTATCATAATTGTTAACAAACTTTCGGATACGCTTTGAAACCGTCCTTTGTTTATCGTTGACCTTTTTCTTTACAACAAAGTATGTACGATGTATAACATAGTTACATTTTCCTGGAATACCTACTTGGGTTGCCTGCCATTTTATTGTGGTAGCAATAAACTTTAGTCGAGAGTCAGCGAAATGTTGTCCCACAAGTTTTTATAAATAAAAAATGGCTGAGTGTGCACAAATGCGGTTTTGTCCCGAGACATTGTTTTCATGTCGTTAGATCAAAATCTCTATGTAGTTTTAAATAGGACGACGCGACGCGACAGCTCGGTGAGTTTTTGTCCTAAGGAGACACGAAGTTCATATCAGGCATACTTTTTGTTTCAAAACGAATTTATTTGGGTGTGGTGCCCTGCTTTCAATACTAAACTGGTTGCTACGGTTTTGTATCTTACCAGTTAGTGGGTTTTTCAGCGAAAGGCGAAGCAGTCTGTAAAATAGATTAACAAACTCATTTGTCGCATTTTTCTTAATTTAAATTCGTTTCAAGCTTTCGTTCTAGTTTTCATTTTAGGTAACTGACTGTATTTTGATTACAAACTTTCAGTACCTCGATGCGGTGGAGGTACAACAGAACCACAGTTTTGATTGGATTGGCTTTGGTAGTCAAAATGTATATTATAATCAATTCTCTGTTGTATAACCCGATGGGTGAAACAAATGTGGTTTATTGCGGTAAAGCCTTTTTGAAAAAACATGCAACATATTGACCCACTATTATCTTATTCGCACTTTACTTTTGAGATAGAATTAATTATCGATCAGAGACGAAATTTCCGATGTCTACAACAGGACTCTATTCTACATATCTTATATTTCAACCTATTGCAGCACACGTCACTTATAATTTTATTACTATCTGTAACCTAGTCAAGAATGTCCTAAGATCACCTAAGATAGGTCAGTTATCGTCTAGTGTGACATGTTATGCATGCATCACGCTCGTGATCTGTAACAACCTATAGGATTATATTATTACTACCGACCCGCCCCGCCTTCGCACGTGTACGTTTTATAGCTTAAAACCTTCCTCTTGGATCACTCTATCTATTAAAAAATCCGTTGCGTAGTTTTAAAGTTCTAAGCATACATAGGGACAGACAGCGGGAAGCGACTTTGTTTTACACTATGTATTTATTTATTCATTTAAATCCCTTAAATTATCATTACAGGTCTATAACCTAATGCAATAGCCAAGTCACACACATTTAGTGATGGTTTATATAATAATAGACCTCAACACATATGCAAAAATTAGGTAACAGGCATAAATTGCATAAACGATTATGAAATAAAAAATTATGAATGTGGAAAATTCTAGTTTTTGTTACCTATGCTAGGTACAATGTTGCAAGCACCACTAGCATTTTTTTCTGATTATTTACCTACATCACACTAATTAAATTTTTTCACGTTTACTTCTTACTTCCTTCTTTTGGAAACTTTTACCATGCTACCACGAAACACGGGTGCCCTATTAGACTACACAGCGGGATGTTGCAGACATAATTATCTCAGACCGTATTACCGTTCACGACAGTTATTCTTAGTAAGTTTATCCGAACTTTAAACCACAATATTTTCACAATTTTTATTTCTTATCACCACAGAAATCTAAGTTATAAATCAATTAGATTTCTTTGCCTAAACAGCTATAACCTAGTACCTATTATATTGTATTGAATTTTATTTGTGTGCAGCACGGCATGGGCATACCGTCAGTGGGCATCTTGCTGCACGAGGTGATCAAGCTGATGTACCACGCCAAGGTACGGGACCCTGTGTTCTTCAGAATCGGCACATGCGGTGGTATCGGCTACGAAGGAGGCACCGTCGTCATCTCCGAGGAGGCAGTCGACGGCGCCCTGAGGAACGTGCTCGAACTGGTATGTTCTAGTGTTAATGCTCAGTTTTATTTAATTTTTTTTATTTTAATTTAATTAAATTAAAGCTTGCATAGGCTATACGATACTCACAACTTAACTTTAAAAAAAGGACAATGGGTAATACAGTAAGGCAGCATACAGCATACCCAAAGAAAAATTGACTGTAGTTTTTTGTGATTTCTGACGTTTCTAGTACTTTAACCTCAGTTGGTCCGGAAGAGTCTTTTGATCCTTACGATATTATAGGATCGATTGGCATCATAAAAATGTTATGTGAAAACTGTCCTTTTTCTCGCTGACTGTAGATTTTTTTCAAAATCTGTATATGCAGATAGAAATTATTCCTAAACTTAGGGGTGGTCTTCAAAAAACATTTTCCTGTAGCCACAACGATTAAGGTAGCTGCCCTTAGAACTAACCCATCACAAGTGAGTTTTTTTTGCGATTTTTGACGTTTATAGTACTCTAACCTCAGTTGGTCCGGAAGAGTCCTTTGATCCTTATGGGGTTCCCTACTTGAAATCGAATGCCGTAGGATCGAATAACACTTGCTCGAAAACGTTAACTCGATAGTACTTGAAATCGAACAGTTATGAGCGCGAAAGTTCACTGTCTCGATGCATCAAAATCTCGAATAACTATAAGCTCGAAGCATCGGCAGCGCGACAGCTCATTATCGTGAAACATCATTTCTGGAACGACCAATAAATCGAATTGACAGAATAGTTTCAAGGATTCTTATTTGAGATCAGCGTAATGAAACAATACACGAGTAGAAATATAAATCAAGTTTAAGGGATCCTGCCGTTTTGCCGAAAAGATTTTGCCAAATTTTCATTACCCAAACAAATTTTAGCAACCTTTTTTTATACCAATGTAATATTTGGAATAATTTTAGTGCGCACATTTTCATTTGGTCAAATGTTTACTTGGCAGATTATTATCAAGGATAATATCATTAAGGCATTTGGTCTTTAATCAAATGATTTATTACAGCAAACAATCTTTAGACAATAAAAATTTTGTCAAATTATTGTAACACGCATAAATGTTTTTTAAGTCGAAACAGCTAGGTTAGAACTGTGACCATACAACATAGAAAAATATTTTTTATTTTGCGTAAAATATGTTATACCAACTGAAATATTTGACTAGATAAAAAATGGTAAAAGTACTACTTAGTTGGTGAACAAGTTATTGTTCAAACGTTCACTTGCCAAACATAGGTTTTCGTAACAATTATTTGTAAAGAGATTTTTTGGTAAGTAATAATTTGGCAAATGAAATTATGCGAAAATTTGTTTGGGAAGTGATAATTTGGCAATTTCTTTTCGGTAAAACAAGGGAGACCCCAAGTTTAATCATGTAAAATAATCTCAGTCTCAAACTTATCAAGTAAGTACCTACTTATGTACGAAATTACGAAATAAATTAAAAGATTAGTTCAAACATAATTTAAATATGGCAAATCATACAAAGTTGTAATTATTGCTTATTTCTTTTTTTTGCCATATTTAAATTATGTTTGAACTAATCTTTTAATTTATTTCGTAATTTCGTACATAAGTAGGTACTTACTTGGTAAGTTTGAGACTGAGATTATTTTACATGATTAAACTTGATTTATATTTCTACTCGTGTATTGTTTCATTACGCTGATCTCAAATAAGAATCCTTGAAACTATTCTGTCAATTCGATTTATTGGTCGTTCGAGAAATGATGTTTCACGATAATGAGCTGTCGCGCTGCCGATGCTTCGAGCTTATAGTTATTCGAGATTTTGATGCATCGAGACAGTGAACTTTCGCGCTCATAACTGTTCGATTTCAAGTACTATCGAGTTAACGTTTTCGAGCAAGTGTTATTCGATCCTACGGCATTCGATTTCAAGTAGGGAACCCATCCTTATGAGAAATACATATGATCGATTGGCATCACAAAAATGTTTTGTGAAAATTGCCCTTTTTCTCGCTGACAGTACATTTTTTTCAAAATCTGTGTATGCAGATTACTACCCTGTATATCTTTTTTCTCCAATTGAATTCAGGCATGCTGGCTATTAGGATTAATTAAACTACTCCATGAGGGCAACAAAGAACGACATAGTTCATAATGCTATAGGTAGGTAATTAACTTAGTGTCTGGGTACGCTCTTAACCATTCTCCTTTGGAAGTGATTCGGAAGACTTAATCTAGAATTATTATTAGGTATATGATTTATTATTATCCAAATATGGTATTAACTGTAACGACTTTAAACACACAGTTTGATGTTCCAGTAGTGTATCGTGCCAAATGACTGACGACACAAACCCTATACATTCTACAAACGATACGTAAATCACTTACCAAACCAATCCGCGTGCAGGTGGAAAGGATCATATATAAATCTAGCCAAGTAGGTTTGGGATTAGATTTAGAAAATATTTGTTGAGCGGTAACTACTTACCTACCTACCTAAGAAATATTTTCTTGTCCAGCTGTGGCCCCAGTGGACACGCCCGCCACGCCCACCGCATGGCGAGAGTGTTTACCACCACGTGTCAATGAATACTTCGCGCATCTATTATTCACGGACTATCGCGGGACTGTAGTCGTCACCATTGCCTCGGGTTTAGCGCAATCGGGAGTAATCAAACTTGCACCTACCGCCAAACTAAAAGAACGATGGCGTTCGACCACGTACACGATGCAATAATTTTGAGCGTCCAAAACAATTAAAAAGCGGGTGGATATCGGAAAATTAAAACTATACCTATTTATCAACCTCCACATTACGAACATTTAGAAATCATACAAGGATAAAATAGCAAAAACGCATTTTTATTTGACTGATACATGGATTGGATAATGACCATCACGAAAAATGATCGGTTCAAAACTAAAATCAGCATATATGCTATTGCTAATACAAGGGCCCTATTTTAATTTCAGACGGTATTGGGCAAGAACATCCAAAGGCCTGCCAAACTGGACAAGCGGCTGGCGCGCGAGCTGAAGTTGCTGGCCGATCCCGAGGACCCGTATGACACCGTTACCGGCAAGACTATGTGCACATACGACTTTTACGAAGGTATCTTTTACATCACCACTTTTTGCTACCCCCATTGGCTGGAGACCCTTCAGGTCTCGCCAATAACTGCCCGGTTACGTAGAAACCGTCCCCTAGGACGACCTACAGCAGTCCAATAGAAAAAAAAAAACACTTTTTGCCTATTGACAGAAAAGGATCGGACGAATGACCGTATCACAAGTCTAAATAATGCAGGCCTGTTATAGGCAGCATCATCAGTACACTAGGTTGTTTGTGCAGTCCCCAATCCACACACATCCACCATTACATCTAATAGACTTATCTCTGAAGGGAGTGATAATGTCATTACGAAAAACGTTTGCTCCAACAGTGTAAAAGAACAATATTCATAAGCAAATATTTATTAAGTGAAATGCAGTGATATTCTGGTTAATAACATTGTCAGTTCAGCATAATTATTACTATGGCCAGATTATATAGGACAGGGTCAAAAAGTTACTTTGTTGAAGCATAATACTTGCTCTCAAAACAGCGAAATAGATTGTAATCTGCAATACAGATAGTTCCAGAGATTGAGTCGTTGCAGTAATGCGTAATGAGGTCACTTATTAAATATGCTACTCCGTCGTTATCATATCAGGTCAGGGTCGCCTGGACGGCGCGTTCTGCGACTTCACGGAAGCCGACAAGATGGAGTACTTGGAGAGCATTCACAAGTCAGGCGTCGTCAACATCGAGATGGAATCGCTCGCGTTCGCTGCGTTGACACACCACGCAGGCATTAAGGCGGCTGTCATCTGTGTTACTCTGCTTGATAGGCTGAGGGGAGACCAGGTAATCATTTTCTACCCGCAAATAATATTTTGGTTTTAAACTTAATGCTTACGTGCATGACGTACGGTAGACTTAGGCTTAAAATGCACTAGCGGCTGGCCGCGATCATCGCACATTGGATTTTTACATGAAACCGCATGATATCGACGGACTGATTTGCGGCCAGCCGTCAACCGCTCCGGTTGTTCTGGGGCTGCGGCGCGGCACGCCGCTTAGGCAAAACTCCGAGCTAAGCTCATGTTTTTATAAATTGCCTGAATATGTCGCTAATAAAGTAACTTATACAAGCTAACTACTTACTGATAAAGAACGTAACTCTCCTTTAATGTATTAAAATATGATTTCAGGTGCTAGCTCCTAAAGAAGTGTTGGATGAGTGGCAGCAGCGACCGACGAAGCTTGTGTGCCGTCATATTAAAAGGTAATGACATCATTTTATAAAAATTAGACATACATCTCACAACAGATTAATTGTTTTTGTGGGAGGAAACCCTATATGGTACAGCTTTGCTTGCATCCTTAAGAAATTAACCAGTGGGTTGGCAGAAAATCTTAGTTGTTTTAAAAAGCGATTGGCCCCACACGCTAGAAACGAATGCTGCTTATGTCCACTTTGAAGCGCAGTTCAGACTACACTATAATATATAGCTTACTAGCTTTTGCCCGCGGCTTCGCTCGCGTTAATTAAGCTCAAAAAACTATTAACACACTACTAAAGTTTCTTTAATAATATAATTCAATCGTGGTTCGAAAGACACGTGGCGCCATCTATGAACTTTATTGTTGTTTTCCTCGGGAACAGTACTTTTTTTCGGGATAAAAGGTACCCTATGTCCGTTTCTGTACACCTGACAACGTATATGCAAAATTTCAGGATGATCGGTTCAGTAGTTTAGGCGTGAAAAGGTAACAAACAAACTTACTTTCGCATTTATAATATTAGTTAGGATAGCAAATATTGTACAAAACAACGATATCGCTCAGCATATATTTCACTATAATAATAATAATAAATTCTTTATTATCAGGCTACTTAGGCCCATAGATATATACCTTACAAACTAACATATATAGTTATTATAATAATACATTTGTATTAGTATAGAAACTTAAGCCTATGTTAGTAAAACTTCACTTGAGCACTATGTCACTATACAGTGTGTAAACGAATTCGTGTAATTCCTTGAAACCGCGTGATTTACTGGTGACACAGATTAACCTAAAATGGGGATTTTTGAAAACCAAATAAAAAAAAAAAAACAAAATGAAATCTTGGTTTTCTATCCTGAGTCATTTTAGAGCCCCGAGTTAACTGACTTCAAAGAGCGATATCGCGTTAGTTGTGCCCGCTAGCCGCGTCGCCGTGCTTTCATACATTAATAAGCGTGGCATCGAAATGTTCACTCACAGAAAGTTATTTCTTTGGAAAAAAAAAACTTATTTTTTTACTGAATCCTTATAAGCTGGTTTAACTACGGCAACTAAGGCCAAAGGCATAAAAAAAAAAACAATCTAATTCCCGTGCGGGGCCCTCTACACCAATAGTAGATCATATGGTTTTAAGAAATTACACGAATTCGTTTACACCCTGTATAGTTCACACAACGCTATGCTATAAAGTATGGGATTGCTCAATATGCTTTACTATACAACCTTATTTTAACTTTATACGAAAACCGAGACACCCCAACAAGATTTTCATCAGAACTGCCTGAATATGTGTTTTTTAGTAAATTTCCAAGTTACACCTTAGTTTATGTCGCGTTAAGTTCCCTAAAAAAGTGTGAAATGCCTGAGAGGTGCTATGCAGGGGTTGTCTAATACACGGAAACTGACCGAGAGGACCGTCTCAAGCCTCAAGGTATTCCCATCAACTGTTATGGGTAGAAAACTACTGAAACAAAATTGAAATATATGAAAAAAAAGTGGTGTAAAAAATATGTCAATCGATTCTCCTAGTGATTCTGAACAAACTAGTTTCAGGTTTAGTATATACTAAAACTAAGCTTGTATAGCGAAATAGTATAGCGTAGTCTGAACTGCCCTTGATAACGACAGCATTATTATTTACAGATATCTTCAGATGAAGGGAAGACTGTCACTAGACGGGCACGGATCGATTGCTGTGAAAAGTCCTCGTCGGTTCAAGCTGGTGCAGCAGGAGTCGGAGAACTACGACTAAATGTGTCCGAAGTTACGCCACCTATGGAATCTTCTCGAAGCGATGGAATCGGGCTTGCACTAGTTTGGAGCCATCTGTGCTGATCGCTCAAATCTTTATTACGCTCCTATTTTACCTTCTTATCTATTTTATATGTTTATTATATCACATCTTCAAAAACATATATTTTTTTGACTACTTTTGAAAGTGTAACAAAGATAATTCTAGAAATTTTGCGAAGGACCGACGCTTTTGTCAAAAAGTAAAGATCTAATATAGCTTTATTTTATTTGGTTGTATTATGATTAATAGCTCAGGATAATCTCTATAAAATCGAAAAAGATTGTGCCACACGGCAACACTGCCAAAAAGTGAAATAAAAAAGGTTTCAAATTGAAAAACAAAGAGATTAGGTATTGTTAATTATACACATCTAATTAGGCTTATTGTTCAGCACCAAAATATTATTTAGTACTTCCTATTTACTTAGCTAAAATATGAAATGTAAGTATACTTATGATAAAGCTGCATAAAGTCAAAAACGAAAGTAGTAAGTAGATAGCGATCATTTGCGGCAAGTAAAAGATATAAAGGATTAGTGAATGTGTTGCATATTATGTAAGTAAATCACGATTTCTCGATATTACGAAATGTTTTACTTTAATCGATAGGACTCTTTTCGTTGTTGTTAATAAATAAGTTAATGTCAAATGTCAAAATGGTATATAATTATAGAGTGGGACAGTAGTTCCCTTCCTGGTATTGTTTTCGAACGATTTAAAATATTGGAAAAGCGAAATGAGAGCAATAACTATAATGACATTTATTACAAAAATGATCTAAGCTCTTGCCCGAACAGTAGATAAAATCTTGTCCATAGGTATATCTACCTATATTATTAATGAGTTATTTTCTTATCTCTTTAGCTAAATACAAACCTTTTAGACAGATGAAACGGAGATTTTCTTGGGTGTTCCTAAGGCATGAAAAGTCGAAGCAAGCCGCACGGTGTAAATTAAACTAAGTGTGTTGCTATGATCGCGTTTTTTTAATTAAGGCTAGGTACAAATTATGCACAATTAGGTGTTCATTTGTTTATGTTGTTGCACAAATTGTATTAGCGACAATTGTGATAATATTTGGCAGTAGTTATTAATGTAAGGACCACGACAAACGATCCGATTCTTTGTTGGCGGTGTTTGTATCACTTACATCACTTTCATGGTAAGCAAGAGCACTTGAAACGTAAGTACGTAATATACTTGCTAACATTTACTGTGGCACTGAAAAGCAGTAAGCGTTAATAAATAATTTGATATAAAACTAACTAGTCTGGAAGTGAAGGTGAACTACTGAATGTAAAAATGAACACAAACCAAGCATAGTCGCCCGGCTCCACCTGTTTCATGCCGCGTTTATTGCAATGTACAATGTACACCCATTTAGTGTGTAAATCAGTATACCTATAAATACGACTTTATCGATGGACTTCGCAAATAAATTAATAAATCATGGAAATAATAAAACAGAATCTTCTAGTGGCCGTAACGTGTATAAAACTGTATTTTTTTTGTTTCTCTTGTCTTGTCGTGTAATGTTCATCGCCATCAGAAAGTCGTTCGTTTGTTAAATTGATTTGATGTGCTTCCACGAATGGTTATTGTTGATAATTTATGCACGAAGCGTTGTCAACATATTGCTTTATATGTTACAAGATATAAGTATAGTAATTATAGGATATTCAAGTTGTCTACGTTGATGTAATTTTCATATAAGATGTAAAATAAGAATGTTAACCCTTAAATTAAATAGCTAATCTTTTATCTCCTAACGGATTTGAAAGTAACTACCTACTAAAATTTATAACAAAAAAATGACCAAATCTAATCTGAGCCCGATAGATTATCTACTTTGGAAAAATGACACATGATTAATTGTGCACTAAACTATAGTTTAATCAAAGGTAAGCAACTACCTATATTGTTAATCATAAATAATCATAATAGTTGTAATGCCAACGCTACGATCCCTATAATATAATTTAGGTTTAAGCATTAATGATGTTATTTTTAATGTATTTATTTTTTATGTTTTGAACATTGGTAGTAATTTATTTAATAATAGGTACTTCTTATTAATAATAATTAATTATACAACAATAGTTGAATTATTACAGCTTTTTTGTTGATACTGTGTGCTATTGTTCCAATTGAAAAACATATCTTACTAGTATGTATCTATTATAGATTTCTTTATCTTTTGAAGTTCTTCTCTCTTATCATCGAAATATGTATATGTATTTATTGTTCTGTAAATTTACGTCAACTTCGAAAAAATAAGTGTGTATTTACTCTTTCACATGAATATCAAACGAGATTCGTACTATATTTATACTACTCAGTATAAGTATATGTAGGTATACAGTGTAGCCAGTGTACCTATCCACTACTTATTGAAAATTAGGCTACAACATTTAAAAAATTGTACACATAGGCGTTTGGCTTTGTTGTTTAATAATATATATTATAGAGTAAGCACTGTTGTTAGATGTTAACGAAGTATTATCGCCAACAATATAAAGTGTTGCTCCTTGCATATCCCTTATGTTATGTCCTGTGACCAGTGGTTATTATTATATAGTTCACCCACGAATCAAAATCTATATCGTAACGAATTACATATATATTTTTATAAAACTATATCTGAATAACCAATTCCTTTATTGTAATTTTATTAAAATATCTCGTAAAATTTACAAATTAATTCACGTAGCTACCTACACTAGTTTTTATTGTACAAGATGCACACTCACGTAGTTATTTACGCACCAACCTTCCCTTTTCTAAGTTTACTTGCCTGTGAGAAGTACTAACTTGTATCTAAAAAAAGGTCTAAGTCACAGTTGTGTGGAAGAAGAAAATGTTGGATGGCGAATACCTTTTTAAAATAGGCTCGTAAAATACTTTTAATTCCTATAAAAACGTATTTACCTGAAAAACACGTTGTAATATTTGCATAAAGTTACGGTCTACGAAATTAAGAGAGAATGGGTTTAAATGAATCGATTAAATATGATTAATGGACAAAGAAAAAATAAACATCATTGCATGTTCATGTCAATATTTATCTCATAATTGTGTATACTTACCTATTTTTATTTACAATAAAATATCGATTAAGTTAAAATAGAAGTGACAGTGAGGCTATAAGTAGGTATTAATAATTTTGTCTACAGTGATACATGGCACCAGAATTTATATTAAGTATACATATTGGGATAAAATTTTAATTTTCCTTTACCCTTACTATGAAATTGTTTTATTATAACTAAAAAAAATAGTGGTCATATAAGAACCCATCACAATAAATTACACATATTAAATTTATCAACATCTTTTTTTTAATATTCATTAAAACCGATTCATGGAATTTAATACATATTTCGACAAAGTGCTGAGGCAGATATAAAATATTAATAAATGTTTTGTTTATATGACTTTGTCCAATTTGCAGACATATTTTACAAGATGAAGGTACTAAACTGGAATATATGGAATTTTCATTCTTTATATTTAATAATTCAGTCTTTGTAATACATAGTAAACTGTTAAAATGTACTTTTATTGTTGGTTATTCATATAGTTATGATACTTTGATGTAAGTACTTAATTAAATGAGCAAGTAAGTTATGTGTACATTTATTTTGGATCTAGACCAGATGAGTGAGTATTACCACCTATTTGAGCTGTAGGAACTTCATGAGCGCGTCGTGTATGAGGCGCGGACTGGCGTCACTGTCCGCCGTATATCGCACGCCACGTAGCGCGCCGTCCTCGTTTCTCACCACGCCGTATTCTCCAACAATGAAACCATCAGGAGTCCTTTCTTCAACCCTGTATTTCTTAAACTGACGCCCTTCCACAACATATCCTACTTTACAGTTGTCTTGTTTACACTTCTCTGTACTTGATTCTTGTTGTACGCCATGACTCCGTCCATCGGTTAGCACACTGATTTTTTCGTCTACTTCGTAATTTTTCTCCGGCTGGTGCTCCATAGTCCTGTCTCGTTGGAACACATTTGTCACGGTGCTAATGGGAGTCGTGTTCATAATGGTGCTTGCAATTTGGCGTTGAGGTTGTCTTTGCCATGGCGAGTAGTTAGGCGCGATACTTGAAGGAACGTTTTGATTAAGATGCAAAGAAGCGGGTTCACTGTAAAATTTTGACGGTTCACTATAAATTTTTGCGGGTTCACTATACACCTTAGCCGGTTCGCTGTATATTTTAGCTGGTTCACTGTAAATTTTGGCTGGTTCACTGTAAAACTTAGCTGGTTCACTGTATATTTGTGCTGGTTGACTGTAAATTTTTGGAGGATCGTAGAACTGTTTTTGGTTGGGAACTATTTGACTCGTCGATATGTACGAATTGCTAGGTTCATTGTCATTAGTTACTTTGGGTGTATCGTGTACTATATTAAAACTTACACTGGTTGTTAATCTTGGATTATGTTGTCCTTCGTTTTGCGGTCTATTTGTTAAACCTTGAATGTTATTCGGAGATCGCACTGGTGGCATAGTTGCTATCGGTGGAACGTTTTCGATTCCTTCGTTGTATTTAGCAAATTCGACTGACTTTATAGAAGATTCGGCTACAGAGTCGTCGGTTTGGTCATTATTATCATTACTATTAGAAACAAATGTATTAATACGCGTTAGCCGGTCTATATCTCTACTTTCTTTTTTATCGGTTTCGTCAACAATCGGTAGAGTTGTTATATTCCCTACTTTTTTATTCTCATCACTATTAGTTCTTAATCCGAATTTCATAAGAGGTTCAAATAATGAATCACTTGTTATATTAATATGATGGTTCTGAACATAAGCTTGGGCTGACGGATTAATATCCGGATTTTGATATCTTCGTATTGCTTTTTGCTCTTGAAAACGGTTAATGTCAGCTGATGATGGAACTTTTCTGGCAAGTGGTATATCATGGATGACCTCTTCATATTCGTCTATTATCGCTGAAGATGCCTTTTGTAAGGAATCATCATCGTCGTCGTGTTGGTCTTTTACCATTACGTGGAATGGGTGAACTGGATCTGCACTGTGTTCCCTTGATTCTTTTTTCGCATTTAATTGCTTTATATATTCTATATTAGCACCTACGAGATTTGGTGGGAGATCTGTTGCTCCGTTAGGTGAGACCTCCTCATTTCTGGAAGCTATTGTTGTGGTTTGAGCTTCTGAGGGAGATACTTCAGATGGTGGATTTTTTAGATCATGATCATTTATCATGTCACTGGGATGTTTTTGAGTAGATTTTCCACGTCCGCGTCCAACGGCAACTGATGACGTTATTCTTACCGATATAACCTTTTCGTCTGAAGAATCTGCTAAATCCTCATACCTTGGTATTTTAGGAGAATTGTTCATAGGTTGATCGATGCCGATGACGCCCAAATCGTACTGATTTGGCAACGGGAACGACGCCGTGTAAGTTTGTAAGATCTGCAAAAAGATACAAAGTTTGATTAGTCCTTTGCTTTTAACAACTTAAAGTAGTAGTCACTACTTGAAAACGTTAAAGAAATATTTACTGGCATATCTTATAAAATCGTCTTCAGTAAATTCTAGATTACCCCGTTAAATACCTACTGCTTAGTTTGAATGGTAGCTACCTTTAAATTCGTTATCATGACCGAAACACATTAATTACCTACAACATTAATAATTAATAGATATTCATTAAGGAATTTCCAGCCGCCAGAATGATAAAGATTGTTATAGATAGTCTAATTCGACAGAGTAGGTACCTAATACTTCGCGAACTTGTATTAGGTACCCTATAAATAATCAAAGCCCTGTGTGTTATATTGGCGATTTGCTAGGTCAGTTAGGTGGTCAGAGACTCAGTGCCTATAATATCTAACCAGCAAAGCCTAAAATTTTAACATTTGTTTAAAGATATGAACTATTAAAAGCAATTTATATGAAAAAATAATTAAATATGCTATGAAAGCACAAACCGTAACACATCTAACACATTCCGCTCTACAAACTGCATCGAGGAATGTGGCTGGAAAAATGTACATCAAGGTAAATGTATCTGTTGATAATAAACTAGACGACTACTTGCACGACTTGCCATCAAGATTCTATCTATGGCTTGAGATAATAGGAAAAAGAAAAATAAAATAGGTAGTTGTTGATGAATAATACACAAGTTTTATTTAAACATAAACATTCTTTACACTGTAGGAAAGTAAATTACTACCACAGCGTTGTATGCAGGTAAATATTTAAAATAAAAACGCAAAAATTGTCTGGTCGCCTTAAGAGCATCATAAATAATCATTTAATATTTCCCTTCAGTTTCACTTAATTACTGACAAAATATTATAGTAATGGAATACAACGTGGCAATAATTAGGTATGTTAAATATACATTGTTATTACTACATTAAGTACCTACGCGCGTATTAATAATTTCGATCGCAAAAGTTCCAGAAGAATATTCGCACCCTTTTATTATCGGGTATGTAAATGTACCGATTTATAAAAGATTGTCAAAAGATTGTTTACAATGCATATCCAACTTGAACGGTACGTAAATAGGTATTCAGATGAATTACTTATTCTGAATTGTTTTCTTCATATTAAAACCAGATCCACATACTTCGTAGGTCAGAACGGCGTGGTAACTTTTTATATTGTCATGTGTTAATTTCCGTGTCGATACGTCACAAGCTCCGTGTATGAACAGATTTTAATATATGCAGCTTGTAATATGCCTAATTTATCATTAACAAATATTTATTTATAGAAAGTTTGGATTTAGGTGCTGGTAAATATGGTTTCCATTAGAAAAAAACCGCCCGTATTCCCACTTCCCAGGTAGAATAACTAGGCCTGCTTTAGGTTGTGTATTTATTTGTGAGTTCAACTTAAGTGTTTTAAAATCCATAGTGAGGTCGCTGTTTATGTCCAGATTACCTAATAGTGACTATTTAACGTCAGCTGTTAATTTTAACTTAAAGATCAAACTAAACTTAACACTGACACAAACGCCTCGAACAATAACGGGACCTCTTTTGATAATAACTTCTTCTTCTGTCGTGTTAGCACGAGCTATACGAAAATAGCTCATGCTGTGGTGAAAAGATTAGCCAGTCAGCAAGGATGGTAGCGGGGCTGACTGCCCAGGGTGCGCCGGACGTACTGATGAAGTATCATCACTCGTGGAGGCTCTTTTAATGCACACTTTAATGATTTAACTAAATTAGTATCATCAAGGGTTCGAAACTAATCCTGAAAAGAGAAGAAATCTTACCAAAATTCATCTCGAATACCTACTCGTATAAGCGAAATTTAGTTAGGTACCTACTTACCTACATATATAATGTAATTAATTACTTTATTATAATTATTAAGCAATATCTAATAATCTTTCAGGTCAATAAACATCAAACATTGCGCGTAATTTAAAATGAAGAAATTGCAAATTATCGTTGCTTTCAATAACAAAGCTAGAGACGCTATGGCATGGCTTAGTAGTACTAACGCAAATAAAATACTATACTAAGTATTGGATTATTCCCAGTGTCCATGGGCGTAGCAAGCACGTATCGAGTAACGGAACCTACCCAGGCCTGATGAAGTACTTTTCATGAACTTCTCGACAACTTCGAACTTTACAGATATAAAAAAAGAAGTTCCAATAGCAATACGGTAATTTGACAATCGCGACCTAAGCTTGAAGCTACAGTCAGCTATCTATTTGGCTGAATTCAATATGTCACGTTGAATATTACTATTAACTTCGGTAGATGGGTGCATGAAAAGAGCCTCCACGAGTGACGATACTTCAGTACGTCCGGCGCACCCTAGGCAGTCAGCCTCGCTACCATCCTTGCTGATTGGCTAATCTTTTCACCACGGCATGAGCTATTCCTTTATACTCGTGCCGACACGATAGAAGAAGAAGAAGAAGGAAGGGCGTTATATTCTGATTCAAAAGCGTTTCGGGAAACCGGTCCTGCGTCAACGAGCAGAAGGTCCTCCTCCACTAACTACTTAATTCCAGATTTCCACGAAAATCGTGATCGATCGATCTTTGACAAACCGTTGGATGGTTTGGATGGTGCGAGCTAGTCTGCACAAAAATATGGATGATAGAAAGGGATGGTCCAATGCTAGAATTAGGTTGCTGGAATCATCATGGAGAAAATCTATCTCAAAAATCAGTAATCTTGTTTGGAGAAAGTGATTTTGTTGGACTATAAAATCAACGACATTCCGATAAACAATCCCAGCCTGCAGAACCTAGTACGTTCCTGTGCTACTCGTGCGAAGTACTGCATAATATGTTAGCTATCGAAAAAAATTGAAATCCCGTTTTGCCAAATAAGCTTAGTTCTCATCCATTGATAGAAGAGGCCAGAAAGGTCTTCTTTTGAAAAATCGAAGATCTGTTCTAAAAACTGCGGTTACGGCGAGTGTAGTCTCTTCGAAATTTCTAGACATTATAAAAATACAGATTCGGGTCTAGTCGCATGGAAACGTTTTGCGTTTTCTACGCGACTAGACCCGAATCTGTATTTTTATAATGTGTACAAATCGCGAAAGTTTAAAAACATTTTTTTCTAGACATATAACTGAAATTAAATTATTTATCTTGCAAATTGGATATTTAAAAATCAGTATGTCGGTTTTTTTTTAAAGCTTGATGTCGTCGGCGTTTCCTATCTGACTACCTCTGAGAAGAAAGGCCGAAACAAACTCAGCTACTGCAACTAAGTATGCGCCGTATTCCTGTAAGGTTTTGGTAAAAGCATTCACGATCTGAACTTTTATCTCTGGAAGATGTAAGTAGTTTTTGAAGACAACGGAGATCACATGATATTGTTTTACTTTTAGCCAACCTTTGAATACAAATCCGATTAGACCTTCTAAATACAAACAGTTTTGGTGAATTTTAACGAGAGGGAGAGGTAGTTATATTATTATTGTACTTACATCTAACCTAGACGAGTGAATTGAATAGCACCTTGTCTAACGTAAGAGTCTTGTCTTTTGTTCTCTTGTGTTAGGAGCTATACGAGAATAGCTCATGCCATGTAGAGAAGATAAGTCTGTCAGGAAGGTTACACCCACGCTATCCGTCCGGTGGACGTTCCTCTTGGAGGCTCTTTAATTAACCCCAACTGCAATGAACGACGTAATTAAAAGATTCTAAGCAACTACGACTGGCATTAGGGAATCCAATACCGCATCAAAATTGCGATTGAGTTCATCAATCCCACAGATCACGCGGGATTTGCGGGATTGAGATTTTTTAAATATTCTTTTGTTTTTTTGGATATATTTGTTTTGGAAAAACATGAGTACATAATACAAGTACATGGTGTTAAATTTGAGGAAGGAGCTACATGTTTTGCCATTTAATGGCGTACAAAATTAGTACTTAAGCACGTGTTAAGCGCATAAACATCGCAATTATAATAACAAAAAAAAAACAATAGTAATTGAATTAAATCCTAATTATGTGAATACAAAGATAATTATTCATTTGCAACGAAATTAATATAATTGTCTTGAAATAGAGAAATGTATTTATTTAATATTTAGCGTAAAGTTTAGTCACGATCATTTAAAAATTCTGTTAAGCTGTAATAACATTTGGCAATAAGATATTTTTTAAGATGAAGCTTTTTTGAGTAGTTATTTAAAAAAAATGAAATAATGACAAGTAAATTTTAATTTTTATTATCATTATTATGTAGAGTTACTTACTAGGTAGTCAACAATTGAATTAAATGATGCTGTAGAGGTAAAAATAATCAGCTTCTTTTAAGAAACGATATATCACAATTTTCAACCTATCATCTTTTAGATTTGTATTGACAATTGAACATATTTATTGTTTTTTTGGTTTTAGAGGCATAAAAACCAGATTATTTAAAAAAATAAAAACAATTTTTTTAGCTGTAATTTAAAAACTCAAAACTAAAGTATTTTCCATACCAATGCTATAGAAAAGTCACGTACGAGTTCCATGGGCAAGTTGTTAAATCACTTATTAATGAGGCTGTGAACGTCGTCTGAGCTCATATATATTTGTTTCAACCTCGCAAACTTGCGGGATCCCGCATGAGTAATCCCGCATTTCAGATCCCGCAAAATAGGTGCGTTTTGCGGGATTGGATTCCCTAACTGGCATATTCAAAGCAGCATCCAGCGCATCGGGGATATTCTTTAAGGAGGCTAGCATTTTTGCTTCTGTGGCGTCACATAACTAGACTAGCAATCAATACATATAACGTAGGTAGATGACTTTCTAAGGCAAAATGCTAGTAAATACGTAAGTACCATTTTTTTTCGAATAATGGAAAAGATTCCTCTTTGCGAGACATGCGATTAAACAATACAAATGCATTGTTCTTGAAAGTACATGTTGTTAATGAACATTGGAAGGGTAATGTCAAAAGTGGTTTAAACTTCGGCTGAAATCTTATATCCGTTTTTAATTCTTCGGGGGAAAAACATGTAAGTAGTTCTATTTTTAATTTTAACTTAACCATTATTTTACATTACCTACATATTATTTCTTGTGCAGTTCCAGTTTATATTAAGCAGCCCTAAGTTCGTTAAGGGAGGCACCATAGACTTTCTAGGGTGGTTCGCCGACCTTGCCATGCCAATGAGTGTCCTCCCGAGGAACGTAATTGTTTTACAATAGTAATTAGTTTTTTTTTTTATTGTACATTTATTTTTTATTGTACATTTTTTGAGAACATCTAGTATAAGTTTTTAATTTTATTGTTTTTTTACAAAGTCTGGATATTATACTACTTAGGGCTGATTTTTCAATCGTCAGATAACTTTTATCTGAGGGATAAATATCACGCTCTGACATCTTTTGTATAGAAAATCTGTCAAAACGTCAGAATTATTCCTTAGATAAAAGTTATCTGACGATTGAAAAATCAGCCCTTAATTTAATATTAACGCGTTGACTTATGCAGTAAGTGTGTTTGTCATAAATCTGCTCAATATAATTTTAATTAGCTACCTAATATGTTATCCATTTGTGCTCTTATAACTGCCCAGGGCGGAAATTATGTCGCTTAGCGACATGAATGGCGTCTGGTCTGGTCATTGGCGGGCGGATGCGAGGACGGCGCTGCGGCGCGGGCGCGGCGACGGCAACGCTGTCAGTGACCGCGTGGGCGTCCTTGCCTGAGAACTAAACTACTGTCCTACTCCTTATGGCGGACTGAGTAAATTATATTAAACGATCGAACTAACGAACTAAATAAGTTAGTGTACTACTATACTATCGTCACGTTTGCAAATGTGCGGTAAATGGAATTCCCCTTATTAGCTTCTTCATCCTTCTGCTTGAAAGGGTTTGGCACGCCAACATTTTATCAAGTTGTTAACACGTTATGCTAACACAAGTTCCGCCTATTGTGTTAGCTTTTTCGTTTCCCGTAGAATTTTAAGAATCCTGCTGGTCTAGGTTCAGTTGTTTACAGCACTACCTTCATTTCTCATGTAACTTTTATTTTTATTTGCATGACTTTGCAACGTACTTACGTTACAAATTCTGCTCACGAAAAAAGTGATAATGGACCTTGTCCAAGTAATTAAATACTTGCGCATAAATTAGAAAATTTCATAATATATGTATAACATTTTAATGTAGACAACTGGTTTTGTTAACTAAAAAATATATCTAATGTTTAACTAAATTATAATGTTTTACTAGTTTTGTCAACTAAAAATAAGTAATATAAAACTAAGCACAACTAAAAATTATAAAGACAAAAACTGAACTTGATTCCATTGGAATTCATTGACAAAAAGGTGGGCGCTTGTCGTACACAAGTGTGAAATGCGAATATATACCTAGTACCTACCTACATGTTCATAAATGTGACATCGTTATTAATTAAGCATAAGTCGAGGTTCTTATTTTTTTGTATATATTATAAAAATAAGAACACTGAAATACATCGACCAATTCCATTCTTGGAAATGCCCTGCGTCCGGGATCAACATTCGTGCAGGTAATTAATAGCTGAGGAATAAACCCCTTTGTAGTTCGTTATTAAATCAAGTTTAAAGTTAATATTGATATTTTCTAAGAAGGCCAGTAGTAAGTAAGCATTAGATATTCGGTAAGTGGGTGGAGCTGTAACAGCCGAACCGTGCGGAAGCAAACAAAAATCCGCTATGAAGAAACACTGTGGCCTTAAATCAAATCTAAAAGTGAATTTAAATGAATGTGACCTTTAGAAAAAATGCTCTACAATTCTACGAAGTTAAGTTATCTATTTTTTATGCTGGTAATTAATAAAGAAAACATACGAATGAAATAATACATAAAACATAGAGAGATACCTAAATTGGTTTGACCATTACCGAATATTTTATTGATATGTTTTAGTATTCAAGATAACTTAATTATCTCGTATTGATATTACTTAATTAAATTATCAATGCAAATATCATTGACTTTAAAGCAATGTAGTCACTAGTAAACAATGTTTCGGACACAAGTTGAAGATAGTTTCTGAAACACCACGTAAAGGATGATGGGCACAAATGTATGGAGTCTGGTACTGGCTCCAATCGGAATGAATGATACACCGTTGGAAAGGTATTTTTGTGTAGATTATGAATAACCATGGCGCTTGTCCCGGTTCCCTGTCCGATCGAAGTAATCCTGCTTGAAAGTTTATTAATTTTTGGTACATCCTATTAAGTACACATACTTTTATTGTCATTTTTCTCCATTATGGCATGGTATTATTATGATAATTATTAATATTTTTAATTATCTAGGTAAATTAAACAAGTTCGAAGTAAGTTTTATCGTTTATTGTATGTAAGTATACAGGGTGTAAAAAGACCCATTACATAGCCGAAATCAATGCACTCTGTACATCAAACTACTTAAATTGCATTGACCAAAAATAATTGCTGGGAAACGACTTTTAGGATTTTTAGGCATAAAAAAACGTGTCCGAGTTGTTTAATAAATAGATCACTCCTAACTGAAAAAATACTAAACCAATTTTGTTGTGATTTTTATCCGTTAACTGAATTTTATTTAGCTCAAAATCTATGCAAATATCATCAAAATCGGTCAAGCTAAACAGGAGATATGATTTTTTTAAATTCTATTTTGAACTAAATATTCAGTATATTCTGAAGACTATATTTCAAAACGGACAATCGATACGGGTTTGTTGCCATAGTAGTTTTTTGTACTCTTGAAAAGAGCTATCCAACGATGGCAAATTCATTTTGATTGGACATGAGTACCAAAACGCCCATCCTCCTTTCTGTAGACACAATGTTTCGGCGGTTTGGCCATTAAAACTGTCAGTAGTCTTTATGTTTACTGTTTAGATTTTTGTGGTTTAGTACTGCGACATGTGGATATCAATGTTTCAGAAACAGATTTTTGTTTCTGACACAGTTTTATAAACAAATGTTTACAAATAATTATATGGCTTTAATGTTCCTTGTTTCTGTGACGCATTTAGGAAATACCAACACTGGGCGCGGAAGTTCCTGCTTTTTATATTCAACGGAACATGTTGATGTAAAGGTTTACATACCTATCTGCATAATGGACCCCGTGCGTATTTGTATCAAGTATGTCCAACCATAGAAAATAACTTTGATGAACTTGAAGGATATAGAAATGTGGTCAATATTGGGCATTCATTGTGTACAAGACCTATTAGTATATTAGAGGCTATTACGTGTGGTATAGCAGGTTACTATGTAACTAATCTGTGGCAGGGCGTAGTGGGGCATGCGCAAAGTGGGCCGGTGGGCGCCACACACGCGCATGCGCCATGACAGTGAAAAACGTGAAGGCCGCGGGCATAAAAAGTATCTATAAAAACAAAACGCAAATTACACGCTAAGTGTATCAGTACATTATAACATTAATCCTAATTTAGTTATTATTAATCACTAAACAGGTTATGTCTGTACATTAGAAATAATTCAATAGATAAAACATTCAATTTAGCGGTAGGTAGTAAGTAATAGTTCATGTTTTGTAAATAGATTTAGGAAAAATCGCAGACCTAGCATACAAATAATTGAATTGATGCTGATGTTGAGCTTCTTGATCTAATTCATAACAGAGATATTGTTAATGACAGAGAGAATTCATAATTATGATGCTGAAAAAAGCTTTGTGGCAAGATTTGATTGCATATTACTTTTATCAAAACATTGGGCACGAAATTGCATCACTATAGAATTAGTATTAAGTACTGCTTGCTATAGATCTTCTTACTTATTTATTTGTTGTAGAGTAATCGCTATCGGAAGGAGATGCCGAAGAAAGTAGGAAGGAATTCCGCTGGGGTCAATAATTGGCCCAGAAAAAGACAAACACGAAATAGATAACTTTATACCTAAGTAGCGCACTTGTTGTTAAGAATTTACTTTGAATCAAGAAAAACTCAATGCATTGTGTATTAGATTGAAACTTTATGCTAACCAAATTAAAATGAGAGCCTCAAAAAGGGAAAGAATGTTTTCAGCTCGAATTTGAAATCGCTGAAGCTGCAATGACCTTGACGGCGGCGTCTAGCTTTCTTTAGGTCCTAGCGGGGGGCCTTTAGGTCGCGAGCGTTCTGAGCGGGGGCTTAAGTGACCTCGAATAGGAAGGCAGCACGCTTTTGTCACGTGCTACTACTGTAAGCACCGCGTGGGTGTCAGGGGTGACAATTCAGTCTCTGGTCGCAGCAAAAATGTCACGGCCACTCCTCTAGGGAGTAGAGGGTTTGTTACGTTTTGTCCTTCGATATAATAAAAAACTTTAAATAAAAGTAAAAACCTACTCGAAAAAAAACTAAAAAAAGAGTGAAATAATTAACATGATATAAAATTAACAGTTTCAGAAGTCGGTGCTATTCTACACTGAAACAAATAAAAGCCACCTACTTCTGAAATTGTTAGTCTTATATCATGCTAACTATTTCACTCTTTTTTTAGTTTTTTTTCAAGTAGGTTTTTACTTTTATTTAAAGTTTTTGATTAAATACGTTTTAGTGCCATAAATTATACGGTTTAAGACTACAAATTTAAATGACACGGTTGCGTTATCTTTCCAGCAACTAGGTAGTTTTCTTTAAGAATAGGTATTATTGTATAATTATCATGACGGCTCCTTACAAATACATACAATCTTCTTTGTTCTTGGCTAATGTTTCTGTGATGACAGTTAAAACAGAGATTGAAAGTCCTCATCAAAACTTTTGCTGAAGGGAACAAACCAAAACGTCATCTAAGTATATGTTTTTTTGTTTTTGTTGAGTTTTTCAAAAAGCGCTGTATGGATTTCGATAAAATTTATGTAGGATCACCTCTGAAGTATGACCTACCAAACAATAAAATAATTATCGAAATCCATTTATAATTGGCGGAGATATTGTCTAAAAACACACATAAAAAAGACGGACGAATTGAGAACCTCCTTCTTTTTGATGTCGGTTAAAATGGGTAGTTGAGCTCCAAGATAGGGTTCAACTACAGCAAACTCAAAGCTGCTACAGCTCTACCTCGGTAGTCCAATCCAGATGTTGTCCTATATTGTTTATTTATACAAAAGGCACACCAACAACTTATTTACAAATGAATACGCAGTTATAAACATTCATCAGAAGGTCCTGTGTAAATAAATTACTTACAGGCATGCGCATCATTCACAGTAGGTAAGACGAATAGACTATTGCCATTTCAATTAATCGTATTTTAGTAACTCGCAGTATTTCTGGACTTTGAACAAGAACCTCGACCTTAGTGTTTGTTTCGGTGTGTCTTTTAACAGGTATTCAAGAAAATGCTAGAACTATCTAACTGTCAGAGGTTCCCAAAGTGGTCCAGGTGGACCCCCAGGGGTCCAAGGGAGTCTCGACGGGGGTTTACGTTGGCGTGACAAAAAGATCTAATCTTCACATTTTATATGGTAATATGGTAGAAATGTAGCTGCAGGGGGTCCACCGGAACCAGCTAAATTTTGAAAGTGGTCTATGAGAAAAAGAGTTTGGGAACCGCTGATCTAGATCTACAACGTATTTGAGTTGTAAATTGGCCTTTAAAAGATTTAATTACAGAAATAAAATAACTTATCTTTAATTAAAATTGTGCTTTACTAATTAAAAAAAGCATTTCAATTAGGTAATTTAAAGCAAATACTTATTTTTTTGGTTGATATTAGAAAACTACATTATCTGAAAGGCTACTAATTAGGTACTAAGAAGATTGTAATATGAAAATACGGGCTGATTTGGTATCTATAAATTAATATAAAATGATTTCAATTAAGTAATACAAAAAACACTAGGTATTAATGGCGATGCAAATTCATTTTGGTCTTATCCTTTCGACTTCAGAAGATGATAATTTTCTTATATGACCATTATTTCATGCTTTTCAGTTGTTAGAAAGTCAGTGTTTTAAAATTGTTAATGTAAGAGAAATCAGTCCACCGAACTGTTTGATTGTATTAGATTGATAGATGCTGCACAAACTCGAAACAGGAGCAGCTCTTTTTATAAGAAATTTAAATTTAAAATTATTGTTTAATTATATGTATAAGAATTGCCTATTTAGAATGAAAATGGACTAATAAGGTTTACCTTATCATTACACATTTAGTTTACTAATCTTATGGCTAAAACACTACTTAGTAACGAAAAAAAAACTATGTTTTTTTCAAATCTAGGAATAGAAATAAAAACAGTGCAAACTTGTGACGTCAACGTTTTCCAATTTATGTTACCATTTCTCAGAATTCGTAATAATATTAATTGATACCAGGTGCTACAGTAGCAGTACCCGTATGTAATTTGATTAAGCCACTATTTGCAAGGGACTTTGGACTTATAGTTAACAAAAGGTATGACATAACGTGTTGGAAGGATTTTAAGTTCCATTAACCCGCATTACTGTTTCAGAAAAACAAGTTATACCTACTTAATAAAGTCCTAAACTACAATAAATACATAGGGTGCATTATTGTAGGCTCTACGAGTGACGATACATAAGTAACTACGTCCGGTGCACATTGGGCAGTCAGCCCCGCTACCAACCTTGCTGACTGGCTAATTTTTTACCACGGAATGAGCTATTCTCGTCTGGCATAGCTCGTGCCGACACGAGAGAAGAAGAATACATATTTTTTATATCTATTTATTGTTCTGTTAACTTTTACTGTTTCATGACATAATCTCTAAAGGAAAAGATATAAATTAAAAAGTAATTTGAGAAAATGTGAAATGCAATTTATTATAATAATATTGCAATAATTAAGTTTAGATAGGCAAACTAAATGGATGATGCAGCTTTGTTGTACCATTATGTTGCAGCATTGTAAGCATAGCGCTTAGAACCTCGATGATAACGCCTAGAATTTTACTCAAGAGAGAAGGCGCAGAGTTAAATAAATATTATTTTATATACATTCTAACAGCACGTTCAAGAGAAACCACAGCCAGTCACTAGTTTAGACTTGTGTGCGAACGATTAAGGGCGTTCCTTTAGATAAAAGTGCTCGTCGAAGGCCGCCTACTGCGCTGGACAATGCGCGAATATTACGAGCTAATTCAACGATTGTGGAACTGTCGCACCTGCGTCACGTCGCTGTCACCTCACAATACACATTATATTAATTTATAATACGTAAGCAATCTATTTATCAAATAATAATTGAAGTATTGTCGGTCAGCAATGACTAGGTTTTGCAGTGGTGCAGTAGATAACAAAAACGAACACGAAAAGAGTAGCGGTGCAGATAATAGTTTCAGTGTTTCGAAAAGAAATTGAACTAACGGAGCACATAAGGAATTAGATACTTCCTGGAAGGAATGGAGGTAGGTGCCTGTACGTCTGTTATAGCAAACTTAATAGAATCTATTGGCATAGTATTGAATCTACTTGAACCATATTATTATAATAATATAACTAGCAGACTTTGTGGCTTCCGAAGACTGGTTCCTTTGGCTCGGATATTGTTTGACTTCCTTCACCTCACGATCAGCATTTTTAGAAAAACAATATTAAAACTACACAAATAAGAGGATCTGAGATAATGTAATTGCAAATTGCAATCGACAAAGTTATTTATGAAGATAATAATAGTTGGATTGGTATGGCAGCCGATCAGCCAATTGAGTTTTTCCTCGTTAAATGCCTTCATCCTGTGGTATATCCTTACTTACTAACTTTTGTTCTCAATACGTTTTGTAAACTATTAACTACACGTTAATGATTCGACTTATGATCTGATCACGCTAAACTTTTCCCAACCTTTTCAAAATATTCAATATTTAGATTTTTGACGAGTAAATCTACATTCTTAACTCTTAAAATATGCTAGCTGTCCAATGATAAGATATGAGCTCATAGGGCATTTGTCTGAAAAGAGATTTATTTAGTAATTCTTTGTCTTTATTATCCATATAAGGTTCGCGGACAGTGGACGGTGAGGCGAGCAAACCAGTTCTGATTTACCAGATCGTGCGGTATTTTAAACTCGAATGCAAATAAATTGACCCATGATAAAGAACTTGAGAGCACAAAGAAAAGATGGTGCATACCGATCTGTAAGTATTGTATTTTACTATTCAGACTTGGCATTGGATTTAACATTACAGATATTATTTAGCTTTAACATTATTTTACGATTGCAATAAGTAATGCGTTTTATTGAGTTTAATACAATGTAACATAGGCATTAATCTACGTTTATATTATTTAGGAAGGACTCCGAAGGACCTTTAATTTAACTGAAAATTTATAGTTCAGTAAAAATGAATTGATTCTTGTTGAAGATTTATTCAACTTAAGTGAGAAGTCTTTTAAAGTATAGCGGAAACAACGTGAAACTTTAATTCTCTTAATTGCAGCTATGAGCCGATCGTGTGTTAAATTACGCTTATGTGCAATTACCACTGCAGATTAACCTGAAAATCAATGTTCTATATCTCCTACATTAGTATGTAGACGAGTAAAGTGAAGTTATGCTCTAAATATTCACAAAGATTATGCTGAATTTTAAATCTTAATCTAGTGTCTTTTAGGATAAAGAATTAAATAAATATATTAATCATGTCCATTAATTTTCAACGGTACAGGACAAATTATTTACCTACTTAATAAATCTTTTAGATTATTAAAGTCATTCACGCCAAGAACCTTATTGATATTCGGTATGATCAATAAAGAACTCTAAATAAATTATCATCTTGGATTTACGATTATGAAAACAAATGAAAGGTAAAGTAAATTACTATCTTTCGTTAATCACAGGAAGTAGATATAGGCTTGCCATCTGATGTTTTAAACTGATACTATCGAAAATAAGTGGAGACTGTAAAACAGTATTACGTCCATAAATATACGTACACGCCTACCTGATGCCATTTTATAAAAAGACCAGGAAGTGCTCTAGACCCGTTTCGCCCTCAGCTGAAATGAAATTAGTGTGCGCCCGCGCCGTCGATCCAGTTTGTTTAAAGATCACTCTGACATTTATCACACAAATATGTTTACTTTGAACTTGCAAAGGGCGCTGCAGGCAATCTAGTTGTTGCTAAGGAACTTTTTTTTATTGGGTTTCTTTTTAGCCTCAACTAGTCAGTTTCATAAAAAGAGAGTTCAAGAAGGTAGATATAGTATATCTATGATACTTCAAGTTCAACAGTTTTAATCTTTGAATCTCTGGTATTTAATGAGGAATTGCGAGCATGACACGCTCACATAACTTTAACTTATTGCATAATGACAGCATTCATGATTGTTCATTTTAAAGCAGAATCATAACGTATCTGAACGAAAGAGTAAATGTCTGAATTAAAATTGTGGAGGTAACTGTGTGAATGTATTTAAATGTTATACATCAACCTTGCTACAGTGACATGCAATTAAAAGTGCAATAAAAATGTTCGCTAAATATGTGTATGCTTTATTAGGTTAATCAAAATGTTTTTCTCACTAATGTGTTAGAAATTAGATTTTGAATATATAATGCAAATAATCACGCACTAGATACTGTAGGTACTCCATTTTTTGTGAATAAATATAATTTATCATTTTATTTAATATTATACGGAAGCAGTAAATTAATAGTATTTTAGGTATCAACTTACTATTGTTTTGTTTGAAGATATTATGCAAGGTTTTTTTTGTAAGTCTTCATGAGACGAACGTTACGTAAATTAATAAAGAATGCAAAGCTACTAGTAGATAATTTATAAAGTAGTTAACTCAAGCCCATTTAATAGCAACTTAAGTCGAGAAAGGTCCTTGAGGGATAAGGGACGTTCATACTTAGATAAGCAAAGCTGCTGGAATTAAACTCTTTTCACTAGTCTTTTGTCAAGTAACAGTTAGTTAATTACCCAATAAAGAAGTTTATAATCTTCTTCTTTTAGCCATGTGCTTTTGATAAGTTCTAGTAGGTTTCATATGCTCAATTGAGTATTGGATTAGTTCCTAAAAGTTTGATCTATCAAACTGGACACAGACTAACGGTACAGGTACTACTTACTTATCTAGACAAAACTTAAATTATTCAACGAGTATACAACTTTGGTTTCTGTGTCAAGATGTAAGGTTGTATACGCATTTGTTTGTTTACAATACTCAAACGTCAGATTGTAAGAATGAACAGCATATAACACGAAATATAAAATGATATCATACCAGAAGAAAAATCCATAATAAGTTGTAACTCATTTCGTAGCAGGACAACGCCGCACCTTAACTAACACACTAGTTAGTTCTACTGTATCGATAATGACATGTCCACTCTGTCAGGAATTACTAACAAAAACATCTTATTGACGGTAACAAAAGAAGGGTGTTATTTCGAACGCATTCGAGCTGCTCGAGGTTTAGGGCGGCTGCAGGTCTCTATGCAACACTAAGCGAGTTCCTCTGATTCGCTATTCAACACGAAAAAGCGATTCGCTTCTACTACACGAGTGCCCTGCGCGCGCGCCGCGTTCAACTACTCCACTCAACAGTACTTGTGACCTTAACAATTAAGAATTTATTTTATTAATGCACTTTCTTATGACGTATTACGCCGACGGCTCGAGAATATGAATCGACTTACATCTATGATGGATGAGACAAAGAGAATTTTATAGGTACGGTAATAATTTATTGGAATTAGCCATCTAATTAATAATTAAAGATTATTGCGTGGTGAATATTGTACAAAATAAACAATGATCAACTCTTTTTCTTTGGCAAAGAATATAGAGAGATGGTAATAAAGTAGTAAAATATAGTTAAATAAAAGAAGTTTAGGGACTTTTCAGTGTCCGTAGTAAGGGTCATGCTGATGCTGCGGTGGCGCGTAATGGGGCTCTGTGTACTGCGGCTCTGCGTACTGTGGCCCGTACTGCTGCTGCTGGTACGATGGAGCCTGCAAACAGTGTTCACAGTGAACTTATAGCCTTGCACATGCGTAGTTGGAGTATCTCCTATATTTTTGCGGAAATTGGGAAGAAGCTACAAAACACAATGTGAAAACATAGTAATAGCACAGTCTACCTATATCTTACTCCTTACAGTCGGTCAACGTAGAACATTGTCGCAGAGCAATCGTGCGGGGGATTGCGGGGTGAAGGGGGCGGAGGTTAAGTCCCGAGTAGCCATACTGCATACTTGGGACATAACCTCCGCCCCTACATAATTTTGACATTTCATAGGACCTGTCAAATGTATGGGCGTTGACCCACTATATGTATAGTACTAGGGATGGTGGAGTTTATGAATCAGAACGAAGTTTCAATGAAAGTGAGAAGTAAGTAAGTACCTAGTAAGTAGGTAGGTACACTGTGGTAATAGGTTTAGCGGCTATATATCGCAAAGTCACTAAGTCCATTTCTGACAAAGTGGAACTTCCCAAAACATAAGTACCCTTTCCATTTTTGCTGTTTTCCAATACTTCTACCTACTTTTTTTAAAACTAATAACAAAGTATTTTTTCCGTTAGCAATAAAACTTGAGGAATTTCTTAATTGATAATTTAATTAAAACAAAATTACTTGAGATACCAGACAAAAAAACATTTGCTACGATGGTATTATACATATACAAGCATAAATAGCGTGGGATTGGACCGCCCTTAAATTTTTTATCAAATAGCTAGCCCAGTAGCTTGTACCTAGATCCTACCTACATTATTCATCCATTCTAAGAATAATACTTAGTATTAAAACCGCGGAAGGGAAACTTGCATACAATACATTTTGTGTCTGCAGTCGCCCACGATTTTGACGTGCTTTAATTGCTTACTTATTACTGATTTTATGGTATGAAGTCACTGGTAATGATTTCGTGTTGTAGTCTCGCCGAAAATACTTGAACGCACGAAGTGTGGTTCAATGCCGGTGTTTAAAAAACTATCGATTTATTATGCGACTACTCGTCCTTATTATATTGTAGTTTTTTTTTAAATATTGACCTACATTAATGTATTGTGCAGATTGGAGGGACATGGCTACTTGTATCATTGAATTTTTAAACTTGCTCCAGTTTATGCAATGCGTGCGTAGGTGAAAACTTCGGCAGTACACATGTGTCCACCTGGAAGGTCCATTGCTTGTCTGTGGTCGAACCAAGAGGACTGAGTAAGTAAACTCTGAAATTTTGTAGAATTACATAGGTACCTACCTGATAATTATATACGGGTTTTTTCTTCTCATATTCCACATGAGGATGTTTCTTTGACGCCAAGCTGTGTGCCAACAACTCCTTCACTTTCAGTTTGGTCGCTAGAAAGTTCGCAGCTAGAGCTTTGTTAAAAGCTTTAAGTTCCTTCATCTTAGCTTTGAGAGCCCACAGTCCATCTTTGAGCAAGTCCAGCTTGCCCAGCGGCATTTCATTATCTTCTTCGTACTCATCGTGGTCGTAAGCAGGAGTGTCGTAAGCCGCTCGGAACAGATGCTGGTCTTCTTCATCGAGATCAGCGTAACGTGGCACATTTCGTGATAACACTAATGGGTAAAATTAATCACTGTTCTATTAAATACATATTTTACATATATCTACGTGTCTTTACGAGTAGATATAGGAAAAAAATTGGTGAACATTATTGCACCAAAGTGATAGCAATATAATTTAGTGAGTATTTCAAGGGGCAGCACAATGAGGATTATTATTTTTTTCGTTAATATAATGATGATTAATGTGTCTTTTTGACAACGTGTTAGCAACTGTGTAAATAATTAATTTAGCAAACGATACAAGTAGTTAAATATTTATTATTTGACTAAGTAGTTTAATTTACACCGCATGGCGTTAACGCTTAATTATTCATTGATGCGTCACTATAATAACGACAAGCATTGAATGTAGTACAAAATCTAGAAATTACTTACCAGAACTGACGAGGAGTATGAAATAAACGATTTTGATTGACATTTTAGATATTTAAAGGCTAAGACTTTGTTAACGCGTTTATTGAAATCTGCGAACTTACTCGATTCTTTTGTATGAGGTAGATCAGATACTTACTCAATTAATTAGTTTTAAGTAACTACCCTCTCATCGTTTATATTCACATCGCATAGTTAAAGTTAAGGCAGCTATACACGATACCATAAATACTTAGTAGATTTAAAATCGTTGCAGTCTGTAGATTCATCAATAGCTAAAGGAATAAAAGTTATTAAAATTAAATATATGTAATTTCGACGTATTTATGAATAATTCTATTCAATAGGTAATAAGCACCTTAGGTACATGTCAACTTATTCACTCGTTACGTTTTTTCAACACAACTTTTTTGCAATTTCCGTTACTCCTGATTTTACAAATAATATATTTTATCTACATATTAGATCGAGGTCGAAACAATGATTGATAGCATAGTTATTGGTTATTGTACGAAAATTATTCTTACTGTAAGTCATTATCATTGAACATAATTAGTTACAGCACGTATATACATATCTAGATAAATCATACAAAAACCAACAAGTAGTGGTCAACTAACTTAAGTGGTTATGTTAATTACATCTTACTGAGTATATCGATCGAGTGTGTCGAAAAAACCGAATAAATAAAGCAATTACTTGAATTATGTACATATTTATTTACTGGATGTGGAACAAGTAATACTAAGTAACGTCGTTGGGTGCCTTTAAGAATAAGTGATGTATCTAAAATAGTAATTACAGGTTACAAGTAATTATAAATAATATACGGTATTATGTACATAGAGGAACGACGCAATTTGTTTGTCCGGAAAGAATATAAACGGACCGTAATATAGGGGAAGGTTGCGATCATTGGACTAGCTCTTTCATTGGACCACCAAGGTATTTCCAAAACTATGCAAGCTAACAACACCCAAACTAGTCGAAACGAGTCCTTGGAGACTCAGTAGCACCCCCCTCTTACCTCAGTGACGTTGCGGCACATGGCCAGGAGAGACACGTGTGGTTGTGTTTGCGGCGGTCAAAATCTAATAATTTCATTCAGTACAATTTGACGTAAGTATCATTGTATTCATATTTGTCTGCGTGCATTGTTATGAAATATTGGACAGTTTATTTGAGATTCCATGAGTGTTATTCAATTTTATCGAATCATTACCATTTATATTTTAGTTTAGTTTTTCTTAACCAGTACCTTGTTGCCATCAATGGACCTCAAGAGAGTTCCACCATTGGACCGGTTCAATCATAGCAACTTTTTATTGTATTTTTTTAGCCGTGATAATGGGAATAGGTCTTGAGTATTTCACTAATTATGTATCAAGTATTTCACATATTATATTTCATTAAAACCATAGAAAAATCATTCATCATCATTATTCAGCCGAAAGACTGCTGACTGCTGGACATAGGCCTCCCCCAAGCATCGCCACATCGACCGGTCCTGTGCCTTTCGCATCCAACGGATTCCCGCGACCTTCACCAGAAAAATCATTATAAATTTAAAATTCCAGAATGTCGCCGAAAAAATAAAGCTTTTTGTCATAATTTAGTAATATAGATAATTAATTATAATTAGTTGCCTCGATTAGACCTCTAGAACAAATTTCTCGAAGTCCATTGATGGCAACTTGGTGGTTCAATGAAGGTGCCCATGGTCCAAAGAAGGCAACAGCCCAAAATTTAGTTTTCTTCGTTTATTTCAAAAAGTGTTAGCCCGAATTGTTTGTACCTACGTTTGATTATTATAAATAAAGGTCCTACGAAATAAAAATAATAAACTGTTATACTTTTTGAGATATGAGGTCGTAAAGTTATGTGGTCCATTCATAGCAACCTTCCCCTAATCGATTTTATATTCAGCAGGTACCTACTTCAACCACCCACGACTTTACGTAGGATAAATAAACATATTATAAGATATTATAAAGAACAATGGGTAATTTTGTTTGGAGCCCGTACCCACCTTGTAGCATTTTAGACCAGGTGTCATTTAGAAGAGGCTTAAGTGAACAACTCAAAAATGAATGAACGAATGAATGAATGAATGGGAGACCGAAGTTATGATCACTTCTATTTTGCATTTTCAATCATCTATGTAGTGTTATAATAATTATTTTATAGGCCCAATGAATAACCAGTCGTTCTGTTTCATAGATAGAGACTGACCAAGCTTCCTAATGTTTACTTTTTGCTACGGAAAATATTAATTAAAACGCCATCAATTCAATTAAGTACAGTTTTTTTATTTATTAAGGTACACAAAATAAACAGAGTCCCGTACGGTATATAGAATTACCCTTGAACGATATAATTGTCTACAGAAAGCATGGTTCACCGTTGAATGCTAATACGAAAAAACTATTAGTCGATGCCATTATTTATAGACAGCACGTTTCGCCGAAAAACGCTACAAAGAATGAATGATTGGCCGATACCAAGATTTGCCGATGTCATGGTTCGCCGGAACACGCTTGAACAGGCGTCCATTAAATTGCATTAACTTCTACTAACATGCGTTTTTTTTGACTCCATACCAAAGTTGCGACAAGCAAATACACGACAAATGTTAGGGCAACAGAACCATATGTCGATCATCAGTGGTGCGACAGCACATCAGGTCGATGTACGTTAGCGCGACTGATTGTTTTCTCGAAAAACCATAGGGCGATGGAACTTTTGATCGACGAACGTTAGCGCGACACAAGCTTCGCTCGACAAACTAAAAGCAGGCCTACAAAACAGGCGCGATATCGTCCGCGTGTTTTTTTTAACATGTATTAAGAGCGAGCGAAGCGAGCTTGGGACTTTTAAGCACCCCGACACGGATAGATTAGGTTCGGAGGGAATGACGCGGGCTAAATTGAGCGAGCAAAGCGAACGAACGAAGCTCCCGTCATCTCCTTCGTGTTAGGTTACTTTAAACCCGGCAGACAGAATTAGGAGCCCCGTCCAGTGGGTCTCCGTCGACCTTGGCCCCAGAATCTTTTAGGCGATATTGCGCCTGTTTTTAGGAGCCTTTAGTTTGTCGAGCGAAAGTTATGTCGCGCTAACGTTCGTCGATTAAAAGTTCCATCGTCCTATGGTTTTCCGAGAAAACAATCAGTCGCGCTAACGTACGTCGAGCTGATGTGCTGTCGCACCATTGATGGTCGACATATCGTACTGTCGCCCTAACATTTGTCGTGTATTTGCTTGTCGCAGCTTTGGTATGGAGTCAAGATAAACGCATGTTAGTAGAATTTAATGCAATTTAATCGACGCCTGTTCAAGCGTGTTCCGGCGAACCATGACATTGGCAAATCTTGGTATCGGCCAATCATTCATTCTTTGTAGCGTTTTTCGGCGAAACATCTGTAAATAATGGCATCGACTAATAGTTTTTTCGTATTACCATTCAACGGTGAACCATGCTTTCTCTAGACAATTATATCGTTCAAGGGTAATTCTATATACTGTACGGGACTCATAACAGGATATTGGGCTAGTTCAAGGGTGTGATTGAATGGCGCTCAGGGTGAATTAACAAAGACTTTTCAGCACATTTCAACGTTGAATAACTTTTTTCTCCCGTGAGATACAGAGTTGTCGCCATATAATATAAATATGTATTTTTAAAGACCTTTCCAATGGTACTAGTCTCAATTTGCTACAAGGTGGGTACGTTTTGTTCCATGTCCTTTAAAGATATTATAAGAAAAAGAAACAAAAGTAATATCTTTGGTATAATGTATTTTTCAAGAGTGATATTCATGTGAAGAGTAAGGCCCTGAGCAGACGACGGACTTGTTGTACGGCAGACTGCCGCGGACAAGAATGAACGTGGTTGGTAGTTGTTGCCCGTCACGAAATTCGGCACAGGGCCACTCCCTAAGTCCATCAACGAAGTCGGTCGCCCGTCCGAAAGTAGCCCGAAACGTAGGAGTGAAGAAAACAAGTGTCAAGTTCAAGTTTTCGGAGGGGAAAAAACACATCGGTAGTAGGGACAACTGTCAAATCGTGTTGTCATTCATTCTTAGTTCGGGCCCCGAAATAATCGTGTGTTCGTAGGTGATAGGGAGTAGGAAACGCTCGTAACTAAGGCCGAAACCGCGGACTTCATGCTTAGGGAGTAGGCCCCCAGACTCAACGCAACTTACGGTAATTATGTCCGTAGTTGCCGTTAAAACTCTAGTGTCTTCATTGGCAACAACTACCGACTAGGTATGTTAATTATTGTCCGCGGCAATCTGCCGGACTAAAAGTCCGTCGTCTGCTCAGGGCCTAAGACCCCCGATCCAGAACCTTTACGATACGCAGTTAACCGACTGATTCTTTTTGTTATATAGTTTCCTCTACGATTCTCGTATCGAGAGAAAATGAAATAACAAAACCGACTCGTTTGATAACTGACGTATCGATAAGTTCTGAATCGGGAGGCAGGTTTGGAATTTTACAGAATAGTTTTATTGCTAGAGACATAATTTTATTCTTCTGAACATCAGAATTAATAATCGGAACTACATGGAATTAAAGATTAGGTACGAATCTGATGAGTTTTACTTGAAAAACATTTTGTTAGTATTATATATTTAGTAAACTAAAATGAACACGTACAGAAAATCTTTATTTAAAATGAAATTTAAGTGTTAAATAAATTTAATTTAGTTTTATATATTATCTGCACTTGCAAGGAAAATCGATTTTAAAACTTGATTGAAATAATGTTAAGGTTATTTTAAATCTAGAGTGATGAAGTCCATTTATTGTAGAACATTATTATTATTTTATTAAAATGAATATCTATGTTACTTATATTATAACTATAAATAGGTACCTACTTCTTAACTTTTAATAATTGCACTGTAGAATTGCCTATAAGAAAATATTTTTATAAATAAACATTGGTAATACTTAGAGGTTGGTGCAGCTACCTACATCATAGGCTTCTCACCAGAGCTGATCTCGCATTGTATCGTATGTACATATATGTACAGATACCAGCACATAAAGCTGCTACAATCTGTCAAATTTCTTTAATAGATTTTCATATTTATCGCAAAAGCATTAGGTTCAAGGTTGATTGGGGAAAGACACTTTCGGGTTGACTGATGTGCTGGCACAACGTAAGGTCAGCTTATACTGGAATTACTGGAAATGTACCTATAGGTAGCTCGATATGTAGCCGTGTGTACAAAGGTATCTACACCCTAAAAGTAAATATAAAACTTATTATACGTTTAGTTGACAAAGTAATGGAAGACTTCAACTAAAGATACGCAACTAAATAACATAGGAACTTTGAATAAATTTTATGAGTATTTTAGACGGACAACACAACATAACTTAACATAAGCCATTATAACATTCTTAAGATAATTACTACTTCCTTGTCTTACAATTATATGGTAGCTACTTAACAAGTAACATTTATTTAAAAAAAATAGTATGATAGCCGAATAATGTCGATTGATTTTTTTCTGCCCGACATAATCGTTTGGAATAATATTATTGGTTCTACATACACTCTTTAAAACTTGTGTAGAAAATATTGTATGGTGCGATTTTTCCTTATAAAAAATATTATCTGCTTACTTTAAAATTTGTAGAACATTATTAGAACACAATGATTCGCTCAAATAGGTACATTTAAAATCAATGTAATTGATTCTTACTTCGACTAGATGATGGTGAAGTTAATGGTACCTATGTAACTATGTACCTAGACCTACTAAATGACAGTATGGAGTACGTTTATAGACTTAGAAACACTTAATTACTTCGTTGCTGACCATGATATTTGTACCACGGTGAGTTTCGAAGACAAACAAGTTGTTAATTATTTGAATTACATCGCCAACCGCTATTAGTTCGCTATTAGACCTGGACTTATTGTGCAGTTGAACATCAGGCATTAAAATACTTAATTGGAAGAAAATAATGTTCAGAAAACAGCAGTATGTAAATGCTTCCTTAATAGATAATTTTGGAAAAACTTGTAATAGTAAGTAGGTGAACTCTTAGGTGCGAGTGAACTTAAGGCCGGTCGCACATAGTAGGAAATTGTCGGTTGGAAAATTTCTGACGCACGCCACACTGTTCATACATTTTGTACTAGACCTTGCACACTGTCAGAATATACACGATCCAGCCTGCGGGCTCTCGCGCGTCAGAAATTTCTTATAATGTGTGACCGGTCTAAATGTAGGGTTTCAGGACTCAAAAGACCGGATGCCATGACTTTTGTTAAGACTCATGTTTTCCTTTAAACCTCGACCTAACTTTCCGTCAACCACAATAATTTAAGGCAGACGTTGTACATAAGTCTTGATTACCATTACGCCATTGTTCTTTCTGTTACAAGTTATCCATTTTTCATACATAGTATCGTCACAGCGCCTCGTAACGCCTAGGTTTATGGCATTAAAATGGGCAGACGATTCGATTCTAAAATTCTACGACGCGATTCGTCTTAATAGCCCAAAATGTAGCCTTTCAGTAGAATGATGAAAGAAGCAATCAATTTCGCGTTCCATAAAATCTTCGGGCGTTAAGAGGCCAGCAGAAGATGTTTGTTTTAATGGCGCAAAAAAGAAAGTACAGCTCGTATATTATTTATTCTGTGAGGACAGTACAGCAGAATGCCCACTTCTATCAATGCAACTACGGTAAGAACCTCACGCATACGAGTTTCTGTACTGAGTGTGGTGTGAGTGGCCAATAGGCTGTTGTTCAGGTCTAGAAGCGAGCGCGGCGCCTCGAGTGTCACAAGCCGGCACGCGCCTTGTACAGCTCGTCGTCCAGCTCGAACGCTGGGTCCGCGTACCCGGAATCGTCGTATCTAAGTGACCTGCAACCATAGTACCATCATCATCCATAGCCATCTTACGCAAATGTTAAAATGGACAAACTTTTCGTTTATCTTTAACATTAATTTATAACATTGTTGATAGCTCAAAAACCCTCATTACAAAACCACAGATTAATTAATAAGTAATAACTACTACGTAAGCAATACTTAACAACTAGGTTACATGAACAGAATTGGTGGTAAACGGTGGCATAAACAGGGAAAACCCTGCCTCCTAAACCCCCTAGGGGTCGTCTGACTTAGGAGTCAGCTCTCGTTAACTGTTAGATACGTGCTAAACATAGACATAGCAGCGATCGTAGTAGGTATGCTGTTATTAGCAGGCATAAAGATGCTGTTATCTATTCTGTATCTACATAATCCTTTGGTTAGCTTTTGCGAGAAGTTCTGACGACCGACTGATGTTATAACGATCTCACTAGCCAGCCAAAATACGGTGAGTGATGAAAACAGGAATATTTGTGAGCTTTAACCGACCTTCCTTCCTTCAACAGTAGTTTGTCTCTTCACATTACCCGGATGCAAGAGCTGATCTAGGTTTTTTGTCTATTATGGGACTTTGGAGATGCCTATGATCTTCAAAAGTCGACTGTGATTTGATTTAATAATCCTGTACATTTTTAAAGAGATAAGTTAGTAGTTAAATTATTTTTATTATCCACATACAGGTTATATTTATAAAGAATACCTGTCAGGAGTCCTAGTCCTGCACCGTGAGGGGGGTGGGGAGCGGGACGACGCCCGCAACAGCGCGGGGTCGTCGTAGCGGCGCGACACCACCGTAAAGTCGTGGTGTGCGTCGATCAGCTTTTGCAGCCGTGACACCATCTCAAAGTCAGACACCGAAGCCGGCACCAGGATACCCAACAATTTCGCTATCGAGTTCCTGAAAATAATTATTTTTTATTACAAGTGTATCGGATATGCATTGCTCCTTTGATTTATTGTAAATAATTATTATCCCCTGCAACGCCAGTTGCTGCGGTAGTTTCCCGAGACGTTTCGTAAGTCGTATACATACAACGTTATTTTTAGAATAATTATACAAAAACCGAGAAACCCCACCAAGATTTTCATCAGAACTGCCCGAACATGTGTTTTTTTTAATAAATCTCCAAGTTACACCGTAGTTTATGTCGCGTTAAGTTCCCTAGTAAAGTGTGAAATGCCTGAGATTAGCTATGCAGGGGTTGTCTAATACACGGAAACTGACGGAGCGGACCATCTCAAGCCTCAAGGTGTCTATTCCCGTCAACTGTTATGGGTAGAAACCTATGAAACAAAATAGAAATTGAAGAAAAAAAAATGTGCTGTAAAAAATATGTCAATCGATTCTCCTAGTTATTCTGGACAAACTAGTTTCAGGTTTAGTATTAAATACAGGGTGTTAACGAAATCGTGTAATTCCTTCAAACCACATGATCTATCAATGGTATAGATTAACCCCGCACGGGATTTAGATTGATTAAAAATAAAAAATAAAGTTTTTTTTTTCGCAAAAAAAAATGTATGTGATGGAAAATTTCGATGGCATGCGTGAATGAATGAAGGCACGGCGACACAGCTGCCGGGCACGACTGGTGCGATATCGCTCCCCGCAGTCAGTTAACTTTGGAAGCTAAAATTACTCAGATACAGAACACCATGGTTCATATTTTGAAAACTTTTTTTATTGATTCTGAAAAAAAAATATGCAGGGTCAATCGGTGTCACCAGTAGATCACGCGGTTTGAAGGAATTACACGAATTCGTTAACACCCTGTATACTAAAACTAAGCTTGTGTAAACTATTTTACCTAATTATTTGTGCAATATTAACCTGAAGCTCGTCAGCTGCGCCTCCCGCCGCTGGCACTCGGCCAGCGCCTCCTTGGTCCGCGCAAGGTCGTCGCGGAGCATGGTGATCTGGTGGTCGCAGGAGGAGCGCTCCTGCTCGAACGTCTCTCCGGTGGAGCGTACCTGCTCCTTTAGCACGTTCACCTTGCGGTTGTAGCGCACGCGCAGTAGATCCGCCTCTTCCAACCTCTTCTGTAGTTCTTCCACCTTGCGGGCCCGCTCCAGTGAAGTTATCTGTTGTGGTTATTAAGTACGACATAAATAAAGAAGGTGGCGCCGCTGGTGACTAACTCTGACGTCTGGGTACAATTCTAACTTGTTTCCCTTCGCAAGAAGGTACATGGTTATTACGACGCAGATAGGTGTGATATTACGCCTTTTATAAACTGGATGTAGATATACTTTTGAACATTAATTTGTAGATGGTGTTAGCTATTTATTATTTCCACAATAAGGCAGTGTGGGATAAAAGCGTGATGATGCGAATAAATGAATACATTTTATAAAGTTCAACTACAATAAATGAGATCATGGTTCTGTTAAACAAATCACTTCAACCTTGTATGCAAATTAGGTATTCCAGTAATTTGCTGTCTATGTTCACTATGCATGTAAGATACATTGTATTATCCAACATATTATCTAGACAGAAATTCTTACAAGTTATTATCTTACCTTCCGTGTACTTTCCAATTCGTCAACCTAGCTTTTCGCTATGTACCTACCTACTGAGGGAGGCATGGACATCTCCTAAAAAGCAGGTACTGTTTACCAAATTTCACACGTAATCACATTTGGCAAACAGTAACCGCAGATCCAGCCTTTGCAAAGAAATACTGCTGTTCATCACCAGGTTCAGTTGGAAGGCTGTCCTGCAGTATCTCAATCGTCAAATCCTGGTCGATTAGTGGGAATGTGCACCCCATCAGGTCAGGTTGGTGTTTGTAAGAGACCGATTTGGTGCGAGTGTGTGACATCAACGATCAATAATGTGTGATCTGTCTCCAGCTTTCAAAATAATGGTTGTACCTAATATATCCTTGGAGGACGTCACTCGTACACACATCAAAAATTATGTGTAAATTGGACCTTCTATCTAGCCCCGCTCTATCCTACGTGACTCATCTGCAACTGCTGGGTGGAAACTGGAACAGCTACAACATTGTATAATTTAATAATGTAGATACCTTATACTCAGCAGCGTCTGCAAGCTGCGCGTTGAGGTCGCGGATCTGCGCGCGCGCGTCGCTTAATTGTACTTGCAGTTTGTCACATTGGCGCGCAAGTTTCTTGTTACGCGACACGGCCTCGTCGCGCTCCGCTTGCAGCACAGCGCGGACGCGACAACTCTCCTCCTGACATCATTTATGTAAGTATATAATAATACAAGGTGCTTAGATAAATATGTAGGAGACGTGCTTTTATATCAAAGGGCCCTGGCCTTTTTCAGCATGCAAAAGCCTTTACCTTCGCTTAAAATTTTAATATTACTATTAGTGTCCGACCGAAACAGGATTTTTAGCCGAAACAGAAACCGAAACCGAATCTTCGGCGCCAGTCTCAGTTTCGGCCGAAACCGAAACCGAACCTTATTTAGACATGTAAAAAATTCTATTCTATTTTACAAGGTGGGGCAAAAGTAATCACCCGATGTTGTTTTACTGTATTTTTTTTAGGAATGAAAATGTTTGGTTCTGCTTGTGGATTATGTTTATTTAATGTATTAGATTTTTTTCCATCAAGTCGAGAAAATGATATCGGTCAAGTGGCCGCCGTCAGAATTGATACCATACAGGCTCGTTTTCACATGAAAAAGAAATAACACATAAAAAAAAAATTGGAAAAAAAATGTTTATTTTTATTTTTAATCAACTAAATCCCGTGCGCGGTTAATCTATACCATTAATAGATCATGTGACCTTCAAACCACATGATCTATTAATGGTATAGATAAACCCCGCACGGGATTTAGATTGATTGAAAATAAAAATTGTCATTTTTTTTCCCAAATAAAAATGTAATGTGATAAAAAATTTCGATGCCATGGATAAATGAATGAAAGCACGGCGACATAGCTAACGGGCACGACTAGCGCGATATCGCTCCACGCAGTCAGTTAACTTGGGATGCTAAAATTACTCAGATACAGAATACCGTGGTTCATTTTCTGAAAACTTCTTTTTGTTCATCTCATCACACATCACACATCTCATCCCAGCAGCACCTAAACCTTTTGTCATTAAATTCCCTTTTAACAGCATTGAAATTTTAGTTTTTGATCACATTATGTAATATTTTCATTTTAGTTTTTTTCATATATTATAAACAAAAAAAAGTCTTTGAACGCTAAATTATAAGTTTACGTTACTTGGGAAGAGACTGGACCCCACGACACAGGGAATCCTAGTGTGGGGCCCAGGGAAATTGTAAAAATTTTAGCGCTTAATGTTCCAGTACTTGTATCACATTTTCAATATTGTACCGTGTTTTTTTTGAACCGAATAAACATTTTATTATTATTATTATTATTCATCTATACATATAATAAATCTGTAGACATGACGTGTCTGTACATAGCAAATATTTTGAAAAAAACTGGTTGGGGTGTTAAACGATAACCAATAGAACCCATTTTTAACATTTTTGGAATTTTTGTCTGTTTGTCTGTTTATCTGTTTGTCTGTTTGTCTGTTTATCTGTTTATCTGTTTATCTGTTTGTTTGTTCAAGCATCACGTAAAAACAACTGATCCAATGTTGTTGACTTTTATAAATAAATATTGTGCTTATCTCCAAGTAACATATGTTTTTTGTTTCATCTTAATCGGTTCACGCAATCAAAAGTTATGCGAATTTTAAGTTTTCTAGAAGAACTTAGCATGAATACATTGTATTTGTGTATACCATTTCTTTTCAATAGATGGCGTTACGTGTATCAAATCAAGTTGTGAGGAAGTATATTACAACGAATATATGTGTTACTATTCTCAGTCTACGGAAGGTCTATTGAAATGCTATCCGAAGAAGGTACTAACTAAGCTTTTATAAAAAAAATGAAGATATTGTTATTTAAAATTTATTAGGTACCTACCTATCTGTCTGAATGGCAGTGGAAGAGAAATACATTCAATTTCATAAGTGAGTGTAGGTATTCTAAATTGTTAATTGTGCAAGGCAATCCGATAGATTAATTTGAAATACTCATATATTTTATTATGAATACTTAAATCAATACTTAAATACGTATTTATAAATCTATATACCTACTATTAATAAAATTCAAAGTGCACTTTGTCTGTAATTAAATATTTTTCCAAAATTTCGATTCGGTGGTACTATACTATCGATACAGAAACTATTACATTTTTTTTTAGAATTATTGTGTCTGTTTGTCTTTCCGTCCGGACATTACGTAAAATCCCGTAAATGGATTTTGATGGGACTTTCGCTGATGTGTTGCGTAAAAAGCGACAGTTTTGCTGGTACATAATTATATAGCCGAGCAGCGGAACATTATTTCCACGTACTGCGAAGTATAAGCTTAATATTTGGATCGTGAAATCGTGTGAATCGATTTTGATGGGCCTGCGCTTATGCTGGTATATAAACTATCACGCTATTGCTCATAGATGCCGAGCAACGAAACATTATTTCCATATACTGCGTAGTATAAGCTGTAGACAGAAGTAAGTGCTGCAGTGAACGGTCGCTGGCTCAGTGTCCTGCGTTAAAACCTCACTTTAAAAAAAAAAATACACTTTTTGTAATTTTTTTGGAATGTTTTTATTTATTTTATTTTGTTCATTGTTGTCAGAACTATTCAAAACCTGTCGTCGCCGTTTAATTAAGTTTATTTAAGCCTTAGGTAATATCCCAAAACACATGGCCATGAAGGGAAAGTACTATAAATATAAAAAATTGCAAATTTCACTCAAAGGAGGCTTCATTTTATTTTTAAAAGTAAGAAATATTGCCTTTACTGATTTTTTTGCCTGAACCGAGAATCGAAAAGGTTTCGTTACATTATCACAATAAATATCAATATTCAATTATAATCCATTTTAGCAAGGAAATGTATGGAAATAAGCAACGCGTTTTTAGTATTATTATATGGTTATATGAACCTTTACGGTCAATCAAGAAGAGCTGAAACTCTACCTACAGAAATGGTTTAAAAGATATAAGTGCCTTGGTGGGACACCTTTGTCTATTATTACCTATAATAAATGGAATACATATACACTATTTAGTTACTGCGACACAATGTTGTTTTCCGAGTTCCACGCGGACGGAGTCGCGGGCACAGCTAGTTCTGAAATAAACCTATGCAGGGTCAATCAGTGTCACCAGTAGATCACGCGGTTTGAAGGAATTACACGAATTCGTTAACACCCTGTAGGTACCTAGATAGACTAGTAACTTTATACATACACGTTCCATTCATGTTTTTATTCTTGAAAACATTTTCGTTTTTCGAGTTCAAAAACCTTTAATTTTCGCTTTGATTGGTATTCCTTCTTAACAAAACAATTCTCATTTTACCTTACATCATTTTATCACTTACCTGTACACTAAGTTTTCGTCGGAGTAAGTCAAGATGCAGGTCCTTTCTCTGCAGTTGTTCTCTTAAAATCCTTATTCGTCTTTGTAACTGGTAAACTACCGCAGTCTGAAATTTCGATACGTAGATGTTTGAATGCAAGTACTTAAATTGATGCTAAAATGGTACTTAAATTGTATTGAATACAAGTTGTTCGATAAATCAGCGCTGTCATGCAAAGTGTACGCGTGACTGTGCTGCGTTTGTTTGTATCGATGCAGACGACATCGCGTGTGCTACCGACTGTACATTCAAAGTCAAATCAGTTAAGGTTGCTTCATACATTGTAAAAAAAGATTTTTACAAAAATATTTTGAGCGTTATTTACTTATATGAACCATCCTTAATACTATACTAGATTGTAGGTATATTATTATAAAGTGTCTTCCTCTAATTTAATGCAAACGAGCTTTTTTATCAAGAAAAATGTACCTATATTTATACCTAATCTTACGCATAGCTAGTGAGGGCTAACTTGCGGATACAGAGGCATTTCTATGGTACTCACACTCCTTTATTTCTTAATGATTATACATTATTTCATACGTTTATAATGTGGTTATAATGGTATTCCTAAGCCTAACTAATGAAATAAATAAAAATGTTAAATACCTATTCTTTAATTAATTGATATTCTATATTAATTGTTTGCCTAGTGATACTAATTACAGTTAAATTGCGTGAAATAATTGTTTAGTATGAATTATTGTGCTAATTTAGTTACTGTGCAGATGATGGCTACACAAGTCATTAAATAGCAACTTAGAAGATGTTTGCAGACTCTTCAAATTATTATTTCTATATCGTCGGCGACCAGTGAAAACCTCGTAAATAGTAATTTTGGTCAAATACGTTTTATGTCATATTTAGCAAGAAAACCTACCAACCCATATTTATGACTAGCCTGAGTTCAATTTTAATTCAATGTAAATGCAAAATGTTATCTGCTGATAACGCCGTATTTAACGACAAAAAACCATTTTCTTTCTAAGAATACCTCGTAATTTGCATTTGACAAAATTAGGTTCTCTTGGAAAAAAATATTCCGCGAATTAAAAAAAAAACTTTCGAGAATTAATGTTCAAATATTAATTACACGATTTAGTAGGTAATGGTTCATTTATAATATACCTAACAAAAAAAAAACATTGAAGTTCCTTACAACATTTTTCAGGAAACGGTTTGTTCCGTCTCCTGGAAAATTTTGCTTTTGGCAATAACGAGGTTTTCACTGGTCACCGACGATATGTAAACAATGTCATTCCAATTGGTTTAAGTGCATGTCTTACTTCTTTAAGATAAGGCAAATCATGGAAAGATCTTTCTCTGCGCAGTCTCGGCAGCGTGCCATAGTATCCGTAATATAGCAGCTACACAAAACACATACGAGTTAACACACAGACATTAAACAGATGACAAACGCTTTGTACAAGTTGCAACATTATCTGTACACTCACAGAGTAAAGGTGAAGGTAATACTATTGTAGATATAAAATTGCTAAGGTGGCGTACCTTGGTGATATTATTATAATAATAGTGGTATTATTATAATAGTAATTAAGTAATGGTTAATTATGACTGGGGAAGGAGACAAAGAATTTTTATACACAGGTAGAAAAGTTAGATAATTGTACCTAATAGAAATATGTACTTACCTATATAGATGACATAGAAATAAACATAGCATTTGCCATATTTGACTCTAAATTGAACACATTTGAAATCGTTCTGCCCAGCAACACATTTGGAATAAAAAAGGAAAAATGATTAAGGTCCGATTTTTTAATCATCAGATAATTTATCTAAGGAATAAGGAATAGATAAATATAGGTAGCGGTTTGACATATTTTCCATGCAAAAGCTGTCAAAACGTCAAAATTATTCCTCAGATAAAAGTTATCTGGCGATTGAAAAATCAGCCCTAAGTGTAATATTGTAATCAACGTTGTGCTCTGAAGAGCTATAACGCAGCGTAATAAGAGCAGCTGCATCAGCTGAGCTGTTAGCATCACTGACTAACCTTGTCGACAATTTTATCGCTTTCAAGCCTCGCCAACTGCTCGGCACGGTGTATAATAGATTCAGTGTGCAATTCTATTCCGATGTCTTGGGTTAACTCATCCATATTTAGTGTTCTGCTTAGACGTTCAAGGAATGCAACAAACTGTAACAAATAAATTTATCGGTAAACATTTTTTGTTCCGTATACACTTCCGGATTGCAAAAGATGAAATTAAACTGCCATCTAAAAACCATATTTAAACTAAGACAGAATGCTAAAACTGAATGAATATTAAGTATGTGTTTTTATAGAGTCTTAATGCAATCATGACACAAGTAAAGACAGACCACAAATTTTTATTTGCGGAAGTGATACTCACATTAGCCTTGTCTTTGCGTAAATTATCTCTAGAGAGTTCCTGGGCGTTAAGTTCAGATTCCAATTTGTGTACTTTAGCTTCGAGCATGTTTCTCTCGTCCTCCAGAATGCGAACGCGCGTCGTTGCTTGATCATGTAAATGCGCTGTCCTGCCCAACTGTGTAGACTCCATACCCAACTTATCGCGGAGTGCGTCTATTTGCTACAATCATAATGATATCGTACTTATTAAATTGTAGTTTGGTTTATTCCTGCCAGCAGTAACATTATTCATACGTTTATTATAAAAGACGTCAATGGGACGTAACATGAACATAAAAATAAAATATTGAAAGACTAAGGCTTAAAACGCACTAGCGGTCAGCCGCAATACGGCGTGCCGCTTGCGGCTGGCCGCACATCGATTTTTACATGAAACCGCATGATCTTAACGCACTGATTTCCGGCCAGCCGTCGCGCGCCAGTGCGTTGAGATCATGCGGTTTCATGTAAAAATCGATGTGCGGCCAACCGCAAGCGGCACGTCGCATTGCGGCTGGCCGCTAGTGCGTTTTAAGGCTTACACTATAGATAGATATTACATCTAAAAACTCATAAGTAATATGAATTAAGATTGAATAAGTACATCGAATTGAAATATGTAAATAAAGTAAAAAATAAAATAAAGGACACCAGATAAACTTCAAACAATAGATGTCCATAAAAAAAATGCGCGTCCATATCCAGAATTATTTCCAATGGATAGGTCACATGGAGTCCTCGAAATGTAACAATTGACTTAACAACGTAACTACATTTCTTGAGCTGTTAATTTAAGGTCCATCTATTCATACACGAAATATTTTAAGGGATAAATATCTGTATGTGTTAAAGAAGCCATATAATATAAACTAAAAATAAATAAAAAGAAGGTTCTTTTTTTAAATTAAATAATTATAAATTTACTTGATACACATAACAAATACTGGCTCATTACTATTTTCAACATCCATTACGCTAGTTTCTACGTAGTATTTATTGTCAATGAAGCGGGTTTTTTTTTTAAATTTATGCAAAATTTCTCAAGCATTTTTACAATTATAATAATTACGTAAACAATATACTTAAAGAAAAAAAAATCGCTTTTCTTTGGCTTCTTTACCACATATACAAGGTTAGTCAGAAAGGGGGTACTAATCCGAAAGGGTGTTAAAGTACACATAATAATGAATAACTTTTGTTCTACAACTTTTCCCAAAAGTCAATAGTTTAAGAGAAACAGCTGTTCAAAAATCTCAAAAAAAAATCTCTAAAATCTATCTATCTCCAGTTATGATCAGCTGTGTTTACATTTTAGGTCATATTTGGGGTCATGAATTAAAAGCACCATTTTCTGAATTTGTTACTAAAGCAGGGATGAAGAATTTTTGAAAAAACTAAAATAAAAATCATTTTATTTGGAAAAAAAAATATCAAATTTTGAAATTTTAACACTTGCTTTCAAACAGTCATCAGCGATACTATAAGTGGGCTTCGGATTAGTACCCCCTTTCCGATTAACCTTGTAGATGTATCCCTTAAAATATTTCGTGTATGAATAGATGGACCTTATACAGGGTGTCCCTGGAAGTATGGATCAAATCGAATAGGGGCGTGGGCAATGTCATTTCCAAGCTTTTTAACCCTGAGAATGTCGGTGCAATTTTTTACGGTTCAAAAGTTATGACCAACTATTGTTTTTTTTTTCAATCACTTCGCATCGAAAAAAATCATAAAAAAAACTATCAGAGCTATCAATTTTTTTTCAGGACTTTGGCGAACAATAGGCCTTTCTTGTGGTAATACTTTTACGCAGCTAGAAAACATGTGTTTAATAAGAAAAAACATTTACTGCAAAGGCTTTTTTTTGTCTGGCAAAAATTTTACTCAAATTTTTACTACTACAAGTTTTGAAATGACCTTGCCCACGCCCCTATTCGATTTGACCCATACTTCCAGGGACACCCTGTATACAAAATAATTATTATATAGGTATAGGCTGGGAGATGTTAGAATGGAAGCTGACGATAAAAACAAAAACTGATGAATATAAAATTAAAATTTTTGGACCTGATTGTCTGATGTCCTTTCTACTTACTACAGACTTGTCCTTATTATCGCTTAAAATCTCTCGAATTCTATCTTTTATGGTACTTTCGTGTGCCTCTACAAACCGTGTTGGCAAACTCAGTAAAATGGCTATTGACTCCATGGTATTACGGAATTCCGCGTGTAGCCTTTGATATTTTTCGTCTCGATGCCTCAAATCCTCTGAAAATTACATTAAGTATTAAATACGATTTTTTTAGTAAAGTTTAAACCGTTAGTTATTTATGTTAAACAATTTTACATGAAATATACCTTTTAGCTGAATTATTATAGATTCATTTTGGTTAACATTATCAGTAACAACATTCAAGTTTTTAGAACAATGTGACAATTTTTCTCTTGCTTCGTGTAGTTCTCGTTCGATAACTCTGTTTTGGACACATAAAGATTCTTTTTCTTGCTTAAGTCTCTCGATATCTAGAAGTTGGCCAGAAAGTTGTCTTTGTAATATATCCTTGTCGGTATTGGATCTCTCTAAGGCATCTCTGCAACTCCTCAGGTCTTGTTCGACGGTTGATAAGTTTTCAGTTGTATTCAAACATTTGTTTTTCAGTCTGGTAATTTCTTGGACGAGTTCAGCGGCCTTTATAATTAAACTTTCCGGAGAATGAGTATGTGCGGTGTCACAAAAATCTGATTCCAAAGCTGCAGACATACGCCTTATAAGATCATGGAATTGACAACGGGCATTTTCTTTTTGTTGTTCTTCACTGTGACATTCTAATTCAAGAGAACGTAATTTCTTTTCTAAATCTTTAATCTTTTCTTCACAGTAGCGGTTATCTCTTTGTAGTGTTTGCACCGTGATTTCACTTCGTCCTTGCGATGTCTGAAGATTACGTTGTATCTCTTCGAGATCTTGGATCTTCTTTCTGAGAGACGATATGATAGCATTTTGACGAGCGTTCTGTTCACGAAGGTGATCGATTTCTACTTGCTGCTCTAGTATTCTCTGATCTCGAGATAACATTTGATTTTTTAAGTCACTGTTCTGTAATCAGTTTACACGTATTATAGAAATTACCTAGATTTACCTAAATTTACCTAGTAGTTTGATTTTATCAATTAAATATTGAAATGTTCAAAGTAGCAATTGTCGAGGCTCACTTCAGATATTAGTTTATCCCGCTTGTACTGGAGAGCGGCCAGATCACTTCTGAGACTGGTGACTATGTCGTTACCAACGTCTGCCTCCATCTGAAGAAGTTAAATATTTAAATGTGTTTATTGTAATCCCAGTAAAATGATTTTTTATTTTTATGGTTTGCTTCTATGGCCAGTAACAATTGTTTGTGATTACTAATGCATTTTTAATGCTAAAATGAGCATAATAAATAGACTCATAAGCTAATTTTACCTGTGCTAGCTACTAAGGTATGGGTTCATTGCTTCATTATCGGTAAAGATACAATAGTCTTAATTTTAATCATTAACGCGTAATCCACAGGCACCGTCATTTAAACGAATACAGACTGAAAAACTTACATAACTCCATGATAACTAGGTCTTGTTACACTTCAGCAAAAAGAAGTCAGTTTTTCGTGACGAGCAAAAGACAACTAGTGTAGTTAAGTACTCCTTGCTGGAAATGTAGCGTGATACGGCTCGTGGCTTTAGACTTACCGACCGAGAGTCACGATATCTTACTCACCGACCTATATACTATACATGCAGAGCTTCGTAATTTACATAAACGGTAGGGAGTGTACCCCAAATCAGGATTTTTATGGACATGATAATTGGTTGAATTGTGATATAGTTGCGATGTCATCATGGCCATCTAATGGAACGCTGTATTGGGGCATGTAGTCGAGGAAAACACGGAAATGTTTCTGAAAGGGAAACTTGTTATCTACGACTTGGCAGGTAGGTATAGGTACTTATACTTATGTTTATACTCTACGAGAAATCCGTGCGAGGTACGGGACAATGCACGCTACCACCCCCTTCAGCAAACATTTTTTCCAATCCCCATTGTACTTACTCATCGACCTTTTGATTTACGTTTTCAGAACTACTTATCTGAATGTCTTAGATGCGTGAATTAAGATATTCAGTATTCTCGTTGTTGCCCTGAAGAGCAACAACGAGTATGTGTAAACTAACTCTCATATTATATTATTACTAATTGTGTCATCCCGACATTATGGTAGTGTCATTAATAAACTCTTTTTGGCAACGATGAACGTGAATTTATAATGAATAAATAAACAATGGTCACGTCTACAGCCAATAACTAAGTATTTTTTTTGAAGACAGGGTCATGATAAACCATGCCTAGCTGCCCTGGCCATAGTTTGATGATTTGATTGTCTTTTGAAGCCCCTTCTGTAACTTTTTTTTTCTGAATCTCTTGTTTTCCTTTGTTTCGACAATACCTTGCTTAACGGTCTGTCTGGTGGAAGACGGAACCTAGCCTATATTTGGCGGTTATCGCTCTTGGCTCAAGGACTCGTCTGCTCCAAGAGCTGACGACATTCCTGGTCAGCCCGGGAACCTACAGAATCATTTCTCATAAGTAATAATACTCGTACATAGTTATATTTATACAAGGTTAGTCGGAAAGGGAGTTCTAATCCGAAAGGTTGAGTACCCATAATAATGAATACTTAACTTTTATTTTACCACTTTCCCCAAAAGTCAATAGTTTAAGAGAAATAAGTACCTACCCGTAGCTGTTCAAAGATTTTATAAAAAATACACTAAATTCTGTCTATCTTCAGCTATGATCAGCTGTGCTTACGTTTGAGGTCATATTTGGGGTCACGGATTTGAAGCTCCATTTTTTGCATTCGTATCTACAGGGATGAAGAATTTAAAAAAAAACTAAAATAATATCTAATAATTTTGTATGGAAATAAAATTATCTTATTTTGATTTTTTACACTTGCTTTAAAACAGTCACCAGTGACAATTATTATTCCCTTTCCAACTAACCTTGTGTACCTATTACCTAATAAAATTAGTTTAAAAGTATTCGTCTTGTAGGTAGTAGTGACGAAGTTAGTAGTACCTAGTAGATACTACGTACGACACGATATACGATACGTTTGGTGCAGTGGCTAAGCGATTGGCTTCTGCGCTACGGGTCGTGGGTTCGATTCCCACACGGAACAAAAATTTACATGGCCTACAGATGGTTGTTTCGGGTCTGGCGTTTGTGTATGTGAGATTTGTGTCTGTAAACGCACCCACGATACAAGAGAAATCTTAGTGTGGGGCAACGTTTTATCAAAAAAAAAGATAGGTAGTGAAAGTAGCAGTAGTGACGAATATCGTATGTTAGATTTTAAAGACAATTATTTATAGAAAGACAAAATTTAATATTTTAGCTTTATTATCACATCCCTCTTGAGAAACATAATTAAATCGCTCCTGCGTTATAACATTTTCAAAAGTAGCCTATTTTAGGTATTTGTCGCTCATCTTTACTATAATCAATACTACAACTGGAAGTCACTTTGTAATGTCAATTTACCACTGTTTGCTGGTTTTGTGATTTGAATTTGGTAGTGTGACAATAAGTGCACTGGCGCCCAATTCTCCTAAAATAAATCACAACCGAACCAAGGCCGAACTGTTCATTCAGACAGTTCTCAATTTCAAAAGCTGTCGAATTGTTTCACACAAAAAACAAAATCAATCATTTTGAAAGTTTTCGGAAACAAAAACTGACTGACGGTTGCGGTTCGATTGCGTTTGGCAACAATTAATTTTAGGAGAATTGGGCCCCAGGGACCATCTTACCATTGTCTATGACACAACCAGCAATAGTGATAAAAAAACGCTTTTTGTCGATTTATAGACTTGTAACGTTTCACGATAAAGAGGTGAGATGGCAGTCGCTCCGTGTGAAATACTGATGTTCAGCCGGATCCGGTTACACTGAAAGCCAACCCCAACACAGTTGGAAAAGGCTAGTCAGATGAAGATCTGATATTACTTTAACAAAGTGGTTTAATTAGCACCCGTTCACCTAACATTTTGTCTAGGTACAATGGTTTTCCGTCGAATGTGATGGTTGGCAGCCCTTGAGCGCTTATTACACTTGGCTGAATTTAGTCTTCTAAATTCAGAAGGGCAAATTAGAAGCTTCTGATCACACTGTCCTTATTTAGTTACTGAATCAATTACCAGTTAAAGTGCGACGGAGTCGGACGTGCCGATTCGTCTATATTTTTATATGAACTCAGTAGCACTTGAAAGCCCTCATTTCGTACATTTTTGTTCAGTACTTTTTTGTCATTTTTGTCCCAAATATTGAACTTAACTTCTTTTTCTTTCGTCATTTCGTATGTACCTACCTACGCTGCGCACCACACTCGCACTTCACTTTTTTATTCGGAAATCTATACATATAATAAATAGTGTTTCAGGAGTAAATAAGAATATTTCGTCTAGAACTTATAAATCGCACGGTAACGAAACCATAGCGCGATCTAATTCGACGCCAACGCCATCTAGGGAAGTAAAGATTAAACATATGTTTGCATGTTTATGCAAGCATCACGTAAAAAGAGCTGACCCAATGCTGTTGACTTTTATAAACAAATATTGTGCTTATCTCAAAGTAAATTATTTTTTTTGTTTCATCGCAATCGGTTCACGCAATCAAAAGATATGCAAATAATCAATATCTTCTATACATGTCTATATACATATAATGAAACAGTAAAAAAACTGTGTCTGTACATTAAATATATTAAAAAAAAAATGAGGGGGTTTAGAAACAGTAATAGAGCAAGAATCCAAAAAAAATAATCTGTCTGTTTGTCTGTGTGTCTGTTTGTCTGTTTGTTTGTACACGCTAATCTTCGGAACTACTGGACGGAATTGAATGATTTTGTTTTTGTTGCATAGTTCTTAAGTCTGGGCAACATATAGGCTATAATTTATCTTGGAACCTTGAACACCTGATGCAGAATCGCAACAGACCAGCTAAACTATAAGAGATACAAAAATGGTACCATGGCAGAAATTGTTCCACGTGATGAGCATTTTCTGTTGAGAGAATAAATTTGAAGATTTGGAACACCTGTTGTGGAACTCCACGAGCCCAGCTACACTATAACATATAGAGGAATGACGTCTTAGCAAGAGTTGTTCAGCCTGATGAGCACTCTCTGTTGACGTATAAAAATTGAAGATCTGGAACACCTGTTGTGGAATTCCAAGCGCCCAGCTACACTATAACTTATAGATACAGGAATGATGTTTTAGCAAAATATGTTCAATCTGATGAGCACTCTCTGTTGATTAATAAAAATCGAAGATCTGGAATACCTGTAGTGCAACTCCAAGAGCCCAGCTACACCATAACACATATAGGAATGACGTTTTAGCAAAAGTTGTTTGGTCTGATAGGCATTTCCTATTGACTTATAAAAATCGAAGATCAGAAACATCTGATGTGGAAATCAAAGCTATCACTAATTTCACTGTATAATTATAAAATAACATAAGCTGGGAGTACCTCCACGCGGTGAAAGCGGTAACAGTTTAGGACTGATTTTCGATGACGATGGTATATCATTGAAAATTTTACTCTACTGGCCAAAACTCCCATTTATTTTTTTATTTTATCGAATAAATATGTCTTCGGACTTATTTTATTTGAGTGTTTAATTTCCTCTTCCATTTCTCTTCGTGACACGGTAGCCTACCCGGTAACGCAGGGGAGCAGTCACTTAGATTTTAATTGATCAGGTATCTTCACAATAAAACTATAACCATGCCTAGAAAGAGGTCAAATCTATCCCAATGTTCCAAAGGAGCTAAAAGATTGAAGATCATAAGCTCCCAAGAATGTACCGAAGAGCGTCCGGAGAGACTTGATGCTGTTCGAGAACATCAGACTGCAACTCGCTCCGTGGAAACCACTTCGGATTGCGAAGCACGCCTGCGTTCTCAGCATATTTACGCATCTACATCCAGATCTCTAGAGACCAGTGAAGAATATGATGCGCGACTGACCGCTGATCGTGAACGTCACGCATTGTCTCGCGAGTGGGAGATGTTCACGGATAGAGAATTACGTTTGAGTTCTCAGCGTATATACACATCGATTTCGAGGTCTCTAGAGACAAGTGTGGAACGTGATGCGCGACTGACCGCTGATCGTGCAAGTCATGCATTGTCTCGCGAATCGGAGACGTTCACGGATAGAGAAATACGCTTGAGTTCCAAGCGTAGGTAGATACCTAGCTTAGATACGTAGAAGTCGATGCGTAGATACGCATCGACTTCTACGTATCTAAGCTAGAGACGAGTGGGGAACGTGATGCGCGACTGACCGCTGATCGTGAACGTCACGCATTGTCTCGCGAGTCGGAGACATTCACGGATAGAGAGTTGCGCTTGAGTTCCAAGCGTATCTACGCATCGACTTCTAGGTCTCTAGAGACAAGTGGGGAACGTGATGCGCGACTGACCGCTGATTTTGCAAGTCATGCATTGTCTCGCGAATCGGAAACGTTCACGAATAGAGAATTACGCTTGAATTCCAAGCGTATCTACGCATCGACTTCTAGGTCTCTAGAGACAAGTGGAGAACGTGATGCGCGACTGACCGCTGATCGTGAACGTCATGCATTGTCTCGCGAGTCAGAGACGTTCACGGATAGAGAATTACGCCTGAGTTCCAAGCGTATCTACGAATCGACTTCTAGGTCTCTAGAGACAAGTGGGGAACGTGATGCGCGACTGACCGCTGATCGTGAACGTCACGCATTGTCTCGCGAGTCGGAAACGTTCACGGATAGAGAATTGCGCTTGAGTTCCAAGCATATCTACGCATCGACTTCTACGTCTCTAGAGACAAGTGGGGAACGTGATGCGCGACTGACTGCTGATCGTGAACGTCACGCATTGTCTCGCGAGTCGAAGACGTTCATGGATAGAGAATTGCGCTTGAGTTCCAAGCGTATCTACGCATCGACTTCTAGGTCTCTAGAGACAAGTAGGGAACATGATGCATGACTGACTGCTGATCGTGAACGTCACACATTGTCTCGCGAGTCGGAGACGTTCACGGATAGAGAATTGCGCTTGAGTTCCAAGCGTATCTACGCATCGACTTCTACGTCTCTAGAGACAAGTGGGGAACGTGATGCGCGACTGACTGCTGATCGTGAACGTCACGCATTGTCTCGCGAGTCGAAGACGTTCATGGATAGAGAATTGCGCTTGAGTTCCAAGCGTATCTACGCATCGACTTCTACGTCTCTAGAGACAAGTGGGGAACGTGATGCGCGACTGACTGCTGATCGTGAACGTCACGCATTGTCTCGCGAGTCGGAAACGTTCACAGATAGAGAATTGCGCTTGAGTTCCAAGCGTATCTACGCATCGACTTCTACGTCTCTAGAGACAAGTGGAGAACGTGATACGCGACTGACCGCTGATCGTGAACGTCACGCATTGTCTCGCGAGTCGGAGATGTTCACGGATAAAGAATTGCACTTGAGTTCTCAGCGTATCTACGCATCTGCTTCTAGGTCTCTAGAGACATCAGACGTTTCAGATCTTCGATTTTGATGACCCCGTTGTTGTTGGCATAAGCAACAGGATCCGCGTACGAAGTCGCGGGCAGAAGCTAGTACAACATAAAACTATACATCCTCACGCAGCGACTGACGTCAGTAACTAAATGCGATTACACCTTCCTAAATGCGTTTCTAATTAGGCTTCTAAATGATTTAGTCAGTCAGAAACACACAACTTCACACTGAAAACACTGCGCTTGAATGTCTTTTCAATGTGTTGCACTATGCGTGTTTTCTATACAAATACAGATACTTGCAAACAACATAAGAACACGCACTCCCGCGCTACGCTGCGTGATGCGGTGCAGTGTGCGAATCGTCTTAGTCCCAAAATATTGTGTGAAAAAAGTTACAGCTAAAAAAATTGTATGATTTTATGTAAATTAAATATTTTACTATGTGATACTAATAAAAAATCATCATCGTCAAGCAAGCGTCAGTCATCAAGCATGCCCCTTTCGTTGCTCCAGCAGCGTATTTGAATGATGTCATCATACCCCTTACCTAAGTCTATGATTTATGTGTTAAACAGCGTATTTTATTAAAAGTCTTAGTACCTAAGTCTTACTAACCCATCCGCCCTGGAGTAGCATATTACAAAGCCAATGTTATTTGTTGATTTTTTTCGTTGTCTTTTACTCTAATGTGATTTTTCGATTTTTGGAATAAACGATTTTTGTATGGAAAAACTTTTTTTTTTAGCTTTTACTTTTTTCACACAGTGTATTGGACTAAATGCCATAGTAAAAAATGATACTCATGAAGAGAGCTTTCTAACGACATATGTCTTACCGTTATTGCTGGGTGGGGACACGCCCCATATATTTTTGATCGTTGTCTTTTCCCATAAAATCATAAGTCAAACATAAATGAAAACATATATTTTATAATGTGCAAATGAAGCCCTTTCATAATATGATACCACATTTGACCTAGTAACCCCATTTTAAAATTTCAACTTCCCGCTTCGGTGCCTATTGCAATGAAAATAAAAATATTTAGCATTATTAGTTTCTGAAATAAGCAGCTGTGATAGACAGACGGACGGACGACGTTGCAGCAGGTAGTTCCTATTTTTCCCTTTTGGTACGGAAACCCAATTTACTATTTTTTAAGCATTACCCATAATCATCAAAATGTTAGAATGATCAGTAAATATTTGAATGATAATTTATGATACCCAAAAAATTGGTTTACACAGTACCTAAACAAAACTGTCAATAAATTGTTTTGTGAACTACCTACACTGATAATTAATTTACTGGAAACAGACACAATAGATCAATAGACAGGTAAACGATGAATTCCGCCGCAATTACCTACGCGGCGTTGACTACCATGTACAATACAGCCAATACAGGGTGGAAAAAGCGAACACCACCTGGAGGAAAAGTACGTCTTTTTCATCCCCCCATCTCGGAAAGAGTATTTTTGCTCTTCGATATCTGAGTGCAAAAGCCGTTTTTATCCGCTAGTGGATAAAGTAAATTGAATTTAGAACATCGTGTGCACCAAGTTTGTGAATTCAAAACTTCATTAAACCTATTTACTTTTACCTCCATGGTGCCGAATTTATCATACTACTGTACGTAGTACTTATTACTTCTATGTACTACCTTTTCTAATTTGTTAAAACTCAGACTCGGAACCTTCTTGGTGTATTACTTTTTTTTAATTTGCTTTACGCGCGCCTATTTCTTTTCACGTCTTATTGTTAAAACCTTAGGTTAAAAACAAGAAACTTGAAAACAAGTGAAAAACCTAAAATGAGGGATTCTAGCGACGAGGAAGTTTATTTTTTTACATTATGTAATTTCCTCGCTGAGGTGGGATGAAAAGTTACGTGTTGCACTCGAGTGCAAAGATTTTTCACCTCGTGCTCTTTTGATTCCCTCTCTAACGCTCAGGATTTTAATTTTTGAATCACGAGCGCAGCGAGTGATTCAATTTTAGAATACTTCGCTTGCTCGGTCATCAAAATTGAGCACGCGGTTAAAAAGCAACTTTGCACTCTTGTATAACAAATAACTAATAGCGTCATCTAAATAATTTCTCCTTTGAACAAAAGACTGCCTCATTGAACAGGAACTGTCTATTTACGGGTGTCTTAACCAAACCGCCGCGTCCAGGAAATTTCTCTCCTCAAAGATGCCTCAACAATATCATATCATCACCGAGAGTAGTAACTACTGCAGTAAAAAAAATGATTTAGGACCAGAAGCGTAAATGTGAGCAGCTGAGCAGCACTTGAGCCAACAATGACAGTTTTCGACGCGCGCTGTGGTCCTGCTAGCCCACCGTTTGGTACCACAGCAGGAACCATTTTCAAAATGATTATCTTCAGGTGGTAAGTTCTGAAGCGCAGATTTTTATTTTCTAAGTATCCCGTATGAGAGAATAGCTGTTTACCCTTTGTGATTAAAATTCAGTTCTGAAATTCGGATTTGTGCTCAATTGGGAATGGATAATGCTGGAGTAACGCACGCTGTAGATTCGCCTTTTTCTGTCTGTTTAAAATAAAATTGTAATGCGACGACAAATACTACCTAAGAATGTGTATTTAAAATTTGTTTTTTTTCCTGGCCCTGTAGATAAATCACAATTTACCTCGGTAGGACTTTTGCTGCACAATGCTTCGTAAACTTTCCAATTTTCAGCTTCTTCGCTTCCTTTCTCCTCGTCCATTGCTTTTTTTGTAGTAAAGGGTCGCAAATCACACACAGTTACACATACGTGACAAGTTTATACTCTGTTATCATCATCACGTTGAATACAGCGTTGCTATGGACTTTGAAAGCGTAAACAGAATAATCGATTTAAAACATTTCTGTACCTACTACATCAAGTCAAGTTTCATAGCAACATCCATGATTATGTTCTAAGAATAAAGAACCAAGAGTCAAAATAATGCAACAGAATGCAACTAACAAATTATATGGTTTGTATTTCCTAAAAAGAGCTAATCTATGTAGGTCCTTCATTTTTCAAGCCAAGGTCAATCATATACAAGGTTAGTCAGAAAGGGGGTACTAATCCGAAAGGGTGTTAAAGTACCCACAATAATAGACAACTTTTGTTCTACAACTTTCCCCAAAAATCAATTAATTTAGAGAAATAGCTGTTCAAAAATTTCACTAAAAATACGCTACAACAACCCTATCATCAGCTGTGTTTACATCTTAGGTCATATTTCGGGTCACGAAACAGTATAGGTACAAATAAAAATGGCCGACTTTTCCCCTCGCAATTGCAACTTTGTAAGATTACCTTACAAAGTTGCAATTTAAACGAACAAAAAAATTGCGCAGACACGACAGTTCGCAATAGTATTGTACCTAATAATGCTCTGCATCTCAGAGTGTTTTGTGTTAGCGCTGTTAGACTAATATTTTATCGGCTTATTATTATTAACAACTGACTAACCTGAAATTAAGGTTCCCTGTACCTACTTACTTAGAATATCTGTAATAGCTGTACCCGCATGCGTTGCAATGCACTTTTTCCTACTTACTACCTACCTACTACCTACCTACTACCTACCTACTACCTACCTACTACCTACCTACTACCTACCTACTACCTACCTACTACCTACCTACTACCTACCTACTACCTACCTACTACCTACCTACTACCTACCTACTACCTACCTACTACCTACCTACTACCTACCTACTACCTACCTACTACCTACCTACTACCTACCTACTACCTACCTACTACCTACCTACTACCTACCTACTACCTACCTACTACCTACCTACTACCTACCTACTACCTACCTACTACCTACCTACTACCTACCTACTACCTACCTACTACCTACCTACTACCTACCTACTACCTACCTACTACCTACCTACTACCTACCTACTACCTACCTACTACCTACCTACATGATGTCGAACGGGATAAAAAGTATCCTATGTCCTTCTCCTGGCTCTAAACTACCTCCCTGCCAATTTTCAGCTAAATCGGTTCAGCCGTTCTTGAGTTATAAGTGAAGTAACTAACACGACTTTCTTTTATATATATAGATAACAGATGAAGAACCGTCAACTTGTCTATCAAAGGCTTGGATCACAAAAGCACGTAATTATTATTATGCTCTATTCTACATTAACAACTATTCCGATGCATCAGCAGCCAGTACAATAAGTAAGTTAATATCACAAACAATCCGAACAAAACAAACCTTCAAAATTGACCAATAATCTTACCGCACGATGTCGCTTCTGCAATACGTGGTCTGTAACGCCGACAAAGAGACGCCGCGGCGCCAGCGGCAAATTCAACTAGACTCTTTGTTCCGGCCGCTTGCCGCTTTAGTGTTGTGCAAAACTCAATTTTATAATTTTTTTTGGGAATGCGTACATGTTACGTACGTAAACCAGTCTGTCAGTCATTTAGTAAGACTAACAAATTAATGATTATTATCGTACGTAATAAACGTGTGTGTAGGTACTAAGAAATGTACCTATGCACTATCTTTTGAAAGCGCATGAACTCGACGAGATAGATTTATCGATTTCCGTAATTGACCGTATTTCATAAGTTATTTTCCTTTTTGATAAAAACTTTGTGAGCATTTAAAGTTCCATCCTCTTAAACTTAAAATAAATCAGTTTTTTCAGCATGCTATTGCTAACCTAAGATCTTAGGCTTTAAATGTGTGTTCGAATCCCATATTATTATGATGTAGTGATAGATCCCCGTGACAGAAAGACACAAAATTTAAGGAATTTAAAAAAAGTTATTGAATTTGAATCCATTGTCAAATTCTCCGGAATATCGCGGGATTAAGTTTTTGGGATAACGTTGCACATCTCTAAAAGTGTTATAGCCTAAACATTTTATCCGATAATACTCGTATTATTGTAGGTAAGATTTCTTAGTCGCTTGCAACACTTCCCGGAATACAGTCGTTAATTTTGATTGTTTACGCGAGTCGTGTTTTAATTTTTGTTGTTTTTACACGGAGGTTGACGGAGTACCAAATGAAGAGTGTTATAACATGGTGATGTGTAACGATAGTTGTGATGCCGTGCTCTCAACAGACCATGAATTGTCCGGCAAAGGTTTTCGGTCTAGTATTTGAGGATTGTGTTGTGATCCAGCTAGTACAGCGGCGCGGCGCCGGCGCTTCGCTTCTTTTCGCTCGCAGCCCTAGAGCGTACTGGGATCAGCAGTTCCCCATGTAGATCGGACGTGGCGTTCCTGTAGCCTGGCCTCCTCGCTCACCAGACCTGATTCCGCTGGACTTATTGTGGGGTCACGTGAAGTGTATGGGTTACGCTGCGGACTACAGCAATGAAAACAAGATGGGGTAAAGAGTAACATCTGCGTTTGAGAGCATGAAAGACAATCCGCAGATAGATGTTACGTAATGCGATCGCATCCGTCCGTAGGTACCTACATCGCCACGCGTCTTTGTGCATCACGCGATAAGGGCGGCAGATTGATCCTATTTTGTTTGTGATAACCAATAGTGCTTCTTGTGTTCCAATTGGAAATGAACCGTTTTCGTAGTGTCCGTGGTGATAGATTCATTTGTAAGTAACGTAAGTTCATAAAACTAACAACCGAAAGTGCTTGTTCCATTCGGAATTGAACCCTTCTTGTAGTGTCCGTGGTGATACGGGGGATACATCCATGCGTAGGTAGGTTAGGTACCTACGTACTTACATAAAACATTAATGACCAAAAGTGTTTCTTGTGTTTCAATTTAAAATTAAGACGACACGTGTGTGACATTCTCGTTGGCAGAGAAAGCGTCGACATCAGAAATGGTAAGTTTCTAGGTAATAATCATAATTATGTTCAAAAACTTCCGCTACACGCACACATACACAGTATCATAGTAACCTACGATTTCGGCGGCAGTCGTAGGTACGTAGGTACAGCTGGCGCTTTGTATTTTACCGCCCGCGCCGCACCGAACCGATAGGCTTATAACAAAATTAGGGTTGCGGAGTTTTTGAAATAAATAATATTTATTTACTTTTGTATGGAAATAAAAACATAAGAATTTAATTTTTTTAACACATGCTATAAAACAGTCTTCAGTGATACTATAAGTGGCTTTCGGATTAGTACCCCCTTTCTGACTAACCTTGTATAGCTTAACTAAATTTTTAAAAGTACCTACATCAGCATTCCACAAATACTTATTTTCTTATTTTAAATGCGAGTTTTTTTGTTTGGTACATTTTCACTACTCAGGGCCGGCCCGACAATAGGCGTATTGAGCGACGCCCTAGGGCGCTCGACTTAGGTATCGGCAAGGCTAGGGTACGGGACGTGCGAAGCAGCGCCAGCTGACCTTCTTGATGAAACTTAACAGTGTACAGTGATAACCCAAAAACTTTAGGCCCTAATACGATACTTTTAATCCACACACCACGTTATTTGTGACATATTGAATGAAAAGGTAGAAACATAGGTAGGTAACGAGATGCACTCAGCGTGACGATATAAAATATAAAACCGGTCAAGTGCGTGTCGGGCCACGCGCAGTAGTAGGGTTCCGTAGTTACACAATAATGCTGATAATGCGGACTAAGAAGAGGGCTTAGTAATTTTTCAATGGAATTTGTACAAAATTTTTACTTTTCCGGTTGGTCGACTATTACTAAACAAAAATGTTGCCAAACGCAAACGAAACATAACCGTCAGTCAATTTTTGTTTCCCAAAACTGTCAAAATTAGTTCATAATCTAAGGTCAAAACAAGGACTTAGTACTTATTACTTCTATGGGTCAAAATGATTGGTTTTGTTTTTTGTGTCAAACAATTTGACAGTTTTTGAAACTGAATGAACGGTTCGGCCTTGGTTCGGTTGCGATTTATCAAGATTTCTGGTAATGTCCCTTTAGTTTGAATACCTTTTATATTATGAAAATGTTTATTGTCCTTTAGGGATATGGGAACTGTTAAAAAAATAAAACATATTTGAATCAAAGAAAGTGTATTAAGTACAAAAGTATAACAAAGTTTTTAAAAATAATGTATCTAGTAGCTACATTTCTTTCGTCCTGCAGATTGAGCAGTCATTCTGTAAATTTTGAAGTACGAGATATGCTACGTATGTAGAAATATCTGCTTTTTAGCCTCTGCACTGACGGTATCAGTTATCGAAATTTACGATAGTATGACGATGACCTATGTATAGTGTAACGTCTCACGAAATTTTAATGACAATAACCTAATCGACATTCAGTCGGAATGTACTTTTTTAATATCTTATGGTAACACTTAACCCTAAAGAACGTATAATAACTAACAAGATAAGTTTGCCTGTGGCATATTTTTATGGCATTTTTTACGTTAGTATATATGCCTGTGGCAATTTAGTAATGGACAACTTTCAACATAAAAATATAGTCACTATAATAGTATTCAAGATCTTTAACATTCTTATGACTTTTGATGTGTTACTATAAATGTCACATACTAAATACGACTCGGTGGTGTTCGACTAGCAAGTAGTTAACATTAATTAGACATTTTCTAATCAACACACAAAATTGACTGATTTGGTAATCATAAAAGGTTGTTGGAATAAGTATCACTGCTTTAAATGAGCGGCCACTAAACATCTATCAATAAACACAAAAAGAAAAAATATTTCTTAGTGAGGTAATAAAAAAAGCAGTTTCAAGGACTGCAAAAAAAGGAATAACACCTTTATAGTAAACTTAAGCCTACTAAGCTGAAAAAAAGATAGCCTTTGTTTTACAAAAAGTTTCCTGTTTACACTTTATTTTTAGTAAAAACGAGAAGCCAAAATATACTTTTTTAGTAAAAACATAGTTATGTTAGGGCAATATGGTAATTTAACATTCAAAAACCTTAATGCGATTTTCTGTCGGGGTAGGTTTGAATTAATCACCGTCGGCGGGGTAAGTTTTAGCAATTACATTTATAGATTCAAATTAATAGTGTAACCTTATAGGCTTTACTGGCTATCTTAAAGCTTATCAGTTCTAAAGTACAAATAATATAGGTACTGCCTACGTCAAACTATGGTCGCTCTGACCATTAGGCGTCTATCTCAACAATTTTTGAAGTTGCGCGAAGAGATACCGGTAGTGCGAGGCGCACAACAGTACGATTGTCCACAACAACCACAAGCGCTCAATGCGCGTGGACTACTTACTGTGCACGTATAGACCATACGGACCTTTTAACAGAGTAATTAAGCTGCGCGAATTCCTAAATTTAGAGCGGCCAACAAGTTTTCCGTAGTCTGTACCAGAACAAAAAGAAAACTGAGATTTCAAAAATTAAAGAAAATATAAAGTATCGCTCAGAGTATGATGTGGCTGGCTATGAAGGCTATTGGCAGCCAAGAACGCGAGTTTGTGAGCATACTGGCAAACAGCCGGAACACGGACTTGAGACGAGCAGTTGAAGTACAGATGGGTAAGCTTGTACGTCAGCCATTGAATCTGAAATCAACAAATGTAAGTTTAGTAAATTAAAGAGGAATTTCTATCAAAATGACTCAAAGTATGTATACAGCATGTAATAAAAACCCCGAACGACGCGGAAAGGTCGAAATGATAAACTGATGAAGATAAACATAAAATGTTTTTATATTAATAAAGAATAAATCTCATCATAATCTTCTGTCTGTATACTGCAGGGTATAGAGTCCTCTCTCCTATGCCAAGAATAAATCTAGTCAAACATTTTTAAACAAGAAGCTAAGTTATTCAATTTCACGACAATTTGCAGTGGCTGAGCGATTGGCTTTCTGCGCTACGGGTCGCAGGTTCGATTGCCGCATGGAACAAATATAAGTATGATCTACAGGTACTTGTTCCAGGTCTGGGTGTTTGTGTATGTGAACAAATGTGTCTGTATACGCACCCACGATATAGTAGAAAGCACATTGAGGGAAAAAAAGGAGGTTTGAGCAGATTTTCACGCGATTTGGTAACAAACAGACATACATATCTAGGTATAAGTAAAAAGGGGTCAAATCTTATTTTGTTGCCAATTTCCAGGATTGTTTTTACAAGTTTCTTAAAAATATTTCCAATGTCTTGGTTGTTTCTCCATTATAGTTTTATTATAGGAGCACCTTCTATGAAAGACGGTGAATATGAATAGCATTGTAATGATAAAATATTATTGAATAAACTAATACAAGAATAATTACCCTGTCGGGGTGAAGACCAGTGGTATCTTCAATGATGTTGTACGATGTAGGCGAGATGGTGCCTTCACGAACATTTTGAGACACCAAATAGAAATCGTAACTGCAAAGTAAAACAAACATTGATTAGTTTCGTCATCCTCGCTTTTTCCAAATGATGTCGGTCTTAAGTGCATGAGTCACTAGCAAACTGTATGTGGCTGATAGTTTGCCCGCCGACTGTGATAATAAAACTTATCAACGCCAACCTATACGCAAAAAACTTTTAGCTAACAGCATAGGGTAAACTAAGGTCGGTAATTATCGTCTTGCCCGCCTCTTGGTATATTTGTTGCTATTTTGCTAAATTAATATGAATAATAAAAAAAACCCTTGATACTTTGCCACAAAGTAGTTTTTTATTTGCTGTTAAGAAACATTCGTGTCGTAAGAATTTCATATCTAGCAGTGGCCACACTTGAGCACTAGCAACGCACGTGTCCGAACCGCAAATTCTACGATCAATGTGGACGCGTTTACAAAAAGATAACTTCACATTCGACACCATTCAGAAAACTCTCAATTTTGACGACACGTTTGGTGCAGTGGCTAAGCGATTGGCTGCTGCGCTACGGGTCGTGGGTTCGATTCCCACACGGAACAAAAATTTGTATGGCCTGCAGATGGTTGTTCCGGGTCTGGGCGTTTGTTTGTGAGATTTGTGTCTGTAAACGCACCCACGATACAAGAGAAATCTTAGTGTGGGGCAACGTTTTAAAAAAAAAATTGAATTTATAAGGAAATAGTATTGGGAGCAAATTCAGCCGCATTTTTTATCTGTGGAATCACCCCCAAAGGGGTCTATTCCACCGGGGAGCCATGCCAGTGCGACTGGTTGCGCTTGCCAAACGACGCGTCTCCGGAGTGGTGTCTCGACCACTGATAGTTGGTTACAATTTCAGTGGTCGAGATCAAATGTATGTAGCGTTATTAGGGTCATTATTCACTCGGCCATCAGTTTAGACACCAAGGTTGCGCAATTATTAAATGTATTTCAACAAACTAACCGTTCAGGCTGAGTTACGACGTCGTCTATTACAGTTCCAGGCCTTGGGTTCTCGCCCGTGCGCCCGCGGTCCAGGAATATGCGTGTGTTAATGCGCTTGGAAACTATTGTAAAGGCCATTTTATATTCAGCATCTACATATATCTCCTGGAGCTTCTTTTTGATTTCCGTAACCTAAAAAGAGAATGTGATTAATATAATAAATTTGGTACTTGTTCATCGGTTTATCTGAAGAATGATGTGTTTTATCTCCTCGCCATTCGAATGAATATTCGTGAAATCCCAATAAATACATATTTTTTGTAATTAAGGTCATCATTCAGTGTAATTGTAAATAACGAAAGACGAGCAACAAAAAATAATAATTACACAAACATTTCGTGCGTTTATTATTATATCCAACAATAATACAATAGATGAGAGGAGAGTGTATAAAAACAACCATCCCTGTGTTTCATGTATGGAGTGCCAGCTCTAAACAATTTTTTTTCGTAATTTCTCTGCACTACGTGATTTCTCTGTGTGTTGGTTTACAGAAGACACATGCCTGACCAATTTCAACCTGTGACATACGGACGGATATGACGAAACTATAAGGGTTCCTAGTTTGACAACAGAACCCCATAAAGAATTTTCGGAAGAGAATACCTTGTATTCTTATATCATGATCACGTTTACATTTTGACGGCTATGATGCTGCTCCCAGGCCGCCATGTTAAGAGGGGTTTATTATTTAGGGGCTCAGTAAGGTAATATGTTCGAAGTGTATGTCGTGATTAACCTACCTCGTGGCTGTGTACATATGGAATTTGCCCATCACCGACACCGTCTCTGTATATGAATATACGTTGAGGTAAAGCCCCTGCAAGAGATATTTTTTTGTTATTCACATAATTTTGTAAACAGTTCTAGTAATACCAGTGACAGTAATCACATTGCTTACCGTTTAGTTCCCTATATTTTCGAAGGGCTGCGGCAATGTTGAAACCCATATGCGCGCTCAGCTCCTCTCCCGACGTGTGAGAGTTGACAGCTGAATAGTACCGTGTCATATGGCGATCCATCGTCGCAACAAAGGCGCCGAAACTTTTCTCTTTTGAACGAGTATCGTGGCATACATCATAACCAATAACTATGACGCTTTGGAGGGGAATATCTACCCTCCATGGGGCACCACCGAGCTGTAAATGTCAATTTTATTTTAGAACATAATGTGGCATAAATTACCCAAAAAGAGAAGGTCTACCCCACACTGCGAAATATAATCGCGCGTTTTTTTAATGTCATGGTGGATTTTGATACAAAGTACACGCACTGCTAGTAAAAAATGACGTGAATAATTCTTTAAGAGCAAGATAAACATTCGCGCGACATTTTTTCACCGTGCAGCATAGACCTAAATATATTTTTAAGACTTTCATATTACAACTTCGTGAGGTAAATTTACATTTATGGATGTATACTCGCGACATCGCCGCATGACTAGCTCATGAATAAAGGTCCGCAGTGTCCAGAACTATAATGGTCGTGTGCATAGCAAATATGTGGATCACTCGCCGTCTGACACAAAGTCAATGTTTCCACGACTCACGACATGGCACGACAAAATGTAGAGAGATTCAGAGCGCCTTAGGTGTCCCAAAACACAGGATCATGGAGAGAAAGTACTTTAATGATGATCCACCATTAAAACTAGCTTATTTCACTTTAAAAAATTGTTAAAATGTCGAATAACAGAATTCTATATAAAAAAATATTTTCGTAAAAATACTATGAAAGATATCTAAATAAATATAATACACATCACAACTTGACGGATTTAAGTCGTTACTAATAATGTAATCTAATTGATATAGGTAATAATTGTTATTGTATGCCTATTTTTAGAATAAACTCCTGCGATTTTCTTGTAAAATTTACACACCAGCAGTGCGAGCACGGTTCTTTGATCGATAAACTTCTCGACTCGATAAAAGTTTAAACATACCGAATTTTATCGAGAGTCGGTAGCACGGAACTTGCCTCGGTATCTTTATCGAGCCTTGTCGACGGCTGTCTTCTCGATAGCTTATCGACTTTTCAAAATGGCAACACCAGATTTAAAAATATAATTCACTCATTTATACTTTATTATAATTACGAAATAATCTTTTCCTGGTTATTTCTCGCGACTGAAAACTGTTTCGTTATATTATTTTGTCAGAAATATTGTAAACATTTTTTTATAATCTGTGTAAGATTGTAAAAAATATTTAAAATAAATAATTTTAGTGGCAAAAAAGAGTAGAAAAATTGGGGGCACCACTCGTCATACATTATTGAATTAAACTTAAATTCGCGTCTCTAAACTCCGCTTGTGGATCCTTTTCATGTCACAATGCGTTCTGCTTTCAACATCTAACAAAATGAATTCTCCAAAATCCATTTGTTTTGCAAAAATAGCTTCAAAGAATCTTTATCTACCAACTTTTAACTGACGACAACAATTCGAGATAATTCGAGAAATTTACCAATAAGAACTGTCAAAACTCGACATAATCGATAAGATTTGTCGATTATATCGAGGCCTCGATAAAATGCGATCCGAGCTACCTTTGTCGTTTTATCAATATCTTATGTCAAATTTGACGTTTAGAATAGATAAATTTCTCGAATCGACTCGATATAAAGAACCGTGCTCGCACTGCAGAAATGGTAGTCTACAGAGAATTAAATATTTATTGTAACAACTGCATGTAACCTGTATGACGCAAATAAATTGAATTGATTTAATGTGGATTGTTATTGTATTACATAACTACTCTCCAAATTTCATTTCAATTCTCTGGCGGCGGCTGTGCTGTACGAGTCTTATCTCACATAACGGTACATGTTGTTTTATATAGATTTCTTTTACTTCAAACATGTTTGATGATCACTGATCAAGTGATCACTTTGTTATCACGCCAAACCTGCATCAAACTACAAAGTATGTACAACGTATTTATTTTAATAGGTTAAATATGAATAAATTCTTACTTTGCAGTTGATCTGTATGGCGACTTTTGTCGCAATAGACATAGCAGATTTGCTAGTCATATTTCGAGCGCAAACAACTTGAGTGGGTACGGCCCGGTCTACCGTGCATTTTTTTTTAATTGCTTCGTACCTGTAAATTATTTATTATATTCATTAAAGATAATAAATAATACGCATACGTAAATAAACAATTGGGCTCTTCCCATTGTTTATTTGATGTGCGTATTTTTGTTTACAAAAATGCCCAATTAATTGCTTAGTAAAATGTGGCAGAAACTGCGCTTCAATGTGCGAACGTGGTCTTCTATATGGGAGCATAAAGTCATCTTGAATCACATTGTAATATTCTTAAATTAATTATACGAGCCTATTATTTTCCTACTACAGGTCAAAGGCCTCTTCGCATACGGGGAAAGAAACGAGCATTGATTACCAATAGAAAAATGAAATTAATAATAACTGTTAAAATCTCCTCCTTTGTAATTTTTCTTCTATTCTTTACAGGAAATCACACACACACAAGACTATAATCTATGTTATGCTTTAACATTTATAGCGAAAATAAACAAGCAATAAAGAAAACTTAACATTAATATTTTAATAATAATCACGAAAATCTCACCGATCGGCGAAGTTCCGCGCTAGCACGCATAATATTAAAGCGGGATTCTTGCGAGCTATTGCGTTCTCGCACGCGTTGGCATACTCCATAGGTCCGTCATTGCGTATGGGCACTAGACAACAAAAAAAAAGTAGTCACACATTTTAAAACATCTATCGTCTTAACACAAAAATAATAACACCGCTTCAAAGCGTAAATAAGCAAAACAGTTATGATTGCTTGAAAGTATTTTTATATTTACATGAATAAAATATAATAATATTTTTTATAATATGTGTTCTTATTATTTGTTGTAGCTCTTAGTGGGGTGTCACTGCGGGGCTATTTATCCAGGAAATTAATAATGAATAAATAACCTAAGGAATCTAGCAACTTTAAGTGCAAACAAACTGTTACAACACGTAATTGGCGGCTAAGCGCCTTTAGAAACCTGTTATACCAACCATAGCGGGTGTTACAATTTAAAGGGAACTAATTAATTGACCAGCGAAATTAACTTTCGGTCAGCGATAAAAATCAGGGCCCGACTCGGTTACGTTAAAGTGCATTTGGCAACGCGAACACTGCACTTCGTGGTATTTTTTTTAAATACGCTGCTTTTTCTATTTTCAAGAATCTCTCTCTCCTGATAATGCATCGCTAAATAAGCTTTTGTGGTGTGATTAGATTTACTAACTACATACCCAGCTTAAAACTTTTAATATTATAACATACATACTTTTCTTTTTCCCCATGACGGTAGGCAGAAATTAAAAAACGTAACGTGAACGCGTCGCGTCGTTAGAATATTACTAATGATCCTGACATAGCCATTTTACTCCTTCAATATTCATTCATGTCTCTTGTCATACACACTTACCCATTACCCGTCACAAAAAAAAAGATACTAAGAAGATAAGAACTCTCATTCTACCATGGGCGTCGAAGGGCGGGCGAATAGGGCGCATGCCACACTGTGGTACCAGAATTGTAAATAGTCGAGATTCAGTCGTCCATTTCTACTAAACTAGGTAGACCAATGCGGTTACACATATTTTGGTCCTCAAAAAGGTGGGCAAAATTGCCTCCTCCGATTCTGTACTTCCACATTTAGTGCGAAGATAAATATTTACTGTTTAGCCGAGTTGCCCTACCTAAAATCCTGACTATGCTCGTGGCATAGACCCTTGAGGTATGAGAGCTAGAACAAACGAGCGGGAGACGGACTGAAGGCGTTGTTTTTAGAGCAACATGTCTCTTAAATACTGATTTATTTCGATCCAACATAAAATCTTCAGCGTTAATATAGGAATTTTGAATTGTTACTTACGTATTTCAGGTTTGGGCATGCGGAAACCCACAGCGCCTCCTGTCTTCATAATCAGGTCTACGAAGCCTTCTGCGTCGCGACGTTGTCTCTCCGGGGTTATTACCACCCATGATGGCAGTTGAGAAATATCCAGCAAGGGCTTTGACCTGATTTGAATGAAAATAGACAATTTTAGTGTTTATGTTTAAAAGTCGAAGAGAAATTGCAACCTCTAGTTTTCAACTTACCGCATATCTCGTGTCCAGCCTTCAGTAGTGTCGCCAGCTGGGTAATGGAAATTGTTTCCTTGTACAATATTCTCGGGAGGCAGTTGGCGACCTTTGAATCTGATTAACTCTTGGGACAGAGTAAGGGCCCAATCGCCCATTTCCTGAAAAAAATAACACAAAGTTATATTAAATTCCCAAGGTTACTTTTTAGTATTCATTGAAAATTGTTTGTCCAGAAAACGAACAATTGCAATAGATTTTATTGCAATTGTCGTATTGTAAATTTGAAGTTAGACTTTAGGTTGAATCAAATTTAACTTATTCAGTTCTGTCATAACTGCATAAGTTTACGACCTAAACTTATGCAATTCACTTCATTATTTCAAAAACATTATAAATAATTAATAGTTAAATAGAAAAAAATACAATACTTCTTAAAATAACAAATAGAACATAAAGAAAAAAGCACCTTTACTACTTCAGGACACCTGGTTAAGCGTTGGTTGAAGGTTAATAACTTCTGAATACGCATGTCTGGTCCGATCTTAGTATGAACATCGAGGGCCCTCATTAGTTTGAAGTTAGCTCGCATCTCGTCCGTCAGGCCCGTCTGGCGACACAGCTCGGGTATTAAGTACACCAGCTCCGGCATGCCGGCGCGGATGTCGCGAGGTTTAGAACGTGAAATAAGCAAGGGCTGGCCAGCGTCTTGGATGCGGATGTTATATTTCTGAAAAGGTTATTAATGTATTATTCTATTCTATATCAATTTACAAAATGTCATAATACTAGACTAGACCAATAGTCAAATTCTTGGCTTTGACTGACAGCAAACCAATAAAGAAGTGGTCTATAAGATTTTAAAAACAAAGTATTATGATACACTGTAATTTACCATACCTTTTGGTAATAATCCATATAAGAGACATTTTCGTCCTTCATCTTGAAAGTCGATCGTGGGGATGCTTGCCACGATACATCATCCACTCTATATGTTTTTTTGTTGTAGTCAGTCATCACAATTTTACCTGAAATGATCACATTTTTTTTAAATTACAAATCACCTGCAGGCTGAATTAATAGGTTACATATTCCACTGTATTTTTTTTTTTTGGTGACAATCCTGTTAGAACATAGCTGTTTCTGTATGTTTTTGATTATTTTGGGGTGCATTAAAACAGTTACCACAAGCATAAAAATTTAAATATTACTTAATTAATAATCATTTTATTATTATTTGCATGTAATTAGTTTGTCATGTATAAATAGACATCCAAAAGGGTATGTAAGTTAAAAAACTGGATAGTAAGTTAGACTAGCAGGATCACTCAGCAGCATCTAGACACACTTACCGACCACGTCTTCCAAAAATATCTTTTTATAATTGCTGCCTTTTGTGGCAGCATATTCACTCAACATTTGCAACACAGTATCCAGCCGAAGAACCTGTATAAAATAATAGAAACACTGTATAAATATTTATCACTTAGAAGATCTTCTTATAGTATTTATTAAGTTTCTTGGGACATATAACCAAACGTAATGCATGGTATCTTTAATATACAATAGTATTCTTTACTTAGTGTACCTGCACACACTCTAAATTTGTTACGACCGCAGGCAGCCAAGCTTTTGGACATGAGCTATAATTGAATCTCTCGGTATTACCATTATCTTGGTACTGAAAATAGGTACGTTTCCCAGTTTATGTGTAAAATTGACTTACCTTGTGTGTGATTTCAGTAACCATCAACAGACGATCTTCATACTGATTTATTGTTGTCTTATAACCTGGCCATATTTGTAATCTATACTCTGGGATGTCAATCTGCAAATAATATTGATATTTTATTTACTAAACATTATCATTCATTCATACTAGCTATCAGTGTCATAAAGTCAGTTAAGAGAAATATTTGAGAGTTGTTTCAGACTTTGGTTGCATACAACATGTCAAATATTTATAATAATAATACTAAATCACAAAATAAATACATAACTCAGCTAATCAAAACTAAATAAGTACTTTCCAGAAATGTCACAAGGGCACCTGTTAATAACTTACTGATTTTCCGCTCGTAAAGATATCGAATTAGTGACGCTTTTGCCACTAATAATGAAATTTATGATTTTATTTTACGACTACCGAAACTTCACGGTCCAAAGTAATAAATTATATATTTTATGAGCATGGGAAATCACTTGAGATAACAGGTTTACTCTCCGTATCCTTTCATATTATAGTATAAAAGGAACATTTGCACTGTACATCATTCCTAGTCTCGCCGTCAAGTTGGTTAAGTTACTTTGTATTTAATTATAATTAATTAAATTGCTAAAATAGAAGTCTTGAAGTACTCATTTCTAACGTCGTCGTAGTAATACCACCGATCCCGTCAAAGCCACGACAGCAAACCAAAACTATATTTTATTAGTAAAAAAAGTATTCTGTGCTCAAGATTTTAAGCTGATAACATACCTTGGCAACAGGGTCGAAGTAATCCCTACCCATCAGTTGCAAGTTTAATAATTGAAAACATTTTCTGATAATGATGTTAAATATCTGGATGTAGTGGTAATCCCCTGGGCTTACATCACATGTTAACTGCAAACAAACAAATAAATAAATAAATTCAAGTTAATTACATAATTTTGTACCAGATTTCAATTTTGAAGTAATTTGTTTTATTTGGGTCATTAATGGCATTAAGTATTATAAGATAGTTTAATTAAATCACTCTTTGAAACCTTTACATTGAAATATTGCATATTTAAAAATGCCAACATTTTAGGTTTTTTTTAAATCAATAAGTTGCTATGCTACATTTACTTAAACATTAGAACTGCATTTTGGTCCACCCATTTGATATTTTCCAGTTATTAATGATCTAGTTAAAGCCTTCTAAATATTATATCAGCAAAATTATATAGCCATTTCTTTTTTATATTTATGGGTAATGACGACAAAAACATACCTTCGTATTTAAAAAAGAATTATAGTTTAGGAGAATATTATACTATTGGGTCTAGTAATGCGTAAGAAAAAGATTGTTGAACTTCAAACAAGCATACTCAAACAATTAAGTGGATTAAATTTTAGTCTAAAATACATCCGTCGTAACGTAGAGCGCAGAAAAAGAAAAATATTACAATTACACATTGAACTTTAAATAGTTTTAAATATTACCTTTATCAATATACGCATTCTTTCCCCATCGGTCCTCCTGTCGGAGTAGAGCTCAAGAGGATCCGGGTGTAATCTTTTAACAGTATATAACACTGTTCCATCGAACAAGTACCTTAAATATAAAAAAAAAAACAGTCAAGTACGTGTTTGGCTAGTCTGCGAAGGTTCCGTATCTCAATCTATTCCATCCCAATAAAGTAATAGAAGCTAACACGTATCAAAAAGTTCTAAGGCCGGTTCCGGACGAAAGCTGCAACGCTGGCCCCAATACATTGGCTATGTCTACTAGACTAAACTAGCATAATCTCCAATATTTGTATACCAAGCACAATCGCTAACCAACGTTTGTACTTGGTACCAGCGATTTTGTTGAGGTGGGGTAAGACGAAATTCAGTGACTGCAAGCAAGCAACCTTGCGGCGATGAACCAAGCTGTGAAGCTGGGCATCTACCAGTTTTACGTCGCCAATGAGTCTCTTAGCTCTGCGTTCCACTGAGTCAAGCGCGGCAAGTTGGTATTTTGCTGAGCCATTCCAAAGGTGGCTGCAGTACTCCATGCAGGATCGGACTTGCGCTTTTTAAAGAGTCAACAACTGTCCAGGCGAAAAATATCGCTTCACTCTATTTAGGATGCCCAGTTTTTTGGCTGCAGTTTGGGCTTTGTGCTCAATGGTGGTGCCGAAGTTGAGACTGGATGTCAACTCCGTGCCTAGGAGCTCGAACCAATCAGTTACAGGAACAGTGATCAGGAATCAGGTCAGCATGCATTAAGAGCGAGCGAAGCGAGCTCGGGACTTGGTGTACCCCGACTGTTGTTGATGACGGGAGCTGGTGGCTTATTCGTAGGTACTGGCTTGATAATTGTATTTATTGGAACATACGTTTATAAATTAACAAAGTTAAACGCTGTTCTTAAAAATTGCTGTACGGAAAAAAGTGATGCATAGAAATTTCAGGTCATTATAATAACAGCATCGAGGGATAAAAATCAGTTATTCGTTATTCGGCATGAAAGTTATGCGAAATGATGTTTGGGACAAGTACAGTTATGTAGTTTCATAACTTATGCAACTACAAAATATGACTTAGAATATGCGAGCCAATATGAAGCCATAAAATGTAATCAAACGTAATGAAACACTATACAAGGTTAGTTTTAGTATATGCGAAACCTGAAACTAGTTTGTTCAGAATCACTAGGAGAATCGATTGACATATTTTTTACACCACATTTTTTTTCGTTTTTTTTTTTTTCATAAATTTCAATTTTGTTTCAGTAGGTTTCTACCCATAACAATTGACGGGAATAGACACCTTGAGGCTTGAAATGGTCCGCTCGGTCAGTTTCCGTGTATTAGACAACTCCTGCGTAGCACATCTCAGGCATTTCACACTTTTTTAGCGAACTTAACGCGACATAAACTAAGGTGTAACTTGGAGATTTACTAAAAAAAAACACATATTCAGGCAGTTCTGATGAAAATCTTGTTGGGGTGTCTCGGTTTTCGCATAAAGTAAAAATAACGTTGTATAATCATATTATAAATCACATTTTCGGTTTAACAGATATTTTATCAGTGTGGGAGCAACTACAAAATGAAACAGACTTTGTGAAAAAAAAAAACATGTATTTTTACGATTGCTTGTTACCTGCTTCCTTTATATATACGCCCTTAGGCTGTAAAATGGTCAAGGAAACATCGTGTTGATTTTAAAAGACCTATTCAGTGATAATACCCCAGAAGATTATGGCAAACGACTTTTTTTTGTCTCTTCCCAGTTTTCGTATTTTATGGCCGCCATTTTGATTTTATAAAACAAAACATAGCCTACCATCACACGGCTTAGACGAGTCGATAGACACCTCATGCATAAAAATCCATCCAGCCGTTACATGCTTCGAGGGTATAAAGAATCCTACACACATAGATACTTAGATACGTGTGAAAAACATGGCTGTCTTTGCCGTCGGGTAAAGAATACAAACCTCATATTTGTTGGTTAGTTGGACAGTTTTAACTCATGGTCATTTCTCAAAAACGAAGACTTTTTTATACCTCTGTTTTATTATCATCCTTGCTCAGGTAACAATAGCCCAAATCTGTCTTGCGACACGCCAATTGTTTCGCAGTGATTATAAATTTATATTTATCTCCTTATAGTTAACTTAATCGCATTATTAGTTGACGAGTAAAAAAACTGCCAGTACTCACCCTCCTAGCGTGTTAGCGTGAATGCGCATTAAGCCTTTTCGAACAAAAGTACTATCCTCTTCTGGGGAAAAGTCTACGTGGTACTGGTACAAACGCCACTGTGGTGTTGTTTGTACCGTGAAGTAGTTGGCCTTTAAATCGATTACAGTCCCAGAATGACCTGAAAAGAAAGAAGCAAATTATAATTAGGTACTTGTATTGTTTGATTAATCTCATGAATTTATAAATGCATTTAAATAAATCCTACCACTCAAATAAATCAAGAGCCAACAACTACAAAATTAAGAGTGCAATTGGTTGGCTTATTTAGTATTAATTTCAGACGAGTGAATGTGTGAACAAAAGTTAGTACATACTATCTTGGTGTTTGTAGTCTTATTTTGCATTGTCTATAATATGTTCATTGGTAATAAAACATACCCTTTTTAGAAGTGATTGCAGTAGGGCGAGTCCTCAGGATACATGTTGGCATCTGTTCTGGCAGAATCCTTCCGCCACCACGACGTGATCCACGCCCGATTACAGTGGTTCCTGGATCACCAGCGACATTCGGCTGCGATTGTCCTGTACAACGAAGTAATATTATATGTAGGTATATTCTAAATCTGGCCATGTGAGTGTCGGACCACACGTTGGGTAGGTTTCCGTGGTTAGTACCTACTGTCCATGTATAATTGCGCACGCGCACGAATCGAGTTCTGCGAGCATGACTGAACGCGCTCGCGAGCAGTTCGTGATCAGAACGCGAATGGTGTTGGCAGTCGGCACGCGAATTGCTCGCGAACAGTTGACGGTTTGATTGCTTCGTACAAATGCGCGAATGGAAAGAAGCATCCACCATGGTTTTCTGTGTGAAATGTCAACACGCCATAAGAAAATGTTTTTTTTTCATTTCATATATGAGATTGATGTCTCACCGATCTGCATGCCCTGCATTCTCTGTTGCACATCTACATCCCCAGGATGCTCCTGGTGGGTTGTTGGTGTCGTCCGGTGAGAGGCCCTGCCTGCTTGCACTGATGGTGTGGGAACACCTGCTCTAACTGGTGGAGCGACTGTGGGAGGGCCCCAGGCTGAAGGCGGCTGTGGGCGAGGTCCTGGAGGTCCTGGTTGTTGTTGTTGCTGAGGAGGTCCTTGCGGTGTTTCTCCTGGTCTACGTGGCGGCGGCCCTGCATTATCACCGCCTCTACCAGCTCGTCCACGAGCTCGTCCTCTTCCACGTTCCGACATCTACAAAGACAAAACACTAAATTATGATACTACAAGAAATCCTAGGGGCTAAATCTAGTCAGTACCTATGAAAATCATGAAAATAGTTTCTATGAATACCGGCAGAGAACCGTTGGCCTCAACTATAGTGTCCTCATTTCATATCTGAGGATTGATAAGTTAAGCAGGAGGTATAGCTATGTAGCGGCTGTCAACTTATCATACAATATACATAGCTTACATACCTATGCTACATACATTTGTTACATAGCTGTCAACATTGATATTAATTTATGTAGGTATGTTTATTGGCAAATAGTTTAGAGATGAAACCTAAGAAAGATATTTTCTCATCTGTTAAAGTTAAATTTGTATAAGTTTAATTTTTTTTTAAGTCATGTACATAATAAAAGTAATGGCCAAATACTCAGAATGCTACTCAATTTTAAGATGCTGTTAATTGAGTGCCATCACTGTCACTTTGCCTTAAAGTGACAGTGATTGTATAATTGATTATATAGCGTTTGATTATTTGGCCATGTGTTAATAAAATAGAGGTTTAGACTACATTTATTATTTTATTTCACACTCATATTTTAACCAGGTATTCAATATGGGGTTTAACAATATCTCAACTGTTTTTAAATGGAACTTCAAGGCCAAACCAGAAGCTATAGAAGACAAAAATGGTTACAGGACTCATGATCTCGATTTTAAATAACCCACCTAAATAATGAACAATGGGAAAGAGAAGGAGACTTTAGATAACCCAGAACAACATTTTAATTATTATTGTATTAAGTCAGTATAAACCCGTTAAAGATTAAGATATATTATTTTGTTTAAAATAACCTGAACAAAATCATTGACACCATCATAACAATTTTAACAATGAAAACATTTAAAACCTAAGTTATGATCAACACTCAAACTGTATCTCTGCCATCAAGCAAGCAATGAGATAAGAATAATTCCCACTTCCCGCCCCTTCCATTACACTGACCGGAAACAAGTAATATAATAACAATCGTCTCTAAGGTTACAACGGCGACCTGTTAATAATTCTGGTTCAATAAAAATGTGGTTTTGTGTTGAATACTGTTAGTAGGTATTTAGTTTAGAGGGCAGTTTTCCGCAACTTCTCGACAAAGCGTTTGGAGTGAAAATACTGCATTCGGCACAAATATTTCTGGGGCAAATTCAAATTATATTTCCATATGAATTTTTACATTGCCCTCCGTGGGTTCGTAAACGCCCCAGCTGTATGCGGAAACGTATCCATTCCCGTTTTCATGTGCGTTGGAGTTGAAAGACCACGTTTAAAAAAAGATACGGCGCAAATTCTAGCGAAGTCTTGCTCGTTAAAAAACAATAGGGTAGCGGTAGGAGCGCGTGCGTCGAATGTGACAAAACTTTCGTGTGCGACAGTGGATGTTCAAATTATCTGAAAGCTGTGTGTCGACAAAAACAGATTTTTGCCGAAGTCGGAAATACACAATGCAATTTTTTATTATGTTGTTGATGTATTGTGGACACATCCTTTGGTGTTTAATGTTTATGCTTACCGAGAAACGAACTAGGTAACCAGAGAGAAAGTTGAAGATAATGTAACGACACGGTACTTACTTAGTTCGCAGATTTTGTTTGTGTAGGTATTATTTTGCTAATTATTGTAATAACCATTTTAGTTTGGTATACGTAGGGTACCTATATCATATTATAATTTTGCTAATTGTAATAACCATTTTAGTTTGGTATACGTAGGGTATATCATAAATTATGGTGATGGTATTGTACCTAATAGTCCGGTCAAATTAGACTTTTCAAAGTGCAAAAATTCGCATAGAGCTGAAAATTGGTACGAATGTTCGGAACACCATTATAAATCACATGTAAAAAGTCCCCATCGATTCCACACTTGCAAAAAAAAAATCAAGGTCAAAGTTCGCAAATATGGGTTTTTTGCGTTTTTAAGCCAAACAGTAAGTTTTATGATAAAAATAGGTCAGACAAAAATTGTAGATTATAATAAGCAATTATCTATAAGAATTGTCAACAATTTTTCTCCTAAACGTCACCGTTTCTGAGATATAGTGGAGATGTCTCCTCACTGATATCGTACGAATCCTCTTCTGATGGCGATTAACATGTACCAGCTGTCAAGGTCAGTCGTGCTCCAATGTTGAATCACCATCAGAAGAGGATTCGTACAATATCAGTGAAGAGAAATCTGATGCATCGCTGTTAGAACAATTTACTTACACCCAACAGAAAGAAGAAGAACAAGCAGAAGAAGAAGTACAAGAAGACGAACAAGAAGAAGAGGAAGCAGAATTATCAGATGATTATGAATGAGACGGATAATTTTACCTAAGTTTTAAGAATTCACACGGCTTACATCATTTCGAATAGTACCAGTTTTTACATATTTTGAAATAGTATTGAATTAAACAGGGTCACAATAGATTGTGGGATAGGCCTATTGGGGAAACCACGTTAAAAAAACACGCCAAGTACACTACCTTCCAGGTGGCGTGGAAACGCATATTATGAAGAATACAACTTTTTCAACCACTATATCTCAGAAACGGTGACGTTTAGGAGAAAAATTGTAGACAATTCTCATAGATAATTGCTTAATCTACAATTTTTGTCTGACCTATTTTTATCATAAAACTTACTGTTTGGCTAAAAAACGCAAAAAACCCATATTTGCGAACTTTGACCTTGAATATTTTTTTTTGCAAGTGTGGGATCGATGGGGACTTTTTACATGTGATTTATAATGGTGTTCCGAACATTCGTACCAATTTTCAGCTCTATGCGAATTTCTGTTAACCTACCCCTATTTTTTGAGCTAACTTGACCGGACTATAATGTAAGTTAAGGCAGCCATTTTCGTAAACCGCCAAAAAGTTTACAAAATAGGTACCTACCTACTTAGCTGAATAGGTACTTCAACAAAAACGTTGAGACGAAACAAATGCTAATCAAATCCATGGTAATATCATATTTCTGTTACACGAACGCTGAGCTAAGCATGGTTATTTACTGTAGGTATAGGTAGCCATAAACCGCCAAAAAGTTTACAAAACAAAATACCCACATACCTGAATACTTCCAACAAAAAACGTTGAGACGAAACAAAAGTGCTAATATAATCAAATTCATGGTATTATCACATTTCTGTTACACGAACGCTTAGCTAAGCATGAAGCATGGTTATTTACTGTTCAGGTAGGTACCTACATAATGTAACACTGATGAATGAATTACCTAGGTATCTACTTGAATGGATTGCTTTGTTAGCATAAAATAACAAGTAAAAATTACTTACCTATTTTTTACAGAATAATTTTAGAAGATACGAATAATGAAAACAATGTTGTTTTGTTTGTTTCTAACATAACATTCCTTGGCGTCAAAATAGGAAACGTTTATAAAAATATTAGTGAAATAAGTACATATTTATAGTTTGTATTGATATTTTCTGAATTTTAATTGAATTGGTATTGTATTAGCTACTTAATTAAGTCAGTGTGTAAAGAATAATACATAAAAAAAATAAGATGGCGAATCCAGTGAAGCTCGAGGGCATTTCATACGAGTGTGATTTCTAAATCTGTATTTTATGTTAGATAACTTACCACAATAGGTGAAAATTACTTGCTGTTGTGAGACACAAATCTAGTGGAGATACAAACTTAGTTTATTTAAAATTACTAATTTCCGGAGGCCATCAGAATCTTGACGAAACTTAACGAAACCGGAACAGAAATGACAAAATAACAAAAAGTAAAAAGTGAGAGGACGAAACCATAGATTATAAACAAGGAGACAGTGTTGCCAAGTTATAGAAACAAGAAAACTGCTGTGCTGAACATTTTTAAAGTAGTGTTATGTTAAGGCAAGTGCAACACGTTCAAAGCTCGATAATTATTTTAATGGCGAACCTAGATGGTGATATTTTATTGCGCGTTTAATCCAATAATAAACCGATCTAAACCGTTCAATAAATATTACGACCCGCATTGCGATCCAAATATCGACGTAGCATGCGCTATAGGTTTGATTTTCAGGTTGATAGTAAGTAGCTGGAAGTAGCCGAATAAAATAAGTGAGAGCAAAACGCAAATTCATGTCCGTTGTTAGCGCCCCCGCAGACCACAGACTTTCTATCGGCCGATAGTTTGGTCGGTTTCATAATCAGTATAAAGATGTGTGCAAGTGCGCACATTATAACGATTCGGTATCGGCCGATAAAAAAGTTTGATGGGCTACGCTACACGATTGCTTTCAAATCGAACTGTCGGCAAACTATCGGCCGACTGCTAAATCAGTACGGCCTCTTCCACGCGAGCACACTTATCGGTTATTTAGTGGGCCGACTTGGCCAATAGTTTCGTTTTTTCCGAGCTTTGGCTGGTTGTGCTCATTTGATAAAAGGCGTTTTGTTCGGTTAATCTATTTAGTTAGAATGCATCGTGTAAAATTTTCTATGTCATATTGTGGATGGGATGCACCCAATACCCTTGGTTTCTCTTCTTGATCCTTCTCCTCTGTTGTAAGCAATAATAACATTTCTGGAGAATTTTATAGTAACTTTCATTATGTAACCGCTCTCATCAAAAGTCGCTTACCAACTAGCAAATTGTTCGAGAGCATTCGGCCGACTGTTGTCTGGTATGCGCACTCACCAACAACCCGACTGTTTAGTTGGCCCAGTGTGCGCGCTAGCAGCCCAATCCGACCAAACTATCGGCCGATAAAAAGTCTGGTCTGCGGGGGCTCTTAATGAGTAGCTAATGAGGGGGGGGGGGGGGCGAACGCAAAACAAAAGTGAAAGTAGACGTCTGCAACGCTATTTGTATTCAACCAAAGAGATTAAATACAGAAAGAGATGGAGTATAGAAACTAAATAAACATTGATCCCATTCTGCAGTAAAGCCATTTAGTGACAAATAGCAATAGTACGTAACTTTCCCGTGTGGGGACGACCTAGAATATAAAACTTCCTCACCGCACGCTGGGAATAGACGCGTGGTGTAAGATTCAACAAAACCTAGCACGCTTGGTGGTAGGATCTTTACGGTCCGCCTGGCTAGCTATCACCCTCACATTAAAGTCCGTCTATGTAATATGTCCGCGACTCGCCAAGGGTTTCATCAGGATTCATCACAAATCAAACTCCAAATGATGTATCAATCAGCTATAATCAGAAGAACCATGTTAATTCAGCTTATTTCAGTTTTGATTGTTAAGTTCACAACAGAAACTATACTTCCCCGCTTAGGAACACGTCTCGAGTATATCAGATATTATCTCCCGCCATGTTTACTCACATAGTAACATTAAAGACTAATTATAATTGGATTTAGAAATTGACATTAGAATTACTATACGATAATTGTAATAATAGTAATATGCATTTAAACAATTTTTCATTATTATATAAACCAACCAAACTTGTAAATTATTCAAATGAGACAGAATTAGGCGGAATTGGCGCCAAAACTATAATCATTAAAATCGACTTATAAAAACAACCATTTACGTTAATCTCAATAAAATATTCAGATATTAATAGTAACAATATTTATATTATTTCTGATAAATAATTTAATAGTAAATAATGAATTTTACAAACTGGAAAACTAATAAAACAAGTTAACTTCAGATGTAAAACTATACTAAAGATTCACTAGATGGCGCTGTACTCAATTAATTCTAAATCTACTAAATGGTAGAACTTGAGCGTGCCCATAAATACTATTAAGATAGAAGAATTTATACATTACTTATACAAATAAACATTCTGTCAAAAAAGTATCGGGAATGGATGTATAAACGTAGTACTTATTACTTCTATGGTTTATATTTGTTTATGGTTCCAAATTCTTTTTTTTTGTTGCTGTCATGTTGGCGCACTGTTCGTGTTTTCCACTTTTATGTAAGTACTACGGTTTTCCATTTTAGCGCGGAGTTTGAGTTGCATCTGATTATTTTATTAAAATGCTGTTTTAGTTAGATCCTAACTAGCATGTATTTAGTGTTTATTGCGAATTTACAGTGTTACAAACAATGACCTCGAGATTGTATTTGGTGCTTTAATTTTAATTTTGTGTGTGTGACTCAATGAGCTTATATAATACTAGAGGAGCAGCGTCCTTATACCAAATTCAGAAAAACGTAACCACTTACGAGTTTAAAGTGGTAGCTTTGAAACGGATACATAAATTATGTCAATCTGTCAAAATACTATATTTGTCTCATTTCTTCTTCCGTCAAACTAATTATGTTGGAATGAGACAAGACATTGTTATCGGAAAAACGGCCAGAGTTGCCAATGATCTACATAAATTCCCCAGAATGAATGAAGATGTTAATTAAATCAATTACTATGAAAGGTCGAATTATGTACATTAAGGGCTGATTTTTCAATCGTCAGATGACTTTTATCTGGGAAATAAGTTTTACGTTTTGACAGCTTTTGTATACAAGGTTAGTCAGAAAGGGGGTACTAATCCGAAAGGGTGTTAAATTACCCATAATAATGAGTAACTTTTGTTCTAGCAATTTCCCCAAAAGTCAATAGTTTAAGAGAAACAGTTGTTCAAAAATCTCAAAAAAAAATCTCTAAAAGCTATCTATCTCCAGTTATGATCAGCTGTGTTTACATTTTAGGTCATATTTGGGGTCATGAATTAGAAGCACCATTTTTTGAATTTGTAACTAAAGCAGGGATGAAGAATTTTTGAAAAAACTAAAATTAAAATGAAATTATTTGGAAAAAAAAATATCGAATTTTGAAATTTTAACACTTGCTTTCAAACAGTCATCAGCGATACTATAAGTGGGCTTCGGATTAGTACCCCCTTTCCGACTAACCTTGTATAAAATATGTCAAATCGTCATATTTATTCCTTGGATAAAATTTATCTGACGATTGAAAAATCGGCCCTAAGGAAGAAAAAAAAAATGCGTCAGCGTAAGTATAATATTTATTTTTTATTAATTATGTTCAACGTTATTCGAACAGCCTTTTGCTGATCTAGCGAATCAATTAGGATTTAGGCCGCGTTGAGTGCGCGCCGAAGTCAGTGCATATTCGGACAGCAACCGGGTGCATTCGCCAGCATTTTCATTAGCCATCATTTTAGCGTAGCCTTTTATTCGTTATAAAATAAATGGTTTTTAGCAAGTTAAATACAGCGTTTTAGTAATCAATCCAATAGTCAATACCACTTAGGCCGCGAACCGAACAAATTATATTTCAATAATTTAGACTTAAAGGAACATACATTGGTCATTCACTAAACTCCCAACAATCTGGCAAAATCAAAATCGTTTTTACTGGTAACACTGACGGCAAAAACAATGTTTGTTAAATTAATTTGGTTTCGTAATGTTTTTTTTGGATAATCTTATGGAAAATTAGCACCAAGTGCTTTATTAATCTTTTCAGATCGTGACATGCAAATTTTAACTTCACATTTCACCATTTTGATATTTTTATCGCTAAGCAATCACTCACTTGACGTCAAGCTGACAACTGAAGTCAGATATGCCTGTGGACATATACGAAGTGGTAACGCGTTGGTGCTGTACACTGCTGATCTAGTCCTATATAACATCATTGGTGTGACTTGGCTACAAGGACTTTATATACGTAGTACATAATACTTCTATGCTTGGCTATTGCTAATGTTGGGCGTTATAACATATAACAGCTAATATAATTCATTATACATTTCTAATATTCTAACCATTATTTATTTGCAACAAAGACTGTTATAATATATATTATTGTCTATAAGTAGTAGTCGCCCGCCACTCGCGTCGAGTCGTTAAGTCGGCCGAAAGCGTCACACAATTATGAACTTTAACCCACAAATAACAAGAGCAAATTTTTACCACCGTTAAAATAACATAAATATTTATATAATATTAGTGTGAACTTGTTTCATATTACTGGCAAAATAATATTGTCGTACTTTACATCGTATTAAAGCGTCACACAATTATGAACTTTAACTCACAAATAACAAGAGCAAATTTTTATTACCGTTAAAATAATTTTATATTATATTAGTGTAAACTTAGTTTCATGTTACTGCAAGTCTTCTGCTCTATTGATAATTAGTGTTCCTTCAATAGAATACAATATAATATATATTACAACAGTTAAAAACAACAGTTTGAAAATTATAATATAATGTATAATGCATTAGGAAAATATATCAGTTACGCCCAACATTAGCTATTGCATTAGGCTTTGACATGGACGTACAATTTGTACGTCCATGGGCTTTGATTATTAATAATCAAAGGCGTAAGGTTACATGACATTACAGACCAGTCAGATAGAGGCATTTAAATAAATAAATAAAATTTATTAATGGACAAAGTAATTGCATTGTCATTTTATTTAAATTTTAATTCTGTGACCCTTTTAATTTGTTTTATTACCCATTCATTTAATTTATTTTTATTGACATTTTGTTCTGATCTATTCTGTGGCAGTATTGTGAAATGTGATTTTATTTTATGTAATATGGGTTTAAGCGCTTATTACACTTGGCTGAATTTAGTCGTCTTAATTTAGTCGATACTGAATTTAGTCAAGTATAATCGCAATTAGCAAGCTAGCATCCTAAGTTCAGAAACAAAATTAGCTCTCTAATTGCGATTATACTTGAGTAAATTCAGTATCGACTGAATTAAGACGACTAAATTCAGCCAAGTGTAATAAGCGCTTTAGCCTGTTTTTTTTAAAAAACATCGTACAAAGAGTTTGTCTTACATTTTGCATCGCCAATGGAATTTCGTGTTCGGACTCACTGAAAATGTTACAGAAGTCTTACGGTAAATCGGCTTTATCAAAAACACCTAGGTACTTATGAGTGGTACAAAGCGTTCAAAAGTGTTCGAAATGTGATGGAAGATTTGCCTCGCTCTGGTAGGCCATCAACGTCTTCAACTGAAGTTAACATCGCAAAAGTGAAGGAAATAGTGACTGAAAATCCTCATTCATGTAGTGTGAGAGAGATAGCCGCTGAACTTTCTGTGTCTCACGAGTCGATCCGTAGCTACCATTTTAAATAATCACTTGGGTATGAAACCTGTTGCCGCTCATCTAGTCCAAAAACACCTGAATTTTCTCCAGAAACTGAATCGCTTATGAGTCTTGTTAAAGTACCCAAAGAACGCTGCTGCCCATCCTCTAGTGAATCCCTTCATCGTGTTAACCGTATCAGCAACATTGTTTACAGCTTTGCACAAAAGAGTAGATACGAAAAATGGGGGCGCCACTAGTCGTACATAATCCGAGGTTAGTCGGAAAGGGGGTACTAATTCCGAAAAGGTGTTAAAGATCCCATATTAACGAATAACTTTTGTTCTACAACTTTCCCCAAAAGTGAATGGTATAGGAGAAAAAGCTGTTCAAAAATTTCATAAAAAATCTATCCATGTTGGGCTATGATCAGCCGTGTTTATATTTTAGGTCATATTTTAGGGTAACGGGTTAGAAGGTCAATTCTCTTAATTCATAATCAAAAAGGGAAAAAGATTTTTTGAAAAAACTAAATAATAAATCATTCTATGATAATATTTTTTTATAATTTTGAAATTTTAACACTTGCTTTAACCGTATAGTCCGTAGCGGGCCCCGAAAGGGGACGAACACAAGAACTACCGTAAACTCGTTTTCGACCCCGATCGGGGCCCAGAATTAGGTCATACGACATCCTAATTAATAATGTAAACATTTTTTTTTTTTTTTTTTAATTCTTTATTAAATTACCAGGGATTTTTGTACATAAAAATGACGATGACAATCCCATCGTACCTTATCCTAATTACTAACAACTACAATCCTTAACCTTAGCTAAATTTAAAAGAATATAGCATTCTTGCTGCACCAGAATTTGGTTCAGCTAGAATGCTATGAAAAGCACCAACATCCATATAATTCAATTTAAATTGCCTTAACATTTGGTCTCTTTTATTAGCATTACGGACACATTCCATTAGTCGGTGTTGCACATCATCAATTTTTCCACAGATCTCACAATTAGGTGAGTTCACTTTTTTCATTAAGAAGGCAAAGCTTCGACTAGGAATATGTCCGGAACGCAGTCGACATGCGGTCACAATTTGCTGTCTGTTTAACCGAGCGCTTAGAAACCATGGGACATGAGGAGGTTCGCATTGTATACTTTTATACCATATACCCTTGCATTTAGACCGTTCATCAAAGTATACTTTAAATTTAGAGTAACATATTAATTTATATTTAGAAAGGACTTCGGAATAATTAGGCAAAATATTCATTTCAGTTCCTTCAGATACAGCCTTTTTAGCGAAACTATCAGCCTCCTCATTTCCAGCCAGGCCAACATGAGACGGAACCCATTGCAATGCCAAAGATATATCCTTGCCATTAACTGAATTTATTTGATCCAAAATTTTATATGCTATCGCAATGCCTCTGTTGCCAGAGGCGCAACGAGCAATGTGAAAAAGAGCACTTTGACTGTCTGTTAATATTACTATTTTATTTACATCTAAGTTGGAAGCGTAGGATAAAGCCTGTGACACCGCAAAAAGTTCCGCCGTCATAATAGAGATATGCCTATTCAATTTGTAAATACCATGATTTTTGGTGAAAGGGTCATAGTAAGCAGCACCAAGACCAGCGGGCGTTTTAGACCCATCCGTGTAAATTGTATAGTATCCATGGTATTTTTCTCGTATTTCCTGTAACACTTTGACTTTTAAAGAATGATTCAGGTATTGTGATTTTGCCCCTTTTATGCAATCTAAACTACAATTTATTACTCCTTTTAACTTAATATTAGTCATCCAGGTGTTTAACTTAAACATTTCAAGTGGATAAGAAGAAGATAATACATCTTGTTGAATTTCAGTATAACATGTTGCTAACAAAGGTTTCTTTTTATTTAACCAATATCTATTATTCCACATACTATTAAGTTCCGATAAAAGCTTTGTATTAATATTATTCGCCCATGACCCAGTTTTTAAGCCAAATTTAAATGATAAATATAGTCTTCTTATACACAGAGGTGGAATACCCATTTCACTCTCCATAGCGTGAATAGGAGTCGACTTAATAAATCCGCTAATAACCCTAAGAGCCTGATTCTGCAATTTGTCTAGCTTTGATGTGTGACAGTTAGCCGCGTTGTCATACAAATAACTGCCATAGTCTAACCTACTTCTAATAAGGGCGATATAAATCCTACGAAGATGCAGAGGATGAATACCCCAGCTTGAGCCTGCTAAAACCTTTAACAAACTTAAAAATTTCAACGCTTTTTCACAACATTCGTTGATGTGTTTCCCCCATCGTAAAGATCGATCTAGCCAAAAACCCAAATATTTGATACAATCAACTGAATTTAGTAATGAACCCTTGACATAAATTTGTACCCTTTGCATTCTACGAGCCCTACTGAAAATACAATATTTAGATTTAAAAGCTGATAATTCTAAGCCAAGATGTTCCAATACTGTGACTATACAATTTAGAGATATTTGCATATTTGATACACTGTCTTCAAGTTTGTTACGTTGCGAAAACAGAACAAAATCATCTGCATATTGACATATAAATACCCGATTTATGCTTTGACATATGCCTGTAGTAACAATATTAAAAAGTAAAGGCGATATGGGATCGCCTTGAGCGATTCCTTTATTCGTCCATCTAGTGATCATGTTATTATCTTCTTCGTCACACCTAATTTGAAGATGTCTTTCTCTTAAGAACTCCCAAAGGTAAGTACATACTTTAGATCCAACCTGTAACTCTTCCAAAATACATACTACCTTGTTTACCAAGACATTGTTATATGCACCTTCAATATCCAAAAAGCATGCCAAGGTTGGCTTATTTTGAGTGAAACCAATCTGAATAGTGGTAACAAGACGAACCAGGCAATCCCCACAGGACTGACCTCTTCTAAATCCAACAGTATTTGGTGATAAGATCTCATTATTTTCGACAAACCACTCAAGGCGCCTTGCCAGCATCAAATGGAAAATCTTACATACACAGGACATTAAGGCGATAGGGCGAAGTTTGGAACTTGAATTATTATTGTGTTTGGGAATCGGTATAATTTGTATGTTTCTCCACTGAACAGGAACATATCCAGATCTAAATATGAGATTGTACAACCGAAGTAAAAACTGTTTACCTATCTCAGGTAAATTATATATCATGGAATAGTAGATACCATCCCGTCCTGGAGAAGTATCTTTGCGTTTAAAACAGTTTTCCATTTCATGAAATGTAAAATCAGCGTCAAGCTTGGGGTTATATGAAGTAAAAATAAGAGGAGGGTCAGCCACAAAATCGGGTGCTAACGAAGCTAGCAATTTCTGTTTACCTAGGTCGGAAGTATATGCTTTGGATTGTCTGAGCCCTTTCATCCACCTCATTCTCCTCCACATTTCCGATAAAGAAGTTGACTCATCGATACTATCACAAAAGCTATACCAGCTTTTAGACTTAGCTTGTCTTGTCAAGCGTTGAGTTTCCGATATTTTAAGGTTTAAACGGTCCAAATTTTGTGGAGTAGGATTTCGTCGGAATTGCTTCAATGCCAGTCGACGTTGGGCCACTACCCTTGAAAGGTCCTGATTCCAATAAACTTTAGGCACAAATCTACGAACAGGATTTATACATATCTTTCTGCAGGGAATATTTTCTTCAGCAGCCTTATGAATTTGTTCCACAAAGCAATCATACATTTCCTGAGCATTATCAAACAAAAATTCATTATTTAACAGTAAATCTGTCACCTTTTCTTCATATTTTGACCATTTGGCTAATTTAAAGTTTCTTTTACAAATAAAACGTAATGAATCCTGATATTTAAAACAAATCTTAAGAATTAAGTGGTCACTACCTAAGCTTTCATTGGCTATATTCCACTCAGCATTTACAGCAATATCTGTTGAACAAAACGAAATATCAGGTGAGGTTTCCCGAAGGATTCCGCTAACAAGTTTAACCCTAGTAGGTCTGCCATCGTTGAGTGAGATATACCCATTATCAAGAGAACCGTCAAATAACTGAATACCTCTTGTGTCAGTCCTGTTGGACCAGTTGCTATGGTGGCCGTTAAAATCACCAGCAATTAACGTTTTGTTAGGAAATTGTGAAAATATACTATCCCAATCTGTTTGTAAAGTACGAACAGACGATGGGCAATAAATGGAGATAACATTATGTAACAACTTACAGTTTAAAAGTTTTATGCCAATTATTTCAATACCAGAATTACCCATACATAAAGGAATCACATAAGCTCTAAGAGATTTATGGCATAAAATTGCCACACCACCATAACAATCTGACCTGTCTTGCCGAAAAATATTGTATCCCGTTAAGTTCATGCGCGAGTCAGGTTCAAGCCATGTCTCACTAACTATTGCAACATGTATTTTCTCTCTGTTTAATAAAATTTCAAAGTCAACTAATTTCGGTTTTAAGCTTTGTGCATTCCATTGAACTATATTTATGTTAAATTCTTGAATTTTATCCATTTGTAAAGTTACTAAATAAAGTCTTAATTATATCCCAATCTTTAAGTTTTCCAATAAATAGCGATGTTACTTCTTCTATGATATACTGAACACATAAACAAATTTTTTCTTCTAGAGATTTTTTAGATAAAACTATTTCTCGAATTCTATAAAAAATCTTTATAATTCTTGACCACTTATCTTTTTTATTTGTACAGTCTTCTGATATAGGTGTCCTTGTCTGCTGCTGGTTCTGTAATAACTCTTCTTCTTCTGTATCTTCTTCAGTCATCTCTTGATTCTTCTTTTTCTTTGTCTTATTTTTCTTCCTAACAATTGACTTCGAATGAGTGGGTTCTTTCAAAATAGTTTCCTCTTTTTCATTATTTTCTTCTTCAAAACTCATCATGGATTGATTATTTCTATTACTTGCCAATAAAATATCCCTATATGAATAAGAAAGAGTATAATCTTGTTTGTCATCCGTATTTATATTAATTGGTTGAGGATTAATAATAATTCTTTCCTGCACATTACTTGGTTGATACAATATTAGGGCTTTTTTATACGTACAGTTATTTAGACTCATTATTTTTTTTATGTTCTTTTCTTTGATAAATACCGGACAACTTTTATCGAGGGCCATATGTGGCCCTTTGCAGTTGATACACACAAATTGTGTGGACTGGCAATTTTCATGGTCCTGGCAGCACTTGGGGCATTTAATTTTCTTAGTAGAACATAGTTTTCTTACATGTCCAAACTTCCAACATCCAGAGCATTGGGTAACAGGAAAGACGTATGGTTCTACTTTGAACCGACACCCGTATCCAAATATATACGAGGGCAAGGTAGAACTTTTAAACGCTAATCTTATTACAGCACTGTCTACCCACTTTCTTTCCTCATCTAAGCGTTGTAGTCTTCTCATAGAAACAATCTCAAACTCGCATTTAAACTGTTCAACTATCTCTTTCTCTTCGATATCCAAATCTACGTCTCTTACTACACCATACGAAAGGTTTACTTCGTCTGTATTTTGACATCTATAATCTTGCTCATTGAATTTTTGACAACACAAAAGTTTTTCTGCATCTTCTTTATGTTTGAATAATATATTGACCTTATAAGGGCTTCTGTATTTAATTCTTAATATGTTGATAATATTTTCCGATTTCAGAAGCTTAGCCATGCCAAATTGTTTAGGAAGTACATTCTTAGATGATATACTTATAACACAACCTTCCGATTTTTCGATATCTGTTCCCGACATATTTTCATTCTGGTTATTGTTACCAGAGAAACTACGTAATAACCGCTTGGGTCTTCTGTTTATGGTGATAAATTCGTCATCTTTTTCTTCTTCGCTATCCTGTCTTAACCTCTTTTCGGGACCCTTCTGGGTTTCAATCATCATACTTTCTTCTACAGTTCCAATAACTTCTTTAACTCGTTGTCCTCTTGTTTCGGTTTCCTCACACCCATCATTACCATCTGATACACTAGAAGTAACACTTGACGATCGCAAAAAACTATCCATTATCAAGATAGTAAAACAACATTAAGACAACTAACAGAAGAAAAAAAAAAACTAATGTGGGTAGATATAGCAAAGTAGCTAACGTTCACGGCCTAATAAGACGTGCGCCTCGTAAAACCGTTTGCGCGCAACTCCGATGTAAACATTTAATTATCTACTTATCGGATCTTGTTATTGGATGAAATTTATAAGAACTAAATAAAAAGCTCAAGTTTGAGTACCATTGAATCAATCCTATTTAGCGCACGAGTTTTAATATTTACCTTTACAAAACTGAATGTATAAATGCGATAACCACCATTTGATGACAGTCGTGGTGGACGCTAAAAATCATAAAAAGAATGGATTCTGGACTACCAATCATCATAAAATGAGTAAATCATTTATTAACTTGAAGAAATCATCCATAGTTTTGGTAATTTTAGTAGTGATAACAAAGTTTTTGATATCCAAAGTAAAAGCTTCCCGCCAGTTGAACTTTTGTTGTTGTTCATTTATCACTAATATCACAAATTACACAGTAGGCGTGGTTAAAAACAATCCATCATCTATAGACAAATGCGATATACTACTAGAAAAAGCCCATGTTTTAACGTAAAACGTAAACGTACGTAAAATATCACGAAATCTTTGTTATCAATACTCAATTTGGGATTCGGAATCAGCCGCCATATTACTTTTTTATGGTTAATGATGTGAGAAAGTGATTATGTGAATCGATTATTTTGTTGTGATTTTGTTCGAATCGATTTAATAAAAAATAAGTAACACCAAAAATCGATTTTTTTAATTATAGTAAATATTTTACATGTTTGATGTGATTTAACATTCTATCTATGTTAAAATTATAATCAAGCAATCAAAGATACTTTTTTTAAATATCGTAATAAGTCAGTAGGTACATTTAAATAAAATAAAATAGATTCAGGCTGAGATCTATAGATCCAACTTGGACTTAGCTTAGACTTTGCTCAGACTTTACTTACGTAGTACTTTGCTAAGTGTATGCTTAGCATAATCTTAGATTTGGAATTTATAGACGTATCACGTTGAGACTATGCTGAGCTTAGGCTAAGCATACGCTAAGACGGTCGATGTCAAAATACGTGTTTCGTTTCAAGCATTACATTCTTGATTTTTCTTCATAAAATTTTAACAATATTAATATGTAAATAATCTAGAACTATGCTCATATTTCTTCTATGTATTATTATTATAAGAATAAGCAGAAATTAGCATGCTTATAAGTGTTTTTTTTTTATAAACGAACACAATATTATTTTCATTGAAACGGATCGCATCGTTTTGACATCTGGCCGCTTTTGTCGAAAAAAAGTAATTTTAATTCATTTTTGTACATTTTAAACTTAGAAAAACATTTTTAAGTGATGTAATAATACCTAATTGATTTTATCTTAACTAATTCAGAATTAGTTATCAACATCAAGGAAATCTTTTCTAATCTGGTATTACTGAGTTGAGTCTGGTCACTTGATAATACTAAAAAATTAAAAAGTTGCGTAAATATCGTCAGTGGAAAGGTAAAAAGACTAAAGCGCCAATATACCTACTTTACAGGAGAGCATTTTAAAGTTTTTTTTTGAAGAAAAAAATTCATCATCACTTTTCTATAAGAGGTATCTTAATGAAACTTACATACCGATGTTATGTGATTTTTTGCTATTTTTTGGTCTTTAAATGAAGCTTCTATCTCTACTGGTTCGTGAGATAGATGTCGCTTTAGTCAATATTCACTCATCTTTTCGAATAACTCGGTAAGGTCAAAATACTAATCTACCCTGGATGCTTTTGTACTCACAATCGAAAATTACTAACAAGCCATCAAGTACTAAAAGATTACCAAGGAAATATACTTATGGTTCTATGTGTTGCATAAAATGGAAAGCATAAATCACTAACAAGAATATTTACATTTAATCTGGTCCAAGTAAAATTACTTACTACTAATTAAATACCATTTCGATTAACAGACACAGGAAAGTAAAATAACTAAAGCGCAAAAAGTTTAATGTTAGTGGTACCATTCCTAAAACAGAAAATAGTTTTTTTTGTGGTTCTGATTGGCCTTAAGTTCTCTAAGTACATTGCTGAAGAAACCACTGCTGGGCTACCAGGTCAGGAGAAAAGGTCAAGTAATATCCCAACTCCTTTACATGGTTGACTCAAAACTGTATGCCCCCACCGATTTGTGACTGATGGAGTTTCTGAAGGTAACTGAAATCTTCTAGAATTCTGTCAGTATTGAATTTGTTGTGGACAAATACCCGTATATGCCTGAAACGTGAGGGAAGATTGTGGGATCCGAGGGACTTCAAATAACTTAGATCCCTCGCTCCAACTGAAACCTACACAGAATTGAGTATATCTAGGTGATAGGCATTAGGGAGACCGATATGAAGCAATCATTGCGGGAGAGCACCTGGCCGCCTGAATATGTTCTGAAAAATATTTAATCGGGCGGAAACAAGGTCTTTAACGGTTGGGTCATGCCGGTCTTGATGGATCCTTTGGCATACTCAAGTGGACTCAAACGATTATTGATGCCTTGCATAAATGGTCCATGCACTGCTTATTGTATATCGGAATGCATCACTTCCGTTTGTCGGTGATGTGGCTGAAAATTCCGCAGAAGTGAAAAAGGGATCGAGACTTTTTAAACGCAAACACCCCTCGCAAACCTACAATACATAGCACCAATGACCGCAAAGAAGAATGGCAAAGCAAGCGTTCGTGTCCTAGCTATTTTTTTCAGACGACCTCTAAGGTCTTGTATGTGCAATTGTGAACGGAATTATAATGACGAACAAGTACCGTCCGGGAAAATCCATTCGACACATTATATCTGGTTGTTCTTGTCTTACTAACGGCGATTATTTGCACAGACATAACGTGGAGACCAAAATTATTCACCAGCAACTTGCTCTGAAATACAATCTTGTACATCGTGTACCACACTTCAAGTATGTCCGACTCAGTTCTTGAGAATGTCAAATTGTACTAGGATCGATCTATCATCACCCACAGGATTGTTGTTCTCAATAAGCCTGATTAGTGAGCGGCCAGAGCGTCGCACAATGATTGTATTGATGTATTGATGATATTATTGTCCCTCATGACGAGAATTTCGTGAAACTTGAGAAAGATAAACAAATCAAGTATCTTGATTTAGCACACGAGGTTGTCAACATGTAGGACGTGGATTCATCAGTCTTTGTGCCGATAGTTGTTACGGCTAATGGCCTAATAGTCAAGAGCCTCGATCAACACCGCAAAGGGCTCTCTTCTCTTAGAGATTTCAACCAAACAATAGATATCTATCTTTGACTTTCGCTTGTCCGATTGACTTACATTTATGCAAACCTAGTGACAATTTTAGGGTACAATTGAGCTGATTTTGGTTAGGATTTGGAAGGTTGTTAACACTACTTTCATCATGTCATCATGACACTCGGCTTTTCTTCTCAGAGCTAGTCAGATAGGAAAAGCCGGTGCCATCTAGTCTTAAAAAAACATTACATTGACTTGTAAAAGTGTCTGTAATAGATTTATTTACAGAAATAAATTTCATTTCATTACTTACTTCGAAATTGCTAATAATTAGGCAGACTCAGCGATTTTGCCACGTTTACATTTGTTTTTTTGATAAGAAGGACTTTGAAGGTGGCTCAGGGAGGTTATCCGCCCTCCGCAACAACTAGTTGTAGACCCATAGTGTTTGAGCTCGTATGACTCGTTATGGAAAGCAGTTTCTTGCCGCAATAATAATAATCAGAAGGATCAACAGCCTCATTACAAAGAAGGGGGTTTTTAAAATTTAATTATTGACATAGTGGTGATAGATCGATCAGAGCGTCTGACAACGATTGTTGATATCACTGTTTCGCACGACGAGAACGTCGTGAAAGCTAAAAAAGAAAAAGAAATTAAATACCAAGACTTGGCACACGAGGTTGTCGACATGTGGGATGTTGATTCAGCAGTAATCGTGCCGATATCTAGTAGTTACGAGGAATGGCTTATGGCTTAATAGCCAAGAGCCTCGACCAACACCTAAAGAGGCTCTCGTTGGGTTTCTGGATCAACGGCCTGATATAGAAAGTGGTACTTCTCGAAACGGCGCGTATTGTTAGAAGGTTCCTCTCTCTGAGGCCCTGACCACCGGTAGCTTGGACCCTGTTCCCAATGCCGGTGGGATAATTTTTTTTATATTTACGAATGCTTTTTTTTAGAGAAATATTTTAAAATGTAATTTTTTCAGTTACATTTAAGTATCATTATTATGTTAAATGAGACGTATAGCCTTTCGCACTATTAAATAAAGTCTCATACCGACTACTAAATGTACTTCCTTGTTGAATTTTGGGATATTTTTGTTACTTATCCGCCATTCATTACAAATATTTGTAAAACGATTTTTACTAAAACGCCAACAATACTACGACACAATAATGCAGATTTACTAACAAACCACTGAAATGGATTTGGTCTGAAGGATTAATTACTAATAAACATTATTTAGCTTAAATGAGGAATCGAATAATACTGATAAGCCATCTTTTCTCTTAAGTACTTAGATAAAAAGTATTTAAGCGACGTCAACCTATAAAAAGTCGAAAAAACGTCGCTTTAGTCACTCATCAATGTACTTACAGCCAAAATTTTGGAATGCTAAAGCGCCAAAAAAGTGCTCAGATCACCACGAGACCTAGACCAATCGACGCAGAAAAAAAATTGCAGTCGAACTGTATATATAACTCATTTTGACCAAAAGTGGCGCTTTAGTCTTTTTACCTTTCCACTGACGATATAATGATGGTAAAGTAAAGTTTGGACCATTATTTTTTGTTAGGATAATAGTGACCTAAGTATTTGCTAAGTCGTCGATTTTGTGAACTTAGACTTTGCTAAGCATTTGCTAAGCACCCACTCAGATGAATTCAAAGACGGCTCTATAAATACTGACTTTGTCAAAAGTCTAAAGTAAAGTCTGAGCAAAGTCCAAGTTGGGTCTATAGATCTCAGCCTTAGATTCATCATAAATCATAATCCTCTGTGGCTACATCAATAAATATTCGTACCGAAACTTCACCGTGGAATCCAATGCATCCGTAGACTGATATTCTTTATTCAAAATTCAAAAAATAAATTCTAATTTGACGCAATATCGGCAGTAAAATAATAATTATCTACGAAACGTTCCTTGTAATAAGGTTTAAAATTGTTAAACGGGATCTTAATAGTGCGAAATCTTGGTATGTACCTCGCCTACGCCTTCATGTACTAATTTTAAATTGCACAGGTACCTACATAGAATATTAATTTTATTATGTCCAGGATGGTTGACGGCTGTGAATAAGCGAAAAAAAAAACAGAAGAGGTGAAGAGGGTGAAGAGGTCATACATTATAGACTTTATTTTTTGAAGGCGTAGATGGTATAGGGTGCCCAGTATATCTGACATAGGCGTAGTGAGTATTTGATTTCGGGGAAGATTTAATAGCGGAAAGCTTTTGGCATTCTCGATGCGAGACATTGATGAGGCCTTGGGCCATCTTAAGTCGGATGCTGACCGGAAGCATTTACTTATAATGTAGTAGTTAGAATTCGAATAAGTCAGAACGTAAAACGAGCAATGAACATGCTGTTATGTGAAAATGGCGAATAATTGTAACATTACACGAACTCTTAAATGTTTCACCTCAGACTAGGCACCTCTGGGTTTTGAAGTAGGATTTTATTTCGAGATCGATTTTAAACGCTTTATGAAATTTTGCTCGTTTTATTTGGACAGGGGTGCAAAGGCAACAGTAGTTCAGCCATCTTTACTTGGCACTTTTACAACATTTTTTAGACCTTAACATTTTGTCGAGCTGATAGTCGCAGCGGATAAGCCTTGCAGCAGCAGGTAGACATAAGTTATTCTTAAATTCAAGATGGCGGCCTTGAAAATTTACTTATTATTTCATAATTATATTATTTCCATAGATTTCGGGGGTGCTGAAGCCGAAAATAAATTCTACTCCTAAATCCAAGATAGCCGTCATGAAAGTTCACTACCTAGTTAAATGAAATTTACTAGCCCTTAAATCATGGGATTGACACCCATGACAGCTAGCCAATTTGCGTAACCGCCATCTTGGATTTGGATTTTAATCTCATTTTCGGCATTAACACCCCCGAAAATCGAGGAAAACGAAAACGATTTTGAAACCCATGACGACTAATTTGCAAATTTTTGTAGCCGCTATCTTGGAATTTCATTTTGTCCCCATTTTCGGCCTCAGCGCCACCGAAAACTACAGAATTGACACCCATGACGACTAGTGAACTTTTCATGTTTTGACCTCATTTTCTGCAACAGGAGCCATGAACACCATGGAAATATCACCCATGATGAATAAGTAGTAAGTTTTCGTACCCGCTATCTTAGATTTAGAAATCGATCTTAGCCATGTTTGTTTTGTGAACCGACCTTATGTCCTCTAACATTATTAAAACCTGATTATAGTAGTACGTCCTCTATCTTATGAACTATTTCACTTCTATTTGAAATCAGGAAGCAAAGGCCCAGGAATTTATGTCCCGAGCTGCGGTATGGCAGATTAGGACATAAGCTCCGCCTCTCTGCTGCTCGCTTTCCTCAGCAAACCCTAGCACGAATGCTCTGCGACAATGTACCGCGTTGACCGACTGCATGTAGTAATATAGGAGAGAATGTGGTAATACATTCTAATTATGTCTATTAGATACTTAAAATATCTTCGTGTTCATTCTACTTGTACTAATATTTAATCTGTGCCAATACTTTAGGTTTTGGAAAAATAATTTCTATTCACGTGAAATTATTTATTTGTAGCTATGCCGAAAATAAATAAATGTCATTAATTAACTTTCGAGCGATTTTATTTATTTAATGATTATTTTTCGATTAGGATGAATGAGTTTCGATTAGGCTGAATGAGTATCGATTTGGCTGAATGCAACATTTGTATTGTATTAACAATTTTGGATTGATGGTCAGCACTAGGTTCGAATTAAGTCGACGTACAATTTTTACTGAATTGATTTGTGTTTTTTTTATCCGTTTTTGTATTTGAATAATGGTAAAAGTGAAAATGAAAAGAAAAAGAAACTATGTTTAGCTTGTCCCTTCAGCGCTTCAACACGTAACTAGGTACGTTAATTATTGTTTTTGAGCTAATTTATCTCAACTAATATTTGGATATAGGTATATTAAATATCTATTTTATTCTAATTTCGCATTATGTTGACGTAGCTTCACGTAAACAGCACATTTTTAAAGAAATTTACTAGACATATTAGGTACAATATTAATGAAATAAAATATTTTTCACATTAAATTCATACTTAAAACTTGCGTGCAAATTCCTGCATTTGGTGACTTAATTCAATTAATTGACGCGACAACTCCCCGAGTCAGCGGGTATGACAAATGTCAAAATCTCGTCGAGCCAAAGGGAACAGTCACCAGTGAGGCAGTGATACTTTAGTGGCCCGCTGATTAGTACCCCTTTTCGACTAACCTTGTAGATATAAACATTTAAAATATCGAAATACTTTGGGTGGTCTTATTTATTTTAAATGAATATGAGCTATATCTTATGAGAATAATTATCTTGTCATACAAATTTATCTATAATAGTTACATGAAATTCAAAGTCCTGACTGACTGATATACCTATCAACGCACAGCCTAAACCGCTGGGGATAGAAACTTGAAATTTTCACAGTAGGTTCCTTTTGAAACACAGGCATCCACTAACAAGGGATTTCTCGAAATCCAACCCCTAAAGGATTTAAAGGAAGGGATTTAAGTTTGTATGTAAGTCTGTCATGTTTGAAGTAAGAAGCATGAAATTAAATATTAAGGTTTGTGGTTAGAATTAAATGTAAACATGTTTCAGTGTTTTTGGAAATTCAACCCCTAAGGGGGTGAAATAAGTGTTGAAAGTTTGTATGGGAAATCTGGTACTTTTGAAGTAAGGAGTACGGAATTAAATATTTAGGCTCTGGGTGAGAAATAAACATAAACGAATTTGAGGGTTTTTGGAAATTATTCCCCTAAGGGTTGAAATAGGGGATGAAAGTTTTTTCAAACTTAAAAGCATGAAATCAATGACGTATTATAAATAGACACGTCATGCATCAACATCACGGCACTCGAAATCAGCGTAAATACTATCGGTAGCTACGTAAACGTACGAAGAAGGAAAGAAAATTAAACGTCATCTACGGAATTCCTGTTGTTAGAGAGAGATAAATATATATCTTAGGTTACGTTATTATTCTTTAATGCATGCTCATTGGTCGAGCGCGTACAAAAAGAGGCATATGGGGAAAAATTGACACTCAATTTTCTCGTGTTGATATTGGTAGTAGATTTTTGGATAAAATAATATTATTCTCTATCCTTAAAAATTATGAATGCAGTAATTCGCAACAGTAATAATAGTTATTTAATTAATAAAACAAATGTAATATAAACATAAAAATCTTTATTTATATAGGTAATCAAAGAAATCAAGTAAGAATCTCTAATATAAATGTCTGTGATGACTTAGGTATAGGTACGATTCGAGTATGATTCGAATACGATTCGAGTATTGGTCTATTATAACGATCATTAGGTTTAATAAAACATTATTTTATTCAAATAAGGGCCGATTTTTCAATCGTCAGATAAATTTTATCCAAGGAATAAATATGACGGTTTGACATATTTTCTATACAAAAGCTGTCAAAACATCAAACTTATTCCCCAGATAAAAGTTATCTGACGATTGAAAAATCAGCCCTTATATGATTAATCGAAATAAAAACAATGTAGGTTTTATAAACACTGATGCAAAGTTGCCGATTTTCCTCACAAGCCGCCATTATGCTCCATCGAAAAAAATTAAATTAAATAAATCTTTTTTCTTGATACTTGCGCATGAAGTGTCACTTTTTCATCTTTTACAGTTGCAGTATAATTATTATATTTTCTATACACACAGGACGGCATTTTTTTTCGCTAATAGAGAAAGTTATTACACACAAGTTATTTCAATTTCACGTACAGCCGCGGCAACGGTTGCTACGCGACTAAATGGATGTCAGGCAATTACCTTGCATTCATCTAGCCACTACAGAGCGCGGGCAACGTATCTATAGTAGTTTATATTATCATTGTGTCAAACGCGATTCACATCAAATTGATCAAATTCCATAAATTACGTTCCGTTATCCACAATTATTAATAAGTACAAATAAAACTATTTCATTTTAAATCCTACTAATTACATTATTCACTTATTATTTTATTTAATTGCGTTAACAACAATTTAAAATTAAAAAAAAATGATAAAAACTGCTTTATTAGTATCAAAAAACATTTAAATCCGCTGTCACTTTGTCTGAACGTAAAACGAAACGACCAAGGAGTGAAATTTTTACATTATCTGTGGCAAGTTATGTCAATTTATATGTAAATTAATTAGAAATTATTGAAACTTTAGGATTTTTCTTTCTCGAAAACTGTGCGGCTCCGCAGTAAAAGGTTTTGTGAAAAGCTTTAAGAAAGACGAGATCTACACGCAAAAAAATTGTGAAGCTCCAAATCAGCGGGTCATATTGTACAGTGGAGCCGTACTATTCTACAAACCTACTAAAACAAAAATACGAATAAATAATACTTACGCCAATATACATAACAAATAATGATTCTTAAGGGAAAGCCCTAACGCCATCTCAGTTATTTTAGATATTACCTATACCTACTCATAACTAAATACTTCTGTAATAAGCATTAAACATGTATTTACCTGACAAGATCCTTTGGATATACAAAAAAAGAAGTCTCCTTATTTTTCCTACCATTATTTGTACACACAGTACAACAGTTTGGCATCTTTGAAAACAATATAAAATAAAACGTCCGCGTCGTACCGCTGCCGCTAGCAACCCTTAACTTTGTCCGCGTACTGAGCCGCCTCAAACCGGTTTGTACCCGAGCGGGGGCCGGCGCACTCCCCGCGCGCCTTGTCAGTGACAGTCACGCACACATAAGCTGTGCGTGTAGTAGTGTACCTACGCAAGGCGTTTAGTATGAAGCTTTCATTCTGTTCGGTTTATCTATTCATGTGGAAGTAGTGTCCAATTTCTATCTCTAGTAAGACAATCACCACCGATAGATAAGTTATTGAAAATGTATTATAACTCTCGTGAAAAGTATTCATATTTATGTTTCCTTACGGCCTGTCCACATCTCCACGTCACGATGTCATCAACGTGGAATGGTGCGGTGACGTGACACGGTGCGTTGACGTAACGTGCAAAGAACAATGGCAAAATCATTGCTGAGATTTAAATAAGCGTCTAATGTTAAGAGGTATATTAAAAATAGCCTAATTTTTTTCTAGATATTCTTGTAGCTTTAACATTTAAAAACGAACTCTCTGAAAAAATATATTACATTTCAAAGTTTTACTGATATTCCCGTTAATTCGAATATTTTTTATTTGTTCTCCATGCTTCTTTAATTTTGCAACACTTTGAGAGATGCCCTTATAATTAATTTCGAAGATTTTTTACCAGCTATGTTAAAACATTTAATGCTTAATTATTTTATTAGATGTTTTATTTCGGTTAATGAATTATTATTCAATAATTCGTGAAACAAATAAGAAAATAAAGACAGCAAAGCTAGGCGTATATTAGGAAAGAAATAGATTTTCTATAATCCTGTTTACCTAATAGAAGTATATGAAAAAATAAGTATAGCAACACAAACATGACAATGCTTTCTTTCAAAAACTGTCACTGTCAATCCTAGAGTTATCAAATACAAGGACTTTATATAGAACGTACGTTGTACGTAGTACTTATTACTTCTATGATCAAATATCAGTATATTATTAAGCTCCTAGTAGACGAGATCGAGGCGCCGGGTGAACCCCGGCCAAACTCGTAGATGATATGGTTTGTACCCGCTAGCTAGCAGGGTTAAGTGCCACTTATGTAGGATGCGCCGTGCGTACAACCGGCCTCCGCAAGGAGTACACATAGGCCACCGTACCAGTTTGAGCACAGGGTAGCCACGTCGTAACCGATCACGGCGGCAAGCTGGGACATCGTTAGCAACGGTGTCGTCAAAATAGCTCCAAACTGTGCCATGCATATCCGACATCCAGACTTACTACGGTTTGAAACTGTGCGTAGCCGGTAGCCACGGTCCTAAAAACAGTGTTGTCAGCAAGGGGCCTAACTTTACTGCTTACACGGCTACGCTTTGTCGTTGGACATAATTATTATAATTATATTATATTCGGTGATAGTGCTACGGCTTCTGACAAATATTTAAAACTTCTACGTTGCGTTAACGTTACGTTGTACTACTCATTAACGGACTACGATTTCACTCCTCGATTTGGAGTTGAGAAGTGAAAAGTGGCACATGGATTTTGTGGATTTTTCTCTGTAGTGATTGACCAAGTGAATTTCTCTGAGTAGGTATAGTCTCAGAGGGAGTGGAAATACTTCTTTAGTAAGAGGGAGAATAAAATCATGGTACGTGTCATCATGGAGGAAGTAACTTACTAAAATGTTCATTGTCATGACATTGGTGTGTTACAAAGGAACCAAGGCATCAAAGAAATAAAGCAGCACCATCAGAATTGTTGTGTTACTCATTAAGAAGAGCAAAAGACAAATAAATATAATAACACGAAATCTTTTATTTAAACCTTAAGTCTTACAAAGTAGATTTTTTAATTTTTACTGAACTCGTACACCTATGTTCATACAAAACTATAACCGAGGGATGTGTTCGCTAATTATTGCATAGGCCAGGGTGTTTATATGGATTTCATTGAATTCACAACATTTTTTAGAATGATGTTTTGTTGGTTAGGGCATCAGGCATGCTAGACGGCTAGACTACCAAAGTGATATTCATGGGATTTTTTTAGAGAGATCTGCTATACTGATGAAAGATAGAATGAAATTACCTACTTAATAAAAAAAATAATTTGTTTCGTACGAGTATAATCATAAAAATATTCTAACCTAAATATACTTTATGAGCTATTTTCTCAAATCCTAGGGACAAGTGGCGATGCTCTAAGGGCGAATCGCTCATTTCATCAGAAACGGCTCAGTTCATTAAGAATTAAAAAAATAATTGCGAATACACAAAGCCTACGATAACACGAAGACGTTACAATTTATTTATACAGATAAAGATAAAGTGATGTATCAAAGTTCGCCATTGTTCTTTCTATTTCTAGTTAAGCAAAACTTCAAACTAGAATATCTTGAATTCGAGAGTCTCTTTAATAGTAAGCCAGAAGACAAATCTGTTCAGGAATTCAAGCTCTATACTTTTACATATGTTTCAATAGCAGACGCAAAAGATTATTTCAACAATAGTTTGTTTGGGAGTTTGCCGTTGTTCTTTACGTTACCGTATCGTAAAAATGCATGTCAGGATCATTGTTAGATTTATCGTTGACCATGTAGATCCTGAATTTTAATAAGAGAAACAGTAAGGTATGGTTTTAAAGCATCAGAGCACATAGACGACGACTAACTCGCAGGCGTGGAGAGCGCGGGCGGAGCGCATATACGTGTGCGCTTGCGGCTAGAGGCGGAACGTGTCACGATACGGTAACGTAAATTTGTTCCGTGTTCTTTATATACTTTCTTTAAAATAATACCAAGTTGTTGTACATTAATGGTAGTCAAATACAACGAGTATATTCTGTCTTTTACTTTAAGAGCGGTTACGCACTGCACCCGATCCGAATCCGTGAAAATACGTTCCGAAGTCAATGACGTATTATAAATAGACACGTCATGCACCAACATCACGGCACTCGAAATCAGCGTAAATACTATCGGTAGCTGGATAGCTACAAAACAGTACGAAGAAGGAAAGAAAATTAAATGTCATATAAGGAATTCCTGTTGTTAGAGAGAGATAAATATGTATCTTAGGTTACGTTGTTATTCTTTGGTGCATGCTCATTGGTCGAGCGAGTACAAAAAGAGGCATGTGGGGAAAAATTGCCACTCAATTTTCTCGTGTTGATATAGGTAGGTAAGTAGTAGATTTTTTAGTAAAATAATATTATTCTCTATCCTTAAAATTATGAATGCAGTATTTCGCAACAGTAATTATAGTTATTTAATTTATAAAACAAAATTTAATATAAACATAAAAATCTTTATTTATATAATCAAAGAAATCAAGTAAGAATCTCTTATGTAAATGTCTGTGATGACCTATTGATGAGATAGGTACGATTCGAGTATGATTCGAATACGATTCGAGTATTGGTCTATTCTTTTTTTTCTAGTCCGTGGTTTTATAAACACTGATGCAAAGTTGCCGATTTTCCTCGCTAGCCGCCATTATGCTGCATCGAAAAAAATTAAATTAAATAAATATTTTTTCTTGATACTTACGCATGAAATGACACTTTTTTTTCTTTTACAGTTGCAGTATAATTAATACATTTTCTATACACACAGGACGGCATTTTTTTTCGCTAATAGAGAAAGTTATTACACACAAGTTATTTCAATTTCACGTACAGCCGCGGCAACGGTTGCTACGCGACTAAATGGATGTCAGGCAGTTACCTTGCATTCATCTAGCCACTACAGAGCGCGGGCAACGTATCTATAGTAGTTTATATTATCATTGCATGAAATCAAATATTAGGGTTTCTGGATAGAAACAAATGTACAGTATCGGTCAAAAGTCCAGTAGCAATCTCACAAAGCTATTGATTATCAAAACCAGTCGCACTTATGACCTTCTTCTATAAAGACATTTCAAACACATACACACACACACACACCCGTATGTCGCACTCTTTCATCATGAGTCAATCAGAAAGAGCGCGGTATATAATAATTTGTTTTAAGTAGTTGGCTGGCGTGTGGATACTGGATTTGAAACAAAATGAATTTGCTGGATTGAATAAAATAGTATGACGTTGTTGGGCGGTGAACTTAATTACGAGTGTTTGTGTTATTGCTATTAGTGGTTTTTTGTTTGAATATCTTAATTCAAAATGCAAGCAAATATAAGTATTGAAGCCAGGGCAAACATTGTCGCCTTGCATAGAAATGGACTTAATATATCTCAAATTTCCAATGAAACCGGCTTATGTGTAAGTTATTGTTTAAATATTATGTGAGGATAGTTGTGAACGGTGTATGATTTTCTTGTTAATAAATCGGTAGTTACAAGTGTGTAATAAATTGTTATTTTTGTTTTAGAGAAATACTGTGAGGCGTTGGGTGAAGAGATCTGAGGAAGAAGGTAGTCTGAAGAGTTGTGTAAGAAGTGGAAGGCCGCCGCTTATTAACCACTCTCAGCGACGTTTTATGGTGGAAGAATATGAAACGAATGGTTTCACACCAACTAGACGCTTTGCAGAACAATTTGATGCGTCATTGCGCACTGTTCGCCGCGCACTCCATGCCGAAGGATTGCATCACCGAAAACCGGCAAAAAAACCGTTTTTGACGCAAAGGCATAAAGAGGAACGATTGCGTTTTGCTCGGGAATATTTAGATTTTAACTGGGAGACTACTTACAATATTTTCTGATGAAAAGACTTTCAAATCTTGTCAGAAAGGAAGACTTCATTTATGGCGTAAGAACAATACTCGTTGGTCTGACAACAATATTATTCCTAATACGGAATCAGGTAGAATAAGTGTGAATATGTGGGGGTGGATTAGTGCCCAAGGGCCGGGTGAGTTGGGATTTATACCTACGCGTGCCAACAGCTCCAATTACGTCGAAGTCTTGAACGACATAATGTTACCTACTGTGCGTAATATTTACCCATCACAAGACTGTACTGAAATTAGTTTTGTTCAAGATAATTGTCCAATACACCGTGCCAGTATTGTTCGTGAATGGTTTAGTAAGCATTCGGATATTAAAGTTATTCCGTGGCCAGCACGATCCCCTGATCTAAACCCCATTGAAAATATATGGGGTTTAATGGTGCAAAGATGGGAAGCACGAGACGAGAAATGTCCTGAGCATCTCAAGTCCCACTGCATGCAATTGTGGGATAGTTTACGTGGCACAGATATATGTGCAAACATTGTAGGCTCCATGCGTCGACGTCTTTTAAGCTGCATTGATAATAATGGAGGCCACACTAAATATTAATCTCTCAATCACCGTAAACATAGACACAATAGATAAACAATAGCGACGGTAGATCGGCGTGCCACCCGATACGATGACAGTTAATTAAACAACTTAGATTATTTATTTTTTACAATGAATGTGTTGGCTGTAATAGTATTATGTTAGTTTATGATTGTATAATATTGAGGTTAAGTTTCAATCTTCTTTTCGTCAAGAAAACGAACACTTAAGCTATAATCTCAAAACACACATAGATCAATTTAATGTAGCGGTTTATTCATTTTGTTTGTAATATTATAAGCGTTTTAAATAAATATTGTTGTTTTATTACCACACCGAGCACCCTTAATTGCTATAGATACTTAATAATGCTAAATAAAAAACGGTAAAATAATCAGGTGATTATTTCACTGTTCTTTTAATTGCTAATATTTATTTTATTCCTATTTTCAATACTATTAATATTTAACTAAGGGCCGATTTTTCAATCGTCAGACAAATTTTATCTGAGGAATAAATATCACGCGTTGACAGCTTTTGTAGTAGAAATCTGTCAAAACATAAAAAATATTCTTCAGATAAAAGTTATCCAACGATTGAAAAATCAGCCGTTAGTTAAATATAATTCCTACTGTTGCAATAATAAAAAAAACATTGTGAAAAGAGAATCTTCTCTTGGGGATCGAACCCACTGACTGTGTTTATCAGTCCGTTGCCTGGGTTTTCCTACTGACGAGGCTTATTAGCATTGAGCGAATTTTAACAATATACTGAACCGGCCAATATCACGCGGTTACTGCCTGTCAAAAGATGACGATACGACGACGATTGACTATGTGTGTGTGTGGTGAGGTCTCATTAGTTAAGGTTGAGTGCGTCACTCACACAAACAGACGTACGCACGCTACGTTCATAGGAATATGATCATTAAGGTGTTGCTGCACTTATGACCGCTGACTGTACACGTATTTTAGCGTTTCTGTAAATTAAACCCATAAGGGGGTGAAATATTATGGGTTGTAAGTATGTATGAGAAAGCTGGTACTTTTGAAGTAAGAAGCATGGGGAGAAACTGACGCACAACCTAAACCGCTTGAGTTAGAAACTTGAAATTTTGACATTCGATACCTCTTTAACGTAGGCATCCACTAAGAAAGATTTTTGGGAATTCCGCCTCTAAACTGGTGAAATGGGTTGTTAACGTTTGTATGTCCTTATTCCACGGGGTTATTAACCTTTATAGGTACAAACACTCTTTTGTTTAAAATTACTTCTAAATAATCCTTAACGAGGGTTCAAAATTACACGGAAGTGAAGCTGCGGCCAAAAGCTAGTCGCCTGATTAAAGCATGGAAGAACACGAACGATGACTTGCATCGGTGCACGATGTGCTTTGCTTATTCCACTGAGCATCGGTGGCCGCGTCATTATTCTAAGATAACCGTATTGCTCTATGGAAGTGTGTTATAAGTAAGTAAGTATTACAGCTATGCAAATAGGTGTATGAAAAATGGGGGCGCCACTAGTCAAGACTCATTGTGGACATTGAACTTTAAAAATAACTTCTTAGTAAGTCTAACATGCGCAGCGAGACATAAATTTAACTTATCTCGTCTTGACGAAATAATTCGACGACAAAATGATGTCGCGCTGCACGTGTTAGTTCGGTTGGTACCTAGAACTTAGGATATGTTGTCGTCCGATCGTAGAATTGGGCGCATCATGGTGTGTCTGGGCCATTTCATGAATCAGCAACATCCCATAATAAGCCTAACTACACACATCAAAAGTGTCTAGGGACCAAGGTGTATTTTACTAATATTTTTATCCTATAAATTTTTTATTAAAATATCTTTGAAAATTTACACAAGCTTTCTTATGTCTGGACTTACGAAGTACCGCTGCTTTTGCATTAATAAATACTTTTTGCAATTTTTGCAAATTGCGGGAAAGGAGGACCAGACAAAATGGTCTACATGACCAATAACAACCACACATAGATAGAGAATGTTGCCGAGAATCAGCTTCCAACATTTCAAGTGAAGTCTTCTGTCCATAATAGCGTTCATTTGTATTGATTCGACTCAGAAGTGTAGTAGGAATGGTACTGATTTTGTCTCAAACCTGTTGCAGAATTTTATAGGGATACGACTTGATCAACTTATTGAAATTCAAATTTTTAATTTTTAAATTATGAGGAGATAAGCTAGGAAACTATTAGGAACAGTAATTCGCTAAAATCTGCTTTATCCCTAGACATTTTTGATGTGTGTAATACTCGTCATTTGGTTCAATGTCAAGCGTGTGACGATTCCCAGGTCATAATTATGAGCACTGTGTGTCCCACAGTGTTGGAAACTTGGAACTATTACTGTACCTAAATTGCATAAAATTCCACAATTTTGTTTAGGTAGGTAATTGCACAATTACATAAAAATACCAACTTGACTTCCAGACAACTCGATTCTGACAATTCGACCACGACAACTCGCCTCCGTGACAATTCAACCCTATTACACCGACCCCGACAATTCAATCCCAACTACGCGACTCCGACAACGCGTCCCCGTGAAAACTCGACCCCGACAAGTACAGTTATGCAACTATAAATATGACCCAAAATTATATGCAACTCAATAATTATGGACCTGGTTAAAATAACTATTGGCTCAAACAATGCGACAGAGTTGTCGGGGTCGAGTCGTCTTTGTCGAAATGTCGGGGTCGTCTTTATTATATGTACGCAAACGATACCCCAGTGGTTTTTGACCATATAATGATTTGGTATTGCATTTAGCTCGGAATATTGACAAACCTTTGCTCCTTATCAATACACTTAGCAACTAGACAGTAAGTAGGTCATTTCGAGAAATGACGCTCTTTCATGAATGCCCAGCAACATCATCATTTCTACGATCGGACGATGACTTATACACAACTTTGCTTTTGATCTGAAGCAATATACAGTAAAATGAGTCGTTTTAAAAGGTAAATAAATACACACATAAATACAATGCAATATTTGGTAAGCGCAAACAATAAAATTACGTTAAAAATTCGAAATAATGAATTCCGAAGAGGGCTTCCACCAACCGACAATAACATAATAATATGCGATTATGGTTTAATTAAAGTGTATCTTATTAGTTCGTTTCAGGGGGTCTACTTCGAAAATCGAACTACCTGCGAAATTTCGACTGACGGATCACACGTTTTCCAACCACGAAAGTCTTTCGCTTCCGAAGATCGATTCGATTTTCGCGAATCGGTGTTTTATCTTTCATTCACCCTACTCCCAAATGTTAATTGACATCTGGTAGTTCGTTGTTTAACAATACTTTGATCGTATATTTAAAAGTTCGATGTTCGTCGTTGTTTCGTTTCGGTCCGAAATTTTGACGTTCGTTTTTCGGAGTAGGTTTACCCATATTCGTTTACCTATACATAGATATTTCAAATGACCGGGAAAGTTACATGAAAAGCGGCTCTAATGTAGTTTTGATGTTATCGAAAGAAGTGTAAAAGCTCCAGTATATTTTTCTATAGAAATTAATGGTGGTGTGACCGCGTGACGAATTGCCACAGTTGGCTTTTACATCCAGAGGGCGTCGGTGACGAACGATAGGTATACGAGTAACGTGAGTAAGTATATCCTTAGGTCCCTATCGTAGATTTGACTCAGTTGCTATATAATACAGACTTAAAGCATTTAAAAGGCAAATAAATCTTTTTTGTTTTTTTTTGTTTTTAACACAGGTAATTTAAAGTACCAGTGATTACTTTGATATCAAGGGGCGACATTGATAGTTACTAAAAATTATGCATTTGGTCATATATCTCTGTAAAAATGGAACTTATGAATTTTAACTTAACTGTATAGGCAACATTGACAGTTTTCCTATTTCACCATACGGTATAGAGGTCTCTGCGAAGTTAGATGGCGAAGATAAAACATACTAAATCACACCCCTGATTATGTACCAAATCGAGTCTTAATTGGGGCTACTTTGACACTGAATGTTTAAACAGGGATTATCAAAGTAAAAGCCTCCGGCCCGACTTTGATAAGGTCCTTTATTATCAAAAAATATGCTCTGTAGTCTTTTATTTAGTTTATGTGACTTTATATATCTCAGTTAATTCAGTCTACATGAAATATTTTTGATGTAGCAGCTAAAAGCGAAAATAAATAAGATGAAAACACATGAAGCTCAAAAAATTTATCAAAGTAACCCCGTTCTACGGTACCTTGTTGTTTGAATACAATTAATCTTTTTTTTTTAAAACCTTTATACTACTGGCCATCTTACAGCTTGAACTTACATAGGTACTCATTTACGTTTGTTACGTAAAATAAAAGATCGATATTGCCAAGATAAGAGAGTGAAGAGAGAGTTCAAGTATTGTTTGCTTACGTCTAATGGGAGGGGGCCGAAATTGCACTGATGTTTTAGTACTTAATAATGAGATTGGATATTTAGCAGTTTGTAAAGAATGCATTTACCATAAATAATATTATGGTTGTCTGGAAAAATTGCTTTAAGGATAAGACCGCCATTTGTACTGTTCTTAATAACGTGTAGGTATTCCTTCTGCTTTATTTCTTTTAGTGAACAATAAAATATATCTATCTATACAGGGTTAATTGAAAAACACCGACAACCTCTTAAGGGGTCATTGTACTTATCATTATGAACAACTTTTACTATGGGACCAAATCTGAAATCGCGAAAAAAAACAGCTGTTCCCTACATTTTGACGAGCAAAGCGAACATAAATCCCACGTAATAGGGGGCGAGCCTATTGCTATCGACCGGGCACAAATCCAGACTCCGGGCTGCTACTGACAAATTCCACACGGGAAATCCCAATAACACTTTGCCCGACCTGGGAATTGAACCCAGGACCTCATGCTCAGCAGCCGCGCTTGCGACCGCTAAAGCAACGAGGCAGTCACAAAACATATTTTTTATAATTGCCCTATTGTAACACCTTTGTACCTATCGCCCACAGCAACGTACATAGTATCTTTTACCAGGAACAGAATTTAAAATAAAAACGAAACTTCATTTATAACTGACACTGCTTTAAAATTGCACGTTTTTATGCTCTGGCATTTTTATTAGCACTCGTTTTCCTTTTTGTAACGAGAGCTGGCTCTCTCCCTCTTTAGTGGAAATTTATTTAAATTCTTAAAAGAATATTCTATTTTCTTTGTATTCTTACGCTCCTTGAGTTTCGGAAATCTTAAGTGAGTTGGTTAGTTTGTAAGTAATAGTTAATTTTTCTTTTGATCAAATCTTTATTAAGATTTAAAGTATCTACACATGAATTTGCTTAACGTACCTACATACAGCATTGAATTATGGAAACAGTGAGATATTATTATTATTGAGCAGCAATAGTACTAATCAATCAATTAGTTAGGGTTGACTAATTCTATACCTAACCAAATTTAGTTTTTATAAAATACTAGTTTTTGCCCGCGGCTTTGCTCGCGTTAATTTAGAAATTGACAATCAACTCTTAACACACCACCAAAGTTTCTCTAATAGATAATATAATTCTTTGTTGTTTTCCTCGGGAACAGTAATTTTTTTCGGGATGAAAGGTACCATTATGTCCGTTTCTGTACACCTGACAACGTGTATGCAAAATTTCAGGATGATCGGTTCAGTGGTTTAGGCGTGAAAAGGTAACATACAAACTTACTTTCGCATTTATAATATTTGTTAGGATAGTTAGGAAGTTAGGATAGTTCGGATGATATTAGTTAGGATTAGGATTGAATTTTAAATTAATAGGTAAACACTCAGCCAGCCCCGATAAAAGTAAAACTACATACCTACATTAACTACTTATATGTAGATATGAACATCACTCAAGAAAGTAATTACTTTATAGAAATAGGTAATTTCTGAGAATGTCTAGTAAAAATTATAATCTTATTTCAATAAAACTTTCCAATCTGCACTAAACAATAAGGACGTAGAGCGAATCACCGCGTAATATTAATTAAAATCTATTCCCTTCGTAGCTGCCCCTTAATTAAGTGCTAGTAGAGTTTTGTATGTACCCTTCCCCGGGGAGCCGGGTGACACCGAGCCGCATAAAACATGCATCCCCTAAAACCCGTTAATAGCCACAGTTTAGAACGATGTACTTGCGATCTCACCCTGTAACGTTTACATAGTGTGATTCATTTAATATGCATAGCTGAAACTAGATAGGAGATATTATTTGAAAAAATTACAGACTTTCCTACCAATTTGTTGACGTGCTCTGTATTTTAGTTTTTATTAATTCACATCTAGTTAATTGCACAATTAAGTATTGTATGCTAGTAGATATAAGTAGAGCATAATGAATTGTGAGATAATTAGAGTATGCAATGTTTCTGTGATGCTGGTAGCAACAGTATAGGAACTTAATTATACAGACGAAATAGTAATAATAAAGTATATCTAAGTACCTACTAAAAAAATGCAGTAAGTAAGACTCAGCCAACATTGTAAGTGCCAGAGCTAGAGAAGACGAATATTACGACTAAAATATTGAACAAAGCAATAACATTATCAAGCCGCTAATCCAAGCCCGACGACATCATTGTAAACAATATATCTGCAAATTAATCAAAGTTTGAAATTATTTAAATATTGATTTAACTCCAGTAAGTAGCGGGGCGGGAGGCCGGTCGTCCAAATATTTGTCGATGGCAAACAGCAATATCGTTGCGCCTCCCGGCTATTCCCGATTCACTCGCTTCCGTATTTCAAATGTTCGCTCAATATGATAATGATGGATACGCGTTACGAATGCTGATGTGTGTGAATTTCGGCTTAGCGGGGGATTTTATTCAAATTGCAGATAAACTGTTTTAATACCGCCTGTTATTGCTAAGTAAGTAGTACGGTCTTATAGTAAGTAGCCTATAATAGTTCGAGAATGTGAGCATGAATATTATTGGTGAATAAAATATCAGTTTAATGTAACGTTATTAGAAATTTGCCCATGCCGCGGAAACTTAAGCTCGTAGGCATGTTTATTCTTCTCGTCTCATACGTGATAACCGATGGGTTGCATGAGAAGAGCCTCCACGAGTGACGATACTTAAGTACGTCCGGCGCACCCTGGGCCTAAGCTCTGCTACCAACCTTACTGACTGGCTAATCTTTTCACCACGGCATGACCTATTCTCAGTTTCTTACATAGCTCGTGCCGAAACGATAGAAGAAGACCGATGAAGCACAGACTTGGTCTTTGTGTATCATCTGGAAGTCCAAACTCAGGGTCTGCCAACGAGTTAACCTATGGGGCGCATTATAATAGGTGTTAAATTAACAAATCATGTTCGAAACACTATATCTGCTGTGCTCCAAAACACAAGTAGCTGAAGTGACCCAAAGGACACTTTGGCCGTATGCCGATCGGACTGTGGGCCCACATAGAACACAAACCGGGTGCCCTAACACAGAGAGCCGTGGTAGCGGCAGGCCTAAAAAGCGATGGTGGAACGAAATGGACGGATTTCTTGAAAATTGGAAGGAAGTAGCGCGGAATTGTGAGACGCTTTTGCCCAGGAGAGGGGCAACTTAGACTGACAAAAACAAACTACAATTTTATAAAAAAAAGAAAGTAGAAGAATTAACCCAAAAGCCAAAACTTATTAATAACAAAAACTGTTTTAAAAATAGGTAAACATTGGTTTGTAAAAATTTTTAATAGCTTATAATCAAAAAGTTCTATTTTTTTTTTATATTAAATGCCATCAAGTTTTGTAATTACCAAATAAAGTAGACCGATTGAGATGCAAAGTAAAAAAGAAGTACCTACCTACCATTTTTTTGTTAATTTAATTTTAAAGCATATTTCGCATTTAGGCATTATGTGCTTACCGCATCAAAGTATTTTAAATTTTGTTTCAAGAAGAAGCAAAGCTTTGGGTAAAATCTGGTAATTTATACGTCAAAGGTCATTAATGTAATGTCTATACTCTGTTAACTATCCGTCTACATAATTCTATTCCTACAGAACCAGTAATTATAATGGGTAACATTATCCTATTGTCACGGGCTCCCTAATGATTCGTCACTTTTAATGAGAGTTCTCAAATTTGTTGTGATGTATTAAGTAAATTAAAACTTTGCTTTTAGAACAAACAACTTACATAATGATAATGATATTATATAGGCGATCATATTTTTATGATATGGACCGTTTCTCTGTTTACCTCTACAGAGAGTTACGCAATTTAAATATTTAGGCCATGTTGTTACGGAGGACCTTAAAGATGATCTCGATATGGAGAGAGAGCGACGGGCGATGGCCGTGAGGGGAAACATGTTGGCTCGCAGGTTTGCTGGTTGTTCTGTACCAGTTAAATTAACACTTTTCAAGGCATTTTGCCAAACATTTTACACCAGCAGCTTGTGGGCTAACCATACCCAAAAAACTGGTAATATACTGCGAGTTCAGTATAATAATGCCTTCAGGGCGCTGTTGAGGCTTCCTCCTTATTGTAGTGCGTCTGGGATGTTCGCGGATGCGCATACAGACGATTACTTCGCGATCATGCGCAAGAAAGTGGCATCCGTGATGTACAGAGTGAGAGGAAGCAACAATAGCGTTCTGAAGGTTTTTGCAAATAGGTTAGAAGGGCCTACAATGGATAGGTTTATCAAGCTACATGTTGGACATGGGGCTTGATAAGTCTTCCTGTGATTGTGAGGTGTTTGTTCTGTGTAAGTGTGTTTGTGTGTCTAATTGTTCAACTAACATAGTTCCTAAGAAATTGTAATACTTACACGCTATGGGCCTTTGATGTCCGACAATAAAAACTTTTTATTTTTATTTATTTTATTTATTTATTTATTTAAACGTAAGATGCGTTCTGACATAGCGGTCATTTCGTAAATTGTAGCCGTAAGAAGACTGCTATCGAAAAAACGTAGACGACATCATGAAAAACCGTAATTAATAGCTACATTTTGTTTTTTTTTACATTTTATATTCTTTGTTTGGTTACTTTTGTCACAGTAGATATACAAGGTGTAACATAAATTAGTGTACAACCTCTTAAGGGGTCACTGTACTCATCATTATGAACAACTTTTATCATGGGAATAAAACTGAAATCGCGAAAAAAAAATCAGTTGTTCCCTACATTTTGACGAGTTAATAGTAAAAGTTGTTCATAATGATGAGTACAGTAACCCCTTAAGAGGTTGTACACTTATTTATGTTACACCTTGTATGCTAAAGCATAACCTCAACTATCTAATAGTCGCCTGAATTGACACACTCACACATGCACGCGCTGTATACTGAGTATAATATACTCTTTGTAATGTACTCTATGAGAGCCGTGATTGACTGCATTGTGAAACTCACATAGAGGTTTTGTTGCAGTGCGTGCATGTGTGAGTGTGTCAATTTAGGCGATTATTTGTAGTTGAGGTACTGCTTTAACTTGTATATCTACTGTGGTTTTGTAAAGAAATCAGGAGTCACCTCACAGTGAAAAGGGTATAGGAACACACCTGCAGTCATTTGTTTTGTAAAAATAAAGCTTTCTTGTTCTACCCGTGGTTGTCATGGGAGGTGACTATAGATTGCTCAAGAATTTTATTGGTGGATGGGCAGCAGCATCTGCCTAGGGGAATAATGTGACGTCTAATTGCTAGTTAGTTGCCAGTCACAAGCTGTTAATTAGTATCTATGCAAAATAACACTTACAACTGGTAACTGCCGATAGAGCTCTTGCCTGAACATCTATAAGCGAACTATGGTTACCAAAGGAGATATGCGGAGATTAGAAGAAAGTTGCTGTGCGTACGTTTGGAAAACTTAGAACCGATTGTACATTTGTGATCAAAATCAAAAATCAAAATCAAAATCAAAAGTTTTTATTTCACATAAACCATTACAGGCGCTTATGAAAAGTCGAATTTAGGTGCACGGTTCCAATTAGTCGTTTCCTATGGAGAAGAGCCGGCAAGAAACTCCATGGTTACTCTTTTAAAATCCATATCTTTAACAATTTCAGTGGGTACAGTTATGACTTAGATATGAGAGAACAAAGTAGACTTAGGAGCAGGAACCACACAAAATGAAAAATATGGTCACAAATTAACTAGGTATCCAGGCATCTAGCAAGTCTACAAAGCTCTCACATTTACAAAAGGTAAAAGGACGCTAAACTATATAAAACAACTGACATGGTTAATTGTCATCAAAACACATTACAAAGAAAATCACTGTATAGTAAGATAAAGATATCTTGAGAGTAACGATAGTAATAAAAAAAAAAAAAAAAGCTAATCGTAATGAGGTTAGTTAATAGACATACACATACGACGTTAATGAGGTACCAGGGAAGCCACATGTGCAGAAGGAGTTACTTCCAAACACCTTTGTCGTCAACGTAGTCCTTAGTCTTGTAATATGCTTTTTGAATAAGGACACGTTTAATATGGGCTTTAAACTTTCCCTCGGTAAGATCTGTTACAGATTTCGGTAGCTTATTATAAAAACGCACGCCATTTCCTAAAAATGACTTATTAGTTTTACTCAATCGAAATTTTGGAATCACAATTTTATGTTTATTACGTGTATTTTTATCATGAAAATCGCTTCTAACATTAAACGTATGCAATTTTTTCCGAACATACATAATATTTTCAAAGATATAGTGTGACGACAAGGTAAGTATATTAATATCTTTGAACACGTTTCTAAGGGATTCGCGGGAACCCATATTGTAGATTGCACGGATTGCTCTCTTTTGTAAAATAAAAACAGAATCTACGTCAGCTGCTGAGCCCCACAACAGAATGCCGTAGGACATAACGCTGTGGAAATATGCGAAGTATACTAACCTAGCTGTAGCTACATCAGTTAGCTGCCTAATTTTCCTAACTGCGTATGCAGCAGAACTTAACCTAGCCGACAGGGCAGTAATATGCGCACCCCACTGCAATTTTGAATCGAGAGTTATACCTAAAAATACGGTGTCATTAATTGTATTAAGATTATTGCCTTCAAGCATTAAATTTAAACCTACTTGGGGAACATTTGGTAGTGAAAACTTAAGGCATTTAGTTTTATTTGCATTTAGTAATAGATTATTGGCTGCAAACCACTTAGAAAGAACAGCAAGGCTCTCGTTAACATGTAAAACGTCCCTATCTTTTCTATCTATTTTAAAAATAAGGGAAGTGTCATCGGCAAATAAAATTATGTCTGATAAGTCGGTCATCATATAGGGTAGATCATTTATATAGGTTAGAAACAGAAAAGGTCCAAGAATTGAGCCTTGAGGCACGCCCATCTTAACTAGAGACCCCGAAGATATCGCACCGTTAGCACCAACTTTTTGCTGTCTATTAGATAAATAGGAGAAAACAAGGTCAGCAGCTCGGCCACGAATTCCGTAATGGTGTAATTTACAGATGAGGGTGTTGTGGTCAACGCAGTCAAAAGCCTTGGAGAGATCACAGAAGATGCCAATAGCATCCTGAGAGCTCTCCCAGGATTCCAAAATATGAGTGACTAGTTTCACTCCTGCGTCAGTAGTCGACCTACCTTTCGTGAAACCATACTGGCGACTATGCAATATCCCGTTCAAAATGAGACATCATCTGATCAAGCATGATTTTCTCAAAGATTTTACTTAGTGCTGGAAGCACCGAAATGGGTCTGTAATTTGAGGGGTTATTCTTGCAACCTGATTTGAAGATTGGTATTACCTTACTATGCTTCATCAAATCAGGAAATGTACCGCTATCTATACATTGGTTAAATATGTCTGTAAGTAAAGGGGTAATGGTGTTAATGATAGCTCCAAGAACCCTAACAGAAATGCCCCATAAGTCTTCAGTATTTTTTATATTTAGACTTTTAAAAGCTTTTATAATCGAGGTAGCAGAAATGTGCTTAAATTCAAAGATAGGTATATCTTTACAGAAATTCTGTTTAAGTAAGGATTCGGCTAGTGTGGAGGACGAAGCAAGGGATTTCGTGACCTCTATCGGGATATTCGTGAAAAAGTTTTCGAGTGTCTGAGCGACTTCAGACTTATCTGTAATTAATTTATTATCTGATTTTAAAATTAGTTCGTTATCCCGTTTTTTTGTGTTCCCGGTTTCTTTATTAATTACCTGCCACACAGTTTTTATCTTATTATTAGAGGCACCTATTTTGTTACAAATTAATCTAGATTTAGCTAGAGTACAGACTCTCTTAAATATCTTTGAATAATTTCTTACATAATTATGAAAAGCTTGATCAGATGTCAATGATTTTTCATGATATAGACTATACAAAGTTTCTCTACTTTTCCTTATACCTAGGGTGGCCCATTCACTAAATTTTGATTTACAATTAATTTTACGTTTCTTGACTGGACATGTGTTGTTAAATTCTTGGCAGACTGTAGCGAACAATGTACAATAATTTATGTTGGGATCCCTCGAACTAGAGCAAGATGTAGGAAGATTACTTAAAACATTATTATTAAATTTTTGCAAATTATTTTTAGTTAGTGGTCTTAATTCAATGATTTTGTCTAATTGAAGCTGCTTATTTAACTGAAAGGACACTAGTTGGCCTGTATGATCAGACCTAACGCCACTAATTAAAGAAGAGTCTTTTATTTGACAGTTTGTAAAAATATTGTCTATACATGAAGCTGAGGTAGCAGTTATTCTAGTTGCTTCATTAAAAATATACTTTAAATTAAAACATTTAAACAATGACACAAGTTTACATTTTTCCGGTGACTCAATTAAAAAATCTATATTCAGGTCACCACAAACAATAATTAAGTTATTATTTCTAAAAAGTTTTCTCAATATGTCTTCCATTATGATCAAAAATGATGACAAGTTTGATGCGGGTGGCCTATAAACGCATAATATAGTGTGGCCCTCTACCTCTGCACATGCTACCTCACATAAGCGATCAACAGAACAGGCAGTGATATCTTTTCTTTCCATAAGTTTAAAACAACTATTACAAAGAATTAAAGTACCGCCCCCTAGCGAGGATCTGTTGAACGCACTGGCAACCGCATAATTAGTAACATTAAACAACATCTTATCTGGTTTCAACCAAGTCTCACAAAAACATAATATATCCATATGGTATTTATCTATTAACATTTCCACATCTAGGATTTTGCCAGAGAAGCGATTTATATTTTGGTGATAAAGTAAAATATTATCACTATGCTTCTCTTTTGTCGGCACTAAAAGTTTAAAGAATCTATGACAGTATTATTTGAATAACACGATAATACTGATTCCTCACTTAACCTAGTCTCAGTTAAATTATCAATAACTGCGTGTAAATTATAAGCTATCAACGTAGCTAATAAATGTCGACATTTCTTCGACAAGAACATATGTTCCTGAGTTAAAACAAAATCTCTAACAAAATTGTTAGTATCAAAAAACAATAAACAGTCACTATGACGACATGTCAACATGTGCATTAAATTGTTTAAATTGTAAATATGTTGATTCTCTTGCTCAGACAAAGAGTTTGAATATGGCAAGGCACACAAAATTAATTTACCCATCTTTAATTTAAGTAGGGCACTGATACCATTAACTAAGTCCCTTTTTCTAATATCTAGGCTGTTACCTATAAGCAGAACCACAGTGGTTTGCTCATCCATTTGAGTGTGTACAATTTTTTGGATTATCTCATTATAATGTAAATTACGGTAACAATGGTTTATAACATTATGGTTCAGACAATTATTTAACAGAGATCCAAAACCTAATCCTAGTTTGTCTGAGAATACTAATGACCTACTTTCCTTTTTGTTGACAATTTCCAATGATTGAGTCACTATGGGTGAAGCTGAAGGTGGAACATACTGGGGCTTGGGAGGTGGTAGGGTGTGGGCACAGCTACAAGAGTGATTATCAGTCAGGGACTCATATCTCTCTGCATTGAGCTTAACTAAATCCACCAGCTCACTGGCCTCCTGTAATCGCTCACTTAATAACTGTTGGCTAGATTCATACTTGCTAAAGATGCATTAGGTGTAAACTAAGAAAGAAAGAAAAGAAAGGCAAATTATTTATTCTGGACTCACACAGACAGTTACAGAAACAAAAACAATTCACAAAAAGAAAAAGAACAATTTAAACTTTTTTTTTAAAACGTTGTCTCACTCTAAGATTTATCTTGTATCGTGGGTGCGTTTACAGACACAAATCTTCACATGCACAGACACCCATACCCGGAACAACTATTTTAGGCCATACAAATATTTGTTCCGTGTGGGAGTCGAACCCACGACTCGTAGCGCAGAAGCCAATCGCTCAGCCACTGCACCAAACGTGTCGTCTAACTAAACTACCTGTTCGAGGCCAAAAAAGGCTCCAATTTCAGCACAATGCTGCGACATTTAAAGAAAAACGCAATGTCGCAATGTTGATTTTCAGATAGGACCAGGACCATTGTGAACATAATATAATGTGAACACTTAAAAATAACAAGACTCTATTCCTTGCCCATAGGAGTGATATAAGTAATACCAAATTTTTTATGTGTCGATATCTCTATAGATTGTATTGTACTTTTAATATGAAAATAATACTATAAAAAGTCTTTTATTTACACGATTTACAGGACCCTAAAATGTAATTGATACGATGAGCTGCAGTTTTTAATGCAGCAGAAGGATAAAGATAAACTGTCGAGGGGGGAGGGTGGACATTGTCAGAGGATCATCTTTAAGCTCAGTATCGACTCATCAAAGTTTCGCCGAGCTAGCAACTTGGAGTTGGGAACAGAGTAATGAAGACTTATGAGTCTGGGCGTCGCGCGTCACTACTTCTCAAACTCGATAATTGTCATCTCGGATATTTCGCGGAAGAAGATCCCTCATTATCAGCTGCGATGTTATGATAATTGACGTTGACACATTTCATGCTGGAGTTTTTAAATTACCTCCATTTTTTATAATTTTTTAGCGAAGTAATTACCGCTTCGGAGTATTACGTGGATAGATTACTAACTTGAGTACCTAACAATTCTACTATGTAAAACGTTGATAATATAGGCACTAGTTGAACGAATTTTAAATAAGTAATTCAGTTAACAAACCCACCTTATTACTTCGTATTTACAGTAAGTATTAGAGTTATTAAAAACATATCTAAATATAGTTACTGATGGTTGTTAAAATTCCGTTTATATATTTATTTCAACTTTATAAACGAGGGACAAAGTAAAACTCTTTGCAGATTTAAGCCCCCTCTATAGTGGTCCGTGTATCAGGGCTCTAATGCGTGCTACATCGTTCCATGTGAACGGGCATGATTCATCAGAGCCCATTCACAGCGATCGCTGAATTCAGCTGCGGTTTAACTAGAGATGAGGATAAAACGTTTTTTTAAAGATATAATTTGTTGCTTTTAACTACAACAGATTTATTTACAGAAATTATTTATTCATTTACATAATATATACAATTCTTATATACATTATTCTTATAATATTTACATGATTACAAATAAAAGTATATACAAATAAAATAAAAAAATATCCTAATAAAACTATAAACTAAAATAGTGCGTCAAAATATTCCTCCGCATCGCTGTCGACTGGTAACGTGCCCAGAAGGCTGGCAGCATTGCCACGTTGTATGGCAATGCTTATCCTTTGGCCAAGGTAGAGGCCAGCCTTCGGGTCACGGGTCGTATCGACCAGCCGCCTTGCAAGATCTTTGTATAAGATTTGGGCACTCGGACCCCACGGCCCGAGTGTTTCGACCCCAAACGGCTCGAAAATATAATTACTAATCAAGTTATTATATTTTCGCCGCTTGAGGGCCTCCGCAGCTGCAGCAGCAGCGCCAGCACAGCCTACCGAGCTAGGAAGATGAGATGGCGCAAGGGTATCGACGCACGTTGCGTCCCATACCAGAGGCCTACCCATCTTCCATGGCATCAATGACATACCATCTGGTCTCTTGCCATCGTCACGTGCCAAGCCATTTGGTTCTAATACGGCTGGAACGCCGGCGGTGACAAGAGCACGACGGATAATATCATTTAAGTTGGCGTGCCGTGCTATACGGCCTGCACTCCTGCTGCAAGACAAGCCGTGGTGTCCGAGGCTGTCGACGGCTTCACCGCAGTGGCAGCGATGCGGAGCACAGCAGGGAGCACCCAAACGCAGGCATGTAGCGAGCCGAAAAGTATTGTCGTCCAACATAGTACCTATGTTGGACGACGGAAGTGCCTGAAGCCATAGACCCGACTCCCATTTACCCACAGCCAGCAGGCGAGCACGCTCAGCGCTTGTGATTGACGTATTGATAAGATTATTCCGTATCACAGCGCAGAGCGGCTCGTCCCACTGTCTCTGGGAGGATGGATTGACGGGCAACACCGTATTTGGACAAGCCATTTTCCAGGCGTTCACAGCGTCGGTCAAGCACGGTACCTCAAAATCAACCAGTGAGGATGACAAGATTTTCCTGGTTAATTTCTCAGTACTGTGGACCGAGGACAAGAACGCCGGTAAACTGATACTGGAAATTTTAACTACTAGGTCCCACTACAGATCCAGATTCATGCATCAATTTTATTAAGAAAGTAGACTTTTAAATTTGTTTTACTATTAGATAAAAATTCGCATAGAACACTACACAACATATTTTAAACGATTGCAAGATTTACACTAACACTTTTTGTAGTTTCGTTCACTGTCATTGAAAAGTTAAGGAGATTTTCGTTGAATTGAGTAATGATCAGAAATCGAATAAATTTGAAAGGGAAAAGCTTAATTTGAACAAAATCTAGCACAAGCAACAACAAATCTTTGAACTCAGGCTATCGCACTACAGACATATTAATCTTTTATTTAAGACTAAAGTATAAAAATCGTTACATTATCGATTAGTTCAGCAAAATATTCCGATAGATATCCTATCCTAACTGTAATATTATAAATGCGAAAGTAAGTTTGTTTTTTTGCTACCTTTTCACGCCTAAACCACTGAACCGATCATTCTGTTTGCAGATACGTTGTCAGGTGTACAGAAACGGACATAGTGCACTTTTCATCCCGAAAAAAGTACTGTTCCCGAGGAAAAAACAATATCGTTCATAGATGGCGCCACGTGTCTTTCGAATCATGATATAATTATATTATTAAAGAAACTTTAAGAGTTGTGTTCAGAGTTTTTTTAAATTATAAATTAACGCGAGCGAAGCCGCAGGAAAAAGCTAGTTATCTATAAAAACGTAAAAAAAACACGTTTGTTTTATGGGAGCGCCTTAAATATTTATTTTATTCCATTTTTTAGTATTTGTTGTTATAGCGGCAACAAAAATACATCATCTGTGAAAATTTCAACTGTCTAACTATCACGGTTCATGAGATACAGCCTGGAGACAGACGGACAGACGGACGGACAGCGGAGTCTTAGTAACAGGGTCCCGTTTTACCCTTTGGGTACGGAACCCTAAAAATCGTTAAACGTGCAGTGCATTATCGATTAGTTCAGCAAAATATTCCGATAGATATCTGTTATAAGTTTCACTCACATCGTCCCAGCACTATGTTCGACAGAGATTTAGCCGTCGCGTCGTCACCGCCGCGGCGCCGCGGATTACCGTGATTTCCCGGGGGGCTTGGACCGAAAAGACACCTCCGTTGCATCCGCATTATTACTTTCCCATACTGTGGACAGCTGTTGACGCGTTGAGCACTCGTAATTATTTCGTGACGTAACAATCATTGGTGCTTCGGGATAAACGTCAAGACGTTAGCCTTAATTGCTGACTGCTGAGGGACTTGTGGGTGTATTTATGATTGTTTTTACTTAATAGATAGTACTATAGTTTTACAATAAATAATAATAAATAAATAAATAGTTTATTCAGGTAAAAAGGTAAAACACCAAATACAAATTTGCTTAAATCTACGAAAAATCACTTGTGTTATGTGCCTGAACTAGGTCATCCTGTGTTTCAGGCGAGGCAAGGTATAATATTTCTAAATAATCACATTACTTATAAAAATCTAGTCTTCTAATAGGTATGTAAAAAGGTGTGAACGGTACAATAAACCCTACTTGCTAAAATCTTAGTGACTATCTTAACTTAGCTTAACTTAATTAGTGCAAGTACACTTTTATTTGAGTACAACTAATAATTTCTCTATATCTTCATAGGACATAGGTACTTTGAAGAGCTTCCTTGAGAGATCTTTTGCAATTTTTATAATTTAGAGAATAAATTTTGGCTCTCGCATTTAGTCTGTTATAAAGTAATGGTAAACAAGTACTATAGTAGGTAGTATTTTATACTAAGTAGCAGTAGTATTTTAGTACTATAGATTTAAATTTTGATTCCTCAGTTTAGATGCACATGTTCAAGAATTGTGTTTGAATAATAAAGTTGATTATGTACACTTGTGTATTGCCTACAATGATGGATACAATTCGGAGAGGCTTACGTCTATGTATAACTATGACTCCGATGGAATGAATATAGTTCAATTGAATATTTTGGCTTTTATACAAAGTTATTCATATGAATAGAGAGACATTAAAGTTATTGTACTGATATGCAACACTACCATTGTTTCATAAACAACTAATAAATCATTTGCCAGCTAGCAATTTGCTCTGCGCAACGTATCGTAATAAATAAAGTATGGCCGAATGAACATATTAATGTTTGTGATGAAAATAAAAACATCGATGTCCACCCTCCTAAGGCGTCGACAATGCATCACGAGGCGACATCCGGCGGAACTGACGTAACGAGGCCGTTGTTCCGCACCCCCGCGCCCCGCGTCACCCCGCAAGTATTTTTCTGAACCCCACTGAGATTATTTTCGGATAGCATTCAGTCGATCTCAATGCCGCCATGGTGATGAATACCGGTTCATATTAATGATTTGTCCGCGGGCTGTCTACCGGGGTTCTGAATAAGCACCCATTCACCGCCCGTTATGAATGTAATAGCTCTTAATAAGCTCGGTTTCAGTTATCATTATTTTAATCTGGCACTGATTGTGTTTACCAGCATACCTACAATGTGACTTTCCCTTAATTAGAATTTATAATTATGTTTTTTTCTTTTTTGTGTCATTGTTTTTTTTTACATAAATATAACATAACGCCTGTATTCCTCGAAGACTTGGGCACAGGTGTATAGTACACCCATATTTCGCCGTTATGTTTCAAGTACCATATAATAGGGGGCGAGCCCATTGCCATCAACCGGGCACAAATCCAGACTCCGGGCTGTTACTAAGAAATTCCACACGGAAAAACCCAATAACACTTTACCCGACCTGGGGATCGAACCCAGGACATCACGCTCAGTATCAGTAGTCGCGCTTGCGACCTTACATCAACGAGACAGTTAGTTTTTTTTAAATGTTGTTACTTTCGTTATGGCAGGCTATTGTTTTAAAAATTAGAATGTAATATGGTAAGCTAAAAGCAGGTGAACTCTGGCGAATTACGCCAGTCAAAGAAAACTTTTCAAAGCAAGAGCATCAACGGCATGGTGAATATTAGAAAAACATTGACAAAAGTTATGAACGTCATTATCATCATCCCAAAGTTAAGAATGCAGATGTTTGAAACTACAATTATGATAGTGAAAACTTAAACTATATAGAGCAATAAGACAAGAATAAAAATAATGTGAAACTATGTACCTACTATTAATGTTAACAACCCAGGAGAAAGTTAAAAAAATTTCAAAGTAATTCGAATACCACTATCACTCACATCATATTCACGACAATTCTCAAATTCGAAAGCAGCAAAAACAATTGATCTTTTAACAAAACAGAAAATAAAACATACCTCACAAAAGATTTTCAGTGCTGATAACAAACTGAAATCTCTACTTTTCGTAAAAAAAGTAGAGATTTCATTCTTCTTTGTTAAGATTTAAAATCATGAAATAAACACTGATGTTCCATTGTTAGTTATTTAGAGAAATATCTACTAACGAGGCATCTAGTCATAATATCAGTCAGAGTACCAATTAGACCAGCTTATGTTATAAGAGGCTTTGCTGCACAGAAACTGTCGGTAAGCAACGTGGGTCGCTATTACTAGCTCGTTATACCTCTCGTAAACTGTAAGTCCGGGTATTTTGTAGAGGAACCTAATTAGTGGGGAAACAATTCTCGATATTTTTGTTCATTATAAGTTGGTGTAGAATCATTTTATTTATTCCAGTATGAAAATAATAAACAAAAATAATTGACAAGTGTTTTATTTTATGTGTGTATTTTTTACATTGATAAGTACTTTCCTTCTACTTATAGGCTTTACATAATTAATCTTTGCTCATTTTACGGAAAGAATCTGGAGATTTATACTGGTCTAGAATCATTATTGTAGTTGATTCTTCTGTGTTTTTATTATGATTATTTATCACACTATAGTCTACATTATAGAGTCTATAAGACAAGTGATGAATTTTCTATTCAATTTATGATTAAAAGAAGAAATTGAATGAAATCTTTTGAAAATAATTAAAGCTAGATAATAAGTCAAGTAAAATTATTTTTAAGTAAACAAATTGAAGATTAAACGAAGTACACACTTTGTTAGTGAAGAAGTGGTAATGTCCTCAATTATATTCCTTAAAAAGAGCACTGATACAAATTAAATTATACGCAGAACTGATTATAATATTTTACTGCGCAGCATGATGCAAAAAAGGGTTGTGGTTGAGTCCTGAATTTAATCAAACGGACCGAACCGCCTACTGTTCTGTATCATTAGTAAAAACATTTACAGATTTTTGTTATAATCCATATCGGCCCTTGTATATACAACGTGTTACATAATTCCCCTTAAAAAAGAAAATGTTAATCAAGTAGTCTTTTATGGTTGTTGTCATTTACCTCTCAGAGGAAATTAGGTAAGAATGTAAATAACTTTCTGGGTAGTCTACTCTTTACTTTTATGTTTTCAGGGTTGCTTTCAGTGATGATTTTATTTTATGATTTGTCAATTTTTTTTTGTGTCTTACTTTTATTTTAAAGTATTGCCAATAGATTCTTTACAAGGGACCTTTTAATCCCCTTTCGGCTTTAGGGGTATTTTTGTAACACGTTGTATATAGATAGCCACCTCGACGCTTCGTGTGGATGTCGTAGAAGGCTACTAAGGGATTTATTACAGGAGGATGAGCGCCAAGTCTCCTCCTATGTGCTGATGACAATACAGGGTGTAAAAAGACCCATCACATAGCCGAAATTTACGCACTCTGGACATCAAACTAAATTACATTGACCAAAAATAATTGCTGGGAAACGACTTTTATTTTTTGGCATGAAAAATAACGCTTTTTTTGTAGCGCGCAAATTATGGTTGTGGTGGTGCCCACGCGTTTGCATGCGTGCAGCAGCCATACAGCCGAGCCAATTCGGTCGTGTGCGTTTGATATTCATTGCGTTTTTGTAACTTCAAATGCGTAATTTGTTAGGAAAAATTGAAATTTTTGAAAATGTTTGTATGGAAGAAAGTTTAGTATTATGACTTGGAAATCGTTTTTGGAAAAAACTAAAAAAAAAAAATGTACTTTGACCTTCAATATCTCCTAAACCAATGATTTCCCAGGTATGGTCTAGAAGAAAAAAATGGTCCCAATTATGGGTAGAATACGTGGTTTTCGTTATCGTTAAGGGTCTTTATACACCCGATATACTGCGATCACCAATACAATAGTTAGCAGTGATAGTCTAGCGATTTAAAGCTTGCCTTCCATGCAGGAGAAGGAGAGTCTGAGTACGATACCGCCCACACCTCTGACTTTTCAAATCTATGCGCAGATCAGAATTTAGGAATTTTTTAGGATTTTAGAGGAAAATATGCTGAGGAAACCTACACACTTAAGAGTGCCCTAAAAAGTTCTCGATGGCGTGTGTAATCCGACAACCCGCACTAAGCCAGCGTGGTGGGTTAACGTTTAAACTCTTCTCTTTCCGAGAAGAGGTCCGTGCCCAGCAGTGGGATATTTGTAGGCTGATTATGCTATTATTACGTCTGAAAAGCGTGTTAATTATGGCATTATTATTACGACACGATCATCATTGCGGTCTGATCAGGACCAGTCGATGTGAATGATGGTTGCAATATTATAATTAAGAGGTGTGGTAATTTTTTTATTTACGTTCTGGGCTTTTAGAAAACTTTTGGGTGTAGGAGACAGAGTACCGAAAATTGAAATAGTGAATTTAGGCCGATATTCTGAAAATCTTACGAAATCCCCCAAGCTACCTCATGTCAAGCTAGTTTTTTTAATAGCAAAAGATTATCTACTTGTTTTTCTTATAAAATAGAAAGCAGACTTCTGGTAACCTTTCATGTCATCATGGCACGCGGTGTATGGTCTTGGTGACTGCAGAGCCGTCTGGCACTCTACCAGATTCACCGATGTTGGATCACTCTATCGGCCAGTTAAATTATCATCTAGTAAACAGTCAGTCGTCAAAACCTCGTGGGTCAGCGGCAGGTCTATCCCTTGCAGGTAAGTTTTGGCGAAAACAATCCTCGTAAGTATTTCTGCCTCGTAAAAAATTAAATTGTAAAAAAATCATTCTAACCAACTGTAAATCACAGTGATTTCATTTCAACAAACGTTTTAACTGAGTTCTTGTTGTAAACAGCAGGTACGGGACAATAATAATTATTATGATGGCGTGACAGACAAGCCGGTAGCGTCGCCGTGTGCCGTTAATGGTGGAAAGCCATTAGTCACATAATTGTGCGCAGCTATCGGTTATAATTCATCTTTCGTTTTAAACCAGAAACCACCATTTTATAATCGTGGTAGTGATTTACACCAAAAGTAGAATTATAATTTGGTCAATTTAAACACTGCAATGTTGTGACAGAACATCGTAATAATCACTATGCTGGACCTGGACAGACGGATTGATGAAAGTGAGCATGAGTAGACGTGCGGGCCTGTGGACGGCGAGCGTTGGGTGGCTCGCCGTCCGATCAGAACCAAGCCCGGGTCGACGGCGCGTTGAGTTCCACACACGCCTTAAAGAGATGTCAGCATAGTAGACGGGGCCCGCTAGGGCCAGTGCCTGCCAGGGTTGCAGAATTTCGAAAGAGTTACCGCGGCCATGGAACGCAAAGGGCATTAGGAGGAACACGGATGGGTTTTAATATCAGTTAGAGTCTGATACTCCGCTCACTTCCGCTCCGCCCAGAGCGGAAGAAGACATTTGAAGATTTCCCATCCTTAAAAAAAAGCATGAAAAGTCGTCTACCACATTCAGCGTCGAAAAGAATACGAAAAATTGCTACTAATTTGCTACTACTTCCTACTCTTAGTTAAATAATTGCTACTTACTGTATCCCGCATAGTTATATCATGTGCCACAACATCTTAGCTTTTAGCCAAGAATATTGATGTCCAGTCTAACCAAATGCTATACTGAATATCAGTAGAATACTATACCTAGAGCAGTTTCAGAAAGTTGATTATTTTAATAGTTGTAGGTACAGCTCCTTGTGCAAGAGTTCATGCGGGAAACTATGCCTATAGTCTTGCAGTGCCTGCCTGTAGTGCTGTAGTTCTGTTTGGAGGGTATGGATGCCGGTGAAATTTTAGGCCGACTAGACTTTCCAACTTTGTCTCTAAGGTTGGCAACGATCCAGCTATTCTCTTGGTGTTGTAGGTCTTTATAGACGGCCGTAACTGGTTCCCATCAGGTGGGCAGTCCTCGGCCTGAATGCCAAACTATTAGATTTAAAAAATGTTAGATGTAACTCTACATAACTATTTTTTTTTTGATAATTGAAAGATCAGCTATCTACGATTAAGTACTTTAAAACCGATTCTGAAGGTTGAAAACCAGAAACAAAGGCTAAGTGGTTTTCATTTGTAAAGTATGTATGTATTAAGTAAAATATATTTTAAAGCTTGAAAAACCTTCAGTTTCACAACCGTGACAGCTAAAAATATTAGGATATGTTGAAGTTTTATTGCGATTACTACAACTTTAACAGATAAACCAATAAAGTACCTATTTATCATTCCTTGTACTTTTTAAAATAAACACAAAGGAATAGTTATAGCACACTTCAAAATAAATCATCCAGTTATCTCTAATTCAACTTGTTAGAAAATGAGGTATGTATTAATCTCCTTTCCCCATAACTATATTGACTCGTTAACAACAAATATCCTAGCTACCATAACAAATAATTTTCCGCTTCCAATTTACTTGGCGTGAAGGTAATTCTGTTTTTATGGCGTCAATCCCCTTATCTCTGTTTCCAGTCCAGCAAAGGTCCCGGCGACTTATTTTCCGGACTTAACTGTGATGTGATTGTCGACAGTCTTATGTTTTGTTTACGAAGGATTAAATACTTTGTTCTTCTAGATATTTTCAGATGTCTAATTAGCACGTTAGCAGTTATAAGCAGCTACTGGTTGCGAGTTGAAAAAGAAAATATAATGTCTTATTTACATAATGTTGTAATTTTTTTTTCATCTCTTTAAATATGTAGCTACGCTGGTTACGATTTTCTTCATTTCAATTTGAATATTTTTGTTAATTCTTACAGAATCTTTATAAAATCGACTATCTTTCAATTGAATCGAAATCTTTTCAGCAACATAATATCAGGAACCTGGTTTATTAGTTTTGTCGATGGAATATTTTCCTGAACAGATTTCCTGTTTAACATTAAAATTGCGAACAATATGACGAGTGGGGATGGGGGATGGCGGAGGTAGGTTCGCGTGGGAGGGGTGAGGCAGGGGGATGTAAACACAAAGCTTCAGCAACGCCGGCAGTCACGTGGCGCGCCCGCCGGGGGCGCATCACTCTTAAGGGTGGAATCGCCGGTAACAACACTATCTTACCAAAACAACATTCCGAAACACCTCCACTATGTAAACGGTACTTTATTATAGAAGTGTTATTTTTTTTTTCATATTTTAATAATTTTCCCCATAAGAGTGATGGCCCCCGGACTGACTGTTTTCATAGAGCTGCATTTAATTAACATAATTACGTTAAAACATATCTAAACTAACATTTCAAAATAATGTTTACGTATTGAATTAGAGTATATTGTATATAATACAACAACAGCTCTAAAGAATATCAATACAAAACATATCAAACTAATATTAACATATCTTATAATTAAATATCTTAAATAATAAGAATAGAATTAATACGTATATTAGAAGTATTTGTATCAACGTGTAGCAAAATATTTGTAGGTGTAATTTAAGGTGTATGGGAAAATACGTATCTCAGGTAAGAACAAAAACTTTTCTAACTAACTTTGCGCGTATTATTTAAGTGCATGTTTGATTATTTTTAATTTACACATGTAATAAAGGAAATAATATCGTTTGCAAAGAAAAATAAATTATGCTGATTGTTTATTAGTAGAAACTTTTTAAAATTCCAGTTACGTTAACAAATCTAATAAAGAACTTCACGAACTCTGTTACGTTGTATGAAGGTACTAGCTTTTGCCCGCAGATTCGTTTGCGTGAAATTTTGAACCCGTTAAGTGACGATTTTCCATACAAACTTTCATCCCCTATTTAACTCCCTTAGGGGTTGAATTTCGAAAAATCCCTTTTTAGTGGATGCCTACGTTACAAAAGGAACCTACTGTCAAAATTTCAATTTTCTAACCCCAGCGGTTTAGGCTGTGCGTTGATAGATCAGTCAGTCAGTCAGTCAGCTTCTCCTTTTATATGTATAGATATGTATAGATAGATTATTTTAAAAAATAGTTACATTTAATACAACAGTTTAATTTATTCAGCAAGAGAGCCCTAAAGGTTTCTATATTCTGAAATAATATGAAGCCACAAGTTTTTTTTTTGTGAAAAGTTCTTTGAATCTTAGCTGAATGTGTAATTTAAACAGGACACCAATAGAATATCTTAAAATGTTTAAGCAGATTTGGCTTTTTAGATATTCATAATAACGTAGCTTGAATGAAATATAATAAAATTTTCAAAGAAAGTATCAACAATGTTACTTATTTGGGAAAATCTTTTCAAGCGACGATAGCTCAAAGGCTATCGACGTTGAGTAGGTTACAGGCGATTCAGTGGCGGTGAGTTCAAATCCAGGCCCGGTGAACTTAATTTAGTTACATAACAAAGTTATTTATATTAATAATGTGTAATTGTGCATCTGTGACAGGTTATCGAAAATAACCTGGTAATTTATTTTACATTTATTTTCATGTACATTACATACATTATTATGGACTGAAATAATGATACAGTCCATTATTTAAAATTAAAATCAATGGAAATTATTCCAGTGGTCTTAAGAATTCCGATAGCATAAAGGTACTATTCCGAACCGAGCTGCCAACTGCAACTGCCGACAGCACGTGTAGCGACTGCATGAAGTCGGCCGCAGCTGCACTACTGGTTTGTATGTATATATGAAATGGCTTCCAAGCGCCGCTGCAGCAGCACGTACAATCGCCGTCGGCAGTTGCAGTTGGCAGCTCGGCTCGAAATAGTACCTTTAACCTTTTTTTGCAATAAGTAGTGTAGCCTTAAGATAATATTTATTTTAAACAAGAAAAACGAAAATTTGTTTTTTAAATGTTAAAGTTCTGATTATTTCGTGGGAAATTTATTCAAATTAGAATAAAGGGTTTAAATTTTTCATTGTCTTAATTTTTCGTACACCGTACCGTACACCCGGACTTAGGATTTACTATAATATCCAGTTCACCTAAAAGATCCTAATAGGTTTATAAGTTTATATTTTCAGAAGAAATGTACTTTTTATTTCGTTCCACTCAAAACAATGTTCACAAAAAAATACACATTGCAAAGTTACTTTAACAAATGCTGACATGCTCTTACATCAGATAAAATAATTTTGTTTTGTGTACCATTTTATTTGGATCATGATATTAATCAGTATGGAAAGCTTTCTCGTCCCCCTAAACAGTGAACGTATCTAATCTAATAACGAACCCGCCCCTGAAAACGTTTCAACTATTATACGTCAGGAGTTGTTTGCGTCGACAAAACGTTAATAGAGTTATTAAATTTAACGTTAATTTATTCAATTTCGGGTGGGTTTGAGGAAGACAATAGCAGGCAGGGGCGGGGCTCCAACTGGCACCGCCCGCCTCACCTGAAATCTCATTAACATATAGCTATTTATTTCAATGGTTGCTATGTATCATCGGTCGATATTATTCGTATTGGAAAAGGGGAAATGAGATGCAACACTAGTTGGTCTCCTTCGTTTGCCTAGGACAATGGTCGCTGTCAGGTTATAACTTTTTTGTACGTATCGATTTTCACCTGGCATAGTCTAAAAGCTTTTTTGTGTATGGAGTTTTGGTGACGTGGTATTATTACGTATAATTTGTACTTAAATAATACAGAATTTGAACGTGTTAGTCACAGTAAATGACGATTAGTATGGACAAGTAAAATGAATGTGTCAGTAAATTTAGATACCTGATCACGTATACATACGTGTTTATTTAAATTGACTTTCTCTTTGGTTTATTTTGTTCTTGTAGCGTCAATATAAATGTATGTATTTACCCGTCACAAGGCAATAGGAAATAATACATTCATATGAAAGCAATACATGTACAAACATCATTTATTATAGAAGAGATTTTGTCATATGATCACTGTCTTGAAGATCAAAATTAATTATGCAGATTTATAAGCATGAAAGTCAAAATAAAAGGTAAGGTAAGGTAAAATAAATTAATGGAGGGCTCATGGATAAATGGCTGCCTGCACATCTTGTATGGGTAACCGTTATTTTCAAATTGACAAGCTATGTGTTTCGAAGAGCCGACGCCGTCGGTCCCGGCTGGCATGCATAACTATCCATGTAATCAGTCTGACGACTGGTTTAAAATTAGAATACAATTACTTACCTCTCACTGTTTGGGACTAAAACTAGACGGTTAGGTGGGTCAACTAGAAACTGACCCCAAGGTACTTGGGAAAAGGTTTGGACGATGATAAATAAGAAATTGATTTGACAGTCGCAAAAACACAGGTTATCAAGGTATTCAAGCTTATAACTACAGATACCTTTTTTTTTTTTTTTTTTTTTTTTTTTTTTTTTCGTGGGAAAATCCTCATGGATGCCCTTCGCCCGGGGAAGGCGGAGGGGTATGCCGGACTCTTACCGGCTAAAAACCCACGGTGTTCCTTCTCCTGACCCTTGGCCGAGGTCGCGGGATTCGCAGCTGCATGCACCGCGACCCCGGCAGGCCTCGGTCCGCCAACCCCTGGCGGACCTCTTCTTCTGTGGGGCCTTGCCCCAACGTCCTCTTGAGAGGCGCGCACGGAACACAGCGCGCCGCCTTCTCGGGCCTGTTACTGGTCGGGCGACGGGTCCCCTAACCCGCCGCCCGCAGGCCACACACTACGGTGGCCGGAGATCGTCGCGCGCCCTCCGGCGCCCGGTGCGTCTAGCGCGGGAAGGGAGAGTGGCAGCTGCCTCTCTCTCCCTCTCCGCTCCCTCCTTGGTCGCCATCACCTCCTCGCAGAAGGAGGCGACGGCTTCCCACGCACTCTCGCTCCCGACCATGGACAGAACCACGGCCGGAAGCGAGAGGTCACCACCGACCGCCGCGACTAGTTCGCGGCGCTGCGTCGCCCACGCAGGACATGCCTGCAGCGTGTGCAGCGCCGTGTCCTCAGGGCAGTCGACGCAGTGGTGACAACCGGGCGTCTGCTCCCGGCCTATGCGACACAGATACTTCCCGAAACAACCATGTCCCGAGAGTACCTGCGTCAGCCGGAAGCTGAGGGCGCCGTGACGCCTCTCTAGCCACTCCTCCATTACGGGCCTTACCGCCGCTATTGCGGCGTGCCCTGCGCTGGGTCGCGCAAGTCGCTCCTTCCATTCCGCCACTAGGATCTGGCGGAGTTCGCTCCGCTCAGGCGCCTCCTCGCGCTGACGATATCTCAGCGCGAGGGCCCTCGCCTCCAGATCCCAGGGCAACGATCCGGCTAGGAGGCTCCCCGCTTCGAAGGAGATCGTGCGGTATCCCCTTATCACCCTGACGGCCATCGCGCGCTGCGGTCTCCGCAGGATTGCAATGTTGCGGGCCGTCAGGGTGTCCGCCCAGATTGGCGCCCCATATAAGGCCATAGACCGCACGATCCCGGCATAGAGCCTCCGGCAGGAGGCATTGGGTCCCCCCAGATTGGGCAGCAGCCGCGACAACGCAGCCGCGGCGCCCATCAATTTCGGCGTAAGCTGCCGAAAGTGAGGCCCAAAGTCCCATCGGCCGTCGAGGACGAGTCCCAAGTACTTCATCGTCGACTCGACGCCGATGCGGATGCCTCCCACTATGATGTGGGATCCCGAGGATGGTCCCCTCCGGGGCCCATGGAAACACAGAGCCTCGGACTTCTGCAGGGCCACCTCGAGACCCAACCGCCGGATCCTTGCAACGACCTGCGCAACCCCAGCTGTCGCCAATATGGCTGCCTCTCGGTGCGTCCCCCCTCGCGCCGTGACCAAAGTGTCATCGGCGTAACAAATCACGCCGACGCCGCTGAGGAACGCACCGCGAAGCACCCAGTCGTATCCGATGTTCCACAGGAGCGGCCCCAGGACCGATCCCTGTGGAACACCGCACGACATCTCTCGCCGACCCCATCCTTCCCGACCCGGGTAGATGACTGCTCTCTGTGTCAGGTAGGCCCCGACAATGTGACGGAGGTAGGTCGGCACCCGATGGTATTCGAGTGCCGCTCGTATGCAACTCCAGGGCAGGGTGTTGAAGGCGTTGGCGATGTCGAGAGACACCGCCAAGACGACCTCGCCCCGAGCGACTGCTTCCTCCGCCTGAGCCCTCACGCGCATGATTGCGTCCACGGTGGAGCGCCCCCGGCGGAAACCGAACTGGTTATCCGCCAGGTCCGGCCCCACCCCAGACATGTGCGTGACGAGGCGGTCTGCAATTATTCTCTCGAAGAGCTTGCCCACCTCGTCCAGCAACACGATGGGGCGGTACGCAGATGGTGAATCTGCGGGGCGCCCCTCCTTTCTGAGCAGGACCAGCTTGCCGGTTTTCCACCGGAGCGGAAACTGGCCCCGCTCGCAACATGCGCTCAGGAGCCCCCTTAGTCGGGGCCCGAGAGCCTTGAGAGCTAGGACCCATGCACGGCCAGGTATGCCGTCGGGCCCCGGAGCGGTGTTCTTAGCTTGAAGCCTTTTCACCGCCGCTCTCAGCTCTACCCGGGTCACTTCGGGCACGTCGTCGTCATCATCGTCCGCGTCAAGCGCCATGGAAGGCGGAACCATAGGCGGCGGCGCATGCTCCGCCCTCGAAGGGAACAGAGCGCTCACCACTCCCTCCAGAAGCTGAGGTTGGAGACTCTGGGTCAGTGGGGGGGCCCACGGGCGAAGTTTGCCCCGTACCATAAGGTATGGGCGCCCCCAAGGGTCTTGGTCCAGAGTCTCCAGCAGTGTCTCGTTGGCCGCAATTTTAGCCCGCGAGATAGCACTCTGGAGGGCGATCTTCGCCTCTCTGTACCCCTCGTACAGCTCCGCCTCGACGACCGCCGTATCCGGGGTGCGGCGACGCCTCCTGCGTAGCCTGGCGTACTGGCGTCGCGCTACCACACACGCGTGGCGCAGGAACTCTATTTCCCGCGACCACCAGTACACCTGGCGCTTGGCAGGCGCGGTCTGGACTCGAGGCATCGCCGCATCGCAGACATGCGACATCGCCTCCCGGAGCCACTCCGCCTCCTCATCGATGTTGACAGGCCTGTCTGGTGCCGATACCCAGGCCTGCACGATCGAGGCTTCCAGGAGTGCCTCCCGGTCCAGCCGCTTTAGCGCCCAACGCGGACAGATCCCGCCCGGGACCGTTTGAACCGGGGCGCCTGAGGTCTGGGCGGAGACGTCGAATCGGATATATCTGTGATCCGACAGCGTCTCCACCTCCTCCATGACGCGCCAGCCCTGAACACGGCGCGCTAGAGCGGGGGTAGCGAATGTAATGTCCACTATGGATCCGCCCCGCTGTCGCACGCACGTGTTGACGGAACCCCGGTTGAGGATCTGTAGGCCCGTTTCCAGGGCCCACTCCTCCAGCACCTCCCCCCGCGCGTCTGTGGCCGGGGAACCCCAAGCCGTGGACTTGGCGTTGAAGTCCCCGAAAACGATCACGGGGTGAGGATGGCTGCGACTGACGACGACGCCCAAACCCGCGAGGAAATCCTCGAAGTCGGCGAGAGACCGGTTGGGGGAGAAATAAACTCCCACAGCCACCCAGTCTTCGAGAAGGGCCGCCACGTATCCCCGTCCACGAGTGACGTTCACAATGGACGGAGAGCCAACGGCGGCCCGCGAGATTATCAAGGCCACCAAGCCGTCCAAGTCCCCCACCCAGTCATCCCTGGGCGGAATGAAGTACGGCTCGGCGACCACAGTCACGTTGATCAACCACTCCGCCATGCTCTGGAGCAGAAGGTCCTGAGCCCTGGCACAGTGGTTGATGTTGGATTGGAGGAGGCGCAAGTGTGGGGCCATCACTGGCAGTCCATAAACGCCTCCCCCTCTCCGCTTTGCGTCGACTTTTCGGCAGCTGGTTGGCTGGCCGGTTGCGAAGTCACCTTGGCCACGGCTTGTTTGCCGCGGCCTCGCCCCTTTCTGCCCTTTTTCTTTTTTGTGGGCTCGGCGCAGGCCTTGCTGCCTGCCCGGTGCTCTGCCGGTTTGCCTGCTGCCGCACAGATTGTGCAGTGCGGCGTAGCCTCGCATGTACCTGCGATGTGACCAGGCTGCCCGCAGCGGAAGCAGACTCCACTGCGGTCGACCTCCGAGGAGCATAACGCCCCGGTGTGCCCGTTTGCCAGGCACCGGTAGCACCTAAGGGGCCTCGCTGGCAGTAGTTTCGCCTGTGCCGAAACCCACCCCACCAGCAGCCGACGGCCTTCCATGATTTTGTGGGCCGTCGCAACGGGACAGCTCACCAGAGCCGTCCCTAGACCGGTGAAGCCTGAGCGGATAGCGCCCGACTTCACCTGCTCCGGAGGGCAGCCCCCGGCTTTTGCGACGGCCGCCACGACCTCCTCGGCCGTGACTGAGTCGTCCAGGCCCGAAATTCGCAAGTCTGCGCACTTGGTTGGCCTGGACACCCGGACCTCTTCTGCTTCGAGCGACACCCTCAGCTTTTCGGCGAGGACATCTGCTTTCGGGCCACTGGTGGCGCCGGGAACTTCGAGAAGGCGGGCGCCGGTGACTGTGTGTTTCACCCTGATGCCCGCGATCCCGAGGTCACCGAGATTAATCTCGGCCTTGGCTTTCGCCAAAATCCCGGCGTACGTAACTCCTCTTTCTTTTGCCCCCGGTTGCAGCGTTATCACCACAGCCGAGGACTTAGGGGCGCGGAGTCGCGCCGCCTCCTTTTTAGTGGCTTGTGCCGTTTTCTTTGCGGCCGCTGCCTTCTTCCTGGCCGCCTTCTTTGCAGCCTTCTTCTGCTTCTTTTTTCCTCCTACGGTCTCCCACTCACCCTGACCGGATTCGGGAGCTGTAGAGCGCTGCGAATTGATAGCAGGGGTCAATGCAGCTGAAGTGGAGGCAGATGCGATAGGGTCGGAGGTTGCCTGTGTGGCAGCTCCTGATCCCTTCTTGCCTTTCCCCTTGCCCTTTAGAGTCTTAGGGGCTGCTGCAGCTTTGGCTGTTGAAGCCGGGGCTGCAGTGGCCGAAGCCGCGTGGGCCAGCTGGCTGGACTGCGTTGACTGGCGTGGTGTCGCAGCTTTAGCCGCGAACGTCGCCTGTGGAGCTTGGTCAGCTCGCCAGTGATCGCCAGCAAGAGGTGGGCGCAGAATTTTCCCCTCTAGGACGGAGAAGCGAGCGTTGAGGCTCGCCATTTCTGTCTTCAATAGCTGAACCACCTTTGATTCTTCGGTCTCGGACGGCCGAGTGGCGGGGCCCACCTCCGCGCGTCGCTCGTCAAGCCGGGCCGCCAGGCGGGCGTTCTCCAGCTGGAGTCTGGCCGTCTCGTCCGAGGAGGTGCGCTTCAGCAGCGCCTCGGTGGCTTCTGCGATAAAGCTGGTAGCCTCGTTGAGGGCCTTCTGGGACGTACCCTTTAGGCCCTTGGACACCTTGGCGACATTTTTAATTGCCGTTAAGGCGTCCTGGAGCTTTGTCTGCAGCTCCATCGCGGTCATGTCCACGGCCGCGGTTTCGCCCGCAGAGGACGACCCCGACGGTCGATTGACCCGTCCGGCGGAAACCTTCCGGGTCAATTTGGCGAGCTGGCGCTGCTCTTCCTCGAGCTTGTCTGCTCGCAGCGCCGCCGCGAATGCCGCTTTTGCCTCCGCCCGGCCAAAATGCTGGCCTGTCGAAGGTGGCCGCCCTCGGCCCCCCTTGCCGGCACCGAGTTTTTTGGCCGGCACCTCCTCCTCGCTCGAGGCCGAGTCCGATCCCGAGCGAGACGACTGTCGTAGCCGTTTGCGGAAGAACTTGCTCCCTACCGACTCTTCGGCAAACGATCTCTCCGTTACCATACTCGATGCGGTGTCAGAGTCCGACACCGCATCTCTCATCCCCACTTGCTCTTTACGAGCCGCCGCTCTCGTCAGCCTCGATGCGGTGTCATTTTTTGACACCACACCCACCTTTACGTCAGTTGTTTTTGGGTTTATGTTTTTAATAAAATTATCCATACTATTCCCACGAGTGTGGGGGAAAGTCGGTCCATCCGGGTAGGGCCCCCTGTGCCCGGATAAGCCTACTACGTTAGAGGGTCGGCCGGTACTCTAACGGGACCCGCACTTGGAACTGCCAGCCTTGCAGCCATACATCCTCTCGCCATGCGTCGCAGCTTAGGATTAGGGAACCATTTATAGAGTTTATCATCCTCGCAGTCCAGGCGATTAAGCCAAGACCCCCGGTCCTCTCAATGAGGATTACGGGTCGGCCGAACGGTGGTCTGTATCAGACCGTGTCTGCCAGCCAGACATTGCTGACTAGCAAACCCGTCGCCCTTACCAACTGCCGGAGTCCAAATGGACCCCGCAGTTTTTCCTCCTCCTTGGCCACACGGGCCCCTCCCCCACGATCAGAATTTCGCCACGGGCGAGAACTCCCACGGGATTTTTCCATAAGAGTTATCGCCCGTGCCCAGGGTGCACCACGAGGAGGTATCTGACCGTGCACCCCTAACTACAGATACCTGAATTAAGTACACACTAACTAACACTTAAGTACACAATCAGCTCTTCTACTCTACTTAATTCTGACGATTGAAAAATCGGCTCTTAGTGCAATAATATACTTCTATCGGCTAATAAGAAAATAGTCTACGAACTATATATAAATCATATGCAAAAAAAAACATTGCAGCATTTAGATTACTCCGAAAAGAAAAATTCAGTTTCACATTACGAATAATCACGATAATAAATATCCACACATTATGAAAATACTCTTCTCACATTGCGGCACACAAAAATTTAATAATTCAGCAACTTGGTCTTTTCTATCAGTGAGTTCTCAATAAATATCGGAGGGTTTAGGGGTATTTTATTGCTTTGTGAGCGAAAACTGGTTGAGTCCCGTCCCCAAGGAGCGATCGGTTGGCAAACATCGCAATCTGGCACTAGAGGATACGGATTGTGGCTCCGAGTATCGCTTTCCACTGTTGAAATTCAATGCCAAAATAAATTTAACATAAACGTTTTCTTTTTACTTTCAGTCTCAAGTTTTCCGAAATGATTTTTGAAAAATACTTATTTGTCGTGTGTTGTAATAATGATGAGACTCTTTCTTGTTATTTATGTGATTTTTAAAGATGACAAGATTAAATGTTTTTAGGTACGGGTCTACTTTTTTCGTTGCTTGAAAATGTAACTAATATTTCTCGAGTCTTCGATTTATTTCAGATTCAAATATTTGCATTGAATACGAGTAGTGATGATTCAATGAATTTTTATATGGTGAATGACCTGTCTGAAGACCATTTCACCTTTAAACTTTTTTCTAGAATCAAAGGGTCATCCATGCTGAATTATGAACATTACGATATGTCTTGGAAAGTAGTTCTGTTTTAAATACTATTCGTTTTTACTGTCCAAATACAATCTTCGAGAGGTCTAATATCTTTTCTATGTTTTATTACTGTGGCTGTGGTTTATAATTATGAAAGTTGTAGATACAACAACTGCAAAATTTTGGTTCTCCTACTGATTATGATTATAGAGAATAGATTGTACTTATCACACAGGAGAAAATAGTAACCAATCTAACCATGAGGAGGCGATCATAATATATTTTTGTAAAATTTAAATGATGATTGACACCGATTTAATTACCTTTGTACTTGCATAGTCAGTTGCGACTCATTGGCTTGCTTAATGAACTCCTAAAAAATTGAATTGGCACGAGTCTGAAGAATTTAATAAACTGTGTCCTGAGTTATTTTCGCTTGAGATCACAATTTTCTATATTAAATCGTGGAGCGGCGTTGGAGCGGTTGCCATGATACCTTAGAGGAGTTAATAAGTCATAAATAGCAAGCTAAAGGGGGACAGAGCGATGGAACACGTGTGGGTGAGAAAGAGAGGGGTGTGTCACCCCAGGTAGTGGTGGTGATAGGCAATCGTCTGGAAAAAGGTACGTTTGGAGGAGCTATGAGGTGTCACAAAATTGCGATTTTCGACAATATAGTTGTCTGTTATCAACTAAGTGCTACCTTATTGTACATAATGTAATTCCAAGTGGAGTGACATGTGTTGGGTGACTAAGCAATCACTAGTTCTTTTTAACAATAGAACTGGCATTTTTAACAAAGTTTTACTAGTTTGCAATGTTCAGCAGATTTTCCTTTGAAAGTGTCTCTTGCAATTACCTGAATAGAATTTTCTTCTGCCAAAATTAATTTCTTTAAATGTACATTTAAAGAAATCAATTTTGGCTAACATTTCAAAAAATATTTCTTAATAATTCAAAATTTGTATTATATTATTACATTCTAATTGGTTTACTTAGTTTAATACTATAATTTTATTTTTGGATGAAGTCTCCATCGATACATTTATTTATTCATTTCTGATAAATTATCTACTTACATTTTACAAGATTATCAAATACATACATAAACTCATTATCTATACTAATATTGTAAAGAGGTAGAATTTGTTTGTTTGTTTGTATGTAGGAGGTAATCTCCGAAACTACTCATCCGATTTCAAAAATTCTTTCACCAATAGGAAGCTACGTTATCCCTGAGTGCTATAGGCTAAATTTTAGTATCATAAAATTAGGGATCTTTAAATAAATTACAATAATGTAACCTAAGGTATCAAAAATCGGCTCATAAACATTAGTAGTGCGTTAAGAGTTTTTTGTTGTTATTATAAATTAACGCGAGCGAAGCCGCGGGCAAAAGCTAGTCAAATATAAATTACATAGGTATAAAAGTATTATATTTAAAAAAAAAAAGTGGATTGTATTGTAGGCATCAGAAACATCACCAATCATTATTTCGGTCACTCAACTAATTAAATACATTCTAATCGTAACCTAGTTACTACCTTACTTAAAATGGTTCGCAGTCCTCCCTCTCCAGAACTAGGACAGGTTGAAAGTCGCATTGTTTCTATGGAGGGTCATCTAGTGCACCGCACTGTGAAGCGGTAAGCGATGGAGTCGATAAGTGCTGAGTGCGCTATATCGCCAAGTGGTCGATCACTGGCAAGTGGCTTCCACTCGGCACTCATAATACTTGCCGATAAAATCACGTACGACATTTTTTTGAGGACAAATCGTCCGCCTGTATCAATTTATTCAGATTATTGCAATATTGCTCGAAAGCAAATCAATCAAGAAAGCAATCGTCACAATTCTTTAGCCTCCTTTAGAAAAAAACTTACATTGATAATGAACCCTAAATAATTTTGATATTTTCTTTTGTTTTTACTAGCATCATAACACACCTGCCTTTAACTTCTAACGTATTGCCTAGTTAAGTTTAATTATAACATACGTTAATATGCAGGCTGTGTTCGCATCTAGGAGGATATAATCACGACATGCTGTAAAATATTATCTAGACATCTACATTTTTATGATTGTATCTAGTTTTGTGAACCAAATACAAAAGGTGTTACCGTAGCATTTTTTATTTAAAGATTCCAAGATAAGCAATTTCCATGCGGATTAAGGTTCGGAAAGCGATACATTAGTTATATTATAACAGATTTAATATAAAGTATTGGTTAAATAAAGCTAAATCTGAGGGCAGAATAGATTTTATAAAAAAATGTATGATTAGGGGTAGGTCATATCGACAACAAACAAAGGTCATAATTTAATCAATTCATAACTCATTTCAATCCTTTTTTTTCATTATTTTGACTTTATTGTGACCTAGTGATTTGGAGCATTATAAATAAAGAAAAAGCTTAAAGAAATACTACGTGAGTCTCCTTAAAACACTTTTGTAAACATTATTAAGAATTTAACGGGAACGCCCGATATAAGCTGTGATTTGAAGTATATCTCAAACACTGAGCTCAAAAATAAGTGGAGTGGATATTGGACATGAAGAGTGACAGGAAGATTGACAGTAGTTACCCTACTATATTCTGTTCAACTAAAGATATGTCCTGACATGGCGTTCATTTCGTAAATTGTAGCTGTAAGGAGACTGCTATCGAAAAAACGTAAACGACATCATAAAAACCGTAAAATATCTGTAATTCTGTATTATGTTTTTTCAATATTTGATATTCTTTGTTTGGTTACGTTTTGTAGAGAAACGTCAGGACTCACTTTACGATGAAACTGACATTTGCAATTCCTAAACCGAGAAAAGAAGTGCAGAACCGAAATTAAACCCCACAATCAAAGCTTCAATAATTTTATTTATTGCATTCAATCAGTTTTAACTGACGTCATCTGTACTCATAATAATCAAGTTGCTCGCTCAGCGGTTTTAGAACTATTTAAATGGATTGCGCTCCGGCTCCACCCCAATCTGATGTTTCACGGTATAAAAATATACATTAATCGTCTGCTAAGGGGTGGTCCTGCTTCGTAAGCTAAATTTATATCAACGCGAAACTAAATTTACAGATTTTTTTAACCAGTCTTCTTTTTAACTTTTATTTTGTTTGAGTACGCGAAGTAGGTCCTGTGTTTATTATAGCAATAGAAAGATCACTTATTTTCTGCGAGTGTCTTTTTTCTTACCCATATAGATGGTTCTATGATAAACGCAGTATTAGTAGAAAAATAGAATCTTTAATTTACTAGAAGTTCTTGAAAAAATAAAGAAAAATTCTTATTAAATCTCGATAAATATTTAATGAGTTTTACACGGAGGATAGAGATTTGAAAAATATGACTCGTTTCAAAGGCTTAAAGGAGCTCTCATAAAAAGTTAAAACGGTCTGATGGGCAGAACGGTCTGATTCTGATTCAAACGCGTTATTCAGCGAGCGTAGCAATATGAATCATGGACCGGAGCTACGAACGTTTGAATGGATGGCTTGTTTTACTCTGCCAGAATATATAACATGAATATCTCTGGTGAATTATAGCCGTGTCGTGTACCGTGAATTCGAATAGTGTCGAGTGAATAAAATGAAAACAGTGACTGTACGTTTTATAACTTTGAAAATGTAGTGCTTAATTTTTTTGTCGTTTTATTTTGAAAACTCCATTTAATAACTTTCACGAGGGGCGATTTACTATATTATTTGCCTAGTACGACCATCTATTAAATAACAACTTAGTTGACCGTGCTTATCAACTCCGTAGAACGTATAACATGTGTTTTAAAGAATACAGGAGAATGTTAATCTATTTAATGATATTCAAACATCCTAACTAATATAATAAATGCGAAAGTAAGTTTGTTTGTTTGTTACTTTTCACGCCTAAACCACTGAACCGATCATCCTGAAGTTTGCATACCTATACATTGTCAGGTGTACAGAAACGGACTTAAGGTACCTTTCATCTCGAAAAAAAACTGTTCCCGAGGAAAACAACAATAACGTTCATAGATGGCGCCACGTGTCTTTCGAATCACGATTGAATTATATTATTATAGAAACTTTAGTAGTGTGTTAAGATTTTTTTGAGCTTAATTAACGCGAGCGAAGCCGCGGGCAAAACCTAGTTTACTATAAACAATAGATAGATTTTCAGGTCACCTTAGAACAAAGTTTCTTATTTTTTTTTCAATCTACATCTTAAATCTTTTGCATAATGAATGATATTATTGAGATATATTTTACCGCATCCATCCCTAGATGAGTTACGGTGGCTGAGACCCATGGCTTTGGGTTCGGTGGACCGGGGAAACTTCATTTGCGAGCTCCTCTGTCCGTGAAATGAAGTCGGCTCGATATAGCGATCATGTTATATCGGTATCGGATGCGGCGGCGCATATAACTGAAACGATTACCGAGCTTATGCTTTCATTATCTGTCTGGAAAGTTAAGATAAAATCTTTAACCTGCTAGTGTAGAAGTTATTATCATTTGATCGCCAATGAAGTTTTTTTTATTCCGATTAATCAGTGAAGATGTTGTAACATTAACAATGTAAAGAAACTATATAAATAAAAAGAAAAGTCCTGACTGACTGACTCATCAACGCCCAGCCCAAACCCTTGGACCTAGAAAGCTGAAATTTTGCACAGAGGTTCCCTTTATAATGTAGACAAGGAATAAGGAAGAATTTTTTGAAATTCAACCCCTAAGAGAGTTAAATAGGGGATGAAACTTTGTATGGAAAATCGTCACTAAACGGGTACAAAATTTCACGCAAGCGAAGCTGCGGGCAAAATCTAGTATTTTATATTTTTGATTGATATTGAAAGATGACATTGTAGTTGCGGTATGTTTTATTTTCAAAAGGTCGTACTTACGCATAGTAAGAACTGTTTCAAGTGATTATTTAGAATTAATTTGGCAATTTCTACTTTTTATTCATTCGTAAAATCTTTACTATCGGATGTCAAACAGCCATCATAGCATTTTCCCAACAATGTCGAGGTCGGTTTCCAGGTGGTAGGGCAGAAGCGGCTGGATTGTACGCAGGGCGTTTTGCAGTTAACGTTCGCAACCCCTATTACGAGGGGACACTGATACCCTAAAATTAGACCAACACAATTTTAGGCTAAAATTAAGTATACTTAACTTACAATAATGAATACGTTTCAAAGCTCAGCCCAGTTCGGGGTAATTTGGTGGAAATTGATGATTACGGTTTAATTGCAGCATGTAGCAATCATGGAAATAAACTGTCGCAGTTATAATATAGTCTACTATAAAACATTTAGCAGTACATCGAATGTAGCATTAACTTACGGTTTGGCGGTAATCTGTCCGTCCCAAGCGTTTATGTAATAGTCCTGTATCCGTTTGGCACAGAATGTTAAAATTTGTCTCAATTATAAAGGTAATAAGGTCATTTTATTTTTGAACAAGGTCTGGTGCTTGTTATTATTATATAGACCAGTAGACCTATTATATTACGTAACGCACTTAAATGGATGAGTTAATTATTAAAACAAGTACGTCTATATCTTTCTACGGATCAAAATGTTAGAGCTGGCCTATAAAGCCTAGGCTTTTAAAGTTTATAAAAGAGATTTTAAGTTTACCAACGACTTTAAGCTATGAAACAGTTCTGATCTAGGAATTACCATTGTGGTAGGTGAAATACGGTTATACCGTGTGATTTTAAAGCATCATCTAAGTACCTGTACAGTAAAATCATACTGGAAACACCTTATTCTTATGGGTGAGACTGATAAGGCGTTGTTAATGATTAGTATTTCTTACGGAAAAATTGCAATGTAATTAAAAATGGATGAAGGAAATGATAATTTCTTTTTCAAGAGCTCATGAGTTTTAAACCTGGCAATAGATATAAGAAAAATTGGTAAAGATAGGTTTTTTTTTGCTAGAGAATGTAAAATAAAGCTAAATTAATAAGATCGGTGTTATGTTTGTTTCTTGTTGCTAGTAATGAAATTCTTACTTCATGAATGAGAAAACGACTAAAATAAAGAAAAATCCTTTAAGTGTGTTACGATTGAAGAGGATTCAAACGTTATTAAGTCTCTGCACAAGCAATACGTTATACAGCTGGATGGAAGAGTAACGATAAAATATGTAGCTACACTAATAATACCTACTCTACTATTACTGGCACTGAAAGTATTGATTTTCTGAGGAAGTATAATGTTACCATGTTATGTACTGTTGCAGCCATTTTTACTTAAATTCCTCATGTCTGTGGGCGGCAGGGTATCTGCGTGCACCAGTATAACATTGCTAGTGTTGACGTTAATAGTACATATTTTGGGACCTTCTGAAAATTTTCAGAAATCTGACAAACTCCGCCCCTTTACAGCACCGGCTGCGATTGGTCGGAGTTCATCTACGTACGTACACGTAGCGGCCAATGACGGTCGGGGCTACGCGCAGCCGTAGCGCTACAGCATAGAGGCGCGCGGGGAGCTACACGATCGACAGACGCTACGGCGGAGCTGCTACGCCAGGGAACTGAAAAATGTAAGTACTAATTATTATATTTGTAAAGCATCTCTTTCATGGAGTAGGGTGTGATATGTAACTCTATGCACTATCATTTTTGCATTTTATAACCGTATAGTATCATATATGTATATAGCTATAGATATATAAGTACATACCTATGTATAGGTAGGTATCCAGTACATACGAGGTGATTATGTAACATGAGGCGGTAGATATGTCGGATCAAATTACTGTTTTAAATCGCTGTAATGCGTTACTGAAACTTAAATCGGTTGAGTAAAACCATTGTTAGATTCAAATTCAATAAGAAATACGCCAATAATTTATTGTGTTAATATTGGAATTTAATGTCTGATATCATATAATAAGGGCGTAACATTTAGGGCATTCCCGAATAGATTAAAACACATTTTTCCAATATAATTCTAAAATTGCAACAAAGAAAACATATACAGGGTGTTAACGAATTCGTGTAATTCCTTCAAACCACATGATCTATTAATGGTATAGATTAACCCCGCACGGAATTTAGATTGATTAAAAATAAAAAATAAATCTTTTTTCCCAAATATTTTATTTAATGTAATCGAAAATTTCGATGCCGTGCATAAATGAATGAAGTCACGGCGACACAGCTGACGGGCACGACTAGTCCGATATCGTTCCATACAGTCAGTTAACTTGGGAGGCTAAAATTACTCAGATACAGAATACCATGGTTCATTTTTTGAAAACTTTTTTTTGTTGATTCTGAAAAAACCTGTGCAGGGTCAATCAGTGTTACCAGTAGATCACGCGGTTTGAAGGAATTACACGAATTCGTTAACACCCTGTAAAAATATAAGTTTGAGTCGCAACATTAAAAACCAGTTTTACGTGTTCTAATTTACGATCATGTATTAACAAGTGAATTATTTGCAGGTGTTAGTGAAGAGTGTCATTTGATGTGGGACGTGGGACCGGCACCATGCAGGGGCTCAATGCCGCGAAGGAGAAGGCCTCGGGGCTCTTCGCCAACAAACCCCTTCTGTTCAAGTAAGCCACATATTTGTAACACTACATTTATGATATAAAACAGGGGTGTCAAAACTGCGGATCTGAAATGGCTTTTATCATATTTCAGATAACGTCGTCTTAGAGTAAAAACCTCGGCAATGCAATTTGGTCCATTTTTATTTTATCACAACGTATAGGTGCTATAATTCATAAGAGAGCCGCTCTATGCGAAATTAGTTTGCAGGCACTGAAATTAGCCTTTATTGGGTATATAACGTTCGTAATAAATATGTTTGATCATCTTTTGCCCGCGACTTCGCCGCGTGAAAGCCCGCAGGTACCGTGCAATGACCAAAATGTATATCCGAGATTTTCACTCTAATACGACGATAAGCCTATTTCGTAAGAATAATGTCGTAGGTTCCGTTTGTAGGTCGTAAATCAGTCAATCTTCACAAAAAAAATGTTCTCAAACTTAACGGCTCACCTTCGGTTTCTGAATTGAGAATTCGGGATAAGCAAATACTTAAGTAGTATAAATGTTACTTAAGTACTGCTTACCCTAGAATTCTCAATTCAGAAACCGGAGGCTAGACACTTAAATCTCAAACTATCCTCCGGTTTTTGAATTGAGAATTCTAGGATAAGCAGTAGTTATGTAACATTTGAGTACGGAGTTGTCAAAAAAATTACGGATTTTAAAGTGTTTTTTGACAACTCCTTTCATACTCAAATATTACTTAAGTGTTGCTTATCCCGAATTCTCAATTCAGAAACCGGAGGTATGGTAATAAAAACCGGGACTATCCTTCGGTTTCTGAATTGAGAATTTGGGATAAGCAATACTTTTAGTAATATTTGAGTAAGAACGGAGTTGTCAAAAAAATGCTTTAAAATCCGTAATTGTTTTAACAACTCCGTACTCAAATGTTAAATAAGTACTGCTTATCCTAGAATTCTCAATTCAGAAACCGGAGGCTAGACACTTAAATCTCAAACTATCCTCCGGTTTCTGAATTGAAAATTCTAGGATAAGCAGTAGTTATGTAACATTTGAGTACGGAGTTGTTAAAACAATTACGGATTTTAAAGCATTTTTTTGACAACTCCGTTCTTACTCAAATATTACTAAAGTATTGCTTATCCCGAATTTTCAATTCAGAAACCGGAGGTATGTCAATAAAAACCGGGACTATCCTCCGGTTTCTGAATTGAGAATTCTGGATAAGCAATACTTAAGTAGTACTTGAGTACGGAGTTGTCAAAAAAATGCTTTAAAATCTGTAATTTTTTTGACAACTCCGTACTCAAATGTTACTTAAGTAGTTACTGCTTATCCTAGAATTCTCAATTCAGAAACCGGAGGTATATCGCTAGCATTAAGTGATGACAATCGTTTTGCCTAGCGCTTTCCCAACTATGTTGGGGACAGCTTCTACTCTAACTAGATGCGGCTGAATACCAGTATTTTACACGGAGTGTAACATACTGGTACGTTACAGTCATCAGACATCCGCAACCCAGTTATCAATGTTACCGCAAACCAGTTAGGCAATGCCTATATCCTAAGGATGGATCAGTTGTCAGTCTTTCGGGTTTCTGACTAGGTATCCGTAACGAATGTCATAGTTATTCGTATGATACCCGGGACCGAGACGACATCAAGTGATGACAATGATCCACTAATGAAAATATAATACTCGCGGTGAACTTAACAGCTAAAGACCTTTCTTGGTTCGTCTCTCATAATAAACCGTTTTCTGAATAATCACCGGATTTTCGGAATTAATACAAGTTTGCCAAGATTGAAATGACATCCTAACGTCTCATATTCATTCAACGAGTTATAAAATCGAGGCTCTACCATACTGTTTCGAAAGTCACTTATTTGAGAGAAGAACTGGCGTGGAATTCGAAGGTTTTTCTTTTTAAATTTGGTAAATACTGCAATCGTTATATCCTACATAGTTTAATCTCTCAATAACCAACACCGCTTATCTGCGGCGGCCTCCATTGTCTATCTATTGTATCTATGTTTCCGGTAATTGATCAGTTTAACTTTATATGATAAAGAATACGTGATAATCAAAAGGTCCACCCTACTTTTAGGCTTAAGTTTAAGGATGTGTGAACTGTTACGTAGTAACTTAACCCTTCCTACTTCACGACCATTACCATACCAACTACCAAAAGCATTTAAGTTGTGCTATTCACTTGCTCTGTAGGCCAGATTACAGGTGCTTTTAAATCGTCAAAACCGGTTCCAAAAGATGGGTCTTATGGAGCAGAACCGGCAAGAAGCTTCAAGGATACTCTTTTTAAATAATGGATCATGACAATTATACTACAGTAGTGTGAGAATAATAGTATGAGAATGATGCAGGTTAATGTTAGAAATAAACTCAAATAAGAGTAACAAATAGAAGGACACGCCTTTTAGGATTGCCATAGCAGTTAAGTGCTTAGTGATGCAACGCCATTATCACGTTAAAATTACTGGATTGATCTGAAAGAAAGCTTGCTACTCACAAGGACGAGCTACAATATGGCTGAGCTGAGCGATGCGGATGGGCACATGTATGTCATGCTTGTATATAGTTTTCTATTTCTCACTATATCAGTTTATTTCTTACATTAACCAGCATTATTCTCATACTATTTCTCACACCACTGTTATGGAATTGCCATGATCTACTATTTTAAAATGAGTATTCAGGGACTTTCTTGCCGGCTCTTCTCCATAGAACGTACCTTTTGGAACGACGCGATGCACATAATTTTTAAGTTTTAAAAGAGCCAGTCAAATTGAAATAAAAAAAAATTTGCTTTGACTTTGGACCGAACTTTCATTGTCCACCTCTGATCAAGACAGGTTAGACACATTGGTAACGTGTGGTCTTTGAGCATTGCGGTAAAGGCGTTAAGTTAACTTGGCGAACTTTACTAAACGCTGTCCAATCCAGTACTTCTGTCAACTTCGTTTTGTGGTCGTGTCTTCTTTGTTAAAACATATCGTTAGGGTAATTTTAGTCTTAGTATCGTTATGACACCATCAGTCTAGCTTTTATTTAAGTAATACGGTCGGTTTCCAATGTAACTAGATTTAACTGCAGGGCAATTACGTAACGTAACCAACATCAATAATGACAGTTGATGTGTCCAAAACAATATTCATTGCGTGGTACATAGTACTATCTGGAAAAGTCGGATTGTTAATAATACACACGTTGCTATGGAAATTGTTGACCTGTCAAAATCAAAGCGACACAAACGGCAAAAATTGGTCGACACGTTTGGTGCAGTGGCTAAGCGATTGGCTTCTGCGTTACAGGTCCTGGGTTCGATTCCCACACGGAACAAAAATTTGTATGGCCAACAAATGGTTGTTTCGGGTCTGGGCGTTTGTGTATCTGAGATTTGTGTGAAAAAACGCTCCCACGATACAAGACAAATCTTAGTGTGGGGCAATGTTTTAAAAAAAAGCCATAGCGATTACGAGTGTGTTGCGCAATTAGAATGTTGGGTAATAGTATTGTAAGCGGAGCCATTGCCATCTGATTTTTACAACCCAATGACTGGAGCATATCCATATCTATTGGACCGTTTGTCAGACAAATATTAGTACCAATAGTTTATTATGCTACTCTTGTGGTTAGAGTCTATACGGTCCTCCAGGCAAGCTACCAATCTCGCATTAAAGTTTAAGCAGTTTACTGTTTTTGAGAGCCGGAGGAGTATATCTCTTTATATATTGTGTTAGAGCATGTCCACATCTCCACGTCACGACGTCGTCAACGTGGAACAGTGCGGTGACGTGGCACGGTGTGTTGACGTAACGTGCAAATTTACGATGTGGAGATGTGGACAGGCCGTTACTTGGATTTTTGTGCTCCATCGTAGATCCTGTCTGCGACTGCCATCAGGTGCAACTAGGGCAAACCGTAATCAAATCAAAGAATGAAAAAAACAACAAATCATGCAAAAAATATCTATGCTTTTATGCTAAACGAGGTGTGTGTCTTTGAAAAACGCGTTGGAGTTAAATTACTGTTCAATACACAACTGAAAGAAGTCATTTGCTGTATTTATTTATTCTAAAAAATAAAAATAATTTGGAACTATTTATACATGCATCATGTAATAATAAAAAAAAAACGCTTAATCTTGGTTATTAAACATTATGCGCGCTTATTGCTATTAACCTATACATATAATAAAATCGTGGTTTAGTACTAACTAAGAAATTTTTGTCTAGAACTTATAAATCGCGCGGTAACGAAACCATAGCGCGATCTAATTCGACGCCAACGCCATCTAGGGAAGTAAAGATTAAATAAATGTTTGCATGTTTATGCAAGCATCACGTAAAAAGAGCTGACCCAATGCTGTTGACTTTTATAAAAATATATTGTGCTTATCTCCAAGTAACATATTTTTTTTGTTTCATCGCAATCGGTTCACGCATTCAAAAGATATGCAAATAATCAATATCTTCTATACATTTATCAAATCTGTAGACTTTGCGTATCTGTACATAGCAAATATTTTGAAAAAACATGGTTGGGGTGTTAAAAAATAACCAAAAGAACCCATTTTTAACATTTTTGTATTTTGTTTCTTCTGTTTGTTGGTTTGTCTGTTTGTCTGTTTATCTGTTTGTTTGTTCAAGCATCACGTAAAAACAACTGACCCAATGCTGTTGACTTTTATAAACATATATTGTGCTTATCTCCAAGTAACATATGGTTTTTGTTTCATCGCAATCGGTTCACGCAATCAAAAGTTATGCGAATTTTAAGTTTTCTAGAAGAACTTAGCATGTATTAGTTTATTTTCAATAGATGGCGTTACGTGTATCAAATAATGTTGCGAGGAAATATTTTACTACGAATAAATCCACAAATTAGGTACCTAATATTCATTGTTGAATTGGTACCTATTCTCAGTCTACGAAAGGTTTAATGAAATGCTATCCTTATGAAGAAGGAACTAAGCTTTTACAGAAAAAAAACGAAGATATTGTTATTTAGAATTTATTAGGTCAATTTCTTATTGTTGTTCACAATAAAATTAATTCATGATCTGGACTAATAGTAGGATTTTTGTTCATTGAATGTTCATACTTTTTGGGAACGCTGATGCCGAAAATAAGGTCCAAATTCAAATTGAAATCGGTGGCCATGATTATTTGCAAGGAAAGCGCTCACCCAGTGCTTTCGTTGAAATTTAGTATTTCGTAATCATTTTATCTACTCAATGCACTTTTTGGAATGTTTTTCTATATTTTATTTTATTTTGTTCATTATTGTCAGATTTATTCAAAGCCTGTCGCCGTCGTTTTATTAAGTTTATTTAACTGAGTTTTTTTAAGCTTTAGGTAATGTTCCAAAGACGTGGCCATGGAGGGAAAGTGCTTTAAATATTAAAAATAGCAAATTTCACTCAAAGGAAACTTCATTTCACTTTTTTTTAAAGTAAGTAATTACCTTTTACTGATTTTTTTGCCTGAACCGGGAATCGAACTGACAAAGCTTTATGTACCATCCGGTATTATAATATTATGGCACCTGTTGATAGGTATCTATAAGGTCAATAGGTAATAAGGATCAAATCTCTCCAACAAACACACTGTCTTAAATTTAAGGAAGTGCAAGAAATAAGAAGTAACAACAAATAAGTGTTTGAATTGAAATGTAAGTTAGGTAGGTACTTAATGTTAGTTTTTATGGTCTTCCATCAATTTCAGGCATTATGTTTATTGGAGCGATCATATCGATTGGTGAAATAAAAATATAGATGATGTTTTTTCGCGTTTGTGTTGGTTCGATTTCCAGATCAGACTTTTTGAAAGCAGTACCTACCTATTTATAACTTATTAAAATTAAATGAAGTCTTCTATAGGTTTTTTTTTTAAATATTTAAAGTTCTTTTCTATACCTACCACACCTCGAATGAAATCATAATTTAGTTCGCAGATTGTAACAAGACGGCGTTGTAGCTATTTTTGTATCGCGATATGGTTTTGTTACATCTTCAATAAAAGTATCAATATTCAATTATAATCCATTTTAGCAAGGAAATGTATAGAAATAAGCAACACGTTTTTAGTATTACGGTTTTATGAATCTTTACGGTCAATCAAGAGGAGCTGAAACTCTACATAAAGAAATGGTTCAAAAGATATAAGTGTCTTAGTGGGACACCTTTGTCTATTATTATAATAAATGGATTATTTAGTTGCTGCGACACAATGTTGTTTTCCGACTTCCACGCGGACGGAGTCGCGGGCACAGCTAGTAGAAAATAAAGAAGAATTTTACATACAAATTATGTAGTTTAATATAGCATATTTTTATCAATCCTAATGGTAAATAGCCTGTGATGCTACCACCATGTCTCATAGCAGCCACTCTTGCACTGTTCGTCCAGAATTGTACATTTAGTTATTTTAAGTCAGGAGACTTTTGAAACAACACGATAGAAGTATATTCACTATTTTTCTAAAGAAGTACTGTAAAATTGTTATGTTTAAAACTAGCAGTGCCCGCGACTCCATCCGCGTGGAAGTAGGAAAACAACACTGTGTCGCAGCAACTAAATAATGTATATGTACTCAATATATTACAATAATAGACAAAAGTGGCCCACGAGGGCACTAATATCTTTTGAACCATTTCTTCAAGTAGAGTTTCAGCTCATCTTGATTGACCGTTAAGATTCATAAAACCTATTATTTCTACACATTTCCTTGCTAAAATGGATTATAATTGTATATTGATATTTATTGTGAATTAATATGTTACACGTTGTTTACATATTTATGGCTATCGATTGATTGTTATAACTTCATTTCACTATACATAATTATAGTTATAGATAAAAAATAAACAGTTATCACTTATTAAATAAACCACGGCGATGACAGGCTTTTTATAATACAAAAAATACCAAAATAAAAAAAATATACAAAAAGCTAATTTGAAAACTGAGATTCGAACGCAGAACATGTACGGCCACCGATCTCTCACTACAGCATTCTGCTACGCTGATTTCGGACAAATTCTCTGAAATTAGATGATGTTCTTAGGAAACATCTGCTCAATCCTCATTGTAAGTAGCGTGATAATGCATATCTCACGTATTAAGATTATCGTGGATAACACATATCCGACGTGTTGAGTATGTGTAATATGCATGCGGTGCAGTAGGCGGAATATGTGGAAACAATGTTCCGCTGCTCAGCTCCTAAGAGCAATAGCGTGATGATATATATAACAGCAAAAGCGCAGCTCTTTATGCAACACATCAGTGAAAGTCGCATCAAAATCCATCAACGGAATTTTACGTGATTATACATCGCAGTATGTGGAAATAATGTTCCACTGCTCAGCTCTTATGAACAATAGCGTGATGGTATATGTACCAGCATAATTGTCATTTTTTACGCAACACATCAGCGAAAGTCTCATCAAAATCCATCCACGGGATTTTAAGTGATGCCCGGACAGACAGACAGATAGAAAGACAATAATTCCAAAAAAAAAATGTTTTCGTTTCTGTATCAATAGGATAGTAGTACCCCCCAATCGAAATTTCGGAAAAATATTTAATGTGCAGACAAAGTGCACTCTGAGTTTTATTATTAGTATATATTAGTATAGATAAAATACCTTCATTAACTGCTTGTAATACAGAATCGGTAGTAGTTTTAATGGGTTGCTGCTGCAATTTTATTTATTTCCAGAGTAAGGCAAATAGGAGCTAAAAATTAAACTCGTTTAAAATTACATTTGTTTTTCACCTAAAGCTAGAATCTCCGTATATGAATATAATTTCGTAGGTAAACGTGCCCATATTTGTTTAATATTAGATTCAAGGAATATGATTCGCATTTAATTTAATATCTGTTGTTATTGTTAAAAACAACGAGTTTAAATACATATATAATTATTTATTTCACATTTTCCGAAGATGCAGTGGCATTGCAAAAAATCTATGGAAACATAGTATAAACAAAACGAAACAATTGGTGGGTGGGCAACGCGCGGGGAATCGAAGCAATTTAGTTGGAAGCCGCGAGACGATCGTCGATAATATTGACAGGCGGATAATACTTGTTGCAATTGAAATAAAATACAAGGGCGGAGAAATCTCGGACTTTTCTCTAACGAGCATTTTGTAACTTAGGGTCACTATTTTATTTATATTCACACAAGAACAACTTAATAAAATAGATAATATAGAGACAGATAAGTGCAAAGGTACTATTTTTTTCGTAAGGATTTTTTGCCAGCAGACCTGCGACCGGATGGAGCGAATATAAAAACCGGCCAAGTGCGAGTCGGATTCGCGCACGAAGGGTTCCGTACCATTATTTATAAAAACAGCAAAAAAATCATGTCTGTTGTAAGGGAGCCCCCCTTAATTTTTTTATTTTGTTTTAATTTAATTATTTATTTTTAAAGTGAATATAAACGTCTACCTGTTGCCGTTATCAATATCGAGCAAAAAAATCACGTTTGTTGTATGGAAGCCCCCTTAAATATTTATTTTATTCTGATTTTTAGTATTTGTTGTTAAAGCGGCAACAGAAATACATCATCTGTGAAAATATCAACTGTCTAACTATCACGGTACATGAGAAACAGCCTGGTGACAGGAAGACAGACAAACGGACAGCGGAGCCTTAGTAATAGGATCCCGTTTTACCCTTTGGGTACGGAACCCTAAAAACGAAGCCACAGAGTGTATATTATTAAAATAAAAACTATAAACATGAATATAATAAAACTAATATCTATCGATAAATTAGTACATTACTACATAAAATATAAAATACATATACAAATACTGAAATTTAATTTGAAACAACTTACTACTATACTAATAGGTAATTTAAGTGATTTTAATCCGAAACTTTTAGCGTCAACATTTTCTACTTTTAAGAATAAACGAGCTGTACTTCCATCTCTGCTTAATGTTGATTTATACATGGCCCTTTTCCTACTTAGTCTTCATTGCTCTGCACTGGTGACTGATTTTCTTTTCCTTTCGCTGTTTTTGTCTGCAATTCGGTATGTAAAGTAAGTAAACCTAGCTGATTCCAAAACCATTTCGAAACTTTAGTTTTCTAAACCTTACTTTGCTATTTCCAGCACTTAAAATTATAAGATGGTGCTTATTTTTGCATAAATACACGAATACACTTGACATCTATTTGACCTCTTTTCGTCACAGATTCAGTGGAATAGGCTAAATACTTGCGATTCAGAGTCTTCAATATAAAAACAAAGTGTCTAAATATTAGTTTTAATCAATGTATCAACTCTATAACTAAATGTTGTAAAGTAAATCAACATTAAAACTATTCAGTGACGTCACAGAATAGGATCACTAGCAAAAGTTTAAAAAATAATAAAAAAATAACTACCGCGTAGTAAACATTCAAATTAGTTTCTTAAAATAGCTTAAACGTTAAGAAAAAAAATATAAAAAAATACAGAAAAAAAACTTTCGAAATAAACAAAACAAAAGTTAATTTAATGTAAGAAGGAAAACAAAAATCACCCAGAGAAACTTATAATGAAAGTCTGTCAGCAAATTCGTTCTGCCTAGCCTTTTCCCAACTATGTTGGGGTCAGTTTCCAGTCTAACCAGATTCGACCGAATACTTACAAGTATTTATGATTAATTACGGTTTACTCACGTGCATTTTTCGGGATTGCCCGACTAGTTTCGGACCCAAACGGAGCCCTTAATCATGAGCTGATCACGCGGCGAGGTCGCGAGTCGAACTCCTAGTCGGGCAATCCCGAAAAATGCACGTGAGTAAACCGTAATTAATCATAAATATGAATGTGTCTCACGAAAGTAATGATACAAAAATACTTACCAGTATTTTAAAAGAAGCGAAAAAACGTCTGTCAGCACATAATTATAGGCCCCAAATACATGGGCAGTTTTCCAATAACATTGTTACATATGTCGCTAAATAAAATGAAATAAAAATATTGATTTTGCTTAAATAGAAATAAGAAGAAAGTTCCCTCCGTACAACAACGTAACAGATCATAATACTAAATGGTCCGGATTCGATAAATAATGCGATTACTGCGTTAGCTGGTGGCAGCCCTAGAGGTACAGTCGAGTGCTCAGCGCTGATAACAAACAGACATCATCCGGATTTGTGTCGTCATGCGAACGCTCCGCTCCGAATGCACGGAACCAAGTATCTACGAGCAAATAAGTACATTGTTACGGTGATTTGTTCACAAATCTCAGCTTGGAGTTATGAATCGGAATTATTATAAATCGGAACATGTTCATTTGTCGAAATTTAAATTAGATATTGTTAATTGTTTTCTCACGACTGATTGAATTTTCGAAATAAGGTATTTTAGGTTTAGTCGAAATTGTATTTGTCTAAAATCTTGCAGTTCGATTGATTAGTCCTACTTTATTTGAAAAAAAACGTTGCCTTTTCTGAGGGAATAAAGTTTTTTTAGATTCTACCGATAGGAAATACAAAGTGAGGATGGGGAAATGACATTAAATAATACCACGTATTCTATGATGCTTTCTACGATCGTAAACAAGAAAAAGTAATTCTCTGTGTATCTCTGTGTTATTTTTAAGCATGGCACGGAAGCAAGCATGGTGAAGGAATGTCGTTGTGGTTTGTGTCGGTTGTAAATTCTGTTCTACACGTATAAATTATTTATTTATTTATTAGTATAAAATATCGCTTCGGTTTGAACAGGTCACAGACTTACATAACTTCGCGTTGTAACTTGAGGTGCAAAATTATTAAATCGTACCAATTTTCACTATTGAATACACTTTATTCATTTTTTGTGTAACGATCGTAGAACGTATCATAGAATACGTGGTATCATTTAAGATCATTACGTATCCCCATTTTGCAAAAATAAAGTCGCTTCTTAAATTAAATTCTAATTTATAGATTCTGAGATATTAAAATATGAACAATTTTTTTTTATCTCTTCGGCACTATTGGGAATAGATCATGCCGTGGTGAAAAGATTAGCCAGTCAGCAAGGTTGGTAGCGGAGCTTAGGCCCAAGGTGCGCCGGACGTACTGAAGTGTCGTCACTCAATTTAGATACAAACGAAGAAAAACACTTCTGCAAAAACACTATACGAGTAAATTGCTATCACCATAATTACAAAAAGGACCTGAAATAAAAATGACCACTCGCTTTCGAGATAATAAATCATCATACATCTGCGTCTCATGAGTTATCCCTAAGGTTTTAAGCCCATAAATTGCATAGCGAGTTCCGAAGTAAAAGGGTAGCCGGTTCATTATTTAGTCCGTTTAAATCACTAAGTCCTTAAAAGACATTAGCAGGCTTTGTAGCGTTATCGCAGAACACAAAAGAGATTTAGACCGGGACAAGGGGAGGAAGCCGTCACTTTTTATTCAATAATATTTAGCTATATTGTACAGTGTACTGCTTGATTGTACCAGGATCTTTTAATGGTAGGATTAATATTATAATTTGATGCTTTTAATTTTAGGGAAACAAAGAACAGTTATATCTTTTAGCAATGCCTTGTGACTTGATTGATAAATGAATTTGTAGTTATCGCGGAGTTTATCACTGGTAATTGTATATTGTAATGTTATTTTTATCAGAAATAGGAACCTACTTCTTTAAATGTAATTCTGAATACATCTACTACTGAATATAGGCTTATTTTTTCTGAAATTACTTTCCGAAAATCTAATCAATCCACGATTAAGAACCCATAGCACTGTTGTATTGTGAAAATTTGAATATATTTATTAAAATGTGTTGAGAGCAAAAATTTTTGCAATCAGTACTTTGTATTAAAAGGTCTAGACAACTAAATACGTGTACAGCACTTAAGCTAATTGTTTCCGCCATTTGAATATTGCTCGCGACAATTACTCGATTGGTCTGTCGCCAGAGGCCGCTGCTGCACAACGGACCCCTAAATTAATTGCTCTCTGCTCACTTTGTTTTATTTTGATCAAGACAAAACTGACTGTTGAAATCGTACGAAATAAAATAGAGGGGAACAAAAAAAGGTTATTCGAAAATCAATTCGTAAAGAAAATTAAAATGAGTACCAATTTTTATTTATGGAATCATTTTTGACTTATAAACTTTTTAAAACGGGCTGAGTACTGACTAAACTGTTTTATTTTATTATTACTTAATTATATGTTATTTATTTTTCAACTCGAGGAAGTCGAGTCAAGACGTTAGCTCCGAATAGAGAAATGAAATTAAAATAAATAAGCAAAGTGCCTAGGTTTATTAGTTTGTCTAAAGTTAACACCTTATACAGTTTATTGTAATATAGTATCAAGAATCCTGCTGAAATATATCAATTCCATTAAACGTTACCTGAACAAGGATCAACAAACAGGTGTAAATAATATTTCCTCAATCTGTGCCTTTTCCTGGATGATATCCGGATACATCCCGCATCCCGGACTTCTTGCATCGATAACAAGCTATTCATGATAGTTTATTGAATATCAACATCTTTGATTATGAATATGATATCTGCATTTGTGTTATTAAGTTTTCTAGCTGGCGGACCCAGACAAACTTAATTATCTCGAGTTTATTTAAAAAATCTAAACAGGTTTATAGGTTCCGGGACTATTGGTTTTAGTATTGTTGTGAAAAATATAGTGTTTGAATGAGATCTATGTCACGAACGTGTGTTTGCAATAAGACATAAATTCACCAGCTTGCTGTAACCTATTTGAGAAAGCCTATAGTGTGTCATACGTTGCTTAGATTTTTTGTCGGTTTCGCTCCCCCATTAAATGTCTTCATGGATGTCTAGGATAACTTTTTATTAATTTTAACACCTTTAAATCAACTGGAGGAAACTATTTTTAATTTTTTGGCCATCACTCATCAGAGTTGGTGGTTTTTTTTCGTAATTATTAGCGGTAATTCAAAACATTTCCTCTATTACAAAATTGAATAAAAAATCTGTAACGAATATTTTTGGTTAGTAATTTTCAAATGTGAAATGAAAATTACTATTCGTTTAATACACCGTGTCCCAGAAAGTAGTGTCAAGCGGAAATCCAGAGATAGAGCACCCTTAGAGGTACCCGAAATGCCCCCATGTATGTTCCGCGATTTTTTTGCAGTTTTCGAGTTATGATTTCTTTTCATGTCTTGACAAACAACAAAACTCTAACTTTAATGAAATTTTTGATCATAGTCTCATGAATACATGATAAAAATGCGTGTTCTGTTCATCTATAGTTTGGAAAAAATAACTATTCACGTCACTATGACCAAAAATGTTGTTAAAGTCAGAGTTTAGTTAAGGGTAAGGTGGTGGTTAAGGATGCTCTACCTCTGGACTTCCTGTTGACACTACTTTCTGGGACACGGTGTATATCCTAAATAAGTTGAGTTGTGATTATGTTTTTGAATACTCTATCAACCATAATGTTCAATGAAACCCAACCGATTCCACAGTTTTGTAGGGCTATGTCATGTTGTAAGAATTGTAAGTGTTTACATAGAAAATAAATAAATAGATAATCACAAGCTCTTTTCACGATATACACCCGATTCCCACCAGTCGCCAGTTGATCTTGAGCTTTGAATTACGACTCATCAGTTTGGACCTCTTTGGAAATCAACATTGGGGTGACATGGACCAGAATAGACCAAATTAACTAAGTAACATATAAAACAAAATAGAATATAGTGTCTTTTGAATACTTTTAACAAGAATGAAGTTTCAGAAGTCGGTGGCTTTTATTTGTTTCAGTGTATAGTTGCACCGACTTCTGAAACTGTTAATTTTACATTATGGTAATTATTTTACTCCTTTTAGTTTTTCTTTGAAGTCGGTTTTTACTTTTTTTTAAAGTTTATTTTTTATTTAATACGTTTTAGTGCCATAAATTTAACGACACGCACCCCCTCCTCTTTTCCAGTAGTCAGTTCTCAACAACAAATATAAACAAAGCAATATTAGTAGTTTGAGAATTTTGCTTTGATCCGATGAGGAGTTCCGTTCCATATCTCTGAAGTTCATGGTCTAATCATAACAAAATTCATATGGGACCAATCGGAAAGTATACCCTTTCGAACAAAAAAAGAATTTTTCAAATCGGTTCATAAATGACGGAGATATGAGGTAACAAACATAAAAAATAAAAAAAAAAACATAAAAAAAAAAATACAACCGAATTGAGAACCTCCTCCTTTTTGAAGTCGGTTAAAAATAGAATATAGTGTCTTTTGAATACTTTTAATAAGAATGAATGCCAGCATAGTTTCGTACTCTGCCTTTCAACTTGGTAATAACCTGTTTTTACTATATCTATTTAAGATTGCCCTTGATTTTGCCAAAGTTAAGATTGAATTAAACTTGTACAGTGCTACCAACATCAAAATTAAAACTAATGTCAGGACGGATGGTAGCAATATACTTAGAGCGGTTACGCACTGCTCCGATCCGGTTCCGTGACAATACGGATATTAAAAACTCGGACCAAATTTGGATATTGCTTTTCGCACTGCATCCGATCCGAATTCGTGAAAATACGGATCTAGAGACAAAAAACCTCGGACCGAATTCGGATAACGCTTACGCACTAATCTGATCTCTGATCCAAACCAAGCAATTCAGGGGCCATCTTTGGCATATGTCTGATTTGATCCGAGGTAATGCGAAAGCGTTCATACAAATAGTACTGCGGCTACTTCGGTCCGTGAATATTTCTTCCGAATAGGGAATATGCATGTAACTTTTTTTTTCTCTTAATCAATAAAGCACATTAATATAAACCCAAGAAAAGTATTAAAAGTCAAATGTTACTATTATTTCTTGCTCAAAACAATTATTAAACTTCAACAATTTTCTTCTACAGTTCAAACGTCCTTTATTGTCGCGGTCATAATGTGACGTCATAATCCAACATCCTGCTTTGTTTACATCTCTTTTTTAGCCACAAATCATGTAAATTAAATTATTTCTTGTGCTTTATTCAAGCAGAAATCGCACTTACTAACTTAACCTCAGTGAGAAATCAAACAGTTTGCTAAGAAAAGATTATTTAAAGATTAATTCATATGGATTTTGATGTCAATTCCGGCATTTTCGAAGACGACGCGTTTCGAGATTGCGTTCCGTTCCACGAAAAAAACGTAACATAAAACAATGAATTGTAAAATAAGTAATGAGTTAAAAAATGTAAAAAAATGCAATTTGTGTCTTGACTACTATACAATGTATATCTAAATAATGAAAGAGTTTTGAATTACATGCATATTCTCTATTGGAGACTCATGGATGACGAAGAGAAATCGGATGACGGAAGTCGGATCTAGTGCGTAAACTACCACACAAATAGTTCTATGACTACTTCGGAACGTATTTTCTCGGATTCGAATCGGATCCAGTGCGTAACCGTTCTTAAGGTTACTGATGAATGCCCAACTTCAGCTGTTTCAGCTTGTCGAGATGAAACGAAGTCTCACAACAAGAGTTTTGTTTTATCTGTTTGGTAAACATTGGGAAAAACAAAAATTATTCTTTAAACAAGTATAACACGAAATCGAAAGTACATTATCAATATTATGCATTACCAGTATTTTTTTTATAAAATTAGCGCTTTATTGATATCATTTTGAGAAATGACTATTGTATTCATCTCAGTGTCGCCATGTTCCAGTTTCATAATACTGATAGCTTTAACGCACCTAATATATATAATATATAGGTAAGCCAGGTATACCTGATTGTAGCTAAGGAGACAAACCCTTGTTTAGATACAATGGTAGTGTAACATTATTCAAATATTAATCCATAGAGACTGTAGAGTTCCACCATAGAGTTTGACGTCAAAGTGTTGTGTTACTTAACTAATTGGTCGTCAAAGCTTTCGCCTTAGGGTTTGCGGATGAAATTTTAATGAGCTGTTGGCTTTTCTGGTCTTGATGCGGGTGGACATGGCCAATTAATGATATATTTTGTGCAAAGACTTGACGTTTGAATATTAATGATAAGTATTGAAGGTAGATTTTTACGAGAAGTTTAAATGAGTTGAAGTTAGTTGAAAAAATCTGTTGCCGTTAGGCAAACTGATTTATAAAAGCTTACTATGATAAGGTAATAGGTAGGCATGTACTATATAGTTATCAGTGTCGTGCAAGGTATTTAACACGATTAACTTAGATAATAAACAGACGCTACAGTTATTCCTGAAACGTCTTTTTTTGAAATGAATGTAGGTTTCCACTTGTTTTTCTCACGACGAAATAACATGAGCATCAGAAATGAGTGCCAGCCCCAGTGCTAAAGTAAACTATGCCGAGCTAATCGTGTCGTCATCTCGCGAGATCGATAGATCGGGTGCCGCCGTGATGTCTGTCCGTCGGGACGGCGCGGCGCCCCGGCCGCCGGCAAGGCGCGGCGCCAAGGGGACGCGAGATCCGCAAATAAATCTTATAAACCGCTACTGCTATAAATTATTTATATTTGTTATGATTTCTATCTCGTTATATCGATTAGCCTTTTATTGGGGTTAATTTTCAGTTATAAGGAGCAAGTTTTGTTAATTAGGTACCTACTGCTTAAGTGTTATCTTTATTAAGATATAGAAAAAGAGGCACTAATATGTAAAGCTCAAAATTCTGATTTAGAGTACTTTTTATTTTGATATATAAAAGAATGAACCACTTTTGGTTTACAATTTAAATGGTCTGTATTAAAATTGGCATATTTTATGTACATACACATTATTAGTTGATGGATCATACATATGTGCATCTGAACTGAAAGATCAAATCTTAAATCCTGGCAAAACAAAAAATTTACTTTTTTAAATTGCGTTTAACAAATTTTTGGAGTATTTCATCAGGTTTTTATATTATTTTACTGCTTTTTAATTCTGCCTTTTTGTTTTGCAATGATTTAAAATTTGATTCCTAAGTTCACATGCACTCATGCATAAATAGATCAGTGTCCACTCTTAATTATTTACAATATAACTCCCTCTATCAAAATAACTTCAGAAAAATCCAATCACACACCGCCCATACCGAGACCCCGAATTAAAAAAAGTATTTTTACATCCCTCTGACTTATACTCATTAAATGAACTAAATAGTCGTAATGAGAATCCTCTGTGAAAGGACACAGATTTAATTTGCTGCGTGGACGCGACCACAGCCGGTCGGCAGGGCGGTACCTACCGCCAGTATTAATCCTACTTCAAAGGACACACTGGAATTACAGACTCCTATATACGTATAGCGGTATTATATTCAAATGACGTAGTTTGACTTGCACGGAGTTAATTATTTCTGGCTCTTTGTAACTCAGCCAGGACTTAATTGAATATGGGTATTATTTTATAAATTAATATGTTGTATTTAAAAATAATTTTGAAGTTGTTGCTAGTTGTTTAAGTGTTTGGTCAAAATAATACAGACATCTTGGAGATACACTATTAATAAAATTATTTATAAATAGTAAATAATATTTTATACTACAAATAATATTGTTGGATAATAATATACCTACAACACAAATTTTTAGTATACGCAAAAACCGGGACACCCCGACAAGATTTTAATCAGAATTACCGGAGTATGTTTTTTTTTTTTAAATCTCCAAGTTACACCTTAGTTTATGTTGCGTTAAGTTCCCCAATAAAGTGTGAAATGTGTGAGATGTGCTATGCAGGGGTTGTCTAATACACGGAAACTGACCGAGCGGACCGGCTCAAGCCTCAAGGTTTCCCGTCTATTATTATGCACAGAAACCTATTGAAAGAAACCTGAAATTTATGAAAAAAAAACCAAGATTTAACGTAGTATAAAAACTATGCTAATCGATTCTCCTAGTGATTCTGAACGAACTAGTTTAAGGTTTAGTGTATACTAAAACTAAACTTGTATAATCAACTTACGATGCAATAATAAAGCCCCAAGAAGTGACGATGCTTAAGTACGTCCGGTGGGCTCTGGACAATCAGCCCCGCTACTAATCTTGCTAACTAGCTAATATTTTCACCATGGCACGAGCTATCCTCATACAGCTCATGCCGACACGAGAGAAGAAGAATAATTATAATCATAGTTCTGTCTCAAAATTTGATGCAATTTACAGAATTAACGAACAATGTGACTTAGATAGTTTTCATTCATTTGTAACAGTAAATCAAATCAAATCAAAAAATTTTATTTCACATAAACTATTACAGGCGCTTATGAAAAGTCAAATTTAGGTGCACGGTTCCAATTAGTCGTTTCCAATGGAGAAAAGCCGGCAAGAAACTACATGGTTACTTTTTTAAAATCCATACCTTTAACAATTTGAGTGGGTACAGTTTTGACTCAGAATAGTTATGTGAGAGCAATGTAGATTTAAGAGAAGGAACCACACAAAAAAAATATGTAAAATATGGTCAAAAATAAATAGGTATCCAGGCATCAAGCAAGTCTACAAAGCTCTCACATTTACAAAAGGTAAAAAGACGCTAAACTATATAAAACAACTGACATGGTTAATTGTCATCAAAACACATTACAAAGAAAATCACTGTTTAATAAGATAAAGATATCTTGAGAGTAACGATAGTAATAAAAAAAGAAAGCTAATCGTAATGAGGTTAGTAAGTAAGAAGTGTCGACGGAAAAAACATTTATTTTAGGCAAATTTATAATTCCACCACTTTTCTAACCAACGCAACGTAGAGATTGAGTGCAAAAAATCAGTGTGAATTAAAACAAATACGGTTGTCTGGCGCCAAACAGCGGGCAGACGTCGAGGCGCCCGCTCATCCCGCTTTCGTGCGCCTTCATAAACTACTATGTTACCAAATCGCACAGAGCACTTGATAACTTTCGTATTAGTTTTCTTCCACAAGCTTTATATTTATACGTGAACATGGAAAATTGTCGCATTATACATGGTGAACTCGTATTCAACGTATTTCTTGTAAGGCGTGACAGTGTGTCCTATATGCAACAAATTAGCATGTCATAATACCCTAGGCAAAAGTCAGTAGATTTCGAGAAATTTAATTTTTTATAGTTTTTTTGTAAAATACCCAGTATTCGTTATTAAATATTATTTATCTTTTATTTTTCAAATTGAAAAGCTTTGATTTCCATATTAACTTGTAACGGACACTTTAACAAAGCCTCGTGTGTAATAATGTTAAATTATACCAACCAGTGGAAAGTTATCGTTTATCAGTGTACTTAGTTACTAATTGTTTTATGAAATCATCCAAACACGATTTAATGAAGGATGATTATCATAAAAATTGACTATGACACTAAGCGTATAAGATACGAGAAATATCTTTATTTTATCAACTATTCAAGGAGATAAGAATGTTAAAAAAATATTTCGAAATTCTTGTAAAATGTTTGAAAATACTGACAAGATATTTTTAGGCGAATTAAACGCGTGTTTACATAGTAACACTTTTCTATTTGAGATTTTACTGTTACTTTGCATCTCTGCGCCCGATACAAGCCTTAAATCTTAATGATAGCTCGCTTTTCGTGGCTGTTTTATTATCTGCCTCAACACTTTTACTGAGGCCACATGCATCAGTGTGGAGTAGACCGTCTTTAATGTAGCCCCAAACATAAAGGTCTGGTGAAGTCTTTCTGGTAATTTCGATGCCCACGGCCCTCTCAGAAAGACGTCTCCAGACCTTTATGTTTGGGGCCCTGTTAAAGATGGTCCACTCCACACTGATGGCCTCAGTAGAAGTGTTGAGGCAGATGAAATAAAAGAGCCGTAAAAAGCGAGCAATCATTTAGATTTAAGGCTTTTACCGGATGAAGAGGTCCAAAGCAACAGTCAAATCTCAAATAGAAAAGTGCTGTTAGGTAAACATGCATCTAATTAAATATAACACTAGCTGACCCGGCGAACTTCGTACCGCCATATTTTTTTAAAATTTTATTTTATACTAACCTTGTCCTGATAATAACGAACACACACAAAAAAAAAAAAAACAATTTGGTGCAGTCGTTCGGAAGTTATGCGCGTACATACATTTGAGTGATGCATTTTTATTTATATAAAAGATTACATTCTACATGAGTATTTGTTACCAAACTTTTATACAAAACTCTATAAAACGTTGTCTACTCTGTCCGTCACCTACTCTGTGTCTCGTCGATCGACATTCGTCGTTTTGTCTGCGCCTCGATCTCCACTAATGTACGTGGTGTGCAAATATTTGAGTTCGCCAAGACTTATTGATCAGGAGTGAGATCATGACGGCTCGCACTCCACGCTTCCGTCACGTTTGGAGTGCTTGTAAGCTGGTGTGCGTGCAATTTTGCACTTTCCCCGACCCTCGCACACTGCGGGGAAAAACAATGTTTGACACGAATCGATGCACTTGTTTTGCTCAGAAACTGTGGTAGATTTAGGTACCATTTTGTCTTTAGTTTTCTAATCGTGTAGTAGGTAAGTAGCTATTCCTTTTTTTTGAAGATTGTAATAAAGTACACCCTTGTGAACAAAAACTTTCTTGCAACAACTAAAACTTTCAATTATTTCTATAAATTCTCTGTTACAACTAAAATTTTCTAACCTATTTCGTAAATCTATTTCGTTGTTACACCTAACTTAAATTATGTAAACAAAGGTTTATTTTTCCTAACCGAAGTTGTTGCGTTTGTTATTAGGAAACCTACTAAAATAAAGTGAGTATATTTGTAAATGTTCCATAATATTTGTAGCAAGTTAATATAAGCTGAACATTTCAGTACTCGATCGAATTTCCGGTCGGTAACGACGTTGCGGGCCAGTGCCAGGAAATACCGTTAATGCATGTCAATTGTTGTACCCCTAACTTTGTTGAACACCACTCAGCAGGCGACAATACTCGCTGTCATTTTAAAATATTGAGAACTAAACGTTTTTAGAAGATTTTGGCAGGATACGAACTGGGAATATTTTACATTAGCATAATTTATATTTTCATAAAGATATGCTAAAAAAGGGCTCTAGTTTTAATCAATCTATGAGGTTAAGCAATGTTGCTCCGGTCAAGTCTGCAATGGGTGACCGCTGTTAATACCTCGATACCCTTTCGGGCTGTCAAGGGATCGTCATATGTATTTCTATCACGGTAGACAAATTCATAAGCCTGACTGCTTATTGCTAAAACCAGCTTATTCTCCGCAGAGAATTAATATTAGCTGTGAGTGATCGTCGTGACACCTGGGGCCCATTTGGTGAAACTACTCTGGAAATCTGCACTCCATATTTTGGAATTATTCTACTGAATTTATGTACCAAATTATGACCAACTGAATTTATGTGTCCAGCTGCACAGATTGGGACTTGCCCATAAACCAAAAAATGTATTGAAAAACTATACTACACAATATTTTATCTAAATCAAAATAATAATAGTGTAAATCAGGTAAATCCTACTGCTAAGAAAGAAAACATTATCTGTGTGCTACTCTGTAGACCAAAAATAAGCCTAGACTTTCCACATTCACTCACACAGATTGTAAGTCAAAACAAGTGATGCACGCTCAAGTCACACTCACCGCGCACTATTGTGACGGGGTGAGCAGACGCGCAGCTTCCCCGTATGTACACAACAAAGGGTTGCACTGCTATTGCTTAATGGACAGTGAAGGCTGAGATAGCGACGTGATAAATCACCGACGTGATTACCGAGCCATTATCTAAAATACAATCTCGGGGGCGACAACTTGGAGAAAGTTAAGTTGTTGATGTAATTGACGGTGACGCGCTGCCGTTGTCTTTATTAGATCAAAGTTATGGAGTTTTTTTCGGGAGCTGCGAAATTTATCACTAAACTGAAATTTGGATACACTGTTTTTACTTCTGTGGATATCGAAATATAATTACTTACCTATATCAAAACACGTGAATGATAGAAACCACAAAATTGCATTTCTCCATGCAGAGCACCCTCGGTAGTCGATCAACGGCAAACAAATAAGCGTATTGGTACAATCGAGTCTATTTCATGCAAGCCCCTCAAGTGACGCTCTCAAAGAGAAGCCGGAGCGATTCGTCCGCGCCGGCTTGCGGCGCTCCTTTGAACAACGCGCACAAAGTTACAAAGGCAGAGCTTACTACGTGTGGATATTACGAACTCAATTTAATGAAGCAATTTAAAAAATCTATTGAAAAATCTTTTCTTTTAATTATTATCAAAGAAATTACTTTCAAGTAAAAATATGATTCATTCAATGTATATAAGTTATTTAGCTACAGAACAAAAGTTCCAAAACACTTCTTAAATGTTGCCTAAATAGGTATTCACGTAACGTCGACGACAAAGACAAATTAATAACGATGGCTCACCAATATTCATCAATCTTACAATAAACACTTACATCGCATCGTATTGAAATGTAGGCTTAGTATTTAAATGGGTTCCCATTTGTAGTCCCGAAACATGAAAATAGCGTGGCTCTCAAACAGAGGGGTTGCGTAGACTTAATAAAATGCGCAAAGCGTCCGCTGACAAGGATGTATGCAAATCAGCTGACTGAGTTGTAAGCAGATACCAGAGAGTGGTAAACATGGCGATTATTAACGTAATAAAAGTATTCGATATTCATAATTATAGTTTCTCGGAAAGCAGCATAATCGTAATTCTTATATGTAGAAAATCTACTTACATTCTACATTCATTTAAAAGGGTTCATAACAAACTTCCTGCTCCTAGTACACAATCTTTAATATAGCTTTGTTGAATATTGCAAAAGAATATACGTCGCATGAGTTGAGTGCCGCCTCTATAGCTTCGCTAGTCTACGGTGGGCGTACTTTTAAAGTATATTGCGTATCCTCATACATACGTATGGTGAGGGTTATTGTTGTTTTTCAAAGCTGGTAGCGTTTCGCCCATCTGAAAGGGGTTTTACCGCGGTTTCACTTCGCCTCCAACAGATTTGTAGCTATGCATTGCACATTTAATACACGGTGGGTGCTTTTATAACCCGCGGTCGGATTTATTGAGTGTTTAGGATTCATAAAAACGTTATGTGAATTCATTATATTATTTTATAGGTTCCTTGGTGAATCACATTGTATAATTTGTCGTACGACGATTGTGATTAAAGATTTATGGTCAAACATCATAAACATTGTTTATGTGAAATTAAGCCAGCAAGACGTTGTAATAATGCATCCTATATTTTTAGCCATTCATCTATCACAAAATAAAAATGGTTCGATACTAAATTGGATTAGCCTTGTCTAGGAGTCTAGACTGCAGCTCTTAAATGATCTAAACCAGAATCTCCTATAAAGTATTACGAACTTTGATCATATTTTACTATAATGTAAATCTACTATCATCTACCGGATGTTTTAATATGAATGTATAAAAAAAAACCTTGAGAAAAGGGTCCCGATTCAGTGTAGCATCTCAGCATCGCGATACGATCAAATGGATGCAACTTAAATAGGCATTAAGAAACATTTTTGCGACCTCTTCCGAGATAAGTTTCTCTTGATCCCCGACCATTGTGATAGTCATCTGTAGAAAAGTCCGTGGAAAGCCCCGGACTCATTCGCCATTCATGGGGCGATTTGATTTACTTAAGATCTTTGGCTTGATACTGTCTATTAAGCGAGTGGTTCACGAATGAGGACGGTCGTTTTTATAAAAGTATAATGTGATGTGTTGACCAAGATATATCTTATATCTATACATTGATATCTATATGAGGTCTAATAATAGAACTTATAGAGCAGACTGAGATTGGGAAGTATTGTTGTCGTTGGCTGGAGTTTTCATTTCTTTTTATGATTGACTGATATGAATTCATTGATAGTTTTATATAAAACTAGCTTTTACCCGCGGCTTCGCTCGCGTTAGTTTAGATTTTTTTTTTAAACTCTTAACACTCTACTAAAGTTTCTATAATAATATAATTCAATCATGATTCGAAAGACACGTGGCGGTATCTATGAACGTTATTTTTGTTTTCCTCGGGAACAGTACTTTTTTTCGGGACGAATGGTACCCTATGACCGTTTTTGTACACCTGAAAACGTATATGCAAAATTTCAGTATGATCGGTTCAGTGGTTTAGGCGTGAAAAGGTAACAAACTTACTTTCGCATTTATAATACTAGTTAGGACTAGTTAGGATGGGTTTGTAAAGTAGTCAAAAATAATCTATCGATAAATTTATGTTTATGTATGTATAGATATTATTAGAAAACAATAGCATAGATTTTAGTCATGCCCAGTAGGGCGGGCAGGATTTGATTTGATTTGAGTACAAAGTTAACAAAATTCAACCTCAATGTTTTTTCTTTCTAATCAAAAAGTAGTTTCGGAGGTGGGAGGTAGTTTTTTATAGAGTTGGTTTACAAAGGAGGTGCAGTAGGGTGGGTTAACGCGTGGTTCCGGGCGAGCGGACGGACGATTTATAAAATGAGTTTGCGGTGCAACCAAGCCGTGATACCCCATTGGTTACGTCTCACTTCTTTATTAGTGACGCTCCGTTTGTGACATTGCGTAGTATCGATGAAAATATTAATTTAGTCGTTATCATATTTATAAAAGATAGTCTGATAATACTGGTCATCATAGCATAGATAGCTGGTAGTTATACATAAAATCATGGCATTGAAATTGTTTATGCTGGTTGGATATCATGATGGTAACATCACAGGCCGTTTACTATTAGTATTAGTAATACTTGTTTCTGATGCTATCTGCATAATTTGTGAGTACCTAACATTGGTCTTTAATTTGTACTAGTAGCAATAGCGCGCATAATCTTTAACAACCAAGATTAAGCGATATTGTTTTTGTTATTATGTGCTGCGTGTATGTCGTAATAAATACATAGATTCAATTATATTTTATCAATAAACTCAGTTTCATTAAATTTTGTAGTAAATTCGGTAGTTATATCAATGTAGGTATTATTAAGAAAAACACTTTTTTAACTGTGCAGTAACTTATTAATCTCTTATCTAGATTAGACTGCTATGCTGGTTTAGCGATCTAGATGACGTTAACATATCTTCTCTTCTTTTTATGAGGTTCTACTAAGGAACGACGATATGGAATAAAAGATTCAAGACCGATTTTTGAAAAACTGTTTTCATTACTTTTTTTTTAAATCTTCTCTTTCCATTTGTTACAATTTTCATCTGTTTTGTTACCTGACGTATTAATAACTTACATATAGCTGCAGTCTTTAGTTCATGAAAATATCGTTATTAACGACTAAGCAGTTGTATAGTTAGCAATAAAGCTATATTATGGCTGAAAGCTATATTATGCAATTGCATATGAGCAATTCAAAGCAAGCTTCTCCTGGTGCTAACTAAGCTAGGTTTAAGCACAAGGTGAAGCTCGTGACCAATGTTTTTTTTTGTTTTATATCCTTACCATTCAGAGAACAGTAGTAGGTCCTAGGTTAAAAAAGAGAACTCAAAAAAATTTGGTTATTCAAAAATGTACTGTCAAAACTGTTATATATTTCAAGTCAATAGGTCCAGGGAAAGAAAAAAAAAAGAAAATTTTTACTCAACTAACTATTTTCACTTCGACACGTTTACAGTTTAAACTTGCAAGATCCGACTAAAACAAACATGCGACATTAAAAAGCGAAGTAAATGAAAAATAATAAAAAATAAATAAAATCTATACATATAATAAAATCGTGGTTTAGAAGTAACTACGAAATTTTTGTCTAGAACTTATAAATCGCGCGGTAACGAAACCATAGCGCGATCTAATTCGACGCCAACGCCATCTAGGGAAGTAAAGATTAAACATGTGTTTGCATGTTTATGCAAGCATCACGTAAAAAGAGCTGACCCAATGCTGTTGACTTTTATAAAGATATATTGTGCTTATCTCCAAGTAACATATTTTTTTTGTTTCATCGCAATCGGTTCACGCATTCAAAAGATATGCAAATAATCAATATCTTCTATACATTTATCAAATCTGTAGACTTTGCGTATCTGTACATAGCAAATATTTTAAAAAAACATGGTTGGGGTGTTAAAAAATAACCAAAAGAACCCATTTTTAACATTTTTGTATTTTGTTTCTTCTGTTTGTTGGTTTGTCTGTTTGTCTGTTTATCTGTTTATCTGTTTGTTTGTTCGAGCATCACGTAAAAACAACTGACCCAATGCTGTTGACTTTTATAAACATATATTGTGCTTATCTCCAAGTAACATATGTTTTTTGTTTCATCGCAATCGGTTCACGAAATCAAAAGTTATGCGAATTTTAAGTTTTCTAGAAGAACTTAGCATGTATTAGTTTATTTTCAATAGATGGCGTTACGTGTATCAAATAATGTTGCGAGGAAATATTTTACTACGAATAAATCCAGAAATTACCTAATATTCATTGTTGAATTGGTACCTTATTCTCAGTCTACGAAAGGTCTAATGAAATGCTATCCTTATGAAGAAGGAACTAAGCTTTTACAAAAGAAAAAACGAAGATATTGTTATTTAGAATTTAGTAGGTCAATTTCTTATTGTTGTTCACAATAAAATTAATTCATGATGTGGACTACTTAATAGTAGGATTTTTGTTCATTGAATGTTCATACTTTTTGGGAATGCTGATGCCGAAAATAAGGTCCAAATTCAAATTGAAATCGGTGGCCATGATTATTTGCAAGGAAAGCGCTCACCCAGTGCTTTCATTGAAATTTAGTATTTCGTAATCATTCTATCTACTCAATGCACTTTTTGGAATGTTTTTCTACATTTTATTTTATTTTGTTCATTATTGTCAGAACTATTCAAAGCCTGTCGCCGTCGTTTTATTAAGTTTATTTAATTGAGTTTTTTTAAGCTTTAGGTAGTGTTCCAAAGACGTGGCCATGGAGGGAAAGTACTTTAAATATTAAAAATAGCAAATTTCACTCAAAGGAAACTTCATTTCACTTTTTTTTAAAGTAAGAAATTACCTTTTACTGATTTTTTGCCTAAACCGGGAATCGAACTGACAAAGCTTTATGTACCATCCGGTATTATATTATGGCCCCTGTTGATAGATATCTATAAGGTCAATAATAAGGATCAAATCTCTCCAACAAACACACTGTCTTAAATTGAAGGAAGTGCAAGAAATAAGAAGTAACAACATATAAGTGTTTGAATTGAAATGTACCTAAGTTAGGTACTTAGGTACTTAATGTTAGTTTTTATGGTCATCAATTTCAGGCACTATGTTTATTGGAGCGATCATATCGATTGGTGAAATAAAAATATAGATGATGTTTTTTCGCGTTTGTGTTGGTTCGATTTCCAGATCAGACTTTTTGAAAGCAGTACCTACCTATTTATAACTTAGTAAAATTAAATGAAGTCTTCTATAAGTTTTTTTTTAAATATTTAATGTTCTTTTCTATACCTACCACACCTCGAATGAAATCATAATTTAGTTCGCAGATTGTAACAAGACGGCGTTGTAGCTATTTTTGTGTCGCGATATGGTTTTGTTACATCTTCAATAAAAGTATCAATATTCAATTATAATCCATTTTAGCAAGGAAATGTATAGAAATAAGCAACACGTTTTTAGTATTACGGTTTTATGAATCTTTACGGTCAATCAAGAGGAGCTGAAACTCTACATAAAGAAATGGTTCAAAAGATATAAGTGTCTTAGTGGGACACCTTTGTCTATTATTATAATAAATGGATTATTTAGTTGCTGCGACACAATGTTGTTTTCCTACTTCCACGCGGACGGAGTCGCGGGCACAGCTAGTAACATAATAAAAATATAAATAACAGAGCGCATCACATCACTATTTCACGGGCATTTGTCGCGGGACGTCACCATTTTTCCCTCACTGCGCCGCCATCAGTGGAAAGTTAAAAGCATTGAAAGACATATCGCGGGTTCCTTCCAGGCTCCATTGTTCTCTCGCCCTTTGTCCCGCGCCGAATGTTTTAATGTAATTGGCTTTGTGAGACGATTTTTTTACCCCACTTTCCCCGGCGTGTGTGCGTAACACACGAAAAGTTTCGGTTATATCCACTCGACTGGTAGTAATGTAACTTAGTCTTAATAATTACAGGTTTCTCCTCGTTAAAAACTGTATAGAACAATAGATTGGTATAAGTCAGGAATGAAGTAAATATTAAATATTGTAGTTAACGTAGGAAAAATATTTGCAGTAATTCTAAAACATTCCTACATGTATAGCTTTTAACCGTTAACGTCCCGACCGACGACCCGGGTCGTCAGTGCCATTGTTTATCTACTGTGTCTATAATTACAGTACTTGAGTAATTAATATTAAATGACCTTTGCATTAAAAGTTGTACGTTACTCATAGTCAGAAAGCTACAGAACTATTACTACAACATCCTTCCTATTTTAACCACCCCATCTCCTCTGACTCCAGTAAGTGAGTTGGATATAAATTGGGGCATTGTCTGTGAATCTGGAGCATTCGCGAGACTTTTAGGATCATTCTGCAATACGAAGAAACGTGCTAAAGTCCAATACTGTATGCTTCTCCTTCTTGTTTATTGAATTTCCTTAAGGACAGACAAGGATAGATAAGGATTGATTATTATTATCGCCATAGAATTTTTGCAGAATAAGATAGCTGATCTTGAATGAATTCCCTTTTGTTTTCTCGCTCTGATGCTGTTTCGTTTCGCTCTGGCGCACAGGACTTAGCACTATATACACTCCTGTCACCAGAATACAGGATCAATCCGCAGTGTGATTCGGTACTTTTTTACAATTAATATTACTTCATATTATGGTGGAAGGTTTAGCGAAATAAATAGAATCTAGACGGTTTTATGATTTTGTGCTGATCTAGTATTGAAAACAAATTAACACACGTCTTTACTGGTGGAAAACTACGATTGATCGTTTTCCGGACTACGCTATGTTTAAGATACTGCTGTAATAAAACCGTTTGCTACACCTAGTGTACAGGACTATAACTTCAAATTCTCAATTGTTGTTTGAAAGATCTAATTTTCAGCAATTGACATTCATGTTGGTTATTAGATAGTAATGATTACAGATATGTATCGCTATCGCATAATGAGATGATAACCTCGATGCGTTATTGGCCTTTATAACTAGAAAGGTTGAGAAAAGGTTGAATTTGAGATAGTGTATAGCAGTGGCGTAGGGTGAATTTTCTTAAAAGGGAAGCCGAACCAAAAAATGCTTACCTTGCTCAAGTGTGATACGTGAATTCCAGTAACTACTCGTTTCGAAAGGGAAGCCGATAGGAATCGAGTTGTATGGAGCCTTCGCCACTGGTGTATAGGTATTCAATTATCACGTCCACAATTGCGGGGAATTGCACATTAATTCTTGACCCTACAGAATTATTTAATTGAATTAAAATTGCTTTTGATAACACACGATAGCAATGCTACTTTTTATTCCAGCTTATCATTGCTAAATGCTGGATGCAGTATTTTATGAAAAGGAACTTTAGCAGTTGATAACTAAGGATGTCTTCTATACTTATAAGGAAGCGGCAAAGGCTATTTTGGAAATAATTTATGGCACTGCAAATTATAATTAATAAAATAAATGAGCAACAAGTCAAACGTCTTTGCAGAATATCACTGTGAGTGAGGACAGAGGGAGCGTGGCACGCATTTCTGGCTAGTTTGATATCAGCTCCCGTCACATCACTACCGTTGCTTCGTTCCCGTTAAAATATACGATAAATTACTCTTGATCAATCGTTTTCCCTGTACTTGACCGAAGTTTGAGACAATGACCGCGTTATATTGTGAAATATAGAGTGTTCGTGAGTTAAACACAACATAAAAAACTGTGAATATTACAGTGTCTCTCCACAGTGTTTAGAAGAATTCTTCTCACGTTCACTTAAGTTTATTTATGTGTTTAAAGAAATCCACAGGTTGTTGTTTCATAGTGTTTCATATCCGTCGGAAACGTGGTTGAAATTCGGACTTTATAACTCAAGTATAAGGTAGTAAGTTGCTCAAGGGACTTTGGGGTGTGAATTCTGATATCACCTGTTGATTTGACCGAGAAAATCCTCAGGGAACATGTTTTGGAGGATAGTGTAAGTATTCTCTTAAGATAAAGACAATCGTGTGGCTTTAGAGGAATTGAGAATCTACGACCTTCTGAGAAGTGGTTTTATTCGTTGTCAGTTTTTAGAAATAGTGAGAATACTGCCAGAATACAAACAGATAGAAAATGCGATATGAATATATGCCTGAAAATGTAATGGAAAATGTTATTATAGTGGAGAAATTGATATGTTAAATTGTTTCAGTACAATATTACTAGTGCCAGAAAATAAAATTAAAAGTAAAATTCCCACTTTTCATTTACACAGATAAACAATATTTGTGTCGGTGGAGAATTTGTGTACTAGTGTAATATAAATGACTCAGCTAATTATTTTATTAATTTCTATAAAAAGTGTACCTTGTGACTTCGGAGATTGTATTTTATTTGAAAATGAGGTCAATCGAGATAATATAATATTTCCAGATGAAGGTTTATAAGTCAATCCCACCAAAAACATTAAATGTAAAAAATGCCAAGTCTCTATATCTAGTCTCTATCTTTCCACCGTAAAAAGTTTTAAGATCTCATAGAAGCCAAGTCCTATTCAATTTATTTTGTAGTTAGTTATCTATCTAGTGACTGTATTAATCGTTTTATTTCTATTATAATTATAGTGACTTGGCAATGAGCACAAATTAAAAGCTGCTTGCTGTGTGGAATTATGTGCGACTGTTATTGACGAATTGATATCTATGAGTACTATGATTACATTAGTTGTTATGCTGATGTGTGATTTATGTTATGCAGACGTGATTTTACGGCCAATGAGTAGTTATGGTCACCATCGACTACGTGCGTCAATACATATTTAAGAAAACCTAAGTTTATTTGATAAGAACATCACAATTATTATCTATAGGTACCTATGTTTAATGGTCAAATCAAAAGAACTTAACTAATCCTGTGATATTAAACATTACGCGTGCGTTATGCGTTACTTTCACCTCCTCCAAATATATTTGTTTCTTCTTGTGCTCATTGCCAAGTCACTATAATTATAATAGAAATAAAACGATTAATACAGTCACTAGATAGATAACTAACTACAAAATAAATTGAATAGGACTTGGCTTCTATGAGATCTTAAAACTTTTTACGGTGGAAAGATAGAGACTAGATATAGAGACTTGGCATTTTTTACATTTAATGTTTTTGGTGGGATCTCATTTATTTTTTGTAGGTGGGTCTCTTTCTTTTCTTTTTGGGTGACATAATAATGTCTTGTTCATCAGCTGCTGCTTTGCTTAGAGCCTATTCTCTGTCTCTTTTGTTTTTATAACTAACTAACAAACTAAATATATAACAAACTATTTATGTATTAAATTAGTATTTTTAATAACTAACTATTTAAGTAACTAATAACTAGCTGATTCGGATATCCATAAACTTCGTTTCGCCGAATATTTTACGTTATTATATTTTTTTAGTTTCCAAGTGTTTTTTTTCATAGATAGATGGCGCTATCATACGAATTTTGCATGTGGACACGACACCCATGACGCGTATTTTGTAAAATATCACAGCGCCATCTTGGATTTTGACTTCGACATCCTTTTCATCATCAGCACCCCCGAAAACAATGGACACGATATCCAAGACGCATATTTTGTAAAATTTTACAGCCGCCATCTTGGATTTTGACTTCGACCTCATTTTCGTCATCAGCACCCTCGAAAACCTCGGACACGACATTAATGACGCATATCTTGTAAAATTTCACAGCCGCCATTTTGGATTTTGACTTCGACCTCATTTTCGTCATCAGTGCCCCCGAAAACCATGGACACGACATCCATGATGCAGATCTTGTAAAATTTCGCAGCCGCCATTTTGGATTTTGACTTCGACCTCATTTTCGTCATCAGCGCCCCCGAAAACCATGGACACGACACCCATGACGCATATCTTGTAAAATTTCACAGCCGCCATCTTGGATTTTGACGTTGACCTCATTTTCGTCATCAGCACCCCCCCCCCCGAAAACCATGGACTTGACACCCATGACGCATATCTTGTAAAATTTCACAGCCGCCATCTTGGATTTTGACGTTGACCTCATTTTCGTCATCAGCACCCCCCGAAAACCATGGACACGACACCCATGACGCATATCTTGTAAAATTTCACAGCCGCCATTTTGGATTTTGACGTTGACCTCATTTTCGTCAACAGTACCCCCGAAAACCATGGACACGACACCCATGACGCATATTTTGTAAAATTTCACAGCCGCCATCTTGGATTTTGAATTTGACCTCATTTTTGGCATCAGCACCCCGGAAAACCATGGGAACGACACCCATGACGCATATTTTGTAAAATTTCACAGCCGCCATCTTGGATTTTGATTTTGACCGCCCCCGCCCTCTGGAGGGAAAACTTGTGAGATATTAAAACTTTAAACAATTAAAATTAGCCTTTATGAATGTTATCTAGATACAGTAATAAATGGGTTCATATAGTTACATACTTAGTATACACCTCTGTCCTACCCTTCGGAGAATACAGGCGTGATAGTATGGAATCTCATTTCTCAGATTTTGCCCTAAATAAATAACAATTTATAAATAATCTACACCAATTCAATATTTTTTGTACGTAAACAAAGAACAAAGTTAACAATGCAGTCGAAATTCATACACCATGTTCCTGGCAAAATGGCAAATATAAAATTGTTTTCTATAATTAACTATTTTTTTATGTTTTTATAATTTTTCCTTTATATGTGCCTAACAATCTATCTTGATGCCAAATTTCAAGGTTCTAGGCCTGCTAGAAGTATCTTAGAATTTTGATGATCGGTCAGTCAGTGAGTCAGTGAGTCAGTGAGTGACAAAATGATGTAACTTTGATCGATGATAACTCGTAAACTATAAGTTCAAATATGATGTAATTTGGAAGTTTAGCTAGTTATAATGATTACTCTTGGTTACTGAAAGTTCAAACTGCTAGCTTTGTCCACAGCGAAGATATAGGGGGGGTGAAAGGGCCGCGAATGGCTTCGAGAAAAGATGGTACGGCCGTGCCCGCTTTGCTCGAGACTTGGCGGGGCACTGCCGTGCCCCCAGAAATGTTCTCACGGAGGAAAAAATAAAAGTATACAGATTTATATATTATATATCCTTCGTTAGTACATTTTTATGTGATAACTCAAATCCGATGAGGCCTTTCTTCGGAATCGCTGGTCCCTCGTCACGGCACAATAAGCCACTGTTATATTTATGTCTTCATACGTCATAGTCCCCCTCTGGAACGGTCTCAGGAGACAGCATTATGATGTCACAGGTAGACCAATTTATTTTTATGATTGAACTATATGAACTGATAGATCGATATCTACGATACTATTTTTTTTACACTTTTCCAGTAGTGTTTAGTACATTGTGAGTATAAAATTGAAAGAAAGGAATACAAATGATGGTGCGAGGGACAAATCAATACAGCAGTTTATTTTGACGTATTTTTAAATTTGAAATCAGAAAACAAAGAAAATTCTTAAATAAAAAACTCTTTTCTTATCACTATAACCACAGTAGATATATAAGCTAAAACAGTACCTTAACTTACTATAATCGCCTGAATTGACACACTCACACAGACACGCACTGTATACTGAGTATAATGCTCTTTTTGTATGGGACTGTATCCCGAAAATACCTTAGAAGTCTTGTTGGAGTGCATGTCTGTGTGAGTGTGTGAAATCGAACGATTGTAGGTAGTTGAAGTACATATATATGCTGGGCTATAACTTCATACACATAGTTTTCAGTAAACAATAAGCTTTAGTTATATAAAACAATAAGTCATATTGTGACCTAATAACAGGTCTATCAGAGTGACGTGAGATCGATACAAAGCTCCCGGGGCCTGCGACACGAATATTAAAATTATCTACAAGTCTTCAACGACTGTCCCGATGTCCCCGGCCCCAGCTCTATTAGATTTGAGGGAAAAAATCGCCCTCGGGACTCTTATTCAATTGCCTGCTACAGTACATTTTATTAGTTTGTTACGTTACTGCGTTATATCGTTCATTAGTATCTTGTTAATTATTATAATCGTCTGCAAATAAATAAATTATGTATATTTTGGGGAATGTGGCGTTAATCAGTTTAATGTATCAATCATGTCATACCTCTTAACATCCAGTTTATTGTCTATAAATGCACACTAAGCAGTTATGCAAAATGAATTCCCATTAACTCTTCCATGAACTTTAAGTGAGTACTCACGAAACTTTAAAAATGCGTGAAGTGCAAATTCACCCTTTGCAAACACATACGAACCCCGCGCGAACCATTATACTTCCTAATCCGGGGTATTTGCGTAATTGATATTTACAACTAACCTGGATTTGAGAACGCTTTTCCCAGGATTAGATGGGATTTGTTTGGATTTTCCTTCTTTGCGAATTCACTTCAATTTATTTACAGGCTCGTACCTCGTAAGCGCGAATAACGTTTACTGTTGATACCGTCGTGAGCGTTATAGCTAGACCCTTTTTTTGTTTTGCATATTTTATTTGAAAAAGTTGTGTTAGTGCTGTTTTTATTATTAGTAGAACATGTTGAGAGATTCAAAAACAAAGTTATATAGTATTAAATTTACGTTGTGAGTAAAATATATCAGGGTGGGTAAAAAATCCTGGATCAAACGAAACAGGGCGATTGCAAAATAACTCCATTATTTGCAGATTGCGAAATAACCCCATTATTTGCAGCATTTTTTGGTAGACAATTTTTTTTTGCAGTAAATTAAGACAAGAAACCTTAAGTTACAAATATTTTTTCGTGAGACTTAAATTATATTGAAAAAAGTGTTAATACTCATAAATCATGATACCCACTATCATGATAGCCCTTTCAAGCAACTAAACACCATTTATTGTTTTAAAATAGGGACCCATTTAACTCTAATTGCCTATTTATTGCAAATTTTGGTATTTTCTTAAAAACACTCAAATTGTCATAACTTTTATGGAGATCAAGTTAAGACTCTGCACAAAGAATTTTTTTACTGCAAATAAACCCAACTATCGCTCTTTTTCGTTTGATCCACGATTTTTGACCCAGCCTACCTATATTTGCAAAATGAACCAAACTCAAAAATTTGAAAATTAAAAAGATACAATTGTAAAATGAAAAATCTACAAATGGACGGGAAAATCAAGAAACAACAGAGGCGTATCCCGGACGTGAGGTACGCGCCGCCCGACAGATTAGGCCGCAGCAAAGAGAGTAAGAACCTACCAGCCAAATACGAATATCATAGCAAATACAACGCGCTGTCTTGTTTGCCTTCCATTTTTATGATATTTGTAGTACGCTGCGAGCTGCGAGAAAATAAAATTTGTGTTTGAAATAGAAAATATCAACCGGAGCACGTTCATCAGACTAGCTTTTATCGCAGCGATTTCATTACTCGAATGTCAGCTGAATTATTATGCAGTTGTATTGAATAACGAAAGGAATATATTATTGCATATCGTCGTTGCAAATTTAAAATCTCCTATGTGAAATTTTTGTAGAAAATGAGTTTTGCAGAGATTCGAAAAGCGGTTTTTTATAGCTATCGTTTAAAAAAACTCCCATGTAAATACACTTTTTACGTATAGGAGATTCTAAATTTGCAACGACGATATATATTCGTTTACTCATTTTTATACATATTATTAAAAAAAAAACATAAATTAATAATTAAACACACATTTAAAAATATAAAAAAAAATAGTAGCCCACCGGCATCGGGATTAAGGTCCAAGCTACCGGTGGTCAGGGCCTCAGAGAGAGGAACTTCCTTATTGCATATTATTATTATATAGTTTTATCAACTAGTCTGACACTGATTCAAAAGAAGATAAATAACTATCTACTCACAAGCAATAACAAGTACCAAGTAAAAACTTAAGATCAAAGAAATGCCACTGGTTGAACTTCTCAGTGAAGTTACTTTCCTTTACATTGTGCTCGGCGTCGCAAATCGATGGAATTATTGTTTTATTTGATGCTATCTCTTTTCATTCGATTTCCCCGACATCCATGAACGGCCATAAAATAAATCTGGCCATAAATAAAAGCAAGGAGACGCTAACAAGCGTCTCGGGTTCACCAAGTGATATTTCTTAGCTCGCGTCGCCATTTTTGTCATAACTCTATTATGTTCGCGAGTGTCGAAATGCGAGATCATTCAGTTGATTTATTTATAGACTTTTTCGCACGGTATGCTGTGATGAATAGATTTACTTATTGTGAACAAGTACACAAAAGCTATTCTACAACAGCATGAGAACACAATGTGCGAACGTGCGAGCAGGTGCATCGTCTATCTTGTAGAATACTTAAGTAGGTGCTGGCTACCCTTTTACGATTTAAGTTAAAGAAATAAAATACTACATTGTACAAGAAATAATGAAAAAATCTAAAAATAAAATAAAAAAGATTGAACACTAACCCCCTTATTACAAAAGATGGTTTAAACCAAGACTAAGATAAACCCAGGTTTAAAATATACCCATCACTTTCTTATGTCATATAACAAAAAGAGACGGGGCTATTTTAAAACCGAGGTTTTTCTTAGACCATCTTTTGTAATAAGGGGGCATGGGTCCGAGGTATCCGAAAGATTTTAACCTTCAATTCCGATGCCTAATTGGAAACGAAAAGCTAGGATATAATTTGTTGAATAAAGTTTAATTTTCGAAATATTCATTATTAACGGAAATTCACAACTCTAAAAATCTCTATGGTAACAAGTCCTATGAACGCGACGTTGCGACTTTTGTCATACCATACCCCACTCGCCGTATGTCTTGTCGGGAAGAGTTGTGAAGTCATAAGTTTCTTATCCACTCACAGGATAATTTATAAATGTTGTCAGTTAAACTTAAGGTATTGTTTACAAGGAAGTACTAAAGTTAATTAAAATATTACGTAAAAAAAAACGTTATTAGACTTTCTTTGATATAACATTTGACTCATAATACCATCAAAAAGGCGTGGTTAAAATCTTTCGGGTACCTCGGGCCCACGGTGTATACAGCGTGTTATCGAATTCGTGTAATTCCTTCAAACCACATGATCTATTAAAGGTATAGATTAACCCTGCACGGGATTTAAATTGATTAGAAATAAAAAAAAAATTTTTTTTCTTAAATATAGTTTTTATGTGATAGAAAGTTTCGATGCTATGCACAAATGAATGAGGGCACGAAGACACAGCTGAAGGGCACGACTAGCGCGATATCACTCCACGCAGTCAGTTAACTCGGGACGCTAAAATTACTCAGATACAGAATACCATGTTTAATTTGTTGAAAACTTTTTTTTGTTGATTCTGAATAAAACCTATGCAGGGTCAATCAGTGTCACCAATAGATCACGCGGTTTGAAGGAATTACACGAATTCGTTTACACCCTGTATTCTTTATTAGTTTCATAATCTTACCTTTCTTCAGCTAGTTCAGTTTCACTACTGGTACAGAGACAGTGGTCTGATATGTCCCACTCAATAAATGCGTAGGCACCGCAGTGCGTATAGCTGTAATAGGTCGTTACGTTACGTTGGTTACATTTATTTATTACATGTTTTATTCACCATTCTGCCGCGGTTTCGGATCGTTGACAGACTGGCCTACAAACTGGTCTACCATTTTACTCAAATATCACATTATTTTTGCTTACAGTACGAGTCTAATAATGTAATGTAAGGTAATGTCGGTCTCTGAAATTCGATTTTTAGGATTGTCGTAGCGGTGCTACGAAAAACCGTAGCATAAGAATTTGGCGTTTTTAGTAAGTTATTTCGGTAATATAATTATGCTTTATTATGGTAAGTATTAATGGACCGTAAAGTTACATGAAAATAAGTTTCACATTAATAACTTTTAATTGTTGAAATTAAGATTTCTCGTGATCTCGTAGTTCGTAGCGCTGGATATAAATGATAAAACTAGGGCATTATTTGCTCTTAGTTCTGTATTGATTTTGTGAATACTGAACGAATTTTAATTTTTAGTATTCCATACCGAAATGCAAAAACTGACAACATGCGATATAAATACAGGTAACTTGGTTTATAAAACGAAAACCAAGAAAGTTTTTTTATGAAAAAGTCTACAAATGTCTCACATATGAATGTTTTCATTCTTTACGGTTCATCAATGGTATCCTAAAATGCATTTGCGATCGCGATCGGTGATCGCAGAGGGTGGTCGGGAAACAAATTTAACCGACAATTGTAAATCAATTAGAGAGGGTGGCTTTACGGGGTGTAATAGCTACCCCCTCCCGCGCATGGCGACAGGGCCGGAATCAAACGTATTATACTTATTTTGTTACATTTAGTTTTATAGGAAATCATTACTAGAAATTGTCCACTGTTAAAGTTTGCCTATTTCAAAATTTTAGAATTTACCCAACTGAGCTACAACAACCGCAATTTAATTTTTATGTTTGTTTGTCTGTTACAAAACGTTTTCACGATTTTGTAATACTTGGCAGAGAGGTAACTTGGTGCCTGGAAGACATGGGGTATCTTGTTATTTCGGATATTTATAAATGATATGCGGTAGATACTGCAGAGCTAGTAGGTATTAAATACATATTTTGAAATTATGTGACGGTAAAGTAGTTCATTCAGTTGTCAAGAAGTTGAAGTAAATTAATTAAAACGATTTGAAAGGCACTTCAATAGTAAACGATATTTTGCGTTAATTAAACTGGCACTCATATCTCGAGTCTTAATTAATTAAGAAGTCTTTGCGTCCCACCCTGGCCTCTGTAGGTATTCATAGTGGGGAATGTTCAAGTGCATATTGTGATCTACGCAATAAAACCCCTCTCCACCCCCTAGTCTTTCCCCCCTGGCTCTTCACGTCTGATCCAGGAGTTCTGTCTTCGAGAAGTCGACAAAACCTATACGCACGGCTAATGTAAAGAGCGCAATTTATTGTCATCTACATTTCATGAACTCAATATATTAAAGTACCTCGCTGTTTTTCAATACATTTTCTTGTCGAGCAAAATCGAGATCAGTATATTTTACTGCTCGCATAAAAGCTTTTATTGACGATGACACAAAAGGTTAACCCTTTCTAGTAATAATTCAGGATTTCAGCCAGTAACAAGAAGTAGCGACGAAGTGCCAAATGACAAAGTTAGCTTAGAAGTTTAACTGTGAAGTGACTCACTGACCGAGTGTGGAACTCGGTCAGTGATTCAATTTTCAGTCCAAAATTGTATGCTATGGGAATGTTCTCGAAATGGAATTCTTCAATAAACCTAAATGTTATTTTAGATTTGAACTCTAATTAATTAATCTTAACTAATCCATAATCTTAATTAGCGTTCATGTTTTGTAGTTTTATTTAAAAAAAAAACCCTGCTTCACTGGGATTTCTCCTGTATCGCGAGTGCGTTTACAGACACAAATCTTCATTTGCACAAACGCTCAGCCCTGGAACAACTATTTATTGGCCTTACTATTAACCTTAGTTGTTGGCCGTACTTCTATTTGGTACGTAAGGGAATCAAACCCACGAGCCGTAGCGTAAAAGCGCCACTAGGTACACCAAACGTGTCGACAAGGTCGTCAAGGTTTTCCCATAACACAAAGGGTAATTTTGCTATATTAAAAGCAACCTACATTTGACCTGTGAACCTTAATCTCTGTTGCTATCTAAATCAATATTTAAACTCGAAAATGACTGTATCCATTAACTTTACGTAGACAAACGGGGACAAAACAATAATTACAGCATTTAGAGTTGCGTCACATAATTATAGGCACAGTGTATGGGGTGCATTAGTGCCACAATGAAGCGCCGTCGACGCGCGACGCGCGACTCTTCCTAGGGGCTGATCGAAAGGGGGACGGTAGCAAAAATGATAATTACATGTTTTTTAAACTTACGGATACATTGATATCATTCGATAGTGCCTTTATTGGAACTAAGTATAAGACCAACTTGCAGAGAATGTGGCTGGTTATCCCCACTAATATTATAAATGCGATAGTAACTCTGTCTGTCTGTTACGCTTCCACGCCAAATCGCTGAATTTTTGATGAAACTAGGTACAGAGATAGTCTGGAACCTGGAGAAGGACATAGGTTACTTTTATCCCGAAAAATGCGGAATACGCAATAAACGACTTCCACGCGGACGAAACCGCGAGCGACCTCTAGTGTGTTATATAATTCACTTAAAGTACTTTTTATGTTTCTTAATGTTTCTCATACATTAAACTTGATACATTTTACTATGAGCTAAAGATGTATTCATGTCATGTACATTGAATATTAATGTTTTAAATAATAAGCTTAGAAAAATCCTATTCCAAAAATGCATTTGTTACAAACCTTTTAAAAACTTGCACTAAAACCATTTATTCACCCTTCATTTAATCACATAATCGAGTAATTAGCACAGCATCCCTGCAGATGTGTCGGACTAACGTAACTGTTGACGTCGGTATCTCGTCCAGTCACAGCTAAACGCATTAGCGTGGGGAGACTGGCGCGATCATGCGATGGCGTGTCGGGTCGGGCGTCGGGCGACCGCGTCGGGCGTCGGTCGGCGTCGGGTAACACGGGTAGCTTCCCATCGCGCCTCGTTTCCACTTGGTTATGCCTTTTATGCGACGATTCATTACCAACAACGTTAAACGGGGGACGGGGACAGATAGCCACATTTATTACTTTTGTCAGCGGAAAAATGAATTTACACGCCGATGACTTACGCACAGTCGTTGTCACCCACAAGTCGTTATATTCATCGCTACATTTAATGACTTTTGAATATTATTGTTTTGTTGTACAGTATTTTTTACTTCCGTATTTTTAATGTAGTCATTTACAACAGAAGTGAGTAATAAATAAAAATCTATGTTTGCACTAAAATATCAATGAATCTAGATGGTTTATTATTTGATTTTAAAATCTTTACAATAGTGTTTATTCAAGCGATAAACAGGACCTTAACGAAGTTACAGGTTTTCCGATAAAATCCCTGATAGCTGAACCGTCAAGAGTGGAGCCCATCAGTTTGCAAACAATGAGTCACGACGCGCCGTCAACGGCAACTAATTCAATTTGCCCACTAATGGGCCTACAGCAGGCCTCGCTAGCTGAGGGCCCACAGCAAAAATCTACACTCTCGAAATTTGGTGAAAAAACTTGCAAGTGATGTTACGCGTGTTTGCGAAAAATTTTACTGTAGGACTTTAAAAATCATTGATGGACATGTAAGAATAACTTCAATTATTTTAGTTTTTTAATAATTTGTACGTTAAATGGCTCAAGTATTCCTGTTTAGATAGTTTCATAAAATTACCATAAAATACAACAAATGGTACATTAGCACTTTTACATTTACATCTTTTTCATTAAAGTTTGTGAACTTGGGATTTCCACCTTTCTTTTGAATCGTGGCTTGCGAAAGTATGTAAAACAATTTCAATAGAGGTGTAAAAGTTGAGCGGGCTTCCGGATTCACTGCGCCATACCCTACTTACTGTATTGCACTGTTCAATGGATAGCTGAAGAATCTTGACAAGAAGTAAAGTGAGAAAAGTTTTGCAGAAGTTGCAGACTTTAAGACTTTACTATTGTAAAAGATTTTAATTAAATCTTACGGTCTTTATATATTTCTGACCTAATTAAAACCATTTTTATCACATTTGCACATGCAAACTATTAATTTCAGTTTTGTCGCTAATCAAAACGCATATCTTCTTTATCCCTGTAAAAGTACTTTGTTACACTAGTTTCCACCGTTTTCGCTTTCTCCACCAACTCAGGTACAGGTGTGATTCTACACGATAGCAGCCCTATTAGCAGGCAGACGCATTTTAATTTTATTTTCGCCTGCGAGGTGTGTCGCTTCCCATCCGCTTCAATTAATGGGAAAATAGCGCAAAATAACAAGGAATAAACTAATTGAAAGTCTATAAGTCTGTGTCTGATGTTGGGAAAATTGTACAGAAGAGTTTAGTTGAAGGGAAATATTATTTGTAACTGTTTTGCTTTATTTGTAGCTCTGCAAGAGATTGTGTGAAAATGTTTTTAAACTTTCGCGATTTATATACATTATTGCAATGCTGAGTCTGGCCTCATCGTGTAGAATATTTAAAAGCATAATTTATATCATTTTATCCCGACGTTTCGACCGAATTATACCGGTTGTGGTTACGGGTAGACCACCGGTTCTGGGGGTCTACTCCCCAAGCACGAAGTCCGTGGTTTCGGCCTTAGTTACGAGCGTTCCTACTCCCTACCACCTACGGACACACGATCATTTCGCGGCCCGAACTAAGAATGAATGACAACACGATTTGACAGTTGTCTGTACTACCGATGCGCCCGTCCGAAAAGTTGAACTTGACACTTGTTTTGTTCATTCCTACGTTTCGGGCTACTTTCGGACGGGCGACTAACTTCGTTGACGGACTTAGGGAGTAGGCCCCCTGCCTTTGAATATTGTACGCGTTTAGACCCGAGTCAATATAGTTATAACTTGATATGTTATTTAATCAGTTATTATCGTTTATATTTTAGATACTTTGTGGTTCTCGGCAATGAACTGAGCCGGATCAAGAACCTCTCCCACCCATTTAATACCCATGGGTTTCGTAAAAGACTATTAAACTATCCATATTTGTTGTTTAGCATGGTGAGGCAGTGTCCCATGAACGTTACATTTAGCGGTCTTTGGAAGGTCCATCAGTAGTTGTTTAAGGGCTAAAATTATAATAATATTTTGCTTTGCTCTAAATGTTGTTTTATTTGTTACAGAAATACTCAATATGAGAACTTCCACGTTGATCAGAAGGGTTACGACCCGATGTACGATGGCGAAGACTTGGAAACACCACCGTCGCCTGACCGACCTCCTCCACGGGCCATAGGTACTGTTCCTACTCTTAATTTACACCATAAGTAACAATAATAATATGTCTTTGTATGTGTTTGCTGGAGCAGTTATTTGGGTCCCTAGTAGGTACTGTACAAGAAGAACTGACTGCTTGACGTGTTTAGTAATCCCTTGCAGGCAGGACCGCAGCTACAACAGTCGTTTCCCAGGTCAACCAAATTGGGTTCTTCTGTTAGTAATTTCTGTAGCAGATTAGGGTTAGGAATTTGTACCCGTTAATGGCAGTAGACTCACCCCCTTTTCTTCCGTGAAATAAGGTTGTACAACACTACGCCTCTGGGAGTACAACCAATCAACTTAGCCTGTCGTCCTCCACTGCTAGAGACAGGCCTCTCTCACATTGTGCCACAACACTGGGAATACTTTCTTAATGGTGGAATATTTTGTTACTAGACAAATACGTGCGCGCGGAATGTCCATGCTTGAGCGCGCGCTACACAGTGGCGCTGCTAGCCTGCTTCGGCTTCAGCATCATGTTCGGCATGCGCTGCAACATGAGTATGGCCAAGCTCAAGATGACTGAAAAACAATCCGTAAGTTTAAATCAATATGATACTTCGTTTAAAAAAATTGTCATTTGGTGATAAATGTATATAGTCCGGGAGGCCTAAGCTAAGCTTTGCATTTGTGTGAGTGCACATAGAATCGATTGCCAAAAAGCAGTATAAACCGGTTTAAAGCAAGCAAAGGACGTGTCTGCATTCATTCTCACACAAATGCAAAGCTCAGCTTAGAGTGAAGCTACACTGCTCCGTTGCGTTACGTTGCGACGTCGCAGCGCTAGATTTGGCCCAATCTATAGATTCCAAATGTAGCGCTACGACGTCTCATTGGTCCAAATCTAGCGCTGCGACGTTGCAACGCAACGCAACAGAGCAGTGTGGCGTCACGCTTAGGCCTCGCGGACTGTTGTAGTGTTGATTGCCAATAAAGTCGCAACATGTTACCCAACTTCGCAAGATTCTGCCAAATAAATACATTTGAATCTGGAGTTCTCTGAGTTAAAAAACAGGCGTAGAATGTTGCGCATCCTTGCGTTGATATAGACAACATTTCGCCTACCAAATAAGCAGCCTTAAACGTATTACTTGTCATACAGCAAAACTCGACAGACAAAGCCCCGTTCGAATGGACTGTGAGCGTCGAGTCTTCAATAGATTCATCATACTTTGCTGGGTACCTCATCACCCAAGTACCTGGCGGTTTCCTGGCCTCCATGTACCCAGCTAACAAGATCTTCGGCATGGCGATCGTGATCTCAGCTATATTCAACATGGCGATACCTGGAGCGATGTCTGTAGGCCCTGCTGCAGTTGTTATCTTAAAAATCGCACAGGGATTTGTTGAGGTGAGCGTTGTGCTATACCTATTTTTTCTTACGTTACTTTGAGTTTGTTTCTTTTAAAAACGAAAAGTCACACACTGTACAGCAAATCTTAAATTTATCCGTGCAAGTTCGGCACCAATACAAATCCAAAAATGCTTACCAACACGAAATACTAGTAATGAAGCGGTAGGGAAACATGTAACGAGTGAAATGTCACACGTTTAAAATTTAGGACATTTGACATTCGGGACGTGCCGGTGCATGATCAAGCTTATTACTAATGCTCAAATTTACAAGCCCGGGATCGTGTCGATCCACCCACTCGTCACGTTTGGATTTTAACACTCCCTCACTTTGTACTTTTGGTAAATTGAATGCATATTGCTATGATTATTCTAAAGGAGGAATGTATCTTGTTTTCCTATGTACATTTAGAGGATTATTATATTGTTTTTTTTTTTTTAGTTTGGCGTGTTTTATTTCGTATGTACGTACGACATTCCATCTAATTCTTTTAAATATTTTATGATTTACAAATAAGTTTTAGCCATATTATTGCATTCGTCATTTGGACAAGAAGCCTTGAATATAAAAATATTAATTCTTACATTTTTATTAGTATTGATGAAGATACCCAGTGACCTTTATCTGGGATGAGAAAAAGATTACTGGCGACAAAAAAAGAAAAACGATTAGATTGCGTCAGCAAGATTAGTAAGTAGGCACTTAATAGATGAGCCAGGGAATAAAAAGAATACATCAAACAGCCTATAGATATAAGGCAACGGTTAAATACCGACTGAGCAGGTAGACTGAAAACCGATCCGGAAAAAATAAATTTAATTTAAAATTCTTCAACTTGAAATGAATTTAAAATTACTTTGATGCTGGCACCTCCTATTTCGGTTTCAAAGGAGCGATTTTCAATGATTGCCTACAGAACGATCGGTATCTATCGTCAATCGTACTTGAGTATAGTCGACATCGCTTACCGAAGTACAAAGCCTCTTCAGGATTACCGGGCCCTCCGTTGCTATGGCGACGTATTTGCTCGTCTCCGCATATCCCAGCTTAGTTGATTCTTCAATGAAACTGCTATCCTATTAAATCTTTAAGATTGGGACCATTGATATAATTATATACATATAGAACTCTTTAATCTATCTCTTTTCTATTTGATTCAATAATATAGTAACGGTTTCCTAATATTAAGTTTTAACGTTTTTCGATGAAGTTTTTCATTACTGTTTTTTTATCGTAGGGTGTAACTTACCCATCATGCCACGGTATCTGGCGGATGTGGGCGCCCCCCCTGGAGCGCTCCCGGCTGGCAACTCTTGCATTCTGTGGCACGTACGCTGGCATCGTTATTGGCATGCCACTGTCCGGTATACTCACGGATTACATCAGTTGGCAGGCGCCATTCTACTTCTATGGAGTATCTGGCGTCATCTGGTAAATAATTAACGTTTTATAATAACGGATGTTTGTTCTATAAGTTTTACGGAGTGTGTTCACCTGTGACTGTGGCCTTTCTAAATGTTTTAAATACAAGGTCAGTCGGAAAGGGGGCACTAATCCGAAAGGGACATAAAGTACCCAATATAATGAATAACTTTGGTCTACAACTTTGCCCAAAAAATACGCTAAAATCTATCTATCCTCAGCTATGATCAGCTGTTTTTACGTTTTTTTTCACATTTGGGGTCACAGATTAGAAGCTCCATTTTCTGAATTCGAAACTAAAACAGGAATGAAGATTTTTTGAAAAAACTACAATAAACACAATTTTGTGTGGAAATAAAAATCATTGAATTTTGAAATTTTAACATCCTCTTAAAAACGGTCCTCAGTGATACTTTAAGTGGCCTGCGGATAAGTACCCTTCTTCCGAAACTTTTACAAAATCGAATCACAATAAAAAAAATTGCACAAAGCGGTATGTGAAAGCTTAATTAATCCCGTAGGAATAGCTAGTCGTTGTAAAAACAGAAGATATTTTTCGTTCAGGTACACATTATGGTTGTGGCTGGTGTTCGAAAGGCCCAGCAAACACCCCACTATCGCCGCCAAGGAGCTGACCTACATCGAGCAGTCCCTTGGCACCGCGACTCAGGCCGCTATGCCTGGATTCTGGTCTACGCCCTGGAAAGCGTTTGCTACTTCACCACCAGTAAGTTTAAATACATTTTTTCTGCTCTATGCTTTAAATATACAAATATATTATACAATGTTATTTTTAGTATATACTACTACTACATGTATACAAAAACCGAGACACCCCTACACGACTTTCATCAGAACTGCCTGAATATCTGTTTGTTTTAATAAATCTCCAAGTAATAATAATAATAAAAGTATTTAAATTGGAACTTAAAAATAAACATAACAATGTTTACAAGTAACGATGATAGCTGCAGTAGTTAGAAACTGTGGCGCAACTATCAACGCCCACCTCCAGATACAAAAGTAAAATAGTCCCAGGTTCTGCCTGAATATGTGTATTTTTTTTAATAAATATCCAAGTTACACCGTAGCTTATGTCGCGTTAAGTTCCCTAGTAAAGTGTGAAATGCCTGAGATGTGCTATGCAGGGGTTGTCTAATACACGGAAACTGACCGAGCGGGCCATTTCAAGCCTCAAGGTATCTATTCCCGTCAACTGTTATGGGTAGAAACCTACTGAAACAAAATTGAAATTTAAGAAAAAAAAAACTGCTGTAAAATTTTTTTTTTTTTCTCTTTATTTTTTTTTAGAGGCTTTTGTCGTATTTCGACAATGTCAGCCCTGCTGTAAAAATATGTCAATCGATTCTCCTAGTGATTCTGAACGAACTACACACATCAAAAGTGTCTAGGGATCAAGCATTTTTATGCGGATTTCTTGAGATTGAGATGTGGCTTTGTAATAAATTTATGATTTTATAAATTTATATGGATCCTTTTTGGTGCATTTCATAATTTGAATCAGGAACTGTGAATCAAATTCGAGTAAAAGATGAAAATCAGCTGTCAATATTTTCCCTATAAAAACATATAACGCATTGAAGACATTATTAGTGCTACTGTTTCCCTACTACTGATTAAAACCAACGTTATTATGGAGCGGCGACGTCATTTAAGCAGGGAAGAAATGCTCAGAGCCGTGATGCTCACCGGAATGATAGAAGCTGGTTCCCGGCAACGTACTGTGGCTTTAGCTCTGAATACAAGTCAGAGTGTTATCAGTCGACTTTGGACACGTTACCGAAGCACTGGTACCGTGGCTGAGCGCCATGGAGGACGGTATCGCTGCACCACACGGAGACAAGACCGATACATTCAAATCTTAACTCGAAGAGCTCCAACAATAACCGCCATGATGTTAGCCGTGAGGCTTCATCACTCTTCAGGGAACTTAATTAGCGACCAAACAGTCAGAAACCGCTTGCATGAAGTGAACCTTCATTCCCGAAGACCGCTACGGGTACCACCTATAGCAATGCACAATCGTAGGATTCGATATCAATGGGCTCTTGGACACAGAAATTGGGCAGAAGAACAATGGCGTTTCGTGTGCTTTTCTGATGTGTCTCGTTTTGGTATGAGACCGGATACAAGACGTATACAACACTGGAGAACCCCTGGACGCCAACAGCGATTAAAATCCTGCCAGGAAGTCCATCCTTATAGTGGTGGAACCATCATGGTATGGGCGGGTATTTGGATCGGCGGAAGAACTGAGTTGATTTGGATCAGAGGCAACCTCAACGCTCAAATTTATGCTGAGACGATTGTATCAGACGTCATCGTTCCTCTACAAGCGCAAATCGGTCCCTTATTTCAGTTAATGCATGATAATGCACGACCGCACACCGCAAGAGTTGTAAGACAGACTCTCGCCGCAGCTAACATCAATGTCCTGCCCTGGCCTGCTCAGTCGCCAGACTTGAACCCGATTGAGCATGCATGGGATATGCTACAGAGAAGAGCTCTGCCGAATATGGAGGGTATCCAGTCGCAAGAAGACCTTTTTTTGTTGTTGCAACGAACATGGGCGGCTATTCCACAGCGTGATTTGGATGAACTCATTTTGAGTATGCCAAACCGATGTTCTTGTGTTGTTAGTGTTCGCGGTAGAAACACGGATTATTAATTGTTTAAGTTACCCAATAAAATTTTTAAAGAAAACTGTTATTTCAGTCTTTTTTTCGAACTTTTGTGTTAGTGGTTCAAATGTCAAAAATCCCTTTATTAGGAAAATGGCAAATTTCTTTATTAATGCAAAGGTGACTTGGTTTATCGTTACTGTGACAAACGAAAACACTTTATTTGATGAATCCTTAAAGAAAATTTTAATTAATATCAATCAGGAGAAAAGTTATTGCAAAAATATATGTTGATCCCTAGACACTTTTGATGTGTGTAGTTTCAGGTTTAGTATATACTAAAACCACAGTGTACCTACTTACTACATACAGTGGGTCAACGCCCATACATTTGACAGGTCTTATGAAATGTCAAAATTATGTAGGGACGGAGGTTATGTCCCTAGTATGCAGTATGGCTACTCGGGACATAACCTCCGCTCCTTCACCCCGCAACCCCCGGCACGATTGCTCTGCGACAATGTTCTACGTTGACCGACTGTAAGGAGTAAGATATAGGTAGACTGTGCTAAAACTAAGCTTGAATACTATAGTAATATGTACAAATTGTGTTATAGAGGGACAGATAAAGTACTCTTTATTGTACACCAGTTGTTTAATGGTCCGCCTTGTCGCTGGCAGGGATCTCTTAATAAAACAAATTATACTTATTGAAACAATTGCTTTGATGCAGCCTCACTTTGTTTAATTTAATTATTAAATATGATCAATCCTTTTTAGGTATACGCCATTATTGTAGCGAATTTCTGCAGAACGTGGAACTTCTGTCTACTAGTAATATTCCAGTCGTCCTACTTTAACTCAAGATTCAACATGCAGATCACAGAGGTAACCTTCTATTCAGTGTCTGTATATTTATATACATTTGTTCGTCGTCCCAAACTAGACTAAGTTTAAGTGGCTCCTCCTTTATTGTATTTCGTCGTTTCAGTCTGGGTTTGTTGGCGCCATTCCACATTTAATAATGACGTCATTGGTGCCTATTGGCGGTATGCTGGCAGATAGCTTGCGTAAAAATAACATCATGACCACTACCAACGTGAGGAAACTCTTCAATTGTGGAGGATTTGGACTGGAGGCGTTCTTTTTCGTTCTCGTCGCTTATGCCAATAACAAGGTAAATAATTTTAATAGCTTAATGATGCATATCTACCGTAAGAATACAGTAAATGTTTCGATGTTTTCTGTTGGGTCTACAAGTTTATCATGGAAAATACTTGTGGCATCTGACAAGGACCAATACCTAATATCTTTTGATTAAAACATTGTTATTTTATGATCATTGGGCTGCCTATCCCCAACAGTGTACATACTTGGTTAATTAATTTTGATTATGGTAAAGCTTAGAAGCGTTAGCTTGTGGAGGAACGAGGTGTAGTGTTCCTCCAACCAAAGCGAGGATCCTCCAACCAGGCGAAGTCTTGTGCCTGGCGGGCTACTGCCCAACAATTGATGTTGGGAGGTTGTAAATATACTATCTGCGTGTTAAATCTTGATATCGCGATGTAGTCTTGAATAGTTTGCATGTGACGTGGATAGATGCCGCCAGAAGCTGTTTCCATCATCATTCAGCCGAAAGACATCCACTGCTGGACATAGGCCTCCCCCAAGTATCGCACATCGACCGGTCTTGCACTTTTCGCATCCAGTTCCATCCCCGCTGGATGATTGACGATACACAAGGCGACCCAAATGACAATGGAGAAATAGCCCTCTCCATTGCCATTTGGGTGACCTCGAAGCTTGGAGTTTCCCTGCGTGATCATATCAGAAATTATGAGATCCGTAGGAGAGCCAGGTAACCGATTCGAAGAATTGCCAAACTTAAGTGGCAGTGGGCGGGGCACATTACTCGCAGAGCGGATGGTCGATGGGGCTGAAAGGTTCTGGAGTGCCGGTTTCTATGTTGCATTATAATTGACCATGTTACCTTGACTATGCGTTACGTAAAGAAATCATAATACTAAATTAAATTGTTGTTTGTTAGTACGTAGCCACCATAGAGCTAACCCTAGGCGTGGCGTGCAGCGGCTTCGCCATATCTGGCTACAACGTGAACCACCTGGACATCGCACCAAGATACGCCTCCATTCTTATGGGGCTTTCCAACGGTATTGGCACCATCGCCGGCTTCGTCGTGCCCATCGTTATCGACTATATGACGCAAGAGAAGGTAGGATTACTATGTGTATTTACATTTTATGATAACAACGGCTTACATTATAAATAATTTGGCAATTGATTTTATTTTTCGTGAGATGGATTTGAAATTTGATCTTTACTAACTGTAGTACTTCCTATATTCATTTAGAAGTCTTTAAGGGGTAGTTACTATAGTAACAGAGGCACAGAATTATTTATGTGGAAGACTTATTTTAATATACCATTTTGCGTATATTGAAATGTTGCCTTTAACAGATTCAATAGAATTTAGGTATCAGTTTTCAAAGAGAAATCTTTTTCAATAAATAAGTTCTTGAATTTTTATTAGAAACTGGCGTGCCTCCCCCAATGCAATAGAATTGTAGGTATCGCTTTCAGGCGCGAACTAGCGAAACAAAAAGGACATTCGTCCGTGGCTAATTTAAAAAAGGAAATCGAGCTCCATGGAGTCGCGCGCGGAATATACAATGAGCATGATTGTGGGTGCGCGACGATGCGTCACACGCGGTGGAGTCGCGCTGAGCACTTTATTATCGCCCGCTGCCGCGCAACATCGCGCACGACTGAGCTGCATTGTGTCGGGAAGTTACAAGATATTTGTTACAGATATGCTTATCTGAAACTTTTCAATGTCTCGTCAGCTTTCGGGTGTATCTAATGTTGTTATTGTGTTGCGCTTTTGAGAAATAATAATAGGATTACCTACAGAAATTTCACATTTATAATATGTTTACTTATTTGCTACACACAGTAATTTCATGACACGCCGATCAAGTTGCAGTGTCGCTGCAGTTAAGTTCACGTGATTGTATCTGACAGCGATCGCCGATTAAGAGAATATGAAAAGCATTGTTTTGATCGAAACAATGCTTTTCATATTCTCTTTTTCTTTAGTTAGGTGAATTAGCCTTCAAGTGTAGTTCAATTGTGTGATTATCCAGAAAGAAAACAATTCGTTTGATTTATAAAAAAAATATAAGATGCATTAAAACGACTTAGGCCCCTCGCCCACGATGTAGCGATGCTGTCGCGCGTTTTGTAAACGCGCTTCTGCATCGCTACTATCGCGTACAGAACCTAGGCGAAGGTACACAGCCAGCGACACCATCGCGACTGTATCGATACACATGCGCGACAGCATCGCTACAAAAAGTCGCCGTGGGCGAGGCCTCTTAGGTAGAGCACCTAAAATATATTTTTTACATACTTTAACTCACCGACAATAGCTGTTACATTATTTATCTCGATTGTCAAAGAATCAACTGGAGAAAGCCATAACTGAATGGCGTGCGGTGTTCTTGATGGGTGCAACGGTTCACTTCGTGGGCATCACCATATACGCGATCTTCGCTTCAGGAGAGCTGCAGCCTTGGGCTGAGACAGCTGTGGAGGAGCCTCAGGTCATGAAGTCCTTAGACCATGAAACAACATTCGTAAGTACATTAAGTAATTTACATTCTTTGTTGATGGAATTACGAATTTTTCGATTACGGCAAATACAGTTTTTCTTTTTTGTTATGTAGTATCTAATTTATTTATTAACATACGTTATGTAGCAAAAGCTAGATACAAGTCAACGGACTATATTGAAAATGTGTGTGAATCTTGCCTAGACACATGTTTAGAAACATGTTTGTTGAGAATTACGAAGAGTACCTTTCCAGAAAAATTGTGTACGAAGTAATGTACTGTACATGAATATTGTTAAACTTGGCATCAGTCAGATAGATCTCTTCTACACTTAATTTTATTGCCATCTATACATATAACCAAACAACTTTTGTTTTACCCAAGACGGAGAAACCGTCAGCGCCTCTCAAGGGTTCGGATCAGCCAGGCTACGGTGCCATCGCGCCCCCACGACCGCCGGCACCCGGGGCTGTTGGACACGTGCCCAACAACCCGTTCGTGTCGGGCGCGCTATACCAGGCCGAGCCCGTGCAGCCGCCCGCACACGACTACTACGACGGGCCCGCCACACACGAACAGCAGTACGAGTAGAGGCGAACTTTGAAGTGGACAAATCCTTTCTAGCTTGCGTTTACACTACGATACTTTGCAAATTATGGAATGACTTATCTTTGTATCCTGGCCTTTTCGCAAATTGGGTTGGCTTTCAGTTTTATTAAATGATGTCTTGTCTACTGCGGATGAAAACATAATAAAGATGCTGATTGAAAACAAAATCTCGATTAATGCCTTCAGTGTTGTAATGTAAATGCAAGTTAAATCGAAGACGTCCGTTATCAATGTTTTCTCTGGAATTTTTAAATGATATTAGGTAAATATATACTTTTACAAATAACCCCGACATCAGTTCCCTTAACAGCAACACGCCGCACAGTGGGCCCATACTGAAAATTAGTGGACATAGGCAACAAAGTTCCAATATCGATGCGATTTTTTTTTATATGACGTGTTATGATATTCCTGACAACTTTTATCCTTATACAATTTCTTCTAAAGTTGATAGTTTGGCTTGAAAAAAAATAATTAGATTTTTTTGTATGGAGCGAATCACGTTTATTTTTTTTTCTTCAATTGTGCTAATATGTTGGGTGTGTGGCGTGAGTATATGATAGCTAGGGTCATTCCCTACCCACGAAAAAATAAATCAGCGCCGGCCATCTGCGGCAGCGCGAGTAATCATTCGGTAAAAAAATATATATTTTGTATGACATTTTTTGCCATTTAAAATAAATTCAAAGTATATTTTTTGTCTCATTTGGCTGTTTTGACCTTCTTTTTAGTTAAATATATAGTTTTAATAGCGCATAGGTACTTATAACTAGTAATTCTGGTAGATATTTAGTTATTATTGCATGTTATCGGTAGCACCTGCATTGTGATTGATGACTCATTTGTTTGTGCGCTCGGCTAAGTGCATAACTAATGAGTCATCGAAAAATGCTCGTCTCTGATTGGCTGAATAATTTTCACTCACTGTTATGCCCCCTACTTCAGTAATTAACACTGACTATAAATATAAAAACATTCATTAAGTCCATCTAGTTTCGCTCGTGTCGCTTATTTGTGAACACAGTGAAATACTTTTATTCTTATATTTACATTATAACTATGGCTGGATTTTGTACCAACCTAGACCTTTTTGTGAAATTAAGAAGTGGCGGTGATCTGAAAAATCATATATTTCTATATGAAAGTATCATTTCTTTCTTGACTACTGAAGTTTCTGAAGAAGACAAGAACCGAATCAAGGAGTTCTGTCGACTTTTTGGTGTAAATCTAAATAAAAAGTGGATAGAGTCAAGTAGAAATCAAAAAACTTTCATGAATCGTGTAAATAATCGCCAGTGGTTGGAAAAAAACATCAACTGGCCTGTTTGTGACAGTGTTGACCTGAGAAGTGAGGTGGGCTTTTCGAACGCAGCCTTATCTGAGCCTGTGGATATAGATTCCGATGTTCCTACTCTTGCAGTATGTACTGCGGAAGCGGGAACATCTATAGAAAAGGAGCACAGAAAACCGTTCGAAGAGTTAAGTAATAAGCAAAGAAAAAGACGTTCTACTTCCATAGTAGAAGAAAATTCCGAGGAAGAGTTGCAGCACTGGTACATAACAAAATTGAAAGACAACGGCAAAACGAATCTGGCAAAAGTGGTCGAATACCTTTCCAGTAATCCAGATGCGCTATCCGAAGTAGACGAGCTACTATTCAAAAAGCAGAGCTTAAGTACTGTCTCTGAAGACAAGTGTTTAGCTCTTTATACATCAGTTGCGCTCTCGAAATGGAAGTACTTAGCTCTTCGACAATTTCTGAAAGAAGAAAATTGTGCTGCTTTTCCATCTTATCCAAAGCTTGTAAATGCCAAGAAAAGATGTTACCCACCACAAGAGAGTATGGAGATTACCGAAAAAGGAGCTCGCATTAAATTGCAAGCGCTATTGGACCACACTGTGGAGAGGATTTTACTGAATTTGAATTCTGTTGATAGGTCTCAAAATGAAGAACTCAAGTTGACCTGGAAATGGGGACTTGATGGTTCTTCGTCGCAGAGTAATTATAAACAGAAAATGTCAAACACAGCTACAGAGTTCGATGATTCATCAGTAGTCATGATAAGCATCGTCCCTCTTCGGCTAGTGTCTACTAGCCTATCATCTGGGATTGAAAATATAGGTTGGGTGAACCCCACACCTTGCTCAACTCTGTACTGTCGACCAGTGAAGTTCACTTTCACTTCGGAGACAGCTGATTTTATAAAATCTGAAGAGTCTGAGATGAAAAAACAAATTGATGAACGAATATCTACACAGTGTGGAAATATTATTGTATCACATGAATTGCATATGACCATGATTGATGGAAAAGTGGCCAATATTATTGCTGAAGTACCATAATATGCAACGTGTCCCATTTGCTTGGCAAAACCGAGCGAGATGAATAATTTAGACGCTTTGACTTCCAAACCACTTCGTGAAGAAATTTACAAACAAGGAATTTCTTCACTGCATATGAAGATTCGGTGTATGGAATGTCTTCTCCATATATCTTACAATCTGGATTTTCAACGATGGACTGCTCGAGGCGAACATAAGGCTTTGAAACAAGCTAAAAAAAATACCACGCAACAAGAGTTTCGTGAGCAAACTGGAATGCTGATTGATATAGTCAAACAGGTATGTATTTAATTTTCGCTCTTTTTGTGTTGTTTGGGTATTATATCTCTATGTATTGTATATTACAGTATTGTTTTCCCATTTTAGGGTTTTGGAACGACAAATGACGGGAATACTGCGAGGCGCTTTTTCCAAGATTACAAAAGATCATCCAGAATAACGGGAATTGACGAAAATCTGATTTTCAGATTTTCCGTTATTCTACAAGCCATATCATCAGGCAAAAACATTGACTGTGAAAAATTTAGAAGATACTGTAGAGAAACAGCTGATGTGTACGTGCAACACTATTCGTGGTATTACATGCCAGTTAGTGTACATAAACTTCTAATGCACGGTGCAGACATCTGTAACCACTTTGGTGTTTTGCCAATCGGTAAGTAAAAAATAAATATAGTTTGATGTATTTTTTGACTCGATTGCGTTTTGAAATTAAAATGTATGTACTTATTCGTTTTAGGTACCTTATCTGAAGAAGCTTCGGAAGCCCGTAATAAGGACTTCAGAAACGTCAGGGAGTGGCACACTCGGAAAACGGGGAGAATAGCAACAAACGAAGACATCCTCCATGGACTTCTAATAAGCTCTGATCCCCACATATCCTACATAAGGCCTAAAATAACGAAACAGGTTCATAATGAGTTGTTGCCTGAAGCAATTCAGTTGCTACAGACTACTGAGCCTCCCTGTGACAGTGAGATTATGGAGGAAGAAGAATGCCTCACAGCAGAGTCCGAAAATTTGCCGGACCCACTAGCACTTCTGGAACAAGAAATTATGTGATCCGGTTCTAGATTATTCCCACAAAAGCCCATCAGGGCTAGGAATATGACAAACAGCCCTTTTCAGGGCTACAATTACTTCACTGTTTCATATTGATCATACATACGATAACTTATACTACATATAATATACATACGCTTGATTATCTAGATAATTGTCAACGACTTGCCCGTACAAATTTAAATTATTTCACCTAATATTAACAAAATTAGTATATCCTGAAACTTATTACGATATTTATTCAACAATAGATAACGTCCAGTTAAAAAAATAACACAGCCAATTAGAGACAAGCATTTTTCGGTGACTCGTTTGTAATGCGCTTAGCCGAGCGCACAAACAAATGAGTCATCATCAATCACAATGGAGGTGCTACCAATAACATAGCAATAATAACAAAATTTCTACCAGAATAATTAGTTATAAGTACCTATGCGCTATTAAAACTATATATTTAATAAAGAGAAGGTCAATCAGCCTAATGACACAAAAAATTTACTTTGAATTTATTTTAAATGGCAAAAAATGTCATACAAAATATATATTTTTTACCTAGTGATTACTCGCGCTGCCGCAGATGGCCGGCGCTGTTTTTTTTTTCGTGGATAGAAAATGACCCTAACTATCATATACTCACGCCACACACCCAACATATTAGCACAATTGAAGAAAAAAAAATAAACGTGATTCGCTCCATACAAAAAAATCTAATTATTTTTTTTCAAGCCAAACTATCAACTTTAGAAGAAATTGTATAAGGATAAAAGTTGTCAGGAATATCATAACACGTCATATAAAAAAAAATCGCATCGATATTGGAACTTTGTTGCCTATGTCCACTAATTTTCAGTATGGGCCCACTGTGCGCCGTGTGGCTCATATTTTTATAGGAAAAGTAATAAATATAATATTGTTCTCATCGTTAGCTTGTATGTTAAATCGTTTAGCGTTTAGGCGTAAATTGATTTGTTTTATCAAAAATCAAAGTTGACTTTGTTATTTTTATCGTCGAAATGATGTTATATCTAAGTTAGCACAAACCTGAGCTTTGCACATGATGTCATGCTTAAGTTACTCTTATCAGTATTGACTTACGTACCTGTTTTATTTACATTTGTACATGTACAGGTGTATATAAATTATATTGGCATATCACAGTAGAAATATTTAAATTTGTCACTGAATGGTTTAGCTTAGTAATCAAATTAAAGTTAGTTTTGCCTCATAAAATCGTACTTAATAAAATTAATGGTTACTATAACTCTCTAGTCCTTGTTACTAAGTTTCATAAAACTGTTGTAAAATGTTTATAAATATTTACGAAATAATTGAATTGTTCAAATTTAGAATTGTATTTAATTGGATGCGTAAATGTATATGTATCATAGGAGTAGACATTGAAATAAAATGTTAATACAATAAGGGGAAGTAATGTAATCATTCTTGTTAATATTTTAATTGTTATTGAATTATTTTTTGCATTATTTATGTTGATATTGCAAACTAAATATTGGAGTTAAGTACTTAATTAGCGTTTCGAATAATTTAATTATCTTTCGTTAGTCATCTGTAAATACGAAATAGTGGTAATAAAAGAAATAGATTGGTTAACATTATTTATTTTAGAAATTGGTTGAAAATAGAGATTGAAGAGTGTTAGGCTGGTTGTTCCGAACACACATTTTCCTTCCTGTAGTAACGTTTCTAAGCTTGGAAATATATACATGTTTACTTGTAATACTTTGCTGAATAAGTAAAGATGATGTAGCCTTTTGAATGACTATTATATTAAATTAAAAATGTATATATTGCTTTTAGTGTCATTATTTAGCTTTTAAAGCAAATTGTCGTTCCAAAGAAAAAAATATAAAAATACCAAAAATAAAATCATCTAACTATTGTAGGTATGTAACGTGATGAAACTTCCGGATGAAATTTTAGATAAATTTCCACAAATAGGATCGGCGTACGATATTAGCCTGTAAGCATGTACCCACATAATAATAACGTGATAATAAATTAGATCAAATATTGATTACTATTAGGATAGCAGAGGATGCAGCTATGCTTATTGAGTAACCTATTAGAAAAATCTGTCAGGTTAAGTATATATATTTCATTCATGCATATAACATGCGCTTGCACATTCGTACACACATTACACCTACTTCTAGATTGCCAGTGCTATGTAAGTTTATTCTTTCAACTCCCTCTTGTGCTTCTGTAAATATTTACAAAAAACCTATATATTTACTTCCTTGAACTCTATTATTAATTTTTTTGACTGTCTTGTACACAGGAATCTAAATATGAGATGTCTGTGGTCTCGTCAGACTTACTTGTAGTACAGAATCCTATTTTTGAGAATATTTAAACTTTAATCTCTAATAGGCGTCCGCAAATGTACATAATATTATATTAGTTTATGTTCGACACGTAGTTCCATTAAAAGCATGTACAAAGCTTATCGAAAGTAATTATTCAATAAGTAGTATAAATGTGACTTCTTTAGATAGGACTGCAGGTTGAAATCCGAAGCTCTTAGGAATAGAGTAACTTTCTCGAAAGAGTCATGAGCTCGATTTGGGAGAACACAACATTAGAATTTTTCTGATTTTTGTAAAAGCGGGTGCTTTACCCGATAACCCAAACGAATATTTTTGCAAAAAACAAAACAGCCTTTATTATTGCACCATTAGGTAATATTATTGATAAGGATCAAATTTTACAAACGAATGTTACGTGATAAATCAAAGTAAATAGCAAATAATATCTATAGATAATACCAAAACTATAGGTAGAATAGCAAATAATAATAGTAAGTACAGGCTGTTTTTTTATTTTAAATAAAATTGTTTTCTACTTCCGGCAAACAAATTTTTTTCTAAAATTTTGCTCACAACTTCTTTGAAGATTTTTCTCTATTTCTATAAGTTTTAGATTTGCCCCTGCAGTCCTATCTTAAAAATTCACCCAGTATATTAAGTGCAAGTATATAAAGCGCTAAAGGATTGGCCTACTACCGCACTATATCGCGAAAGGTGGAAGGAGGGAAGGGAGGCCTTTGCCCTGCAGTGGGACAACATGGGCTCATAATAATAATAATATAAAGCGCTAATATTATTTTATATAGCGCAAATAGTATAGTGAATCGACCGACCGACATACGGACCTTACTTTACTCCTTCTAGTTTTAATTACTCATGCTGCTCACTGCACAATCCCTTTTAGTTACGTAATTAAGTAGTTTTAATTTTAAGTGATCATAAGACAATAATTTACCCTCTTAAAAGTAAAATGTTTTCTGAAATCTAGCTCAAAATTAAAACTAAACTAACTGACAATAATTTTGACTGCAGGTGCTTGAGACCAACTCACTCGTTAAAACGCGCACTTATTGGATAAGAAATGATGGAATTATTTTAGTAATAATATTGGCAAAAAATTACAGACTATAAAAGTAAGAAGCGACAATAATGTAAAAATAAAGAAAACCAATAAAATTTAAATCATTTTCAATTTTTTTTAAGAAGACTCCTGCAAGTATTTTTGCATTCAGGCTACGTTAGAACCAACTTATTAAATTAACGTTCAAAATTCACTACAAAGGAAATGACAATAAATAATAATAACGCGTTTGGAGATTAATCCAGGTGCATTTTTGATAGCATTTAATATTGAAGAATTGAAAATATTATATCGTTATAATTTTGACTGAACGTACATGTAACATGAAGCTTCTCTGAATCATATTGCTCTCACCCACATGCTGTATATATGCAAAATAATATAAAATTAGTCCTACTTCCAACTGAATATAATAAATGAACTCAAAGCTGAATAGTAAATAAGACAGCGAGTGGTCTTCATATTTTTAACGGCAAATTATAGCAACGATTACCAAAGGTTGTTCAGTCGTACATTATATATACTTCCATGGTGATATAATATATATTTAAATTGGCTTAAAATCCGTTTTAGCTAATTTTATTTATTTATCTTTAATACTAAGTCTTGTAAATATAATCAAATGGAACTATATGATCTGCGACGTTCCCGACTAACGTATTCTAGCTATTGTAGATAAATTCGCGTAAGGGTAAGTTAGTTTGTTGGACATGGGTGAGAATTATCATCTCAGATCCGATTTGTATGTTCAGTTAATTAAATAAAAATAATTTTAATAGGAGCTGGGTTGAGCAAACTTTAACATAAAAAATTGCTACAGACATCATGGCTTCGCTCTAGGCTATTAATTTACTGTTAACATAAATTTATCAAAAGTATTTTGTATACAACTCTTACAATTTTACTAACCTCTGCTTTGTACGCTCATTTTAATGGTCAGTTGCTAACATCATGCATCGTAGAGTATTAAAATCACTTTCATCCGTTAAAATATTCAGATATGATTTACTTTAACAAACTGGCGTCTTATTGCAATCACTATGCAACAAGGGTTTGATATAATTTTAAGACACAAAAGACAAAAATAAACTGTCTAACAAACACCTAAACACATACATTGTAAGTCATTGATTTTTATATATTTTACTTAGTATCAGATTACGTTAAGTTATGATTTCGATTAAAAAACATTAAAGTTATAGTCTTAATTATCTAGTATAAAGCAAAGTCGTTGTTTTAAATGATCTCTACGCCGTCAATTCTGTGATGTAAAATACTTTGACTAACTTTGAAATGATATTACTTGAGTGTGTAGTGATTTGTATCTATTTATAAATAAATCTTCTATTGTTATTTTAGCGATATAATATCAGTTGAAATGGCTAATAGTTGAATAAAAAGCAACAATTCAGGGCTATCTATTAAAACCGAATGTTGGGAAGGATGTCGACCACAGAAATGTAAATCTGACTTATCATTTAGATTTCTGTGATGTCGACTTTAAATATGTTGAAGGACATAATGTTTTAGTTTTATTCGAATGTTTATCGAAGCTTAGGCAAAGATTGATAAATTAAACATATAATAATCGCATATCACTGGAACTTATACCTTATCACATAATTAGAAACGTGATCTTAATCCCTTGAATACGTAGTATCTATATGTAACAGACAGGAAAGTGTCTACTTCAATATTATTTTAAAGTATATTGGCCGGGAAAAGTGCATAGTATATTATAAGGATTGTTTCAAAGACAATGTGTATATGTTATATACGATATTATATTTAATATATAATTTTCTAATGATAATTTTCACAATGTCCAAAACTATGGCGGAAAGGGTACGGGTCCCCCACGCACTTGTTGATGCGCACTTTTATACTTTATGAACGATATATTATTAGGTATTAATAATATTATATTTTTATATGCTTCTCGATATTAACTTCTTCTTAATCCATTTGCGAGTGTGGTGGTGCCACTATTTTACAGTTGGTTAATTACTTTATATCCGAAAACCAAGATCTCAGCTCATCATTCTGTACAACTTTTATTATGGGAAAAATTCTGAATTCCAAAATAATCAATGTTGCTTAAGAGCGTGTACGCCGTTCGGCATTTCATACAAATTTTCAAGTAAGTACTTATTTTTCGATATGACTGAACCGATTTCATACCCGTCAGCAGGATAGATAGGAATAAAGAGTTAGTAGAAAACATTTTCGAAAAATAGTGTTACAGTTAAATTAGACCGATTTTAAATTTTCCGTACAAACAGAAACCAATTATCTTTTTAAGTAAGACATTTCGAAAATGTTTTCTACTAAATTTTAGACCTAAGTATCCTGCTTATGTGTGTGAAGTTTCATCAAAATCGGTTTAGTCATTACGAAAAACAAAGACTTTATTTGTATGAAATGCCGTATGGCGTACACGCTCTTAACAAAATGTATGGAACATCTGTTGTGTGCTGTGTTTTTTTTCAAGATTTCATTGTTCGTTCCCTAGTAAAAGTTGTACGGAATTATGAGGTTAGTTCTTGATTTTCAGATTGAAACGGCTAACCAGTCATGCTGTAGAACCTCAAGATGTGATCTTTCGGATAACTTTCTATCAATCCAACTATAGTGCAGCTATTAAAATATTGTATAAAAGTAAAACTAACCTTCGATCGAGCAAATCATTCAGTTTTCTTTAAGAATCCATTTAACATACATAGTTTTGGAAAATCTTAACACTATTTTTCAATTAGTTTTGTTTTCTAAAATATGTATGCCTAATGGATTTTAAAGAACGCTGAATTTTTGTCATATATAAAAGGTTTATTTATCTTCTATACAAAATTTAAAAAGATATTTCTTTCTTTAAAAATTGTCGATGGTTGGACAAACTTCCAGGTTACATTTCTTTGAAGAAGTCCATTTTTAAGGCCATACATACTGAACAAATTTTCGGGATAGCCACAGCGTTATTAAATAAACTTAAGAGGGCCAATAACATGAATAATTTACTCGCCAATGGAAAACAGACTTTCATTTATGTATTTGTTTTTTATTACCAATTTTTTTATGGTATTTATATTGCTATCGTATGTTTTTAATCCTGTATATATTTTATATTTATTTGACCTACGCTAAGAAAAAGGTACAATAAATATTAACGTAAGGTTAACAATAGGCTAAGTTAAGACAATAATATTAAACGGGGTGATCTCACTCTATAAGGCTGTGGTGACAATAATGCTTGATAAAGCGACCCTTAGCTGTAAATATAACAATAAATAAGACAATACTATATACACTTATATTAACATGAAAAATAAATAATATAATAAGATTAGGTGTATACAGATCGATTTATTAAAATGGGTCATTGGGGAGAGATCATAAACTATTAGGCCGCAAATTCAGAGCGGCGGGGCGTGCAGCGGGGCGTTGAAGCGTTGTATTGAGCGTGCATACATTTAGCTGCACGCAAGGAACGCTGCTACGAAGACACTTCAAATACAAGTCTGTATATTAAGTAACGCCTGCAAAAACGCCCCGCTGCACGCCACGCTGCTCCGAATTTGCGGCCTAAGAGTTAGAGTTGTGACAAAGAACCATGGTCTTGATTTTAGAGTAAAGAGAAACAGCATTCATGGATTTACTACTCATACAAAGCGCGGGAATCGAACTCGGTAATTTCACTTGGAAAATTGCAAGTCGTTTTTTTGTGGTAATTGCTAGTTTAGGTTGTAAGGAGTAAATCTTGCTAAGAAAGCTGTATTCTACAATGACCGGGTTCGATCCCTTACGTGCTTTGTATGAGTCTTATTGTGAATCCGTGAATGCAGTTTATTAAGATACAAGTCACCGCTATGGTTCCTTAGAACAAGTTTGTCTAGCTCTAATAGTTTAAGATTCCTGACCACTGACCCATTACAATAAGTGACACTGTATACTGGTATCTACCATTTTTTAAGAGCGTATTTTTTTCTGTTTTTGTGGATGTTTTACAATTTGCAAAAATTTTTTTTTTTTATACAAATAATCGTGCCGTGCCATTCTTTTACCAAAGACATTTCAAATATTTTTTTAGGCTTCTTTATTCTATTAAGATTCATTTATTTATTAAAATTACTTTTAATAATACGGTTTTCAATAACCACTTACACTAAACAAAGAACGAATATACAGGGTGGAAACGTTAAGTGCCAACAGGCGATCATTTCATAAATATAACAGGTACTGAAAAACTTTTAACTAAAATCAAAACTAGGTTGCTAAAGGAACAAAATGGCAGTATAATCTTTTTTTTAATTAAGTCGCTGGAGTCTAAAATCTGACTTTAACTATGTCCATACATTATGCATAAATTCGGTTCTATGGGATTATTTTGCCAGTACAAAAGCTATTTGAAAAATAAACTGGTATCGAAACCTAGTTGCTTATTACATAAACTGACATAATTATTTGTTCAAAATAAAACCTTTCGCCAAATTTTAATTATTCATACTCCGACACTTTTAGCTTGTAAACTATTATTAAGTTTTATGTTTGTTTTTCTCAAACGCACTTTTGACCTCTTACTCATTTGGTAACCAAGTTCCAATATAAGTCTACAAGTTTACGTATAATTATGGAATAATCGTCCAAACAGATTGCTGTTCAAACTTAATGTATGGCCGCAGTGTAAATCATATTTCGAACATGATGGCAATTTAATTTCGTAAAGATATTTAACTATTTTATTTCATTTTGTAGGTAAGCTAGTTTTGATCTTAGCTACCAGTTTTTCAATATCTGTAAAAATAACCAAGTATTCGCCCGTTGACAATTAACTTTTCCACCGTGTATAACGTATGTTTTGCTATGTCCTATGAGTTTTAAAATATTATATCGGGTAGGGACGGTGTAGATAATTAAACTAGTCTTAGTTAGGAGTAAGGTGTTACTTGCACGAAAATGCTGTCACAAGTCAATTACTGATTAGACTCATGTTTAAGGATTTGCTTTCAAAGTCCTGATATTAATGAAGCTGTAAATAATTTGTGTCGCTTCTTTGTTGTTTTGCTAGAAATGTATATTTTTTCGTAATCAGCTGACCTTTCTTTCGTCATATTTATTATTATGGGGATAGTATTTTCGATCAGTTTGCCTTTAGGTATCGCATTACTGAATAGAAGTTAGTTATCTGTGAAAAAGCTATATTTTATATTTGTGTAGAAGTACTAAGTAACTACATCATTATTATTTCAAGTAATTACTTTTTATTTTGGTCTATGTTAGGTTTAATCGCAATTGCATTAAATAAGTATACATAAGCAGTGCCGGAGAAGTTATCCCTAAACCGAATGTCTAATATTATTTTGTAATTAACGTTTTTAAGTCATATAAATTCCTTGCATACAAGATAATGTCTGTCGTGAACAGTTTAGGTCGTTCATCGGCGACCAGTGAAATCCTCGTAAATAGTAATTTTGGTCAAACACGTTTTATGTCATATTTAGCAAGAAAACCTAGCAACCCATTTACGACTGAGCTAATTTCAATTTGAATGCAAATAAGAAGTTTATTATGAATAATGCACCTTTTTAATCTGCGGATCACTCCGTATCTAACGACAAGAATCCTAAATGATACCAAAAAAACCTTGTAATTTGCATTTGAAAAAATGCGGGTCACTTGGAAAAATATATTTCATAAAAAAAATCGTTTCGAGGATTCATGTTCAAATATTAATTAGGTACATGATTTAATAGTTAATCTATACACATAAAAGGAGAAGCTGACTGACTGACTGATCTATCAACGCACAGCCTAAACCGCTGGGGTTAGAAAGTTGAAAATTTCACAGTAGGTTCCTTTTGTAACGTAGGCATCCACTAAGAAGGGATTTTTCGAAATTCAACCCCTAAGGGAGTTAAATAGGGGATGAAAGTTTGTATGGAAAATCGTCACTTAACAGGTTCAAAATTTCACGCAAGCGAAGCTGCGGGCGAAAGCTAGTTTATAATAAAACAAGAAAAAACACAGTACACCTTACAAAAAAATTCAGGCAACAGTTTTTTCCGACTCTGGTAAAATATTGCTATTGGCAATAACGAGGTTTTTACTGTTCGCCGACGATATTTCTATTTTATTTTCTATATTAAAGCTATCTTTGAGGATATTGTTGTGTAATATCGAAAACGCAGTCCGTAAGACTGCGTTTTTTAGCTTAACAAGATACAACAAGAGACAACATATTCACCACCTTAACGGTTTGTATAACTAATCCGACACTGCATGTATGGCAAATCCGATTTGTTGGATTAACCTGTATTATAAAATGTAAATTCAAGCTAATGTTTACATTGCAAGCATAAAGTTCAGTTTCAATCTGGCCTATAATCAATTTAGTGTGTAAATTATGTAGTTAGTGTAAAAGCAATTTAAATTAATTATTGTAGGCAATAGGTTTATTAGGTATTTATTATAAGTGACGGAATATCTAACAGTACTCTCCTTCGAGAATAGACTATAGCACTACACGAGAGAGTACCTAGAGGTTTTAATAAAGCGCCGGCGCCAGTAAAACACTACCCAGGGAAATTCCGTTAAATTAAAGCCTAAAAGATTTTTATTATTAAAAATGTTATGTTATTTTACGCTCTGTGACGCTAAGGTATGAAGAACGACAATAAAAAATATTAGATGCATTGTAAATATTGCTTTTATATTATAATAAATTAAATAATAGTTACTTTAAGAGTATAAGATAGGGTGAGATCCTTTGACATAGTAGGCTATAGAAAATTAAGCTTGTAATCTTCCTTGACAACTTGAGAAAAAGCCGTTGGTATAATGGCGTCTATCGTGTTCACTCCATACATTTTCACGTACTTAATACCTTCCTTACACATACTTAATACCTTCGAATTGAAGTATGATACAAAGTACGGATGACGTAACAAATGACATCAAATGATTTCACGTATTGTTGCGTTCTTCAACCAAACACAAAAAATCTATCGAGTTTATTCAATAATTAAGTCCTAGGAATAATATTCGTACGTCATTTCACAAGCCTCTGACGTGTTCAAACCAAAATGATCTTTATTTAAACGAGGAGAAGAGATATATCTAACATAAGCTTCCACTTTGACTCTCATTCCCCTAGAAAAATGAGTGAAATTTAATAATCATGCCAAAAAAGATTTTTATGATTAGTTACGGTTAACTCACGTGCATTTTTCGGGTTTGCCCAACTAGTTTCGGACCCAAACGGAGCCCTTAATCATGAGCTGAACACGCAGCGAGGTCGCGAATCGAGCTGCTTCTTTAGCGCATGGTTATGGACTCCTTAACTAATCATAAATATGAATGTGTCTCACGAAAGTTATAACACGAAAACAACATGTTTGACATCAACTTTTTTTGTGTACTCCCCTCGAACGCGTCATAGAATATGTGGTATAATTTAATGGCATTACGTCATTCCCAAGTTGTATATTGACGTAGTTCAAAGTTGTTCTGTGTTTTCTTTCATAGCTCTGGAGATCTCATATACCTTTAATATCTACGGGGTGGATATGATAATACGACAATAAATTATACCACGTGTTCTATGATGTGTTCTAGTACTGTACACAAAAAATCTGTTACTTTCAAGCACATCTATTTCGCATGATTTTTCAATTTCACTCATTCATGTAGATAACGGGACGTTGAAGTGGAAACTTATGTTAACTATATATATCTTACACGTGTAAATAAAGATAATTTTGGTTTAAACGGGTCATAGATTTACATCTTCGCGTAGAGATATTCGTAAAATTATTAAATCGTACGAAAATTCCTGTGACTAAACTATTGAATGTACATGATTGATTATTTGTGTCCGGTTTTAAAATCCATCATAGAATACGTGGTATCATTTATTGTTGTATTATCATTATCATATCCACCCCGTATAACATCGGTTTTCTTATCTATGATAATCTTCAGTATTTTTGTAGGTATCGCAATATGTAAATACGTGGGTAAGTATATATGTGTGTATGTTAGTGCGGTAAAGTATGAATGTGTTGAATTTGCCGTAACATATTGAAAATTACTTATTTTAATTTTATAATATCTAGATATTTCTCGATATTTACATAAGTAAATTTTTTATTTAGAACTACCAGGCAAAGCCGTATCTATTTTACTTTTTTTTTTTGGATGTTTTACCGCTGTTTTTAGAGTTTCAAGGAAGGACTATGTGTTTTTGGACAACTCCTATGATACAACGATTACTTACTCTGTATATCTCATGTGATTAGATATAGTTAAATAAGATTAATTTAGTAAGATTGTGTATTTTTAGTATGAAATTTTCGAAAATTTAGTTAAACTTGTGTTTTTTAATCATCAAGATTTGTACCTTTACTATTGAAAATAATTCCGGTCGCAATCCAATTCAGACTTTAAAAAATGACTAAAACAACGCAAAAATATATATTATTTCAATAAACACTCAATATTTAACCATTTGGCGCAAATTTTGAATTCAAAACTACGAACTAACAGAATGCCGATTGATCGGAATTATTTTCAAGAGTCATCTTAATGGAATCAATATTAATTGTAGGTTAGGTACATGTATACATTTCGAACGTGTATACATGCAATCAATATTACCTGTACAGGCTGCCTTTACAGGTATAACTTTTAAAAACATTCTAGTATTTGCAAAAACATAATTTTTCTCAACATTTCTCTGCAATGTACAATTTGTTTTTGTTTTTAATACAGTTTAATAAACATAACATGTTTTTCTAGTTAATTTATAATAGTAATGTAAGAAGTAAAAACCTAAGATATTATAGGTAGATAAAAATGTAAATACTTATGTGTACCTGTTCACTTATATCCTGTTATAATTATGAACGATTACTAGAGTATTTGTTTTCTAAATTGTGTAACTATGCTGTTGGACTAGGCTAATACAAAATATGATTTTGTGTATAGGAATAATGGGTTGGAATAATTGGAACAAAATTCAAAGACCCTGTTAACATCAGCCTAAGAATGCTGGTGTTCATCACTATTAATTCTCTGGTTAAACAACTGTTCACCTAAAATTCTAGTACATTTATCAAGGAAACGGCTGTTTAAAAAGAGAATTAATGTTGGTAAACATTAGCCTAAGGTCACAAACATTCACTCTTTGATTAAACAACCTTTCCAATTAAATTGGAGAAAGTTTTTGTTTAACTAGAGAATAAACGTTGGTGAACATCAGTCTTATTGTTGCACTGAAAGCTTTTGTTTTATATATATTTTGTTTTAAATACAAATAATACTTTACAAAACTCATATTTTATTTATTACTTCGTTTAGTTAATCATTTATTTAAGGGCTTTAAAAATACTAGGTATACTAGTTATGTGTGTAAACATTGATCTCGACGATGGATCTCATAAAATTGTATATTTGTTATAATAATATCATTGTTCCGTAGACGCATAACGCGTGTATATCTATTAAATGTGCTTGCTGTTAAAATTGTATCCATTTGTCGTTTCGAAATGGTAACATTATCTTCCCTAATATATGTTTTAAATGTATCTACCGTGGTTTCACTATTTATATTCACCATATTATCTTGATAATATTAAACAATGCCTTGTTTGGCTAGGGCAACAAAGAAAATCAGTAGCGGTCTACGTCCGCTGTAATTTTGCCTGAATAATAGATTCTTGGCACTGAGGAGCTCATGGCTAAATAATTACAGCCGCATAGACCGATCTTCCGGGTTAAGCCACGCTTGCCGAGGTTGGTCTGTGGATGGGTGACCATTTACCATAGCGAGTTTCCTCCGTGCCTGGAAAGCACGTAAAGCCGTTGGTTCCGGCTGTCATTTGTAGATCTTTGACAGTCGTTACTGTTGGTCAGAAGCCAGAAAGTCTGACAACCAGTCTTACCAAGAGTATCGTATTACCCAGTTACTGGGTTGTGGAGGTCTGATAGGCAGTCGCTCCATGTAAAATACTGATATTCAGCTGCATCCGGTTCGACTGGAAGCCGACCCCAACATAGTTGGGAAAAGGCTAGGCAGATGATGAATAGATTCTTGGCACTCTATTCCTTCGAAAGAACAGAGGTGTGATATTTCACATAAGTACATAGGATAACACATAAATATTTAGATATTGGGTGTTTAGAAAAAATACAGTTTCCCGTTGAAATCCATGTTTAATCCTAAATAACATATTATCACAAATTTCTTAAATTACAAAATAAATTAACACTCACTTTGAGCAACTACACAATCATATCCAGAGATACAATAACGGTGACTACTTTCATTGATTCATAATTATCGATAAAATATATGTTTACAATCTGATTTTTCTATTTCCTAATGGTAAAGACAATCCATTTTAATTTGACCTTCTAATAATCTCGCAATTAACACTATTCCTAATAAGTACCTATTTTATTATTAAAACCCCGACAACAATGGCTAGCTACTTAATTTAATAAATATTTTGGTAAGATTTTATTAGCCTATTTTATATGTAAATTGAGTCATCAGCTGTACGGTGTTATTGACCTTAGTCTTCTGGATTTCCCTGGAAACCCTCTTGCGTATGGTGGTTTACCATTCGTGGTAACGTAGTAGACTCCTCTGGCGCTGGAACAGAAATATTTAAAGATCAAAACGTGGCCACCAATCATAGTAATACACGGGGAATAAACAAAATTCACCTCTATTAATAACTTTTGCTCAGACTTTAGGTCCAATAGCAATCCAGCAGGGCAATTGTGTAACGTAACCAAAATCAATCATGACAGTTTATGTGTCAAAAACAATATTCATTGCGTTGTTAATATACTTGGGAGCAAATAAATCGAGCCTCTTCTATTTTTCACGTATAATTGTTATTATTTTTGGTACCTATTATGGAATAGATCAATTCGAAACATATATCGCCTAAACGGTTATTTGATAACCTTTACAATGAGGGTAGTTTTTTGTCAACTTAGTATATAATCCATGAAACCAAAACTAATAACCAGAACACGTGAAAAAGGGAGTAGCTCGATTTATTTGCCACCAAGTGTAGTTGTGGAGAAGTCGAATTGGACTTTGCTATGGAAATTGTTAACCTGTTAAAATCAAAGCTCTAGCGATTACGAGTATTTTGTGCAATATGGATGATGGTTTGCGAGATGGAAGTATTATACAGAATACATTTTATTACTGTATCACACTAACTTCATCTAAATTCAATCAGTTGCTACGGGCTCTCTAACATCCATTTAAATAACCAAAATTCTGCATAGATAACATATTAAAATATTGCTTGAATTTGTACTTCTGAAACATGTCTATTGTGACCTAATTGCCGAGCGATTTACCCCAATCCCGCATCAAGCACTTACTTGTGACTGACGTGTTCACCCATGAGCACGTATTCCGTGTCCTTGGGCTCGCACCACCCGATGAGGTACGAAAACAAACTGGAACAAGGTCCCGCCCAGAAACCCGTGCGGCTGTTGATCGACTCTATGAAGTATGGAGTCACCTTTGTGTGGTCACAGGCCAGGGTTTCTGTAGAAATTGTCTAATATCAATAAAGATTTCGTTTGCAATAGTTTACAATGTGCATAATTAAACAAAATTTAAAAATGGAAAAGTAGGTATTGATGTAGTGCAGAGCGCCCTCTTTGACATGTAGATGAAACTTTAGTCCTTAGACAAAGTATGTGAACTGATCTTAGCTTTAGTCAGTACCGACAAAATGGCGCTGATGTCACCGTCTATAGCGACACCTAGTGAGGATTCGTTAAACTAAATCGAAACTGCAAAATTGTAAGTGTGGTTGTGCCGCAGCGCAGGCTTAAGAGAGAAGGTAATTTGAAAGCTAGGTAGTTCCCCTCGTTGATAAGAGAGGGTCACATCTAATATTTTACTTTATTATAAACTAGCTGTGCCCGCGACTTCGTCCGCGTGGAAGTCGAAAAACAACATTGTGTCGGTTACAAAACCAAAAAAAGTAGTACACGTATCCATCGTTCGAATCGTGAGTTATGAGTTTATACAAAAACCCCATAGAAAAAAGAACTTTCTGTATTTCCCGAATGAGCCGATTTTCCGGGAAACTTTTCAAATATTTCTTTTCATAAAATCCTGTTTCGGTCTAATAAGAACAATAAAAAAAAATGCCATATCGGTCCGGCTGTTCTCAAGTAATGCGCTTACTTTTCTTTTGCAATTTTATTTACATGGTTAAGGAAAGCAAAACAAAACAATGTCGTCGCTGTGCCAAAAATTGTCTTCAATTATTTCTGAGTAATAATGGCCGTGATCCGAGGTTTTTCTGGTTTGCCCATTAAAATTCACAAAGCATAGAGGACAAAAATGTTTCTTACGGAAAATGGTGTCGTGCGCACATCCAGGCTGGCTAGAGCCACCGTTGACGTAGAAATCAGCGTGGCCGTTGGGCCCCCACTGGCCCAAGATACCGGCTCCCGTGTGCAAGATGTCCACAAAGTGCGCGTCTGTGTAGTCCAGGTCCCGGGAGCGGTTGGTGCCCATGTAGAAAAATATGGTTGGGTCCAAACCTGAAACATAGAAAAAATAATATCAGTAGATGTTCGACTCGCGATCTCGCCGCGTGTTCAGATCAAGGGCTCCATTTGGGTTCGAAACTAGTCTGGCAATTCCGAGAAATGCACGTAAGTAAATCGAAACTAATCATAAATATGAGTGTGTCTCACGAATGTTATAATACAAAAATCAGTAGATGAGTCTTTTAACAGCTGTAACCAAACACTTTGGTACGAACTTGAATTTGTGATAAAAAACAGCTGTTCCATACTAAATAATCAATCTTCTTCTTCTTTAGTGTCGGCACGAACTATACGAGAATAGCTCATGCCGTGGTGAAAAGATTAGCCAGTCAGCAAGGTTGGTAGCGGGGCTGACTGCCCAGGGTGCGCCGGACATACTTACGTATCGTCACTCGTGGAGGCTAAGTAATAATCAATGTTGCTTAACAAAATGGAACAGAAGTTTTTTTTTCACTATCTCTTATTTTGTCCCATAGCGAAAGTTGTAAGTGATGAGCAGAGTTCATAGTTTTCGGATGTAAAGTGACTAACCAGTCATGCTGTTATACGAGTAATGCAAATCTTTAATTAAACATATTTTTTTACAAATACATCTTAATTTAATCTATACAGGGTGTAAAAAGACCCATCACATAGCCGAAATCTACGCACTCTGTACATCAAACTACATTGACCAAAAATAATTGCTGGGGAACGACTTTTATTTTTTGGCATAAATAAAAATGCTTTTTTTTGTAGCACGCTATGTGTGGTTGTGGCGATGCCGAGCGTTTGCATGCGTGCAGCGGCCACACAGCTGAGCCAAGGCGGTCGTGTGCGTTTGATATTCGTTGCGATATTGTAACTTCAAATGCGTAATTTGTGAGGAAAAATAGAACATTTTGATAAGGTTGTTTGGAAGAAAGTTTAGTATTATCACTTAGAATACGTTTCTGGAAAAAACTAAAAAGAAATATGTTAACTTTGACCTTCAATATCTCCAAAACCAATGGTTTCCCAGGTATAGTCTGGTAGAAAATAATGATCCCAATGATGGGTAGCATATGTGGTTTTCGTTATCGTTAAGGGTCTTTTTACACCCGATATATGAAACTAGCTTTCGCCCGCGGCTTCGCTCACGTTAATTTAGCATTTGACAATCAACTCTAAACATACTATTAAAGTTTCTATAATAATATAATTCAATCATGATGATGAATTCGAAAGACACGTGGTACGATCTGTTGTCGTTATTGTTCTTTTCCTCGAAAAATGTACTTTTTTTCGGGATGAAAGGTACCCTGTGTCTGTTTCTGTACACCTAACAACGTATATGCAAAATTTCAGGATGATCGGTTCAGTGGTTTAGGCGAGAAAAGGTAACAAGCAAACAAACTGACTGTCGCATTTAAAATATTAGTTAGGAAGTTAGGATATAGAGCATTTGTAATTTAAATGATACGCTTGTTAAAACATGTTATGGCCTCTGCTGACTTGCATGTTACGATTGTTTCGACATTCAAAGAGTTTATTTATTATTAACTCTTCAATTATGAGCCGATTAGCGACTACATGATCATGTTAAAATACTTAAATAGGACTTTCAATGTCATCCAGTCCCTTTCATGTTTACGTAAATGAATGTTGCATAAAATCTGTTTATCTTCTGGTTCAGGAAGTAATTTAAAACGAGTTTTACGAATGCAAGATACCAATAAAGTATTTTTTTCCAAGTTAAGACCACTGATCTACATTTCCCGGATTTCTACTTTATAAGAGTGATTCAGTAATAAAATGACAGCGACGTTTAAAAAATCAGTAGGTACGATTTTTGTATGTCAGTCAGTTGCTTTCCTTCAAATGCATTTGCATTTTTCAAGACATCACATTGTCACAATAACTGAGAGTACCTAGTACCTATATATTATATAATATAACTGATATCGTCGGCAACCAGTGAACATCTCGTAAATACACACATCAAAAGTGTCTAGGGATCAAGCATTTTTATGCGGATTTCTTGAGATTGAGATGTGGCTTTGTAATAAATTTATGATTTTATAAATTTATATGGATCCTTTTTGGTGCATTTCATAATTTGAATCAGGAACTGTGAATCAAATTCGAGTAAAAGATGAAAATCAGCTGTCAATATTTTCCCTATAAAAACATACAACGCATTGAAGACATTATTAGTGCTACTGTTTCCCTACTACTGATTAAAACCAACGTTATTATGGAGCGGCGACGTCATTTAAGCAGGGAAGAAATGCTCAGAGCCGTGGGAATGATAGAAGCTGGTTCCCGGCAACGTACTGTGGCTTTAGCTCTGAATACAAGTCAGAGTGTTATCAGTCGACTTTGGACACGTTACCGAAGCACTGGTACCGTGGCTGAGCGCCATGGAGGACGGTATCGCTGCACCACACGGAGACAAGACCGATACATTCAAATCTTAACTCGAAGAGCTCCAACAATAACCGCCATGATGTTAGCCGTGAGGCTTCATCACTCTTCAGGGAACTTAATTAGCGACCAAACAGTCAGAAACCGCTTGCATGAAGTGAACCTTCATTCCCGAAGACCGCTACGGGTACCACCTATAGCAATGCACAATCGTAGGATTCGATATCAATGGGCTCTTGGACACAGAAATTGGGCAGAAGAACAATGGCGTTTCGTGTGCTTTTCTGATGAGTCTCGTTTTGGTATGAGACCGGATACAAGACGTATACGACACTGGAGAACCCCTGGACGCCAACAGCGATTAAAATCCTGCCAGGAAGTCCATCCTTATAGTGGTGGAACCATCATGGTATGGGCGGGTATTTGGATCGGCGGAAGAACTGAGTTGATTTGGATCAGAGGCAACCTCAACGCTCAAATTTATGCTGAGACGATTGTATCAGACGTCATCGTTCCTCTACAAGCGCAAATCGGTCCCTTATTTCAGTTAATGCATGATAATGCACGACCGCACACCGCAAGAGTTGTAAGACAGACTCTCGCCGCAGCTAACATCAATGTCCTGCCCTGGCCTGCTCAGTCGCCAGACTTGAACCCGATTGAGCATGCATGGGATATGCTACAGAGAAGAGCTCTGCCGAATATGGAGGGTATCCAGTCGCAAGAAGACCTTTTTTTGTTGTTGCAACGAACATGGGCGGCCATTCCACAGCGTGATTTGGATGAACTCATTTTGAGTATGCCAAACCGATGTTCTTGTGTTGTTAGTGTTCGCGGTAGAAACACGGATTATTAATTGTTTAAGTTACCCAATAAAATTTTAAAGAAAACTGTTATTTCAGTCTTTTTTTCGAACTTTTGTGTTAGTGGTTCAAATGTCAAAAATCCCTTTATTAGGAAAATGGCAAATTTCTTTATTAATGCAAAGGTGACTTGGTTTATCGTTACTGTGACAAACGAAAACACTTTATTTGATGAATCCTTAAAGAAAATTTTAATTAATATCAATCAGGAGAAAAGTTATTGCAAAAATATATGTTGATCCCTAGACACTTTTGATGTGTGTAGTAATCTTGGTCAAACACGTTTTATGTCATATTTAGCAAGGAAACCTAGCAACCCATATTTACGACTAGCCCGAGTTCAATTTATTGTAAATACAGAAGTTGATTAAGAATAATGCATCTGTTTGTCTATTGATAACCCTGTATTTAACGACAAATTTTTTCTCCAAGGAAACCTCGTATCTCATTTGACACCTTTCGGGACATCATTTTCAAATATTAATTACATGATTTACTAGGTAATGGTTAATTAATATAAAACAAAAAAAAACCGGCCAAGTGCCAGTCGGACTCGCGCATGAAGGGTTCCGTACCATTATCTATAAAACGGCAAAAAAATCACGTTTGTTGTATGGGGGCCCCCTATTTGTTTTATTCTGTTTTTTAGTATTATTTGTTGTTACAGCGGCAACAGAAATACATCATCTGTGAAAATTTCAACTGTCTAACTATCAAGGTTCGTAAGATACAGCCTAGTGACAGACGGACGGACGGACAGCGGAGTCTTAGTAATAGGGTCTCGTTTTATCCTTTAAAAAAACAGATTGAACGGTTTTATCCGTCTACTATAAAATTTTGTTTTTAGCAAATACGATGTTTTCACTAGTGGCCGACGATATAATAAGTTACATGAGTTAAGTTAGTTATAAATTATAATACATTGTGAGCTGTTAAAAATCAAACTCACCGGTAATTCTTCCAAGTTTTCCATCAGCTAGATAGTTGGCGACGAGGCCAAGTATATGGGCCCCTACACTGTACCCAATGGTGTGAAGTTTGTCCGGTGCCACAGACTTTACGGGGTGGTACTGTAGGTACTCTACCAGCTGAGCGATGCATAGGCCTGCAAACCTGGGCGCCCACTCTATCTGAAATATTAAAGAATATCGTTGAAATAAATCTTATGACTCCATGATCATCATCATTATCACTCATCCGAAAGACGTTCACTGCTGGAAATAGGCCTCCGCCAAGAAGGGGGGTTTGCCGTAATCGCCATGCTTGGCAGGCGGGTTGGCGATATATGGTTGTTAAAATACTCAGAAAACGCTGCTACCCTTTCTCTAATGAATCCCTTAGTCGCCTTTTACGACACCCATGGGAAGAGTGGGGTACCCATGGAGTAGTGCTATTCTTTACGCCCGGCACCACACGGAAGTCCATGATGCGTAAGCCTTATTTAACAACTTAAAGTAATGATTCTAGCCTTTCCGGATGTATTTTAGGCTCGGTTGTCAAACTTGCTTGACGAAGTCATCATTCTATCAATGTTTTACACGGAGCGAATACTTTGACCTGAATATAGGTGAAGTTAAAGCTTATTTTGCAGCAGCCTTTGGACATAATATTACTTCTTCTTCTATCGTGCCCGCACGAGCTATACAAGAATAGCTCATGACGTGGTGAAAAGATTAGCAAGTCAGCAAGGTTGGTAGAGGGGCTGACAGCCCAGTGTGCGCAGGACGTACTGAAGTATCGTCACTCGTGGAGGCTCTTTTCATGGAACATAATATTACTGAACCTGGGCTTAACTTACTCTTGGAAGGATTTGGTATGTCATTAGGTACACTTGGCAAGCAGCTTAGCAATGGCGTTATGAAGTTAGTTTCAATTAAGTATAGATCATATTCACTTTCTGCTACTCCTTTGGGAGGATTCTTAAGCAATTCTTAAAGAAGAAGCGAACGCTAACTAAATAAATAGAGATAGTAATGTACCAAATCTTTTGGTATTAACAATAAATAAATTAGTTCTACCTATTATAAGGCTGGATTGTAATAAGATTAGGGCGCATTGTTATGAAGCGCTCCAAGATAGGAAAAAAAAAGTTCTAATATAAGATGCGCCTCATTAATACGAAAACGACGTTGTAAAAGATGCAGAAATATTTGCTTTCTCTTCCTCATTGTTTATATACCAATTACGTCGTTATCTCAGCTTCGTTACTACACTGATTTAATTCAACTAGATTGAAATAAAAGAACAAAATAAATGGCAAATATTTGCAAAAAATAGTGACAGTGCAAAGACCTCAATAGCTGATAAATTGGGGACACAAGTAATTTATTTGTTATGTAAGATGATACATCTCTCTTTCGCTAATAGTTCATTACGGATGACAGTGCGTATAAGAGTTAAATTCACTACATCTTTATACAATTTTGTTATGCAACAATTTTTTTGCAAGCTTACGTGATGAATGTACATGATGGCAATGAAAAAATAAATGTACTTATATCACCTGTTTACCTACTTTTAGTCGAGCAAGTAGAGTAAGTGAAGAACTCAAAAACATCTTACCTCACAGCATATCATTATAAGCATTTAATTTGCGATGTAAAATTCTAATAATTATAATAATATTTTTATATTTTTAAATGTTTTTTTTATACTTGTATTGAAATATTTAAAAATTTAAAAGATAAGATTGTTAAATGAATAAACGATAATAATATATGGTATGGTAATGATTGATCTCACTAAAGAGTTTCAGCCGAATTGGAGACTAATATTATGTATTCGAGTATTATAATCTCAGTTACTACTAAGATATCCTGTTTGTCACATACTCTACATAATAGGGTTGGAGTGTACGTTACGGGGCACTGAGGAAAAAAGAAAATTTAGCCAAAAAAATAATAATCTCAAATCGTTGGTTTCGTGATTCTATCGTATATAACATGTAAAAATAAGGCGAAAACCATCTTGGTGATTTTTGTTTCCACCAACCGTTTGTCGTAAAAACGATGTCGAAGGCAAAGGGATCGGTACAAAATGCAATATTCCTGTACTAGGAGAATTGAGGATGCAAGAGCGAGCGAAGCGAGCTCGGGACTTGGAGCATACCGATTCGGACAGGTTAGTTTAGAAGGGAATGGCGGGGTCTGGAAGACCCCGCCATCCCCTTCGTGGTTATTTATTTTTAATCCACCCAGTAGTAGGACTTCGAGATGACCTCTTTTCTAAGTCTTTTTTCATAGTGCCCCGTTTTGTATCCACTGACCCATACTGGTATCAATTTTTCATGATGAATGTTCGCTGGAGTTGATTTTAGTCAAGGCCTTCGGGCTAGCGGTAATTTGTTGCAACTTTTATCGGAACGCATGCATACGATTTACAGTAAGTTTGTCAAACTTCAACTACAAACCTCATTAATTAAAAATGGACAAGAATTACTTCGCACTTTTTGAATGTCAATGTTACAAAAGACCGCCCCCAAAAACGACGTATTCCACATTGGGCACCCGATTTTACGGCACCCAAGTTAATGGCACCTGAGGTATTCCATATTCGGCACCTATCGGTATTTTTCGCAGGTGCCATTAGTGGAACAGTTTATTATTTAAAATTTTATTCCACTTTCGGCACCTACGAACCAGTAGGTACTAGTGATGGGACGTTTACTTTTTATAGGACGTTAAAATTAAAAATTCGATTAAAATCAGTAGAGTTTAATTAATAACATGATAAAAATATAACTTCTTTATGTATTTTAATATCACAATCGGTTTCCTTAATCACATATATTGCAAAATCAGCCTTGAGTTACAATAGTTTTTTTTTTTTTAACATTTTGAGGCTTTTTATCAAACATGATCATGCCAGCCTCATCGTACACAATAGAATTTAAAAACAAATACTTTTTAGGTTTACATACAATTATTTCTCTTCTTGATTAACTTTGTAATTAAAATTCAACTGTCTTTTTTTATTAAAACTACCAGGAAAGCAGAAATGAACTGGAACTAGGTGCTTAAGCGACTTAACATACATAGCTCAATAATGGTAAAAATACAGGTTTTGAAATTGAATCATTTGTTGTTTTGAAAAGTACCAGGGTGACAGCCTAAACGATGTCACTAAGATGTGCACCAATGATTATACACAAAAAGGAATATAAAGTATTCCTTATTATTCACTATATCGATAGAAGTCTTAAAACTGTCCTATATCTTACCTATAACTGTCACTTAGTGATATCGTTTAAGCGCCTATTTTCTGTTCATTTCTGTCGCCCTGGTACTTTTCAAAACAACAAATGATTCAATTTCAAAACCTGTATTTTTACCATTATTGAGCTATGTATGTTAAGTCGCTTAAGCACCTAGTTCCAGTTCATTTCTGCTTTCCTGGTAGTTTTAATAAATAAAGACAGTTGAATTTTAATTACAAAGTTAATCAAGAAGAGAAATAATTGTATGTAAACCTAAAAAGTATTTGTTTTTAAATTCTATTGTGTACGATGAGGCTGGCATGATCATGTTTGATAAAAAGCCTCAAAATGTTAAAAAAAAAAAAAAAACTATTGTAACTCAAGGCTGATTTTGCAATATATGTGATTAAGGAAACCGATTTTGATATTAAAATACATAAAGAAGTTATATTTTTATCATGTTATTAAACTCTACTGATTTTAATCGAATTTTTAATTTTAACGTCCTATAAAAAGTAAACGTCCCATCACTAGTACCTACTGGTACGTAGGTGCCGAAAGTGGAATAAAATTTTAAATAATAAACTGTTCCACTAATGGCACCTTTTTTTTTTTTTTTTTTTTTTTTTTTTTTTTATCGTGGGAAAATCCTCATGGATACCCTTCGCCTGGGGAAGGCGAAGGGTTATGCCGGACTCTTACCGGCTAAAAACCCACGGTGTTCCTACTCCTGACCCTTGGCCGGGGTCACGGGATTCGCAGCTGCATGCACCGCAACCCCGGCAGGCCTCGGTCCGCCATCCCCTGGCGGACCTCTCCTTCTGTGGGGCCTTGCCCCACGTCCTCCTGAGAGGCGCGCACGGAACACATGCGCGCCGCCTTCTCGGGCCTGTTACTGGTCGGGCGACGGGTCCCCTAACCCGTCGCCCGCAGGCCACACACTAGGGTGGCCGGAGATCGTCGCGCGCCCTCCGGCGGCGCCCGGTGCGTCTGGCGCGGGAAGGGAGAGTGGCCGTCGCCTCTCTCTCCCTCTCCGCTCCCTCCTTGGTCGCCATCACCACCTCGCAAAAGGAGGTGACGGCTTCCCACGCACTCTCGCTCCCGACCATGGACAGAACCACGGCCGGAAGCGAGAGGTCACCACCGATCGCCGCGACTAGTTCACGGCGCTGCGTCGCCCACGCACGGCACTCCTGCAACGTGTGCAGCGCCGTGTCTTCCGGGCAGTCGACGCAGTGGTGACATCCGGGCGTCTGCTCCCGGCCTATGCGACACAGGTACTTCCCGAAACATCCATGTCCCGAAAGCACCTGCGTCAGCCGGAAGCTGAGGGCGCCATGCCGCCTCTCCAGCCACTCCTCCATAACGGGTCTTACCGCCGCTATTGCGGCGTGCCCTGCGCTGGGTTGCGCAAGTCGTTCTCTCCACTCGGCCACTAGGATCTGGCGGAGCTCACTCCGCTGAGGCGCCTCCTCGCGCTGACGATATCTCAGCGCGAGGGCCCTCGCCTCCAGATCCCAGGGCATCGATCCGGCTAGGAGGCTCGCCGCCTCGAAGGAGATCGTACGGTACCCCCTTATCACCCTGACGGCCATCGCGCGCTGCGGTCTGCGCAGGATTGCGACGTTGCGCGCCGTCAAGGTGTCCGCCCATATTGGCGCCCCATATAGGGCCATGGACCGTACGATCCCCGCGTAGAGCCTCCGGCAGGAGGTGTTGGGGCCCCCCAGATTGGGCAGCAGCCGCGACAATGCAGCCGCTGTGCCCATCAACTTTGGCGTCAGTTGCCGAAAGTGAGGCCCAAAGTTCCACCGGCCGTCGAGGACAAGTCCTAGGTACTTCATCGTCGACTCGACGCCGATGCGAACACCTCCCACTGTGATGTGGGATCCCGAGGGTGGTCCCTTCCGGGGCCCGTGGAAACACAGGGCCTCGGACTTCTGCAAGGCCACCTCGAGACCCAACCGCCGGATCCTTGTGACGACCTGCGCAACCCCAGCTGTCGCCAGTATGGCTGCCTCGCGGTGCGTCCTCCCCCGCGCCGTGACTAGCGTGTCATCGGCGTAGCAAGTCACGCCGACGCCGCGGAGGAACGCACCGCGAAGCACCCAGTCGTATCCGATGTTCCACAGGAGCGGGCCCAGAACCGATCCCTGCGGAACACCGCACGACATCTCTCGCCGACTCCATCCTCCCCGACCCGGGTAGATGACGGCTCTCTGCGTCAGGTAGGCCCCGACAATGCGGCGGAGGTAAGTCGGCACCCGATGGTGTTCGAGTGCCGCTCTAATGCAACTCCAGGGCAAGGTGTTGAAGGCGTTGGCGATGTCTAGAGACACCGCCAAGACGACCTCGCCCCGGGTAACTGCCTCCTCCGCCTGAGCCCTCACGCGCATGATTGCGTCCACGGTGGAGCGCCCCCGGCGGAAACCGAACTGGCTGTCCGCCAGATCCGGCCCCACCCCAGTCATGTGCGTGACGAGGCGGTCTGCAATTACTCTTTCGAAGAGCTTGCCCACCTCGTCCAGCAACACGATGGGGCGGTACGCAGACGGTGAGTCTGCGGGGCGCCCCTCCTTCTTGAGCAGGACCAGCTTGCCAGTTTTCCACCGGAGTGGAAACTGGCCCTGCTCGCAACATGCGCTCAAGAGCCCCCTCAGTCGGGGCCCGAGAGCCTTGAGAGCCAGGACCCATGCACGGCCAGGTATGCCGTCGGGCCCCGGGGCGGTGTTCTTGGCCTGAAGCCTTTTCACCGCCGCTCTCAGCTCTACCCGGGTCACTTCAGGCACGTCGTCGTCGTCGTCCGCGTCAGGCGCCAATGAAGGCGGAACCATTGGCGGTGGCGTATGCTCCGCCCTCGAAGGGAACAGAGCGCTCACCACTCCCTCCAGAAGCTGAGGTCGGAGACTCTGGGTCAGTGGGGGGGCCCACGGACGAAGTTTGCCCCGTACCATAAGGTATGGGCGCCCCCACGGGTTTCGGTCCAGAGTCTCTAGCAATGCCTCGTGAGCCGCAATTTTGGCCCGCGAGATAGCATTCTGGAGGGCGATCTTCGCCTCTCTGTACCCCTCGTACAGCTCCGCCTCCTGGGTTGCCGTATCCGGGCCGCGAAGACGCCTCCTGCGGAGCCTGGCGTACTGGCGTCGCGCTTCCACGCAGGCGTGGCGCAGGAAATCTATGTCCTGCGACCACCAGTACACCTGGCGCTTTGCAGGCGCGGTCCGGACTCGAGGCATCGCCGTATCGCAGATATGCGACACGGCCTCCCGGAACCACTCCGCCTCCTCGTTAATATCGGCAGGCCTATCTGGTGCCGACACCCAGGCCTGCACAATCGAGGCCTCCAGGAGTGCCTCTCTGTCCAACCGCTTTAGAGCCCAACGCGGACCGATCCCAACCGGGATCGTTCGGGAAGGAGCGCCTGAGGTCTGGGCGGAGGCGTCGAATCGGATATACCGATGATCCGACAGCGTCTCCGCCTCCTCCATGACGCGCCAGCCCTGGACACGGCGTGCTAGAGCGGGGGTAGCGAACGTGATGTCCACTATGGATCCGCCCCGCTGTCGCACGCACGTGTTGGTAGAACCCCGGTTGAGGACCTGTAGGCCCGTTTCGAGGGCCCACTCTTCTAGCACCCTACCCCGTGCATTCGTGGCCGGGGAACCCCAAGCCGTGGATTTAGCGTTGAAATCCCCGAAGACCAGCACAGGGCGAGGATGGCTGCGACTGACGACGACGGCCAACTCCCCCAAGAAGTCCTCAAAGTCGGCGAGAGATTTATTAGGAGAGAAGTACACTCCCACTGCGACGAAGTCTTCCAGCAGGGCCGCTACGTATCCCCACCCACGAGTGATATTCTCAATGGACGGAGAACCAACGGCGGCCCGCGAGACTATCAGGGCCACCGAGCCGTCCATGTCCCCGATCCAATCATCCCTGGGTGGAACGAAGTACGGCTCGGCGACAACAGCCACGTTGATCAACCACTCCGCCATGCTCTGGAGCAGAAGGTCCTGAGCTCTGGCGCAGTGGTTGATGTTGGATTGGAGGAGGCGCAGGTGTGGGGCCATCACTGGCAGTCCATGAACGCCTCCCCCTCTCCGCTTTGCGGCGATTTCTCGGCAGCCAGTTGGTTAACCGGCTGTGAAGTCGCCTTGGCCACGGCATTCTTGCCACGGCCTCGCCCTCTTCTGCCCCTTTTATTAGTGGGCTCGGCACAGGCCTTACTCCCTGCCCGGTGCTCCGCCGGCTTGCCTGCAGCGGCACAGATTGTGCAGTGCGGCGTGGCCTCACACGTGCCGGCAGTGTGCCCGGGTTGACCGCAGCGGAAGCAGACTCCACTGCGGTCGGCCTCCGAGGTGCACAGCGCTCCTGTGTGCCCGTTCGCCAGGCACCGGTAGCACCTCAGTGGCCTGGCTGGCAGCAGCTTCGCCTGCGCCGAAACCCACCCGACCAGCAGCCGACGGCCCTCAATGATTTTGTGGGCCGCCGCAACGGGACAGCTCACCAGAGCTGTCCCTAGGCCGGTGAAGCCAGAGCGAATAGCGCCCGACTTCACCTGCTCCGGAGGGCAGCCGCCGACCTTTGCGACGGCTGCCACGACCTCCTCGGCCGTGACCGAGTCGTCCAGGCCTGAAATGCGCAAGTCTGCACATTTGGTTGGCCTGGACACCCGGACCTCCTCTGCCTCCAGAGACGCCCTCAACTTCTCAGCGAGGGCGTCCGCTTTCGGGCCGCTGGTGGCCCCGGGAACCTCGAGCAGGCGGGCACCGGTGACCGTGTGCTTCATCCGGATGCCCGGGATCCCGAGGCTACCGAGATCAATGTTGGCCTTGGCTTTCGCCAAGACCCCGGCGTATGTCACTCCTTTCTCCTTTGCCCCCGGCTGCAGTGTGAGCACCACAGCCGTGGACTTAGGAGCGCGAAGCCGCGCAGCCTCCTTTTTAGCGGACTGCGCCGCTTTCTTGTCGGCAGCCGCCTTCTTTTTGGCCGCCTTCTTGGCAGCCTTCTTCTGCCTCTTCTTGGCTCCTACGGTCTCCCATTCACCCTGGTTGGGCTTGGGAGCCGCAGGATGCTGCTGAGCGCCAGAAGGGGCGGACGCAGACAACACCGGGGCGGTCGCAGTCGAGGCCGGGGTGGACGATGCATGGGCGGAGGAATCCTGTGTGGCAGCTGTAGACCCCTTCTTGCCTTTTCCCTTGCCCTTTTGTGCCTTCGTAGCCTTGGTAGCCTTGGTTTTAGTGGCCAAAGCAGCCGAAGTGGCCGCGGCTGCGGTGGCAGGCTGATTAGACTGCGTTGACTGACGCGGCATTGCGACTTTAGCCGCGAAGGTCACTGGCGGAGCTTGGTCAGCTCGCCAGCAATCGCCAGCCAAAGGTGGACGCAGAAGTTTTCCCTCCAGGACGGAGAAGCGAGCACTAAGGCTCGCCATTTCCGTTCTGAAGAGGCGAACCACCTCAGATTCCTCGGTCTCGGACGGCCGCGTGGTAAGACCCGCCATCGTGCATATGCGCTTGTTGGATTATACTTATAGACATATAATAATATAAATATAGCTGTAGGTATGTATAAATGTAATGAGAGAAAGATAGAATAATATATAAACCAGAATTATTTACCATGAATAGTTTATTATGAAAACTACAAATATCTTTGACTAAAGTATACTAATAATTACTAATTTCACTTGAACAATAATTTAGCAATATCAATGTACTAGATATTAGGAATAGCAATAATGTAGGCTGTTATGGTTATAGAAATGGATATAGTGAGCATAGCATTACAGTTAAGACCAATATCTACCTATCAGGGGCACAGCGGGTATGGTAAATGAAACCAACATAGACTCTCCACCACTGAGAGTACTTGTATTTGGGTTAGTTGTTAGTTACATGTTATACACAATATAATTCACAAGAATAGAAAATAATAAGGACAAGCTAGTCAGATAATAAAATAATATAGGTCAGACCATAGCAATGTCAAGCTAAATAATATACATAAACACACATAGCAAATAATATATAATTATTTACAATCAAATTAGCATAGACATATTTATAATCAGACTAGCATAGTAACAGTGTAAAATAACAATCAGAGTACTTAACTTAGTATCTTCCTGTAATCGTTCCAAGACTAATGTAAACCTATTTTGAGAATTACCTCCCTTTTTATAACTTTATCAAACAATAGCACAAAAGTAATCATAAGGCGCCATTTTCAACCAATCAGAGATTGTCATACATTTTAACTAAATAACTTTAAACATTGGTAATAATAATAAGATCTAATTTAGCAGAACTGTTTTGAAACATAGTCAGATAATTACGTTATTTTTATAAGCATTAGATTGTAACCTTTAAATAACATTCCATAAAACATAACATCAACTGAGCTTACTTTAATTACTAAATCTATCTTATAATGACAAATTAGTAAGTTGAAATAATAAAATAAAATATAAGGAGCATTATAAACATCATACATGATAATGGCATTGTTTCTTTTTAATTGTAAAATAAATAATATTTTGTATTGAATAAACATTGCCACAGATCATAACTTTCGTTCGGAAATCATGACCCATGGTTGTCTGTTCGTTTAGAAATGCTTTTAAAAGTAAATATAAAAAGCTTTAATTATTACAATTCTACATACCCTGACACGGCCATACTGACATGTACTTCGTCCCCGAAGTACCTGCTTACTAAAAAAAATACTCATTATTTATTTATAACAATTCGTACCCCGTCACGGCCATACTGATATATACTTCGTCCCTGAAGTGTTTACTTCTAAATATACTTATAATTTATTTCTAATAACTATTAGCCTATTACAATAATGCATTGTCTTTCTGACAACGGTCAGTTGCTTCCTCTTCTTCTAACCCCACACCTGCTGCACATGCTTGTTAGAAGTGAAACAACAGACTTCAGCAGTTCTAACATATACATAAATATCATACATATACTACATATACATAATAATGTTATGTTTATATTTCGAATAACATTCTTAATTCTATTACAATAGTGCATTGCCTTTTTGACAACGGTCAGTTGCTTCCTCTTCTTCTAACCCCACACCTGCTGCACATGCTTGTTAGAAGTGAAACAACAGACTTCAGCAGTTCTAACATATACATAAATATCATACATATACTACATATACATAATAATGTTATGTTTATATTTCGAATAACATTCTTAATTCTATTACAATAATGCATTGCCTTTTTGACAACGGTCAGTTGCTTCCTCTTCTTCTAACCCCACACCTGCTGCACATGCTTGTTAGAAGTGAAACAAAAGACTTCAGCAGTTCTAACATATACATAAATATCATACATATACTACATATACATAATAATGTTATGTTTATAATTCGAATAACATTCTTAATTCTATTACAATAATGCATTGCCTTTTTGACAACGGTCAGTTGCTTCCTCTTCTTCTAACCCCACACCTGCTGCACATGCTTGTTAGAAGTGAAACAAAAGACTTCAGCAGTTCTAACATATACATAAATATCATACATATACTACATATACATAATAATGTCATGTTTATAGTTCGAATAACATTCTTAATTCTAGTTACATAATTGCATTGCCTTTTTGACAACGGTCAGTTGCTTCCTCTTCTTCTAACCCCACACCTGCTGCACATGCTTGTTAGAAGTGAAGCAACAGACTTCAGCAGTTCTAGCATATACATAAATATCATACATATATACATATACATAATAATGTCATGTTTATATATTTCGAATATCATTCATGTCTTATCGATTAAATTTTCGTAAATTTACACCACAATTCAATATATAATACTCTTTATTGTATATTGCATCATCATTATCTATTATGTTTTCGTTGATTTACACTACAATTCAATGTATAATACTCTTTATTATATATTGCATCATCATTATTTATTAAGTTTTCGTAGATTTACACCACAATTCAATATATAACACTCTCTATTATATATTGCATCATCATTATCTATTAAGTTTTCTTAGATTTACAAGCACAATTCAATGTACAATACTCTTTATATATTGAGTCATCATAATTCATAAAGCAAACTTATTTAGGAACATCATTGTGACCAACAATATTTTCGTAATAATTATGGGTGAATCAACTTTTTTTGTTAAAACGTGTCCCCGACCTTATAAAATTTAAAAAATAATTTCTTTGAGGATTTAGGGTATTTTTTTTTTGATATGGTTATAAAATCAGATCTTTAATAGTTATTCTTCAATTAATATCTAGTTTAAATTAAACTTTAAAGAACGAAAAAAAACATCGTGACCCAACAGACAAAATAGCGTTCCTATACAAATTCTTGCTGTCCCCGTGGCTTGTCGGCCTAGTATTCAGCGATGCTGTCACAAATTTTTCCTAAGGATGTAATGAACTTTTGGTCCGAAAATTAACTACAACACACCTACTTTCTCCATCTCGTTCTATGAATCCGCAAACTTAGATTTCGGTATAAAAATCAAAATTATAGTTTATGTCATAGCCAGTCAATCACACGTCCTCTAGGTCATACACATTAAGCAATCCTAAATGCGAGGGAAATAGCACGTTAATAGCTTAACTAATAGGGAATAGTTAAGCACATCGTATGATCGTGTCTACGTTTATTATAACCTGAATTTGGCTCGGCCATTTCATCCGTGGTTCCAAGAGAGGCAGCGTGTCTTTATTGTGCTTCCGCTGGAAGACGTCAAAATTTCACTAAGCTAATATTTTATTATGTTAATTTAATGTAGTTTGATTGAGTTTTAGGTCTGAAATTCCTTTTAAATATGTTATCATCTAGTTATTGTATATGTTTTGAAGAAAAACGTTAAAAACCATAAAACTTCTCTTAGGTCACGGTTCCACTGAGTCACAAAAACCGTAACCCAAGAGACAATTTTAGTGACCCAAAAGACTTTCTTGCTTTTTTTGTTACAAATCGACGGGTCCTACGTACACCAGTACAAGTGCAAAAACCCAACCCTACAGGAGAGCGGTTTAAAGGTTCGAAAGCTTTCAACTTTGACACAAATCAATAGAAATATTTGAAATTTTGGAATGGACCATACCACACTATTTGAAAATTGCAAATATTTCTTTTGATCCACGTCAAATTCAAAATCTCTAGAACCCCTACACCACTCTCCTGAAAAATTGGAACCCCGCACCCGCACCAGTACACGCAGGACCCGTCGAAATTATAATAAATTAGTCGTCTTATTCAATATTTGCAGTTTGTTTTAATGTTCAATGTACCTAATCTACTTGTTCTATATAGAAATTGATTGAAATTGTAAATTTTTATTTTTGCCATGTTATCTAAACAAAAGCTGTCAAAAAGTCAAACTTATTCCCCAGATGAAAGTTATCTGACGATTGAAAAATCAGCCCTTAGACTACAAAAGAGAATTATTGACTGAATGTTAAAATTTATATATTTTTTGTTTTATTGTTGCTACTTTAGTGAAGCTCCTAAAAAATATGGTATTTTTATGTCTCCTAGGTCACCGAATTTGTCTCCTGGCTGACATATTGTCCCCATATTTTCCGCAGGATTTTTCGTCATTTAAATAGAAATAAATATATAAGGCCCATTTTATTTTTAGATTATGATAAATGAATAAAAGGTGGTAGGTACAGTATAAGTTTGATTTTCTCACTATATCTAGAAAAAAAATATTACAAAAGTTTGTTCTGTATTATTTCACGAGTGACCCAAGAGACACAATGAAGGTTATTATTTTAAAAATAAGACTGATTTGTTAATTTTCCATGTCCTATAATGATTCCTTTAGATTTGTTTTAATATTTTAATATACTAATTAACCATTCTGTTTTGTTTCACTTACAAGATATCGTAATTTGCAACCGTTACCCAAGATACGTTAAAAGTAGTCGGGTCTGGAAACATTTTAAAAAGTCCGCTGCTCTACATAGAATCATCAAATTCAATGATTAGGCTATCTATATTCAGCGGTAAATTAATAAAAACACCATGTTTATTTTTTACACAAAAAGTTGATTCGTTACAGAAAATAGTTGATTCACCCTTATATCAAGTTTAAGATTGTTCATTTATTACAACGCCATCTATATAATCATATCAAATGATCGATAATTAGTTCTGTTAGAACACTAGATGTCCCTATTTCAAATAATAAAACAATTTAGGATAATAATGTAAATAAATATTTGTAATCTTTAATATAGAATAGTATCTTGTCTACGATTCCTTTGTAGTTATATTATAGGTACCAATTTTTTTTTTGCGAGGCCCGTTTAATAGGTAAATAGGTATCAATATTTTCAAAACATTTTGTTTTTTTTTTCATTTATCAATTTATAGCATCACCCGCTTGGGATCCTGCTTTATCAACATTTGCTTCGTCATGTTAGGGTTTCAACTTTTTCCAGGCGATGCCTTTGGCCAACCCTGGTTTGCCGGGCGTTGCCTTTTGGCCAACCCCGGTTTACCGGGTGTTGCCTCAGGTCAACCCTGGTTGCATTTCACCACAAACCCTAATACAACTGTAACGCATTTATTTACACAAACAAATATAGATACCATATTTATTTTGCACGAAATACTATCGGACTTCCTTTTAATTAATGAAATATTTATCACTTTATTTCTATAAGATTACATATTATTATCATTCACTTACATGAGAAATACACACTTCTTGTCGGCCAACTACCTGTCATTAGCACAAATCACTAAGCAATCCAGTTACTATACACAATAAGTCATGGACTTATTAAAAATAAAAATAAATATTTTACGATTTTCAAATAATACAATTAATTACAATTGACGGTAAAAAAATATTCATAATAATATTTTTTTCATATTTTTAACATGTGGGTATTACTAAATAATTATCAGAGATTTTTAATTTTATACGGATTAAGACGCAACTGGATGTGATCAGTGAGTTGAGATTATGATAACGTTCGATATTCAAATCTATCAATCAGGCCAGACTTGCAATTTCATTGTTTTAGATTTATTTATTTAAGCAAGTTATGCATTTATTTATTTTAATTATACAATAAACTTATCAAGAGGGTTCATTAATATTTGCATCAGTCAAATCAATGTTCAGAGCCCCTGAGGGCCTTACCGGCTTTAGCCACAGTCTTGAATTTCTTCACAATTTTTGTCAGGGGTAAAAGATTGGCAGGGCGATGTCATCCAAGATCGGCTTATATCCCCTGTCTTGACGCCGCGCCGCTCCACGTGAAGTCCTTCGAAAGGGCCACAATGCTCGTACACCAGTGCGCAGCTCCGTCGTCGTACTTCTCGGGAACAAGGATCGGCAGCGCGATGTCATCGTCGTTTTGAGATGGTGTTGAGACAGCATCCATTCTTAAAATAATTAAATTGATTAATAATTTGTTATGCGAGGCCAGAGATCGATCCCACTTCTGATGTTGGATTATACTTATAGACATATAATAATATAAATATAGCTGTAGGTATGTATAAATGTAATGAGAGAAAGATAGAATAATATATAAACCAGAATTATTTACCATGAATAGTTTATTATGAAAACTACAAATATCTTTGACTAAAGTATACTAATAATTACTAATTTCACTTGAACAATAATTTAGCAATATCAATGTACTAGATATTAGGAATAGCAATAATGTAGGCTGTTATGGTTATAGAAATGGATATAGTGAGCATAGCATTACAGTTAAGACCAATATCTACCTATCAGGGGCACAGCGGGTATGGTAAATGAAACCAACATAGACTCTCCACCACTGAGAGTACTTGTATTTGGGTTAGTTGTTAGTTACATGTTATACACAATATAATTCACAAGAATAGAAAATAATAAGGACAAGCTAGTCAGATAATAAAATAATATAGGTCAGACCATAGCAATGTCAAGCTAAATAATATACATAAACACACATAGCAAATAATATATAATTATTTACAATCAAATTAGCATAGACATATTTATAATCAGACTAGCATAGTAACAGTGTAAAATAACAATCAGAGTACTTAACTTAGTATCTTCCTGTAATCGTTCCAAGACTAATGTAAACCTATTTTGAGAATTACCTCCCTTTTTATAACTTTATCAAACAATAGCACAAAAGTAATCATAAGGCGCCATTTTCAACCAATCAGAGATTGTCATACATTTTAACTAAATAACTTTAAACATTGGTAATAATAATAAGATCTAATTTAGCAGAACTGTTTTGAAACATAGTCAGATAATTACGTTATTTTTATAAGCATTAGATTGTAACCTTTAAATAACATTCCATAAAACATAACATCAACTGAGCTTACTTTAATTACTAAATCTATCTTATAATGACAAATTAGTAAGTTGAAATAATAAAATAAAATATAAGGAGCATTATAAACATCATACATGATAATGGCATTGTTTCTTTTTAATTGTAAAATAAATAATATTTTGTATTGAATAAACATTGCCACAGATCATAACTTTCGTTCGGAAATCATGACCCATGGTTGTCTGTTCGTTTAGAAATGCTTTTAAAAGTAAATATAAAAAGCTTTAATTATTACAATTCTACATACCCTGACACGCTCCTGGCGGTCTTTTATCAGTTCGGCTCGGAGCTCTTCATGCTCCTTTCGGAGCTCGTCGAGCCGGGCCGCCAGGCGGGCGTTCTCCAGCTGGAGTCTGGCCGTCTCGTCCGAAGAGGTGCGCTTCAGCAGGGCGTCCGCGGCTTCCGCGATAGAGCCGGTCGCCTCGTTAAGGGCCTTCTGAGATGTACCCTTTAGGCCCTTTGACACCTTGGCGACCTTTTTAATTGCCGTCAAGGCGTCTTGGAGCTTTGCTTGCAGCTCCACGGCGGTCACTTTTTCGGCCTCCATTTCAGCTGCAGAGGACGACCCCGACGGCCGATTGACCCGACCGACGGAAACTTTTTGGGTCTTGGCGAGCTGGCGCTGCTCTTCCTCGAGCTTGTCTGCTCGTAGCGCCGCCGCGAATGCCGCCTTTGCTTCCGCCCGGCCAACGTGCTGGCCTGCTGAATGTGGCCGCCCTCGGCCACCCTTGCCGGCACCGACTTTTTTGGCCGGTGCCTCCTCCTCGCTCGAGACCGAGTCCGATCCCGAGCGAGAAGACTGTCGAGGCCGTTTGCGGAAAAACTTACTTTTTACCGACTCCTCGGCAAACGACCTCACCGTCACACTCGATGCGATGTCAGAGTCCGACACCACATCCACCCTCTCCGCATGCTCTCTACGAGCTGCCGCTCTCGTAATCCTCGATGCGGTATCATTCTCTGACACCGCACCCACCTTAACGTCATTGTTTGTTTTTTTTAGTTTATTAAGATCCATAACAAATCCCACGAGTATGGGGGATAGATCGTCCATCCGGGTAGGGCCCCCTGTGCCCGGATAAGCCTGTTACGTTAGAGGGTCGGCCGGTACTCTAACGGGACCCGCACTTGGAACTGCCAGCCTTGCAGCCATACATCCCCTCGCCATGCGTCGCAGCTTGGGATTAGGGAACCATTTATAGAGTTTATCATCCTCGCAGTCCAGGCGATTAAGCCAAGACCCCCGGTCCTCTCAATGAGGATTACGGGTCGGGCCGAGCGGTGGTCTGCACCAGACCGTGTCTGCCAGCCAACTATTGCCAGCTGACAAACCCGTCGCCCCTGCAAGGCTCTATTCTACCACGCCCTCTCCTAGATGAGAGGGCGGAGAAGAGCCTTCCCGTGGCCAACTGGCCACCCTCCCTTGGTCAGAATTCGCCACAGACAATAGCTCGCGAGAGCTATTGCCCGTGCCCAGGGTGCACCGGTCCGAGTAACTGCTGTTCCCCCCGGACGTATCCATAAGGGACCAGCAGCCACCAGGCACTCGAGGAGGTTTCTGACCACGCACCCCCCACTAATGGCACCTGCGAAAAATACCGATAGGTGCCGAATATGGAATACCTTAGGTGCCATTAACTTGGGTGCCGTAAAATCGGGTGCCCAATGTGGAATACGTCCCAAAAACGCCCGCCCCTCACCGCTTTATATTGTTTAAGCTGTGAAGAAGAAACGGCGCAACAAACTCCGCAGCAACACAGTCGTATATTAAAGTTATAATCAGACAAATAATTATACATCGGCTCAAAGTGTTAAAATGATAATTCCATTTGAACATGCAAGACTAAATACTGATTTTGAATTTGAATTTTTATGAATCAAATCTTTTATCATGAACTCGTATAAATGGAGTTATCAGTATCAGCAATGTGTTTATTATTTATATTTTTATACATGTAATAATGCATATTTATAATATTTTCTTTAATGAAGAAGTAGTTATTATGCATGCATTATCAATGATGGACGGTTACCTGTGTAGTTCATAGATGCTCGATGTTTGCCTGCACACTTAACTCTTTTGCTTTGTGTACATACAAATAAGATTATTCAATTTAAATACAACAACTAATAAAATAAATACCTGACTAAGGCACGGTTCCTTCACAAGGTCTCCGTAGTCGACTATGAGAATGTTGTAGTTCCCTTTGATAAAGTATGCTTTCCTCATGTCGGTGCTCGGGGACAAGTTCCGACCACCGCCGAAGCCGTGGACCACGATCTTTGTGGGGTGTTTGGTATTAAATCTGGAGTAAGTTAAGGAGTCGTTGTCGAGAGTGTTTATCAATTCACCTTTTTCTTGAGTTGATCTGGAAAAAAATGACATTATTTACCGATTGCTTGCTACTTCTATCGTTGTCTATAACTTTCTATAAAATATTTTAACTTCTTTTGCTTGACTCCTGTGCATAAGACAGTTAACTGTATTGACATTTTTACGACGCAATGCATCTAGACCATATTGTATAGAAAGAAAGAAAGAAAAAGAAGAAAAAGTATTTATTCCTACGCCCAAACAGACGCACAAGCATACTTAAAATTAATAACATAATTACAGTTATAACTAACAATTCCTTAATTTAAACATATAATTGCCTGGCAACCCAAACACAAAACAATAAAAAATAATAACTATGACTTAATTTCTTAATTTATAATCTATGCAAATCACGTTTACATATTTAGTCTGTGGTTACCTAGACATTGGACATAGACATCATAATAAAACATTTTAATAAAAATACATACATCAATGAATACTTGAATTTGCGCGTCGCATGGCACATAAGAATTTAGGTCGTTGCTCAGCTTTATGCTGTGACTTTAGAAAGCTAAAGGACTAATAAATCACGTTTGTAAATATTCAATTCTTTAATTGATAATGTAATTAATTCTTACATATTTTAATGCAATCTTTTCAAATTGTTACAATCAAAACAAATGGTCTGGTAAAGTCATATTTAATTTTCATAAGTTACGATTAGATTATACAAGGTTAAGGTACAAGTCCGAGACGGACTGCAAACTGCAGACTGCAACCGCAGACCGCAAGTCGCCATCGGAATAGCGCCTTTAAGTTGTGAACTTTAAAGGTGCTATTCCGACAGCGACTGCAAAACTGCAACCGCAGCCGCAGATCGCACCGCAAGCGATACTACTTTTGCAGTTTGCGGTCTGCAGCCCGTCTCCTACTTGTACCTTTAGTTGGAAAGGGGGTACTAATCCGCAGACCTCTTAAAGTATTACTGATGACTGTGATAAGCAAGCGTAAAAATGTCAAAATTCGATCATTTTTATTTACATAAAAAAATCAGTTTTTTCAAAAATTCTTCAGCCCTTCTTTAGTTACGAATTCAGAAAAAGGAGCTTCTAATTCGTGACCCCAAATATGACCTCAAACTCAAAACTCATTTATTCAAAATAGACTAGAATTACTTAGTTCTTTTTGAACGTTAGTTTTACAATATTATAGACATCCCACAAAAAGCCCTCCCTACCTAAAATGTAAACACAGCTGATCATAGCTAAGGTTAGATAGATTTTAGCGTATTTTTATGAAATCTTTGAACAACTATTTCTCTTAAACTATTGGGGAAAGTTGTAGAACAAAAGTTATTCATTATTAATAGTACTTTAACACCCCTTCGAAATAGTACCCCCTTTCCGACTAACATTGTATTGTAACTATAACTGCCTTTTTTTCACGTAAAGGCTAGTTTTTTTACTGATTTTGTTCGACTTGTATTTTTTAAATATCAGTGTGACCTTTGTGGTAATATATTTAGTGCAACAGATAATGGCCACACGCGATCGAAAAATTTGTCGTAATGCCATTAACGGATTTTTTTTAAATTTATTTTTCTTCGTGCTTAATGGTTTACATGTTTTGTTAGGTTCAGCTAGTTTTAAAATTATGGTATAAGCTTTTTGGTCATTTTAAAATTAACATTTATAGTTCAGAAGTTATTTTATTTTACATACATTCAAGTATGAAACTTAAACTTACGAAATGGACATTGAGGTGTGATGTGGCACACATCGAATATTGTATACAATGGGTTTTTTTATTGTCCAAGTCCTTGTTCATTGTTTACAAGATTAATACTGTCATTCTTACGATTTAACCCGCGTATTGAATGTACCTACGTACCTAACTATATAAAAAAACTAGCCCTGTGCCCGCGATTTCCTCTGCGTGGATGTCGGGAAACAACATCGTAATTATCATAATTTTTACCATATAACCTGACCTGTCCTTTTAACGGACATTTTTGCCAAATTTTAACTAATATTCAATGGTATTGGCGTGAAGCTGAAACATACAAACAGACAGAAATTCTAAAAACTTCTGTTTTATGCATCAGTATCATATCTATTCTAGTAGATACACGTAGCAATTATTATTTTTCAAAAATATTTAATGTACAATTTTTGCTTCTTTACGATTTTATTATAACATAACTTCACGCCTTATTCCCCGAAGGGTTGGCAGAGGTGTATAGTGCACACCCACGTTTCGCCGTTATGTTTAAGTCCCATGTAATAGGGGGCGAGCCTATTGCCATCAACCGGGCACAAATCCAGACTCCGAGCTGCTACTGAGAAATTCCACACGGAAAAACCCAATAACACTTTGCCCGACCTAGGGATCGAACCCAGGACCTCACGCTCAGCAGTCGCGCTTGCGACCGCTAGACCAACGAGGCAGCCTTTATTTTATTATATGTATAGATTATTGCTAATTTCCTACAGTACTTATATCGAAAGCTCTTCAGAACTTTGCATTTATAATTAAGTATATCAAGACTGCGGTGCGAGCACGGATCTTTATATCGAGTCGATTCTAGAAATGTATCTATTCTAAACGTCAACATAAGATATAGATAAAATGACTTAAAACGACAACAGTTGTCATTTTATCTATATCTTATGTCAAATTTGACGTTTACTCGATAAAAGATCTGTGCTCGCACCGCAGATGCAGATCTGCATACAGATACAGCAGGCTTAAAAGAATTCACAAGAAAAAAAGAATGAACTCATAAAATAAAAACTTACTAAATAGATTGTTATTTTCAACCTATTTACATAGATACCTGGTACCTGTCAATACTATAGGTACTTATTGTACATTGCGACTTACCTAGTATACAGGTAAAACTGCATTTTGGGATGTGGACATCGATATGGCGGTTGTATGCATGAAGTAGTGTTTAGGAGATCTCTTACTGATTGTGGTTTCTTCTCTTGAGGAGGCTCCTCTTCTTGACCCTTGGATACTGAAACGTAAAGAAAAAAAAATGTAAAGCCTTGTACGGACTACGCGTAACGTAAAACGTAGTCGGTTACGCGTACACAGGAACGCCTAGTCACAAAGGGGACGTGAACGCTCAATTAGCCTGTACGCGTATTCAACATACCTAGATGACGCGTACATACATTGGAACGCTTAGTCTGTACAAGGCTTCAGGTATGTTTTTGTAACTTTCTAATAATCGTGAATGCTGCATAAGGCATATACCTAATTAAGCTTTTGATTCAGTCTTATGTTTTCAAATACTGATAATTATTCAGTAAGTAATTTGTCTTAAACAAATAGATTGAATTAAATGGAATATTAATTTTATTCAATAAAGGTATTTGTGAAATTAAATAAAATGAGTTAAAATAAAAAAAAAAATTATCCATTAGGATTATTTAAATACTTTTACAAATCTTTTTTTATTATTATTATACCAGCGAGCGCGACATAGGAAATGCCGACGCCAGCTAGAAGAAATGTCGAAACAAACGTAGTGGTCAAGGTTACTTTTAAAGTCCGGACATGTCCATAATTATGAATCAATAACTAATAAGTATGTGTGAGCAATGTAGGACAATGTCCGATTAAAGACTGAAAATTAGGAATATCATTAATTACGGTTTTGTCGCGACTTTACAATTTTCTCTGTTTTATTCGTTCCTCATAGTTAACTATCAATATTATGAAGATCATTATCAAAGTTTTTCTTTCATTTCTCGTAAATAGAAAATACTTTTACTTAAATATAGTTCAAGAAAATGACATATTAAAAGTGAAGGTCGTTATGCAGTACAATTGCAAGTAAAGACGCGGCACATTTCATGCTCTGATTGTACCGAACAATTCTAAACTTAGGCGCGTGCTTAAATGTCATACAAAAGTTGCAAATCTGTCATTGTGTCAAGTATTTTGTGCATATTTTCGCCTTTTTATTGAGACAAGAGACATTACGTGCCAAGAACAAAAGAATTTATGTAATAGGTGAATGTTATGTTATTTCCAGAGGAACGTAGCAACTCGTCGACAATTCTGTTGATTGTCATTCAGAAACTGTCATAATATTATGAGCACATTATTATCAATGGTCTAGTGAGTGGTCGCAAGACAGTGCAACTGTCAAGCGTGAGGACTTGTTTGGATGATAAGTAGATTGAAAAAAAAAAACGGAAATTTCATAGATTCATTGTTGTGTTAGAAATTTTGCCAGATGATTTCAATTAAGGAAACCAGAGCACGGCTGTTAAACGTCTTATGTAACAATCGTAATAAATAATGTTCACACACATACATAATAATATGTACAAGGACACACCATGACTGTACTCCAATAGTGCAGCCGTGGATAGTCCCCGGTTGGTGCCCCACCCCATTTTAGATTAAAGTTCTCAAAGGGGCCTCTGCGCGTTGGACCTGAGTCCCCGTGTATGCCTTCCAAAGGACCGGACATCTTCCGCAAGGAAGATGAGCCGTGAATTCAGACGGTGTACAAGGACACACTACAATTCACTTGTTTTGTCCTTTATTTAATATGTGTGAACAAATAATAATGAGGAATCATCATCATTACTCAGCCGAAAGACTTCCACTGCTGGACATAGGCCTCACCCAAAACGGGGGGGGGGGGGGGGGGAGCCATAATCGCCACGTTGGCAGGCGGGTTGGTGATCGCAGTATGGTTATTAAAGTGCTTAGAGAACGCTGCTGCCCATCCTCTAGTGAATGAGGAATCAATCAAAAATGTTAATAAATGCCAAAACTAAACGCATAATTTAAAACAATTATCTAATAAATAAAAAGCGTGAGTGATCGTCGTTGATGCTGTAGATAATAGTTTTATTATAGTCATCTAGAGCCGGCTCTTTCGTAACACTCACTCCATAAAATGAATACCTATTCTAGAATTCGTTTGACCTCATATTCAAGGAATCTTATTTAATTTTATTAATAAACATTTCTAACTCGAAGCTTATGGAGCGATATTATGTTTATTTTGGCCTGTAGCGATTTGGGCGACCATCAAATCTCTTAAGGCCATTCATTGACCTTTTATCAGCCTAGCCATTTTCCGGCACTATTGAGGTCGACTTCTAGTCCTACCAGATGCGGCCAAATATCAGCATTTCACACGAAGCGGTTGCCACCTCCGCAGTCCAATTTGGACGCGGTAGGACGACACGTTTGGTGCAGTGGCTGAGCGACTGGCTTCTGCGCTATGGGTCGTGGGTTCGATTCCCACACGGAACAAAAATTTGTATGGCCCACAGATAGTTGTTTCGGGTCTGGGCGTTTGTGTATGTGAGATTTGTGTCTGCAAACGCACCCACAATACAGGAGAAATCCCAGTGAGGGGCAATGTTTTATTTAAAATAAAATAAAAATAAAACTGAGGAATACCTATATTCTAAAGTTAGGCTGTTTTTAAGCTTTCGGGCTTCTGGCCTTTACGACTATCATCGGTATTTGTATAACACCCGGGCGTCCTTAACATGTTCTCTGAGACATAGCATAATCAAAGCATAATCAGTCCATTACTATCCCACTGCTGGGCAAACGCCTCTTCTTAGAATTTGAAGGGTTTTGGCTTTAGTCCGCCACGCTGGCCTGGTATGGGTTGGCGCACACACACACACGCCATTGAGTTTTTTTTGAGCCCTCTCATGTGTGCAAGTTTCCTCACGATGTTTTCTTTTACCGTTAACGCAAAATGATAATCAAACTCTGAACATTAATTCGAAAAGTCAGAGTTACGGGCCGGGCCCTCCTGCATAGAAGGCAAGCTTTCAACTGCTTAACAGTCACTACCTACTCTGAGGAATTGGTTATCAAAAAAACTATTCTAACTATCATCAACAAGATCGTCTAGTATGTATAATAAATATGTAAGTAATAAGTATGTTTATATTAAGCGGCTCTTTAGATACATGAACGCAACCTCGATTGAGAAAATCCGCCGGAAGAAGTATATTACCTAGGCTAAATAACATGTTAAAAAATAAACTAATATCTGTAACAATATTGGCTAAGTTGGGTTTAGAAATTAAATAATATCCTTTAAAAAACGTTATCTCTTCCATTAAACATGAATACATAAACTCACGCCTTTTTCCTATGGGGGTAGGCAGAAACTGCAGAACGCCACATGCTACGATCCTTACATACTCCTTTCGCTTCGTCCACGTTCATACATCTTGTCATACACGCACGCCTTAATTCATCGTTGAAGGAATAATAAGGAAATCAATACAAGCATAACAAAATGAACATGCAAACTATTCGCATAATAGCCGACAGTAAACAGGCACTTACATCATTCTAGATAAAAGTATAAACGTTAAAATAATAATGTTAAAATTTAAAAAGGAATCACGCAATATGGCTTCGCTAAGCATGTGAATACCGCGTTGTAATCTACACAATAATAATATGTATATTGTGTAGTGCAATTACAAAATTGAGAACCTAACCCAACAAGTGTTGCGATTTCAAGCTAATTATGTTCTACTGTACGAACGACACCAACGGAATGCAACTAAAATTACGCTAAAAGACATTTCGAAGTAAAATAAGTAGTTTATGGACGGAGTCAAACGTAGAATAAATATATACTACCGAAGGAAAGTGTCACAACCTTGCGTTTAAAATATAAATTATGTATATTATAAAGAATAGTGTTTCAACGATGTTCTATGTTATTTTCGTGTGTATCCTTGGAGTATTTTGCAATAGTTTCCAATTAACATTTCAAATATAGCACAAATTAAACAGTTCCCTCTCTATTATATACTCGTATTATAGGGTGTTGGTCTCGATGATCCATAAAACGTCACCCGTGGTTTTATGGAAAATATTTAATATCGTAATAGTATGGAATGTTATCAATTTTGCCTTTCTAAATTTGATTGGGAAACATTTAATTGACACGAGACTTATAAACTATTTATTACTGAGTTTTCCCCATATAAGAAATTTATCTTAAAACTAGTAAAACAGCTGAAACGCTTATGACCATTAAATCGTTTGGTCTAGCAACCTACAGCTTACTCGACTGTATTGCTCTATTGGCATGCCTAAGTAAAGTCTATTATAGGTAGACGTGTTTTTTTGTTCATGAACCGCTGCGTGGGATGTAAAGATCGTGCTTAATTGTCTAGGAAGTGCCTGATTATTCGTTCTTATTCCTATAACACGCCCGTTTTCCGGACTTAAGAATTTTACAAAATACGTAAATACTTCTCCTAAAAGACTTATGAGCATACACTATCAGATTCCAACGGATACAGACCAGACAGTTACAGTTCAAGTAGGAAATGCATCATTCGTTGAAAGGCAAGTGCACAGGTTGCATAATCATAATGAACCAGATTACGAGTTCACACCGATGGTTCAGTACTCGGCGCTCGGTGTTCGGTGGAAAGTACAAGTGAATCCATTGAACAGTGAAAGCGTCGCCAAGCTTGTAACCTATCGCACTGTGACTCACATTCACCAATTAATCTATACCCATAAGTGCCTCCAATTAGTATGTGGCAGGAGATTAGTTTACGCTGGTTCAGCGCTTATGCGATGTTTTGTAAGGAATAGCAATGACAATGTTGTAGTTTCTTGTGCCCATTACGTGTGACTATGCATTAAATTATGCGTGTGATGTGGATTGATTAGTGATGAGAATTCTAGCTCATTCATATCTATGTTAATTGACGAAACACGGTTATTTAATACGTCCAACATTTGTACGTTATTTTTGTAGTGTCTTGTGACTGATATTTATTAATTGTTGCGTTTTGTAAGATTAGTTTTTCATAGCCTCGTTATTTTTTTTTGTTCTACATATCATTGCTTAGCTATCATAATCGGAGTGCATTAAAAAGGTCTCCACAAGTAACGATACCTATCACCCCGGTACTAACCTTCCCTTGGCTAATCTTTCCACCACGGCATGAGCTATTCTTGAAGAGCTCGTGCCGAAACGAGGGAAAAAGCTATTATAATTTTGTTTAATCTCTTAATGGTCAGCGCCGCGTATTTGTGGTGGCTTCCATTGTTTATCTATTGTGTCTATGTTTCCGGTAATTGTACAGTACCTAGATTTTTTTAGTAAAATTTCTTTATTTAGAACTAGAGATCGCCAGCGGGTTCGCCCGCGTGTATGTGTTTATCGCGTGTTCCGCTGTTTTTTCGGAATAAAAGTAGCCTATGTCCTTCTCCGGTTTCCAGGTAACCTCTCTACCAAGTTTCATCAAAATCGGTTCAGTAGTTTAGTCGTGATTAGGGAACAGACAGACAGGCAGAGTTACTTTCGCATTTATAATATAAGAAAGGATTTGGAATAAGTGAGATTATTGTCCACAGGTACTGTTTCATAACATAAAAGGTTTAGTTGAGTGGTTACTATGCAAATCCCTGTAACCAGTAACTACGACTGGTTAATCGAGAAATTTCTCGAGTATTGGATTCCTTAATCACATGTACTGTATTGATGAATAAATTGCGTAAATAGAATGCACGCATGGTCGACCTGCAGGTAATGTAATAGCTAGATAAGTTTAGTCATAACACAAACGATTTCTTTCGCAACATCCATAACATTCTGTCGTAGCATATCGGATGTTGCCAAATTACATCCATATTTATTACTCGAAGACCGTCAACGCCCATCTTGCCTCATCCTTATACGACCTCATAAATTTTAATTAGCATCTATTGGATAAAGAATTTGACATAAATGTATTAAAATGTGTCCTTGGATTGGAGTAAGTATAACAATTTTGATGGTATTTTGGGTGAGCCGATAAGTTATTCTGAAGGTAGCTCGCATTAATTAAGAAGTTTTGAAAGGCGGATAACTTTGTATTCTGATTGCGTTTTCGTGGTGCCCTTTATAATTTAGGCGGTCATATTATTGTTGATGGTCACAGACTTATTGCTTGCCACTAATTAATTTAGCGATTACGCATATATTCTTTAGAAGAACTTCGCTACCCGCAAACTTATCCGAAAATGTGGTGTTGTGGAAAATTGTAAAACCTAATTAAGAACACATTTATTATACAGGGTGGTAATTTGAGATGAGGCATGAAGGGCATTAACCATTGTACCTAGCTACAGGAAAACGTTCTTAGGAGACCACGCTTAACGTTTGGAATATTTTCTATCAGCATTCACAAATTTTGAAAAAAATGGTCCGTCATCGAGAAAAAGGGCAGTTTTCACAAAACATTTTTATGATGCCAATCTATTTCCCATATGGATCAAAAGACTCTTCCGGAGCAACTGAGGTTTGAAGTGGTACTAGAAACGTCAGATATTGCAAAAAACTATTTGAGATGGGATAGTAATAGGGGCCTTAAGGGGACTGTCCATAATTTTTGTCATTTTTTCGAACGGCATACAAAGATAAGTTGTGTAAGCCTCCAACTTTTCAGTCTCAATAAATATTTAAGTATTGTTTGTGAAACGCGGTTATTTGATAACATCAATCAAAAAACAATAAAAACGCAATACTAGTCAATTAATAACCCATCGTCGTTACCGTTTCCTGACAACACTGATTAATAACATAATTTTACTCTATTTTATTACGAATTGTAGCTACATTAATAAAGTTAATATAAATAAATAAAAGCTTGTTATAATTTCACACACAAACATTAGGCACTAAAACAGGTTTCGTAGTAAGAACCCAACAGTTAAGGTCATTGCGTTTTATACATTAAAAATATTAGTTAATTATAACATAATAAACATGTTGCGAAATAAAAGTATTCACGGCCATACAGTTAATGATGCAATTTGAGGTCACAAACCACGTTTGAAAAATGCGTGTTAATGGAACTAGATAACGTGTTAGACATTAAAGGTCATTAATTATAGAAACTGGTTAAAATTTGTGTGTAATTTTTATTTTCCTATCTATTACATCAGACTTGTGTAGGTTTATGAATGTATCTAATATTATTTATATACGATTATGATTTTGTCTCCATTCAGAATTGTTTTATATACTTTTTTAAAAATAGCTTTTCCTTATATTGCATCATTTTATTATTGTAAATAATATGTTTTTCTTTGTATAGACTCAATTAATTTATTCACCTGATAGAGCTAGGGAGTTTGTTGCGCCGTTTCTTCTTCATAACATAAAGACTAGGAAGCGGTGAAGGGAGGGCTTTTTTGTGGGCTGTCAACTGTAATATTGACGTTCAATAAGATCTAAGTAATTCTAGTCTATTTTGAATAAACAAGTTCGGAGGTAGTTTGCTTTAAAAAAAAGAGTCAATTTTCAATGAGGTCCATAGCAAATCAGTAATGTTTTGTACTAAGCTAACAATTCTATTGTTCCAAATTGAGTTACTGGCCCCAAGGTACTTTTTCTCAGCAGTATATAACAGAAGTAGGCAGATACACTGTGGTTACACAATAAAACTCGTCTTAAACCGGTCTGTTTCAAAAATCGCAGCCTTCATATAATAATAATATATAATAATATTTTTGGGACATTTTTCTACACAGCACCATCTAGTCCCAAACTAAGCAGAGCTTGTACTATGGGTACTAGACAATGGATATAATACTTATATACTATAATTATATATAGTAAATATATATATCTATAATTTCCATCATTATAATCGTTCGTCATTTACGACAGCCAGCCTTGACCTAAACACACATCTGTGACCCCTTAAGAAGGCTTGTACGGTTTGTAGATACATGCATCAAAAGGTTCGGTTCAAAGGTGCACCTGCGTTCGGTGTTAAGATAACAATGACACGCACTGATGCAAAAATATGATGCAAGAAACTATATTTACATGTTTAGAATAATATTATTATTATACAGAAATTAACAATTTACTAGTTTATGCCCGCAGCGTCGCTTGCGTGAAATTTAAACCTCTTGAGGTGTAGTTTTTAAATCCAAAAATTCCGTCTACTGTTATTTACTTTGAGGAGTGTTTGTGCCTTTCAAGTTAATAACCCCATGGAATAAGGATTTTTCATATAAACGTTAACAACCCATTTAACCCCTTCAGGGGTTGAAAATTCCAAAAACCCTTTCTTATTGGATGCCTTTTTTATGTTTGGGAAATCATCATATGACTCCTTCCGCTCTGGGCGGAGCGGAAGGGAGTGTCAGATTCTTTCTGACTAAAACCCATCCGTGTTCTTCCTAATGCCCTTTGCGTTCCAGGGCCGCGGTAACTCTTTCGAACAAATTCCGCAACCCTGGCAGGCACTGGCCCTAGCGGGTCCCATCTACTAAGCTGACATCTCTACCCATGAGGCGCGCGTGGAACACAACGCCCCGTTGACCCGGACCTAGTTTTGATCGGACGGCGAGCCACCCAACGCTCGCCGTCCGCAGGTCCGCACCTATGGTGGCCAGGAATCGCCCTGCGACTCCCGACGCCCGGAGCGTCTCCTTCTGTTCTTAGTGGATACCTACGTTATTCTACATGCCTACTGTCAAAATTTCAAGTTTCTAACCCCGGTGATTTAGGCTGTGCGTTGAAAGATCAGTAGAGTTTATCTCCCATGCTTCTTACTTCAAAAGTACAAGATTGATGTCAAAATAAAATGAAAATATTAATGTTAATGTTTAATCGTAAATGTGTTTTTCCATGAATTTGGGTAAGGAATTTTCCCGCAGAGGCGCAGAGGAGTTAATGATTCAATCTAATTAACAAACTTGTAGACTGGAACCAGTTTCTGTATTTTTTTACTAATGTGAAAAAGTATTACAATATTATTAGTTAATTACAGCACCTCCATAATTATAATTGCCTTAACAATGTGATAAATAGAGTTACGTTACAGAAAAGCATTAAATGTATTTGCATATATTTTATTTAAGTTAGAAATATTTACATTAAAAATAACAATTGCATAACTTTATTTATTTTTCATTACTCATACTCGGAAAGTAGGTCTGAAGTTGCCTGAGGAGCGGGTTGAAAGTATTACTTTTCAGCCCTAGGGAGAATCGTTTTCAACTGACAGCTGTCAAATTATAAAAAAACTAGTTCTATTTTCACATTTCTATTGAACCATGTTCCAAATTTCTATACAGCCACTCAATTACAGCGCAATGTAAAATTATAATAACATAAAGTTAAATATTAATTAAACAACATATTTTTTTAAATTACTTTATTATAATTTAGTTTCAACTATTTCTTTAAAATAACATAGATTTAGGCAAAATATAAATTTACCATTTTTTCAACGATGAAAATGAAAAATAATAGCTGAATAGCAGGCCGGCCACAGAAAAAAAAAAACAAAATTGGCGGAAAAGCAATGCGAAATTTACAAATTTTTTCTGTAGCTAAATTCATGGTTTTATTTTTACTTTCCTTGTATTCGTAATGAAAAACGCAGTGTTTACCTCGGGTTAAAGACTTATTTAGTCCCTCGAACTATTGACCCCGTCTCGGGACTAAATAAGTTACTTTTACCCCTAGGGTAACAATGTACTATTTAAACTTTAGACTTAATTACAACTTGCTACAATATTCCGTGACACTTTCCTCAAGACAATCGGACATAAAACCTCATAAAACAGTATAGTGGCACCGTTTATCATCCGAATGTGACAAACAAACCGGATTGGGCAAGCCCGAGAGTGGGTGAGCAATCTTATGCAACGAGAATGTCGGCCGAGTAACATTTCGGAAGTAGCCATTGTATGAGCGCGAGCGCCAACCTGTGAACCACGCTTGCACGCGCTACGCGGTTCACGAGTTGTGGATTTATTGCGGGTATCGGAATTATTTTATGTGCCTAGTTGAACTTTTCTTCTTCTTCTATTATTTCATATATAACGTGTTACAAAAATACCCCTAATGCCGAAAGGGGATTAAAAGGTCCCTTATAAAGAGTCTATTGGCAAAATTTTTTAAAATAAAAGTAGGACACAAAAAAATTTACAAATCATAAAATAAAATCATCACTGAAACGCAACCCTGAAAACATAAAAGTAAAGAGTAGACTACCCAGAAAGTTATTTACATTCTTAACTAATTTCCTCTGAGAGGTAAATGACAACAACCAAAAAAGACTACTTGATTAACATTTTCTTTTTTAAGGGGAATTATGTAACACGTATATTTGGGATTTTATACTTTGGAACACGAATTCCTTTTAAGGTAAATTATAATATTATGTATTCAAGTCAAGCCTGGTAGGTAGAGACACTGACTCGTCGTTCTCTAGTTTCTAGATACCTTTGTATTGTGGTTTCATTTCTCAAATAATCTGTAGGTAGGCAGCTAAGTAGTAACATTTTTGTGTAGGTATATAAACTACTTAGATACCTTTTTAAAAATCGTAATCCAAAGTTCGTTGATAATTATCTTTTGAAAACAAATATTAAATACAACATATATTAAATGCTGTATAGGTAAGAAATTTACGAAACGATTTGTCTGATCAAACTTTAATTGGTCGACTTATGATTAAATATGACATGACCTACGGATTCAGTTTTTAGTATGTCTTTATAATTTTGTAAATTATTATTTCACCTTACTGATATTTATACCTTACTGATAATAAACAAGAATATTTTATTTATTTAACCAATTCGTGTACCGCGCAGCATCTCTACGCGGATGAGGAAACTGATCAGCCGGCTACAGCAAAACAAACTTACTGCTGTTATGCAATGAACATACTATCAGTTGTAGGTTACGTCGATGCATTGCCGCGGTTATGTGTTGCAGTTCCGAATAATATATTACGACATTTACGACAAGCAGTTAAATTAAAACCATAAAATGTGATTCCGCCCTTTTTAAGCAAATATGAATTGATATAGAATCAGGAAGAGCAGTGATAGCATTGTGATAAGACCTTGCACACCTGAGAATCTTCTCGTAAAGGATGGGATATCATCAAATGACTTCTTCCGCTCTGGGCGGAGCGGAAGGGAGTGTCAGACCTTACTGCCTAAAACCCATCCCTGTTCCTCCGATGCCCTTTGCGTTCCAGTGGGTCAACTCCCTAAGCACGAAGTCCGTGGTTTCGGCCTTAGTTACGAGCGTTTAATACTCCCTATCACCTACGGACATACGATTATTTCGGGGCCCGAACTAAGAATGAATGACAACACGATTTGACAGTTGTCCCTACTACCGATGTGTTTTTGCCCGTCCGAAAAGTTGAACTTGACATTGTTTTGTTCAATCCTACGTTTCGGGCTACTTTCGGACAGGCGACTAACTTCGTTGACGGACTTAGGGAGTAGGCCCCCCGGGCCGCGGAATTACTTTCGACCTGAAAGGGCTACAGTGAGTTCTCAATGCTTTGTGTAGTCCACCTCGCCAGCGTGGGGGACTAAAGCCTAAACCCTTTTCATTCTGAGAAGTGGAGTGCTTAAAAATAATAATTCAACGGCATATTTTGGGTTGAAAGGTAATTATTTCTAGGGAAAAAGCTTATAGGGGTAAACATCCCTAACTCTAGCGTCATTATTTATTATTAACTAGCTGTACCCGACATGCGTTGCAATGCACTTTTTCCTACTTACTACCTACCTACTACCTATCTTCAGAAACAAAATCAAAATAGTAACAAAAAGTTAAAACCATTTTCACGCATGCGGTAAACAAATGAAGAATATGGACAAATTGAGTTTTTTTTTTAAATTTCAAAATTTTCTTTCATCCTTCAAACCTTCTCCTAAAAATTACGAACACAACAAAAAAAAAATTGCGAAATCGATCCAGCCGCTCACGCGTGATGCCGTGACCAAGGGAAATAGGGATTCATTTTTATATATATAGATATGTTGTCACGGTGTAAAGTGATTATCTCCTTAGCACTTTAGTATAAGCACAACTATGTTCAGTAGTGATTGCCGGGATCGATGAAATATTATGATAAAAAAGGTATTTTCATTTTCATTCAAGGTTAAAAAAAATACTATAGTGTTTCTTATTTGCAAAAGGCTTGACAATATTTTTTAACACACACACTTGTGACCACTTTTTAAATAATTCTTAAATGAGGTAAAAAAGTCTACGTTTTCGGAACAACTTAATTATAGGAGACGCAGAATGAAAGAAAAACGATTAATTTGCTGTTTACTTACCGGATATTTGTAATGCAGTTATTCCAATAAAAAATATCCACTGTGCACCAGCAACCATTTTTATATACAAAAATTGGCATCAAAATCTAAATAACTTCTGCATAAAAACTGTTTGTTTACAAAAATAACCACAAAGTTTTTTTAAATATTTAATTTGTTTGCTATTTAATAGCTAATTTTAATAAAATCACAGAGTATTTATCACAATAAATGTATTTTGTTTACAAAATATCCGCACTGTTTATATATTTGTTATAGTATTAGCGGACTACCATAAGTGCGTGTTTCACGTGCGTATTCCGTACGGGTACTGAACAGCAAGCGAAAGTGGCTGCATGATGTTGACCCTCGACTTGTACCTGACTTCCCCCCTTTTGTATGAGAAGACTACGAATTCGGCCGCTCTTTGCATAATTCCTGCATGCCATACACTTTACATAATTTAATATTAATATTTTTATTAATAAACTAAATGGTAATTTGAAAAAAACTAACTGCAAACTCAAAATGACATGCATGTTTTGTAAACACAAAAAATTAGGCCGAATAACATTTTAATATGATGTAAAATAAAATAAAAAAATAAAATTTGTATAAATAGGTAACCCCCAAAAAAAGGTATGTTTCAAATATGAATGCTTTATAGGTTCTCTACGTAAAAACTGACTCGGTTACATAAACCGGAACAACTTATGAGAACTTCGGTAAAAACAGAATTTATTACGTAAGACATAATATTTTTAAAGTTAGTGATAACTGGAACCTTCTAAATGTCGTGTTGAAAGTTTTTTCTTTCAACTTTTTTCTTAGTGTTTAATTTTAACTAGGTATTTAAAATGTGCAATTTTAAATACCTAGTTAAAATCGGCTGTAATTATTTAGCCACGAGGAGCTCGTGGCTAAATAATTACAGCCGCATAGACCGATCTTCCGGGTTAAGCCTCGCTTGCCGAGGTTGGTCTGTGGATGGGTGACCATTTACCATAGCGAGTTTCCTCCGTGCCTCGGAAAGCACGTAAAGCCGTTGGTCCCGGCTGTCATTTGTAGATCTTTGACAGTCGTTACTGTTGGTCAGAAGCCAGAAAGTCTGACAACCAGTCTTACCAAGAGTATCGTATTACCCAGTTACTGGGTTGTGGAGGTCTGATAGGCAGTCGCTCCATGTAAAATACTGACATTCAGCTGCATTCGGTTTGACTGGAAGCCGACCCCAACATAGTTGGGAAAAGGCTAGGCAGATGATGATTAAAATGTGCAATTTCTGCATTATGTCTTTTTTTATACTTATATAGTTATTTTATAAGATGTATGCCAGATAATTCTACCTGATAAGAATAATGTATATAGGAATTGTATATGATATGAAATAAAAACTTTTTCTAGATAATCATTCTACCTTATTAGTCTTGGATATATATATCACACAAGCTCCAGCGACGCTCTGTTACGTTTTATAGCTTAACAACCTTCCGGAAGAAATTACCTAAATTAAAATAAAAACCGCATCGAGATGTCTATTGACTTGTTTAGAAGAAGTAACCGGACAAACAGACAGACGCGAAAAGAGACTACAATTTATACAATTTAGAGATCAAGTAAAAATAGAGTTAAGTATGTGATTTGTCACTATCTTTACTATAGATTGGCTACAAACGACATTCAAATAAATTTATAAGATTTTGAAATGTGTATGTCTATGAAGATGTACCATGTTAACCAATACGTAGGATACAATAGGCATTATAATTATTAGGTACATATTGACACGGTAACCCATGCACCTATTGTAGCAAGCATTGCTTAATCGCAACTATAATCGTGACTGATTGAGTATCGGATGTTAGTATCGATATGAGAAAACAAGACAACTTGCATATAAATGTATGTCGCAAATCTTACGTGTCGATTGCACACCAAGCTATTTTTAGGATGAGTGTCTTGCATATCGTCGGTGACCAGTGAAAAAGTCATTATAGCCAAAAGAAAGCAAAATTTTACAGGAGACGGAAAAAATAGTTTCGTACAAAATTTTAAGGAGTTTCACTGTTTTTTTTTGTTTTGTTATAAATGAACCTACTAAATCATGTAATTAATATTTGAACATGAATTCTCGATTTTTTTTCCAAGGAACCTCATTTTGTCAAATCGCTTTAGAAGAAGAGAGTTTCTTGAAAAAGAAATGGATTTATAAATCTATCTATTTATCAGCAGATAAATAGGAGCATTATTCATGATCAACTTCTTATTTGCATTCAAATAAGAAGGAATGAACTCAGGCCAGTCGTAAATATGGGTTGCTAGATTGTATTGCTAAGTATGACATAAAACGTGTTTGACCAAAATTTACTATTTACGGGGTTTTCACTGGTCGCCGACGATATCGTCGCCCGGGAGTGAAAAGCTCGGGAATGGATTTTGGTCATTGCACGATTCATGTGGGTTTCATGCGGGCGAAGCCGCCGGCAAAAGCTAGTTAATTATTTTTATTACGAATATTATATACCCAATAAAGGATTAATTTCAGTGCCTTCCACTAATTTCGTATAGAGTGGCTCTCTTATGTAGTACCAAAAGGTAACGACGTCATAAAATAAAATTAACCAAAATTGCATTCCCGAACTTTTCACTCCCGAGCGACGATAATTATGCACAATGTGTGCTTGTGCAAGTAGGTTTACGGTAATAGCTGCCAGCAGATGGAACTCGAAGTCATCCTCTGTTGCCAAACTAGCATCTAAGTTAGAGTTACAACAATCTGATAGATGGTAAAGGTATGCCTATGTTTTATGTCTATTTCAGTATCCATTAATTAACATTACGTATATTTTAATTGTTACAGAAACGTGAGAACATGCCGTGAGTGCACTTTGTCCCAACTCTTGGCTATAAAAGTGTAAATATCACATATTGCATTAGAAAATTTAACCAAAATATTATCGTACGATTTGGTGTGTTGGTATGATTCCAAGAAAAAGGGACATTCCTTTTCAATTATTTGGAAACGAGTTATTGACGGCCGATATTAAACCGATCCATAGGTTCTTTTGGACTGTCGTCACCGGGGTGGCGAGGGTCTTAAGTCTTAGTTCTCTTTCGAACCTGCCGATTATACCTATCTGTATATCTATTGCAGTAATTTGGTTATAGCCGCTATATGATCGTATTTCTAGCGATATAATCATATACCGGAAGATGCTTATAAAAAGCGTTTCATTAGCATCTCCCTAGGAATATAAAACAACACATCGACAAGTTTATCGCGCGACAACATCGGTCGGTCGATTAATAAATGCTTATAAATCGTCCATCAATGTTGTGTTGCGTTATCATCATATTCCTAGGGAGATAGATGCTTGTGAAATGCTTTCTTATATGCATCTTCTGGTACAAGATCATAACGCTAGGAATATGAGCATATATAACGACATACAAAGATATAAAACGTGTTACATAATTCCCCTTAAAAAAAAAAGTTAATCAAGTAGTCTTTTATGGTTGTTGTCATTTACCTCTCAGAGGAAATTAGGTAAGAATGTAAATAACTTTCTGGGTAGTCTACTCTTTACTTTTATGTTTTCAGGGTTGCGTTTCAGTGATGATTTTATTTTATGACTAGTCCAAATTTTTTTTGGGTCTTTCTTTTATTTTAAAATATTGCCAATACACTCTTTACAAGGGACCTTTTAACCCCCTTTCGGCTTTAGGGGTATTTTTGTAAGACGTTGTATAATTAGATTATAATGGCAGGTTCGAAAGAGAATTAGAGAGACTTTGGTGGCTGTTATATTTATGTTTATATAATAACTGATGATTATATCGCTAGGCATATTATCGTAAACGGCTATTGCCATGTTATTGCGACGTATCCAATCTTCAAAATCGATATGAAAACATACAACATATCGAGTACCATGTATAACATACCTATAGCAATAAACTATAAGACCCGAGGCAAAGTTTGAAGTAACGTAACCCACACGGGTGTTGCCCAATTTGCGGATGGCGGTAGAATAAGGCCATGGATGCAACATGAATGCTGCGCGGTGTTGCAACATTGAATCGAGGATAGCAACGAGGATGTGGGAAAAGCCCCTATGAATGTCCGCTTGTCTGCACCGTCATTACCAACGAGCCGTTTGTCCGGTAGCTTGATTTGGAAATACATAAATACACGATGGAGTTGACAGCATCCTGGAATCAAAGGTTGGTGGTTCGATTCTTATGAAATTAAATACACCGTCTATTACAATTGATGCTTTTTCACCTTCCACTGCACTTATTGGCGTTGGTCGTATATTACGTACATGCAAATCCAACGAATGCCAACGAACGTTCATCATTGTTAATTTGATCAAAAATTTGTTTACAACAAATCCGTACCACTTTCATTCAGAAGTAACCTGTATCGGGCCCCGTCCTTTTGTTTTCGTTGTTTTTACTCGACTACGGCGAAGCAAAAAGGAGGGCTATGATTTTGACCGTTATGTATGTGGGTATGTTGTGTTAGCTATCGTTGGAAGTGTCTTAATCGTCTGCTGGTTATAGGCTAGGTATATGACGTCACATTAAATTGAATATGGCGCCCTTTAGAGGACATAAAGTCATGAACTTAAAAAAGTTTTTTTTAGTAAATCCGTTTTGTTTATCTAATGAAAGAGCTTATTGTTTTATGTACCATTAAGAGCTTCTCGAATATTCGGTGGAGCTGGAATTAAAGTTTTAAACCCGAACTGAAGTCGATAGCCTAAATTGTTACCCATCTTACTTCATCACAGTGAATAACGAAAAGTTACAGTGCGTAGCGCCACTTATGCGTCCGTTTTTATGTGGAGCACAGACTTACGGATGGGTACCGGTTTAAACATATTAGGCAATAGACCGGCTTGTAATTACAGTTTTAATGAATTTTGATGTAAACTTACGTAAACATAGGATTGAGTAAGCCTAAGGTTATCAAGATTCATGAAATACGGAAGACGGAACTGATTGTTTGGTGTTACCTCGCTGTGGGTACCTCGATGGTTCACATGTCATTAAACTTTCAAGTGCACGGTCTTGAAAAGTCAAGGGTTGAAAACATATGCATGTAATGTATATTAGCGAATTCAGCTGGTATGTAAATAGGTAAGTACACTTATATACAAGGTGTTGATGTGTATCCGTGCCATATTTAACGGAGGTGACTTCCGTCGATATTGAACAAGAATCAGCAAAAAAATCAATACCAAAAAATAGCATTTTTATTTTAAACTAGCTGTGCCCGCGACTCCGTCCGCGTGGAAGTCGGAAAACAACATTGTGTCGCAGCAACTAAATAATCCATTTATTATAATAATAGACAAAGGTGTCCCACTAAGACACTTATATCTTTTGAACCATTTCTTTATGTAGAGTTTCAGCTCCTCTTGATTGACCGTAAAGATTCATAAAACCGTAATACTAAAAACGTGTTGCTTATTTCTATACATTTCCTTGCTAAAATGGATTATAATTGAATATTGATACTTTTATTGAAGATGTAACAAAACCATATCGCGATACAAAAATAGCTACAACGCCGTCTTGTTACAATCTGCGAACTAAATTATGATTTCATTCGAGGTGTGGTAGGTATAGAAAAGAACTTTAAATATTTTAAAAAAAACTTATAGAAGACTTCATTTAATTTTAATAAGTTATAAATAGGTAGGTACTGCTTTCAAAAAGTCTGATCTGGAAATCGAACCAACACAAACGCGAAAAAACATCATCTATATTTTTATTTCACCAATCGATATGATCGCTCCAATAAACATAGTGCCTGAAATTGATGGAAGACCATAAAAACTAACATTAAGTGCCTACCTAACTTAGGTACATTTCAATTCAAACACTTATTTGTTGTTACTTCTTATTTCTTGCACTTCCTTCACTTTAAGACAGTGTGTTTGTTGGAGAGATTTGATCCTTATTATTGACCTTATAGATATCTATCAACAGGTGCCATAATATAATACCGGATGGTACCTACATAAAGCTTTGTCAGTTCGATTCCCGGTTCAGGCAAAAAAATCAGTAAAAGGCAATATTTCGTACTTTAAAAAAAAGTGAAATGAAGTTTCCTTTGAGTGAAATTTGCTATTTTTAATATTTAAAGTACTTTCCCTCCATGGCCATGTCTTTGGAACATTACCTAAAGCTTAAAAAACTCAATTAAATAAACTTAATAAAACGACGGCGACAGGCTTTGAATAAATCTGACATTAATGAACAAAATAAAATAAAATATAGAAAACTATTCCAAAAAGTGCATTGAGTAGATAGAATGACTACGAAATACTAAATTTCAACGAAAGCACTGGGTGAGCGCTTTCCTTGCAAATAATCATGGCCACCGATTTCAATTTGAATTTGGACCTTATTTTCGGCATCAGCATTCCCAAAAAGTATGAACATTCAGTGAACAAAAATCCTACTATTAGTCCACATCATGAATTCATTTTATAGTGAACAACAATAAGAAATTGACCTAATAAATTCTAAATAACAATATCTTCGTTTTTTTTTTGTAAAAGCTTAGTTCCTTCTTCTTAAGGATAGCATTTCATTAGACCTTTCGTAGACTGAGAATAGGTACCAATTCAACAATGATTATTAGGTAATTTGTGGATTTATTCGTAGTAATATATTTCCTCACAACATGATTTGATACACGTAACGCCATCTATTGAAAATAATGGTATAAACTAATACATGCCAAGTTCTTCTAGAAAACTTAAAGTTCGCATAACTTTTGATTGCGTGAACCGATTGCGATGAAACAAAAAGCATATGTTACTTGGAGATAAGCACAATATATGTTTATAAAAGTCAAAAGCATTGGGTCAGTTGTTTTTACGTGATGCTTGAACAAACAAACAGATAAACAGATAAACAGACAAACAGACAAACCAACAAACAGAAGAAACAAAATACAAAAATGTTAAAAATGGGTTCTTTTGGTTATTTTTTAACACCCCAGCCATGTTATTTCAAAATATTTGCTATGTACAGATACGCAAAGTCTACAGATTTGTAAATGTATAGAAGATATTGATTATTTGCATATCTTTTGAATGCGTGAACCGATTGCGATGAAACAAAAAAAATATGTTACTTGGAGATAAGCACAATATATGTTTATACAAGTCAACAGCATTGGGTCAGCTCTTTTTACGTGATGCTTGCATAAACATGCAAACATATGTTTAATCTTTACTTCCCTAGATGGCGTTGGCGTCGAATTAGATCGCGCTATGGTTTCGTTACCGCGCGATTTATAAGTTCTAGACAAAAATTTCATAGTTACTTCTAAACCACGATTTTATTATATCATTATATGTATAGATAGATAAGATATTTCTAAACAAACAAATTCCCCCCTGTGTCGCGCGTGACACAAAAACTAGGTGTGCAAATCCACCATAAGGCCCTGAGCAGACCACAGACTTTTTTTACGGCGTACAGCCGCGGACAAGAATGAACCTGGTTGGTAGTTGTTGCTTATTAAGACACTAGAGTTCTAACCTAACGTTAGCTTCGGACAAAATGACCGTCGGGTTCGTTGAATCCGTGTCGAATTTCACGACGGGCAACAACTACCAACCATGTTCATACTTGTCCACAGCAGTCCGCCGGACTAATAGTCCGTCGTCTGCTCAGGGCCTAAAAATAGGCAGAATTCGACGAGGCGAACGTGCCGCTGATGACTTATTCTCGAAAACATTCAGCGCACTTCGGGATTTATTTTGAAACCCTAGCCTCCCTAGTGTTTCTAAGTGAAAAGAAGAATGGGCGAAATGTTTGGAGATTGGTCTACCCTTTCTTTAGCAATGAGTGATATGTCATTAGAAAGATCTTTTTACGCAAAACATTCGGTACTAGTAAAGTCAATTGTTGGTATTTTCGAAGTTATACCACCGTTAGAGCGATTACGCACTGCATCTGATCAGAACCCGTGAAAATACGTTCCGAAGTAATCATAGAACTATTTATATGGTAGTTTACGCACTAGATCCGACTTCCGTTATTCGATTTCTCTCCGTCATCCATAAGTCTCCAATTCGGAAGAAATATTGACGGACCGTATTAGCCGTACTTAGTACTGTTTGTATGAACGCTTTCGCATTACCACGGATTCAAATCGGAGCTTTGTGGTGGAATGACGTAAATATGCCAAAGATGGCCCCTGTATTGCTTGGATTTAGATCAGAGATCGGATTAGTGCGTAAGTAATATCCAAATTCGGTCCGAGTTTTTTATATCTGTATTTTCACGGATTCGGATCGGATGTAGTGCGTAACCGCTCTTAAAGTGGAAAATCGTTACATCCATAGTTACTATCGCAATTTCTTCTTTTTTATTACTTATACATAAGTATCGCTACGATGTTATCATTTAATTTGAAAATAATAATTATAGTATAAAGAAACTATAGTTTTAAATATATTTTTTTAGTAAAATTATGTAGAAATACCAAATAAAATAAAAAAAAATTTATCAATACTAATATTATTAAGAAAAACCTATTGTAGTAACTATATTCATCATCTGCCTAGCCTTTTCCCAACTATGTTGGGGTCGGCTTCCAGTCAAACCGGATGCAGCTGAATATCAGTATTTTACATGGAGCGACTGCCTATCAGACCTCCACAACCCAGTAACTGGGTAATACGATACTCTTGGTAAGACTGGTTGTCAGACTTTCTGGCTTCTGACCAACAGTAACGACTGTCAAAGATCTACAAATGACAGCCGGGACCAACGGCTTTACGTGCTTTCCGAGGCACGGAGGAAACTCGCTATGGTAAATGGTCACCCATCCACAGACCAACCTCGGCAAGCGTGGCTTAACCCGGAAGATCGGTCTATGCGGCTGTAATTATTTAGCCACGAGCTCCTCCTTGTAGTTACTATATTATGGTTATAAAATGTGCACAACTACCAATGGTATATACATGGGTGTATTAAACACCTTTGTCTACCACCTCGAGGAATACTGGCGTGATGATATGTGTGTTACTTATATAATTACTATGACAAATCGACTATGAGAAAAACGTCGTAAATAGCAATATTTGAGCGTTAACATAGTTTTTAAATGGTTACACTTAGTGAGCTTTTAAACTCCATAAATACCTACTAATAAATTGACAGTAGCTGCAATACAAAAAAAAATAACAGCGTTAGGTTCCCATATTATTATGGTCGAGCCTCATTTTGTTAATCTATACATATAATAAAATCGTGGTTTAGAACTAACTAAGAAATTTTTGTCTAGAACTTATAAATCGCGCGGTAACGAAACCATAGCGCGATCTAATTCGACGCCAACGCCATCTAGGCAAGTAAAGATTAAACATATGTTTGCATGTTTATGCAAGCATTACGTAAAAAGAGCTGACCCAATGCTGTTGACTTTTATAAACATATATTGTGCTTATCTCCAAGTAACATATTTTTTTTGTTTCATCGCAATCGGTTCACGCATTCAAAAGATATGCAAATAATCAATATCTTCTATACATTTATCAAATCTGTAGACTTTGCGTATCTGTACATAGCAAATATTTTGAAAAAACATGGTTGGGGTGTTAAAAAATAACCAAAACAACCCATTTTTAACATTTTTGTATTTTGTTTCTTCTGTTTGTTGGTTTGTCTGTTTGTCTGTTTATCTGTTTATCTGTTTGTTTGTTCAAGCATCACGTAAAAACAACTGACCCAATGCTGTTGACTTTTATAAACATATATTGTGCTTATCTCCAAGTAACATATGGTTTTTGTTTCATCGCAATCGGTTCACGCAATCAAAAGTTATGCGAATTTTAAGTTTTCTAGAAGAACTTAGCATGTATTAGTTTATTTTCAATAGATGGCGTTACGTGTATCAAATAATGTTGCGAGGAAATATTTTACTACGAATAAATCCACAAATTACCTAATATTCATTGTTGAATTGGTACCTATTCTCAGTCTACGAAAGGTTTAATGAAATGCTATCCTTATGAAGAAGGAACTAAGCTTTTACAAAAAAAAAACGAAGATATTGTTATTTAGAATTTATTAGGTGAATTTCTTATTGTTGTTCACAATAAAATTAATTCATAATCTGGACTAATAGTAGGATTTTTGTTCATTGAATGTTCATACTTTTTGGGAATGCTGATGCCGAAAATAAGGTCCAAATTCAAATTGAAATCGGTGGCCATGATTATTTGCAAGGAAAGCGCTCACCCAGTGCTTTCGTTGAAATTTGGTATTTCGTAATCATTCTATCTACTCAATGCACTTTTTGGAATGTTTTTCTATATTTTATTTTATTTTGTTCATTATTGTCAGATTTATTCAAAGCCTGTCGCCGTCGTTTTATTAAGTTTATTTAATTGAGTTTTTTTAAGCTTTAGGTAATGTTCCAAAGACGTGGCCATGGAGGGAAAGTGCTTTAAATATTAAAAATAGCAAATTTCTTTCAAAGGAAACTTCATTTCACTTTTTTTTAAAGTAAGTAATTACCTTTTACTGATTTTTTTGCCTGAACCGGGAATCGAACTGACAAAGCTTTATGTACCGTCCGGTATTATATTATGGCACCTGTTGATAGATATCTATAAGGTCAATAATAAGGATCAAATCTCTCCAACAAACACACTGTCTTAAATTGAAGGAAGTGCAAGAAATAAGAAGTAACAACAAATAAGTGTTTGAATTGAAATGTACCTAAGTTAGGTAGGTACTTAATGTTAGTTTTTATGGTCTTCCATCAATTTCAGGCATTATGTTTATTGGAGCGATCATATCGATTGGTGAAATAAAAATATAGATGATGTTTTTTCGCGTTTGTGTTGGTTCGATTTCCAGATCAGACTTTTTGAAAGCAGTACCTACCTATTTATAACTTATTAAAATTAAATGAAGTCTTCTATACGTTTTTTTTTTTTTAAATATTTAAAGTTCTTTTCTATACCTACCACACCTCGAATGAAATCATAATTTAGTTCGCAGATTGTAACAAGACGGCGTTGTAGCTATTTTTGTATCGCGATATGGTTTTGTTACATCTTCAATAAAAGTATCAATATTCAATTATAATCCATTTTAGCAAGGAAATGTATAGAAATAAGCAACACATTTTTAGTATTACGGTTTTATGAATCTTTACGGTCAATCAAGAGGAGCTGAAACTCTACATAAAGAAATGGTTCAATAGATATAAGTGTCTTAGTGGGACACCTTTGTCTATTATTATAATAAATGGATTATTTAGTTGCTGCGACACAATGTTGTTTTCCGACTTCCACGCGGACGGAGTCGCGGGCACAGCTAGTACATAATAATATCATCTATATTTCGGGTTGAGAGTGACGTAACTGAATGATCGGTGAAGGAGACCGACTTCTTACGGAGTTATCGTCGTCTTCAAAGTTGTTAGTGGCCATAATCTAAAAGGAAACTAATATATTAAATATAAACAATTTTAATAACAACACATAACTTAAAACTTATCAAAATTATATAAAGTTATTTCAAAAGTTAATTTATACTTAATTCTGGATTTATAACAAAATCAATTCAAAACGTAACTTAAAACTAATCTTAAATTATTTATTTCAAGAGTTTAATTCATATTTAATTTTATTGTAAATTAATAATAAAATCAATTTAATTTAAATAATAAATAGTAAATAACAATTCTGATAATATGATTCAGGCGTGATCCGTGTCACAATTAGAGTTGTGGACGGGGCGGTCGCCTTAATCGTAATGTGTCCATTCGCTCTGCGCACTGCCTTATATAGTGGACGGCCCCTCCCATAATTCGCCTGATTCATTGAGTGGTACGATGATGTCACAGTTGTAGGTAGTTTAATATTTTTATATTAATCATTCATTCACGCCGACACGGCCATTCTGCATAAAGGTCGTCTCTGACCTAGAAAAGAATAAAAATAGCACAGTATCAAAATTTTATAATCAAACATCACGCAATTATCGCATAACAGTTTCGGTCACTAAGTAGGACGTTGCCCTCAACTTATAACCATGTTATTCAAGAGTAAGGAGGCCCCTGTCCTCAACAAACTGTCTTACATAAAATGTTTGGAGGCCCCTGTCCTCAACAAACTGTCTTACATAAAATGTTTGGAGGCCCCTGTCCTCTACAAACTGTCTTACATAAAATGTTTGGAGGCCCCTGTCCTCTACAAACTGTCTTACATAAAATGTTTGGAGGCCCCTGTCCTCTACAAACTGTCTTACATAAAATGTTTGGAGGCCCCTGTCCTCAACAAACTCTAACATAAAATGTTTGGAGGCCCCTGTCCTCGACAAACACAAAGAAATCATTACTATCATGTATTTCTATGAAAGTTAAATACAACATGAATACCTTTATTGTTGTAAATTAACTCCAGCATTAGAATATTCGTCCACCTCCTGATTTTGTTCCTGATCGCTATTTGTGGAACATTCTTGTGTCAAGCTACGTTCAGCTTGCGACGTTATAGGTTCCTCTTCCGCCGACACGTGATCCTGGTTGATGCATTCCCCAGGTTTAGGTGCTAATCGTAGTTGGTCATGAGCAACTTTCTTGGGTCTTCCTCTACCTGTAATCTTTTTAAGCTGGTAGCGATCATTAGGTAAAATTTTCCAAACTTCATATGCATTTGGAAACTTTAAATCAAGCCCGATTTGACTTCTGGGGTTGGTTTTAAAAAGAACTATCTCTCCCTTTTGAAATCTCTTGACTTTAGCTTTTCCTTTGTCAAACCTCTCTTTCAATCCTTCAAACTCTTGTTTCAATCTTCTTTTGTACGTAGTTGTCAAGCTGAGTTCGATCTACTGTGCCTTCCGCTTCATTGATTAAAGATAATAATTCTGCAGGTACAGCACATTGTCTTCCCGTAAGAGCTTTTATTGGGCTTACGTTTGTCGTCTTGTGTTTAGTACAATTAATTGCTAATTGAAGGGCATCTAAACCTTTCTTCCAGTCCTTTGTTTCATAATTACGGATGATGGTTAAACCATTTTTGACTACAGCCATTAAGCGTTCGACTTGTCCGTTAGTACGACTTACTCCGGGTGCAATAAAATGTTGGTGAATATTATGATCTTTACAAAATTCTGCAAATTCAGCTTTAAAAGCCGTATCTTGATCGCTTATTATTTGCCTGGGAGCTCCAAATAAAGTCACAACATGTTTAAGAGCACAAAGCATAGAGTTAGCAGTCTTGTTTGTCGCATAAGTTAAGGTCACAAACTTTGTGTAAGCGTCAATAATAACAACTACATATTCATGCTTGTTGTTTCGCTTTGTAAGGTGGCCTGTCATGTCAATATGGATGGTATCAAAAGGTACTGGTTTCTTTTCTATAGGATACATTTGTACTTGTTTAGCGCCAGAGGCTCCCTTACTTGTTTTGCAAATGACGCAGTTATCGATGAATCGCCTTACTGTCGTGTTCATTTCAGGAAACCAATACGTCTCACGAATTTTGGCAAGCGTCTTCTCCCAACCAAAATGTTTCAGTGCAGTGTGATATGCGTTAATAATGCTCCATTGATATGATTTTGGAATCACCTTTTTCCATTTCTTACATCCGGGTTCTTCCTCGTGGTACTGACGCTCTAGAACAAGGTCATGGAGGCGATAATCATGCAGTTCCTCACCTGCATCCAACTTTTTTATCAGCTTGGCCAATTCCTCATCACGTCTTTGTTCAATCTTGAGCCATGTATCTATGTTTTGGGTTAGATTAATACATGCCATAGGATTGCGGCTAAAGTAATCTGCATGCTTCATACGACTGCCTTGGCGATATTCAATTTTAAAGTTGTAGTGCTGCAAAAATGCCCACCATCTGTGAATCCTGGGTAAAAGTTCATGCTTGTGAGATGAAGACTTTATGGCGTTGCAGTCGGTGATTACCGTAAAGATCCTGCCGTAAAGATATTGTCTGAAATGTTTAATCGCACGGACTATTGCAAGTGTCTCCAACTCGTAGGAGTGATAGTGACTTTCTGGTTCTGTAGTTCTCATGCTCATGTAAGCTACAACATGTTGTCGGCCATCTTTTATTTGAATGAGAACAGCACCTAATCCTGAGCTGCTTGCGTCAGTATGGAGTTCGATAGACAGTCCTTCTTGAAAGATGGTGAGAACTGGAGCAGACGTTAGACGACGAATAATATCGAGCCTAATGTTTTCACATTCTGGTGTCCATGTGAACTTGACGTCCTTTTTTGTTAGGTTGTACAAAGGAATCATACGTTCTGAAAAAGATGGTATGAAGCGCCTGAAGTAGCCGGCTAGTCCACAGAATTGTCGTACTTGCTTCACATTTGTAGGTACTGGCGATTTTTCAAGAGCTTCTACTTTTCTTGGACTTGGACGAACAGTGCCATTTGAGATCAGGTTTCCAAGATATTCAATTGATGTCTTGAAGTATGAGCACTTCTTGGAATTTACAGTAAATCCAGCCTTCGTCAAGACGTCTAAAACTTTATCCAGTATCTGTAATCCTTCAGAGAACTTTTCACATTTAATGAGGACGTCATCCATGTAGATAAGAATGTCTTCAAGCAAAGGTCGTAGTGCTGTCATTATAGCGCGTTGAAATACTGCCGGAGCATTCATCAATCCAAACGGCATTCTTACGTATTCATAAAGGCCATCAGGAGTAATAAAAGCAGTTTTTGGTATTGAGGCCTCATTAATAGGAATCTGATAGAAGCCTTGGGCCATATCCAGGCTAATGAAATAAGTAGCTCCTGAAAGTCTATCAATCTGATCAGAAATAATGGGAAGTGGAAATTTTATCGGAACAGTGTTTTTGTTAAGTTCCCGATAGTCAGTACACATTCTGTCATCCCCGTTTTTCTTCTTAACGAGGATAACTGGACTTGCAAAATCAGAAGTACTTTCTCGTACGATTCCATTTGCAATCAAATCTTCAATAATGGCTTTTACCTTCTGTCTTTCTATTGGTGCCATTCGGTAGGGTCTTCTTGATACTATTTTTGACAGATCTTTAAGTTGGATGTCCAAACTTCCAGTTGTAACTTTAGTTTTAGGAATCCCGCTAACAAAAGAATTTTTATATTTTAATAATAGATTTTTCAACTCACGTATTTCTGCCTTGTTAGTCAAATCAGTGTCCAGATCTGTTGAAATGTCCTCAGCAGTTTGAATGGTCGAAATGCTAGTGTTCCTCACGATTTGAGCGCTTTGTTCAGTAACAAGCACGTTCAAGCCAGTTCCTTTCACGATTTCAGCACCAATCATAAGGTCACACGGTGTTTCGTGATCTTCCACAATGTGAAAGGTGATTTCAACAAAAATACCGTTTATGTTGCAAGTCATGTTGATTCGTTGACAGGATAAAATTGGCACACTTTTGCTTCCAATGCCTTTTAACATTAAAGAACAATCTTCGCGTTTTCCTGGTAAAGAACAGCTCAAAGATCTTCTTACCAAGGAACGAGCAGCCCCACTGTCGTATAATGCAGTAAACTGACGTTTACCAATATAAATGCTCATTGGAGTGAGTATCTCGTCATGTTCTCTTGCTAGATTGACTTTTTCAGCTTCATCGTTCATTTTCTTGAAACAGTTAGCTTCAACGTGGCCAGTTTTGTCACAATAATTGCATTTGAGCTTTGGTCGTTCCATTCGATTTACAGACTCCTTAGTGGTGTTTTCACTCAATAGTGGCTTTGGGTCGTTCACCTTGTCATTAGCTTTATTGCAATTTGCTTGTATATGCCCTGTTTTGCCACATTTGAAGCATACCACGGATTCTTCTCGATTGTTCCTGAGCCTGGGCCGTTTGGCAGGTGGTTCACCCTGTCTTGGTTCTCGTGGTTTGATCGTAGCTGAAACAGAGATCAATTCGGGTACAGTTGCGCATTTGCTGGATAACAATCGTAAGCGAAGAAACTCATTATCTATGCAGCCAATAACAGCTTCCACGGCATCAGTATCCTTATTGCCGCTTACTACTCTTTTCCAAATGTTCCAGGCTTTGGTTATAGATTCTGCTGGATTTGTCATATCAAACTTAAAGTTTCGTAACTTAAGAATATCGTTAGAGTATCGTGCTTCGGGTTCGAACGTTTGTATTAGCGCTTCTCTCATCTCGCTCCATACTGGTGATTTTACAAGCCATGTGTCTCCGACAGTCTTTGCACGACCTTGCAGTAGACCAGCTATCTTTGTGCAAATTTCGTAATCAGCCAATCCCCAATGGCTTTTTGCTTGATCGACGTGCTCGCACCAGTCTCGGATTGGAACATCACCATCAGGGTTGTAAGGCGCAATATAGATGTCGCTTAATCTTGGTCGTCGCGTCGGAGCCATAGTCTTGTTAATTAGTCCTGTAAGAAACTCGTGATTTGTCTGCATACTGGCCTGCTGCTGACGTGTTAAGTTTTCCAAAATATTGGCCAACGTGGACAGCACTTGATTAGAACCAGAGCCATCTCTTCCTTCGTTGTTGAGGGCGGATGGAACCGAAGATATACCTCGGTCCATCCCACTTCTGATTTCGGGTTGAGAGTGACGTAACTGAATGATCGGTGAAGGAGACCGACTTCTTACGGAGTTATCGTCGTCTTCAAAGTTGTTAGTGGCCATAATCTAAAAGGAAACTAATATATTAAATATAAACAATTTTAATAACAACACATAACTTAAAACTTATCAAAATTATATAAAGTTATTTCAAAAGTTAATTTATACTTAATTCTGGATTTATAACAAAATCAATTCAAAACGTAACTTAAAACTAATCTTAAATTATTTATTTCAAGAGTTTAATTCATATTTAATTTTATTGTAAATTAATAATAAAATCAATTTAATTTAAATAATAAATAGTAAATAACAATTCTGATAATATGATTCAGGCGTGATCCGTGTCACAATTAGAGTTGTGGACGGGGCGGTCGCCTTAATCGTAATGTGTCCATTCGCTCTGCGCACTGCCTTATATAGTGGACGGCCCCTCCCATAATTCGCCTGATTCATTGAGTGGTACGATGATGTCACAGTTGTAGGTAGTTTAATATTTTTATATTAATCATTCATTCACGCCGACATATATCAAAATGTAAATTATTATTAGTATATTTTTTTACTATTTATATATTACACTAACCTGCTTTGTTGTCACACAATTCTAATTTTAAGCATCATATTGTAACAATACCAGATTGTACATAAAATTATTATAAAAGAGTATCCATGGAGTTTCTTGCCGGCTCTTCTGCATAGGACCTACTTTTTGGAACCGTGCAAGTAAATTGTCGAGACGTTACATAAGTGCATGTACTGTGCCCATTCGAAATAAAAAACTTTGAATTGAATTGATATATCATCATTAATTGCCTCTAGCAATGAATGATGATATAAGGGGTATACCAAAACGCCCACTCTCCTTTGGTTATTAAATAACTCTAGAAACATTTTTCAACATTTGCTTTACAAATAAATATGACACGGTTACAGATCAACACCTTGTATATGTCACCGGCAATCTGTGTAATCCGGTATTCTATACAATGCCTAGGCAATGTATAGAATGCCTAAAAGGTTCAGGTGATGTATGAAATATTATTTATTTTATACTTTGCCTAGGCATTCTATACAATACCGAATGCGCAGCCGGTAATGTGTGAAAAAGACGAGAGCGGCGAAGGGGAAGACGTGCGAGCACGCAGTAAACTCGACGCGAGGCAATAAAAACAAATGAAAAACTTAAGGGGATGTTTGGAAGGTTGTTTGGATTTCCAAAGGAGAGTCGACGGAGCCCCGCTATGCGGGGCTCCTATTTCTGTCTGTACGGTTTAAAGTAACTTAACACGAAGGGGATGACGAGGGCTTCGTTCGCTCGCTTCGCTCGCTCACTCTAGCCTCCTCTAGTCATCCCCTTCGAACCTAACCTATCCGTGTCGGGGTGCCCCAAATGAATGACCAAATCTATTTACTTCACACATTGCCAGTGGACCAGCAGGTATTCTATACAGTCCCTAGGAAATGTATACATTACCTAGGCAAAGTATGTAATGGACAATAATATTCATAATATTTCATACGTTGCCTGTCTGGGGCCTAGACATTCTACACATTGCCTAGGCATTGTATAGAATACCTGCATTATACACTTTGCCGGTAACATATATATTATAACCGGTAAACTACAACCCAGCGAAACTAATACAATAATATTTACACAAACAATATTTACATAATTACAAATAAAAGTATGTCGGCGCGTCGAGAGAATGGGGATGAAGCAAAATTCTTGACCACAATTTTTTATTTTAGATTTTGAAAATATAGAGTAATCTAAGAAACCATTTTAAATATTTTTGTTATTTTCATTGTAATTATTTTTTTATTAATTATTTAAAATTCAATATCATTTCTGATCTATGACGTCATCAGTGGCATAAAATTTTTGGGCCTTTGCCTCAATCCATATTCTAAAAACTGTAACAGTGATGTCAAATGTCACATTCAATAGTGTCAACTGTCAGATCAATGAAATAATAACCTCAGATTATTTATTATGTTCCTTGCCTTTAATTCATAACAAACAAAGTATACCACGTTACGCCGCTATTGCAATTAATCTCGATCGTACGCCCTTCATATTATTTACCGACCAACCAATCGCCATGAGTGATACTTTTATCAAAGCTGACTCGCGGAACCTTCCGAAAGTTGAGTTCCCGAACACGAACAAAAATTTTGTTTGGGCTATTTTTAGTGTCATTCTTGCAGGTAGGAACAAAGCACTTCGTATATTCCATCGTTATTGCTTGACCGTCTCAATAAAACACTATATTAGCACAGTTGATTCTTAAACTGTGATAATAGTAAAAGTTGAATTTCTGTTGAGGATTGAGGTTATGTTTATTGTTTATTATTTATGACATTCACATCACGTACCACGTCTATCATTTTTTTTATTTACAATCGTAGGGTAGGCAAAGGCATTACTGCCATACTGCCAGCAATGACGCCATTTGGAGGATAAATTAAGGTCATTCACATATAACCCGAAATACTAATAATCCATGATTATTTTCCATTTCCAAATAGTGAGATGTGATCAGTAACCTTATTCCTCGAAATGGTTTTCATATCTTAACAGATTTAAAAAAAATGCACAATGCCCATTGGCTTGACGACTCCAAACTTAATTGATTCCTGGACGAATGACATCTACCAGATGACAGCGGTCAATGTCGATTTGACGTAATGTCGATTTGACGTAACACCGAGGACTGGGGAGGCGGCCCGCGAAAAGCTAGACAGATAACGTCAGAGCTATCGAGCAAAACCCCGGTGTTGATTATTAATGGTGATCATTATTAAGATAACAAAAGTGATTGGGATTGGATGCATGTGCGCTCGCGCCCCACGTACTCGGTGGTACGTCAAATCGACATTGACCGCTGTCATCTGGTAGATGTCATTCGTCCAGGAATCAATTAAGTTTGGAGTCGTCAAGCCAATTCTCTCGACGCGCCGACAAGTAAATGTAATTATGTAAATATTGTTTCTTTTATTTGTACCTAATTATGTAAATACTGTTTGTGTAAATATTGCTAACATAATAAAATTATTCACGTAAAATAATATTTAGGTGTCGTGCTTCGGAGTTAAAATATTTATGCAGGTACTAGGAGAATATTGATCTCTAACATTATACGGTAATCACCATCGCTGATGTTGCATCAATATGGCAAGAGCATTGCACATCAGAAGCAGTAATAGCCTAGCGGTTGAACGTTTACCTTTCATGGTCGGTCTAAGATCTATCCTGGGCCACATCTGTGACTTTTATAATTCTTGTGCATTTCAGTTTGATTAATGGTGAAGCCAAACACCGTGAGGTAGGGTGAATAATCGAATTTCCTTAAAAAAAAATTACAAATCATTGTTCTCCTTCGTTGTAAACATTAAAATTAGTTTCAGATTGTTTTTATTTTTGTCTTATTGCTTGACGGCAGTGGTATAGTTTGATTTTTTCAGTATTATAATTGAAGTACATCTGCATTTAAGAACTTCGGAATGATGATAATGACGTTTATATTTTTTGATAACATTTTTCGAATAATCACCCGGAAACCTGCACACCTGAAAGGACTCCAAAAAGTTCTGGATGGTGTGTGTCTATCAACCCGCACGAAGCCAGCGTGGTAGACTGAAGGCCTTAACCCTCCTCACTCTGCGAAAAGGCCCGTGCCTGCAGTATGATAGTAATGGGCTGAATTTGATGATTGCTTGTCGAGGTTGACTCGTAATGAATTGGTATGTCTACACCAGTGCGCTTTCATGTACATCTTGCGCTTTCAACTTTCAATTCCTCTTGCGTCAAGCGCGTGCAATGTTGATTGTCATAAGACGCATGCAGCTTATCGTCTAGACCGGTGCGCCTCGGTCAGTCGTCAGTCGACATACGATAGACGGATTGGCGTGCGCCAGGGGCATGCGCTTTTGTCGAACTAGTATTAAGTTATGCGCTATGGCGCTTCACGCATGCCTCAAACGAAGATGCAAGATGAACATGAAAGCGCACTGGTGTAGACATAGCTTATTGAAGCCACACATAATGGTTAATCTCGTTAAAACTCGATTAAATTGCACCATAAATTGGAAGTAGATTGCAAAACCCTCACCAGCTTACAGCAAACAAAAAAGTTAATCAGATTGACTTAGAATCCGAAGCCAATTTTTTTTTGTTTATAACAGTTTAGTAATTGTTTTATTTTTTATGTACCTTCTTATTACATTTTATGTAGCTAATTCGAAGTCTATGTTTCCTGATAGCTACAACCTACAACCTTGGGGTCTTTAAGTCAAGAGTGAATAGGTTACTTCTAGGCAAGCGTGCTTCACCGTCGACCACATCATCGCTTACCATTAGGCGATAGAGTGGTTAAACGCGAGCATATGGTTCAATTTAAAAAAAAAAAGTTGTTTCATGTAACCCCTAGTTTGCACCTAAAAATAAGTAGTGAGACTTGTTTTATACGTAACTTTCAAAAGGCTTTTCCAAAAACAGTGATGTTGTTTGACTTGTATCGGTAGTGTATTAAACATTAATTGTTTCCTGCATTGCCATTGGAACAAATTTTCGTGTGGCTCACAAGTTATTTTATGGTTTGAAAGGAACATGTAGAATACATGTTTTATACCTAGGTAAACGAGGTAGTATATTTTATGATTGTTTACTACTACTTACGTGCTTTTTTTCCGGATCGCCTGACTAGTACCAGAGTGGTAGTATGTTCATGTGTACATAAAGATTCTACTTAGTTCAAAAAAAACAACAACGTTTTATTAAAGTCGTTTAATTCCTCGTCTAAAGTAACTGGGGCTTCTTTTCCTTCTGCTCTTATTATTAGATCCGCGTGCGTACGGCGACTCCGAGTTTGTGCTGAAGAAGTATAAACCTTTCGTACTGAAACAATCATAAAAATCGTAAAACAATTATAATATCAGTTTAAAATTGGTATGAAACATTCTTCAAATGTACTAAAACTCTTTTAATTCCCGGCCTTAATCCTCCACAGGTGACGATACTTGAGTACGTCCGACGCAACGTGGGCAGTCAGCCCCGCTATCAATCTTGCTGACTGGCCAATCTTGTCACCACTGCATAAGCTATTCTTGTACAGCTAGTGCTGACATGAGAGAAGAAGAATACAGCTTATGCCACCATAAGGAAAATTAAAAGTATTTCCTTCTCGGGGTCTTACAAGAAACGACAAAGAAATAACATAAGTATCAAAACTGGAAGGATAGTAACCACCTGTAAGCTGACATAAAATTTCTGGCCCCATTTCTCTAAAGATTGCGGCATTCAGACGGTAGAGCTCCGCGTACAAATCCCAATCTTACCATGATGCAAGAAGAAACTGGTTCTGTACATAACGTAGGAAAGTAAAGGTCTTCAAATGGAAACATTTAGATTGAGGAAAATGATTCACAAAACGAATGTATTCTTAAATTCGATAGATTATTTAAATTATATTGCCTTATTGTCATTGGTTTAATTCGTAGACAGTTTTAGCATATGAATTACTTCTTACTTTTGTCCTTAATGAAACGAAAGGTCATCGAACTACACTTGGGAGCAAATAGATCGAGTCACTCCTTTTTTCACGTGTCTTGGTTATTAGTTTTGGGTTCATGGATTATATACTAAGTTGACAAAAAACTACCCTCATTGTTAAGGTTATCAAATAACCTTTTAGGCGAAATATGTTTCGAATTGATCTGTTCCTTAATAGGTACCAAAAATAATAACAATTATACGTGAAAAATTGAAGTGGCTCGATTTCCTTGCTCCCAAGTATAGTTGACCTGTACATAGTTTAGCTTCTCAATCTCATAATAAGTGTAAAGTAATAATTATAGCATCGACACGAGAAGGAAGTTTGAAGAAAAGGGAAACTGTTCTCAGTGAAAGTGTGGAAGTGTTTCGGTGCCTGCACTAACCATAGAACTGGCAAATTACTGAGAAATGCTATTCACTATTGTTGATGAAAAGGAGTTTATGTCTAAGTGAGCTATTTTCTTTGAGGGAGTTTGTGGCTTATGGTCATTAAAAATGTTGTTTACTCCTCATTTACTAGTGATGTAGATTACGAGATAGATAAAACAAACTTTCCCTACGTTTCTTAATCTCTTAATCTGAATGTTTAGAAATGCATTTTTTAAGAACCATTGACACTCTTTTGTGACGAAATAAAATTAAAACATAAGTCAAAGATTTGTTTTTAGGGTTCCGTACCCAAAGTGTAAAACGGGACCCTATTACTAAGACTCCGCTGTCTGTCTGTCCGTCTGTCACCAGGCTGTATCTCATGAACCGTGATAGTTACAGTTGAAATTTTCACAGATGATGTATTTCTGTTGCCGCTATAACAATATATACTAAAAAACAGAATAAAATAAATATTTAAGGGGGCTCCCGTACAACAGACATGATCCGGTCACGATCCACCGAGCTCTCCCGTCGTAGAGCCGGTCGTCTCTTCAGACTCCGCAGTCACACCGATAATTCAGCTCTCATCAAGTTGTCTCCCCCCCCTAAGTGCCCGCCAGCAACGCCCTAAGCCGAGGTCCGAGTCCCACTAGGAGTCGCCCTTAGTGCTGTTGTTGCAGGTAGTCTTGATGTTAGTGTAGTACAAGTAGTTAGCTTAGGTTAAGTATTTTACTTCCCCCCCCCCCCCCATTGGCTGGAGACCCTTCAGGTCTCGCCAATAACTGCCCGGTTACGTAGGAAGGGTCCCCTAGGACCACCTACAGCAGTCCAATAGACATGATTTTTTTGCCGTTTTTATAGATAATGGTACGGAACCCTTCGTGCGCGAGTCCGGCTCGCACTTAGCCGGTTTTTTTGATAACTGCCAATCTGAGTTATTTATAAATTCCTCCTTAGGATCCTCTCACTTTACCTAATTTTGAAGCTGACTCATCAAATAGTACAGGGACTCACGACTACTTAAACCACGCTTGGTCGTCGGATTTCCTTTATTCTTCCAAGCAAAAGCTGCAAATACCTTGCGTCACACTTACTCTTTAGAAACATACTCTCCGAACAGTACTTCATCAGCGGAGTTGAACATCTCGCACCAGCCGATTATGTAGATGATCCAGGAGTAGCACTTCGTCGCATAGAATCCCACGTCTGTGTTGATGGACTCTGCGTAGTAAGCCGGCGCTCTGGCGTGGTTGCAACCGGACTTAGCTGGGAACAGATCATATTTCAACTTGAAAAATATACAACCTTATTTTTACTTTATACGAAAACCGAGACACCCCAACAAGATTTTCATCAGAACTGCCTGAATATGTGTTTTTTTTAGTAAAGCCTCGTCCCCACTAGGAACATTTGTCGAGCGACATGTGTCCCCGGTGACATCGGGCGATGTCGGACGACATCGCTGCGACATTGTTGAAACTGTTCCTTGTCGCACAGTCGATGAAGAGTAGTGATAGAAGCCTCGTCCCCACTAGGAACATTTGTCGAGAGACATGTGTCCCCGGTGACATCGGGCGACGTGGGGCGATGTAGGGCGACATCGCCCGATGTCTCCGGGGACACATGTCGCTCGACAAATGTTCCTAGTGGGGACGAGGCTTAAATCTCCAAGTTACACTTTAGTTTATGTCGCGTTAAGTTCCCTAAAAAAGTGTGAAATGCCTGAGATGTGCTATGCAGGGGTTGTCTCATACACGGAAACTGACCGAGAGGACCGTCTCAAGTCTCAAGGTGTCTATTCCCGTCAACTGTTATGAGTAGAAAACTACTGAAACAAAATTGAAATTTATGAAAAAAAAGTTTTGTATGTCAGTCGATTCTCCTATTGATTCTGAACAAACTAGTTTCAGGTTTAGTATATACTAAAACTAAGCTTGTATAAAATACACACGTAATGTAAAATTTGCTACAAAATATTGTATGTTATACTGAACAGTCGTTACGGGCATCGTCTGAATACATGCCACAGACTAAAATTTTGCATGACATGGACTCCAAACAGGCAGGGCCGTCTTTAACCTAATGGAGGACCTAGGCATAGTAGGATAATGGGGCCCCTGGAGACTTTGACAGAGCACTATTTTTTTACAACAGACACAGAAATAACCATAAATAATGAAGTGTTGTTGCATTAGAGATTGCAATTGAAAGACACAAAAAAATAATATGAAAAACTAGTTCACTGATGATTTTTCTTTAAAACAGTGTACTTACTTAGTGTACCATTAAAATGTATTTTTAAATATTTAAATTATCTAAACATGCTGTAATCGGAAAACCTGATTTTCGGGCGTGAGTAGATAGCTTCGCACATGCAAAAGCTGATAAGCAAGTAGATATTGTAGTCAGTCATTATCGTTGGATTTTTTCGAACTAAATATGATTATCGGTAATAAATATCGGTTAATAGTTTGGTGATTTGGCAGGAACGCGGGGCCCAAGGCACGTGCCCAGAGAGCCCAATGGGAAAGAGGGCCTGGAAACAGGCATTCTATTACTTCTATCATCTTCTGTAAGACCAATCTAGTTAAGTATATTCGTAGGAGGTTAATTGAAACAGTATACTCACCGTTCCCTGTAACTCATGTAAAACAATAGTCATGCAGGGCAACTAACTCACTTTGTTCTTTAGTAGCTGTGCAACCAGGCTGCGTGATGCCCCCATTGGCGAAAAAGTCTGTATGACCACTGGCTTCCAACTTCCCCTTCTCCAGTGCATTAGTATGGAGAACATCCACAAAGTTCGCGTCTGTTTTGTCTATTTTCTTGTTATTATCTGTGGTAACGAACAGAGGCATTGCTGGATCTAGAGTGCGCGCAAGATAACTCTGCGCGCGACTGAGGGCGTGCTAAACGTTGCCGTGATCGCAAAAGTTCAAATTACCGCTTTTTAAGCTTAACTTTTTTATCGCTAAACATAATTTTCTCGTTAAATATTCCTACAATCAGCTAGCTCTACTATCAAAATTGATAAAACGGCACACACTTTGGTGGACCATGATTAGTTCCGATTTCGGCCGCGCGCAGACTTATCGTGCGCGGACTCTAGAGCTGTGGATTTTTTTTTCTATTTAGTAAGTCTTTACACACAATATCTTTAAGTAAGGTTTTTAAATTAATTATGGTATGACTTCAATTATTTTATCGTATACCCTAAGAAAATAATTATTGAAGAAGATAGAAGCGACTAAATAATTATATCAGATGCTCATGTAGCAAAAACCAACCCACTAATAGATAGATACTTAATTATTTATTCTACTTTCAGTTCACTTAATGTAAGTCATGTTTGGCGCAGTGGTTGAGCGATTGGTTTTCTATGCTACGGGTCGCGGGTTCGATTCCCGCACGAATCAAACATTAGAATGGATAGTTGGTCCAGGTCTGAGTGTTTTTGAATGTGAAGATTGGTGTCTGTAAATGCAACCACGATATAGGAGAAATCCTTGACTCGGGCACGTTTAAATAAAGAAAATGTGTCAAAAATTTTTACACTATTTAATTAAAATTTTCACGTAAGTACTTTTATTTATGTATTTCTGATCATACTGATATCAAAGTCTTTAGAGTTCTCTGACATTTGAAGTTTTGTTTAATAAAAAATAACATACTGTCACCACAAGAATTTATGTCGTGTCTGTTTATTTATTAAATTCATCTGAGAGCACCGTATATTAAATTGATGGCAAGCAGCTATACTGGCAAACGTGTAAAATTACAATCAGGGGCAAATATTTTGACCATTTTTGTTATTAATGTATTAAGTTGATTATTAAAGACTAACATGCTCAGGAGAAAAGACTAGATGGGACTATTCTTAACTCATGGGTATATCAAAGGAGTTTCATCAGTTACCAGTAAGTCTGTCCAATACTCCAGAGGTCACATAATTGCCGACAAACCCGGCCGTCTGTCCGCCAAGACTGAATCCTATAGTGTGGAACTGCGTCAGTTTAAAGCAATATTTCTGGACCAGTTGGTCGATCAGCTGGGCAGTACACATGCCCACTAGCTCCGTGTTGCGGGCAGCCTCTATGTAGCACGGCTCCCGGGCTATTGGGTTGTAGTCCACCGATATTATGTTGTAGTTGCAGCATTTCATGTAGGCTGGAAGAAAAGATAAGTGTTTTAAGACTCAGGTGAACCCAACACCTTTATTCAAATTCCTGTATTAAAATTAATAAATGGACAAAAAAAATATACAGATGCGAGAGTGGAGATTTTATCGTAGTGATGTTGCCAAATGTATTTTACAATAAGATATAATTACTCTCTTAAAGATACGCTTACGAAAGTTAATAAACAATTAGCCGATAGCATTAAAAATTCAAGTCAACATATTTTTTCTTTATCTTGGCTATTCTTAATCCAAGTTATATTAATGTCCATAAGTGGTATGAAATTATGTTATATTTTTAGATGTTCTATTTTTGTGAAAAAATAGAACATGAAAATAAAATTAATTTATATTTTTCACGCAATTACTTGAATTTGTACACACGGCTACACATCAAGCTATACAAAACCAGTTTATCTTGGCGTCGCTTTGTATAATCTTTTCGCACAAGTAACGGTCAGCTTATACTGGTTTTGCATAGCTTGAAGTGTAGCCGTGTGTACCATTTTATATTAAAATATTTGCGTTAAGCCATTCATGCTTTATTTTTCTTTACAAGGAAATGGCTCTCAGTGGCGAAGGCTCCATACAACTCGATTCCTATCGACTTCCCTTTCGAAACGAGTATAGTTACTGGAATTCACGCATCACTTGAGCAAGGTAAGCATTTTTTGGTCCGGCTTCCCTTTTAAGAAAATTCACCCTTCGCCACTGATGCCTCTTATTATTTATGTGTAACATTGTCTGTTTGGATTTATTTATGGTTATTAAATTAAAATAATATTAAAGATATCATTTTGGTTAAAGTTTTACCGTAATAGCAAAAGCAGTCAGCAGCAGCTGTTGTTTTATTTTTGCAGCAATTACAACAATGAGTGCACGTTCATTTGTATTTCACGTACTTTTAGATAAATACTTAGATAACAAAGAAAATTAATATGCTAACTAAGTTTTAGTAAATTTTACGACTACGAAACAACATTGGCGCCACAAAATGAATGTTTATTTATTCGTACTAAGTTTAGTTTATCTTCACATGAAAAGTAAGAAAGTAGTTAAAATTATTATCAAATAGTAAATAACATTCTATACCAGTCGGAGAAAATTGAAATTTTAGGGCACCTACCTACAGACACAATACTTTTACGGCCGTTTTAAATAACCTATAATAATAATAATTATATCTATCGGCGGTTTCGCCTACTAGAGATAGAAATTTGACATAAGCTCCATAGCAGTAATGTCAAATTTCTATCTGTAGTAAGGCAAACCGCCGATAGTTAGGATATTGAAAATGGCGGTTAGTAAGTATCACCTATCTGCGATTTTGCGGCTGCACCGATGCTACATCGCGTTTAGGCGACCCTCTGCGTTCTATCGCTGTGCCAAAATGCACTAATCGCTCCGACTGTCGCCCGTATGTGTACGGAGTGAGTGTGTTCATTCGCGGCATCCAGCGACCGAAAAGCGGTTAAATCGTCGATCGTCTATGCTAAAAGTGTCGTGTTTGCGGTGGCCCTAAGTTTGAAGTATGGTAGAAAAACAAATAGTGCATAAAAAGGATACAGTAGACATGGGAAAATCATAAAACAAATTCCATTTTCTGTCTTTCTCATAACATAACACATAGGGACACAACATTCCTGTCCAAGAATTCATCCTTGTCAACAATGTTATCGATGTGCACGTGCATTGGATACAGACTGATATGTTTTTGAAACAAACGTTTCGATTTCCAGCTAGATAGCTGTTTTACAGAAATGTAAAATGCACTTTCAGTTCGAGTTCATGACTTCATTAACGACTTTTCTGTTTCTCATACTTTAAATCTAACCTGAATAACATCTCAAAAATTTTTTGGAGACGTTTTTTCTTTATTTTTAAGTAATTATATTTAATGATCAGTATGAAAGAAAGATCACCTGGTCTTATTTCTGTGTTGGGTGAGAAATCCTTATCGCCGGTGTAACCATGGATTAGTATCTTTATTGGCGCATCTTCTACCCATGGTGCAGACTCTATAGATTCAGCATCCATAGCCAGCAACTGATGCGGCTTATCTTCATTTTCTCTAGAGAAAAATATGTTACAATTTGTTTATTATTGTTTTATTCTATATCTGGTTGAAATAAATTAAATTAAAATAAAGTAAAAATATAGGGAGTGCCTCCGCTGCCGGCGCCGGCACCCAAAAATAACGCCATTGGGAACCGGCGGTACATTACTGCCGGCAGCCGAGATTAAAAACATTGGCTGCGGGCACCCGAAATGGACACCGGCAGTGGTAATAAGTTGTTTGGTAGGTATGTTAGTGGAAAGGTGTGTTAGATTTTGGGCCAAACACTGTAACTAGTCTTGCAACTGACTAATTTCAAAAGCGAGCGAAGCGAGCTCCTTATCTAAGGGCACCCCGACTCGGATAGGTTGGGTTCGAAGGGGATGGCGAGCGTTGCGAGCGAACGAAGGCCCCGTCATCCCCTTCGTGTTAGGTTATTTTAAACCCTGCAGACAGAAATAGGGCCCGGCGCAGCGGGGCTCCGTCGACTCTGCTTTGGAAACCCAAACAACCTTATCATTAACCTAACATCCCCTTAAGTTTTTCATTTGTTATTATTGTGAAAATGAAAGTGGGTGACGAATAATCGTCTCATGAAAAGTTTGAAGAGCCCTTGAAGGTGTATAAAAACAGTGTATGTAGTCGTTGCGGTGCAGTCAGCCACTTTGGCAACCGGCGCCGGCAGCGGAGGCACTTCCAAAAATATATTACATGCGTTTACTTACTTCGTAACATACACACTTAAGACCATGTAATCAGTATTTTTAATGGTAATTAATCGGCTAAGCGTTGTAATTAATTTCTTAATTGCTAAGTATAGGTTCACATGACTACATAGCTACAACGCAGACCAATCTATCTATACGTATCTTTTTATAGTTGGATCCAGGGGACATATCTACGTGATTTGAAAAGGACGTTATGATGTTTGTGTCCGTAGAATTATGCTAAAAACTGTGAGTCATTGCTCACATTCGGAAGACTGAATGTCTGATTCCAAGCGCCCATTTCTCCTAAAAGCCATCTTGATAAATCGCAACCGAATTAAGGCCGAAACGTTCATTCAGACAGTCTGCCAAATTGTTTGACACAAAAAACAAAACCGAATTATTTTGACAGTTTTCGTAAACAAAAACTGACTGACGGTTGTGGTTCGTTTGCGTTTGGCATCTATTTTGTTAGTCGAATTGGCCCTCAGGATAGGTACAGTAGTGTCATTCTGTAAGAAACTCACCTCAATATCGACGGTTAGCTCGATATCCATAATGTCACAGTATGGATAATAGAAGCAAGTAACACACAGTTAATCGACAGTATAATCAATAACGCGTAGTTTTGTTATCCACGCTGTGTCACGACAAGTGTCTAATTGACAGTCGTGATCGAGGTGAGATTCTTACAGAATTGCACTGCTGTATCTTAATACCTCATTTACAATCTCGCGCGAGCGGCGAGACGAGCCGCGAGGCGAACCACGAGACGCGTATGTAATCGGTGCGCTCGTGGCTCGCCTCGCAGCTCGTCTCGCCATTCGCAGCGCTCGCGTCGGAAGCGGTTTTTTGGGTACAAGAAAGGGGCTCGCGGGTAGGGCTACCATTTAGAAATTTGAAAAGTCCTAACAAAAAGCCTGACATTTCAATAAAAGTCCGGACATTTCAGTCACAAAATGCAAACATACGAATATTTGTTGTTTGATCTCGTTATGTTGATTGTTAAAGAAGATTTATATTTTGTTTTTAGATTAATGAGAAGTTAATAAAGATTAAAGACTTATTTGATATTACTTATGTAAGTTTTATTACTCATATTCCATCTAAGGCAAAAAATCCGGACAAATTAAAGAGCCGGACAAGGTCCGGGCAAAGGTCTAGAAGTCCGGACATGTCCGGACAAATCCGGACGGATGGTAACCCTACTCGCGGGGGAAGCGCGCGTGGTGTTTACACACGCGTTGGGTCTTTAAAGCTCAGTCAAGATAGAGTTGATGCCGCTAATACTTCGACGTCCTCCATAGTTGATAGTTCGAAAACAAATGAACGCGCCGCGAGAGTGTGAACATAAATTGATTAAATTGACGAGCAAACGAGCTGTGGCCGACACACGAGACGAGCCGCGAGGCGTGAGTGTATATGAGCTATAACAGTTGGGTTGCGGATATATACAGGTTGTAAACAAATTCGTGTAATTCCTTCAAACCGCGTGATCTACTGGTGACACTGATTGACCCTGAAAGTTTTCAAAATATGAACCATGGTATTCTGTATCTGAGTATTTTTAGCGTCCCAAGTTAACTGACTGCGTGGAGCGATATCACGCTAGTCGAGCCCGTCAGCTGTGTCGCCGTGCCTTCATTCATTTATGCATGGAATTGAAATTTTCTATCACTAAAAAAAATTGCGAGGAAAAAAAAAAGTTTCTTAAAATGTTTAATCATTCGAGGTTAATCTATACCATTAATAGATCGCGTAGTTTGAAGGAATTACACGAATTCGTTTACACCATATACAGCAGTCGTATAAAATACTGAAATACTCATCATTATAGCATTTGTTTGAACTAGAAGCTAATCGCAAATAGATTTGGGTAAAAGCAACGAAGATGGTGAAGGTAATAATATCTACTTACCTAGTATAAAGCCAAAATGTTATGTTTTCATTGGGGCACTCCATAGGCGGTGCTATGCAACCAAAATCTGCTTTCGTTGAACTAATACCTATAAAAACACCGTCGATATACTTTGTTGACTAACGTAAGTATACGCCGTCTTCTTTATGATGTGAAGCACTTCGAATTATCTCCATAAGTAGTTTAGGAAGTAACTATTTAATAGTAACTCATTTTACTATCAAGTGGAGGGTCTTAACCTCATTAAGGGCATTTATGGTTGCTTTTCCGCATCAATTTACATATTAGGTCCTATCATTCTTATCCTAATCTTAACTAATATTATAAATGCGAAAGTAAGTTTGTTTGTTTGTTACTTTTTCACGCCTAAACCACTGAACCGATCATCCTGAAATTTTGCATATACGTTGTCAGGTGTACAGAAACGGACATAGGGTACCTTTCATCTTGAAAAAAAGTGCTGTTCCCGAGGAAAACAACAATTATGATAATAGATGGCACCACGTGTCTTTCGAATCATGATTGAATTATTATTATAGAAGTTTTAGTAGTGAGTTAAGAGTTTTTTTTAAATTATAAATTAACGCGAGCGAAGCCGCGGGCAAAAGCTAGTACTAAATAGTTAAAACATGTGAATATCCACGCGATGCTACGAGGTAGTTACTTCTATGGACTTGAGTACAAGACATCAAAAGAAACGTCCCAATTACAATTATATCAATTAAAAGTATCGTGTGTTCTTTCTTCAATTTTAATTCTAATGATAGATAGTGCAGAAAATGTATGACGGTATTTAAAATAGCAAAAATTGCTTGTTCGTGCTAAATAAAGATAGTTTCTTTTAGTTATTCAATAAGTGCTATTTAGTAAACAGAATAAATCTGCAGGATTTTTGATCCTATTTTTAATAATTTTATTCTATTCATGGATTTAACAGTTATGTATAGAGATCGGATATTCGGATGCATATTCACCTAAACTTGCGATGTTGGCTAATATGGAATTAGCTTTTGTATCGAAAAAATCCTGCGGTTCCAGGACAATTATTTTAATTTGTGTTTTTTTTTGGTTTATCTAACACACACCACTCCTCTTCTTACACTCTACATACACACATACTTCAACTTCAAAACTCATTTATTCAAAATAGACTAGAATTACTTAGTTCTTTTTGAACGTCAAAATTAGTTACATCAAAGACAGCCCCAAAAAGCGCCCTCCCTTCACCGCTTCCTAGTGTTTTTGTGCTGTGAAGAAGAAACGGCGCAATAAACTCCCCAGCAACACATATCTGTCTGTCAAGTGAATAAATTAATTGAGTCTATAGAAAGCAAAAGGTAATATTAATTACAACACTGAAATTATGCAAAATGCGGATTATAGACAAAGTATAAGTAATACAATTCTGGTTGAATTGAAAACAAAATTACCTAAAGTTATCTAAACAATATAGATAATTCAACATAATATAGGTACACATAATTATAGGTATACATATTTGTATCGGGGGTTAAACATTAATTTTAAATAATTATGCAACCCAAAAATCCCGGTTGTTTTTTCATAAATCATTTTAAGAAGTCGCTTCCATACTATACACTCGACTAGTAATGCATTCCCAGTGATCCTGGAATGACGATTTTTTTACAAAAAAATATATTTTAAGAAGCCGCTTCCATATTTCGTAGCTAAAAATTCACTTTAGGTAAATATACATCCGAATATCTGATCACTAGTTATGTAGTATCTACATTAATATTTATACCTATGAAGTCAAGTTACTTCAAAAATTAACATCATACCAGTAATTAATGATGATGATGAGAGAGCGTATTAAAACTTGCCTGAAGGGATTGTCTAGATTTATGAAATGACTCATATTATTGATTTTATAACAATACTCACATATGTAAATGAAGTTAATAAACAAAACTGTGAAAAACATAGTAGCGATGACATAAACAGTTCCCAACTATCGCAAAGGGCTCACTGAAACATATATATAGAACTTATGCAGTGTGCTCTAAGCCGCCAAACTTCACGCATAATCGACCTAACAGCTGATTAAAACAAAGAAAACTGTAGATGTTCCTATAAGAATTTTCGTCAACTCCTACGAAAATTTAAAACTAGACTGTGCTGTTTTATACATTGCATGGGCTTATCAATGAACTAGTACCCGTTAAATTAAATTTCCTACAATGAACGTATAATTTTTGATAATATAGGAAACTTTATTAGACATATCAGTCTGTTTATAACCTGACAAACGAAATATATTTAGAATCCACCCGTTCCAAATTATTCACTCATATACAGGATGTATCTGAGTTCGCGTAATTCCTTCTAACCTCGTGGTATACTAGTGACACAGGTTGACTGCAGGAGAAAGATAAAGAAACAAAAAAAAAAAATGTTTAATACAAAAACACGTTTTCTTAACGTGAGTCAGTTTAGCGTCCCTAGTTAACTGACTGTCTGCCAGCAGTTTCGGCATGCTTCCATTCATTTACCTACGCGTAGCATCGAAATTTTTAAAGACAGAATTTTATATTTGAACCTTATCAAGTGGTTTATGGATTGGATACGATCACTTACTACTATCACAAAACGAAAAATATATTTAACCGACTTCAAAAAGGAGGAGGTTCTCAATTCGGTTGTATTTTTTTGTTTGTTTCCTCTGTACTCCGTCATTTATTAACCGATTCAAAAAAATCTTGTTTTGTTTGAGAGGGTATACTTTTCGTTTGGTCCCATATCAATTTTATCGAAATTGATTCAGCGCTTTTTGAAATCATCAACATAAACTAAAAAAATATACACAAATCGTATATAGACGACGCGATGTTCTAGTTATAGTAGTGGTCCGAGAATTTGTACACTATTGTAATTGTAATTTGTGGCACTAAAAAGGATTAAATAAAAAAACTTAAAAAAAGGAAAAACCGACTTCTAAAAAAAATTAAACAGAGTAAAATAATTATCATAATAATAATAAAATTATCAGTTTCAGAAGTCAGTGTAATTCTACGCTGAAACGAATGCACCGACTTCTGAAACGAATAATTTTATTATAAGATATTTATTTAACTCCGTTTAGTTTTTTTTTTGAAGTCGTTTTATACTTTTTTTTTAAGTTTTTTTATTTATTTTTCAGTCAAGCTATATTCCGTACAGGTTTAAAACTAAACCAATATAAATACCAAATCATGGTGTTTTAAGGAAATAAACGAATTCGTTTACAGCCTGTATATTGCCTAATAGGAATTTAAATGATGATTAAAATAAAATATTCATGATGCATGATTGCAAACTATATTATTATTCAAATCATTATAAGTAGTTGAATGAACTTTACATAAAATTGATACATCTAAAAATTGCCGTATCTGTTGAGAATTAGATAATCAATCATTAGTAACATTGCACTCACGTGAAATTAAGAGAAATATTTTTTACTATCGTTTCAATTAAAATAAATTTAAGGGAGATTAGTCCTAAACCGGCTGTGGGGGTAAAACCGGGACAAGGCAGTATAGCCACTTCTGATTAGTTTGTCAACAAACTTTCAATGGCATCGGTGCATGGTCAACAACAATAAATAAAAATAAATGTTTTAAAGGCGAATTGATCTAATATTCTTTGGAATTAACAAGTGTGTCATTATACTCGTTTATCAAAGTAAGTGAAAATTGTTTTCTAGCAAAGATTAAACATGTACTGACGTATAAATTAATGTTAGTAAATTTTTATTGCATTATGTTTTTAGGTATTTTTTTCTCTTTGTCTCTAAAGTGCATTCGCGGCAAAACCGTACGGGGTAATATCGGGTAGTACCCGGTTTTTATACGCGCAGGAGCGATGCATGGGTGCAATGTCTTTAATGTAAGAACTGGGCCCATGAAGGCTGTACGGGTTGGGAACTCAAAGATCTTGATGAGTTTCATTGCTGCCACTGTTAAGAGGCAAAATTGGGTATAAAATTTGGGTAGGTATAGGTACCCGGTTTTGGACAAGGGGTGGGGTAAAACCATAAAAACATAACTTTTGTAGATTGTTTTTTTTTGTAATTTAGAATTAAGAATAAGATGATCTCAAGTGCTAAATATGTGATTTATAAACTAAACTAAATATAGCCTATTGAATTTCATTTAATTTTCTTCAAACTTGTTTAATATTGAACTCACAACATACTCGTCCCCTTTTACCAGGGACTTGTCACCAGAGAAATGTACAACTCCTCATTAGACACGCGACAGTATCGTCCTTCCGACACATTTCATAAACTTCGTACTAACTTACACACACAACAATACAAAGCAGTACAAAGCAGTGGTGTTGTTGAGCGACACTTGTCCACTAGCGTCCGTCACTGTCGCTGTCGTAGTATAAAGTAGTCTAAGCCCCGAATTAATAAACAATAAATGGGAGCTGGGGACCAACTCCGAAAAACGAACGTACACACGGCTACAGATCAAGCTATACATTTCCAGTATAAGCTGATCTCGCATTGTATAGGATTTCCTTACAATGAGAGGTCAGTGTAAACTGGATTTGTATAGCTTGATGTGTAGCCGTGTGTACGTTTCGGATCGAAGCGAAACAACTACGAATATCGAAGTTATAGGCAGTTGTCCCACCGCTGCCGGCGAGGAAGCGACTAACTATCGGTATTTTCTCGCTCAAGAAACTTACAATAGATATACATTCCGTGTAAACAAAAGAGATGCATATATTAATAGTCGATTGCTGACTGTTCACACTGCCGGCGAGGACTCGCTCCGCTAGTTTGTCGCTGAGCGACAAGAGCTATCAAAGATAATACTCGCTCAGCGATACTTGCTCAGCGATGCTCGCTTGGCGGTCAGAACTCACGCCGAGAGACCACCCAGTGGTCATTTGTGAGTGGTGCGACTGTGCGAGTAATCGCCCGCCACACTCGCACACTCGCTTATAGCCCAGCGACAAAACTATCGGAACTACACACTCGCTTCTCGCTGCTCGCCAACTCGTTTCTAGCTTCTAGCTCTACTCGCTGCTCGCTCATCGTTCGCGGTGGGACAAGTGCCATAAAATATAAGAACTAATATAATATGTATTGTCAAACAACTAACCACTAGACGCCAATTAATGTATGGGAGTAGGGTGAACGAAAGACAAAATATCAATATCGCGAAATGAAGGGAGGGCTTTTTTGTGGGCTGTCTTTCGTTAATCTGATGTTCAAAAAGAACTACGTAATTCTAGTCTATTTTGAATAAATGAGTTTTGAGTTTGAGTTTCAAAGTCTAATTGATCGTTGTATCCGAGACACTTCCGTGGTTGGAAAACGTGCGATCCATCAGCCGAAACTTCGTAGTTCGATTTTCGAAGTAGGTCTCCAGCTCCCATTTGAGAGATCCCTTTTAGCACAAGATATATATTAAAAAAAAATCGGCCAAGTGCGAGTCGGACTCGTGCACGAAGGGTTCCGTACCATTATCTATAAAAACGGCAAAAAATGCACGTTTGTTGTATGTGAGCCGCCCTTAAACATTTGTTTTATTTTAATTTAATTATTTATTTTTATTTATCTGCTGCCGTTATCAATATCGAGCAAACGAGCAAAAAAGTCACGTTTGTTGTATGGGAGCCCCCTTAAATATTTATTTTATTCTGTTTTTTAGTATTTTTTGTTATAGCGGCAACAGAAATATTTCATCTGTGAAAATATCAACTGTCTAACTATCACGGTTCATGAGATACAGCCTGGTGATAGACGGACAGACAGACGGACAGCGGAGCCTTAGTAATAGGGTCCCGTTTTACCCTTTGGGTACGGAACCCTAAAAAACTTGTCAAATGTCTGGAACTTAGAATTCTCCTAACAAAGTAACTCCTCTTGGGAGATCTTTCAAATGACAGCTGTTTGTTAATATTGGCCTTACTGAAGCCTTATTTCAGCCAAGTCGCTCCATTGTTTCGAGCCTGACGTACTTCAAGCAGAGATATTATTATTGTTATGATAATTGAAGTTAATCACACTATTTTAAATGTTGAACCTGAAGCGAATTCGACCTTCCTTTGTCCTGAAACATCTAAATCTGGAACAAAAACAAACCTATTATGAAGGCGTCGATCGTGAATTTTCTTTTTATTTGCTTGGTCCATTGTTATTCTTCTCCGATTTTCGATTTTAATTTATTTCGTTGCTACTTTCGAGTCGGTTTAATTGACCACAGGTACTTCTCGGTTTTTTGGTGGCGACCTCAACAGATCCTGCCTTCAAGAGTTCTATTAAAACGTGTGATGGATTAAGTCATGTTGTAACGCAAAGCCATTTCATGACATCCAGCAAGGCTACACATCTCCCATCGTGGTCTATTTGTTTTGCGTAATTTACGAGTATAATCATCATCGAATCAATTGTTCAAACCAATCAATTAAATTGGAATATCGCATTAAAATAAAGGATTTCAGCCATTTGCTACACTACAATACACCGTAACGGGGTATTTTTTCAATTAGGTACCGTTAACTATTTATTCTTGTAGTTCTTCTTTCGTGTCGACAAGAGTTATTTGAGAATAGCTCATGTTGTGGTGGAAACATTAGCTAGTCAGCGAGTTTGGTAGCGGGGCTGACTGTCCATGAAGTTTGCTGGACGTACTAAGGTAAGTACTACTGTAAGTAATACGTAAGACTCTTTTAATGAACCCCAAATTGTGTTAAATTATATAAATTGGCGACGAGGGGAATTGTCTTGGTAATCCATCCCCCCATGGACTACTTAATACAAATCAGACAAACTAATATAATTTGTTTCGTTAGGTCATTCTTGTACATAAATGATTTAGTGTTCCGACTGCGTAAAAATTGGTGCTTGACCAACAAAGCCCTAATTTGTAAATGTATTAGTAATCCATAGGTTAGAGAGAGCCCTATTTTCTTCATACGCATACACATAGATATACAGAGGGAAAGACAAATAGACGAAACTATAAAGGTCCCGTTACCGCCATTCGGCTGCAGAAACCAAAAATTACTTTAGATGTAATACTTAGACATATATTTACATGCAGTTCTGAAAAACGTCGAATTGGGTAAATGAAAAAAAAAACATCTTGAATAGCAACTCCTCCGTCGTATTGTTCCAAATTATTATGTAAATGACATTGAAATTGTCGTAAGGGAACAAGCATGTATTATCATCTTATCTTCGTTCGTCGTATTTTACTGTGTTTTCTTTATACCTAATTCCTGTTGAAAATTACGCTGATAGTAAATTAAGGGCGTTGTTGTTTCTGGTTTTCATATTTGCTTTAGCATTCAGAATCGTAAACAGCCTTGTTTTTTATTTGTAGAATACTTAAAAATATCAGCGATGTTGGTGTTTGTAAATATTTTGAGTTAACAAGGATATGTTATTGAGAGTTAATTTTTAGTAAAGAGCTCGTATTGAAATCTCAGTTTGGGCTAAGATATATTTTCAATTTCAATTTCTTTATTGCATTCATTCATTTCATATGTATGTACCTAACTTATACAAGATTAGTTGGAAAGGGGTTTATGTCATAGTTTTATTTTTCTTAATGATTGGAATAAATGCAAAAATTACGTAATTTTTTTTTACAGGTTTCTATATACAGGGTGTTAACGAATTCGTGTAATTCCTTAAAATCACATGATCTACTACTGGTGTAGGCAGGCCCCGCACGGGATTTAGCTTGATTAAAAGTAAAAAAAATCTTTTTTTTTCATGCGGCTTTGTTACCGATCGTATCTAAACCAACTAATAAGGACTCAGTCAAAAAAAAATTTTTTTTTTTTGCAAAGAAATCATTTTATTTGTGTGAACATTTCGATACCATGAATAAATGAATGAAAGTACGGCGACACGACTGGCAGGAACGAGTAACGCGATATCGCTCTTTGCAGTCAGATAATTCAAGGCTATAAAAATACTCAGAAATTGAAAACCAAAAATTTTTTTTGGATTTTTTTTTTTTTTGTTTGGATTTCGAAAATTCTCATTTAGAGTTAATCTGTGTCACCAGTAGATCACGCGGTTTGAAGGAATTACACGATTTCATTAACACCCTGTATATTCCCTTTAGGTTTTCATTATCAAAATAATTTTAATTTAGTCCTTCCACTTGATTTAAAAAAATAGCCCCAGTTTACCATCGATTTACTTTGGTGTGGAAATCTGGGCCGCTCATTTGGACCAGTTTCCTCCTACTGCTATCAGAGTGTGTTAATTGGGCCGCAGCCCAGAGGCCAGTTGCCTCCTAACCCACAAAATTATATTTAATTAAATTTTTTCAAAAATTCTTCGTCCCTTCTTTAGTTACGAAATAAGAAAATGGAGCATCTATTCCGTAACCTCAAATATAACCTAAAATGTATGCACAGCCTCTCATAGTTGAAAATAGATAGATTTTAGTGCATATTTTTGAACAGCTATTTCTCTTAAACCATGCTTTTGGTGGGAAAGTTGCAGAATAAAAGTTATTCATTATTATATGTACTTTAAAGAAAAAAGAAAGGGTGTTTCGGATTAGTACCCCTTTCCGACTAACCCTGTATACAGCTTGGATTTGTGCCTGATTTGGTAGAGACTCGCTGCTACCTACACCATACAGGGTGTTAACGAATTTGTGTAATTCCTTCAAACCACATGATCTATTAATGGTATAGATTAACCCCGCACGGGATTTAGATTGATTAAAAATAAAAGTAAACTTTTTTTTCCCAAATACTTTTTTTATGTGATAGAAAATTTCGATGCCATGCATAAATGAATGAAGGCACGCTGACAAAACTGACGGGCACGACTAGCGCGATATCGCTCTACGCAGTCAGTTAACTTGGGACGCTAAAATTACTCAGATACAGAATACCATGGTTAAATTTTTGAAAACTTTTTTTTGTTAATTCTGAAAAAAATCTACGCAGTTTCAATCAGTGTCACCAGTAGATCACGTGGTTTGAAGGAATTACACGAATTCGTTTAAACCCCGTATAAGATCTCACATCAAATAAGTTATTCGTATACGGAGTATTATTATTATTCTCTCCTCCGGTGAATTACTTTATTTATAATAGTGGCGTTTGCACTGTCGATTTGGTCTTTGGCAACAAGGTCTTTGGGCGATCAAACTTTGCTAAAGACCAAGCCGAGAGGAACAGCAGTGTTCTTTTCGTTCGGTTGCCTCCAAAGTCTTTCGTTGTATAAAATCGTGGATACAAACGCGTGCAACTGATTGGTTGCGGCTAACCGCTTATTACCTGTGGGTCGCAGCCGCAGTGACTCGTCAGTATCTCAATCGACACGGCACATCTAAGTTTACGGTCAATGGCGACTAATCGACAGTGCGTAATGAATCGAAGAATCCTTGTTCCTACTAAAGACTTGTTTATTTTCTGAAGAATTTTTATTAGCATTCATCTAGGTTTAGATTGATTATTTATATTACTATAACTATATTCCATCCAAGTGATCAGATATACTTACTCTTTTGTACAATGTTCTTCAGATTTGCTCTGATAAGCATCGGTGCTTTTTGTATAGGGTAAACAAATAAAATAAAGGTAATTTAAATTATATTTTATTTATGAAATCAGTCAGTTATTTAAAATTATTTAAAGTCATTTGGCACTTTACTAAATAATATGGCGATACAATCAATAACAGGAAAGAAAGCTCTGACTGATTTACATTTTCGTCTTAACGAGAGTCTGACAATATCGATATGTGTAGATACAAATTATCACATGAATTTATTTGATTTCATTAAATAAGCGTATTTATAATATTTACACGACACGGTTGAGCACAATACATTGTCTTTAATACCCATTCAGTCAGAGCTACAAAAATTTTGAGTTACAATTTGATCTAAAATAATTTGCTGTCACATATTTACATACAAATCCTTCTATTAAGGGTATAATTATATTTACAAACTTTATGTACAATGAGGTTTTACATGTTGAAGCCGTAATAATCCAGTCAGGAATCTAAAAAATGAAAACGGTGTCCAATTACTGGCGCATAACAATAAGTTTACAAACATATTGGTACACGATTGATTAATTTGTATTATTACTAGCTTCAAATGCCGATAAACAACACCGTCTATCATAAGGCATGAACTACACATGTGTCGTGGATACATCCAGAGTCAACATTTACTGAAATGGTTGGCACTCGATACAGTATCTGTAATGACTAATGACGTCGCAAGTTAACATGGACGTGAAGTTAATTATTATACTTTAATACATTACAGACACTATATATCCATCACATATTCATCTAAATATGAAAACATATAAACAATATATGGCAAGAAAATATAGAGACCTTGATACAAGATCACAACAATTATTTTACAAAATCTTAAAAAAAGAATTAGTTCTATTTACAGTCTAACTCTACACTAAAGCATTAAACGTATTCTTCTGACGGCTTCGGCGTGCCATTCTGCAGTCTTAGCGAGGAAGACATTCTCCCATTAACAGAATCAGGTAATTCGGCTATATCCTTGAAAACATCAATCATACTTTCAAAATTCGGGCCCCAGTTGAATAGGTCGAGAGCAGCGGGTCCCCAGCCCAGTGCTGCTGATGCGGGGGAACCATTCGCTTGCCGGTACAGAGCTGAGCTTACGTGAGGAGCTAAATCATCATCAGATGCGACTAGAGTACTCAGCGAGCCACGGAACGAGGAATCAAAGCTTTCATACGGCGGTGGCAAAATTGGTTTCTTAGGATTACTTCCACTGCTAACATTCTGTCTTCTGACATCTTCTAACTTATCTGCATTTATACTATTATTGTCATATTCTATTTCGGAACAAGTAAAGCTATCGTTTCCACTTTCATCATCTGACCCGGTAGAACTTCTATTATCGTCCGGGGGTGAGTGATGTCTATGTGACATGTGATGACCGACTCCTCCTCCCCGAGGCGCTTCACTTGAACTAGACACTGCATCTAATGTCGACACTAAACTAGAAGTCCGTTGCCTCGCATTCATCCTTTCTATTTCCTCTGCTGTTAGTCCCACTGCGCCTGAACCAACAGACACCACTTGTGGAACTTGTGGTGGAGCGCTAGGTGTTTTTCTCCCCGCTGAAGAACTTTGCCCACTCAATTGTGACATAACGGGACTGTTCAAGCTTCGCTCACTGTTACTATGTAAAGCATCTTTGCCGACACCACCCGAACTTGAGGTTGTGGCTAACAAAGCACTCTGTAACGGTTTGCCAGATATATCATGAAGAGTTAATATTCGAGGTTGCTGACTAAGTTCACTGCTCGGAGATAATCGTGCTAATGGTGTTGTTTGATGTTGTCGTGGTTGTGGGGGAGGTTGTGCTGCTTGCGGTACCCGAGACGGATATCCACTCGGATGGTGGGGTGAGTGACGATGTTGAGGGGTTTGATGTTTATGGTGATAGCCTGCAATCGGTGGCGGAGTAGCTTTGTATTTACGAACACCTGCTGCTTCCCGAAATCCTTTATAATGATAAACAATATCTATGTCAGAAGGTGCGATAGAGCTGGCATTTTCAAGGTCATAGTGTTCTGGAACTTCTGAATTTAAATCCATACCACTAGGGTGATCATGGGTGTGATGTGAAGTATTAGTCGATGGTGGTGGAGGAGGGTGATGGTCTTCTCTGAGGGCTGGGCTTTTTCCTACAACTTCGCGCTCAATAATATCTGGTCGTTGCGGTCTAGGTGGATCAATGTTCATTATTTCTCGATCTTTGTACTTCTTTGATAACAGTTCAGGACCAACAATGTGGCCGACATTACGAGTTATGTCGGCATTTTCTGACATATAACTATTGAGGCTTGTATCGTTATTGTGCAGATTTCGATTCATTAAGCTGTCATTTGTGCCTGCGATAAGGTTTGGTGCGTTTAACATGGCAGGGCCTCCATTCTGCTTAGTGTGTACTAAATTACTTTTGCTTGCTGAGCCGTTACCCTTTTCTTTCTTCTGTTTGCGAAGTCGATAAAAGATGATTGAGACCGAAATTGCTACTAAAAGGATAACGAAGAACACTATTACTAGAGTTATACCAATTCGCAGTGGATGATTTTGCGCTGCCCCTACGCCAAAGGCACTATGACAACCATTTAATATTTTACCTCTATGAGTGGTCTCTTTGAAAATGCTGCCATTTCCACTGAAAGGTTGAATCTCATTGTTGATCGTAAAATTAGCCAAGCATCCCTCAAACTTGTTTTGGCTAGATGTAGTTATCCATTCAGTTTTAACTCCTCCTATTGATATGATAGTCAAATAGGGATCCAAAAAGTCATGAACACCAGCGGCGTCAAGTTCTTCGCCAACATTTTTGTTATCTACGAGCAGACGGATACTTCTACCGACTGACACTAAAGTAATGTTGTGCCAATTACCATCGGAGACGTCATTTTGTTCTGATTGGCTCATATTAACAACGGTGTTTTGTTTTGAGGTATAACAAACTTTTCCTTCTAATAGCTCAATCACAGTGTAATATTTGTCAGTTGCTGAATAGAATAGGACACCGTCTTTTCTATGTGTCCTAAAAAAGAATGATAAGCTTTTTGCTGGGCTATTGACTTTAGGAATGACTTTGCCGGAAGATTTGCCGTTTTTCTTCGACCACCCAGTACTGCCTCCGTAAAATGTTTCCAGTAATTGCATTCTTCTATGCTTTTCTGATATTGTGTAAGATACAAATCCATTTTCGGCGACTGAAATTGATTGCAGAGAGAGACCACAGTCAGGAGATATTAAATCTCCTTTGCATTTGCATAGATTAGCTTTCCATCGATCCAAACATTTTCCAGAGCCACAAACATCTTTCTTGAAACAGGCGCCTTTTTCTGAACGTTCGCATTTTGGTTCTACGCTGCGTGCCTTCAGAGGGTTAGTAAGGTTTAGCAAACGGCCATTGATGGTAATACTGTGCATGCATCCAACGAAGTCATCAGAATGAATTTGTCCTGGACGTTCTAAGACTGGGTCTGCTTTATGAAGGCCACCGATGAGTAATGGTTCGTTGTTGAAATTCAGGGTTCTGGAAAGGCAATAAACAAAAATCATTTAAATAGCCACTTCATCGTAAACTAGTAATTTGGGAAATTGAAATAGAATTTACTGAAAACAAACACAATTCTATTTTCTAAATTTATCTGAAAGTACTAGTTATTCATAGATTGATGAAGACGATCCAATCACGGTATTGAATTGCGTGTAACAAGGGGGGCAGCATATTGCTATATTATTTAACAGGCACAATTCTAACTACCGAGCTGTTACTGAAGAAATTCTCTCCAAAATCTCAATAGCATTTTCCTTGGCCTGGGGATCGAACCCAGGACCTCATGCTCGGTACCCACGTTTACCACTAGTGGACCAAAGAGGCAAGTATTATTAAGTATGATTATTGTTGATACATACCCTGCTTGTCCAGTGTCGTCATCGTAACATGAATCATCACCGGGATCGCATTCTGTACAGACATCTCCATGATCAGTACATGACGCTATACTTAATGAAATGACTCGTCCATTTCTTGTAGCTGTAAGTTTGTACCAACTACCATCAGCAAGGTTCTTGTTAGAATTCATTATGGCAACTGAAGTAATGGATGTTCTAGCACCACCGAATGAAAACACTGGTTTTCCTCCGAGCAGCTCTATGGCTATGAAATCTGATCTTCCACCTGTCTGCGTGCCAAAGTTGTATAGCAACAAAGCATCTGGCTTCGTTGTAGCGAATATTATAGTTATGTCGTTAGTTGATGCATCGAGAGATGGGAACTGCATGTAAGATAGTTCGCCAAATCCAAATGTTGTACTTTCACAATGTGTTCCATAGCGACCATTTGTGCAGCTGCATTTGTAACCAGGTTTTAAACTAATGCATATTCCTCCGTGCATGCATGGATTAGGTCTGCAAGAGTCTACTAAAGCTTCACAATGATTACCACGATATCCAGGACGACATAGGCAAAAGAAGGAATTTCTATCAGCGCTTTCTTTGCAGGAACCTCCATTTTTACATGGATTACTACTGCATACGTCATCTCGTTCCATTTCACATGTTTTACCATCTCGGCGGGCAGGGCAAGTGCATGTAAAATCGTGTCCTTGTTTTCGACATTGACCTCCAAAACGACAAGGATTTGGTGAGCAGGGGTCTTGGCGTTTTTCGCAATTGCCTCCTATGAATCCATCTGTACAGTGGCAAGTATATTCATGCCTGACTAAAGGCGACGATAAGATGAGAGAAGGACTTTCTATTATTTTTGTGTCATCTAAAACTCTGATGGAATCTGTACAAAGGCCATCATTTTTACATTGCTGGGAGGCACACGGAAAATAAGCTACAATTATTTGACTCTTTAATAACTTCGTTATTTGTAACTCCTTAGCTTTTAGATACTTTTCTGTCATTTCTCTTTTCCAAATAGTATGATTACCTCTTGTAGCTATCGTCAAATCTAAATAAGATTCAACTTCATTAATACTGTACAAAGAAATACTTTCTTTGCTTTTGAGGCCGTCTTTTAGTATTTCCAGTAAGCTTCGATAGTAATGAGTTAAAAAGTCCGATGCAGTCATGTTCAAGATTCTCAAAGTAATCGATTGTTCAACAGTATTGTTGTCAAAAGAAAAATATTCTACACTAATTGAAGATACGACATCCCTATGAACGCCGTCATTGCCTGATACCGAAAAAGAATATCCCTGTCCAGGTTTAACAGCGTTAGTGTGTAGGTTGCATCCAGATCTAATATTGAGAAGTGACAGGGTATTTTCTGATGTAGACTCTTTGATAATCTTGCATTTGTAATCTCCTATCATATCTGGATCGTTCGGTTTTACATCAGCTATTTTCCCTCGTGGAACTTTATTGTTGAAAGCATAAACAATAACATGAGCTGATCTCGGTGTTGGTGGATTGTCATTTCTGTCTAGTACTTTTATTAATATTGTGTAATTGGACTTCATAACTGGATTACCGCTATCTTCTATTTGTATAACTACTTCTAGATTGGGTGTTAGTTCTCTGTCTATTTTCTTTGTCGTCAAAAGCACGCCTGTATGTTTGTGGACCTTGACGTAGCCTTGATGTTTGCCTCCTACGATAGCATATGAGAATGGAGCTCCGTTAGGTGGCAAATCTGGATCTTTAGCAGAAAGCGTCGCAATGCTGGTGTTAGGAGGTTCATTTTCGTAGACAGAACCTTCAAAACTAGTGGAGTCAAATATAGGGCCGTTGTCATTGATGTCAGATAAAGTAATTTTTACTGTCGCTGTACCAGTTTGGGGTGGAACTCCTGTATCAATAGCACCGACTATCAATGAATACATGGGCAAGGTTTCTCTGTCCAACTGACGAGCAACTTCAATTTCACCAGTCTGAGGATCGATTTTGAAATCCTGGTTAGTATTACCACCTATTATCGAGAAACTGAACTGGTTATTCTGCGGGCGTACGTCTTTATCCACAGCTTTTACTTGAATTACTTCTTGTCCAAGACTAGCGCCTTCCGAAATAGTCGCTTCATAATAATGCCGCAGGAATTCAGGTGGATCATTGCCATCTTGAATAGATATAATAACTTGCGCTTCGTCGGTATCATTACCATGTATACCACCAGAATTTTTCGCGAGAACTGTTAATACCACTCTGTTCTGTGTTTCTCTGTCTAAATAACGAGCCACCCGTATAACACCTGTTTGTGAATTAATGCTAAAGCCTTTATCGTTACTTGACCCTACAAACAAATAGTATATGATTCCATCGTCTCCACTATCTTGATCGGTGGCTTGAATAACACCAACATTTGCTCCAACTTCGGCAGATTCTGATACATCGAAATGAAATACGGGCTGTTTAAATTTAGGGTAATATTCATTCACACCTGTTATATAAACTATCACTTCAGTTGTATTACGCATGATAGAATCAGGATTTTCAGCCCTTATTTCTAATGTGTAAAATCTCTTTTCTTCATAGTCAAATACTTCTTTGGAAAATATTTCCCCGGTGTTGACGTCTATGTGGAATAATGAAGCCATATCATTATTTATGAAGTACTTAATAATGGCGTTCTTTGGAGAATCAATATCAACTGCTGTAACTTTGTATATAAAACTATTTACCGGAGAGTTTTCTGGCAAATATGCAACGTATCGTGTTTGGTTGAATTGTGGAGCATTATCATTAATGTCAGTCAAAATGATCGTAAGCGTCGCAATAGCTTCTTTAGACTTAAAGCCAAGATCTTTTGCAGTGATATTTAATCGGTATTCTTGGATTGTATCGAAGTCAAGAGGACGTAAAATACTAATAGCACCGGATATCGGGTGAATTTGGAATTCTTCTCCGGCATTCCCAGATGAAATGGAATATCGAACGATTCCGTTAGGTCCTTCATCTTCATCACTTGCTTTTACCGTCAAAATGGAAGCACCTACTGGTTCGTTTTCTGGTACAATGACTTGATAGCTTAAAGCTGTGAATTTCGGGCTATAAATATTTTCACCAGTTACAACAAATATTACAGTTGTCTCATCAGATTGTGGAGGAACACCCCGATCAATGGCTTTTATTTTTAACTCATAGTATTGTCCCAGGTAGTAAAACTGTTTACTCACAACTATCCAGCCACCTTTTTTGTCAATGGTAAGATATGCAGTACCATTACCACCCGATACATAATATTCTACTTCAGCATTTATGCCGAAGTCCATATTATCTTCTGCCGTTAGTTTTATTATTCTTTCTCCTGAAGTGGCGTCTTTTGGTACAGGTACAAACTTTTCATGATCTTTGAATTTAGGCGCGTTATTATTAGCGTCAACTACATTTATTGTTACTAAACATTCAGAAGACATAGGGGGTTTTCCATTATCCGTAGCCACAACAATCACAGAATAAGTATTTTCAGGTGATGAATTAATAGATGTCCTTTTGTAATTCATCTTAAATTTACTTAGTATTTCTCCTGTTGCAGGGTCAATAGAGAATAAATCAGATGGCTGTTGTAAAGAATATGATATTATTGAGTTAGGACCTTGTTTGTCTCTATCTGTTGCAATAACTTGACCAACGAAACTATTTTTCTGTTGTAATTCTGGGAAATTGAAACTGTAGTACGAATATTCAAATTCTGGTGCGTTGTCATTTTGATCTTGTATAGTGATAGTCAAAGGTGTTTCAGAACGCCACGCTCCATCAGTTGCTGCGACTTTAAGAATGTATTCATCTTGTAGTTCTCTATCAAGAGGTCGAGCTACTGTAACGTTTCCACTTATTGGGTCTATAATAAATTTTTGTCCTGGATTTTCGACAAAATTATACGTAGCATTTGCATTTGGACCAGAGTCTAGATCGGAACTTGTAACTCTTATCACAAATGACCCGATTTCAGCATTTTCTGTTACATTGACACTGAAAAGTCGAGTAAACCTTGGTGGGTTATCATTTTTATCTAATACAGTTACAATTACTGTTGAAGTTCCTATCAATTGGGGCACTCCATGGTCCACGGCTTCTACAATCAGTTCATAAAATGGAATAGATTCTCTATCCAATGCTATATTAGTATAAATTTCTCCAATTTCTCCATCGATTCTGAACGTTTCATCGTAGTCGTTGACTAATTTAAAAGATATTCTGCCATTTTCATTTGAATCATCGTCATGTGCATCAATTTTAATTACCAGCTGAGGCGGATATTCTTCTTCTAATACAGTTGCATTGTATAAAGCATTTTCAATCACTGGGGGGTTATCATTTGCGTCCGTTACTTTAATTTCAATTTCAATAAATGATTTCAGTGGCGGATTGTCAGAATCCCTTACTTCGAACCACACTTCATACAGAGGCATCGTCTCATAATCAAGTCCTTTTCCAGTAATAAATACTTCACCACTCATTGGTTCAACTCTCAAAGCATCACCAACATTTCCACCTGCAATTCCGTATTGTAGTAATCCAGTTGGGCCCTTTTTCGGGGATGTAGCAGATAATCTTGTAACCAAAACCCCTTCTGGTGTATCTTCGGAAAACGTAAAAGTCAATTTATTCGTCACTGTAAATTTTGGAAAGTTCTTCACGGACTTTGGAATTAAAATCAATTCCGCTGTACTTTGTCTTGGTGTTACTCCACTGTCAGTTGCTATAATTAATAAATTGAAAGTGGATCCATTTTTATCCTTATATTTCATTAGATTTTCGTTAGCTTTAATCACTCCTGTTTCTCTATTTATTGTAAATAAGTTATAGTGTTCACCTTTTAAATCATACACAATCTTTTTATTCAGTCCGATATCATTATCACTGGCTTTTACTCCGAAAACGAAATCTCCTTTAACGGTTCTATCAGATATGTGTGCTTCATAAACCGGATGGGCAAATATAGGTGTGTTATCATTTTCATCTTCCACTATTATTGTAAGGTTCGCAGTAGCTGTTCTTGGGTCAGTGGTTGATGAATCTTGTGCCATTATTATTAGATAGTAAATATCCCAATCTTCTCTATCTAACGTAGCATTTGTGGAAATAACGCCTGTTGCAGAATCTATCTGGAATCTTTCGGACTTGTCACCAAGGAGACTGTATCTTATCTTAGCATTGTTTCCAACATCATTATCTGTAGCCTTTGGACTAAGGATTACAGTTCCAGAAGGTAAATTTTCTTTAACGATGGTTCTATAACTTTGTCTTTCAAAGTCAGGACTATTATCATTTACATCTTGCACCACAATTTTCACCGTTCCTGATCCAGTAAGTGGGGGTGAGCCTGTAATAAAATAAACAATATAATTCATAAAGTTCCTGTAAAAGACGAATTAAACTCGAAGCAGAACGTATTATTAGAATATAACGTGCTCCTCTGTATAAAAATACTAGAGTTATCTCGATGAACAATTAATTTACAACGAAATTATATTTATATCATCAGGAATTTCTAACAGAATATTTCTGACGTATGCGCGAAGACCCCTCTGCGGATACACTTTGTACCGCATTTTGATCCGACAGCCAACAGGCTGCCACATCCAGCAAATTCTGATAAGGTAAATGTACCGGTAATGGACAGCGTACCAGTGATGAACATTTTGTGTTGAGTCCTAAAAAATAAGGATAGTATAACGCTTTGGTTACCTAGCAATACTTTACCATAGATAAAAGGGATTTAAGTGTCAAAATATTGACAGTTGATGTATGTCAATTGTTCAGTTTCAAGATGGTGGAAAGATAAACAGCCGGTGTCTTCGGTGATACCCTTTTTTTAGTGAATTTGTTATCGACGTAATATGCTGATGATTTTTTTTGTAAAATCAATTAAAGTAATAATTAATAAATATTAAGTTTGTAGCATAATTAAACTCTTTTCCATTCAAAATAATTTTAAAATATTGCAAATATGACGTAGTTTGTCTTTTTTTGGTATGTCCAAAACTGGTACCTGTTTTTATGACACGTCCTAGTTATGGACACAGTGTCGATTACTAGGGTAGTGCATTTTTTTTAAGATTTTAGTCGATTCTAAGATTTTTTGGCGAGGTCAATAAAATATCTTTTTACGACGACTTTATAAAGCTTTTTACCAGTAATGGACGACGTGTTCATTAGCGGTGTGTCCATCACTGGTTCATTCCATTACTATAGGTACTACAAACAAGTTTTCTTACAGTCATCATATTTTATGATTAATAATAACTTTGCTTTAAGAAAACGTATTAACAAATAAAAATTGTTTCTAAGTCAACAGTATTTTTATTTATTTGTGTATGTCAAGTGTCCATTACTAGGTGTCCAAAGCCGGAACACTGTGCATTACTAGGCGTCAATCATTGGTGTATGACTCGTCCATTACTAGATAATTTTAAGCCAATTTTCTTTCGTAATTTTATGTTCATAGAAATTACTAAAATAAATGAAATATACTCTTATTAGATGCTAAACATCCTTAACCAACTTTATCTGCAACCATTGCAAGAATCGGATCGAAACTTTTTTTTTTGTAAATTGTTTACTCACTCCATCGACCTTAAACCGTCCATCACCGGTACACTTACCTTAGTGTGCGGGGGTCTAGTAGAAAATATATGAGCAGAGAAGCGCGTTAGAAATTTTCTGACAGAAAAAGGGATCGTCGTTGTTATCGTCGTTTATTGCCTATCTCACGCACGTTCTCTATGAGCGAAGTAAAAATAATGGATTCTACGTTTTTAATTCAACTCTTTAAGCGATGGGGTTGTAGTGCATTCCATTTTTAATAAAGAAATGTAATTTGTTTTACTATTCTAGTTTTATCTACTCAAAACTAGTTTTAATAAAGTCAGAACTGGTTAAAGTGCATTGTAACTGAAAAGGGGTTTGATATACAAGGTTAGTCGGAAAGGGGGTACTAATCCGCAGGCCACTTAAAGTATCACTGTTGACGGTTTTAAAGCAAGTGTTAACAAAATTCGATATTTTTTTTTTCCAAATAAAATGATTTTTAGTTTAGTTTTTTCAAAAATTCTTCATCCCTGCTTTAGTTACAAATTCAGAAAATGGTGCTTCTAATTCATGACCCCAAATATGACCTAAAATGTAAACACAGCTGATCATTACTGGGGATAGATAGATTTTAGAGTTTTTTTTTTGAGATTTTTGAGCAACTGTTTCTCTTAAACTATTGACGTTTGGAAAAAGTTGTAGAACAAAAGTTATTCATTATTATGTGTACTTTAACACCCTTTCGGATTAGTACCCCCTTTCCGACTAACCTTGTATACGAAAATGTTTAAGTATTAAGAATTTGCTGCATAAACTTACCCGTATCCATAGCTACGAGTGCTAGGGTGTATTCATCCTGTGCTTCACGATCTAATGTTCTTAACAAGGAAATTTGCCCAGACGAAGCATTTATTTTGAAAAGATCCGCATCGCCTTCCTTTATGAAATAGCGGACTTGATTATTAAATGGTGGTGAATCAGCATCATAAGCATGAATTGTTATTATGTACCCGCCGTTGGGAGGAATTACATTCTCCATTACGTACGCTAAGTACGGTGAATCTAGGAACGTGGGTGGGTTATCGTTTATATCTTGAATTGAAATAGATAATTCAGCCGTATCGAATCTAACATCGTCTTTAGCACAATCCTCGGCTCTAATCGTTAGCATATAGCGGGATTTTCTTTCAAAATTAAGATTTTTAGCAACTCTGACAATCCCGGTATCTTCACTTATACTGAAATCTCTATTTTCGTCGCCTGAAGCGATTGAATATCTTACTCTTCCATTTGCACCTTCATCTATATCAGTAGCGGACACCTGTAAAACACATTGTCACAATCAGAATAAATTCAGACGTTTATTATCAATTTTTAATTTTTCATAACATCTATTCTAATATATTTATGCTTGTTGCGTAGGCTTACATACTATTTAATGTCTAGTTTTTTAGTTGATACTTACTTGCAATACGCTAGCTCCAATACTAGCATTTTCTGGAACTGAGGCGCTATACTGCTTTGGGTCAAATACTGGGCTGTTATCATTCTCATCCAAAATATTTATTTTTATTTTCGATTTGGTTACATTAGGTGGATCACCTCTGTCCTTAGCAGTGACAGTTATAGTATAACTTGCCTTCAATTCTCTGTCAAGCTTTCCAGTTGCTCGTAATATACCGTCTACATTACCCAGTGAAAAGTAACCATTAATTTCTGGGTCTGGGGTCATAAAATATTCGACATATCCATTTCTTCCTTCATCTTTGTCGACAGCTTTTATTGTCATTACGACTGTATTCAGTGGAATATTTTCGGACACTGTTGTTAAATTGGGTGTAACAAACTCAGGTGCCATGTCATTGACATCCTTTAGTTGTATCGTAACCTGTAACAATAAAACCTGTGTCATAAAAGTGTGTGAAAACGAAACATACAAACATAATAAAAATCAGATAAATGGAACTAAAATCCCCTTAGTAGAGATACTTTTTCGGATCAATGGAATATAAAAGTAGCCGGATGTAGCATCAATTGAATTCTATTGTGTTTTTCATGTTTTGAAAACAGCAACTTAAATTTCCTAGAAAGCTAGTAAGTAAAATAATAAAGCAAAACGCGTCCCATGCTTCCGTCTGATCTCATCAGAGGCATATTGTGAAATCCAACAATAGACGCCTTTAACAATAGCTCGTAATGAACGTCATTTTTATAAGGGTTTGGAATATAACCTTTAAAGTTAACTCAATTAGGTTCTAATAGTTTTATATCTATTTGTGTGAATACTTTATAAATAGTTTAAACTGTAATATTTCATTAAAATCAACTAAAGATATTAACTTAAGAACCAGGTACATAATTTCCTTAGACCTTTTCTGTAACAAATAGTAGAATAATCCCTAATAACACTGTTTTATATAGGGACACATATTTAGTAAGATCTCTCTAAAAGTGACACGACCCTGTTAAGGTAAATATGGTGCCCCATGTAAACATGATGTAAGCTGCTCAAAAGTTAACGTCTGTACATTACTTAAAAGATATGGTAATAAGTGTGAGACTACGAATATATAAACGACTTGAATCTACTTGATCGATATGTGTTTTACTGGTAAACATATCACTAGATTACTATGTACTTTGAAAGCTCACGTGAAAGAACAATACAAGAAGTTAATAAGATTTTTTAAAGTTGGATTAGATCAAATATAATATTTCTTTAACGGCCTATAATAATAACTCATCTCAATTCAAAATTTTTAGATTGATGTAGGGTTTTGACAGAAATCTCATATAAGTAATGTCACAAACCTAAATTCCATAGTTTTTGGATTGGGATAAATTATTATTTATCTAAATAAGTATAAAATCCCGATGTATAACTGATAACGTGAGTTCTTGTTTAGCTCGAGTAACACTAGAGAAAAAAAATGCTTAAAATTATTCTTACCTGTACAGTTGAAGAAAGTTGAGGCTCTGGAGGCTTAGCCATATCTTTTGCGGTAACAACCAGATTGTAGATAGGAAGAGTTTCTCTATCCAGTAGCTTCGCTGTGTATATTGTACCGTTTTCGGCTATGCTGAAGTCCTGCCCCTCGTCACCGGAGCTGATGCTGTACGTCACTTTGCCATTTAGACCTGTAAGTTTTATATAATTATAAATGTTGTCTTGTTTATGTTCTTGAGATAATTATGATTATTTTTGTTTTACCTTTAAAAATCCTGGGTGCAATAAAACATAAATATAATTATTAAAAATTGCTTAAATCCTTAAAGTTGAATCGTAAGTAGGTATCCCTCACTATGGCTAAGTTATTTATTTACCTGAATCCAAATCAGTTGCGCTTATGGTGACTACGGAAGATCCAATAGGAACGTCTTCTAGGATTTCGTTAGAGAAGCTCATGGGGTCAAATATTGGTGCGTTATCATTGAGATCAATTACATTGACGTAAACCGTGACGGTACCAGAAAGAGATGGGTGGCCGCTGTCCTGCGCTTGTGCAACCAATATGTAGTGTTGGGTCTGAAACAATAGATTTATTATGTTCATTTATGACGCCAATACAAGATAAATACATATCATACAAACTTAAAAGAAGAAATATTGGTGCAGCCTCTATTATCAGCAAAGTACCATTATTAAGACGCTACTCGTAATCGTAACATTAAATTAAAAGGTCTTATAATGTATTTAAGATTCTTTGCGAAACAACGTCGAAAGTAACAAGCAAGAAAGTCTGAACTCTAAAACAAAGCATTACATGAAGTACGACGGTAACATTTTACGAATGACTGCGGCATTCAGATTTTCCATATAATAGGACACCGAAGCTTTCCAGCTATGACAAGCTCCCTCATTCGCGGATCGTGGAGCGAGATGGCGATTTAAAAAACAAGTAGTGGTCGCGGAATCCGGCTCGGGGATGTTTTGCGGACGGCCGCTTTGTCAGACATTGTTCGAGCCTTAATTTCGATGGCGGATCGAGCGGGCAAATGCCGAATATGATGCGCGACGCGAAAAAACTGTACCGGGATGAAATTAGCAGCTCTCTAGCGGGCTACGCGGAATTGGCGGGCGGTCGAGAGAACGAATGTACCCAGCGAATTGTTTTTACTAATTAGCGGGGCCGGCCGACTTGATGAGTCCAGTGCGCGCGGCTGGCTCGCGAACACCGCCCTTATGCACCGCGCAGGAGACACGTATCCGAACCGAGCCACATACACACGACACACGTAACGAGAAGATAATTTTTTAAAACAATGGAACGAGTTTCTTATGGCTCATGACTGAAAAAGTGCCTGCGACATTGTTGCCGGTACTGGCACTGTACTCACGGGAGCTAAGTAGGCAACCTAGTGACTGACATCATGAAACTGGCTGACATCTTGATACTGTATCGTTGTTAAAATATGTGGTTTTCAAACTTTCAACATTTATGAAACGGGATATTGTTTAAAAACTAGATTCACGATTTTTTATTTCAAATAGGCACGTCGACAATTTAGTTTCACGGTTACAAAGTTGGTCTTATGAAGATGGCAAGAAACTCCATTGATATTCTTTTTAAAAATGACACAATCTAGTAATTTACAATGTTGAGATAAAATTTATGTGAGAACAGTGTAGGTTGCTGAGTGAAATAAATAACCAAAACTAAATTTGTGTGAATAACGTATTAGTCTAAAAGATTTACCGCAGAGCTGGACCTTTTGAAACAAACGGTATGAATAAAAATCTGTAAAGAACGGGATGCATATGCATACCTGTATCTTATTAATGCTTTCCTAAGATCGAAAAACAAGTTTTCAAATTACACTCGTGCCTTCAGCGATTACATTCATCTATCTTCGATGTAAATATTTGTTTGAAATGCTTTACAAATATTGCACATAAATATAAGATTCCCTCCTACCTAATACCGAAAAATTATAAAACGAACTCTGATTTATGTCCATAGAGAATTTAACGACTTGTTTGTCATTTTACTACAGCATTGATGAGCACAATAAGGCGGTTGCGACGAGTTGCCGCAAAAACATGTTAAATAGGCTTTATGTTGGCTGGTCTTGTGAAAAAAAGTTTGTGCATATACACGTAAGTTTAAAGCGTACTTTGCTTTGTTCAATCACGAAGTTTTTTTATTATTGTTCAGTTAACATGCAAATGCTAAGGTATGTGATGGCTGCCGTCTGCAGATTTAGACTTTTACACGTTCAAAGCGTTGCGATGTTAAACAGCCTTAATTTTATCGGTATTTCATCTGTAGTCACGTTATTTTCATTGTATGAAATGACTCATAACTTATTGCTTAGTACAACCTTCAATAACGCACCATGTTTCGAAACATTTGAAAATTTCAAGTTGTACCAACTTTTTTTTTACTTTAACGGATTATTCATTATCTTGTCAACGTCTTGAAATGATTGTTTATAGACTTCGGGAGCTTCAATGAGCGGAGGCGTTATTTTGCTCAACTGTGCTTTTGTGTTGGTGATGCTGCGATAAAACAGCTTCTAATAAACGGAAAGTCCATCATTTCAATCAATATCTACATATATGGATTTCATGATCAGGAGCTATAGAGATCTTCATTGCATTAATAAATATCTTTGGCCTGAGATGCTATGTCTGTATTCAGAGTGAATTCGAGTATAAAATGTAAATAACTTAATTGGCTTTAGAATGTCCAAATTACACAGATATTAATACAATAATCTTGTACTACAAAGTAAGCCAGCATTATTGAGCATGTCAGAGCCGACTCGCTTCATATTAAATACCTACTAGCCTGAAGGCAATATTGTCCTTCGTTCTTAAATTGCGTATATTATCTACAACATGCAATATTTTTCATGGGCCATAATAAATTTTACTCCGTCCTGTCTTATTTTTGCGAAAAGACATTAATGTCCGGTGTATATCATGCTGTACACTACTGGTATGAAGATAATCATGTAGATAAACTGATAAATGTGGAATAGCTTATCATAAATTAAGGCAAAACAAAAAAAATACTTTATTTATTTGTAATTATCCACCAGCAGCTTTGTACAGGTGGAATTAATATACCAAACTCACGAATTTTGAATATCAGTAAAAAAGCCACCATATACAACGTGTAAAATAATAAATGCAAATCCTGAAAGTAGTTTGTTAAGAGTCGGCAACTGAATCGATTTCAGCCATTTTTAATGTGATTTAAAAAAAAAGTCCTTTTTGCATTTATCTTCTTTTAATTGAGATGAACAAAATTGAGTTTTATGTCAAGGACATGAAACAGAATTTTAAATGCAGTCAACAATGAAAAGTAATACTATTTTCTTAAATAAACAATATTTATGCACACAAAAGTAAAATTTCAGTGTTTGCATTATGATTATAACTGAATATTCTAATTGGGATGTTTTAGTGCTTGTGTTATGCCTGTTACATGTTGTATAAAGTAATATCCATCTATTTTCTGAAAATAGACGGACACGGTAGAATTTGTTTTCTAGCATGTCGTTTAAGATAAAAGTTTATTTTTTATAGCGTTCAATTTAGTAAAAACAGAAAGAAAAATCTTCGGAAATGCCCAATTCGCAATGTGTATTCTACATAGCTTTTGCCAACAATGTTGGGTTCAACTTTTAGTCTAACCAGATGTGGCTGAATACGAGTATTTTACTCAGAGAGACTGCCATCAGACCTCCGCAACTTAGTTACTGGGCAATGCCGATATCCTAAGGTTGTCACACCTCCGGGCTTCTGACTACTCGCCATTATGTAGTATGTAAAAAGATTAATTCATAACATTTTATCCTTCCCTGCTTTTCTCTTCTCATATGGAGTGACAATTTAGTAGATACGTTTCAAACTTTGAGTCGCCATAAGCATGTTATTCCACGGTAAATTTTGTATTTCGTATAAGCCGCCGCTCAACTGTTGAGCAAGTTTTCGGCCTTCACATTAGTTTTACCGCGTTTTTATGTCAGATGTAAACTTCGGATTAACGTATCTATAATAACAATAACTAAACTAATAATCTTATTTAGAACTACTTAAAAAAGTGACGTGGTGTCAGGAGAGGCCGAGCGGTCAATGCCCTCTTCAAGATCTATGTTACGATAATTCTTTCAACCGCAATGTATGGCCGCGAGCAGTAAGGGGCGGCAGCACATGTGAATCGGTACAAAACACTATAAATAGTTATCCACTTAAAAAATTGCAACGTACACGAAATTATTATGAAATAATTGGCGTGCCGGTAAGCGATGCATACCAAAGATATATCAATGAAATGGATCTATGTGCTATAAACTACCTGTATAAGTATATTACGACAAAAACAAGCGTTTTTAGCAACTAAATATGACTCAATATAAAGGAACTCTGTCTTCTGAAACTACATAGGAAACAGTTCCTTCCCTAATACTTAGTTTTAAGTTCAATTACTCGATGAGTACATTGCATTGTGAAGGGTGTGTTATTTTAATGTGTTTGTGTACGTGATTGTGAATGTATGTGTCTAGGTACTATGTAGGTACAATCACCACATTTAACCGCTGAGCTACTTGTCACTATCCTCAATATAGGCATATTAAACTTCTTTCTTATGAACCGAACCGAATCCAACTTTGCCCGATTTTTTATAAGTAATACCTACGGCTAAATCGAGATAGTAACAAGTGGCTCAACGATCAAATATGGTGACCATACTATGCCATAATAAAATGTTTTTCAAGATCTTCAAAATTTGCTCTAGCATCATTACATCTAGGTACATGAAATGCTCTCTTTGAATCGACTCGCTCAAAAACATAATCAATTCAGATAGAGGCTCCATTGAAGCCATCACCGTTGACCACAAAGTAATGGTTTCGTCTTAAACCATACAATTAAACCCTCATCAACGAGGCGCCAATTTTCAATACTGTTCGTATGTAATATGCAGATGAAAATATTAATATTTTATTATGCTAGAGCCACGGTGCAACTCATTTGCACCCATACAAAGACTTTAACAATGTTAGACGCAGACAACGTTCATGAATTTAAAGTTCTTACTAGTTGTGCTGTAGTCGTAAATTATTCTAAAGTAGACGAACAAAGCAGATACGATCTTTATTATTCGCAGTAATTTGATAAAAAACATGCTGTCATGAAATGCTAAAAACTGATATTTATCTTAGTTGTTATATAATTCGATCGATCGTTTGTGCGCACGCTGCGATCTGAAATACATGCGTAAAACTTTTGATGCTACTGCTATAAAAATACAATGTTTTTAGTGACTAATAAAATCCTGGGCCAGAGTGGGACGGGAACGTAGGAACATATCGTCGTCACATTATTTGCAAACAAGACCGAACATTATATATTTTACTCTAATCTCGAAGCTTCAGATAAAACCACGTTGTAAACTTTGACTTAGTTGCAGCTATCACGTCATTAATATTGTTAAAGCCATGTTTATAACTTTGATTATATACCATTATAATCAAAGATCTAAATAATAAACGTACTTATCAAAGGTTTCGTAATTGTATGTTTACATATACAAGGTGTAACGTAATTTACCAGAAAGATGTTTGTACAGAATCGACTACTTAATCGATTTCAAGATTTTTAGGTGTAATTTAAAAAAGAGGTTTTTCCAAATTAGTCAATCGAGATAAAGAAAGTTAAATCAAGGCAATTAGACAGAATTTTGAATGCAGTAATCAATGAAAAAGCTCTACAAGTAGGGGAAGGTTGCGATCATTGGACTAGTTCTTTCATTGGACCACCAAGGTATTTCAAAAACTGTGCAAGCTAGCAACACCCAAACTAGTCGAAACGAGTCCGTAGAGACTCAGTTGCACCCCCCTCTTACCTCAGTGACGTTGCTGCACATGGCCAGGAGAGACACGTGTGGTTGTGTTTGCGGCGGTCAAAATCTAATAATTTCACTCAGTACAATTTGACGTAAGTATCATTGTATTCATATTTGTCTGCGTGCACTGTTATGAAATATTGGACAATTTATTTGAGATTCCATGAGTGTTATTCAATTTTGTCTCATCATGACCATTTATATTTTAGTTTAGTTTTTCTTAACCAGTACCTTGTTGCCATCAATGGACCGCAAGAGAGTTCCACCGTTGGACCGGTCCAATCATAGCAACTTTTTATTGTATTTTTTTAGTCATATGTAATATATGGTAATAGGTCCTGAGTATTTCACTAATTAAGTATTTCACTTATTATATTTCATTAAAACCATAGAAAAATAATTCGTCATCATCATCATTCAGCCGAAAGACGTCCACTGCTGGACATAGGCCTCCCCCTAGCATCGCCACATCGACCGGTCCTGTGCCTCTCGCATCCAACGGATACCCGCGACCTTCACCAGAAAAATCATTGTTTTAAAATTCCAGAAGGTCGCTGAAAAAAAGAAAGCTTTTTGTCATAATTTAGTAATACAGATAATTAATTATAATTAGTTGCCTCGATTGGACCTCTAGAACAAATTTCTTGAAGTCCATTGATGGCAACTCGGTGGTTCAATGAAGGTGCCCATGGTCCAAAGAAGGCAACAGCCCAAAATTTAGTTTTCTTCGTTTATTTCAAAAAGTGTTTGCCCGAATTGTTTGCGCGTTTGATTATTATAAATAAAGGTCCTACGAAATAAAAATAATAAATTTCTTTCAGTTTAACACTTATACTTTTTGAGATATGACGTCGTAAAGTTATGTGGTCCATTCATAGCAACCTTCCCCTACCTACATTAAAGGTGGTTTTTAATTGTTGTATTATACTTTTAACTTTATATTCTAAGTAGGGTGTCTGTGTTTTCTGGCTATTTCTGTTACGCGTTGTATATTCTCTAGAAATATTTATTTTATCATTACATTGTCGACATGTGCGTCATTCAGAAAAGTAGGTGTTATTTTAATAAAAATATTGTTACTAATTTTTCATCACCGGCAAGCATCGGCTTGTATGTTAAAACTTAAATGAATGCAGATTAAATTGATTATACCTTCACATGTAGGTCTCATGTCGCCGTTACAGAACATTTACAATTTACCGACACAATTAATTAAGCCTTAATTAATTCCTTATTTACACCGGCAAATGTTCCAAAATAAAAATCTTGAAATGCAATAACATCTACCTGATACAATTGTTATTTATTGCCGACTAGCAATCAACGATTGGATTGGAATCAATCAGACTATTTTAGTACATGGAAGGGCAGTTATATCCATGTTGCTGGACGCTCGGCCTCTGATCAGACGAATTTGAACTTTCAATGTTTTCATTACGGCTCAATTTTCGAATCGATTCCAGACATCATTATTCGCAAAAATTGCAAATGTACTATTTAAAATACGTTTTTGTTGTCCGAACCCGATATGCCAAGGTCTAGGAGCGCGTTCAATCAGCTTTGTTTTTTGATCCTTCGCAAATATTTTCCACGGTAATCACTTAATCTATTTTAAGTGTTTTTAATTGCACATTTGGTCCGTTTTTACGACGATGTCGCGCCACTTTACGACTGTTTTTAAACTCTTGCCTCCGTATCTCGGTGCAGCGGCATGCCCGCTGCGAGGTTATTGTCAATGTACATTTACTACTCAATCGTTTTTAAAGCCCAATTAACATTTGCTGTCATTTTATTTTCGGTTCGGTTCTTGAGTCGAGAGTTGAGCAGTGAGCATGCGTAACGTATTTATACGTGACCTTAATCTCTCTCTTATCTTTGAAGTTTTTTCTCTTGCACGTCGTGGTTATTGTGTGGAGTTTTCTAAAAAAGCAACCGTTATTCTACTAGTGAATGCCTACGAAACCTTCTTTGAGTCTAATCGACCGACGTTCCTAAATATTGAGTACGAAGAAAATAATTACTCTAAACTACTACTGACCTCTTCGTAATCCAGTCTTGCAGTCAAAGTGAACACTCCTGTTTGAGGGTTGAGCGAGAACACGTCGTTAGCCCAGTCTGAGATGACGGTGTACGTGAGCTGGGCATTGGGTCCTGAGTCGAGGTCAATGGCCGCAACGGTTCCAACCACAGAACCTCTCGCAGCATTTTCGGGAATGTCGAAAGAGTAAGCGCTTTCCTTGAAAACTGGAGGGTTGTCGTTCGTGTCAGTTACCTGAAAATTACATTTACACATGCAAATACCAAAATATAAAGCCTACTGAATTAAAATCTTTCAAGGATGTAAGGTAATATTATGATAAAATTCAAATTACGACAAGTTATGTTTGAAAGTCAAATTAATCGTAATAAAATGCAGAAAAGTGCTTAGATATCCTAAACAGAACGTAAAAGCCTCAATGATTAGTTAATCGCCAGTCATCCGTCGGGCGGACAAGTGGACGTAGACGGCGTGATAAGAACTCTACTGATTTGAGCCGACGCGGCAATGGACCGACATGCAGATGTTTGGATTCATGTACAACCGCTAACAAAGTGGTTTATGAAATTCTTTTGTAAATTCCTTCATTATTAATATCTTAGACATTTCTTCTATTTATCTTTTTTATTTCTTCTTGTATCTTAAAGTTAGAATACAATGTGGCTTTAGTGATCATGTTTCTGAAGTTTACAGTTTTATCCGGCGAAAAAGATTAGTTTTACATGCATACAGTGCTCAATATTTTTCAGCATCGTGTATTCTTTGCATTACAAAAATGTGTGAGATGGAATATGCACAACCCGTGTGCATTCTGCAATTGTAGGCCAAACTTAAACAAAAACATGGATCAGTCGTTCGACAAATTTCACGTCGCTTTAAATATTCTTTCTCACATATTTTTACTTGCAGTGTCAAAGGAGGGGCGAGCCATGTTATCGTAGTTGATCTATACTGTCATAGTGTGTCTACTTAGTTAAGAAGTTAGTTTTCTGAAATTATTATAAACAAAAGTACTAAACAGCGGTGACTACAAGGTTTGCATTTTTGGTATAGGTTTATATTTAGGAATGAAATCTACTAAAAAAATCACTATTCATAATAGAACACAAAGACACTTTAACAATCATTTTAAAGCAAGATGCCTTTTTACACTACGACCCGAGTCTTTGTGCTCTATAATGTGTAAAAATTGAGAGAGTTTAAAATCAATCACGCTGTAATTATAATTATAAATAAAATTTTAAGTTATAGTTCAAAATAACTCTAGGTTATAATTATAATATTTTAAAGCAAAGTGTCCCATAGTACAAGCTCTGCTTAGTTTGGGACTAGATGGTGCTGTGTAGAAAAATGTCCCAAAAATATTATTATTATATCTGTCTGTACCGTAATCTCAACATATAAACCATCGAAGTGCTTCTGTTAACGGTTGTACACTGTACATCTTATGTAACAAGATCTAAGTATCTTTATTACGAGTGTACGTAATTCGAGTTTTCTCATATAAAAAACAACTAAAACAACAAACCTGAACAACAACTGTTACATCCGTGAACTGGATACCGTCGTCAGCTCTCACGATCACTTGGTACTCGGAAATCGTTTCTCTGTCCAAAGGATCTTTGAGGGTAAGCAGTCCAGTTTGCGGGTCTAAAGAGAAAGGCGTCGGTTCTTCGTTCTGGATGCTGTAGGTAATGCTGCCGATGGTGTCAGGGTCTTCGGCTGCGATGGTCGCTATCCGTTGACCTGGAGACAGATCCTCGGACGCTAGGTATGCGGGCGGTATGTTCTTGAACTCCGGAGGGCTGTCATTCTTGTCCAGAATTACGACTTCCACCTGGAAAACAAAGATTTTATTAGTATGATTGTTTCATATGATTGATTTGCTAAATGAAATAGAATAAGTTCTAGAGTATGGTCTATTATGAATATACAAGATTGTATCATAGTTTTTATTACATTTTGAAATGATTAATTATGTAAATTCATAAAATCATGATGCCCTAAATTTGCACTTTTATAAAAACAATGCCTTTTAAAGTAAAACAATGCAACTTAATAATAAAGTATTTAAGCAACCGTCGACTCCTATAAAACAGTCGCAAGAGAAGTCTGGTGATGTTTTATTTATAAGGTTGGCACAAAATCGGCCACTTTAACACAGTATAAGAACACGAACCAAATTAATAATTCTAAAAATGCAGCCAGCGAGCGAGTGGCTCGACAAATGTGTGACTCCGCTGACCGCCGCCCGTCCGAACGACGGCGACGCGCGACGGACGGACGGGATGACAAAATACGCCTGTGGCCCTTTTATTTGATACGCTCCAACATCGATAATCGACGAATTATTTTATTTTTCATACTAAACTGTAGCATGTTGAAGAGCTATGCGAAAATTGTAAAACTGCGACGCTCATGTCTGTCTCTACGTACAAATTACCATGCACCTAGATACAAGCAGTGTTATATAATTACATATCTCCTTTCAAGCAAAATAAATCAGTAATGAATGATGTCCATGTGTTAATTAAACATTCACCTCAATCAAACCCGCGATTCGAAACATCATTACATGATGTTTCATTTTCCAAAATGTAATATGAGAGCACATGAGGCATTATTAAAATATTTCGGACAACTTAAAAGGGTTGAATTGAAAGAAAATCAAAAATAATGTTCCGAGTAGGATGCATCGCATTCGACGTTAGTATCTGTGATACTAAGTGCATTCATCAATATGATTAATGGAGCAGATTTTTTCCTTTTTTGTAATTTAAACTTTTTTTTACTTTTTCGGTGGGTCCCATTTTTTCATTCTTCATTTTTAAGGAGTATTTTTGATGAGTTTTTGTTTGAATATTTCGCAAAGATTGATTACATCAGAATATAATTACGTATTGATCAACGTTAATGAATAACTGATAGATAGTTTTTTTGTTTACAGTGACTTATGGTAGGCATTTTAGGCGAATGATTATTTCTTACGCTTGTGCGTACAGTAACTATTTTTTTTCTTAGTGATCTTAAGTCGTAGGTGCTTAATTCTCGCTTGATGCGATGAACTAGATAAGATTTATGAAGTCAGAGCAAGCTTTACAAGCGTAGCGGTTGAACGTTTACAAAAAACCATTCGAAAAGAACTCGACAAGTCAACAAAGACAGAGAAAAGTAAAAGACTAAAACGTAGCAGTATTTCGTCATTCGTACTGTGAAGCACGAAGTATTCGGGACACAATGATCGGAGCCGTCACAGATAAGAAGAGGCGATTGTAGAGAGTTCCCTGCCCTCGCCGCGCCGGTGAGGACAGGCTGCGCATTTGTTATGATGACTCAATCTTTTCTTTGTATCTGGACGAGGGTGCCGTCTTAAGAAGCCTCCATTGAAAACCTATCCTGACGCCTACGATACTCTACGTAAGAGAAGCAGCAATTAACGTTGATTGTGTGATCTTAACTCTCGGAGAAATAAATTGAAACGTGTTAATAAAATTTATTGTTCACGAAATAAGAATGCATGAGAACCGTAGGGATCGATTGTAAACATTTACTTTATAGTTGTTACCGAACAAATTCCCAGCGGCTTTATTAATTTTTGAATGGAGGCAATATAATACGGAAATGACAACGTTTGTACACTTAATTGTCTTATTGATGGCCGGGCTCCCTCAGCGGTCCAACACTCTTGACAGCTCGCAACTCGCACAGAAACTGTGTAAAGTGTTATAAAATCAAACAGTATATTAAATTGTATGAGATAGCAAAATATGACTGTTGACCGCTGTCGGTAGTGGCGTGTAGCGGGCATAAACAACGAACGGTTGAACTGGCAAGCGCTACATACTTCACAACAAAAAGACTAAAAAGATTTATTATGGACAAAAAGGTTAGGTACGCGATGGGTACGCGTAGCTCGTCTGAGCGCTAGTGGACCCCCTAGAGTTCATGTTTGAAGTAATCGATTAAGGGAAGAGAAATGACAGTACGTCGGTTTATTGGGATCGTCGATTAGTCAAGTTTCGATAATTGATTGCGGTTCGCTACTAGATTAATAAGAAATATTGAATGTTTCCTTGTAGCTTGCGTGTGTTGAATAATGACCCGTACTTAATAGACGTTAAAAATTGACAATATCAAAACTTGAACATCTTATCGGTTAAATCTATTAAGAATATAAATTGTAATATCATTTACATAATACTTAGTTGAAAAACCATTAAGTTTCTTATGTACAGACACCTACGAGTTCTGTAATCACTGGATTGAACAAGAACCTATGCAATTATCATAATTTAGGAAAACGAATGCCGCCATTGGATGTAAGTGCCAAGGACTGAATGTTTCCGTTGTTGATAAAAATACGCTGTATCCATTAGGCGGCAGGCAGGGCTCATGAGGAGTATTAGTAGACAATATCAGACAGGTACAGTAAGAACAGGTTGGGCTTAACATAACAATAGTGCATAAGTAGTGACAGGATGCTCAACTCACCGACTACTAGCGAAATCACAGACATCCGATTATCTACGTTGGTTTTATGTATTTTCATGAAATGGTTGCTTCATTTCTTTGGTATAATCATAAATAAGTCATTTTTGTTACAATTTTCTTCAAAAAATGCACATTATTATTGTCATATAGTATGTATTTTTATTAAATGTCGTTTTTCCTGCAGTTTTCGGTGTATTACACCACGATGTGTACTCGGTCGATGGCACTTATGCACAAGATTTATCTGCGCTATAACTTACACAGATTATTATTGAAATGGAAATTACGTGTAGAAAACGATAAATGACTGCTATTTGTCTAATTCAAGCCTTGTACGTGAGTAAGGAGAAAAAGTACAGCCAGTTTACATTCCTTCTATTTCCCTATTTAGTTTAAAATGCAAATTTCAAACGATGCGATGTCTCGTAAACTTTGGACTGAAGACGCTATTGGTACATAATTTTAGTTTAATCTCTTTTCGACTTTGTCTTGTGAATGTGTAAAGAACAATCAATTTTAATCCGTCGTATACTTAATTAACGTATTAAAATGTGCTATATTAATATGAGATTAAAATTTTTCATGTAATTACAATATGGATTCAGCCGAACGTGAACCTTAAGATCTGAAAGATGACCACACAGCTCTGTCGTTTTTAAAACAGTGTAATTTCACGAACATCAATCATTTGAGTCGTTTACCTCCAAATTTTACGTCACTCCCTTTATTACCTCATTCCATTTTTTAATGTAATTTCGCCTTGCTGTGCAATAAAACTGTTTTAACTTCATAGAATATTCTTTAGTACAGTTAAGGAGTATTGAAAACGAAACATCCTGATCAGCGTATGGATCTGTTTAAAATTTAATTAAACTAGATCATAATGTTGTAGAAGTACAAATATGCGAGGAAAAATATTAACATATTCTGCAGCCTTATCCTGCGGTAAAAAAAGATATTGGCTCCTTATTATCGTCGCCAACTGAAATGTCAGGCACATCTAGCAGCATACTTACTATTCATTACTGACCAACTGACTTTTATTGACATTCTGCCACATACATACATATGGATTATATTAATTTCACCCGACAAGTTTATAGTGTCCGGAATAATAATAAAAGTTAAAGGTATACAACGTGTAAAAAAATACTGTTCATTTTAAAACCGATGACTAAATAAATTCCTATTTAGATTAGAATATAATCAGAATCTTTTATAAAAAATAAAATATTAGGTAGGTGAATTTACTTTTATTCATAAATATTAAGTACATACAAAAGCTCAAGAGGAAAGTAGTAAGTTATATCAATTTTGAAAAGACAGGCAAAACAAAAGGGAAATATAAATGAAAATTAATTCCTAGGAAACAAAAATAATTATCCGCACAATAAAATAATAAACATGTACTTCGATTGCCCATTGTTGCACAAGAATCTAAACATTGTAAGACGTTGTAAACCGTACATAGCGCTGTAAAACATTGGACAAATCTTCAATACCGTTGGAATATACAGTGTGTACACTTGTACAGTAGGTATCTATGTACCTATGTATGTTGGTGTAGCCGTGAGCCCGTGAGGCTGAGGCTACACGAACTTATGAGTGGATGTTGTCGACCGACGGATATGGTGGCATCGTTTAGGGCTAGACTCTATGTTTAGAGCACTTCGTGACCGCAGCGAGGCCGCTATCCCCCCGGGACTCTGCACAATTATGTTATGGTGTCAGAGATTAGTGGCCGAGAGACGCGATACTGATCTTTATTGCTTCTATTTATTTTGTGCCTATGTATTACGAGTTTGATCAATGTCTTTTTGAACGATATTCTGATATTAAAATGACTTAGTTTAACGCATAATCTGAACTATATTTAGCAGGTTTTTTTATTTACATTTATCTCTTATTTGTAGAATAATTATTAACAAAATGTAAATATAGTTTGATAAGCCCAAGCTCGGTAAAGTATGATCATGTTAACGTTTAATTTACCTAAGTCCGAGTCTGCGTGCGCGCCGTTTACCGCGTGCATTAGCATGCGGCCGCTGGGTCCGCCCACACCGGCTATCGGCCGCATCCCCACAAATATATGTAAAATATGCACAAAAGTACCCCGGATAAAGTGCACCGATAACAGGCGACGCAATTTGCATCGCCCAGAGCACATCGATCGAAACCGTTTCGGGCCTATGTTTACCGAAAATAATGTCCACTACGTAACCGACTACACGATATACTTCTATATATCTAACAACAAGTGGTGATACATAACTATATAAGGGTTAAAAATTTGCTGTAAGAATTTTGTGGGGTTACTCGGTAATCGGAAATTGAACTGAAATGTATGAAATACGTATTTGAAATACTTACGCGAATTTCAAAACGTTGTTCTACGAAAGTTGTCCAATTTTCGATAGCGAGTAACCCCACAAAATTCTTAGAGCTAATTTAATAACACCCAATACACTTGATGCACAAAAATTAGTATCTATTCATGATATTTACTGACACTAATTGAAATTAATTGGAGTCAACAATAAAGTGTTGCTGTACAAATATTTGCAGTTCAATAAAGTTTTTCAAATACAAAACACCGTTACTTGTTGATAGTTAGGTAAATATAGATATATCTCTAAACATGATAAGTTGTTGATCTGTTTGTATTGTACCGTTGTATTACAGCCAGATCTCAAGTTTAAGACGAGTAATCATGACGAATCAGCTACTCGCGCCTGTATAGTTTGAAAGTATTTTGATTGTGTAAAATCGTTTCCCTCGTGCTATATGATCTTGCTGAATAACATTTATTATTATGCATGCAAGGATTATACAGCTCGCGGGAAGGCACGCAGGCACCCTCAATTTCTCCTAAATTCGCCACCCGAGGGCACTATCCTCGTATTATTGCCTGATCGATAGTATAATTTCGTAATAACTACGCGCGTCTCAAATATTTTTGGAAAAACTTGAATAACAAAATCGTTCATATTATCTTACAGTTAAGTTCATATTGTTATGCAGTATAGCTCCATATCGCATGGAATAACACGACTGCGAATTCCGTTTGATTTTAATGGTTTGCCGATAAGATTTAACAAATAAGTAGGTAGGCAATTTATAGAGTTTATAACGCTGTTCCTTAGGTGCATCATTTAGTAGCTTTTTTTTAACAACCGCTGTTTTATAACATAAAGCTTCGAAGTATTCTATTAAAATGTAGATAATTATTAGAGCCTTATTTTCTATAATGCAGTCAAAGTGAAAGCCGGAAAGCTCTGAGACTGGTGCAGTAAACAATATTCGCCGTCTCCGAGCAAATAAATGAAGTACACGAACGAAAATCACGAGCTCTGAATTTTTCAACGTCGCTCGCGGATCGAGATCGGCGCAAGCGCAGCGGCGAACACAAAGCACTTAACGATTAACGAACTGAAACCAAATGAGAGCATATCATTTATATTTTGGGTAGATTTAATTTTTACTTTTTTTTCACAGTTATATTGGCTTAAATTCCAAAGATCTCTCTGCCTACTCTATTAAAAAATAAATGAGCTACGTTACTATCCTGCGCTATCATGTTGATTTGCTATAGCCATTTGTTTCAAAATAATCTTTTGTTTCAAATCAAATCCTTTTAAAATCATCCGATATTATCTTCAATCTTCGAATGTATTAAATTGACGAGTCATCGCGATGAAAATAATAGCAATAGCAACAAAAGAATTATAATGTCCGCTGCCAAAACCGTACAATAACACCGGTCGTCTCGCAGGTGGTTCTAGCGATTTATCGGTGGGCGATACACCGTTCGATAATGACGGGGCACTCTGGCCGACAGAGAAGCGATGTCGCAACCACCTCGCCGATTTCGGTCTGCCCGTCGGTCATCTCTAACGATGGAGCGATAATTAAGATCGGACGTCGGCATTATTTACGCCCGCAGCATCCTGCCTGACCCGAGCTCGAGTCGGTCACGACTTTTTCCATGTCGGGCGAGACTATTGTTGCTTTTACTCGTGTTTAGTTTAGCTAGATCTGCTGGTTGCACGGCCGATTTGTACGTTGCGAGTTTAGCTATCGAGCGGCGACTTAACCGTGTACTCGATGAAGTTTATGACTTTTAAGTTGAGATAAACTTATCTCTATTATATTCTGTGGTTGATGCTACTCGTTTGTTAAGTCTTAGTTTAGCCAATAGTAGTGTGGAATGCTGGCATTTGCGGTGCTGATAGCCAACAGCAAACAAGTATTTGGCTAAGAATTACTTGGTGGTATCTTCATAATTTACATTGTTTCTAAGTTCATACTAATGTGGCATTGTTAGTGCGTTTATCAAGCATCTGCCGCGACACTGCTCGCTGTACTGCTTTATGATAATCTCGCTTTCAAGTTAGTACCGTGATCTGCGCAGAGATACAACTCATCTCGTCCCTTTACGTTTGCTATTAACTAATAATATTTCATAATATTATATTTACCGTTTCTTGTTATGTCTATAACGGCAGTTTTATATAAATTGTTATCGAAATAAATTGATGTGAGTACATAAAAGTTTTTATTGTATCTCTATAGGTACAGGGAGAGATATAGTGGAAAATGAAATGAGTTTTGCAATTTTAATAGCTTATAATTCAATTATCGTCTTTCATATCACATTTCAATCAAACGATAATTGTTTGTAACATCAAATTTCAACATCGTTGTAAAAGTTATCAATTGAAATCCGCAAAATACAATAAATTCCGGTTGTGGCCTTGTCAAACTGGCCTTAAATTCACCTCGTCCACCATAAAATGATAACACAGCAAAGCACATATTCAATTAAAATAAATATAAACGAATCGTAACTAATAATGTTTGTATATCTTTTAAGGTAATACCAGTAAATATGGAAAGTGTCTTGTAATACGAGCCGTAGTAATCTATGAAACTGTGGTGTGCAATTGGTGGGCTCTGTGAGACCGCCTGTTGCGATTTTCAAGCGACAGTAGATGCATTGGTCACCACGCACTTGAATATTACTTGAAACATTTTATATTTAATTAATTTTCAAATATTTTTGTCATTATAGACCGGTTAATACCTACGTGGTGAAGAAACAGTCATGGGCGGTAAATTATACATTGGAGTGTAGTTGGCGATCGTGGTTGAAATAGTTTTCTTCACTCTAGGTCAGGGTAGGGAAACCTTTTTTAGCAGTGGCCAGAATACGCAAGAATTTTTGAAGGGGGCAAGAACTCCATGAAAAAAAACTTTTGTTCTGTCAAAACTAACATTTTTGGCGAAAATAAAATTACGGCTAGTTGTTATGGCCATATGTTACACTATTGCACTAAAGGGGAGGGTTGGCGGGCCGGATCAAAAACCTTCGCGGGCCCGAGTTGGCCCGCGGGCCGTAATTTGCCCACCCCTGCTCTAGGTTGTTACCGACTTATTAATTTATGTTGACGATCCGAAATAACAAGAAAATAATGCTGTATTTACAAACTGGTTTACAGATTAGGTACTTATTTCATAATAAAAGTTAAATTATATTTTTTCATTTAATCCAATATAATGTTTCTCTTTTTTTATTCTGTAATAGAGCTGTACATTCTTTTATTTCACTTGTTTCTATATTTTGGCACTTCATCAAGTTTTGATTGGAAACATAATATTTACGGTCTGTGTAGCCATTTGCAACTATTAGCTTTCAGATAATAATAAATAACTACACTCATATCGCACACCTAATTAATAAAAGAAAAAAAACACACACATTCACCCATCGAGTGAGAACTAAGTATATCAAACACAATAATTTATTATATTTTTATTATCTGTAAACCGTAATAATAAAGGCGAGGTTTTAATAGCCGGCATTATTACAATAGTGCCAGGTCACGTCAACTTTGAAAGTAAATAATAATAGATGGGGTTTTTATCCCCAACGATTTATTACTCGAATAACTAGTGACTTTACTGTGATAAGTTCATTAAGTAAATGTAATTGGTTGTAAATTTTAAAACATTTATGATGCCCATATATTATGACCAAAGTTTAATTGAGAAACTAATAAATGTGTGTAGTTAACTCATTAAATGTGCGCAAATTTAAATTCTAATGATTGTAATACGTCTCTACGTATACGGCTATTAAATAGTCCCGCGATATACACGTTAGTTTATTATTATTGCCTTTTTGCCAAAATCTACTTTGATTGAACAATCAGTAGGTAATTCCGGTATTTTTTTGAAACGGGAAACTTGCATGATTCGTGCAAGTTTGTATAATCGTACAGTTTTCGTTTATAAAAACTGTCAAAATATTTGGTTTTGATTTGTTCTCAAACAATTTGACAGTTTTTATAAACGAAAATTGTACTATTAAATAAACCTGCAACACTCGTTTCCTGCTTAAAAAAATAACTGAATTAGGTCGTGTACCTACCGACTTACGAGTACTTTTCAAATAATCTGATTATGTAAATGACGCCGCTCCTCATAATTTCAGGTTCAACGGTCAACAATTGCTGTCTGATTACTAGAGATTTGGGACAATCCAATTATTTGCTACACATTAATTGCCTATCTGCCAGATATAATTTCATCTTCTTGCAAGATGGGGAATCTTATAGGAAGATTGACATTGTATACCGCTGAAAAGAAATAAATGTTTCGCCAATCCTTATCCGAGGTTATGCAACTTAAATCCCTCTTACTAGAATACAATTAAAGCTTGAGCAAACATTAATTACAGTGACAGAGCTGTATTTTTTACCTACGACTTGAGACAAAAAATATCCTGGACAGTCAAATATGAAATATTTGTTCACCGCAAAATGTCAGTGAATAGAAACTCATGTACTCATACTTAACAATAACTCTGTAATTAATAATAATGACTCTCAAGCTTCAATCACTTAGGAGGCCAAACTTTCTAACGAGCATCATCAATCTATAGGCAAAATATTTGTATAAGTATAAAAATGAATAACTGTGGATTTTTTAATGTTCATCTTTAACAATGATCCGCTTTAATTATGTCGATGCTTCCCACGTAAGTTGTTGTAAGCCACAAATAGCATTTTTGTGTTTTTCACGTAAAAGTGTCTAATTTTATGTACTAGCATCTGTTCCAAATTTAAAAATAGCAAACAAGGTAGGTATCGTTTTTCGTTATTTTTATATTTGGAACAGATAATATACATAAAATTAGACACTTTTACGTGAAAAACACAAAAATGCAATTTGTGGCTTACAACAACTTACGTGGGAGGCATCGATGTATATGATACGCGTATTCTTGTTGAATTAATATGAACATACCCAAAAATAGGCATTCTATTGAATGAAATAGGATATGACTATACAATTCGTATAACACTTTTTTTATATGCATAGGTGTCGTTTTTTCTTGATTTTTTTTATTCAAATTCCGAACAAAGAAATATTACAGCATCTTTAATGAAAATATAAATCTATAAAGTCCACATGATTGTATAAATCTGTAAAGGTGTTAAGAGACATTATGTTGATGTTTTTACAATCTCTTTTTTTTCTCATTTTCTTTTAATAGCGATGTGTGATATTTTATTAGCGGACACACCTAAAGGCATTGACTTTTGTTTGGACAGTTGCTAATGGACAGTCAAAGCATTATTGCGAAGAAAAAACTTATCTATCAACAATAGACCGCCATTAGTGTAATGAATAGGTACCTATTCTGTCCGCATGCGGAATCAATTGGCTATCAGTATTTGTCGTTATTTGATGGATCGTTACTTAGCAGAACAATCGTATCGCAGTGTAGATATATTTGCGGGATTTTTAATTTAAAAAAGATAAACACACGAATTACATTTTGTAATTCTTTACAAGTTACTTCTTACTTTTTTAAGTAGCTATCGCCAGTCAAAAAAAGTTTCCTGAGGTTCTACAATAAGTGTATTTATAATTGGATCCTTTTTTAAATCTTATATTAAACACGTTCTAAAATAGAACATAATAGCTAACGAGATAAGTTACACTTCAAAGATGACTTTTTTTACTTCACAGTTTCATTAAAATTCTCCTTTTTAACAGTAAAGTAGAATGTTATCAAGTTCCAAAGCACACAATGGGAGCGAGATCGTTGTCTACGGCTGGCCACGACGGCCGCGGGCCCGGGTTCGATTCCCGTTCGACGAAATTCAGGCTAACGAACGGCCCTCCGATAGTCTTGTTACCTAAATACCGTTTTTTTTGCACTATACTTTTTAACATACGCGCGAACTGCTATAACAAGGAACCGTTATAATAATTCAGTTCTTAGTCGGTATAAAGAGTTAGCGCAATGAATTTAGCAGTTATTTTATCCTTAGACTACATTAAAACACTTTAAACCTGACTACTCTACTATTCTAATGAATAGATACATAATTTGTGTTCCTAATGTCCATATCTTGAGCACCGTAAGCTTTCAATCGGCTCACATCAATTACATTGACATTGACCGGTACTCGTAGACCACCTAACATAATAATGCTAAGATGCTTAAACTAATGATTGTTACCTGCTCAAACATGCAAAATATATAGTCACGATATAGGTACACATGGCAAATGAATTTCCTACACAGACTGTCATTTTTATTCTTATAACTTACCGAGCGATATTGGTAAAAATTACTCTTGTATCTTTGGGGCCGTCCATTGACTCTTGTATCTTTGGGGCCATCCATTAATTACGTCACACGAATTTCAGGATTTTTTGACCCCTCCCCCGTCCTTGTCACAGCTGATCACATTTCTGAGACTCCCCCCTCCCTAGTGTGACGTCACATATTTTGCAATTTTACATCTAGAAATTATTAAATTGAAACAGCGGTTCCGAAATTAGTTTTGTTTCTATTTCAGTCTTAGATATATTAGATTTTGAAATGTGACGTCACGAAACTTAGGAACCCTCCCACCCCTTGTCACACAATGTCACACTTCGTTGACCCCCCCCCCCCCCCCCCCTAACGTGTGACGTAATTTATGGATGGCTCCTTTACCAATATTAGATCAAAAACCCATAGTTTTGGGTTGTACACTCTTCCATTAGTAGCTGTCACAGGTAAAATTGGCTTACGAGTCCATTTTGTAAGTCAAGTTTGGCAAAAAAAACAAGCAAGTAAGCAAAACGATTCGTTTCTGGCCACATAAATCGGGCATAAAAAGAGTGACGATAAATACGCAATGAAGATGTAAGTAATTGCTCATGTACTAATTAGCAATTTTCCCTTCCGTACGTAATATTAATCCACATTCCACGTTTACAAAACCTACGTAAGAAACATACCTATAAAGGTAAATTTTGCATAACACAACATTTAAAAATAAACGTTCTCAATCTATATTCAGTGCTTCGAATAATTTAATGACTTATAAAAAATGTGATAAGGGTTGCCTAATAAATTTAGCGTGTATATCCGAGCTTCATTATCGTGCCCTAAACTTAATCGAAAAGCTAAAAATTGATGAGACGTCACTGTGAAAATAATTCACACTCATTTCAACCCGCCGAAAGTTAAGACGGGTGTACACGACGCACGAAGAAATATAAAAAATAAAATTGGTAATTTATTTAAGCAAGATATCAGGATTGATTCTTCTTTTACATAGACACAATAAAGCAGAAAGCACGTCTATGTTTATTTTTGTAACCAATCTATATAAAATCTTGTTTTCTTGGCTATTTATTTTACAAATTATTGTTTAACATCCTGCATGTATTGATTTTTAAACCCCATTTTGTTTGGGTAACACAAACTTGTTTTAGATAGTCTGCACGATTCCTTATGCCTCGTATTATATTACCTAAGGGCTTAGCCAGTTCATTAAGGATCGTTCAATCATTCTTTAAGGGGAGGTAGGGAACTTGAACCAATTTTTTCATTAATTTTTAGTGAGATAATTCACGAACATCATAAAATCAACTTGAAATACACTTCAGCTTTGATTTTACATGGACTCTACAGAAAATCAAGTCGATAGATATATCTTTTTAAACCGTGGGCCCGAGGTAACCGAAAGATTTTAACCACGCCTTTCTGATGCTATTAAGAGTCAAATGTTATATCAATAAAAACTGAAAAAAGTAAAAAAACAAAAAACTTTTCCTTATGAATAAATTAACTTTAGTGCTTCTTTGTAAACAATACCTTAGGTTGAACTGACAACATTTATAAATTATCGTATGAGTGGATAAGGAACTTCTCACTTCACAACCCTCCCCGTCAAATAAGACATACGGCGAGAGGGGTATGGTATGACAAAAGTTGCAACACCGCGTTCTTGGGACTTGTTACCATAGATATTTTTCGATTTGTGAATTTCATTAAATAATGAATATTTCGAAAATTAAGCTTTTTTCAACAAACTATATACTTATAGCTTTTCTTCTCCAATTAGGCATCGGAATCGAAGGTTAAAATCTTTCGGGTACCTCGAGCCCACGGTGTATAAGTCAATTGAAAAAGGTAAATATAATACTCAGCAGAGAAATGTGAGTTCTTGACTTGCAACCTCATGTCAAAAACTCACACTGATGCACAGAAACGGGAATACCGATACATAGAGCTTGGTGAACCGAGAATCATAATATATTAAACACGCTTATTAAAAACTTTCAAGAGCGTTGTTTCTCACGCTCGTCACGTAAAACGAAGTGGAGCAAGCGACGGCGCGCGGCGCGGGCGCACTCATAATGAACTGTGACGCGTGCGCCCCACTTGCGCTAAGATACCATCGGCTAATCACTGCGAATTAATGTGATAGCCATCGACTGATTAACGACATGTTTTGTAGAGAAATTTTGTTAGGTCAACCTGTACAACCAGGTTAAGGAAACAGATTAATGAACCTATCTAAATATCATCACTAATGACTTACATCTGACGTACATCCGGCGCACTCTCGACAGTCAGCCCCGCTACCAACCTAGTTATCAGGCTAATCTTTTCACCACAGCATGAGCTATTCTCTTATAGCTCGTGCTGAGAAGAATATCATCAAATCGAAATTTATACAGCCACAATCGGCCACCCAGGCATTGAAGACAGCAAATTCTGCGAAGATATTTCTACCGAGATTGATATAATCAGAAAACCCGCTTTACCATCGTCATGGTGATTTTAACGCCAAAGTAGGAAAAGGGTGATTCGACGCGGAAACCAGGGCAACTTAGGAGAATATGGCTTAGGATAACGAACAACACGAAAATCGCTTTATACAACATGTATCAGGAATAACGCTAACATTCAAACACCCCAATTAGAATATTCGGTTATAATCATAATACACATACATAATACAGGAGTGTGAAAAGAGCCTCCACGAGTGACGATACTTAAGTACGTCCGGCGCACCCTGGACAGTCAGCCCCGCTACCAACCTTGCTGACTGCCTAATCTTTTCACCACAGCATGAACTATTCTTGTATACTCGTGCCGACACGATAGAAGTAGAAAGAAGATCATAATACACACACTGACATTTTACTTTTATGTGCTTAAATTTATTTACATATAAAATAACAGTATTACTTTTCATTGTTAACTGTATTTTTCTTTTTATTCAGTCTTATGGGCTTAACATAAGGCTAAACTATATTTCTCAATTGAAAGAATGATAGGTAAAACGCACGTCTTGCAAAATCATCCTTCCAAAATTTAAGTGCTGGGCACTTGTCGGTGTAGCAATCGCCTTCTTTCTCTATCCAGAACCAGTTCCTTCATTTCTCAGTATGTTATCACTTCTAGTTTTGCAAAAAAATTACTCATTATAAATGGCTGAAATCGATTCAGTAGCCGATTCTTAACAAACTTCTTTCAGGGTTTGCGTTAATTATGTTACACGTTGTATTAATGCTATTACCCACAGTCATTGTCAAAAAACGTCGGTATAACAAATTATTTTAAAGTAATAATAAATAACAGACAGGAAGGAAACGTCTCAACCAGACCACCTTTTTAGTGACCCGTTATGAATTGAGTTACTAGATGTAATTAAATCTAAAAGCCACACCAACAAATCCAAATCAATGCGTAGCACGTACTATTAAAAATGTATTTTGAAACTTAATGGCACTATAAATACATGTCATTCAATCAAACGTCTACTTAATTTGGTCCACCAAATATTATCAATTGGCAACTGTCACAGCATAGAGTGACAGTTGAGATATTGATACAGTCCGCAGAGCAATACCGACAGCTAAACCGCGTACTCGCCCACTATCATGTACAGTGCTCTTTCTAGAATGGTCTTAGGCCTAGCCTAGACGATTTTAATTGAAGTTCGATTTTTGAGCGACAACTGCTGACTATAGTCGGTCTCCTTTTTGATGTAATAGGTTGGCAAACAATGTATGTAATAGGTAGGCCGACGGCCCACCTGATGAAAAGTGGTTACCACCGCCTATATACGCGACACACGACGCCACCTCTTCGTGAGAATTAGTGTTTATATTTTATTGTTGTAAGTAGCGAGTTTCCTCCGTGCCTCGGAAAGCACGTAAAAGCCGTTGGTCCCGGCTGTCATTTGTAGATCTTTGACAGTCGTTACTGTTGGTCAGAAGCCAGAAAGTCTGACAACCAGTCTTACCAAGAGTATCGTATTACCCAGTTACTGGGTTGTGGAGGTCTGATAGGCAGTCGCTCCATGTAAAATACTGATATTCAGCTGCATCCGGTTCGACTGGAAGCCGACCCCAACATAGTTGGGAAAAGACTAGGCAGATGATGATTTTATTGTTGTAAGTTTTATCTTGTATTCTTTTATTTTATTGTATTATATGGGCTTTGATGCCTGATTAGAGCAAAAAAATATACACCTACAACACCAAGAGGATTACTGATGCGCTGCCAACATATGAGGCGAAGATGGGAAGTTTCATGTGCCTGTAATTTCAACTGCACCCGTACCATTTAAACCGTAGAAATATGCATGGTGGTATTACTTCACTAGACGAACTACACAAGGAGCTACTACTATTGCCCGTTCTCTCGTGTCGGCACGAGCTATACTAGAACAGCTGATGCTAGCGAAAAGCCGGGCAACAAGATTGGGCAGCGGGGCTGACTGCTAAGATTGCGACGGAGAAGTTCAAGCATCGTGACCCGATGGAAGCTCTTTTATCGTCGCCGTAGAGTGAAAACTTCGGGAATATATTTGGTCATTGTTGCACGGTTCCTGTGGGCGAAATCGCGGGCAAAAGCTAGTCTATTATATTTATTACGTATTTATATACCCAATAAAAGCTTAATTTCAGTGCTTACAAAATAATTTCGCATAGAGCGGCTCTCTTATAATTATAGCACCTATTCGTCATCTATACATATAATAAAACAGTAAAAAAACTGTGTCTGTACATTGAATATATTTAAAAAAAAATGATTGAGGGGGGTTTAGAAACAGTAATAGAGCACGAATCCAAAAAAAAAAGTCTGTCTGTTTGTCTGTTTGTTTGTACACGCTAATCTTCGGAACTACTGGACGGATTTGAATGTTTTTGTTTTTGTTGTATAGGTATTAAATCTGGGCAACATATAGGCTATAATTTATCTTGGAAACTTGAACACCTGATGCAGAACCGCAACAGACCAGCTAAACTATAAGAGATACAAAAATGGTACCATAGCAAAAATTGTTCCAAATGATGAGAATTTTCTGTTGAGAGAATAAATTTGAAGATCTGGAACACCTGATGTGGAACTCCAAGAGCCCAGCTACACTATAACATATATAGGAATGGCGTCTTAGCAAGAGTTGTTCAACCTGATGAGCACTCTCTGTTGACGTATAAAAACTGAAGATCTGGAACACCTGTTGTGGAATTCCAAGCGCCCAGCTACACTAACATATATAGGAATGACGTTTTAGCAAAAGTTGTTCAATCTTATGAGCACTCTCTGTTGACTTATAAAATCGAAGATCTGGAACACCTGTTGTGGAACTCCAAGAGCCCAGCTACATCATAACACATATAGGAATGACGTCTTAGCAAAAGTTGTTCGGTCTGATGGGCATTTCCTGTTGACTTATAAAAATCGAAGATCAGAACCATCTGATGTGGAAATCAAAGCTACCACTAATTTCACTGTATAATTATAAAATAACATAAACTGGGAGTACATCCACGCGGTGAAGGCGGTAACAATTTAGAACTGATTTTCGATGAAGATGGTATATCATTGAAAGTTTGACTCTACTAGCCAAAACTCCCATTTATTTTTTTATTTTATCGAATAAATATGCCTTTGGGCTTATGTTATTTGAGTGTTTAATTTCCTTTTCCATTTATTTTCGTAACACGGTAGCCTACCCGGTAACGCAGGGGAGCAGTCACTTAGATGTTAATTGATCAGTTATCTTCACAATAAAACTATAACCATGCCTAGAAAGAGGTCAAATCTTTCCCAATGTTCCAAAGGAGCTAAAAGATTGAGGATCATAAGATCCCAAGAATCTACCGAAGAGCGTCAGGAGAGACTTGATGCTGTTTGAGAACATCAGGCTGCAACTCGCTCCGTGGAAACCTCTTCAGATCGCGAAGCACGCCTGCGTTCTCAGCGTATTTACGCATCTACATCCAGGTCTCTAGAGACCAGTGAAGAATATGATACGCGACTGACCGCTGATCGTGAACGTCATGCATTGTCTCGCGAGTCGGAGATGTTGACGGAAAGAGAATTACGCTTGAGTTCTCAGCGTATATACACATCGACTTCGAGGTCTCTAGAGACAAGTGCGGAACTTGATGCGCGACTGACCGCTGATCGTAGAAGTCATGCATTGTCTCGCGAATCGGAGACGTTCACGGATAGACAATTACGCTTGAGTTCCAAGCGTATCTACGCATCGACTTCTAGGTCTCTAGATACAAGTGGGGAACGTGATGCGCGACTGACCGCTGATCGTGAACGTCACGCATTGTCTCGCGAGTCGGAGACGTTCACGGATAGAGAATTGTGCTTGAGTTCCAAGCGCATCTACGCATTGACTTCTAGGTCTCTAGAGACAAGTGGGGAACGTGATGCGCGATTGACCGCTGATCGTGAACGTCACGCATTGTCTCGCGAGTCGGGGACGTTCACGGATAGAGAATTACGCTTGAGTTCTCAGCGTATATACACATCGACTTCGAGATCTCTAGAGACAAGTTCGGAACTTGATGCGCGACTGACCGCTGATCGTGGAAGTCATGCATTGTCTCGCGAATCGGAGACGTTCACGGATAGAGAATTACGCTTGAGTTCCAAGCGTATCTACGCATCGACTTCTAGGTCTCTAGATACAAGTGGGGAACGTGATGCGCGACCGACCGCTGATCGTGAACGTCACGCATTGTCTCGCGAGTCGGAGACGTTCACGCATGGAGAATTGTGCTTGAGTTCCAAGCGCATCTACGCATTGACTTCTAGGTCTCTAGAGACAAGTGGGGAACGTGATGCGTGACTGACCGCTGATCGTGAACGTCACGCATTGTCTCGCGAGTCGGAGACGTTCACGGATAGAGAATTCCGCTTGAGTTCCAAGCGTATCTACGCATTGACTTCTAGGTCTCTAGAGGCAAGTGGGGAAACTGATGCGCGACCGACCGCTGATCGTGAACGTCACGCATTGTCTCGCGAGTCGGGGACGTTCACGGATAGAGAATTGCGCTTGAGTTCTCAGCGTATCTACGCATTGACTTCTAGCAGGTCTCTAGAGACCAATGCGGAACGTGATGCGCGACTGTCCGCTGATCGTGAGCGACATGCATTGTCTCGCGAATCGGAAACGTTTACCGATACAGAATCATGCTTAAGTTTATAGCGTATTCGTACATCTACTAACAGGCCTTTTGAAACGAGTGATGAACGGGATATGCGACTAACTTCTGATCGAGATTATCATACATTGTCCCGAACACGCACACAACAAAACATTCATAATCAGTAAGAAAGTGGGAGAGAAAGAATTGCTGGAGTACGGCATGAAGAGACAGAAGAAGAGCGCAACGAACGTTTGAATTCTGATAGACTTCGACATTCTCTGATTCTCTCTCGACAGAATGTCGATATCATCTGAAGAATCGGATGTAGACCAGCTAAAGTATGAGAGATACAAAAATGGTTCTATAGCAAAAATTATTCCACGTGAAGAGCATTTTCTGCTGTGAGAATAAATTTGAAGATTTGGAACACCTGTTATGTGTGAACACCAAAGCCCAGCGACACTATAACATATATAGTAATGACGTCTTAGCAAAAGTTGTTTAGTCTGATGGGCATTTCCTGTTGACTTACAAAAATTAAAGATCTGGAACGTCTCGAATCGTCTCGCGCATCCCTTTGTTTTTCTGTCCCCGGGCTCTTAGAATTCAACATCAGACGTTTCAGATCTTCGATTTTGACGACTCCGTTGTCACTGGCATAAGCAACAGGATCCGCGTACGAAGTCGCGGGCAGAAGCTAGTGATAAAATAAAAATGACCAAATTGCATTCCCGAGGTTTTCACTCTTAAGATACGGTATGTTCTTAAATACCCCGACTATAGTTGGTGGTTGGTGGTGGTATATGATGGTCGCAGTCCAATTTCCTACCGCCTCAACGCTCACGACTTAGCTTAATCCTCCTGCATTGACGTATGTTTACTTACTGCCATTTTTGATCCGTTGTTCCAAATTGCATTTTTATATTCTTTTTTGAGACAATTTTTTGTAGACATTTTGTTATCTTTAATCATGGAATATTTATTCGCCGATGATTGTCGGAGAGCTGATAATCGCTTGTCTGCGTTTACTAAAGAAACCAGTTCCGTTAGTTCAGCACACCCTTTTATTGTGTAAATTCAATTAACCAACAGCTTAACGTCCTAGCAATAGCGGTCAAAGTAAGTGCCTTTTCTCTAAAATCTATCAATCTAGCGGTCCGTACAGCTAGCAACAAGACACAATCTTAGTTATCGTCATGCATCAAGATCGTCGTAAATGTGTTACGGGCATTTATATCGTTCCTATGTAGCAACACATAAAGTATTTACTTTGTAACTTAAAGCAGGATCAAGTATGCGAGGTATTAAACAAACAAGTCGAACTAATTTGCAATTAATTTTAATTTAGGAACGCTGTATGTTATATTTAACAAGCTTTAGCCCGCGACTTCGCTCGCGTTAAAAAAACTCTTAAGACATTACTAAAGTTTCTATAATAATATAATTCAATCATGATTCAAAGGACAAGTGGTGCCATCTATCATCGTTATTGTTGTTTTCCTCGGGAACAGTACTTTTTTTTCGGGATGAAAAGTACCTTATGTCCGTTTCTGTATACCTGATAACATTTATGCAAAATTTCAGGATGATCAGTTCAGTGGTTTAGGCGTGAAAATGTAACAAACAAACAAACTTACTTTCGCATTTATAATATTATAGGATATATAAAACAAAAGAAAGGCTTATCAAGTTCTGTGGTAAAACTCGAATCTATCCTCATGCCAAAACGGTTCTAGGGCTAATGAAACCTCTGCAAGTAACAATTTGTCATTCCAGATACGATTCCTGGCAAAAAAACATAGGAACAAAATAAACTTTCGTCTTCATAATATCAGCTAGTTTGTAAATAATATTGAAGCTTACAGCACCAGTTCCCTGGTGTTCAGTGAAACTGTATGTATTATCCTCATCTACATATACAAGGAAGTATTGTGCAAACTAATAAGTCATCATCTGCCTAGCCTTTTCCCAACTATGTTGGGGTCGGCTTCCAGTCGAACCGGATGCAGCTGAATATCAGTATTTTACATGGAGCGACTGCCTATCAGACCTCCACAACCCAGTAACTGGGTAATACGATACTCTTGGTAAGACTGGTTGTCAGACTTTCTGGCTTCTGACCAACAGTAACGGCTGTCAAAGATCTACAAATGACAGCCGGGACCAACGGCTTTACGTGCTTTCCGAGGCACGGAGGAAACTCGCTATGATAAATGGTCACCCATCCACAGACCAACCTCGGCAAGCGTGGCTTAACCCGGAAGATCGGTCTATGCGGCTGTAATTATTTAGCCACGAGCTCCTCTGTTATGCAAACTAATAAGTATATAATAAAAATAAAACACGACGTTTGACTGTTATTTTACAACACGAGACCGCTTTTCTAATTATAGGCTTTGTTTCTCTAACACTGTTTTGTGTGTTGTTGATTAACGACTAAACTTACAAAGAAAAAGAACCTATGCATTCAAGTTTTGCCATAATACTTTAGAAATAGCTGTCACTACTGTATTTACATACGTAGCGTTAACTTTTATTTTTGTATAGCTTAGAATAGGTAAGCTCATTTATCGGCAAACCGAACGTAGAGAAACATGTCTTCGGTGAAGTGTTGCAACGGGCGATATATCCGCCTTTCGGTTTAGTTTGTTTTAGATAATTACGGCTAGCTGTCCGCCCTCGGCTGGCCTTGAGTTTCCCACTAATGGGCGTGCCATCGTTCAAACCGTGCCACTTCTGTGACGGCAACATGGGTTCATTAGCGCTATCACTCGCCGCAGACCCGAGATTGTGAGGATGTGAGCGTGTGTTATCTTTCAATGCTTTTAGCGTACAGATTACTGTTTCAGATTCTTTAAACAGGACTTGCTACTATAGTTTTTGAATGCATAGATTTTCTTATCCTTGTTCTGTCGGAGAATCAACATATTGACTACAACTGCGCCAACAATATTTACGAGCACTTGCCGATTTGTACGGAACGGATTATGTCGCTTAACACAATATTATCTTGTTAATTAATTTACCAACACGGACTTAATCATTTACATAATCTTAAATAGATTATTAATAGTTTACAGATAGAAGAACCAATTAAATGAATTGCAACTTAATATTGTCATTCAAACAGCGTAATTTCAAATGGCGGTGTGGCGATCGCCAGATGACTTGGGCAAACAATTTGTTATTCAAATTTAAAATTCAACAAGCCAAAACATGAGCAGCTTTGACAAGTCGTTGACAAGATACGAGCACCGACAAAAGATGTAACTACCTTATATACATACTTATCTACTGTCTGGGTTGACTATAAAGGAGCTGGAACCTGGTAGCCTACGAAACTCCATCAATCTTCGACTGACATTTCGAATTCAACAAAAAGTAGTTGTAAAATGTCGTGTGTTATTGGTTATTAAGTTGAGATGACGAGGCCGAGAGTAGTGTTGTGCATTGCTTGTATTGGAAGTGAGATCGCGACGCGACGCGTAAAACTGTCACGATAAGAATCGATCGCGAAGATACGGATCGACTCTCTCGATCGGAACTCGGTCTGCGATTCGTACGACAGTTGCCCGACATTCCAGAGAAAGCACCCCGTCTAGCCCCTACCCGGAACATCAACCTTAATAGACGTGACATAGAGCGGATATTTATTGAACACGCCCTCGATACAGTTCATTTAGAACAGAATAATTAAACTGATGTTCTGCTAGTAATAACATTATTGGAAACTCAGTTATAACTACTAAGAACTAACTCAGAACTTGCGTATTAATTAATATAATTGCTTATTGGTTTGGCCTAGCGCGGCCATATTTAGTAGAAAAGTGAAGCAACTAAATAATAATGCTACAGTGTGAGTAGTGTTTCGTCACATTGTCATTACATAGATCTTAGTCATTAAGACCTGAAGATGACGAAACATCGAGCTAAGAGCGTTATTATACCTACTAATGGACGGCGACAAATAAATTGTATGCAAACCATGTTCTATAATAGAAAAAGCGTAATTGAAACCTATGCTGTGATGACAGATTTTTTAAATATCTTTGCAAATAAAAATTATCAAATAATGTGTTCCGCAAGTATCAAATAATCTAGTTTTCAAAGATAGAGTCAAGCCGTTTTTCATTTCAATCATTTATGAACAAAACCAATGTCCGGTTTCATAGGATCTGTGTTTCTCCGTACTTTAAAACAATGCAATTTTCTGGGATTATACTAGTTTTTAGCGAAAACTTGTAAATGAAAATAATATAACTACAATAGCCGAGCATCGTGAGCAATAGAAGAATAAAAAAAAATTAGACGGGTTCCCGGTTTCTTGCCTGTACCGTTCTAATGCTGAATAGGGCTATAATCTTTAATTATTTTAAAGTAAACGACCTTTGTTTATGAATGACTGCGTTAATTGAAATAATACGGAATTGTTTTATGAGTATAAACAATTTTCATTTACGATCAATTAATTGCGCAGCTTCATCTTATAGGTTGGATGTAGGCGCGTTCCACTGGTAATGCAGGAGACTGCCATTCTATTACCAACCAAATGAATCTTGATTAATTTACACGTTACTAGGGACCCTTCCCAACAGTTCTAGACTTACGCAAGGTATATTTATTTAAAACTAGCTGGATGTTCAATGTTTAAAACAACTTCTGTTTTAATTACTTTCATGTAGACGTCTTCGTAATATTAAATCACAAAACTTTCTCTACAAGGCTTGCTTTACGGAAAGGAAGTGAAATATATTTGACGGTAGATAAATATTCCCGTGATGCCTGTTTCAGGGAGTGCTGTTGAGGGTCGGGCGGGTCGTTCACTCGATCTCGTCCAATTTATTTACTTTTTTCCCAGGTGTAGTGTTACGGCTATAAAATTCAGTTTTTGTTGGTCGGGCGCATGCTCGGCTAGATCTCCCGTCGCGAGATATGTTGATTTACGTTTAACGCGCGTGACCCCTCGACGGAGCCGATCATAGACTCGATAGACGATTCGAACTGGCGCGCACCTAAGATATCGCCACATCGCACTCGTGCCGATGTATCTTGGGAAATATTTCGCGGTGTATAGCCTCCCCGCCGGCCACTCGGACAAACATTAGTAGATTTCTTTGTGTTTCACACGATTCATTCTGTTTTTGCTACAGAAATACGTTTTCAAATAACATTTTCTAGTTCCTACTAGTTTATATGATTTATTTGGTTTAACCGGAATTACTATATGGATATACTTTAACATCGAAGTTTATTTGAGCTGGCTGAATCGTTTGCAGGTACTAAAACCTGGGTTCCATTTCCGGGAGATTTATGCCATGCTACCAGATTGTAAGGGTTAAAATACGACTTTCACAAAGATTTAACTGCGTACTTAATTAATGTACCTACATTATGTGACAGGACCTTTAAATTGGATATTATTTCAATTAGCTTGAGACGTAACAATGTATTATTGTATGGAAATATTGGACTCATTACATTAAAAGTGGTAGTTGCGTTCTGTTTGAAAGCAGCGACAATGTTTGACCTTTTCCCTTCATGAAACAACAATAGTATCTATTTCTATATACCTAGATACAATTCAATTCAAAGACCTACAAACGTAATAGGTAGGTACAATCTGTTCACGGAACTCTTTCAGCTAATGCATGTACTTGTCGTAAGTAGATGCTTATTTACGGTAAAATTTAAAACAGCTGTTTATCATTGCAATTAACTATAACTTTTCTCTAAATGAGATAATTTACATGTATCATTAATGAAGTGTAGTGAAGAAATTTGCAAAGGATGGGAATGGAAGAAAACAGTGTTTATTTATCATGTGTGATCCTGCGAGTGGTAAGTCTGCTGAGGAAGTACGATATTATGAAGCAACCGTTATTATTAATGTGTGCAACACCGTCAAATGTAACTCGAAGTTTCGATCAGCGAGTGCGAAACACGAGAATACTAAGAACTTAAGGCACAACATCTTCATATTTCTAATAATACCACTACTTATCAAAATCGCTACCTTTGCTCCCAGAATTAGACCAGAAAGCAATGCTCCAAGCATTTAGCCATCTTTTCGTTCGAAAAGTTTAAGTCGGTAAATGCATTTTTGAAAGTAGGAATTGCATTCCAAAAACTACCGAGTCATCCCACATAACCCAAATTCAGATAGCATTAAAGTGTTGCAATACACTGCCGCGCAAAGCCTATAAAGTGATTTAAGTGGAATGATTGAACATAGAATATTGAACCAGAGTATTGGTTCAATACGCAGACGCATAAGGGTCATTATTCTATTTTCAAACATTCCACTTAATACATTTTAGGCTTTGTATGGCAGTACAGAAACGTTGCGCATTACGGGCATTTAAGAGAAGAAGAAAAAAACCAGAGACAACATCAAAACTTGAAGGTGAACATATCTTTAAAACACATTACGGGTTATCCGACAAATAAAAAGCCTCAGCTCAGATAACCACACTTCATTAGCATTTCGCTTTCTGCTTAGTTAGCGTCTTGTGTGATATAAGCAAGAAATATATGCAAATATATCGTAGATGTACACATTTTTACATTGTGAACGCTGATATATATTCAATAGATCTACCTGTTTATACAAATTAGGTGGTGCCTAAACTATCAGGACATCTTTGGAGCGGTCGTTATAAAATTAAAAACATAAGTAGACTCAAGTATATAAAAAATCAATCGATGTATTTATTGGTTAATATATAGCTTTTAAGCGATTGTTTTTGTGTTAAGTGCTGAAATGAAGCAGTTTTATAATATTGTTTTACATTTATTTTAGTAACATATTCTTTTATTTTGAATGATATGTAAAATAAGGATCAAAAGCGATTTTAGATTTTATGCAAATGTGTGCGAAGCCACGAAAATTGCGAATACACACCCTGCTGTGATTATATGAGACATATTTATGGCACTGCTAATATTTTCCTTTTGCTGCATAAAAAATTAAAACATAAAATTATTAATGTTTGATATATACCGGAATATTTTTAATATTTACTTTAATAATTTGAGAATGCATTTATTAAACTGGTATGGAAATCCATAGGCATTTACTTAGTAGCTGCTAATATTTTAGAACTCTACCATTTTCTTTGTAACCTGTTTTATTTAAATCTGTGAATAAATTTCAATAGAATCGTTCCCGATAATCAAAATGTTCTCACAGATGCGATTCGCAACTATTTACCACCGTCCAATCGCAGTAAAGCACAATAAAGTTGGACGTCTTCCGGCATCCGTCAAACGGACTCCAGTGGCCACTAGTTGCGCAACCCGCCACCCAACTAGTTGGCTCGACAAACCACCAAGTTGGGACAATTGAGCGATTTGTCAACTATTGCATTAGGTAACCGGTCACCGCGGGCGACTCGAAATTCTCAAAGCGTCGGGAACATACTCCGCTCCTCAGTCTCTTCTTACATTACATCGATTCGGATAAAAGTCGGTTTCGATGCGGTAATGGATACTTTGTCAATCAATAGTGACGAGCATCGCCGAGCGTGGGCAGGGGAGAAAGCAAACCTCGCAAGAATCGCATGCTCCTTACGCAAGATATATCTGCAAGGAACACAATGAACGCGGAATGCTTGCAGAACAAGCTTTTTGGATATTTATTGGATAGATTTTGTGTGGGATGGATTTACTTTGGTGAGTTACACGCAGACACTAACGCGTTTATAGCAATAATAGTTTAGTTGATATCTTGTTGAATAAAGTGCCATGAAACAATCCAATACTAAGCATCATAACGGAGAAGTTTGATGCAATACAGGGTATTGATGGATTCAAAATATATTAACAACTAATACATAATAGTTATTTTATCCAACTAACATTTTAAATTAACCTTGTCCCAAGAATGCTAATACAACATAAATAAAGAGCATTCCGGGTAACGGTAAGTTAATTCAGTACAAAGTTGGTAGATAATTATATAAATAGGGTCGGAGATCTGGCGAGTAAAATAAAATACATAATACATAACATAGATGGCGGTATCGAACGCGGTACAATGTTACAACATTATCAGGTCATGACGATCGAAGCCGGGTGTCACTATCAGTACCGGTACACTCTTCGTAAACGTATAAACGGACTGGTTCCAGTATTGGGACTTGGTAGAGAATGTTCGATGCTTTGATACTTGTATGAAATATACCGCGTAGTTATTGGCTTAGACACTTTTATGACTTTTATACAGTAAGTTAAATAACAGAGGGCGTCCCCTTAAACCCATTAATCTACATAATTAATATAAGCAAGACAATAACCGAAAAACTTTAAAAAAAAAGAAAAACGATTCGCAACGGCCTGTTTAAAACCAAATTAGTAGCGTAGATATGTTAAATCAGAGCGGAAGAAGTAATTCGACGATTGCCCATCCTGAAAAAAAAGATAGGTTAAATGCGATGTTGCCGTGTTTTCCACATTTATAGACAAGTGTGCATGTATGCGTAAGCGTTGCTTTTACTTATCGATTTCTTTGTGTTTTTTTAGGGTTCCGTACCCGAAGGGTAAAACGGGACCCTATTACTAACGCTCCGCTGTCCGTCTGACCGTCTGTCCGTCTGTCCGTCTGTCCGTCTGTCACCAGGCTGTATCTCATGAACCGTGATAGTTAGACGGTTGAAATTTTCACAGATGATGCATTTCTGTTGCCGCTATAACAACAAATACTAAAAAACAGAATAAAGTAAATATTTAAGGGGGCTCCCATACAACAAACGTGATTTTTTTGCTCGTTTTTGCTCGATATTGATAACGGCAACAAATAGACGCTTGTAATATTCACAGAATATTTAGTTATATGTATATTCATTTTAAAAATAAATAATTAAATTAAAATAAAACAAATATTTAAGGGCTCCCATACAACAGACATGATTTTTTGCCGTTTTTATTGATAATGGTAAGGAACCCTTCGTTCGCGAGTCCGACTCGCGCTTGGCAGGTTTTTTTTGTTTTTATTTGGGAATTATATTTTTAGTATAAACGGACGCTATAGTATTGCTGATTAACGGAAATGCCTTTCGTTAGAAAACATGCTGTATATTAATACTTGGAATTAAAATGTTCTCATACCTACAGCTCTAAGAATTTGATTAAAAAAGAATGACAACGGAAATGACTCAGTATGATCCTTGTCGAAAAGCAGAATTCTCACAACTGTCAGCTTTATTATTCCCATAATATTAATTAACTATCCAAGTATTTCTTGCGTTTCTTTAGGCTGTATTCATCACGCGATATATTTCTAAACATGCGCCTATCACATAAAACTTTCACGTCTATAAAGATCGTGTAAGAATATCTTTCAAGAAAGTTACGTTACTGGCCCCATTTTCAGAGCATTTTAATTTGACTGCTGCGTCGAATGAATTGTGCATGGCTATAATTTGCAGAAAATGCATTCGAATAAGCCTAGATCTTTGATAACTTATTCCGTTGTTTTTTATCGTGTTGAAAGAGTAAAAAGACGGACTCGGGGAAACGAGTTGTTTCTAGACAATATATTTTACCAATTATATGTAGAGAAGACTTACAAGTTACTTGCAAGCCCGACTGCTGAGCATGAAGTCCTAGGTTCGATCCCCAGTGGGCAAAGTATTATTGGGTTTTTTCCGTGTGGAATTGCTCAGTAGCAGCTCGGAGTCTGCATTGCATCCTGTTGATGGCAATAGGCTCGCCCCCTATCATATGGAACTTAACCATAACGGCGAAATGAGAGTTACTATACACCTCTGCCCAACACTTCGAGGAATACAGGCGTGATGGTATGTTATGTTATAGAGAAGACAATACGAGGATAATAGTTTTTGCGCGTGCTTCTATTTATTTTATCTTTTTTTCTTAGTAAATCAATTCTATTATCATCATCATCAGCCTATTACTGCCTCACTACTAGGCGCGGGCCTCTTCACAGAAAAAGCAGGATTTACGCCTTAGTCCTTTGATTCCACTTTCATTGTGAAAACCGCCAAACAGTGGAAAGCGCTGCCCGAGTGGGTGTTCCCCGACAGCTACAATCTGGGTGTCTTCAAGTCACGAGTGAATCGGTTTCTTCTGGGCAAGCGTGCTCCATCGTAGACCGCATCATCGCTTAACATCAAGCGAGATGGCGGCCAAACGCAGGCCTAGTAATAAATAAAAAAAAAGTCCTTCACGCTGGCCTGGTGCGAACTGACGGACTACACACACCATCGAGAACTGTTTGGAGCCCTCTCAGGTGTGCAGGTTTATTCACTTTGTTTTCCTTCACTGTTAACGCAAGTGACAATCGAATTATGATCCGCACATAAACCCTCCTTATTACAAAAGATGGTTTAAACCAAAACTAAGGTAAACCCAGATTTAAAATATACTCATCCCTTTCTAAAGTCCTAAAACAAAAAGAGACGGGGCTATCTTAAAACCTGGGTTTTTCTTAGACCATATTTTGTAATAAGGGGGGAAAAGTCAGAGATGCGGACCGGGATTGAACTGATATCCTCCAGATTAGAAGGCAAGCGTTAAACCGCTAGGCTATCACTGCTAATTCTATTATAAGCCTTATAAATGTTGTTACCAGTGAAACAGGTTTGGTTGATTAATTGTCTATATTTTTGGGGTCAATGAAAACATCTACTAATGTTAGAAGTAACTCATTCTTGTGACAAAGATTTCAAGTCCCTACTTCTGCTAAAGGCTTAGAATCCTTTTGAGGCATGGAAGGCAGTGTATGTAAATCAAGTTTATTGAGCTAACAGCTATAACTATTAAATCAAAACCGCAGCGAGCAATATTATATCTTTGTATGTAACTAGGGACTTATTTATTCGTTTGCTTTGAGAATCTAATTTATGCAGATTATTAATTTGTCTAGTGACAGTCGAGGTGGCAGTGAACGTGCAGTTCTAAAGCAAATCTGATATGCATGGGTTGATGAGTTAAAGCAGGGCTGCAGGGGTGGGCAAACTATCCCGCTGTCCCCATTAATGGGGAAACGGGCAATGGGGATAACGGGAATACTCCAACTTTTTCGTCAGGGGCCAAAAAAACGCAAGAATTTTTTGCAAAGGGCATTTATATACATCAAAATGCATTTTATTCTGTCAATACTAACTTTTTTGGCTTAAATAAAAACAACTACTTGCTATGTAATTTTATAATTATCTATGTAGGTATTTATTTTATAACTCTTTGTTTGGATTAGGCTGCCAAAAATATATTTCCGAGGGCCGTACACTCTTGCTGTAGAAGGAAGGGCTAGCGGGCCGGAGGTGGCCCACGGGCCGTATTTTGTTCACCCCTGAGTTAAAGAATCAAATATGACGCCGAGCATTGGCGTAGAAACACATAAACCAAGGGTCTAGTACAAAATTCACCAAAAAAGTATCCTGAGTTAACAAACACGACCAGAGCGCCACCAAATAAAAGTAGACATACCAACAAACTAATTTAAATCGTATGTCGTCATTACAATGTCTAGTTTAGCTTTTCACCATACGAACATTCGACTGCATCCATTCCAATGTACTCCAGTAAAGTCTTCATTTTTGCGTTTTAGTCTATCTACATTCGGTTCAGACATTTTTGAGCGCTGACCCCGGTCCATGTGTTTCTGCGTCAATAATACCGGGATTCTCTTACATCGAAAAATACACTCAAGGTAAAATTATTGCGACATAACCAATTTCAATTGATCAAAAGCAACTTTGTTTCAATATGGGATACGTCGTATTGGTATATAATATCAATTTTGTTCATTAGTTAGTTAGCCGACCTCGGTGAACCGCCTGGGCTACCCGATACCAGGCTGTTACTAGGTCGACATAGATGCTTGCCTCGCGGTGCGAACTATTTGTACCGTTCAAGCCCACAGTTAGGGTTACACGCGTGCTAATCCAATACCAGATAAATGATACTCTGCTATGTAGGACGACGACATTTCGCCTCTAGGACAAACAAATGATGCGGTATGCCGAACACTTTACGCATAGTTTCGCTTGATGTAACATTTTGTACTGTTAGTCAAGCTATGTGATTTTAACACATTGACATTTGAGAATAAGAAATAGGAGATTGAATCTAGTTTGACGGTATTTAGTACTAGAAGGCGTAAGGTCAGTCTTGCGCAAATTATGTAAGCTTTTTTAGAACAATGTTGATGTTTGCAATATGCTGTTCATAAGATAAAGAACACACTGTCATGACTTGTTGTGCAATGAGAACGGTATTTAGGGCACCGGCAAGTTATAAAACTGGAAGGTTATAAGTAATTCTGAGAACCAATCCGATCCGCACTTATCCCAAATTGGATATCTTGTTTGAAATGCATTTGATGTTTATCGTACGAAAACAAAATCTGGCGTGAAACAAAGGCTGTGTCGGAGCCGAGAATAAATAGGAGGGTGTAGGTAAGTGAAGGATTGTGATCCCTGAGGTTCGTATGCCCCGGGCCTAACGTCTAACGGTGGATGCGCCCACTCCGTAGGTGTCGCCTGGCTGCGCCGACCATCCGTCCCGATGTACCCACGATTTACGAGACATCTCCTACTTTATTGGCCAAAGCGATTCACATAAATCCACTAAGTACATCTCGGGGTATAATTTTTAATGCAAAGGGCAATTTATTCTAGATTCTTTATAAGCATCGTTCTAATTCTAGTTTCATGATAATCTTTGATCTTTATAAACATTACTTCGTGGTAATATTATGGATAGTTAATCGGATAAAGAAACAAATAAGATCACAGTTTTACGAGTAATTTCGCTTCTTCTTTTTTTAATTACATCTAGATATGTCGAGTCTTTTACAGTGTTCACTAGTAAGATGTTGAAGTTCTTTTTATTTATTTTCGTTGACTACAAGCGTGTACGTTTTGTTATTTTTTAGTTTGTTTGTTAATTGTCTGTAAATCTTATTTTGAAGGCAGTACAAGAAACTAATTAAATAATGTACCCTATACAAGGTTTGTCGTAAAGGGGGGTACTAATCAGCGGGCAACTTAAAGTATCACTGATGATGATCTCGGAAATCAGCGTATTTGTTTGACCTCTCTGGTGCATTTTATATTGATATTAATTTGTGTTCCGTATTTTTATTTCGAAAAGTAGGTGTCTAAATAAGCCTGTTTTATATTGGTCTCGATTTTAACCAACCAGAAATATTTAGGTTTGTAATTTTAGAGTGATCAATAATAATTTTTATTTTGGAAATTGAGCCATGACTGTTTTAAAGCTAGTGTTAAAATTTCAAAAATCGATAATTTTTATTTCCATGCAAAAGTATTTTTATTTTAGTTTTTCCAAAAAATATTCGTCCTTGATTTTAATGAAAACACAATAGAAAAACGAAACAGCTGATCATAACGGAGAATAGATAGATTTTAGCGTATTTTTTATGAAATCTTTGAACAGCTATTTCTCTACTATAGAATTTTGGGAAAAGTTGTAGAACAAAAGTTATTCTTTATTATAGTTACTTTAACACCTCTTCAGATTAGTACCCACTCTCCGACTAACCGTGTACACAATAAACATATAAAGTAGTATAAACATCACACCATAGGAGAGTATTTGTTAAATGTCGTAGTATCAGTACAGTTATTTGTTAACGTGGGTTATAATCGCCTGAAAGATTGAGTGACAGGACAGACCAGGGGTCCGGCCGTCACACCGCACTACCAAGTCTAGACGCAGACGCGTCCGTTAGGCATTCAGACTCACACAACGTACCCGGAATCTGACTAGATATCATCTGCTCGCCGTTCGTTATTTGTTGACTTGAGAATAGATGGGGCAAACTGTTCGAACAACTGAAATTTGTTAGCAGTTATTTATTTACCTGTAAAAATACAGGTTAAACTGTACATTAAACTCTTTTCACCCAATTTGAGTCCTAACAGCTCAGTCATTTCGTAAACTAGATTGTTGTTTTATTTTATTTTTATTTTGTGTTTGGTTTACTAGGCTATTATTTGTTTTTGTATAGTAGTAAGTATCTAGTTATAAGAAATGTTGTTTTTTTGATTTTTTTGGCCTTTGCGTCCGCTTGGGGCGAAAAATAAATACTTTTTCTTTCTTTCTTTCTAAATTGTAGCCGTAAGATAACTGCTATCGAATAAACGTAAACGACATCATCAAAAACCATAAAATAGCTATATTATTCAAGTTTTTTTTTTAATTTTTATATTCTTTGTATGGTAACGTTTTGTAAAGAAACATCAGGAATCAACTTATGGTGAATTGGTGAAAAGGGTGTAAGTAGGTTTTAGAATTAATATCATTTAACGCAAGTAAGCAATAAAGTTTCTACTGTTAAACGATGAACAGGTTTAAATATTTTAATACATACCTAACAGTCAAAGAAGGCATTAAAGTGAAAGAATTTATATCTACACCGCCTAAAAATGGCAAAACAAGTATACGTGCACATTAAACTGTTAACATGTTATTATTTTTCACAGGAAACGAGGCACGTACGGCCTAGTTTGTAATACCGCGACATGTGTCGACCATTTAGTGAAATCTATCATACAAAAATCGACAAAGTGCGTGAGAATTGTCTTGTCACAGCAACGTTATTCAGAAAAATCGTAGGCTTAGAATGGAAAGTATTCTCGTATCCGTTTGTTACGGAAGTTGATCGTAAACATGTTATTATGTTGTTCACGTTACCTGTTACGATAACGTTTTATTATTATTTAATGTCATAATGCGGAACGAATAAGGTTTATGCGTCGAGTAAATGCTAATAAAATGTGTGCGAATTATTTGGTGATTATATTTTTACACGCAGTGTGAAGATGTAAACTCATTGATCGTGAATAGAAATGCCCTTCACTTGCATAAACACTGTTGTATAGAGTGTACGAGCAGTAGCAACTATTCTTGCACTTCTTCATCTCTCGAAAATAACACAATGTCGTGGTGAAAAGATAAGCCAGTCTTGGTAGCGGGGCTAACTATCTGGGGAGTGTCTGACGTACTTAAGTATCGTTACTAGTGAAGGCTCTTTTAATGCACCTCTATTCCTGCATTGGCACTTATCAATTATAATGCTGATCGGATTCCCCCCTAAAGGCAAATTAAGTCGATTGCGGTCAAACTAGAAACTCGATTGTATAGATATTAGAAATTTCGGGATTATTCCCATCTTCCCCCGCATGTCTGCCCCCGAATGGGGGAAAATGGGAATTTTCGTGTCATCTTCCCCCGAACTTGTAATCGGGGGAAGATAGGAATTAAAAGTTTCATTTGTCCCCGAAATATTTTTAATAATTTTTTTTTGTCCCTCCGCACCCAATTATGGTTTGAATGAAATAGACATGATTTTTATAAGAATTAATAAAACAAAATGATGACTACCAACTTTTTATAAAACAAATATTACAGCATTTTTTCGTTTTACAATAAGTAATACATAAAATATAGGTACTATTATATCTAGCAGTTTCTCTAATTTAAAATTATCAATCTAACAATCAAATATTAATAATAATATTCATCTACAAGATGTTAACGAATTCGTGTAATTCCTTGAAATCACATGATCTACTACTGGTATGGACTGGCCCCGCACGGGATTTAGCATGATTAAAAATAAAAAAATAAAATTCCTTTTTTTCATGCGGCTTTTTTAACGATCATATCTAAACCACCTAATAAGGATTCAGTTAAAAAATAAGATTTATTTTTTTGCAAAAAAAAATATTTTTGTGAACATTGCGATGCCACGCATAAATTAATAAAAGTATGGTGACACGGCTGGCAGGAACAATTAACGCAATATCGCTCTTTGCAGTCAGATAACTCAAGGCTCTAAAAAGAATCAGATATTGAAAACCAATTTTTTTTTAATATTTTTTTTTCGGTTTATTTTCGAAAATTCCCATTTAGTGTTAATCTGTGTCATTTATGTGTTTTTTACTGAATCCTTATTAGGTGGTTTAGATATGATTGTTAACAAATCCGCATGAAAAAAAAGAATTCCATTTTTTTATTTTTAGTCAAGCTAAATCCCGTGCGGTGCCAGTCTATACCAGTAGTAGATCATGTGGTTTTAAGGAATTACACGAATTCGTTAACATCCTGTAGATGAATATTATTATTAATATTAGATTGTTAGATTGATAATTTTAAATTAGAGAAACTGCTAGATATAGTAGTACCTATATTTTATGTATTACTGATTGTAAAACGAAAAAATGCTGTAATATTTGTTTTATAAAAAGTTGGTAGTCATCATTTTGTTTTATTAATTCTTATAAAAATAATGTCTATTTCATTCAAACCATAATTGGGTGAGGTGACACAAAAAAAAAATTATTAAAAATATTTCGGGGACAAATGAAACTTTTAATTCCTATCTTCCCCCGATTACAAGTTCGGGGGGAGATGACACGAAAATTCCCATTTTCCCCCATTCGGGGGCAGACATGCGGGGGAAGATGGGAATAATCCAAATTTCGCTTTTAAATTAGCATAAATTACCAATTTCTTTAAAACGAATCCTAAGATAATAAATCTCATCTCTTGGACTAGCACCTTTTTGACCTTTCGTTGATGTCTTTTGTATGAGATATTTTCTTAGTACAAATATAGACACTGGGCGAGCTACTTTAGTCACTAATTTAACTTGAAATACAAATATGAAAAATCTCTTGTTTAAATATCAACTTAAATTACAAAACATCATAACTTGTAAGAGGAAGAAGAAACAAAACGTATAGCGGAACAATTTTATGAATCAAAAGCAGTCATAAAACTTGTTCAGAGCGGATATCATTAATAAAAACAACAATCGAATCTAATTCTACGCTAAATTCAAATACGATTTCAACCCTTTATGTGCAGAATTAGTTTATAATACTCTATTAAGTATAACAATGACTATAGCAATTGAAAGTACATTTTAAATGCGTCCATAAATTGGTGGTTCGCAAGACATCATGATAACGTCACAAATCAAGCTGAACGTTAATTACTAGACCAGGTTTCTTACGTCTATGTGTTAGGGATGGGACACTGGTCTTGCAACCATCGAGTATTTCACTGCAACAACTTGAATCATTATTTTGCGACTCTTAAGAAATCAACGTAAAGTCTGGTTTATACGATGTCAGTGACTGGACCCAGTGACTCCGTTTTTTTTTTCTTTTGGACTGCTGTAAATTGTCCTATGGGACCGTTTCTACGTAACTGGGCAGTTATTGGTGAGACCTGAAGGGTCTCCAGTCAATGGGGGGAAGTAAAATACTTAATCTAAGCTAGCTACTTGTACTACAGTAACATCATGACTACCTGCAACAACAGCATTAAAGGCGACCCCTAGTGGGACTCGGACCTCGACTTAGAGCGTTGCTGGTGGGGGCTTAGGGGGGGGAGACAGCTTGATAAGGGCTAAATTATCGGTGTGAGCGGAATTTTGGACTCAGTCACTGGGTTCATGTAGAGTCCGCATTGGACTGATTTGCGTGGCGGAGGAAGCTACTGGGCCATGAAAGTAGACTGGGGGGTCTTCTTCTCTCGTGTCAACACGAGCTATACAGAAATAGCTCATGCTGTGGTGAAAAGAGTAGCCAGTCAGCAAGGATGATAGCGGGGCTGACTGCCCAGGGTGCGCCGGACGTGCTTAAGTATCGTCACTCGTAGAGGCTAAGCAAGTCAGTCCAGTTGTCTGGGGGGTTAGTCAACTGGACTAACTTGAGGGCGTGATTCAGCATCTGCCGGGGTTGCGGTGCATGCAGCTGCGAATCCCGCGACTCCGTCCAAGGCTCAGGAGAAGGAACACCGTGGGTTTTTAGCCCTTCGCCTTCCCCGGACAAAGGGTATCCATGAGGATTTTTCGATGATAAAAAAAGGACGCAATAATCAGCATTGATCTGGGTTGAAACTAGTGTCTACACGTGTCCAGTTGCAAGTCAGCGCCGGACTAACTTACTGTACTGTCACATGACTGGTCTCGTATAAACTTGCCTTTAGAATTCAATCTTAACAAGTATTGAGGTTGCATTTTACTGTCGGCTAGTGGTAAATTAATTTGATGAAATATCATTAGTATTTATGGACAATGTATTTCTGTGAAAGGTTTTAACAATCAAGCTTTTATCACACAATTTTGCTGCGAATATAAACTTTGGAATTTAATTATTCTGGCTTCCATGATGATAATAACATAGCACACGTATTATTTCGTTTATTCATTTAAATACATATAAATTACATTTTTAAATATTTGATCATAAAAATAAACATTTAAAAATGTAAAAAATAGTAGCCCACCGACATAGGGAACAGGGTCCAAGCTACCGGTGGTCAGGGCCTCAGAGAGAGGAACTTCCTAACAATACGCAATTGTCCAACCATTAGTAAAACTAGCCACGTCAAGTACTTAGGTATAATATTGGACCAAAGCCTCTCCTGGTATCCTCAAATTGAACAAATTACTGCGAGAATACGAAAATTTGTTTGGATTTTTAAATCATTACGACACATAGTCCCAAGAAGTGGTTTAGCAAAAAATCTTTTAAATGAAGTGTATATCTCGCTAGTTCAATCTGTAATAATATATTGTATCTCCATTTGGGGGGGAGCGCGTAAAACACGTTTCCTTGATGTTGAAAGAGCGCAACGGACATTAATAAAAGTAATGTACTTCAAAAAAAGGACCTTTGCCACCTATGAATTATACCAAATAAGTAATTTACTATCAGTCCGAAAGCTATATATTATACACATAGTACTAAAAAAATACAAAACCCTACCCTTAGATCCTAATCTACTAGCTAGAAGAAGGAAACACAATATTGCTTCCACCCCATTTGTAAAAACAGAATTTGCTAATATTCAGTACGACAAACGCTCATCTTTCTTAAATAATAAAATAAATAAACAAATAGATATACATACTAAATCGTTTAAAGAATGCAAAATGCTGCTGATTAAGTGGATAAATAAGTTATGCTACGATGAAGTAGAGAATCTTCTATTAAATATAAGGTAAAACCGCTTCCGTATAAAACAACCACACACATCCACACACATACGCACACACATACACAAACACATACACACCACACACACATACACACACCATCGCACGCACGTACACCAACAGACTAATGATAATAAATAAATATAAATATAAGTAAGTAAATAAAAATGAAAATAAAAATTATAAATTCAAAAACTTTTGTAACTTAGATTCTTTTCACACTTTTGATACTTTTATAACTTTAATTTTAATTTAGCATGTTACACTAATTGTAAGATATAAAAGAGCGGCGCCTCCTGGCACAGGCATCTATATGCTTAAAAGGAGACGCCACCAACTGTATAATGTACAACGTGTAATAATGAAATAAAACATTTTTGATTTGATTTTGATTTGATTTGATACGCGCCGTGTCTAGAAGTACCGCTTTCTGCATCAGGCCCTTGATCCAACTGCCCAACGAGAGCCTCTTTAGATGTTGGTCGAGGCTCTTGGCTATTCAGCCATTGGCTGTAACGACTATCGGCACAATGACTGCTGAGTCAACATCCCACATGTCGACAACCTCGTGTGCAAAATAAAGATATTTGATTTTTTTATCGTTTGCGGCTTTCACGAGATTCTCGTCATGCGGAACCGTGATATCAACAATCATTGCACTCTGTTCGATCTATCACCATTATATCAGGCTTATTGGCTACAATAGTCCTGTCCGTGATTATTGTTACTATTATGCTGAATAATAATCATCCCACTGTAGGGCAAAGGCCTCTCTACCCTCCTTCCACTCCTCTCAGTTTAAGGATTTCTGTGGCCAATCCTTCCAGTAAGAATCTAACTCGTTCCGCCATCTCCTATTGGGCCAGCCGCGACGTCGTATATTGTACGCATATGTATTGGGTGCTAAAATATCCTACACTTTCGCATGATTTCGTAAATAACGGTATTTTAGATCCCATGAGCCTATCGTCATTCATTTTCAACCCGGATTACACGATTTTTCTCCCATTTTCATGGAACCCAAAACGATACTTATGCTGCTAACTATACAAGCAATCAAACCCAAAGATCTCATGGCCGGTAGTTGCTCTTGCAACCACTTACAAATGTGCTGGTATCACCAGTAATTAAATAATAATAAACGTTTATTGAATCAAATTAAAATGCAGTAGGACACAATAAAGTAACGAAATCAGATAAGATCACTGTTTAGTTACGATTGGACATTTTTAGGGCAAAGCATAGTGTAATCATGGTCTGCTGTCTCCCAAACTAGGCGAAAAACCTGTATCTTGGAAGACAGAAAAGTAATATTATTTCCATGCGCTAAGCCCGTGTAAGACATTTAATCAAATGAGCAATAAAACTTTTCAATCCCATCCCTATTGCGCACTAAATAAAAAGAGATGTGAAGTTGAAACATTTATAGCCTAGCGGGTGAACGCTTGCCTTCCAAGCAGGAGGATCTGAGTTCGATACAAACCCGCACCGTTGACTTTTTGAATTCATGTGCTGATCAGAATTTGATTATCATTTGCGATAATGGTGAAGGAAAAAATTGTAAGGAATCCTGCACACCCGAGAAGGCTCTATTAAGTTCCCGATGGTGTTTTTAGTCCGCCAACCCGCAGACCAGCGTGGTGGACTAAGGCCTTCACCCTTCTTATTCTGAGAAGAGGCCCATTCAGTGGGACAGTAAATGGGCTGATTATGAAATTCGTTGGTACAGGACCTACAATCTTCTTCTTCCTACCCTTATCCCATGTTACTTGGGGTCGGCGCAACACGTTTTCTTCTTCCATTCCGTCCTGTCAACCGTCATGATATCACTGACACTTTTCTCTTTCATATCATTCTTTACATCATCCATCCATCTTTTCTTTGGCCTCCCTCTTCCTCTCCTACAATACTACTACTAAACTACAATTTGAGAAGCAGCAGTGATGTTTGCATTTCCTTCACATTAAATTAAAAAATATTACCTCTGTTACGACCGAATTTGACGTCAACAGTAAGTCACTTCAATTCACACGCTGCCTGCGTGTGAATTATTTCCTCCAAGTCATGTAACAGTCAAAATGACTGAGTTTCGTGGTATTCTAAAGAAACGACACTGTTCCGGTGCACGTTAAAGAGAAACTAGAGCGTTTTCTCAACTGGATTGCGATTAAAATAACCTGTGATAGTCGGACTAATAAAATGTAATTGAGTTATATTCACGACAACAGACTTTCTCTCAAAATAACAAACTTAATTTAACTAAGTACAACTGACATATAAAATCTAATTGAAAGCTATAAGTTTGAATCTTAATTGTCTATTTGCATTCACAGTTCTAATAATGTAACAGTTAAATAATTAATAATGAGTCGCCGATTAGCATTCAAATGTATGTATTACTTCGGATCATTTTCAACGCCTTACAGAACAAATTTTCCAGAACATATTTTATCCAGAGTTTAGCATAACATTTCCAAAGTTCTTTTAATGAGATCTCGTCTGTTCTCATGACGATTATAATTGAGTATATAAGAAGTTAAAAGTCGCACGGTATCTTCATCTCGATCACAGATAAGCGACTTTCTAATCGGGTCAAGTAACGTTTATGTTTACAAACTAGTTAAGCAACGGATGTATCTTGTTAACTGTAGTGACAAATGTTGTCCAATTGTTAGAGAAAAATCTCTTTATCTCCCAAATTAAAGAGTACATTTTAATTTTCTTGCAATGGGATGTTAAGTAGCTTGTAAGTTGATAACTTTAATTAAAATATTAAATGTTAGAAACCAACAAAGAGTAGGTTAATAAAAGACTGGTCCGAGAAAAGATAAAGATAAAAAAACACTTTTCGTGTGATTTGTAGTATTTACATCCGAATTCCGTCGTTAAAATTCTACGATCGTTCGCCGCTAATAAAGTTGTCAACATACTGAGATACAACCAATACCATTTCGTCCCAGTTTTCACGCATAAAATGTTCGAGACTACTTTTACTTCAACACTTTTACCAAACTTCCCGAATATATCAATTACAGACACGATTGCTTATCTGTGACTTGGAATTATTGTATTAAATGGTATTTTTACACGACGCAGTAAAATTTATGGCGTCTTTCAATGTTCCCAATAAGTGCGCACACGCAATGGCGCTGTCACGTCGCAAAAAGAATCAAAAGACGCCACGCAACAAGGCCTGCGGTTAGCGATTTTATATTTATAATCATCGTCGGCCGTAAAATAGTAAAAACTAAACATGCAGATATCGCTTATTTACATGTACGATGAATAAATTGTTGTGGAATAAATAGACGCGCTATCAGGAGGTTTCCTTGCCATTTTTTGTTGAATTAGCTTAGGTATGTTAATAATGCGTAGGACCTAAGGTAAAAACATAAAATAATCTTACGCAGCAATCGATTCAGTATCCTTTTGAAGTATTAGCAATATTTATATTTAAAATACTGAATTTCACAATTTTCTATCAAGCGACTATGTTAGTTTGCCAAATTCAACGTACCAACTTATTCACAAACTTAAAAACTCTCAACAAAACACAAAGATAACATCACAAAATTAAAATCAATAATTTTTATGTACGTTCACATAATTCATAAGATATATCTTAATATGATTCACATATAAGGAAGCTTTGCTAATAAAGCGTGATTAATTTCCGTGTTTAGCCTACAGGCTGCTACAGACAGCGCGTTAGGTGCTGCCGCGGGCCAGCGTGGCTTAACGTAAGCATAGATAACAATTTTATAAATGGAATAGTTTATTTCGAATTTAGTCGTTGAATAATTTAATCGTAGAACAGTTTGCGCCGCCATTTTATTGGAAGAGTTTTAGAAGACGGCTCTGTTTCCATTCTTGTTTTCTTTATATCTATAACATATTGATAACACAGAAAAAAACACAAAAGTAATGTTTGCAACGTGTGTTGCTACCTTATGTAGATTTTAATATCTTTAAGGTGAACAATTTCTATTCTTAATTTAAATAAAATTAACTTCTACTAGAACTTTTTTTATTCAAACTCTTATTGTGATCGCAAAAGAAATAGAAAAAGATATTAGAAAGTATCTAATGGCATTTAAGAGGGTCATTTTAAAGATAACAGTACATTAAAAGTTAGAAAGCGATTTTGGCATTGGTCAACCAAGAAGAATGAATATTTTAATTAAACAAATGTTGAACACTCTCATGAAGTAGTGATAGCTTGTTTTTCATGCAGGAAGATATCAGTTGAAACTCTTCTGACTTCAAATTCAGAATTTGATTATCACTTGCCTTAACTGTGAAGGAAAACATCGTGAGGCAACTTGCACACCTTAGAGGACTCAAAAAAAACTCGGTGGTGTATACAAGGTTAGTCAGAAAGGGGGTACTAATCCGAAAGGGTGTTAAAGTACACATAATAATGAATAACTTTTGTTCTACAACTTTTCCCAAAACTCAATAGTTTAAGAGAAACAGTTGGTCAAAAATCTCAAAAAAAAACTCTAAAATCTATCTATCCCCAGTTATGATCAGCTGTGTTTACATTTTAGGTCATATTTTGGGTCATGAATTAGAAGCACCAATTTCTAAATTTGTAACTAAAGCAGGGATGAAGAATTTTTGAAAAAACATAAAAGTAATTTTAGTGGAAAAAACATATCGAATTTTAAAATTTTAACACTTGCTTTCAAACAGTCATCAGCGATACTATAAGTGGGCTTCGAATTAGTACCCCCTTTCCGACTAACCTTGTATAGTCTACCATCATGCACCAGGACAGCGTGCTGAACTAAGGGCTAACCTATTTCATTCTGAGAAGGGGGGCCCGTGTCCAGTAGTTCGCAGATTAACAACAAGCACATCTTCAGCCCAAATAGCCCATATTTGGCAAAAAAATTAAATTGGACAGCAAAAGCATCTGCGTGTAATCCGCTAATCCAGAAATTTAAAAAAAAAACAGCAGCTGCTCAACTGACACATAGCATAAAACAAAGTTAAACAATAATGGTTACAGTTGAACTATACCAGAAGGATTCGTTTAAAAACTTTAAATAGATTACATACCTGTAGTATTTGGGCACTATTGGTATTCTTCGTCTCTCGTGTCAGCACGAGCTACACGAAAATAGCTCATGCTGTGGTGAAAAGATTAGCCAGTCAGCAAGGTTGGTAGCGGGGCTGACTGCCCAGGGTGCGCCGGACGTACTGAAGTATCGTCACTCGTGGAGGCTCTTTTCACTATTGGTATTGACTTATGTTTTTGGGTAACATAAACGTGACATTTTATGTCTTAAAACAAAGCCATAGCATAACCAAAATCAGCCCATTACAGTTCAACTGCTGGGCACGGACCTCTTCTCTGAATGAAAAGGGTGTAGGTCGTAGTTCACCACGCTGTCCTAATGCGGGTTTTCGGACTACACACCATCGAGAACTTTATGGAGCCCTCTCATGTGTGCAGGGGCCTAATTCTCCTAAAATAAATTGTTGCCAAACGCAATCGAACCACAACCGTCAGTCAGTTTTTGTTTTCGAAAACTTTCAAAATGATTGATTTTGTTTTTTGTGTCAAACAATTTGATAGCTTTTGAAATTGAGAACTGTCTGAATGAACGGTTCGGCCTTGGTTCGGTTGTGATTTATCAAGATTTATTCTAGGAGAATTAGGCCCCAGGTTCCTTCACGATATTTTCCTTCACCGTTAACACGTCATAATCAAATTCTTATCCGCACATAAATTCGATAAAGGCAAAGATGCGGGTCGGGTTCGTACTCGGACCTTCCTTCATGGAAGGAATCCGATCAACCGCTAGACTATCACTACCTTCACAAAGCCATAACTCAACTTTAAATAATATACAGCTTAGTTGAAAATTGAGGACGAACAGTACTTAATAAGGCCATTCACCATTGTAACGAGGGATCTACAAAGGTACTCGAGCTGGCGTGATGTTCCTACTAGAGATGGCATAATAATTCAAACAGCTCACTAGAAGAACAGTTTATTATCTACACAGATGGACAGAAGTGTGTCGGTAGTAAATAGCTTTTCGTGATAGCAGAGCGGGGCGCGGGGCGCGTGTGAACTTTGTGTTAGCATTATGGGTAATCATACATTTTACGCCGCTACTATTCGGAACTATATACACTTAGGCTTATTAATTTATTTATGTTTAATTTAAAAACGTTTAATAGAATACATTTAAAAGTATGTTATTTGACTACAATTAAAAGTGAAGCAAAATATGTTTAATAAATGTAGGAATAGTCTAAAATTGTAAGAATTATATTTGGATAATTATTTCTTATTTATTTAACTTGTTTATGATTAAGAAGTACTGACAGCGGATTGTGATAAATAAGAGCAAGTTGACAGAGGCAGAATAGAGGGGGCATTCTCGGGCAGACCGTCGAATGGGACGGACGTTCACAATTGTTATACTAGTTGTTTGTTTTGGCTAGGGATTCTTGTTCTTATTTTATCATCTTAATAATGGTTGTGTAAAGTATTATGTTGTGATCTAGTTCATGTTACTAACACTAACCCAATTACAAGTACTCTCAGTGGTGGAGAGTCTATGTTGGTTTTATTTATTCCATTTACCTTGCCCACAATACTTACATATTGATATTAGCTATAACTGTAATGATAGAATCACCCCAGAAAGCTAAAAAGCTATTAATCCTATTAGTAAATTCAATTTTGTTATTAGCTATCCTTCGGGATAGCTTTTATCAGAAGTGGGATAGGCTCCATTGCCTATCTTATTTTCTGTGTAGATTTGTATATAGAGTACAAGTTATTACAAGACAGAAAGATAATTAAAGAAAAAAAAAAAACGTATACCTACCTACAAAAAAAAAAAAAAAATATTGTGAACGTTCCTCCTTTTTACGAATCTGTCTAATCGTAATTGTTATTTTAAATGTGTTGAAAGTTGATTCTAGGACTCTCAACACGGGACAGAGGATCTGCCGACCTGTTGCAACACGTCGAACCTCGCATGGACTTGTCGGTGCTGCTGCCCAGTGTGACATGATGTGTGATTGCGTCATGCCACCATGTGTATCGCCGTCAGGTACTGAAGTGCGAGCGAGGTAACGGACAAGCTTATGATTGCAATCAATGCCATAAGCCTGGTAAGATTGAACCATTTGTATTTCATCCTCCCGATACGTCTTTTAATGATTTTAACTTGTAGTGAAGTAGATCATGAGTGTAATTTAGATGGATGCGGACGAGATATCCTCTAATCCGTGATCTGTGTATTCAATATGTGTTTGGCGCGTAAAGGCAATTATTTGAGAGGCTTAATTTCTTGCAAAAGAAATTGAATATTTACTTGGGACGCCTTCTGTCTGATCAGTTCACAGGAACTGTGCTGGTTTACATCACCTGGAGTTACCATTATATGGTCTTTGAACTGGTAATGTTTGGAGAGTTATAAAATAAGGACTCTCAAATTTATTTATTTATTTTTGTTTGTTTGTATTTGTGTACTTAAGCGTATAGTGTTTGTGTATTGGGCATAAGTCTTGCAGACACATAGTGTATGTGTATTGGACGTTAGTCCAGCAGACACGGTAACGTGTGAAGTTGCTCTTGTACAAGTCAACATTGTACGAGTAAAATAATGAAAAGTTTAACAAGAAAAATAAGTGCTTCATTAAATTATGTAACATGTGTCGTAAGGAGAGCTAATGTTGTGCTATCTCATGTTGATGATGAGAAACGCTAACGTCGTGCTTCTTTCTCTTGTTACCTGTTGATGAAGAGAAACGTTAACGTCGTGTTTCTTTCTCGTGTTCCCTGTTGATAACGATGAGAAATCGCTAACGTAGTGCTTAATTCTCATTGGCTGTTTACGTAAGCCTGCGTGGTCTTACGAGTTCTCTTTAGCAAGTTGCGTTGCTAAAAAGATACCTGTGGCTTTATTAAAAATGTGTGCTTTTATGTAATACAGGTGAGGATATTGACAATTAAGAAACCACGCCTGGTCTAGTTGCTGCCAGTCACGAGTATGAGCCGTGCTTATGTAGGTACATGAGGTGATACCGAGCTACAGCCCGTGGCACCGTGCAACGCCGAGCATCGTTCCAGGCTTACATCGATGTATGATGAGCTTCTGCCTGCAGCAAAGAAATGAAGAAAATATAACGAGGATGTGGTTTGGTATTTTGTTTATTCTTAGAGCTCTGTACTCCTACTATTTTTGGTAACCTAAAGACTGCTAGATTAAATTTTGAGTGCATGTTTTTTTTACGATGATTTTTATGTGTAACAACCTTAAGGCCCTGTCTAAGCTTTATAAGTAGTTTGGTTCATGCACTCCCTTGTTTACATTGCACAGAGGTGTGAATGTAATTGTGAATTATTTTTATGTTTAAAGACAACCTGAGGGCTCTGTCTAACCTTTTAACTAGTGTGGTTCATACACTCCCTTGTTTACATTGCACAGAGGTGTAAATGTAATAATGAATTTTGTTGATGAACATCATTGAGGAATTATAGATACGTGATTACCATTATTGCAATATGAAATGGTCATGAGATTTATTTATGTGTGTTACAATGAGATTTAGAACAGAGCATTTAAGTTATATAATTTAGCTCTTAGAACGCTTACAGGACCATACAAAAGAATATTTAAAATGTTGCACTGTAATAGATATGAAAAAGCGATTATGGTGCTATTTAGTACCATAGATGACCTTTCTGACACTTTTATGTATCATTCATGAATTTTATGATTGGATAATTATAGAAATCAAGTTATTACAGGAAAAAAAAGAGAGATTGTTTGTATTATTTTGATTATGTTAAAATGAGAATAGGAATATGGTTATACTTACCTACCAGATATTTAGGATAATATATGATGATGTATGTGATAATATATGATGAGATGGAAGTCGTGGGGTGGTCGGCTCGTTAGGGTTGGCGAAGCTCACGTTGCAACCTATAAACGGTTGGAAGACGTTGAATCGTCAACCGCCGGTGAAGTCTCACGGTGCATCTCCCACCTAAGGCATAGGTCACTTATTGGAAGTCGTATAGTGGCTGGTAAGTGAGAGAGCTTGACCAGTGAAGCTTGCGGTGCAATTTGTGGCAAATACAGGATACATAGGTTACTTACTGGAAGTCGTACAGTGGCTGGTATGTGAGAGAGCTTGACCAGTGAAGCTTGCGATGCAGTGGGTAGCAGACGTACAATAATTATGAATATAGGATTAAAATAGTGTGATTAAATGTAATATTGTTTCACCATCACGGGCATAGGTCACTTATTGGAAGTCGTATAGTGGCTGGTAAGTGAGAGAGCTTGACCAGTGAAGCTTGCGGTGCAATTTGTGGCAAATGTAGGATGTTATGATGAAATTATGAATACAGGATTAAGATAGTGTGATTAAATGTAATATTGTTTCACCATCACGGGCATAGGTCACTTATTGGAAGTCGTATAGTGGCTGGAAAGTGAGAGAGCTTGACCAGTGAAGCTTGCGGTGCAATTTGTGGCAAATGCAGGATGTTATGATGAAATTATGAATATAGGATTAAAATAGTGTGATTAAATGTATTATTGTTTCACCATCACGGGCATAGGTCACTTATTGGAAGTCGTATAGTGGCTGGAAAGTGAGAGAGCTTGTTCAGTGAAGCTTGCGGTGCAATTTGTGGCAAATGTAGGATGTTATGATGAAATTATGAATATAGGATTAAACTAGTGTGATTAAATGTATTATTGTTTCACCATCACGGGCATAGGTCACTTATTGGAAGTCGTATAGTGGCTGGAAAGTGAGAGAGCTTGTTCAGTGAAGCTTGCGGTGCAATTTGTGGCAAATGTAGGATGTTATGATGAAATTATGAATAGAGGATTAAGATAGTGTGATTAAATGTAATATTGTTTCACCATCACGGGCATAGGTCACTTATTGGAAGTCGTATAGTGGCTGGAAAGTGAGAGAGCTTGATCAGTGAAGCTTGCGGTGCAATTTGTGGCAAATGCAGGATGTTATGATGAAATTATGAATATAGGATTAAAATAGTGTGATTAAATGTAATATTGTTTCACCATCACGGGCATAGGTCACTTATTGGAAGTCGTATAGTGGCTGGAAAGTGAGAGAGCTTGATCAGTGAAGCTTGCGGTGCAATTTGTGGCAAATGCAGGATACATAGGTTACTTACTGGAAGTCGTACAGTGGCTGGTATGTGAGAGAGCTTGACCAGTGAAGCTTGCGATGCAGTGGGTAGCAGATGTACAATAATTATGAATATGAGATGATGAGAATAAGATAGATTAACAAAAATATGATTTTGTCGCCCAAATGAGAAAACTCATTATCGCGAATGTGAGTCGAAGTGGTGTGTTGGGCATGAGTGGCATATGAACTTGCCGCCCAAAATGTGAATGTGTTGCTAAATACCTATGTAAAAAAAAAAAAAAACCAATGTTGTGTGATATTGTTAAAGTGAATATAATGGCATTTAAAATGTTTGAGTTTGATAGAGCAATCAACATTTTTCTGGCCAATGAAAGGAGATTGAAAATATTGGCCATGTTGACAGATCCATGGGTATTTTCAATCTCTTCAGAGATATGATAAGAGTGAAAAGGTACGAAAATGCGGTTAAAATGTTTGATTTTGATAGATCAATCAGCATTTTGATTGCGAAGGTTGAAAATATTGAGTGACCATGTTGACAGATCCATGGGTGTTTTTGATATTTAATTATTTTGAGATAATATGTAATAGAATAGATTTACGTAGAATTATATATATTTACCTGTTGTTAAGTTTGAGGACAAACTTATTGTCAGGAAAGGCCGAATGTTAGCATTATGGGTAATCATACATTTTACGCCGCTACTATTCGGAACTATATACACTTAGGCTTATTAATTTATTTATGTTTAATTTAAAAACGTTTAATAGAATACATTTAAAAGTATGTTATTTGACTACAATTAAAAGTGAAGCAAAATATGTTTAATAAATGTAGGAATAGTCTAAAATTGTAAGAATTATATTTGGATAATTATTTCTTATTTATTTAACTTGTTTATGATTAAGAAGTACTGACAGCGGATTGTGATAAATAAGAGCAAGTTGACAGAGGCAGAATAGAGGGGGCATTCTCGGGCAGACCGTCGAATGGGACGGACGTTCACAATTGTTATACTAGTTGTTTGTTTTGGCTAGGGATTCTTGTTCTTATTTTATCATCTTAATAATGGTTGTGTAAAGTATTATGTTGTGATCTAGTTCATGTTACTAACACTAACCCAATTACAAGTACTCTCAGTGGTGGAGAGTCTATGTTGGTTTTATTTATTCCATTTACCTTGCCCACAATACTTACATATTGATATTAGCTATAACTGTAATGATAGAATCACCCCAGAAAGCTAAAAAGCTATTAATCCTATTAGTAAATTCAATTTTGTTATTAGCTATCCTTCGGGATAGCTTTTATTTGGCACGACAGTGAAATAAGGCATTGTTTATACTATCAAGCTAAGTATTGTGATAGAGTCTAGATATTATATTATAATCTATATAAATAAAAAGTCCTGATTGACTGACTGACTCATCAACGCCCAGCCCAAACCCTTGGACCTAGAAAGCTGAAATTTTGCACAGAGGTTCCCTTTATAATGTAGACAATGAACAAGGAAGGATTTTTCGAAATTCGAAAGTTTGTATGGAAAATCGTCACTTAACGGTTTAAAAATTTCACGCAAGCGAATTTGCGGGCAGAAGCTAGTGTTGTATTAAAGTCAACTTCACTTTGATCGTTATGAAATATTTTTGCTTTAAGAATCCACTAAAGACACAAAGTATTAGAGAAAAAAATTTACTTCCTCGTGGATCTAATGGTCGCAAGCGCAACTGCTGAGCGTGAGGTCCTGGGTTCAATCCCCAGGTCGAGCAAAGTGTTATTGGGTTTTTCCATGTAGAATATCTCATCATGTAGAATGTGGCAGCCCGGAGTCTAGATTTGTGCCCGGTTGAGGCAATAGGCTCGCCCCTCCTTTTATGGAACTTAAACATAACGGCAAAATGCAGGTGTACCTCTGCGCAATCCTTCGTGGAATACAGGCGTTATATTATCATCATCATCATTCTGCCGAAAGACGTCCACTGCTGGACATAGGCCTCCCATAAAGGAGGGGGGGTTTACCATAATCGCCACGCCTGGCAGGCGGGTTGGCGATCGCAGTATGGTTGTTAAAGTACCCAGAGAACGCTGTTGCCCATCCTCTAGAGAATCCCTTAGTCACATTTTACGACACCCACGGAAAGAGAGATGGGTTAGTGCTATTCTTTAAGTCCGGCACGACACGAAACCGTGATGTTATGTTATGTTAAAAATAATTGAATGATTTTTCACGAACAAAGTATTGTTTACTTTTATTCAAAACTAGCTTTTGCTCGCGGCTTCGCTCCCGTTAATTTACGGATCCCTAATTTTTTGATCCCAAAATATAGCCTATAGCACTCAGGGATAACGTAGCTTCCTATTGGTGAAAGAATTTTTGAAATCGGATGAGTAATTTCGGAGATTACCTCCTACATACAAACAAACAAACAAACAAATTCTACCTCTTTATAATATTAGTATAGATTTTAATTATTGGGCTGTAGTTATATTCCTCCCTCGTCCTACCTGTTTTATTGACATAGTGGTTGCAAGTGGCGATCTTGTGTACCATTCAGATCCACATTCCAGATCAGGGCAGTTTCGAAGAATAAGCATGCAGGTAGTGTTATTGTGATTTTCTGCTAGGAAATTCTCAGTAGCAGCTCGAAGTTAGGAACTGTGCTCAAAAAATGGCACAAGACTCGCACAAAGCACTTAAAACTATCTTCGATCAAATGAATTGTAAAAAAGTGCACTCCTGCTTATCTTTTCGGGTAGAGGCGTGACGTGTATTCAAGGTAATTGAAAATTCACTAGCACGCTCTTTGATATTTACTATCATTAAAAGAAAGAACTTTTGCTCTATAGCTTTTAAAAATACTATAATACATCCTTCCAAATTACCAATAAGCTAGTCGAGTTTATGTGGGTAGATGATTTTTGTATTTGTGTTTCCAAATATCATACAAAAAAAATTGTTACTTTTAATAATAGTAAATAACAGCCACGAGCGTGCTAATGAATTGTCAAAAACCATGTTTATTATTTATTTACATCCGAAGAAAATATAAAGTACAATAATACATTAGATAGAGTAACATAACTTTCAGCTAGATAAGCCTCATTACGACCATTCCTGGTTTAAGATCGAGATTATGACTGTCACCGATACCTATGTGATATATTTCGCCTCTTATCAAAATATGAGAAACTAATGCTGCTCTGGGCGACTACTTCCGTTGATAATAAAAAAGTTTAGATAATATTGTCTTAAAATAATGACATTTATGAATTTTCATGTAGTGTTCATAAAACATTGTGTTCAAATCAAAAATGTGTGGACAATTTACGGATTGTTCGAAGTCTGAACTGAGTTGTGTTTCCTGGACCATAATAACTATTTGAAACATTATATCTTTTGCTCGGATGAGCGCGTCTATACATTGAAGTTATTGTCTAAATGAACTAATCGCTGTACTTGTATTTAAGTTTGAATCGAACAATCATACACATAGACTAATCTGTATTCTGACCTCAACGATCTCTGATTCTCAATTCCGAAAAACTGTTCAAATATAAAGCCATGACATCGGCGTCAAATATTTAATCTTATGATCTGTGCACGCCTTTACAAACATCTTACACCAAACATTCTTATAAGGAATAAAGATAATTTGATTGCTGCAGTACCATATTTGATAAATTTATAGTTAGGCCTCTTTGACGCAATCGACAGAATTATTACTTGTGTCCTGGGCTTTATTGCTGAAGCTCATTGTTTCTGTCAAAGCTTTCAAAGCCATAGGCATTTTGTATGGATTCGTAATCGCAATAGTGTGTGTTGTATGTGTATATGTACCTTACGTCTCATGTCCTATCCTCGTGGCAGATTTATGAAACATTTATGGGAAAAGGATCTGTTAAAAGCCGATTGGAATTTGAACAGATACATAAAATAGATATAACGTACTTTGATCTTGTGTTACTTCAATGATTGTTAACAACAGTTTGTATATAAGGGCTTTAAATTATTGCAATTTAGAGAAGAATTCGGGCTTTGAGTTATATTACATATCGACGACGAAAATAACTCCTAACTGACATTTTGGCGATTTTGAGTTTTTACGTAGAAAGCCTTAAAAAAATTAATCGTTTGCGTGAGCTAGCAGGAGCAGTTAAATTAACTTTCTATGTTTTACCGAATTATTGATAACTATTAACCCTTTAACCGCCCCAGTCGGATATATCCGACAATTTTATTAACCTCTATATGGATAGTAACGGACACAGGTATATCCGATATGGTCGAAATAGAGACGATTTTTTTTGTCGGATTTATCCGACTGAGGCGGTTATAGGGTTAAGCAACTGTGCATAAAATTTGCCATCAATAGCTCATAATAAACGATGTTTCCTGTAAAATTCCGTTTTGCACATAGGAGTTCTTGACACATTGTCGTTGATATACTATGTTAAAATTAAAAATTCGCCTCTATAAACTTCTTTCCTCAATCGTCTGTTATAAAAAATAAACAGCTAGAACATTAAATGTTTTCTTTTACTTTCAGATCTGTATAGAAGTGCTCGAGGAATGCAAAAGAAATAAACTCATAAATAAAACACCTGTTCTCTCTGTTGGGAACTATTTCAACGTACATGCAGGTGTTAATTCTATTAGCACTGGTGATACAAAGTGTTATCGACAGTCTTGACACTTGCTCTTTATTGCACCAAAGTAGCTGGTACACAAATGTACCTATTTCGTGTACCAGTCGACCAGCAGGCGTAGCATGACCACCGTAAACAAGGGTTTGGCCGACTGAAGAATAGACAAAATGCTGTTTTGTCATTGAGTATAGTCATTTTGTCTATTCTAACGTTGACAAAACGCTTTGACCCTGAAATAAGGGTTTGTACCACCATTTCTAGTCACTCCAGCGGCCGTAGCATGACCACTGTAAACATGGGTTTTGTGGACTGAAGAATAGACAAAATGACATTGTCATTGAGTATATGTCATTTTGTCTATATTTCCGTTAACAAAACTCTTGTCTACGGTGGTCATGCTACACCTGCTGGAGTGACTAGATATGGTATTACCAACCTCATCTTTTTTAATCGACTGTTTTGTTAAATAATACTAGACAAATTTTCCCATTGCATGCCAAAGGCATCTCTTTTCATACAGAGAGGAACGAGAATTGATCACCAAGCTTGCTCACCGCGTGTTGACGCCTTCAAACCATCAAATCCAAATTTCCTCAAGATGTTTTCTTTCACCATAAGTCAGTAGCGTCTACGATAAACGTAGAAAGTACGTATCTCATTACTACAGTCAGCTTTAAGTTGCTTAAGTCTGTTAACCACGATATTATTTTTCTTGTAGGATAATCTACAATATGCTTGATATATGTTTTGTCACAGTAGTACAAGGCCACAAGCGAATGTTAAGTGAAGGATAATCAGACCTCAGTTCTAGGTAAGACTACATTATACCTGAGGTGTACCGTTAAAAATCATTTGTACGCTCCAAGCTTGGTGAGTTGCATAACTTTAAATACAGAGTTTAGGTATGTTACCTCGATTATAAAGTAGGTTTAAATTTACGTATTGTACGTTATGTTAGGGGCAATGAAGAGTTGTTTTTGTATCGTTATGTAAACAATAAAATCATCTTGTAAACAATACTTCTTTTTAGCAAATCGTTTACAGATTCATTTATAAAGACTGATTAAAGAATTTAGTGTACAGAAAAGATAAAATCATTCGGTCCACAAAGATTCGAAATGTACGAGTATGATCCTAAAATATGAGTGACATGCAAATAGACAATGAAAACATGAGTAACGAGTGTTGCAAGTCACAAGAACACTATCATAAGGAAAAATCTCAAAATGGTGGCGGACCAACAAAAATTGATGAATCACACACAGCCGGCGCGCTCGCCAGTCGCCGCCAGTCGGCTCAACCATTACCAATAACAATTTCCCGGACGCCATCTTTGTTCACGATTCAGTAAGCCACAGAATCATAAAGCTTCGCGTTCTCTCAAACATGAATTTGTCACACGAGAATATTATTTTTCCCTAATTACTTTCTAACCATACTTAGAGTACATTAAACAGAAAACAACATAAAATATCCGTTTAACACAAACCATCAACATTTTATAGTTCATTAGAAACCCCAGACTGAACAAACAAAAATGTTTAGAGAAATCAAAATGATTCAATCATAAATTGAAACTATGTCCAAGTACGATACTTGGGTAATAATATAACTGATAGGCATTAACATAATGTGTATGAATGGATAATATAATATTTTTCCAGTCACGATTTCGAAATAAGGTAATGTGCGAGGGTATTCGTAACTCTCTGTGTAGATATTTCTGTGCTCAACGAGCGATATGATCGGACTCCCCGTCGCCTTATTGATAAGGTTTCCATACTTCCCGTGTGTATCGGAATGCTTCTGAGTTTATTTAATGTAATTCCTATCTGTATGGTATTCATATACGGTATTTAATGTGTGCATTTAGGTTGGTATTAGTTTTAAATGTGTACCTCGTTACGCTGCTTTGTTCTTATAATGAAATATATTATTAACATTACACCTCAAGGGTTAAAACGATTTCGAACAATAACCAACATTGGAAATCGAACGGTGCTATATATCAAGCGATAGAATAGCCACCGTAAATTGAAAGCAGCGATTATGATGGGCAAAATAGATTCGCCCGGGGTCGAGGCGACATCACGAAGCGAGCCGAGGGTTAAAGAGCGATCCTTCTAAGCTGGTTCGAGTTATGGGCTCAGCCGACACAATGGCCAATTTCATAGAATTTCCTTTGATGGATACCAGTTAACCTGAAGCAGTTAACGGTGTTTTGCAATCATTTTAAATTAAACACACATTTAAAACCCTATGCCACTACATTAAATTTCACTACCCTATTTGTTTGAGAATTTCAGATATTTATCTTATGTTTTGATCGTAAACAGGAGTTTATTATTTAGAGAGATATATTGGAAGGTACTTTAAACATCACGGGGAGCCAGAGGACGAAGAAATACGTTCGTCGCAGTGCTCTGAGCAACAATCGAATAAATAATAATTTTATCTAATTGTAAACATAAGCATGATATTTGGATTCTTCTCTCACGTTCCTTTATTATAACGACCAATAAGTTAGGCAATGTTCACCAAAATTCATTCTCTGGTTAAACAAGCGTTTACCTAAAATTCTGGTACCGTGGAACGGGGTTACTTTGATACATTTTTTGAGCTTCATGTGTTTGTATCTTATTTATTTTCGCTTTTAGCTGCTACACCAAAAATATTTTATATAGATTGTGAAGTAACTGAGACATATAAAATCACATGGACTAGATAAAAAAAACTACAGAGCATAATTTTCGATAAAAAAGGAGAAATATTCTATTATCAAAGTCGGACCGTAGACTTTTACTTTTATAACCCGTTTTATCATTCAGTGTCAAAGCAGCTCCAATTAGGACTCGAATTTTGTACAAAATTAGGGATGTGATTTAGTATTTTTATCTTCGCCATCTAACTTCGCAGACACCTCTATACTGTATGGCAAAATAGGAAAACTGTCAATGTTGCCTATACAGTTAAGTTAAAATGCATAAGTTCCATTTTTACAGAGATATAAGAACAAGAATAAATTTATTGTCTCAAAAAGATTACATATAATTTATTTGAAGTTCTAGACCTCGCACTAAGATTCCCTGTGTCGTGAGATCTAGGCTCCTTCGTTCCGTTAACAAATATTATCGTGTTAATGAAGACAAATTTTCGGAAATGATGTAATTACATACATTTCTAATAAAATTCTTAATCTAAAGGAAATATAAAGTAAAATAAAAAAAATAATAATAATAAAGTACATCTTTAGTGTTTCATTCTCTTAAGAATATGAATGAATGAATGATATGTATGGGTGTGTGTGTGTTTGTGTGAGTGTGTGTGTGTGTATGTGTGTGTGCGTGTGTGTGTTCGTGAGTATGTATTTGTGACCAGACAATGAGTGGAAGAAAATTGTGTAATTTTAAATTTTTTAATTAACTATCTTAAGAATTCTTCCGTCATGTCATATTCCAGCGTAAGAAGCCAATTTGTAACTGTTACTTTGCATTTTTATTACTTAATTTTAATATGTTGTGTGAGACATATGACCAAATGCAATATTTTAGTAACTATCAATTTCGCCCCTTGATATCAAAGTAACCTCAATCGCTGGTATATCTTTCGTGTAAAGAGTTGTTTAACCAGAGAATTAACCATTTATAGGGCTAATTTTCACATTAAGGCACGTGAGAAATAACAATTACTTGGCGTCACTGGCGGTGATATTGGCTAAATTCATGTTGCTGGTCGCGTTTGAGCGCTGTGCCTGTTTAAGGTCGATGCGTTTTTAGCATAAGGATGACCATCAGAGATCGGAATAGGTAGAATATATTTACCTAAACTTCGAGGAAGGAAGTAACATAGAGTGGATACTTATTGGACTTTAGTTACAAATTATTGATTTGAAAAATCATTTAACATTTTTTAAGGTTCCGTACTATGTAAAACGTTAAACAATGTATGTAATATGTAAAACAAAGTTTTTTAATTTAATACTTTTAGTACGGAACCCTAAAAAATGTTATATCATTCTTCAATAAATAATTTGTAACTATACATAAAGTCCCATAAATAATTCGTGATTTTCAAATCCCGGGATTAAAACGTCATTATAATTATTCCGGGATTTTAGATGAGGTATTATCCACTCTATGTTACTTCCTTCCTCGAAGTTTAGGTAAATATACTCTACCTATTCCGATTTCTGATGATCATTCTTACAAGTTTCGATAAAATCGACATTAATATCAGAGGGGTGTCCAGTGGGATGGTTACAAGCGCTGTATAAGTTTCTGCCCTATAAAGGGAGAATGTTGGTGAACACCGACCTTATTCCCTGTTTATCAGTGGATGTATTCAACGTATACGGGCTGATGTGTTGACGCATGATTACACATACCTACATAAATATTTCACTAACATACCATACTGCTCTTATCTTTACAGGCCAAACAGAATTGTAAGCATTACTAGAACCAGATGCTTCTGCAGCTACACAGAGCACTAAGACTGGTTTCTGTATGTGTCGCAATAAAATTGCAATTGCAATGCAAACTGTACTGGTAAAGTGATAGCAAGATCAGCTGCGGACCCTGAGATATAGGATGAGGATTGACCCAAATTTTCCTAGGTAGGGTTTTATATGAAAATTTCTCGATACAGCATAACTAACATCAATCATGACAGTTGATGTGTCAATTCATTGCATAGTAACTACATAGTTGTGGAGAAGTCGGATTGTTAATACAAACGTTGTTATGGCAATTGTTGACCTGTCAAAATCATAGCCACAGCGGTTACGAGTGTGTTGCACAATTAGAATGCTGGTTTCTGAAATGCATAGTGGGCCTGTTTTATTTTAGTCTCATATCATAACTAGTGTACTAAGGATGCAGATTAATAGCCACATCTCTACTTTAGCTTAGACTAAGCTAATAAAAGTGTGTGCCACGCATGGGGAAGCTTGATGTTGTATCTTTTGAATAACGGTTTGTATGAGAAATCATTCCTGAAGTTTTCCATAACGAGGCTCGGAGCGGGGGTATGGTCATCGACGAGGATTCGTCACGGGCGCGACACGACACCGACACGCGGCGCTGCGCCCGCGCACCATCACGAGCGAGCCTCCCCCCACCTAACCATTCCAGCTATAAACTTAACGATTTTCAATATTCACTGCAACAGATTTCTTTTTTTATCGACGAATATTCCTCGTAAATTATCGGCTCCAAAGAATATTTTACATCAATCACGATACCGTTATGAAAGAATAATTTGAACAGTTTACATAATTATATCAAATTAACTTGCAAATGTTTCGCCATTCGTTGTTTTGCCAATAACGGCTAAAGAATTTGTAGCACATAGATCGAAAGTCGACGTCGTAAACACCAGCCTTAAGGATTACGTGGGCATCCGTCGCGATCCTTGTGAAATAAAACTTTAAGAACATCACAACGACAATTCGACACAGAGTCGACTGGCTCAGCGATCACAAAGCTTTCTCATTAAACCGTCACCGGTCGAAGCCGTGACACTAAAAGTCATTCCGACTAAAAAAATTCTTCAACCCGTTTTGTTACATTTCTCAACGCTCGGAAAAAGAGCACAAAAGATTTTCTTAGTTGAAGCGTGACTGTCGTAATTAGGTGGCGAGAGCACTGGTCGTGTTAAACGTTCAGCCGATACATAATACAGAAATCATCAGCAGTTTGTCACTGCATTATGCTCGCATGTGAGTGTCACTAGCGTGTATGCATCACGCGAGATTATCTCCGTTATTAAATAGCAGCTCGTACTATGTGCAATTAACTAACATACTTTATGACTTCATGTATGCAATGTTGTCTGTGTAATATTTTTCATCTAAAGTCACTGTAAATATCTGTGTGTTGATCGAGCTTTTTTCTCTTAAGTAAGGAGAACTGTAACTGCTATGCAGAAATGTTGTTTATTAATTTATGTATTTTATTAGTCGATATCAAGATTGCATTTTTTGTAATATAATATTCGTAGCTATAATTGGTAGCGTGGAGCTTACAAGCCTTACAAGTAATATACATTTCTTTGGTAGCCCTCCGTTAACTTTTATGGGATGTGTTGAAAGATTGCTTATCTAAGTATTTTAGATTTTCCATTTCCCTGTATCAGAACACGAACAGTAAAACCAAACAGTAAAAATATTCTATTTTATGTGACTCCAACGCCGATGCATTTGGACCGCCAATCATTTACAATGTCCCATCACATAAAACCCCAGTTTAATAAGTTGCTTCCAATTTAAAATCAAAATTATTTTTAAGTCCGCTGTCTCTGAGAAGAGGGGACCCGACGGGGGCCGGATTATAAATCATAAATGCCACGTTAGTCCTGCCAGACGGCCGGCTTCGTATCGAAATTATCGCCCGCGAGCCCGCGTAAAATATACAAAACAGTTTCAGGTTACTGCGTCAAATATTTCTTTTGGATAACTAAAATAAAATGCGCTGACTCATTAGCACACAATTTTATCTTTCTAAGATCTTTCCTAAAGCGATGTGTTCTATAATGATCACACAAGTGAAACTATAAAACTGGTTTTTGTGATAATAATGCGGTTATATATATAGAAATACGTCACATCAAAAACAAGTATGTCAATTAAGATTCTGCAAGTTATTGAATAATTAATTGCGTTAAATGAATGTTTCGCTTTAAGAGAATCATTAATTGATTCATTACATTACAGATAAAGATGATTAAATTTAACAGTGTCATTAATCTAAGAATAGACCTCCCATGCAAAATGTAATGAATACATATTCTCACAGTGCTCGGTCCGACACACGCCACAATTTAAACTGGCTCAGTACTTCCGCAGCGGACCAACTCAAATAGAAATTGAGACAATTTATACAAACAAAATCAACTAAAATGGAGACATGACTGACAAACTCAGTCTAGTTTCTGTGATCTAAATAAAACAACTTACTTCCTTCAGTATCAGTCAAAATGTCGCATGTCACCATTGACTAATTAAACGACATCTAAAAAGCTTTTAATTTTAGATAAATATATGTATATAGGTCTGTGAACGAATAAACGCAGTTTAAGTAAAAAGTTAATGTCTTAAATCTACATACAGGTACGGTTAACTCTAATTACAGAGTAATTAATGTTTTGCATATAGTTTGAAATTCAATTTATCTCTGAATCACATTCTATGAATTCGTTATTGGTGACAAACCAACTAACATAATTATTCAGCATTGATTACGCAAAGCAGCTATAGATTAGCGAGAAGAGTACTTATTAATCAATTCTGTTAAATTATTATCAGTCTTTTGATCGGCAAAATAACTTTACATTGATATTGATAAACAAATAACGCCATCAAACAAAGCAATATGAGTCAGAAAATACAAAGCAATAAATAAATAACAATGTGCAAAATAAAGACGTAGAGGACAGACGTATGTAAGCACAATCTACAAATGTCAAAGATTCAAAATCTATGTCGTGCATATAACGAACACGGCACTCGTGTGGGCTAGAAAAGCAGTACATAAATTATTCTCATTGTTCCGAAAGGCGAATGATAAATGTATTTGTGTTCTTAATTTAAGTTATGCTATTGGTAAAAGTTGTACCGGTCCATTCGGGAAATCTCGAAAGTTACGTTACACCGCCGAGTTTGGTCAGCTCGAGACTCGGAGACTTCGAGCCCAGATTGGAATTAGGCGCGTTAATTGATCTATGTTTATCATGCTGGAGAAATAACGGCGACATTTCTGCAATTGTTAGATTACAAACAACTGCTGTTTAGAATTGCCAATCCTTAACTGTAATTGCTTGGTGTGCGGTATGTAATAGTACCTCTACATTTATAATCAGAGCTAAACCGCTTCTGTATCGTGAATTTGAAAGCGTTTTTCACTGAGGGAAGATTTCGTGCTGAGAATGATAGAGAAATAATGTTTGTCTACTACCTTTTTCGCGACTTTACTTCAGATTTATACGTATAGAGTGAAAAATAATTCAGTTGAGTTATTTTGCACTTTTAGACAAGTTGATCCTATTGAATTCAGAACGTAATTTACTTTGAAACCGAAGGCGTATTTTATTTCTCCATGTAGACTGGTATCCGGCGCGGGCGCACCGTTCACGTCTAAGCCTACAATATATCATTCGGAAGTAGCAAAAACTTGGTGTCGGATCGTTGTGACAGTAATCACAGGTGCAAAAACTTCCCCACAACTAGCTACAATTACAGACCATTTAAGGCCGACTACGTGCCTTACATAATAGTTAAAATCTTAGTGTTTTCTATAAAGAAATACTATCTAAAGTTTCTATCGGCTGTTAGTCTACAAACAGGGACATTAATGTATTGACGCCCTTTTCAACACTTGTCCTGAAATAGCTCGGAGCAAGTTCATAGTTGTTAATACGAGTGTCACCGAGAACTGCTTATGATAATTACACTTACAGACACTTAGCTAACAAGATAAGTTTCTGCTAATTACGAATAATTTAACAAAACATGAATGTTTAGCGATTTTGCAAAATAACATTGTGAGGTAATGATTCTAAGTAGTAGTCAATTGATTGAAGTAAGTATGTGGTATTAACTTTGTATCGGCAGTGTGTGCAGTGTCGCACATCGCGGCGACAGAACGCACGACCGTATCAAACACAGTTTGCAGGATTACTATTCTAGAAAAACGGCTGGGGGCGAATAGCGTTGCAATTACAGTCGGAGCGTCTTCTCGTCCGTCCGTCTGTCCGCGGATCCAAGATGGCCGCCGCATGCCTGCCCAAGATTGACTAGTAGCTGAATGCTTCTTTGCCAACGGCGATCTAGGTTGAGTCGATCTATCTGAGGGCATGCTGGCATGCAGGAATGAAGCTCTTGCCCCTCGGTAAATTAAAATACTTTTTGTTTGATAAGTGTTCTGTGATTATCTCGTGTGTTGGATATAATGCAGCCGTGCGAGACACGTCATTAAAACGCGAATTGTTTATTAAACTCACCGCTCAATAGTTGAGAACTTCTAAGTACTGCAGTCATACATACCTGGAACATAAAAGGGATGATATTAACCTCGTGTGCATGTATTACAAACGCGATAAAAACGTCGGACAAAACCAGATATAAATTAAATTTATAAAATTATGTAATACTGCAAAATGTCTTTTTATTAAATATATTAATGTCATAGTAATGCATTATGCATAAATTAATAGGCTATTTTAAGAGCATATAGCGGCATAAATTCAAATAGTATCTAATGTCTACGTAATTAAGTAATTAGTACTAATATATAAATTATTGAATGACTTGATAATTTGTGAATGAATGAGAATTTATCGTACGGTTGACCAACAAAACAGCTGTATTACTGAACGTTACCGAAACCTTAATAACAACGTTCACACATTAAAGTTTAAACGTTCCCCGCCTGTTGTGCACAAACCCATCATTACACAAATGTATTCGCTGTTAACCCAAAACCACATAAGTCACATTTATCGCCACATCAAAAAGCAATCAAGCGACAAAAGTTGGAGCGAGTCATCGAATGGAACTCCGACGAAAATATGTTCGAAACGCACCTAATCGATTCCACGGCGAGGCCACAGGTAAGCTCTACCCTAACGTAATTTACAAAGGTGCCTATAAAAAGATGGGGCGTCAGGAGCTGGATATAGAATTTTATTAACTACAATAAAGTGCATTTATTTATGCGACTATCACTGCAAGTGTATTTACTACATAGCTGTGTAAATAAATACCTATTGTAATGATCCTTGTTATTTATCGACGAGTAATTGTTTGTAAGGAGATTAAATATGTAGTTCGTATTAGAGCTTCTGATTAAGTACTTGTAGAGTTTATATGTAAATGATTAAAGTCTTGTTCTGTCTAAGTATCGTTCGTTTTTGCTAAACAATTTATTAAGCTCGTTTCTTAGTATGTTTTTTACTGTGTAGCACAACCATTCTATTTGCGTAGCAATTAGAGAGAAAAACGGTCAACTACATAGCTTCATCTTAATTGTTAACTTATCACGGAGTCATTAAGGTGTCACAGGTGCGCGAGACATCCTGACTACCGCCAGAGAATATTAATCGAGATTGACGTTAGGATACTTTGCGCATTTTTAATTTACGATCTAACTTACGCAATTATTATTAAAAAACTAAGAGAATTGAGAAACTTAGTTCGTTTTTGAATGTTACTATTGTTTTATAGCTCATGGACTAATATAAATTCGGTATGGCATAACTAATGCCGCCTCTGCGTAGGGGCACTCCCGCGCATCCTTTAACTTTGCCCCAGACACCCCCCGCTGTCTCAAGAAATATGTTACCTGCCCGACGATGGAGGAAACAAACACTAACGTATAGACGACGCTATAAATTTCAGAAATGACCGTGGCATTCTGATTAAGAAACTAATTTCGGTGCCGAGAATTAGACCTTATTTGTACCTCTACGTTTTTAACAAGACATGCCGTGTTTATTTAATTTAACTAAATGTTCTTTTAAACGTAATGATTGTCGTTTTTCTAATTACATAACAGGTACCGTAGCTAAATGTTTTACTTGTTTCTTTGTGACGCTTTTACTTTCTGTAGGTACGTAAAATTGATTTGTGACAGATGCATGTAGACATAAAACAATTTCTGCAATATTTTAATCGGAGGCTTCCATTGAATACGTACATAATAAACATAACTTTACTATTTCTATTGTATTGTCTTTTGTCTTCATTCAATATATAGCTAATACTTCATATTGAATAATTTAATAATAAAATAACATGTCGTGAAATTTACGATCCCACATAAAAGGCGATTGGCTCTGAGGTCTGGTCTCGTGAAAGCGCACGCGCACGCCGGAAGCCTCTCTCCTACATACCCGCTGAGAATCTGCGACTTACTGCGTTAAACCGACTTTAACTACTGGTTCACCCGAGTTAAATAAATTAATGCCTTACTTTTGATTAGATGGTCATTATGTCGTTGATTGGTAGGTAAAGGCGTCGGCCGCTGTATCGAGGCTAAACGCCATGGTAGCTATGAAGCCGGAAAATTTCTAGTAACGTAAGCTGACAGCGTATGACTCTGTTTGTCGTGTTTCTATAGTATATATATATATACTATATCTACAGCATTCTTACGCTGAGTGTAAGCCGTTTTATGAAAACTAGCCGCGTGACCGAACTGTGTCGGCACGTTTTATTTGATTGCAATCGCTACGGGGCATTAGTAAAGCCGATCGCCGAAATAGAGGGACATAAACAAACAACTTTATAAATGCCATAATCAACAGTCAACCGCTTGACATTAGTTACGCAATAGTAAGAAGAAAATCGTAAACCAAATCCGAAGGAATAAGTTGGTTGGACTATAAAAATGTTTATTGCTTTTCTTCCCACTTGTCCACAAGGTCATCGACATCATATATTTTAGATTGAATTTACAATGCAGCTAAATATGTACATAATTATATGATTATCATCAATTAATACTCAATAATCAATTAATCAATGCATAGTATATGTATAGAAATGTTTGTGCCAATGTTTGTTTTCACACCGATAATTGAGCCCTCATCAAGCTATTCCCCCCCCCCCCCCCCCCCCCAATCCCCCGAGGTCCGAATCCCACTAGGGGTCGTTCTTGGTGCTGTTGTTGCTAGTAGTCATGATGTTAGTGTAGTATACATTGTTAGCTTATGTAAAGTATTTACTTCCCCCATTGGCTGGAAACCCTTCAGATCTCGCCAATAACAGCCCGGTTACGTAGAATTGGTCTACAAGGACCATCTACAAGAAGTCAAATAGGAAAAAAAAGAAGCCAATGTTTGTTTTAGGTAAGACCGCCATTGTCCCTTGTTTTAATTAAATTGTTTCTCTTTTGGCTATTATTATGATGTACAATAAAGCATATTCTATCTATCTATCTGAGCAGCTACGATGTCAACGATGTGTTTTTCTTTATTGACAACTCACCTTAAAGTTCTGTCTCTGTCTTACTCTTTATAGGACAGCAATACTAGACATCAACGGAAGTAAACTTTTCTGAAAACGATGACATAATCAGCATCATTCTAATTGCGTAAAACACTTGTAATCGCATTGGCTTTGCTTTTGACAGGTCACCAATTTCCATAGCAACGTTTATATTAACAATCCGACTCCTCCACAACTATGTACCACGCAATGAATATTGTTGTATTGTCAAAATCAAAGCCATAGCGGTTATTATGTTTTGCGCAGTTAGAATGCTGATCAGCTGTTCCGGGATTATAAAGTTTCCCAGCCTTATCCTGCATAATTATAACCCACAGACTTTTTGGGTTCTCTACCGAAAGTGAATGAACCACGTTACATTTTTATAAATATGGAAAATTGACGAATTAACACTGAAGTTACATTTGACTTAACTTTGTTATCTTGGCATTTAAATCATCACAATCACGCCTATATTAACCGAAGAGTTGAGCAGAGGTGTGAAGTACACACACCAGCACATAAAGCTTCTACAATCTGTCAAACTTTAATAGATTTTCACCTTTATCGTAAAAGCGTTAGGTTCAAGGTTGATTGGGAAAATTTGTCAGTTTCGGGTAGCTTGATGTGCTGACGTCTGTACATGGGACATTTTACCGTTGTGTCTAAGGGAAGGTTCATATCTGACGGAAGATACGTCGCCGATCTTCCGCCGATGCACATAATTTCATACAAACATCTCACACCGTACACATCTGACCGAAGATGCGTTACTAAAATTCCTCGTGTAAATTACGCGACGGAAGATCGGCGACGTATCTTCCGTCAGATATGAACCTTCCCTAAGTCCCATGTAATGAGGGGCGATCCCATAGCATTTAAATCACAATTAAAATAGTCATAACTGTAAATAGGAATCACGAAAAATCGAATTAGTATTACCACTGAATTCACATGATTATGCTACGCTTAATACGGAACTTTCGTTACGTGAACTAATCTCACACTTTGTAATTTTCAGTTTATTTAGTAAGTGTAGGCGATCTGTTTGACACAAGATATTTGAAAAGCGACGTGATAATTATTATTTGGTGTCAAATAGTGAGAAAAGTCGTGAGAATAACATCAAGTGAACTCGTGACTCTGTATGGACACTGACGAGATGCGACGTCGCGCGATCACCACTCGCTTTCTGTAAAATTTTATAACTACTCGGAAACCTCATCGTAAATTGACAAGTTTATCTTTTACGATCAACTTACACTTATTATTTGCTTATTTTTCTGCCAAGTGCTTGTGATAAGTAGGTCGTTTCGCGTATCTAGATAAATATCATAACCTTTTAGGATAAAACTATACTTAATAGGTAACGGTTCACGCATTTAGCACTGGACCGAACTAAAGACGATGCTTAAGTTGAAGCATTTGCTGAAAACTATTAATTTTAATGACCTATGAGCCTATGACTCATATACACTCGCACACGTTAGCGGTACACATACACACCATTTAAAAGGCGCCGTCCTACAATGAAATATTCATTATAAGCTATCGCATGACCACTCTGTGATTGTTAGTGCGGCAGTAACATCAGTAACATGACTGAGCCAGGTATTGACCCCAGTTCCTACGAAACTTATAGTTCAATATTAAATTGTATGGGAAATACGGGATCCCATTAAATCACATAGCTCAAAACATGCTACTGGCGCCGACGACTAATTGAAAATAGCGAATACGCGGTGCCTAGATTCAGCGTATTAATTAAAACTAAAGATTCTCGCCTCTCCTCGCTTACGCTCAAATACCTACTTGCTTGCTACTATTTGTACATGCTCAACCCCACCCATGTCAGTACAAACTGAACATTAATGCCGTGTCGTAAGGGTTAAGTTCCAAAGTCTCTGTTCAAATGTTTCGTACACAATTTTAGACTATAAACAAAGGGCCTAAAGTCTACTTTAAGGTAAATAATAATAAGTATGAATGTAAAATCAAACAAGGAGCGTAGTTAATAATTTATTGATATAAGACATGCGAAGCCCATAAAGTTACCTTTGGCACACGTCTCGGTCTCTTTTAATTTGTAACTCGTTAGCATTAAGCAGCCGCGGCTGGCCGGTGAGCCCGCATGCTTAGATTAAGATTTTAGTCGCGGTCAACGAACATTTTCAATATTGTCGTATTTTATTGGCTCCAATGTTATCGGGAGAGTTTTAATTTATGTTGATCAGTACTATCTGCTGCTAATTATTGCACACTATATCTCTCGTAGCGAAGCCAGACAAAGTTGACATGAGAACTAACACCAAAGCTCTCTGCCATTTTGTAACATAGGACTGAAGTATGAATAACACTTACACACGTATTTGAAATAAATAAAGAGTCATTAGAAGGATGAGGTAACAGAGCTTCATTAAGAGAGTAAACACTCAAACCGAGCGTAACAAGCATCGGTGTGTCAAACAATAGTCATAACTGTTGAACAAACAAAAGTTATCGCTCATAAGACAGGCGTTTGGCCGAAATAGAGGGGGCGGTGCAAGCGGAGAATGTTAGAAAAACTTATAGAAAATGACAAGCGCCCGACAAGGACGGAAACAGCCATAACGTAGAAATGAGCAGGACGGATACAAAACTCGTTCTCCGGCATTCCGCCGCATGGTAGATTTAGGAACGGGGGCAGAACGATACGATTAGAAGGTTATGTTGTATTATTTTTAAGGATAGTTTAAATAATTAGATATCAATAAATAAATGAAAAATTATAGCCCAAAGCTTTGAACAAGTTCACGGACTATTATTAAAATTAATTTACGAGGCGAGGGAGCGGTTCGCCAATGCTCACAGTTTTGCAGGTCAGGATACAATCGATTTGTTACGTTGACAACTAAATTGATACAATGACTGGTCGTTGATCTCAAGTGATTGAATCATGCGTAGATGGAATCTTCGGTTTGAGCTTATAATAAATATTAGGTAATTTTATTTTTCCAAATAGTCACGATATTTCTCCACGTGTTGGGTTGTCTGTTGTATTTAATTATATAAATTAAACACGATAATTTTATTTTAGGTTTATTCTAAAAACTTCGTAAATCACGGTTTTATACACATAATTACACGTATGTTTTAATAATATTTTCCTAAAAGAATTACCTAATAACACAAAACTTACGAAAACATCTTTGAAAATAGTGCATATATGTCGGCTTTAATGAGCTTTCTAGAATTGTGTGTGACTATCACCTGAACAGTGCTGTATTTGTTTAATCCGTAATATGATATTAAATCTCTTTGTAATACCTGTACACCTACATTCAGTCAGTTTTAAACACCAATAATACCTTATTAAGATATTATAATATTTTTTAATCTATACAGTATAGAGTTCAAGTAGCGTCGATACCTTTACTATCATGAGATTAAAAAATATTTTATTAGTTATACAGTTATTCTCTGCGAAGCCTACACGGCTTAGTGAAACTAAATGTAAGTGTAAACAACTTTATTTCTCTCGTTTTTTCCTCCTCGTAATAAAAATATCTTATAGTAAAAAAATGAAATACAATATTTATGGCTGTTTGACAGTATTAAAATTTATACATATATCCCAATTAATCCCAATATATTGCCTTATTATGCAAATAAAGTTTAGATTATGACAGTTTAGGTCTACTAATATCAACAAAATGAGTCGTTTCTATGCGGCTTCACATCCTGTTATGTCGTCAAAGATTTGGAATAGAGTAAATTTTTTAAAAATTCTCGCTTTTCTGAAACACAACTCTATATTTGGCGAGCTCTTCCATCAATATTATCTATGGTTTGTTTGAGCTACACCACAAACAATATTGACGTCTATAAGGTCCGGAATGTAATTTGTAAGTGATACTTGTAGCGGGGGGCACAGCCTCGTGACCTTTGTTATTTACGCAGATTATTCCGCTATTCCCGCTGCGTGGAACAGATCGCTCCGTGCTAATATTGTATATAAGGTAGCATTATTAGTTTGTTATTGTTGTATTTTGTAGGGAGCCGGGGGGATACCGCCCACCACACGCATGCAACACGCAACGAGGTGTCGGGTTGCTTGTCGTGTAACGTTACCGCCGTGTAACGAACCTCGCCGCGACAAGTTATGACACGACAACAAACGCCGACACTACCCGTGATAAAGGTTTTAATTTATTTTTGATACTGACTCCTGGTAAAACGTTTTTTGCGAATACCAAGATCTTGATTCCGTGTTTCTAAGTTGACGTGTTAGTGTAACATTGGCGGTTTGGTTATATGAACTTGTTTTCAGCTCTGAAGCAGCTACGTTTTCAGCCAATACAAATTGGATAAAAATTGACACACAGATAGACCATGTCCTGGATTAACGTATAGGATACTATTTATGCGGGTACATGAACATTTAGTTGACTATAAATATATGTCCATAGCAAGCAAACGGTAGGTACTTACATAAATTTCAATAACTTTTACTTTAATTTCAATTTCAACGACAGGTGTTGATCATTATTTTAAACAAACACACACACATATTTGTTTAACATAATAAAATAATACTTATGTCTGACAAAGACAACCTTTAAAAACTTAGAAATCTATTTCAACGCTAGACGATACAAATAAAAGATATCCCAGATGTGCTTACTAAGGTTCTTAATAATACTTTATACTTTCATACATACAATCATAACCGTGTAACTACATATTTAGTGAATTAACATAATATAATAAAAAATACCCATCATAAACTCAATCGATCGTACCCTCAACCCTCGAGCAACAAACACGGTATTTTTAAAAATTTAAAAGCGATACGTTATATAAATTCCGAACATGGGCGCGACATTCGCCAACCAGAAAAGTGTCGTAATAATATGGCTATAAGTCATAAAATTCGTTGAAATACATTCATTCTCTGATACTCATTATGAATAATTCGTCTGCGAAACTTTTTCGAAAACTGTGTACACAACAGGAATTCATAAGCAGCATCTCCATTTTTTATGCTCATTAACCGACCGCACCGTGAAATAGTTGGTGCTTAGTATTAGTTTTAACGATTATGTATGCACATGTAGATAATCTTTACAACGTGTTCAGTACACACAGCCCATTGGCTCGGGATGCCTAAACAAATAATATAAAGGTATGAAAACTGTCACAGTTCCGTTCGTATTTACCTAGCATAAGCTCGGCCCTCGACGTTTGAAAGAATAAAAAAATGATGAGAGAAAAACGCAGCAACTTTTTACTTTTTTCTCGGAAGTGTCTGCGTCGACGCGCGAAGTGATAAAATACATGGCTGTATACGGTAACAAGTCTAGAGACAATGCGAGTGTTTTTGTGGGCAGTAGCAGCTCCTAGATCATTACAATAGCATAAAGTAGCCAGTTATGAAGCGGCCGTACGTTGTGAGAACGCGGTTTGCAACCGGTTTATATGGCTTAACGCTTTTTATAGGAAAAAGGATCCATCGTAACCCGAGCGATTTCTGAAACACTTGAGAACATTGAAATAGTGCCAAAGCTGCTCGCTTATTAGTACCCCACAAATCAATGTTACAATGTTGTATTTTAGAAGCCACCGGGAGCGATGCAGAGTGAGCGTCGCTACCTGTATAGAAATTATAACATAAAAGACCGATCTCGAATTATCGATACACCGCGAACAACCGATCCATAAAAGTCAGAAAAAGAAAAATCGAATATCGTATAAAATCGTATCGGCAGAGATAAGGGCGGCGACGCGTTCGTGCCGCGTAGCCCACGGCTGCGACTCGATATTTCATGAAACACCCGATTTATATTCGCTGCCGTGGTCCAGCAAAACTTTAATGTTCACCGTTCGTAATTACTGGCGAAAAAGGTAATATAAAAACATACGAACATTATGTTCACATGTTGATGCTAAACGTTAAGTTGTGATTGTGCAACGTGATTAGTTAGGATGTTCACTGAACTGAAGTTCTTATAAATAAAAAAAAAAATTTTACTTCGATCGCTGAAGAAAGTCCACTTACAACATCCTACAGCGTAGTTACTTTTTTTTAAAGTTTCATAGCATTAAAATCTAAACCTATAAATAATAATGAAACTTTTTTTCTAAATTAAACTTTAGGCTTTCCATAAGTTAAGCATTAAACACCAACAATGCGTTCAGCTGGCCATAATAAAATTAAAGTCAGTTGGGAAAGAGCCGCGGGTGATCACTAGTTCTATAATAATTTATAATTATAAAAATCTCACAAATGACAAGACTTGTAACGTTGCCATTAAACTTAATCCCGTGTTATTCATTAGGCAATTCCGAGTTTACGACCATAGATACCGGACAGTCCCCACTCATAGTAAAACTCGGATTGTAAAACTATTATTACTCGTATTATTTTGATGGCAATAATAAATTTAAGTCTCCTTATGGTAATACACGTCATCCGCTATGATGTCCTACTAATTATGTGAAGAAATGATATTTCGCATATAACTAAGCGAATAAATGTGGTAATTTACATGGCATCCTAGTTATTATCCCATCTTCTACAGATAATGCTATCTATAATGAAATTTGATTACATGTAAAACATTTTATCTCATCTGTAAACGCTTCTTGGTATAATGAGTACTTATCGTATATTCATACAAATGACACTTAAGCACTTTTCACTTCCGCGTGTCAAAAGCCTTACTGGAAGCCCCATACATAATTAGTGATTACATCGTGGATGAACATTTTCTCATTACTGTTTTATGAACTTTAGGAACGGTAAAACTATGATTGTTTCAGTAACAGTAGTAAGCTGTGAAGGTTCTTAAAACTATTTGCTATCTATAGATATCGAAGTACGTGTATCCTTACGTCTGCACCACGCAGGATCTTATCAGGCCACTGATAATGTGAATGGCGTGGCCACCTACTGGGCCTACCTAATTTAACTGCCGCTGCCGTACCATCGATTCGATAAGAAGAAGAAGTAGAATGAAAACTTAAAAAACAGAAGAGCTTTTGAAAATTTCTTAAGGTGATGAGAGAGATGTGATCAATGGACCGCAATGAATGAACATATATTCTACAAATATATGCACATAATATTTAGCTATAATTCCGTCAAACTAGATCGCTAGTTTAGATGCAGTATGCAGCATTTTCGCTCCTGCATGTGCATATATTTGTGGGCGGGAGGGTGGTGCGCTGCATTAAAACTAGCGGTCTAGTTTGGCAGAATTAAAGCTAAATATTGTATACTAGCTTTTGCTCGCGGCTTCGCTCCCGTTAATTTACGGATCCCTAATTTTTTGATCCCAAAATATAGCCTATAGCACTCAGGGATAACGTAGCTTCCTATTGGTGAAAGAATTTTTGAAATCGGATGAGTAATTTCGGAGATTACCTCCTACATACAAACAAACAAACAAACAAACAAACAAACAAATTCTACCTCTTTATAATATTAGTATAGATTTGTATGTCATGGATTTCCGCAAAGTAATGCCTGATTACATAATTTACACATTCTACCTACTGTATTTTTGTCAAACATCATCATCATCTGCCTAGCCTTTTCCCAACTATGTTGGGGTCGGCTTCCAGTCGAACCGGATGCAGCTGAATATCAGTATTTTACATGGAGCGACTGCCTATCAGACCTCCACAACCCAGTAACTGGGTAATACGATACTCTTGGTAAGACTGGTTGTCAGACTTTCTGGCTTCTGACTAACAGTAACGACTGTCAAAGATCTACAAATGACAGCCGGGACCAACGGCTTTACGTGCTTTCCGAGGCACGGAGGAAACTCGCTATGGTAAATGGTCACCCATCCACAGACCAACCTCGGAAGCGTGGCTTAACCCGGAAGATCGGTCTATGCGGCTGTATTTTTGTCAAACAAAAGGAATGTTATTTATTATTTATGTAAACACAATATCATATGTATATTATTGTAATATTTTGCAAATATATATTTTTTATATTGTAATTTATATTTTTATCTTATGAATTTGTAGCGTATTGAGTACAAATTAGTCAAATCATCTTGTACTCACCATCACATTTTATCACTTAATTTGATGTTTTTCTTTTTAACCCAAGACTGGTAGAGGTACCATAGTGCAAAGAAGTATAAACTTTATAAGTAAACGTTACTAAAGAGAAACAATGTGATAATATTTATATAAATTTTTGACAAAAATACAATAAGTCGTTTTAAAAGGCAAATAAATACATACATAAATATAATGCAATATTTGGAATGGGTAATTAATAAAATTACGTCTTAAAGGTGTTGATATTTTACGTAGGTATAACGTAAAAATCTTGAAAAAAATGAACTTCGAGGACCGTCTAAAGGCCTCCACCTTGACTCCTCAAACAAGTGAACACTAAACCTAGAGCAAAACTAGAAACTAAGGAATGATTACACAATATTTAACTTAAGATGTCAGACCAATATATTAACAAGAGTAATTGGAGCGGTTCATTCAGGTAGTCGCCCCTACTTGTCAGTTACAACATTTATCTGGCAACGTGTATCAACAACATACATTAGTTGCCGCTACAGCTTTTTACTTAAGATACGTATCTTGCCACATACGGATTTTGAGACAGTTACTTTCAAAAGTGGACAAAAAATATTTGGTTTTAGTGAATCAGCAGTTAGCAATTTGTCGCTACCCTAGTTATTAATGAACAACCTTTGCGTAGTAACCTAAGTTCACTACTGTAACACGGGTTTAAATTAAAACGTGTTTGGAAATTTGGTGAATGATAAAGTAAGTTATGTGCTTGTTACCATGCAGACATTAGGTTAAATTCCATAAAATCATCTGTCTCATATTTCTGACCAGCTAGTTTCGATGATATGTACTTAAAGTACACTAATTCTAGATTGATAAATCATTAGGTATTACAGTTAAAATACCTCAAACAAACCTTTTTTCGAAACTATTTTGTAAGATCAAGACATAACACCACTCTTAGATCTCTACTCACCATTTTTAGGAAAAAACATCTTGAACTTGAAGATAAGTAAAGAATTTCCGAAGAAATGTAACGAACATACCGCGGGAATCTACTCAGGTGCATTGAAAAGGTGCCAAGAACCGGTCCTTATGACAGTTAATACGAATACCGTTTTATTTTTAGAAACACAATAATATAATTGTAGGCTTACGTAGCTTTGGACTTGCCTCTTTAAATTTTTATGAAATGTTTAAATACATAAATGTTTAGATTTAGAAAATGTTCTCGTTTAGATTTCGTAGGAAGATCTACGAATTATTGCTTTGTTTATTAAGCTGCGATGTTTTATTAGTTTACTGTTTTCGTCATCATTCGACGTACAATAATCTTTATAGATAAAAATACCATTTTTATTTTTGTTTTATCCTAATCAAATCAACATAAGTTTTTGGTTACATGCAACAGTTGAAAGTTATACCCAAATATAACGTTGTAATTGTAAGTATTAATCAATCCATGCTTCGGCCGCGGAACCCAAACCATTACAATGTTTTTCTTTTTTTGTATGATTCAATCTTTAATACTTATTACTGTGACAGGTATATGCCCTTATCTGTGGCCAGTGTCTGATGGATCGATGTTAAAAAGCCTCTCTTATTGCCCGACCTCTAATCGACTGCTCTTTAATGGCCGCCGCAAAGCTTTTTTAGAATTTTTATTTAAATGTTTGTACAACAGTTCTGTTCTCGTTATCTTAGCACCTGTTTGTACAGCGTTTTCTAGTTTCATAGTAATAAAACTTCGGTGTAAGTAAATAATTAAATAAACGTTATCATTTAGATAACCAAATTGATATTCTCTGTTCATCTGTACTTAGTTCTGTATTTGTTTTTAAAGTTTCTTAAAGACTGTTTTAAGTGTTTTTTTAATGTAATACAGCATTATCTTTATTATATTACGAAACAATAAAAAGTCTTAACAACAGTTGTAATAAAGTTCTTGCAGCCGGCATGTGAATTAACAAAATTGATTTAATAAAATCTGATGTTCCGTATGATAGTATTTAAAAGCATTCAGGTAAATGATCAGTTTTTATACCCAGATTGAAGCCATATGTTGTACAACAATAAATATTCGTAGTAACACAGCGCGGCCTCCCACTAAACCCAGCCAGAGCCGACCACAATAGAACACGTCAGATTAAAAGATGAATGATTCCAATTTTGGCGTCCCACAACCTCATGCACCGACTCTACCTGAGATAAAAGCCTTTATTCACATCTCCCACCTTTTCAAAGCCATACCAACAATTTTTAACATCTATCGAAATCGGAATGCGCTTTAATAAACACAATTTTTAATTAAGCTGTGTTCAGAATTTTTAATGGTGGTTCGTGAATTCATCAGTTCCATAGCTAATTATGGCGGGATTGCGTTTATTTAGGATTGAATTGTGCAATGGTCGGGCGAACCAGGGCTGCATATTAAAGCTACGAGTGTCGGATATCCGACGTCGAGCTAGATGTACAGTCGCATGCAATAAAACTTAATCCACCATTTTATCTAAGTCAATTAAGATTTGAACGTGAAGGGAAAGTAAAACCTTTGTTCGATAACAGCTGAAATTGCTCAGGAATATTAGCATGTCATTTATTTGAAATGATTCATTGCTATCACTTAATCAACTCGTATAGGTTTTTGTTGTTAACTAAAACGGGCATGAATTAAGAAAATAAATTACATGCCATGTTTTAAATGTCCAAAAGCAACAGGGCTTATGTGACAAGCAGGCTGCGTCCACGGCCGCTGCCGACTGTACCCGAGCAATCCCGAACAATGGCTGCTAATAATAAGGGACGTCGTATTTACGAGCATACGTGCCCTCCGAGCTGAGACGAGCTAGCCCTATTGTGCTCAGACCTCCTATGATTATTTCAGTCCCTTGCACTTTTCCAGAAATCCCCTTTTTAAGTTTAGATTTTATAGCCTTTAGATGGAATGAATCAGGCGTCCGCCGCGTAAATCTAATTTACGCTTTACCGAAACGTTCATTGAATAGGAATTTTAAGCCGTAGCCGGTCGTAAGTCATTTTTAAAGCTGACGCTTTACTAGGCAGAAACACTTATGGGATTGTTTTTGTTTAAATATTAGTACCTTAATAATTGCGGATATTTTATTAATGTTTTTAAGTGTAGACTTAGGCTATTTATTATTTTAATTCCATCTTTTATTTATATGGGAATATTCAATGCATTAAGAACAAGACTGTACCAAGTACCACAAGTACTAACCGAAGACTATAAAAACGGCCATTAAAATTATCATCACACCATAGGCTTAAGGTACGGCACAGAGTACAAGGTCTGTAGAACTCTAAATACTTTATATGTTGGAGATCAATCAATCTTTTGATACACGCATAATTATGGCACTTATATAATTGTACCCATTTACATAATTACTGACATAAGGTTAGTAATCGTTTTATGCTAGCCCTGTTATAAAAGCTGTTGCTAGACTAGACCCACGCGGCGCGGTGACCTAAATACATGCGCCTGCGCTGCACCCGGCGTCCGCCAATCACACGCCGCCATTCAAATCGCCGGCGCCGATCCTAGTGTCTATAAATCTACAGAGATACATAACGCAAATTATAGGTAACTGAGCTATTAAATAATATTAGCAAATACCCTTTGTGCTAATGTATCTGGCTCCTATTAATTCTGTTTATCATAAGTTCTGTAGGGGTGTTAACAATGTTAAATCCTCGTATATTATAAATTCGTGCAACATTTTTTTTTGTGGGTTTCACATTTTTATATCTGTTTTATTACAAACATAGTAAAATTAAAATCCTTGTGAAATTAAATCTATTTTATGGTAAAAAATACAAAACACTTATATTATTATTTAAGAACACTTTTATAGATTTCTAATAATTAGGCCTTTATATAATTATCCTCGCATTTGCATTGCTACGGCAAGTTTTGCCCATGGAGCTTCCACTATTATAGACGATCTGTGGCAGCCCTGAACAGTGAAACCGCATAGTGAATAACCAGTAACCTTGCATGGCGCCTATCTCATTTGAAAACACCACTGTCACTGTTTAAACTCATGATTACGCTCAAAAATACTAAACCGGTTTAATTAACTATGCAAAAAACATTATGAACGGATCTGTACGAACCTTGAAATTAAATCTCATAATCTTAATAATCAAATAAAATTGAATTTGTTCAGGAATCATATAATTACGCGATAAACAGTTACAAATTATAATAACTCCTTTTATATAGGGTGATAGATAAGTATCTAACGTGTTGCTTAAAAGGCATTTTTAGTCATTTAAATTAATTAGATCAAATCTCCTGAAGCGATTAAAGGTGTTCTTGTATACAAGGTGTAACATAAATAACGCACAACCTCTTCAGGGGCCACTGCACTCATCATTATGAATAACTTTTATCTGGGACATTTCCCTACATTTATGTTCGCGTAACTCGTCAAAATGTAGGGAACAGCTGATTTTTTTTCACGATTTCAGATTTGGGTCCATATTAAAAGTTGTTCAAAATGATGTGTACTGTACAGTGACCCCTTAAGAGGTTGTGCGATATTTATATTACACCTTGTATATTTATTCGCATATTATACCTGGGTAACGGTACATTGCATGTTTATATCAATGTTAAAACTTTTTCTTCTAACAGAGCAACTATAACCTTTTTACCGTAAGGTGAGTCCTGACAAAGAATAAATATTAGATACAAAGAATATCAAATATTTAAAAAAAATAACGATAATGTAGCTAGTTTATGGTTTTTGATGATGTCGTTTACGCTTTTTCAATAGCAGTCTTACGGCTACAATTTACAAAATTACCGCTATGTTACGTTGAACAGAGTATAATAAGCCTAATAAATCGTGTGTAGGTACACTTACCTATAAAATAGACACATCAAGACATCGTTATTCGTTGATCATCCTGTGTTATCAAACTATAAATCTAGAATGAGATTAAAAAGTGTACCGCCATCGTTATCTAAGCGGTTATTTCCGGTTTAATATTTGGCTCAATAAATCTGAGCGAGTAAAAAAGTAAAGTTTGGTACACGGTATCGTTAGGAACACGAGAAGTCTCTTGGACGGCCGACAAAGCGGCCCAAAGCGAATTGTTACATCTTGACCGACGACGGTTTAAGCCCATCGTAAAATGCGCAAGCGGGACACCTACTAGCACCGTATTAACCTTGTACTAAAGTACATACTAAATGGGTAAAGTAATAAAAAAACTACGAGTCAAGTACTAAAGGTAAAAAAATTAGTCTTAGTGAAATATCATGGAGTGGAGATAAGTGTATAGAGGAAGACAAAAAAAGAATAAACTTATATCCTGCGCTGGATTCTATCACAAAAGGCTCACTTACACTTTTCGGGAAATGGCTGTTGTTTATAGAGATAATATTAAGAGGATGGACACCAATGTACACCTGTACATTAGTGCGGAAATTTGAAAAATATTTGAAAAACGATGAAAAAAATATATACAAGGTGTAACATAAATAAATGTACAACCTCTTAAGGGGTCACTGTACTCATCATTATAAACAACTTTTACTACGGGAAAAAACCGCTGTTCCCTACATTAATGTTCACATATGTTAGCGACACTACAATTTAATCGTTAAGGAGTGATTCTATCATTACAGTTATCGCTAATATTGGTATGTCAGGATTGTGAGCAAGGTAAATGTAGTAAATAAAACCAACATAGACTCTCCACCACTGAGAGTACTTGTATTTGGGTTAGCGTTAATAACATGAACTAGATCACAATATAATACTTTAGATAATTATTACAAGTTATTACAAGATCATAAAATAAGGACAAGCTAGTCAGATAAAAGGTCAGACTTCTTCAGCTGATCTACACAGAATACTCTAGACGAGTGTTCCGTCGTACGGTCCAAGAAGCAATCCCCCGGGCGCACGGAGCGAGCCGGTCTCCTCCCTCCAACGGGCAGTGGTGGTCCGATGCTGACGTCATGGCTAGTTAGGTGGCGGACAACAGATGGCGCTCACTCCACGAAGTTCCCGACACATAACACGTCAAAATGTAGGGAACAGCAGATTTTTTTTTCGCGATTTCAGTTTTCGTCCCATAATAAAAGTTGTTCATAATGATGAGTACAGTGACCCCCTTATGAGGTTGTACACTTATTTATGTTACATAATTATATTACCTGTCTTGTATAGCCATCGTGATTCAAATATTCACAGAAAACAAAACAAAGTAACGTGCTTGTTTTCTTACAAAATGGCCCCGCCCAACGAACATTTCCGTGACGTTTGAAACAAAATCCTCGAAGTTGATGTCTCAATATAGCTAGAAAAAAAATGGCAAATAGCCGAAAAGTTTTTATACAATTTTATGGCATTTTTTGGCATACATAGTGTATAATTATCGACACGCTTTAAAATAAGTATGCCATAAAATTTATAGATTATTTAGCATAAAAAGCTTCGTTTTTGTTTTTTTGTAGGTAAGGATTATCCTAACCGTTGACAAGTAAGATTAAGCTAGAGGTAGATTAAGCCGCACACACAGTGTTAAATGAGAGATTAAGTTTTATTTGTGCGGAGGTAGTCGTGTGAAGTAAAAATATTAGCTCATGATCACTTTTTAAGGGTTTTATGGTGAAATATTAAGATGACGTTGGGGCTTTAAAATTTTATCGAGCAATGGTACCTACATTGTTAACGTTTGTTGCAACCAAATCTTATATAATAACTAGCGACCCGCCCCGGCTTCGCACGTGTACGTTTTAGCTCAAAACCTTCCTCTTGAATCACTCTATCTATTAAAAAAAACCGCATCAAAATCCGTTGCGTAGTTTTAAAGATCTAAGCATACATAGGGACAGAGAGACAGCGGGAAGCGACTTTGTTTTATACTATGTAGTGATAATATTAGCCTGTAACCATCCCACTGCAGGGCAAATTCCTCTTGTCATACAGAGATAGAAAAAGCATTGATCACCACGCTTGCTCACTGCGAGTTGGCGATTTCAGACCATTAAGTCTAGGTTTCCTCACGATGTTTTCCTTCACCGTAACCAAATCTTAAAGCGTATAAAGCTCTATGGCTCCACAAATGCAACCAAATCAAACCACATCTTTATTTTACGAAAAAAAAGTGAAAATGAGAGAGCTTCAGCCAGCAATACAAGTAGATTTTATTCACAATATTCATTGTAGAGTATTTTAAATCTCCTCTCATCCTTAACGCGGGAATTATTCGCCACTCATCTACATTTAAATATGGCTACTTATAGAACATCGGTGCGATACTTCGGTACGCGAAATCATGATGCGAAGCTGCTAACCATTCACTTATAGGAATGCAAGAGCATTCACAGCGAAGTAAAGTTTAAAATAAAAAACTATAACACGTGAAGACTTGTATCACAATATGAGCTTTCGTCGCTCGAGGGATGAGCGAACCTTTTAAAAGCTTTTCCGAGGCCGTACAGGGCATTAAGCCCAAGTGAAGATAAACTTGGTAACAACCTCCGGACGATATGTTGCCTGCACCATAAATATATTTATCTACTTTGCTTTTGTTGGCAAGATAAATCGGCTCGTTTGACTAGTGCATCGTTTCCAGATTGAAATATACAAAGTGTTACCACTTTGTCTGCGCGGTTCTACAGGCGTTGTTCAGTTTCTGGTTCGCTTATTCACGCTTTCTTGCTATTTGTTAAATACTGGACGTAAAGTGCTAAGTTCATTACCTCAATAAATGCGTAAAGTAATTGAAATGCGTCCGCAATTTGAAAATGCTCCTTATTTCTTTAATTTGTTGCTCACCAGAGGAAAATCACATGCTAAAACATTAAAATGAAATGAACAGTGCGCGTCAAAACATCGTCATTAATTTATTAGTTGTGTATCTCGTTCGTTACTTTTTGTACAAAAATTTTGTGTTCAAAATGTTTTTTCCTTCATATTATAACATAATTTGGGTGCATGTTTTAATGTTGTTTCACAAAACATTTAAAAGAATTCACGACCCTTGTCAGGCGTGTTCCTACACATTTGTCCAAATGTAACTTTACAAGCGCCATTATATAAAATCAACATATTTTTTGTAGGCTGCATTCAATTTATTAACATTCGCACTGCTCAACTTCCAGGACTTGAAATGACGACAGTGAATACTGACATACTTTTTTGCTACTTAAGTAATGTTTTGACCACATTTGTTTATCAGAATGATTACTACGAATTCAGATCACTTTAATAAGAAACTGTATATCAATTTATTAATAAGACAAGGCTAAGTCATATGACAATGTGTAATCGTTAACACAATGATAGTAACACTAAATCTATCTTCAATGTAGGTAAATAACGTAGCCATAAATAAATAATTGTATACATTACAATTCACGCTTACAAAATAAAATAATCCCGCTTGAGAACCAATGACAAAACCCCTCTCGATCCGGAAACATATTCTTAGTTCAGATAATATATGAGTGTCGCTTAAGCAAAAGTAACTTCGATATTTCAAGCGGCAGTTAAGTTATTGGCCGTTATTAATAATGCGCCTTTCCTAACTTAATCTGACTTGAAAGGCATTGAGTCGCGCGTCGTGCAGCTAATGCATTGTTCAGACAATACTTTAGGCGTATGTGCGTATAATCGTGTCTCTATATCCTTTTACAGGCGTAGATATTTTTTACATTCAGTCTATTAAGCCGAGGTTAATCCTCTTCAGTGTTATCCCAGCTTAAATTCCATTCTTAGATGTAGAATGATAAAATAGAGCACGTAATTAAGGAGGCCAACTTTCCTAAAGTGTATTTAATCATGTGAGAGTTATTGGAGGCTCTACAGGCATCCGGTATGTACTAACAACCACTTAGTGCAGACGACCAACAGCCTAAAATATCATTATTATCTATTAACTTAAGAGAGATAGTGGCGTCGTTCACTTATAACTTAATTTGCATTCTTGATAAGGTACAAAATCTGTATTGCAACATACTTTTCTGAATTATTAATGTACCGTTCAAATAGTAACACAACTGAGATAAAATAGCGTATATATGTTAATTATCTTCATAAAAGATAAATAAAGAGGTAATTAATAATACATTCATACATACTTTATAATATATGTTTTCCATTTTCCATCTGCTATGAAATACAACGATTGCACGTCTGTTTCTCTGTCTCATAAAAGGGATGAAGACTCATGCTGGCATGCCTCAGTATGATACGTTAATAATAGTAACATTATATTAAATTATATTATAAACATTTATTTGAGTGAGTATTGGTGCAATACTTAATACGTTAAACAGCTCGTATTTATGCCCTTTTCAAGGTGTGGGTACAGACGTTTGTCTACAAAATGTAGGTAATCATACAAAGAATCCTAATCCTAACTAATCCTTCCTAACTAATATTATAAATGCGAACGTAAGTTTGTTTGTTTGTTACCTTTTCACGCCTAAACCACTGAACCGATCATCCTGAAATTTTGCATATACGCTGTCAGGTGTACAGAATCGGATATAGGGTACCTTTCATCCCGAAGAAAAAAAGTACAGTTCCCGAGGAAAACAACAATAACGATGCGATGCGTTGCTTTTCAGGGGGCCCAGCTAGTGAGCTGGCGAGTCACCGTCTGCCAACACATTTCAAATTAAAACTTGAAAGGCAGACGCCGTATTCTTCCGGCAATAGAGGTTAACCGATCCACAAAACACCCCTTTCCATAGACCAGATATTTTTCACCACATTTTACAATAGTCTTGCACCCACTTGGGACGGTCCATGACTGTACTCCAATAGTGCAGCCGTGGATAGTCCCCGGTTGGTGCCCCACCCCATTTTAGATTAAAGTTCTCAAAGAGGCCTCTGCGCGTTGGATCTGTGTCCCCGTGTATGCCTTCCAAAAGACCGGACATCTTCCGCACGGAAGATGAGCCGTGAACAGAGATACAAAATGATAATAAATGGCGCCACGTGTCTTTCGAATCTTGTTTGAATTATATTACTATGAAAACTTTAGTAGTGTGTTAAGAGTTGATTGTCAAATTCTAAATAAAAACGCGAGCGAAGCCGCGGACAAAACCTAGTATAGAATAATTAAAAAAATAAAACATGGATAGTATAGCTATTTTACGGTTTTTGATGATGTCGTTTAAGTTTTTTCGATAACAGTCTCCTTACGGCTACAATTTACGAAATTACTGCTATGTCAGGACGCATCTTTTGTTGAAAAGAGTATGGTACATTAATCTAAACATTACCCTTCTGACTAATAAACGTTGAATGTAGTTATGTCATGAATGACATCAGTATAACAAAATTGAAGTATACAAGGTGTAACATAACTACTTACAATTGGGTATTAACCTACACACCAACACACACAAACTAACACTCATCATAACATACACACCTTGAGTTACCTTTTAGTCTTTAGTTGCCTTTATGATTGGAACCGTTGCATTTGATGTGTTAGAACAATAAACCATAATTGTCGAGAGAGACTGGATCCTGCGACACAGGGTATCCTAGTGCAGGATCCAGTGTCACATCTTAATATTGTAACATGTTAAGTACGTTATCAAACATTTTTTTTTTTTTTTTTTTTTTTATTACATAAATAACGCACAACCTCTTAAGGGGTCACTGTATTCATCATTATGAACAACTTTTACTGTGGGACCAAAGACGAAATCGCGAAAAAAAAATCTGCTGTGCCCTACATTTTGGCGAGTTATGCCAACATAAATGTAGGGAATAGCAAATTTTTTTTTCCCGTTTTCTGTTTTGGTCCCATAGTAAAAGTTGTTCATAATGATGAGTGCAGTGGCCCCTTAACAGGTTATGCGTTATTTAAGTTAAACCTTGTATAATGTCTTATTTTAATAATCCACGATATTTTGCATAGTGCCTTAGCAAATGCTAAAGATGATGAACCTACCACAAAAAAATAAATCTGATGGTATAAATATATTTTCTGTAAAAAATAATAATTTGTAAATCAATCTTTTAATTAGTTTACTGATTGTTTTAGGTGTAATAGCATGCACGGCGCTAGCTATCAGCGCGGACCATTTTCTTGCATGGATGTTATGACAACTTAGAGAACCAGTAATTAAATAAATGAATTCTAAAACAATTTTGACAAAAAAAAAGTACAACTGATTTTTTTTTCAGCGATACCTTTATTATCTCCAGCATTTACTAAGACGCTATGCAAAATATCGTGGATTAATTATTAAAGTAAGACTTTATATAAGTTTGTCATAATCATAACTTTTTCAGCGTTTATTAGTAAGAAATAATATATAGTATTATAATATAAGCACGCATGTTGACGTCGCTCATGAATCTCACATGAAACTTGTAACCTGTAATACCAATACCGATACTATTTTTAATTTTTTTCGTCGTACAAAGCGATCTTATTGGACCTTATTTGAATTGAATGTGGAAAAACATTGCCTACATAATGCGTGGGTGTGTCTGGTGGTCCAAATTTAAATGTTTGTATTTGATGAACATTGACTTCGAATAATTAGGTGCAGGACCAGCATGACTGTCAAACTCTGATTGAAAACAATTCAACTTATTTAAATGAGTACCTACCTGTCTTGTCGAAGTTGTGCTAGATGCTTCCCCTTCATTTAATAAAGAAAGAAGTGTTTTTAAATATACGGGGTATATTACGAATTCGTGTAATTCCTTCAAACCGCGTGATCTACTGGTGACACTGATTGACCATGCAGTTTTAAATCAGACCAACAAAAAAAACAAAAAATGAACCTTGGTATTCTGTATCTGAGTAATTTTAGCGTCCCTAGTTAACTGACTCCGCCGAGCGATATTGCGCTAGCCGTGCCCGTCAGCTGTGTCGCCGTGCCTTCATTCGTTTATGCATCGAAATTTTCTATCACTTAAAAATATTATTGGAGAAAAAAGAAGTTTATTTTTCATTTTTAATCAATCTAAATCCCGTGCGGGTTAATCTATACCATTAATAGATCATGTGGTTTAAAGGAATTATCCGAAATCGTTTACACCTTGTATTTTAGAAATTAGTTATTTCTATCTGTAAGTACCTACCTAATTTTAATTATATTTTATTTTCTAGAAAAATACCAGCTCTCAAATGTCAACTAAAAATTTTAACGATGATGACACTATAGTTAAACTAAATTCAACAGAAAAACGTGTAGAGGTTTCTTAAGAACCAACTCGTTGAGTCATAAGCCATAAAAAAATCTTCCAGAACGATATATTGTTTATTGTTTCTACATCAAAATCATTATAAATCATTAAGGCGTCGGGTATGTACTTGAAAATACTCACGTCAATCGTTACTCGTTAGCTAGGCTGGCTCAAACTTAACTCCTAAAGAATCCAAGTATCTCTTGAGAGTAAGCGCTGTGTCATTGCTTGACTCCAACAGAACACAAGTGTAATAAGGTAGACATTACTTGAATTTTTATAAAGTTAGTAAATAGTAATTACACATAACGACTTTTTATTATTAACTAGCGACCCGCCCCAGCTTCGCTCGGGTGCAATGTATTATACATATAAACCTTCCTCTTCAATCACTCTATCTATTAAAAAAACCGCATCAAAATCCGTTGCGTAGTTTTAAAGATCTAAGCATACATAGGGACAGACAGCGGGAAGCGACTTTGTTTTATACTATGTAGTGATTACTGCTAAAACCTTACGTTTAGTAATATTCACATCTGTTAGATTCTGAGAAAGTCTTCTTTAATAAGCCGTAAAAGTATAATAGAAATGTTGTTTTACGTTTAAAGCTGAGTGTAGAACATTATTTGACGCTGATTAGAGATTAGGAAAGACGTCGTAACTGTCGTCAATAAGATTAATAAAAAATATAAATAGCGTTAAATTCGTCTCCGCGACTATTTCTATTCCGCTAGAGGAATACGAACGATTGAGTGGCCATAGGTTGGCGTGTGGGCTGTGGAGGACTATTGAGGATTTTCTCTTTTTTTCTGCGTACGCGCGTCGTGGCCCCGCCGCCGCGCCCGCGCCGCGCCGCCTCGCCGCTGCTATGCCGGCATTGTCCACCATACACTAAAATAGCCCGCATTTTAGTGCCATAGCAAAATGTTGAAAATACATAACGCATGAGTTATGGAATTTGTGTGAGTAAACTTAAATGATTTATTGGGACTCTATTGCGTACTTAACAATAATTAAGTTTGCCAATGTGAAAGGCTCGTATAATTAGTTTTCGTTTTATTGAGCGAAGTCTATAAAAGAGTGTATTTATCCCTAACTAGTGCAAAGCGCCGATAACTGGATTAGATTAATCACCCTTTGTTGTTGAATTATTTTAGAATAACCTTCTTTATTTTCTTGTATTTTTTTTTTAAATATGTTTACACGATTCCGTTTTTTTTCTTTGAAGTTTACTTGCCTTGCTTGCTTAAACAAAAGTTTAAGTGCCAAAACGTGTAAAAATAATAGATAATAAAAAACAACTATATACTCCCTTAATAACGTCATTTCATCGCAGACACGTTGGGAAAACATTGTGCACTCTAATGTTGTACAATTCATATTACAATCAATATAATAAATACAAGTGTCGCCTTTCCAAGCATTGTCTACGCAAATAGGCACGCTAATACCTCGTGCAGACTGTAAAAATCACGAAGGCTTCACAACTCGAGATAGCAACTATCTGAACGATTACTCAAGGGGACATGGGACGAATAAAGCGCACCCTTATCTTATGTTTAGCCGTTGTCGTAAACCTGGCCATAGTGTACTTTATGTCACGCTATCCTGAAGGCTAATTTACAATTTAATAATATTAGCTGCATTTGAATACGCTGGACATAGAACAAGTTCAACGAATGAAAGTAACAGTTGAATGAACTTAAGATTCTAGTCATTATAAACTTGCAAGTTATTGATATGAATAAAATAGCGTAACATGTAAACGGGGCATTATGATTTTATTTAAGTATTTATATTTTTTATTTATCTGAAAATTTATGGATGTCTATTGCGTAAGTTTAACAAATAAATAATCACAGTAGTGACCGTTCCGCTTTAAACAATATTTATGTTTAAACTGTTAAGCGAGATGTTGTAAGGTTTAAAAAACTACCAATCGAACATTTTAGTAAACAAGTTCAATTAACAAATAATCAAATTTAGTGTTGTTTATTGAGGTTTTGCCTCATTAGAGCTTTCAACTTTAAGTAGGAGAAAAAATATACTAAGAACTATCGGCAAAAACTCAATAAGGTTTAATTTATTAAATTATTAATAAGAGTTTTTGCGAGAGAATGTAAATATATATGAAAATCTCTCTCTGCCTAGCCTTTTCCCAATTATGTTAGGGTCGGCTTCCAGTCTAACCAGGGGGCCTACTCCCTAAGTCCATCAACAAAGCTAGTCGCCCGTCCGAAAGTAGCCCGAAACGTAGGAGTGAACAAAACAAGTGTCAAGTTCAACTTTTCAGACGGGCAAAAACACATCGGTAGTAGGGACAACTGTCAAACCGTGTTGTCATTCATTCTTAGTTCGGGCCTCGAAATAATCGTACGTCCGTAGGTGATAGGGAGTAGGAAACGCTCGTAACTAAGGCCGAAACCATAGATTTCGAGCTTAGGGAGTAGACCACCAAATGCGGCTGAATACCAGTATTTTACACGGAGCGGCTGCCAACAGACCTCCGCAATCCAGTTAGGTACTCGGCAATGCCGATATCGGCTATCATAGGTAATCCTCTACACGTACAAATATACAAGGTTAGTCGGAAAGGGGGTACTAATCTGAAGCCCACTTATAGTATCGCTGATGACTGTTTGAAAGCAAGTGTTAAAATTTCAAAATTAGATATATTTTTTTTCCAAATAAAATGATTTTTATTTTAGTTTTTTCAAAAATTCTTCATCCCTGCTTTAGTTAAAAATTCAGAAAATGGTGCTTCTAATTCATGACCCCAAATATGACCTAAAATGTAAACACAGCTGATCATAACAGGGGATAGATAGATTTTAGAGTTTTTTTTTTGAGATTTTTGAACGACTGTTTCTCTTAAACTATTGACTTTTGGGAAAAGTTGTAGAACAAAAGTTATTCATTATTATGTGTACTTTAACACCCTTTCGGATTAGTACCCCCTTTCTGACTAACCTTGTATATATGAAAATATACATTATAAATTGCAAAGTGCAACGAGTCTGTCACAACATGAGCCAGCGGAAGAGTTGTTCCCAGCCATGTTTAATGTAGTGGCATGGTTCCAGCCCTACCATATATTACAGTCTACAATATCGTTATTCAAATACAGTTACCTAAATTAAATTTTAATTAATAGCATGGAAGTAATTACCCTACTACAGCATGGTTTAACAGATCTGTAGAGAAATTTAAACTATGCATGTTGGTAAGCCTCGATAAAATCAATTTTGTACTTTACTGTCGGATGTCATAATAAATACTGCTATATAGCTTTTCATTTTCAGAATTATTTAGAACTAACTACTGTTCCTCTGATCAACCGAAAACAAGTCTTACCAACTTTTATTTTAGACCAAAATTGAGTTAGCAAATGTTTTAATATGACGATATTACCTTTCTCATGTTTCGTGGACAGTATTTATTTTTGTACTAGCTGTTGCCCGCAGCTTCGCTTGCGTGTAATCTTAAACCCTCTTTAAGCCCCTTTTTAAATTTAGGTTTAAAATAAAAAAAAAGTCCGTCTTTTAGTATTTATTTTGAACAGTGTTTGTGCAGATTTTAAGTTTATGGGGTTACCCATGGAATAAGGGTTTTCATACAAACGTTAACAATCCATTTCACTACATAAGGGGTGGAATTTCCAAAAACCTTTCCTTAGTGAATACCAACGTTATTAGAGGTAGGTACCTACTTTGAACATTTCAAGTTTCTAACCCCAGCAGATTAGGCTTCGCGTTGATAGATCTGTCAGCCAGTCAGTCAGTTTCTCCCTTTGTTACTTCAAAAGTACCAGATTTTTCATAAAAACTTGCAACCCTTATTTCACCTCCTTAAAGGTTGAATTTGTAAAAACGCTCAAACATTTATGTACATTTATTTCTAACCAGAAACCCAATTATTTGATATCATGCTTTTAACTACGAAAACACTTTCATCCCTTATTTTATCCCTTAGGGGAAGAATGTCCATAAACCCTCAAACGTGTATGTCTACTTCTAACCAGAAGCCTAAATATTTAATTCCATGCTTCTTACTTCAAAAGTAGCACATTTCTCAAACAAACTTTCAACACTTATTATTTCATCCTCATATAGGTAGAATTTCCAAAAAACATCAAATACGTGTATGTTTATTTCCCAGCAGAAACCCTATTATTTTAATGCATGCTCTTTTTAACTTCAGTACACAAATCTTTCATCCCGTATTTCACCCCTTAGTGGTAGAATTTCCAAAAACCCTCAAACACGTATATATTTATTTCTCTTCAAAAGTCTAAATATTTAATTCCATGCTTCTTACTTCAAAACTACCAAATTTCTCATACGAACTTTAAACACTTATTTTACCCCTTTAGGGATTGAATTTCCAAAAGCACTCAAACCTGTGTACATTTATTTCTAACCAGGAACCTTAATATTTAATTTCATGCTTCTTACTTCAAAAGGACCAGAGTTCTCATACAAACATTCAACACTTATTTCACCCCCTTAAGGATTGAATTTCCAAAAACCCTAAAACACGTGTATGTTAATTTCTAACCAGTAACCTAAATATTTAATACCACGCTTCTCACTTCAAAAGTATCAGATTCCTTATACAAACTTTTAAGCCTTATTTCACCCCTTTGAAACTTGAATTTACAAAAACGGTCAAATGCATTTACATTAATTTCCAACCAGAAACCTTAACGGTTAATTTCATGCTTCTTACTTCAATAATGACTGACTTGCATACAAACGTTAATCACCCTTTTCACCCCCTAAGTGGTTAAATTTCGAGAAATCCCTTCTTAGTAGATGCTTACGTTACAAAAGGAACCGACTTTCCAAATATCATTTTTCAGTTAGTACCTTTCTCTTTCTAATAGAAGAAGGCAAACAATTTTATCCAATACGACTCGCGCGCCACCTATTGTACGTTGAAGGTACTATGTCAGAAACTTTCGCGTGAGTAACAACAACTATACAAAGTTTCAACTCAATCGGATGAACGATGTGAATTTTTATTTAAAACCATCCGATACGACTCGCGCACCACCTCCTATATTACGGTGATGGTACATACTATGCCAGAAACTCTCGCGCAAATGTCAACAATAAAAAAACTTTCATTCTCTATTTCACCCTCTAGGGATAGATTTTTCAAAAACCTTGAAACACATGTATGTTTTATGCGTCTTACTTCAAGAGTACCAGACTTCATATACAAACTTTCATCTGCTATTTTACCCGCTTAGGGGTTTAATTTACAAAAACGCTCACACACGGTCATTTATTATTAATCCGAAACCCTATTATTTTTAATTTCATGCTTTTAACTTCAAGAAAACTTTCACCTCCAATTTCACCCTCTAGGGGTAGAATTTACAAAAACATTAAAAAACGCGTATTTATACCTAGCAAGAAAGTCTATTATTTGATTTCATGCTTTTAACTTCATTGAAACTTTTATCCTCTATTTCACCTCTTAGGGGTATAATTTCCAAAAACGCTCAAACACGTGTATATTTATTTCCAACCAGAAGCCGAAATACTTAATTCCATGCATCTTACTTCAAAAGTAACAGATTTCTCATACAAACTTACAACACTTATTTCACCCCCTTAGGGGTTGAATTTCCAAAAATCCTAAAACACGTGTACGTTTATATCTGACCAGCAACCTAAATATTGAATTTCATGCTTCTTACTTCAAAAGTACCAGATTTCTCATACAAACTTACAACACTTATTTCACCCCCTTAGAGGTTGAATTTCCAAAATCGCTCAAACACTTGTAGATTTACTCCTAACCAGAAATCTTAATACTTAATTTCATGCTTCTTACTTCAAAAATGACGGACTTGCATACAAACGTTAATCACCCTTTTCACCCCGTTAGGGGTTGAATTTCGAGAAATCCCTTCTTAGTGGATGTTTTCGTCACGTAACGAACCTACTGTCCAAATTTCATATTTCCAGCTTTAGTGGTTTAGGCTCTGCGATGATGAATGAAATGTCAGTCAGTACCAGTCTCTTTATATATAAGATGAGTCCAAATTCTTGTTAGAATCGAGTGGCGAGAAGAAACTGGTTTTGAATTGTATCTGGTATAAATATGTAGATAGTAACGCCCCCGAGGTGATCACTAGTTGTTATGAAGCATTTTAAATATTGCCTCGCATTTCAAATAATATGATATTTTGTATCTCTATCAGGGTTGGGAATGTTTATTTTGATCCGCTCTTTTAATTTATCGCGTATCAAGTTAACGAAACGATTCTACGACTCGTAGATTACTCAAACGAACACTCGGACAGGATGGTGGGTAGATAACACTTCAAGTTATAACGACTTGTTACAAATAGGCCTGGGTATGTAGGCATTAACATATTTTTTAAAGAACTGCACCCTCTTAATGGAATTAAGAAAATAAACTTAGTAGCATTAATGGAAACCAGACAAGAGTTTTATGTGTGAATCCAGTATTACCCGTACCCATCATCTCTGAGGACAGATACTGTCACAATGGGGAGGCGAACAGGCAAAACGAAGGTAGACGGCAGCATCTCTGTTGGTATTAATTACAACCAATCAGAATAAGTTATTGTCATCAGCAATAATGTCAAACTAATTTTAACCAATGAAATTACTCTGGTGTCAGCGATAGTGTCGCCATTAGTTCCCCAGCTTCCTACCCCAATAACATACATTCTATAGTACTAGAAAACTTCAATAAAGACGGTACTTGTTCCTAACACCTGCAGTACATATACAGTAAGTTTAACTAACATCAAGATAATTATGCCAAGTTTGTGCGTAATAACATCAATTTAATTTCTTATAAGCTCAATTAATACGATCAAAACAAGGACAAGTCTTTTTTTCATTAAAAAGCGACCGTCTCGAAGATTATTGCAGTTATAAATACGTGCTGTATATGTCACTAGCCCTTCAATCAGTATTCAGAGCTCATGAGGCAGTGAGAAGGAATTAAGAGCGACATCATGTGATCCGACAGAGAACAATAGAGACAGTGTGGAACAAAAAGCAGCATGCGAGCGCAAACAGAGAGCGAAGCGTACCTGCGCCTGCGCTACCGACTGCGGGGTATTAATTAGTAGCAATAGGGTGACAACGCAACTAAAAAATCGGGAAGCGAACGCTTTACGGCACATGTGCAAGAATCTCTTATTCGAAAAATACTTCTTGGCGGAGACCAAGTTTCCTTTTTATGAAGCTTTCACAACTTACGTTTTGGATAGGTATTGTTTTAATTGAATACCACTTTTTGTGCTCGAGTTCGTTGTCCGGAAAATTAGTCGTAATCATGGTTCTCCTAATTAACGAAAAAGTGTCGCCATATCGAGGCGCCAGAAAAGGATGCCCGAATTACTCGTGCATTGGCCGTCGCGAAACTCAAAAAACCGTTTAAAAATCACTCGCTCCGCCCATCGTCCGCCCAGCGACTCCTGCGCACTTATGATTTATCGTTACGAGGACAACCCGCCCCTCGCACTAACTACCCGGCTTCCGCACCGCTAATTATACGTACACATAGCCCTCTCAAAATCTTAAATCGCATTCTCGATTCTGTCATCGGAAGCTCGCAGCGAGCGCGCTTCGCCTTAATCGAATTCGATACGGCTTATTCGTCTTAATCGTTTAACTTCGATTCACGTGCTATATCCGTTTGTTTCTTCTGATGGTACCACTGTTATTTATATTCTTTCCTCAAATTGTTATAAATAAAAGATCATTTGAATAGAACTGATATATTGTATTATAGTTTCTTTGTGTTATAAGTAGTTACGAAAGGTCAGTGACCTCCTAATTGATTGAGTTTCAAATGTTGCTACTGGCTAATTGAATGGAACAAAAAGTTCACCAAAAGTAGCAACTTTATTGACGTAGCAGTTAAACGGCTCGTTTTAATAGCTATTATTTACGTAGACTCGAAAAAATAAAGCAATTTACAACAACAATAGTGCGATGCACTATCATACTGGCCAGGTATGATCGCGATACGACATTTTTATAGATAAATAGGTAGTCTGGCCGCAGATACGTGCGAAGTAAAATAATACACACGTTCTTCTGTATTGTTCGCTCATTCGCTGATTTAGTAACCGGTCACGCATCAAGGACGTGGATCGAACGTATTCAGAATAATTTGGAAGTGGACACGGCCAGTTCTCACGCTATTGGCATTCTTACGCGGTAGATAAGCTATTCATATGCCTACGCATAATGTCGCCATATATTTCTCTTTAATTCCTTTCGGTAATCTACATCGAGCTACACCATTATTCAAACGCTGCCAGCCCTGACCTTCGTACATTTTCGTTACGTCTATTAGATAATAGTCTTGAAAAAAACTGGTATTCATTATAATAACATCATCCGAATGGAGAATCGTTTGAATTATGATTAAATCATTATCTGCTTTTAGGTGATTCGATTACCTGAACCTGCTGAATCATTTTCACTATATTTTGATTCTTTAATCAAGTAAGTAGTGATTCCTAGTATTACAAAGTATGTGGAGAGTTAATAGAGGTCATAATCCAGCTTACTGCACGTGGAAATGAGCGTGACCCCAACATACAGGTGTAAGATTTGATAAATCGATCATTCATGAAAGCAATTACGTCTAAATATCAAAATGATTAAGTATTGCGTGAGCGCAAGTGTTCATCGAATGTAAGTAAATGTAACAATTATTCAAGAACACACAAACGCAGCGGGTAGGTACCCACGGTACGTGAAACTAACACACAGAATTTGTCCATGACAAATTGGCCGCTTAACCGACGAACGATGTTCTGAATAAATTATATACAAGCTTAAAAAAAAGTCCTGTTTGTTGTGACCACACAATGATCTAACGATCGACGTCTTGTGTTCTTGTCTCGATACGATGCATAAAATTAATATATATGTAGGCACTATAATAATCTAATAAATTGGCCGACTTCATTACACCTAAAAAGGAGATTTTCGTGTAATTGTGTATTCAAATCCGATACGATATTTATATTTATTCAAATATTATCCTAATGACAGATATTGACATGGCAACAATAGCTTAACGGTTAAAGCCTTGATTAGCGGCCGCGTGGTCGTGAGGTCAAACTCCAGCCCATTTAAACGGTGGTATTGGGTTCACACAAGCATGATTTTGGTGGCGTAGGCATACTTACTACCTAAAATATAAATAAAGTCCGAAAAACAGAACACGCTCAGAACTGTTAAAATAATTGTTATGGTCTCCACGTACAAAAATGCCCTTTTTTTCGAATTATTCCGATCTGTCACCCTGCTTTGTCCCCCTGTTAGCAACGAGGGGACAATTTGAATTTTATTCACTCCTATCTGTCCCCCTATCAGTGATACGGGGATAAAGCAGGGTGACAGATCGGGATAAACCCTTTTTTCGAGCAAGCACTGCAAATTGATGAAGTCGATCTGCAATAACTGTGTTTCCCTGTTTCGATGGTCAAAAAACAGGGGTAATGCTAACAGGATCAATTAAAATTAACTGGAATAAAGGACATTCCAAGCAAAAAGAATCCTAGCAAAAGTTCAGGAAAACGATCAACAAAACGAAATGGCGTGTCTTATTTAGTACCTACCAAAAACACAATTTAGCTTGTTGAGGGCCAATGCCTATGTATTACACACAATCACACAAATGCCCATATAATAACAGAGAAGACAAATTACAACGTAGTTTTGATTTTAATCTATTCAAACATAATCTCTGACTCATACTAATAGACTCCATCAGTTGAGATTAATTTACTTCCTAAATTCTTTTCTCGTTTTTATAATTCCGTTATAAAATTCGAAAAACGGTCCAAGAATCCACATTTATGTTTAAGTCACCTTTTGGCCATCCATCTTTCTCAATGTGTTGACCTTTTTTCTTGGTCAAACTAAGCAGGTGTTTCTAACAGTTTTAAAATAATTTTGATTCTGTTGGTGGACCATTAGAACGTGTTCAATAGGTAGTAGCTTGGTGCTATTATAGCTCTCATATTGATAAAGAAATACTGGAACTGTTACAACATACTCATTGCCAATATCAAAAAATAAAACAATATCACCAATACAAGACCGATATATTTTAAGAAACAAATGAATAGCGTCCTATATCTCGGTATCACGCTAGATAATTAACTTAGCATTTAATTTAATATATCAGACCAACTTTTAGTGGCAATATATAAAGTAGTCATGAGCTATCTACAGGCAGATAGGGATTGGTATGGGAATCAATATAAATAAATTGCCCAATAGAATTGCCGGAGGAACACGCCTGGCTTCAGATCAGATACTATAACTCAGCACGCAACATATCAATTAAAGGGTGTATTAAACATCCTCATCTCCATACACAGGGTGTGATTTAAATGCGAATACTCCATACTATTTCATTTATTGACTTGTTACTCGCCGCGACGTTGCAATTGTGTCAAGTGTGAGTTAGTGTTAGCTGTTATTTCAACGGTGTAATATCAATGCTTAATTATACACATTATAACATCTGCAAATATTGTCATGGAGGTCTTAAACACTTTAATCAAAAATATTAGGTACTTATGGCTTAACACTGTTATAATTATGATGAGAGAAAGCCTTTAAATTGAAAATCTCAAGTATCTTTACATTGATATGAAAATAATTACATCAACAGTTACGTCTGTACGTAAGTTGGAAACATTATTATGCGTTTATTTACTTGAAAGCTGACATTTCCATCAGGCGGAGGAGCAAAGGCTATCTGCATGTATACGTACTACCTTACACGAGCCACTAACGCCGCGAGATATCTCTGTTTTGTCATAAATCGCAACTTTATTTACGATCAATATCTCCATGTGATTTATAACGACAATGCTATTACGTCCTCTCAATACTTATGCATGACCATCCTTTGTCTTATTATAAAATACGATACTTAAAAATTTCTTGGCAGCAGTAAGCTCGTGTACTTCGCATCTGGTATACGAACTACTTTAAAAGGACGTATCTTTTTGTGAACACCCTATTAATACTCATTTCTTAGTAGTAGTTAGATGGTGTTTAGTTTTCTTTTTATTAATGCAGTCATAATGATTATACGACAAATTAATGTACATGCTTAAAAGTAATATGTTGGATTGCTGAGAAATATTTACACACTGTTAGATTCTAGATAGAATTTACGAGTAGAATTGTGTTCTCTTTATACTAAGAAGATAATAGTTCAGAAAATAATTGTTCACTTCAATGAAATACTTTAAAAAAATGATTATTAAAATAATAATAGTATAATTCAATCGTGATTTGAAAGACACGTGGCGCCATCTATGAACGTTATTGTTGTTTTCCTCGGGAACAGTAACTTTTTTCGGGATGAAATGCCTATGTCCGTTTCTGTACACCTGACAACGTGTTATGCAAAATTTCACGATGATCGGTTCAGTGGTTTAGGCGTGAAAAGGTAATAAACAAACTTACTGTCGCATTTATAATATTAGTAAGGATAAGGATATTAGTAAGGAAGTAAGGATAAGGATGAATTATGAAAATATGAATTTTCGCACTTGTAATTCGATTTTTAAGAAGATAGTTTTTTATTTTAGTCATAAGACTTTCCTATTTTTCAGATTTTACTCTTGCACCGTTTGTCAGTCAGTACGGATGGTTTAACCATAGTTCCATGAGCAAAGTCGGGTAAAGTTACAAGTTTTTAAATTTAATTATAGGTGATGAAACATGTATGTCGTATTTCTTTTAAAAATAGGGCAGGCAGCTACGGCCAAATACAACCAGCTATGATCATAAATATTGATTGTCTTCATAAATTTTCACATTCACCATCCACAAATATACCTACCGCATAACTGCATAGTAATAACTTCACAATAGCTTGTAAATGCGTAACTTGATGGATACGTCAAGTATTAATTTATTGTATCGTTTTAATAGTACACCGCGATCAGTGCGTGTACACAGGCGCTAATTAAAAATGGCTGGTGTGTTCTGGAAACTGATCGTACTAGTGTATCTAGACAAGTTTTTTTTAATTCCTTGACGGGCAAGGATACCGTTGACCCCTGTGGACATAAACCTTCCGTGGAATTGGAGGAATCTACCTGAATCAGCAACAGCTCGTATTCAATTAAAGCATTCTGAACTTTTTCTAATTTCAACCTTTTTTCTGAGGAAATATAACGGGATACTGGTCATAAAATGCGAATATATTTTGTATATACACACATCAAAAGTGTCTAGGGATCAACATATATTTTTGCAATAACTTTTCTCCTGATTGATATTAATTAAAATTTTCTTTAAGGATTCATCAAATAAAGTGTTTTCGTTTGTCACAGTAACGATAAACCAAGTCACCTTTGCATTAATAAAGAAATTTGCCATTTTCCTAATAAAGGGATTTTTGACATTTGAACCACTAACACAAAAGTTCGAAAAAAAGACTGAAATAACAGTTTTCTTTAAAATTTTATTGGGTAACTTAAACAATTAATAATCCGTGTTTCTACCGCGAACACTAACAACACAAGAACATCGGTTTGGCATACTCAAAATGAGTTCATCCAAATCACGCTGTGGAATGGCCGCCCATGTTCGTTGCAACAACAAAAAAAGGTCTTCTTGCGACTGGATACCCTCCATATTCGGCAGAGCTCTTCTCTGTAGCATATCCCATGCATGCTCAATCCGGTTCAAGTCTGGCGACTGAGCAGGCCAGGGCAGGACATTGATGTTAGCTGCGGCGAGAGTCTGTCTTACAACTCTTGCGGTGTGCGGTCGTGCATTATCATGCATTAACTGAAATAAGGGACCGATTTGCGCTTGTAGAGGAACGATGACGTCTGATACAATCGTCTCAGCATAAATTCGAGCGTTGAGGTTGCCTCTGATCCAAATCAACTCAGTTCTTCCGCCGATCCAAATACCCGCCCATACCATGATGGTTCCACCACTATAAGGATGGACTTCCTGGCAGGATTTTAATCGCTGTTGGCGTCCAGGGGTTCTCCAGTGTCGTATACGTCTTGTATCCGGTCTCATACCAAAACGAGACTCATCAGAAAAGCACACGAAACGCCATTGTTCTTCTGCCCAATTTCTGTGTCCAAGAGCCCATTGATATCGAATCCTACGATTGTGCATTGCTATAGGTGGTACCCGTAGCGGTCTTCGGGAATGAAGGTTCACTTCATGCAAGCGGTTTCTGACTGTTTGGTCGCTAATTAAGTTCCCTGAAGAGTGATGAAGCCTCACGGCTAACATCATGGCGGTTATTGTTGGAGCTCTTCGAGTTAAGATTTGAATGTATCGGTCTTGTCTCCGTGTGGTGCAGCGATACCGTCCTCCATGGCGCTCAGCCACGGTACCAGTGCTTCGGTAACGTGTCCAAAGTCGACTGATAACACTCTGACTTGTATTCAGAGCTAAAGCCACAGTACGTTGCCGGGAACCAGCTTCTATCATTCCCACGGCTCTGAGCATTTCTTCCCTGCTTGAATGACGTCGCCGCTCCATAATAACGTTGGTTTTAATCAGTAGTAGGGAAACAGTAGCACTAATAATGTCTTCAATGCGTTGTATGTTTTTATAGGGAAAATATTGACAGCTGATTTTCATCTTTTACTCGAATTTGATTCACAGTTCCTGATTCAAATTATGAAATGCACCAAAAAGGATCCATTTAATTTATAAAATCATAAATTTATTACAAAGCCACATCTCAATCTCAAGAAATCCGCATAAAAATGCTTGATCCCTAGACACTTTTGATGTGTGTATTTGGTAGTCATTGTCGAATGCAATCTTAAAATTCTCACTAAGTTCTTTTTTTCCCAAAAATAAGTGTACCTATATTTACATTTTCGGCAATAACACATTACACACTGAATATAAATTGCTTAATCAAAGTAAAAACAATGTATTTATGTTGTAGAAAGAATGTATGAGCCGGACTTTCATAATAATTCCAGCAAACGATGAATGCGCAAATCGAATCTACAAATAATTTGTACAACTTGCCAATAGCACTAAAGTGACTTTATGCGAATTAAGATCTAATTTGAAAAGCCTAGTAGGCAAAACTTATCAGCTTATATTATCATACCTAAATATAAACAGGGTCGTTATTTCATATATATATTTATACAAGGCTGTCAAGTCAAGGCAAGTCGGAAAGGGGGTACTAATCCACAGGCCACTTATAGTACCTATCGCTGATGACAGTTTTAAAGCAAGTGTTAAAATTTTAAATTCGATAATTTTTTATCCATACAAAATAGTTTTTATTTTAGTATTTTCAAAATTTCTTCATTCCTGCTTTAGTTACGAATTTGGAAAATGAAGTTTGTAATACGTCACCCCAAATATGACCTTAAATGTAAACACAGCTGATCGTAGCTGAGGATAGATAGATTTTAGAGTATTTTTTATGACATCTTTGGACAGCTATTTCTCATAAAATATTGAGTATTGGGAAAAGTTGTAGAACAAAAGTTATCCATTATCATGGGTACTTTAAGTACCCTCTCTGATTAGTATCCCCTTTCCGAATAACTTTGTATATAATTATATTCGCTTCAGGCAAATACTTAAAAAAAGCCTAACTTTAAAAAGCTCTTTCAAACACGGTCAAACACTTCATCTTGTTACATATCTTTATATAAAAATCTCCTTTGTGTAACAGATGTTTGGAATGTTCTACATTTTTAAATCGTATTCTCTATATTCTATTGGCTAAGCTGCCAAATTCCTAACTTAACCGTCTACCTGCGACGTATTGTTCAAGCTTTAATTTCCCAGCGGTCCGTCATTGTCAAAGAGTGCGGGTCATTGTGCGAGTTAGATAACTAAGATAACATAATTATTTAATAATACAGTTACGGCTCACAGATACCTGTGCCCATATAATAAGGCTTACATTTTCATTACAAGCTGTTGAGTCGGGTCGGAAGGTTATCGTGCAGTTACGCCTCTGATGCTTGTCGCTGTCCCCATAAGTACTTCTTGTCTAAAACGGTCTAACATTAGATCGTTTCTCACTGTTTCGAAGTGAATTGAGCAATGTTTATGAAGTCACTGCGGAAATTCTCGTGACTTATCTGCATAAGACGGCGAGTGAGCTAAGTTAGCTTTATCTGTGTTTTATTAATATACGTAGTAAAATAACTTTTTTTTCTAAGCGTCGAAGAGCAGAAGGTCTACTTTCGACAATGTGATTTGAGGTACAACTAAATTGAAAAAAACGCGTCCTTTGCCAAATAATAAAGAAATCAGCTAAATATAAAACTGAAAACTTTGTATTTTTGCTTTAAATCCTAGAGCAACTACTCGTTTGTCATTTTAATAAGCAATATAACACATACATAATTAAATACTTCTCATACACGACTAAAATATAATAAAGGCGACCACTGACCATGCACTCGCAGCTGCAAGTTTACATAATTTACCTTTACATTAAAAACCCAAGTCAGGTAACAATATAACACTACAGTCTATTCTTAGGCAAAGGCACAAAGCAAACAGCCTCCACGACTACCTAAAAATTGCGTGTCCAAGTTCCAACTAAATCTACGGCTGATCAAAGCCGCTATTTTTGTCTATCGCCATCTTAATGTTTTTAGATAGACCCAATTAGCCGACTGCTAAGTTATTTACTGTGAAATTTATTGGAATATTTACTTTTATTGTATGTGATTATGGATAGGCGATTAATTCAATAAACAAAATCAATTTTGAATTAATAATTAATTAGCCTCTCATAAAGGTGGCGACTGATCTGAGCATTGGATCACACTGAAAAAACGATTTTGTTGTAAGTAACACAATATTACGTCATTAGTTACTTAAAACAGTGACCACATGACTTGTGCTACTAAACCAACTCGATAAGTTACAAGTAAACAAGCAGTTTGCTAATTATAATGAAACTGTATTTGTGAATAGCACATTTCGGTACATTATTTACAAAACAAAAAAAAAAACTATATTACGAGCCACGTCTATTCCGTAACGGTTTATTAGTAAATTTTAAATGAAATAAAAATAATGTTTCTTTGGGAAAGTTGTTTGTTATCATGAGTACAATCACGTGTTAAAGTATCGGTCACTAATTACCAGTCACCCTATATAATATGAAATTACTAAACTAGTTTAGTTGTTCATTTTTTTCAGTGTAATGTAACATTTGGAGCGACTTCTTTACGTTACGCTGCGTTCTAAAACCCGCATTATACAGGGTGGTTCAAAAGTCGTGGATCAAACGAAACAGGGCGATAGTTGGGGTTATTTGCAGCATTTTATGATAGAACATTTTTTTTTACAGTAAAGTTCTAAAGTTACAAATATTTTTTCATGAGACTTAAAAGATATTGAAAAAAGTGCCAATACTCATAAATCATGGTGCCCACTGTCATAAAAGCACTTTCAAGCAAACTAAACACCATTTATTGTTTTAAAATAAGTACCCATTTTACTCTAATTGCCTATTTATTACAAATTTTGATATTTTAAAAAAAATATTCTTTGTGTCATAACTTTTAAGGAGATCAAGTTAGGGCTCTGCCACACTGAATTTTTTTACTGCAAATAACCTCAACTATCGCCCTGTTTCGTTTGATCCACGACTTTTGAACCACCCTGTATACTCGTTCCGAACTATGTGCTCGCTGTACTGCCTGTCCGAATGCTCGCCTTGTAACATGTTACACTACACAAACATCATACAGATCAATCGCCGCCTTAACCGTCTCCTTTACGTTAAAACGAACTGCGTGACGTTTAATTTAAGGGTCATACGCGCACTTATAAGATTTGTTTATAACTTTAATATCTCTATCATGTTTAATTTATGCGTTTAAGATTTGTAAAGGGAAACGTTCTTTTATTTGTAGTCTGAAGCGTCGTATTTTCCAATTTATTTTATTTTAGTGGTCATTAAACATTATTTATTACCAAGAGGCCGCTCTTAAAAGGCTTAGTGGAACTTATCTCTAGTTTCGCTTCCACTTGTCATTTTTATTGATCTAAACACACGTACGTGTGCTCACACAAGTATCGTGTAGTGCCGGACTTAAAGAATAGCACTACCCCATCTCTTCCCGTGGGTGTCGTAACAGGCGACTAAGGGACTGTAGAGGATGGGCAGCAGCGTTTTCTGGGTACTTAAACAACCATACTGCGATCGCCAACCGCGATTACGGCCCCCCCCCCCCCCCTCCTTTTGGGGGAGGCCTATGGGTTATTTTTTTAACATTTTGGTACGGAACCCTAAAAAAACCATACAAGTACATACACACTCCTAGAATAAAGCTAGACTAATATCTATGTACTTACGTAGAGTTGAACAAAGAGCAGTTACTAGTATTCCAATGCTAACCTGAAACGAAGAAAGAAAGAGTTAGTTATTTACCAAAGGTACATTCATGATTATAAAATTAAATCCGTTTCATAAAAGTGGTCAGGCAGATCATTCTTTACACTTTGGGCTCCAACAATAGCTTGGAAGAAATGGAAATTAAGAAGAACGGTCAGTTCCGTTCATTATTATGTTTGAGGTTAACAGTGGTAACGCAATTACATCATTGATGCCAGACCGAATGAAATGTTTGCGGATGAACGAAGGGTGATTTTATTAGAATTCCTAGAGTACTGCGAGAAGATAGAAGCAGTCCGCGAGACCTAAGCTGAGCTTTGCATTTGTGTGAGTGCACATAGAATCGATTGCCAAAAAGCAGTATAAACCGGTTTAAACCAAGCAAAGGACGCGTCTGCATTCATTCTCACACAAAAGCAAAGCTCAGCTTAGGCCTCGCGCACTGTAGTTAGCTACCCAAACATCCACTCAAATACTTTTGTCGCACTTTATAAAAACGATGTCGACTTGAGATGCATTAAAACAGCTTCCATGAGTGACGATACTTAAGCATGTCCGGCGCACCCTGGGCAGTCAACCCCGCTACCAACCTTGCTGACTGGCTAATCTTTTCACTACAGCATGAGCTATTTTCGTATAACTCGTGCTGACACGAGAGAAAAAGAAGAAGCATTGTAAGGGATTTATGAAAGAGCTGTCTCTAATATTGTTGTTTTTTTTCTTTCCCATTGTTTTATATATATCTTCTTCTGTTCCTCTTCATCCTATCTTTAATTATTGTAATTGGTCCAAGACCGTTTTAATTAAAGTAAAACAAATAAATCATGTATTTATAGCATTTATAAATAGTTCGCCTTTAGTCGTAAAAGCGTAAAGTTGTAAAAAATAAATAGCCTTCTTTTTCTCTCGTACCGCCCTATTTAACAATAGCTCATGCCGTGGTGAAAAGATTAGCCAGTCAGCAAGAGTGCTAGCGAGGTTAACTACCCAGGGTGCGCCGGACATAGGGTTACCATCTGTCCGGATTTGTCCGGACATGTCCGGACTTCTAGACTTTTTTTCGGACTTTGTCCGGCTCTTTAATTTGTCCGGATTTTTTGGCTTGATGGAATACGAGTACGATACACTTATGTAATATCAAATAACTTTTTGATCTTTATTAACTTCTCATTCACCTAAAAACAAAATTTTAATCTTTAACATTCAACTTAGCGAGATCAAACAATGAATCTTCGTATGTTTGCATTTTGTGACTAAAATGTCCGGACTTTTATTGAAATGTCAGGCTTTTTGTCAGGAATTTTCAAATTTCTAAATGGTAATCCTAGCCGGACATACATAAGTATCGTCACTCATGAAAGGTCTTTTAATGCATCCCAAAGAATAGTCGACATCGTTTGTATAAAGTGCGACAAAAGTATTTAATTGGATGTTTGGGTAGCTAACTACAGTGCGCGAGGCCTAAGCTGAGCTTTGCATTTGTGTGAGAATGAATGCAGACGCGTCCTTTGCTTGGTATAAACCGGTTTATACTGCTTTTTGGCAATCGATTCTATGTGCACTCACACAAATGCAAAGCTCAGCTTAGGCCTCGCGGACTGCACATGAACTAATACAGTGACAAAATCAATCCGTAGAAATCAGCTGTAGTTCCTAATAATGAAGAAACTCAAACGTAGACGGTACGCATACATCCAAATTTTCTTATGCATTCATCAGAACAGATTCATGATTTATTTATTAAATCTTGTAGGAACAGCACCGTAATTGCGTAACACTCGCAATTTCAATAGCGTTCATTTTAACAGATCAACAATTTCCATAGCAACGTATGTATTCGACTTCTCCACAAGGACCACAACTATGTACCACGCAATGAATATTGTTGTATTGTCAAAATGAAAACTATTGCGATTGCAAGTGTATAAGAGTTGTTACGCACTGCATCCGATCCGAATCCGTAAAAATACGTTCCGAAGTAGTCATAGAACTATTTGTATGGTAGTTTACGCACTAGATCCGACTTCCGTCAACCGATTTCTCTGAGTCATCCGTGAGTCTCCAATTCGGAAGAAATATTGACGGATCAAAGTTATAGCCGTAGTACTGTTTGTATGAACGCTTTCGTATTACCTCGGATTCAAATCGGACTTATACCAAAGATGGCCCCTGAATTGCTTGGATTTGGATCAGAGATCGGATTAGTGCGTAACCAATATCCGAATTCAGTCCGAGTGTTTTAGACCATAGATCCGTATTTTCACGAATTCGGTTCGGATGCAGTGCGAAAAGCAATATCCGAATTCGGTCCGACTTTTTTATGTACGTATTTTCACGGATCTGGATCGGATGCAGTGCGTAACTGCACTCTACTCAATTAAAGTGCAGGAGCCTAATTCTCCTAAAATAAATTGTTGCCAAACGCAATCGAACCACAACCGTCAGTCAGTTTTTGTTTTCGAAAACTTTCAAAATGATTGATTTTGTTTTTTGTGTCAAACATTTCGACAGCTTTTGAAATTGAGAACTGTCTGAATGAACGGTTCGGCTTTGGTTCGGTTGTGATTTATCAAGATTTATTTTAGGAGAATTAGGCCCCTGGTCATTTGCTAATTAATGCAACACTAGTCAACTTACTAGGCTGGCCTTTAGTTTGGCCAAAGAATTAGCAATGTCGTACGACGTGGTAGTGCTGCCAGTCTTCTGGGCACGTTACCAGTCGACAGCAATGCGGAGGAATATTTTGATGTCCTCTTTTAGTTTATAGTTTTATACTAGGATATATTTTACTTTATTTGTATTTGTAATTATGTAAATACATTGTCTGTGTAAATACGATTAATATTCATTACTAATCGAACTCTAACATTCATCTATTCAACTCACATAACCAATACCAAGTAGGTGTAGACCTCTTTTTACGTTAATTCTATCTGTCTTCCGTCCTGAGAGTGGTTCATTCTAGGAGGCAGAGAAAGCTTTAGAATAAATATTAAATATCAATCATAATTATAATTAATAAGGACTTGTTTTCAAATGAGCGTTAAACTGAGCTCACTGCTCATAAATATTACCTATATTTATTCCTAGAGAGTTTGTAATTCAAGAAAGTTCTACTAGAAAACTAGTGGCGTATGTTCGCACTGAACCGGTTCTTCTATTAAAATTGTTTCATACTCAGCTTCCATCATCAGATTCCTACCATGCACAAATCGAATGGACCGTGCACAATTACTAATTGTTGTAATTGTCAATACCAAGACAATCAATATTTTGTTCTGTTAATTGACTGTTACAGATTGAATTAACTAAATGAAGAATACAATCGTTATTATGTATGTATCGGATATAAACAGTGCACTTTTAGTGTTACGTTTTTATTTGTGTATCATGTAAAAAATCATAATGAAAACGAACTAACTATACAAGGTTAGTCAGAAAGGGGGTACTAATCCGAAAGGGTGTTAAAGTACCCATAATAATGAGTAACTTTTGTTCTACCACTTTCCCCAAAAGTCAATAGTTTAAGAGAAATAACTGTTCAAAAATTACATAAAAAAATATGTTAAAATCTATCTACCCTTAGCTATGATCAGCTGTGCTTACATTTTAGGTCATATTTGGGGTCACGAATTAGACGCTCCATTTTCTGAATTCGTAACTAAAGCAGCGACGAAGAATTTTTGAAAAAAATAAAATAAAAATGATTTTACGTGGAAATAAAAATTATCTAATTTTGAAATTTGAACACTTGCTTTAAAACCGTCATCAGTGATACTTTAAGTAGCCCGCAGATGAGTACCCCCTTTCCGACTAACCTTGTATATATTTGAGATTCACATTCTAGAGCAAAATTAGACTATTACAATATAGTGCAAACCATAAACATGCATCTATACATATTAACATACATGATTATCGTGACTGGCCCTATATCGCGTGGTCATTTAGATCATAAAACAATAGAACAGTTGCAGCCGAGAGAATGCATTGCGCAGTTATGCAAATAGTAGGGGTCGCGACCGTAAGCATGAATATTGATACAGCATTGTCGAGATTGCAGATTTCCTCCGCGATAGCCCGGGCCCTTACTCTCTGCCAGCACGATTCGTAAACGAATTAACCTAAACTGATTATCTGACAATGGTATTAGATCTCTAAATAATATCCGTAAATATCAAAGAATTTTGAGCTAAAAATCCATTCCTTCGCAATAGCATAAGACTTTAGAATAATAAGAATGGCACGGAGACGCTGCGAAGTGGTCACGCAGCCACAATGGTCGGCCCGACTAAGAAATGGCTTCAAAAACGTATATAACTTCGTCAAATGGTCATAAAATGAGACCCGTTTTATGGCGCACCTTTATAGCCGCGAGCTACGTAAGGATGAGCGGCGGATGCCACGCCGAGTTGGCCCCACTGTTGGACCAAACATTGTTCACCACTACAAACTATACCTGCATTTCTTACAGCTGAGTAAGACGCATACATAATAGAATTCTGACTTTATATGATTTGTACGATACTTTTGACACGGTGCACTTCTTCAATGAATGAAAGAGGATTCAGCTTTGAACAAAGCATGTCGTCAAACAATCGGAATGTTCCACTTCCTTTTAGCAGGTACTAGAAATAAAACGTAAAGTATTATTATTTATACACTTACTTCTACTTGTAATCTTCTTTAAAGAATAAATTACTTTCGTGTATCTCATTACTTTAATTACAAATACAATCACCGGAAAATTCTAATGGTATTGTTTAATAGCGATATAATTTAGTGACATTCTAATACATAAATTGTTTTGATTTAATGTCTGCTGAGGCACTTGAACTCGTATTTATTTATAGTTTAAATGAAGCTATATCGTAAACGTCCTCACTGATTTATTTTCGTTCTGAAGTCATTATTACAGGCTCAAATCTTAGTCTCTACTTTTCTCTCATATATATAGACACGTATAATGTTTTTTTTGCAGAATATTTATATATTTACGAGCGTTTTAAAATTGATATCCTCGCGGCCGAAGTATCAAACCTGTTTGCTTGGTTTATGTACAAACATCATTGATATTTATTAGATTCAGGGCTTGTTTCACTGCCACTATAAGATGAAGATAACAGATATCTTAGAGATAAGAAAATAATATAACAGATTTTATAATTTTTTCGTTATCTACGGCATGTTATGAAATAAAAGTGATACGTTTTGAAATTTTCGCTGTCAATGTATAGCAAAATTGTGCTTTGAATTTTATATTGGCAGATTCTTTATGTGAACTCAATTTGGCGCAAATCCAAAGTAACACGTACATGCAAACACAAAACTTAAAAAAATATACAATTATTCCAAGAAACTACCTGACTCACGTAACAGTCGACACCAGTAGGGAGCTTAACAATATAAAAAAAGCTTTCAACTTTTAAAATGACCAAAATCTCTGACAGTTCTTGCAAGTATACTAATCTTATCTTCTTTATTTTTCTAATCTAACAATCTATTGTCCAACTGAGAATTGAAAATTCATATACTGTGTTTTTAAGTTACTGAAAGATCATTCAGAACTTTTTTGATACAAAAAATATCAGCAATAAAACCAAAAGTGAATTAGAACAACCTGGATCCTTTGAATGTTTTTATCTATTCAGAAAAAACTTATTGTGATCACAGTATTCTGGATTCAAACCCAATTATTGCACTAAACGTTTTTTTCTATAAACGTTAGTGTCATCGACCTTTACAACTCCACAAGGTCATTCTTTAATAATTAAGTTCTTTTCATCTTCGCCAGAATTCAAGCACAAATTAAACAAAAACTCGGACCCCATTGCTTAACTGAATTATTATATTGAATAGGCTTATTACTAAAGGAAAGAGGAGGGTTCATGTTGTACAGTGAAGAATAATTCAAGTTCTCACACTTGTTCTAGAACCTGCAAACAGGTTCAGAATTTCTAATTGGTTTTAGTAAGCCATCAATACTAATGAAATACGGAGTAGTTACATGCAAAAGTTTTTTTATAAAATCGAATGTATCAGATATTGTATCAATTAGAATCGATTCAATCGGTTTATGATAAAATGAAAAAAACTCGCATCTATGATTGAATTAGTAAGTGTTGCAAATAAACTTTTTAAATAATGGTTATTCTCCTCGTTCCTCGGCGTACAGGTATGACGTATGGATGTAAACACATGATGGTTCAGTATTGCAGTTGCCGGTAATTAATTTAAATGACCAAGTGGCCGTAATTCACAAACAAACCAACAAGTGGTGGTACATTTCTGTAAACATTTCCAAACCACTTGAGCAGTGGATTTACTCACAGGCTGTGGATCGTGAATAACTATGTAACAGGTAATTACGGGTTACGCGCCAACCAAATTAAATATTTTTAACGGCCCGTTTCCTCAGAATAGTGATGTGTCAGTGCACGCAGTATTTTTTTTTATTTTGAACTATAAGATGTCATTGATCTCATTTTAACTACAGTTTTAATATAATTACTCAAATATTATAATTCATCTTCTTTAAAAATACCCTTAATTCTATTTGAATTTGTCTCAGTAGATATTTAATGTATTCTACAATTAGCTGTCATGTCTTAATTTTGCCAGACGCAATATTTGTCGCATGATTCTAGGTTAGGAATTTGAGTAGGCATTCATAAATAAACTTGGCTCTGACAAAAGACATACCTACTTGTCTAGATTGTATAAATTATTATCTGTGGTATAACAGATAAATCTACCTCATTTGACAATTAAGAGATAAATGTAACCGTTTATATTTTCGTGTGTGCCTTATTAGTACAAGGAATGTTAATAATATATATTTAATAGCTCTTAAACTATCAATAACGTATCGATATAATAAATAATAGAGAACATTATCGATGAATCGCATCCCTAATAACAAAATGGCGTTTAGCTGCCGTTCGGGGCGCTTGCGCATCGACGATCGACTCACGCGCCCTCTACAATTATCGGATGAAATGTAGTCACTGCTATAGTCTATTGTCTTGCCCTTCTAGATATATGGACTCTACACTCGGCTCTCCCATCACATTCAAATTGCTACGTAGAATTATTATTATTTAGATATATTTTTATAGATTCAAGATAATTTATTTTGTGGTACATAGGTGAACGTTTTAATGAATGTTAAATACAAAGTAGTAACTACAACTGCAAGATATGCAAAAAGTACCTACATACTTAACTTTATGAATTCAATATGATTACTTAATTTATACAAGGTTAGTCAGAAAGGGGGTACTAATCCGAAAGGGTGTTAAAGTACCCATAATAGTGAGTAACTTTTGTTCTACAACTATCCCCAAAAGTCAATAGTTAAAGAGAAATAGCTGTTCAAAAATTACATAAAAAATACGCTAAATCTATCTATCCTCAGTTATGATCAGCTGAGTTTACATTTTAGGTCATATTTAGGTCACGAATTAGAAGCTCCATTTTCCGAACTAGTAATTAAAGTAGTGACGAATAATTTTTGAAAAAAACTAAAATAACAATCATTTTACATGAAAATAAAAATCATCGAATTTTATAATTTTAACACTTGCTTTAAAACTGTTATCAGTGATACTTTAAGTGGCCTGCGGATTAGTACCCCCTTTCCGACTAACCTTGTATAGCCATAGATGACAATAATTATTTAAGAAGTTCTTCAAATTTGGTGATTAAAAAATGCAAAAAACATTATGTAAACCTATATCTAATGTTTTGATAGTCTTAAGAATCATAGGCATTTCTACTCGGTATTTGAAGAAGCTTGTCTCTACACATGACTAGCAGGTTAAGAGGGAATTTCACCAACCTATCAATAACTGTTAATTAAGCTAATTCGGTCTCTCAGCTTTTCAATAGCTAACATTTGCATTTCACAACATATCAACAGTGATAATGACGAGATTATTGAACACATTTATTTCATATTTCTAACTCAAAAGCTTATCTGGAGAAACGTTACGGACTACATTATTGATATGTTGGTGAAATACCCCCTTAAGACTCTTTTGAATGTAATTTTAATGCACACTACAATTAAAAGTATTCTAATAACTTTCTTATTTTCTGTCTCTCTGAAATATGCAATAAGTAATATAATTTGAAAAAACTAGTTACCTATACCAAACCAATTTGATAAAACGTAAAAAATATTTTCGAGTCTTTTTAACTGAAACTGCTTTTGAAAATTAAGATATTGTTTAAATCAAATCAAATGTATTTCCAAATGTTATCTAAGTTTGTAGATTATTTGTTAAAACAAGTCACGAGTATTTTTGAAATATATTTTTTTGTAACAATTCACCATAAAGTTGTTTACTCTTTTATCAAATTGGTTTGGTATACCTATGTACCTATATATATTATTTTGTTAGACCTTTAAGTAAAAGAAAATCTGCTATTCAACATAACATTCTTCCCATAATACCTTTTCCTAGAATTTTGATTAACACATACTTACAGTTTAATATCACCACGCCATTAAGGGGTTCAGTAGTCAACTAAAATGTCGGTAGGTGAGCGATAAGGATAGTTTAAAAGCTGTTAGGGGAAAGCCGTTAAAAGTCGGAATGTCTTTGGAAGCCAAGCCGTCGAGAGATTGAGACTCAGACAAGAATAAGTAATAGTAAATCATTACTAAAATATGTTCTATATAGGTAGACAGATTGTGGATGCAAACTTCAAGTGCTGAACACAAGACAAAACATTATGGAATCATATCTATCTATGTATATATATAAATATAAAAGGAGAAGCTGACTGACTGATCTATCAATGCACAGCCTAAACCGCTGGGGTTAGAAACTTGAAATTTGACAGTAGGTTCCTTTTGTAACATAGGCATCCACTAAGAAGGGATTTTTCGAAATTTAACCTCTAAGGGGGTGAAATAGGGTATTTAAGTTTGGATGTAAGTCCGTCATTTTTGAAGTAAGAATCATGAAATTAAATATTAAGGTTTCTGGTTACAAATAAAGCTACAGGTGATTAAGCGTTTTTGAAAATTCAACGACTAAGGGGGTGAAATAAGTGTTGAAAGTTTGTATGACAAATCTGTTACTTTTGAAGTAAGAATTAAGTACCTATGGAATTAAAAATGTAGACTCTTGGTGAGAAATAAATATACACGTGTTTAAGGGTTTTTGGAAATTCTACCCGTAAGAGGTGAAATAGGGTGTAATAGTTTTTTTGATTTTATAACTACACCTAACAAGGGGCTTGACGAGGGCTCAAAATTTCACACAACCGGAGCTGCGGGCAAAAGCTATATAAACTTTGAAAATTTTCTGTTTCTGAAATGAGATCCATTTATTCTAGCCTAAATATACAACATAACATGTTAGTCTTTACATCCTAAAACCAAGAACTCTGATCATCATTCTGAACAACTTTTACTACTACAAGAAATCGTGAAAAAAAATCTGTTGTTCCATACAATGCTCTTTAACAAAATGTATGGAACAGCTGATTTTATCACAAATTCAGAGTTTCTCCCATAGTAAAAGTTGTACAGAGTGATGAACATGGTTCACGGTTTTCGGATGTCAAGTGTTTTTTTTTTCTTTTGTACTGCTGTAAGTGCTAGGGGATCGTTTCCACGTAACTTGGCAGTTATTGGCGAGACCTGAAGGGTCTACAGCCAATGGTGGGGAAGTAAAATACTTAACCTAAGCTAACTACTTGTACTACTCTAACATCATGACTACCTGCAACAACAGCACTAAGGGCGACCCCTAGTGGGACCCCAACCTCGGCTTAGGGCGTTGCTGGCGGGGGCTTGGGGGGGAGAGACAGCTTGATGAGGGCTGAATTATCGGTGTGAAGTAAAGTGACCAACCAGTCATTTTGTATTATACCGGGTGTCCCAAAACACGCAGTCATCGAGGGAAAATACTTGAAATATTGAAAATACCAATTTTACTTTTAAAGAGAAGGAAATACTGCATCAAAATATTTTTCCACCAGTACAAACGCGAAAAAATATCATCCTTTCCTTTAATTTCACTAATCAAAAGGGTAAATAATGAGGAAAAAATCTCTGTAATAAATATTGTTGCTTCAATTGATTAAAGACTATGAAACATAGCTTAGGTGCATTTCAATTCAATGACTAAGATGAATTATTTTCAGGGCAGCAACCTTATTTTACTTGTTGTTAATCATTTTTATTTCATGCACTTTCTTTACACTATCGGTTCCTATCAACAGGTTCCATAAAATACAGAGCGAAACTGTTTCATCAGTTCGGTTCCCGGCTGAGGCAAGAGACTTTCTGAAAATACATAACAGCAGAATTTCTTACTTTAAAAAATAAAAGTCTCTTTTATGTAAAATTTGCTGTGTTTAATCCTCCACGACCACGTGTTTGTGGACACCCAGTGTATATTATACATAGCTCGGTATATAAGAGATTTGTATGTCAACACAAACAGACTATAAATAGCTGATATTTAAACCAAAAGCTGTATCTTAGATTACATTTACCGACGAACTAAACGGTTTGTCCGATAAATTGATACGATACCATGGGGAGTGTGAAATATATGTAAACTCTTTACATAAAAAGTACCATTATCTATATTTATTAGTGAATACGAAAAGTTAACGTAATGTGTGAAAATATATATGTGAATAAAGTAACGGTGCTAAAGGCGTGGGCGTAAGATTCTTAACATTTCACTAGCCCCATTTGCATTTTACAACTTTTATCGATGTACTAAACGAGATTCTGCCGCGGATGGCGAGAATCAGTGCGTCTTCCATATTGCTTACATTTTATCTTATGTCCCAAGGCTTTTAAAAGGATTAGTGTCTATATTCATACCTGAGGTTTTAATTACACGATTTATTCAGGTTTCTTAATCGTGTTTTTTTTCTAGAAGCTAATTCTAGTGTCTATGTTAGCTATAAGATACCTTTACTTGAGCCCCTAGTAACCACAGTAATCTGAATTAAACAATTTAATAAGTATCGAGAACAAAGTACGTAACTAACAATAAAACGACAACAATCAATAAAGAGTCATAATCAGCTCTACTAAAAAACGATATACTTAAGCATAAAACATGCCAAAACACGTTTACAAAGCAAAAGAATAACAACCAAAGAGCACGCTTAAATATAACGCGATATGTCAAAACCGAAGCCCTAATTGTAATTTAGTAGGTTATACATGCGAGAGATATCGAGATCAGCCAGCTACGCTCATTTCAACCTTTCCAAAATTTATTTGACTTATGCGATCCGAGGGTTGAACATCGCACATACAATAACGCACTAAATCATATCAAAATGTAATGCGACGGAGGTGTGTCGGGAACAGAATTAAAATGCAGTAATATCCCGGCCTTGCTGTAATTCTGGCCTGTCTCTGATCTCAGAAGATTATCGTAAAGTATTTATTTATCCAACGTTCCCTCGGGAGGTTAGATACCATCAGGAAATCAATTTTGCAATGAAACGTCGTGGAGGCGTAAGGTTTGTGGCCTTTAGTTACAGGTGGCGGTATTATGTCGATTTAAAAGCTATTGAGCTTCCAAATTGTATAATGGTGAAACGATATCTTTACTGTCAAATACGTGCGAAGAAGCAAGCAACGATTACCGTAAAAGAAAGCTTAAAAGAATATTGAAAACGAATATTATTATGCTATGATTTTGTGATTTGCGACTCTCTTATTGTATCTTTTAAAACTGCTGGGTTGTACCGATGTAGTAAACATTTTGTAGACACTGTAAGCACACCCATATGATTTAAAAATTAAGTTGAGTACTACACAATACACCTGCAGGCAGGAAGGCAACTATAATTCTACAATAAATCTTTCGAATCTTAAATCTCGTTATACATTAAATCGATACGCCTGTGCAATGTATAGGTACGTCGTACATAAACACACTATAATTTTTTTGAACATTCAGATTAAAATTCCATGCATTCGGTTTAGCTAATTTGAATAATCAATACACATAAATTACTCGGTAAGGGTTATTTTAGTGGTTTTATTTCTTTCGACAGCTTTACATTCTGAAGTTTGTTTAACGACATTTTAGACTTGCTTATTTGACAAGTTTGATAAAGCATTTTAATATAATTAGATGTTAGATAAAGTTGACACGTCTTCCGCAGAAACAAGCAGATGTGTTCTCGAATGGAAAAGCTACGACTATGTTGTATAAAATGTACTGCTCTACATATCTTGCAGCAAAGATATGAACATAATAAAGACGACAGCGACATGCTCGCTTCAGCTAAACTCCCATCACGCCTCCGCCAATGATACACAAATCATAATAAACTTCATACAAGCTCAAACTTGTGAACTACATACACACAGCTCTCATAAGTATCCCTACATAAACACCGATGTATGACGTAGAAAGCAACAGAACCACTAGGAACCGGTTCAACTTCACATGAATGCACACACATAAACTGTCCAATTAAGTAAGGCCTATGACAGCCCGATCAGTGTCCCCGTGCAGGTCTCTGTGAAAGAATGTTGGGGCGGGCGGGGCAGGTCATGCTTCAATGGTCGTTATAGTCAACAGCGATAAGAAAGCGGACTCGGCCGAGGGACTGTCAAGAAACAATCTATATTGTGATTATGGACAGATATTGAAAAATTGTTGCAAAAATAGATGCCAATAGAGATAGAACACAAAGCATCCAATAAATAGAAAGCCTTACAAAATGGAAGGATGGCTTGTTTAATTTTAATATAAACATCAAATTTGCATCCCCAAACTTTATTATTGCATTTCGTCCTTGCATTGGTACATAATAATTCTATCAGATATTTTTTTAAATTACGTTTATTCGCGCAATTATTTTTCCTAGTGAGTAAAAGATTATAGATTACTTTTCCGGAAAATTCCGGTCTTACCCGCTGTCTTACGTTATTTGAATCGTCTATCATGCATTTGTTACTGATTTCACAACAGCAAAACCATTTTTTTATCTAAAATTGCAGATTCAATCAGCAAATGTCTCCATAATTTGGTAATCAACGAAATAATGATTGTTGCTTTTTTGAAAGTCATTGCAGATTCATTTCAAAACAAGTATTGGAACATAAAGTTTGACAAATTAAATACTTTGAGAATGAAATATTTGATTTTTTCACATCACAAGTAATTTATTAATGTTTAGTGTCGAACGATTTTAATAAAGCTAACTTATAGGTATATGTGTACCTGTTTACATAACTTTGGAATCTGGGAGCTAAATGTGAAATAGTTTTTTCGAAGTCATTTAATGTATCAAGTACAACCTGTCAAACCAAAATTTATTTCTCAGAAAATTAGAATTCATGAGTTATGGTCACAAAAAAAATACTATAAAATATCAGTAGTTAAGTATGTTTCCATACCGACTCCCTAAATAAATGATTAAATTTAACAATAAATAAAAAAAAATTGAGCAAAGTTCATTTTGAAATTCTTAAATAAATAATTGAAATATAAAAAATACGCCGGAACATATTCACAAAGTGACTAAACTCCCAATTACGAAGAATAAAAAATATAAATACCAACCCAATAACTTATGCAAACAACTCATAAGATCATTATATTTAATTATTACTATTAGTATCCATTAATTAAACTTCGTTCCGAGTTATTACACAAACTGTAATTTACTTAATCCTTTTATGGGAAGGGGCTCGTTTTGATAAATACGCCAGTAATCTAGGTCTCATAACTATCAGATACATACATCTTGCTAGGTAACTATAAGTATTGGATACAAACTTCTTACCAGATATCTATACAGAGCAAGTGCGATCTCTCTTACCGCGGCCCCGTCTGCATCGGTGACGCAAACCGATTTTCTATTTCTATCGCCATGAAAAACTTACCTAACATGTGAACCACACCTGATAGCTTTATAGTTTACTGCTCTATGTTTTATAAATAAACGAACGTCTAGAGAAATAAGCTGCTGGAGCTAAGAAATGTCTTGCTGCAGCTAAGAAATGACTTGCAGATTTTATGGTCGAAGAATTTATATTCTCAATAAGAAATACAAAAAAGTTAAAAAAATCGTCCGTTCTGGACGAAGTGCGTAGTATCTACTTAGTCCAAATCGTTTTTAATGTCTAGATACTAATTTATTGAATTGTACATGATAAATCAATAATTTGATACGACAGAAAAAATAGACAACAATACATTAATTCCCTTGGATTCTTGTTATCCTTGAGAGTATCAATGACTGTATTTTATATAGTTAACAATAAATCAATGATCTAAGAATGTCTAGACGCAGATTCGGGTTTAGAGTTTTTATGCAATATTGAAATGTAAAATATTTCAAGTCACTTAAAACTAAGCTATCGAAAGCAATCAATACTAACGAAAAATGTCTTGAAAAAATAAAAATGATGATTCGATTTGTCGGTTCACAACCTTTTCATCTTGGGGATTTATTTTACTTATTTTCTCTTGTTTTAAAATCAGATTGATAAAATAATGTGCTATTTCTTTACATAACTAAACTTTTATGATATTTCAATTAGTATAAACAAAAAATTAGCACTGACGGAGGTGTCAGTGGTAACAGGAAACCGTTACGATAAAGCTATCATTGCTGTCAGCGCCCATCTATAAATCTCGTATTTTATTGTTTTAACAAAAACCTGTCGAACCTCTTAATCGTTACTAAGTTTGATGATAAAATACTTCTTTTCGAGATTGCCTAGGAATGTTTAATTTTATTTGCTTGTTGATGGGCTGGTGTCCAAGGAACAAGAACACAAAAGCATGTTTTTCCAACGCAAACTAAAAGTAGTGTTATTCTGCTCTCATTATGAACCTATAAACTTTTTTTATTTAAATAAAACACAAACCATTTAGTTTTTGCAAAACCCAGTTCTTTAATTCACTATTCATAATGTTTAACATTCCTCTCAATCACGCGTATATTGAATATTTCCTTTTCCGTTAAAATTGCAGAATTAAGCTACTAGGGCGGTAAGTAATTTGATACCGAACTAAACTTAAACCTCGCACGATTTCGCTGATTTACGCAACTTACTCAAATGGTACAGCGTAGGATTTCACTTAGGATACTGCGATTCAAGTCACGACTGACGTCTTTCGGCAACTTGTCAGTCAACGGTTATCTATCCGATTATACCAATATAATGGCAAATGCGGTCGTGTGACACGAGCTTTATAATTGGTTGATTATTGTCACTGTAAACTTATTAGCGTTGGAAAATCTGAGCGCGGCTTAAGGGCCTTAGTCTAGTTAAAACGGAATGGATTTTAAGTAAAGATTGCCTCATACATTTACCCATATTTAGTCTTACATTCATACGTAAGCTCATGCCTTTTTCCCGTGGGGGAAGACTGCAGATCGTCACATACAAGATCCTTACATACTCCTTTCGCTTCGTCCACGTTCATACATCTTGTCATACACACACGGTTGTGAGTACTATGCATGTGTCGTTTTTGAAGAGCATTACCAAAAACATAACCCATCTTTTCTGTCGCGTAGTCGGGTAATAAGATCAATGCATGTGTTTCTACAAAGTTTTCTACCATTTCCACTGACATACATCCTTATACAAGGTTAGTCAGAAAGGGGGTACTAATCCGAAAGGGTGTTAAAGTACAAATAATAATAAATAACTTTTGTTCTACAACTTTTCCCAAAACTCAATAGTTTAAGAGAAACAGTTGTTCAAAAATCTCCAAAAAAAAACTCTAAAATCTAACTATCCCCAATTATGATCAGCTGTGATTACATTTTAGGTCATATTTGGGGTCATGAATTAGAAGCACCATTTTCTGAATTTGTAACTAAAGCAGGGATGAAGAATTTTTGAAAAAACGAAAATGTAAATCATTTTACTTGAAAAAAAAATATCGAATTTTGAAATTTTAACACTTGCTTTCAAACAGTCATCAGCGATACTATAAATGGGCTTCAGATTAGTATCCCCTTTCCGGCTAACCTTGTATATTTTTTTTATTTTTTTTTGATACTTGCCGTTCAACAACCACCTAAGCTTTTTAGTTTTAATGTGCATTTAAAGAGTCTCTGCGAGTGACGCTACATACGAGTAACTTCGTCCGGCACACTCTGGGCAGTCAGTCCCGTTACCAACCTTGCTGACCGGCTAATCTTTTCTCCATGCGCTATTCTTAAAAGCTCGTACCGACACTTAAGAACCTTTAATGTAGAAAAGGTTGCTGTAGCAATTATAATTTGCGACATTACCAAAGGCGCAATCAACTGTCACGTTGGCATGTAAATTAAAATCAAATAACGAAAATCACTTAATGTGTTTTAAAGATATATTACACAAAAAGTTTTGTTTATTTACCTTTGAAGAAGCAAGGTAAGTGTTTTTTTTTTCCAATGATAACGCTTTTAGGTGACGTGCCACCCAAACTCGTTATCAATTGCGCCTCGGAACGCATTTAGGCAGGGTAACAGGTTAAAATAAACGTTGATTTAACATTTAAAGTTTTCGTCCAATTGGCACGTTTGGCCGGCCACCAATAAATTCATTGATAAAAACCGAAACGCTAATAAGTTAAAAACGGCCGACGACGGTAAATTGACAATTCCAAGCAACGCTCTGTGTCGATCGAAGTCATTGATTTTTGTCAGTCTTTTCCGAAGAATGTCATTTCCGTTCTGATGTGGGAATTAGCGAAATACCCCGCATCAGTCGTGTGACGTCACACTTGTATGATCGCGCGCATGCTTTCTGTTAGTTGAAGGAAAAATGTGTTGCTACGGTGCTCGTAGAACGTAGACGATTGGCTACATTCTCAGTTTTATATCTTTTTAGTTTTTTTTTCCCCTATTTTTCATATGATGTGGCTCTATCTACTGGGTTCTTTTTATTTCTTTCTTCTTTTCTTTTGTTACATTTTATGCATTATTGCAAAAGCAGCCATTACGTATAATCACTGTATTTTTCTTGTAAAATTACTCATCTGTCCAATTTTAAAATGAATTTTATTCGTTTAGATACAATCGTAACATTTATTCACATAAATTCTTGCACATGCACACAATTAACAGTGTCAATGTTTAACTTCACTATCTGTTAACCATTTAGCATTCATATCTCCAATATTTATTATCACCGTTTAAAAGAAGAAGAATAAAGAAACCATTACGCGAATAGGGGTTAAACGCACCGCGTAGACACAGGACTATTAGTATTGGCGTGAAATAATGAAAGCCATTTCACAGTATAACGTAACGCTGTACGTTCATTAAGCCGGGTGTCGATGCCCGCGCCGCCGGGTGCAAGTTGCATAAATCAGTCCGGGGAATGCAGCCCGGCGCCCTAATGTGCTTTCGGTGTCGGTTGATAGTCACCCCCCTCCCCTTCTTACCTGAAATCGCTCCTTTTCACACAATCATACCCCCCAATGATTTTATGGCCTCCGCGATTAAAAATGCAATGATAATTGAGACGCAGTTAGCGTACGGACACAAAAACTATGCGACACTAAATGCCTTCTGCGAATTTAAACGAAAATGTAGTTTTATTAAATGTTTTGTATGTTCTAGGTAACTTGATTCACGGAGAAGATAATAAAGCAACAGATACCAAAATGATGATTCACATCAATAACCTGCACATTTAGTGCTGTACATACCACATACGAGGTTATTTTAGACAAGAACATGGATCCTATCATTTGAGATCGGTAACGCATGAGTGATCCATCTGATGGTATCTTTTTCTACAAAACACTGAGTCCAGGCAACTTGTCTTAAACAAAAGAGTTCCTATTTGCCTGTAATTGTTGGTTCACATCGTTACGCGATATAACTTAATTAATTCAAATCTGTCGTCAACTGACCCGTAACGGTTGTGTAGACATGATCATACAATGTGCGTCGGTCGCACCTGACCGGACCTGACCACTTTTCTGATTACGATCATAAAAATAATTAGGGTCGTTTTCTTAAACTTTACACTTCTAACTTGATGCTTGTGCATTGACATGGGCGAAATTTTTTTGTAATAAAGTTTTTTTTTTGATAGTAATAAAATTAAAGTGAAGTAAGGAGTTAAATGCTTAAGTGGAGACAACGTGGATACGACTTTAAACATTGATGTGGATGACGCAAGCCACAGTAACACGAAATCTAGAAGAGATGCTTTTGTGGTTTACACCGGAATATCAGATTTCAATAATTTTCCATTCGTCGTTCCATAATACAAAAATGTAAAATAAAGTATAACACAAAATATTGTCCAATAAAGACTGCGATCCCTAATTGTATGTAAATCAGCAAGCAAAAATAACGAGATTCCGCATTATAAAATAAAATGTTGTTAAAAAGTACTGTTTTATGACAATATATTGAGTAGTAAATGTGACACTTCTCACTCGACGACCAATCGCTTGCCGTCGATTAAGTAAGATATTATTCGATTCGTATATTCAAATAAGCAAGACTCCAGTTTTAATACGCTTTTATTATTTCTCCGATTCTTAAAGTTTTTACTGTAAGTACGGGGACGTTTCGGACGCCCGTTAAAGATAACGGCTTTGCCGAAGTAAAATAACTCTGCAAATTTTATGTGTTAGCTGATGGCGAAAATGATGTGATTATTTAAAAAAATCATCCTACGTAGAATAATTCGTACGCTGTGACATTTACGATGCCATACAGGATTTTAACATTGAATCACCCTGAAGTCACTGTTTTATTGGAGTCGTAAGAAACAACTTTATGACAAAGCCATTACGTTCGCCGCCTGATAATATCTACTGAAGTATCTCCTAACCATGTTAGTCAAAAGCCTTCAATCTATCCACACTTCATTTTTTTATAGGCGGCTTTTGTACTAAAACCGACACTCGCGTATTTTATAATACAGACTGAATTATTTTAATACTAACTTTTATCTGTTACGAAGTTTTTATGCTTTATTTTATGAACGTATAGCAATTAACATGCATTCATTACTTCACTCTAAAAATAATGATTTTATAAGACTTTAAGTTTATAAACGAATTGTAAATTGGCATTTCACTTATTGTTAGCTGTTATTATATATATTTAAAATAAAAAGAATATACGTATAGAATATATAAATAAAACAGTTGAATTGTAAATTCTTGCGGATGGTGTAAACTGGCCACACCCGGATGTCACAGGTTCAACATTTATACGACAAAAGGTAAGGTACAATATCGTAATGTGACGAGATCTTTTACGAGCACACGACGAGTTTAGGTACTTTTTATTTCTCTCGCAAATAACAAAATTGCGCTTAAAACTTGTGACTCAAAATGGCTTTTTCGGATCAAAGGTTGACTTGGAATCTGTTCAACGAACTTTTAAATATAAAACCAATTTATTGAAGTTACACAATATACATACGTTGTTTGTAAAATACGTACCAAGTGCAAATGAAACGTCTTCGCGTTTTAAATCAATAGATAATTCTATAATGCTGATGATACTAATGAAATGATACGTGTAACAAACAAAACTCATGTTTCACGTACAGTTAATCTTTGGAAGGTTTCAGAACGAGTGTTCTGATATCGTTTGCGAGACGCGACTTATCGTAATTTAGAGCCCCCGATTAGACTGCGCCGGCCGACATTCGCTAACGAGCATTCATTTTTATTTATTTTTGTTTTAACAACAGTACGGTGCCGATGTTTTGTCTCTACCGGCGATTGTGCCAAGTTAATTGGATTGTTCGCTTTGAATTGTTAACTGTACAACAACGCTAAAAATCACTCGATGCGACCATACAATCTGTCCAATTAATTATATTATTTTATCTTCAACTTACCTTAGTTGTCGTTGTTTTTAGCGGCGTCCCTGAAGAAACTGCACATATCTCCACTTCGTAGCGATCCACGCCAGCCTCTCGGTCAAGAGAAACAGCCGTTGATAGTATTCCCAAAGAAGAATCTATGTCGAACAACCTGTCCACTTGTCTACCATCACCAGTCACATTCACTATGTAATATTCTAAACCCGATTTATAGTTATTAGTCAAGTTTAACACAGCCGTACCCGCGGGTTCGTTTTCAGCCACGGATACCGACCCTACGTTTGTCCACGTGACACCTTGCAAGTCTGTACCCCCCATAATGACCGTTAGATAGGTTTCAGTACTTTTCTGTTCACTCAGTACAGCCTCATCCGTAGCTTTTATGACCAAATTCCACCGAGCCTCCGGTGTCGCTGGAGGATAACGCAATGTTAATGCGCCGTTACTCCTGTGCAGATCGAATAGATCGTTGCCACCGTGAATAAGCTTGTAAGTGACCAATCCATTTGTTCCTGAATCCAAGTCACGGGCTAATACGTTCATAATAAAAATTCCACGGCCCGCACTTCTTCCTAGTCTTTCTGTGTTGATCACGGCTGCATTCATAGATACGAAAACTGGAGCGTTGTCGTTAATATCTTCGACGATTACAGTAACTAATTTCTCAGCAGATAGCCGCGCCGATGGTGGCTCGGCTCTATCATAAGCGACAACAGTTATTCTGAATGTGTCAATACTTTCTCTATCAATAGGTAATAAAGTATGTATGACCCCAGTGATGTTATTTATGGCAAAGTGCCGCTTGCTGTCATTAGGGTCTTGGTGCGTGATCGAATAATAAACTTTGCCGTTTAAGCCAGAATCCGGGTCCTCTGCGGTAACTGTCACTATTGGAGTGTGCTTCGGAATACCTTCTCTTATTTGACGCACAATAGCTGTATTGGTAAAGATGGGAGCGTTGTCATTTGCGTCGATTACATTTACAGTAAATAATATGCTGGAAGATAAGCTCGGATTTCCGTTATCTGTGGCAGTTATGTTTAAAACGTACGAAGTTAGGTCTTCATAATCTAATTGCTTGTGTAGAAACAACTCGCCCAAGTAGCTGTCAATAAAAAAGGCTTCTTTCCTGTTACCAGATGTGATAGAGAACTGTAGCTCCCGATTGATACCCAAGTCAGCATCAGTTGCATGGAATTGTATTATCTTTTTATTTACGGGTTCCGTCTCTAGCACTGACACTTTCATTTGTGTCTGAGTAAATACTGGTGCGTTATCATTCTCATCCAGCACATCAACTGTGATTGTTGTTGTCGCGGACAGTCGGATTGTCTGACCGGAATCATGAGCTATTATGGTAAGCCGGTAGTGATCAGTTGTTTCCCGATCCAATGGTTTGTTTATAAGTAATTGTCCGGTAGCTTCATCTAACGAGAACTTTCCTAAATCGTCACCTCCAATCAGTTTGTAGTATATGTCACCGTTTAGACCTTCGTCAGCATCTGTTGAGTACACCCGCATAATAGAAGCTCCTACAGCAGCACCTTCGGATACCTCAACCTTATAGGGAGTTCGCGTAAAGACGGGCGCGTTGTCATTGACATCTGTTATGTAAATCGTAACTCTTACGGAGTCAGACAATTTAACTTTACCGTTATCACTAACAGTCACAGTTAATGTAATGTAGTTTTGTCCAGTATTATATGCCAAGCTTTCCCTGTCAAATGACTTCAATGTTTTTATGAAGCCATTTCTTGAATCTATTCGGAAATCATTTTGCGCTATAGGCAAGGAAAATGTTAACTCGGCATTGCGGCCAATATCCCTGTCTGTAGCCGTTAATTTTCCAACAAAAGTATCAGGAGGTTCATTTTCCTTTATTTTGAATATGAACGTGGTGTTAGTAAATTGTGGGCTATTATCATTTTCATCCAGAACGTGAATAACGACTGGCACTTGAGATGATCTTGCTGGTTTACCGTGGTCAGTTGCGATTATCGTTAACGAGTAGTAATCGCGTTCTTCCCTGTCCAGTAGACTTTTCACATACAGATAGCCATCTGGGAATACTCCAAACTTGCCATCAGTGTTTCCTTCTGCGATATAGTAAGAAATTCTACCACTAGGACCCAGATCAGCATCCGATGCAGAAATAGCGAAAAACCTTGTGTTTACTAATGTAGATTCAAGCAGAGATGTTTCGTAGGACGTGTGATCGAACACAGGAGTGTGGTCGTTGACGTCATCAATAACTACTGAAATGGAGTGCTTTGCCGCCAGAGCTGGACTCCCATTATCAGTGGCTGTTACCTCAATGAACATAACAGTGCCTGGCTCACTGGATATCGGCTTATTCAAATAAATAACTCCTGTCGTTTCAGATATTCGAAAGTTATTTTCAGGATTGTAACTTAACGTATAAAAGATCGTTCGGTTGGAGCCTGAATCACGGTCTGTGGCTCTGGCAAAGTAAACCTCTTGTCCTACTGCCATGTTTTCAGGAATGTGAATTTCATCTTTATCCTCAATGAATATTGGGTAGTTATCATTGACATCCAGTACGGAAATATTTACTGTAGTGAATCCGAACGCCACTCCGGTTTTTGCCATAACTTTCAAGTGATAAGTCATCTTATCTTCACGGTCGACATTAGAATCAGTTAAAATCACTCCTGTTTTTTCATCCATTTTGAAGATATGCTTTGGATCACCTTCTAAAATGTAGTAAGATATCGTGTCACTTGATATTCTGGCATTCACTTTACCCACGTAGCGTCCAATTTCTGCCTTTGAAGTACCTTCGTCTTCAAGAATTTTGAAAGTATAACCGTTGTAACCGTCAAATTGAAGATTCTTTCGCTGCGATGTTTTTACTATTTCAACTATAGCATCTTCAAATGCTCGTCTGTTTCCTTTATCTTTGCAGGATATCTTCAGAGTGTACACTGTCTCTGGAGCTTTACGAAAATCTTTTTGCAACACAATATTTCCAGTCCACGGCTCTATATCAAAATAACCATCACCACCACTCTCAAGTCTATACATGATTCTAGCATTTTCACCTTCATCCAAGTCCAATGCTTTGACTTGTAAGACATTTGTTCCGATCGGCAACTCTTCGTTAATGCTTTCAATATATCTTTGAGGATAAAACATTGGATCGTTATCGTTTACATCTAGAACTTTGAGTAATATTGTAGCTGTTGATGACTGTGGAGGAAACCCTTGATCTTTCGCAAGGACTTGAATTTCATATAAAGGTATTCTTTCCCTGTCTAATTCGATTACTGTACTAAGTTGTCCTGTAATGGGATCTAAAATAAAAGTATTAGGGTATTTTCTTTCTATACTTGATGGCAAATAATATGATACTGAGCCATTAGTACCCTGATCGTAATCGGACGCAGTAAGAATTAGTATTTCCTTTACAGGTTTTATGTTTTCGTGTAAAGTAGCATTAATTTGAGGTTGTGAAAAGCAAGGTGCTTCGTCATTTTCATCTAAAATGGTTATTTTTAGTCTAGTGTATGCCCATTTAGGATTGGGACCGCCATCTCTTGCTGAAACGTTCAATTCAACAGTTCCTTGTATCTCTCGGTCTAACATTGATTTTGTTGTAACTAACCCTGTTAAATGATCGATGGAAAACCATTGCTGTTGGTTTCCATCATAAAAGTCATAAAATATTTCAGCATTTACTCCTGTATCTTCATCAGTAGCAGTTATACTGGCCACATAAGACCCGGAAGGCGCGAGTTCAGTCAAAACCGCCGAATATTCTGATTTCTCAAACACAGGTTCATGATCATTTACATCATTGACATGAATAACTAAAAATGAGGTAGCAGTACGTGGGGGAGATCCCCTGTCAGTAGCAACAACAGTCAGATTATATTTGCTAATTTCTTCCCTATCTAAGACACCATTTACATGTACTATATACACACTAGACGAATTTTCCAGGCGAAAATGATTGAGCTCATTACCCGCAACTATACTAATGCTCGTAATACCATTCAAACCCGCATCTAAGTCAGTCACTGTAATAGCAGCTACAAGAGAACCATTTTTAGCATTTTCGTCTACAGTGGCGAAGTTAGCTGTCGGAGGAACATACGTGAACGTTATGACAGGATCGTGATCATTGGCGTCTATAAGATTGACAGTGACGTAGGTCCGTGCATCTTGCCGCGGCACCCCATGATCTTTCGCGATAACGGTAAGAACGCAAGTCATATTGCAAGTAGTGTTACTACAATACTTAGGGCAATTCAGCTTCTTCGTGGTTGTTATCACTCCAGACTCGGGATCCACTGCAAATTGTCTCTCGGTATCGGTCACTTCATAAGTTATTTTACTATTATCACCCAAATCACTATCCGTGGCTGTTACCTTTAGAACTGTAGTTCCTGGTGGTACACTCTCATTTAGAGACACTGAAAAGTCACTTTGATCGAATATTGGAGGATTATCGTTAACGTCCAAAATAGATACGTTCACTTGTAGATACCCGTATTTAGGTGGATTACCCCCATCTCGTGCTGATATGTTTAGGATGTAAAAGTCGGTGGTTTCTCTATCTAACTTCCCCGTTGTCTCTAAGTGTAAATAAGATGTTTGACCGCTCGGATTTACGGTGACATTCAACCGAAACTTCCCCTCAGTATCACCATCAACTATTCTATAATCATTTGTGATACCGTTTTCTCCTAAATCCATATCGGTGGCGGCATCGAGCAATAACTTTGTCCCGGCCGCGGCACTCTCGGAAAACGCAACCGCTATACTCGGTTCAGGGAATTCTGGATAATTGTCATTCACATCTGTCACCCGTAATCGCACTTCTATCGGATAAGTTGGTTGACTCGATAAAACAACGAACGCGTAGCGGTCCACGGCTTCCCTGTCGAGAACTAAGTTGGTCCTAATCTCACCGGATACCGGGTCGAGGATGAATTCCTTGGGAGGTTCATTAAAACGGTAAGTGAAACCGGGTTTCGTGGGGATCCTGCCAACGATAGTTCCGACGGGCTGGTCTTCGGGCACTCGAAGGTCGACGCCGGTGTCGACGGCGCGGGACTGCATCTGCTCTGCGGCGGCGCTGACGCCCGCGCCGAGGAGCGCCGCCAGCGCGACCAGCGCCACGTGCCATCTCCCCATCCTCGTCATGACACCGACACAAACATCGCAGGGTTGTTCTTCGTCAGCGAAAGTTGACGCGCGCCGGGAGCGCTCGCTGTGTCCCGTTCGCGCAGACTCGCGCACTCGCTCTCGTCAGGTATGCAGCATGGCCGCGACGACCTGCGCGCGCACGAATATCTCACGGAGAGTGCGACCCGCCGCGGCTGCGCCTACGCCGTCACATTCATTCGTAAACACGTGACAAAACACTATCTACGGTAGTCTAACACGTAAGTCCCGATGTGCACTGAACAAGACTCCTTACACAATAGTCACCCGATAACACGCAACACGATTTGAAAGCACTTTTCAGTTATGTTTTTGTTATGTTTGACAAGCGAACAACGCGTCGGATGCGGCATGCGGGCGGCGTCGCAGTCGGCGCGGCACTGGCAGGCGGAGGCTTCCATGCCGGCCCGCGCCCCTCCCTCCGTCGCATCGAACCTCCCCCGCAGCTTTGAAAGCTCTCCACTGTAGCTGCGTGATGATGATGCCGAGATAATGGACGTCGAAGGATTCTACTATTTATTGTTCGATACGAGTCACTTTACCATTCCAAGAAAAGCGTACTGTAGAATAGGTTGGCAGATATGAACGAATATAGGTATTAAGTGTATGCTGAAACTTGTTTTGTATCTTCTAAAATATCATATATTCGTTTTGATCAACCGCATGAGGTCTGAATCTGCTAAAAACATACTTTAAAGTTATCTTAATGTTCAACATAAATAAACTAACCTTCATTGAAATATCTAACAATTTATGGGAATAACATAAAGTCCTCTCTAATGGGTATTACGACCTTATCTTTGTTTCGAAATATTTTATTTAAAGCCAAAATATCTGCAAAATCGGTTACATTTTTAACAATTATAGTATTTTTCACGGATGGCACAAACGATTAGCGTGCGTTGAAATCTATTATATGTGGCTACGAGACGCGTGCGCCTGCGCCTTTAACAGCTGTACACGTTACAGTTAGTTCCGCGTCAAGTTGACACAATGCTTGCTTAATTACTACACTGTTTATTTAATTGTCGTATTTACTATATGTAGCATACTATAAAAGGACTCTCAAAAGTTTTATTTTTCTTCAAAAAGATATGGAAGCTGTTACTAAATTTGCTACGCGACAGAACTAAGGAAAACAATAAATTCGTCGTACTATCGTTGATCAATGCCATGAATGACGTGACATGAAAAATTTCAATACTTTTTCACACACGATTAAATCCAAGGGGTAGTTTTTTTACCTTTCGCATAAGAAAATTATGTTATCTAACTAAAATACGGTTCTAATATAAAAGGAACACGTGCTACGTGGCATTAAAACCGTCATCATTCACTTTAATATTTCATATTAAAAATTGATAATATATTTAATACGGGTATACAATCAGGAAATCCAATCAGTAAAAGTGTACTTCATATAGGTAGGCTGGTGCTACGACACCAGCGAACGGTGACATACCTGTACTGATTTATATTCATATTTCACTTTTGCTATCGATAGATTCTAATCATTATTATGGCAAATAACTTTATTATCTCGCAACGACATCGGTAACACTTCTATTGGCATAAATGTGACTCTGGCATAAATCGAAGCATTTAAAACTAATCTAAATCTATGAATTTAAATTTGTATTTTATTTATCTGCGTATATTTTAAACAATATTATTTAACATGTAATATATTGTTTGGCCGGTTCACTTAAGTTTATTTACAACCTTATTTGATACAAAATTCGCAAAAGCTCTAGAACATTCATAGTAGGAAACCATCTACCGGCTGCTACGAAAAGCTTCTACCGCTAAGGTCGTCACCTTTCGTCACGAATGTGAAAGCGAGCTTTCATAGTAATTTTCTATTTGTAATATAGATGGCGTTAAACCTACTTTTACAATTCCTTTTTGTGCTTCGTTTTAATTCGAATTTCAAACCTTTAAATATTGTTCTTTTTAAACATAGTGGTGTCGATTCCCTAATGCACTGGCTGAATCAAATTACAAATATTGCTGTCTTCCATATAAAACGAGAATGAGACAAAAGATATAAAAAAAATACTACGAAAAGCTCCTAGCGCTACACAACGGTTCACGCATCAAGGTTGCGAGCTTTTGGAGTTAACTCCTTAATTCATTACAGATGGCGTTACTACACCTTTGCTCAATGCAAGAATGTCTATTTTAAAACTAAATCAAAAAGGTGATTAAGAAAAAAATGTGAAACGGCGTTTGATTTTTTGTGGCCTTGTTTAAATCATAATATTTTATTACAATTTACTTTAGTTCTACAAAAAGCTCTTAGCGCAACACCTGCAATCAAGTAATACATCAAGGATGTGAGCTTTCAACACTAACTTCTACTTTAACTATAGATGGCGTCATTATTCCTATTTTACGAGTTTTTTTTGGTTTTAATTTATATTACTTATTTTAATTTCGAAACAAAACCAAAAAATGATATCACAAAAATCGTTAAGAAAAAGGTTTTTTTTTACTCATTGTATTTTATTGAAGATAGCTACTTAGTGTAGGTTCTACAAGCCAGTTCGATATAGCAAGGGGTGGCTGGTTAACAAGGAGGGTGGAGGTTTCATGTCTCCACGGAATGACAATTGCGTCTACGTCTAACGATCGAACGAAATTCTATTTTTAAATTGCACTTCATAGAACTCATATTTTAGGCTCTGTTGTAGACTGAAATAGCTCAATCGATTAGACTATTTCTAGAATTCCGAAACCAAGAAATCTTAATAGTTTACTTCTTAATTTGAAATGATGTTATTTCACTGTCCGATAAAGTTAAGCATACCTTTATTTCCCCGTAGGTTAGTCCCTAATTGGGTTGCGTAGCGTAGGCCAGTTGTTGTTTAAAAACTGGCATGGGAAAAGGCTAGGATAATGACGATCATTAGTGTATCGTTATCATCTGATCATTTCCCTCCTAGCAGGAGGAGCTGGGAGATACAAAAATATAACTATCCTAGTCTGTAAAATATTTTGGCAGAAATGTTTTTGTAAAATACACTAAGCGGCATGTCTCTTAAAAAAATGGTTTTCAGGTGTCGTTGTACATGTAATACGAAGATTACCAGCCTATCAGATTATTCCCAACAATATAGGGGTCTTTTCAATATTTTACACGGAGTGACTGCCATCTGACAACCAACCCAATCATTGTGAAAACCTAATTTACAAAATTAGGTTCATTATTCAGAAATAAAAATCTCATACAAAAAACTTTGTTAACATACATTCAAAACATGAGAGCACAAGGCTACATGACAGAAGTAACTAAATCAGTCTACATCTAAGTGGTATGTAATCATAACACCAAACCTACTAACAAAGGTGGCTGAGCCTTTTTCGGCAGTCTAAAAATAGCCGAGTCCTATACCTAGGTACCTTTCTACCAGCACTTGTTGCATGAAAGTTTGACGTCACACCCGCCTCCCTTTTGTGCGCTAGTGTCGAGGGGGAACCGCGCCTCCTAGGGAGGGTGCTGCTGACGTAAGCACTTACATTCATGAATGGATTGAAGCCCAAGACCGCCATAGCTTGATTAATACCCATACGTATGTTGTATTGATTATAGTGTGTCTACATAATAATGTTTGACCTTTCAAGTGGTTTATCTGTGGCTAGAATGTAAATGATGTGCTGTTTTTATGTAGTGCATAAATTGCTTTTGTATAATACAAATAGCCAATTCACTGATCGAACGTATTCCATATACAAGGTTAGTCGGAAAGGGGGTACTAATCCAAAAGGGTGTTAAAGTACCCATAATAATGTATAACTTTTATTCTACCATTTTCCCCAAAAGTCAATAGTTTAACAGAAATAGCAGCTCAAAAATTACATAATAATACGCTAAGATCTATGTATCTATCCTCATTTATGATCAACTGTGTTTACATTTTAGGTCATATTTTGGGTCACGAATAAGAATCAAAGGAAAGAAAGGAGGAGCTCGTGGCTAAATAATTACAGCCGCATAGACCGATCTTCCGGGTTAAGCCACGCTTGCCGAAGTTGGTCTGTGGATGGGTGACCATTTACCATATAATCACTTCATTTGATACTCCAATAGAATCACTTCATCTACCTAACTTCGCTCTGCGCAGCTCTGGTGGATATGGGCTAAGCGGAGCGAGCTTTTTGTTCGTACAAAACAAACGAGAAATGCGAGCGAGGGACGTGTTGCGAGGAATATGTTACGAGGAATGTGTTGCTAGGAATGTGTGCGAGGATTTGAAAATATGCGTCTACCAGTCAGTCTATAGATTGTGTTTGGAAGAGGATAATTTTTGTACACATTAACATGACATTACGCATTACGCATTCCTCGCACAGCTCTCATCCTCGCTACACATTTTCGCACTGCACATTTTCCTCGCACAGTTCTGGTGGATGTCCAGCCTCATCAAGATTTATTTTATGAGAATCCCCAGTAACAGCCGAGGAGGGTGTGTTGTAAAACATTTTCAACCCACAACAGAACATCACAAGGTAATGTATGTTACCAGTTACTAGAAACGACCCAAACTAATTGGAAACTCATACCCATGTACTGATGTAATCATACGGCTATGTTAAACTAATATGAGAAAAACATAGGCTATACGTAGTTGCTATTATCCTGTGCTAGTTTGAAAGTGGATCAAGGAGAGGCCCGGCTGCACTGTAGATAAGCTATAGGCTGAACGACTACCTATCATTATGTAGTGCAGCCTTATCGATTTATGACCTAGTTTGGCAATCGCTGTAACTTTGGTTACCCTGTCAAGGATCTTGACTGTGTTGCTTTCTTCACCGATATACACAGCTGTATTGTTTGGAAAAATTGAAATACTCCTAACGTGTGTATTTTGCTTTCTGTTACTTTTGCGACTCGATATACTTCCAACTTTCTTTTCCTTCTACTTCTTCTTAGATTGTCTCGTTGGTCTAGTGGTAGCAAGCGTGACTGCTGAGCGTGAGGTCACGGGTTCGATCCCCAGGTCGAGCAAAGTGTTATTGGGTTTTTCCGTGTGGAAGGGGGTCTGGATGTGTGCCCAGTTGATGGCAATAGTCTCGCTCCCTATAACATGGGACTTAAACATAGTACCTCCTCCTCCACATCTATACCTACGTCTCTGTTCAACCCTTTGGGGAACACAGGCATGATGTTATATTATATACTTCTAATTAAAAAGCAGATTTTAATTCTCATTGATCTATTACTAAAAATGGCTCAGTTTAAGTATCGTTAATTATTATACAGCATGACTGGTTAGTCGTAGGCCTCCCCTAAGCCACGTGCATGAAAAGAGCCTCCACGTGCGACGATACTTAAGTACGTCCGGCGCATCCTGGGCAGTCAGCCCTGCTACCAACCTTGCTGACTGGCTAATCTTTTCACCACAGCATGAGCTATTTTCGTATAGCTCGTGCCGACACGAGAGAACAAGCCACGTGGGGGGGGGGGGGGGGGGGGTTGCCATAATCGCCACGCTTGGCAGGCGGGTGTACGATCGCAGTATGGTTGTTAAAAATACTCAGAGAACGCTGCTGTCCATCCTCTAGTGAATCCCTTCGTGGTCTTTTATGACACCCATAGGAAGAAATAGGGTAGTGCTATTCTTTACGTCCGGCACCACACGGACAACGGACTGCTCATCATACTGTACAACTTTTACCAAGCAAAAAAGTCGGAATTCTTTAAAAAACCAGCTTTTCCGTACATTTCGATAAGCAACTATGTTTGATTTCTATGGAACAGCAGATATTTTTTTACTAATTTAGGGACAATCCCATACGCAAAAGATGTACAAAGATCTATCCTTGAAAATGTATACATCCATAATTATACTACAGCTACCTATGAATGGTGCAACAATTATGGCGTGGGTGTCGTATAACTTAACGGCAATGTGCGTGGGTTGGAGCATCCCCCTTTCCAATGCTAAACTACTAAAGGTCATACTGCAGGGGACTGCGGCGACGGGATCAGGTGGCTATTATACTACGTATAATAAAATTGAAACCCCTTATCGTAGTTTACAGCTTTTTGCTCTTGCGTGTTTGTTAATTTTCGAACAATAAGATGTGATCCACCATAATTAGTTGTTTCAGCGTTGATTGTACTTGAAGGACTTCAGAGAAATATTATATTTAGATGTAACCTACCTACTGTAGTAGAATTTGTATGAGGATGTTATTAAGTTACTCAAATACCGCTAATACCGTGAATAATAGTGTGTCTTCAAGTCACGAGTGAATCGGTTTCTCCTGGGCAAGCGTGCTCCATCTTAGACCGGATTATCGCTTAACATCAGGCGAGATGATACGCTTGAAAATTTTAGGAGTATATCTAGTAGTACTATAATTAATTTAATAACCTTGTGTAAACGTCATGAATTTATCGCAAATCTTCATCATTCAGCCGGAAGACGCCCACTGCTGGACATAGGACTCCCCCAAGCGTCGCAACATCGCCCCTGTGCCTCTCGCATCCAACGGATTCCAGAGATCTTTACTAGGAGACATTCATTCATCACACACTCGCTCAAAAAGAAGCGGTACAATGTTCTAAACATATACTATACATTATACAGGTTGAAATTGTGAACACTCGACAAACTGAAATGGGAGATTGGACTCATCACTATGAACAACTTTTACTATGGGACCAAATGATAAATCGCGAAAAAAAAAAACTGCTGTTCGCGATTTCCCGTTTGGTCCCATAGTAAAAGTTGTTCATAGTGATGAGTACAATCTCCCATTTCGGTTTGTCGAGTGTTTACAATTTCAACCTGTATTTGGAAGCTCTAAAATCAAAAATATTATTGCTATTACTTTACAATATTTTCCATTGTCTGTGCTAACAGAATCTGGCATTTCATATAGTTTTCAGGCAGGCGGCCAACTTGTTTCTGCGAATCATTTAGTTTGTGGGCCGAGAGCCATCACTACTACGCTTTTACGCGATTAACCATTCATATATTAAACCAAATACTACCTCTATCGTGATGACGTATTTACACATTAATAGCTATCTGGGTAGTCAGAAGCCAGAAAACTGTGACGTTTGATCTAACCTTAAGTTATTCGTTGCCTCCGTAATTGGGTTACGGAGGTCAGATACCCGAAGCTCCGTGTGAATTCTGGTCAGAATGGAAACCAGTTCAAACGTAATTTGGAAAAGGTTAACCTTCTATGGTGTAAATAGCACCAGCCGATGGAGGGGTTTGAGACTGAGAAAGAACAGTAGTTGGAAGCGGTGCAGTGCGGCAATGTATAAGATTAAATGTATGACATAATTATAAAATTAAAACCAAACATTGCGCGCAACCAACATGCATGTACCTGGCCTAAAATGAATAATGTAACAATTCCTTTACTTAGTTAGATTGCTTAGTTGGACATTACTTAATTGGTTTTCCATTAACTGCCAACGCGGTTTAACTTCCAAGAAACATTGACAATAGTATAACAACATCAATATTGTTCTTTAATAAGGAAATGTTTAGTTATTTTTAGTATGTAATTGTTTCACCAATTTCTATTTTAAGCCCCGTCGACAGTGCTACAATAACGAATAAAGTTGAAGTCCAATAATATTTTAGTGGGTATGTACCAGGCATTTCTAAAAATAGCAGCAGCTACCCCCCAAGCGAAGAAAAGGACCGGTTTACGTGAAAAGCTGTAAATAGGAAAGAGATAGATACTATCTACCTGCGCAACTCTATTTCATGACTTTCATAAAACATTTTTTCCTGGAATTACTTCCGATACAAAAATTCTCATAAATAATAATAAACGCAGAATATAATACTTTATATGTATGATATATTAATACATTTAAACGCCTCAGAGAGCACGTTAAACCGTCGGTCATTCTCCTGGGTGTCATACGAATACCTATGACAGTCGTTACGACAACCGGTCTAACTTTAGGTTATCTACATTAACCAGTAACTGGGTTGCGGGGGTCTGGTGGCACTCGTTCCTTGTAAAATACTGGTCTTCAGCTGCATGTGATTAGACTGGAAATTGACCCGAACACAACTATACAAGGTTAGTCAGAAAGGGGGTACTAATCCGAAAGGGTGTTAAAGTACCCATAATAATGAATAACTTTTGTTCTACAACTTTCTCCAAAAGTCAATAGTTTAAAAGAAATAAGTGACCAAAGATCTCAAAAAAAAATCTCTAAAATCTATCTATCTCCAGATATGATCAGCTGTGTTTACATTTTAGTTCATATTTGGGGTCATGAATTAGAAGCACCATTTTCTGAATTTGTAACTAAAGCAGGGAAGAAGAATTTTTAAAAAAACTAAAATTAAAATCAATTTGCATTAAAAAAAAAATTGCCGAATTTTAAAATTTTAACACTTGCTTTAAGACAGTCATCACTCATCAGTGATACTATAAGTGGCCTGCGGATTAGTACCCCCTTTCTGACTAACCTTGTATACAGCCGCGGACTCGAAATGATTATCAGATTTCAAATTCGATTGCTTCTCTCACTGTGCGCAACAAGGTTTAAGATGTCATATCAACTTACATAAGTATTAGTTTTTAAAATTGTGAAGCGTCGATTCTAGTAAAAGGCTGTTAACCACTTTTTGATGATATGAACACCTTTTTAGGTATGTGTTTAATCAAAAGTTGTATACATAGAGCGAACTTGATTGAATGTACTAAATAGGTTGATTTCTTTTTCTATATTGCCTAGTATATACCCTCTTTGAATTAACATTTTTAGGGCAATTAAAAGAAAAAAACTTTACCTACCCTTTCAATTCTTTGCGAGCGACAGAGCGACCTTATGAAAACGTAATGTGCAAGCAATTATAGACCTTAGGATAGTATACATTTCAAGTCTCCGACTGTACCTACCTGAATATTTTCGTGACAAAAAATCCGAATTGATACTCTTAAGTAGGTTTAATCACGTATCACCAACTTAGTAGAAAATATTTGTTGTACTTTAGTAGCTAAAATGCCGCCATAAATGGATTTTAGGTAATAAGAAATATGTTCTGCCTAACCTTTTGCCAGCTACACACACATGCATAATTAGCGGAACATTGACACTTTTTTTATTATTATTTAGAACTGCTATTGCTATGACGGTTTTGTTTACTCAAAAGAACCATCAATTAGGACTGCATGTTAAAGAAAAAATTGGTTTTCCTAAGCGATTGGAGGTAATCTGGGCCCAGTTTTGATTTTGCAATATTTTTGGCCTTTTGTGGTTTTGATAAGAACTTTGTTTTATATAAGAGGTGGTGATTTGGCCTTGGTGTATTCGTTGCGTTTGGAGAATAAACATTGTGTAGAGGCTAAATAAAATAAGTAATTTACCTGCGACAAAAGTTACGAGGGATGTTACAGTGATCGCTAAAAGTCATACCTATCGTGCAGTAAGTTAAGCACTGGGTGTATCGATATTAGTCATTCTTCGCAATGTCCCTCGGTAAAAGCAGACAGGATGTTTAAGGTCACAGCTCATTAGAGCCACCCGGCACCCGACCCGCATCGCCTCGTCGCTCGGCGTCCACTCGTTGTAAGTAGGTGGTTCACGGGTGGACACCGCGTTATCACCAGTAAACGTCGCTTGGTCCACCAGAGGAGTCGTCGGAGGAGTCCACTCGATGGCAGCACGCAGCTCACTCGGGACTTGTGCGTTGGCAATGCGCAGCAACGCAAGGCAAGCATGCGAGCAGCGAGTGGTCACCGAGTGGTCAACTCGTCGTCCGCGCGTGGACGGCATACACCCGAGGCGATCCGGTGACGCTACAGAGTTGATGTTGTCAGCGCACATCCATACAAGTTCATATAAAGAATACTAACCGCACGAGGCGAGGCGATGCGGGTCGGATGCCGGGGTGGCTCTAATGAACTGTGACCTTCAGTAAAAAGACGAGGACAATGCAGAAATCAAGGAAACATCACCGCTGATGATCGGTTTATAACAGTTCAAACCGGTTCGGACTCTGAAAAATTGTCGCGATGCTGCTATTCGGACCAGTATCATCCTGGAGGTGGTCCGTATTTTGCTTGTCGGTACGCTAATAGAAAGACGACGTTTCATTGAAGCAAATCTGATGTCTAACGCGACTGCTGACGATCCAAAACGTGCGGTACGTCATCGCGTAGTGAAATTAAGTTTTACTCTACAAATATGCAAATTTTTGCATATTGACGCGTGTTGTAAGAAACCCAACACGCCTGGTGGTACGATCTATACTGTCCGCCTGGCTAGCTACCACCCTCACATTAAAGTCCGGTGCCAAGCAGTTTACTGTGTTCCGTCGTGTGTATGGAAGAGCCAGAGGGAGTACAGGAATCTTTCTTTATCACTGTTACTTGGATTCGTGTGCTCCATCTTCTAAGATTACTCCCTATCTGGGCTTACCACCAGTCAAACGTGTCCAAGATAAATAATAAAAATAAAACAATGCACGTTAATTTCCAACTACAAAGCTATCTATCTAGGACCTCACGTACCGGTACTGCTGGGCCCAGTCCCTTGCTTGGGTTATTTAAAATGACCTGCATTACTCACTATACAACGTGTTACAAAAATACCCCTAAAGCCGAAAGGGGATTAAAAGGTCCCTTTTAAACAGTCTATTGGCAATATTTTAAAATAAAAGTAGGACCCAAAAAAAAATTGGGCAAATCATAAATTAAAATCATCACTGAAACGAAACCCTGAAAACATAAAAGCATAGAGTAGACTACCCAGAAAGTTAATTACATTCTTTCCTAATTTCCTCTGAGAGGTAAATGACAACAACCATAAAAGACTACTTGATTAACATTTTCTTTTTTAAGGGGAATTATGTAACACGTTGTATATCGGAAGTCAGATATTCATTTAACCAAACAGGTGCAGAGCTTTGGCCTTCTACATAATTGGAAAATTTACTCAAAACTTTATATGAAATTTGCATGAATAAACAAATTGTTTCCACAAATTAACTGTTGATGAAACCTTTGAAGCTGAAATTATGAAAATTAATGTACATAACATTATTCAACTTAAAATGTCATAGGTTAAACCAAACATTAAGTAGATAAGTAGGCGCTTGTTCATACAGCAGCTTGATGATACAAAAGTTTCTGTAAAAATTGGATCATGAAATTAAACAATTAATTTGTAATTTGTGACGACACGTTTGGTACAGTGGCTAAGCGATTGGCTTCTGCGCTACAGGTCGTGGGTTCGATTCCCACACGGAACAAAAATTTGTATGGCCTACAGATGGTTGTTTCAGGTCTGGGCGTTTATTTGTGAGATTTGTGTCTGTAAACGCACCCACGATACAAGATAAATCTTAGTGAGGGGCAAAGTTTAAAAAAAAATAAAAAAAAGATATTCAAACATGTCGCCTCCCTCCCAGAGAGATAGACAGAATCTACAGTACGAGGCGTAAATGTGCGCCACGTAGGTAACTTTATAAATCTTTTATTGGAATCTGCTACATTAAACACCTGACCTTCTTGAAGAAGATCATCACCCATGAGGTCAGTGAATTTTTTTCTAGCTCATTCTACTTTTTAATGCAAAAAAAATAAACTTAAAAAAAAGTAATAACCGACTTCAAAATGAAAAACTAAAAGGAGTAAAATAATTACCATAATATAAAATTAACAGTTTCAGAAGTCGGTGGCTTCTATTTGTTTCAGTGTACAGTTGCACCGACTTCTGAAACTGTTAATTTTATATTATGGTAATTATTTTACTCCTTTTAGTTTTTTTTGAAGTCGGTTTATACTTTTTTAATAGTTTATTTTTTATTAAATACGTTTTAATGCCATAAATTTAACCCCCTCTTCTCCATAACCCTTCTTTTTGGGTTTGATGTAGTCGGGTATAAAAAGCCCTTTCAAATGATACCTTACACGATATAATGAAAACAATCCAAGGGGGGGGGACGCACCCCCTCTTCTTTTCCAGTAGTCAGTTACCAACAACACATATAAACAAAGCAATATTAGTAATTTGAGAATTTTGCTTTGATCCGATGAGGAGTTCCGTTCCATATCTCTGAAGTTCATGGTCTAATCATAACAACATTTATATGGGACCCAACGGGAAGTATACCCTATCGAACAAAAAAAGATTTTTTGAAATCGGTTCGTAAATGACGGAGTCCTGAGGTAACACACATAAAAAAAATGAAAAAAATAACATACAACCGAATTGAGAACCTCCTCCTTTTTGAAGTCGGTTGATAAAAAAACAATATCATCATGATGATGATTCATCATTCAGCCGAAAGACGTGCAATGCTGGACAGTGGCCTCCCCCAAGAATTACCATAAAACAGTATAGTTGATAGAATTCTATTCTCGTGTCTGTACGAGCTATATGAGAATAGCTCATGCCAGGGTGAAAAGATTAACCAGCCAGCAAGGTTGATAGCGAGGCTGACTATACATACATATGATATATGATACATATGACCGCAATTGCAGATATAATTTTCACAGAATGCTAGCTGGGGAGTGCAAACGCCCACTCTTCCTCATTTCAGCACTGCTGTACAGAGAATAAAGGCCCCGCCGAAAAATGTCTAACGCGAAATCCTACCAATTTTCGAGGCTAAATTAATCTAAATTGGTTGACACTGCTCTTAGCTGGCTCAAAATCTTATAGAGTTACTTGCCTTGCATGCAAATATAGCGTTACTTTCATTCATTCATCTTTAATTTCATCGTCTTGTTCCTCCCACCTTTACTTTGAAGTCTAAATAATTTTCCGCGAATTAGCAGTAGCTAGCTCCCAAACATTACAAAACCTCTCTGAAGAGTTTAATCCCCTTCAAATTTCACCTCTTCAAGGATTTGTTAGTTCACTGAACGGTACAGGTTTCAAGTGGGTACTTCAGAATGTTCAGGCTACAGTGAATCGAATATACACCCACTTCACTGTTACTGGCATACCGACAAGAAACAATGTAATAGGACTATCTTGATTCATTCAAGTGACTTCAGTTAAATAATGAACGGCAATTTTCAATTGCGTAAGGTCTATTTTAATATCCGGAAATGCTGCTTTCATCGAGGAATTACGTGGCAGGGTTTCCAATAGAGATGATATAAATAGACGGTCTAATACAAAATCAATATTAAAAATAATGAACGTTGTGTATACAGGGCGGAAACGTTAAATGTCAACAGGCGATTATTTCGTCAATATAACAGATATTGAAAAATGAATAGCATTTTGTTCCTTCAGCAACTTAGTTCTGATATTCAGAACTAACTTGCTGAAGGAACAAAATGGCATTATAGTCTTTTTTTGAATTAATTTGTTACATGTACAAAATTGTTTTTTACTTCGCCCATACTATTTGCAAAAAACACGGTTTTATGAGTTTAATATGTCAAGAAAAAGATATTAAAACAAACAATGTTTTTGTGTGTTATCGTGTAAAGTGAATTTAATACATTTTCAAAATAAACCTTGCACCAATTTTTTTTTTCGTACTCCCATTTTTTTTCGTGAGCCTTTCCACCCTGTTTAATTCATAACATTCATGGTATTTTCAGATCGTTATTACTTAAAGTGTATAACATAATCCTAAAAAAACTATTTGTAAGAACCTGAAAATTTAAGACTATTTTCTGGATAGAACTACTGTTGACTTATCAAGCAGTACCTAATCAAGTAATCACTCAACCGAATTCGCACGCCAGGAACCATCATATTATTATTAGACTTTGGACTTTGGACTAGCAAAGTTATACTCGCTTGCATATACGTGTTAAAAAATTGGAAATGTCTGCGAAAAGTGCGGAAATTGCTATTCGCGAGTTAACCAAGACAGTGCTCGTGCTTCAGAACAAGGTGACTTCCCTTGAGAAGCTTTTGATAGATCAAAATACGTTGATTAAAAAACTGCTTAATGAAGAAACGATAGCAACAAAAGTGAATTCTGACAATGTTGAGGGTATTCCGCCGCCAGGAACAGTCGCGCGACCAATGCGCGAAGCTCGTATTCGTGCCGTATCGGCTATCTCCGCGGGCACGAGGAAAACAACAGCCAAAGGCGCCACCGATCGAGTGGCGACGACGTCATCTACTGTGTCCCCTACACCTGTTAGCGCGCCGCCCGCTTCACAACTCACAGGTGACTCATGCGTGCCTACTGTGGCGCAAGCAAATGACGACGGCTACGGCTACCCGGCTAAACGGGACGAGGATGAGTGGATCGAGGCGAAACGTCGGCGTAGTAAGCGCGCAACCGAGAATGCGACACGCGGTACGGCTGTACCTAAAGGCCTCTACACACCAAAGCCGCCGGCCCGGCGGCTTCACCCGGCAGGTTATTGCCAGCGGGTTATTGCGTCCAACTAAGCGAGCGAACATGACGCAAAACAATTATTGAGGTCCGCCAGGCTTGTTTTGCATCATGTTCGCTCTCTTAGTTGACCGCAATAACCCGCTGGCAATGACCTGCCGGGTGAAGCCGCCGGGCCGGCTTTGGTGGCTTTGGTGTGTAGAGGCCTTAACGCCACTTCGCTGTCAGCTGCGGACCGAAAAACATACCTGCATTTATATTATGTTAAGGTCGGGACGTCAGTTGACCAAGTATTGGAGCATTTGCGCACGATTTGTTTGGATGATAACTGCACCGCTGATATATTGAAATCACGCGGAGATTATGCATCATTCAAACTATGTGTTCCAAGTAAGAATTTGGATAAGTATTTGCACTCTGATAGCTGGCCTGAAGACGTCTATGTGAAACTGTGGCGGAATGGATTTCGTAAACAAGGTAAACAAACCTCCGAAGCTTAAATCCTACTCAGTGTTTTATCAGAACGTCAGAGGACTTCGTAGTAAGCTAGATGTCTGTAAATTATCAATTCTCAATGAATCAGCTGATATATTCGCACTAACTGAGACTTTCTTAGTGAGTGGTGTCCACGACGCAGAACTGTTTCCTGCTGAGTATGCTGTGATACGCCGTGACCGTGCTAACGATGCAGGTTGGGGAGGAGTGTTGTTAGCAGTGCGCACCCAGTACCCAATCCAACAAATTGTTGATATTGACAACTATACGGATAACATAGAAGTTGTAATGACTATCGTTACATTAAAATACAAATGCATAGTTTTGTGCGTAGTTTACATTCCACCTAACTCAAACGACGAGAAATATTTTAACACTTTCTTGGTGTTGGAAAACGTTTGTCTAAAATATCCGAAATTAGATGTGCTTATACTTGGAGATTTTAATTTAAACTCCAGTAGCCAAAACGTAAATACGTATTTTTCTTATCTGTTATCGTTTTGTAAATTAAAACAACACAATGTCATAAAAAACAAATATGGGAATATGTTAGATCTGGTGTTGAGCAACCTGGGTAGTAAGTATGTGCATATGCTTGAGGACGCGGAGCCTCTTGTACCGGCGGACGCCCATCACCCGCCACTCGGGGTTCGACTGAGCGTACCGCGGCCGGCTGCGCGTGCGCAGCTACAGCGCCAGTCAACCACACCACCATCAAATCACGACCTACCACCACAATGGAACTTTAAAAAAGCGGATTTTTGTTCACTTTATGAATCCCTAACATGTTTGTCTTGGAGTGAGGTACTAAATTCTACCAGTGTTGATAACGCTTTAGATATTTTCTATGCCCAGTTACAATCTTGTTTCAATTCTAATGTTCCTTTCAAAAAAGGTAACATTTATTCGAAGTATTCGTATCCTACGTGGTATACTGCAGAAATTATCAATAATATAAAAAATAAGTATTTCCATTTGAAACAAGTTAAACAATTTGGTAAGGAATTTAACATAGAAATGTTTAAATATTATAGACAGCGTACTAAAGAATTAATTAAGTTAGCTTATACCGATTTCATCAAGAAAGCGGAGACAAATATAAGGAGGGATTCGAAGACCTTTTGGCAATTTGTAAAGGACCAGCGTTCTTCCAGGCGCTCCTGTTCTGAATTTGAGTATGACGGTAATATCGTATCAGGTTTAGATGCTGCAAATGCTTTTTCTACTTATTTTAAGTCGGTGTTTTTGACAGATCAGCCTACTTTATCAACTAGCGTTGCTGAAACAGAGGCAAATAGTTCTTTGTGTTCATCTCGAATTGCAGTTGATTATATAAGCTTATCAGATATTATGTTTTCCGTTAAGCGCCTAAAGACTCAATCGTCTGTTGGGCCTGATGGCATACCAGGTTATATTATAAAAGATTGCATAACCTTATTTAAGGAACCTCTCTTACATATCCTGAATTTAGCTTTAAAAACTGCCACTTACCCAGCGTTATGGAAAGTTTCACGAGTAACACCCATACCCAAGGATGGCTCCAGGTCTCAAATTGTAAACTATAGGCCTATTGCCGTGCTTTCTGCCTTCGGCAAGGTGTTCGAGTCTATCCTTAACCGTCATATCACTGGGCAGATTAAATTACAGCTGAGCGACTGTCAACATGGATTTAGAGCAGGTAAATCGACTACCACCAATCTCATTAATTTTGTCGACTATACTGTTACTGAAATGGATTATAGCGGGCAAGTGGACGCGGCATATTTTGATTTTAAAAAGGCTTTTGACCGCGTTCATAATGATGTGTTATTAAAAAAGTTTGCTTCTGTAGGATTCACACCTAATTTGTTAAAATTATTCGCCAGCTATTTTGCCAATCGTTCGTCGTGTAACGAAACGTTACATGACTAATCATGTTTTATTAATTGATGTAGTTCAAAAACCTTAAAACTAAATTAATTAATTAAAATCTATCCTTAAAACTAAATCTAAATAATAAATGTTTTAACTAAACCAATATTTAAAAATAGAGGAACACATTTACAATAAATTAATGTTCGTTCTTTGGGTTTATGCATTTCCGAACGCGCGGCGCATCTAGTCGTGTGGGGAGTTTTTTCATAGCCTTATAAGGTCATACGTTTGCGCAGCTCGGCGCAGTCGCTACTAAGCTGAACCTGAGTGCACGTATCAATTATCACTAAATCGCGTCCCGTTGAAGCGCCCTAGCCGAGACGGACGTAATAAGTTAAATTAGTACATATTAAGTAGTACTTAATTAAAAGTGAAAGTTTTAAATTCCCGATTCTGGGTAAGTTTTGAATAGCACACAAATAATTACTAACATAATATCATCTCATGTTTACTAATTACTTTTCTGTGTTTTTTTATGTGTAATTCTATTTGTTCACATTGTGTTTTTTTAACAGCATTTAAATCATTCAGTTCAGTATGGAACCGCTATTTAGATGCAATAATTTACGAAGTTGCTAATAATGCTTCATCATGCAATTCGGTTTTCTTCTACCTTCATATAAAAAAAATAATTAATAATGTAGTAATTTTTAAATTCTTAACGTTGCTTATGTTTAACGTATATTTCAAATTTAGTTTTTTTAACCGACTGCGGCAAACCCAAAGGAGGGTAATGTTTTGCGGCTTTCATTTCTTTTTTTTCTCAAGCTTGCTTTTTCTCAAGCTTGCTTCGCTTTATTCATGTAAACTCCGTTCTGATAAGTACCACCGCGACAAAGCTACTACATTAAATTGGGTACTTTCCTGTTGTCGTCGGTGCTACCTACCCCAGAACGGAATATTAATATAAAAGATTCTAATGAACTGGAACGGTGGTTTCCAGGAACTACGGCCAGGTTAATACTGCCCAATTAACCTTCATCGTGCAAGATTACGGCATACGGCGAAGAAACAACATCCGTGGCGCGCTGAGCAAGTCGCCCGCTGCACCTTCCCGCCAATCTCGCCGCGCCATCGTGCATCATCGGCCACCCACCATCTCCGGCCTGGGAGGACTGCTGCCGAATTTCTGCAGGGAAGTCCCTTTCACTGCAGGTGTGACAACAGACGGCCGTAAACCCACGACCTTACAAATTTGTGTGCCTCCGCATAGTCAATTTTTATATTTTTATTATACGTTTGTATTATTGGACACACTCGTTTTTTTTATTTAGACACCGTCCTAATTATTAGATGACGATAAAACGGGTGGAGGTTACACTGGCGCCCAATTACGTGGTTATGTCTGTTGTCGCTTCTGTAAGTAAGTAGTTAGTTTTTGTACGGTGAGTGGTTTTTTGTTTTGTGTAAAACGCTTTGTTTTTTTATTTTTGGTTGCAGTAACTGGGGTGAAGATTAGTGTCGTATACATAGTGGAAAAAAAATTTTTTTTTTTTTCGTTTGTGGACCTTGTACTGTTAGTTGGTCTTGTACTGAGTACAGATTTTTTTTGTCAAACTACCTTCACACCAGTTACGTTAATTTTTTTGTGTTAATTTTTTTTTTCTTCTTTTCTTTCTTTTGTCCTTCATAATTATAAACTCAGCGTTCTGTTAAGTTGATTGTAACAGAACGGAGTACTTTCTTCTTTAATTATCCCGTGTGGGGACGGGCTAGAATATAATACTTCCTCACCGCACGCTGGGCATAAACGCGTGTTGTAAGACTCAACAAAACCCAGTACAGTGGTAGATCTTTACGGTCCTGGCTAGCTACCACACTCACAATAAAGTCCGACGCCAAGCAGTTTACTGTGTACCGTCGCGTGTACGTGAGAGCCAGAGGGGTATAGAGGAATCTCTCTATATCTCTGTTACTTGTATTCGTGTGTTCCATCTTAGACCCTGTCTGCGCTTACCATCTGGTGCGATTAGGGCCAAGCACGAACAAGTAATTTTTTTTGAGGAAAAATTTTTTTTTACTTTGAAAAAAAAATTTTTTTTTAAAAAATTTTTTTTTTTTTTTGGATTTTTTTCCTGTGATTTTTGTGTGTGATTATTTAGTGTGCTATTTACAACTTTCATTGCTAAGTGTAATTATTTTATTTTGGTTTCATAATGGCTTACCCTATTAAGTATTTGTCTTTGCAAAAATCCGAGCTAGAATATGAGGTTGCTGTAAGAGGCGAAACACCTGCTAGTACTGTTGCTGATCTTAGGCGACAGATTTGTAAAGCTAGTCAGGCTTTTCCATCAGAGGATATTTTGTGTTCTCATCTTGATCCTCTTGAGGATTTAAACGGTTCTTTAGAAGTTTTAAATAAAATCAAGGTTAGTCTTGATGCGGGTACTAAAGATAAAAATATTTTAGGGCGTATCGAAAATCTCTTTCACCATCTATATCACAGGCTCAATAGAATTAATATGGATGAAAAAATTTTGGAGGTACATTCAGAATGTACTAAACTTTTTAAAGATTATTACGACGTTTATATGTCACTGAAAAGTAAGTGTATTGATCCTCTTATTACTGTCGTTCCGACTTCCGATCCAAAAGTTACTTCCGAAAGACTTAATGTTTCAGTGACTTGCGAGGGTAATGCTAAGTTTTCTGAATTGGCCAAATTAAAATACGATGGTAAAACTTGCGTGCGTTCTTTTATTCAACGAGTCAACGAATTTAGTATAGCTCGTAACATTTCAGATATTAAATTGCTAGCTTTCGCATCCGAAATTTTCGTAGACGATGCACTGCATTGGTTTAGGAGTGTTAAGGATCAGGTATCATCTTGGCATGAACTTGTCGCTCTTCTGCAGCAAGATTTCGACAAAGTAGATTATGACTACCGTCTTCTAGCTGAGATTCGTTCTAGAACTCAGGGTGCAACAGAAAATATAACCGTGTACCTATCGATTCTTTCAGGTATGTTTTCGCGATTGTCGAGGTCTTTAGTGGAAGAAGACAAGCTCGAAGTAATACTGCACAATATAAGACCATGCTATGCGAGCACTCTGGCGTCTGCAACTGAAATTAAATCTATTGAACAGTTGAGACTTCTTTGTAGGAATTTCGAAATCGTGCAGTCACGGATGGTTCAGTTCCAAGAGCCTTCAGCTGCTACTTCTGAAACACTAGCACCAGAGTTTGCGTACAAACAGAGAACGAACATAGTTAATAAACAAAATCAATATTTCAAATTTAGAAATGAAAACAATAAAAACAACTTTAATAATAATAAACAAACTTCTAGTAATAATAATGTTAATGGAAGATATTTACATACGTTAAAGAAAAATGAATCAGTTGCGGAGGTAATTCTTCCTTATTGTCCTAAATGTCGTAACAATTCTCATATCCTGAGGGATTGTCAAAATAAAGAAACTATATGTTTTAAGTGTGGTTATAGGGGTGTCAAGACACCAGATTGTCCAAGGTGTAACAGCAATCAGAATCCAAAAAACTAGATTTGCAGGATTGTGTCAACCCATCTTCTTCAGAGGGTCGCTTTAATAAAGAAGATTGGAACGATTGGTTGAAAACTATTCGAGTATTTTTTAACAGTTATATAATTTGTTCAATCCTGCAAACTAAACCTTTAGGTGATTCGCGACCATATTTAAATATTAGGATCAACGATATCACAGCATCTGGCCTTCTGGATTCTGGTGCAGCTGTTACAATATTGGGTAACTATGCACATGAAACGTTACTTAGTCGTGGCCTTCAGCTATGTACTGATGAGACACCTTCTATAATAGCTGCTGGTGGTCATACACTAAAGAGTAGTGGCTATATTAATGTTCCGGTACATTTTGAGGAACAATTTCATATAATTAAATTTTATGTAGTTCCAGAAGTACAATCATCCCTTATTCTAGGTATTGACTTCTGGCGCGCCTTTCAATTATGTCCGAAATATTTGGGATCTGTTCAGTTGACGGCTAATCCATTAATTGATTTAAATATAAAGAATCATCAGACGTTTATTCATTCTTATGATAGTTTAGATGAGTCTCAACGAGCTATAGCTGATAACGTTGTTGAGCAATTTAGGGATATTTCTTTTGAGCGCAAAGGCTTAGGTCGTACACACGTTGTAACCCATCGCATCGATACTGGTGATTCTCCCCCTATTAGACAAAGATATTACAGACTGTCTCCTGAGAAACAGAAAATCCTTGTCGAACAGGTGGATGAGATGTTGAACCTAGATGTGGTGGAGCATTGCGAAAGTGCCTGGCAGTGTCCTGTACTCCTCGTTACCAAAAAGAATGGACAGCCTCGATTTTGCCTTGACAGCAGAAAGTTAAATTCTGTCACAAAACGAGATGCTTACAACTTACCATATATTTCGGAAATCTTGGATAACCTGCGCGACGCTCGTTTTCTTACTAGTCTAGATTTGTCCAAAGCTTTCTGGCAAGTACCTATAGCCGAGGAGGACAGAGATAAGACTGCTTTCTACGTCCCAGGTCGAGGAACACTTAGATTCAAGACTACACCTTTTGGTTTGACAAATGCCCCTGCTACGCAACAGCGTCTAGTAGATAAGTTGTTAGGCAACATAGATCACCGAATATTCGCTTATTTAGATGATATTATTATCATAAGCAGTAATTTTGAAGAACATGTGTCCCTATTACTTCGGGTTTTGGACAGATTACGTAACGCAGGCCTAACCATCAACTTGGAAAAGTGTGAATTCTTTCGAAGTCAGCTTAAGTATTTAGGGTATGTGGTTGATGTGAATGGTTTGCGAACTGATCCCGAAAAAATCGAAGCCATCCTCAACTACGCAACTCCTACTAATCGCAAGGAGTTAAAGCGATTTTTAGGCACGGCTACATGTTATCGTAGGTTCGTTGCCAACTTTAGTACAATTGCAGGTCCACTCAATAAGTTGACTTCCAATAAAAAGAACACTCCACCTTTCAAGTGGACTGATGAAGCAGACGCTGCTTTCAAAAAGCTAAAGGAATGTCTAGTTTCCGCGCCTGTTCTTTCTTGCCCCGATTACAATTCACCATTCGAGGTGCATACGGACGCAAGTAACTATGGGATAGGTGCTATGCTCACTCAGTCTATAAACGGTAAAGAGCACCCCATAGCTTACATGAGTAAATCATTAACGGCGGCAGAAAAGAATTATAGTATTACGGAGCGGGAGACGCTGGCAGTTCTTGTAGCATTAGAACATTGGAGATGCTATGTGGAAAATGGGAAAACTTTCACAGTTTACACAGATCATAGTGCATTAAAATGGTTTCTTTCATTGAATAACCCTACGGGAAGGCTCGCACGTTGGGGTGTGCGGTTGTCTTCATTTAATTTTGACATTAAGCACCGTCGGGGAGTCGACAACGTTATTCCCGATGCGTTGTCTAGAGCTGTTCCTGTTGCTGCTATGGTCACTTCCGATTCATTCGCGACTTCTAGTGATGATTGGTATAAGAATATTTATAGTAACTGTGTTATCAAGCCTGAAAGTTTTCCCAATTACCAAATTAAAACTGGAACTCTTTTCCGCCTAAGTAAAAACAAATGTAGGTTAACCGATGAATTTTCTTGGAAAGAGGTTGTTCCATCTGAGCTTAGGGAAAAAGTCATTGCGGAAAACCATAATGAACCAACTGCTGGTCATTTGGGAATTTTCAAAACATATAGACGTGTTGCGCTCAGCTATTATTGGCCGGGCATGTATCGAGATGTGGCAAAATATGTTGGATCTTGTTGTACTTGTTTACAATACAAATCTCAAAATCATGCTACTCTTGGTGAAATGGGCCGTCCAAAACAATGCTCTCGCCCTTATCAGATGATATCCATCGACTTAATGGGACCTCTTCCTGTAACACGGAAACAAAATAGTTTTATTTTAGTGGTTACCTGTTGTTTTTCCAAGTTTTGTCATATTTTTCCAATTAAAAAAGCAACTTCCCAGATAATTGTTAAAATTTTAGAAGAACAAATTTTCTTAGTTCACGGTGTTCCACAAAGTATTTTTTTGGACAACGGTAGTCAATTTGTTAGTGGTCATACTAATGATCTATTTAAAAAATATAAAATACCTAATATATTCTATTCACCCAAGTATACACCTCAGGTAAACACTGTGGAGCGGTACAATAAAACCATTATTACTTGCATTTCTACTTTCGTAGATGGTGATCATCGATCATGGGATATATTTATTTCAAAAGTTCAATTTGCAATTAATAATTCAGTTAATGAAGCTACCGGATTTACTCCTTCTTTTCTAGTGTTTGGGCGAGAAATGGTATTATGTGGATCCCACTATGCTGATACGGACTTAGGAGACGAGGTTCTATTTCTCCCACGCGATATTTATGCGGAAAACCTTGGTTGTTTATGTTCCATCTTTGACCAGGTTCAAAAGTCTTTGTATCACGCCCATGTAAAGAACACATCATATTATAACTTAAGACGTAAGGCTTTTGAGTTTAATGTTGGTGATATTGTGTATAAACGTGCTTATGTCCTGAGCGATAAGGATAAGCACTTTAGCAAAAAATTAGCACCTAAATACATTAAGTGCCGGGTCATTCAAAAGCTATCACCACTTGTGTATGTCTTAGAAGATATGTCAGGTAAAAAGTTAGGATCTTGGCACATAAAAGACTTGAAAATTACTTCTTAATAAATTTTTGACTTTCGTTATATTTCCCCAAATACTATAAACGATTTTAAGACCTGTTACATGAGTCATTGACGTATATTAGTCATTTGACTCTCAGTTTTTATTAGGACGCGTCGCATATTTTTCATTATTATGTGACGTATTGTACGTTAGATTTTTGAGTGATGAGGTATGAATGAAGTGGAAGAATGAGTGAAAGATTATTGTAACAAATTAGGTTGCGGATTTTATTCTTAGAAATAAAATCCTTATGAGGGACCGGCGGGTAATGTAACGAAACGTTACATGACTAATCATGTTTTATTAATTGATGTAGTTCAAAAACCTTAAAACTAAATTAATTAATTAAAATCTATCCTTAAAACTAAATCTAAATAATAAATGTTTTAACTAAACCAATATTTAAAAATAGAGGAACACATTTACAATAAATTAATGTTCGTTCTTTGGGTTTATGCATTTCCGAACGCGCGGCGCATCTAGTCGTGTGGGGAGTTTTTTCATAGCCTTATAAGGTCATACGTTTGCGCAGCTCGGCGCAGTCGCTACTAAGCTGAACCTGAGTGCACGTATCAATTATCACTAAATCGCGTCCCGTTGAAGCGCCCTAGCCGAGACGGACGTAATAAGTTAAATTAGTACATATTAAGTAGTACTTAATTAAAAGTGAAAGTTTTAAATTCCCGATTCTGGGTAAGTTTTGAATAGCACACAAATAATTACTAACATAATATCATCTCATGTTTACTAATTACTTTTCTGTGTTTTTTTATGTGTAATTCTATTTGTTCACATTGTGTTTTTTTTAACAGCATTTAAATCATTCAGTTCAGTATGGAACCGCTATTTAGATGCAATAATTTACGAAGTTGCTAATAATGCTTCATCATGCAATTCGGTTTTCTTCTACCTTCATATAAAAAAAATAATTAATAATGTAGTAATTTTTAAATTCTTAACGTTGCTTATGTTTAACGTATATTTCAAATTTAGTTTTTTTAACCGACTGCGGCAAACCCAAAGGAGGGTAATGTTTTGCGGCTTTCATTTCTTTTTTTTCTCAAGCTTGCTTTTTCTCAAGCTTGCTTCGCTTTATTCATGTAAACTCCGTTCTGATAAGTACCACCGCGACAAAGCTACTACATTAAATTGGGTACTTTCCTGTTGTCGTCGGTGCTACCTACCCCAGAACGGAATATTAATATAAAAGATTCTAATGAACTGGAACGGTGGTTTCCAGGAACTACGGCCAGGTTAATACTGCCCAATTAACCTTCATCGTGCAAGATTACGGCATACGGCGAAGAAACAACATCCGTGGCGCGCTGAGCAAGTCGCCCGCTGCACCTTCCCGCCAATCTCGCCGCGCCATCGTGCATCATCGGCCACCCACCATCTCCGGCCTGGGAGGACTGCTGCCGAATTTCTGCAGGGAAGTCCCTTTCACTGCAGGTGTGACAACAGACGGCCGTAAACCCACGACCTTACAAATTTGTGTGCCTCCGCATAGTCAATTTTTATATTTTTATTATACGTTTGTATTATTGGACACACTCGTTTTTTTTATTTAGACACCGTCCTAATTATTAGATGACGATAAAACGGGTGGAGGTTACACTCAGTATGTCCAACTATCTAATTACCGATCTGATTCGTATGAGACTCGCTCTGGTGTGAGTCAGGGCAGCATTTTGGGCCCAACACAGTTCTTGATCATGATAAATGACCTGCCGGAGGTCGTTAGAACTGCCCAGTGTCTCATGTTTGCTGATGATCTGAAGTTATTCTTGGGTATCAGAGGCGTAGAAGACTGTGAAGCGCTCCAGCGTGATATTGATAGTGTTGTTGCATGGGGTGCGCGCAATCACTTAGAGTTCAATGCATCAAAATGTAAAACAATTACGTTCACTCGGTCTCGCTCACCTCACTCCTACCTGTACAAACTATCCAACGACCCGCTTGAGCGTGTCACACAAATACGTAACTTAGGTTTGCATCTTGATACTGGTCTTACATTTAACACGCATATTTCTGCCATTTGTAGTCGAGGCTACAAGTCTCTAGGCTTCGTTATGCGACAGTCTGCCAGATTTCGGGACAGGAGTGCGGTCATTGTGTTATACTTCTCTTTTGTTCGCAGCATTTTAGAATATAACAGCATAATTTGGGATCCGCACGAGGCAAAGTATAGCATAATGATAGAACGTGTCCAGCGAAAATTCGGAAGATTCCTGTATAAATTCCTTTACGGCTACTACCCTTATTTGTATCCGTCTTTGTTCGTATCAGGTATGGTAGGAATCGATACTCTTGAGTTAAGGCGCAAGTGTTGTCTTATGATGCATTATTATCTACTGCTGAACAATAGAATCGACAACCCAACTACTCTGTCCCACTGTTCCCTATCGGCGCCAAACCAGTACACGAGGCTACGCACGCGCCGCCTCCTGGCAGCACCGCTCGTGCGCACGTGCACTGCGCAATTCGCCCCTACAAGTCGGGCAGTAACACTGCTTAACGCCCTGGTTGCTCAATATCCAGATGCCGACATATTTTACCATAAATTAAATTTCTTTTTAAATATCTGTAAAATCTTTTTTAGCTAAACAACTTTTGTGTTAACAAATTGTCATAATTGTAATGACTCGCTGCACGTGTTGGGTAACTGTAAGTGTAGCGAGTAGTTGATTAATAAATAAATAAATAAATAAATAAATTAGGCCAGTCTAAGGTACAAATAAGTGGCCTGTAGTTCGAAATGACTTACTTATAAGTAGATATTCCGACATTTATTTGAATTTAAAGCGCTTTCAACTTTATTAGGTTGGTCACCAAACACCTAAGTGTTCATTCACACGAAGACGATTCCTGTTTTTTGACGAATCGTCTTTTTTCACGATTCGTTTTTTTTTTTTGACGGTAGCTATTCTTTTTAAATGCCCGTGTTCATACGCATCACGAATCGTGAAAAATGTTAAACCACGTATCGTCTTTTAAAAAACACGTTCGTCAAAAAACACGAATCGTGATTTTTCGTGACGGATCCATCGTCTTCGATAGTTCATCCAAGACTAAGAATCACGAAACGAATGTGAACATGTATTCGGATATATTGCCGAATCGTGATAAAACACGATTCCGTGTGCAATGTGAACGTCCATCCGTCATGTCATGACGTATCGTGTTTTGTGACGAATCGTCAATGAAGGAACCCGTGTGAATGAGCCCTAACTGTTCCTTAAATTAACCATTACAGAAATCACCACACGGATATTAAATCCCCAGAGAATATTACCCTGTAATCATACAGGAATTTTTAATCAATACTGTCTAGTGGAGGAGCGGAGCCCCAGGCAGACTACCTTGCAATAACTGGTACCTACAAAGTCAGACGTACGTAGGCGTCATACAAAGCGGGTTCAACAAAAAAGAGATCATTATATTAAACATTAAATAACTAACTAAACCTATAGGCAAGCTTTATTAGAGAAGTTGTCAACATAAAACGTAATTATTTTATATAATTCAGTGCCTGTTTTTGACGCCCACGCACGTGTCTTATATTCTCTTCAACATACGCGAATGGGCTATTGCTTAAAAAATACCTATTATCAAATGGGGACGAACTTTTCATTTCTTATTAAAATTATAACAGGCATAATAATATTTTCTAGCTATAAAAAACGTTGGTACAAAAATGTTAAAAAAAGGAACGGGTTAATGGCGCGACTTCGCCCGCCCGTCAATCCGTCTGTCTGTCTGTCAGTCATAGGTGATTATTTCAGGAACTACTAATGCTATCAACTTGAGATTTGAAATAGTTATGAATAATGTTTGGAAATAACTACATTGCAAATTAAATATGAGAAAAGTATTTCAATTTTTATAGCAATTGGGGCCGAATTGGGGTTTCAAATTATAGTTGAAAAAATTTGCAAAAATCCTTAACAAACAAACTTAGCTCTGCAATACCAAAAATATTGAAAATTAAACTTTCCAAGGTACGGAACCCTCGGTGCGCGAGTCCGACTCGCACTTGGCCGGTTTTTTTAAACTAACTCTCCTATTTATTATTAGTGTCTAATCTGCGGAATCAGACCCAACACTGTAAGATACCTACCTGCAATCACCACAGTATAAACCATTCCATTGAATTTTTCAACGCGTGGCGTGATGTTCTGAGCTACCTTTAAAACAGTCAAGCACAGTCCCGTGCTTTCTTAAAAACTGTCAATGTCAAACTGTCATTAAACCACTGCATGGAGTAGATTGTTACACTATGCCAATAAAGTAATTTTTCCAAGTTAAACGCCTGCAAAGTTGAGGGCGTTGCTGTAAAGTCTCCCACGTTCAATGAATCATGTCTTGTGTGTTTGGCTTTCCTATAACCGACTATACGGTGAAGCCAAATGTTTCGTATGAACCTAGACTGTGAAATTCATAGGCAACCATAAATGTGTCTCATAGATTCTGCGAATAGATGTACGTATGATGTACTAGCTTTTGCCCGCAGTTTCGCTTGCGTGAAATTATGAACCCGTTAAGTGTAAATTTTCTATACAAAATTTCATCCCCTATTTAACTTCCTTAGGGGTTTAATTTCGAAAAATCCTTCCTAATTCCTTGTCTACATTATAAAGGGAATCTCTTTGCAAAATTTCAGCTTTCTAGGTCCAAGGATTTGGGCTGGGCGTTGATTAGTCAGTCAGGACTTTTCTTTTTATTTACAAGGTTAGTCGGAAAGGGGGTACTAATCCGAAGCCCACTTATAGTATCGCTGATGACTGTTTGAAAGCAAGTGTTAAAATTTCAAAATTCGATATATTTTTTTTCTAAATAAAATGATTTTTATTTTAGTTTTTTCGAAAATTCTTCGTCCCTGCTGTAGTTACAAATTCAGAAAATGGTGCTTCTAATTTATGACCCCAAATATGACCTAAAATGTAAACACAGCTGATCATAACTGGGGATAGGTAGATTTTAGAGATTATTTTTTGAGATTTTTGAACAACTGTTTCTCTTAAACTATTGACTTTTGGGAAAAGTTGTAGAACAAAAATTATTCATTATTATGTGTACTTTAACACCCTTTCGGATTAGTACCCCCTTTCTGACTAACCTTGTATATAGATTTATAGTAGCACGGATACTATTTTCTAATAATGCCGAAGTGAACTATTTCTTATAAGTACTAAAGTTTTTTCAGGAAAATATAAATGCCCGGATGTGCTTAACGAAACCACATTCGTGAGCTATTTTCTTTCAATTTCCTTTAACCTGATTAGAAAATGTCTTTCTTGGATTGACGATTGACTTCTGAAACGCACATTTTTCACAGTTGAATCAGTCAGACGGCTTAGCTGGTATAGTAGTCGTAAGTGCTACTGCTGAGCGTGAGGTCCTGGTATCGATCCCCAGTTCATGCAAAGTTGTCCCACTTAGGGTTAAGGGTGGCTTGAAGAGTCAACCCTTAACAAGCCTATGCACATAAAACAGAAAATCTACCAAGAAGCAGTTTAGCAGGTTACTTACGGACAAATAATGAAAACACTTTAAACCATACAATATATATCTTAAAATTAATTACAGATAAGTTTACGGGGCGTGGTTCTAGAGTATACGACACGAGGTTTCCAGGGTCTTCAGGTGTAGTAGTAGTACGTAACTAGCGGCTGCTGAGGTGCGAGAGAGGACGACTGCACTTCAGCGTGCCGGGGCTTTTATAGGCTCACCCCCCAAGTCACCACTAGGGATGAAAATTGCCGAATGTTTCCGAAACTTACTAGGAAAGTTTCCAATATTCCCGGCAATATTGGTCAATATTGCCGGAAAGTTGCCAAAATTGCCAGATTACATAGGTTTTTTCAAATGCCATTTTTAATGTTTATGCGCTCATGAGGTTTTATGTAATGGTGTAATTATACGTATTACTAGTAAGCCTGTATGGTATATTGTTAAATATACTTAATTTCTAATTATCAATGCAAATATGTGAAGATAAAGTTAAACTAGGACACTGGTAACTTCATGATAGCTGAACCCATAGTTTTTTGAGAATTTCACTTATAAATTTTATAAACAAATACAGAGGACATTGATACCGAATGTTCCCCTTGTACCCTTATTTTGATTTACGATAACTTGAATGTTGAATACTACATTGGTACGTTACCCCAGACTAGTCGCTTAGCCACTTGAAAAATCGTGTCGTTAAAAGAATTTTCTAAATCGGATCAGTAGGTTTTGAGAAAATCGCGGACATAAATACATACGGGTCAAATAAAGAACCTCCTCTTTTGAAGTCAGTTAAAAACATCAACTTGTTGTTGCTGATCAAATCGTCTTGCAAGGTTTGACCCTATTATACATACAGAGATGTATACATATAAATGTTATACTTTCTTACATACAAGTGTGGTTTCATATAGAAAGTAGAAAAAAAAAGATCATTTCTCCAAAATAGTTATGGTTTCATCACCAATGAAGTATCGTGGATAGCCTGTTTCTTTTCTTTAGTTTATCAGTAAGAAAATAAATGCAAAAACAAAAATTTTCGGTTGGATAATGTAGGCAAGTATAAAAACTAGCACCCTGCAAACCGCAATTTTATCCTACTATGCAATTACATAAAGTAAAATACGTTTTCTATTTACACGTTTCTTGCCAATGTTGCCGGCAGGATTGGAAACATTCGCGGCAGTTTTGGCAACTTTCGCAATATTGCCGGCAATTTTCATGCCTAGTCACCACCACTCCACCATTACAAACTGTTACTCGGTTTTTCCGTGTGGAATTTCTCAGTCATCATCATCATTCAGCCGAAAGACGTCCACCGCTGTACACAGGCCTCCCTCAAAAGTGGGGGTTTGCCGTAATCGCCACGCTTGGCAGGCGGGTCGGCGATTGCAGTATGGTTGTTAAAATACTCCGAGAACGCGCTGCTGCCCGTGTCTAGAGCACTAAATCCCTTACCTCCGGTTTCTGATTTTAGAATTCGAGATAAGCAATACTTAAGTAGTATTTGAGTACGGAGTTGTCAAAAATATGCTTTAAAATCCGTAATTTTTTTGACAACTCCGTACTCAAATGTTACTTAAGTACTGCTCATCCTAGAATTCCCAATTCAGAAACCGGAGGTTAGTCGCCTTTTACCACTATACGAGACAACAGTTCGTTCAACAGAAAGATGTTTATTCAGAATTATCTGTTCATCTTCCTTTATGCATACAACACCTTTGCAGACACCTAACAAAGCCTACAGAATCAAAGCGCATATTCAATGCATACTATACAATGGCGCTCAGGCTTGAGCTCAAAGCTGGACCTGTGAGGCTATGACCCAGTTTACCGACCTGACACAGTTTGCTGACCCGTAGGATACCTGGAACCTACCGGAGCACTTCCAGGTCAGTACCCACTTACGACAGAAGCATTTGTGTAAAAAGATTAGCTTTTGATTAGACTTACAAATTCTTTTACAAGGTTTGTCGGAAAAGGGGTACTAATCCGAAAGGGTGTGAGAGTACCCATAATAATTATTAACTTTTGTTTTACAACTTTTCCCAAAAGACAGTTTAGGAGAAATAGCTGTTCAGAGATTTCATTAAAAATACGCTAAAATCTATCTATCCTCGATGTATTGATCAGCTGTGTAATTCTAATCCGTGACTACAATATGACCTGAAATGTAAGTTTACATTTCAGGTCGTACTGGAGTTACGGATTACAATTACACAGCTGATCAAAAATTAAAATGAAAATCATTCTGCATGGAAACAAAACTAATCGAATTTTGAAATTTTAATACTTGCTTTAAAACAGTGATCAGTGATGCTCTAAGTGGCCCGCGGATTAGTACCCCCTTTTCGACTAATGGCGATATTACACGGTTCAACCAAATTGATTCACTTTAGTTGAAAGCATAAGCTATTGATCAATGATATTGAATGATTCACCTTTATGTTTACATGGTTCAATTTGGTTGCTTCGTCCAAATTGAAAGGCAGAAGTGAACCGTGTAATATCACCATAACCTTGTATAATTATCACTGAAAATATACAAGTTTAGTTTTAGTAGTACACTAAACATGAAACTGGTTTGTTCAGAATAACTCACTAGAAGAATCGATTGGCATAGTTTTTATACCACATTAAATCTTGCATTTTCTTTTCATAAATTTTAGTTTTGTTTCAATGGGTTTCTATGCATAACAGTGGACGGGAATAGACACCTTGAGGCTTGAGACGGTCCGCTCGGTCAGTTTCCGTGTATTAGACAACCCCTGCAAAGCATATCTGACACATTTCACACTCTACTGAAGAACTTAACGCAACATAAACTAAGGTGTAACTTGGAGATTTATAAAAAAAAAATACATACTCTGCTAGTTCTGATTAAAATCTTGTTGGGGTGTCTCGGTTTTTGTGTATACTAGAAATAGTGTTGTATAGTGTTATCCCGCTAAGAACGGCTGACAATAACTCTGTGGAACTTAATAATTTTAATGAGTTTGAATGAACTATATTTTGTTCAACGAAAGATAAGTACTGACATAGCAGTCTTTTCGTAAATTGTAACCGTAAGAAGACTGCTATCAAAAAAAACGTAAACGACATCATCAAAAACCGTAAAATAGCTATAATATCCATGTTTTGTTTTTTAAAAATACATATTTGATATTCTTTAAATGGTAACGTTTTGTAGAAAAACCTTGATTCAGCTTACGTTGAAAAGGGTATAGTGACTAGGGCACCATGTCACTACAGAGTGCATTTATTAGCCTCTGAACGAACCATATTTTATGTCACTGGCGATAGTAAACAGTGTTTTCTACTCCGCAATGCCACTAGTGGTTGTTTTTCCGCCGGACTTTTCCGTTAGCCTCGAATGATTTACTGGTTCAGCGAGCTTGTGTGAATACGATTCTTATTTTAGCACTACCTACCTTGTTTTAGTACTTACGCTGTTATGCTGGGGCCACAATTGCAGGGATATGGCGAACGTTCGTGTTATCGTGACAGGCCACTTATTAGAAATATATGCACTTTTTGGCTACACTTATAGCGATAGCATGTTTTTTTTTTTTATTTAAAAATGTTGGCGAACAAGCCGGGACGGCCCACTTGATGGAAAGTAGTTAGCGCCGCTTATATAAGGTCTATCTATTCATACACGAAATATTTTAAGGGATACATCTATAGGTGGTAAAGAAGCCAAAGAAAATAGAAAAAAAAAAAACATTTTTTTTTTTTTAGTTATTTATCATAATTGTAAAAATGCTTGAGAAATTTTGAATACATTTGAAAAAAAAATTGCTCTCTTCATGACAATAAATACTGCGGCCAGTATTTGTTATGCGGTATCAAGTAAATTTAAATTAATTAATTTATAAAGAAATATACTTATTTTTTATTTGTTTTTAGTTTATATTGCTTCTTTACCACCTGTAGATGTACCCCTAAAATATTTCGTGTATGAATAGATAGACCTTATATACACCTACAACACCTAGAGGTTTGCTAATGCGATACCATCCTTAGGGACAAAAGTGGAAAAGCTAATGTGCCTGTAATTTCACCGGCTTCACCATGTCATTTCACCTGTAAATTCACTTCAAACTGGAACACAGCATTGCCCTTTCACAAGGAGTTCTACCTACTATTACGTATACAACTTTATTTTTAGTATATACAAAAACCGAGATACCCTAACAAGATTTTCATCAGAACTGCCTGAATGTGTGTGTTTTTTTTTTTATAAATCTCCAAGTTACACCTTAGTTTATGTCGCGTTAAGTTCCCTAGTAAAGTGTGAAATGCCTGAGATGTGCTATGCAGGGGTTGAGGGCTGAATATCAGTATTTTACACGGAGCGACTGACTGACTTCTGCAACCCAGTTACTTGGCAATACCGACGTCCTAAAATTAGACCAATTGTCAGTCTTTTAGGCTTCAGACTAAATGTGACTTTATGGTGAAGTGACAGAGACAACTTAAAATTGAGTAGCGTTTGAGTATTAAGAGTTATTACGCACAGTCGACTGGTCGCCGGAGACTTGGTCTCTCGGCGACCAAAACATAAGCATAGTCGCGTGGGCGACCAGCGACCAAATGCGTAAACACCTATTTAAACTATAGAAAGTCACAGTCGCCGTCGACCAAGTCGGCCAGTCGACAGTGCGTAATGGCTCTTAGCAATCAAACTCGTATTATCATCACCTCTCTGAACTGAACTGAACCAATATTTATGTTTGGGATCGACTTCCATTTGAACATGATCTGACTGAATATCTATATTTTTTTAAGTTACAGTGTTTAGTCTACAATGCTCAGGTTAAGGACTTATTGTTAACTAGTGACCCGCCCCGGCTTCGCACGGGTGCAATGTATTATACATATAAACCTTACTCTTGAATCACTCTATCTATTAAAAAAAACCGCATCAAAATCCGTTGCGTAGTTTTAAAGATCTAAGCATACATAGGGACAGACAGCGGGAACTTTGTTTTATACTAAGACGATGTAGTGATAATATAATTATAAATTTTTCTTTACGACTTTACAAACTCAATAATTGAAAGCTACGCTGAAAAGCAGCGATTATCATTTTGTTTGTATGTGGGTAAGAGACCATCTCTTATCCACCTACAAACATAAGTTACATTCAAATTACATTAGTATGATAATGCTATAATAATGCTATAATTATAACAGTATATCGTGATTTTATTTTCCAGTTCCGAAAGTATTAAAATTACATAGGTACTAGAATTGTTAGCGTTCGCTATGTTTGAACAAAGAAAAATAAATAACTGAAATGGAGCGGCTTTTAAATTACAGAGGTTTCATTAGTGGTGTGCAGAAAAATATTTTATGTTTGTGTTTTTTTAATTGTTAGATGGCTGATATACTTACAAGGTTAGTTGGAAAGGGGGTACTAATTCCGAAAGGGTGTAAAAGTACCTATAATAATGAATAACTTTTGTTCTACAACTTTCCCCAAAAGTTAATAGTTTAAGAGAAATAGCAGTTCAAAGATTTCATAAAAATACGCTAAAGTCTTCTTCTTCTCCTTAGCTATGATCAGCTGTGTTTAAATTTTAGGTCATATTTGGGGTTACGAATTAGAAGCTTCATTTTCTGAATTCGTAACTAAAGCAGGGATGAAGAATTTTAGAAAAAACTAAAATTATAATCATCTTATATGTAAATAGAAAATGATTGAATTTTTTGAACACTTGCTTTAAAACGGTCATCAGTGATATTTTATGTGGTCCGGGGATTAGTATCCCCTTTCCGACTAACCTTGTATACGGACGGACAGACATACAGACTGACGAAACTATGAGATCCGATTTTTGCTTTCAGCTACAAACCCTAAATCAATCGAAGGATTTTGCATAATATTGATTACGAAACGTAGATTAATGTGAATATATTTACCTTTATTGATTCATTTATTGGAAACAAAAGCCTATAATTATTTATTTTAATTGGTATCAATAAGAACAACCTGGGATTTCCACATTACGTAATACAAGAATACCCTTAACGCACGCACTACAATTAAACACTAGTTTACATCTCGATTAACTGCTTCCAGATCGGAAAAGCAAAATTGGGCATAGTTAAGCAGAAAGCGAGCATTTTGTACACAATAAAAAAAGGGTTGAAAGTCGCATTTATAATGAAAGTGCAGTACACATTATTGTATTAAAATAACAGCCATGTCTACACCAGTGCGCTTTCATGTTCATCTTGCGTCTTCGTCTGAAGCATAGCGAAGCGTCATAGCGCATGCAATAGCGCATGCCTTAATACTAGCTCGTCAAAAGCGCATGCCCCTAGCGCACGCTAATCCGTCTATTGTATGTCGACTGACGACTGACCGAAGCGCACCGGTGTAGACGATAAGCTGCAGGAGTCTTATGGCAATCAATATTGCATGCGCTTGACGCAAGAGGAATTGAAAGTTGAAAGCGCAAGATGAACATGAAAGCGAAAGCGGTGTAGACATCATATAGCATATCTCAAAACGTTATTCATCGATGGTCGCTTTCTATTTAACTACGCTCAATTTTACAACATTTTCATTTATTTAGTTACAGTAAACATTTAATAGTGGACATGGGCTATGGACAGAAAACAATTTATCAATCACCAATGACCACGCTTGACATTAATAGAAAAGATTTAAAATAATTAAACGTTTAATATAAGTAAGAGTTAAATATAGATTGGCTGTGGTAATAGTGTTTCGCAGAGCGAATTAAAAGAAGAAAATATCAGATGAAGACGACAGCAAATTGTAACTTTCATTTTAAGTTAATATGACGGCTAGATCGGCGCAGTGGCTGAGTTTTATTCAGATCAACATATGATTGCTCAAAAAAAAAATCGGCCAAATTTTTTTTAACTCTCTATATGAATTGACCCGATCAGCGATGCCATTTGCGTTTTTTTTTTGTTTGACCTATCAAATATTGCTCTGAATGAAAATCCAAACAACCCCTATAAATACGCCCACGCATTTCTGACACACGTTGTATAATAGGGCTCGAGTCTCATAAGGCATTTATTTTATGTACCTTACAAAGTATATTACAGCTTAATATATATTCTACTCTACCCTCGACAAAGCTATAAGCCGGCTCAAGATAAAAAGAACCTTATTAATATTTGTGTGACGCAAATACACGCAATTATGTGTACCTAGTATTACTTACGTTAGAGATTAGATATCAGAAATACAGACTATGAACATAACAACATAACATCACGCCGGTATTCCAGGAAGGCATGGGCAGAAGTAGTAGTACAGCCGCGGACTCGAAATGTTTATCAGATTTCAAATTCGATTCCATGACACACTGTGCGCAATAAGGTTCAAGATGTCATATCAACAATACATAAGTATTAGTTTTTAAAATTGTGAAAATCGACGTTTCACAATAACAATAGCAAAAATACCAGTAACCACTTTTTGATGTTATGAACTCCTTTGTAGGTATGTGTGTCTAGTCAAAAGTTGTATAGAGCGAATTTGATGGAATTTACTAAATCTTTTATTTGACAATTTGATTTCTTTTTCTATGCTACCTAGTATATAGCCTCTTTAAATTAACCTTTTTATGTCAATTAAGAAAAAAATATCTTTACGCTGTCAATTCTTTGCGAGCGACCAAGCGACCTTATGAAAAAGTAATGTGCAAGCAATTATAGATCTTAGGGTGGTAAACATTTCAAGTCCGCGACTGTACATCCTAATTTCACCGTTATGTTTAAGTCACATGTAATAGGGGTTAGCCTATTGCCATCAACCGGGCACAAATCCTGGCTCCAGGCTGCTACTGAAAAATTCCACACGGAAGAACCCAATAACTTTGCCTGACCTGGGGATCGAACCCAGCACTAGACCAACGAGGCAGTCAACTATATGAACATGTTGTTATTATCCATAAAGTGGTGGAAAACCTAATCAAGTTCTCTCAAAGAAACCTAAGTTAAGCGGTATGTAAAAATATTCATACCTCTCTATTTGTATTTGAATTTTAACATTTCATCTTAAAAATACTTTAGAAGTCAAATTTCTGAATATTATTTTCAAATTGAAATACATTATATGCGGTTCTTTAAATCTGCAATACTTACAAGAATTATCGTGGTAGGTATATAAAGCCTTACTTAAGAAAATAACCTTCAAGTACCCTTAAAGAAATCGCTTAAAAAACAAATTAAAAACACATGCTTACAAATCTCGGAAAAGTAAAACAATACAGTTTCCAAACGTGAAGAAGCCAGAAGAAACGTATTTTATGTAAAGTTTCTCAACTGGGTAGTTCTTTGTAACGCAGGTTTTTCACGGGCTTCATAAGCAAGGATTTCTTGAAGGTAGAATTTTGCAACATATCGGTTAGTACTACGACTGTAAGGCGCCAAGCGGCCACCGACCTCTTGTTTGTGACGACTTCCGCTCCCAAACCTGACGATGCACTTCGAATGCACAGAATTTCACCCGATACGACCCCCTCTCCCGACCTACCCCATGGAGCCGAGGAGTGCCCCCCGCAGGAACTTTCAGCGATCTATAATGGTTACGAAACCACTCATATAGTTTCGAAATATAGAGTCCAACCTTTGACCTTTCAATATGTCACCTAAAATAACAACCACGCAAAAGCTAAGGTTATTTAGAGCCTGCGTGGGAAAGGCACCATATTCAACTAATAATAGCCGGAATATAAATACCAATAGATCTAAAAATAAGGGAAAAGTTCCATAAAACTTAGTTATTTATAGCACTGGCTTCCAATCATAAATCTCTTTTTATTTCTGCAGCTATATTTTCTTTAATTAAGAACTTCGTATTATGGTTGCATTGCACACACTTATTATATTATATGCTCTTCTGCAAAACGTATACATACATAGTGATTTTTCAAAATATACTCCAGATTTATTCGTCATTCCTACAAGATAAAAAAAACACAAAAAAGTAGTTATGCCTTGCATTTACTGAAAAGGAAGTTATGTATTCCACGTGCAAAAGTGAAATCAGCTGAAAGGAATCTGATCATAAAATGTTTTACTAGGTACTTCTACCTTATCGTAATTTTTCTACGAGAGTTTCACACAACCATGTACCTACTGCTTTAGATCAACACGACATGTAGCGGACGTACGGAAGTTTAGGAAGTAAATGTTAACAAAGATATAAACATAGCGACGATGCTGACCAAAGGCCTGGGTCCATTAGTTTTTTTTAGGAACTAAGTGTCATATTTCAATGTCGAATTGATTTATATTAATCAAAATTAAATGCTGTTCGTTGGTAAGCGCATCACTTGAGAACGGCTAGACAAATGTGGCTATTTTTTTTTTCAATTTCGTAATATTCCGAATTAGGTTTTTATGGAAACGAAAATTGGAAAAAAAACCCGGAATATTGTCAAATTCGGGAAAAATTTAACGTTCTTTTTCTATAGGATTTTTGTATGAACTCAAGGCCGTAATTTACGATTCGAACGATGGATATGCAAAATTATTTTATTGTTTTGTTCGTGGAAAAGTTATCAGGGAAAAAAACAGGACTTTCCTTTATTAAAATTTGGACAAGACAACGTCTGTCGGATCGGCTAGTTTATAATAATACTAGCTGACCCGGCGAACTTCGTACCGCCATATTTTTGTTATCAACTGCTGACTGAACAACTGAACGTCAATCTGTCAATGTTTTGTCAATATATTGAAGATCTATCACAGTCTTTTGTCTCATTCACTCACTCACTTTTCATATTATGAAATTTGAAAAAAAAAACTTTTTTTTGTAATTCTGATCTATATATCTGTCTATCTATTTGTCTATCTACCTACCTATCTATCTACCTATCTACCTAACTATCTATCTGTATATCTGTCTATCTATCTATATCTCTCTCTGCCTCTCTCTTTACTTACTTACTTACAACCATTTTCATGCATGCAGTAAACAAATGAAGATGGACATACTGAGATAATTTCTTTTTTTTTAATATCAAAATTTTCTTTTATAAGAACCTTCTCTTGCCAATAAGGAACACAACAAAAAAAAAATAGCGAAATCGGTTCAGCCGTTCACGCGTGATGCCGTGACCAAGGGAAATAGGGATTCATTTTTATGTATATAGATTTTGATTTAAACACGACGGCTCCTTTCCTATCATTATTCAAAACTGATGCCAGATTTTTTTAAGACCAAATGACCAATCCCTATAATATCATACATTAATGTGTGGCCACCAGCAGTAGACAATGTACGTACACCTGTAACTTTTAAGTGCAGTATCTCCATCACGACGAAGTACAAAGAACATTTACTACGTCCTACGCGAATTTTCTACGCTGTTCTCATACTGTCAATAATTCTTTTCCTGGAATTTTCAAAATTCGAAAAAGCAGGAATCGATTATTGTTTTCCTCTTGTGACCTTATGACTCGTAACGTCAACTAATAGGCTTTATTTACTCCACAAGTAATATCCTCTCATAAAGTTCTAACATTTATTTAGCTGACAATTTTGAAAGTTTTCGTTATATAAAATAACTCTAACATCAAATCATTTTACACGCAATATGATTTGTCGCTGTCGTTGGAATATCTCTGGAATTTATTCATAGATCAGATAGAATTAACTCAGAACAACCCATCTTTGAGCTTTGACCCCATGTCAAACTGATGAAGGAGATTCGATTTAGAACAGTTAAACATAATTTAAAATTAATTGAACGTAACAATATTTTCTCATTCTGGAATTTTCATTTACTTACCTAAAAAGATTTTCGCTAACGAACTTTGCTAGACGCCTACGTGCTGCCCACGTTCCGAAACATAACTACTTATGCTTCTATATATCTATATATTTGAGCTTTCAAGAACTGCTGAATGTATTTCGCTGTTTTTTTATTGTTTTAATGTAGGTCTAAAAGGTGAGTATGAAATAATACAACTCCATCGACTCTGTATCCTTACATGAGACCTGATTAGACTTAAAGGCAAGAAATATACATTAGCCTTCTGCTTTTACTTACACACTGCGTTTACTTTACATAATTTAAACTTGTTTGCTCCAAACTATATTAAATTTATAGTGAAGTGGGCTCAAAACCTTAAGGCGGATCATTCACCAGAGCTGTGCTAAGCTGCGTAGTGAGGAATGTGTTTTGTAAGTACCAATAGAATCACTTCATTTACCTAGCTTCGCTTTGCGCAGCTCTGGTGGATATGGACTTAGCGGAGCGAGGTTTTTGTTCATACAAACCAACCGAGAAATGCGAGCGAGGGATGTGTTGTGAGGAATGTGTTGCGAGGAATGTGTAGCGAGGAAATATGTGTTGCGAGGAATGTATTACGAGGAATGTGTTGCTAGGAATGTGTACGAGGATTTGAAAATATGCGCCTACTAGTCAGTCAATAAGTAGATGGTGTTTGGAAGAGGTAGATGATCATTTGTACACATTAACACATATCGCATTACACATTCCTCGCACAGCTCTGGTGGGAAGGGTCACACCGTTTCACATCCTCGCTACACATTTTCCTCGCACAGCTCTGGTGGATGTCCAGCCTAAAAGGTGCATACACTAATCACAGATGAAGGGATGTTCCATAAAAAGTTTTAAAACCTTAACAAAAACTATAGTCGTTGCGTTTGCGTGTACCGTACATGTAAGTAACCGTACTATTATACATATACAGTGTGTAAACAAATTCGTGTAATTCCTTCAAACCGCGTGATCTACTGGTGACACAGATTTACCCTAAACGGACATTTTTGAAAAGCAAGTAAAAAAAAAACAAATTAAAATCTTGGTTTTCTATTGGTAGAGTAATTTTAGAGCCCCGAGTTAGCTGAATGCAAAGAGCGATATCGCGGTAGTCGTGCCCGCCAGCCGCGTCGTCGTTCTCTCATTCATTTATGCGTGGCATCGAAATGTTCACTCACATAAAACTATTTATTTGCAAAAAAATTGTTTCTTATTTTTTTACAGAATCGATCACTTAAAACTACAGCATGAAAAAAAAAATTTTTTAATCAAGCTAATTCCCGTGCGGAGCCAATCTACACCAGTAGTAGATCATGTGGTTTTAAGGAATTACACGAATTCGTTTACACCCTGTATACAGGGTGGAATCGTTAAGTGTCAACAGACGATTTCTTCGTCAATTTAAGAGATATTTAAAAAGTTATAGCTACTATCAAAACTAGGCAACATGGAGAGTAAAATAATATAAATAACTTCAGGAAAAAGAAAAGCCAGTTATTGAAAATTTTGTTTTTCGCTCCCTCCATACGTTTAGTATGAGAATTTCTTTCAATTGATCATACCTACGTAATCTCTTTCTTCCTTACTGTACTGTAAATATGGCGGTGGAGTTAGCCTTACTCGACTTCGGTCTATCTAGTCATCTCTGTAATAAAGCTTCATATCATCAGATTCCTGCGCACTTCCTAAATCTAACCCAGGATTTCGAACAGAAAACAGACAGATTTTCTAGTTCCAGATTGCCTATGTAATGTCATAGCCTATTATTTTCATGTCTAATAAATAACGATAATATTGCAGTCAGTTTGTTTAGCTAATTAAAATACTAATAGTTCAATGACAATGTTCCTTATTACATGGCGCTAAATATCGTCATGACGAACTTGTGGCTGTATAACAGAACTCCTCTGCCTGCGCTTTAAGGGATTAGGTGTATTTTTTTATTAATTAAATAAAAAAATCCATAGTACAATTTTTTTTTAAATTCGTAACTCAAAGCTTACTCCGTAGTTTTTTTTAGTATCTTGTTATTTTTAGTTTTCAGCCAGTTCAGCTGATTGAAAGTTTAAATAAAAATGTGGCCGACTTTGTCAATAGGTAGACAAGAAAGAAATATTATCCACTTTTTATTGAGTCATTATTAATCCTGTTATTCAGTAAAAAAGGTCAAAAATAAAATGCAATAAAATTATAAGCTTCTTGAATATCTCATGAACAAAAATGTCATACTAAATGTACGGAAGTAGGTAAAATCAAAATTCTCGATAAATGGCGGTTATTTTTCGAAAAATATTTATGTTATTTTAATTACTAGTCAGCCTAGTTTTGATATTAGCCATAAATTCTGAAATATTTCTTAAAGTGACGGAATAATCGCCTGTTGACACTTAACGATTCCACCCTGTATATATTGTAATCCAGAATCAGACGTGTGATGAAGAGGGATCAAAAGCTTGTGAATATGAGAGTGATGAATATAAATGTTGATGAATGGAGGGGAAAAGGGAGACCAAAGAAAATATGGATGAAGTGTGTGAGAGATGATATGAATGAAAAGGGAGTAAATGATAGCGGGACGGCTAAGTGCCTGCGCCCACTGGCGGCACGGCATGGCAAGGGATTTTTAAGCTCAAATAATTTTAAACTTTATTAATACCCTTTACGACTCATAATTCCCGTACCGCGGGATGCTTCGGCATGCTGCGGCACGACGAAGCCTCCCGTCGTATGCTAACCAAATACAAGTGCTAGTGGTATTAAAATAAGGATTAACAATATTTGAATTTAAAAAATCCTTTGCCATGCCGTCCTGCCAGTGGGCGCCGGGCCTAATAGGGAAGAATGGAAGAATAAAACATTCTGCGCCGACCCCAAGTAACTTGGGATAATGTCTTAAAAATTACTAAATTTTCAAGACATGTTTCACATTTTGTTAGAGTCATCTTTACCAAGCCACGATATGTTACCTAGAGTTGACGTAGCCTTGACAATGTCCAATCATGACATTCACAATAAAATCATAAATGAATGCGTATAAAAGTGCTCCTCCAGTCGCAGACAATGTCGACGCAACTCGTAACTGAATACGTGAAGCTTCTCCCTCATGACGCAGACGGCGCACTACAACCTACGCGAGTTTTGTACCGCAGAATACTTATGACCAATACTGATGTCTGTTCGGGTAAATTGCCCTGCCTGCTTCATACTTGACTGCAATGAAGTAGCTATAGGAACGGATGAATGAAACTGTCATTAGTATGCGAATTGAAGTTAATGAGTAAAATCCTATTGATGGCATACAAGTTATGGAAAAATACTGCAGCTGTTGTATGAGTATTTATTTCTATTTACATTATAATAACTCTCAAATGAAGACTTGAATGAAATTTACCACGTTGGAAATTGCTAATTTGTTTAACGAGGTGATAACTGAAAATGCTATGTAGACTCCTTAGATATATTATTCCGACTAACTCCATAACATTCCTTGAGACCAGTTACGAATTCTGTTTCAAAGCATTAACTTGTGAAACTAAGTAAATCAAGTAGGGTCTGAAGTACTTTATGTTATCTTACACACTCTGTGTTCGTCCTTAGAGATCCTGTTCTAAATTTAAACTTGAGCTTCTGTATAATATGTCTGTAGCTACACGCGCCAAGCAATATCTATCTATAGGTAACTGTCGTGGGTCCCTCCGGTAGGCAAATGCGGCCCCTACCGGAATACTTTACCCGTTAACACAAGCAAGTGATGTAATTCATATTTTTAGAATATAGGTAAACTAGGCCATTGTAAACGAAATAATCGCTCGTCAATTGTCAACGGTTTTCTGGGAGTAAAAACAGTGTCATAGTTTAGCAAGATGAATAATCTGTGGGCGCGATCGATAGCAGAATGCCGCGGGTAGATGGGAGGGGGCCGGGTCGCTGGGCTGGCATGGGGATGGGGGGTGCACAGGGGGTGCACGCGGGGCGCTGTTTCATTGAGAACGTGTGGGCGGCGCGCGTGGGCGAGGTGCTTATAAAGCTGGCAGGCCCTCCCCTCCTACTTGTAGTCGTGTCTCGATAGCGCCTAGAGTAACATCCAACAGTGAATAATGTGCAACATGCGACTGTCGAGCTTAAGGTGAGCCTAATATTTAATAATATTCATTCAAAACCCTTAAATATATTCAGAAAAAATATTTTAAATACAATTCATAATTTTAAATTAATGTTTTCCAAATTCTTATCAGAGATTTTTTCAAAGTAAATTAAAACTTCCGAATAAAAAAATTAAAAAAACTTGTAAAAAAATATTTCGAAATTAACCTTGTAACTTTTATTTTAGGCTATTGTCAGTCTTACTTGGCTACTTCGTAGCTCAAGCAAAGGCTTACCCTATGCAGGGATGGCCTATGTACCCGCAAACGTCTAGGGAGTACCCAGATGACGAATACTACTATGCCCCGAAAGTACAATACTTTTATGATGCCCCGGCAATCAGTGTCCCCGAAATGCATAGTCAAGTTCCATACCCTTACTTTTACGACCCCTATGGCCACTTCTTAGAAAATGAAGCGCCAAAAAGGCAGGAAGAGAGACTAGCAGCGTTACCTGTCGGACAAGAAACTTGGTTCGAGAGTGACACCACGCCCCGCTGGCAATCCAACGATGTCGATGACGTCAGTGCAGCCTTCCTCGACAATTTGATTCTTACACAAATGGCACAAGACGCACAGAGACGGCGCGAGAATGCCCGCGCAGCCTTCCCGCCTGTTGATTATGAGGAGCGTGACGTCGAGGACGAAGATGTGCGTGAATTGAAAGCTTTAGCGGGGAAGCCTCTGTATCATGTGCCCAAGACTGTACCCAGGATCGAGGAAGACGACTATGCGTCAGATGATGGATTTATCAACTGGAATGGAAACAAAAGAAGCATTACTACCGCTGCCCCGGAAATTACAACTATAATACCGAAGGCCGGTGACAAGGAAGTTGTGATGCCCCGACCTGCGCAAAATCCATTCATGTACGGACACCAGAATAGTCAGATGAAAAGGAGCAATGCCTTCTACGACACCATTGTGCAATACTTCGCGAACAAATCCGCAAAGACAAACTTACAAGTAAGTAAACTAAATTAAAATAAATGTGTACTCTTTTTTACAGAAATATAAGTTTCAAATATTCAATATACAAAAAAAAAATACCCTTGACTTCATTAAAAAATCCACTCTACCTCAAAAAATGTATATTTCATTGTTTGGAAACGTACTGAGACTGTGGAAGCTCCGAAGTCTAAAAATAGCATGACCGGGCTGGGGCGCGGGGGTGGCGGGTGACACAGTGGGCCCAGAGGCCGGGTCATTCGGCACCGGGGGGTACCAGTACAAGTGCTACCACCTCACATCGCTTTAAGCGACTCAGCTGAAAATTGTTTAAACTTATTAACAAACGTAGACCAAATTAACATCATGTTACCTTGTCAACAGGATCCAGCGAAAGGACGAAGAATCGAAAAACGTTTTGTTGCAGACGACTCCGATCTGGTTGTGGAACTTCGAGGCCTAAAACATCGCATTGCCACTTAAACAGAAACTTCTGATTATCGCCAACAAATATGAGACTGAGTAATATGTAGACTAAATAGTTACGCAGCGGCGACATCGTGGAACCATCGCGTTAGCGGCAAACAAAACAACAAAAAAATATAACATTTGTCACGCGTATAATGTAGGTAACCATTTCATAAAGTTTTGTCGTCCACTTCGAATAATAAGTAATTTTGTGTCAATGATTATAATACAAAAAAAAAAAGTTTAGAAGATCCTTTTCTATCTCTATGAACACTTACTTTCGGTACAGAACTAGTCGTAGTTATGTTAAGCGTGTTGCGGAGTACGGGTGTAAATGATGGTACAAAATGTGACTATAATCTCCATGTAACAAATGAGTCGTTGACTGAATAATGCATGTTAGTGTAATCATAAAAGTTGCTCCTTCAATTGGCAGCTACTATGTCGCACAATGAGTGCAATTTGTAAATATGGGTAGGTACTGATCGTCTAAGACTTATAATTATTTAGATAGAAGTCAATACATCAAAAAAATTGTTAAGAATAAGAACATTGAAAACTATTTTTAGTTTTTATTAATCATCTGCAGGAGAATATCTTACTGCTTCTTCGATTGCAGGCAAAAACAAGTTTTAACGAATTTTTCGAAAATACTAAGTAATTCAAAATACTAAGTATATTTCTGTTATATAATAAGAATTAGGTACTAAAATCAATTGTATTCATATTTCGTAGTTTTGTTCATGACATTTATTTAACATGTATTATTGGCCTATCTGGTAAACATTGTATTTTCTCTCGGGTGCTAACTCATTATTTTAAGTTAAACTTATTAACGGTCTATGCAGACAATACCACAAACTTTTTGCAAAGCAAAAACGTACACATAGTATATATATCTATTTATCTGTAAGGTTAAGATTCTCTCGGGAAGCAGAGGATTACGTGATATTTTAGCTTTACTGCTTCTTATCTAAAGTTTTTTAATATGCAATTGGTCTATGAGACCGATGAAAACACTAAAAAAATAGTTAATATTTGTTAACCCCCTTTTTCTAATTGCTATTGTGAAATGAAAGTTTGTTCCTGTCCATAAATCAACCAGTTTTGTACCCATATTTTTAACATTCCAACTTTGTCTTCATTGAGAAATCACCATTTAAGATTTGATAAGTAAAATATATTTCAAAAGTACATATCTGTTTATAGTAAAGTCAAATTACTTTCCTATGTTAAAATTACACAATCCTTTAAATTAGTTGTAATGTTATATAATTTGACCTGTAAAGTATTACTAGTTGATGTTAAACATTAAAAATTAAAATAAAGTTGTAAATTACAGTTAGGGTTCTCTACAGACGACATTTCTGTTAAATCTCTGCTATTACTTTTACGATCTGCAAACTCCTACAATAGTTGAAGCCTTAAAAGTTATGGTATAGATAAAATTAATTTTGTATAGTAACTTGTCCAAACAGGTGTTTAGATGCCGTTTTGTAAAGTATTGCTCAGAATATTGTCTATCTGTAGATACATACATAGCTATCTGTGTATTTGTATTTTATATAGACATTACCGTATTTTAATAGATAGGTATTTTTTTAATTATTGCCTACTTGTAACTGAAAATGTACCTATGGATACAAATCCGGACCTTAGCGAGCTATGAAATTGTATCAATATAAACGAGAAAAAAATAATTAAAATAATTACGTAAAATGTACGAGCATCTTTTACTGCATTTTATTTCAATATCTACCTGCCTGCATCCTTCTTCCTCACTAAGAAAAGCTCTCCTCACCTCTCTCTCTCATCTCTTCTCGTAAGGCTGCTTTTCCACCAGAGATGTGTGCTACGGATATGTTTTAAGCCAGCTTAATAGGATCGCTTTATTTTCCTTACCTTGACAAATGTTTGAAAATCAAGAAATCCTATTGGTGAATTTGACACACATCCGTAGCGCACATCTGTGGTGGCTAAGGGTGCTTGCATATAGAAACCAGTTTTCCGGTTTCGACTTGTCAGTGCATAATAAGTGTGCACAGTTGTATCAACTTTGCCTGTTTCTTTATGTATAAACGCATAAGATAGCACGGAGCTATTTTAGCCGCACCTATCGGTATCGGCTTCTCAATACCGCGAACCCGCTTCTTTATGCAAGCACCCTAAGAAATTATCCCTTTTTTTTTCTCGTGGGAAAATCCTCATGGATACCCTCCGCCCGGGGAAGGCGAAGGGTTATGCCGGACTCTTACCGGCTAAAAACGCACGGTGTTCCTTCTCCTGACCTATGGCCGGGGTCACGGGATTCGCAGTTGCATGCACCGCGACCCCGGCAGGCCTCGGTCCACCAGCCCCTGGCGGACCTCTCCTTCTGTGGGGCTTTACCCCTTTGCCCCACGTCCTCCTGAGAGGCGCGCGTGGAACACGGCGCGCCGCCTTCTCGGGCCTGTTACTGGTCGGGCGACGGGTCCCCTAACCCGCCGCCCGCAGGCCACACGCTAGGGTGGCCGGAGATCGTCTCGCGCCCTCCGGCGGCGCCCGGTGCGTCTGGCGCGGGAAAGGAGAGTGGCAGTCGCCTCTCTCTCCCTCTCCGCTCCCTCCTTGGTCGCCATCACCTCCTCGCAAAAGGAGGCGACGGCTTTCCACGCAGTCTCGCTCCCGACCATGGACAGAACCATGACCGGAAGCGAGAGGTCACCACCGACTGCCGCGACTAGTTCGCGGCGCTGCGTCGCCCACGCAGGACACGCCTGCAGCGTGTGCAGCGCCGTGTCCTCGGGGCAGTCGACGCAGTGGTGACATCCGGGCGTCTGCTCCCGGCCTATGCGACACAGGTACTTCCCGAAACAACCATGTCCCGAGAGCACCTGCGTCAGCCGGAAGCTGAGGGCGCCGTGCCGCCTCTCCTGCCACTCCTCCATTACGGGTCTTACCGCTGCTATCGCGGCGTGCCCTGCGCTGGGTTGCGCAAGTCGTTCCTTCCATTCAGCCACCAGGATCTGGTGGACCTCATTCCGCTCAGGCGCCTCCTCGCGCTGACGATATCTCAGCGTGAGGGCCCTCGCTTCCAGATCCCAGAAGGAAATCCTGCGGTCTCCGCAGGATTGCGACGTTGCGGGCCGTCAGGGTGTCCGCCCAGATTGGCGCCCCATGTAGGGCCATGGACCGTACGATCCCCGCGTAGAGCCTCTGGCAGGAGGTATTGGGCCCCCCTAGATTGGGCAGCAGCCGCGACAATGCAGCCGCAGCACCCATCAACTTCGGCGCAAGCTGCCGAAAGTGAGACCCAAAGTTCCACCGGCCGTCGAGGACGAGTCCTAGGTACTTCATCGTCGACTCGACGCCGATGCGAACGCCTCCCACCACGATGTGGGATCCCGAGGGTGGTCCCTTCCAGGGCCCGTGAAAACACAGGGCCTCGGACTTCTGCAGGGCCACCTCGAGACCCAACCGCCGGATCCTTGTGACGACCTGCGCTACCCCAGCTGTCGCCAATATGGCTGCTTCGCGGTACGTCTTCCCCCGCGCCGTGACCAACGTGTCGTCAGCGTAGCAAGTCATGCTGACGCCGCGGAGGAACGCACCGCGAAGCACCCAGTCGTATCCGATGTTCCACAGGAGCGGCCCCAAGACCGATCCCTGTGGAACACCGCACGACAAGAAATTATCCCTACCCTACCCTAAGGCTGCCTTTTCATCATTTACGCGCAGCATCAGATGGATGTGCAGCAGCATCAGTATCTGGATACTAGAGTTCTAGTAGAATTCCTGGGAACTCGTTTACATAAAGACACCCCACAAAAAGAATTGTTATTATTCTCAAGACTCTTCTTAAATCGTATGTTAGACTTCAGATCACAAAATATGATGATATGATGATTCAATGATATAAAATAACCCCTTTTGCAAAATTTCGACCACAGCAACAGGACAGTAAAACGCTTAAATACTTAGGACGTCTTCATTCAATATAATAAAAAGGAGACTTACAAAGCCTGTACCTACTCTACCATGGCATGGATAAAAATCAAGGTGTCCTACCAAATACACTAAAGATTGCCTCTAAGAATAGAACTTGAACTTGGGAATAACAACTGAAAAAAACAGTCATAAAAAGCAAAAAAAATATTTTTAAACTCAAATATGGTAGAGCTGGTATTATACAATACTAATCAAAGCACTAGATGTACCTCAAAATGAAGGTTACAAACACGGCTGTGAGGATACGAAAAGAAGAAAAAAAAGTAGGTGAATATTACAAGGGACTACTAATAACAGGCGCCCGAGGCGCGCGCCCAGTACGCTGCGTTTCGGTTATGAACGTATTTAGTATGTCGCATCGCGCCCTACAGACGGCAGCGGTTGATGTAATTCGTTGCATGGAAATTCTTTTATAGAGCGCCCAAAACGCAGCGTACTGGGCGCGCGCCTTAGGCGCCTGTTTTAACTAAGTACATCTTGAGTCATTTGCGGTCGATGAACATCAGTTTTTTGTTTATCAAGATTCGATTGACGGTTCCAGCCAATCCGGGAGCCTATCGTATCAGCCTGGAAACATGGCCTCCTTCACCATGACTGGCGTATTGATGATTGCAGTATGTTGTTGTTAACTCAGAACGGTTACTAACTGCCCATTCTCTTGGCAAAATCCTCTAGTCGCCTCTTACAACTAGTATGAGAAGACAAAGGGTGAGGTGAAAGGGAGAATGCTCCAGGTTAATAATACCTACACAATTCCCTTTTGGGTATCATTAATAGCGTTATACAGTAAGTCTTCATAAATTGCACATATAAAATCGAGAAATAATAAATCAAGCCACAAATTTATTTATTGGCCACGTGACCAAACTTCTCATTTTATAACTAAGCAACGGGAAAATGAGATAACCTCTAATAAACTAATTCGACTTTTTTACAACGCCAACTAAATTTTTGGGCACCCCGACACGGATAGGTTAGGTTCGAAGGGGATGACGGGGGGTAGAGTGAGCGAGCAAAGCGAGCGAACGAAGCCCCCGTCATCCCCTTCGTGTTAGGTTACTTTAAACCCTGCAGACAGAAATAGGAGCCGCGCGCAGCGGGGCTCCGTCGACTCTTTTTGTTTTTCATTTGTTTTTATTGTGAAAATGAAAGTGGGTGACGAACAGTGGCTTATATACAAGATAACTAGTGGCTAAGATAGTATCATTCAGACGCTCGTTAATTGTGGCTGACTTAGTAATTTAGAAGCCAATGTAGATTTTTAGAGGCGAATAATGCTATTAAAAAGAAGTCTGTTTAATTAGCACCCTATAAAATCGGCTGAAACTAGACATAAGTTTATCGAAGGGAAAAATAATTAAAAGAAAAGAAAAAGAAAGGTTTAGGTACAATAACAGAGAAAAACACAAAAAAAAACCTTTTCTGTAAATTCGGTAAAGTTTTTGGGGGTAAATAGACAATTTGGTTCAAAAATTGTAATAAAGGTTGACGTCTATGAAACCATTTTTTTTTTTTAGTTTTTTCTTGTTATTTTTCTTTTTGATAAAATTATTTCTAGTTTTACCCAATTTCATGTGTGCACTTTATTGAGACTCGCACTGTATTATGTGGATAAGTGATTCACCAGTTTATTTGGCTGAGAGCCAATCCAAAAGGGGACTCTTCTTAGATTGCTAGATGACAGACGGCAGTCGCCCTGAGTATAATCCATGAAGAACTGGTCTAACGCCTGCTAATGAGCGTCGCAATGAAGCCGCTAGTACCACAAGCAACTTAATTAAAGAGCTCTTAGTTTAATTGCTACAGCGCAGATCGATCAATCCGCAGTCAGGCACCGGATAGGTGATCATTATTTACACATTGAGACTTCCCCGTGTCTCGGTGAGTACATTAGACTGTGTACCGATTGTCATGCGAACTCTGACTGTCGTTACGGGCAAATAGACTCCAGAAAATCATACGAGCAATCTAATCTAATAGTATCGCTATCTCCCAGTACCTGGGTTATTTGTTGTGAAGGTTAGATGTCAGTTGCTCCGTATAAAATGTAGAAATTCACTATTTTGGACGCCGAAGTCGTTGAGACAAAGGTAGGCTATTGGCCTAAAAAGATAAACTCGTGTTTGTAGAAAAATCAGACAACAACCCAATAGAAAACTCTCGCATCTTAAGTATATAGTATATTACTTTAAGTAAATATAGGTATAAGGTCCATATATTCATACACGAAATATTTTAAGGGATACATCTATAGGTGGTACAGAAGCCATCGCTAAGCGAATTTTGTTTTTTGTTATTTTGTTTTATTGTATTACTAGCTGTACCCGGCAGGCATTGCAATGCCAGTGTTTAATTTTAAAATCGGTTTATTAGAGTGCTTTTGGATACACAATATTTTTGGTTTTTCCGTTGTAAACGAATAAGTCAGACGGTTTCAACGAAGAAGAGTATCATATTTCAGTAATAAGGTTTCAGGAGAAGCATGGATTTTCCAAATTTGGTCCACACACTTGTAGCGATTGTTTTGCTTTGTTTTTGAATTTCTAAAAAAACCTCAAACACGTGAATGTTTATTCCTCACCAGAAGACTAAATATTTAATTCCGTGCTTCTTATTTCAAAATTACCAGATTTCTAATATAAACTTTCAACCATTATTATTTCGAACGCTTCGGGGTTGAATTCACAAAAACGTTCAAACACGTGTATATTTATTTTTAACCCGAAACCTTTAAAGTCTTTAAACCTTTAAACGAATTTGATTTTATGGTCATGATAACTCATTCTAAGTTTAGTCACAAAATAATTTTTTGACAACAAATATGTCGATTCTTTGTCATAGTGACACTAATTTGCATTTTTAGAATCTAAATACGCGATAATTCGAATATTGTGGATCTATGTAGTCAATTCGAAACCCATAATTAATACGTTCTTTAATTTGAGGGGACCCGAGTTTACCTTATCGACGACGGGACGAACATCAATTGTATGGGAAAATAAAATTGTTGTTTTTACTATTTTCCTCGCAACTTTTCCATATTTTCTCACCACTTAAACCTTCCTTGGACTTCCACGAATATTTCAAAACCAAAATTAGCCAAATCGGTCCAGCCGTTCTCGAGTTTTAGCGAAACTAACGAACAGCAATTCATTTTTATGTATAGGTATAGATTATAATTATTGTAATAATGCTTGAGACAATCTGCATAAAAAAAAAATTGCCCGAATCAATGACAATAAATTTTAATACTACGTAGAAACCAGCGTAGTGGTTATTTAAAATAGTAATGAGCCAGTATTTGTTATGTGTATCAAGTACAAATTATTTAATTGAAAAAATGTATACTTCATTTTTTTTTTATTTATATGGCTTCTTTACCACGTAAAGATGTATCCGTTAAATTATTTCGTGTATGAATAGATGGACCTTATACAGGGTTACTGGTAATTCGACGTATTCCTTGCACCACGTTATAGGGGAGCTAGTATGCAACAAATTTAACTCCACATATGTTCTACGAAAGTCAATGGATTTCGAGATATTGCAATTTTTATATTATTTTGAATAATACCCAGAATTCCTCCTTAAACATTATTTATCTCTAAAATATTAAATTAATCGGCTTTGATTATGATATTAGCTTGTAGCTGATACTTTTACGAAGCTTTCTGAATATTTAACTGTTCTTAATGACCATCCAATTGAAAGTAATCATTAAAAGTTAAATAAGTGTATTAGAAAATCGTCGAGGTACACGAAAAAGAATGATGTTTATCTCAAAAGTTTACTATGACACTAAGTGTACAAAATACAATACAACCATCCTTATTTAATCAGCTATCCAACGAGGTATAGACGTTCAAAAAATATTTAGAAACTAATGTAAAAATGTCTTATAATACTGACAAAGGCGATTTCTGAAAAATCTCTACAATGCACGCAGGTGGCCCGTTAAGTGCAATTGATTGCATAATCCTTGCGTAAAGATTAAACAGCAGTCCGTCGGGCATCAACTGTCCTCTAAATGTCAGGATTAAATTAGGTCAGGTCGTTAGGTTATGTTTGATCAGGGTTAGGTAGGTTAGTTTGGGACCTAAGTGTGCGTGGGAACACCGGGGTGGTTTTGGTCAGTGAGAGTCTGACAGACCCCTCTGCCCACCCCCAGGACGGAGGACATCCATGAGGATTTCCAGTAGGCAAAAAAAAATGGTCAGGTTAGGTCGTTAAGTTACGTCACGGTTAGATTTAGGTTATGTCACAACTTCGATGCCCTGGGATCTGGAGGCAAGGGCCCTCGCGCTGATATCTGCACCTGCGTCATCCGGAAGCTGAGGGCACCATGCCGCCTCTCCAGCCACTCCTCCATCACGGGTCTTACCGCCGCTATTGTGGCGTGCCCTGCGCTGGGTTGCGCAAGTCATTCCCTCCACAGCCACTAGGATCTGGCGGAGACCACTCCGCTCAAGCGCCTCCTCGCTTTAGTGATATCTTAGCGCGAGAGCCCTCGCCTCCAGATCCCAGGGCATCGAAGTGGTGACCTAACCTAAATCTAACTCTTTTTTTTTATTAGCCCCCCTATAACGTGGTCTAAGGAATACGTCGAATTACCAGTAACCCTGTATAATCTTTTGAAGCAACACTATGGGTAGAAAGAATAGGAATACATCTTACTACAGGTAACTAAAATAACTGAAAACTGATACACTAGCAGCCACGAACAGGATAAAGTTATAGAAACTTCTAGTAACCACGAAAGCCTTCAACACGTATAATACAGCTATTGATTCGAGTATCTGCGATGTTAAAATTACATTATCAGAACTTATGAGAAGTTCAGATAATGAAAACCGATGGACTTTTATAATATAGGTACCGTCTATCTGCAGAAAAAATGATTTTATTATTTGTCTACTAAATTAAATACAGAGAAAGGTAAATCTAGGTTATACCCACCTACCTACGCGATTCACCTTTAACCTTTTCCCAGCACGCCCACTGGCGTCCTGCATTTTCATACTACGGAATTTCTTGGGGAAATTGAATAATCAACAAAATGTGAATCAAACCAAAGACTTCTTGTGCTATCAGCTTAAAATAAATATTAGAAATTGAAATATCTGTACATACAACAGAAATGGTAGAATAAAAAAAAACGAAGACCTACTTATTTTAATAACATTTATTTCTTTCTCTTTCAAGAATTTGGTGTTATAAACGTTACATTAACCTAACCATTTTAGCAATTTTGGTATTAAAATCTTACGGTAATCTGGGTAGAGCTGAAAATTTATCAAACAAACTGATTTCCCTTCTCATTTTGTTCGTTAGTACATTATTACAGTAAGTAAACCTTCGTTGCTACCCAAAGAAATGAGCATTTTCTTAAATTCTCTGGTATGTTCTGAATAAAACACATTATAGCCCAGTCGCCAGGTCGCAAAAAAGGGGTTTCACTTGCAAAAGGTCCGTCAGTCCTGAATTTTGGATACCTATGTGTTATGTTTAGGTGTTTTTATGAAAATATCAAGTTTTCGACCTTGAGTAACCTTTTGTCATCTTGGAGTAAAGAAAGACCCCAAAAATGAGTTTTTATTCAACAACTAAACAGACAGCTTTACAAACAGACTTACGGACATAGGTTCCAATCTTATAAAACATCCATCTTTTTGAGTCGTGGTTTAAAAGTAGGCTTCAAACGTATAACACCTCTCTTTTTGAGTCGGTAATGAAAACTAAAAAATGCTTAAAAATGGTGTTCTTTGCCTGCTATAAAGCGCAATATATCGACAACTATTATATCCTTTACACTATAAGTTGATTCCTGACGTTTCTCTACAAATCGTTACCATACAAAGAATATCAAATATTTTTAAAAAACAAAACATGTATAATATAGCTATTCTACGGCTTTTGATGATGTCGTTTACGTTTTTTCGATAGCAGTCCCCTTACAGCTACAATTTACGGAATGACCGAGCTGTCAGGAATCATCTTTGGGTGAAAAGAGTATAGCTATAGAAAAAAATGCTTAAGCAGGAATTGTAAGGAATTTAATTGTGTACAAAATTGGTGTGATCTATTTTTGGCGTAAAACCCATAGGTAGTTAAGGAGTTATTTAATCAAAATCCATTTTTGAGGTCTTTAATCCAAGATGGCGGAGCGCGCTGATGTCAATCAAGATCGAAAACTTGATATTTTCATAAAAACACCTAAACATACCACATATCCTAAATTCAGGACTAACGGATCTTTTGCAAGGTAAAACTACCTGGCGACTGAGCTATTATAGTTAAAAAAAAAACACTAAGCAGTTGATTGGAATTGAAATGATCTTTACATGTTATTCTTATTATAATAAACAGTCACAAGCAAAAGACACATCCGATGCAAAACAAAGTTCATGTCTTCAAGAATAAGAAGTGGGCGTGGCGTAGGAAATCGGATATCTGCTACGCCCGCGTAACTGGCGTAATGATCGTCAGCTACGTCGTAGTAACAGCACAATCTAAAAAACAACATTTTATTCAAAATAGACCAAAACCGTATTGGTGTACTTTTTAGGGTCCGTAGCCAAATGGCAAAAGCCGAACCCATAAAAGTCCGTCATGTCAGTCCGTCCGTATGTCACAACCATTCTACAGACGCTCAATAGCCCAATGGATAACATGGTTGTTGGCAAACCTTTTGTGAACCGCCTTAGAGGCATGATAAATAATTTAGGAATGGCACTCCATACACGAAACTTTGGGAAAAAATTGCTTTTCCACAAATTGCGAAACCCTACTATTATATTTATCTGTGGATTTATTTACCTTACAAAACGACATAAATTACGGTAATTTTGTTTAACAAAAAAAAAGTTGTGTAATATTATGGTCGACAAAAGACAGTAACATCTGTAACATAAAATAAGTTCAATAACAGAGGGTGTTCCCTGAAACACGTTAATCTAAATCATTAAATTAAAAATATTAAAAAAAGAAAATAAGCAAAAAATATACGAAAAAAGAAAATGAAAAACAATTCGGAACGACCTGTTTACGACCAATAAAGTAGCGCAAATAAATGCGATGTTCCCGTGTTTTTCAAATTGATAGACAAGTGCGCATGTAGGTACAAAGTGTTGCTTTTACGTATCATTTTTTTTATTTTTTGTGGTTTCTTTATTTTTTGTTTTGGTTGGGAATATTTTTTTAGTATGTACGAACGCTATGGGTTAACCGTTAACGGGGACGCCTTTCCTTGGAAAATACTGATAAGTCATTTTATAAGTTAAATAAATCCGCACATAAATACCTACAATGTACTAATAATAGGTATTCGCAAATTATGTAATTACATACTTCTTAAAGATGTTTCTATCTATACTTCTATACTAATATTATAAAGAGGTAGAATTTGTTTGTTTGTTTGTTTGTATGTAGGAGGTAATCTCCGAAATTACTCATCCGATTTCAAAAATTCTTTCACCAATAGGAAGCTACGTTATCCCTGAGTGCTATAGGCTATATTTTGGGATCAAAAAATTAGGGATCCGTAAATTAATGGGAGCGAAGCCGCGAGCAAAAGCTAGTTTGAAATAAAGTATAAAAAAACTCTAAAACTTTCACTGTGCGGACCGACTGGTTGCATTCATATTAGTGACAATGTCGGAATTGTTGGCAGGATCATCCATCCAGTGAAGCTCGGTATATTTATTATAATTATTGTATTAATTACTCGTAATGGATATTTTTACATAAAATTTGTGTAATTTTGTGTCATAAATGTCTGCATTAGTGAACATTATGTGGAATAATTAAAATATTCGCTTACACAGGGAGTGCCATTGAGAATTGTATAGCTAGTGGAATACACCACCTCGTAATACATCCCTGTGAATTATCTGGATAGATTTGCCGCTAGAAACTCCAAGATGCGATGAAATGTATCACACCTGCATTTCATTACATTGTAAAGAATAGAAAACAAATACCTAAGTTTGGTCTTAAGGACTAGTATCCACGCCTCCACGGCCGATACACAATAAAAACAATATAACGTCAATGTCACTCTTATTTGTCATTTTGAAAACTACAAATGAAATCAAAACAACACGACTGCTTAATTTTGTTGTTTACTTTTTATTAATGTAGAACTTAAATTTAAGAGAAAGTAATTATTTCATGCGTTTGTTTCAACTTTCTTGTGTAACTGCAGGAGTTTAGCGCGACAGAATTTTAACAGTTAAGTGTTTGAATGATTAAAAACCGCTACTGTTCCCGTTACTCGGTGATCGCAAGTTTATCCACGTCAGAAGTAAATTATTATTGTTTTTAGAACCCGCCGTGATGGGTCGTTCGAAAGGATACCAGGATTTAGATGATAGCCATATTAGGCCCCGGTCTCCGGGGCCGCCGATGCCTCCACCTCAAGAGATCGAAATGGCATCAGTATCGGTGGTACCGGACGGTATGTTAACTTTCATTTTCTTATAAGAAAATTTACTTAAAATTATGTTCCTAGAAGCTTTTGAATATTACATTGATGTAGATTTCTAACATCACAACCAAGCATTCATGTTTAATGTTTAGAAACCTGTCATCAATCATTTGTCACCTAAAAAAACTGTAATCAACACATCTCATGATTTATGTTAAGCAGTAATTAACTCATAATACACAGCTACTAATAACAACTGGCTATTTCAGACACTTTCACTGTCACCCAAGCAGTTAATGCTCTTGGTTTTGGCTGGTTCCAAGTTAAACTATCACTTTTCACTGGACTGTGCTGGATGGCAGATTCTATGGAGATGACTATATTGAGCATTTTGTCACCTGCATTGCACTGTGAATGGAATATCAGCAAGTAAGTACTATTATCATTATGTTAAGTTTTTTTAAATATTCAAACCATGACAACGTTCTTGTTTTTTCATTATTATTTGACTTGGTTGCCCCTGATAATAAACGCAGGCAGGATCTAAGATGGAGCTCACTAATCCAAGTAACAGATATAAAGAGGGATTTCCCTGTTACTCCTCTGGCTCTCACATACACACAATGGAACACAGTAAACTGCTTGGTCTTTAATGAGAAGGTGGTAGCTAGCCAGGACTTTATAGATCCTACCACCAAGTAAGTGTGCTGGGATTTGTTGAACCTCACAACATGCTTTGAGGAAGTTCTATATTCTAGCCCATGCCCACAGGTAATGTGAGAATAGTGTGAGTCAGACTTTTGAAAAATAGGAGTTAAAACTTCAAGCACGGTAATTATAGACACAATAGATAAGACAATTAAGTGTCGTCCTGAGATGACAAGCGGTACGCAACCGGTTAAAAGTATACAAATGAACTGAGATAATGAAAAAGTTTTACACATTTTATACATAATTTTTCATTTATATTAACTAATGTTTGCTGCATTTAATCATAAATGTAGAAACAAGTTTACTTATTGCTGATCATTATGAAGATACAGTGATACAGCGAAAAAACCCAGTAAGTGGAGTCTAGGAAAGTTCTAAAAAAGTTAGGATAATATGCTTTATGAAAGCTAGACATGGAAAATTAAAAGAATGATAAGAAAATACATACCACTGATACAATTTTATTTAATAACAGATATCAGCAAGCACTTACCACCACAATAGTGTTCATGGGAATGATGTTAAGTTCCACATTTTGGGGAAATATCAGTGACCGATATGGAAGGAAAACAGTAAGTACTTTCATTAAGTAATCCCTTTTGCAATACAAAAAATTTGTTAAATCCAGGTTCTTTTTAATAACCTGTATTATAATCTCACCAGGCAAAAGTCCCTCTTGTCTGAATTAAGGACACTAATAGCCAAATTGTCACTACTTAATTTTAACTTCCCTTTAAAGCATGGGTTCCCAACCAGTGGGGCGCGCCCCATTTGGGGGGCGTAGGGTGATCCAAAGGGGGGCGCGACGAGCGGCTTAAAAAAAAAACATAATTTCGCGCGCTTTTAACTGCGAGCGACGGACTGCAACAGCGACAAGTCAAGACGCGATCACCGCCCCCGCGCTGTGCACTGACCAACATGAAGCCTAGAATTGATAAAATTGTAAATAAAGTGCAGGCCCAATGTTCTCACTAATGGTCATTATTATACGTTGTGCACGATTAATAAATTCCATTACAGTTTTTTGTTTTTTTGTCCATTGTAGTTGAGTTGGGATAAGGGGGGCGTAGTATTTTAGCGTAAACTTTAGGGAGGCGCATAGGGTAATAGGTCGGGAACCCCTGCTTTAAAGTGACAATGACAGCATGACCCATAAAATTGAGAAGCATTTAAGAATTTGGTCCTGGTAAAATAGTCGCTTGTAAGTTTGTTTTAACAATACACTATGTTTTCTCTTGTATTGTAGGGGCATAATTCAGACACAAATCTCACACGTTCCATGCAGTAATCAAACCATGCTTATAATCATTCTTTATAATCTAACAAAAATTTGAAGAGTTCTAGCGGATGAATTAGTTGATTACTGATGACTAGTATTTTGTTAGAGGATAGTACAAATTCACGAAACTCGAATGAGATGTTACATATTTACCATTAAAAGGACAATGGTTGTCTATAAACAAGTTTTTCTTACAATTTTCATGTTTATTCAACTATGAAAAACTATTTCAGAGTTAAGTGTGTTTTATGCAACCAAGAACCTTGAATGTAGAAATTACATTTAATATTATTGCATATTTCAGTTTACATCCTCCTTTCTTACATCCTCAAATTTTTTGTTCACAGGCTCTTAGCATGTGTGGAGTATTATTGTTCTACTATGGTTTATTGAGTTCTATAGCACCAAACTTTCTATGGTTATTATTCCTAAGAGGACTTGTCGGATTTGCTATAGGATGCGTACCACAATCGTAAGTAAAGCCATTATGAAGCTTGTATATGTAAACATTTCATTTTTTTTTCATTTTCATTGATTAAATTATTTTTATTTCATTTCAGTGTCACTTTATATGCAGAATTTTTGCCGACAAAACAGAGGGCTAAATGTGTTGTACTTCTTGATGTAAGTACACAGAATGGTTTTATACAGAGAATGCATTAAGCACACTGGCATGCTAGCCAATTTGATGGCCATAACCCAGTTACATTATAAGCCCAGAGTGTATAGTGTGTTGTCTGCCTTGTTTGGTTCACAAAAAGCTATTAATTTTTTGTGTTAATGTCCTATTGAAATATTTTTAGTGTTTCTGGGCGCTGGGCGCATGTTTAGAAGTGGCTCTGGCCCTAGTGGTGATGCCAACATTGGGCGTGCACTGGCTCCTTGCACTATCCACTATACCACTACTGTTGTTCGCTCTTATATGCCCTGTAAGTATATATTTAAAATGTTTGTTAGCTTGATTTCAGTTAAGTTTTATATTAAAGGCTAGTATTTAAACGATCGAATGTAAATTCAAAGTAAGGGTGTCAAAAATACTGATTATGGCGTACTGAAATACTAAGTGGGCGAAAGACTTAGGGCGAACACAAATATTGAAAACGGCGACTTAAAAATATGAATTTGAGGTACTAGTTATTCAGAACGATCAGCATAATAATTCTTAAGCGAACAAATTTCACTCACATTAATGTTGTATGTTTGTAAGGTTGTTTGGGTTTCCAAAGGAGCGTCGACGGAGTCCCGCTGCCTGGGGCTCCTATTTCTGTCTGCAGGGTTTAAAGTAACCTAACACGAAGTGGATGACGGGAGCTTCGTTCGCTCGCTTCGCTCGCTCACTCTAGCCCCCGTCATCCCCTTCGAACCTAACCTATCCGTGTCGGGCTAGGGAAATGTATATTTTCGCCCACTCACTATTTTTTTCGCCCAAGTTAGTATTTCAGTGCCGCTCGGTTTAGTATTAAAGTATCTCATTAACAGTCTTCCATATATTATTTATTCGACCCGATTAATAATTCCCCCATATTAAACATGTAAACCACAAAAGGTAAATGGAGATAGGCAAAGGGGTTCGCCAACCCAGAATCCGATCAGACAAGCTGTGACCACACTTCTTTCTAATCAGACTTTCATACATACAATCCTTTTGTTTTCACCTATTACTGAAAACTTACTCAACGTTTTAGCCAACCCTGCCCCCCGATTCTGAAACTCGTCGATAAGCAGTTGTCGACCGGTTCGCTTTATTATCTCGTTTTGTCTACAATTCTCGTAGCGAGAGAAAAATGTAACAAACAGAATCGTTCTGAATCAGCGATATCAGAACCTCGGAATAGTCAAAAGTGCATGTTACACAACAGGCTAATAAAACAATATAATCTGAGTACAATTCAACTTGAAATTATTATTTTCAGTGGCTACCTGAATCTGCAAGATTCCATGTTGCGAGTGGTGAACCTGATAAAGCCTTAGCTACATTAGAACAGGTATGTACTAATACTTCTTGTAAGCTAAATAGTTTTACTTTCGTTACTGCACCATAGCCATTATTCATCAGTACTAGGGTTTCTGCTCGAGAATTCTCGAGTCGAGAAATGTCGAGAAATCATGCCAACTTCGAGACGAGAAAAAATACCTCGAGAATTCGAGAACTCGAGAAATCGAAGATTTTCTTTTATTACTGTAAAATTGGCTTAAAAGTTACGTAATCTTTGCATTCTGGCTTCTGATCGTTCTCCTTACGAGGCACGAGTAAGCGAGGCAAGCGAAGAGACACATAATATACCTGCAACTCCAAGTACTCTTATTATAATGTGACATTAAAATGTCAAATAAAAATTAACTGTAAGATAAACTCCGTTCATCTATTGTTGGGTTTCTGAATACAAAATCGACGACTAGATAACTATCCAAACAATAAGTGAGTTTGTAAATTGATCACTAGATGGGGTCTCTTTTTAAAGCCCATCTAAATAAACTTTTCTCGCCTTAAACTTTACATCTTTTTGCAATTAGGCCCCAAGTTTAAATGAAAATCACCTCTGGTACCTATGTGCAATGATTTTAAAACGAATCATTACACACATGAAATATAAAATTTAAATCACAATATTTTCTCTGTGTTATTTTTAATCATAGCAACAGCACAATAAAACTATTAAAACAAAATAAGTAGGATTTTAAAGTTTTATTGTAATTTATAATATTGGGCGGTAAAGTATATTTATATCTGAAAAAAAAACTAAGCTAACGTACCTATTTGTGGTGTAAATGAATGGGTTCTAGGGCAGGACTGGTTATTTCACAAAGGTAAATATCAAAGTGCCCTAGTTAAAGATATCTCATGTTAAACTTTTCATCCGTGAACATTTCGGATGGATTTCTTTCGATGCCTTTTTATTGGTACTGATTTATTTGAAATAGCCTCCAGCACTTCCAAATCAGATTCCGATGAACTACTCGAGTCCATTTTGCTGGGAGTCCAAAACTCACTATCGATTAACGATTTACGCCCCAAATTGGTCAGTCAAGTTAACTGAAGTTTGAACTAAGTAAGATCATCTTCTGACTGGAGTGTCCAGAAACGCAATGTGTCATTTTATCGAACCAATAGCGGTGGAATAGATAAACTACGGTTAGGAGTACCTGAGAAACTGAAAAAATAAGTTATCTGAAGTTTGAAATAGGATTATCTTCTGACTGGGGTGTCCAGAAACGCAGTGAGTCAGCTTATCGAAATAATAGCGGTATCGAACAGATAAACTACGTTCAAGAGTACACCAGAAAACGGGAGTATGCTGATTTTTTAAGGTTTTTAAAAATTTCTCGAATGACCCGAGAAACCCGAGAAATCGGGCTCGAGAATTCTCGAGACCCGAGAAAAAAAATATGTCGAGAAAACAGAAACCCTAATCAGTACCCTAAAGTACGAGTTGGCAATTAAAGAAAACGACAACAGTTTTCGTTAGCTCGTTAAACTGATTTATAGATATACAAGGTTAGTAGGAAAAGGGGTACTAACACGAAAGGGTGATAATAACTATAATAATGAATAACTTGCTCTACAACTTTCACCAAAAGTCAATAGTGTAAAAGAAATGGCATAGAAATAGAGTTCAAAGATTTCTTAAATAATTCGCTAAAATCCATCTGAATTCTATCCCCAGCTATAATCAGCTATGTTTACAAATTTTAGGTCATATTTGGGATCACGGATTATAAGCTCCATTTTCTAAATTCGTAACTAAATCTATCGTATCTGAACTAAATGTAGAATTAAAAAAAATTGTAAATATAATTTTGCTTGGAAATAAAAATTATCAAATTTTGAATCTTTAACACTTACTTAAAACAATCATCATACATACATACACTCACGCCTTTTTCCCATGGGGGTAGGCAGAAACTGTAGAACGCCACATGCTACGATCCTTACATACTCCTTTCGCTTCGTCCACGGTCATACATCTTGTCATACACGCACGCCGGTTGAAAGTACTACGCACCTGTCCTTTTTGAAGAACATCACCAATAACATAAATGTATGTCCTTCTAGGGCGTCCTCTACTGGCGTTTCCACTGACATTCGCCTTATAAATTCCTTTTGTTAATCGCCGTTCACTCAATCTTTCAACATGCCCAAACCACCCAAGCATACCCCTTTCAATTTTTGTCACTACATCATCTTTTAAACCGCAACTTTGTCTTATCACATCATTCCTCACTCTATCATTCAAAGTTACACCGCACATACTTCGCAAGGAACGCATTTCCACGGTATTTATTCTACTTTCATGACTCTTCTTCCAAGACCAACATTCACTTCCATACATAAGCGTTGGTACCAGTACACCATTATGGACAGCCAGCCGTGCCTTTTTGGACATCGACTGGTTAGCCACAACCGCATGCATAGCACCATTCACTTTATTTCCCGCATTTGCTCTCCTTTCCACATCTTCATCAATCTTACCATCTCTTGTAAACATACTTCCCAAATAAACAAACTCATTCACCTGTTCAATACTTTCATCTCCAATCTTTACCTTACACTCAGATACATCTGCATCTCTTTCAAAAACCATTACTTTCGTCTTACTTATATTAATTTTCATCCCTTTCCTCTTATATGCTTCGTTCATCACAGTTACCATGTCTTGCAACCCTTCCACTGATGATGCAAGCAGAACTTGATCATCTGCGTAGAGAAGACATTTGACAGGCAACTCATTCATTTTCAATCCACAATCACTCCCTTTTAAATCTGTCAAACAACTATCCATGTATAGGTTGAACAGCCATGGTGACGCTACACAACCCTGTCTAACACCCCTTGAGATGCCAAACCAGTCTGTGAACGCCCCATTTATCCTAATACAAGCACTGGAATCCCTGTACAGCGATTTCAGTGCCCGCACCAAGCGCCAGTCCACCCCATACGTAGATAGTGTTGACCACAATTCTTCCCTCCACACACTATCATAAGCCTTCTCCAAATCAACGAAAGCGCAATACACTTTCTTGTGCTTTGCCAGATGTTTCTCGGCTATGCATCTTAAGGAGAAGATCTGATCCATACACCCCATTCCCTCTCTAAATCCTGCCTGAACATCCCATACTTTCTCGTCTGTTATTCTTATCACTCTATTAATTAAAACTTTCGCATATAGTTTGCCGACTACACTCAAAAGGCTAATGCCGCGGTAGTTTTTACACTCCTGCTGTGAACCCTTTCCCTTATATAGTGGTACGATTACCGCTTTGCACCAATCGCTTGGCACTTGGCCGTATCTCCAACATATAATAAAGATCCGGTACAGCAGGCTTGCTACCACCCCGTCACCTCCCTTAAGCATTTCGACAGACACTCTGTCATACCCAGCTGCTTTTCCAATTTTCATACCTTTCAGCGCTTTTACAATTTCATCCATCTGAATCATATTTTCATCATCTGTTACTTCCATATCAATGTCTGACCCACTTGCTTCCGCCCAGTTACCCACTCTTTGCACACTGTCCTGCCAACACAATAAACTTTTAAAATATTCCTTCCAGCGTTCCAAAACCTTACATTCTTCACTTAACAAGCATCCATCTCCTCCTCTAATTATATTCATACTTGATGATCCCGAAACTCCACGAGCCAATCTTACTTGTTTCCAGAACAGTTTAACATTGACTCTGAAGTTGTCGGAGAACTTCCTACTATACTTTTCTTCCCTTTCATTCTTCTTCGTCTTTACTAAATCTTTTACTTCCGCCTTTATTTCGGTGTATCTTTTCTTCACTCTTTCCACATCGTCTTTCATATTCGTTGTCTGATTCATCCTTATTCTGGCTTTAAAGGCTAATAAATTTAGCCACGCTTCTTTCTTCTTCCGTACCACCTCTTTAACTTCATCGTCTACCCAACAATCATTCGTTCTCCTCTCATTCTTCCTTTTCGCCACACCGCATACTTTTGTGGCCACTTGGACCATACTGTTTTTCAGTACATCCCATACTTCTTCTACACTATGATCATTTATTCCTTCCAACATCTCATTCGTCTTTTCTTTTAGTTCCCTCTTATATTCCTCTTTCACTTTTAATTCTTGCAACATTTCTACTTTTATTCTCTCAAGTGCGGTCACAGAAGCTCGTACCCGATGACGCCAATGCTTAAACAGACCATGTATTCGACACATGACCAAATAATGATCGGTCCTCACATTGACACCCCGATACGCTCTTGCATCTGTGACTTTACTCTTCAGTCTTTCGTCAACAACCACAAGGTCAATCATGCTTCTGCTGTCTTGCCTTTCCCAAGTATACATGTGAATCTCTCTGTGATTAAACATGGTGTTCATTACAGAAAGATTCTTCTCCACACATATTTCTAACAAACTCATTCCGTTCTCATTCACCCTTTTATCCCCAAACACACCCAGTATACTTTCATAGCCTTTCCTTTTAACACCTACCCAACCATTGAAATCACCAAGCATAACAATCTTTTCATTCACTCTACACTCATTCACAATACCTCTAATACTATCCCAGAATGCCTCTCTTTCCGAAAGCGGGGTTCCCATGTCAGGTGCATAAACACATATTACGAAAATATGGTTTAAACCCACCATGGCTCTGACCCATAGAATTCTGGGACTTACACACGCATAATCTTTCACACATTTCATCATCCGTTCTGAGAGAACAATCCCCACACCCTGACAAGCCCTATGTGCCTCTGGGACACCAGACCAGATTGTGGTTAAGGAACCGTGTTTGGATATGTCCACTCCCTTTCTTTTCGTCTCATTCAAACAAAGTGCATCTATTCTTTTTTCATTCACCAAGTCACATACTTCATCTATCTTCTCTTTTATACCTCCCTGGACATTCAATGTAGCGAAGCGACATTCTGCAGCTCGCTTTTCGCCCCGTGAGAACATTTGACGTGGTGTGTGGCGAGCATCACCGCCGACTCAGAGTTTTTTATTTAAATTCGAACTCATTTTGTTCCCACGAATAGCTAGGGAAGTATTTGTCCACCTCTACAGGGCCCCGCGTGTAGAGGTAAGGCTTCTTAGTGTCTGGAGGCGCCTGATTCCAGACAACAAGGCACGCTTATGATTCGGCTCGCCGCTAATCATGCAGCTCTTGGCACGGCAACCGTAGCTTGGGGATACGCTGTTTTTATCGCACAAGGGATTTTTACAATCCCCGGCTTTACTCCCTTAGTCGCCTCCTACGACACCCATGGGAAGAGATAAACAATCATCACTGATACTTTAAGTGGGCTGCGGATTAGTACTTAGTACCCCCTTTCCGACTAACCTTGTATGTATTTGTCTCTTTTTCTTGCGAAAGAATAAGAGAGATAGATTTTAACGAGCTCAAGAAAACTATTGCCGTTTTCGTAATTTGTGAACTCGTACTAGGGGTACAGTTCGTAATCCGAGGCAAGAATATGCTTACGTTCGTAATGAGATCACCACGCTTAATTACAGGTTACAATTTTTAATGGAGTCGCCCTGTAGGTCGCTAAACAATATATTGGATACTCACACAGGATACTGAGTAGCCAGTCTGACGACAAAAGCGCCCATTTTTATACTGGAGCCCTTGATAACGAGCTGTTTACTCGGCAATGTCGCTAACCGACATTGCCGAGTAAACAGCTCAACTAGTCGGTCAACCCCGATAAAACGCACTAGAGTAAACTACATAATACTAAACAAAAGCTTGCTTGATATAAAAGCTTCATGCTGGTAGTGTCATGTTGGTATTTTAAAATTAAATATTGTAGAAACCAATCAATTCCTTGTAATGGAAATATTCTTTACAGTTTAATCGAATATAAAATATAATTATTTTTACAATAATTCATAGCAAGTTTTCGTTCATAAATCACTTTTGAAACAATTATCAGTTACATACTTTTGATGTTAACTGAACGACCATTGAGAGAGGCGCCTATCAGTTTGGCGATCAATTCGACAGCATAAGTCATGTAACTGACATCCATTTAAATTTCAGGTAGCTAAAGACAACGGTAGACCTATGCTGCTGGGTCGCTTGGTGTGCGACGACTCCGTGGGCATCGGTCAACGAGGCAGGTTGAAGCATCTCCTCATACCTCATCTGAGGAACACTAGCTTACTGCTGTGGTTTATATGGTACGTATTTAGATTTTTATATTATATATGTTCTTGTTAATTTAGGATCTTCAGGCTACATAGCTTACCTCCATTACTTCATAAATCGCAAGGTAACCTGAGTTACCATAGTCAGACTTTGCTCAGAGAACCGCTCTTAATGCAGTCTTTCATCTCTCGACAATCGGCCTCGAATGACATGCAAATAATTATAATTGATGCTATCATCACATCAGCAGTTCAATTAGAGCCCCATAAAATCGTGACAACTCTAAGTACTGATTTAGCCTCATCTTATTAAACTAGAAGTCGACTACAATACTTAGACTTCTCCAAGATTCTGGGGTCAGCACTGTGGCTAAGAGGATGGTTGTTATTGGCAAGTTCTGTATTCAACTGTTTGATTCATCTTCTTTGTTTCTACATTCGAATGTTTTATTCACCAACTACGCTACCGGTTTCAACTAATCTATGGTGTCGGCTTCGTCTATGGTTTTAAATAAAAGTACCTATACCATACAGATTGCAAACATATATATAATTTAAAGGGCCTAGTAAACGAACAAAATTTTACGGCAATGTGTAGCCGGCAATGCTATATCCCGTGTGGGGACGGGCTAGAATATAAAACTTCCTCACCGCATACTGAGAATAGACGCGTGTTGTAAGATTCAATAAAACCCAGCATGCTTGGTGGTAGGATCTATAACACGGTCCGCCTGGCTAGCTACCACCCTCACATTAAAATCCGGCGCCAAGCAGTTTACTGTGGTCCATCGTGTGTATGTTAGAGCCAGAGGGGTATAGGGGAATCCCTCTATATCTTTGTTACTTGGATTCGTGTGCTCCATCGTAGACCCTGTCTGCGCTTACTATCAGGTGCGACGAGGGTCAAGCGCGAACAAGGCAAACAATAAAAGAATGCCCAGCTACTATTTACAGCATTACATGGTAAAACTTTTTTGTTTTGTATTATAACTTTCTTGAGACAAATTCATAGTTATGATTAGTTACGGTTTACTCACGTGCGATTCCAGCTCATGATTAAAGACTCCGTTTGGTTCCGAAACTAGTCGGGCAATCCCGAAAAATGCATGTGAGTAAACCGTAACTAATCATAAATTTATGGTAAATCTTGCTAGCAATTTGTAGCTCAATCATTTCGGGTAATTGCTTGCAGTCTACCATCGCCCAGCGGTAGCCATACTCTGCAAAACACCATCATACCAGTAAATATGAGACAATATTGCTGGGAATATGTTGCCTGGATATTACTTTACCTTGGCCACGCATAGCCGTAAAAATGTTAATCGTGTACCGGACCCTTACATACATACAGGTCTCTCACGCCTATACTCCCCGAAGAGGTAACCAGAGGCATTCTCCCATTGCAGGAGTCTGTACGCCTACGTTTCGCCTCTTGTATGTTCCCATGTAATAGGTGGCGAGCTTTTTGCCATTTTTGGGCTCAATATGATGCCTGTCGTCGCCTCTTACGACTTGCCCAGCGACGAAGAGGAGTTGTATTCTTAATCCGTCCCCCCACGGACATAATGAATGACAAAATATGTGTGCAGGATGTCTTGCGCATTTTGTTACTACGGACTGGTACTGATGACGACAGAGCTGTTTGAGACTGATCCCAGCGGACTGGAGGAGCCGTGTGCCGCTGACTGCAGACCCTTGCAGACTACTGATTACATGGATCTACTATGGACTACACTCGCTGAGTTTCCAGGTAAGATACACATAAACATAAGTTTTTTTTTATTTGCACAGAAAATTACATGATTTGACAATATACAAAAAAGACAACTAAAATTGAAACAACATGCACGAAGCCTTATTATAATCTCAGCACAATAGGGTATTTGATTGAAAAAATCTAATTAGTCCGTCAGTTAGATTATCAAAAAATATTTGACCCGTATTTTTTCTTTTGTTACGTAAACCAAAATTGACGAAGATACGACACTTAAAATTGGCAAAACGTCACAAGCAAGTACAAAATTTACTTGCTTCTGACGTCACAAGCCCCCACTCTCGAGTTTTGATGCGTTTTATCTTTCCAAATATTCATATATTTAACAAAAGAAAAAATATGTGTCCATTATTTTTCAAATCTCTAACTGGCGGACTAATTAGATTTGCAATTTATTGATGCTGTCAACATGCCTATTCCGCGGCATAAAAAAAACAAAATGCCACTGCGCCTTAGATCCCATCTGGTTTGCTCAAGCTTCCTGTTTAATGCTGTTCCCCAATCCCCGGTTACCCCCCATAGTCCACAGTTTTTTAATACAGTTGTTTCAAACTAGACAGTTTTGGTGTCAGTCAAAATTCTGGAATTCCCAGTACCGAAGTTTGCAGCTGTATTCAGATCAAAAATATTGAAGTTGTCAATTTTATTAAAAATAATTTGCCTTTTCAGGTATATTTGCCACAATATTCATCATCGAGAAGTTTGGTCGCAAAAAGACAATGGCAACGCAATTTGTTATATTTGCGATGTGTGTTTGCGTTCTTATTTACAATGGAAAGTAAGTAATTTGTTATTTTATATTCTTGTTATAAATGATACGATATTTTCAGTAATAAATATTGATTTTACAAAAATATAGATTCGAGTCTAGTCGCGTAAAAACTTAAAAAGGCATATTATACCTACATATTCAGTCTACTCGTGACCATGGCCGGTGTAATTCGGCCGAAACGTCGGGATAAAAAAGGTATAATATGCCTTTTTAAGTTTTTACGCGACTAGACCCGAATCTATATTTTTGTAATGTGTACAAATCGAGAAGGTTTAAAATTAAAAACATTTAATATTGATTTTATTATTTCAGTCGTACATTCCTGACCTGTGTATTATTCCTTGCAAGAGGAATTATAGCTGGACTGTTTCAAGCTGCCTACGTTTATACGCCAGAGGTAAACAAAAACTTTATGAAGTATAATTTTTTGTTTATTGTACTTTTTCGACTTAATTCAGACCATAAATAAGGGCATGGAATTATAGCCGGTTTCTGAGTTGAGAATTCTAAGATACCTTAAGTATAAGAAGATACCTTAAGTATAATTTTTGATTGCGCGTAGATTATAGGGCAAATTCATGCTCAAATGTTCATTGACACGCAAGAAACAACCTTCAGGTCCAGAGAGTTGGTTTTTCAAGAAGAACTTCGCCTTTTCTGTTATTATTATATATTTTCTGTTATAGAAAAATTATTGAGTGATTAGCTAGTGCCCTACGGGTCACGGGTTCGATTCCCGCGCGGAACTAATATTTGTATGAAAGTTATTCCGATTTTGGGCGTTTCTGCATGTGAAATGTGTCTATATCAACAGTTTTTTACAGGATTTTTGTATGAAATACTAGAGTGTAAAAAACAATGTAAAAAAGCTATCTTTTATAGGTGTACCCGACAGCGCTGAGAGCGACCGCGGTGGGTGCTTGCAGTGCCGTCGCGAGACTGGGCGCTATGATCACACCATATGTAGCACAGGTGATTAATTTTCTCCCTAGCTTAGAATAAAAAGGAAGATGGCTATAAACTTGATCCACCCGTAGAAACACAAAATGGCCGCAAGCGATATCAACACATGCATTTTATCTTGGCCGCTCTGAACATAGGCTTTCCGAAGTTTCACGCATATACGCAGATAGGACACAATTCTTTTGAAAAATATAAAATAAACTTCGCTTAACTAATGGTCGATCCTAAGATGGTGTCAATTAAAAGACATGATTGCAAAACCGCCTGCATAGAGTTCACGGCGGCCAAGATAAAATGCTCGTATTGTACTTGTGAATTATTAGAAGAAGAAAGAAAGAAAATACGTTTATTTGCGGTAAACATGACGCAAAAAGAAAATAAACACAAAAACCAAAAAAATAAGAAGGTTGAGGGAAACATGCGTCATATCCACGCAAAACGGCTATCGCTCAGCATTATGCTGCGACCCTATGCAAGACAGAGCCCCAGCGCTGGTTTTCAGCGACAGCCGAAATTATTACTTTTTATTAAACAGTATACCAATGTTCCTTCAGTAAGTAAATAATAAAAAGTACTAAGTACAGAAACCTCACTCCCAAACTAATACTTCAAATACCTACTTAGAAAATATGCTCCGCTTATATGAAATTGAGCTTTAGTGTTAGGCAAGAGAGCTTACATTCCGCTATGCGTTCGCGCTTTTATTACATTTCGATTCGGCCCCTTAGGGTATCCCCACTCCCCACACTTATCGACGCGGAATCAGCTTAGGACGGTCGGGAAAAGCTTTATGTCTACGGGCAAAAGGGTGTAACCGACGTCGTTCGCTTTGGTTCGACGCGGCCTAAGCTGATTCCTCGTCGATAAGTATGGGGAGACCCTTACTATCTGTTCTGCGTGGTGTTTTACTCCGGAGATGAAGCGGTGCGTGGGCATGCTTTCCGACCTAAGTCCATAGTATACGTAGTTCATACCGCGGAGTGTTAGGCTGGAATAAAGTCAAATACATGACTCATCTGGTCAGGGCTGTGACAGGTGGCATCAAATATAAATTATCCTCACCCATGGACGTAGCCAGGGTGGGGCGGATGTGGCATTTGACCCACAAGAATAAGTAAATAATCTAGATACAGTCGAGTCGCCACCCATGTTTACTAAAATACCAAGGCAGACCAATGGCCCGGCCATACTTATTTGGGCCTCAAAAAAGTGGAGTTGGACAAATTGCTGCACTTCCAGATTTAGTGTTAAGATAAATATTTACTGTTTGACTAAGCTGCTTTGCCACCCTGGACAAATCCTGGCTACGCCCATATCATCACCCAGTTTGTTTCAAGAAAGACTCCGGCAGTGCGACAGTTTTTCTCGAATTATATTATGTGACTGTAAATGATTAACAAACCCGTAACTCCTTCCAGGTGCTGTTGAAGAATTCTATAGTAATAGCAACTAGCGTATATTCTCTAGTTGCCGTGTTAGCAGCCGGGGCCTGCCTCGCACTACCCATCGAAACCAAAGGCAGAGAAATGAGGGACACCGTCACGGTAACAAGCTAGATCACACCTTGGACTAGTACCTAACGTTCGTTCAAATGTATTATACATTCGTATCTTATAATCATTTTTATATTAAGTCACAAGTTGAATAGATTTTATTATTTGGAAATACTCTTGCTGTGTGAATCTCATAGGCGTAGCCAAGAATTTTTGTGTTAGTAGGTTAACTGTCATTGCGTGAGTTTTCCGAATTAACCCATTTCGGGTTTTCATAAACGCCAATCATAAAGCGCCAAACCCATTAAGTTGATTTGCACAACCGACATTCGCTTCTGTGGACACATCCCCAGTCCGACATCTGCAAGTTTAACGAACTGAGCTAGCAACGAAGCGCAATAACTTGCGCATAAAAACTTGCTGGGTGGATTTGGCGCTTAAGGATCCGTTAAGAAAACTTACTAAAATATGTAAGGTGTTACAAACAACGAAACAGAAACCTGAAAATAATTTGCTTAGAATCGACCACTGAATTAATAAGTGTATTTTGAAATGCTTTTTACAAATCAGTTAGTCAATTAAGACAGAGAAAATTAAGACTAATGTCAAGGCATTTAGACTTAAATGCAGTCAAAAACGTATGAAGACATACCATTTTCTTAAAGAAAATTGGAAAAGTTAACTTCTTTTTATAGTTTGTGATTTTAACTTAATATTCTTATAAGGGTGTTAGAGTTTTCTAGTTATTTCTCTGTTACACGTACCCTGATAGCCCAAATTACGAATTAATTATTTAAATTCTATAAAAACAAATCACATTGTAATAACTTAATTTTGATAGGTATTTTTCATTTCGGGAGGGGTTTGAGTCTCAAAACCTTTGGTTGCGCCCATAATTATTCGTATTAACATGATACATTGTCTAATGGTGCTCCCACGCTGACGACTAACATGTAACAAAAAACCTAAATAAAATGTTAAAGTTATCGAAATGTTAGTGTTATAAAATGTTACGTGTCAAGTCTGGTCCAAACCAATTTGATAAAAAGTAAACAATCAAGAAATTTATTTAAAAACAAGGTATTCTAAAATAGTTACGTGTTCTAACAAAACACTAGAAACGTAAATACAATTTGAAATAAATTTGATTTGATTAAAACAATGCCTTTATTGTAATAGCATGTTCAGATAAAAAAACTCAAAGATTAATTACCCTTTTTTTCAAATTGGTTGAAACCATACCTAAACATGTTATGTGACAGTGAGAAACAAAACTGTATGTTGTGTACCTACATTGTGCTTAACATTTTATAGAATCCTAGCAAATTATTTGAGGGATCAATTTGTTATAGTCGATATTAAAATTGTTTTAATGTATAAGTCACATTATAGATATACTTTTTTTACTTATGAACGAGGATAGATTATTTATACATCTTTCCTAAAAATGTTTTACTTTACAGCTTAGCTTACTTGACTGATCGATTGATGGAGTATTTGTATACAGCTTGTTTGCTTGACTAACATGTAGGATGAGATTTAGCGGCTATTATTTGCTTCTCGCTCTTACACTGATGTCAGGAGCGAATAGTGGCGCTACCATTTCTTATCTTATTCTTAGAGTAAACTGGTTGTACTTAGCTTATAAGACGACAAATCGCTTATTTACTTTCCAAAAGACTGCTTTTGAGTAGCCGTGTTACTTTTATATAGCATCGCCTTAGACTTTAGAAACGACACGTTTGGTGCAGTGGCTAAGCGATTGGCTTCTGCGCTACGGGTCGTGGGTTCGATTCCCACACGGAACAAAAATTTGTATGGCCTACAGATGGTTGTTTCGGGTCTGGGCGTTTGTTTGTGAGATTTGTGTCTGTAAAGGCCTCTACACACCAAAGCCGCCGGTGCCGGCGGCTTAACCCGGCGGGCTATGCCGCCGGGCTTGTTTTGCGTTATGTTCGCTCGCTTAGTTCGCGTTAGTTGGCCGCCGGCATAACCCGGCGGGTAAAGCCGCCGGGTCGGCGGCTTTGGTGTGTAGAAGCCTTAAACGCACCCACGATACAAGAGAAATCTTAGTGTGGGGCAACGTTTTTTAAAAAAAGAACAAAACTGAAATCCTCGGGAATGCAATTTAGTCATTTTTAGTCTATCACGACGTATAGTATAGGTTCTTTAATTATAAAAGAGCCGCTGTATGCCAAATTATTTTGTAAGCACTGAAATTAAGCCTTTATTGGGTATATAAAATTCGGAATAAGTATAGTTGACTAGCTTTTGCCCGCGACTTCGTCCACGTGAAAGCCCCCAGGAACAGTGCAATGACCGAATGCATTCTCGAGGTTTTTACTCTAAGGCGACGATAGGCACTTTTAATATTTTATTAATGCAAATGCAACTGAATAGTCTATAAATACAAAATGTACTTAAAATACTTAATACTAATAAATACTCAAAAATGTATCCGTCCTGTTTACGAACAATGTCTTCCATTCAGTATTTATATAATATAACGCTATATTTGTAAGGCTCGGACATGCTATACATCAGAACTAATCATTAGAAATTTTTTGCCTATACTTTGTTGTTAGTAGTGCACGGTATGATCCGACTGTTTATTTAAAGAAGAATAGATGACTGAGTTCATCTTTAAAAAAAACGTACTGATAAATATTATAAGGTATTGTGTAATTTGTCATATTTGTAAGGGGGCAATTAAATATACATACTGCATAGTTTTGTATGTACCAAAGGTGTACTGGGGCCCAATTCTCCTAAAATAAATCTTGATAAATCACAACCGAACCAAGGCCGAACCGTTCATTCAGACAGTTCTCGAGTTCAAAAGCTGTCGAATTGTTTGACACAAAAAACAAAATCAATCATTTAGAAAGTTTTCGAAAACAAAAACTGACTGACGGTTGTGGTTCGATTGCGTTTGGCAACAATTTATTTTAGGAGAATTGGGCCCCTGGTATTGTACTTCCAGTTCGCTGATGATAGTAATACGTGTGTTTCACGTAATAAGGGGCGATCTTGACTTTTACTGTGCAACATTCCAAACCACGTAAAATCAATCAATTAAGTCAGCCTAACGCAGTTCATTGCTGGACATACGCATCTCTTAAGTCGAATACTTGTTTGGAGTGCTCGAACCAAAGACCTCATACTCAGCAGCTGCCTTTGCGACCACTGAACCAAGGCAGTGCTTAGTTGTATCTACTACCGATAGCTAAATTGGTATCAGGTTAATTAATCCCTGATCTCTACAGTCTGATAAATAGTTTGATTAAAAGGAAATGCGCGCATACTACGCGCACTATCTATGATAATATTTTTAGCGGTCAAATCCTTATTTTGAATTTTACTGTGCATGCGCTTGGAATAATATCGCGCATGTGCAGTGTGCAAGGGGCAAGTGACTTATGGATATGCGCGACCTAGGCGATTTTTAATGGCCTCTGAGGCGCCATTTCCACGAGCGAGTAAATCGCGGCGATATTCTCGCCGTGCCATCAAATTCAATACCAACTATCGCCGCGATAACATCGCTATGTGTTGACACGTTTTAAGAGTGTATAGAAATACGTGGCACGACGATAATATCACCGGGATTCTCTCGCTCGTGGAGACGACCCCTGAAACTTACAATACGCCGTGTATTCCAAGAGGTTCCGTTGAAGTTGTTCCATGATGGAACTACAGGGTTTTTCTTTCCCAGAGGTTCAGTGACATTTTTAACTACGTTGTTGACCCGAATTTGTTTGAATTTTATTGTTTATTTTTACTTTTTGCAAAAAAACGCGTACATTACCCTAGCAAAAAAATGACGAAAATCGACGAAATTAGCTATAGAGCTTTTGGGAAAATAAATTCCCAGTACTCTAGTTAACGGAACCTCTGGGAATGAAAATCCCATTAGTCCAGTTAATGGAACCTCTGGGAAAGAAAAACCCAGTAGTTCCATCATGGAACAACTTCAACGGAACCTCTGGGAATACATGGAATACGCAATCCCATTTTTTTAAAGTGTTCAGAATTAAATAAATTGTCTGCAGTTTGCGTACCCTCCTACTGATACGACCAATTAGTCGTATCGTATGTCTGAGCACAACTGTTATTTGTACCTAAGTAACTTAAGGTTGTGATAATATCATACAGTACTAATGAAATATTTTATGTAATGCGTGATAAAATTTAAAATAATATTTAATAATCTCATTCAATTTCTTTACAAGCTTAGTATTATTACAATATACCTTAGAAATTATATATTTTGTTCTATTTTTACTACAGCCAAATTAAAAAGGCTTGAAATTAGGTACCTATGTTGGTACCGTTTAGATAAAACTTAAATATTTGTCTAAGATATTTTTTTATTTTTGACGATGACGATTAATGATAGGTAAAGATAATAATACAAAATGCAAGTTACTTACCTACCTTTGATGTTTACATTTAAACATTATGATGAAATAATTAGTTCATTCGTACATTTATTTTCGTAACAGAATTTTCTGAAGAAATCAAATATGAAAAAAAAAACTTTCTAATGACTAAGCAAAAAATTACCCAAAAATTTTGCTTGAATTTTAAGTCAAACACGATATACTTGGGTAACGCGTCAGTAACGCGCGTACAAATAAACAATATTGTAAAACTAATGCTGACTCCTGTAATTTTTTTTTTTATATTTTCTTATACAATTATATACCTACCTATTCCTTGAAAAATCTCCAATATTGAGTGTACTTACTACAAATTTATAATATCAACCTAGTGTCAATGTGTCCATTTTATACACCATACCTAAAAATAACTCTTATTTCATAGGCTTAATAAGATTGTAAGCATAGTAAGCTCTTATAGATTTTTTACAGTGATGTAATCACGACTATAACACCAAATATATTTATGCTTATTTATATGTTAAGTTTTACACAATTTTAATAAACAATACTTATGCACGATTCATTCTTTTATTTACTTATTATTTAAGATAATTTAATATTGTAGGAGGTTAAATAAAAGAAGCATTTACGTAATAATATAAGAATTTAATTAATTATTACACTATTGAAATTAATACTCACACTTATTTTTCATATCCGTCAGAAGCAAAATAAAATTTTTGGATCACAGTATAAATCACACAACTCAAAAATAATTTACTAGTCACATTTTACTGTTAGGTACCTAACTGCTTACTTAAATAAACTATGGAACTTAATGAATAAAAGCAGTCAGTCAAAAAATGGCGTACATCTAATAATAATTGGATTAGCCTATACGCATCATTACCAGGGATCATTATGTATTTATTAAGATATTTAGCCTGTCCACAATTGTTTAGGTTAAATTTTCTGTGCTTAATCATCCCTAGTAACGCCGTAGTTCTAAAACAGAGTTTAATGATGCGCTTTATGTAAACTTAGAGCAAAACAAAAATAAACCTGACCCACATCCTGATCCCGTTTGGAGCCGAAGCATATTAATTGCTCTACAATAACTTAGTTTAGTAACCCTCTTTACTTATAATATCTTTGTTTGTAACTAGAAGTGATTGTAGAACAATCAATATAAAACGAAACAAGCACTAAACTGAACTGTAGCTTAGCACGCAAAAGGGTAGTATTTCTTTACTTTTTTTGGTTTTACCCATTACTAAGATCATGGGTAAGTCATGTTTACAGTTGTTGATGGTGAATCTTATTAACAACAATAAAATTTATATCAATTTTGGCTAAGATTTTCTTTTCAGAAACACGTAATCATTCACATTTCATAGCCTGTTATACAATTAACACTATTATTTTAAATATAATTAATCGCATTTACTCTCATACAATTCTTAGAATAATCCACAAAGTTTCAATCAATAGCTGTCTAATAAACTACTGATGTGGTAATAATTGTAGGGCGTACCTAAACAACACGAATATTTGTATTTTGTATTAGTTAGAGGAGAGTTTAATCAAACAGCCCTTGCCTACTTTAATAAGTGGATATAAATGGAAGAAACTTATCTGTGTGACCCTGCACATAATCACACGCAGGAAATTTAAGTCAAATAAGCAAAATAAATACCCTATGCTTAGAGTACTTAACTGTTGCACATAGTGCGTACACACCTAATTACTGCAACAATTTTATTCTAAATTCTTACTTAATGATTTATCTGATATACACACACTTACAAATAAATACATACACTTTATTAGTATTTTAAAATGTGTGTAGCGCTAAAATAACATGTTTCAGTACAGTACTCTCAACATCATAAATATATAACAAATTGAACCCTATTGCAAGAACATAAGGTTAATTAATAAAGCTTGTGATTACATATTTATAATGCCGATTGTATATTGAGATCAACATACACCTAAGTTATTAGGGGACTTGCAATTGTTGTTTCATTTAAATTAATAATGTTTCATTTTAATTAAAACAGTATGACTCGACACACTTTTTCACAAATGTTTTATCTTTGATCTATTTACTATTATCATAGGTCGGGATCTAATTTCAGTTAAATACCTATTATATATTCTGAATATCTTCATATTCTTCTCCCGCCTAGGTTCTTAGAAATCAATATTTTTGCTATAGGAGATAGGTAATTTTCTTGTGTTTAAATTTTTCTATTGACATACATATAATATTTAGTTAAAAGGTACACTAAGGTGCATAATACTTGAATGTATTACTGTGTAACAAATTAATTCCCAAATGTTTGTCTCACTTCTACAAACTATTAATGAATTGTTAATCTTAATTATCAATAACAAGCAAATAATAACAACTTGAAAACTAAACATATTTCAGAATCATATTATTTATTATAATACGGTGGGAATTCACTACAATAATACGACATACCTACTTCAAATATTACAAGAAATGGAAAAGCATTGATATTTACATAGTAAGAATACCCTAATCATAGGTCTCAAATATACATAATATTCATAGAAGTAGTTTTATATTATAAGAACGTTTATTTACTTTACTTATTTCCAATGCAATATATAAATATCCATAAATTTGTCAACATACAATGTTGAAATACTTCAATTTTTAGTAAGGGATAAAAATAAACCAATCTGGAAATTTAAACAAAATAAACTGGTGCAGTACAATACTTAAAGCTGCCTTATTGTGATGAGAACATAAATGTATATAAATTGTAAGTAGGGTTCATAGACCTAATCAATACACCATATTTTTTGCAATTGCAAGAAACAAGAAGGTATTTTATAATTAGAGAATCTTATATTTGTACTAAACCAGTCTAATCATCATCTAATTCTATTACAATTGGTTCAACGTTTTCTGTTGCCTTTGTATATTCCTGCTTTAACTGTGCTAGCAATGCACACTTTGGTATTTTAAGTTCCTCTGCTTCATCTATCAAAACTTTTAACTTTTGAAGTCTTCCAATATCAGGAGCAGTAGGAAGTAATATGTTCTTGGTGTCAGTCATCCACTTGTCAAAACTATTGACTCTAAAATCTATTGTCTGCAGCATGATATGAAGTTCATCCATATCGTAACGATAGTTCAGCGTCTTTTTCTCTAGAGGGCATTGACACAAGTTATCTGAATGCTGTAGACAAACCATGTGTTTACAATCACTGCATGAGACTGAAGACAGGAAGCATGTTGTTTTACATATTTCACATAGCCGTTCATCATCACCAAGTAACTCGAATGCAGTCCTGCGTACACTCTTAAGGCCTTTCTTTGCTATTAAAGCTCTGAAAGTACCTTCTTCTTCCGTAGCTCTGACTAATTCCTTTTGTGTTTCTAGTGCAGTCTCCAAATCCAACCGATCTCCTTCTAAAGCCATTTTGCATATTAATTCATCATGAGAGAAAACACAGAACCTTTTAAGATTTTTATAATGTATTATACACTCACGCCCAACCTTTAGCCAGTCAGGTGGTGCAAAATTAACAGCTTCAGCAAAATTATATCCTTGGTTGAAACCTGCATGATATGCTCTGGGGAAAGTGACCACAAACTCACCAGCATGCTGGTCTGTCCTATAAATTGGTACGCCAGCTGCCATTAATATATTTGGATTCATTATTGTTACAAGTTGATGTAATAAATCAGGTTGTGATTTAAAAAGATCAGGTGCTGCTGCCTTCATTGCCGTTTCCAACAATTCAGCTCCACTACCTGGTACTCCATACCAAGTTTTGGCCTCACCCCAATGTAAATAATTTATTGAGTAGCTCCAATGATCTTCATTATGCCAGCAAAATGCTGAAAAGCACATTCCAACGTACATCCAAGGCACAGTCATCCCAGATATATCAGCATTAATAAATCTTAGGACAGAACCATCCAGAACTGGCAGATTATTTAGATTCCATCCTGAATCTACGTACTCTTGATCTCCAGGATAAAGATTTAGTGATGATTTTGTAGGAAAACCAGATCCATGATCCATTGAGTGAAGATCAGCACCATATTCTACTGTTACATCTTCTTCTACTGATGAAATAATTCTCCAAAATTCTTTTTCAGCCACTGTTGTTGGAACTAAATGCCCAGACATGGCAAAATAGTCAGATTTAAATTTATCAGCCATTTCTCCAAACTGTTGTAATGTGTATTCTCTTTCTGCCTGAGCAAATCCAAATGCCTCAGCAGGTTTATGAACCTCTTCAGCAATGCAGCAAGGGCAACGCCAGTCTCCATCTGGGACCGAATTCAGTGGAGGTCTTAAACAAAATGTATGATAGGTATCAGAACAACCATTGCAAATTAAAAGCAAATCATCTCTGTGGTCTTTTTGGCAAATAGCACACTGATAAATCGCTAATGGATCAAGATCATAGCGAGGCCTCTTCCTTGATTTTGTAATGTCAAATTCTTCATCATTCAGTCCAGGCATTTTTGGTCCAGGTCCGTAACAAGCTAACCTTCTTAATTCTCTGTTACGTTTCATCTCTTCACTCTCAACTTTGTTCTTAGAGCAATCAATATCAAATTTGATATCAGATCCTGTCTTTGTTTTCTTAATACTTGAGTGGGGTTTCTGTTCTTTAAAATCATAATCTACTTTGATCTTTGTTATTCTTTCTATTGGTATTTCTGTAATTAGTGGCTTTCCTCCTTCATCATCTTTTATTTCAATTTTGGGCTCAGTCTTCTTAACAGTTTTTAATATATCAGCTTTACTTTTTTCAAATATTTCATAAGGTAGCAATATTTTTTCATAATTACTTTTTAGAAAATTCATGGTACTTGTGTGTTGGCTGTAACCCATGGAATTAGCAATCTTACGCCATTTTTTGGGACTATTGCAGGCTTCAAAGCCACCCTCTTCATCAACCCAAAACTTGAGACAATACAAATCTAATGTTTTGTTTTCAATCATGGGAATTTTTAAAGGCGATCCTTGAAGTTCCCAAAATTTTAATATTTTTTCCAGAAACAAAAGTTTTAGACGCGTTATGGCTTCCAACTCGTTCACTTTCTGTATCCTAGGAACAAATTTTAATTTGTCCACGTCTAATGAAAAAGGTGGCTGCCATCGCGACGGAGGCTTTATTTTGCAGATGCCCGTTTTCTCAGCAACTGGGCGAATTTTCGCAATGTATCCAAGTGGATCCAAGAATTCTTCGGGCGTAGGTTCAAATACGGGTGCTTCGGGTGGTGGAGTGAAAGTGAATTCTGCACTTTTATGCATGGCATTTTTCTGTATATTCTTACTATCCATTTTCGTTAACGAAATAAATACACACTTATTAGTCTAATATTTTATCTCACGTACGTGAAACATTTCACTCGCAGTAAAAGTCTACGTGACTTCTCGCCATGTGTAAATGGCTCCTAATATATTGAGATAGTACACTGTAACACTGCCACTACTATTTATTCCGCATTATGAGCAGGCAAAGGTTTTAAATGCAAAATAATATCAACACTGATTGCCTTGAACACAAACCGAATAATTAATGAAACGAAATTAGTATTGATTTTATGATTTTCGTTTACAAAAGCTTGGTATCGGGCTAGTCACAATCTCAGAACCAGCCAGTTACTTGATAACTCACTCGTCCACGGATCGTTCATTGATGCTTCGTTCAAACGCAGCTCGCCGCTCGTCAAAAATATTACGCACACATGCACGATAATAAAATCGTCGTAACGTTGACTTCTTCCTCAATCCTATTGGTCGGGTTGCCTTGGGTGCTGACTGAGGGACGTTCTCTTTGTATAGGGTAATTATTTTGAGTTGTTCTTTAATGTTGGTATCCTTTTTCTATTATTTGGTTTAGACAAAGAAAAAAAATCGCGTAGGTAACACAACACATACAAAGGTTTGACGATTTTTTTCATTTTGGGTTCAGGAGTTCCGTATTTCGATTTTTATGAAATCTTACGTAAGGTAGGAACATATCATGTTATTTGCCAAGCTATGCAAAATATAGGGTAAGTCAATGATAATAGCAAATAAGATGAGAGAGAGAAGATAAAGTGTTATAATATTATAGCCTGTAGTGTAGGCGTAACATTGCATACACACTGAACATTACGACGTTCATACGGGCACAATAATTATGTATTGCTTCCAGTAAGAGCTGATCTCGCATTGTATAGGCTTTCCGTAGAATGAGAGGTCAGCATACGCTGGAAATGTATAGCTTGAGATTATGTAGCTGTATGCAAGTAGGCATTTATTGTTATGTAATTAATTAATATACCTGTGTAAAGCTGTTTCTTATACCTACAGACAAACACACAGTTAAAACATAATTTTCCTGCAGGTAGGTACTAAAACGATGGCGTAGAGTGGGAGCTTGGTAGAAGCCGTAGCTAGGCATATGTCCTTTATGAAATATGAACTGCAATGAGCTATGTACGTAGGTACGTGAGAATCTCACTTAAGGATGATTCAGTAATGTTTTCTTAGATAAAACAACGTTTGATTTTGTCATAATATATTATTAGATCGAAGGTATTATGATGTTTGGATGAAGGCAAAGGAAAGTAGAGCTGTGGGAAACAGGGAATCTGCATTTGTCTAGATTCTTGGGCTGATGGCAGTCTTGGCACATGCTATTGTTTTGTATTTTATCAAGTAAGAAAGAGAAGGAAGATCATTCATTGCCCTCACAGGCAGCGTTCTTTAGCATCGGCGCAATGTTTACCTGTTTTATTAATTGTCCTTTGCATATTTTTTACGAATACTTCTAGCGTAGTCTAGTATTTTAACTGGCTTAGGCAAAACTATATAAATGCCAAGATGAAATTAACATTGTATTAAATCAGTAATCTTCTTCCTTTATTTAAAAAGCTGTTAAATGTAAGTAGATAGGCATATTGATTATTCTATCTGATGTGCATGTTAAAGTTCGCAATCTTATTCATATTATAACTTTTAACTACGTATAAAATAATAGCTACGTAGTCATTTTACGTTATTAAAATGTACCTACGAATATCTTTTTGCTAATAAATTTATGTACCTTATGTTTAGTTAAAATAAGAGAGGACTTTTTCAAATCAATAACACGTAAAATATTGCCAACATGCATAAAAAAATCCAAAACTTTTTATTTACTTGGTTAAATTATATAATTTGAAAAAATCTTGCTATCTAAACTTTATTACAGAATGAACTAACTCAACCAACTTCTGGTTTCTGAAAGTAAATCAATCTAATGTTTATGTTATCAAATGACATGTCAGCTAATATCATTTTCATCACTTTGCCAATAACAACATACGTACAGGTACCTATTACTAAACCAATCTGTCTGCTTTTATTAGTCGTGGACCGTGGTGATAACGGCAATTTCCCTTCTGACCGTTCATTGCTAGGCTCATGTTCAGCAGTAGACGTTTACGAGCTGAAAATACGATGAACTAGGTCATCGTATTTTCAGTAGTTTCGATGATTACCTTTATTAAATAAAAAGCTCGATTTCATTTTAGACTTCCATATTAAAATAGGTAACGCGTACAGTTTCGTCAGAAAAATGCGCCCCCTCCCTGCAACTTACCTGTTGGGTTTAAACTTTGGCGCGCTAATTATCGCCACCCGAGTGATAACTGGCAATAACTTGTATGCAACTCGAACTATCGCGATGGTAGCCGATAAAGTTGGTTACATCTGTGTGTGTGTAGCGTGTATCGTATCATGATCGAACCATTGTACGAAGCTTCGTGACGATAGACGAGTGTCCGGACTGTCCGGCCAAATTAAAAAATCCTGTCAAATGGCAAAACCTGCCATTTGACAGGATTTTTTATATAATTTATACATAGAGGTAATATGTATGTACACACGGCTACACTTCAAGCTACGCAAAACCGGTATAAGCTGACCGTTACTTGTGCGAAAAGATTATCCAAAGCGACGCCAAGATAAACTGGTTAAGCATAGCTTGATGTGTAGCCGTGTGTACTTTATCTCGCACATAGCAGGTAGAACTTCTTTTTCGCTCAGTCTTTAAATCGGACAACACTGAACACAAACTGTCATTGTCAATTGTCAAAAATATAACCTCTATGAACCTAAAAACCTGCTGAATCTAATTCTATGATATAATTTAGATTTAGAAAAATGTTTAATACATTTCGTGGAGTTTGGACAGCCAATATACAATTACAGCAGATAAGATGCGCACATAGGGTAAGAGGCAAAGCTCCTATATTTTGTCGCACGATAAAGGAACGTTTGGATGAACTGAATTATAAAGATGAATTATATACGACCAGAATTGATATCGGTCTTCCACGAACGAAGTGAGTACATATGATCAAGCGTTTTACTTAAAATTAATTGATTCATAATTCATAAACATTTAGGGTCGTACTACAAAAGTTTTAATTCTTGTTGAAACCTAACTCCAAACTTCATAGGTACATAAAAAAGGTGTTAAGGCCCTGTTTGAATAACTGTTAAACACGATTTTGTGGCAAGGCAGTCAGTTTTTATTGACTTGTCAGTCAACCAATACAAAATCTATTTCAGTGATGTTTTATTCAAATATTATTTCTATTTTTGTACCTGTGTTGTATTCTTAATATGTATTTCCATAATAAATGGCATTGAATTACTACTAGCACTTAATCTGATATATTCCAGAAAATCGTCAGAGGACTACCGTATCACACGATTGGAGCATCTTAAAAAAATAAAAGCAGATAAGAACCTAGAACAGCTTGCACGCAACTTTAAGTTAGAAATTGATTTAAATCAAGCAAAAACAGAATGGCTTGAAACTTTAGGCCCACAGCATAAGAAACAAATTGCTGATCACTACAGCATATTTGAACACTTATATGGAGAAGGCTTCTTTGTACCATATTTAAATCTAGAAGTTCTGTATGATTTGAAAAATGGTTCATACCTTCCAGTTTACACTGGTAATGTAGTGAAGCCAACTGAAGCACTTGAATATCCCATAGTTAATTATGAATCCGATGACAATACATTATGGACACTAGCTCTTACAAGTTTAGATGGCCATTTAACAGAAAATGATAAAGAATATGTACACTGGCTAGTCGCCAATATTCCTGGAAACTCTATTGAGAAAGGGGATACCGTTGTTGAGTATTTGCATCCTATCCCATTAAAAGGAACCGGATATCATAGATATGCCTTTGTACTTTATAAGCAAGATGGAAAAGTAACATATGATGTGACAAAAGGTAATAATTGTTTAAGTAAGTACCTACTTATTTTACTAAACATTGAATAATGCTTAGTAAAATAATAAGTAAGTTAAGTCTGTTAAGTGATCTTATGGTGTGTCCAGACCTGGCGAATGCGCCGCTCGCAAGCCGCTTGCGAACTGCGCGCGTGTTGCTCGCGTGCGGTTACAGCCTATGTTTGATGCGCCGCTCTAGTGCAACTCCGGCAAGGCTCGAGAGGGGCGCGCGTGCAGCTCGCGCGCCGCTCGTGCGCACATAGCTTCTTTCGCATTTGAACTATGAGCCTCAGTTGTGAATTTGCTTCCGAAGATGTCGGACCATCGACTGCTGTTAGCATAATTGCTGCGGCATCGGCTATTTTATTACTGACAAAGAGATTACTGAGACTCGGGCGGGGCGAGACTCAAGTACGGCGCGTAGATTGCGCGCGAGCGGCGCGCGGACGGCGCAGGGGCTGCATACGAACATGAAATGCACGCGCGCAGTTGGCAAACGGCTCGCGAGCGGCGCATTCGCCAGGTCTGGATACACCTTTACATATTAGCGACACTTGTCACTACTACACTATCTCAGGGGTAACTGCAATCATCACTGTTAGCCATTAAAATGCCCAAGTCTGGGATGTACCCCGGATCGCAGGCCCTGGTGTGTACGCTTGTATTTATGCCTAGCATATATGGGAGCGCAGGCTGTGCAGGCATCACTGTTCAGTCACGGTTTTACAATCTAAACTGTTGGGCAATACCTAAATGGGCAGTGGCATCACCTGACATCAAAGGTCTGCACCCCCTTAGCTTACGCTTAGACCCCTTAATCATTGTTTATATTTACAGTGACTTCATCATCACCTCTAGAAGACCGGACATTTGTGACCAGAGAATGGTATAAGAAGTACCAGGATAACATTACTCCTGCCGGGCTTGCATTTTATCAAACCAACTGGGATAGTACTGTTAGAGATTTCTTCCATCAAGTACTGCAAACCAAGGAACCAGGTCATTATTTTCACAATATATTCATAAGTTCTTTGTATTGTATTTTTAGTCTGTGTATAATAATAATTATTTAATTGCCAATACCTTTACCTTTTCAGTTTATGAGTATGACTTCCCTAAACCCTACATAAGGCCACAAGAATGGTTCCCACGAAGAAAAGCATTCAACCTGTACATGGATAAGTACAGAGATCCAAAAGAAATTAACAAGGAATATTTATTACGTAAGTTAAAGAGTGAGGATCCCTTCAAGGCGCCACCACCGCCACTTAAGTTTCCCAATGCTCAACCATTGCCTCAGAGCATGCCATCATGGTTGAAACTACATGAGAAGAAGATACGGCTGGGTTGGGGCAGAGTTAATGATGTTTAGATTTAATAAAAGTATTTAGGTAGTAAAGATTGTTTCATTTATTATTGATTGAAGAAATAAATCCCCAGTGCCTCCCCAGACTTCTCACTGGCTTGTTTGTTACCCATCGTATTTAATTACTTTCTACTCAAACTGAATCTACGAGCTCATACACCATGCCGCCATACATATGGTTAGTGGACCTTTCAGGAGGATCCTCGGCATTACGTTATCGCTAAGAGTGAACCCTCGAGGAGGTTTTTGGCATTAGCTTTAAAACCATAAAACACTCTACTACGTACCAAAATTGTGTTTAAAATGAGCCCTCCACGAGGGCTCCCGGCACTGAACGTGTTAATATAATATGGGATTGTGTTTTTAAAGATCAAATGAGTATTGTTCTTGCTAAAGCTGGCTTTTTTCTATTTGTAATTTCTCCTTCCACAATATTTTTCGACTAATAAGTAGATGGTATTATAACCAACAAACTAGCCAACCAATATCCCAAGGACTTTAGGTCGATGATTGGTAGCAACTTCATCAGCCTGTTTAGTCAATTACGTCAAATCGGCCGGCAGTGTGATGCTGGACATTTCTCAAGCCCAATAAGTGCTCTTTCAAATTAGCAGCACTTTGTCAATGTCAGGGATAGCAGGCATAGGCAGGGGCGGATTTGATACGTTGGCTGCCCTAGGCCTATGAAATATTGCCGCCCCTTACTCGCTGTAAATCACGAAAAATTAAATTAACTATAAGAGTTAAAATAAAAAACAACGAAAGTCAGTAAATGATAAAATTATCCCAATCAGTGTTTCAAATACTGATGCTTGCCATTTTTATTTGTAAGTAACAATGAATTGTTATTCACAAATTGTCTTTTGTCTGGCTTGAGAAAAAAAGCACCAAATTTTGCCGCTCTAGGCCCGAGTCTACCTGGCCTATAGGGAAATCCGCCCCTGGGCATAGGTACGTGCAATACCTTTTTTCTGGCAGGTGAAAATCTGTCCAATAGACAGGGTTAGAAATCAGTGGGGTTGTGCAAGTCGTCAAGTCGCAAGTCTGGCAGGTGATAAGCTGTCCAATAGACAGGGTTAGAAATCAGTGGGGTTGCGTAAGTCGTCGCAAGGATCCGGCGGTTGGTTTTCGAGGTGGCCTTGCAGAAGTCCGAGGCCCTGTGTTTCCACGGGCCCCGGAAGGGACCACCCTCGGGATCCCAGATCGTAGTGGGAGGCGTCCGCATCGGCGTCGAGTCGACGATGAAGTACTTAAAGACTTGTTCTCGACGGGCGGTGGGACTTTGGGTCTCACTTTCGGCAGCTGACGCCGAAGTTGATGGGCACCGCGGCTGCTGCCCAATCTGGGGGCCCAACACCTACTGCCGGAGGCTCTACGCGGGGATCGTACGGTCCAAGACCCTATATGGGGCGCCAATATGGGCGGACACCTTGACGGTCCGCAACGTCGCAATCCTGCGAAGACCGCAGCGCGCGATGGCCGTCAGGCTGATGAGGGGGTACCGTACGATCTCCTTCGACTTCGAGGCGGGGAGTCTCCTAGCCGGATCGATGCCCTGGGATCTAACGGAGGGCCCTCGCGCTGAGATATCGTCATCGCGAGGAGGCGCCTGAGCGGAGTGAGCTCGGCCAGATCCTAGTGGCCGAGTGGAGAGAACGACTTGAGCAACCCAGCGCAGGGCATGCCGCAATAGCGGCGGTAAGACCCGTTATGGAGGAGTGGTTGGAGAGGCGGCATGGCGCCCTCAGCTTCCGGCTGACGCAGGTGCTCTCGGGACATGGATGTTTCGGGAAGTACCTGTGTCGCATAGGCCTGGAGCAGACGCCCGGTTGTCACCACTGCGTCGACTGCCCGCAAGACACGGCGCTCTGCACACGTTGCAGGAGTGCCGTGCGTGGGCGACGCAGCGCCGTGAACTAGTCGCGGCGGTCGGTGGTGACCTCGCTTCCGACCGTGGTTCTGTCCATGGTCAGGAGCGAGAGTGCATGGGAAGCTGTCGCCTCCTTTTGCGAGGTGGTGATGGCGAGCAAGGAGGGAGCGGAGAGGGAGAGAGAGGCGACGGCCACTCTCTCTTCCCGCGCCAGACGCTCCGGGCGCCGCCGGAGGGCGCGCGACGGTCTTCAGCCACCCTAGTGTGTGGCCTTCGGGCGGCGGGGTAGGGGACTCGACGCCCGACCAGTAACAGGCCAGAGAAGGCGACGCGCACGTGTTCCGTGCGCGCCTCTCAGGAGGACGTGGGGCGAAAGACCCACAGAAGGAGAGGTCCGCCAGGGGCTGTGGGACCGAGGCCTGCCGGGGTTGCGGTGCATGCAGCTGCGAATCCCGCGATCCCGGCCAAGGGTCAGGAGAAGGAACACCGTGGGTTTTTAGCCGGTAAGAGTCCGGCATAACCCTTCGCCTTCCCCAGGCGAAGGGAATTCATGAGGATTTACCCATGATAAAAAAAAGGTTAGAAATCAGTATGACAACCTCTTTTATAGCATAAGGAAACTATTTTTGTGAATCTCCCCCTCTATGAAAATTGTTTAAAAAAGCTATCTGTGGTTTGAACATTTGCAAATAAACGTGTTCCTGTATAAATACTTCATTAGGGAAAATGTTTTGGAAAATTTATTGAGATAAAACACAAGGTCCATTACGTAATTTTATTAAACATTAAAAATATAAAATTAACTTTCTTAAATCAGACAAAATTTCAAACGTAGTGCGACAAAATGGCTTTCCTCTGTACTTTTATCAAACCTCTACATCTAGAGAAATCTATGCAGTCTATCAAGTAGTTACAATTTTATATTAAGTTTATAAAACAATTTTGAGAGTGAATTTGAGCAGAAACCTTTATCTCGAATATAGAAAAAGCATTTTATTAAAACAAAAAACAAATATTTTACAATCGTGTTTAACATTTAAATAAAACAGGTGTAGCTACACAATTTCCTATGACATATTACAACAAAAAACGCAGTACTTTTTTAATTTAATTGTAAATTTAATTGAATGAAATGTCGACTGAAAAATACACAAATTAATATGGCAAAAGAAGAACTAAATAATTCAGAATACCTAGTTACAATAAATGCAGTAAAAAACTAAGCCATGGATTTAACCACTTGAGTAATAGGCACCAATTCTCAGAAACATCAATGTGTATCATTCCAATTATATATACATAAATAGTATGTGCTTACATAATATGTATAGTTTAATTATTCCAGTTTGATAGGCAAACAGTTGTGTAATTGCTTTTGACCGAAAAAATATTTTAAGAAGCATTTTAATTACACTTTTTAATTTTGATGACGTTAAAATAAAAAATTCGGAATAACTGGTTGCAAGTTGAGTACACAACCTTTTTATTGAAAGTTTTACAAGCCCAAAATGTGAAAATTCGTTGCACAAACGGACATTTTTATGAAATACAATTTTAATATCTTAATTAATATTTGAAATATACACATACGGGTGTTTGTGAGTGTTTTCACATAGATACAATACCCACTCCATATTATACGTGTGTTATATAGTATTTTATATACCTTAGTGATTTTGCAACTCTGATTACTAATTTGATACCAAATATTGCATAAGGTACGGTGCGATTTAGTCAAGACCAACGTCGTCATCTGTGGGAGCCTTTGGTCCTCCCGCCCCAGGAGCTGCGCCGCCAAAACCTAGATTTTAAGATTATTTTTAATATAATAAAAATGATCTAAGGCGCCATCTCCACGAGCGAGTGAATCGCGGCGATATTCTCGCCGTGCCATCAAATTCAATACCAACATTACCAACTATCGCCGCGATAACATCGCCGTGTGTAGACACGTTCTAAGAGAGTGTATAGAAATAAGCGGCACGACGGTAATATCACCGCGATTCTCTCGCTCGTGGAGACGGGGGATATGGGGATTGCGGAAGAAGGGGAGAAGTACAAAATTCTTATCTGCCAAATAAATAAAAAAAAACTTGTGCACATTAAACTCATTTAGAAATACTGAAAATATATTAATTTTCAAGATACACAAATGACTGGAAATGATTGGCAATGGTGTGCTTATCTATTAATTTCAATAGTTATATTAATATTATAATTACACACCTGGAAATCCTCCAGCTCCACCTTTTCCCAGTTTAGTTTGCAATTTTTCTATAACTGCTGCGATTTTAGGATTGTTCTGATACTTCACGAAGTTTGCTGGGTTGGACGATACATCCTGGAATGCTGCAGCGACCTCTGGATCCTAAAGTTTAAAAAAAGTGTTACAGTGTGGTAATTTTGAACTTCTAGGATTTTTATCTGTCAAAATATTTAATAGATGAACAGACACTAAGGCGTTTCCATTACTCTTACTTATGTACAACATTTTGAAGCTTGCTCCCTTTTTTGCGAGGTGCTGGGTAGCTTTGTCGTTGTTGCGTGTCAGTATTTTTAGTTATGGTAAAGATTAAAATACCGAATTACCTGGAATGCAGACATGATTTCCTGGTCAAACAGCAGGTTGCTGAAATCCTGAGGGTTAAGTCCGGAGGGGAAACCGCCGCCGCCGCCAGGGAAGCCGCCAGCCCCACCGAAGGTAGGAGGAGTCCCTTGCTTCGCTTGTTCGGCTTGCGCGCGCGCCGCTTTGGCCCGCGCTTCACTTGCCAAGTAAGCTCTGCGCAACTTTTCGCGATGCTGAAATTTTACACAGTAGTAAGATTTCTGCAGGAATACATTTCATAAAATCTGGTTTACTTTAAATTAATAAAAATCTTTTAATAATAATTTGCTTAGGTCAATGTTTTTACAGAAACAACAGTGCAGAAGTCCGAATCCAAGTTCTAAGGGAAACGAAGTTTAGATAAATGCACACATTTAAGTGAAACAAAGAGACATTGAGCAGAGTAATAGTATTAGGGAGTTCACACTATCACACTTCCATATCGTTGTGCATACTTATATCTGAATATAATTATATTTACCTCTCTTTCTTCCTTTTTGCGTTGAGCACTAAGCTTGTGTTGGCGCAGTTTCTCCGCATTAGGTTTGACCTCGCTCAGCCATTCATTGGTTTGATCATCATAGTCAATTTTAAGAGATTCACAGAGATCATGAGACGCCTCTTCGAACTGGCCCAACAACCTGTTAAATTATTGTCAAGTTTTAGTCTTGAATAACAAGCATTTTTACGGCTTATTAAATTAGAAATACAACGTGTTACAAAAATACCCCTAAATCCGAAAGGGGATTAAAAGGTCCCTTATAAAGACTTTATTGACAATATTTTAAAATAAAAGGACACAAAAAAAAATTGGACAAATCATAAAATAATATCATCACTGAAACGTAACCCTGAAAACATATAAGTAAAGAGAAGACTACCCAGAAAGTTATTTACATTCTTACCTAATTTCCTCTGAGAGGTAAATGACAACAACCATAAAAGACTATTAACATTTTTGTTTTTTAAGGGGAGTTAAGTAACACGTTGTTTAAGCTTATTCAATCTCTAAATAGTATAAAATAAGTCGCTTTCCGCCGTCTGTACGCTTAAATCTTTTAAACTACGCAACTGATTTTGATGCTGTTTTATCTTAATTTAGATGTTTTTTTCTGGAAGGTTTTAAGCTATAAAACGTACCGAGCGACGCCGGGGCGGGTCGCTAGTTAGAAATATATTTTGATCTCAATTGAAAAAACATCGTCATCTCAATTTAAATTATGAATCAGACATCAAAATGAATCCATGACTGGCAGTTTTTCAACAGTCTAAATTAGTATAGAACTTTTAATACCAGGTAAATACGTAATTCATTGTATGTTAATGATAAAACCTAAAAGGCCAGCTCATCAATTATGTATGTTAGTGATATTTGTAGATTAATATAGAACCATGCGTTTTTTCTTTGATACACAGTTTAAATATTCCGACAATGCACCCAGACAACATAAACATTTTTGTTTACTAAACAGAAACAGAAGACCATTAGAGTGTTGTTATTTTAACACAAAATATGAGAGTTACTTTAATTATCATGTTTATGTTATGCAATACTGTTTCCTGTTAATTGCCATTATGTATAATTTATCAGTAAATCTTACAAAATAATAGCTTGAAACTATATTTAGGGCTTTATTATTGTTTCCTTTAATTATTTTTACGAATGACAGGGAACAGTAATGATTATAATTTATTAGGCCGCATTTTTGTGACCGTGGCGCGAGGGGGGCGCTTGCCCCACCCTAACACAGGGAAGAATAGGTAAATAGTCTAAATTCAGTCGACTCGACATCAGTGTCTCTCTGAAAATAGCCAGACCAGTAAATAGCCCGGTTTACATGGGCCTCAAAATAGGCAAAATCAAGAGGGGCAATCTGAAAGTCCATAATAGCACTTTCAGATTGCCCCACCTTGGACAAAATCCTGGCTGCGCCGATGATCATGGCACTGTATAGAATGAGCTGAATCTGCTCACATGTATGTTAGCAATAACCATGTTAACAATCACTAACTAAAATAATACCTGTATGCACGTCCACGGAATTTGTATCCAGCGGCACTGTCGCAGTTGAGTTCAAGAGCCCGTGTACAGTCCTTGATACAAGCATTTGGTTTGTTCATCTTAAGATAAATCTGTAAATAACATAATGTGAATCAAGTATTTGATGTTAGAGTTCATTTATTTACATATTTAAATAGAAAAAAAGTCAATAAGGCTTGCATACCTGTCCTCGTTTAGCAAAAAGTAAAGCACTCTGTGGATTAAGTTGTATAGCTTCATTGTACAGTTTGATGGCTTCATCGTACTGATTCTCGGAGAAAGCCCTCATTGCCTCAGATCTCTTCTCATCAGACTGGTCTCGTTCTTCGTCTGTCACTTCTTTTGATGCATCACCCATTATCTGAGAATCATCCACCACATCTGGTTCTATGACACCTGGGCACAGAATTAAAAAAAAAACTTACTACTTATTTTATCAACATGCAAACAAAATAATATCATCACTAAATAGTATAAAACAAAGTCGCTTCTCGCTGTCTGTCCCTATGTATGCTCAGATCTTTAAAACTACGCAACGGATTTTGATGCGGTTTTTTTTAATAGATAGAGTGATTCAAGAGGAAGGTTTATATGTATAATACATTGCAGTCGGGCGAAGCCGGGGCGGGTCGCTCGTTGTAAATAAAATAAAATTTAACACAATTTCTATTGAAAACTAAAGCAGAGGACATATCATGAGAAGTGATTTGAGAACACTATAGCTGTACTGAACAGGGTCCATGATGATATCCCACATTTCATTTTGGAACAGAAAGATAAACTGACAAATGAAAATCTAATGGTTTTTTTTATCCTAAATATTTTTTACATATTTCTACCAGTATCTGCCATTTTGCTTATCTTTACTATGCTATTTATTCTAGCTGTTATTCCTGTTTTTAACTTAAAACCATTAATTTACAAAACATTTGTGTTCATAAGCAATTTAGCAAAGTTAAGACCATTCTCAAAATAAAACAACTGTAGATAGAGACAGTAAGTGTTATCATTTAGGGGCATTGTAATTATGGTTATGTATTCTTCTTTGTTTTTATAAATATCTTATCTTGTAATGCATTCATTATGACAACACTGATAAGGGGATCATTGTTACAATTGACTATTACCAATAAAGTGAAATTACAAAGTTATTAAATGCTCTGTAGACTAATTAGTATTTTTTTTGAAGCAGGAAACATTCTCAATACATTCACTATTTTAGGCCTTATCAAATAGACAGCAAATTGATAGCGTGGCAAAGCGTTTTTATTTTATGTACAAAAACTGTACTACTATTAGACTTAATTTATAATTAACTTTTAATTAGTATTTGTTTGGAAACGTCTCAAATTGTTTGACAAAACAAGCCCAACCAAACATTTTGATGGTTTTCATAAACCAAAACTGTATGATTAAAAAACTTTCACAAATCCTGCTTCATAAAAATATAATAAATACAAAAGAGTTAGCCTACTGTATTGATAATCAGCATTGTCACATTAATGCCTTGATCACACGTACCGAGCAAACCGGCGAGACAGTGCTCTCGGTCGAGTACTCGGTACGTATAAACATAGCGACGAGTGCACGGCCGAGCGCTCGGCCGAACGAAGTGGCGAGACATTAGCTCGGCTGCCGTTCTACTTACTAGACTGAGTTACCACCCTCCCGCTTCCCTGCACTGTCTCGCTCACTCACTCGGCAGGTTTGAACGTGCACTGTCTCGCCGCTCGCCCACATTATTGTCGCGTCGCCGCACGTGCATCGTGTCCGAATTGTAGTCTCAATAGAACTGAACTGACTGTGCTTATTTCAAAACGTGTGTGAACAACTACTCGCTTACTACACTGTCTCGGCCGAGAAACATTTTACTGTCTCGCTGGTTTGCTTGGTACGTGTGATCAAGGCATAAGTGGTGTAATGTTAAATAATGGGATCTGATCATTTTCATTGCTCTCGGATTTGAAGTAAGTGACGTCGGCCAACATCAAACAACTGACATGGCCCCCTTACTACTTTTACTTGATGATTACAGCCTACCTTGGAAGGTTGGCCATTAGTAATATTACATCATTCATGCATTTGGATGATCAATGGTTGCCTTGCTAGCAACAGCAGGATGTTATGAGTTATGAAGTGGGAGACATGTTAAACATTCAAATGAAAATAATGATAATCACTAGAACTTGAAACGGGATATAAAAAAAAAGAAAACAATGATCTTTTTGGTGTTGACCTGCCAACCTGTTAGCTCTGGTGTAGTCACCCAGAGTGTATACTTTAATAAAAAAAGTACAAAAACTTTAATAGCATAAATTACCTTCCATATCCAGTTCCACATCAGACTCAGTGGAAGAATCTTCGCCAGATGATGATTGTGCATTGTCTTCAGCATTATTGTTTGCAGAACTGTTAAAAACGTAATATTTGTCAATGTAACTCAGTAGAATGAGCAGATCTGACCCACCCCTTATAGAAACAAGATTATAAACCAATGGAAAGATATTTTTAAGAACATTATAAATTTGTTGTTAGATGGATTTATCTCAATTATTTGTCTAATCAAGATGATATTCCTCTCATTTACAAGAGTGCATGAGAACCGATAATTTGAACACTCATATTCTGATGGCCTAAAGGCTGTTTAAATTATCACAATAGTCTAATGACAATACTATGTACCTACTGATTATTGGAAAAACGGAAAGGTTCTAGGAACTTACTAAAAAATGAACTTTAAAAAAAAGTGTTTTCTAGAACAGTTAACGGTTGGCTTATCAGTACTTACGTATCACCACTGGGTGTAAAGCTCTTAGCACCAAATGTCTGAGTAGGGATTGTTACTCCAAGAGAAGCCAAGTAGTCTTTGAAGAAAGTTAATTTTGGGTGATGTATTATCTGCGGTTCTCCTTTGCAAAACTCGACGAATGCTTTCAACTGATTCAGTTGCTCCTCGTTGAATGGACAACTCATTTTTCTTGACTATCACTGTTATATCTGCCGGTAACAACGAATAATTAACACAACAAAAATGTAGCGTAGCGAACATTAAGTACCGATTACAGTAACAATTACGTAGAATAGAGGCACACAATAACGTAAAACTAAAAAAGTGTAAGTAAAATATAAATAAATTTCTCACTTTCCAATAAAATACAAGATCACCGCACTGCAAACCGCATAAAACAAATAAATTGACACTTGGTCGGAAACGGAATTTTCTCGCTTCTTCTACAACCACAGATTATTAATATTGTGCACCCTACGATTATTTACTTTACTATTTCTGTGCATCGTTCGGATAAATTCTGCCGATTCATTGATTTCATTTTTACCCAAAGAGCCCTTAGAGCATATTATATGCTCTAAGAAAGAGCCAATAGTTTATTATAATATGCTTATGCTTTCTTGGTAGGATATTATCATTTGTTTTATTAATTTTTATTGTATTATTATTCTTTACAAACGTCATTTTCAGGCCTTAGTTTTATCGGATTTTTACGTACAAGAGTCAACATGGCCTTACTATACTATACCAAATACCAATAGTTGTTTTGTTTGATACCCATTGCAACATAGATCGTCAAAGTACTGTTGCAGCGTTCTTTTAGTTTTTTGCAGACGTTAGATAGGTACCTACGTACATATAGGCATGCCAAATTTCAGCTTTAGAGCACTAATAACTAGTCTGCTATAAAATGCTGCCGTACGTTATCTAGAAGGCAGCTAAGTGCAAAAGTCTACTTTTGAGTTATAAGCGAAAAAGGTGGGAATCGTTGTCTCTATGAAAGGGAAGTTATTATTATAAAATTGTTAATTGAAATAGGTACAGTATTAATTGCTCTATAATTTTCAGTATATTTCAGTTATCTAACCCTTTCAGTTTTTTCACAAAATTCATTTTTACTTTTTAGTTAAGCATTTTGTAGTTATGTTAAATGAGTAATACGATACTAAAAAGTCGCTAACCATACCTTAGCCGCTTTTTAGCGTAGGAATTATCAACAACTTCGATTATAAATGATTTTTATGCATAGTTTTAATCTAAAACTTAGCTTAAAGGCAGTTTTGTGTCTTTGCTGCTTTTTAGAAAATAAATATTTATTAATTGGTCTTGTCGTGAACTTGGTAGAAAGGCCGTTAAAGTTACTTTATGGCCTTTAAGTCTAGTAATACTAATGGTTTTTTTTAAAGAATGCTTGTTATTGTTTTTTAAAAACTATTACTTCTCTAAAAGGCGGTTAAATGAAACTCGCATAAAGTAAACTGCTTTGTAGCGTAGAATTCACGGGGTAATAATTTATTACTTAGAACAAAATTGCGGTTAAGCCGAACCTTTTTTTTAAATGAAAGAAATCAAATTTGTGTATTTTTTTTTAATTATAATTATTTTGCTTATATACATAAAATATCATTTTCTTCTAAAGAAATACTTAAACAAAATAGCGATTATCGGTAACTTGTTAAAGCACCTTACTTTTAAAAACTTTAATAAATAACTCTTCAATATCAACTTAAAAAATCCCTACGTTGTAATGTGGCTGTTGATCCTAGTTCGTGATTATTATTAATGCGTTGAGAAAGTACTATCCATATCGAGTCATACGATCTCAAACAAGATGGGTCTACCACTAGTCAATGCGGAGTGCAGATCACCACCCTGGGCCACCTTCCAAGCCTTCTTGTCAAATAAGTCATGAGGCAAAACCGATGGGTGTGTCAGATTATTAGCTATTTTGAAGATGTTGTGTTAACAACCTTCCGGGCCAAACCCTTAATCAGATCAGCTCGGTAGGGCTCGCGATGAATCGGTCTAAAACTAAAATAATGACCAACAGCACTAAGCATAGGGTCGACGTAGATGGGTACGAAATACATTAAATTGAGCCAGTCAGTTTCTTTCGAAAACTTACCTGGAAAGGGAAATCGATCGCCGAATCGAAAACGCATGGAAATTGCAATCTCATCGATATATATATGTAACCCGCCCATCCTAACCTACGGTGCTCAGACCAGGGGTGGCAATAACGTCACATTTGGTGAAACGTATTTCGTTTCATATTCGGAATCATAGCTGCAAGTAGACTGCACATCCAGTCGAAACTTAGATAGATAGACAGAATATGCTTTATTGTAAACCATGCCAATAGCAATAAACAATAAGAAACAGTGTTATCGCTAATGGCGATATCTTCTAGAAAACCTTTGGTTTGACCAGGAAGATGTGAAAAATAGATCATGGGGACAGTCCATCGTGTACTATGCACAATTTCAATTTAATAAAAATAAATAGGTAAATACCAGAAAAATGTACTACACATACATATAATTATCGAGATCGTAATAAATATCAAATAATATTTGTCTAAAAATATGTCCAGTTGTCACGCAGTTGCACTGACTACATCCTAATTGCCTTCAAGCTGCATTTGGTAGTTGCGTAGTTTACAGTTGCGACTGGGTATGGAGTGTACTTGCAGTTATGATAACGAATATGAAATAAAACATGATTCACCAAATGTGACGTTATTAGCCCCTCTGGTCGCTCACCGTGTTACATAATATACCAAAGAGCAATATAATATAATAATAGCGCAGCATTCTAGGCGTAAAAGAACAGACAGAATACGGAACACCATTTTGCGCTACAAAACGGGGGTAATAGATGTAAGCAGAAAGACTACCAGGCTCAAATGGAATCGGGCGGGTCACATCACATCAGTCGCATGCATAACGACCACTGGACACAATGGGTGCCTGAAGATGGACGGCGCCGCTAAAACCAGCCCAGAAAAAGGTGACTAGTTGACCTGAACGCGTACCTCGAGCGCTGGTTTAAGGTGGCGCAGGAAAAGAGTGCCTGGAAGAACTTGTTAGAACACGGGGCAGATAATCATGAATAGCATTCGACAGAGGACAATTACACAAGTTGTGACGGTCGGAGGCGGGAAGAAGTCCTTTCCTTAATCCCCTATCAGGCCACGATAAAAATTAACTCGCTCGCGGACAGTAGATATGTATTCTAAGTATGCGCGGATTTGTTACGTTGGCTGCCCTAAGCCTATGAAATTTTGCCTCCCCCTACATTTTGACGCCCCAGGCCCAGGGCATACCTGGCCTATAGGGAAATCCGCCCCTGATTCTAAGCGGACTTACTAGGCAAGCTTTAGCTAGTTTCATCCAAAATACATAAATATTATGGATTATAGGTATTTTCGGAACCAGATTTACTGCCCGAGAGTGAAACAAACCACCTCAATAGAAATCCTGTCAATTAAGTATTTTACCCAATAATTGGTTAAGTATGATGTTAGCCGAAGTAGCTATGAACTTATTCATTATAATTATTTCACATTAATATTAACTAAAAAATGTATAATTCCTATCCATTACTAACGGACATTGTTCTTTTTTGGCGGGACTATGCTAATCGTGTCACACCTGCACAACCGTTAGGCGAATGCTACTCGCTCAATATTTATCACTATATTTGGATCGCCATCCTGGATGGCTATTTATTGAGCGCTTAAACAATCAATACATTGATCTAATCTCCCAAAAAATATCACAATCCAGGACCCCGATTAAAATATCGTGATAAATATTGAGCGTATAGCATGCCCCTATAGGTTCTTCGCCGACGAGCGTTTGTCTAACGCGAGCGTAGAAAACTGCTTTTTTGTTTAGCAAAGCTAGCCAACTGCCTTTTAGCTTAGAAACTGTCAGAAAAATCAAAAATCATAAAGGGGGTGACTGCTTTTTAGACAAGTTTTTATGTAAATTCGTTAACAGCGAATACTTTTTCAGAAAGCAGCTAACCGTCCATAATTGCCTTTAAGTGTAGTATTTCCGTTAAACTGCCTTTGAGATAAGTAATTATACTATACTCCTAGCAATATGACAGAATTCATAAAAAAGACGTTAAAGTCCATTTACTGCATTTTTGTCTATTTTATTTAAGAACGTCTTTTTAGTTAAGTATAATATCAATGTTTGATATTTGGTGCGGGCAGTTAAAGGTGGTTAACCTCTATTTTGCGTAGTTTTGCTGCTTAGCTGCTGTTTAGCGTATGAAGGCAAGTAAAAATGTGTACTTAACTGCCTTTGTGTTATGTGTAACTTCGCAACTACAACAGATATAAAAACAATTCCAAGACAGGACGATAGAGAATTTTAAACTCTATAAAATGGCATCAAAACCTCAAATTCGACCAACTGTGGCTTAACTGCCTTTTAGTCAACGTACGGCAGAATGGCCGTGACATACGGACGGACAGACAGACAGACAAACGGACGGACATGGCGAATCTATAAGGGTTCCTAGTTTGACTACGGAACCCTAAAAGTAGTTTGGGTTCTTTAGTGGACAGATCTATCTAGCCAAGGAAATTATAATAAGTTTAGGTACTTATTACTTCGATGTACCTATCTACTTAATTACTAATACTGGCGTAAATGTAAGATGTTTGTTCTGTGGTGAGTTCTGCTGGTTCTGCATTGTTAGCTGTTGCTCTAGTGCAGAGGTTCTCAAACTTATTTTGTCTACCACCCACTTTGAGAATCAATAATTTTCTAGCGCCCCCTAAAATTATTAACTACCACATCTTAACAATCACAATCGCAATCTGTATTTTTACCGCCCCCCAGTATGCGTCTAGCGCCCACAAGGGGGCGTTATCGCCCACTTTGAGAAAGACTGCTTAGTGCATGATTCACCCTGGAACGCGCTTTCAGTTTGTGTGGAGTGAAATTCATAGATGGCGGTGTCGGGTGCATTTATAACTTAGAATAAGAACTAAAGCACTAAACTAAACTAAAGCCTAAGTTCTTATTCTAATTATAACTTAATTTTTAAAGAGAGTACATATGTCGCTCTATGGGACTATAATTTTTTATTGCGTTCAACGACAATTTTAAATTATAAAATGAAATGTCCCAGAAAAAAGATAGGCTATTTTGAATAGCTACCATTCTAAAGGTAGGTGCAGAAAAGGCGAATAAGGCCTCGTTCACGGAGACGCGGGGTGTAGCGCGGCGCGTTGCGCGTTTTCTCCGTTCACGGAAAAGCGGCACGTGAAGCGGCAGGCGGGGCCCGCGGCGCCAGCCGCAGCGTTGCAAGCACAAATACAAACATAATGGAAGGTACCTACTATGTAGTTCCGTATATGAAGAAGCGGGGCGTCGAGCGGCGCGTGGTGCGGTGCATGGGGAATGACGGTGTCCGCCGCCGCGGCCGCTGCAGCGGACACCGCAGCTTCCGCTTTTGGCAGTCTTCTTTGGACATCTCACTACGCAGACGTTTCGTTACAATGGAGTATGATTTCATCGACATATTTCTAGAAGATAATTGCAACATACAACAAGCTAGCTCGCCTTCGATGCTAATAACAAACTGACATACGTGTACGCTGCGTGTAGCGCTGAATATCAAACAAAACGCGCATGATGACGCTTCTACATGAACGCTCTCATACCATACCATATGTTTGATTAAACCCACAGACTAGATAGGGATACAATATTAAACCGCAAGACGCGACGCCAGACGCACCACGCAACGCCCCGCGTCTCCCTAAACGAGGGCTAAGGAATTTCGTTCAGCCACTCACTCATTCAGTATTCTACCTCCAGGCATAGTAGCGCCACAATCAACTTATTTCTATGCGCTAGTAAAAAAAAATATTTATCTAATGGGAGGGCCTTAACTCGAGGCTCTAGGGCCCCGGGGCAACAAGTGATCTATCATTCTTTACCTGCTTGTTCGGGGGCTATCCATGCTATGGGGAATATCATATCCTAATTGTAGCGGTCTCTTATGAGACTGGCAGGGATTTTACAAGTTGATAATTAAACCAGCTTCTAATATACGGGTACGGCCTGATACAGGTAGTAAATTTTAGACTAAGAATTTCACTTTTTTGGCAAACATGTGGCTCCTTCGTCACATTAAAATGACTACTACTACACTATTCGGGCAATCCCGAAAAATGCACGTGAGTAAACCGTAATTAATCATAAACATTAAAATGAGTTGAAGGGTAGAAGGGCCCCTTGCAAAAGATATATATTACGCTTGGAAAATGGATAGGAGGTCGCGGTTAACTGTTTAACACATTCGAGTCCACCACACTTTCCATAGAGCTCATATGCCATCCCGCCATACATATTGCTAGTGGACCTTCCGGGAGCGCCCATGGATTACGTTTGCGCTAAGAGTGAACCCTCGAGGAGGGTTCCTGGCATTAGGTTAAAAACCGTAAAAATATGCTACTACGTCGTAAAATAGGTGTTCGCTTCCTTCATGAAGGTGCATTTTCCAAGAAAAACCTGAGGGCACCCGGCACTGAACGTGTTAAGTGACCAACACCACTATCTACAAGTCATATCATCTAATTTCTTGCGCACTATTTGGGAAATCCCTCGTTTTCCTTGGGAAAGGGTTATGTCGGACTGTTATGACTGACTAAAACCATTTATTTATTTCGGTGTTCTTCTGAGTACTTACAGCCGGGATCGCGGGATTCGATAGTGCACTCACCCCAACCACAGGGCTTAGTCCACTAGCCCGTGACGGACCCCTCCTTTTGTGGGATCTTGCGCCATGTCGTTCAAGTGTCGCCCGCGAAAAAGGCCCGAGGAGCCTGTTATTGTGCGGGGGCGGGCTTGGAGGCCCGTCAATCTCTTGCTCACCTTGTCTTTCTCCTCACCACGACACCCACTCACGGTTTGATTTATTTTTTACCTCACTATACAGTTGTATACTGGAAAAGAATTCCAATTTAATGATATTTTCTGTCCATATAAAATTTACCCACGGTTTAAAATTAGGTAGTGCGCTTCAGCTAATTTCATGTTTAGTATTTTGCCCCTTTTGAGAAGTCTTGTTCTTTTTTGTTATTAAATTATTAATTTAACATAGTAAACTGTCAGAAATCTATCTTTTATTGAGCGTAAAAATAGAAATACATCATAAAAGAAACGTTAGAATGTTAATTGCGTCCTGTGTTAGCTTGACCTCTTTTATTTTTCGACACGTTCGGGGCTCAGGAAGCACTCGTCCTTTATGCCATATAGCTTTTTAATGAATGGTATTATTAGGGTACATTTACCGGTTGTTGGGCTGCTATAATTAACGTCGCCAGATTTTTCCTGCTCTCTATTGGAAGGGATAATACAGTTTCATGTACCTATTCGAGTAAATATTTGTTAGATTGGTTAGGTATTTACCAAGACGATACTGAACGTGGATACGAAGATTTTTTTCAATATAATTACGTGCAAAATAGATACAATAGAAGAAAACAAGAATTCTGAAATAAATAACATGTTTGTCTCCTAAAACTTGTTTCATGAATTGCTTTTTATAAAGTACATCATACATACATAATACAAGTAAACATAGAAAGGTTTTTTTTTGCGTATCTTTGTAATGTAGGTACTGTTTCCAAATTATATGATTTATTAATTATTGTAAAATTTCTACTGTATTTGTAATCGACGACACTTTTAGAGCAGTGGCTGAACGATTGCGCTACGGGTCGCGGGTTCGATTCCCGTACACAACAAATATTTTTACGATACTTTTTTCGGGTCTGGGTATTGGTGTATATTAAGATTTGTGTCTGTAAACGCATCCATGATACAGGAGAAATACCAGCGTGGAGCAACGTTTTTTTTTTTAAACAAAAAATATCCTTAAATTAACTATAGGCCCATATCGTTGGCTACGATAATTGCGAAAGTATTGGACAGTGTGCTGGACAAACAGTTAAATAAACATCTGTCGCTTCACGACGCACAGTTTGGCTTCAGAACCGGCCTGTCAACTGAACATGCTATTCTTTGTCTCAAGCACACTGTTCGATATTATACGGACAGGAAAACCCCTGTATTTGCATGTTTTCTTGACTTATCAAAAGCCTTCGATTTGGTGTCCTATGGTGTTTTATGGCAGAAGTTGTATGACGAGACTGCGCTTCCAGGTGAGTTAATTGAGTTGTTCAAGTTTTGGTACGGCCATCAAACCAATATGGTGAAGTGGTCAGGCTCGCTATCCGATCCGTACAGGCTGGAGTGTGGGGTCAGGCAGGGAGGTCTGACTTCACCGAAACTCTTCTGTCTGTATGTGGATCGGCTGATTCGTGAGCTCAGCAGCACAATGGTAGGTTGTTCAATTGACGGAACACTTGTCAATAACATAAGTTATGCCGACGACATGGTGCTGCTGGCCCCATCAATCAGCGCCCTCAGGACGTTGTTGTCGGTTTGTGAGCGATATGCGGAGGCCCAGGGTCTCAGATATAATGCAAAGAAGAGCGAATGTCTGCTGTTCAAGGCAGGCACGAAGAGCTACGTTGCACCACCTATCACACTCGTGGGGACCGCTCTAGAGAGGGTCACTTCTTTCAAGTATCTGGGGCACTGGGTCACTGCTACGCAGACCGATAACAGTGATTTGGAGAGGGAACGTAGGGCGCTGTCAGTCAGGAGCAATATGTTGATCCGTAGGTTCGCAAAGTGTTCAAATAACGTAAAAGCTACACTGTTTAGGGCATACTGCCAATCATTTTATACCTGCGGCCTATGGGTCGACTACACGCAGAGGGCTTACAGCGCCTTACGTGTCCAATACAATAACGCATATAGGGCACTGTTGAGGCTGCCGCGTCACTGCAGCGCATCAGGAATGTTCGCTGAGGCACGTATAGATGACTTCTATGCTATCATACGAAAGCGTGTCGCATCCCTGATGTGGCGGGTGAGGGGCAGCACCAACAGTCTCTTGATAACTGTAGCGGATAGGACGGATGGCCTCATTTGGAAACACTGGACGAGGACGCAAGTGTTGCCGACAAACCGTGCCCAGAAGTAGTATCTGCATTGTCATTGTGTGTGTGTGGCTATTATGAATCTTGTTGTTATTATTATTATAGACCTTGACATGTTTATTGAATATTTATTGAATTTATTGAATGTGTTATTATTTCTGTATGTGTATCTACTAACACTAGTTTGTAAGTTTTATGTTTCTACTAACAATAATGGATTGTATTGATCTGGAATTAAATAATTTATAATTTATTATTATTATAAATTAATATAAGTTTTCTCCTTTGCGAAAATTGGTTTGATAATTTTGCCATGCTTGAATTTACTAGTCTAGGGATCGGTCTAGATAAATTAGATGTTTGTTCTTCCGAAACTGATGGGCGCCGCGGCTGCTCTGTCGCGGCTGCTGCCCAATCTGGGGGGGCCCAATACCTCCTGCCGGAGGCTCTATGGGGGAATCGTGCGGTCCATGGCCCTTTACGGGTCACCCGTGTGGGCGGACACCTTGACGGCCCGCAACGTCGCTATCCTGCGGAGACCGCAGCGGGCGATGGCCGTCAGGGTGATAAGGGGGTACCGTACGATCTCTTTCGAGGCGGCGAGCCTCCTTGCCGGATCGATGCCCTGGGATCTGGAGGCGAGAGCCCTCGCGCTGAGATATCAGCAGCGCGAGGAGGCGCCTGGGCGGAGTGAGCTCCGCCAGATCCTAGTGGCAGAGTGGAGAGAACGACTTGCGCAACCCAGCGCAGGGCACGCCGCAATAGCGGCGGTAAGGCCCGTGATGGAAGAGTGGCTGGAGAGGCGTCATGGCGCCCTCAGCTTCCGGCTGACGCAGGTACTCTCGGGACATGGGTGTTTCGGGAAGTACCTGTGTCGCATAGGCCGGGAGCAAACGCCCGGTTGTCACCACTGCGTCGACTGCCCCGAGGACACGGCCCTGCACACTTTGCAGGCATGTCCTGCGTGGGCGACGCAGCGCCGCGAGCTAATCACGGCGGTCGGTGGTGGTGACCTCTCGCTTCCGGCCGTGGTTCTGTCCATGGTCGGGAGCGAGACTGCGTGGGAAGCCGTCGCCTCCTTCTGCGAGGAGGTGATGGCGACCAAGGAGGGAGCGGAGAGAGAGAGAGAGGCAGCTGCCACTCTCCCCTCCCGCGCCAGACGCACCGGGCGGCGGAGGCCGCGCGACGACCTCCAGCCACCCTAGTGTGTGGCCTGCGGGCGCTGGGTTAGGGGACCCACCGCCCGATCAGTAACAGGCCCGAGTAGGCGGCGCGACGTGTTCCACGCGCGCCTCTCAGCAGGACGTGGGGCTAGGCCCCACAAAGGAGAGAGGTCCGCCAGGGGCTGGCGGACCGAGGCCTGCCGGGGTCGCGGTGCATGCAGCTGCGAATCCCGCGACCCCGGCCCACGGTCAAGTGATGGAACATCGTGGTGGTTTTAGCCGGTAAGAGTCCGGCACACCCCCCCGTCTTCCCCAGACGGGGGATAGTCCATGAGGATTTCCCCACGCAAAAAAAAAAAAAAAAAAAAAGATGTTTGTTCTTACTTTATGATCCTGCTAAGCAGTTTAGAACCTCGGTGTCCAGTGGCAGGATGCACCGCATGCAGAAGGTTGATAATTTAGAAAGTCGAATATTTGAGACTTCCCCAAATCCTTACTCAGCAATTACTGATAAATCAGTAATGACAATAATGGTAATTCCGTTCTCTTAGGAAATAGTGTCATACCCGGAATTTCCACATCGTTAATTAAAACGAAAAAAATATGACTAATTAAGTAGGTGATTTTATGCCCATTAAATAAAGTACTGCATTTACTGTTCCAATATAGCAATTAGTTTGATGTTAGTCGTCATATGGACCGAGTGTGAATTAGATAGTTGTTACTGCAAATTATAAATTTACTACGGGACGTGAAATTCAATAGCAAAAATGTTTATTATAAGAAGAAATATATGTTACGTGGTGTTATGTGAGTAAACTTTGACGTGTTATTTAAGTATACACGCTGACATTTAATTGGTTGATTTGCTAGAACAAACTTTGTTCAGACGGTGGCCTACTACCATTCTATGGCACCAAATAAAAAAAAAACGTCGTTGATCTTTAAAAGAAACACAAAAAGACAAAGTTAATTAAGTCAGAGGTCGCCATGATGGTTCAAGTTATTTGCAGGGGTTAATGTTTGAACACGTTTGAGCAACATAAGACTTTTTAAGAACGCTCGAACGCCTAGTACCTATTATTTTTTTAAGTATTGTTTTGATGCTGTAGAATGGTAGTAGACGGAGTAGACCACGGTCTGAACATCGTTTGTTCCAGTAAAGCAACCAATTAAATGTCAGCGTGTACCTAGTCTTGCCATAAATCGTCGGTTCAAAGGTAAAACTCATTTTGTGGCATAATTGACTAATGGAGATAATTAAGATATTGCGATTTTTTTGTCTGAAAATTACAGAGAATTTGGAGCTAAAGACTTTTTTCACTTCACAGTTTTGTTAGGGAGCACAATACGCACTTAGTGATTTTTTCTATCGCAGCAAAATCTCATTTTGGGTCAAAATATCACTGTTTGGTTCATAATGTTTCTATAGCTAGCTAATGTTATGTCTATAATTCTGTGTCCCTCATGCTTATTACTACGTTCATATTATTTAGTGTCCAATAGATAATTGTACGAATCACACGTCTTTTCATTTCCAAAATACCACAAATCAAATCTCAACCTTATCACCTGAACAGTCACTTAGTGTGTTTTACCTTTAAACCGACGAAATATTGTTACGAAGAAAATTTTTTTTTTTATTGCAAATAATATTTATTACTTTTACAGTGTGTTAGTTTAATACATAAATATAAAACAATTTAAAATATAAAAGCTTATTCGAAGTGGTCTCCATTGGCTGCAATACAGTCCTTTAAACGTTGAGGCCAGTTATCAATAGAAGCACGCACTCTTTCCATGGGAAAATTCTTCACTGCCAATCGTATGGATTGTTTTAGGGACTCCAAATTATCATGGCGTTTAGAGCAAGGCATATAGGTTATTCCTTCTTCACCAGTTGGCTTAAGGTGCAGGTAAAAGGCGATTTAGTGTTTGCTAAATCAACATACTCAATTATAGCGGTCACCTAGCCTAGCGTGGTGAATAAGGCGATGCCTCTATGTGACCGTTCATTGGAGTGGCCCATGGTCAGTAATGGATGTTTGTTTAAAAAGAAGAACACTTTAATCTGATTATGTTCAGCGGAAATATTTTTTAATATTTAGTTTATTATCTCTGTGTGTTGTCTATGTACACATCTGTTTTCTTTTTTAGTACTTTTCAAAATAAAATTACTAGGAGCCCAACAAGTTCCCAATACAAGCAGTAATCAAGGCAACTCACTAAGTTCGCTACAGCCGAGGTTTTCCGATCCCGGCGCCATGGGATTCCCAAACTTTGGCTCGGGAGGATTCGGAAATCCGACAAGTAATTATCCCATGAATTCCTTTTCTCCTTTCGGAAATCAGGTAAAGTTTATAACAAAGTATTTAATTAATTATCTAACTTTTAGTTTTTACGGTATGGAATGCGATTCATTTGAAATTTAAAAACAAAGATTTCTTTGGCGTAAATACAAAATATTTAATAAATTATTTTTATTTGATCGGATCGCTTAACAAGGAATGAAGTAAATAATATTATTTCCATGCGGTTTCTATCAAATAATACACTAGCCCCTTTCTACCCGAGGGTGTCGTAAAAAGGTGAGTGATTATGCGTCAAGTGCATCAGCAACAGTGCCTTCTTTTCTGCCAATACAATCATACTGAGATCACCAATCTATCCACTAAGTACGGTGATAATCGAAGACCTTCCGAGTAAATCAGTCAGCCCCCATGCCACCTTTCCTGACTGGATTACCTTTTTACCGCGGCTGGAGCTAATCTCGTTCAGCTCATACGAGAGAAGAGTGGCAATTAATATCCCCCAATGACTATCCCCTATAGTTTATATAAGTGACAATTGGTAGGGCTATTCGTTAGGGTTCAGCTCTGGAGGTTCAGCGGCTGATATGATGATGATGAAAAGTTCTAGTAACTTCTTGCTGCAGTCTATAAACATTAATACTGGTTCCTTTTTTTCAGAATAACAACATGCAACAGCCTCAGCAAGGATCTGGTTTAGGTCTTCAGAATCAAAACCCAAATCAAGGCAACTTTCAGAATACACCGAGTCAAGGAAGCTATCCTAATCAACAAGGTTATCCGTATGGAGATGACATCAATCCAGGCCAAAACTATCAACGGCCACAGTATCCTAATAGACCGAACGACGGATCAATGTATCCTAGTCAAAACCCTAATCAAGGAAATTTTCAGAACAGACCGGTTCAAGGAGACTTGCCTGACGAAGGTGGTTATCCATATCAGGGAGACAATATGAACCAATACCCGAGCTATCAACAGCCATCGTATCCTCACAGACCAAACGATGCCTCGATGTATCCAGGAAACATAAACAGACCTTATCAAAATGGAGGAAGGCCTTCACTCCAAGATGGAAATTATAACCAACCAATGCCTGGGCATGGTCGTCCGGGTAACTTCCAGTATCCTAATCAAGGCGGACAATATCCTTCTCAGGGAAATTATCAAGGCAATGGCAACCCAAATATCAGACCAGATCAACTGAACAATAATTTTCAGCCTGATGACTTAAGTAATTTGCCGGATACAAATATACAGTTTCCTGATAGTCCGTATCAAAACCAGCCTGACCAATATTATCCACAAAACAATTTTCAAAATCAGAACAATCAACATTTTAGGCCAGGACGATCTAATAATTTTCAACCTTATCCATCTAATAATGATCCTAATAGTAATATACAGTTTCCAACGGACCCTGCATTGGGTGAAGATGGAGATCAATCAGGGATTCAGTTTCCTAATTCGCGTATTACGAACCAGGGAGGACCAGTAAATGTTCCAGGCTCAGCTCTTAATCCAGGAAATTATAATAATATACCTCAAAATTATAATAATATACCTCAAAATCAGCCTCAATCTAACAATCAAGGAATGGGTTCCCTTGACGGTCAAAATTATAATAATAACACAGTGGCCATTTTGGGAAAACCGGTGATCGTACCACCATCAACTACTTTGCCGGGTCAAGTTGTGTTTGATAACAGGTAAATTGACATGATAATTAATTCGTAATTTATCACTATTAGTTATGATTTTGTTATTCGATAGTAATGGTCATTATATTATGACCTGGATTTTACGTTGACGGAGAATGTAAAATGTAATACTTATTTGTTATACAAGAGTGCAAAGTTGCTTTTTAACCGCGTGTTAAATTTTGATGACCGATCAAGCGAAGGATTCTGAAATTGAATCACGAGCGTAGCGAGTGATTCAAAAATTAGAATCCTGAGCGTTAGTGAGGGAATCAAAAGAGCACGAGGTGAAAAATCTTTGCACTCGAGTGCAACACGTAAAGAACAATGATCACTCGGCTAACATGCTTGAACTAGTAAAATCTAACAAAACGTAACTTGATGAAACATAATGTCGTTTCATTCGCCTACATAAATATAAATAAGTACAGCCTTCAATATATTTTTAAAAGGTCGGAGAGACAAGATATTTTGCCACTTCCATTAACAAATTCAAAACGTGATGCAATTCCAAGCCCATTAAACGAATGCCAAGTCAACAAGAGTAGAAGATCAATCGGAGTCTGTAAGCAATGCAAAAATATAAAAAAAAAGGGAAAATAATATAAAATCGCACAGAACACCAAAGAATATTGTAACAATAAGCGAGGAGAACACAGTCGTCGCCGAAACTATAACGACATGGTTACCATGGACACGGTCAGCGCAGAAAACCACAGATTAGTTAATAGTAGCTAGCTACAGAAAACCGTCAATTTATTTTTACTTGTCAAGAATAGGGAGGGACGTAATCAATCGATTTATGACAGTATCGATTTTTAGATGTAAAATCATTAGTTTTTTATCTAATTCATGGCTTTATTAAAACAATTTACCACGAAGTAACATCAAATTCTATTAGTGGCTAAGCTTAGTATAATATTGATGTGAGTTTATACGGTTGACATTGCCTGGGATTTTATTTCGATTTATGAAATAAAATCATAATAGACTAGAAAAAGTATGGACTTCTCTAGTAACGTAAGTAATTACGGATGCGTTCGAAGTTAGATATTTTATACAGCGTTCTGATAAATAGAATAGTATTTTTAAAATAAGATTATCTAAATTACCCCATCTTTTAAAAATAAACGAAGATATCCAATAAATACACTAACAATGCACTAACATATTGGTGACAGTTTCATCTCGGGAACAGTTTCTGTTTTTTCCTAGTACAAAGTGACCATTGTTCTTTTCATCCTACCTCGGCGAGGAAGTGACTTAATATAAAAAAAAAAAACTTCCACGTCGCTAGAATCACTCATTTTAGGTTTTTCACTTCTTTTCAAGTTTCTTGTTTTTAACCTAAGGTTATATAACAAGACGTGAAAAGAAATAGGCGCGCGTAAAGAAAATTAAAAAAAAGTAATACACCAAGAAGGTTCCGAGTCTGAGTTTTAACAAATTAGAAAAGGTAGTATGATAAATTCGGCACCATGGAGGTAGAAGTAAATAGGTTTAATGAAGTTTTAAATTCACAAACTTGGTGCACACGATGTTCTAAATTCAATTTACTTTATCCTCTAGCGGATACTAACGGCTTTTGCACTCAGATATCGAAGAGCAAAAATACTTTTTTCCGAGATGGGGGGATGAAAATGTTTTTTGTTTCTAGTACAGAGAATCCGACTCAAAAGAAGTGTGTTCAGGACTGCCAGGCGACGTCAGAATATAATCCAGTATGTGGTAGCAATAATGTGACGTACATTAATCCAGGAAAATTTGTTTGTGCACGCAATTGTGGCGAAGGTGAGAGCACAAAAAAGTAGATTATATTTTTACATAATGATAACATACACACATCAAAAAAAGTTTGCGATCACTAACATAAGCTGATATAATTTTTTAAATTAAACTTTATCAACAATTGAACTGTTTTATTGTTTTATATTCTAAATCTATATTTTTAAATAAAGAATCTAAAAAGAAGAAGAAATCATAATATAATCTACCGTAACAAAAAAGATTTCGATTTTTCAAAGTGATCGCAAACTTTTTTTGATGTGTGTACGTATAGATATATACAAGGTTAGTCAGAAACGGAATACTAATCCGCGGGCGACTTAAAATTATCACTGATGACTGTTATAAAGAAAATGTTAAAATTAAAATTTAATAATTTGATAATTTTTATTTCCATGCAAAATAATTATGATTTCAGTTTTTTCAAAAATGCTTCATCCGCCCTTTAGTTACGAATTCAGAAAGTGTAGCTTCTAATCTGTGACACTAAATATGACCTAAAATGTAAATACAGCTGATCATAGGTAAGGATGGATAGATTTTAGCGTATTTTTTATTAATCTTTGATCAGCTATTTCTTAAACTATTGACTTTTGGGGAAAGTTGTAAAACAAAAGTTATTCATTATTATGGGTTCTTTGACACCCTTTCGGATTAGTACCCCCTTTAATACTAACCTTGTATACGTGCTACAATTAAAACTCAACCTTAAAAAATAACTTTATGGTATTAATTTATTTTTCAGTCGTATATCTTCACCAGACAGGCAGATGTGCTGGTGATGCAGATTTTATTTAAATAAGCTAAACAATAATTATTTTATATGTAAAACATGAGAAAGGTGAACATTATCGTAAATCTTAAAAATAATGATATGCGTAGACACTACACGGAACTCTTGTGATATAAAAAAACTGGATCATCAAAGTTTTTAGAGCTGTATTCAGATCTCGGTCACGTAATAAATAGTTTTTCCACTTGTTCCATTTTTACTTTAGCGAGGTTTTTCAAACAGTATTAAAAAAATAATTATAATGTGGTTTCCCTAGTTTAAATATTGTTTATGTTAATGACGTTATCGTAGATTTACATGTACATTAGAGTTAGGTTACGTACGTAACCTAACTCTACGATATTCTGTATATACCTACAAGGTTAGTTGGAAAGGGGGTACTAATCCGTAGGCCACATAAAGTATCACTGAAGATGGTTTTAAAGCAAGTGTTAAAATTTCTAAATTCAATGAGATATTTTTATTTCCATGTAAAATAATAATTTCTTTAGTTTTTTCAAAAATTCTTCGTCCCTAGGTACTTTAGTTACGAATTCAGAAAATGGAGCTTTTAATTCGTGACCCCAAATATGACCTGGGGCCCAATACTTCTAAAATAAATCTTGATAAATCACAACCGAACCAAGGCCGAACCGTTCATTCAGACAGTTCTCATAACATCTAATGTACACATGAATGCAATAAAAAGTTTGAGTTTGAGTTCTCAATTTCAAAAGCTGTCGAATTGTTTGACACAAAAAACAAAATCAATCATTTTGAAAGTTTTCGAAAACAAAAACTGACTGACGGTTGTGGTTCGATTGCGTTTGGCAACAATTTATTTTAGGAGAATTAGGCCCCTGAAATGTAAACACAGCTGATCATAGCTGAGGATAGATAGATTTTTGTATATTCTTTGAACAGCTATTTCACGTAAATTATTGACTTTTGGGGAAAGTGGTAGAACAAAAGTTAGTTATTATTATGGGTACTTTAATACCCTTTCGGATTAGTACCCCCTTTCTAACTAACCTTGTAGAGCGTGCTATTAAAATCAAGATTGTTTTTGGTATGTTTTTTATATTATTTACTTTTTTTAAACATGAAGTACGTAAGTACATGACTTTTATTTTTATATTTCAACACATTGAATACCTTCAATCCGCCTCGCGTCCATTTATAATAGGGATTCGGGTTGTAGACACTTACAGGTTTAAGAGCATCGAGGTGGATTTTGATTTATTGCTATGTTTTTGTAATAATAATGCTGAAGGAATCAACCAAGCATCGCCTAATCTAACTGAGACGACTAGTGTCTGGCCAGTGGATATCAATAAATACTATTCGAGTATGTACACATTCTTGAGTTTTTAGTCAAGTAAACAGCGTTTGTGGATACTCAGTTAAGGCTTTGAGTTTGGAGTTGCAACTAAACATACTCGTATGTTAAACTTATCGTATATTGACTGCCTCGTTGGTCTAGCGGTCGCAAGCGCGACTGCTGATCGTGAGGTCTTGGGTTCGATTCCCAGGTCGGGCAAAGTGTTATTGGGTTTTTCCGTGTGGAATTTCTCAGTAGCAGCCCGGAGTCTGGATTTGTGCCCGGTCGATGGCAATAGGCTCGCCCCCTATTACATGGGACGTAAAACATAACGGCGAAATGTGGGTGTGCATACACCTCTGTCAACCCTTCGTGTAATACAGGCGTGAGTTTATGTATGTTAAACTTATTCGCTTAAGATCGCTCTCTGATATGTCGGTGTGGTATCGTCTTGCCCGGTTTATTCGATATCGATTCAGTATCGAAAATGATACCGTACCGATAAACAAACGAAAGTACGAGCATTAAGGCTCAATCTATACCGCCGCGGAATGGAATGGAAGCGACGAAAAAAACGTCTTCCGGGGAATCCTCACGACCTTTTTTGGCTCGTATTTAGTTTGCTCTTTATACAATTGACATAAAGTTCATTATGCTATGTACAATTTCGTCGCTTCCATTCCGCGGCGATGTAAATTGAGCCTAATTCACTGGAGTAAACTGACAGGTGCTAATGTCAAACAACAATTCGATTCGATAGTAAGACGATTAAATCAGACTTAGAAGTTGCCACAGCTTTTGAACACTTCTTCGCGGACATTCCAGTCTCAACTACGAAATCCCTGAAGTCATCCCCCACTGTTGCGGAATCCCTATTAAAAGAAAATGTTAATGTGTGTAATGATGAATTAAATTTCCGATGTGTAAGTGGTAAAGATATTGTAAAAACTTTCAATACCCTTAATGTCAAAAAGACCGCCGATCTTTGGGGTAACTCCGTTGAGGTTACGAAATCTATTAAAAACATAGTAGCACCTGAGTTAGCTGTAATTTTCAATAAATGTATTGACGGTGGTGTATTTCCTGACTTAATGAAAGATAGTAAGATTATACCTTTATTTAAATCAGGTAGCACATCTGACCCCACAAACTTTAGACCTATTTCTGTGCTACCCACCTTTAGTAAAATATTTGAAAAATTAATCCTTAATCAGTTGCAAACCCACTTTAATAAAAATAAGTTATTACATAGGAAACAATTTGGTTTCACAAGAGGTCGCTCTACAACTGATGCTGGTGTTGAGCTTTTAGGTAATATTTTCAATGCCTGGGAGGATTCACATGATGCCTTAGGCATCTTTTGTGACTTGTCTAAGGCATTTGATTGCGTTTTTCACGAGACATTGGTCAGGAAACTAGATCACTACGGAGTTAGAAACACCGCTCTGGATCTTCTTATTTCGTATTTGGGTAATAGGATCCAGAGAGTGGACGTTAATGGGAAGAGATCTCCGGGGTCTGTGGTGACAATGGGTGTTCCACAGGGCTCAATTCTTGGCCCATTCCTGTTTCTCGTTTATGTTAATGACCTACCTTATCTCATAAAAGATACTCAAGAGATTGTGTTGTTCGCAGATGACACATCACTGTTATTCAAACTTAAACGGCAGCAGCCGGTTACTGTCGATGTTAATAACGCTCTCTCTGAAGTAGTGCACTGGTTTAATGTTAACAATTTACTTTTGAACGAGAAAAAGACTAAATGTATTAGATTTTTGACACCTAATGTTAAGCAGGTGAAAACCAGTGTAATAATAAATGGAGCCGAGTTGGATCTTGTGAACACCACTACGTTCTTGAGTATAACTTTAGACTCGAAACTGCAGTGGGGCCCACATATAAATAAATTGTCGAAGAGACTCAGTTCTGCAGCTTACGCGGTCTATAAGATACGCTAGCTAACTGATGTAGAGACAGCCAGATTGGTATATTTTAGTTACTTCCATAGTGTTATGTCGTACGGCATTTTGTTGTGGGGAAATGCCGCCGACATTCAAACTATCTTTGTTTTGCAGAAGAGAGCTATTCGAGCAATTTATAACCTTAGCTTTAGGCATTCACTGAGGGATAAATTTAAAGAAATTAATATAATGACGGTCGCATCTCAATATATTTATGAAAATTTGATGTATGTTAAGAAAAATATTAGTTTGTTCTCTAAGAACAGCGACATTCATAGCGTCAATACTAGAAATAAAAATAAACTTATACTACCAATGACTAGGCTCCAAAAAATTAGTAATTCATTTAGGTGCCAAAGTATACGTTTCTACAACAAGATTCCAAGCAATATTCAAGAATTAAGTCTCAATAAATTTAAGTCCTTCATAAAACAGAAACTTTGTAATAAGGGTTTCTATAAAGTTAAAGATTATATGGACGATAAAAATGCTTGGAATTGAGCCGCTCGCTCTTATCATAGAGATATCATTGAAATCATTGAAATTATTTCATATATTTTTTAGTTTTTTCTATTTTTGACATTCTGCATGATGATTTATTGATAATTATTCTAATTATTATTATTGAATTATTATTATTGATTTTTTTTTTTTTTTAACTTGACATTTTGTCGACTATTATTATTAATATGTCGTTTGTTTTATATTATTTTTTATTTTATTAAATTGTGAATGTGAGTACTATGTAGGCTAGATTTATACATAAATTTCGTAGAACTATTTGGCGGTTTGAGTATTTTTTTTTGTGACCTACGCAAATGTCCGGCTGATTGGTGTCGTCGTGCGTCGGGTCGTTGAGCTCCCTAAAATAAGGTTGAGCTACACGATGGCTGATGCATGCGTGCCGTCAGTTGGGACAGGTCAACTCAAACCTGCTATGGCTCTTTCCTCAAAAGGCCATTCCAAACGTTGCCCTACATTGTTACACTCGCATAGTTTTTATACCACAATGTCTGGACTTTAAAAGAGACGTTGACCTCTGAGTTTGTTTCGGCTTTTCTTCTCAGAGCGAGTCAGATAGGAAATGCCGGCGCCATCTAGTCTTAAAAAAAAAACTTACATTGACTTGTAAAAGTGTCTGTAACAGATTTATTTACAGAAATAAATATCATTTATCATTTATCAATGCGTTACTGTCAAGCAACAATGATAGAACCTGTCAATTTGGAGTAAATTAATAATCCTACACTTTAGTTCTTATTCTAAGATCCTACATTTTATAGAAGTCTTGTCATGAAACGTTGTTACCAATAGGTTGTCATTTTAACAGGAACCTTGTGTATGAATATGGTTTGAGGTACATAGACGTGACAAACCTTTGATCTCCGAGGAGACTATTATCGGCTTTGCAGTAATGAAATCCGTCTGCATCTGAGAATTCCAGCAGCCATTTTCTGTGAATGACATTATGTAGACTATAACTCTGTGTTAACGTGTAACTTGTTCTATAGACACGTTTGCCTAATTAGAAGAAAAAAAATGTAAATATCTAGATTGTAAAGCTCTTACAACGTGGGTCTGCGTGTGATTGATAAATCATCGGCTAACAATCAATCATTATTGTGGTGTTTGAAAGAAAGAAAAAATATTTATTCTGGACTCACACAGGCCGTTAGAGAAACAAAAATAATGTAGAAAAAAAACAGGATACAAATTTAAACAACCTGCACGAGGTCAAAAAAGGCTCCTACCTGAGCATAATGCTGCGACATTTAAAAAAAAATGTCGCAACGCTGGTTTTCAGTTAGGATCATAGTGATGCCGCGGGCAATAACGAACACAGATAAATAAATAAATAGATAACGTACAATACTAGAATTAAAATAATACTAAATAAAAGCAAAAGATAGTTTATAGTTTTAGCGTTTAAAGGGATAATAGATTCAAAACCTGGCACTACTTATTCAAAATTATAACAAACAACTTCACCTAAATACTTGTTTACCAAAACGCTGTTGATTTTGTTACCGTTCCATTCGATGCCAAGTATTTTCGGTGTCCACGAGTAAAATCATGCCTTTGTGAAAGTAAAACAAGCTGGCAACAAAGCCACAAAGCTTCAATACCTAGCCGTCAGGCGGCGGCACGTTCTCAAACGATTGTCGAATCTCTGCTCACTTGTAGTAAATCGGAACTGTCGTTAAGCTTATCGGTTACATGTGACTCGTTTACTTCGATGACGTCACGATCTTATAACAAGCCAACTTCGTGGACGATAACAGACAATAATATTATGTTGACTATTCAAAATTATTTTACATAACCTCATTTTGTTTTTATATTTACGTCAATTTTCGTCACGCGATGAGCGCGGTGCGGTACCCACAGTAATTTTATCGCTTTAATTATGTATGACGCACTCAATTGAATATTACGAGGGGCAAAACAACGTACCGTACAGGTATATTTATTAGCCATAGTTAACAAGTAGAAAAGAATTAATGAATATGTTCATTTAAATAATTAAGCATATGGAGTCATAAATCGACTGGATACAGAAAGTAGAATACCTAAGTTTGTTGTAGTTTTTAGAGCGATTACGCACTGCATCCGATCCGAATCCGTGAAAATACGTTCCAAAGTAGCCATAGAACTATTTGTACGGTAGTTTACGCACTACATCCGGCATCCGTCATCCGATTTCTATCCGTCATCCGTGAGTCTCCAATTCGGAAGAAATATTGACGGACCGAAGTAGCCGTAGTAATGTTTGTATGAACGCTTTCGCACTACTTCGGATTCAAATCGGACGCCAAATGGATATGCCAAAGATGGCCCCTGAATTGTTTGAATTTGGATCAGAGATCGGAATAGTGCGTAAGCAACATCCGAATTCAGTCCGAGATTTTTACTCCAGATCGGTATTTTCACGGATTCGGATCGGATGCAGTGCGTAAAGCAACATCCGAATTCGGTCCGAGTTTTTTATATCCGTATTTTCACGGATTCGGATCGGATGCAGTGCGTAATCGCTCTTAGGGTTCCGTACCCTACGGGTGCCAACGGGACCCTATTAATAAGCCTACGCTGTCCGTCCATCCGTCCGTCTGTCCGTCTGCCTGTCTGTCATAGGGCTGTATCTTTTTATCCGTAATAGGTAGCCACGCAGTTGAAATTTTCATAGAATATTTGTTACTATAGCCTCTATCAGGGCTAATAATAAAAAGTCTAGAGCCAAAGGGAGTGTCCATAAAAGAAACATTGAAGAAAAATTTTTTTCAACGATTTTTTTTTCTGCTCTATCTTAAAACGGTACTACATACAAGCATGAAAGTTGGTATGATTGTAGTGCGTACTCTATAGTTAAGCAAAAAATAATTAAAAGAAAGAAAACTAGTCGTGGGACACCAGTCCGACCCGACTCGCACTTGGCCGGGTTTTTAGAATAGTAGTAGAGGTCACGATAATCCTAATCCTAACTAATATTGTAAATGCGAAAGTAAGTTTGTTTGTTTGTTACCTTTTCACGCCTAAACCACTGAACTGATCATCCTGAATGTTTGTTTACACGTTGTCAGGTGTACAGAAACGGCCATAGGTTACCTTTCATCCCGAAAAAAAGTACTGTTACCGAGGAAAACAAAAATAACGATAATAGATGGTGTCACGTGTCTTTCGAATCATAATTGAATTATATTAATATAGAATTTTGTAGTAGTGTCTTAAGAGTTGATTGTCAAATTCTAAATTAACGCGAGCGAAACCGCGGGCAAAAGCTAGTACACAATATATTTCGTACGAAGAGATTTAAAAAATAACCTATTTTAGGGACTTAAGACGCTAGTTATTCGTAATAGGAATTAAAACCTTTGCCTATTAAAATTTCACCAGCTTGAGATTTCTAATCACGTAACAATAAAATACTAATACAACTTATGTAAAGTCTCGTCCAATAAATGCAGGCACTTGGCCTTTTGATTATAAATGGTGAAGAGAGGTGCTAAGGCTAAGGGGGCAAAAAGGTGGAGTGGCGAGCAAAAAGGGTAGGTATGCCAAGAAAATTGTGTAAAAGCACCCTTGAGTGAATGTCGTCGACTGAGTGCGTTTATATTGTCATGTGGCGAATATGCCGACTGGTCGTCCTTTATTAGATTACCGGGATATATGGTGCACTCTGACTGCAAGAGATTCATGCTTCGAATATTAAATTGCCAGTACTATATGAAGATTGAAGGGGGAACGACTGGGCCTTTTACGCAGTGTCACCTCTTTAAGCAGGATTTGAAGAGGGGGGGATACGGTTTACTTTAGTGACTTTGAATTATTAATCGTGGCGTCTGAGCCTTGATGTTACACTTAACTTACTGTATACGTCTATAGTTTTATACTTAACTCTCATACTTACTAACTAGCTTTTACCCGCGACTTCGTACGCGGATCCTGTTGCTTATGCCAGCGACAACGGGGTCGTCAAAATCGAAGATCTGAAACGTCTGATGTCGAATTATAAGAGCCCGGAGACGGGAAAACAACGGGATGCGCGAGACGATTCGAGACGTTCCAGATCTTTCATTTTTGTAAGTCAACAGGAAATGCCCATCAGACTAAACAACTTTTGCTAAGACGTCATTCCTTTAAATATTATAGTGTCGCTGGGCTTTGGAGTTCCACAACAGGTGTTCCAGATCTTCAAATTTATGCTCACAGCAGAAAATGCTCTTCTCGTGCAATATTTTTTGCTATGAAACCATTTTTATATCTCTTATACTTTAGCTGGTCTGTTGCGGTTCTGCATCAGGTGTTCCATTTTCCAAAATAAATTATAGCCTATATGTTGCCCAGACTTAATGCCTATACAACAAAAAAACTTTTCTTCCCGTAATTCCGCAGCGGATCCCAAGGGTACACTGAATTAACAATAATATTGCAAATACTTTAAAAAAAAAATCCGTATAAACTATATTTGGGGTTTTTCTCTCAGGAGCTAATTAATATACAGCATGTAAGAGTAAACACCGTTGTCATTCAAACCATGGGTAGTTGACTTAAACATAAGAATATAGGACCGAGTAAAAAAAAATATACGTGCGACCAATGAGCGGCGCGGCGGCGCTACGACGCGGCCTACACGCACTCGATAGCGAGACAGCTGACTGACTGGGGTAGCGAATTGTGCGGGGCCGTGCGTCGGGCCACGCGGCGAGTTTCCCACGCCCCCGTCCCGCAGCTTGTTGCCCACGCGCGTAGGTTAAAATGCTTTTGTGAAAAAATGAAAATTTTATAAAAAAAAAGTTTTGTTATTTTTCATTGATTTTACGTTCTATGAATGAAACCAAACCACTGGTTTCAAGGATAACGGTGTTTACCCTTACAGCTTGTATAAAGACCGGAAGCGTTGCTGACCCTTGAAAAAGCAACATAAAGTTGGCCATGAGAAAAACAGCCGGTTGTCAGGTCAACATGAGCGGCTTTAAGCGTCTGCTCTTGTGACTTGTTTATTGTAATGGCAAAGCATGTAGTCACAGGAAACTGTGTGCGCTTAAATTGAAAGGGGAAATTGTTGGGGATGAGTAGTATGCGCGGTATGAACACAGTCTCACCGGCACCACACGCAGTGAGGATTGTAGCAACAATTATATTACCTTGTAAAGCGTTGACAATAAGATGGGTTCCGTTGCACAGTTTTGGCGGAGTTAAATTTCAGATCAGCATTATGGGAACACCGACTTTAAATCTTATTTTATGAGCAGGGAGACCACTCGCTGTAAGTGAATTGAGAAACTCAACTGGGTAATTAGTGGCGTCGTCCTGATCGACAACACTGTCGAAAGAAGTGCAAACCACTTCATCCCCTACAATATCCGCCAAAAATCTTTGATTAATTTTTGCAGCTTGATCATTTTTTGGGGGCAATATGGCGCGTTCGCATAACCATGAATTTTCTTGGTTTGGTATACTTTGAATGTTCCCAAATACCGATCGTATCAGTTCCTCTTCAGAGGCAACAATTTTTCCAAGTATTTCAGGAACAATCACCAGACCATTCTCTTCAGGAAGGAGACCTTCCCCAACTTTCAATAATAAATACTCCCGAAAACTCTTGGGCATGTGAATTACCACCAAGCTGGGCTCTTATATTTATGGAACTCAAGCGTAATCTACGCATCGACTTCTTGGTCTCTAGAGACCTGGACGTAGATGCGTAAATACGCTAAAAACGCAGGCGTGCTTCGCGATCCGAAGAGATTTCCACGGAGCGAGTTGCAGTCCGACGTTCTCGAACAGCATCTCTCAGCTCTTCAGTAGATTCTTGGGATTTTATGATCCTAAATCTTTTAGCTCCTTTGGAACATTGGGAAAGATTTGACCTCTTTCTAGGCATGGTTATAGTTTTATTCTGAAGATAATTATCTGATCAATTAAAATCTAAGTGACTGCTCCCCTGCGTTACCGGGTAGGCTACCGTGTCACGAAGATAAATGGAAAAGGAAATTAAACACTCAAATAACATAAGCCCGAAGGCATATTTATTCGATAAAATAAAAAATAATAATGGGTGTTTTGGCCAGTAGAGTAAAATTTTCAATGATATACCATCGTCATCGAAAATCAGTCCTAAACTGTTACCGCCTTCACCGCATGGAGGTACTCCCAGCTTATGTTATTTTAAAATTATACAGTGAAATTAGTGATAACTTTGATTTCCACATCAGATGTTTCTGATCTTCGATTTTTATAAGTCAACAGGAAATGCCCATAAGACCGAAAAACTTTTGCTAAGACGTCATTCCTATATATGTTATGGTGTAGCTGGGCTCTTGGAGTTCCACAACAGGTGTTCCAGATCTTCGATTTTTATAAGTCAACAGAGAGTGCTTATCAGATTGAACAACTTTTGCTAAAACGTCCTCCCTATATATGTTATAGTGTAGCTAAGCGCTTGGAATTCCACAACAGGTGTTCCAGATCTTCAATTTTTATACGTCAACAGAGAGTGCTCATCAGGCTGAACAACTCTTGCTACGACGTCATTCCCGTATATGTTATAGTGTAGCTGGGCTCTTGGAGTTCCACATCAGGTGTTCCAGATCTTCAAATTTATTCTCTCAGCAGAAAATGCTCATCACGTGGAACAATTTTTGCTATGGTACCATTTTTGTATCTCTTATAGTTTAGCTGGTCTGTTGCGGTTCTGCATCAGGTGTTCAAGTTTCTAAGATAAATTATAGTCTATATGTTGCCTAGATTTAATACCTATACAACAAAAAAATAATCATTGAAATCCGTCCAGTAGTTCCGAAGATTAGCGTGTACAAACAAACAGACACACAGACAAACAGACAAACAGACAGAATTTTTTTTTTGGATTCGTGCTCTATTACTGTTTCTAAACCACCCTCAATCATTTTTTTTTAAATATATTCAATGTACAGACACAGTTTTTTTACTGTTTTATTATATGTATATAGATATTATAAAGACGAAGGTTGTGTTTATTTCTTTTCGTATATTATTTACCTGTTACATATTTACCAAGTTAAGTCGGAAAACGGGGACTTAATTCGAAAGGGTGTTGAAGTACACATCATAATTAATAACTTTTGCTCTAAAACTTTCCGCGTAAGTCAAAAGTTTAAGCGAAAAAGCTGTTCAATGATCTCAAAAAAATAGGTACGCTACAATCTATCTATCCTCAGCTATGATCACTTGTGTTTACATTTGAGGTCATATTTGGGGTCACGGATTAGAAGCTCGATTTTCTGAATACGTATTTAAAGAAGTGATGAAGAATTTTTGAAAAAAAATACTAAAATTAAAATCATTTTGTATGGAAATAAAAATGATCAAAATTTTGAAATTTTAACCCTTGTGGTTTTAGACTGTCATCAGTGATACTTTAAGTGGCCTGAAGCTAAGTACCCCTTTTCTGACTAACCTTGTATACACACAAATTAACAGATTACTGGGATAAAGAGAGGGACTGCTCAATTTAAAGGAAATTTCTACTTTCTGCCAGCAGACCTGCTACAGGAAATTGCTTGTTTGGTTTCAGTTTTCCTTTATTTATTGCATATAGTTTAGTTTGTCACAGGGTATAAATATCTTGGGCAACGATATCCCGAGGGCGTTACTAATCTGTATCGTACTAGTAGTCCCCTCGGGACATCGTTCCGCATCTGTGCCTATTATTAGCCGGAGATCATACGGATAATCCCGATTTAAGCAATTGTCCGGTTTAATAGAGGCTAATAGCCTTATCCATAATGCCAGCAGAGTGTTCTATTTGAACATTAAAACGCCTTCCTTTAATCAGCTATCGTAACCATGGCGATTTCTTTATTTTCCTTAAAATACAATAAAATGCTACTCCCAAAGCTGCTAATACCCGTTCTCTAAAACGAACATTGTCAATTTGTTAGCGCGAAGTAATAAAAGACTTCCTTTCCCCTATATCCCTGAATTAAGTAGCTCAATGTTTGCTAACTAAGTCTCGGTAAACACAATTAAAACGGCATCTCGCGTGTGGACGGATTCCAAGAGACTTAGATATAATTTTCCGTAGTAAATCCGGGCTTTGAGGAGCCCTTTCAAATTCCCCCGTCCGCCGTAAAGGGAATTTTAACGATAGCAAATTGTCTATTTCGACTTGTCTTCTTTCCTCTAAAATTGTAGTCATACGGAGCGTTTTTAACTGGTGCCTTGTTGCAGCAGCGTGTCCGATTTCCTAGGGGAAAGTGTCCTCATTTAAGGTATTATACAACGGACCATTTTCTTTTTTAATTTGTGTTATATTTTTGTAAGGAGGCAGACGTATTGTTTGAATAATAATTCTTTGTGGTGAGGTCCAGATTACGAGTGAAGGAAAATGTATCTGAGGAAGCAGTGCATTTTTTATGATGACTGCGCCGTCAGCTATTCATACCGAAGTGCATAATACATTGGGTAATGAACACGGTGTGAACAAGATGATGATATCTATTGTTGTTGATGGTGGACTTTGTAATACTTTGTATTTATCATTGTATAATACATTGTAACGAGTAGTTTAAGATTACTGTTATTATGCCAACGTATATTTTAGATTTATCCTTTAAACTAAAACATATGAAATGTTCAGTGCAGTGATAGCCGCTTGAACGTTTGCCTTACATGTAGGAGGGTCCGATTTCGATTCCTGCCCGCATTTCTGTCTTTTCGAATTCATGTGTGGATCAGAATTTGATCTCATTCTAACGCGGCGTCTTACGTAGGCGGTTCAAAGCGACGTGAATTGCGAAGCGATCCGATGCGGTGACACGCGAATTCAATGTGATGCGGTGCGAAGCGGCGACTTTATCCTACGAGCTCGCGAACCGCCCGCCGCGCGCCGCTGTCATTCAGTAGCACTGTACGGCACCGCATCCAGTTCGCGCAAAAATATCAAACCAACTGATATTCGCGCCGCGCCGCGCCGCACCGCACTCCACGTGCGTTTGGTCGTAGGCCACTTCAATAGTTATCGACTGTTTGTTGTTTTCGCGTCGTGCCGCACCGCTTCGCGTCGCTTCTACACTCACGTAAGACGCCGCGTCAGAAGAAGCCCGTACCTTGCAGTGTGGGAATAACAGGCTGATTATTTAAGAGTATGAAATGTTTAGTCGGGGTATGAAGTTAGTTAGGTAAGATGTTTGGGCAGCAAGCGCGCTGACTTCCCGCCGTTGCCTTTTTCATATTGACATTATGAAATATATTACACGTCAACACGACACACGATTTAATGCTCTAATTTGATTGGCAAGTTAATTGTTGGGTTGGAGAGGTGCCGTTGCGGTGCCGGTATAGTGTGCCATGACTTTTAGTCGACACCTTAGCATAAGCCGCTTAAAAACATGATGATGTTTAACAAGTAAACTATGTTGGTAGCTCTAAAAACGTTCCATCTCGTTCTTGTTTTACCTGTTAGTAAAAGATAGCAGTATTTTTAGTTAGACCAACGAGGCAGTCTACCTAGAGTGACTGCCTTGTTGGTCTAGCGGTCGCAAGCGCGACTGCTGAGCGTGAGGTTCTGGATTCGATCTCCAGATTGGGAAAAGTGTTATTGGGGTTTTCCATGTGGAATTTCTCAGTAGCAGCTCGGAGTCTAGATTTGTGCCCGGTTGATGGCAATAGGCTCGCCCCCTATTATATGACAACCACAACGGCGAAATGATGGTGTACTTTACACCTCTGCCCAACCCTTCGGGCAATAGGCATGATGTTATGTTATGTTATTTTGTAAAAGCTAATACTCAGATTTTATTTGTTGGTTTGTGCAAATATTTTATGTAACGTAATGAATACAATAGAAATAAAATTTCGCAGTAAATGGAATTTCATCGGCCAGATTATGATGAGACTAATTGGTTAACGAGAGTAAAAAAAGAATTGCTGTTACGCGTGTAGAGGCGAGGTTACAGAAATTTATTTTAATTGCTAAACTGTTTAAATGAAAAAAAAAAGTCACATCCTGTAATGATAGATAAGATATATAGATATTAACCCTTATTCATTGCAACAAAACACACAAAATACAATAGCACTATTACAAAACAAATTAAAGAAAAGAAAAAGACATATAAAACAGATGAAAACCGTGCTAGTGCGAGCCGGACTCGTGCATCGAAGGTTCCGTACCTTAGAAGGAACCGCACAACTAAGTTTGTTTGTAAATGATTTTTCTGATTTCTAAAAAAAATGCTAGATACAAAGTTTCTTTTTTTCTCTAATAATTACCTAAATCTCCATCAACCCGATTTATTCCAGATTTTTCGCTTTGAAAACTTGGGACATAAAGGGGGGGAAAGGTATTTTTACAGACATTCGACCTTCTTGTATCACTACATAGTATAAAACAAAGTCGCTTCCCGGTCTATCTGTCCCTACGTGTGCCTTAGATCTTTAAAACTACGCAACGGATTTTGATGCGGTTTTTTTTAATAGATAAAGTGATTCAAGAGGAAGGTTTATTTATTTATTTATTTACTTAAGGATCTCTGACAAAGGATATACACAAAAAGATAATGGTAATAATTCGCTTAGATTATATGACCAGTGTACTCCTTCAATTATGAGAGACCACAACATGCAAAAATTATACAAAGCAATTAAAACTAATATTATGTTACTGGCAAACAAGCAATAAAATTAGAGGTAAACAATATGTTTTCGTTATGTAAACGATTAAAAATTAAATTAAATTAGTTACATTAGGGCCTCATAGACCCTTTTTTTAAACTTGGTTGAAGAGAAAGTGATATTAATATTCGAGACCTCTAGTAAAAATATATTTTATAATGTGCAAATAAAGTCCTTTTATATGATACCACTCTTGAGTTAATAACAGCATTTTAAAATTTCAGCCCCCACTTCGGTCGCTATTGCAATGGTAATAAAAATATTTATTCAATTTTTTCACTTACAATACTCGTATTAATGAACAAGCATTATTTAAAACTATTCCAGTTTCAAGTCGATAGCAGTTCCTGAAATAAGCAGCATTGACAGACGGGCGGACGGACAGACGAAGTCGCAACATAAGGGTTTATTTTAGTACGGAACACTAAAAACGGAAATAAAAATATGATTTATCTCTACTCTGTAAATAGTTTATCCTACCAGTCTGTAAATGTCCTCTATAGAACATGTAGCTCCCATTGATAGCAACAATGAAGGTTCAAAAGGGAAATTTTATATTTTGCTAATGGATTTCTTGTTTAAATTTTTTTTTTTTTGGTACACCACTTTTACCATTTTATAATTTGACATTGAAGAGCGTGGCTTCCTAACACAGGTACAATACGGCCGACGTATCTTGGCGAATCTGAAGTTCATTGTTTGGCTGCGCAATAAATCTTTTAGAAACGAAATCGTCTACTGCGTAGCTAATCAGCTAACTTCAGACTGGCCAAGATACGTCGGCCGTATTATATATATTTCACTTAAAAGGAGATCCCTATGTAAGATTTACTGTGAAAGTTGTACAAGTTTCAGCAATAAACAATTCACTTTATTAAAAAAAATGGCTTTATCGTCATGCCTGGCAAACGGATTGGTGATCACAGTTTGTTGTTAATTTTCTCCCGTGTGCGGACGGGCTAAAATATAAAACTTCCTCACCGCACGCTGGGAATAAACGCGTGTTGTTAGATTCAAAAAAACCCAGCATGCTTGGTGGTAGGATCTATACGATAAGCCTGACTAGCTACCACCCTCACATTAAAATCCGGCGCCAAGTAGTTTACTGTGTTTCGTCGTGTGTATGTGAGAGTCAGAGGGGTATAGGGGAATCCCTCTATATCTATGTTACTTGGATTCGTGTGCTCCATCTTAGACCCTGTCTGCGCTTACCATCAGGGACGAGGGTCAAGCGAGACCAAGTCAAATAAGGACGCTGCTAGAGTCACATGCAGGTGCCGATTCGCGGACCAACTGAACTTAACTAAAAATACATAACTTATCTATTCATAGTTTTCCTGTTCATCCAAAGGTTGTCTGGTAGATATCGCTATCAGCGATAAGACCGTCATTGTCATCATCATCATCATCATTCAGCCGAAAGACGTCCACTGCTGGACATAGGCCTACCCCAAGCATCGCCACATGTGCCGGTCCTGTACTCCATGTTGGGGGGGTTTGCCATAATCGCCACGCTTGGCAGGCGGGTTGGTGATCGCAGTATGGTTGTTAAAGTACTCAGAGAATGCTGCTGCCCACCCTCTAATGAATCCCTTAGTCGCCTTACGACACCCATTGGAAGAGATGGAGTAGTGTTATTCTTTACGTCGCGCATCACACCGCCATTGTACCCTTCAATATATGATATTGTATATGAGCTGTGTTACAATTTTGGTGTACAATAAAGTATATTCTATTCTATAACATCACGCCTGTATTCCGAGAAGGGTTGTTATATAGAGACGTATAGTGCACCCTCATAGAATATAGCCAACAACCGGGCACAAATCCATTCTCCGCGCTGCTACTGAGTAATTCCACATGGAAAAACCTAATAATACTTTGCCTGGCCAGGGGATCGAACCCAGGACCTCATGCTCAGCAGTCTCGCTTGCGACCGCTAGAACAAAAAGACAGTCACTCTAGGTAGACTGCTTTGTTGGTCGAACTAAAAATACTGCTGTCTTTTACTAACAGGTAAAACAAGAAAGAGATGGAACGTTTTTAGAGCTACCAACAAAGTTTACTTGGTAAACATCATCATGTTTTTAAGCGGCTTATGCTAAGGTGTCGACTAAAGGTCATGGCACACTATACCGGCACCGCAACGGCACCGCTCCAACCCAGCAATTAACTTGTCAATCAGATTAGAGCATTAAATCGTGTGTCGTATAATATATTTCATAAATATAATTAATATTAGCCTGTAGCTGTCCCACTGCTGGGCAAAGGCCTCTTCTCATACAGAGAAGGAACGAGCATTGATCGCCACGCTTGCTCACTGCGGGTTGGCGATTTCAGACCATAAGTCCAGGTTTCCTCACGATGTTTTCCTTCACCGTTTGTCAGTGGTGTCTTAGATTAACTAAGAAAGTACATATGAAATTGAAAAAGTCACATTGGTACATGCCTGGATTTGAACCAGCAACCCGGTGCTTAACAAGCGGGGCTGTAACCTCCGGGCGACCACGACATTCCATATATACACATACATATATTTCATAAAATGTTAATATGAAAAAGCCAACGGCGGGCAGTCAGCGCGCTTGCTGCTACCATACAACTCGACTCGCAGCCAGCGCGCCGACTGCGTGCTTACGGCGCGTCGACTCCAAGTCGCCAGCGAAACAACGTCGTGAAACACATTATGAAAACGTACAAGTCCTAGGCGTGTTCAATCACAAATGCCATATAACAATTGTGTTCGCGGTGATAGGAAGCTTGCATCTCGCGGCCGGTGCGCGGACTGCGAGTTTGCACCTCGTGGACGACGCGTAGTTAGCGTGCTGGCGGCTAGCCGTAGCCTCAATTCGAGGCGACGCCGTGCTGCAGCTGTGCAGTTGCTGTGCCGGTATAATATGCCACGACCTTAAATCTGTTTGGAAATTTTAATCCAATCTAAGACAGCTCTTATGTTCTTTCATCTCTTGCTTGTTTTTTGCACATAAAGGAGAGAGAGCATTTTTAGTTAAGTTTAGTCGTGGTTCAACAAAACCTTTTTCCTAACCCTCCCTACCTTTTTCCTACATGCAGCAAAGGCTGATTTTAACTTGAACGCGGAATATAAGCTCATTTAAAATTCCATAATAAAATGTTTGATGCACACTCTATGTGAGTTTATGCGCTTTTCACGCGGATGTTCATAAAATATTAATCTTTGTAGTGAAACATTTCCGTTGCTTCATAAATAAAAGACTTTTACTTTGTATTTTTGTTATAAAACGGAAGAGGATTAATTTAGGTATGGTACGTCCATTTTTTGCTTTAACGGTATTTAATAATAAAGTATTAGGTAATATATGATGTCGTTTTAGAATGTAAACTCAAAAAAGTTTAGCTTTCTATTATACATCGAATGTTGCAAAAACGTACAGCTACATGCTACGCCGTAGCAACTCTACGTTAATAGACGCTACGCTACGTGAGCTACAAATCTACGATAGTAGCCGATTACACGATTTGTACTTTCCGATTCGTATTTGAATTCACGTTTCGTACATTTCATGTTTGGATAAAGTATTTCATTTTATTACACGTATTGGATAAAAGTTTAACTGTTAATATTTAGTGTAAACAGAACTGCCATATTTGTATCTCACTCAGTATTCGGCACGTAACCAATGCATTCATTCAACAGAAATATGAAGGTTAATAATATTATTAAACAACGGCGTGATTTTAAAATTAAATGATTGAAATAAGTAGGTAATTCAGTTGTATTGTGTATGTGTATAACAGACGAAATTGGCGGTCTGCGTATTTTAATTCGTAATGTTCCAATTAACAAGTTTACTTTTTATTTTATTGGAGAGGGAAAGGGGTCAGTTGTTCGTTTGGCCGGTACTGGCTAAATCAGAGAAGGGGGACAGAATCGGGCTAACGAACCGGACCAACCCATTACTTCAGCAGACGGGCGCTGTCATGGCTACAATAACGTAATAGGTAGGTATACACGAGCCACCTAGTTGCTGCGGGAAAAATGATTTAGGGCCTCCCTCACCCTCGAACACGCGAAAGGAAAATGTATTTTTATAAAGGTAAGAATAAATTAGAAAGTAGCGGAAGGAGTGCTCAATTAATATAAAATTTCGGGTTTTAATATAAAATCATGATTATTATCACCCTCGGGTTGGGCTGAGTTCCAATTAGTGATAAAATACTTCTTGAAACTGGGAGCCTAATTCTACTAACATAAACTTTTATCAATAGCAACTGAATCGTTTATTCAGACAGTTTTCGTTTACAAAGGAGGAGGTCGGAGGAGCTCGTGGCTAAATAATTACAGCCGCATAGACCGATCTTCCGGGTCAAGCCACGCTTGCCGAGGTTGGTCTGTGGATGGGTGACCATTTACCATAGCGAGTTTCCTCCGTGCCTCGGAAAGCACGTAAAGCCGTTGGTCCCGGCTGTCATTTGTAGATCTTTGACGGTCGTTACTGTTGGTCAGAAGCCAGAAAGCCTGACAACCAGTCTTACCAAGAGTATCGTATTACCCAGTTACTGGGTTGTGGAGGTCTGATAGGCAGTCGCTCCATGTAAAATACTGATATTCAGCTGCATCCGGTTCGACTGGAAGCCGACCCCAACATAGTTGGGAAAAGGCTAGGCAGATGATGATTTCGTTTACAAAAACTATCAAATTGTTTGACAACAAAAACAATACCTAACATTTTGACAGTTTTCGTAAACAAAAACTGTCTGAATGAACGATTCAGTTGCAATTGATAAAAGTTTCTGGGGCCTAATTCTCCTAAAATAAATCTGGATAAATCACAACCGAACCAAGGCCGAACCGTTCATTCAGACAGTTCTCAATTTCAAAAGCTATCAAATTGTTTGACACAAAAAACAAAATCAATCATTTTGGATGTTTTCGAAAACAAAAACTGACTGACGGTTGTGGTTCGATTGCGTTTGGCAACAATTTATTTTAGGAGAATTGGGCCCCTGTTAGTAGAATTGGCTCCCGGGTTTGGAGTAAAAATGGTCGTATCATAATCAAACCATTACTGTTCCACTGCTGGGCACGGGTCTCTTCTTAGAATGAGAAGAATTAAGGCCGTAGTCCACCACGGTGGCCTGGCGCGGGTATGCGGATTAGAAATGGTACAATTGGCGAGGCCTAAGCTGAGCTTTGCATTTGTGTGAGTGCACATAGAATTGATTGCCAAAAAGCAGTATAAACCGGTTTAAACCAAGCAAAGGATGCGTCTGCATTCATTCTCACACGAATGCAAAGCTCAGTTTAGGCATCGCCAATTGTACCATCGTAAACTTTATGGAGCACTTTAAAATGTGCAGGAATCTTCACGATGATTTTCCTTGAATGTCAACGCAAATGATAATCAAATATTGATTCGCACATGTATTAGAAAAGTCAGAGGTGCGGGCTTGGTTCGATCTTGGACGCTCCTACATGGAAGCTCAGACCAAATAAAAAATCAAGACAGAACGCTGCGAATAATACAGTGAAGCATGCCAAAACTACACCTCCGCCCTGTGCATACACGCACACATTTACAACGTTTTTCAATCAAACTACACCTTTCTAAGTGCTCACATATTTACGAAACCGGCTTCACGTCACTGTTGACAGCGATCTGTCTTGGTTTTTTATTTGATCTGAGCATGGAAGGCAATCGTTCAACGCTAGGCTATCACTGCTTGTAAAACTGGTAGTTGTGGATTAAAACCAGAGACAGATTACCAATCCGTCGTCTGCATATTAGAATTTACTGCCTTAAGGCTCATTTACACGGAGATAGTTTCTCGAAGCGAGACTCATTCTGTCTTCGTCTTTCTCTACATGTCTCCGTGTAAATGAGCCCTTAGTCACTTTCATGGTCCGCAAGGTATGATAAGTAGCAGTAGTTAATCTAGAAATAAAGAAATACATTATTCACGTCCACTGTGAGACGGATTATAGTGCAGTTCAGAATACGCTATAATGTATAGCTAGCAAATAATGTATAGCACAACGATATCGCTCAGCATACATTTTATATGGACATGTTCACACAACGTTATGCTATAAAGTATTGGCTTGCTGTACGCGATAAACTTCAGCAAATTTCAGAGCTATATCGTACGATTCTCCGGTCCCCGCTTCGCCTCACTTCTACCCTGTTCGTCGCTCGACGGACCGCCGTCAAATAACTTGCTATACATAGCAGACCGTGTTGCGATATAGCGTATAATGTGAACGTCATGCTACACACCGTGGGCCCGAGGTACCCGAAATATTTTAACCACTCCTTTCTGATGGTATTATGAGTCAAATGTTATATCAACGAAAGTCCAATCCAGTAAATTTTTTTTTCGGTGCTTTCTAATTTAACTAACTTTAGTACCTCCTTGTAAACAATACCTTAGGTTGAACTGGCAACATTTATAAATTATCGTGTGAGTGGATAAGAAACTTCTCACTTCACAACCCTCTCCGACAAATAAGACACGGCGAGAGGGGTCTGGTATGACAAAAGTCGCAACGCCGCGTTCATAGGACTTTTTACCATAGGTATTTTTCGATTTGTGAATTTCCGTAAATAATGAATATTTCGAAAATTAAGCTTTATTTAACAAACGATATCCTAGCTTTTCTTCTCCAATTAGGCATCGGAATCGAAGGTTAATATATATAATCTTTCGGGTACCTAGGGCGTGTGTAGTTATAGCTTATGACGCAATATGGTTTGCTATATAGCGAAATAGTATAGCGTAGTCTGAACAGCGCTTTAGAATACAATTTCCCTTCGTTCTCCGGGCAAGCGAGACATAAGAGGCGACGAACTTGGCACCAAAATTGTGGCCGAAATGTCAATAGGCTCGCCACATATTACATGGGACTTAATACAAGAGGCGAAAAATGGGTGTACGTCTGTACTTAAGGAGTCTTCTTGTAATAAGAGAACACCTCTGAATACCCTCTGGGGATTACTAGCGTGAGTATGAGTATACAGTGTCTTAACGAATTCGTGTAATTCCTTAAAACCACGTGATCTACTACTGATGTAGACAGGCCCCGCACGGGATTTAGCTTGATTAAAAATAAAAAAATAAAATTATTATTTTTTCATGCGGCTTTGTTACCGATCGTATCTAAACCACCTAATAAGGATTCAGTAAAAAAATAAGTTTTTTTTCTTACAAAAAAAAAGTTTTATTTGTGTGAACATTTTGATGCCACGCATAAATTAATGAAAGCACGGCGGCACGGCTGGCAGGCATGACTAACGCGATATCGCTCTTTGCAGTCAGATAACTCAAGGCTCTAAAATGACTCAGAAATAGAAAATCAAGTTTTTTTTTTAATTAATTTTTTTAGCTGATTTTCAAAAAATCCCATTTAGGGTTAATCTGTGTCACCAGTAGATCACGTGGTTTGAAGGAATTACACGAATTCATTAACACCCTGTATGTTTGTATGTAGTTTAGTTCTTTCTTTAAAAATCACGGTCACAGTATAAAAGGTCGAGGTCATATTTACATACTTAGATTTATACGATAAATGCGCGGCGGTATTGTGGGGGCATGTTTAGGCGTACATGTTACGTTTTGTGGGCGGCACAAGTATTCACAATTAGTGCTTAGGTACTTTATTACCGCATTGCATTCTGTTTGTGGACTTACCGACAAAATACCTACTGTTCTTTGTTTAGGTGTTCTTTTCTATACGTATAATAAAGTGGTAACGAAGCAAAAACTGTATACTGAATATTATTAAAAAAAAACTATCTGTACTACAAACGATATTGATCCGAAACAAGTCTGTCTTTTTACCCGAATGCGCGACAGCAAAGACAGGGTTATGTTTTTGTCTGTTTGTTTGTTTGAACTTCACGCCAATACTACCGAACAGATTTAGTTGAAATTTGGCAAATATTACCGCTAAAGAGCGGGTCAGGTTACTTGCTTATAATTTGAATTACAGTTTTATTTCATGAACTCAAGGCCATATAATATTTAGATAGATTTACATGGTGAATTCGGCGCAGTATCGTCGATATGTACGGAATACACCGAGTGTTTTGTGAATGGCATATAATATTCACAACGACATCGACGTTACGGAATACTTTAACGCATCGCATTCTGTTGGCGGGGAAAGCAAATACATATTTCATTTAAAAAAAGGTAATCAAAAAAAATGTATGATTGTTTGTGTCGAATTTCATTGAAATAGGCGATGGCTAATTAAATGATGTTGTTTCAATATTACTGTGTAATTCCCGGTAATGAATAGGACACCCATCCATCATAAGTGTGTTAGGGTGCCTTTCCACCAGAGATGTGCTATGCAGCTATGCTGCGAGAATGTGAAAGCTAAGCTATGAAACTATGTGACCGTTTCCACTGATGCTAAGCTATGTAGCGGAGCGAGTAAGATGTGCTATGAAAATGTGCCGCAGCAAGGCAGCTGTGCGAAGAACTGTAGGTACACTGCTCTGCACATAGCTACACCACTCGTAACCATCCATCGCACGCATCCATAGCTCGCATCCACAGCACGCATCCTTCCATATAAAAAACGTAGCTTAGTTGAATCAGATTCCATCAGTGCTAAGCTATGTGGACCAATGAGAATGATTGGTGGATATCAAACGCATAGTAACGTTGTATAGCACATCTTTGGTGGAAAAGCAGCCTTATGGTCAAGAGGGAGGGCATCGTCTTGTCTATTAATAACACATTGCGATCACCAGTAAGTACAAATGCCATCATCATCATCATCATTCAGTCGAAAGACGTCCACTGCTGGACATAGGCCTCCCCCAAAGAAGGGGGGGGGGGTTTGCATTTTTTTACAAATGCCAAGCTTTATGATCATAGCCGTTGATTTTAGTAGCCACTGAGAGACCCATGTTTAGTAGTAGACGAATACAGCATGTAAGGGTAAACACCGTTATCACTCAAACCATGGATAGTTGACGTGAACCAAAAACATAGGACCGAGTAAAAAAAAAATAGTATACACGCGAGAGAAATGAGCGGCGCGGCGGCGCTACGACGCGGCGTACACGCGCTCGCTAGCGAGACAGCTGACTGACTGGGGTAGCGAACTGTGCGGGGCCGTGTGTCGGGCCACACGGCGAGTTCCCCGCGCCCCCTCCCGTAGCTTGTTGCCCCCGCGCGTAGGGTGAAATGCTTTCGTGGAAAAATGAAAATTTTATAAAAAAAGTTTGTTATTTTTCATTGACTTTACGTTCTGTAAATGAAACCAAACCACTGGTTTCAAGGATAACGGTGTTTACCCTTACAGCCTGTATAATGGAGTCAAAAAACATACTGAAAAATTATAATAAACAATACAATTTTACTTGTTTTAAAACCGCGTCCTGTTTTGTTAGACGAAAAATTCGACCACCCAAAATCTGGACAGGTCGCATGTGCTATTTTTTGTCCGGCTAAAGCATAATAAGCCATACGTGTCCCGCTTAATCCGGACATCTAGCAACCTGAAATAACACTAGTAACACCGCAAACCACTTTACACGTAAATATTAATCCTGTCCGGAATGCAACGGAAATGTGTAGAATAGATTCGAAGTATAGACACTCGTCAGCACTCGTCGTTCCCTGAAAATGAAGTTTCTTGAGAGAAATTCAAGGAAATCGAAGATTTACGTTCAATCAAACACAAATCGCTTACCGACATAGTTACCAGTCAGTACGGTTCTGAATTCGTAACGATTTTCTGAATCATTCCTTGTTGTTATTGTTATTATTGCGATGAATACACTTGTTCGTCCGTTCCGTTTTAATTCCGTTTTAATTGTTCCTAGCGGGTTCACTTTTATTATTTTTTGTTGGATTGCACAAGTATTAAATTGTTTTTGTTTGGACCGTTCAATTAATATCTTGGAATTGTAGTTTGGCTTAACGTTTAGTCATTTCGAAAAATACGAATTAGAATAAGTTATTCTGTTGAAACTAATTTGTATCTTTCTTTCCTGGAATAGAAAATTTCTCTAGTATGAATTTAATTAAGTAGATAGTTCTCAATATTGTTAGCAAAATTAATAATAGTCTTTTTGTAGTCTACTAGAATAAAATTAAAATATAAAATTAACTAGCTTTGGCCTGCTTCTTCGCTCGCGTTAATTTAGAATTTGACAACCAACTCTTAACACACTATTAAAGTTTCTAGAATAATATAATTTAGTCATGATTCGAAAGACACGTGGCGCCATCTATTAACGTTATTGTTGTTTTCCTCGGGAACAGAATTTTTTTTCGGGATGAAAGTATTCTATGTCCGTTTCTGTACACCTGACAAAGTATATGCAAACTTTCAGAATGATCGGTTCAGGTTTAGGCGTGAAAAGGTAACAAACAAACTTACTTTTGCATTTATAATACCTATTAGTTAGGATTTATTAATTCTGTACCCCAAGTGTGAGTTTTTTTCGTTAACTACTGTAGTTGCGTCACGACAAGAATGTATGAAAATTTAGGCTGCGCCTCTAGGCGCACCGTTCACTAACTTAATATTCGCGCGTTAATTGAACGGTGCGCCTAGAGACGCAGCCTAAATTTTCATACATTTTTGGCGTGACGTAACTACAGCAGTTAACGAAAAAAACTCACACTTGGGGTACTGATATGATACACCATGCAAATCCTATGCTAACTCCGTTAAGTGAACATACGTCACCATGACATTGATAGTTTTCATCTTCATTAACTGATACCCCATAAAGTATCAAGCCTTATGTTACATACAATAATTTATAAGAGATTGGTGTTCCACTTTAGTTGTAAAGGTTTATTTGAAAATTTGTTTATTTGAAGACCTGGCTACATCAGCTCTGTGGTGACTACTACCTACATTGTATTTCGGCTTTCAACGAGCTAGGAAGTGTTTTAAATCCATTTCATTTTTTATATTCTTAACAGTTTTCTTTTTTTGTAAAAAAAATATAGATAAATCCCTGCCTTCAAGAGTTGTAGCTCTGTCTCCTTCATTAAGCCCAAAGTCTAATGCTCTGCACTCAGGTCTAGTATTCCGCCCTCAGGCCTATTGATTCGTCTTATTATCTAGTGATCGACTGAGGTTTCAGATACAGAGATATATAATTTAGTCAGGTACGGTTCATAAGAATTTTAATGATAAGGCATCTGTAAATTTTAAAGTACGTAGGGGTTCTCAAATAATTTAGAATGTTACCAAATTAAACAATAAAACACACCACTGAAAATTTATCATTGTTTCTTTAATTTTGTATTGTAAGGAATAAGTACCTAAATTTCAATGTGGTTTCACTGAGAGCCCGTGGAATATCTGATATTTAACTAACTTGAAATCCCCGCAAAAGATTTAAAGCCCGGGTTCTAAACTTTCTGCAAAGAGATTTGAGGTCTATCGTATCAAAAGGGCGAATCACGCCCAAATTTACCAATCACAAATTTGCTAAATTACTTGGGGCTAGCAGAACTCTGGCTTGCCTGCGCTGCGTAACAATACTCATCACCTACTTATTTAGTTTTATCTTTATCAAATTTTTAGTTTTAATTGATTCATTCATTGAATACTAATTAATTTCTCGTTATTCAGATGGATTGACTTATTACAGGTAATAATAGATTTCAAGTTTCGCAATAAAGCCTGGTCTGATCGATGGACTAAAAGATGATTGACTAACAAAGTACAAAAAGTTAGTTATCTAAAGACGTTGATTGAACGACCGTGGAAGTTGGCAAGAAATTGTCTGAAAAGAAATTTGAACTTTAGGTGAGACGATAATTTGCGGTAAAAAAACCTTACGCCAAAAAATTTGGAGGAAATGCTTATTCTTTATTTTTGGGACTAATACGGGTATCCGGTTTGAGTAAGCACTTTCTTTTATGTGCATTCTCGGTGTTGGAACTGTTGACTGTATTGATTCTTATGTAGCTGAACAAGCTCTTACTAAGCTCTAGCGTCCTTCATTCGAGGCCAAGATTCTGTTCGCCATTGACTTATTGTATTGGAATACATATAAAATATATTTTATTTATTCTTAGGCTAGTCTGAGGGTTACATTATAAATACCTTTTCACAAAATCGTATTTAACAGTTACACGTAGTTAACAGACTAAACAGAGCCTAGATTTGTGGTAAAACAATGTTTAAACTTTTTAATATCCTGATTATATCTTCTTCTATCGTGTCAGCTCTAGCCTCCACGAGTGACGATACTTCAGTACGTCCGGCGCACCCCAGGCTGTTAGCCCCGCTACCAACCTTGCTGACTGGCTAATCTTTTCACCACAGCATGAGCTATAGCTCGTGCTGACACGAGAGAAGAAGAAGAAGGAGCACTAGTGATATGAGAATAGCTCATGCAGTGGTGAAAGGATTAGCCAGTCAGCAAGGTTGGTAGCGGGACCTACTTGCCCAGGTTGCGCCGGACGTTCTTTAATATCGTTACTAGTGACGATCACATAAATCAATAATCTAATCATAAACGTTGTCTACGGGAATTGGTGTGAAAGTCTAGTGCTTGAACGCTTGTCTTCCACACCCAAGGGTTTAAGTTCGAGCCGGCGAGTACCTCGGGAGTTTTCAAATTTATGTACGGATCAGAATTCGGTTATTACTTGAGTTAACGGTGAAGAACAACATCGTGAGGAAATTCGCACACCTGGGAGGGCTCCGAAAAGTTCTTGATGGTGTGTGTAGTTTGCCAACCCTCACTAACTAACCCGCACCCGTGGACTAAAACCTAAACCTATTCATTCTGAGAAGAAGCCCGTTCCCAGCAGTGGGAAAGTAATGTGCTGATTATACTATCCTTATGCTAAGGTTACTTGATATAATACTGTTATAATAACCATTACTGGTAAACGGATTAGTGATCACTGTTATTGTAATTATTGAACAAGGGGAGACTGCCATCCAGCCTCCTGACATAATCCTTCATTTACTTTTTACGTCTTAGCAAAGAGTAGAGGCATTATTTGACGAAAACCTAAAAAAATACTTACTCTATTCTAGTAGTAGATTCAGAATCTCCAGTTCCATATAAAACGTGGGCCATTTTAATGCCATTGTTACACTGTGCAGGAGGAGTCATAACAGTTGATCCCGATTTTATTGCACTTCTCGATGCAATTTTCTACCTTTACACATACCTACCTGCAAATCTGACGGATATTAGATGCTTACTGAATGCCGGGGCTTTGTAAAGGCCGTTCTTTGAGTAGAGTTCAACAGTTAATTAGTTTTTTAAGTAGTTTGATTTTTAGTTTGACGTGGGAAGGTATTTTTGCTTTTTGGAGAAGAAGTTTTTAGTTGCGGAAGTGTTTGATAAAGTCATTTAGTTGGTACTTTTTTATTGTTGTGGTTCTTATCTGAAGTTATAACATTCAATCAGAGACACAAAGGTATAATCCATGAAAGAAAACAAAGCTTGGTTATATTAAGAGGGACGAATTGAATAAATTAAGTAAAGTATGGTTATAGAATTCTAAGAAAGATAACTGTTAATCTTACAATGTATGTTGGAATCTTATTACTTACATTATAATTTATCGAGAAAAATAGTCTATACCGATGCGAAGGCTTGAATTCCGATTATTTTAATATGTAGTAAAATAAGAATAGAAAAGAAAGCGAATACAGGAAGATAATCAGAAACAGGTGTCAAACCATCCTTTTATATTGGTCCCGACCGCGCTCGCCAACGGGTAGTCGTAAAAACTTACCACTTCATCGAGTGGGTTTCATGAATCGAGTTCGAGTCGGGCAGGCTCGGTACACTTCGCGCCGCCTCGGGCCTTTTGGGCGGGCGGAAATTCAGTCTTCGAACACAGCGGCCGAGGATTGTCGCGTCTCTCTCGCTCGGTAAATTTAGTTAACATCGTTAAATAAACAATTATAGTTGTTAATAAAAATTCATAAAAAAAGTGTTTTTTTTTAACTTATAAAAATTACAGCTTTCATAGCCTTGTGTGGATAGTGTTGAAAGTTTTTTTAACAAGTGCAATTGGATTGTGAACAAAATTGACTTAAGTACGTCGGGAATGATGTTACGGCGGCCTACTAAAAGTATGACATTTAATAAGGTGAGAATAAGGTTTCAGAATTAGATTATTATAATGTTAAGCCTCTTTGAGTCAGCTTTTTGTAATGTAACAATATATTTTTACGAGTTTGGTCGGTTCTAGAAAAATATTTTTGATTTTAAACGGAACTTGAGTTGAACTCTGAAAGTAATAATGTACAATTTTGTAATATAACTACTTACATTTTATGTATTCATTTAATAAGTTTGTATTTATATATCTTCATTCTATATATACTTACATAAATATTATAAAGAAAATCTCATGCTCTATAGGTTATTTCAAATGATGATTTATCTACTGCATTCAATTAATTAGTTCTTACAAAACGATAAAAAGTGTATTTAATTAGGTAATAGCAAGTTTTACATGAGTAAAAGATAGATCTTTTTGGAACTGTAGTGGGCTGTTAAGACGTTTAATTTCCTTACATTTAATTTCCTTTTCGATACCGTTTGAATACAAAATACAACGTTGTTTTCTTAATCCCCGCCGTAATTTTAAATGCTTTAAGTTTTGTTTAGGATTATCAGATTTACTTTAAAAATAAAAGCAAAGATTACCAAGTCTACAATAGCACGTATTATATTGCTGCACTTAGGGGTTTTTTCACAGACCGGTTTAATAAACGATTTCGGGATAATAATTTCATAATCATCACGGTTTTCAGTTGAAACTGGTGATCACAGTATGATGTCATCAGTGTATAGTGAATGCTGCTGCTTATACATAAATGTAACTTAATCTTTATTACAGCCCCTTTAGAAACCCTCAGGAAATCAGGCTTGCTTTGTCGCCCCTAAGGATGGCGAGAGAAGGGTGTCCTATTTTCGGCCGGGGAAGGTTACTTAATTGTACTTGCAGGTACATATTTAGCATCTTTTGGCCATATATTGTGTATATACATATAAATTATATACTTGCAGCTATCTATTTAGGATCTTTGGGTCGTTCATATTGTGTGGCCAAAAGAATAGGACAATGGGCGATTTAATTAGTAACACGTCGAGAATAAAGAGAGGCTTTTCTGCTACTTTTCATTTGGAAAGTAGATCTTACGCAACTCAGGCATATTGTTCATTAATTATAGGGGAAATAAAGAAAATAAATGTATAAGTTTAACAAGGAAGATACCTGGGTCTACTTATTATTTTGCAGTAGAATTGTTACATTGCCATAAAAGGCGGCGGTTCGCGATACGACCAAGACAAGAGACCAAGACGGGAGGCAGAGACCGGAGACGAAGACCATTACATGACTTTAGGCTTCCAAACAGAGTTCAGCAGTGCAATTCTGTAAGAATCTCACCCATAGAAGTATTATGTACTACGATCTCACCTCGATCGCGACTGTCAATTAGACACTTGTCGTGACACAGCGTGGATAACAACTACGATTATACTGTTGATAGTCTGTGTGTTATTTGCTACTATTATCCATACTGTGACATTATCGATATCGAACTAACCGTCGATATTGAGGTGGGTATCTTACAGAACGACACTACAGATCGCAAGCGAGACGCGACGCGAGAGCCTAAAGTCAAGTCGTGGTCTTGGTCTTCCGTCTCTGCCTTGCGGCTCGGTCACGCCACCGCAAACCACTCGTAGCGGTCGCCTTCTGGCGTATTAGTAACTAATCCACAGTCCAAGCATGGTGATTTTGGTAAATATGACCTTTTATTGCAGCCGTCATTAGAAAGCCCATGTTTTGCAGTAGCTTATACGAGCTGCCGTGCGAGCACAGATCTTTTATCGAGTCGATTCGAGAAATTTGTCTATTCTAAACGTCAAATTTGACATAACGTTTTATCTATATCTTATGTCAAATTTGACGTTTAGAATAGATTTATTTCTCGAATCAACTCGATAAAAAGATCCGTGCTCGCACCGCTCATGTGATGATTTGAATACTTTAAGCAGACATAACAAAAGTCGAAATTATCATATCAGTGAGGTGTTAGTCTTTTTCTCTCGTATCAGCAAGAGCTATGCTTGAATAGCTCATGCCGTGGTGATAAGTTAAGCCAGTTAGTAGGATTGGTAGCGGGGCTGACAGCCCAGGGTGCGCCGGACGTATTTAATTATCGTTACTCGTGAAGGCTCTTTTAATGCATCCTAACTAGTATAAATACATCATATGTAGTTATCTGTCTACCTAGTATTCTTCTTTTTTCTCAATAGTCTTTTCCCAACTATGTTGGGGTTGATTTGCAATCTTAACTAGATGCGGCTGAATATCTGTGTCACAGAGCAACTGCCATCAGACCTCAGTCACCCAGTTACTGGGCAATACCGACGTTTTAGGTGATTCGCACACTTCGCTACCGGTATCTTACGCGTCTGCTACTAGTCTCGCGATACCCGCCGTGTCGGTCGCCCACAAGTCGCGTCTCCTATGCATCTCGGCAAAATGGTGGAGGAACACCAGTTCAATATTAAATTTGTTCAAGAAATAGAAGAATATCCATGTCTGTAAAACTTTAAATTGCCTGAATTTATGTTTCTGGTAATGTAAGGATGAATCCAGTATTTTCTATTGTTTCTATTTCGTCTTCTATTTCTGTAATAAACATACACTGCATGTGCTTCTTCGTCTCTGGAATCATTCGACATAATTACTTATTAAAAAAACGCCCTAGCGGTGTGAGATGCAAATGATGAAATTTTCTTTGTTTTTAGTAGCATAGTGTACGAACCTCGAGTAGCGAACATGTATTGTATTGGCATGCGACCGAAGTTTCGTCTCTTGCGAGTATCGTAATGTATGAACCGTTTTAATAAGGTTAGACCAGTTGTTAGACTCCCAGGCTTCTGATTAACTAAAACGATATTTGTATGACAATGTGAACCGACGGTTTATCGCGCTCTCCGAGGGGACTCCGATGTTTACCGAACGGTCACCCATCCAAGGACTGACCGTGGCCAATTAGTGGCGGTTGTAATTTGCTACGGACGCCTCTACATAGTTCTGTAGTCCCCTTTTAAGGCAACATAATTTCAATTAATTATTCAATGTCTTGATATGCTGGTCTTCATATTAAATGGACAGTCACGGAATGATTTAATAGGATGGTCACGAAATTATTTCGAATTTCAATCTACCATGGCAATTACTGTCAGTTACTAAATTACTGTTATAATATTTCGGCCATTTCCTGGGTTTGAATTTAATCACAACGAATTGAGTTGATTAATATCAATATTATGAAGCTGTTGAGAATTAAGTTTATCTCTTGGACGTGAAACGCTTCAATCATCTTTTTGTAACGTAGTGATTCGAAATTGTAACCATTTTAAAAGGATGAATTTTCTTTAATTCTTCGTCTTTCTACAGTTATCCCGACCTACAAATCCCAGAGTCCGCTTCCCGACTTAATCTTCTCCACTTCGTTCGATTCGCGTCCTCTGCTAGTAGGTTGAATAGAACGATTTGATAAGACGATAATTCTTTGGTAATATATGTTAAGTTATTATTCAAGGGGCAAACAAACGTTCTATTGTATTCTATTTTAGTCAGAAAAAGAAATAACTACTATAAATTATCACGTATCAGTGTGAACGCCAAATGTGTTTCATTTGGGTTTGTAAATTGTAGCGGCTATTAGGTACTATGGTCGGAAAAACAATATACACATAGTGTAGTATCACGATGAAATGAATAGTCACGCACTCTGCTTTCATGATTATACACAATTTAACGAGTCCAAAATACTATGTATGAATAAATAAATCCTGAACGGCTATTGTTGACATTACCATCGATACATTCTAAAAATAAACAATAACATGGACGTAACCTCAATGCCTCATTTGTCTATTGGTCGCAAGCACGACTGTGGAGCGTGAGGTTCTGGGGTTTCCCGATTCAGAACCTTTTCGATAAGCAGTTGTCAAATGATTCAGTATGTTACTTCGTTCTGTCTACGGTTCTCGTAACCAAAGAAAACAAACTGTCATTGTGTTTTTCCGTGCGGAAATTTTCAGTAGCAGCCTGGAGTCTGGATTTGTGCCCGGTTGATGGCAATAGGCTCGCCCCCTATTACATGGGACTTACAATGGCGAAATGAGGGTGTACTATGCAGGGTGTAAACGAATTCATGTAATTCCTTCAAACCGCATGATCTACTAGTGACACAGATTGACCAAGCACTATTTGTTTTCAGTTTCAACAAAAACATTTTTTCATAAAAATAACCAGATTTTTTGTTTCCGAGTCATTTTAGCGCCCCAAGTTAACTGACTGCACGGAGCGATATCGCGCTAGTCGTGCCTGCCAGCTGTGTCGCCGTGCTTTCATTAATTTATGCGTGGCATCGAAATGTTCTATCACATAAAATTATACTTTTTCAAAAAATGTATTTGTTAATCCTACCGCAACAAAAAATACATAAGTTTTTTTTTTTATTTCTCTAAGCCCCGCGCGTGTTTCATCTAGGTATATCATTAATAGATCATGTGGTTTGAAGGAATTACACGAATTCGTTTACAGCCCTATATACACTTCTGCCCTACCCTTCGGGGCATACAGGTGTGATATTATGTTATGTTAAAACATTCAATTTAATCTCTGGCTCCTATTCATTCAATTTCGTAATTGTATTGTGGTAAATATTTAGTGCTTAAAAGGGCAGTGAAACTGTTATCAAACAGAGCGTGTTTCAAACGTCAGACAAACGAGGCACGTCCCGTGTTTCGGGGACAGCCGTGAATTATAAACAAAGTACTTTTTTCAAACGACTTCAATTACAAGCAAACATCTTCTCGCTACTCAATACGGTTGAATACCAGTGAGTGGGGTTCACTGGGATCGTAAAACTGGGCATTTTATGACCCTGGAGAACTGCTGTGGCTTTGCATACTATGCATTTTTACTGGCATTCAAGTTATATGTATAAGTACCTACTCACGATTTTATAACTGACCTTAAATTAAATAAACATGATGCAGTGTGTGTGTTTGCATAATAATTGAATGAGATAATTTCATGCTCAATTATAATAATTAATTCGAATGTAACAAATACTCGTACGTGCGTGAGAGATGTGTGTGTACTGTTATGGGTATCACGGATATCGAGCGTCGAGTCGTTATGAATTGTTCACGATATTTCTAAACTAATTTATTTGTGCATTGTTAGCGTTAGCTTAAAACAATGGAATCAATTTCATTTAGTATCATTGCGCTTTTACTACTTTTACTCATGTAGTTTATAGCAGAGTCGGAAAGGGAGGAAGCCGACATACATGGTTTTATTATTGTCATATAGATAACGTAAGGATTTTATTTATTATTGCATGTTGGAAAAAAAGTCCTAATGCTGCCATAACACAACATTACCCTGAGTGATGACCCATTCTCATGCGAATGCGACGCATTTCTGTGTTTTAGTCTTCTAATAGTTTAAAGTATAATAAACACGGTGCTTGTTAAGTATTTTAGTTTACGGAACTGTTTATTTATTTATTTAAATTATTATGGAAGACTTACAGCTAAAAAAACAGACAAGTAACAGTAAATTAAACTGACAGCCAATTACAGGTCTTCACTTATAAATAACAGAACAATAACTACATATTCTATGGACATATAGCCTAAAGGAACAAAATAATATTAAGAAAAGAAGACAATTTTTTTTATTAAAATTAACAAAAAAATTTTGCTCACACTACTTATCAACTTTCATATAATAATAACTAGATGAAAAAGTATCGGCTTAAACACTTCCTGGCTGTTACACCTGTAAGCATTATAATATGTACTGTGTCGATTTCCATGTTGAATAAATAGATTTTCCTTCTTTCTTTCTTTCTCTATACCAGATGGCTGGCCAGGGGCCTATCTGTACACTAAAAACATAATTCTCTGTATATACGCGTACAGCTTTCAACGAGAACTTGACATATGTTTGCTAATAAAGAGTTCTTATGGCAAATAGGATTGTTATAGGTAGGAAAAAATTGTACCATGAAGGTCATTCCGTTATAAATTTACGTACAAAACCAAAAAGATACAAACCCGTAACAGTTAACAAAAGAAATAAAATCCGATTAATACATCTTCCGTACGACAATAACACAATGGAAGGTATTACAACGAATTCGTCATTCGCAAATTTATTGCCGTCAGAGACACAATAGTCGATCGTTACTTACGTACGACGAGTCGTGTCCCTACAATTATATCGCTCGGTATTTATCGGGACGATTTATTTATCGAATTACGTTGCGACTATTATTTAATTAAGGCGGGACAAATTTAGCAAATTGCTTGAATTAATATTTACGAACCGGAATCGGGACGAGATAAACTTTTGGTAACTAGCTGTTCCTCGCTGTTGAAGTGTTTGATTATGTGAAACTCTGCCTTTATTGCTGAACGTTTTACGTTTTTTGGATTTTGTGTGAGTGAAGGCAGATTCACACTAGACTTACGTGTCGTGTCGTGATCTGTAGGTACATCAGAAACCTATCGGAGTCATTTATTTTGTACAAAGGCGTGCACACTAGTCTGACGAGATGTCAGAGCGCATCACGTCAGAATAGTGCTCTCTCTAGTGTGAGTCTTCCTTTTGTTTTTTGTTTGATTTGCACGCATTGAGGAATTTTACAGATTCGCTTGTAAATGACTTTTGCGTGTTCAAAACCAGGGAAGTACCAACATCGTCAGTGAAGTTCTAACAGTGCGTTAAGTCATTTTGTGACAAAAACAGACAACACTGCGAAAACCACAATATTACTTGAAATTAAAAAGATTATTAGGATTTTCAAAGGTTTATTAAATCATCAAAGAGTTTATTTGTAATGATAATTAAAAACAATATTGCGTTCAGCGTAGGTTGCGCTCGTTTTAAATAGTTTTTTCACTCTCTTGTAAAGTAGCCATTATTGGTAGCTTCCGCACTATTAGAACTTAACTGACGATATGTACTTTCTTAGTTAATTTAAGACAGCACTGACATACGGTGAAGGAAAACATCGTGAGGAAACCTTAATGATCCGAAATAGTCAGCGTGCAGTGAGCAAGCGTGGTGATTAATGCTCGTCCCTTCTCTATATGAGAAGAGACCTTTGCCCTAAAATAGAAAAGTTATAGGCTGTTATTATGAGGAATTTTATATGCAGAGTATTTTTTGGTCCGAGTCCCAGCTAGTCCTTATTATTCACTGCTTAACTGTGTCCTCGACTGACATTCAGATTTCATTTTCTTAAAACTGTCTCATTCTACCTATATTTGAAATCGTCACGCCAGCGTCTAGTACAATTTTATTATGATCTTCAATCAATCACTCCGCCTATGGCAGTCAACTGCTAGGCTTCTCCTTCAGGTCGTCGGTCAATGGCTTTGGGAGTGTCCGTGTGTTTCACACCATGTTTACATCGGCAAATTGCTAGTACTATCGTCTGTGCTACATTTCATCCATTTGTTACAACTACGATCATGTGACAGTTAATAGAAAGTTGATATCACATTATTAAAAAATAAGATTTTAAACGATGCTAAGCGTTTAATCAATAGGTATATCAAAATATTCTAGAATAAGAATAAACAGTATATAAAGAGTACATGGAAGAACTTGGGGATGTTTTTGCCCAGCAGGGAAAATATAGGTTGACATAAAAAAATGTTTATACTATAACAACGAACATAATAATTCTACCCATTTTTTCTAAATATTCTGAGGTTAGCTTCTAGTGTAGCCAGACTGCTAATTAAAATTAAATAGCAGTATATTTACAAAATTAATTAATTAAGAGTAAGATTCTTTAAGGGGCTCATGTTCAGCAGTAGGTAATCTTCTTCAGGTTGCTAGTTGATACGCGAAAATAAATAATATTATATTATGAAATATGTTCATGTAGTAAGCCGTAGGCGATATCGAAGTTTTCTGTGTCTTGTCTCATATTTACAACTGCTAGACATGCCGCATACTTTTATAGCATCATAAAATATTTTTTTCGCTTTTGCCTGAAATAAATGTCTCTTTTTAAGTGCAACATCGTTGAGAAATTTATATCTGAAACATTTTATTTTTCAGTTCTCAACTACTCTAAATTTTAAATATTTTCTGAACAATGTCTTTGTTAGTTCCAAGTGGCAGACCACCCGCAGAACTAAATGCGGTGAGAGGTAAAAATAGTTCGCATATTGAATACAAAGTAGTTCCGAGTCCAGGATTTCTATGTAACTAGTTCGAAAATAGCCTAAAGTGGAATAGCTAGTTATCTGTCCGGCACTTGGCCAGTTCGTTACCCACTAAGGGGATTATCGGCGCCGCGTACTCGGAGCGGACACGCGTGACAAGTTAGCACATACATTTATGTACTTCGACTCTCGCTACAACTATTGTGGAAAAACAATTCGAATGGTGATAGTGAGCGCTTAAATATTTAACAAACATTGGAAAACTATATTGAGTGCAGTTTGTTTATGTGTGTAAGGCCATTTTTATGTTGGATTGCTTTTCGCTTTTAAATAATTTTAAACACAACAATTTGCCATCGTAACCATTTTTAAAGGCTTCTATAAACATTAAGTGGGAAGAAATTTAAACTCACACCTGTATTCCCCGAAGGGTTGGCAGAGGTGTATGTACACCCACATTTCGCCGTTATGTTTTACGTCCCATGTAGGGGGCGAGCCTTAACGAGCATGTGCACATAACATCAGAAAGCTACTAAGAAGTTTAGCAGGAGCATACTTACAGAATAATAATGAAAACACTTTTAACCATACAATAAATATTTTAATTCCATTTATTCATTCTAAATACATATAAAATTACATTTTTAAATATTTCCCTACAAAAAAAAAACATTTAAAAATATAAAAATATAGTAGCCCACCGGCATCGGGAACAGGGTCCAAGCTACCGGTGGTCAGGGCCTCAGAGAGAGGAACTTCCTAACAATACGTGCCGTGTCCAGAAGTACCGCTTTCTGTATCAGGCCCTTGATCCAGCCGCCCAACGAGAGCCTCTTTAAGTGTTGGTCGAGGCTCTTGGCTAGTAAGCCATTCGCCGTAACTACTATCGGCACAATTACTGCTGAATAAACATCCCACATGGCGACCACCTCGTGTGCCAAGTCTAGATATTTAATTTCTTTATCTTTCTCGGCTTTCACGAGGTTCTCGTCATGCGGAACAGTGACATCAACAATCATTGTGAGATGCTCTGATCGATCTATCACCACTATATCAAGCTTATTGGCTACAATAGTCCTGTCAGTGATGGTAGATCGATCCCAGTACAATGTGACATGACTATTCTCGAGAACTGGGTCGGGCACATACTTTTAGTATGGTACTTCAGCGTCTACAAAGTTGTATTTAAGGGCAAGTTGCTGATGGATAATCCTAGCTACGAGGTTGTGTCTGTGGTGATACTCACCGTTAACAAGACGAGAACACCCAGAGATAATATTATGTTGGATAGATTCACTGGGACAGTGGCATGCCCGACAGATGTCAACCGTGCCGTCCATCACAATATATTTTCTATAGTTGTTCGTCATCATTACTTCGTCCATAATTGCACAAACAAAACCTTCGGTTTCCCCAAGTAGGTCACCGAAACGTAACCAGGCCATGGACGCTAGAAAATCTACATCTATATATTTTAATAATTATTACAAAATTAGACTGCGGGGCGAGGTTCTAGAAGATACGATACGAGGAGTCCAGGCTCTTCAGGTGTAGGTTGACTTAACCGGCGGCTGCTGAGGCGCGTGAGAGGACGAAGTGCAGCGTGCCGGACCTTTTATAGGCGCACCCCGCCAGTCGCCACTACTACCACCGTCACACTGGGGATCAAATCCAGGACCTCACGTTTAGCAGTCGCGTTTGCGCCCGCTAGACCAACGAGGTAGTCAAAGTCAAAGTGGGGAGAAATTTATTTCTTAAAAGGTCTCAGGAAAAGGAAGAAAAGAATCTTCTTACATTAGGAGAAACAATAACGAATCCCTTAACGTTAGGGGCTAATTGTTGACCGGCCTCCGGCCTAAGTACCTTTTCTGATCAAACATTTCTCCTAAATGAAACTATTGGCTATTCAAACTGTAGTTATCTAAAGACTGTAGCACAATTGTTGTAGGGTAGATCGTTCGATCACATGGTAAGCTTCGGCCACTCAGTTTGAATAGGTGGCCTTCCTGGGTATAATAATAGATGACCGATTACAATCGGGCCCTTTCTTGCTTTTAGATCTCGTCTGTGAGTTATGGACATTTCAGCGTTATATACGAGTAATGGACTGTGGGTTGTTTAACTAAAATAATGCTGATGGAATAATTGGATGAAAGTTTTTTTTTTTATTGTAATTACTAGCTGCGCCCCGCAGTTTTACTTGCTTTTTTCGGTATATAAAGTAGGCTATATGTTAATCCAGGATGTCAGCTACCTCCATACAAAATTTAATCAACATTGGTCCATCCGTTTGAGCGTGAAGAAGTAACAAACATACAAACACCCACACAAACTTTCGTTTTTAGGGTTCCGTATCCAAAGGGTAAAACGGGACCCTATTTCTAAGACTCCGCTGTCCGTCCGTCTGACCGTCTGTCACCAGGCTGTATCTCATGAACCGTGATAGTTAGACAGTTGAAATTTTCACAGATGATGTATTTCTGTTGCCTCTATAACAACAAATTCTAAAAAACAGAATAAAATGAATATTAAAGGGGGCTCCCATACAACAAACGTGATTTTTTTTGCCGTTATTATAGATAACTAGTTTTTGCCCGCGGCTTCGCTCGCGTTAATTAAGCTCAAAAAAACTCTAAACAGACGACTAAACTTTCTATAATTATATGATTCAATCGCGATTGGAAAGATAGGTGGCGCCATCTATGAACGTTATTGTTGTTTTCCTCGGGAACAGTACCTTTTTTCGGGATGAAAGTTACCCTATGGCCGGTTCTGTACACCTGACAATGTATATGCAAAATTTCAGGATGATCGGTTCAGTGGTTTAGGCGTGAAAAGGTAACAAACAAACTAAACTTACTTTCGCATTTATAATATTAGTTAGGATGGTACGGAACCCTTTGTGCGGGAGTCCGACTCGCACTTGGCCGGTTTTTATTATAATATTAGTGTGATATTTTCGAATAGAGGTTCTTTTTAAAACAATCTTTGTTCTCTTTTCTTTTATTTTGTCGGTGCGGATACAAGTCTTCACATGCAAATCAAATCAAATCAAAAGTTTTTATTTCACATAAACCATTACAGGCGCTTATGAAAAGTCAAATTTAGGTGCACGGTTCCAATTAGTCGTTTCCTATGGAGAAGAGCCGGCAAGAAACTCCATGGTTACTCTTTTAAAATCCATATCTTTAACAATTTGAGTGGGTACATTTATGACTTAGAATAGTTATGAGAGAGCAAAGTAGACTTAAGAGCAGGAACCACACAAATAAACAAACTGAAAAATATGGTCACAAATTAACTAGGTATCCAGGCATCTAGTAAGTCTACAAAGCTTTCACATTTACAAAACATTTGCACAAACACCTAGACCCGGAACAGCTATCAATGACCATACAAATATTATTTTCTTGCGGGAATCCAACCCGTGACCCGTAGCCCACAAAGCAAATCGCTCAGCCACTGCGTCAAACGGTCCCGCAGGTGCAAATTGTAGTTATTATAGAAAACCCTATCTTTTCCTGAAGGCGATCTTACACGGGGAATTTTTGGAGCAATTCGTCAGGCGACAATCACCGTGCAATTAATTTTCCGTCTAAGAGCACCATTAGGGTATTAAACGAGGTGACTAAGGTAGGCAGCACCGTCGGCCTGTATACAGCGTGTATTCGAATTCGTGTATTGGGTGAATATTCGAAAAACATTAACAAAAATTAAGAACGTCATTATCATCATCATCCCAAAGTTAAGAATGCAGATGTTTAAAACTATAATTATTATGATAATGAAAACTCAAACTGTATCACTGCTGTCAAGCAATAAGATAAGAATAAAAACAATCTGAAACCTCCTTAATGTTTAACAAACAAGGAGCACAATGATTTCTTGAAAATAATGTTAAAGTATTCAAATATTTCCTTCAAACCGCGTAATATACTGGTGACACGGATTGACCACGCATGGGATTTTAAGGACAATTTTTTTTCATATTTTTTTTCTGTTTTGTTTTTGATTAATGTTAGCGCTCCGACTTAACTGACTGTGCGGAGCGATATCGCGTTAGTTGTGTCGCCGTGCTTTTATTTATGCGTGCCGTCGAAATGTTCATCACATAAAATTATTATTTTTTAATGAATCCATAATACGTTGCTTAGATACGATAACTAACAATTAAGAAGAACAAAGAGTAACCATGGAGTTTCTTACCGACTCTTCTCCATAGGAAACGACTAATTGGAACCGTGCACCTAAATTCGACTTTTCATAAGCGCCTGTAATGGTTTATGTGAAATAAAAACTTTAGATTTTGATTTTAAGGAAAGTAAAAAAAACTATTCTAGCTAAATCCCGTGCGGGATTAATGTATAGCCAGTAATAAATCACATGGTTTTAAAGAATTACACGAATTTGTTTTACACCTTGTTTAAATTACTAATCATAATTCTCTAGCCTATCAATCGTGGTGATTTGCTATGTATAAACGAACGTTTGATTTGAAACTCAATACTGTTTCAGCTTTTAACTAATCCTAGGTATATAAAGCAATTCCATGTAACAGCCTACTTCTTGACGTTATCGATCTACTAGATAATTGATTTCCCTGTTTAATTAAGTAGTCACTCCACTTACGAACGTCCTTGTAATCTAATTACAGATACTTCCCTCAATTTTAATATTGTCATCATCTCGAAAATTAATGGATCTTAAGAAAATTAACGTTTTGAGCACGCCGAGAGGGCTTGGATCTCATCTCTTGTGCCTACTACTTGACAATTTGAAGGTTATGTGCGTACGTACTCAAAAAAAAGTAATTTTCCTTTTATAATTTGTCTTTTTTTTGGGGACATTAAAATTCGAGCAGATCTCAGAATAAAAAAGGTTTTTTATTTTTTTTCTCTTCTTATGTTACCTTTTTACTCTTCGAAATAGGTATTTCGAAGAGTAAAAAGGTAACCTAAGAAGTGAAAAAAAATGAAAAACCTTTTTTATTCTGAGATCTGCTCGATCTATCTTCTTGGAAGGTCCCAAGAAGATAGATATCGTCGGCCTAGAGTGAAAAGCTCGGGTACGCATTTTGGTTATTGCACGGTTCCTTTGGGCTTTCACGTGGACAAAGTCGCGGGCAAACAATTTATTACGAATGTTAATCTATACATATAAAAGGAGAAGCTGACTGACTGACTGACTGATCTATCAATGCACAGCCTAAACCGCTGGGGTTAGAAAGTTGAAATTTTGACAGTAGGTTCCTTTTGTAACGTAGGCATCCACTAAGAAGGCATTTTTCGAAATTCAACCCCTAAGGGAGTTAAATAGGGGATGAAAGTTTGTATGGAAAATCGTCACTTAACGGGTTCAAAATTTCACGCAAGCGAAGCTGCGGGCGAAAGCTAGTACCCAATAAAGGCTTAATGTTAGTGCCTACAAACTAATTTTGTGGCTCTCTTATATAGTACCTACTCGTATTATTGATCAAAATTGCATTCCCGAGCTTTTTACTCTAAAGGTGCGATTCCATTAGGCAAGTCTTGCATGCAAGTGTGACGTCACATTTGCGTACAAGTTGCTTACATTGGAAACATGTTTTACTTGCATACAAGTGGAAATGTTCAACGATCGAGTTGGACATCATGGGTATCAATCACTCGTTCGCAATTCGAAAAGTGCAACTAACGTTTGCGCGTTCAATTTGCTCGTCACTTGAATAAAAAATATATAAGTTCAAACTACCTCATACAAGTTGTAGCTTGTGTGCAGGTTTGTTCAAGTTGTATGCAATTTGCAACTTGCATACAAGTAACTTGCGTAATGGAATAGCGCCTTTCATGCGTATACACGTAGAAAGCGGGTTGAAGGCGCCGATCTGTCAGCGCTTGTCGGTGCTGGTCCGCGCTGTTAGTTGGCGCAGGTAGTCTCTATACTGTGTGGCGAACCAGCGCCGACAAGCTCCGAACGTCGCCGACAAGTTCCGACCTGCTCCGATCAGCGCTGGTAGACCGTAATTTGTTGCTGTATTTGCAAGGGAATAACGCGTATTTTTGTTTGTACCGCCAAACCCTGCTTCTACCCGCTTCCTTTATGTAGCGGTTACTTGCACGAACCAGTACCGATAAGCGCTGGCAGATCGGCGCTGATTACCTGCTTCCTTTATGTATGCCCTAAAGCGAGGATATGGTATTGATGCCGTGGCTACCCTACCTTGCATAACCCTTTAACCGCCCCAGTCGGATATATCCGACAATTTTATTAACCTATATATGGATGTTATCGGACACAGGTATATCCGACGTGGTCGAAATAGAGACTTTTTTTTGTCGGATTTATCCGACTTAGGCGGTTAAAGGGTTAACAAGTCAGTCACTGCCCTTAGCCGTTTCCACGAAAGGCTGTTTGCTTCAGTAATACTGTCTGGATAATCACTGAGTTGGAAACCTTTCAGTAAATTATTCAGTACTATAAACACACTCTAAGATATTAAATAAACTGTTTTAAGTAAAATACTAAATCCTACTTACTCCCATCAGAACTATAAAGCGTGATGTTATGTATCTATGTACTAGTTAATATTTCGCTTATCGTTTGTTACGAAGCAGGAACGAGAACTTCTAGTGATTCCAATATCTTGTGTAGGTACCGTAAGAAGTCCTTTAAGTTGGTTGCGAGATATAACTTAGTTGTTATGACTACATGTTACAACAGATTTTTGCTTGCCTCCTCTTTTTCTAAAACTTTTTAGAAAGAAATCGCTTCTCGTACACTGCTCCATTCTTTTCTTTTCCGTCGACAAAAAAATCGCTTTTGATGTTCATCTGATAAGAATCAATGACATTATTTGATAAGAGATGAATTTCCAAATTTCACCATTTGCATTGTCGATGAGTGAGACATACTTCTCCATCTAAGTTACAAGATACGTAAATTGGCTGTGACCTGGCGCGTTTCTTGCATTTTGAGCGCTGGCGCTGGCTAGCGTAGCATGGCGTAGCAATTGCGTAGCAGTGGGTTGGAGCGGCGTAGCAGTTGCGTAGCAGTGGCTTATTAGTGGCGTAGTAGTGGCGTAGCCTTACCTCACGTACTTTTACCATGAAGGTTGAGATGAGTGGCAAGTTCTGCACCACAGTACTCATCTCTCATGATTGTATCTTATGTGCTTTGTTTGCTATAGCAGCATAAAAACACCGTTACTAGAGTTGTCAAGATATTCTACATTCAAGTCTCGAGTCTAGTTATTGGAGTCGTCTCTAAATGAAAATAAGTATCTAAGAAATAAGCAATCTTGAAAGAAGAGCAAGTGCGTTGATAAAATCAGATAGTTTGCAAAAAAAGTATCGAGTTAAAAGATGTGGAACGAGCTCCTCTTTAAACAACCACTGGAAAATTCCCTCTTTTTCTATAAAATGAAAACTTAAAATAGCAAGTCTGCAAATAATTTTATACCTTATTCTCTTTAGCTACAGTATAAATCTAATAAACGTGTTAATAAAAATAGTTTTAAATTGAAAAAAAAACGAACTAAAATGTAGCAAGTAGGTTTCTTAAGAAATAAATATGAGTTATGACCGAAGCTTTTAAAATTCATGTAGTTACTCAATAGATTCATATGCTATTCGATTTTATGATGAGATATAAACTACCTGGCCTATAGCGGTCTATGAATAAGTAATCGAATATATTTTATCTCATTTGAACCTATCTCCCAAAATACCCGGAGTTTTATAGACGTACTTATGTGTTTATTTACAAAAAATCGTCCGGTGGATAGTTCCATGTTTTAGGACCGCCAACTTAATCCATCAAGTTTATGATGTAATATTTTTAAGTATATAATTATACACGGTTAGTCAGAAAGGGGGTACTAACACAGTACTAATCCGCAGCCCACTTAAAGTATCACTGATAACTGTTATATAGCAAGTGTTAAAATTTCAAAAATCGAAAGTTTATAATTCCATAAAAGATGATTTTTATTTTAGTTTGTTCAAAAAATATTTTTTCCTTCTTTAGTTACGAATTCAGAAAATGGAGCTTCTAATTATTGACCCCAAATATGAGCTAAAATGTAAACACAGATCATAGCTAAGGATAGACAGATTTTAGCGTATTTTTTTTTTTAATCTTTGAACAGCTATTTCTCTTAAACTATTCTTTTTTGGGGAAAGTTGTAGAACAAAAATTACTCATTATCATGGGTACCTAAACACCCCACTGTAACAAGTTCATAGAATTCCAAAATCAACTGTTAAAAACCGGCCAAGTGCGAATCGGGCTCGCGCACGAAGGTTTCCGTACCATTATCCATGAAAACGGCACAAAAATCACGTTTGTTGTAAGGGAGCCCCCTTAAATATTTATTTTATTCTGTTTTTTAGTATTTGCTGTTATAGCGGCAACAGAAATACATCATCTGTGAAAATTTCAACTGTCTATCTATCACGGTTCATGAGATACAGCCTGGTGACAGACGGACGGACGGACAGCGGAGTCTTAGTAATAGGGTCCCGTTTTACCCTTTGAATAGGGACGGTAAAAATAACCTTTTGTAAATGAAGGTATAAGTATTTTTTTTTAACATGAATTGTTTGCCATACCTTAGAGCGGGGGCACACGATGCGTTGCGGCGGCGGTGCGGCGCCGGAGCGGTGTCGCTGCGTCGCCTTACATAGAAATATCTGTGGCATGTCACACGATGCGCTCCGGCGCCGCACCGGACTTGTAACCACCGAGACGAGGCGGGGAGGGGTGAATGCGTTGCGACGTCGGAGCGGCACCGCTCAGTTGTTTATGCGTCACAAGGGACGTAACGACGGATGTGCGTAACAGACTGTCCAACGCTGCTACGGCGCCGCTGCGACATAACAACGTTGCGGCGCCGCACCGCTCGTGTGCCCGCTGATACGGTGAAATATTTGCGGTGCGGCGCCGCAACGCATCGTGTGCCTCCGCTCTTACGGTTGACTAACATATACCCCTACTGACTACAAAACCCTACACAGTGCATGGTTCGACTAGCACTTGACCGTTTTTATGACATAACATTTCTGTACATTGTAGTTTGCAAGTCCTTATCTAGCCTGTCCCCATCTGTTGCTACAAATAACGCAGGCCATCACAACCACTTAGTACTTCGAGAACTAATAACAATAGCGATCAAAAACTTTGTTGTTTGGCTTTGATAAAAAGGGAAAATTATATCAGCGGATCGTTATTTTGAAACTTTATCCTAATTGCTTCATAAACAGATTTTTTTACAAAAAATTACTTATTCCTGTGGGTAATCGTAGACGACTTTGTTTACATCTAGAGGTTAGGCAGAGAGTTAATTTAGGTACAATTACTAGTTTTCGATGACAATCCTATCGACATCGGAAACTTCAATTGGCATAAGGGACAACCACTTTGTTCTAACAGATTTTTTTACAAAAAGTCTTTATCTTTGGGTAATGGTGGACTTTGTGTACATTGAGGGGATAGGCCGAGACTTAATTTAGATACAATTATAGGTCGCCGCGGGCAATCCTATCGAAATCGGAATTTCAATTGGCGTAAGGGACAACTACTTTGTTCTAATTGCAACAAAAACAGTTTTTTTACAAAAAAACGTAGCCTAGGCTGCTTTTTCTCTGTGTAATCGTTCACGACTTTGTGTAAATTGAGGGGGTAGGTAGAGAGATAATTTAGGTACAATTAATGGTCGCCGAAACCAATCCTATCGACACCGAAATTTTCAGTTGGCGTAAGGGACAACCACTTTGTTCTGATTACATAAAAAACTGTTTTTTTTTTACAACAAAATAACCTTATTCTGTGGATTATCGATCCCGACTTTGTGTATATCGAGAAAGTAGGCAGAGAGTTAATTTAGATACAATTTCAGGTCACCGATAACAATCCTACCGACAACGGAAATTTCAATAGGCGTAAGGGACAACAAAGTAGTTGTCCCTTACGCCAATTGAAATTTCCGATGTTGGTATCGCCATTTATTGGGCAAAAAGCTTAAACTAAAAATTGGATTGGCTTTCTGTACGATGCGATAGCAGATCTGATCCCCGCACGGAACAAATATTTGTACGGTTTACAAATATGTATGTTCCGCTTTGGGTGTTTGTGTTGATAATTTTTCATAGTCCTTTTTTTGAAAGAAAGGTAGAAAGAAAATACATTTATTTAGCACAGACTAAAAGGCACACAATAAAAAATAAAGCAGAAAAAAAAACAAAAACAAGAAATTAGCAGGAAAGCGTGCCTCACGGCTGCGCCAAAAAGGCCCAGTTCAGCAAAAAATGCCAGACAACTAGTGCCTGACGCTGGTTTTCAACTGGACCTGAAGCGTGAGGTGACGGATGTACTCGAAAGTCGTCAGTTTTATACTTTTTTCTCTTCTTTTCCTTTGGGAGAAATCCATTACACCATTTTATTTAAACACCTAATTTTAAATCAATAGGGGCGCGCGATTAACAATTGCGCGGATCATACGATTTGCAAGATTAAGCTGCGTTTGCCGCGGTTAGTCCGTGGATGGGTGACCGTTCTTTAAACATCGAGATCCCTCTGTACCTCGCAGATCATGTTAACACGGTCAGTGCCGGGTGCCCTCCAGGAGGGTACCCTTTGGTCGCATTCGCCATGCCGGGTGCCCTTGTGGAGGACTCATTTTAAATGCAGATTTTTCTTGGAAAAATTCACCGTCATGAAACAAGCAAACATCTATTTAACGACGTAGTAGCGTATTTTTCAAGGTTTTTAACCTAATGCCTGGAACCTTCCTTGAGGATTCACTCTTAGCGCAAACGTAATGCCGACCCTCCTATGCCGGACTCTTACCGGCTAAAAACCCACGGTGTTCCTTCTCCCGATCCTTGGCCGGGGTCGCGGGATTCGCAGCTGCATGCACCGCAACCCCGGCAGGCCTCGGTCCGCCAGCCCTTGGCGGACCTCTCCTTCTGTGGGGCCTTGCCCCACGTTCTCTTGAGAGGCGCGCACGGAACACATGCGCGCCGCCTTCTCGGGCCTGTTACTGGTCACACACTAGGGCGGCCGGAGAACGTCGCGCGCCCTCCGGCGGCGCCCGGTGCGTCTGGCGCGGGAAGGGAGAGTGGCTGCCGCCTCTCTCTCCCTCTCCGCTCCCTCCTTGGTCACCATCACCACCTCGGATGCCGAGGACCCTCCTGGAAAGTCCGCTAGCAATATGTATGGCGGGACGGCATATGACCGCTATGAAAAGTGTGGTGGACTCGAATGTGTTAAGCCGTCGGCCCCAGGTGTTATACGAATACCTATGATAGTCGTTACGGGTAGTCAGAAGCCCGAAAGTTCGACGACCGGTCTAACCTTAGGATATCGGCATTGCCAAGTAACTAGGTTACGGAGGTCTGATGGCAGCCTCTCCGTGTAAAATAATGGTATTCAGCCGCGTCTGGTTAGACTGAAAGCTGACCCCAATGTAGTTGGGAAAAGGTTAGGCAAACCATGGTTTTCGAGAAACCCATTATACCGTTTTATTTATATACCTAACTAGCTTTTGCCCGCAGCTTCGCGTGCGTGAAATTTTGAACCCGTTAAGTGACGATTTTCCATACAAACTTTCATCCCCTATTTAACTCCCTTAGGGGTTGAATTTCGAAAAATCATTCCTTATTCCTTGTCTACATCCGAAAGGGTGTTAAAGTACACATAATAATGAATAACTTTTGTTCTACAACTTTTCCCAAAACTCAACAGTTTAAGAGAAACACTTCTTCAAAAATCTCAAAAAAAAACTCTCTAAAATCTATCTATACCCAGTTATGATCAACTGTGTTTACATTTTAGGTCATATTTGGGGTCATGAATTAGAAGCACCATTTTCTGAATTTTTAACTAAAGCAGGAATGAAGATTTTTTGAAAAAACTAAAATAAAAATCATTTTATTTGGAAAAAAATATATCGAATTTTGAAATTTTAACACCTGCTTTCAAACAGTCATCAGCGATACTATAAGTGGTCTTCGGATTAGTACACCCTTTCCGACTAACCTTGTATAGGGAACCTCTGTGCAAAATTTCAGCTTTCTAGGTTCAAGGGTTTGGGTTGGGCGTTGAGGAGTCAGTCAATCAGTCATTCTGGACATTTTTTAATTTATATAGATTTTTAATCGAAATTTTCAATTTCGTATTTAATAGCGACATTTTGAAAAATGAACGTCTGCTTTGTATGATTTGTCGAGCAAGCAGTACATAATCGAGTGTCTATCATCGGCATGAATGCTTGTCACTGATGTATCCATGACGCGCTGTAATTCTGATCCGACGTGACGAGCAAAACCTATTGTTTAGGGTCTATTAAAAGCTCGTGGAGTTTCAGTTTTCATGCGGTTTAATTGATGAATTAATAACGTAAATGTGCGTATGTACCAGGTGTACTGTGAACAGTAAAAGCCAATGAATATTTCGGAATTTTGGAATCAATTATTATCAATGAAGCAAAACATTATTGAAAATTTAAAATATGTAGTAATAGATTTAATTATAATGTAATTCTAAATTTTTTTTTCTGTTCTAATTTTTAAACACAATCATAAACTCACGAGGAAAGTTGATATATTTAAGATATTAAACATATCTTCATTACACGTAAAAGCAAGACAACATAGTGACTTCATTAGAGCAAAATCGGAGATTATGCGCTTTATAAAAATACTATACTAGAAATAAGTACCTACTACTCTAAAATACTTGAAAGCGTATTGACGACATTCCAAAATGTTAAAATGTATCACAACCGTATGCCACAGAAAACAATTATAAAAGTAACACAAATCTGTTATTAAGTGTCCAATAAAAGCGAACGAGTTTTAAAAAATATTTTACTAGAAATAAGTGCCACCTACTGCTGTAATATAAAAACATTAAAAGCGTATTGACGATATTTCAAAATGTATATAAAAAGTATCACAACCTTGTGCCACGGAAAATAATGATAAAAGTAACACAAATCTGTCCACATCGTAGTATTTGCTAACAACAAACCTTCTTGCAACAATTTAAAAGAATCACTTGCAGCGTCCGTGTATGTGGCGTATTATATGAAACAGACGTTCCCCAGCTTGCCTATGACAGAAACAACTGTTTAGATAGGACAAAAGCTCTAACTGGGCCACTTACGTCGCGTCGTTCTACTTACGGTTCGTATCTCAGACTTGTCAGATTCGCCTTGTTCACCTGGAGTGTGCCTTGTTCACTTCAAGCGTGGTCGGGGTAAAAATCAAAGAAGCGGGGACATTATAGACGGTTTTAAAGTTTAGCAAAACGTTTTACCAATTTATGCAGTTTTGTAGGTTAAATACTTGAAAAGTTTGAAATAAAAAAACAGTAAATGTGTACTTTAGAAATTAAAGACGAAGCGACAAGACAATACAAAATTTAGGTTGTCGACCAGCCTACTTACTTTTTATCCACCACAATCGATATCTTTACATATAATAAATCTGTAGAATTAATTTATTACAATAAGGGCTGATTTTTCAATCGTCAGATAACTTTTATCTCAGGAATAAATATAGCGGTTTGACTTATTTTCCATACAAAATCTGTCAAAATGTCAAAATTATTCTTCAAATAAAAGTTATCTGGTGATTGAAAAATCGGCCCTAAAATAAATTATATTCTAATAATAGGAATTAAAAAAAAATGCTTTTCCTGTTAAAGAATAACCAATAGAATCGATTTCGATCATATTTGGAATATTTGTCTGTTTGTCGGTTTGTTTGTGCACGCATCACGTAAAAAACACTGACCCAATACTTATGACTTTTATAGACAAATATTGTGCGTAGGTATCTCAGAGTAACATTCATTTATTTTTTTCATTTATTTCAGTAACAATTTTTACATTGTATCGAACTTTTACACTAAATTATAAAATTAAAAGAATTACTATACAAATCACTGTAACAGATTATTAAAACAGATTATTTAAATGTAACAGATAATTATAACAGTAACCAAATAAATTAATAAAAAGTAAAACATTTGCAATTCCTTGTTATAAATGAAATGTCAAAAAAAACAAGTCTTTTTGTTGTCTCAGAGTAACATTTAGTTCTTGTTTTATCATATTAAAGTTATCAAGAAATTGTTTAGGTATTGCGACACAATTTATTGGCACCCGACTTCCACGCGGAAGGAGGCACCTAGTACGATGTAAAATAAGAATTACCACATATCTACAATAGGTTTCTTTATGGTTCTTTCCCCAAAAAAATACTAGTCCTTTTACAAAAGTTGACGTTTCCGTGACCGGAAGAAGATTGGAAACTTCACCTACAAGCATGTGGGTGAGCCATAAAACTTAATGTTATTTACTGAAATCACGGCTGTTCCCATACTGTTCCGATATTGTGGAACAGGTATTGAAGATGCAGAACATAATATTACGTCAACCGTTGCTTTTTATGTTTTTTTTTCTTGAAGTAGGGATGTTATGTAGAGCTTGCATGTGTCTGAACTGTTATGAGAAGCAATAAGGTATATAAGATACGGTTGCTTTATGCACTAGCGTGGTATAAATAAGGCTTCAGAGATTTCAGCTAAATGAGTATCTATGTTGCAATAACATCTGTTTAGGTTTAGTTTTAGGGTTCTTAGGGTTCCATACCAAAATGGTAAAAAAGGAACCCTTATGAAAGAAAGAAAGAAGGATTTATTTGCACACAATACAGGTGGTACCAGATATTACAATGGTGGATCGTTCAAACTATATTCTGCCTGTATTAGGCATACAAATATTTATAATATATTATATAAAACAGTTAAATTGCTATTATATTACTTACAAATGTCAAGTTATATTATTATTTAGCATTTTTTTTTATTATTATTATATTACATTATTTTAAATTTTACAAATAATCAGATTCAATAGTTTTATGTCGCATAAACTCTACTATGGTATAAAAGCACTTATCTACTAGCCACTTTCTCAACTTAATTTTAAAATATTTAAATGGAAGTTCCCTGAGGCTCTTAGGCAATTTGTTAAAAACTGATATGCACATGTGATAAACATTCTTTTCATTTAGAGTTGTTCTACAATATGGAATCATTATCTTAGTAGGATCTCTTGGTCTGTATTTAGTTACATGATCCCCCTTGAATTTGAAAAAATCGTTATACTTCCCATTGAGTTACATGTACGTGTACATATTAACTCAATGATACTTCCTTACAAATACTGATACTTCAAAAACATACATGTCAATGTCAGCAAATTTAGTTTTTTAAATAAAGGTTTATGGTGCGACTTCGTCCGTCCATCTGTTTGTCGCAGAGCTTATTTCAGGAACTACTAATGACCTGAAAACTGGAATAGTTTTAAATAATGCTTGTCAATCTATATTACGAGTGAAAGAATTGAAAATATGGTTTTATTTTCATTACAATATGGACCGAAGTGGGGGGTTGAATTTTAAAATGGGGTTACTAGGTCAAGTGTGGTATCATGTGAAAGGGTTTCACTTGCACATATTTTAACATGTCTGTGTCTTTTTTTTCTAAGGTGGTCGATGAATTTTAACTAAATAACTTTTTATGCATTTTCATCCAAGGTACGGACCCTCGGTACGCGAGTCCAACTCGCACTTGGCCGGTTTTACCATTTTTCTATGCAACGTTTATGCATTATCTTCGCCTAAGATTAGGTCACATTATCTTTTCTACCACCCGTTACCATCCACTGCGGTCGTCAGAGTTGTTTATGATCGCACTAGTGTCCTCCATGTCCATAGTCTTCGTTACACTGTTTTGCATTGGTAATTACGTTAGTACATTAACAGGCACACTAAATATTTACGTTGTACAACATTGTAAAAGCGACTTTGAAGTGGTTGTTCAGTTAGACCAAGTTTAGTTTTCCTAAGTGCCACGGAGACTACCGTCGTTTAACGTAAATACGAAAACGATGTATATTCTATGCTGCTTCACGGATCAGAGAATTTGGTCGCTTGATACCTACTTAGTTATTGAATGAACAACTGAAAATTGAAGTGGTTTGAGATTTGTGCAATATGCACTGTAATCAGTGCCGTAAAGCAACCAAATTTGCTATTCTACGTTTTGTGTTCGCTGAACGTCCATGATACCATGTTGCTAAACCACTGATTACATAAAACATGTTGCACATGCGTAGATCCATCCTAACACAAAACGGTTCCAAGCAATAGCTATAGGGAATCTGGGAATATATCGGTTGTAAAAAGACCCTTAACGATAACGAAAACCACATATTGTACCCATCATTGGGATTATTTTTTTCTACCAGAACATACCTGGGAAATAATTGATTCTGGAGATATTGAAGGTTAAAGTATAGTTTTTTTTTAGTTTTTTCCAAAAACTTATTCTAAGTGATAATACTAAACTTTCTTCCAAACAAACATTATCAAAATTTTCAATTTTTCTCTACAAATTACGCACTTGAAGTTACAAAACCGAAATGAATTTCAAACGCACACGACCGCTTTGGCTCAGCTGTGTAGCCGCTGCACGACACACACAGGCACAGTCAGTTACGTGCTTACATGGCGCGCCACAAAAAACAGCGTTTTTTATGCCTAAAAATAAAAGTCTTTTCCCAGCAATTATTTTTGGTCAATGTAATGTAGTTTGATGTACAAAGTGCGTAGATTTCGGCTATGTGATGGGTCTTTTTACAGCCTGTACTGTATATATGTCGTGGCCAGATCATAGAATTGATCACTTCATGATGTGGCCGACCATTTCATGAAATGATTGTATTTCATGAAATGGCCAATAATATATATTCCCAGAAAATTGCTCGAAAAAGGAAAATGTTATAATTATAAAGTTTTAAATATTCCCAATTATACATGAAAATTAATTCCATGGAAACGTGAAATAAAGATATTAACACGAGTGAATTCCTCGTAAAATCGCCTGTTGTAATTATTTCACCGGGAATTAGGTTGTGACGTGTGCGTGACTGAGGCGACAGGAATCTAAGTATTCATTGGTCACTAGTCACGCTAGGAAAGTAATTCTAATTTCAAATGCACATGAGTGGCTGTTTATTGCGAAAAATGTGATTAAATCTTTTTACAACCTTCGTTAGCTAGTTTTATATTATTTAAGTAAACTTATTTCACTGATGTTTTCATTTGCTAGTAAAGTTTAAATGAAAAAGGACACTTTTTAACAAGATAATTGTTTGAAAGAAGTTTTAATTTCTAAAACCTTTTTCACGTTGTATAATGAATCACCGGGAACGTCAAATACTAGGCCACGCCTCGGCTTTGCTCGGATTAATTTATAAAGAAACGTATCCTGTGTCAATCTGCATTAATTTGGCTTCGTTACAGTACCACTAAAGAACTTTAAAAACAGTCTGTGACTTTTTGCTTTTCTTTCTTTCCTAGATGTTTTCAGTGAAATTTATACTTTACTAGTTTTTACCCGCAGCTTCGCTTCCGTGAAATTTTAACCCGTTGAGTGACGATTTTCCATACAAATTTTCATCCCCTATTTAACTCCCTTATGGGTTGAATTTCGATAAATCCTTCCTCATTCCTTGTCTAAATTTTAAGAAAATTTGCAAATCCTAATTATAAGCTCGTAAACATCTAGAAATAGAGTAGTAGACAATTTTTTTTTATTAGTTACTAGCTTTTACCCGCAGCTTCGCTTGCGTGAAATTTTGAACCCGATTAAGTGACGATTTTCCATACAAACTTTCATCCCCTATTTAACCCCCTTAGAGGTTGAATTTCGAAACATCCTTCCTTAATCCTTGTCTTCATTATAAAGGAAACCTCTGTGCAAAATTTCAGCTTTCCAGGTCCAAGGGTTTGGGCTGGGCGTTGATGAGTCAGTCAGTTAGTCAGGAATTTTCTTTTTATTTACATAGATAGGTATACTCACAACAGGCATGTATGTCCGAAAAGATACAAGAAAAGGTAAAAAGATTAAAAGATCGTAGCACGTAGCGCTCTGTATTTTCCACCGGAAGGCAGGGTTTAAAAAATATCGTTTTGAATGTATGTATTACTCTAGAGAAAAATATTAAAATGCAAAAGAGAAGTTCCTTATTTTAATGTAGGTATTAACAGGCACTTTGCAAAACTAATAACGGCTGAAGTGCAATAAGTGGTATAAATAAAAAAGAAAACTGACGAGTTTCCACCAGCTTATGATTTTGTTTAAGAACAGTGTTTAATCTAGCAAATTAATATTTTGCATAAAAACAGAGGAACTGTTTATTCTTGCTTGCTTTTCATCAGAAACATTTGAATGAATACCTATTTGATAGAGTTGAAACATGAATGAATAACATTTTTCCTAGCAACTATTTTTATGTGAAGCTATTTGACTGAAAAATATTTGTTTATTTGCAATCTCTGAAAATCACCTTTCATACACTCTATTGATATTCATAGAAAACAGGTTTATTTATTCTAGCAATTCATTAAGCAAATACTCAAACGCGTCTGGATAAAATATATTGTATGAAGCCAAAGACGTGTAGGATTACAAGCAAGACAAGTCATCATCATCATCACCATTATCATCACCATTCAGCCGAAAAACGTCCACTGCTGGACATAGGCCTCCACCAAGCATCGCCACTTTGTGCTATCCACGTTGGGGGGGTTTGCCATAATCGCCACGCTTGGCAGGTGGTTTGGCAATCGCAGTATGATTGTTAAAGTACTCAGAATACGTTGCTGCTCATCCCCTAGTGAATCCTTTAGTCGCCTTTTACGACACCATGGGGATGCTATTCTTTACGTCCACACGGCACCAGCAAGACAAGTGCATTTAACATTACTGTCAAAAGTCGTTTATACAAATATTCCTGACCGAGTGGTCCAAGGAAAAATGTGGAATACGAGGTAATATTACCTCTTCAATAATAAGTATATGATAGGGCTATCATCAGTAGTATAAAAAATATCATTTGTTGAATCTTTTTAAAATTTTGGGTATTTATTTGAATTTTAAAAAACTATACTGCTGGTTTTGTGCGCATTAATATAAAAAATACCTTGCTACAATAAAACTGGAAAATTTTAAGAGCTTTATGGGAACGCTTTCAAATTAGGATTATTCATATCAATAACAAAAAAAATCCATTTTATAAATTAACTAGAGGTCGCCAGCGGCTTCGCCCGCGTGGATGTTGTTAATCGCGTATTCTGCGTTTTTCTCTACAACAATATGCATGTATTTATACATATAAACTTTCCTCTTGAATCATTCTATCTACTAAAAAAACCACATCAAAATCCGTTGCGTAGTTTTAAAGATCTAAGCATACATAGGGACAGACCGGGAAGCGACTTTGTTTTATACTACGTAGTGATTAATACATTTTTAAATTGTTTTTTTTTTTTTAAATTACCTTGTATTTAAGAGGTAATTTGTCCTCCTATTCCAAATTTTCTTTTGGACCACTCGGTACGGGACATCCTGTATTGTTACCGTTAAAAAGATAATTTCAATTTTCTAGAAGAAAATAATGGTGAATTGTAAACCAAAATTACATCCAACCCATTCCTGGGTAGCAGGAGCTGAGTAAAATTGCCATTTCAAATTGTTTATTGTACCTGAATGCGCAGTCAGTCTTCTTTAGTCTGACATGATTAATCCCGGCAGTCGTCCGCCTTTGCAATCAATTTTCCCGACTTTGGCCAGTCTTCCACGACTTCAATAGTCGAACCCGTATATATCCATGACACAGTAAAGTCAATAGAACTGTTAAAGAAGACATTTCCTTTTAACAACTTTGTTAGCTTTTCAGACACGTTATCCATTATCCATCCCGTATATTGTAGGTATTCTAAGAAAAAGAATCATTCCCCAAACAGCAATAAAATTACATAGTTCGTGGTCACCAACAATTAAACTTGAACAACAACTTGAAAGCAACAATAAAATAGCAAAGCAAAACGGTACCACGATAAATTTATATTTACGACAGTTAAAATAGTTGAACGGATATGCCATAGTTTGATTTGTGCTTTCTTGTCAAGGGCTCGCATTGTTTCAAAATATTGGAAAATCGAAGCACGTACTTACTTCTGCGTGTGTCGAATGGTAATCTAGCGTTTTCAATATTTTTGTTACAAAACGAATACGTATATGTTACGTACTTACTTTAGTATTGATTCGGCTAACGTATCGGCATGATATCCGCGGATTTGTAACAGCTGTTCTGCCTAATAGTTTCATGTAAAAACGTGTATTCTCTTTGTTTTCACGGAACCTTTTAATCAAACATTTCCGATGTAAAACAAAGCGAGAAAACTTTTTGTTTTCATACATCCAAGTTTCACGGAGGAAATTTATTAAAACAATACCTTTTTTGCGTTACTTTTAATGCATAGTTATGATCAAAATATTCCCAAAGAATCCGGATGAAGAATTCGAAACATTTTTCTCGTTAAAATTGGTTCATGTTTTTAAAGATTGTTATGTAAATAGTTTATACTCAGCGCCATTGTTGCGAAAGGAATCCTTTGGTGATTTGAATATTTTTGATGTCCTCTCACAGCTCTCTCCCTCGTTTCTTTGATTCCACTAAATTCTTAAAAAGTCACTTTCGAGAGACCGTTTTCCTCCGAATACTCATTGAATTAAATACAAGAGGTGTGAAGATTTTCGCTTTAAAAACCCTTATTTATTTTAAATTAAACTGGGTACTGTTCGTGATGAAATTATTAAGGAGGCTGCGAATAAATTAATCATGTCAAGGTACTCGAGCGGATCTCGTTTCAAGCACCTACCTGCGAAATAATAATGTTTAGTATAAATATCTAATTTATTTAAATTGAACAGTATTATTTAGACATTTTACTACAACTAGAAATTTATTTATTTCATTAAATAAAATGGTGATATAAGCATTGACTTATCATTTTAAACTCTTCAATTCGTTTTTATGTATTAGTTACGAGATGCTGAGTTAAAACCGAATTTGTATTTTTCCCTAATCCGAGCTTAGCACTCTGATATAGGTACTATTTTCATTTTATGTTCCCATCTTAAACTTAACTTAAATTTCCTTGAAAATGGAACAATTTTGGTCTGAGCACAGACTATAAAATATAAGTTATAAAAATACAGTAGCGTGGCAAAGCCACAGTATGAAAGCGGTTAGGTATTATGATCCTGTTACTAAATTGTACAAAGTGTATAATATCAAGCGCGTGACACCAATTTAAAAAGAATTTCAGCAAAAGATTGCGTGGAAATTGGATTAAGTAACAAGCAACCTTTTGGGGTTTCAGCAAATCTCTTTGTAGTTTGTTAGTTGCGGGTAGCCGCTCCGTATACTTTTTAGTCTTATTATGCTTACTTACTGACTTTGGGAGTGGGATACGCGCCTTTGAGTTTTATATTTAGGCTTTAATACTGGACAATGATACTAAAATAACAATTGCACTCTGTCTATAGTTTCTATGTACGTTATACGTTAAAATAGAAACTAGCGAGGATATACCTTTATGTTTTCAACTGACGAACTGTAAATTCCTGTTTTTCCCATCGTTTATACAATTCCTTTGTAAACGATGGAACACTACTTTTATGGACCTCTTCCACACGAATGGAGCGGACATTGAAGTATGTTTGACATCGGCCATTGTGTACATGTGTACAACAGTACCCATTCTGACATGTTGGCCATGTAGTACACAGGTGAACAAGGATCGATTGGGACCTGTCCAGTACGATGATTGACATTCGATTAAGTTGTACCTCTGTTTTTTGCAACAGAGAAGATCGACATCACGACTTTTTCCTACGGGGTAGGCAGAATCTGCAGAACTCTAAAAAGAGAGGGGTTTGTCAAAGAAGAAGACTGACATTTCTGGCGAAGAAGTCTAAAGTAGACAATGATATTATAAACTATAGATGTGTTGCCCGCGCTCAATATTGGCAATATTAAAGCAAGGTAATTGTCCGACATTCACTTAGTCACGCACCAACCAATGTCGCAGCTATAGTTCCCTATAAAGTGTAACTCTTGCAACGTTTTGCGAAAAAAAACCATCTTGTGTTAACAAACGATATACCTATGAATTATACTGTATAATTTGCACTGTGTAATTAAATGTACTGGTATGTGGCTATCGTAAAATTTGCGCTGTTTAGTAGTGCAATGATGTTGGTGTATGACGCGTCTATTTATAAAACGTCATTGAAAGTAGGGTTGTTGTTTGAGAGTGCACTACTCTCAAACAACAACCCTACTTTAAATTTTTTGTTGTTTGACATTAACACCTATCAATTTACTCTAGTGAATTATTAATTCTATTATACGTGAAGCAAGGATAGCCTAGCGGTTGAACGGTTGCCTTCCATGTAGGAGGGTCCAAGTTCGAAACTGGCCTGCACCTCTGACTTTTCGAATTCATGTGCAGATCGTAATTTGATTATCACTTGCCTAAACGGTGAAGGAAAACATCGCAAGGAAACCTACACACTTGAGAGGGCTCATAAAAGTTGTCGATGGTGTGTGTAGTCCGCCAACCCTCACCAAACCAGCAAACTTGACTCAGTGGCGTAGCTACCGTATAGCTAGGCGGGGCAGTGCACCGGGGCCCCCAAGCTCGAGGGGCCCCTAGGCCTCCATGAACGACGTTCGAAAAAGTTATCTTCTTATATATAAAGAGACTGGTACTGACTGACATTTGATTCATCAACGCAGAGCCTAAACCACTAAAGCTGGAAATATGAAAGAACAACGGCAAACAAACTATTGTTGAAATAATCTTTGGCGTCTGCTATTGAAACATATGTAAAAGTATAGAGCTTGAATTCCTGAACAGATTTGTCTTCAGGCTTACTATTAAAGAGACTCTCGAATTCAAGATATTCTAGTTTGAAGTTTTGCTTAACTGAACTAGAAATAGAAAGAACAATGGCGAACTTTGATACTATTTATCTGTATAAATAAATTGTAACGTCTTCGTGTCATTGTAGGCTTTGTGTATTCGCAATTATTTTTTTAATTCTTAATGAACTGAGCTATTTCTGATGAAATGAGCGATTCGCCACTTGTCCCTAGGATTTGAGAAAATAGCTCATAAAGTATATTATAGGTTAGAATATTTTTATGCTTAGATTATAAAATGTCCAGATTCCGTGTTCCTCATAAAACGCAACGTTTATCATGAAGCCAATTTTTATACATGTGTAAGTGAGCGCCACGCTCGCGAGTGTTTACGTATCGCATTTGCGTTTGTGTGCAACGCGTGTGTAATACCAGTGGCAGAGAATTACCCTAAAAATGTGGGAGTTTTAAATATTTTAAGTATAATGTAAAAGATAACATCAATAGTTATATTTATAAGATTTTTTGTCATTACTGTTGATGATTTATGTTATTTGCTTTCATTTGTGTAATTTTTTTCGTGTGCGACCGCATCTACTTTATTATGTTATGACTTTTAGTGGTATGCTTGTTATTTTTTTTTTTTGTAAAATGTATGTTTTTCGGTTTAATTAAATGAGTAGTAAGCAGGAGCAGCCCAATCGGTAGGTGTAACGGCTCAAAATCCGGTGTCGGTACGTAATTTTTATATCAACGCTGATTTTTTCAAGTGGAGTTAGTTTCTAAACAAAATTTTCCTTGTTTGAGAAAAATCCTGCGTGTACTATTGCACCCCATTTTCGTGTCTTATAAAATTAATAAGTAGAATGCCCAAGTTTCGTACCAATAGCAGAGTCTAAAAACACCTAATCACTTTTTTGGGCAAAATTAAAATAAAAAGTAATTTCAATCATCTTTGTTTATTATTTTAGATAGGTAAGGAATAGGATAGGTTAGGTTAGGTGGATAGGGTAGGCAGGGCACGCCGCAATAGCGGCGGTAAGGCCCGTGATGGTGGAGTGGCTGGAGAGGCGTCATGGCGCCCTCAGCTTCCGGCTGACGCAGGTACTCTCGGGACATGAGTGTTTCGGGAAGTACCACTGTATAAGTAATCTGTATAAGTAAAGATGATAATTTAGGGAAAAACGTAACCATTTTTACTCCTGAAATACGAGCCATATCTAAAAAAATGCTTACGAACTATAAAAACCGCATTGAAATCGGTTCAGTGTTTAGAGGGCTGTGAGCTTGAAGAAACAAAATAACACTTACAAAAACAATCATCGTTCATGTTAATAAAACTCTTTTGTCATCCCTCGTTTCTTTTTTTTTTCAAGAGCCTTAAAAAGCTACATGTATGGGTAAATAGATTTCATGCCCTTGGCAACACTCAACAGTTATGGCGTCACAGTAATGTCAAATTATTATTTTCCCGTCTTCATAACTAAAAGTCTTTAACAAAGAAATACAAAGTGAAATTGAATACTTACTTATGAAATGATATGTTAAGGCACTTTTCTTTTTTTGAAGTGTAATTTTTACATGATTTCACAGCATAAAACTGTCATTTTTTCAAAATAAAAAAACCGACTCTTGACGTGTTTACGCGGGGAATGTTCCTTGGCGTGTGAAGTGGGGATCGGACGAAGTAGTCAATTTTGACTACTTGTATTTGGCTTCAATTCACGGTGGCCTACTAGGAATCTGGACATTTTATATAATCTAAGATTTTTATGATTATACTCGTACGAGTACGAAACAAATTATATTTTTTTATTAAGTAGGTAATTTTATTCTATCTTTCATCAGTGCAGCAGATCTCTCAAAAAAAACCCATGAATATCACTTTGGTAGTCTAGCCGTCTAGAATGCTTATTGCCCTAACCAACAAAACATCATTCTAAAAAATGTTGTGAATTCAATGAAATCCATTAAACACCCTGGCCTATGCAATAATTAGCGAACACATCCCTCGGTTATAGTTTTGTATGAACATAGGTGTACGAGTTCAGTAAAAATTAAAAAATCTACTTTGTAAGATGTAGGGTAATAAATAAAAGATTTCGTGTTATTATATTTATTTGTCTTTTGCTCTTCTTAATGAGTAACACAACAATGCTGATGGTGCTGCTTTATTTCTTTGATGCCTTGGTTCCTTTGTAACACACCAATGTCATGACAATGAACATTTTAGTAAGTTACTTCCTCCATGATGACACGGGTTCACGTACCATGATTTTATTCTCCCTCTTACTAAAGAAGTATTTCCACTCCCTCTGAGACTATACCTACTCAGAGAAATTCACTTGGTCAATCACTACACAGAAAAACCGTTAGGACCGTGGCTACCGGCTACGCACAGTTTCAAACCGTAGTAAGTCTGGATGTCGGATATGCATGGGACAGTATGGAGCTATTTTGACGACACCGTTGCTAACGATGGCCCAGCTTGCCGCCGTGATCGTTTACGACGTAGCTACCCTGTGCTCAAACTGGTACGGTGGCCTATGTGCACTCCTTGCGGAGGCCGGTTGTACGCACGGCGCATCCTACATAAGTGGCACTTAACCCGGCTAGCTAGCGGGTACAAACCATATCATCTACGAGTTTGGCCGGGGTTCACCCGGCGCCACGATCACGTCTACTAGGGGCTTAATAATATACTGATATTTGACAACTCTAGGATTGACAGTGACAGTTTTTGAAAGAAAGCATTGTCATGTTTGTGTTGCTATACTTATTTTTTCATATACTTCTATTAGGTAAACAGGATTATAGAAAATCTATTTCTTTCCTAATATACGCCAAGCTTTGCTGTCTTTATTTTCTTATTTATTTCACGAATTATTGAATAATAATTCATTAACCGAAATAAAACATCTAATAAAATAATTAAGCATTAAATGTATTAACATAGCTGGTAAAAAATCTTCGAAATTAATTATAAGGGCATCTCTCAAAGTTTTGCAAAATTAAAGAAGCATGGAGAACAAATACAAATTATTCGAATTAACGGGAATATCAGTAAAACTTTGAAATGTAATATATTTTTTTCAGAGAGTTCGTTTTTAAATGTTAAAGCTACAAGAATATCTAGAAAAAAATTAGGCTTTTTTTAATATACCTCTTAACATTAGACGCTTCTTTAAATCTCAGCAATGATTTTGCCATTGTTCTTTGGACAGTAGGTTCCTTACGTGACGAAAACATCCACTAAGAAGGGATTTCCCAAAATTCAACCCCTAAGGGGGTGAAAAGGGTGATTAACGTTTGTATGCAAGTCCGTCATTTTTGAAGTAAGAAGCATGAAATTAAGTATTAAGGTTTCTGGTTAGGAGTAAATGTACACGTGTTTGAGCGTTTTTGGAAATTCCACCCCTAAGGGGGTGAAATAAGTGTTGTAAGTTTGTATGAGAAATCTGGTAATTTTGAAGTAAGAAGCACGGAATTCAATATTTAGGTTACTGGTCAGAAATAAACGTACACGTGTTTCAGGGTTTTTTGGAAATTCAACCCCTAAGTGGGTGAAATAAGTGTTGTAAGTTTGTATGAGAAATCTGGTACTTTTGAAGTAAGAAACATGGAATTCAATATTTAGGTTACTGGTCAGAAATTCTATAATGTATGTATTCTATAATGTAAAATTTCACGCAAGCGAAGCTGCGGGCAACAGCTAGTCATAACATAGTCGAATAAAGAATTTTTGACTGACTACCAAACTGGATTTCGACAAATCGTTCTACGACAAGATTTTACTTCGACACCATGGAACTCCGACATCACGCTACTCCGATAATTATGGAACTTCAACAATAGGGTTTAAAGTAACCTAACACGAAGGGGATGACGGGGGCTAGAGTGAGCGAGCAAAGCGAGCAAACGAAGCCCCCGTCATCCCTTCGAAACTAACCTATCCGTGTCGGGGTGCCCCAAATTAGGTGTAGAAGTTCCAGAATTGTCGGAATAGCGTAATGTCGGAGTTTCACAGTGTCGAAGTAAAATCTTGTCGTAGAACGATTTGTCGAAATTCAGTTTGGGAGTGTCATAATATTATTAGGAATTACGATTAAATAATTATCTGCTGCGTTATACATAACGCTTACTAGTAAATAGCTTTGCTTTATTATACACTGCAGTGGGCGATAAGGAGCTGATGATGAAGTAGTTTTGCGTCTTCAAAGTATTTATTAGTTTGGTTTAAATAGGGCCCCAATTTCATTTTTGCCCGGGGCCCTTGGTTACATAGCTACGCCACTGGGTTGACTAAGGCCCTTCTCATTCTGAGAAGTGGCCTATGCCGAGCAGTGGGACAGTAATGGTTTGCTGATTATACGTGCGTGTGTCACTGTAGGGGTACCAACTAAATCAAGCACTTTTTATAAATTCGCCAGATGTGTTTATTCAATACCTGAGTTTTTTTTATGAAATACGAGAGGCGATTGTTATCTAGCAATGTTTTCTATTCTTTTACTTTTGCGTCTAAAGATATAAAAAATTTAATGAACAACTACATTACGGGTAGTTCCAAAATCAAAATGGCTACCATTCGGCGCGGAGGTGGTTAGTATTAAAGGGGTATCTTTGTCGATAAAATTAAGTCTTTAACGTAATCTTTTAATTTTCTATACTTCACTTACCTCACACACTGTATCTTGTTGTAATATAAAAGAGTAGAATATATATTTACACACACATAACAGAAATTTACGTAAATACTTGGCTGAGATTATGATGCAGGCTTCATAAATAATACACGTACAGCACTACACACGAATATATGTACAGAGCTCCGCGAATGCCAATGCAAATTTTCTGTTATCGTCGACACCTCACAATGCGTCCTTAAAAAATGTAGAATTTTTGTCGCGAAATTTTTAAACAAACATTTAAAACATATTGAATAATTTATTTTGACTTTTTCGTATTCTTTTTAGTGTGAAAACCGTTTGAAATGTTATTAAGTATGGTAATAAGGATTGTCAGAACGGTAATTTTATTCTGCAACGGGTGATTATGCTTCGTCCTTTAATAACCACGAATTGTTAACGACGCTTTGTTTCAGTCACGAAGTATGCAAGTGCCAATTTCTTTTCTCTTGATGCTTTTTTTGTTGTATATTTAAGGTTTTATAGCTATTAGATTGTTGTTCAGTGAATTTAAGGATGTAATCTTTGTGGCGGCGCCACTTCAGAAATAAAGCATTATTTCTGTCAACACACAATATATTGATATTTCGTACGTACAACATTTTAGTCAAGTGTTGTAGAAATTTTCGAACACCAAAAAACAACACTTGACATCTTAGGTTAGAAGTTTTAGTAATTTAATGACAAAAACGGCCGTTTTTGGTACTTATCGCTAAAACTACGAATCCGGAAGCTCTAGTGTTGATATTTGGTGTTCGAAAATTTCTACAACACTTGACTAAAATGTTGTACGTACGAAAATATGTTGCGTGTTGAAAGAAATAATGCTTTTTTCTGAAGTGGCGCCATTTTCGGTGGGGGAAGCGCCTTAAACAATCTATTTATAAAAATGAATTGCTGTTCGTTAATCTCGCTAAAACACGAGAACGGCTGGACCGATTTGGCTAATATTGGTTTTGAAATATTTGTGAAAGTCCAGGGAAGGTTTAAGTGGTGAGAAAATATGGAAAAGTTGCGAGGAAAATAGTAAAAACAACAATTTTATTTTCCCATACAAACTGTCCCTAACTGTCAAATATTTGATGTTCGTCCCGTCAGTACAGTAAACTCGGGTCCCCTCAAATTTTCTCTAAGTGGCATTGCAACGCATACAGTACAGCTCGTACAACGGTACAGCTAGTTTTTAATAAAAAAAGTACGTAAAATAACACTGGCTCAGTCGTATCGTCCAGATTCTCACGAAATTTAATTCCAGTGTTAGCGAAGCTGTCCACGGGACAGAAGATAGAACGAAATGGTGGAATAAAATTCACAGGAAAGTAAAAGTGTTTCATAGAGATCACGACCCTCACCTCGTACCGTGTGGTTCTCGACAAAGAAGAGGGCACCCCTTTTTCATCTGTGAGTGTCGTGAAAGGTGAATAAGGCCTCGTCTATGGACGCGCGGGATCCGCCGCGTTTTCCGTCACGTTTTCCACCACGTATACATACAATTATAACTCAAACAATACGCGTGGTAAAACGCGTCTTCATAAACGCTCTTACAGGGTGTGTTCTACGTAAGCGACAAACGTGACGCGGCGAAATCCGATGGGACGTGACGCATTACGTCGCGTCTCGTCGTAGACTGCTACATAGGTCAGCAGGGAATGCAGTTGTTTCGATCGCGTCCGTCGTGTCTGCAGCATCGCTTCGCGTCGTGTTTATTGCTTAAGCAGGACACCCCGTTATACATCGTTTAAGGGCCGGCGCCCACTGACGGCACAGCGTGGCATGGAGTGGCATACCGAATCATTCTGTGGCATCCCGCAGCATACTGAAGTATCCCGCGGCATACCACGTCGTACCGCGGGATGCTTCGGCATGCCGCGGCACGACCAAGCATCCCGCGGTATATCCGCGGTATGCTAAGCAAATACAAGTGCTAAATTTATTGAGATAAGGTTTAAAATTCATTGTCGCTGAGTAAGAAGAGAGACACCTTTAGCACTCACTTTCCATAACATACAACAGTAACCTATGCGTCTCACGTGTTGCAGCGGCGTGCCGTGGCATCTTGTGGAATGCCACGACGTGCCGTAGTATCCCGCGACGCGTCACAGTATCTCGGGGAATGACGTGACGTTCCGCGGCATGCCGCGGTAAGTCGCGTCACTACTCGAGACGTTTCTATTAAAGTAAAATAATGTCAGTGCTAAACTCATTGAAATAAGGTCTAATCTGATTTGTCTAGAAAAAAAAACCTTTGTTACGCCATGCCATGCCTTGCCATTACTGGGCGCCCGCCCTTATGTTTTAAGTTGTCTGCTTTACGTTTCGTATCACGTGCCGTGCTTAGCTCAGCGTCTCCACTAACTAGTTCTAAGGCAGCAGCACCCTCGCTCCTCTGCTTGCTAATAACAGCATGCTGCGCTCACTAATCTGTATGGTAAGCGTGGTAATTATGGAAATAATGACTGTTAATAATTACAGAAAGGCAAATGGGAGGCCAATGTTCGGATAATATGATGACGTCGATGGAATCGGCAGTCTAATCAATCGTAGTGATGTTCTACAGAAACATTTAATCGATAATTCAGCAACCCGATTTGACGTAAACTTAAAATCATAACTAGATACATGTTTCACTCTCGTCATTATTGCGCTGTTTCGTGTTAGAAATTTCGTAAAGAGTAAAAATTATAGGTATGTAAAGTCTAAAAGTATTATATTAATTAAATATATAAAGTTTAAGAGGAAAATTGCGATCGAATTTCAGGCCTGGTACCTACCTATTGGTAATTAGTTTTGACATGTTACGTAGACGAAAACTGTCGGGTTTAATTAAACCTTACATCGTGTAAACTAATGAATAGGGTCTAATAAATTTATATTTAATTATTATGTTATATTATGAAAATCTTGAAGCACTATATTAGTATGGATGTTACTATGAGCAGGACTCTATTTTCCTATAAGAGTACAGTCTGTCTAGGTATAAAGTCATGCAATGTAACAAAATTTTAATCTTTCCCAGTGTTTGGTCAGTTATTGTTTTATCAAGTGGTAATTGTGTCTAAATACGCGTAAATTTATTTATGATGAGTAAAACTATATTAACTTCTGCAAGAGAAGTGGTCATGACTTTATAGACAGACTGTATATTAGGTGCTTTAATTTTTTTTATCTGGTCAGCACTTGCTATACGGGAATATCTCATGCTGTGGTGAAAAGATTAGCCAGTCAGCAAAGTTGGTAGCGGGGCTGACTGCCCAGGGTGCGCCTGACGTACTTAAGTATCGTCTCTCGTGGAGGCTCTTTTCATGCACCCCAAAATGTTTTAAATTATTAACGGTTTATTCACGTGCATGTTTAAGGATTGTAGGACAAACTTGAGTTAATAAATCCTTATTATAACTTTCGTAAGACACGTACATATTTATGATTAGTTACGGTTTATACACGTGCATTTTTCGGGATTGTCCGACTAGTTTCGAACTCAAACGGCAATCTTAACCGTGAGCTGAGCACGCGGCGACCTCGCCGCAGGCACTAGTCTACTAAACTAGTCGGGCAATCCCAAAAAATGTACGTATGTAAATCGTAAATACTTAATCATAAATCAAAAAATAAATCCGTGCGTTATTTGGCGTCATAAAAGGTGTCTGAAACTTTTATAAGAGGTAGAAAGCTGCACCCTACACTGGCATGAGTATTTTCATATATTTACTACAAAAAATAAATTTTTAGAGTTCTATTCATGTATGAAATAATGAAACTCTTATAAAATCACTTTGTTGCCTATCTATCTCATCATTCAGCTGAAAGACGTCTACTGCTGGACATAGGCCTCCCTCAATAACGGGGGGTTTGCCATAATCGCCACGCTTGGCAGGTGGGTTAGCGATGGTAATATGGTTGTTAAAATATTCAGAGAACGCTGCTGCCCATCCTCTAGTTCACTAGAGGATGGGCAGCAGCGTTCTCTGAATATTTTCGTAGGGTTTTGGGGGTTTTGTTAGGGTGTCGTAAAAGGCGACTAAGGGATTCATCCCTTAGTCGCCTTTTACGACACCCATGGGAAGAGATGGGGTAATGCTATTCTTTATATCCAGCATCACACGGGCACAACACACGGCCTGTCTATCAGTCAAGACCCTTTTTCTCTAGAACAACTCGAAATATAAACTAATACTAAAGTCAACAGCCTTATAGTCCTGTAAAAATTCGAGTTTCAAACTCATGAAATAAGAAGATACGGCCTTTCAAAGTGTATTTTCATACTGATTGTCTAACTTACTGACTGACTGAACATAAATAATATTAACATGTTGGTCTTCTTCTATCGTGTCGGCACGAGCTATACGAGAATAGCTCATGCCGTGGTGAAAAGATTAGCCAGTCAGCAAGGTTGGTAGCGGGGCTGACTGCCCAGGATGTGCCTATCATGGGATAGAAGAGAAAAAAAAACGATCCCCACTTAAGGCCTCTGCCTCGAATTTTGCGGGCGGCGGCGGCGGCGCGGGAGCGGCTGGATCTTATGCGTAAAATCAAATGGACCGGTTCTCGAAAACAGCGGCGTGGCAGCGGCGCGGGGGCGGGCAACGAGCGGTGCACTCCAGTCAAGCGGTGACCCCCGTGTTGCGCGTCTGCATTGTAGTATAGTGTTGCACATTTTTTTTGTGAATAAATTTGAATCAAAAAGATGTTGTCGCCGTTTTTCAGACATTTCGTTCGCGAATAAAAACAAATATCTCGACAACACAACCACGAACACAACACTACACCGCTATAGTGCCGCGCGATCTGCCCGCTGGTTTGGAGAACAGGTATGCGTTGCCCGCCCCGCTGCCGCGCCGCCGCCGCCCCGCTGCCCGCAAAATTCGAGGCAGAGGCCTTACATGTACAGGAGGTACCATAAAAAAAATATTTTTCATGATTTTATTGTACTACTTTGGGGGCGTGATTAATATGTATATCCATGCCAAATTAAAGCTTTCTAGTACTAAGAGTCTCTGAGCTAAGCTGCGGACGGAAAGACGGACGGACATGGCGAAACTATAAGGGTTCGTTGTTGACTACGGAATCCTAAAAATGATCGAAATCTTATTTTAAATAATTTAATAGTCGCTAGTAGTAGTAGTAGTAGTTTTTAATCATCTAAAGTGAACGCAATTTACGAAGTAAAAAAACGTGATATATATAGGTACTTCTAATCCCACATAAGGTCCGTGTTAGTCCACTGGGAATAGGGTTGAGGGAAATGGTTACTGTCATTCCGTAACTGTAATGTAATGTACCTATGAAATAAAACTATAACTACGAATTATTTAACGTTTATTGCAGTAATATAGTTGTCTCGGCTTTTCATGTAGCGTCTGTGGTATCCAAAACGTTCAAATGTCTCATATAGACAGACAGACGTAACCACGAACGCTATTAATGGCTCAAAAGCTCCAAAAATGTTAACTACAAAGGTTAAATGATACGTAAGTTCGTTTTACTACGGATTTTCCGAGTCATGTGGCTTTATTTGGTACGGATTGCCATGATGATGTAACAGTTTAATTATTGTTCATATATTTATTTGTTTTTTTTACATAGTTTTAGTAGACCACTCATATCGATGAGACATACTCAAACTCAAGACGGCCTGGTTTCTATTTTTTTTTCTTTTTTTTTTTTAAACTTTGCCCCACACTGAGATTTCTCTTGTATCGTGGGTGCGTTTACAGACACAAATCTCACAAACAAACGCCCAGACCCGAAACAACCATCTGTAGGCCATACAAATTTTTGTTCCGTGTAGGAATCGAACCCACGTCCCATAGCGCAGAAGCCAATCGCTTAGCCACTGCACCAAACGTGTCGTCCTTAATTACTTATGCGTGAAATGTGATGCCACCATCAGAACGTTTATCCGAGTAGTTTTTGCAAGATAATACACAAAACTTCCTCTTTTTCTTTTAAATAACATAAAAATAATAAAATGGGATGGGAGCGCGAACATAGTGCATACAGAACGGCCTGCTTGGACTGTAGAAGTAAATCTGTAAATCGGTTTAAACTAAAATAATATGCTGTAGATAGATACATAGAATATGCTTTACTAGCTTTTCCCCGCGGCTTCGCCCGCGACTGATGATTTTCCATACAAACTTTCATCCCCTATTTAACTCCTTTAGGGGTTGCATTTCGAAAAATCCTTCCTTATTCCTTGTTTACATTATAAGGGAACCTTGGTGCAAAATTTCAGCTTTCTAGGCCCAATGATTTGGGCTGGGCGTTGATGATTCAGTCAGTCAGGACTTTTATTTATATAGATAGATAGATGGAAGATTGTACATCATAACAATAGCAAAAAACAGAAACAATTTTTAATATCATATGGTAACATTTTTATTTGTTTTATTTTGAGGGTTAGGCACGGCATGCCGAAATACAGGACTGCCCTAATTCGGCTACAGATGCTCCCATATTAGTACTTAAATAAGAGAATCCAAATATTTGCAAAAAAAAACAAGGGTACAATCACAGAACTTATAATAAGAGGAATAGAAATGTTACTTCAGCTAAAAGCGCGAGGCGCCTATCTGGTTGAAAAGCCAGATGTTTGATTTACCGGGCTCAGTCTGAAACGAACCGTCGTCATGACAACTGTTCAATAAAATGGGTTATTGCAGCGTATCCAACTGTGGAAATTGTTCAGGAAAGGGTGACTGTGCTTCTAAAAGGATTACATTCCACTGGTGAATACCGTAATTTAAAAAATAACATAATATTAATAAAAACAACAATTTTGCGGACAAATTTAAAAACAGCACCGAATGTTGTTACTACCAAGTAATTCGATATACATTGCTTGTTTAAGTTCGGAACACAAAGTAAGCTACGATTGAGACACCGCAATGGATTAAAACAATAAACGATATTTTCTCACCCACAACTATGCCATAGTACGGCCGCTGTTGGCAGACGTGAGTTAGTGCTGTGATATCAGTGTTTCCCAGTTATCGATATATCCACAGTAGTCAAGAAATTTTGATTTGTTAAAATTCCAGTGATAATATTATGTTATTATCTTATTCCGTTTTTGGTGTCATTTCATTTCATAATTTATTTTAATCCAAATCTAAAGTCAACAAGTCAAGTCAATAAATTTAAATGGATTTAAAAATACTACAATTGATGCCCAAACTATTCTATTCTTTACGTCCGTGTGGTAACGGGCGTAAAGAATAGCACTACCCCATCTCTTCCCGTGGGTGTCGTAAAAGGCGACTAAGGGATTCACTAGAGGATGGGTAGCAGCGTTGTCTGAATACTTTAACAACCATACTGCGATCGCCAACCCGCCTGCCAAGCGTGGCGATTATGAACCCCCCCCCCAACATTGTTTGGGAGACGCCTATGTCCAGCAGTGGACGTCATTCGGCAGAATGATGATGCGCAAATAGGAAGAAATTTAGAAAAATTCAAAAATCATGTGTCAGCTAAAGCTTAGTATCATTTCGTAGTAGGGTTTTCGCCCCGGGTACCCGGAACCGGGAATTCCCGGGAATTTGGGGATTTTAGGACCCGGGAATTATTTGGCGGGAATCCCGGGTACCCGGGAATCATTTTAAATGAAGAAATGATGATGAAAAATGAAGGGTCTGCACGCTTCCGAAGATTTTAGAGCATTTTCTGTCCCTCTCGCGTGAAACGGACATTGTACTGCGTGGTGTGAACTTAGAATAGGGTAAATGTTTCGTGATGTCAGCACACAGTACTGTTGTCTCTGTCTAGTAAACAAATTCTAAACGCTTGTTTTTTTTTTGTATATGTTTCATTTGTAGAAACTATTCACAATGCCTATCTTTTGTGAAATAGTTTCGAGATTTATAATGAAAATATACACGATGTAAACGAATTCGTCACAGGTCTGGTCACAGATTAACCCTAAATGGTTTTTATTTGAAATACAAAATAGCTTATTTTCAGCAAAACAAAAGTTCTGTTTTCGAGCCCTTTTTGCGCCCCGAGTTAACCGACTTCAAAGAGCGATTTCGTGCTAATCGTGCTAACCAGCTGTGTCACCGTGCTTTCATACATTGATGAGTGACGTCGAAATGTTCCAACGCATAAAATTTTAATTTAGCATTTTTTTATTTACTTAAACCTTATTAGATGGTTAAGTTTCGATCACATATCGCAACCGCAAGAAAAAAATTGTTTTTTTTTTGTTTTTAATCAAGTTAAATCCCGTGTTCGGTCATTCTACACCAGTAGTAGATCATGTGGTTTTATGGTATTACACGAATTTGGTAACAACCTATATAGTCATACATCCTATTGTTATTCCGTAATATTTTGCCGTATTATATGAAGAGAAGACTTTTTTTTCATTAAAGAAACTCGCGACATCGCACGATAAATGACTGTAACTGTTCTTAGTATTTTTTTTAAATAAGTGTAAGATTTTTTATTTTAATAAGAAAAGTCGATTGGTATGTTAGACAATTTATCAATATAACATGCTTAAAGTACTTACACAAGTTTAATGTTGAAATATTCGAGAAAATCTATATTTATACAAAAAACATGAAAATTCCCGGGTACCCGGGAATTCCCGGGAATTGAAAGATAAAATTCCCGATTCCCGGGAACTCAAGAAGGCCGGGAACGCGAAAACCCTATTTCGTAGGTATCAACATTTTTAAAGAAATTTATTTTCACCAATTTGACCAAGTGCCCATGGACAATCATGTAATTGTATTAACAAAATGTGTAATGGAATGGTATACAACGTGTTACAAAAATACCCCTAAAGCCGAAAGGGGATTAAAAGGTCCATTGTAAAGAGTCTATTGGCAATATTTTAAAAGAAAAGCAAGACGCAAAAAAAATTTTTGACGAATCATAAAATAAAATCATCACTGAAAAGCTATCCTGAAAACATAAAAATAAAGAGTAGACTACCCAGAAAGTTATTTACATTCTTACCTAATTTCCTCTGAGAGGTAAATCTTCTTCTCTATTTATATATTATATAGCTATTTTCGTATAGCTCATGCTGTGGTGTAAAGATTAGCCAGGCAGCAAAGTTGGTAGCGAGGCTGACTGCCCAGGGTGTGCCGGACGTACTTAAGTATCGTCACTCGTGGAGGCTCTTTTCATGCACCCCGAAAGGTAAATGACAACAACCATAAAAGACTACTTGATTAACATTTTCTTTTTTAAGCGGAATTATGTAACACGTTGTATAGATATCCGCCTACATTACCTTATGAAAAATTCAACGCCAAAAATATCAAAAAGGCAACTTTTAAACAAATACCTTCACTTCACAGGGTAATAAGTATTTTTAAGCAACCCAAAACAGCAAATAGATATTGAAGCATTATTTTTAGTAAGCAACTCTAGTTATTTTGACAATTTTTGTAAATAATTTTGTGATTTGTTAATCAAGACTTCTATAACTTTATTTTTAATATAACCACTGGGTGCCGGAAGACGGGCGTCGTCGCCGGGGGAGGCCAGGGAAACGCTGGCGTGATGATTTAGAGTCGTTTATGGGAGATTGGCCAGAGAAGGCAAAGCATAGAGATGAGTGGAAGGCTATGGGGGAGACCTTTGACCAGAAGTGGGACAACATAGGTTGAAAAAAAAATGTATATAATATTAAAATTAAATTAAAAAGTTTTTTTCAAATATATCTTTCATCAAAGAACACAAAATAAATTAACACACAGTGCAAGATAATACACAGTACAATTGAAACTTATAATACTGATTTTCGTAAAGGATATCTAACACATTCTACAGATACACATACACATCTTACATCATTCTTCAATTTATGATTATTTACGGTTTACTCACGTGCATTTTTCGGGATTGCCCGACTAGTTTCGGACCCAAACGGAGCCCTTAATCATGAGCTGATCACGCGGCGAGGTCGCGAGTCGAACTGCCGCTGCACCGCGCCGCGTAGCGTTGCGCTCGCGATGAGAGGGGCGCGCTCTGTTTCGGTATTGCTCGTGCGTCTTCGTCACTTGTCGTGTCCATGTTGTTTGAGGAAAGAGTGCCGGTGCATGCTAATCATAAATATGAATGTGTCTCACGAAAGTTATAATACAAAAATCATTCTTCAACACACGCAATTCCATAGACGCAGCCAAACATGTCACATTCCAATACTATTAGACTATGATGTAAATCGTCACTAATTATAATTATGTATCAACCTTCTTCATGGACTAATTTCCATCCACACCAAATAAAATAAATCCTTTAATATTAGAAATCCCCTAGCGACTGCATCTGCAAATTGTAACAATCGATAACATTTTATCTTGCGTCAAGTACTAGCGTAAATGTAAAATAATTATATATGTGTGAGTATAATATGCGGTAGGTGTTTATTCAACGCTCTTTCTTAGTCTTAAGGTTCATAATTGTAAGTAGTAAATGTACAAGTAATTGTGTGCGTAATTGCGTAGTTATGGTTCTAGTTTTTTCTATGTATGAGTTAGAGGTAAAAAAGCGGCGACATCGGTTCCCGAAGGAAAAACAATTGATACCATTTCTATTCTCTTATTATAAGTTCTGTGGGTACAATTATGACAGTAATCATAAGACTGCCCCTTAGAATAAGTACTAAAGCACGCAGCAAGCAGCAAGCAGTGCTTTAGTACTTCTTCTAAGGACTGCCCCAAACTTACAGACAGATACGATCAAGAAATAATGATAGTGATTTTAAAAATGTTCAGATAAGCACTAAAACGGAAAATGAGCCAAGAGGGAAATTTTAATAGTATTTTATGATAAATTTCGCGCTTGATATTGCAAACTAAATGCTGCTCCGTTGACCGAAGAGATTGGCTTATACGTATCAATTTCAATCTCACCGGGAGGGTGAAACTGTAAAAGCTTTATAATTACCTCTCTTTTTACCAGTTTGCGGGACAGTAAAGGCAGGGTTATGTTTTTAGTGCGTATCCATGTATGTGTCGCAGTAGAATGGTTTTAGCCGTGATGTGTGATCATAACCCTAGAAATCTGTATGTATATATAAAAGGAGAAGCTGACCGACTGACTGATCTATCAACGCACAGCCTAAACCGCTGGGGTTAGAAACTTGAAATTTTGACAGTAGGTTCCATTTGTAATGTAGGCATCCATTAAGAAGGGATTTCTCGAAATTCAACCCCTAAGGGGGTGAAATAGGGTGTTTAAGTTTGCATGTAAGTCCGTCATTTTTGAAGTAAGAAGCATGAAATTAAATATTAAGGTTTCTGGTTAGAAATAAACGTACAGGTGTTTGAGCGTTTTTGGAAATTCAACCCCTAAGGGGGTAAAACAAGTGTTGAAAGTTTGTATGATAAATCTGGTATTTTGGAAGTAAGAAGCATGGAATTAAATATCTAGACTTCTGGTTAGAAATAAACATACACGTATTAAAGCGTTTTTAGAAATTACACCCCTAAACGGGTGAAATGAGTTGTTGAATTTTGTATGAAAATCCTTATTCCAGGGTTTTTTTTGGAATTTACAACTAAAAATACCTAAAAAGGGGTAAACACTGGTTTAAAATTTCACGCAAGCGCAGCTGCGGGCAAAAGCTAGTATGATCATATACCGGTATCTACCATACCTATAACTAGATTAGTCTCAATTTGTTAGATTTGTAATCACAAAATCAACTTATTAGTATACAGGGTTTAAGCGAATTTATGTAATTCCTTAAAACCACATGATCTACTTACTACTTGTGTAGATTGACTCCGCATTGAAATTAAATCGATTAAAAATAAAAAAATAAAAATTCTTGCGATCAACGTAAATGATCGTATCTAAACAACCTAAGAAGGATAGAAAAAAAAGACAAAAAAAAATTGCAATAAAAATTATTATGACATGTGATAGAAGATTTCGATGCCAAGCATTGCGTGATAAGCGTGATATCGCTCTTTGCAATTAGTTACTCGGGGCTCTAAAATGGATCAGAATAAGAAAACTTTTTTTTTTCTTTTATTTTTCTACAACCCTATTTACGGCTAATTTGTGTCAATAGTAGGTCACGCGGTTTAATGGAATTATACGAATTAGTTTACACCCTATAAAGATAACTATAAAATTCATGCTTATAAATTCATTGAGATGCTGACCATGCTACTAGTGTTATGATCATATTCCTATAAAACGTTTTCTTATAAGCAATACTCAGTATAATTATGATCATATTGCTAGGGTTAATCATATAATGGTATCGAACTGCGACATAATTATGTTCGTATTATGTATGTGGGAGTCTTTATTCCCTCGTAGCATCTCGGCGGCTGAATGGATTTCAATAAATGAGGTATAATTTAGATTCATTCTAATCCCGAAAGTTACAAAGGATATAAGAAGTGTCAAGGAATACAAAATGGCGGCTGTCACCGGCCGTAATATCGCATGAGAATTTAATTTTTCTTCTAAATATAACGTTATTATTTTTAACACAAAAAAGACGTAAATAACAGTGCAATAACATCGTACTAAAAAGATGGAAATAAGATGAAATAAAAAAGATAACATGCAGTGGGAGTAAAAAAGATAACATGCAGTGGGAGGCATAGATAGATAGATAGATATACTTTATTGTAGGTACACTAAAAGAAATAAAACAGTAGGAATACACATGATTAAGAACACTACAAATGGCGGTCTTATCGCTTACAGCGACATGACAAACATGTTGAACATGAACATAAATATTTGATGCCTTCGACTGCATGATATTTCTTTTTTTAATTTCTGTATTATTACCGCATTTTATAGCTATTTCACTAACAGCTTTTACGTAAATATTAAAAACTAGCTTTTGCTCGCGGCTTCGCTCCCGTTAATTTACGGATCCCTAATTTTTTGATCCCAAAATATAGCCTATAGCACTCAGGGATAACGTAGCTTCCTATTGGTGAAAGAATTTTTGAAATCGGATGAGTAATTTCGGAGATTACCTCTTACATACAAACAAACAAACAAACAAACAAACAAACAAACAAATTCTACCTCTTTATAATATTAGTATAGATAAAATTTATTGGTAAATATCTATTCTCGGAATATTAGTTGATTTGATACATCTGAGCGTCTATTTAATTACTATACCCGTTATACAAGGTTAGTCGGAAAGGGGTACTAATCCGCAGGCCATTTAAAGTATCACTGATGACGGTTTTAAAGCAAGTGTTAAAATTTCAAAATTTGCCAATTTTTATTTCCATGTAAAATAATTTTTATGTTAGTTTTTTCAAAAAATCTTCGTCTCAACGTTAGTTACCAATTCAGAAACTGGAGCTTCTAATTCGTAACCCCAAATATGACCTAAAACGTAAACATAGCTGATCATAGCTGAGGATAGATAGATTTTAGCATATTTTTTTTGTAATTTTTGTACAGCTATTTCTCTTAAACTATCGACTTTTGGGGAAAGTGATAGAACAAAAGGTAGGTACTCATTATTATGGGTACTTTAACACCTTTTCGGATTAGTACCCCCTTTCTGACTAACCTTGTATATAATAGGGACGAGCTTGTGGCTAATTAACAACCGCGCGGACCATATAATCTGCAAAGTTAAGCTGCGCTTGCCGCGATCAGTCCGTGGATGGGTGACCATTCGTTACACAACGAGACCCCTTCCGCCCCTCGAATACACATGAAACCGTCGCGCCGCGGTGCTTCGCGTCGCTTCTAGATCGCTCACGTAGGATTCCGTGTAAACCATCGGTCCCGGGTGTTATACAAATACCTACTTATGACAGTCGTTACAGGTAGTCAGAAGCCCGAAAGCTTGACAACCGGTCCAACCTTAGGATATCGGCATTGCCCAGTAAATAGGTTGCGAAAATGGCAGTGTAAAATACTGGTATTCAGTTGGTTAGATTAGAAGCTGGCCCTAACGGGGTGTCCTGCGTAAGCGACAAAAGTGATGCGACGCCATGCTGCGAACGCGAAGAACGCGATCAAAACAATGGCATTCTCTGCTGGTGGCCTATGTAGCAGTCTGCGGTGAGACGCGACGTTACGCTTCTTTCACACGGCAGTCCAGCTTTGCAGCTCCAGCTTTTTACTGTATCCTGCAAAACTGGACGCTGTGTTCACATGGCAGTTCAGTTTTGCAGCTGGTCCCGCAAAAAGCTGGTCCGAAGGTCCCGAAGCCGTGTGAACACTGCTATTGAAATATATGTGTGATTAAACGGGATCCCGCTTTTTACTTGACGACGGATCCAGTTTCTAGTGACAAAACCGAATGGCACAATTCGACCGGATCGGTTTTTTGCAGGATTCCGCATGCGGGATGCTCGTGTGAACGCTAGCATATAAACACATTCGCCATCAAACGGGATCCTGCAGTAAACGGGATTCTGCAAAAAACTGGACTGCCATGTGAAAGAGGCGTTACGTGTATTTTCATCGCGTCGTGTCGCCTGGCGTCGCGTTTGTCGCTTACGCAGGACACCTCGTATAATATAGTTGGGAAAAGGCTATGCAGAACGAACGGAGTAGTAATAGAATTTGCACACACGTAAATATTGTTGCGTGACATTTTATTTCTTCTTTTATGACTATATTTACATAAGATAGACTTTTATCTATGTCAATAGGCCTAAATTGAAAATGTCACGTGATGAACGATTTGCGTGCACGCATTCGCATTCACTTAGATACCTATTTGATATCTACAATTGATATTTAATATGTCATGACAGACGTCATATACAGGTTGTAAACGAATTCGTGTAATTATTTCAAACCGCGTGTACTTACTGGTGACACTGATTGACCCTGCATAGGTTTTTTTTGGAAACAACAAAAAAACTTAAGAAAGGAACCATGGTTTTCTGTATTCGAGTAATTTTAGCGTCCCAAGTTAACTGACTGTGTGGAGCGATATCGCGCTAGTCGTTCCCGTCAGCTGTGTCACCGTGCCTTCATTCATTTATGGATGGCATCGAAATTTTCTACCACACATTTTTTATTTGGGAACGAAAAAGTTTATTTTATTTTTTATCAATCTAAATCCCGTGCGGGGTTAATCTATACCATTAATAGATCATGTGGTTTGAAGGAATTACACGAATTCGTTGACACCTTGTATAATTTTGTACATAAAATAATAGGCCCTGTAACCTATCTATATCTATAAAAGGAGAAGCTGACTGACTGACTGACTGATCTATCAACGCACAGCCTAAACCGCTGGGGTTAGAAACTTGATATTTTGACAGTAGGTTCCTTTTGTAACGTAGGCATCCACTAAGAAGGGATTTGTGAAATATTTTTATTATATTGTGTGAAATAGGGGATTAAAGTTTGTATGTAAGTTCGTCATTTTTGAAGTAAGACGCATGAAATTAAATATTAAGGTTTCTGGTTAGAAATAAAGCTACACGTGTTTGAGCGTTTTTGAAAATTCAACCCCTAAGGGGGTGAAGTGTTGAAAGTTTGTATGAGAAATCTGTTACTTTTGAAGTAAGAAGCATGGAATAAAAAATGTAGACTCTTGGTGAGAAATAAATATACAGGGTTTTCGGAAATTCCACCCGTAAGTGGTGAAATAGGGGATGAAAGATTTTTTAACTGCACCTGACAAGGGGCTTAACGAGGGCTCAAAATTTCACGCAAGCGGAGCTGCGGGCAAAAGCTAGTTATTTTATGTATTAGAAGCGCAATTAACACTAATCTGATTCCATATTCTTCCATGCTTATGAAAGCGCTAGCAAGCGTTGTATTAATATAATATTTTATTTAAATCATACAGTTCAGTTAGAATCTGTTTTCCGGTCGAATCGGTGTTAGCGTTCTTAACAGTTTAACGTTGAGAATTTAGTTTTGTGAAGTGGATTTTAGTTTATTATCCACACACATATAATAAACTAAAATCCACTTCACTTAAATAAAATTGCTGGTTTTAATAGGCCACCGGTCCGGTCCTTTAATAGGCATGCTGACAGCATCAATAAATTGCAAATCTAATTAGTCCGCCAGTTCGAGTTTTAAAATATAATGGACACGTATTTTTTCTTTTGTTAAATCTATGAATATTTGGAACGATAAAACGCATCAAAACTCGAGAGTGGGGGCTTGTGACGTCACAAGCAAGTAAAAATTGTACTTGCTTGTGACGTTTTGCTAATTTAAAAAGTGTTGTATCTTCGTCAATTTTGGTTCGCGTAACAAAAGAAAAATACGGGTCAAATATTTTTTGATAATCCGTCTGACGGACTAATTAGAGTTTTTCAGCTAAATATCCTATTGTCCGCTTAAGCCATCACAAACTACTACAATGAACAGTTGTAAGGAGATATTGTCATAATCTGGCGATCATGGCATTATTTCCTTCAAATAATTATTCCTAGAGGAATTGGTAAATTCATGGTCCACTTCGAAAAGGCTAACGGATTATGAATTTACTGCCCTGGCTCCGAGTTCAGCCGCGGACTCGAAATGTTTATCAGAGTTCAATTTCGATTCCTTCTCACAGTGGGCGCAATAAGGTTCAAGATGTCATATCAACTACATAAGAATTAGTTTTTAAAATTGTGAAGCGTTGATTCTAGCAAAAACGCTATTAACTAGTTTTTGATGTTAAGAACTCCTTTTTAGGTATGTGTGTCTAGTCAAAACATAGAGCAAAACATCACAAAGTCAAAGTCAAACACAATGTCAAAACATTGCATGGAGCGAAGTTGATTGAATTTACTAAATAGGTAGATTTCTTTTTCTATGCCACCTAGTATATAGCCTCTTTAAATTAAACTTTTTAGGTGTTATTAAGAAACAAATATCTTTGCCCTGTCAATTCTAAGCGAGCGACCGAGCGATCTTATGAAAAAGTAATGTGCAAGCAATTATAGACCTTAGGATGGTAAACATGGGCCTGCCAGGGTTGCGGAATTTGTTGGAAAGAGTTACTGCGGCCCTGGAACGCAAAGAGCATTAGGAGGAACACGGATGGGTTTTAGTCAGTAAGAGTCTGACACTCTCCTCTGTTCCCCCCAGAGCGGAAGGAGTCATTTGATGATTTACCAGCCATAAAAAAAAATAGGATGGTAATCATTTCAAGTCCGCGACTGTGCACGTCTCTCGAGGTGACTGACCCCAAGAATTGGTGATTGCAGTATATTATCAGCTGGCCCATCCTCTTGAGTTAGCCTCGGTCACTTCTTACGGCACCCATAGGTAGGCTTGCCAACCGTCCCGCGAGAGCCGGGACGTCCCGTTTCTAGAGCTTTAGAGGATGCGTCCCGCGAAAGACGTGTGCGGGACGCCAATCGTCCCGTTTTATCGTACCTACTGCTAAAGCTTCGGGGAGAAGTCGGAATTTAGTGAACGCACGTCTTGTTTAACTAAAAGAGTGGAGATCGCGACCGCGAGTCTCGCGTCAAATGAACATAATTACAAAGTAAAATCTATACATATAAAAGGAGAAGCTGACTGACTGACTGACTGATCTATCAACGCACAGCCTAAACCGCTGGGGTTAGAAAGTTGAAATTTTGACAGTAGGTTCCTTTTGTAACGTAGCCATCCACTAAAACGGGATTTTTCGAAATTCAACCCCTAAGGGAGTTAAATAGGGGATGAAAGTTTGTATGGAAAATCGTCACTTAACGGGTTCAAAATTTCACGCAAGCGAAGCTGTGGGCGAAAGCTAGTATTGAATAAAACTATTTAAAATAATATCAAATTGTATTTTTCGCCTCACTATACTTTGACAGTTGGGTCCCGCTTTTTTTTGCCACGTCCCGCATTTTGATTGCCAAAGTTCCGGTAAATTCATACATTAAGGTTGGCAAGCTTATCCATAGGACTCCTCCTTCCGGATGTAAATTGATAACCTTGCAAAACTACCTCGGCCAGATAATTAATCTAACTGACCACAGTAAGCCCCTTAACTATGAACACGAGGAATTAACACTGCGATGAAGTTTCACGGTATGAATGTACGGATGATATTTGAGATTAATTACATACAATGTCACAAGACTATAATGTTGTCACCGGATTACGGCTGACAAGGGTCACTCCATTTGTTCCAACTTTATGCTACAATTACATAAACTAGCCGACCTTTAAAATTACAACAGCTTGTGAGATTACAACAAGTTTTTACAAGCTTATCAAGCCGTTGAACAGACAAATCTTTCGAAGTTATTTTAAATTAGGTTTTGCCCACGACTTCGTCCGCGTGAATGGCGGTTACCGCGGATGCAGACGAAGTCGCGGATTAAAAAGTAGCCCTTGTCCTTCTCCAGGGATCGAGCTATCTTTACACCAAATTTCATCAAAATTGGTGCAGCCGTTTAGTCGTGAAATAACGTATAGGCAAATTTTTGATACCTTGGGTTAAATTATTGTAATTTTCTTACGAATCCCTATTTTTTAAAATACAGCCTATATCACTCAAGGATAACGTAGTTTCCTATTGGTGAAAGAATTTTTTAAATCGGATGTGTAGTTTAGAAGTTTACCTCCTACATACAAACAAACAAAGGGGATAGAACCTTTGTGTCATAGCCCCCCCCGCTGCCATTTGGATTTTTTTTCCAAGTTGCGGCGCACGATTACACTAACATATATGGGTAGAGGACACTTAGACAAACAAAAAATATCGGGGATATGGTGCCTAAAGTGTCACGGTACCGAGATATTGTATCGAGATAATCTTGAAAAAAAATCTTTGAGTCCAAATATCTCGGCAACGTAACACTTTAGGGCACTATATCTCTGAATATTTTTTGTTTGCTTGAGTGTCCTCTACCCATACTCGTATATATTAGTCTCATCGTGCGCCGCAACTTGGAAGGAAAATGAAAATGGCGACAGGGGCCTTTGCCAGCTTCCATAGAAAAATGTTCCATAGAAAAGGGGTTCGAACCCCTTTTAACTCTTTATAATATTAGTATAGAAGTATAGATATGTCCTAAATTATAGCTATCCTTATAATGCAACCAAAGTAGTTATAGTATAGTGCCCGGCTGCTAACTTAAAGAAAGAAAGAAAGTAAAGACAGAAAACAATTTATTTAGCATGCAAATCGACACAATACATAACTACATACAGGGTGTAAACAAATTAGTGTAATTCCTTCAAACCACGTGATCTACTGGTGACACAGATTACCCGAAATGAGAATTTCTGAAAACAAAGTAAAAAAAATTTCTTGTTAAAATCTTGGTTTTCTATTCCCGAGTCATTTTAGAGCCCCGAGTTAACTGACTGCAAAGAGCGATATCGCGTTAGTCGTGTTCGCCAGCCGCGTCGCCGTGCTTTCATTCATTTATGCATGGCATTGAAATGTTCACTAACATATTATTTTTTTGCAATAAACAAATTTCAATTTTTTTTACTGAATCCTTATGAGGTGGTTTAGATACGATCACTTACCCCTACCGCAAAAAAGGATTTCATTTTTAATCAAGCTAATGCTCATACGGAGCCACTCTACACCAGTAGTAGATCATTTGGTTTTAAGGAATTACACGAATTCGTTTACATCCTGTATAATGCCGAAAGGTGTAACAGTAACCTAAATAAAAATACTTAACTAGCACTATACACGGTGCTAGTTAAGTATTTTTACACTGATACGTCGTCTGATATGTGTGCTGAGTTTAAACATAATCCTTAAGTACTAAGTGCGGTAAATAAGAAAACTTAACTGATTGAATTTACCTCCTAATAACAGAACAAACAACAAATAGCTTATACTTTTTACTTATCTTTCACTTTGAGACTGCCGCCATGGTAACCCTACCACTTTCCTAAAGCCATATTGTTTCGTTTCAATTTCTTTTAATTTTCATTCTAAGTATGAATCAAAGTAATAATTAAGAAGTTTATACAAAGAATGGAGCCTTTTTACGTTTCGAATTACAAAATAAAAAGAGCAATTTATTCTAAGGATGTGATCAGAATAATGATTTCAGAATTTCTTTTTTTAACAAATGGTGTACCACGAGTTTAAAACGACGAAATTGTGTAAAGAATTGACGGGAGAACAAGTACATTGTGTAAAAGCAATTCGTGCTAAAAGTCAATAGTCTGACAAATGGGTGTTTCCCCCGTGCTGCCAACGTGTTACAAAAGAAACAACCAAATGTCTCATCATAATACACCGCGGACTGCATTACAATGACGACAAAAAGGTTTTTATGTTATATTATTGTCTCTGGTTCTATAAGATGCGTCCATGTTATTTTGGGAAAAGAAAGCAAAAGAGGTTACGAAACCACGTAACGTTTAGCCTCAGTAGTAGTAGGTAACAAGAAATGTGGCGCTTAGGGCAATGGGCAACAATTACACACGTCTTAATTTTTATTAAGACCTTGGAGTCAAGTTCCTGTGCAAATGGCGGCTCAGTCGCAAAACTTCCACTTTGCAAAATGTCAACCGGCCGAAAAACGTCCGTTCTTCAGGCGTACCAAGGAATACCAAGGAGTGGGAGTTTCCTTGAAAAATATTGGGATATTTTGCGAAAGAGACATTTTGCGAAAGGGACATTTTGTAAAAAAGACTTTTTGCGAAAGAGACATATTGCGAAAGGGACATTTTGTAAAAGGGACATTCTGAGAAAGAGACATTTTGAGAAAGGGACATTTTGTGAAAAAACATTTTGCGAAAGGGACATTTTGTAAAAGGGATATTTTGCGAAAGAGACATATTGCGAAAGGGACATTTTGTAAAAGGGACATTTTGCGAAAGAGCCATTTTGCGAAAGGGAAATTTTGTAAAAGGGACATTTTGCGAATGGGACATTTTGTAAAAGGGACATTTTGCGAAAGAGACATTTTGCTAAAGGGACATTTAGTAAAAGGGACATTTTGCAAAAGGGACATTTTGTAAAAGGGATATTTTGCGAAAGAGACATATTGCGAAAGACATTTTGAGAAATGGAAATTTTGCGACCGGTAGATATTTTGCGGAGTGGACGTTTTGCGACTGAGTCCATACGGCGAGTGTTAAGTGATACAGGGGCGTGATTCACGACCGTGCCTGCATCGCGGCACAAACTCAATTGATAAAATGGTCGGACGTTTCTATTGATACTATCGTGTAATAGTAGCAGTTGCCATTCTGTGCCATGCCTTTATTGAAACGTGTGCCGCCAACAACCGATAATTGGGGGTTGTCTAGACACGTTTTCACATCGCTATCTGTCTGTTTCATTATGATGAAATCTAACTGTTCTGACGCAGGTGTGTGGAGATATCCGGCGACGGCCCCACAACGATAGCAACTGCATTGAACATTATTATCATCCTCCTGCCCTTATACCAACTAATTTGCGCAGCATGTATTTCTCTTCGTTCTGTACCAAAACGTACTTATTATTTCACTAGTCATGCTGCAAATGTTTTGGCTAAGGCCGCTTGTCCACCGCCGCCGTCACCGAGAACGAGATGACGTTGCCGAAGTAGCGATATATAATACTATGGCTGTGTGTCCACAGCACGTCCGTCATCCGAGCGCCGTCATCTCGGCCACCGAGATTGTGAGTAGTTCGGCGCTACCGCTAGAACTTCGCCGAGATCGTGACGGACCAAAATGCCGGCAATACAAATCGCGTCTGCTCTTGTCCACTACATCCGAGATTAACGGCGCCGATGCACAGGTTTTTCTCTTATGTTGGGGACCACCGAGATCGGTCGCGGTGGACACACGATCGACGTCACTTCGTTCCGAACTCGGTCCGAAATAATCTCGTTTATCGGTGACGGCGGCGGTGTACAAACGCTCTAAGAGCTCATAGACACGAGCGGCACGTTCCCAACGGCAGAGGTAACTGCAGCCGTCGACGCGCGTCGGCGGCAACCGTCGACGCGTCGACGACGGCTTCCGTTGCCATTTCGACGGCAGCCGTCGACATTTCAACTTCGAAGATCAGCGGCAGCGGCAACAACTGCAAGTGTCGCTATAGGTCGACTGCTGCCGTCGACGCGTTGACGGTTGCCGCCGACGCGCGTCGACGGCTGCAGTTACCTCTGCCGTTGGGAACATGCCGCTCGTGTGTAAGAGCTCTTAGTTTTATGACCGGCCGCCTACCTGACGTCAACCCTCCTTGGTAGTGCATCGATGTAACACAAAAAAAAATGGCCATCATTGTTTCTTCTACTTATAGACACCTAATCGTAAAGCCGGTAATACAAGTTTAGTCGGAAAGGGGGTACTAATTCGCGGGCCACTTAAAGTATCACTGATGACTGTCTTAAAGCAAGTATTAAAATTTCAAAATTCGGTAATTTTTTTTTCAATGTAAAATGATTTTCATTTTAGTACTTTAAAAAATTCTTCTTGCCTGCTTTAGTTATAAATTCAGAAAATAGTGCTTCTAATTAATGTCTCCAAATATGACCTAAAATGTAAACACAGCTGATCATAACTGGGGATAGATAGATTTTAGAGCTTTTTTTTTGGATCTTTGATCACCTATTTCTCTTAAACTATTTACTTTTGGAAAAAGTTGTAGAACAAAAGTTACTCATTATCATGGGTACTTTAAACCCCTTTCGGATTAGTATCCTTAACTAAACCTTGTATAAATTATAATAGTGTTAACGGTCGCAGCATAGGTAGGTATGTACTTACGTAATATCCTCCTAATGCCATTTTGATTGCAACAATGGTATAAACGCTGCCGTGGCATGAAGGGATGTTTAGATGTCTACAAATAGATATATGTTGTGAGCTTCAACAATTCACCGTATTGTACGAACTGTAGGCTATTTTACCAACATTTGGACTGTTGTGTGTTATGCGTGTAGTCGTAAACTTAACAAGTAGCATTGCACTTCGTATTCCATTTACAAAAAAAAAAGGTTCGCATTGCTGACGCGGCGTTTGCGTGCGAGTTCCAGTAATATTATAAAATAAGTCCAAATTCCGACGGGTAAATGTGTTACTTTCATTTTGCTTGCATGTTACATGCAAATTTTAACTTTTTTGTGTGAAACTTTTGCTGCGAACGGTCGAACTTTTAAAAAAGCTGGAAAAATAAAATCATCAAAAACGATTTAAAAAATTCAAATATTTTAGGTGAGCGCCACTTTTTAAGCGATTTTCTTCCAAGACAAGTTTTGTTATCGCTAGTGGGTAACACTGGGCAATGTTGACAAGAGAAGGTAGTCGTCGATATGGATCGGCCCACCCGAGGTTATAAAGGCGGCGGTCATTCGACGAAGCGGGGGCATTCCGTGTTGATCAGCTGAAGAAGTCTGACCTTTTATATCTGATTAGCTTGTCCTTATTTTATGATCTTGTAATAATTGTGTAAAGTAATATATTGTGATCTAGTTATGTTACTAATACTAACCCAATTATAAGTACTCTCAGTGGTGGAGAGTCTATGTTGGTTTTATTTACTGTGTTTACCTTGCTCGCAATCCTGACATACCGATATTAGCTATAACTGTAATGATAGAATCACCCCTGAAAGATTATGTTGTTGTGTCATTTACATCAGAAGTGGAACAAGAAAAAACCAGTCCACATTATGATTGTATACCCACATGAAAATTATTTGCTAAATAAAATCCCCTGTAGACGGACTGACAAAAACTTGATTAGTCGACTGATATTACAATGGTGAGAAATGTGAGAATGAGAAAATGTGATAAATCCGGTGAGTCACAACCATTTTATTATGTGTGAAGGAATTTTGAGGAAGGAAATATAATATGAGAGGTTATTTATTCGTGTAAAATAAATATTAAATGATATCTTTGCTTATTCATGTAAAATAAAAGAGATGTTATCTGTATTTATCCGTGTAAAATAAATGAGATGATATCTGTGTTTATTAGTATAAAATAAATATGATGGTATCTGTATTTATTCGTGGAAAATAAATACGGCATCTGTATTTATTCGTGTAGGAAAATACATTGCAAGTCGTATTAGAGTTTGTGGTGAGATGCAACCAGGGTTGATCTTTGGCACCGCCCGGTTTGGCCAGCCGGGGTTGGCCAAAGGCTTCGCCTGGGGAAAACTGAAACTCTAACGTGGCGAAGCAATTGTTATAGGGCTGGAACCAAGGCGGGATATGCCATGATATGGCTAGATCCAAGGCGGGTGATGCCATGTTGATAAAGCAGGATCCCAGGCGGGTGATGCCAAATGAGTTGGCTAAATCCAAGGCGGGTGATGCTATTAATTGATAAATGAAAATGCAGTGAAAATGAGATTCTGTTTTGAAAAAGTTTTGAAAATATTGATATTTGTTTTGATTGGTTTTGTTATAATTCTTGTTGTAGAATGGTACAAAATAGTTTATTGAAATTAAAAAGTAGTTTGTTATTATTACTTATGGTTTAAAATGTATTTTTTGTAGACGAAAACAGGAAATTGTATTTATTATTGATGATAATTACTATGATGACTTCCGTTAAAGATTAATTTGTCAAATTTATTTTAAATAAAAAATAATTTGACTTATTTTCGTTAAAGATGTGTTTAATATGTATTGTATTGTTGTAAAAAGGTTGGATTATTAGCGCAATATAGAAATGTTATGTTTAAAACATCATGTCAGTTTTGTAATAAGAGTTTGTGAATAATTGAGATATTATTTTGATCATGAAAAGTTTTAAAGGTTACTAATTTAAGTATTATGATTTTGGGAATAATTGAGATAATATTTTAAGTGTTTATAATGATGTACTATGATACTGTGAATAATGATTATAAGATATTTAACCATGAAACATTTAGGATGTTTGTTTTATGATTTCGTGAAGAATTGAGATATTTAAGAATGTAGGATTTTGTGAATAATAATGAGATAATAATCGTGAATTATTTTAAGGGTGTACTATGAGTTTATGAATAATGAGATATTTAATCTTGAAATATTTTAAGTGTTTAACGTACTATGAGTTTGAAGTGTTTATATGTTGGTAAAATGAATTGTGAATAATTGAGATTTATAATCATGGAATATTTTAAGTGTTAAATGTACTATGAGTTTGTAAATTATTGAGATATTATGTTGTGATTTTGTGAATAATTAGGTATGAGATTTTTACGAATGAAATATTTTAAGTGTTTATGTATTATGGCTTTGTGAATCGTTGAAATATTTAACCAAGAAATATTTTAAGTGTTTATGTATTATGAATTTGTGAAAAACTATAATGAGATATTTAGCCCTGAAAAATATTGTAAATGTATTTAAATGATTTTATGAATTTGTGTATAATGAGATTGTGTGTTTATGTACCTATTATGATTTATTGAATAACTAAAATTTGATGTTTAACCAAAGTAGAACTGTCTAATAGGCATCTGAGATAGTATTTTATTGTGAAAATGTTGAAATCTAATGTGTGGATGTTTGTAAGTAAGTAAGTTTGATACGAGAAGTTATGAACGAATATAGAACTAGGTTGATACTGAATGAATATCAACTAGTTTAAGTCATGGGTGATGAGCTTGTTGGCCGTCGATGGGATAACAAGCTCTAATCGATTCAAACATTCTTTGGATGCTCTTCATTTTACTTTGGTCATAGACATGAACATGAGTAAAATGACGAGGTCAAAGATCAGGTGTGGCCGAGATGTGTACTGTATTATTTGTTTCTGTTTAAGGTCCAGAGGTGTCACTGAAGTTAGGCCTTGATGTACAATCTTGACGATGGGGTTGATGGTGCGTCGACCACCAACCACCAACACACGAGGACGTGTGTTTTGCAGGAGGGCCGTGTTATCGCTAGTGGGTAACACTGGGCAATGTTGACAAGAGAAGGTAGTCGTCGATATGGATCGGCCCACCCGAGGTTATAAAGGCGGCGGTCATTCGACGAAGCGGGGGCATTCCGTGTTGATCAGCTGAAGAAGTCTGACCTTTTATATCTGATTAGCTTGTCCTTATTTTATGATCTTGTAATAATTGTGTAAAGTAATATATTGTGATCTAGTTATGTTACTAATACTAACCCAATTATAAGTACTCTCAGTGGTGGAGAGTCTATGTTGGTTTTATTTACTGTGTTTACCTTGCTCGCAATCCTGACATACCGATATTAGCTATAACTGTAATGATAGAATCACCCCTGAAAGATTATGTTGTTGTGTCATTTACAGTTTTAACAAGGGTCCTTACAGGTTTCCAGCGAAAGTATAAGGCGACAATATTTCTGTTTTTACTTAAATTAAAAAGTTTGCAATAAGGATTTGGTAAGTTGGAATTTTTGTGCTTCTATAAAAGCCCTCCACTGGTTACGAATAGGCTAGAAACGTTTCGCGAAGTCAACGATCATTCGAAAGTAGTCGAATCATTTTTGGATTGCTGAAACTGGAAAACTTTGTTGGAAGGGGAGTTCGAATTCGATTTCCTCGTTTTCTGATTTAGCAATCATTGATTGGATTTGGTTTACTTGTCAACATTAAATTAGATTGTTCTTACAATTCTTTTACGTGGTTTGACCTGGATCGAGTCAATCGAATTCACAATGGGTCAGGTGGGCGCCTGTGCGGGCTCGAGGTCATGTTACGAATGTGCCCAAAGTGGGTTGCGCTTGCGGAAATAAGTGGCCTGACAAATAGAATCTTTGTCAACTTTCACTGGTAACATTCAAATCTAATCGAGGAAAGTACGACTTACAAAAAAACTTTTTACAACGATTTATAAACGTAGCTAGCACAGAATCAGTCGTTTTTAAGTGATTGCATTTTATTGTTTTATCACACAATGCAGAAACAAAACAAATAACCGTTAAACTGAAAACTAAAACACAAAGGAAAACGCGAACAAATCTGTCCAAAGAAAAATAGCTTTTTATTGTCTGCAAAAGTTGTGCTGCACGAGCAATGAAAACTTGACCTGGTCGTGACGGTAAGGCGTCGGGTTCTGCCGCCCACAGGCAAGTTGCCGCTGCCGGCACGCGATCGCGTGTTCAGTAAAGGGCACACTACAATTACAGTCGAATGACCCATGCTCATTCAGCACGCGAATGTCGGTATTAAAAAGAAGAACCCGAAATTGGCATGTAAAAATAAAAGTCGGCAAGGTCCCGCGTGACTGATGTTTTGGTCGGAAAGATTGATTTTCTTATCACGCAACGTGTTAACTGTCACTAATTTTGGTGTTCGAGTTGGCACGCACTGCTTTGAACAAGTAACAATGTTTGTAGAATGTAGGGATCATATTAAAACTGTTTCCTTTTAAATATTAAATTGTTTTACGCTAGTGTACATAGCGATAATTGGTTCGACCCAGATTGTGAGGTAACGGTAATAATCTTACATTTTCCTGAGTATATTATGGTTACAAACAATAACAATACATAATATGGCACTAAGATATCTAAGTAAAAATCGTTGTTCATTTGTTATTTACGTTAAGAAATGTTTAACCTGTTTTTTATCCTTGAATGTATTAACGCTACTAATTAACAATAGTAATTAAATACAATACAATTACATTTGTAATTAAAGAAATAAGTACTTCCTTCGACTATTTTAAATTAGAAAATATGTAATTTCGTATTTGTGTTCCCTTTGTGATTTTCAAAAGGTTCTTAAAACATTATTTTTATTTTATACCTAAAGTAAAGCTGTTACAATATTTCGTTAAGTTTAAATCGTTTTAAAAATATATAAGATAGTCTAAATGTTTTAGCATTTAATAAAATAAAACTGGGAAAATATAGCAGATAAGCAGATTAGGTTGTTCCGTTGGGAAACATTATGTTCGCTCTCACTGGTTTAGAAGCGGTTAGCTTTTTTTCATTTTTCATTCATGTATTATTATTAAAAAGTCTCGACTATTAGAGGAACTTGAAGGGTCTAATTAATATAATATTAATAAAATAACAGCTATTTTGACTGCATTGGGCAGAGTTGGCCGAGAAGAAAACGTTGATCGAGTATTACTTTGTTTTACTCAATAGTGCAATCAACAGCGGGAACAAAACGGTGTCAATATTTTTATTTATTTATTTCACTCACTTATAACTATCTTTACAGGGTTTTTTTTTTAACCTAAGGCGATAGCATAATTTAATTTAATTATTTTTCTTACAAATATAATGTCTTAAATTTTATATGAAACAATAGACAATGCCGTCTTTGTGAATTCACTCAGAGAACAACAGAATAGATCAGTTTCACTAGCTATGAGGTTGAGCGTGCGGAGTGCCCGCGTCAGCGGCGCCCTACTCAAGAGATTGGTCCTTGCGCGCGGCTCCGCCAACAGTGGTGGCTGTCGTCGTCGCCACACGTACCTGTCCGGAACACACAGGCTCAGTTGCCCTAATATATCCGCATTATGCACCTTACCTCTCAGAATTTTAAAAATATATAATGCGAGCGCCATTTCTCTTCTAACTTTCAATTCATTGTATCCTACCATACCTAAAATAAATAAAGTTGCGTAAATTTATGGGTAAAATGGATAAACACCATAATACCGCATATATAAATACCTAATAAATTGGTTTTGTACTCGCTCTAGCATGAGACTATACTTAGTTTCATGCGGAGCCCAGATGACTGCGTTACATTCTAATTGGCTTCTAACTAATGCATTATATAACGCGACAATCGCTTTTATATTTGTGAATTCCCGCACCATACGATATATACACTCTTATGTACTCTTATATACTCTTACTAGGACTAGATGACCTACTGTTTTTATATAATAAAACCTTTTTAAGGTGTAATAGCCAGAAAGTCCACAACTGACTGCCTGCACATATCTATTCCAAACAGGTTGCAGTATTTATTTAATCGTTTTTAGCACTAGTTTTAAAACTGCTTCACGTGAATTCTAGGAAAAAAAATACTGCTACCTAAGTAAACTTCGAAATAGGAGTAGTTGCGAATGTACTGATATCTTTTTTTAACATCCCAATCCCGAAAGTCAGTAATGAATTGATAAGCAGAACCGTTATGTGTTTATTTTTCGTTATACACGACACTAATACGAGTATGACCACTTAAACAAATTAAAAAACGTCACAGACAAACACAAAATAAAATAATTAATAGTAAAATAAATATATTTCCTTTGAAATCTTAAAAGGGGACGTAACGAGAGATATAAAGGGGAGGGTGAAATAAGATACAAGTCCAAGACTACCCCGGTCCAAAATAAATAACGCGGACTGTTAGCGAAATGGGTAAGCAAAGACTGGAAATCCCTAAACGGCTTTACTCGTAAATCGGGAACAATCGGGGATATAAAAATATAAAAATAAAAGGGAAGTCTCAGATATCTTAGTACATATTTTAATAATAACAACATTTTATAGTTACGATACTTTGAATCTACGGAGGGTGTATCAAATCAAATCATTTTTTTATTTCACATTGTCTGTTACAAGCGCTTATGAAAAGCGAATTTAGGTGCACGGTTCCAATTAGTCGTTTCCGATGGGAAGAGCAGGCAAGAAACTCCATAGTTTGTTACCCTTTTAAAATCAATATCTTTAATTATTTCAGTAAATACAGCATGATTTAGGAAAGATATGAGAAAACAATATAATCTTGAGCACAGACCAGTAAGTAAGTGTTATAAATATTTAAATTATGCCTGTAATTACTTATGTTTATTGACTAATTGCTATCATTTCTATGAACTTGTGTGATCAAGAGTAGTTGTATTGACTTCATGTGATTGGCCGAGACTTTGACAGTTATCGTCGACCAATCATAAGCAAGTGAAATGGCGGGGATGACGGGCATTCGAATGATTGCCCGCCATGCTCGGCATTCGTATTCCGACATCGACGTTGGTCAGTAGTCTTCTATAACTAAATTAAGCTGTATTTTGTGCTGTTGTGAATATTGTAATTATAGTATTTAAAACTTACAAAGACTGTTTTGTTTTTTATATTCCAAATCCTTACTTCTGAGTGTTGAACCAGTACGGTTTTACATCTCAGAAGTGGGATTAGCAACCTAGTGCCTACAAAAGTGGAGAAGATACGCGTAAGTACTTAGCATACGTAGAAAACACTATTAAATTAGTCTGTTGTATTATTTTAATGACTTGAGGAATTGAACTATATTTACCGTAACGGAGACATTCCGGAGGTTTATATGGTTAGTCATGCATGTTAATCCTGCCAGGGTACTCCCTGGGGATGGACATGTTTGATATTCCAGTTTATTTAAGGAACTGAATTGTATTTACCGTAACGGAGACATTCCGGAGGTTTATATGATTAGTCATGCATGTTAATCCTGCCAGGGTACTCCCTGGGGATGGACATGTTTGATATTCCGGTTTGTAATTTGAGGAATTGAACTGTATTTACCGTAACGGAGACATTCCGGAGGTTTATATGGTTAGTCATGCATGTTAATCCTGCCAGGGTACTCCCTGGGGATGGACATGTTTGATATTCCGGTTTGTAATTTGAGGAATTGAACTGTATTTACCGTAACGGAGACATTCCGGAGGTTTATATGGTTAGTCATGCATGTTAATCCTGCCAGGGTACTCCCTGGGGATGGACATGTTTGATATTCCAGTTTATTTAAGGAACTGAATTGTATTTACCGTAACGGAGACATTCCGGAGGTTTATATGATTAGTCATGCATGTTAATCCTGCCAGGGTACTCCCTGGGGATGGACATGTTTGATGGTTTATAATAAAGAATGCGAAGGTCAATGAAAATCTTGTTTACAAGTTTAGCATAGCGCGGTTTATTAACTTGCTTGCTTCTTTTGTTTTTTTTTTTATCTTTTACATGTGTTGAGACCGCGAGAACATGGATGAATGCAGGTCTAGTCCTCGAAGAGAATGTGATAGACCTAAACGGACCCCTCGCGAGGCGCAGACGCCGCCGCTAAGATGTCGTGATACAACTCGAAGCCGCAGCCGGGGTCGAGGGCATACGTGTTCACCTGAAGAAAATTGTGGCAGCCGAAACCGTCCGTCGCGGTCCAGGCGGTCGAAAAGAAAACTATCACGACTGACGATTAGTCGGTCTCCTTCCCGGCCACACTATTCAAGAAAGGCAAGTCGTCGTGCTGGGCGCTCCAGGACACGGTCGCGCACTCCAAGGCGGCAGGAGACGCGCCGCGCGAAATCCAAGCATTCACCCAGGAGGAGAGCTTCTTGCCTTCGTACACCGTCCCGTGAGGAAACATATCGTGAGCATGAGTCAAATAATCTGTTTCTTGAAAACTTTATTAATGCGCTTAAGGGTATAAATAACACAAGCGATCGCGATAGGTTTCCTGTTTTAAATAATGTAATTCCTGATTTTGACCCATTAAGTAAGGAACAAACGGTTGATACGTGGCTTCATAAGGTTGATGAATGTGTACAGATCTATGGTTGGAACGATAAACAAGTAGTCCACTATGCCCTACCGAAATTAACAGGGGTAGCAAAAACCTGGTATCAGGGTCTACCCTCACTACTATTTTCATGGCCAGAGTGGAAGTTAAAGCTGAGGGAATCTTTTCCAACTAGGGATAATTATGCAGATTTACTAACGGAAATGCTTAATAAAAAGGTACGCTATGGGGAGTCATTGGAGATATATTACTATGCTAAAATGAATCTGTTAAATCGTTGCGAAATATCAGGAAAACGTGCAGTTGACTGTGTCATAGCAGGTATAGAAGATCGTGGTGTTAGGTTGGGAGCTCAAGGAGCAGAATTTACGGAACCGGAATTGCTACTTAAATTTTTGAAAACTGTAAAAGTAGGTCAAGATAGGTCCACAAATGAGCAACAGAAGTTTAAGGATAGAGATAGGCGATCACAAAATAACACATTTACCGGTAATAAAGTAGGTCACAGTTCCCAGAAGACTACCGGATCCAGCCTGGTCTGCTACAATTGTAAAGAAACTGGTCACCCATTCTTTCGTTGCACAAAACCGAAGATTCAATGCTCTAAATGTAATTTGTTAGGACATAAAGACACTGAGTGCCCTGGGACAAAGCAAAGTACCAACGATAAACCAAAAGCAATATTGAAAATAGAAAACACAGGCGATTCAAGTGCCAAGTATAAAATGCCTATTAAAATAAATGGGTTGTTTTCCGAATGTCTCGTAGATTTGGGAAGCGAGGGTACTTTGGTCCGTCTCAGTGAAGCTCAGCGTTTAGGACTCGACTGGAAGGTAGGAGAAGTGCCACTATTAAGAGGAATTGGTAACGTGCCATATAACCCCCTTGGCAAGACTAACGTTACTATCGAAGTGCAGGGTGTAGTAGAAAATCACGTGGAGATATTGGTAGTAGATGAGTACTTAATAAATTTCCCTGTACTACTAGGCCACACATTCACCGAAAGGTCCTCGGTCAAAATAGTAAAGACAGAATCGGATGTCATTTTTCAGCGAGTTAGTGAAGAGTCTGTTTTGATTTGTCCACTCTTATGCATGGAGGAAACGCGCATAGGACGCGGTGAATTAAGGGCGATCCCGGTTAGGTCACGATATTCTTTTTCGGGGAAAATTTACGTGAATGGAACCGTACGTAATATTGAAGGTCATGAGCATTACTTGTTGCCCGGCGAGTATCAATTAACACAAGGTGCGGGTAGGATTCTCGTTCAGAATATAAGTGATAACCATCTGGTTATAGAGAAGGGTAGCCTTATAACTAGAAGCCACACCTTAGCTGAGAGCCTACAAGTTCAAAAATTAGATCTTAGTGATCAGTCACCCATAGATGAGTCACCAATCAGCTGCGGAGAAAATTTAACAAAGGATCAAAAAGAGTCATTAAAGGTTTTGTTGGATAAATATAAATATTGTTTTTCCAGTGGTTTAAAAGATCTTGGGTTTACAACGGAAACTGAAATGGTGATTCAACTGGATGACCCCGATCCTGTCGTTTACCGTCCATATCGGTTGTCCTTTACCGAGCGCCAACTAGTTCAAGATATGATCAAGGAAATGTTAGAAAGCGGCATTATAAGGGAGTCTAACAGTCCGTACGCGAGCCCTATAGTATTGGTTAACAAAAAATCTGGGGAGAAGAGGTTATGCGTAGACTATCGTGCTCTAAATAGTAAAACAAAGAAAGAGCATTACCCTCTCCCTCGTATCGAGGATCAGTTAGACTTATTATCAGGTAGTTCACTATTTGTTACCCTCGACTTAGCGTCTGGGTACTATCAGATTCCCATAGCTGAAGGTTCTCGAGAGAAGACTGCGTTTGTGACCCCTCAGGGTCAATACGAGTACAATAGGATGCCCTTTGGGTTAGTAAACGCGCCATCAGTCTTCCAGCGTACAATGAATAAGATCATTCACAATTCACCTGCTTCATCGTATGTGTTAGTCTACATGGATGATATCCTGATTCCTGCAAAGTCATTCGATGAAGGGATGGTACGTTTGGAGGAGGTGCTGCGGTTGCTGGCAAAAAGTGGTCTAACGCTTAAAATGAGTAAATGTAATTTCTTTTATGACAAAATAGACTACCTGGGGTACGAAGTCAGTTCAGAAGGTGTTAAACCAGGGTCGCTCAAAACAGACGCCATTTCCAAATTCCCTACGCCAACTAATGTTCACGAAGTTAGGAGGTTTTTAGGCCTTGCAAGCTTTTTCAGGAGGTTTGTCGCGGGATTCGCTTTAATAGCACGTCCTCTGACAGGTCTGTTAAAGAAGGACTCTTCTTGGAGTTGGGGTATTGAAGAGCTGGAATCGTTTGAGAAATTAAAACGGATTTTAGTACAAAGACCGGTCCTGGGACTTTATGAACCTAGTGCACTAACCCAACTCCATACCGACGCTAGCAAGTACGGGGTAGCCGGCATTTTAATGCAACAGGACAAGTCTGGGGTGTTCAAACCTATTGCTTATTATAGCAGGCAAACCAGTCCAGATGAGCAAAAACTACACTCTTTCGAGTTAGAGACCCTTGCTATTATTGCCTCATTGAATAGGTTCAGGCATTACTTACTTGGTATTAGATTCAGTATAGTTACAGACTGCAACGCTTTGCGTACCACTTTAAGTAAACGTGACTTAGTCCCACGAATTGCTCGGTGGTGGCTGCAGTTTTTAGAATACGACTGCTCAATAGAATACCGCCCTGGTGACAAAATGGCACACGTAGATGCCCTTAGCAGGGGTGCTATAGACGGTATTCCAGAAAATAATCACGTGTTAGATGTGCTTTCAATAGGCACTGACGATTGGCTTGCGACAGTGCAACAGACAGACGAAGACATTAAAAATATTGCGAATATTCTAGGCGATTCCAAATGTAAAGATGCCGTTGATATATTCAAAAATTACAAGCTTGTAAATGGGCGGGTATATCGTATAATTGACGAAAATACTATCCGTTGGGTTGTTCCAAGTGGCACCAGATGGCAACTACTGAAAGCCAATCATGATGATGTGGGACACTTCGGGTTTGACAAAACTTTGGCGCGCTTACAAGCTACTTATTGGTTTCCAAAGATGAGACGGTTTGTAAAAAAGTATGTCTCTGCTTGCCTTCAGTGTGCACATCACAAGCTGCCAAGTGGTGTCAAGCCCGGTGAACTACACCCCATCCCTAAAGCTATCATACCATTCCATACCATACATGCGGATCATCTCGGTCCTTTTATCCGCACTAAGCGTGGCAATACATTCATCCTTGTTATTATAGACGCGTTTACTAAATTTGTTGACATCACCGCTGTGCGGAATACCAAATCGGCCACGAGCATTAGGGTATTCAGAGAGCATTTTAGTTATTTCGGCGTGCCAACCCGTTTGATTACAGACCAAGGGACAAGTTTCACCAGTAGGCAGTTTAAAACATTTATCCAATCATGTGGTATAAAGCACGTGCTCAATGCTGTCGCCACACCCCGAGCGAATGGCCAAGTGGAACGGTACAATCGCACCATTTTGGCAGCGCTCGGGGCAATGAACCATGACAAACCAAATGGTTTATGGGATGAACACTTACCGGACATACAGTTGGGTATCAACACTACTGTACACGCCACCACCAAAAGGACTCCAGCGGAGCTTCTTTTCGGGCGAAATCTAACTAACCCATCTGAAGGTTTGTTAAATGACGTTTTGAACGAAGTTACGTCTGAGGTCGGGGAGAGTCTGGACGATGTTAGGGCTACGGCTGGTGAGCTTATTAGGATACAACAGGACAAAGACAAGAAACGGTATGATAGGTACAGGAAAATGGGAATGCGTTTCAAAGAAGGTGATTTGGTTAGAGTAGTAAGAGCGGTGACAGGAATAGAGGGGCAATCTAAGAAGCTCGAACCTAAATGTAAAGGCCCTTACAGAATTAAAAAGGTACTCCCCAACGATAGGTTCGTTGTCGAGGACACACCCCTTACAAAGACTAGTAAGAGGTACGAGGCTGTGGTAGCTATCGATAAAATATTCCCATGGATCTGTTTTAACGAACCCGTATCAACCGATTGTGAATCCGAGCGTAATGATTGTGAATCTGAATGTGAAGAGTTGTAAATAGATGTCATTGTAAAAAAAGTAATTACTAATGTACTTTTAAGTCTCGATGATTAATGTCATGTATCTTCTAAATTATTCTATGTACCAATGGCTGAAATATTTACTGGTCAACGTCATGGACTAGTAAATACCGATTCGTTGTCAACCGATTGTGAATCCGAGCGTAATGATTGTGAATCTGAATGTGAAGAGTTGTAAATAGATGTCATTGTAAGAAGTAATTACTAATGTACTTTTAAGTCTCGATGATTAATGTCATGTATCATCTAAATTATTCCATGTACCAATGGCTGAAATATTTGCTGGTCAACGTCATGGACTAGTAAATACCGATTCGTTGGTTAGGGTCACGTACTAACGAGTTGGTGAGGAGCATCAGGTAACGGATGCCTCTCATTTTAGAAATTGGTGCATCAGTATATCTACTGGTCAAGGTCATGGACCAATACATATACTGCCGATATAAGATATAGATTAAGTTAGGAGTGTCAGGTAACCGACACCCTTAAAGGTCATGCATTTTGCTAATCAAGGTCATGGATTAATGAATAGATTTAGGAGTAAATCTATTGTTGAGTGATGGTTTTTGAGCTTTGTTTATTAAAAAAATAAATTTAATGTTCGACTATAACGACTTATAGTTAATCTGATAGCATAATAGTTTGAGTTAGGGATATCAGATACTAAAATGTGCTACTATGATGAATTAAAATCAAAATGATTAATTATTGACTAATGAGATAATTTATGTTCAATAAGTCACATTTTCCGACAATGATGAAATATGAAATAATGTTTCTATGTATAATATTTATTTTGTAAAACATAACAACGAGGGACTCGTTGGAAGTCAGATGGCCGAGCTGTTATAAATATTTAAATTATGCCTGTAATTACTTATGTTTATTGACTAATTGCTATCATTTCTATGAACTTGTGTGATCAAGAGTAGTTGTATTGACTTCATGTGATTGGCCGAGACTTTGACAGTTATCGTCGACCAATCATAAGCAAGTGAAATGGCGGGGATGACGGGCATTCGAATGATTGCCCGCCATGCTCGGCATTCGTATTCCGACATCGACGTTGGTCAGTAGTCTTCTATAACTAAATTAAGCTGTATTTTGTGCTGTTGTGAATATTGTAATTATAGTATTTAAAACTTACAAAGACTGTTTTGTTTTTTATATTCCAAATCCTTACTTCTGAGTGTTGAACCAGTACGGTTTTACATAAGTGAGTAATGAAGTCCCAAGTCTTGAGGACGAGAATTAACAAAAAAAAGAAAGCGTAAATAGTATGTTTGTGGCCACAGTTATATGGTTTCGGTGAATCGATATTAGTGACATCGCGAAAGCCCAAACTTGACGAACGTACTGGCCACACTCATTTCAAAAGAATATTCGCCGGCGCCCAGTTAGTGTGGCCTTAGTATCATTTTATCAAATAGCGACCCGCCCCGGCTTTACACGTGTACGTTTTATAGCTTAAAACCCTCCTCTTGAATCACTCTATCTATTAAAAAAAACCGCATCAAAATCCGTTGCGTAGTTTTAAAGATCTAAGCATACACAGACAGACAGCGGGAAGAGACTTTGTTTTATACTATGTAGTGATAAGAAACGGCTGAACGGATTGGTACAAAGGTAGAATCTATCCTGAATATAAAACTTTTGCACATAATTATACATGAGAGGATGGGCAGCTGCGTCTACATATCTGCTAGTATCATCATTAATTTATGACGAAGTACAGCTGCTCGTTTATCGGTAAAAAATGACGATTTTTATAATCTATATACCGAAAAACTAGGCTCATATTTCACGAATACAACCGCATGTAAACGTAGTATATAAATAAGGGGAAATAACATAGATATAAAATATAACTGCGTAGCGTGACGAGATTGATGAGTTACCCTCGAGCGATTAGTAAGTAATTAGTGTGCCATACAAAAACTTGTTCCAGTAAAACAAGAAAAATATTTTTCTACGTATTTATTAAAGGCTTATGATTACTTTCCCTGTATATTACTTTCTCTCTGTTTTTTAGGATGTATCTGTGCTTTGGACGTTGTACTTGTACTATTTATTCTGTGGTTGTAGGTTGATTGTAATTATATTTAATTGTAAATTGAAAGAGTTAGGTACCATGACCTTGATTAAACTTCATCATCAAAGTCACATGAGCTGAAATACGTCCAATATGCGTAGATCACCTCATAGATTTCAATAGAAATATTCTAAACTGCATGCACACAACGACTTTGCACAACTTTCAGGGTTTCCGGTTAGTCATTACGTTCAAATATAAACCTAGTACATTTATTATCTGTCGGGCCAATTGAGAGTAGATTTTATCAACATATTATAAATAAAACAAAATATATTAATTTATAAAACAAGTCCTCGACTCACTCCTACGCCACGCTACACTGCTTTGCCGCACTACACGGTTACGCCACGCTACACGGCAACGCCGCGTTACACTGCTGTGCCGCACTACACCGCTACGTCACGCTGCACTGCTACGCCGCGGTCTACTACTACGCCACGCTACACGGCAACGTTGCTCTACACTACTGTGCCGCACTACACTGCTACACCACGCTGCACTGCTACGCCGCGCTCCACTACTACGCCATGCTACACTGCTACGCCGTGCGTCCTCTAGCCAACTGAGTAGTGAAGGAATTAACATGCTTAGAATATTTTTAATTCCCTGGTCGCTAGTTTATTTTAGCTTAAACATTTTATGGGTCTCATTTTAAGGTACGCGAAATACCACGGAAGTTGCGTATCCAATCAATCCCTTCTATATCAACTGGAATCTAATCTAATGGAGTGTTTATCATTTTATTCTTTTTTTCGGGGACAGCGTACAGCTTATCGTTAATACTGGTATCCTCACTACCGATTCCTATGAATTACCGAGCGTCATTGGTTAAAATTTAAACTCTTGTATTTTTAACAACAGTTAAGCAAATACCCCATAGGTTTCCATTGTGGACCCTCCCATACGTTAGTAGCTATCAAAGGTAAAATTAGCTTACGTGTCCAGTTTGGCAACAAAAATGCTACCATTCGTAAGCATAACGCTCCGTTTTTGGCCATAGGAACCGGGTATAAGTCAATTTTATGAGTCATTAAGTAGTAGTAGTCACAGTACAAGTCCGATTATTTGTCAGACGTAGAAGCTCCTGATTGCACATAGCGAGTGTCGTACATATACGAATTGGGAATTTTATACTACTCATAAGAGACGGCCAGGTTGATCCTTTGTTTGTTGGTCCTGGGTTCGATTCGATCGTCAGGTCTGGCAAAGCGTTATTGAGTTTTTCCGTGTGGAATTTATCAGTAGCAGCCCGGAGTCTGGATTTGTGCCCGGTTCATGACAATGGGCTCGCCCCCTATTACATGGGACTTAAACATAACGGCGAAATGAGGGTATACTCTACACCTCTGCCCAACCCTTCGGGGTATACAGGCCTGATATCATGTTCATGCATGTTCATAAGAGAACTTTCTGGAATACACAGCGTTTGTTTTCTTTTTAAGTTGAAATTTTCGTAGTCCTTACGTTTATCTTGAATCTTATCCTTATTCTCGTGTTTTCGTGACTTCGCTGAGATTCTAAGTATTCGCCAACTTATTGAATGTTTTGAACTGAAGTTCGACTTGTATTAGCTATCAAGAGTACAGTACGTAAGATGTTTTCTTTTTACGTGGATATATTTTTTACGTGGTTTTTTTTTTGTATAACTTTCTTGAGACACATTCTTATTTTTGATTAGTCACGGTTTACTCACGAGCATTTTTCGGGATTGCATGACTAGTTTCAGACCCAAACGGAGCCCTTAATCATGAGTTGATCACGCGGCGAGGTTGCGAGTCGAACCACACACAAAGTTCGAGTCGCGACCTCGCCGCGTGATCATCACGATTAGGGGCTCCGTTTGTGTCCGAAACTAGTCGGGCAATCCCGAAAAATGCACGTGAGTAAACCGTAACTAATCGTAGATGGATTTTCCTACTTTCTCTATCTTTTGAAAATATTCAACATAAACAAACAGAAAAGTTATTTCATATGGAACAGTACTTATTAATATTATAACTATGTCGTAGGAAATATTTGATCAAAACCTACCGAAATTTGTGCAAGCCGTACAGAGTATAATGAAAAGAGGTATAGTGTTATAATTTTGTTGTTATTTTTGTTGCTAATATTTAATGGGGAATTATTAATCGGGCGAACAAATAATATATGGAAGACTGTTAATGAGATACTTTAAACTAAACCGAGCGGCATTAAAATATATTTGCGAAAAATTAATTAAAATTATGAATGATTAAAATTTGTAAAATGAGCTACTAGCAGTGGGAAACAGTTAATCTAAGCTAGCAACTAAAATTCCAAGTGTCCGAATTAAATACTAACTCGGGCGAAAAAAATACTGAGTGGCGAAAGTATAAATTTCCTCACCCCGACACGGATAGCTTAGGTTCGAAGGGCATGACGGGGGCTAGAGTGAGCGAGCGAAGCGAGCGCACGAAACCCCCGTCATCCACTTCGTGTTAGGTTACTTTAAACCCTGCAGACAGAAATAGGAGCTCAGCGGGGCTTCCTCGACGCTCCTTTGGAAACCCAAACAACCTTTCAAACATACAATAATAATGTGAGTGAAAGTTTGCTTAAGAATTATTATACTGATCGTTCTGAATTACTCATATCTCAAATTCGTATTTTTAAGTCGCCGTTTTCAATATTTGTGTTCGCCCTCAGTCTTTCGCCCACTTAGTATTTCAGTACGCCATAATCAGTAGTTTTGACACACTTACTTTGAATTTATATTCGATCGTTTAAATACTAGCCATATTTAATCTTGTGTTAAACCTGTATGTAGTGTATGTTAATAAAAATTTATGTCTACTTATAACTTCGCATTGGATTTATCTGTAACGATTTTATAAATGTGTAAATCAATTAATTTATATATAATATTAATAAACTTCTACTATTTCCTTGTTCTGAGTAATGCTTAAGTAATTAATTCCAAGAAATAGCTTAATCTGCGGCATTACTGAATTTGGCTAATTATCATAAGTTTCTCATTGCTTCAATTATAATCTGTTTTACGTAAGATGAATATATAATGTTTTACAGAGATGAATTTTCTAATAAAATATTCAACAAGAACAAACCACAGAAAAGTTGTTTTCATGACAGTACCCCTACGATTTCTAGAATAACAACTTTCACTCCACATCTACTTGAAACAGTATAATTACAGAAGTCTGGACATTGCATAGGTAATCAATATGAATGACAGCTGACCCTTCCGTTCCCCTAAGTGGCAGTTAAGTTAAGCCATCTATTTAGACGTCGTTAGATAACATTATGTTAAGCCTTCGATTTTCGTGAAGTCATTACGTAACATTTTAGGAAAGCCAACCATTTTTTCTAAAGTAGAGATTTATTTTGGGCTCTTTAGGCGTAGTTCAGACTACGCTATAATATACCAGATGATATAATATACGAGTACCGAATGTTTTCTTTTACCGTCTGCAAAAAAAATGGGTGTAATATGTGAACGGAGTTTCTACTCTATGGCATGTTTTTTTAATGGTCTTGAAAGACACTTTTCTATCAGTAAATACTACTAATATGAAATAAATTTTCATACTAAATCAATTTAAACAGAAGTTTTGAATATAATCAAATAAATAATATCTAAATTCAAATCATACACAACTGAGTATGATTTGAGTTTTTATAGTAGGTAACTATTGAGCAATCAATTTCACAAAAAGGGCATGAAAAAAAAAAACACTATGCCATATCATTCTACTCTGTTCACCTATTGTACCCAATTTTTTTCCAGACGGTAAAATAGTCACTCGGTATAGCATATTATAGCAAATATTGTACATATAACAACGATATTGCTCACGAGACATTTTACACGTTCCCACAACGCTATACTATAAAGTATTGGCTCGCTGTACGCGATAAACTTCAGCGATTTTTAGAGTTATATCGTAGGATTCTCCAGTCTCCGCCCCGCCTCACTTCTACCCCGTCCGTTACCCGATGGATCGCCGTCAAATCACTTGCTATACATAGTAGACATGCTTGTGATAAAGCGTATAATGTGAACGTCACGTTATACAGGTTGAAATTGTAAACACTCGACAAACCGAAATGGGAGATTGTACTCATCACTATGAACAACTTTTATTATGGGACCAAGTCGGAAATCGCGAAAAAAAAATGCGAACATAAATGTAGGGAACATCTGTTTTTTTTTCGCGATTCCGGTTTGTTCCCTTAATAAAAGTTGTTCATAGTGATGAGTACAATCTCTCATTTCGGTTTGTCGAGTGTTTACAATTTCACCCTGTATAGTTATAGCTTATGACGCAATATGCTTTACTATATAGCGAAATAGTATAGCGTAGTCTGAACTCGCGCTTTAGGGTAGTCACAAACGTTTTAATACTCACACAAAGAAATTACGAAGTTTAGCGCTGACGTTAAGCTGGTGAAGGTCGTACGTGGAACAGAATTAATTTAAAAGTTATGCTGCCTTAAGCACTTGGTGATATTCATATCCTTATAGTTTGGTGGTTGTTATACTTATGCATAGTTGTAATGTTTGAACTCGTTGAGGGGATTGTAGCCAACTCTGACCGTAAAATATCTATCGTTAAAATGTGCGGCATGTTTTTAGCGATGCTGTACCTAAATTTCTACCATCATCTGATCACCTATCCTCATAATTAACCCGTGGTTGTCTACTGTTAAATATAGACCTCCTATTAGACCAGAGGTGGGCCAACACATTTCATCAAGGGCCAAAAAAAAGCAAGAAATTTTGCAATGGGCCAGAATTCCAAAAAAATGCTTTTCCTGTTAAATGAATTAACTGTAAATGTAATTATCTGTAAGAAACCTAATTATAAAACAAACTTAACCACTGTTCGAAGGCCCAACCGTGAGTGTATGGGGCGTATGGAACTGCTTTTGATTGGCCATGATGTCATCGTATACAGGTTCGAGCTGATGAGGCTGCAAAAATATATTTTCGAGGGCCATACACTCTTGCTCTGAAAGGGAGCGTTCTTCTATCGTGTCGGGACGAACTATTGACATAAGAGTAGCTCATGCCGTGGTGGGAAGATTAGCCAGTCAGCAAGGATGGTAGCGAGGCTGACTGCCCAGGGTGCGCCGGACGTACTCAAGTATCGTCACTCGTAGAGGCTCTTTTCATGCACCCCATCAGGAAGCGTTGGTGGGCCGGATTATAACACTTCGCGGGCCGGAGTTTGCCCACCCCTGCATTAGAACATCACCACGCTCGGTAATCGAATTGGTGATCGCAGCGCAGTACAGCAATTTAATCGCCTATACTGCTGACATACTGCCTCAGTCGTCCTTTTAGTATATCTGTTAGTACACACGGCTACACATCAAGCTATACATTTCCAGTTTACACTGACCTCTCATTGTAAGGAAATCCTATACAATACGAGATCAGCTTATACTGGAAATGTATAGCTTGATCTGTAGCCGTGCGTACAAAGACTTTGTTTGAATGTATGCTTGATAACCTTAATTAAGGCTATGTCCTTAATTATACTTACATACATGTTTACGTAATAAAAAACTTTGGTTTCAGATAAAGCGATCTTCTCCCGGGCGAAGAATAGTGAGTATTTGAGGTGAGTCGGTAAATTAGCGTAATCGATCATCCGCCTCATTCTGCGGGCGGCGACGACGACGCGACGGCGCGGCGCTTGCGGCCCCAAACCAACTTAATCGACATTTAATGTGATATTTTTTCCATAAACTCTATAGACATGGTTTTAGTGAACGAAGCATATTACTCAGAATTTTGACGAGATAGTCCTTAGTTTATTTATGCGGAGGAGACTATCAGATTTATGGAATCTATATTGATTACTCTTTGCTTTGTAGCTGCGGGAATAGAAGGCCATTTCCTGTTTCTATGGGTGTCATAAAAGTCGATAGGATTATGTAAACAGCGTCAACAACAACATCCTGTGCACTTTCAACAACATATCCAATTACTATTGCCGTTGGCCGCGCGTGGTTTAGCAATACTTGTTTTTCTACGCTCTAGTACAGTGTAACGATCTATTATTATGTAACACAGAATTTTCGAATTCATGTGATCATCAGAATTTAATGATCATTTGCGGTGAAGGAAAAACATCATGACGGAGAACCAGCTCACTTGAGAGGGTTGTGGCTGTTCTGGAAAGTTCTCGATGATGTGTTTACTACGCCAGCCTGCACCAGGCCAGCGTGATAAACTAAGACTTAAATCCTCCTCTTAAAACTCCTCTGAGAATAGGACAGTACCCAGCAGCTGCATAATAATACCACAGTGTACCTACTTACCACATACAGTGGGTCAACTCCCATACATTTGACAGGTCCTATGAAATGTCAAAATTGGTAACACTTGTCATAGGGTTGTCACATAAAACAAATTACACAAACTTTGTCAAACAAACGTCCAAATTAATTAACGTTTTATAGAAACAGTGACACGCAAAAAGAAAACCACGCATGCGTAATTTTGACGATTGACAAAATAATGCAAAGCTATGTAGCAGCAACTTCGCCCGCCATCTTATCCTGGAATTTTCAAACAATATTTAAAACTACAAATTTTGTCGAGGTTACAGTCGCAGTGGCTAACGCTTGCCGGGGGTAGGTAAGAGTAACAAATGATTCCCAAATCCAGGAAGGAACCATAGAAAATTACTTATTATTCATGGTTATTACTTCTATGGTTTTCGTGGGTGCTGATGCTGTAAATAAAGCCTAAGTATTCCTCGACAATATACGGCGGTCAAAAAAATTTATCAGTTAAATATAATTTGCCAGGTAAAACGTGGTCCCTATCTTGGTGTTTGAGCATGGATCTCGTTTTTGTAATCAGCGTCCCAGAAAATCATGGATTTGACACCCATCACGGCTAATTTGAAAATTTTCATGGACGCCGTCTTGGATTTGGATTTTGAAGTTATTTTCGGCATCAGTGACCCCGAAAACCATGAAATTAACACCCATGATGATAAGATGAAAATTTTCATGGCCGCCATCTTGGATTTGGTGATTTGGTGATGACAATCATTTGAAAATGTATGTATGCCACCATCTTGGATTAGTAAACAGACTATATAGTAAAATTCTCGTAATAGGTACATACAACGTACATACTATTAATAAATTAATATAATTTCCATGAACGATATCAATCAAATTCGAAATCAAAAAGTGCGAGCCCTGGAATTTATGTCCCGAGTACGCAGTATGGCTACTCGGGACATAACCTCCGCTCCTTCACCCCGCAACCCCCCGCACGATTGCTCTGCGACAATGTTCTACGTTGACCGACTGTAAGGAGTAAGATATAGGTAGACTGTGATAATACTTTGATCACGTTAAAAAAACAATGAAATCTAATAATTAGCTTGTTTTGGAATTGCATCTGCTTTATCCAATAACAAGTTCCCCAGAGGTTATAACAATATAATGAGTTCATGAAGAATCACATGGTAACTGGCTAGCAAAATTAAACTTCATCACTGTATAAAGCTGCTATCCTGATAGTTGATCGAGTTTGGCACAATATTTACTTAATCTGTACCTTTACCCAGTTTGGCGAGCCTAACAAAATAGTTTCCAACAACGGTAGCATACATCCTATAATATAGGTAGTGTTAGTATGTCGGTTTATAATATGCCTAATTTGCATGTAGGTCGTTAGTCTAAATATAATGTATTTTCCACTTACAATAAGTTTAAAGAATTTTCAAGCTTTTGACATATTTTACAACTAATTTTAAAAATGGCAGCAATCAATGTTAATATAGCAGCAATTCGTATATTTTATTAAGCAAGATTTTTCGGTTTTAGAGCGGTTACGCACTGCATCCGATTCGAATCCGTGAAAATACGTTCCGAAGTAGTCATAGAACTATTTGTGTGGTAATTAGTTTACGCACTAGATCCGACTTCCGTCATCCGTGAGTCTCCAATTCGGAAGTAATATTGACGGACCGAAGTAGCCTTAGTACTGTTTGTATGAACGCTTTCGCACTACCTCGGATTCAAATCCGACATTTGCCAAAGATGGCCCCTGAATTGCTTGGATTTGGACCAGAGATCGGATTAGTGTGTAAGCAATATCCGAATTCGGTCCGAGATTTTTAGACTCTACATGCGTATTTTCACGAATTGTGCGAACGAACAGTGCGACAAGCAATATCCGAATTCGATCCGAGTTTTTCACATCCGTATTTTCACGGATCCGGATCGGATGCAGTGCATAACCGCTCTTACGATGCAAACGAATGAACAAAATATTTTTTGGAAATACATGCTCCTTAAAAATAATACAAACTTGCTATATTAACCCTGGGATTTTGAACGGCAGATTAATGAAAAAAATACTAATCAGGTATCAAATCGCATGACAAATGCTATGATTGGTTGTTATTATTTTGATCGACAAATCAAATTCAGAGACATGAGACATTTCACAACAGTTTAAATTAATCAGTAGGGTAATTTAGGTCTTTTTAGGGTTCCGTAGTCAACAAGGAACCCTTAGGCTGAGGCTACACTTAGCAGCGATGCGATCTGCGACACATAAGCGATTGAATCAAAGAAATTGATGTTCTCGTATGCGGCTAGACTATACAAGACAGCGATTTTTGTAGCCGTGACACACACGTGAATATTAATACATTTGTTTCAATCGCTTATGTGTCGCAGTTCGCATCGCTGCTAAGTGTAGCCTCAGCCTTATAGTTTCCTTTTAGCTTAGCTCAGAGACTCTTAATACTAGAAGGCTATAATTTGGCATGGATATACGTATTAATCACACCGATAAAGTGTTTTTTTTTCCTACGCTTTTTGGGATGTTTTTTTTCCTCGTCCACCCCTATGTTGTGGGGTGTTGTTGGATAGCTCTTTCAAAAATATTGCGGGTTTGAGATGACAATTTTTCGATTAAGAGCGCCGTGAAATATTAAGCTTTAAAGTGCTAATTTCTGTTAGAGTCAAGTGTCCAGTGTGCCAGCTTAACGGTTAGTTTGGATACGTGAAAAAATTCACAGTAGTAGTATATGCAACGAAGTTAAAAGGAAAACTATCACAGCTAAGTAGACTTTACAAGTTTACGAGTAATAGTCGACAAACTTATAAAATGTATTTGGAAAAGTAAAAATTTCGTACTAATTCCATTGAAAAATTACTAAGCCCTCTTCTTAGTCCGCATTATTGTGCAAATACGGACACCTATTACAGCGCGTGGCCCGACACGCACTTGGCCGATTTTTGAAGCAGGGAACGCGCAGGATGTTTGCGGGTTTCTTCAGTCGTACTATTACCGTAAACGAAAATGTCAAAATATTTGGTTTTGTTTTCGTTGTCAAACAATTTGACAGTTTTTGTAAAGGAAAACTGTACTATTAAAGAAACCTGCAGGTATCCTGCACGTTTACTGCTTCAAAAAACACATGAATTATAATAGCCTACAGCCTTTCAAAATCCTTAACTAATATAACCTAAGTCTTTGTTCCACTTTCACGATTCGATTGGTACACCGATGTTCATAAAATTTTGCATATTGCATACATACTACCCGCTTACTTATAGAATGGTATTAGAAATGCTGGTGCCACTACTATTATTGTTATTTGTCTCGCTCGTACACATTGCCTGTAAGTATGCTATTTCTAATGCTGTACAGTCTGCATTCTAATTGCGCAACACACTCGTAATCGCTTTGGCTTTGATTTTGACCGGTCAACAATTTCTATACCAACGTATGTATTAACAATCCGACTTCTCCACAATTATGTACCACGCTATGAATATTGTTGTATTTTCAAAATAAAAGCCATAGAGATTATGAGTGTTTTGCTCAATTGGTATGCTGTACCCATAACGAAGAACAAATAAAAGTATTCTTTGCCGAAAATCACACCGTACGTTATTCAACTTCTTCAACTTATTTATTCAAAATAAACTAGAATTACTTAGTTCTTTTTGAACATCAATATTACATATAAGATAGCCCCCAAAAGCGTTCTACTTTCGCCGCTTCCTAGTGTTTTTGCTGTGAAGAAGAAACGGCGCAACAAACTCCCCAGCAACACAGATCTGTCTGTCAAGTGAACAAATTAGTTGAGTCTATACACGGCAAAAGGTATTATTAATTAAAAGAACTAAATTACGCAAAATGTTATCCTAGACGACGTCATTCTTAAAATTATATTTCAAGAATAAAATAATGAAACGAAGTTGTCTTCTCAAACTATATAACAATCCATCTACAGTGGTTAGTCTTTGCAAAATATAGCTGGTAATCATTTTGAGGGTTCGTGCACATGCAAGTTGCAGACCCCTAAATCTTAAGCTGCGCTGCAACTTTCCAGCTGAAGTAGAGAAGTGTAACTAATAATATAAAGTGGTACATTTGGGAGAGAATTATTACGGGCTGCTCTCCTAGAAAAGTAAAAGTAAAGTAAAGTAATCTTTATTTGCAGGAAGATGTGGTTGTTACAAATGATAGCAGTTATACCCTTTTCAACGTTAGGTGAGTCCTGCGGTTTTTCTACTAAACGTTACCATACAAACAATATCAAATATACAAAAAACCGGCCAAGTGCGAGTCGGCAAAAAATCACGTTTGTTGTATGGGAGCCCCCTTAAATATTTATTTTATTCTATTTTTTTGTATTTGTTGTTATAGCGGCAATAGAAATACATCATCTGTGAAAATTTCAACTGTCTAACTATCACGGTTCATGAGATACAGCCTGGTGACAGACGGACGGACGGACAACGGAGTCTTAATAATAGGGTCCCGTTTTACCCCTTGGGCACGGAATCCTAAAAACATGGATAATATAGCTATTTATTGAAAACATGGAGAATAGCAGTCTCCTTACGGCTACAATTTACGTAATGACCGCTGCGCTGTGTCAGGACTTCAGGACTCATCTTTCATTGAACAGAGTGTAGCGATCAGCACATACATTATACATAAACACACACCTGTATTCCCCGAAGGGTTGGCAGAGGTGTATAGTACACCCACATTTTGCCGTCATGTTTACGTCCCATGTAATAGGGGGCGAGCCTATTGCCATCGACCGGGCACAAATCCAGAACACGGGCTGATACTAAAAAAAAAATCACACGGAAAAACCCAATAACTCTTTGCCCGACCTGGGGATCGAACCCAGAACCTCACGCTCAGCAGTCGCGCTTGCGACCGCTAGACCAACGAGGCAGTCTCAGTACATCGTTGTCAGATTATTGGTATTTAAATAGTGTTGTCACAAAATTATCAATTAATGTTATCAATTATATTATATTGTTATATAATTAAGTACCTAGTTATGCCTTCATCTGTTAACAATTATTTTCTTTATTTATCAATACAAAAACAATTATAAGTCAATTAAGTATTTGCTCACAGTACACACCCAATGGCTATTTATAATTACAATTAATGATTTTCTGCACAGTATAGAAATATTTCTTTAAAGGCCATTTCTTTAGTTTTTTTAGGAAACACGGATTACCGCTAATAGCTTTATGTTATTTGGAATAGCATTATAAATACGACTAATTATGCCAAAGTAGTTTTTCGATAGAATAGTTCTTGGCACTCGTGGTAAGTAGTTTTTCGATAGAATAGTTCTTGGCACTCGTGGTAAGTAGATTTTCGATAGAATAGTTCTTGGCACTCGTGGTAAGACAATAATCTTTCTGGATTTCTGGTGTTTCTCGGATGTACTTCATTTGCTCTCGCAAAGAAGGCCGTGTGTTGTCTCACCAATTTTGCAACTTCATAAATGTACATGCAAGTGAGGGTTAAAAGGTAGAATGAAAGATCTTTTTACTTGAGGTGTTTTCGCTAACATTTCTGATGTAGCCGTCACACAATATGAACGTTTGACAGGTACTTACACCTTGTTTAAGTGTTTGAGACACATTGTTACTTTGTACTTAAACATTAGAACCCTTTGAGATTTCTACTACGACAATATTATACACGGTGTAAACGAATTCGTGTAATTCCTTCAAACCTACTCGTGACACAGATTAACCCTAAATGGGAATTTATGAAAATCAACTAAAAATGTTTTAAATAAAGTCTTGGTTTTCTATTTCTGAGTCATTTTAGAGCATTGCGTTATCTGACTACAAAGACCGATATCGCGTTAGTCGTGCCCACCAGCCGTGTCGCCGTGCTTTCATTAATTTATGCGTGGCATCGAAATGTTCACTCAAATATGTTTTCTGTAAATAAAAATTTCTTATTTTTACTGAATCCTTATTAGGTGGTTTAGATATGATCGAAAACAAAGAAGCATGAAAAAAAAAATTTTTAATCAACCTAAATCAGTCAGTCTACATCAGTAATAGGTCATGTGGTTTTAAGGAATTACACGAATTCGTTTACACCCTGTATACTGTTCCTTATGACGATGTGTGAGTAGGTTATCTGACAAGCATCAGGTTTGTCTCTGAAATATTAACAACTAGCTTTTGCCCACGGCTTCGTTCGCGTCAATTTAGAATTTGACAATCAACTATACTAAAGAATTTATTATTATTATCTGTATCTCTTTGGAGCTCACGGCTCATCTTCCGTGCGGAAGATGTCCGGTCTTTTGGAAGGCATACACGGGGACACAGGTCCAACGCGCAGAGGCCCCTTTGAGAGCTTTAATCTGAAATGGGATGGGGCACCAACCGGGGACTATCCACGGCTGCACTATTGGAGTACAGTCATGGGTCGTCCCAGGTGGGTGCAAGACTATTGTAAAATGTGGTGAAAAATATCTGGATTATGGGAAGGGGTGTTAGGTGGACTGGATAACTTCTATTGCCGGAAGAAAACGGCTTCTGCCTTTCAAGCTTAAATTTGAAATATATTGGCAGACGGTGACTCGCCAGCTCACTAGCTGGGCCCCCTGAAAAGCCGCCAGTACATAGGCGAAGGGGGCAACAGACGTGTGAGCGTTATTATTATTATTAACTCTTAACACACTACTAAAGTTTCTATAATAATATAATTCAATCATGATTCGAAAGGCACGTGGCGCCATCTATTATCGCTATTGTTGTTTTCCTCGGGAACAGTAGTTTTTTCGGGATGAGAGGTATCCTATGTCCGTTTCTGTACACCTGACAACGTATGTGCAAAATTTCAGGATGATCGGTTCCGTGGTTTAGGCGTGAATATGTAACAAACTTACTTTTGCATTTATAATATTAGGTAGGATTAGGATATGCAGCTTATGTAGAGGGGCTCGTGATAATTATCAACAGCGCGGATCATATCATTTGCAAGGTTAAGCTGTACTTACCGCGGTCAGTCCGCTCTTTACACATCGAGGCCCCTCCGTACCTCGGAGAGCACGTTAAACCGTCTGTCCCGGGTGTCATACAAATACCTATTGAAAGTCGTTAAAGGTAGTCAGAAGCCCGAAAGTCTAACAACTGGCCTATCCTTATGTACGATTTCCACCAACCGGGCCACGCAGGAGCGCAGCGCAGAGCATCGCAGCGGATGCTCGAGCATGCGCGCGTAGCCGACCGTTTCCGCCCGACGGCTACAATCTGCTGGAACCCGGGCGAAGGCGCGCGCGCCTTTTCGCGTATCCGCTATCGCAGTCAATTTCTAACTGCGGTGTGGCCGAGCGAAGCCGACCGGACGCGATGACAGCCGAGCGCCGCCGTCCACGTACGTGAGCAGCCGACCGGCTGCCGCGGCATACGCGCGGATCTAACCGAGTTCCAAGCAGTGTAAATTCCATGCAAACATGAAACTTAACTATTGTATAGAAACCTCTGGAGGAAATCGTACATTAAGATGTCGGTATTGCCTAATAACATGGGTGCGGGGGGCTTCGTGTTATATACGCTGGTATTCAGCCGCATCTAGTCAGACTGACCCTAAAATAGTTGGGAAAAGGCTAGACAGAACATTAACAATATGTAGCCTATAACAAAAAAAAACTGCTGGTTATGAATAAGCTTCTTCAGGGAATTAGGTATTGTCCGAGTAATCAAACTAGTCGAGCCGCTCGGTGGGAGCAGAGCCCTCTTGCACTGGTATTAATACTGTCAGTTTCGTCTTTACCACAAGGGCCCCCGATGGGGGCCCCGAAATGCCAAAACCCAGGGCTTTTGTACTTTTCATCATCCATAAAATGAACAAAAAAAAACACATTGGTTTCTTGGTTCAATACATCATTAACAAAGCACCTAGATAGCCAGGGCTGCTCAGCAAAAGTTTGCTTAGCAGAAATTTCCTTTAATTTGAAACAAAGGGCCAATTTTTCACTGCTATATGAATATTGGCGCCAATCTAATCTATATAAATAAAAAGAAAAGTCCTGACTGACTGATTGACTGACTCATCAACGCCTAGCCCGAACCCTTGGACTTAGAAAGCTGAGATTTTTCACAGAGGTTCCTTTTATAATGTAGACAAGGAGTAAGGAAGGATTTTTCGAAATTCAACCCCTAAGGGAGTTAAATAGGGGATGAAAGTTTGTATGGAAAATCGTCACTTAACGGGTTCAAAATTTCACGCAAGCGAAGCTGCGGGCAAAAGCTAGTAACCTGTAAAGTTACTGAACAAAAAGTTCATTCTGATGTTCTCATTTATGTTTTTTTCGCATTCTAGAGGGGCCCCAAACCCCAAACTCTGGGTGCTCAAGGGCCCCTTCATGGCCTAAGACGTCCCTGGCTGCTGTCCATCACCAACCCAAGACTTCTTCGTTTCGTGTCGACAATACTACCTGTCTTGTTTTGACCCAGTAAATGGCCCCATTGATCACGGCCAGCTTTACTTTGGCTGGCTAAGTACTTGGATGGATCTATTAGTCAAACCTGAAACAAATAAAACGTTTCTCTTATCTATAATATTCGTAGTTGTACACGTAAATATAGTCAATATGTATTTTGTAGGTAAATAACTAAATCAGTTACCTTTATTTGATTCTACATAACCATAATGTAACTATAGAATGGGATGAAATTTTGCAAACAATACCAGCTGATGGCCAGGATTAACATAATCCACGGTATGTTTCGATCGGATCTAGTGACATATGGCCTTTTTTATGAGTGTATCTGCTGTGTGTTGGATTAGCCTGGATATTCATTAGAACATACCCCGGAATAGGAGTTTTGCTGACGCTAAAAAAACATTCCTTTATCTAAATAGTTCTTTCTCTAGTTCTAAGCCATTATTCTTAAGTTTTATTGTAATGTGAAGTGCAAAGCTGACAAAGGCTGCCATTGATGTGCCTTTTGACCTTTATCTCAAACGTGGTGTGCTCAAGCAAAACACCGAATGTCTTAAAATAGACCGCATATGTGAAACGCAACGCGAGCGAGTGAAATATAAAATCCATGAGTTCCACATGGTTTTATGGTTCCAATGTAAGGGCCGCTCACAGCATGATAGTATCCTATAAAACAAATGTTGCCATTTGCGGATAAAATTCGACACGCATGCTCAACAAAAGCCACGGGAATGTGAATGTTGCTGACCGCTGGGTCCCCTTGAAGATTACCCGCTTCGAAAATCCGATTCGATAAATTCTATGTTGTACCGCTAAAAGTGAAGATTAGGTGGACCAATATGTGATCTGGGAAAATTCCCATTCTGATCTGAAAGTGGAGGGAAACAACGTAGAGATCCGAGCAATACCATAAGAGTTAACGGTGGGAGATGCGTTTCTATGGTATCTCGTTGTGTTTTTAGTGGTCCCACAAACGGCGCGTGCTAAGTAAGACGTTACTTTAACTGTTATGCAGTTGTATCTTGCTAAATATTACCAGCGCCTTACAGTCTTTTAGTTGAAAATAAAAATGGTATAGATATTTCTCGATGTTATTGATTTGTTACAAAATGTTGCCATTATAAGGCTATAAACATAAGCTTTTCTTGTAGCTACGTCCAGCACACTCACATTACTATATTTTTTTTGTAAACCAGCATCCTTATTGCGTAATCGCTAAAGCTTTGATTTTGACGGGTCAACAATTTCGCAATATAGCAACGTATCTATTAACAATCCGACTTCTCCACAACTATGTACCACGCAATGTGTTGTTGTATTGTCAAAATGGAAGCTATTGAAATTACGAATGTGGTACGCAATTCCATTGCAGGTTGCTTACACTAGTTAAACTACTTGACTCCATCATCATCATCATCTTCCTACCCTTAACCCATGTTACTTGGGGTCGTCGCAACACGTTTTCTTCTTCCATTCCGTCCTGTCAACCGTCATGATATCACTGACACCCTTCCCTTTCATTATCATTCTTCACACCATCCGTCCATCTTTTCTTTGGCCTCCCTCTTCCTCTCCATCCATCCAAATCTATATTCATAACTCTTTTCATCACATGCGTTTCGTTACTCCATAATGAAATAAAATAGAAGAAAAAAATGTGAGGCAAAAGTCAAAAAAACTATAATTATTATACCATACGAGGTTTGTAGACTCGATGGAGTCTACACAGTCTTAGGGTACAAAACAGGTTTACATAGTATATATAGTACCGCAAACGTTTTAATGGTCGTAATCGAACGATCTACGCACAAACTGAGTTACTACCCTCAGAGCTAACTATAATAAATAATTACAATGATAAATTACTACGCTTTCGTGAATTTCATAAGTTATTTTCCGCACGAAAGCTTGTATACATTTCTGACATAAACAGATGGACTAAAGTTGTGGTATGTTTATGTTAATGTGTATACAATGTTAGTCGGAAAGGGGGTAGGTACTTGTCCAAAAGGGTATTAAAGTACCGTATAATGAATAATATTTTTTGTTCTACAACTTTTCCCAAAAGTTTTAAAGAAATAACGTTCAAAGATTTCATAAATTTTACGTTAAAACAAAACTCTGGTTACCTTTTTTGGTCATAATTTGGCGTTATGAATTAATAACTCAATTTTCTGAATACGTAACTAAATCTGTGTTACCGATTGGTTGGTATGAATAACTTTTTTTTATAAGTATTATTTTTTTGAAACTGAATCTGATGTAATTTTCACATACTGTAATGCAGTCATCAGTGATGCCTACTTTACGGCACGGTTGATACCAAACGTAACACTCACTCACAGACAGCCGAGGCTTTATTTTTTCGAAGAGTAGTCGGCCGCTCAGCGTACGCATGCAGTGGGAAACTTGAACTAATCAAATTTTTGGCAGTTGACTACTGGTTTGGTGTGAACCACCCCTTAATTGCTCACGGCTTAGTATCCCCTTGCCGATTACCCTTATGTATACAGGCTGTATGTGAATTCTTCTAATTCCTTCAAACCGCGTGATCTACCGGTGACACAGATTGACGTCGCATGGGATTTTTTGAGCTTCAACATAAAAGTATTTTCAAAAAGAAAAACTTGGTATTCTGTTTCAGAGTCATTCTAGCGCCCGAGTTAACTGACTGTGCAGAGCGATATTGCGCTAGTCGTGCCTGCCAGCTGTTTCGCCGTGCTTTTATTCAATATGCATATCATCGAAATGTTTTAAAAAATTGGATTGAATGAAAAAAAAATAGTTAAGCTTATTTTTTTTTTGCAAATTTCTTGGGTAGTTTGGAGATCACTTACCGCAAGAATAGAAAGCTAAAACTCAAACTCAAACTCAAACTATTTATTTGCACACTAAGGTTATAAATACAGGTCTTATTATATAAAGTAGGTACAGCTTAGCAACCTTTTCCAGGTGTTGCAATATTTGAGGGCTCTAATTAGATAAAAGTATACATATTTATACATTTTCTTATGTGTCTACTTAGTACATAGTTCCTAATTTTTGACTATTGTTATATTTAAACACAATATTTTTAATTATGGATAGGTACTAGAACTAAAATAACATAGTTTATCGAGTAATTCGTTATCGAGTATATACTATATAGGTATTGGTATAGGTGTATTATAAGTTGTATGTTTTATTTATTTAGGTTTATTATGTTATTTATGGTTATTATTTAGGTTTATCTCATTTGTGCTTATATTAGGGGTTTTAAACTTTTTTATTTTCTAAATATTCTTTGATTGAGTAGAAGCATTTTTCTATTAAATATGTTTTTAATTTTCTATTAAATACTATTTCTTTTGTTTCGTTTTGAAGATCATTCGGTAGTTTATTAAATATTTTAACTGCCATGTAGTAGGGACTTTGGTTGAGCATTTTAATCCTAGATGGGGGTAAATATAATCTATTTTTATGCCGTGTGTTTATATTGTGGGTATCCTTAACTTTCGTAAAATTGTTAATGTTTTTAAAAACGAATATGCATATGTCATAAATGTAAATAGATGGGAGTGTAAGAAGGTTATATTTAATAAAAAAGGGTCTGCAGCTACTTTGATTATCTATTTGGGCTATGATTCGTATACATTTTTTTTGTAAAACAAATAGGTCATGAATGTTAACGCTATCTCCTAAGCTAAATACCATGCAGGGTTAAACTAAGTAGATCATGTGGTATTATGGAATTATATGAATTCGTTTACCCCCTGTACGTCTGATAGAGAGCAATAAGTGTCACCATACTAAAGGAAGGTGGGGTAGGCTCCACGGTAGATTACCTCTCTAGTTTTGTGCTTGAGCGAAGTATCGTCAAGACATTAATGACTTTGTAATTATGAAAATAACGATTTTGCTTGTCACGCAAGATTGTAAACTATGTACATATTTGTTCCACTACGACAATTAATTGAAAATTACAAGGATGAAAATTACAATGTTACGCGCGAACAAAGACAAGTTGGAGTAGCTGCCGGTAAACTTATAATGGTGAACATAAGATCATTTTGTGCGGAAATAACAAATATGGTAGGTACAACTCGTGGATCGATCGATTTGCAAGGTTAATGGTGCTCCCACACTGGTGTTAAAAATGTTTACAAACATTTTCTAACATTAATACATTGACTAAAAATGTAAGAAAAAGATAAAAATATCGGATAATAATAAACGTAATCTACCTATTAATAGATTTTAGATAATATTTTAATAGATTTTTTTTATTTATGTTTCTTTATAAAATGTTAACTAATGTTTGTAAACATTGTTAACAGCAGTGTGGGAGCACCATAAAATACGCTTGCGGCGGTTGCTCTGTGGCTTGGTGACCGGTTTTTGTACATCAATACACGTCCATGTCTTAAAAATCAAAGTTGATTCGGCTGAACTCGAAAGTCTGATACCCGGTCTAAGTGCGTATACACGTAGAAAGCGGGTTGCCGGCGCCGATCTGTCAGCGCTTGTCGGTGCTGGTCCGCGCAGTTAGTCGGCGCAGGTAGTCTCTATACCGTGTGGCGAACCAGCGCTGACAATCTCCGAATTGCGCCGACAAATTCCGACCTGCTCCGATCAGCGCTGGTAGGCCGTCATATTTTGTTGCTTTATTTGCAAGGGAATAAGGCGTATTTTTGTTTAAAAATGCCAGCCCCTACTTCTACCCGCTTCCTTTATGTAGCGATTGCCTGCACGGACCGTACCGATAAGCGCTGGTAAGTTGGCGCTGGTTACCTGCTTCCTTTATGTATATGTATACGACCTTAGAATATTGGTGAACTACCTAACTTGTATCATTGAAATGGTAATACTGCGTGTAAAATGTCGTATTAGTCGCTAAAGATTAATTTAAGTCAAGAAATACATTCATGAATTCTTCTAATAACATTTCAAACACTCTGTGCGTATCATCTTCCATTCATCGGCAAATAAATCAAAAACCTGGGTTTGAATCTAGGAGAGCGTTAAGTTCAGTTAGTGTCCGGGATATTAGGTGACTTCAGTGCGAATTGTTTCGACATGAAGAGACTGCCAGTAATTTGTAAATCCTGCTACGGCTGATGAAAGATTTGTAAGCTCGATATTTTATAGGGGTTGAACGACATTGGTCAAGTCTGGTATTAGTCAAATCGGCAATTCGTCAAATTTGAATTTGGTCAAAGCTGTAGTTCGTCAAATCGTCTTTTTGTCCAATTGCAAAATTTGCCAAATACGCTATTGGTCAAGTCCATATACAGTCGATGAAAACATGCGTTTTGAATTCACATAACTTACTTGTAGGAACTTACAAAAGGAAAAGCCGCAAACTTGATGTGAATTTTCTAAAATGTGATAACGAAATGGCAATAATTAACGCTGCAAAAAGCATTTTCCCTGATGTTCTTGTCAAAGGCTGTTTTTTCATTTTAATCAAGCAATTTATAAAAAAGCAAAAGCACTCGGAATGACGAAAGACGACAATTTGAAAAATGTTTTTAGACCAACCACATATCTAGCGGTACTGCCCTATCAGTATATTCCTGAAGGATGGTTAGCAATACTTGAGATGATGCCAGGAAGTGATAGTAGGGCGGTCAATTTTCGAAAATATTTTACTGATCAATGGCAAAAAAGGATTTCTCAGGACATGTGCTGTTGTGCAAATGAACGCCCTCGTACCACCAACGCAGTCGAGGCTTGGCTTCGGAGGTTAGGGATAAAAGTACAAGAAAAACATAATATTTTCATGTCATAAGTATTTTAAAAAAAGAAGCGAAATATTATTTAAATAAAGTTAAAAGAGAAGATGAAAAGCAGAGGAAAACATCCAGCACCATAAAAGATGCCAAAATAGAAAAATTATTTAGTGGAAAATTAGATGCCTTAAAGCGTTTAAAACTGTTGTGTTCAGTAAGAATTCTATGTAAATAAATATGAATTTAATAAATAAGTTAATAAAAATATCATGAGGTACTTTCATTTTACAGTTGATTGTACTTAAATTCCTTGACCAATAGCGTATTTGGCAAATTTCATAATTGGACAAACAGACGATTTGACGAATTACAGCTTTGACCAATATCAAATTTGACCGATGTCGTTCAACCCCCTCAAAAGACTAGGGATATTGTCGAGCTTTTCTTTTCTATGTCCAGCAATGATTGCCGTATTGAATTGATTGATTGGTTTCTAATGTATTGATATTCTGTCGGTACCTCTATGTTTTGTTTGCGTTGATTAACAGTTTTTAGCGTCGTATCTTTTTACTCGACTGTGCGATAGCAAAGACTGATAGGGTTATGTTTTTCACGCGTATCTATGTATCTAATATCTATGTATGTGGAATTCTTTATATCCTCGAAGCATCCCAACGGCTGGATGGATTATAATGAGGTGTCTTTCGACTCGTCTAAGCGGTGCGATGGTTATAGGCTAGTTTTTGTTTTTATAAAATCAAAATGGGTGCCGTAGAGTAGGTACGCAACGGAGGTACAGACGAATAAAGTTGGCATGTGTCATGTCTTGTGGGGTATCAATGAATAGGTCTTTTAAAATCAATATTATGTTTCTTTGACTATTTTACAACCATAACCTCCGTTTAAGAATTACACAACCTGAAAGTTGTGTAGGATCTACATTGCCGACTAAAGCGAGTGATGGTAAGCGAGTGATGGTATGGTATCAGACCGATTTGTTTAGACCTCATTAAAATGGTAGGTATTTATATATAGGTACGACATATTTATAAAATAATACTAAAAAGAAGTCAATAAAAAATTATGTATGGTCTATCTATTCATACACGAAATATTTTAAGGGATACATCAATAGGTGGTAAAGAAGCCATATAAATTAAAAAAAGAAAAACTTAATACATATAAAAAAAAAAAAATACTTGATACGCGTATCAAATACTGGCTCATTACTATTTTCAACATCCATTACGCTAGTTTCTACGTAGTATTGATTGTCAATGAAGCGGGCAATTTTTTTTTCAAATTTATGCAAAATTTCTCAAGCATAATTACAATTATAATAATTACGTAAAATAACATACAAATCAAAAAAAAAAAAACACAATTCTTTGTTTTCTTTACCACCAATAGATGTATCCCTTAAAATATTTCGTGTATGAATAGATAGACCTTATATAAAAGTCGAAAAATCAAACTGCATAAAAGCGAACTAAAAAGATAGAAACAGTATGATATATAAAATAAATAAAAAACCGGCCAAGTGCGAGCTGGACTCGCGCAGGAAGGGTTCCGTACCATTATCTATTCTGTTTTTTGGTATTGGTTGTTATAGCGGCAACAGAAATACATCATCTGTGAAAATTTCAACTGTCTAACTATCACGGTTCATGAGATACAGCCTGGTGACAGACAGACGGACAGCGGAGTCTTAGTAGTAGGGTCCCGTTTTACCCTTTGGGTACGGAACCCTAAAATAAGAACTGAAAAGGTGTCAACAAGACGTACTTCTAATCATAAGACAACGTAAAATACAGGGTGTTAACGAATTCGTGTAATTCCTTCAAACCACATGATCTATTAATGGTATAGATTAACCCCGCACGGGATTTAGATTGATTAAAAATAAAAAAATAAACTTTTTTTCTTCCCACACCTAAATTTTATGTGATAGAAAATTTCGATGCTTTTCATAAATTAATGAAGGCACGGCGACACAGCTGACGGGCACAACTAACGCGATATCGCTCCACGCAGTCAGTTAACTTGGAACGCTAAAATTACTCAGATACAGAATAAATACCATGATTCATTTTTTGAAAACTTTTTTTTGTTGTTTCTGAAAAAAACCTATGCAGGGTCAATCAGTGTCACCAGTAGATCACGCGGTTTGAAGGAATTACACGAATTCGTTAACACCCCGTATACGTAGATTTTCAAAAAATCATGCTATCTGTTCATAACACGCAGTCGTGTTTTTGAGCAGTCAGCTTCTATGTACCTATTATTATTTAGTACTGAAGGTCTATCTATAGGGCAAAGGCTAGGCAGAACTGGAGGTTTATTTATCTGCCTAGCCTGTTCCCAACTATGTTGGGTTCAGTTTCCAGTCTAACCAGATGCTGCTGAATACCAGTATTTTACACGGAACGACTGCCATCGCAGACCCCCGCAACCCAATTAATGGGCAATGCTGATATCCTAAGGTTACACTGGTTAACAGACTTTCGGGCTTCTGACTACCCGTAACGATTGTGTATTCGAATAACACCCGGGACCGACAGCTTAACGTGCTTTCCGAGGCACGGAGGGGGAGGCACGGGGGGTATCGATGATTATCAAACGGTCACCCATCCATGGACTGACCGCGGCAAGCGCAGCTTAACCTTGCAAATCGTATGAACCATGCGGTTGTTAAGGCGCTTCCCCCACCGAAAGTGGCGCCACTTCAGAAAAAAGCATTATATTATATATCTGTCAACACACAACATATTGAAATTTCGTATGTACAACATTTTAGTCAAGTGTTGTAGAAATTTTCGAACACCAAAACACAACGCTTGACATCCTAGGCTAGAAGTTTTAATAATTAATGCTAAACACGGCCGGTTTTGGTACTTATCGCTAAAACTTCGAATCCAGAAGCTCTAGTGTTCATATTAGGCTTTCGAAAATTTCTACAACACTTGACTAAAATGTTGTACGTACGAAATTTCAATATATTGTGTGTTGACAGAAATAATGCTTTTTTTCTGAAGTGCGCCACTTTCGGTGGGGGAAGCACCTTAATTAGCTACGAGCCCTTCTTGTTTAATACTGAACAATCATTGCAATAGTCGGATTTTGGTGCTTTGTAAAAATACACTTGGGAGCAAAAAAATGGAGCCACTTTTTTTTTCACGTGTCCTGGTTATTAGTTTTGGTTTCATGAATTATATCATTCAAAATACAAAAAAACTACCCTCATTGTTAAGTTTATCCAATCACCTTTTAGGAGATATATGTTTAGAATTGATCTCTTCCTTAATACCAAAAATAATAACAATTCTACCTACGAGAAAAATAGAAGTGGCTCGATTTATTTGGTCCCAAGTAAAGATGCTTTATACATATTCCAGGTTATCCATTCTGTAATCAATAGTTTAGTAGTAACTTTTTAATGAGGATATACTGTTAGCACAGGGAAAAGATAAAGTACCAAAGTATTGGGTTTAATTACCATCGTCCTAGTTCCGTTGTCGCGCAGTAGTTTTAAAGTGATTAATTTACTATGAACTAGATGTTCAGACTGGTTTTTCTTACTTGCTCTAAATATAGGAGCAGTGAGAACCTTCATTTAAGTGTAATTAATAGGTACTAAAACTTATGTATCAAAAAAAAATCGCTTAGAGTTGTGTACCTACTAAAATTATGTAAAAACTGAGTACATTTCTTATTTTTAGCAACTAATTGTTTTCAGATAGTATTTTTTTTTCTTTGACCTTGTTGTTCTTATTTCTTGCGTTTTTTTGTAATTTGACTTTTTTTACGGCGCCTTATACTTTGAAGATCAATCATAATTGTTTTATTTCTCGTTTCCACCTAAAAACACCTTGTTATACAAGTTGTGTAAAGGTCTTTTTAAAAGAAGTTACTTGTTTTTATCATGTACTAGCGATCCGCCCCGGCTTCGCACGGGTGCAATATATTTTACATATAAACCTTCCTCTTGAATCACTCTATCTATTAAAAAAAACCGCATCAAAATCCGTTGCGTAGTTTTAAAGATCTAAGCATACATATGGACAGACAGACAGCGGGAAGCGACTTTGTTTTATACTATGTAATGAGACTGTATTACTGAACTTCGAAGTTTAAAATACCGATGTACTGTATTCATAAAGTTTAAAAGTACGAATTACGTGAGTTAGAATGTACGCTATTACTAATTACTTTATTCAGAATGTTCATCATTCCGATGTACGTTACTCCGAAAGTTCACTATTACGAATTACGTCATTGAGAATGTTCATCATTCCGATGTACGGGACTCCGAAAGTTTACTATTACGAATTACGTCATTGAGAAAGTTCATCATCGCGATGTATGGAACTCCGAAAGCTTACTATTACAAATTACTTCGAATGTTCATCATGGACATTCTGAGAAAGTATTTAAGTAGGTACTTTGGCATATTTAAAAATTATTAAACTACTATTACCTATTTAGATTAAGATTTTTAATTTCTGTAGCCATACACTGTTATAGTTCATTTATAATTATAAAATTGTATACTTATATAGCTTCACTTTTTTTAACGTTGTTAAATCATGAATTGACTTCTTACGGAAGGAGCGGAAGGGAGTGTCAGACTCTTACTGACTAAAACCCATCCGTGTTCCTCCTAATGCCCTTTGCGTTCCAAGGCCGCGGTAACTTTAGAATAAAGTCCGCAACCCTGGCAAGTTAGTACCTAGCTAGTTACACAAAACTAACATGAACTGAACTTAGCATTTAATAAATTTAAATTAAGTTATCCTTACCTATCTATCCTTATATATCTATATACATAAAACCGAAATACTATCTCAGAATCTCGATGTTGAACATTCGAAATTTAGTAATTTGTAATAGTAAGCTTTCGGAGTTCCGTACATCGCGATGATGAACATTCTCAATGACGTAATTCGTAATAGTAAACTTTCGGAGTCCCGTACATCGGAATGATGAACATTCTCAATGACGTAATTCGTAATAGTGAACTTTCGGAGTAACGTACATCGGAATGATGAACATTCTGAATAAAGTAATTCGTAATAGCGTACATTCTAACTCACGTAATTCGTACTTTTAAACTTTATGAATACAGTACATCGGTATTTTAAACTTCGAAGTTCAGTAATACAGTCGCGTGGTGGCTGTGTTAAACAAATTCAATATTTCTTTTACTATCAGGAAACGTTGTTAGGATTTCGATGTGTGCACGGACAGTGGACTGCTTAAAGCGCTAAGCTGTGTTTCTGTTAGTCACTCCTTACGAACCACTCATTCAGTTTCGAAAGTTGGTAGAACACAAGTATTAGTATTCTTTCTCCGTTCCCTAACAGATAAATTTGTCCGTCGTCATCCGCCTATTGGTTTGTATCAGTAAAACCTACAAAGAATTTTTCCTAAAATGTTTGTACGCACATATATTGCACAAAATAAGGTCACGAACTTGTATGAAACGACTTCTCTTACGTTATGCCTGGCTAGCGCTGATCGGGGATCGAAGCGTTCTGTGTCGGCAGATACATTTATATAAATAAACATCTCAAAATCTTCGATATACTATAAGAATATTAAACGTAGGTTTGCTTGTAACCAAAAATAAATAAAATCGCCCCAATATTATTTTGTTCGGACTATTTATTATAGCTTATAACAAAGATTTATTGTTTCAATTTGGAAAGACCTTACGCTATAAAATAACAAACATTTATTACAACAAGTCGTAAAGATAAGTCCCTGGCTACTATTTTCAATTGCGTTCGGCCTTGTGAATTTATATAATATTATAATTATACGTTGTTATAGTAACTGAAAGAAGTCAAAAGTAATATCCATACAGAACTAAACAGAAATGAAACTATCCGACGTTTTAACAACTAGATGTAACCTGCAAGCTCCCTACAGGCGAACTTATTTAGCTACATAAACGCAAATTAATTTTAACGTTTCACTAAAAGAGGCGTAATAAAAGGCGTTTACATTTTCCTTAGAGGCCTTTAGGTCGAGGAGGTCTACTCGTAAATGATTGCGACATTTTACCTCAAGGTACGCTCAACGAGAAGTTACTTCATGAATTGAAAGTTTCCAATTTTATTGCGTGTTAAATTATTGAATTAGTTACCGAGGTTCTCTTTGTGGAAGTACGCGCAAGTACAAAATTTTTCATGAGAAAGTTCCGGATTATTGGAGCAATCCAATTGATTTTAAATTATTCACGGAGTTTTGTGGACTTAGGGATGAACCGGTAACGGGGAACGTGTATTAAAACGCTGCCCCTTTTACTATGAAGGTCGAACTTTTTGTTAGGTGAATGTTCAAATGATTGAACATTAACGTTTATTCTGTGTCAATACACTACTAGGATTATCTGCGCATAGATTTCCAGTTAGTGTAGAATTTTAACCATAAATCTAGTACTGCGTCAGAGGGCAGATTCAGTTCGGCGTAAACGACTATCAAAGGATTAAAATGTGGACTAGCTTTGGCCTGCATTTTCATTACTGGACATAAATCGTCAGGACGTTTATCCGAGCACTCTATAGTATTAATAGGAAACCGATAGGCAACAGAATTTTACATAATATAATAATAATAGTTGAGCAAAAACTCAGCTACGTGATATACATACAGAAAACAAACGTTTTTTGTGAGCGGCAGCTTATTAATAGTCCCTAGATGGCTATTTAAATGAGTACAATGTTCAGACTGAACCCTTTTACTGTGTATGTGTGTGTACGTAGGTATACGACCTCGTGTCCTACATTACCCCCGGCATGCAGGGCTTATAACACGTGGAATCGAATAATCATACATTGCATATGGTTCAGGTAAGTGAAACGAAACACGCCAATGTTGCGTGTTCGCAGTGGCCTCCATTAGGTCTACACGTCGTGCCGTAGGGTAGTGGAGGTACAGTGCGCCACAGATTTGTTGCAGTGTAATTAGGCTTGCTGCAATGTACCTAGACTGTGCAGTCGGCAGTGGCACGGTTTCAAGTAAGGCATATGCAAATGACCGAGTGATTTGCGAAGGACAGTTGATTTTATGCATTGTATCTAAACTGCAATTTATGGAGACACTGTAACGTCGTATTTAGTAGTAGTGACAGTGAGAAATTAGGTTGCCTGTTGTAAAAAGTCTATTATTAGTATCAATGTGTTTGTATCAATCCCCTGTGGAAATCAAGTGATTTCACTCAGTTGCAAAAAATTTGTCATTTATAAGATAGCTCTTCCATTACCCACTAATCATTTCGCAGGAAATGATTAGTTATAAATTGTTATTTACCATCGGTGGCCAAATTATTAGGGACAGTACTCATACGAATGTAATTTCTAGTTGAAACATTATTTTTAAACAAATTAATGTATTTATATTGGGTTTTTTTATTTGATATTACTACTGGTATTTTATAATGTTTTTGAAATGTGATGAAACCGTGAGAAAGAGCCATTTTTTTTAAAAAAAGTAACGTTCTTCTTTACTTCACTTTTGTTGAAAATTGCTCTTGTTTTGTCAGTGTTACAAATTTTTTTTTAGTGATATTGCAAGTTTTTTTTTAGCTAACATTACGTCAGAACGTAAGTAATGTTTCGTATAGCGTCACTATTTTTAAACTTTATAAGTAAATTTCAATTTCGTTAAAGGAATAACGTGAATACCTCAAAATTGCTTTTTTTCTAGTATGAGCAAGGCTTCAGACACGTCTCCCAGAAAATGTAGAGAAATACAAACATTAATACTGCACTCTACACATTCCCATAGATATATAGCAACAATTGTAGGTGTTTCTAAGTCAGTAGTTAACAGAACAAAAATAAAAACTGACAACATCAAACCTCTGGAAGCAAACCGTGTAACAAAATGTGGCAGAAAAAGGATCACCACTCTTCGTATCGATCGTAAAATCAGACATATCTGCCTTGAAAATCGTAAAACGAGTAATTGCTCGTCTGACTACGATGATAAACGACGAAGAATAGGAGTTTCCGAAAGGACAGTACGCCGGCAGTTGGCCGAAGAGAACTTGATAGGTCGTCGGTCAACCAAGAAACCACGCCTCACCGAGGCCATGAAGAAGAGACGACTGCAATTGGCCAGACAACACCGAAATATGACTGTTGCAGACTGGAGTCGGGTGAGAATATATCTTTAAACATAACAGAACGTTGTTGTTATCACTATATTGTGATTATGTAATATTTTTCAGGTATGCTTCTCCGATGAATCGACTTTTCAGATTTTGGTCGACAAATGTTCCTTTGTGCGGCGTCACGCCCTGGAGAACAGTTCCATGCAGATTGCCTTGTGGTGAAGGTTAAACACCCAATTAGTATCATGGTGTGGTCTGTGATCTCATCCAAGGGTATGGGATCCCTTTATATCGTTGAAGGAACCATCAGGCAAGACTAGTACAAGCGAGTCCTAGAGACTCAACTACTGCCGCAGCTCGAAGAATGGTTCCCTAGTGACGAATAATACATTTTTATGCACGATTCTGCACCGTGCCACAAAGCAAGGAGTGTTACTGCATTTTTGGCTGCAAAACATATTAATGTTTTGCCCTGGCCAAGTAACTCACCAGACATGAACCCTATAGAGAACATGTGGGAGCTTACCAAACGGGCGATCGCTAAGGAAATGATCACCACCAAGCACCAGCTGATTGCAGCTCTCATTAAAGTGGCATCATAATGACAACCTACAGCAGAATGCTAAAATATGTATAGAGAGCATTCCACGTCGAATAGAAGCTGTCGTTACAGCAAAGGGTGGCGTCACGAAATACTGAGATAAATATTCAATTTCAACCTATTAGCGCATTTATTTTTTCAAACATAAATGTATATTGTTTCGCCCACAAATTTGTTGTTTTTATTATCTCAATTAATAAAGTATTTAATAAAAAAATCCCGTGCGGGTACAACAACTCATTTGCCTGAAAAAAATATTTAAACCAGAAAATACAAAACTCTAGGCACTGTCCCTAATAATATGGCCACCTACTGTATATAAAAATCAATGCAGTACTTTTTGATGGAGAATAACGAGCAAACTTTTTGCGTTTGTTCCAATCCTAAACGTCTTTCATTAAAGAAATTATAGAATCGGAAAAGGAAATCTGTAATCTATGCATTTTCTGCCTTTTGCTGAAGTCCGCTTTGAGTTAAAGATCTTTTTGAATTGTAAAGGTAAAAGTTGATCGTTTCTTGATTTACTTGAGCAATTTGAGCATGCTGTTAATTCTTCGAAGGCAATACCGAATACCAGCATCCTAATTGCGCAAAACACTTGTAATTGTTACGGATTTAATTTTGACAATACAACAATACTCATTGCGTGGTACACAGTTGTGGAGAAGTCGAACTGTAGTACATACGTTGGTATGGCAATTGTTGACCTATCAAAATTAAAGCCATAGCGATTACGAGTGTGTTGCACAATTATAATGAAGATTTCGCAGTGCATAGCTATCCGTCGGCAACTTAGCACTTATAAATTGCAATAGTTACAACGTTACTCAATTTTAAGCTGTCGTTAATTTCTTGGTTTAATTTAAGGCAAAGTGACAGTGACAGCACGAGACATCCCTCCGGTTTCTCGTACTCAAATGTTACTTAAGTACTGCTCATCCTAGAATTCTATTCTAGGATGAACAGTACTTAAGTAACATTTGAGTACGGAGTTGTCAAAAAAATGCCAGATTATAAAGCATTTTTTCGACAACTCCGTACTCAAATATTACTTAAGTATTGCTTATCTCGAATTCTCAAATCAGAAACCGGAGGTTAACGGCAACATAAAATTGAGTAACGTTTGAGTATTTGACCATTAGGCCTGTATTAATAAATCTATCTCAATACCTAGAAGCAGCATCCCTAGACGCTCTTCTCGTCAAAATGTAAACTTTTGAGACATGTAGACCCCTTTTCAAAAAACTAACTTTGGTATCTATGTACATAACGTAAACCCATCAAATACCGACCTCCTAAGGACCATCATTTTTGTTTTATTCAGACATAGCGACTGATAAGGGAAACTCTGGTGCTGTAGGTCTCATATTAAAGTAAAATTCATATATTTATTAAATCTAGGAAGGAATTTAAAATTCACATTTAATTCTTTTTGATATGAAGTAAAAAGTGACAAGTAGTTTCAAATCTGCTGCCCGCCTTAATTCCGTCCGGAAAATAACTGTCAGCCGTAATCCGACCACTGACATACCTAATACCGTCCACCAAATTTGCCCTTTGCAAACTTGCTGAAACCAGGGTCTCACCTCTCGATCTCGATATCCTTAACAGCTCACAGTGGTGTTGCCCCCTTTTGCCTGTTCTGGCGGCTTTCCAGGGGGCCCAGCTAGCGAATTAGTGGGCCACCGTCTGCCAAACCAATTTTCTACCAGAAAAAGAAGTTGGACTTGTCCATTAAACACCCGTATCAATAGACCAATAATTTAAGGTTCTATATTTTGCAATACTCATTCTTGTGCCCTCTTGTCTTACATCACCCGGGGTCCCCGGGGACAGTCCTTGACTGCACTCTCGTAGAGCACCAGTGGGTAGTCCCCGGTTGATGCCCCATTCCATTTACTATGTATGCGCGGTAGAAGTTCACTTCTACTTCTACCAGAGCGCTTATTGTTAGTGGCACCCCCATTTTTCGTACTCTTTCTTCCAGAGCTTTAGACACCTTGTAGGTCTATGTAAACAACTAACTTCATGGTGTCATATAGAAAAGAGGTTTTTTTTTATATAGTACAAAAACGTTGCATTAATTAAGATCAGTGCTCCACAAAACCATTTCCATGGTTTGTCTGTAGGAACGGAATATAAATAAATAAATAAGAATCAACGTTCAAACCTTTTTCGTGACGGTGTGCGCGTGCTGCTCCCTTAGAGCTTATACTGCTGGTCCCAATTTTACTCGCAATCTCAACCTCGCCAAAAGATGTTAAACTACTGAAGTTATATTAAATAATTTACCTTTTTTTTTTATTACTTTAATCTAGTTGTAACAAATGCGTTTATTGTAACAAAACTCTTATTTGCATGGGTTATTCGGGTGCCCATGCCAAAAAATTGCTCGAATTCGGAATACAAGATGACGGTTATACAAAATTACTGATTATTCGTCATGGGTGTCAATTCCATGGTTTTCGGGCCTGCTGATGCCGAAAATGTGGGCAAAACCAAAATCCAAGATGGCGGATGTAAAAATTGAAAATTATTCATCATGGGTGTCAATTCCATGGTTTTCGGGGTTGCTGATGCCAAAAATGTGGGCAAAACCAATATCCAAAATGGCGGCTATAAAAATTAAAAATTATTCATCATGGGTGTCAATTCCATAGTTTTCGGGCCTGCTGATGCCAAAAATGTAGGCAAAACCAAAATCCAAAATGGCGGCTATAAAAATTTAAGAGTTAGTCGTCATGGTGTTAATTTCATGGCATTCGGGTTTTCTGATGAAGAAAACGAGGGCAACTTCAAAATCCAAGATGGTCGCCATAAAAATTTGGAAATGATTCGTCATGGGTGTCAATTCCATTGTTTTCGGGCTTGCTGATGCCGAAAATGTGGGCAAAAACAAAGTCCAAGATGGCGGATGTAAAAATTGAAAATTATTAATTACAAGTGTCAATTCCATGGTTTTCGGGGCTGCTGATGTCAAAAATTTGGGCAAAACCAAAATCCAAAATGGCGGCTATAAAAATTGTAAATTATTCATCATGGGTGTCAATTCCATGGTTTTCGGGGCTGACGATACCATAATTGTGGGAAAACCCAGAGCCAAGATGGCAGCCATGAAAATTTAAGAGTTAGTCGTCATGGTGTTAATTCCATGGCATTTGGGTGTGCTGATGAAGAAAACGAGGACAACTTCATAATCCAAGATGGTCGCCATAAAAATTTGGAAATGATTCGTCATGTCAATTCCTTAATTTTCGGCGGTGCTGATGCCGAGGATGAGTCAAAATTCAAAAAGTTATTTTCATGAGTATGGTTTTTTTATGGTTTCTAGTCTATGGTTTTTGGGTAAAATGATTCTGGAAATGAGGTCGGAATCCAAATACAACGTGACTGTCACAGAAAAAATCTGTCTACTCCACAATGTATTAATGTAAGCCCTTCGAGTTGTTTCGTTTTATCGATGGTTTCAGCTCGTTCGATTTGTCTCAATGAACACTCTTTTCCTAGTTGATTGATATCCAAGGTCAGATAAAGGAGCCGAAAGGTGCTAACATAAAGTCTACAATGTAGTCATATAAACTTTAAGTTTCAGCTAAAAAGTTTAAGCTCTTCGAAATGAGTACAAATCACGATAAGCTTTGAGGGTGGACGGTATTATGAAATGATGTAAAACGATTACCTAACAACCGACCGCTTTTCAACTACTTCAATTATTGAAAAGTTTAATATTTTTAGAGAAATAAACAATGTCGATAGATAGTAAACATTTTTTAGAAATAAATTATATTAGAATAAAACCAATAACAAGTACAGTTAATTGAAAATCATGTAAGTATAATACTGCTTTTCTCCATAAAAGACGGTGCTAATAATGAATTTTCATGAAATTAAAATACAGTTATCGAAATAAATAAACAATTTATAGTAGGTCGTATTTCGGTCACAAGATTCTTTATCAAATAGGTAAATAATAAAAATTATTTCTAGGTTTGATTTATTATAACTCAAATATAATTTTATCAGTTAAAGTGAACACGGTAATTGCCCCTATACCGACCTCCGGTCGGTATTCGATCAGTACTGTAATGTTAGTAGCTATAACACCGTCCACTTTATTTTGATAAGTTTTGCATACTAATTATAAACTAAATCATCTATTAACTACTCGTAACTCAAGTCTATCGATTATACTATACCACATAAACTTTAAACTTACTAAATTCAGTTTAAATCTTTACAGAACTCTCTAATTGTCCCATGTCTGGTTTTGACGTTTTGACTATTAAAAACGCGCTTAATGCACCGTTTCGTTATGAATTGTAATATTATCGCGAAACAAAACAAATATCTATAAAATCTCTTTTAGTGGTAAACAAAGTTAAAAGTGTAGTTTCAAATTCCAATAAGACCTAGCTTAATAATACACTGTGTTAATAAAAAAATGCAGTAACAATTAGTGGTCGGATTATGGTGGGCGGACCAATTTGGGTAGGTTTACGTTACTAGAAATAGGAATTTTTGTAAGGAACTAGACACAATTGTTTACCAAGGCAAGCGAAAATTATAAATACCTATAAGTCAAGGGATCCTACTAAGTTAAAAATAGATACATGTAGAAGCACATTTCATAAAAAAAAACAGCCTAATGATGTCTATTAAAGTGTTCAACAATATCCCACGTTCAATAAGAGAACTCCCTTTAAATCAATTAAAAAAAAAAAGTTAAAACGATGGCTGATAGAAAAATGTTTTTATACATTAAGTGAGTTTTTTAACTATAAAATGTATTAATAACTATAAACTCACTAAGCACCTACTTACCTAGTACCTAAGTAATCTAATTTCGCATACCTTGTACAGGTGAGATGTGTTAAGCTCTATAATTTTTTGTAACATCTACTATGTATTCCATATCTCCTGCGAATAAATATTTCTATTTCTACGTAAACGACATATCTGAACGTCATACCATATTGACAATAAATTTTTTCAACATTAAGCTGCGCAACACTGAGCTTCAAATGAGAGCTGTTTATAAATAGGGCCATAATAATTGATTGCGATCACTGTACGTTGATAAGCACACTGGAGTATGCTGCTTTCTTTACACTTAACATAATATCCGTGTTGCCTTTTACGATACTTACGGGAGCAGATGGGGTGGCCTATTCTTTGCTGGATAAACAAACGACACATTCTAATCTGAATACATGGAATATTGGTGTACCTACTGACTAAGCTTCATCCTAGCAGCAAGGTGCGTTGCATTGCGTCGCGTCGCCGCGTGTTTAAATAGTGCGTTACCACGCAGTCGACGTGTCGTAGCAGCTACGTTGCACGGCTAATTTCAGCCGTAGTCGGTACAGTTGCTACACGTATCTTACTAACTGAGAATTCATACTTAAACGTCAACGCACTACTCTTAACAGCTAGTACACATTAAGCGCTTTGAAGCGCACGCTTGACGGGCGCTCGGCCAAAAGCGCGCGTCCGAATTTGTAATTTTTAACACTCCATACTGCTATCTCGTAACTTGCAACACGCGTTACCAAATCGCGCGCTTCAAAGCGCTTAATGTGTACCAGTACCCCAAGTGTGAGTTTTTTTCGTTAACTACTGTAGTTGCGTCACGACAGAAATGTATGAAAATTTAGGCTGCGTCTCTAGGCGCACCGTTCACTAACTAATATTCACGCGTTAATTGAACGGTGCGCCTAGAGACGCAGCCTAAATTTTCATACATTTTCGTCGTGACGCAACTACAGTAGTTAACGAAAAAAACTCACACTTGGGGTAGGTACAGATGTTAATACAGGGTGTAAACGAATTCGTGTTATTCCTGTAAACCACGTGAGCTACTGGTGATAACAGATTAACCACAAATGGGAATTTAAGAAAATCAACTAAAACAAAATTCAAAAAAAAAATCTTGGTTTTCTATTTCCGAGTAATTTTAGAGCATTGAGTTATCTGACTGCAAAGAGCGATATCGCGTTAGTCGTACCTACCAGCCGTGTCACCGTGCTTTCATTAATTTATGCGTGGCATCGAAATGTTCACCCAAATTAAATGATTTTTTTGAAAAAAAGAAACTTATCTTTTTACTGAATCCTTATACTATGTGGTTTATTCATATTCATATTCATTTATTTGCATTCCACAAGGTAAATAGATGTTAACAAAAGGCTTAGAGCTAAGAGCCGTTGTAGACCCTGTCAGGGCACAGCAAAATTTGTAATTAGGTACATAGCTAGGTATTACTTAAAGTTAAAAAGCTAAACATTAAAATAAATTATTCATGAAAAAAAAAAACAATTACATTCGCATAAAATTAAAATAACAATAACATAAATAATTCTAATATTTGGTAAGCAGGTAGCTATTTTCTTAAAATACTAATAATACTTTTACAAGTTATATTTGCTTAGTAATATTATTACAACTTATTTAATGAGAGATCCTATTTTAGGGTTACAAATTATTAATTAAAATTATAGATTCGGTGGGTAGCATTTTATAATTTACTCATTGTGTATTTAGAAGTCATGTTATGTTTCATTAAATAATCTTCTTGATAAATATACACATGTCTATATTTAAGGATGTATTTATTGTAATTATATTCTTTCATTCAAGTATTCATTCACATTATAATAGATTTTGTTTAATAGAAATAATTTTAATTTATTAATAAAGGTGTTGTATTTATTTATATTTTTTATTTCTTCCGGTAACTTGTTATATATTTTTATCGACATGACATAGGTACTTGAGGAGTGCATTTTTAATCGGGATGTAGGTAGGTTTAATCTATTTTTATGTCTTAAAGTAATTTTAGTTTGTATTTCTTCTCTTTTTGTGTAAAATTCCGGGTATTTACGTACAAATTTACAGATTTCAAAGATGTAGAGGCACGGTAGGGTTAAAATTTTTTGTTCCTGGAAGTGGGGCTTACAGCTATCCGTTTGTTCAATATTGACTAGAATTCTAATAAGTTTTTTTTGTAGGGTGAATAGTGTTGGTGAGTCTGTACTATTACCCCATAATATGATACCGTATTTAAGCCATGCATAGGCATATGCGTAATATGTTACCAACGCAGTATTTATGTCTGTAGTTTTTTTGATTTCCCTAAGGGCGTATGAAAATTTTGATAATTTTGCTTTTAATTTTTGGATATGCGACTTCCAATTTATGTGTGTGTCTATGTCTAGTCCTAATAGGGTGAATTTGTTTACAATTTCTAGTTTGTAATTTTTATAACTGAAGTTTAGATGTATAGGTTTTTTTTGTCGTGGGTGAAATGTCATTATTTTTGTTTTATTAAAGTTAATTTCTAAGTTATGTTCCATCATCCAATGAGTTGTAGCATCAAGTATTGAATTTAATTTATCATTAAGGTTGAGATTAGTTTCGCATGAGGCAAGAATGTATATATCATCCGCAAACAGAACACACGGTTCACTGATATGTTTCGGGAGATCGTTAATATAAACTAAGAATAAGAAGCAGCCTATTACACTACCCTGTGGGATTGAAGCGTTTATTGGTATGTTTTCCGATCGGAACAATTCTATTTCGTTAGTTTTTTGGTTAAAATATTCTAATTCCACTAATTGTTGTCTATTCTGTAAATACGATGTGAACCATTCATGACATTTACCACGGATCCCTATGCCATACAGTTTGTTTAATAAGATGTTAAATTGTACTTTATCATAAGCTTTCGTCATATCCAGCAGTAATCCTATTGCATATTTTTTGGAGTTAATGATATCGAGGGCTTCTTGTATGTATTTATACAGGGCTACTGGTAATTCGACGTATTCCTTGCACCACGTTATAGGGGGGCTAATATGCAACAAATTTAACCCCACATATGTTCTACGAAATTCAATGGATTTCGAGATATTGCAATTTTTATATTATTTTTAATAATACCCAGAATTCCTCCTTAAACATTATTAATCTCTAAAATATCAAATTGATCGGCTTTGATTATGATACTACCTTGTAGCTGATACTTTTACGAAGCTTTCTGCGTATTTAACTGTTCTTAATGACCATCCAGTTGAAAGTAATCATCAAAAGTTAAATAAGTGTATTAGAAAATCATCGAGGTACACGATAAAGAATGATGTTTATCTCAAAAATTTACTATGACACTAAGCGTACAAAATGCAAGACAAACATCCTTATTTAATCAGCTATCCAACGAGGTATAGACGTTCAAAAAATATTTAGAAACTAATGTAAAAATGTCTTATAATACTGACAAAGACGATTTCTGAAAAATCTCTACTAGCACGCAGGTGGCCCGTTAAGTGCAATTGATTGCTTGTTACTCGCATAGAGATTAAACAGCAGTCTGTCGGGCACCAACTGTCCTCTAAATGTCAGGATTAGATTAGGTCAGATCGTTAGGTTATGTTTGGCCAGGGTTAGGTAGGTTAGGTTGGGACCTAAGTGTGCGAGGGAACACCGGGGTGGTTTTAGTCAGTAAGAGTCTGACAGACCCCTCTGCCCACCCCCAGGACGGAGGACATCCATGAGGATATCCAGAAGGCAAAAAAAATATGGTCAGGTTAGGTCGTTAGGTTAGGTCACGGTTAGGTTTAGGTTAGGTCACAACTTCGATGCCCTGGGATCCGGGCCCTCGCGCTGAGATATCACCAAAGCGAGGAGGCGCTTGAGCGGAGTGGTCTCCGCCAGATCCTAGAGGCTGTGGAGGGAACGACTTGCGCAACCCATCGCAGGGCACGCCGCATTAGTGGCGGAGGATGGAGGAGTACCGTAATGGAGGAGTGGCTGGAGAGGCGGCATGGCAACCTCAGCTTCCAGATGACGCAGGTGCAGATATCTCAGCGCGGGGGCCCTTGCCTCTAGATCCCAGGGCATCGAAGTTGTGACCTAACCTAAACCTAACCGTGACCTAACCTAACGACATAACCTGACCATATTTTTTTTGCCTACTGGATATCCTCATGGATGTCCTCCGTCCTGGGGGTGGGCACAGGGGTCTGTCAGACTCTTACTGACTAAAACCACCCCGGTGTTCCCTCGCACACTTAGGTCCCAACCTAACCTACCTAACCCTGACCAAACATAACCTAACGACCTGACCTAATCTAATCCTGACATTTAGAGGACAGTTGGTGCCCGACAGACTGCTGTTTAATCTCTACGCGAGGAACAAGCAATCAATTGCACTTAACGGGCCACCTGCGTGCTAGTAGAGATTTTTCAGAAATCGCCTTTGTCAGTATTATAAGACATTTTTACATTAGTTTCTAAATATTTTTTGAACGTCTATACCTCGTTGGATAGCTGATTAAATAAGGATGTTTGTCTTGCATTTTGTACGCTTAGTGTCATAGTAAATTTTTGAGATAAACATCATTCTTTATCGTGTACCTCGATGATTTTCTAATACACATATTTAACTTTTGATGATTACTTTCAATTGGGTGGTCATTAAGAACAGTTAAATACGCAGAAAGATTCGTAAAAGTATCAGCTACAAGGTAATATCATAATCAAAGCCGAGCAATTTGATATTTTAGAGATTAATAGTGTTTAGGAAGGAATTCTGGGTATTATTAAAAATAATATAAAAATTGCAATATCTCGAAATCCATTGAATTTCGTAGAACATATGTGGGGTTAAATTTGTTGCATATTAGCCCCCCTATAACGTGGTGCAAGGAATACGTCGAATTACCAGTAGCCCTGTATAAGGCGAGGGTTGTGGATCGGTTTTTTCTGAAGCCATTTTGACAGTCATTAAATATATTGTATTTTTCACAATAAGCGTAGACACGGTTGCACATGGCTTTTTCAAATATTTTTGATGCAGTTGGTAGAAGAGCGATGGGGCGGTAGTTATTTGGGTCAGTTTTTGCATTTTTCTTGTGTATTGGCTTTACAAGGGCCTTTTTCAAGAGGTTGGGAAAAGCACTTTCTTCAAAAGATTGGTTTACTAGTTTATAAAATGGAAGAGTTAAGTCATCTGCACATTGTCTCAGTAATGTAGGTGGAAGTTCATCAACGCCATAGCTCGACTTATTTTTTAAGTTTTTTATTAATGCATTCACCTCATAAGGATCTGCTGGACTCAGAAAGATCGAATTCCTTGATGTAGACAGTGTTTCTTTTGGTTTAAGGCCGGATGGGCTCGTACTAGTTTTCCCAATAGAAGCAAAGAAATTATTAAAGATGTTAGCTACCTCTCTTGGCTCTGAAGTCATATTATTATTGTTTGTTTGTAAAGTTATATTCTTTTTCTCGTGTCTCATTTTTTTATTTGTCCGTTCATTTATTATTCCCCACATTGTTTTAACCCTATTGCTTGATTTCATCATTTTATGTTTAAAGTGTTGTTTTTTTGCTGTCACTACAGTTTTCTTTAATATTTTTTCATACTTCTTGTAGTATTTTGTTAATACGGGGTTTTGTGTCTTGGTAATTAGTATCTTCAATAGTCTTTTATTTTTGCAAGAGTTTTTTATACCTCTTGAGAGCCAGTATTTATTATAATTTGTTTTTAATTTGTATTTTTGTAATGGGATACATTGATTTAGGATGCTAAGTAGGATTTCGTTAAAAGCTTCATAATTTTCATTGATATTTTTATCAGCCGTTATTATATCGTTCCAGTTTATTTCTTGCAATTTTGATTTAAATTTTAACATGTTTGTACTGTTGAATCGCCTTTTTTTTGTGTACCAAGTTATTATCTTTGTTTGCTTGGGTAATTTTAAGTGTAAAATTATACTATTGTGATCGGAAAAACCTAACTCTTCTACCGTTGTGTACATATCTTTATTTTTGAAGTTTGTGAATATGAGATCTAAACATGTTTTTGTACTAGGTGTTATGCGTGTCGGGGTTTTTATGTGCTGTGTGAATCTAAATTCCTGCATAAAATTTAAAAATTGGTTAGCTTTTGAGTTATCAGACAGGACGTTTACATTAAAATCGCCTCCTATAATAACATTAAGATTAGATTTAGATACGATCGATAACAAAGCCGCATGAAAAAAAAGAGTTTTTATTATTTATTTTTATCGTGCTACATCTCATGCGGGAACCTGTCTACTCCAGTAGTAGATCATGTGGTTTTAAGGAAATACACGAATTCGTTTACACCCTGTATGAGCAGCACACTGTTAAATGGACTAGAACCTGATTCACCTAACTCAAGAAGTTCAGTTGCAGTGTATTTGCAGTTAAGTTTCGATTAAAACAACGCTTTTCGTATTCTCTTAGAGCTCTTACACACCACGTTTTTTTCAGGCGCCGTCGACGCGCGTTTCTCTATCGCGCGTTGTCGGCGCTGCTAAACTTGAAATAGGCAGATTAGTTGCGATTGCATCGCTGCAAACTCACGAGAAACGCGCTTCAGACGCGCGTGAGCAACTCTCCTTGCAAAGTAAAACGCGTGTAGCACGCGCGCGAAGGAGCGTGTACCGCGCTACAGACGCGCGTGAGCAACTCCGACCGATTAAAACGCGCTGTAGGTACGTATATGTTTGCAGTTTAAGATGCGTCTGTATCGATGTAACTCCGCGCTACGAGCGCGTCGACAGCTCGCGAAAAAGTCGTCGTCTGCATACTACAATTTTATGAACGTGTGAATAGGTAAACTGGTTGCGATAACATCGCGTTTGCAGCGCGTTATAATTGCGTGCGACGCGCGTCGACAGCGCCTGAAAAAACGTGGTGTGTAAGAGCCTGTGGAGAAACTAGGTGCGGTGTTCCTCCAACCAAAGGGAGGATCCTCCAACCAGGTGGAGTCTTGTGCCTGGCGGGCTACTGCCCAACGGTTGATGTTGGGAGGTTGTATATATACCATCTGCGTGTTAAATCTTGATTGCGCGATGTAGGATAGTTCGCATGTGGCGAGATAGATGCCGCTACAAGCCCTTAGTATGCGATCGCTGTCAGATACGCTCGCGTGAAATTAACTGCAGCGTTACTGCAACTTGATAGGAGCGTCATGAAATTACGTGAATTAGTCTACTGCTTATGTAAGCCCAGTTTACTTCTATACGGACGGAGGACTATAGAGGACGAAGCGAAGCGAAGATTGGACTAGATGTACAGTCGCGGACTTGAACCCCCTTATTACAAAAGACGGTCTAAGAAAAACCTAGGTTTTAAAAATAACCCCGTCTCTTTTTGTTATATGACATACGAAAGTGATGGGTATATTTTAAACCTGGGTTTACCTTAGTCTTGGTTTAAACCATCTTTTGTAATAAGGGGGAAAATGTTTACCACCTTATGGTTTATAATTGCTTGCACATTACTTTTTCATAAGGTCGCTCGCAAAGAATTGGCAGGGCAAAGATATTTTTTTCTTAATTTATACAAAAAGGTTAATTTAAGGAGGCTATATACTAGGTAGCATAGAAAAAGAAATCAGTCTACTTATTTAGTAAATTCAATCAAGTTCGCTCTATTACAACTTTTGACTAACACACATACCTAAGGAGTTCATAACATCAAAAAGTGGTTAATAACCTTTTTGCTAGAATCGACGCTTCACTATTTTAAAAACTAATACTTATGTAAGCTGTTATGACATCTTGAACCTCATTGCGCACAGTGTGAGAAGGAATCGAATTAGAAATCTGATAAACATTTCGAGACCGCGGCTGTACTAGTCATTGATTTTGAAATTAGTATAAACTAGTAGTAGTAGTATAAGAGCGGTTACGCACTGCTTCCGATCCGGATCCGTGAAAATAAGGATATAAAAAACTCGGACCGAATTCGGATATCGCTTTTCGCACTGCATCCGTGAATTCGTGAAAATATGGATCTAGAGTCTAAAAATCTCAAACCGAATTCGGATATTGCTTACGCACTAATCCGATCTCTGATCCAAATCCAAGCAATTCAGGGGCCATCTGTGGCATATGTCCGATTTGAATCTGAGGTTAATGCGAAAGCGTTCATACAAACAGTACTACGGCTACTTCGGTTCGTCAATATTTCTTCCGAATTGTAGACTCACGGATGACGTGGAGAAATCGGATGAAGAAAGTCGGATCTAGTGCGTAAACTACCATACAAATAGTTCTATGACTACTTCGGAACGTATTTTCACGGATTCGGATCGGACGCAGTGCGTAACCGCTCTAACCGTAGGAATAATGGCACAACTAGGTGGTACCTTATTTATTTACATTATGTTATTTTGACGTATTATATTTTCCATAACGCGTTTAGTTATGGTTGAGTGCGAGAAGGCAATTTAGGCCTATTACCTACTATCCAACAAGAGCTTACCTACGTATTCATTATACCAAATACTAAATTATAATTTGAATAAACTTGAACAGACCTTGCTGGTTTCATAAGTACCTATTTACGTTTTTAATGCGAGTTGATTCTTACCTATTCCTTCTCGCATTTATAAACAAAAATATTTCAATACAAATGCGAACTTTTCCAACATTTCGTCGTAAAACAAATAAAAAACAACTTTGTTCTTGAAAATAAACCGATAAGTACGTAATTCAATACTGAATGTAAAATAATTCTTACCTGGAACTTTTTGTTGTTCGGTAAACATCAGAGGCTAAGTCGAAAGTTCTATTTAACTATTACAGTGGGGTAGAACAACAATGTCGGTATTTAGGTGCCCGGACTGATATCAGTATTTGCATAACAACCACAAAGCTGTAAAGTAATATTTGGCACGGGGAGCTTAGCTCTACAAAGTTGTGGTGAGCTCCATTCGATTTGATTCCTTCTCTATGGCTATCATACCGTATATACAACCTACACACCTGGGTTTCATTTTCGTTTACAACCTCCATATTCCAACGTTAATAGCGTTGTGAAGCACTTTTAGAACCCACTGTGTGGTTTATAACAAATAGGATGTCGAAGGGGAAACTATAGTCTTTACTTTATTTACAATTCTAGAGTAACCCTCTATAAACTACAGGGCAGCGAACCCATTTTTTTCTTTTTTTCGGTCAAGCTGTAACGACGTAAAGTTTATAGCCAGCCGCAAAATGTGGCTAAGTAGGTATCTAATAAAAAATATTTTTGTTGACGGGTACGATATTACATAATAAATAATACTATTACAGGCCCTCTCAACTGGGTTACTTGGGATAGGAGTAAATACTAAAACAAAAATTGAAAGAACCTACTTAAATGTTGATTATTAGATAGAGGTCCACGATCGAGTTGAACCATATGAGCCGGTTCAACAGGAGCGAACATGACCATGCTCATTCATCACTTGCATGATCACTGTGAACATGTTTGCTGCACGTAGTACGTGTAATGATCTGTGCTCATCATTATACTGGGTGTAAACAAATTCGTGTAATTCTTCATGACCACACGATCTGGTATAGATTACAAGAGCAAGGGATTTAGGTTACAAAAAAAAATAACTTTCGATTTTTTAAGTATTTGTTTCTAAACCCTGTTGGTTAAGAAATGAATAAAAATAAATAAAAAAGGAAAAAAAAACTTAGAACGTAAGATAGATGTATGAAAGCCTGGCAAGACAGTTGGCGGGTACGACTAGCACGGTATCGCTCCGTGCAGTCAGTTAACTTGGGGTGCTAAACTGACACAGGTTAAGAACACCATGTTTTCTTTTAAAAAATATTTTTGTTCAATCCAAAAGAGTCACATACTTGGTCAATCTGTGTTACCAGTAAGTTGGAAGGAATTACACGAATTCTGATACACCCTACTGTACTACGGTACGGTAGTACGGTATTGGTACAAATAAGTAAAAAAAATCGCTTCTGTAGGGGTAGATGTCTTGCTGAATTACACACAAACTTAAAATAAATGTTTGTCAACAGGGCGCACTTGGTTCAGGGGATGACGCTGGGCGGTGAAGACGAACGGCGCGGCGCTGGGTGAGCAGGCGCAGGGCATGTGGGTGCTGCTGCTGCTGGCGCTGGCGGCGGCCGCCTCCGCCGACTGCCCGCGCCACTGCGAGTGCAAGTGGCGCAGCGGCAAAGAGTCCGCGCTGTGCGCCCGCGCCGGCCTCACCTCCGTGCCACCGCGTCTCGACCCTACCACGCAGCTGCTCGATCTGGCCGAGAACCGCCTGCCCACCGTTCGGGACGACGCCTTCGCTGCCGCCGGCCTCCTTAACCTCCAGCGCCTCTATCTCCCCTCCTGCAACGTACGAACCATCAGACAATACGCTTTCCGAGCCCTCGTTAACCTTGTAGAACTGGATCTCTCTCGCAACCGTCTTGAAACAATACCTTCACATTCGTTTGACTCAATCCCCGAGCTTAGAGAACTGCGACTCGGTGGTAATCCCATTACGAAAGTTGGAGACGAATCCTTTATAGCGCTACCCCATCTCGTGCGACTTACACTCAGTGCTTGCAAAATAGCCGAAATTGAGCCACGCGGATTTGCAGGACTAGAGTCCTCTCTGGAATATTTGGAGCTTAGTAAAAATAGACTGCAAGTACTTCACGTGGCGGTCTTAGCGCCGCTACGATCTTTGAAAGGTTTAGAGCTGGCGAGTAATCCTTGGGAATGTACTTGCGCATTGAGACCAATGCGAGATTGGATGATAAGAAAAAATGTTCCGGCAACTGTGGTCCCAGACTGCGCACTACCACCGCGATTAATGTCTCAATCATGGGATAGATTAGATCTCGAAGATTTTGCATGTCACCCAGAAGTAAGCGCAGCATCGAGTCAGTTCACAGGGTTGGAAGGCGAAGAAGTGACGTTAGTTTGTCGAGTGAGCGGAGTGCCTGCACCAAGAGTGCGATGGGTGCGCGCGGGACGCCTTCTCGCCAATACCACTTTAAATAATGTCAATTCCGGTAGAGCCTTTATGTTGCGTAGTGAAGGACAAACTAGTAATTTAACCATAAAATCGGCAGACCTGCAGGACGCTGGGTCTTACACGTGTAATGCAGAAAATCGTGCCGGTAAAGCAGAAGTGATTTTAAGTTTAGCTATAGAAAAGAAACCAGAAAATAAAAGTTTTGGTGGGCGTGCACTGATGGCGGGGATGGCTGTGTCAGCAGTGATAGTGTTAAGTTCATGTTTAATAGGACTGTGCGTATACGAGACTCGAAAGAAAAGACAATTAGATAGGTGGAACGAACAGATAGTGACGACTAATCATCGTGACGATAGTTATGATAAATTAGAAGCGAATTTCAAAACGAATGCTGAAGTACCACGAGTAATAGCTTCTGACAGTGCGCGTAAAAGAGGTGATTACAGAAATGTACCATCACATGATCCAGAGGATGAGTTCGAGGGATATTTGAGGGGAGAGGTGCGAGAGGAGAGGGAGTGCTCTGTGACGCCGCCGATGGAGGCAGGGTGGCGCAGGGCCGACTTCGAGCCGCCTAACTCAAGGGGTAATATACCCGAACGAGATCTACACATACCACGCTTCAGCGACTACAATCTACGGTAATTCGATATTTCTAAGGCTACTTATTATAATTAGTAATTTGATTTGGTCTATAATAATATAATACTTTTATGTTTTCATCGTGCTTCCGAAATTACACTATTTTCGATGAAAGCAGTCACTTCTATTATTCCAAAGATTGAACATAACATTGACAGCATTGTTCAGTCTCAATAGTTAAAAGGTATTGTGAACGTAGCTAAAATAGAATACGTATTATCTACGCCGTTGTCAGGGTCACTAGATAGAGGAAAACAACAACGAATAGGAAACAATAAGGACTAGTTCGGCATGGGGTAAACTTTTACTGTTGTGTTTGCAAATGCTTTGCTATAAATAGGTATCCGTAAATGAGACATGGTTTAAATTTGTGTAAGTATTACATAACTACATACATAAACTCACGCCTTTTTTTCCATGGGGGTAGGCAGAAACTGTAGAACGCCACATGCTACGATCCTTACATACTGCTTTAGCTTCGTCTACGGTCTTACATCTTGTCATACACGCACGCCGGTTGAAGTACTACGCACCTGTCCTTTTTAAAGAACATCAACAATAACATCGATGTATGTGCTTCTAGAGCGTCCTCTTATTACTTTACTATACATTTAAAAATGATAGAAGTTAGACATGTTTTATGGTTAGATCGATTCCCTTAATATTGGTTAACATGAATTACTTGAGTAATATAAAATGTATGAGGAATGTGTAAAAAATCTCACAAGTCCTCATCCAAAATTACGGCAATGTTTCTGATGATCCCATCTGGTCGTTTAACGTTTATATGTTGGGTTTTTATGTCTGTAAGGGCTTATGCTAAGCCAAGTGTCTAAATCGCAACTGATTGCGAACCTACTACAAATTAACGTGGGTCGTGGGGCGAGCTCGTGATGAAAATCTCCCCAAACCTAGAGAGCACGAGAGAAAATTAGTTCAGTAATTATTGTCTAATCCCCTTGGTTTAGTAGCTTAATGTCTCAGACGGAGAGGTCTTGGCTTCAATCGTTGGAAGGAATAAAGTTTATTCTGTAAATTCTAAACAGTTCTATTGTCTGTGTTCATGTCTCCGGCGAGACGGACGCAGTGATCGTGCCAATCATCTTTCCATGCGCCGATAATTTCAATTAGTGATCCCTTTGTGTATCAGTCAGTTGCCTGTAGATAGTATCGTGCCTTCTGGCAGTGCTTGCAAGATATTGATTTAATCACTACAGTGAATGAACATAATATGTTGTATTCTCATACATCTACATTTTTAAATCAAAATTCATTTGATTTAATCGAAATGTCTAGAAATTTGACCATATTACGTTTTTCATTTAATCCTTTCGTTGTTTCAGATCCGATGCCACGTCAGAGTCAGTACAAAGTTCCAATTCCACGGGAATGATGAGTGCCCACGTAGAGATATTATCTGAAAACAGTCGGTTTAACAACAATGGGCGCACATGTCCACGTACGCGGCCTCGCGAGCGCCTCGACAACGACCTGTCTGGGAGTGACAGCGAAAAGAATTACCCCGACCTCATCGAAATGAGTGCTCTAGGAACCTCCTCGTACTTACGAAGCGAAATGAAACATGATCCATACTACTTTTATACAATACCAAGGAAAAAAGAGTGCGATAGTCGCAGTCCTCTCCTTAATAGCCGTAGAAACAGCTCCGGTGCAGACTCTGCCAGTTTTCTGGATAGAACATACGAAAAAAGCCGCCAGCGATCTGGCCGGAGGTCAAATAGTTTTTTAGATCTTTCTACGGGTGGGAACAGAATACGCAGGAATCCGAGTCTCCCGGCTTCACCTTCAAGAGAGCAGCCAACAGTGCCCTCCGCGACTCCACTTCTCGATCTTTCGGGACTTCGAGATTATTCGCGTACCGGACAACCAATAGAGGACTTTGATTTCCGAGCTTCCCAACTTGAGAAATTCCTTGAGGAATATAGAAGTTTGCGAGAACAACTTTCAAGGATGAAAGAGACTCGGGAGAATCTGCAACGAAATCGGGCTTCAGAAAACGACGAGTTGAGGTCAATTCTGAAACCGAAACCGAGTATAGCTGTAACAGAGACATCGTCCTCGGTGGCTTTAGCAGATGCTGCGTCTCCGTTGGCTCTAAGCCCTTCGGAATACAAGCCTTCACAACCGAGACCCGAATGGTTGACGTCATTACTATATCGTAATTAAGTAGATGTTTTGTAAATAGTAGTACGTCTGATTTACTAGACGAAATTGTGATTGGACATTTATAATACTCTACTAGGGATGGGATGACTTGTGATCAAAGCGACCCAATACTGAATAGTTAAAAAGTTAAGAACTTGTAAATAAATACGTTCATATTTGAACTGATGTTGATAAGTAATTTAAATAATTGTTTGTAAGAAAGTGAAAACATGACAGCATCATTTAAAGTTGAAATAAATCATTTTCAATTGTCTGAATTGTTTTATTTTTCCACTGTTAAATAGAAGGGTTGTTGATCGACAGTGAAGAGTTCCTAAGGCTGCAGACACATTGAGCGTATCTTGCGCGGCTCATGATTTATTGCGTTAGGGTCAGTTCACACCGAGACGAGATGTGACGCGGCGATACTGGAAGAGGCCAGTGATCACGCGCTGCGCCGCGCGCCGCTGCGAGACGTATCACAACGTCGCAAGGCGCATCATAAAATCGTTGGCAGCACGACACCTCGCTGCGCAGCGGAACGCCGCGAGCCATGTCAAGGCGCAGCGCTGCATGGTGCAACGTATTCTGAATTCTCACAATGAAATGTGTATTTTTTCGTGTAGTAAATAAAGTTGCATTTTGAGTCGCTCTATTAAAATGTGCGCGCAGCGTTGCGTCGCGTCGCGTCTCGGTGTGAACTGACCCATGTATGCATCGCACTACATTCAAATTCTCCGGCGTGGCCTCACCACGCGTATTTTACGTCGTTCCGCTGAGCGTAATAGGGCCTCTAATAGCCGTGCGCGCACATTACTATACAAGATATGCGATGCAAGATACGCTAGGTGTGCTTTGGCAATAATAAGTTACTGAAAAAATATACAGCCAAGACGATAGCGTCAATTGAAAAGGATTCACAAGCGCACTTAATTTCTGCTTTAATTTTTATAACTCCATTTCGTTCATATTAAACCGTAAGATGAGATGTTACACATTTTGAAGAGCTTACTTTCGTTAGCTCTTAGGGTGCTTTCAAATTAGACGGTTGTTGTCGGACTGTAGCCGTGCCGCAGCGGTGCGGCTGTCGAGCTGTAAACGGGCGGTTGTATTTTTTCATACAGTTGACGCGGCTTGAGACCAGTGCGTCGTCCGTACCGCGCATTCACGGCAGCAGGTCGGGCGTCATACTGCTCTCTCGTCGCGTTAACTGTATGTAAAAACACAACCGCACGTTTGCAGCTCGACAGCCGCACCGCTGCGGCACGGCTACAGTCCAACAACAACCGTCTAATTTGAAAGCGCCCTTATAAATCAAATATACGCTAAAAACGTTGTCACTATACACTGCGTGCCTACTAAAAATATACAGAAGGTAAAGTTACTGGCCAATTTTGTAGAAGGAAATTAAACCGCGTGACGGTACGTAAAAAGTGTTTAACGTATGCAAAACACTATAACATAAGTATGTAAGTTTATCAACTTATTTACTACACAAAGGCACGACCACCTACGAACAGTATAAAATTGACTTTCCTAACTTGCGTGGGCAGGTAAGCGGGTAATACATTCCAAGTTTTTGTCCCATTCCACCATCAACGTAAAACGTTTTCAAAGAAAATTTACAACTTCTTCAAAGTCGTTTATGTTGAATTTGATTATTTAATAAAAGGTTCGAGTGTGCAGTACGATTTTATCAACGTTAATAAAAAAGTAAGGGCAACTATTACTTCGCATTCACGTGGCTAAAATCGGGAAAACGACTTCCAAAAGCTTCCAAAGTTGATATAAAAAGTTGTAGCCACTACTCGTTAATGTGTGTTTGGTTGGAACATGTTGTCAGTGACATGCCCCGAATAGTTGTTACGAGGCAGTTTGTGGCGTATTTTGATTTGATTACTGCGCACAACTCCGAAAAGCAATAACGAAATTAATTACTAAATAAATTATAAATGTTCGTAATATAATGTATATGGGCGTAAAAATCTGCCAACAAACTGGTGAGAGAATTTTGTACTCAAAATTTTTACGCTATAAAAATAAATAGTGGTAGAAAAAACAAAAAACTTCTTATATACTTTCCATTTTTTTCGCACAATAATGTACAAAACTTATGATATACACTTACACCCACTTACAATAATGTATACAAAATGGATGACATTTACCAAAAATATAGAAATAGGCTTCACTTTATTCAACAGTTCGTTTACATTAGGCTAAAAGTGTGCCATAGAATAAGGCCTTTTTCTCTTATATTTTAGTCTGTTTTATCATCATCATCGAAAGTAGATCTTTCTACTAAACAGTTCATCATCACTTGGTAAACGAATAGGTCAATGAAGTACAGTACAACACAACTAAAAAGTTGCATCGGTAAACTTCGGAAAAGCGATCACTTCCGAATTGAGTGCAACTTAAAAACCACGAATGTTTATTAGTCCTGCAATAAAAAAATACTTTACGCTGATGCAATAAGTGTGAGTTGAGCAAAAATGAGTAACTGCTATTGTTTGTTCGATCAGGTACATCGATGTAGCTTCTTAGTTGTGTTATACTGTACCCATGTTTTATTACTGTGCTGTTGCTTATCCTTTTGTATTCGGAATGCCATTAGCTAAACCCTCAACGATGTTTCATTTCTCTAAAATAGGAAGACATAGATCGTAACACCCTGCAGATACTGTTTTGTAACTTCCAATCAAAGCAGTGGCAGTTGTCGTTTGCACAGAGCACGTGAATATTCCTAGTTTCCTCGAATTCTCCGTATGTGGAGTTTCGATCGAGTCATCAACTAATGCACAAGCAATACGTTAAGACATTGTTAACCCTCACAGTGACGTAACTATTAGTAAACAACCTATAGCCACTGTAAGCTATCCAAATTATCCTACACATCTTTCGCTTTATTTAAATCATACACCGCTAGGTTTCAAGGATAAAAGTAGCACGCGAGTCCTGGCGTTTTCCGAAGAAATCGCTGGTATATTCAATAAGTCCTCAACCAGTTTAACCTCAACCAGTGTAGTATTTCTACTAATTGTGTTGCCAGTCAGAAAGGAGAACCAAGATGGTAAGATTATTCAAACCTGTCCAAATCGCTATTAACATAGGAACCGACCAATGTAAATTTGCCATTACAGAATAAACTCAGTGCTTTAACAGAAGTAATGATTGGCTTTGATATTTCAATGAATGCTTCTCACCATTCCCTTTAGTTTGCAAATGCAAACGTCATGTTGCAATCTATATTCAATGGCTTTTGAAAGCACTTCAATTAGGAACACTACTCCTTTGGGTAACGAATATTTCCGGCTCAATTCTATTCATAAGTCTAAAGGCTTTTATTAAATATTGAGTGCTGCTAAACGTGGAAGTTAATAATTTGTTTTGAATCACAGTGGGCAATATCTAAAAAGTTTTTCACTATTATATTTGCCCTTTATTTTTGTGAGGAAAATAGAACTGGAATATACAGGGTGTAAAAAGACCCATCACATAGCTGAAATCTACGCACTCTGTACATCAAACTAAATTACATTGACCAAAAATAATTGCTGGGAAACGACTTTTATTTCTTAGGTATAAAAAAACGCTGTTTTTTTGTAGCGCGCAATGTAATGCACGTAACCGACTGTGCCTGTGTGTGTTGAGCAGCGGCTACACAGCTGAGCCAAGGCGGTCGTGTGCGTTTGATATTCATTGCGTTTTTGTGAGTTCAAATGCGTAATTTTATAGGAAAAATTGAAAATTTTGATAATGTTCACTTGGAAGAAAGTTTAGTATTATCACTTAGAATGCGTTTTTGGAAAAAACTGAAAAAAAAATGTACACTTTGACCTTCAATATCTCCAGAACCAATGACTTCCCAGGTACGGTCTGGTAGAAAAAAATTATCCCAATGATGGGTAGAATATGTGGTTTCCGTTATCGTTAAGGGTCTTTTTACACCCGATATAGAAATTAGCAGATACCATTTTGTTGAAACTTGGGAGAGGTCTATTTCCTGTGATAAAAAACTATAGGCTAATTTCATGATGATGACTGCATCTTTGCTGATCAGGGCCCGTACTATGAAGTGTAAACTATTGTCAAAGTTTCACCATTAATCCGTTGCATGAAAGGAATGGTGCTATTCATTCTGTATTTTTATCTCTATTCCTCTAGCGTAACTGAACAATGATAGAACTATTATAATTTACATTCCATAGTACGGGCCCCAGATCATCTCCCTACACGCATGGTGTTAAAGTCCATTGAGGGATTAGGTTATTCTTGAACATAGTTGCATTGGAAAAGAAGCAACGTGGTGCTAACTCGTCCTTCAGTAGAGCGGTTTATATCAATTTTTGGTCCTTGGTAATTAAAATTAACTTCTTAATATTTGCTCTGTTGGAAAACAAAAGCTTTCTACGAATGAATGAAAATGACAAAATTGTTCTCTGACAATCTTACAGTTTTACACATTTTTATTGAAACTCTGCAGTACCTGTACATTGTGAAGCTACTTCTGAATTAAACAAACATTTTTAGAGGAAGATATAAATTCGAAATCAAATTGCGGGGATGGCTGCGTCGGAAACGAGGAGTCGAAATAGCTATAAATTAATCTGGTAAGTAAGCAGGGTTGGAGAGAAACAATGCAAAACTATGCTTATAAATCTTACAGAAAATGTGTTTTCATTTATTCACACACGGCAAAAGAGTTAAGTGTGCATGCAAACGATGAACATCCATGCACAATGCAGGTAACTAGTCATTATTACTGTGTCTGTAATAAATTTTCATGCAGTAGACACGACACGCTCAACCGTGCGAAAACATATAGACTTAACCACTCCGCATAGGCACTACTCGGTTGAAAATAAGATGCATCGTGTACTTAGCTGCCATATACTTATCTCTTTAGCCCTCCGTACAACTGAATAAGAAAACATTGTAGGTGTATGTTATTTTTCTTCAGCTGTCACCCAAGAGAAATGGATTGGTATTGCACTTGGGCATGATCGGGTAGTAAATTTGACTGCTTCTGCACTATTGACATCTTTGTAGAAAATTCGTTAGTTCTGCAAGTGTCTCTGCAAGTTCAACTAGTGTCGAACCTGTATGAAGGTATTTTCGTACACGGAATTAATATTCGAATAAAATATTTCGTACATTAAATAGAGCCAGGAAGGCTCTTGATGCCGAAAACGAGGTGGACGACGAACCATAGAATTAACACTCATGATGAAATGATAAGTACGTTTTCTTGGTCGCTATCTTGAATTTTGAAATCGATCTTATTTTCGGTATCATCCACCCCGGAAGTCATGGAAATAATATTCATGAATAATAAGCAAATTTTCATGTCTGTTATCTATAACACTGCAAGTCTTAGCCAATGCGACTATCAGCTCGACAAACTATGTAAGTAAATTTAAATATTGATAGAAAAATGCCAGGATAAGATGGCCTGATGGCTGAACTGCATTAGATCTTTGCATTTTTTATCAAATGTCAAAACTACGTATGCATGCTATTATTTTTGGCACGTCACCTATCTTACGGTAGGATACTTCAGATAATCTTTTTGTGGAAAAGCGCAGGAAGCGTGCAAGAAGTGTGCAGCTTTCGTTTATAAAAACTTTCAAATTGTTTGACAACAAAAGCAAAAATAAACATTATGCCCGCTTCAAAAAAATACCTGAATTACTTACAGAACAGTTAATTAATTTGGGCGTTTGTTTGATCAAGTTCGTGTAATTTGTATTACGTGACAATGACAACCCTTTGGCATGTGTGACAAATTTTGACATTTCATATGACCTGTCAAATGTATAAGAACTCATAATCCCTATTATTATTATAAATGCCAAAGTAACACTGTCTGTGACGCTTTCACGCTTTGGGTCAAAATACACGTCCGATAGTTGCTTCCGGGAGCCGGATCCGACTATCTGATCGGATTCGTGAAATACACGTACGATTCTCGTATCCGATTTTTTCTGGACGACGACGACGCCCGGACGATGCTTACAATTCTGACATCCGATCCGACAGTCTGATCGTACGTGTAATTCATGTTCAAACAAATGTATGACGTGGAGGCCTTCAGATAGTCTGATCAGACTATCGGAACCGACTATCGGAGGCAAGTATCGGACGTGTATTTGGGCTCTTAAACCGTTGAAACGATTTTGATGAAACTTGGTACAGCGATGGTCTGGAACCTGGAGAAGGACATAGGCTACATTTATCCCGACAAATAGGGAATACGCGATAAACGACATGTACGTGGGAGAGGCCGTGTACATGTCGTTTATCGACCGACCGTTTAACGACCTCTAGTATCAAAATAAATTATAGTCTTTTAGTACAGTACGATACAACTAACAAGTTACATTGTTGTAGATCAGGGTTTCTCAAACTTTCGGCTCCACGAACCCCTATTAAAGTTTTCAGGTGACAGCGAACCCCTTTAACTAACTAGTAACCCCCCCCCCTCCCCAACGAAAATAATAAAATTGACTGTCGAGAAAAAAATATCTTTTTAATATTAATGTGATGGGTGTGCTTGTTTCTTGTCGCAGATGGAGTCAATTTTAGGAGTGATTTTGGACAATTTTAACCTTAATTCTGACTGGGTGTCAAGTCGATTTCTGTATTTAGTTTTATCATGAACAGGTGTGAAAACCCATTTTCATATAAGTATGTTGTAGCAAAGGGTAAAAGGAAATTCACCGCTTGGCGTGAGAGTACAGGATATTCTTCCTGTCTAGCTGCCTAAAAAACTATCAAAACGTCCTTTTTAAATCAGCGTGAAGAGTTTCATCTACGGACATTTCTAATAATGACTCCAGTTGCTTAATACTCAAACTAGAATTTATGTTCTGCCACCATAACATAAATCTTGTCGCGAAACCCCTGCCGTCGAATGACGAACCCCTAGGGGTTCGCGTACCCCACTTTGAGTAACCCTGATGGAGATGATCGAACAACCAATGGTAGTCGCTCATTTTCGTGCCACTTACACTTATTGCGTCAGCGTAAAGATCATTTGTTACTGCCGTACTAATAAAGATTCGTGGTCTTGAAGTCGCACTCAGTTTGGAAGTGATCGGTTTTACAAAGTTTGTCGATGCGACTTCTTAGTTGTGTCGTACTGACTGTCGAGAATAAAGGCAATGCTTCTTTTTGTAGGAAGAATATGTCCAGCAGTGTAATACTCTGCCGTTCGATTTCTAAAAGAACGTTAAGTGACATTTTGTCAAAGAACAATGGTCACTTTGGACTAGAAATTGTTCCCGAGATGAAACTGTCACCAATATATTAGTGCATTGTTAGTGTATTTATTGGATATCTTCGTTTATTTTTAAAAGATGGGGAAATATAGATAATCTTATTTTAAAAATACTATTTTATTTATCAGAACGCTGTATAAAATATCTAACTTCGAACGCATCCGTAATTACTTACGTTACTAGAGAAGTCCATACTTTTTCTAGTCTATTATGATTTTATTTCATAAATCGAAATAAAATCCCAGGCAATGTCAACCGTATAAACTCACATCAATATTATACTAAGCTTAGCCACTAATAGAATTTGATGTTACTTCGTGGTAAATTGTTTTAATAAAGCCATGAATTAGATGAAAAACTAATGATTTTACATCTAAAAATCGATACTGTCATAAACCGATTGATTACGTCCCTCCCTATTCTTGACAAGTAAAAATAAATTGACGGTTTTCTGTAGCTAGCTACTATTAACTAATCTGTGGTTTTCTGCGCTGACCGTGTCCATGGTAACCATGTCGTTGTAGTTTCGGCGACGACTGTGTTCTCCTCGCTTATTGTTACAATATTCTTTGGTGTTCTGTGCGATTTTATATTATTTTCCCTTTTTTTTATATTTTTGCATTGCTTACAGACTCCGATTGATCTTCTACTCTTGTTGACTTGGCATTCGTTTAATGGACTTGAAATTGCATCACGTTTTGAATCTGTTAATGGAAGTGGCAAAATATCTTGTCTCTCCGACCTTCTAAAAATATATTGAAGGCTGTATTTATTTATATTTATGTAGGCGAATGAAACGACATTATGTTTCATCAAGTTACGTTTTGTTAGATTTTACTAGTCCAAGCATGTTAGCCGAGTGATCATTGTTCTTTCAGTTGCATTATTAAAAAACAATAACTTTCATTTTAAAAACAATACTAGTCCTGTAACTCATAAAAAGTAACCCAATAATTAGGTATTACAAAAATATCTACATGTCTTCAGAATTTCTTGGGACAACGTTTTCCACGTTTTTGCTCCTAATTCAAAATTAGGTTTACTCACTTGACGGCCTTTTAGAAATCAGACGGCAGTACTGTAGTCCTTGATGACGAAGAGTTAATTGGTCAAGGCGCTTTCAAAATCCGCATGTATAATTTTCGGCTCAAGTACATTTCTGAAAAAAGGTAGCATTCGGCACACGATCTAGAATAAAATGTCTATCTAGAGTAAAAGGTTTGATGGAGTTATTCTTTTTTATTGTTTTGGGTTCAGAATGATCCTAACCTCGTTCAGTAGAGGTTTTCAGAGTTCAAATCTGCTCTCTGTATTTTAGTTTGCCAGCCCGACCGAACCTTAAAAGTGGACTTACGACCCAACTATTTCTTGGGTATTCAATATTTTTAGGTAACGCTGGGTCGTTTTGATCGACGCGGGTGTTTAAATCACCCAAAATGTGAAGATGTGGGGAGCGGGGTTTTTAACCTCATATCTACTTTTTTGGTGAGCTGTACATGTTAAATATTCTTGGCCTCAACGATAAAATTACGGAGATGGTTGTACTAATTAACGCCGCAGTACTCGGAACGTTGTCTGCCACTCCGAAATTTTCGTGGAATCTTAATTAATGATATGAGTTTTTTATATAGGTAAGCGAAATTTCATACTGTACGTGGGTAGTTATTACAGGTCGATATTAACCACACCTTAATATCCAATGAAGCATTCGAATAGACTTTGATGTTGAAACGTAAACCTCAATAATCGTTTCAACTCAAAACTAAGGAGGATATGGTATGTCTACACCAGTGCGCTTTCATGTTCATCTTGCGCTTTCAACTTTCGATTCCTCTTGCGTCAAGCGCATGCAATACTGATTGCCTTGACGCATGCAGCTTATCATCTACACCGGGGCGCCTCGGTCAGACGTCAGTCGACATACAATAGAAGGATTAGCGTGCGCTAGGGGCATGCGCTTTTCTCGAACCAGTATAAAGACATGCGCTATTGCATGCGCTATGGCGCTTCACGCATGCTTCAGACGAAGACGCAAGATGAACATGAAAGCGCATTGGTGTAGACAGAGCTATAGGTATTTTTCAAATGCGTAGGTACTGCAAAAAAAGCAAAGACACACAAATCGAAAAACTTTTTTTTTTAAATTGAGTTCCCCTCTTCGTTATACTCTGTACAACGAAAGATGAGTCCTGACGTAGTGGTCATTTCTTAAGTAAGCCGTAAAGAGATTGCTATCGAAAAAAACGTAAACGACATCATTAAAAACCGTAAAAAGTAATGTTTTGTTTTAAAAAAAATATTTGATTTTCTTTGTATGGTAATGTTTTGTAGAGAAACGTCAATGCTCACCTTACGGTCTTCTTCTCTCGTGTCAGCAAGAGCCATACGAAAACAGCTCATGCCGTGGTGAAAAGGTTAACCAGTCAGCAAGGTTGGTAGCGAGGCTGACTGCCCAGGGTGCGTCGGACGTACTTAAGTATTGTCACTCGTGGAGGCTCTTTTCATGCACTCACCTTACGGTGAAAAGGGTATAGTTAGATATATCAAATCAAGGATTCTATTAGAAGAAATATTTCAATGATAGGAATTGTGTTTATACACGTAATACGGAAACTGCATTCATTAGTCGCCGTGTATGGCCGTCGTTGATCTTAATTTTGCAAGTTACATAATAATAATAAAAAAAAGTATTTACTCTCATAATTTCAAGCAAATAACTAACATAACATTGTAGTTTTTAATTAGATTCACCGTTCCGATACTCGGTCCATAATATGAACGAATAATCTAGGTTTTACTAAAGTAGTCTTTCAACTATATTCTCTTTTTAATCGTATTCTATTCTGAGAAAATAAATTAGAAAATTATTTAAGCAAACAGAACTTATAAAAATATATTTTAAATCTCTTTGAGATCACGGCTCATCTTCCGTGCGGAAGATGTCCGGTCCTTTGGAAGGCATACACGGGGACACAGGTCCAACGCGCAGAGGCCCCTTTGAGAACTTTAATCTAAAATGGGATGGGGCACCAACCGGGGACTATCCACGGCTGCACTATTGGAGTACAGTCATGGACCGTCCCCGGTGGGTGCAAAACTATTGTAAAATATGCTAAAAATAAAATTGGTCTATGGGAGGGGGTGTTTAATGGACTGTTTAACTTCTATTGTCGGAAGAAAACGGCGTCTGCCTTTCAAGTTTGAGGTTGAATTTTGTTGGCAGACGGTGACTCGCCAGCTCACTAGCTGGGCCCCCTGAAAAGCCGCCAGTACATAGGCGAAAGGGGCAACAAACGTGTGAGCGGCTAGGGGTGTAGAGAGGTGTGGCCCCGGTTTCGCCGTCGCGGGTCTAAAAGACCCGGAGTGGGTTTCCCCGCTATTACGCCTTTAGACACTTCCACCCCCGAGCATATAGCTCTAGCGGCCTCCCTCTGGACGGCCGATAAAGGCTAGCCAGAGTTGAGAGTCCTGCGGGCACTCTTGGGGTTCCACTCCAGCCAGCCAATAAAGGCAAACTGGAGACGAGGCCCTGACCGACTCTCTGAGGCAATAAGGTACGCAGTGTCGCCACTCACCAACAGCTCGCCACAAGCTGCCCTGCGGTTTGTAAGCTTTTCAGTAGACCTCATGATACATTTTTTATTATATGATGGGGTTGTTGAAAGCTAGTCTAATGTTCCCTCCGGTTTTACGTTAATCTCATGGTGAGGTAACGCGTTTCCCAGAGGGTTATATGGTTATTTTAAATATTATTATGTAGTTTTCCACTCTGTGTTTTAGTTCCGTATCTGAAGTACCAACGATTTGGAGCAATACTTATTTATATGCAGTTGAATACAAAGTCGGATTCGTTACAGACTAGCTAGAGCCCGCGGCTTAGCTTTCGAGAAATTCGGAATGAGCTGTTATTAAAACAATAAGCAACAAATCTTAAACTATTGTACAGGACCGCAAATTATAAAGAGATCATACTGTGATTCCGGTTGTACTTCACCAATGAAGATATAACATACTTTAGATTTTATGTACCTGCAATATGGCGGAAATATCTTGGCCGTCCTGAACTTCGTGCATGTAGTTGCTCAATATTTTTTTAAGGAACAAAATTGCATTCAGTTGTCGTTTCGTTTGATTACTATACTCATACTGCGCAATATTTCGGAGAGCCTATGTTGAGGCCGGCAAAGCAACCGTACTGTAAGTCTTCCTTCAGCTGTCAGGGTTGCGGACTCTGTTCGAAAGAGTTACCGCGGCCCTGGAACTCAAAGGGCATTAGGAGGAACACGGATGGGTTTCAGTCAGTAAGAGTCTGACACTCCCTTCCGCTCCGCCCAGAGCGGAAGAAGTCATTTAAAGAAGAACCACAAAAAAAATGTAGTAATTCCATTCAGCCATTCACATCTGACGAGGTAAAAAACATACAGATAGACATACATAATGTTTTGTTGTATACAGACATAAACAAAAATTAAGAACGTCATTAGGACCAGCACCCCAAAGTAAAGAATTCAGATTTTTAAAACTCCAATAATAAATATGATAATGAATACTCAAACTATACCACTGCCGTCAAGCAATAAGATAATAATAAAAACAATCTGTTACTCTGTAATGTTAACAATCAAGGAGAACAATTATTTGTTAAAATAATAACAGATTTAATTTAAAACCTTTCACAATGTTGTTCTTTATAGTTTCATAATATAACACATATTCTATAGACTCAGGTGCTTTTACCGAGGCTTAATAATATTGTAGGACTAACGAACCAAAAATATTCAGGATAATACTGGCTTAGTGCCAGCGGCCGACGGAGTTTCACACGCGCTTTCCGATAAAATTTTGTTAGCGATTGATGAAGTTGTAACTCGATCAATTAGGCCGTATTGACGTGTTCACATTAAGCGAGTGTTTAGTGACAGCAAGCGGTTTCCTGATACGTCTAACAGTGGATTTTTAAATTGAATTGTAAAATCAGATTTTTATAGCTAGTTTGTAACAAATAAAACGCAATATAAATTCTAGTTTTCTATATCGTATTACCAATTTTTTTTAAGTCGTTAAAAGTCCAATTAATTGCCAAATTTATAGTTGTACAGCCAGTTATTTATAGGTACGGTCAGTTAGTGCACAAAAACGAGGCAAAATAAAATAAAAATGGGCTCAGTACACGAACATGATGCTAAAACTGTGGGATCTAAATTACGGAACCAATAGACAGTGCGAGAGTTCGCAATTACAGCTGTCCGAACGAATTGTGTGTTCGCCAATAAAAGCGATACTTTTATTGTTGCTGTAAATTGCCTTTCCGTTGTCGGGACGATGTCGTCGCGTTCCCGTTGCGTATTCTAGCAATAAGTTCATGTTGATTTAATGTTATTGTCCAGTGAATCCGTCTGACGCTGGACATGCCCCGCACAAGTCTAATTCGATGCACTTCTGTTAATTATTCAGAATACGACCTAGCTCGATGACGTTATCCAAGTCCTCTTTGTTCCTTGCAATAACTGCAAGTTTCTGATTGGACAGAATGACTGGTTGTCTTCGAAGATAGAATTTCGAGCTAGGTGAAGGGGACAACAAAGATATGAGTTGCTTTTATAATCCATGAGGGAGTATACTACATATATGGTGTGGTCACTGACTGATACTAATCCGAGAGGCTGGAGTGATTGTGACAGTATGCTACCATGGATTCCTGCCTTAATTTGAATTCATTTATTCTTAATTTGGACTTAATTTGTTCTCATGTTGTTATATATGGATTCTTCGATGTAGATGGAATCAGTTAAAAGTACTCACAATTAAATTGTGACGTCTTCAAATGGCTGAAACATTAAAGGATAATTATTGTTAAAGGGCTTCTTAAATTACCGCCTGAGAAGCCTTTCACAGCCTTCTGTCGAATAGCGGCTTATTCAACGGTGTGAGTAATTTTACATAATATGTAACGATTTTGTCTTAACTCTTTAATCTTTACTGGAAAAATTGCATGGTATATATATAATAATCACCCATTAGAAAAATGTTAGCAAAAAATAAGAACGTCATTATCATCATCCCAAAGTTCTAAATGCAGATGTTTCAAACTTCAATTATAATAATGAAAAATCAAACTATACCACTGCCGTAAAGCAATAAGACAAGAATAAAAACAATCTGAAACTAATATTAATGTCAACAACGAAGGAGAACAATGATTTGTTTTTTTTAAGGAAGTTCGTATATTTACCCGGTAGCGGTTTGTTATATCAGTCATAAAACCGTCACTGCTGGACATCCTTGTGACGACTGGTTCAATGAATGGTTAAATGGGATATTGCACATAATCACCACGGTTGGCACAAGGATTGGTGATCGCAATATATACTATTAGCATTCTGTATCCATCCAAACGGCATTGCTTGGTAACCGAGTTGTGGAGGTCTGATGTTAGTCGCTCCGTGTGAAATACTGGTTTTAAGCCGTATCTGGTTAGACTGGAAGATTACCCAACATAGTTGGGAAAAAGGTAGGCAAAGAAGTACATAAAACTCACGCGTGTATTCCCCGAAGGGTTAGCAGAGGTGTATAGTACACCCACATTTTGCCGTTATGTTAACGTCCCATGTCAACATCCCAGACGAAAACTAGTACATAAAGTGCTTGACATTAAGCTGATCTGGACACATTTTTGGTTCAGTCGTAATACACATACCTAAGACTTTTTTATTTGTATCACATTTTTTACCTGTTGTGTCTCTTTCTGCGGTGTCCAAATAAATTATTCTTTGATTCTTAATGATTCTTTATCCATGTAATATGGGGCGAGCCTATTGCCATAGACCGGGCACAAATCCAGACTCCGGGCTGCTACTGAGATATTCCACAAGGAAAAACCCAATAACTCTTTGCCCGACCTGGGGATCGAATCCAGGACTTCACGCTCAGTAGTCACGCTTGCGACCGCTAGACCAACGAGGCAGTCTTGAAGAAGTACATCTTGTAGATATAATCCCTTTGACGCCTTTTCCGACACCCAAGAATGGATATGTATTGTCATATTCTCTAACAAACACACGGCTAATACTTAATAGGTAGCAATTATTATCAATGTTCGTTTCATCGACGTAATAATTACTGCGGTAATAGAAAAGCGAGAAATGCTCGAAGTCCGTGTAGGTAATTATATTTCTCTGTACAAAACGGGACCGCCACAGCACGTTTCAACATTGGAATTCGTCCCAAATCCGGGTCGTATCCAAACCTTGTTAAAAAGTCCACGACACATTTCAGATTGGCCAGGTGTCACGGGTCAAAAGCGCCCATTCTGTACTGTATTCACTGATATTCACTGTTGGATTCGAGGGTTTGCGAATATATATTCACAAATTATAATGATCGACTAATTATACTAGGTTAGTCGGAAAGGGGTACTAATCTGAAATGGTGTTAAAGAACCCATAACAATGAATAACTTTTGTTCTACAACTTTCCCCAAAAGTCAATAGTTTAAGAGAAATAGCTGTTCAAATATTGCATAAAAAATCGCTAAAATCTCTGTATATTAATATTTGAGGTCACGGATTAGACGCTCCATTTTCTGATTTCGTAACTAAAGCAGGGACGAAGAAATTAAAAAAAAAACTAAAATATAAATCAATTTCTATGGAAATAAAAATTATCGAATTTTGGAATTATAACACTTGCTTTAAAAGTCATCAGTGACACTATAAGTGACCCGTGTTTTTTTTTTATGTTTGATTCTAGGCCTGCGTTTGACCGCCATCTCGCCTGATGTTAAGCGATGATGCGGTCTACGATGGAGCACGCTTGCCTGGAAGAAACCGATTCACTCGTGACTTGAAGACCAAATTGTAGCTGTCGGGGAACACCCACTCGGGCAGCGCATTCCACTGTTTGGCGGTTTTCACAATGAAAGTGGAATTAAACCGCTTCGTTCGGGTTTTTGGTGTATCAACCATGAACCGATGGCGCTTTTTCGTGCTTCTGGCAGTCTGATAGAAAAAAAAGGCAGGGGGGAATTAGATCATGCAAGGGCAGGGGGGATTAGTACTCCCTTTCCGACTGACTCTGTATATTCTGAGTACGGATTTATTTGTTAAATGATCCTTGTAGTGTAATGCCTAATTAATGATAGGTGGTATCTATTTCGCTTTTAGGTACGTATGTTTAAGATTGTACTGTTCAATAATATGTCTTGATTCACAGCAATGTCGATAATCGCTTTGTGATAAGTACTAATTATTAACTGCTTATAATCGATTTCGAGACCTCTTCAATAACATACGTATTTGCTGGAAGTAAAGTCGAGCTGACCTGGATCTACTTTCTAATTTAATCTTAGACTGACTTATGGTGAAGGAAAAAATTGTGAAGAAACCTGGATATTATAGACTGAAATCGCAAACACCCAGCGAGCAAATATGGTGTTCTCTCTCCTTTTCTGTATTAGAAGACACCGTTACTCTGGAGTTAGACAATTAAAGACTGATCAAATTAAAATAAGGTGTTAAAAATTACTGCATTTTGGATGACTTTTTTACCGTCTCGAAAAAAAAGGGTATATGAGTAGAAGGCATTGGGGTAGTTTTTTTTATGATTTTTATTCATCTGTAGATATCTACTATATAAATTGAAATCATACGCATGTGTGTATGATTTGAATTTAGGTATGATTTAATCTTTTTTTTTACCTCAAAATTTTAGTTTTTATTGATTTACTATGAAAAGTTACTTCAAATTAGTAGTATTTATTGATAGATAATTTTTATTACATTTAATAAAAATAAAAAACCATGCCATGGGGTTCTAATCCGTTCACCTATTATACCCATTTTTTTCCAGACTGAAAAAAACTCATCCGGTATAACTGTAATAATTTTGTTGGGTTACGGTATCGGAAATTGAACAACTTTTCGAAATTCGAATTTTATTGATTAAATTCGTATCATTTATAACTGCACACCTCTATTAATAGTCCGGTCAAGTTAGCTCAAAAAATAGGGGTAGGTTAACAGAAATTCGCATAGAGCTGAAAATTGGTACGAATGTTCGGAACACCATTATAAATCAAATGTAAAAAGTCCCCAGCGATCCCACACTTGCAAAAAAAAATATTCAAGGTCAAAGTTCGCAAATATGGGTTTTTTGAGTTTTTTAGCCAAACGGTAAGTTTTATGATAAGAATAGCTCAGACAAAAATTATAGATTATGCAATTTTCTATAAGAATTGTCTACAATTTTTCTCCTAAACGTCACCGATTCTGAGATATAATGGTTGAAAAAGTTGTATTCTTCATCACTGATATCGTACAAATCTTCTTCTGATGGCGATTAACATGTACCAGTTGTCAAGGTCAGTCGTGCTCCAATGGTGAATCACCATCAGAAGAGGATTCGTACAATATCAGTGAGGAGACTTCTGATACATCGCTGTTAGACCAATTTACTTACACCCAGCAGGAAGAAGAAGAACAAGCAGAAGAAGAAGTACAAGAAGACGAACAAGAAGAAGAGGAAGCAGTATTATCAGATGATTATGAATGAGACGGATAATTTGACCTAATTTTTTAGAATTCATACGGCTTTCATCATTTCCAGTAGTACCAGTTTTTATATATTTTGAATTAGTATTGAATTAAACAGGATCACAATAGATTGTGGAATAGGCTTATTGGAGAAACCACGTTAAAAAAACGCGCCAAGTACACTACCTTCCAGGTGGCGTGGAAACGCATATTATAAAGAATACAACTTTTCCAACCATTATATCTCAGAAACGGTGACGTTTAGGAGAAAAATTGTAGACAATTCTTATAGAGAATTGCATAATCTATAATTTTTGTCTGAACTATTGTTATCATAAAACTTACCGTTTGGCTAAAAAACGCAAAAAACCCATATTTGCGAACTTTGACCTTGAATATTTTTTTTTGCAAGTGTGGGATCGCTGGGGACTTTTTACATTTGATTTATAATGGTGTTCCGAACATTCGTTCCAATTTTCAGCTCTATGCGAATTATTGCACTTTGAAATGTCTAATTTGACCGGACTATAAGTGTGGTCGGCGATTGTTTGCTGTGGAATTGTCTCATTATGGTCGGGATAAACACCCCTTCCACCTTGAACGAAATGTGTTCAATTCCATCCGAGTTGCACCACATTTACATGTTAACTATGTCCGTTATTTCCCTTCATTTTAATTTTACTGAAAAGTTTTATGAAACATATTGTGTATTTAAATTGGTCACATTGTTTTGCTTAATTAGTTTTCTGAATCTTTGGTACAAAGTCATAATACGATTCTAGGCTTTGATACTGTGTCGATACTCGTACTGTATTATAATGTATATTGGCGGTACTCAAATTAGTAAGCACTCTCGAGTGTAACGTTTACCTTTTAGACAAAGAAACCGCAAGGAGTTTATATAGTGTAGACAATGGTAGATACTATATGTGCGTGTGTATAGAGCAGGCCATAGACGCAACCCATCTCGGATCCCATTTCTAAGAATGGCGGTTTTCCTTTTTATCTACAGTCAGAATACTCGCTGCCGATTGATGGAATCTTGTAGTTTTTATGGAATGGTTTCCATTTTATTTTGTCACTTGTATATTTATTTTTATAACGGCAAAAAGTATTAAATATTTTTGAGGGATAAAGAGTTTTATTTTCTTTATACAAAACAATAACGTCGACAGAGATTACAAATAGAATAACTCCAAATCTTGTAGGTACTCAAATATCATAAGAAATAACAAGCATGAGTATTTTAGATATTCGAATGCGAACTGCATTATAAAGCTATTCTGTGCAAGAGCCATATGCGATTGACTGGTACGAGAATAGAATGCAAACATCTAAGGAGTTCTAAGAATCCAATATGTTTCTTCAAGAGGTTTGCAACATTATTATATTACGAACTACCGTTATTGTATTATGCTTTAACGTCTTTGCTATATTCTAGGAAACATTGTCTAAGGAAATACGATGTTCAAGTCAAAATACCTTACATTTAAAATGAACTGACTGAAATACATTTAGAATTAATTATTGAGTCTACAAGAGAAGCAGGCGGTCGTCCTTGATTTGCGAGTCAGTCTGCCCTAGAGCGCTCCGGACAACGGAGTACTTGGAACTATCGTAAATAGAATTGACAGTGGTATCATTTTTTCAAGACAGAAGTGGAACTCCCGGCAAGGGTCGCCGGCGTCGTTTTTTTGGCCGCAACCCGACCAAGCCGCACTCCGGCCGGTCGTTTAGCAAAATGACGGACGGACCTTTTTTATCTCGCCCAACCGCAATTTGTTGCCGGCGATCTCTGCTTGCGATACACGGCCCCGTTACGTACCCGAATACATTTAAAATTCCTATCCTATAAATATTTAGGTATTTCAATGTTAATGTCGATGCTTTTCCATTTCAAGTTCGACAAAGCGTCGCCGTCGACCTGCTAACGACTAGAACCTGCCGCCGTCGGCCACCGTCTTCATTTACTTAACGGCACTGCAGTAGTTATAATAGCCTTGAACATGGCAACGTCAAAGGCAGACATATTAGCACTGTGTATATTCATAAAAAAGCATAAAAAATAGATTTATCTCGGTTGCATGATGAAAGTACACTCTGAAATTCAACAAAAGAGATAAAACGTAAAAAGTGAAGTGCGCTATATGTAAGCTGTTCTGTGTTATGGGTGCAAAATTCATCACGTGTTTATGCCAAAGCTTTCTCTTCATGAAAATATCAGAATTTTATCGATAAAAACTATAATACTAATGACATTTCTTGGAAAATTGAATTTGAAATCTGTTAAAAGGAAGCTTTTACGAGCCAATAGTTAAACCAGTCAATAGATGAAGAAAAAATATGAACATCTTGTAATTACAAGACTTGAGCGCGTAGTTTTGTGAAAAGGGATGTCTTCTTTTTTAAAGTAACCGTCGTTTTCAACAATAGAACTCGGCTGTGTTGTCACGAGTTTCTCCTTGGTGAACTTTTTCAATTCATGTCATGTTTCATATTATTTTGTGCAAAAGAAAGCCGATCTTTTGACTTAACAAAGAAATTGCTGAACGCCTAAACTTACCCGTCATGGCATCGAGTGAGCGCGCCGCTTCAATAAAATAAAAGTTTACGCACTGTATACCTACTTATTTTTTGCAAGTCATAAGCTTTATAACTTATGAAATTACCGTTATATTAACTTTGTTATGTTGTTTTTGACGTTATTTGTGCAGTAAGTATTGTGTGAGAACAAAAACTGATTTCATGTTTGAAAAGCAATGAGTTTGTTTTTAGTTTTTCTTACAGGCCTGAAATAAATAGGGTTTGCTTATAGGAACTTTATTGAAAAGGTCTCCAGTTTTTCTACAGGATGTTTTATTCAGTTAGGAGTATGTTTGATGTCTTACTACTTTCTCTTAACCTGGACAGGCTTTAATTTAGGTTAGGTTATCGATGTAGGATCGTGTAATTCGATACAGCTTCCTGATTCAGAACTTTTTGATAAGTCAGTTATACCGATTCGGTTAGTTTCGTCTCTACGAATTTCGTAACGAGAAAAACGAGAGAACAAACCAAATTTTTTGAAAAGCCTAGGCCAAGGAGGAGGTATGTCAGTAGCTGGCAACACTGAGCAATACAGATATTATTAGCTTTAACAGTAATGATAGATTCTATCCTGCACGATTCTGTTAGCTCTCTATGACAGGTACGGGTAAATACGTTTTTGAGGTTGATGCTTTCAAGAAATGCATTTTAATTATCTGTTGTTAATCCAGCTGAAGTTTAACGCAGATAAAAAAAAAACTCGTTTATTGGATTTCCACTATTTTTTTAGATTTATACAATACCTTGATAATACCTGCTAAATACAGCCTGTATATTCCTTCGAAGTCTAGTTACAAAGGGGGAGATAATAGTCTGTTATGAAATGTCAAGTTTTTGGGTTAATGGCATGCAATAGTATTACTCGTTCTTATATTCGCTAACTATTATAAAAAATGTTATTTGGACAGAAAGAAAATGCTGAATTGGTATTATTTCCTTGCCGACCGAGAAGGAATTCGATCCCCACTTACCCTGAAATTGGCAAATACTTATTTAATTGAGAGATACTCTGAAGCTGGTAAATAGCGAAGTAAAAAAGTCGGCTTCGAGAATTTTAAGGAAAGGAAACGAAGAAACAAACACAATAGAAGTAGGTTTATACAAAACAAGACTTCGTTTAAAAATATTTCAAGATAAAACTTCTTGTGGCTTTATTTCAGTTTGATTGTGCAAAATGTACAAGGCACAGAAAGGAACGCAAACGACTTTTACTGTGTGTGTACAAGTGCAGCTTGAGAGTGGAGTTTGCATTTTGGGAACGACATAGCTACGTAAGTGTAAAAGCAATGTAAACTGTTATCACGCCATTTCTTCGTGAGAATGAGGTATTTAATAGAATGTTAGGCATCGCGCTCAATGTTTGGTCGATATATGTATTTACGTTGCTAGAGAAGTTAAAACTCGAGAAACATTGGTGATGTTCGGGAATCTTAGATAATTGAGTACTGTTCAAGTATTTTCGCTGCGAATTAATATCTCGGAGATAGCTTTTGCTTTGTATAGTCAGTCCTCTTTAAATATTTCAGTTAAGTGATTAATGATTTTCTTGCTGATACTTATCGTTCGAGAATGAACATTGTTAACCGTTTCACTTAACTTTTTATAGGGGTCTTTGTTTATGTTTATGTTAACGGAAATGTATGTAATCCGTCATTGTATAGAATCCCTAGGAAATGTATATAATGCCTAAAATCGACAGGAAATGTGTGAAATAAATTTTATTATACGCATTTCCGAGGAATTCTATACATTTCCTAAACAGCAATTGGAAATGTGTTAAAAGATTTTTATGTTTCGTATTCATCATTTGCCTAGCCTTTTCCCAACTATGTTGGGGTCGGCTTCCAGTCGAACCGGATGCAGCTGAATATCAGTATTTTACATGGAGCGACTGCCTATCAGACCTCCCCAACCCAGTAACTGGGTAATACGATACTCTTGGTAAGACTGGTTGTCAGACTTTCTGGCTTCTGACCAACAGTAACGACTGTCAAAGATCTACAAATGACAGCCGGGACCAACGGCTTTACGTGCTTTCCGAGGCACGGAGGAAACTCGCTATGGTAAATGGTCATCCATCCACAGACCAACCTCGGCAAGCGTGGCTTAACCCGGAAGATCGGTCTATGCGGCTGTAATTATTTAGCCACGAGCTCCTCTTTTTTGATGTTTCGTATTGTGACCTGATTATTCAGATTAAAGACAATGTAAGGTTGTTTGGGTTTCCAAAGCAGTCGACGGAGCCCCGCTGCGCGGGCAGAAAGGAGCTTCGTTCGCTCGATTCGTTCGCTCTCTCTAGCCCCCGTCATCCCCTTCGAACCTAACCTATACGTGTCGGGGTGCCCCGAATTACAGGTAAAATGTTAATTTGTATATTTGCATTCAATGCCTAGGAAATAAATACATTTCCTAGGAAATGTATGTATCAAAGAACCTTTAACAAATTATTTTAGACATTTCCTAAATTGGCTTGGCATTGTATACATTTCCTAGGAATTATATACAACTCCTAGATTTCATACATTTCCTGTTTGAGGGTTCCAGTTATTGTTGCATCCATAGAAACAGCTTGCATAATGATGTAATGTTTTCTTAGATTGAAATTAAACGAAGCCGTTTAAAAAAAAAAACAAAAATTGCTCTTGGTTATAGTTTATGATCAATTATAAAATTGTTAGTGTCCATATGTCTAATATGTCTATGACCAGTTTAACTTCTGCATATTTTCGTGAAACCGCAAAAATAATAATAAATATCTTAAAGCAAACTCACCCTATTTATCTTCATTACAAAATACCCTTAGTACGTACAACGCAGCCTCTACAATGGGATTTAAACTTCCCCTTTCAAGCCCAATGATATGTTCTGGGATCTTGTTAAATAAAATTGAGCAAGGTATAAAGCGGACGTACGTAGATACGTTTATACGGCTTTATGGGTAAATAATAATATGTATGTAAATACATTCCATCGAACCGGGTTAAGGAATCAATTTGTAAAACAGCAAAACAGAGGAAGGTAGGTATGTGAGTAGGCGGCATTCAACCTCGGCTCGCGGTCACGTCGAATTTTTTAGATTTTTTTGAACTTTTTCCATTTGACGCCGGTATGTTTGTGCTTCAGTATATTTGGACGGATTTGAAAGTCTATTAATCTATGTTTTTTAGTGTACTAACGAGCCCCAATGATATTAGAACGCTTTATAAATATAAACATTAATTTAGCAGTTTATTATGTTATATTAATAGAAATTAGGGTGCAAATGAAAATAAAATACAGATATGATGTTGCAGAGCTTCGTTTTAAATATTATCGTCTATGACTGAAACCGTAACTGAATTCTGAACTAAGAGCAAACGTATTAAATATCCAAGTTCCTCAGGACAAATACATTTGTAATGATATACGAACGTAGATTTTGTATTTCGCTCGTTTGTAATGTAAATTTACCTTTCCTTAGTTAGTCCGAGGCAGCGTACGGACGGGCAAAGTGAAGTAAAATGGCCGACCGTAGCTGACGGTCGCTATGTTGGCTTGTTATTAACTTTTAATTAAAGTATCGAGATTTTGTAAGATTTCATGCCCTTTATAGTATGATGTCGAATTAAGCGGAATAATGTGCAGACTGCATAATTATGACGCAGTTCTATTAAAAGATTTAAATCAACAGGTACCAGTGAATAGGTACGTAGGTACCTATCAACTGTCAACAAATGTAAATGTGTGTAGACATATTTACATTTGTTGACTTGCAATATGACAAGATAAAATATAAGGATAACATAAATGAAAGAAATAAAACAAAAATGTAACAAAGAAAACCAAAGACAAAGTTTCAATGAGAGTTGACGATGCCGCCTACATCACGTGGATACAACTCCAAGCTTTGAATAAATAGAATAAAAGAAGCGTTAGAAAGAACAGTAGACCGAATATAAGTATTATACATTCTTATACGTGTACATATAAAGAAGGTAAAACGTTTTTACCGTAAAAATTCCAGCTTCAGCTAAATATAGCTGGTACAACAACGTCGCTCGCCGAAAGAACATACACCGCAAAGAGTCAATTTTCGAAAATGACGTCGTTAAAAATAGTGGGGAGCTAGTAACAGTTTTCAAGGGAACTCATTACCAAACTCCTTGAGGTACTATTTCGGGTGAATAGGACGTCGGCGCGGCGAGATAGCGCGCTTATGAGCGATATCGCGACAAACGAAGTGCGCTCGGGAGCTCGGGAACTCGCGGGAGCTCGGGATCCGTCGGCCTCCCGATTCAAGTGAACTCGCAAGGAGCTTCAGGCCGCTTGTTAACTACAAGATTTATCGGCCACAGACGGATTTCTTGAATGTATTCGGAAGTGTTCGGCGACTTTATTGAATTGGTATAAGTGTAGGATTCAGTAGGCAGTTAAAATCGAATTTTTAACAAACTTTGTTTCGAAAAACAGCTCGAAATGTAGTCTACGTTCCAAGGTGTTTGTAGTGCCTGATACGATCCTCTGCAACTGACAGAATATAGATTAGCTTGTTTAAGACAAAGATTATCTTATAAAGTGATATGAGTCATATTATTGTGTTGTTCATAATGGTTTAGAAACTTTGTCAAAACATTATTGTGGTAACTAAACTATTAATAATGTATTTGATTTCAAGTATTACCAATAGGTATATGTGTAGATTTGGTAGATGTGGTACAGTTGTATTCATTGTTTGTAACTTTGGTTTTGTTTAAGCAAATGTGAGACAGACGGTATCCTCATCTTATTCTTTAGAACTTTATCATACCATCTTCCCCGTAGGAGAATCCTCTCTTATCGTTGAAGGAACATCACACCTCGTTCCTCCACATGGTGACTCAGATATGATTCAACGGTAATCGTTAACAGCACCCTAATTGCGCAAAACACTCGTAATGGCTTTAATTTTGACAGGTCAACAATTTCCATAGCAACGTATGTATTAACAATCCACTTTCTCCACAACTATGTACCACGCAATGAATATTGCTGTATTGTCAAAATAATAGTACATTGTTACTCTAGCGGTGAAAGTAACTTATTTAGTCCAGAGACGGGGTTTGGCGCCCGAGCGTAACAAGGGCTATTGGCGTTCGAGGGACTAAATAAGTCTTAAACCCGAGGTAAACACTGTGCTTTTCATTACGAATACAAGGAAAGTAAAAATAAAAACATGAATTAGCTAAAGAAAAAATGAGTGATCGGATTGCCGCTTTCCCGCATATTTTGTTTTTTTTTCTGTGACCGTCCAGCTATTCAACCATTATTTTTCATTTTCATCATTGAAAAAATGGTTAACATTTTGCCCAAATCTATGTTATTTTAAAGAAATAGTTGAAAGTAAATTATAATAAAATCATTTAAAAAAATATATTCCTTAATTAATACTTAACTTTTATGTTATTACAATTTTACATCGCGCTGTAATTGAGTGGCTGTATAGAAAGTTGGAACATGGTTCAATAGAAATGTGAAAATAGAACTAGTTTTTTTTTTATAATTGACAGCTGTCAGTTGAAAACGATTCTCCCTAGGGCTGAAAAATATTACTTTTAACCCGCTCTTCAGGCAACTTCAGACCTACTTTCCGAGTATGAGTAATGAAAAAGGTATTTAAATTACGAAAGTGGTACTCAATTCGGATGCTGATTACTGAAACGAATAAGTATGCTCGAATAGGCTGTTGCAATCTATGCGCGAGTGTTGCGCTAACGCAGAGGTGATGTCGTTGCGCAAAAACCGTATTTTATATAAAAACCTGATTTTGTGTGAATCTTTATACCGTTAGAGCTACCGCTATAGCTTGCGATCGTCAACAGGCTCTAAAAATTAAGCTCACGTGAAATCAATTTATATGGTATAGTTGTACTTATGTGCAATGAAAGTCAGAAATATACTCTAAATTGGAACTATTTTGCGCTTAAGTTTATAGACTTGATTCCGAAGTTCAGTACGTTCTTGTTTGTATCTAGTTGCTCGTCGCCAGGGAATTGTTGAAGATACACTCTGTTAACAGATAAGTGTAGGTATTTCCCAGGACACATAGAACTTATATTTATAAGCTTAAAGAGCTAGCTGTACCAGAATAATCTTCTTGCGATCGTGCAAGCGTGATTTCAAATGATGTTAGACGCTAAGAACACTGTTTTTTTTTTCATTCTGTTCTTTTGTTTCCAAGAATAGGGATCTATTTATTTTGTTTACACTTTTTGTCATGTTTGGATAGATCAATCCCATGAAAAACATTCATGTACAAAAAGCCAAGTCTCGCGCTTCTTTTGCCGTAAAAAGCTATAAGATTTAATGTAGAGTCAAGTCAGGCATTTAATTTATAAATATATCTTCGGACTTGGCAATCATGTAGCATAAGGATATACTAGATTACTAGTTTACCGTGATATAGGTTTGTTTAAAAATTTCAACTAATGGTAAGTAAGAAAGTGGTACTATTGATATACAAAGTATAAAATTATCATAATTATCATTCAGCCGAAGGACATCCACTGCTGAACAAAAGAATATTTTTCCATTCATACCGAATATTAAAATCGGCTGTTAGTGAGTTAGTCAGTGGATCTATTAAAATATGATACAAATTAAAAACAAAATACAAACCTATTCTTGGAAATTATATCATATAATCATGTTGATAAATTCGCTTCGAATTACTGAACGTGCAAGAGACTCAAATGTAATTGTAGATGTCACGACCGCTTGTTTAATGTCGGAAATATTATTTTATAGATAAATAATGGAATTAGGCATTCTTTGCGGAAATCCATGATATATATAATTATGCAATTACGATATATAGCTTTAATTCCGCCAAATTAGTTGGCTACTTCATACTGTATCCAACCTAGCGATCTAGTATGGTGGAAGCAAAGCTATACAGGGTGTTAACGAATTCGTGTAATTCCTCCAAACCACGTGATCTACTGGTGACACAGATTCACCCTAAATGGGAATTTTTAAAAACCAACGAAAAAAAAAAATAAAAAAAAAATCTATGTTTTCTATTTCTGAGTCATTTTAGAGCCTTCAGTTAATTGATTGCAAAGAGCGATATCGCGTTAGTCGTACGTGCCAGCCGTGTCGCCGTGCTTTCGTTAATTTATGCGTGGCATCGAAATGTTAACAAAAATAAAAAAAAACTTTTTCAAAAAAATAAATTCTTTTTTTTTTACTGAATCCTTATTAGGTGGTTTAGATACGATCGGTAACAAAGCCGCATGAAAAAATTATAATTTTATTTTTTTATTTTTAATCAAGCTAAATCCCGTGCGGGGCCTGTCTACATCAGTAGTAGATCATGTGGTTTTAAGGAATTACACGAATTCGTTAACACCCTGTATATTGTATTAAATTGTTGTAAATTGCATAATTGTATTATTTTCGAGACCTATAATGACACAGGTTAAAATAACATTATTTCTCAGTACATAAGTTCTTTTTATTTAGATTTAAGAGAACCTAATTATGAAAACCTGACGGAAAACAAAAATCTTATAAATTCATAAGTTCATTGAGTTCCAAACGAATGAAACAATTCTCAAGTTTTAAAATATGAGGCGCTCCGGAAAAGTAACGTACACTGTTTAATTTTAGAGAAAAGGGATATTCAAAATAGCAACCGTCGGTTTGCGGTCTCGAGAAAATAGAGCCAGAAACAAATTGCAGCCCGACTAAGATAAAAAGGGCCCGTCATTTTGTTAAACGACTCGCAGTCCAACCCAGTGCAAATAACACTGAATCTACATCGATAGATACACATAGATACGTACACTCAATTAATTAATTAGGCTGCGAAATGTATTTCTACTTTAGTGCCTGTAATAAACACTTTTTAGAATTCTGTCCGAAATATTACGTTGAGAATTCACATGGGACTATTGTAAATAATTGAATCAGGTGTTACTTCGCGGAAATCCATGACAAACAAATATGTAATTAAAGCTAAAATGGTAATTGCATATTTTTATATGGGACAAATCTCTAGAGGACGGAAAGCAGCGTTCTCTGAGTACTTTAACAACCATACTGTGATCGCCAACCCGCCTGCCAAGCGTGGCGATTTGGCAAACCCCACCTTTTGGGGAAGGCCTATGTCCAGCAGTGGACATCTTTCGGCTTAATGATGATGATGATGATATGGGACTATCTTGATGATGATGATATGGGACTATCTTGATGATGATGATACTTGGATCGCTCTGATGCTCATGCTCCTGACAACCTTGATTATGTTATTTGGACTAAATGTTTAATACTCTTTAGTACCTACTTATTAAATACTAGCTTTTGCCCGCAGCTTCGCTTGCGTGACATTTTGAACCCGATATGGGACGATTTTCCATACAAACTTTCATCCCCTATTTAACTCCTTTAGGGGTTGAATTTCGAAAAATCCTTCCTTATTCCTTGTCTACATTATAAAGGGAACTTCTGTGCAAAATTTCAGCTTTCTAGGTCCAAGGATTTGGGCTGGGCGTTGATGGGTCAGTCAGTCAGTCAGGACTTTTCTTTTTATTTATATACAGGGTGTTAACGAAATCGTGTAATTCCTTCAAATCACGTGATCTACGGGTGACACAGATTAACCCTAAACGGGAATTTTCGAAAATCAAACAAATAAAAAATTTAAAAAAAATTTAGTTTTCAATTTCTGAGTCTTTTTAGAGCCTTGAGTTTATCTGACTGCAAAGATCGATATCGCGTTAGTCTTCCTGCCAGCCGTGTCGCCGTACTTTCATTAAATTATGCATCGAAATGTTCACAAAAATAAAATGAATTTTTTGCAAAAAAAAAAACTTATTTTTTTACTGAATCCTTATTAGATGGTTTAGATATGATCGGTAACAAAGCCGCATGAAAAAAAAAAGAATGTAATTTTTTTATTTTTAATCAAGCTAAATCCCGTGGGGGCCAGTCTACACCAGTAGTAGATCATGTGGTTTTAAGGAATTACACGAATCGTTAACACCCTGTACATAGATAAAAAAAAACATAAAGTAAAAATATAATTTAGAAACCATAACATCAGGCCTGTATTCCCCGAGGTTTAGGTTGTGTAGGTGTATAGTACACCCACATTTCGCCGTTATGTTTAAGTTCCATGTAATAGGGGGCGAGCCTATTGCTATCAACCGTGTAGGTACAAATCCAGACTCCGAGCTACTGAGAAATTCCACACGGAAAAATCCAATAACACTTTGCCCGACTTGGAGATTGAACCCAGACCCTCACGCTCAGTAGTCGAGGTTGCGACCATTAGAAACGAGGCAGTATTATAAAAATGCTCTGCCCGGAGCGGGGTCGTAAGATCCAAGCTATCGGTGGTTTGGGATCCACAGTGAAAAACCTCCTCACGATGCGTGTCTCAAGATTACCGCCTTATCGGTATCAGGCACTTGATCCAACTGTTCAGCGACGGCTTCTGAAGATATTAGTCGACGCCATTCGCTATCAAATTATTCACGGACACGTCTATCGGCACAGCAATAGGGAATATGCATGTAATTATTTTTTTCTCTTAATCAATAAAGCACAATAATATAAACCCAACAAAAGCATTAAAAGTCAAATGTTTGTTGCTTAAAACAATTATTTAACTTCAACAATTTTCTTGTACAGTTCAAACAGCCTTTATTGTCGCGGCCATAATGTGACGTCATAATCCACGATACTGCTTTGTTTACATCATTTTTTTAGCCACAAATCAATTAAATTATTTCATGTGCTTTATTTTATTTATTGGGGTGTATGAAAAGAGCCTCCACGAGTGACGATACTTCAGTACGTCCGGCGCACCCTGGGCAGTCAGCCTCGCTACCATCCTTGCTGACTGGCTAATCTTTTCACCACGGCATGAGCTATTCTTGTATACTCGTGCCGACACGATAGAAGAAGATGTGCTTTATTCAAGCAGAAATCGCACTTACTAACTTACCACAGTGAGAAATCAAACAGTTTGCTAAGAAAAGATTATTTAAAGATTTATTCACATGGATTTTGATGTCACTTCCGGCATTTTCGAAGACAACGCGTTTCGAGATTGCGTTCCATTCCACAAAAAAAAAACGTAACATAAAATAATGAATTGTAAAATAAGTCATGCTTTAAAAAATGTAAAAAACAATGCAATTTGTTTCTTGACTTCTGTAAAATGTATGTTTAACCTGTGTAGTACTGTAATAATAGACACAATAGATAAACAATGGCGGCCGTACCGTTTTCGGTACACTTGGCCGGTTGAGATTAAATAATGAAAGAGTTTTGAATTACATGCATATTCCCTGTTGTTGAATCCATATTCCATATTCTCGTAACCTCAAAAGCAAGGTACGTAGATATATTTGACTAAATTAATAGTTATATTCACAAATTCATGAAAACCCTAACGTAAAGGGCCTATCCACCGTTTTAGCTACCGGTAGACAGTGTCGAGCAGAGTATATAAGCCTCTTAAATTTCACACAGCTTTTTTCGGCGCAGTGTCAATATTGAACGAATGCGTCATTCACTCCATGTTAGTGAATTTGTGAAACGTCCTTTTTTTAACTCGTTTCCCGTTTCAACACTATGTTATTTTGAATGATTTTTTACTACGTTATAGGTTAGTGTTGCCAAGTTAATTTGTATGAATCCCGGGTTTCGGAACAACTTAGTATACGTGTCTTTATGTAAATTAACTAAAGATGTAGTACGTTTAAAGATGATAATAATTATAATAGGGTACAGGTAGACTCTCTTATCGGTACCCGAGAGTTATAGTAATCGTTTCCCCGGTAGACAATTACGCAAGATGATAAACAGCTGATAAACAAAAGTTATTTATTCGTCGTTCGCTCAAATTTTACTATAAACCGGGTATATGCTAATTTCTTGAATCAGTCGGCCGTGTGTCGTGAACGGAAGCAACGTCAAAAACAGGGAAGGAAAAACGTAAAGATATAAAGCTACCCAAATTAGATCACGTTGACGTTAATCTTCAAGCGTATTGGACCGGCTCTAATGAACTCTTTGACCGCAAATCGAAATAAGGCTGAAGGCTGTACTGACCTCAATTTTTGTATCATGACGTACGCCATCGGCGATACGTATTCTACTCTCCAGCGTCTCTTTTTCTCATTCTAAATAGCTGCCATAAACAACTCCCAAAACTAAAAATATGCAATGGATGCGCATATTTCTCAGCGGGACCGCTTTGGCATTCGGGTTGACCGTTCCATAAGTGGTAAATCGGCTGTTATCACTTTATCAAAGAATTAAAAATTGTGCGAAGCGCTCCTGTTATAAACTGTACAGTAATATTTATTACCCTGATAAGTTCACGTAATAACAATTTATTTACTTCCAAGGGCTCGTTAACTGTTATCAAAACGTGCACAGCAGTCGCGCAACTTCGCCTGGAAGCTAGGATGAATGAAAAGCTCTTTCATCGTGCACACTCTTTGTCTATCCCCGAATTCATGTGTAAGCTGTCACGAGGGAGGCTCTGATGACGCCACAATAAAGTGCCGTACACTTGCTTGCAATATAAGGAAAAACACGGAACATTTTCCGTATCCTCTATATTTGTACTCAACATCTGTAATATTGCTAGCTCGATGCATGTTTGACAGTAATTCAACTTGAGTACCAGACGCCGCATGAGTAAGAAATATATTAGTTTAGTTATACCATAATATTTGTCAGGAAAACTGTTGTTATTATTTAAATATTTCTTTCAGCTTCGTTATACTTAATAACGTAAAAATGCGGTTGGCTACAAGTGCCAGACATATTTTACATTATTCATAAACTTTTAAATTCGTTTGAGTCAAAGCGTGTCAATACCCCATTCCGTAGCCGAGGCTTTAAATTTTCATTTTTAGGTTCCTTTGCTTACTTACATGTAAATATGTTTTTCACGAATAATTTAATAAACAAGATGGTGGTTTTAGATGTTTTAGATTAAATAAGTAAATCCGATACGACCACGGTGCCATTGGGTTTTATAGATTAACAAATGTATTTAACTTAAGTTTAAACATCTGAGAAGAGTGTGAGATAGGAAGAGTAGTTTGTTTCGACAGTTTTTGTATGATTACTTTATAGTGTGACACTGTTGTGAATTTGTACTCTTTGCACAAAAATCCCTTATTTTCTTAGTAAATTTAAAAACAGTTCTTACTGTACGCCTAGCGCCATCTTGTAACATATCGCTTGTTTGCGACAAGAACGTCTAAAGTCCAAAAACCATTTTTTTCTGAAAAAGCACTTTTTAATAAAGGCGTTTTCTGATTAATCCGGTTTTCGGACTTAACACGTTCTTGTCGCAAACAAGCGATATGTTGAACTGCGTTTACTGAAGTTTACAGTTTGGTTTCATCTTCACCATTATGATTATAATTATGACATTATTTGATAAAGCTTTCCGTTGTTGTAATAAAATCATATCATCATCATCATTCAGCCGAAAGACGTCCACTGCTGGGCATAGGCCTCCCCCAAGTCATGTTGGGGGGGTTTGCCATAATCGCCACGCTTGGCAGGCGGATTGGCGATCGCAGTATGGTTGTTAAAATACTCAGAGAACGCTGCTGCCCATCCTCTAGTGAATCGCTTAGTCGCCTTTTACGACACCCATGGGAAGAGATGGGGTGGTGCTATTCTTTACGTCAGTTTATAAAACCATAGGTATAAAATATTAAAAAGCAAATTAAAATTATTAATAGTTTTCTGCACTGCACTGTATAGAAAGAAGTACGCTGTATACTTTCAAAGGGTGGAAAATTCGCCGTATGCGTATTTAAAGCCTAATAGCGACGTCTACCGGAATGAATAGAAAAAGTAAGTATCGGTGAGAGACAGACGTGTGTCGAGATATACGAGTAACAGACGGGAGGACACGAAAACTTGTAATTAAGAGCCCGAACTACGAATTTCGGACACTATAAAACAAAAAAGACAACTACATCATTATTTTTGACAGACAATGTTTCATTCTGCCAAAGTTATTCTTATGAAACATTACCAATTAGACACTAACACTCAAATTTCAAAGATAAACAACTCAGTAGCCGAGCTAATTTATCTAGTTCAAGTTACTTTAAGCAAGTGTAAGAAAGAATGGGTAGGTACTGTTGAATAAATGAAATTGCTCAGCTGCTGCCGAGAAAGCGCTCAGAACTAAGTGAAGGAAGAGTAGCCAACATGATTAATTACAAAGTAAAATAAAAAGAATAATTTCTTTAGAGGTAATACGAAAGTGACTTCTACTGCGCGCTTTAGACATAAAACACTAAGTAAGTACCTATAAAGTTTTCTTTTGTGTGTAGCTGCAGTGTTCCCGTAGGCCTCATCTTGACTCTCTAAGGATGAATGCATCCTTACATAGAAGAGATTTTTTCGTCGACGTCGTTGTTTTGCGTCTAGATTGCGTCATATTCAGTTTCAAGATTTAATACCTTACTTACTAATTAAGTAAGTAGTTTATTTGTAACAATTTTCGAGGCAATAACTTGTTGATATTGATGCTTTATTAGTGTATTTAGTAGCCACCTCGTAGTATCACTTTGACACGTTTGTATTTAAAGGGGAGCCCTATGCCCAAGTTTCGTGGAGAAATGTACGTCGCCTTAATAATTAAACGCGCGTGGCCCAGCATAACAAATAGCTTCGTTAATTTATGTCTTCCGATCTTATGAGTGGGACATTAAAAGATCCTCATGGGAAAGTCTTCCGTGATATAATTTAATTAACAGATGCATAAATTGTTAGTCCCGATTCGGACTGTTCCGCAAAATGTGTGATTTACATAATAATATTGTCTGTTTTAACTTTTATTTAAGGTTATGTTTGTTTATACTGATTTATGACAATTTTAAGGGTTTTATTTACAAACTAGCTATGTCCGCGACTCCGGCCGTGTGGAAGTTGGGAACCAATAAGGCACAAGTCCGAGACGGGCTGCAAACTGCAGACTGCAACCGCAGACCGCAAATCGCCATCGGAATAGCGCCTTTAAGGTGTGTACTTTAAAGGTGCTATTCCGACAGCGACTGCAAAACTGCAACCGCAGACCGCAGCCGCAGATCGCACCGCAAGCGATACTGCTGTTGCAGTTTGCGGTCTTCAGCCCGTCTCGGACTTGTACTTATATTGTGTTGTGTCGCAATAACTAAATAATCTTCTTCTTGATAATTTTTAATTCTAATATCTTTTGATTGAGCGAACCGATTACGACGAAACAAAAACTAATTGTTACTCCGAGACACGCACAATGCGTCTACAACGTGTTACATAATACTCTTGAAAAAGAAAATTTTAATCAAGTAGTCTTTAATGGTTGTTGTCATTTACCTCTCAGAAGAAATTAGGTAAGAATGTAAATAACTTTCTGGGTAGTCTACTCTTTACTTTTATGTTTTCAGGGTTGCGTTTCAGTGATGATTATTTTATGCTTTATCCAAATTCTTTTTTTTTGGGTCGTGCTACTGTTTTCAAATATTGCCAACTAGCTTTCGCCCGCAGCTTCGCTTGCGTGAAATTTTGAACCCGTTAAATGACGATTTTCCATACAAACTTTCATCCCCTATTTAACTCCCCTAGGGGTTGAATTTCGAAAAATCCCTTCTTAGTGGATGCCTACGTTATAAAAGGAACCTACTGTCAAAATTTCAAGTTTCTAACCCCAGCGTCTTAGGCTGTGCGTTGATAGATCAGTCAGTCAGTCAGTCAGCTTCTCCTTTTATAATGTATAGATAGACTCTTTACAAGGGACCTTTTAACCCCCTTTCGGCTTTAGGGGTATTTTTGTAACACGTTGTATAAAAGTCAACCGCATTGAGTCAGTACTTATTACGTGATGCGTGCACAAACAAACCGGCAAACAGATTCTTCCTATGGGTGTCGTAAAAGGCGACTAAAGGATTCACTAGAGGATGGGCAGCAGCGTTCTCTGAGTATTTTAACAATCATACTGCGATCGCCAACCCGCCAGCCAAGCGTGGCGTTTATGGCAACCCCCCCCCTCTCCCCCCAACACGGCTTGGGGAGGCCGATGTCCAGCATGGACTTCTTTCGGTTGAATGATGATGATGATGACGATAAAGCCGTTCTTACATAATATAAGTTAGTTGTGAATAGGTACGTATTGTATCACTACGTCATCAAGGAAATGGTACTCTTAGGAGGCTAGTTTGGCAATCTCTCTATATTGTTGTATTATTTATTACATAGTTTGAGCCTAAGATTATTACTATATCTGGCTGCAGATGGCACTAAAACAAGACCTAATAGTACTGCATAGAGATAAATTTCATTCGCAATGGAGACAACAGTGAGTGTATACATAGTTACACAAAAACTATGCATATATGTAGGTATAAGAAAGTAGAATATTCGGACGTCATTAATCTATATACAATGCGTCCCCAAGGTTTTCTTGGCAGACCTTAATTCAAAATGATGTATTGTCTAACAAGATCTAGGCTATTGTAAAACAAAATTAACTTGACATAAATAACTCTTTAACGTATGGCTATCTTAAATTAAAGCTGAATTTTATTTACTTTTTTTATTTATGTTCCAGAATAATTAATGCGAATTCATTAAATCCATTTTTTGCGTTCAACTTTTGTTTTGTGATTAGCATATTACGCGGCGTTGCGTTAGTCATTAAAATGCTTTAAAATAAACTGCAAGTCATAAAAAGAGAGAAACGGGTTAATATTTTTTTGCAGGGGTAACTTGCGAGGGTCCATCAATAACGCTGTATAACGTAGGGACGTGTACGCACTCACCTACTGCTTAGCTCTTAGAAGAAAATCTTTGATGGATAGCACCATCCAATATAATTTGTTGGAGAATATTGTCTGATAAATTATTCCATTTTTAAAGCTTACTCAACCTTCAGGAACTCTTGTACATTACCGTAGTGAATTCCAAGACGTGAACGAATAATTAAAAATTAGCACTTTAATCAAATAAGCGGCCGGCGCGCTTCACTTTGAGATCACTAAGTAGTAAATTAACTTTCATAATTGCATACTTGTAATTTGCCGAGTCGAAACCCGAGCAAACTAGTAGCTATCCGAGCGTGTTTAATTTGCAAATTCTATTACGATTAATTATTCTATTTTCGTTAATAAAATTATACAGGTAAGGAGAGGAAGTTTTATTTAGCCGCGCCAAAAGATACGCCAGATGTAGAGGCCCGGGGAGCTGCAGCAATACAACAGACAGAAAAAATAAAGGAGCGAAATAAAAGAGTGTCTCAGCCTATTTCAAATGTAAATCTCTGTCGTTGTAACGGGTCGGCTCTCCTGAAAAATAAGACGTAGGTCGGCGAGATTGTCGCTTCTTGCTTTCGTTGACTTGGAAAATTTCTGAGACGACGCTCTGAAACCCTCTGTAGGATTTGCGACGAGTTTATGTGTCATCCTGCGAGAGAAAAGTTAAACAATAGACGGTGGATGTTTATGTGTAGGGTAGGAATTGAAACAGTTACTTATAGAGTGTGTCGTTGTTAAAAATATCGTTCGAGCAGGTAACGGTTGCTTGCCGTCGTGTATGTGAACGGTATGATTCAATTGCACCGAGAGTATTTTTCGATATTTCACAGAAAAATGTATATTGCAATTTCTCTAACAATAAATTACAATTTTAAATCCTGTTAGGTATATGTGTAGTAAACAGTGATACTCACTTCATTGCTTTTATATCTTTTTATCCGTCTTACCTTAGCTTCCGATTAGAAGTGTTTGAAGCTTATCGAAAAATACCAAGAAAAAGCTCGTTTCTGTATCTTAATATGAATATTCATTCACCATCATAGCAGTGCACAAATGTCAACTGCTGAAAATTGGGCTCACTATGAACGCTTCCATGACGATTTTCTTCTTCGGTCGTTTCAGCACGAGCTATGCGAGAATAGCTTATGCCGTGGCGAAAAGATTAGCGAGTCGGCATAGTTGGTAGACCCTAAAGGTACTATTCCGAATCGAGCTGCCAACTGCAACTGCCGACAGCACGTGCAGCGGCTAGAGGTGACGCTGGTGTGGCGAGTGTCGTGCGTGGTGCGACTTCATGCAGTCGCTGCACATGCTGTCGGCAGTTGCCGTTGGCAGCTCAGTTCGGAATAGTACCTTTACAGACCAGGGTGCGCCGGGCGTACTTAAATATCGTCATCATAGACAGTAGGATGCTGCAGTTCATCCTCTTAAAGTTATCCTTCAGTCACCTTTTACGAAACCCACAGCAGTGTCGGGAAAGTATGCATCATTATCATCAGCCTACTACTGTTCCACTGTTGGGCATGGGCCTCTTCTCAGAATGAGAAGAATTTACGCCTGAGTCCTCCACGCTGGCCTGGTGCGGATTGGCGGATTACATACACCATCGAGAACTGTTTGGAGCCCTTTCAGGTATGCAGGTTTTCTCATGATGTTTTACTTCACCGTTAATACAACTTATGATATTCAAATTATCAAATTATAGATTTTGCCCGCAGCTTTGCTTGCGTGAAATTTTTAATCCGTTAAGTGACATTTTCCATACAAACTTTCATCCCCTATTTAACTCCCTTAGGGGTTCAATTTAGAAAAATCCTTTCTTAATCCTTGTCTACCTTATAAAGGGAACCTCTGTGCAAAATTTTAGCATTCTAGTCCAAGGGTTTGGGCTGGGGGTTGATGAGCCAGTCAGTCAGTCAGGACTTTTCTTTTTATTTATATAGTATATATATAAGTATATATATAATCCGCAGATGAACTCGAAAAGTCAGAAGCGTTCAACCGCTGGGTTATCACTGCATGATAAATATCAAAGTACGCCCTAATCCACATGAATACATTACAAACCTTACGGTACTTAAAACTCCATCGTCCCAAACATATTTTCCCAAAGTTCAACACTACAAAGTAATAAGACGATCCATCATAATTACCACGCAACACTTCACCATAACGCTCTCGAGCACACGAACCCTATCGACAAGTAAAGTGAGCTTAGATACAATTCCTACTAGTGTTTACTAGGGCATAATACCCGGATCGTTCGATAGATAAGTCTCGTAGAGTAGTTATCGGACCACAAGGGCAGTAAAAGCTAATTGGTGGGGCGGCCGTAACGGGCACAACGTTAGCGCGGCGTCGGGATTGGGAAAATTAACCTCTTCCGAGCGACCCAATTGGTGGGCTATGATTAGTTTGTAATTTGTGACGGGCCTTTGCGAATTGTGGTCGATGTTCACGTTTTTGGTCTGTTAACCATTACGCCTGTGATTTATGCAGACATGTTGGCTTATTAAATTATACCGCAATTTTCGTGTAATGATTTTCATTAATATTAGCTTGTTATATCTGAGTCTGTTTGTTGTTGTTATCTTCAACATAAATTCAAGCACATCACGCTCTAGTTCCCTGAAGAGTATGCGGAGATATCGTACACCAACATTTGGCCGATGGCGGGGTGACCCATTTATCGAGCACAATTTGAAACTTCGGGCTGTTACTGAAAATTTCCTGACAGGAACGCCTAATAACGTTTTTTCGCTTTCACCACTCGGCCAATGCGTCAGTTTTCTACTGTTCTGAGTAGCATTGTTCCCAACTGTGTTGGGGTTGGTTTCTAGTCTAACTTTTCCCTGTGTGGGGACGGGCTAGAATATAAAACTTCCTCACTGCACGCTGGGAATAGACGTGAGAAAGATTCAACAAAACACAGCACACTTGGTAGTAAGATCGTTATGGTTCGCTTGGCTAGCTTCCATCCTCACATTATAGTCCGACTCCAAGCAGTTTACTTTGTTCCGTCGTGCGTATGTGAGAGCCTGAGGGGTATAGGGGAATCCCTCTATATCTATGTTACTTGAATTCGTGTGCTACATATTAGACCCAATCAACGCTTACCATCAGGTGCGATTAGGGCCAAACGCTTCCAAGTAAAATAATAATTTAAAAAAACTGCATCAGGCTAAATATTACCAGTATTTTACACGGAGCCCCACAAACCAGTTACAATATGGTCGACGTATCTTGGCGAGTCTGAAGTTAGTTGTTTGACTGCGCAATGAATCTTTTAGAAACGAAATTGTCTACTGCGCAGCTAATCAGCTAACTTAAGACTCGCCAAGATACGTCGGCCGTATTGTACTAGGTAATGCCGATATTCAAAGTTTAGACCGATTGTCAGACTTTCGGGCTTCTGACTACCCTTAACAACTGTCATAGGTATTCATATGATATCAACGGTTTAACGTGCTCTAAGAAACACGGAAGAGTTTCGTTGTGCAACGAATGGTCACGGTCAGTGCAGTCAGCCCACGGACTCACTGCAAACGCAGCTTAACCTCGCAGATCATACGATACGTGCGGTTGTTAATTTAGCCACAACCCTCTCACCCTGAGGTAGTTATCTACCATGTACCCTTTAATAAAAGAAACGGTTCTCTGTTGGGATATCGAAATATTATTAGCCGATTCATATCTGGCCGACCACCTTTCGCCACTTTTCATTTCACCGAATAATTAAAACATCGAATGATTAAAGTCCCTAATTATGTTTTGTAAGTTTTTGTTACGCCGACTAGTCTGCTGGTCACTGTTTCATTAGTCAACTGTATTATTGGCCACTTTACACTTATCAGATGGCTCATTTTCCCATCGTGCAAGCAAGAAAGCAAGCAAGCATGCAAGTGTTTCTGGGTTTGCTCCGCCAGAAGACTCGCTTTGTCGCCTCTTCGCTTCGCTCGCACATTCGACCAGCGCTACGCTCGGGAGGTCGCCGACTCGCTTCGCTCGCTACATCCCCCCACTCACTGCGCTTCGGCCTCGTGTACTCGTTCCACTCAGGACCTCCTTCGCGAGCTTCTGGCTCCACGCTTTTAAATAACACTCTAGGGGTAGGACAGAGTCTGACCACGTGTAGTCGGAGTGCGCTGAGTCGGATTAACATTACATTCCGCTGTGTAAAAATAATGTTATGCGAATACTTATTTGGCAAATTAAACATTATCCAAACAAGTATTCGACTAAAACAAAATTTCTGAATGATTTTTTGGCCAAATAATTATGGTGGCTAATTATCATTCGGCGAAATCAAATTAAGGTAAAAATTGCTTCGGCAAAGATTACGTCGGCGAATCGTAGTCGGCGTATCGTAGTCGGCGTTATGAAATTCGATTTAAAATACTTCGGCAAAAACACGGGCATCGAAGAGAAATACATTCGCATGAGCTCCCTAAATTTAAAGACTGAAAAACAAGTTGGATTTTAACTTAGGTAAATCTTTTTTTCTTCGCATTTAGACATTGAATGACACTAGAAAGGAGATCATTCACCATTCATACAAAGTTCGGCCCAAAAGTCAAAGTGCCGGCCAACGAAAAAAAACGTATCACCACTGTTGGGGAAGTCAGTCCGAGTATTTTTTACTATGGCACTAAGTCTCTACAAACATTCCTTCAGCTGATTTTTTGGGTTGAAACATCTAGTGTCCGTACTTTTTATTTGAAAAAAATCTTTTCATCTGCTGGCGAAAAAGTGATATGAGCTTGTTGGGATGATGACCTGATGACTGCTCGTCCGATCGAATGGCTATTAATGCCAGTGTCCCTCAGGGGTCAGTGCTCTCTGCGACGTTCTTTCTGCTGCATATCAACGACCTGCTAAAGCCCGGAACTTTCGGGTATGCAGACGACAGCACTGTTGTAGAGAGCTACGTAGCCAATGTACGGACCAGTGGACCACAAATCCAATCTCTGAGAGAGGCCATGGTCGAACGCTTGAATTTGTCCCAGGCAGTCTCCGATTGGGGCGATGCAAACCTGGTCAAGTTGATTTAATGACATGTACCTAATATTGGTGCCAAAGTTTTGCACAAACAACTGAATTTAGCCTATTGCCATATTTTTCACTCTGATAAAATAAGAGACGGAAATGAGAGTAAAATATCCAAACCGTCAGAACGTGTCGACTAAAAATACGGTGAATTTCAAGGAATAAACTAGTTTGACATCTGTAACTTAGTTCCTACCTATCACTGTCGTTTACTCGCGCTGTTTGTTAGTAAAAGATAGCGATTCTCTAATTTTAGTTTAGTTAGTGAATAAGAGCATCGGTACCGTTGTGTCGGTAAAAGTTATTTTTAAATACAGTTTAGAATATAACTATACATACAGGATGTAAACGAATTCCTGTAATTCTTTAAAACCACATGATCTATTACTTGTATAGATTAACACCCCGCACGGCATTTAGCTTGATTAGATTAAAAAAAAACAAAAAAAAAAAAATTCTTGCTGTTGGTTTAATTGATCGTATCTAAACCAACTGAAAAGGTTCAAAAATAAAAGTTTACTCGGGGCACTAAAATGACTCAAAAACAGAATAATATCAGGTTTTTTTTTGTTGATTTTATAAAATCCCATGAAAGGTTAATGCTGTATCAGTAGATCATGCGGTTTAAACGAAATATACGAATTCGTTTACAACCTGTATAATAAAATTGTATGTATGACTCACTTCCTTTCATTAAAGGAGACTTTAACAATATACCGGAAAATCATTAAGAGGAAGATGAAGATTAGCTTCTTGTTTTAATGAAATGGTGTTTAATGGAAAGGCCCGAGGTTTTTGTGGGAATACATTATTATTTCATGTGTTCGTATTACGTATAAGTTTGGTGAAGCTTTGATTAAGAGGTACCAGGAAGGTATTACGAACACATTATGTAGGTATTGAAGGAGAATAATTTATGTAACCACAGTGTATATTTATTTTCTTATAATATTAAATTTTCATACCGTTAATATTTATTTCGAAACAGGAATTAATGTAACTTTATTTACCTTTATTTGCCCGACGTACACTGGTCGTGGTTAAGATGGTTGCATGAGCAACGTGAAAGTTTAAATGTTTTTATTTCGTATAGTTTTTACATTTGTATATTAAATACAACAACAAACATATAATTTTAATTATTCAATTAAATAATGACCAAACTGTCTCATTAGACTTATCACAAGTACGGCTGCGGACCTAGTAGTATAATTCCTTGATCGGACAAAGTGTTAGTGTGTTCTTAGGTATTTTCAATACCGAATTTAAAGGTACACACGGTGACACTGACATTCGACGCAAGGCAGTCGCGACACTGTAATTAAACCCGAAACTATGCGCAACTTAGTGTAACGGCGATTTACACACTATGACACTCGGTGTCGACAGTGAGTGTCAAGTGTCGCCGTGTATCCTTATCTTGAGAATCGTGACCATTAAATAGGTACAGACTCCTTCTCTAAACATTTCATAATATAAAAAAGGTAGCCACTGGCTTAGGCCTTATTTACGGAGACGCGGGGAGTCGCGCGTCGCGTGCGGCGTGGCGTCTCGCGGCGCGTCGTACGATTTTTCTGTTTACGGAGCGGCGGCGCGTGCAGCGGCCTGCATCATCACACGCGCAAACACAAACTTATGGCAATGTACGATGTTGTTTATGAAGACGCGGCGCGTGCGACGCCGCGGGCCCCACCGCGGTGACGCTACGTTTTACAGTGGACGGAGAATTGAAGGAATAGCTGGTCGCAACGCTGCGTGGGCCGCCGCGATAAACGTCGCGTGCGACGCGGCAATGCCATCCGCGGTCTCCGCCTGCATTTCAAGCAAACGCGTGTAAAATCGCTTCTCCGTAAACGCTCTCATACAACGCCATCCCCCTTATTACAAAAGATGGTTTAAACCAAGACTAAGGTAAACCCAGGTTTAAAATATACCCATCTCTATCTAATGTCATATAACAAAAAGAGACGGGGCTATTCTAAAACCTAGGTTTTTCTTAGACCATGTTTTGTAATAAGGGGGCATATGTTTGAATTCAGTGACACAACGCGACGCGCGACGCCCCGCGTCTCCGTAAATGAGGCCTTAGGGAACAGGGTCTAAGCTACCGGTGGTCAGGGCCTCAGAGAGAGGAACTTCCTAACAATACGCGCCGTGTCCTTGATCTAGCTACGTAACGAGAGTCTCACCAGATGTTGGTCGATTTTTTCTATGTATTAGCTACTAGCTGTTGCCCCGGTTTCATTCGCATCCTAGGTATTACTTCATGTACCCGAAGAAAAAGTATTTTATGTCTTAATCCAGGTCATGGTTTCTACCTGTGTGCCAAATTTTATTCAAATCCGTTCAGCCTTTAAGGCGTGATTTATTTATTTTTATTAACAAACATGCAAACTCACAAACATCCCAACTTTCACGTTTATAATATTATAGGTAAGATAGGATAGTAGGGTTAAAAATTTAGGCCTACTTGAAACCGTGCAACTAAATTCGCGAAGTTTCTTAAGAGCATGTGCCTATTTGAAATAAAAATCTTGAATCTGAAACACATGTTAAAATTCCTTTATCAGCTATCAGAAATGAAGGTTTTTTGTACAATTTAAATAATTCAAACACGTAGGTAGTGTTTGAGTTGAACAAAGCCGACTTGCTTCATGCAGTACCGACATACGAGGGTGGAATACCTAATTAGTGTAGGATAATAATTTTAGTCCCTCAACTAAATAAATAAAGTAATTTAATCTAGTGAACAACATAAAAAGGATAATATTATAGAAATAGAAGGAATGGAAAAAATAAGTAATTATTCGTGTAATGACGGAAATATTTTTCATAATCTTAATATTTATTTGCATTAAAACATGGTATATCAGGTGTTACAATAGTATGTAGTGTGCTACATGTTTTGCTAGAAATACATAGCATGCAAACTTAAAATTAGGTAATAAAATAGACTGAGTTTATATTCCGCTCTATGATGGCTTTTACAGAGTAAAAATTTTGATCATTTAGCCATTTATATAATTTACGCTTAAATGCTCCAATATTCAAGGGTTTTAAATCACTAGGTATACTACTCAAAACAAAATAAGAGCCACTTGTTATTTTCACATTTCAGTGTAATTTAATGAACATTAAGTAATTAATAAGTTACAAAATATTGATGTTACAAACTCTTCGATATTTAACCACTTTGATTTTGTACTTGAAACCAAAATGCTGGCCATCATTTAAAAAAAAAATGAATATGAAATTTTCTTGTTATTTTGTTTCGATTTTTCTTTAAGTTTCGTTTCGATTATCTTGACGGTAATCTGAAATAATCGTTAAACTTTGTTTAGTTAATTTGTTTAAGTAACATCTTATGTTAATATGCCACAAGTACGAAGACATATGGACGCAATTACTGCAACCAGAGCCGTTACAATGATCCAAGAAGGAAATTCGCCGCGGTCTGTGGCTTTACATCTGGGTTTTTCTCGGAAAGCTATCCAAAATGCTTGGAATTGCTTCCAAGGACTGGTAGTGTTGCAAGAAGACCTAGTTCGGGTAGAGTTCGCATTACCACTGTTCACGAGGATCGGTACATCCGGTTAAGTGCCCGCCGAGAACGCACAGTGACGGCTCGTAAGTTACAAAATCGCCTACGGTTGACAACGGGTACTCGCGTCAGTGACCAAACGATCCGTAACTGATTGCACGAAGACCAGCAAACTTCAAAACGTCGAGTTGTTCGAATTCCTTTGTCCAGGGCTCAACGTGCAAATCGTTTAAATTTCTCCCGTCAATATTTAGACTGGGGCATAAACGAGTGGGGCATGGTGCTTTTCACCGACGAGTGTAAAGTAAAATTCTTTAATGACGATCGGCGCATTAGAGTATGGAGGCGACGTGGCGAGCGATTTTCTGAAGCCTGCATTCACGAAGTTGACCATTTCGGTGGACCCAATGTAATGATTTGGGGTGGAATAAGCTTACATGTCAAAACTGAACTCCCTATTCTAAATGAAGGTTCCGTAACTGCTCAGCGTTACATTGAGGAAGTCATCAGGCCTCATGTGATTCCATTTGCACAGCGAATGGGTCCTGGGTTCGTCCTGATGCAAGACAATGCCCGTGCACACACAGCTCAAGCGACCCAGTCTGTACTGGAAGGTTCTCACATTCAAGTGTTGTCGTGGCCAGCAAACAGTCCGGACTTAAATCCGATCGAGCACATGTGGGACCAATTAAAACGAAGGGTTAGAGAGAGTGCGCAAGAGGTCTACAACCAGCAGCAACTGATTGACGCTTTGAAAAGTGCCTGGGAAGAGATCCCAGCTGAAAACGTCAGGCATTTGATAGAGAGCATGCATTCCAGGCTACAGGAGTGTATAGCCAAAAGAGGAGGGCATACCCGTTATTAAAAAACAGAAAAAGAAATAAAAAGTGAAGTTTTTTTTAGTTTTTAGTGACTTTTTGTAATTTGTGTTTTTTATCCTAAATTGTCATTTTTTATCAAAAGTTAAATAAAAATGTTTATTATTCACTAATTTCAACAGTTACTAGCCTAAACGGTAAACAATAACATTGTTTTAAGTTTACATAAATTGAACAATGTGTTAATTTTATATTTTTCATGGTATACCTTAATGGCTCTTATTTTGTTTTGAGTAGTATATATTATTATAAATACACATAGCCAAACAGCTCTTATTATATTTTGTGGAGTATACTTTCAGCAAAAACATACAGGATGTAAACGAATTCATGTGGTTTTAAGCAATTACCCTCAAAACCACATGATCTGTTACTGGTATAGATTAAAGGGGCACGGGATTTACCTTGATTAAAAAAGAAATAAATAAAAAAAAAACTAGCGGTAGTACTTACCAGTAAGTGATCGTATCTAAACGACCTAATAAGATTTATGTGAATATTTTTGTGTGGTTCTTCTTCTCGAGCACGAGCTATACGAAAATAGCTCATGCTGTGGTGAAAAGATTAGCCAGTCAGCACGGGGCTGACTGCCCAGGGTGCGCCAGACGTATTTAAGTATCTTCACACGTGGAGGCTCTTTTCATGCACACTTTTTTTTTTTTTTTGGGAATATCCTCATGGATACCCTTCGCCTGGGGAAGGCGAAGGGTTATGCCGGACTCTTACCGTCCAAAAACCCACGGTGTTCCTTCTCCTGACCAGTTTTTAATAATAAGTAATTTTGTGCGATAGAAAATTTCGATGCCACGCATAATGAATGAAATCAGGGCGTTTCAGCTTGCGGGCACGACTAGTAGGTACAATATCGTTACGCGCAGTCAGTTAATTCGGGGCGCTAAATTGAGTCAGGTTGAGAACACCATTTTTATTATTGTTTTTTTTTATGAGTCTGACAAATCCCCTGCAGTCAGACAATCCGTGTCACCAGTAGATCACAAAGTTTGAAGGAATTACACGAACTAGGATACACCAGTAAATTTATTATTGCTATACTTTTTATTTTCGTGTCAATCCAAATCCTTGGATCCTAACTATAATATAATAATATTATAAATGCGAAAGTAAGTTTGTTTGTTTGCAACCTTTTCACGCCTAAACCACTGAACCGATCATCCTGAAATTTTGTATATATGCTGTGGGGGGGCCGAACAGAAACTTTTATCAATTGCAACTGAATCGTTCATTCAGACAGTTTTCGTTTACGAAAACTGTCAAAATGTTTGGTTTTGTTTTTGTTGTCAAACAATTTGATAGTTTTTGTAAACGAAAACTGTCTGAATAAACGATTCAGTTGCAATTGATAAGAGTTTCTGCTAGTCGAATTGGGCTCCTGGTATACAGAAACGGACAGACGAAACAAGTACTGTTCCCGAGGAAAACAACAATAACGTTCTTATGATAATAGATGGCGCCACGTGTCTTTCGAATCATGATTGAATTATATTATTATAGAAACTTTAGTACAGTGCTAAGAGTTGATTGTCAAATTCTAAATTAACGCGAGTAAAGCCGCGGGTAATAGCTAGTATTGTATAATAATAATAGACTAATACGACCTGGATGGCCTTGTCGTTTGCCTCATTTAAATCCTGTCGAGCGCAGGTGGTCGTGCAAAACGGACAAGAAAGAAGATGATTATTTACGGTTTACTCACGTGCATTTTTCGGGATTGCCCGACTAGTTTCCAACCCAAACGGAGCCCTTAATCATGAACACGCGGCGAGGTCGCGAGACGAACACGAACGAAGAAATTAAGGGCTCCGTTTGGGTCCGAAACTAGTCGGGCAATCACGAAAAATGCACGTGAGTAAACCGTAAATAATCATAAATATGAATGTGTCTCACGAAAGTTATAATACAAAAAAAGAAAGAAGATGAGACATGTCTTGTGAAGGGGCTCCGCTCTCACACTGTTTTGACGGTCGATTATACCACATCTAGGGCTTTTGCACATCTGACGGAAGATCCGTCGCCGATCTTCCGTCGCGTAATTTAGTCATGCATTTTTAGTAAGGCATCTTCGGTCAAATGTGTACGGTGTGAGATGTTTGTACGGAATTATGTGTATTGGCGGAAGATCGGCGACGTATCTTCCGTCAGATGTGCAAAAGCTCTTAGCCAGATTGTTTATTGTAATGAAGGTATTTCGTAACAGCCAAGTGTAGATTTACCTGTATCTGACGCTTCTGTGTATATTTCGTGAATGTCATAAATGCTACTATGTACTTCATTTGCATTTTGTGATACATTTTTTATGGTGAAAACGCAAACGCCGCAGTAGCGTTAACAAAACTTCGGTTCACCAAAATATTTTTCACGTAAAATAACTCCTAGGACAGTTCTTTATTAGAGGGATATCACACTAGCATATATCTAGGATCATAGACCCATGAATCATAGATATATGATAATGTAATATAGACATATGAATCATTTCTTCACACAAAAATATGACTCTAGAGGTCAAATAAGACATATGATCCTATATACAGGGCGTCCCACGACTTTGCCACATGGAGGGGAAGTACCTTAAATACTGTAGATAGAATTTTTTATGAATGAAGACTTAATTTTTATTTTAAAAACAATGCGAACTGCATTCATAGAATTTTAGATAATCACCTGTCTGAACCGGGAATCGAACCCGCTAAATATGAAAACAAAAAAAAACTGTAATATTATTGTACTAATCGAAAGGCTCGATCAGATACATTTATTTCTTCTAAATAACATATCATCTAAAATAAAAGGAACACCATGTTTAACATTTATTTGAAATACAAGACACATTTAAATATGCAACTTACAAACAATTTAATTTATCAATTGCTCAAAATGTGTCCCTTCCTATTGTATACAAATTGTAACTCTTTGAATAATCTCGCTTACCGTTGATTTATTTAATTTTTCATAGTGAATATTTGAAATAATACTTCGAAATAGTAATAAAGCAGAAAGTAGTACATAAAGTCAGTAGTTATAAGCACGACATAGTCAAAGAGAATGCTATTTATTAATTCTGAACAAAATTTTAAATTCAATGTTTTTCATGGTATTCCTTTTATTTTAGATGCTATGTTAACTAGAAGAAATAAATGTATCTGATCGAGCCTTTCGATTAGTACAATAAAAATACAGTTTTTTTTATTTTCACATTTAGCGGGTTCGATTCCCGGTTCAGACAGGTGATTATTTAAAATTCTTTGAATGCAGTTCGTATTGTTTTTAAAATAAAAGTGAAGTCTTTATTCAGTAAATTTTTCTATCTACAGTATTTAAGGTACTTCCCCTCCATGTGGCAGTCGTGAGACGCCCTGTATACAAGGTCACTCAGAAAGGGGGTACTAATCTGAAAAGGTGTTAAATTCAATTCAATTCAAATCTTTATTTCGGATAAAACATTACATAAAAGTCATCCATATAAAATTGGTATTGCATTAGTAAAAAGAAAACTTATAACTATGTTAGTAGGTACCTAATTATGTTACATAAATCCTCTTCTAAAAACCGAGCACCGGGTAGACAAATGAGTGTTTACCCAATGCTTCAGTATAGGACTGTCTGGTTTTCCAGCCATTACCCTCAAAATAGTGTTAGGACTCCCCCGCACTCTGCCCATCATAGACGCAACTCTCTTCCGCATAATAGCGTAGAAGTCATCTGTACGTGCGACTGCAAACATAGTGGATGCGCTACAGTAGCGAGGGAGTCCCAACAGTATCCTGAACGCGTTATTATATTGGATACGTAGGGCGTTATAGGCCCTCTGTGTATATCTCACCCAAAGGCTGCACGTGTAAAAAGATTGGCAATATGCCTTAAAAAGTGTGATTTTAACATCATCTGTGCAACGTGCAAACCTCCGTGCTAACATATTGCATCGGACCGCCAACGCCCTACGTTCCCTTTCAATATCAGCATCATCCGTTAAATCCTCAGTAACTATATGGCCTAAGTATGTGAATTGAGATGCCTGTTTTAGAGGTACTCCATTTAGCATTATTGATGGGATCACAGATGATGCTCGATTTTTCCCACGTATTACTAACAATTCACTTTTTTTAACATTATATTTAAGCCCATGGGAAACAGCGTAAGATTCACATATTGACACAAGTTTTCTCATTGCGCTGACTGATGGCCCCAGCAGCACCATGTCATCTGCATAGCTAAAATTGTTGACAAAGATTCCGTCAATAGAGCAGCCAACATTGGCGCTGCTAAGTTCATCAATCAGCTCATTCATGTATACATTAAACAAAGTGGGGGAAGTCAATCCACCCTGTCTTACTCCACAGTCTAGTTTAAAAGAGTCTGAAAAAGCTCCATTCCATCTAACACGATTATTTTGATGACTATACCAAAATTTTAATACACTAATCAACTCACCAGGTACGTTCAAACTACTAAGTTTTGACCACAACTTCCCATAACATACCAGGTCAAATGCCTTAGAGAGATCAAGAAAGACCGCAAAGACAGGTGTCTTCCTATCTGTATAGTATCTCACCGTCTGCTTGAGCGCCAATATAGCACTTTCGGTTGATAGACCAGACCTGAAACCGAACTGAGCGTCATTCAATCTCAAGTACTGGCTAAGTTGGCGCTCAAGCAAGCCGTCAAGCACCTTACCAATAATCGTAGCCAAGGATATAGGCCTGTAGTTACCCTTATCCGCAACATTGCCAGTTTTGTTTTTAACTACAGGCACCACAACTGTGTCCATAAGGTCAGACGGCAGATACGAGTGACGTATACAGAAAGTGTAGAACATCGCCAACACACGAGATATATGCGGCCCCGCATGCAAAAGGTGCTCGACACTCAGTCCATCATGCCCCGGAGATTTACCCTTAGACAAACTCTTTAGAACACATTTTATGTCTTTAGCTGTAAACCCTATTGGCATCTCCGAAGTATGGGACCCAACGCCTACAACCGCTGGCACCGGCCGCATCATCGACTGTACTCTCAAATGATCTTTAAATATGTTAGCAATCCGTTGAGGTTCCACCTCTCCGTCGACACTTACTGGGAGGCCCGGCTTCGGGTCCATTTTATTAGTATGTGACCAGAATTTCGAGAAATTATTATTTCTATGATGTTCGGCTAATGTATCCATTTGAATTTGGTCTTTATGCGCGTGACAGTATTTTAACTTATGTTTAAAATTGTTTTTACTCCGTAACATCGCTTCAAAAACAGGTCCTGCTCGTGGCATACCCTGCACTTTCCAAGTATAAAACCGAAGACGAGCCTCACCGTGCGCCTCCTTAACATACTTGTTCCAACCCGTCACTTGTCGGTCTCTCCTGCCTCTCCTCGACTCACGACCATCGACAGCCGCATCCGACAATGAATGGACTATATCCTTGTACAAATTATTAATTATCGTGTGATGGTTTATATTCGCACACATTTTGTCACAGCAATTACTTAATGCTACAGGAAAATCGATCCCTTTCAACTTTTTGTGGCATAACTTATAATAACTATCCTTCTGATTAACATTCCTCTCGCCCCAAATAACCCGACAGTGTTTACTTTCTATTTTTGTATTTACAAACTTGGGACTATTTACATTTAAGTTACAGTTTACCTCTAATGGGAAGTGATCCGACCAGTAGACGTCATGATGCACCATGACGTCACTAACCGATAACCACGCCGCCTCCGTAACCAAACAGTGGTCAAGCCAACGACGACTGCCATGCGCATCACTCACAAATGTAAAAGTATTCGAATTAGCACCCAGTTAAAGTACCCATAATAATGACTAACTTTTGTTCTACCACTTTCCCCAAAAGTCAATAGTTCCAGAGAAATTGATGTTCAAAAATTACATAAAAATATGCTAAAATCTATCTATCCTCAGCTATGATCTGCTGTGTTTACTTATTAGGTCATATTTGGGGTCACAAATTAGAAGCTCCATTTTCTGAATTCGTAACTAAAGAAGGGACAAAGAATTTTTGAAAAAACTAAAACAAAATTATTTTACATGGAATTAAAAATTATCGAATTTTGAAATTTTAACACTTGCTTTAAAATTGTCGTCAGTGATACTTTAAGTGGTCTGCGGATTAGTACTCCGTTTCCGACTAACCTTGTATATGATCCTAGATATATGATAGTGTAATAGCCCCTTATTGCATAAATTGTAATTACGGAAAAACCATTATCGATAAGAGCGATTGTGTAAAAAAAATACGGAAAATACGGATATAAAAAACTCCGACCGAATTCGGATATTGCTTTACGCACTGCATCCGATCCGAATCCGTGAAAATACCGATCAAGAGTAAAAATCTCGGACCGAATTCGGATGTTGCTTATGCACTATTCCGATCTCTGATTCAAATTCAAACAATTCAGGGGCCATCTTTGGCATATCCGTTTGGCGTCTGATTTGAATCCGACGTAATGCGAAAGCGTTCATACAAACAATACTACGGCTACTTCGGTCCGTCATTTGTTCTTCTGAATTAGAAAATCACGGATGACGGATAGAAATCGGATGACGGATGCCGGATGTAGTGCGTAAACTACCATACAAATAGTTCTATGGCTACTTTGGAACGTATTTTCACGGATTCGGATCGGATGCAGTACGTAACCGCTGTAAAAGTGTAGCTCTGCCTAGTCTTTGCCTCGTTGGTCTAGCGGTCGCAAGCGCGACTGCTGAGCGTGAGGTCCTGGGTTCGATCCCCAGGACAGGCAAAGTACTTATTGTTAGGTTTTTCTTTCTGGAATTTCTCAGTTGCAGCCCGGAGTCTGGATTTGTGCCCGGTTGATGGAAATAGAATCGCCCCCTTTTACATGGGACTTAAACATAACGGCGAAATGAGTTTCAGGTGTTGCTGAAAACCAGCGCTGTGGCTCTGTCTCGTACGTGAGTCATGGCATTACGCTGAGCGATGGCCGTTTTGCGCGGATGTGACGTATTACATTTTTCCAAATAGTTTCTTTTTGGTTTTGTATATCGTTTTTATTTTATTTTTGTGCGTCATGTTGGCTCGAACAAATATTTTTTCTTTCTTTTTTTCTTTCTTTTACAGTGTATTATACACCTCTGCTAACCCTTCGTCCAATACAGGCGTGATGGTATGTAAATGAATATTTGGCATTCGTCTCAATGGTTCCGTTCTATTGAAACTTCTTAGGACGCAAAGACTTCGTTTAAGTACGAAAACGTCCGCTACACCTTTTAAGGACGAAACCCTAAAAAGCTATAAGCCCTCTATTATAAAGTAAAAAATGTTACCTTGGTCTTATAAAAAACAATTAAACATTCTATTATACTGTACCAGTTAACGCTTAATAAAATATTCTTTAATGGCAGTTTCGAGTCCAAGTAGAATTTTATCGTCGATTCAATCGCGTCGCTGCAAAGATAATAATCCTGAGAAGTGGAGGAGCTTAACTCAGCATCGGCTGTACTTAAGCATTTTTTTATGTCCTATAAATTAGATGGCCACACCTCTATATATTTTCATTGTTTCTGACAAGAAAGTCTACTTACATTTCTTGTTCTAAATTCACCTCTCATAGGTTTGCTGGAAGACATTTCTTAAAGAAAAATAACAAATCTTTTGTATGCCATGGTCCTGATTAATTTATTTTGTATTAAGAGTTGTGTGTACATAAAAATCTAAGTATGTATATAAAAATGAATCCCTATTTCCCTTGGTCACGGCATCACGCGTGAGCGGCGGGCCCGATTTCGCAAATTTTTTTTTTGTTTTCTTCTTAATTGTCAGGGGAAGGTTCATATGAAAAAAATGTTGACATTTAAAAAAAACGAAATTATCTCAGTAGGTATGTCCATATTCTTCGTTTGTTTATAATTTATCGCATGCGTGAAAATGATTTTAAATTTTTGTTACTATTTTGATTTTGTTTCTGAAGGTAGGTAGTAGGTAAGTAGTAGGTAGGTAAGTAATTAGGAAAAAGTGCATTGCAACGCATGCCGGGTACAGCTAGTAAATAAATAAAATAAGAAAGAATTTAAAAAATGACATCAAAAACGTATAGCAATACGATTTTCATAGTCATTTTTCGCATAAAACAAATTATGTTAACTAACAAAGAGGATGTTTTTAATATTAGCATGGAAATACATAAGCTGCTATAAAAATAAATACGTCCATTTTTTATTCATAAAACATCAAATTTAACAACGGATTCCATAATAAAAACATGATTGCATATGTCTTTGGATTTAGAGCGTACTGCACTACGTTTTACACGAGCAGCCTGTGGGCTAGATATACTCAAAAATCGTACAATGCCCTCCGCGTGCAATACAATAACGCGTTCAGGGTGCTGTTGAGGCTGCCCCGCTACTGCAGCGCGTCAGGGATGTTCGCGGACGCACATGTGGATTGTTTCTTTGCCACAATGCGTAAGCGCTGTGCGTCCCTGGTGCGTAGGGTGTGGGGCAGTAACAACAGTATCCTGTTGTATATATGTATTGCAGTATCCTTAACAGTGTCCAGTACCAACTGAAAATCAGCGCTGGGTGTTTGACGCCCAGCACATGCTGAGTTGGTGACCCTTTCGGCATGGGCATGATCCACGGCATAAAATGTGTGTTTGATTCTTTTATGTTTTTGTTTATATTGTTTATGCTGTTATTGTGTCCTTAGCTGAATAAATTTATTTTCTTTCTTTCTTTCTTCTTTCTGTTTCTAATTTCGAGCAGGCTGGACTGTCCGTACGTGAATCGCTGCTGCGCCATTTCCCATGGAATGGTGCAATCGCGGTGAAGCGTCGGACAGTGCTGCCGCTGTGTATTTTTGTATGTATATTAATTTAACTACTAACATAGAATAAGTAATTTACTAACAAATGAGTCATAGTTACTTGATGAATAAATGAAATTGAATTGAAATAATAAAGTAGTTTCGGATGTTTAACGATGTTACAAAGTGCACACATATGAAATTTGGTGAAACTAGACAACATAATTTAAAAATAATAAAAACAATCAAAAATGTGTTTTCTTGGTTGACAATTATCAAGAAAAACAATGTAAAAAAGTCAGATTTTACGTAAATTCTTCCTTATTTTTAAGTGACGGTAATTTGTTTTGGGATAAATTGTATTTCATCATCATTGTCTGTTATTTACAATCATTACTGTTTTTGTTTTAACATGATAGACCACTTCGTTCAAAAATTACAATAAAAAGTTTTTATTATTTTTCCGTCTATAAAATAACGTCTAGTTTCACCTTAAGTTTCACCCAATTTATGGAGCCCAATGTATAATATTATTAGTCAGGTTAAGTCAACTACCTTTTGATATTAGTTTTATAAACTACTGTATAACTTTTAAGCTGAACTAAAAGTCAATGAAAAACAAACTGAAAATACTTTTGATACCGTACAAGTTTCAAAAGTTGACTTAGTAAAAGGGATACTGTTACGTAACCGCGATATGCTGTGGAACCCGTCACTACATAGAGCAATTTATCAACTTTAACCTACAATGTCCCTCGTTCAGTGTGCAGTCCAGTTTCCCGGCAAAATATAGGCCACCCCCGCCTCACCCGTGGGTGCTGTAAAAGACTAAGGGATTAATCAAGAGGACAGGCATCAGCGTCCTTCTGTCTACTCATAAATATATTTGTGTAATTAATGATATGTATTTTACTTTTACACCAAAACTGCCCGTTATCTCTTTCCGTTCTTCCAGTTCATCCTAAGGTTGTCTGGAAGAGATCGCCTTGTGCGATAAGACCGTCCATTGTACATACATTGTTTAAATGTTTGTATTCCTTTTTGTTAACCGGTGTATTATGTACAATAAAGCGTATATAAATAAATAACTGTAAACAATTACCAATCCGTTTTTCAAGTGTGGTGATTGTGGCAATTTCTTCTCTGCTGTTCATTTTAGAGGTTATTGGGAGCCCTTTGTTTAGCCGTGACGTGAGCATCTGATGAAGAGTCGAGGAAAAACTACGACATGAAATGAACTGGGGCCCAATTCTCCTAAAATAAATTGTTGCCAAACGCAATCGAACCACAACCGTCAGTCAGTTTTTGTTTTCGAAAACTTTCAAAATGATTGATTTTGTTTTTTGTGTCAAACAATTCGACAGCTTTTGAAATTGAGAACTGTTTGAATGAATGGAATGGCCTTGGTTCGGTTGTGATTTATCAAGATTTATTTTAGGAGAATTAGGCCCCTGATACGATAATAAAATAATTATACGTCATTATAAAAGTTGTATCCGAATTCGTGTAATTTTTTCAGACTTCGTGATCCTAATTGACACAGTATGGGTTTTATATGGTAAAACAAAACAAAAAGGCTTGTTGTTCTGTACGTGAGTCAGTTTAGCGCCCCCAATTACTGGTTGCGCGCATTTCGCGCTAGTAGTGGTGCCCACCAGCTGTGACGCCGTGCTTCCATTCCATACGTAGCATCGAAATGTCACATACCTATCACATAATTTATTACTAGCAATTTTTATTTCTTTTTTATTTAAATCTTGAAATGTGATTTAGATCTCAGACACTTACCACAATCGAGTTTTTTTTTTAATATTTTATTTTTAATCAAGCAAAATCCCATGTGGGATTAGTCTATACCTACAAGTAGTGTATTTATATAAAAATGAATCCCTATTTCCATTGGTCACGGCATCACGCGTGAGCGGCTGGACCGATTTCGCTAATTTTTTTTGTTGTGTACGTTATTGTCAGGAGAAGGTTCTTATGAACGAATTTTTTTTTTTTTTTAAAATAACGAAATTGTCTCAGTATGTCGATATTCTTCATTCGTTTACCGCATGCATGAAAATGTTTTAAACTTTTTGTTACTATTTTGATTTTTTTCTGAAGGTAGGTAAGTAGTAGGTAGTTAGTAAGTAGGAAAAAGTGCATTGCAACGCATGCCGGGTACAGCTAGTACTGAATAAAAATGGTGGTCATAAAATATACAAGGTCAGTCGGAAAGGGGGTACTAATCCTAAAGGGTGTTAAAGTACCCATAATAATGAGTAACTTTTGTTCTACAGCTTTTCCCAAAAATCAATAGTTTAAGAAAAATAGCTGTTTAAAGATTTCATAAAAAATACGCTAAAATCTATCTATCCTTAGCTATGGCCAGCTGTGTTTACATTTTAGGTCATATTTGGGATCACGAAACAGAAAATCCATTTTCTGAATTCGTAACCAAAGCAGGGATGAAGAATTTTTGAGAAAACTAACAAAAAAATCATTTTTTATGGAAATAAAAATTATCGAATTTGAAAATTTTAACACTTGCTTTAAAACCGTCATCAGTGATACTATTTTTTTGTTTTTTTTTAATAAAACGTTACCCCACACTCAGATTTCTCTTGTATCGTGGGTGCGTTTACAGACTCAAATCTCACAAACAAACGCCCAGACCCGAAACAACCATCTGTAGGCCATACAAATTTTTGTTCCGTGTGGGAATCGAACCCACGACCCGTAGCGCAGAAGCCAATCGCTTAGCCACTGCACCAAACGTGTCGTCAAACTATTATTGGCCTGCGGATTAGTACCCCCTTTCTGACTAACCTTGTATGCATTCATTTAAATTATTAATGACATAAATGAAACGATACTACGATACGGTGGAAACCTGTCTCTACATAGTGTAATTTATCAACTATGAACTAACACTGTTTAGGTGTACTAAATGTAATGTTGTGTAGACTACTCGTCTTTAGCGCTAATCTTAACTATGTTAAACCAGTTAATATGCTCACAAACGTGATAATGCCTGTATTAAACTTGAACTGTATACAAGTACATACAAACAATAGGAAATAGAGCTGTTTGTAAACAAGGTCTTAGTATAGGTCGATGTTTGTTTCCATTCATTCAATCGTATTTAAGTATAGGTATTCTTATAATTATGATAAGCTGTAGCCACGGATCGAGGTTTTCTCTCAAAGTTAACTTAGAGAAACTGAGAGAAAAAATCCTTACATAACGGTCTTCATAATTCTCTACGGAATCTTCAATATCAATTTCGCTTTTAGATTCAGTTAGATACGCTCTTCGGAGATGTACTACTCAAATAAACGTCTTGAGTATTGACACAGAGATAACAAAGACACGACTACAAAGTACATTTACGTCTTATTAGGTACCTACAAAGCGGAATTATTCAAGGAGTCCTAAAGGAGTCGAAGGGACTCACTAGGATGACTCAATTGTGGAACAGAGTGAGATCCGACGAGGGTCCGGGGGTTCTTACGGCCTATATTATTGAGCTATAAACCATAAAAGCTCCTCGCTTTATAAACGCTAAAACAAAACACGGGCGACCGCATATTTCTTGTTTATTCACTCCGACTTACATTATGTCCCGCAATGAACTGAAGTGAGATTTTTACGAAGCACTTTTAATTTTCTTCGGAGGAAAAATGGCGTCCATCGCTGAAGTGTATTTAAACTAGCCGAATGGCTCTCCACTGTTGGCGAAAACGAAAATACAATCACAAAAAACGTATAGTTGGCGTTTCTGCGAGATGACTTTGTTTCTCCCTCAACCAAAGTATATAAAGTATTTCTCAGCACTTCCCCCTACACACTTTTAAACCCTATATACAGAGATTGTAAACCCGAGTGTATAATTACTGGCAAAACTTTTCTGTTTCCCTCGAAATTTATGCTGTGCGTTGATGAGTTAGACAAGACAAACGGTTTTATGTGTTAGATAAACTGCAACTTCCCGTACACCATGTGTCACGTTCGCGAGCTCTATTAATCTTTATATGAACGGTGCCCGACTATGGTTTACGCCATTTTCACATACCACCAACAAATCTGTTAGGCCGTAATCCGGTTGATGAAATTAGAATTTATCTTCTAAGCCAAAAGACTATTTACATAACCGCCGTCTATAATCCCTAGAGGGTAGGCAGAGTACTTTCGTACCCACATTTAGCCAATGACAGGTCTCAGTGTGATATGGGATCTTATGTTATGGACATAGTGCAAGAATCGGGCAAGATAATTTTAACATGTTTACTATCCAGATAGCAGACACAATAGTTAAACAATGCCGATTATCATAATTATGATTCACGGGACAAGGAAAGGGTTAAGTAATAAATGATTTTTTTTAACGAAAAACATTAAATACATCGCCCTAGTTTAGCTCGGATTGTTATTTTAAAAAACTGGCTAAGTGCGAGTCGGACTCGCGCATGAAGGGTTCCGTACCATTATCTATAAAAACGGCAAAAAAACACGTTTGTTGTATGGGAGCCCCCTTAAATATTTATTTTATTTTGTTTTTTAGTATTTGTTGTTATAGCGGAAATAGAAATACATCATCTGTGAAAATTTCAACTGTCTAACTATCACGGTTCACGAGATACAGCCTGGTGACAGACGGACGGACGGACAGCGGAGTCTTAGTAATAGAGTCCCGTTTTACCCTTTGGGTACGGAACCCTAAAAATGATTTCCACTAAAATCTATATAATTCTTATGTTTTGTGTTATCCACCAAGGTTTGTAAAGTAGTTAGGATATAACTTTTCATAGCTCATAAATCAGTGATTAATCTTTTCGCGAATAAAGCGGGATTACTTCCTTTACATGGATAAATGTTATTTTTGGAAGCCAGATTGTACCAGTATTACATTATTACTGCTAAAGTGCATCAAGCATGCATCTACTTGCTACATCGCCTTTTACAACACCCTCAAGAAAAGATGAAATAGAGTAGTCGGGGCTTTTTAAAAATACAAGGAAATTTTAAAATAGCAATGTGTGATTCTAGTAAACAAGGCTCAAGTATTTCTGCAGCCTTCAAGCTTGAAATAGCCGCTCTCTGACAACAGAAGAAAAATATTATAATCTCTAAGATAGAAGTTTATAATTTCTATGAATAATACAGCGTGTAAGGGTAAACACCGTTATCACTCAAACCGTGGGTAGTTGACTTAAACATAAAAATAAAGGACCGAGAAAAAAAAATATACGCGCGAGAAATGAGCGGCGTGGCGGCGCTACGAGGCGGCGTACACACACTCGGTAACGAGACAGCTGACTGACTGGGGGTAGCAAACTGTGCGGGGCCGTGCGTCGGGCCACGCGGCGAGTTCCCCGCGCCCCCTCTCGTAGCTTGTTGCCCCCGCGCATAGGGTGAAATGCTTTAGAGGAAAAATGATTTTTTTTTCAAAAAGTTTGTTCTTTTTCATTGATTTTAAGTTCTATAAATGAAACCAAACCACTGGTTTCAAAGATAACGGTGTTTACCATTACAGCCTGTATACAATGCGTGAATACGATGTTATAGTAAGCTCCTATTTAATTAAATCACTAAAGTATAAATAGCTGTGCTCGCGACTTTGTCCGCATGGAAGTCGGAATTCTCATTCCCACGAAAACGATTCGTTTTTTTTGACGAATCGTCTTTTTTCACGATTCGTATTTTTTTTTTGGACGACGGCTGTGTTTTCCAAATGCCCGTGTTCACACGCATCACGAGTCGTGAAAAATGTTGGACACATCTTAAACCACGTATCGTCTTTTAAAAAACACGTTCGTGAAAAAACACGAATCGTGATTTGTATTCACATCCATCGTGTTTGATAGTTCATCCAAGACTAAACTCTGAATCACGAAACGAATGTGAACATTAATGCGGATATTTTTCCGAATCGTGATAAAACACGATTCCGTATGCAATGTGAATGTCCATCCGTCATGACGTATCGTGTTTTATGACGAATCGTCAATGACGGAACCCGTGTGAATGAGCCCTTACTTAACAATTTTTTTATTGATAACTTTGAATTCTAATATGTTTTGATTTTGATTGAGAGAACCGATTACGATGAAACAAAAACTAAATGTTACTCCGATATATGCACAATATGTCTATAAAAGTCAATCGCATCGAGTGCACAAACAAACCGACAAACAGATAAACAGACAAAAATGATTGAAATGGATTCTATTGGTTATCCTTTAACCACGCCGCTATTTTTTATATATTTCTAATGTACAGACATGCTAAGTCTACAGATTTATTATATCTATAGATATATAGATGGCAAATATCTGAAATTATAGTCAGCTCCTACTTGATGAAATCACTTAAGAATAATATCCTTCAGATTAAACATACTACGATAACGGAGTAGAAAATATAATATATTTGCTGAAACATTTAATATCAAGTCTTTTTGAGGCCACGAAATCGCAAGAGGCTACCTTTTCTTTGCAAAATGTTCCGACGTAGATATCAGAATTCTGCTCAAGTGACTTGAGGGGTAAATTTAATAATAGTGACATGGAAAATAGCCGTTGTGGTCGAAAAATGGGTTAGTATACAATTTCGGAAACTTAATCTCTGCCTACATGGATCTTCGCATGCATACATACATAAACTCACGCCTTTTCCTCATGGGCGTAAGCAGAAACTGCCGAACACCACATGCTACCCTTAAATGAGGTCCAATCAAAATAGGTGGACAAACTTTTAGAGCCCAAATACACGTCCGATACTTGCCTCCCGTAGTTGGTTCCGATAGTCTGATCAGACTATCTGAAGGCCTCCGCGTCATACATTTGTCTGAACATGAATTACACGTACGATCAGACTATCGAATCGGATGTCAGAATCGTAAGCATCGTCCGGGCGTCGTCGTCGTCCAGAAAAAATCGGACACGAGAATCGTACGTGTATTTCATGAATCCGATCAGATAGTCGAATCCGGCTCCCGGAAGCAAGTACACGATCAAATTGTATGGAAGAGCTGATATTTTTTTTTATATTTCAGTTGGTCCCATAGTAAAAGTTGTTCACATTCATGAGTACTGTGATCTGTAAAAATTTGTCCATCTATTTTGATTGGACCTTATATACTCTTTTCACTTCATCCACGTTCATACATCTTGTCCTACACGCACGCATGGATCTTCATATTTCAACAAAAATTATATCCCCTTATTAATAAACGCTAAATTGTATATATTTTAACAAGCACTAGAACACATTCAGACGAATTGAGAACCTCCTTCTTTTTGAAGTCGGTTAAAAGAGATATACATAGTTACACTGGCATAACTTTAATCAGCGTTTATAAGTAAGGGGGTATACAGGGCGTCCCACGACTTTGCCACATGGAGGGGAAGTACCTTGAATACTGTAGATAGAAAAATTTACTGAATGAAGACTTCATTTTTATTTTAAAAACAATACGAACTACATTCAAAGAATTTTAAATAATCACCTGTCTGAACCGGGAATCGAACCCGCTAAATGTGAAAACAAAAAAAACTGTAATTTTATTGTGCTAATCGAAAGGGTCGATCAGATACATTTATTTGTTCTAAATAACATAGCATCTAAAATAAAAGGAACACCATGAAAATTAACATTTATTTTAAATAATAAGACACGTTTAACTGTACAACTTACAAACAATTTAATTTATTAAATGCTCAAAATGTGTCTCTTCCTATTGTATGCTAATTGTAACTCTTTTAATAATCTCGCTTACCGTTGATTAATGTATTTTTTCATGGTGAATATTTGAAATAATACTTCGAAATAGTAATAAAGCAGAAAGTAGTAGTAGTACACAAAATCAGTTGTTATAAGCACGACATAGTCAGAGAAAATGCTATTCATTATTCTGAACAAAATTTTAAATTTCATGGGTTTTCCTTTTATTTTAGATGCTATGTTATTTAGAAGAAATAAATGTATCTGATAAAGCCTTTCCATTAGTACAATAAAATTACAGTTTTTTTTATTTTCACATTTAGCGGGTTCGATTCCCGGTTCAGACAGGTGATTATTTAAAATTCTTTGAATGCAGTTCATATTGTTTTTAAAATAAAAATGAAGTCTTCATTCAGATTTTTTTTCTATCGACATTATTTAAGGTACTTTCCCTCCATGTGGCAAAGTCGTGGGACGCCCTGTATATGAGGATGCTGACTTCATTGTTTCTGTTTCAGATGTAGATATAGGAAGAGAATATTACAATGTATTACTTGCAACTTTGAAATGTTGCTTTCTAAGCAGAACCGCGAATAAAGCCAAACCATAGATCCATTCGTTGTTTGTCTTTGTCTGACTAAGGAAGGCTACAGTCGGCAGACTTTTTGTATGTCCGATTCTGTCGGCGATGGTTCTCCTTTCAAATAATCCATTTGTTCGCCGCAAAATGGTCGTGGATTTTTAGGACCTACCTTTTGTAGCTTAGTGTGCGTGGTAGTACTGATTGAAAGACTGTCTTAGAGGGCCGTCACACCCAGAAGTAGAAACAACCACCTAGTAGTTTTTCATAGCTAAAAAAGAGTTTTGACAAACAAAGCACATTATAACTCTTCTTTGGATATTAAATAGTTACTAGTTTGTAGTTTATAGCTGTTGGTGTGATGGCAACCTTATAGACAGTTCAGTTTCCCCGACAAAAATCTGTGGCAGTTTGTCGATCGTCTGTGATCTGCCTTATAAATAAATGTCAATTTAAAGAAATAGGTCAGTGTGTTGCTCAGCTAGCATCGCAGCCATTATTTGTTGTTGCAATGTATCGAATCAAATATGAATAAGACCCGAAGCTTTCAATAATAAATACTATCCATGAAGGTATTGTTCATATGAATTGAAAACAAGTACACAGTTCTTGAAATAAGGAATCAATGAATTATTAATGATTGTGATCGTGACTGATTATTGTTCCAAGACCCCCCTACCTCATCTTCCTTCGGTTTCGTTAAATGCCGCCTCTTTTCTGCTAATACAAGGTTAGTCGGAAAGGGGGTACTAATCCGAAAGGGTGTTAAAGTACCCATAATAATGAATAACTTTTGTTCTACCACTTTCTCCAATAGTTAATAGTTTATGAGAAATAGCTGTTCAAAGATTTCATAAAAATACGCTAAAATCTATCTATCTTCAGATATGATCAGCTGTGTATACATTTTAGGTCGTATTAGGGGTTACGGATTAGAAGCTCCATTGTCTGAAATTCGTAACTATTTAGCAAGGAAGCAGAATTTCAGAAAAAACTAACTTTTTTTTTTAATGGGAATAAAAATGATGGAATTTTGAAATTTGTGCACTTTTTTTAAACAGTCTGTGTACTACAGGCTGTAAGGGTAAACACACTTATCCTTGAAACCAGTGGTTTGGTTTCATTTATAGAACGTAAAATCAATGAAAAATAACAAACTTTTTTTTTTTCTAAAATTTTAATTTTCCCCAAAATCATTTCACCCTATGCGCGGGGGCTACAAGCTACGGGAGGGAGCGCGGGGAACTCGCCGCGTGGCCCAACGCACGGCCCCGCACAGTTTGCTACCCCAGTCAGTCAGCTGTCTCGTTAGCGAGTGTGTGTACGCCGCATCATAGCGCCGCCGCGCCGCTCATTTCTCGCGCGTATATTTTGTTATTTATTTTTTACTCGGTCCTATATCTTTATATTTAAGTCAACTACCCATGGTTTGAGTGATAACGGTGTTTACCCTTACATGCTGTATAAGTGGTCCGCGGATTAGTAGGTACCTCCTTTTCGAGTAACCTTGTATACTTAACTACAAACACCAATCCGTCTGCCAAGCGTGGCGTTGACCGTTCATGTCCAGCAGAGGACGTTTACGGGCTAGTATGATTATGATATAAAAATGCGAAAATTTGACAGCTAATCATTTTTAATGAAAAAGTTTCTACGTGTTTTAAATAAGATCAAACTATTGAGAATTAAGAGCGTTTAAAGTTTTTGAGGCCATTAGTGTTATTCCCATAACATCTGAGATTCCCATGTGTAGTTTAAATATAACTTATTATGGCATGTTTGTTTAATGTAGCATTTTTTTAAATACATAGCCTGCATTCTAATTGCGCAACACACTCGTAATCACTATGGCTTTGATTTTTAAAGGTCAAAAATTTCCATAGCAACGTATGTATTAACAATCCGACTTCACACACAGTGACACAGCGATTACAAGTATTTTACGCAATGATACTGTTCCCTTAAGCCAAAAAGATACTTATGGTTACACTTCAGTAAATGAAAGTTGACAGATGGTAAACAGTATTGTTTTTAGTTTTATAGAGGATTTTTGTGCATAGAATACTAAAGCTATGTCTACAACTGTGCGCTTTCATGTTCATCTTGCATCTTCGTCTGAAGCATGCATGAGGCGCCATAGCGCATGCAATAGCGCATGCCTTAATATAGTTCGACAAAAGTGCATGCTCCTAGCGCACGCTAATTCGTCTATTATATGTCGACTGACGACTGACGGCGCACCGGTGTAGACGATAAGCTGCATGCGTCTTATGGCAATCAATATTGCATGCGCTTGACGCAAGAGGAATTGAAAGTTGAAAGCGCAAGATGGACATGAAAGCGCACTGGTGTAGACATACCAATATTAATTCACAGCAATTTCACGCTATTCAGTATTCATACAAAGTAAAATAATCAAGTGAATTTAGAGTTTAGTACGAAACAAACTTTACTTATTCAGTGTTGTCGTAACCGCATAAGTAGTTTGTTTCGACCTAAACTCTAAATTCACTTGATTATTTTACTTTGTATGAACACTACATAGTTTGATATTGCTATGCATTAAGAACCTTTTACACAAAAATCATTTTTTTTCATTGTAAAATTCGATAATATTTATTTCAATGCAAAATTAGTAACATTTATTAGGTTTTACATAAACAATATTTACATAATTACAAATAAAAGTATATACAAATAAAGAAAAATACATCCTAATAAATCAAAATCAAAATCAAAAGTTTTTATTTCACATAAACCATTACAGGCGCTTATGAAAAGTCGAATTTAGGTGCACGGTTCCAATTAGTCGTTTCCTATGGAGAAGAACCGGCAAGAAACTCCATGGTTACTCTTTTAAAATCCATATCTTTAACAATTTCAGTGGGTACAGTTATGACTTAGATATGAGAGAGCAAAGTAGACTTAAGAGCAGGAACCACACAAAAAAACAAAATGAAAAATATGGTTACAAATTAACTAGGTATCCAGGCATCTAGCAAGTCTACAAAGCTCTCACATTTACAAAAGGTAAAAGGACGCTAAACTATATAAAACAAGTGACATGGTTAATTGTCATCAGAACACATTACAAAGAAAATCACTGTATAAGATAAAGATATCTTGAGAGTAACGTTAGTAATAAAAAAAAAAAAAAAAAAAAAGCTAATCGAATCAGGTTAGTTAATAGACATAGGTACACATACGACGTTAATGAGGTACCAGGGAAGCCACATGTGCAGAAGGAGTTATTTCCAAACACCTTTATCGTCAACGTAGTCCTTAGTCTTGTAATATGCTTTTTGAATAAGGACACGTTTAATATGGGCTTTAAACTTTCCCTCGGTAAGATCAGTTACAGATTTCGGTAGCTTATTATAAAAACGCACGCCATTTCCAAGAAATGACTTATTAGTTTTACTCAATCTAAATTTGGGAATCACAATTTTATGTTTATTACGTGTATTTTTATCATGAAAATCGCTTCTAACATTAAACATATGCAAATTTTTCCGAACATACATAATATTTTCAAAGATATAGTGTGACGGCAAGGTAAGTATATTAATATCTTTGAACACGTTTCTAAGGGACTCGCGGGAACCCATATTGTAGATTGCACGGATTGCTCTCTTTTGTAAAATAAAAACAGAATCTACGTCAGCTGCTGAGCCCCACAACAGAATGCCGTAGGACATAATGCTGTGGAAATATGCGAAGTATACTAACCTAGCTGTAGCTACATCAGTCAGCTGCCTAATTTTCCTAACTGCGTATGCAGCAGAACTTAACCTAGCCGACAGGGCAGTAATATGCGCACCCCACTGCAATTTTGAATCGAGAGTTATACCTAAAAATACGGTGTCCTTAATTGTATTAAGATTATTGCCTTCGAGCATTACATTTAAACCTACTTGGGGAACATTTGGTAGTGAAAACTTAAGGCATTTTGTTTTGTTTGCATTAAGTAACATATTATTGGCTGCAAACCATTTAGAAAGAACAGTAAGGCTCTCGTTAACATGTAAAACGTCCCTATCTTTTCTATCTATTTTAAAAATAAGGGAAGTGTCATCGGCAAATAAAATTATGTCTGATAAGTCGGTCATCATATAGGGTAGATCATTTATATAGGTCAGAAACAGAAAAGGTCCAAGAATTGAGCCTTGAGGCACGCCCATCTTAACCAGAGACCCCGAAGATATCGCACCGTTAGCACCAACTTTTTGCTGTCTATTAGATAAATAGGAGAAAACAAGGTCAGCAGCTCGGCCACGAATTCCGTAGTGGTGTAATTTACAGATGAGGGTGTTGTGGTCAACGCAGTCAAAAGCCTTGGAGAGATCACAGAAGATGCCAATAGCATCCTGAGAGCTCTCCCAGGATTCCAAAATATGAGTGACTAGTTTCACTCCTGCGTCAGTAGTCGACCTACCTTTCGTGAAACCGTACTGGCGACTATGCAATATCCCGTTCTGGTCAAAATGAGACATCATCTGATCAAGCATGATTTTCTCAAAGATTTTACTTAGTGCTGGAAGCACCGAAATGGGTCTGTAATTTGAGGGGTTATTCTTGCAACCTGATTTGAAGATTGGTATTACTTTACTATGCTTCATCAAATCAGGAAATGTACCGCTATCTATACATTGGTTAAATATGTCTGTAAGTAAAGGTGTAATGGTGTTAATGATAGCTCCAAGAACCCTAACAGAAATGCCCCATAAGTCTTCAGTATTTTTTATATTTAGACTTTTAAAAGCTTTTATAATCGAGGTAGCAGAAATGTGCTTAAATTCAAAGATAGGTATATCTTTACAGAAATTCTGTTTAAGTAAGGATTCAGCTAGTAAAGAGGACGAAGCAAGGGATTTCGTGACCTCTATCGGGATATTCGTGAAAAAGTTTTCGAGTGTCTGAGCGACTTCAGACTTATCTGTAATTAATTTATTATCTGATTTTAAAATTAGTTCGTTATCCCGTTTTTTTTGTGTTTCCGGTTTCTTTATTTATTACCTGCCACACAGTTTTTATCTTATTATTAGAGGCACCAATTTTGTTACAAATTAATCTAGATTTAGCTTGAGTACAGACTCTCTTAAATATCTTTGAATAATTTCTTACATAATTATGAAAAGCCTGATCAGATGTCAATGATTTCTCATGATATAGACTATACAAAGTTTCTCTACTTTTTCTTATACCTAGGGTGGCCCATTCACTAAATTTAGATTTACAATTAATTTTACGTTTCTTGACTGGACATGTGTTGTTAAATTCTTGGCAGACTGTAGCGAACAATGTACAATAATTTATGTTGGGGTCCCTTGAACTAGAGCAGGATGTAGGAAGATTAGTTAATACATTATTATTAAATTTTTGCAAATTATTTTTAGTTAGTGGTCTTAATTCAATGATTTTGTCTAATTGAAGCTGCTTATTTAACTGAAAGGACACTAGTTGGCCTGTATGATCAGACCTAACGCCACTAATTAAAGAAGAGTCTTTTATTTGACAGTTTGTAAAAATATTGTCTATACATGAAGCTGAGGTAGCAGTTATTCTAGTTGCTTCATTAAAAATATACTTTAAATTAAAACATTTAAACAATGACACAAGTTTACATTTTTCCGGCGACTCAATTAAAAAATCTATATTCAGGTCACCACAAACAAAAATTAAGTTATTATTCCTAAAAAGTTTTCTCAATATGTCTTCCATTATGATCAAAAATGATGACAAGTTTGATGCGGGTGGCCTATAAACGCATAATATAGTGTGGCCCTCTACCTCTGCACATGCTACCTCACATAAGCGATCAACAGAACAGGCAGTGATATCTTTTCTTTCCTTATGTCTAAAACAACTATTACAAAGAATTAAAGTACCGCCCCCTAGCGAAGTTCTGTTGTACGCACTGGCAACCGCAAAATTATTAACATTGAACAACATTTTATGTGGTTTCAACCAAGTTTCACAAAAACATAAAATATCCATATGGTACTTATCTATTAACATTTCCACATCTAATATTTTGCCAGAGAAGCGATTAATATTTTGGTGATAAAGTAAAATATTATCACTATGCTTCTCTTTTGTCGGCACTAAAAGTTTAAACAGTCTATGACAGTATTATTAGAATAACTAGTTAATACTGATTCATCACTTAACCTAGTCTCAGTTAAATTACCAATAACTGCGTGTATATTATAAGCTATCAATGTAGCTAATAAATGTCGACATTTCTTCGACAGGAACATAGCTTCCTGAGTTAAAACAAAACCTCTAACAAACTTGTTAGTATCAAAATACAATAAATAGTCACTATGACGACATGTCAACATGTGCATTAAATTATTTAAACTGTAGATATAGTTATTCTCTTGCTCAGACAGAGAGTCTGAATATGGCAAGGCACACAATATTAATTTACCTATCTTTAGGTTAAGAAGGGCACCGATACCATTAACTATGTCCTTTTTTCTAATGTTTAGGCTGTTACCTATTAGCAGAACCACAGTGCTATGCTCGTCCAGTTTTGAGTTTAATATTTTGTTAACAATTTCATTAAAATGTAGGTCATGGTAACAATGGTTAATTATGTTGTGGTTCAGACAATTATTTAACAATGATCCAAAGCCTATTCCTAATCTATCTGAGTATAATATGGTCCTACTTGGCTTGATGTTTACAAAACTATAAACTAAAATAGGGCATCAAAATAATCCTCGGCATCGCTGTCTACTGGTAACGTGCCCAGAAGGCTGGCAGCATTGCCACGTTGTGTGGCAATGCTGCCTGCCAGTCCTTTGACCAAAGTAGAGACCAGCCTTCGGGTTACCGGAAGTGTCGACCGGCCGCCTTGCAATCTCTCTATAAAGAAGTTGGGCACTCGGACCCCACAACCCGAGTGTAAAGTTAAAAACCATCTGTGTACTGTCAACTGCTGTTTAACGCTAAGCAAAGGTGTTCATCGTACCACACCTTGCCGGCTCGCCGTCGACAAAATTATGTGGGTTGTCCTCTCTGGTGCATTTTATACAAGGTTAGTCGGCAAGGGGGTATTAATCTGCCGGAGGCTTAACGTACCACTGGTGACGGTTTTAAAGCAAGGGTTAAAATTTCAAAATTCGATATTTTTCATTCCGTGCAAAAATATTTATTATTCAGTTTTTTCAAAAAATTCTTCATCTCTTCTTTAGTTACGAATTCAGAAAATGGAGCTTCTAATTAGTGACCCCAAAAATGACCTTAAATGTAAACAGCTGATCATAGCAGAGGATACATAGATTTTAGCGTATATTTATGTAATTTTAGAACAGCTATTTCTCTTAAAATATTGACTTTTGGAGAAAGTGGTAGAACAAAAGTTTCTCATTATTATGGGTACTTTAACAGCCTTTCTGATTAGTACCCCATTTCTGACTAACCTTGTATAATTATATTAATTGAGTTCCATATTTTTATTTCGAAAAAAAAGGTGTCTATAAAGCCTATTTTTATATTGGCCTCGATTTAAACCAAACAGTTTTAGAAATGTTTTATTTTGAAATTTTCGAAACCAAAGCGATCAATTGCAAAGAGAGGATCTGCTCATGTACCATGCGAGCCTATTACCATTAAATGGACACTGAATTCGGTTAATATTCGGAACAGAAAATGATTAACATTTAGTGCAATAAAAATAAAAATGAATCAAAAAATCATTAACATTTTGTTCCGCTTTCAAATCCTTGCCATCCATATTTCACTGTGCTTTTGTTAAATTTTAGAGTAAACATTTAAAAAAGTTACATACCCTATCTGTTCAACACAAACAATATGATCGATTTATTTCTGCTGTCACACATTTTTACACATGGCGGACATATTAAAATATGTATTTTGAGAACCAGTTAACTTCAACACTCGATTGTAAAGTGTTTTTATTGTCCACACAGCCATTGTATACTCCAACTATTAATATTCATAGTAAATAGAAGTAAATTGTATGATTTATTTATGTCTTCGGAGAATTAATGTAGTCTATGGAGAGTGGAAGACACCATTCTGCCGTCCTATGTCTAAAAGGCCGTTAAGTAACCAAACTTAATTTTGAGTTAAGAGCAACGACAAAAGTGTTGTCCCTAGAAATTCTGAAGACATGCAGATGTTTTTGATTATACCAAATTATTGGGCTACTTAAGCTCATTGTTTAACTTTTAATGAGTAATACGACCAATACAGTTTTTATAATAAAAGTTTTTTGTTTTTATGTCATGCTTTTTTGTACTGTTTGACCATCTACAGTATGATAAGGTATGATATTATGTGGTAATGTCTCAGTAAAAGTCTCTGGATCTCGTAATTGACAAATGATAGAAAAATACAGACTAGACTGGTCGATAGAGAAAATGTTGTGCTTTTACGTAGTTTATAAAACTCAAATTTGACAAAATGTTACTTTACGGTCTTTTAGATATAGGATGGCAGCATTAATAAATCGCTTTCTCATCTTTGACAGCAGCGCATTAGTGTTCATTCGGTATTCGAGCTGAGTAGACTGTACAGTTACAATTCTTTAGTATGATTAAAATTCTTTGATGTTATCCGAGTGCAAGGTTCGCTCTAATTTGGGTGCGCTAACGACGCCAATTTTATTTGCACGGTTTGTGACCGTCCGTATCACGGTATAATATCGAGTTTTTGCCACGTTGTTAATTATAAGTATATTATAACGAGTACTCACGAGTAAAGCCTCATTACTTCACGCACGAATTTTAAATAACGATGGAAAATAAGTCAATTATATTATTATTATTTACAGACCTGCGAATGAGTCCAATAAAGCTTTGATTAACAACTGAAATAATTATACTTTCATGATTATAATTATAGTCCGTCGAATAAAGGTGCTTAAATCGTGGTTTGGCGACATGTATGGTTTGAGGCCAATTAAGGCTGGTGAATAGGGCGATTATTATTTTACAGGCCTACCATAGAAGCAGTAGGCTAATTAACCTAACAAAAGAAGGTCAGTTGCAGTGTAGTTGCAGTTAAGTTTCGATAAAAACCATTGCTTTTCGTATTCTCTTATCGGCGATCGCTGTCAGATACGCTCGTATGAACTTCAGGCGATTCGCACACTGCACCGCATCACGCAGCGTAGCGCGGGAGTGCGTGTTCTTATGTTGTTTGCAAGTATCTGTATTTGTATAGAAAACACGCATAGTGCAACACACTGAAAATGCATTCACGCGCAGTGTTTTCAGTGTGTTGCACTATGCGTGTTTTCTGTACAAATACAGATACTTGCAAACAACATACTAAAGAACGAAGAGTTTTTGAAAAAACTAAAATAAAAATTTAAAATTAGACGACACGTTTGGTGCAGTGGCTAAGCGATTGGCTTCTGCGCTACGGGTCGTGGGTTCGATTCCCACACGGAACAAAAATTTGTATGGCCTACAGATGGTTGTTCCGGGTCTGGGCGTTTGTTTGTGAGATTTGTGTCTGTAAACGCACCCACGATACAAGAGAAATCTTAGTGTGGGGCAACGTCTTTTTAAAAAAAAAAAAAAAAATATTTACCATGGAAATTAAAATTATAGAATTTTGAATACTTGCTTTAAAACCGTCATCAACTCATCAGTCATACTTTAAGGGCCGGCGCTCAGTGTCGGCACGGCATGTAATGGCATGGCAAAGGATTTTTTTCGTGGACAAATGATTTTCGACTTATTTCGATTAGTTTCGTTTATTTTAATCGAAACGTCTCGCGTGATGACGCGACTTACCGTGGCATGCCGCGGAACGTCACGTCATTCCCCGAGATACTGTCACGCGTCGCGGGATACTATGGCACGTCGTGGCATTCCACAAGATTCCACGGCATGCCGCTGCAACACGTGAGACGCATAGGTTACTGTTGTATGTTAAGGAAAGTGAGTGCTAAAGGTGTCTCTCTTCTTCCTCAGCGACAATAAATTTTAAATTTTAGTTTAATAACTTTAGCACTTGAATTTGCTTAGCATACCGCGGATATACCGCGGGATGCTTCATCGTGCCGCGGCATGTCGCAGCATCCCGCGGTACGACGTGCCGATGAGGTATACTTCGGGATGCCACTGGATAATTAGTACACCCTTTCCGACTAACCTTGTACATTTTATGATGAATGCCTCATCGAAATGATGACCAACGGTTCCTCAAGTGAGAAATTATTTTTTCTAGTAGTTTCATGTAAGAGTTCTGTCTACCCTTTTCCTAAGTATGTTGGGGTCAGTTTCCAGTCTAACCAGATGCAGCTGAATACCAGTATTTTACACCGAGCCACTGCCATGAGAACTCCGCAACCCAGTTATTGGGCAATGCCGATACCCTGAGGTTAGACCGGTTGTCAGACTTTCGGGCTTCTGACTACCCGTAACGACTGTCATAGGTATTTGACCCGGGACCGACGATTTAACGTGCTCTCTGAGCCACGAAGGGGTCGCGATGTGTAACGAACGGTCACCCATCCACGGACTGACCGCGGCAATCGCAGCTTAACCTTGTAAATCATATGATTTACGCGGTTGATAATTAGCCACGAGCCCTTCCGATTAGACGAGGGGCCGACTAGTTACATACAAGGGTACTTACTGTTAATAGATTATTGTTTTTTTTTGCAACTTTTACAATAGGGTATTTGACTGAAAAAATCGAATTAGTCCGTCAGTTAGATTATCAAAAAATATTTGACCAGTATTTTTTATTTTGTTACGTAAACCAAAATTGACGAAGATACAACACTTTTAAAATTGCCAAAACCACACAAGCAAATACAATTTTTACTTGCTTCTGATGTCACAAGCCCCCAGTCTCGAGTTTTGATGCGTTTTATCCACGAAGCAAATATTCGTGGTTTTATCTTTCCAAATATTCATAGATTTAACAAGAGAAAAAATACGTGTCCATTATTTTTCAAAAGTCTGGCGGACTAAGGGCGCTTTCAATTTAGACGTTTCGTGTCGGACCGCTGCCGCACGTTTACCGTGCCGCTGGTTATAACCCGCTGACGGACCGCTGCAGTACGGTAGCCGTCCGACAGCAAACGCCTAAATTGAAAGCCTATCTGACTGCCGTGCGTTTGTATGCTAGTGATGTGACATCAGTCAAGCCATGGACTCTGACGAAGAAACATTATTGTTAGTGCTCTTGTTGAAAATTATAAAACAGAAACAAAAACAAAAACGACGCCCCCGTAAAAGAGCAGCACCAATGTTTTCATTAACATGTAATTCTGGTGATTTCCATAATCTTTATCCTAGGTTAAAACAAGATCCAAGCAATTTTTTTAATTATCTAAGAATGTTTCTACGAATTACTTGAATAAGTTAAATGTAAAATTCAGCGGCAATAAACTGTTTTCAAACATACTATATCAGCTGAAGAAAGACTGCTGATAACATTGAGGTGAATAAAATAAACAACATATGTATTTGTGATATTATGTATTTATTTCTACAATTATTTTCATTGTATTATTTGTTTTATACAAAATTTTAGTAAAAAGGATAATATTAAGAGGGCTATCACATAGAGTCTGGCCAACGAAAGACGCCCCTCGAATTATTTGCAAACTTTTATATGGCAATGATTTTTCAACGAAAATACACTTCTCATCAAAAAAATCGAAACACTTCCGAAATTATCTTTGTGGCGACAATTAAACAAAAAACAAGCATTAATTCATTATAGAAAAACATAATTTAATAGCTGGAGGTTTGGCCTTTACAGTGGTGTACGAAACTTCCAAAAATGTCTTTTTTTTTTTCAATTTTTATCCTATAAATAAATGGAACATTGTTTTGAGATAAACGTGTGTTTAGAGTTGGAGTACATTTGTCGTGCAAAAAACGCAAAATAACGCATTTCTTTAAAATTTTCTGTTTCTTATTTGTTGATTAGGCTCTGTGACGTCTGTTAAAAAGTTTTTTTTCTAACACACATGCATACTTCACCCGCAGTAGCGGCCCAAGAAGTGGCATTGCTGGATTCTGGGACTAGTCAGCGTGATGTGGCTGCAATCTTGCATCTAAGCCTCTTGTCTGTTCATAGAGTGTACCAACGCTATCGGGAGACTGGTTTATTTACGCGCCATCCAGGATCTGGTAGAAATGGGGTAACTTCTGCGTGAGACGGCCGGTTTAGTGCAACCGTTTGTTTGCGAAATCGACGCCTTCGCGCTTTTCAACTGCAGCAGCAGTTCCGAGTAGTTCGAAGGGTGACTGTAAGTGACTCTACGATTTAAAGAAGATTGAAGGAACGTAGACTGGTACCACAAAAGCCAGCTAATGGCCCGAAATTAACAACAGACCATCGAAGAGCGCGCCTTAACTTTGCTCTTGTGCATTTAAATTGTTCAAACCTACAAATGAGTAAGGTTCTCTTTTCTGACGAGAGTAAAATTATGGAACATCAACATAAGGAATTCTAAACCTTATGCTACCTACTATTAAATGGCATTTAGTATTTATTTTAAAAAAAAACATGTTTTTCTAATAATCCATTCAAAACAAAAACTTGCGAGGTGTTTCGATTTTTTTTGGTGAGCTCTTCGATGGTCTGTTGTTAATTTTGACCCATTAGCTGGCTTGTGTGGTACCAGTCTACGTTCCTTCAATCTCCTTCAAATCGTAGAGCCACTTACAGTCACCCTTCGAACAACAAGGAGCTGCTGCTGCAGTTGAAAAGCGCGAAGGCGTCGATTTCGCAAACAAACGGTTGCAATAAACCGGCCGTCTCACGCAGAAGTGACCCGATTCCTACCAGATCCTGGATGGCGCGTAAATAAACCAGTCTTCCGATAGCGTTGGTACACTCTATGAACAGACAAGAGGCTTAGATGCAAGATTGCAGCCATAACACGCTGACTAGTTCCAGAATCCAGCAATGCCACTTCTTGGGCGGCTGCTGCGGGTGAAGTATGCGTGTGTGTTAGAAAAAAAACTTTTTAACAGACGTCACAGAGCCTAATCAACAAATTACAAACAGAAAATTTTAAAGTAATGCGTTACTTTGCGTTTTTTGCACGACAAATGTACTCCAACTCTAAACACACGTTTATCTCAAAACAATGTTCCATTCATTTATAGGATAAAAATTGAAAAAATAAAACAAATTTTTGGAAGTTTCGTACACCATTGTAAAGGCCAAACTTCCAGCTACTAAATTATATTTTTTCTATAATGAATTAATGCTTGTTTTTTTGTTTAATTGTCCCCACAAAGTTAATTTCGGAAGTGTTTCGATTTTTTTGATGAGAAGTGTATTTATTTCTAAAGTGTCAAATTAGGTTATTTCATACAAATTGGGGTTGCCATGCAGAGATTTTTTTAAATTTGCCGCGCTTTTTCAGTGTCTTCTTTCGTTTGCCAGACTCTATCACCTCTCTCGAACAGAACATATTTTTAAGAATGTTAAATGAAAAGATGCAGTTTTGAAAAATGTAATCAATGGGCTCAGAAAATAATATGAATTTAATAAGTAATTTAAAAATACATTTTTATTGTGTTCCATAATAAACACAGCTTGCTTGTGTTTGAGAGAGGTGATAAAAGCAAACAAGTAATGAAAATTTTATGAAATTAGCTCTGTCGTCTATTCACCGCACTATTCAACAGCGAAATGAACACGTGGTGTTTTCGACGTTGCCGTCCTGTTGCCGAGCGTTCGCGATGCCGGCGCCGCGCTGTTGCCGCACCGCGCGCTTTGTATGACAAAAAACGATCGTCCGTGCGCAGTGCGACTAACGCGCCGCTGCCGCACCGCAGCAGGACGACAGCATACCGCTAAATTGAAAGAGCCCTAATTATTGCAATTTATTGAAGCTGTCAATATGCCATTTAGCTGTGAATATCACGAGTTTCGTCATTCTGCCATTTCATCGATAATTCAGTCTAAAATCAATCTGTAGATACTGCCTTTTTTTATTCCTTCTTAAAAAATAATAAATGTAGTAGGTATGTTTTTTGTGTTATAACTTTCGTGAGACACATTCGTAATTATGATGAGTTACGGTTTACTCACGTGCATTTTTCGGGATTGCCTGACTAGTTTCGGACCCGAACAGAGCCCTTAATCATGAGCTGAGCACGCGGCGAGAACTCGGCCCGAAACTACAAGGGTGATCCCGAAAAATACACGTGAGTATAGCGTAACTAATCATAAATATTAATGTAGTATGTTCTTAATTAGTTTTATTACAATAAAGAAACGTTACAATTACTTTTATTTGGCGTTACAGTACGTAACAAAACCCTGTTAGACTAGAAAGGGGTGTATAATTACCTACTTCGGTTGAGATACTTAAGTTTATCAACAAGTTTAACGACGATTAGAACGCATCGATCGGGCTACATCATTTTGTGGTTCTAACATGGATTTCAAAGTCCCTTTTTACCCATGTAAACATATTTATCCGACAGCCTATATTTTAACAAAATTGAACGAGTACCACGATATTTTATAAATAGTTCCACAATTTGTATAAAATCAAAGTGCTTTCGTGATTTCCAATTACTTACCATAAACTCTTCATGTCCTTGTTGGAAGAGCTTTTTAATGTATTATTCATAGGTATATTTTCATTGACATGGTGGAACATACGAAACAAATTGTGAATATTTTTTTCCGCTAGATAACAACCATATCTTCTAAATAAATAAACGTCACAGCATCCTTGCACCTACCTATACTCACTTTTGCAATTTTGATTGACCCTGGGTAACAAGTCTTATCATAAAATAATATGTTACATACAGTGTGTAAACGAATTCGTGTAATTCCTTCAAACCACATAACCCCGCACGGGATTTAGATTGATTAAAAATAAAAAAATAAACTTTTTGTTTTCACTGATATTTTTTAATTTGATAGAAAATATCGATGCCATGCATAAATGAATGAAGGCACGGCGACACAGCAGACGGGCACGAGTAGCACGATATCGCTTCACGCAGTCAGTTAACTTGGGACGCTAAAATTACTCAGATACAGAACACAAATTTTTTGATAACTTTTTTTTTTGTTTCTGGAAAAAAGTGCTGAGTCAATCAGTGTCACCAGTAGATCACGCGGTTTGAAGGAATTACACGAATTCGTTAACACCCGGTATAAGTCTTATAGAAAACATGTACAATCTAAAAGATTGATCAAATTAGTTAAAAGTTTGAGACCAAAGCAGCCTTTGTATACAATAATTCTTATGAGGAATAAAGATGGTTAAGAATCTTTATTCCTCATAAGAATTACAAAGAGCATTCACTTACATGAGAAACAATTATTATCTATCAAAATAAGTAAACTTACTAATGAGCGTAGGTACAGACAGAACATCAAAGTATTATTCATAAACAACAATAAAACAGTTAATCTACCTAATATTGTACAGTAAACTATGTAGTTCTAGTAGCAGAAGGAACAAAACATTGCAAAACAAAATTAAAATTATTAAGTACACAGTAGTCAGTTGTTAATAAGTACAACAGAATTAGTGGACATTTGACAAGAAGCGCCATGTTGATACAAATACTGAGCGTAGTCGATATTTTCTTTAAAAATATATACGAAATATAAAATTTCAAAGTTGTATGAGCTCGACGGATTCAAGGACAATTCGCTTTTTCTTTCGATTTTTTACAGGACTACGAGTTGGCAAGTCAACGTATTAAAAAAAAACTACTTATTCATTGTTTGTGGAAGAATATTTTGCATTTACGACAGCGTTTCACGTCTGCCTTTATAAATATTGGAAGCATTCTCGTGTAAAAATCAAAATCAATAGATATGCTAATAAATTGATAAAGTAAATAGTCCGTGATGTACAGAGGAAAGCATGATCGAAAACGTGAATATGCTCAGAGAATAAAATAAATCCATTGAATATTTTGTCTCTGGCGCAGTTGCAATAAAGGACTTATTTTAGTACCTGGTTTTTAGGATCCCTAACTCAGTATAGCAGCTAGGGCGCTCGTCTCTTCGGTCTTCGGTTGGGACTTTTTCAAGTACCAGTGATTTGATGTCAAGGGGCGACATTGATAACTAAAAATATTGAATTTGGTCATATATCTCTGTAAAAATGGAACTTATGCATTTTAACTTAACTGTATGCATAGGCATCATTGACAGTTTTCCTATTTTACCATACCGTATAGAGGTATCTGCGAAATTAGATTGCGAAGATAAAAAATACTAAATCACACCCCTGATTATGTACAAAATTCGAGTTCTATATGGGGCTACTTTGACAGTGAATGATAAAACAGGGATTATCAAAGTAAAAGCCTACGGTCCGACTTTGATAAGGAAACTTCTCCTTTTTTTATCGAAAACTACGCTCTGTATTTTTTTTAATCTAGTCTATGTGATTTTATATATCTCAGTTAATTCAGTCTATATGAAATATTTTGGATGTAGCAGCTAGCAGCTAAAAGCGAAAATAAATAAGATACAAACACATGAAACCCAAAAAAATTATCAAAGTCTAGTACTTTGATAAATTTTTTGACGATTAAAATTTTCTACGGAAGTGTAAACACTTTAGTTTGGAGGCTCTTTTTAAAACGTGTTACGTGTATGGGTGAGTGTTTGTGTGTCACTATGTGTGTGAGCTATACTGCTATATTTAGCGCCTAGTTATTCAAAATCAAAAGTTTATATTTCACATAAACCGTTACAGGCGCTTATGAAAAGTCGAATTTAGGTGCACGGTTCCAATTAGTCGTTTCCTGTGGAGAAGAGCCGGCAAGAAACTCCATGGTTACTCTTTTAAAATCCGTATCTTTAACAATTTGAGTGGGTACAGTTATGACTTAGAATAGTTATGAGAGAGCAAAGTAGACTTAAGAGCAGGAACCACACAAAAAAAAACAAAATGAAAAATATGGTCACAAATTAACTAGGTATCCAGGTATCTAGCAAGTCTACAAAGCTCTCACATTTACAAAAGGTAAAAGGACGCTAAACTATATAAAACAACTGACATGGTTAATTGTCATCAAAACACATTACAAAGAAAATCACTGAATAATAAGATAAAGATATCTTGAGAGTAACGATACTAATAAAAAAGAAAGCTAATCGTAATGAGGTTAGTTAATAGACATACACATACGACATTAATGAGGTAGGTACCAGGGAAGCCACATGTGCAGAAAGAGTTATTTCCAAACACCTTTATCGTCAACGTAGTCCTTAGTCTTGTAATATGCTTTTTGAATAAGGACACGTTTAATATGGGCTTTAAACTTTCCCTCGGTAAGACCAGTTACAGATTTCGGTAGCTTATTATAAAACGCACGCCATTTCCTAGAAATTACTTATTAGTTTTACTCAATCTAAATTTGGGAATCACAATTTTATGTTTATTACGTGTATTTTTATCATGAAAATCGCTTTTAACATTAAACTTATGCAAATTTTTCCGAACATACATAATATATAGTGTGACGGCAAGGTAAGTATATAATATTTTTCTCGCGGGAACCCATATTATGATTAATGAGTCGAGACAACAGTGCAGTTATAATATTAATTAACTTAGAATTAAAAATACTATAGAGGGTTTGGGAACATAGCTAGATACAAAATTTGAAGAAAAATAAGAAAAAAAATTATACCTACAGCGTCATAATCAAATTGAAACGTTGAGGTTCATTCAGAAATAACAAATCAATGTTAAGGCGGCTAAGGCGGCTACTCTAGTAAGTAGGTAAGTATGACAGATTAACACAATGACGACAAGGCCCCAGCGGGGGCAAGAGTTGATGGGGAAGGGGGGAGGGAAAGGTAAATTGTATGATTCGTTCAAACTATGTTATGAACTATATTTGTACTTAATTTTTCTAACATTCACCGCTATTTATTATTTTTTTGTGTATATTTAGACACAAAAAACAATAAACAGCGGTGAATGTTAGAAAATGTTTTATCTAACTTGTATATAAAATTCAAATAGATCGAATAAGCGTTTCCCGAGTGAATTTGCAATGTTGGTTTTGTGAGTTATTAATCGCAATCGTTTACTTGTGAATTAACAGTTATATACAAATTAAACAACAAAATTAACAAAAGTTGTTGAAAAAAAAAAACTGTTCAGTGTAAATTATAATACAGTAAGTATGTAAATTATAGATACCTGTAAATATAACATGTATAATTTTCAAAGCGATACATTAGCTAGTTTGCTCAACTAGATAATTTTCAGATGAATGAGAATTTGAAATTTGAGACGAGTAGCCCCCTTAACACCTGTACCTACATCTCCAATAACGCTATTAGCTAACAACGTTACAGTGGGTGAGTTTATTGCCATTTATCGGCAATTCGGCAACAGTTCCACGGCGGACCGCAACTGAGAATTTCCTAATAACTCCTGGCCTGGCTTCGATGACTTTAGAATTTATAGCGGTATAGCAGGCCAGGCCAATGAGGCAGGCCAGGCTAATGAGACCGGTCACTGCAAGTTAAACTAACGATTTGATAAGTAACAATGTAATTTGTCAATACAACACAGATAAGAAATTTTAGAGGTAACACGATTCCCGCAGTGCCACAGTTGGCTCTATGAGAACTGCAATATGAATACTATAAACAGAAATACAAAAGAAATTCTATCATACAACTGCAAAGAAGTTGGTATCATAGGAATAACGACAGTCGTTACGGGTAGTCAGAATCCCGACAAGGCGTCGTCCTAACAGAACGCGAATGCGCGATCATCGCGCGAAGAAACGATGCGAGCGGCAAAGAAAGTAGTGTGCGCTGCGTCGTCTTCAAAACACATTCCTAAAATGGCGGCGGGCCGGCAAGACGCGCGGGTGTCTTATCCTGCCCTTCACCCTGCTCTCCGTGGACGCGACGAGATCACCGCGCGAACATCAATTAGGACACCTATTCGACATCAATATGTTTGATTGCGCGTTCGTACGAACTAAGTTTGTGCGAATTGGCGATGATCGCGCATTCGCGTTCTGTTAGGACGACGCCTGACAACCGGTCTCATCCTAGTCGTCTTTCAGAGTGGAGGCGGACACGGCGTGGGCGTGTGTAAATCAAAATGTATGTAGACGCCAGTTGCATTCACAGTGCTCCCGCGAGCCGCGCGTCTGCATAAGGAGGGCGCGGGCGCGGGTGTCGCGGGTGTTTCTAATGGGTCAGTCCGCCCGTATCGTTCACAGTGATATAGCATCTATTAGGTGACTGCGCGTGTGGTTCTAAACCATTTTGATTCACCCGCCGAAGCGTTGTATGATAGCTCGTTCGGCACTACTGTGAACACACAGACACCAAGACCCAAGCGCCCGCGCCCGCGCCCGCCCCCGCTTTTGCAGCCTGAGTGACCACTTAGGATCGGCATTGCCCAGTAAGGCTAAGTTCATATGACCGCGCGGTACCGCGTGGAACTACTAACCGCGCAGTGCAAGATCTTGCGCACGGGACGGAGCGCGCCGCGCTGTGCCGCGCGTTAATGTAGACGATAAACACTATTTAGTTTGATCTTGGACCGCGCGGTCATATGAACTTAGCCTAACTGGTTTGTGAAGGTTTGATGGCAGTCGCTCTGTGTAAAATACTGGCATTCAGCCCCATCTGGTTAGTATGGAAGCTAATCCCAACATAGTTGGGAAAAGGCCAAGCAGAACAGAACAAAAGAAGTTCTACAAAGTCCAAATAAAACAGTAACACATTAATTGACCGTTACTAACGTTCGCCAATCAATTCGTTCGTGTAATTTGCAAGCTGCTGCGGCTCCAGCTTACCGTTCGAGTGGCCAGCCATGTCGGGAGACCGCAACAAACTTTGTTTAAATTTTAGACGCCGTCGGTAACTTGACTCCGAACCGTTCCAACTGTGGCCATCGAGTATTTCCAATAAGTTACTTTTACATTGAAAACATTTTTGGTTTTATTTTTATTAGATCCCAACTCAGTTCTAACGTTTCTGTTTTAGAGGAAAATGTTTCAGGAAAAGGTTTGCTTTCGGGGTTTTTACGAACTGAGATTTTATTTTAGAAAATACATCCGTTTACACATATAGGAAGTAGTTCTAGTTTGTCCGCTGTAGTACGAGGAGCTCTATTATTAATCATTTGAATACAATGGCTACTATGAACTATGTAAGCGCGATAACGTAATAATCATTTATTCATCACGCTTGATTTGTCATGACAGTAAGATGTTGTCACACTATACACTATACTCTGTTCAGCGAAAGATGAGTCCTAACATAGCGGCAATTTCGTAACGGAGAATGACCAAAAGTGGTACCAAAAAGTGTCATGCATCAAGATCAAAATATTATAGTAATTATTTTCATAATTTTTTACGACCATACGCGTCGAGGATATGGTTTTTGAACAGGGAATTTAATTTAAACTAAAAAAATGTATTGTTTTATTCCCTTTACATGACGTTTCGTTTCACATGATTTATGATTACTATAAAACCTTTAATTTTGAAAGTGTCATGATCACATCTTTCAAAAAAATGGAAAAAAAATATTTTGCCGATTCTACATTAATTACAAACAACTAGAATAGATTAGATTTTTTATTTAAACGATTATCATTTTTTTATCTATGGTTAATTGGCTGTTCACAGCCGGTCATAGAGATGTAGATTGCAATAGATGCGGATTACTGTTTTTAGAGCAATAATAAATCGTGTATGACATGTCCACATTGTCATGATTAGATTATTTCTAAAATCTCCGAAACTCGCGTTTTATTTACAAAAAGCACTTTTGTAGGAGTTATTATGATAAGTGTAGTCTATAAAAAACAAAGTTTGACTTTGATGCAGCATGGAACGGGACTCCATACATCCATGAGCATTGTCCTTTTAGCCGTGACGAGACAGCTGTCGAAAAAACTTATAGGTACGACATCATCAAAAACCGTAAAATACCTATAAGTCGCGCGCAGAAGGTTTGCCGATGACTGCCCCTCCCACTACACCGACCGCTACCCGCGCTCGTCTGGCATACCTACTAATGCCAGACGAGCGCGGGTAGCGGTCGGTGTAGTGGGAGGGGCAGTCATCGGCAAACCTTCTGCGCGCGACTAGTATATTACATACTTACACATGTTTTTTTTTATTGGAACGTGAGACTTTTCTTTGAAAAAAGTATAGTGCTGCTATAATATAGGTAACATCTTAAAAACGATTTCATATTAAAAATCTTTATCATAAATAGGTCTTTCAATAAAAAGTAAGCATATCTTGGTCGTATCGCGCATACAAGTATTCCAATTATAAGTTTGGTAAGAAAAGTTGGTTGTGGGGTATATCAGTTCATAGCCGAAGTGGTTTTACCTGTAACGTCAGATGCAAGGCATTTACTGAATGGTATGCTTGCACTGTACACTATACTGGAAGTTACCACATCAAAGTAAATCAACCATTGACGTTCCGAATAACCTCAATACTAAACTAATAGGTACCACTATACCATTCCTGTCAGTTCCGATAAAGACGTTTCTCGTCAAAGCAATTGGGTACTCAGAACATTACAGAGCAAGTTATGTAAGCAAGTCCCTCTAGTAGAATCTTACTTAGCTTAGTGTCATGGCACGGGTGGCTAGGTTTTACAAAACAAATCAGTGAACCTTTCAATGGAGCATTACTCTGGTTGCGGGCCACAGATGGCGCTGTGCGGCAACAGTTTCGTGTAGCCGAGCGACAATTTAAACATCCCCCGCAAACTTCCACACTTCTTGCTCCTCACAGGAATAATGTGAAAACTTTAACTTGTTTTTTACCACTAGCCAACGTCGCTTAGAGCTTCTTGTTTATTTACATTGCAGTAAACACTTTTGAAATAACGGTCACGTTAATCGGCTTTGATGGATCGTGTTTTTTTATTTTTTTAAAGAGACGTAAAATTTTGTAAAAAAAACACCTTCTATTTACCTACTCGTGGACTACTGGCGGAGATTAGCCTCTCTCAAAAACTACGGTAATGTCCGTAGTAACAAGTCGGTCATCAGGGCTTTGTCAGTCAGTGACAGCCCAGCAGTTAGTGTGCACCACGCGCGAGTGAGGTTGTTGTTCGGGGAATTTCGGTGTTATGAACTCCCCCCATTTTTCCCGACTAGCACATTACAAGGTTAGTCGGAAAGGGATTGCTAATCTGAAAGGGTGTTAGAGTACCCAAAGTAATGAATAACGTTTGTTGTACAACTTTCCTCTAAAGTCCATAGTTCAAGAGAAATAGCTGTTCAAAGATTTCATAAAAATACGCTAAAATCTATCTATCCTCAGCTATCATCGACTGTGTTTACATTTTAGGTTGTATTGGGGTCACAAATTATATCAAAAGTAGAGAGGAAGAATTTTGAAAAATGGATGGAAATAAAAATTACGAATTTTGAAATTTTAACACTTTTCTAACAGTCATCAGTGATTATTTAAGTGGCCCGCGGATAAGTACCCTCTCTCCGACTAACATTGTATAATAAAATGCAGTGTGTGCCAAAAAGGGGAATGCCAAGATCCGGCCAGTACAAAGTAGTATGAACTGACATGCCGTAATTTTGATAATTCGCATTTATTTTTTGTAAGATTTATACAATATAAATAAAGTCTGGGGAAGTGCACCGTCGAATAGTCATTTTAAATAGTATTTTAATGTAGTTTTGGTTAGTAAGTTTCAATGTTTTTTTTTATTTGAATAGAAATGTTGCACAGTATAAAAATAAAGTTATATCGATACTAAAATTACATTTATAAATCGATTACAACTATGAAACAAATGTAATTGTAAATAATTATAACACAATAATATCATGTTATTTAGGTAAACAGGTACTTATTTATTTTTTATTCACGTTTTCTTTTTTGAGAAATGTGTTATGTGAATATTGTGCTCTTCCATTAATAGCTACAAGTTATAGTATAGTACTAAGCTTTATTAGTAACTAGCGACCCGCCCCGGCTTCGCACGTGTACGTTTTATAGCTTATAACCTTCCTCTTGAATCATTCTATCTATTAAAAAAAACCGCATCAAAAACCGTTGCGTAGTTTTAAAGATCTAAGCACACATAGGGACAGACAGACAGCGGGAAGCGACTTTGTTTTATACTATGTAGTGATAAGCCGTTACGAATAATACTAGTAACCACTATAACACAACAGGTTTGTCACTATTCTTGTGATTTATCTTAAACGGGCTACTTTTCTATACGAAACAAAATAAATAACATAATATTTAATTAAGCTGAGTATGTATAGGTACCAAAGACATTCAAGTGTTAGTTAACATATTTAATTAATCTCTTTGATTTATACTAATTTAAAATTAATATTATGAAATAATTTACGAACATGCTACTATTACTATATCAACTATTTATTTTGCGGATTAAGTATATTTATTTTTTTATTTTATATTCCATTCGATTAAATGTATACATACTTGATAATCGATTATGTTTAAAATCGAATGTTGTTATGATTTTATTTTAATGGCGACAACACCTTTGTCACAATTAAAATGATAAATTGTTTCTTACGATTAAATGCGACAAAGTAAGTATCTGTATCGAAGTAAGTATTATCATATTATATGTTATCGTGTATACAATATTATGGATTCCGGTTGGGCAAGATTTTTGTTAAATAAAATACTTTATTTGGTAAAAGCATGGACGTATAAAAAAGGTCGGACGGAACTCCCGCTAAGACAAAACTGTGTCCCGTAATGGCGGCGACTGTCTAAGTGTGAATGAATTTAGGGTTGTCATGTTAGCCAAATATTTACCCATATATTATTATATCATTCTCTCTCATCCGTAAACAAAATTTTTCTGTGACCTCCCTTTGCGTACCGCTTCAGTAGTTGTTTCGATTCGATTTTTTAAATAATCAGTTAAAAAATGACCAGTGCGTCTCTTATAGGCTGCAAGTCCTAAGTCATCTTTTAAAATACGCGACATGGTTCTGGGTGCTATCTTCATCTCCCGAGATAAAATCTGAATTTGTGAATGTAACGATACTAATAGGTCAATGTAGATTTGGCAAAAAAGTACGAGGAAAAGTTTAAAAAAAGTAAACAAAAACTTTGAATATACATAAAGAAAAGTTTCGAATTTCAAAATAAATGCCATGTTAGCTTAGATTGTTAATTTACATTTTGAGGTACTGCATACGTAACAACACGCCGGAGTCCTCCTTTAGTTGTATACAGGGTGTTAATGAATTCGTGTAATTCCTTAAAACCACATGATCTACTACTGGTGTAGACAGGCCCCGCACGGGATTTAGCTTGATTAAAAATAAAAAAATAAAATTCTTTTTTTTTCATGCGGCTTTGTTACCGATCGTATCTAAACCACCTAATAAGGATTCAGTAAAAAAATAGGTTTTTTTTTTTTTGCAAAAAATTTTTTTTTTTTTTGTGAACATTTCGATACCACGCATAAATTAATGAAAGTACGGCGACACGGCTGGCAGGAACGACTAACGCGATATCGCTCTTTGCAGTCAGATAACTCAAAGTTCTAAAAAGACTCAGAAATTGAAAACCAAAAATCTTTTTTGAATATTTTTTTTGGTTGATTTTCGAAAATTCCCATTTAGGGTTAATCTGTGCCACCAGTAGATCACGTGGTTTGAAGGAATTACACGATTTCGTTAACACCCTGTATACAGGGTTACAGGTTAAGTCGACCTAGATCCTTTAAGAGGTTTTAGTTTTCATCATTCCTAGCTGATTTGACTATGAAACACCCCACCCCAAACCTAACCCATATTGAAATATTGGATTTTGATTATTTTTTAAATAAAATGAAGATTTTTTGTATAATTGTCCTTTTTTTCGGATTTTGTGCCACTAATTGATAATGTTTTTGCTATTTTTGTGTAGTAGATTAGTTTGTTTATTACTCTCAACACAAAAAATAACATGTTATTGAACCAACTGGGTAGTAGTCGACGATAGAAAGTTTAAAAAATAAACAAATTTGTAAAAACATTTTTTTTCTTTTAAGAATATTTCAAAAAAAGTCTATAACAATTATGCTGCAGATGTACTAAATAAAATCTACGTTTCTTTAGCTATCCAACAAGGTATAACAAGCTAGGGTATCATCATGATATTCAGAAAAAAACTGTGATGTAATGCTCTCAGGCAGTAGTAAAAAATAACTGTACTTATGGACAAAGTTATCACTTGGGTCAGCAAACGAAATAAAACAAACTAAATAGCTAAAACAACATTTATTATTATTTTTACAATTCACGTTCCACATGTCCGCCTCTGTTTCGCACACATAATCGCATTCTGTGCCTTAGTCCACTTTTAACCACACCAGTCGTTAAGCCTCTTCTAATTTCGTTTGCCGCATCGATAATTTTCTGTCTTAAAACATCAACAGATGAGATTGGATGAGGTTCGTTATAAACTAAACTTGTCATATGGCCCCATAAATAAAAATCCATGGGGGTCAGGTCGGGACTTCGGGCTGGCCACGGTATGGGTCCACCTCTTCCAATCCATTTGTTGGGGTAATTAGTGTCTAGCCACTCTCTGACACTTCGTCGGTAGTGTGCAGGGCAACCGTCATGTTGATACCACATATCTCGGATTAAATTGAGGGGTAAATAAATCTTCCAGTAATTCGGGTAAATCGTTTCTTAAAAAGTTTTCGTAATGTTCCCCATTTAAATTGTCAGGCAGAAAATATGGCCCAATCAAATGGTTTGAGATTATTCCCATCCAGACATTCAAACTGAACCGTCTTTGTGATCCCTTTGGTCGCTTCTTATTGGGATTTCTGTCTTCTTTCGGAGCCCAATAATGAGCGTTGTGGTAATTGGTGATGCCGTCTTTATCAAATTTTGATTCATCTGTCCACAAGATGTGTCTTAAGAATGCTGGGTTTTCTAAATCTGCGTTGAGCATGAATCTGCAGAAATCAAACCTCCTCACAGGATCTCCTTCTTCGATAACATGTACCGGCGTGTAATGGTAGGGATAAAGGCCTGCAGTATTCACTGTAAACCACACTTTCCACTGCGATGGTCCAAGTTCTCGGGCAACAATATTAGTGGAAGTAGTTGGATCCGATCTAAACCGTTGCACTATTTCATTGTCTTGCTCTTCATCGTCATCATTAATACGAGGTCTGCCTAGGTCTGATCGTCGCCTCGAAACAGAGCCAGTCTCTCTTAGTCGTCGGTAAACTCCGTCAAAGACACTGACATCCGGTACTCGGCGCCCGGGATAACGTGCAATGTATTCATCCCGAGCTCGCGCGGATACACAGTTGCAGTACCCGTAACAAATTAAAATATCCGCATATTCCTCGTTCGTGAAGGTCGTCATCGTCAACAGTTCCAAATCAGAAGTACGTATCGAAGTCCAGTTAACAAGCACAGTCACAAATCGAAGGGGAAACAGTCCAGAAACACAAGCCAAGTCGAGTATGAATCCAAGAGCACTAAGTATCACATCTACTACGGACGAATCGCGTAAGCAGACTAAAACCAAACAGAATAACAACAAAATGGCCGAAAATAATCTATCTCCCTCACACCTACATAAATCGTCCCGCTTGCACGCACCACAGCTCCATCGAAGAACAATAGTACCGTAATTTTTGCTACTACCTGGGACCCTTTTATGAAAGTTTTTTCTAAGAATTTTGATAATACCCTAGCTTGTTATACCTTGTTGGATAGCTAAAGAAACGTAGATTTTATTCAGTACATCTGCAGCATAACTGTCATAGACTTTTTTTGAAATATTCTTAAAAGAAAAAAAATGTTTTTACAAATTTGTTTATTTTTTAAACTTTCAATCGTCGACTACTACCCAGTTGGTTCAATAACATGTTATTTTTTGTGTTGAGAGTAATAAACAAACTAATCTACTACACAAAAATAGCAAAAACATTATCAATTAGAGGCACAAAATCCGAAAAAAGGACAATTATACAAAAAATCTTCATTTTATTTAAAAAATAATCAAAATCCAATATCTCAATATGGGTTAGGTTTGGGGTGGGGTGTTTCATAGTCAAATCAGCTAGGAATGATGAAATCTAAAACCTCTTAAAGGATCTAGGTCGACTTAACCTGTAACTCTGTATATCGTTAGTCTCAAAATGTAGACTGCAAATGACACTGTATTTGTTTGGAATCCAATCGTTTTCACCGTTACAATTTCTCATTATTTTGATCCAATCATTTCTCCATACTTCATTTAGTTTAGGAAATCTAGTAATAAAAATACAAATAAAATAAATAAAATAACCTAGTAATAAATAAATTGAATTGAATCAAAAACTATAAATTTCCCATATTTAGGGTAATTTGCACACGTGAATATTGACAACACTGGCATTGTGATGGATTCTTTTCTTCGGTGAATAAAAATTGATTTTAATGTATACAATTGGGAATTAAGTGATTGAATTATTCGTTTACCTATGAAACGTAATTCCTTGATTTTTTTTCTGCCGATCACTACGGTTTCTACACCATTTCACCACACAAGACATGCTGTATTTTAATTTTTTTTTGCCGCTTTTGTGTGTAGACTCTGTTGACGTTTACGCGGTAATGACTGGCTATTTGTGAATGTGTGCGTGCCAGCCTGTACGTACAGCAAGCTGACTGACTTTGAGTGACACAGTTTTTTGTTAGCGAAAATCTGTCCGATTTTTTTTATACGTCCATGGGTAAAAGTATGATTTTAATATAATTTGTTACTATGACATGCATGTTTTATCATCGTTGCCATGGCAACGTCAATAAACTACAAATTCAAAATAATATAAGATTTATTTTGCTTTGGTTTTGGTTTGGTTATTTAGGTATTATTCTGACCAAAAATGGTTTAATTTTGTTATTTAAATAATTAAATGCTTTAATTAAACAATAATATTAAGATTTTTACAAAAATATTGAAGGTCTATCAATAGGACATAAGATTAAAAAAAATATTCATGAAAATGTAGACGGAGTGTAAAGAAAATGTTAGTTCGACTTTCGAATTACTTTTCTTCCCTATGTTAAAAATCTACTATTAAGGTCAACTTTATCAACCTATAACTTTTCTTGGTGTACTTCCAGCGGAAATGTTTTTATTGTAATACATTCTACAATATTTTCCCTTTTTAATAAGATATGTTTCATCCTTGTTCTTTCTGGCCGAGTCGTAAAAGAAATCTTGGCATTCCCCTTTAAAAGTCAAAGTACAAACGATTAAAGTTATTCTGTGCCCCGTGCACTTGATCTTTAATACCGTACCTCACTGTTTAGTTTCTATCAAAGTTCTTTATTACCTTAGCTTAGAGTTGTATTCAACGCTCCACCTTTGTAACAGATCTTTCTTTTTCCTAAGATTTTCTATACAATTTCTTTAGCAAGTTTGTCGAGAAAACTTACAAACGATTTACAGTTACAGGAAGAAAACAATGTTAGCTATAATCATTTATTTATTATTTATGTACACACAATATCACTTAAAGAGAAACAATGTTTATAATACTGAGTACGAAGGTACTGCTTATTTGAATAAAATTTCTACCAGCAGACCTGCAAAGGGAAATAAATAAATATAAAAGTAGACAGTAGAGTAAAAAGAAAGGACAAAGAACATGTTATGGGAAGATCTAAAACTATAATACCTGTAAATGCTAATAAAATAGTATATACTTAATTAATTTTAATAATACAATTTAATAATAATTATACTTATTCCCCTCTGGGAAAGGCGTTACCTCATCATGAGATTAACGTAAAACTGGAGGGAACATTAGATTAGCTTTCTACAACCCCATCATATAATAAAAAATGTATGATGAGGTCTACTGAAAAGCTTACAAACCGCAGGGCAGCTTGTAGCGAGCTATTGGTGAGTGGCGACACTGCGTACCTTATTGCCTCAGAGAGTCGGTCAGGGCCTCGTCTCCAGTTTGCCTTTATTGGCTGGCTGGAGTGGAACCCCAAGAGTGCCCGCAGGACTCTCAACTCTGGCTTGCCTTTATCGGCCGGCCAGAGGGGGGCCGCCAGAGCTATATGCTCGGGTGGAAGTGTCTAATGGCGTAATAGCGGGGAAACCCACTCCGGGTCTTTTAGACGGCGAAACCGGGGCCACACCTCTCTACACCTCTAGCCGCTCACACGTTTGTTGCCCCCTTCGCCTATGTACTGGCTGCTTTTCAGGGGGCCTAGCTAGTGAGCTGGCGAGTCACCGTCTGCCAGCACTTTTAAATTTTAAATGTTGAAAGGCAGACGCCGTTTTCTTCCGGTAATAGAAGTTATCCAGTCCACCTAACACCCCTTCCCATAGACCAGATACTTTTCACCATATTTTACAATAGTCTTGCACCCACCTGGGACGGTCCATAACTGTACTGCAATAGTGCAGCCGTGGATAGTCCCCGGTTGGTGCCCCATCCCATTTTAGATTAAAGTTCTTAAAGGGGCCTCTGTGCGTTGTAGTCCCCGTGTAGGTATGCCTTCCAAAGAACCGGACATCTTCCGCAAGGAAGATGAGCCGTGATTCCCAAAGAGATACAAAAAATAATTATACTTAAATAAATAGGTACTTACCTAATAATAATTAATAAATACTGCATATAAATATTGCCCACCGGCAGCTTGGACCCTGTTCCCGATGCCGGTGGGCCTCTATTTTTATACGTTTATTTATAATTTTTGTAGAAATATTTATAAATGTACTGAATATGTGTGTTAGATGAATAAACGAATATATAAATACAAATTAAGAGGAGAGGTAATGCTTTTTAACGCGTGAATAAAGATGTGTTTAAATTCCTTATGTTAGGCTAGAGCAAGGCTAGAGTGAGTTCCACAATCTTACCGCATGGCATCACCCATCATCTCCCTTGCTTCTTCCTCAGTATAAGTATGTTGGAATCATGGACATACAAAAAAGATCGGACAGATTTTCGCTAACAAAAAACTGTGTCACTCAGAGTCAGTCAGTTTGCTGTACGTACAGGCTGGCACGCACACATTCACAAAATGTCAGTCATTACACGCGTAAACGTCAACAGAGTCGGGACAAAAAGCGGCAAAAAAAATTAAAATATAGCATGTCTTGTGTGGTGAAATGGTGTAAAAACCGTAGTGATCGGAAGAAAAAAAATCCAGGAATCACGTTTCATAGGTCAATGAATAATTCAATCACTTAATTCCCAATTGTATACATTAAAATCAATCTATTCACCAGAAGAAAAGAATCCGTCAAAAGGCCAGTGTTGTCAATATTCACGTGTGCAAATTACCCTAAATATGGGAAATTTATAGTTTTTTGTTGAATTCAATTTATTTATTACTAGGTATTTTATTTATATATATTTTTTACTAGAATTCCTAAAGAAAATGAAGTATGGAGAAATGATTGGATTAAAAAAATAAGAAATTGTAATGGTTAAAACGATTGAATTCCAAACAAATACAGTGTCATTTGCAGTCTACATTTTGAAGCTAACGACATATATACAACTTAAGGAGGACTCCGGTGTGTTGTTACATAATTATGCAGTACCTTAAAATGTAAATTAACAATCTAAGCTAACATGGCATTTATTTTGCAGATATTTTCATAGGGAGATGTGGTTCTTACCATTAACCTTTTCAAATGGCACGTTATAATTGTACCTACATTTCCAAGAAATTTGTCTGCCAACCTGTATAATGTCTTAAAATAAAATGATATAAATGGGTAAATTTGGCTAACATGACAACCCTAAATTCATTCACACTTAGATAGTCGCCGCCATTACGGGACACAGTTTTGTCTTAGCGGGAGTTCCGTCCGATCTTTTTTGTACGTCCATGGTTGGAATCTACTCCAATTTCCAGTTTCATCAGCAGCTTTATTTACTACCTATATGTCACATCAAAACGTAACATGCAAATAACACGGTTGTATTACCACCCGAATGTGCAATCGGAAAATTAGCGCATTAATATTAAATGTGAAACTGAATTTGACATTATTATTATTGTCAATTATGGTCTTTGCAATCTGTGCCACTAATAGACTATATAGATGGTGGAGCAGTCGATAAAGCAGCGATACAGCAGTTAATTGCGTGTTTTTCTAAAATTTCTTAAAGACTAAGGCCTCTGATACGGTAGGGTTATTCAGTATTTCAGGGTTCGTTAATACCATATCAGGGGATATACAAGGTTAGTCGGAAAGGGGGTACTAATCCGCAGGCCACTTAAAGCATCATTGATGATGGTTTTAAAGCAAGTGTTAAAATTACAAAATTCGATCATTTTTATTTCCATGTGAAATATTTTATTTCAGTTTTAAAAAAAAAACTTCTTCCCTTCTTTAGTAACTAATTCAGAAAATTGAATTTCTAATTCATGACCCCAAATATGACCTAAAATGTAAACAGCTGATCATAGCTGAGGATAGATAGATTTTAGTGTAATTGTTATGTAATTTTTGAACAGCTATTTCTCTTAAACTATTGACTTTTGGGGAAAGTGGTAGAACTAAAATTACTCATTTTTATGGGTACTTTAACAACCTTTCGAATAAGTACCCCCTTTCTGACTAACCTTATTGTGTATGATGATATATACAGCATGTTAAGAAACGAAATGCGTTCCCGATAACCAGCAATATTATAACGTTCATGCATACTAAAAAAAATAATCACAGATACAAAAATTATACATAAAAGCAACGCTTACTGTACATGCGCACTTGTCTATCAATGTGGAAAACACAGCAATATCGCATTTAACCTATCTACGCTACTATAAAAAAAACGCAATTTTTTTGGCATATTTTATGTTTTTATATTTTTGTTTTAATCTATTAATGATATAGATTAACGGGTTTAAGTGAACGCCTTCTGTTATTTAACTTACTGTATATCAATAGATATTTATTTTAAATTCTACATATCTTTGATAGAATCCACACTTACGCTGTCAATCTTGTCAAAAACTGGCCAAGTGCGAGTCCGCCCGCGCACCGACGGTCTTGTATCTTTGAAAGTTCATTACCTATTCATTTTTTTTTAGAACCGTAAAAATAACTTTGTTTGATAAGGATTTTTGCTGATTTCTAATTATCTGTACTAGTTACAGACATCGTTTTATTATTCCTGTAATATTTATATAAACTTCTACCAATTCGAATTATTCCATTCCATTCCGAGATAAGTGGGGAGGGGGCACGGTATTTTCACAGTTTTTTTTTTACATAAATCAAAAAATAATACTGCGGAATATTTTGAATAATGTGCAAATGAAGCCCTATCATCGTCCGTGTAATGCCGGACGTAAAGAATAGCACTACCCCATTTCTTCCCATGGGTGTCGTAAAAGGCGACTAAGGAATTCACTAGAGGATGGGCAGCAGCGTTCTCTGAGTACCTTAACAACCATATTGCGATCGCCAACCCGCCTGCCAAGCGTGGCGATTATGGCAAACCCCCTCAACATAGATAGTGGCGATGCTTGGGGGAGGCCTGTGTCCAGCAGTGGACGTCTTTCGGCTGAATGATGAAGCCCTATCATATGTTCAGAATTTCAACCCCCACTTCAGCCCCTATTGCAAAGAAAATCAAAATATTTTTTCAATTCTTTAACTGGGCAAGCATTATTTATAACTATTCCAAATTTCAAGTCGATGGTATTACTAGTTCCTGAAATTAGCACCTGTGACAGACAGACGGACGGACGGACGGCCGAAGTCGCACCATAAGTGTTCCTTTTTTACAATTTTGGTACGAAACCCTAAAAACTACAATTTTATTAGTTCGAAGTGGATCTCTACCACTATCTACCAGGGAGGTTACCATGATCTCTTAGAGCAGGAATGTTTTAATATTATTACGAGAGTGGGTAAGAGATGGCGCTAGAGAGCTGTCTAGCGCTGTCACTTTCCCACTTTCGGAATAATATTAAAACATTCCTGCTCTAACAGATCATGGTAACCCCCCAGGTTTGTTATCAGGAGTGTTATTTAAAGTTATACAGGGTCATTGGTAAAATACTAACAACCTCTTAAGGGGTCATTGTATTCATCATTATGAACAACTTTTACTACGAGACCAAAAGAGAGATCGCGAAAAAAAAATTGCTGTTCCCTACATTTTGACGAGTTATGCGAATATAAATGTAGGGAACAGCTGATTTTTTTTGCGCGAGTTCAGGTTTCTTCCCATAGTAAAAGTTGTTCATAATGATGAGTACAATGACCCGTTATTAAGAGATTGTGAGTGTTTTACCCATAACCCTGTATTTAACAATTTTGATCATAAATATATGATACGATTGAACCATTTACATAACGAAATAGCACGATTTTGAATAAATATCAAATATCCGATTTATATCGAACATATGTCAAATATGGAATATTTAGATATTTATTATAGATATGAGAATTTTACGAACAACATAACATAACATGACGCGTGTATTCCCCGAAGGGTTGGGTAGAGGTGTACAGTACAACTCCGTCCTGCATATTGCGACCTGTCTAACTGGTTGTATGACCTAACATTATTTTTAATGTTTACTTCTAGTATTCTCTTTTTGTATTGACTTAAAATAACCTGTAGGTACATTATTTTATCAATTTTTATATTATTATCTTTTAAATTCTAATTGCATTATATTTTATTGTTTATTGTATAATACTCTGGCTAAATAGTCTGATATTGTTTTATAATTATTATTTTAATAATATCGTTTTCCAAACTGTAAAGTATGAGCATCATACAGCAATTAATGATACTTACTTACTTACATGATGTTCCCTACAATATGGTTGAGCTGAGCGATGCAGATGTGCACGTCATGCTCGTGAACGGGTGCTGTCTGTCGCGACTGGTCAGCCCTTAACTGCTATGGCAATCCTAGAAGGCATGTTTTACCATTTGTTACTCTTATGTGAGTTTCTTTCTTACATTAACCTGCATTGCACACTACTGTAATGGAATTATCATGAATTACTATTTTGGAAAGAGTATTCAAGGAGTTTCTTGACGGCTCTTCTCCATGCAACCTACCTTTTGGAACCGTGCACCTAGTTTTGACGTTTTAAAAGTGCCTGTCTATTTGAAAAAAAAAACTTTGACAACCTCATTTCACCGTTATGTTTAATTCCCATGTAATAGGGGGCGAGCTTATTGTCATCAACCAGCAGCCTTATTGTCTAACTTGAAATCCATTACCAGTGAACTTGAAGTCGATTACCAGTGGTCGACCCAGTCAGAATGTTATCGGTATTGTCTAAGGTATTCAACTGGTCTTCGGTTTCGGAATGAATGATCCGTGTTGCGTTTCGGTAATGCAAGTAGGACTACTAATAGTGCCATGGTACTATTTGCGATTTAGTTGTTTTAGTAGTTGCAAAAACGGTAATGATATTTATTATGCTGTAAAAACACAGCCTATGCATTATTTTTGTCATTATTTGCAGTTTAATCACGTATTTTGTCAGTAAGTTTACTAAAAAATTAGTAACGAAACGCAAGTTTTCTTTCTTCAAACTATGAAACCCACTCATGTCACTCACTGTTGGAGTTGTCATCTTAGAATAAGTACTAAAGCATAGAAGCCGCCTCAGTACTTGAAAAACGTACAGGGGCATCTGTCAAATAAGAGCAATTTCGAGATTTTGAGCCAAAGCCTAGCTACCAAATTAAATTGCCCGCCACTAGTACCCCCTGTCAGACGGCAACAACATTTTAAATTTTGTCGTATACTACTTGTGTCAGTGGCGCGGTGATTTGAAAAAATATTTTAGTCTAGAATTTATATTTAATTAATTGTGTTTTGTATATGTGCACATTGTTCTTATAAATAAGAGTGTGCGCTACGTCCTGAATAGTAAAAAAATGTAAATCTCGCAAGGGATGTACAAAAAATCAAAGTGAAAATATCAGTTTCCACAAGTACGTAGTATTTTTATGTTTATTCATAGATTTTCCTTTAAATATATTTCATTATAAGTACATTAAATAAGTAAAAGTAAGACATTACCTTTTAGAAGAAGTAAAATAAATAAGTATAAACTATCTAAATCTTATCTATTTATCAATATGAATATTCGCCAAAGAAATTATTAAAGGGGTGCGAAAATTGTATCGATAAATCTATCGACAACGTGATTTTTGTGTTAGGTTTAATTAATTAGGTATTTATACTTTTTTTTTCATTTAAGTTTCCCTGTGACGAATATTTTCGAAATAAATTGATTGCCGTGGTAGCTCACGAAATTGGTTGGGTTCCAAGAAAGCACCGCAGAATTTGCTCCAGCCATTTCTGGCAAATGGCGGAGACTGAAGGAGGACTCTATACCAACATTATACCTTCAATCTAAATTTAAAAGCCTAAGTTCTTATTGAATTGCATGTCTACAGGAAATAAAAGAATTCGAGTAATTTCTTTAAAAAAAATTGGGACAGATTAACCCCGCACTGGATTAAGCTTGATTGAAAATAAAAAAATAAAAATCTTTTTTTTCTTGCAACATTACGTTCGACATCTTCTTTCGGCCATTCATACAATAGACTATTTCAGATAATATTTCATTGTCTTGTTTATCTTTCAAATAAATGCTGTTAATACAGTCGTAATCTTCAAGCCTGATAGATTAGGAGAACAGTGAATCTAAACAAAATTAACGTATTAAATAAACGATGATTATCTTACTTCTCAATCAGTTTGCATTTGGTGCCACTAAAGGGCTATGCAACTTTTGCCATACATAGCTGGCATGTTTTTTTTTTCTTTTCGCCAGAATTGAAACCTAGGCCATATGTTAGAGGACTGTATGACAAATATATAGCAAAAAGAGCTAGGTCTACTAACCGTAACAAAACCAAGTTAGAGAGTGTTTAGTAGATTGCTATTGTTTTTTATCAGGCGTTATTTTTCTTAAATAAAAATACTCCGTGTGTGATATTTTAAGTTTCCCATTGTTAAATACTACCTACTCGGCAACTCTAATGAGTCATTCTGCGTCCCCCGCTTCCACATCTTAAATATTCTTTCTAGATCTTCTTGATAGAAGGGCTTAACGATGGCGTAGCAGCAATAAAAGGACATTACTGTTCCTGTATTTCTGGGAAGAGAACACAGGTTGTCGTAGCCACGTCATGTCTGTATTATGGTATATGGCGTGGGGTAGACATCAACAAAACTTAGGTCCTCCAGCTCAATTTCTGGATTTCATAATAAGACATGATGTGAAAAGAGAGACGAGTACTGATTACGATTAATTAACTTTATCTATAAGAATTTAGTAGCATGTAATTGTTGTATGATAAGGTAAGGCAAAGATTTTTGTAAAACTAGAAGTACCTACTAATTATTTAATAAATAGTTTTGGTTTCGGTTTTTATGGTTGTATAATTTCTTTTTTGTGACTGCCTCGTTGGTCTAGCGGTCGCAAGCGCGAATGCTGAGCGTGAGGTCTTGGGTTCGATCCCCAGGTCAGGCAAAGTGTTATTGGGTTTTTCCGTGTGGAATTTCTCAGTAGCAGCTTGGAGTCTGGATTTGTGCCCGGTTGATGACAATAGGCTCGCCCCCTATTACATGGGACTTAAACATAACGGCGAAACGTGGGTGTATTATACACCTCTGCCAACCCTTCGGGGAAGAAGGCGTGAAGTTATGTTTATGTAATTTCTTTTTTGTAAGAATATTCCATAGTACAATTTAGAAAAGTAACCCAGAAGACCTATCCTATAGTGGATACGCGTTAAATAGTGTTGCAATAGCGATCATCGACTCCTGTCAATCACTGTACGCCCGTGATTGGGTTAGCGATACTTACTTATTGCGTGCAACGTTTAAAATTGCTATCGCAACACTAAGGGCGAGGCCCCACAGCTCCGTTGCGTTGCGTTGCGACGTCGCAGCACTAGATTTGGACCAACATAGAGATTCCAAATGTTGCCCTGCGACATCTCGTTGGTCCAAATCTAGCGCTGCGACGTCGCAACGCAACGCAACGGAGCAGTGTGGCTTCACTGTTACGTATTCCCACTAACGCGTATCGATTCGAAACGTTTATCAGTTTTTTTACTAGTTTTAGTGATAAAAAAACTGCCAGTGCGAAAAAATGTAACAGCAACAATCAACTTAATCTATTTTATCAAAGGAAACCTCAAAGTATCACGTATGATTGTATTTTCATTTAATTATAATATAAGAAAAATAGGTAACGCGGGTAACGCCTGACAAAAAGATACTAGCAATACTTCTCTGGTTATCTTCGTTCGGTTACGGTTGATAGACCTGGTTCTTTTTGCTATTGATTTCTCGTATTGTCCTCTAACATATAACCTAGGTTTCATTTCTGGCGAAAGGAAAAAAGTAAAACATGCCAATAGTTTGCATTGGCCTTTTACACCTCTTTACCGTAATTATCTTTAAAATCTTGTATTTTTAGGGATGCCGTTTTTTTATAGATAGAGTGATTCAAGAGGAAGGTTTTAAGCTATTAAACGTATACGTGCGAAGCCGGGGCGGGTCGCTAGTTATATATAAAACAATCATTATTTTGTTTAAAATTTCCAGCGCCTCGAAATAGACAACTTACCTGAGACCACGTGGCGCCGTTCTAGTGACAGAAAAAAACGAGCATGTCCAAGTACATTACAAGGAATACTCAATAATAATGTATTTAACTTTTGTGAAGCTTTTAGTAATTGCAAATGAAATAATAGACATTTATACTTAAACGATGACTTTATTTATTGATATCGATAATAACAGGACCAGTCGAAATGATGATGCTCGGGAGAGGCCTACGTCCAGCAGTGGGCATCTTTCGGCTGAATAATAATGTTATTATGACTTTACTTTTGTCATTATAACTTTCTAAGAAGTAAGTATTTAAATGTACTATGGCAATATCCGGCATGGCTGTTATTTGGTTAACACAATCATAGTCACCTTCTTTCGGTCTTACAATACCACTTCAGATATTTCGTAATATACATTATACGATGACTTTATTTTATCGATAGCTATAGTCTAATAGTGTGAATACCCTCATCCCTAGTCTCTGTACAAAAGGTTACAAAATTAATTTTTACGGCCTGTCAAAAGTTTATCTTTCCCGCTCTGACAACAGCGAGTCCGCCTTAAGAGTAAATAGCATGGCTATATTTTGATTCATGTATGCTAAGTAGCGCTCCCTCTATGCTTTAGTACTTATTCTAAGGTTGTCATAGTGTATAGTCTGTGGTCAAAAGTTCGCGGTTTATTTTGTACGTTGGTGTTGTGTGTGATTTTTTTTTGCTAAATATTCGTTTCAAAGTAAGTTTATTTAAAAAGCTACTACCGATTTTATGCGTTACAAAAGTTGTTATGTTGTTACACAACAGTGTGATAATATGATAGTATGGCTATCTCAGAATAAGAATCAGAATTCTTTGCCGAAATGAATACACCTATCTACTCAATTATGGGTGTTCAGATGATTAATAATTACTTCTGATATATTAGGTAGGAAGTTATTTCTTATTCTTCAAACGCTTCTAATACAATGTTCAACACAACAGTGCTAAGATAGTATGGCTATTTCAGAACGCCTGCAAGAAAAGTACCTAGTTTCTTTGCCGAAATGAATGCACCTATCTACTCAAATATGGGTGTTCAGATGATTAATAATTACTTCTGAGATATTAGGTAGGAACTTATTTCTTATTCTTCAAACACTTCTAATACAATGTTCACCACAATTTTCTTATTTTGATAAAAATTTGACCAAAACACTTCAAACAAGATTCGAATGAGCTCCCTGCTTCATTTGACATTTCACATGGGCTTGAAATTCATTTCGGTGTTACGCAATACCAAAATCAGCCATAATACGAAGTTCCATTCATTCACTGGGTTTGAATTTCGCTGGTAATGGTGTTGTATGTGACAGCTATTTACACAATACGAAAGTGACAATTGAAATCCAGGCTAGGTTTCAAATGTCAAAAATGAAGTCCATGTCGATTACCAGTTGAGTTAGACAATAAGGCTGCGGGTCCAAGGCCTGACTTCGGGCTGCTACTGAGAAATTCCAATCGGAAAGCTCCAATAACACTTTGTCCGACTTGGGGATTTAACTTAGGACCTCACGCTCAGCAGTCACGAGTTTTTATCCTATCTGATTTATCCTATTTGTGCTCGTTATCATAATTTTCATCTTGTAATCGACCACAGCTGAACATGGGTGTTCTCATGGAATACTAAATTGAACGATTGTAAGTGCGTATACACGTAGAAAGCGCGTTGCCGGCGCCGATCTGCCAGCGCTTGTCGGTGCTGGTCCGCGCAGTTAGTCGGCTCAGGTAGTTGCTATGCTGTGTGGCGAACCTGCCGAGCGAGCATGAATCTTTTTATCGAGTCGATTCGAGAAATTTATCTATTCTAAACGTCAAATTTTACATAAATCAAATCAAATCTTTTATTGTGGGCGTAGGTTAAACAGATGTTGATATAAATTACAGTACCATTACGTCCTGCCTAGCAGGCATACAATAATTATTAGTTTGAAAACATTTCAAATGTTTCTTAATTATTTCAAAACATTGAATATAAAATTTTAACATTAAACATCATTACTATTTATTTAGGAAATCTTGGATCGTGTAGTAAGCTTTTTCAATTAAAAAATTACGCAATTTATATTTAAATAGTGGCAGTTCCTTAGTGTTTAAAATGTCTAGAGGTATCTTGTTATAAATTTTAGATGCCATACCAAAAAAACTTTTATCTAAAAGAGCAGTCTTATGTGGTATAGTAGCAATTTTTAATATATTATTTCTTTTCGATTTTAGTTCATCAAATAGATTTTTATTTTTATTTAAGATATAGATAAAATGACAACTGCTTTTATCTATAACTTATGTCAAATTGACGTTTAGAATAGATACATTTCTCGAATCGACTCGATAAAAAGATCCGTGCTCGCACCGCAGCGCCGACAAGCTCCGAACGTCGATACCTCATACATCAATTCACAAAAAAAAACTTTCCTTCTTTTCTTTTTCGAGTGCTTTTCCAATTTTGAATATAAGAATCACGAAAGATGTGGCCTGTGATAAAAAAAGGTTTAACAGTACCTAGATAAAAAGAAGATAAAATGACGTATGAGGATGATGATGAAAAAGTGATCCTACAGTACACCTCTACACCTTCCGGGGAATACAGGTATGAATGTGTTAATGTGTTACATTTTCATTTTTTTTCTATGTCAGTCAACATGGACGAACGTAGCAATGTCACCCAGTCGTTACGCGTCATCCTACGTGAGCGCCGCGAAGCGGCGCGGCGCGACGCGAAAACAACAAACAGTCGATACCTATTAAAGTGGCCTTCGTGACCAAATGCACGTGGAGTGCGGTGCGGCGCAGTGCGGCTCGAAACGAACGCTGTCAGTTGGCTTGATATTTTCACGTGAAATCGATGCGGTGCCGTACAGTGCTACTGAATGACGGCGGCGCGCGGCGAGCGGTACGCGAGCACGTAGGACAAAGCCGCCGCTTCGCACCGCATCGCGTGTCATCGCATCGCATCGCTTCGCAATTCGCGTCGCTTTAAACTGCCTACGTAAGACGTCGCGTTACAGTTCCAAGCGTGCGTAGAGTGTTAAATTGTAATCTAATCATTGGAAGGTAATTGCTATCCCAGATCTGCATTATATAGGATCAATCAGGTGCCGCTAATGCTATCCTAATTAAGTGTATTCCCTGGTATTGGTATTATAAATTCGTTTAAGGAAACCGAGATCCATTTATAAGGATTTACTTAAATGTTTTAAGACGTTTTAATTACCTTGGTAGTTGTTGTTCAAATAAGGGGTGGCTAAATGACATTTTCAACTAAGTGACTTCATTAATTTTATCTTCTCACAACCACTTTTCATTGTTTGTTTGTTAAAAAATAGAAATAATTCTTGTTATAATTTATAAGTACACATTATTTATAAGATTTCTAATTATAGATTTTCGTTTCATTTAACATACATATAATTTATACCTACATTTTTAAACATGTCTATAAAAAAAACAAAAAACATTTTAAAATATAAAAAACAAATTATAGATTTTATTATTAGGTATGTATGACTACCATATTTAGAAATTCTTTATTGTTCTCTGTGTAAATAAATTACTTTGTGAAAAACTGATTTTGTAAGGTTTACTATAAAAAAGGCTTGTTGGTTAAGGTACCGCCGAGCCGAGCGCTTGTTCAGTCATTCATCTTTGTTTAAAAGAAACCTACTAAGTTGGGGGCAAAGTTTTTACAATTCAATCACCATTTATATTGTAGAGGTCTAACCTACGAAAACAAGCTAAGGTCATATTCATAAAATAAACATATAATATCCACCACTACCACTAGGTCGCAAGCATGTCTGATGGGCGTGAGGTCATGGGTTCGATATCCAAATCGGGCAAAGTGTTATTGAGTTTTATCCGTGTGGAATTTCTCAGTAGCAACCCGGTGATTGGATTTGTGCCCGGTTGATGGCTATAGAATAGGCTCGCCCACTAATAACATGGGACTTAAAACATAACGGCGAAATGAGAGTGTACTATACACCTCTGTCCAACCCTTCGTGAAATACAAGCGTGATGGTATATTGTATGGTAAAATTTCAAGCAAAGCTAGTAGGTATTTAAAAACGTTAATCGGACAAAGGAGAATGGGCAAATTTCATATATCGGAAACCCAGATCCAACAGAAACGGCTTGTATTGGTATTTGTCACCCTTAATGTCCTAAACAATCCTGCATATTTTTTTTTTCCTCGGCTCCGTCTGTACCCATGAAGACGAGGTCAAAGATTGAAAAAGTGTCTGTTCGTGTATTATTGAAATTATTAAATATTTATTCTAATCATTATATCGCAATGCACTGCTGGGTATAGGCAGCTCCTATTAATCATCACCACACCAGGTGCTTGCTCAGATAATACACACATCAAAAGTGTCTAGGGATCAACATATATTTTTGCAATAACTTTTCTCCTGATTGATATTAATTAAAATTTTCTTTAAGGATTCATCAAATAAAGTGTTTTCGTTTGTCACAGTAACGATAAACCAAGTCACCTTTGCATTAATAAAGAAATTTGCCATTTTCCTAATAAAGGGATTTTTGACATTTGAACCACTAACACAAAAGTTCGAAAAAAAGACTGAAATAACAGTTTTCTTTAAAATTTTATTGGGTAACTTAAACAATTAATAATCCGTGTTTCTACCGCGAACACTAACAACACAAGAACATCGGTTTGGCATACTCAAAATGAGTTCATCCAAATCACGCTGTGGAATGACCGCCCATGTTCGTTGCAACAACAAAAAAAGGTCTTCTTGCGACTGGATACCCTCCATATTCGGCAGAGCTCTTCTCTGTAGCATATCCCATGCATGCTCAATCGGGTTCAAGTCTGGCGACTGAGCAGGCCAGGGCAGGACATTGATGTTAGCTGCGGCGAGAGTCTGTCTTACAACTCTTGCGGTGTGCGGTCGTGCATTATCATGCATTAACTGAAATAAGGGACCGATTTGCGCTTGTAGAGGAACGATGACGTCTGATACAATCGTCTCAGCATAAATTTGAGCGTTGAGGTTGCCTCTGATCCAAATCAACTCAGTTCTTCCGCCGATCCAAATACCCGCCCATACCATGATGGTTCCACCACTATAAGGATGGACTTCCTGGCAGGATTTTAATCGCTGTTGGCGTCCAGGGGTTCTCCAGTGTCGTATACGTCTTGTATCCGGTCTCATACCAAAACGAGACTCATCAGAAAAGCACACGAAACGCCATTGTTCTTCTGCCCAATTTCTGTGTCCAAGAGCCCATTGATATCGAATCCTACGATTGTGCATTGCTATAGGTGGTACCCGTAGCGGTCTTCGGGAATGAAGGTTCACTTCATGCAAGCGGTTTCTGACTGTTTGGTCGCTAATTAAGTTCCCTGAAGAGTGATGAAGCCTCACGGCTAACATCATGGCGGTTATTGTTGGAGCTCTTCGAGTTAAGATTTGAATGTATCGGTCTTGTCTCCGTGTGGTGCAGCGATACCGTCCTCCATGGCGCTCAGCCACGGTACCAGTGCTTCGGTAACGTGTCCAAAGTCGACTGATAACACTCTGACTTGTATTCAGAGCTAAAGCCACAGTACGTTGCCGGGAACCAGCTTCTATCATTCCCACGGCTCTGAGCATTTCTTCCCTGCTTAAATGACGTCGCCGCTCCATAATAACGTTGGTTTTAATCAGTAGTAGGGAAACAGTAGCACTAATAATGTCTTCAATGCGTTGTATGTTTTTATAGGGAAAATATTGACAGCTGATTTTCATCTTTTACTCGAATTTGATTCACAGTTCCTGATTCAAATTATGAAATGCACCAAAAAGGATCCATATAAATTTATAAAATCATAAATTTATTACAAAGCCACATCTCAATCTCAAGAAATCCGCATAAAAATGCTTGATCCCTAGACACTTTTGATGTGTGTAGATCAAAACATTACCAAAGTTGTAAAAGTGGTACAATACATAAATAAATAAATAAAACAGACACTTTTTCAATCTTTGAGCTCGTTTTCATGGGTCCAGACGGAGCCGAGGAAAAAAAAAAATATGCACGATTGTTTAGAACATTAAGTGTGACAAATACCAATACAAGCCGTTTCTGTTGGATCTGGTTTTTTTTTGCCCATTCTCCTTTCATGGTAATAAGTGCAACACTACGGTATTTATTTGATGTTATTAATTTTATTCATAAAATTACCTCTTTAATTTTAACCATGCACACCACAAACAAATATTGTACATTGAGATAATTACCATACGTAAATACATAGTTGTATTCGTTTGCGGTGACAAGGAAAATTCTTATTCAAAACGTGTAATTCAAGTCCGAACGAAACATCGATGAATACGATGGTGCAACCAATAAATAAAAAGCCCCAGTGACGAGTAAGTCAACATAATATGATGATAAGTTAATTTACATACGTGAAAGTGGACGGTGAAATATGAGAAATGTTGACAGCAACGGATTTAGGTCACTTCCTAATGGGACGCTCGTAAATAGGGTTGCCTTAAGTCCCCAATTTTGGGAGAACGTCCTGTTTACCTATATGAGTACCCTGCATCCGATGATAGTTAAACCATATATTATATAGTAGGACCTTCACTAAGGGGCTGAATAAGTTATTGACACTGCCACATATTTTATAAAGAGTAATACACATTTCGTTTAAACGATACAAAATACATGTTCCTTTTTTAAGTTTTTTTTCCTTTTGCCTCGTTTGAATTGAAAAAATAAAATTGAACCAGTCGACCATCAGTTTCATATCCTATTTCATTTGACTTTGGTGGGTATACATACGTTTTAGGCAGTCTCTATTTACTACTTTCAACTATATATTTTGACTTTTTAACATTCGGCACGTCCGACGATATAGATATGTACATAATTATGTACGACGCTTTATATAAATACAGTCAATTACATTTATAGCCATACATCTGAATACTGATCTGAAAAAAACATTCCTTTTACCAGCCGTAATATTTTAGAAACGTTGGAAATTATTGAAGATTTGTTCAAAATATCTAAGGGTTACATTATGAAAAGAACATTAAGTTTATAAAGAAAAAAAAACTGAAGAGAACTCGATTTACTTTTAATGCCTGCTTTATAAGTTGTTTTTTTTCTGTATTTTTTTTTTGGTCTTATTTGACAATTGTTGAACTATTGGCTGAAAGATTTATTCTTACATTTTGTTTTGATTTTCAACCTTACTTTGTTTATTTAAAGTCCCTTTAAAAAATGAAGATAAAAAAAGTAAGGCGAAATAATACGCTTGGACTGTAAGGGGACAAACTCTTATGGCTTAATAGACTAGAAATTAAACATTTTATTTCTCAATCTCCAGTCAATAATCTCGTTTGGACTTTTGTCACATGTTTTTTTTTTATTATTCCTTTTCTATGTAATTTAATGAGTGCCGTTCAGCCCTAGATCTTCCCGCTATTGTTTTGAAGTTGTCTACCCGTTTAGCTGCACTTGCCACAGTTTTTAGTTTCAAGTCCATATTGCACCCGTTACAATAGACTGATTACAATTACAATGAAGAATTGCAGTACCCAGACATTCTTAATTTTATATACCTTTATTTAATCGACCCTCTGAGATCAATCCTACACGGTACGGTACAGCCATAGAGAGTCCCTGTGGTTTTGCGTCGTATTAATTATGGATTATAATTATCTAAAGGGTCGTACCTTAGATCTAAGACAGAGAATTCTTTCTAATTCGTACGTAAAGGAGGGAAAATAATAATTGTCAAGACAAGACGGAAGTAGTAAGCCACGCCAAAACATTTCGGCGTGACAAGATATCGTAAATAAAACAAGAAATTAATCTGAAAGCAAAAGTGATGTTATTTTCTTTTTGAAGCGGAAAGTTGTCAGGTCAGCGAGCAGCGTGTTATCCGTGTTATCCAACAAGCAGTGAGAGCGTGATACTTTCCTGTTGGCGTCGATTTTTCTAGAATTCAACAGGGACCGTTAATGAGGGACTCGTGTTAATTAAGGTTATTATGCTCACACTTCCTATTTCATACCACACTACTTATGAGCTTGTTTTTCAGGCAAATACGGAACCGAAAATAATTGTTTGATTTTGGTTATTTATTATATCAGCCACGATGTCAGCCCTTAAATATGTACAGCTTAAAATAGACCTCCTAATGACCGCTTTAGAAAACAAAGAGAAATATTGTCAGAATCACCAGAATGACAGACGGATTGTTAATCGCAACATGATGTTGTTCATAGCACTCCGGAGGATGGTGCTGTCTCTTGATAACATGACTACTTTTCAGAAGTGACAGAATACTGATTTCATATTACCACGTTTGGCAAACGGATCGGTGATCAACTGATAACACAGTATTTGCTCAGGAGATGACGATCCGGATTCTTGACTAAATGGCTTTGACGCGTTCTAACGCGTCTCTAGAAGAGTGGCTTTTCTATGCTATGAGCTTGTTTTTCTAGCAAATACTGAAACGAAAATAAATGTTATATTTTGGTTATTTATTTAAATATCTACCGCTAAACGTAGACCTCGTAATGATCCCCAGAGAAAGCAGAGAGAGATATTGCTCTAATCACCACGCTATGCAGATGAATTGATGATCGTTGTATTGTTATTAGCACAAAGAAAGACTACCCATAAGTTGCCTTTCACGACACTCAGGTTAGAGTTGGTCTTTTCATTGTTGAACTACACATCCTGCGAATTTTGCCGATAGTTCACTACCTAATCTGTGATGTAATCGATGCATATATTGCTTTGTTGTTACTAACTTTAAACTCATCTATAACTTTAAGTTAGGGTTATTACGGCCACCGTGCATATTGATTGATGTTAACTACACTATACCGTCCATTAATAGCTTAGTTTAACTATTTTGATGGACTTTTTGTACATGGACGCTGAAGAGCAAACTGATCCTTTTGTATAGTGTACATAAGTTACCTATTGTGTAGTTCTGTACTTCGCTATTTGATCATGTTTTGGAGGTAATTAATATTTTTGACCTGATAAAACTTCTTCTAAGGAATCCAGTCAAAAGGCTGGATCGCATTATCCCCTGAGCAAATTCTATGATCAGCTGATCATCGATCCGTTTGCCAAACGGTCATGTTGAGTCAGGCAAAGAGTTATACCGAGGAGGCCCGCTGTGGCGGACCGGCACCAGCCGGGGGTTGCGGAAGTATCGTAAGTTCCCGCGACCTCCGGCGCAGGTGTGAAATGGAACACCAGGGTGGTTTTAGTCAGTAAGAGTCTGACAAACCCCTCCGCCCACCCAAGGGCGGAGGACATCCGTGAAGATTTCCACCCCGCAAAATAAGGCAAAGAGTTATTGTGTTTTTCCGCGTGGAATTTCTCAGTAGCAGCCCGGAGTCTGGATTTGTGTCCGGTTGATGGCAGTAGACTCGCCTCCTATTACATGGGACTTAGACATAACAGCGAAATGGGGGTGCATTATACACCTCTGCCTGTCCTTCGGGGAATACAGCGTGACGTTATGTTATGTTTACAATAATTAGCGCTTTAATCAAACAACTACTAGCAAGTGAAATTGTAAAGAGAAATAACTAGTTCATATTATCTTTATCGCGCGTTACATGCAATTTTCACAGCACAAACAAAGCATAATTCTACATCAGGCGCTTAATGAACTCTAGGTTAAAATTGTCAGAACAAAGGGTAATAGTGGGTACTAATCCGATAAGGTAATAGATGAGGTAATATCGCTTTAACAAGTACAAAATATCAAGACGAGCTAAATCTATTATGTAAGATAGATGCTTGCTCCTCGATGTTTTCTCATTAGCTCCTGCAAAGTTTAGTTTATTTACTAGATCTCGTCGCCCGGGAGTGAAAACCTCGGGAACGCATTTGCTCATTGCACGGTTCCTGTCGGCTTTTACGCGGATGAAGTCGCGGGTAATAGCTAGTCAATTATATTTATTAGGAATGTTATATCTATACATATAAAAGGAGAAGCTGACTGACTGACTGACTGATCTATCAACGCACAGCATAAACCGCTGGGATTATAAACTTGAAATTTTGACAGTAGGTTCCTTTTGTAACGTAGGCATCCACTAAGAAGGGATTTTTCGAAATTCAACCCCTAAGGGAGTTAAATAGGGGATGAAAGTTTGTATGGAAAATCGTCACTTAACGGGTTCAAAATTTCACGCAAGCGAAGCTGCGGGCGAAAGCTAGTACCCAATAAAGGCTAATTTCAGTGCCTACAAACTAATTTCACATAGAGTGGCTCTTTTATAAGATATAGTATTTATGCATCGTGATAAAATAAAAACCAGCCAAGTGCGAGTTGGACTCGCGCTGTGGCAGACGTGTCCCTAGGTTCTCAGGAGATCCTGGGGTCGTCTGCTACATTGCAATGTAGCAGACGACCCCAGATTCTCTTTAGCTAGAGACACGTCTGCTAAAGCACACGAAGGGTTCCTTAAGTACTATTATCTGTAAGAACGGCAAAAAATCACGTTTGTTGTATGGGAGCCCCCTTAAATATTTATTTTATTCTGTTTTTTTGTATTTATTGTTATAGCGGCAACAGAAATACTTCAACTGTCTAACTATCACGGTTCATGAGATACAGCCTGGTGACAGACGGACAAACAGACAGATGGAAAGCGGAGTTTTAGTAATAGGGTCCCGTTTTACCCTTTGGGTACGGAACCCTAAAAATGACCAAATTGCAACTCCGAGGTTTTCACTACCGGGCGACGATATACAGCAGTGATAGCCTAGCGTTTGAACCCTTGCTTTCCATGCAGGAGGTTCTGAGTACGATCTCGGCCCGCAACCCTGACTTTTCGAATTCATGTGCAGATCAGAATTTGATTATCACTTGCGTTAACGGTGAAGGAAAAACATCGTGAGGAACATCATATCAGAGAAGGCTGCATAAAGTTCTAGATGGTGTGTACTTGTGTAACCCGCACCAGAGTGTGGAGTTAGGCCTAAACCGTTCACATTTCATTAATGTAACAAGTATTAAAACTCTTTGAACTAATATCAAAATTAGGTTGCCTACCAAACAAAATGGTACTAAAATCTGTTTTAATTTCATTTATTTAAATGATGGAATCAGGCGTTACTTTGCGGAAATTCATGACATAATAAAATAAATAAAATAAAAAAGCCTTTTATTTCCAGTTTTTTCTGAATAACATAGGTGATGATGCTGATGAACTACCTTTGTACTGAGATAACAATACTAATTAGAAAAATATATAAATTAATATCTAAGTAACCTAAACTATCTTATTAAATATCTAATTATTATTAATATAAAAAACACAATATTTAAGTACCTAGGTAGGCACTGGTAGGTATATTTTTTCACTGGAACCCCCTCTCAGGTAAAGGCCTCCTCCAAAGCTTTCCATTTGTCTCGGTCTTGGGCTACTTTTTGCCATTGTGGACCAGCAATTTTTTTAACGTCGTCTTCCCATCTTGTGATCGGTCTTCCTCTATAACGTTTTCCCGATGGGCCTTTCCAGAACGTTACTGTTTTTGTCCATCTACGATCATTAAGACGTGCTATATGACCGGCCCACTTCCACTTTAACTTTTGACTATAGCTGAGAGCATCTATCGCTTTTGTTTTCGATCTTATTTTAGTGTGCTTTATTTTCTGTATTTTCTTAATATTTAACATACTGCGTTCCATTCCTCGCTGACATGTGTTTATTTTATTCTTTATTTTGTTGGTAAACTTCCATGTTTGACATGCATACGTCAGACAAGGAATGAGACACGAGTCCATGACTCTTTTCTTTAACTTGACAGTAATTTCGCTTTTAAATATTTCCTTGTAACTCCAATACTTATTCCAAGTTTGTTTGACTCTTCTCTCTACTTCTAGTTCATTATTGTCTCTGTTGAATCCAATTTGTTTTCCCAAGTATACATATTTATCCACATAATCTAATGGGTCATTTTCGATTATTACTTTTGATTTTTTGAAGTTGGTCATGAGTTTGGTCTTTGTGATATTCATTTCTAATCCCACTTGTCTGCTTGCTTTATGTAGAGTGTCTAACATATATTGTAGTTGTTGGCTCGATTCGGATAATAAAACCAAGTCGTCTGCAAATCGTAAGTGGTTTAGGTATTTACCCTGGATATTTAAGCCACAATTTTTCCAGTCTAATTTGCTAATGATAGATTCTAATACGGCAATAAAAATTTTTGGGGATAGGGGATCTCCTTGTCTGACTCCTCTCTTGACTGGAAAGTTTGGGCCAATGGTTTCGAGTTTGACTCTACTCGAGCTGTTACTGTATATGTGTTTGAGTATTTTTATGTATTTTTGCTCTACATTTTGGGCTTTTAGAGTGTTCCATATACTTTCGTGTGAGATTGTGTCAAAAGCTTTTTGGTAATCGATAAATGTGATATACAGCGGTCTCTGTTGTTCTTGATATTTTTCAATTATCAGTTCTAATGTGTGGATGTGGTCTATAGTAGAAAAATTCTTTCTAAATCCCGCTTGTTCGATAGGTTGATTTTCCTCTAGTGTTATACTAATTCTTTGATTGATTATTGTGGAGAAAATTTTATATATACTTGGTAAAAGGCTTATCGGCCGGTAGTTGCTGATGTCTCTTGGGTCTCCTTTCTTATAAAGCAAGATAATATTAGATTCAGACCATTGAGAGGGTGTGACACCAGTTTCAAATATCAAATTAAATAATTTTGTTAGTGGAGCAGCTAATATGAAGCAGGCGGTTTTTATGGCATCGTTAGTGATGTTATCTGATCCCGGGCTTTTGTCTGGTTTCAGTCTTTTTATTGTTTCAATAATTTCTGTACACTCTATTGGTTCTATGTGGGATTGTGACGTTTCAATATCGATGTAATCATTTTCAATGTGGTTTGTGTCTCTGGCTAAGTCTGCTGCACTATATAGTTTTGTATAACAATTTGTAGCAATATTTATTATGTCTTTTCGGTTATAAGTAGTATCTCCCGACTCTTTCAAACCAAATTCATGACATACAGAAATGCAAATAAAATATCTAGCTTTAATTCCGCTGAACAAGATCGCTAGTTTGGATGCAGTATGCAGCACCACCCTCCCGCCCACAAATATAATGCACATGCAGAAAGAGTGAAAAAATAATGCAACATGCAACCAAACCAATACACGACACGTGTTTCGCCCCTGCACGGGGCATCCTCAGGATATGTTGACTCCTCGACCGCTAGGACGCGATTCGCGTAAATAGCGATAAAAAGGGCGCTAATTGTGAGTTCACCCAGAACACAGCAGAATAGATCCAACTCCTCTGCGATGAGATTAAGAATGAGGAGCGCACGCGAGCGGCGCTTCGTCCACCAGCTTGGTGCGGCCTCGCGGCACCGCCAGCAGTCGCGGTGCCGCGAGTTATGTCGCTGTATGTCCAAAATTTGATGGTAGGTAACTACGCCCATACATTACACATAAATACGGTTTTTATGGGATTATTCTGCAAAATAAAAGCTACATATTTAAAAATAAATTATGTTTTTTCAACATAAAACCTCACGTCAATATTTTTTATTTTGTTATTGCTATTTTTTCTTTTTACTACATTGTCGGGAATATTTTTACATTTTGAAGAGTTGTTGGGATTAATAATATGAAGTAGGTGGGGTTACGCTTTTTGTTGTTAAATTGTCGCTCCCGCCCTTTGTTCCCGGCTTTTCAATTAAACGGTAATTCACATGGAGCTATCGCGTCACTTATAAAAACGAGTAATTTGGCTTCAAAATTGAATTCAGATTGTTCTCAATATTATGTTGTCGTGTGTAATCTTGCTTGAGGATAATAATTATACACTGATTTTTTAAAGTTAATTGTGTGTTTATTATGTAATTTGGTAATAGTAAATAACAATATCGTGATTTTTTATACTTTTTAAACTAGTTTAAGAAAGGCGGAGGTATTGATGGATCAGTTTGTAATCTCCACCTACAAGAGAATGAGTGGGTGAGCAAATGGTTCAAAGAGATAAATATTCTTCTCGACATTTCCTCTTTAAAAAAAAAAAACACTAGGATTTCTCCTTTAACGTGGGTGCGTTTACAGACACAAGTCTCACATAAACAAACGCCCAGACCCGAAACAACTATCTATAGGCCATACAAATTTTTGTTCCATGCGGGAATCAAATCCACAACCCGTAGCGCAGAAGCAAATCGCTCAACCACTGCATCAAACATGTCGTCATTTTTTTTTCTAAACGCAGGCACAATTAATTCTATCAGCAAAATCGTTTCAAACTTATCATCAGATTCTTTGACGTCGCAAAAGTTTTGTTTCTATCTATACAGCACATCTGTTAAGCGCTTCATCAAATCGAGACCGCGCTTTATTTACCATATTAACCTGAAACTTGTTTATTAGCACACAAGCTAAGTCTTGCGTGTATGTATAGTGAGGACTAAATTGCATCTCAAAAGTTTCTGGAGAGAGCGCAAGACAGTTACATTCATCCGACATGGAACGTTGTAGGATGTAAACTTATTTATCACACCGCGGAAGTGTATAATGTGATGGTAGATGAGTCGAGCACATGCAACACTGATATCTATTCTATAACGCTATGATTAGACAGTTCTACATGTAGTTATGGTATCTTCTTCTATCGTGTCGACACGAGCTATACGAGAATAAGTCATGCCGTGGTGAAAAGATTAGCCAGTCAGCAAGGTTGGTAGCGAGGCTGACTGCCCAGGGTGCGCCGGACGTACAGTTTAAGTATCGTCACTCGTGGAGGCACTTTTCATGCACCCCAGTTATGGTATAATCTATACGAAGTTACAGTACGACACAACTAATAAGATACATCGATGTACCGTCCGCGAGGCCTAAGCTGAGCTTTGCATTTGCGTGAGAATGAATGCAGACGCGTCCTTTGCTTGGTTTAAACCGGTTTATACTGTTTTTTGGCAATCGATTCTATGTGCACTCACACAAATGCAAAATTCAGCTTACGCCTCGCCAGTTGTACCTGATCGAACAACCAACTAAACGCTCATTTTCGCGCCACTCACATTTATTGTGTCAGCGTAAAGATCGTTTTTTACTGCAGTACTAATAAACATTTGCGGTCTTGAAATTGCATTCAGTTCGGAAGTGATCGGTTTTACGAAGTTTGCCGATGCGACTTCTTAGTTGTGTCTTACTTTATACCAATTAAGAAGATTAAGCGTGACATGCATTTATACTGTCACGCTTTTGATCCAAAAGATTGAGGAGCTCGTGGCTAAATAATTACAGCCGCATAGACCGATCTTCCGGGTTAAGCCACGCTTGCCGAGGTTGGTCTGTGGATGGGTGACCATTTACCATAGCGAGTTTCCTCCGTAGCTCGGAAAGCACGTAAAGCCGTTGGTCCCGGCTGTCATTTGTAGATCTTTGACAGTCGTTACTGTTGGTCTGAAGCCAGAAAATCTGACAACCAGTCTTACCAAGAGTATCGTATTACCCAGTTACTGGGTTGTGGAGGTCTGATAGGCAGTCGCTCCATGTAAAATACTGATATTCAGCTGCATCCGGTTCGACTGGAAGCCGACCCCAACATAGTTGGGAAAAGACTAGGCAGATGATGATGCTTTTGATCCAAAAGAAATTAGGTAGAGGTAGGCAGAGAGGTGAGAGAGACTACCCTAGGTACTGCAAATGTAAGTAATTTGAAATTTTGGAGTTTTCAGATATACGGGGTGGATATGATAATACAACAATAAATGATACCACGTGTTCTATAAGATGTGTACACAATAAGTCAGTTACTTCCAAGCACATTTTTTTTCGCATGATTTTTCAATTTCACTCATTCATGTAGATGAAGGGACGTTGCAGTGGAAACTTATGTTAACTATATTTATCCAACACGTGTAAATAAAGATAATTTTGGTTTAAACGGGTCATAGATTTACATAACTTCGCGTAGAGATCTTGATATTCGTAAAATTATTAAATCGTACGAAAATTCCTGTGACTAAACTATTGAATGTACATGATTGATTATTTATGTCTGGTCTTAAAACTTATCATAGAATACGTAGTATCATTTATAGTCGTATTATCATATCCGACCCGTATTGTTAACGCTTGTAACACTCCTTTCCTGTATTCCCGCCAAAATCATACATCCAATTCCAAAATCCCACCAAAATTATTGCCGCCGTGCGTCTCCGCTAGAGGCGCCACTTTCAACGTTGCTGCTTAAAAACTTTTCGGCCGCCATTAACTCGCGCGCGCAATATTAATTCAAATTAATCAAATTTACCGTAAAAAACCTCGCTAAACTCACTGCAGTGAACTTTAAAACCGTAACATGAACATTTAAAACCCATAATATACACGAACAAAGTGTTGTGAGTGAGTGTGCAACGAACGAGCAGCGGTCGCCGCGCCGCGCCGGCCGGTAAGTACCCCCTACCCCGTCTATTCCCTTCGTTCCCGTTGCAAGTTGTTTTCGTGTCTTACTCTGCAGGAAATTTACTCCAGGCAAAATCAAAAATAATATCAATCTAAAATATCGGCCGCTGGCTTACGGCTACCTACAACGCCGTTCAAGTCACGCTATACTATACTAGCTTTTGCCCGCAGCTTCGCTTGCGTGAAATTTTATAGCCTCGTCAAGCCCCTTTTTAGGTGTAGTTACAAAATCCATAAAGTACGTCTTTTATTATTTACTTTGAAGAGTGTTCGTGCCAAATTTGAAGTCAATAACCCAATAAGAATTTTCATACGAATCTCCTAACTTCGAAAAAACTTTCATCCCCTTTTTCACCCCTTGGGTAGAATTTCCAAAAACGCTCGCACATTTGTATGTTTATTTCTAACCAGAAGCCTAAATATTTAATTCCGAGCTTAATACTTCAAAAATAACAGATTTCTCATCCAAACTTTCGACACTTATCTCCTCTCGACACTTATCGACCTCTTAGTGGTTGAATTTCCAAAAACGCTCAAACACATGTAAGGTTATTTCTCACTAGAAGACTAAGTATTAAATTCCGTGCTTCTTACTTCAAAAATAACAGATTTCTCATACAAACTTTTGACACTACCCTTTAGGGGTTGAATTTCCAAAAACGCTCAAACACCTGTACATTTATTTCTAACCAGAAACCTTAATATTTAACTTAAAAAATGACGGACTTACATACAAACTTAAATACTCTATTTCACCCCTTTAGGGGTTGAATTTCGAAAAATCCCTTCTCAGTGGATGTCTACGTTACAAAAGGAACCTACTGTCAAAATTTCAAGTTTCTAACCCCAGCGGTTTAGGCTGTGCGTTGATAGACCAGTCAGTCAGCTTCTCCTTTTATTTAAATAGATAGATAGAAGATGGAGCTAACTTTTAAAAAAGGTTGGCAACTTTTTGTTCATAAACCGTTTTTGTAACATGATCAATTAGGGGCTCGTAACTAATTAACAACCGCGCCGATCATACGATTTGCGAGGTTAAGCAGCGCTTGCTGCGGTCAGTCCGTGGGTGGGTCTCTATTCGTTGCACATTGAGATCCCTCCGCTCCTTAGATAACACGCTAAACCGTCGGGCCCGGGTGTCATAAGGATACCTATGACAGTCGTTACGGGTAGTCAAAAGAATGAAATTCTGACGACCTGTCTAGTCTTAAGATATCGGCCAGTGTCTGGGCAGTGCTCAGTGACTGGGCTGCGGAGGTCTGATGGCAGTCGCTCCGTATAAAATACTGGTATTCGGTTGCATCTGGTTAGGCTGGAAGATGACCCCAACATACTTGGGAAAAGGCTAGGAGGAAGATACAACAATAAAAAAACTGTGTTCTGTGAAAAACCTAAGAGTTCTTTCTAGCTCTTAAGAATTTTTGAAACAATGAAAATATTATTTTTCGACTTTTAAAACGTTCTGACATGATCCGCTGGTATTCGAACGTGAGTACAGAACTATTCCTGAAAAGTATCAGGAATAGAACTCATTCGTATGCGAGAAGAACTCTCTTCTATTTCTGATCTGCTACAAAATGATCTGCTGCGGAAAGTTGGCAGATCGTTTTGTCAATTGTCTTATTTTTAAGGTAAAACTGCCAGAACTATTTCTATAAATATTGTAGAATTCAGCTGCATGCGATAAGAACTCACATTTATTTTCGATCTGACAATGACCTGCTAAGTTCACTAACATAATAATCAGTTTCATTTTAATGCTGACTGTGCAACTTTTAACAGTGTGCCGAAAATGATTTTATTTCCTATGTGAGCCTACTTATATCATTATTAATTGAAAATATGTAGATAGACTTAACGCTGAAAATTATTCCAACAAGAAAATCCAACTAGGATTTCATGATTGGTACCAGCTCAGCCTTACACGACGTGCTTATGAGCAGCGAAAATTAAACTGCAGTTGAAAACCAGCATTTTACTAAGCGAATTTAAAACAGTTTCATCACTTTAATGTTTTCGCACACTGCTGAAACTAGCACGGGATTAGTCAAATCAGAGTACCGTATATTTTCATACTTCCGTATCGGTACCTGTTAGGGGGCTATTACACTCTCATAGATCTATGAGTCATAGATATATCGGCCCCTGGGGCATAATTCTCCTAAAATAAATATTGATAAATCACAACCGAACCAAGGTCGAACCGTTCAAACAGACAGTTCTCAATTTCAAAAGCTATCAAATTGTTTGACACAAAAAACAAAATCAATCATTTTGAAAGTTTTCGAAAACATAAACTGAGTGACGGTTGTGGTTCGATTGCGTTTTAACAACAATTTATGTTAGGAGAATTGGGCCCCTGATAATACAATACTGTTGTAACTCAAACTGTGACTTTTTTCAGAATCGACGGAAAATTGATTATTCACTTCCTACAATCAATTTTCCGTCGATTCTGAAAAACGTCACATTTTGAGTTACAACAGGATTGTATTATCAGTGCGATATGATAATGTAGTATAGACATATGAATAATTTCTCCATACAAAGATATGACTCTAGAGATCAAATAAGACATATGATCCTATATCGTCACCCTCCGCGCTAACTGTCTTACCTAGTAATTGATAATTTTTCAGATAAATTCTCACAGAGTGACGTATCTGCAATAGCAATAATTAAATAGATACCTTAGGGCTTTAGGGCAACTACTAACTTAAAGAGTAAGCCAAAAGCAATATAAAAAAGTTATTAATCTATACTATTAATAAAACTCAAAGTGCACTTTGTCTGTACATTAAATATTTTTCCAAAATTTCGATTGGGGGTACTATACTATCGATACAGAAACGAAAACAATTTTTTTTGGAATTATTGTCTGCCTGTCTGTCCGGGCATCACTTAAAATCTCGTGGATGGATTTTGATGGAACTTTCGTTGATGTATTGCGTAAAAAGTGACAATTATGCTGGTATATATACCATTACGCTATTATTCATAGGAGACGAGCAGCGGTACAATATTTAAAACTCCGTGGATGGATTTTGATGAGACTTTCACTAAAATGTTACATAAAAAGCTGTGCTTATGCTGGTACATATATCATCACGCTATTGTTCATAGAAACCGAACAGCAGAACATTATTTCCACATACTACGACATATAAGCTTAATATGTCGGATAGGTACCTATCCACGGATAAGTTTAATACGTGAGATATGTAGTATCGCGCTACTTACAATAGGGACTGAGCAGGATGCTTCCTAAGAATCGTGCGATTCTGCGGTCCCCACCCCGCCTCACTTTTACCTCGTCTGTCACCCGACGGATCGTTGTCAAATAACTTGCTATAAATAGTAGACCGGCTTGTGATATAGCGTGTGCGTCCGCCCCATCTTGACTTACGCTAGCGTCGTGTTCGTACACGTTAAGCCTTCCCGTTTCATATCCTTCCAAACTCTCCAGAATCGAGTGAAGCGCAGAGCCGCGGCTGCCCCGTGGTTCATGCGTAACGTTCAACTCCATCTCGATCTTAAAATGCCAACCATCAGGCAATACCTCAAACGCATTTCCAAGCGTTACTTCGATACTGCCCCCCACCATCCGAACCCCCTAGTCGCCGCAGCGGCCGACTACAGTCCCTCACTAATAAGTAAAGTTCGCCGTCTCAGGCACACACTTTTAGAACCCGATGACGAAATTACCCTCCTCCAGGAGGCGAGTAAATGGACCAGCACTCTACATAATGTCCGCCGCCGCCCAGCATACCATCCTCGCCGACGAGGCCCGTCGCGACTACCCACCGCCGCCGGTCACGATCCACCGAGCTCTCCCGTCATAGAGCCGGTCGTCTCTTCAGACTCCGCAGTCACACCGATAATTCAGCCCTCATCAAGCTGTCTCCCCCCCCTATGTCCACGCCAGCAACGCCCTAAGCCAAGATCCGAGTCCCACTAGGGGTCGCCCTTAGTGCTGTTGTTGCAGGTAGTCATGATGTTAGTGTAGTACAAGTAGTTAGCTTAGATTAAGTATTTTACTCCCACCTCATTGGCTGGAGAGCCTTCAGGAAACGCCAATAACTGCCCGGTTACGTAGAAATGGTCCCCTAGCCCCCTACCGTTTAGGCTAGTTATTGTTGAAATTAGTGATTAATAAACATTTTTATTTAACTTTTGATAAAAAATTACAATTTAGGATAAAAAACACAAATAACAAAAAGTCACTAAAAACTAAAAAAAAACTTCACTTTTTATTTGTTTTTCTCTTGTTTAATTACGGGTATGCCCTCCTCTTTTGGCTATGCACTCCTGTAGCCTGGAATGCATGCTCTCTATCAAATGGCTGACGTTTTCAGCTGGGATATCTTCCCAGGCACTTTTCAAAGCATCAATCAGTTGGTGCTGGTTGTAGACCTCTTGCGCATTCTCTCTAACCCTTCGTTTTAATTGGTCCCACATGTGCTCGCTCGGATTTAAGTCCGGACTGTTTGCTGGCCACGGCAACACTTGAATGTGAGAGCCTTCCAGTACAGACTGGGTCGCTTGAGCTATGTATGCACAGGCATTGTCTTGCATCAGGATGAACCCAGGACCCATTCGCTGTGCAAATGGAATCACATGAGGCCTGATGACTTCCTCAATGTAACGCTGAGCAGTTACGGAACCTTCATTTAAAATAGCGAGTTCAGTTTTGCCATGGAAGCTTATTCCACCCCAAATCATTACATTGGGTCCACCGAAATGGTCAACCTCGTGAATGCAGCCATCAGAAAATCGCTCGCCACGTCGCCTCCATACTCTAATGCACCGATCGTCATTAAAGAATTTAACTTTACACTCGTCGGTGAAAAGCACCATGCTCCACTTGTTTATGCCCCAGTCTAAATATTGACGGGAGAAACTTAAACGATTTGCACGTTGAGCCATGGACAAAGGAATTCGAACAACTCGACATTTTGAAGTTTGCTGGTCTTCGTGCAATCCGTTACGGATCGTTTGGTCACTGACGCGAGTACCCGTTGTCAACCGTAGGCGATTTTGTAACTTACGAGCCGTCACTGTGCGTTCTCGCCAGGCACTTAACCGGATGTACCGATCCTCGTGAACAGTTGTAATGCGAACTCTACCCGAACCAGGTCTTCTTGCAACACTACTAGTCTCTTGGAAGCGATTCCAAGCATTTTGGATAGCTGTCCGAGAAAAACCCAGATGCAAAGCCACAGACCGCTGCGAAATTCCTTCTTGGATCATTGTAACGGCTCTGGTTGCAGTAATTACGTCTATATGTCTTCGTACTTGTGGCATATTAACATAAGATGTTACATAAACAAATTAACTAAACAAAAAACGATTATTTCAGATTACCATAAAGATAATCGAAACAAAACTTAAAGAAAAATCGAAACAAAATAACAAGAAAATTTTAAATTCATTTTTTTTTAAATGATGGCCAGCATTTTGGTCTCAAGTACAAAATCAAAGAGGTTAAATATTGAAGAGTTTGTAACATCAAAATTTTGTTACTTATTAATTACATAACGTTCATTAAATTACACTGAAATGTGAAAATAACGAGTGGCTCTTATTTTGTTTTGAGTAGTATATAGCGTATTTATAACTGCGCTGTATGGCAATTTCACGAAGTTTTGATTTGGTGTTGCATGTCATGTCAAGTTCCGTACTTAGGCAATAAGCTGGTTGTACTAAGTCTTTTGTATGTAGCCGTTCAATGGAGGTGTTTGAGTTTGCAACACGAAATAGATCGCAACGAAACTAACATAAATAGGATACATAAGTAGATTATCATATAATAGCCCCTAAAACATGTTTTCCTGAAATTTATCGAGTTGAACCGCTACTATTTCTGTAAATGATGCACTATTTTAGCAACTGAAAAACCAGCCACGTGCTTGTCAGACCAAACAGAATGTAGGGTTCCGTATTCAGTACGGCTATAAGATATTTTGGTCAAGTGAAATGTATGGTATACAAATCAGGTTCAAATATAATGTAAATTTATATTACAAACTTATTTTCGTAGTTTATTTACGTTTCACTTTTTACACACATAACTACATATCATAAGTTGATTGACTATGACTCGTAAACATTATATAGTAGCCTGATAATATTATTCCTTTTAATTTCTTGATATGCTACTATCGTGAATACTTTACTTCGGAGGTAACGTAACTCTAACAAAATTAACCACTTTATTTCGTAAATGGATCCGTGTATCGAAAAAGTGTTTACGAAATCCCCCAATATTTTTTGAAAGACCTATTTATCAATTCCCCTCCTCGATGGGGTTAGCGAATATCATCTATAATCAAACCCATCAATATTTTTATAGTACCCTAAAAAATATTTTATTTGTTTCTTCTTAACTTTTTAGGCGTTATAAATATGTAGATTTAACCATGCCACACTAAATTAGCTTTATAGTAGATACTAATAGTCTTTGAGTAAAACGGCTGTGACATACAAACGGACAGGCGGACATGCCGAAAATATACGGGTTCCTAGTGACTACGGAATAACAAAAACGTACCTAATTCGGTAACTAATGAACACTGTTAGTACTGTTACGGATTACGAGATTTTTTTTAAAACAAAAGAAGAATATTTTTAGACCTAGTAGGTCCGGCTCCGTTTCTTGCATTAAAATATTCTTCACAGTAGTGGTTTAAAATCAAGTAATTACTCACCTACTAAACCTGCAATAAGCGCAGCCGCACGCGATATATCGCGCGCGACTGCGATCGGCCACGATGCACGGAATTGTACCTTAAGAGATTTTGAAATTGATCACTAGACAGAGATAGCACTACAGGGCGATGACGTCATACGTCATGAACTTCATAGTAACTTCACATCACTCCGTACAGTGTTCATTTCGCGCAACAAGGACAGAAATTGCCCCCTCCATAATGTTTACAGGCGTACACCTATTTAACTCCTTAATTTTATATCATTTTATTATTTTTTCGACAAACATGTCCGTTCTATATCTTCTTTGAAAAGATATTAATTTCTTGGTCATTTTTAAAGTAATCAACTACCCTATTTTGATCTTTTAACTTGGGCATTTGAGCAAATAAATCTGATTGGAGCTAGTTTTAATACGACTGTGATCGGATTGTGGAAGCAAGGCGATTATAAACTTCTATTCGTCTATCTCCTATCCTACTCTTCCATAGAATTGTTTAATCCTACTGTAATATTATTATTTATTCTCAGGGGTCATTCATTCATAGGATTCATTGCCCTCATAAGTTCAGCTTTCAGCATGAACATCCCTTTGCTTATGTTTTTATAGGTTATTCCCTCAAATTGGACCGTGTTGTGCAAAAATGATCCAACCCACAAACTTTCCAAAATGAATGTGTAAATTATTATTGTTCCAAGAGTATTGAATCACTTCTGCTATACTTACATGTTTAGACTTAAACGTAGTTGTGGATTGGAATAACCTATCATAAAAAAATATAGTTGACTGAATAAAGTAAGTCCTTTCCACATGAAAATTATGATCATTTTCGATAGTTTAACATATACCTTAATTTTGGCAAGTTTGTGGGTTGGATAATTTTTGCACAACACGGTCCAATTGTCCGAATCAATGAGGCCTACCCTTTCTAATTTTTTATGCCGATTCACACACGTCGAACGTGATGCTTTACACCAAAACTAATGCATATTAAAATGTACGTAAACATATTTTATAACGTAATGTAATATTTATATTTTTGCTCTATAAATGCAAAGTATGTCTCTATTTATTGGTAGTTACGGAAAAGTAGACGCAATAAGCAATAACATGACATTGCAGAAAATGTTACGTTCGATATAGACTAAACGTTTGTTTTCTTAGTAAAACCACAATAGAGCTGAAGTGCGGTTGCACTGCAGTTCCATTGTAATGATAAACTCTAGTTGTAGAGTTCTCAAGACTTCTCCAGAAAATTTTAAATTCGAATCCTTCATTCAGAAGGGGGCGTACCACGGGTTTGTTATTCCCGAACTCGCAACAGCAAAACAAAGTTAATATAAATAAGAAAAAAAAAAAGTGAAGCTGGAATGAGTTTTATGATCATAGTAGCCTCCTTCGTTGTTACAAAGACGAACAGCTGTTACCGGGGAAGAATCCGAATAAAGTGCGGTACCACTTACACTTCGGAGTGTGAAGAAATTGGTTCCGAGAAAGACCGGCAACGACATATTGATACATTATACATACAACAATGATGTAAGGAATAGTTATCGATTTTCGTAGCATTACCGACTATTTATTGTGGGATGTGGCGAGAAAAATTGGTAAGACGTATGGTCACGTCGTGATTAGTTTTCTGTGTAATACGTTAAGTTATTTAGTTAATTCCCGATTTTTATTAGATTATATATTTGTACGCTGCAAACTGCCTTTATATTTTTAACCGACTTCAAAAAGGAGGAGGTTCTCAATTCGTCTGAATTTTTTTTTTGTTTTTTTTTCTTAGCAATTCTTTCCATCCAATGGTTGTCTGGAAGAAATCGCTTTAAGCGATAAGACCGCCATTTGTACTATTCTTAATCATGTGTATTCTTCCTGTTTTATTTCTTTTAGTGTACAATAAAGTATATCTATCTATCTACGTGCTTATTCTTGCATTGGGTTCAAGTTGATTAGCGCTTTCTGTGAATAGAGAATGTATTGCAAGTTATTAGACTCGTGTGATGAGTTCTTGCGAAAAAATACTTCACAGACTACGAGAGAGAAATGCAACCCTACCTAGTATATTTTTATACATGTTTCCAGTGTAAACAGGTAAGCAAGCACTTAATTCAATAACTTGCGTAATTTAACATGCAAGTGGATTTTACACTTTAGTGACTGCATTGATGCTAGGTGGTTGTTTGGACGAAATGGCTTTACTGAGACAAGACCGATATGATTGAACTTTGTTATTATTTTTGAATATTTTATATTTATAGTGTGGGGTAAAAATAATAGTAGATTGTTGCACCGAGCGCAAAGTGAGTCATTAATGCACGAGTGTTATGTTGGTGCCCGAGCGTAAGCGAGGGCACTAAATTAGCACGAGTGCATTAATCACTCACTTCAGCAAGGTGCGTAATCTACTTTTCTTTCAACTACCAATTTACCTACCGTGATAAAATTTACCTACTCAAAATAAAAACTCAAGTTAATGAAAACAAGGTTATCCTGCGACGTTTGCGGCAAAAGGTTATTAACAATTTCATTTGCAGCTGTTTTTATACTTTCTGGACTTGAATTCAAAATGCGCGCCATTTGTTTTTTTTTTTCACCATTTCGGTTTTATTCAGCCGATTTTTATTTTCAGCCAGTATCTTTTTGATCTAATGCATAAGAATGCATACATTTAATATTAAACTTAACAGGAGACATTAAACCTCTGTGGTAAATTTATATCTAAATCTATACATATAATAAATCTGTAGACATGGCGTGTCTGTACATAGCAAATATTTTGAAAAAACCTGGTTGGGATGTTAAACTATAACCAATAGAACCCATTTTTAACATTTTTGGAATTTTTGTCTGTTTGTCTGTTTATCTGTTTGTCTGTTTATCTGTTTGTTTGTTCAAGCATCACGTAAAACAACTGATCCAATGTTGTTGACTTTTATAAATAAATATTGTGCTTATCTCCAAGTAACATATGTTTTTTGTTTCATCGCAATCGGTTCACGCAATCAAAAGTTTTGCGAATTTTAAGTTTTCTAGAAGAACTTAGCATGTATTTGTGTGTACTTACCATTTCTTTTCAATAGATGGCGTTACGTATCAAATAATAATAATAATAATAATAATAATGTTTATTTCCAATAATTAGTTAACATTGGTTACAAATACAAATAATATGATACAACATAATGTGCCAAATAGTATTATCTCCTGGCTCCCAAACTAGGTTTATAGCCTGTGACTTGGGGACCAGTGATTCCAGGGTAGCTCAAAAATCTGTTTTCACCAGTAACGTAGCTAGCATACTCGTAACAATACAATCATTATTTATTTATATGTACTTATAAAAGAAGAGAAATTAATATTAATAACAACTACTGTACGTGTTTGAGTGAGAGTGAGTGTAGTGGTAGGTGTAGTATGAGGTGTATGAGTCAGTAAATGTGAAATTGGGGAGTGTGTGTGAGTGTATGTGTGTGATATACTTGAAAGAGAGGAGATCTGTCTTAGGCATGTGGGAAGAGCAGTTTTTCCGTTTCGTCATACGATTTCTCAATCAGCCATCTCTTAACTGTGCTTTTGCATTGGTGATAATTTAAACCGTGGATGTGGAGAAATTTATTGATTTTATTATATAAAATATAGCTGAGGTAGGTGAATTGGTGTTTTGCGAAGGTGGTTTTGTGTCTGACTGGTGGAAGGACAATATCTGCGCGACGTTTAGTAATTACTGTGAAAGGCAGTCGATGTTTCCTTAGTACACATTGTAACACATACAACCCTCTCACCGACAGAACCCCGCATTCCCTAAAAAGTTCCAATGTAGAGTATCTATAGGGCTTGCAGAACATAACGTTGTGAGGAAATATAATCAACGAATATATTACTATTCTCAGTCTACGAAAGGTCTATTGAAATGCTATCCGAAGAAGGTACTAACTAAGCTTTTATAAAAAAAACGAAGATAATGTTATTTAAAATTTATTAGGTACCTATCTGAATGGCAGTGGAAGAGAAATAATAGGTACATTCAATTTCATAAGCAAGTGTAGGTATTTAAAATTTTTAATTGTGCAAGGCAATACGATAGATTAATTTGAAATACTCATATATTTTATTATGAATACTTAAATATGTATTTATAAATCTATTTACTATTAATAAAATTCAAAGTACACTTTGTCTGTAATTCAATATTTTTCCAAAATTTCGATTCGGTGGTACTATACTATCGATACAGAAACCATAACATTTTTTTTTAGAATTATTGTGTCTGTTTGTCTTTCCGTCCGGACATCACGTAAAATCCCGTGGATGGATTTTGATGGGACTTTCGCTGATGTGTTGCGTAAAAAGCGGCAATTTTGCTGCTACATATATCATCACGCTATTGTTCATAGGAGCCGAGCAGTGGAACATTATTTCCACATACTACGAAGTATAAGCTTAATATTCGGATCGTAAAATCGCGTGAATCGATTTTGATGGGCCTGCGCTTATGCTGGTATATAAACTATCACGCTATTGCTCATAGATGCCGAGCAACGGAACATTATTTCCATATACTGCGTAGTATAAGCTGTAGACAGAAGTAAGTGCTGCAGTGAACGGTCGCTGGCTCAGTGTCCTGCGTTAAAACCTCACTTTAAAAAAATACACTTTTTGTAATTTTTTTGGAATGTTTTTATATATTTTATTTTGTTCATTGTTGTCAGAACTATTCAAAGCCTGTCGTCGCCGTTTTATTAAGTTTATTTAAGCCTTAGGTAATGTCCCAAAACACATAGCCATGAAGGGAAAGTACTTTAAATATTAAAAATTGCAAATTTCACTCAAAGGTGACTTCATTTTATTTTTAAAAGTAAGAAATATTGCCTTTACTGATTTTTTTGCCTGAACCGGGAATCAAACTGACAAAGCTACACCATCTGCAAAGGAACCTGTTCCTAATATCTTTATGGTCAATAATCAGAATCAAAACTTTCCAACAAACACACTGTCTTAAATTGAACGAAGTGGAAAAAATAAGAACTACTTAACAACAATTAATAAGTGCTTGAATTTAAATGTACATAAGTGTAAATGACACAACAATATAATCGTTCAGGGGTGATTCTATCATTACAGTTTTAGCTAATATCGGTATGTCAGGATTGCGAGCAAGGTAAACAAGTACTTGTATTTGGGTTAATATTAGTAACATTAACTAGATCACAGTATATTACTTTACACAATTATTACAAGATCATAAAATAAGGACAAGCTAATCAGATATAAAAGGTCAGACTTCTTCAGCTGTTCAACACGGAATGCTCTCGCTTCGTCGAATGACCACCGCCTTTATAACCTCGGGTGGGCCGATCCATATCGACGACTACCCTCTCTTGTCAACCTTGCCCAGTGCTACCCGCTACCGATAACACGGCCCTCCTGCAAAACACACGTCCTCGTGTGTTGGTGGTTGGTGGTTGACGCACCATCAACCCCATCGTCAAGATTGTGCATCAAGGCCTAACTTCAGTGACACCTTCGGACCTTAAACAGAAACAAATAATACAGTACACATCTCGGCCACACCTGATCACTCATCTTTGACCTCGTCATGTTACTCATGTCTTTGACCAAAGTAAAATGAAGAGCATCCAAAGAATGTTTGATCGATTGGTGAAATAAAAATACAGATGATATTTTTTCGCATTTGGGTTGGTTCGATTTCCAGATCAAACTTTTTGAAATCTTTGAAAGCAGTACCTATTTCTAACTTATAAAAATAAAATGAAGTCTTCTATAGGTGATTTTTTTATATATTTAAAGTACTTTCCTATTCCACACCTCGAATGAAATCATTTTATAGACTGCACTGCGTAAAATATTTTGATTTAGTTCGCCGATTGTGATTAGATGGCGTTGTAGCCATTATTGTATCGCCATAAGGTTTCGTTACATTATGACAATAAATATCAATATTCAATTATAATCCATTTTAGCAAGGAAATGTATGGAAATAAGCAACGCGTTTTTAGTATTATGGTTATATGAACCTTTACGGTCAATCAAGAAGAGCTGAAACTCTACCTAAAGAAATGGTTTAAAAGATATAAGTGCCTTGGGGGGGACACCTTTGTCTATTATTATTATAAATGGAATACATGTACACTATTTAGTTGCTGCGACACAATGTTGTATTCCGAGTTCCACGTGGACGGAGTCGCGGGCACAGCTAGTAAAAAATAAAAAACTGCATTAATGAAAAACAATGCAGTAATGAAATTTCATACAACATTTCTGCACTGTTTGCAGTGCAGTAATGAGATTTCATACAACATTTCTGCACTGTTTTGCTTCTAAGCAGAAAATACGTATTTTGTGATCGGTTTTGTAGCGATTAATGATAACATTACTGCGTAGTTGAAAGAAAAGAATATTTTTGTTATGCCAGCGCGCGTTTCTATTGACGGTTGTTGTAGTTTGCGCAGAAATTAAGCGAGTGTGATTAATATTGTTTCGACATCAATCAAACTCATAATGCTGAACGCTGATGAGAGATTGACCAAAAATCACATAACTACTGCGTTTCATCGCATTTTTTTGTGTTGTTTTCACCACCTTTTTATTTTGTACCTAGCTTTTGCCCGCAGCTTCGCTTGCGTGAAATTTTGAACCCGTTATGTGACGATTTTTCATACAAACTTTCATCCCCTATTTAACTCCGTTAGGGGTTGAATTTCAAAAAACCCTTCCTTGTTCCTTGTCTACATTATAAAGAGAACCCCTGTGCAAAATTCCAGCTTTTAGGTCCAAGGGTTTGGGCTGGGCGTTGATGAGTCAATTAATCAATCAGTCAGGACCTTTCTTTTTATTTATATAGATAGATAGATATACTCGTATATATATAGATTTAAACAGAGGCTGGTGATGCTGCTTTTGACATCTTAGCACTATCTCTTATTTGACTTTTTTGACACCAGTGGGAAGGGAAGAGGTCGTCTCTCTTGCCGAAAACCACACATTTACTAACCACAATGATTTCTTTCAATTCAACTAAAAGATGAACACAGTAAGATTAAACAAATCTGTGAGTCAAGTCTAACATATTACGTTCAAGACTGACTTGTAACCGTTTTAGACTACCGAAAGCAATCTAATCTGGACTGCATTTGAGATATTGTAATACGGAGCTGTTCGTACGGCAAAACTTAAATGTGAGAATAGACACCGGTTGGCATCCCGCCAAGCGTAATCATCGTTGAATAATAGGTAAATGTTCGTATTTGCACAGCATTTGTGTTATTGCCAAGCAAATTTGCACACATTTATATTCTGTGATTAACATTCTAAATGCTTGTTATTTAAATAACGTTTTAATAAAGGTTTTGTTTTAATATTGATGAGATGTTTTGATGTTGTTAGCTTATTTACTGGTCGCAATTCTACATTAAGTTGTTCTGTCTATTGTTAAATTATTTCATGAGTTCAAAAATGTTCAACGAAAAGCTGGTTTATAAAAATTCTTAGATTTTTACTTTCTCCTGTGAGAGAGTAAAATCAATTTATGAATTAATGAACAGTTAATGATAGGGTAGGTGAAAACCTACCTTATCATTAACTGTTCATTAATTTGATCTCTAAACTTTTCGTGAGCTAACATTTGCATTTCATCAACAACATATTTTATCAATAGTGATAATGACAAGATTATTGAACACATTAATGTCATATTTGTAGGTCAGATTTAGCTTATATCTGGTCAATAGTTACGGGCTACTTATTGCTATGTTAGAGAAATCGCCCCTCACAGCGGTTAGAGCGATTACGCACTGCATCCGACCCGAATCCGTGAAAATACGTTCCGAAGTAGCCATAGAACTATTTGTATGGTAGTTTACGCACTACATCCGGCATCCGTCATCCGATTTCTATCCGTCATACGTGAGTTTCTAATTCGGAAGAAAAATTAAAGGACCGAAGTAGCCGTAGTACTGTTTGTATGAACGCTTTCGCATTACCTCGGATTCAAATCAGACGCCAAACGGATATGCCAAAGATGGCCCCTGAATTGTTTGAATTTGAATCAGAGATCGGAAGAGTGCGTAAGCAACATCCGAATTCGGTCCGAGATTTTTACTCTAGATCGGTATTATCACGGATTCGGATCGGATGCAGTGCGTAAAGCAATATCCGAATTCGGTCCGAGTTTTTTATATCCGTATTTTCACGGATTCGGATCGGATGCAGTGCGTAATTGCTCTTAGGGCGATAATATATAATATAACTGATGATAAATACAGGCTGAACGCTAAGGTCTGTATCTAAAACTGTCATCGACTTGAAGTTATTTATCGTTATTTTTGAAGGCTAATATTAATAGGTGAATTCAGCGCATTCGTTAATAATTTCAAACTTGTTATCTAACCGTTTATATTGTTTGACATGGGTTGACGTGTTCGCCCCTGTTTCCCCTTTCACTGCAACACTCATATAACTTAAATAATTTATTTTCATAGTGATCGAGGCCTGAAAGAAGAACGTCCTGTGTACCAGCTGTTTGTTTTCCACTGTAATTTGTAAAAGTCAACTCAGCGAAATTGGTTCCTATAAATTGGACATCGCCTGTTTAGCAACTGCTGCTTGTCCGATGCGCTGTATAGATATAGGTGTGGAGTAGAGGGTTTACAACATATCTCAACAAGTCTTGAAATAATAATAATAATAAATGCTTTTTTTTAAATGGAAAAATGTTTTTTTATATGGAAATATTTAAAAATGTGATTTTATATGTATTTTAATGAATAAAGGGAATAATAATACCAAGACAGGAGCCCTGACTATGGGCAGCTTGGACCCTGTTCCCAATGCCGGTGGGCTACTATTTTTTTATATTTTTAAATGTATATTGTTTTTTTTTAAGATGTTTATTTAAAAATGTAATTTACATGTATGTGTAGAATGAATAAACGGATAATACATAAAATTAATTTGTTTAAATAAAGCTGTACCAGATAAGATTCACGAATTAACGCATTTAGTTGATTCGCGAGAAATGTGGAGCGAGTGATGGGGGCGGCAACATTTCAACTGGTCATTATAAATCCAACCCTCACAGAGGGCAGTCATCGATAGCACCCACTATAGCTGTACATACATAATTAACCGGTCTCCCAAGTAGGACACCAGAACTATAGAGTCAATCAATATTAATTTATTGCATGATATTTTTCACTGCCTAAAATCAGTGGGTTAATTCACCTTACTAAAGAAGTTTATGTAGTTGTAGTTAAGTTTCGATCAAAACAACGCTTTTCATATTCTCTTAATCGGCGATAACTGTTAGATACAATCGCGTGAACTTAATTGCAGCGTCATTGCAACTTGATCGGCGCGTCATGAAATTACGTGAATACGTTTACATATGTCGCAGTAACATGGTTACAGCCGTTATATGATCATATTTCTAGTGATATGATCACATATCGGAAGATGCTTATAGAAAGCATTTCATCAAACTTAAAAGGGATGTTTAGAGAAATGAAAAACTTTTGTAAGGTTGTTTGGGTTTCCAAAGCAGAGTCGACGGAGCCCCGCTGTGCGGGGTTCCTATTTCCATCTACAGGGTTTAAAGTAACCCAAGACGAAGGGGATGACGGGGGCTTTGTGCGCTCGCTACGTTCGCTCAATCTGACCACCGTTATCCCCTTCGAACCTAACCTATCCGTGTCGGGGTGCCCCAAATTACCGAACCCGCTTCGCTCGCTCTTAAATTAGTCAGTTGGAAGACAAGTTACAGTATTTGACTCAAAATCTAACTTTATATTCCTAGGAAGATGCTTATGAAACGCTTTCTTATAAGCATCTTCCTGTATATGTTCATATCGCTAGGAATATGATCATTATAAAGGCTATAACTATGTAAGTGCGACATATATACGATTACATTGCAAGAAAGAAAGCGCAGATGACGATAGGTACAAACAAGTTCATATATAATATATTATGGACAAATAAAATCACAGAATCGATAAAATATGAATCGGGGCCCATGTGTACTAAATTTTATTTACTTACGACAATAAAACACAGGCCAACTCGACCGATCGGGAAGTTCTCATCAACAAAAAGGAAATAAAGTATGGAAAGTTATCTGGGATCTCTTTGTCTCAAAATTAGTTAGGGGGCCGGTATTGGGGACAACTGTATTTTATTATTACAATGTAAAGGGCCACTTGCCCTCTTTCAGCGGCTATGTATTAAAGATGCAAACTACTTTTTTCCGATTTCTTTGTTACGTGCGTAATGTTCGTGAAATTTTGTATTTGGATTGATTGGGGTGATAAATAAATTTACAAGATATCATTTGCATTCCATAACATATCTAATATAATCAGTCCATTACTGACCCACTGTTGGGCAGGGGCCTCTTCTCAGAATGAGAAGGGTTAAAGCCTACACACCATCTAGAAATTTCTGGAGCCCTCTCAGGTGTGCAGAGTTCTTCAAGCTCAAATTCTGATCCGCACATGAATTCGAAAAGACAGAAAGCGCGGGTCGGGTTCGAACTCGGACCCTCCAGCATAGAAGGCAACCGTTCAAGAGGTAGACTATCACGGTATTTTTTTTTTATTAAAAGTGTATTTCTGGCATTTAAAACTCTAATTATGGTAAATAAAACCCAACTATATCACTGCCATCAAACAATAACACAAGAATAAAAACAATCTAAAACTACTAAAGCGCAGTTCATTGCGCTATAATATTTAGCATATAGCCAATATTGCATAGCACAACGATATCGGTCAGTATACATTTTAAATGGACACGTTCACACAACGATATGCTATAAAATATTCACTTGCTGTACGCGAAAAACTTGAGCGATTCTCAGAGCTTCTGACGACATAGCGTATAGTGTGAACGCCATGTGATATGGTATAATGACGTATAGATAACAGGGCAGCCATAATCACGGATTGATGTCTAATTGGACCAAGAACTGGAATGCCCCTTAATTGCCAATGTACCTAATTAATATTATATGGTTATCTAAATCATATAATATGTACCGCATAATGATCTATAATGCATACAACTCATATCTTGGGTTTGTGTTATTAATTAAAGGGTAATTATTATTTATTATATAGGGTGAAATTGTAAACACTCGACAAACCGAATTGGGAGATTGTACTCATCACTATGAACAACTTTTACTATGGGACCAACCCTGAAATCGCGTAAAATTAAATCTGCTGTTCCCTACATTTTGACGAGTTATGCGAACATAAATGTAGGGAACAGCTGTTTTTTTCGCGACAGTCATTACGGGTAGTCAGAAGCCCGAAAGTCTGACAAACGAACTAACCTTAGGATATCCGCACTGCCTAGTAACTGAGTTGCGGAGTTGTGATGGCAGTTGCTACTTGTAAAATACTGGAAGCTGGACTGGTTAGACTGAAAGTTGATCCCAACATAGTTGGGAAAAAGCTAGTCACAAGAAAAACAATGTTTTCCAACAATGTTTTGTGTGTGTTTTACAACGTTTCCGTATTTATTATGAAAGAAAAGCTGCTTGAGTGTGTAAAAAAATAGCTCGAAGCAACATCGACAGCGGTGTCAGTTTAGTCTCATTTAACGGCGTAACAATCTTATTCGAGTACCCAACATGTTTGTTTTCTCTTTAAGCAGTGGTAGCAGATCGCTCGAGGCGTTCTTCTTCTGTGAGAAAATCAGGCAAAGTGCGAGCTGTGATAAGCGATTTGGTATATCTACACCAGTGCGCTTTCATGTTCATCTTGCGCTTTCAACTTTCAATTCTTCTTGCGTCAAGCGCATGCAATATTGATCGCCATAAGACGCACGCAGCTTATCGTCTACACCGGTGCGCCTCGGTCAGTCGATATACAATAGACGGATTAGCCTGCGCTAAGGGCATGCGCTTTTGTCGAACTAGTATCAAGGTATGCGCTATTGCATGCGCTATGGCGCTTCACGCATGCCTCAGGCGAAGACGCAAGATGAACATGAAAGCGCACTGGTGTAGACATAGCTATAAGCGTTTCGTTACATTTCTGTTAACATAATTAGAGAATCAAAGCGACTAATAATTGTCTGTAAGCGGTTATCTTACATAAAATTAATTGAAGTGCCTGGACTGGCTTATTTTAAGCCACCAGGTGTGAATCACTACATAGTACAAAACAAAGTCGCTTCCCGCTGTCTGTCCCTATGGATGCTTAGATCTTTCAAACTACGCAACGGATTCTGACGCGTTTTTTTTTAATAGATAGAGTGTTTCAAGAGGAAGGTTTTAAGTTATAAAACATACACGTGCGAAGCCGGGGCGGGTCGCTAGTTATATTATATTTATAAAAAAAAAGTCAGCCTGTAACTGTCCCACTGCAGGCAAAGTCCTCTTTTCATACAGAGAAGGAACGAGCATTGATCACCAAGCTTACTCAATGCACGATTTGGAAATTTCTGGCCATAAAGTTCATGTTTCCTCACGATGTTTTTCTTCACCGTATATCAATGGCGTCTTAGATTAACTAAGAAAGTACATATTATCAAAATCAAAACTCATTTATTCAAAATAGACTAGAATTACTTAGTTCTTTTTGAACGTCAAATACAATAGACAGCCCCCAAAAACGTCCTCCCTTCACCGCTTCCTAGTGTTTATGCTGTGAAGAAGAAACGGCACAACAAACTCCCCAGCAACACAGTTCTGTCTGTCAGGAGAATAAATTAACTGAGTTTGTACAAAGAAAATCATAATATTTTTACAATAATAAAATTATGCAAATAAAGGAAAAGTAGTAATTACAAATAAAAAAAAAAAAAAAAAACAACTCTGTATGAATTGAGATAAATCATAATCGTATCTAAATAATATAGATACATACATAAACCTAGACATAAAAACTATTGATTACCAGGGAAGCCACATGTGCAGAAAAGAACTAGCGCCACACGTCCCTATCGTCAACGTTGACGGTAGGTACATATTATAAACATTGACAAAGTCACATTGGTACATTGCCTCTCTTTGGACCCGCAACCCAATGCTTAACAAGCGGGTCTGTAATCTCCGGGCCACCACAACGTTCCGTGTGATCGAATGTCTTAATTTTCTTATTTTTATAAAATGTATCACGATGTTTTGATGCTGAATGTAATAAAAAAAAACATTATAAAGGTTAAGTACATATTTGTGATGCAAATACCCATAACCAAATCTGAAATTCAATTATACCTAATTTATTTCCTCTTTGAATTTCAAAAAGGTCAGTCAGACCGTATTCCTAATGTTTTGTTTTATTTTAGTACGAATACTAACTCAATACGAAGTACTTTGATTGCTTCGCGCAGATAAAGCAATAAAATTATCATAAGCATTCATAATTGCCAAAATTAAATTGCCTCCTGGCCACAGCGCTAGTAAGGTATAAAGCGCTTCGTACTTCCTTCCTTACCTACCTTAAGAAATTCCATTTAAAATATTTATAGAAGCTGTGTTTGCAAACTCATTTCTTAACGTCTTCTTGTTTTTGTTGAAATGACACGTGTCGCGTCGTTTCGACGTACCTTACATGTGTGTTTCTTTAATTTTGAACAGCATTTTTTGTTACTTTGTCTCCAAAACTTTCTAGTTCTTTGGACCGAGTTATATTCAACAGACTTTTTTTATGTATGTACACGTATTTTTCGGTGATTTCTGAGCCGATTTATGTTATTTTTACTCCAGAGGTGGTCATATAGAATGTCATGATATGTTAACGCATTTCTGAGTTAGAGAATGGAACTCCTCAACGACGAACAGCATATGTATCGTGATTGGGTTATTGAATTTTGTACCATAAAATCACAACAGCAGATCTTATTCGAGCTATTTTGCGTATAGGCAGTTGTGTTATAGTTTAGTCCACTCAAAACGGAAAATAAATAACTTAACACGCTTAGCGCCATGGCGATTTTTGGAAAAGCGTGCTGGAACTGCGTTTTTTATTACAGAATCTAATTCTACTGGTACCACTTACTACAAAAAAATGATTAAATAACGCTTTTGAACGCCCTACTAAAATGTATGAAACGGTATGTACTGAGGGATACACCGGCCTCCGAAGTCGGGGCAGTGTGGTGTATCATTAAGGATACACTGGCCTGTGACAACACCTTATGGTGTATCATTAAGGATACACCGGCGCTGAGCGTGTTAAAAAGGAAAACAGAATTCGGTGCCTTCAATTTCCCTTAAGTTTCAATTCATGACTACAATGTGGCTGAAAACCGACTTTAGAAAATTTTAATTTTATAATGACTGTTTTAAGACGCTTTTTTTTTGAAGACGGTTTTTTTAAAGTTATTTTTACTACGTCTTATCATCAGTTCTACAATTTCTACTGTCTATGGCGGACATCGGCAGCATCCTTACCTTACTACCTGTAACGAAACTATACAGGGTGTAACGAGTTCGTGTAATTCCTTCAAACCACATGATCTATTAATGATAAAGAATAACAGCGCACGGGATTTAGCTTGATTAAAAAAAAAATAACAACTTTTTTTTTGCGGTAATGTTTAAGTCGTTGTATCTAAACCACCTAATAAGGATTCAACAAAAAAATTTACAAAAATATTTTTTGCAAAAGAATAATTTCATGTGATGGAAGATTTCGATGCCACGCATAAATAAATGAAAGCACGGCGACGCTGCTATCAGGCACGACTAGCGCGTTATCGCTCCGTGCAGTCAGTTAACTCGGGGAGCTAAAATGAATAAGAAACAAAAAATCAGGTTACTTTTACGAAAAAAACTTTTTGCTGAAACTGAAAAGAAACCAGTGCTTGATCAATCTGTGTCACTAGTAGATCACGCAGTTTAAGGGAATTACACGAATTCGTTTACACCCTGTATAGGATTGAAAATATCATTAGTACCACGTGATTGTAACATTTTTATTCCTAAGATTCTTGAGCATGTCGTATAGCAGGGTTAGTGACCGACGTATCTCGTTAGAATTGTGTGGCCGGCTGTTGATTTAATTTGTTTATTTTTAACCCCCGACGTAAAAAGAGAGGTGTTATAAGTTTAACGTGTGTCTGTCTGTGGCATCGTAGCTCCTAAACGGATGAACCGATTTTGATTTAGTTTTTTTTTAAAGGTGACTTCATCGAGAGTGTTCTTAGCTGTTATACAAGAAAATCTTTTCCGGCGTTTAAAAATCATCAGCTCTTTTCTAGTTTTTGAAGGGATGTGAGCAAACTTCTACTGGTCTGATTGATTCCAAATTTAGTATCCTGTGACTTCAATGATATAACAATAACATGGTAAACTTGACCTGATGCTGCAGCATCATCTGGAATCAGGATACCTAACTCCTCACCAACTTACAGAGGTATCGTGTTTGGGCTCATTGGAAAGATCTCAATGAATAAGTTATAGATAGATATATGTGAACAGGGTCTGCTGATGGAGCAGGGAAAACTGGGGGGAATTTTTACAATTTAAATTTAAGAGTTATTATTCTATAGAATCATCATATCTGTCAAAAAGATTTAAGGCCGGCGCTCAGTGCCGTCACTGCGTGGCACGGCGTGGAAAAAGATTTTTTTCGTGGACAAATGATTTTTGACCTTATTTCAATGAGTTTAGCACTGACATTATTTTATTTTAATCGAAAAGTCTCGCGTCATGACGCGACTTACCGCGGCATGCCGCGGAATGTCACGTCATTCTCTGAGATAATGTGACGCGTCGCGAGATGCTACGGCACGTCGTGGCATTCCACAAGATGCCAGGGCACGCCGCTGCAACACGTGAGACGCATAGGTTACTGTAGTATGTTAAGGAAAGTGAGTGCTAAAGGTGTCTCTCTTCTTCCTCAGCGACAATGAATTTTAAACCTTATTTTGATAACTTTAACACTTGTATTTGCTGAGCATACCGCGGATATACCGCGGGATGCTTCGTCGTGCCGCGGCATGTCACAGCATCCCGCGGTACGACGTGGTACGCCGCGGGATACTTCAGTATGCTGCGGGATGCCACAGGATGATTAGGTACGCCGAAGCACGCCGTGCCACTCCATGCCACGCTGTACCGTCAGTGGGCGCCGGCCCTAACTGCTGGACATTGTGGAGGCTCACATATATATAAAGAAAAAAACTGATTTCTATAAAATAAAAATGCGAGACTAACATTAACATAATGAACTGGAATACAAAATAAATTCACACACACGATAGTTAATGTTATGTCTGTAAACTTTTGCGCCAGCCTCAGAGGCAACAAAATAATTTAAGTAACCTCATTCAAAAGGCTTTTGATTTCAGCGGGCAACTGAAATAGCGCTATTTACACTTAAAGTTATGGCTCAATTACACTAGCTGTTGCATCAAACCGCCTGGAAAATATGAATTAGGAGCTACTCTTTCGTCAATCTTAATTATTTACTGATGTAGATTAATTACCTTCTTTGTTTTGAATGTTTGTCTGAGCGGCTTAAAGAGCCTTGAGTAGCAACTGCTGCTGCGCTTCAGAGTAAATTCTTATTTTGATATATATAAATGAACTTTAAAAATAGTAGATCCCACTTTAAAAAGGCTAAGCATTAAACTTAATAATAATTATTTTCACTTTGATCTCAATGCTTCTAACAATAGTTTGCATAGTACGAGTAATTATTAAGTCACTTGAAATATAAAAAATAAAAGACAAACAGATAGCTGAAAGGTTGGATAAGTTATTTGTGAACTATGACATCACAACGCAGAAACGATGCGCTTTGCCTATCACTTTCCACTATTCGTTTAATTAATAGGTGCTTTCAATAAGCAATGGTTATTGATTGATTATGGTGCGAACCATTCATTTTGTAATGGATTATTTTTAAAGTATGCCTCAATTTTTTTTAAATTCTTTGAAATTCATCCCATTCTTGTTGTAACACTACTATATCCGCGAAAAATGTAGGCTCATTCTTGAAATAATGATGTCCATTAATAATTAAGTACCCTCAATTTTTATTATATTCTATTTAAGATGCATGCTTCAAAAGTACTACGTTAATAAAAAAAATAACCAATATGATTCCATCTACACACATCAAAAGTGTCTAGGGATCAAGCATTTTTATGCGGATTTCTTGAGATTGAGATGTGGCTTTGTAATAAATTTATGATTTTATAAATTTATATGGATCCTTTTTGGTGCATTTCATAATTTGAATCAGGAACTGTGAATCAAATTCGAGTAAAAGATGAAAATCAGCTGTCAATATTTTCCCTATAAAAACATACAACGCATTGAAGACATTATTAGTGCTACTGTTTCCCTACTACTGATTAAAACCAACGTTATTATGGAGCGGCGACGTCATTTAAGCAGGGAAGAAATGCTCAGAGCCGTGGGAATGATAGAAGCTGGTTCCCGGCAACGTACTGTGGCTTTAGCTCTGAATACAAGTCAGAGTGTTATCAGTCGACTTTGGACACGTTACCGAAGCACTGGTACCGTGGCTGAGCGCCATGGAGGACGGTATCGCTGAACCACACGGAGACAAGACCGATACATTCAAATCTTAACTCGAAGAGCTCCAACAATAACCGCCATGATGTTAGCTGTGAGGCTTCATCACTCTTCAGGGAACTTAATTAGCGACCAAACAGTCAGAAACCGCTTGCATGAAGTGAACCTTCATTCCCGAAGACCGCTACGGGTACCACCTATAGCAATGCACAATCGTAGGATTCGATATCAATGGGCTCTTGGACACAGAAATTGGGCAGAAGAACAATGGCGTTTCGTGTGCTTTTCTGATGAGTCTCGTTTTGGTATGAGACCGGATACAAGACGTATACGACACTGGAGAACCCCTGGACGCCAACAGCGATTAAAATCCTGCCAGGAAGTCCATCCTTATAGTGGTGGAACCATCATGGTATGGGCGGGTATTTGGATCGGCGGAAGAACTGAGTTGATTTGGATCAGAGGCAACCTCAACGCTCAAATTTATGCTGAGACGATTGTATCAGACGTCATCGTTCCTCTACAAGCGCAAATCGGTCCCTTATTTCAGTTAATGCATGATAATGCACGACCGCACACCGCAAGAGTTGTAAGACAGACTCTCGCCGCAGCTAACATCAATGTCCTGCCCTGGCCTGCTCAGTCGCCAGACTTGAACCCGATTGAGCATGCATGGGATATGCTACAGAGAAGAGCTCTGCCGAATATGGAGGGTATCCAGTCGCAAGAAGACCTTTTTTTGTTGTTGCAACGAACATGGGCGGCCATTCCACAGCGTGATTTGGATGAACTCATTTTGAGTATGCCAAACCGATGTTCTTGTGTTGTTAGTGTTCGCGGTAGAAACACGGATTATTAATTGTTTAAGTTACCCAATAAAATTTTAAAGAAAACTGTTATTTCAGTCTTTTTTTCGAACTTTTGTGTTAGTGGTTCAAATGTCAAAAATCCCTTTATTAGGAAAATGGCAAATTTCTTTATTAATGCAAAGGTGACTTGGTTTATCGTTACTGTGACAAACGAAAACACTTTATTTGATGAATCCTTAAAGAAAATTTTAATTAATATCAATCAGGAGAAAAGTTATTGCAAAAATATATGTTGATCCCTAGACACTTTTGATGTGTGTATTTTCAAAATGACCCGAGCAGCCCCATCATAGAATTGCTCTGACATTAAATTAAAGTAAGGTTTTTTTCATTATATTTTTTTTGTTCATTGTCTTGCTTTATTTAGTTATACAATATTTACACAAAAAATATTACATATAAAAGTATCTATATGTAAATAAAGTAAAATATATCCTAATAAAACTATAAACTAAAATAGGGCATCAAAATATTCATACGCATCGCCGTCGACTGGTAACGAGCCCAGAAGGCTGGCAGCATTGCCACGTCGTATGGCAATGCTAATCATTTGACCAAAGTAGAGCCTTCGGGTCACGGGACGTGTTGACCAGCCGCCTTGCAATATCAACTTTTTTTAAATACGTACTTTTCTAAATATAAATTCGCAAATCAATTGTGTGCGTTGCAGGACCAAAATGTAATTGAGTCTTAACGCGGCACAATTTTGCGTCCGACCATTCTTGATTGGCGATCATTATGGCGACGAATAATTTAGGGTATTTAACACTGCGGTACCGCGGCGCGGTCCGCCAGATTTACCCAAAATAATACATCTTTGTAATTACCGCCGCCATTGAATAAAATGAAATTGACCGGCCCGGTTATTGAATAAGTTCCATTCCATGTTAATGTCAGTTCATTTTCCTTTCTCGTGAAGTTGCGAGGGGTAAAAACAAGGGCGAGTATATGAGTTTATCCTTTCGCATTAATTATGAGTTGATTGTACGCAGAATTATGATGTGGTTGTAAGTGACATGACATGTTCATTGTTCAAATGTTTTTGGGTTGTAACAATACATTTATGCGTTGCATTATAAACTAAAATAAAGGGTAGTGAATTGTGGGCACTAACGCGGTATAAGGATTTATTTGTCACAATGATAAAATGCTGCACTTCAAACGCGTCATCGAATTCAGAATATGTCAGTACTGTTCTATCTCTAAATGTCAATACAGCTTCCGCCAGACAGAGCAGGGAAAGAGGTCACGTGTTTTGCCCAAAGACAAAGGAGTACTGTTAAGTCTTCAATCGCCGATGACAGTAACTAAAACGTTATTATGATGATGAAAATAGGATTATATTAGTTCATTGAATGATAGCAAAACAAATAATGATAGACTCTTTAAAATCCTCCAAATAGTCCGTAAATAACATAATGAGATCAGACGAAATAAAATATCCTCACGGATCCTCGCGCGGTACCTACGTTACGTGAGTTATTTAATCGAGTGTCAGATTCGTCGTGAATTCTCGGCTCTTGACGCGTAGTACATTGCCCTTTAGTTCATCCTCTTCCTGTTAAAGGGGTTCAAGTTAAGTTGTTTGAACAATGAACCATTTAACATTGCGTTTGTATTATTTCATTATCAAAACGGTCCATGATATTTTTCTTCGGAGTTAAGTCGGTAATAAATTTTAATTATGCACGTTGGTTTGATATCGTATTAGTATACCGAGCTGGATTAATGAGCTTCCAGTTTTCGATATATGCCAAGTGTGTGTTATTTCTACATAATCTACAATAACTTTGAAGTGCATTAAAGAGCCTCCATGAGTGACGATACTATGAACTATGACGATACTTAAGTACAGCCAGTGGCGTAGCTATGTAACCAAGGGCCCCGGGGCAAAAATGAAGTTGGGGCCTATTTAAACTAAACTAAATACTTTAGAGGTGCAAAACTACTTCATCATCAGCTCCTTATCGCCCACTGCAGGGCATAATAAAGTAAAGCTACATATATAGGTACTATTAAGTATTATGTGTAACGCAGCATATAATATTCCTGGAGGTGGGAGAAATTTTTGTGATTTCGGCTCGAACATTTCAAGGTTTGTTGGGCAGGAGCCAAAAATTCAAAAATTCTCTATTTAACTAGGATATTATAATTATAACTTTTTCAAACGTCGTTCATGGTGGCTGAGGGGCCCCTTGAGTTTGGGGGCCCAGTTGCACTGCTCCGCCTAGGCCTACGGTAGCTACGCCACTGAGTACAGCGCACCCTAGGCACTGACCAACCTTGCCGACTGTCTAATCAGTTCACCACGGCATAAGCTATTAGATAGCTTATGCTGACACGAGAGATGAAGAAACTACCATTCAAGATGGTTGGTACCTACCTACATTTCCTTAAAATTACTTATACGGCGCGGAGTAAAATATTGTTCCCATCAAGATTCTGCTTTTATATCTTCCAAAGAATAAGGAATTGGTAATTTGTTTTTATATATTATTACAACGATTAAGATTTCTTTGGATATACAGTTTAATAAGAGAAATAATAAATCAAGCCACAAATTTATTTATTGGCCACGTGACCAAACTTCTCATTTTATAACTAAGCAACGGGAAAATGAGATAACCTCTAATAAACTAATTCGACTTTTTTACAACGCCAACTAAATTTTTGGGCACCCCGACACGGATAGGTTAGGTTCGAAGGGGATGACGGGGAGTAGAGTGAGCGAGCAAAGCGAGCGAACGAAGCCCCCGTCATCCCCTTCGTGTTAGGTTGCTTTAAACCCTACAGACAGAAATAGGAGCTGCGCGCAGCGGGGCTCCGTCGACTCTGCTTTTTGTTTTTCATTTGTTTTTATTGTGAAAATGAAAGTGGGTGACGAACAGTGGCTTATATAGAAGATAACTAGTGGCTAAGATAGTATCATTCAGACGCTCGTTAATTGTGGCTGACTTAGTAATTTAGAAGCCAGTGTAGATTTTTAGAGGCGAATAATGCTATTAAAAAGAAGTCTGTTTAATTAGCACCCGTTTAATAACACAATTGTTTGGAGCATTAATTTTTATTCATAAAGTCCACAGGTGTAAGATATTAGATTTGTATTAAGGCCTAAAATATCCATATTAAAGCATCGTAGGTATGTGTTTACGACGACTTATTCATTCGTGTTGACTAAATCAAAGACATTTTGGAGATTTTTCGATTTGCCGCTACACAGGCGGGTGGCGCGATTGATTGACTCTGCGATTCGGCGACGTAACGTTTTCCATTTATATGAAGAACTCACAAGTTTCTTCAATATATACGCAAGGGAATTTAAGACTTGTGTACAGTGTATTGCGTTGTATCTTTACGATCGCGACGAAATTAAGAATTATCACCTATTCTTTCAGAAAATATGTATTACTTTTCGTTTCGCTGTAACAATAAATTACGAAATGAATACAAACGAAACAGTGGATAAGTTTGAAAATACAACAGAAATTGCGAAGCTCATTCTACATATTCATACCGTCTAATCGGCGTTACCGTGTGGGAGTCGTTTTATCAGAAAACATACATTTGTGTTCATTTAAAATTCAGCACAAGTCCGCCAATTATAGTGAAATAATTGTAGCCACGTAACTTGGCCTGAATGTTGGTAGCAAATGCATAACGTCGGGGTTGTTTATAGTAGACGAAGTTACATCCCAGCTTCCCAATTAACAAATAGATTGAACTTTAAAAATATAAAGTAGTGCTGAGAAAGTATGGTATTGCAAACATGAATGTAGGCATTATAAACCTATACAAAGTGCTTTGAGTGAGCCTGCATCAGAGATTGCACAAGCGTTTTACCTGATAATGCCGCAGACCCAACACTGACCCCCGTAGCCACCTTTAAGATTGTTATGTAGTTTAATTAATAGTAATAAGGTACAATGGGTTTGATATATGTTGATTCATAAAAAACCCTAAATAAAAATAAACAAAAAATATATTCAGGATGTTAAAAAACCCATCACATAGCCGAAATCTACGCACTCTGTATATCAAACTAAATTACATTGACTAAAAATAATTGCTGGGAAACGACTTTTATTTTTAAGCATACAAAAACACTGTTTTTTGTAGCGCTCAATGTAATGCTACGTGCATCTATTATGCCTGTGTGTGTTGTGCAGCGGCTACACAGCTGAGCCAAGGCGGTCGTGTGCGTTTGATATTCATTACGTTTTTGTAACTTCAAATGCGTATTTTGTTAGAAAAAATTTAAAATTTTGAGAAGGTTGTTTGGAAGAAAGTTTAGTATTATCAGTTAGAATTAGTTTTTAAAAAAAAAATGTAAACTTTGACCTTCAATATCTCCAGAACCAATGATTTCCCAGGTATGGTCTAGAAGAAAAAAATTATCCCAATGATGAGTAGAATATGTGGTTTTCGTTATCGTTAAGGGTCTTTTTACACTCGATATAAAGTCATATTTCTGCTGGGATTAACGGAGCTCGTAGCTAATTAACAACCACGCGGATCTTAAAATCTTCAACGTTAAGCTGCACTTGCAGTGGTCAGTCCATGGATGGGTGACCGTCCGTTACACATCGAGACCCCTCCGTGCCTCGGAGAGCACTTTAAACCGTCGGTCTCGGATGATTTACGAATATTTATGACAGTCGTTACCGGTAGTCAGAATCCCTAAAGTCTGACAACCGGTCTATTCTTAGGATGTCGGTATTGTCCAGTAACTGGGTGGCGAAGTTCTGATGACAGTCGACAGACAAAATATACAACACTGTTGTATACACGAAAACCGAGACACCCCAACAAGATTTTAATCAGAATTACCGGAGTACCTACCTAGGTATTTTTTTTAGTAAATCTCCATGTTACACCTTAGTTTATTGCTCGTTAAGTTCCCCAGTAGAGTGTGAAATATGCGAGATGTGCTATGCAGGGGTTGTCTATTACACGGAAACTGACCAAGCGGACCGTCTCAAGCCTCAAGGTGTTTATTCCCGTCCACTGTTATGCATAAAGCATAACCTATTGAAACAAAATTAAAGGTAAATGGGCATTTTGTTCGGACCTGTGACCCACCAGCGACCACTAACGAAACTAGTCGGAGTATGTTAAAGACCATGAATACTACCCAATGAGATGAGTCGCATTCCTCAAAAGTATGGGAAAGTTTTTTTAAGCAAAACAAGAATTAATATTAAAAAAAGGATTTTCGTATATCCGTATCCTTCTAAATATATAAAATGCTTACAAAAATGCACAAAGATCTTCCTAAAAAGGTACAAGAATGTTTAGGAGCTTTTTTATCTTGTTCCTCGCAGTTTTTTGAACCACATAACTTTTTTCCCCCATACATTTGGATTAAAATAAATACATTCCGTAAAATGTTAACCCTAAACCTTCAAAACAAACCATATTTCATTAATGGACGCGTACTTTTGAGGTACCGGGTCAAAAATACCCAACGACCTTTATGAAAAAAAAAAGTAAGATTTAACGTGGTATAAAAACTATGCCAATCGATTCTCCTAGTGATTCTGAACAAACTAATTTCAGGTTTAGTGTATACTAGAACTAAATTTGTAGATATCAAGCCGCATCTAATTGGACTGGAAGATGACCCAAACGTAGTTGGGAAAAGGATTAGAACAGGTTAGAAGGAAGAAGAAGAACAGGGTTGAAGCATTCTGATAATTTATGATTAGTTACTGTTTACTCACGTGCATTTATCGGGATTGCCCGACTAGTTTCAGACCCAAACGGAGTCCTTAATCATGAGCTGATCACGCGGCGAGGTCGCGAGTTGAACAGTTCGGCAATCCCGAAAAATGCACGTGAGTAAACCGTAACTAATCATAACTATGAATGTGTCTCACGAAAGTTATAATAATTCTGATAATTGTTGGACATCTAATATCTCTTACACTCCTAACTGAATTGGTAATGAATAAGTCTAGTATTTATGTGCCTAATCATTTCCTCATAACCCTTAAAACCACGAAGTCAATAAACATTGCAAACGAACCCAAACACTTATCACTGAATAAAAATGCTTTTGTATTAATTAGGTATAAGGCAAATTAACTTGCCAAATAAAAGCGTATGAAAAGGTTCGCTAACAGCCGAGAAGTTTATTATCTCAATACCTTTAGTATCACCTTAACAAATCTTATTCTAATCTCTTTGTCTTTACCCGTAGAAAAAAGGAGTTCCGGTTCCCGTCAACTAGATAAAATATGATACAATTGCCCTTGAAATTTGAAAACAGATAAAAGTTCCTTTTGGAGTCGGGCTCGACCTTTTTATACATAATAGGATGAGAATGGGTGTCCAAGGTTCTTCCACCTACCTACTGTAATTTCCCAATAGGTTGAGCTTCAGACAAAACGTGTCGACAGCTGTTAGGTAGGTTTATTTTGTTTTTCGTTTTATTTTAAAAAACCCCTCTCTATTATCTTTCTGTATCTTAGACAGGGTCACACCATGCCGAAATTACGCGACCGAACTTCGGCGTCAATGTTTTTTATATAGGTAAAACGCGACGTAATTTCAGCTTCGGTCGCGTAATTTCGGCATGGTGTGGCGCTACACTTAGGTGCGTTTACAGACATAAGGCTGTAAACACAATAAGCGTATCTTGCGCGGCGCATGTCTCGTCGTGTCACGCGTATGCATCGCGCTACATACAAATTCTTCTGACTGGCCTCACCAAGCGTATTTTACGTTGTAACGCCGAGCGTAATAGGGCCTAGAAGTTTTGGGCGCGCGTATTACTGCACAAGATACGCGATGCAAGATACGCTAAGTGTGTTTTGGCCGTAAAACTATATGCACTAACACTTAGATCAGGAAGAACTGTCTCTAGGTTATGTAAATATTTGCCATGCACCAATCGTGCCATTTTAGGTAGGTACAGTCATTACAAACACATTATACAGAGTACAGGGTAATTTTCATTGTGAAAAGGCAGCTCTCGCTCTGCACTCGGGTGTCAAAAAAGGCTCAATAAGGGATTATGTCTACGGTGGACAGTAGCGTCCGCCTTTTTGCAAATTATTCCATCCTGCGATCTCCAATCCGTTTGTCAAGCGTGGTGTTTATTAAAATATAGGTATGTACCTTTTCTTCTTTGATTCAGAAAGGTTCGATAAACCAGCTGTCGAACGACTCGGTTTGTTATCTCTTTTTCTCCCGATAAACGAAACGAGATAAATCGGACGGCAACTGTTTATCGAAAAGGTTCTGGGGGCCTACTCCGAAAATCGAACTCCGAATTTTCGGATGACGAATCACACGTAAGTGTTTCGGATCCGCTGACGATGGATTCGATTTTTGTGATTTGCAATTATGTCTTTCGTTCACCCTACTCCCAAATGTTAATTGACATCTAGTAGTTCAATGTTTGAAAATACTCTGATCGTATATTTATGAGTTAGATGGTTGTAGTTGTTTCTTTTCGATCCGAAACTTCGACGTTCGTTTTTCGGAGTAGGCCCCCTGAATCGGGCGACTGACCGTCCAATGTAGCGGTTATTGGGAGGGCCATGTTCAGCTGCGGACGGTAACAGGTTGATATTATGATGAAACTGCATAGTGTACAGTGCAAAGGTATTATATTTTTAAGCCCGTTGACGGTAAATGAAATGGTCGCGCTTTGTATTGAATGCGAGATGTCAAATATTGCATGTTTTTTTCATCGTAAATTCTGAGTTTCTGAATAAACATTCTGCTGGCTGATAAGTGTTTAAATAATACAACATGAAATAATATTTAAAAAGAGTAAGACAACAATTTAGTCAGCTTAAACGTTTTTGAAGCATGATCTTTTACATCTCAAAACACAATTCATTGTAAAAAGGTACGTAATGTAGAAAAAGGTTAGGAAATTGAAAATTGTGCCGCGGAATATAACCCCATTACTAAGGAAATGAGGTACGTGAGTATGTTTTAGAATTCTCCCTCCCTGTCGGCTCGCGGCAGAGTTTACCCCGAGATACTTTACCTGTGACGTATACTCGTTTTTAAGCAATAAGGAAGATTGTCCTTAAAACATTTGCCGATCGGGATCGTCAATTGGTTTATCGATACGTTGAGTAATGGATGAATGTACGATTTTATTTATGCTGTTGGGAGGATGAGTTGATTAGCTGGGATGAATTCTTATATTCGCGCTTGTTCTCAAGTAAACTGTCACCATATGTAGTCAATATCTTTGCTGTAGGCTTACTTATTAGATAAACTGGAAGCGGTTATAAGTTTGGTTAAAATCACAAAATTGATGATAGCGTTTTCTCGGTTCATTGCCTGAACTAATCTTGCGCTCGTTTGCAATCATAATTATAGGGGCATGTAAAACGAATACCATCAAAAATATAAGTCTGAAATGAGAGCCAAGTTCAATATTATGATATATGCCTTGGTTGTTGACTTCAACGACAAAAGAAGTGAGATCTAAATGAGTGCCAATTATAATTAAGTACCTACTAAAACAGTCATGGCTAGTTTCTACCAGCAAGCCAAATTTTTGAAAGAATAAAATAATAACTTACAGCTTTAGAACTTGCGAAGGCTATAATATAATTCGTATATGAAAACTAGCCAAGTCAGACCTTAGGCTTCAATATATTATCCTAAGTTATAAGAAGTAATGATATTTTAAGTTGTTATAAAATATTTTATGTTGGTATAAATACATTTCAGGACTGACCATTGAACTTGGCACCCATTTAGATCTCACTTCTTTTGTCGTTGAAGTCAACAACCAAGGCTGTTGAGTCATCTCACTCAACAGCACAGCCGACGCGCGCCACTAGAGGAACGGGGCGCGCACGACGGCTCAAAGGTCAACCCGTCAGCGACCGACTTCTAACGAGTCAGCTGCTACATGCATTAATTACATGCGTTAACGTACAGCCGCGCTCGCGCATTTTAACGAATTATTGTTTTTATATCGGGTGTAAAAAGATCCTTAACGATAACGAAAACCACATATTCTACCCATCATTGGGATCATTTTTTTCTATCAGACCATACCTGGGAAACCATTGGTTTTGGAGATATTGAAGGTCAAAGTATACTTTTTTTTTGTTTTTTCCATAAACGTATTCTAAGTGATAATACCTACTAAACTTTCTTCCAAACATACTTATCAAAATTTTTAATTTTTCTCACAAATTACGCATTTGAAGTCACAAAAACGCAACGAATATCAAACGCACACGACCGCCTTGGCTCAGCTGTGTGGCCGCTGCACGCATGCAAACGCGCGGCATCGCCACAACCACACATTGCGCGCTACAACAAAAAGCGTTTTTTTTATGCCAAAAAATAAAAGTCGTTTCCCAGGAATTATTTTTGGTCAATGTAGTTTAGTTTGATGTACAGAGTGCGTAGATTTCGGCTACGTGATGGGTCTTTTTACACCCTGTATACCGTAACCTCATTGTACATTGTTTTATAGTTATTGCATTACATATTATTTAAACAGTCCATGTGTTATTGATACAACCCAGAGCTATCGTAGCCCATCAAAGGCATATATCATAAACTTGGCTCTCATTTCACATTTATGTTTTTGATGGGATATCATTACTTTTTGTACAGAAATTATTAGTAGGTATAATAAAATTAATACTAAATGGTTTTTGTTAATCTACTGTATTTTCCTACGTTTACGGGGTATAACTAACTATCTTTTTTGTATTATTTTCTATATTTTCTTGTACCTTTGAAATGTTCGAGTGAATTGCTCATTCAGTATCCGGATTTATTTTACACATTTCTGTTTATAATTAATTTGGCCAAGTCGGGGCGCTATAACGTGCGCAGGCGGTTGTACTCTGCAATAGAGGTCTCTTGTGCCTTGATTTGACTTGGATCTAAATTGATAAGATGTATTCCATCTGAGGTTTTAACTCTGGAGAGTCCAACGTAAGCCTATCTTTTACTAAATATAGAGGAGCCTATGTTGAGAAGAGCGCTGTCAAGGCTAAGGCCTTGTGATGTTATAAGTACTAAAACTGATATGTTTGGATTAAAAAATAATAAGGGTGGTATTCCACTCGTTATATATTCACGTAAAGACCTTAAAATTCACATAAAGACGACGCTGTCATCAATTTTGATTGCCGATTCTTACATTACAGGCACTAAAATAAGTGTTCCTAATAGAATCAATTATTTGAAAAATCACAATAAAATGATAATTTACTAATTTCTGATTTACTCCTTTGTATTCACCCAACTACCTATCTGGGTGCCTAATTTGAACTTTCTAGGTCATCTGGAACTGGGTTAGAGTTTTGATATATAGGTCAGTCAGTGATAAAAATGACGATTTTTGGACGTTAATATCTAAATAACCGTTTGAGATGTGTTTATGAAATTTGGAACACATATGTATGTTGCAAGTTTCAATATATGCGTCAAATTTGACATGTTTATGTGAAATAGTTTATGAGTTATGAGGGGATCAAAAGTGGCTCCAAATGGTTCGTGTAATATTTCACACGGTGCTGCTCGCCAGTTCTGTTAGCTTGAACTTGGCTTGACACGCTACCGCGTATCTAGATCATAATCAGCCACTTACTGTTCCACTGTTTTCCACAAGCTTCTTCTTAGAGTGAGATGGTTTTAGGCCATAATTGACTGTCCTGAACTCGTTGCTAATTTGTCATTGCGCACGAATCTGATAGGATTACGTCAACGACCAATATTAAATGTACCTTACGCATCGACTAATTATACGCGGAATGTTTTTTAAATAAGAAGTGCAGTTAGTTTTAACGGACTTCCTAGGGACCTTAATGTCGACTTGTTTTGCACCAGTGTGGCGACCTTAAGACGGCTTTTGGCACAATTATTTTTCAATGATAATTAACGATCTACTTAACTAATTATTTCAACTTGTATGTAGGTAGGTACTCTCTTTTTATCGTCTTTTTTATCTATGTGTGGAGGCTTGTAATTAGCTATTTGTTAATATTACATTCTTTATCTCATTTGTTTGTTAGTCGGTAAGCCTTCTGTAAAATAAAATCAATAAATAAATAATCCACCACGCTGGCCTGGTGCGTCTTGACGGTCTACACACACCATAGAGAACTGTTTTTTTGGAGCCCTCTCTATTGTGCAGCTTTCCTCATGATGTTCAAATTCTGATCTACGCATGAACTCGAAAAGTCAGAGGTGCGGCCCGGTGTCGAACTCCGACCCTCCTGCATGGAAGACCAGCGTTTAACCGCTAGGTCACTGCTTTAACTATACAAATTAAATATCTATGAGCAATTATACATACAATTGTTGTATAGATACCTATCTAAATTCATTATTTCTGAGAAAAAGAATATTTAATTTCGTTTAGTTTCACCACATACACTACGTAATAACACAAGAACTACGAACAATCCTTTTATCAACTTCATATTTCTACATACTACCAACTTTCATAAAAGAAAATCGCCAAGATGAAATCTGCGCTCCTACATTTCTCGAAAGATCACGACAAACGGACGGAAAGTCTTTTAAAATATGCTTGATGAGACATATTTAATAGCAGCTGCTGTTGCATTAATATGAATTAAACGAAAAACTTGTTTGGAGTGGTTTATTTATTGCAATATAATTTTCCGAGGGAAAATTTTTGTAGCGGACAGATACCGAGCGCCTAGATTGTTATGAATAAATTTACGTAATGGAATAAGATTCGATTAAGTAGGTTTGTATTACCACACGAATTTGTAATTATGTGCGTCACATCGTAATGCTATTAAACTGTAAATTCACCGTAAATTTATATCAGTAAGATGTATTTAGATAGGTGTTTAGATATGTTAATGTGTTCAGCTTAAGTTAATGAGGTTGCGGAAACTGTTTTGGTTTGTGATAGGTTTTTGATTAATCCATTACTAAAGGCTGAGTGTTTTCCGGATTAGAATAAGCTTTAGGTATCGTCTTGTGAGTGCCATAAAAGGTGAGCCAGATTAAGAATCTATTTCCAGGTTTTTCTTACGTTTAATACAACGACATTAGTGATATGAAATAATGCATTTAACTGTGTTCTTGTTGCCCGTAGAAAAAGTCTAAATAAGTTTCTATACCCTTTTCAAAGTAAGGTAAGTCCTGGGGTTTTTCTAAAAAACGTTACCATACAAAGAATATCAAATATTATAAAAAAACAAAACATGGATGATTTAGCTATTTTACGGGTTTTTGATGATGTGGTTTACGGTAAGGATACACGGCGACACAATACACTCGACACTCAGTGTCGACACCGAGTGTCGTAGTTCGTACATCGCCGTTACACTGAGTTGCGCATTTACTCGGGTATAATTTCAATGTCGCGATTGCATTATGTCGAATGTCAGTGTCACCGTGTATCCTTATCGTTACGTTTTATTAATACCAGTCTCCTTACGGCCATAATTTACGAAATGACCGCTGTGTCGGGACTCATATTTCATTGAACAGACTACAATGATTTTATCAGAACTCTTCATGATTTGAATAAATAAACTGCGCTTGTAATAGCAAATCGGGTAGTCTTGACAATAAGCTAAAATCTCCAAAATGACAGAAAAAGATTACCTTAAACTATTTAATTGCAAAGGGTACTACTGCGTGAAACGTTGCTCTACTTATCGCGACACGGAATAAAGTGAGAAAATAAATACTTACCAGCGTTGGAAATCCCGATTTTCACTTTAATTTTAAACGGAAGGAACGAAATGTCGTTTGTTGTTTTTCCGCTTCAATCTCGACTGAGAAAAATGGATCGTCCAGGTGCTTTCGATAGCATTAAACTCCACCATTATTAAGCCAAAAATAATTATAGAATGTAATTACAGTAAGGTAACAAAGCTGATAATCGGATGAACATTAAAATGTGAAACACATTTATTAACATATAAACATTCTCATTATACCACGAAATACGTTTATTATTACGTTTTCATTATTATTATTTTCCGATTGATGTCAAAGAGTATGAATAGCAACAATATAATAATTGAAAGTCGTCGTTTCATAAAATTACCTATTGTTCATAGCGCACCCCTGTAATACTGTAAGCGTTTCGATGGTGCGCCGCAACAGATCGCCCTAATGAGAAAAGTTGGATAGCCTTCGTGAGCCTCAGAAACAATGCCGACACCCAACAATTTCCTGACACTGGACAATCAATTCAAAAGCTTTTTACAGCACAGAAGTGGGGGGAGGGCCCACTTCTCCGACCCCCTCTGAGTTTCAACTTGCTTGTTTTCGACATTTACGCTTTTAAAAAACCCAAAAATAAATTATCACGCTTTGATTGTTTCGTTGAAAGTATTAAAGGGAAAGACGGTGACGTCTACATTTTCATGATTATATTACGCGCAAGATAGACGCGTAGTGAGCAATCGCGTACTTGTGTTGTTAGTTGTTAGGTCTTATCAAGGATTTTAATAGTTTGCGTAGGTCATTCATAAAGTACAAGTAAAATATTTCTACGTTTATCACAACATAGTATAAAACAAAGTCGCTTCCTGCTGTCTGTCTCTATGTATGCTTAGATCTTTAAAACTACACAACGGATTTTAATGCGATTTTTTTTAATAGATAGAATGATTCAAGAGGAAGGTTAATATGTATAATACATGCATATTATAGTACCCGTGCGAAGCTGGGGCGGGTCGCTATTAAATAATAAATATCTATAGGTAAATTTAGGCATTCTAATAACGATTTAATTATTTAACATTCATTCATCCTAGAATAATAACTTTAACAAAAAAAACAATAATTTTTAGAAAATGTTATTTGAAATACCTGTACAGTATTATGTATTTAGGTACATCTAAAGCAGTGCACATTTGCTGACCATTAAATTTGTTTCTCAACCGTCAAAGATGTTGCTGTTTATTTATTTATCTAATTTTCCCTTCTGCGTTCCCTTCCCCAACGGAATATTAGGAGTTTGTTTTCTTGTTTACAAAAGACCATACGAAGTGCCGTGTTTGCCTTTGTTCGCGTAATTACATTGTTACTTTCGTACCGCACCTGTCGCCGTCAAATGCTGTTGACAAATTTTCACAGAATAAGCTTCGAACTTATTAAAAAGTACAATTAATAACTTCAACTACTGCTGTAGTGTTCTCAGTAAATAGAAATGTACACTTCGATATACATCTAAATGAATGAAATGAACTGAGAAACTTAATTAAGATGTGAGAAACAAATCATGAACTCCAAAGTTTGGAACCCAAACTTTGCCGTAATGAGCTTTAATTTTTTTAAATTTTAAGTTATTGACTGTGACGGTCGTAGTGGTGGCGACTAGCGAGGTGCGCCTATAAAAGGACCGGCACGCTGCATTTCGTGCTCTCACGCGCCTCAGCAGCCGCCTGGTTAAGTCCTACACCTATACCTGAAGACCCTGGACTCCTCGTATCGTATTGTCATAGAACCACGCCCTATAAACTAGTCTAACTTTGTCATAATTATTAAAATATATATTGTATGGTCAAAAGTGTTTTCCTTACTATTCAGTAAGTACCTACATGCCTGCTAAACTGCTTCTGCTTCTTACTAGATTTTCTGATTTTATGTGCACATGCTCGTTAAGGGTTGACTCCTTAAGCCACCCTTAACCCGCTAAGCGTGATACTGGCGCCCAACGTGGGGCCCTTTTATAGGCGCACCTCGCTAGTCACCACCACTACCACCGTCACATTACAAAGGTACCAATGTTTTATGATGTTATTGGCTCTAGAATCCATACCTGGGTACAGCGACGAAAAGAAGTATTTTTTTTGAGACGCTCCCTAAATTGTCATAAGACCTTAGGACATACTTATATGATTTTTAGTCTTGTTATCTATATTTAAAACATCAAGTGGGTATATTTGCTTCATCATCAAGCATTGTATGTTTGCTTACTGTTCGGATAATTTAAATTTTCTTTTAATATCAAGCCGATGCAATTAAAATTGAATATTGGCGATGCAATTTAACCTCGTATACATATAATTGCGACAAACTAATTACGGAGCGTTATCTGCATCAACATAGTTACGATTTTGCAACATATTCTCTGATTCATATCAGTCATAATATTTAAATATGTGCAAAGTGAATTTGTATGTAAATCATTACCGGGTACGGTTTCATTTGCAGAGTAATTAAGGATTACTGAGTTATTTAAGTAGGTATAAATAGGTAAAATACAATGTAGGTATGTGGTATCTAGTTGTGTGTAATGATTGTCATGTTTTATTTTCAATTTAGAGATAGAACGAGAATGTATATAGAATTACGGTTTTGAATGTTGTACTCATTAAAATAGGATTTATTAGTCTAGAATGTGGTTTGATTCTGAAATAGTTAAATTAAACAAGTCTTTAGCTGTTGTAAACAATTCTACGAATTACACATACTCTCACTCAAACACCCTCAATTTCATACATACCTACACCTCGCACTCACACGATCAAAACACTAGATTTTTCTCAGACTTCGACACTCCCTTACCCATACACAGTCATACACTTCAGTATAGCGTCTATGTCTAGACTGTTTTATTTTTATTACTTTTCATTACTGGGTTTAATTTGTTTTTAATTTTATCTCTTTTGTCGTTTTATGTAGGTAAATGTCACAAAAACATACGAACGTAATATTTCACGTTTAATGGTAAACGGTTTATTGGTACCCAAGATACAGGCTCGCCTAGGTTGGGGCCAATGTGTAAAGTTTTGTTAAATCATAATGCAATTTTTTTTGTTTTTTTTTTTATTTATATCGCGTTCCCTTTCTTTATTTGAAATACCTACGTGTTTACATCAATGGATTCACGCAGAAAATATGATGTGTCTGTCTATTGTTTTTTCTTCTAAAATCGTACCCTTAATAAAATAGCTTGTTACTTACAAAATTGTGTTGCCCAACACAACAAAGCCTCCAAACATACATATACATATCTATAATTTGACTCAAATTCAAAGGATATTTTTCGTTCCACAGAAGAGTAAAGATGCCAAATATAGATTCGAGTTGTCAGTTCTTGCCGGAGCTGTCCCTCGTCACACCAGTCTGTCCTGTCGCAAAAGTATATTTTTTCTGGCTCGCTGGATTACACTACACGGATACATAAACATGATTTGATGGGTGTTCGTCTTTTATGATGAACGTAGAGCAAGTATATGTACCTGTATAATATAACAGGATCTTATAGTTATCGTACTTACTTATGGTGTTATCTCACCATGATGTTCGGTTTACATTATTTTAGAGTTTAATTGGCTAGTTGGATATTATTGTTATGTTTGTTGTTTTATTTGAAACAACACAATATTCTGAGTTTGAACTTTAAACTTGATCAAACACCTCCTGAGGGTCTCGTTAGGCGGTTGGATCAAGGGCTTGGTACAAAAAGCAATACTCCTTGACACGGCACGCATAGTAAGGAGGTTCCTTTTTCTGGAGCACTGACTGCCGGCAGATTGAACCCTTATCCCGATGACGGTGGGCTACTATTTTTAAATGTTTTTTTGAAAGGAATATTTAAAAATGTATTTAATATGTATGTTGAATGAATTAACGTTTGATCGCATAAGTTGTACAAATAAATTATATGTCACAGTACCTAGAACTGTTTTACGACAGGGGTGCGCGTGCTTCGGCTATTTCAAACAGACATGTGCAGAATGAATGCCGGAGCACGAGTACAGTCAGCATCAAATATATCGAAATAAACAGACTGTTCATAATTAAATTAACACGCAGCGCAACACGACGCCGTCACTTCGTGTACAGGGGGCACGGGGGCTTCACTGCGAAGAAAAATTTTCGACCGTCGTCTCTATGGCTCTTTTCTGGACTCTGACAACTACCTCATCCCCTCTGAGTCATACTCCGCCCCTTTGACGCCTACGTGATGCTATGACGTCACGTTTACCTCTATTCTATGAAGTCTATGAACTGATCTGTCAAACTAACATTACCGAAATAAACTAAAATTTATTTATAATTAACGTATTCACCGTATCCTCTAAATGTTCTTACTGTAATATACCTTGAAAAGCCGCAATTATGTGCAATAAGTGATATGCTGTGGGTTGTCAGAGAAGTGGAAAGGCCGTCATGTTTTTTTGAAACAGGACAGGTTTTGAAACAGGGTTTGAAACAGGTGCATAAAGTGCATCAAGTTGGAACATTCACAGGGCTTGACTTTTCAACAACTGCAACAACTTGATTTTCAATGCAGAATTCAAAAGTTTCCAATGCAGGAAGGACTACCAATAGCTCCGTGATTAAAGCTCGGTCTTTCAATCATCAATGAAAAGTCTGCTGGAGGACGGAGTGACTAAACTGATGCTAGTGAAATAATTGGTGGTGAGTGCTACCTACTAATGTGTGTAAGAGTGAATAATAAATTACAACGAACCATTATTTGTATTTTTAACTAAAAGTCTACATAATTGAACATAAACTTAAATAAAGTTCAAGATGCAATTATGTGTGAATAAGAAGCATGTGCAGGAACATAATGTAAAATACTGTACATAATGGAAAAAACATAATTAATTAATCTTTTTTCTTCTTCCAGATGATGTCATTGTAATGAATGGTGATTCATTAAATATAATCTACGCCCCACCTTACCGGATAAAAGGAATTCGAAATAATTACCTCACAAAGAATGTAAAACATAATAATCACCAAATGGAGTAACATAGTGGATGTATACAAAGGACTGCAGTCACAATAATGTGAGATTGCTTCATAAATTAAATGATCAACACTTGGTTCCTGAAAAAATCAAATAGATGAAGATAGGTATGTATTTAATTACTGCAGACTAAAACCTCGAATCACGAGAACCAATAGTTTTAGTCAGTTGCAATGCCATGGTCTCTAATGATATTATTATAAAACTTTCAACATTCAATGCTTAACAGCATTACTTTTCATGGCAAGTTTATGTAAATATTTGCGTTATGTGTCCAATAGCAATACAAACAAATCATCAAACAACCATGACATGTATGTATGTATTTTTTTAACTGGTATCTACACTTCTTTCCACTCGTCTATCTTTAAAGGTATTAATAATTTAATAACGGTGATTTACTTTGTTTTAGGTAAAGAACTGCATTGGAGTATACAGTAAAACAGTACCAGCCACTTTATCCTACACGGCTTGGTTTAGAAAGTTGTAAAATTAAAAAATAAATATATTTTACAGTAACAAAATGCATTGTCTTTTCTTTGTTTATTATAATATTCCTCTTCCTGAAATACAACAAGAACTATTAAATCAATAAGGAGCTACGTACAGCAAAAATATAGAGCTCAAAAGACCTGTATTCGAATCTACACGAATATTAGCTTAAAAGACTTGTGTTCATGTTAGTTTATCGAAAACTGATACGCCCACAATTAAAAAGTAAAAAATTTGCGAGCCTAGGAATGAGGTCCACAGATAAGCAAAATGTCCATTTTTTTGTTAGGGAGTGCGCCGTCTGATTGTATCCCTATCTAGTCTGTGACAGGGGGGTTACCATGATCTGTTAGAGCAGAAATGTTTTAATATTATTACGAGAGTGGATAGGAGATGGCGTTAGAGAGCTGTCTAGCGCTGTCACTTTCCTACTCTCGGAATAATATTAAAACATTCCTGCTCTAACAGATCATGGTGACCCCCCAGTAGTTTTAAATATTATGTATTAGTTTATAGTCATGTACTGTTTTTATTATTTATGTATTCGTTTTCTATGGGCCAAATTGCCTGAAATAAAGGATATTATTATATTATAACTTCGCCGTAGACGGTCCCAAGCCCGTTTGAGAAAGAAGGAGGGTTGGCTGTGAATAGCATACACTCAATACCACCTGAGATCAAGACAGCTGTTAAATATGCTAACGCCGAGTAGTAGGCGGCGGTAAATTAACTTACTCAATCAAGGTTACGGAAGCTATGGGGACTAAATTCCCCCAAAACGAACCGACGTAGAAGGTAATGGGAACCCACTACGTTTAAACTCCCAAGAGAACTCCATGATTCAAGTCAACGATATAAATGCTGTTATATCGGGCGATCCGGCTGACGCCCGGCGCTCATCGATTTCCGGGTCGATGGGTGGGAAATATGCGACCGAAGACCCCTCGGCAGTGTGTCATCAGGCTCCCGAGGCAGGTGATATAACTGACGGCAACAAAAAACCATCCATACGTCCTAAACACAAAATCGGAACCTGGAATGTAAGAGGACTATTGAAACCAGGAAAACTCGCAGTTGTAGAAAAAGAGATGAGTGAATACCAACTCATTATACTAGGAATATGTGAAACCCACATGAAAGGGAAGGGCCATTTCAAAACATCAAATGGAAACACAATATTCTTTTCAGGACATGAGTCTGAGAGCAAAAACGGAATAGGAGTAATAGTGTCCCGCAAGCTAGCCCAATTCGTCACTGGCTACAACACCATTAATGATAGAATAATGACAATCCGTATAGACTGCACCCCGCTCCCAATTAATATTGTACAAGTCTATGCACCAACTGCCCAATCATCACAAGAAGACATCGACGACTTTTATGGCAACTTACAGACAACAGTGGACAACATCTCTAAGCGCGAAATAATAATAGTTCAGGGTGACTGGAACGCGAAGGTAGGAAACACCGAATGCGATGATCACATACGTCATATAATTGGTAAACACGGACTTGGTGTCAGAAACGAAAGGGGTGAGAGGTTCATAGACTTCTGTGTAAGCCACAATCTATCTATAACCAACACCTGCTATGAACATCACAAGCGTAGGCTTTACACATGGACTTCCCCTGGTGGTCGTTTCCGCAACCAAATTGACTACATTACTATTGCTGGAAGATGGAAGTCGTCCATAACGAACGCCAAAACCTTTCCCGGTGCCGACTGTGGCTCTGACCATCAACTGCTAGTGGCTGATCTACGAGTGCGACTAAAATCATGCAGCAAAAGAACAAAGCATACAATGAGGTTAAGCCAGCCTGAATATGAATACTTCCAGAAGAACACAGAGCCCGAACTGGGCCTTATTGTAACGCAAGCAAACCCAGATGAACAATGGTTGCAGTTTAAAACTAAGATCCTTAACGTGTTAGACTCCATGATTGAAAAGCCCGAAATTAAAAAGGATTGGATATCGGATGAGGCATGGTCAAATATAGAGCTACGAAAAAAACTGCAGATTGGCATGAGATCTGATGATCTAGAGGAGTACACTAAGCTTACCAAAAAAATTCAAAAACAGTGCAGAAGAGACAAGAATCAATGTCTCGAGAACATCTGTACTGAAATTGAATGTCATGCAGAAAAATATCAAACTGCTGATCTCTTCAAAAAGGTTAGGCAAATAACGAGGAAATTCAAACCATGTTCCTGGGTAATTGACGATAAAGATGGCAAACCGATACATGAAATCGTTGAAGTCACAGAAAGATGGAGACAATACTGTGAAGAGCTCTATCAGGATCAATTGACCCAGTCTACCCGAGCAGCTGAAATCGTAATAGATGCAGAACCTAACATACTCCGTTCGGAAGTAGAAGATTCGATCCGGAAACTAAAAACGAACAAGGCGCCAGGACCAGATCGAATCACAGCGGAAGCAATAAAAGGTTTAGGACCAAACGGCATAACAAGTTTACATAACATCTGTAACGCGGTATGGCAAGCCGGGCACTGGCCATCTGACTGGGTACACTCCGCCATAATTCCTCTCCACAAAAAGGGATCGGTGCGAAACTGTAATAATTACAGAACAATAGCCCTAATGTCGCATGCTAGCAAAATTCTACTACACATTATTAACAAAAGATTGAGATCCTTTCTTGACTGGCAGATACCACCTGAACAAGCAGGTTTTGTTAAAGGAAGGGGTACCAGGGAGCAGATATTAAACATTAGGCTCATCGTAGAAAAATGCTATGAATATAACACCCCGGCACTTATGTGCTTTGTAGATTATCAGAAGGCCTTTGACTGCGTCAAATGGGAAAAACTATGGGAGGTTCTTACTGAGACAGGAGTCCCGGCCCACCTTGTAATGCTGATTCGCAATCTTTATGAGTCAGGATATGGCACTGTGACCATGGGAAACGCTACATCAAGCCGTTTCAAATTCTGTAAGGGAGTCCGACAGGGATGCGTGATCTCTCCCATTCTGTTTAATATATATGGCGAGTACATAATGCGCCAAACGCTTGAAGATTGGGAAGGTGGTGTCAAGATAGGCAGAGTGAAAATATCAAACCTCCGTTATGCAGATGACACCACACTCCTTGCATCATCCGAAGTTGAAATGGCGGAACTACTGGATCGCTTGGAAACAACCAGCTTAAGAATGGGTCTCGCTATTAACAAAACTAAGACCAAGCTTCTTGTTATTGACCGTTTCACAGCCATTCAGCGCACTGACCTCTTACAAGAGTATGAAACCGTGGACCGGTTTCAATACCTGGGCTCTGTAATCACGAATAAAGGTAGCTGCGAACCAGAAATTCGAAGACGAATTGGCATGGCCAAGACAGCGATGTCACAACTAGATAAAGTATGGAGAGACAGGAACATCACCAATCGGACCAAGATACATCTGGTCCGCACACTTGTCTTCTCCATTGCTCTCTATGGTGCAGAGACGTGGACGTTCAAAGCCGCTGACAGGCAAAGAATTGACTCCTTTGAAATGTGGTGTTGGCGCCGCCTATTGAGGATACCATGGACAGCCCACCGCACAAATGTCTCGATCCTAAAACAGCTTAAAATAGAGAAGACACCACGTCTGTCCTCAACCAGCCTGCAACGCATAGTGCGATACTTCGGCCACATTGCTCGCAGAGGTGCCGATAACCTGGAACGTCTAATGGTAACAGGAAAAATAGAGGGCAAAAGACCTAGAGGACGAAGTCCAAAACGATGGTCTGATCAGATATCCGAACAACTCGCGATACCTATAAGCGCCGCAATCCACCAGGCAACTGATCGCAACAGATGGAGACAGACCGTAGACAAGTTGAAATGGAGTCACGATCCTCAGTAGTGAGGAAACGATTAAGAAGAAGAGATTATATTATATAATTACCTAAACAACTAAAGAAATTAAACTTTATCTCAATGGGATACAATTCTGGTCAGAATGAGTTGTCGTGTACTGTGATCATTCTAAAACACTCCTTGTATCATTGAGGTATAGTTTAATTTTCTTAGTTGTTCAGATCATTTTGAACAGTCTGTTTGTTTCGATATATTTGATGCTGACTGTACCTCTTCGTATCTTCGTGAAAACTTATAGGTAACACACATTTTATAGACAAATTTTTTCTAGTCAATGAAAAATATAGAGCTATGGCCATTGAACTAATAATCTCAAAATCTTAATGTACAATGAACAGTGGTTGTTTTCTTTTCGTTTACCTTTTACACATTTTAATACAGTTATACAGTTTCCTTTCCCGTTTTCTTTTACTTAATTCGTGGACAATGGTGTGGGTTACTTGTTTACCAATTAATTTAAGATATCTGTTGTACCATTAGAACATGTAACAGTTTTTTGTCTCTAAGAAATAAATAAAAATAAAATAGGCTCGCCCTCTAACATGGAACTTAGACATAACGGCGAAATGAGGGTGATCTCTGCCCAATCCTTCGGGGAATACAGGCCTGATGTTATTTTATGTTATGTAAAATAAAATAATCCTCATAGAAAGTAACAAAATAGGGTATTCGACTGAAAAAATCTAATCAGTCCATCAGTTAGATTATCAAAAAATATTTGACCCGTATTTTTTCGTTTGTTACGTAAACCAAAATTGACGAAGATACGATACTTTTAAAATTGGCAAAACGTCACAAGCAAGTACAATTTTTACTGGCTTCTGACGTCACAATCCCCCACTCTCGAGTTTTGATGCGTTTTATCTTTCCAAATATTCATAGATTAAGCAAAAGTAAAGATACGTGTCCATTATTTTTCAAAACTCTAACTGGCGGACTAATTAGATTTGCAATTTATTGATGCTGTCAACATGCGTATTGGAAACTCATTTTTCCCAACTACAGGGTGTTAACGAATTCGTGTAATTCCTTCAAACCACGTGATCTACTGGTGACACAGATTAACCTTAAATGGGAATTTTTGAAAACCAACGAAAAAAAAAATTAAAAATAAAATCTTGATTTTCTATTTTCGAGTCATTTTAGAGCCTTGAGTTATCTGACTGCAAAGAGCGATATCGCGTTAGTCGTGCCTGCCAGCCGTGTCGCCGTGTTTTCATTAATTTATGCGTGGCATCGAAATGTTCGCACAAATAAAACATTTTTTTTGCAAAAAAATTAGTTCTTATTTTTTTACTGAATCCTTATTAGGTGGTTTAGATAAGATCGGTAACAAAGCCGCATGAAAAAATAATAATTTTATTTTTTTATTTTTAATCAAGCTAAATCCCGTGCGGGGCCTGTCTACATCAATAGTAGAACATGTGGTTTTAAGGAATTACACGAATTCGTTAACACCCTGTATGTTGGGGTCGACCAGTCACACCGATAATTCAGCCCTCACCAAGCTGTCTCCCCTCCCAAGCCCCCGCCAGCAACGCTCTAAGCCGAGGCCCGAGTCACACTACGTGTCGCCCTTAGTGCTGTTGTTGCAGGTAGTCATGACGTTAGTGTAGTACAAGTAGTTAGCTTAGGTTAAGTATTTTACTTCCCCCCCATTGGCTGGAGACCCTTCAGGTCTCGCCAATAATCTGCCCGGTTACGTAGAGGGGTCCTCAAGGACCATCTATAGCAGGAAAACAGAAAAAAAATTGTGTCCACCTCTTTTTTTATTTTTTTAAAAAAAAACGTTGCCCCACACTAAGATTTCTCTTGTATCGTGGGTGCGTTTACAGACACAAATCTCACAAACAAACGCCCAGACCCGAAACAACCATCTGTAGACCATACAAATTTATGTTTCGTGTGGGAATCGAACCCACGACCCGTGGCGCAGAAGCCAATCGCTTAACCACTGCACCAAACGTGTCGTCTAAGTAGACCTCCAGTCTAACTACATAGATGCGGCTGAATACCAATATTTCACACTGCGCCATATTTTACGCTGAGCGATTGTCATCAGACCTCGGCAACCCAGTTATTGGGCAATGTAGATTATATCCCAAGGTTAGACCGATTGTCAGACTTTCGGGGTTTGAAATACCCGTAGGATTGTCATAGATATTTGTATGGCACCCGGGACCGACGGCTTAACGTGTTCTCCGATTCACGGAGGAGTCTCAATGTGTAAAGAACCCACCCACCCATCCACGGATTGAGCGCGGCTAGCGGAGCTTAACCTCGTACATAGTAATATCTGGGCGGTTGTTATTTGGCCATGAGTCCTTCAGGACACGTTCAAAATGTTCCTTCAATCTCTCAGCATTTTCCCGAGTGTAGCTTCTAAACAACTTCTACTTATAGTAATTCTAATATTAATCAAGAACGCTATTCTAATATAACTAGGTCCACAAACAAGTCCCACTTCAGTGATATTAATTGCTCATCCCTCGCAGAAAGGCCACTAGGAAATGAAATTGAATTCATGGAAAGGCACACAAGTCTCTTCATTAAAATAATATGAAAGTGTGGGACACGCGCTAGAACATTTTTTATTCCCAACTTACATAAAGTCGTGGCATTTTAAATGAACTCACATTTTATAACGTGTAGGTACTTAATGGAGCCTTCAACCTTAAAAGGCTCCTATGAATTGATAACAAGAGAAGTTTCAGGAATTTTCCACGGAAAACTATGGCTGAACTTACAAGCCTTATAAATGCTGCATTCGATTCATTCAGCCATGTGCCTGGATTGTGGTAAGTTACTAAAGTTAATATAACCGCGAAAACTTGGGAACCTTCTCTTCGAAAATAAATACTTTTAAAGCATAATACAGCGTGTAAACGAATTCGTGTAATTCCTTCAAACCGCGTGATCTACTGATGACACAGATTAACCCTAAATGGGTATTTTTGAAAATCAAGTAAAAAAGAAATTCAATATCAAATCACGGTTTTCTATTCCTGAGTCATTTTGGAACCCCGAGTTAACTGACTGCAAAGAATGATATCGCGTTAGTCGTGCCCGCCAGCCGCGTCGCCGTGCTTTCATTAATTTATGCATGGCATCGAAATGTTGACGCACATAAAAATATTTCTATGCAAAAAAAACTTGTTTTTTTAGTGGATCCTTATGGTGTTTATGATTAATTACGGTTTACTCACGTGCATTTTTCGGGATTGCCCGACTAGTTTCGGACCCAAACGGCGCCCTTAATCATGAGCTGATCACGCGGCGAAGTCGCGAGTCGAACCAGTTCGACTTGCGACCTCGCCGCGTGATTAAAGGCTCCGTTTGGGTCCGAAACTAGTCGGGCAAGTATGTAATGCAAGTAAGTAAACCTTAACTAATCATAAATATTCAACACAGTGTTATGCTGAACCTTAAAGGACTTGTCACACTGGATGCGTTCTGCATCCTCCGGTCCGGTCAAATCGAACGCAGCCCGCATCCTATGTGAACATCATGGTCAGTGCAACCGGTCAGCGATCCGGGCACGGCATCCGGTCAGGGCATCCGGTCAGCGCTCCGGGCACGGTCAGCGATCTGACGGGCAGGGCAAACAGCGGCCATTTTATATTTGATTGTGAGTTGTCTTTGTATCGATGGTTTGTATTCGGTAAACTTTAAGTATTGATGTTCAGTTATTGATGTCATTATCGATGTCATCATTGATGTTTTTGCAACATCGATCACCCCTATAAACTGCCCGGACCGCCGCCCGTCGCCCGCCGCCCGCTGCCCGCCTGCTTCCCACCCCGACCGCCTGACCAGTGCGTTCCCTACGTTCTTTGCTTGTACCCGCATAGTCAGATCGTAATTACATAAAATATATATAAAACGAAAATGATGTTCACATAGGATGCGGGCTGCGTTCGATTTGACCGGACCGTAGGACGCAGAACGCATCCTGTGTGACAAATCCTTTACGGTCAATTAAGATAAATGTGTCTCACGAAAGTTGTAATAAAAAAACTGTGTAAATCCCTGCTGGAAGCAAGCATATTGCTTATATCTATACATTTCTTTGCTGGAATGGTTCTTATTTGTCTAGTGCGCAGCGAGCCTACAGAGCCCTGCGCACTCAGTACAATAATGCGTTCAGGATGTTGTTGGGTCTGCCGTGGCGGTGCAGCGCGTCTAGGATGTTTGATGAAGCGCGCACTGATGGTTTTCAGGCCATCATGCTCAAAAAAGCAGCTTCACTGCTGGCCCGTATACGGGGGAGCAACAACGGCATTAAAACGCAATAGCTGCACGTTTTGAGTGTCCCTTTCAGAATCTGTGGGTCAAGTGTTGTGTAGGTGTGGCGAGTCATGGCAAATAGAAATGTAAATAAATGTCTACTAGGTTAGGGTTTTTGTGGGTCTATGCCACCTGAAATAAAGTTTATATTATTATTTGTATCTCTCTAGAATCACGGCTCATCTTCCATGCGGAAGATGTCAGGGCCTTTGGAAGGCATACGGGGGACACAGGTCCAACGCGCAGAGGCCCCTTTGAGAACTTTAATTTAAAATGGGATGGGGCACCGACCGGAGACTATCCACGGCTGCACTATTGGAGTACAGTCATGGACCGTCCCAGGTGGGTGCAAAACTATTGTAAAATATGGTGAAAAATATCTGGTATGGGAAGGGGTATTTAGTGGATCGGTTAACCTCTATTGCCGGAAGAAAACGGCGGCTGCCTTTCAAGTTTAAATTTGAAATGTGTTGACAAACGGTGACTCGCCAGCTCACTAGCTGGGCCCCCTGAAAGCCGCCAGTACATAGGCGAAGGGGGCAACAAACGTGCGAGCGGCTAGAGGTGTAGAGAGGTGTAGCCCCGGTTTCACCGTCGCGGGTCTAAAAGACCCGGAGTGGGTTTCTCCGCTATTACGCCATTAGACACTTCCACCCCCGAGCATGGCGGCCCGTCTGGCCGGCCGATAAAAGCAAGCCAGAGTAGAGAGTCCTGCGGGCACTCCTGGGGTTCCACTCCAGCCAGCCAATAAAGGCAAACTGGAGACGAGGCCCTGACCGACTCTCCGAGGTAATAAGGCACGCAGTGTCGCCACTCACCAACAGCTCGCCACAAGCTGCCCTGCGGTTTGCAAGCTTTTCAGTAGACCTCATCATACATTTTTTATTATATGACGGGGTTGTAAAAAGCTAGTCTAATGTTCCCTCTAGTTTTACGTTAATCATGATGAGGTAACGCCTGTTCCAGAGGGGATATTATTGTTATTATTAAGAACTAAACAGAATTATGATTAGTGCCAAAGCATTACAGCTGGTTAAACAATACATTATATCAAACGAGGTTCTACTACGTTGGATACGGTGGATTAAAATGTTAATCAAATTGTGATGTAGACATAGGATGCCGTCTCAACAGTCTGTTGGTACTTCTGAAACCATCAGTTTCAATTTATGACGTAGATAAGTAATGAACATAGCTAGTAACAGCCACTAAGGCTCTCTCCTCAAAAAGCCATTCCAGACGTTGCCCAACATTGCTACACTCACATAATTCTAACGTGATTTCTAGACTTTAAAAGAAACTTCTGAATTTGTTTCGGCTTCTCTTGAAAAAGAAAACACCGGGGCCATCTATATAATCTACAATATTTACTTGTAAAAGTATATTTAAAAGGCAAAAAAAACATTATCATAATTATTTTACGTGTTTTTATCAGTTTCAACTTTAGAGTTAAGATCTCTAATTATACATTTTCCAAATTCACAGTATAAAACGAAATTATTTTTAGGCAACGTTAAATATTATAAATTCAATGGGAAGATCCAGTTCAAGGCAAGAGTACGTTCCCTCCACTGATAAGGTTCTCATGGTCACAAGACTCCAGATCCAGAGATACGACCATTTTAACCAACGTGGCAAGGCTAAGATTAAATTAAGTGAAAATACACAACCTTATTTTAGTACACACAAAAGCCTTCTCATCAATATTGCGTTTATTTTAAATGATACAAATCGATTTTCCTGGTGATTCAGAACGAACTAGTCTCATTTGTTGTGTGTAGTAAAAATAACCCTTAAACACCTTACGAGTTTAAAAACAACCCCAGCATCCTATTAAATGTTAAAACTATTATTTTAATATCTAGTTTAAACTGGAGACATTATGCGAAGGCACTGTTTTCATTAAAAACAATATATAAAGCTAAGCGCCGAGCCTTTCTTGTGGCGGTCACAACTATTGTTCAAATAAATGTGTCTATTAAACCGTCCAGTTAATTAGTTAGTCATTTAAACGAAACATCAAACAAATTACATTTTTCAAGTTGAATTTAATTAGCATAGATAGGAAATTTCACGTTAATTAATAGTCGTCGTTGGTTTGAGAAATGAGGGTTACGTCTGACCACTTCATTCTCGTTTGACAAGATTAATGGAATAATGCCACGCAACCACTAATGTAGCACAATCATTATTGAATCTATGTTTTGACTGTACATTTCAATCATATTTGTTAATTGAATTTCGTAATTAGAACTTCAATTACTAAAACTAAACTCAGCCAAAACAAATCGCACCCTTAGTAATTTATATGAACATAATACAAAAAAGTAGTTTTTTTGGGAAATCGCGGAATAAACTGGAATGTAGGAATCCAGAATCTTTAAACGCGATTTCCCAAAAAAATCCTTTTTTTTTTATTAAGCCCTTATTACTAAAGTGCGAAATGAAGCTTTAAAAATGAACTAAATTCTCAAATCAACTGTTAGCCACAAGAATCCGAGTTCTTAAAATAATGTAGGCAGTAACATCAAGTACTGTTAACGTAGTGAAAAGCCTTTGTTTTGTTAATTACTGAGCTCGGGGCCAGTCCGCACCTGCTTTCACCGCACCAGAATAAACTGTGCGACTAAATTTCCTCTGTTTAAATTAAAAGATACTCCTGACCAATAGTTACTTCCGCCCGCACAGAATGGAATTTCAAATTAACTCGAATTTTGGATATTTTAAGGGGAACTTTTAAAATACACTTCAGGCTTGTATAGAACCTCCCTAAATGATGACGTTAATAATTCCATTATAGGGGCGGCTATAAATTCTTTGGGAACACTTTCCTGTGCTATAGACAGTAGTTAGAAAGAATAATGGAATAGAAGAGGTACTGTAGACTAATAATTGAAGTTACGATAAATGGCGACTACTCACGTTAGAAGTCGGGAATTTGGGATGCTGTTACATATATAGTTTTAATGCATTTTATTACCGATAAAGAACACAGTTCTCCTACAATGAGCTTAAGTATATTTCTATTTTATAACAAATAATGTAAGCCATAACATTTTTTAAACTTAATACAGACATCGAACGGCTAAAGATGTTGTCATAAATAATTATGTTATATTCAATCGAGTTTTAAACACAGGAATGGTTTGACAGTTCTTGATATTATTTGGTAGATTATTATATGATTGTGCTCCTTCATACACATTCGGTTGTCATGGTATGGGCACGTGTTACGGAGAAATGAGGAAAGTGTAGTGAGGAGAGTTTTGAGTATGAATGTCGATGACTATAAGAGTAGGGGAAGACCAAAGAAACGATAGATGGAATGTGTGAATGATGATATGGTTAGAAAAGGGGTGACTACCGAGATGACGACTAATAGAGAAGTGTGGAAGAAAAAGACATGTTGCGCCGACCCCAAATAAATTGGGATAAGGGCAGGAGAATGATGATGCTCCTTCATACATAATGTTTCTCTTCCAGTAATCAGTTCTGTGACGTTTTAATTTAATTTTGTTAGTATTTCTTAGGCAGTGCCATATAATAGTTTGAAATAAGAAAAGTATACCTACGTTAGATTTTAGTTTTTCCACAAATTATTAGGACTCTGTCTTAATTCACGTCGCCAAATTATAGAAGTTAAAAAAAATACATTGTAGGGATCCGAAAATCATTATTTTTGAAGGCCCGTTATCTGATTTTGAAGGATCAGATCCAATAAAGTTTATTGAATACACTATGGGTACCCACTTTGTTATCATTAATTATTTCTGTCTCTTTATATCAAGGAATTAATTTGTCGAGGAATTTCGGAACAAGTGTATTGTAAGGCTCCATAATGAAATTCCGAAGTTATACATGGATTGAGATTAGTGACGGATTGTCTTAATATTATTACAACAAATATCTAAATTTTCTTGTCTCCGAGGGGATAGGACAGAATATTTTGGACGTTCTAAGTCTGATTGTGGATGTGTTTCGTCTATGTGTTTTTTCCTATGTTTTGCTAGCGAGAAATCCCCTAGCTTGTCTTCTTCATATTTATGGTATTACATGAATACAAAATATTTCCGTGCTACAAAATCTGTTATGATAGCTGTTATCTGTTTGGATTATGGCTTTTAGCATAAAACAACTGCTACGCTTTACCTCTACGTGCTACGATTTGTGATACGCTACGCACTACGCTACAGTAGGTGCTACGCTATGCGTGAGCGTTGAAACTACGAGGTACCTAAAATGCCAGTCAGCTATAAAAAACGGACAAGTGCGAGTAAGACTCGCGCCCCGTGTTTTTCGTATCGTTTTTATCTGTAAAGTGAAATTAATACGTAACAAATTAAATTTTACGGTATTTTCATGTACCTACAAAGTATGAAAAAATACTGCTAAATTAAGTTTGTTTATGTAATAATTCCACATAGTATTATAAATGAATGATTTTCGGATTTTTCCCTTTATTTGTGCTGTGAGACCTTCTTTCGTTTCAAATTTTATGATTCTAGGTCAACGGAAAGTACCATATAGGTTTGATGTTTTAGTCAGTCAGCTGAAAATACAATTTGAACGGCTTTATCTTTTTATTGCATTGAGTAATAAACTTTAATTTAAAAGACTACGAGGCTGTAGACTATATTATTTGTATTTGGATTAATTTTCCACTCAATAACTCTAGCCGTTTCGAAGAAAAAGAGTCTTGTCGAACACACAGACATACAGCAAACATTAAAGTGATCCTGTAAGGGTTCCGTTGTTCCATTCTGAGGTACGAAACCTTTAAAAATTACGCAACTGGATTCCCGAGACAAAAATAATGACTCGTATGTATGTCTAATGATGGCACAACCTAACGTCTAGACTCGAACGTAAAACAATACAGAAAACGCACAACAACTTGTCAAGTGCGTGCCATTGTAACAATCGTAGGACGTAATCACATTAGTACTTGAGGTGAGACGACGACACGTGCGCTATCACTGCCGGGGGCGAAGGCTTCGCTGTGAGAGAGCCTGGAGGACCCTTCACTCCCCCCACTGACACGAGCCTTACCCTTAATCAAACTACGCAGTTAGTCCTGCCCCTTCAACCGCCTTAAAAGGTGTCTGAGTCCCCGTTGTATCGAGACGGGGAAAAATTTTAAGAGAGAAGTTTTAAAATGTTCCTAACTTTTTTACCCATCTTTATGCTTAAGTGGGTATACAGGGTGTAAAAAGACCCATCACATAGCCGAAATCTATGCACTCTGTACATCAAACTAAATTACATTGACCAAAAATAATTGCTAGGAAACGATTTTTATTTTTAGGCATAAACAAAAGCTGTTTTTTGTGGCGCGCAATCTAATGCACGTAACCGAGTGTACCTGTGTATATCGTGCAACGGCTACACAGCTGAGCCAAGGCGGTCGTATGCGTTTGATATTCATTGCGTTTTTGTAACTTCAAATGCGTAATTTGTGAGGAAAAATTTAAAATTTTGATAAGGTTGTTTGGAAGAAAAATTAGGATTATCACTTAGAATACGTTTTTGGAAAAAACTAAAAAAAATATGTGTACTTTGACCTTCAGTATCTCCAAAACCAATGATTTCCCAGGTATGGTCTGGTAGAAAAAAATGATCCCAATGATGGGTAGAATATGTGGGTTTCGTTATCGTTAAGGGTCTTTTCACACCCGATATACTTCTGAGTACTTGCTGTTAGATATTTAGGTCACACGAATTCGTTTACATCGTGTAATTCCTTAAAACCACATGATCCATTACTGGTATAGATTAATCCCCCTGCAGGGGACATAGATTGATAAAAAAGAACTTTTGTTTTTCTTGCGTTTGGATTATGTGATCGTATCTCATCATCATCTGCCTAGCCTTTTCCCAACTATGTTGGGGTCGGCTTCCAGTCGAACCGGATGCAGCTGAATATCAGTATTTTACATGGAGCGACTGCCTATCAGACCTCCACAACCCAGTAACTGGGTAATACGATACTCTTGGTAAGACTGGTTGTCAGACTTTCTGGCTTCTGACCAACAGTAACGACTGTCAAAGATCTACAAATGACAGCCGGGACCAACGGCTTTACGTGCTTTCCGAGGCACGGAGGAAACTCGCTATGGTAAATGGTCACCCATCCACAGACCAACCTCGGCAAGCGTGGCTTAACCCGGAAGATCGGTCTATGCGGCTGTAATTATTTAGCCACGAGCTCCTCCTTATTATGTGATCGTATCTAAACCACCTAAAAAGGTTTAAAAAAAGAGAAACTTTTTTTTGTTTTTCGTATGATGTTCCTGTGCCATGCATAAATAAATGAAAGCACGGCGACCCAGCTGGCGGGCATGACTAGAGCGATATCGCTCCGTGCAGTCAGGTAGCTTGGGGCGCTAAAATGACTCAGAAACAAAATTAGAATGAAAGTTTGAAAAAAACTTTTGCTTAATCTGAAAATAGCCAGTGCTAGGTCAATCTGTGTCTCCAGTACCTAGATCACGAGGTTTGAAGGAATTACACGAATTCATTTACACCCTGTACATCTCTGCCCCAACCTTTGTGGAATACAGGCGTGATGTTATGTTATGTATGTAAGTCAAAACAATAATGCGAAACAATGTCTCTCTCAGTTCACGGTTCATCTTCCGTGCGTAAGACGTCCGGTCCTTTGGAAGGCATACGGGGGACACAGGTCCAACGCGCAGAGGCCCCTTTGAGAACTTTAATCTAAAATGGGATGGGGCACCGACCGGGGACTATCCACGGCTGCACTATTGGAGTACAGTCATGGACCGTCCCAAGGGGGGTGCAATACTATTGTAAAATAGGACAAAAAAAAACTGGTCTATAGGAAGGGGTATTCAGTGGACTGGTTAACTTCTATTGCCGGAAGAAAACGGCGTCTGCCTTTCAAGTTTATTATTATTGTTATATTATTTATTGTGAATATAAACTTTTCTGTTTTTTTTTCTAACTCACTTCCGTAGCTGAGCGTTTTAACAAAATTTTAAAACAGTGCTTATTTTTTCAGGAATATTGAATCACACAAGGTTTTTATGATTTTGGAATCTCTACTTTCAGGCAAGGTTTCGGTTCAATGGAATACCCACGAAAAAGTAAAACAAAAATCGACACTATCAAAATATCAAATACCATTTTGCCAGCAACGAAACAAAATCGAATGTTGAATTCATATTCATTCGTGTCATATTATTTATTGCTGCCTGCGCCGCTCCAGGTATTTACTAAGGTACCTATCTACTTTGTTTTTCATGTTAACTAACTAAACGGTAAATACGAAAAAAAAACTCTAAGCTAACATGTAAAAGGTTGGTAAGTCTTTTTTACCTTTTTATTGCATTTTCGCGAAATCTGTTTTTAGTGTGCGTTTTCATTATAAAATACAACTGCTCACCACATGTTTCCAATATTCATAGTTTATTTAGACTATGCGAGAGTCTTACATGGACATGATATTTATATTAAAAAAAATCCCACAACAATAATATTTTTCGCCGGGGCCGCACCTCTCTACACCTCTAGCCGCTCACACGTCTGTTGCCCCCTTCGCCTATGTACTGGCGACTTTTCAGGGAGTCCAGCTAGTGAGCTGGCGAGTCACCGTCTGCCAACATATTTCAATTTTAAACTTGAAAGGCAGACGCCGTTTTCTTCCGGCAATAGACGTTAACCAGTCCACTGAACACCCCTTCCTATAGAGCAGTTTACTATAGTTTTGCACCCACCTGGGACGGTCCATGACTGTACTCCAATAGTGCAGCCGTAGATAGTCCCCGGTTGATGCCCCATTCCATTTTAGATTAAAGTTCTCAAAGGGGCCTCTGCGCGTTGGACCTGTGTCCCTCGTATGCCTTCCAACCGACCGGACGTCTTCCGCACGGAAGATGAGCCGTGAACTGAGAGAGATACATAATAATCTGTACCAATAGTTAGGAAGGTTCTCTCTCTGAGGCCCTGACCACCGTAGCTTGGACCCTGCTCCCAACGCCGGTGGGCTACAATTTTTTATACTTTAAAATGCATGTACTTGTTTTTTTTTTATTTATTTGTATAATCATGAATAAAATAAATAATAATCTGTTTATAATTTTCAATATACGGAAACATTATAAAATAATGCGTATCACGGCGAGCTCGTAAGCGTTACTAATAATACCTATTTGTACGCATAAAATATCACTACATATATTTTATAATAGTCATATTATATTAATACAACAATCAGAATGTACTGTGTTTACTATTGGAGTTGTGCGAGAATACCACAAATATGTAGGTACAATCCTGGGCAAGTTGCGGCGCGCGGTGGTCTCAGAATGTACCGCAGCTTCCCCCTGCCCGGTCGCACCCACGCTATTATAATAGAGCATACAGAAAATTAAATTAGCTTCAAAGTTAATTTAAATAAAACTACTAAAAGACAATTGTACAGTACAGGCTACGGACTAAGCAATGTTTATTGTTACTTATTTTAAAGTACCCGTTTGTTCGATTGACCGAGCGTAATCTCGGGGACTCGTTGTTTCTTATATAGAATTTACTTCGTTGTCAATAGAATATATATAGGACAAGGAATGTTTTAATAAACTTATAGGACTGGGAATGTGTAATCACATTTTTCTATCATACGTTTACAGCGTGGTGTGTTATTCAAGCGCGTGAACGCAAAGTTGAAGTAAACTTTTTACTATCAGTATTTTAAATAAACTGTGGCATTTGTTTTTCACTAGCGACCCGCCCCGGCTTTGCACATATAAGTTTTACAGCTTAAAATTTTCCTCTTGAATTACTCAATCTATTTAAAAAACGCATCAAAATCCGTTGCGTAGATTTAAAGATCTAAGCATACATAGGGACAGACAGACAGCGGGAAGCGACTTTGTTTTATACTATGTAGTGATAAATCTCATTTATTTGTAACTAGTTTTTATTTTAAATTGTGTGGTAATTTTATGATCTCTTAATTATTAGTTCTATATGATTTGACCAGGATTCTATTTTCTACGACATCGAAAGGGAGGGATCTTAAACTCAAAAAAATTACACGAAAAGCACATCTTATCAGATGGAAATATCCTTAAGCTCTATTAAAAGCTCAAGATACGAAAGCGTACTGACTTTTTGCTTATTTACTTAAGCTGTAGGTATGTAAATTTAGTCGGTAAGAACGTTATTCTAAGGAGCGTGTGTTAACCGCGGCACTCTAGATACGTGCTTTATTTTTCTCTTTGTTTAAAGAGAAACTCCTTCGTTATTTTTCAAGACTTTATAAATTAAGTTTGAGACTACATTTTCAAGGAAATGTACAGAGATGGAGTTCCGTGTGTAAAAAAAAACTACTAAGTGGAACCTGAGAGTACCGGACGTAGATAATTTAATACACGTGTAGTCTCGACTATGGAAACTTACTAACCATTCACGTTGCCATGAACTAAGAGTTATAAAAAGAAATTCAATTCTTCGTATCATTGTAGCCTAGTAAGCTTTGACGACGTCTGTGGTCTAGTGATTCGAGTGTCGAACAGCTGATCACGAGGTCGTGGGTTCGATTCCCACAGGACACAAATATTTATGTGATGAACGTAAGTGTTTGTGTTGGTCTCCGTGTTTCTTATGTATTATAAGAATGAATTTACAAAAAAAAAGTGTATTATGTAAGTATTATATCCATTGTCTAGTACCCATAGTATAAGCTCTGCTTAGTTTGAGACTAGATGGTGCTGTGTAAAAATGTCCGAAAAAAAAATGCTTTTAAGAGTCCCACTAATGAAGAATATGGTATTCTGGTCAATAGTCTTTCGCTACAATGAACGTAGCAGGTATTTTGCCTTAATTATCACGCTAGGCGGACGCAAAAAGAAAAAAATACGTAAGAATTTATTAAGGCACGCAAGGATGCTACTGCTCAAAAGTTTAGCCAGTAGTACTTATATTTAATAATTTAGTAATGTAACATCATATTCTGAATAATATGCATTCTTTTCTCGTGTGCTTTATGAGAATAGCTCATGCCGTAGTAGTGTGATGATACTTAAGCACGTCTGACACACCCTGGGCAGTCAGCCCTTTTGGCCATTTTGCATTTGGAGTGCATGAAAAGCACTTTTCATGCACCCCAAATGAATTAAATTTATTCTAAACTAGCTTTTGCCCGCGGCTTCGCTCATGTTAATTTAGAATTTGACAATCATCTGTTAACACACTACTAAAGTTTCTATTAAATGTAATTCAATTATGATTCGAAAGACATGTGGTGCCATCTATGAACGTTTTTGTTGTTTTCCTCGAGAACACTACTTTTTTTCGTGATAAAAGGTACCCTATGTCCGTTTCTGTACACCTGACAACGTATATGCAAAATTTCAGGATGATCGGTTCAGTGGTTTAGGCGTGAAAAGGTAACAAACAAACAAACTTACTTTCGCATTTATAATATTAAGTTAGGAATTAGGATCAGGATAGTTAGGATATGTAATACCTAGTCGATCCAGCAATGTAATTAATTAACACATTTTTTACCAAGATTATTCTTTAGAGCTGTTTATAGGGGTCTGTATAAAAAGGATATTCGAACATTTTGATGTCAAACATAAATAAATAACAAAGAAAAAGTTTATACTTACCACTTTGTCTCGAAAAAGAAAAAAAATATATAAGTAATAACAGCGTTCATTATCTCGCGCTGGTTGTAAAAATCTATAATGGCTTCCTATGATACTCGGAGGTTATTTGCTAGCAATCTTTTACTTTCATCTAGTATTTCTTTTCAGGCTTTAAAATATCAGCTTTTTCTTGGTAGATGAGATACATTCTGTTGAAAGGGTAGAATCATTTTTTTTCATACAAAGCTCCATTGGTTTCTCTTAGTTATGGCAGAATTGAGTTGTAAAAGTGTCTGCAACAGATTTATTTACAGAAATAAAATTGATTTATCTTATTTTATCTACGACTTTTGGTGCCATGTACTTTTACAGAATAAATTACAAAAATACTTATTACTAGACAACCTTTTACAACCTTTCAACCTTTCTTACCTTTTTATAGCAACCTTTATGTACGTCCATCTTTTTACTTTTCGTGATAATTAACGGTCAAAAACAGTCAGACGGACGTCAATGTATTCACAGGGTTAAACCCGTCTTTTTTTAAAATTTTGGCTTGTTATTGGAAACTTGGGTTCGTGGCTAATTAACAACCGCGCGGATCATATGATTTACAAGGTTCAGCTACGCTTGCCGCGGTCTGTACGGGGATGGGTGAACGTTTGTTTTACATCGAGACCTCTCTGTGTCTCGGAAAGCACGTTGAGCCGTCGGTCCCGGTTGTCATACGAATACCTGTGACAGTCGTTACGGGTAGTCAGAAGCCCGAAAGTCCAGTCTAACATTAGGATATCGGTAGGTATTGTCCAGTAACTGGGTTGCAGAGGTCTGATGGCAGACGCTCCGTGTAAAATTCTGGTATTCAGCCGCATCTGGGGGTCTACTCCCTAAGCACAAAGTCCGTGGTTTCGGCCTTAGTTACGAGCGTTTCCTACTCCTTATCACCTACGAACACACGATTATTTTGGGGCCTGAAATAAGAATTAAAGACAACACGATTTGACAGTTGTCCCTACTACCGATGTGTTTTTGCCGGTCCGAAAAGTTGAACTTGACACTTGTTTTGTTCACTCCTACGTTTCGGGCAACTTTCGGACGGGTGACTAACTTTGTTGACGGACTTAGGGGGTAGGCCCCCTGGTTAGATTGGAAGGTGACCTCAACATAGTTGGCAACAGGCTAGACAAAACAATATAAGAAGCGGGGCCTTAGTTACACTACAGTTTGCAGATTCTGTCACGAAAAGGATGAGATGCCCATTATGCGAATGCAAGAAGAATAGAATAGAATAGAATAGAATAGAATAGAATATACTTTATTGTACACCAAAATTGTAACATAGCTCTTATACAAAATAATTTAGTGAAGGGTACAATGGCGGTCTTATCGCTGATAGCGATATCTACCAGACAACCTTTGGATGGACAGGAAAACAATGAATAAGATAGGGGGGATAGTCCGTGGTGTACTGCTGGAAAATATATATACTATATAATGCAGTTTTAGTGGCAGTTGGCAGAAAATTGCGCAATCTCCGTAAAGACCCTGCTGACGACGCAGAATAGTATACCTTTGAGGTATTGTTCTTCTTGTGTGAGAGCCATGTATTCCAAGCAAGGCCAAATAACCTCACCTGAAGAGATTAAATCCTCTGCCCCCAACGCTATAGTCAATTCTATGATTGGATTGCGACTTGGCGTGGTGCTGTAATAGGTATTTTTAGAGGCTTCACAATAAATCTTTGCAGGTTACTGTGACCAAAGGGCTTCTAAGGAACCTAGGTACCTCTTTCCTCAAATCAATTAATTCGAAGCCGTAAAAAAATATTAGGATTTTTTTTTATTTACAACTTTCGTGAGATACATTCATATTTATAACTATTCACGGTTTACTCACGTGCATTTTTCGGAATTGCCCTACTAGATTCGGACCCAAATGGAGACCTTAATCATAGCTGATGACGTGGCAAGGTCGCAAGTCGAACTAGCGCTGCACCGCGTCGCGTAGTGTTGCGCCCGCGACGAGAGGGGCGCGCTCTATGTCGGTATTGCTCGTGCGTCTTCGTGCATGCCGCGCTTACTGTGTCGCACTCCAGACTTAACTCACTTTTATATGAAGTAGACTTCAGAGCTGGTTTCCAGGTAGTGTCCAACCACCGTCTCTATTGAAATTCGGATGACGGCTGCTTTCGATGGCTTCACGTACTTTTCGCGGCACTAGTCGGGCAATCCCTAAAAATGCACGTGAGTAAACCATATCTAATAATAAACATTAGGCTTTGCCATCACGTATGGAACTAATACAGACCATTATCGGCAAGCAGTGAATAGGATTACGATACAACTTGCATTTCGGCACGCGTGTTGGGGATTTACGGGGATGATGGTATAATATACAGAAAATCCATTATCAATTGGCAATTTGATTAAAACAAATATAATAGGAATTGATAACGTTCTAACAATCGTATAAATGTTACCCCATTAATAAATGGATCTGAAAAGTCGGGTCCGCCGATACGAGCCTCATATAGTATTACCACATAATACGAAAAGTCAGAAGGTTAATTTAAAACAAAGGATTCACGGATTTATAGCTGCTACAGTATAGACGAAACAGAATGCTCTCAAATTAGTACCGTCGCGTCACAAATGTTAGTCTTAGTTTTTTTTCTCTTGTTCTTTTTGTATGTGTTCCTTGGGGACCGTTTCTATGCAACCGAGCAGTTATTGACGAGACCTGAAGGGTCACCAGCCAAATGGTGGGAAAGTAAAATACCTAAGCTAACTACTTATACTACACTAACATCATGACTACCTGCAACAACAGCACTAAGGGCGACCCCTAGTGGGACTCGGACCTCGGCTTAGGGCGTTGCTGGAGTTGGGAGGTGACAGCATGATGCGGGCTAAATTATTATTATCTGCCTGAATTGAGCTTTTGGTGATATACAAATAGATAGGGTCGATCACGTCATAGAAAGAATTAACATCGAAACAAAAACATGTGTTAATCTACGATAAAACTTGGTAAATGAGTAGGTTACGATCAGGTTGTCCGAGTTGTCCCTGAACGACCATATTGATCAAGAAAATCGTTCGACAAAGTTGCACTGAAAATGGACAACTAAACCAGTTTAGTAATTTCATATATTGCCAATTTGTGCTAACTATAGCAAACAAAGTTTGATTATAATTAGCAAACCGCTTGTTAACAAGTAGCTTATTGAGTTGGTCACTAGGCAGCACAAGTTATGTAGTCACTTTTTTAAAGTTGGAAACTAATATAGTCTTATCTCGTATCAGCACGAGCTATACGAAAATAGATCATGCTGTGGTGAAAAGATTAGCCAGACAGCAAGGTTGGTAGCGGGGCTGATTGCCCAGGGTGCGCTGGACGTGCTTAAGTATCGTCACTCGTGGAGGCTCTTTTCATGCACGCCCATTAATATAGTAATATTGTGTTACTTATCACAAAAAACTTATTACATAGCCATCGGTCCTCACACGAATACCTATGACAGTCGTTACGGGTAGCCGAAAGCCCGAAAGTCTGACAACCTGTCTAACCTTCAGATACTGGCATTGCCCAGTAACTGGGTTGCGGGAGTCTGATGGTAGTCGTTCCGTGTAAAATACTGGTATTCAACCGCATCTGTGCCTGTAGACAAATGGCAGTCGATGATCGCCAGAGAATAGAAACGCCAATTAAATGTATGGAAATGACATAACAGATCGCTTGACCGGTCGAAAGCTTATGTCAATCCAGTACAATCTCACTGTCGTTTCTATTCTCTAGCGATCATCGATTGCCATTTGTCTACAGCCATTGGTTAGACTGGAAGCTGACTTCAACAGAGTTGAGAAAAGGCTAAGCAGATAATAGTATTATTTAACACAAAAAAGTTTTTTCGGTGTGATCAACAAAATTGAGCGTTAAAGCGCTTATTACACTTAGCTGAATTCGATGGCCCCACCGAATAAACGTGCAAGAGTTCTTACACGAAAATTTTTTTTTTTCATTTTTCGTTTCTTTTGCCTGTCCAGCACCTACTTAATTTTTTTTATGAATTTTAGACTCAAAACACGCCTATTATAATGGTGAATTTCTTTATTCTAGGGAAATAATTAATTTTAAAATTACACGAATAATAGTTTAGGCTATTAATACATGCTTTTTGAGTCGCCAAGTACACAAGAATAAACATGTTAAAACCTACAGACGTTAGAGAAGATTTGTGATTGTTTCCGAATTTGGGTAATGTCTTCTTACACGTTTATTCGTGTAAAATGTATGCAAATTTTATTACCAATGTTTCATTCCACAAAATGGAAGTTTGAATATAAATAGGTTATTAAAATTAAAGTATTGCATTATCTCTTACTATAATTATTTTTTTCTAACAATTGTGTTAAAGATTCAAACATTAAGTGCATTAATTTCATATCAATTTAAGTTTATACCTAGTAACGGTAAATAAACAAATGTTTACGCGATAAATTCTATTGTAATCATACGTAACGTTAGAAAGGGGTACGGGGGGTAAGATGCGAGTAAAATAAGGTGACTAGCTCAGAGTCGGTGGTGACCTCTCGCTTCCGGCCGTGGTTCTGTTCATGGTTGGGAGCGAGAGTGCGTGGGAAGCCGTCGCCTCCTTCCGCGAGGAGGTGATGGTGACCAAAGAGGGAGCGGAGAGGGGGAGAGAGACAGCTGCCACTCTCCCTTCTCGCGCCAGACGCACCGGGCGCTGGAGGGCGCGTGCCGATCTCCGGCCACCATAGTGTGTGGCCTGCGGGTAGTACTAGTACTGGCCTGCGACCAGTAACAGGCCCGAGAAGGCGGCGCGCAGTGTTCCGTGCGCGCCTCTCAGGAGGACGTGGGGCTAGGCCCCACAGAAGGAGAGGTCCGCCAGTGGCTGGTGGACCGAGGCCGAGGCAGCTGCGAATCCCGCGACCCCGGCCAAGGGTCAGGAGAAGGAACACCGTGGGTTTTTATACCCTATACTAGTTTTGATACCCCTTTGCCTTCCCCGGGCGAAGGGCATCCATGAGGATTTTCCCACGAAAAAATAAAAAATAAAAGGTGACTAGCTCGGAAGGACAGTCTTGTTGTGATTCTATGCGCGCTATTACATAATTTTGTTTCGCGCAATTGCATTCGATTATGAATATTATAAATCTACTGCCATTGAAAAACTCCATCTCGGTCTCCAATGACAGTGAGGAGGAGGATTAGTGTTTCTAATATCGCAATTCGTATTTTTTTTAATCAAGAAATTTATTTTCTTTGTAACTGTTACTGTACTTTCTGTTCACGTGGACAAATACATAATTATATTTTCTTTATTCTTTATAATACCAGTATCTGTATTTTACTTCATCCTTTCGAAGTCAAAGTTTTTTATTTCAAATAGACTAGATTACAGGCACTTTTAAAACGTCAAAACTAGGTGCACGGTTCCAAAAGGTAGGTTGCATGGAGAAGAGCTCAAAACTCCAAGAATACTCTTTTCAAAATAGTAGTTCATGACAATTCCATTACAGTAGTGTGAGAAATAGAATGAGAATAATGTAGGTTAATGTAAGAAATAAACTCACATAAGAGTAACAAATAGAAAAATATGCCTTCTGGGATTGTCATAGCAGCTAAGGGCTAACCAGTCCTGACAGATAGCAACCGTTCACGAGCATGATGTGCACATCCGTATCGCTTAGCTCAACCATATTGCAGGGAACCCAACGACAGGTTATACAACGTCACCTTAAGCAGGACATTTAAATGAGCATGACAGACTCATACTACCACACAATAGGCAGTAATGTGATATGATTATAGGTGTATCATTAATTGCCGCATGATGCTCAAACTTTACAGATTGGAAAATGACATTATGAAAATTATAATTATAAAACAATATCAGACTATTTAGGCAGAGTATTATACATTAAATAATAAAATTATAATGGGAATATAAAAATGTCAGTATTTGAATTAAAAAAAAAATATGAATATTGATCAAATAATGTACGGGTTATTTTAAGTCAATAAAAAGAAGAATACTAGAAGTTAACATTAAAAATAATGTTAGGTCATACAACCAACCAGTTAGACAGGGCCAGAGGATCGCAATGTGCAGGACGGAGTTGTACGCCAGGCATCTTTATCTTCGATATAATGATTTATGTTGTAATAAGCTTTAGATATCAAAATGCTCATTAAGAAATTATTTAAAATGCTCTTAATAAATGATTTATTGTAGAACCTAACACTGTTCCCCATAAACGTCTTGCTGGTTTGTCATAGTCTAAAACCAGGTACTGTTAGCTTGTGTTTATTGCGAGTATTTATGTTGTGGACGTCACTTTTCTTGTTATACTAATGCAATATTCTTATATTACATTCTTTCGAATATAATATAAGCAATATTCTTTCGAATGTACATAGTGTTACTAAGTATATACAAAGATGGTAGGGTAAGTATATTTATTTCCTTAATTAATTCACGAAGCGATTCACGGCAGTCTAGATTATAAATAGCTCGGACTGCTCTTTTTTGTAATATGAAAATAGTACCAACATCAGCAGCGTAACCCCACAGTAATATGCTATAAGACATAATACTGTGAAAGTATGCAAAGTACACCAACCTAGCTGAAGCTACATCAGTCAACTGCCTAATTTTCCTAACGGCAAATGCAGCAGAACTCAGTTTGCCTGCAAGTGCCTCTATATGAGGTCCCCATTGCAATTTAGAGTCTACTGTGATGCCCAGGAAGACAGTTGAGGGAACCGGATCTAACGCTTTCTCGTCAAGTTTCACATTTGAATTACTGTACACTTGAGGTGGAGAATTAAATACTTTTGGTTTTACAAAATTATTTTTATTATTATACCTTGCATTACAAAGATGTATTACATAAATTAAAACTGATTTGATTAACACTAATATAAATGCATACGATCTTTCCAATCATATAGAAGCAGAACAATGTACTGTAAACAAGCGTGTAAATAGTTATAGCTGGGTTCAAAATAAACTTGAATTACGGAGAATAATAGTGTAACATTACAGTACATTTTATTCGTTGTGTACTATTACACGAATAAACGTGTAATGATATATTGCTGTGACTTAGTCATGCAAATTTCACAAGAGTATTAACATTAAATAGTTTTTCATGAATTTCCTGAAACTCGTTGACATTTAACAAAAAGTAAATACACAAGTCTACAGTTTATTTTTTACCTATAATTCGATAATACATTATTTATACCCATTTACAATGGAATGAGCGTTATTGAAGTTTAAACGTTTTTATTTTTTCCTGAAAAGTTGTCATTTTTCTCTTACACGTTTATTCGGTGGGGCCATCGAATTTAGTCTTCTAAATTCAGAAGCAACTTTACATCCTGACTGGCTAGTTAGCGACGGGTCCTACGTATACTAGTGCAAGTGCAAAATCCCAATTTTTCAGGAGAGCGTTATAAAGGTTCTAAAGATTTTAAATTTGACGTAAATCAAAAGAAATATTTGACATTTTCAAATGGTGACTTATGGTCCATTCCAAAACTTCAAATATTTCTATTGTACTATGTCAAAGTTAAAAGCTTTCGAACCTTTAAACCGCTCTCCTGTAAAGTTGGGTTTTTGCACTTATACTAGTATACGTAGGACCCGTCGTTAGGATCCTAACCGTCCTAACTCTTATTACACTTTCCTAAATCCTAATTAGGATTCCTAAATTCAGCCAAATGTAATAAGCGCTTTAACACATGTATGTACAGTCGCGGACTTGAAATGTTTATCACTCTAAGGTCTATAATTGCTTGCACATTATTTTCATAAGGTCGCTCGGTCGCTCGCAAAGAATTGACAGGACAAAGATTTTTTTATTAATTGACATAAAAGGGTAACTCAAAGAGGCTATATACTAGGTATCATCGAAAAAGAAATCAACCTATTTAGTATATACACTTTTCTTTCAACTACGCAGTAATGTTATCATTAATCGCTACAAAACCGATCACAAAATACGTATTTTCTGCTTAGAAGCAAAACAGTGCAGAAATGTTGTATGAAATTTCATTACTGCACTGTTTTTCATTAGTGCAGTTTTTTATTTTTTATTTAGATATAAATTTACCACAGAGGTTTAATGTCTCCCGTTAAGTTTAATATTAAATGTATGCATTCTTATGCATTAGATCAAAAAGATACTGGCTGAAAATAAAAATCGGCTGAATAAAACCGAATTGGTGAAAAAAAAAAACAAATGGCGCGCATTTTGTACCATTGTAAAACTTTGATACTTCTTATTTAGCAAGAAAAGTTTTAAAAAATGGAAATAGATAGCGATATGAATTCAAGTCCAGAAAGTATAAAAACAGACCTTGTTTTCATTAACTTGAGTTTTTATTTTGAGTAGGTATATTTTATCACGGTAGGTAAATTGGTAGTTGAAATAAAAGTAGATTACGCACCTTGCTGAAGTGAGTGATTAATGCACTCGTGGTAATTTAGTGCCCTCGCTTGCGCTCGGGCACCAACATAACACTCGTGCATTAATGACTCACTTTGCGCTCGGTGCAACAATCTACTATTATACAACTTTTGACTAGACACACATACCTAAAAAAGCGTTCATAACATCAAAAAGTGGTTAATAGCCTTCTTGCTAGAATCGACGCTTCACAATTGCAAAAACTAATAGGTACTTATGTATTGTTGATATGACATCTTGAACCTTATTGCGCACAGTGTGTTATGGAATCGAATTTGACATCTGATAAACATTTCGAGTCCGCGGCTGTTCTTGCCTATAAGTTCGTGAGCCTGTTACCTTTGTGGACCTTCTCATCGTATCTATGATACGGTATTAACCACATTATCTCGGCCATTCTGAACTACGACCTGTTTATCGCCCTTAATCCTCGGATAGGTTACACAGTCCAGATATTTTTAATGGGAAATCGGTTCTTTATTGTAATATTATGTTGGGGGAAACCATAATTTGCTTGAGCTGGATATAGTTTAACTTTCACATAAATAAACTACGAAAACAATACACGGGACTCAATATTATGACTTGACTAGATAGTTTTTTAATATCGTCATCAGTAAAAGGGTTTAAAGTAGTCAGTAAGCTGCCTACACCTTTATGGATATCAGGCGTCATGATATAATATAATGATAAACAGAGATGCAGAGGCTTAATTTGTGAGCAGGTGTGCTGCAACTTGATATCCAAAAGCTGCACATGGTTACATAATTTACAGTAGGTAGTTACCCAAGTATTGTTGTCGGCTCATATTTTAATATTCAATCTTGATACGGAATGCATTCCGAAAATACGGGCAATACTTCGTATTATCAATTATTCGAAACATGTATGCCTTTAAAACATGAGAATGAAATCAAACAGAACTGGACCCAAAGCATCATAACAATATTTAGAATAAGAGATTATGTTACATAAAATTAATTAATAGGGAACTGCCGTAAACCAGGGGCATATTTTGTTACCATTTCATAAAATACGTCATGAATAAACATTTGAGCTATTTCGGCGTAAAAATGTTGTTGTCAATCGTCTGATACTCCGCGATGATTACCTTCCCTAATGGACATACACTCAATTAGGTTTTACTGCGGCACCGTCATTCAATTTAATGCCTAACACCGACCGCACTGGAGCAGGTACCTATTTATTTTTATTGACAACAACAAAAAAGGAACAAAGTTTTTATACAACACAACATTTGTATAATAAACCTTTGCTATTTAATATTCCATAGCGGACTAAAAACTCGTTGTGTTTACTTTACTTTTTAGTTTTATTTCAGTCTAGCCAGATTTGTGTGGCTTTGCTCGCAGACCTCGTTTAACCTTTTGTACGATCGAAAAGGAATATCTAAAGAAATGCGCAGAATTTTATACTTATTTGTAAGTAAAAAAATGTCATAAAGGATTCGGTCACAGCTGGAAATAGTGTGTAAGTAAGTTAAGTTACATAAGTATAAGTTCAACTTACTCATTGCTTTATGAAAAAAGTAATTGTTATTTTATTCAGATCGGTCATCATGCTAATAATTAAGGAATTATAATGAACGGTGAAAATTATTAAAAAAAATTGAAATATTTATACAGGATGTAAACGAATTCGTGTAATTCCTTCAAACCACATGATCTATTTGTATGGATTAACTCCGCACGGCATTTGTATTGATTAAAGAAAAAAAAAACTTTTTTTTTCCCAAATAAAATACTTATGTAACGGAAAATTTCGATGCCATGCATAAATGAATGAAAGCACGGCAACACAGCTGACGGGTACGACTAGCGCGATATCACTCCACGCAGTCAGTTAACTTGGGACGCTAAGATTACTCAGATGCAGTAGGTATACCAAGGATCATTTTTTGAAAAAAAAAATTTTTTTTTCTGGAATTACCTGTTCTTTGTCAATCAGTGTCACCAGGAGATCACGCGGTTTGAAGGAATTACACGAATTCGTTTACATCCTTTATAAACCTGTTACCAAACATCAATAATGTTATGTTTCAACGTAACCCAGTTTAATGCACACTGAGCGATCTATCTATCGGCTCTATCTTTTGCAAATACATCGCTGTGGAAACCGCAAAATGGAAAAACAATATTTATGATTAGTTACGGTTTACTCACGTGCATTTTTCGGGATTGCCCGACTAATTCGACTCGCACGTCGCGTCGCCGCGTTATCAAAAAAGGTTTAAAGAAATTTTATTCTCAATGAAAACAAGAATACATGTCACTTACTTGAGAACAATACTATCATCATCTGCCTAGCCTTTTCCCAACTATGTTGGGGTCGGCTTCCAGTCGAACCGGATGCAGCTGAATATCAGTACCTATTTTACATGGAGCGACTGCCTATCAGACCTCCACAACCCAGTAACTGGGTAATACGATACTCTTGGTAAGACTGGTTGTCAGACTTTCTGGCTTCTGACCAACAGTAACGACTGTCAAAGATCTACAAATGACAGTCGGGACCAACGGCTTTACGTGCTTTCCGAGGCACGGAGGAAACTCGCTATGGTAAATGGTCACCCATCCACAGACCAACTTCGGCAAGCGTGGCTTAACCCGGAAGATCGGTCCATGCGGCTGTAATTATTTAGCCACGAGCTCCTCTTGAGAACAATACTAATCATAATTAAATTTACAAAAGTTCGACATCACCAGTTACAGACTAATTGACTAATCGGAAACCCGACCCACCCAACGCATTTATTTTTCCAGATGTAACATACTGGCTGAGCTGAGTTTTAAATGCATTGAATGAGTGTACATTTCTTATTAATGAGGGTATTTTATTTTACAGATTCGTTCGTTCTAGCTTTTGGTAAAATCAGTAAGCTTGCTCGTCGTGTGCTCCGTTGAGTAATTTGTTTGTAGTGGGTAAGTATAATATTTGTGTGAATGCTTTTGTTGAGAACTTTTCTGATGATATTTTCGTCAAGTGTTATAAATATACAAGCTTAGTTTTAGTATATACTAATCCTGAAACTAGTTTGTTCAGAATCACTAGGATAATCGATTGACATAATATTTTTACACCACATTTTTTTTTCTTAAATTTCAGTTTTGTTTCAGTAGGTTTCTACCCGTAACAATTAACGGGAATAGACACCTTGAGGCTTGAGATGGTCCGCTCGGTCAGTTTCCGTGTATTAGACAATCCCTGCATAGCACATTTCAGGCATTTCACACTTTACTAGGGAACTTAACGAGACATAAACTACGGTGTAACTTGGAGATTTATTAAAAAAAAAACACTTATTCAGGCAGTTCTGATGAAAATCTTGTTGGGGTGTCTCGGTTTTTGTATATACTAAAAATAACGTTGTATACTTGTTTTATATTCGTTATTTTTGTGTCGTTATCAGCTCATGATTAAGGGCACGTTTGGGTCCGAAACTAGTCAAACAATCCCGAAAAATGCAGTGAGTAAATCTGCTTTAAGACATTTATTTCTCAAAAGAATTACAATTCATTTATCTGAGAAACACTGGTTGACTTAATGTAGGGTTGTAAAACTAACAAGCTTCGGAACAAAACGTATTCTAGTTATAATAAAATTGTGGATACGAGTACACAATAGGTAATTAATTTATGAATGTCGGTAGTAGCAAAAGTTTTAGTAAAGTCACAGTCATTGCACCGTCAAAACTTGATATAGCAGTGAGTAAATCGTAACTATAAACGTGTCTCACGAAAGTTATATCACAAAAAAGGAAAAACAATATCTAGATAGGTAGGACTGAAGGACATACCTACATTTTCTTGGATTTTCCTCAAATATTGTCATTTTATTTATCCGTGTCGACAGGTAGAATGTCAGCAAACACATTGTTACGTTAGTCACGTAAGCATTAGAGGCAATTCTTTTTTATTTACACGTCATATAACATTAGGCTTAATAAAAATAAGTGCCTACTTAAATTAAGATGCAGTCCATAAAGTGTTCAATAGCTGAAATAAAATTTTAGGGCCGCTGCACACGGGCACAGACACTTCGACGACAAAACAAACAGTTTTTTAAATTGTAGTCGTGGAAAACGACACGTTTGGTGCAGTGGCTAAGCGATTGGCTTCTGCGCCACGGGTCGTGGGTTCGATTCCCACACGGAACAAAAATTTGTATGGCCTACAAATGGTTGTTTCGAGTCTGGGCGTTTGTTTGTGAGATTTGTGTCTGTAAACGCACCCACGATACAAGATAAATCTTAGTGTGGGGCAAAGTTTAATTTAAAAAAAAAAACATTTGGATTAATAGTTTTTTTTAAGTTTATTAGAAAATACACACAGACAGTTGGCGGCGTCTAATTAAAACTGAAAATCGGTTCTACGAGCAAACAATGCCTGTCAATATCAAATTTTAAACAAGAATATTAATCAGTGGCAAACGTAAATCAAAACTCATTGAAGCTACCACATAGCATCGTTTAAACACTTGAGTTATTTGAGCTAGTCGTGCGTGTATTACAGCCCTTATCCTCATTCTAATGTACCTATTTGATCGTTCAACTTTGCTAATAAACGTTAGAACAATGATTTCAACTGAGCTCGGTGGTCGGTATTACACAAGAGTGAATAGTTTCCCCGTAGTCACTCCACTAGAAGTATTTGACTAGATATGTGATTATTACCGTACGTGGGTATCGTAAGAAAACTATAAGTGGGTTAAAAACGATTAGAATTCAACGTATAGTCGTCGCGTTACGTAAGGTATTGACGGTTATACTTGACTATTTTTTTCTTGTTGAACAGGGTGGTGTCGCCATACAAATTCTATTATGGAACTTTCGTACAATACACTCGTAAACTTAGCAAAAATACTGAGATATACAGGGTGAAATTGTAAACACTCAACAAACCGAAATGGGAGATTGTACTCATCACTATGAACAACTTTTACTACGGGACATAACCGGAAATTGCGAAAAAAAAACAGATATTCCCTACGTTTATGTTCGCATAACTAGTCAAAATGTAGAGAACAGCAGATTTTTTTTTGCGATTTTCGATTTTCTCTCATAGTCAAAGTTGTTCATAGTGATGAGTACAATCTTCCATTTCGGTTTGTCGAGTGTTTACAATTTCAACCTGTATAGCGCCATTCGGTTCAGACCTAGGCAACGCTACTATGATGACTCAAATGACATCTCAATTAGTGACTATTATGACTGGCTGAATATAGTAAGTAACACTACGAGAACTGTAGACAGACAGTATATGTTAAATAAAAAAGTGTGATTCCTCTTATGGTTATAGACAATGCCACTAAAAATAAGATCAAAACTAAAATGACTCTCCTACATTGTCTAACTGTTAAATATTAATTGTCACACGACATGAATTCCTAACACGGCTTTTAGATTGTAATAAAAGTCGAGGATCATAAACGTTAACGACTGCGTCATTTAACTTCGATTAAAAAGAAAAGTCATAAAAAAGGGCCATTGCCAGTTGCTGAATTCGTGCGAGTTTTATGCCAAAACATTTTAGATGCCGAGTTTGGTAACCACAATCCCGCTACAGGTACGACTTTAACCCCGGCCGCATATTATCAGAAATTTCTGGCAGAAAAGTTCTGACTCGTGCAAGAAGACCCTCTGCGCACACATTTTGTAATAAAGCAAGCAGGCAGCCGGATCCAGCAAATTCTGACAGTGTGCGGGGTCTAGTACAAAATGTATGAGTAACCTCGCGCGTCAGAAATTTTCTGACAGAAATTTCTGAAAACTTTGCCGGGCTAAATGTCACTGTGCACCATAATCACCACGGTTGGCAGACGGATTGGTGATCGCAATTTGTTATGCAACAGCAGGACGCTGCTACCCATCCACTTGAAGTAATCCCTTAATTGACTTCTACAGCGTCCACGGGTAGGGCAAGAAAACAATTTTCCGGAAACCACACGGTTTCGTTCCGTAATTGCTTTAAATACTTTTGTCAATTTATTACAGTATCAGTCCTCGCGATTTATGTTAATTAAGCTTTTTTGACAATATATTTAATGAGCGTTTTATATCCTCTTAGCATAAAACTCTGTGCACTAATGAATGCAGTAAATAGGGGGATAACGTTCGCTACAAATTTAAAACGGGGACAGCTTACACTGCAAAATCGTAGTTCATATTTTTTCTGTGCAGCTTACGAAAGATAAAAATGTTATATAAAAACTTCTCCGAATTTCGGCAGTAAAAAGGTCAGTATGTAAAAATATCTATACATATAATAAAACAGTAAAAAAACTGTGTCTGTACATTGAATATATTTAAAAAAAAATGATTGAGGGAGGTTTAGAAACAGTAATAGAGCACGAATCCAAAAAAAAAAGTCTGTCTGTTTGTCTGTTTGTCTGTTTGTTTGTACACGCTAATCTTCGGAACTACTGGACGGATTTGAATGTTTTTTATTTTTTTGTATAGGTATTAAGTCTGGGCAACATATAGGCTATAACTAATCTTGGAAACTTGAACACCTGATGCAGAACCGCAACAGACCAGCTAAACTATAAGAGCTACAAATATGGTACCATAGCAAAAATTGTTCCACGTAATGAGCATTTTCTGCTGAGAGAATAAATTTGAAGATCTGGAACACCTGATGTGGAACTCCAAGAGCCCAGCTACACTATAACATATATAGGAATGACGTCTTAGCAAAAGTTGTTTAGCCCGATGAGCACTCTCTGTTGACGTATAAAAATTGAAGATCTGGAACACCTGTTGTGGAATTCCAAGGGCTCAGCTACACTATAACATATATAGGAATGACGTTTTAGCAAAAGTTGTTTAATCTGATAAGCACTCTCTGTTGACTTATAAAAATCGAAGATCTGGAACATCTGTTGTGGAACTCCAAGAGCCCAGCTACACCATAACACATATAGGAAAGACGTCTTAGCAAAAGTTGTTCGGTCTGATGGGCATTTCCTGTTAACTTATAAAAATCGAAGATCAGAAACATCTGATGTGGAAATCAAAGCTATCACTAATTTCACTATATAATTATAAAATAACATCAACTGGGAGTACCTCCACGCGGTGAAGGCGGTAACAGTTTAGGACTAATTTTCGATGACGATGGTATATCATTGAACATTTGACTCTACTGGCCAAAACTCCCACTTATGTTTTTATTTTATCGATTAAAAATGCCTTCGGGCTTATGTTATTGCAGTATTTAATTTCCTTTTCCATTTATCTTCGTGAAACGGTAGCCTACCCGGTAACGCAGGGGAGCAGTCACTTAGATTTTAATTTATCAGTTATCTTCACAATAAAACTATAACCACAGTCTACCTGTATCTTACTATAAAAATGGTACCATAGCAAAAATTATTCCACGTGAAGAGCATTTTCTGCTGTGAGAATAAATTTGAAGATCTGGAACACCTGTTGAGGAACTCCAAAGCTCAGCGACACTATAACATATAGGAATAACGTCTTAGCAAAAGTTGTTTAGTCTGATGGGCATTTCCTGTTGACTTACAAAAATGAAAGATCTGGAACGTCTCGAATCGTCTCGCGCATCCCGTTGTTTTCCCGTCCCCGGGCTCTTAGAATTCGACATCAGACGTTTCAGATCTTCGATTTTGACGACCCCGTTGTCGCTGGCATAAGCAACAGGATCCGCGTACGAAGTCGCGGGCAGAAGCTAGTTATAAATATAAGTCGCGCGGAGAAGGTTTGCCGATGGCCTCATGACGTCACGCGTCGATGGTCGGTACGATTCAGACGAGCGCGGGTAACGGTCGGTGAAGTGGGAGGCGCAGTCATCGGCAAACCTTCTGCGCGCGACTAGTAGGTACATAATAATTTATTTGTTATTTATGTACCCAATCAATTCGATGATAATCTCCAATTGATTAGTGATTGATTGACTGTTACACTGAATCCTTAGATTAAGTGTGACAGTTTATTTTACCCGACAAACCCATCTTTCTATTTTATTAAAACAGATTAAAATATTGACAGTATTTTGAAACATTAAGATTGTATACCTACAATATGTAATCTTAATGTTTCAAAATCCTAGGTTAGTCGGAAAGGGGGTACTAATCCAAAGGCCACTTAAAGTATCACTGATGATGATTATAAAGCAAGTGGTTCGATCATTTTTATTTTCATGTAAAATTATTTTTAATTTAGTTTTTTCAAAAATTCTTCATCCCTGCTTTAGTTACGAAATCAGAAAATGTAGCTTATAATCGGTGACCCCAAATGTTACCTAAAATGTAAACAAAGGTGATCAAAGCTGAGGTTAGATAGATTTTAGCGTATTTTTTAAGACATCTTTGAGCAGCTATTTCTCATAAACTACTTATTGATTTTTGAGGAAAGTTGTAGAACAAAAGTTATTTATACATTAAATTATGGGTTCTTTAACAGACTTTTCGGATTAGTACCCCGTTTCTTACTAACCTTGTGACAAGGTGTTACAAAAATACCCCTAAAGCCGAAAGGGCTTAAAAGGTCCCGTGTAAAGAGTCTACTGGCAAAATTTTAAAAAAAGACCTAAAAAAAAATAATTGGATAAATCATAAAATAAAATCATCACTGAAACGTAACCCTGAAAATATAAAAGTAAAGAGTAGACTACCCAGAAAGTTATTTACATTCTTACCTAATTTCCTCTGAGAGGTAAATGACAACAACCATAAAAGACTACTTGATTAACATTTTCTTTTTTAAGGGGAATTATGTAACACGTTGTATAAATATATACTATGAGCGTACCCCGAAGGATAGCTAATAAAATAACAGAATTTACTAATAGGATTAATAGCCTTTTAGCTTTCAGGGGCGTATTGATTAAAAACAGGATGGTACGGTCAGCATCAAAAGTAGCTGAACAGTAGAGTTTTTAAACTTGGCATTAATTAGAAAACGAATTGTTTTAAAACAAAAAGTTTAATAGATACCTAGAGCTGCTAGATATAGCTCTAATTATGCCTTAAATTTTTTGCTTCCTATCCATTAGTTATCTAATTAGGTAATGCAAAGTTTAAAAACTCAAATGTTCAGCTACTTTTGATGCTGACTGTACATATGAACTGAATACTTTATTACGATCAGTTATCATTCCACTGAAGGAATATCAAACACAGTCATAATTACAGTGTAAAAATAAAACAAAACAACAATTATAACAATTGTGAACGTCCGTCCGACCCAAAGGTCGCAGCAAAAGTGAGCGCACGAGTACCGCACCGCATACTCTTTTATAGACAGTTTTGACAGCTCGTGAAGTAAATATGTGCGGCTACCCACATGACATCATTAAATCATAAAATCTCTAATAATACTATAATGTTATTGCCGACAGTGCGAGTAGCATTAAAGCTCGAATACTGGTAAAGCTCTTTAGCATGGAAGTTCGGACACTTCTAATTTCTCGTAGGTACTACTTACCTCTATGAATTTCAAACGTCTGTGCTACTAGGCATTAGCTACTTTTAAATGTTCGATTATTCAGCTAGGAAAATTTCTACTGAAGTTTAAGTAAGAGTCATCGCAGCATTGAGTCTAATGACTGCTTATTACAAGTTAAGTATTGGTGAAGGGAAATTAACTGAAACGCATCGGAAACTACAAAATCAATTTTAATTACGGATTTTATTTTATTTCATTTGTTTGGGACAAAAAACAGTTACACGTTACATAATTATAACAAAGGTGTTAAAAGATGAAAATTGCTAAACATGTAACCCACACTATTGTCCACGAGTTAAAAAAGAAAGAAACGATATGTGACATGACGGACGTGCCCGTATTGCACATCATGTTTGTTATTATTTTTTATATTTTCTCAATGTGTCACCCCTAAGATGATTGTACCGATACTCGAGCTCGTTGTGAGGAACTTTGGCACAATAATTCCAAGGGTTTTCAGAGAGAAAAGACAAAACCATTTTTTTTAAATTTGTTAACACAATTTTGGCATTCAGGCCAGATTTCTACTTTATCGTGGGTGCGTTTACAGACACAAGTCTTTACATACACAAACGCCCAGACCCGGAATAACTACCTGTAGGCCTGGCTATAAATATTTATAAGAACCGATGACTTGTAACGGAGAAGCCAATCGCTCAGCCACTGCACCAAACGTGTCGTCTGTGTTCACTACAATAACTTAGACAATGTATTGCTGTTGAAGGATTTCTATTTATATCTTGGGAAACACACTCAATTATAATTATCTGTGTTTGTATCTGTGATCTTAGTGTATGTTGTGTCCATAATTTACGTTACTACTGCGTTTGCGTTTAAGCCATTTAAAACCAATAGAAAACTCGGAAATGAACGATATTTCTAATCATCCTCCTGCCCTTACCCTAACTTGAATTGAGAAATATCTCACATGTACACACACTTATTCGCACATACACACACACATATGCACGGGCGCCTACAAATTCATCCGCCAACACTACACTACACTATTTATTTTTTGTTTTTATAGTCTAAAACTCTCGACAAAAACTAAGTTCACCTTATTGTTTACATAATCGCTGGGCAAGCGTGCTCCATCGTAGACCGCATCATCGCTTAACATCAGGCGAGATGGCGGCCAAACGAAGGCCTAGTAACAAAAAAAAAAAAAAAAAAGTTGTAGTGGTTGGGGCCTGATGTTCTAAGATACAAGCCCCGGCTTATTTTAGGCATCAGTCTCCCACAAATGATTGTATTTTTTTTATAATCTTTGTGTTGTAAACTGCTGTATAGTAATTTGTGGAAGAGAAATAAATATATTTTTATTATTTATTAACTTACTAGCTGTACCCGGCATTCAATGCGTTGCAATGCACTTTTTCCTACCTACTACCTACCTTCAGAACAAAAATCAAAATAGTAACAAAAAGTTAAAACCATTTTCATGCATGCGATAAATAGATGGATGGATCGTGCATGATGGATATGGATATTTTGAGATATGTTTTTTATATATCAAAATTTTCTTTCATAAGAACCTTATCCTGACAATTACGAACACAACAAAAAAAATTTAGCGAAATCGGTCCAGCAGTTCACGCGTGATGCCGTGACCAAGGGAAATAGGGATTCATTTTTATATAAATAGATTTGGGGTCGACGCAGCATGTATTTTTCTTACGTACATCTCTATTAGCCGCCATCTCAGTAGTCACCCTCTCTTTTACATTATCCATCCATCGTTTCTTTAGTCTTCCTCTAGTCTTATAACCATCCTCATTCATACTCAAAACTTTCCTCACGTCATGTTCCTCACTCCTTAGCATCCACACAATTTCTTAGTCACCGAATTTCTATAATTTTTAAATGAAATATCTGTTGTTCCTATAAATGCGCTTACACCGGGAGCTTAGCTGCGTGCGTGTGGATCGCTGGATTAAGCGCAGTAAGGCTACAATTGAACGGGCGATGCCAATTTATGACACTTGATCTCCTACGTGCCCAGGCATGGAAAGCACATTAAACTGTCGGTTCCGCTTCATGTGGCTGAGTGGTGTACGTCATTTAGGCATGTGGTGGGCCTTAGAAATAGCTTGGCCGTCCAGACTGCACTGCAATTTTAGGATCTAGGCAAAATGTTATGGGTGAATGTACTCGTCCTATGAAGGAACTTTTCTACTACGGCTTTTTAAAAAGGATAAGAAAAAGAACACTTATTATCAATGACGTTTTATAAATAGACACGTCATACACCATTGCACTGCAAAACAGCGTAAATTTTACATGTGCCTCTGAACTGAGGGATCAAATCTTAAATCCTTGCAAAACAAAAAGACAGGTTTTTTTTTTTACAAATTCTTTATTTTTGTGTTGCAAGGATTTAAGATTTGATCCCTCAGTTCAGATGCACATAATTTTACGATAGCGACATACCAAATTATACAATTAATTACACAGTATTTTTCGTACATCGTCTGTAAACACAAGATGGCTTTTTTTCGCAAAATATTGCAAGAGTTACACTTTAGGACGTATTGCCGCGACTCTGGTTGGTGTATTACTAAGTGAATGCCGGGCAAATACCTTGCTTTAATATTGCGAATATTGAGCGCGGGCAACACATCTATAGTTTAGAATATCTTTGCCTATTACATTTTAAGTGGTATACACGGTTAGTCGGAAAGGGTATACTAATCCGCAGGCCACTTAAAGTATCACTGATGACGGTTTTAAAGTAAGTGTTAAAATTTCAAAATTCGATAACTTATTCCATGTAAACTACCTAATTTTTTTTTTTTTTTAATTCTTCGTCCCTTCTAATGACTACGACTATGACCCCAAATAATTATGACCTAAAATGTAAACACAGCTGATCGTAGCTGAAGATAGATAGATTTTAGCATATTTTTTATGAAATTTTTGAACATATATCTCTCAAACTATGGACTTTTGGGGAAAGTGCTAGAACATAAGTTACTCTTTATTATGGGCACTTAACACCCTTTCGGATTAGTACCCCCTTTCTGACTAACCTTGTATAAATGCTTCAAAGGACTAATAATAAATGACAAAGTGGTAAGTATAATAATTTTTCGATATTTTACTAATGATCTTTCGTATCATTAATAAATACCTTTTTTTTAGATAATGATTGGTATGCACAGAACAACGATAGCTATTAGTAACTATGTAGTAGTTGTGTATTTCTTTATTTATTCTTCTTAACGGGGCCGATAGCAATCTAAATTGTATCAGCTTAGAACTTAGCTACGAGTACTGCGTTATCAGTAACATGCAACAGTTCCTCCAGTGTGCTCAAGGCACATAGGACTTGTCCCACCACATTTGTACTCCAAGTTAAAGTTATCTATGAATTCGTTTTCCTCACTTGAACTGGTTTTCCTCGCTTCGGCCAACCTAAGTCCGAAGTTTGTTTAAAGATTTCCAGATAAGCCACGGTAAGTCATGTGCACGGAGGGGGATTTTCAGAAGGTGAGACAGAAGGAGTATACTAGGTTACTCAGAAAGGGGGTACTAATCCAAAAAGGTGTTAAAGTACCCATAATAATGAGTAACTTTTGTTTTACCACTTTCCCCAAAAGTCAATAGTTTAAGAGAAATAGCTGTTCAAAATTACATAAAAATATGCTGAAATCTATCTATCCTTGGCTATGATCAGCTGTGTTTATATTTTAGGCCATATTTGGGGTCACGTATTAGATGCTCCATTTTCTGAATTCGTAACTAAAGAAGGGACGAAGAATTCTTGAAAAAACTAAAATAATAATTATTTTACATGGAAATAAAAATTATCGAATTTTGAAATTTCAACACTTGCTTTAAAACAGTCATCAGTGATACTTGAAGTGGCCTGCGGATTAGTACCCCCTTTCCGACTAACCTTGTATAAAGCAACATAATCTCAGCACAGCCAACGTCTCGCCTGTTAAAGGAAGGACACACTTGACAAAAGCGTTGCAGCTTTTTAGCCTTTGCGGCACAAGGGTGTTGTCGTGCAAAGGGATCGTGTATCATCTTCCGTTTTGAAAGACGACACACGACACCCTCTTCATTAGAGCACGACACCGGTCTACGGACTATTTTATTCACATACAAGTCGTTCTTGACCAGGTCTCAATGAATAAGTAAGTTAGGCACAGCACTAGTCCATAAGTAAATAATTTATAAAGAGTGCGTGCGTTTCTCAAAGGTATTCGTAATGAAGTGGGACATGACAAATTAACTCTTCACAGCATTCGACCCGCATGATAAATAATGCGTGAAACTCCACATAATTATGGGTAGTACCCTAAAATATATGGAATAGACCGACCCTGGGAAAATAGAGACATAAAAAACCTAAAGGCCACCCCTTTTATATCCACGGGTGTCGTTACGGCTGTTCTAAGTAGCGAGTAATAATTTGTATGAGGTGGATGAGCAGAAGCCTAGGGAAAGCTTTAGTGTAAGGGTCAGTAGATGACAAGACTGATAAACGGTGTTTCAACATGTAATAGCAGAAATGTGGAATATTATGGTGGACGGAACTAATTTGGCCGGGAAAACCATAATGTGGAAGCTTGGAGTGTTTATTGGAATGATAATATTATGTTCTTCTACATACTATGAAGTCATTGTTGTAATATTTAATACTAGATTACTTAGGACTTAGAACGTAATCGTGTAGACACTTACGAACTTAATCACTTTACATTAAACCGTTAGTCCTACCCTAATGTCGTGTAACTATAATTCTGTTGCTGTGAAACGTTTAAATTGCTGAGCAAGTTCAACACAATATTATTCGCCATGACTATGTGTTACTATGTACATTCGGTGGCTAACACTACTTAAATAGAAGATTAAGCCCGTACATCAACTCTTTAAATACTTTTAATATTACGGTTTCTTGAAAATAACCTCAGCAAACTTGGCGGTCAACCACCGTTCAGACTACAATCGCTTGCACACGGCGTACCGTGTCATCTTTAGGTCCACACTCTTGAAACCGGTTGGAGACCCTTCAACCATTGGCTAGAGACCCTTCAGGTCTCGCCAATAACTACCCGGTTACGTAGAAAAGGTCCGCAAGGATACAGCAGTCCAACAGAAAAAAAAAACGATTTTATACAATGTTGCCTAATGCGATACCCATGGTTAGGGAAGGAGCATATTCTTTGCCGTGAACCACACGTAACACTTCTCACATTTCAGAATTGTCTTTTCGCAGATTGAAGTAGGCGGAGCCAGCGTATAGAAAGCCGTCCATAGCATATTGTTGTCAAAATGTAGTACTGTCAACTTGGCCCATAGTACGTTTGATAGGTAAAGTGCGAAGACTAGAATTTACTGTAGAGGCCATTGTGAAACCTCGTCGTGCGTGCTTCCGACTGTACAGCGGATACAATAAGAATTGATATGTGTAACGTTCGTGCGACAGCAATATGCACTATTTTATTTCAATGCAGAAACGGAACGTACTAGCGCCGCTGCCATTATTTCTGTGTTTACTAACCCGTAACTTCGGTCGGTAGAGTTGTATGCCAATAGGAATTCACGATTATTATTTGAATGATGGTGATTTTATGCTGATGCAGTGCATATTTTAAGTCTGAAGCGTGTTTTATTGAATTTTAAATCATGTTTACATTTATACCTCCACGTGGAAAACTATAATTATAATGGCCTTAGGTTTTCCACGTACTTTACATTAATTATGTCGGACGCCTGTTGGAATTAAATAATACACACATTATTAACTTAAAACGCGTTATTAATACAACGTGTAACATAATTGTTCGCGCCGTATTGTTCGCAGTAAAATTTATAGTTACTACCTCTATGGGCACATGTACGAATCATTGAGCTAGGCCGATGACTTCGCCTTTAAGTGCCGAGGACGAAGAAAACAACGCTCTCTTTTCAAATAATTTAAATTCAACTGTCACCAGAACTTTTCTCCGCTTGATGTCTGCTTGACGCGCTGTCAGCTCTCCATCATTTTTTCTTATTATAACCCACTACTGAGTCTCAGAATTACCACCAGTGATTCAGGTATTACCGCTCGCGAGTGCAAACCTACATCGGGAGGCGCGGCTTTCCCAAAGCGTAAATCGCTCTGTGCTCGTGCAAAGACTCTCGCCATCAAGGAAAGATGCCGTCTGCAGCATATAAAGGCGTTGCGAGTTGACTGGTTTGCTGGTAAGTGCATGTGTTTGCTATTATAAAGCTTCTATAGCATTTATTGTGAACACGGCCCTTCTCCTTCGCATCCGCTCCGCATCGATACATTTTCCGTCCGCTTGCTCCACCAATAATGATCGCATACCCTGAAAGTAGTTTGTTAAGAATCGGCAACTGAATCAATTTCAGCCATTATTAATTAGTGTATTTTTTTAAACATGCTTTTTACTTCTTACCCCCCCGGTTTCTGATTTGAGAATTCGAGATAAGCAATACTTAAATAAAATTGGAGTACGGAGTTGTCAAAAAAATGCTTATAATCCGTCATTTTTTTGACAACTCCGTACTCAAATGTTACTTAAGTACTTCTCATCCTAGAATTCTCAATTCAGAAACCGGATATAGTCTTTAAATTTAGATAAAGAAATATGAGCTTATTTAAAAATTAAATACTATATTCTTAAATAAACAGTATTTAGGCACATAAAAGTAAACTTTTTGCATATGTGTTATAAAATTATAACTGAGTATTCTAATTGGGGTGTTTACGTTATTCCTTTTCCATAGTTAGTCACGTAAACAACAATATTGTAAACGATCCTTTTGAATCATTACCGTCAGTTGCAGTTAACGAATATTGTGCCAGAAATAAATTCGATAAAGCGATACTTGCATCCACAGCCCTTTTGTGCTTCACAAGCTTTTGACGCAGTATGCTAAAGCATACGTACGTGTTATTTCGATTATTTTAATAATAAATTTAGCTTGTAAGTGACCCAGAAGTGGCTTCTAAAATAGTGAAGGAACGAGCATAGATCGCTACGTTTGCTCACTGTGTGTTTGCGCTTATACAAGGTTAGTCGGAAAGGGGGTACTAATCCAAAAGGGTGTTAAAGTACACATAATAATGAATAACTTTTGTTCTACAACTTTCCCCAAAAGTCAATAGTTTAAGAGAAATAGCTGCTCAAAGATCTCAAAAAAAAAAACGCAAAAATCTATCTATCCCCAGTTATGATCAGCTGTATTTGCGTTTTAGGTTATATTTGGGGTCATGAATCAGAAGCACCAATATCTGAATTTGTAACTAAAACAGGGATGAGGAATTTTTGAAAAAACTAAAACAAAAATAATTTTTCATGAAAATAAAAATTATCGTTTTTTTTTTTAAATTTTAACACTTGCTTTAAGACAGTCATCAGTGATACTTTAAGTGGCCTGCGGATTAGTACCCCCTTTCCGACTAACCTTGTAGTCTTTTAAATCCTCACGATTTTCTTCACTGTAAGTCAATAATTTATTAGATTAACTTAGAAAGTTTCTAAATATGACACTAAAAAAGTCACTCTAGAGCAGAACCCGCCGCGCCACCTGTAATTAAATTAGGTATTTGAAATGATCTGTTATTTCAGTAGTCGTAAAATGGCGTCATGAAATTCGACGTCGCAGATTCGTCACGCGACACATCTTCAGTCTATGCGCGTTTATATTGGGTTTAAGTACACTCGTGCCTCTTGAATACTCTTTTTATCGTAAAACTTTCGCCTTTTGTTTAAAGAATGCTTGTCCTAGTTCCCTATATAGGTTCTCAACTATTACACACATAATGATGTGTGTATTTTTGTATTCCAGTTTCTTCCGTTAATTCACTTGAAATACATATAAATAATAACTTTAAAAACATCACTACATAGTATAAAACAAAGTCGCTTCCCGCTTAGATCTGCTTAGGTCTTTAAAACTGCGCAACGGATTTTGATGCGGTTTTTTAGTAGGTATAATGATTCAAGATGAAGGTTTGTAAGTATAATACATTGCACCCGTGCAAAGCCGGGGAGGGTCGTTAGTATTTTATAAAGAAATCAATTTACATTTAAAAAAAATAAACTTTAAAAAAAGTAAAAACCGACTTCAAAGAAAAACTAAAAGGGGTGAAATAATTACCATAACATAAAATTAACAGTTTCAGAAGTCGGTGGCTTCTATTTGTTTCAGTGTAGAGTTGCACCGACTTCTGAAACTGTTAATTTTATATTATGGTAATTATTTCACTCCTTTTAGTTTTTCTTTGAAGTCGGTTTTTACTTTTTTTAAAGTTAATTTTTTATTAAATACGTTTTAGTGCCATAAACTTAACCCCCTCCTCTTCATAACCCTTCTTTTTGGCTTTGACGTAGTCGGGCATAAAAAGCCCTTTCAAATGATACCTTACACGATATAATGAAAACATTCCAAAGGGGGATGGGGGGGACATGCACCCCCTCCTCTTTTCCAGTAGTCAGTTCCCAACAACAAATATAAACAAAGCAATATTAGTAATTTGAGAATTTTGCTTTGATCCGATGAGGAGTTCCGTTCCATATCTCTGAAGTTCATAGTCTAATCGTAACAAAATTTATATGGGACCAATCGGGAAGTATACCCTTTCGAACAAAGAAAGAATTTTTAAAATCGGTTTATAAATGACGGAGATATGAGGTAACAAACATAAAAAAAAAAAAAAAAAAAAAAAAAAAAAATACAACCGAATTGAGAACCTCCTCCTTTTTGAAGTCGGTTAAAAATAGTACCCCATGGGCTTCGGGAACAGGAGTCCGAGGTACTTTTTGAGGGGTGTGTAATGTATGATATAATAACAAATGCTCTAATTTCACTTGAAATAACGTTCATATAATACAATTTTCATATGCTATAAAATCATATAACCTAATTTCATATGACCTAATGTTTCATATGATATAATTTTCATTTAATATAAAACATTTAGTATAACGTTCATTTTATATAATTTTCAATATGTATAATATTCTTTTTATATTACATTCATTTGACCTAATGTTCTTTTGACCTAATTTTCATGTTTAATGGTCACAGTTCTAACCTAACTCAAATGGCACCTAACCAAATCTTAAATATTCAATGCATGGTTGAGGGTGGGCTTGGTCGACGGAGCCCCGCTTCGCGGGGCTCCTACTTCTGGATGGTTTATAAGAAAATAACCACGAAGGGGATGGCGGGGTCTATTCGCTCGCTTCGATCGCTCACAGGACCCCGCCATCCCCTTCTAACCTAACCTGTCCGATTCGGGGTGCCCTAAAGTCCAGATTGCATCCAATTTCTACTGGTTACAGTAGATATTACATTACAGTACAATATTATAGTAAATGAATAATATACTACATGAATATTATGTCAAATGTGCATTATAGGAAATGTTTATTATATCATAAGAAATTAGATAAAATGAAATTATATCAACAATTCATTATCTCAACTGATCGTTATACTAAACAAAAGTATACTAACTGAAATTAGGTCAAGTGAACGTTAGATTTTTTGTTATTATATCAACCGTTACACACCCCTTTTTGAGTAGTTATTAACCTATTTTTAACTTAATTTATCTCTTTACTTATTAATGATCTGAACACGTCAGCTCCAGTCCCATCATAATTTATGTAAAAAATATTTTATTAAGTACTACTTGATCCACTATCTATCTAGTATATTACTACCACATTTGATGAAACAAGAGGTATAATTATTAATTTGTTACCTTTACGGGAGCATCTATTACTTGCTTCCTACGAATAAATCAAACGGAGTGACGTCAAAAAAAATTATCTATGAAAATAAAATCGGTAAGTCAGGTTTCGTATGTATGTAACGATGTATTTGCTCATGTCCTATTAGTGATTTTTGTTTCTTCCGTTCCTTTCACGCTTGTTTGAATACAAGCACTACGTAATATATTTACTTCTTCCTAATGATAGAAAAATATAGATCGAAAAGCCTCTCAATTTCATAAATCTTCCATGTAAACTGAAAGTAAGTATCATATTATGCCTTGCTCGGCTTATGTCGGAATCGTTCTCGTATCCTATCCAAGTTTCTTGCAGCTTACAACTCAATTTCCTTTGGCAAATCCTGGATCAAGGAAGGTATACGCTCTTCAGTTATTTTATGAATACATCATATCATCAAAATACGAAGAATACTTTATCAATCTGAGTTGGAATAACCTGTACCTATCACAAAGACTTTTTTTGCCGTAACTATTTGAATTATGGTAAACAAAGTTTTGAATGAGATAATTATCTTGTTAAATAAATATTTGTTACTTGAAATAAAATCTACGAAATCGAAATAAGTAAATAATACCATTTTTGCCAGAACAAGAACTGAAGCGTTCTCTATTATAATTGGAGCGTTTGTAACTCTTCTCTTTAATCGTATATTCATAAGACACGACACGTTATTTTGACGTGAGAATGATTATGTCACTCGTCGTTACCAAAATGGCGGTGGTCGTCATTAAGGCGGAGTGCCCTCGTTTAAGTCCGCGGCGCGTAAACAGTAACGGAAGGAAGGCGGGCTAAAAGCTCGGGGTACTGGTGCAGCTTGCAAATTAGCCACGCTTGCTGGATAAAACACGTGAGGACGGGCTAAGAGATTACTTTCTACGAAACACCACTGTGTATTTGCATAGGTTCGTTTAAGGGCTCACTCAGCTTTTGACTTTTTTCCCCGTTTGGAAAATTTGCGAGCGTGTCCCAGTTACCTAAATGAATACATGACAGCTTGTTCATAATATTCGTTAAAAAAACATAATAATATTCTGTCTTCATCAAAGTTGATGGAATGTTGTGGACTGTTTTCATATTTTTTTGTACACAAATGTCATGCCAACTAAAAAGTTTTGACGTTTGAACTTGAAAATATGGATAAAACGTGGATATCAAATGTTTGTAATTTTCCGTGGGAAGTACCGAAATATTACAACGGAGAGTTTTAAAAAGTATCAAGATGAAGCAAATGAAAATAAAATTCAGAAAAGCGGACTGAGGAGCTGAAAGTCGGGAAACTAATGATCTTGTAATGATTTCATTATGTATCTTAAGTTTCAGCGATTCAAAACTCACGAAATTGTTAAGGTAACTGAATGAAAAATCAATTAAATTGTAGAACGATGTTAATTATAAGAAAAATGTACTTAATAACTTTTCTCGTCATTACGGTTTTTGACCTCCGACGCAAAAAGAGGGGTGTTATAAGTTTGACTGCTATGTATGTCTGGGTGTCTGTCTGTCTGTGTGTCTGTCTGTGGCACCATAGCTCTTAAACGGGTGAACCGATTTAGGTGCGGTTTTTTTTTTATTTAAAAGCTGGTTTTCTAGCGGTGGTTCTTAGACATGTTTTATCAAAATCCGTTCATCCGTTTCAGGGTCATCAGTTGTTTTGTTATTTGCGTTGGGGTTTTTTTAATTTTTTAATTTATATGTTGTACTTTTTGCTAACCGAGAAAATACAATATTCATCAATCAAGAGCCGGTAATCTATGGCTGAAGAACATTGGCAGATGGCGTAATCCATTATTAAACGATCTTGGGGACTCCGAACTAGCCGTGTCTCTTTTGCAATAATAACTAGAGGTGGTCGTCGACTGTCGTAGACAGTCGTAGTGTTCGGCATAAATTTAATTTGAATGGACAATTTCAAATTCCACAATTAGCAGTCGGGTTTGAGATCGCAGTATGATGTTATTACTAAATTGGCTCGTCTTCGGCATCATCTATATGCGTCTGGTTACAATTGAAGTCGATCTCCCACCACTTAGGTTATTAATAAAGGGTACCATTTCACTAATCAGTGATTCAATTGAAATTGGCAGTAAAAATAACTTGAACAGCGAAAAGTAATAATTGGTCAGCGACAATTACAAATTCATCAGAAATGCATGATCAGCAAGGGATTTTCGAAAATTAGTGTTTTTCCACGATCGAACCCCTTTGTACGAAAGCGATCCCTTTGCACTTCTTACTTATCCGAATCGGCTCTTGATTTTTGTCGCTGGCCAAATATTAAGGTAAAGGCACCCAATTCCGAGGGGTTCTAAAAATGGCACCATATTCCGATGTATTTAGAGTAACGGCGCTTTCAAGTAATTTACAAGTTCTTTTTGTTTGCAAGATACATTAATCAATTAATAATTTATCTGTTTATGTTTATATGAGAAAAAGAGTGCTTTGGTGCTTTAACGTTTTAAAATAAACAGTAAGTTTGACGCTAGCAGCTGACTCGAACGCGCGCTTCATACATTTCGGACCTTATGCACGTGATTAATACGATTTGCTAAATAGTGTTTTGTATGATAATTTTATACTGTGTGAGTTTTTGTTTAGGTTGAAATATTGGAAGGGTTATATTTTTTATTGAAAACAGTTAATATTTTAATATTTTCTTCACAAATTGAGCAGAAAATAAGTGTTTAAAATACCGCGGCATTAGGTGCCAAATATTTTAGTTGGTTCCTAAATACCGATGTATACCACGGAAATGCAATTTAATAGACGTATACTTTTTTCAAATTTTGAAGGCAGATTTATGATTACGAACTTAATATTTTAGCTCTGATTACTTAAATAACCAATAGATATAAAAATCTATTTCCGAGGTACACTATGGCGTCGCATTTACTAATTATAGCAGGTCAAAGATTGCCTGTTTAGGTACTTTATTAATTCGTTGTATGGAAAAGCTAAGTACAGAAAATTATGTTATTAATGTGTTCTGATATAATCCTGAGTGAGCTTTGTATATTTTTTCAAAGATATCGCAATTGAACATTAATTTATTTGTTTAATATTAAAAAATCTTTTACTTTTTAATGTTCGGAATTAGAAATCTTGATTTAGTATTATAAAACGCTATTCCGATGTATTTAAGTCGGAATAAGGTTGTATTAGTACCTAATTCCGTGGTATTGGCACACGTTAAATACAGAGTGTTCATTATCTTACGCAGCTTGTTCAAAACTTTAGTATTGTTTTAGTAACTGCAAGAATATAAATTTGCCCTTTAAAATAACTTTCATATTCCGATATACTCAGATATAGTTATACTTATACATACTTTTAATAAAATTAATAAAATTGTTTCATTATTATAATTGTTTTATTGTAGGAGAATGAAGCCAAGAAAAAAGTACACGGAAGCGGATCACCAAAATGCTATTACAGCAATTCATAATGGCAGTAGTGTTTATAAAGTTTCTCGACAGTACAATATTCCCGAATTCCTATCTAAGTAAATTACATATATTGTGGTAGTTACCATATTAATAATCATGTAAGACAGAGTCTGAGACTGGTCCAAAACCTATAGATAGAGAAGATAATAAATAGACTTGATTTTTGAACATCATGTATCATTCTCCCCACCTCCTTTCCTTTGTATTTTGTACACTCGGAATTAGGAACCAAATGCATCGGAATTAGGATTTTTAAATCGGAATTAGGTGCTTCGGACTTCTTCATATTTTTAAATAATTTGACATTATTAATAAACTTTTATTGTCAAACTGTGAGTATATTTCAAAAATAAGATAAATAATACTTCTGATAAAAATAGCCAATTCTACAGAAAGGTATATTAAATACTTAATTTTTAATGTTCTTTCAAGTTATGGTGAAAACACCGCGGAATTAGGTGCCTTTACCTTAATTTCGCTTACCAAAATAAATCTCGTTAGTAAATACATAGTTCTTTCTCTTGAGACGCTCATATTTTACAATTAATAATCAAATCAAAAATGTTTATTTGTTACAATATTGGTTCCAGGTTCCAGCATATCCTGCCATAACATGGCGTACAAATCTTTCTATACAAAACAAAGCTTATAGGTATTACTAACCTATTAATAATTATGAGAATAAAATATGAATTTATTTTATAGTAGTTAATTAATAAGGATTAAAATTGTATTATAGTAATAATCATGAATTATGTAGTAATTGCATGTTGTAGAATAAAGGCTATTTTTACCATAACACTAACGACTTATGCCTCGTCCCCACTAGGAACATTTGTCGAGCGACATGTGTCCCCCCTCGGTGACATCGGGCGATGTCACCGGGGACTGTTCCTTGTCGCACAGTCGATGAAGATCTTCATCGACTGTGCGACAAGGAACAGTTTTAACAATGTCGCGGCGATGTCGTCCGACGTCGCTCGACATCGCCCGATGTCACCGGAGACACATGTCGCTCGACAAATGTTCCTAGTGGGGACGAGGCTTTATCCTCTAAATATTCTTGAACACTGTAATAATGTTTGTCTAATAACAGTCTGAATAATAAATAACCTTTTGAAAAACGGCAATGGCAATAATAATCCATGTTTTCAAATGAATTGACCTTACGTTTAATTATAAGGGGATCCCCATGGATTCTACTTCCAAGTGCCAGTACATCATTACGAAGCGTGGCCATAATGACAATGACAGCGGTTGGCCCATCCACCTTCTCTATGTCAATCCTTGGTGACCTCTCGGTATACACTAAATGTAACGGATTACTCTGAAGGTCTGAATGAATCCCGGACCACGAAGAAAATGTTCTGTGCCTAAAGGTAATGAAAGCAATCTGTTATTACTTACTCCTCGCTCTTATAGCCCTAAAGCAATGACTTGCGTGCAGAAGTTTTTCTAAAGCTTCGCTGAGATATAATTTCATTTTCTTTAACTTTGTGTTACCATGCATATTTTAATCTTTCTCTTTTATTCTATCTAACAAATTAATTAGATGCTTAAAGACGTTGGTATTCGTATTTTCTTTTGTTGTTCTTTATAGGTTGTTAATGAATTCGTGTAATTCCTTCAAACGACATGATCCATTAGTGGTGGATTAACCCCGCATGGGATTTAGGTTGATTAAAAATAAAAATAAACTTTTTTTTCCCAAAGGTTTTTTTTAGGTGACAGAAAATTTCGATGCCATGCATAAATGAATGAGGGCACGGCGGCACAGCTGACGGGGACGACTAGCGCGATATCGCTCCACGCAGTCAGTTAACTTGGGACGCCAAAATTACGCAGATCAAGAAAACCACGCTTCATTTTTCGAAATAAAATTTGTTTATTTTGAAAAAAACTTATGCATGGTCAATCTGTATCACCTGTTAACCTGTGTCTAGATCACGCGGTTTGAAGGAATTACACGAATTCGTTTACACCTGTACATTCGCAAAAAAAAATATATTGGTTTTGGAAATACGTAATTATATCTGACATCCGCATTTCAGCGGAACTTACTTAATTTACTCAATTTGTTTTTTTTTAAAACCTACTTGATTGTTAGAAAGTTATTTAAATAAAAAACCTTTTTCGCATAGTCTATCTAACACATTTCTCAACAAGTAGTGGCAATAAATGACGATTCGCCCTCAGAGTATAGCTGTCTCAATGTTAAACAAGTCGTCGGGGTCCAATGTCAACGAGATTTACCGCGGTCAAACTTAGACGCCTCTCCCCGGGGATGATCACGCAAAACCGCCAACCTGTAGACACGAACATTATATAGATACAAACTTATATTTTAAGTCAGATTTGATAAATGTTCGTAAAATGTAAAACAAGCAAAACCTCATTTTTGGAGCAGCTCATATTTCTTTTAAAAGTACGTTGCCCACCATTGTTGCCCACACTAGGATTTCTAATGTTTCTTGTTTGTGTGTGTCCAGTGTCTGATGAGATCTTTGGGGGTTCACAGAACTGCTTACTACGACTTTCGTAATTTTCGAAAAGACGACAAACTTCGACTAAACTTGCGATGTCTACTACTTTCGCGGTCAATAGACAATTAGTGTAACAAGGTCTAATATTATTTAGTAAAATTTCTAACTTCTCAGATTCTGCAACAGTACAACTAAGACGTGAAAACAAGCCACTCATTTTAGCTACATAAATTGTTATAGATTCGGTTTCGCCTTGCGAACGCTGACGAATCTCAGACATAAGCCGATAATCATAATTATGCTGACTAAAATCGCGCTTCAATAACGTACATAATTCACTCCAAGACTGAACACTATTTTTAACAGAACGGTACCAGACTAGGGCATCGCCCGAAAAAATTTCGAACGCGAAAGACAACATTTTAGGCGCTAACTTGGCGATCTGCTTCCGAGTATCTTCCAGCTTTGAGACACCACGAATAACAAGCTCATATTCCAGCTCCGACTTCGATAATAATGAAAAATTAATTTCATAAGCCATTATTCGTAAAAATAAACTTTAAAAAAAAGTAAAAACCGACTTCAAAGAAATACTAAAAGGAGTAAAATAATTACCATAATATAAAATTAACAGTTTCAGAAGTCGGTGGCTTCTATTTGCTTCAGTGTAGAGTTGCACCGACTTCTGAAACTGTTAATTTTATATTATGGTAATTATTTTACTCCTTTTAGTATTTCTTTGAAGTCGGTTTTTACTTTTTTTTAAAGTTTATTTTTTATTTAATACGTTTTAGTGTCATAATTTTAACCCCCTCCTTCATAACAATTCTTTTTGGCATTGACGTAGTCGGGCATAAAAAGTCCTTTCAAATGATACCTTACACGATATAATGAAAACATTCCAAAGGGAGGGAGGGGGGGGGGGACAGCACCCCCTCCTCTTTTCAAGTAGTCAGTTCCCAACAACAAATATAAACAAAGCAATACTAGTAATTTGAGAATTTTGCTTTGGTCCGATGAGGAGTTCCGTTCCATATCTCTGAAGTTCATGGTCTAATCATAACAAAATTTAAATGGGACCAATCGGGAAGTATACCCTTTCGAACAAAAAAAGATTTTTTCAAATCGGTTCATAAATGACGGAGATATGAGGTAACACACATAAAAAATAAAAAAAATAAAAATAAAAAAAAAAAATACAACCGAATTGAGAACCTCCTCCTTTTTGAAGTCGGTTAAAAAGTGGATGCTTATGTAATCACACGAGGAAAAAAAAAACAGAAAACCAAATCCCTGCTGAATTACAACAGAAAAAATAGCACACAGTATATAGTTCGATAAAAAAAACGACCAGGAATTTAATTAAATTTATAGAAAAATAGAACACGTAAACGTTTTTGTAAACGCATGCGTTTACAAAAACATACCCCTCAAGTCATCCGCACAAACCTACACTGCGCACTAAACCTTGTTCTGCCGTGCCTTTTCCCAACTACGCTAGGGTCAGCTTGCAGTCCAACCAGATGCGGCTGAACCAGTATTTTACACGGAGTGACTGCTGTCAGACCGCCGCAACCCAGTTACTGGGCAACGCCTATATCCTAAGGTTAGACCGGTTGTCCAACTTTCGGGCTTCTGATTACCCGTAACAACTGTCATAAATATGTCATCCGCACAAACACTGACCCCCTTATTACAAAAGATGGTCTCAGAAAAACCTAGGTTTTAAGATAGCCCCGTCTCTTTTTGTCATCTAATCTAAATATATAAAAGCGAAAGGTCACTCACTCACTCATCACGAAATATCGAAAACCGCTAGACGTATGAAGATGAAATTTGGCAGGGAGGTAGTTTATAGTTAGTAGACGTCCGCTAAGAAAGGATTTTTGGAAATTCTACCCCTAAAGGGGTGAAATAGGGGATGAAAGTTTGTATGGAAAATCGTCACTTAACGGGATCAAAATTTCACGCAAGCGAAGCTGCGGGCAAAAGCTAGTATGACATAAGAAAGTGATGTGTATATTTTAAACCGTGGTTTACCTTAGTCTTGGTTTAAACCATCTTTTGTAATAAGGCCCTAAGGGCCTTTTTCCTGTCATGCGGGTTTGTGCCCGCGCGTATGCGTCACCCGCATGCGTGGCGCTCGCAGTTCACCTTTTCGTGCGTGTTTCACGCATCACAATAAATACATGTATGAAAAGGTGAAATTCAAGTGAGGTGCGGGTGACGCACGCCTGCGGGCACGAGCCCGCGTCACAGTAAAAAGGCCCTAAAACACTTTATTCAAAAGTAGACTGTGCTAGGCTGTCCGTGATTTTAATTACGTTATGCGACATTAGCGAATTGAATTTTTGGCAGAGTAACATATCCAGCGCTGGCGTATGGTTTCGTATCGGCAAGAGCTATACGAGAATAGCTTCATGCCGTAATGGAAAAATGTGCTTGTCTGTAAGGTTGGAAGCGGGGCTAACTGCCCAGGGTGCGCCGGACGTACTTAAGTATCATCACTCATGGAGGCTCTTTAAATGCAGCTTTGACTGACTATAATCGACTCGAGTTGCTATAAAGATTTAGGTGTAGGTAACATTTCACGTAGAAGACACAACTTACAACGATAAAGACTATATTCAGAAACCGTCTCATATTTTAGAAAGGCCCAAATAAATATTCATACAGTCTGTTCAAACCCTCCTTTTGGTCAGGTCACAGTGGATTGAAAACAAGACAAGGATGTAAACAAGTGAGGTGGCTCTTATTTACGTTTAAACGTTGCTCATTAAAAATCGATTCGACAAAGCTAAATAAAAAACAGGTCGATATGCATTCCTTGAAATGTCGAGCAGTTAGTTTTTATGCTGTAAGATTTTTGTGATGCATAACTAGAAAAGAATATTGTTTGGATATATTATAGTATATCGGAAGTTTTTTAATGCCCAACTTATTGAAAAACTAAATTATTATAATGTTAATTAACCTTACATATAATGTTAGAGCATATAAAATAATAATAAAGGTTCGTTACTGTTAAGAACGTCGTGAAAGCTGAGAAAGATAAACAAATAAAAACCGGGGGTAAACAGAGTGCCAGCGTTCATGCCGTATTTAAAAGGAGTGACGGATAAAATTGGTACAGTACTACAGAAATACGCCATTAAGACTGTATATAGTCCTCTCTCCAAGGTATCAAGGCAACTGCGTACTCCAAAGGATGTTATTCCTCTTCAGACACCTGGCGTCTACAAGATTGACTGCAGTTGCGGTAGTTCTTATATCGGGCAGACCAAAAGAACGATCGCAGAACGGGTTAAGGAACATATCGCCGCAGTCAAAAACCGCCAGATAAATAAGTCCGCAATAGCCGAGCATCTTCTGGAGTCCGGTTCCAATCACTGGATAGAATTACATAGTCCAAAAATTCTCTCCACCGATCGTCACTATTATCCCAGAATTGTACGTGAAGCGATTGAAATTAAGAAATACAAGAATTTCAATCGAGAAGATGGATACAAACTATCAACATCATGGAATCCGGTCATCAGCAAGTGTTATCGTCAACGGGACGGTTTAGGCGAGTGTAAAGACGTCGTTAGTGTGGTGTGTCGAAGTACCGACGATAACTTTATAAAAAATCAAGATCAAGTGAGGGTAGATGAAAATGCCCTTGCTTCACGAAGATGACAACTGCTCCGCCACTTCAGTCTACCCGTGACCACGGCCGGTGAAATTCGGCCGAAACGTCGGGATAAAAGGTATTTTGTGCCTCTTAAAGTTTGTTACGCGAGAAGACCCGATGCAATATTTTTATAAAATATCTTGATCTAGCACACGAGGTTGTCGGCATGTGGAATGTGGACTCAGCAGTCATTGTCCCGATAGTCGTTACGCCGAATGGCCTAATAGCCAAGAGCCTCGATCAACACCTCATGAGGCTCTCGTTGGGCGGCTGGATTAAAGGCTTGGTACAAAGGGCAGTACTCCTTGACACGGCACGCATAGTGAGGAGTTTCCTTTCTCTGGAGCCCTGACTGCCGGCAGCTTGGACCCGATGCCGGTGGGATACTATTTTTCATATTTTTAAATGTATATTGTTTTTTTTTATTTATGATACGTATTTGAAAATATAATTTAAATGTGTTTACTATGAATAAATGTACGTTATAACACGTATTAAAATCAAATCATTAGTTGACAAGAATAGTAACATTTTCAAAAAAAAAAACCTTGAACTTCATATTAAGTGGCATTGGCTTAATTCTGCTCAAATATTTGACATACGGACATACCTAACAATGATGATACTTACTAGGTGAGCTAAGTTAGCTTGTTAGGTCCCCTTATTTCTAAAAGGAGAAGAATCTTCTAATCCACTTACGAGTACTATCTGAATAGTTTTCAGCAGCGGCATTCCAGTACCGCTGTATTTCAGACACCAGAAAAGTTTCATCCTATATTTCTTTCCTCAGCCGTCACGTAATGTTGTGGCTATCCGCTTAACGATGTTGAATGTTCTTTATTGTCACTGCTATTTATCAATACAACGACACGAAATACAATACATAATGTACTATGAACTGAGGTTTTATAATAATAATAATAATAATGAATAACTGGCAACACTGAGTGACACATACATTGAAAAAATGTCTTCATCGCTTTAAATTTAATTTTACAATCATTTATCACCAAAAAGTGTATATATATCACTAAACAACGGAAAAAAACATTGAAACTATTTGAACAATATATAACAATTTAAATAAATGGCAGAAATAAAGCAGAACATAGAAAAATATTTTAGACGGAGATGACATATGTCACCCCAGCAATCATGATCACGAACACGAAGCACGATGAAAAAACTTAAACAATGTTGACAAGATCAAAAGCTCGCGCCAGAGATGCACACCCACCACCTCCGGACTCGTCGCCGAGCTCCGCCTCGCAGCAGCAGGGATTGGATCCAGCCTCACCCGCTGCTGCAGTAGCGTCGAGCTCCAGCGACGAGTACTACTCTCCGCCGTCGTCGCCACCACCTGCACGTCGACGGGGAGGCACCCGGCCGCCGGGCGGCTTAGGACTCCGAGGCCCATTGGCTTCTGACGGGGTCCCCGCTCCCGGTGGTATAGTGCCGCGCATGAAGTGGACACAGAAGATAAATGAAAGTGTGATGCGCGCGTACTATGGGGCTACAGAGGGGGGAACTAACCTGACTGCGTACCGTGGTCGGATGCTCTCTCTGTTCCAGGTGCTTGAGCCAGCTGTCAACGTTTCGGCCCAGCGACTGTCGGATCAGGTGCGGGTCATCCAACGTGGTCACATGTTGGATGACACCGTGCTTGATAGGATACGCTCTGAAGTACAGAGTAGCCCTGTTATCTCTCCCTCACCGCAAGTTTTGGAGCAATCACAAAATCTGGCCGCAACATTACCGCGGCCTAACCCTGCTGATGAGGAAGATGATGACAGGGCTACAAACGTAAGTACCCAGTGCAATGAGGAACTGAGGAGCGCTTTGGAGGACGCGATGCGGGAATACCGGTACACACGTTCCGACCTTAGACCTCGTATACCCCGTTTGCCTATGCACAGAAAAAACCGAGCGCTGATGTGTGCCTTAGATTCGCTGCTGTCAAATTACTTTGATGGCAGCGAAGACCTTGGCGATACTCACTCGATCTTGTACTGCGCAGCTGTTGCGGTATGTCGTGTGGCTCATGTCAAGTTTATAGACAATGAGAGAGTCACACGACCGAAAAACGCTGTGCCGGCTTGGCAGTGCAGGATCGAGCGCCGTATTGCCGAGGCTAGGGCACTCATCGGCAAGTTGGTCTGCTTTAGGGAGGGCAATACTCGACCGAGAGTGATGCGCTTTGTGAGACGAGCATTCTCGGGGACTGATGTCAGCCCTCGAGAGTATATGTCTCGTGTCACAGAGCGCATCGACTTCCTAAAGCAGAAAGTCTATGCATGGGCAAGCCGCATACGAAGGTATAGGCGGCGAGTGGACCGGTATACCCAGAATCGCCTCTTCCAAAGCGACGAAAGGTGGGTATATAGAACCTGGGAGCGACCTGATCAACGTGTGAGTGACACGCACCTACCGGATAATGACGTCATAAGTGCATTCTGGCGCGATATCTGGTCGGTGCCTGTCACTCACACTGAAGGTGACTGGATGCAGGAGGTCCAGCGAGCATGCGAACCGATTCAAGAAATGGGGGACATAATTATTAGCCCCCAAGACGTGGCCAGTGCAGTCCGTCCAATGTCGAATTGGAAATCCCCTGGCCCGGACGGACTGCACAACTTCTGGTTAAAATGGCTACGCAGTTCGCATGCTTGTTTGGCCTCACAATTCCAGTCATCTTTGGAATCTGAGTCGCTTCCACAGTTCTTGACGACAGGAGTTACCCACCTGCTCCATAAATCAGGTAGTACTGCGGAACCCAAGAATTATAGACCGATCACCTGTCTACCGACGGTCTATAAGCTTCTTACATCCATTTTGAGATCTAAAATTAATTTTCATATAGAAAACAATTGTATTATGTCTCCTTCTCAAAATGGATGTAGGAATGGGTCCCGCGGTACTAAGGAGCTACTCCTCATCGATATGGCCATCAGCCAACAGGTTCGCCGATCCCGAAAGAATCTGTCGACATGTTGGATAGATTATAAGAAGGCCTACGACTCGGTGCCACATACATGGCTCATGAGGGTGCTGGAGTTGTATAAAGTAAATACAACTCTATGCGCCTTCCTGACGTCATGTATGAGGCAATGGAGGACGGTCCTTCGCTATCCAGGATGTCGGCAAATCCAAGGGATAGGAGAACCAATTAGGATTGAGCGGGGTATATTCCAGGGCGATAGTCTGAGCCCGCTGTGGTTTTGCCTAGCCTTGAACCCTCTAAGCACACTGCTGGAGGGGTCGGGGTTAGGCTATCGGTTGAGAAGAGGTGGTCAGGTAATATCCCACCTCCTTTACATGGATGATCTGAAACTCTTTGCCCCCAACAAATTGCAACTGCTGGAGTTACTGAAGGTCACTGAAACTTTCAGTAATTCCATCAGGATGGAATTTGGTGTGGACAAATGTGCAGTCATGCATGTAAAGCGAGGGAGGATTATGGAATCCGTGGGAACCCAACTCACGGATTCCATACACCTTAGATCCCTCTCCTCAACCGAAACCTACAAATACTTGGGTATGTCGGAGGCGTTAGGCATTAACGGGACTGACATGAAGCAATCGTTAAGGGAGCGCTTCTGTGGCCGCCTGAAAAAAGTACTTAACAGTCTTTTGTCAGGCGGAAATAAGGTGCGCGCCTTTAACGGTTGGGTCATGCCGATCCTAATGTACTCCTTCGGCATACTCAAGTGGACTCAGACTGAACTTGACGCCCTGGATAGGAGAGTCCGTTCGCTGCTGACTGCAAATCGAATGCATCACCCACGCTCATCGGTAATGAGACTGTACATCCCGCGGAAGTGTGGTGGTCGAGGCTTTTTAAATGCTAAGACCCTCCACAACCGCGAGGTGTGCAGTCTCAGGGAGTACTTCTCCCAAGCCGACGTGGGGATGCATCGAGATGTGGTCGCAGTGGACAAAGGATTCACCCCGCTCTCCTTGGCTAAAGAGAACTGGAGCAAACCTGTAGTACTTGATACTAATGACCGCAGGGAGGTATGGCGGAGCAAGGAGCTTCACGGACGCTTCTACCGGGCCCTTCATGGGTCCGATGTAGATTTTCTAGCGTCCGTGGCCTGGCTACGTTTCGGTGACCTATTTGGTGAAACCGAAGGTTTTGTTTGTGCGATTATGGACGAAGTAATGATGACGAACAACTACAGAAAATATATTGTGAAGGACGGCACGGTTGACATCTGTCGGGCATGCCACTGTCCCGGTGAATCTATCCGACATATTGTCTCTGGTTGTTCTCGTCTTGCTAACGGTGAGTATTTGCACAGGCACAACCTCGTAGCTAGGATTATCCACCAGCAACTTGCTCTCAAATACAACCTTGTGGACGCAGAAGTACCATACTACAAGTATGTGCCCGACCCAGTTCTCGAGAATGGTCATATCACATTGTACTGGGATCGATCTATCATCACCGACAGGACTATTGTTGCCAATAAGCCTGACATCGTGGTGATAGATCGATCAGAGCGTCTCACAATGATTGTTGATATCACGGTTCCGCATGACGAGAACCTTGTGAAAGCCGAGAAAGATAAAGAAATTAAATATCAAGACTTGGCACACGAGGTTGTCGCCATGTGGGATGTTGATTCAGCAATCATTGTGCCGATAGTCGTTACGGCCAATGGTTTAATAGCCAAGAGCCTCGACCAACATCTCAAGAGGCTCTCGTTGGGCAGCTGGATCAAGGGTCTGGTGCAGAAAGCGGTACTTCTGGACACGGCGCGTATTGTTAGGAAGTTCCTCTCTCTGAGGCCCTGACCACCGGTAGCTTGGACCCTGTTCCCGATGCCGGTGGGTTACTATATTTTTATATTTTTAAATGTTTTTTTTTTGTATTTAAATATTTAAAAATGTAATTTTATATGTTATCTAAATGAATAAACGGAATAATAATAATAATAATAATAATGTCGCCATGTGGGATGTGGACTCAGCAGTCGTTGTTCCGATAGTCGTTACGGCGAATGGCCTCATAGCCAAGAGCCTCGATCAACACCTTAAGAGGCTCTCGTTGGATGGCTGGATCAAGGGCTTGATACAAAAAGCAGTACTCCTGGATACGGCACGCATAGTGAGGAGGTTCCTTTCTCTGGAGCCCTGACTGCCGGCAGCTTGGACCTTGTTCCCGATGCCGGTGGGATACTATTTTTTTATATTTTTAAATGTTTTTATTTTTATATTAGAATATTTAAAAATGTAAGTAAATATGTAAAATAATGTGAATAAAGGAAATAATAATAATATATTTATTTGCAAAAAACATGGGTAAAGACAGTTCTACATTAGTCACAAAAGTAGCCGCATATTTAACCATACAATGGTGTGCAAATTAAAGGTTAATTTAATACAAAATTAAACCTTAAAAATAATACTAAAAACCTTAGAATCTTATTACATGAATATTTGAACATCAGACATGCAATATTTTATAAAACAGCTAAGTAACATTTTTCACAACAAAGTTTGAATTGGTGCAACTTATTATAGTGAATGAAATATAATATCTTAGAAAGTACGTGCATCTAAGTACTCTTTGACAGAATAGAAACATTTTTGTACAAGCCATGAATAAAGTTTTCGTTTAAATATTTTCTGTGGAAGATTTCTTACGGTCTCTGGTAGCTTATTATATACCCTGATGGTCATTGGATAACAATTACTATGGTAATAACGACTTTTTATAGTAGGTAATAGTAATCGTGTTGGATATCTTGTGTTAAATCCGCAATTCGCTCCGTAAGTTTTAAATAAATGTGGGTGTTTTTTTACAAAGATACAACATTCAAATATATATAAAGATGGTACAGTAAGAAGTTTTAATTTAGGAAATAGTGTTTTACACGATGTTAGTGGGGGAGCATTGCAAAGTGCCCGAATACATTGCTTTTGAGATATGAATACCCTATTTATATGAACTGAATTTCCCCAGAGCAGTATAGCATATCGTAGTTGGGAGGCAACATACCCATGATAGGCTTGTAAGGCAATCTTTTGATTGCAGATTTTTGTGAGTCGCCATAAAGCATAAACAAATCTATTTATTTTAGTGCATACCTTATCAGTATGCAATTTCCACGAACATTGATTGTCTAAATTTAAACCGAGGAAAGTTATATCGTTAGCTTCAGTTAGGGGTTTACCTTTGTGTATTATTTTTAATTGACTTTTGAACTTATGTCTATTATAAAACTCTACATATTTAGTCTTTTCTATATTTGCTTTTAAATTATTGTTTTCCATCCACTCTATTGTTTTTGCTATGGAGTTGTTTATTTCATCATTATAATTAGTTTTAGGGTCTCGAGTAATTATTATTGATATATCATCGGCAAATAAGGTGCATGGATATTTTATATGGTCAGGTAGGTCATTTATATAGATTAAAAAGAGTAAAGGCCCTAAGATACTTCCCTGGGGGACACCCATTCCGTTTTTAGCTAAGGAAGATTTAATAGTAATTTCTTCATTTTCATTATTTATATCTTTGATTTCGACATATTGTTGTCTATCTTCAAGATAGCTCCGAAGCCAGTTTTCAGCTGTGCCACGGATACCATATAAAGAACATTTTTGCAGTAACAGGTCATGAGCAACAAAGTCAAACGCCTTACTCATGTCAAAAAAGACTCCTATTGTAGGTATTCTTTTGTCAATATTTTCTGTTATTTCTGTTACAAGTTTAAAGGCAGCCAGGGTCGTAGATTTGCCTTTTTGAAAACCGTGTTGCTCATTTTTAAGGATGCAGAATTTATTTAAAAAAGTTGTTATTCTTGTATGCATGATCTTTTCAAAAACCTTTGCAAGTACTGGTATTAGTGCTATAGGCCTATAGTTATCAAGTTCCTCTTTATTCCCTTTTTTGTAAATAGGTTTTATAATTGAAATTTTCAATCTATCAGGAAAAGTACCTTCAGAGAGAGACAAGTTAACTAGGTGACAAAGAATGGGAGTGATAGCAATTGCACACTGTTTAAGTATAGATGTGGGAAATTCATCATATCCTACGGATGTTGTATTTTTGAGGGATTTTATTATTCTAAAGATTTCGTCACACGTAGCAGGATACAAGAAGATGGTAGATTCGTTATGTTTGCAATTAATCTTTAATTTCATAGACAAGTTGTTTTTGTTTGATTTATTTGCGAGGTCAATAAAGAAGTTATTGAAAACATTTGACATAGTGGTTTTATCGAGGATCACTTTGTTGTCATGTATAATTTGTGTAATTTCTTTGTTGTTATTATTATTTTCTTCGTCTTTCTTGATTATATGCCATGATGCACGACATATACTTTTTGCGTTTTTTAAGAATTGTTCATTTTTTATCTTTTGCGCTGTAAATATACATTTTTTTAATATTTTACTATAAATACGGTATTCCTTTCTTATTCCTTTATTTTGATGTTTTTCATATGTGTATCTAAGTTTCCTTTTTTTAATACAAGACTTTTTCAATCCTGTCGATATCCATGTCGAGTTGTTTTTATTTGTTCCATTAATTTTAATTTTCTTTAGTGGAAAACATAGATTAAAATAAAGTATAATATTATCATGGAATATGTTAAAAGCAGAATTTAAATTGTTATTTTCATGTACATCAGACCAGGATAAGCATGTTAAACAATCATTAAATTTATGAATGTAGATTTTATCATAATCACGCTTAAATATGAAATACTGTTTACGGGGTTTTAGCTTATTTTTAATTGAAATCTTTAATGTTTGACCAGTTTCATGGTCCGACAATCCTAGTGGATAAACTTTACCTTTTGCGCTGGCAACATTACTGATGATTTGATCTAGGCAAGCATTTTTTCGTGTTGGTTCGTTAATGTGGATGTTGTAACGATAGTTTTGATTGATTCTCAAATAATCGGTAAGTATTGACGAGTCTTTGAGTAAATCAATATTGAAGTCCCCACAAATTATCACCTTTTTGTTAAATTTAATACGAATTTTACCCATCAATACTTCTAGATTTTCTAAAAATATATTTGGATTAGAATTAGGTGTTCTATAAACGCAGATTATTATCAATTTATAAAGTGGTATTTCTATGCCGCAGCATTCAAATATTAGTTCTTTTGCATAGTTTTTGAGCCAAGGTATAGATTTGTAGCTAATGTATTCTTTACATAGGATACCAACGCCACCACGTCGTTGTTTACTTCTAGAAAAGAATGCTGTTAATTTTAGACCATTTATATTTAGATTTATTTCGTCACCTGATTTAAGAAATGTTTCCGTAAGACATAAAATATCAATATCAGTATTATTTTGAGCTAAGTCTAGTAATGTTATTTTAATCAGATCCATTTTACTCAACACTCCTGCAACATTTTGATGTAATAATGTTAATTCGCTGTTGTTATTCGTAGGTGAGCTTACGAAAAAATGTTTTTTTACAATTTAATGTAGAGTTAGACAAGGATAAAGGTAAAACCTGCTTCCGGTCTAGCTTTTTGAAGTAGTCTAAGATTGTTTTTTGAATAGAAGTTTTGTTGAGATTATTTATGCGGATTGAAGATATATTATTACATGTTACCGATACAGAGTTAAATGTTGTGTTTTGAACCAGTTCAGATTCTAAAATATTTTTTTCTTGACTAGTTACTACATTGACATGTTTGTTTTTGGCTGGCAGGTACTTGTTATCATAATCTATGCTATCAATTACAGTGTTCAGTCTATAACATAACAAATCTTGTTTGTTAAATCTGTTTCCGTTAATGTAATCCAAAAAGTGACAATTAATGAAGTTTTTACAAATTAACTTAATTTCATTGTTTAATACATGCGTATTTAAGAATCTATTGTTCTTTATTTTTAATACTATAACTGTGTTGCTGTAAAGTCTTTTAAGAATAGCCGATAGTTCAATAAATATCTTCATCGGGTTGGAGTCATTTTCACCAATGCCTAGTATTATCTTGTCATGACTGTTAAGATTCACATTTTCACAGCACTTTAGAATTTCCTCTGTCGTACCAAATGGTTTGGTAAATGCCATCACATTATATTTTTCATAAGTTGTGTTGTATCTTGTTTTTATTAAGTTAGCTGCTAAATCAACACACTGTTGTCCTCCGAATATTAATACTTTTCTTTGATAAGACTTCTCACATTTTTTAAGAGATTCCGGTAGTGAAGACTGTGTTGGCATATACTCATTTGTATATAATGTAGACAAGCCCTGTACGGATTTTTCAAGTTGTGGTTTCTGTGCGCAGTGAATACTCATTGTAGAATTGCTATTGCTTTTTTCTCGTATGTGTTGTTTACTTTTCAAAATAGGAGAGGTGGTTTCTAAGGAAAGATCATTATTTTTTGGAGTGATGCAGTGATAAGTTTTCCGTTTCAATTTTTTTGCATTTTTTTCGCTATAAGGAGAGCATATTTGCATTAATTTATTGATCTTTATGTCCTTTTCATTGATAACAGCCTGAAGACAAGTATTCTTTAAAATTAGTTTTTCTATTTCACTGTCAGCACTGTCCAGTTGAGCTCTTAAATCTGCAATTGTGTCTTTTAGTTGAGCGATCTCGCTACAGCTCGTGGTAGATATATCAGGTAAGCTTTTCGCCAGTATGGTATCACTTGACAGTATTGAACAGTATTGTTCTTCCATATCAGGCAGTGATTCGAATGATTTGTGTATTTTCCTACGACGAAGTGTAATATTTTCGTTCTCCATTGCTACCTTAAAATAACAATGTTTTAAATATTTATATAGCCACCAAACCAATATCACTGGTTAATAAATTATATTGTTTGTTCAAGTCTAATAATGTATTAAAACATTACAAAAAGACAAGTTTATCACATTGGCAGGACGGAACTCGGGACGCACAGCGTACAAGTCGTTACCAATTGCGTTGGGACAATTGTACCTTGACATACACTTTGAAATTAGTGTTCTGATTCCCGATTTTTATATTTTTTATCGTTAGGACGCGGTAATTGAATTTTAAATTTTTGTTCACTAACCGACACAGATTTTTGGTAATCACAACTTTTACACTTTAATTTAAATACAGTTAATTGTTTTACGTGAACGTGACGTTATTTGCACTGTACTAGTTGTATTTAGTTTATTTAAGACCCAACTATGGTATTTTTGAGTGTAAACAGAACTGTTGATGCACTTTATTTTTATAATGTTTTTTTACACACTTTTCTCGAAAATAACACTGAGATAACACTTGTACTGGGTTATTGAACAATGTTATGTATAATTTAAGGTTCTATTGAGGTTTTACTGAGTTTTAAGTAATTTTTAGCATTTAAAAAACGCGGAGCTTATGTTATGCATGGCACTAGCGCTATCTGTCGAAGTCAAGTCGTTACCTCAGTGAAATACCACCTACTTTCTCAGTACACACGTGTTAAGCGTAGTTCATACTACGCTATACTATTTCGCCATTCAAGGTTAGTCGGAAAGGGGGTACTAATCCGTGGGCCACTTAAAGTATCACTAATGACTATTTCAAGCAAGTAGGTACACTAAAAACCGACTTCAAAGAAAAACTAAAAGGAGTAAAATAATTACCATAATATAAAATTAACAGTTTCAGAAGTCGGTGGCTTCTATTTGCTTCAGTGTAGAGTTGCACCGACTTCTGAAACTGTTAATTTTATATTATGGTAATTATTTTACTCCTTTTAGTTTTTCTTTGAAGTCGGTTTTTACTTTTTTTTAAAGTTTATTTTTTATTAAATACGTTTTAGTGCCATAAATTTAACCCCCTCCTCTTCATAACCTTTCTTTTTGGCTTTGACGTAGTCGGGTATAAAAAGCCTTTTTCAATGATACCTTACACGATATAATGAAATAATGAAAACATTCCAAAGGGGGGGGGGGGACGCACCCCCTCCTCTTTTGCAGTAGTCAGTTCCCAACAACAAATATAAACAAAGTAATATTAGTAATTTGAGAATTTTGCTTTGATCCGATGACGAGTTCCGTTCCATATCTCAGAAGTTCATGGTCTAATCATAACAAAATTTATATGGGACCAATGGGGAAGTATACCCTTTCGAACAAAAAAATTATTTTTCAAATCGCTTAATAAATGACGGAGATATGAGGTAACAAATATTAAAACGGTAAAAAAAAAACAACCTAATTGAGAACCTCCTCCTTTTTGAAGTCGGTTAATAAAATGAAAATCATTTTGTTATGTTCTTTTTTTATCGAATTTTAAACTCTTGCTTTAAAACAGTCATCAGTGATACTTTAAGTGGCTCGCAGATAAGTACCCCCTTTCCGATAAACCTTGTATATTATATGATAAGTCTACACCAGTGCGCTTTCATGTTCATCTTGCGCTTTCAACTTTCAATTCCTCTTGCGTCAAGCGCAAGCAATATTGATTGCCATAAGACGCATGCAGCTTATCTACACCGATGCGCCTCAATCAGTCGTCTGTCGACCATACAATAGACGGATTACCGTGCGCTAGGGGCATACGCTTTTGTCGAACTAGTATTAAGGCATGCGCTATGTCGCTTCACGCATGCCTCAGACGAAGATGCAAGATGAACATGAAAGCGCACTGGTGTAGACATAGCTATAGCGTAGTCTGAACCACGCTTTATTTTACTGATAACGTTAGCTTTCACTCGGAAGGCGATGACAGCGTGACCGATACCGAGAACGGTCTCTTAATCTTTTATACTGAGGTAACATACACCTAGTTGACCTTTAAACTGTAGTCCTCTGAAAGAATTGGGTTCTTTTTCGTAGGTGTCTTAAGAGGTTACTAAGTGAAATATCACGTGCGTGGGTAGACGAGCCGGCTACCTGTAACACATACATGCATAACTTCAAACTTCAAAACTCATTTATTCAAAATAGACTAGAATTACTTAGTTCTTTTTGAACGTCAAAATTATATACATCAAAGACAGCCCCAAAAAGCGCCCTCCCTTCACCGCTTCCTAGTGTTTTTGCTGTGAAGAAGAAACGGGCAACAAACTCCCCAGCAACACATATCTGTCTGTCAAGTGAATAAATTAATTGAGTCTATACAAAGCAAAAGGTAATATTAATTACAATAGTGAAATATGCAAAATGCGGATTATAGAAAAGGTATAAGTAATACAATTCTGGTTGAATTGTAAACAAAATTACCTAAAGTTATCTAAACAACATAGATAATTCAACATAATAGGTATAGGTACACATAATTGTATACACTCAATATATTTAATTCAATACAATCATATTACAATAATGTGAGAATAATGTAGGTAATTGTCAGAAGTACATGAATAATAATGAGAAAGTGCCTAACAGCTGCCATAGTAAGTATGAGCCGACCAGTCCCGACAGACAGCACCCGTTCACGAGCATGACGAGTGCACCAGCGTCGCTTAACTCAACCATATTGTAGGGAACTTGACGACCCGATACACAACGCATACTTATAGAGAGTAAACGAATTCGAGTAATTTCTTCAAACCGCTTGATCTACTAGTGACAAAGATAGCACGGGTTTCATTCAGATTCAATAAAAAAAAACAATGTAAAACATGCTGTTCTGGTTTTGAGTCATTTTAGCGCACCGAGTTAACTGACTGCACGGAGCGATATCGCGCTAGTCGTGCCCGCCAGCTGTGTCGCCATGATTTCATTAATTTATGCGTGGTTTCGAAATATTCTGTCACATTTTTTTATTGCAATATTTTTTACTTTTTTTTCGTTTACCCCTTGTTATGTGATAAGCTATGTACCTACACCAGTATACACCAGTGCGCTTTCATGATCATCTTGCGTCTTCGTCTGAAGCATGCGTGAATCCCCATAGTGCATGCAGTATCGCATGCCTTAATACTAGTTCGACAAAAACGTATGGCCCTAGCGTACGCTAATCCGTCTATTGTATGTCGACTGACGACTGACCGAGGCGCACCGGTGTAGACGATAAGCTGTAGGCGTCACATGGCAATCAATATTACATGCGCTTGACGCAAGAGGAATTGAAAGTTGAAAGCGCAAGATGAACATGAAAGCGCACTGGTGTAAACATACCAATATGGATACGATCACTTACCTTTATTGCAAGAATAAAAAGTTATTTTTTTTAATCAAACCCTGTCTCAAAAAAGGGTTAATCTATACCAGTAAATAGATCATGTGGTTTTAACAAATTACACGAATTCGATAACTACCTGTATATTCACTCCCTCTGTAATCCCCGAAGGAGTAAGCGGAGGTGTTCTCCTATTATAGAAGTCTATACACCCACGTTTCCACTAGTATTAAGTCCCAGGTGGCGAGCCTATTTCCATTTTTCGGTCTATTTATGGTGCCAGGTTCGTCGACTCTTACGGATCGCTTGGCCTACGACGAAGGGGAATTATATACTTAATCTATTCCCCTACGGACTCCTGTAAATAATTACAATAGGTATTATTATCATCATCAGCATAGTTTAGTCAGAATACGTCCAACACAACAAAACTGTAATTTTAACCCGAGGAATAGTCGTATGGGTACGAACCTGCCAGGGTTGCGGAATTTGTTCGAAAGAGTTACCGCGGCCATGGAACGCAAAGGGCATTAGGAGGAACACGGGTGAGTTTTAGTCAGTTAGAGTATGACACTCCCTTCCGCTCCGCCCAGAGCGGAAGGTATCATACCAATATCACCAATCCAAAAAAAAAAAAGAAAAGAGAGAAGAGCAAGATCTAAGAAGAGCAAGAGTATGGTGGTGCCTTATTTTTTGTGGGATTACTACATCTTTATCAAATAAATTATATCTTTAGTATTTTCCAAGGCATCCAAGGCGGAGGGTAAACATCAGGCACCCGAAAACTTGTCAATGTACGCAAAAACTGCCGTGTGCTCTTAATAAGCGAATTCCACCGATTTTTTTTTAGTCCCGATTGACCATCTATCATTAAAAATCTATTTACTAGCGCAGACAGTCATGAAACGCTAGTTTGATATAGTTTACCTAGCAGAAACAATCATACTCGTAAATGGTCATCAATCACTCAAGGAGAAGTAACATCTACTTATTTAATAAATATTACACGTTTCTTTTACAAAATTGAATAGATTTATAAACGTAAGAAATTTGCTTTGTTGGGAGATTTTTAAAGGAAATTAAATGGTCATACCCTCTTAAACTGAGTGGCTCACAACAGCGCAACTGCAATTCTCTGGAATAAAGCACGGAGTACATGTGCGTTTATTTACGCTACATTAAAACTTTTTGTAGAATTCCAAATAGCGCTATTACATGGTTTTTAATTATACAAGGACTGTGCTCACAATTTTTTAGTTTTTGTTTCAAGTTTTGAGTGGAACTTGTGGTCCTTGGGTGAGAATATGCCACACTTTTTCCTTTCATTTGAATGTTCTAAACGACAACTTTATATAACCGCAGTATGTTGGCAGTAGCATCTACTGCCAGCATACTGCGATTACCGGTTTTTGAAATAATTATGGTATGTTTAGTACGGTGTAGTTGTTGCAATTTCTAGAATAGTTTTAGTCATTCTAATTCTCATCAATGTTTTGGGTTCATTCGAGCATCATTACTTTGTTTCGTAGACACGTAAACTACGTCAGGTAATTTAATTTACAAAGATAAGTATTTACCTTATGCTTATGAGTTTAACAAATTCTGAAATACACTAGGTTGTAGGTACTTACAATAAAAAAAGTTATGCTTCTCATTAATCTCATACAGTAAACTGCGTATACCTCCCCTGCCTGGGGGATATTCTTCCAGTACTAACACGTGAAAGTAATAATTCACGTATCAGTTACTATACAAACGAAGCAGAACAGAGTTCATACAACAACAAAACTGAGAACAAACAGCACCAATGAATACGAATCCGTCTGAAAACTTCAATATCCTGTCGGAGTATTAAAGTAAATCAAACTGTAGTCGCAGTCGTATATCCGCCGAGTCTGTATCCAGCCTTAAATAACGTTCGTTGTTTTGGCTGTCATCCAACTGCTTGTTAAGGAAACTAGGGAATTTCGCGGAGCCACCATTGTTTCTTGTTGTGTATATAAAGGCGCGACAGACGTCCTGAGCCTCGGTCTCTAAATGTATGCAATAGAATAATTTCCGTTCAATTATTTCGTTATCCAGTGTAATTGAGGCCTTAGTGGCGGTAATGCGGTTCTGTTTTGATGTTGAATTAGGGAAGGGAAGTTTGTGTTCTGTTTGTACGTTGCTTGATGATAGTATAGTCATCTCATTATATGGAAGTAGCTCCAGAAAATAAAGAAAATATATTTATAATAATATGCTTAAGTTAGCATCGGGTTCCAGTTAAAACAAACGTAACTAAATATTTACTGAATTAATATAATTTATCTGATACCAGTACAATTAGGAGGAAGCCAGGTTAACCGGTTGCGTACCGCCCGTCGTCCCAGGACGACACTTAATTATCTTATCTATTGTGTCTATAATTACCGTGCTTGAGGTTTGATAATGATTTCTTCTTTGTAGCGAATAATGCTCTTAGGTTTTTATCGTAAATCCTAGCAATACCGTTAACAATTTAGAAAATTGTGCTGCATTGGATACTTGGAAGTAGCTCCTCACTTTACGCTACGGGCTATTTTTGGAGTTTGAGCAGATTTTCCAGTCTATTATAATATTAGTTGCGATGTAATTTCATCTGATAAATAATTTATAGTCGAGAAATAAAGTATCAAACTTTGTGAAATTTAGCATACTTATAGACTTACAATATTTTTATAAAAGTTTTATTTAATATCAAGATAATTATTTTATTGATCGATTTCTTTTGAAAGGAGAAATAATTGAATTAATTTGAAATAATTTACCAGTACAACACATTCTTTAATTATTTTTTTAAACTGTATTTTTAACAGATTCTTAAAGCAAATGAATGTTTTGCGATCAGCCGTTTGTTTACCTTTTATTCAAATTTATGGCCGGTATAGACCGGTATGGAGATATAACCAACGCGTAATTTTAGTCAAGAGAAGATGATGAGAAGACGATATCCAGAAAGAGATGACGTCATGCTGCGATTATCAATTACTTCATCTTCTTCAGCCCGTACCCAATGCTAAACGTTAAAGTCCATGGGCTTCAGCTGGCTTCAGCCCGCTTTACTGAGAGGTCCTTAGGATAGCTTTTTCATAATCACCATGCTTGGCCTGGATTGTTAATCACAGTTTGTTATTATGGACACTCAGGATGATGCTGCATGTGATAGGGTGCATGAAAAGAGCCTCCACGAGTGACGATACTTAAGTAGGTACGTCTGGCGCACTCTGGGCAGTCAGCCTCGCTATCAACCTTGCTGGCTGGCTAATCTTTTCACCACGTCATAGGCTATTCTCGTATAACTCTTGCTGACACGAGATAAGATAAGGATGATGTTGCTGCCCTCCATTTGACATTGGAAGAGAGTTGGTGGCTCATTTATTTCAGACTAGCTTTTGCCCGCAGCTTCGCTTGCGTGAAATTTTGAACCTGTTAAGTGACGATTTTCCATACAAACTTTCATCCCCTATTTAACTCCCTTAGGGTTTGAATTTCGAAAAATCCTTCCTAATTTCTTGTCTACATTATAAAGGAAACATTTGTGCAAAATTTCAGCTTTCTAGGTCCAAGGGTTTGGGCTGGGCATCGATGAGTAAGTCAGTCAGGACTTTTCTTTTTATTTATATAGATAGATTTTTGTTAAATCACTTTATCAACAATATATTCAAAGCTGGTGCAGCAAATTAGTTATGGTATCTATGTAGAAACGCTTGGCGAACACTGCAGCAGCCATATCGCAGAACATCAATGATTTATACGTCTTTAGTTAAACGATAGCTACCATTAATTTAGAAATTATATGATATTTTAGTGGAAATAGACACCTCGTTCAAGAGGTCGTGACCAGAAATGCAGTGCGGTAGGTCATTTAGATGGCATAAAAAGTAGAAAGAAATGTTAAATATAATATTGGTATTACATTGCGTACAGGGTTATTTTTTAATGGCTAGTTAAACTTTGTATTGCGACCAAGTATCCGTTACCAAAATACATTACTATATTCAAAAATCGGCTCATATATACATCGCAGTAATGTTACTGTGATATATACATGTGGTTATGCCGTTATATGATTATATTCCTAGCGATATGATCATGTACCGGAAGATGCTGACAAGAAAGCGTTTCCGTCGATAGGAGTGGGCTCGGTCAGTTTCCGTGTATTAGACAACCCCTGCATGGCACACCTCACGCATTTCGTACTCTACCGAGGAATTTATTGCAACATAAACTAACATGTAACATAGAAATTTTACTCTTTTTTTTTTTGGTTTATCAGTTTTTGTGCAGGTAAAAATATATTAATAATCTTTATTTCTCTTTCACAAAGATCGGTCTTAAGAACTACAAATAATAAAAAAATGTGTTAATTTACCTTTGTGAGAGACTGCAATGGTATCACAAGGTTGCCCTGTCTAACAGATTACCAGGCCCCCATCATACAGATGAAGTGAATAAATGCTTAGTTATTTGGACAATCATTATTCGAGAATTTTGAGCTGAAAAGAGAATGAAATAAGGACTTATTCTAAAAATCGCATTCTTGTTTGAGATACACACATCAAAAAAAGTTTGCGATCATTAGCATAATTATGAATGTGAAGATTCCAAATTCAATGTCCAACTGAAATCTGATTTATATTTATCTACATAACTATCAATCTATATTTATCATGATAATTATCGCTTCGAATCCCGATTAGAAAATTCGGCTTCAAAAAGGCTACATAATTTTTCAAAGTGATCGCAAACTCCTCAATACCCGCAATTGGACTTGCGGGTAATGAGGAGGCTGACAGATTAGCTAAAGATGCGATTCTGTTAGGCACACAAATACGGCATAATATAACCAAGCTATTCAGAAATATTAAGTAAATTTAGAAAAATAAACAATTTATCTTGGAAGAAATATTTCAATGAAAGGTCGAAGACTACAGGAATTTGGTATAAAAGTATACAAAGTGAGCCTCCTCATATGCATTGGTTTTCTGGGTCGAAACTGAATCGAAGACAAATTGTTGCTGCGCATCGTTTACGGTCAGGACATATTCCACTTAACAACTTTGCTTACCTCATGCGAAAATCGGACTCACCTAACTGTGAGGTGTGTGGTAGAATAGAGGATGCACAGCATGTGTTGGTGGAATGTGTCCGATATACAAAACAACGAAAGGAACTTCTCGATTCCAAGAAATTGTCGTCAATGGATGTTGGAATGTTTCATAGTCTTTTAGCAAAGCCTACGTCTGAAGCTACGCAAATTTTACATACCTTTTTACTAAATAGGAAATTATTTTAAGTTCATACATTTTTGTGTTAAATGACAAGTTTAAGTTTTGAAGTTGGTGATATTTTGTAAAAGTGATGAAAAAAAATGTGTACAAATATCCCTTAAAAATAAAGGTGAATAAAAAAAAAAGTGTTCGCAAACTTTTTTTGATGTGTGTATGTGTGTTTTTAGTGTAGTGTTGTGTTTTGTGTAGTGCAGTGCTGTGTGTGTAGTGCAGTGTTATGTGTGTAGTGAAGTGTTGTGTGTGTAAATCGCGTTGAATAAGAACACGGTACCTCTTCCTCCTAGGTTTTTCCCAACTATGTTGGGATCAGCTTTCGGTCTTACCAGATGCAGATGAATACTAGTATTTTACACGATGTGACTGCCATCAGGCCTCCGCAATCCAGTTACTAGGCAATGCTGATATCCTAAGGTTAGAGCGGTTGTCAGACTTTCGGGCTTCTGACTACCGGTAAAGACTGTCATAGGTATTCTTATGACACCCGGGACCAACTTTTTAACGTGCTCTCCGAGGCACGGAGGGGTCCCGATGTGTAGCGAATGGTCACCCATCCATAAGAATACGGTACCTACTTAATCTTATTCATGAGAAATAAAGTAACAGTTAACGTTTCCAAAATGTACGCACCGGGACTCACAGCTTAGTACGGCCGTTATTCCAACTGCGTACAGTGTGGCTATGTTTGTGACAATTGAGCTTGGTACATATTAGTTACCGAAGATCCTACTGACTATGAACCTAGCCCTATAACAGTGACTTAGCACTAGGGTTTCTGTTTTCTCGACTTATTTTTTTTCTCGGGTCTCGAGAATTCTCGAGCCCGATTTCTCGGGTTTCTCGGGTCTTTCGAGAAATTTTTAAAAACCTTAAGAAATCAGCTTCCGCCCTTTTTCTGGGGTACTCTTGAACGTAGTTTATCTGTTCGAAAGCGCTGTTATTTCGATAAACTGACGCATTGCGATTCTGGACACCCCAGTCAGAAGATAATCCTAGTTCAAACTTCGGATAACTTATTTTTCCGGTGTCTGAGGTACTCCTAACCGTAGTTTATCTATTCTAAGTACCTCTGTTGGTTCGATAAACTGACACATTGCGTTTTTGGACACCCCAGTCAGAAGATAATCTTAGTTTAAACTTCAGGTAACTTATTTTTCCGGTGTCTGGGGTACTCCTAACCGTAGTTTATCTATTCTACCTCTGTTGGTTCGATAAACTGACACATTGCGTTTCTGGACACCCCAGACAGAAGATGATCTTAGTTCAAACTTCAGTTAACTTGACTGACCAATTTGGGGCGTTAATCGGTTCCAGGATTTTATTTTGTCGTTTTATATCATATTATAACAAGAGTATTTAGAGTTTTATTATTAGTATTTTATTTTGGGTAGTGAGTTTTGGACTCCCAGCGAAATGGACTCGAGTAGTTCATCGGAGTCTGATTTGGAAGAGCTGGAGGCTATTTCAAATATATCAGTACCAATAAAAAGGCATCGAAGAAATCCATCCGAAATGTTCACAGATAAAGAGTTTAACATGAGATATCATTTTAACAAGAGCACTATGATATACAAGGTTAGTCGGAAAGGGGGTACTAATCCGAAGCCCACTTATAGTGTCGCTGATGACTGTTTGAAAGCAAGTGTTAAAATTTCAAAATTCGATAAAAAAAAAATCCAAATAAAATGATTTTTATTTTAGTTTTTTCAAAAATTCTTCATCCCTGCTTTAGTTACAAATTCAGAAAATGGTGCTTCTAATTCATGACCCCAAATATGACCTAAAATGTAAACACAGCTGATCATAACTAGGGATAGATAGATTTTAGAGTTTTTTTTTTGAGATTTTTGGGCAACTGTTTCTCTTATATTATTGAGTTTTGGGAAAAGTTGTAGAACAAAAGTTATTCATTATTATGTGTACTTTAACACCTTTTCGGATTAGTACCCCCTTTCTGACTAACCTTGTATACCTTTGTGAAATAACCAACACTGCTCTAGAACCCATTCATTTACATTACGAATAGGTAGGGTCAAGTGTTGTACCTATGGACGGCTTTACCTATGGACACTACCAATATTTCAAAAACCAAACGGCGTAAATTCGTAGTTAGAACGCATTCGTAAACTTTTTTTGACCAATGGCAACTCTGACTAACTGTCATTATGCTGTCAGTGATAAATCTGCTGTGATATGCTGTTGAAGATTTTTATTTCAAAAAGTAAGTTTTTTTGTACATTTTCAAGGTGTTTTTCTGTGAGATAACTTAAACTAGAAGTACGACTGTAGATGATTTACAGAACTTCGTTGTTTTTCATTGAAATAAGGATTATTCTGCGTTTCTGTTAATGCTCTGTAGAAAGATTTAACCCTTTCTAGGTTTTGTCTTAATATTTGTACCTGTGGACGGAGGAATGAATGTACCTGTGGACTGTCCATAGGTACATAATATCGGTTGTACCTGTGGACAGTAATTTACACAGACAAATTACTACATTTGTTTCGTTTTTTTTCAGTGCCACGTAGTAAAACCGGAGAGAAACGGGATAAAATATGTCCAGACACTCTCTCCGAAGCAGTTATAGAGGTCAAAAGTGGATGTTTAGTTCGTAAAGTGTCTGAAAAACACAAAATACCAAAATATACGATTTTTAAACATTTTCAACTCAAAAATAAATAATGATCTCAATGAAAAATCTATAGATAAAGTATTAGACAGATTTATCGTTGTATTATTGAAGAATGACGTAAAAAAGGTGTTTCAAGAGCATAAAGAAATTATGTTAAGTGAATATTTAGAAAAGGCAGCCTGCATGCATATGAGTCTAGATTCCAAACAAGTCCGGGAACTTGTCTACCAGTTTTCTGTGCAAAAAATAAATAAAATACTCTTAAAAGCTGGCATCAATACAAAATGGCTGGTATAGGATGGTTTCGGTGTTATCGACAACGTTTTCCAGAATTATCGCTACGAAAACCTGTTTTTTTTTGCAATATTAAATGCTTGTCTACAGGTACATTACTGTCCATAAGTACATTTGTGCTGTCCATAGGTACATTTGTACGTTGTACCTAGGGACAAAATAAGGGTTTTTGAAAATCTTTAATTTTCTGAGCAATTATTTCCGCCATCGCATTGGAGACTAATAATTATTAAGAGTTGATTAGTTACTAAGCCGTACGATAAATAATTTCATGATAAAAGTATGAGGTTTTTTTTCAAAAAATACTTTTTTGTCAAATTCTGGAAATCGTCCACGGGTAGAGCACATGCCCCTACGTTGGCCTAGATTTTTTTTTTCAGATGTAAAGTAAACTTTACCGTCCAATATCAAAAATTACAATTAAAATCCTACTTATTTGGTTCTCCTACCTACCTACTATCCTACTTGTTTTGTTGTTGTTGTGTAGTTTTATTGTGTTGTTGCTACGATTAAAAATAACAATGAAAAAAGTTGTGATTAAAATTTTATAAGTATGAAATGGTTCATTTTAAAATCATTGCATATACCACAGGAGATTTTCTTTTAAACTTGGGGCATAACTGCAAAAAGATGTAAAGTTTAAGGCGAGAAAAATATATTTAGCTGGGCTTTAAAAACAGACCCCATCTAGTGGTCAATTTACAAACTTACTTATTGTTTGGATAGTTATCTAGTCATCAAACCCAACAATAGATGAACGCAGTTTATCTTACAGTTAATTTTTTTTGATGTTTTAAGTCACACTATAATAAGAGTACTTGGAGTTGTAGGTATATTATGCGTCTGTTCGCTTGCCTCGCTTACTCGTTCCTCGTAAGGAGAACGATCAGAAGCCACAATGCAAAGATTACGTAACTTTTAAGCCAATTTTATAGTAATCAAAGAAAATCTTTAATTTCTCGAGTTCTCGAATTCTCGAGGCATTATTTCTCGTCTCGAAGTTGGCATGATTTCTCGACATTTCTCGACTCGAGAATTCTCGAGCAGAAACCCTACTTAGCACCCTAGTAAGCCTAACGCCCTAACCTACCATACCATACAAACCATACAATACAAACCACACCAAACGTAAGTTACGTTGGTTTTACGTGCGGGAAGTCTGTTACTGGGAGACCTACGGTAACAGACGGGATTTGGAAAGGAACATGGGTTTGTGTACGTCGTGTAACGTACACAAGAAATGGTTTTCTCACTGCCGATCCCACAGAATCATAGGACCGATGATGGCTTAAGGTGTCTTGGCCACATTGAGAGGACTAATAGGAGGTAAATCACACTCGACTCCAGCTTGATGAGTAGTAAATTTCGAATGAAATTGTTAAAGAATCTTCTGGAAAGTTCGTAAAATGTTTTCCTGTCGTCGAACATGAATGAAAAAAATGTAAATTGAATAACAATAAATTAATCAATAAACCACATCGTTTAAAAAAAAACAGACGAATTGAGAACCTCCTCCTTTTTGAAGTCGTATAAAAAGGTTTCTGAAAAAAGTATATTTCTTCAGAAACCTTTTAAACGATGTTTGCTACGTCGATTATGGTCGGTAGATACGATCACAAGGCCTCTTAAGATTCCTATATAATTTCTAATATGTAACTAATTAAATATTTATTATTAGCCTAAACAGAATACCTTCAATCCTCGGAAAAGTAGATTCTCTCCGATTTACGTTCTGAGAAACAGATGTGGATATTATTAATTAAATTACAGAGCCTTTACATTTAATTTACAAAACTTGATCTTTTATTATATTATTAGATAATTAAGTCTAAGCCTGTTTAAATGTATTCTGTACTTTTTATTGACGCACAAATACTAAATGGATTCAGAGTTCGAGTACCGAACGTTGGTTGAGTCTCAAATGTCATTTGGATCTCATGTTTTTTATAGCTTGTTCATTCATTTAAATGAGACAGTATATAGCAGGAACGAATCCTTATTTGATTGAATCTTTCTTTACAAGCCAGCTACGATCCACTCACTCCTCGATTCAGTAGGAGAATTTGAATTTTATTCCAATCATGGTACACCATTTCAATGAAAACGACACGGTTTAGGAAAATACGTGGAGATGTAAGCAAACATAGCCAACACAATCATGTATTCAATTTGTGCGGGGATTACTCTTACTTTCAGTCTGAATTTTATTCGTTGTGTATGCAGTATGTATCGTTGATTTCCCTTACGATTTGGTCGGAAGTTTGGATGGTGCCAAGACGTATGTTATGCTAGGAGCGCTTGAAACTAAGTACGGCAATAAAGTGTGTTAGGTTTATAGCGCAAGAGAGATCTTTGGCTAAGACTCAGACAGTTGTACGAGTCAGTAAACCTGATTTGTTTAATTGTTGCAGAGGTTGGAAAGGCAGAAATGGTTCCACGCAAATCTAGGAACCGTCACATCATAGATTCTTCTTATATCGTGTCGACACGATCTATACAAGAATATCTCATGCCGTGGTGAAAAGATTAGCCAGTCAGCAAGGTTGGTAGCGGGGCTGATTGTCTAGGATGCGCCGGACGTACTGAAGTATCGCAACTTTTTTTTCTGTTGGACTGCTGTAGATGGTCCTAGGGGACCGTTTCTACGTTACCGAGCAGTTATTGGCGAGACCTGAAGGGTCTCCAGCCAATGGGGGGAAGTAAAATACTTAACCTAAGCTAACTACTTGTAAATGATGATGAGGGCTGAATTATCGGTGTGACTGTGGAGTCTGAATGAAGAGACGACCGGCTCTACGACGGGAGAGCTCGGTGAATCGTGACCGGTAGTATCGTCACTCGTGGAGGCTCTTTTCATGCACCCCAACCACCACCACCAATCACCACCTTGTATCACAGATGCAAGCACAGATAAAATTGAAAGATTTTATTTAGCTTGCTATTTTGTCTGTCTGCTACAAATGTTGCAATTAAGTTTTGAGTCAGTTTCTGTTAAACAAAAAAGCTGAAATTTTGCATACGCTTGAAGTTCTGATGAAAATACAATAATATTATTTACATATTACTTTTCTAAAGATAAATTATAAATGAGAACCTCCTCCTTTTTGAAGTCGGTTAAAAAATAAAAAACACTTCGACTGCCTCGTTGGTCTAGTGGTCGCAAGCACGACAGCTGAGCGTGAGGTCCTGGGTTCGATCCCCAGGTCGGGAAAGTGTTATTCGGTTTTTCCGTAAGGATTTTTTCAGTAGCAGCCCGGAGACTGGATTTATGCTCCGTTGGTGGCAATAGGCTCGCCCCTTATTGCATAGGACTCAAACATAACGGCGGAATAAGCCTTCGGGGAAAATAGGCGCGATGTTATAAAAAACAATTTATAAATGTATTACAAAAAGAAATAATATTCGACGACACGTTTGGTGCAGTGGCTGAGTCATTGGCTTCTGCGCTACGGGTCGTGGGTTCGATTCCCGCACCGAACAAAAATTTAAATGGCCTACAAATAGTTGTTTCGGGTTTGAGCGTTTGTGTATGTGAGATTTGTGTCTGTAAACGCACCCACGATACAGGAGAAATCCTAGTGTGGGGCAACGTTTTTATTTAAATTAACAAAAACATTTTAATGGGGTTGTCATATCCAATTAAGGATAAAAGCCCCTAAAAAAAGGTAGGAATAAAAAAAAATACTTTAATTAAAAGTAAACGTTTTTATTTCAAGTAAAAAATGTTTCGAATATTAATTAATACTCGTATATGACTTTTCATTTACAGATAGATGTTCCGAATTATTTCTGTATCATCTTTTAGTAAAACATTTTGTTAAAAAAAAGTATAATTAATTAATAGGTACACGAATTTCAAGCCAAGGTAACGCCAACCACAGAAATGGAAGAAGTGAAGGATGAAGAAGTATTCGAGCATAAGTAGTGGCAGAGACCAGACGTCGCCGCGTCGTCACTCACGAATAAAATATCAATTTGTTTTCATCACTCGATTCTCGGTTCTAAAAATGAAGCTTCAAGATTTATATAGCAAATGAGTTTTATGCTAAATAAGGAATAATTTAAAAATATCCTTACGTAGAACTTTTCTAGTTTTATTTGTTGATGCGATAAGTGGAGCTCTAAAAAAACGATAAACCGGCTATTTTAATTATAAAACGAGTATTTTGGTACCTACTTAGATATTCTTCTTCTTCCTAGCGTCTTCCTAACCATGTTGGGGTCAGCTTCTAATCTAACCAGATGCAGCTGAATACCAGAAGGCCAATTCTCGTAATTAAAAATGTTCAAAACATCATTTCGATCTAGTCGTAGGCCTCATTTACGGAGACGCGGGGCGTCGCGCGTCGCGTTGTGCGGCGCGGCCCGCACTGAATTCAAACATAATTATGGCGTTGTGTGAGAGCGTTTACGGAGAAGCGATTTTACACGCGTTTGCTTGAAATGCAGGCGGAGCCCGCGGATGGCATCGCCGCGTCGCACGCGACGTTTACCGCGACGGCGCACGCAGCGTTGCGACCAGCTATTCCTGCAATTCTCCGTCCACTGCAAAACGTAGCGTCAACCGCGGCGAGGCCCAAGGCGTCGCACGCGCCACATTTTCATAAACAACATCGTACATTGCCATATGTTTGTGTTTGCGCGTGTGATGATGCCGGCCGCTGCACGCGCCGCCGCTCCGTAAACAGAAAAATCGTACGACTCGCCGCGAGACGCCACGCCGCATGCGACGCGCGATGCCCCGCGTCTCCATAAATGAGGCCTCAGTGTAGTCTCAATCTCATAAATATGACAAATGGTATTCTTGTTCGTTAACAAACAACGTCAAAAGTGAGATTATATTGAAATGAGATTGAAAGTTGACTGAAGCCTTATGGGTATTCTACACTCACCGGCATAATTAGCGGAACGCAACAAAAACAGTGTTTTTTCCATAATTTTGTACTGTACATTAATGTTTTTGTTAAAATATTTTATAATTAGGGTTAAATGCATTAAAAGGACGAATAATCAATAATCATTTAATTGAATTTGGCAATTTAAATCTTTAATTTGCTAAAATATCCATTTTGTAACTTTCAGCGAATATTTTTTGGAATAATTAATTTGGTATTTATTTTACTTTTTTTGTTTGTTTTATCACAGTTTCTATACTGCTAGAGTCCTTATCAATATTATGACATGTTTTTCCATCCAATTTTTTAATCCATTATCTTTTCTTAAGGCAAATTGTCCCCATACTCCCATGAAACACTTTTTAATCCTCTAATAATTCTGGGTGACTGGATTTTTTTCTCTAATCCTATTTCCCGTCAAGGCCAAGTTATATTCTATTGGACTCGTGTCCAGGGTCCACGTTGGCCCACCCTGGTGGGTTAATACAACATCTTATATGAAATTGCGGACCACGAATACACAGTCCGGCCACACATAATCGTGCTCATTTTTTTTTCTTGTCTGTTAATTCGTCATGTGGCTTCGCATGAGGTTTTGGGATGTCTATCCTGCAAAAATAAGTAGCCAGCAAGCCTCCTTCAATAATTCCTAACTCCGTGTGCGCTTCAAAACAAATGACACCCCAAATCATTACTGGAGCCTCCAGTATATGGCACATTCCTGTAAAAATTGACTGTTCAAAGCGATTTCCTTGACGTATCTATATTCTATGCCTCCCATCCAAAATATGTATATCAAAAAACAGCTTGCCCTTGAGAAAAAATCTCTTTTTAACTCTTTAGTCGGATCTCGGTGTTATTGAGCAAAACTTAATTTCACTACGCGATGACCTACAGCACGTTTTGGACATTCAGCAGTCGCGTTAGACATCAGATTACCTTCAATGAGACGTCGTCTTTCTTTCCGCAAACTCACAAGCAAAATACAGGCCACCTTCAGGATGCTACAGGTCCGAATAGCAGCATTGTGCCAATTTTTCAGAGCCTTAACCGGTTTGAACTGTCATAAACCAATCATCAGCGGCGCTTTTTCCTTGATTTCTGCATTATTCTCATCTTCTAATAAAATATCCTGTCTGCTTGTACCGATGGACACTGCGAGGAATGACTAATATCGATACACCCAGTGCTTAACTTACTGGACGATAGGTTTGACTTCCATCGATCACTGTAACATCCCTCGTAGCTTTTGTCACAGGTAAATTACTTCTTTCAGCCTCTACGTAATGTTTATTCTCCAAATGCAATGAATACACTAAGGCCAAAACACCAGTACTTAAATAAAACAAAGTTCCGATCAAAAACACAAAAGGGCAAAATCTTTGCAAAATCACAACTTGGCCTAATTTACCTCTAATCGCTTAGGAAAACCAAATTTTTCTTCAACATGCAAGTCCTAACTGAAGGTTCTTTTGAATAAAAAAATCGTCATAGCAATAGCAGTACCATATAATAAATAAAATGTAAAAAATTAAAACGTTCCGCTAATTATGCCGGTCAGTGTAGTTACATTATGTACTGAGCCATTTTGACAAGTTGGAATTCTCATTTATTTTATTTCTAGAATTTTAGTTTATGATTGTTGATATCGGTATGCTATTGGTAATAGATTTTCAGTTGACTGAATTGACATGATATCGAGATAGACTGAGATGACACTGAAACCGGACCGAACTTTAAGTGTACTAGAATACCATTTTTTATTCAATTCATAATTTAATCTCAGTTCGGTCAACCTTCAGTCTTACTTCAAATTAATTACGAGAATTGGGCTTCAGTATTTTTGCACGGAGCGACTGCCATCAGACCGCTGCAACCCAGTTACTGGGCAATGCCGATATCCTAAGGTTAGACCAGCATTCTAATTGCGCAACACACTCGTAATCTCTATGGCTTTGATTTTGACAACACAACAATATTCATTGCGATTACATTACACAGTTGTGGAGAAGTCAGATTGTTAATACATACGTTGTTATGGAAATTGTTGACCAAATCAAAGTCAGCGATTACGAGTGTGTGTGCAATAATTACACTTCAGTTGTCAGACTTTCGAGCTTCTGACGACTGTTAGAGCGGTTACGCACTGCATCCGATCTGAATCCGAGAAAATACGTTCCGAAGTAGTCATAGAACTATCTGTATGGTAGTTTACGCACTAGATCCGACTTCCGTCATCCGATATCTCTCCGTGATCCGTGAGTTTCCAATTCGGAAGAAATATTGACGGACCGAAGTAGCCGTAGGTTTGTATGAACGCTTTCGCATTACCTCGGATTCAAATCGGACGCCAAATGGATATGCCAAAGATGGTCCCTGCATTGTTTGAATTTGGATCAGAGATCGGATAAGTGCGTAAGCGATATCCGAATTCGGTCCCAGTTTTTTAGACTCTAGATTCGTATTTTCACGGATCCGGATCGGATGCAGTGCGTAATTGCTGTTATAGATATTATGGGGTGCATGAAGAGAGCCTCCACGAGTGACGATACTTAAGTACGTCCGGCGCACCCTGGGCAGTCAGCCCCGCTACCAACCTTGCTGACTGGCTAATCTTTTCACCACGGCGTGACCTATTCTCGTATCTATAGCTCGAATCGACAGGATAGGAGAAGAAGATAGATATTATCATGACAGCCAACATTTAACATGCTCTCCGAGGCTCGGAGAGGTTTGGGATATGTCACGAACGGTCACCCATCCATGATCTGACCACGGCAAGCGCTGCTTAACCTCTCAAATCGTATGATCAGCACGGTTGTTAATTAGCCACGAGCCCCAGGCTTCTACAGGGTGTTAACGAATTCGTGTAATTCCTTAAAACCACACGATCTACTACTGGTGTAGATTAGCCCCGCACGGGAATTAGCCTGATTAAAAATAACAAAATAAAAATCTTTTTTTTTCATGCGGTTGGGGTAAGTGATCGTATCTAAACCACCTAATAAGGATTCAGTAAAAAAATTTTTTTTTTTTTTTGCCAAAAAATAATTTCATGCGCATGAACATTTCGATGCCACGCTTAAATGAATGAAAGCACGGCGACGCGGCTGGCGGGCAAGACTAACGCGATATCTCTCTTTGCAGAAGTTAACTCGGGGCTCTAAAATGACTCAGAAATAGAAAACTAAGATTTCATTTAAAAAAAATTTTTCAGTTCATTTTCAAAAATTCCCTTTTAGGGTTAATCTGTGTCACCAGTAGATCACGCGGTTTGAAGGAATTACTTATGTAATGTCCTGGTTTTTGAAATTCAGTTACTCACTATAGGTCTCGATCGGAATCCGTACAGATTTTTCAATAGATATTCCGGTGCTTTCAAATCTTTACAGTAAAATCAACTTGTGTGCGAGTTGAAAGTAAAATATTCAGTGTTACTCTACAAACAGTCAACGTGCTGAGAAATCAAGGTGGATATTTTTGTTTCGTATTTTTTATTTATGCCATGTAGATATCTAGTTTAAAGCTTAAAACTTATAACGATAGGATCTTATATTAATCCGTACCTAAGTGTACTGTTTTAACTATTTCCACAAAGTAATAATAATGGAGGGGAAATTTAAATTCGAAGAACCATTAAAGTGTTTGTTTTCTAGAAACCATATTACTTAATAATCACCCCATAGTATAAAACTGTCTGTCCCTATGTATGCGTAGATCTTTAAAATTACGCAACGGATTTTGATGTGGTTTTTTTTTAATAGATAGAGTGATGCAAGAGGAAGGTTTTAAGCTATAAAACGTACACGTGCGAAGCCGGGGCGGGTCGCTAGTTATTTATAAAATTAACAAAATCATCAACTTTATTACTATAGTTCATGACTGTTATAATGAGAAATAGCTCTGTCAATCTATTACGGGACTTTGAAAATCAAGACTATACAAAATTTAAAAAAAAGTATTAAATCCTAATTTAAAATCTTATTTCAGTAGTCATAGAGTTGATTTCCATTTTACATAAAGAATATTAAATATTACGATTCCTCCTCTAGCACGTGAAATTATTTTGACAAATTTTATTCCGTCCGCAGTTTTGGCAAGTGCAGGATATATTTCTTACCGCGACCCGCCCTCTCCGCATCGCTCCTGGTGCTTTTGTCGTCATATACCAGTAAATCTTAGTAGCTTCTCTTAAATTTAGTTGCTTTCTACATCAAATATTCCCTCAGCCAAAGAGGATTTTACTAGGAAATTGTTTCCAACAAAGACAACTCGATTCAAAAGTAAATTGATGAACATGAAATCAAATTACTGAACTACTAGAAGAACATGCAAATTATGAAAGTTCAAATGTAAAAATACTGTAACTAATGGCATTGCTATAAATTTCTAACATAATTTAAAAGAAAAAAAATCCGCAGTCCATCTTAATTCGAGTGGTTTTATTTAGAAATGAGTATTGTGTTTATCCACAATCAGATTAAATTCAAAATTCCGTGTGTTACTACATTGGTTATTGAATTTGGAATGAGCACCCGTATAGCCGCGTACGGCCTCGTATGAGTTATTATATACAATATCAGTAGAAACTAAGTATTCTTTTGTTTTATCCGTTTACTCAAAGCGTTATAAAATCGTGTTCAGTTTATTTCAAACCATGTGTTTATTATTAAAATAAATACGAGTACATAATAAATTTCTTTTTAACGCAATGGGATCTGACGTGGGTTAATTAGATTCTATTGTTATAACTGTGTAATAATTGGGCGTGGGATAGATATTATGCTCTAGAATTATACTCTATTGGCTCGTTTATTTATATTAAGGCCAGAAAAGGGTATTTTCTTGGTCCAAATAATATTTTTCGTTAATGCGTTCTGCAAGTTCGCGGGTACGTCCTCGATTCTGTCGTAGCGCGGCCGAGTAGCGATAATTTTGCGAAAATGGCCGCCTTGTCGACAGCAGTGCCTCTGCCACGAGCCCGGGTGAAATAATAACCACATTATGATTTTAGACAGGCTACCGCTTAAAGTGGTTTAAGGTGACGCAAAGTGAGAGAGGGGCTTTGTGCCACTGTGAAAAATGTAATCAGGATATCCGTCTTTTCTTGTTTTGTTATTTAGTTAATTTACTTTCCAACTAAGAGGTAAAACTATGAATAAATAGTAGCAAAAGGACAGGTTTATTCCTTAACAATGGCAAAGTTTTCAGAATAATGTCACCCGTGAAGTTGGTTACTTAATTCAGATACAACTTTACTGTAATGTCACTAAGCGAGGTATTTTACTTATTTATAGAATATTCTGGAGATTTCATTTTACTCTTTTAAATATTTTTGCATAAATAAAAATAAGGAAGTTCTAATGATCTCATCATCATCATCATCATTCAATCCACTACTGAACAAAGACCGCCTCCATAAATTTACATACCGGCCACATGCCGCCTGCAACTAACGTCTTTTAGCAACCTTCACCAGCTCGTCTGTCCATCTAGCTGAAAGCCGTCCTACACTGCGTTTTCCGGTGCATGGTCTTCACTCTAGAACCTTTCTGCCCCAACGACCATCAGCTCTACGAGCTATATAGCTCCCACTGCCACTTCAGCTTACTCATTTCAGCTATGTCGGTATCTTTACTTCTTCTACGGACCTTCTCTGTTCAGGGGGTCTACTCCCTAAGCACGAAGTCCGTGGTTTCGGCCTTAGTTATGAGCGTTTCCTACTCCCTATCACCTACGGACATACGATTATTTCGGGGCCCGAACTAAGAATGAATGACAACACGATTTGACAGTTGTACCTACTACAGATGTGTTTTTGCCCGTCCGAAAAGTTGAACTTGACACTTGTTTTGTTCACTCCTATGTTTTGGTTTACTTTCGGACGGGATAATAAATTCGTTGACGGATTTAGGGAGTAGGCCCCCTGATTCGGTCTCGTTTAGAGAATTACCAAGCATGGTGCTCTTCATAGCTCACTGAGTGACCCTGAGCTTTCTTTTGAGATCTGTTGTAAGCGACCAGCAGGCTTACTCCCGACAGCATCGAGTTTTGAATCGAATCGACTTAGTGTCAATTCTTACTCTTGAAATCGACAAAATGCACGACCGTACTGAGGTTTGATTTAAAACTAACAAATGTCAAAAACAGTCGTTAATTTTTATTCGAGCCGGTGCACAATTGTGCGCTTTTGTCGATTTCAAGAGTAAGAATTGACACTAAGTCGACTGGATTCAAAACTCGATTCTGTCGGAAGTAAGCCTGCAGGTCTTGTTGTAATAATACAAAATCGTAATCGTAATACTTTTTACTATTCTAAATGATTGGCTAGGTCTTTTTAAGGTCCACTTTTCCTTGAGTCAGGATGCTGGCTTTATGTTCCTTCTCAATGGTTAAGACTAGTTCCTTTTTCCATGATTTAATGAATTTCTGGTTAAAGGATTTCGACTGCCATGTTACGCTCTGCAGCTCTTACTTACTTCAATCGTTAGTTAGTGCCAAAGTGTGGAACCAATGACGCAGGTGATGGTTCACGCAACACAATTCCCTAAAAATACTCCTTTAAAACCAAATCCAATCCATGGCTAAATCTGTTTCAAATGTTTTAAGAGTCGCAGCCGGGACTACGCTACGTTTTTTCTTTCTCAAAGTTACGGGCATTTAAATTTTCTAATTAAACATGAAGGTACTACCCTCGCAGTGTCGTAATTGTGCCGAGTGCTATAATAATCTCTGTTTTGCGGGAAACTGACACAAATTACAACTCGGGAAATAGAAAGCTTATTTTCTAAGACATTCTTTGTTCTTTTAATTTGCGCTATTCTACCTTTTTCCATTATTGGTACGTTAAATACTGGAAAAACTTATAAAAAGAATAAAGTAGTTTAAACATTTTGTTTCTATTTTCGTGTTACTCCTAAAATTTTGTTAAAGATAAAATTAGACGAAATACACGTAAAACAATTTTATTTTATTATAAGTATTCGAATTAGCTGAAAACAATTCATATTTCTAGGTCTTTTAAAGATCACAGAGTAGATACGAACCACATCGATGTCGTTAAAGTAACAAAGAAATTAATTTCCCCCGTCTCGGCTTTCAGAAGTAATTATATGAAAACAGATTGCGCCTGTCACTAGAAAGACGTTGTGTACCTACAGATTTGTGACACTTTCAGCTTCAAAGTATACGCGTTTTAGAGACGCGAATAGCTTTCTCGTTAAATACAAGTATTATTTTGAGTTTTTATTCATAGGAACAGTGAGTGATTCAAGACAATGTGTTAATTATTTTAAATCGAAACTATAAATAGATATACAAAACAAGGCTTATTGTACGTATTTATTAATTTCAAAATGGGAGATTATATCGCTAGTAACGGTCTATTACAGACAACCCTTGGACGGACAAGAAGGTCACAACATACTAAAATAATAGGTAGGTATTATTTTCATCTTTTTGTTATTTTATGGAAATATCTAAAATCGAAATATGTATATGTTTAAAGATAAATAAATGTTCAAAATATAATAAAATATATTACAGAAATAAGTATAAATAAAATGTATACAGTTATATAATTTTGATTGACAACTTTCATCTTGATTGGAGATATATTGTGAATCAGTCAGGTACCTAAAGTTATCGAGCAAAAAATCCTGCTTACGAAACAACCTAGAAAAAGAATCTTATATATATCTCTATATATATAATATCTGTCTGACTTTTGAGGTACGAGACACCTCTTTCCATCACAGAACGTCATAAACAAAAGTAATTTAGAACGAAATATATAATAAAATAACATTGCAAATATTAGTTATACCAGGTAAGTATTAAATAAGACATATCAGCTTAACGTTTAGGGAATGCTTTTACTCCAAATATAGCTTTGATAAATAATTCTATAAAATAAGGTTAAAATTATACCACGCGGCCAGTAATCCGTTAATTATAACAAAACTCTGGGGAACAATGCTCTGGAATGTAACAATTGTTTTTCATTCTTTATTTTTATACGCTTCAAGAACAGCTTAACAAGCCTAAGTAAACAGGGAACTGGAGATAATTTACACACAGGCTTATTCAGGGTGGAACTAATCAAAACCGGAGCTAACAAGTACCCATGAATAAATTTACGCTCACATTTGCATAAATACCGAAATAGAAAAACGATATGTTAGACTCTTTAGTAAATTAAATGATAAAAGGAAACCGATAAAACCATGTTGTTTTTTTAATTGTGCTTTATATGCTAAATATAGTGTACCAACTGAATTAGCCTCTAAATAATGACTTAGAGCTCTTTTAGGCCCCCAACTCGACATTCTAAATTAATCCATTTAATTTAGCACAATGTCAAAATGGAGTACAAAAGAAGCTTTAGCTTTTCCTATTACTTTGTAATGGTAAATAGTCGTTATTGTCTAGCCGTCAAGTCTTCGTGATTTGTATTCATCTGTTTTATTAAAATGAGTTAAGGCGTCGCCGCGTCGTCCTAATTGGCGAGCGGTCGCACGACCGATGCGATCGTACAAATGCTCAATTAAATAACTTTACAATGAAAAAGAAAAACAAATTTGTCAAGAAGTACGACGCAAGTGGAATTTTATTTATTCGCTCCTGCAATACTTTATAATATATTTATTGGCTTCTGAGGCGCTTTATTCTAATATCATAAAATCAAGAACAAAAAACTGGTAATTAAAGTTCAGATTTCTTTTGAAACATCAAAGGATTCATAATATTACGCTTGGCGAATAGACCGCGAAGTTTAACAAAATAAACTCGCATATAGATAATAATAAAGATTCTCCATCTTTCTTTCTTTGAAAGAAAATCGCGATATTGAAATATAGTATAAGAAGTTTTTAAGCAACGAGATCGCCTTGTCGATACGTACACGTTCCCTTGGAGGCATCTTTGTCAGGTTCAGAACTTTTCTTTCAATACTTTTCTTACAATACGCAGCTGAACGGAAACTCCAGCATTGTTATTATAACGAAATTAATTACACGTATGATATTCGAGTTTTTACTGTTGCATTTATTTATTTATTTAAACTTTATGTACATTGGTGGTACATAAGGCGGACTTAACGCCATAAGGCATTCTCTACCGGTCAACCTTTGGGTCAAAAATTAAGCACTTCGAAAGTGGTACAAAAAAAGAATTTAAAACAAACGTAGGAAAGTTAAATAAAAATTATTGAGTAATGTAATACTAACACAATAATACTTTACATACATATTTATACTATAATAAACATACATAATAAACCTTATTTATACATACATAAATACACATACATATTTATAAATATAATGGACAGTTACATCAGACTAGGGTTGCAGCGATTTTAAATAATATTCCCAAACTTTACGTTTGAAAATGAATTTACTCGGAGCTTTTTTCATATCGAGGGGAAGAGCGTTCCAAAGTTTTAGTGATGTAATCCGAAAAATAATAGGCTACTATTTCTTTTCAAGAGGTTGAGCAGCAGAGTTTTATGTACTTCTGTGCGTAATAACAGCACACTGCACTCACCACTCACCAATCCGTTGCGTAGTTCTTTTTCTATCGTGTCTACGAGCTATGCGAGAATAGCTCATGCCACTGTGGAAAAATTTGTCAGTCAGCAAGGTTGGTAGCGAGGCTAATTGCCTAGGCTGCGCCGGACGTACTTTACGTGTCGTCACTCGTAGAGGTTCCTTTAATGCTAAGCGTGGTGATCATGAGTTATTATCACGAAGAAGCATTGTAAGGGATTTATGAAAGAGGTGTCTCAAATTTTTGTTGTATTATTTATTTAATATACAATGTTTTTCGGAAAGGGGGTACTAATCCGCAGGCCACTTAAAGTATCACTGATGACGGTTTTAAAGCAAGTGTTAAAATTTCAAAATCTGACCATTTTTATTTCCATGTAAAATAATGTTTATATTAGTTTTTTCGAAAATTCTTTGTCCCTACTTTAGTTACGAATTCAGAACATAGTGTTTCTAATTCGTGACCCCAAATATGACCTAAAATGTAAACACAGCTGATCATAACTGGGGATAGATAGATTTTAGAGTTTTTTTTTTGAGATTTTTGAACAACTGTTTCTCTTAAACTATTGAGTTTTGGGAAAAGTTGTAGAACAAAAGTTACTCATTATTATGTGTACTTTAACCCCCTTTCGGATTAGAACCCCTTTTCTGACTAACCTTGTATTCCTCTTCTTCTTCCTATCTTTAATTATTGTAATTGGTCTTAGACCGTTTTAATTAAAGTAAAATTAATAAATCATGATAAGACTCAGGATCGCTCACAATTTTCAGCAGCATGATATTCCATGGAATTTAAAAAAATGTTTACAATCTGCACCAACACGCAACTCAGGTCACCAAATATTGTCAGAGTTTAATACAACGTCAAAAATGTTATTTCAACTTTTCAACATAGCGCGACGTTTTGAAACGGCTTTTTTATAGTTTTTAGGTTTTTGGTGTGGGTTTGGGATTGGATTAGTGAATAGGCAGGCGACCACGCCACGAGTTGTTACGACGTGGCATATTGGCAGTAAGTTTTTATTTGTGTTAGTTACCGTATCTAAACAAAACATCTCGTGCAGATAGATTTTCTTCATAAAAAAACCTTTGAAAATAGCTGGATGTTATGTAGGTAATTTTTAAAATCGTACATCAGTGTTGACCTTAATCAATATTTTCGGTTGGTTCGGAATCAATAGGATGATGTAATCGGAAATAATTTAATGTACAAACATGTGTTTTATGATTTCATTTATTTTAACGACTACTTATCCTTTAAATTAATGTAACTAGTTGGTATATTGTAACTTCATTGATATGAATTTATATTTGACTTCATAACAAAATCTTTATTTCACAAAATTAGGTCACAGATAGCCTTTGATAAAATAGCCTAAAGCACAAAAAGTTGCTTAGTGATGATTCAGCCGAAAGACATGACATGGATAGACATGATAAGACATGGGGTGCTTGAAAAGAGCCTCCAAGAGTGACGATACTTCAGTATGTCCGGCGCACTCTGGGCAGTCAGCCTCGCTACTATCCTTGCTGACTGGCTAGTCTTTTCACCACGGCATGAGCTATTCTTGTATACTCGTGCCGACACGATATAAGAAGAAGCCGAAAGACATCCACGGCTGGACATAGGCCTCCCCCAAAAGCGGGTTTTGCCATAATCGCCACGATTGGCGGCGGGTTGGTGATCGCAATATGGTTGTTAAAATACTCAGAGAACGCTGCTGCCCACCCTCTAGTGAATCCGTTAGTCGCCTTTTACGTCACCCATGGGAAGAAATGGGGTAGTGCTATTCTTTACGTCCGGCACCACACGGAAATTCAAAATGTTGCTTAGTATTTTATATCAACCATTAATATTCTAAGGGGCTAGGTCACCAACAAATCAATAGTGTAGTTCGTAACTATTCACCAGAAAGGCTAATAACGCCGCGTTTGGTTTAACATATTTTGTTTCATATTCTGCTGTTATAACTGCAACTGGGCTGCACATCCAGTCGGCAGTTGTCACGTAGTTGCACTGACTACATTCTAACTGCCTTCAAGCTGCTTTTGGCAGTTTCATAGTTTACAGTTGTGACTGAATGTGTAGTCTACTTGCAGTTATGATTACGAATATGAAACGAAATATGTATCACAAAACGCGGCTTTAAGCCCCCAGATAATCTAAATGTGAGCCAGAAACATGTATCACAAAACGCGGCGATATTATACCCCAGATAAGCTAAATGGGAGCCAGAAACATGTATCACAAAACTCGGCGGTATTATACCCCAGATAAATGAAAGGGAGCCGGAAACATGTATCACAAAACGCGGCGATATTATACCCCAGATAAGCTAAATGTGAGTCAGAAACATGTATCACAAAACGCGGCTGTATTATACCCCAGATAAACTAAATGTGAGCCAGAAACATGTATCACAAAACGCGGTGGTATTAGCTCCCCAGATAAGCTAAATGTGAGCCAGAAACATGTATCACAAAACGCGGCGTTATTAGCTCCCCAGATAAGCTAAATGTGAGCCAGAAACATGTATCACAAAACGCGGCGTTATTATACCCCAGATAAGCTAAATGTGAGCCTAAATATGAAATTAATTTGTTCAATAATCTTGGCATTAGAACTATTGATGTGGTGAAATGCAATTATCAGGTATTGAAAAGTTTAGAGATTGAATTAGCTTAATGAACAGTGAATGATAGGTTGGCGAAATACCCCCTATGTATTTTTAATATAACTCCAGGAACCTTCCGTGAGGAGGTAAACTTAGGTATGTTTTAACTTTTCACTTAACACAGCTCGTTTCTATCGCGTTACATGAATAAGACAATATATCCGTTAGCCCAGCGAGAATAAAGGGTAGTCCACACACGTTTACTAACCTTTAACAGTACGAGTACTAAGTGAAATAATCATCTCTACTTTTATTTTTTAAATAGTATGAACTTACGTGACTTTGACGACGTCTGTGGTCTAGTGGGTTCGATTCCCACAGGATACAAATATTTATGTGATGAACATAAGTTTTTGTGTTGGTCTGGGTATTTCTTATGTATTTCTGTGTAAATAAAAAGAATGGTCCTGACTGACTGATTGACTGACTGATTGACTGACTGATTGACTGACTCATCAACGCCCAGCCGAAACCCTTGGACCTAGAAAGCTGAAATTTTGCACAGAGGTTCTTTTTATAATGTAGACAAGGAATAAGGAAGGAATTTTTCGAAATTCAACCCCTAAGGGAGTTAAATAGGTTATGAAACTCTGTATGGCCAATCGTCACTTAACGGGTTCAAAATTTCACGCAAGCGAAGCTGCGGGCAAAAGCTAGTAAGTATGTATTTACAAAAAAAAAAGTATGTAAGTATTATATCCATTGTCTAGTACCCATAGTACAAGCTCTGCTTAGTTTGGGACTAAATGGTGCTGTGTAAAAAAATGTCCCAAATATTTATTGAAGTCGCTTTTCGCGTCTATTTGTCCGCTTACTTCTTCTATACTTTTTTATGGATGGGAAATCCTCATATGACTCCTTCCGCTCTGGTCGGAGCGGAAGGGAGTGTCAGACTCTTACTGACTAAAACCCATCCGTGTTCCTTCTAATGCCCTTTGCGTTCCAGGGCCGCAGTAACTCTTTCGAATAAATTCCGCAACCCTGATTCTTCTATACTACTTTATAGATTTTGATGCGGTTTTCATTTTAAATTAGGTAATTTCTTCCGAAAGGTTTTAAGGGTTCACGTAACACTGGTCAGTTTCCTTGACCTGCCAGTTTATTTATCAAGTCAGTTTCGTTGATTCGTCAGTTTCGCTGATTTGTCAGTTTCGCTGATTCGTCAGTTTTGCTGATTCGACAGTTTTGTGAAGGGACGCCGAGGCGGGTCGCTAGTATACCTATTTTTTTATTAATACTGCAGAGTGTAAACGAATTCGTGTAATTCCTTCAAACCGCGTGATCTACTGGTGATACTGATTGACCGTGGATAGGTTTTTTCCAGAATCAACAAAAAAGTTTTCAAATATTCTGTATCTGAGTAATTTCAGCGTCCCAAGTTAACTGACTGAGTGGAGCGATATCGCGCTAGTCGTGCCCATCAGCTGTGTCGCCGTGCCTTCATTAATTTATGCATGGCATCGAAATTTTCTATCACATACAATTTTTATTTGGGAAAAAAAAAGTTTTATTTTTATTGTTAATCAATCTAAATCCCGTGCGGGGTTAATCCATACCATTAATAGATCATGTGGTTTGAAGGAATTACACGAATTCGTTTACACCATGTATAGTCGTGGCTGGCGATTGGTTCCATTTCCAAGTCGTAATGTGACTTTTTGGGGTAGGCAAACTCCTTTGGCTAGATAATAATATATTGAAAGGGATATAATTAAAGCATAGACAAACTGTTGGTTTAGGCACTTTAATACACCTCTGCTGAGACATGCCATGAACATGTCGAATATCCTATACAAATAGAGTTACCATCCGTCTGGATTTGTCCGGACATGTCCGGACTTCTAGACTTTTGTCCGGACTTTGTCCGGCTCTAAAATTTGGCCGGATTTTTGGGCTTACATGGAATACGAGTAATGAAACTTACTTATGTTATATCAAATAACTTTTTAATCTTTTTAACTTCTCATTCATCTAAAAACAAAATATAAATCTTAAACAATCAACTTAACGAGATCAACAAGAGAGAGAACAATAAATCTTCGTATGTTTGCATTTTGTGACTAAAATGTCCGGACTTTTATTGAAATGTCAGGCTTTTTGTCAGGGCTTTTCAAATTTCTAAATGGTAACCCTATATACAAAGAACAATGCTCATGGATGTATGGAGCCCCTTCCATGCTGCATCAAAGTCAAACTTTGTTTTTTATAGACTACACTTATCATATTAACTCCTACAAAAGTTATTTTTGTAAACAAAACGCGAGTTTCGGAGATTTTAGAAATAATCTAAATAACCTGACAATGTGGATATGTCATACACGATTTATTATTGCTGTAAAAAGCAGTAATCCGCATCTATTGCATTCTACATCTCTATGACCGGCTGTGAATGGCCAATTAACCATAGATAAAAAAATGATAATCGTTTAAATAAAAATTGTAATCTTTCTAGTTGTTTTTAATTAATGTAGAATCGGCAAAATATATTTTTATAACATGTTTTTGAAAGATGGGTGACAGGTGACACTTTCAAAATTCAAGGTCATAGTAATCATAAATCATGTGAAACGGAACGTCATGTAAAGGGAATAAAACAATACCAACACTTTTTTAGTTTAAATTAAATCCCCTGTTCAAAAATCATATCCCCGACGCGTAATGTCGTAAAAAATATGAAAATAATTACTATTATATTTTGATCTTGATGCATGAGACTTTTTGGTACCACTTTTGGTTATTCTCCTTTGACGAATTCCGTGCATAGTCAAATCTTTTCACATGGTACGAGATAGTATTCTGTTTATCCATTTAAGGATTACAAGCGTAACGGTCTGTCCAGCGAGAATATAGACTAGCTCGCCACAATTACCTACCTCCCTCGACGAGTCATTAGACTAAGTAGACCACTTACTCATGGATATGTTTGCTTTATATTAAGACTATTAATATCTCATCTCGAGAAAGGCTTTTACTTCTCATATTAATTTCTCTGGATAGGTATTTTATTATAACTAATACTTAACATAAATCCTTATTTCATTACGTTACATAACTAAAAGGCATGGAATTATTCAATAGTAGCCTTTGATATAAAATAAATTAATTAAGTACCAAGTTTAATTGAATAACAGACGGTGAATTTTTTTAAGCGAACACACATTGCCTTTTTTACCCAACTGCACGACAGCAGAGACAGGGTTATGTTTTTCACGCTTATCTATGTATGTATGTGGGATTTTTTATACCCTCGAAGCATCCCAACGACTGCATGGATTTTAATGTAGGAGGTGTCTATCGATTCGTCTAAGCCGAGCGATGGTTATAGGCTAGGTTTAGTTTTTATAAAAACAAAATGGTGGCCGAGGTAAAAGAAAAGGTAGTAAAAAAATAAATAAAAGAAAACTTACTATACTTTGTGCGGTATCACTGAACAGGTCTTTTAAAATCAATATGATGTTTCCTAGACTGTTTTACAGCTATACGCTTCGTTTATTTGAAAATGATTTGATGATTTACTTATCTTATGTGGAGCAAATACCATCTGATCTTTGAAGACCTAGACAAAAGTGTCTTCGAAAGTCTTTTAGGTACACTTCTCTTTCTCTTCTACGCCTTCTCTGAACAGTAAATTGCTTCGTATTGTAGTCATCACGTCATCTCCTTCTACTTGACGATTCTAGCTCGTCTGTTATGATTCATTCTACAAATAATGACCTGCATAATCCTATTTAAGTTATCCCATTCACAATTTTAGGTGCTTTTTAGGGTTCCGTACCCAAGGGATAAAACGGGACCCTATTACTAAGACTCTTCTGTCCGTCCGTCTGTCCGTCTGTCACCAGGCTGTGTCTCATGAACCGTGATAGTTAGACAGTTTAAATTTTCACAGATGATGTATTTCTGTTGCCGCTATAACAACAAGTACTAAAAAACAGAATAAAATAAATGTTTAAGGGGGCTCCCATACAACTACCGTGATTTTTTTGCCGTTTTTATAGATAATGGTACGGAACCCTTCGTGCGCGTGTCCGACTCGCACTTGGCCGGTTTTTTTTGTCATTTCTTACTAGAGAAAAGATAAGAGCAATCTTATTGGAACAAAGTATTTCATCATCATCTGCCTAGCCTTTTCCCAACTATGTTGGGATCGGCTTCCAGTCGAACCGGATGCAGCTGAATATCAGTATTTTACATGGAGCGACTCCCTATCAGACCTCCACAACCCAGTAACTGGGTAATACGATACTCTTGGTAAGACTGGTTGTCAGACTTTCTGGCTTCTGACCAACAGTAACGACTGTCAAAGATCTACAAATGACAGCCGGGACCAACGGCTTTACGTGCTTTCCGAGGCACGGAGGAAACTCGCTATGGTAAATGGTCACCCATCCACAGACCAACCTCGGCAAGCGTGGCTTAACCCGGAAGATCGGTCTATGCGGCTGTAATTATTTAGCCACGAGCTCCTCTCATTGGAACAAAGTATTTCATTCGTATTTAACAGCATACGGTTGATTCTATCAAATAATACTTGGTGAATGCGCCGTCGCCATTTATCAGCCACAACAAGCTGTTACGACAGATATGGAGCAATTTGTGTTATCACTTTTACTTCAACCAATTTCGGAAAATTATACATAATATTTTGCACCTTGCAAATAAACAGATTGTGAATAGAATATTGAACTACCTATATAAAAAGAAGTGTTTTATAGATTACGGGGGTTTTTCACAAACCTATCATTAACTCTTTATTAAGCTAATTCGGTTACTAAACTTTTCAATAGCTAAAATTTGCATTTCACCATCAATGGTGATGATGAAATAGTAGATTGTTGCACCGAGCGCAAAGTGAGTCATTAATGCACGAGTGTTATGTTGGTGCCCGAGCGCAAGCGAGGGCACTAAATTAGCACGAGTGCATTAATCACTCACTTCAGCAAGGTGCGTAATCTACTTTTCTTTCAACTACCAATTTACCTACTGTGATAAAATATACCTACTCAAAATAAAAAATCAAGTTAATGAAAACAAGGTTATCCTGCGACTTTTGCGGCAAAAGGTTATCAACAATTTCATTAGCAGCTGTTTTTATACTTTCTGGACTTGAATTCATATCGCTATCTATTTCCATTTTTTAAAACTTTTCTTGCTAAATAAGAAGTATCAAAGTTTTACAATGGTACAAAATGCGCGCCATTTGTTTATTTTTTTTTTCACCAATTCGGTTTTATTCAGGCGATTTTTATTTTCAGGCAGTATCTTTTTGATCTAATGCAGAAGAATGCATACATTTAATATTAAACTTAACGGGAGACATTAAACCTCTGTTGTAAATTTATATCTAAATAAAAAACTGCACTAATGAAAAACAGTGCAGTAATGAAATTTCATACAACATTTCTGCACTGTTTGCAGTGCAGTAATGCGATTTCATACAACATTTCTGCACTGTTTTGCTTCTAAGCAGAAAATACGTATTTTGTGATCGGTTTTGTAGCGATTAATGATAACATTACTACGTAGTTGAAAGAAATAGTAGATTGTTGCACCGAGCGCAAAGTGAGTCATTAATGCACGAGTGTTATGTTGGTGCCCGAGCGCAAGCGAGGGCACTAAATTAACACGAGTGCATTAATCACTCACTTCAGCAAGGTGCGTAATCTACTTTTCTTTCAACTACCAATTTACCTACCGTGATAAAATATACCTACTCAAAATAAAAACTCAAGTTAATGAAAACAAGGTTGTCCTGCGACTTTTGCGGCAAAAGGTTATTCTTAACAATTTCATTTGCAGCTGTTTTTATACTTTCTGGACTTGAATTCAAATCGCTATCTATTTCCATTTTTTAAAACTTTTCTTGCTAAATAAGAAGTATCAAAGTCTTTTACAATGGTACAAAATGCGCGCCATTTGTTTTTTTTTTTCACCTAGTCGGTTTTATTCAGCCGATTTTTACTTTCAGCCAGTATCTTTTTGATCTAATGCTTACTTAGAGCATATACCTATGGAGGGAGCAAAAATACGCTTACCCCTCTGACGTACCCCCGTGACGTATGGCCATAGACGATTATAAAAACTAGTTCTCTCGCGATATCTGGCCATTTCATATCGTACCGTGTCACGACACACACCTCGTAAAAATGGTTAATTCTTCGGTATTTTCGTGCAAAAAGCGGTCTGCTTCCTCATCCTCAAACATGGAGTTTTCTGTCACTAATAAGCACTATTTCGGCAAACATGTATACATTTTGCATTATTTTCAAAAATATAATTCACGTCTTAGCTGTCATCTTTTGTGACAGAAATTGACAGAAATATTTTAAAACGAGAGGCAGTGACGGGACAATGTGAATATAATTGAATGAACGAAAATTACAAAGAGGTTTACCGCTTCTCATAATGTTCTCTGTTATTGATTTTATTTCATTTTGCCTTGTTGATACTATTTAACAAAAAATAAAAGGTTTTTTTGCCTCCAACAACTATGATAGAACTAAGTTTCAATCAAGAAATTTAACTTTAATTAATATTTAAACCCTATTACGTGTGCAGCGAACACAATCGACTGAATCGTGGTTAAAATGTTCTCTAATACATCTATACAAGATTAGTCGGAAAGGGGGTAGGTACTAATCTGAAGGGGTGATATTGTTAAAGAACCCATAATAGTGAACTTTTGTTCTACAACTTTCCCGAAAAGTCAATATTTTATATAGAAATAGCTGTTCAAAGATTTCATGAAAAATGCGCTAAAATCTATGTATCACCAGCTATGATCAGCTGTTTATCTTTTAGGTCATATTTTGGGGTCACTGTTTAAAAGCTCCATTTTCTGAACTCATAACTAAAGCAGAAATGAAGAATTAAAAAAAACTAAATATTACTCGTTTTGCATGGAAATAAAACTGATCGAATTTTGAAATTTTTCTCAATAACACTTTGCCCCAGGTCGGGCAAAGTGTTATTGGATTATTCCGTGTGGAATTTCTTAGTAGCAGCCCAGAGTCTGGATTTGTGCCTGGTTGATGGCAATAGACTCGCCCCCTATTACAAGGGAAAGGAACTAAACATAACGGCAAAATGAGGGTTTACTATACACCTCTGCCCCACCCTTCAGGGAATACAGGTGTGATGACCATGTTAACGAGGCAGTCACGCACGGGTGTTCTTAACGTGAGGCATTTAAGCTCCTCGAATTGACAGACCACGCGTAGCGATACCGCGATAGTACTTAGGTAATATTTATTTTCACCCGGTACCTATTTAACTTTTTGTTTCTGCCGTAGTCTCTTTGACTATTCTTTATTTTATTAAAAAAAATATGAAAACACTGTAGTTCTTATCCACTTCTCAGTTAAATTGCGGAAGTTGATAGCCGTGATTTTAAAATATTTATTATTTAGTTATTATTTTAGTTGAGTGTTGATTTTTTTTTTATATTTGTTAATGGTACCTAACTTTAGCGAAAATAATATAAGACTCATTTTTATTATTATATCCCTCTGTAGTCACGGATCATCTTCCGTGCGGAAGATGTCCGGTCCTTTGGAAGGCATACACGGGGAAACAGGTCCAACGCGCAGAGGCCCCTTTGAGAACTTTAATCTAAAATGGGGTGGGGCACCAACCGGGGACTATCCACGGCTGCACTATTGGAGTACAGTCATGGACCATCCCAGGTGGGTACAAGACTATTGTAAAATATGGTGAAAAATATCTGGTCTATGGGAAGGGGTGTTAGGTGGACTAGATAACTTCTATTGCCGGAAGAAACGGCGTCTGCCTTTCAAGTTTAAATTTGAAATGCGTTGGCAGACGGTGACTCGCCAGCTCACTAGCTGGGCCCCCTGAAATGGCGAAGGGGGCAACAAACATGTGAGCGGCTAGAGGTGTAGAGAAGTGTGGCCCCGGTTTCGCCGTCGCGGGTCTAAAAGACCCGGAGTGGGTTTCCCCGCTATTACGCCATTAGACACTTCCACCTCCGAGCATATAGCTCAGGTGGCCCCCCTCTTGACGGCCGATAAAGGCAAGCCAGAGTTGAGAGTCCTGCGGGCACTCTTGGGGTTCCACTCCAGCCAGCCAATAAAGGCAAACTGAAGACGAGGCCCTGACCGACTGTCTGAGGCAATAAGGTACGCAGCGTCGCCACTCACCAACAGCTCGCCACAAGCTGCCCTGCGGTTTGTAAGCTTTTCAGTAGACCTCATGACACATTTTTACTATATTATGGGGTTGTAGAAAGCTAGCCTAATGTTCCCTCCGGTTTTACGTTAATCTCATGGTGAGGTAACGCCTTTCCCAGAAGGGGTTTATTATTATTAGCCTGTACTGTCCCACTGCTGGGCAAAGGCCTCCCTCCATTCCTTCCACTTGTTGCGATTCTGTGCAGCTTCATGCCAAACCTCAAGAAAGGCATCCAACTCGTCCCGCCATCTTCTGCGCGGTCTGCCGCGACCACGTCTCGCTGTCTCAGGGCTCCATTCTTGTGCTATACGGGCCCACAGCTCATTTGGCATACGGCAGACATGCCCTGCCCAGTCCCACTTCAGCTGGGCGGCCTTTTCAGCCACGTCGACAGTTTGAGTTTTGGAGCGCAGTATTGTGTTTCGAACTCGATCAGTTAATTTAACACCAAGTATACTGCGCTCCATAGCTCTTTTTTAAAATAAATTATTGTTATTCTTCTTACAATTGTTTTATTTTAATTTTAAGAACAATAATTACATGCAAATTGTTTTCCACGAGATGAAATTATATATTTTATTTGTTCATTCTTTTATCATTCAGTTTATCGGTCTTTTATCATACCACATCACTATATTTTGCGTTTGTGTTAAACGTCAACATAAATAAATATGTTGGCGCCTACTGCTTTATGCAAAGCAACGTGTTTCGTTTAGTTGTAACGTCAACTTATTTATATAGGAATTCATGTTTTTTACTTATTATTTTTGTCACTACCCCACATCACTTTTCTTATAATCATTTTTGTAACAACGTTTGTCGCTCCGCATAAAAATTGTAAAAACCCATTTATATTGAAAATACAAGCATTAAGAAGTATTCAAAGGTTTCATTTATGTCCAATATATACGAGACATAAATTTTGGCGACCGTGACAGGACATCCTGCAATAAAAACGGATTTATCAAAATACGAAGCCCGGTTAGCTTGACCAAATTAAGCTACCGATGTCAACGCTCAATATTTTGGAGTATTTGGAGGTTGAGCCATTGCAGCCTACACCTGGTTTACGAGTCATCGTGCAGCAGCCTGGCCAATGCAGCTAAGTGACCTTCCCTTGTTACCTACTCCCTTATATTTCCCTATTATTCCTTCATAATTAATAAACCCTTTGATTTTACATGTGCTTGTTTCAATATAGATACCTATACAACCTAATAAGAAGTCATTAAATTACTAAATTGCACTTTCAATAATATAATGTTTAGTGACCCGCATAGGTACCTACATTAACTTTTATTTTTTTTATGACCTACATATAGTTTGACCAATTTTAAGTTCTTTACAAGACTATCAGTTAATTAATTGTACTACAGAGACAAATAAACATTCCAAGCATTAAATTGTTTGCATATCCTTCACTAAATTCAAGCTTAAAAGTATATTTTTTGCAAGTCATTGATATTATTTCGCCGAACATTCCAGGCATTGCTGACGTCATTACGGCGACCTACAATAGTCAAGCCCGATTTAAGGAGTACTGCCGAGTTCAGCAACGGTACTTGTAAGCCTCAGGTGACACCGGAAGAGGGACGTAAGATAAAAAATTATATTAATATTTCATTGTGTTCTTGCATAGCTTTTACCCTATTAGTCCTTGTTGCTAAAGTGCATATTTCCTTGTATAATTTATTGTTAAATTGTTAAGAATGGGCAAGGACAAGGATTGTGGGGGTGATGGCTCTGCAGGAGACGTGCAAGAATTGCAAGATCTTATTGTTAAGCGTAGTTCGATAAAGGGCCAAATTACTAAGTTTAGGAATTATTTAATGATTTTGTCGTCAAAGGATTCTGTTACTCGTCTTGAACTAGCCGAGTTAACACTTAAACTTGGTAAATTTGAGTCACTATCCAGTAGGTTCGATAACTTGCAGAATCAAATTGAGATATTAAATTCAGATAACTTGACTGATGAGATTGATGAAAGGGATGATATCGAACAATTATTTATATCAAATATTGCGAAAGCTCAGAGTTTAATACAAGGTCATCAGGCTAATAATCGTCATGATGAATCTGGCAACATACTCAACTCTAGCCATGGTTCATCCGCTCCTTTTAATACTGATAATCACGAAGCAGGGTTCAAACTGCCACGGATACAAATTGCTAAATTTAACGGGACATACTTCCGTTGGCTTGAGTTCCGTGATACTTTTAAATCGGTTATACATAACAATGATCGCATTGCACCAATAAATAAATTTCACTATCTTTTATCATATCTGGAGGGAGATGCAGCACGAATAGTGAGTAACTTAGAGGTTTCTAATTCTAATTATAATACCGCCTGGAAGTTGTTGTGCGACAGATATGATAATAAGCGACAATTAATAAACCATCATTTGAATTCTTTGTTAAGCATATATCAAATGACTCGCGAATCAGATAAATCCCTTCGGTTTCTGGTGGATCACGTTACCAAGAACCTGAGAGCGTTGTCCAGCTTGGGGCAACCTACTGATAAGTGGGACGTTTTAATAATACACATGCTGAGTTCTAAACTGGATAGCCGTACGCTTACCAAATGGGAAGAGTGGCGTGGTTCTTTGGATGATGTTCCTAACTTACAACAATTTAATAAGTTTCTACTTGAACGGGCTGATGTTCTCGAGTCTCTAAACCAATCTCCTTCAAATAAAACGAATAAGACAGTAGGTTCCATGTCGTCTAAATTTATCAATAATAAAACTGAACGTCATCTTAATAAATCTGTTACATGTAAGTCAGTTTGTCAATCTGCTAACCAACAGAGTAATTCTTCATCAACTTCATGTTGTGTTGTGTGTCAAAACGAACATAGAATCTACGATTGTCCTTCGTTCAAGGCCATGAGTGTGGAAGACCGTATTACTGAAGTTAATAAGTTAAATCTTTGTGCAAATTGCTTGAGGCCTGGACACTTAACACGAAACTGTTATCTCAGACCTTGTCGCGAGTGCAAGAAGAAGCACAACGCACTTTTACACATTCCGATTGTGAACGAAACCGCAGCTATAGCGACCACATCATCATGTGGTACGATAACCAATCTTACCACACAAGGTTCGGTACATATTCTATTGTCTACTGCCTTAATTGAGGTGTGCAACCCTACAACAAATAAAACTGAACGAGTACGCGCCTTGTTAGACTGCGGCAGTCAGTCATCGTTTATCACACAATCGCTTAGAGACAAATTATCTTTGTCTGGTACTTCATTATTTAATAATTATATTAACATTGTCGGCATCGGCAACAATATCACTAGTAAGGTCACAGAAAGTTGTGTGGCGCAATTAAAATCTTTGTATAAACCGTTCAACGTCAAAACAACTTTCCTAATATTACCGGAGTTAACAAGTGACATTCCTAGATTCACTATAAATACTCAGCAACTGCAAATACCTACTGAGGTACACCTTGCTGACCCTAGTTTTAATGAACCCTCCGCTATTGATATACTCATCGGAGCAGATTTGTTTTGGGATATTCTTGGCTGCGAGCAACGTTCTTTAGGCCTTAATAATCCTACTTTAAGAAGTTCTCAGTTTGGTTGGCTTGTTTCAGGTCCAATCAAAATAAATAATTTAAATAACATATCTAATATTCAATGTCATCATTCTTTGATTTCAAAAAATAATGATAATGAATTTAATATACAAATGGCAAAATTTTGGGAACTTGAGGAAGTACCATCAAAGTCACCATTAAGTCAGGAAGAAAGTTTATGTGAAAAACATTTTATAGCTCATACTACACGATTAAATACGGGCAGATTTTCCGTTCGATTACCGCTTACAGATTCACCGAATTGTCTTGGTGAATCCTACTCCTTAGCAAAAAAACGGTTTTATAATTTGGAAAAAAGATTTCGAAAACACCCACAACTTAAATTACAATATGTAAAATTTATTAGAGAATATGCACAGTTAGGTCATCTTTCACAGTCTGATGTACTAAAACCCGATCTATCATATTTTTTGTGTCATCACGCAGTGTTTAAAGATAGCAGCGAATCCACAAAAATTCGAGTTGTCTTTGATGGATCAGCTCCTACGTCATCTGGGTTGTCAGTCAATAATATTCTCATGATAGGACAAATATGCAAGATTCACTATTCTCCATTCTAGTACGAGCAAGACAACACAAGTACCTCCTCACTGGCGATGTGGAAAAAATGTATCGCCAAGTGCAAATTAGTGAGGAGGATCGAAATCTTCAGCTCATATTATGGAGAGAAGATGAGTCCATGCCTATCAAAACGTTAAGATTAAATACTGTAACTTACGGCATGGCAAGTTCCAGCTATTTAAGCACACGCTGTCTGTGGCAGCTTGGCGAAGAATGTCCAGATGAAACTATCAAAAATGTTATTCAACATGATTTTTACGTAGATGACATGATAACTACGTGTGACAATGAGCATACGTTAAGGCATATTCTTCAAGGTGTTACCGCGGCACTTAAGTTGGGTTGCTTCAATCTAAGAAAACTTAAAAGTAATTTACCTAGTATTTTTGACTCATCGTCTTTAAATATTAATGAAAAGTTGACACTCAGTGAATCATCTAGCACCCTGGGTTTGGGTTGGGATCCATCGACAGATACATTGCATTTTCCCATACAATTCCCAGTCCCATTCAATCGTAATCATCCAACTAAACGTTCAATATTGTCTAACTTATTTAAAATTTTCGACCCATTGGGTTTGCTCAGCCCGTGTGTTATACAAATAAAGGTCATATTACAACAAATATGGCTGGAGAAATTAGGCTGGGATGATCCCATTCCCGAGAATATTTCTATGGCCTGGATTAAGTTTGTTGACTCTTTATCTGACATTGTTGCCATAAAAATTCCAAGACATGTACTTTGTGATGAGCCAATTTTTATAGAGCTTCATGTTTTCTGTGACGCATCCCAAAGTGCGTATGGAGCATGCGTTTATACACGATCAGTAAATTCTGTTGATGAAGTCACTATAAAATTATTGTGTGCCAAGTCCAAGGTTGCGCCTACCAAACCTATAACAATCCCGCGCTTGGAGCTTTGTGCTGCTCTATTGGCCGCTAAATTGTGTAAGGCAGTTAGAGATTCCTTACGATATAAGGTAAATGGTGAGGTTTATTGGAGTGATTCCAGTATTGTGCTGGGATGGCTTCATTCAAGTTTTAAAAATCTTAAACCTTTTGTTGCCAATAGGGTTTCGGAAATTTGTGAATTGACAGATCCGCATTCATGGCGTCACGTTCCAACATCGGTTAACCCAGCTGACCTTGTATCGAGGGGTGCCAGCATAAATCAAATCAAGGACAATATATTGTGGTGGTCAGGCCCACCATATCTATTGCAGTCTGAAGACACTTGGCCAATTTTAAATAACAATGAAATTAAGTTGAATGACTTACCTGAAACAAAACATAATGCTACAATTGTTAATTTAGAAACGTCAACAGAATCTATTATCATTTTTCAAAACTATCAAAGTTACGATCACTTAAAACGAAAATTTGCTTACGCGTTACGCTATATTAATAATTTAAAATTAAAATGTTGTAAAGAATCTTTAATCGTAGGTACATTAAAAACTAATGAGTTACATAATTCATTTCTTAACTTGTGTCGTGTAGCACAGCAACAGTCATTCCCACACGAATATAAGACACTTGCAAAAGGCCACTCATTAAGTTCTAAATCTAAATTTTTATCATTGACTCCTTTTTTTGGCACTAACGACCATTTAATTCGAGTAGGTGGGCGTATTGATTCCTCAAAATATGCCTATGACAAAAAACACCCTGTGTTATTAGATGCATCTCATCATTTAACAAAATTAATATTCAAATATGAACATATTCGTAATTTACATGCTGGCCCACAGTTGTTATTGGGTATAATTAGAGATTACATTTGGCCAATCAATGGCAGGCGTCTTGCTCGACAAACCGTTCGTCATTGTGTTAAATGTAGGAGATTTCAAGCAAAACCATTAGAACCTATTATGGGAAATTTACCTTCCCAAAGAGTCACGCCAACTTTCCCATTTACTTCTGTCGGTATAGATTTTGCCGGTCCTTTTTTTATTTTAAATCGGAAAGGACGCGGCTCGAAACTAGTTAAAGGTTATCTTTGCCTTTTTGTTTGTTTAACATATAAGTGCTTACACCTTGAAGCTGTAAGTGATTTAACAAAAGACGCGTTTATTCTTACTTTTCGAAGGTTTGTGTCGCGACGTGGAAGGCCACTGGAAGTATTTTGCGATAATGGTCGCAATTTTGTATCTGGTGCTAAAGAACTAAATCATTTTTTTAAGATTAACGCGGATTCTCTTTCTGATTTTGCAAGCGGGGAAGGGATTAATTTTATTTTTTCACCTTCTTACGCCCCTCATTTTGGTGGAATTTGGGAGGCCGGTGTGAAATCGGCAAAGTACCATATTAAACGTGTAATGGGGAATTCTCATTTAACTTTTGAGGAATTGTCCACCCTTTTCGCACATGTAGAATCTATCCTAAACAGTCGACCACTTTGCCCCTTATCCTCCTCACCTGATGACTTTCTTTGCCTAACCCCTGGTCATTTTCTCATTGGCCGGGCCCTCACCGCTTTACCATCACCTGCTTTAGAAGATCGCAACCCTAACAACCTACAACGCTACCAACGAATACAGCAAATTCATCAACACTTTTGGCGTCGATGGCAACTTGAATATATCGCTGACTTACAGCAACGTTGCAAATGGAGAACCAACAAGTCAAGTCTGAATGTCGGAGATTTAGTTCTCCTGAAGGAGGATAACACACCCCCTCTGTGCTGGAGACTTGGACGAGTGCAAAAACTATTTCCTGGATCAGATGGAGTTTCCAGAGTAGCTGACGTAAAGACCCAGCGCGGAGTTGTACGACGTCCTTTGGTTCGTCTCTGCCCTTTGCCTATCCCAGACGAACAGAAGGGTTGAAACCTGAAGATTTCAACGGCGGGAGGATGTTGGCGCCTACTGCTTTATGCAAAGCAACGTGTTTCGTTTAGTTGTAACGTCAACTTATTTATATAGGAATTCATGTTTTTTACTTATTATTTTTGTCACTACCCCACATCACTTTTCTTATAATCATTTTTGTAACAACGTTTGTCGCTCCGCATAAAAATTGTAAAAACCCATTTATATTGAAAATACAAGCATTAAGAAGTATTCAAAGGTTTCATTTATGTCCAATATATACGAGACAAAATACGACGAAGTTATTGTTAGTGTGCATGTTTTTTGTTTGTATTCCGGCTTTTATTTTAGTGTGAGTTCATAGCTACACGATATTTATATGTGTTAAGCTGTAAATGTGTGCTGTACGTGTTTACCGCGTCCCCCCCAAAATTTGGCAGAATAAAATGTTTGGGAACTTGCGCATTGCTACCTCCATAGGTATATGCTCTAAGAATGCGTAGGAAGGCATACATTTAATTAATATTAAACTTAACGGGAGACATTAAACCTCTGTGGTAAATTTATATCTAAATAAAAAACTGCATTAATGAAATACAGTGCAGTAATGAAATTTCATACAACATTTCTGCACTGTTTTGCAGTGCAGTAATGAGATTTCATACAACATTTCTGCACTGTTTTGCTTCTAAGCAGAAAATACGTATTTTGTGATCGGTTTTGTAGCGATTAATGATAACATTACTACGTAGTTGAAAGAAAAGATTATTAAACACATAAATGTCATATTTGTAGGTCACATTCAGTTTATTTGATTACGATTAGTAACAATACTACCTACGTGTTGATAGGTTGGTGAAATCGCCCCTAAGTAGATAAAACTAATTTGATTTTGAACATACCCTTCTCAACTTAAGGTGAGTCCTGGGGTTTTTCTACAAAACGTTACCATACAAAGAATACCAAGTATTTAAAAAAAAACCGGCCAAGTGCGAGTCGGACTCGCGCACGAAGGGTTCCGTACCATTATCTATAAAAACGGCAAAAAAATCACGTTTGTTGTATGGGAGCCCCCTTAAATATTTATTTTATTCTGTTTTTTAGTATTTGTTGTTATAGCGGCAACAGAAATACATCATCTGTGAACATTTCAACTGTCTAACTATCACGGTTCATGAGATACAGCCTGGTGACAGACGGACAGAAGGACAGACGGACAGCGGAGTCTTAGTAATAGGGTCCCGTTTTACCCTTCGGGTACGGAACCATAAAAACAAAGCATAGATGACATAGCTATTTTACGGTCTTTGATGAAGTCGTTTACGTTTTTTCGATGGCAGTCTCCAGGCTACAATTAACAAATTGACAGCTATGTCAGGACACAGGACACATCTTTCGTTGAACAGATTAGAACATAATACGAAGTTTTTAAAACGATCCAGGTACCTGAAATAAGTTAAAAAAAAAACTTAATACTCTTCAATTATCCAAGTGACTACACTAAAGGCTGGTTTACCTAAAACACGTCTTTTATTCAGAACACATGCATGGTCTAGAGTTAAACCACTTAGTGCATATGGTGTCTAAGTGCTAGTTTAGTTGAAAACTAAACGTTACAGCAAGTAAAAGGAAGATGATCCGACGAAGACTCCCGGTGGTGGTACCATTTAAAGCTTGCATTAAAATATGAGCAGGTACCTAACTAGCTGTGCTCGCGGCTCTACCCACGTGAAAACATTTTAAATTTTCCGGGTTAGAAAGCACCCGCTCTTTCCAGATTAACCGATTCGGCAATTTAGTGGCGAAGACATAACAAACGAACAAACTAACTTTCGAATTTCTAATAATTATTAATAGGAATTATACATATTTGTTTTGGGATAAATGATTACAAATGCCATGTCTTTTTTCTATGGCTTAGTTAGAAAATAAATATTTAGTACTTCTTGAATACCCGGAAAATAACATAATCAGCCCTTTACTGGCCGCATTACTGGGTACGAGTGTCTTAAGTTACTATTCCGAACTGAGCTGCTAACGACAACTGCCGACAGCATGTGCAGCGACTGCATGAAGTCGCACCACGCACGACACTCGCCACACTAGCGTCACCTCTAGCCGCTGCACGTGCTGTCGGTAGTTGCAGTTGGCAGATCGATTCGGAATAGTACTTTTATGGTGAAAGAATTCTTTTTACTCACTATGAAACTACAAAATATTTCACTTACTTGAGACGTTACGTTAAACATTATTTAGGCGTCTTTCTTTGCAAATTTCGTCGTTTCATCGTGTCTTCTCACAATGGATTGACAACCACGCTGGCATGGTAAGGGTTGCCGAACTATATACACTATCGAGAACTTTTTGAAGCTTTCTACGGTTTGCTGGTTTTCTCATGATGCTTTAAGTTTCGTAGCCGACCGCATACAGCAGCAGCAGATGATGTGTCCTTACGGCACGTCGTAGCGACACGTCGCAGCGTCACGTCGCTGCAGTCATGATTCCGAACCCAACGGCAGATGGCTGCAGGAGACGACACGTCGTATCCCATTTAGTTCTGAATGTTCCGTGAGACAAGATGTCTGACCTGTTTAGGATTAGCGATCGCGATTCACTTTTGTATGTTTTGTTTTTGTTAGATGCATCGTACAGTGCAGGATATTGAGCCACCTGCAGCCTTATTGTCTAACTCAACTGGTAATCGACATGGACTTCATTTTTGATATTTGAAACCTAGCCTGGACTTCAATTGTCACTTTCATATTGTGTAAATAGCTGTCGCATACAACACCATTACCAGCGAAATTCAAACCCAGTGAATGAATGGAACTTCGTATTATGGCTGATTTTGGTATTGTGTAACACCGAAATGAATTTCAGTAGCAAATTCAAGTCCATGTGAAATGTCAGATGAAGCAGGGAGCTCATTCGAATCTTGTTTGAAGTGTTTTGGTCAAATTTTTATCAAAATAAGAAAATTGTGGTCAACATTGTATTAGAAGTGTTTGAAGAATAAGAAATAAGTTCCTACCTAATATCTCAGAAGTAATTATTAATCATCTGAACACCCTTATTTGAGTAGATAGGTGCATTCATTTCGGCAAAGAAACTAGGTACTTTTCTTGCAGGCGTTCTGAAATAGCCATACTATCTTAGCACTGTTGTGTTGAACATTGTATTAGAAGCGTTTGAAGAATAAGAAATAACTTCCTACCTAATATCTCAGAAGTAATTTATTAATCATCTGAACACCCATAATTGAGTAGATAGGTGCATTTCTGAGATAGCCATACTATCATAATATCGCACTGTTGTGTAACAACATAACAACTTTTGTAACGCATAAAATCGGTAGTAGCTTTTTAAATAAACTTACTTTGAAACGAATATTTAGCAAAAAAAATCATACACAACACCAACGTACAAAATAAAGCGCGAACTTTTGACCACAGACTATACACTATGACAACTAGAGATGGAAATGATTGGTATTTAGAAATCATGATCATATGATCATATGATTTTTTTAATCACAGTGAAATCACCTGCTATTTTTCACACCTGCTATTTTTCCCTATGAATGATTTTCTGCTATTTATCATTGAAAATAACGAAATGAAATGACATAGTAATTGAATAATGAATATGATGTAACAGGACACGTTTGTTGTTACATTAAACTGGTGTAAAATCAACTTGTGTATTATTAGTCAATGAAATTCCCTTCATACTTTAACAGGCTTAGGACTGACAATGTAAAAACTTAAAATCCTTAGGAGGAGACTACGTTTAAATAGAATAGAATAGAATAGAAATAATTTATTTGCATTGAATGAAAAAAATATGAAACATGAAACATGAAAAAAAATAAAAGCTTTTGGACTTTACATTGGCGTATTTAGAAGTTCATTGATTGATTATTATCTATATACAGCCTTCTAATCAAATATTATTTACATTGGTTTTGTACATATTTACATTTGTTACATTTTTTATTTACAATGGTCATAATTACTATTTAGAAAAACCTTCTTCTGCTATATTAAGACTGAGGATGTCCGCCCGCACAGGTGAAATGTCATTTTATTTCGTTTGTTCCTTCCGCTAAAAATCATATGAAAGGTCAAATAAAATTGAAATTCAATCACGACCTTATAATAATCGACTTAATGTATAATTTAGAATGTAAACATTGATTGCGACGCGGGTCGCAGGTCAATCGGACGCACTACTCGCACGCAGGGATAATGCGTCGGGCGTCCCGCTCACTCCTCGTTGCTCGCGCTCGTAGATTGTCGTGCATCATCGGTGCGCCGCGATCGCTCCGCGCGATTTCATTCGCATATTGGTGACAAATCATTATCGCTGTGATTTCAAATGACAATAGCAGTGATGACATATGAAAACTAAATCATATGATTTTTCACTGCTACCAATGATTTGTTCCATCTCTAATGACAACTCCAACAGTGAGTGACATGAGTGGGTTTCATAGTTTGAAGAAAGAAAACTTGCGTTTCGTTACTATTTTTTTAGTAAACTTACTGACAAAATACGTGATTAAACTGCAAATAATGACAAAAATAATGCATAGGCTGTGTTTTTACAGCATAATAAATATAATTACCGTTTTTGCAACTACTAAAACAACTAAATCGCAAATAGTACCATGGCACTATTAGTAGTCCTACTTGCATTACCGAAACGCAACACGGATCATTCATTCCGAAACCGAAGACCAGTTGAATACCTTAAACAATACCGATAACATTCTGACTGGGTCGACCACTGGTAATCGACTTCAAGTTCACTGGTAATGGATTTCAAGTTAGACAATAAGGCTGCTGGTTTAACAGTTTTACTTCCTCGAAATTGGAAAAACTCGTATTTTGAGAAAGATTCAACGTGTCGTCACTTCAGCGTCGGTGGCACTACTGTACCCCAAGTGTAAGTTTTTTACGTTACTACTGTAGTTACGTCACGCCAAAAATGTATGAAAATTCAGGCAGAGCCTCTAGCGGCGAAGAGCGTTACTAAAAATTTGTTTGACATTTTTGGCGTGACGCAACTACAGTAGTAACGTAAAAAACTCACACTTGGGGTACTGATCTGCGGTCGGATGACACGTCGTCTGCGGTCGTGCGACGTGTAGTCGAGCAACGTGTCGCTAGCTGCGGAAGGTATTTCATAGAAATACATAGAAACCAGTAGTATCGGAGCGACACGCCGCGCCGTCTGCTGCTGCTGTATGCAGTATCCACCGAACTCGTACCTTTAGCGATAGTATTTAATTATCAAATTCTGATCTACACGGGAATTGGAAAAGTGAGAGGTTCGGGGCGGGATCGAATTCAGGCCCTGCATGGATAGCAAGCATTCAAACGCTAGGCTACCTTATTAAGCTATTTAAACTAATTCAGCTAATTGCTTTTTCCCGGGACATACTGAAATGATTTAAAACAAATCCCTTTGAGGAAAATAACATTTTAATTACGTTAAACAACAAATTAAATTAAATGTATTCCACTTTATGGCCAAATATTTTAATCTGGCGCATCTTTTTTTATTATAAGTTCTAAAATATAAAAGTATTGTGATTCATATCCTGTTGAATATGCAAGAAATCAAGAATATTCATAGCTGGCTCGTTAGCGCGGGGTCGGCTACGTTTATGGAAAGTATCGTACTAAATGCCATGTACTATGTTCGTAAAGTATATTATGTATTCGTATTTGAACGAGTTATTTTTACAAAGGTTGACTTCGCTTTGTAAAGTTTTTAACAAGTATACTAAACGTGTGTGAGTAGGGTTTCTTTTGAGGTATTTTTAGCTTTTTTGTAGTTTTTGGACGTTGAATTTGTTTGAGAGATGACTTTTATATAAAATGTATAAGATTTTCAAAAGATCTGATGTGGTTCACTAGTAACTACAAGGAGTGTAAAAGTATGTTGAAAAAATCCTCAACTAGTTGAAAATTATTCCAAAGCTGTGGTTGAATACAGATTCTGCCAAGTCTAACATAATAAACTCGTAGGACAATATTATGCCTACAATTATAGGTACCGCCAAATAATAATATATTTCAACAGTCATCTCTATCTATCGATACATATAATACCTAATTCTGTAGACTTGGCGTGTCTGTACATTGGAATATTAATAAAAAGATAGTGAGGTGGTTAAAGGATAGCCAATAACATTTTGATCATTTTTGGAATTTGTCTCTTTGTTGGTTTATCTGTTGCGGTTGACTTTTATAAACAAATATTGTGCGTATCTCAGAGTAACATTTAATTGTTTGTTTCATCGTAATCGATTTGCTCAATCAAAAAATATTAAGATTTGCTTGGTGGTAGGATCTATACGGTCCGCCTGGCTAGCTACCACCCTCACATTAAAGTCCGGCGCCAAGCAGTTTACTGTGTTCCGTCGTGTGTATGTGAGAGCCAGTGGGGTATAGGAGAATCCCTCTATACCTCTGTTACTTGGATTCGTGTGCTCTATCTTAGACCCTGTCTGCGCTTACCATCAGATGCGACGAGGGTCAAACGCGACAAAGTAAAGTATAAAAAAAAACAGAATTTAAAGTTATCAAGAAGAAAGTAGCATCATTTGTGCCAAGCTTTTATTTAACTTGCAATGTAGGTATGTATGTTTGTCCGGGTGGAATCTTGCAACTGAATTTTAAATCAGTTATCTTTAACCAATTAAGCTGAAATTTGGTATACACGCTTATTTTGGATGACAATGCATGCTTAGCTATGTGACGTCATTCTAATTCCAATATGGCGGATTATACAAGATGGCGGACTAGTTATTTTTTCTCTACTACCACAGTATGGTACATGAGTACAGAGCTGTGTTACAATTTTGGTGTACAATAAAGTATATTCTATTCTATGGGTATCAAATGAAAGAGCTTGCTGAGGAGAACACGAAAACGGACTTAGAAACATTCCCAATCATAACTAAAAAATTAATTACTGGTAAAAAAAACGTTTTAATAAAAGCTTGTTTTTATAAAAAGTGTTTTTACCGTTAATTTATTTGCTCAATAGATGGGGCTACGTTTATCGAAACGTATAAATTTCGTTCGCCCATTGTAACCAGATGGCGTTGTAGCTATTTTCGAATCGCGATTTGGTTTCGTAACATTTACATTGTCATGTTATTGCGACACAATATTGGTTTCCGACTTGCACGCGGACGGAGTCACGGGTACAGCTAGTTATACATAATTATCATATTCCATTCCATACGTTCGGCTTGACGATACTATTGGTGTGATTCGAATTTGTGCTCTTCAAATTGGTGCGCTCAATGGAATGCCTCGGATTGACGCGTGCTGGCTGGATAAATGCAGTCGACTGTTTTAAAGTTAATTAGGATCGATTTAAATTCATATTTGTATCATGTTTTGACCATATGAATTTGCAAAGGTCTTTCAACCAAGGCGACGAACTAGTGAGTGGAATAGGTATTCTCAAACTATATTATTACTTTGCGTTCTCTTAAAAAACAAACACGCGTTGAATTGAGACCACCTCCTCCGGTTTTGTACTAATCCGAAAGGGTATTTATGATTTTATTTACGGTTTACTCACGTGCATTTTTCGGGATTGCCCGACTAGTTTCGGATCCAAACGCAGCCCTTAATCTATTCGTTCGAGTTCGTCTCGCGACCTCGTCGCGCGTTCAGCTTATGATTAAGGGCTCTGTTTGGATCCGAAACGAGTCGGGCAATCCCGAAAAATGCACGTGAGTAAACCGTAAATAAAATTATAAATATGAATGGATTTTACGAAAGTTATATACAAAAAAATATATTAAAATACCCATAATTACGAATAACTTTTATTCTACAACTTTCCCCAAAAGTCAATAGTTTAAGAGAAATAGCTGTTCAAAGATTTCATAAAAAATACGCTAAAATCTAGCTAGCCTCTGCTATGATCAACTGGGTTTACATTTTAGATCATATTTGAGGACGAGAATTAGAAGCTCTTTTTTCTGAAAACGCAACTATAATCATCTTACATGGATAGACATACTAAATGCCATACCTGATTATTTAAAGTTCCCGGAGATTATAACCTTCTTTCGGAATAATCTTGATTAGTTTTTAGGACCAAACGTGTAGTACGAGACTGGCTATGTTTGTTCAGACTGCTAATGTACCTACGCGGAGAACGAAATAAGAACATGAGTGCAAAAACCAGTGACACTGGTGTGGACTGTGGACGCGGACGATGTGAGGAAAGGACAAAACGAAATTGAAAGAGCCTTCCGCATATACAAGGTTATGTTTAGTAAACAATAAACCTGAAGCTAGTTTGTTCAGAATCACCAGGAGAATTGATTGGTATAGTTTTTGTACCACGTTATATTTTTGCCAAAAACTAGCTCATATTTCAATTTGGATCCAATAGGTTTCTACGCATATCAGTAGACCGCGAATAGGTTACTACAGGGTGTAAACGAATTCATGTAATTCCTTCAAACCACATGATCTATTAATGGTATAGATTAACCCCGCATGGGATTTAGATTCATTAGAAATAAAAAAAACTTTTTTTTTCGCTAATATTTTTTTATGTGATATAAAATTTCGATGCCGTGCATAAATGAATGAAAGCACGGCAACACAGCTGACGAGCCCGACTAGCGCGATATCGCTCCATGCAGTCAGTTAAAATTACCTACTCAGATATAGAAATACCATGTTTCGTTTTATGAAAACTTTGTTTGTTGATTCTAAAAAAAAACTATGCAGGGTCAATCAGTGTCACCAGTAGATCACGCGGTTTGAAGGAATTACACGAATTCGTTTACACCGTGTATAAGTGTTTACTTTCAGTACTTTTAGCTTATTTTAAATTTATCAAACTGTCTGTCTACACATACGAGAATAGGACATTGCGCTGATAGGGCAGGAAATGGAAGACAAAACATAAAAAAGTGGACTGAGTGAAAGAGTTTCCACATCAAATATCAGTTACTAAGGGCCGATTTTTATAGTTAGTAGTAGCACCAACTTCACTCCATGACCGTGCGAGATATATGTAAATAGATAGAATATTTCTCGAGTTAGAAAGGGGTAAGAGGATTTTTGACAGTTCTTATAAAAAATGTCTGCTGACAATAACCTATTGCGTCAAAATTTAATTTTTTATTCAGATGTATAAGTGTATGATCCACTATAAGTAAATCATTTTAAAGCGATAAATAAGAAGTATAGTTATAAACCGTTGCTGTTTATGTATTTCGACATATAATTGAGAATAAAAACATCGAGCAGAAGCAGTTTATCCTAAAGATTAACTGGCGGCCTGGCCGATCTCTTAACGCTAGGCCAGTGGCAGGTCATCAAAAAGTCTGAAAACGAAGCATGAATTGCTACCCTTGAAAAACTACAAGGAAGATAGCATAAAATCTGAGCCAAGAAATGTATGGAACCGGGTGTTAGATCATGTGCGCCAACTTAAACAGAAAACTTTATTAAATTCAGAATCGTCTAACATTGTACAATAATTATAAATTGATTTTGAAGTGAATTATATGCTCAAAGATGTTTTCGTTCCTATTTCAGTACGTAAATTATAATTCATCTCCAAAAATAAGTTATCAAATAAGCCGGGATTTACTATCGGATAGACGTAATACGTAGCAAATAATTAGCATCCATCCAATCTGGGGAATAATACTATCTACCTATCTGTTCATGAATTTATTAAACAATTATAAACTCGACATTTTGTTGGATTTGGATTATAATTAACGAAAATCGTATTAACGAACCAAATGTATGAATAATGTCTCTGTACCTAGCGATTGACCATGCCCTGCGTTTTAACGAAAACATTAAATAATTAGATCTATATTTGTTTTATCGAAATATGCATAATATGCAATTTGTTCCGTTTTAGTTTTTATAAAAAATTACTTCTTCTATCAGTTAGCCAGCGATGTACTTTTAAATTACGCACTTTAAAAAAACAAAATCTAGATAGGCGATTAGTTCTACATTAACTGTAATTACTTATCTATTTTTTACTTATACAATTCATTACTTTAAGTTAAAAAAGACGATACAAAGAAGTAAACCTAGCGACGTATTTCTAAGTAAATGAATTTCTTTCGCATATAATGTGACAGTTTTGTCCCCATTACAATTCAAATTAGATTTTATTAATAAATTTAAATTAAAAACGTTGAGACAATTTTGATCATTAACATTATCATAATAATAATTTATTTTACAATACATCGCTAGGTTTACTTCTTTGTATTGTCTTTTTTAACTTAAAGTAATGAATTTTATAAGTAAAAAGGAGATAAGTAATTAGGTACAGTTAATGTAGAACTAATCGCCTATCTAGATTTTGTTTTTTTAAAGTGCGTAATTTAAAAGTATATCGCTGGCTAACTGTTATAGAAGAAGTCATTTTTTATAAAAACTAAAACGGAAAAAATTGCGTATTATGCTTAATTTCGATAAAACAAGTATAGATCTAATTATTTAATGTATTCGTTAATACGCAGGGCATGGTCAATCGCTAGATTCAGAGACATGTATGAATATATAAATAATACTTTGCGGTTGTTGTCAACAAAAATAAGAAATGATTTACTGTCAGGGAGTCGGCATACCCGCAAGCGCTCTCTCACGGCGCGTCACCAAAGCTTACTTACGTAGACGGGCCTGATAAGTCCCACTTTACTCTGATTTGTGGCCACCGTAAGCACCGATATATATTTTCATCAACGTTATTTATTCGAACAAGTTATTTTTATGACATTCTTAAGGGGCACAAAGCGCGACAAATGTCTTACAAGCATTTGAGAAAACACTTTTCATATGTTACGCATTTTTATAAGAATTTCTATGTAAAACGTTTGGAATCTTAAAATATTTCTTATGCTAGCTTAACATGTGCAGCGTCAGATAATTTTGTGGTCGAATTATCTCGTGCGGAGACGACTTATTGTATGGTTTATCTCGTGTTGGCACGAGATACTGCATCGATAAAATTATCTCGCGCTGTGCCTGTTAGCTCGGCTGGTCTCTTGTAACAGAATTCGAAAAACTAAATTATCTAATGCATAGAAAGCATTTAAGAAATATTGTTTTGTAGCCTATTAGTACGCATTTACTGCCCTGAATGTTATAAGGTATTCTTCTACACATATAATTCCCTGCAATATGGTTGAGCTAAGCAATGCGGATGTGCACGTCATGCTCGTGAACGGGTGCTGTCTGTCGGGACTGGTCAGCCCTTAACTGCTATGGCAATCCTAGAAGGCATATTCTTCTATTTGTTACTCGTATGCGAGTTTATTTCTTACATTAACCTGCATTATTCTCATTCTATTTCTTACACTACTGTAATGGCATTGTCATGAATTACTATTTTGAAAAGAGTATTAATGGAGCTTCTTGCCGGCTCTTCTCCATAGAACCTACCTTTTGGAACCGTGCACCTAGTTTTAACGTTTTAAAAGTGCCTGTAATCTGGTTTATTTGAAATAAATACCTTTGACTTTACATATAAATTATTTCAATATAATGTAGGTACTTTTATCATAAAGTACCGCCCTTTAGTTTACACAAATCCACCTGAACTTCACATGCCTGTGCCTCTACTTATATTTTTAAAGGTAACAGTCCACCCAACGGTTTTTTATGAAAAGTTAAAAGCAAAAATCAGCCGTTTATTCAGCTTTGACCCACGACTTTGTAAGCAAAATCGGTAATTGACGCTGGACATGTAAGCTCTTGTGGGGTAAAATATCGGATCGGGCCATAATCAAAGGCTTATGAGGTGGAGCCGGCGGCAATCCTCCGTTTCATTAAATATTACAAAGAAACGTAATACGCACAAGCTAATGAGCCATGATAAAGAATACATAAGTATTTCTGTAAATAATTAAGTACATGTATTTTTGCACTTATTTGTGGTTAAATAACCCAAAATAGGCCACAATTGTTTTATTCATTCAACAATCCGTGACCACACAAATAACTCTTTTAGTCATTCCCGATAATAATATTGGTCTTAAATGTAATTTTTGTTGTTTAAAATCAAAACATGTTTTTTTTAATCATTCTTCACAACATTGCCGTCCCTCCCGAAATATAAGCTGAATGGCCAGACACAGCTTTTTAAAAAATTCCACATATTCCGACGATCCGAAAAGTTACAAACTTTTAATAGTTATAAGGATATCTCGTCGAATATACGTCCAATTTTAAAACCCAATTTAAAGTCAACATTTCGGTTTAAATATGAAAATATTTCAGTTGAAATGAAAGATAACTAGGTCCCACATCCGACAGAAAATGAGCATACGATGTAGATATTCAGTTTGAGTTTTCCTCTTGGGCAAGCATAGACTCGGATTGGAGCTGGTAAATTCTCCTGGTAGAGTAAAAAACGGAAAAAGAAATACAAAAGGCGTCCGCCAGCAAAATTACCTGGGGTTACGTAACAATGTAATATCGACCTTAACGTTTAAGGAATAAAAGTCAAATGGCAACAAATAAAATCTTGGTAGACATGTTCGTGAGCTTCATTTGGGCAAAGGGAGGTCAAACACTTAAACTCCGGAGATACAAGATTGCAGACGAGTTGAGGCAAACGAAGCAAGCTTCATGAATCGCTTTCGTGCATGCGAGGGGGAATTTTCGAGGGCCGCTATGTATTAAACCTTCTATTTTGATGGTACATGCACTTTGCAAGAGCTTTTCATGACGCGGGGATATTAATTATAAGTAAAGATATCACGAATTACATCCTGTGCTTAGAATTTTGTTATTACACTGCGAGAGAAAGAAATTAACTTTACTACATTCATTTGTACGGAATTGTAAAGACTTTTGTGCAGAAATCCGTTCTCTATTTTGATCTCCCGTTGTGTTTGTAATATACATTCCCGTTTCGCTGAATAACACATACTTATATATACAGAACAGATCATCACCGGGGACCGTTTGAAAAAGGGAAAACAGGAAACGTGTGAAAAAATAAGCCTTTTTTTCCCGTCGAAAGGCGTGAACGCGACGCATCACCTATTTCTAAAGGAACGTAAATAAACGCACCTTTAAGAGTGCGTCTGAATCGACACATGTCCGTACTTCTCGCCGTGTGTCAACATTCACTGGAGGCTTATTCTGAGGCAATATGGCATTACTAATTTACCTTCACATGAGTCCTGTGCTGTCAAGTGACATGAACCCTTTGTGAGTGGTTCAATTGAGAATAAATTATGTATGTAAAACTAAATAAAGTAACAACTTAACACACAATCGAAATGCGGTTTATTGTTTATATGATTTCCATGACCTTTAAAGTTAAGTCAGTGAATATTTGATGATAGAGCAATGAAATAAAATGTCATCACAAAACTGTGTTGCCTATTACTAACTTTATTTTATGTAAGAGACAAAACTTTACCAGCAGCAGGAAAATCCAATTACATACACAGAAAAAGAGCAGAACATAAATCGGAATAACCCTTTCTATCGCTTAGTATATTCAGAGGAACGCTTCTAATTACTACAACTCGTTGGTGCGGTTGCCTTTGCCACATCATCAAAGGGGATGCAAGTGACGTTGCTACTTGCAAAGAAAACAGCTTTTGTTTTCTTTGACCGGGAACTAAACACACGACAACTTTTAGATTTTCTTACGTAGATTAGTTCTTTTTCATCTTTAGTTTCATTTAATAAAACCTTAAAGCTTTTGTATAAACCGCTCCAACTTTTAAGCAGGATTAATAGAAACATGCAACTACAATTGGTAGTTAAAATAAATCGAGCTGCTTGACAAATCAAAACGCTTAGTACACAAGAGCAAAGTTCGAGCGCGCTCCGTTGTAAATCTAGATCGTGAACTAACATTAATCGTCCGTAGAGAACAAACTAGTTTCTCTAATTATTTCCTCGCCTTCGACCCTCTGGTTTTGTCTCACGGATTGCTGCATTCAAGTAACGACACCATTAATCGTGGAAATTCAATGGGATCTTTAGTGCGTCACAAAATAGCACGAAATAATTGCTTCGATAAATTTCTCACCAAGTGCAATTAAAACAAACGTATACCTAATTGTTCCCTGAAATTATTTTATCTATATTACCAAAGTTAATTATGATTTCGCTGTCTCGACTACACAAGCTTCAAACCGCGAAGCGGAAGTAAAATGTATGTAGTGGAATCTTAGTAATACGTTCCATTATATATCCCAACATACGCTTATATTATCTTCCTGCCAAAACCCAAAGGAGGCAACGGAGAGCGACAAAACATCGCAGCAAATCCGAGCGATGCTCCCACTCGGGGAAAGGGTGTAAGTAAAACAAACATTGAGAAAGAGAGTAAAAAACTAAAACCTAAAAAGCATGAGTACGCCACTAAGGGGATTAAAAAAAATATAAATCAACACGGAACATTATTAATGGACGACACAGTGACAATGTAGACAGACTCAGGAAATAGAATATCCGCATGCACTGTTTCAAATCCCTAGCTCGGAGGAGTCTGCGTATCTCTACGGTATAATAATACCACCCTGCAATCACGGGTCGTGTTTACTCAAGGACCGTGGTATTTATTTGCAAAACTCTTGAGGGTTCGCTTGGTAACGTCGGCCTAATTTCAAAACGAAACCTGAATAAGCATTCGATTGCGGATCGGATAAACATTCGCCGAATATAGTAATTGGTTTGATCTTAAGTTAATTTTGTAACTTTCTACGTACCTTTTGTAAAAACACATTTGGTATGTTTTGACACATACTAATATAAGATGATTATGCAAAAGGAAGTCTATATTTTATCCGCAATAAAAGTGATATATATGGAAAAGGTAAGATGTTTCTTCGAAACCCCATTTCAATCAATCACTCTCTTTCAACTGTTTGTAAGTAGTTGAGACACACGTAAATGATGAGGATACACTACTCACTACAGTAACAAACAAAGTCTTTGATGTTATAAATTCGACTCAAAGTCGTATTGTTTATAAATTAATCAAAGATTTGATAATTATTTATATATAATTAATACCCCTTGGTAAATTTACAAATATAGACATTGACATAATTCCATTGACAGGACAACATGACTGATGTTGAACACAATGCAGGTAAAATTAAAATTTGTACAAATTAAATTTGCCTAAACTAAATGCAGTTTACGACGCTTATGAATGAACATTTTTAGTATCCCAATTTAATGCTAAAGTCATTTCAGAATAACAAATATTTATATTAGCATCAACAATAGTAAATTAATGCAGGCTGTATCCTGAGATAAATTTACAATCAGAGAGTAAGTACCTATAAAAATCTTCAAAGGCGGAAGGGAAACTCTGTAGCAAGCTTTACAAAGGTTAAAGTTTTACATAGATTTGATATAATTAAAAGTTCAACACAAAGAGAACTCGATCAATCGTTGAAATTATAATTTCGAATGAGTTCAATCGCTGTCATTCTTTTAATAGCTGGGAACGACTGCTCCGCCATTGAATCGGAGTTTTCAATTAAAAGTGAAAACCGAATGAAAGCCTGTTTGATAGGTTAGAGGCGTGCTACGAACCTAGTAAGTGCCCAGACGACAAAAGACTTCGCAATTAAATTTTAGGACGCCAAAGCCGTACTTAAAAAGTTCCTAATTCTATCCTAGTTTCATTCTAATCAAAGATTGGATCTTCTGTAAAAGATCTTTAGTAGTTAAGTAATGAAATTAGTGCCACAAAGCTACTGAAAATTAAGCGTATCTTTGGTATAAAATTTTCGTTAATTAATACTAAAATGTATCTACATTTTCCCGTCAAGTTTCTCTATATTAACGTACATAGTGGTTTTGTATAATGATTTACATATTTTATTCTGAAACATTACACCGACGCTTTTATAATAAATTCATCGTAATCTTAAACATCCACATCATAATTTACTTTATCTTGTATATAACTCACATGTATAACGTGTGTACGTATATATTTCTTGTTGGTGTATATTTTGTGATCCAGACGACTTGGGAGCAGTATATCCTAAACTTTACCCAAAACCGGTTTGCAATATTAATGTATTGTACGTGGTAATCTTACTGATGTCGATACTGAGTCGAACAACTAAAATTATAATAACTGCCTTCCTTACACTTTGCGTGTGTATTATGATATTCTATCTGCGAAGATAAATGGGTTTACGTGTTTGTGTGTGTTACTAAAAAAGTATTAGTAATAGATGGTGTAGCGTTAGTAGTATACAGGTTGGCCAGGAAAGTGATGTCGAGAAAGAAAGTTTAGAAGTTTTATAATATAAAGGGCTTACCAAAACACGATGTATTTACCTTACTAAAACAGTCAAAAGTTCAGTAATGTTGTGCGGTTTTTTGTCTGCTAAAATTGTCTGACTGCATGGTTCGAACAAAATTTCTGAATTTAAAACTAAGTTTTAGTTACTTTATGTAAAGTTTAGATAGATAGTTTTTGCGGTTGCAGTGTGCATTGTGGCAACTGATCCAAATACTGAACAATAAAAAAAAAAAACAAGAATGTCACACCGATGGAGAATAGAAATAAAATCCGATGGCAAATGTAAATCCTAAGGAAAATAATAACAACAATATATCTCCTATAGTATAGATATGAGAGAGAAAGTATAGTAGAGATATGTTCTACAGTTTTTATAGTATAGGACCTATACTATAAAAACTGTGGAACATATCTCATACCTATACATACCTTACCCATCCATGGAGGTTTTTTGGATAACCTTTTATATGAAGCTTCTAAATGTCGTTTTTCGACGTCACTTTCCTGGCCACCCTGTATATGTAGAGAAGTAAACGGGCGCACGTTTCGACCTAACTGCCGAGTTCAGGGCGGAACTCACGTGCTCTCGTTTTCGTCAAAGAAATTTACGTACGTATCTGTATGATACGGTGATGAACAGGCGCAAAGCCTCCGTAAAATTACCTTCTTAATCATGCATTAGGTAAACACGTAATATAGGTAATCATTCTGTATAAGGGAGGAGAGGGGGGGGGGGGTTTGTGGCTAATTAACAACCGCACGGATCATATCATTTGCAAGGTTAAGCTACGCTTGCCGCGGTCAGTCCGTGGATGGGTGACCATTCGTCACACATCAAGACCCCTCCGTACCTCGGAGAGCACGTTAAAGCGTCGATCGCGGGTGTCATACGAATACCTATGACAGTCGTTACTGGTAGTCAGAACCTGAAAGTCTGACAACCGGTCTAATATAACCTCAGGATATCGGCATTGACTAGTAACTGCGTTGCAGAGGTCTGATGGCAGTCGTTCCGTGTAAACTACTAGTACTCAAAAAAGGGTATTAAACTTCCTCCTCTCTCCTACATTTGCCGTGCCTGGGGGTCTAGTCTCTAAGCATGAAGTCCGTGGTTTTGGCCTTAGTTACGAGCGTTTCCTACTCTCCCTATCACCTACGGACATTTCGGGGCCCGAACTAAGAATGAATGACAACACGATTTGACAGTTGTCCCATACTACCGATGTGTTTTTGCCCGTGTTATAATATTTAACAATATAGAAACTGCAAGTATGCACCGACCTCAATGCCACTGCTTTGCAGAATTGCAGGTGCAAAGTGTAGTATGACACTTCGCGGAATCGTTCCCTACCTGACACGGTTATGTACCGCAAAATAACGATTTTATTAATTTGTAAGAAATTATAATTGTAAAACATTATTCATTCTAATTCTAGCATCGATTAGATATCATTGTACTTAGGATTAATTTACTGATTAAAGTTATTGTTTAAGATAATTTTGTTTTTTTTTGGATCCTCCGGTAGCGACTCACATAATTCCAGTCCGAAAAGTTGAACTTGACACTTGTTTTGTTCAGTTCTACGTTTCGGGCTACTTTCGGACGGGCAACTAACTTCGTTGACGGACTTAGGGAGTAGGCCCCCTGACAAGGTCCACACGTTTCTTATATTATACTAACCGCTAGCGGCCCGACCGACGAACCGGTTCGTCAGTGCCATTGTTTATCTATTGTGTCTATAATTACAGTATTTGAGACTTTAATGTAACATCTATTTATTAACTTATGGAGTGCAATAAATGTATTGAGTATTGAGTACTCAGACGCATCTGACTAGACTGGGAGCTGACCCCAACATAGTTGGGGAAAGGCTACGATGATGATTCAGCGGAAAGACGCCTACTGCTGGATATAGGCCTCTCCCAATAGGGGGGATTCGCCATAATCGCCACGCTTGGCAGGCGGGTTGACTATCGCAGTATGGTTGTTAAAATATTCAGAGAACGCTGCTGCCCATCCTCTAGTGAATCCCTTAGTCGCCTGTTACGACACCCATGGGAAGAGATGGCGTAGGGCTATTCTTTACGTCCAGCACCACAGGGAAAGGTTAGGAGGAAGAAGGTAACTATACGTCGTGCCAGTTTACTTTATGTAGCACTAGCGACCCGCCCCGGCTTTGCACAGGTGCAATGTTTTATATACCTACAGAGTGGTAATTTGAGATGGGGCATGAAGGGCAACCACCTTAACCATTGTAACTACAGGAAAACGTGCTTAGAAGACTACCCCTAACTTTTGGGATACTTAAAATCGGCATTCACAGATTTTGAAAAAAAAGTACAGTCAGCGAGAAAAAGGGCTGTTTTCACAAATCTTTTTTATGATGCCAATCGATCCCATTTCCCATAAGGATCAAAAGAGTCTTCCGGACCAACTGAGGACCGGACAAACTTATTTGAGATGGGGTAGTAATAAGGGCAGCTACCTTAATCGTTGTGGCTACAGGAAAATGTTCTTAAGAAACTGTCCATAATTTTTAACAATATTTCGAACTGCATTCACAGATTTTGAAAATAAAATATTCTTTTTTTTCTGCGTGAACGTAACTTTTAAGGAATTGTTGTTTTTCGTGATTTCTGATGTTTCTAGTACCTAACCTCACTAGGTCCAGAAGAATATTTTGATCCTTATGGGAAATAGGGTCGATTGGCATCATAAAAAAAGTTTTGTTAACACCGACCATTTTTTTGCTGACTGTACCATTTTTTTTTCTCTTTTTTTTGTGCATTTCGAAATAATTTCAAAAATTATGGCCAGTCTTTTATCAACATTTTCTTGTAGCGACAACGATTAAGGTAGCTGCCCTTTTAACTAACCCATCTCAAATAGTTTTTTGTTATTTCTGACGTTTCTAGTACTCAAACCTCAGTTGGTTCGCAAGAATCTTTTGATCCTTATGGGAAATGGGATCGATTGGCATCATAAAAAAGTTTTGTGAAAACAGCCCTTTTTCTCGTTGACTGTACTTTTTTTCAAAATCTGTGAATGCCGATTGAAATTATTCCAAAAGTTAGGGGTAATCTTCTAAGAACGTTTTCCTGTAGCTACAATGGTTAAGGTAGCTGCCCTTCATGCCCCATTTCAAATTACCACCCTGTATAATAAAGCTTCCTCTTGAATCACTCTATCTATTAAAAAAACCGCATCAAAATCCGTTGCGTAGTTTTAAAGATCTAAGCATACATAGGGACAGATAGCGGGAAGCGAATTTATTTTATACTAGCTGTGCCCGCGACTCCGTCCGCGTGGAACTCGGAAAACAACATTGTGTCGCAGTAACTAAATAGTGTATATGTATTCCATTTATTATAGGTAATAATAGACAAAGGTATCCCACCAAGGCACTTATATCTTTTAAACCATTTCTTTAGGTAGAGTTTCAGCTCTTCTTGATTGACCGTAAAGGTTCATATAACCATATAATAATACTAAAAACGCGTTGCTTATTTCCATACATTTCCTTGCTAAAATGGATTATAATTGAATATTGATATTTATTGTGATAATGTAACGAAACCTTTTCGATTCTCGGTTCAGGCAAAAAAATCAGTAAAGGCAATATTTCTTACTTTTAAAAATAAAATGAAGCCTCCTTTGAGTGAAATTTACATTTTTTTATATTTATAGTAGGTACTTTCCCTTCATGGCCATGTGTTTTGGGACATTACCCAAGGCTTAAAATAAACTAAATAAAACGGCGACGACAGGTTTTGAATTGTTCTGACAACAATGAACAAAATAAAATATATAAAAACATTCCAAAAAAATTACAAAAAGTGTATTTTTTTAAAGTGAGGTTTTAACGCAGGACACTGAGCCAGCGACCGTTCACTGCAGCACTTACTTCTGTCTACAGCTTATACTACGCAGTTAAGGAAATAATGTTTCGTTGCTCGGCATCTATGAGCAATAGCGTGATAGTTTATATACCAGCATAAGCGCAGGCCCATCAAAATCGATTCACGCGATTTCACGATCCGAATATTAAGCTTATGCTTCGCAGTACGTGGAAATAATGTTCCGCTGCTCGGCTCCTATGAACAATAGCGTGATGATATATGTATCAGCAAAATTGTCGCTTTTTACGAAACACATCAGCGAAAGTCCCATTAAAATCCATCCACGGGATTTTACGTGATGTCCGGACGGAAAGACAAACAGACACAATAATTCTAAAAAAAATGTTATAGTTTCTGTATCGATAGTATAGTACCACCGAATCGAAATTTTGGAAAAATATTTAATTACAGACAAAGTGCACTTTGAATTTTATTACTTAATAGTATATAGATTTATAAATACGTATTTAAGTATTGATTTAAGTATTCATAATAAAATATATGAGTATTTCAAATTAATCTATCGGATTGCCTTGCACAATTAACAATTTAGAATACCTACACTCGCGTATGCAATTGAATGTATTTCTCTTCCACTGCCATTCAGACAGATAGGTAGGTACCTAATAAATTTTAAATAACAATATCTTCGTTTTTTTTATAAAAGCTTAGTTAGTACCTTCTTCGGATAGCATTTCAATAGACCTTCCGTAGACTGAGAATAGTAATACGTAGATTCGTTGTAATATATTTCCTCACAACTTGATTTGATACACGTAACGCCATCTATTGAAAAGAAATGGTATACACAAATACAATGTATTCATGCTAAGTTCTTCTAGAAAACTTAAAATTCGCATAACTTTTGATTGCGTGAACCGATTGCGATGAAACAAAAAACATATGTTACTTGGAGATAAGCACAATATTTATTTATAAAAGTCAACAACATTGGATCAGTTGTTTTTACGTGATGCTTGAACAAACAAACAGATAAACAGATAAACAGACAAACAGACAAACAGACAAACAGACAAACAGATAAACAGACAAACAGACAAAAATTCCAAAAATGTTAAAAATGGGTTCTATTGGTTATCGTTTAACACCCCAACCAGGTTTTTTCAAAATATTTGCTATGTACAGACACGCCATGTCTACAGATTTATTATATGTATAGATGAGCATAGTTTCAATAACATCATTTTATGACAATCTAAAGAGTTTTCATGGTCAGCCAGAAATTGTTCTGAATACAATAACGTTAGGTTGTCGACAAAGAAGCAAAGTTAAGGTTTTTGTAGTGTATCCACGAACGAGTTCGTTTAAACTATGGGCGGCGGAATAAAATAGATGAATTAAATAGAAGTGTTAATTCTGCTAACTACTACGGAAGATTTACAAATATAAAGATCAAGTTCAGCTCCCCTAGTGCGACTTTGCAAATTGTGAAAATGGCAAGAGTTTTCGTGAGTTCGCTAAACTGAATCATATATTATTTGTCTCCTTTTCTTTCTCACGTATAAGAGAGATAGAGCTTATCGACCTCGTGAAAACGATTGCCGTTTTTGATATTTGCAAACCCTTACTAGGGGTAGGTACCAGTGGCGAAGGCTCCATACAACTCGATTCCTATCGGCTTCCCTTTCGAAATATGACAAATACTGGTATCTATTATTTTCAATTATCAATTAAACAAATAATTGATCCGGCTTCCCTTTTAAGAAAATTCACCCTTCGCCACTGGTAGGTACTGCTCGTAAAATAACACACTAAGCAGAAACATTTCAAATCCTATTTTATATTCAATTAATTGACTCATTTTCAATTTACACAACTTCCGAACATAATACATTTCAATATGAAATTTCATATTAGTTTTACTACCTGTCCACGCGCGATCTATTGAAATTCATCCGTGCATGCCGTGTCAACTTTATTGCAAAAATACCTCGGCTCCAGTTGAAATGCACCATATGCCCGAGCTTATGAACTCCATCGCAGTGCATTTTTATACGATCTCTCTGTAAATATTAAAAGGAAGGATTTTAATGTCAGGTGGGATGTTGCGTCATTTGATAGAGTGTGGTTGTGTCTCTCGGTACAATGCCTCGGCTTTCCAATTCAATCGTAGGAACGCACAGAATATCTGTGAAAATATTCTTTAGGTTTTTTCTTAACAGGCGTAACAGCTCCAAAATTCCAGCAGCATTAGTATTTTTTTTTTAATGTAGAATCGAATACAAATGGCAAATATTACATTAGTCAACAACGGATAGGGGCCATGTAGATTTTCAGAAAGTTGTGAAAATACACAAGGAACACGGAATCTATTTAATGACACCAAGAGTTTTCATTGTACACTACAAAATAAACCTATTTTTAAACGCAATTCTCTCTTAACTATTACAATTCATAATACTGTAACAACAATAACTGCTTCACAACCGTATCGATTTAAAATAGATAAAACAAATCGTACCCATTTGTTCGAACTGTTTTGTGGCACAATACAATAATACGTACAAGACTCAACCGCTTCTTCAATATTGTAAGAACGAACAACAGAGCGAGCGAAACAGGATATTTTATCGGTATACTTGATTTGTACGCGCGCCCACGAACTGTGACACGCAATAAGCGTTTTAACTTGATGAAATTCGCGCATGTAATTAATCTCGCACCTACATTAAGCCTGCATTTGCATGCAAATTTAAATTCATATCCGATAACCTTACCGTACATAAATTGTATAGCCACGATGCATATTCCAGTTTTTACGGCAAGTCCCAAAACTTTTAGATTAACTTTTTAATTTGTGATAACAGGTGCAAGGAATGTCAATACAAACACAGTGAGTTTCGATTGTGGAGTGAACCCGCCTTTATTGCGAGCTGCTTGCACTCCAGTGAACTGAGGTGCAAACATAAGGTTAACTGTAAACAGACCTAAGGCTTTAACGAGCAATTAAACTACGAAACTGCCGTATACCTTCTAAGGTAAACACATCGAATCTTTTTCTGTTACTTTATTTCTCATTTTCGTAAAATCCAGTAAAAAGATTTTGTATAAGAACGTGAGAAGACTGACGATAATTATTCAGATGTCTCGACTCGACTTGAAATTCAATTTAGTTTATTTGAAACTTGTTTGTTTGATATCAGTCGACACTTGTGTCATTGTGACATTTCTAACGCTCAAAAAGCGTGAGAAATTGTGTAACCTTTTGATTAATAACAAAACTAGGCAGCTGAATATTTAATACCTATTATTATACGAGTACGGCTTTAATGTTGGTAATGTTTAATTCTTCGGTATAATCAAACAGTTGACCGTGCCTTTGTTAACAAACCGCTCCAATTTAGCCACAACTAGTGTTAACCACTGGCGGTCTATAGACTCAGTTTGTGAGCGGTCGGTTAACATACAGTGTTTCAACTGACCACAAGTCCGATAATTGCTAGTACTATCTTATTGACCAGTCATTTGTTTTAAATCAATAAATTCGTTATCAGTGAAGTTTACTCGGCTGTTTGCTGTGATGAAATTATCATGCGGATGTCACAAACGGATATCGGTCAGCATTTTATCTATTACTAGTTAAAGAAACATTTCGATTTATTGTTGGTGGTTTTAAAACATAGGTGTATTGTACTTGTCCATTGCCCAGGCTAAACACCTGGGAACATTTCTATATACCCTGCGGCTAAAACGAGAACTTCTAGTAATGGTTAATGATTGCAGTATAAATTAAAGTCACACACGTAGTGTTCTTTTCGTTCTAATCCAGCCTATCACCATCCAATGTTGGATGTAGGTCTTCTCATAATCACACCATTAAATGATAATACAAGCCCATTATTTTACCGGAACAAAATTTTCACGTCACTTGATCCAAAAATTTGATTTTGAATTGGAACCTAAATTAATTTTAGTAGTTCAATAATTAATTAACATGACAATAGTAGTTTTCACAGCCCTCTTAATTGTTACGTCAAACTGTCTCGTCAACTATTAATTATTCCTCGTACTGTAGTTTTAATAAATTCAATACCTCTATTTTAATTAATTTCGATCCAGGTTTATTCCAACAAGCAATAAATAAATATTTTTTTGAGTAAAAGTCTGCAGATAAAATATTTTTTCTGTATTTAGAGCCACCATTTTTATTCTCAATTTCGTGATATCGAAAGGCGTAGAAATAATATCAAGTCAATTTGTACGGGCGGCGATCATAGCGTTATCTTAACGAAATCCTGTCGAACCAGCATCAACTCAGCCTCGTGGCTGCTATTGGCAGGCTTTTTTAATTTGATACTTTTATCCGATCAGAAGTAATTGAACGGATGTGCTAGTGTCGGTGACGGTGATTAAATTATTTTGTAATAGATTTTTACACGGCTTTTCTAATATATTAGGTATACAAGTTGTATCCGAATTCGTGTAATTTCTTCAAACCTCGTGGTCTACTGGTGACACAGATTGAATAAGAATGCGAGCATAAGAAAAAAAAAGTTTTTGTTCTATCTTGAGCCAGTTAGCGCCCAACTGACTGTGCGTAGCGAAATCGCGCTAGTCGTGCCCGCCAGCTGTTCGCTGAGTTTCCATTCATTTATGCGAAGTATCGTTTTTTTTTACTTCTTTTTTTCATTTATTTAATCCTTATCCACTGGTTTAGGTACGATCACTTTCCACCATCGCAAGGCAGAAAAGAAAAATATATTTTATTTTAAATCAAGCAAAACCGCGTGCCACGATAATCTATTCATGATCTGGTATAATATGATCATGTGGTTTTAATGAATTACACGAATTCGTTTACACCCTGCTTAAGTGACCTATATCGAGCTCATAATAATAAGTCTGGATTTCGAGGGGTTCCTAACCTCTTCTGCTGATACTTATAATGTCCATTGCTTTATAAGAACATGTGCCTAACCATAAACGATTGGGCTAAAAGATTATCCTATTAAAGTATCTATGTCCCCATGCAACCACAAAACATTATTAGCACATAAGGAAACGATCCAGTCTCTAAACCGATATCACTAAAACGAAAATTCCAGAAAACGATTCCAACTAAAATTCCTCCTTAACGCCGGAAACGAAAATCAAATTCACAATCTTTATCCACTTTTGCAGTAGGTACATACGTATTAAAAAGACTTCCATAATCGCTTTTTTATCATCCAGCGGGATATCATTCTGCATTTAGGCAATAAAACCACGGTGGCGCGCCCTCGAGCCTTATCTACGCCGAACAGCCACGAAAATATAGATCTAAAAAAAATTGATAGCAATTTATATGTTAAACATCGGCTTGAATGAGATATTTCGCATCTTGTACGTTCCGTGCATGATATATGTACTGAAAGATGAGCGTTATTCAAAATTGCCTTTCTCTGGCTTATGATGAATGTTGTATATTCAGAAAAAAATTGCTCTTTTTCGCGGAATTGATCGAGATTAATTCGATAAGTAAACCTTTCTTTAATATAATCGCAGGAAGAGGTGTTACAATATTATATATAGACACTAATTGTATCTAATTCTGTACACCCTTGAAAATATTGTAAAGTAATTTTGACCGCTATGTATACATTCTTTCTTGAGTGATATCGACCGCTGAGAGTGTTGGATGTTCTTTTGACCGTCTGCTGCTATCTTGTACGTTGTAAGTGTTCAGATATTTTTGCTTTGTTGTGTCTATAGAAATTATTGACAAGCATCTGCTCAGATATTAATGAAGTAATGAATGTTCATAAATTAATGGTAACTGAAACTGGGGGGTGCATGAAAAGAGCCTCCACGAGTGACGATACTTAAATACGTCCGGCGCACCCAGGGCAGTCAGCCCCGCTACCAACCTTGCTGACTGGCTAATCTTTTCACCACGGCATGAACTATTCTTGTATAGCTCGTGCTGACACAATAGAAGAAGAATGGTGACTTGTAGTTTATGGAACTTATAGACATTTTAAATTGTGCAGACGTATTTGGTCACCTTGTCTGCTACAATATATCTGACGGCGACTGTACAAGATATTTTCATTTATGTTTATGTTGAGGATTTCAGTCAGGCTGCGTGAGTTAGCTCCTTCCTTGTGGATGTGGGTTGTGTGCGTTCCCCAAGTGTGAGTTTTTTACGTTACTACAGTAGTTACGTCACGCCAAAAATCTCAAACAAATTTTTTTTTTTTATTTTTTTTTTTATTTCTCGGGATCCTTTTTGCCGCCGCCATCTCGCTTAATGTTAAGCGATGATGCGGTCTACGCTTGCCGAGAAGAAACCGATTCAGATACCCAGATTGTAGCTATCGGGGAACACCCACTCGGGCAGCGCATTCCACTGTTTGGCGGTTTTCACAATGAAAGTGGAATCAAAGCGCTTCGTTCGGGTTTTTGGTATATCAATCATGAACCGATGGCGCTTTTTCGTGCTTCTGGCCGTCCGATAGAAAAAAGGGCAGGGGGTATTAGATCATACAGATCTGAAGCACACTCTCCAAAATGTGTCCGATAAAAAACCAATAGACTAGCAACTTTGCGCCGATGCTCAAGACTTTGGAGCTTGGTCTGAACAAGGGAGTCGTTGCTGATGAGCTTCTTGGCACGCTTCTTAGTACTCCATGCGCGAACGAACCTGTGCTTTGTATAGTTGAAGCAACTGTTCCGATGTGAAGTACTTCCGTACCTTCGAGAGGACACCCAGATTTTAAGCAACCAATTGAGCTTTGGACTCAATATAGGAGCCAAAATTGAAGGTTGACGTCAGAATAACGCGCAAGAGCTCAAGATGGTCAGTTATCGGTATAGACACATCTTGAAATTACGTCACGTACCGGGCTGCCGCGGGTGTGTTCGTTCGTATCCGATCTAATAGGGTAGCGCCGCTTATCCAAAGTAAAGTCTCTGCTTTCCCGACATTGAACTGTTGGACGTGCTTCGGGGCAGCCCTGCTATATGTGAATGATTAAAGGGTTACTGTTTAGTCAAATTATTTATGGTAACGTAGTATGTGTCAGTAAATCCATAATAATAAGAATTGATTCAGCAGTTATTGTGCCGATAATCGTTACGGCTAATGGTTTAATAAGCAAGAGCCTCGACCAACATCTAAAGAAGTTCTCCTTGGGTTGGACAGCTGGATCAAGGGCCTGATACGGAAAGCGGTACTTCTGGGCACGGCGCGTATTGTTAGGAAGTTCATCTCTCTGAGACCCTGTCCACCGGTAGCTTGGACCCTGTTCCCGATGCCGGTCGGCTACTATTTTATACAGGGCTACTGGTAATTCGACGTATTCCTTGCACCACGTTATAGGGGGGCTAATATGCAACAAATTTAACCCCACATATGTTCTACGAAATTCAATGGATTTCGAGATATTGCAATTTTTATATTATTTTTAATAATACCCAGAATTCCTCCTTAAACATTATTTATTTATAAAATATCAAATTGATCGGCTTTGATTATGATATTAGCTTGTAGCTGATACTTTTACGAAGCTTTCTGCGTATTTAACAGTTCTTAATGACCATCCAATTGAAAATAATCATTAAAAGTTAAATAAGTGTATTAGAAAATCATCGAGGTACACGATAAAGAATGATGTTTATCTCAAAAATTTACTATGGCACTAAGTGTACAAAATGCAAGACAAACATCCTTATTTAATCAGCTATCCAACGAGGTATAGACGTTCAAAAATATTTAGAAACTAATGTAAAAATGTCATAAAATACTGACAAAGGCGATTTCTGAAAAATCTCTACAAGCACGCAGGTGGCCCGTTAAGTGCAATTCATTGCATAATCCTCGCGTAGAGATTAAACAGCAGTCTGTCGGGCACCAACTGTCGTCTAAATGTCAGGATTAGATTAGGTCAGGTCGTTAGGTTATGTTTGGTCAGGGTTAGGTAGGTTAGGTTAGGACCTAAGTGTGCGAGGGAACACCGGGGTGGTTTTAGTCAGTAAGAGTCTGACAGACCCCTCTGCCCACCCCCAGTACGGAGGACATCCATGAGGATATCAAGAAGGCAAAAAAAAAATGGTCAGGTTAGGTCGTTAGGTTAGGTCACGGTTAGGTTTAGGTTTGGTCACAACTTCGATGCCCTGGGATCTGGAGGCGAGGGCCCTCGCGCTGAGATATCGCCAAAGCGAGGAGGCGCTTGAGCGGAGTGGTCTCCGCCAGATCCTAGTGGCTGTGGAGGGAACGACTTGCGCAACCCAACGCAGGGCACGCCGCATTAGTGGCGGTAAGACCCGTAATGGAGGAGTGGCTGGAGAGGCGGCATGGCAACCTCAGCTTCCAGATGACGCAGGTGCAGATATCTCAGCGCGAGGGCCCTCGCCTCCAGATCCCAGGGCATCGAAGTTGTGACCAAACCTAAACCTAACCGTGACCTAACCTAACGACCTAACCTGACCATTTTTTTTTTGCCTTCTTGATATCCTCATGGATGTCCTCCGTACTGGGGGTGGGCAGAGGGGTCTGTCAGACTCTTACTGACTAAAACCACCCCGGTGTTCCCTCGCACACTTAGGTCCTAACCTAACCTACCTAACCCTGACCAAACATAACCTAACGACCTGACCTAATCTAATCCTGACATTTAGACGACAGTTGGTGCCCGACAGACTGCTGTTTAATCTCTACGCGAGGATTATGCAATGAATTGCACTTAACGGGCCACCTGCGTGCTTGTAGAGATTTTTCAGAAATCGCCTTTGTCAGTATTTTATGACATTTTTACATTAGTTTCTAAATATTTTTGAACGTCTATACCTCGTTGGATAGCTGATTAAATAAGGATGTTTGTCTTGCATTTTGTACACTTAGTGCCATAGTAAATTTTTGAGATAAACATCATTCTTTATCGTGTACCTCGATGATTTTCTAATACACTTATTTAACTTTTAATGATTATTTTCAATTGGATGGTCATTAAGAACTGTTAAATACGCAGAAAGCTTCGTAAAAGTATCAGCTACAAGCTAATATCATAATCAAAGCCGATCAATTTGATATTTTATAAATAAATAATGTTTAAGGAGGAATTCTGGGTATTATTAAAAATAATATAAAAATTGCAATATCTCGAAATCCATTGAATTTCGTAGAACATATGTGGGGTTAAATTTGTTGCATATTAGCCCCCCTATAACGTGGTGCAAGGAATACGTCGAATTACCAGTAGCCCTGTATATTTTTGTTTGTATAGAAATATTTAAAAATGTAATTTAAATGTTTATTAGATGAATAAAGGAGATATGAATAAGAATTAGTTACAATAAGTTGACAAAGTTAATATTAAAGTCCCGTCATACTCCACCAGATAACTGGTGTGCAAACAGGGTTGTCACGTCGAGTAATGATAAACATGCAGCTATTAACATAATGAAGAAATCAATTCATAAACATACATTGTGGAAGTAAATGGCAATCAAGATTTGATATGAAATAAGTAATGTGAAATAATTTTACAATTTTAAATTAAATTAGATGTCAAATTAGATTAAAAAATAATATAGTATTTTAAATTCCAATTAAAAACAATTAAACAGTTTTAAACTCAATTCAAGTTCACAAAAAATATATTCAAGCAATGACACAAACAATCGCAGTCTTCACAGTCTATAGCCGGATCCGCAGCGCCAATTTTCTAACATGTTATTGTGTTTTTGCGAACAAAACTGTTAGGCCACGCCCCTATTCGGTTAGCAAACAATGTTAAGCCGGGTCCGCCGCAGCGCCAATTTTGCTAACAAAACTGTTAGGCCACGCCCCTATTCGGTTAGCAAACAATGTTATCCTGTTTGCAAAGACGAAAACACGGCGCAGCGGCTTATCAGCGATTCTTTGTGTCATTGTTAGCTAAAATTATTTTACCATCTAGTATGTTTTTAAAAGATTAATAAATAACAATAAAATCTGCTTCGTATGGCTTGGGTTAGAAAGTTATCAGCGTCCAGCACACAAAGTTTATTTTTATTTTTATCATTGTCTCTATGCAGATGAGTTCAGTACATAAATACAGAGTCATCAAACAAATAATGGCTATTCATTAAACAACCTTTATGCATAGTTTATTTTGTAGAGATTAATTAAGGTAATGGGTACTTCTAGCAGCTGCAAGTTAACTTTAGCTACTCATAAATAACAGTGCTATTTAAACTTAGCACGTTACTGTTATGGGTGGCTACGAGAGGTGAGAGTACACCTAACTTTAACACCCCTATTAGCTCCACTTAAGGTAGATAAACGTGAATGAAACACGTATAATTAAACCAACAAGGAACATCCATACGGATGGTATAGATGATGGTTTTACACGTCTATATTCCGCGAAGAGTAAGGCTGATGTGTATTGTTGTATGCAAACAATTCACCAGTGACGACACTAAGTCTTTACAAAGGAAAATACTAGGTACAGAAACCTCACTCGCGAACTACAATACTGAGTTAGATTTAAAAAAAAAGTGGTGCTCGCATGGGAAATTGAGCTTTATTGTTCGGCGAAAGCACTCCTTTTCCGATTATTATATTTCACATTTCACTAACATTCGGTTTGTTTTTTACACCGGAGGTGAAGTGGCAGGAAGTCATTTTCTCATACCTAAACCGTGAAATGACACAGACTTGCTGCGAGCTGCAACTGAAAAATTCCTTAGATACTTAAGAACCCAGTACCGTATCTGTCAGGTGTTTTGGTCCAGTGTATGTAATTTATTTCAAAACCGTATGCCAATAATAGGTAATTATTCTTCATCTCGAAGATTCGAAGAGCCTTTCGATTTTAAACAGAATACCGTGATTCTGATAAACACGAACCGAGAAAATTTCAGAGTGCCGTAAGATTATCAGATTCATTATTTATTTACGAACGTAAATATGGTACCGACGGATTTGGTTGTAAAACGTGATGAAGTTTATTAAACTCTCGGTTTACAAGCGCGGCTGGCGCGGTCGCGGGCGCGGGGGCGTAACACGATAAATCGGAACGCTGGCACGCTAGGAATTGCTATCAAACCACGGCTCAATGGACAGCTTTCATGGTAATTTGCAGCGTAACTACAGCCACTTATGGAAGTATAGACTGATGTAGACTAATATTCTACATAAATACTTAGTTGCTGCATACAAAAACAAGTAGGGATGAGGGGTGTATCCCACTATTTCCATGGAAATACAAAATAGAAAAAGTGGGACCAGCGTTTTTTACAAATTATATCCCATTATTTCTATTGCGACAAAAAAACGCAGTTATGTTTCTATGTGCACGCCGTCATAAGAGGTGATGCAGCGTTTATTTTGTCGCAGCCGACAGCAATAGAAATAGTGGGACAATTAGTCTGAATCAGGCCCAGTATTTCTATCAATAGAAATACCTAATAGAAATAGTGGGATACACCCGGTATGAGCAATCGTTAATTAAATTAAAGAAGCAACAATGGGTTGTTGCTTTACTCAACTCTTGGGTCTGGCATTAGGTGTTGTGTTTTGTTTGTCAAAATAAAACGGCAGCGCGACAGATTTATCTTAAAATCGACAAGTGCATCTATCCGTATAACCAGTAAGACAATTGCGTAACGTAACCAACATCAATCATGACAGTTGTGTCAAAAACAATATTCATTGCTTGGTACATAGTTGTGGGGAAGTCGGATTGTTAATAAATACGTTGCTATGGAAATAGTTGAGCTGTCGAAATCAAAACGATTGCGATGACGAATGTGTTGCGCAGTTAGAATGCTGAGGCCTTTCCTTGTCAGACTAAATTAATTTCTTAGTAATAGGACGACGTTGACAATGAGTCGTGAACTTACTTCGTGTAATATCAGTATGCCGTAATGAACCCTCTGCCACGTAGAACGCGGATCGGCAGCGGGCGTGGATGAGCAAGGTCACACTGGAAGCTTCATGTTTAGAGACAGTCGCACGTACGCTTTCAGTGTTTTATCACTACGTGTTCTCTGTGACGGAGGCTAAAAAGCTAAACTTCTTGAAGATTTTAAAGATTTTTTATGGAAATTACGCGCTTTATAAAAGCGTTGTCTTGCATGCGATGTGACTTTATGGCAAGACAACATACTAATCTATGGTCGTGTTATTCGCCTTCATAATATTTGCCTATTTTGTTGTTGTTTTTTCTTCGTATGAACCTTAAAGTGCGTGACTGATCGAATTACAAATTAATATTATTATTGGTACATATTTTGACTGACCTTTTTTTTAAGTAAATAACACAATTATAACGTTTAACGTGGCGCAAAAAAAGAGTATTATAGAAGAACTTAGGGGAAGCGTTTGTCCAGCCGTGGAACAGTATAGGCTGACATAAAAAAACGCTATCCCACAGTAGGGTTTGTCCTGTATCGTGGGTGCAGACACAAATCTCACCCACCCAGACCCGAAACAACTATCTATGAGCGAGACATAAAATATGTTCGTTCTATGAAGGAATCAAACCAGCGATCCGTAGTTCAATAAACCAAGGTATAAAGGTTTCCTGCACTCGGTGCAGTTTTTTTTTTCAAATTCAACGTTTTTTATTTCAAATAGACCAGATTACAGGCACTTTTAAAACGTCAAAAGTTTGTTTCCAACAGATAGGATTGCCGCCCGTCTAATTGTGGAATAATCACTATCCTGCCAAACCAAATGCTGCCAAGTAGCGCACATCGGGCTTAGCGTCAGCGTAACGAGTCTCGACTTCCAATTACCTCTTTTTTTGGGGAAGCTTGTGGCCTGCAGTGGTCTGAGATGGGCTGAGTAAATAGAACAAGTATTAAAAAAAAGATTTCCGGCTAATCTGTTGAGTAAACTGCAGTTCAGACTACGCTATAATATATAGTATACAGGCTGTAAGGGTAAACACCGTTATCCTTGAAACCTGTGGTTTCGTTTCATTTATAGAACGTAAAATCAATGAAAAATAACAAACCTTTTTTTTAAATTTTCGTTTTTTCTCAAAAGCATTTCACCCTATGCGCGGTGGCAACAAGCTACGGGAGGGGGCGCAGGGAACTTGCCGCGTGGCCCGACGCACGGCCCCGCACAGTTTGCTACCCCAGTCAGTCAGCTTTCTCGTTAGCGAGTGTGTGTACGCCGCGTCGTAGCGCCGCCGCTCATTTCTCGCTTTTATATTTTTTTATTTATTTATTACTCGTTCCTGTATTTTGATGTTTAAGTCAACTACCCATGGTTTGAGTGATAACGGTGTTTACACTTACATGCTGTATAGCAAATATTGTATAGCACAATGTTATCGCTCAGTATACATTTTATATAGACTCGTCCACACAACGCTATGCTATAAAGTATTGGCTTGCTTTACTCGCCAAACTTGAGCGATTCTCAGACTTATATCGTACTATTCTCCGGTCCCAGCCCCGCCTCACTTCTACCCCGTTCGTCGCCGGACAGATCGCCCGCGCCGATACATAGAAGACTGGCTTGCGTTATAGCGTACAGTGTGAACGTCATGCTACATAGTTATTATGACGCAATAAGCTTCACTGTATAACAAAATAGTATAGAATAGTCTGTACTGCGCTTAACACTACCTAACTCTTTTTTGCAGTAGTTTTTAGGAATTGAGGTATGGTGGTTGTTACTATAATTTATCGAAATTTCAAGAGACCCCTTGTTAACGCGTTATTCGTTATTAGTACATTTACTCATTTCTTAGACTGCAAAGTTGTGCAAGTAATATCGATGGTAATCTTGTTATGAAAGAAAATTATTCAATTTCTTGGTTTACATTATCTTATCGAGGAATGAGGAAGAGCTAACTGATTTAATGTTGTCTGTGTAAGTACTCGTATAAATTGTATATTACCTCTTACGGAATGTTTCACAATCTGTACAAGCTTCTGCTCAGAAAATCTCTCGATAACACGACGTCTCTCGTTCACCATACACACACACACCACACACCACATATCTATTCGTATGACACCCGGGACCAACGCTTTGACGTGCTCTCCGAGGAACGGTGATGTCTCGATGTGTAGGTAATGAATGGTCACCCATCCATGGACTGACCGCGGCAAGCGCAGCTTAACTTTGCAAATCATATGATCTGCGAGGTTGTTAATTAGCCCCTCTCGTAAATGTATAAGATTGAGATGAGAACACAAAGAAAAAAGAAATATACCTTTGTAGACCCATTTACCTTGACTGGCAGACGTATCTAGCATGTCAGTCAATATTACGAGGCCGTATTATGCGACCCATCTGTCACGCGCGCGCGCCCCTGTTCAAACCAACCCTCGAATATATGCTGCTTGACCTTGACCAAAAAACCAAACAGTCTGAAGGTTAAGAGGCTCCATAAATCATTCGTCGTGTGCCTATTTAATTTATTAATATTTTATTAAAATTAGGAAGACAACCAATGTTTGTTTTGCCAATTTGAATTACTAGTAATTTTTGTTGCCTGTGATATTTTATGCAAATGAAATATACCTAATCTATTACTTTAACTTATTCATTTTGTGTAATGATAAATAATGTAAGTAGTTAGCGAAAATTGATAATTATTTAACGGATTATAATTCTACTAGCTGACCCGGCAAACGTTGTTTTTCCATATAAAATTTTAGGGGTGGACTACCCCTAACATTTAGGGGGATGAAAAATAGATGTTGGCCGATTCTCATAGATACCGGGTAGGCACAAAACATTTCATCAAAATCGGTCAAGCCGTTTCGGAGGAGTATGGCAACGAAAACTGTGACACGAGAATTTTATATATTAGATTTAATTAGTGTAATTGGTCTATGACCGTTCTAGTTAAATTGTTTAAATAAATAAATAAATAACTAGCAGAGTTGACGTTGAGTTGAGTTGTTTGACGACACGTTTGGTACAGTGGCTGAGCGATTGGCTTCTGCGCTGTGGGTCGTGTCTTCGATTCCCACACGGAAGAAAAATTTGTATGGCCTACAGATAGTTGTTTTGGGTCTGGGCGTTTGTGTATGTGAGATTTGTGTCTGTAAACGTACCCACGATACAGGAGAAATCCGAGTGCCGGGCAAAGCTTTTAAAAAAAAAGAAAAGAAAAAAAAGGAAAGTTTAGGCAAAGCTCAACACAACATTCAATTAAAATGAAATGACTTTCCGAACAACCTAATATACAGGGTGAAATTGTAAACACTCGACAAACCAAAATGGGAGATTGTACTCATCGCTATACACAACAACTTTTACTATGGGACCAAAGCTGAAATAGCAAAAAAACAGCTGTTCCCTACATTTTGACGAGTTATGCGAACATAAATGTAGGGAACAACTGTTTTTTTTTCGCTATTTCTGCTTTGGTCCCATAGTAAAAGTTATTCATAGTGATGAGTACAATCTCCCATTTCGGTTTGTCGAGTGTTTACAATTTCACCCTGTATCACCCCTCTGTCCAAAAGTTGAATACAGGCGTGATGTTAGTTAATTTATAAAATTATGCTTGCACCTACTAGAAGTGGGTTTACGTCAATAGTGCCACGAGCGGGATTCAAGCTCACACCGCTTGAACACCAGTCCGATAGTACCCGTTTACACGATTGTCCCGTTGTATGTAGGATCCTAGGCATTTTATAAGTTATTGATGTTCCAGGAACCTATGATCTGCCGAACCATCAAAAAAGGCTTGAAGAAAATAATTTAAAAATACCTTATCTCTTATTGTCAGTTATAATTATGATTAATTCACTTATTATGCAATATTCATTACACCGCTGTCACTGAAACTGCACCAACCTATAGTGAAATGCAATATTAATCAAAGTACGTAATCGGGTAATCCTGCAAACGCGCGTGTTTACGTTCAAAGTTCAACAGGAACCAATGTCACTACATCTTACCGGAAACCGCGTCAGTACGTGAAAATTATGGTTGAAGTTCCGCTGTAAGTTAGGTTCGGTGTCTCAAAATGTATATTAGGATCTATTGCATCTAGGTAACTAATGTGTCTAAGTTTGAAACATTTTCAACCAAGAATTAATCTTGTAAAACAAAGACTAGGTGCTTTTAAAGCTATTTTATGCTTCTACCGAAAAAACGGTTTATATGCGATTATCGTGAAACTTTTAGTACCTGCTGTGTATGTAAAATGTTCTGATGGAAAGCTTGTAAATGGAAGCTTTGGAATATTCCTCTTCACCTAAAACAAAGCTAATAGTGAGTACCTACAGAATAGTTAATCTGAACAGTGTAGTAGAGTTCCCAGAATTAAGTAATAACAGAATATATGTATCATCTTCTCGTGAATAAACTAAACCGTCCTTTATTAACTAAATTCTACATTATATATACGAATAGTGTTATTGTCTGTGTCGCTCAAATTTTGATTAAAATAGCGATGCTCGAAAATATTACTAGTCTTTTAGAAATGTTGAAGTCATTTTCGAATTTATCCAATTTTTATTTTAGCGCAATGTAATTCACATTTTGAAATAGAAATAGTCTGAGCTAAATCCCATTTCAGGGACTAGGGTAAATTGTTCAAATATTACACATGTCTCGTATGTAAAATTATAGCAGCCTCAGAAATAAAATTACACGCATACGTAGGTACTCCCGCCTGTCTGACAACCCTATTACCGGCCACGGTCTGCCAAACCCAGTAATACGGGTAATATTTGCTACATCCAGACTAATACCAAATAATAGATATAACAGTATAAATTATGTTAGAAAGTATCGTCATATACAGCGACAAAATACAACACTACCGTTAAGCGAGTAAGATCTTGATTCAATCGTCGGCGATATCCGAACACGTATTGTTTTTCTCGGCTATTGTTCACGTAAACAATAGTAGTAAACGTTGTTTCTGCTACGAGCTGCGAGATATCATTACAGCGGTAGCCGGCGAGACGCGTAAGTGCAAACACGGGGACGCGTCTACAGGAAGGTATTTGTCGCGCGGCCTTGTCGCTCCTTCCTTTCATCGTTATGATTAATGACACGTTATTTTTCATTGAAACAGCTGCTACGTATTTTTTCTACTTTCAAGTCTTCTGTTCCATGACGTTCACCTATTAGTCACGCTCTGAAAAGCTTTCGATGTGGATTTTTAAACTTGTTTTTTCCCTCTATCTTCGACATTTGAACGCACCACCTCGGTTTGGCTTTGACTTTCAAGAGCGTTCCCCTCATTATTGTTCCTCCCTTTTATTTAAGAGTTGGGACTCTTAACACATTCCGCCTGTAACATCTTTTGCATTAAATACCTGGTGACACATTTTTGTATTTTTAATGATGTCAAAAATCCATAGTAACGAAATTAGGTACCGTAAACCGAGAATACTTTGATTAGTTTTTGAGCTTCATGTATTTATATCTTATTTATTTTTGATTTTAGATGGTACAACAAAAATCTTTTATATAAACTGAATTAACAGATATACAATACAAACAAATAGGCTAAATAAAAAAATAACAGAGCATTGTTTTCGAGAAAAAAAGGAGAAATGTTCCTTATCAAACTTGGATCGTAGAGTTTCTACTTTGATGATCTCTGTTCTATTAAGTATTGAGTTTCAAAGTAGCCCCCATCGAGAAATCTAAAAATCCATTTTTTTACATAATCAGGGGTGTCATTTAATATTTTTTATCTTCGTCATCTAACATCGCAGACACCTCTATACCGAATGGTAAAATAGGAAAACTGTCAATGTTCCCTACAATATTTAATTAAAATGCATATGTACCATTTTCACAGAGACATTGACCAAATGCAATATTTTTAGTAACTATCATTGTCGCCCCTGTATTTTAAAGTAACCTCGGTTTACCGGTACGTAACTTTTTTTAACATTCAATATATAAGTAAATTACGTCTTTTTTTTGTGTAGAACGTGGCAAAAATAAAGAGAATTATCTAAAAAAAAATGTCCATGCTTTAGTGCACTTTTAGTGACTACGAAAGGCTGTAGTGTACCTCCTATTTTATTAGGAGCATTTGTCTCTGAGGATAAAAGAGCACCAACGTTACCTAAACTTAATATCCAACATAAACATGACTTATTTAAAAAAAAGGGAAAGAATCATTGGTGCAAAATTATGTTTTCCACTATAAATTTTGCAGCATCAGATGTTGTTCTGCTAATGTGCTTAAAACCGCCCCTTGAACAACGTTAGTTGCTACGTCGATGATGAAGAAGTGAAAATGAACGACGTGTGTGTGAGTTGCTTACCACTTAGCAACATACCTACTAAAATGACTAAGTAAAAGTAAAAATAAAAATGATTGGCTAGAATTGTTTCGGCAAAGTGTAATGCTATTAACCTACCAACATTACAAAAATTGTGATTTGAAAACCTTTGCCCCATTTTGCACTATGTATTAAAAATATCGGCACGTACACTACATGCTACATTTAAAAAAAACATTGTTAAAATTTTACATGTGTATAGGTATGTTGTAACGACAAAAAATTCTTCAAAATACCTCTTTGTTAATCAGTAATTTAGCGAAAGGAACCGGTTTTCCGTGTAATTAAATAACATTTTTATTCCAACGCGGGTACGTTTTTACAGCACTCAACCCATACGCTGTGGATATAATAAAATTATCTAATTACATTATTTTATCGTTCACGACTCGTCGACTGCGAAACAATGTTTAAATGGCTGATTTAAAATGTAATATTGTAAAAGGTTTGTAGGTACCTATAGCCTGTAGGGGGATGGTAACTGGGTAGGTACATAGGTACGTGCTGGTCGGCGCCGCCAGTTTCTTTCATTTCCGTTTTTCGAGGAAGTTTTCGACTCTTCCTGCCTGTAATGGACTCAACTCGACATAATTTTATCCACTGTGCACAAAAATATATCAGGTAGGAACAGTGTTCAATCAAATAACGGACAAATCACAAATAGATGATGGAAATATTTCATTTGTAGATTGGAATAATTTTTTTTGCCCGACGACTTCCTCAATTAACTTATAATTTAGTGCCAGCCGTCACTTTTTTTAAATATAGGAATACAGAAGCGAATTATTGCTTACTGCTAGTACTCATAGGCCTACATAATTGTGTACTTATTTTACTATTTTGCTCCCGTGTGCGGACGGGCTAGAATATAAAACTTCCTCACCGCACTCTGGGAATAGATGTGTGCTGTATGATTCAACAAAACCCTGCACGCTTGGTGGTAAGATCTATACGGTCCACCTGGCTAGCTACCACCCTCACATTAAAGTCCAGCGCCAAGCAGTTTACTGTGTTCCGTGTGAGAGCCAGTGGGTTATAGAGGAATCCCTTTATATCTCTGTTACTTGGATTCGTGTGCTTCATCTATTAGACCCTGTCTGCGCTTACCGTCAGGTGCGACCAAGTCAAGTGATAAAAAAACGATTTATTAATTATTTGCAGGAATTGAAATAGCACAGAAGGGAGACGACACACTACGCACTTTCGCTACACAGTATTCAAATAAAAGAAGGTAAAAAAAAACTAGCCTATTACTGTCCCATTCCAGGGCAAAGGCCTCTTCTCATATACCTAGATAGGAACAAGCATTAATCACCACGCTTGCTCATTGCGGGTTGGTGATTTAAAACAATTATTCCAGGTTTCCTCACGATGTTTTCCTTCACCGTATGTCTGCGGCGTCTTAGATTAACTAGAAAACAAATATAACATTGAAAAAGTCACATTGGTACCGTCCGTGAGGCCTAAGCTGAGCTTTGCATTTGTGTGAGAATGAATGCAGACGCGTCCTTTGCTTGGTTTAAACCGGTTTATACTGCTTTTTGGCAATCGATTTTATGTGCATTCACGCAAATGCAAAGCTCAGCTTACGCCTCACCAGTTGTACATGCCTGGGTTTGAAGTTTGAACCCGTAACCCGCTGCTTAACAAGCGGGTCTGTTACCTACGGCCACTACGACACCATATTTGATGATAATAAAATTAAATGGTTTTTAAGGATAAAATGTCTCTTTGTGTATTTTTCCAAAATTGCTAAAAGCGACATTGATCTTGTAACTTAATACTCTGTTAATATATTTTATATAGCGACAGAGGCACGAACAAGTAATGAACTTCAACTTCCTAATGGGAACAAACATAAAGTAAATTTTCAAGTCAATTCGCACTAATAAGACATTCTTCGGACACCCACAAAGTTAATAACACAGAATTCTCCTTTACATCTGACGGTACGGCTAGGCAAACAGTCCCCGAGCTCGAATTTCGCAAATTACTCTGGCAGAACCGCCCTAAATATATTGAGTGACTTTTGCCGACTGTAAAAAGGGCTCACGGGTATCCCTGGAGAACTAGTACCTAATTGTAGGTATGTACTTAATACGTCTCGTGGTTTCTGTCGCTCGGATCTACGGTGACAATTTCGCAACTTAAGTATCCAGCAATTTTGCGGCAGCAACTTAAATGGAATAGATAAAACGTGTGTTGTATTTCCTTAATGTCAGTGGAAGCACTGAAAACTACGGTAACGTACGAATTGTTATAGAGAGCTAACATAATCGTGTAGGAGTGAATTTATCATTACTGTTACCTATAATCTGTCACATCAGTAGGATAAAAATATATAAAACCAATATAGACTCTCCAACACTGAGATATTTGGTTTAATGTTTAGTAACATGAGCTAGGTCACAATATATTAATTTACACAAGAACAAAAAAATAATAAAGACAAGCTAGTCAGATAATAAAGGTTCAGCTTCTTCGGCTGATCGACACAGAAAGCGGGCTCCGTCGAATGACAACAGCATAGGTACAACACTATTTTTAGTATACGCAAAAACCGAAACACCCCAACAAGATTTTAATCAGAATTACCGGAGTATGTATTACACTTTAGTTTATGCTGCGTTAAGTTCCCCAGTAGAGTGTGAAATGTGTGAGATGTGCTATTCAGGGATTGTTTAATACACGGAAACTGACCGAGCGGACCGTCTCAAGCCTCAAGGTGTCTATTCCCGTCCACTGTTATGCATAGAAACCTATTGAAACAAAACAGAAATATATGAAAAAAAAAAATTGCAAGGTTACATGGTATAAAAACTATGCCAATCGATTCTCCTAGTGATTTTGAACAAACTAGTTTCAGGTTTAGTGTATACTAAAACTAAACTTGTATATTACATCGGGTGCGTTAATCTATGACGACGACTACCCTTCTGTATCTTGAAAACGTTTCCTAGTGCTGCCAGCTACTGACAGAATAAAAATTAGCCTGTAACTGTCCCACTGCTGGGCAATGGCCTCTTCTCATACAGAGAAGGAACGAGCATTGATCACCACGCTTGCTCACTGCGGGTTAGCGATTTGAGACCATTAAGTCTAGGTTTCCTCAAGATGTTTTCCTTCACCGTATGTCAGTGGCGTTGTAGTGACACAATATTGTAATATCGTTGACGCGGCATTTTTGGCGTTTCGCACGGGTTGACGCTCCGCTGTGTTCTCCTAGCCGGCGCCGCGATTAGCCATATATGTTATCTGTATAGTATAAAGATTTTATGAAATAAAGGCACAAAGTTTTAAACTAGATCACAGTTTAATTATATCTCTCTTGATCTGCAAAAGAACACAAAAGAGTCTTGGATTATCTAAGAAAGTACATAATTATGACATTGAAAAAGTCACATTGGTACATGCCTGGGTTTGAACCCGCAACCCGGTGCTTAACAAGAGGATCTGTGACCTCCGGCCACCACGACATTCTCACATTCTGACACTAACAGAATATTGAGTAATATTTGGAAATGTAAAAAAATAAGATCTTACTTTAATAACCCACACTATTTTGCATAGCGCCTTAGTGCATGCTGGAGAGTATCGGGTGTCACTAAAAATGAAAAAAGTTTTATTTTTTTTCTTATAATTTTTTGGTAAATTAATCATTACATTATTTACGGGTTCTCTAAGTTGTAATGACATCCGTGTATCTGTCGTGGCCATATCGTAGAATTGATCACTTCATGATGTGGCCGGCCATTTCATGAAATGGTTGTATTTCATGAAATGGCCAACTAAAATTGGCCATATCGTTTAAACGTCAACGTTTAATAATATGGCCATCCACGTTTGGCCATATCATTAATGTAGGGTTTCCATGTTATCAAAGGTTTAATAAAAAATCCAAATAAAGGAATCACGTACCATGCAAGCAAATGAGCGAAATTTCGACGCACAAAATATCGTTGCACGTTACTGCGAAAGTTTAATAGCTTGATTTACCAAAATTAAGGGGATCTGGCGCTCGGCGGCCGCTACCGCGGCACGCTCGCTTCGCTCGCTCGCCTTCGCGCGTTTTTGGTCACTGTTCTAACCTAACCTAACCCAAATGATTCAGTATACTAAATAGTAAACTTTTGCAGTAACGTGCATCGATATTTTTTGCTGTAGTTTGACAGGTTAACCAGATAAATAATCGAACAAATAAAATTTTATGAAAAGTTCACCCGCAATTACCATGAAGTCAATTATTTTGAAATCCAATAATAGTCCATTAATTTTCGTTACGTGGTCACCCTACTTTACTTATTGTTATTAGCTTTTTTGTCAGAATAATTGTCCGCCGCCATGATGCATCACAATAACAATACGATATCAGCGCCTCTAACAGCAGATAATGTAACTAATTTTATGATATGATCACTAATGTTTGACCATATCATGAAGTGGCCGTGCGTTTAGCTGATCATATCGTCAAACGCTGATTATTCATTGATCTGGCCAGGCCATTTCATGATGTGGCCAGCGGGCATTGGCCATTTCATGAAATACAACCATTTCATGAAATGGTCGGCCACATCATGAAATGATCAATTCTATGATCTGGCCACGACATATCTATGAAAAAAATGGTCACGCGCTTTTTTGGTAGGTAGCGTGCACGGATATTATTATAATGTATTAAATTATTGATTTATTCATAAACTTATTTTTTAACAGAAATTAAATTATACTGTCAGATATTTTTTTTTGTGATACGTAAAGATACAAAGACACTATACAAAATATCTTGGATTTTTAAAATAAGACCTTCAAATATGACCTGAAAAACGCTCTGCTGTTCGGTAAAACCCAAACTTGTATTGTAAGTGAAAAAAATTAAGGCTGTGTTGTTTTCAGATCGCTCCAACGCCGCTTGTACCCAACATGACAAGCGACAAAACAAGTAAATGACTTGGTTTCCATGCACTTGTAAAACTGCATGCTATTAGATAAAATTGGGGTACATGAAAAGAGCCTCCACGAGTGATTAGTCTGCCCGTCGACCAACCTTGCTGACTGGCTGATCTTTTCACTACAGCATGAACTATTCTCATATAGCTCGTGCCGACAGGAGAGAAAAAGAAGATTAGATACAATTGTTAAAAAGGTGGGGGAAGTACGTCCAAAATAATAATAATAATAATAATAAATGTACTGGCGGCTTTTCAGGGGGCCCAGCTAGTGAGCTGGCGAGTCACCGTCTGCCAACACTTCAATTTTAAATGTTGAAAGGCAGACGCCGTTTTCTTCCGGCAATAGAAGTTATCAGTCCACCTAACACCCCTTCCCATAGACCAGATATTTTTCACCACATTTTACAATAGTCTTGCACCCACCTGGGACGGTCCATGACTGTACTCCAATAGTACAGCCGTGGATAGTCCCGGGTTGGTGCCCCACCCCATTTTAGATTAAAGCTCTCAAAGGGGCCTCTGCGCGTTGGACCTGTGTCCCCGTGTATGCCTTCCAAAGGACCGGACGTCTTCCGCACGGAAGATGAGCCGTGATGTCCAAAGAGATACAAATAATAATAATAATAAACTTTTATTTAATAACTTATTTACAAAATAAAGTACAGTTACACCACAAGTTAATAATTAAGTCTTAGCTTTAATTACAAGAATACCAAAGATATATCTAGATTACTAAGATTATAAATAATTTAAACATACTGAAAATAGTTAGACGGGCTTTATATGTAACTAGCGTCACGCCCGAGCTAGGTTTATACAAACCTGTGTTTCAGGCCATCACTTTACGGCTGATTATAATAAAAGGGACAAAAACATTATATTATGTATAACATATAAAAATATGTTTCTACTGACTACGAGACTAAACATTTCTAATAATAAAAGTAAGTTATGATATGAGTAGGTATACAAAAATAATTACTTACGGAGTGTTAATAGATAGATAGAGAAAAATAACATACACGGACAAAAACATATCGGGCTTTTTACGAAATGGAGGGGCTATGAGGCCCGTTTGAAATCGTAACACGTGAAGACTACCATGCTGCCGTCCTATTTCTAAAAGACCGTAAAGTGACATTTTGTCAAATTTGAGTTTTATTAACTAAGTAAAAGCGCAACATTTTCTCTATCGACCAGTCTGGTCCGTATTTTTCTATCATTTGTCAATTATGAGATCCAGAGACTTTTACTGAGACAATACCATCTAACACCATACCATATTATATTGTAGATGTCAAATTTCAGTACAAAAAAAGCATGAGATAAAAACAAAAACTTTAATTTTAAAAACTGTATTAGTCCTGTAACTCATTAAAAGTTATTCAATGAGTTTAAAGTAGCCCAATAATTTAAGATATAACCAAAAACATCTGTATGTCTTCAGAATTTCTAGAGACAACACTTTCGACATTTTTGCTCATAACTCAAAATTAGGTTTAGTCACTTAACGGCCTTTTAGAGATAGGATGGCAGCATGTTGGCAAACATGTGAAATTAAGAGCGACATTGGCTCAGTCGTAACAGTGCAACGAGCAAGGACATTTTCGCATTGCATAAAAGATTATTATTTACATAGATGTCTCGCTGATTTTGGGGAGTTTTACTTTGTGTTTCATCTATACTGTTATTTAAACCGATGCATGGGTGCATTCCATTTTAATATACGTTTGTTTTATTATGAACTAGCTGTGCCCGCGACTCCATCCGCGTGAAAGTCGGAAAACAACATTGTGTCGCAGCAACTAAATAATGCATATGTATTCCATTTATTATATCTAATAACAGACAAAGGTGTCCCACCAAGGCACTTATATCTTTTGAACCATTACTTTAAGTAGAGTTCCAGATCCTCCTGATTGACCGTAAAGGTTCATAAAACCATAATACTAAAAACGCGCTGCTTATTTCCATACATTTCCTTGATAAAATGGATTACAATTGAACATTGTTATTTATTGTGAAGATGTAACGAAATCCTATCGCGATACAAAAATGACTACAACGCCATCTAGTTACAATCGGCGAACTAAATCAAAACATTTCACGCAGTGCAGTCTTTAAAATGATTTTATTCAAGGTGTGGAATAGGAAAGTACTTCGGGGCTGTTTCACCAACCTATCAATAACTTTTCATTAAGCTAATTCGGTCTCTAAACTGCTCAATAGCAAACTTTTGCATTTCACCACATCAATAGTGATAATGACGAAATTATTGAACACATAAATTAAAGGTCGAATAAAGTGACCTGTAAGCGTCCTGAGCTGTCAATAATTTGTTTACTTCAAATTTGGGTTGTATTTGTCAGATTATAAATTAATTTGTAGGATTGATTTCTGGATATGGAAGCTTACGAATTAATAGACGATGAACTAGATGAATTTCTTGAGAGGATTTCACGGCCGAGGCGCCAGAGAAAAAGAGTTTTGACGTCGTTTCCGGCTAACCAAAGGGGCTGTAAACGCTATTTACCAAAGGGTATCTAGCTTATATGTACAAAAACCATGCGGTTATAAGCAGAAACATGTAGTACTGTAGTACCTTTATTAATTACCTACTTAAAACTCGGTTTATTACTTACCTACCTAATGTTTTCTTAATGTTCTCATAGAAATTATGATTGAAACAATTCCAATCGCAATAAGAACAATGGAAAGACTCGTTTTAACGTTGAGGTACTATGCTACTGGTTCCTATTTGCTAACAATGTCAGATTTCATGGAATGGAACTTGAAATGAAAGATGAATTGACTATCAATTTACCATCTAATGCCAGCACAAATGAGTTTACAAGAAGTTCATTTATACATTATTTTGAGTCTCTTTTAGCACAACAAGATCCTTATTAACATTTTTTTCTATCTGTCTGTTTTCAATGAAGGGTGCATAAAAGCTTGTTAAAAAGCAAATTGAAGTTTCACTTCATAGAAATGCAAACAACAAAGACAAACTACTCTTTTATTTAGGTAAATAAATAATAGATACAGAAATTAAAATCTTTTATTCTGAATTTTCACCGAATTATTTTCTTTTCATTTTTAAAATCATGCTCCTCTTTCATCATTTAATTTTTTAAGTTAAATGTTGTTTTTTTATGTCGCATACATATTATCTTGCAATAAGCTCTCTATCTTCAACTCGTATTCTCTTTTAATTTCAATGTTAGAATTTTTTCTTCATTCACTTTCTTTATTGCAGCAACCTCCTCTTCATCCAATATTCTTCTCTGCTTCACGGCCAATTCATTTTTTTTCTGCTAATAATATAATTCATACGGTTCCGTTCTCTGGAGGTCTGACCACCGGCAGCTTGGACCCTATTCCCGATGCCGCCGGTGGGCTACTATTTTTATATTTTTAAGTATATATTGTTTTTTTTAAGATGTGTATTTCAAAATATAAGTACGACGAAAAAATGAAAAATATAATACGGATATCTATAAAAAAATCCTTGTATTGTGATCATAGAAGTAATAAGTACTACGTACATAAAGTCCTTGATCACAATTCTCAATCAATTCAAATTTAATTTTATGGCTCCATCGTTATTCGATGATTCCGCCAACGTCAAGGTTGAAAAAGACACTGTGATAAGTACGTAATAATAAACACTAAACAAAGACTATTGACCGGAGTTTGTAGCGTTGAAATCAGATGATCATGCTGAAAAAGGACAAAACATTATGTTAATAAACAAACACAAGACGTAACAAATAACATGCAGATTTAAAAGGAGGAAAAGTGAAAATACATAAATGGATGGGTTGAAAGAAAAGGAATAAAAATAAAAAGGTTCATACTACAACCGGATATTATTAGCCCTGATAAATTTATATCACAATTCTCTATTCGATGAGTTCAATCGATCAACTTCACTCTGACAATGTCAAAGCATCGACAACTTTTGAAAATTATGAATTGAGGCACGGGGTTTCACATGTACAGCCTATCTCACAGTTATTTCCAATCAGTTATTTTCACACTGGTTAATAGTAATAAGTAAAAATGGCAAGAGAATTTGAGAATTTATCAATGAATATTATAATTGTGGTTTGTAATATGAATTGAAACAATTTTATGAAAATCATAGATAAAACCGGTTATTCGGTAAACAACAGTTTACAGACATCTCTTTAGACCTATCGCTATATGTAGAGGTAACTTTTAAAGTAATGACAGAAATTGGTGAAAATGAAATTTTATTTATAGGTCACATTTAGCTTATCTGGTGAATAGTTACAGACTACATTATTGATAGGTTGGTGAAATACCCCCTAACTTATAGAAGACTTCATTTTATTTTTATAAGTTAGAAATAGGTACTGCTTTCAAAGATTTCAAAAAGTTTGATCTGTAAATCGAACCAGCCCAAACGCGAAAAATTATCTCCTGTACTTATTTTTATTTCACCAATTGATAGGATCAATAATACGGATCAAATCACTCTGATGAACATTGTGTCTAAAATTGATGAAAGACCATAAAACTAACATTACCTAACTTAGGTACATTTCAATTCAAGCACTTATTAATTGTTCTTAGAGCGCCTTCACAGTAGCGTTTGTCCAGCGTAGGCGTTCGATAAACGTATGCGCAGCGCAGACGCCGCGACTACGCGGCGCAGGCGTCGCGTTGTCGCGGCGTCAGTGCAATGAATACGCTGCGTTAGCGCCGCAGGTGTGCGACGCATGCGCCACGTTACTGCGGAAGTGCGGAGTCATGTACAATCCTGTTCACATTCGACCTCTCCCCCCAGCCGCAGCCGCGCGCCCTCTACACCCGTCGATTTGTTCATTCGTGGTCAAGCGCCTGAACTAGTAGGTACAACTTAAAATGAGTTCAACAAAAGAAAGTGGTTTTGACATCGAAATGTTTATTCATGCCATACAAGAACATCCAGTGATATGCGACATATCCTTGAATGTGTACAGTGACCGCAATTTATCAATAAAAATATTTTGAATCATTTTTCATGTCTTTACAATAAAGCACAAAATAATCACTTTCACTTGAACGTACACTCCTTAATGGGTTCTCCCATATCCTTTTATTTTTATTTTCACGTGTTCGCTATAATTTTCTTTTTAAAAGCAAAGCCAACAATAGTTTCCTCATCAGAATCCATCTTGTTAATGATATTTCCGAAACGACAACGCAATTGTGTGACGTCTGCGCCGCGTTAGCGCAGCGTTTAATTGACTTCAGAGGAAACGCCGCAACATCGCGACGCCTGCGCCGCATTGTCGCGGCGTCTGCGCTGCGCATACGTTTATCGAACGCCTACGCTGGACAAACACTAGTGTGAAGGCGCTTTTAGTTCTTATTTCTTGCACTTCCTTCAATTTAAGACAGTGTGTTTGTTGGAGAGATAATATTAATTATAAGATTTGATCCTTATTATTGACCTTACAGATATCTATCAACAGGTGCCATAAAATACCGGGTGGTATAGCTTTGTCAGTTCGATTCCCGGTTCAGGCAAAAAAATCAGTAAAGGCTTTCTAAGCTTTAAATATAAAATGAATTCTCCTTTGAGTGAAATTTTCTATTTTTAATATTTAACGTGTTTTCCCTTCGTGGCCATGTGTTTTGGGACATTACCTAAGGCTTAAATAAACTTAATTAAATAAATTTAATAAAACGGCGGCAACAGGCTTGGTATGGTTCTGACAACAATGAACAAAATAAAATAAAATGTATAAAAACATTCCAAAAACATTACAAAAAGTGTATTTTTTAAAGTGAGGTTTGAACGCAGGACAGTTTGAGCCGACCGTTCACTGCTAGGCCAATCAAATTAGCTAAACCTGGACATAATTCGATAACTGTAATTTTCTTTTTCTATGACATAAAGTATTGTTAGTTATAGTTAAAATAAATAGAATTAAAAATTTTAAAGGTCCGCGTCAGTGTAAAAAAATGAAAAACTAAATTATCAACACATTTTGATTTCGTAAGTACAACATAATAAATAACTTTGTAAAAGTACCTTTATTATGATATGACGCTTGTATTCCAGTAAAAAACGTCTAAATTAAACTAATTAATCATTCGGGACTATCATTAATGAAGAAGGTTCAGTAAGTTACAGATTTTTTGGATTATCTTACCAGAAATTATAGATTAACTATAATTCAACAGTTTATTCTGCATAGTTTAACATGTGTGTTAATAAATTATTAAAAATTAAACAGATTCTCTTTGCGGAATTATAAAGTCACAAATATTTGTAATTTTTGGAATGCCAAAATACATAACTACTTCAAAAGTGTTTAATTCATGCCTTCAAAATACACACATCAAAAGTGTCTAGGGATCAAGCATTTTTATGCGGATTTCTTGAGATTGAGATGTGGCTTTGTAATAAATTTATGATTTTATAAATTTATATGGATCCTTTTTGGTGCATTTCATAATTTGAATCAGGAACTGTGAATCAAATTCGAGTAAAAGATGAAAATCAGCTGTCAATATTTTCCCTATAAAAACATACAACGCATTGAAGACATTATTAGTGCTACTGTTTCCCTACTACTGATTAAAACCAACGTTATTATGGAGCGGCGACGTCATTTAAGCAGGGAAGAAATGCTCAGAGCCGTGGGAATGATAGAAGCTGGTTCCCGGCAACGTACTGTGGCTTTAGCTCTGAATACAAGTCAGAGTGTTATCAGTCGACTTTGGACACGTTACCGAAGCACTGGTACCGTGGCTGAGCGCCATGGAGGACGGTATCGCTGCACCACACGGAGACAAGACCGATACATTCAAATCTTAATTCGAAGAGCTCCAACAATAACCGCCATGATGTTAGCCGTGAGGCTTCATCACTCTTCAGGGAACTTAATTAGCGACCAAACAGTCAGAAACCGCTTGCATGAAGTGAACCTTCATTCCCGAAGACCGCTACGGGTACCACCTATAGCAATGCACAATCGTAGGATTCGATATCAATGGGCTCTTGGACACAGAAATTGGGCAGAAGAACAATGGCGTTTCGTGTGCTTTTCTGATGAGTCTCGTTTTGGTATGAGACCGGATACAAGACGTATACGACACTGGAGAACCCCTGGACGCCAACAGCGATTAAAATCCTGCCAGGAAGTCCATCCTTATAGTGGTGGAACCATCATGGTATGGGCGGGTATTTGGATCGGCGGAAGAACTGAGTTGATTTGGATCAGAGGCAACCTCAACGCTCAAATTTATGCTGAGACGATTGTATCAGACGTCATCGTTCCTCTACAAGCGCAAATCGGTCCCTTATTTCAGTTAATGCATGATAATGCACGACCGCACACCGCAAGAGTTGTAAGACAGACTCTCGCCGCAGCTAACATCAATGTCCTGCCCTGGCCTGCTCAGTCGCCAGACTTGAACCCGATTGAGCATGAATGGGATATGCTACAGAGAAGAGCTCTGCCGAATATGGAGGGTATCCAGTCGCAAGAAGACCTTTTTTTGTTGTTGCAACGAACATGGGCGGCCATTCCACAGCGTGATTTGGATGAACTCATTTTGAGTATGCCAAACCGATGTTCTTGTGTTGTTAGTGTTCGCGGTAGAAACACGGATTATTAATTGTTTAAGTTACCCAATAAAATTTTAAAGAAAACTGTTATTTCAGTCTTTTTTTCGAACTTTTGTGTTAGTGGTTCAAATGTCAAAAATCCCTTTATTAGGAAAATGGCAAATTTCTTTATTAATGCAAAGGTGACTTGGTTTATCGTTACTGTGACAAACGAAAACACTTTATTTGATGAATCCTTAAAGAAAATTTTAATTAATATCAATCAGGAGAAAAGTTATTGCAAAAATATATGTTGATCCCTAGACACTTTTGATGTGTGTATGTTTAGTACCTTAGTAAACAAATTAAACAATAAATGTTCACGATTATTCATTTATTGATATTTTTTCTTTGTTACATTTCAATATAAACGTTATTCTTTGTAGCATAAGGTCGTAATTTCTTTGTGTCCCATTTCCCGACCGTGCTATCGCGAGTAACGAGCGATTTTTGTATCTCACTATTTATTACTAGTTTTTGCCCGCTACTTCGACCGCGTGAATGTCGGTTATTATCACGGATGCTGACGAAGTCACGAATTAAAAATTAGCCTTTGTCCTTCCCTAGGGGTCGAGCTATCTTCTTCTTAATTATATAAAGGGTGTCCCTGGAAGTATGGATCAAATCGAATAGGGGCGTGGGCAATGTCATTTCCATACTTTGTAACCCTGAGAATGTCGGTGCAATTTTTTACGATTCAGAAGTTATGACCAATTTTATTGTTTTTTTTTTCAATCACTTTGCATAGAAAAAATCATAAAAAAAACTATCAGGAGCTATCACTTTTTTTTAGGACTTTGGCGAACAGTAGGCCTTTCTTGTTGTAGTACTTTTACGTAGCTAGAAAACATGTGTTAAATAAGAAAAAACATTCACTGCAAAGGCTTTTTGGTCTGGCAAAAATTTTACTCAAGTTTTTACTACTACAGTTTTGAAATGACCTTGCCCACGCCTCTATTTGATTTGATCCATACTTCCAGGGACAACCTGTATAGATTATAAACTACTATTCAATTGTTTCCACTTTACAAAAAATAAAATGTTTAGTTAACTAATAGACTAAACGTTGGGCAGTTCGCTCACACCGCGGCATTTTTCTTATTTTTAGCACTTCTAAACGAAACGTCCGATTCGAATAATTTAAAGAGCATTTTACATGTACATAATCAACCTTGATTATGAAGATATTTACTTGGATAAGGATTAATATCATGATAGGAATGTCTTCATCTTTCGATTCTACTCGTGTTTTGATCGACTCATTTGAACAAAAAACGGTTGATGTGACTTAACTATAACAATTAGACATAATATACCGTCACGGACTTTTTTGTGGATAATGAAGAGTGCTATAAACATGTAGTACATTATTTTTATGTATCGTCAATAGTTTTCGCAGCGCACGCCAAATAATATTTTTTTAAGCAAATTTTTGATACCTTGGGTTACATTATTGTAATTTTCTTACGGATCTCTAATTTTTTGATACTAAAATATAGCCTATGGCACTCACGGATAACGTAGCTTAGCTAGCCTATTGGTGAAAGAATTTTTGAAATTGGATGAGTAGTTTCGGAGATTACCTCCAATATACAAACAAACTTTACCTCTTTATAATATTACCTATATACCTAGTAAGAATTCGATAGGCTATATAGTCAATGATTGTCAAACTTTTATGAACACGTGGCACCACGGATCGACTAGGGCCGAGATTTATTGAAATATTGTGTTCATTAGATCGATAATAACTAAATTGTTCAGGATGAGGTATTATGATGATTTTACTGTTTTGTGATAGGTACTGTTTTCCAATTTTTTGTAAATTTTGGTTGGTATATGTATCATCATCATCATCATTCAGCCGAAAGACGTCCACTGCTGGACATAGGCCTCCCCCAAACATCGCCACATCGACCGGTCCTGTGCTTCTCGCATCCAGCGGTTTCCCGCGACCTTCACCAGATCATCGGTCCACCTTGTGGGAGGCCTACCCACGCTGCGTCTTCCGGTACGCAGTCGCCACTCCAGAACCTTTCGGCCCCATCGGCCATCCGTTCTGCGAGCAATGTGCCCCGCCCACTGCCACTTAAGTTTGGCAATTCTTCGAGCTATGTCGGTTACCTTGGTTCTCCTGCGAATCTCATCATTTCTGATATGATCACGCAGGGTAACTCCGAGCATAGCCCTCTCCATTGCCCTTTGGGTATTATATGGCTTCTTATGAGGCCCATTGTGAGCGACCACGTTTCAGTACCGTATGTAATCACTGGCAATACGCACTGGTCAAAGACTTTCGTCTTGAGACTCTGCGGTAGTTGGGAGGAAAAGGTTCTACGCAGCTTCCCGAACGCTGCCCAGCCGAGTCGGATTCGACGATTAACCTCTTTCTCGAAGTTGGACCTACCTAACTAGACAGTTTGCCCTAGGTAAACATAATCGTCGACAACTTCGAGTGTAGAGTCTCCGATCTTCATGGGAGTGGGTGTTACATGGATATTTGACATGATCTTTGTCTGATCCATGTTCATTTTAAGACCCACTCTTTCGGAAGCTCTACTAAGGTCATCGAGCATTGTACTGAAGTCCTCCATGGTTTCAGACATGATGACTATGTCGTCGGCAAACCGAAGATGAGTGATGTACTCGCCGTTAATGTTGATGCCTAGCCCTTTCCAATCCAGAACCTTGAAGACATCCTCCAGTGCAGCGGCGAACAGTTTCGGAGAGATGACGTCTCCCTGCCTCACACCTCGCTGCAGAAGGATAGGTTTCAAGGTCTGATCCTGTAATCGGACTGACATAGTGGCGTTTTCATACAAACACTTCAGCACTTCGATGTACCGATAGTCAATCTGGCACCGTTGAAGAGACTGCAGTACAGCCCAGGTCTCGATCGAATCGAAAGCTTTCTCGTAGTCCACAAACGCTAAGCAAAGAGGCAGGTTATATTCTTCGGTCTTCTGTATAACCTGCCGCAGCATATGTATGTGATCTACGGTGCTAAAGCCTTTTCGGAATCCGGCTTGTTCGGGAGGCTGGAAGTCGTCAAAACGGTTCGTGATGACTCTTGAAAACAGCTTGTAGACATGACTCAGAAGTGAGATGGGCCTGTAGTTCTTCAATAGGGTATTATCACCCTTTTTGAAGAAAAGTATCACCACACCACACCTCAGTTCCATGCCTGTGGCGTTTTCCCCTCGAGTATGACGGAATTAAACAGCTTCTGAAGGGCCTTATGGACCGGTTTTCCACCCGCCTTCAGAAGTTCGGTCGTAATTCCGTCATCGCCCGGCGCCTTGTTGTTTTTAAGGTACTTCAGAGCCATCCTAATCTCGTACGGGCTGACGTCCGGGATGTCTTCGGTATAGTGTCGGATCAATCTAGCTCTTGGGTCATTTGCCAGATTCGCAACGGGTTCGCTTGTTGAAGTGTACAACTAACTGTCCATAGAACTTCTCGACCTCTCTCAAAAGCTCTGGTTTGGCGGATACGATTCTGCCGTCATCGGTCTTCAATTTCGTAAGCTGACTCCGCCCAATAGACAAATATCTTGCAAAAACTTTGGAGCCCTTGTTCCGCTCAATCGACTCCTTAATACGCTCTGTATTAAATTGGCGTAGATCGCACTTCAAGGACTTAGAGATCCGTCTATTGAGCTGCCGGTACATAAGCGCGTCATCTGGAGACTGCAGAATCATCTCGTGCCTTGCGTCCATGAGCTTAAGAGTAGGGTCAGAGAGCTTTTCGGTTCTATTTCTACGACGGGTCTTGAAGATCTTAGACCCGACAGTATGGACAATTTCCACAAACCCATCGTTGTAATCGTCCACGGAGCTCCCTAGGCATTCGAAACGATTCTGAAGTTCAATCTGAAAGCTCTCGGGGTTATGGACCTGGATCGGTGCAGGACGGAGCGTAGACTTCATCAGTCGAGATCTTTCCAGCTTGATATTTAGATTCAATGTGCCTCTTACCATGCGGTGATCGCTTCCGGTTTTCACCGCGTTGATCACAGAGACATCTTTGAATATTTGCTTCCTCGTCGACATAATGAAGTCAATCTCATTTTTAGTTGCACCATCAGGGTTCAGCCAGATCCATTTCCTATGCTCACGCTTTCTGAAGAAGGAGTTCATCATAAAGAGCCCCTCCTTCTCCACAAAGCTGGCCAGTCGATGGCCCCGGTAATTGCGACTTCCAAGTCCAAATTGCCCCACTTGCAGTTCATCATCGTCTCGCTTGCCCAGTTTAGCGTTAAAGTCCCCCATGACAAAAGTGAAGTGAGTTTTAGAGCCATGCATGGCTCTGGAGATATCCTCATACATGGTCTCCACCTCATCGTCGGAGTGTGCCGAGGTCGGGGCGTATACCTGTACGACCTTCAACGAATACCCTTTGGATATTCTGAGTATAAGGTACGCCACTCTGGTCGACACACTCTCGATCTTCACCACGTTGTTCACAAGGGACTTGTGGACGATAAACCCGACACCACCCTGGGACTGTCTATCTATGTCTGTCCCTCCCGGAAATAGAGCAAGTTACCGGATTTGAGGATTATCGAGTCCGGGACTCTCTTCGGATTTCAGATAACCCTATAATATCCCAGCGTAACCTGCTCAATTCTTCCTCGAGTTCGGTAATCTTCTCGTCGGTCCGTAGTGTACGCGTGTTGTACGTTGCCAGGTCCAGTCGTCGTTGTTTGTGGTAGCCGGATCTCTGCCGGGGATTCTTAGCACCCCACGCCCTGCCGTTATCTAGGCCGCTACCTTGACCAGAGCTAGCAGTGCCGCCGGGGACTAGGGGCCGTTTCTTCTTTGTGCTATCCATGTTGGGGGGGTTTGCCATAATCGCCACGCTTGGCAGGCGGGTTGGCGATCGCAGTATGGTACGGTATATGTTTATCAGCAAATAAAACTCATTATACAAGGTTAGTCGTAAAGGGGGTAGGCACTAAAATATTAAAGTACCAATAATAATGAATAACTTTTGTTCTACAACTTTCCCCAAAAGTCAATAGTTTAAGAGGAATAGCTCTTCAAAGATTTCTTAAAAAATACGCTAAAGTCTATCTATACTCAGTTATAGCAGCTCAGCAAGCTGATTTAATCAGCATCATTATAAGTTTGATGGAAATCGGTTCAGCCGTTGCGTAATTATCAGCTGTTTTCTCAGTTAGGTTAGGTAGGTGTGCATTGTACGGCGTTGCAGCTATTGTAAGATCATGGAAGTAAATTTGCTACTTAACTTAACTGAGAAAACAGCCGGGCCCACGTTGTATAAAATATCAAGTATCGAAAATGTATCAAATACGATTTATTTTCAATAGCAAGTTTCCTAGTTAGGTATTTATACGAATAGTAATAGTGAAATATTTATTGAACTAGACTCGTAAAAACAAACACAATAGAATTTCATAACCACATATTTTTTTTGAAAATTTCATCGATGTATCGATTGTTCTTTTCGATGTATCGAGTTTGAAATTAACATATTTTTTTAAATATTAATTTGATGTATATCGATACTTTTTGGAACTTCCTGCATCCCTAAGTGAGGCCGCACACCGGCACCACACGCTACACGCAACATACATTTAGGGCGCCACAATTATTGCGATTTTACGCGGCGACAAATGTATCGTGTATGCGCACATCGGAAACACAGTTGTAACGTGGCACTAGCAACAGAATGTCGACATCATCGTCTGACGACGACGATTTTTTGATGTGGCGATTAATGAGAAAAAATAGACGTTATTGGGTTCATCCGTTTAATCAAAATTGTATAGGTTAGGTATAGGTAGGTCTTCCTTTCATTAGATTTTTCGCCGATCTTAGTCCATATCATTTTGTAATCCATCTGTTGCTATAAGTACACAGTGAGCGTGTGATTATATAAAATAGGGTTACATTCAACCTCTGCAATAAACTCAACGTAAAATTCAATGTTGTCTTTCATTTTTGTAAAGCGCGGCAAACGTCTCACCACAAACTGCACCTACTACAACTGTGTCCTTGATGTGCGGGTTTACATACAAATATACGGGGGCGATAAATGTGTCGCGGTTCAAATGTGGCGCTACAATTATTGTAATACAAATGAATCTCTGGTGTGCGGCCTCACTAACTCGATAAGACATCTTGCCGCTGACACCACGCCCCGCCCCGCACCTACCGCATGCATCCCGCTCCAATACTTTTTCGCGCGTATCATCAATAATATTTTCAATTTTAAAAGCGTAACATTAACATGTTTAATTTTGATGAAAACATGATTGTAATACACAAAAACCTATTATTAAACAAAAATTTCACAGTTTCGATTTTTAACTACTGAGAAAAACGTTATTATTAAAACGTAAGAAATAAATGTTTAATTTTTGTCTTAAATGTCTAAAAAGACGCAATAAAGCTTAATCAGATACAACCACCATAGTTACCATTTTTGCTTATCTAGATATTGAGAACAGATGAATACTTTGAAGAAAAACATACATACGAATTTGGTTTCAGTTTAATTTTGCTATTAGGTGATAGCATTTGAATGCCCCTCAAAATTATACTAACAAGGTATTTGGTTACCTATTTTGCTTTTAGAAAAAAGCTAAGTAGTGTCCGAAATCTCATTTTTTTTTAAATAAACGGTTACCACCGCGAGTTTTTTACATCATTATATCTAATTAATATTTGATACTTAATATCAATATCCAATAAAATAATAAAAACAACGAGTTATCGAATTATGTCCAGGTTTAGCTAATTTGATTGGCCTATGCAGCACTTACTTCTGTCTACAGCTCTTATACTTTGCAGTATGTGGAAATAATGTTCCGCTGCTCGGCTTCTATGAGCAATAGCGTGATAGTTTATATACCAATATAAGCGCAGACCCATCAAAATCGATTCACGCGATTTTACGATCCGAATATTAATTAAGCTTATACTTCGCAGTATGTGTAAATAATGCTCCTATGAACAATAGCGTGACGATATATGTACCAGCAAAATTGTCGCACTTTACGCAACACATCAGCGAAAGTCCCATAAAAATCCATCCACGGGATTTTACGTGATGCCCGGACGGAAAGACAGACAGACAAACAGACAGACAATAATTCAAAAAAAAAATGTTTTGGCTTCTGTATCGATAGTAGGTATAGTACCCCCCAATCGAAATTTTGTCAAAGTTTTTGACAAAGTGTACTTTGAGTTTTATTAAAAGTAATAATTGTAAAGATGTCATTATGTCCATACTATACGGACAAAATGGTTTTTGTTAGAGGTTGAGATAAACCTCAATAAAAAAAAACAGTGCCTATCACTACATAGTATAAAACAAAGTCGCTTCCCGCTGTCTGTATGTCCCTGTGTATGCTTAGATCTTTAAAACTACGCAACGGATTTTGATGCGGTTTTTGTTAATAGATAGAGTGATTCAAGCGTACACGTGCAAAGCCGGAGCGGGTCGCTAGTTCGATAATCCAAAAGCTTAAAGGCAATGAATCAAAGATGATTATAAATTACAAAGTGATTGTAAAGGCCTTAATTAAATGTAATATGATTAAAAAACAAAACAGCATGTCATTTTGGACGTACATTCCCTATACCTACTCCACGAAACGAACGAAAAGCCGAAAACCACTAGTTTCTAAATACTCGTTTAGTATTTACGTAGTGACATGGGATTGACTAAAGTTCCTCGTTTACTTCGAGTATCTCATTTGTAGCAACTTAAAGACATGTCTGTAAAAATAAACAAACCCTACTAATACGCTCAGTTTCCAGCTCCAGTAGATAGTAAAACCATTAGGTCGCCAGGCTAGCAGCTAAAGCTTAGAACCTCTGCGAGCTTTGCAATTTTCTTACTGTTTGTTGTTCATATTAACGAGAAAAAGAATACAGTTGCTATTTTAATGCAATAACGTTAATCGATTAATAAACTGGGGGATATAGTTAGAACTTGTACTCGTAGTATAGTGACTGATAATGTAGATCAGTTATTTTAGAAATCAAATTAAAAAGGGAAGGTATTGGGTACAGTCGCATTTGGGCCCTTCTAGGAAGGTGCTCTATGTTGAGGCTCAGAATGAACTTGGAACTAAAACCACAGCCAAGATTATTAGAAAAGTAATAAACGCAATGAATCGAGGGAAATCTCCCGGTCATGATGGTCTCAGCATTGAGCATCTCCGATTTGCTGGTCCACATTTGCCAAGAGTGTTGGCTATGCTATTTACTTTCTGTCTGGGTCATGCTTATATCCGGGTGATATGATTAAAACAACAATAGTGCCTATCGTCAAAAATAAAACTGGTGACACGGGAGATAAGAATAATTACAGACCAATATCACTTGCCACAGTCATATCCAAGGTCTTTGACAGTGTGCTTAACACTCACTTAAACAACTACATACGTGTGCACGACAATCAATTTGGCTTTCGTGAGGGACTGTCCACTGAGAGCGCCATATTGAGTGTGAAGCACACTGTGAAATACTACACGGATCGCCAGACTCCAGTTTACGCCTGCTTCCTTGATATGAGTAGGGCTTTTGACATGGTTTCCTATGACATCTTGTGGAAAAAGTTGGATGAGGTACATTTACCCACCGAGGTAATAAATATTCTAAAATATTGGTACGGAAACCAAGTGAATAGTGTGAAGTGGGCGGGTGTCCTGTCTAGGCCGTATGGGCTGGAGTGCGGGGTGAGGCAGGGGAGGTTATGCTCACCTTTACTCTTCAACCTATACGTGAACGATCTCATTGGCGCGCTCAGCAGCACGCATGTCGGATGTCATATTGATGGCGTGTGTGTCAATAACATCAGCTACGCCGACGACATGGTACTGCTGAGTGCGTCAATATGTGGGCTTAGAAAACTGGTGGCTATTTGCGAGCAATATGCCAGATTACATGGTTTGGCATATAATGTAAAGAAGAGCGTGATCATGGTCTTTGGAGCTAAGGGAAAGTACCCAGAATCGGTACCTGAAGTTAAAATAAGTGGTGTACCCCTTATAAGGGTACATCAGTTTAAATATCTAGGTCACGTACTGACCACTGGCCTTAAGGACGATGAGGATATTGACAGGGAGCGGAGGGCGCTGTGTGTGAGAGCGAACATGATTGCCCGCAGATTCAGACGTGCCTCTATGGAGGTCAAACGCACTCTTTTTGGAGCGTACTGCATGTCTTTTTACACGTGTAATCTGTGGGCTCATTTCACTCAAAGATCGTACAGCCCCCTTCGCGTCCAGTACAATAACGCATTAAGGATGCTGATGGGGCTGCCCCGCTACTGCAGCGTATCGGGGATGTTCGCAGAAGCTCGCGTGGACTGCTTCTACGCGGTCATGCGAAATTGGTGCGCATCCTTGGTCCGTAGGGTGCGGGCCAGCGCCAACACCATTCTGATTATAATAGCAAGCAGACTAGACTGCTTGTATGTGAACCACTGTTGCAAGGTTTCAGCTGGACCTTGTGACCTTGCGGTAGTGAGGTCACAAACAAAATGTATTTAGTAACATGTATATAATAACACTATGAGTCTTGTGACTTGAAATAAAGATTATTATTATTATTGGATGGCGGGCGTTGTAATTTGGGCAGTCCATTGCCCGAACGGATGAGGTTGGAGCTTTCACGGGAGGACCGAGGCCGGCTTGCAAGTACAGTCGTGGACTTGAAATTTTTACCACCCTAAGGTCTATAATTGTTTGCACATAACTTTTTCATAAGGTCGCTTTGTCGTTCGCAAAGAATTGACAGGGCAAAGATATTTTTTTCTTAATTGACATAAAAAGGTTAATTTAAAGAGGATTTATGGTAGGTAGCATAGAAAAACAAACCAGGGGCGGCAGTCTCGACATGTATCGCTATCACTTAACGACCGAAATCGGTAGTTAAGTGATAGTGATGTATCGAGTCAGTTTAACTATAGATAGGTGATTGTGTCATCGAGTTATAGAATTGAAGTATTCGAATACTCGCAACTCGAGTAAAGATTTCATTATTATTATTTCATAGTAGGTACGCGAATACTGAACCGAGTACTTAAATCGCGACCTTATGTTGTTGCCCATAAAGTCAATTCGTCGGGACCCCTCTCTTCCGAAAAATACAGGTTGTTGTGATCGCGAGAGTTTGATTGTCAAGTTGCGTTTAAAGAATTATTGGTGGTTACTAATCCGAAAAGGTGTTAAAGTACACATAATAATAAATAACTTTTGTTCTACCAATTTTCCTTGCGGATTAGTAGAGGTACCCCCTTTCCAACTAACCTTGTATATTAACATTAAAGTGACATTCGTTTTGAAGCGATTGATCTGTTAAGTGTTGGACAGTGGAAATGAGTATCGTACATTTGCTTTTTTTTTAATTTTGGCCCCTAGAAAACAAAATGAGAATAATATGTTTATGATTATACAGTATATCAGACAGTAAGTAATATGAATTCTAATTATTTAGTAGATATTTAAAATGTTTACGTTTTTTTATTTGAATTGACTGATCAATAAAACTGATCTGTATTTTATGACCCATATTTTGTATTTTTGCTTGTGTTTTTGGAAGTGAGAAACATTAGAGTAGTCGAATCCTATGAAGTACTTGAGTACCTACCTGACGCAGTACTCACATCTAGATTCGAGCCAGTGACTCGAGTTTTGAATCGATTCTCTTTTTAACGAGTACTAATTTAATCAAATACCATAAATGGCCATCTCGGCACATCACTATTTAAGTCATAATGACAATTTTTTTATTGATTTTTGTCGGAAACGTAGCGAATTCAACTGTCAAGTTTACGATTTAACGTCATTTTAGCGAATAACTTTGCGAGCAAATTGGAAAGCCCGCAAAGTATTCATTACGATCGATATGTTGTGCAAGAGATTTTTTATTTGAAAATAAACGTTTTATCTGCATAAAACGTGTTGTAGTTGTAGCAGTAGTCTCAGGCTTTATCGGGTATCAAAAGAGATGCTTAACAAGCTCATCAATAAAAAAATAATTTTAAAAAATAACGTTTATTAGCAACCAAAATGAACTACGACCATCTCTTCAACGATTTTCCACGAAATCACAAGCCAGTGCCTCTGTTTATTTTATTTTATTGAGCCGTTTCAAATATTGTTCAGCTCTGCAGCAACTTCCTTCCACGCCAACTCAAAATTCACCTTTCCTTGATGAACAGTAAATCATCTTCTGACTAAAAACGGTCGAGCATCTTATTTAGCCAGCAACACTTCTATATGGTTACTTGAAGGACGTGTTGTACGTCTACGTCTAAAACATGAATTCAAACGTAAACATTATTAAGGTAAAAAGTGTACAACAAACGACATTATAGGGCGCTTTAAATTTAGACGGTTGGTGTCGGTCCTCTGCCCCCAAGACGACCCTCTGACCCCGTGCCGCAGCGTTGCTTATGTCATGCTGCGGACGGGTGGTTGTGTTTTTTTATACAGTTGATGAGACGAGAGAGCAGTGCGTAGTCCGTACTGCCGCCCATCCGCACCGCCGCGCCGCACCGCACGACTGCAGTCCGACACCAACAGTTTAGATTTAAAGCGCCCATAGACTCTTACAATAGGTGTTGAAGGTACCTAGGCTACTTACTTTCTTACATTCTACGACAACGCACCCGCGGGCTGCCGTGAAATGAAATGAAATTTGATATATATGAGTCGGTGTGACTATCACCCATTATATGTTTTGTCTAATATGTAAACTATAACAATTTTCAATAATTAAAATTCACAAAAAAGAGCACATGACACTTAACAAATAACAACAAAGTGACAATTGACAAATAGACATGTGTCAGATATATCAAAACGAATTCAAAAACCGATTTCAAACACAAATCGATTCGTATCGATTTCACAAACTAGAAAATTCGATTTCAAAAATCTACCTTGCTAATCCAAACGCTAACGATCTCTATCACTGAACGAACGAATCCGAATCGACAAACCAAAATCCAAACGCAAACTTATGCCTAGAAAATCGCTTTCTCTCTTTCTAACATAACGGAACTTAGCGGAATAAAAAGGATAGCATGAATTTTGCGATTTAGATTTCGTTTTATTGGTAACGGAAATGATGAAATGCGATCAATATCATCTTTACTGCTAAGTTTTTAAAGACTATAATTGCGAGATAATACGTTGATGTATTTTGGTTTATGGATTCGTGTTTTTAACTAGAAATAATGTACCTATTGTTTTCGTTTAGATGAAAATCGCACAAATCGTTAGTACCTACTCCTTAGCTAAAACGAAACGAAAAAACGAAACCTAAGTACGCAACCGAATTGGCGGGGTTAGGCGCTACTGAAATCGGATTTCTAAAAACGGATTTTGAAATCGATTTTGATATCTGGAAGCTGATAAATATCAGTTTGCATTCAAAACCAAAAACGCCCATGTCTATTGACAAATACTGTGACATTTGCTAGTGTTGCAAGGAAAGAAACTTTTATGTCCATTTATAAGGTACTTTGTACTTCAAACGATAAAGGAATATAACTCAGATTATAAAACAGAAGGCAGATAGACTGACAGGAACAACGTGAGTGCGGCCAAAAAAGCAAATACAAATTCAAAAGCGAATACAATCTCGAGTCAGTATGACACGAAGCGCCGCATTGTTAGGACGTCATCGATAATTTTAATATTTATGATAATAATGCCGTCTTGCGTTTTTAAACATTGCAAAAACTGTTCCTAAAAACAAACTATAGAAGATGGAGTATCTTTTCATATGTTTTATTGATTATTTATCTATTTGGATATTATTTTACGTGATTATTATTAGTGACATCTTGGAACACAAAACCTTAACAAAAATCATTCGGTGTTGCTTGTTTATATAGAAACATTTACCCCCTAAGTTAGGAAATAAGTAAAGAATACAGGAATAACGATTTACAAAAATATTTATTTCGATTATAGTGTTTTATTTATCGCGTTTTTTGGTTGCTATGTTTGTAGGTATGTGTGTCCGTTTGTATGTGTCTTCGTAACTAAAACTACTTAATGTATTGTCTGTCTCTAATAATAATCATGTACGTCAGTCGATTTGCCAACATAAAGTAAATATAGTTATCAACAACATAATTACAAGCATTCACGACTATACTGCCATAAATCCACAAAATATTTCTATTTATCATGTTTTAGTCCGTAATCTGAGATTAATAAATTTCTAAAGTAGGTACTTGCATTAAAATACAATCTGACTCAATGGCAGAGATTCACTTTATATACATATGTATAACTCTGTATGTATCTGCATTTTTCGGAGACCGTAAATTGTTTATTTAATATAATGAAATATAATGGGAATTTTGTCATTAACATGGCAACCGTACACGCACAAAGAGGCAACGTGTTCTTATAGTGCTGTCACGCACACATGTCTACAGACGTGCCTCACATTATGGTTCAGTACAGTCTATCTGCCTTCTGTTTTATAATCTGAGGAATATAATTTCAATGTATAATAGGTGTTGCAATTATAGTTTTATGTAATTTATTTATATTTTTAAATATTTATTAGGATAAAATCATCTTTACTAATCTTCCTTAAAATTTTGGGAGATTTTTCAACAGGCATCATTTCCCTGTAAGAATACTGCACTATGAATACCGTTTTTCGGAAGCTTACCGATCGCTATCTCATGTCGAGACTGCAGCCCCAGTCTATTTAGTGAATTCAATCAAATGAGGGTGTTTACGAAAATTTGCGCCACTAGTTGGCGCCACTTTGGCAAGAGGTTTCCCATCCCAATAAAATAATGCGCGCTGTCTAAATATATTTTCTGCACAGTTCCACTAATCGTTTTCCAGTGTTTAGTTTTAAAACCTACCTATTGGATAATTTACGTGTATGGACAAAAAAAGGTTGAACTTTCAGATGTTTTTTTCACTGTTTATTTTCGCCAAATTTTAAAATATTTTTGATGATTATGTTTTGATGTTTCGCGTAATCGTCTTTACTGAAGTGATCTTTGCATATAAGACTACTATTGCAGGCGTAAACCGATCTCTACGAATGGCTACAAGCCATTGTTTTAAACGTGTTTTATCCTTAGGAAACTTAAGACCTCCCGTTTTTTTGAGCACGTAGGAACTGCACAACATTGTGGCATTTCGATTTTGAGAATATTTATTGTACTTATTTAAGTTTGTTAAAAAAAAACAAAAAATCTGACGCGAAAATATAGGCGCTCTGACACTTTTGACAGGTTTCTGGACCTGACGTCTCAGTGCTGCCGCCTAGTGGACGTCATTAAACCCTCATTCGCTCTATACAACTTTTGACGAGACACACATATCTAAAAAGGAGTTCATAATATCAAAAAGTGGTAGCCTTTTGCTAGAATCGACGTTTTACAATTTTAAAAACAAATACCTATGAAGTTGATATGACATCTTAACCCTTATTGCACACAGTGTGAGAAGGAATCCAATTTAGTTTAGTTTAATTTTCAAATCCGCGGCTGTACTGCCGGAGTGGCAGCGAATTCGCGAGCAAATCTCACGCCGGCGCCACCGCCCAAAGGTAGCTAGTAGAAGGAACAACGTGGTGATTTTAGTCGTTAATAGTCCAACATGGGGATGCACCGAGATGTAGTCGCAGTGGACAAAGGATTCACCCCGCTCTCCTTGGCTAAAGAGAACTGGCGCAAGCCTGTAGTACTTGATACTAATGGCCGCAGGGAGGTATGGCGGAGCAAGGAGCTTCACGGACGCGTCTTCCCGAGGTAAAAGGGATCCACGTTGATTTCCCAACGTTGAAAAAGTCAGTAAAGGTAAGACAAATAATAGCAAAACCAAGTTCAGATTCACGAATTTATTCTGCCAGCTGATCTAAAAACTATAGCATAACATAACTCCACGGATGTATGGGGAATACATGCGTCGGAAGCATAGAAGGGCAGGGCAGAGGACGCTGGAGTACCTACACCATCAATTCGCCGTTATGTTTAAGTCCTATAAGTAATAGATCTGGAAACTATAGAAATAATAATAATATTACGGCGAATGGCCTCATAGCCAAGAGCCTCGATCAACACCTTAAGAGGCTCTCGTTGGATGGCTGGATCAAGGGCTTGATACAAAAAGCAGTACTCCTAGATACGGCACGCATAGTGAGGAGGTTCCTTTCTCTGGAGCCCTGACTGCCGGCAGCTTGGACCTTGTTCCCGATGCCGGTGGGATACTATTTTTTATATTTTTAAATGTTTTTATTTTTATATTAGAATATTTAAAAATGTAACTAAATATGTAAAAAAATGTGAATAAAGGGTATAATATTATAATAGAAAGACCTTAATAAACCATTTTGATTGGATTTGATATCAGAATAATGATCCACTCTTGACGTATTACGTACTTACAAAAGATACTAACCAATTCTTTACATCTTGTATGTACTTACGTATACTGTCTAACACTTACAGAAAATCTTCCAGTACAATTCGCATGTACAATGTAGGTAACAGTAAATCACCTTTATATAAATGTACAGCGTTTACGTAGGTACATACTTTACTCGTAATCTTTACATACATAAGTAGATAACTTCAATATAAACTTCCTCTTAACTCACAGCGCTCATCTTTCATCTGGAACTTTAAGAAAACAAAGTTTGCAACAAAGGCGCGTTTCTTGCTTAGAAACTACCGATTTTAACTAAATATTTAAACGTGTTGATTTATTGTTTAAAGCACGTAATATTTAATTTAATAAACAGAAGAATATGAACTTCAGAGATCTGTTTGAATTTAAATAATTTGATTAAGATATGACATGAAATAAATCTTCGGTTGGGCTCTGCATTCTAGAATATGGCCCATACATTATCAGTATCTATGTTAATTCGCAGTGTTCTGGATATCTTACGACTTAACAATAAATATAGATTTATATCTTAACGTTGGTCGTTCTGCAGTTATAGCAATCCCTTTACAATCTTATGACGGTTTAGAGAACCGTTTAAACTTAGAGATAAATAATCCATATAATCTGTGAGTATTGTTTCTTTAACTTAATCTGATTTTATATCCGTGTTCTCACGAAATTTTATTTTCCCTGAGTGTGCTCTAGAGAAAATGAAATTATCCACAAGAGAATTTGAGTCAGTGACTGCCTAAACAGCAATGACTATCATAGGACTTTTGAACAGACAGCTCTTTAATGAATTTTAAGAAACGGCGACCTGAAAGAGGCCTCGGTCTTAGTGCAGGTGCTCTACATTCTGTGCCTGTGGGCGATGAGTTAGGGGACCCGTCGCCCGACCAGTAACAGGCCCGAGAAAGCGGCGCGCTGTCTTCCGTGCGCGCCTCTAGAGGACGTGGGGCAAGGTTCCACAGACCAAGAGGTCTGCCAGGGGCTGGCGGACCGAGGCCTGCCGGGGTCGCGGTGCATGCAGCTGTGAATCCCGCGACCTCGGCCAAGGTTCAGGAGAAGGAACACCGTGGGTTTTTAGCCGGTAAGAGTCCAGCATACCCTTTCGCCTTCCCCGGGCAAAGGGCACCCATGAGGATTTTCACAGGAAAAAAAAGGTGCTTTACATTCTACTTACTATCAAGTGTATGGGCAATGATAGCAATAATAGCCTAGCGGTTAAACACCTGCCTTCTACGCAAACGGGTCTGAGTTCGATCCCAGCCTGCGCTTCTGACTTTTCGAGTTCATGTGCGGATCATAATTTAAATTCACGAACGAACGAACGAAAACATAATGAGGAAACCTGCACACATGAGAGGGCTCCAAGCTGTTCTCGATGGTGTAGTTCGCCAACCGAGAAGTGTGAAGGACTAAGGCCTAAATCCTTCCCATTCTGAGAAGAGGCCCGTGTCCAGCCGTGAGACGGCAATGGACTGATGATGATGATGTATGGGCAGTGGTGTCCCACTGTACTTTAATAAATACTGTTGGATACCTCAGACTCAGGACATATTGGAATAATTAAATCCAACGGCCAAGCGTAATGAATTTGGGATCATAACCGCACATCGTATTATACAGCAATTTGTAGAGAAAACCAATGTTGAATGAACATAAAACGGGTTCATACTGTAGAAAGTTTATTGTCTGCTAGAACATAATACCGCTTGGAGTTTTTATGTTTTAAGTTTCTTCTCAATATGTTACAGTTTACAGCAAATTAACAAGTTCCCTAGTTTATTCAAGGAAAGCACTGCACGCTTGGTGGTAGGATCTATACGATCCGCCTGGCTAGCTACCACCCTCGCAATAAAGTCCGGCGCCAAGCAGTTTACCATGTTTCGTCGTGTGTATACAAAGTGAGAATGATGACACAACAATAAATGATGTTGAGAGAGTGTTCTATGATGTGTTCTAGTACCGTACACAATAATCAGTTACTTCCAAGCACATTTTTGTCGCATGATTTTTCAATTTCACTCATCCATGTAGATAGAGGGACGCTGAAGTGGAAACTTATGTTAACTATATCCGTTCTACACGTGGAAATAAATATAATTATGGTTTAAACGGGTCATATATTTACATAACTTCGCGTAGAGATCTTGATATTCGTAAAATTATTAAATCATACGAAAATCCCTGTGACTAAACTATTGAATGTACATGATTGATTATTTGTGTTCGGTCGTAAAACCCGTCATAGAATACGTGGTATCATTTAAAATTGTATCGTCATCCCCACTTTGTGTAAGAGCCAGAGAGGTATAGGGGCATCACTCTATACATATATCTGTATGTTGGAGTCGTGTGCTCCATCTTAGGCCCTGTCTGCGCTTAAAAATAAAACTTTTTAATAGCTTAGCTGGCAAAAGAGATGGGTGGCGGCGACATTCATCAATACACTGATAGCAGTAAACTGTAAATATCTATCTGATTTCCGCAAAACTAAGGCTGAGATCTATAGATCCAACTTGGACTTAGCTTAGACTTTGCTCAGACTTTACTCACGCAATACTTTGCTAAGTGTATGCTTAGCATAATCTTAGATTTGGAATTTATAGACGTATCACGTTGAGACAATGCTGAGCTTAGGCTAAGCATTCGCTAAGACGGCCGATGTCAAAATACAAGTTAATGTTTCGTTTCAAGCATTACATTCTTGATTTTTCTTTAAAAATGTTTAACAATAATAACATGTAAATAATCTAGAACTACGCTCATATTTCTTCTATGTATTATTATTATAAGAATAAGCAGAAATTGGCATGCTTATAAGTGTTTTTTTTTTTTTTATAAACGAACACAATATTATATTCATTGAAACGGATCGCATCGTTTTGACATCTGCAATTTGTCGAAAAAAAGTAACTTTTAATTCATTTTTATACATTTTAAACTTAGAAAAACTTGTTTTATGTGATGTTATACTACCTAATTGTTTTTATCTTAACTAATTCAGAATTAGTTATCGACATCAAGGAAATCTTCCCTAATCTGGTATTACTGAGTTGAGTCTGGTCACTTTATAATACTAAAAAATTAAAAAGTTGTGTAAATATAATGATGGTAAAGTAAATTACGGACCATTATTTTTTGTTAGGATAATAGTAACCTAAGTATTTGCTAAGTCGTCGATTTTGTGAACTTAGACTTTGCTAAGCATTTGCTAAGCACGCACTCAGATGAATTCAAAGACGGCTCTATAAATACTGACTTTGTCATAAGTCTAAAGTAAAGTCTGAGCAAAGTCCAAGTTGGGTCTATAGATCTCAGCCTAAGAGAATCTCCATCTCTAAAGCCGGGTCCGCTGCGCCGTGTTTTCGTGTTTGCAAACAGGATAACATTGTTTGCTAACCGAATAGGGGCGTGGCCTAACAGTTTTATTAGCAAAATTGGCGCTACGGACCCGGCTTAACATTGTTTGCAAACCGAATAGGGGCGTGGCCTAACAGTTTGTTAGCAAAATTGGCGCTACGGACCCGGCTTAACATTGTTTACTAACCGAATAGGGGCGTGGCCTAACAGTTTTGTTCGCAAAAACACAATAACATGTTAGAAAATTGGCGCTGCGGACCCGGCTTAAAGGTTATCGCTAGGTTTTTAAAATCTCAAATGTAAATGATCGCTTGCTTATGAGTATTTGACTTGCTTTCCCGACACTGGCAATTAGGTACCCAGCTTGTAAGAAACTGGAATAAAGAAGATAAGCTGTGCTCGTAATACGAGTATTTGATTAAATATACTTACATTAAACAATGATTTATGCGCAAGTAGTGTTTCAAATTTAACTGTAGCATTATACGCCTTCAGGGATCATATGTATTCATTATGTGTTTACTTAAAAACACACAGCGTCGATATGAAGATGATTTTGTGAACGTACTTATTAATCCCTGCTCTATGGTATTATACCTGTTTGTCACCGGCGAGGGGCCAATATTTTTTCATATTTTTATGAGGTATGTATGGCAACCCTTTTGAACTGTCATAGCGTTTTGTGAAATTCCCGCTCACCGGTCGAAAACTTTTTTCGCTTCGGCAAAAGTGAATTTTCTTAAGTTTTCCCGTACGTATCGACGTAATTTTGGAGTGCGGAAGTGCAAAGTTACGGATATGTTAGTAAAATAAGTGAAAATGCGACGATTCGTGACTTCGAATCGTATTCTCACGGAGAGAAGTAAAGTCCCGATTCCCGATACATTAGATCAGGTCAATGGAGAGGCAAACTTTACAGTCAGGACCTCAGGTGGTAAGTAAGCCGTTCCCGCCCAGCTAGAGGACAAGAAAAAACCACAATAGGACATATTTGACTCACGAATAGTAAGTCAAACCACCAAGTAAGTCAGATTTCAAATTATTTGCAATATTCTGTCCCATAAAATTATGCAAACCAAATCTCTCTTAATATCTGAGTGGACATCCACTCTGACCGTTCCTTATAAGGCGGTACCGTCTAGCTCCACGGCGGAGTTTTTAGTCAATCCTAGCTCTGGGCAACTAGACTAAGAAAACCACGAGATGGTGACCGATACTGCAAAGATAATCAAAAGTGTAACTCCATGCATTGTTCAGACACTTTTTACACAGAAAGTCAGTGTAGCAGAGTTCTGAGTTCTCTAGTTAATGGTCAGTGGACCAGCGGTCTAGTGTTGAAATCTTTATTTTAAAATTTTAAATACTTATGATTGGATGGAACTAACATGTTCAAAAGTGTGGACTTAATAGACAGATTTCAAAGATCTGAAGTTAAACAAAGAGTTTTTTGTCTTCTCAATTGGGGAAAGGACTATTTAATTGGAATCTTAAAAATGGTAAATTGAGCCAACAACTCACTTGGCAAATTAATGTAAAGAAATATATTTTAAAAATGAATAAATAATAAGTTTGTTTGGCTTTGATCAGCTTTTACAATTAGTTTAGTAGTTTGTGGATGTACCTAATACATAGGTAACTTCTAAGGTATGAGAAGAGTTCTAACTGTAGAACATCTCTTTGATTGCATTGTGATTTGGCACATTTTGTACATTAACATCAGTTATACAATCCTTGGGGGTACAAGTACCTAACTCAGTATGACTACTTACTGAAAGAAAGTAAACAATATAAAGTCTTTAACGGAGAACAAGCCTACCCCACCTACATCAATGCAACTCAGATAGGATAACCTATAGACTGATAAAACAAGACTCCATAGGAGATTCCTAAAGGAAACCAGACTTAATAATAAGAATAATAGTCCTTTCCTTCCAATAAGAAATTACTGTCAGTATTTAGATATTAAGGGGAAGAAAAACAGCATGTATAGTTCTAGGAACAGACTGCTTTATAATTATAATTTTTCCCTGGTTCTGACATTCAATTCTTGAATGAGCCCTCTGATAATAATATATCCTTCCACAAGTATAATAAGGTGATACAGTACCAAAGTCACACCGGAAATGACACAGATAATAAAATACTTGAAGGAGTAACAGGTGCACACCCACACAGACAGGCATCAGAAAATAAAAAACTGGCAAGCCTACGCTTCCTGTTGAAAATGTTTCAGTACCATAGAGCAGCGGTGGCCTCCGCCCTGTTTTCGACCTCCGTGTACTGAACATGTATGTTCATTCATACCAAGAATTTCTGACTAATTTTTCATGCCGTAATATCAGAGGTTTGGCAGGCATAAGTTTGCATAGTGGAATTGGATATTTCCAATGCATATTATTTACATGCCAAGAGCAAAATGCCCTTGTTAACACATTTTACCAGGGTGAGTTACTACAAATTTCATCTCTCCCTTTTGGGCGATGAATTGGTATGTATTGCTCATAAGAAAATTCATGCCAATTTGCCATTAATCTTTAGTCTATCTAAAAGATTTCTCCTTGGTCCATCAGGACTAGTCCAAATTGATCTGTCAGACTGCGGAAGTCTTCAGACTCTTGGAGTGGACCAGTGCAAGTTGATCTGTCAGACTGTGGAAGTCTGCAGACTCTTGGAATGAACCAGTGCAAGTTGATCTGTCAGACTGTGGAAGTCTTCAGACTCTTAGAATGAACCAGTGCAAGTTGATCTGTCAGACTGTGGAAGTCTTCAGACTCTTGGAATGACTGGGAAGGCAACTAAAGTACCCAAAATTGATACTGAAACTAGTACATCAAATGGAATACCAGAATAAACCAAATAGCATTGCCCGAAGAAAAAATATGGAAAGATAGGGCTTATTAGGCGATACTTTGAAGAGAATTTATGCGAAAGTAAATAAAAATTTACTAATTCAATTGAATTTCGCCGTTTTTGGTCCTCAAGGGGCTGACTACACTGTCAGTACCTTAAAATTTTCCTGGAATGCTTCAAGCGAGATGCTTATTCCGCAACCATAGAATGAGTCGAGTGTTGGCACCAAAGGTGTTAAACAATTTTAGGCCGCCAAGACCACGACGGTTTTACACCAACGGCCATGCCTTCTCTTCTTGACAAACGTCGCAGCGGACGCGGGTTTGGGACGCCCAGTTGATCGATACTCAGATGTCAGGCATCTGAATGGGAGAACAGGGTAAATAGCCTTTTTAATTGGAAAGAGCTGTTAGCAGTGTATGTGTCGATTCGGAATCGATCACATGGTCTGTAATGTTTATTTTTTGTTTAATTATTATAACCTTTTAGTCCAGTCTGATATTCGGACAGTGTGGATCGAAGGTGGAATACGATCACTGAGTTTTCTCAATATAAATCGCAAGTTGCTGAAGTTGACAAGGAAATCAGATTTCTATCAGCTCATTACCTCTCGGAGGGGTACAACTGCACAGCCGATTGCCTCTCAAGACAACGGCTATTTAAGTGGAGTCTGTTTCCCACTGCAACAAACCGATTATTACATCGTTGGGGCACTTCAGACGCAGATCTCTTCTCGTCTGCAGAAACAACCGTGTTCAACAGATACGTCTTGCTAGATTGCAGACATCACTTAACATGAATTTTGAATTCGCGAATTCCGTCATTCATAATTGGAAATTTCGCCTAGGGGGGATATTTCCTCCCCCAATTTCACTCCTCGAGTTATAGCGCTACTAAACAATGCCAGAGACCAATATATTACTACCATAACACCACTGTGGGAAAAAACCTATTGGTTAGCGTAGCGGATATGAAGTCACGAAAGCCTAGCCCTAGAGCCGCCAGTGACCATAGAAAGACTTTCGGAGAGTCCAATAGATCCAGCATCAGGCTTACCTCCAGCTCATAGCTTATGTACACCATCTGACCCCTCAGGCTAGGTTAGTTGGAGGTGGGGAGAATAAAACCACTGTTGGTCAGAGATAGATAAACAGCTGTTAAATACCAGATGGAGGCATGGATAATTGACACCTACTATCCAGCCATTAGAAGTTGGTGATTTGATGTGTTGATGATGAAGTCAATACTCAAAGAGTCACAGATACAACAGATAGCTAGATTTCTTGCCTATTTACATGTACAGATCTTGCCTACAGTTAGCTACACATGTATAATTCAGTTGGCATCACATAAATCGTAATTTTTTTTTACATTTTGTCAAATGAAACAAGAACAAGCAGAAGATCATACACTTCTGAAGCAAGTAGTGCTATATAATAATAAGGCTATAGCCACAGCACAACTACTGAATCTGAAGCCACCAGTATGGCATCCTCAAGTTGTCTTCAATGTAGCTTTTCTTGTTTTAGTATTTAAAAGACAAGTGTATGGTCTCACCTTACTTGAAAAACATGAGAATTCTATATTTCTTTCAGCAAATAATATAATCCTAAGGCTAGTATTAGCTTCTAGGACTAGCTCGGTTTTGCATAGCCAATCAGGATGGCTATTGCTCATCTAATTTTCCTATCAGGAGAAATGAAAAGCCAAGAAGACAGATTACAGTACGACTTATATATTACAATAATTGGTGAATTAGTCTCTACTTCTTAAACTGTTGTGAGGGATTGGTAAAGACCTGTTTTGAGTGATATAGGAGTAGCAGCTACCTTAGGATCATTCAGGTCTACAGTAGCCTCAACCGGATAGAGTCTGGATAGAGACTCGTCCTATGCATGATATGCTGTCTATATGTCTTATGTGTAGGAGAAACTGGAAGTTAACATATTTTCAGGAAATCCTATTGTAAAGAAATAAGAATGACTACAAAGGAACCTTATTGCTCTTTGAGAATCTTCAGCTTTCTCATATTCTGAAGGATTAATTATTGATGTAATGTCATGTGTTGATTTTATTATGAAGAAGTTAAATTGTTTTTGATTTATGATATTATAATTATTACAAGACATTTCTGTTAAGAAATTGTAAAGATTTATTCTCTCTAAGACTGATTGAACATCAACAGTGAGATCACTTTAATATAAGTAGTTCTCTTGTGCTTCTTTAAACATTTATTATTCCATCACATAGCGTTTTGTGTTTGTCACCAGCAGATATCAAACAAGTCTTCATATCGACGCTGTGTGTTTTTAAGTAAACACATAATAGAATATTTTGAATTAGAACAAAATTATTATTATTTGTTGAAAGAAAAACACACAGCGTCGCAGGAATATCTTCCTGGTGAAGAGACTATGACAGTTCAAAAGGGTTGCCATACATACCTCATAAAAATATGAAAAAATATTGGCCCCTCGCCGGTGACAAACAGGTATAATACCATAGAGCAGGGATTAATAAGTACGTTCACAAAATCATCTTCATATCGACGCTGTGTGTTTTTCTTTCAACACATAATAATAATTTTGTTCTAATTCAAAATATTCTATTTTTATTTCAAGAAGGGTTTTTAATATTAGTAATGTTGTTTACAATTTATATATTTAAATAGGTATTTATTTGTACGTATGTATATTTATTGTATTTTATGCATTTTATGTAAGTTTATTCTATGTTTTATTCTTTTTGTATTTATGTGGTTCTTTGTGTATGTATAATTTTATCTGTTTCTTTTGTTATTACACACTATTGTCTACATTTCTTGTTCTAAATTCTCCTCTCACAGGTCTGCTGAGAGATTTATTTTAGAAATAAGCAGTGCCTTTGTACGGTGAGGTCCTAATTAATTATCTTTTATTAAGTGTTGCGTGTAAATAAATAAAATAAGGAATAAACCGAATTTAAACAATAACCAATTGACAGCTTGATCACCTCGCTTTATACTATAACCTATCGAATTAATATGGCAGTGTCATTAAAGTGGTGTATGTAATTAATATAGGCGTCACTCTGTTTAATTAGGGCCAATTACGTGTCTCCATTAGCATGCCATGCTTTGTGCTGACTGATCTGATTTCCTGGTAGCCTGCCGCAACTTTATTTAAAGTTTATACGGTTTTATAGAGTAATTAATTAATGGCTCTTTAAGTATGTAAAAGATAAAGCAATAAAATCGGAAAGAGGAGCGGTTCTCTCATTACAGTTATAGCTAATATTGGTATGTCAGGATTGCGAGCATGGTAAAATAAAGTAAATAAAACCAACACATACTCTCCACCACTGAGATTACTTATGTTTGGGTTGTAGTTAGTAACATGAACTAGGTCACAATATAATAATTTACACAATTACACAAGATCAGAAAATAAGGACAAGCTAGTCAGATATAAAAGGTCAGACTTCTTCAATGGATCGACACAGAATAAAAATAAATAGTTTGAGTTTGAATGCTCCGCTTCGTCGAATGACCACCGCCTTTATAACATCGGGTGCGTTGATCCTTATCGACGTCTACCGTCCTTTGTCAACATTGTTCAGTGTTACCAGCTACCGATAACAAGCTGATTAATCTGGAGGCACTTATGTACGAGGCAAGTCGAGCTAGCACATACATAGTGCGAAGGGCCCGGGTGTAAATAGTGGTGAAACAGCCATGCTGCGTAGTGACCAATGCGTTCTTTAACTATACAAGGTTAGTCAGAAAGGGGGTACTAATCCGAAGGTCACTTATAGTATTACTGATGACTGTTTTATAGCAAGTATTAAAATTTCAATATTCGATAATTTTTATTTCCACGGAAAATGTTTTTTTTTTTTGTTTTTTCAACAAATCTTTAAGTATCCCAGTTTTAGTTACGAATTCAGAAAATGAAGCTTCTAATCCGTGACCCTAAATATGACCTAAAACGTAAACACAGCTGATCTTATCTGAGGATAGATTGAATTTAGCGTATTTTTTTTTAATCTTTGAGCAGCTATTTCTCTTAAACTATTGACTTTTGGGGAAAGTTGTAGAACAAAAGTTGTTCATTATGATGGGTACTTTAACACCCCTTCGAATTAGTTTAGTACCCGCTTTCCGACTAACCTTGTCGAATTAGATAGAGAACAAGGTTGTTGTGAATATCAGCATCAGTATCCGCAGAACTTCAGCATCATTTTCAATATCCGCATTGATCAATTCTGGTTATTAATACTGAAGTTCGAGTCCTAACATGACCTCAGAGGGAGCGGGGCTTATGACACGTGTTGTTATTTGTTATTAAGTCACAAAATTAATAGAACAAAGTCTTTTATTTCAATAATGATGAAAACTGTTCAACATTCTGATACAAATATGTAGTCAGTACATTTTACCTGTTTTTTAAAGAAAATAACTAAAATCAGATGTCAATGATAAAATAAACTCTTTTGCAAAAAAAACGGGCACTTCAGATTTTTTTCTCTACTTCAATGAAGAAGAACAAGAAATAGGTTTTATTAATTTGACGATGTATTGGCATGTTATTTGAAGCATCCTGGCATGATTCTTTACGTTCCAAATTTAAAATTTGAAATTAATAAAAGAAAAATAATGATTATTGTGGATTATTCTAAAATTGCTTATGGCGCGAATTGCTGAAACGATTTTTAACTGATTACGATATTTTAAAACTTTTTGGATATTTGCTGCAAATTAAACAATTTAATCTTTCTTTTTACATTAAATACCACTTTTTGATATGAGTGATAAAGCGATAAGGGCCGGTAAAATTATAGCCCTACTTGAAGAAGGTTGTTCGCAAACTTACGTGTCTCAGCGGCTAAATGTGAGTCGTTCAACTGTCCAGAGGACTTGGCAACGGTATCAAGAGACCGGTTCGGTCAAAAAAAGACCCGGTTCGGGAAGAAAACGATGCACAGAACCAAGAGATGACCGCTTTTTGGTGAGTCAGGCGTTGTGGAATCGTAAGGCGTCAAGTGTGGACCTGAAGAAGAGCCTTGAAGAAGTAAGAGGAGTAGAAGTTAGCTTGTGGACGGTCAGGAGGAGGCTTTTGGCTGCCAATATCAGGAGTTACCGCCCAGCTCGGGGCCCTAAATTACTCCGTGAGCACCATGTTGCTCGACTTCAGTTTGCTCGGAACTGTGCTTCATGGACTCTTGAGGACTGGAATAAAGTATTGTTTTCTGATGAAGCTAGAATCTCTTTGTGTGGAGAGGACCGACGCCGGCGAGTGCTGCGAAGACCACGGGAACGCTATGCGGAAGTGTGTTTCGAAGAAATCACTCCTTATGGCGGAGGCTCCATTATGTTTTGGGCAGCAATTAATTCGACGGAGCGTACGGAGTTAGTTTTCATAGAAAATGGAACATTAAATGCACACCGGTACATAATGGCAGTCCTAATTCCATATGCACAACCCACATTGACTGCACTTGGGGAAGATTCCATTTTTATGGACGACAATGCTCGCCCGCACCGTTCTGGCGACGTGGAAGCGTACATGCAAGAAGTTGGGATGGGTCTTTTAGATTGGCCAGCTCGAAGTCCTGACCTGAATCCAATTGAGCATGTCTGCGATGTTCTAAAGAGACGGGTAAGATCAGTGCAACCTGCTCCACAAAACATCAGGGAGCTAAAAAGAGTCATTGCAGAAGAGTGGGAACGTATTCCTCAAAACGTTATTAAAAACATCGTGGAAAGCATGCCCAGAAGGATTCAAGCTGTGATTTTGGCAAGAGGAGGTCACACTCGTTATTAGGTTTTTACATTTGTAACTTTATTTAATTAAAAAAGTAAAAAAAAAAACTTGTCTTTATTGCCGACCACTTCTTATTATTTGGGCGTGTACATCGGTTTTAAAGAATCCATCGTTTTTTTTCTTTTAATTGCCCGAATTCACTTCACGCGCATTAATTTACACGATTATAAGTATACAGACTACGTCAAAGAAATAAATTTCATTTAATTAACTCAAATCGACCTTAGAACGTAAATTTCCTTAGGTGCCCGTTTTTTTTGCAAAAGAGTGTATAAACATCAGCTGATTTGAAAAAAATACCATCAGCAACAACTACCATTGCATCATCTATCTATACTATTAATAAAACTCGAAGTGCACTTTGTCTGTACATTAAATATTTTTCCAAAATTTCGATTGGTATCGGGGGTACTTACTTTACTATCGATACAGAAACGATAACATTTTTTTTTTTATTATTGTCTGTCTGTCTGTTTGTTTGTCTGTCTGTCCGGGCATCACTTAAAATCCCGTGGATGGATTTTGATGAGACTTTCACTGATGTGTTGCGTAAAAAGCGACAATAATGTAGGTACATATACCATCACGCTATTGTTCATAGGAGCCGAGCAGTGAACATTATTTCCACACACTGCGATGTATAATCACGTTAAATTCCATTAATGGATTTTGATGCGACTTTCACTGATGTGTTGCATAAAGAGCTGCGTTTTTGCTGTAATGTATACCATCACGCTACTGCTCATAGGAGCTGAGTAGCGGAACATTATTTCCATATATTCCACATACTGAGACATGTAAGCTTAATACGTCGGATAGGTTATTATCCACGATAAGCTTAATAAGTGAGATACGTACATGATAGGTACATGGTATACGGGTGAGATTATTCATAACATCAAACAAAAATATTACCATTTAAAAAAGTATAGGAAATTTAACGCAGATTTTAACCTGCAAATGTTTAAATATTACAGACAACAGATAAAAGACCTTATTAAATTAGCTTATAGTAATTTTATCAAGCGAACAGAGAGGGATATAAAAAAGAATCCAAAGAATTTTTGGACGTTTGTAAAGGATCAGCGGTCTTCCAGAAGTTCTTGTACTGAATTTGAGTATGAGGGTGAGTTTGTGACCGGTTGCAGTGCTGCTAATGCGTTTGCCAGTTATTTTAAATCAGTTTTCTTATCTCAACAGCCCAATTTGTCTACTGACGTTGCTGAAAGCAAAGCGTCTAGTTCATTATGCTCCTCCCGGATTTCACTTGACCATATAAGTTCGGCTGATATAACGGTTGCTGTGAAGCGACTGAAGGCTGATTCATCTGGTGGGCCTGACGGCATACCACCTTTTATCGTAAAAGACTGCATATCTGCCTCTGAAAAGCCCCTTTTACACATTTTCAATTTAGGTTTAAAGACTGCAACATATCCAGCTTTATGGAAACTGTCACGTGTCACACCTGTACCCAAGGATGGCCCCAAATCACAAATTGTCAACTACAGACCCATTGCTGTGTTGTCGGCATTCGGGAAGTTGTTTGAATCAATCTTGAATCGGCATATTACTAGGCAGGTTGATCCACTACTAAGCGACTGCCAGCATGGTTTCAGGGCTGGGAAGTCAACCACTACCAACTTGGTGAATTTTGTGGATTATACTGTCACTGAAATGGATAGTAATAAGCAAGTAGATGCAGCATACTTTGACTTTAAAAAAGCCTTTGATCGTGTCCATAATGACGTGCTTTTGAAAAAGTTTGCAGCCATAGGATTTACGCCAAATCTTTTAAAATTGTTTGCCAATTATTTTAAAAACCGTAAACAATACGTTCAACTTCTCGGCTATCGGTCAGACCCTTATGAGACTTGTTCTGGTGTCAGTCAAGGCAGTACGTTGGGACCGACACAGTTTCTTATAATGGTGAACGACTTGCCGGATGTCGTCAGGACAGCCAAGTGTCTCATGTTTGCAGACGATTTGAAGCTATTCTTGGGCATTGGGTCCATAAAAGATAGCGACGCGCTCCAGCGGGACATTGATAATGTTGTAGCGTGGAGTGCGTGCAACTCTTTAGAGTTTAACTTTAAGAAATGTAAAACCATAACGTTCACTCGATCTCGTTCACCCAACGCTTACACATACAATGTCTCTGATGTTCCGCTTGAACGTGTCACAAAAATTCGGGATTTGGGGGTCATTCTCGACACTAGTATGACTCTCAATACTCACATAACTATTATCTGTACTAGAGCCTATAAGTCACTGGGATTTATTATGAGGCAATCAGCACGCTTGCAGGATAGGGGGGCAATCATGGTCCTATACTTTGCTTATGTGCGCAGTATCCTGGAGTATAACTCAGTTATTTGGGATCCACACGAGATAAAGTATCGGACAATGATTGAGAGAGTTCAACGAAAATTTGCTCGTTTTTTATATAAAAAACTATTCGGCTACTATCCTTTTTTGTATCCTTCGCTGTTCGTTTCTGGTATGGTGGGTTTAAACACACTAGAACTAAGGCGTAAATGTGCTTTGATGATCCATTACTACCTAGTGTTAAATAGCAGGGTCAACAACCCTACAACCCTTGCTCGTTGTTCCCTCTCAGCACCTGATCAATAAATACACTCGGCTGCGTAAGCGTCGTCTATTGGCGGCACCGCCGGTACGTACATGTACTGCTCAATACGCTCCCACAAGTCGTGCTGTATCAATGCTCAACGCCCTGATTGCTCAGCAGCCAGATGTTGATATTTTTAACAACAACCTTAAACAGTTTGTTGTTTACTGTTTCGATTTCTTGATGATTTGATCATTGAGAGTCATATTTAAAATTATACCTAAAGAAATAACATGTTAGCTTACTGTACGTGTTGGGTAACTGTAAGTACAGTAAGCAATTGCTTTTTAAATAAATAAAAATAAAAAATAAATAAATACGTATTATCACGCTACTTACAAGGAGGATTGAGCAGACGATTCCTCTAAGAATATCATCTAATTTCAGAGAATTTGTCAGAAATCAGCGTAGCAGAATGCTGTAGTGAGAGATCGGTGGTCGTACATGTTCTGCGTCCGAATCTCAGTTTTCAAATTAGCTTTTTGTAATTTTTTTTGGTCCTTGTTGTCAGTAATTATAAAAAGCCTGTCATCGCCGTGGTTTATTTAATAAGTGATAACGGTTTATTTTTTACCTATAACTATAATAACAATCAATCGATAGCTATAAATATGTAAGCACCGTGTAACATATTAACTCACAATAAATATCAATATACAATTATAATCCGTTTTAGCAAGGAAATGTGTAGAATTAGGTTTTATGAATCTGAACGGTCAATCAAGATGAGCTGAAACTCTACTTGAAGAAATGGTTCAAAAGATATCAGTGCGCCGGTGGGCTGCTTTTGTTTATTATTGTAATATATTGAGTACATTTATTTAGTTGCTGCGACACAGTGTTGTTTTCCGACTTCCACGCGGACGGAGTCGCGGGCACTGCTAGTACCTAATAATCGTTTATAGAGTTAATTAAAGAACTAATCTTGGGGATCTCACAGCTTTTAACGCGGTGTAAAAAGACTAGAGAATTGGCTACATTTCTTTAGACATTTCATTACAAGAGGCTTTACGAGCGACGGTACGATTAAGTACGTCTGGCGCTCTCTGGGCAGTCAGCCACACTACCAAGCTTGCTGACGGACAAATTTTTACATCATGGCCAGAGCTTTCTCATATACACGAGAGAAGAAGAAAAAGAAGAATTACATTGGTAATGTTTTGATAAAGGTACGAGTTCGTAGGCGACTGCATACAGCAGCAGCAGACCTAGCGACACATCGCTCGACTACACGTCGTACGACCGCAGACGACGTGTCGCCCGAACGTAGATAAGTAGTGCCACCGACGCTGGAGCGACGACACGTTGAATCTTTCTCAGAAATGAGTTTTTTCAATTCCGAGGAAGAAAAACTGATAAACAAGGTGGCCCAATATCCTGCACTGTACGATGCATCTAACAAAAACAAAAGACACATCTTGTCCCACGGAACATTCAGAACTAAATGGAATACGACATGTCGTCTCCTGCAGCCATCTGCAGTTGGGTTCGGAATCATGACCACAGCGACACGTCGTCTGCTGCTGCTGTATGCGGTCGGCCACGAACTCGTACCTTAATCCTTATTTTTAGTAATACTATTTCTGTTGTCAATTCGTCGTCATTGACAGCGTCGTTGGGCACGAGCTGTGTATGAGATCCTGGATTCGTTCCCTAGGTCGGGCACAGTGGTATTGGGTTCTTCGGTGTGGAATTTCTCTGTAGCAACCTGGAGTCTGGATTTGTGCCCGGTTGATGGCAATATACATGATTATTTTAAATAATCACCTCACGCAATCATGAATAATTTATTTATGATTGCGTGTGGTGCCGGACGTAAATAATATCACTACTCCATCTCCTCCCATAGGTGTCGTAAAAGGCGACTAACGGATTCACTAGAGGATGGGCAGCAGCGTTCTCTGAGTACTTTAACAATCATACTGCGATCGCCAACCCGCCGCCAAGCGTGGCGATTATGGCAAACCCCCTCAACATGGCTTGGGGGAGGTCTATGATCAACAGTGGACGTCTTTCAGCTGAATGATGATGATGATGGTAATAGGCTCGCCCCCTTTGACATGGGACTTAAACATAACAGCGAAATGAGGGTGTACTATACACCTCTGCCCAACCCTCCGGGGAATACAGGCGGAAATGTATCTTATTTGTTGTGGATCATAATTTAACAACAGAAATATTCACAAATAGAAAGCCGGGTACTCACTAGTGAGCTGTAACGTAAAGTAACGAGGTTCTAGTATGTACGTGATGTCCACATTGACTGTTAACCGTAACAGCGAGCCGGCCTATCCGTATTCATTTGGAACTCCACGATGTCGGACGAACTATCTATCACTTCAGCAGCGTACATATTAATGCACTCATTACTCGATAATTATAAAACTGCCACTAAGATAGTGGATTCATCATATGAAACTGAAATAGAGAGTATTTGAAAGAAGTAATCTACTGTGAGAGTGAGTACCCGGTTTAAAGCTCAAAATCACACTTTTAATTTCTAAAATAATACCTACTTATTCTTTAAAACAAGACTTTACATAACCATTTCGTTAACATTTTCATTAACAATAATACGCAACACCTACCGTGTTACAACTGTATAATTTCATCGAAACTTGGTATCTACTTAATTTACACAGTAAATATTACTTTTTGATATGCGGAACGTGCTCCCAGTCTTAAATAGTTGCACAGTTTCAACTGTTGGACGGTTGCATTGTACTAACTTTAATACAATGTAACTTCTCCGTGTTTATATTCAAAAGTGCATTAAGTACTCGTAACTTCTGACTTTGTTGCCTACTCCGTGAAGTTTCTCTTCGGCTTCTATTTAAGGTGAACTTCAAGAAGTATATTTTATATTCGGATATTTAGTTAACTGAGGCGAAAGTACAGTGTTATTATATTCCATCATGTTCATAAGTAAATTCTTATTCTGTTGCCATTCTGGCGCGGTGCCAGGGTTCGCTTAGCGTGGGACCGTTGGGCTAATGAGCATTTACAAGCATACAACTAGTCCCCTAATCCTTTATATAATGAGTTTCTGGTTATATCCTTATATCCAGAGCTTTCTGACCTCTGCTACCCCAAAAGGTAAGAAGGGAAAATAGATTTTCGTAGTGTTGTTATTAGTGTAAAATATTTATGGCCGGTTCCTATTTTTACTGAGCGTTATTGGTTAAAATTAAGATTCTTGTATCTTAACCAATAATAAAGCAATACCCGCTATAGCTTAACATAAAAGACCCTCCCATACGTAAGTAGTAATCGCACTTAAGATTAGCTTACGATTCTATTTATATGCTACATTTGGCAATTAAAAATGCTACTATTGGTAAGCAAAACGATTTGTTCTTGGTCATAGGAACCGGGCATTAATCACCAGACTGCATACGTTAAAAGAAACTTATACCTACAAGGTTAGTCGGAAAGGGGGTACTAATCCGAAAAGGTGTTAGAATACCCATAATAATGAATAACTTTTGTTCTACAACTTTCCCCAAAAATCAATAGTGTAAGAGGAAGAGCTGTTCAAAAATTTCATAAAAATTCGCTAAAATCTATCCGTCCTCAGCTACGATCAACTGTGTTTAGGGTTACCATCCGTCCGGATTTGTCCGGACATGTCCGGACTTCTAGACTTTTGTCCGGACTTTGTCCGGCTCCTTAATTTGTCCGGATTTTTTGGCTTAGATGGAATACGAGTAATGAAACTTGCTTATGTAATATTTTCAAATAACTTTTTAATCTTTATTAACTTCTTATTCATCTAAAAACAAAATATAAATCTTTAACAATCAACAGGACTTTTCAAATTTCTAAATGGTAACCCTGTGTTCACATTTTATGTCATATTAGGGGTCACAGATTAGAACCACCATTTTTCGAATTCGTTACTAAAGCAGGGATGAATAATTTTTGAAAAAACTATAATAAAAATTATTTTGCATCGAAATAAAATTTATCGTATTTTAAAATTTTTACACTTGCGTTTAAACAGTCATCAGTGATATTAAAAGTGGCTCGCGAATTAGAACCCCCTTCCTGACTAAGTGCGTATACACGTAGAAAGCGGGTTGCCGGCGCCGATCCGTCAGCGCTTGTCAGTGCTGGTCCGCGCAGTCGGCGCAGGTATTCTCTATACTGTGTGGCGAACCACCGACAAGCTCCGAACTGCGCCGACAAGCTCCGACCTGCTCCGATCAGCTGGTAAGCCGTCATTTGTTGATGTATTTGCGCGAATTTGTATTTGGAACAAGGCGTACGCTGGTAGGTCGACGCAGGTTACCTGCTTTCTTTATGTATACTTACTTTATATGTATATCCTTGTTTATAATAATTGTTTTTTTTTTTATTAAGTGACTTAGTCGCATTTGTCCCTAGTCGTAGGGGAAGGGAGGGCAAGATGAATATAGCGGGCAACATGAATCATTCTTATAATTTGCTCTATCGAATCAGTGTACACACGTCCATAGCGCAAGTAGACGCGCGGTGAGGCGGGGGCTCGCAAACCAGTACGAACCGGACTGCCAGCGCGTGAGTACGCACGTCAGCGACAAAAAACAATACGAACTCTCGACACTAAAATATTTGACTACGGTAAGTTTTGAGATTTCTAACGGAATTAATCATCTATGTAATATATTTTCATTGTTTTAGTTAGTTTATTTATTGTAAATTAATGTATTTTTAAAGTTTTTTTCAACAGTATTCTCATTACATTTTTAGGTTATGTTTCATTCGTAAAGTAGCCTGGCGGGCAAAATGAATATAGGCATATTCGGGCAAGGAGAATCTATTATCATCCACAAACTATCAGACACCTTCCACATCAAGAATGAAACAAAAAAAATCGGTGCAGGGTGCTGCCAAAACTGTGTGTGATTATTATTGCACAGTATGCAAGGAACAATTTGTACATCCTCCAGCTGAAGACTGGATACAATGCTCCCAGTGTAAGGACTGGACTCACAAAGCCTGTTCAGCTTATCTTGGAAGAGGAACATACTTTTGTGATGACTGTCAAGATAATTGAGCATTGTCTCATCTTGAATCATCTTGCCCGATCGCTAGAACCATCTTACCCGATAGTATAGGGCAAGATGCATCAAACCTTATATTTCATATATTGATCTCGTGTAACAATTGTGATAAAAATTAGAGTCATTTCTTTGATTATTATGAAAGTTTAATTATAGTTGATTTTGAGAAATTAAAGGTTACTTAGTATTCTATTAAGTTTTTTTTTTTATTAATTATTCATGTTAAGTGAACCATCTTGCCCGCTCTTCCCTACCTGATGGGAATCGCAGACAGGGTCTAAGATGAAGCACTCGAGTTCACTCACTATTCTTCTTAATCTGTAATGTTCATTATCGCCGTTGAAACCAACCAGAATTCTAAACCTAAGGTTATGGTTCTAGCCAATAGTATAGGTACCAAAAAACAGACAGTTGATATCATAAGCGAAATAAAGAACTAAAGTAGACAGGTATTACACTATTAATATATATTTTAGGTCTACCAACATCGTGCTATATTACTATGTCGGCGGTTCTTCTGACAGTTTATTAGACCTGAAAAATTCGTTATTTATAGCACTGTCTTAATATTTTCGCCCGGCCTTATCGTACACGACGTTTAGTGAAACGATATATTCTTCTAAGCTGTGAACATTGTCATTTATGTCATAAATAAAACAAGTTATATTAGAAAGCATCTTTGGAAATATATTAACGTGTTTGTACGTGTAAACTGAATTATGTAGGTGAATACTCGTATGATTTAAAAGTTTCTTTTTTCAAAAGCTTTGTTGTCCAATATATATGAATATGTATAGCATAGTCAGCCCATTGCTGTCCCACTGCTGGGCAAGGGCCTCTTCTCAGAATGAGAAAGGTTTAGGCCTTAGCCCAACACGCTGGCATTTTTTTTTCTGTGTTGTATTTCATCAAATTACTTCTTCCGCTCTCGGCGGAGCCGAAGGGAGTGTCAGACTCTTACTGACTAACCCATCCGTGTTCCTCTTCATGCCCTTTGCGTTCCAGGGCAACGGTAACTCTTTCGAACAAATTCCGCAACCCTGGCAGGCACTGGCCCTGGCGGGCCCCGTCTACTATGCTGACATCTCTTTGAAGCGCGCGTGGAACACAACGCGCCGTCGACCCGGGCCTGGTTCTGATCGGACGGCGAGTCACCCAACGCTCGCCGTCCACAGGCCCGCGCCTACTGCGGCCGGGCATCGCCCTGCGATTCTCGACGCCCGGGGCGTCTTTTTGTGTTGCTGGGGCGTGAGGTTTGCCTACCACGCTGGCCTGGTGCGGATTGGCGGACTACACGCCACCGAAAACATTTTGGAACTCTCTCAGGTGTGTAGGTTTCCTTAAGAGGTTTTCCTTCCCCGTTAAAGTGATAATTCAATTCTTATCCGCACATGAATTCTTAAAGTCTGAGGTGCGGGCGCGGATCTAACTCAAACTCTCCTGCATAGAACGCAAGTGTTTATTTTATTTATTAGGGACAAAAAAACAGTTACATGTTCAAGTTTAAAATGATGTGTTGTTACAAAAATTGGTAAACATATAACCCACACCATTGTCCACGGATTAATAAATGAATATATACGGAACAGAAATGTAGGTATTGAAAATTTTGTGTAAGTTTCAGTTAATTTATATTAAGTGTGGTGAAAGAGTCAGTCAGCCAGTGTTTTAATTTTTTTACTAGAGAGAGAGAAGATATCTGTGTCCATGAAGTGTGTGTTATAGCTTTCCACAAGTTGGCGAAGAGGCACTCGTGTCCCGGCGTTGGTCCTGCATGAATCCACGTGGAACAGCCGGGGCACGCGGGCCGCCCGTCTTATAACAGTGTTTAACCGCTGGGCAGCCTAGCATCAATTCAAACCTTTAACATTAAACTTTCAATTGGCTTACGAGTGATACGATAGGTAAGAGCGTGCAAAGAATCCTCTTGCGGAACGAATGCTTCATAAATACTTCACGAAGAGTAAATGCATACTACAAAATCATCTTTGTCTGTAAAATGTGGAATGATACGATTGCCGTGCACGTACAAGCTTTCAAAGTTGAAGGATCTTACATTTTTTTTATTTTGTATGATTAAAAATAAAAAGTTATTTCATTCATATTCATTCCAATACTTAAACATAACATCACGCTTATATTCCCCGAAGGGTTGGGCAGAGGTGTAAATGTATATAGTACACCCTCATTTCGCCGTTATATTTAAGTCCCATGTAATAGGGATGGAGCCTTTTGCCACCAACCGGGCACAAATATAGGCTCCGGGTTTCTGCTGAGAAATTCCACACGAAAAAACCCAAAACACTTTGCCCGACCTGGGAATCGAACCCAGGACCTCTCGCTCAGCAGACGCGCTTGCGACCACTAGATCGCCTAACTAGACCAACGAGGCAGTCAAATGGGGGGTGTATAAAAAGAGCCTCCATGAGTGACGATACTTACGTACGTCCGGCGCACCCTCGGCAGTCAGCCCCGCTACCATCCTTGCTGGTGGGTTAATCTTTTCACCACGACATGAACTATTGTCATATAGTTTAGGTCGACACTGTAATGTAACAGACGGCCCTAGGATCTCCTGAGAGCACGTCTGCTACACCAGTTGTAAAGAATGTGTAGAGCATTCGATACCTAATACATAACCACAATAATAAAGTGCTTATACGAGTAAGAGTCAGCATAGCTTTACGTCCCTTGCTGTAGTCAGCGAGTTCCTTCTGGTATTCACAGCGTTCATCGATGGCCCACACAGCCATCTGATGGAAACCGGCGGCAGCAAACGGACCGGCTGTAGCATTTAGTCGTAGTCATAGTAGTAGACGTAGACGACAGCAGGTCCGATCGCCGTTCTCACGAGTGTAGGTAGGGCAGGAGACGAAGTGGAAAGAAGGGAGAAGGGGTTACCACCTGGGCGTAGCTTCTTTATCTGGCTTTCCAGTTGGATAACAGCCGTTAATAACACCAAGGGAAACACGTACAAATTCCACAAATGCTTTTTATTTAACTTGATACGCTTCATTTCAGTAAAATATCAAAAACTGTGCTGCTATAGACATATTCCAAATTTCCGTTCATAACATATATCAATCAATATAAAATAAAACAGACAATCGTATCAAAAGAAAACATCACCATGGTGTCCAAAAAAACAATCTCCCAAAAGCCAAGTCTAAATTAGAATTCCTATCTCTATCTGTCATCATCAAAAAAAGTATAAAATATAAAAATGGCCAGTCGGTGAAGATGTCGATCATGAAGGTGATACTACAACACGAGAGAAGAAACAGATATATCAAGTAAAAATATATGACCTAATAAAAGATCTGCCTCGTCGCTCTGCAGAGTGCGGGCCAGCTCCAACTCCATCCTGAAGACCAAAGCAGGGAGATACGACTCTTCTTGGTTGAATGCCATTGTTGAAAGATGCATGACGAACAATGAACTGGTAACTAAATATTAAGTTTTTTATTAACATAGAACTTTCTTTCTCTCTTTTTTAATAACCAACTATGGGTGTTCCTTATCCAAAATAAAGATTATTTAAATTTTTAATTAAGTTAAGACTGCATGTAATTAAGTATAAAATTATCATATTTTACACATAATTGCTTGGTAAACTGTATGATCAATGGTTTAAAATTATTTTTTTTTACAATTTTTCAAGTCATAGAATTAAAGTTTTTTTTATTACAACGCGTACTGAAAATGCGAAATTAAACTCAATATTTAAATATTTTAAGTTCTTACGAGAATATAACTTGAACAAAGCTATTAAACAGTATTTGCACTAGAATTGAAATAACAATATTCTTGGACAAACCGCTGGTTTGGATAGCGGGATAAGATTGTCGAGCTGTTATAAACTAGATAAACAACAGTCTTCAATTACTGTATTATATGTACTTCAGAGAATAGAGTACCTACGTATATTTAGTTTGTTTATTGTCTGTCTTTATGTACCTACGTATTTGTATGGCTTTGTGGTGAATATCAGAGTATATTATACAAACGATTAAATAACTCTTTAGGACGAATAATCACTTGTCTACATATTTTAACATAGCTACGCCGTAGTTTCCATACCTATCAAATTCACGTCATATCCGAAAATCTGTTAAAATGCCAAATACAATCTTTCTCTAAAAATTAAATCATCAGAGACAACAGAAACATTTTTACAATGCTTGGATACTCTAGTGTGCGATTTATACCTGGTAAAGCGCATCGGAGCGAATGGAAGCGGAATTTCCAATGAAATAATACTTAGTTATTTGTTATACAAGAGTGCAAAGTTGCTTTTTAACCGCGTGCTCAATTTTGATGACCGAGCAAGCGAAGGATTCTAAAATTGTATCACGAGCGCAGCGAGTAATTAAAAAATTAGAATCCTGAGCGTTAGCGAGGTAATCAAAAGAGCACGAGGTGAAAAATCTTTGCACTCGAGTGCAACACGTAACTTTTCATCCCACCTCAGCGAGGAAATGACTTAATGTAAAATAAAATGAACTTCCTCGTCGCTAGAATCACTCATTTTAGGTTTTTCACTTGTTTTTAACCTGAGGTTTTAACAATATGACATGAAAAGAAATAGGCGCGCGTAAAGCAAATAAAAAAAATATATACATCAAGAAGGTTCCGAGTCTGAGGTTTAACAAATTAAAAAAGGTTGTATGATAAATTCGGCACCATGGAGGTAGAAGTAAATAGGTTTAATGAAGTTTTGAATTCACAAACTTGGTGCACACGATGTTCTAAATTCAATTTACTTTATCCTCTAGCGGATAAAAACGGCTTTTGCACTCAGTTATCGAAGAGCAAAAATACTCTTTCCAAGATGGGGGGATGAAAAGTAATGAGGGTTTTTACGAAAATTTACGCCACTAGTTGGCGCCACTTTGGCAAGAGGTCTCCCATCCCAATAATCCGCGCTGTCTGGCTGAAACATCGCATAAATATAGTTTTATTATGAAGTTCAGTAAATTAAATGAAGGCATTAGTCTCCATTTATATACTTTACAATTAAATTTTTGACACGTTTGGTGCAGTGGCTAAGCAATTGGCTTCTGCGCTACGGGTCGTGCGTTAGATTCCCACATGGAACAAAAATGTGTATGGAGATGGTTGTTTCGGGTCTGGGCATTTGTTTGTGAGATTCGTGTCTGTAAACGCACCCACGATACAAGAGAAATCTTAGAGTGGGGCAACTTATTCTAAAAAAAATGAAAAAATATGCCAAATTAAATGTAACAAATACTAACAAAGTTTAGTGCTATGTACTTGCACTTTTTAATCATAGAACACTATAAAATACTTACGTTTCTCTAAAACTGAGTCTTTCGGCAGCTGGTAATCGCCTTTACTGAAGTGATCTTTGCGTAGAAGACTATTATTTGTAGGCGTAAAACGATCTCTACGAATGGCTACAAGCCATTGTTTTAAACGTATTTTATCCTTAGGAAACTTATGACCTCCCGTTTTTTTTGAGCACATAGGAACTGCACAACATTGTGGCATTTCGATTTTGAGATAATATTTGTTGTACTTATTTAATTTTATTAAAAAATACTTAAAATTCAGACAAGAAAATACAGGCGCCCGCGCGCCCTGACACTTTTGACAGGTTTCTGGACCTGACGTCTCAGTGCTGCTACCTAGTGGGCGTCATTTCGGAAAACTCTCATTGACATGTACTATAACAACTAAAGTTCATATTTGCGTGCTTGAGCAGCGGTGGCGTGGCTGAGCGCAGCCGAACGATTGCTGCCGCATGCGGGCGCATACGCGCGCATCCCTGCATATCTGCACGCATTCCACGGCTTTTACTATTATAGCACATACAATTATAAACTTTAATTATTATACTCTTTAATCTTGAATCCAATCAGAACAAAACATATCTACATTTTAAGGCGGTTGCTCGGGTCAGTGGGATTGACAGATTGACATCTACTACGACACGGTCAAACGGACAGCGGGGCAAAAGTCGGGAGGACGCAAACGTAAAATGTACGAATTGTTAAAATAGTTTTATTACAAAACTAGGCGCGATAAATAAAGCAAATAGTGGGAAATCTTAGAAAATGATTTATCTAACTTGTGTATAAAGTTCAAATATATCAAATAAGCGGTTCTCGATAGAATTATCATTATTAGGACGTTTGACAAAAAACAAACAATTTAAAATAGGTAATTTCTGTTCAGTGGAAAATTACCTTCAAAAACCTAACATTTAATGTATAATTTTCAAAGTGATACTCGGTAACGATATTTAGTAGTTTGCTACCTATACAAAATCTGATTTAAGAGTCAAGTAGCCCCCATATTACGTTTACTAACCGGTTAATACGAAAATCAACTAATCTATATATTGGCCATAACACACAGACTCCGACCTGAACTTGCCGGCCATCATAGTTGTAAACGTATGTGCCATTAAGTGGCACTGTACGTTGTCAAAGTTGTTCAGTCTACAACTTAGCATTCAGAATGCTTATCCAAAGCGCAGTGGGACTGTAATGGGAGACAAACTGTGATTTAGGTAGAATAACTTATAGGTGTGGTTTAGCACAGCGAACACATTATATTAGGTACAGTTAATACGAATACCTATGACAGACAAAAGTCTTAGGGCCATTTTCAAGAGTTCACGACATGACACGACATTAAAAAATTAAAAAACCTTCGTCAAAAAAAAACTGAAAAGAGTAAAATAATTACCATAATGTTATGAAATTAACAGTTTCAGAAGTCGGTGCCTACAATTTGGTTCAGCCTGGATTAGCACCGACTTCTGAAACTGTTAATTTAATAATAATTATGGTAATTATTATTTTTTATTTCTGTTTGTATTTTTAATTGACACACACAATCGTGACTGATTTGCTAATTATCCATTGAAGGGTTACATTGCCTATCTCCAAAGGTCTTTATGAGATCTTCACTAATTTTAAATACCATCTTGGGAGAACACTCTTAAAAAAAAGAATCATTAAACTAGGATCGTAATTGGCAATTAATTATACAGCCGAAAAAACATGCAAAAAAAACGCCGAATTGGGAACCTCCTCCTTTTTTTGGAAGTCAGATAAAAATTCAAGTGAACTCGGACCGCCAATATTGCTATAGCGCCAAATACTCGAGCAAGTTTTACTGCGCAAGTTGACTTGTGCAACCGACTTTCAAGCTACACACCCGCAGCAAGCCGACTTTTGCGACGTTTATGACCTAAGCAAGCTGTTTCGTTAAACAACGTGCGCAGTAAAACTGGAAAGTGGATTTGGCGCTAATGAACCGTGTCCTCACCAAACGAAACGACACTAGTAGTTTCGTAGTGTGTCTACGGGTATTAGCACTATAGCCTTTTATATTTGCATACTGTGATCTCTTATAAATTGCATGCTGTGGTCTCTCATAATTGTGCGGGAGCGGTGCAGGAGGGGTGTGGTGACGTGACACAAGAGCTCACTGATTCGTCAACTTGTGTCTACTCTACTCTCTAACCTCAAGCACGGTAATTATAGACACAATAGATAAGACAATTAAGTGTCGTCCTAGAACGACGGGCGGTACGCAACCGGTTAAAAGTCCGTCAACGAAGTTAATCGCCCATCCGAAAGTAGCCCAAGACGTAGGAGTGAACAAAACAAGTGTCAAGTTCAACTTTTCGGACGGGCAAAAACACATCGGTAGTAGGTACAACTGTCAAATCGTGTTGTCATTCATTCTTAGTTCGGGACCCTAAGTAATCGTATGTTCGTAGGTGATAGGGAGTAGGAAACGCTCGTAACTAAGGCCGAAGCCACGGACTTCGTGCTTAAGGAGTAGACCCCCAGGAACGGTCTCTGATAAGCGTTCGGACTATAGTAGTTCTTTCTATACAACCGGTATTACTTTAGGATATTGGTTATTCCTCAGTAAATGAGTTGCGAAGGCTAGATGACAGTCGCAGTCGCGTCATCAGCTGCGTCTTGTTAGACTAGAATCTTACTCCAACCTAGAAAAACGGTAGGATGTTGATAGTTACAATACAGGTTTTAAAGCAGTACACTGCTTAAAAATCTTTAGATTTATATTTATGATTAGTTATCGTTTACTCACGTGCATTTTTTGGTATTGCTCGACTAGTTTCGGACTCAAATGGAGCCCTTAATCATGAGCTGATCACGCGGCGAGGTCGCGAGTCGAAGTGTGACCTTTCTAAAATTATTTTTTATTTAACCCTTAAAGTTAGCCGAGTAGAATTATTAGGTTCGTGTACTGCTAATTCCGTAAAATTATTAAGATGGACATATCGTTGGAATAGACATCATTTTCCAAAAAAAAACAAGCATTTTGGGATCAGTTTTCAGTCTACTCAAATACGCAATACAGGAAATTTCGAATTGCCTTTTGTTTGTTGTACCTATGTATTGCATTGTTTACGGTTTATTGTTTGTCCTTTTACAGAATACATATCAATATGCAGCTCTACATACATTTCGTCTACAAAATAATTATAACGTTATGATGCTAGAACTGTGTGTCCTCACTAAACTTATTGAAACTACATACTAACGATTTATAAAATTGTACTAATTAGCCCTCTTTGCATCTCATGTAGAAGACCGCTTAGTTATGACTACCTTCTGTATAATTTAAGAACTCGTGTAAACTTAGTTTGCAAATAAATGTTTTATAGTTTTGAAGTTTGAAGCCAATTTATATTACCGCCCTAAGGATGCTGTCAGACCCACAAGTATGACGTCGATTCGTGTCTTTGATCGACGTAAAGCATAATTAATTAATCGGCGTTGATCAACATGTGCTATTACACCAAATCAATCTGCTTGGTCACTCAAAGCGGATGCGATTTTGACATCGAATGTCGCTAGATCTACGTTTGGTCAATCGTAGGTCGACCAGAGTTATAGCGAGCCAAATTATAAATATAATAATTATGGATGATACCTATAAGAAATATATAAGGTCCATCTATTCATACACGAAATATTTTAAAGGATACATTAGGTGGTAAAGAAGCCATATAAATAAAAAAAACTAAGTATATTTTTTAATTAAATAATTTAAATTTACTTGATACACTTATCAAATACTGGCTCATTACTATTTTCAACATCAATTACGCTAGTTTCTTGGTGGAGCTCGTGGCTAAATAATTACAGCCGCATAGACCGATCTTCCGGGTTAAGCCACGCTTGCCGAGGTTGGTCTGTGGATGGGTGACCATTTACCATAGCGAGTTTCCTCCGTGCCTCGGAAAGCACGTAAAGCCGTTGGTTCCGGCTGTCATTTGTCGATCTTTGACAGTCGTTACTGTTGGTCAGAAGCCAGAAAGTCTGACAACCAGTCTTACCAAGAGTATCGTATTACCCAGTTACTGGGTTGTGGAGGTCTGATAGGCAGTCGCTCCATGTAAAATACCGATATTCAGCTGCATCCGGTTCGACTGGAAGCCGACCCCAACATAGTTGGGAAAAGGCTAGGCAGATGATGAATTACGCTAGTTTCTTCGTAGTATTTATTGACATTGAAGCGGGCAATTTTTTTATTTATGCTATTTGTCTCAAGCATTATTACAATTATAATAATTACGTAAAATAATATAGGTACTTAAAAAAAACATTTTTTTTCGCTTTTCTATGGCTTCTTTATCACCTTGTTGTGATGTTTCCTTTAAAATATTTCGTGTATGAATAGATGGACCTTATATGTATACAAACATATACTCACGCTTATAATCCCCAAAGGGATATGCAGAGGAGTTGTCCAATCACAGGTATCTGTACGTTTCGACTCTTGTATTTAGTCCCATGTAATAATAGGTGGCGAGTCTATTGGCATTTTTCGGGCACAATTATGGTGCCAGGTTCCCCACCTCTTACGACTCGCTTGTCGAGCGACGGAGGGGAATTATAGGTACCTACTCTTAATCCGTCCCCCCACGGAACATGATATACTTAACAAATACAAGGTTAGTCAGAAAGGGAGTACTAATCCGAAAGGGGGTTAAAGTACCCAGGATAATGAATAACTTTTGTTCTACAACTTTTTCCGAAAGTCAATAGTTTAAGAGAAATAGGTGATCAAAGATCTCAAAAAAAAAGCTCTAAAATCTATCTATCTCCAGTTATGATCAGCTGTGTTTACATTTTAGGTCATATTTGGGGTCATTAATTATAAGCACCATTTTCTGAATTTGTAACTAAAACAGGGATGAAGAATTTTTGAAAAAACTAAAATAAAAATCATTCTGCATTGAAAAAAAAATTACCGAATTTTAAAATTTTGAAATATTAACTCTTGCTTTAAAACAGTCATCAATGATACTTTAAGTGGCCTGCGGATTAGTACCCCCTTTCCGACTAACCTTGTATCACCATAACTGTTAGTCGATTGCAAATAAACGATTATGATGTTTCTGAAAAATCGCTATAGATGATCGTACAAAGCTATTATACCCAACGATCGATTGCGATCGATAATATAAGTATTAGATGCGACATCGAGCGTATGATTCTAGTAACAACCTAACAAAGACATTATAATATTAGTATGTTGTGAATACAGTGCATTATTATTTCATTATAATTTGAAACAGTCAGCTCAAAAGAGTATATATAATATACTGCAAATGATACAAGTAGATAACAATGTAATTGCTCCTGTATTCACCGCATTGCGTTAAATTTAGTCTGAGTTATTGACCAAACGTTTATTAATTTAGAACTGACACAATATTTATGGTAATTGCCGCTACAGTTGTCCATTTTGGTGAATTGTTCGATCTGATAGAATACCGATCACGTAGATAGTTTTGAACTGTACAACTATGGGGAATAACTGATCATATCTGAATGCGACTTGTTAATAAGTATGCAGCTGAGATTTGAATTTAAGTTTTGAAGGACTCTCCTTATAATTTATCCTTTCCCTGTTTAATTCCCACTAGATATTATTATCTTACGGAGCACTAAATGAAACAATAAGTTTTATCGTAAAAAAATTATTATAATAAATAGCACGATAGAAAAACTAATAGACTCTTTCAGTACTCATAAATAAAATAAAACAGATGGTTCGAAATCATAAAAACATTAAATTTAATAAACAAATCATTACTTTTTGTCACCATAATAGAAATACTTACGAACATAAAAGCCCTTTATACCTCAGACTTCAACAAAATATCAAAGGTACCCAATAAAATCGATACCCCCATTTACAACCAGACTTCAACTATTAATACAATCAGAAATAAACGGCTGGAGTGTGAGCGTCTCGAACACTATCGGCTTAATGTTCATGGTACGTACTCATATAAATTGGTCTTATCGCCGCCAAGTATAACGAGAGTTCCATACATTTAGCGCGGGTGACACTCGCTCATGTCTCACTCCGCTTAGCAAACCAAATCACGCGATATGAACCGCGCTTATAAATGACCTCGCGTTCTGCAGAGTTTACGTGTGCAACATTCTACTTTCTATGTAATCGATGTACATTTCGCTGAACTAATGTAGCATCTATTAACGTCTTTACACTGTACACATGTTGATTTCAATCCAATGATAATGTATTATCAAAATAAAGCTGTAGCTGTAAGCAATTGTTTTGTAATCGACGTGCCCAGATAAAAAATGCGAATACCAATAACAAATTCCCGACTTTCATTTGTTACTTCTGTTGAAAGTCGATTATCAATTATCGTATAATTTAGGCCGTAAATTAATGTTCATTGCGAAATAGGGTGTCTTACACAGAATATATTTAATTAAATAAATAAAGCAAAAAAAAACAGGTTTATTGCAGAAACTCGTTCAAATGTTTACAGTAAATCTTACATAGGGGCCTCCTTTTAAGTAAAAGATATACCTGTGCTAGGAGGCCCCTCTCTTCAAGTCAAAGCAAATCAAATCAAAGAAATCATAAGAAAAATGTAAAATTAAAAAAGATAAGAAAAAATATAATTTAGACATAATATGCTAAATTAGTGTTAGTGAGTGTGTGTGTGTGTGCATGTGTATATGCGTGTGTGGGTGCGTGTGTGTGTTCAACTCGTATTGACGATGCTTGCAGCATTATTTCAATGTCATCATAGGTCTGCAGTTTTAGCCATTGAACTATTGCAGTCTTTAGTAGTCATGGGATAGATGTTAATTATTTTATTTATTTTATAGGGTAGCGGAATTTGTATTGAATTGTCTTTTGGCATATGTAGTTATAACAAATTCTACTGGTGCAACACGGTATTTGTTAGAAAGTTTGTTAAATTGTATGAAAACAAGTGTGTAAACATTTTTTTTCAATGACGGCGTTTGGTGCTGCTTCGTAAACATTGCGCTCGCCTTGCGCACATCGTAGTAACAGGTCTCGCACACTCATCCTGCAACCATTCACGCTTGCGGAAACGGAAACGGTTGAGAGAGAACTGACTTACCACCGTCACAAATAGGAGGATTACTCCTACCGAATGGCACGCAAAATATTGCGTTGCGTTACACGAATTCGTTTACACCCTGTACAGTTATAGCTTATAGCGCAATATGCTTTACTATACTCGTAATAGTGAAATAGTATGGCGTAGTCTGAACTGCGCTTAACTCTATATCTGTGGTGTCTAATAGACCACTACAATGAACAGTCACTTGGCAAACAAAGTGATAGCAATACGTTGTTATTAGCGAACAGTAGGACGATATTGCCCATTCTATTGACATAGTCTCTTACAGGACCCACGGGATGGGATGGTGGTATTCCTTACAAGGAACAACGTAAGCATAATCAGCCCGTTTTGTGCCATTACAGCCATTTATATTCATTTTTATTTATTACAGCTATTTAGTACGGACCTCTTTTCAGAATGAGAAGGATTTGGGCCTTAGCGACTTCGGCGTACTACACACATGAATGATAACTTTTTTTTTGCATGTTTCCTGTGTTTACTTTCACCGATAGCGCAACTGATAATCTAATTTTAACGAGAAACCACAACGGGAATTATACACGATTCCCTATACTAATTAGTCATAGTTATATTTTGACATGCAATTATGACTTTAGCAACCTTTTATTAAACTTACTTAGTGTTAGGGCTCATTTACACGGATTCCGTCATTCACGATTCGTCATAAAACACGATACGTCATGACGGATGGAAATTCACATTGCATACGGAATCGTGTTTTATCACGATTCGGAAAAATATCCGAATTGATGTTCACATTCATTTCGTGATTCTTAGTCTTGGATGAACTGTGGAACACAACAGATCCGTAACAAAAAAATCACGATTCGTGTTTTTTAAAAGACGATACGTGATTTAAGACGTGTCCGACATTTTTCGCGATTCGTGATGCGTGTGAACACGGGCATTTAAAAAGAATAGTCGCCGTCAAAAAAAAACGAATCGTGAAAAAAGACGATCCGTCAAAAAAAACGAATCGTCTTCGTGTGAATGAGCACTTAAATGATAGAGTAATAACAAAATATTTACCTTCGAGGGAAAGTAACCACATATGGAATAGTAGGTATCCCTAATATGGATACTTACTGTTCCATAACAGGAAATGGCAGTTCAGACTTCGCTATACTATTTTGCTATGCCACCACGACAATGATCCAAAACAAACAATAATAATAATAATAATCTGTGGCCCGGTTGTCAAGGTGACAATACGTAACAAATTTCATGAAGAAAAATATTTGATAAATTAATCATTTCTATTGAATTTATACAACATTATAATAAATATACCTTCAATAATATAAACCAAACCACCAAGTATGATAACCAAACGAAAAAACCTGCATAAAACGATTAAAGTAGGTACCCTACTGGAAATTATAACGATGACATCCTGAGATTATAAATGAAATAAATAACACCAAAAACTAGTTGCGATGATGACAAGGAGCCGGGCCAAGGCCCAGAGCACACAACCACCACCTTCGGCTTCGTCGCTCAGCTCCGCCTCGCAGCCGCCGGAACCCGCCTCCACCGTGAGTGATGTGACACCGGCCGCTGCAGTTGCGTCGAGCTCGAGCGACGAATATTTCTCGCCGGCGACGTCACCACCACCTGCGCGTCGCCGAGGAAGAGGCCGACCGCCGGCCAGTTTGGGACCTCGAGGCCCACCAGCCTCTGACAGGGTCCCCGCTCCCGGCGGAAGTGTGCAGCGCATGCGATGGACTCAGTCCATGAATGAAAATTGCATGCGCGCATACTTTGGGGCTACAGAGGGGGGAACTAACCTGACCGCGTACCGTGGCCGGATGCTCTCTCTGTTTCAGGCACTTGAACCGGCTGTCAACGTCTCGGCGCAACGATTGTCGGATCAGGTGCGAGTCATCCAACGTGATCGCAGGTTGGATGACGCCGCGCTTGATAGGCTGCGCTCTGAAGTGCAGAGTAGCCGTATCGGTGCTCTCCAGTCGCAGACTGCGGTACAATCACAAGTCCCACTCGAGGTTGTGCCGCGGTCCATACCCGCTGACGAGGAGGGCGATGATAGGGTTACTAATGTAAGTACTCAGTGCAATGAATCATTGAGGAGTGCTTTGGAGCTCGCGATTCGGGAGTATCGGTCCACTCCGCCAGACCTTAGACCACGGCTACCTCGTTTGCCCATGAATAAAAAAAACAAGGCGCTAATGTGTGCTCTAGATTCGCTGCTATCAAGTTATTTTGATGGCAGCGAAGACCTCACTGATACCTGTTCAATCGAGTAATGAACGTAATGTGTGTAGCTACCTATTTATACTTAGATAATCATACAGTCCACTAGAAATATTGTAATGACTTAGTAAAAAATAAATCCTCGTACCGTACACACGTCTATTTATTGCAAAAAACCAACCAAATCAAATTCAACCTTATCGCCCTTAACATATGGTCCTAATTCGAACCGGATTCAGGTCGTCGACCGACCCAGTGCGAGCGCCGTGAGAACAATAGAACACCTGAGCGATAAGGATCTACAGTGAAAAGACTTAATAATTAATTAGTGAATTGTAACAAATAGACATTATAACGTGTTGAGAACTTTAAAACGCATAACTACTGTGAGACTATTACGGATTCAGTGTTGTTTTAGTAAATTGAGTGAGTGATCGGTTATAACGAGTTTATAATACGAAAAATACAAACTAAAACATACTTACCTACTACCTACTTACGGAACTTTTGTTAACTTACCTGTTTACTGCGTTACTCGTTGAGCGGAGCAATTACGATGGAGGATCTTCTGACTTATCAAAACGAGCTACTAGAAAACTTAAAAAATGCCGAAAAGAACTATAAGAAATCACCGAAAGACAGAATCAAGCGACCTTATTTGGAAACCAGGTTGGAACTATTGGAACAGCTGTGGAAAGAGTTTAAAGAAGGTCACAAAAGCATTATTATAAAAATTACTAAAGAGGAAAAAGATGATTCTTATTTTGAGGAGAGTATTTACGAAGTTTTTGAAGAATTGTATATTAACTATAAGTCGATTTTGAAGGAAGCTCTTCAGCCTTTTTTGGTTGCATCAAAGTTTCAACCGTCGGTATGTTTTCAATCATCGCCAGTTGCCGACATGCAGGAGTCAATGAAGAATAGAGGAATTAAGTTACCAACTATAAAGATACCCACATTTACGGGAAAATATGAAGAGTGGCAAACGTTTTATGACCTGTTTTGTACTCTTATTCACGATAATGAGTACCTGTCACCTGTACAGAAGCTGCATTATTTAAAGAGCAACTTATCGGGAGAACCTGAGATACTGCTACGTAACTTTTCTACGACCGATGCAAACTATGAGGAAGCGTGGAACCAATTAATTAAACGTTATAATAACAAAAGATATAACTGCAATGCAATTCTGAAGATTTTATTTACACAAAAACCTGTGCACACAGAATCGGCTAGTTTAATCAAACAATTGGTGGATACAACTTCGACTTGTTTGAAAGCTTTGAAGAACATTGGCGTGGAGACTGATTCCTGGGACATGATCATTAGTTACTTGGTTGTGTCGAAATTGGAGCCTGAATCAATAAAGCTATGGGAACAAGAAATTGGTACAAGGAATTACGACCTACCCACTTGGTCGGAATTAAGAGATTTTTTAGAAGCAAGATTCAGAACTTTAGAAATGATAGAAAGTACTAAGATAAGAACGGTGCAACCTAAACCAATAGCTAAACCAAAAGTCTTCCATTCGAATGTTAACAAAGACGAGAAAAAGAACGAAATCAAATGTGCATTGTGCAGTGGTGAGCACTATGTATATACCTGCAAGAAGTTTGGAGATATGTCTGCCAAGGAAAGACAAGAATTTGTACAGACGAATAAACTATGCTTCAATTGCCTAGCGCCATCACACGCCGTGAGCAAGTGTCGGCAGTCATCGTGCTGTAGAAGATGTGGACGGCGGCATCACTCCCTTCTGCACTTCGAGAGAGAACATAAAGTCGAGAAACCAAACGAAGTAGGAACCGGTACAGGTATAGCGAACGAGCTATCTAGAGGTAAGCCTATTTCTGTATCCAATGACGCGCACATTGTAACCAATTATTCTAGTGAGCATATTCAATCAAACAGTGTCCTATTAGCTACCGCTAAAGTGTTGGTAGATAGTAGGAATGGTTGCAAATACGTTATGAGAGCATTATTGGACCAAGGGTCACAAGCTTCATTTGTTACAGAGGCGACAGTACAATTACTTAATCTTACACGGAAATCAGTGAGTGGTTGGGTGTCAGGTGTGGGAGAGGGGCAAACGAGAATTAAACACATAGTTTCACTTTGCGTGAAATCATGCCATAATCCCAATGTGTGTGTTCGAGTAAATGCGTATGTATTGCGTTCGTTAACAACACTGCTACCTACCACTAATCTAGGTGTTCCTGAGTGGTCAGACTTAAAAAACTTGGAGTTAGCTGACCCAGGATTCACAACACCAGGGAGAATTGATATTCTTCTTGGAGCAGAGGTGTACAGCGACGTCTTGTTAGACGGCGTTATTAAGCATCCTACGAGTAATTTATTAGCACAAAATACAATCTTAGGTTGGGTTTTATCAGGAAAGATGTCACGAAAATCCAGCTCCGAAAAGAGAAATTTCACAAGCTTGCATGTTCAACTTAAAGAAGATGAGATGCTCAAGTTATTTTGGGAGTTGGAAAACGAGCCAAATACTTTAGAAAAGAGATTGTCAAAAGAAGAAGTAAGATGTGAAGAATATTACGAGGCTACAACCACCAGAGACAAGGAAGGAAGATTTGTAGTGAAGCTACCTTTCGAAAACGAAAATCCAGTGAGTCAAAATAGTGGTCTGATGGACATTGCTGCTAAAAGGTTTAAGTTCTTAGAGAAGAAATTTGCAAGAAATGATAAGTTTAGTGAGGAGTACCATAAGGTTATGAATGAATACTTAAAATTAAATCATATGGTTCAAGTACATTCTGCAGATATCAACAATCCTAAAGCGGTATATCTTCCTCACCACGGTGTAGTAAGAGAAGATAAAGATACTACGAAACTTCGAGTGGTTTTCGACGCTTCGTGTAAAGGAGTTAACAATGTTTCCTTGAACGATAATCTGCTTGTGGGTCCTAAGCTACAACAGGACTTACGTCACATACTAATGAGATGGAGGACTCACAGAATTTGCATTACATCAGATATTATAAAGATGTATAGAATGGTTCGTGTGGCCGAAGAAGACACAGACTTTCAAAGGTTATTATGGAGACCGTCACCGACTGAGCAAATCAAACACTTCAAACTTATGAGGTTGACCTTTGGTACAGCATGTGCACCATACCTTGCGGTAAAATCGCTACAGAGATTAGCGGATGATGAAAAATCAAAATGTCCAGTTGCTGCTAAAATAACAAAGACCGACTTCTATATGGATGATCTATTATCGGGATGCGAGACAGAAGATGAAGCTATTAATATTTACAATGACATGAACAAACTGATGAACTTAGGAGGCTTCGAGTTGCAAAAATGGAGTAGTAATAATGAGAATGTATTAAAACATATCGGTAACAATAAACGAGATGATCATGAACTTCCTCTTAAGGTCAACAGTTTAGTAAAAGTACTAGGAGTTAGCTGGAATCGAGCAGCTGACAATTTTGTATATTCTCTCAACTTACCAGATTCAAAAGAACAGATTACTAAACGACGTATTCTTTCTGATGTAGCCAAATTGTACGACCCGCTAGGGTGGATAGCTCCTGTTGTTGTCATAGCAAAAATGATGATACAAAAATTATGGAAAATCGGACTAGAATGGGATGACACCGTAAGTGGAGAATTACTAGCAGAATGGTTACAGTTCAGAGAGAATCTGATTCATATTAAAAAATTCAGTATACCAAGATGGTTACACTGTTCCCACACATCCAAAATAGAGTTGCATGTCTTCGCAGACGCGTCGCAGGCAGCATATGGGGCAGCGGTATATATTCGAGTTATTGAGGGAAGCAAAGTCTACGTAAATTTAATATCAGCCAAAACAAAAGTCGCGCCTATCGAAAAACAAATTTCAATACCTAGATTGGAACTTTGTGGTACAGCTTTGGCAGCGAAATTAATTTTGGAGACATCTCAAGTGATGAGCATACCTAAGGAAAACTTACACGCGTGGACAGACTCAACCATAGTTCTAGCCTGGCTGAAAGGTGGATCGAGTCGATGGAACACCTTTGTAAGCAACCGAGTGTCGGAAATATTAAATATTTTAGATTACGAGCAATGGGGTCATGTTGCTACTGATACAAACCCGGCTGATTGCGCCTCAAGAGGTTTACAGGCTCCAGACTTGTTAAACAACGCACTGTGGTGGAAAGGCCCAGCTTGGTTGTCCACACTAGACCTGAAATTTAATTCAGTTGATATCGAGGACACACAGGAAGAACAGAGAACCAGAGTTTTAACTGCTTTATTAAAAACTGAAGAGGAATTAATTTGGACTAAGTTCTCTAATTTATCGAAAATGTTAAGAGTTATTTCATACTGTAGAAGATGGCTAAATTTAAAATTAAATAAAAACAAACGTCAATATACTACTAAATTTATTACAACACAAGAAATTAATGAAACTTTAGTTATTTGCATTATTCAAATTCAAAGTATAGAATTTAATCAAGAAATAAAGCAGTTAAAATCTCAAGGATGTGTCCCCAAGAAGAGCAAACTCCGCAATCTTTGTCCCATTATCGATGATCATGGCATTCTAAGAGTCGGCGGACGTATCCAACAGTCTCAAACTGAATACGACACACAGCATCCTATTATTTTACCTGCTAGGAGCCATCTTAGTAGGCTATTAATTATTGATGCTCATCAGAACACATTGCATGGTGGACCGCAAGTAATGCTAAATTACTTGAGGTCAAAATACTGGATACTGCGAGCTAAAGATCAAGCAAAAAGATATTACCGAGAGTGTGTAACTTGTATTAGATATTCGAAGAACAATACCGTTCAGTTAATGGGCCAATTACCAGAGGTACGATTAAAACCCAGTAGACCTTTTAGATCAGCTGGTGTGGATTATGCAGGACCCATTAACATCAGATTCTCGCCGGGCAGAGGAGCCAAATCTTATAAAGGGTACATTTGTCTTTTTATTTGTATGGCAACCCGTGCCATACACCTGGAGGCAGTCACGGATATGACTGCTAAGGGATTTATCGCAGCTTTCAGGCGATTTACGGCGAGACGAGGCCATTGTCAAGACCTTTACAGTGACAATGGCACGAATTTTGTTGGAGCAGACAAGCAGCTGAGAGATTTGTTTGATAAAGCCAAGTCTTCTGTTCCAAGTGAGATAGCAGAGTTGTTAACTTCAGAACGTACTACATGGCACTTCATCCCTCCACATGCGCCCAATTTTGGGGGTTTGTGGGAGGCTGGAGTGCGCAGTACAAAAACACATCTTAAAAGAGTAATTGGGAATAGTACACTAACTTACGAGGAACTTACCACTGTGTTAGCACAGGTGGAAGCTTGCTTAAATTCGCGGCCTATAACAGTGTTAAGTGACGACCCCAATGACCCTCTCCCCCTGACACCAGGTCACTTCCTGGTTGGTGAGCCTTTATTAAACTTAGGAGATGAAAATTATACACTATGTAAAAATACCACTCATCTGGAAAGATGGAGATTAGTACAAAAAATGGTCAACGATTTTTGGAACAGGTGGTATAAAGAATATCTTGTCAATCTCAATAAAAGGTATAAATGGAATACCAAACATCCTGATCCACAAATCGATGACGTAGTGATCTTAAAAGATGATAATATTCCACCGAGTAAATGGATATTAGGAAAAATTATTGAAAAACATGTTGGACCCGATAAGCTTACTCGTGTTGTATCAATTAGATGTAAGAACAATGTCTTTAAACGTCCTGTGAATAAAATATGTATTTTAACTAAATGAAATTACGTTTCATCCTAGAAATTGTATGTGAACATAAAAAAAAAATAAAAATGTGTAGGTACTTACCGTAAAGTATGTGTCCGTTTACCTATAATATTAACAAAATGTGATGTAAATGTATATGAGTTACTTACCTTATACTTGTTAGAAGTATATACTTACCAAGCAGTTATGTTAAACTATCGTAATATAACTTTCATAAAAAATGTTAAACTTACCTTACGCCTTTTTTAACCTTATACACTAATTATGCCGTTGTTGTATACTTTTAGATTGTGTATCTATTGTTGTAAAACTTACCTTATCGTGTCAGTTTACATATTCGAGTTACTTTGAAATTATTTGTATAACTTTTTTTTAAATTCATGTTAAAGAACTGCGTCCTTTGGGGGGCGGAATGTTCAATCGAGTAATGAACGTAATGTGTGTAGCTACCTATCTATACTTAGATAATCATACAGTCCACTAGAAATATTGTAATGACTTAGTAAAAAATAAATCCTCGTACCGTACACACGTCTATTTATTGCAAAAAACCAACCAAATCAAATTCAACCTTATCGCCCTTAACAATACCCATTCCATCCTGTACTGCGCGGCCGTTGCGGCATGTCGTGTAGCTCATGTCAAAGTTGATAATAATGATAGAGCTACACGACCAAAACTTGCCGTACCGGCGTGGCAGTGCAGGATTGAGCGTCGTATTGGTGAGGCTAGAGCACTCATTGGCAAACTAATCTGCTTCAGGGAGGGCAATACTCGTCCAAGAGTGATGCGCTTTGTAAGGCGGGCGTTCTCGGGGACTGACACCAATCCTCGAGATTACATGTCCCGTGTTACAGAGCGCATCGACTTCCTGAAGCAGAAGGTTTATGCATGGGCAAACCGTATCCGGAGGTATAGGCGGCGAGTGGAGCGATACACTCAGAATCGCATGTTCCAACGCGATCAAAGGTGGGTATACAGAGCTTGGGAGCGGTCAGACCAAGGTGTGGGGGATGCGCATCTGCCGGATGATGACGCCATGAATTCATTTTGGCGCAGCATCTGGTCGGTGCCTGTCTCTCACACCGAAGGTGGCTGGATACGGGACGTCGAGCGAGTATGTGAACCGATATTAGACATGGGGGCTATTTCAATCAGCCCCCAAGACGTGGCCAGTGCAGTCCGTCCGTTGCCAAACTGGAAATCTCCAGGGCCGGACGGGCTGCACAATTTCTGGCTAAAATGGCTGCGCAGTTCACACGCTCGCTTGGCGTCTCAGTTCCAGTCATCTCTGGAAACTGGTACGCTCCCACAGTTCTTAACAACAGGAGTAACCCACCTGCTCCATAAATCAGGTAGTACCGCGGAACCCAAGAACTATAGACCGATCACATGTTTGCCGACGGTCTATAAGCTTCTTACGTCCATTTTGAGAGGCAGAATTAGTAGTCATATTGAAAATAACTCTATTATGTCTGCCTCTCAAAATGGATGTAGGAATGGGTCCCGCGGTACTAAGGAGCTACTCCTCATTGACATGGCCATCAGCCAGCAAGTTCGTCGGTCCCGAAAAGATCTGTCGACATGTTGGATAGACTATAAGAAGGCCTATGACTCGGTGCCGCATGCGTGGCTCATGAGGGTGCTGGAATTGTATAAAATAAATGCAACTCTACGCACCTTCCTGATGTCGTGTATGGGGCAATGGAGGACGGTGCTTCACTATCCAGGATGTCGACAAATTCAAGGGAACGGTGAACTGATCAGGATTGAGCGGGGTATATTCCAGGGCGATAGTCTGAGCCCGCTGTGGTTTTGCCTAGCCTTGAATCCTCTAAGCACATTGCTCGAGGGGTCAGGGTTAGGCTATCGGTTGAGAAGAGGTGGTCAGGTAATATCCCACCTCCTTTACATGGATGATCTGAAACTCTTTGCCCCCAACAATTTGCAACTGCTGGAGTTACTGAAGGTAACTGAAACTTTCAGTAATTCCATCAGGATGGAATTTGGTGTGGACAAATGTGCAGTCATGCATGTAAAGCGAGGGAGGATTATGGAATCCGTGGGAACCCAACTCTCGGATTCCATACAACTTAGGTCCCTCTCCTCAACCGAGACCTACAAATACCTGGGCATGTCGGAGGCGTTAGGCATCAACGAGGCTGACATGAAGCAATCGTTGAGGGAGCGTTTCTTTGGCCGCCTGATAAAAGTACTTAAAAGTCTTTTGTCGGGCGGTAACAAGGTGCGCGCCTTTAACGGTTGGGTCATGCCGGTCCTGATGTACTCCTTCGGCATGCTCAGGTGGACTCAGACCGAACTTGACGCCCTGGATAGAAGGGTCCGTACGCTGCTGACTGCATATCGAATGCATCACCCACGCTCATCGGTAATGAGACTGTACATCCCGCGGAAGTGTGGGGGGCGAGGCTTTTTAAATGCTAAGACCCTCCACAACCGTGAGGTGTGCAGTCTCAGGGAGTACTTCTCCCAAGCCGACGTGGGGATGCATCGAGATGTAGTCGCAGTGGACAAGGGACTCACTCCGCTCTCCTTGGCGAAAGAGAACTGGCGCAAGCCTGTAGTACTTGATACTAATGGCCGCAGGGAGGTATGGCGGAGCAAGGAGCTTCACGGACGCTTTTACCGGGCCCTTTATGGGCCCGATGTAGATTTTCTAGCGTCCGTGGCCTGGCTACGATTCGGTGACCTCTTCGGGGAAACCGAAGGTTTTGTTTGTGCGATTATGGACGAGGTAATGATGACGAACAACTATAGAAAATATATTGTGAAGGACGGCACGGTTGACATCTGTCGGGCATGCCACTGTCCCGGTGAATCTATCCGACATATTGTCTCTGGTTGTTCTCGTCTAGCTAACGGTGAGTATTTGCACAGACACAACCTCGTGGCTAGGATTATCCACCAGCAACTTGCTCTGAAATATGACCTTGTGGACTCAGAAGTACCATACTACAGGTATGTGCCCGACCCAGTTCTCGAGAATGGTCATGTCACATTGTACTGGGACCGATCTATCATCACTGACAGGACTATTGTAGCCAATAAGCCTGATATAGTGGTGATAGATCGATCAGAGCGCCGCGCAATGATTGTTGATATCACTGTCCCGCATGACGAGAATCTCGTGAAAGCCGAAAACGAAAAAAAAATCAAATACCTTGATTTGGCACACGAGGTTGTTGACATGTGGGACATTGACTCAGCAGTCATTGTCCCGATAGTCGTTACAGCCAATGGCTTAATAGCCAAGAGCCTCGACCAACATCTGATGAGGCTCTCGTTAGGCAGCTGGATCAAGGGTTTGATTCAGAAAGCGGTACTTCTGGACACGGCGCGTATCGTTAGGAAGTTCCTCTCTCTGGAGCCCTGACCGCCGGCAGCTTGGACCCTGTTCCCGATGCCGGTGGGCTACTATATTTTTATATTTTTAAATGTTTTTGTTTTATTTATATGGAAATATTTAAAAATGTAATTTTATATGTGTATTTTGATGAATAAAGGAAATAATAATAATAATAATAATTTAATAATAATAATAATTTATTTGCAACAAGTTATACATTTTACATTAAATACATAGTGATACATACAGTTTACGGTAAATATACAATAACGTGACGACACCAGCACCCTTGCTAAGTTGCCAAGACAACTTGTGTTAAGGATGCTGGGCCCGACCCTTATTGGATCCATCTTAAATGCATTTAGGTACATACCTGCCATTTTCTAATTTTACAAATGGTTCTTTATATGGAATATGTAAACGGACAAATAAACTATTTAGAAAAAAAAATAATATTAATCAAAACGAGATATTTAAGAGTGAAGTAGTGCGTGTGGATGGATGTGTCTGTGATAGTGTAGTGTATGGTGTGTGTGTGTGTGTGTGTGTGTGTGTGTGTGTGTGTGTGTGTGTGTGTGTGTGTGTGTGTTTGTGTGTGTTTTCTCTATACTTGTGAGTGATGGTAGAGAGCGTTGGGCAAATGATAGATGGGGTTTAACGGGAGCTGTACTGAGTTGACAGTAAGCTTTCAGTGTTGTTGTAATTAAGTGTTTGTAGCCAAGTATTTAGTTTCTTTTTCAAAGAAATTATAGGGAGTGAGTAAAAGTCCAGTATTTTATTAACAGTATTGTAGAGATGAGGACCTTGAAAACAAGGAAATTTTCTTGTAAAGGAGTATTTACAGCGGAAGGGTTGACACACCTTATCTTTACGTCTGGTGGTGATTATTTCATAGGGGGTTCTTTGATGCTGAAATAGTAGTATATGCAATACAAATAATTGTCTGACTGTGAGAACCTTACAGTTCCTATAAAGTTCTTCAGTTGGGAACAGGATGGACCGAAAGGTACTAACTTTCAGTACGGCTCTCTGAGCTCGTTCTAGCTTCAAGAGTACCGTTTTGGGTGCACCACCCCAAGCACATATACAGTACGATAAGAGAGACTGACAAAGAGCAAAATATGTACACCTAATAATTTGGGGTTCTGCGATATGGCGAAGTCTACTAAATACAAAAATCAGCTTTCTGATTCTTTTTGTCAGTAACTCTATATGAGATGCAAAGCTCAAGCCATCATCAAGAGTTACACCGAGATACTTGATGGTTTGACAGCGTTCTAATTCTGGACATGTACAAGTCGCAGTGCCAGACAGTAAACATGAGTGTGCTATTAAAGTGTACGAATTTAGAGGTTGAGAGGACTTTCGTAAGCTGTATGTAAGAATTTTAGTTTTGTCAGTATTAATTGTGAGAATATGTCTTTTGAGCCACTGCAAAACACCATTTAATCCTTTTTGTGCGGAATCGAAGGTATCATCCCAGGTGTCACCAGAGAAAGTAAGGACGGTGTCATCAGCAAACGCCACGATTTTTCCACTTTCCAGACTCAAATTACAAAGCTGGTTAACGTAAATCAGAAAAAGGGTGGGGCCAATCACACTGCCTTGTGGCACGCCGAATGTCACTGGTTCCTCTCTACTGAGGTAATTTTGTATTTTTACACACTGAGTTCGGTTTTGAAGGTAGTCTCTAAAGATGTTAAGTGATTGGTCACGAATCCCGAGTTCCTCCAGCTTTATTAATAAGTCAGGAATCGAAACCGTATCAAATGCCTTTTTTAGGTCCAAAAAAATTGACAATACTTTCTTTTTCTTGTCCATATTTTTTGTAACATAGTCGATTAAATCAAGTACAGCACCACTAGTGGATTTACTACGCCTAAAGCCGAATTGGTTGGGAGAAAAAAGCTTTTTATCTTCCATGTAAGACACAAGTCTTTTGTTGATTAACCTTTCAAGAACTTTAGAAATGGAAGGTAATACTGCAATAGGTCGATAATTATTTACGAGTTTTTTACTCCCAGTTTTGTGAATTGGGTGTATGATGGCTTTCTTAAAGTACAAGGGAAAAGTGCCGGTATGGAAACAGAGATTAAAAATATGTGTGAGTATGGGTACCAGAATCAATGAATAGCGTTTTAGAAACTTTGTTGGGATATTGTCCCAGCCCATAGCAGAATCCGATTTAAGTGACATTATTACTTCCTCAACCTCCGCCTCATCGGTGTCTAGCATGACGAATGATTGTAAAGATGGAGATGTGGAAGCAATGTCTGGTGGAATTTTATGACTACCAGGTGGACAAGAAAAGTTATCCGCAAGTTCCTTCCCGATATTGGCAAAGAACTTGTTTACTTTGTCCACCGAGAGCTGAAGTGAAGTAGAGGAAGCCAATAACTCAGTGTTGGGTATGTTTGGCTTGTCTGTATTAGTGACTCTCTTTATCACCTTCCAAATCTTTTTATTGTCCTTTGAAGCCTCACTCAATTCTCTTCTGTCATAAGAGTGGTCTGCAAATAGTTCAGATTTGAGTCAAATCTAAATTTGTGGTACATAGTAAAGAAAACATTGTCCAATAAACATATCACTAACATCGTACTACTAGTAGTATCATACTACAACAACTTTAAGACGCATTTGTAGAAGCCTGGAGAAATATTCCTCTGGAAATGTATGAAACATTGATAGAATCAATGCCACGTCGTTGTAGAACTGTAATCGACAGCAGAGGCTTCCTAACCAAATATTAATTGTTTATTATAAAACGTTTGTACCATTTAACTTCATTATTTATTGTTTCGTTACCTTTGTTCATATTTATGCTAAAGTTTATTTTCTGTTTCTAATTAGTTGTCCACCTTAGTACGTCGTGCTGCTTCATTTTTAACCGACTTCAAAAAAGAGGAGGTTCTCAATTCGGTTGTATTTTTTTTTTTTTTGTTTGTTACCTCATATCTCCGTCATTTATGAACCGATTTGAAAATTTCTTTTTTTGTTCGAAAGGGTATACCTATATACTTCCCGATTGGTCCCATTTAAATTTTGTTATGATTAGACCATGAGCTTCAGAGATATGGAACGAAACTCCTCATCGGATCAAAGCAAAATTCTCAAATTACTAATATTGCTTTGTTTATATTTGTTGTTGGGAACTGACTACTGGAAAAGAGGAGGGTGCGTGTGCCCTTTGGAATGTTTTCATTATATCGTGTAAGGTATCATTTGAAAGGACTTTTTATGCCCGACTACGTCAAAGCCAAAAAGAAGGCTTATGAAGGAGGGGGTTAAAATTATGACACTAAAACGTATTCAATAAAAAATAAACTTTAAAAAAGTAAAAACCGACTTCAAAGAAATACTAAAAGGAGTAAAATAATTACCATAATATAAAATTAACAGTTTCAGAAGTCGGTGCAACTCTACACTGAAGCAAATAGAAGCCACCGACTTCTGAAACTGTTAATTTTATATTATGGTAATTATTTTACTCCTTTTAGTATTTCTTTGAAGTCGGTTTTTACTTTTTTTTAAAGTTTATTTTATTTTAAAAAGTATACCAGTTTTTCCATAAACGGTTATATGATATTTCCAAAACTGACATAATATTATTTCATGATGTGGATGCATTATAGATAAATAGGTATAAGCCCTCTATGATACGTAACACATTAATTATCAAGTTAATTTGTACTAAAAATAAAACACTTGGTGTTTCTAATTATATGCACACTGTACCTATGTATTTTCCAAATTTTCTTAATTTTCAGATAAACCGCAATCGAATGATAAATGAGTTATGACATTCCGAACAGGGCATGTGTAAAGAAATCTAATATTATAGTGACTATACGTATACAGTAGTTTAAATTTGCTCCGAGATACGGATTTCCGAGATTCGAAATATCCTTATTTTTCGGAATTATAATTGTTCGAACAAAAAGTTCCAAAGGACGCAGAGTGAATTATCGTGAATTTACAGACCGCAAAGATCATTAACGGCGATATCATCGAATTCCATCAGACAGCTCTTTTGAATCCCCACAAACAACAAAAAATATAAGCGATATCCACGAGATATCTCATAAATAAAGTTTATATCGTATTTACAGACAAACTTTTGTCGATATTATTTGTATGTACCTATTGCTTACGTGACGCGGATAAGTTAGCAGTATCAGATATTGAACACCACAAAATTGTTTGCACTGAAAAAATAAGTCGTGTTTGATCTTGGGATAGCGTTTGTACATTATGACGTATATTAGACGAACGCCCTGAAGCAAGGATCGTAATTTTTATTTCACTGGTTAAAATACTCCGTACGATAGCAAGCCATCGTACCTAAAATCTACCTTATTCTACCTAGCTACATAAAAAAATCAGATCAACATTTAGTTAACCTATGTTTTGCATGTTTGTGTTGTGAATTTTATTCATAACGATGTAACTTTTTTTATTAAAGCCGGCCTGAAAAGCTAGTGGGTTCGTGTGGCGGGCGCAACATAATCATTGAATTAAATCAGTACCGTAAGCATGTCAGGGGCAACAAGCCATAACTCAGAAGTGGAGAGCGTCTCGCGGCCCATAACATTCAATCGTCCGCACGGGGGGAGAATTTTGATGACCTCAAGGAAAAGTTTGCGTCAGAACACTCTGTATAAATCCGGGGAGTCATGTCGGGATTTCCTAAATCGCCTTTTTTATTTATTGCACGGCTACTACAGTCAGCCGTTTAGGGAGTGACGTTGTGTTACATCTACGTGATACTTTTTCCTAGCCGGATAAAATACGTGTGTGGCTACGTCTTTATTTCGCGTGTGCAACTAACCTAATATCTCATGGAAGGAAATCCGCATTTTCTTCTCCTTAAGAAATTAGTATGTCGGCGGCGGGATTAGCTCGTTCTCATGCGGTGAGACACGATTATTTCATACATGTGTTATTTCGCTTTAAATGGTAATTTCGCGTTTCGAAATGTCGCCGAAAATGTTTGTTTTCTTCTTTGTTTTATGACATTTAAGTAAATTGCTTAATTAACGTCGTACACAGCCTTGTTAAAAGTTAAACTCTAAATTGCATGAACGTTTAAATGAGTGTAAACACAATTTATGTCAATCATGGTTAGTAGGTAATCAGTTTAGGCGATATGAGTTTTGCAACAGTCAACTGCTTGTTTTGCAGTTTGACGACACGTTTGGTGCAGTGGCTAAGCGATTGGCTTCTGCGCCACGGGTCGTGGGTTCGATTCCCACACGGAACAAAAATTTGTATGGCCTACAGATGGTTGTTTCGGGTCTGGGCGTTTGTTTGTGAGATTTGTGTCTGTAAACGCACCCACGATACAAGAGAAATCATAGTGTGGGGCAAAGTTTAAAAAAAAAAAAAAAAAAAAATTAGGATCTCTCCGAAAAGTATAGAAAATTAAAAATAGAAATCGTGTATTTGATAAGGTCTTAAATATACAAGGTTAGTCGGAAAGGGGGTACTAATCCGCAGGCCAATTAAAGTAACACTGATGACTGTCATAAAGCAAGTGTTAAAATTTAAAAACTCGGTAATTTTTATTTTCATGCAAAATGATTTTGATTTTAGTTTTTTCAAAAATTCTTCATCCCTGCTTTAGTTACAAATTCAGAAAATGGTGCTTCTGTTTTATGACCCCAAATATGACCTAAAATGTATAAACAGCTGATCGTAACGGGATAGATAGATTCTAGCGATTTTTTTTTTAGGTTTTTGAACAACTATTTCTCTTAAACTATTGACTTTTGGGGGAAAGTTGTAGAACAAAAGTTGTTTCTTATTATGGGTAGGTACTTTAACATCCTTTTGGATTAGTACCCCCTTTCCGACTAACCTTGTACTCGTATAAATTAGTCCTGATACATTTTACCTTACGGCATTGAAAAATTTCGTATGGTTTAGATAATAGCAATATCATAAAATATCACAATAATATATAATCTTAAAAATCTATTAAGTAATTACAATAGGTACATAACTAACTAGACATACCATTTAAGTTATCATATTAATAACATTAACAATGATATCACGGTTCCGCATGACGAGAACCTTGTGAAAGCTGAGAAAGATAAAGAAATTAAAGATCAAGACTTGGCACACGAGGTTGTCGCCATGTGGGATGTTGATTCAGCAGTTATTGTGCCGAAAGTCGTTACGGCCAATGGTTTAATAGCCAAGAGCCTCGACCAACATCTAAAGAGGCTCTAGTTGGGCAGCTGGATCATGGGCCTGATACATAGAGCGGAACTTCTGGACATGGCGCGTATTGTTAGGAAGTTCCTCTCTCTGAGCCCCTCACCACCAGTAGCTTGGACCTTGTTCCCGATGCCGGTGGGCTACTATATTTTTAAATATATATTTTTTTGCATTGAAATTTTTAAAAATGTAATGGTATTAATCTTTGTAAATTAATAAACGGAATAATAATATTAACAATATTATACCAACAAACTAGAGTTAAAACTAAAGTAACGTACCTAGTGAATACGCTGGGTAAGCGAATTTATGTTTAAAAGTTTAAAGCAACGAGAACTTTATACCAATAGAAAGAACAACTTTGGTTTGTTTTACCATATCCCGTATATGGGTCTGCTCATATAGAACTGCTTTTGTTCCTCATTTTGACATAATCTTCTATCATATTTAATTATACCTACGAGGAGAGGCGAGTCGGTCAATAATTTCTCAGAATTGAATATTATGCTAAGTAAAACAATTACGATAACGTTGGTATTTTCTTTATCGCCAGATTAGATCACATAATGTATTTTAGAGGCAAAGCTAATTTCCGAAATCTAACCTAAATAAATAGAATAAATCCATTCAACATAAATCCTTATTACATACAAAATTCAAGTCATGTACACAATCGGTCTTCTTCCTGTTAGCCATTTTGCTTTTATACGGTTTTACGCCTTTTGCACACCAGCGCTGACCGCTCGGAACGCGAAATAGCGAACCACCCGGCCGGTACTTTATCCAAACAATACAAGCAGCGTAAAAGGTGTCCTCGGGTTTCAGCGATATGAGAGCGATACTTTTAGGATAGGAGAGACAAGCATAGAAAATTTCATTGAGTTAGAGTAGGATAACGCGTTGGTAATATTTTCGTACATAACAACGGATTTTTTTGATTTCGCTTCGCTACCTTTGTCACCGTTGTTCGTCGCGGTGCGGTGGTGTGTTAGCGGCTTTATAAAACCGACTTCCTTATTTGTCGTTGTAATGGCGTGTACCACAGGTAAACAAAGTCCGAATTTACTTGAAACGTAATCCTTTACTGATACGTACGTTATTTTTCCGTTGCGTGCGAATGAACGAACGAATTGATAATTGCGAGAAATTAATGACCTGAATACCTCGGGGCGTGCAAACAAAGATAATAAAAAGTTGGAATTTTCTTTTATCTCGAGCATATTTCTTTAAAATCAATAATTAAATTCATATATTCCGATAACCAAGATCCATAATGTTATTAGTGACTTACAACTATTGTTAGTTTAACTTACAGTAAGTAATATAACAGAGGGCGCTCTCTTAAACCTGTTAATCTACATCATTCTTAGATTAAAAAAAAACACAAAAGAAGCAAAAAAAAATTTTAGAAAAAAAGAAATAAAAATAATTGGGAACGGCCTGTTTATAACCAAAATAGTAGCGTAGATAGGTTAGATGCGATTTTGCAGTGTTTTCCACATCTATAGACAAGTGCGCAAAGCGTTGCTTTTACGTATATTTTTTAATTTTTTTGTGCCATTTTGATTTTTTTGTTTTCGTTGGGAATATCTTTTTAGTATGTACGAACGCTATAAGTATTGCTGGTTAACGGGAACGCCTTTTGTTAGTTCACAATTCACATACTGTATATTAATTAATTCACATTCAATTTAATTACATTATTTAATGTATGGGCCTATTTGTATTTGTCATCATGTTCCGAATAATGTTAGTTATTGGCACTAAGTATTTCAAAATAATATTCTGCGATTACCAACGCATGGAAGTTAAGGCATTGACACATTACATAACAAATCTTCTCGATAGCTGATGTCAATTCTATACGTTTCATTGACTTTTGTACGTGTTAATAGTTGCTGAAAAGTTACTATGAGAAGGGGATAGATAGTCCCATTAGAAACATATTAAATATTTAAAGCGTCTAGGGAGACAGGATTGTTTAATAATGCCTTTTAAGCAGTACTCATACCTCACTATAAAGCCCTTAAGTTTGTTGTCATGTTGGAATTTGTATCAAAATACAAATTCATGCTCATAATACTTTGGCTAATCAACTATTGGGAGAAAATATTCTTGCACATGAAATAAGGATTAGTCTCAAATTCCGAACTGAGTCAAAGGACTCTACGTAGGAATCTGAACTGGAAAAAATGTGTATATATGTACGTATGTATAGATAGTAATTACCGTATAGTGGAGAAGCTCATGATCCTGCCATTTGGAAAATTAAAACGAATAAGGAATCAAGTTTTTGATACCATTATGTATTAGGTACAGCCAGCGTCAAATTGATGTTAGCATACGAGGTAGTCAAAAGATCAGAAGCCCTTCTGATTTTTATGCCCAAATGTAGAAATCAACTACGATAACATGGCATGCCCCTCCAACATCTGTCTTCAATGTGTGTGTAAAGCTATGTCTACACCAGTGCGCTTTCATGTTCATCTTGCGTCTTCGTCTGAAGCATGCGTGAAGCGCCATAGCGCATGCCTTAATACTAGTTCGACAAAACCGCATACCCCTAGCGCACGCTAATCCGTCTATTATGACGACTGACCGAGGCGCACCGGTGTAGACGATAAGCTGCTTGCGTCTTATGGCAATCAATATTGCATGCGCTTGACGCAAGAGGAGTTGAAAGTTGAAAGCGCAAGATGTACATGAAAATGCACGGGTGTAGACATACCGTATAGATATGCCAACGAGTCACCATGTTTGTGTTTGATATTTAGTAGATTTATTGCTCGACTAGTGCTTAATTAAAGTGAATGAATAACACGTTGTAAATATTCTATCTCACACATTTTTATTCAGCGTATAAAAAGAAGATTATGTTGTTTTCGCAATTCGTATTTTCAGGTGCATCTTAAGGTGGTTGGCGTATAGAAAATCGCAGGTGGGAACCGAATGAAACCAACACGGAACAAAACACTAATCGTATAAGCGAAATACTAGAAATGGGTAGATATACAAGCGGGGATAAGGGTGTAAGATGAAATGCTTCTCATGGTCTTGTAACATTTTCTTTTAATCTATACATATAAAAGGAGAAGCTGACTGACTGACTGATCTATCAACGCACAGCCTAAACCGTTGGGATTAGAAAGTTGAAATTTTGACAGTAGGTTCCTTTTGTAACGTAGGCATTCACTAAGAAGGGATTTTTCGAAATTCAACCCCTAAGGGAGTTAAATAGGGGATGAAAGTTTGAATGGAAAATCGTCACTTAACGGGTTCAAAATTTCACGCAAGCGAAGCTGCGGGCGAAAGCTAGTTGTTAATAATCCTTGGGCTTGTCAATAGTGATGATACTTAATTGTCTCCTGCGCACCCTTGGTAGTCAGCCTTGCGACCAACCTTGCTGACTAGCTAATCTTTCAGTACGGCGGCATGAGCTATTCTCATATAGCTCATACTGAAACAAGAGAATTAGAAGCCTTGTTGATGAAATAACAGTACAGTTGAATGGTTACCATATATTATCACTCTAATTAAACTAATACATATAATAAACACATACCATTATATTCCGGCCCCATACCTATTTCCATGAAATTCGTACTGAAAAATTCAAACAAACACCGACATAAAAACCTTTGCACATTCGTATAAAAATCAAACAAAATGAAAAGAATATTCCGCTACACAATTTAATGTGAGGAGCAATGTAAGCGTCAACCGATACGCTGAGTTCGAATATGGCATTCGTTATTTCAGCTCTGAAGCTCTATTCATAATAGTGAAGCTCTATTGAACTTGCTTTTCGCACATGTAGCAATAAAAAGCTTTGCATCAAAGGCCCTTAATGTAATTGCTGAGTGGGAGCTCGAATAAGCTCTTACTGGCGTTAAAATAATTCCCCTCAGTGCGGCGGAAGTGACGATGGCGGCCGGCACCGGTAGCGGGCTGCGCAACGGCACGTCCTTCCGGCCCCGGTCGCTGCGGCTCCCTTGAGCCCCTTAGGTGGCTTTCATGCTACATACTACGAGAAAATTATACGAACACATTTAGAGAACTGTGACGACGTCAACGTCTTTATAAAGCTGGGACGCACTAAGTAGTTCATATTTTTTTAATAGTGTAGATAATCGAAACTAATGCAGTGCAATGCTTTTTAATGCTTGAATTATTTCAATCAAACTCATTCTGATTTATTTCAATAACTCACTTTATTTTGTGTTGGCGTTGACTTTGGCGTTCATTTAAACGAAAGTTCAAATTAATTTGCTTTGACTAATATAAAGTTAAGTAGTTTTTTTTTATAAAGCTCTTTTTGGTCATGCGTTGTTTGTGGTTGGCTCACAGTAACACTCGCGGTAGGATTTCTTGCGAGCTAAAACTTTGTGTTCAGCACTGGGGAACGGTCTCACAGGAATAGTTTTCTAACATCGCGCGCGCAACAATTTTTTTTCGTAGGACATTGCATTTTTTTTAATCATTGCACTTTATGCTGCTTTTATGTTCATAAATAACTAGATGTAATAATCGTTTCTGATTCAATATTCATAGATAATATTTAGATTCATAATACACATGAATAATATTAATTACACTTGGTATTTTTCCTGAAAATATCGCCAAGTACTACCTCGGCACGATTCTTCAAATTTCCTGCTATAAAGAACAGCTAAAAGATTAGGTACTGAAATTTGGTGTAACATTTTCCTTATTCTGGGAAGTGGGAAAAGATTATTAGGTGTATAGCAATATTAGTTACATAATTACATTTTCTCAAAATATTTATTTTTTAAACCGTTGTTTTGATAGTGCAATATTTTGATAAACAAAATATAAGTAATGTTGAAAAGTCGAGAAGGCGAAGCGTCCCACTTACATACGCTCAGGGAGTATGGAGGAATCAGTCGAGGAATCGATCATCGTGGTGAATAACTCGATACACTCGCGAAACGAATTTGCAGCATCACGATTTCGCTTTTCTGTTTCATGCCCCACATCGTAATGCTACGAGTATGATTCTTTGAATATAAAACAATTTTATATAATCTATAATCTTGATACCTCGTACATGTTTTCAAAATATGTAGATTCAATAACTAAATCATGAGGTTCAGAAAAGCTAATGTCTAGAATTGACCTTAAATGATAGTAATAAACCCGCAGGGCAGCTTGTGGCGAGCTGTTGGGCAGTAGCGACCCCACGGATCTGATCTCCCGGGAGAAATCTTGTTCCTCATCTCTGGCTTGCCTTTATTGGCCGGCCGGAGTAAACACTGACGAGGAACAGTGCTCTCATCTATCTCTTGCCTTCATTGGCCGGTTTGAGTGGAGATTCGCTAGAGCAAATTAGCCGCCCAAACCCACAGTCCCATACTTTGTTTCCATATTAGTCCTGCATCAACCGGGGGTTATCCTTGGGTGTACTTTTATAGTGCATACAGGGATACCTAATCGTCGGTTGGTGTCTCATCTCATCTAAAGCTACCTAAGGGGCCTCTGCGAGTCCCCTTACGCCTCGTACGCCTTACAAAGGCCCGGGACCTCAGGGTCCTGAGATATATAAAATGTTTAAAAATAATAATAATTTGAGCCGTTAACTGTCGGTCACAAGACCTCTTCTAATACGAGCATTGATTACCACGCTTGATCACTACGGTTTAGCGATTTCAGACCATTAAGTCTAGGTTTCCTAACGATGTTTTCGTTTACTGTTTGCTAGTGGTGTCTTAGATTAACCCAGAAAGTACATAATGACACTGAAAAAGTCACATTGGTGACTTTTTTTTAAGCTTAGGCTGGGTTTGAACCCGCAACCTAGTACTTAACAAGTGGGTCCGTAACCCGCGGGACACCACGACTATAATATTATATATAAAGGTCTACTATATAGAAAGGTCCTGACTGACTGACTGATTGACTGACTCATCAACGCCCAGCCTAAACCCTTGGACCTAGAAAGATTAAATTTTGCACAGAGGTTCCCTTTATAATGTAGACAAGGAATAAGGAAGGATTTTTCGAAATTCAACCCCTAAGGGAGTTAAATAGGGGATGAAAGTTTGTATGGAAAATCGTCACTTAACGGGTTCAAAATTTCACGCAAGCGAAGCTGCCTAGTGATATAAAGAACTAGCTTTCGCCCGCAGCTTCGCTTGCGTGAAATTTTGAACCCATTAAGTGACGATTTTCCATACAAACTTTCATCCCCTATTTAACACCCTTAGGGGTTGAATTTCGAAAAATCCCTTCTTAGTGGATGCCTACGTTACAAAAGGAACCTACTGTCAAAATTTCAACTTTCTAACCCCAGCGGTTTAGGCTGTGCGTTGATAGATCAGTCAGTCAGTCAGTCAGCTTCTCCTTTTATATGTATAGATTGATCTAAAAAAAAATTATTATAATAAGATTTGAATTATCTTAACCATCAAACATGTAGAGCTCATATAGGTACTTAAAAAATCGAGCACCTACGCAGTCAATTGGCTAAACTATTTCAGCGAATGGTTTCACTGAAAACGTTTGTAAATCGTCGAGCGCAATATTAGGGAGCCAAATCAAACAACTTCGATCTCTTTGATGTTAAAATTAAATTTACCTGTATATTGCAACTGAAGTGCGGAACTAATATGATATGTATGTTACCATGGCAAATATTTTCCTATAAACATGTTCAATGTATGAATACATTGTATCAAAAAGAATAAAAGAACCACAAATTTCAATCAGAAGAAAATTTTGTCATTTATTCTACTTAAGGTTTAATAATTATAATGTTGTCATTTCCACCTCTTGTAATAACAGTTAGAGGAAATGTAAATACGCTCGCTGGGAAAGCAAGTACACACCTAATGAAAGAGAATTTGGAATGTTACACATTAATTAAGCGAAATTAACGAAATTAAATCACTTTATTTTTAGTTAAAAGCATTGATTTTCAAGACCATCATATCATTTCATTAAAAAACTGTTACGTAAATCGAAGACCGTTTTCAATTACACGGAGGCGCAAAATATTCTATTTTTAAGAATTTTCTTCGATACAAATCAGTCATCACCGTATTTTATCGAAGATATTATCCGCGAAATTTCCAGATTCCGAAAATAAGTGCGATATCTGATCGAAGTTAAAAGAGCGAATACGAATGTTCGATCTTTGAAATCTCGTAATGGACGAAAACGACATCGTGAGTACAAACCGCCGTTTGTCACATCACTAAAGGTGTGGAAAATCGCGAAGGTCCCGCTTTCTAACAACGTCGAAGTAAAATCGATAGATTGAAACCGAATATATTAGGCACACTCGAGTTTACATGGACCCTACCATCGTACATTAGGTGCTACTTACTTTACTACATTTATCTAAATACTAGATGGGAGGATCAAAACCGTAATGGAACAGAATAGAGTACGGCCCAACTGTGAGCTTATGTAGGTACGTAAGAAGGTTGCATGATAATGATGATACCTCTACGCATTATCCCACAAAGGGATAGGGATAATGATTATAGGTTATATCTAAAATAGATCAATGGTTTCTAGGGTAAAAGCGGTGCGGCATAAATCCTTACTGGCTCAGTCCCCAAAACTAAAGCCTGAGCTTGAAAATCCGGTTCGACTTTTAGAAATTTAATTACATTATATCGTCATATTCGCGGTTAAGATCATATCAGTTTGGTATGATTTATAAGGGACGAATCAAATTTTACTACTGGAGAAAAGCTCTGCTATAGCCACTTAGATTTCTGTGGCTATAACCACTTAGATTTCTGTGGCTTTAACCGCTTAGATTTCTGTGGCTATAACCACTTAGATTTCTGTGGCTATAACCGCTTAGATTTCTGTGGCTATAACCACTCAGATTTGTGTGGCTATAACTAAGACAGGGCTTTATCAAGTATGTTGCTGTAGGACAGGCTCTCTTTTTATAGTTACGAGGCTCTTTGTGTCACGTTACATAAAGTCGAACGCTGACTAGCAATGATGTGCAGTACCTCGTTTATATTCCCGAACATGAGATACATTGTTAAACTGGCGCTCTCTAACCAGATTTACGAGTACATAAGTACCAGCATTCAACATGATTACATGGAATGTAACAAACCAGATCGGAGCTATAACTGTTAACGTTCAATCCGAACCCAAAGGCTTTATAACGTGTTATCTCTGTTGGTTTTACGGCCTGCACTAGTTGAGAGTAGGATTAATTCAGTATGCGGTACTCTTTATACATTCGTCGGTTGGCTGATTTGATTGAGTTTTACATTATGTGTTTGAAACTGTGGGGTACATAGACCCCTTTAATTTATTAACTACCGTAAAACGGGCCTATTTGAGAACCATAGTGCTACTTGACATAAAAATGGCGTTGGAGATTTTAAGACAATTTTTTTATCTACCTACAATTTCGAATGTTGAAATATACAGGGTGTCTCAGAAAGTAGAGTCAAGCGAAAGTCCAGAGGTACCCGAGCACCCTTAGAGGTACCCGAGTTACCCCATGTATGTTCAGCGATTTTCGAGTTATGATTTCTTTTCATGTTTTAACCAAACTCTGACTTTAATGACATTTTTGATCATAGTGTCATGAATAGTTGAAACAAATGCGTGTGCTATTCATCTAATTTAGAAAAGAAGACTTTCTGGGACACGGTGTATAATAACATTGAAATTGGAGATTCATAGCATCTGTGGTCGTGTTGGTTTAAGAGAATTCCAATTAGCCTCATGGTGCTCAAAATGTACAATTTTACCGGTACCTTGATGTTATAACAATATATGGTGGATATCAATCGTAATCTAAATATATAAAAGCGAAAGGTCACTCACTGACTCACTCACTCATCACGAAATATCTAAAACCGCTTGACGTATGAAGATGAAATTTGGCAGGGAGGTAGTCTATAGTTAGTAGACGTCCGCTAAGAAAGGATTTTTGGAAATTCTACCCCTAAGGGGGTGAAATAGGGGATGAAAGTTTGTATGGAAAATCGTCACTTAACGGGATCAAAATTTCACGCAAGCGAAGCTGCGGGCAAAAGCTAGTGATTTATACAACGTTTTGCTATAATAAGGTGATTAATAAGACAGAGAACCCCGGTGATGTGTTGCAATCCTAGGTCCAGAAGCGGTCTATAATAGCCTAGATTGATTAGTGATGGTCAAAACTTATTCTATACTGAAGCCAGCTAGAGCCATATTAAAAGGTTAGAATTCAAAATATATGTCGAAGCTTTTATACCTAATACGTACTACCGCTACTACGAATTTCTCTTACAATTTCCGGAAGATAATAAACTCGTAGAAAACCATTATTGTTTTGATATTAAATAGAGTACATTCAACTGAAAACCACTGGATTTAATGTAAGAGATTTGCTTAGAAATGAGCTGTTTCTTTGTATTTTACACAACAAAATGTCAGTGCTTTTTTCTGTATTAAAAAATATGTGTAAACAATATTTTCTCGAAATAAAGTAAAAAGAATTCGTGACAACAGTCTAGTGTTCCGTACACAGAGCGCCGTGTAGCCATGACGGGTGCGCGTTTGTACCACAAAAGCGTACGGAACGCTAAGATTATACGCCTGATTAAATATTTTCGCTCCAATGCAAATAAGGGCTGTGTGTGTGGAGGAAAATTTTCCCGCGAACATTTCGATTCTACCTTATACACTCACTTATTTGCGCGTTTGGATTGTGCTTGTGTACCTCGTAGACCTATATATTTGTGTGATGTCTATTATTCAAATGTGTGGGGATTTTATCGAAGTTGGTGTATTATTTAGTTTCATTTCATGGAGTTTACACGTAGATTTATAAAATATTTCCTTGTTCCGGCCTTCTATTTTTTAATTTACGCGAATACTGTACAATTAATCGTTTCCGTAACGGTCTCTAGCAGAGGAGGAAAATATTTTATTCCAAAATATACGTAGTATCAAAAAAAGAGCAAGTTGGAATTATTTTTTACTCGCTTTCACCGTAAGTTGGTTAGTCTTAAATCTACATGAATTATAAATGGGTCACGTTTTGCACGGGTAACCAGTACGTACTCCCAATTTAAATAAAAAGCGGTCAAGTACGAAACATAATTGCGCACCACGAATTCTAAATACACCGCACTTTAGGATCCGCTACGAAGACTGATAAAAACAAAAAACAACGACGATTCTAACATTATGATGATAAATTAATTCATTTCCATGATAAATTATTACAAAACTTAAGGGACATTATGCGTAACTGTGCGTAACAAACAGATGGACATCACTGAGTTGCATAAAGGTTTCATTGTTCAGATTTTTTTGTCACAGAACCCTAATTATTTATCAAAGCGACATGAATGTAAGGGCTGACCCAAATTCGTACGTGACATCTCCCTTTAAGGGAGGTGAGACTTATTAATGTCACATTATTTTGCACGAAAAACCCCAATGCAAAAAGTGGACCCTTCCGGCTGTCCAAATGACAACATTAAAACCGGACGAAGAATTTTGCGTTTGCACAGGGTTTGTGAAAATCTCAGGTGCGTTCGTTAGAATGATAGCCAAAGTGTCAAGTTTTCATGCCAACATTCTTTTTTTGCAATTCGGTGTGTAAAGTTTTTTTTGGTATTTTTTTTTCTACACGGTAATTATTTTTAATGTATTTTTAAAGTTTTTCTAGTGATGACGTCACGCGATAGGAGGGGTTACCATAGACAAAGAAACCAATTCTTTGTCTACGCCAAGGATGATATCATACAGTTATCCGACGTCACGAAAAAGGAAGATATTCACTTAGAGGTCAAATGAATTCATGCATTTCTGCTAAAATAAACACAATCTTATAATTTTAAGCGCTAAAAATTGCAAAACCAAACCAAACTAAAACCTCAAAACGGTTTTGGAATCAGCATAGGTTAACTTTTACTTTACCTACATACCGAATTGTTTTTAAATTTTAAAAATCTCTTGCAGAACATGAACTCACGAACGAATTACTAAAACATTTTAATCGTTCTCAATATCAAAGTTCCACGTTTATAGGTCATTAATATAATATACTGGAAATCAAAGGTAAACCGTCGGAGCGGAACGCTATTATTAGATGGATATTTCTATTGTCAAGCTCTTGATCGGGTTACTAGTGGATACGAAACGTTATCGAAGAGAAAGCATTTCGTCGTAACGTAGATATTAAACCGGGATAAACAGACAGGGAGCCATGACGTAACATAACTACTGCGCCCACGAAATTGCTCACTCAACCGTTAGGGTTGTCGTAATTAACTAAAAAGTGTTTAACATTACACTGTAACGTACGGCTTTCGAATGAAACATGTTTACGTTTTCGAAACAATTCCCAATTTATACGCGACATGCACACTAATTTAGAACGCTGTAATATTAAACTTAACATGTTACGGAAACTTGATTAATGAATATCTAATAAATTGGTAATAGTTAAGCTATTGGGTAGGTACTTACTAGATGAATAGAGTCAAACATTTCTTGACAGCAATAATATGTTGTTAACATTTAAAAAGTTCTTCCAAACAATTTGCACCTAATATCTCCCAAAATGCGTGTAGGTTATACCTACGGTACGAGTACCTACAGAATATTTTAATTGAAACAATGTATTTATTCACATAAAACTGAGTACAAGCATAGAAGTTCCTATAATTAGGTCTATTTTGCCCTTGCATTGTAGGTGAATACTGCCGAGGTTAATTCTTATGGAATAATCTAGATATATAAAGCCCTAGAGCATAGGTCGACATAGTTTGGAGTGGCTATAGAGTTCACTTTCAATACAAAAGTCTGTAATTTTTTGCGGGTCTCACACATATGCATTCTACGTTGTAGCTACGACATTCACACATCCTAATCCTAACTTTCCTAACTTTAATTTTTAATATTATAAATGCGAAAGTACCACTGAACCGATCATCCTGAAATTTTGCATATACGTTGTCAGGTATACAGAAACGAACATAGGGTACCTTTTATCCGAAAAAAAGTACTGTTTCCGAGGAAAACAACAATAACATTCATAGATGGCGCCACGTGTCTTTAGAATCACGATTGAATTATATTATTATAGAAACTTTAGTAGTGTTTTAACAGTTTTTTTTAGCTTAATCAACGTGAGCGAAGCCGCGGGCAAAAGCTAGTTAAAAATACAACTAAATTAGGCCCCATTTGACACGAACTGTCAAATGGGGCCTAAACGAGTTGACAGAGGGGAAACGACGATGATCCTTATGGCCACTCCCGACTATGTGTGACCGCGTTGCTCTAAGTATAAAACAGTGATAGCCTGGCGGTTGAACGGTTCCCGTCCATGCAGGAGGGTCAACTGACTTTTCGAATTCATATGCGAATCAGAATTTGATCATTACCCGCGTTATCGGTGAAAGAAAACATCGTGAGGAAAACTGCACACCTAAGAGGGCACCATAAGGTTCTCGATGATGTGTGTAGCCCGCCAACCCGCACTAGGATAGCGTGGTGGACTAAGGCCTAAACCCATTCTGAGAAGAGGCCCGTGCCCAGCAGTGGGACTGTTATGGGCTGATTATGTTATGTATGTTATGTTAATCTACGTAGGTACTTCAAACTTGAACCTAATGTTTTTGCGTGGTACTGACAGACATGCTCATATTTAAGCATGCTTGTAAGTATGCTTAAAACTAGCATGTTCTGCATCTGTTCATATTTTCAAGCAATAAGCATACTAGTTTTGAGCATACTCCTAAATAAGCACGATCAAAACAAACAATCGGACAGATGTGCTATTTAAACGCAGACTCTCGGGCAAAATGGAAGCTTTACCAGAAAATACAAATCAAAACAGTGGTTCTCTACAGTTGCAAAGATATTAGAGTGTCAGTTCTATCCGTACAGAACTAAATTAAATAATATTTTTACTTACAACGCAGTTGTTTAAGAATATTTTACCAAAAAAAAGAACAACAAAAGGTAAATTTGGGTTCATAACTGGATAAATAGAAAAGGAACCCTTGCAGCAAGTTATGGATTGTTGGCAGAGATGCGAGACGAAGATGTCAACAGCTAATCGATAAGCAAAATCAATACTAGCATGCTCATAAGCAAACCTGTTCAGACGCGCTCGAAGCACGCCCCCTTCCACCCGCGCCTCAGGTAGCACGCTCGAAAATCAAACGACTGTTGATTTTTGAGCATGCCCGAAATAACCATGCTCATTACTAGCAACGCTTAGACACACATGCTACCAAGTAGCAATTGCTCATTAATGGCATGCTTTCGTGCTAGTAATGAGCATGTCTGTCAGAACCTATAAAGATGAAAATATATTAAGGAAATTTGACAGATTGTTATAGCTATAGGTTAAGTTTTATATTAAATTTTTGATACTGTGGAAGGTTTGAACCCTGGCGATAGATCCATGATATTGCGCTTTATTCAACTTTCCACATTTCCCGATGTTTCTAGCCGTTTCCAGTGCTCATAGTTGCGATCGCTAGAGAGATTAATTACATCCACCGAGCCTAACCGAAAATGATTTATAAATACCGGTAAAGGAGATCACCCATTATTGCCTTCAATTTGGATAATGTTTATCTGAAATTAGTCGTAAGTTGTGTCGCAACGTAAGCAGGGTGGAATAATGAGGCAGCTACCTTAACCGTTGTACTTAGCTAAAGGAAAACGTTCTGAGGAAACTGCCCATAACTTTGAAGGAATGGCAAAAAATAGGGAAGGATTTTGAGAAAAAAAAATGCAGAGTTTGAGTTTTGCTCACTGTTCAATTCACACAAATATTTTTGTAAACGCCAATCGACCCGGTTTCGTTTTTTTTTTATTCCTTCTCTTGGTCGTATTTGACCCTCGTCGCACCTGATGGTAAGCGCAGACAGGGTCTAAGATGAAGTACACGAATCCAAGTAACAGAGATATAGAGAGATTCCCCTATACCTCTCTGGCTCTCATATACACACGACGGAACACAGTAAACTGCTTGGCGCCGGACTTTAATGTGAGGGTGGTAGCTAGCCAGGCGGACCGTAAAGATCCTACCACCAAGCGAAAGGTTGTCACCTGATTGGCACCAACCGGGGACCACGTGTGGGGTTTCGAACTACGGGTGCCTTCCCACGGACGAGGGTCAGCCCCCAATATTGTTTAGGTATAAAATACTCTTTTGGACCAACTGAGGTTAAAATACAAAAAAGTCAGAACACGCAAAAATATTTTCTATGTGTCCCCGTGTTTCACTGAAGCTTTCTAAGTCGTTGCACTTATTTCGAGAGTGTCTATCCTGTATGCACATTTTCTGGAAAATTCTTAGAACCGAAACCGAAAAGATTCAATTTCAATCTTTTTTATATGTCCCAAGATGCGCCACGGTTCAACAAAGGTCTTGCAAAGACTTTCAAAAGATTTTCAAAATATACGTAGTTCTTTAGACGGTTAAAATCGGGTTATTACACCCTAAAAATAGTTTATCATCTAGCAAACTTATATGACAGCTCAAATCCACTCTTCTAACAAAAAGTCACAATATGTCTTAGTCATGTTCTAAACCCGAGTATAATAATAACAGTCTTCGTCTAAGACTATTATTATGAAGAGCTATCGTATTGTCCGTCTCACAATGCTCGCCGATGATATACGTCGATGAAAAATATCTCCACTCAGCTGAAATGAGGGTCACACGAATAGACAGGATTAGAAATGAATAGGTTCGTATATATATGTATACGTATATAAAAGTAAAGTTTGAAATGACAATGGCAGTTCTGCCTATTGGGTAGCCTCTGGCTAAGCCTGAAGAGATGGACTTTGAAATTGAAAGAAGTTTTTTTGATCTCATTTATCTAGGCTCCAACTGTAATTTCATGGCAATTCGCTGAAGAATATCTGTATTTGTTTATCAAGTACGAATTAACAGAATTCGTCTGCCTAATCAATTTCAGAGTAGAAAGCAATTTTGCAGGTTCAATACCCGGGTTCTATTTATAAATTATCTCCCGTTCTTCCTTTATGAAAAACAAAATGTAATTGTATTTTATTTATAATGATTTCGCCTCTAAAATGAGAATTAACAATATACAATCACTTTTGGTTCGTTATAACACACTGATTAGGTTATGTACGAACATAATTAAATGCTTCAAATAAAGTTTCTTCTTGAATATAAGCTCCCCTAGTACTGTGGTTAACTATTCCCTACCAGACATTAGTTAGTGATATTTAAATCATTAGCGAGCATTAACTTGGTAAGTAATAAATAATTTAGTTTCGTATTCTATGGTTTTGTGGATTATTCGTCTCAGCTTTTATAGACAGCTGAACTCAAGGCTCTTAATACTAAACAGTTACCAACATTGCTTATTTTAATGATATCCCTGAAATCTAAAAACTAAAATTGTATGACATAAATCTTCTTCATACATTAGATAACTTGAGATACAATTATTAATGTCGTAACTAGGTATACTTTCTGTTTCTTATGCTGGAGTGATTTTTTAAATATAGGTTACCGGGTACCAGGAAGGCGGCGCCATATGTCATCCTTGCCTAAGATATAATAACTAAAACAACTTTCCTCGAGTGTCGTAAGAAGCTATTAAGGGATTAAATCAAGCGAATAGGGAGTATCATTCACCAGAATATCGGAAAAACTAAGTTTCTATCATAATTCCTTTTCAAAGAACTAAAGACTCAATAATTTTATTAGTGATGAAAAAAAGGTTATAGTTCATACGAACATATTTCATTAAGTATTGCAATCCTTACTAATATTATAAATGCGAAAGTAACTCTGTCTGTCTGTTATGCTTTCACGCCTAAACCGCTGAACCGATTTTGATGAAACTTGGTACAAAGATAGCCTAGAACCTGGAGAAGGACATAAGCTACTTTTATCCCGAAAAATATGGAATACGCGATAAACGACATCCACGCGGGCAAGGTTGCGAGCGACCTCTAGTAAAGTACTTTATAAATATAATAAGATAAAGGATAAATAGAGTCTGATGCATTTCCACACTGCATATCTTTCTTTGACACGTAGGTGTGCACGCCCAACCCTAAATAATTCAATTGATGCTGAGAGGCATTAAGGCAATTTTGGATGAAAGAGTAAGAAAATAATAAATAAATAAAAAGACAAAAGGAAGGCGACGAAAGTAGAAAATAGAAGAAAAATGAAATAACAGACCGCGAGAAATGAAATCCAAGACTTAAAAATATTTTATATCATACAAAATATTTTCTGCTTTTGCTCGTAAAATGCAAGATAAACATAGAAATTATGCGGAATGTAAATAAAAAAATATTCCACTGAATTTTCTTGACATGCTGATTTTCCCTATAACTCAGCGTTTAAAAAGGTTATTACAAAGCATTTGTTTTGAACCCTGCGGCGAGGCGCATCGTCCCCTTCTTAAATATTGCACCATAAATCAGAGTCGCTCCATGTCGGATCGCTGTCGCCTGTCGATTATCGCGCGGGAAGCGATTTCGCTCCACACCGTTCGCAAATTGCGAAAGATAGCGATCGGAAGAAAATTGAACGACTGAACTGATATCAGAAAAAAATTGTAACATTGTTGCTGTAAAATTGAATACCTACTTGAGAGCGGAGTAACAATTAATGTTAAGAGCAAGTTATAAACATTACATTTTTTAAATATTTTAATCACAGACATTAAATTATTTAGAACTTGTTTCTTCTTCTCTCGTGTCGGCAACAGCTATACCAGAATAGGTCATACCTAAAATATAATAAATAATGGTCATAAGATATACATAAAACAGGGAAACTTGCTGTTTAACAGTTAAAAAGAAATATTTGTGATTATTTACGGTTTACTCACGTGCATTTTTCGGGATTACCCGACTAGTTTCGGACCCAAACGGAGCCTTAATCATGAGCTGAACACGCGGCGAGGTCGCGAGACGAACTGGCGCTGCACCGCGCCGCGTAGCGTTGCGCCCGCGACGAGGGGGGCGCGCTCTGTGTCGGTATTGCTCGTGCGTCTTCGTCACTTGTCATGTCCGGGTTGATAAATGAAATAGTACCGGTGCATGCCGCGCTAACTGTGTCGCACTCCAGACTTAACTCACTTGTCACTTAAGTAAGACAGTTAGACTTAACTCGCACTTCAGACTTAACTCACTTAAGTGACAAGTGAGTTAAGTCTGGAGTGCGACACAGTCAGCGCGGCATGCACCGGTACTATTTCATTTATCAACCCGGACACGACAAGTGATAAAGACGCACGAGCAATACCGACACAGAGCGCGCCCCCTTCGTCGCGGGCGCAACGCTACGCGGCGCGGTGCAGCGCCAGTTCGTCTCGCGACCTCGCCGCGTGTTCAGCTCATGATTAAGGGCTCCGTTTGGGTCCGAAACTAGTCGGGCAATCCCAAAAAATGCACGTGAGTAAACCGTAAATAATCATAAATATGAATGTGTCTCACGAAAGTTATAATATAAAAAGAAATAAATAGAATCAAAATTCAGTATGTCGCTGGTTAGGTTCTCCTTATATTCTACGTCTGTATCAAAATATATAAATGACTTTACCTGTTACTAAGAAACAAACATACACGCTTTTGTATAAATTATAGCATTAGTGAGATCAGTAGCTTTCAGCTTATAACTTAACATTGCTAGGAATCGACGCGTTTAGAATACATCCCCAAGGTAATCGGATAGCGGCTTTCCGCGAAAATTTCGCTCTCTATTTATAAATTGATGTCGAGTTTGTGAATCTTCTGCTGGGTGACGTGATTTAGCTCGCTTGCATGTTATACGCACCTACAGCTAATCTGTGCCCCTTTTACTGGTTACAAACCTAATCTTTACTCGTTTCAGAAATTCGAGAAATACCAACTATCTCTATTTTATCTATTCCGATAACATTCAAACATTGAGTGCAACATTTATTTACAAAGAGCACATAAGCTTTTTGATATACGTAGGGAATATCTACCTATCAATACAGGTTAAATGTTATAAGTACCTATCGTGTTTATCAATAAAGTTGTGCTTATTTTACCCAATATAATAATATGGTGTTTCCTAAGATACTGCTTGTTACCGAGTTCAGGAGACAGAGTTCTGAGACATGTTTGGTTTGCTAAGAAACATAATATCTAATAATATTTTGACTAAGATTTACGATGAAAATCAGCTCAAGTCACAACCAAACACGATTACGTAGAGATAATAGTTTGAAAATACAAAGAAACATCAACGTATAGGTAGGCATTTAGGTACTTACGTAAATTGCTAAGCAACTTTGTTGAAATCTTATTATATAGTCGCGTTTGACAAATTCACTTAGATTTTGTTCATGACGCTCGCTTCCGGCAAGTTCGCAACTCGGTTAGTCACACAGTTGAGTTTCGTAACTGACGTAAAGAAGATTGTAAACATGTCAGAAATAGGTTTTACCGAGATAGGCACGGTAATTTAATTGGGATCGACCCGCGGAACAAAGTCCCTAACTACATTTATTTATGTAGAAACAATTTTCCAAGTATACAAGATGTTAGATTAGGGATAATTTATCAAAATGTTTCAAGTTAAATTAGGTTTTCTTTAACATAGCCAGTGAAATGGAGACATTGTTATTTTGTCGTAATTGAGCCACCATAATTTATAATACAACAGGTGCATAAAAATAGTTATCAAGAATCAAAAATCAACTATTCCAAGAGAAAGAGGTGTGAAGACAAGTAGGCATGTTGAGCACAAACTAAAGGACTGCATAAGGAATGTATGGCTTGACCTAGTTGAGGTGAGAGACCCCATGGGAGGGCAAAGGAGCACTCGACAACGTGGAGGCTGATGTGAAAGCTAACAGTCTCGCTATCGAGGATGCATTTGAACGGAAACCGGGGAGCCTATGGCGAAATTTCACAAAGCTACATGACTGAACATACTATACGGTAGACTGAACAATTTTGATACAACGGATGTTTCTGACTTGATGCCATGTCGTTTTCCTTAAGAAGTAAATTAAATCCAACGCGGAGAGTATAGATAACGTGATGCGAATGTTTAACTTTGAAATTGATTTTCAGATGACCACTCGTTTTCCATTTCCGGCATAGTTTTGTTTTCGCGAAACTATAATAGAGATGCCCTGTATCGATTGCGGAAAATCATTCGATGTATACCACAAAAGTGATGCTTCATATAATATTCTTCTCAGTGGTTACTTCGCAAAATTTACTAACTAACACAGTCATAGTGGCACAAAATCACGCTCGTTGCCTCCCTATTCAAACGGGGTCCGGTTAAAGCGATCCTGATTGCGTATTATACACTACTACATAGCAAATTGTAACAATTTCCACTGAATGCATAAATTTTAAATGTAAACTAAACCGCTTGGTCAAACTAGGTTTCTGATTGTTGGTAATTTGTAGTGTTTTGTTGAGCGATATGCTTAATTGTGTCCTATTTAGTTATACATTATTCAATAATCTGCAAACACTTAGCAATCAACACGTAACGTGCCCCGATTGCAAGCTTGCTTACCAAACAGCATTACCTACATGATCAGTTATTACAAACTAACTCACCTGGTAATTGCCAATACCAATAATAAGAAATAGTTAAGTTTACGAGTATACCGCAGAATAAAAATATGAAAAATATAAATATGAAATATTTTTATGAGAATTGTGAAAGGTCTAACCTCCGGTTTCTGAATTGAGAATTCTAGAATACATAAGTAACATTTGAGTAGTTGTCAAAAATATGACGGATTTTAAAGCATTTTTTTGACAACTCCGTACTCAAATACTACATAAGTATTGCTTATCTCGAATTCTCAATTCAGAAACCGGAGAGTATAAGTGAACTTACTTAGTTTCTGAAAAAAGGTTATGTGGGTTCATAATTTCCATAATTATTTACCTTTAATATTTGTTACATTTTTCTACCATCTTTCCAAAGCTACAAATGTCAAGCCTTTAAAGTAAAATGAGCGTGAAGGTGAATTTCAAAGCTTTTAACCAAACAACTATTTTGCGTTGGTCACATTTTTCACCAATTTACCACAGCCTCATGTTTCTGACGATAAAAATTTATAGCTTTCAAAGGTGCTTACGCCTCAGGACACTAAGCGAAGCGTTGCTGAATAAGTGGATTTCTGTCAGTACCTTTTTGTGTCGTCATACAAAAGCTCTGTTATAAATATTACTCGGCATTTAACCGACTCCGAAAAAAAACGAAGGACGAGGTTTTCAATTGAGAACTACGTTTTTTTTTATGTACAATTATTCGGAGATGCGCTGATTGAAATTATTTAACATGTATTGCATTAGGCTTGGGTCCGAGTTGATCGCATTTCTTTTCCATAGAATCCATTTAGTATTTCCGGAAATCCTGAAAATCTTTATATTCTTATATTCTCGTCTATACAAGGTTAGTCGGAAAGGGGGTTATCCGCGGGCCACTTCAAGTATCAGGCAAATTTCAAAATTCGATAGTTTTTATTCCCAAATTATTATTTTTTTTTTTTTTTAATTCTTTATCCCTGCTTTAGATACTAATTCAAAAAATGGAGCTTCTACTCCATGACCCCAAATATGACTTACAATCTAAAGCTGATCATAGCTGAGTATAGACAGATTTTAGCGTATTTTTATGGAATAACTAGCTTTCGCCCGCAGCTTCGCTTGCGGGAAATTTTGAACCCGTTAAGTGACGATTTTCCATACAAACTTTCATCCCCTATTTATCTCCCTTAGGGGTTGAATTTCGAAAAATCCCTTCTTAGTGGATGCCTACGTTACAAAAGGAATCTACTGTCAAAATTTCAACTTTCTAACCCCAGCGGTTAAGGCTGTGCGTTGATAGATCAGTCAGTCAGTCAGTCAGCTTCTCCTTTTATATGTATAGATTGAACAGTTATTTCTCTTAAACTATTAACTTTTGAGGATAATTGTACAACAAAAGTTATTCAATAATATGAGTACTTTAACGCGCTTTCAGATTAATACCCTCATTCCGATTAACCTTGTACCTATTCAAAATTGAGTTTGTTTTGGATCATCAAGTAAAGTGTACTCTTCCTTTTTTAAAAGGTTGCTGGTATAAAACAAAAAATCGCCCAAGTGCGAGTCGGACTCGCGCACGAAGGGTTCCGTACCATTATTTATAAAAACGGCAAAAAAATCAAGTTTTTTGTATGGAATCCCCTTAAATATTTATTTTATTCTGTTTTTTAGTATTTTTTGTTATAGCGGCAACAGGAATACATCATCTGTGAAAATTTCAACTGTCTAACTAACACGGTTCATGAGATACAGCCTGGTGACAGACGGACGGACGGACAGCGGCAAAAAAATCACGTTTGTTGTATGGGAGCCCCCTTAAATATTTATTTTATTCTGCTTTTTAGTATTTTTTTGTTATAGCGGCAACAGAAATACATCATTTGTGAAAATTTCAACTGTCTAACTATCACGGTTCATGAGATACAGCCTGGTGACAGACGGACGGACGGACGGACGGACGGACAGCGGAGTCTTAGTAATAGGGTCCCGTTTTACCCTTTGGGTACGGAATCCTAAAAACTATAATTATCATACCGTTGTTTTATTGTACCGTATTGAAATACAAAAAATATAGTATGCCAGGTAATATTGCTTGGCGCCACATGGAGATTAGAATTTCATTACTGGAGATTGAATTCCATTATATTCTGCGGCTCTTGTGGCCTCGATTCCGTCTCGAATAGTAAAATGTTACTTCATCGTACAGTCTATTAGTTTACTTAGTGCTGTTTAAACTAACTTTACTGGAATTTTCTGTAAGGAAATACTCAGAAGCAGTCCGGAGCTTGGAATGATATTACATGGAACCGAATGTCCACGAAATATTGGTGTACAAAAATACACCTCGACCCACGTTCGGAGCACACAGTGGCATGTTTTAACCAAAGCGGATTATACAGGATGTAAACGAATTCGTGTAATTCCTTCAAACCGCGTGATCTAACACATACCCCTTCTTACAAAAGATGGTTTAACCGGTATCATCCCGCGCGACGACCCGGATCGTCAGTGCCATTGTTTATCTATTGTGTCTATAATTACAGTACTAAACAGGTTAAACCAAGACTAAGGTAAACCCAGGTTTCAAATATACCCATCACTCTCTTATGTCATTAACAAAAAGAGACGGGGCTATTTTAAAACCTAGGTTTTTCTTAGACCATCTTTTGTAATAAGGGGGATATTGATCCTAATAGTTTTATTTCAGGTTACACAAAAAGAATATAAAAAAGACATGGTGTTCTGTTTCTGAGTCATTCTAGCGCCCCGGTTTAACTGACTGAGAGGAGCGATATCGCGCTAGTCGTGCCCGCCATCGAAATGTTCTATCATTTAAAATATTTTTTTTGCAAAATTGATTTTGCTTATTTTTTAATGAAAGCTTATTAGGTGATTCAGAATTTCAGATACGATAGCATACTACCAAACTTTTTTTTAATCCTTATTTCTGTGCAGGATTAATCTATGCCAGTAATAAATCATTTGGTTTTAAGAAATTACACGAATTTGTTTACATACTGCATAGTATAGTTGATACCTAAGTTGATACCTTGATAATTTATCATAGCTGCTACGAACCTTGAAGGTTTTAGCAGATGCGAAGCTGGTCCAAGACCTTTAACCAAGAATATTAGGATGGTATATGGACCTTTTTTTTCAGCAAAATCACAAAAAGTTTTTTTTAGCAAAAAAATAATTGCAATTGAACCTAACACCCATGGGCTTAGTGGCGCTCGCTAACACTAGATTGTAGGAGATTTAAGTTGTTCTTAATAATTCACGAATATTTTTTTCATGAAAGAAAATTAGCAAGCTGTGACGATGTTTTGCGACATACATTTTTGTCCTTACACAAGCAAAATTAATTCTGATTCGTTAACTTCTTTCACATCACACTGAATGTCAAATTTACCATTAATTTTTCAAGTTTGGAGGAGTTTGGTGACAACTTGCCGTACAAAAGTTAGGGAGGGTCCCCGATATTGATTTTGCATAGCGGCTTTTAGGTCTTAGGCAAGGGATAAGGCGGGATTTTGTGAAATTCCTCAGGGATCGAAGTAATCAGGAATAAGTTTTCAAGAGCCACGGTTTTACTTTTTTACCAACTCAGCCTTAAATAAACCGCTCCTAAAATAAAAACAACAATGTTTGAGTTTTTTTATTGCAACCATAAAATATTTTGTAAAATGCCTAATAAAACTCGTGTCGTAAAAATCACGAAGGCGGAGTTAAATTAAAATTCTAGAGAGGAATTACATTTTAGTTTTTAATTAGGTTAAGTACTTAAGTAATAAGTGAAGAGTTTATTTTATCCCTACTTGATAAACTCGTTGAGCGGATAGCACCAAATTAAACGCTACTTAAGGAGCAATTAACTTAATGAGAACAAAACGTTTTTTTTTTTTTATTATTTACGCTGTACGAATGCAACTCCAAATTTTTAATGGCTTAACAAGCACTTTTTGGCTGTTGTTGAACGACCGCTTAAACTATATTAAGTTTGGTACAACCAGCTCCAAGAGTTCAAAACATTTAATCCAGCGCTTTATTGTAGGCAAGTTTAAGAAACAAAATTAAGTTCTGGTCCCGTACAAGAGAATTAGGATCACAATTAATCTTTATGCTTTTATTTGGGATGTAAGTTTTATATACGAGCGTTGTAAAGCTGAAAGTAAAACAAAATACGAGATAATGCGCATTTAAAAAATACTCGTATACAACTTTATTTTTAGTATATACAAAAACCGAGACACCCCAACAAGATTTTCATCAGAACTGCCTGAATATGTGTTTTTTTTTTTAATAAATCTCCAAGTGACACCGTAGTATATGTCGCGTTAAGTTCCCTAGTAAAGTGTGAAATGCCTGAGATGTGCTATGCAGGGGTTGTCTAATACACGGAAACTGACCGAGCGGACCATCTCAAGCCTCAAGGTGTCTATTCCCATCAACTGTTATGGGTAGAAACCTACTGAAACAAAATTTAAATTTATGAAAAAAATAAAAATGTTGTGTAAAAAATATGTCAATCGATTCTCCTATATTGTTTTCACGATAAGAAGATTAAAATGACACATGTCAATAGGAGTTGCTAGACATGTGACTGTAGTCGATTCAACTATCGATAAAATTTGTAAAATTTCAGCGAGAATTTGACAAATTATTGTAATGTGATTTTATGTACATTTCAAATACTTGTGATTTAAGTAATTAGGATTAAGTCAATTAGCATGCATATCTTCAACAATAGACGATTACGTGCTGATGTGATAATGAATCCAGCAGGTATGGGATGAGTGAACATAAATGTTTATTTATCACCAATAATAAGCCCAGTAGCCGGGTCGCGAAAAAGAGGTTTATCTTGCAAAAGGTTCGTCGGTCCTGAATTTTGGATGTGTTAAGTTAGGTGTTTTTTTATGAAAAGCCCACAAACAGACACACAGACAGAGAGAGAAATAGACAGCCAAACAGAAAGACAGACATGGGCTTCAAACCTATAAAATACCTCTGATTTTGAGTCTGGAATGAAAAATAAGAATTTAATTTTCTACAAAATTGATGTGAATAATTTTTGGCATAAAACCCATAAGGAGTTATTTAATAAAAACTCATTTTTGAATTCTTTAACCCAAAATGGCAGAGCGCGCCGAGGTCACTCAAGGTACAAAATTTGTAATTTTTATAAGAACACATATCCGTATCACGTATCCAAAATTTAGGACTGACCGACCTTTTGCAAGGCAACTGGGCTATAATGAGCCTTATTTTAATTATTCAATCAACTGAGCCTATCGTCTATAATTATTACGACAGTCAAAATATTCATTCTGTTAATATAAATTTATCGAAATTATTTTATCGATACGCACGTCTCTGGCAACTGGTACCATCTGACGCAAGTTTGAAAACGCGTCGGGGTTTTTTCAAAATCATATAGGTAATATATAATTATGGCGTTAAACACATATAACTATATTGTTTCTATGTTTCTGATTTTAAAACAACCTTTTGGGTAAGGCTTTATTAATATTTTAAATTGATTTAATTCTTTTTGAATTAAATTGTCATACACAAGCGCCATTACAATTTATTTTCATGTCATGAACTGACATCTGCCAAAATAATCAACTTACCGTGAAAGCAATATAGTGAACAAACTAGTTTCAGGTTTAGTATATACAAGGTTAGTCAGAAAGGGGGTACTAATCCGAAAGAGCATTATAGTACCCATGATAATGAATAACTTTTGTTCTACAACTTTTTCCAAAAGTCATTAGTTTAAGAGAAATAGGTGATCAAAGATCACAAAAAAAAAGCTCTAAAATCTATCTATACCCAGATATGATCAGCTGTGTTTACATTTTAGGTCATATTTGGGGTCATGAATTAGAAACACCATTTTCTGAATTTGTAACTAAAGCAGGGAAGAAGAATTTTTGAAAAAACAAAAATTTTAATCATAATATGGCATTGAAAAAAATATTGCTGAATTTTGAAATTTTAACACTTGTTTTAAGACAGTCATCAGTGATACTTTAAGTGGTCTGCGGATTAGTACCCCCTTTCCGACTAACCTTGTATATACTTGTATATACTAAAACTAAGCTTGTATAATATTAATCTTTATTGCTTTAATGCTTTCATCCAAAAAGTCCCCATAATGTGTATGGGAGGTTCATTCGTTATCCCGACTATTTCAAGGCGTATTACACTAGATCCGCGTTGCATAATCTTGTTGCGTAGTACCCATCACTAGAGCGCTAGCTCCCCTCATTTCATCTCTATATAGTATAAAACAAAGTCGCTTCCCGCCGTCTGTTTGTACGCTTAGATCTTTTAAACTACGTAACGGATTTTGATGCGGTTTTCATCAAGAGACAGAATGATTCAAGAGGAAGGTTTATATGTATAATACATGCATATTATAGTACCCTTGCGAATCCGGGGCTGGTCGCTAGTTTATTATAGTCTTGTCTATGTTTACATGCGAAGCCAGCCTTTCGCAATTCTAAATAAAATCAAGTTTTTCCAATATTATATTACTATTAGTTTTGTGGGAAAAAAGACAATACTGGTTATCCTAGAACCCTAATCCATAACTCGTCTCTTAGGGAACGGATGAAAAAAGGAATTACATGCTTTTGGTTACATCATAGAAAACAAAATATTATAAAGGGTTATTGGTAAAACGCAAACAAGCTCTTAAGGGGTCATTGTACTCATCATTATGAACAACTTTTACTCATGGACCAAAACAGAAAACGCGAAAAAAAACAGCTGTTCCCCACATTTATGTCCGCATAACTCGTCGAAATGTAGGGAACCGTTGATTTTTTTTTTGCGATTTCAGCTTTTGGGCCGCTGTAAACGTTGTTCATAATGATGAGTAAAATGACCCCTTAAGAGGTTGTTAGTGTTTTACCAATGACCCTGTAGGTTCACAAAATATATTAATTAAGGGCCGATTTTTCAATCGTCAGATAAATTTTATCTGAGGAATAATAACATTTTGACAGCTTTTGTATAGAAAATATTTCTACCGCGCTAACGAAGAATACAATAAGAGCGATTACGCACTGCATCAGATCCGCATCCGTGAAAATACGGATATAAAAACTCGGACCGAATTCGGATATTGCTTTACGCACTGCATCCGATCCGAATCCGTGAAAATCTCGGACCGAATTCGGATGTTGCTTACGCACCATTCCGATCTCTGATCCAAATTCAAACAATTCAGGGGCCATGTTTGGCATATCCGTTTGGCGTCTGATTTGAATCCGAGGTAATGCGAAAGCGTTCATACAAACAGTACTACGGCTACTTCGGTCCGTCAATTGTTCTTCCGAATTAGAAACTCACGGATGACGGATAGAAATGGGATGACGGATGCCGGATGTAGTGCGTAAACTACCATACAAATAGTACTACGGCTACTTCCGTCCGTCAATTGTTCTTCCGAATTAGAAACTCACGGATGACGGATAGAAATCGGATGACGGATGCCGGATGTAGTGCGTAATCTACCATACAAATAGTTCTATGGCTACTTCGGAACGTATTTTCACGGATTCGGATCGGATGCAGTACGTAACCAAAATAACTCGATTTTCCCGCTTTCGAAAAAAACGCGCTTAACGCGCTCTAAGTTTTGAACTGTTTTAGTTATTGCATTCTTGCTTACTGAAAAACCGAGTTGCGATTTCAAACCGCCATATTTATTCCTCAGACAAAATATATCTGACGATTGAAAAATCGGCCCTAAAACAATAATAATTAGGTTTACCTATGCAGCAAAAGCGAAGCAAATTATACGAACGTATACAATAGTAGATATATTTTAATAATCTATTATAATATGTACAAGCATTGTACAAGGCTCAGTTGTTCCCAGGCTTACAAAAAGATAAGAAAAAACGTTGCGGTTTGACCCGTAAAATCCGTCTATTAATACGGTTTCCGAACACAATCTTCTCTTCGTCATCCTCCTGACACGGTCCAGCTCGTCCAGTACTTCATAACAAGTAGACAACATTCGTATTGTACTTGTGTTTCATATTCTCAATAGATGAAACTATCCATAAACGAGATCACAAAGGGAAAATAAATCGGTACCATTTTGCTAACAAATGAGGGTAAGCGATGTTCCAATCTTATGTTTGGTCTGACATTCAGAATAACGGCACTTTTTCTTTATTGTTCAACGACATAATGTCATAGTTTGATATTAAATATCACCGACATGCTTACTTACCTATTTATTTTTTTAATGAACTTCTGACGTCTTTGTACTGTATTAATACTTCTTCTCTCGTATCAGCATGAGTTATACGAAAATAGCTCATGCTGCTCATGTATTAATACTACAAAGATATCATAAGTTGCTAAATGAAGAAATAAATTAAATGTGGTTATAATCCGGCATTTAAATTATGTATAAAAGGTAAAGAAACCTTTGATCGTGAAAAAATGAGTTTGCGTAAAGAATCTATTAAAATACACATTTTTGGAAATAAAAATAATTGGCTAATAGGTGTGTTAAGGTTATCTACAAATATGTAGGTATGACTAACTAAGAGAAGCCCGATTGATGTGATGCTTATTTAAAATTAAAATAAATATTAGCCTGTAACTGACCCACTGCAGGGCAAAGGTCTGAGAAGGAACGAGCTTTGATCACCACGCTTGCTCACTGCGGATTGACGGTTTGAGACCATTGAGTCCAGGTTTCATCTTATGATCGTCGCATGTCGTCGTTTCATCGTATGTCAGTGGCATCTTAGATTAACTAAGAAAGTACATCATCGTCATCCTCCTGGCCTTATCCCAACTTATTTAGGGTAGGCGCAGCATGTATTATTAATTTCACTTGTCATGCTGCAAATGTTTTGGCTAAGTTTTATGACCGGCCGCCTGCCTCACGTCAACCCTCCTTAGGAATGCTTTTGTTGGTGTTGCTCAGAACAGATCAGTTACTCATATGAAATCAACAATGACTAACACGAAGTGTGCAACTAAGAAAGGGGTATGATTTAAGCTATCGTCGATTCAATTGGTTTTGAATTTCTTAAATAATAGGGTTTGTCCGCAAAATATCTGTCACCAAAATGTAGTTGCCAAACAATATACTCGTAAAAACAATTTCATAATAAATCAGATATAATCATCGGGATATATTATCAAGTATCAAATAAATAAGTTTGGATTTATTGTAATAGGTTTGTCCTGGTAACTGTATAAACAAATTACTTGAAAACGATCATTAAAGAAAATTAAATATAGCACTTGAAAAATTCATAAGTTCCAAAAGTAGTAGCATAATATTCTATTTGCAAATGAAAAACTTAAGAGGATGTTTGTAAGGTTGTTTGGGTTTCCAATGCAGAGTCGACGGATGAAGGGGATGACGGGGGCTTCGTTCGCTCGCTGTGCTCGCTCACTCTAGCCCCCGTCATCCCCTACGAACCTAACCTGTCCGTGTCGGGGTGCCCCAAATTACCGAGCTCGGAGGCACAGGGAGTGCCTCAAATAATAATTTCATAGCGCGCTTTGGCTCCGCCCCTTTGAACATTTTTTCATTAAATTTATAAACTGAACTATTAAGTTAGTAACGAATAGTATTATTTTGATAACTGAACGAAATAAAATGTAACTACTGTACTGGTGACAAAATAAAAAAATAAAAACGAGTCGCAATCTGGGGATGATAATCGATTTATTTGGCGACAGATATACCATTCTGAGCTATATACGAAGCTATTATTTAAGGGATAAACCTATTATTTTGAGAACAAAGTTTTTATCCAAGGGATGAACTACGATTTTATTGATAATCCATCTCTTATTCTAGATACATGTTGACATTAATTTGGTAATTCATACCTGGTGACACTTTTTATTTATCTGAGAATGAAAATATTTCGTGGCGATAGATCTATTATTTAGATGATACAAGTTGATGACAAATATAAACTTTGCTAACAAAAAATATAATTCCCCTAAGAAAGTACATAAATAAAAAATAAATATTAGCCTGTAACTGTCCCACTGCTGGGCAAAGGCCTCTTCTCGTTCAGAGAAGGAACGAGCATTGATCGCCACGCTTGCTCATTGCGGGTTGGCGATTTCAGACCATTAAAGTCCAGGTTTCCTCACGATGTTTTCCTTCACCGTATGTCAGTGGCGTCTTAGATTAACTAAGAAAGTACATATGAAATTGAAAAAGTTACATTGGTACATGCCTGCGTTTTAACCTGCAACCCGGTGCTTAACAAGCGGGTCTATAACCTCCGGACTATCAGGACACTGGATGTTATTTATTACACATTATTACGTTAGTACGTGTATTTTATTATTCAGTGTCACTTCTCTGCAACAGAAAATTATATTTGAAATACCCAATATCGTCAGTGAACTTCTAACAGTGCGTAATTCATTTTGTGACAAAAACAGACAGCATTGGGAAAGTCACAATATTACTTGAAATGAAAAAGATTATTAGGATTTTCAAAGGTTTAAATCATCAAAGAGTTCATTTGTAATGATAAAATTAAAAACAATATTGCGTTCAGCGTAGGTTACGCTCGTTTTAAATAGTTTGTTCACTCTCTTGTAAAGTAGCCATTTTTGACTTCCGCACTGTTAGAACTTCACTGACGATACGCATGAATACCATGATTCAATTAATTATATCCAGGCCAGTTAGTTCATCGACGCTGCACGTTTGAGATCTGGCAGATATTCAAGCAACGACGTTTGCTCCTACAAAGACCAGTCATTCTTAATACATTTATTATAATTATCGGTCTACCGTTGGATTGTCAAGAGAGAAAGGACTCGTCATTCAGATCGTAATTACATAAAATGTATATAAAATGCAAATGATGTTCACATAGGATGCGGGCTGCGTTCGATCTGACCGGAACGTAGGACGCAGAACGCATCCAGTATGATAAGTCTTGAAATGTCTACAAAGAACGTCCTCTGATTCCTTGAGTGATCTAAAAGGCGACTTTACCCTATGGATCACAATTTTTTTTTTTTTTAAACTTTGCCCCGCACTAAGATTTCTCTTGTATCGTGGGTGCGTTTACAGACACAAATCTCACAAACAAACGCCCAGACCCGAAACAACCATCTGTAGGCCATACAAATTTTTGTTCCGTGTGGGAATCGAACCCACGACCCGTAGCGCTTACTCTGCTTATAATCTGCTTACTACGTAAATAGTTACAAAAATAATTCCTGATACTTAGTCACTCTTTATACAGTAAGAGTCTTCATTAAGTGCACATATGAAATTGAGTGAAACTAGTCAATTTTATAGACAGGAAAAATAATAAAAAAATAAAAATTTCTACGAAGCTTTTCTTATTGTAATTTTTGAAATGTTAAAGAAAAAACTAACTAACTTATAATTATATTCCTAGTAAGATAGTAATGAATCGCTTTCGTATAATTATGTTACGGCTATAACTATCATACTGCGACTTATTGACTAAAATATTATCTATACTAATATTATAAAGAGGTAGAATTTGTTTGTTTGTATGTAGGAGGTAATCTCAGAAACTACTCATCCGATTTCAAAAATTCTTTCACCATTAGGAAGCTACGTTATTCCTGAGTGATATAGGCTATATTTTGGGATGAAAAAATTAGGGATCCATAAATTAACGCGAGCGAAGCCGCAGGCAAAAGCTAGTAGTAAATAATTTGTTTGGTCTGTTTTTTATCATGGCTATCAATTATTTAGCAAATAGCTTATTCCGCCTCGTCACAGTGAATAAAATTAATGGCATAAATACTTCCTAACAAATCTATGAATTTCAATCAAACGTGCATAATGAAAACAGTTCCAATGAACATATTACACGTTCATTGGAACTGTTTGTGTAACAATATTTAAACATCATCAATGAATGGTTTTAGTCTGTCGGATAAAACGTATTTACCTGTAAAATAATAACGATTTTGAAATCCGTGGATAATAGCCACACCAAAAAAGTAAAAATAGTAGGAACGATCGACAAATTCTGATAGTTGATTCAAATGCGTCTCTATCAAAATATTATTAAAACAGTAAGTACTTCTTTCGGGTTTAACAGAGTTTTTGTGTAACAAAATATTTACCTATGGTGTTAAGTTCACAATTATGTTTTTTTTTTAAGAAAACAACGTGTCAACTGTAATAATGGCCCTCCCCACTTGTCATAATTTAGACAAACAACCTCCTCGCTCCACAGACCACCATTTTAACGTTTTGCTATACAATCGGTATGTAAAGACATTTAATAGACAGTCCTTCAATATGAACTCCAAAACTTGTATACACAAATATTATGGCTTTTTTTCGTGCTAAAGCGTTCTCCTACCGCCATCTTCATTCGTAGAGAAGTTTAAGTGTATCAACGCCACCTAGTAGGCGGATAACGAAACACTACATTGCCCTACTGAGTGCTGAAACTGTAAAACGTTGCTACGTAAGGCCACGAGTATTTCAACAAGCAAAGCAGCACATCATAAAGTTTTATCATTTCACACTAGAGTACGCAATTCTGTGATGTCTTCCTACAAGATCAAACCAATTCAATTTCGACATTGACAAAAATTTACTTATTTTAATATTTTTTCACAAATGAAAATATATGCAAAAAAATACGGTTGATAAGCTAATATTTTAATAATACTATTTTTTAGTAGATATACTATGTTAGTTAGAAAGAGGACTAATCCGCAGGCCACTTAAAGTATCACTGATGACGGTTTTAAAGCTAGTGTTAAAATTTCTAAATTCGAATATTTTTATTTCCATGTAAAATAATTATTTTAGTTTTTTCAAAAATTCGCCCCTACTTTAGACCCAATTTCACCATACTCTGTTAGTTATTAATGTCCTGTTAAACATTTTAACATACTGTTTACCAGTACATTGAAATTGACATTGACAGCTTAACAGAACGTTAACAACTAACATTGTATGGTGAAATTGGGTCTTAGTTTTGAATTCAGAAAATGGAACTTCTAATTTGTGACCTCAAATATGACGTAAAATGTAAACCCAGCTAATCATAGCTCAGGATAGATAGATTTCAGCATATTTTTATGTAATTTTTGAACAGCTATTTCTCTTAAACTATTGACTTTTGGGGAAAGTGCTAGAACAAAAGTTACTCATTATTATGGGTACTTTAACACCCTTCCGGATTAGTACCACCTTTCTAACTAACCTTGTATAGGTGCCGCCGATTCGAACTTATAGAGAACAGAATCTAAATTGACAAAGTCCACGGTGTTAATATATTCTAACGAAAACCATCGATCGGCTTTCCGACACTCGTACCTATTTTTGGTGAATCGTCCAATAGACTCGGTAGACGGTGTACTACACAGTAAATTTACAGTTAATTTCCTTCTAGCTAAATAATTTATAACTAAAAGGAAATTTTATATTCTAGCCCGTCCCCACACGGGAACAAGGTCAGGTCTTGCCACCCCTGCTGCGAGGCGGGCAGACGCAATGGCAAATGTCAAAGGTACAATAACTGTGAACGCACTCCATTACTAACCAACAACAGCATGGCTACCTAACCTTTGTACTTGTACCATACAATGATGTTTTTCTGAAAATGCACAAGACATGTGAAGCCATAAAAAAACCATCATTAACCAACTTTTTGTAGCTTAACGTCAGTCTCATGTCATTGTGACAGTTCGTTTTTTACTCTGTCGCTGTATGTAAACAAGTAAACACGAGTATTGGTAACGCACCTGAAAATGTAAGCAGAAACGAGTTAATACCAGCAGCAGATAAACATCTGAAAAATCTTCTGAAACCTATTTTTTTTTGATATTAATTATTATCATAAAATTGTTTGATATCTAAAAACCCTTGGCTTGGTCAAGAGCAATCCGTTGGCTGTGCTCGTACATTTTTTTTATTACATCCTATTTTGGAACCATTGACGTGATTGGGTAACAAATGCGATAACATTTCATACAATCCCAAGAGAAACATCCATTGAATAGGGATAAATATCCGTGATACCGGCTTTTAAACTCCTAAAATAATAAAACAAACGCAAAATAATATCGTATCTGTTTGTGAATTGGCTTTAAATAACACAAGGGATGAACCGCTCAAACTGCATTTTTTTAAGTTCTTATTTTGATATGACTTTCAACATGTTAAGTAGATTAGTCAACTATTTCGGAGATCAATAACTTCAAACACTTTTGCAAAACCACTTCTGCTGCTTTGCAACCTTAACTGCAACCTACAGTAACTTTATGCTGGTTGCTCTTTTCTGTCATTTGTGGGGTCTGAAAGTGACAAGAATGCAACATTTAAAACTCACCAGAGCCATAAATATCAAACTTTAACTTAAATGTTTATCTGTTAGAGGCAGTTTCCGACGTGTTACAGATGAGTAGTAGTTACCGTAGGATTACAAAATAATAACACATAATAATTGATATTCCAATCACATCTACTAAAGTTTAAGTATATATGTTGCAGCTACATAGATACAGCCGTTATATGATCATATATATTCCTAGCGACATGATCACATACCGGAAGATGCTTATAAGAAAGCGTTTCGTAAGCATCTTCCTAGGAATATAAAGTTAGATTTTGAGCCAAACACTGTAACTGGTCTTCCAACTACCTAATTTCAAGAGCGAGCGAAGCAGGCTCGTTAATTTGGGGTACCCCGACACCCGACACGGATAGGTTAGGTTCGGCTAGGGCTTCGTTCGCTCGCTACGCTCGCTCACTCTAGCTAGCCCCCGTCATCCCCTTCGTGTTAGGTTACTTTAAACGCTGTAGACAGAAATAGGAGCCCCACGCCGCGGGGCTCCGTCGACTCTGCTTTGGAAACCCAAACAACCTTACAAAAGTTTTTCTTTTCTCTAAACATCCCCTTTAAGTTTGATGAAATACTTTCTATAAGCATCTTCCGATATATGATCATATCACTAGGAACATGATCATATAACGGCTGTAACCATGTTACTACGAGATTACATTTAATTAACGGAAGATTGCCAGAAGTTTTGATAAAATTATACAAAAATAAAATTGTTTTTCCAATATCACGTTTGTTACGAGAATAAACAGACCCCTGTCACGTTTTCCGAACTTATAGAAACAGAGCACACTGACGCAATAACCCAGTTTTTTAAATTATAAATATCCTCTTTCATACATAAAAACTTTTAAGACCCTGACATCGTAAATTGATGACACTAATATTGCGTATGTTTTCAGCATCATAAGCCTTCTCTTTCAGTAGGTGAAGGCTCTACTTACATACATGAATAAATTGAAAGCTATAGGAAAAAACAACTGCTGTTCTAAAAAGACTATCTATTGATTCATGAAGATTATTACTAATTATATCTGGTAGGCAAAATTTGTTTCTACCAGATTTACTGTCAATATATTAAGGCTTGCTATAGCAAGCTACGGTTTATTTAATAAATTATTATATTTGTTTTCCGATTGTTTTGTTTTCATTTGTTTTTTACCTTCAGACTAGGACCTTCACCAACTACATTGATATTTTGTTAAGGTTTCGAATAAGATTTGATGATAAAACCTGTTTGAAAATCAATGAGGTTTAGCAATACTATGTTGACTTTGTTATACGCATCCGCTTCAGCGCTTTAGTACCTAACGCTTTCTTTAATTAGATCAAACCATACACAATTGGACTTAACTGTCACCTTATGATATGCTTTTCTTAAAAACTTCTAGAATGTGTTCAGTTGTAAATATTATATTAAATACTACCTATAAAATAAACAATTGTAACTTTTCCCAGGTTACAAATATTTTAACCTATTATTTTACTAAATCACGAAAGGGCATCAGAACACAAAACACTTAAATTAACGCTTTATTTTGGGACTGTGGTAGTTATTGACAAATAAAACTGTCAAATATAACTGCTTGCCAAAATCTATACAACGAAACAAATTCACTAAACTTTTGAGCGTAGAAAAAAATGATTGTATTATGATCACAAAACATATTAATATGTTCTACGATTTTTACCATTAATAGTTACAAAAATCATCGCAGAACGCTGAAAACACCGTTTGCTGAAACCGCTGTAACCTTGTTGCGGGGGCGCGAAGGCGACGACAGCGCCTCCAAAACCCAGTCGAGTTTCAGGCGTAAACCGCGACGCTACTACTGTAGCACTGCGCTGAAAAGCCATATTGTGTACCAAACCAACCGCGTGATGGAAAAAGACAGTGCTGTTGTTTTTCGTATTTAGTGGTCGATAAACAAACGGTAAGTCGCATTTGTCTTTTTGAATAAAGACCAGAAAAAAGGTAGACGTGTCTTTGTTATTTGAAGCGAGTCGCAGTCGTTTAATGCACAATTATCATGTCCTTCCCTTCTGTGACATTAGCAATAATTTAGTACTTATTTTAAACAAAAAAAGAACTTATAATTGCAAATTTCAGTGTAATTTTAGCAAAACCAAACGATGTAAGTATCCATGTTCCAAATAATTCGTCCATTTTAGAATTTGTCTCGTATTCGAACTTATCGGGTTTCCTGTGCTCATAATATTTACACTAGTTCAATACGTGAAATGAGCTGATGTCCGCCTGATGTTGGTGACGACTGACAGTCTAGAATCAGCAGTATTGTAATATTATATCGGTACTAAGGGACCCTTACCCTTGTCACCTCTTCATGACTTATCTTGTAAATACTACATCCGTCTATTCACTTTTACCTAATGAAAAGGGACTAGTGTAGATAAGTAAAATATGGTAGGTATACAAAAATATATAATCATTCATGGTTTTTTACTCATATCCATTGCACCAGTACACAAGAATTCAATGATAATTATAATTTATACAGGGTGTTAACGAATTCGTGTAATCCTTCAAACCACATGATCTATTAATGGTATAGATTAACGGGATTTAGATTAATTAAAAATAAAAACATATTTTTTTTCCCAAAACATTTTTTATGTGATAGAAAATTTCGATGCCTTGCATAAATGAATGAAGGCACGGCGAAACAGCTGACAGGCACGACTAGCGCGATATCGCTCCACGCAGTCAGTTAACTTGGGACGCTAAAATTACTCAAATACAGAATACCCTGGTTAATTTTATGAAAACTTTTTTTTCGTTTCTCTATAAAACCTATGCAGCGTCAATCTGTGTCACCAGTAGATCACGCGGTTTGAAGGAATTACACGAATTCGTTTACACCCTGTATAGCTGAAGTTAAGTATAACGTCATATTTTACTATCATTACAATACCTAATTTGACTTTTTTTCTGAGAAAAGGAATCTTGCTAGTGATTTCAGTACAGTTTCATACATGAAGTGTATTTTGATATTTTTCATATACACACATGAAATGATAAGTTCTATAATTCAATGGCGGTCCGTCAACATATTGTAAACCTGTACCCCAAGTGCGAGTTTTTTTCGTTAACTACTGTAGTTGCGTCACGCCAAAAATGTATGAAAATTTAGGCTGCGTCTCTAGGCGCACCGTTCATTTAACGCGCGAATATTAGTTAGTGAACGGTGCGCCTAGAGACACAGCCTAAATTTTCATACATTTTTGGCGTGACGCAACTACAGTAGTTAACGAAAAAAACTCACACTTGGGGTACTGAATAAATTGCATAATGAAAATCCTACAAATATTATAAATGTGAAACTTTGTGAAGATGGATGGATGTATGCTGAACGATGAAAATCAACATACAGATAGACCATAACCTGGATTAACTTACAGAATACTATTTATCCGGGTACGTGAATAAGTTCTCCTAGGATGCGAGTGAAACCGCGGGTAACAACTACCCTTTTCACCGTAAGGTGAATCCTAACGTTGCTGTACAAAACGTTACCATACAAAGAACATCAAATATTTTAAAAAAAAACATGGATAATACAAGGTTAGTCGAAAAGGGGGTACTAATCCGAAAGGATTTTAAAATACCCATACTAATGAACAATTTTTTTCTACAAGTTTCCCCAAAAGTCAATAGTTTAAGAGAAAGAAAGAGCGGTTCAAAGATTTAAAAAAAAATACGCTAAAATCTATCTATCCTCAGAAATGATATGATCACATTGATCACCCGTATTTATATTTTAGGTCAAATTTAGGGTCACGGATTAGAAACTCTATTTTCTGAATGCGTAACTAAAGCAGGGATCAATATTTTTTGAAAAAACTAAAATAAAATTCATTTTTCGTGGAAATAAAAAATATCGAATTTTGAAATTTTAACACATGCTATAAAACAGTCATCAGTGACACTATAAATGGCCTTCGGATTAGTGCCCCCTTTCCGACTAACCTTTTAAGCTATTTTACGGTTTTTATGATGTGGTTTACGTTTTTTCGATAGCAGTCTCCTTACGGCGACACATCTTACGTTGAACTGAGTATAGTACATATTTTCCGTGTTTAGAAACATGACATTTAACGTCAGTTGTGCTACTATGACTTATTTACCAACGTCATTACAACGCGTACGATCTACTGTTACGGCAGTTGCGAGCTTTATTATAGCACTTACTGAGTCAATTAAAACAACACGGCCTAACATTCTTATGTAACTAAAAATAATTTTACTCTATGGTGAATTGTATAAATCAACACGACATTAAAAGAAGTGGGAAAATGTAATTGGAAGAAAAACCGACTTAAAAAAAAACTAAAAAGAGTACAATTACTACCATAATATAAAATTAACAGTTTCAGAAGTCGGTGGCTTTTATTTTTTTCAGTGTAGAATTGCACCGACTTCTGAAACTGTTAATTTTATATTATAGTAATTATTTTACCCTTTTTAGTTTGTTTTGAAGTCGGTTTTTACTTTCATTTAAAGTTATTTATTATAAACGTTTTAGTACCATAAATTACTCGGTTTAAGACTACAAATTTAAATGACACGGTTGCGTAATCTTTCCAACAACTAGGTAGTTTTCTTTAAGAATAGGTATTAATCTATAATTATCATGACGGCTCCTTAGAAATACATACAATCTTCTTTAGTCTTGGGTAATGTGTCTGTGATGACAGTTAAAACAGAGATTGAAAGTCCTCATCAAAACTTTTGTTGAAGGAAACCACGAACGTCATCTAAGTATTATATCTTATTCTTTGTTTTTGTTGATTTTCTCAAAAAGCGCTAGATTAATTTTCATAAATTCAAAATTATAAATTCAAAATCCATTGATAATTGGCGGAGATATCGCCTAAAAACCATACAAATAAAAAAAACAACATTCAGACGAATTAAGAACCTCCTTCTTTTTGAAGTCGGTTAAAAAATCTACAATAGGTATATTAAACACATTTTTTTCTGGCTTCATCTCGTAATCAACTATTTCCTAACTCGGCGACAATTATTTTAGACTAATCACAAGTTTCGTTTGAAAAAACTTTCAGTAGATGAAGTTGTTAAGTCGGAAAGTGGTCGAAATGAAATTTTGGTAATATATAAGCGTATTTGGCACGTTTGCCGTAACAAGGGATATTTTTGTCTGTGTCACAAAGATTTGCGCATTATTTTTACTTGAATAGCGCTAAGAAATAGGTTAATTGTCACTTATTGGTCCTAATATTAAGCCATGACGCCATTTATCAATTATTTTACAAAATTTGGAATCGAGTTCAACTCAGAACATCCTCTTGGGAGGTTTTATTTTAGCAGTGAGCTGCAATATTTAAACCGAGTTGATAGATCAATTAATATCATCATTTAAGTTAGGATAATGCCGGGCTAGAGTTCGTTATTTCGCGACGATCCGTTTTGTTCGTACTCTTAAAATGTTAAAAAGTGAGGAACATTATCATCAAAATCATTTAACACAATCTGAGTTTCAGTTTTTCACGGAAGAATGCATGTGAATTTCTCATTACTTATTGTACCTTCTTACTTACATTACCTATACATGATCATTAATCCAACATTTTTTTGAAAAAAAAGTAATTCTTGTTTTAGTAGAAATCAGAAAAATTCAAGGATGGTGTCAAAGTAAATAGTTCATTGCACTTGATTATGCGATAAAAAAGTACTGTGTGTTTTATGAAGTATGTACCTACCTACCCATTTTTTGGGATTTCTTGTCCCAGTCCTACGACACCTCTCGTTAAATTTTTAAGGTTGTAAATTAGCTGTTAATTAGTTTCATTTAAGTGGAGTGTCGCGTAACATACATTTGTTGAATTACTACGAAATTTAAGTAACTACCTACCTACCAACATACAATTAGTTTTCCACTTCTGACAAACGTAAACTTTTTAACAAGGTATGTTGTAACATCATTCTACCGAGCGACCGTGTCGAACGTATTATTATTGACATCAATTTTACTCTCGTGATTGAAACAGATGTACTACACCTTTATTAACACAGGTAGAACTCTGCGAGTGATTGGAGACGAAATAAAAGTAGCAAAAATCTTTGTTTCTTCTATTTTTTCTCTACATCGAAGTAAAGTTATTGAATTGAATTTACTGTCCAATAGCTCTCAGCACAAAATTATGATTGATTATTACATATATTTAGTGCATTAAAAGGGCCTCCAGGAATGACGTCCGCCCCGGTACCAACCTTGCTGACTGGCTATCTTGTCTCCACGACATGAGTCATTATCAAGTAGCCCGTGTCAACACGACAAGAATTTTATTTTATGTTGACAATTATTTTAGTTTCACGATTAAAGCCTGTCAAATGTGCGTGGCAAACTCACGTCGTTCTACCGTTAAATTAAACTCCCTATTGAATGGAATTATCAAAATTAATCTTTGCTCACAGGCTTACTCACTAACTTTAGGGATAAAGAATTACTCATCCGCTTTCATTCCTCTTTCTTTCCCTCCAAAAATGAAGGTGTCTGAGCCATAGGCGCTCTTATCCTTGTAATATTTAAGACTCTATCAGCGTGAATTATAGATTATGTAATCTCGTTAACCCACTTTTAAATTAATTCCGAATCTTTATTCAAGATTCTATGAAAATGTTGTCTAAAATACTTAAGAAAAAACTAGGCTAAGTATAACCTAAACCTTACAGTGTGGAAACGTTAAGTGTCAACAGACGACTTTTTCGTCAACTTATGAGATATTTAAGAAGTTAAGGCTAATTTCAAAACTAGGCTACATAGAGAGTAAAATAATATAGATAACTTCAGGAAAAAAAGCCAGATAACGAAATTTTTGTCTTTCGCTGCCTCCATACATTCGGTATGCAATTTTTGTTCAAGTGATCATACAGATCATACTTACGTAAACACTCTCTTCCTTACTGTTAGTTAAAAAATAAAAATTACAGAGAAAGTTTAGAGTTCCAATTTCAAAGTAGTTTTTTTTTATTAAGTTGTTATTTTTTTCTTATCATCCAGTTCAATTGATTAAAATCTATAAAGTATGAAAATGAATTACTTTTCGTTAGTCTCGCTAAAACTCGAGAACGACTGGACCGATTTGGCTAATTTTGGTTTTGTAATATTTATGGAAGTCCAGGGAAGGTTTAAGTGGTGAGAAAATATGGAAAAGTTGCGAGGAAAATAGTTAAAACAACAATTTTATTTTCCCATAGAAACTGTTCCTACCTGTCAAACATTTGATGTTCGTCCCGTCAGTACGGTAAACTCGGGTCCCCTCAAATTAAAGCACGTATTAATTATGGGTTTCGAATCGACAACATATATCCACAATATTCGGATTATCGCGTATTTAGATTTTAAAAATGCAAATTAGTGTCACACTTATTTTCTCTAAGTGGCATTGCAACGCATGTGCCGGTACAGCTAGTTTTAAATAAAAATTATTGCAGTCTTTTTCAATAGGTACAAGAAATAATTATTAGCACTTGTTTTAAATTGAATTATTAATCCTGTCACTCAGTAACCAATTCACCTCGAAAATAAAATGCAAAAAAATATAAGCGTCTTGAATAACAAAAATGACATAATAATTTTATGGAAGTAGGTAAAATCAAAATTTTCGATAAATGTCGACTTATTTTTCAAATAATTTTTATGTTATTTTAGTTACTAGGCGGCTCAGTTTTGATATTAGCCTTAAATTTTGAAATATTTTCTAAATTGACGGAATAATCGCCTGTTGACACTTAACGATTCCACCTGGAGCCTAATTCTACTAACAGAAACGTTTATCAATTGCAATTTAATCGTTTATTCAGACAGCTTTCGTTTACAAAAACTATCAAACTGTTTGACAACAAAAACAAAACTGAACATTTTGACAGTTGTCGCAAATGAAAACTGCCTGAATGAACGATTCAGTTGACATTGATAAAAGAAAATTAAAAATAAATAAATAAATAAAATAAATAAAATAAAAATAAAAAAGTTTCATTTAGTAGAATCGGCCCCCTGTATAGTATTTGTAACGGATATTTAGTGTACCTACGCTCAAATCAGCAGTGACACATAGAAAAACACCTAATCTCACCATAAAACTTCATACTTTGCAGTGTTCCGTTTTGAATAAATGTTAAAAGCGACGTTCATAATATAAATACTAGGAACAAACATAAATTAGTAGTCCCTAAATTTAGATTATCCAAAACGAATAAGTCATTCCTAGGAAATTGTGTTCGATTTTATAACAAGCTTCCCAAAACAATTACGGATCTCACCGATGGCAAATTTAAATCATACGTTAAATCAGTTCTCATTAAAAAGGCATACTATAAGATAAACGACTATGTTGACGATAGGGACGTGTGGCGCTAATTCTTTTCTGCACATGTGGCTTCCCTGGAAACCATTAGTTTTTATGTGTTTGTTTAGATAAGTATCTATATTATTTAGATACGATTTTGATTTATCTCAATTCATACAGAATTGATTTATATACCTACTTATGTACTATTTTCATTTTTACTTTTCCTTTATGTGCATAATTTTATTATTGTAAAAAATACTTATTATGATTTTCTTTGTATAGAGTCAATTAATTTATTCACTTGACAGACATATCTGTGTTGCTGGGGAGTTTGTTGCGCCGTTTCTTCTTCACAGCAAAAACACTAGGAAGCGGTGAAGGGAGGGCTTTTTGGGGGATGTCTATATTGTAAAATCGACGTTCAAAAAGAACTAAGTCATTCTAATCTATTTTGAATAAACGAGTTTTGAGTTTGAGTTTGAAGGTATGTGCCGGTGAAATTACAAACACACGAGACTATCCAACTTTGTCTCTAAGTTCGGCAACCCACGCACCAGCAACCCTCTTGGTAGTAAGTGTAATTGTAGGTGTTTATAGGCGACAGTAATAGGGAATATGCATGTAATTCAAAACTCTTTCATTATTTAATTATACATTGTACAGGAATCAAGACATTAATAAGTTTTTTTTTTTTACATTTTTAACGCATTGCTTATTTTATAATTCATTATTTTATGTTACGTTTTTTTGTGGAACGGAACGCAATCTCGAAACACGTCGTCTACGAAAATGCCGGAAGTGACATCAAAATCCATGTGAATAAATCTTTAAATAATCTTTTCTTAGCAAACTGTTTGATTTCTCACCGAGTTAAGTTTAGTAAGTGAGATTTCATTTTGAATAAAACACAAGAAATAATTTAATTTACATGATTTGTGGCTAAAAAAGAGATCTAAACAAAGCAGTATCGTGGATTAGGGTAGGGTGGTGTAAGTTTGCGCAGTTTTGAATCAATCGGTCATAAAAACAAAACATACGGATTAATCACAGGTTTCTTTATTATTATTAAATCTAAACTTATCTAGCAATAAATTTTAACACTAATTATTGAGCAAACATTATCAATTTTTACTTAATTAACAAAAAATCAGAAGTCGGAACTTGCGCAATTTTACACACCCCGGTGTGTAAGATTGCGCATAGATGGCGATAAGATTGCGCAGTGTTATTTAGGCGAATTAATTGGATAAAACACATTTAAATAGCCCAAAATCCAATTAATCAGTTCACTTTTCGTACCACCACACCTGCCACGTATCGCACTAGATCCAGTTTTCATTAATAGGTTCTACGAAGACCTCAGTGCATTCTCCATACCTCCATATTTTTTTTGATGATTTTTTTGTTCATGCTTAGTTAGTCATTGTGGTTGGTACAAGCAGTATCTTAGTGTTGACTTAGCCATTCCTATACTCAAAGCCACTTGCCTCTTGCTTTTTCATTTTTCAATGCGCATACGAGCATCCTCGTTGGTGGATGGTGACCAAACTTTACGGTCAATTTTGCGTGGTCATCGTGACATTTTACAACAAAGTGAAGCGCCATTTATAAGCATTAAAAACAATCAATATTTATTACTAGAAATAGATAATTGTTACACCGTGGTGTGTAAGACTGCGCGCGCAATATTATCCATCCTCATAATGCGCAAACTTACACACTTGGCCTCCAACGCAATTATTTTGATACTACGACCATCTCGTGAAAAGTAATTGAACTACGTTGTCATCAGCCGTAATTTCAAAGGTAAACACAAGTAAACCTATCAGGAAAACGTTGAATATCCAACAGATTTTTTATCAGTTATACTTGCAAAATGTCAAAAAACTAGATCAAAGGGCTATAAAAACTTTGTACTCACCTGGACTCGCCATTTTCACTCTTATCTGAATATTTTTTTGGGAGTGCATACTAGCATGCAAGGGAATCGAAACACTAATGGCGTTGGCAACGTGTTTCACACCGGTTTCGAGTAATGACGTGTGCGCAATCTTATCGCCTGCGCGATCTTACACCACCCTACCCTATGACGTCATATTATGGCCGCGACAATTAAGGATGTTTGAACTGCAGAAGAAAATTGTTGAAGTTTAATAATTGTTTTGAGCAATAAACAATAGTTAACATTTGACTTTTAATACTTTTCTTGGGTTTATATTAATGTGTTTGATTGATGACGGTCTACTAGTAAATAAAATTGCAGTGACAAGTTGCCATTCGTCATCTTAACAAAAATATTCAAATTTCAAATGTCTCCCATCTCATAAAAGAGTCGGAAAGAGAAAAAAAAAATTACATGCATATTCCCTATTGCTTTCCATTAGTTGGACTGTAGGCCTGTGTGTCAATCAGTTTCATAGAAAAAACGGAACCCTGAAATCGTAAAGTGCTTCAGCAGCTTGTCATAACGCGCGAGTTCTAAGCGGCTATTCAAGGAAATAGGTTACAGCCTAGCTCTTAGGCATGGGTTTGACGGCTATCACTACTTGAGCAGGCAAGAATCTAGGTGCTCTATGTATGCATTTGCATTTGTGTCTTTCAGCGCTTTCTGCCAACTTATAGACAGACTTGCTGCAATAGGTTTTTTTTATAATTCCATCGATGTTTCATTCAGCATTTTGCTAAAACGTACTTCGTTATCACGACTGTCCGTAAATGCTATTATCGGTAAGCGCAAATAATACTATCTCGCCCACAAACTAAATAAATATATCATAATACCATCCTTCTGTATTATTATATTTATATAGACCACCCGTGGGTAGTCCCTCTAATTTGTTAAAGGCATCTTATCAGTACTGTTTGTATTATCATGTTTAATAATAAAATAACTGGCAAATGAGATTTTGTACGTCAATCATATAATATTATGAATACAAAATATTTAAGGAGAGCTGCCTCGTATTTACTTTGTATGGATACAATATTGTAAACTGCGTATGTATTGTGTTCTACAATTCTTAGATCAACCGATCTAGTAATATACATTTGTACCTACGATTCCCTCTGAATATTTAATTAATATGGACAGCTCCAATTTTCTTAGTGATTAATCATTGTTTTGTCAAGATTTGTTCCATGTCAAGCAATCTCTACGACATCTATTGTGAGTTATTTTCCTAATATTCGACTTCATAGTCATCATAGTCTACGACGACGCCCCGTCTCGCACGCACAAATTTCCAGTAGTTAGGTATATTGAATGCGTCATTCTTAACGCTTGCCAAAGTCTTACACGCACAGAGTACATTATATATACTGAAACTTACACGCTTAGCGCTGTTGAAAACTAGACCCAAATTCGCCTCAATAGGAACAAAGACGGAGACTAAATAATTCAATTTATTTGATTAACAACCTAGTATTATACAAATAAAACTAAGGCGAGTGTGAACAATGTGATATATATACCTACATTATATAAAGCTGCCGTACAAGTACGAACGAGAGCACTTTATAACAAAAGGGCGACTCCATCCCTCTCCAAGGTCGCCCGTTGCCACTCGTATCCAGTCCACATCATTTGGAATTATTCCAAGCTTTTTCCAATAACTAGTTTTTACACAGTTTACCTCCATATTTTTCAACTTCTCGTGAAGATAACGGCAAAATTGCTACGATAGTGTCAGTAAGAATAATATACTAAGAACCGACCAGCATACGTAAATAGGGAAAAGTACTTAATATCACTAAAAAATTAAATGTACATTTATTTTGTTTCTGCTGCCCAAATACTTAGGTAATTATCCTTTTGAGTTCAATGACCAAGACTGTAAAGTTTTTTTTTCCTAACTCCTTCGCAATTGTTTGAGCAGTTCTCGACTTTTCACATTAATATTCAGCGACTCAGTGCAATGGGATTATACTCCTAGCGAGATTTATAGCTGGTCTATCTACTTATACATACTTACAATGGTATAACTTTCTTAGTATATCGCTGTTATTTACGACCTCTGGCTTCGGGCGTAGATCTAGACGTAGTTATCCTGTTTTTTCATCCCAGATTGTATTGATCCTAATAGGTAGCCGGTATTAGGATCACGTTTCTGTCAATAGTATGAGGTCAAGTCTGAAAAAGTTGTTTCTTCTTTATAAAGAAAGCGGTGAAGGGCGGGCGTTTTTGGGAACTGTCTTTTGTAACATTGACGTTAAAAAAGTATTATTAAGTGATTCTAGTCCTTTATAAATAAATGAGTTTTAAAGTTAAAATTGATGATAAAAAAAAATGAATAATTACGGCTAAATAACTTTTATTTCATTAGGACTCTATCCTCCGGTTTCTGAATTGAGAATTCGGGTTAAACAATACTTAAGTAGGTACTTAGTATTTGAGTACGGAGTTGTCAAAAAAATGCTTTAAAACCCGTAATTTTTTTGACAACTCCATACTTAAATGTTACTTAGTACCGCTTATCCTAGAATTCTCAATTCAGAAACCGGAGGTGTTTATTTTAACCAGAACCATGACTCAAGTCACTTACAGACTCTCTGTACATATCCCACTATCGAAGATCCCAGACGTCTTCAGGCATCTAATATTCTAATGCGAAGACGCAAAAACCTCCCAGACAAATGACTATTCGTACTTAGTTAAATGCCAGATACGACCACCTTCATTGTTAGGCATAGAAACAGAAACAAAACTGAAATTAACATATCAAAGGGTCTGTTAATTGTCTTAATGAATAGTGAAATAGAAATAGGTATGAGTTGTATCTTTATAAAAATATACATAAATCCTCTTTTATTGCCTTATGGCCGATTTCTATGATTTGCAGAGCGTTAGTGGTTAAAATTAAAACTCTTATATCATTACCAATAATGAAGCAAATATAATAGATAGACAGATAGAGCCCCATATCTTTGTATAGAAGACCCTCCCATACGTTAGTAGCTATGGCACTTAAAATTAGCTTACGAGTCTATTTATATACCAAGTTTGGCGATGAAAAAATGTTACTATTGGTAAGCAAAACGATTTGTTTTTGGCCTTAGGAATAGGACATTAGTCCTTTTCTAGGTCCTTAGAAATAAATATATATTAGAATCTACGGTACACTTGGAATTTTGGTAATAGATTCGTAATTAAACATCTTCCTCTCGACCCTTGCCGCCTTTATTTAAATCAGTTAAAATGGCCGCCCAATGCGTAGGTGACTATTATACAAGTTCTAAGTAATAATAACATGGAAATATTTTATGACGTCGCTTGCGAGGCAATGCTGGAGTCAAGCTGTTTATTAGAAATGTATTATGACTGATAGTCACAATACTCATAATTGAATTGCTTGAATCTAATTTAAACGATGTATAAATCCTATTATAAGTTTAATGGATAGTTACTTTTTAATTAAGAACATTTTTTTGCTCAATTTAGATCACGACAACATGTTATGTCATGAAAATCTCTCGGCCTTATTGGACAGACAATGAGATTCTCTCAAATTGTTGCTGTCAAATGCTTTTGGAACGTTCGATTCAAAACTGTGAACATTAAATTAATTATTTTTGTAGTTATTGGGTTTATTTAACTACATTTATCTAATCAACGTTTAATGAATCGTGCTTTATCAAACGATGATTTAGGTCCAAGGACTAAGACGCTGTCTCTGTGTTTTTCTTTTTATATCGTGTCAGCCCGAGATATACAATGCTCATGCCGTGGTGAAAATATTAGCCAGTCAGTAAGGATGGTAGCGAGGCTGACTGCCCAGAGTGCGCCGGTCGTACTGAAGTCTCGTCACTCGTGGAGGCTCTTTTCATGCACCCCTGTCTCTGTTCTCGTAAGGTTGACATGACAAGATAAAATAAGGGGTTTGGCACCGGACTCTGTTTATGAGGGAACCTTTCTATTTCTTAAGTTAATCAATAATATGCTGATATATACTCGTACCTATGTTATTAACAGTGGAATCATGAAAAGAGAAAAACAGTAACTTTACAAAAGAAGTTTTTAGATTTTGCTAGAATTTTCAGTTGTTACTTCGTGTCGAGATATCAGATACTATAACAACATAATAATTGTGAAATGAACCGTTATTGTCCTATGGTTGAAGCGTTTGCGTGGGCGCGGCGTCTCGACAGATCCCAAGGAATGATAACACGGCAACACTTCTAATTTTAAAACTCTATATTAGACCCCGTATAAATTATAATGGTTGGCATCTACCTAACGACCTTTCATAGAAGGAGAAAATGAGTCTTAAGTGTACCTACCTACCGACCCTCGTGTAAGATTAAACAACGCATTTACATCTAAAAATCACCTCTTTGCTTGCTCCTTTTTGAAATAAAACTAATCTAAACTTTCAACAAAATACTTGTAGTCATGTAATAAAGGTTTACCCGTTCAACAAAGTCTTTACTTGCCCAAAATTCTCCAATGGAGTCAAATTTAATCAGAGGCTTAAATAGTCAGATGAGGAATCCTTGAAAAGGGATCTACCAATTACGTGTTATATTAATTTGAGTAAGTTATAGGCATAGATACCCTTTAGAAGCATTTTAATAATAAATTAAGATGTTAATCAAACACGAGTTTGTATATTAATGACCTTTACAACCCCAAAACTACGGAGCTACGACTACATCTACATAACATTATTTTATTACGTAAACAATCGATAGTTTCTGACTCTAAAACAGCTGTAGCAACATAGCTACCTTTATTTCAAGTTTATCTTTTAGTTTTTGATTAGACCACTAGCAACTATAGTACCTATATGATAGATAGATATCGACGCAAACTTTTGAGATAAAATATGTTTAATTGATCTTTACCTTTATTGATTTATTATTTTACCAGTTATTATATTGTTTGAATATATGAAAATATGAGGTTTGGTAAAACGTATGAGCGCAAAGTCCTCAGTATCAATAAATTCTAAGAGAGACAGCTAAGTATACCGTGACTTTTGATAAATTTTACCACCGTTACGGCTTCGACGTACATTGAACCATTAACATTTTAAGCTTGGCCGTCAATGTACGCAACTGGTGACGTAAACATCGGGACTTGGCCAGGAACTGAACGTAGAGGCATCGCATCGCGCAGCGGCAATCGATCGCTTGCGCGCGCAACTCCGCCATCCTGGCTTCAGTACCGAGTGGTGGTTCCAGTCGAATACAATATTCGACAGAAATGTACCAAACCCGTGCTAAGTGACTACCGAATTAAGTATTGTTAGATAAAGTGATAACTTAGTCGATAGGGGATCAAATATAAGGTCAGTGGTGTAAGGCTCCCTTTACCAAAGGGTGCGATCGAAGCTGTACGTCGAGTACTGCAATTATGATTTCAGTAATAGGTTGTTTCTGTTCTCCGTCAGAATTTTTTGTGTCGGTATCTGATTTAACACACCCTCGTTAGAAACATTTATTTAACTTGAAGGATAATACATGATTATAGTCGAGCATTATAATATAATCCAAAGCATTCATACATGGCCATAAATATCTATAGATATACATGTACATAGACGGGATCTGCCGTATCTGAGTTTGACAGTTTTTACAGTCACGGTCTTCCCCTCAAATGCCAAGCAAGACGAAGTTATAACTAATTATTAATAATAAAATAGATCATTTAGAGAGTTTGATAGAATTATAAATTCGAGTAACTATGAAATTAATTCTTAATCGTGACGGTTAGTGGTAGGTACCACCACCCACGTAATTTATGACTGAATGAAGTTTTTCAGGGACAGACAAACAACAAAACCAATCTCGAAACTTTTAAAAGTGCTGCCGCAAACCGTGAAAAATATTATATATTTTAAATCTATAGGTTATTGCTACCCATGAACTAATTTTAGATGTAGGTATTCGAGTAGATGACATAAAGAAATAATATTTTTAGTATGGCAATAATAATCCACAGAATTTGAGTCAGATTTATGTTTAAGTGAAGATAATTTGTGCTCAGCATTCGATAAAAACCGAAGTTGTTTCCAATTTCCAATGCTCTCCGATATGTACAAGATAGTCGTAGCTACTGGTCAAATTCATATTCATCATACTTACTCGTGCCGACATAAAGAGATCAATAACTTTTAAAATAAAGATATGTAGGCCAGTGTTTCTGGTTCTAGTTGATCTAGTTTAAGACTTCAGGCATGTTTAAGTAGGTACTGATAGTTTCGCAATTAAACACACACACTGCATATTTTTAGTGGTTATCCCCTTCGAATTGAAATGAAAGTCGAGTAATTTATTTATTTTTTATATTTTAAAAGGTTTTGTGTTAAATGTTTACGTTATAGTAGCCAACCCTAGTACATATACATATAGTACTGGAGAAAGGACTAGACGATTATAGAGAATTAAACATTGTTCTTTTATTAAAATGTTCTTTTTATTTTCTCACAGCCAATCATGTCGCCACTGCTGGAGACGTTGCTGCGGTGGCGGCGCGAGGCGGCCATGGAGACGCTGGAGGAGATAACTACGCCTACATCGAAAAACATCAGTAAGACAAGGCTAAATTTAGATTTTTCCGTACATATTTTATTTACTGTCGATCTATTTCACACAGTTCTCGCGTTTATCCATAGTGCCAACAGAGGGCGTCCAACTGCAAACATTTTCATTGAATCAACTTCTACCGTTGAATGTATTTTAAGCAGTTTAAGACCAAATTTGATAGTGACTTGCATCCATTTCAGACAATTATTATTATCGGTTTTCAGTTCTATATTCATAAATATTTATGATCAGCCCCATCCATATTTTGCGGCGATCCACTTTAACACATTCCAATTAATATGTTAAGGTAAGTTCGTAAGTAATATGGTATGTTCCGATTTTTATCGTGTTTTGTCAATTTTTAATTTTGTATAATTTGGTGCGTGAGAAGTAAACATTTTGGGAACAAGGTTTAAAAGTCTTAATAACAGCTACGATGTAGATTTTAGAGGCTGCGGATCGAAACATCATGACGAGGTATAGGTAATAATCAAAATCATCATCACACACACACGTCACAGGTGATTTTGTGTTCTGGACTCGCTTAGTATACACATACAAGCAGCAATATTCCACTATCTATACAGCAAGAATAAGTACCTAATGTTCAAGTTTTTTTATGAAGGTAGGTGCCTACTAAATACCTAATATGCCAGTGTTCTCACAAATTAATCTACGTTCTGCAGCAGGCACAGAATCAGGGACCCCAATGCCGATAACGACGTCAACGGTGCCGCCCAGCCAGGAAACCATCGTCGAGAAGACGGCTGACCTGGCGCGTAAGATGAATATGGAAACATGGCAGCTCGTCGCCATACTTGTCGGTAAGCATTTGTCAAATGTCCAATTTTCAGAAATTACCTACCTACTTATAATATTACTTTTATGGTTTAATATTTAATTATCCACAGCCGAGTATAGGGCGTCTTCTTTCAAATTCAAATTAATTTATTGGTGTGATTTTTGGTACATTTTACATGAGATCTTAATAATAAATAGTTAGTTCCTCAAAAATCTACCTTAAAGGTGTACACTTTCACATAATTAGTAATTATTATAAAAAGAATAATCAACATATTTAAAATAAAATAATTACAACAAAACACAACATAACTTAAGACAGAAAAAACAAGCAAAACATTAACAATTGAGATTTCTCGCATTATTCTGTGTCATCTTTTCCCGCATGCTTTGGTGATGATTTTACGTAGAGCTTATGTCATATGTATAAAACCTAAAACGGAAGTTTCGTTTGAATTTGTGGTTTTCATATTACAGCTCCTAGAAATATACTCTCATTATAAAGGATGAGCTCAAAATGCTATTACTATGTGTTACAACTATTTAGCGGAGGACGTCTTTAGCCTCAGACTAATTTAGACTAATGGTTATGCTAACGACAACGTCGACGACCAACTTATTCGTAAGAAAGTACCAGTTCACACATACAATCGTAATGTCTGATAGGATCAGTAATTTTGCAACATGAAGTTTCCTGAATACTGAAATCTTACCATTAATTGCTCTATGTACTTGTTAACGTTCTTCGCCTTACATACTTACCCGTAACTGAAATAGAATTTCGTCATAATATTTAATAAATACTCATTCAATTTTATGTTTATGCCACGGTTAATGTTAGGTGAATGAATAATGCTACCTTTATCCCGACAAACCTAAGTAGTACTATTCAAGGCCCTTGGATAAAGTCCGAAATTATTACAAACTTCGGATATTATCCAGCTACTATTGGATAATGAGTAACCATAATCTAAAATGAATGGTTTACGTTATGCATGTACTAAAGAGAAACCTTTGATTTTTATTAGGAACTGCCTCCACTTCACATTAATAAGAATAGGTCGAAACATAATGTTAATCCGAATCAAACAACCCTGACTCTACCCGGACAGAGTTTGTCCTACACCTAGAGCGCTATTTTAATCGTGGAGCCAGAAGCTCGTTACTTTGGTGAAGCGAGCGTTCAAAAAAGGCAAAGCGTAGCGAGCAGAGCGATGGGCGAGAGCGCGAGTGAAGCGAAGGGCCAACAAAGCGAGTCTTCTGGCGAAACACATTCAGGAAAACTGCATGCTTGCAAATTTAGACAATAGTTTTTATAAAAACCGACAGTTAACTGACCTTTAACCAATTGCGTCTGAATAAAGTTAACACAACAAAATTAACATAAAATAAAATCAACATTATCCAATCGCGTCTGAATAACATTACATAATAATAACTGGGTAATGTCGGAAGTTTGAAATAATTTCGGACTTATCCAAAAGCATTGGATAAAACTAGGTTTATCACCTAACATTAACCGTAACATAAACAGGGTGTCCCAGACCGAGTGGTCCAAAGGAAAATGTGGAATATGAGGTCATATTACCTCTTCAATAATAGGTATATGGTTGGGCTATCCATGGCACGATACCATAGATTGTTAGCCCTGTAATTGTTAAGCATATTATAATTATACCTAGGTACATTTAGGATTTAACCTCTATTTACACATTCCGTTTGGTTTAAAAAGCATTGACGACTTAAACAATGTAATATCTTCTGTCTAGGTGTGGGAGTGGTGGTGCTCGGTATATGCTTTTGCTGCATCAGACGGTGTTTCCGCAAACGACGCTCCAAGGATGGCAAAAAAGGAATGAAAGGTGTCGACCTAAAATCCGTCCAGCTTCTTGGTTCAGCTTACAAGGAGAAGGTAATGTTTTGGTACTTTTACTTCCCAAACCCATGAAAATAAAACTTAAGATACACTTGAATTTTAAATTGTTGTTACATAAAATAAACTTGGATAAAAATGACCCTATCGTCGAAGTAGATAAACATATAGAAATATTATGTCATCTTGTTGCCCATTGACGTCATTGTCGTTGCCTAAAGATGCAATTTAGCAGAATTACTTGATTTTGATGATCGATGGTGTCAATCAATAAAAGAGTTTATTGACGAATGACACTATAGATAGATAGCCAAAATTGAGAAAATCTGCGGGTGCCTTAATCAAAACGTACCTACTTATTGCAATTAAAGGCAATTTCCATCATAAATTCAAAAATAGGTATCATCTATTTTTAAGAAATACGATTTTCATATGAAATTTGCCGCCGGACGTGCATGTAGGTTCAGCCTGACATGGAGGAGCTCACGGAGAATGCCGAGGAACCAGACGACGGTGACTCCAAGAAAGAGGAGCAGAAGCTAGGAAAACTCCAATACAAGGTATGTTTGGAACGAGTGCACTACGTGGCAAAGAAAGATGCGTGAAGATAATAAAGATAGACTGGTTTGTAAACACTGACTGCCTTACCACAAAACTGTGTTTAATAGTTGTTTAGACTAAAAAGGGCTTAAACACGAAGGTGTTTGGTGTTTGACGTTAGACACGGTTTTAACAAGTGTCTAAACTTTTGTAGTAAGACCCTGAACATTCAAGTAGATTTTAGTAGTAATTTCAAACCAGTTGTATCCATCAACATTTCTTATTTCTCTGATACTTTATTTATATCATAATTAACTCTCTCATTCTACTCGTTAATTAAAACATTTTACGACTCATCTTCACACCGTTGCGGAGTTTTTTAGTGTTTCGCTTACAGCCAATTAACAAGCATCAATTGCATAATTAAATCCTTTATAAATTGGGACTGTGCAGTGATGTTAGTGGTTGGACATCAACACCAATTTTAGCGCCTGCTTTCATTAAAGTTTTTATTTGCAGCTGGAGTATGATTTTAACAGCAACAGTTTGTCTGTGACCGTCATACAAGCTGAGGAACTTCCCGCCTTGGACATGGGCGGCACGTCTGACCCTTACGTTAAAGTTTACTTGCTCCCTGACAAGAAGAAGAAGTTTGAGACAAAAGTTCATCGGAAGACTTTGAGCCCTGTATTCAACGAGACATTTATGTTTAAGGTAAGTCACAGTTTAAAAGCAGAACAAATTGTCTAAATATTTTCAAGACATTTGTTGCTCATTCTTAACTTGTTTATACAGAACGTTCCCTACGCTGATGCTATGAACAAAACTCTTGTATTTGCAATCTTCGACTTCGATCGATTCTCGAAACACGACCAGATCGGTGAGGTGAAGGTGCCGCTGTGCCAGGTAGACTTGGCACAAACTATTGAGGAGTGGCGCGAGTTGCAGAGCGTTGAAGGCGAAGGGGGGCAGGTGCGGATACACACACACAAAAAATATCTCAAGTATTATCGTCCACCTTGAAACGTCTAAGTATCTTGTACAAATGTAAATGAGTCTTTAAATTACGACGTGTCGGTCAGAAGGCACAGATCTTAATGACCACACTTGCTTTTCTAAATAGTCAATACTTCATAGCTACTATCTTCATCTTTATAAAATGAAAATCAAAGTGCCTGTAACGAGTTACTATGCATTTTAAAATAATTTCTATAAGGCTTTACTTTTAGCAAATTCACATTTAAAATTTTGGTATGAATATTTTGTGTAGCAATATTAACATTGGATTAAAATTTAACATTATCAACACTTGTAGTGTAATATTTCATACAACATGTCTTTACATTAAAGGTGAATTTATTTTCTATAATAATATAATTTTGCACGTTGGGCCATAAAAATTAAGTCACTAGTTTTACTAGTTTCTACGTTATGATTCAAAGTCTTAGGAAATATTCTCTTATTGTCTTAGGCAGATGTTGCAACAAATCACAATTGGTTAAATTAATCTTTACAATCACACCCAGGTCACATCAACATCCATTCTGATTTACACAGAATGAACAAGTAGGAACCTTAAATTTATACCTATGAATGACTACTATCTACTAGGAACAATACCTACTTATGAATAAAAATGCACATATAGAAATAAGTCTACAACAGCAACGAAATACGTATCCGAAAAGATATCAACCAAGGAAACTATTTTATCTTTTTTTCTTAGCTTAGGCTAGACTGGCAAAACACACATGACAACCAACATTATTTACTCGTACCTGCATCAAATTACAAATATTTTTTACTTATTTGTTTTGTGTTTTGGCAGAACAGCATTATTTTAATTAACATTTCGCCATTCTTTCAATCAATGCTTTCAATCAAACTTGCCATTTATTCTCATTCATCTAAAAATATTCAGCCACATTTTATCATCCATTAGATTTTTATCTTTCTAATTAATTTTGTATTATAAGTATTAATTGGAAGAATGGTCTACATTTTTACAATTTTACTGCACTTTTTATAATGCGAGGGACCTTGACGATGTTTACAAATAATTCATTTATTTTACGAATGTCTTAAGGAGAAAATCTCGGCAGTCAAGGCACCTCAATATGGATTGAGTCGTCATTTATTTTCTGATAAAATTAATTTCGACAGCAAAAATGTATTTACTTGGTTTTTCTCTTTTTCTCCATATTTTCTCTGCTCTGCTTGGCTGTGTTTGATTGTGTCCTGAACAATCTTGCATGCCGCTTCAAAAACGAAATGATCATTCACGTAAGTATTATTTTGAGACACATCAAGATTATCTACTGTTAAATTGTACTCAAAACGGCGTGCTGTTTTAAGAAAACGACAAATGGTTATTTAAGCATATCATAAACAAGGTTCGATTACAAAGAGAATTGGGCCAAGATTCAGACCATTACGTTGTTTGTTCTAGGATGTTAAGGAGCATTGTTCGAACATAATATTCGATCCACATCTCTAATTCTGAAAATTATTCACCTATTACCTGTGATCACCCGTCATACCTCATTATTTTTTTGTTATTTCGTCTTTTTATTTATATCCATCCGACACTTTGATTTTATTTTATATTGCGGCTGGGGAATGTTGCATGTTCGTCATCTTATTGTGCTCGTATATTGTCTGACTTGCCATTTTGTGTGCCCATCATAGTTTATATATTTATGTCGTATCGACATGAATTCGAACGAAATGACAAATCAGAACTATTATTATAGTACACGTTTAATTGGCTATGTATTGGTGTAATTCACTCGTAATCCAATATAAGTACATTGGTTCCTTCACTACTCACGACATGTCAAAATTATTTGAAATTATAATTTGTAACATACAGTCGCACAAATAATTTCTTACGCGTATAATTTAACATTTCCCAAGTACTAGGTACATCTCGTCTACAATGCACATAACATTTTTAGATAATATAATACAAAATCATGAAATACAATTAATGATTATTAATAGAGCATTTATTCAAGTATGTTGCAGGTCACCTTCTGACCGACGAAAGAAGAACTATTCCTAGTAATATCCTACTGAACCAATATGTACTTATTGCATGTTTGTGGTATTGGTGTAACCAAGGAGAAGCACATTGCGAAAGTCATACTACTATTTATCATTGTAACAAAATTTTCGAATCGTATCCATCGATGCAAACCACTTTACGGATTATATCGATAAAAAGTTTTTCGCATCAATTAGATACGTTTTACTTGTTTTAACTATCGCTGCCACAGTGTGTTTCGTCCGAAACTATGTTCTTTAGAAGCTCTATTATATGCCAGGAGTTATTCTTCTATATTATTTCCTAGGCTATAATTTTAGTTGTATCTTCTTGTCTAAAGGTACTTGGAGAACATACTTTAGCTACACCTTTATCAATATTCACAAAGCGCAGCTTATACCTACCTAACACCGTCATCACACTAGAACGTTATTGAAATATCTGTTTACTGTCTAGTGTGCTGTATTTGAGAGCACCTATCAATGTATGTATGTATATATAGTGCTAAGAGATCCATTGAAGAAATGTTGAATTGATTTTAACTGTTCATAATTTCCAGTATTATTTTCAAAAGATCTACAAGGTAAGTAAAAAGAAAAAAAATTTAAAATTCCTGTCATCTTATTCTTCAATGGTTCATTATTGTTCGTTGTATGTGTGTATTGTACCTATATGTGTATACTTAGCTAATTGCGATCTGTTCCTTAAATGGTTAGTCTTTCTTACAGACTAGGCACATCGTTCAAGGTAAAATGTAAATGTTAGCTGCTAGGCAATGACGCAACGTGGTAGGGCTCAAAATTGTAGCAGGGTTTAGGAAAGGTGATCTAGACAACATAATTCTCACATTTTGATGATCTGAGCTGGGTGTCACAAAAATGGAAAATTGGCTTCATTTCGGCAACAGATCGTAATAAACACTCCCCATCTTCTATCCTACTACCAATATTGGTAAATTTTTATATTACAGCGGAAAACAATTGCTTCATATTAGGTTTGATATGAACGTTGATGTATATATTTATTTTGTTCGTCTAGAATAATTATTTTCCAAAAAGTTATATTATGTATCGTGTTTAATTTATATTATTAGATGAGTGACATCTATGTGCTAAAACGTTATATGTAACGCAATGAAATTGTTCGTCAATTAATGTGCGTATGATTAGCTGCAAAATTCATTCTGTTCGAAGCTATTAATCTCAATTGTTTACGGGCTCTGCGTCCTAAGCACGTGGGTCGGCGCAGTATTTCAGGTGTTTTGTAAAAACCTAGATATAAATATTCATAAACGGTAAATATTTAAATGCGACGTGTACTGAAACCCTGTGCCGATAAACCAACAACCATAAATACGCTTCTAGGTGACTACACGGAGCTATTGTTTTGTTTATTTGTTTTTATTTTATTTCGTGTAACGAGTTTTGAGTGCCCTGGTCCGCCCTAAGCCGCGTTATTTATGGCCCATATTATTTGTATGTTTTATAAATAGCTTTTCTAACCCGTTCTCAGAACGCTATATTCCTTACACAACTTTTCCTCTATTATCTTCCATACAACTCACATCCAAATAAACTATTTGTTCAACTCTGTTTATTGACAATGGCAAATTTAAAAACACATTTACAACGAGAAACATAACAACGTAATACTTTTTTATTACGTCAGAGATAAAATAATATTTTGTACAAATAATAGATTATAGTGAATTTTATAGGTTGTTCGACTTCGTAAGTCACTACTGCGGGGATAGTTCAATCTCTACTCTATGCAGTACAAAGAGTCATGTTAACTATTGCACTTTGCAGGACAACAAGTTGGGAGACATTTGTTTCTCGTTGCGTTATGTACCGACGGCCGGAAAACTAACAGTTGTCATTTTGGAAGCTAAGAACTTGAAGAAAATGGACGTCGGCGGTCTATCAGGTAATTTTTATTCATTCTGCAAAGTCTTTTGTTTTCCATATCAACAAAGTACACTGATAACAACGTTCTCTAATTTCACAGGGATGTTAGGGTAAACGTTTTATAAATACCTTTTATTCCTTTTTGTAATCGCATTGTGGTGTGTGAACTCTAGGGTAGTTTCACTGAAAATATTAAAAGCGGTATTACATTGCATGTCCTTTAACACTCTTACGCCATTCACTTAAACCATTTCATGTAAGGTAGATATAAACTCATCGAAACATTATTTCTCTCACTTATTTAACTTTAGTTTTACTAATTAAAAATTCATTACATTTACATTATTCACACTACTATTTTACAATTTGCGTGCACCTTCATATTAATATAATTATGGATGAGAATTTCTTACAAATAAAGATGTGAAAACATCTCAATGAAATTTTCTATCCATTGCCTATCAACATTGATAACTTTATTTAGCAAAATACTAATAATTAATCTATCGTCAATACTTAACCCGGTGTTAACTATTAACTAATCGGTGTAAATTTATCTTTTTCATATTCTTCTGATGCGGCGCCTGCACACAGATCCGTACGTAAAGATAGCACTCATGCAAAACGGCAAACGTCTCAAGAAGAAGAAAACGAGCATCAAGAAATGCACACTGAATCCCTATTACAACGAGTCATTTACTTTTGAAGTACCATTCGAACAGATACAGGTGCGAGCCGAGATTCATGCAAAATTCGATGTCGCAGCGCATAGTCTGGACAAATCAATTAATGAAAAATACATACGGAAAAGACATTTCCTAAGCACAATATATCTTTATTATTATAACATATTGTCGCATTATGTATTTTTCATTCAAATTGTCTTTACTGTGCACGATTTGATGTTGTGGACTAATTGTTGTGAATATATGAATTATGTACACCACTTGCATCCAACCCATTCCTTTCCTTAACATAACATATTGTGTTGTATCATTTTATCTGATCTTTTGTTTGTTCTAATTTAAAATGCTATGCCTTCTCTAATTACTGGCATAACACAAAACTTTATGGAATTATTTACTTAAAAACAAAATCATACCACGTAAATATTTGTTGGTAGTATACAGTTAACTGTTTGTAGTACCTATGTACTTATTTGTTTATTGTTTGGTATGTTTTTTCTTTTGTTGTTGTTTTTGTGTTCCTATAGATGTTGTCTAGTTAGATGATGTGTAGTAACCTTTAGTATAGAATTCTGCTGTTTCATTTGTCATTCTGTCATCTGTCTCCAGTCCCATTTGTGTTCCGTGCCCGTCTTTTCCTTTTTTATATTGTTCAAAGTCAATATTTTATATTTCGTTAACATTTAAGTGTTGACCTTCATTTGTAACTTGGTGTTCGTGTTTCAGCTGAAGGTTTTCATTTTTTGTGTAAATATAATTTTATTGGCTTTAATTAATATTCCTACCAAGGTCCAACCTCCTTAAAATCTGAGTGGTGTTAGCAATCTCCCCTCGTGACTGCATTGCAATTTGGTTACTTCAAACTGTAATTACTTATGGTTTAAGGAATCCAGTTCCTCGTTCTTCTTCTGCATTCTGAATATCTTTTTTATATTTTCGCATATTTTACCTGTTCTGAACCCAAATGAATGCTTTGTCCCTTGTTGCGTTAATTTATTTATTGTGAGGTATGTATCGACTTATTGCTGTTACTATTTGTGCTGTTGTCAAACATTTGCTGCAGTAGTATCATTTTGATAATATCTTTACTGTGCTTTCAGACATCTATCTTATTCCAACACGATCATTACCATAATTATCGAAAATGTACTCTTTAAAAAGAACATTACAGTGTTATATCCTATTATTATTATCATTTGTGGCATTTTACGCTAAATTATAAATTCATAGAATACGATATACAAGCTATTGAGAATCCTAAATCGCAAAAAGACTTTATTCAATATACTCGTATCCAATAAAATATACGATAACTTACGATTTTACTTATTTAATACACAAAGCCACATTGACAATTTACATAAGTATACAAGTTATATTTATAAAGTTGACAAAAAGTTTCGAAATTTCGAAGAATAAAATGTAGCTACAGAACTCTCAACTTACCTTTAAGAATACTTAAATTATTGTTATAATTTTATATGGCATTGAACAATAATATAGTTCCTAGTGCCTAGTCCAGCAGCCAGATATTCGTGAATATTCTCGATAGGTACGTCATATTTTAAATACCTACACTTGGCGCCTCATAACATACAATACCTACCACATATTCACTTCATCCCTTATAAAAAAAACTCATTTTAATATCGTTTAAAAGTGATATTAGTTTTACGGATGATTTCGTAGCTTAATCAACTTTGTACATTTCCCTATGTTTTAATCGATTTTATGCTTCGACGAAAAAAATTAAAACTTCAGGAAATGTGAAAAGTGAATTGAATCATGAAATAATCCAGAAAACTATTTTCACTTGACATACCTACTTATATTAGAAATCATTGTCTTATTTAGCGCAAAAAAGTTGTGCCTCTCATGCTTATCATAGAATGCTTTGGACGTTATGTCATTAATCTGACTCGCACTGCAGAAAGTAAACCTAGTGGTCACCGTGGTGGACTACGATCGCATCGGAACATCGGAGCCTATTGGCAAGGTAGTGCTGGGGTACAACGCGTCAGGCACCGAGCTTCGCCATTGGTCCGACATGCTGGCTAGCCCGCGGCGCCCCATTGCGCAGTGGCACACCCTCAAAGACCCCGACGATGGAGAGAAGAAGGATTAAACGTTTAACTGAGGTGCGTCTGTCATTTATTTAATCCACTTGTACAGAGGTAGATACTTAATGTTTCTTGCCTAGGTACTTGGTACAAAGAAAGCAGGTAGGGTATGTTTTTTTTCTAATTACGCTAAATACCTATAATATAATAAATATAATAGTACCTAATTTTATGTTGACTTTTTTTTTTTTTTTTTACTAGCCTATTGACTGTCCCATTGCTGAGCAAAGGCCTCCCCTTTTGTCTTCCAAACATCTCTATTTTGTGCCGTTTCTGACCATGCCAGCCCCGCAAACACGTCTAGATCGTCACGCCACCTACGCCGAGGTCGACCTCGGCGGCGATGTCCTCCTTCAGGCGTCCAGTAAGTAACGGTCTTTGCCCACCTGTCCGGGTGCATTCGAGCGACATGACCGGCCCACTCCCACTTTAGCTTGGCTGTTTTTTCTCCAACATCTGTTACTTGCGTTATGGAGCGCAGGGTGGTGTTTCTGACACGATCGGTTAGTTTAATACCCAGTATATTACCCTCCATTGCTCGTTGGCAAATCTTGAGTTTGGACTTTTGTTCTTCAGTCAGTGACCAAGTTTGAGCACCGTAGGTTAGAACGGGCAGGATGCACATATCGATGAGTTTACGCTTCAGGGTTACCGGAAGGTTTCCCTTCATGTGTTCTTTAAGGGACCAGAAGCTCTTCCAGGCGTTTTCAATCCGTCTTTCGACTTGTGATGATGTTGACTTATAAAAATATATTTATAATGATGTTTTTCAGTATGAGAAGCAGAAATTACAAACATGGAAGTACGAGTGTGAAGAATAAGCGACTTATGTTATTTATACATACCTACGTTATTAAGAATATTTGCAATTATGTTGTATTGAAACATTCTACGCTGGATCAACTATGAATTATTCCTGAACTTTTGTCATCAAGCAACGCTTCATCGATGTGATTTAAATGTTATCTTTAATCGTTCCCATTGGATATTTAATCAATATTAAGGTTAATTTTAGGTGTAAAAATTAATTTGTTTTTCAACCTCATACCATTTATGTTAATTTGAACGTTGCTTGCCAATTCTATGATAATCTACACGGTTCATCTTCGATAAGTTTGCATCTGTGCAGTTCAAACGCGATTGGTTTTTAATTGTCGCACGGGTAAAGTAGTTACAGACGCAACCGTTGATTTAGTTTGATGATTGTTTGCTTAACAACTGCATCGGCGCAAAGTCTATCGACCGATTCTAAGTCTTGTTCTTTCATCTCGTCTCGAGTTAACTACTTAATACTCGTATTTTGCTAAATTGTAAGAAGGTTGGTTTAGCAATATGTAAGTTGTTGTGAGGAGTGTAAGGATAATTGTTAGAATTCCTTTGCTTCTTCCAAGTTCTTAGCGTCTATCTAATAAAAGTTTATTTTTAAATTCTCGCTAAGAAGATAATCGGCTTCGTTTAATAAGTGTGCTTTGTTATCAAAAGCCTTTACTTGACGTGTAATCAAAAATATATTTTGTTTAAAACCTATTACATAAAGCTGTGTAAATAAGTTGTATCCTGTTAAATTTATTACATTCTATTTTACTATCATATAAGTGTTATAGTATTGATACCCTTTTATTATAATAATAACATTATGTTACTCAGAGGAAGAGAATGGACCGACTTAGTTTTGTTTTTGTTTAGATAATTGTGTTTTTTATTAGACAACAATATATATTTTGTCGGAAAACTGTTATTCTCTTCTTGTGAGAAACACTAGGCCTATTGTATAGGTACCTAAACATTATTGTTTTAAGGCATGACATTTTTATTAATTAATTAAAACCTTTTGATGTGCAGTTTCCATCGATTAATCAATATGATATATTTAGTTAAACGTCTTATGTTTCGTGAAGTAAGTATACAAAAAAAATACTTAAATAATTTAGATTAGGTAGAATAATTTATTTTTTATTTAATTGATACGAAATTGAACACTCAATATACGTGGTATCATCGAAACTAGTCAAACGTATAAGACTACCTACAAATAAAAATACATATACTTTAAAATTATATTGTTAAATAGCTCCAAATCGTTTAAATGGTTCTTTACGATAATATTAAATCGTGATTAGACTGCTGTTCGTCTCGTCGGTAAGTGGTTCGTCTAGAATGGTTTATAAATCTCGTCGCAAGTTATCCTTTTAATTACTATCGGTTCAAGATACCAACATTCTACTGTTAGGTAGGTATTTAATAATCGTAACATCTCTTAACTTTGCGAATCGAGTACCTATTTATACCTACGTACTTAGCTAAAGCTTGACTGTTGTTGATCTCAAACCTATGTGTTATTGTGTATATAATGTAATCACATGTTAAATTCCACGATCACTTAATACTTATGTATATCTATATACCTATAGGGGTAATGGAGTCGGGCTTCAAGTAAATTTAGAAGTGCACCAACACGAAACAAGTAGGAATAGACTTGTGGTTCAAGTACTGTATTTAACAATAAATATAATTACTATGTTAATATAATATAGAACTTATTTATAGCAAAAATGCAACAGATTCATTGACAGTTACGGTAGAAGTCTAACATCTCGCTCGCGTTAAGAAGGCGGAGAAATCAAAATGTTCTGGCTGTTTCTTTTAAAGAACATTTTAATTTCAGCAAATCTTAATTTAGAAAAAAACTACTAAGAATATTAAATAGAATAAACCGACAATTTTAGATAAGAATGGCTGTTGTGAATCTGTTGCAACTCCACTCAACTACTTTATAATAGTGTTGTTGCAATAGCGATAGTTTCGCTATCGATAGTTGACCTTGAAAAACAGTCGATAGCGCGAATAGTCCTATCGAAAATATCGAAATTCTGCAATACTATCGATACTATCGATAGTATCGATAGTGAAAATTAGGCGATACTATTGAACTTTGTCGATACTATCGATTATATCGATACTATCGAGATACGATACTATCGATAGTATCGATACTATCGATAGTATCGTGTCAAAATAGTCGATACTATCGATACTATCTATGATCTATCGACGCGTTTCGATAGTATCGATAGTTTTGTTTTAGTAACTATCGACGAATTTTCGATACTATCGACTGGGCGTAAAACGACACCTGGTCGGTAACACAGCGACACAAATATGCGGTATGTTTAATATTTGCGACCGTTCGAACGACACTATGGATGATTTGTGATAGATGAACTATGTATCACCAGCTATATTATACCTTATGAGCAAGCAATACTATCGTAAAATGTTCGACTATCGATAGGGCATTACTATCGATACTATCGATAGTATCGATACTATCGAAACGCACGCTATCGATAGTATCGATACTATCGATACCATCGATAGTATTTGTACTAATACTATCGATAGTATCGATACTATTGATCTTTAGCAATAGTATTACTTAATTTTATCAATCGATACTGTCGATAGTATCGATAGTATCGTCTAGGGTCGATAGTTTCGATAGGACTATCGATAGTATGACTGATTTTCAAGGCCACGATAGTATCACGATACTATCGATAGACTATCACTATCGCAACAACACTACTTTATAATCCCTGACCGCGCCGATCAAGCGGTCGAGCCTCGGTAGAATTGACAATATAGATATTTCAAACGCTACTTATTATTAACATTTTGTAATATTAAGAACAAATGCCAGGAAATATGTGAATAATCGCTAGAAAATAATATTAAGAAAAAATCGGAACTACTATACTTACAAGATTCGTATTCTGTCATTCTGTAGCAATCTTATTCTCTCACTGTAGTCATCACAATTATTCAACTATCTCTACCTAATTGAATGTACACACAGCTATTTATCAAGCTACATATTTCCAGTATAAGCTGACCTCTCACTATACGGAAACTGTATACAATGCGAGGTCAACTTAGACTGGGAATGTGCAGCTTGATATGTAGCCATGTATACCAGTTAACTACAATCATTGACTAGATTGTACAGTCGTCTTTAGGTGATAATCTAATGACCAAGTATAGTTTGATCCATTTAAATCAATAATAATTCCAATGAACTATTAAACTCAGAACTGTGGATGACTACAGACTGGACCAAAGTTATAATGACATAAGTGTAAAACATATCTGTGCAATAAAATACAAGTTTTCTATATATAAATGACAACATAAATAAACTTAAATAAAAGTGTGTTTTTATTTGTGTCATGTAACTTTGATAATTAACGCTGGAAGAAAGTTCTCTTTATTTTCTTAGCCAAGAAAGACAATAAGGAGAGTCTTGCTGCAAATAATTATTTTAGTGTGTATCACCCTTAAATGGGGCAAACTAATCACAACCCAGGTTAATTACACCTACTTTCAATTCAAAACCTGAATAGCAATTTATATGAGTGAAATATGTATAAATTTTAATCACACTTCAAGTGTAAAATGTTATATCATTGGATAGCTTGTATCATAAAAGTGGTGTTGATGTGTTGGGCTATTGTAATCATTGCTGTTGTTACAAACTCCTTTGCTAACTTTAGAATCGTAAAAATGTAACCAATGTTAAAAAAAACTTTCATTTGTAGTTCAGAACTTCAGATATTCACAAAAATGCAGGGTTTATCTGTATCTTCATTGCCCATTTCTTGCACCAACTATATGCATATATATACTTGTAATTTTGTTGACACAAAATTGTTATCATAGATATAATGTATATACCTATTTCTGAAATGGATTGATAAAATAAATTATCATATCACTTGCCACTTAAAATAAAAAATCATCGTCTCATTATTGTGTTAAAGATTTATTAACATTTTGTTTAGAAATATTAGATATTTTACTTTATTATTACACAGTATAAGTTTTACTAGAGTTTATAATAGTAATGAATTATGTAAACTATAAAAATGTCTATAATACATAATTACATAGATATATGAATTTCATTTTGAACCCATATAACTTATTAAAATTCTCAAAAATAACCTTTAAGTAACCACAAAACAACCAGATGAAAAACGATTAGCTGCAATTTACAAGACCTAGGCATAAATTTAAAATGTACTTACTGTTTGTAAAGTTAACTAGTGAAATCACTTTATCTAAATTCACATTTTTATTAGGTACTGGTATTTGCATTAGTGGCCATGAATACTAAATGATATTATTTAACACATCTAAATTATGCTCCACATCAATAATGATAAACTTTAGAGTAGGTATATCATAATTTTTGTACATTATTGTAAACTTTGTATCCAAAACAATAATAACTTACTGACTTAATTTTCATCGTAATACCTTCTTTTCATGGCCCTATACTTCTTCAACTTATAAAGTGCTTCAATTTCCTTAACAACGAAGTCACCATGCTTTACCATGGTTTTCACCTTTTCTGGGTTCGTTTCTCCACTGTTCTTCATAAAAACATTGTGAAGTCTTTTTCGGAACAGATCGTAGCCTTGAGGCCAATCGCGACCGAGAAATAATAACTGGAAAATAACGAAATATTATCTCAATACCTACAATATACACCAAGTACTTCAATATTTATAATATTATTTGTTTGCGTTATCATTCGAAGGCCAAAGAAAAAGAACGCAAAAACAAAGTTATTTCAGATAATTTACATAACGCATACATACCGTTTTATAAAGATTCAAAACAGCTCTACGATGTGGTTGTGCCATTTTTTACAATAACACAATATTATGATTTCATTTGATTTCTTTAAATAAAAACAAAGTTCATAGTCCAAATAAAATAGACATCTGTTTTATAATGACAAAAGAAATGACAGCAGACAAAGCATTGAAATTGAACTTGACAGCAGGATAGCAATAAAAATAAAGAATTATTCAGCCTGGGTGTGACAAGGACAACAATGGCTCTACCGAGACTTTATAACATCTGTTAGCAGAAACGGAACGTTTATTTTGACATTTATGAAATGCTGCCAACAGACGCGCAGTGCAAAAAAAGCACAGCTTAAATATATTTTAATTATTAAATAATAGGAAGAATAATCCACAGAGTAGGTATTTTTTTTAAAGAAACATAACATTCTCGGTTCTATAACTTTCAACTTAGACTTTCAATAATAGTTCGTAGCCTATCTTTTTTCAATTTTTTAGCTCAGTCAACGTTAGCACTGCCTCGGCCCTGGCGGATTTTTAGCCTCAAATTAGCCCCCTTTATGGTACAAGTTTTTATTTGTTTTACTCAGATAAAACCAAAACTTTACATTAAGCCTGATTTACACAGAGAACTGACTCCAAACTTGAGATAAGTCAGTGCTGACCTTAGAGCCGATATTTACCTAGTGTAAGGCCTGATTTACACAAGGTAGGTAAGTAACTGACTCCAAACTCGAGACAAAACAGTGCTGAACCGATATTTACCTAGTGTAAATTGATTTGGAGTCAGTACAGCGTTGTCACGATACCCTGTGTAAATCAGACTTTAGTTTATTTGAAGTCAGTAAACCGCTGTCACGTCAGTGCTGACTTCAATATTCCAGCTTGAATATTTTTAAGTCAGTTGACTCCCCCCGCCACCCGCGCCTGTGCTACTGACTTTGTCTAAACGATTAAATCAGTGCTTGCTCAGTCACGGGACTAGTTACATTCTCTTTGGTCACTGGGTCTGCGTTGTAGAGTGACGTTATTTGAAGTTTTATTTTGGCTGGCAAATCATCTCTCATGCATGAATGAATCTCGTCAAAATTCTGCGGTGTCATTCTCAAAGCCAGTTTGTATTCAGCAGGATCTTCAAATCTCAATTGATTTAACAACAAAGCAGGGCCTTCAGTTTCTTTACTGTCTTTTATCCATTTTCTTATCCAAACTCGTTTATTTTTAGATAGGTATCTCTATTTCTAACATTTCCATCAACTCATTCAACAGCAGAATGGAAATATTTTTCAACAAATAATTAAATCGTTGTTTATTCTGCTGTTTTAGCGAATTCATTTTTCCCCACTGACTACAATAACGTGTGTATGTGTACACTGTGAAGAAATTACCACGACTAGTGACTGCATTTAAACAGTGTTGTCAGTTCTTGGCGCCAGCACTGACGCCTGTTACTGACCCGTTTACTTACCTTGTGTAAATCAGGCTTTATGCATAAAATACCGTCCACTATGGAACGTATTTAAAATTCTGCTGAAATTTCAAAAAGAGCGCCAAATACCTACTATACTACCATTTTTTAATGCGTAACGTGGCAACCATTGTAATTTTGTTTTAAAAGTATTGATAAAACAAATTAATTGAATAGTGATTTGAAGTATACTGAATCTATATTCAGTTTTGCTGACGGTTTGATAACTAAATAGAAATAAAAAAGAATGGCTGATGAAGAAGTAGAAGGAGAAATAGGTGAGACACAACAACTGTTTAATTTTATAATTTAAATCTCGTGTGGGAACGGACTAGAATATAAAACTTCCTCACCGCGTGCTGTGAATAGTGGTAGGATCTATACGGCCCACCTGGCTAGCTACCACCCTCTCATTAAAGTTCGGCGCCAAGCAGTTTACTGTGTTCCGTCGTGTATATGTGAGAGCCAGAGGGGTTTATGGGAATCTCTCTATATCTCTGTTACTTGGATTCGTGTTCTTAGCGTACCATCAAGTGCGACGAGAATCAAGCGCGAACAAGTAAATAAGAAATGAGAAATAAAAGTTTTAGTTGGGTTCAGCTGGACTACTGCAGAAGCTGGGTAGGTACTTACAAAGAATGAAACAACATATTATTCTCATTTTTTTTACCATCCTCCTATATTTTGAACAAATGCAGTGATAGGTAATGAAAATTCGTAACAACTTTAATGTGAACCCACAAAATGGCGGCTTCAGCAGGCTGTGGATAAACCGTACGGAATCATCGCGAATAGGTTAGCTTATGTAGACCGCAAAAAGATTAGTAAAATTGTTGATGACTATGCCAAACAACAGCTGCAACTAGTACATCTATACCATATTCCAAGATCTACACTCCAATTTATCTCCTCCCGCTCTTTAGACTATGGACTGTTAAGGTAATACCTACGGACCACCGCTAAAATGAGTTTTGTAACAGAAGGGGAAGAAGGGAAGGAACGAGAGCCAGCGGCAGAGCCCGAAGAGCTGGGGGAAGAGGAGGAGGACGAAGATGCGGAATCCGTCCTCACAGTGTATGACGCCGACGATTTCATTTCTGGGGCAGTCACTAGTCCACAGTCTTCATTACCAAACAATTTGTTCGATTTCGAGTATCCTTTAAATTCCATGAATAAAAACATGAACTACTAATAGGTCAAAAGTACTTTCGACTGCAGGCTTTAATCAAAAGTACAAATAGTTTTGACCGATATTTCAGTCAAAAGCATTTTAGACCAACAATACAATACCAACTCTTTAATGTACACAAAACAAACAAGAAACATTAATATAAAATTGAAATGTACTATGGGCGGTCTTAACGCACTAGGCGATTTCTTCCAGACGTCTTTAGTCAAGAGTACTTTTGACTGGTTAATAGTGGACTGTAATATACATAATTATCTTTTAACTTGAATGGTTTACCATACATTACGCTTGACTAAAACATAGCGGTACTGACTACGGAATACGGAACCTACACTGTGCGTGGTCCGACAAGCACTTGGCCGGTTTTTAAGTTACCTAATTTATATTAAGACTGCCTCGTTGGTCTAGCGGTCGCAAGCGCGACAGCTGAACGTGGAGTTCTGGGTTCGATTCCCAGGTCAGGCAAATTATTATTGGGTTTTTCCGTGTGGAATTTCTGAGTTGCAGACCGGAGTCTGGATTTGTGCCCAGTTGATAACACATGATACATGGGAGTTAAACATACCGGCGAAATGAGGGTGTACTTTTTATACCTACACCTCTGCCCGACCCTTCGAGGAATAGAGGCGTGATGTTATGATAAGTTATTTGCATTACAAAGAAATTATACCGTAAAAAAATACTGATAGGTAGCAAGAGTCAGTTAAGGCGATAAACAGACTTTGGAAACAATCACAAAGATTGTTATTAGTAATAATTTTGTATCTACCTATGCCTCTGACAATTTTACGTGTTGTGGGTTCCTGTAAATAAAGTGTATGCATTAACCCGAGTTCATAAAGAACATTGACTTACCTCGGTTTCTTTTTGATTGATATTTCCATAACCTAATGAAGGTATTCGTACGGTTACAACTGTCACAAATACTTCAATCTATGCGCGTGCGACGACGCGGTAGTGTGCTGGTCGGCTGGAAGCATAATTGGTTTTCTCGACGTTAACACCAAGCAGACATGGTTTCGCCGAAGCACGACCGGTGGTACTGTTGGGAGTCTTACGGTAAATACTTTATTTGAACATACTTATTTTCCACTCATAAGGTTCATTCATAAAATTGTAAAGTGACCGTCACTTTATAAGATCTGACCGAGCAAATTGGACACTTTTTCAATGTGACCGGACATTTGTCAGGAATATAAAGTTCAAAAGCAACTAGATAGCCTCAATACAGATAACTATTTACCTATTAGAATTAGGTCTTCCGGACATTACAAGAAAATCGCAAGCTTTGCAAAGCCTCTAGTTATATTATCAAAGTAGGTATTTATTTTGTGTAAAAACTGCACGTTTCGTATTTGTACTAATGTTTTTTTTAATTAAATTTAAATCTTAAGCCGTGTACGCACGAGCTAACACGAACATCGCGAACACATTGTTTGCACGTGCGTATCTGACAGCGATTGCCTATTAAGAGAATACGAAAAGCATTGTTTTGATCGAAATTTAACTGCAACTAAACTGCAACTGAACTTCTCTAGTTAGGTGAATCAGACCCTAGGTCCGGTCCCAGTTCTGGTCGCACGTCAACAATTTTTGATTTTATACCAATTTGTTATCCGCAGTCCTTCAGAACAGACCCTAACTACCGCATAGTGATAGCAGAGAACAGAGAGGGTGACCGCGAACCGTTGATAATCATATACACGTGGCCCCAGATGGAAATAGACGCAGTTCTCCGCGATGGAACTGCGAATGCCTATTCCATTCTTGACTTCAGGTAATTCTAACAATATATTTTGATTTATAAAGTACATTTAGATAATCAAAATCATGGATAAAGGTACATTGCAACTTCGCATTCAGCGATTTTCGGATGGCTCGAAAAGCGAATATGATCACCCTATTTTTTTTCTTTTTGTATTCGTCATGGATACCGGTCTCTTACCGGCTAAAACCCACGGTGTTCCTTCTCCTGACCCAGGGCCGGGGTCGCGGGATTCGCAGCTGCATGCACCGCGACCGAATTTGTTCACCCTGCCTAATTCTTGAATTATAGTATTATGAATAATTGTTTTCTCGACTAAAGGGCATACCTCGTCGTTATTATTGTCAGAAAAACAAAGGTATTTTTCTTTTACCAATTTGGTTTCTTCACCGTGTTGACCTATACAAAACTGATGTCCGTGTCATCGGTCAATCCATAGGAGGTTTTTACGACAGAAATCTTTTATTGATGTTAATACTTTTTTTTTGTCCATCCCTGTTCCCGTTATTTGAGGTCGGGGTTTCCTCACTTTTTTTTGCGCCAAAAAAGTCTGTCGTGTTGTCTGTCGGCTCTGGCTATTGAGCTTGCTTGAGGTCTCTCCTTATTTATACAAGGTTAGTCGTAAAGGGGGTACTAATCCGCGGACAACTTAAAGTATCACTGATGACTATTTTAAAGCAAGTGTTAAAATTTCAAAATTCAGTAATTTTTATTTCCATGTAAAATTATTTTTATTTTAGTTTTTTTGAAAAAATCTTCATCCCTTCTTTAGTTACGAATTCAGAAAATGGAGCATCCAATTCGTGACCTCAAATATGACTTAAAATGTAAACACAGCTGATCATAGCTGAGGATTGATAGATTTTAGCGTATTTTTCATGTAATTTTTGAACAGCTATTTCTCACTATTGACTTTTGGGGAAAGTGGTGAGTAACTTTTGTTCCTCATTATTATTATGAGTACTTTAACACCCTTTCGGATTAGTACCCCTTTCTAACTAACCCTGTATTTTACCGCCAGGTCGATGGCGGGAGGCCTCTGCCTGTCTTCTGTTCCGGCAGATTCACATAGCCCTTGCTGCGTCTCTTCTCCTTTGCTCATGCGTCTTCTATATTGTCCTACATTCGTACAATAACGTCGGACGGACTGCTGTCGTGTACTTAGATGTTAATAGAACAAGTTTAATATAGGAAGTCCCTCATTTACTTTTGCAGTCCTGACGGGGAGCTGTTAGCATCAGTGGGCAAGGAACCTGATTACAACCTAACTATTTGGAACTGGAAAAATCATATGATTCTTCTGCGAACCAGTGCTTTTACTTACGATGTCAACACCGTCATGTTTTCACCTTATTGCGAAGGACAGCTTACTACAGCAGGTTATTTACTAACAAATCTGTTTTTGGTCGTGATTATGGAATATCAATTTAACTGCTTTAGAAGCATACACAAAAGGTAGCGCGGTGCAGTGCGGCTGCCACGGCTGCCGAATTTTGTATGCATTTATATAAGACAATGCCCACCAAAAGCGGTGCGGTGCGGCTCCGTCTAGGTACAGAGCGATGGCGTGAGCAGCGCGCGGAGGTCACCAGCCGCGTCGCGTCTACCGCTTGCACCGAGCACAGATTGACAAGGTTTGGATAGGTGTAGACACTTTTTTTTAAATATATTCTATATAAAGAATAAATTAGAAATATGGAATTGTACTTTAAAAAGGCAGCCGCTGCCGTTCTACGCCGCGCCGCGCTTTGGTTGAGCAAAATGCGCAACGCATACTGAAAGAACCGCGGACCGCCATTTTTTGTTTAGAGCTCCTTAATCAACACCCTAGCCAACCAACTTTGTCACTGTACTAAAAACATTTTCTCGCTGCAGGCTTGGTCATGTATCATGTTTTTAATCGACTTCAATAATTAAAAACGTTTATTTTTATGCACGTATACCGATTTCTAGGAGATTTGTAGACCGATTTGAGTAATTAAGTATTCAGTTTTAAGTTGGTGCGGAATACTTGTCTTAAATTAGTCCCACATGAATTTCATTAAGTTTGGTTGAGTAATTTTTTTTACACAATATTAGTAGTAGTTTGAGAATGCATTACCTATTCTAGTTGTGGTAGTAGTTGTCCACGAATTTGTACACTATTGTAATTGTTATATGTGACACTAAAATTATTAAATAAAAAACTTAAAAAACCGACTTTTACGTTATTTGTAAATCATGTTTTGTTGTTTGTTTTGTTCAAGCTCACACGTTTTATTGCCGCACCTGCAGCGAGACATTGCGTTTAGTTTACCTAGTCAACATAAAACCTCTCACACGAGAAGCTTGACTTACAATATTTACCTATTATCTTCAGTAAAACTGGATGGTAGGTCCTTCAATATTTTCGAGTCGTTTTCGTTTTAAATCGTTTTAGGTGCTGCCCACATAAAATTCTGGAAAATGGCTGAGACGTTCACTGGACTTAAATTAAAAGGCGAACTGGGCAGATTTGGAAAAACAGAAATCTGTGATGTTCTTGGCGTTTATCCAATGCCTGATGAAAAGGTGAAAAAATATAAACACACACAATACTTCGACCTAGTACAACAAAAACATTTTTTTGGAAAAAGCTTACATTTAAATAATAATAATATTTATACCCGGTTTCAAATAGCCGCTGGAATATTTTTAGGAAGCGAATTTTAATGAACCGCTATAATTATACAGGGTAATTAGAAAATACCCGAAACCTCTTCGTACTAACTTCGTATCATGATCCTAAACAACGTTACAAGTTAGCCAAAAAAAAACTGTTATTTGAAGCGTATAAAGTTTGCGTATGCTATAGCATGCTAAACCACAGAATAACTAATAGTAGGTACTAACGTACACACGGCTACACATCAAGCTATGCATTTCCAGTTTACACTGACCTCTCATTGTAAGGAAATCCTATATAATGCGAGATCAGCTTATACTGGAAATGTACAGCTTGATCTGTAGCCGTGTGTACAGAATGACCAAAGGATCTTCTCTTCCGTTTTATTAGCCTACAAAATAAAGCAGGCAAAATTTTCATATTTTGTATGAAAAAAATAAGTTTCGTATTATGAAAAGTCGTAGAGCAAACGTCGTTTGGGGTCATAATATAAAGTTCGTGCTAAGAGGCTTCGGGCATTTTTTCAATTACCCTGTATATTGTAAAGTTCAGGAGGTGAAGAAAAAACTACATGATTTGAATGTTGAAAAAATTGATTTTCTTTCTTTCTTCTTTCTTTCAACCGCTCATTTTCCAGCGCCGTGAATCAATAGCGACATCTATTGTTTAACTATTGTATCTATGACTCCGGTTTTAAATCAATTAAATAAATGTATTAAATTTAAGTCTCGTAGTATATGTAATACTAATAAGTATTTGGTTTCGTGTAGTGCCGGACTTAAAGAATAGCACTACCCCATCCCTTCTCGTGGGTGTCGTAAAAGGCCTAAAAGGCGACTAAGGGATTTTCTAGAGGATGGGTAGCAGCGTTCTCTGAATACATTAACAACCATACTGCGATCGCCAATCCGCCTGCCAAGCGTGGCGATTACGGCCAACCCAAAGGGGGGCCTTTTGGGGGAGGCCTATGTCCAGCAGTGGACGTCTTCCGGCTGAATGATGATTAAAAAGTAAGTAGGTACTGTAAAATCTAGGCCTACTTTCCCTTCTGTAAAGATCAAACTGGAAAATGTACCAATTAAATGACTAAGCAATTTCATTATCCAGTTACGCTTAGGTATTTATTCAAATTATTAGGAGAAAAGACGTGTTAAAAATATGCAAGTATATGTACATACTGATATATTTTTTAGGTACTGTCTGGATGCGAATGGGGCAACATATTAGTATGGGAGGCTGGTCTCGTCAAACTAGAAGTAACACAAAAAGGAAGAAAGTGCTGTCATAAAGCTCCCATTGTAAGTAAACTTTTAGTAATAAGTTACCTGTACCCATTAAATGAAATATCAAAAATCCCTATCGATCCCACTCCTAAAAAAAAGTTATTCAATGTCAATAGTCAAAAGAGTCTGTTATTCGTAAATATCTCTGAAAGTGTTATCGTCATAATAGTTTGTTGTACCTACAACAAAGTTGTAGATGTGATTCTCTACAAAAATGATCTCAAAATTTTGTTCTTACGAAATATAATTCATGAGACATCACGATTTAAAAATTGGAAAAATCATCTAGGTACAGAACAAGTCCTAATGTAAGATACTCGCATAGCCTAAACCGCTAAAGATTCTTCTTCTTCCATCGTGTCGGCTCGAATATACAAGAATAGCTCATGCCGTGGTGAAAAGATTAGCCAGTCAGCAAGGATGGTAGCGAGGCTGACTGCCCAGGGTGCGCAGGACGTACTTAAGTATCGTCACTCGTGGAGGCTCTTTTCATGCACCCAAACCGCTACCGTTTACAGCTAAAGGTAGAAACTTTAAATTCGGAGAGTTAGTACTCTCCGAATTTAAAGTTTCTAATTTAAAGTTTCTAGTTTTAAATACAACTACTCTAGTGAGTAGTTGTATTTTATAGTGAAGACGTAAACAGCAAACGGTTTTTTTTTTTAAATCAACCCCTATTGCTGTAAAAGGTTGATAATATTTACAAACTTTAACACTCCGTTTCTTCACCTTTTGGGATAGTTTTGTTTAATCGTTAAATATGTACGTATTTTTTTAAGAATATTTGCAATTAAGTTTCAAGTTTATAAACCTAGCAAATAAGATTCTTCGTATAGACTTTATCACCCTTTTTCACTTCATTACAACCCCTAATGAAGTGAAAAGGGTTTAAAAAGGGGATTTTATTAAAACCGTTTATAGTGTGCGTTTGGATTATTCCCATCTTCCCCCGAATGTCTGCCCCCGAATGGGGGAAAATGGGAATTTTCGTGGCATCTTCCCCCGAACTTGTAATCGGGGGAAGATGGGAAGTAAAAGTTTCATTTGTCCCCGAAATATTTTTAATAAAAAAAATTTTGTGCCACCGCACCCAATTATGGTTTGAATGAAATAGACATAATTTTTTATAAGAATTAATAAAAGAAAATGATGACTACCAACTTATTATAAAACAAATATTATAGCATTTTTTCGTTTTACAATCAGTAATACATATAATATAGGTACTACTATATCTAGCAGTTTCTCTAATTTAAAATTATCAATCTAACAATCAAATATTAATAATATTCATCTAAAGGGTGATAACGAATTCGTGTTATTCCTTAAAACCACATGATCTAGGTACTACTGGTATAGACTGGCCCCGCACGGGATTTAGCTTGATTAAAAATAAAAAAATAAAATTCTTTTTTTTTTTCATGCGTCTTTGTTAACGATCATATCTAAACCACTAAATAAGGATTCAGTAAAAAAGACATAAATGACACAGATTAACACTAGATGGGAATTTTCGAAAATAAACAGAAAAAAAATTTGGTTTTTAATATCTGATTCTTTTTAGAGCCTTGAGTTATCTGACTGCAAAGAGCGATATCGCGTTAATTGTTCCTGCCAGCCGTGTCACCATAGTTTTATTAATTTATGCGTGACATCGCAATGTTCACAAAAATATTTTTTTTTGCAAAAAAAAAAAACTTATTTTTTTACTGAATCCTTATTATGTGGTTTAGATATGATCGTTAACAAAGCCGCATGAAAAAAAAAAAAAAAATTTTTAATCAAGCTAAATCCCGTGCGGGGCCAGTCTATACCAGTAGTAGATCATGTGATTTTAAGGAATTACACGAATTCGTTAACACCCTGTAGATGAATATTATTAATATTTGATTGTTAGATTGATAATTTTAAATTAGAGAAATTGCTAGATATAGTAGTACCTATATTTTATGTATTACTGATTGTAAAACGAAAAAATGCTGTAATATTTGTTTTATAAAAAGTTGGTAGTCATCATTTTGTTTTATTAATTCCTATAAAAAATCATGTCTATTTCATTCAAACCAAAACTGGGTGCGGTGGCACAAAAAAAATATTAAAAATATTTCGGGGACAAATGTCACTTTTATTTCCTATCTTCCCCCGATTACAATTTCGGGGGAAGATGCCACGAAAATTCCCATTTTCCCCCATTCGGGGGCAGACATTCGGGGGAAGATGGGAATAATCCGTGCGTTTACGCTAGAACATACAATTACTCTCCAAATTGCAAGTTTCTACTTCTACTCTGCTGTGCGAGAGCCTTACATTAGGACTCGTTCTTTATATAGATGATTTGATTGCTAGGAAAAAGTATTGACGCCATTTTTGTAATTAACCGGCAAATTATTCTAAGGTCGTCACAGTATTTCAAAGGAACTCCGGGCCCCTTATCGTATTATCTTCGCCTTCTTTCTCCCACGCGTTTTCAGATCCAATTTATGTTAAGTCCGGCCGGTGACGAGGTGACAACGATCGCTCGCGACGGGTGCATTCGTGCGTGGTACTGGGACACTGTGGATCAAGCTGATCCGCCTGAAGAAGACCCTTTCATTGAACTCAATCCTGTTGCCGAGACTTGTGTATGTATTAATGTCGCAAATATTACGTTGGTGGATTTTATGGCTTGTAAACCAAGTTCAATTTACGCTTCCATAAAATTAATTATTTTGACATTTCTTTTCGGTGTTTAAATTCTAGATTCCTATTATTCTAGTTATTATTGGTAAACGAAAGGAAAGAAAGTAAAACAATTTTGTTTTGTCGCCCAAATTCGACGCACACAACTAAAACTAAACATGCAAACTTACTAAATAACCATGAACAATTTGGCTTGTAGGTGCCCGGTTGCCAGATAATGTGTCTGAAACACAAAAATGACATGTTTTGGTATGCCCAAGTGAGTATAATAAGCAAGCAAGGCCAAAATAATACATAAATCAGCTTCTAATTAATTTTTTTCTTGCAAGGATGGCAACGGAGGCCTGTGGGTTGTGGAATTAGACATTGATAAATTGGAATGTAATCATCGTAAGGTAATAACTTGCCATGCTGGGGGAGTTGTTGCTATGGCGGCTCTAAGGACACACCCCATATTAATCACCGCAGGAGAAGACGGTGCTCTGCATGCTTACAATACTATAACACATACTCTGCTAGCTCGGTATGTTTTCCCAACGGCTATTACAAGTCTGCTTTATCCACCTCTAGACGTAAGTAAACATTTTTTTTAGCTTAAAATTGGCCTCTTAACTTAAGTACCCTATAACATTTGGAATTCATAGTGATGTTATTAAGAGCGCATTGGCCATGCTAAAAATTGGATTTACTTTTTATACCGAGAACTCTGAAAATTTGCACGTGTTTAATTTTTTTTAGGTGGATGAGACTTCTCGTATAATAGTACTCGGTTTCGCGGATGGTATAATACGCACATTACTACTGCACCCAGAGCGACTGGAGACTCAGAAAAGCATGATCGAAATTCAAATCCATTCTGACATAACTGTTCATAGCGAGGACTCCTTAAATCCTGACTGCGTTGATCTAATATCGGTAAGGAGAACTTCAATGAATTTGAAACGCATAATATTATTATATTATTATCATGTCCAGTTCCCCAAGTAATTGAATGCTATGAAAGTACACTGATGATGTAGGTACTACAAAAGTTCAGATTTCAACAATTCATGATTGAATAATATATAAATTACATTAAATTATATTTTAAGAGAAAAACCGGCCAAGAGCTTATTGGACCACGCAGTGTAGGGTTCCGTAGTCAGTAAGGCTATAAGTTTTAATCAAGCGTAATGTAGCAGTGGCATTGTAATGTACAGCGTAATGTGTTGTTTTTTTTTTCTCGTGTCAGCACGAGCTATACGAAAATAGCTCATACGGTGGTGAAAAGATTAGCCAGTCAGCAAGGTTGGTAGCGGGGCTGACAGCTCAGGGTGCGCCGGACGTACTTAAGTATCGTCACTCGTGGAGGCTCTTTTCATGCACCCCAAAATGTGTTGTAATGTATGGTAAACAAAATACACATTTTGAAATATAAAATTATTTTTGCAATTGATATCTTTTGAACGGAAAGCGAATATTTTCTACGTTTGGCCTATAAGTGATCTACTTACTTAGTTTTGTTTGCAGTTACTAAAACCACACTCGAAAGCAATAACCCAGATATCGATAAACGCTCAGCGCACATTGCTGGTGACTTGTGGGAAGGATACCACCATATTCATGTACAAGTTGATAGTAGGCACTCCGTTCACACTGGAGAGGATCGGCTTCATAGAAACGCCGAATAACATCGCTTTTATGACTTGGAAACCTGACACGGTCAGTGGTGGAAAGAAAATCATTCTCTATTTTAGAACTGCTTCGTTGGTCTAGTGGTCTCAAGCATGACTGCTGAGCGTGAGTTCCTGGGTCCCAGGTCAGGTGTTATGGAGTTTTTCCGTGTGGAATTTTTCAGTAGCAGCCCGGAGTCTGGATTTGTGCCCGGTTGATGGTAAAAGCCTCGCCCCCAATTATATGGGATATAAACATAACGGCGAAATGAGGGTGTACCTCTGCCCAACTCTTCGGAGAATACAGGTGTAATGTTATATCTTTTCTATCAGTTATTCCTCATCATCGTAATGTTGTTCTGAGTGTTATGCATTAGCAAGCGTACAACCAGGGGGCTAATAACGTCACATTTCGTGAATAATAATATTTCGTTACATATGCGTAATCATAAATTCAAGTAGATTGCACATCCTGTCGCAACTAAAATCTATGCAATTGTCAAAATTCAGGTTGAAGGCAGTTAAGATGCAGTCAGTGCACTGCGTGATAAATGCCGAATGGATGTGGAGCCCGATTGCAGTTAAGATTACGAAACGAAATATGATTTACAAAATATGACGTTATTAGCCCCCTAATTTCTTATTTAATGATGAGTTTCTGGTTACCACCGTATTAGAAAAGGCCACTCCGTATCTTCCCGTAGGCACGGACGTAGCCAGGGGAAGGGTTTTGGGGTTCAAACCTCCCCGAAAAGTTCAGATATTAACATTCATAGAATTAAAATAAGAACAGGCGTGCGACATATTTCATTGACTACATTAATGTGTCTCGCCCAAGTGTACCGAAAACGGTACGGCCGCCATTGTTTATCTATTGTGTCTATAATTACAGTACTACACAGGTTAAAATATACGGTGGTTTGGATTCCTCCGCCATTGTCGATTATCGGATCGCATTCGGTAACTTTCGTATATTTTCGTGCCCTTTCGTATCCCACGCGCTTTTTTTTCACGCGCAGATTTTTTCTGTACCTGTGTATTTTTCACATCTTTAATTTTTTCTTATTTATGGGTTATTTTATGTACTTTTAGTCGTTTTATTTTCTTGAACCCCTCCCTATACTAAATCCTGGCTACGCCCGTGCCCGTAGGTATTATTATATTTGTGACCGGTTTGCTATCACCAAGCTGCGTTAAATGCGTGTTATATATTTTTACCATCTAGCAACTTTTAAACGGTGCCGATCGTAAAGAATAGCACTACCCCATCTCTTCCCATGGATGTCATAAAAGGCAACTCAAGGATTCACTAGAGGATGCAGCACATTCTCTGAGTATTTAAACAACCATACTGCGATCGCCAACTCGCCTGCCAAGCGTGGTGATCATGGCAAACCCCCCCAACATGGAGCACAGGACCGGTGCATGTGGCGATGCTTGGAGGAGGCCTATGTCCAGCAGTGGACGTCTTTTAGTTGAATGATGATGAACTTTTAAACGACTTCAAAAACGAGGAAATTTCAAAAAGTAGTGAGTAATAATTAAACCTCATGGCGAATGCTTTGTTTCACTTTATTGATATATTCTTATTTTATGATAACAGGAACGTGTGCTCTTGCTTTGTGGACAAGTTGGTCTCATCATGGAAGCGGTATTACCGGAACCAATAGTTCATACGTACACTGCCATCAAAACTTTCAAGTTGGAATTCGAATCTTATAAGGAGACTTTGGTGAAGAAACATTTGTAAGTAGTATTCAGCCGAACTTATTCAAGCCACCCTGAATTTCGTGCAAGTGGTTGTTCAATAGATTTATTAGTGAGTATTAATTAACATCCCCATATTACTGGCCCTTTTCAAGCAAAGTTTGTTTGATAGTTTTTACAGTTGCTTTCTTCCTGAGTATAAATACTATACATGCGCGAAAGTTGGCAAAGCCTATGTTCAGGCGGTCAAGTTATTTCGGCCGTAGGTACTGTACGAACACGCCTCATTGGTTTATACCTTGTCAGTTGTATAAAGAACACCATACATCATTTGACCTAAAGTGTTCGCCATACCAAACGCGTGTTTGCCGCGGAGATTTGTGTCCAAGGGATTACTATGAAGCATAATTTATGTACCACAAAATACGAGCGCAGGCCTACCTTCGACACAACCCTACAATTCAACACCGATTACACGCATTTTGTGTAGGTGTTGAGAACATTATGTAAGGCATATAATTATTATGTTACTGTATAAAAAAAAGTAAAAACCGACTTCAAAGAAATACTAAAAGGAGTAAAATAATTATCATAATATAAAATTAACAGTTTCATAAGTCGGTGGTTTCTATTTGCTTCAGTGTAGAGTTGCACCGACTTCTGAAACTGTTAATTTTATATTATGATAATTATTTTACTCCTTTTAGTATTTCTTTGAAGTCGGTTTTTACTTTTTTTTAAAGTTTATTTTTTATTAAATACGTTTTAGTTTCATAATTTTAACCCCCTCCTTCATAACCCTTCTTTTTGGCTTTGACGTAGTCGGGCATAAAAAGTCCTTTCAAATGATACCATAAACGATATAATGAAAACATTCCAAAATGGGAGAGGGGGGGACACGCACCCTCTCCTCTTTTCAAGTAGTCAGTTCCCAGCAACAAATATAAACAAAGCAATATTAGTAATTTGAGAATTTTGCTTTGATCCGATGAGGAGTTCCGTTCCATATCTCTGAAGTTCATGGTCTGATCACAACAAAATTTAAATGGGACCAATCGGGAAGTATACCCTTTCGAACAAAAGAAGAATTTTTCAAATCGGTTCATAAATGACGGAGATATGAGGTAACACACATAAAAAAAAAAAAAAAAAAAAAAAATAAAAAAAATACAGCCGAATTGAGAACCTCCTCCTTTTTGAAGTCGGTTAAAAAGTCCGAATAATGGTAAATAACATACATAACATAACCAGCACATTACTTTCCCACGAATGGGCACGGGACTCTTCTCTGAATGAGAAGGTTTCAGGCCTTAGTCCACCACGCTGGCCTACTACGTGTTGTTTAAAAAAATGCTATCAAATCATAACATACAGTCAGAGGCTACCTTCGAATTCTGTAATTGGCTAACTGACTGACCAAAACCACACGTAGCCTCCGGCTTTTTTAAATACACTCCGTTCTGTAAATAAATAAATAAATATTAGCCTGTAACTGTCCCACTGCTGGGCAAAGGCCTCTTCTCGTACAGAGAAGGAACGAGTATTGATCGCCACGCTTGCTCACTGCGGGTTGGCGATTTCAGACCATTAAAGTCCAGGTTTCCTCGCGATGTTTTCCTTCACCGTATGTCAGTGGCGTCTTAGATTAACTAAGAAAGTACAATGAAATTGAAAAAGTCACATTGGTACATGCCTGGGTTTGAACCCGCAACCCGGTGCTTTACAAGCGGGTCTGTAACCTCCGGGCCACCACGACATTCCGACACTCCACTTCCGACACTCCGTTCTGTAATGCTCATTATTTGTACTCATACCGAAAGTGACGCAAACTAATCTTTCAATGTTGCAAATATTGATAGCATGCGAAACAGACCTTTCCCAGAAGAAGAAGATCTTGCCAGCATAGACGAAGAGGCTTTGAAAGCTAAGGAAGCGGCTGAACTAAGAGATCGTGACGAGGAAGAGGAAGGGGAGTGGGTCGGTGAAGTAGAACTAAGTAAGTACCACACAAACTATCATATGGATACTTTTCTACTGGGCCAAAACTACCTACTGGAGGTTACAAAAACAAACTTAAATTCTCTAAAATTATCTTTCACCACTATTAATTATAGTTGTATGTATGGAGACTGCGTCCTTATAACTCCATCTACGTCCCTCTCTCTCTTTCTTTATTTGCTTTTTTCTCTCTCATTAATTGACTGAACAACAATTAAAAATATCGTTTTAGTGGAAAGCGAGAGTATGTTAGGCACAACAATCACTTGGGCGGAGTATTGCGAAGACGGCGTGTGGATCGTCCAGCAAGGAACTGGCGCTTTACTACTAGTGCAGCCGGGAGCCAACAACATTCTTAAATACGCGCCTTTCCCTGGAGCTTGGTGTGACGATTTGACAGCATTGAAATTTGTGTAAGATTCATTCAGACTGAGATTCTCTTATTATAATTCCCTAAACCTACCTAAATATAGATTTCTTTGGGATTACCTTTGAAAATACCTGACGGACTAAACAGCGAAAGTCTGAGTTGGTTGACATAAACTTATGACGACACGTTTGGTGCAGTTGCTGAGCGATTGGCTTCTGTAGTACGGATCGTGGGTTCTATTCCCGCACGAAACAAATATTTGGATGGCCCACAGTTAACTGCTGGGCGTTTGTGATTGTGAAGATTTGTATCTGTAAACGCACCCACGATGAGGAGAAATAGTAGAGGGAAAAGTAAAAAAAAAAACAATTATTTTTGTTATAACTGAACTGATATTACAAGTACCTACCTATTATTAATTATATCCAACTGTCCTGTGTATCCCCAATTGTTTTGCCAAGTGTAACAACAGCAAATTTCGAGGAAAAGAATATCATCAAAAAATATAACTAACTGATTATAATCTGCCTAATCAGTTGATGTTTAAGACAAGCACAATTAATTTAAAATTTAAGTAACTCTTTTTAAACTGTTGTCCTGTAAAGTTGCGATTTTGTACATATGGTTATGTTAAAACAGATGCGATGGCCGTTACCTCGTGGTTGGAACAAATACGGGATATATCCGAATGGTCCGCATGCCGACTGAAGAGGAAGACAACCCTACTCAGCACTTTGCGACTTGGATGACATCGGTGCAGAAGCTACTTAAAAAACTTAAAGGCAGACGATTGGCTAAGGAAGAGGTCAGCATAAGTTACAACTCTTATTTTTCAAACTATTGTAAAAGACACAACAACATAATCTTTCAAGGGTGATTCTATTATTACAGTTATAGCTAATATCGGTATGTCAGGATTGCGAACATGGTAAATGTAGTAAATAAAACCAACATAGACTCTCCTCCACTGAGAGTACCTACTTGTATTTGAGTTAGTTAATAGTAACATGAACTAGATCACAATACAGGGTGTAAACGATTTCGTGTAATTCCTTCAAACCGCGTGATTTACTGGTGACACTAATTGACCCTGCATAAGATTTTTTAGAATAGAATAGAATAGAATATACTTTATTGTACACCAAAATTGTAACATAGCTCAGATACAATATAATTTAGTGAAGGGTACAATGGCGGTCTTATCGCTGATAGCGATATCTTTTTTTCTATCTTTTTAGAATAAACAAAAAAAAGTTTTCAAAAAATGAACCATGGGATTCTGTATCTGAGTAATTTTAGCGATCCAAGTTAACTGACTGCGTGGAGCGATACCGCGTTAGTCGTGCCCGTCAGCTATGTCGCCGTGACTTCATTAATTTATGCATGGCATCGAAATTTTGTATCACACAAAAAAAAATTGGGGAAAAAAAAGTTATTTTTTATTTTTAATCGATTAAAATCCCGTGCGGGGTTAAGCTATACCATTAATAGATCATGTGGTTTGAAGGAATTACACGAATTCGTTTACACCCTGTATATCCTAGCTTTTCGTCTCCAATCGGAATCGAAGGTTAAAATCTTTCGGGTACCTCGGGCCCACGGTGTACTTATTTACGAATTTTATATACGCAATATAGGCTAATTTCAGTGCCTTCAAAATAATTTCGCATAGAAGCGGCTCTTTTATAATTATGGTACCTATACGTTGTAATGTAACAGACGGCCCTAAGATCTCCTGAGCACGTCTGCTACACCAGTTGTAAAGAATGGTGTAGAGCATTCAATACCTAATACATATAGATAAAAGTAATAAAATGCTTATACTTACAATAAGAGGCAAGTCAGCTTTACGTCCCTTGGGGTAGTCAGCGAATTCCTTCTTGTAGTTCTGGTGTTCGTCAATGACCCACACAATGTAGGATCACACCTTTTTCATCATCATTCACTTCACACATTTCACTTCCTTTTTACTTACTATAATTTACTATCATAAAAATTATCAAATTGCATTCCCGAGGTTTTCACTCTTAGGCGACGATAAGGACCGACTCTAAGGCCACAACATGATTTTCCTGATCCAATTCAGTAGACTGCTCTCGACTGGGTACGACCTAGATCCCAGTTGCCAGTGCCAGTTCCAACTTATCCTTATAAGAATGAATAGTGAGCTTAATGTCAACTAAAATGCCTAATATTTTATTAATTTCATGAACTTACATTTCAGAAACAACCGACCCCTCGCATAGACTTCATAGATAACTACTATTTACCTATGCATGATTTAGGAGCCATGACCTGCCTAGAATTTAACCACAATTTAAGGTAAGAGCGATTATACAGAGTTCCTTTAAATGAACTGGCGAAACTTCGCACGGTTATTATACCTACCATAAAGGTGTAATAAATAATAGAAAACATTCCAACAAGAAAATGCCTAAACTTTTCGTGAATTATTATAACTTCTATTGGAATTGAAATTTCACCACTGAATCTTGCTTAAAAGCAACTATGCGCTACGTTTAGTCCACTCAAAAATGAAAAATAAAATAAATATTTAAAACACCGGGAGTCAATATTCGACTAACAAAATTGTTGCCAAACACAAATGAACCACAACCGTTAATCAGTTTTTGTTTACGAAGAATGTTAAAGTTATTGGTTTTGTTTTTTGTGTCAAATAATTTGACAGCTTTTGAAATTGAATACTGTCTGAATGAACGGTTCAGTCTTGGTTCGGTTGCGATTTATTAAGATTTATGTTAGGAGAATTGTGCCCCAGATTTAGTAAAACTGAAAAGTATCAAATAATAGCTACCTACACACTTGTCTGAAGCCGATGCCTTCTATTGCACGTAGGTTACATTTCTTTATTGGATTACGTTCGTATACGGCCATTAGGTATTGGATGGTTTTCAGTTTTTTTAAATATGTTTTTTTTTTCATGTTTATATTATTTGTCAAATCTCTTTGTGAGTTACGTTACAAGCTAGAGACAGTATAATAAAACAAGGTATTCTCTTCGAACGATTTTCCCATAGTAACAAAAAAGTTTTACAACAGCAGGTGTAGCATGACCACCATAGACAAGAGTTTCGTGTCGACAGAAAAATAGGCAAAATGACGTATTGCCATTTTGTAGGTATTTGCATTTCGTCTATTCTTCCGTCGACAAAACCCTTGTCTACGGTGGTCATGCTACCCGTGCTGAAGTCGAAGCGTATTGGTTCATCAGTAGCTATGACGCAGATAGGTACGTACAGTACAGACTACCTTGTTTTATAAAATAAGTAGTTATTGTTCCGAGGTTTTATAAAACCATGAGTAGAGCGAGCATCTTTACCGCAAGCGCGTGCAAGTGCAAGTCTTGGCGCGAGATTTATTGAGAACGTGGGAAAAGTTATACGAGTACACGCTTATTAGTTATTCAAATACGTTTTCTTATTTTTATATATAATCAGAGAACGGACTCTAATGGCAAAACAATTGAAAGTTGATAGAGACGGGTCATTATTTTTATCGAGTATTCAAGTTATCGATACTTTTTAGTTTTGAACTTTATTGCTTAGTTAACTTAACAAATACTTTTAATTTTTATTCTTAACACATAAATAAGCTTAAATGACACATAAATAAAACATTGTCTTATATATAAAAAAATCAGATAACTACCGCGACTCGGGTAAACATCCCTAATCGCGGATGTTTACCCTATAGACCAACGGTTCCCAACCAGTGGTCCGCAGAAGCCAAAATATGGTCCGCGAATGATTTTAAATAATTTCCTATTGAGTTTTTAATTAAAGTTTCAGTTTGATTATTACAGTTTGTTTTTATTATACCTACATAGTGGTTCCTGCTAACAAAAATAATATAAAAGTGGTCCCTGATCAAGGAAAGGTTGGGAACCCCTGCTATAGACACTAATAAGAAATTTGATCTCTTTTGATTATGGTACTATAGCACGGTAATCAAAATGAAAAATTAATTACGTCATATCTATTTCAATTTGACATTTCGTGTTGATCTATTATTTTGTGTTTCTAAAAAAATGGCTAATATAAAAAGTATCGATAACTTGAATACTCAATAAAATATAATGAGCCGTCTCTATCACCTTTCTATTGTTTTGCCATGAAATTCCGCTCCCTGTATTATAACAGAGCCGAATTTAAAGAAACGTAGTTAACGAAACCGCCATGTCTGATGTTATAAGTAATAACAAATGAGTGCAGCACGTCCACAGTTGAATCGAGCATTCGCTGTGTCACTGTTTTGCTTGTAATGTAACGTGGCCCTCGTTGTGAATCAAACATTATTAGCAAATGTTACATGTCAGTCGCCTCCTTAATACATTAACGACGCGCGTGTTCGTGTGAAGTTTCACCAGTTGGCGAAACTTATAACATTGTCTGTGAATATAAGATTTATCTCGTAATATGTTTTCAGACGTCTGTACACTTCCGGCATGGATGGCAATATCTTCTCTTTCATTGTGAACTTCCCAGAACGTTTACTGCCGGAACCAGAACTGCCGGAACCTCCAGAAAGTCTTGTTAGTATTTTACTACAAAATGTTATTTTGTGGGACCGTTCGTTCTGCCTACCCTTTTCCCAAATATGTTGAGGTCAGCTTCCAGTCTAACCAGATGCGACTAAATACCAGTTTACACAGATCGACTGCCATTGGACCTTCGCAACCCAGTTGCTGGAGAATTTTGTGAGACATTTAAAAAAAACATAAAATTATGATCCTATAACATTTCTCGAGTATAATTACCAGTCTAACCAGAGATGCGAATCTACAAAAGTTTTTTTTTTTTTTTTAACTTATGGTGTGTGTTATTATGTAGTGGTATCTTTCGTACCTTACCCATAGATCGTTTTCACAGAAAATAAAAACAGTGAAAGAGCCTAGCACTGTAGAAGGAGAGTTGATGTCTCACGAACAACTGAAACAAAAAGAAGAATTCGATAAAATGATGGCGATCGCCAATGCACATAAGAAACGGGTTCGCGACCAACTGTCTGCATTCACAAGTGAATACAACAAAATTATAAAAGCGTAAGCACAATCTCTCTTAATTTGTTTGGTGTTTTTGACACCGTTAAAGTAAGGACAACTTCAATCTACGATTGAAGTCGATGTCTCGCGAATTAACCAGTACCTATAAGGCCACCATTCAAACGCGCACCCGTTCGCCGGATTTGTCGCTGGCGACAAGTCCGCAAACAAACCTGCGTGTGAATGTTATGGTTCGCGGCATGCGGCTCGCGGATAAGTCCGGCGCTCGCCGTCTGAAGACGGACAAATCCGTGCATGTGTGTGCGATGACGGATTTTTCCACTGATTTGTAAAGCGGTCCCTAGACGGTAACGCGGCAAGACATGCCTTGCGTGCTGTCATGCATGTCATGCCGCGTTACCGTCTAGGGACCGCTTTAGAGTCGGTACATATCTGACGGAAAATGCGTCGCCGATCTTCCGCCGATGTACATAATTTCATACAAACATCTCACACCGTACACATCTGACCGAAGATGCGTTACTAAAATTCCTCGTGTAAATTACGCGACGGAAGATCGGCGACGTATCTTCCGTCAGATATGAACCTTCCCTTAAGCGTGGCGTACGGCGCGAGGCTCGTGTAGTGAATGGTGGGCTGTAGATCAACTACGATAACATGGCACGGCCCTCCAACGTCTGTCTTCAATGTGTGTGTGCATATGCCAACGAGTCATGTTTGTGTATGGCAGTACTTGACATGTTTGATATTGGGGAATTATTAATCGGGCGAATAAATAATATATGGAAGACTGTTAATGAGATACTCTATTACTAAACCGAGCGGCATTAAAATATATTTGCGAAAAATTCACTTAACTGGCGAAAACTTATGAATGATTAAAATTCGTAAAATGAGCTACTAGCAGTGGGAAACAGTTAATCTAAGCTAGCAACTAAAATTCCAAGTGTCCGAATTAAATACTTTGGGCGAAAAAAATACTGAGTGGGCGAAAATATACATTTCCTTACCCCGACACGGATAGGTTAGGTTCGAAGGGGATGACGGGGCTAGAGTGAGCAAGCGAAGCGAGCGAACGAAGCCCCTGTCATCCACTTCGTGTTAGGTTACTTTAAACCCTGCAGACAGAAATAGGAGCCCCGTACAGCGGGGCTCCGTCGGCGCTCCTTTGGAAACCCAAACAACCTTACAAACATACAACAATAATGTGAGTGAAATTTGTTCTATATGTACTGATCGTTCTGAATAACTCGTACCTCAAATTCGTAATTTTAAGTCGCCGTTTTCAATATTTGTGTTCGCCCTCAGTCTGCGCCCACTTAGTATTTCAGTACGCCATAATCAGTATTTTTGACACCCTTACTTTGAATTTATATTCGATCGTTTAAATACTAGCCTTTGATATTTAGTAGATTCGTTGCTCGACTAATGCATAATTAAAGCGACCGCTCGACAAGGCGCACGTGTGTCATTCATACAAACCTACAAACGGTACCATACTGTTTATTAGCGACGTAAAACTGTCGAGCGACTGATCCATGTTTTTGTTTAAGTTTGGCCGACAGTTGCAGAATGCACACATCTGCGTTGAACGAATGACGCGTTGTTAATATTCTTTCTCACACATTTTTACTTACAGTGTCAATGGAGGGGCGCACCATGTTATCGTAGTTGATCTTTATATACAACTGAAATGAGCTCTTGTCGAAAAATATGTGCTTAGCGAGAGAGGTAAAAGTGCCCGGTGTGTCACTTTCTAATAAAAGAGTACCGGTATGATGTACCGCAAACATTCAAAGAAATTAATAACAATAATATATTCTTTCACTCGTGAAAGCCGAAAATGATAAAAAAATCTAATAATAATATCATGATTTGGCACACGAGGTTGTCGACATGTGGGATGTTGACTTAGCAGTCATTGTGTCGATAGTCGTTACAGCCAATGGCTTAATAGCCAAGAGCCCCCACCAACGTCTGATGAGGCTCTCGATAGGCAGCTGGATCAAGGGTTTGATTCAGAAAGCGGTACTTCTGGACATGGCACGTATTGTTAGGAAGTTCCTCTCTCTGGTGCCCTGACCGCCGGTAGCTTGGACCCTGCTCCCGATGCCAGTGGACTTTATTTTTATAGCAATGTATTTAAAAATATAATTTAAAATGTATTTATAGTAAATAAACGGTATATATTCAAAAACAAATGATATAATATTTGAATCAGAAGTGCTACTAGGCTACTACACATTACAAGAGTTTTATAAAGAACGCCTAAGGCGCGACAAATGACTTACATGTACAGTATACTTATTTAATTTTTAATAAACGTGTTACGTCTTTAAAAAGAGGACACGTCATGAGACATGAGAGAAAGGATTTCTTTAGAAAATCTACAAATGTTCTTCAGAAACCGAGCGCTTCCTGCATCCCAACAAATAGATGTGACCCTAGACCCGCGACCGCTACTGGTACAAGAAAGAGAGTTGGACGATGCCAAGGCACTAACTAAGAGGAAATTGGCTCATCAATTGGAAGCTTCCGATTTGGCTCTCGAAAAGATGTACAAGAGGAACATTATAATGTTGGATGTGTATCCTTTCACCGTGAGAGCGATCAGGTTGGTCATAATGATTATGAATGGATCACTCATAAAAAAATCACTTATTTTTAAATATTATTATGATGCCATTTATCTCCTCTTAACATTCTAATTTATGAATGAAACTGGGTATAGTCTGTCGGATAAATGTGTTCAAGTGGAAAAACAAAAGGGACTTCGTTAAACATGTATATAATATGCTGCACCAAGAAAATAATGCATCATATAATACGATCAATACGTAATTCTACCAGAGATGTTAATTTTCAGATAGTCATAAGTTAGTTAAATTTGGATCACAATATATCTTTCAAAAATGAAAGCTGCTCCATTACTCCTATGATCACCAGATTTCCGTTTGAGTCCGGTTGAACTTTCGTATGGTGAAAAATTGTTGCAAGCTAAATTAACCATTGTGATGACGACATAGGATTTAAATTTGTTTGTATTTCTAAATTTATGTAATATACATATATGTAAATTCAAGACACTTTTAATGAATTTTATTCTAGATTCTTGGTCCATACATAGTCTACGTCAGTGGCTAATAATCGATTTTTTTCTTTTATCAATGTTTGCGCCCTACACAATTCATAATTGACAACCATGTTGCCAGCTTTCTAAACAACCATCATGTCAATACATTTGTCCGACAGACTATTTAATATTCTGGCTAATGCAAGAAATGTGAGCTTACCACAATCATAATATTTTAATCACCAGTTCGCCTTAGCATTTACTCTTTTAGTACGTTCACTATCCATAACTAATCAACTGTAATTATTTCATCCATAGGGATCCCCAAGTAATGATAAGACCTCTGCGCCAAAAGAATCTCTCCAAAGCGTTCTACGATCAACTTGAAGAAGTACTCCAGAAGATGGCCGAAGCCGCTCTGAGAGGAAGGTAGTGTATGAAAGAACTTTACCTACTTTATCGGGGTTTCGAATTTAAATCCGAGGATCCCAAAACTATGAGAACTACTTAATGACTTATGTATTGTAGTGAATTTTCATTTTAATATTTACACGCTGCTAGGGATATGAATTTATTGGAGTTAGCTGAGAAAGAATTGCAGTAAGTAAATCATAATTTGCAAGATATTTTTTTTTGTCGGTTTCTTTGTCACATTCATTATTTTAAACTAGCGACCCGCCCCGGCTTCGCATGTGTACGTTTTATAGCTTAAAACCTTCCCCTTGAATCACTCTATCTATTAAAAAAAACTACATCAAAATCCGTTGCGTAGTTTTAAACATCTAAGCATACATAGGGACAGACAGCGGGAAGCGACTTTGTTTTATACTATGTAGTGATAAAGTATTTAGTTCTCTTACTGAATGGTGGTACATAAGGCGGACTTAATGCCATAAGGCATTTTCTACCAGTCAACCTTTGGGTTAAAAAGAAAAGCATCGAAATAGGTACAGGAAAAAATAAACAAAAATGAGATGACAATTTCGAACTGAATATAGTACGAATTCATAAGATAAATATAAGTTACATAAAATACATAAATACAAATAATAAAATATATAGACATTATAATTTATTTAAACATTATAATAAATATCAAATACAAAACATTATGAAAATCTAAATACAATTATGACGAAGACTAAATTAGATGATTAGGAATTTAGGAGTGCAGCGACTTCAAGTAGTATTCCTTAACTTTACGTTTGAACGAGAATTTACTCGGAGCTTTTTTAATATCAAGGGGGAGCACGTTCCAAAGTTTGATTGCTGAGACAGCGAAGGAGTTAGAAATGAAACCTGTGCGGTGGGAAGGTATTTGGAGAAGTAAATTTTCAGAAGCATGAAGGTTGAGATTGTGAGAACTGCCCAAAACTTGAAAGTATCTTTTCAGATAATCAGGAGCACATGAATCGTTTATAATGGAGAAGAGCATACAGAGAGATCTGAGGGATCGTCTCTGCCGGATAGGCAACCATTCAAGCTGAGAACGATAATGAGAAATGTGATCATATTTACGAAGTCCAAAAATAAAACGAATGCAATTGTTAAGAAGACGATCCAATTTGTTCAGAAGTTCTTGGGATAAATCAGAGTAACAAACATCCGCATAATCAATTACTGGGATCACAAGAGACTGGACCAAAAGGGTTTTAGTGGTAGATGGGAGGAAATGCTTAAACCTATAAAGAGATCGCAGTATGGCCATGACGCTCTGGCTAACCTGAGTGAACTGCTTGTTCCAACTTAGACTATCATCAATGTACAAACCCAAATCCTTCAAGAAAGGTGACAGAGGAATGACTGAATTGTTGAAAATTATGTACCTAGATCGTTGCACGTACGACGTACCATACGTGTATGTGCAAAATATTATTTAAGAGAGTATATTGAAAAGAAAAACCTACATTTCTTATTAACTATGAAACTTAGTTTATAGCTTGCAGATTTCTTTAATAGATAGTTTATAATAGTTTTCTTTTTCAAAAATTGTGAGAATGTTTGGTTTGTTTTTTGTTGTCAAACAATTTATCAGTTTTTATAAACGAAAACTGTTCTATTAAAGAAACCTGCACGATTTCTGCACGTGTCCTGCTTCAAATAATACCTGAATCAGCCTACTGTTAAGTCTAATATAAATATTAACTTTGCCCCTTTTTCACAATTATATTTTTGGTGGGATACAGACGAACAGAGTCAGCAGTTCGTCGCATTGGTCCAAGAAAATCATCATACGGCCCCCCTCGGGTTGCCTCGTTCTTATTAGGCTTGCCGCCAAAGCCGCCGTATCCTCTAAAGAAAGCTCTTAGAAACTATTACAACCGCATTAACAGACATCATCTTCAGTTTATTGAGGTTTGATTATATTTTGTAAATATTGTTTTACATCACGAAACAGTAAAAAGAATAATAAATAATAAAGACGGTAAAAATGTGCCGATTTTGCTAATCCGAGGTATATATTTAGTGGCAAGAGCATCTAAATCGTAAGCCGGACCCAAACGCCATGCCTCCCGGTGCGGCCGAGGCCCTGAAGGAAGCGGAGAACAGCATCGGCAACCGCATACTGAAGACACAGCCCGAATACCTCGCACCGCCTGGACACAACACGCAGTTGCGCATCTGCCTCTGCAGGAAAGAGGTAAGCCTAAATAAGGAACATCCATTGCTTCAGGAAACTGTTCCGATTCGTAATCCGAAAGCCAGGTGATAATGGTGCCGATTCTGTTATGCACAAACTAAACTTTATTTAGGCTATTGTCATCTTTTTACTCTAATAAAATAAGAAAGAGAAATTTAGTTGAACTAAAATATCCATTCAAATTTAGACGACATCTGAAAACGTGTCGACTAATAACACTGTGAAATTCAAGGAGTAAACTAGTTTGACATCTCTAACTTAGTTCTTATCTATCGCCGTCCTTTTCTCGCGCTGTCTGTTAGTAAAAGATTCTCTAATTTTAACTTAGTTGGTGGACAAGAGAATCGGCATCAATGGCATTAAAATGCAAATATTACAAACATGTCGCAAACACTTTGCTAACGAATTATTAATCGACCATTAGTTTATGATGCTCTTATGATGAAGAGAGTTCTCTTCGCGGTTACCCTTCCGTTTTTGTCATTGGTGCCTAGCTTGAAAATATACAATGTAGGTAAATAATTCCTGTTGTTAATGATTACTGAACGACGGATTTCAGATACGTACAGGGGGTAAACGAATTCGTGTAATTCCTTCAAACCTCAGTAACTGATGACAATGATTGACCCTGCATAGGTTTTTTTCAGAAACAACAAAAAAGTTTTCAAAAAATGAAACAAAGTATTCTGTATCTGAGTAATTTTAGCGTCCCGAGTTAACTGACTGCGTGGAGTGATATCGCGCTAGTCGTGCCCGTCAGCTGTGTCGCCGTGCCTTCATTCATTTATGCATGGCATCGAAATTTTCTATCACATAATTTTTTTATTTGGTTTGAATTGATTTTTTTATTTTTAATCAATCTAAATCCCGCGCGGGGTTAATCCATACCATTATTATAAATGTGGTTTTTAGGAATTACACGAATTCGTTCACACCCTGTATAGATAATGCGTAAGGCCCACCGCTGATTGTGATTTTTTGTCACGGTGACTTTTTGTTACCCAAGTCGAATGCTATGAAGAGGATATATACTCGTATGAAGAGGATATATATAGATATGTATATGAAGGGAGTGCCCTCACTATGGTGACGTGACATTACGGTGACAAATATATATTTTCGTAGAATTCGACTTGGTAAGAAAAAGTCATGCGCAAGTGTTAATAGAGCATTCATTTCCATATAGTATTACCACAGTTTAAGAATCATATTACTAAGTTTAAGTTTTCCTCTTCAATCCATATTTTGCAAAACATGTGCTATTCACCAAAATATGTATAATTATCTATATGTCGTGGCCATGTCTTAGAATTGATCACTTCGTGATGTGGCCGGCCATTTCATGAAATGGTTGTATTTCATGAAATGGCCAACTAAAAGTGGCCATATCGTTTAAACGTCAACGTTTAATGATATGTCCAAATGTCCATCCACGTTTGGCCATATCATTAATGTAGGGTTTCCATGACATCAAAAGTTTAATAAAAAATCCAAATAAAGGAAGCACGTACCATGCAAGCAAAAGAGTAGACTACGGAATTTCGACGCACAAAATATCGATGCACTTGATTCACCAACAATTAAGTGGACCTGGCGCTCGGTTGCCGCTGCCGCGGCACGCTCGCTTCGCTCGCTCGCCTTCGTGCGTTATTGGTCACTGTTCTTACCTAACCTAACCCAAATGATTCAGTATACTAAATAGTAAACTTTCGCAGTAACGTGCATCGATATTTTGTGCTGTATTCTGTAGTTTGACAGGTTAACCAGATAAATAATCGAACAAATAAAATTGTATGAAAAGTTCACCCGCAATTACCATGAAGTCATATTTTGAAATCCAATAATAATCCATTAATTTTCGTTGCGTGGTCACCCTACTTTACTTACTATTATTAGCTTTTTTGTCAGAATAATTGTCCGCCGCCATGATGCATCACAAAAACAAAACGATATCAGCGCCTCTAACAGTAGATAATGTAACTAATTTTATGATATGACCACTAATGTTTGACCATATCATGAAGTAGCCGTGCGTTTAGCTGATCATATCGTCAAACGCTGATTATTCATTGATCTGGCCAGGCCATATCATGATGTGGGCAGCGTGTATTGGCCATTTCATGAAATACAACCATTTCATGAAATGGTCGGCCACATCATGAAGTGATCAATTCTATGATCTGGCCACGACGTATACAATCTAATTTTATGAACTTTCTTAGATCTACGACATAAAACGCGAGTTCAACAAAAAAGTGATTCAGCTGCGAGAGCACAAAATCCGTATGATTCAGCAAATGAAGGAGATTGGGGAGCGGCTGGCAGAGATCCGCGTTGAAATACCACCCAAGCTTTCCAAGTCACCTCCCGCCCTGCCGCAGATTGACGAAGAACTTGAGTTCCCTGAGAAAAACCTAGAAGTTAGTATAGTTACATTAGAATAATTTAAATTACCTGCTAACGTGGCATACAGTAGGAAAACAAATATTTCATTTAAACGATACCTTAATTTTTAACCGACTTCAAAAAGAAGGAGCTTCTCAATTCGTCTGAATGTTTTTAATAGCAATCATCATCATCTTCCTGCCCTTATCCCATGTTATTTGGGGTCGGAGCAACACGTTTTCTTCTTCCATTCCGTCCAATCACCCGTCATGATATCACTGACTCCCTTCTCTTTCATAATCATTCTTCACACAATCCGTCTTTTCTTTGGCTTCCCTCTTCCTCTCCATCCATCCACATTTATCTTCATAACTCTTTTGGTCACATGCGTTTCATCCCTCCTTACACGCCCATGCCAAGACAAACGGTTCTTTTTCAACCTTCAATGTTTTTAATAGCAATATCAGATATAAATCAAATTGGATTGGAAAACAAGACAATTAAGCATCAGCGTACGGTTGCTTCTAGGTGAAAATAGAGCCGTTGACGACGCACGCCGGCCGGGGGCCTGTGTCGAAGAAGACGCAAGAAGTTCAGGAGCGCAGAAGAATGTCTTTATTGCATCAAGTAGCGAGGGTGCGAGCGCCGAGAGTTAAAAAATTTGTGCCCATTAATGGTAATTAGCAGTGATCGGAGTAGGTAGATTGATTTTTGGTACTTGTATCATAAATGCACACAGAAAGAATAACATGGATAAGCCATTTTTCCGGAAAGTAATTCCGGTATTTCCGGATTCAATTAAATAATGTGAATGTTTTTAGTGAAATTATTACTACTCAATTCAGAATTTAAAAGAAGGTATCAAAACTAAATTAATTTAGTAATTATCTGTTGAATAATAAAAACAATCGAATTCCGATCGAAGCATTAATACATTTTTATTTTTTTATGCACTCTACGAACCGAAGTAAACGAGTCAGCTACCTGGCATGTCGTCGGCGAGCGTACGCATTGTTTTGATAACCGGTTAGTGCACCACCCATGATACTTTGTTCTAATTGGTCGTTGGGTTGTGTCAAATAGGGAAAGTGTGCCGTTAAAAAAAAAAAACATGAAAAATATAATATTGCTCATTTTAATACAATTCCTACCTAAGTTCCGTATTTTTTTTAATAATCATCCAATTCCGAAATTTTCCGAAAATTACGAAATTCCGGAGGAATGTCCATATTAATATATACGTTTCGGATCAATGACCCCAATTCAATCTACCTACTCCGATCACTGGTAATTAGTCATTTCGATTGGGTCCGTTGTTGATGTCCGGTCCGTTCCCCGAAGGGCTTTTGTGTATATACCTATCAAAACTTTACGGTAGCTAACTAATAAAGTTTGCAGTAAAAGCAAACATATTCAACAATTTGAATTCAAATAATTTATAAAAAAACTAATGAGTTCCTCCCTTAATTCGCCAAAATTTTAAGCCAACCACTTCGTAAACCATTTTTTTTTAATCTCATTTTGTTGAGCAATGTTTTCATCGATTTCAGAAACACGACCATTGGTTGCATCTTGGGAACTTCTGAAGGCAAAGCAAGATCAGGAATCGACAGCTATAGAGAACGAAATACGTGAAAGACGCATTGAAAGGTGTGAGCAATTTTATTAAGCAAACATAATATAGATAATCATCCTATTTCTGTCCCACTCCTGGGTCACGGGTCATAATAAGAAGGATTTACGCCTTAGACCACCACGGTGGCCTTAACATAAATTGATACGTGATGCGTGCGTTCTACAAATTTTGCACGATGTAACTAACTAATCAAAAGCTTGAATTCCAATTACTAAGTGTCACTATAAAAAAACAAAAATCTGATTATCATTATAAAACCACTTTTCACAATAAAGCCAATAGGTCAATTTTATAAATTTTATATAGGGGTATGCAACCTTCAGTATGGACCCGTTGCATAATATCTAGCCTATCACTGCACTGTTTACAAACATAAATTAATTAAGTGTCTGAAGTTTAAAGCAACAAATAATATAGGATCCGAAATTTTACTATTTGATTAAATCCGAAATAACTTTTTTTTCTGTCCAAGCCTTAATATTAATAAAATTATATAATTTAGATTACACCTACATTTACTATATTTTGTAGGCATCTTTATGAGCAAGATATGTTAGTCGCGGATGCAGAGGTCTCAGTGCAGAAATTTGATTCCCGTCTCAGACAATTGCAACGAGAACGTATAAGAGTTCAGGTGAGGAATATTTTGCGGACTTCCTAAAACTATTCATGATATAACTGGCTTAGTCACTTTACATCCGAAAACCATGAACTGTGCTCATCTGTACAACTTTTACTAAGGAAAAAACTGTGAATTCGTAAAAAAAAGACTTTTCCATAATAACAATGGGTAGTATTTAACCGCGTACCAAAATATTCATGTTTTTTTCAACAAAATATGCACTCCAAAAGAAATCAAGTTCGGCATATATTTTATGGGTTAAGCAGAACTATTAAGTGAAATGACCATCTAATATCTGAATGCATATCAAATTATTGTTTGACACACCACAAAAGTGTATTATCAAAATTAGAATTAAACACATAAGTATCTTTTAAAAATATCAAATTTTCGAAATAAAACACCAATTTATCAGTTATAATTCTTGACAACTTGGAGAACAACAATAGAATTCGAAATTAACCTCAAAAGATACACTAAACAGTGATACAAAAGTAAAACTATTCAGTTCTTGCATATATTATTACTTGCATTGCAGCTCAAAAAAACGAAATCTTAAATCAAAATTAACCTTACAACTATAAATTATTTGAATACACTTGAGTATGTTTTTTAATCAATGTTGTAGGAAATCAAACTAGATTTGAGATCAAAATTAAACTTATAAGTTCTATATTATTTGAAACCAAATTTGTTGAAGTACACATTAATAATTGTTGAGCAATTTAAGAAACGCGTTAAAGAAAATCTGTTAAAAGATTGGTATATTTTGATGTGCAGTTATTATCTATATTTGATGCGCAATCAATATTTTAGATTATGGAAACAGTATTTCTAGTCGTTAGTTCAGATTTCTGAGGTGAATAAGGAAAATAAATAGCGTCCTATTTTGATTAGTTTTTTTTTTAATTTTTGTGTTCTACAATTTTTAGTGGACAATTAGTTTAATTTGTAGCGGAGTCATATAATTGGTGCTAGAGTAGTTTTAACGATGGAGACATTAGATGAGCGTTACTTATTTTGATGTGCAATTAATTATTTCCCCAAAACAATTTATGTTGCCTATCAAAATGTATCTAATTGTACCACAACAGTTATTGAGGCTGATTTCAAATCGCAGCGTAACAAGTTATGACGTTGAAAATTCTGCATTCCTCCCGTGAATGGTTAGATCGGACAAAGTGCTACTCAAGACTAATAACGACCACATATTATGTCATTACAGCCATTTCAATGTATTGCAACAGTTATTATGGCGGCTCATTTCAAATCGCAGTGAGAAAAAGTTATCGCGATGTTATTTTTGTTGTAGGTACCTAATGATCGCAACAGGAATGCTGTACTTGACAATGCCATAACTTTTTTATCTCTCCGATTTGAAATTAGTCACCTTAATCGTATTGATAACTATTGTTAATACATTGAAACAGCATTCTAATAACATATTATGTGTTCATTATTGATCTTGAGGACCAAGTTCCATACATTCTTGCCAATTGTGCTTTGCAGGAAAGTTCTCAACTGTTGGAACTACACTTGTGCCAGCTGCATAGAGAAATGAATGTTCTAAACCGTTTCGAAATGCATGAAGACCGCTTAGCCGAAAGGGTGTACAGTAAATTAATGCAGGTAACGAAAATTGGTTAGGATAGTGATTTTTATTATTCTCGTTTTTATACATTGTATATAATAGCTCTACATCTCGCTTTAGAATTAAAGATACTTAAACGAATAAAATAGAATCCTCTAAATAAAACGACGCGCCGTTCCACTTCATTTATTTATCCTATCAGGATACTGATGAACAATTAGCAGAGGGGCACGTAACATTAATTTAGAAGATCTCCAACTACGTAATTTGTTAAATACAAAAATAAACAAAATTGGAAATGGAACAGAGACTAAATTCACAATGTAAATATTCAGACACATAATTATGTAAACCAGTCCCTAGTGATAATCACGGACTTTTACTAGGTAAGAGGAGTACAGGATCAGATCATAGACTGCGAGCGCCGTATTGAGGAGCACATCACGGACAAAACTCAGCTGGACGAGGAATGCCAGGAGATTCAGAGGCAGTTCAAGAGACTGGTGCAAGACGACAAGTTCGCTGATTTCTTACGCAGAATATTCAAGAAGAAGTATCGCCCACCGCGCATTCGTGATGATGATGATGGTAAGCAATATATTTCGATAACACTTTAAAATTCCTTCCGAACACTTTTCAGATGATTTCCATTTTATTTCAATTAAACAGGAATGATACATAAATTTTATAATTACGACGACGAACGAATAGACATAGTTGTTTAGACCAGTTATCTGTTTTTCCCGATATATTTGATGCTGACTGTATACCCTTCCTTAGGGTGCCTTTCCACCAGAGATGTGATATGCAGCTATGCAGCGAGAATGTAAAAGCTAAGCTACGAAACTGTGACCGTTTCCACTGACGCTAAGCTACGTAGCGAAGCGAGTAAGATGTGCTCGGTGACAAACGCGCGCCTACTCTGTAGGTACACTGCGCTGCACATAGCTACACCACTCGCGACCATCCATAGCACGCATCCATAGCACGTATCCACAGCACGCATCCTTCCATATAAAAAATGTAGCTTAGTTGTATCAGTTTCCACCAGCGCTATGCTATGTAGACCAATGAATATGATTGGTGGATATCAAACGCATCCATAGCAACGTTGCATAGCACATCTCTGGTGGAAAAGCAGCCTCATTCAACTGGGACTATGCTCATTATTAAAATGACCAATAAATACAATTGTCGGGCAGAATAAGCTCTAGCACAGAAATATAAAGCCAAGTTTTCCCGCTGTAAACTACTATACATATACAAATCACGTTTGTTACTTCATTCAAACAGGTAGAGTGTGCTCTACAAAGATTTACAACTCATATTCAAGCAACGCACGTTTAGACTAATACAGCTATTGATTCTATTATTTAAGATACGTCTGAATCCGAGTCATCATCATCGTCAAGCGAGGAGGAAGACGAAGGAAGTTTGGACAGTCGAGACATCGGTCCCATACGCCTCGACCCCAACATCTGTCCCGAAGGGTGTGAACGGGAAATCTATGACCAAACATACGAATTGAGGAATACCAGGTTCGTACATAAGAAGTTTGTAAAGTGAAGGTTAATCAAAAATCTTTAGACACAGAAAAACTCTGTAAGCAATATCCAATAGGAACCTTATAAAACTCCGTAATCAACTTCAAAAGGTGGGATAAAACTGCGTGCTCATCCAGCAGTACTTGACCATCAAGACGTTGTTAAGAACCAATTAATGGCGTGATAACTATTTAACTTGCCGAGGGGCTCGTGGCTAATTAACAACAGCGCGGACCATACTATTTGCAAGGTTAAGCTGCGCTGGCCGCGGTCAGTCCGTGGATGGGTGACGATTCGTTACACATCGAGACCCCTCCGTGCCTCGGAGAGCACGTTAAGGCTAAGTTCATATGACCGGGAACTACTAACCGCGCAGTGCAAGATCTTGCGCACGGGACGGAGCGCGCCGCGCTGTGCCGCGCGTTAATGTAGACGATAAACACTATTTAGTTTGATCTTGCCGCGCGGTCATATGAACTTAGCCTAAATCGTTGGTCCCGGGTGTCATACGAATACCTATGACAGTCGTTACGGGTAGTCAGAAGCCCGAAAGTCTGACAACCGGTCTAACCGGATATCGGTATTGCCCAGTAACTGGGTTGCTGCACCTGGTTAGATTGGAAGCTGACCCCAACATGGTTAGGAAAAGGCTAGGCAGAATAATTGTCAACTCATTTTTATTTATTTTTTCCTGTACCTATTTCGATGCTTTTCTTTTTAACCCAAAGGTTGACTGGTAGAGAATGCCCTATGGCATTAAGTCCGCCTTATGTACCACCATAGTGCATAGAAGTATAAATAAATAAATAAATAACTATCTAACTTGCCAACCCTAATACACCTAAGTCAGTAACGGGCTACAACAGGTCTTAGCCCAGGGTAATAAACACGTACATTTATTGTTTCTCCGTTTTGGAGAGACCTTTATCTAGCCGTGAATTGAGGTTTAAAAGAACTTGTAGTACTATCATTCATAAATTGGTGTAAATTTATTTGTGTCCAGACATAAGCAAGAACAACAAATGATGGAGCAAGACCGCCTGGTAGAGCTATTGAAAAGAGACATTGAAGCACATAACAAAATCAAGCGCAAGCTCTCTGTACGACTGGAAGAGAGGAAGAACGAGCTAAGGGAATTTATGGTATTATAGTAGACTCATCTGTTTAAAAAATAACTTAATCTACGAACCCAAGTACAAAATGATAAAAGGATATTTGAAACACATAGAATTTTACCAACATCTTAGTGGTCTGTGGCGGCACCTATCAGGCTACATGCGAACTACTCAATACAACGGTGGTGTAGCAGACTACATATAGCGACAATAACTACAACTCTCAAAGTTGACGCCATGACAGTTCCTACGTCACGATAACAAGATTTAACATACTTACAGCATAGAAGTAATAAGTACTACGTACAACTGGAATGAGTACTTGTCGATTTCTGCGAATCACGTGAGATAGGTATAAGTGTACGCCTTGTCACTTTCTAACACAAGGGTAACCATATGGCAGACTTATGGTGTAATAAGTCCTGCCTAGTATTACTAAATATTGTATGTCCTTTAAAGCATTACAATATCTTTATACCGCAAGTTAACTAAACCAATCGGAAAAAGATATAACCATAATTAGCAATGTCTTCTAACATTTACACAATTATTGTACATACTAGGGATGTTACGGAGCTTCGACTCCGACTCCGATAAGTCGGAACTTCCGATTGATATTACATCTCCGGTTCCGACTTCGGCTCCGATACTTTTAAATCGTAGGTTTGAATAGGAGGTCGAAGCATTTTTTTTATCGCCTGCGCCTTTACTAAGTATGTAGGTTTATTATTTTTAATTGAAATTAAAGAGGCTGACTGAAATTATGTAAATACTATTTTATTTTATTAGGCCTGTCCTTAACACATCTCTCTTCTGCTAACACCTCCGAATCCGCCTCCGACTCCGATTCCGGTTCCGAATCCGACAAACCAAATTTAAAAACTCCGACTCCGACTTCGGTTCCGATAAAACCACCTCCGTAACATCCCTGGTACATACTACTCCTTTTTTGTTTAGGTACATTTTGTAATTATATTCAGATGTTAGGCTGGGACTATAGGTCGCCGCGCCGCCGCTCCTATTTGGGTCAGGGGGCTTACTATGACCTCTTAAAGCAGGGCAGAAGTTGCCTGGAAGTTGAACTGCCCTGCGTTTTTGTACTATGACATCGTTAAAGCAGGCCTGTAGCAGGCCTGCTAAGTTGACGTTTACGAAATCCGTTCACCTTTTCTTTTGTATAGTTTTCATACCATGATGTGTTATTTCATAGCAGCAGAGTGTATATTGAGCGGCTGTAATGTCAAAATAAGCGATCTTGAAAAAGTTAATATTTACGAGCTTATTCAACATTGTTTTTGTTATTAGAGGTAAACTGTTGTGAGGACCCACTTAAAATTTGGTCGATAAGACTTTCTAAACTCGATACTTTGTATAAAAATTACAAGTGTTTATTAGATCACACTTTTTACTGTTTTTGTAAATGTGTGACGAGTACGAGATATTTGAATATTTAGAGAGTAAATATCGTATGGAGAAAAAGCGACAGCGTCGCATTAGGGAAATAAATAACCCATTCCAAATTGATGAAAGGAAATTTATAAACCAATATAGGTACCTATTGCAATATTATATGCAATTTATTTAAAGTTATTTAAAAATTCCCACAGGTGAAGCAGTTTGGTCATACTAACACGACGGCGACGTCTTGTTTGTGTTTCACTAAAAATAAAAGCATCACATTTTATATACATTTTAATAAAAAAAACTGAGACTATGTGCCTAGATTTAATTCGATATTTTGATAAAGGTAAGTAAACGAACGTACGACATTGTTGAAACAGGATTCACAATAAAGTATGAAATCACAACGAAATGCTAGTTTACAATTTCATTGCAACTTCGATCGACTGACTGTGATACAGATATCTGAATGATGACAGAATATCACGCTGCGGAAACAAATTTACCTAAAAAAACACTTAAAACTGCATTAACTAAAGTATTTAATGACTACATCGATGTAGTGGGGAACAAAACAACTCGAGATGTTTTTTAAATTTACGCGCTAAAAAAAGTTGACAAAACTAATCCACGTTGGTACGTTCATAACCACGTTGTTTCTTTTATTTAGAGTCACAAAGGTCTTTTGAACGTGAAACTTTTGCTTTTTAGAGCTATTAAATAATGTATCAATGCCTTGATTTAAATTTGAAAATGAGTATCATTGCGGTCTTAGAGTTACAATAATAAAAATCTTTGAAAAAGAATCCCATATTAGACATTTAGATTTTGTATGTACTGCTACTAGAAGTATCATGGTCACCCTAACGGTAAGAAAGTTCAAGTAATGAAAAACCCTTTCTGTGAAAAGATATTCCACAGTCCGGGTAATATTCGCTTTTGCAAGCATTTACAACGCAAATTCCAAATTAATTGTGTAATAAATCCAATTATTAATTTTTTTTAATTCAAATTATCGGTTTACGTCAATGCAAATGGGGTTATCAGCATTTGTATTTTTTTTACTACCATTGAGAAGAAGCTAAATAGAAAAGCCCAAACCGAGTTCTCTTATCTTCATTACGAGTCAGATAGAGAGAATACCTAGATTTTTTTTGTTAAATTAGTAATAAAATATTTGTTATAGGTACAGTCAGCAACAGAAGTCGTTGAACATAATTTATTTCCAATATTTTGTAATCATTATTATTTAGCATAAGTTACTGACTAAAGTAAATTATAAAACAACTTGTCATAATTGAATCACAAAAGTCGCTGAACACAGTTAAACCATTAATTGCTGTACATTACTACCACCAAAATTGTATGATCTGTAATAAATACAAAAGTCGCTGAGCATAGCTAATTTCCTATATTTCCTGTTCGTTAAACCCGTTTGCTCCAAGCCACTATCTCGCGAAGCGCAGCGCACCGTATTTTTATAATCAAAACATTGCCGAATAAACACAGCTACTAGTTCAGAATATAAATTAAATATAATTTAAATACTATTAATAGGCAGCTGAATCAAGGGTTTAATTCAGAAAGCGGTACTTCTGGACACGGCGCATTTTGTTAGGAAGTTCCTCTCTCTGGAGCCCCGCCGGTAGCTTGGACCCTATTTCCGATGCCGCGTGCCGATGGGCTACTATTTTTTTATATTTTTAAATGTGGATTGTTTTTAATTTTTATAACGTATGTATTTAAAAATATAATTAATTATGTATTTACAATGAATAAACGAATATTAATATATTTATTGATTTAATATAATTAAACACATTCAAGACACCAAAAACATCTATGCAACAAAACTGTTCAAATTGTTTTGAGCATCATAATCTCCAAATATATCTGAGCAGTCACAATGTCAAATATTTGTTTACAAACTAAAGGTCTATGGTAAGTAAACAAGCTAAACATTCAAAGGTAACTAAGCAACACGTTATTCAGAAAGTCAGGATGGCAACGTAAAATGAATTGTATTTGATTAAACTTAGAGTCATAAATTAAAAGTTCAAAAATAGATACAATGTGTACTATTGTGTCAATACAGCATTTTTTCTTTTTTTTCATATAGCTATATCCCTTTCATTTCGTGCGTGGCGTCATTGACGTGTCTTTTGTTTATAATATAATCTGATAGTCAAGTTATAGGAAAACATCGTAAGGAAATTGAAACGAGTATTTTATTCCACGCGAAAGCCATTAAATTCGAAACAATCAGTTTGAATGAAACTGTCATTTTAATTTGCTACATTTTCTCAATGATAATATACTTAAACTACTACATTTTCTAGTATAATCTTCAGGAATTGAATTCGTAATAAATGCCTACAAAATATCTCGGTTCATTTTAACCATGTTTCGGATTGATAACCGTGCTCAAAAAAGTACAAAATCTGTTAAACGTCAATTTAATTACTCGGTTAAAAGATATCTGACGATGTCAAATCAGCCCGACTAAGCACGCACTGAGTTGCTATTGGTTGCTATATGATTTTACGCAAGCGGTTTTCAAATGCTTCTTTTTCTATCGTGTCGGCACGAGCTATACAAGAATAGCTCATGCCGTGGTGAAAAGATTAGCCAGTCAGCAAGGATGGTAACGAGGCTGACTGCCCAGGGTGCGCCGGACGTACCGAAGTATCGTCATTCGTGGAGGCTCTTTTCATGCACCCCTTTTTTTTCAAATGCTAAAAGCGCCATACAGCTTATCTATGAACATGCACTGTAGCCTGATTTTAGTAGCCAGTTATCATCGAATCGCATCGAATATACAAGTCTTTAGCCAAAATCTAGCACGATACGTTTTAAAAGTCATTTTAAAAAGAACCGCTAGTGCGTGCGCTGGTATAGAAAGCCATACGCGTTACATTTTTTAGTAGCTCACCGCCTGCCTTTAATTGCAATGCCTGCATTTTAATCTTAATAATGTCACAGGACACTGCACACCTTACAACGATAACACACTGGCATGGCGGTCGAATCCATATTGCTACAGAGACCCACTGGCAGTACGAACAGTAGCATATTATACGTGCGTTCGGTTTTGCCATGATGCATATCTTGTAAAATTTCACAGCCGCCATCTTGGATTTTGACGTTGACGTCATTTACATTTGTATTTTACTGAATCCTGTGGTTTAGATTCGATCACTTAGCCATAGGTACAGCATGAAAAAAAAGGTTTTTTTTAAATCTGCCTTATTTCCATGCCGGGAAAATCTACACCAGTAGCAGATCATATGGTTTTAAGGAATTACACAAATTCGTTAACATCCTGTATATTTTAAAACAACTAAAATACATACGTTAAACTAATTTACCGGTTTACCAGAAGAGGTTAAAACTTTAAAATGGTCGCCCTGAACGCCGCACGCCGTGCCCGTACGCGGCGCCGTATACGACGCCGTACACGGCACCGTGGACATGGGTCCACGGCCTAACATCACTAATTTGTAGGCTTTACTATAAAATAACAGCATATACCCTAAAAACCACAATGATCACAACTGTTTAATTGTGAAATAAATCAGAACGATGTTAGGTCAACCAATCACATTCGTTGACATAAGATTTGACAGCAAATTAAATTGATCAGCTTCGTAATTGCGCAAAAAAGGTAATTCTGTAGTACCTATCTTGTATTCAATTATGAGATTCAACAACTCATGCATTATCAAGTTAAAAAACTCGCGCATAACATGTTTAGCGACTTACGGTAAAATGATAGTAACCGACTTACGCTGTAATGATGTTTAGCGACTTACGGTAAAATGATAGTAGGTAATCGACTTATGCTGTAATAATGTTTAGCGACTTATAACATATTAATGCTTAGCGTTTTTGAAACATTGAAATGATAACCTTATTCTGTACTCTATTCTGGTAAGTGATTTATGGTCCGTTTTAGTGTTTAGGTGTTTTGTAAATTAGTATCTGTTCATGGACTTTCGTTGCTGACTGTACCAATCAAATCGTTTAATTTATAATATTTAGGGCTGATTTTTCAATCGTCAGATAACTTTTATGTAAGGAATGAGTTTGACGTTTTGACAGCTTTTCTATGGACAATGTGTCGAAATGCCAATTTTTTTTTTTTGATGCAGAAGAGTAACCATGTAGTTTACTGCCCGTTTTAATCCATAGGAATCTACACTTTGGAACGCGGCAGTAACATCTTTTTTTTCCTATTATAAATACCTAATAAATCAAAAGTGTCTTTATATGGTCTAATTGAAATAAATGCGTTGACTTAATATCAAGCTGTCAAAAAACTATAGATAAAAGCACACTATATGAAAATCGCCTCCTGGCCTTATGTTGACGAAAAAAAGTCCTCTTACAACGAATCGTTGACGAACAAAAGTTCCGATAGTTGTATCGCGTCTCTTGGGATAAATTAAGATGAAAAAAGTTGGTTTATGAATTTGTACATTTAGTTCAAAAATTCTACTAATTTAGGAATATGCATTTTCTATTTACGTGACAACACACAGTGTGTATTAGACAGGGACACAAGGTACAATTATTGCTATCTCAAGTGTACCGTAATGTTTGCCAAGCCATATTATGTCTTATGCTTTGCACATAAAGTCTATTTTAGATAATATAAATTGCCAAGATCTCGGTCCAGTTCTATATAAAGTCCTTGACTTACAGATAGTATAATATACATATACCTATATATTAAAAGTATAATATACATATACCTATATATTAAATTTCATGGTGTTCCTTTTATTTTAGATGCTATGTTATTTAGAAGAAATACATGTATCTGATCGAGCCTTTCGATTAGTACAATAAAATTACAGTTTTTTTTGTTTTCACATTTGGCGGGTTCGATTCCCGGTTCAGACAAGTGATTATTTAAAATTCTTTGAATGCAGTTCGTATTGTTTTTAAAATAAAAATGAAGTCTTCATTCAGTAATTTTTTCTATCTATAGTATTTAAGGTACTTCCCCTCCATGTGGCAAAGTCGTGGGACGCCCTGTATACAACCGCCCAACATTAAACGTTGGGCAAGTAGGCCGCCAGGCAAGCGGAGTCTTAACTCCGCCTGGTTGGAGGTTTCTCCCTTTGGTTGGAGGAACAACATACCTCGTTCCTCCACAGATCTACACAACATTTGTATTCCATAATTTTCACACTTAAATTTACTTAATATAGCTTGAAAAACAAAGCTGCATGAACGACGTTGAAACAGTGGTGGTCCTGCGATATGATCAAATCAGGGCGGCGGCTCTGCAAGGCTGCACCGGCGCTAAGGGCCTGTCGCAGACCGTGGTGTTCCCTGAAGCCTTGCTCGCCAAACTGAGGCGAAGAGTTATCGAGATACAGGAAGAGATCAAGCAGCAGAAGTCGAGACAGAAGTAAGTATAAATCAAAATCAAGCTGTGAAAACAACGTGGTAGCAGTAGAGGTTCGCAAAACTCTTATGCTAGCCCTACAGTCTAAACTCTCGTCAAAGCGAATCAATACAAATTAGTTTGAACTGCAGTGATTGTGGGGTAAGTGTAAACTTACGTTTTTATATTAATTACTGTATGTTTTTTTTTTTCAATTTGTTTACACTTTAATATGCAAACATAAACTCATACGAGTTTTACCGTGCCTCAGTATAATCAACTATACAATAAAAAAGAAAAGAAAACATAATATATGTAAGATGTATAACAGTTAACAGTACAAAGAGGATAGGCACCAAATAATAATTGTATGTACTCGTATTTTGGATGAGCGAACATCAGTGACCGCGTTCGCCGTGTTATAACAAAGTCGTAGTGGCAAGTATTTCAATTGATGCAGGTTTTCTTTTGTATGTTTTTTTAAACGTAGTAGACTATAATTAAATTTAGTTAATTTGCGTACAAGTTAGTAGAGTCTTACGTGCCGGTCGTTAGATCTTACAACGTTAGTCAAACCATGTTGACCTGAAAATATTAAAAGATATAGGCTAATAAGCCAAACAAACAAAATACTCAATAATTTAGCAGAATTTGAGTTTCAAAAATGTAACGTTTAACCACGTCGGTCTACAGGATAAACCGCACCCACTTATTTCGCATGAACGTCGACCTCCGAGCGATGGAGGCGGAGGCTGAAGAGTTGCGCGCACAGATGCGGGACGTGCTCACGCGCAAGCTGGGCAAGCCGCGCAAGGTGGACCGCACGCTCGACGACCTGCTGCGGCAGATGGCGCGCCGACACAAGTACGCGCTCTCCTACGCCACGCTGCCGCATGTCGTCGCACAGCTCAGGACCTGGCGAGTAAGTATTACCACGGTGTACCTACTTACTACATACAGTGGGTCAACGCCCATACATTTTAAAGGTCCTATGAAATGTCAAAATTATGTAGGGGTGGAGTTTATGTCCCAAGTATGCAGTATGGCTACTCGGGACATAACCTCCGCTCCTTCACCCCGCAACCCCCCGCACGATTGCTCTGCGACAATGTTCTACGTTGACCGACTGTAAGGAGTAAGATATAGGTAGACTGTGGTATTACTATGCCTTAAATTCATGTTTATCAGAGCAGTGCTGCAAGCAGAAGTGCTGTCACAAAAGGTACTGACGTAGTTTCATTTCAAGTCTTTACAATTTGTCCAGCAATTAAATAAAAGCTGGTTAATTCATAATTTGCCTTCGAGCGACATAACACGGTCGAAAGATCGAGAGAGCACACAACAAACAGCACCCCAAACGGCAACTTTACCTGTATGCAAATTGTTCTGTTCATAAACCTAATATGAAATAATATGAACCATGGATAGATGGCCAAAGAGCTTAATTAAATGTCACAACTTTTGATTTATCGATGTGTGACTAATGATGATTTAAAAAATAAGCATGATCTAGGAAATACTAGGTAGTATACTACACTGGTTCCAATGGTTGTCTGGAAGAAATTGCTCTAAAGCGATAAGACCGCCATTTGTGCTGTTCTTAATTACGTGTATTCCTTCTGTTTTATTTCTTTTAGGGGTGATTTTTCAATCGTCAGATAACTTGTATCTGGGAAATAAGTTTGATGTTTTGACAACTTTTTTATAGAAAATATGTCAAACCGTCATATTTATTCCTTGGATTAAACCATTGAAAAATCGGCCCTTAGTGTACAATAAAGTAGGTATATCTATCTACATTTAATATACACATATTTCAAATATAATTTATATGGATATATCGCAGTTGGATTGTATAATCCGCCGTATTACATTACGGCTAGCCGTTATCAAAAACAGGACCGTTTTGAAATGCGGCGGTTCAACGATTAGCCGGATTGAATGCAGCTGAATAAAAAACCGTCGGAATGTATTCGCCGCCATACGTTATTCAACACGGCTAGCTATAATGTAATACAGCGAGACATTAGTCGCCTCTTTGACAATCTTAGCACCCCCGTGGCACCCCGACACGGATAGGTTAGGTTCGAAGGGGATGACGGGGGCTAGATGAGCGAGCGTAGCGAGCGAACGAAGCCCCCGTCATTCCCTTCGTGTTAGGTTACTTTAAACCCTGCAGACAGAAATAGGAGCCGCGCACAGCGGGGCTCCGTCGATTCTACTTTGGAAACCCAAACAAGTGACAATTTGGTGTTCATTAAGTTACTATATCTGGTGGTAAGTTAAACATAAGCCTTGCTAAATTGCGAAGTTATATAAGTAAATTAAATAATGAAAACGTGTTAAATATGTCCGTGAACAGTGACTTTAAGAACGATTTTCAGGTGCAATTAAAGGATTTCTAAAGTAGTTAGTAGTTTCTAAGTAGTAATACGATGCGGCTAAACGTGGCCCGCCTTATTGAAGAACGTATCGCAATGACAATCCGGCTAATCGTTGAACCGCCGCATTTCAAAACGGCCCTGTTTTTGATAACGGCTAGCCATAATGTAATACGGCGGATTATACAATCTGACTGCGACAGATACATCATGTATTTATTAATAAATAATAATTGAATATACTTAGGTATAGGTATATAAATACATAATATTCGTACAAAAAAAACTTATTAATTCATATAATACACAAATATATATACAAAAAAAAACATCAGACAAATTGAAAACCCTTCTCTTTGAAGTCGGTTAATAATAGTACAAATCAGCACTGAGATATTTCCGCTAATTTATTGCGAAGGTGCTCACACCAGCCTATAAACGTTCGAGGGGTCTTAATGCTGTTAAATGCTTACGGTGATGGTCGTAGTCGGAAATGTAAGACTTTGCTCTAATCACCACGCTTTGTAGACAGGTGTTCTACTGATCGCAATACATAATTATGTTATTAATAACAGACAGGAGGACCTGAGAATTAAGAGTGAAATATTAATAAATCATGTGACAAAAGATGTAATATTTATCTATGTAAAATACCTTTTACGTACAAAGGACAATAATCTTTTTTTTGCTTCTAATTGAATAAAGACGAAGTACCCTCCTATCACGTTCTATGTCATGTGCATTATGGGCTGAAAATAAAGATGAAGATCTGTTTCAGGAGCGCCACAGTAATCTCGAAAAGAAATATATTCAAACCCTAAACGCGTATTCTGATCGCCTGTATTTGGCTGCAGCGCTGCAAGCAGAAGTGCTGCCACAAAAGGTACTGACCTGACCTAATTGCATTTCAAGTCTTTAAAGCCTCGATCACATCGGGACCCAGACGTTTTGAGCTCACTGTGTCGCAAGCGCAGCCGTGGCCCATAAGGCCGGATTAAACACAAGTCATGTTATCAACCTAACGCCGAACAGTATTAAACTCGTGTCCTGATGTGAAGTAGGATTATAACAAATTATCGAGTCTCAAATATGTCAATAATATAAATAAAATATTCTGTTTTGGTCCAAACAGGAGCTAAGGAACCCCACCTTAGTGGAAGGTGGTTACAACCCATCACAATATCGCCGCGACGTGGCGCGTTTGCGTATCGTGCGACAACAACAGGATCAACAGATAAAGGTGTCTACCTTTCTTTATTTTATAATAGTAAAATAATGCCAGACCAGTAACAGAAATAAACAGAAACCTCTGACACCCCAATTAGAATATTAGGTTAAATTAAAAGCACCACACAAAAGCAAAAAGTTAACTTTGCCATATTTTTTTAAGATAGAAAAAATATTTTTACTACGCCCATTCATAATGCAAAAAATACGGTTTTTGTGGGATTATTCTGTCAACGTAAAAGCTAAATAACAAAAAATAAACTGGTATCGAAACATAGTTACTTACTGCATACTGTGCCATAAATATTTTTTCAAAATAAACCCTTACACCATATTTGAATTTTTTTATACTGCCATATTTTTAGCGTGAAATTGTTTCTTAGCATATTTTATTCATAGTTTTAGAAAAGAGCTTTGATGGCGTTTTATTATTTGGTTGCCAAGTTCCAATATCAGTGTAAAGTTTAATGATGTAACGTATAACTACAGAATAATCGTCCAAACAGACTACTTTTCATACTCTAACGGCCGATTTCAATAACCTATCTATCGGCGGTTTCGCCTACTAGAGATAGAACTTTGATATAAGCTCCATAGAAGTAATGTCAAATTTCTATCTGTAGTAAGGCAAACCGCCGATAGATAGGATATTGAAAACGGCGGTTCATGTATGGGTGCAATGTAAATCAAATTTCGAACATAACTTCGACTTAAAAATATAAATGTCATTTTATTCCTTATGCAAGCTAGTTTTGCTATTAGCTAACAGTTTTTCAAAATGTGTAAAAATAATAAAGTAATCGCCTTTTGACACTTAACGTTTCCACCCTGTGTTGCCAATTGGGTCAAAAAAGTAAGGGTTAAGTTGCAGGCCTACCACAACAATATTATTAAAGTTATGTTGACAGCAACTACGAGAGGAGATCCATAATCTTCGTCTGAAGCCGCTAGAGAAGTTGAGTCCACCTCCGACGTATACTCCATGTGAGCCGGAGGCGTCAGACATATACCTGTTTATGGTTCCCAGGTCATACAGGCGACGTCACAAATATTTTCCTATGTAAGTTGTCGTTGCGTTCTATCTAATTATTATGAACAAATACTCGATGATTGTTAGATGGAATAGCGGAAAAATGTTTTCCGAACAGATGTAGGTAACATTTAATTATGCTTTTGTTGGTCACCATATACCCAACAAACCTGTTCTTACTTAGCTCGTTGTCGCATATTTTTAGAAAGGGCAGAGCAATTTAAAATAAAAACGGCCATGTGTGCGTTGCTTTCGGATCAAGCACAGTGTAGGGGAGTCAGTATGGCTATAAAATGTTTTAAGTCAAGTGTAATATATGGTAAACTGGTAAACAATTCAGGTTAAAAGATAAATACTACAATTTAGGGCTAATTTTTCAATCGTCAGATATCTTTTATCTGGAGAATAAGTTTGACGTTTTGACAACTTTCGTATAGAAAATATGTCAAACCATCATATTTATTCCTTGGATAAAATTTATCTGACGATTGAAAAATCGGCCCTTAGAATAATTTTTGCAGTTGATTTAAAATTTAAATCATATTGTTTTGTATGGACTGCCTCGTTGGTTTAGTGGTCGCAAACGCGACTGCTGAGCGTGAGGTCCCGTGTGCGACTCCCAGGTCGGACATAGTGTTGTTGGATTTTTCCGTGTGGAATTTCTCAGTAGTAGCCCGGAGTCTGGATTTGTGTCCGGTTAATTGCAATAGGCTAACCCCCTGTTACATGGGACTTCAACATAACGGTGAAATGAGGGTGTAATATACACCTCTGCCTAACCCTTCGGGAAATACAAGCGTGATGTTATGTTATTTTCTATGAAGTTTCTATGAAATGTTTCGAGACCCAACTACATTTCATAAATTGGTCTAATATAACTAGTATACTTAGTAAAGCCTAGTTAGCTGTGGTAGTTTTCGTTTTACTTTCGTTAATATCAACGAAATTAAGAGGAAAACTAACTATTAAATATACCAATATAGATGTTTGAGAATACTTTACGCTAAAATACTGAATTCTGAGAAATGCTCAAATCAGAAACCAATTCTTGTAAAATCCATTCTCAATGTTACATAAATTCTGCTTACCTTAGAATTTTCAACTCAGAAATCGGCTGTAAATCTTGGTAGATTATGCAGATAGGTACAATGACCAAACGATGACACTTATCAATATAAATATCTTGAACACAGAACACCCATAAGCTCACAAACCAAAATGGTACACGACGTGAACATTATGATGCTGTTGTACGACTGCCTGGACGCGATGCGAGTGTCTCGGGACGATGCCACCGTCCTGCTCAAAGAAGTCATGGATCTGCTGCCCGAAGTTCTGTCTGGGTTCGTACTTATAATAGAAAGGTAGTAACATTATATGTCAGGGCAGTAGGTTTGCTTGGCGCAAATAGCCTAGCCACCAGAATTTTTTAGCAGTTTGTCCTGATACAGTATCAAAAATATATGAAAGGTCAAAAGCTTCCAAGAAACATAGACTAATTTATCTAGTTTTGGACTTAATAAGCTCCTTTCCTCACATTAATAATAAAATGTAGAGTGTTAATGTCGGGTAAGTATAAATTTCTCACTCAAGCTACATATCTACCTCATGTAAAATTGATCACTCAGAGATCATGGGGCTAACAATCTAATACATATTTCAATGCCCGTTTTCGTGAAGGAGGCTTAGGTGTAACGACACAGTCCCCCTTATTACAAAAGACGGTCTAAGAAAAACCTAGGTTTTAATATAGCCCCAACTCTTTTTGTTATATGACATAAGAAAGTGATGGGTATATTTTAAACCTGGGTTTACCTTGGTCTTGGTTTAAACCATCTTTTGTAATAAGGCCCAGTAAGTTTATGCTGAAATCACGCGATCAAAATTTGGTCTGTCCTATCGGCAAGACGCGACGTTATTTCAAATTAGTGTGATGTGGGTCCGGATAATTAAAAAAGCATTGCAACCGTAAGGCCCGGAGTCCACCAAAGCGGAGATGTGCGGAGATGTCTCGTAAACAACAATTAGGAATTCATTTTGAGTTGAAGCTAAGCGGAGAGATTTGAAAATAACGCAATCCTATTGGTTGATCGAGACATTTCCGCACATCTCCGCTTTGGTGGAGTCTGGGCCTAATAATGCCATGCTTCGGCTGTGTAATTGTAGCGTGGTGTGTCACTAAACTAAAGGTGTGTTACATTGGACTACGAGCATACAAACATGACATCATTTGTTTCCACGTGTGTGTTAAGCATTTGGAAGATTTGTGTGCTTGATTAGACCCTAAATGCTTAGGTGCAATATAAATGCATGATCACAAACACTTCAAATTATTTCCTACCGGCTTTTCGTATGTTTCTCTCCTGTCCTTCCTTCAAACCACCATATAACTATAACTTGTCTTTAAAACCTACAGAAACATGTCTCGGTATGAGCTAGTAGACACTATCGTACGCAAGTGGCTGACGAAATTTGGCGGTGATCCAAGCCAATACAAGAAGCAAACTCGACCATTTGATGCTCTGGCAGCGTTGACTGATCGCCTAGTCAGAGAAGATGTAAGTTAAATTATTTATTTAAAATATAAGTACTTTAATTGTTATCTTGAAGTGATGCTCGCGTGAAAAGTTCTTAAGCCTTATACGGACTAAGCGTTCCAATGTACGCGTGGTCGGTTACGCGTACGCAGGAACGCTTAGTCCGTACAAGGCTGAACAAGGCTTTAGCCTTGTACGGACTAAACATTCCTACGTACGCGTAACCAACTGCTGTACAAGGCTGTACAAGGCTTAGGCCTTGTACGGACTAAGCATTCCTGCGTACCCGTAACCAACCACGCGTACATTGGAACGCTTAGTCCGTACAAGGCTTAGGTTTCCGGAATGAAATATAGGTACTTGTCCCATATTATGCTTTTCCCGGATGCATTTCTAAGAATTTAATTCATTTTTAATCCTTTTAGCCGTTTAGACGAGATTGAGTCACCAATATAGTTGCATAAACGAAGGGATGATTTATTCATTACTTTAGCTTCTGCTGAGCACAGAATAGATGAATAATACAACAAGGATTGCCAACCCTATTAAACCAATATAATATCCCATCATATTACAAATCTTAGTACTACTATGCACTTATACATTGTGTAAACGAATTCGTTTAATTCCTTCAAACCGCATCATCTGCGAGTGACAAAGGTTGACCTTGAAAGGGATTCCTCAGATACAACAAAAAAAAAAACAAAAAGAAGACATGATGTTCTGTTTTTGAGTCATTTCAGCACCCCCAGTTAACGGACTGCACGGAACGATTTCGCGCTAGTCGTGCCCGCGGGCTTCCGTCTCCGTGCTTCCATTAATTTATGCTTAGCACCGAAATGTCATATATTTAATTTTTTTTTACCTAGTCCTCATCCAACCCAGGTGGTTAATATATTTTATGCAAATATTTTCAAGTTAACTTTGTCCCACCCTACGATTTCTCCTGTCTCGCGTGTGAGTGCATTTACAGAAACATATCTTCATATGCACAAACGTCAAGACCCGGAACAAGTATCTGTAAGCCATACAAATATTTGTTCCGTGCGGGAATCGAACCCACGAACCGTAGCGCAGAAGCCAATCGCTTAGCCGCCAAACGTGTCGTCAATTTTATTTTTAATCAAATTAAATCCCGTGGAATATTAATCTATGCCTTACTGGTGTTTAGTAATTAACACAGAACACGAATTCGTTTACACCAGTTTTTTTTTCTTTTGAATTATCAACATTTCTACGAAAGAATTATCACAATCATGGGTGCGGTGTACAATTCGAAAATAAAACACTCAAACTGCGCGTTTGAGTCCGAGACTACCATGTGCGTGCTCGCCTAGTGCGCGGCGCCCCCACTGATTTTACAATCGGGAGGTTATGCGGCACGTGGCATGTTTTCATGCCTAAACCGCGGAGACGCAGAGTAACACCAGACCTGGGGGCTTACTATTACCTCTTAAAGCAGGACAGAAGTTGCCTGGAAGTTGAACTGCCCTGCTTTTTTGTACTATGACATCGTTAGAGCAGGCCTGTTCACCTTTTTTTTGTATAGACTTTTCGTACCATGAACAAGCATTACCATTCTACTTAGTTCAATAGTCGTTCACCTTTAGTCATGGTACGATTTTTAGCGATTCAGAAGCAGACTTGCTTTTGAACGGAAGTTGACTGGCTGGTATTTGAACGTTTTCATAAGAGGTCATAGTAAGCCCCCTGTACTGAGCTCAGAAGGAAGGAAAACCTCTTATAAAATATTTCAGATCGAAGCAATGGAATCGGCTGTAGCAATCGGCGAAGATGAGGGCGTGATAGACAATATGGAGGATGCCCTACGGGATCTATCGGACGAGCAAGATGCTTTGGCCGACCGACTTGGACCTGCCATCGCGGCGCTGCTACTTTCCGCGCAATCCAAGGAAATCGGTAAGTGCTACTGTTCCAAAGACACAACGTAGCCTGTCATTGTGTGGGGAAAGAAAGGAAGAGCCTGCATATTGTTTAGCCTATGAGTCGAGTCATCATGAGCTCAGAGATTCTAGACAACCACAGTCAGCGAGGCTCGAACCGTGCGTCACAAGCAGCGTTGCGGAGCGTCGACTTGACACTATTAATCGTGAAAATATAGACCTAACAACATAGCAGCATAGGTCTCTTCTAAATGCGTGGCACTTTACCATTATTCAACCTCACTTCCTCTTTACCGAGCTGTGAGACTCTGACCATTCATAATCGGCAGCCCAATTACTTCGGTCTACCCATGAGCAGCATCAGCATCACCAGAGAGAGAAGAGATTCTGATTACAATTCATATTAATTACAAAACACAAATACATGCAATAGAAAGGAAACAAAAAATCCAGCTCTTTATTGCAAATTAGTCTAAATTTGGTCTTTTAGTTCTTTTTAAACCATTCCAGATGACCCAATGACGATGGCTTCGCTCGTGAGATCGCTTTGCGACGAGAATCATCCTATCACCACGGATTCCATTGAACGAATATTTGCTTTCGATGTGATTGAAGACATCAAAGGTTGGTCAGTCAGTTATCTACACTTCGTCCTCTGCAAACACGGATTAATCGCGGAATTACGGAGTTTTTGATGCTCAATCTCGGAATCCTGGGATTATCTCAGGATACGACCGTAGGGATTGCATCCACGTCGCTCGTCTTCTGACCGTGTATATTGTAGACTACATACAAATACTGGTAGTCATGCTAGTAGTGTCGGTACTATATACGAGTACACGTCGTTGATTGCTTTACGTGAGTCACACAACGTGATTTTAATCTATCGTGGACAAGGCGTATATTTTATAGTATGTAGGTATTTAAAGAGACAAAGCCTAAAACACTCTTTATTAAAAATGCACTTGAAATGACGGTCATGTTTTCGCAAAAAAAAACAAATGCATGTATAACGTTTTTACTAACCAGACTGCGGGATCGACTTACCGGCGGATGAACTAGAGCAGATCGTAGCGATGGCAGTAGAAGCTCTAAAAGCACAAGTAGTTGAACCAGAAGAATCTGAAGAAATTGAAAAGAAAGTTGATGAATTGACAGAGGAAGCGGTTAGTAGCTTTGCTATACATGCGTACCTACATGAAATCACACTATTTTGCCACGGGGATAGGCAGAAACTAGAACGCCACAAACTACGATCCTAACTAAACTCTACTATAAAGTTGATCTTTTATTTAAAATATACAAATATCTATCTATTCCATGAGTTTAGATAAAGTAATGTATGAAACTGCACTTAACTAGGTATTAAAACACTCGTGTGATACTATTAAAAATTTCTATTGTGCAACAGAATATACAGGGTTAATTGAAAAACACCAACAACCTCTTAAGGGGTCATTGTACTCATCATTATGAACAACTTTTACTATGGGACAAAATGGGAAACCGCAAAAAAAAAATACAGCTGTTCCCTACATTTTGACGAGCTAAGCAAACGCAAATGTAGGGCAGCTGTTTTTTTTCACGATTTCAAGTTTGGTTCCATTGTAAAAGTTGTTCATAATGATGAGTATAATTACCCCTTAAGAGGTTGTTGGTGTTTTTTAATTAACCCTGTATATTATATTCAGTCTGCATTAAGGAAAAAAAAACAATTGAATTTCGCTACATGTATACAGATTGGTGCTCATGACTGCACACGTAGCGATTGTGTCCACGTTGCCCTCCGACCGTGCCTATTGTAGACTACATAGAATGTAGTGATGCCCTAACTAGGCTAGTTTCGGTACTATGTACATGTCATAGATAGCTAGCTCTACGAGTCATCCTACCCGATTTTAATAGGTACATCATGGATGAGGTGCTTTAGGTACCGAACAATCAGCGAGCGAGTGATATTCGCAACTGATCGGTTATTTTAATCATCATCATCAATCTATTACTGTCCCAATGCTGAACACGGGCCTCTTCTCAAAATTAGAAGGATTTGGGCCTTAGGCCTCTATGCTGGCCTGGTGCGTGTTTGTGGACTACACAGTTGTATGTAGTCCACCAACACGCACCAGGCCAGCGTGATGTTGCTCAAGAACAGTTTGGAGCATTCTCAGATGTGCAGGTTTCCTCACGATGTTTTCCTTTACCGTTAACGCAAGTGATAATCAAATTATGATCCGCACAAGAACTCGAGAAGTCTGAGGAGCGGGCAAGCGTTCAACCGTTAGGCTATTAAGCTAAGAATACACGGCGACACATTACACTCGACACTCAATGTCGACACCGAGTGTCGTAGTGTGTACATCGCCGTTACACTGAGTTGCGCATTAGCTCGGGATTAATTTCAGTGTCGCGATTGCATTGTGTCGAATGTCAGTGTCACCGTGTACCCGTAACCTTACAGCTTCTGGTTATTTTAGTGCTTCAATATATTTATTTATTAGTAAAGATTGTAGCCCAGTCGCCAGGTAGTTTTACCTTGCAAAAGGTATTCTGAATTTTGCATGTGTTAGGTTCAGGTACAAATATTTAACCTACAAATATTTGGGTATGTCGGAGGCGATAGGCATCAGTGAGGCCGACATGAAGCAATCGTCGCGGGAAGAAGCGCTTTTTTGGCCGCCTGAAAGAAGTTTAGGGGGGCTAATATTCCTATTTGTAATCATAATTGCAAGTGTACTGCACATCTAGTCGGCAGTTGCCACGCAGTTGCACTGACTGCATCTTAACTGCCTTCAAGTTGCATTTGGCAGTAGGTAGGTAGCATTGTTTGCAGTTGCGACTTTCGACAAGAGTTTCGTGAGAGATGAGAAAGGTAAACAAATCAAATTGATTTGGCACCCATGTTGCCAAGGTGTGGATTGAGCAGTCATTATTACAATAGTAGAAACGAGTTTGCCTGAGCTTTTACTTTTTAATTAATTTTAAATTTTGTCTCTTTTAAAGCAAAATAATTTCATTTCATAAAAACGATTTTTGTGGTCTTTAATCAGAGATGGCGCGGCGGAGCGAGCAAATGTCATCCAATGTCGAAAATTAAAAATTTTCATTAGGGCACCTAAACATAACACATAATTATCCAAATCCAGAACTACCTGACCGTTTGCAAGGTAACCTGCTTGTTGGCGACCTGGTGACTACGCTATAGTACTAATCAACTTAAAATTATTTTAGATCCTGAAACTGATCCAGTCTGAGCGTAAATCCTTTACAAGTGACGCAAAACGAAAATCACTACAGAATGATCTTAATTGGAAGAAATCCCTAATGAGTGAACCCTCGGAGGCGGACCGCAGAATCTCGCGTGCTCGTACGTCCTCAACAAAACATTCTGAAGCTTACGATACAGGCCGCAGACGTAGCTCCATGTCAGTGCCGGAGCGCAAAGTTATGACGAGCCGTATCTCTACAAGTATCCTACACGACAGACATAGCCAAGCTAATATATCTCGGACTAAGAAGGCTTCCACAGTCCAAATTCAAACACCTGAAGAAGAAGAGCAAAAAGATACATAAAAAAAGCTATAAAATGGTCAATTAAAAACACATCACTTTAGTTAAATAATGTCCAATTTATTCTAACGCAGGCTGCATTGTCAAGAAACCAACATTTATGTTATTTTATGGGCTATTAGTTTTTATTGCTTTTACATACAGGGTGTAAATGAATTTGTGTAATTCCTTAAAACCTCATAATCTACTACTGGTGTAGATTGGCCCCGCACGGAATTTAGCTTGACCAAAAATAAAAAAATAAACGTCTTTTTTTTCATGCGGTAATGTTAAGTGATCGTATCTAAACCATCTAATAAGGAACCAGTAAAAAAATAGTAAATTGTTGCACCGAGAGCAAAGTGAGTCATCAAGGCACGAGTGTTATGTTGGTGCCCGAGCGCAAGCGAGGGCACTAAATTAGCACGAGTGCATTAATTACTCACTTCAGCAAGGTGCGTAATCTACTTTTCTTTCAACTACCAATTTACCTACCGTGATAAAATATACCTACTCAAAATAAAAACTCAAGTTAATGAAAACAAGGTTATCCTGCGACTTTTGCGGCAAAAGGTTAGGTATTAACAATTTCATTTGCAGCTGTTTTTATTCTTTCTGGACTTGAATTCATATCGCTATCTATTTCCATTTTTTAAAACTTTTCTTGCTAAATGAGAATTATCAAATAGGTACAATGGTACAAAATGCGCGCCATTTGTTTTTTTTTTTCACCAAGTCGGTTTTATTCAGTCGATTTTTATTTTCAGCCAGTATCTTTTTGATCTAATGCATAAGAATGCATAAAATATAGTACATTTAATATTAAACTTAACGGGAGACATTAAACCTCTGTGGTAAATTTATATCTAAATAAAAAATTGCATTAATGAAAAACAGTGCAGTAATGAAATTTCATACAACATTTCTGCACTGTTTTGCAGTGCAGTAATGAGATTTCATACAACATTTCTGCACTGTTTGGCTTCTAAGCAGAAAATACGTATTTTGTGATCGGTTTTGTAGCGATTAATGATAACATTACTACATAGTTGAAAGAAAACAATCTTATTGCAGTGAACATTTCGATGCCACGCATAAATGAATGATTTGAAAGCACTGCGACACGGCTGGCGGGCACGACTAACGCGATATCGCTCTTTGCAGTCAGTTAACTCGGGCTCCAAAATAATTCAAAAATACATAGAAAAGAAAGTTTTTTTTGTAATTTCATTTTCAAAAATACCCATTTAAGGTTAATCTGTGCCACCAGTTAGATCACGCCTTTTGAAGGAATTACACGAATTCGTTTACACCCTGTAGTTTATTGGATACAAATATTGTTATGGTTATAATTATTTTTAATATAAAATTATTAATAACACTAGGTACCTATTTAGTTCTTATTTACCAAACATGAATAAAAAACTCTCATAAGATTTTTTTAATCAGTTCACTGCTTGTGATGTTATTTCAACAAAAGAAAAACATTTCGCCTATTAGGTACCTACATCCCACGCTGTTGGTAGTCCGATCCTCCCATCCTTGATGAAATCCTTTCAATCAATGTCACATATCCCAGTGTACCTCAGTGGTTCAAAGCCATTACACACATTGAGGGCCCAGTCACACCGGAATGGCAGCGGCCGGCAGCGACGCGGCGAGCACTTTCAGTGTGAAATAATTTTAAACTTTATCTACATACTTAAAAGACCAGTATCGCTTGAAAAGCTTGAAAAGGTAGCGAGGCCGCCCGCGGTGACGCGAGCGGCCTCGCGCCTTGCGCTTCTTGTCGGTAGTTCTGCCCGCGGCGACGCGAGGCCACGCGCTCCTCACCCCCGCCGCAACACTGAGCGCACCATTTCTCAGTAGTCTAGCGACGGAATACGTTGTTCTTCTTCTTCCGCAATAAGTACCTACTATAATAGCCAATTCCATCATGTTCACTCCGAACACACGAGTTTCCTTGCCGAATGTAGAAACTAAACTAGTCAAGAGGAAATTAGGTCGCGCAAGGCCGACAGCGGCGACACCGGGGGCCGCTGGAGTCGCCACCGGCCGCTGCCATTCCGTTGTGACTCGGCCCTAATACATTTGAGAGGTCTTAACAAAACATGTCAAATGGAGGATGACAGATGCCCAACCAAGTTAGCAACGCTGGACCAAGACTAGGCCTAAGGCTTAAAACGCACTAGCGGCCAGCCGCAATACGGCGTGCCGCTTGCGGCAGGCCGCACATCGATTTTTACATGAAACCGCATGATCTCAACGCACTGATTTCCGGCCAGCCGTCGTGCGCCAGTGCGTTGAGATCATGCGGTTTCATGTAAAAATCGATATGCGGCCAACCGCAAGCGGCACGCCGCATTGCGGCTGGCCGCTAGTGCGTTTTTAAGCCTAAGTGTACCTACCTACGTACTTTGCGGTTAGCCGGAACGCGGTCAGCCGACCGGTTGGCCGCAATCAAAAATATGTACGAGAAAATACTTTTTATACGAACTGCGATGCGGCTGCTGCCGACCAACCGCTCCGGTCGCTCGGAGCGCTACGGCCCGACCGGTGTCTGTCTGGACGGTTGCTATAAGCACTACGCGGATAATGCTAATGTGGAGGAACGAGGCGTGGTGTTCCTCCAATCAAAGGGAGGATCCTCCAACCAGGCGGAGTCTTGTGCCTGGCGGGCGGTTGTATGAATACTTCACGTATCTGCGTGTTAAATCATGATAGCGCGATGTAGGAACTGTCATCTATGACAGTTGTCGAAATTGTCGCTGTAGTCGTCTACACCACCGGTGTGTTGCGTAGTTCACCTGTGGCGTGATAGATGCCGCCACATCACTCCCCTCCTGAGACCGCGGAGGTCGATCATCTAGATGAGTCAGCGGTCGTTGCGTCGTGAGAGCTTGCCAGGGCCAGTGAGGGGTTCCAGTGAATCGGAGCCGGATGCCGCGTCGTTCACAGTGAGTCGGAACTGTGAGAGCGGTCAGTTGTGGCTGTGGACTGCGTCAACCAGGAGAGAAAGGCCTCTTCTAGTTGATCGGCCGAAGTGCAGTATATATGTATAGGGCGTCTCACGACTTTGCCACATGGAGGGGACTACCTTATATACTGTAAAGTCCCCGTCACGAGAAGCTATAACGCACACAATGTAAATAAAGAACTTCTACAAAGTTACGTAGCGACAATTCAATCAACAACAAATAATCCCAAATTCAATCAACTCAAAGTTACATACGTGTAATACGAAACTAACGAGCAATTTCACTTTGTCGGGTTATATTTTAGCGATATAAAGCGCTATCGTCTAATGTTTTGTGGTACCGGAACGTGTCTGACTCATGGAACGTCAACATTTGGCCCGCCATTTTGAAGTAAGTTCACACTGACGCTGTCAACTGTCAATGCTGTCATTTGAGTTTTGAATGCGTTTCAGTTTGTTTGTGTTGTTTTCGTAGATTATTATTTATTATTATATAAATAAAATAAAAAACATTATATAAAAATAAAAATCATTACAAAACTGTTTTTTTTTATTTGTTCCAAAGGTTGCGAACCCCTAAATGTGTGTTTACAAAATTTATAGCTTCTCGCGACGGGGACTTTAGATAGAAAAATGTACTGAATGAAGACTTCATTTTTATTTTAAAAACAATAAGAACTGCATTCAAAGAATTTTAAATAATCACCTGTCTGACCCGGTAATCGAACCCGCTAAATCTGAAAACAAAAAAATACTAATTTTATTGTACTAATCGAAAGGCTCGATTAAAAACATATTTCTTTTAAATAACATAGCATCTATACATACAAAAGGAGAAGCTGACTGACTGACTGACTGACTGATCTATCAACGCACAGCCTAAAGCCTAAACCGCTGGGGTTAGAAAGTTGAAATTTTGACAGTAGGTTCCTTTTGTAACGTCCACTAAGAAGGGATTTTTCGAAATTCAACCCCTAAGGGGGTGAAATAGGGGATGAAAGTTTGTATGGAAAATCGTTACTTAACGGGTTCAAAATTTCACGCAAGCGAAGCTGCGGGCGAAAGCTAGTCTAAAATAAAAGGAACACATTTAATTTAAAATTTTGTTCAGAATAATGAATAGCATTTTCTCCATGTCGTGCTTTTAACAACTGACTGTATGTACTAATTTCTGCTTTATTACTATTTCGAAGTATTCACCATGAAAAAAATTAATAAATCATCGGTAAGCGAGATTATTAAAAGAGTTACAATTTGTTTACAATAGGAAGAAACACATTTTGAGCATTTAATACACTTGGGGGCAAATAAATCTAGCCACTCCTTTTTTTCAGTTATTAGTTTTAGTTTCATGGAATATACTAAGTTGACAAAAAACTACCCTCATTGTAAAGGTTATCAAATCACCTTTTCGGGCCTGTCCACATCTCACGTCACGACGTCGTCAACGTGGAATGGTGCGGTAACGCGACACGGTGCGTTGACATAACGTGGAAATTTACGTTACCGTATCGTAAAAATACACGTCAGCATCATTGTTAGATTAATCGTTGACCAAGTAGATCCTGAATTTTAATATGAGAAACGGTAAGGTATGGTTTTAATACGTTCACCGTACGCGCTAGCGGGCGGACGTATTATGGACATACGTTCACCGTACGCGCTAGCGGGCGGACGTATTATGGACGGTGTCGGTGATTCAGTCCCGGGCGCAATGGCTACGAAAGTAATTAAGTGTACGACTTGTAATATTGTTATCTCGGAACTGTTAGCGTTTATACAAAATAAAGTGGACGTGATGGACGAAGAAGGCCTAGTAAGGCTATGTGTGACCGCCTTTTCGGAGGAGGACATAGAATTTGGCAAAAATCTACTGTTTGCATCGGTCTCAACGCAGCAACGGAAAATATCCAGGAAGAAAAGTGGTAAATCGCAGCGAAATATGTATGACATGATAGCACTATTCAAGCAAACGGATCCTGAGCTTGTACCAATATTTGTAGCAAAAGATTTGCACAAACTGCCACCAGTGACATTCGATCATATTGACGCAACCAGGACGCTAAAAGAAATCTTGACTATACAAAATGAAATAAGAATCATGAAGGATACATTTGTTACTGAGAAACAGTTAAGTGAGATTAGAAATGAATTGCAAAATTTGAAACAGACTTCGATCGTTAATAACTTCGATTTGAATATTAACCGCAGAAGAGGCGGTGGCAGTGGAATTGAAAGTTTTTGTTATGACAGCGGGCCGATGGGTCTACCGCCTGATCTAGAAAAAAGTAAAGTGTCTAAGGTCGATATTGAACTAAAATCACCATACAATAATAATATGACAAGTGTGAAAACAGCTGACGAGAGTGAAAAGTTTAATTTATCAATACGGGAGTTGCATACGCCTCGCTCGCCCATACCAGTCTCTGGAAGGCCTGTCTCGCTTGCACCCATTAGCGAGCCAATACAAGGCGGTGTGGCGACGGCGATCGAACCCGAATATGACCGAAGCGCTCGCGCATCGAGTGTTAGTGAGTCACAACGGCAATCCAATGCAGCGAATAGCGGTTGGTCCAAACAAAACACGATAGCGGGAATTGTAGTGTCAGAGGGTGAATGGAAAAAAGAGAAAGTGTCTGAAGAATGGCAAACCGTTCAAATAAAGAGGTCGAGAAATCGTCTGCAGGGATCTGAAGGTAAGGCCATAACAAAACCGGATGGCAAGTTCAGAGCAGCTGAAATGGAAGTTCCTCTTTTCATAAACAGGGTTGATACAGCTACCAGACCAATCGATATTATTGAATACATACAACAAAAGACGAATATAACTGTGACTCTGAAGAAAATTAATATGACTAAACAAAAACGCTATGCGGCGTACAAGATTTTTGTACCACACGCTAAATTATCGATGTTTCTTAATGATGACTTGTGGCCAGAGGGTATTCAATTTCGAAAGTTTATCTACTTTAATAGAAAATCTTATGACAAAAACAAGGAAAATTACATGATACAGAATGACATGAAACTAAACAATGATGGATATACGCAACAACAACAACAACAATCTGATAAATAACGCAAAACTTGTTAGTTTCAATTGTAGGTCGGTTAGCCGCTCTATTGAGTGCGTTAGAGGTTTATGTCGATCAGCTGACATAGTCGCCCTACAAGAGACGTGGCTGCAGCCGCAAGATATCTCGTTCCTGGGCACGATTGATGCTGATTTCGAGTTCACGGGAAAGTCTGCGATGGATACCGGCGCTGGTGTGTTGCGTGGAAGGCCATATGGAGGTGTCGCTTTACTTTGGCGGAAAAACATATTTCAATCGGTATCTGTCATTCAGTGTTTAAGTGCGCGTATATCGGCGATAAAAGTGTCGTGTTGGGACAGGACGATATTAGTGTTCTCGGTGTACATGCCAACGGACACGGCGGACAATCTTGCCGAGTTTACGGAATGTTTGGGTGAGATGGCGGCGATAATTGAAGAGTATAGTGTGGACTCAGTTTTTATGTTGGGCGACTATAATGCGCAGCCCGGCGAGCGGTTCGGCATGGAACTGTTTGACTTTTGTGTTGAACAGAAGTGGCGCTGTGCCGATGTTGAAATATTAGGACTTTCTTCGGACTCGTATACGTACGTAAGTGACATTTATGGATCTCATAGTTGGTTAGATCACTGTGTGGTATCTGAAGCGGCGTGGGGAACTGTGGTCGACGCGAAGATACTACATAATGTTTATTGGTCCGATCATATCCCATTACAAATAACATGTAATTTTAGCTTACTTAAAACTAAGACCAGCCTTTATGTTAGCAATCGAAATAAGGTTGTGTGGGGGGAAAGGGATTTAAAACAAACTGACCATTATAATAATATATGTACGACGAGATTAAGAGAAATTGATTTTCCTTCAGAATTTAGAAATTGTAGTGACAAATTGTGTACTAATGTAGAACATAGATGTATTATTGACAGAATGTATAAGGATATTGTTGACATATTAAGTGATGCTTCATGTATTAGTTACTCTGGGCCGGAACAAAACAAAAGAAAGCCAGTAATAGGGTGGAATAAACATGTTCGACAGGCGCACGTGGAGGCTCGACTTGCTTTTCAGAATTGGGTGCTATGTGGTGAACCAAAAGTGGGTACTGTGTATACTACCATGAGGGAGAAGAAACGAGTTTTTAAAAGTAAACTAAAGTGGTGTCAGGAGAACAGGGAGCAAATCAGAATGAATATAATAGCATCCAGCCACGACAAGAAAGATTTCAGTAAGTTTTGGAAGCATACTAATCAGCTGAATGGCAGGTCGAGCCTTCCGGCGAGTGTTGAGGGTGTTAGTGAGCCTGAATCCATTGCAAATTTGTTTAAAAATCACTTCGCGGTGAAGTCTCCTCTAGGTGCAAATGGAGAGGCCGTGGCGGCTAGGCAGTCAGCGATGGGATCACTGGTAAGAGTTTCGGCTAAGGAGATTGCGGCGGTGTTGAGAGGCATGAAGCGCGGGAAATCACCTGGGCACGATTCTCTGAGCATCGAGCATTTACAAAATGCGGGTGTTCATATGCCCAGAGTGCTGGCTTTATTTTTTAATTGCTGCTTCTCACACACGTACCTGCCGCAAGATCTAATGAAAACTTTGGTGGTGCCCGTCATAAAAAATCGCACCGGAGACGCTTCTGACATAAATAACTATAGGCCCATATCGTTGGCTACGATAATTGCGAAAGTATTGGACAGTGTGCTGGACAAACAGTTAAATAAACATCTGTCGCTTCACGACGCACAGTTTGGCTTCAGAACCGGCCTGTCAACTGAACATGCTATTCTTTGTCTCAAGCACACTGTTCGATATTATACGGACAGGAAAACCCCTGTATTTGCATGTTTTCTTGACTTATCAAAAGCCTTCGATTTGGTGTCCTATGGTGTTTTATGGCAGAAGTTGTATGACGAGACTGCGCTTCCAGGTGAGTTAATTGAGTTGTTCAAGTTTTGGTACGGCCATCAAACCAATATGGTGAAGTGGTCAGGCTCGCTATCCGATCCGTACATGCTGGAGTGTGGGGTCAGGCAGGGAGGTCTGACTTCACCGAAACTCTTCTGTCTGTATGTGGATCGGCTGATTCGTGAGCTCAGCAGCACAATGGTAGGTTGTTCAATTGACGGAACTCTTGTCAATAACATAAGTTATGCCGACGACATGGTGCTGCTGGCCCCATCAATCAGCGCCCTCAGGACGTTGTTGTCGGTTTGTGAGCGATACGCGGAGGCCCAGGGTCTCAGATATAATGCAAAGAAGAGCGAATGTCTGCTGTTCAAGGCAGGCACGAAGAGCTACGTTGCACCACCTATCACACTCGTGGGGACCGCTCTAGAGTGGGTCACTTCTTTCAAGTATCTGGGGCACTGGGTCACTGCTACGCAGACCGATAACAGTGATTTGGAGAGGGAACGTAGGGCGCTGTCAGTCAGGAGCAATATGTTGATCCGTAGGTTCGCAAAGTGTTCAAATAACGTAAAAGCTACACTGTTTAGGGCATACTGCCAATCATTTTATACCTGCGGCCTATGGGTCGACTACACGCAGAGGGCTTACAGCGCCTTACGTGTCCAATACAATAACGCATATAGAGCACTGTTGAGGCTGCCGCGTCACTGCAGCGCATCAGGAATGTTCGCTGAGGCACGTATAGATGACTTCTATGCTATCATACGAAAGCGTGTCGCATCCCTGATGTGGCGGGTGAGGGGCAGCACCAACAGTCTCTTGATGACTGTAGCGGATAGGACGGATGGCCTCATTTGGAAACACTGGACGAGGACGCAAGTGTTGCCGACAAACCGTGCCCAGAAGTAGTATCTACATTGTCATTGTGTGTGTGTGGCTATTATGAATCTTGTTGTTATTATTATTATAGACCTTGACATGTTTATTGAATATTTATTGAATTTATTGAATGTGTTATTATTTCTGTATGTGTATCTACTAACACTAGTTTGTAAGTTTTATGTTTCTACTAACAATAATGGATTGTATTGATCTGGAATTAAATAAATTATTATTATTATTATTTAAAGCATCGGAGAACATAAATTACTTCTAACTCGCGGACGTGGAGAGCGCGGGCGGAGCACATACGTGTGCGCTTGCGGCTAGAGGCGGAACGTGTTATACGATACGGTAACGTAAAGTTGCACGTTATGTCAACGCACCGTGGCGCGATACCGCTCCGTTCCACGTTGACGATGTCGTGACGTGGAGATGTGGACAGGCCCTTAGACAACATATGTTTCGAATTGATCTGTTCCATAATAGGTACAAAAATAATTAAAAATTATACGTGACAAATAGAAGTGGCTCGATTTATTTGCTCCCAAGTATAGATTAAATTGTTTGTAAGTTGCACAGTTTTAGCCTAAGAGCCCGCGAACCCCAGACCTTCGTCATTTTATAAAAGCTGAAAGTTTGTCAGCGCATGATCCCAACACAGGTAAGAACGATGGACCATTATGAAGTTTGGGTTATCGTGGCTTTGGGAGGTAAGCGGTACTAAAGGTATGTAAAATACTGATCTAAATTCGTCAAATTATAAAGTGCGATTTTTTGGCATTACCTTCAGAATATTATTAAAAATCACGTCATTCATTGCCAGACACTTAACATCGTGGCAACCCCTTGCCAGACACCCTTAATGTTCATGAAATTATAATTCTACTTACGTTATAGTATAAAAGCTGATTTTTATATATAATACTTGGGTAATGATTAGATGATATTTCCTCACTAGCCAGACATTTTTGATAGTTCCAACCCCTTGCCAGACAAGCATGTAGGGTAGCTGTAGGACCGAGCGCGAGGCAGTATATACTGGTAATTCGACGTATTCCTTACACTACGTTTTAGGGGGGCTAAAATACAACAAATTTAACCTCTTATATGTTCTACCGAAAGTCAATGGATTTCGAGATAAGTAGGTACTTATTGCATTTTTTGTATTATTTTGAATAATACCCAGAATTCCTTTTTAAACGTGATTTATCTTTTAAATATCAAATTGACTGGCTTTGATTATGATATTAGCTTGTAGCTGATACTTTTATAAGGGTCCCCTATGTTGTTTCGAACGCCGCTGTTGCGACACACGCTGTTGCGAATTATTTTTCCACTGCCTCACAGGTTCGAAAGCTCATGGACTCGAATGAAGTAGTCGCGAAAGACGGTGTTTCGAAAAACATTTTCACTGCCTCATACATTCGAATGCTTGTGATTTCGATTTTTTTATTCTATGCATTATTATGAATTATTCCTCTTTGCCCCACCAGCCGCCCCACTGGTGGGGCAAAGTGGAAAAAATTATTATTATCTAGCCAGGAATGGGAAGCAAAACTGCGCAATTATAAAACCTATAAATATATGACGCGAGACTCACGAATGAGTAAATAATTTTTGATGTACGATGTAAACAACAAACGTAAACAGTACGTTAATAATAATATTAGGTATTTAAATGTTGATGTTGACACCGAATTTGTTGATTTTATTTAATTACTGCTTAAATATTTTTCTGTACACTTTATGCCTAAATAAATCGAAATCACAAGCATTCGAACGTATGAGGCAGTGAAAATGTTTTTCGAAACACCGTCTTTCGCGACTACTTCATTCGAGTCCATGAGCTTTCGAACCTGTGAGGCAGTGGAAGAATAAATCGCAACAGCGTGTGTCGCAACAGCGGTGTTCGAAACAACATAGGGGACCCCTTTTATAAAGCTTCCTGCGTATATTTAAGTGTTCTTAATGAACATCCAATTGAAAATAATCATTGAAAGTTAATTGAGTGTATTAGAAAATCGTCGAGGTACCGACACGATAAAGAATGATGTTTATCTCAAAAATTGACTACGACACTAAGTGTACAAAATGCAAGACAAACATTCTTATTTAATCAGCTACTCAACGAGGTAATATGGACGTACAAAAAATATTTAGAAACTATTGTAAAAATGTCTTATAATACTGACAAAGGCGATTTCTGAAAAATCTCCACAAGTACGCAAGGGGCCCGTAAAGTGCAATTGACGGCATAATCCTCGCGTAGAGATTGAACAGCAGTCTGTCGGGCACCAACTATCCTCTGAATCTGAATAACCAAGTGACCGGAATGCTTTTTGAAGCTCCAACGACAGTCCAAGGTGAAGCCCTGATATCTTTCACACTCCGATCTTGCACATAACGATCCTGAACCGACAATGTCGTCCGCATAGTAGACAACATTAAAAGCCTGAAATAAACCTTTTTTTCGTGAGTTGCGATGCAGTGACCGCAGCTTGACCCTATTCCCAAACCAAGTATTGCGAAAACCCGAGTTAACAAGTCATGCTCGGAGATTCCTTGAAGATTACATTCATTTCATTCATTGAAACACATACAATTTACCGATTTACCAGAAGAGGTCAAAGCTTTAAAATGGCTGCCCTGAAATATTGCAATTTTAGACATGTCATATTCACGCCAGCCACGGACGTACGGTGCAACCTCCACGGCGCCGTACACGGCGCCGTGTCGCCGTACGCGGCACCGTACGCGGCGCCGTGCCGCCGTCGTCGCGTATACGGTACCGTGCGCGGCGCCGTGCTGCGGCGCGGCGCCGCGCCGTTTCACGGCGGCCGGCGCCGCACCGTAGACATGGGGCCACGGCCTAAGTGTTTTTGCTGATATATTTTTCTATCCCAATAAATCAGGCTTGAAGAGAAAACCTGTTTTTTTTTAATAAATCAACCCCCAGACCTCTAGTTCCCGGAGGTTTAACACGGCCCTAAACCACCGGGGTTAAAAACTTGAAATTTTGACAGTAGGTTCCTTTTGTAACGTAGACATCCACTAAAAAGGGATTTCTCGAAATTCAACCCCTAAGGGGTGAAATAGGGTATTTAAGTTCGTATGTAAATCCGTCATTTTTGAAGTAAGAAGCATGAAATTCTATCTTAGAAATTATACATTAGTACGGTTTCTGATTAAAAATAAATATACTCATCGTTCATTTTAATGACACCACCGTAATGTTGGGATGCCACAATTAGTAACTAATAATACCTACAATATGAGAAATAGTTTTAAACATACTCGTTTTCATTAGTGGTGATTATTATTATAACTTTTGTTAGCGACACTACAATTTAATCGTTAAGGAGTGATTCTATCATTACAGTTATCGCTAATATTGGTATGTCAGGATTGTGAGCAAGGTAAATGTAGTAAATAAAACCAACATAGACTCTCCACCACTGAGAGTACTTGTATTTGGGTTAGTGTTAGTAACATGAACTAGATCACAATATAATACTTTAGATAATTATTACAAGATCATAAAATAAGGACAAGCTAGTCAGATATAAAAGGTCAGACTTCTTCAGCTGATCTACACAGAATACTCTAGCTAGACGAGTGTTCCGTCGTACGGTCCAAGCACGGGGGGATCACTGCGAAGAAAATTTTTCGACCGTCGTCTCTATGGCTCATATAATCACTCTGACAACTACCTCATCCCCTCTGACTCATACTTCGCCCCTTTGACGCCCTGTGACGCCATCTTGATGCTATGACGTCACTTTTATCTCTATTCTATGAAGTCTATGGACTGATCTGTCAAACTAACATTATCAAAATATCAATAAAATTTATTTATTTACGTATTTAGCGTATCCTCTAAATATTCTTACTGAAATATACTTTGAAAAGCTGCAATTGTGTGCAATAAGTGATGTGCTGTGGGTTGTCAGAGAAATGGAAAGGCCGTCATGTTTTTTGAAACGTAGGACTCTTGTGCTTAAAGTGCATCAAGTTGGAACATTCACAGGGCTTGACTTTTCAATAACTGCAAGAACTTAATTTTTAATGCAGAACTCAAAAGTTTCCAATGCAGGAAGGACTACCAATAGCTCGGTGATCAAAGCTCTGTCTTTCAATCATCAATGAAAAGTTTGCTGGAAGACGGAGTGACTAAACTGATGCTAGTGAAATAATTGGTGGTGAGTGCTACCTACTAATGTGTGTAAGAGTGAATAATAAACTACAACCAACCATTATTTGTATTTTTGACTAAAATGTCTTAATAATTGAACTTATATTTAAATAAAGTTCAAGATGCAATTATGTGTGAATAAGAAGCATGTGCAGGAACATGATTATGTAAAATACTGTACATAATGGAATAAACATAATTGATTAATCTTTTTTCCTCTTCCAGATGATGTCATTGTAATGAATGGTGATTCATTAAATATAACCTACGCCCCACCTTACCGGATAAAAGGAATTAGAAATAATTTCCTCACAAAGAATATAAAACATAATAATCAAATTTCCAAATGGAGTAACATAGTGGATGTATACAAAGGACTGCAGTCACAATAATGTGAGATTGCTTCATAAATTAAATGATCAATACTTGGTTCCTGAAAAAAATCAAATAGATGAAGGTATGTATGTATTTAATTACTGCAGACTAAAACCAATAAGTCGAGTCACGAGAACCAATAGTTGTAGTCAGTTGCAATGATGATATTATTATAAAACTTTCAACATTCAATGCATAACAGCATTACTTTTCCTGGCAAGCAGTGCGAGCACGGTTCTTTGATCGATAAACTTCTCGACTCGATAAAAGTTTAAACATACCGAATTTTATCGAGAGTCGGTAGCACGGAACTTGCCTCGGTATCTTTATCGAGCCTTGTCGACGGCTGTCTTCTCGATAGCTTATCGACTTTTCAAAATGGCAACACCATATTTAAAAATATGATTCACTCATGTAGACTTTATTTTATTTACGAAATAATCTTTTCCTGGTTATTTCTCGCGACTGAAAACTATTTCGTTATATTATTTTGTTAGAAATATTGTAAACATTTTTTATAATCTTTGTAAGATTGTAAAAAATATTTAAAATATAATTTTAGTGGCATACAGTCTGTCAAAAAAGAGTAGAAAAATTGGGGGCACCACCAGTCATACATTACTGAATTAAACTCAAATTCATGTCTTTCTCCAAATTCCATTTGTTATGCTAAAATAGTTTCAAAGAATCTTTATCTACCAACTTTTAACTGACGACAACAATTCGTGATAATTCGAGAAATTTACCAATAAGAACTGTCAAAACTCGACATAATCGATAAGATTTGTCGATTATATCGAGGCCTCGATATAATACGTTCTGAGCTACCTTTGTCGTTATCTTATGTCAAATTTGACGTTTAGAATAGATAAATTTCTCGAATCGACTCGATAAAAAGAACCGTGCTCGCGCTGAAGTTCATGTAAATATTTGCATTAGGTGTCCAATAGCAATACAAATAAATCATCTAACAACCATGACATATAATATAAGTCATGGTTGTTTAAATAATATTATGTATTTTTTTAACTGGTATTTGCACTTCTTTCCACTCGTCTATCTTTAAAGCTATTAATAATTTAATAACAGTGATTTACTTTGTTTTAGGTAAAGAACTGCATTGGAGTGTACAGTAAAACGGTACCAGCCACTTTATCCTAGGCGGCTTGGTTTAGTAAGTTGTAAAATTAAAAAAATAAATATATTTTACAGTAACAAAATGCATTCTTTTCTTTTTTTATATAATATTCCTGTTTCTAAAATACAACAAGAACCAGTAAATTACTAAGGAGCTACGTATAGCAAAAATATAGAGCTCAAAAGACCAGTATTCGAATCTAAAATACACGAAATTCAGCTTAAAAGACTTGTGTTCGTGTTAGTTTGACGAATACTGACACGCCCACAATTAAAAGGTAAAAAATTTGCGAGTGAAAATGTGAGGTCCACAGATAAGCAAAATGTCCATTTTTTTGTTAGGGAGTGCGCCGTCTGATTGTATCCCTATCTAGTCTGTGGGTCCAAGAAGCAATCCTCCTCCGGGCGCACCGAGTCACCGAGCGAGCCGGTCTCCTCCCTCCAACGGGCAGTGGTGGTCCGATGTTGACGTCATGGTTAGTTAGGTGGCGGACAACAGATGGCGCTCACTCCACGAAGTTCCCGACACTTTAAACATTGTATTAATTTAATATTTTAAAATATTTTCATCTAGTTTTAAACCTACATTTCAATGTCAACCTTGATTTTGATAAATCATGATTGTATTCAAGGCGTAATTTCAGTCTGAACTTAGCAACCGGATGACTCTTGTATTTGAGTTCCTGAGGCAATTTGGAAACTTTTTTGTCTGGTAGTACCTCATAACCCCAAAATGGACGGAATCGGAGAAAAAGGGTGGGGGTCAAAATGTAAAAAAAAAATTGTTTAGAAACCGAATGGAAAGGCGGTAGTATTAAAGTACGCGTACTCACTATTGTATAAAAAAATTGTCATCCGAAACGTACAGACGGTTCACAAGAACGGATTTTTTTAAAATCGAAAATAATTGTCGTGTAGCAACCGGTTGCGCCTTTGAGGAAAATTCTTGTTTTTGTGTAGAGATGCTATAAAAATATTGTCATCCGTTTCTGCTAGACGCTTTTTGAGAAATTAAAGGTTAAAGTGTTGAAAATGTTCGATTTTTTACGCGCTTTTTCAAAAATCATAAAAAAAATGTTAAAATTGTTAAAAACGGATGACGTTTTTTTCTACATGTTCTCAGAGGGTCCAACTATAATATGTATCAATGTCATCCGTTTTTATAACATTTAACCCCATTTTTCAACCCCTAAAGGGATTGATAATATTGTACGCTATCCGCATACCATCAGAAACTATTATACCCTCAATTTTATGATTAATATCGCACAAAAGTAGGCTAGTACGTCAAGATTACCAGTTTGTATGCAGAAGTACTTATCCCTATACTGGATCTCTATAATGGGTTTGCCTTTAGGTAAAAGAAGGGTAAAATTTACAAAAATACTGTAATTAATCATTTAGGAGAAAAAATTATTCAAAGTTGGGGAGAAATCAAAAATCACATATGGCAACCCTGGGTTGATTGAATTGACTTAATAACTTACAACTTCTCAAATCTAAAGTTTTGCAAAATTTTAACATGTTTTAACTTAACCACCTTTTCATATTTATTTACCTAATGTTTTACGGTTGTTTAACAAGTGATTCTAACAATATAAACAAAAAAAGTGATAGTTTTTTTACTGATGGTCAATTTCGAACATTCTTTCTATTGTGATTATGTGCAAAAATAAGCTTGTTTTATAATTCTCTCTTACTTTACGTATAAGTTGGATATTGTGCTAGTTCGTAAGATATATTGTTAAATCGATGTGTAGGTAAATAAAGTTATTAATTGAGCCATCAATCAATCGTTACAACGAATTATTTCGGTTACAAGAAATGCAGTAAGTAGCTTGGAAAAATAATGCCATGTACGCTCCAGATAATAGAAGAAAGGAAGCCAGAGATGTTATTTACCGAAGCAATTCAAGTCTTGACTTGATATATGGTGAGCATCCCTCGGGGAATGGCTTACGACGGGAGTACGGAAGTCATGGTTCAATCGACGTAATTGGAGGCGCAAACGACCGGTTACCAGCGATGGTACACAGCTACAGCGGTGTGTCTGCACCGGACAAGACTCCAGGCCTTAACCGCACCGTCGATAGATTCACTGATAGCCTTACCAGTGACCATGCAGATGGACCAGCACCCAGATCAAGTGCCAGTCCAAAACCTCGACTCAAACTGAATAAACTGTGGGGTGGAGCAGCACCTGCATTAAGCCGGCCACCCCTAGATGATGGAAATCTTTCAGCAATAACTGACAGTAACAAAAGGAAGCAGTTTGCTCACTATGACTGTCAATCACTAATGGCCAACCTAAGTTATGCAGCTGAGATCCGTGGAGCATTACTAAGCAGACGTCGTAACACAACAACAGGAGCATCGGCTGCATCTTTGCTTGCAACTCGTGGTGTGCCTCCTGGAGAAGAAGCAGCACCAGACACAGGGGATGGAAGATCAAATGAGTTATTAGAAAGCTGTCCGTTCTTTAGAAATGAACTAGGAGGTAAGACAATTTTTGATATCATAAGATTTACTAAAGCACAACTATATTATTATACATATTATAAATTAATAGAAAAAAGCAGTATGTACAGAGTTTAACAATACAAACAAAGTAAGTAGTTGCAATAATTATCTTTTTGCATTACTTTTAACTTACTACAAAATAACCATTGTGTCATTTCTGTGAATCAGGGAATCAGGTGACACAAATTAAGCTCTCACACTTGACATTGTTATTGGAAGACTTCATTATTTATGACTTATACCTAGTTGACACTAAAATATGTAATCATCTAGTAGATATACAAACATTTTTCCCATGGTAGAAGTTATGTGATTTTTAAAATCAATTTTCATAATGTCCACATAATTATTTCCAGGCATTTTTGTTTTATATTGAATTCAGTATGAAGTGTGTAAGTGGTGGTTATAACAGTAACTGGCATGTTAGCTTTATGAGCACACACAATTGTGTATAAGTAGGTAGTGACAGGAAGGCAGCCAATTGTCTATACACATGATAACACATTTCCCTCAGTTGACTTACAATTAATTGGTGCAGGATGCCAAGCAGCCAACACATTTGACAGTTAACTTTTTTACTCATGGGAAAATGCCCAACCCAGTTTAAAATATCCAGCTCTGCAATAATTTGCTTTCTTAAAAATTTTAACAATATAAACATTCTATTAATTGCAATATAATGAAAACGATAAAATTGACAATTTGTCTTTGGTTTTCTTGTTAGTAGACTGCATCTACAGTATGTTATTAAAATATCTTATTTATAAACAATACAATGCTATTTATTACTTAATAGCTATTCAATGCCATGTAGCTGTCTTGTCGTAGTACAGGCTAGTTCTAATTACTTACTACATTACAAACATTTTATGCATCCATTCAATATAACTTATTCATTAATGCAATAATTACTGCACAGCCGGTTAGTCATGCGTTAACACTGTACACTTGTTAACAATAAAGAATTATCTTGCATAAAATATTGTAAGATTAGACATCTTTGAAATACATATTTTAGAAATATCATTTATATTTTGGAAACTACACATTCTAGTGTACCTAGTGAACCTAGTATAAATACTTAACATTTTACATTGAGTATGATATAGTTTTTTTTTATAAATTTTGTAGAAAACATTTTTGTCTCAAGACTATTATTTGTATGAGTCATACTTAAAGCTCAGGCATTAGGGTCATTGTTATGTTAAAAAGATACACTTGCTATCCCAGTCCATTGTATAAAGAATAATGGCAAGATTACCCCCAAATTTTAAAAAAAATATCTAAATGTGTTGTGTACAATAAATAACTAATTAACTAATAATAATAATATTTTTAATAATATTTTTGGGACATTTTCTACACAGCACCATCTAGTCCCAAACTAAGCAGAGCTTGTACTATGGGTACTAGACAATGGATACAATACTTATATACTTTTTTTTGTAAATACATACTTATAATACATAAAAAAATTAACTAATAAAAAAATAACAGTCAAGATACCCATCATATTCCATTATTAGGTGAGTTACTGGTACTGTATTGAACTGTACTCGGTGCAGTGTAATGTACATCCACTTTTTATAGTAAAATTGTTGCACTTTCATTTATTACTTCTTTTTTGTTCAGAATATTTGTCACTAACACAAGTGAAAATTAATTGTAGGTGTAACATTGTTAATTAATTCCTATTTGAAGTTCAAAGCTTTTTTTCTAATATGCATTTAGAAGCGCTTATGAAACATTATGAATTTAGTTTATTTATCAATGAATATAACTTGTGGATTTGATGTCTATGGATCAATAGTAATATTATGATGGTCTAAAAGATGCAATTACATAAAATGCCACAAAGAAAGGAAATTTTATACCATTGGAAAAAAAATGTCCTAAATAAGTCACAAAAAATAAAATAAAGGACCATCCACACCAAGCCAAAAAAAACCGGCCAAGTGCGAGTCGGACTCGCGCACGAATTATTTTATTAAACATTATTTATAAAAACGGCAAAAAAGTCATGTTTGTTGTATGGGAGCCCCACTTAAATATTTATTTTATTCTGTTTTTTAGTATTTTTTGTTAGAGCGGCAACAGAAATACATCATCTATGAAAATTTCAACTGTCTAACTATCACGGTTCATGAGATACAGTCTGGTGACAGACCGACAGACGGATGGACAGCGGAGTCTTAGTAATAAGGTCCCGTTTTACCCTTTGGGTACGGAACCCTAAAAACACCAAGAAATGTTTGTCATTTATTGAATTTTACCAAACTTTGTATAGCATGAATCTGTTTTCATTCAGTTTATGCAGTTTCAAACCCTGTTTGTTAACTTGGTGTGTATGCAACATAACGCACGCAAAATACGCGCTCAGACGTGGAATTGCGGAAACTAGCCCATTACACCTTATACCTCTACCTACCTATAATGATTTTAAAATAGAAGAAGCTAGTACTGCAAAGTTCTTTGGTATAACTATAGATAGTAAATTAAATTGGAAACCTCATTTGGAAGAAATCTGCAAGCGATTAAGTAAATCTGCATAATAATATGCACTCTTTCAACTATCGAAAAAATTAAATACTGAGACACTATTAACAGCATATCATGGGCTAGTCGCCTCAGTTTTGCGATATGGTGTTGTTTTTTGGGGGCAGTCAACTAATAGGGAGCTTGTAATCAGAATGCAAAAACGATGTATACAGTCAATGTATGGTTTAAAAACAATAAATAGTTGCATTCCATATTTCAAAAAGTTTAAAATACTAACCCTACCAGCTTTATACATCCTGGAAATTGCATTGTTTGTAAAATTCTCACTTATTTCAAAAATTGTCTGCAGTTAAAAAAACCCCCATACGTGCTCAATATGTTAATAAATTATGTCTTTTAAAATGTAAAACTTCATTAATGAAAAAGAGCTTCTTTGGTTTGGCTCCCCAAGTTTATAATAAAATACCCGAGTTAATAAAATGTATGCCTTTACAAAAATTTAAAAAGTCTCTTATTGGGTTATTGCTTGAGAAATGCTACTATACAATAGATGAGTTTATAAATGACAAATCACTATAATTTATACGTACCTACATTATTTTTCCTTTTAAGTTTTTGCTATTTTTTATGTTGTTTCCGTACCTACTTAACATTAGTATGTCATTAATGGCAAAACATAGTCACAGAATAAATAGTACAAGACATAGTGCACTACCATCCTAATTATTTAAGATCTTAAATGTAAATACCTATGTTTAACAAATAAATGATTCTATTCTACCTCTTACACAGCAATGGGAGAAGAATTTAATTTTTTAATGCATTTTTAATCAATAACTGATGTTATGTGATGTTTGTGTTAAGTATCAGTATTATCTAAGGTTTCTGGAGGAACAATACCTTGTTTGTGTATAACACACAGGTTTGTGTGTGTCATGAATGACCTCACTAATATAAAAAAGTGAAAGTTTAGATATTTGTATTAATAGCACTGTAAAAGCGGGTAGATTTAGTTAAAATTAGGTGTGTGAAAACTGTCAACTGACGTTTGGTTTTGTTTTTGCTGTCAAACAATTTGATACCTAGTTTTTGTAAACAAAAACTCTGAATAAAAGATTCAGTTGCAATTGATAAAAGTTTCTGTTAGTAGAATTGCCCCCCAGGAGGCAAGTCTCCCATCTGAGGATGCGTGATAGAAGCCTTCAGCCAACAAGGAATGCGTCGAAACAACACATTCTGTCTATGTACTCTCGATGGATGGCTAATAGTGCATCTAGGTTGCCTTTCCACCAGAGATGTGCTATGCATCTATGCTGCGAGAATGTAAAAGCTAAGCTACGAAACTGTGACCGTTTCCACTAATGCTAAGCTATGTAGCGGAGCGAGTAAGACGTGCTATAAAAATGCGCCGCCGCAAGGTAGCTGTGCGAGAAAGATGCGCAGCTCAACCTATGCGACGTATCGACAATAGGGAAGGCACGGGGAGCGGCGGTGCACATAGCTACACCACTCGCGACCATCCATAGCACGCATCCATAGCACGCATCCATAGCTCGCATCCATAGCATGCATCCTTCCATATAAAAAACGTAACTTAGGTGAATCAGTTTCCACTAGTGCTATGTGGACCAATTAATATGATTGGTGGATATCAAACGCAACCATAGCAACGTTGCATAGCACAACTCTGGTGGAAAGGCACCCTAATGCCAATATGTCTCGAACGGCCACTTCCGACTGGATCGTCGACCGCATTGCTCTAAAAGCTGTCATAATAAAAGAAAAACATTTAAATTCGAGCTTTCCCTTTTATTCATTTTCAGGTGAAGAAGAACGCTGTGTATCATTATGTTGGAAGACAGCTCGTGGTGCTATACTTGGCCAGTCCGGAGGCTGGCACCGTCCTCGTGCTGCTTACGGGATTTCCATGCTAGAGTTTCCCCCAAGCCACACACATTGGCGACATGGCTGCCCATTCGCCAGATCCGTTTCACCATTTCCTATAGAGAGCCAAGATCTTGGCGCTTTATACTTTAGGAATTACTTCTACAATCAACGTAAGTTATTCATTTTTTTTTAACTTTCCTTATATTTCCCACAGAATGTGATAGTGACATAGCCATTGTGCGAGGCCTATGATTATTATTATCTTTATCATAAAAACACAAATCTTTGCCTGGAAGTGTAACCGTAGAATAATTCCAGTGGAATTATAGAATTTGTTGAAAACTACTCTTTTTTTATTAGCTCATCAAAATTGGTTTGGAATGGACGAGAATCTGGGGCCAGTGGCGATATCTATAAAGAAGGAGAGGGTGGAGCTACGTCGCGGAGGCGGCGACGTGTCTGCGCCCGCGTCACAGCTGGCGTGGCAGTACCGCCTGATCGTGCGCACGTCCGAATTGCTCACGTTACGTGGCTCCGTGCTTGAAGATGCGCTGCCCACTGCTAAACCCAGCAACAACAGCGCAACTTACAACACTAAAGATGTATTGGAATACATCGCACCGGAATTACAAGTTGGTTGTTTAAGGTATGTCATGCTTTGCTTATGTGAAAGTATTGATATAACGATTCCGATTCATCGATTGAAGATTACCGACATTTAGCTATTAATCACTAAAGATACGGTATCTTGTATTCAACGTAACACGTCGAATACAAAATAAACAGTACAAGGTTTCGGGGATTAGCAGCGGCATTTAAAAAAATCGCGTGATTTTTTAAAATACGTTTTGCTTTAAATTTTAATCGTCAGTTTCTCCCTTTCAGCCTCTTTCAGGTTGCGCCACAGCACCTGGTTCTTGCCCTTACATTTTACCCAAGCTCTCATAAGTTATCTCTTGGAAACAGACATTCAATTCAATATCTTATATGAAATACAATCTTTTACAGCTTGGTAAAATTTAAACACTGATATACACACGATACATTATCATTCAGTTTTATGGGAAAATTATGCCCTAACTAAGTAATCATATATTTTCAGGCTTGGCATCAGCAATGGTGGGGCTGAAGAACAACTTCTACGACTAGACGAACAATGTGTTACCAGACACTACAAAGTTGGAGTCATGTACTGCAAGAGTGGCCAGTCAACTGAAGAAGAAATGTATAATAACCAAGAAGCTGGACCTGCTTTTGTAGAATTTCTCAAAATGTTGGGTCAAACAGTTAGATTAAAAGATTTCGACAAATATAAGGCTGGGCTGGACAATAGAACTGACTCGACTGGACTGTACTCGGTATTCACAACGTACCAGGGCTGCGATATAATGTTTCACGTTTCGACTATGCTTCCATACACGCCGAACAACAGACAACAGTTATTGAGGAAACGCCACATAGGCAATGATATAGTAACTATTGTCTTCCAGGAACCGGGAGCTGCTCCGTTCACTCCGCGGAACATTCGTTCACAGTTCCAACATGTTTTTGTTGTAGTTAGAGCAATAGACCCATGTACAGAGAATACGCATTATAGTATAGCTGTGAGTCGTGCAAAAGAAGTGCCTTTATTCGGACCTCCGATAAAAGATGGTGCGATTTACCCTAAGGGCGAAGCGTTCACTGACCTACTTTTAAGTAAAGTAAGTTTTTATAATAAAGTAGTCTTCTCAAAATAATGCTTTATTAGTTTGTTATTAATAAATTACCGTCATCTTTTTTAGGTTATAAACGGCGAAAATGCTGCAATCCAATCACCAAAGTTTAGTACAATGGCAACGCGTACGCGTCAAGAGTACCTGAAAGATTTAGCGAAGAATTATGTTACGGCTACCACTGTTGAAACCGGCCAAAAGTTTTGTAAGCGCCATTTCTAAGCATTTTATTCATGAGAAAAAAAAATCATTTGTATATTTTATGTTTTTTATGTTACAGCTATATTCTCATCATTGCTAATGAAAAGCGGCAACAATTCCACGAACAGCACTTTAATCACTCGTTTGGACAATTGTACGAACGACGTATTAGTGGGTGGCGCGCTGTGTTTTCACGTGAGTTCATAAATAGTTATTTATACATATACAAGATTAATCAGAAAGGGGGTACTAATCCAAAAGGGTATTAAAGTACCCATAATAATGAATCACTTTTGTTCTGCAACTTTCCCCAAAAGTCAACAGTTTATGAGAAATAACTGATCAAACTTTTCATAAAACATACGCTAAGATCTGTCTATGCTCCCATATAATATGCTGTGTTTATATTTTATGTCATATTTAGGGTCACAGATTAGAATATCCATTTTCGGAATTCGTAACTAAAATAAGGCAAAATATTTTTTGAAAAAACTAAAATAAAAATCATTTTTCATGGAAATACCTAAAAATAATCGAATTTTGAAATTTTTACATTCGCTTTAAAACAGTCATCAGTGATACTTTAAGTGGCCCGCGGATTAGTACCCCCTTTCCGACTAACCTTGTATACATAAACAAATATACTGAACAAGTCGTAACCTAATATTCTTGCACAGTCTAAACCGCTAAAGGTAGTAACTTGAAGTTTGGAGAGCGATTATCAGAGAGCGAGAGAGTATTTTTAGCTAAAAAGCGCACTACAAACGGTTTTTTTTAAACCAACTCTTATGTGGATGAAAAAGGGTGATAAAGTTTATGAAATTTACAAACTATAACACCCCATTTATTCTCCTTTTTCGGGTAGTTTCATATATACACATATTTTGTTATTTACTTTATTTATGCCTGGTTTCAAGTTTATAAACCCACGAAATAAGATTTTTCATATAGGTACACTTTATCACCCCTTTAATGGTGGATTTTAATAATATCCGTTTTTTGTGGGTAGTCTTATTTTCGTCATCAGCACCACCGAAAACAATAGAAAAGATACTGAAGAATAATTCACATGGATTCACACTCTTGGATTTGTGAACTGGCTTCATGTTCCTGTAATTTTAATGAAATGATAAATGCGTGCGATGTATGATTTCAATCAGATTCGCATTCATAATCACAAAACGAAAGCCCTAGAATGTTTGTCCCGAGCTGGCATACTACAGCCCTGAACATTACTAGGATCCATTGGCTTCTAATATTCCGTTAATAATAATAATTGTCAGTTATAAATTATTTTAGGTTCAAGTTCAAGATGAAGGAGCTGGTGGTTCCCTGCTAGACTGCATCATGGGCGTGTCAGCTGATTCGGTAGTTTTCGTCGAGGACAACACGCGTCAAATCGTTCTAGCTCTACCTACTACCTCGTTGCTAGGTGAGATATCTTACTATCAATGTCACGTTGCGTATTTATCTCATTCACGTATTCAAATTAGGTCTCGTCCGCACGGGAACATGCTCAAGAGAGCTATAACGTCACATTTTGTGGAATACAAAATATGATTCTACAAATATGATGTTATTAGTCCCTTTGGTGTATGAGCCGCTCAGTAAAGTTGTCATTGATGAAATAGTGGACGCAGTGGAAGCATCATAAACTATTTATCCCCTGCGACTCCACAAATTAATTGGTTTACTGTTAAGTAACCATTCTGTGCAGTGGCGTGCCTAGGGTTCAAAGTTAGGGCAAGCCCACGAAGCAAATACAAAGAGGAGATGGCATAAGCAACTGTGAACCGTGATACCAATGTAGAACCATTCCGTCCTCACGGTGGGCGTGGCCTATCAGTCTGTCGGCACTCGTCTTGTAAACATTACGTTCCCGCTCCCATTCCATTTTATCATTATTTATTATTTTCGTTGTCATTTAAAAGAAAAAGATGAAGTGTTGTGTGTTATCTTGTAAAAACTACTCAGATAAACGTTTTGGTACCATGGATGGCATCACATTTCACTCGTAACTATTTTTTTTCGACATTTATTAGATTCGTTCTAGAAAAATCTATTGTTATCACGTCTCGTACAATAGTTTTACTGCTCGACAAAAGATGGCGCACCCTATTATAACATGAATAACTAACAACTACGTAAGAAATATTCATATCTTTATAATTATAATGTATTAAAACAGATTTAAGATTTTTTTAAAGCCTTTTTGTTGACAAAAATATCGTATTATTGTTTTTTATCACTATTTTAAACCGTGATATTTCGGTCGCCATCTATCGTGGGATAGTGTAAACAATATGAATAGACAGGTCCGTACTTAGAATTCAATTATTTAATTACGATGTGTGGTGATACGTGAAGTTTTAATTTTTATTCAATAATGGTGAACGAGGCCTGCATAGTTCCTTGATATTTAATTAAATTTAGATTATACTCGTATTTCAGATTTCCACCCGAAGATAATCTCAAACAGAAATGGATAAAACGAAGGCTTAAACCGCCTTTTATTAAGGGGGAATTTGTACAGAGTGTCTTTTTATTCACTGCAGTAAGCAGTAATTCAGTCCAAATAACTATGAGTACAAAAAAAATTGACCATCGCCGTATCCATTTGATGTAGGAACTCGATTTGTTTTTCGAGAATTTCAATTTTAAATTAAAAGTACAAAAAAATAATTCTGTAATAAATTTCTGTTGTAAATTGTGTACCGTATGTTATGTACATTATAGGCATGATATCTTAATTATTTTCACTAAAATTCCACTAAAATCTACAGTTAACAAAAAATCGACTTGAATACAATTATTTAGCGGGGTGGTTACTTATTACTGTGTGAAGATTTTTCTTATTTATTACATTTTTGTTCACAATCTTTTTGTAATTTTTAAACCAGCTCTGCCGTAGGCTGGTATAAAAATTCTAAGTACGTCCCTGTCGTAACATACTACTACAACTACGAGGACATCTAGCGTGAAATAGCTGAAATACGTATTAGTTACCGATGTACCCGAAGCGTTTAGTTTTTCCTATTCACTACTAGATGGAAAACGTGAAAGTAGGCGTAAGTAGGCGGGGTGTAACCTTAGAATAAGTACTAAAGCATAGAAGGAGCGCTACTTACCATAAACGAATCAAAATATAGCCATGCTATTTACTCATATGGCGGACTCGCTGTTGTCAGAGCGGGAAAGATAAACTTTTGACAGGCCGTAAAAAATAATTTTGTAACCTTTTGTACAGAGACTAGGGATGAGGGTATTCACACTATTAGATTATAGCTATCGATAAAATAAAGTCATCGTATAATGTATATTACGAAATATCTGAAGTGGTATTGTAAGACCGAAAGAAGGTGACTATGATTATGTTAACCAAATAACAGCCATGCCGGATATTGCCATAGTACATTTAAATACTTACTTCTTAGAAAGTTATAATGACAAAAGTAAAGTCATAATATCATTATTATTCAGCCGAAAGATGCCCACTGCTGGACGTAGGCCTCTCCCGAGCATCATCATTTCGACTGGTCCTGTTATTATCGCTATCAATAAATAAAGTCATCGTTTAAGTATAAATGTCTATTATTTAATTTGCAATTACTAAACGCTTCACAAAAGTTAAATACATTATTATTGAGTATTCCTTGTAATGTACTTGGACATGCACGTTTTTTTCTGTCACTAGAACGGCGCCACGTGGTCTCAGGTAAGTTGTCTATTTCGAGGCGCTGGAAATTTTAAACAAAATAATGATTGTTTTATATATAACTAGCGACCCGCCCCGGCTTCGCACGTGTACGTTTAATAGCTTAAAACTTTCCTCTTGAATCACTCTATCTATAAAAAAACGGCATCCCTAAAAATACAAGATTTTAAAGATAATTACGGTACAGAGGTGTAAAATTTAGTGGCACCAAATGCAAACTGATTGAGAAGTAAGTTAATCATCGTTTATTTAATACGTTAATTTTGTTTAGATTCACTGTTCTCCTAATTATTTTATCTATCAGGCTTGAAGATTACGACTGTATTAACAGCATTTATTTGAAAGATAAACAAGACAATGAAATATTATCTGAAATAGTCTATTGTATGAATGGCCGAAAGAAGATGTCGAACGTAATGTTGCAAGAAAAAAAAGATTTTTATTTTTTTATTTTCAATCAAGCTAAATCCAGTGCGGGGTTAATCTGTCCCAATTTTTTTTAAAGAAATTACTCGAATTCTTTTATTTCCTGTAGACATGCAATTCAATAAGAACTTAGGCTTTTAAATTTAGATTGAAGGTATAATGTTGGTATAGAGTCCTCCTTCAGTCTCCGCCATTTGCCAGAACGAGTAAAAGAAGATAAAGTGAAATGGCTGGAGCAAATTCTGTGGTGCTTTCTTGGAACCCAACCAATTTCGTGAGCTACCACGGCAATCAATTTATTTCGAAAATATTCGTCACAGGGAAACTTAAATGAAAAAAAAAAGTATAAATACCTAATTAATTAAACCTAACACAAAAACACGTTGTCGATAGATTTATCGATACAATTTTCGCACCCCTTTAATAATTTCTTTGGCGAATATTCATATTGATAAATAGATAAGATTTAGATAGTTTATACTTATTTATTTTACTTCTTCTAAAAGGTAATGTCTTACTTTTACTTATTTAATGTATAATGAAATATATTTAAAGGAAAATCTATGAATAAACATAAAAATACTACGTACCTACTTGTGGAAACTGATATTTTCACTTTGATTTTTTGTACATCCCTTGCGAGATTTACATTTTTTTACTATTCAGGACGTAGCGCACACTCTTATTTATAAGAACAATGTGCACATATACAAAACACAATTAATTAAATATAAATTCTAGACTAAAATATTTTTTCAAATCACCGCGCCACTGACACAAGTATTATACGACAAAATTTAAAATGTCGTTGCCGTCTGACAGGGGGTACTAGTGGCGGGCAATTTAATTTGGTAGCTAGGCTTTGGCTCAAAATCTCGAAATTGCTCTTATTTGACAGATGCCCCTGTACGTTTTTCAAGTACTGAGGCGGCTTCTATGCTTTAGTACTTATTCTAAGGGTGTAACGTTCCCTTCACCCCGCAAAGTATCACGCGTCGTATGATAGGAAAATCGAATTACACCATCTCCTCTTTGTATTTGCTTCGTGGGCAAGCCCGATAGATTTTTAGGAAAAAAAAACCCTGACAATATTCGTTATTTTGCGAAATTACACAACTATTATTTTCACCCTAATAATAAATAGGGTGCAAATAATACAATTGTGTGATTTTGCAGAATCAAGTACAACTTGGTTTAAGAGCCATCTATGAGCATTACAGGTGCTTTTTTGCGCTCTTCGAGTTCGACGGGAAAAATGACACAATCGCCCGTCGCCGCCAATAGATGGCTCAGAAATAATTGATGAGCATAATAATTACGCAATGTTTATAATGTTGAAAAAAATATTGTTAATTTATATTAGACCCGATCTATATTTTTATAATGTGTACAAATCCCAAAAGTTTAAAAACAATTTATAATTACTTTCGATGTAAACAGCCATGTTAACTCTTCATTCTTCGCTTCTTCATTACTGCTGATGACAAACAACAAAGCTCACTGAAGGCATGGTATCACTAGATAGATTTACAGACATATCAGCAATCACATACCTTCGGTGGCGTTGATAAAAGCCGTTTGTTGTTTCGTACTATTTGTTTAGAGCAATTAATCCTGGCACCAGATAAGTTATTCAAATCATCGTAACCTGATGTATTCCAGGCGTTCGTATCATAAGAGAAAAATATGCAACACCAGCAGAATAATTTGTTTAAATGAGAGCAACCTACAATCCAAGGAGTTTTGTAAGCCGATCTATGAAAATGCCTACTAAGTGACTTTGATTTACTAGAAATACTCAAATCAGGAGTAGGTTTAGGTGAAGTAATAAAACGGTATTTGTCTGCAAAATTCAAAGTATTTACCTTCCCGAGTAACGATTGCACACACTTTAATCCATCACTAGGAACAATTATTTCCGAATTCATCTTATAAGGCAAATTACAAAGAAACTTAATCACAAACGTTAAAACAAACTAATAAAAGTTACACAATACCTACTTTAAATCACAGAAACTAAAAAAATATTTATCGCGTCACAAAGTGCTCCAATATCGCTCAAAACAAAATGTGAACTAATTTGAAATTGTATCATTTCTATCGAAATACAAACGTCGTGGCATCTATGTGCCTAAACACGCATGCCACACAAATTGCACTCGTAAACACACTGGCGTAATGTTCAATTTCGTCAAACTAACAGAGTCATAAGCCCGGCTTTTCCCTTCGTACAAATTAGCTATGTATACCTATATCTATCTATCGATCTATTCACGATTTATCAATGAAATTGAAGGAAAAGAGACAGACGTCTTAAGCCGCGTAAGAAGCCAGTGCGTGCGACCGGAATGCAAGATCTTGCAGGCGGTTTGGCAACGTTACGTTACGGAGGCCGGCCGAGGCGCGACGCGAAAAATATTGTTAACGTAAACCTGGCAACGTAGGCCACACGGAGGCTCGCTGTATTGCGCGCGGAGTTTAAACATATTTTTATTTATTACAGTAGGTACCTATTAGTTGTTATGAGACATGATGATTCAATTAAACTTTACATGAGTTTTTTTTTGTTTTTTTTTTATTAATCGCGCATTCCTGATGTAAAGCCGGGCTTTTCGGCTTGTATGGCCACTGATTCTGTGTCACTCACCAGTCGTTGCTTTAGGGATTAACGGAGAGCATGCCTCATTCGCCTTAGCGTGCTCGATGAGTACGACGCTTAAAAGTGTATTAACTTCAATACAAATAAAATTCCTCGTGTTCATTTATATCAGAAATGTCGAGGCATTTTCTAACGCGTGCTCTGTGTAAGAATGTGTTGTAAATTAGTTTTCACTTTAAAAACCTTTGTTAAATTTTATAGGATGGGTAGTAAGCGGCGGTTGGATGCGTGTCTACTACCACCGCGGTGAAAGTGTACGTCTACGAGGCGGTGCCGACGCGCTGCTGCGGCGCCTCGCAACAGTAGCGCCGCCGCACGCGCACACGCTGCACGAGATGACGCTCGAGCGCGGATCTAACCCGCAGCTCGGTATGTACCGCACTTGTACACTCCTCTACTGACGCGTATCTACTACCGACGCCGACGCGCTGCTGCGGCGCCTCGCAACAGTAGCGCCGCCGCACGCGCACACGCTGCACGAGATGACGCTCGAGCGCGGATCTAACCCGCAGCTCGGTATGTACCGCACTTGTACACTCCTCTACTGACGCGTATCTACTACCGACGCCGACGCGCTGCTGCGGCGCCTCGCAACAGTAGCGCCGCCGCACGCGCACACGCTGCACGAGATGACGCTCGAGCGCGGATCTAACCCGCAGCTCGGTATGTACCGCACTTGTACACTCCTCTACTGACGCGTATCTACTACCGACGCCGACGCGCTGCTGCGGCGCCTCGCAACAGTAGCGCCGCCGCACGCGCACACGCTGCACGAGATGACGCTCGAGGGCGGATCTAACCCGCAGCTCGGTATGTACCGCACTTGTACACTCCTCTACTGACGCGTATCTACTACCGACGCCGACGCGCTGCTGCGGCGCCTCGCAACAGTAGCGCCGCCGCACGCGCACACGCTGCACGAGATGACGCTCGAGCGCGGATCTAACCCGCAGCTCGGTATGTACCGCACTTGTACACTCCTCTACTGACGCGTATCTACTACCGACGCCGACGCGCTGCTGCGGCGCCTCGCAACAGTAGCGCCGCCGCACGCGCACACGCTGCACGAGATGACGCTCGAGCGCGGATCTAACCCGCAGCTCGGTATGTACCGCACTTGTACACTCCTCTACTGACGCGTATCTACTACCGACGCCGACGCGCTGCTGCGGCGCCTCGCAACAGTAGCGCCGCCGCACGCGCACACGCTGCACGAGATGACGCTCGAGCGCGGATCTAACCCGCAGCTCGGTATGTACCGCACTTGTACACTCCTCTACTGACGCGTATCTACTACCGACGCCGACGCGCTGCTGCGGCGCCTCGCAACAGTAGCGCCGCCGCACGCGCACACGCTGCACGAGATGACGCTCGAGCGCGGATCTAACCCGCAGCTCGGTATGTACCGCACTTGTACACTCCTCTACTGACGCGTATCTACTACCGACGCCGACGCGCTGCTGCGGCGCCTCGCAACAGTAGCGCCGCCGCACGCGCACACGCTGCACGAGATGACGCTCGAGCGCGGATCTAACCCGCAGCTCGGTATGTACCGCACTTGTACACTCCTCTACTGACGCGTATCTACTACCGACGCCGACGCGCTGCTGCGGCGCCTCGCAACAGTAGCGCCGCCGCACGCGCACACGCTGCACGAGATGACGCTCGAGCGCGGATCTAACCCGCAGCTCGGTATGTACCGCACTTGTACACTCCTCTACTGACGCGTATCTACTACCGACGCCGACGCGCTGCTGCGGCGCCTCGCAACAGTAGCGCCGCCGCACGCGCACACGCTGCACGAGATGACGCTCGAGCGCGGATCTAACCCGCAGCTCGGTATGTACCGCACTTGTACACTCCTCTACTGACGCGTATCTACTACCGACGCCGACGCGCTGCTGCGGCGCCTCGCAACAGTAGCGCCGCCGCACGCGCACACGCTGCACGAGATGACGCTCGAGCGCGGATCTAACCCGCAGCTCGGTATGTACCGCACTTGTACACTCCTCTACTGACGCGTATCTACTACCGACGCCGACGCGCTGCTGCGGCGCCTCGCAACAGTAGCGCCGCCGCACGCGCACACGCTGCACGAGATGACGCTCGAGCGCGGATCTAACCCGCAGCTCGGTATGTACCGCACTTGTACACTCCTCTACTGACGCGTATCTACTACCGACGCCGACGCGCTGCTGCGGCGCCTCGCAACAGTAGCGCCGCCGCACGCGCACACGCTGCACGAGATGACGCTCGAGCGCGGATCTAACCCGCAGCTCGGTATGTACCGCACTTGTACACTCCTCTACTGACGCGTATCTACTACCGACGCCGACGCGCTGCTGCGGCGCCTCGCAACAGTAGCGCCGCCGCACGCGCACACGCTGCACGAGATGACGCTCGAGCGCGGATCTAACCCGCAGCTCGGTATGTACCGCACTTGTACACTCCTCTACTGACGCGTATCTACTACCGACGCCGACGCGCTGCTGCGGCGCCTCGCAACAGTAGCGCCGCCGCACGCGCACACGCTGCACGAGATGACGCTCGAGCGCGGATCTAACCCGCAGCTCGGTATGTACCGCACTTGTACACTCCTCTACTGACGCGTATCTACTACCGACGCCGACGCGCTGCTGCGGCGCCTCGCAACAGTAGCGCCGCCGCACGCGCACACGCTGCACGAGATGACGCTCGAGCGCGGATCTAACCCGCAGCTCGGTATGTACCGCACTTGTACACTCCTCTACTGACGCGTATCTACTACCGACGCCGACGCGCTGCTGCGGCGCCTCGCAACAGTAGCGCCGCCGCACGCGCACACGCTGCACGAGATGACGCTCGAGCGCGGATCTAACCCGCAGCTCGGTATGTACCGCACTTGTACACTCCTCTACTGACGCGTATCTACTACCGACGCCGACGCGCTGCTGCGGCGCCTCGCAACAGTAGCGCCGCCGCACGCGCACACGCTGCACGAGATGACGCTCGAGCGCGGATCTAACCCGCAGCTCGGTATGTACCGCACTTGTACACTCCTCTACTGACGCGTATCTACTACCGACGCCGACGCGCTGCTGCGGCGCCTCGCAACAGTAGCGCCGCCGCACGCGCACACGCTGCACGAGATGACGCTCGAGCGCGGATCTAACCCGCAGCTCGGTATGTACCGCACTTGTACACTCCTCTACTGACGCGTATCTACTACCGACGCCGACGCGCTGCTGCGGCGCCTCGCAACAGTAGCGCCGCCGCACGCGCACACGCTGCACGAGATGACGCTCGAGCGCGGATCTAACCCGCAGCTCGGTATGTACCGCACTTGTACACTCCTCTACTGACGCGTATCTACTACCGACGCCGACGCGCTGCTGCGGCGCCTCGCAACAGTAGCGCCGCCGCACGCGCACACGCTGCACGAGATGACGCTCGAGCGCGGATCTAACCCGCAGCTCGGTATGTACCGCACTTGTACACTCCTCTACTGACGCGTATCTACTACCGACGCCGACGCGCTGCTGCGGCGCCTCGCAACAGTAGCGCCGCCGCACGCGCACACGCTGCACGAGATGACGCTCGAGCGCGGATCTAACCCGCAGCTCGGTATGTACCGCACTTGTACACTCCTCTACTGACGCGTATCTACTACCGACGCCGACGCGCTGCTGCGGCGCCTCGCAACAGTAGCGCCGCCGCACGCGCACACGCTGCACGAGATGACGCTCGAGCGCGGATCTAACCCGCAGCTCGGTATGTACCGCACTTGTACACTCCTCTACTGACGCGTATCTACTACCGACGCCGACGCGCTGCTGCGGCGCCTCGCAACAGTAGCGCCGCCGCACGCGCACACGCTGCACGAGATGACGCTCGAGCGCGGATCTAACCCGCAGCACGGTATGTACCGCACTTGTACACTCCTCTACTGACGCGTATCTACTACCGACGCCGACGCGCTGCTGCGGCGCCTCGCAACAGTAGCGCCGCCGCACGCGCACACGCTGCACGAGATGACGCTCGAGCGCGGATCTAACCCGCAGCTCGGTATGTACCGCACTTGTACACTCCTCTACTGACGCGTATCTACTACCGACGCCGACGCGCTGCTGCGGCGCCTCGCAACAGTAGCGCCGCCGCACGCGCACACGCTGCACGAGATGACGCTCGAGCGCGGATAATAATAATAATAATAATCTGGCGAGTCACCGTCTGCCAACAAATTTCAAATTTAAACTTGAAAGGCAGACGCCGTTTTCTTCCGGCAATAGAGGTTAACCGATCCACAAAACACCCCTTTCCATAGACCAGATATTTTTTTTAGCATATTTTACAATAGTTTTGCACCCACTTAGGACGGTCCATGACTGTACTCCAATAGTGCAGCCGTGGATAGTCCCCGGTTGGTGCCCCACCCCATTTTAGATTAAAGTTCTCAAAGGGGCCTCTGCGCGTTGGACCTGTGTCCCCGTGTATGCCTTCCAAAGGACCGGACATCTTCCACATGGAGGATGAGCCGTGATTTAAAGAGAGATACAAATAATAATAAAATAATAATAAAATATTTATTGTCGCCAGTTATACATTCATCTAATCTTAGAGTAATCTAACATATGCATCGTATAAATGTATTGCACAAAAGGTACTGCTACTGATTCCCAAACTAAGCTTGAGCTTGTATTTTGGGAAACAGTGTTCAGCCGCAGGAAGTGTCACTTAATAAAATACGAGTACATTGGTTTGAATGTCGCTGCAGTAGACGTATCTATCTAACCCGCAGCTCGGTATGTACCGCACTTGTTCTGTACTGACTCTATAATAATTTTCCAGGATTCCACGTACAGCCTGACGGTCTGGTCACACTAGTGGAGAGCACGGGATGCGCGGCGCGCGCGGGCATCAAGCGTGGTGCGCGTCTGCTCGAGGTGTGCCGCGCCGCCGTGGTCGCGCTGCACCACGAGCAGCTCGTCGACCTGCTCAAGACGTCCGACCCCGTCACGGTACGTTAACTTTCATAGAGCTGTGGATATTATTCAGCTTCCGTGATGTTAAATCCGTCCACTGTTGCAGGTGACGGTAACATTCGCGTCGAGTTCGTTGTGCCAGTGCTCGGCGGGGCTAGAGGAGTGGGCGCCGCTCGCCCGCGCGGACGCTCAGCAGCCGGGCCGGCCGCGACGCGCCTACGAGCGCGGCCACTCGCCGCCGCGCTCCGACAGCTCCGGATACGGGACAGGTACACTATACTACTACTGCTGCGTGCGACTGGGACTGGTATGAGCCCGGTAGATGCGGATATAAATATGTTGTTCTTGTCAGGCGGGTCATGTCGCAGCGGTCGGCGGTCTCCGCAGACGTCCCCTGCTCCAGAAGCGGCATTACGACGACGCTCACATGACGACGCCGCATCGCCGCGACATGCGAGGCATAAGCGCGCCTCCGCCAACACATCATCGCTTACCGTTAGTATATATTCAAATAGCCCTAGGGCCGAGGTCGGCAACCTTTTGAGTCGGAAGAGTCAAAAATTACAATTTACAAAATATCAAAGTTTTTAAAGAGCCACATAAATTTTTCTTACCAACAATAAATAGTACTTTCATAAATAAAGTATTTTCATAGTAAAACTAATCTATTTATTCATAAGAATAATATCTATCTATTCATATACAGGGTGGTAATTTGAGATGGGGCATGAAGGGCAACTACCTTAACCATATTAACTACAGGAAAACGTTCTTAGAAGACTACCCCTAACTTTTGGAATAATTACAATCGGCAGTCACACATTTTGAAAAAATGTACAGTCAGCGAGAAAAAGGGCTGTTTTCACAAATCTTTTTTATGATGTCAATCGATCCCATTTTCCATAAGAATCAAAAGAGTCTTCCGGACCAACTGAGGTTGGAGTACTAGAAACGTCAGAAATCGCAAAAAACTTATTTGAGATGGGGTAGTAATAAGGGCAGCTACCTTAATCGTTGTGGCTACAGGAAAATGTTCTTAAGAAACTGTCCATAATTTTTGTAAATATTACGAACTGCATTAAAAGATTTTGAAAATAAAAAACTTTTTTCTGCGTGAACGTAACTTTTAACGAAATGTTGTTTTTCGTGATTTCTGATGTTTCTAGTACTCTAACCTCAGTAGGTCCGGAAGAGTATTTTGATCCTTATGGGAAATAGGATCGATTGGCATCATAAAAAAAGTTTTGTGAGAACCGACCATTTTTTTGCTGACTGTACCATGTATTTTTTTCTTTTTTTTTTGTGCATTTCGAAATAATTTCAAAAATGATGGCCAGTCTCCTATCAACATTTTCTTCTAGCGACAACGATTAAGGTAGCCTTTATAACTAACCCATCTCAAATAGTTTTTTTGTTATTTCTGACGAAAATGGGATCGATTGGCATCATAAAAAAGTTTTGTGAAAACAGCCCTTTTTCTCGCTGACTATACTTTTTCTTTTCAAAATCTGTTAATGCCGATTGAAATTATTCCAAAAGTTAGGGGTGGTCTTCTAAGAACGTTTTCCTGTAGCTACAATGGTAGCTGCCCTTCATGCCCCATTTCAAATTACCATCCTGTATAAGTAGTGTTTTTTCACAACAAATTAGATACTATATACAGTGATGGACATATAATTAGAAACACCAAGTGTGACTTTTAATTTTAGTACAATTTAACTTGATAATTAATATTTTACGTATCATAGAGGGCTTATACCTATTTATCTATAATGTATCCACATCATGAAGTATTACTATGTCAGTTTTGGAAATAACATACAACCGTTTATGTAAAAACTATTATACTTTACAAATTAAATGAAGCAGCACAACGTACTAAGGTGGACAACTAATTAGAACAGAAAAAAAAAACATTAGCATAAATATGAACAAAGGTAACGAAACAATAAATAATGAAGTTAAATGGTACAAACGTTTTATAATAAACAATTAATGTTTGGTTGGGAAGCCTCTGCTGTTGATTACAGCTCTACAACGACGTGGCATTGATTCTATCAATGTTTCACACATTTCCAGGGAATTTTTCTCCAAATTTCTACAAATGCGTCTTAAAGTTGTTGTAGTATGATACTAGTAGGTAGTAGTACGATATTAGTGATATGTTTATTGGACGATGTTTTCTTTGCAATGTACCACAAACTTAGATTTGATCCAAATCTGGACTATTTGCAGACCACTCTAACACCGACACGACAATAATCAAAACCAAAAGAAACAACGTTAAAGCATTTATAAGAGACTAATTAGTATCAATGTTAGAGTGGTCTGCAAATAGTCCAGATTTGAGTCAAATCCAAGTTTGTGGTACATTGTAATTCTTCTTTGACAAACAGGTAGACCATGACCTGGATTAGAACATAGAATACTTATTATCCATACATGATGTAGTTCCCCTGGGATGCGAATGAAATCGCGGGCAACAGCTAGTTTGTAAAAAGCAAAAATTAAAGGCTTCTAAAATAGTAAAAGTTTGGTGTGCTCTCCAGGAGGACCTTATCCGTATGATGGACGCTGAGCTGGGCGAGGGCGGGCGCGGTACTGCAGGGAGTGCGGGCCCAGCAGCCGGGGCGGCGCCGCTGCCGCTGCCCGACGCGGCCGCGCTGGACTGGGCCGCGCTGGTACACACCGCCACGCGTGCTATGCTGCAGGTAACGTTACAGGGCGAGGGCGGGGGCGGGCGCGGTACTGCAGGGAGTGCGGGCCCAGCAGCCGGGGCGGCGCCGCTGCCGCTGCCCGACGCGGCCGCGCTGGACTGGGCCGCGCTGGTACACACCGCCACGCGTGCTATGCTGCAGGTAACGTTACAGGGCGAGGGCGGGCGCGGGCGCGGTACTGCAGGGAGTGCGGGCCCAGCAGCCGGGGCGGCGCCGCTGCCGCTGCCCGACGCGGCCGCGCTGGACTGGGCCGCGCTGGTACACACCGCCACGCGTGCTATGCTGCAGGTAACGTTACAGGGCGAGGGCGGGCGCGGGCGCGGTACTGCAGGGAGTGCGGGCCCAGCAGCCGGGGCGGCGCCGCTGCCGCTGCCCGACGCGGCCGCGCTGGACTGGGCCGCGCTGGTACACACCGCCACGCGTGCTATGCTGCAGGTAACGTTACAGGGCGAGGGCGGGCGCGGGCGCGGTACTGCAGGGAGTGCGGGCCCAGCAGCCGGGGCGGCGCCGCTGCCGCTGCCCGACGCGGCCGCGCTGGACTGGGCCGCGCTGGTACACACCGCCACGCGTGCTATGCTGCAGGTAACGTTACAGGGCGAGGGCGGGCGCGGGCGCGGTACTGCAGGGAGTGCGGGCCCAGCAGCCGGGGCGGCGCCGCTGCCGCTGCCCGACGCGGCCGCGCTGGACTGGGCCGCGCTGGTACACACCGCCACGCGTGCTATGCTGCAGGTAACGTTACAGGGCGAGGGCGGGCGCGGGCGCGGTACTGCAGGGAGTGCGGGCCCAGCAGCCGGGGCGGCGCCGCTGCCGCTGCCCGACGCGGCCGCGCTGGACTGGGCCGCGCTGGTACACACCGCCACGCGTGCTATGCTGCAGGTAACGTTACAGGGCGAGGGCGGGCGCGGGCGCGGTACTGCAGGGAGTGCGGGCCCAGCAGCCGGGGCGGCGCCGCTGCCGCTGCCCGACGCGGCCGCGCTGGACTGGGCCGCGCTGGTACACACCGCCACGCGTGCTATGCTGCAGGTAACGTTACAGGGCGAGGGCGGGCGCGGGCGCGGTACTGCAGGGAGTGCGGGCCCAGCAGCCGGGGCGGCGCCGCTGCCGCTGCCCGACGCGGCCGCGCTGGACTGGGCCGCGCTGGTACACACCGCCACGCGTGCTATGCTGCAGGTAACGTTACAGGGCGAGGGCGGGCGCGGGCGCGGTACTGCAGGGAGTGCGGGCCCAGCAGCCGGGGCGGCGCCGCTGCCGCTGCCCGACGCGGCCGCGCTGGACTGGGCCGCGCTGGTACACACCGCCACGCGTGCTATGCTGCAGGTAACGTTACAGGGCGAGGGCGGGCGCGGGCGCGGTACTGCAGGGAGTGCGGGCCCAGCAGCCGGGGCGGCGCCGCTGCCGCTGCCCGACGCGGCCGCGCTGGACTGGGCCGCGCTGGTACACACCGCCACGCGTGCTATGCTGCAGGTAACGTTACAGGGCGAGGGCGGGCGCGGGCGCGGTACTGCAGGGAGTGCGGGCCCAGCAGCCGGGGCGGCGCCGCTGCCGCTGCCCGACGCGGCCGCGCTGGACTGGGCCGCGCTGGTACACACCGCCACGCGTGCTATGCTGCAGGTAACGTTACAGGGCGAGGGCGGGCGCGGGCGCGGTACTGCAGGGAGTGCGGGCCCAGCAGCCGGGGCGGCGCCGCTGCCGCTGCCCGACGCGGCCGCGCTGGACTGGGCCGCGCTGGTACACACCGCCACGCGTGCTATGCTGCAGGTAACGTTACAGGGCGAGGGCGGGCGCGGGCGCGGTACTGCAGGGAGTGCGGGCCCAGCAGCCGGGGCGGCGCCGCTGCCGCTGCCCGACGCGGCCGCGCTGGACTGGGCCGCGCTGGTACACACCGCCACGCGTGCTATGCTGCAGGTAACGTTACAGGGCGAGGGCGGGCGCGGGCGCGGTACTGCAGGGAGTGCGGGCCCAGCAGCCGGGGCGGCGCCGCTGCCGCTGCCCGACGCGGCCGCGCTGGACTGGGCCGCGCTGGTACACACCGCCACGCGTGCTATGCTGCAGGTAACGTTACAGGGCGAGGGCGGGCGCGGGCGCGGTACTGCAGGGAGTGCGGGCCCAGCAGCCGGGGCGGCGCCGCTGCCGCTGCCCGACGCGGCCGCGCTGGACTGGGCCGCGCTGGTACACACCGCCACGCGTGCTATGCTGCAGGTAACGTTACAGGGCGAGGGCGGGCGCGGGCGCGGTACTGCAGGGAGTGCGGGCCCAGCAGCCGGGGCGGCGCCGCTGCCGCTGCCCGACGCGGCCGCGCTGGACTGGGCCGCGCTGGTACACACCGCCACGCGTGCTATGCTGCAGGTAACGTTACAGGGCGAGGGCGGGCGCGGGCGCGGTACTGCAGGGAGTGCGGGCCCAGCAGCCGGGGCGGCGCCGCTGCCGCTGCCCGACGCGGCCGCGCTGGACTGGGCCGCGCTGGTACACACCGCCACGCGTGCTATGCTGCAGGTAACGTTACAGGGCGAGGGCGGGCGCGGGCGCGGTACTGCAGGGAGTGCGGGCCCAGCAGCCGGGGCGGCGCCGCTGCCGCTGCCCGACGCGGCCGCGCTGGACTGGGCCGCGCTGGTACACACCGCCACGCGTGCTATGCTGCAGGTAACGTTACAGGGCGAGGGCGGGCGCGGGCGCGGTACTGCAGGGAGTGCGGGCCCAGCAGCCGGGGCGGCGCCGCTGCCGCTGCCCGACGCGGCCGCGCTGGACTGGGCCGCGCTGGTACACACCGCCACGCGTGCTATGCTGCAGGTAACGTTACAGGGCGAGGGCGGGCGCGGGCGCGGTACTGCAGGGAGTGCGGGCCCAGCAGCCGGGGCGGCGCCGCTGCCGCTGCCCGACGCGGCCGCGCTGGACTGGGCCGCGCTGGTACACACCGCCACGCGTGCTATGCTGCAGGTAACGTTACAGGGCGAGGGCGGGCGCGGGCGCGGTACTGCAGGGAGTGCGGGCCCAGCAGCCGGGGCGGCGCCGCTGCCGCTGCCCGACGCGGCCGCGCTGGACTGGGCCGCGCTGGTACACACCGCCACGCGTGCTATGCTGCAGGTAACGTTACAGGGCGAGGGCGGGCGCGGGCGCGGTACTGCAGGGAGTGCGGGCCCAGCAGCCGGGGCGGCGCCGCTGCCGCTGCCCGACGCGGCCGCGCTGGACTGGGCCGCGCTGGTACACACCGCCACGCGTGCTATGCTGCAGGTAACGTTACAGGGCGAGGGCGGGCGCGGGCGCGGTACTGCAGGGAGTGCGGGCCCAGCAGCCGGGGCGGCGCCGCTGCCGCTGCCCGACGCGGCCGCGCTGGACTGGGCCGCGCTGGTACACACCGCCACGCGTGCTATGCTGCAGGTAACGTTACAGGGCGAGGGCGGGCGCGGGCGCGGTACTGCAGGGAGTGCGAGCATTACACCAGCAGTCTGATAAACTAACCTAACAGCATCTTAATTGCGTAAGATGCTTCACAGTCGTAAGCGTTTCGAATTTCCCCTTTTTAGGGTTTCGTACTCAAAGGGTGCCAACGGGACTAACTACGTCGTCTGTCTACCATCCGTCCGTCTGTCTGGCACAAGGCTGTATCTTTTGAACCGTAATACCTAGGTAGCCCGTTGAAATTTCATAGAATGTTTTCTTTCTTGTTAAATTTTAAAAATAATAAGTAAACCCAAAGGGGGTCCCCAAACAAAAAACTAACGCTTCAACGATTTTTGTTCTTGCTCTATCTTAAAAACGTTAATTAATACATACAAGCGTGAAACTTGTTATGATAGCCCAGTCGCCAGGTAGTTTTTACTTGCAAAAGGTCCGTCAGTCCTGAATTTTCGATAGGTATGTGTTATGTTTAGGTGTTCTTATGAAAATATCAAGTTTTCGACCTTGAGTGACCGCGGCGCGCTCCGCCATCTTGGATTAAAGACCCCAGAAATGAGTTTTTTTTAAATAACTCCTTATCTATTAGGGTATTATGGCAAAAATAGATCAGACCAATTTTGTAGACAATTAAATTCCCTGCAATTCCTGCTTTGAGTATTTTATTCTATATCTAAAAGTTTACGATAAATTATATGTTTGATATTTATCAACAATACACAAAAATATGTACGTATCGCAGACTATAAAATTAACTTTTTGTGATAATTTTTCATAATCGAAAAACTAAGTTGGGTTTTCAAAATGTTGCCAAAAACCGTAATATATTTGGCCATTGGTCTTCGGAGCATTCACGGTCTTACTATCCCCGACAAAATCTGTGCACGATGGCTGAAATACATTAATTTCTCAGTCATGTATAAAGATAGAAAAAAAAGTTCTAACCCAAGAAAAAATAACCTTTTATATTTTAAAAATATCAACTAAATAAAAATTGATAGCTTATTCTTCTTGTTATCTTGATTTAGATCTGCGAAGAACACCAGTACCCTTCAATGGACAACACCGACCCATCATTAGAAACGATAACGAACGAAACCACCAACGACTCGTGGAATGATATCAGCGTTGTAAGTAATTCTTGTGATTATTTGCTAAACTTTGTATGTTAGACAAAAAAAAATAAACTTTAAAAAAAAGTAAAAACCGACTTCAAAGAAATACTAAAAGGAGTAAAATAATTACCATAATATAAAATTAACAGTTTCAGAAGTCGGTGGCTTCTATTTGCTTCAGTGTAGAGTTGCACCGACTTCTGAAACTGTTAATTTTATATTATGGTAATTATTTTACTCCTTTTAGTATTTCTTTGAAGTCGGTTTTTACTTTTTTTTAAAGTTTATTTTTTATTAAATACGTTTTAGTGTCATAATTTTAACCCCCTCCTTCATAACCCTTCTTTTTGGCTTTGACGTAGTCGGGCATAAAAAGTCCTTTCCAATGATACCTTACACGATATAATGAAAACATTCCAAAGGGGGGAGGGGAGGACACGCACCCCCTCCTCTTTTCAAGTAGTCAGTTCCCAACAGCAAATATAAACAAAGCAATATTAATAATTTGAGAATTTTGCTTTGATCCGATGAGGAGTTCCGTTCCATATCTCTGAAGTTCATGGTCTGATCATAACAAAATTTAAATGGGACCAATCGGGAAGTATACCCTTTCGAACAAAAAAAGAATTTTTCAAATCGGTTCATAATTGACGGAGATATGAGGTAACACATAAAAAATAAAAAATACAACCGAATTGAGAACCTCCTCCTTTTTGAAGTCGGTTAAAAATATGTTTTCGATAGAAAATTCGGTTCCGAACTTCCTTGATATGGTGCTTTTAAGCCCAGACCTACTTGCAAAAAGAGCTTTTTGCAGAGATAAATAGATGCCAATAAGCTTTACACATACGTCGCAGTGATAAATATGAGATCTGTATCCCGTAGGCGAGCGAGGCGCCACCAAGTACGGTAGCAGTAGTCGCGGCGAGTTCGACGTCGCCCACTGCTAGTGGAGCGGCAGTAGCGGCCGTAGCGACAGCAGCGAGCAACGTGAGCTGCGCGTGCGGACTGGCCGCCACAGTGGCCGCGCTGGAGGCCGACGCCGCCACCTCGCAGCGACACCGACATCAGCTGGAAGAAGAGGTAACAACTACTATTTTACTACTACCCCTTGTATTTCAATGCAATCCATAGTGGCCCTGCTCGCAAATATCAAAATATCAAGTTTGGTACATCTAAAAGTTCTCTATGGCAGTTGTCCCACCGCCGGCGAGGAAGCGACTAATGGCTCATTTACACGGAGATATTTTCTCGAAGCGAGTCTCATGCTATCTCTGTTTCCATCATAGAAAAAGACAACAACAGAACGAGTCTCGAAGCGAGAAACTATCCTAGTGTAAATCGGCCATCACTATCGGCTATTTTCTCGCTCAAGAAACGTATAACAGATATACATTCCGTTTAAACAAAAGAGATGCATATGTTAATAGTTGATCACTGACTGTTTACACTGCCGGCGAGGACTCGCTCCACTAGTTTGTCGCTGAGCGACAAGAAAAGATAATACTCGCTCAGCGATGCTCGCTTGGCGGTCAGAACTCACGCCGAGAGACCAACCTGCGCGTGCAGCGGTCATTTGCGAGTGCTGCGAGTAATCGCCCGTTGCACTCGCATACTCGCTCATAGCCCAGCGACAAAACTATCGGAACTACACACTCGCTTCTTGCCAACTCGTTTCTAGTATCTAGCTCTACTCGCTTCTCGCTCATCGTCGGCGGTGGGACAAATGCCTATTTCGCAGTCTCTGAGCTGCACTATGGCATATACATATAAACCTTCCTCTTGAATCACTCTATTAAAAAAACCGCATCAAAATCCGTTGCGTAGTTTTAAAGGCAAACATAGGGACAGACAGCGAGAAGCGACTTTGTTTTATACTATGTAGTGAAGACCAACAATTGTTTTATCTCCGGTACAGTAAAATGGACCTTACATGAGGGTGTTTTCAGCGTCGTGCGAATTACGTCACGCATGTACGTGCCACCGCCTTTTACCTTTTCATACAGGTTCCACCCCATACAGGTTGCACCCCCCCCCCCCCCTCCACATGGCTTGAGGAAGGCCTATGTCTGACGTCAGAGCTAGCGTGCACATCTATGTCGTGTCGTGTTACCTTCTGACAGTAGAAATTACAAAATGTCCCACTGCAAAGAGACAAAGGCCCCTTCTCATACAGAGAAGGAACGAGCAGTCATCACACATCCTTACTGCGTGTTGGCGGTTTCAGACCATTAAAAATCCAGGTTTCCTCACAATGTTTTCCTTCGCCGTATGGCAGTGGCGTCTTACACTATTACCTAAGAAAGTACATGTAACATTGAAAAAGTCACATTGGTACATGCCTAGCTTTGAACCCGCAAACTGGTTCTTGCGGGTCTGTAACCTCTGTGCCACCACGCCACTTTTATACTAACCAAAGTATTATTTAACTACTTTTTATTTCTCATGCATATCGGGACGGCCGTCCGTCTTCTGTACAAGCCGCACTGTGAATGACTGCGTCAGACAGCGTTCATACTAGAGTGTCGTGTCGACACACGTCAAAGCGGTGGTGGGGGCATGATACGATCGATGCTCGAGCAGTCGCGACACGTCAGAAGGCGTCAGAGTGCACACGTCGGAATAGTGTGCACGCCTTTATCCCTACTAATATTATAAACGCGAAAATAACTCTGTCTGTCTATCTGTTACGCTCTCACGCGTAAACCGCTGAACCGATTTTGATTAAACTTTGTACAGAGATAGTCTGGAACCCGAAGTAGGACATAGGCTACTTTTATCCCGAAAATATCTGCGCGACAAACGACATCCACGCGGGCAGACATGCGGGCGACCTCTAGTACAAAAAATAATGATTCCGATAGGCATCTGATGTACCAATTCCATCACGACACTACGCGTAAGTCTAGTGTGAGTCCGGCATTATGATACGTGATCCACGCACGAAAAGGTGAAATGCAGGCGCTACGTACGGGTCAAACCCGCTTGCGTGACGAAATCTGCACGATTCTAAAACTATGTTAAGTGAAATAAAAACGTTCACGTTCGACGAAAAATGTAATAACATAAACTCACCCCTGTACATTACCCGAAGGATTGGCAGAGGTGTATAGTACACCTACATTTCGCCGTTATGTTATACGTCCCATGAAATAGGTGGCGAGCCTATTGCCATCGACCGGGCACAAATCCAGACTCCGGACTGCTACTGAGAAATTCCACACGGAAAAACCCAATAACATTTTACCCGACCTGGACATCGATCCCAGGACCGCACGCTCAGCAGTCGAACTTGCGACCGCTAGACCAATGAGGCTGTCCAAATAGAAAAATTTAATATGGTATGTCTACACTTGTGGTGCGCCTGACGCGGCGCGCACTGCGAGACAAACTGCTGCAGAGTGCGCGCGTGCGGCGTGGAGCCACCACGGCGGACCTCGGGTTCCCTGCTACCCCGCGCCGATTCTTTTTGAACGAGAGGCTCACTAGGGCGAACAAATATTTGTTTTACCGCGTCCGTGAAGCTGGCAGCCGTCTCGGTTGGCGATATACCTGGACCAAGTTCGGACGCATCCTGGCCAAGCAGGGTGATGGCAAGCCTACCCTATGTCACCAATATTGTTTTCATAAAAAATATTTAATGGCTACAATTTTTTTCCTTTTGCTCCTTTGGTTTTGGATTTTCCCATACAGTTCTAGTTAATTTAAACACATTATAGGTTATGGGTACAATAACTATAATGTGTTTCGGCGGTAAACACTTTCCATGGAGTGGACCGGTCGGCCTGTTGGCCAACTACGTAAAGGTACAAGTCCGAGACGGGCTGCAAACTGCAGACTGCAACCGCATTGCCATAGAATAGCAGGAATAGCACCTTTAAGGTGTGCACTTTAAAGGTGCTATTCCGACAGCGACTGCAAAACTGCAACCGCAGCCGCAGATCGCACCGCAAGCGATACTACTTTTGCAGTTTGCGGTCTGCAGCCCGTCTCGGACTTGTAGCTTAAGAGCGTGTACGTCGTTCGACATTTCATACAAATTTTCAAGTCCTTATTTTTCGTAATGACTGAACCGATTTTGATAAAACTTCACACACATAAGCAGGATATTTAGGTCTAAAAAGTTAGTAGAAAACATTTTCGAAATGTCTTACTTAAAAAAAGATAATTGGAAATTTCTGTTTGTATGAAAAATTTAAAATCGATCTAATTTAACTGTAACACTATTTTTCGAAAATGTTTTCTACTAACTTTTTAGTTCTATGTATCCTGCTGATGGGTATGAAGTTTCATTAAAATCGATTCAGTCATATCGAAAAATAAGGACTTGAAAATTTGTATGAAATGCCGAACGACGTACACGCTCTTAAGAGCGATTTCGCACTGCATCCGATCCGAATCCGTGAAAATACGGATATAAAAAACTCGGACCGAATTCAGATATTGCTTTACGCACTGCATCCGATCCGAATCCGTGAAAATACCGATCTAGAGTAAAAATCTCGGACCGAATTCGGATGTTGCTTACGCACTATTCCGATCTCTGATCCAAATTCAAACAATTCAGGGGCCATTTTGGCATATCCATTTGGCGTCCGATTTGAATCCGAGGTAGTGCGAAACCGTTCATACAAACATTACTACGGCTACTTCGGTCCGTCAATAATTCTTCCGAATTGGAGACTCACGGATGACGGATAGAAATCGGATGACGGATGCCGGATGCAGTGCGTAAACTACCCCATACAAATAGTTCTATGGCTACTTCGGAACGTATTTTCACGGATTCGGATCGGATGCAGTGCTTATGCACTGCATCCTAATTATTTCCTGTTGTTTTGTTTTTTATCTTTACAGCGGTTATCCGCTGTAAAGATAAAAAACAAAACAACAGGAAATAATTAGTGATGGCGTCATTGCGTTAGTACACTACCTACTACTTAATATAACTAATCAGACTATGATTTTCCCGAGTTTTTACCTGATAAAGAGTTATCAGCTATATTGTTTACACAGTAAAAAAACCCGATATAGATGTTGCCTATGCTTAGCAGTGTACTGTGATAGTTATTACCTACTTAGTATAAATATTTACTTATTTCTAAAGTACACGAACAGACAATTTTTCAAACTTTGATACCTTGATACCTATCATTTTACTGGGTTCTCAGAAAAAAAAGATATGCAGGATTGTTCAGAAAATAGTTTCAAATCGAAATTTTTATTTTTGTTATCCATTTCAAGCGCTTCTGAAAAGTCGAATTTTGGTGAACGGTTTCAATTTGTCGTTTCCTAAATTCCTATGAAAGAGAACAGGCAAGGAACTCCACGGTTAGGTTTTTTTTTAAATCAATATATTTAACAATTTCGATAGAAACAATGATGACCAAGTGGAGTTATGTGAAAACAATTTAGGTTGTCTTAAATACAATCGTTGAAAAATAAAAATAATCGTAAAAGAAATTTATCTAAGTAGCTAATCTAGGCAACTGGTAAGTAGGTATACGAAGTTCTCACATTTACAAAATGTAGAAGGAAGCTAACAAACTATACAGGATGTCCCTGGAAGTATGGATCAAATCGAATAGGGGCGTAGGCAATGTCATTTCCAAACTTTTTAACCCAGAGAATGTCGGTGCAATTTTTTACGGTTCAAAAGTTTTGACCAATATTGTTTCTTTTTCAATCACTTCGCATAGAAAAAATAATAAAAAAAACTATCAGAGCTATCATTTTTTTTCAGGACTTGGCGAACAGTAGGCCTTTCTTGTGATAATACTTTTACGCAGCTAGAAAACATGTGTTCAATAAGAAAAACATTTACTGCAAAGGCTTTTTTGGTCTGGCAAAAATTTTACTCAAGTTTCTACAAGTTTTGAAATGACCTTGCCCACGCCCCTATTCGATTTGATCCATACTTCCAGGGACACCCTGTATAATGAAGGACATGATTGTCATCAACATTTTAACAAAGGTAACATACTGAGAATGGTCAACATTTCAGAAAATAAAAAGTAATTCTAAATATATCCTCATGATAATAACATGGTATTATCATGAGGATAAAGAAAATAAAAATAAAAATATTTAATCAAACTTGGGATTAATTGATAACCATAGCATGACATACACAACATACGCCGTTAATAAGGTTCAGAAGAAATGAATGCCAAGCATCACTGTTGTCAACGTAGTCTTTAGTGAAGCTCTTTTAATATGGAATCCTTTAATATGGTTTTTAAACTTTCCTCCGATACGACCTGTTACAGATTTCGGCAGCTTATTATAAAAGCAAATGCCTTACCCTAGAAATCGGTTACTTGTTGTAGTTAATCTAAAAGATGATTTTATGTTCATTTTGAGCATTATGTTAAGAAAATACTGTCCCAATATTACGTTTGCAAATTTTTCCGAACATACAGTATATTTCCTAAGACATTGAGTGAGGCAACGTCAGTATTTTAATTTCTTTGGACATGTTTCTAAGGGAGTCGCGATCGCGAGGACTCATTATTATAAATTGCGCGAATAGCTTATCGCGGATTAAACTTGACAAATACCAATACGAGTAGTTTCTGTTAGTTCTGGGTTTTTTTCCAGTCACCTTTAGGATTTAGTTTAAGATTATTTAGTTAATCTTAATTAATTACCTTGGATTACGTTGACAGGTGCGCCGCTTGCGACGACATAACGCGCGGCTGCGCGAGGAGTCTGCGCGGGCAGTCTGGCAGCTAAGGCACTTCACACAGTGGCTTAAGAGGACCGTCGACCGACAGTGAGAGACGCCTTTGCGCTCATACTCTACGAACATCCTGATATCGATATTAACAACTTCACGGTAGGAGCAATCGAATTCTACAAGCTTTATAAATCTATTCCATAAGAGATAGAATGATTTATAGAGAGGACTGTCAACAATGGTGAAGGATAAAATCTTTTAAAAATAAACGGTCATAAGCCATTCATTTTTAAGAGCTTTTAATTATAAGCCAATTGCAATGGCAAAAGCCAATTTTATAACTTATATAAGGTACCGTTTGCAAAATTGTAATATCGGGATTCTCGTAGCCGTCAATACTTTGTTTGATACCGTACGAGATTCCAATGAGGATAGAAGCTGACCGATATGACTTAACACAAAGATATTTTTACTTACATTTTTATATAAAACCTGAATACGAAAAAAGCTTCAGCATTTTGTTTATTCGAAATAGGCTAAAACCAATAAGCACTTTCTGAACGTCAAACAATAAAGACAGCCCCCGCAAAACGCTCACCCTTCACCGCTTCCCAGTGTTTAAATTTATTGTTTTTCTTATTATACTACTAATTGGTAATATTGACAAAATGGGCTATGTCCTAGTTTTCATTAAAGAGTAGATCATAAATTACTACATCAATCTTATCGCACATAACGTGCCGGTAAATTGGCCACATTCTCACTAAATGCAAGTTATCTAATCATCGTGGTATGCCCCAATACATTACATCTTATAAGCAATAAAATTGACATATTTTGATACACTATCATGACCTTATCATAAGTTCATTATGCTACCCAATACCCGTAATACATTTATTTTCTATAAATCAATTAATATTACATTAAAATCACGAATGTAGCTTTGAAATAATGGTAGCTATAGTCTTAACCTTGTTATAGAAAATGAAAAAACATAGTTCAATTATAAAATAATTCTTATGAAAATATTATACTTACCTATGACTAAATAGTACTTATATCAAATGAAAATGTTAAAACATGCGCTGTCTTATGAATTTCGTGCCTTTTCCGTGCTTCTTGTGAAGCGTTTGTTTGGCGTATTTTTTACGTAATATGTTGGTATTAGTATATATTCGTAGATAAGTTTGTTATTACCTTATATATTAAGTATGCTATTAATGGTTGACGTTATTGTCTCAATTAAATTGACGTATTTAGATACACTTGTTATAAGTCTCGTTTTATTGTAACTATCTGCATAAATCAGACAGTTTATATTATAAACGTTTTATGGGTAATATATATTATTTATTACTATATGTTTATCGAATACAATATTGATACTACGTAGGCTTTAATTTATTTATCGATTACAATTACCTAGATTACTATTACGATTAGGTATAAGGACAACCGAAGTTGTAAGTGAACACCAATTAGTATAAGAATTTATAATCAATCAAATGAATAGTGGACTCCTATTTTTGTAATTAACGTTTGCAATGGAACACTTTCAGGTGGTACGGTAAACATTTGATTACTATGCTAAATGAAAACGTTCCACAGCCCACTAACATTTGATATATTAGTTTTGTGACGTAAGTTATACTAGTTATGTAGCATGTAATCCTAATTAATTATAAACAGACTTGAAACCTGCCAAATATTAATACAATAAGAGAAAAAATGCGTAAGCACAAATAGTACTCGTTTAAAATGTAATTAAAACATAGACAATGTTTACGCAAGTTAAACAGTTCAAAATAAATACTATATCTCACGAAATTCTTAGTATTATGCTAACTTAATCAATGTCACTTCAGATATGTACTCAAGCTGTATTCAATTTAAATCCAAAACACCGACCTGTAAATTGGATAATCTGGTAACCTTTACGTACTATTTCTATATTTGTCTTCGTTGTACTTTGTTTGTGTAAATATGAGTCTCATAAATTAGATGTAATCACCAACAAAGCTTTATTAGTTTAGGTAGGCGTTAATTTTATTAATAACGGGAGAGACTTAATAGCGTATTGTGAGCCTTTATTCTCGAAATTATCAGAAAAATCCCTAAGAACACTTCTCATTTTTTATAAAACTGAATCTAAAATAATCGTCAGTGGTGTTACCTCCATTCTATTTGCCACTGTTAAAACTAAAAATCTTGATAACCATACTCTTATCGACAAAAAGTAAGAAGTGTGATTCCCAAGTACCTAAAAGAATCCTATAAATTACATAAAAACCCGTGACATAGTTATGGGAAACATAACCATAAAAGTTATAGATATGGCAGAAATTACGAAGAAACGTTAACGAAAAATTGTTGCACTTACGTCTTCCTTATCACGATTATGTGTGTTCATTATGAATGGACGGAACACTTCTACGCAGAAGGACGGATTTAAGAGGGGTAGGGGGCTCTCCCCAGACGGTCGACATCGACCATACAAAGGGAGATTATGTCCCCGTAGCTTATGAGGAAACAATGCCCTCAATCCGCTCTTGTCTACAACGATATGTTGATTGATGAAACCGAATCTATGAAAATTTATTTTTATTTACAAATCAAGAACAAAGATAGACTTCTCGTCGAAATCGAAAACTTGTGTATTAGAATGCATTTTTACTTTAGGAATGCGAAATAACCAAAAGTAATTTACACATGTTAGTCGGAAAGGGGTACTAATCCGAAAAGGTATTTAAAGTACCGAGCAGTTCAAAGATTTCATAAAAAATACGTTAATATCTATCATCATCAGATTTATTACCTACATTTTAGGTAATTTTTGGAGTCACGGATTAGTATCTCCGTTTTCGGGATGCCATTAAATTAGAGTTGCTAATTTCATACAATGGATAACAATATTTTATTTTTGTATGAAAAGAAAAATAAACGAATTTTAACATTTTTGATACTAAAATTGCCCGCGACTTAGTACCTACCCCCTTTCCGACTAACCTCGTATGCAAGTAGTATTATGTAGCCAAATAACTTTGTTTCCATGAGTGGTTACTATTTCATGTCGATGATTTTGAGCCAATTACTGAAATACGCAGAATTCACGTACAATCTGTAAAATATATTGTATCGTTTGGATAGAAATCTTGGCGTTCAGTTACTATACTTCTTTGTACGCGTATTTTGGTATGAAGTTCGACTTAGTTACATATTGTTTGTGTTTTGATACTACTTTTATTTTTTTTGTACGGACACATAGTCGTAACGTATTCTAATATGAATTATTTTATATAAAAACAGGCGATGAAGTTGTACATTCTGTAATTAGTAAATGGTATCAGTGAATACAAAATTCACTGTTGTATGTACTTTTATTATTAGCAAAAAAACTATACCTAATCTGATGATTCCACGGGCAAATACTGATTGTGCTGGATACCATTTACTAGTTCATTACGTAGGTAGGTGCGTAATCCGAGGTCGAAGTATGAATTTATATAAGTTTTTCCCACCACTCATGTTTAAGGTATACGTAAGTTATTATTTCTATGTATAATCTTTACATAAAGGCTTGCGCAGACTTTGTCAAAATGTTACATAAACCGAATTTTAATATTTAAAGGTAAAGCTTTCTGCGTTTTTATGTCGCTATGAAAACAATTTCCATTTTTACAGAATCTGAGCAAATCATTATGTCACGATTTCTAATGTTTACTGATGATAAGTAAGTAACCAAAGCGATCACATTCAACCTCCATATTTTTGAAATTTGGATTGTTTCCTCGTTACAGCTTAAAGGTTCAATTTATTTATACTTAGATATAATTTCCCTTAGATAATTTGTACGTACCTATTCTAAAGGACATTCCAATAAAACTTATATACCAGACGTTTGTGTTATTTACCTGACGTGTAAATTAACCTAACAATAATGTACTAAACAAACGATAATATCGATACATTGATTTGCCAAGGGCATAAGAGAGACTGAAATATTCCTTACCCCTTACGCTCATTGAAACCAAGGCAAGCTAAGATAAGCTACCATGATTCTACAATAAGTATGCCGATCGACAAATTATTATCGTTAACTCATTTTACAAACTATATGTTTTTAAACAAATATCATAAAAAAGATCAATATACATTTAAAAATATAAAAAATAGTAGCCCACCGACTGTTGAATCAAACCCTTGATCCAGCTGTCTAACGAGAGCCTCATCAGATGTTAGTCGACGCTCTTGGCAGGCAATTAAGGCATTGGCTGACGATTATCGGCACATTGACTGCTAAGTCAATATCCCACATGTCGACATCCTCGTGTGCCAAATCAAGATATTTGTTTTTTTATCATTTTCGACTTTCACGAGATTCTCTCGTCATGCGGGACAGTGATATCAACAATCATCGTGCGCCGTTCTAATCGATCTATCACCACGATGTCAGGCTTATTATCTATTGGCAACAATAATCCTATCGGTGATGATAGATCGATCCAAGTAAAGTGTGACATGACCATTCTCGAGAACTGGGTCGGGCACATACCTACTTGTAGTATGATACTTCTGTGTCCACAAAGTTATATTTCAAAGCAAGTTGCCGGTGGTTGCCTGTGCAAATACTCACCGTTAGCAAGACTAGAACAACCAGAGATAATATGTCGGATAGATTCACCAGGACAGTGGCATGCCCCATAGATGTCAACCGTACCGTCCTTCACAATATATTTTCTATAATTGTTCGTCATCATAACTTCGTCCACAATTGCACAAACAAAACCTTCGGTTTCCCCGAAGAGGTCAGCAAAACGTAGCTAGGCTACGGACGCTAGAAAACCTACATCGGGCCCATGAAGGGCTCGGTAAAAACGTTCGTGAAGCTCCTGTTATCGCTAGTGGGTAACACTGGGCAATGTTGATAAAGGAGGGTAGTCGTCGATATGGATCGGCCCACCCGAGGTTATAAAGGCGGTGGTCATTCGACGAAGCGGGGGCATTCCGTGTTGAACAGCTGAAGAAGTCTGACCTTTTATATCTGATTAGCTTGTCCTTATTTTATGATCTTGTAATAATTGTGTAAAGTAATATACTGTGATCTAGTTAATGTTACTAATATTAACCCAAATACAAGTACTCTCAGTGGTGGAGAGTCTATGTTGGTTTTATTTACTGTGTTTACCTTGCTCGCAATCCTGACATACCGATATTAGCTAAAACTGTAATGATAGAATCACCCCTGAACGATTATATTGTTGTGTCATTTACATCAGAAGTGGAACAAGAAAAAACCAGTCCACATTATGATTGTATACCCACATGAAAATTATTTGCTAAATAAAATCCCCTGTAGACGGACTGACAAAAACTTGATTAGTCGACTGATATTACAATGGTGAGAAATGTGAGAATGAGAAAATGTGATAAATCCGGTGAGTCACAACCATTTTATTATGTGTGAAGGAATTTTGAGGAAGGAAATATAATATGAGAGGGTATTTATTCGTGTAAAATAAATATTAAATGATATCTTTGCTTATTCATGTAAAATAAAAGAGATGTTATCTGTATTTATCCGTGTAAAATAAATGAGATGATATCTGTGTTTATTAGTATAAAATAAATATGATGGTATCTGTATTTATTCGTGGAAAATAAATACGGCATCTGTATTTATTCGTGTAGGAAAATACATTGCAAGTCGTATTAGAGTTTGTGGTGAGATGCAACCAGGGTTGATCTTTGGCACCGCCCGGTTTGGCCAGCCGGGGTTGGCCAAAGGCTTCGCCTGGGGAAAACTGAAACTCTAACGTGGCGAAGCAATTGTTATAGGGCTGGAACCAAGGCGGGATATGCCATGATATGGCTAGATCCAAGGCGGGTGATGCCATGTTGATAAAGCAGGATCCCAGGCGGGTGATGCCAAATGAGTTGGCTAAATCCAAGGCGGGTGATGCTATTAATTGATAAATGAAAATGCAGTGAAAATGAGATTCTGTTTTGAATTAATGTTTTGAAAAAGTTTTGAAAATATTGATATTTGTTTTGATTGGTTTTGTTATAATTCTTGTTGTAGAATGGTACAAAATAGTTTATTGAAATTAAAAAGTAGTTTGTTATTATTACTTATGGTTTAAAATGTATTTTTTGTAGACGAAAACAGGAAATTGTATTTATTATTGATGATAATTACTATGATGACTTCCGTTAAAGATTAATTTGTCAAATTTATTTTAAATAAAAAATAATTTGACTTATTTTCGTTAAAGATGTGTTTAATATGTATTGTATTGTTGTAAAAAGGTTGGATTATTAGCGCAATATAGAAATGTTATGTTTAAAACATCATGTCAGTTTTGTAAAATGAGTTTGTGAATAATTGAGATACCTATTTGATCATGAAAAATGATACTTAAGTATTATGATTTTGGAATAATTGAGATAATATTTTAAGTGTTTATAATTATGTACTATGATACTGTGAATAATGATTATAAGATATTTAACCATGAAACATTTAGGATGTTTGTTTTCTGATTTTGTGAAGAATTGAGATATTTAAGAATGTAGGATTTTGTGAATAATAATGAGATAATGAATCGTGAATTATTTTAATCGTTGTTATGTACTATGAGTTTGTGAATAATGAGATATTTAATCTTGAAATATTTTAAGTGTTTAACGTACTATGAGTTTGAAGTGTTTATATGCTGGTACAATGAATTGTGAATAATTGAGATATTTAATCATGGAATATTTTAAGTGTTAATGTACTGTAGTTTGTAAATTATTGAGATATTATGTTCTGATTTTGTGAATAATTATGAGATTTTTACGAATGAAATATTTTAAGTGTTTATGTATTATGGCTTTGTGAATCGTTGAAATATTTAACCAAGAAATATTTTAAGTGTGTATTATGAATTTGTGAAAAACTATAATGAGATATTTAGCCCTGAAAAATATTGTAAATGTATTTAAATGATTTTATGAATTTGTGTATGATGAGATTGTGTGTTTATGTACCTATTATGATTTATTGAATAACTAAAATTTGATGTTTAACCAAAGTAGAACTGTCTAATAGGCATCTGAGATAGTATTTTATGAAAATGTGAAAATGTTGGAAATCTAATGTGTGGATGTTTGTAAGATGTTGATACGAGAAGTTATGAACGAATATAGAACTAGGTTGATACTGAATGAATATCAACTAGTTTAAGTCATGGGTGATGAGCTTGTTGGCCGTCGATGGGATAACAAGCTCTAATCGATTCAAACATTCTTTGGATGCTCTTCATTTTACTTTGGTCAAAGACATGAGTAACATGACGAGGTCAAAGATGAGTGATCAGGTGTGGCCGAGATGTGTACTGTATTATTTGTTTCTGTTTAAGGTCCAGAGGCGTCACTGAAGTTAAGCCTTGATGTACAATCTTGACGATGGGGTTGATGGTGCGTCGACCACCAACCACCAACACACGAGGACGTGTGTTTTGCAGGAGGGCCGTGTTATCGCTAGTGGGTAACACTGGGCAATGTTGATAAAGGAGGGTAGTCGTCGATATGGATCGGCCCACCCGAGGTTATAAAGGCGGTGGTCATTCGACGAAGCGGGGGCATTCCGTGTTGAACAGCTGAAGAAGTCTGACCTTTTATATCTGATTAGCTTGTCCTTATTTTATGATCTTGTAATAATTGTGTAAAGTAATATACTGTGATCTAGTTAATGTTACTAATATTAACCCAAATACAAGTACTCTCAGTGGTGGAGAGTCTATGTTGGTTTTATTTACTGTGTTTACCTTGCTCGCAATCCTGACATACCGATATTAGCTAAAACTGTAATGATAGAATCACCCCTGAACGATTATATTGTTGTGTCATTTACACTCCTTGCTCCGCCATGTCTCCCTGCGGCCATTAGCATCAAGTACTACATACAGGCTTGCGCCAGTTCTCTTTAGAGCGGGTTGAATACTTTGCCCACTGCGACAAAAAAAATATTATTGTTACGACCGCGACCGAGGCTCTCGTTGAAAGGTCAAGAATTTTCATCGATTCAGAAAGCGGTACACGGACACAAACGGTATTACGAGGTTTCTCTCTGGAACTCTTACCACTGGTAGCTTGGACGCTATTCCCGATGCCGGTACCAGGTACCGCCAACGTCGAGGGGGCACGGCTGTACCTACACCCTTTTCTCGAAGCAACTTGAGGCACTTTTAAGCTCCCTATAATCTTTGTAACAATTGAAAGCAAATGTCTAAAAATTATTTTACAGATTACACATTTCCAGCTAAAACAGCTTTACAAAATATCTGCCATCAAAGTTTCGTTTTGTTGTCACACACTCACTGACTCACCGATCATCAAAGTACCTACTAAGGTAATTCTAGCAGACCTATACCTCCCTAGACTTGATATAATGGGCATACAGTTAACCGTATAGTCCGTAGCGGGCCCCGAAAGGGGACGAATACAAGAAGTACCGTAAACTCGTTTTCGACCCCAATTGGGGCCCAGAATTAGGTCATACGACATCCTAATTAAAAGTGTAAACATTTAATTATCTACTTATCGGATCTTGTTATTGGATGAAATTTATAAGAACTAAATAAAAAGCTCAAGTTTGAGTACCATTGAATCAATCCTATTTAGCGCACGAGTTTTAATATTTACCTTTACAAAACTGAATGTATAAATGCGATAACCGCCATTTGATGACAGTCGTGGTGGACGCTAAAAATCATAAAAAGAATGGATTCTGGACTACCAATCATCACAAAATGAGTAAATCATTTATTAATTCGAGGAAATCATCCATAGTTTTGGTAAATTTAGTAGTGATAACAAAGTTTTTGATATCCAAAGTAAAAGCTTCCCGCCAGTTGAACTTTTGTTGTTGTTCATTTATCACTAATTTCACAAATTACACAGTAGGCGTGGTTAAAAACAATCCATCATCTATTGACAATGCGATATACTACTAGAAAAAGCCCATGTTTTAACGTAAAACGTAAACGTACGTAAAATATCACGAAATCTTTGTTATCACTACTCAATTTGGGATTCGGAATCAGCCGCCATATTACTTTTTTATGGTTAATGATGTGAGAAAGTGATTATGTGAATCGATTATTTCGTTGTGATTTTGTTCGAATCGATTTAATAAAAAATAAGTAACACCAAAAATCATTTTTTTTAATTATAGTAAATATTTTACATGTTTGATGTAATTTAACATTCTATCTATGTTAAAATTATAATCAAGCAATCAAAGATACTTTTTTTTAAATATCGTAATAAGTCAGTAGGTACATTTTAATAAAATAAAATAGATTTAGATTCATCATAAATCATAATCCTCTGTGGCTACATCAATAAATATTCGTACCGAAACTTCACCGTGGATTCCAATGCATCCGTAGACTGATATTCTTTATTCAAAATTCAAAAAATAAATTCTAATTTGACGCAATATCGGCAGTAAAATAATAATTATCTACGAAACGATCCTTGTAATAAGGTTTAAAATTGTTAAACGGAATCTTAATAGTGCGAAATCTAGGTACCTCGCCTACGCCTTCATGTACTAATTTTAAATTGCTTAGGTATGTACCTACATAGAATATTAATTTTACTATGTCCAGGATGGTTGACGGCTGTGAATAAGCAAAAAAAAAACAGAAGAGAGGTGAAGAGGGTGAAGAGGTCATACATTATAGACTTTATTTTTTGAAGGCGTAGATGGTATAGGGTGCCCAGCTGCCCAGTATATCTGACATACTCGTAGGCGTAGTGAGTATTTGATTTCGGGGAAGATTTAATGGCGGAAAGCTTTTGGCATTCTCGATGCGAGACATTGATGAGGCCTTGGGCCATCTTAAGTCGGATGCTGACCGGAAGCATTTACTTATAATGTAGTAGTTCGAATTCGAATAAGTAGAACTTAAAACGAGCAATGAACATGCTGTTATGTCAAAATGGCGAATAATTGTAACATTACACGAACTCGTAAATGTTTCACCTCACACTAGGCACCTCTGGGTTTTGAAGTAGTATTTTATTTCGAGATCGATTTTGAACGCTTTATGAAATTTTGGTCGTTTTATTTGGACAGGGGTGCAAAGGCAACAGTAGTTCAGCCATCTTTACTTGGCACTTTTACAAATTTTTTTAGACCTTAACAATTTATCGAGCTGATGGTCGCAGCGGATAAGTCTTGCAGCAGTCGGTAGACATAAGTTACTCTTAAATTCAAGATGGCGGCCTTGAAAATTTACTTATTATTTCATAATTATATTATTTCCATAGATTTCGAGGGTGCTGATGCCGAAAATAAATTCTACTCCTAAATCCAAGATAGCCGTCATGAAAGTTCACTAGTTAAATGAAATTTACTAGCCCTTAAATCATGGGATTGACACCCATGACAGCTAGCCAATTTGCGTAACCGCCATCTTGGATTTGGATTTTAATCTCATTTTCGGCATTAATACCTCCGAAAATCACGATTTTGAAACCCATGACGACTAATTTGCAAATTTTTGTAGCCGCTATCTTGGAATTTCATTTTGACCCCATTTTCGGCCTCAGCGCCACCGAAAACTACAGAATTGACACGCATGACGACTAGTGAACTTTTCATGTTTTGACCTCATTTTCTGCAACAGGAGCCATGAAAACCATGGATATATCACCCATGATGTATAAGTAGTAAGTTTTCGTAGCCGCTATCTTAGATTTAGAAATCGATCTTAGCCATGTTTGTTTTGTGAACCGACCTTATATCCTCTAACATTATTAAAACCTGATTATAGTAGTACGTCCTCTATCTTATGAACTATTTCACTTCTATTTGAAATCAGGAAGCAAAGGCCCAGGAATTTATGTCCCGAGCTGCGGTATGGCAGATTAGGACATAAGCTCCGCCTCTCTGCTGCTCGCTTTCCTCAGCAAACCCTAGCACGAATGCTCTGCGACAATGTACCACGTTGACCGACTGCATGTAGTAATATAGGAGAGAATGTGGTAATACATTCTAATTATGTCTATTAGATACTTAAAATATCTTCGTGTTCATTCTACTTGTACTAATATTTAATCTGTGCCAATACTTTAGGTTTTTGAAAAATTCTTTCTATTCACGTGAAATTATTTATTTGTAGCTATGCCGAAAATAAATAAATGTCATTAATTAATTTTCGAGCGATTTTATTTAATTAATGATTATTTTTCGATTAGACTGAATGAGTTTCGATTAGGCTGAATGAGTATCGATTTGGCTGAATGCAACATTTGTATTGTATTAACAATTTTGGATTGATGGTCAGCACTAGCTTCGAATTAAGTCGACGTACAATTTTTACTAAATTGAATTGTGTTTTTTTATCCGTTTTTGTATTTGAATAATGGTAAAAATGAACATGAAAAGAAAAAGAAACTATGTTTAGCTTGTCCCTTCAGCGTTTCAACACGTAACTAGGTACGTTAATTATTGTTTTTGAGCTAATATAACTCAACTAATATTTGGATATAGGTATATTAAATATCTATTTTATTCTAATTTCGCAGTATGTTGACGTAGCTTCACGTAAACAGCACATTTTTAAAGAAATTTACTAGACATATTAGGTACAATATTAATGAAATAAAATAATTTTCACATTAAAGTCATACTTAAAACTTGCGTGCAAATTCCTGCATTTAGTGACTTATTTCGATTAATTAACGCGACAACTCCCCGAGTCAGCGGATATGACAAATGTCAAAATCTCGTCGAGCCGAAGGGTTAATGTTTAGGAAGGAAAAATTATAAAATCTTACAATATTTTCTCGATTGCATAATTATTAGACAACTACATATATACTTAGGTATGATTATTATGTAGACAACATTGGACGTGTTTGCTCTTCCTAAATAAATCGTTTGGGAGTGGGTCAAGCTGCGGACACTGCAGCGCAGCGCACGAAAAATGGATTTATTTAATGTTATGTACTAAGCGGATGACATTGTTGGTTCGCGATAGTGATGTGCAAGACCAGGGGCCCAATTCTCCTAAAATAAATTGTTGCCAAACGCAATCGGACCACAACCGTCAGTCAGTTTTTGTTTTCGAAAACTTTCAAAATGATTGATTTTGTTTTTTGTGTCAAACAATTTGATAGCTTTTGAAATTGAGAACTGTCTGAATGAACGGTTCGGCCTTGGTTCGGTTGTGATTTATCAAGATTTATTTTAGGAGAATTAGGCCCCAGGTGGGCCGGAGTGTGACAAATACCACGACTTCACCTTGGACAGTCGCTGGGGCTTCAGGAAGCATTTCGGTCGCTTGGTTACCCGGATTTAGAGAACAGTTGGTGCCCAACAGACTGCTGTTCAATCTCAACACGACGATTATGCAATTTGCACTTTAGGGGCCGCCTGCGTCGTCATCATCATCATTCAGCTGAAAGAATTCCACTGCTGGACATAGGCCTCCCTCAAGCATCGCCACATCGACCGGTCCTGTGCTTCTCGCATCCAACAGATTCCCGCGACATACACCAGATCATCTGTCCACCTTCTGCTAGGCCTACCCATACTGCGTCTTCCGGTACGCGAGAGAGAGTGGGCTTTGCGGAAATCGGTATCTGCAAAAAAAGGAACCGCAAAATAAAATCACGCGCACCGAGGGTTCCGTATCTTGGCATGTATATCGGGTGTAAAAAGACCCTTAACGATACCGAAAACCACATAATCTACCCATTATTGGGATAATTTTTTTCTGCTAGACCATACTTGGGAAATCATTGGTTTTGGAGATATTGAAGGTCAAAGTATACATTTTTTTTAGTTTTTTTCCAAAAACGAATTCCAATTCATATTTACTAAAAAAAAATCCAAACAAACATCAAAAATTTCAATTTTTCCGAACAAATTACGCATTTGAAGTTACAAAAAAGCAATGAATATCAAACGCACACGACCGCCTTGGCTTTGCTGTGTGGCCGCTGCACGCATGCAAACGCGCGGCATCGCCACAACATTGCGCGCTACAAAAAAAGCGTTATTTTATGCCAAAAAATAAAAGTCGTTTCCGAGCAATTATTTTTGGTCAATGTAATTTAGTTTGATGTACAGAGTGCGTAGATTTCGGCTATGTGATGGGTCTTTTCACACCCTGTTTATTATAATTTTTTTTTGGATCCGCTTACTGCGATTTTTGCTAGGTATTATACTTATATGAGTTACTTTTGTTCTACCACTTTCCCCAAAAGTCAATAGTTTAAGAGAAAAAGCTGTTCAAAAGTTACATAAAAATATGCTATAATCTTTCTGTCCTCAGCTATGAACAGCTGTGTTTACATTTTAGGTCATATTTGGGGTCACGAATTAGAAGCTCTATTTTCTGAATTCATAACTAAAGCAGTGGCGATGAATTTTTGAAAAAATAAAAATTATTTCACATGGAAATAAAAATTTATGAGTTTTGAAATTTCAACACTTGCATTATAACCGTCATCAGTGTTACTTTATGTGGCTTGCGGATTAGTAGCCCCTTTCCGACTAACCTTGTATATTTTTCATCACAAGTGGCACGTGCGGCATAAATGAAATTACATTTTATAATGTGCAAATGAAGCCCTTTCTTAAGATTGGGAATAAATAAATAAAAAAGATAACACATTTGACCTAGCAACCCCATTTTAAAATTTCAACCTCACACTTCGGTCTGTATTGCAATGAAAATTAAAATATTTTTTTAATTCTTTCACTTGCAAAATAGATGGCTGAGCATTATTTAAAACTACCTATTCCAAATTACAAGTCGATAGCATTAGAAGTTCCTGAAATAAGCGGATGTGACAGACAGGCGGACGGACGGACGAAGTCGCACCATAAACCCTTAGGGTCAAAATACAGTCCGATACTTGCTTCCGGGAGCCGGATCCGACTATCTGATCGGATTCATGAAATACACGTACGATTCTCGTGTCCGATTTTTTCTGTACGACGACGACGCCCAGACGAAGCTTACGATTCTGACATCCGATCCGATAGTCTGATCGTACGTGTAATTCATGTTCAAACAAATATATGACGCGGAGGCCTTCAGATAGTCTGATCAGACTATCGGAACCGACTATCGGAGGCAAGTATCGGACGTGTATTTTGACCCTTATGGTGCGACTTCGTCCGTCCGTCCGCCTGTCTTTTTTACCATCTTGGGGCGAAACCCTATAAAGTAGTAAAACCTACAAAAAGAAATGAGATCCCATCAAAAACATGAATGTAACAAAAGCCAAGTCCTGCGACTCTTGGCGTAACTCTGAGATCTGAGATTCAGCAATCACGCAGCATAAGGATGTACATACCTACTGTGATGCAAGATACCTTTGTGATTTTTTTAAACAAATTTGTAGGTACACCATAGTTAGCAAGTAGATAGTCTAGTATATCCTTATGCTGCGTGATTTCCAAGTCCGAAAAATCTTTATTTATAAATGAAATGCCTGCGTCAGCTCTACATTAGAACTTTTTACGGCAAAAGAGTCGCAAGACTTGACTTTTTACATGAATGTTTTTCTTATGATTTTATATTAAAACACAATAATTACCTATTGTTTTCGTATTTATACCAAATAAACCGAATCCGGGTTGAAATGCGCAGCTAAGGTTAGCTTTAGTCACGCGGTTAAGGATAATTTTGTTATCTACTTTGATAAAATTAGTATCGGTAAGATTTACATAAATAATACCTATCTTAAACTGCCATAAGATAGCTTAAAATGTACATAGTAAGTAAATTTGCCGATAGTCGTTACATCGCATGATCAGTAGCCAAGAGCCTCAACCAGCATTTGATGAAGCCCTCGTTAGGCAGCCGGTTCAAGGGTTTAATTCCTATTTTGGAAGACAATTGATAAATACCAACACAAGCCGTTTCTGCCTGTTCTAGGTTTTTTTGCCCAATATCCTTTAAATTTAAAGCCACTATGTACCTATTAAGTACCATTTTTCAGATAGATAAAGCCTTAACAGAAATCGTTGAGAAATAGCCATTTTCAGAGACCTCTTTTATAGGGAGCGACCCTAGACCCCTTGGAATTTAAGATTTTATTATTTGCTAAGATTCATGACACAACACCATAATCCGCCATGAGTCTCTTCTGTATCTACGTAAAAAAATCTAGGTATGATAAGGTATGGCTCCCATCACAGAAACATCATTGTTTTTTATTTTGTCTTTTTGCATGATTGATTAATTCAATTAAATTCAATTTATTTATTTCAGACAAATTACAATCTATACATTAATTTTAGGAACGTAAGTAATAGGTACAGTTTTGTCCAGTGCTCCAGGAAGGAGCAGTCAGTGTCCATTCTCTCCGCAATAAGTTGCAGGAAGCTGCTGTTTGTGTCGCCCCGCAAGCGCGCATCAGGGACGCTTTTTTTTGCAATGTATCGCTGTAAAGACATAAACTTGTGCGTCTGTAAACATACCTGATGCGCTACAAAGACGTAGCAACCCCATCAACATCCTGAACGTATTATTGTGTTGGACACGCGGGGCATTATAAGGCGATTCGCACACTGCACCGCATCACGCAGCGTAGCACGGGAGTGCGTGTTCAGTGTGTTGCACTGTGCGTGTTTTCTATACAAATACAGATACTTGCAAACAACATAAGAACACGCACTCCCGTGCTACGCTGCGTGATGCGGTGCAGTGTGCAAATCGCCTAAGTCTTCTGCATACCTATGCTTTACACATAGGCTGCACGTAGAAAATGACTGACAGAACGCCTTAAATAAAGTTATTCTCACCTGTGCAGTGCATCGTGCAAATATGGGCCAGCATATTACTTAGGTCTGACTGACAATGCCCTGCGTTCGCTCTCCACATCCACGTAGTCTGTGAGGGCCTCGGTGACCCAGTGGCCCAGGTACTTGAACTGCGGCACTCTCTTGAGAGCATCGCCGCTCAATGTGACTTGTGGGACGGCATCGTAGCTCTTCATACCGGCCTTGAAAACCAACATCTCACTCATGCTCGTATTATACCTGAGCCCATGGGCCCCTGCATAGCACTCACACATTTTTATCAGCCGTCTGAGGGCACTGATCGATGGGGCTCAGCAGTACCATATCATCGGCGTAAATTAAATTGTTAACAAAAACCCCATCCATGAATTGAACAGCCTATCTGGGCACTGCTGAGCTCACGGACCAGCCGATCTACGTACAGGTAGAAGAGCTTAGGCGTAGTCAGGCCACCTTGTCTCAAGCCACGCTCCAACATATACCTACATGTCCGGTAGTGACCCCGCCCACCTGACATTACCTATTACACCGATTGCCATACCAATATCTAAGGAGCGATGTGAGTTCGTCAGGAAGTTCAGTCTCACTTGACAACTTCTGCCACAGCTTGTCTTAATCAACCAGGTCGAATGCCTTCGATAAATCTAAAAAGCATGCGTACACTGGTGTACTCCTGCTAGTGTAATTAATTAATTAAATTAATATGTTGATATTATTTTTTATTGTGAATGTGAGTACCGTTTATGCTAGCTTCATACTCGAATTTCATAACTGTTTGGCGGTTTTGAATATTTCTTGTGACCTACGCAAATGTCCTGCTGATTGGGTGGCGTCGTTCGTGTGGTTGTTGAGCTCGCTAAAATAAGTTTGAGCCACACGATGGCTGATGTATGCGTACCATCAGTAGGGACAGGACAACTGAAAGCTGCTATGGCCTCGAAAAGCCATTACAGACATTGGGCTATATCGTTACACTCGCATAGTTTTTATACAAGCATGTCTAAATTTAAAAGAGACCTTGACCTCTGAGTTTGTTTCGGCATTTCTTCTCAGAGATAGTCAGAAAGGAAATGCCGTCGCCATCTAGTCTTAAAAACATTATAAGTACATTGAGTTCACGGACATTGAGTTGTAACAGATTTATTTACAGAATATATTTATAATAAAATCATTGTTACAACGATTATGGTCCGTTTTGCGCTCGCAAATTACTTACAGCTTTTTTCTATTGTATAAGTAGCAGAACATTTAAAATATTTGTTGTTTAAATAAGTACAAGGTATGAGAACTTAATATTGTACCTACACAACTTACAGCTTCTCACGTAAGGCCGTTTTTCTGATAGACCTGGTAACAAGAGACGTCTAAAAACCATAATTTTCATACCTGTACCCCAGTGTTAATTTGAGTAAAAAATATTATATTTTGTGAGATGCTATAGGTACTCTGTTCAACGAAAAATGAGTCCTGACACTGCGGTAATTTTTTAAATTGTAGGTAGAATTGTAAGGAGACTGCTATCGGAAAAACGTAATAATCATCAAAAACCGTAAATTATTGAATAAAGGTAATTTAAAAAAAAACTTTGTATTGTAACGTTTTGTAGAGAAACGTCAACACTCATTGAAAAGGGTAGGCCGCAAAGCTCTTTCCAACGATACCCTACAAACACAAATAGAATTATAAAAAACCTTGTTTGCAGTACTTATTATGTATGGGCGCCCCTTTGATTATTTACCTGTCTAGATAGAGTGTTGCGCTGCCATCGCAACAAAAACAAAAGGCCAGATTTGAAGCGCTTGTGTGCGTATTACACACACAAGTAAGCGTAGCTTACTACTGTTTAACAAGCGCGCGCATCACGGGTCCGCGTACTGAGTGATACCAGCCCTTGAATATTACCCATAAACAGAGGGGAAAAAAATGTTTTGATTTTGAAGTACTTATCTATAATTTATTTTAAACAATTCATTTAATTATGTTTTTTCACATATTAGGAGTTTGTGCATATTGTAATAGGTAAAATATATTTTTAATTAAAAAGATATTGCTATTGAAGGTTATTTATTCTTAATACTTTATTCTTAATCCAGCACTACAATTAAAAGGTAGCTTGAAATCTCGAAATATACTTTTTGGATCATGATTAAACATTTTTTAAATCAGCTAACGTTCATGGGAAATTTTACATTCATACAGGCAACCCTGTAAACATGACGTCAAAATGGTGTCACATCTTTGGATGAAATTACACTTTGTTAATTTAATTGTTTCTTTATAATATAGTTATTTACAGTTTACTTACTGATGATAGGTAACTTTTTTAGTTGTTTTCAATCGTCCTTTGTAATTCCTGCACACTTTTAAAGCGCAAATTGTCATTTTTGTAGACCACAGAACATGTGTTTACCGTACAATGACAGTGACACCACTGATCTGACGGAACGAGTTTATGAGCCAACAGTTGGCTGATATTTTTTTTGGCGTTTAGACGCTCGAACTCTCTATCTAGACAGGTAAATAATCAAAGGGGCGCCCACTTAAAAAGGTTCTAATAACTTTAATTCTGTTAGACCTTAACACGTTGACGGACAGGACTGCCATGACATTCGCTTTTGGACTTAACTACTGACAGAGCGGCTGTAGCAGTCCAAGTCGCCATCACGGCAGAGCTGCTAAGACAGACGTTTGATTCGTACAAAATAATGAAAAACGTTCCTTAAGCGCTTATTACACTTGGCTGAATTTAGTCGTCTTAATTCAGTCGGTACTGAATTTAGTCAAGTATAATCGCAATTAGCAAGCTAATTTTGTTTCTGAATTTAAGATGCCAGCTTGCTAATTGCGATTATACTTGACTAAATTCAGTACCGGCTGAATTAAGACGACTAAATTCAGTCAAGTGTAATAAGCGCTTAAGTGTCACTTGTCAACTTTTCCCAATCCTCTGTGTCCATTTGAGCAGTTTTTATACTCAAAAAAGGTTTTTTTTTTTTTGGTTGTGATATCATTTGTTTGGTGTTTGGTGGTGGAATATTGTTAAATCTGATATAAGTATGATCATCTGATTTCCACGCTACAAACACCGATCAATAGTCTTTGTTTAGTGTAATACATTACGTACTTATCACAGTGTCTTTTTCAACCTTGACGTTGGCGGAATCATCGAATAACGATGGAGCCATAAAATTAAATTTGAATTGAATACTCAAAAAACTTTTCATACAAAAAACTAGTGTCAAAGTGATGTGCGTCAGTGTCCGTCAACGTGTTAACAAACTCAAACCTCATTTATTCAAAATAGACTAGAATTACTTAGTTCTTTTTGAACGTCAGATTAACAATAGACAGGCCCCCCCAAAAAAGCCCTCCCTTCACCGCTTCCTAGTGTTTATGCTGTGAAGAAGAAACGGCGCCGGCGCAACAAACTCCCCAGCAACACAGATCTGTCTGTCGGTAAACGGTACGGAACCCTAAAAATGGTAATTATACACACTACAAGATTTACAAGTAATTAATTATTCTATCTGGATTGTCATCTAATCACCTAATCTGTAAAATTCATTCTTCAGATACCTAAGTACTTGGATAAACCATATTTAGTTTATCTTAAAGTTAAGTACTTGATAATTAAAAGATATTGATAACAAATTTAATATAAAACTACGCAGTTCAGGTCTTCAGCCAGAGTACTACAGTTAGCAGAACAAACATGCGTGCCGTCATTCTCTTAGCCCTACTGGGCTCTGCCCTTGGTGAGATATACTTTGAACATTAGAGTCGTAGACAAAAAAACATTTCACAAAAAAAAAACAACTACCTACTTAAATGCAATTAAATGGTACAACTTCTGAAAAGTTTTCTCGCTCTAAGGTAAAATGACGTGCAATTTTTCTAACCTTTGTTTTATTGAATTTCAGCGGTGCCCAAGAACATCGAGCGCATCGTTGGTGGATCCCCCACCACGGTGAGCGAATACCCGTACATGTCCAACATGCAGTACGGTTTATGGGGCATTTGGTGGTTCCAGGCATGCGGTGGATCTCTGCTCACCACCACCTCCATACTCTCCGCTGCTCACTGCTACTTGTAACTACCTATAATAACTACTAGTATCTACTACCAAAGAAAGTTAAAATAATGCAAAAAACCAGTCGCTTTTTTTACAGTTTTTAAACCCGAAATCCTAATTTAATTATGTAAATTAGGTGTTTATGTTACTTATTACAAATTTTCATAACATTTTTTTAGTGGTGACTCTCCGTCCGAATGGCGCGTGCTCCTCGGTACCTCTCTGGCGTCCAGCGGTGGAACCACACACACAGTCTCCCAGCTGGTCCTGCACGCACAGTACAGCCCTAGCACCCTGGATAACGACGTCGCCATCGTCCGCCTTAACAACGCCGCTGTGTACTCCAACAATGTCCAACCTGCCAGGATCGCTGGTGCCAACTACAACCTTGCTGACGGTACCGTTGTAACTACCGTTGGATGGGGAACTCTTTCGGTAATTTTTTTATTTATTAAATTCAATTTCCAAGCAGTAATGAAATGAATAGGCACATATGCAGTATGTTTCTATCAATATTAATATTTGCTTAGTTTCATCAATATTTCTTAGAACACGCTGAGCGTCATTGCTTCGTTTGAGTCGTTGGTCGCCATGAGGAGTTACAGTAGTGGAAGTTTGTGGCAATCTCGACCGATCACAATGAATTTCTGAAAAATATAATATTTTTGTACCTTTCAGTCTGGAGGTTCAAGCCCTGCGCAGCTGCAGCACGTAGATATCAACGTCATTAACCAGGATCTGTGCGCTGAGCGTTACGCTCACTTGAAGACTCAGCCTGGTTACCAGAACTGGCCCGACATCACCGAAAATATGCTGTGCGCCGGTATCCTGGACGTCGGTGGCAAGGACGCTTGCCAAGGAGATTCTGGCGGTCCCCTCGCTCACGATGGCGACATCATTGTCGGTGTTGTCTCTTGGGGCTTCCAGTGCGCTGATGCAGTCTACCCTGGTGTCAATGCCCGCGTTTCTAAGTACACCGACTGGATCGTCGCCAACGCGTAAACTCGAGATAAATATACCTTAATATTAAAAGCCACGTAATGGAACCTTGGAAAGGTCTATTATGTGTAATTTAATTTTATGATCGATGTGATCTTTGTGTACAGGACTATTGAAATTGTATTTAGTTAGGTACTGTTACGTGATATGTATACCTAGTGCTTATAGTAACTACTTGTAATAAAATCTTATGTGTAAATAAAAATCTATTATTTGTCAAAAAAATCAATCAGACGAATATACAATAGTAGATTGTTGCATCGAGCGCAAAGTGAGATAATAATGGACGAGTGTTAAGTTGGTGCCCGAGCGCAAACGAGGGCACTACATTAAAACGAGTGCATTAATTACTCACTTTAGCAAGGTAATCTATTTTTCTTTCAACTACCAATCTACCTAACCGTGATAAAATATACCTACTCAAAATAAAAACTCAAGTTAACGAAAACAAAGTTATCCCGCGACTTTTGCGGCAAAAGGTTATTAACAATTTCATTTGCAGCTGTTTTTATACTTTCTGGAGTTGAATTCATATCGGAATCGCTGTCTATTTCCATTTTTTAAACTTTTCCTGCTAAATTAGAAGTATCAAAGTTTTAAAATGGTACAAAATGCGCGCCATTTGTTTTTTTTTCACCACGTTGGTTTTTTCAACCGATTTTATTTTCAGCCAGTATCTTTTTGATCTTAATTTAAAATTTACCACAGAGGTTCAATGTCTCCCACGTGTCCACGTGTGTCCTCTGTGGTAAATTTATATCTAAATAAAAAATAAAAAACAGTGCATTAATGAAAAACTGTGCAACAATGAACTGTTGTTGCACAGTTTTTCATTAATGCACTGTTTTGGTCCTAAGCAAAAAATACGTCCTTTGTGATCGGTTTTATAGTGAATAATGATAACATACGTAGTTGAAAGAAAACATTATTTTTTATATAAACTAAGATTCTAAAAGGAGGGCAATTAAACTTAACGATTCAAAAGGCAACTACTGACTGTGCCATAGATGTGCACAAAAATAAAACCATGTCAGTAGGTATGTTGCCGGTAAGTGAGATAAAATAATGGTCGAATTTCGACCACAAGCTAGTTTTAATTAATATCCGTGCCGTATAGCTCAAACAAAGATATACCTAATAAATATTATTATGTGCAGTTTCTCCTACGGTGTGCCAAGGGCGCAAAACGGTTTACGCACGCTCGGCTCACACACACAGCTTTCCTTTTTATCCTACTGCGTGACAACAAAGGCAGGCTTATGTTTTTCGTGCGTTTCTAAGTATACATATATGTATGTATGTGGGATTCTTTGTAACCTCTCGTAGCATTGTATCAGCTGGATGGAACTGCATGGCAAAATAGCGCTTGCGCCCCCACGCGCTCCCACTCTCGTGCTTTTTCTTCCAAGAGTACCTAGGGCAAATATGGCGCTTGCGGCCGTTTTCCTCGTTGCAAACAGGGTCTTCAGAGTTGTGACCTTTTTTAAACTTTAATAACTAGTTTATTAAAACTGGTTTAATGTAAATTGAATGGACGAAACTCATCAAGAAAAGTTTTTATTGTGAAATTGAATTGACGAATTCAACTTCACAATAAAAATAAACAGCCACTGTCTGTGGCGATGGCGACAGTATCCCTATTCGTAGGATACGACGACATGGAGTGTCAAGATAAACAAAATGCCGGCTGTCACCTCGTTATCAGCCCATTACTGTCCCACTGCTGGCCAAAGGCCACTTCTCAGAATAAGAAGGATTAAGGCCTTACCACCACGCTAGCCTGATGCGAGTTGGTGGACACCATCGAGAACTTTATGGAGCACTCTCAGGTGTGCAGGTTTCTTCACGATCAAATTCTGAATCGCACATGAATTCGGAAAAGTCAGAGCCTTAGAAGGTCGGGCCAGGTTCAAACTTGGATCCTCCTGCATGGAAGGCAAACGTTGAACCGCTAGGCTATCCCTGCTTACTGGCTGTCACTTGCAGAGCCTGATTTACCCTAGAGAGGTTACATAAGCCTGAAGCCTAAAGTCGCGACGAGAAGGGTCAGTAGCTCGCTACTGGAGGATAGTGGTATAGAATGCCCAATACTAATTGATCGACTCGACTCGAGTATACATATTACTGTACTCGACCAATGATCATGCGAGTTCGCCATTGCACTAGACCAGGAGCCTAATTCTACTAACAAAATCTTTTATCAATTGCAACTTAATCGTTTATTCAGACAGTTTTCGTTCAAAAACTATCACATTGTTTGACAACTAAACCGAAACCAAACATTTTGACATTTTTAGTAAACGAAAACTGTCTGAATGAACGATTCAATTGCCACTGATACAAGTTTCTGTTAGTGGAATTGGCCCCTTGGGGTGGGCAAACTTTTTTCATCTGGGGCCAGAGGCCAGAGCAAGAAATTGTGAAGGGGCCAGAATAAAAAAAAAGCATTTTGTTCTGCCAAAACTAAGTCAGTTGGGGCAAGTGCGGCGCAATATTTTATAAGTTCACTTTGCACTTGGACAGCGTTGATAGTGTGACAATTTTTTAATAATTTGTTTCAGTAATACATCGCCTGATGAATAATCTTACTGAACTTCTGAACTTACCATTTCAAGCAATCTGGTACAGTTTTTTTAGGGTTTCATTGGGTTTTTAAAAGCTTGTCCCTAGCCGCACTTTCCCAACGAAACGGGGCAAGAGCGGCAGTAGTAAAAAAATTCCAGATAATGACGATAATCTGTAATTTTAACGTGAATATCAGTTCGAGAAACGTTACAATAGAAGACGATATTCGACTCTTCGCTGATAGAAATAAGGTTCAAATAAAAAGTCAAAATCTTTCTTTTTCATTGTAAAATGGGGCAAGTGCGGCACATTTCCTAAGGACAGGGGTGCTAAACATTTATACCCCACTGCCCAAGAAGGAAGGTTAAGGTTATGGGGTGCATGTAATTTGCATGTGCTTTTGTGTCTTCCTAGAAATTACAAGGCGTGACCGAATTTGGTGTGTGAGGTATAGTTAGACTCATCTCTATGTCAGGAGTGCCGTAGGATTTTAAACTTAAATGCTGTCCCCGCAGACCGTAATACCGTGTCCCGCTCCAGGGCAAAGGTCTTCCCCAACTCCATCCAAACCGTGCAATCACCCGCCAGATTCGACCAGTCAGCCTAACACGCGTTTAAGTAGGATTGATTGAAAACAAAAACAAAAATACCATTTATTATTTTATTGGAATCATTAAGGAAGTAATCAGTAATCGAATTAAATGTGTTAAATTTAAACATTGCATTGGTCGTTGTGAACGTAGTAAGTAATGCTAATGTTTAAATTTTATAAAAATAAATTGAAATAATAACGTGAAACAAAACACAAAAACTAAGAAGAAAATACTGAGGCGGTTTCAAAAATAGTAGTAAAAAATCTTATAGTTCCGTTTCGGATAGCCGCTAATGCTTTTTGTAAAGTTTCGTGAGTCCAACTCGGTCCATCTGTCTTTTTGACATAATTTCGCACCATGGTCTGGAAATTTAAAAAATACATGAGACAAAAGTGAAGGTTCAAAACCTCTGACCTGGGGCAAGTGCGTCATAGTGCCGCGCTTGCCCCAAGCGTGGCAGCCGCACTTTCCCAATCAATAAAATTTGAGGTTAGGTTTTTAAACCGGCAACTATAGCGTATATTGCTAGATACGAATGAAATAACTACGTAAATATGAAGCTTAAGATACAAAGAAAACACTTACGTAGTTAGATCAGCTCATTTCTTGAAAAACACCAAAAGTTTTAGCACAACAACGCACACGTGTCAACTTCAAAGTCTTCAAACCATAGTGAAATCTCAGTGTAAAATAAAAATGGCGTCAAATCCTCTTTCATTCAAGTGACGCCCCCAATCTCTTTTACCGGAACTAATTTTGTTTCCCCTGACGTTACTAGATGGCGATGTTATCAATATCATTGCTAATTTTTTGTCTATTGATGCTCGCCGCACTTGCCCCAAAGCCGCACTTGCCCCAACTGACTGACATTTTTCTCTCAAACAATTACTGCTATTTGTTATGGCCATACACTCTTGTTTTTAAAGGGAGTGTTGGCGGGCCGGATAAAAACTCTTTGCGGGCCAGAGCTGGCCCCGCGGGCCGTAGTTTGCCCACCCCTGCACTAGACAGTTAAGTAGTACAGATTACATAATGCTCCAGCAGTAACTTGCTACTGGAAGACAGTGGTATAGAATGCTAAAATAATAATGATCGATCTACTCGACTCTAGTATATTACTGTACTCAACCAATAATCATGCGAGTTCGCCATTGCACTAGACAAATTAACGATCGATTCGATTAACGGTCAGTAACGATAATATGATGTGATTGAGCAACAGAACTAAATTAAGTGTTTGTGGGAAAGTTAAGATATTGTGAGGTTTTTGTTTTTATTTAAGACTAGCAATGCCCGCGACTCCGTCCGCGTGGAAGTCGGAAAACAACACTGTGTCGCAGCAACTAAATAATGTACATGTAGGTACTCAATTTATTACATTATTAGACAAAAGTGGCCCACCAGGGCACTAATGTCTTTTGAACAATTTTTTCAAATAGAGTTTCAGCTCATCTTGATTGACCGTTATGATTCATAAAACCTATTATTTCTATACATATCCTTAATGGATTATAATTGTATATTGAATTAATACCTATGTTACACGTTGTTTACATATTTATAGCTACCGATTGACTGTTATAATTTCATTTCACTGTAGGTACATAATTGTAGTTATAGATAAAAAATAAACCGTTATCATTTATCATCTATCTATGTACCTATATAAAAATGAATCCCTATTTCCCTTGGTCACGGCATCACGCGTGAGCGGCTGGACCGATTTCGCAATTTTTTGTATTAGGTATTCTTAATTGTCAAGATAAGATTCTTATGAAAGAAATATTTAAAAAAAAAAGAAATTATCTCAGTATCTCCATATTCTTCATTTGTTTACCGCATGCATGAAAATGGTTTTAACTTTTTGTTACCATTTTGATTTTGTTTCCGAAGGTAGGTAGTAGGTAAGTAGTAGGTAGTTAGTACGTAGGAAAAAGTGCTTTGCAACGCATACAGCTAGTTTATTAAATAAACCACGGCGTTGACAGGCTTTTTACAATACTGACAACAATGATCAAAATAAAAAAAAACATTGCAAAAAATTAAATACCAAAAGACAATGAGCTTATATAATACTAGAGGAGCAGCGTCCTTAACCAAATTCAGAAAAACGTAACCACTTACGAGTTTAAAGTGGTAGCTTTGAAACGGATACATAAATTATGTCAATATGTCAAAATACTATATTTGTCTCATTTCTTCTTCCGTCAAACTAATTATGTTGGAATGAGACAAGACATTGTTATCGGAAAATCGGCCAGAGTTGCCAATGATCTACATAATTTCCCCAGAATGAATTGTTACGTATCATAATACCTACGTTTATTCTAACTATTTTCAACTTAACTACGGTTGATTCACATATGTTCATAACGCATAATGGTCGACTCAACTACAGTTTAACTTACCTAATCTTGATTAAACTAAAATTACTTGCACTAACGAACGATTAATCTAATGATTTTTTAAGATATTGGATATTTCAACTATGTATGAAATACCTAATGAACGCTTCAACTTAATGATCTGATTATGGTATGTAAATAAACTATGATTCAACGATTTTTGTGTTTTCTTAGGGAATGCCTCCGCTGCCGGCGCCAGTTGCCATTACGAGTGCCGGCGCCAGTTACCAAACTGGCTGCCGGCGTCGCGCCGACGGCATACACTGTTTTTATACACCTTCAAGGCCTCTTCATGAGACAATTATTTGTCACCTACTTTCATTTTCACAATAAAAACTTAAGGGGATGTTTGTAAGGTTGTTTGAGGTTCCAAAGCAGAGTCGACGGAGCCCCGCTGAGCGGGGCTCCTATTTCTGTCTGCAGGGTTTAAAGTAACCCAACACGAAGGAACGACACCTAACACGAACACGAACCTAACCTATCCGTGTCGAGGTGCGCCTGCGACTAGATTATTAGACAATGGTAAAAACATTTCTGCGGCAGATTGTATGATTCGTCCTTTTGAACTGAGTGAAATAGGTTAGGTTAGAACTGTGAACAACCGCGCGCGAGCCGAGCGAGCGAAGCGAGCGGTGCCGCGGCAGCGTCCGGCGAGCGCTACTTCCAAGTTGCTCGCAGAAATGTTTTCACATATACAACATCACCAGTAAATCAAACACAAGACCACAGATAAATCAACAGTAGGTGAATCGTCCGTTAGTTTAATCAACCTTAGGTGAATTAATTGTAGTTGAATAAACCGTAGATGAATTGTCCTTTATGGATTTCGTCCATTAGTTATTACAAAATTCGGTGAAACGATCTTTAGATATTTTAAACGGTAGGTCTTTTGACCGTAGTTATCTTGAAAATAGTTAGAATAAACTTAGGTATTATGATACGTAACCGAATGAATGAAGGTGTTAATTAAATCAATTACTATGAAAGGTCGAATTATGTACATTAAGGAAGAAAAAAAATGCGTCAGCATGAATATAATATTTATTTTTTATTAATTATATTTCAATAATTTAGACTTAAAGGAATATACATTGGTCATTCACTAAACTCCCAGCAGTCTGGCAAAATCAAAATCCATTTTACTGGTAACACTGACGGCAAAAACAATGTTTGATAAATTTATTTGGTCTCGTAATGTTTTTTTTGGATAATCTTATGAAATATTAGCACCAAGTGCTTTATTAATCTTTTCAGATCGTGACATACAAATTTTAACTGCACATTTCACCATTTTGATATTTTTATCGCTAAGCAATCACTCACTTGACGTCAAGCTGACAACTGAAGTCAGATATGCCTGCGGACATATACGAAGTAGCAACGCGTTGGTGCTGCACACTGCTGATCTAGTCTATATAACATCATTGCCAAAAGATATTCTGAAAGCTGATATGAGATTCGAACGCAGAACATGTAGGGCCACCGATATCTCAATACAGCATTCTGCTACGCTGATTTCTGACAAATTCTCTGAAATTAGATGATATTCTTAGGAAACATCTGCTCAGTCCTCATTGTAAGTAGCGTGATAATACATATCTCACGTATTAAGCTTATCGTGGATAGTACCTATCCGACGTATTAAGCTTAATATACGTCGCAGTAGATAGGTGGAATATATGGAAATAATGTTCCGCTGCTCAGCTCCTATGAGCAATAGCGTGATAGTATATATAACAGCAAAAGCGCAGCTCTTTATGTAACACATCAGCGAAAGTCGCATCAAAATCCATCAACGGAATTTTACATGATTATACATCGCAGTGTGTGGAAATAATGTTCCACTGCTCGGCTCCTATGAACAATAGCATGATGGTATATGTACCAGCAAAATTTTCGCTCTTTACGCAACACATCAGCGAAAGTCCCATCAAAATCCATCCACGGGATTTTAAGTGATGCCTGGACAGACAGACAGACAATAATTAAAAAAAAAAGTTTTCGTTTCTGTATAGATAGTATATAGTAGGTACCCCCCAATCGAAATTTTGGAAAAATACATATTTAATGTACAGACGCCAGCACATCAAGCTACTACAATCTGTGAAATTACTTTAATAGATTTTCATCTTTATCGCAATAACCATTGGCAATAACATTAGGTTTAAGGTTGATTGGGAAAATTTGACAGTTTCGGGTAGCTTGATGTGCTGGCGTCTGTACAGACAAAGTGCACTTTGAGTTTTATTAATAGTTGTATAGATTTCGTTTATTTGATCAATATTTATTTAGTAGGTAAACCATTGCGTTTCGGCGATTATTTACGGAATCATGGAAACGTCTTTAAATTGTTTGATTTATTTGTCATAAAATCTTGGTTTCTCTGGGAACAACATATCAGCCAAACGCACGAACTCTTGTAGTTTTCGCCATTGCGGAGAATCCGTGTCGGTCTGGAACTTGACGCGGACGAGCGCCTTCTTCCACAGATCCAGGGAGTCAGTGAGGCGTGCGTCGTCAGACTAGTACAGGTACACCTTGCAGTCGATGTAGTACTCTCCGTCAGTGTTCGCTGCTCGCCGCTCGCAACCGTTGGCCACTCGGTTTACGAAAGAACCAACCCAAATGCGAAAAAATATCATCTGTATTTTTATTTCACAAATCGATAGGATCAATAATACGGACCAAATCGCTCCAATAAACATTGTGTCTGAAATTGATGGAAGACCATAAAACGAAAATTGACTAACTTAGGTACATTTAAATTCAAGCACTTATTAATTGCTGTTAAGCAGTTCTTATTTTTTCCACTTCGTTCAATTTAAGACAGTGTGTTTATTGGAGAGATTTGATCCTGATTATTGACCATAGAGATATTATCAACAGTGTGCCACCGGATGGTATAGCTTTGTCAGTTTGATTCCCGGTTCAGGCAAAAAAATCAGTACAGGCAATATTTCTTACTTTTAAAAATAAAATGAAGTCACCTTTGAGTGAAATTTGCAATTTTTAATATTTAAAGTACTTTCCCTTCATGGCTATGTGTTTTGGGACATTACCTACGGCTTAAATAAACTTAATAAACGGCGATGACAGGCTTTGAATAGTTCTGATAACAATGAACAAAATAAAATATATAAAAACATTCCAAAAAAATTACAAAAAGTGCATTTTTTTAAAGTGAGGTTTTAACGCAGGACACTGAGCCAGCGACCGTTCACTGCAGCACCTACTTCTGTCTACAGCTTATACTACGCAGTGTATGGAAATAATGTTCCGTTGCTCGGCATCTATGAGCACGCGATTTTACGATCCGAATATTAAGCTTATACTTCGTAGTATGTGGAAATAATGTTCCGCTGCTCAGCTCCTATGAACAATACCGTGATGATAACCAGCAAAATTGTCGCTCTTTACGCAATACATCAGCGAAAGTCCCATCAAAATCCATCCACGGGATTATACGTGATGTCCGGACGGAAAGACAAACAGACACAATAATTCTAAATAAAAAAAGGTTATGGTTTCTGTATCGATAGATATAGTACCACCGAATCGAAATTTTGGAAAAATATTTAATTACAGACAAAGTGCACTTTGAATATTATTAATAGTAAATAGATTTATAAATACGTATTTAATTATTCATAATAAAATATATGAGTATTTCAAATTAATCTATCGTATTGCCTTGCACAATAAAAAATTTAGAATACCTACAGTGGTGGACATATAATTAGAAACACCAAGTGTGACTCTTATTTTTGGTACCGTGGAATGGGGTTTCATTGATCAATTTCGAAATTCAAATGGCCATATTTTCTAAAATATAAACGAAAAAAAAACGAAAAAAAAATCAGAATATCGGTTTTTACTGTACAATCGATACAATGAATTAGATTTATTTTTTAATGACTAATATGTCGAAGAAAAATATAAATGTGAGTGATCAATGTTAAACCGTAAGTGGGGTTACTTTGATACCCCCTATTTTTTTCACGGAAACTAAAAGTAACCCTTTTAAGCGACACTTTTTCTAAAGAACGAAAAAAATCGGTCAAGTGCAAAAAAAGTTATTACATTTTTAAGAGTTTGGGGGTGACATTGATCAAGGCAATAAAAATAACTTTTCAAAAAAAAACAATTTTATTATCAATTCTTTATTATACTCCATGGTACTTATTGAAAACCATAAGATCTTCTGCAACAGCTGTTACAGCTCGCTCCAACACCTCATCATTAAAATTTCGATAGGCGCGAGCGTCTGGACGCTTTGTATGGGTACTTGGCAGAGCGCTGAAAGTAAAAAAAAGTATATAAAGCAGTCATCATTGAAAACATATTGATAGTTTATGTTAAAAATGGCAGAAACAGCAAAATTGCTAGGTTTGGGTGAGATTGAACAATGATCAAAGAAACCCCATGCCTATGATCAATGACACCCCGCAAAAAAGAAAAACCGTCAGTGAACGAAATTTTTGGGGTTAGAATACAAAGCATGACGTCTTTCTCAAGCTAAGTAAACACTTATCAACATAAACTAACATTTTTTCTAGCACCTTTCATATCCAATCCGGTACCCGTAAAGTTATTTAAGCCTTTGAAATTGTTGAAATGCAATACTCACAGTTTTTTATGAAAATCTCCAATATCGATCCGTTTGTACGTGCAGCGCTTGGGCATTGACAAACAGTGACATTCAGTGATGCACACCCAAGAATTAAAATCGTACGCTTGCGTTTAGAAAAGGAGAAATTTCGGTTTTAAAAAATTATTAAGTTTTTATCAAAGTCACCCCGTGAATCAAAGTAACCCCATTCCACGGTACAATTTAACTTGATAATTAATGTTTTACGTATCATAGAGGGCTTATACCTATTTATCTATAATGTATCCTCATCATGAAGTGTAATTATGTCAGTTTTGGAAATATCATACAACCGTTTATGTAAAAATTGGTATAATTTATAAAATAAAATGAAGCAGCACAACGTATTAAGGTGGACAACTAATTAGAAACAGAAAAAAAAACATTAGCATAAATATGAACAAAGTTAACGAAACAATAAATAATGAAGTTAAATGGTATAAACGTTTTATAATAAACAATTAACGTTTGTTTGGGAAGCCTCTGCTATCGATTACAGCTCTACAATGACGTGGCATTGATTCTATCAATGTTTCATACATTTCCAGGGAATTTTCCACCAAGCTTCTACAAATGCGTCTTAAAGTTGTTGTAGTATGATACTAGTAGTAGTACGATATTAGTGATATGTTTATTGGACAATGATTTACTTACAGTGTACCACAAATTTAGATTTGATTCAAATCCGGACTATTTGCAGACCACTCTAACACCGACACTAATTAGTCTCTTAGAAATGCTGTAACGCTGATTCGGCTTCGTCCCAACTAATCCCCAGTCCCAACTCGCCCGATTTTTTATATGCCTATTAGCTGCCAGGGTACAGTTTGTCAGAAAAGTGCTACGATGTAGAAAATAAATACTTATCACGTATAAATTTCGCTCTTGATCTTTTTCTATATATTTTTTAATAAAATAACCTATTTACATTCCGTGCTAATAAGTAGGTAGATATTTGGGTACATATTTTAACTTCGAAAATTAAAGTACCTAAAAGGTAAAATGTCAATGTTTAAAACATCGAAAACTTAAATATCGAAGTACAGAGTATCGAATGGGGTACATAAACAAGCAAGCATGTATCATGCAAGCAATCAAGCATGCCAGTGTTTCTGATCATGCTCGCCACCTCCCCCGGCTCGCTACGTTTTTCAGCCTCGTTCCACTCAGGACCTCCTTCGTGAGCTTCTGGCTCCACGCTTTTAAATAACACTCTAGGGGTAGGACAGAGTCTGACCACGTGGAGTCGGGGTGTCTTGTGTCGGATTAACATTAAATTCGACCTATTTTAATTAATGCCGTGGTAAAATAATATTTTGGTAGCTCAATCATTATAATGAACTTAAGTGTATTAAATGTGATTTTTTAACAGAGAGCTTTAATTAGTTTAAAAATTGTGATTTCTGAGACGATAGTTAAAATTTTTGTATTTATAGACTGTAATTTTTTATAGCAGAGAGCTTTAATTATTGTAAAAACTGTGATTTGCGATGACTGAATAAAAATAAATACATACCATTCAAGCATTTTTCTAACCATCAGTACTTTTGCGCCTTTTCCTATACGTGTAGGTAGATATATACGGACCGGGCGAGTTGGGACTAGGGATCAGTTGGGATGAAGCCGCTGATTCATTGGTTTTGATTATTGTAGTGTCAGTGTTAGAGTGGTCTGCAAATAGTGCGGATTAGAATCAAATCTAAATTTGTGGTATATTATTAAAAAAACATTGTCCAATAAACATATCACTAATACCGTTCTACTACTAGTATCATACTACAACAACTTTAAGACACATTTGTAGAAGCTTGGAGAAATATTCCCTGGAAATGTATGAAACATTGATAGAATCAATGCCACGTCATTGTAGAGCTGTAATCGATAGCAGAGGCTTCCCAAACAAACGTTAATTGTTTATTATAAAACGTTTATACCATTTAACTTCATTATTTATTGTTTCGTTAACTTTGTTCATATTTACGCTAATGTTTTTTTTTCTGTTTCTAATTAGTTGTCCACCTTAGTACGTTGTGCTGCTTCATTTTATTTTATAAAGTATACCAATTTTTACATAAACGGTTGTATGATATTTCCAAAACTGATATAATTATACTTCATGATGAGGATACATTATAGATAAATAGGTATAAGCCCTCTATGATACGTAAAACATTAATTATCAAGTTAAATTTTACCAAAAATAGGAGTCACACTTGGTGTTTCTAATTATATGTCCACCACTGTACACTCGCTTATGAAATTGAATGTATTTCTCTTCCACTGCCATTCAGATAGATAGGTACCTAATAAATTTTAAATAACATTATCTTCGTTTTTTTTATAAAAGCTTATCTTCGGATAGCATTTCAATAGACCTTCCGTAGACTGAGAATAGTAATAATAATATATTCGTTGATTATATTTCCTCACAACGTGATTTGATACACGTAACGCCATCTATTGAAAAGAAATGGTATACACAAATACATGCTAAGTTCTTCTAGAAAACTTAAAATTCGCATAACTTTTGATTGCGTGAACTGATTGCGATGAAACAAAAAACATATGTTACTTGGAGATAAGCACAATATTTATTAATAAAAGTCAACAACATTGGACCAGTTGTTTTTACGTGATGCTTGAACAAACAAACAGATAAACAGACAAACAGATAAACAGACAAAAATTCCAAAAATGTTAAAAATGGGTTCTATTGGTTATAGTTTAACATTCCAACCAGGTTTTTTCAAAATATTTGCTATGTACAGACACGCCATGTCTACAGATTCATTATATGTATAGAATAGATATAGATTATAAATTTTAATAATTTTAAACGAATATTTGCATGATTATAAATAAAATAAGTCTGTACCTAAAACCCTTTTAAGCCAATAGTTTTAATTTAATCAAAGCAAAAATAAATAATTCAAGAATTAGTTTACCTCGAAAGAGTTAAATTAGTTGATGGTGGGCGCGACTTGCGTTTCCAGCTTGCACATAACACATCAAACACGGTACATCTTTTCAGTTCTTATTTTTTAGTTCGCTTTTTAGACAGTCGGGATTTTTGTATTTTTTTTTAAATTAACTTTTTTTATTGACATTTTGCTTAGTATTATTTTATCAATGTATCGTAGCTATTTGTAAGTAGGTACCTAGCTACCGTTTTATTGAGGCCTAAACAAATCTATCTTTAGACAACTCATTTCTAGGTAGGTACCATCACTCGCTCTAGTCCGCAATGTAGATCCTACACAACTTTCAGGTTGTGTAGGTATTTCTTAAACGGGGCTTAAAATCTGTAAATTCTAAAAAAAATGCTGTAAAATAGTCAAGGAAATATCATGCTGATTTTAAAAGACCTATTCAGGAATACCCCACATAAAATGATACGCGACATTTTTTTTTTCTCCCTCCATTTCGTATTCTTAGGCCGCCATTTCGATTTTATAAAAACAAAACCTGGTAGCCTAAAATCACCGTACGGCTTAGACGAATCGATAGACACCTCATACATTAAAATCTATTTAGCCGTTGGGCTGATTCGAGGATATAAAGAATCTCACATACACATTACTATAGACTGTCTTTGCTGTGGGGTAAAAAATCACTAGTGAAGAATTCTACATGTAGAGTATTAATAGATATTGTTTTTCATACACAGTAAAAAACCCGATATTAGATACAGAAAAACCAATAAGTCCACAAAAGAAACCCAACTAGATTAGATTACACTATAGATAACAGAAGTTTCCTTTTTTGTATTATGAGTAGGTAAGTACCTATTTGATGTAAGAAGAAAATCCCACAAAAAACATTAAATGTAAAAAATGCCAAGTCTCTATATGCAATCTTTCCACCGTAAAAAGTTTTAAGATCTCATAGAAGCCAAGTCCTATTCAATTTATTTTGTAGTTAGTTATCTATCTAGTGACTGTATTAATAGTTTTATTTCTATTATAATTATAGTGACTTGGCAATGAGCACAAATTAAAAGCTGCTTGCTGTGTGGAACTATGTGCGACTGTTATTGACGAATTGATATCTATGAGTACTATGATTACATTAGTTGTTATGCTAATGTGTGATTTATGATATGCAGACGTAATTTTAGGGCCAATGAGTAGTTATGGTCACCATCGACTACGTGCGTCAATACATATTTAAGAAAACCTAAGTTTATTTGATAAGAACATCACAATTATTATCTATAGGTACCTATGTTTAATGGTCCAATCAAAAGAACTTAACTAATCCTGTGATATTAAACATTACGCGTGCGTTATGCGTTACTTTCACCTCCTCCAAATATATTTGTTTCTTCTTGTGCTCATTGCCAAGTCACTATAATTATAATAGAAATAAAACTATTAATACAGTCACTAGATAGATAACTAACTACAAAATAAATTGAATAGGACTTGGCTTCTATGAGATCTTAAAACTTTTTACGGTGGAAAGATTGCATATAGAGACTTGGCATTTTTTACATTTAATGTTTTTTGTGGGATCTCATTTATTTTTTGTAGGTGGGTCTCTTTCTTTTCTTTTTGGGTGACATAATAATGTCTTGTTCATCAACTGCTGCTTTGCTTAGAGCCTATTCTCTGTCTCTATCTCTTTTGTTTTTATAACTAACTAACAAACTAAATATATAACAAACTATTTATGTATTAAATTAGTATTTTTAATAACTAACTATTTAAGTAACTAATAACTAGCTGATTCGGATATCCATAAACTTCGTTTCGCCGACTATAAATTTACGTTATTATATTTTTTTTAGTTTCTAAGTGGTTTTTTCATAGATAGATGGCGCTATCATACGAATTTCGCATGTGGACACCACGACACCCATGACGCGTATTTTGTAAAGTATCACAGCGCCATCTTGGATTTTGACTTCGACATCCTTTTCATCATCAGCACCCCCGAAAACAATGGACACGATATCCAAGACGCATATTTTGTAAAATTTTACAGTCGCCATCTTGGATTTTGACTTCGACCTCATTTTTGTCATCAGCACCCTCGAAAACCTCGGACACGACATTAATGACGCATATCTTGTAAAATTTCACAGCCGCCATTTTGGAGTTTGACTTCGACCTCATTTTCGTCATCAGTGCCCCCGAAAACCATGGACACGACATTCATGATGCATATCTTGTAAAATTTCACAGCCGCCATCTTGGATTTTGACGTTGACCTCATTTTCGTCATCAGCCCCCCCCCCCCCCCCGAAAACCATGAACACGACACCCGTGACGCATATCTTGTAAAATTTCACAGCCGCCATCTTGGATTTTGACGTTGACCTCATGTTCGTCATCAGCTCCCCCGAAAACTATGGACACGACACCCATGACGCATATTTTGTAAAATATCACAGCGCCATCTTGGATTTTGACTTCGACCTCTTTTTCGTCATCAGCACCCCCAAAAACCATGGAAACGACACCCATGACGCATATTTTGTAAAATTTCACAGCCGCCATCTTGGATTTTGATTTTGACCGTCTCTGCCCTCTGGAGGGAAAACTTGTGAGATATTAAAACTTTAAACAATTTAAATTAGCCTTTACGAATGTTATCTAGATACAGTAATAAATGGGTTCATATAGTTACATACTTAGTATACACCTCTGTCCTACCCTTCGGAGAATACAGGCGTGATGGTATGGAATCTCATTTCTCAGATTTTGCCCTAAATAAATAACAAATTATAAATAATCTACACCAATTCAATATTTTTTGTACGTAAACAAAGAACAAAGTTAACAATGCAGTCGAAATTCATACACCATGTTCCTGGCAAAATGGCAAATATAAAATTGTTTTCTATAATTAACTATTTTTTTATGTTTTTATAATTTTTCCTTTATATGTGCCTAATAATCTATCTTGATGCCAAATTTCAAGGTTCTAGGCCTGCTAGAAGTATCTTAGAATTTTGATGATCGGTCAGTCAGTGAGTCAGTGAGTCAGTGAGTGACAAAATGATGTAACTTTGATCGATGATAACTCGTAAACTATAAGTTCAAATATGATGTAATTTGGAAGTTTAGCTAGTTATAATGATTACTCTTGGTTACCGAAAGTTCAAACTGCTAGCTTTGTCCACAGCGAAGATATAGGGGGGGTGAAAGGGCCGCGAATGGCTTCGACAAAAGATGGTACGGCCGTGCCCGCTTTGCTCGAGACTTGGCGGGGCACTGCCGTGCCCCCAGATAATTGTCGTGTACAGATTTATTATATCTATTATCTATATAAACTCACGCCTGTATTCCCCGAAGGGTTGGCAGAGGTGTAGGTACACTACACCCACACTTCGCCGTTTATGTTTTCGTCGCATATAATACGGAGCAAGCCTATTGCCATCGACCGGGCACAAATCCAGACTCCGGGCTGCTGCTGAGAAATTCCACACGGAAAAACCCAATAACACTGCCCGACCTGGGGATCGAGAACCCATGACCTCACGCTCAGCAGTCGCGCTTGCGACCGCTAGACCAACGAGGCGTCCTAAGATTTACAAGTAAAACCGGTTGCGTACCGCCCGTCGTCCCAGGACGACACTTAATTGTCTTATCTATTGTGTCTATAATTACGGTGATTGAGAGTTTAACCAATATTCGGGCTTTTACAGTAACATATACAAGGTTAGTCAGAAAGGGGGTACTAATCCGAAAGGGTGTTAAAGTACCCATAGTAATGAGTAACTTTTGTTCTACCACTTTCCCCAAAAGTCAATAACAGTTCGAGAGAAATAGCTGTTCAAAAAGTACATAAAAAATAAGTAAGTACCTATGCTAAAATCTATCTATCCTCAGCTATGATCAGCAGTGTTTTACATTTTAGGTCATATTTGGGGTCACGAATTAGGAATGGAAATACGGGGGACACAGGTGCAACGCGCAGAGGCCCCTTTGAGAACTTTAATCTAAAATGGGGTGGAGCACCAACCGGGGACTATCCACGGCTGCACTATTGGAGTACAGTCATGGACCGTCCCAAGTGGGTGCAAGACTATTGTAAAGTATGGTAAAAAATATCTGGTATATGGAAAGGGGTGTTAAGTGGACTGGTTAAATTCTATTGCCGGAAGAAAACGGCGTATGCCTTTGAAATTTAAAATTGAATTGTGTTGGCAGACGGTGACTCGCCAGCTCACTAGCTGGGCCCTCTGAAGAGCCGCCAGTACATAGGCGAAGGGGGCAATAACGTGTGATTATTATTATGGCCATTATTATTTGATGTAAGTATTTCAGGTTACCTATGGGCTCCGCCCGCGTATGCAGTTTTTCTCAAAATTTACTTCTCCCTATAAAAGGTGCTGATCTATAACCGAGCCATATATCTACAGCAAAAGTTTAAAAATATGCTTGATCATCTAAAAATACATATCCAATTCCGCGGTTATTTAACATCCAAATTTTCACTTAGAAACATTAGCGAGGGTTTGGGAATAAATCTCGAAATCGTTCGGGGCACCAGCGTCACGTTCGCGTTCGCCTCGTCGAATTCTGTTTTTTTTTTTGGTGGAATTTGTTTGTTTACAAATATTAAAAAATAAATAAATATCTTTGATATTGCTTTTTTTCTTGATTCGTGTTCAATATCGGTGGTATAGTCACCTCCTTAAATATGACACGGATACAGATCTATCCGATACGACTCGCGGGCTACCTATTGTAAATTGATGGTACATTACATACCTACCTACTATGTCAGAAACTTTCTCGCAAGTGTCAACATCAACTGTACAAACAACTCAATCAGATGAACGATGCGCGAATGCATACAAGACAAACACACAAACATATTTTTATTTATGAGATACTAGCTTTTGCCCGCGGCTTCGCTCGCATTAATTTAGAATTTGACAATCAACTCTTAACACACTACTAAAGTTTCTTTATTAATATAATTCAATCATGATTCGAAAGACACGTAGCGCCATCTATGAGCGTTATTGTTGTTTTCCTCGGGAACAGTACTTTTTTTCGGGATGAAAGGTACCCTATGTCCGTTTCTGTACACCTGACAACGTAAGTATATGCAAAATTTCAGGATGATCGGTGCTGTGGTTTAGGCGTGAAAAGGTAAGAAACAAACAAACTTACTTTCGCATTTATAATATTAGTTAGGATAATAAAGAATAAGAAATATATATATTATAGTTAGGATGTATAAAATCTATTACCTATTTATCCAAATGTAATTACGAAATAATAATAATCACGTGAAACTTTGACCAGATTTACGATGTGGGGTTTTCTGAACAAAGAGTTATCTTTATCAAATTAATTACTTGATACATGGATAACAGGTTTTGGTATAAAATACATAACTTTCGATCATCAAGAACAGTACTTGGGAAGCTTAAACTTAAACCATGCGTGTCCTCATATTCTTAGCCCTTCTGAGCTCCGCCCTTGGTAAGACATGTCCAGTGTTTGATTCACTTCAAAGAAACTTTTCTGTTTAATTAATCAGGATACAACTGCACAAAGTATACCCAGTAGATTTGTCGGTAAAACATAGGATTTCCTCATTCCTGATTCCATCTCGTATATTAAACTACTAGCTGTTCCCGGCATGCGTTGCAATGCCCTTTTTCCTACTTATTACCTACCTACTACCTACCTACTACCTACCTACCTACTACCTACCTACTACCTACCTACTACCTACCTACTACCTACCTACTACCTACCTACTACCTACCTACTACCTACCTACTACCTACCTACTACCTACCTACTACCTACCTACTACCTACCTACTACCTACCTACTACCTACCTACTACCTACCTACTACCTACCTACTACCTACCTACTACCTACCTACTACCTACCTACTACCTACCTACTACCTACCTACTACCTACCTACTACCTACCTACTACCTACCTACTACCTACCTACTACCTACCTACTACCTACCTACTACCTACCTACTACCTACCTACTACCTACCTACTACCTACCTACTACCTACCTACTACCTACCTACTACCTACCTACTACCTACCTACTACCTACCTACTACCTACCTACTACCTACCTACTACCTACCTACTACCTACCTACTACCTACCTACTACCTACCTACTACCTACCTACTACCTACCTACTACCTACCTACTACCTACCTACTACCTACCTACTACCTACCTACTACCTACCTACTACCTACCTACTACCTACCTACTACCTACCTACTACCTAAACAGATTAAGAATATGGATATACTGATATAATTTTTTTTTTTTTAAATATCAAAATGTCGAACGGGATAAAAAGTATCCTATGTCCTTCTCCTGGCTCTAAACTACCTCCCTGCCAATTTTCAGCTAAATCGGTTCAGCCGTTCTTGAGTTATAAGTGAAGTAACTAACACGACTTTCTTTTATATACAGGGTGGAAAAAATCAATGGGCCCTGAAGGGAAACCACTTTAAATCCTTGAGATAGATTATTTCACTTGAAGGAAACATTCCTTTATTTTTAAAAAGAAACCAAACTGCATTCACAGATTTCTCGCCAAGCTTACCTAAACCGGGAATCGAACCATCTAAAAATTCAAAAAATTAATCACTCGCTATTTTATTCTACTAATCGGTAGGATTATTGTCAAATGGAACGTTCTATTTTTAAACTTTTCGTTAGAACGCCTCATCTAAAGCCTGGTGTCGACTACAGCCGAAACGCGTCGAATCGAGTCGAGTCGCATTTGTTCCGTGTGAGGCGAAACGGTCAGTAATTGCAAGTAGTTAAAACAGAAATTCGCGTGGCTAGCGATGCGCGCGAGTTATGCGACTCGGCGCGTCTCGGCTCGTCGCTAATCGACGTAGTTTTATAGTAAATGTATAGGAGGCGAATTATTGCGGTTCTATTCAACTCGACTCGGCGAGCCTAGTGGACGCCAGCTTTAAGAGGGAAATGTGCATAGAATTATTGTTACCAATTAATCGATTTTCTTATCTAAGTCTTCAACAAGGTACTTAGAGATAAATTAGCAAGCTTGTACTTCATAGAATGTCTTTGGAGGTGAGAGTTAAAAAAAAGTGTCTCTTACTTGTTAAAAGTGAACAGTTCTAGTCTAGGTAAAGTTGATTAAAGCCCTTGTGTACTAAATATTAGATTTCATGGATATCTTGTACGACAGACAAGTGTAAGACCTAATGTTTCTTGGAGCAATTTTATCTTTAACATTGACTGTATCGACTAGTAAAATAAAATAGCGAGTATTTATTTTTTGAATTTTCAGCTGGTTCGATTCCCGGTTTAGGTAAACTTATCGAGAAATCTGTGAATGCAGTGTTGGTTCTTTTTAAAAATAAAGGAATGTTTCCTTCAAGTAAAATAATCTATCTTAAGGATTTAAAGTGGTTTCCCTCCAGGGCCCATTGATTTTTTCCACCCTGTATATAGATTTGTCCATTGTACGTTGGCCGACAGTGACTGACCAGATTTCGACAGACTGTCTTTAAACATGGAGGATTTTTGGTCGAAAGATTTGCGTAACTTCCTTAATGCTACCCAGCCGAGTTAAATTCTTCTTCGATTGCCCTCTCTTCTGCCTCTCAGCCTTTTTCCAGCTAGGTATGTTGAAAAAAAGCGAGCCCAGCTTCCAGTCTAACCAGACGCCGCTGAATACCGATATTTTACAAGAAGCGACTGCCATTAGACCTCCGCGACCCAATTACTGGGCAAATGGCGATATCTTAAGGTTTGACCGGTTCTCAGACTTTTGGACTTCTGACTACCCATACCCAACAACTATCATAGGGGTTCATTATCGTATGCCACTCGATACCGACGGTTTAACATGCTCTCAGAAGCACGGAGGGATTTTGATGTGTAACGAATGGTTACCCATCCACGGACTGACCGCGGCAAGTACTGCTTAACCTCGCAAATCGTATGATCCGCACGGTTGTTAATTAGCCACGACCCCCTCCTCCTGCTACTGACCTCCTGGAGGTCTCCTGACTTCTACTAGTAAATAAAAGATTTAATTTAATTAACTTGTTAAACTTATAATATTTTTTACAGCGGTACCCAGAAGCATGAACCGCATTGTCGGTGGTTCCGCTACCAACATTCAAACCTACCCGTACATGTCCAACATGCAGAATAGTCTGTGGGGTATATGGTGGTCCCAGTCTTGCGGTGGATCTCTGCTTACCACCACTTCCGTTCTCTCCGCTGCGCACTGTTTCTAGTAAGTCAAAGAACGCAATGAGGAGAACATCTAACTGCAACCAATAGTTAACTAAGTGAAAAAATATGCAAAGATAAAAAGAAATTTAGTGTATGGATAAATCATTAAAATAATTAAATTCATTTTTTGTTTGTCACAGGTAAATACAGATGTTATAGATACTTGTTAAACATTAAGTTATACAATATGAAATATACATAATAATCTTAATTTTGTTTCAGCGGTGACAATGCCTCACAGTGGCGTGTAGTACTCGGCAGCTCATTAGCACACAGCGGAGGCTCCGTCCACACTATCAGACAGCTGGTCCTACACCCGCAATACATTCACGCAATCCTGAATAACGACGTCGCCATCGTCCGCCTTAACAACGCCGCTGTGTACTCTAACAATGTCCAACCTGCCAGGATCGCTGGTACCAACTACAACCTTGCTGACGGTACCACTGCCACATTTATTGGATGGGGCAGACTCTGGGTATTTATACAATATTATTAATCTTCATTACTATACATTACATATACATATTACAATACTAGAATATCAAACATTTAAACTAGATTAATTAAAATGTAAGTAAGTTATTAATAATCTTCAGGTAAAATATTTTATTTTTCGCCACAAGTTATCGTATACAAGGATATTAATTACAAAATGTTTAACCTAAATTAATACAAACTAAACTAAATCTAAAGTAAAAACAAAGAAAAATTATATCCTAGACTAAACTACCAATATAAACTAAAGGAGTGCATCAAAATATTTCTCCGCATCGCTGTCCACTGGAACAGAAGGCTGGCAGCGTTGCCACGTTATAAGGCAACGCTAATTCTCTGGCCGAAAAACAAGCCAGCCCTTTGGTCACGTGAAGTGTCGACTAATCTTCAGGTAATTTTAACATTTATTATTTTCAGTACAACGGCCCAACTTCCGATCAGCTCATGCACGTTAACGTCAACATCATCAACCAGCAACTGTGTGCTCAACGTTATGCTTTCCTGAAGACTCAGCCTGGGTACGAGGGCTGGCCAGACATTAACGATGGCATGATATGCACCGGTATCTTGGACGTCGGCGGCAAGGACGCTTGTCAGGGAGACTCTGGCGGTCCCCTCGCTTACTCTGGCGACATCATCATTGGTGTAACTTCCTGGGGTTTCGATTGCGCCGATCCTTTCTACCCTGGTGTCAGTGCTCGCGTTTCTCAGTACAGCAACTGGATCGTCGCTAACGCGTAAACACGAGATAAAAATTATCTACCTAAATACGTATTACGGGTTTAATAATAATTAGATCTGTAATTTAATTTAACAATCAATGTGATCTGTGCGCCTTAAAAGTACCTACCTAGGGACTGAAATTGTATCTAGCTAGGTACAGTTACGTTAGTGTTTGCTTGTATGTATTAACTTTATGTAAAATCTTTGTGGAAATAAATACCTTTTAATTATTCAATACTTAATCCTTTTTAGGGTTCCATAGTGAAACTGGGAACCCTTATTGTTTCGCCTTTCGCCGTACCTATCTGTCTGTCTGTCCTTCGGTGTGTCGCAGTCATTTTTCTCGCAGACTAGGGGGGGGGGAGGCATCCTACCCTTTTCAACTTAAGGTGAGTCCTAGGGTTTTTAACCGACTTCAAAAAGGAGGAGGTTCTCAATTCGGTTGTATTTTTTTTTTTTTATTTTTTTTTTTTATGTTTGTTACCTCATATCTCCGTCATTAATGAACCGATTTGAAAAATTCTTTTTTTGTTCGAAAGGGTATACTTCCCGATTGGTCCCATATAAATTTTGTTATGATTAGACCATGAACTTCAGAGATATGGAACGGAACTCCTCATCGGATCAAAGCAAAATTCTCAAATTACTAATATTGCTTTGTTTATATTTGTTGTTGGGAACTGACTACTGGAAAAGAGGAGGGGGTGCGTGTCCCCCCTCCCCCCCTTTGGAATGTTTTCATTATATCGTGTAAGGTATTATTTGAAAGGACTTTTATGCCCGACTACGTCAAAGCCAAAAAGAAGGGTTATGATGGAGGGGGTTAAAATTATGACACTAAAACGTATTTAATAAAAAATAAACTTTAAAAAAAGTAAAAACCGACTTCAAAGAAATACTAAAAGGAGTAAAATAATTACCATAATATAAAACTAACAGTTTCAGAAGTCGGTGCAACTCTTCACTGAAGCAAATAGAAGCCACCGACTTCTGAAACTGTTAGTTTTATATTATGGTAATTATTTTACTCCTTTTAGTAGGTATTTCTTTGAAGTCGGTTTTTACTTTTTTTTAAAGTTTATTTTTTATTCTATAAAACGTTACCATACCAAGAATATCAAATATAAAAAATAAAACATTGATAATACCTACAGCTATTTTACGATTTTTCATGATGTCGTCATTCACGTTTTGTCGATAGCAGCAATTTCCTTACGGCTACAATTTACGTAATGACCGCTGTCAGGATTAGGAATCCTCTTTCGTGGTTCAGAGAATAGTGCCATAAAGCTGAAAGGAGAATGCCCATTTTCTTCTGACCGTCGTTGCGCATCAAAAATGTTTGTATGGTGGCATAAACCGGACATAAAAGAGGGGTGATGTCGTACTTTCATAGGAAATAAAAATTATCAATTTATTTTGTGGGGTTTTTGATGTTCTTTCATTTTCTGTTCAATTTTGAGGTTAGTTTTGTAACAAACCTTTCACCAAAAAAATCAGCCCTTTACTACAATATGATTTGAACTCACATAAGACAACAGAAAACAGATTCAAGAAATCAATGAATGATCCCAAATAAATAATATTTCATAGGTAGGTCATGCTGAAAGTAGGTTTGTACGCACGGCTACATATCAAGCTATACATTTCCAGTAAGCTGATCTCGCATTGTATAGGATTTCCTTACAGTGAGAGGTCAGTGTAAACTGGAAATGTATAGCTTGATGTGTAGCCGTGTGTACCTATAGGAAGTAGAAAATAAAAATGCTTGAATAGAGCAATGAAATAGTTTTATTGGTCAATAATATAATATTCAAAAAATGTGTCGTTTAAAAACGGAGCCGACGGCTCAACAGACCTAAATCGAGCCCAACTTAGATACCACAAAATCATTGGTGATTTACTGCACACAGGACACGGACCGTAGTCGTAAAAACGTTCTACACAATCCACACCACCAGCACAGGAACAGTAGAATGGTCTTCAATAGAGTTCTTAATCGTGCAGGAATCTGAAGACGCGACTGGACACGGACTCAACGCAATGATAAGTTACTTATTAGCATAACAAACTCAACAATTATCAAATAAAAACAACACGATGCTTTGTTTGTTAGACAAATTGACAGTGACACTTTTGATAGCTCACCTTTCACAATTTTTGTTTAATATTTTTTTTCATGACCATAGATAGATGCAAGTCTCCTTTCACATTGGCCGTGACAGTATTACCAACAGTTAATCTAAATCACCCTGATCGTAAGTGATTTGTCAACTAAAAAAGATTTAATTAGTAATGTAATATTATTTAAAGATGTTAATTAAAAAAAAAAAAAACTGTTACATAATAATATTAATAAGGAGTAAAAATGACAAAGTTGAAATTATTTTTAAAACTCAGCTTTTCCATAGGCTATCCCATACGATCGATTATGGGGGGGTTTTTAAAATTGGCAACACTGCTTTCACTAATAACGCCATTTTAAAAGTATGCAATAAAATCCAATAAATAACCAATTATATACAAAATATTAAATGCCACATACGATTTCGACCGAATGAACTAAGAGAAGTTAAAAAAAAAATTTATAATTTATGAATATATTTTTAGAGCCATACTCTTTTACTTTAAAGCGATACTGTGTTTGGTCAATCTCCTTTGGCATGGCTACACGTATTTATAACGACTAAGTACAAAGATATTTGCAATGAACACGTGTAATATTTTTTTATTCGCCTATCCCTTCTTTTGGTTATAGCTGAACAGATCCTTCAAAAATATTGCAGGATAACATAAACACTTTTATCATACAGGGATCTGTTTACAAAATAAGCTTAGAGTTATAGGTAAATATTTCCCTTACCCCCTACAAGCTAAACTGTAATAACTGTTTTTAAACGATGTCCCAAATGGTAGTTTCAAACGGAAGTCCAAAGGTAGAGCACCCTTAGAGGCACCCAAATCAAACCCATTTAAATTCCGCGATTTTTTGTAGTTTTCTTTAACCAAACTCTTACTTTAATGACATTTTTGATCATCACAAGGCCACTGGTCTCCTCAATCTGTGGATCTGTAATTAAGGGCCGCAAGACAGTGGGCCATTGCCATCGAAATTACCAGAAAGAGTTCACCAGACCTTTATGTTTAGGGCCACATTAAGGACAGTCTACTACTCCACGCTGTTGCATGTGGCCTCAGTAGAAGTGTTGAGGTAAATAAGAAAAGACTCACGAAAAGCGAGGTATCGTTATGATGTACGGCTTGTATCGGGCGCAGATTTGCAAAGCCACAGTAGGTACCTACCTATAATCTCAAATACAGGGTGTTAACGAACTCGTGTAATTCCTTCAAACCACGTTATCTACTGGTAACACAGATTAACCCTAAACGGGAATTTTTGAAATTCAACTAAAAAAAAGATTTAAAAAAAACTTGGTTTGCTATTTCTGAGTCATTTTAGAGCCTTGAGTTATTTGACTGCAAAGAGCGATATCGCGTTAGTCGTGTCGCCGTGCTTTCATTAATTTATGCGTGGCATCAAAATGTTCACACAAATAAAACTTTTTTTTTTTAATTCTTATTTTTTTACTAAATCCTAATTAAGTGGTTTAGATATCGCACCACCGGTGCAATACTATCACTTATGTAAAATTTCCAAAAATGAGCTGAGGATGTAATAAGTTGCCTAAAGTACCTCTGCACTTGGTGCGATAATGTCACTGGCTTGGTACGTATAGTTTCCGTATGAGGGCGCGAATCAAAGGGGTACTGCGAGAAAAAACGTTTGATTGGTCAGTTGCGCGCGGCCCCCCGCATTGCCCCTTAATAAGCAGAAGTGAATTGGAGCTACAACGTTGCTAAGGTAATTGTGACATTTTATTTATATTGATACTGGAGCAATAATGGCCTAAAATACAGTTGTGATACTTTTTTTTTTGTTTATTATACAAAGTCCAACAAATTGAGTTAAAATGAAACTTTAATTTAATAATTTCTTGGTTTTTTTAACCAATCACTTTGTCATAATTACATAAAACATTTTAGTTTAGTGCCATAACGTCACAATTGAGGGAGTTCCAAATTGTAAAACGCTATAGTATTTTTGTTTTAATTATTTGGGGTCATTTATTTTCTTTAATATAAAGTCGAAAGAACACGTCCGCATATACGCTATCCGTGTTTCCTAAATCAGGAAGTATCATCAAGTAATACGATACGAAAGTTTAAAATGCTTCTCCTGAAAAAATGACTTTTTGCTTAAGTGACAGTATTGCACCGGTGCGGTGCCGGTGGTGCGATACGATCGGTAACAAAGCCGCATGAAAAAATAGTACTTAATTTTTATTTTTTTATTTTTAATCAAGCTAAATCCCGTGCGGGCCTTTCTACATCAGTAGTAGATCATGTGGTTTTAAGGAATTACACGAATTCATTAACAGCCTGTAGAAAAGGAATACCTAGTAGGTAAACACGTGTTTAACTCCATTTTTCATAATAATAATAATAATAAACTGGCAACACTTAATCTTGTCAACATACAATTTTCGCCTGAGATTATATTTTATTACATTTTTTCCGCTTTATACAATAAATTGTCCTACAGATCATTTTATTCAATAACTTTTTGCGACGGAAAATAATAGAAATAGTTTAAAATCAAAATTTATGGCTGAAACAGTATAAATAACATTAAGAAACAAATTGACAACTACAGAATGACAGAAGAAAACTACTTATATAAAATCATTGCAAGAAAATATGAAAATACAAAATACCACCACTGTAATAATGGAAAATTAACGTAATGTTAACAAGAGCTCGCGCCAGACAAAAAGATGCACGCCCAAGATCCCCGGACTCGTCGCTCTGCTCCGCCTCGCAGCCGCCGGAATCCAGCCCCCCCGTGAGTGCTGTGACACCGGCCGCTGCAGTAGCGTCGAGCTCCAGCGACGAGTATTTCTCCCCGCCGTCGTCGCCTCCACCTGTACGTCGTCGGGGAGGAGCCCGGCCGCCAGCCTGCTTGGGGCCTCGAAGCCAACCGGCCTCGAACAGGGTCCCCGCTGCCGGTGGAAATGTGTCGCGCATGCGATGGACTCAGTCCATCAATGAAAATGTCATGCGCGCATATTATGGGGCTACAGACGGGGGAATTAACCTCACTGCGTACCGAGATAGGATGCTCTCTTTGTTTCAGGTGCTTGAGCCAGCCATCAACGTTTCGACTCAGCGACTGTCGGATCAGGTGCGTGTCATCCAGCGAAATCGTAGGTTGGACGACACCGTACTTGAGCGGCTTCGCTCTGAAACGCAGAATAACCGTACCGTCACGTCCCCAGCCCAGGCCGCGGTGCAGCCACAACTTCCTGCTGTACCTCCGCGGCCCAGTCACGCTGATGGGGAAGGTGACGGTGAGGTTATTGAAGTAAGTAACCAGTGCAGTGACGAATTGTGGAGCGCTCTGGAGGGTGCGATTTTGGAATATCGGACCACACCGCCAGAGTTAAGACCACGCCTGCCTCGTTTGCCCATGCATAAAAAGAACAGGGCGCTGGTGTGTGCTCTGGACTCGCTGCTGTCAAATTATTTTGATGGCAGCGAAGACCTCGCTGATACCCACTCGATCCTGTACTGTGCGGCGATTGCGGCATGTCGTGTAGCTCACGTCAAATTCACAGAAAGTGACCGAGCTACACGACCGAAACCTGTCGTACCGGCTTGGCAGTGCAGGATTGAACGGCGTATCGGCGGGGCTAGAGCACTCATTGGCAAGCTGATCTGCTTCAGGGAGGGCAACACTCGCCCAAGAGTGATGCGCTTTGTGAGGCGGGCGTTCTCGGGGACTGATATCAGCCCTCGAGACTATATGTCCCGTATCACAGAGCGCATCGACTTCCTGAAGCAGAAGGTTTATGCATGGGCAAACCGCATTAGGAGGTATAAGCGTCGTGTGGAACGATATACCCGGAACCGCACTTTCCAGAGTGACCAAAGGCGGGTGTTTCGAACTTGGGAGCGACCTGACCCAAGTGGGAGTGATGTGCGCCTACCGGATGACGAAGCCATGGGTTCATTCTGGCGCAGCATCTGGTCCGTGCCCATCGCTCACACCGAGGGTGATTGGATGCGGGATATCGAACGAGCGTGCGAACCAATACCGGAAATGGGGGCTATTATAATCAGCCCCCAAGACGTAGCCGGTGCAGCCCGTCCATTGCCCAATTGGAAGTCTCCGGGGCCGGACGGGCTGCACAATTTTTGGCTTAAATGGCTACGCAGTTCGCACGCTTGCTTGGCATCCCAATTCCAATCGTCCTTGGAGTCAGGATCGCTACCCCAATTCCTTACAACAGGAGCCACCCACCTGCTCTATAAATCTGGTAGTACCGCGGAACCCAAAAATTATAGGCCGATCACATGTTTACCGACGGTCTATAAACTCCTTACGTCCATTTTGAGAGTCAAAATTTCAAATCATATTGATAATAATTCTATTCTGTCTCCTTCTCAAAATGGATGTAGGAGTGGGTCCCGCGGTACTAAAGAGCTGCTCCTCATTGACATGACCATTAGCCAGCAAGTTCGTCGCTCCCGAAAGGATCTGTCGACATGTTGGATAGACTATAAGAAGGCCTACGACTCGGTGCCACATACATGGCTCATGAGGGTGCTGGAGTTGTATAAAATAAATACAACTCTCCGCACCTTCCTGATGTCATGTATGAGGCAATGGAGGACGGTCCTTCGCTATCCAGGATGTCGAGAGATTCGGGGGAGAGGGGAACCGATAAGGATCGAGCGTGGTATATTCCAGGGTGACAGTCTGAGTCCCCTGTGGTTCTGCTTAGCCTTGAACCCCCTGAGTACATTGCTGGAGGGAACAAGGCTAGGCTATCGGTTGAGGAGAGAAGGTCAAGTTATATCCCACCTCCTATACATGGATGACCTAAAACTATTTGCCCCCACTGATTTGCGACTGATGGAGCTACTGAAGGTAACTGAAAACTTCAGTAGCTCTATCAGGATGGAATTTGGTGTGGATAAATGTGCGGTCATGCATGTAAAGCGAGGGGGGATTGTGGAATCCGAGGGAATCCAAATCTCGAATTCCATACAGCTTAGATCCCTCTCCCCAACTGAGACCTACAAATACTTGGGTATGTCGGAGGCTTTAGGTATCAGTGAGGCCGACATGAGACAATCGTTACGGGAGCGCTTCTTTGGCCGCCTGAATAAAGTATTAAGAAGTCTTTTATCAGGCGGAAACAAGGTGCGCGCCTTTAACGGTTGGGTCATGCCGGTCTTGATGTACTCCTTCGGCATACTCAAGTGGACTCAGACTGATCTTGAAGCCCTGGATAGAAGGGTCCGTGCACTGCTGACTGTACATCGGATGCATCACCCACGCTCTTCAGTGATGAGACTGTACATTCCGCGAAAGTGTGGGGGTCGAGGCTTTTTAAACGCTAAGACCCTACACAACCGCGAAGTGTGCAGTCTCAGGGAGTATTTCCTCCAAGCTGAAGGGGAGATGCATCGAGATGTGGTCGCAGTGGACAAGGGACTCACCCCGCTCGCCTTGGCTAAAGAGAACTGGCGCAAGCCTGCAGTACTTAGCACCAATGATCGCGAGGAAGTATGGCAAAGCAAGGAGCTACACGGACGTTTCTATCGGGCCCTTCATGGGCCCGACGTTGACTTTCCAGCGTCCGTATCCTGGCTACGTTTTGGTGATCTCTTCGGAGAAACCGAAGGTTTTGTATGTGCAATTATGGACGAAGTCATGATGACGAACAATTATAGGAAATATATTGTGAAGGATGGCACGGTTGACATTTGTCGGGCATGCCACCGTCCGGGAGAATCTATCCGACACATTATCTCCGGTTGTTCTCGTCTTGCCAACGGAGAATACTTGCACAGACATAACCTGGTGGCCAGGATTATTCATCAGCAACTTGCTCTGAAATATAACCTTGTGGAATCGGAAGTGCCGTACTACAGGTATGTGCCCGACCCAGTTCTCGAGAATGGTCATGCCACACTGTACTGGGATCGATCTATTATCACTGACAGGACTATTGTTGCCAATAAGCCTGATATAGTGGTAATAGATCGATCAGAGCGCCGCACAATGATTGTTGATATCACCGTCCCTCATGACGAGAATCTCGTGAAAGCTGAGAAAGATAAACAAATAAAATATCTTGATCTAGCACACGAGGTTGTCGGCATGTGGGATGTGGACTCAGCAGTCGTTGTTCCGATAGTCGTTACGGCGAATGGCCTAATAGCCAAGAGCCTCGATCAACATCTCAAGAGGCTCTCGTTGGGCGGCTGGATCAAGGGCTTGTTACAGAAAGCAGTACTCCTTGACACGGCACGCATAGTGAGGAGGCCGAGCCGAGGAGGTTCCTTTCTCTGGAGCCCTGACTGCCGGCAGCTTGGACCCTGTTCCCGATGCCGGTGGGATACTATTTTTTATATTTTTAAATGTATATTGTTTTTTTATTTATGATATGTATTTAAAAATATAATTTATATGTGTTTACAATGAATAAAGGAGATAATAATAATTTTTAACCCTCTGGGAAAGGCGTTACCTCATCATGAGATTAACGTAAAACCGGAGGGAACATTAGATTAGCTTTCTACAACCCCATCGTATAATAAAAAATGTAAGATGAGGTCTACTGAAAAGCTTACAAACCGCAGGGCAGCTTGTGGCGAGCTGTTGGTGAGTGGCGACACTGCGTACCTTATTGCCTCAGAGAGTCGGTCAGGGCCTCGTCTCCAGTTTGCCTTTATTGGCTGGCTGGAGTGGAACCCCAAGAGTGCCCGCAGGACTCTCAACTCTGGCTTGCCTTTATCGGCCGGCCAGAGGGGGGCCGCCAGAGCTATATGCTCGGGGGTGGAAGTGTCTAAAGGCGTAATAGCGGGGAAACCCACTCCGGGTCTTTTAGACCCGCGACGGCGAAACCGGGGCCACACCTCTCTACACCCCTAGCCGCTCACACGTTTGTTGCCCTCTTCGCCTATATACTGGCGGCTTTTCAGGGGGCCCAGCTAGTGAGCTGGCGAGTCACCGTCTGCCAACACATTTCAAATTTTAACTTGAAAGGCAGACGCCGTTTTCTTCCGGCAATAGAGGTTAACCGATCCACAAAACACCCCTTTCCATAGACCAGATATTTTTCACCATATTTTACAATAGTCTTGCACCCACTTGGGACGGTCCATGACTGTACTCCAATAGTGCAGCCGTGGATAGTCCCCGGTTGGTGCCCCACCCCATTTTAGATTAAAGTTCTCAAAGGGGCCTCTGCGCGTTGGACCTGTGTCCCCGTGTATGCCTTCCAAAGGACCGGACATCTTCCGCATGGAAGATGAGCCGTGATCATCGAGAGATACAAATAATAATTTTATTTGCTAGAATATTGTTGTTATAAAGGTGTTACACATAATATGATGTCCATAATATTCTGCTGTTTCCAGCGTACAAATACTTTAAAAAAAATTAAAATTAAGAGCACAAAGGTAATTCGTCGTCTAATTTAAATTTTGAATCGAATTTTTCATTTAAAAATTCAGGGTGTTTATCAATTCCTAAAAAAACGTATTCCACCTTTGTATTTTCGACCATTATATACTACTCAAAACAAAATAAGAGCCACTAGGTATTTAAGGTATACCATGAAAAATATAAAATTAACACATTGTTAAATTTACGTAAACTTAAAACAATGTTATTGTTTACCATTTAGGCTAGTAATTGTTGAAATTAGTGATTAATAAACATTTTTGTTTAACTTTTGATAAAAAATAGCAATCTAGGATAAAAAACACAAATAACAAAAAGTCACTAAAAATTAAAAAAATCTTCACTTTTTATTTGTTTTTCTCTTTTTTAATTACGGGTATCCTCTTTTGGCTATGCACTCCTGTAGCCTGGAATGCATGCTCTCTATCAAATGGCTGACGTTTTCAGCTGGGATATCTTCCCAGGCACTTTTCAAAGCATCAATCAGTTGGTGCTGGTTGTAGACCTCTTGCGCACTCTCTCTAACCCTTCGTTTTAATTGGTCCCACATGTGCTCGATCGGATTTAAGTCCGTACTGTTTGCTGGCCACGGCAACACTTGAATGTGAGAGCCTTCCAGTACATACTGGGTCGCTTGAGCTGTGTATGCACAGGCATTGTCTTGCATCGGGATGAACCCAGGACCCATTCGCTGTGCAAATGGAATCACATGAGGCCTGATGACTTCCTCAATGTAACGCTGAACAGTTACGGAACCTTCATTTAAAATAGCGAGTTCAGTTTTGCCATGTAAGCTTATTCCACCCCAAATCATTACATTGGGTCCACCGAAATGGTCAACCTCGTGAATGCAGGCTTCAGAAAATCGCTCGCCACGTCGCCTCCATACTCTAATGCACCGATCGTCATTAAAGAATTTTACTTTACACTCGTCGGTGAAAAGCACCATGCCACACTCGTTTATGCCCCAGTCTAAATATTGACGGGAGAAACTTAAACGATTTGCACGTTGAGCCTTGGACAAAGGAATTCGAACAACTCGACGTTTTGAAGTTTGCTGGTCTTCGTGCAATCGGTTACGGATCGTTTGGTCACTGACGCGAGTACCCGTTGTCAACCGTAGGCGATTTTGTAACTTACGAGCCGTCACTGTGCGTTCTCGGCAGGCACTTAACCGGATGTACCAATCCTCGTAAACAGTTGTAATGTGAACTCTACCCGAACCAGGTCTTCTTGCAACACTACCAGTCTCTTGGAAGCGATTCCAAGCATTTTGGATAGCTTTCCGAGAAAAACCCAGATGCAAAGCCACAGACCGCTGCGAAATTCCTTCTTGGATCATTGTAACGGCTCTGGTTGCAGTAATTACGTCCATATGTCTTCATACTTGTGGCATATTAACATAAGATGTTACATAAACAAATTAACTAAACAAAGTTTAACGATTATTTCAGACTACCATAAAGATAATCGAAACAAAACTTAAAGAAAAATCGAAACAAAATAACAAGAAAATTTCCAATTCTTTTTTTTTTTAAACGAAGGCCAGCATTTTGGTCTCAAGTACAAAATCAAAGAGGTTAAATATCGAAGAGTTTGTAACATCAATATTTTGTTACTTATTAATTACATAACGTTCATTAAATTACACTGAAATGTGAAAATAACGAGTGGCTCTTATTTTGTTTTGAGTAGTATAAAAGAATTTCAAAATATATTTTTAACATTCTTAGCTCATGTATACGCTCTGTCATAGTAAATTTTTTAAATGATCATCTTTCTTATGCCTTATCTGGATGATTTCATCAAACATTTAGTAATTTTTTGACTTTTGACGATAACTTTCAACTGGTTGGTATTATTAAATATTCAAATATACAATAATTTTAAAGATAAATAATATTTAATAACAAATTCTGGGTATTTAAAAAAAGTATAAAAACATTATTTCTCGAAATCTACTGACTTTCGCCTAGGATACACAGGGTGCTAATTTGTTGCTTAAAAGAAACATTAACACCAAGGAATATCGCGATTATAAATCATAAGTAAAAGAAAAAAAAAACAAATTACGTTGGGAATTTAGTGCATTGGCAGCATTTGGCATTATTTATAATGTGGCACGGATGTTGGGGACTTAAATCACATTTTTTTCAACTGTCCTCTATATGATCGTTGTTCCTTTTAATAATCTTGTATCCCTCCGTACTCCTTTTCCTACTTCTCTTTCATTGCTTTGTACAAATAACTTCCTAGTTTATAAGTGTATCGCCTCTTAAAATTCTGTAAATAGTATTAAAATTTAATTTGTGTACATAGCTCATCCTCATTCATATCCTTGTCCTTTAGGTTTCTATGTTGCAGTTTTTCAAATACATCTCATTCCAATTCATCTCTCCTGATCCTATACAAAATTGTCCGAACTTTTTCTTTATAATAAAATAATTTAGTTTCCCTACCTTACAAAATCTTTTTCGTTACTGATTTCTATGTGTGCGTTCGCGCAGCGGAATGTTGTTGAATTTAAAGATTTTAATTATGCAGATATTTAGTGTATGACGTCGTATAATTGTGTATGGTAAAAAAAAAAATTGTGCACGCAGCCATTGTGGAGAAATTCACCAAAAATTGATTCCGCTGGGCGAACGTTGTCCTGGCGGAACTTTTTTTAATCCATAGACTTTAGAAGAAAGGAGATGTGTCCAAAAATTACTGTGTATTTGTGTGTAATTGTGTATGTATGAATAAAATTAGTGCATGCATAAACTTCGGAGAAATTCAAGTTTCCGCTACGCGAACGTTTGGCCATTAGCTAGTTTTCATTTAAAGCGCTTACATAGAGAGCTGTAGATTTTTACATACGTTGTTTCGAATTTGTTTATATTTGTTTAAAAAACAGATTTAGAAAAAATCGTAGGGCTTAAAAGATCAAAATATAAACGTAAAATACGCTTATTAGGTCTTAGTTCTTAAAGTATGCACTTTGGGGTCTAGATTTTCACGTTTATACAAACCTTGTAAGTGTCTGCAATATGTTGCCAAGTATCAATGATGTTCCGTTAGTAATTAAAGAGTTATAGGACAATTTACCATGAATAGATCACTGTTTACAAAGCAGTCAAATATCACGACGTTCTAAAGGAATTGCATGGTAAAATGTATGCCAATAATTAGTTTATTTATTCAACTATTCACATGCAAAATTTCATGTCATTAAATTCAGTAATTAAAGAAAAACAATTATAATACTGACGAAGCATTGAAAACCTACATAATCCGACCAAGTTCGGATAGCTACAAAAAAGCGGCCGTGCAATATATTTAGGTAACATCCCATACAGTATAATACCGGTATGGAATTGGTATAGGTGATAACACAATTGTTGTTTCGATATAATTTCTAGGTCATTTATTTTTGTACACCTACTTTTTTAAATGTATTTGACTATGACAGAAAGTAGGTACCATTTACGTAGGTACTTTATTTAAGTATGCGCTTGAGACTTGAGATATAATCTAGATATATTATTTAAGACAAATAAAATTCATACAGCTAATTTCTATTGAAGATTTCACGGATCCGGATTCTAACTATTATTTAATTTTCCTAAGGGGTCTACCCCTTAGGAAAATTAAATAATTACCACAAGTTTTAGTTTATAAGCACTTTTTTAATGTTGATCAAATCTAAACAACTGAATAGTCTAGTTATGTGATGTGATTTTAATTTTTATTGAAGCTCGAAATATTATACTTACCCTTAAATTCATAATCGTTTAGTAAACCTATTTTAGTTAACTTTCATGAGACACATTCATATTTATGATTATTTAACAGTTCGTCTCGCGACCTCGCCGCGTGTTCAGCTCATGATTAAGGGCTCCGTTTGGGTCCGAAACTAGTCGGGCAATCCCGAAAAATGCACGTGAGTAAACCGTAAATAATCATAAATATTTTAGTTAAAACACATTTAATTCTATTACTGTGGTTGCAAGCGTTTGTTAACGTTATTAGGTATAATTGCATAATTAAGTATTATATGTAATTTAAAATACTTTTGTACACGGATATTTAAATAGAGAAGTACTTGTTAATTGAGGATTTATTTTTATCGTAGATAGTGGCGTTATTATTAAAAAATATTTTTCATTCAAGAAATGCAGTTGTTTTATTTTTTCCTAACGCTTGTGTACGCAACTGTACCATATTAATATTGGAAGGTTAAGAATGTTTCTTAGATATATGGCACGGCCGCTTTTTTGTAGCTATCCGAACTTGGTCGGGTTATATAGGTTTTCGATGCTTCGTCAGTATTATAATTGTTTTTCTTTAATTACTGAATTTAATGACATGAAATTTTGCATGTAAATAGTTGAATAAATAAACTAATTATTGGCATACATTTTACCATGCAATTCCTTTAGAACGTCGTGATATTTGACTGCTTTGTAAACAGTGATCTATTCATGGTAAATTGTCCTATAACTCTTTAACTACTAACGGAACATCATTGATACTTGGCAACATGTTGCAGACACTTACAAGGTTTGTATAAACGTGAAAATCTAGACCCCAAAGTGCATACTTTAAGAATTAAGACTAATAAGCGTATTTTACGTTTATATTTTTATCTTTTAAGCCCTACGATTTTTTCTAAATCTGTTTTTTAAACAAATATAAACAAATTCAAAACAACGTATGTAAAAATCTACAGCTCTCTATGTAAGCGCTTTATATGAAAACTAGCTAATGGCCAAACGTTCGCGTAGCGGAAACTTGAATTTCTCCGAAGTTTATGCATGCACTAATTTTATTCATACATACACAATTACACACAAATACACAGTAATTTTTGGACACATCTCCTTTCTTCTAAAGTCTATGGATTAAAAAAAGTTCCGCCAGGACAACGTTCGCCCAGCGGAATCAGTTTTTGGTGAATTTCTCCACAATGGCTGCGTGCACAATTTTTTTTTTTACCATACACAATTATACGACGTCATACACTAAATATCTGCATAATTAAAATCTTTAAATTCAACAACATTCCGCTGCGCGAACGCACACGATTTCTACCATTTCATGCCTTTGGCGAAATGCACAAACAGTGCGAAGCCAAGGAAGAAAAAAAAAAAAGAAAAAAAAAAACTATAGTCACTAATGTCAGATGTGACAGTGACAAAACAATTGAAAACAGAAAAAAAAAAACAAAAAAATTGTTTTATTTTCTCGAATTCGAACGTAATCCTGACACAACATTTATTGTTTTGTTTGTGTAACCAAATCCGGCTAATTGCTTTTCAATAATTAAGTATTCAACGTTATGTATGTAATACTGAATTATTGAAATGAGTAAGTAGGTACTTCATTAATTGATTTTAAGTTGTTTTAATAATGTATAATGATTTTGTTTTGTTTGAAGGTATGAACCATGCAGACTCTCAAACACCAGGTGCACCCAGTCATGTGTACTTGCTCCAAATGGATTCCAGTTCCAGTATCAATTTAAGGTCAACTGACCAAGCCCTTCCTCTTCACTTATTAGATAATGTAAATATATTCTTCTTCAACTCATATAAGTTAGTATTAAGGTAGTAAAAAATAGCTTAGCAATGCATTTTATTTTGTTACAGAGTATAGAGTTTGGTCGCAACCAGTACTTATTACCGATTCCCTCAAAACAAAGAGATGGACAGGATCAACTACATGTTCTTCTTGGTAATCATCTTAATTTTCAGAGCTTTAACATAGTCAATTCTTTAATACTGGCAACTGATGATTTAATCACTCTTCTACTGCTGGTTGCTGCGTCTGTTCACTTCGCTCCTCACACATACAAATACTAGTTGCAGCCATTCACTTATTGGAATCTTCAAAATATTACCTGATGCAATTACAAAAATTAAAAAAGAGGGATGCCAATATGCAATTCTGCCTCAAAATCGCAGACTGCTGATGCTAAAAGTATTGTTTCTAGCAACATCAAGGGTGTGCTGGCCTTTTTGAAGAGTTAGGGTGGATTGAGTAACTACACTTACCACCCATCGTATATGTATACAGGATGGGTCAAAAATCGTGGATCAAACAAAACAGGGTGATAGTTGGGGTTATTTGCAGTCAAAAATAACCGTGTGGCAGAGCCCTAACTTGATCTCCTTAAAAGTTATGACAATTTGAGTGTTTTTTAAAGAAAATACCAAAATTTGTAATAAATAGGCAATTAGAGTAAAATGGGTACCTATTTTAAAACAATAAATGGTGTTTAGTGGCTTGAAAGTGCTTTTATAACAGTGGGTACCGTGATTTTTGTAACATAAGAATGTTGCTGTTAAAAAAAATGTACTAACCTAAAATGCTGCAAATAACCCCAACTATCGCCCTGTTCCGTTTGATCCACGATTTTTGACTCACCCTGTATACAGAGACATGGAGTTGTGGACACCAGCCCGTTATACCTTAAGTCTGAATGAAAGTGTTGTGGCCCCTAGTTCCAAGCAGTTATATCTAACAACAACCACTCCTGAATTCTAAATTTATAACTTCTTCATGTCATGTTAATGAACCTTAAATTACTTAACATTTCTTTGACCAATATGTAATAGTGTCTGAACCCAGGAGACTGCAACATATTACATTACATAAGGACACACAAAATTAACATCAATGCAAATTATAAAGAACCTAGAGCTAAAATCAAAATACGCTGATGCACAAAATATCACTAGACAATAGGTTTCTCCAGATACAGTTGATCGCTATTTGTTTTTAGCTACAGCACTGCTTGGTGTATGCAGCCAGTATCTTGATCGCTCAAACTACCGTCATGTGGTTTGGAATTAAGTCTTGAGTCACAAAACTGTGTCTCAAAGTGGCCCATTGGTGGTCATCCTAAACGAAAGAATATGTGTTTGCCATTATTTAACAGTTATACAAGGTTAGTCTGAAAGGGGGTACTAATCCGAAGCCCACTTATAGTATCGCTGATGAATGTTTGAAAGCAAGTGTTAAAATTTTAAAATTCGATATTATTTTTTTCCATATTAAATGACTTTTATTTTAGTTTTTTCAAAAATTCTTCATCCCTGCTTTAGTTACAAATTCAGAAAATGGTGCTTCTAATTCCTGACCTTAAATAGGACCTAAAATGTAAACACAGCTGATCATAACTGGGGATAGATAGATTTTAGAGTTTTTTTTTGAGATTTTTGAACTACTGTTTCTCTTAAACTATTGAGTTTTAGGAAAAGTTGTAGAACAAAAGTTATTCATTATTATGTGTACTTTAACACCCTTTCGGATTAGTACCCCCTTTCTGACTAACCTTGTATATATACCTAAATCTTTATTCACAGATTCTTTTCAAGAACCAGCTAAAATTATGGGATTATTAGTGGACCGAAATTTTCAAAACATTCATAATCAGTTGCCAGTCCCTAATAATCAACCTCAAACACCTTCAATAGCGGAGTGTAGCAATACTGAAGAATTATCAACAAGAGGGGTTAGAGGAGATTTAAGAAAATCCCAATTTAATACTAGAGTTGAAGTTAACAATTTATGTAAGCCAGATGATAGTACACAGATGATACAGAATTATGGTAAGTTAACTTCAGAGACTTTATTACAACATAACATTATCACGCCTGTTTTCCCCGATAGGTTGGGCAGAGGTGTATAGTACACCCTCATTTCGCCGTTATATTCAAGTCCCATGTAATCCACCATCCAACCCACCACCGCCTTGGAGTCCTACTATCCTACCTACAAAAATATATACTTATTTATTTCATTCACAGTTCACATATCGGACCGCAATATTCTCCCGCGCGCCTTGGCCGTTTTGCCAACTGTACTTCAAATACAACGACATCACATCATTTCAACACGACGTACTTTGCCTATGCGCGCACGCTTTGGTCCCGTACAAGGTAATTTCGTGGCATAATGAAAATATTTTTGTATTTGAGAATTTATAATTCAAAACTATAATTTTTCCGTAGCAAATAACGAAATACGATAGGTTTCAGTAGGTACATATTTCTCAACAACTCCAGGATTTTATAAACAATACCTTTATTGTGCAGACATAGTTAACTTTAAAAGATGGAGGAAAAAAAACGAAAACATTTGGAATAGGCATAAGAAAAGTTTTTTTTTTTAATATTTTGCTAAACAAATGAATCTTAACCATGGGGAAAAAAGTTTTGTTTTCATGAAAAAAGGCATATGCTGGACAGCCGAATTTCTCATGAGCAATGCAGTTAAATTGTATGTTTTTTTTTTTTATAATATTAAATTGTTTCAGGGATAAAACATAAAATATCTCAGTCGGAAGCAGTTGAATATGTGTTGAATGCAACATCAAATAAAAATCCGTTATTTCTCGTTAAAGATGAGGACGACCTCATTACACATATTGATGTAACTGATAAAGGTACATACGAATTTGGTGTAATGTTATCATTAATCCTAAATAAATCTTACTATAATATTATGAATGTGAAAGTTTGGATATTTGTTAATCAATCACGCTTTAACGGCTGAATTTGGATAAAATTTGGCACACAGATACCTACACCATGACCTGGATATAGGATAGTTTTTTCCTCTAGGGTGCAAGTGAAGCTGCGGGAAATAGCTATTGCATTATAGGTTACAATAATTATGTATGCGCCAAGATAGGATATAGAGTTACTGCATTAATTATTGACATCTTTTTATATCTAGGTACTTAACCGAAACATTTTACATATACGCATAGTCGTAAAATTGCTCAACTTGTCTTGTATTAAAATAAAAAAAATAAACTTTAAAAAAAGTAAAAACCGACTTCAAAGAAATACTAAAAGTAGTAAAATAATTACCATAATATAAAATTAACAGTTTCAGAAGTCGGTGGCTTCTATTTGCTTCGGTGTAGAGTTGCACCGACTTCTGAAACTGTTAATTTTATATTATGGTAATTATTTTACTCCTTTTAGTATTTCTTTGAAGTCGGTTTTTACTTTTTTAAAGTTTATCTTTTATTAAATACGTTTTAGTGTCATAATTTTAACCCCCTCCTTCATAACCCTTCTTTTTGGCTTTGACGTAGTCGGGCATAAAAAGTCCTTTCAAATGATACCTTACACGATATAATGACAACATTCCAAAGTGGGGGAGGGGGGGACACGCACCCCCTCCTCTTTTCCAGTAGTCAGTTCCCAACAACAAAAATAAACAAAGCAATATTAATAATTTGAGAATTTTGCTTTGATCCAATGAGGAGTTCCGTTCCATATCTCTGAAGTTCATGCTCTAATCATAACAAAATTTATATGGGACCAATCGGGAAGTATACCCTTTCGAACAAAACAAGAAGTTTTCAAATCGGTTCATAAATGACGGAGATATGAGGTAACAAACATAAAAAAAAAATAAAAAAAAAATACAACCGAATTGAGAACCTCCTCCTTTTTGAAGTCGGTTAATAAAAAAAAAATACAACCGAATTGAGAACCTCCTCCTTTTTGAAGTCGGTTAAAAAAGAAGAAATTACATAATGTATTATGATATCAATAAAAATGTAAATTTTCAGATAAATCAAACTGGATTGGCTTACTACCCTTAGGAGATCAGAAATCTGCAAATGCCTGGCTTTATGAAGAAAATCATGAGTTGTATGCCATCACGACGGAAATCATACCGTCCAGAAAGCCTTTAATGCTTGGTTACAGTAAAAAATACGCAGATGACTATGGATTGATAGGACCTACTAAAGATATTGAAAAAGGTGATTTTTATGGTATTCAAAAAAGCAGGTTTGGCAAACTTTGCCAAGTCCTTCCGTCGGCCATACCGCAGTGCTAGAAATCTGCACACTATGACGCGACACAGACGTGGACACGTTAATCCCTTGAGTGGAGTACGAGCATCGGCAAATGTAAGGGTGTACACATAAAGGAAGCAGGTAACCAGCGCCGACCTACCAGCTCTTATCGGTCCTGGTCCGTGCAGGTAACCGCTACATAAAGGAAGTGGGTAGAAGCAGGAGCTGGCAGTTTTAACAAAAATACGCCTTGCAAATACAGCAACAAATGGCGGCTTACCAGCGTTGATCGGAGCAGGTCGGAACTTGTCGGCGTTGGTTCCCCCGTTGGCAACCCGCTTTCTACGTGTATACACACCAAGGTGGTAAGCTCAGTCAGGAGACTGGATGCGGAAGGCTTAAGTGTGTTGTGGTGAAACTTAAGAAAGGACCATGTCGCGCTGTGGACTGTGATAGGCTGAGTTATACATCGTAATATTTAGGTCTATTTCACAGAATCTCAGGTGCAAAAGCCATGGTGGTGCTATGAATGTCAACGCGCATTGCCGTCCGCCAATATGCTGCATCGTCACATAGAATTGACCCATAAGGTAACGCTATAATTCTTCTCTCTGTCATAAAGGTACCCGAAAATTAGGCAAAACACTGCTTATTATGAAAATGTCCTTTGTGACGGACTGGTATCCGCACTAGGTTTCTGTCTGATAGATTACCAGGCCCGCTACATAAAGACGAGTAACTATATTATTTTACTTTATGAACAAGCACACATCTTAAAAATAGGTGTAGGTAACAAACAAAATAAAAATAGAGAAGAAACTTATTTATCTGAAATAATAAGCATGGTATGCGTATGTGTGTGCGTGTGGCGGTGTAACTAGATATGTCTCAATCTTATGTAAGTAATTGAAAGACTATTTCTGTGAGAGTATACACCATACAGGGTGAAATTTTAAACACTCGACCGTGAACAACTTTTACTATGGAACCAAACCGGAAAATGCGAAAAAAAAAATCTGCTGTTCCCTACATTTTGACGAGTTATGTGAACATAAATGTAGGGAACATCTGTTTTTTTCGCGATTTCCGGTGTGGTCCCATAGTAAAAGTTGTTCATAGTGATGAGCACAATCTCCCATTTCGGTTTGTCGAGTGTTTCCAATTTCAACCTGTATAAGCACTTCTTCAGTACTATTGTAATCAAGTTTACACTTTATTTTAGGATGTGCCTATATTGATAAAAATAATGCATATCTTGTTTGTTGTACCTAGAAAATAAAAGAATTTATGGGCAAAACTAGTTTTAAACAATTTGGAAGAACCAATCAACTTTTTGTTACATTTGTGCTATTTTGTCAGGCTCGTACCTAAACAGCGAATGTTTCTTGAGAACAGTGGATAGAGTAAATAAAAAGTTGACGGACAGTAAGCACTTGGCAGCTATTGTATAACTCTGTGGTTGGATGAAAAAAAGGCAGAGAAAAGCTTACCTTTAGTGTTCTCTGAGCAAATTCAAGTTTCAATAAAATAAACTTCAGAAGAGCCACCTCATATTGTTATGCAATATGACGAATAGAGATCGACACAAGGAAAATAAGTTGATTTAATGTTTTCTTTAAATCAGCGACATGACCTGGTGAATATTTTTAAAAACGTAAAGTAATTTTCTTATTCTTGATGTAAGGATGTCAACAATATATGGTTAGTTAAGTTAATATTTTGATTAATCATAACACCAAAATATTTGATACTATTGACATTTTGAAGTTTGGGACATGAACAAGACAATGTGGTAGATAAGCTATTTTGGCAAGAGTGAGCTTTTATGAAATGTTTCGGGTTTGTATGGCTGAATGCTATATTTAGTTTTTCAATGTTGAGTGAAATTAAATTATTGTTAAACCATTTTAAGACTGTGTTAAACCCCTGCTATGCATGTTAATATAACTCCTGCCATGAATCACTATTGAAGACAAGTGGTATATTATCAGCATGGGTGTAAATTTTTCCGTTAAGGAGTTATAATCCGTAAAGTTCATTAATAAAAACTATGTGGGGCCTAAAATAGTCCCCTTTGGAACTCCGTAGGTTATATTACGGTCTTCACTAACCACATCGTCTATTTTAACACATGGTAAACAGCCTGTTAGATGCCTATTAAAGAATTTTAATTGTTGACTCCCTTTATTCCGAGGTATCGCAACTTATCAACCAAAAGAACCGTAAAGACTTTTTCGAACGCTTTGGCCGAGTCTAAAAAGATAGCAATAAGTTTCTTCTTTTTATCAATTTTAGTGTCTCTCCCTCCAAGAGTTCACCACGTGCATTAACTACATAAACTAGTAGACCTCCAATATAAAGTGCTCTAAATGATGTAGTGTTAAAAGCTCGCAATGATTTTAGTAAAATTTATTACCAATCGTAAGGGAGAGAGTGTAACTAGTAGATGTCAGGTTTTCCCACATCTCTATTTGTTGTATTGTCTGTTATAGGAGGATAAACCAATCTCCAGGCGACGATATCGCTGTCGCCACTGTAGGCGGACCTTTTCCAGACTATTCACGTAAGTGTTATTACAAATGATTAATATCCGATATATTGGTAAAAGCAGTAGTTTTATTGTTTGTTATTTATTTCAGGTTAAGGCGACATGTAGTATGTCTTCATAGCCCAAGTAAATTAGATAAAAGGTAAATGAAACTATTTCATAAGATTCATTTTAATATTGATACTACAACTTAACATGTAATGTGAATACTGTTATGTAACTGGCTGATATAATACTTTTCGATACACCCGTCCTGACACTTGGAACAGGCTTAAAATTTTGCAGATTCTATGCTACAACCGAAAAAAGCAGAATCTGCGTTTTCTTTTTTAAATCATGAAATATTTACTTGTTAACATGTGTGTACACTTTGTTTTCAGCAGCAATGTAACGAGTACTGAAGCAGAGCCTCAAATGAATTTGAATACATCTACATGCTCTGAAGACAATAGAATACCTTCAGACGAAAGTTTCCAAAACTTTTCAAATGGATTAGACTTCTCCACAAATCTGTTTGACACAGACCGTATATCCAGTCTCGATATATCGGAAAACTCCAGAACTGACAATGATTTTAACCCTTACGTTATTGGATATAAAGACGAAAACGGTTTAACAAACAATTTGGATTTTCCAAGTAGAACAGAAAACTGTCAAAACCGCTGTACAGAGGTACGTATTTTTTTTAATCTATGCGTCTGAATTGAATTATTCCACTTTGCCCCACCAGCCGCCCCACTGGTGGGGCAAAGTAGAATAATTCGTCTGAATTGTGTGTACACAGTTAAGCGGTTGAAATGAGGTTATTTTTCAATGGAATGAAAAGTAAATGTTTCTTTCAGAAACAACCAGAACCTGCTGAAAAAAATCTTGTCCCATGTCCTTATTGCAATCAAAATGTAGCCAAAGAGAAAAGACGTCAGCACGTAAGGTAATCCATTATCTTGAGAACGTCTTATTATAAATAATATGTATGAACAACACTTTAAGATCCCGAGCTCACAAATGAGAGCTGTTTATTAAGCACGGGACCTAGTGAACCATTTGTAAATAACACAACAATATAATCGTTCAGGGGTGATTCTATCATTACAGTTTTAGCTAATATCGGTATGTCAGGATTGCGAGCAAGGTAAACACAGTAAATAAAACCAACATAGACTCTCCACCACTGAGAGTACTTGTATTTGGGTTAATATTAGTAACATTAACTAGATCACAGTATATTACTTTACACAATTATTACAAGATCATAAAATAAGGACAAGCTAATCAGATATAAAAGGTCAGACTTCTTCAGCTGTTCAACACGGAATGCTCCCGCTTCGTCGAATGACCGCCGCCTTTATAACCTCGGGTGGGCCGATCCATATCGACGACTACCTTCTCTTGTCAACATTGCCCAGTGCTACCCGCTACCGATAACACATTATCGTTAAGGGTGACCAGTATGTGTTAATGCACTTGACACAAACTTAAAATATAAACAAATATCTCAAATAAGATATTTGACTAATATTTTTTTATTAGAAATCTCAAAACAATTACAATAAAAAAATAAGCAACAGTGAAAAAACAATAAAATATTTAATAAAAATGCCCAAGTTAAAAACGATTTAAAATTGTTCACAAGACAGAGACAACACTACTACCATATGACGTCATACCTTAAAAACTGCATAGCGACTTGACATCACCCGTTTCGCGTGACAAGGACAGAAAATGCCCCCCTCAACAAGCTTCGAAAGCCTGTATCTTCTATATTTTATCATCGATTTTATTTATTTTTTCACTTACCGTGCTATTTCCATATTGTACATTTTTAGTAGTACTCAAATACCTTATTGCCGCCTGCTAAGACATAATGGCGGCGATATTGGGAACTAAAATCAAATGTAATTTTGGATTTGTAGCGCGCCGTGGCGCGCTGCCATGAACTGCAACGATTTACTGGTCACTGTTAACTTTATGGATATTCATATGAAGTTAAATGGCGTTTCTTTGCGAGGACATTAATGTATTTTATTCGCAGTGAATGTCCTGAGCGTCGATTTGAATGCGAATGTAAGAAGGTTTTCACGAATAAGAGCAAGTTTGCCAATCACATTTTCACACAACATTCCAACAAAAGCCCAAAACAAAACGTAAGTAGCTATAAAGTTACAACTTCACATAAGCTTTGTATCTAAAGTTATTATTTCCCATGACCATAATTTCTTTTTTAGGATAATGATAATGCTTCTGCTGTGAACACAAATCCTCAAGGCCTGACACCATATAAATGTGAACAGTGTCAACATATTTTTAAGGTCAGTAGCGAAAAATTGCCCAAACAATCACTTACCATCATGATGGTATCATAGAAACGGTTAAAGTAAAGAACTACATAATTATTACAACTGAACTATGCCTGCGAGTATACCCGCGTGAAAAGGTCTTTGATTTTTAAAATTTGTTAATCGTAAACTTGCTGCGTGGTTACTGAATAATATCGCCCATAGACGTTATTGCATACTTCCGTTTGAAGGAGTGCCCAGTATAAAACGTATCATACTGTAATACACTTCTGGACACATCTATTGGCCCACCTTGTATTTTCAGTTTCGTTTGGTCCTAGCTAAAATTTTATATTAGGTCGAGCAAAAAGTTTTTATGCAGTTTTGAACCTGGCACATTCACAATTTCATTCAATAGTCTTTTTTTGAATTTCGAACACAGAATTTAAAGAAACAAAAGACAATTTGGAGCCTGTTTGTTGATATCAAACAATCGAATACTAAGAAAACTTGGTTTTATTGGTTTACTTGGATTTAATTCTTGAAAAAGTGATTGATATCTTTGGTTTTGCAACAAACATTACTTATTCTTAACATTAAGGTGAGGTTCTATCAATAATCTATGGATACTTCACCTGAAGTCGCCGCCCAAGCTGTGGCACTTATTCAGGCCGGACACAGCCAAAGAAACGTGAGTGCTCAACTTAATTTAAGTCGATCTGCGGTCCGAAATGTTTATCGGAGATACCTAGAGACTGGCGGCTTTGTTCGTCGCCAAGGAAGGCCACGATCTCGGGTCACAACTGAAAGGCAGGATCGATTCATCGTGACGACCAGCTTGAGAAATCGTCACCTTACCTCCATTGAGATACAAAACCAACTTCGCGACTTCCACGGAGTATCTGTGAGCGCTCGAACTGTTCGGAGAAGGTTAAAAGAACGCGATATGGTACCACACAAGCCAGCTAATGGGCCCAAACTAACGCGAGCCCACCGAACAGCGCGCCTTCATTTCGCACGCAGTCATTTAAATTGGACACAGCAAGATTAGAGCCGTGTACTCTTTTCTGATGAGTCTAAAATTGTGTTACATGGCAATGATGGAAGGAAGAAGGTCTAAGGACGTAAGGGAGAGCGTTTCGCACAATGCTGCTTTGAAGAGAGGGTTGCTTATGGTGGTGGCTCATGGACTGTCTGGGGCGGTATATCCGCGAGCGACAAAACTCAACTTGAGGTTGTTACAGGACCACGGCTGCCAACATTAAATGCTGAAAGGTACATTCGTGAGTGCTTAGAACCTCACGTGATACCATACGCGGACTATGTGGGCCCAAATTTCTTTTTTATGCATGATAATGCAAGAGCCCATGCGGCCGGCGTCGTCAGGGAATATCTTCGGGATGTGAACATCACAGTTATGGACTGACCAGCCAGAAGCCCAGACATGAACCCCATTGAGCACATGTGGGACGAGCTAAAAAGACGTGTTAGGGCTCGTCAGCCAGTTTCCCAGACGATGCAGGAGTTGAAAACTGCCATAGAAGAGGAATGGGAGATGATCCCTCAAAATTTCATAGAGCGGTTGATAAACTCTATGCCTGATCGTATGAGAGCTGTGGTAGATGCCCATGGAGGAAACACGCGTTATTAAATTAAACCTTTATTTGATAAAACATGTTTTTTATTCAAAAATCAATTGCCTTTAACAAGGCGCATATCCGACTTGTTAGGCGTAGCTCCATGTCGTATGGTATTCTGAATTCAAATTTAAAACAATACGATCGAAAAAGATGGTAAAATGTATCAGGTTTAAAACTGCATCAACAGTTTTTGTTCAATCTAGCAATCATATTTCGGTAGGGGCCATCGAAACCTAAACTCTAAAGTGGGCCAATAGATGTGTCCAGAAGTGTAGTAACGTTTCGGGCATGGCAAAAAACGCTCCATTCACTACTATGCTCACTGCAATTCAACGCCGCAGGCCCGGCAAGCTCGGCTCCCCATGAATCAAAAATTTCGCGTAAGATACGCGGCTGGCGTGAACAGCTGGCACCAACTAGCTCGTACCGTACCCTTCCCATGCCGCCCCCCAAGTCGAGCACCCTAGGCCGAACGGATCAACCGCGTTCTATGTATATGAATATCAACCGCGATCTATACGAGTATCAACTGCGTTCTATAAGTGTATACAAAGCGTATGATGACCGTACCATACCCGTTTAGTGCCCGTTCTTTCGGTTGTTGTACATTTTCTTTAATTGTACTAATATTCGTTTTTAGGAACACAGCAGTTAGTAGTCATTTAGTCCTTCATTTTTTAGCGCACGTCCCATTTTTTCACCAGCTCGTTTCAGAAAAATTTATATATTTCTGAAGCTAGTATTTGGACATTTTCTTTTTAGCTTTTTTTTTTTAAAAAAAACGTTGCCCCACACTAAGATTTCTCTTGTATCATGGGTGCGTTTACAGACACAAATCTCACATACACAAACGCCCAGACCCGAAACAACCATCTGTAGGCCATACAAATTTTTGTTCCGTGTGGGAATCGAACCCACGACCCGTAGCGCAGAAGCCAATCGCTTAGCCACTGCACCAAACGAGTCGTCATTGCGTTTTTTTTTTTTAATTGGACTCTTTTATCTTGCACGCCCACATATTTAATGGGATATTTTTCTATGTCAGCGTCGAGGGATGTTGGTGAACCATTTATGGAGAGTTCACAACACAGTGTCAGCCAGAGTGCCACTGGAGCGTCGCGTGCGCCACTACCCGTGCGTCGTATGTCCCAAGATATACCGCACGGCGGCTAAACGGGACCGACATGTGCACCTGCATCACCCAGGTAACGTTACCAATAAGAAGGAATCGTCGTGGCAAGGTGGCAGCTACTCCTGACAGTGGCGGTGCTTTAAGTCAATTAAATAAATAAAAAACTTTAAATAAAAGAAAAAACCGACTTCATAAAAAACTAAAAAAGAGTGAAATAATTAGCATGATAATTAACAGTATCAGAAGTCGATGGCTTTTATTTGTTTCGGTGTAGAATTGCACCGACTTTTGAAATGTATAATTATCATGACGGCTCCTTACAAATACATACAATCTTCTTTGTACTTGGCTTATGTTTCTGTGATGACAATTAAAACAGAGATTGAAAGTCCTCATCAAAACTTGCTGAAGGGAAATATGTTTTTTTTTTTTCAAAAATCGCTGAATCAATTTCGATAAAATTTATATGGGACCACCTTTGAAGTATGCCGTACCAAACAAAAAAAGAATCATCAAAATCCATTCATGATTGGCGGATATATCGCGTAACGAACATAGAAAAAAAAACATTCAGACCAATTGAGAACCTCCTTCTTTTTGAAGTCGGTTAAAAATCTAATTCCTACCTATTATAATGTATACATCTATTCAAATCAGCCCATTATTGTTGAATATGAGCCAAATGACCGCATCACCACGCTTGGCAGGCGGATTGGTGCTTGCGGTATGTTGTTTAGCAGACAGGAGAACGCTGATGCCGATCCTCCTGATACGACTGTTTCTTTAATCCTTTTTACGTGAAAACATCTAGTAGTTTCGCGAAACCACGGATAGAGTCTAGCGTTTTTCGTTAAGACATTATTATGAACAGGCCCACCCACTTGTCTGTAAAATGAGTAGCTCGTCTCATATTCGGTCTCATGTTTGTAGTTTCGGCCTTGGAATCATCTCGAAATTCATTTATTCATAATACGAGTATACACTGTGCAGGTTTGTCCGCGCCCAGACAGGCAGTGGAGGGCGGCACGCGCGTGTGCGAGCCGGCCGCGTGCTGCGTGTGTCCGCGGCAGTACGCCACGCGCGCCAAGCTGTTGCAGCACCAGAGGGCATGCCATCCGCACTTGGTAAACTATACTATCATTTTTTAAAGCTTTAATCTACACTCCTATCTTAAAGTTCTAATTATGAACTCAAAAATAGTACCATAATGTAATACTGTATTCACGTTAAAAAGTTTTATTATAATACAGCTTTCGCCATAAGTTACCTTTTTTTCTATTAAAATACACTTTTTTGCTTCTGCTCATTGTCTTTGATTTAGCGCGCTAGACTGCTTGGTTTCGGCGTTATAATATTGTTTTTGTTTTAACTTTGGTATTTCATTTAAAGTAGGTATCTATCTATTGCGTGAATTTACTATGTATGAAACTATTCATAACTAGGTAATAAAATACTCGTGTGATACTATTAAAAACCTCTCTTAAGGCGCTCGGTTTTTAAACTCACACTCGTGTTTTATTAACTCCTACTATGCAACAGTTTAATAAACTGCTATTATTTAACATATTTTTTTGTCTGTCTTCTACAAAGCTTGCAAGACAATATTAGCCAGTTCCTATAATCCGAATAGTCTAAATAATAATAATTTATTTATTTCTTACCACAAATTACAGAGCAAGTAAGTTGAAGTCTACAGACACAATTTTATAATTAATTTGTGGAAGACTGGTGCCTATGCCTAAACTAAGTTTTTTTACAAAATCTGTATGTCAGGTCACCACCTGAATGAAAAAAAATGAATACCTACATGCACATGTAAAGTTGATAACGATAAAATAATATTTACTTTTTAGTATTTTTTCGATTGTTGACTGAAAGTTAAAGAATAATATTATACATTAAAACCATATTCTTTAAAGCGCTTTTATTACGAAATAAATATAATCAGGGCTCGGAAACGTTATTTAAAATAACGTTTTTAAAACGTTTCTAACAGTTCTTTGTACAACATTTTGTTCGGAACGAAAACGAAAAGAGAACAAAAAGCTAGTTTTCAAAAACCGGTTTATTCCACAGGACGGAGCCGCACATAGGCTGAGATCTATAGATCCAACTTGGACTTAGCTTAGACTTTGCTCAGACTTTACTCACGCAATACTTTGCTAAGTGTATGCTTAGCATAATCTTAGATTTGGAATTTATAGACGTATCACGTTGAGACTATGCTGAGCATAGGCTAAGCATACGCTAAGACGGTCGATGTCAAAATACAAGTTATTGTTTCGTTTCAAGCATTACATTCTTGATTTTTCTTTATAAATGTTTAACAATAATAACATGTAAATAATCTAGAACTACGCTCATATTTCTTCTATGTATTATTATTATAAGAATAAGCAGAAATTGGCATGCTTTTAAGTGTTTTTTTTTTTTTTATAAACGAACACAATAATAAATTCATTGAAACGGATCGCATCGTTTTGACATCTGCAATTTGTCGAAAAAAAGTAACTTTTAATTCATTTTTATACATTTTAAACTTAGAAAAACTTGTTTTAAGTGATGTTATACTACCTAATTGTTTTTATCTTAACTAATTCAGAATTAGTTATCAACATCAAGGAAATCTTCCCTAATCTGGTATTACTGAGTTGAGTCTGGTCACTTTATAATACTAAAAAATTAAAAAGTTGTGTAAATATAATGATGGTAAAGTAAATTACGGACCATTATTTTTTGTTAGGATAATAGTAACCTAAGTATTTGCTAAGTCGTCGATTTTGTGAACTTAGACTTTGCTAAGCATTTGCTAAGCACCCACTCAGATGAATTCAAAGACGGGTTTATAAATACTGACTTTGTCATAAGTCTAAAGTAAAGTCTGAGCAAAGTCCAAGTTGGGTCTATAGATCTCAGCCATAGTGTGCGGCAACAAGCATGGACTTGTTAAGTTCCGTAGGATATGTTTTCATTTCAATACATCATTAATTCCGAGCATAGTTCGGTGCAGGGTTGTTGCTGATGCATATTTTTTTCACATCAGCGGATGCTGATGCTGATGTTTTACCATTGACATCAGCGGATGCTGATGCTGATTCTCATGATTTTCTTAAAAAAACGGAAAAAGTAGTGACCATTTTGAATAATATCTAAAAGTTGCACAGTTTTCCTTGGTACTGAAATAAACGATTGTCTCAAAAATTTATTGATTTTAATAAAAAATATAATAATAATAATAATAATTTATTGATTTCTTACCACAAATTACAGAGAAAGTAATTTAAAGTCTACGGAGACAATTTATAATTAATTTGTGGAAGACTGGTGCCTAAACTAAGTTTTGTACAAAACTTGTATGTCAGGTCACCAGGCCCCCTAAAACAAAGTTTTACATTTTTATTGTTAAACTGGAGACGATCTGATTCGCATATAATATTATTCAATTATAAATCTCATACATTATAATGTTGCAATATTGTTCATAAGATTTACAAAAATAAAATAGTGAAAATAAAATAAAATTAAATTGTAAAAATAATGAAAATAAATTTATTTACTAAGGATACATGCAAGGGAGGATGTATGTGAATGTGTGTGTGGTGTGTGTGCGATGTGGAATGCGTGCGTGTGGTGTGGTGGTGGGTAGTTGTGCGTTGCAAAGGGAACATTATGTTAGGACATGGTTTTGAAAAGATCTTCAATTGGGGTATAATCTAAGGTGATAAGCCAGTCAGTTATTTTTCTTTTAAAAGTTGTTTTGTTTAGCTCATGAATTGAGAGTAAATCATTCAGTCTGTTGTAAAGAAATGGGCCAAGAAAAGAAAAGAAATTACGGGCAAATTTGGTTTTTACTGATTTAGGTTGGCATACATTCCTTCTTCTGCCTCTCATCTTAGGATTTTGATCGGTATTTATAACAGGAATTAGAGACCGCTGTTTCAAAGCAACATGGAGAATAAAAAGCTGCCGATAATCAAACTTAGTAGATTAGTAAATTAGTATAGTACTAGATTAGTAATTAAGTACCTAGACTACCTAGTGCATAACCTGCTACCAATCTTTCGTTTAATTAATAGGTATTGGAATTTAATCAAAGGTACATAATCCACTTTTCAATGGGGTCGGCATTATTTATCAAACTCAAAAGTTTACGAAAAAAAACTTTCACGCGCAGATACGTATTAAGTATAACGTAATGAATGAGACAAGTTTGTATTTGTTTGTAAACGCAATCCCGGTCTGCCCTTGGATTGATCAAAACTCGCAAGCAAAAACTTCACGGGATATAAGCCCCGCCCCCTCTGCGGTCATGTCACGACTTGAACATCAGCATTAATATCAGCATCGATCAATGCTGATGCTGATGTTGAAAAAGATGCTGAAGATCAGCGGATGCTGATGCTGATGTTCGCAACAACCCTGGTTCGGAGCATAGTCGAGCATAGTTTTTATTTTATTTGAGATTTATTTATTAATAGTTAATTAAAACGGTGAACACCAATTACAATAATTAACATAGAAACAAGTAACATGGAAGATAGAAAAATACAGGTATGTAATGTCGACAATTGTGTCATACACAAAATACTTAAGACTAACATGGGATAGTGGACACCCTCGCATACTGTCTCTCACAGAACATCAGACATACACGCACAATTTCACTCCATTTATCCGCGAACACATCACATTCAGGGTTGGCAGCCAGGAGGGCATTGAGTATCCTTAGAGTACGACACACAGGGGATTCAGCTCTGGCGACAGTTCTGGCTGAAGGTTGCGCGAATAGATTGTGCCGACGGCTTTGACGGTGTCCGATGTATTTGTCGGGCACAAATAGTCGACAGAAAAGGCCATGGAGCTCAGGGCAGTCGATACGACCCCTAAGGGTTTTATAGGCTACTATCAGCTGATCATGGCCTCTTCTTACTTCCAACGAGTTAAAGCCCAACATTCCTAAGAGATAGTTGGTGGGGTACATGTAGGAATAGAAATTGTACGACCTATTGAAAAAATATCTCAAGAAAGTTTTCTGTACCTTTTCCAGCATCAGTGTTTGGGTCGCAGTATGGGGGTGCCAGACACAGGCACTGGACTCAAGTTTACTGCGAACCAGTGTGGTGTATAACAGCTTAATAACATTTGGGTTGCGAAAGTCACGAGCATTACGCAAGACAAATCCCAAGCGCCTGAAAGATTCCTTCGCCAGAGTGGATACGTGATCTTTAAACGTCAGACAGCGGTCGAAGGTCACTCCCAAGTCCTTAACGTTGGTGACTCGAGTAACTATTTCACCACCCAAACTGTATTCAAAATGGATTGGTCGCAATCCTCGACCGTATGTCATGGCATTGCATTTGTTTTTGTTGAAGAACAGCTTGTTCACAACGCTCCACTCGTAGATGGCATTAATATCCCCTTGGAGGAGTTTACAATCTTCGTTTGATTTTATGTGTGCAACTGAACTGAAGATGGGTTTTCTCTTGACTTTTGTCAAGGTCAGAGGTGATAAAGACAAAGTCTGCGATGGAACGAGCTTACCCAGAAGAAGCCTGTTCATTGTAACTTTGAAGATATTCGGGTCGTAAGCGTGGAACACAGACGCAGTCAGTGAGTTCCATTCTTTTGCCGTGCGTCGTGTTTAGTGCGAATTGGTGGAATAGCAACTAGGTATGGATGGTAACTTGCAGTGCGTCTGGATGTTCGATGGTAGACGGGGGCCGGTGGGATGGGGTTGTGGAGTTCTTGAGCACACTCACTGAATTACAGTCTATAGAAGACCGACAAGCAGGCAACCTTGCGGCGATGAGCCAAGCTGTGAAGCTTGGCATCCACCAGTTTTACGTCGCCAATGAGTCAGACTTCAGCTTGACTCAGTGGAATGCAGAGTTAAGAACTCTGCATTCCACTGAGTCAAGCGCGGCAAGTTGGTATTTTGCTGGGCCATCCCAAAGGTGGCTGCAATACTCCATGCAGAATCGGACTTGCACTTTATAAAAGTCAACAAATGTTCAGGCGAAAAGTATCGCTTCACTCTATTTAGGATGCCCAGTTTTTTGGCTGGTTTAGACTTTGTGCTCAATGGGGGTGCCGAAGTTGAGACTGACTGTAAACTCCATGCCGAGGAGCTCGAGCCGGTCAGTTATAGGAACAGACATATGCCGAAAACTAGGAGTTTGGTCGAAACGACTCCTTTTTGCGGTTTGTGTTGCGACTTGCGTGTGGTTAGTTATTGGTCCTATTTTGATCACAAAATGAGACGCAAGAGAAAAAATTAAAAAACCTAATTTAAAAAGAAGCAGCTATGCTCCGAGAGCACCTGCGTCGCGTGAAACGTCAGGGAGCCGTGCCTTCTCCAGAGCTAGTCCGCCAGTACCGGCCGGATCGCGTAGATTGGTGATGACGTCGGCGGTAGGGCGTGAAAGCCTGTCCCGCCATTTCACCACCTGGACCTCGTGAAGCTACAGCCGACGCAGCTCAAACTGGCGCTGCATCGGCCGCTCGCCTCGCGCCCGCGCTTCATCGCGCCACTGGTAGAGTGACGCGAATATCTTCACCTCCATGTCCCAGGGCAGAGATCCAGCCAGTACGCAGGCCGCCTCGTAGATCGTGCGATAACCCCTTATGACTCTGACAGCCATCGCCCACTGCAGCTTCCGCAGAATGCTGATGCTGCTGGCCGTCAGGTCAGCCGCCCATATCGGGGCCCCATACAGGGCCAGCGATCGCACGATCCCCACACACAGCCGCTTGCAGGCGGTACTCGGGCCCCTCAAATTGGGAAGCAGCGTTGTGAGCGCGCCAGCCTCATCCAGCAACTTGGGCGCCAGACGTCGGAAGTGGGGCCCGAAGTCCCACCGGCTGTCGAGCACCAATCCCAGGTACTTCATGGTAGACTCGACAGCGATCCGAGCCCCCCCAACCACGATGTGCGAGCCGGGTGGCGGCGCCCACCGGGGGCCGTGAGACATCATGACCTCCGACTTGCTGAGAGCCACCTCCAGGCCTAGGCGACGTATGCGGTCCACCACCTAAGAGACCGCAGCTGTCGCCGGCAACGCTGCCTCCTTGTGCGAGCTCCCGCGGGCAGTGACCAGCGTGTCGTCCGCATAAGACGTCAGGTCTGCCCCCGATCTGAGCTCGCCCCTTAGCACCCAGTCGTATCCGATGTTCCACAGGAGAAGGCCCAGGACCAAGCTCTGTGGAACACCGCACGTCACTTGGTGCTGGTAACTGCCATCGCGTCCCATGTAGGTGACACACCTCTCCGACAGATAAGCCCCAACGACGTGGCGGAGGTAGAGAGGCACCCGATGATAGCGCAGTGCCTTCCAAATACAACTTCAAATCACCACTGTACCTACTCCAGCCAACTTACAGAAAGAATCTTGCATCATCTTCCTGCCCTTGCCCTTGTTACTTGGGGTCGGCGCAAGATGTTTTCCTCTTCCATTCCGTCCTATCAACCGTCATGCTAACACTGCCTCCCCTTCTCTTCCATATAATTCTTCACACAATCTATTAGATCCATCTTTCCTTTGACATTTCTTTCCCGCTCCATCCATCCACATTTATAATCATAACTCTTTTAGTCATTTGCGTTTCATCCCTCCTCTTCACATGCCCATACCAAGACAAACGATTCCCTTTCAACTTTTCTGTCACTGGCGCCACTTTCAAACTTCCTCTAATATACTCATTCCTGACCTTATCCATTCTGGTCACTCCACACATCTATCTCAACATTCTCATCTCCACGAAATGCAATCTTGTTTCATCCGTCTTCTTTACGGCACAACATTCCGTTCCATACAGTACGACAGGTCTTATCACGGACTTGAAGATTTTCTCCTTTAACTTGAGGGGCATTGGTGGGTCGCAAGTCGGGTGTGTCGCAAGTGGGATGGAAAAAATGTTAAAAACCTAAAAAAAATTTTTTTAATAGTACATAAAATGTGCATGTCAATGATATTTTTTTGTCCAAGTTTTAACACACACTATACTCGTACTCACAGAATAATATTCACAGTGATAATAGGGTCTACTTTAAGCTTTAACGAAACGACGAACGGCAGTCAAATACCAACTGAATTAAATTCGTAATATTCGTAGTTTTGTTTCGAAGTTTCGTTGTTTCGAACGAACAACCCAAAAAAAATGGAAAAAAACGGTTAAAAACGTTTTATTAACCGAGAACAATTCAAATTTTGATCTTTTTCATAAACGTTTTTTATAACGTTCCGTTCGAACGTAACCGAAACAAACTGTTTCTTAGGTATTTAAGACGAAACCGTTTCGAAAAATATACCGGTATCCGAGCCCTGAATATAATGTACAAAAACGTAAAAAAAAAGTGTCCCTTCGTCCAGCATACTCACCATGGAATCCTGATATTTCATGAATGTCAAAAAACTGTTCTGAAATAGTGCTAAATAGTGCCCAAAGGAAAAAAATAGTGCTCTTGTACTTGCGAAGTTATAGCCATAGTTCGATGAGTATGCTGGACGAAGGTTTCGCCCAGCATACTCACCTCCGTCCGGAGAATCTGTATACGCTTCAAACATAATTCATACTTCAAAAAATAGTTCCCAAATAGTGCCAAACGGTGCCCAAAAAGAAAAAACAGTGCTCGAATAACTTCGGAGTTATAGGCTTCGTTCAGTGAGTATGCTGGGCGTAGGTTCTACGCCCAGCATACTCACCTCAGTGCGCGAATATCGAACGAGCTATAGGTACAATTTACGTCTCAAAAAATTGTGCTTGAAATAGTGCCCAATATCAGTCCAATTTTTGCTTGACTTTTGACTTAGAAAACCATTAAATTTTAATGTAAACTTCTACATACTAACGTAAAATGGGGTACAGTCGTCGACACATGTTTTTGGACAAAAATATTAAACTTTCTAATTGTAGACTTCATGTTATTGGAAATAATTATGGTATTTTCTCACATGTCAAAAACTTTCGATTAAATGCATTATTATATATTTTATAAATAATAATAAATGAATGAAACTTTAAGCGTAAATGAAGTCTATTACTTCATTGCATTGTGTGTTTGTCTGAATAAAAACAGTCATTTGCAGCCAATAAAATTAATATCTTGAAAAATTGTAAAAAGGAAATTATACAGTTTCTTTTTGTATATATGTTGCAGGCAAAACTTATAACCAGTCAAAACTAGTACTGTGACATAGTTATACAAATTTTTAAAACTCTTTCCAATAGTTTCATCAATGAAAGGTTTAGCAATAAAAAACATTTTTAATTACTTACGTTATTTATTACTATTTAAAGGGCCAAAGTAATCAGAATTCTAGTTAACTAGTTCACAGCTTTTGTTAACATTCATAATATAATCAATGTAAATAGAAAAAATTGTAGTTTTAATATTGTATATAATATACATATAAAAAAATGTTTAGCCAAATATTGGTAAAACTTTCTAAAATATAACAACAAAAACACTATTAATGCTTTCGTTTGATGACGATGTAGACTTTTGATTTATCAAATTAGAATCATTATTACGAATTATTTCTTTTTTATCAACACCAAAAAAGTATTCGTAATTTCGTTTTATGCTTAATATGATTGATTTAATACTCATTTTGTAATTTAACCGTGTTTGAATTTGTTTATAAATTGAGTCATTTGCGGAAGGAATATTTTAAAAAAAGTCATCTTTGAATTCTGAAATTACTAATTTTTGCGTTTCTAATGAAACCTTTGGTTTAGGCCCTCGTTTTCCTTGCTGATCCATGTCGTTAGATTCACAAGAATTATCACAAATTATTATGCCATTTGTTTTCAATATTAACATAATATGAAATAACAACTAACTAACTAACATATAAATCAACATCAATAACATTATGAACACTTGTGTACTTATACTACCTATATTACCTGAAAATACCAACTATAGATGTAAAAAACATAACGGGCCCCACCGCTCACGCAGTACGAGTCAGAAAAAGTTGTCTTCTAACGTGGTAAACATTGTGTCTTCAAGATAATCTGAAAATAACACGTATTTAAATAATTTAATATAGGTATGACAGGCTCCAGCCTTCCTCTAAAGGTACTTAAGCACTTACGTGTTTTCCATTATTTTAGCGTGATTTCTATTATAAATAGCGAAGGGGCAAAACACGAGGCTGAAGACGATTTCCCGAAGTCACAACTCCCATAGAAAATGTGATGAATAGGTTGACGACACTTAAAAGTTTAAGTGCATTCGCCGGATGACAATCGGTAATAGTCTTCACTTCACGTCATATTATCTAAAAAATACATCTGTGTTAATTCTATAGTTACGTTTATACTTACTACCGACGCTCGCGCTGACTGATTCTACCTATTTCGATATTGAAATGTAACTAACGTGAACTTAAGACGAGAACAGATCCTGACGGGTAACGAGGACAAGCTTGTAATAAAAAAATTGAAGAAAAGTAAATTATATCCTAGCAAATAAGACAGTGTTTCATTTCCAGTAGAATTGGAGGATAAAACCAGGCCTCCGCAGAAGTAGGTATATAAATAGGTATTTGAGATCCAATTAGATAAACAAACAAGTTACATTACGTTATTATGTGTGTACCTACCTACATCAAACCTTTAAAAAAGTAACTAAGTAGGTACCCATTTTTAAAACTTCTTAAGCATGTCCTTAATTTTAAGTGTACAGTGTCATATTCAACGAAAAAATGAACGTGTTTTTGTAAAAAACAACTCGCTTGCTACCTAGTTTTACAGTGCAATTAATGAATGAGTGTAAAATCAATTTAGTTAAATGCCACTATTATAAATTGAAATATACTTACTGATTTGGGTGCAGCTCCTATATTGATTACGTACTAGATACACAATTTTATATAGGTAAATAATGACATCACCAACACATTGTTTGGTTTTGCAACCCACTATGTAGTCAAACTCAAAAGCCGGCGTTATTATAATGATGTGCGACGAAGTAAACAAACAAAGAAACTGAGAAGCGCTTGTTCGTTTCGATTGCTTTGTGACACAAAATGGACCCTTATCACCTTCAAAATACAGATCAGTCTTGTCTAATAATCGTAAGATGTTAGGGCAGCGCCATCTAGTATTTAAACATAAACATATTCATTTGCGTCGCGGGCGCCGCGCGTCGCTTTGTGACACAAAATGGACCCTTATCACCTTCAAAATACAGATCAGTCTTGTCTAATAATCGTAAGATGTTAGGGCAGCGCCATCTAGTATTTAAACATAAACATATTCATTTGCGTCGCGGGCGCCGCGCGTCGTAAGCCCCATACCTATTGACCGTACGTGCATCCATTACTGCCACACTATATTGAACTTTATCACATGAGGAATACAGGTCAATTCCGTAAACGTTGTGGTACCGTCCTTGATCCGGAAAATGATTATTTTGAATAATTTTGTCAGTTGTAATGTAAGCATTAATAACAGCAACTTTATTTTTCATGCATGATTTACTTCATTTGATATCTTAATCCTTCAAGCGCCGTGATCTAGACAAAATATATAAAATCATTGTTCCTAGCTACCGGGGTCCCATGCGACGCGCGAAGGCTTAATCATATTATTATAAAGTATTATTAAAATAATGTGTAATTAATAATATTGCGATTCTAAAGTAAATACTCCCTTACATAGACAATTAATAATTTACACAAGACAAAAATTGTTAGAAAGAAAGTTAATAATATTGTATTCGACTGTACTCAATGTAATGTATGTAGAAGTTTACAATCAAATTTAATGGTTTTCTAGGTCAAAAGTCAAGCAAAAATTGGACTGATATTGGGCACTATTTCAAGCACAATTTTTTGAGACGTAAATTGTACCTATAGCTCGTTCGATATTCGCGCACTGAGGTGAGTATGCTGGGCGTAGAACCTACGCCCAGCATACTCACTGAACGAAGCCTATAACTCCGAAGTTATTCGAGCACTGTTTTTTCTTTTTGGGCACCGTTTGGCACTATTTGGGAACTATTTTTTGAAGTATGAATTATGTTTGAAGCGTATACAGATTCTCCGGACGGAGGTGAGTATGCTGGGCGAAACCTTCGTCCAGCATACTCATCGAACTATGGCTATAACTTCGCAAGTACAAGAGCACTATTTTTTTCCTTTGGGCACTATTTAGCACTATTTCAGAACAGTTTTTTGACATTCATGAAATATCAGGATTCCATGGTGAGTATGCTGGACGAAGGGACACAAAAAAAACTGGAAACTAAACTAATTGATCAAAGTAACTGTGCAGAGGTGTTATATGACTGCTCCCAAAAGTTTAGTGAAGAGCACCATGTACAGACACATCAAGCTACCGGAAAAAGTCAAACTTTCCCAATCACCCTTGAACCTAATATTTTTGCGATAAAGATCAAAATTTATTGAAGAAATTTAACAGCTTGCAGTAGCTTTAAGTGCTGGCGTCTGTACAATGGCAGCTCGGGACAGTATATTGCTCTACGGCACTCGTTTTGGCCTACTATATGAATTTAGATAAGCTTGGAGTGTGCCGTTAATATACCTACGTAAACCGCACTACACACGTCGAGACCTTCCGTGCCTTAATATACCGTGTTTACATTCAGCCCTTTCCGTTGCCGATTGCCCTGCCGTACATATTTCCCTAAATATTGCTGTGGCTACGTCAACGGAAATGTGAGGTCACATTGCCGCTTTCATATGTATTTTCAATTCGACTCTGGGCAATGGATAACGTGGAAATTGTCGCAGCGTCGGCGCTCTGCCTTATGAGTTTAATCAATTATTTAAATGTTTAAAAAAAATATAATTCAAAAGAGACGTCGTCGTCAGAGGAGATGGTGGATGATAGCAATTCATCGTAATAGAACAATGTAGCAATTTTTTTAAAGATATTAAAAGCTTTTGAACCATAATGACATAGTGGCATAATATTAACAATGTAGGTTTTTTATTTTCAGAAATAGTTTGGAGAAATTCTTCAAAGATATGACTTGCGAGGAAACCTGAGAGTTTTCAAACTTTTGCAGGATGTCGCAAACAGATTTCGAACTTGTTGCCGAAAGTAATTTAAAAAAAAAATGTTTGCCTCTTACTAAGATTTCTCTTGTATCGTGGGTGCGTTTACAGACACAAATCTCACATACACAAACGCCCAGACCCGAAACAACCATCTGTAGGCTTGTTCCGTGTGGGAATCGAACCCACGACCCGTAGCGCAAAAGCCAATAACTTAGCCACTGCAACAAACGTGTCATTGCCGCCCTTTGATGTCCGCAAGAAAAACCGCTAAATGGGGGATAGCCTGGCAATGCGAACGGCAACGTCAATGGCAATGGAAATGCGTGTTTACATTCTCGCGTTTCCCAGTTTATTCCCCATGTCCCTGCTCGTTGCCGCGGCAATGGACTGAATGTAAACGCGGTAATAGACACGTTAATACGCCAACCCCTGGTGTTCATAATGGCCGGCACAGGCGCACCAACGGCACGGCAAAGGATTTTTGACCTCGAATAATTTAAAACCTTACTGTAAAATCCTTTAGAACTTATATTTAACGCACCGCGGAATGCTTCGGCATGGCGCGGCACGACGAAGCATACCGCGGTATACTAAGCAAATAAAATGAGTCAAAATTATTTGAGCTTAAAAAATCCTTTCCCATGCCGCTGCCGTTCTGTTAGTGAACGCCGGCCATTATTCATCAGTTCAGGGATAGTATAATGGCCAGTCTGACAGCCGGTTCTACGTTAGGATATTGGTATCCGCCAATAATTAAGTTGCGATGTTCAGATCATCGCTTAATGTAGAATACTGGTAAAATCAGCAGCTTGTCATATTGGAATCAAACCCAAACATGCCAAAGTGTGACTCTTTTACATGATTTTACTGTTTAGTATTCTAATGCAATATCGCTACTAACGATAGACTATAGGCTCCGGATTCTATAATTTCCAGATATTTAGGTCAGTGAGTCAATGAAGGGAAGGGGGCTGCACTCTACTTCTGAGCTAAATGACGCTATTGTACTATAAATAGGTCTTATAATTTCAAAGAGATTTAAAATATTTTATTACCCTCGAGGTTTGGGAATGTAATGTTTTTACAAAAGTTAAAAATCGTAGTGTTAACAGTTTTATTTTTTTGCAGGTCCCACAGCCGAAAATCAAAAATCCAACTAAAACAAAATCAAGCATCGCGTTAAGTTCATTGATAAATTAATGTGTATTGATCTCAACAAATTTTGGTAAGATGGATCGTAACTTGAGAAACCTGTTTCCTAGAATGAATTGACCAACATTCCGAGGAAGTAGGTAGTCGAAAATAGAACTCCTACGTAGAAGGTTTTGTACTGATTGTTTACAATTATTGTAATACTAAGATTTTTTGTAATAAAAAGTTAGTTCCTATGTGTGTGTGTTTTTATTAAGTGATTAACTGGTTTTTACGACTATGAGTGCTACATTCAAAACGTTTTGCGTTCCCGATCTGTCAATGCAGACCGGTACTGATCGGTGCACGTCAGCCTACATAAAGAAACAGGTAAATCTTATGATCCGGGCCAGGTCGTCGGTATCGACAACTTTCAACCAGTTAAGATAAGAGATATATATACCTACAAGTTTAGTCAGAAAGGGGGTACTAATCCGAAAGGGTGTTAGAGTACCCATAATAATGAATAACTTTTGTCCGACAACTTTCCCCAAAAGTCAATAGTTTAAGAGAAATAGCTGTTTAGAGATTTCATAAAACATACGCTAAAATATAGGTATCCATCCTTAGCTACGGTCCGCGGGGTTTACATGTTAGGTCACGGATTAGAAGCACCATTTTCTGAATTCGGAACTGAAGCAGGTATGAAGAATTTTTTGAAAATACTACCTAAAATAAAAATAATTTTGCATCAAAATAAAATTTATCGAATTTTGAAATTTTAACACTTGCTTTGAAACAGTCATCAGTGATACTATAGGTGGCCCGCGGATTAGTACCCCCTTTCCTACTAACCTTGTACATCTCATAAATTATATGTTTATCGTATATAAAATTTATTTATTTGTGTTTTATGTTTATTTAGAGTTGTCTTATGTATTGTTACACTGAACTACCCCTCTGGCCCCTATATGTAAGTCAAAAACTATGCGACTTATATGAAAATAAAAATATATTTTTCAATTCTTTCATTGCAATATTTAATAAAAGTACAAGCACAAGGACAAGCATTATTTAAAACTGTTCGAAATTTCAAGTCAATAGAATTAGTAGTTCCTGAATTATTATTTCCTGAAATAAGCAACTGTGACAGAGAGACCGACGGACGGACGGACGGACGGGCGAAGTCGCACCATAAAGGTTCCTTTTTTACCATTTTGGTACGGAATGCTCGTATGTACTTAGGGTTATTTTCGGGGGAGAATAAATCTCCAATGTCTCCTAGCTTATCTCAAGAACATCTCACAGAAATCTCTAAACTAAGTTCATGGACATTCATCAAAAAAGGAGATAAAAACAACTGATGGTTCGGAACACTAAACGTCAGAGTCCCGTTTCGTATACATATAGTCAGTATTTTTAACACTATCTTGCCACCCACTATGTTTTTGTACCTATTTACTATTTGCCTGATAAAATGATATTTAGTTTCATCAAATTCATCTCACTTCCACACAGAAATTCTGTAACAAGAGGAAAAGAGAAAAACTAGATCTTGTCGTCGTGTACCTACGTTATGACTGTTAACTGTTACCAACACTACACAAGTTGTTTGTTTTTATTCGGAATCAGATGCAGTGCGCAACGCAACTGCAGTGCGGTGAAGTGCAGTGTTAATTATAATTTCACTGCCCTACTAATTCGAGGCTAACGTTTCTCTTGGAGCCTATAATTTATTCACGTCTGACAATCTGCGCCTTGCGGTACGGTACCTAATGCTGTGGTTCGTATTGATTTTATATCAAACAATGTTGACAGTAGGTACCAAGTGTGGTCCTAACGAGGAGCTAACAATTAACAAATGAAGCATGCCTGTTGAAGTGATGAAATGTGTAAATTGTGTTAGAATGGATTACGACGTAGAAGAAGGCACAATACCAAGAGACTTTATTGAGTTCGACTTTGCTGAGGATGCGTTGGATTTTGAGGTTAGTTTTAACGCAAACGTAATTAGTTAACAATGAAGTTCTGAACTCAAAGTATTGAATTTAGACATTAAAGCCTGATTCAGGTTTCAATGTAACAACATTTTCGAACTTTATAAATTTAAAAAAGATACAAAATAAACATTGTTTACAAATTACTAATTATTGTGATGCAATTGTCACTTAATTGCCTTAGGCAATTGTCACTAGGTACTAGTTAACGCCAAAACGAGACAATTAGCCCTAGTTGGATACCTACGGTTGTACGTTAAAGAGATTAGCGAAATCTACTACAGGTAGGTATTGAAGGTATTCTAATTTAATAACTGGATATTGCATGACGCATTTAATTAAACGGGTATCAAATAATTTTATGTACAGATTATCTAACAATAACAAAGTGTCACTTCTCTCCACGATTATTGTCTATGGTGTTAGAGCGAGAAGGTCGAGAGAAGTGTACGTCTCCTCCAGTCATTGAGTATAATAATGTAGGTATACCTGTTCCATAATAGGTATGTATAGTACATACCTATAAACCAGAACAACAAACAAACTGCCTGTATTATGTATAGGACATAGAGTACGCTACACTACGATCAAGGCAAGTTTTGCGGTAGCTAGTTGGCTAGGCGCGCTCTCCTAATCGTATCACTACGTTTGAGCTCGGCTTGAGCGATTATTTTCGTGGATGCGTTCGCGCGAATTTTGTAATCTCACTGATTTTCGTAGTGTTGCGCTAGTGAGTAGTGTAGTGAGACAGTCTTGTGAATAAATGAACGTCGAAAATGGTTTGTTTCGGTGATAGATGTGGCTGCGGCGTGTTTTGCCGCCGTTTGTTTTGTTGCGCCCGACCTCCGGAGACTGATGAAAATGAAGAAAACATACCAGTTTCATTGGTAATTTTATAATTAAGACTACTTTCCTATGCTTTCTGTTTATTTAAGTAAATTAATGTTATTAATTTGTTTTATGCTTTTATAATTTAAAGATGCGCTCTTTTCACTGCTTAACTGAAAGCTGTAACAAGTTCCCACCAGAACTTTAATTACAATTACAATTGACGTAAAAATTGCGGACGTGTTTTTAACCTTCTTCCTCGGCTTGAGCGACGCATTAACTTATGACTCACTTTGTGTAAATACAAATAGGTACCTTTTTGAACATATTTGAGGCCTAATATTTGTTATTACTCATATTTATCTACCAATGTCAATGTCATGTGAACTTCACTTAGTTAAACAAAGATCCACAAATATTTTATTAAGACCGACTGTATAATTCTTAGGTAGTTATAGTTACTTAAGTAAGGTGTGAAGAATTCACTTAAATATTTAAGCAATAGGTAGGTATGACGTAAGCGATGCTATGGCCATGGAAATCTTATCGTAGTTGGTACCTGTAACCTGTAACTAGGTATAATCAGGAAAAAATCTTCGATTTCTACAATTTTCTATTATACATATAAAAATATATATTATATAAAATTTCTATTGTAGCAACAGCTTAGCTACCTATTGCTCGAATAGTATTTTTTAATAAAAAATGTATTATAGGTACCTAGTACCTATCTAATAAAATAAGCGTAAGTTGACCAAAGTTTGACCACGATCAATTTGATAGAAAGGCACCATAACAAACATTAAGCAGGTATTCAAAATTAGACTCGTGTTTTAAAAAATAACTACAAACGTAGAATACAACTCCTTAACTTTTATTAACAGGTTCCATAAGTCAGGTTCAGATAAAAATACTCAAAAATATTGTTTATCTATTTCAAATTAGTTTGGCCCTTATTTTATAGATACAATATGCTTCACCAATCACATGGTCGCATACGGACGATTACGATTAGGGTTCAAACCTTCCGGAATTCCGGGATACTCCCAAAATCTGCCGCAGAAAGTCTCGGAGGCTCTCGTAGCCTGACGACGGACGCCCAATGTGGTGATGACCGTCCGATCCTAAGAAGAAAGCATGGTCAAAAATCCCGTTGTAATTGAATATTCATCCAGGAAAGTCGGTTAAGGCCAGGATACCTACCTACTTATTAAATTGGATAATTTTATTACCTAGTATGAGACATTGACAAATTAGGTAAGTATGTGAAACACGAACAATATACCTATAACTGAAATTTTATTTGTTTATAAACACCAACGAAACGCAATCCAAAAAAAAAGTAGAAATGTCGTAATCAACCAGCATGCCCCAAACAATGTTGTGAAAATAATTCTGACTAACAACACTGTGTATTTTCAGTGTGAAGGTTAGTGGCTGAGGCTGACCTCACTGCAATTTTAAAAATATGCGTACGTGTTTGTCGTTTGTAATTAGGTATGTCGCAAAATTAATAGAAGAAACCTAGATACTATTTTAAAATAGGAAAGTTCGCTAACGTTATATGTACAATCTAATATATAAAATTCTCGTGTCACAGTTTTCGTTGCCATACTCCTCCGAAACGGCTTGACCGATTTTGATGAAATTTTTTGTGCTTATCCGGTATCTATGAGAATCGGCCAACATCTATTTTTCATCCCCCTAAATGTTGCAAAAAAATTAAAAATTTTATATGGCAAAACAACGTTTGCCGGGTCAGCTAGTTACATATAGTTTTATACTGACGTCTGGTAGACGGATTGGTGATATCACAGTTTGTCGTTGTTAGCAGCCAGGAGGACGCTGCTACCCTTTTTCTTGACTCCATAACCGCCTTTTAAGACACCCGCTGGTGGGAAAGGGATGACCTATTCTTTGCAGCTCATATTTTATTATTATATTTATATACATTCATATTTTCTATGTTATTATTGACTAGCTGTGCCCGCGACTTTCTCTGCGTGGAAGTCGGAAAACAACATTCGCAACAACTAAACATTAGGTTTATTGTACTCCATTTTTTTAAATCTAATCACATTTATTTCCTATAAGGTTACTGCTCATCACCCTTACTCGATAGCGTAATAATTTGTACCTAGGTACCTACCCTTTAACCTGACCCGCTCTTTAACGGATGTGGCTGCCTTTCAACTGGATTTGTCCAGCCAGTAGCACTTTCGTAAAGCTCAAATATACAAAAGGAAAAACAGACAAAAATTTTAAAAACTACATTTTTGGGCTCCGTGTCGTTCCTAAGATGCTATGCACTTACTTTTTTCCAAAAATATTAAACAGTTTTAGCATCGTAACGATTTTATTCAATGTTGTTTTATAGATTAGTCTGATCTTTAAAGCGGATACCTATTATAATCTTTAACTTCCGTCTTACTTCCTTGATGATTTTATACCGTAAGGTGAATCCCGCGGCACTACAATCTCGAGAAATAATAACAGCGCCGAACAATTCAAGTGCGACAGAAATCTAAGTGACGATTTCTGTGCTGACTGCAGCGCACATGGGTCACTAAGCTTCGCCAGGATACTTTGCGTCTGGAGACATAGTTTTGTGCATCGAGACACACTATAGTAAGTCAAGACAGTTTCAAATCACAGGATGGTCCCTCAAGTGATCAAGATAGTGGTTGCATGTTGTCGTATCGATATTTTAGATTAGGTACATAGTACCTAGGTATAATTTCGCTAAAATGTCTTAGCGAAATTGTCACCGATCGAAGTATCGCTGCAGCTAAAAATTAACCCTTTAACGGGCAGTACATTTTAGGAAAAGTAAATAACTAACATTTTGACAATTTCTTATGAAAATAAAAACCCTTGAAAGGGTTAACCCTTTCAAGGGCAACGGCAATATATTTGCCACCATGTTTTTTGGGACATGTTGAGAAAGCCTTACTGTTATATTTTTTTTAAAAAAACCTGACATTTTTACAATTTTTTACTATTTTCTCTAATAAAAAATACAAATGATACTTAAAAAATGTTTTTCTTCATATTTTTTTCCTCTGTGTCTGGAATAAATTATTGTCCCATCTGCAGTTAACTTAACTGCATGTCGTTATCTTCGGTCCTTATCTATCCAAGACAGATAGGTAAAATAAAAACCTGATAACTCAAGGAATTTCGTAATATTGATATCTATAAGTTTAGATATCCCAAGGTTCAGAGTCAGAGTAGAAGTAGAACTTTTACAATATACAGCAAGAATGATTTACGTCCCGTATGTTATGTTTACATGTAAGTAGGTATATCGACCTTTATGGTTGGTACATTTATAATAGTACGGACAGACAGCCACCTATTTTGGTATACAGCTATAAGCCATTACTAAAACTTATTGATTAAACAAGAAACAGCTACTGGCACTGAAAATGGTAGGTACACCTTCGTGTTGAATATACCTAACTACGTAGGAATTAAGTTAGTTGCACATTGATTGTGTTCAGACATGCGAACTTACACCGTGGCGTTAATATAATGTACACCAACCTATAATTACTTACTTTACGTTCTGAGTGCCTGAGTACTTAACAGCGTTAGCCATTTAGCTATGGTGTATTAAATGGGCATTAACACAACAAACATGCATCGTAAATTCGTACCAAATTATTTGATAATTTATCAACTCTGAGAAGTGTATAATGTATCATTGATAAACGATATCGTTAAACACTTCTCAGAGTTGAGTTAATTTGAAGTTATCGCTTAAGGAAAGTGAATAATATTTTATTATCGTTTATCGTTGATTCGTGTTTATGGCTTCCATATCATGCCTATTTTATTTGAATGAAAAGCGCTACCTATAATGTCAAATACAATGATATTCAAATAGGTAAGATACACTTAAACGTACGTATTGTTAAAAATTAAACATTTACTTGTATTAATACATACCTACTTTATTGATTACTCTTACTGTGATAGGTACAGTTTTTAGGGTTCCGTACCCAAAGGGTAAAACGGGACCCTATTACTACGGCTCCGCTGTCCGTCTGTCACCAGGCTGTATCTCATATTCTCATGAACCGTTATAGTTAGACAGTTGAAATTTTCACAGATGATGTATTTCTGTTGCTGCTATAACAACAAATACTAAAAAACAGAATAAAATGAATATTTAAGGGGGCTCCCATACAACAAACGTGATTTTTTGCTCGATATTGATAACAGCAACAGGTTGACGCTTCAAATATTCACAGAATATTTAGTTATATATTCATTTTAAAAATAAATAGTTAAATTAAAATTAAACAAATTTTTAAGGGGGGCTCCCATACAACAGACATGATTTTTTTGCCGTTTTTATAGATAATGGTACGAAACCGTTCGTGCGCGAATCCGACTCGCACTTGGTCGAATTTTTAATACATTGGAATGGTGTTGTGAATTTAAGCTTTCCTTGTACAGTCAGCTGCACTAATCGATTACCTTTCTGACGAGCATGTTTGTTTTTGAGAGGAATAACCAATTAATGATGCTGTCTGTACCTATAAATTAAGCGATAATCCAGAGTGAGTGGGGGCAATCAACTCTACAGAATTTGGAGCCCACTATCGAACTCTTGACATATGTCCTAGGCCTACTCTTGACTTAGGGGCTTGTTTCAGTTATGGCACTGAATTTAGAATAGCGTAAAGTGCGTATATTATTATCAGAAAAGCTAAAACAATATTTACAAATGGTACCTAGGCAAAACTTTGCTTTAATTCAACTATTTAAAACATTGGTAGACTTACCTATTTTAATATAACTGGTGAGCAAAGTAGACTGATTGACTGGACCTGGATTTTTTACCAAAAACCCGAACGAAGCGCTTTGATTCCACTTTCATTGTGAAAACCGCCAAACAGTGGAATGTGCTGCCCGAGTGGGTGTTCCCCGACAGCTACAATTTGGGTGTCTTCAAGTCACGAGTGAATCGGTTTCTTCAGCGTGCTCCATCGTAGACCGCATCATCGCTTAACATCAGTCGAGATGGCGGTCAAACGCAGGGCTAGAATCAAATATAAAAAAAAAACGAGAGGAAATAATAAGACTAGGACTCATCTACTTATTAAATACCTACGACTATTTACTTATACCAAGACTATACGTATATATACTACATCCAACTAGTAAATTGCTTACCATTCCGGGCAAGTCGTTATTAGAGGTGTCTGCCAAACCAGGGAAATGGATTATCTCGTTGGTCTTAGCATGATCGTTAGTCTAGATAATACTACCTACTAAACATTGTCAATAATATTGTACATTCAAACACATATTTATATATCGATGGGTCCTATGTTTAAGGGCTAAAGTGGAATTTTCACATTACCAATGTGAACCTACATATATCTTATCTACAGTTATAAGGTCTAAATTGGAAATTACTAAAATGCCACTTTGGCCCTTATACATAGGACCCATCGATATATACTTATATATTTATATCCATATATAATTATATCTATACATATAATACAATAAACCTGTAGACTTGGCGTGTCTACACATTGGAAATATTTAAAAAATATAGGGGGGTGTTAAAGGATAACTAACAGCATTCATATCGATCATTTATGTGTTTGTCTGTTCATCTGTTTGTTTGTGCATCCCGTAAAAAATACTGACTCAATACGATTGGCTTTTATAGACTAATATTGTGCGTATCTTGGAGTTACATTTCATTTTTGTTTCATCGTAATCGATTCGCTCAATCAAAGGTATTAGAATTTAAAGTTATTTATGTAGAGAAGAAAGTTAAGTTATTGCGACATTTGCGATACAATATTGGTTTGCGACTTCCACGCGGATGGAGTTGCGGGCACAACTACTATGGTACCTTACCTACATAATAGCATGTAGATTAACTTGAATTTAACTAAAGGACTTTAAAGAACTTGCGGGTTCTATGTACGGCATTGCACTATCAGCACCGAATATTGTAAATAATAATATATATTATTAATTGGGGGTGCACGAAAAGAGCCTCCACGAGTGACGATACTCAAGTACGTCCGGCGCATCCTGGGCAGTCAGCCCCGCTACCAACCTTGCTGACTGGCTAATCTTTTCACCACAGCATGAGCTATTTTCGTATAGCTCGTGCTGACACGAGAGAAGAAGATTGGGGATAATAGACGTAGGCAAAAAGGCTGCCAGGCTCAAACGGGATTGGGCGGGTCGCGTCAGCCGCATGCATAATGACCGCTGGGCAAGAGTCTCCACACAATGGGTGCCTGAAGGGGGACGGCGCTGCCGCGGTCGGCCCAGAAAGAGATGGCGAGATAGACGCGTACCACGAGGGCTGGTTTGAGGTAGCGCAGGAAAAAAGTGAATGGAAGGACTTGGGGGAGGCCTTTGCCCAGCAGTGGGACAGAATAGGTTAAAAAAAAAATAGTTTTCATTTATCAATGTTAAATGTATAGATGCTTAGCTGGACTTGAAAATAATAGATACTTACCTAATTGTTTAGAAATGTGTGGTGTGTGTCTAATACTGTTTCTGTATTCTAAACCTTTTTGATAGCCTGGTATCAATACCAGTTTCGCCTGTGGAAGATGATATCATAATTCGTACATCGGGTCGGGTTTGGCCTTACGGCATATCATTCGCCAGTTCGACATTTAGATCCTAAACTTTTGAGTTATTGTCGCTTAACTTAATCATACCTGTACTTGAATGTATCTACACCATACACCTTGTCCGTATTTCTAGACACCTTCCTGTGCGTATACGGGAAGGCACTTCGATACAGTGTGTCTTAAATAAACCTTGACACCAATTAAGGTAAAGTCATGCCCGATGACCTCATCCTCGTAATTCAATGGACTCCGTAAGTGGTGAGCGAATTCGTGCATAGTTTGCTGATGAAGTACCTGTTTTGGCTTTCAATGTAAGCAATCTGAGTCATGTTAGTCACGAAATAAAATGCACAATACATAGACAACTGCAATACCTAGTTATTAATTTTAAGGCATTTAAGTACCAATTTGAAGAGCACAAATTCGAATTGCACCAATAGTAGTCAGCTAATAGTAAAATTGAAAATATACCTACATATAAATTTCTATTCCTCCAAGCGTACCAACGGTCAATAGTATATTATATATTCAGAGAGGGGCATTAATTATTTTGTTGTATAAGTACAATATTTGAATCATCTAAGTAGAATCAGTCTTCTCGTTTTGAGAGTTCCGTACCAAAATGGTAAAAAAGGAACCCTGATGGTGCGACTTCGTCCGTCCATCCGTCTATTACAACTGCTTATTTCATGAACGACTTGAAATTTGGAATAGTTATAAATAATGCTTGCCCATATACCTACTTCTATTGCAAGTGAAAGAATTAAAAAAATATTTTTAATTACCTATTGCATGGACCGAAGTGGGGGATGGAAATGTTAAAATGGGTTACTAGGTCAAGTGAGGTATCATATGAAAGGGCTTTGATAGCACATTATATTTTTATTTACATTTATGCTGCATAGTTTTTAATTTGTGATGATAAATTACAGTTTTTTAGAAATCTGCAAATATCGTTCACGAACAAACTTAGTTGTGCGGTTCCAAAAAAACGAAAGTTCCGATTGCACTTTCCAAGATACGGAACCTTCGGGGTGCGAGTCCGACTTGCACTTGCCCGGTTTTATTATTTCTAATATCACACAATCAGTTTCGTTCAACATTTATTAATGCAACACTTTGGTAGTCTAAATTTCACCAATACGAATCTCATTGCATCGCAATACCAATAGGTGCGATTAATATTGGTGCTTTTCAAATTGGTGCGTTAAATGGAATGCCTCCTATTTTTAATATTTTCAAAGACGAAAATAAAGAAAATATAACAAATGTAACAAATATTTCTACCTAGCTTCTCATATTTATCTGGCATAAACACAAGATGCTAAAATACTACGACGCCAGGTTTTCCCGTCTTGGTGACAGCGAGGTCATGTAATGGCTCCGTGCCTATGGTAGTATGGTCATCTATGCTTATGGAACCGATAAACTCATAGGCCTCGACGCGGTTGTCAAACGTTTTTGTTGCTATTGAAGCACTTTTATTACCTACAAATCCTCTAACATTGAGGAAAAAGAAGACTTTGATAAACTAGGCATGGCCGAGAATATCGGGACCATTGACGTCAGATATTCCCTCGATATAACACAATCTACAGTAGTTAATGATAAAAATGTCTATCAAACACTTTGAATAGCCTATATAAGTTTTGATTGTTTCGTTTCAGACTCAACTCGCAGAGGCACGAGATGTTAAGTTTACGCAGACCCTGACAGAGCCCCTAAGCATCGGATCACATATCATATGCACCGGCACGCCCAACGACGATTTGCCCTGGTAATTTTGTTTTTATCTAAAATAGGTGTTGTGTTTGTGGCTCGTAAAGACATTTCATGGATAATCTAGTCTCACCAGCGTTAGCACTAAATTCCGTTGATAGCAGCTAAACGGCCATAAATGTCAGCGCCCACAATGTTCGACCTTATAGCTTATAGAACATACATATTGGTTTACGTCTGTAAATACACGCAAATCCAGGTCAACGTAAGATTGAAATCAAAGTAAATTTTGCTTTACTGACTTTTTTTTTTTTTTATTGGTGTTATTTGACAAAATAACAAATTATTCGACTAGCCCCGGCTCACCTGTACACACTACAGTTAGGGTGATCAGATGACTTTTATTTTACGGGAAGGTTTAAGCTCTAAGTTTCCAATACGGAACAGAACTTGACTGTGATAATTTATCTTACTCATTTACCTCATTTGCCTGTCTATTGAAAATGTTAAAGCTGAACTATCAATTAAAGCAAAAGATTTGGCAACCCTGTTTTTGATAAAGTTGTTCAAAATGAAGATAAGTAGTTTGAGAAGGTACTTTGAAGGCCGCAAAAACTAATAAAAAATGCCCTTATCGTAGGTAAATAAGCAATTCAATCTACATACTTAAATATCGTTTTTATCCTTATCAGGATGTTAGTTTGTTTGTTTGAGTTTGTCGATTTAATCAAATTATTGATTTTCATTTAAAATTAATAGTTGTAAAAATGTGTTGTCTCTTATTTTCACCCTGAATCCCGTATTTAAAATAGTAATGCCCCTTGAAACGAGAAATCTGGCCTGGTCACTGGGTCACTTTAGGTACCAAAATTAGATTGCTCCTGAATGGGTATTTCGTTACAAAAAACTCAGACGCAGTTTTGAGAGATTCGTCTTAAATCACTGGACCAATAATGCAGTCTTTATAATATAGGTAACTACTAACTTAACAACTTTCTATATTAGGTTTGCAGTGAACATAGGAAGTGGTGAAGTGGACTCAGCGCGCAGCGAAATCGCGGTACACTTCAACGTTCGTCTTCCACAATGCTATGTGGTCCGGAATACGCGGCGTCATAACAAATGGGGACTTGAGGAGACTACTGCATTCAGGTTATTATTACGATAAAAAAATACTTCAAATTCCAATAATTACGTGTTAGATATACCTATTTTCCGCTGATGTGTACTCTTAAGCATCCACGCAACAACTTTATCCGACCTTCTGTCTTCCGCATCCAGTCTACTCCACAAAACACTTTGCCAAAGGGATTTTTTCCTACAAAGATAAAGCTGAAGGCTGCATGTAATAATAACTATCAGTATCACAGGGCATAGCAACCATGAGAGGTGTCTACAATTAGTTAATTCATGTCCAATTAACATCCTTACAAATTCAGTCGGTACCCAACAGTCAGTCCCATAATTAACGTTTCATAGGTTAACAATGTTGTTTTTCATTTTTAGATTGTTTCCTTTCAAAACGGACCGTCCATTCACGATAGAGATTGTAGTTGATGAGAAGGATACGCTTTGGGCAGTTGACGGAATGCAGTACTGCAGCTATGCTCATAGAAACCCAAGTCCATTCGATGCTGAATGGGTGCAAATTACTGGGGTCAGAGACGCGACGTTGAAGGTTCAGAAGACAGATATATTCCCTACTTTAGCTCCACCTCCCGTTGAAGTAAGTGCAAAGACCAATTACCGGGTTTAAAAAAAAAAAAAAATTTCCTTCACTGTTTAATAGGTTCCCTCGTTCACGTAAAGCGGCATTGCCCAGTGTTTTTGTTTACATAAAGATCTTGGCTCACAGGAGTCAAAATGGTAGAAATACGAGGATAGGGTTTAGTAAAAAAAAAGTAATAAGTACTTACTTAAAAAATCATTAATTTAAAGAAAAAATATAAATAATAAACGTAGATAAAAATAAAACAATAGGTACATATTTCAAACATGTTTGCACAGTTAGGTACTTTGATAAATTGACCGCCCGCTGCTTCTAGCGAGCACAAAAACCTTTTATAAAATCATTACGAAGTTTTTTGGAGGCTTATTTAATGTTATTCAGATTCCAGTTACCTACTGCTTTATTGTGACTTCTAAAATAAGAAAATAATTGAACTTCCAGGTACCCTTAAGAGCAGCTTTGGATTCACTACCAGAAGACACTGAACCCACTTGGCGAGCAAACATCATCGCGTCGTTAGCGAATGGCATTCCCGAAGGACACCAGCTTGTCATTTATGGAAGGTAAAGCCAATAAACAGCGCTGAGCGGATAAGAAATGGAGAAGTCGGCTGTCCACCAACATTTTGATGGAGTAGATAGTACAAAACCGTGGTTATCATTAGTAAGGTGTGCATGTTTCTGAAAAATGTGCGAACATGTAGGTATAGTTTCCAGTCAACCGCGTCTCAATGCGAGGATGTTGGCTGCCTTCCAATAACATTCGGTTGCCGATATTAGTTTCATTAACATTTTTGTATTGAATAAACACGCAACACATTATTGATTTTGAAATATACCTATTTATTTAGATTTCTGGTAATATAATAGGTACATGAGCACGGTTATATTTGGACGCCATTATTATTAGGATTTTATGCTACATTGCCGGCGCAGCCGAAATTAAAAACATCGGCTACCGGCACCCAAAATGGACACTGGCGGAGGTCATAAGTTGTTTGGTAGGTATGTTAGTTGAAAGGTAGGTTAGATTTTGGGCCAAACACTGTAACTTGTCTTTCAATTGACTAATTTCAAGAGTGAGCGAAGCGAGCCCGGTAGGTAATTTGGGGCACCCCGACACGGGTAGTTTAGGTTCGAAGGGGGTGACGGGGGCTGGATTGAGCGAGCGAACGAAGCCCCCGTCATCCCCTTCGAACCTAAACTATCCGTGTCGGGGTGCCCCAAATTACCGGGCTCGCTTCGCTCACTCTTGATCGTGCTAGGTTCCTTTAAACCCTGCAGACAAATAGGAGCCCCGCCCAGCGGGGCTCCGTCCACTCTGCTTTGGAACTTTGGAAACCCAAACAACCTTACAAACATCCCCTTAAGTTTTTCATTTGTGAAAGTGGGTGACGAATAATCGTCTCTTGAAGAGTTTGAAGAGACCTTGAAGGTTGAAGGTGTATAAAAACAGTGTATGTAGTCTCCGCAGCGCCGGCAGGTAGTTTGGCAACCCGCGCCGGCAACGGAGTCACTCCCTTAAAATTAAGTCTCCTAGTTTTGTTAGCCCGTGAGCCAGAGGGTATATTTTGTCAGTCATTTCCTCTCAAGCGATAACTCGTGGAATGCTTCAGAGAGTTGTATTATGCAGCATGGTGAACGTCAGCTGCCGCTCCGTGGGTGGGTTGGGCAAAGGCAGCCCATCAAACATGTAAAAAAAAAAAAAGTTTTCAGTCATTTCCTCCCGACTGAAAATTTGTTAAATGATAGTTAACGCAATTATTCGAAGATAAAAAAAAGTCAGCTGACCGTACCGTGGTGGATTATACGTCAGCTGGTCACATGAACATGCAAAAAAAATTTTTTCGTTCAGTGATTTCCTCTCACTTGAAAATTTGTCAGATGATAGTTTACATGCTATTTTGAATAAATAAAAACGTCAGCTGGCTCTATGTTGGTGGAAAGGTCGTCAGCTGATGCAGTGAAAGGTGGAGCATGGGAACCAGACGACAGCGCCGATCGCTTATTTAAATACGTTAGCTGACGGGTTTTCCACCAACATAGAGCCAGCTGACGTTTTTATTTATTCAAAATAGCATTTAAACTATCTTCTGACACATTTTCAAGTGAGAGGAAATGACATAACTACAGTTATTCGCAATAGCTTCATGCACGCGCCCTTATATGTACCAATCAAATCAATATTCTCATTAATCAATCAATCAGCAATATTTAAATAGACGCACTTTGGACAGAAATCAATCCCGTTATTTATACGCAAGGAAAATCTACCGAAACACAAAAGAAAAAAAAAAGAAACTTGTGAGCCATTCGAAAATAAACTTGAATTTTAATGTATAAAAATGTCCAACGTAACTCCTTTTTGTGTTTTTTGCCAAAAAAACAACTTCAAAGTCGAAAGTATTCTGCGAAGAAAGTTTGAACAAGTGCAGTGAAGTTTTAAATATTCGAAAATGTAATAGTAGTAGTATAATGTCGTGGCCATATCTTAGAATTGATCATTTCATGATTTGGCCGGCCATTTCATGAAATGGTTGTATTTCATGAAATGGCCAATACCCGCTGCCCACATCATGATGTGGCCTGGCCAGATCAATGAATAAATTAGCGTTCGACGATATGATCAGCTAAACGCACGGCTACTTCATGATGTGGTCAAACATTAGTGATCATATCATAAAATTAGTTACATTATCCATTGTTAGAGGCGCTGATATCGCCTTGTTCTTGTGATGCATCGTGGCGGCGGACAATTATTCTGACAAAAAAGGTAATAATATTAAGTAAAGTAGGGTGACCACGCAACGAAAATTAATGGACTATATGGATTACTACTGGATTTCAAAATATGACTTCATGGTAATTGCGGGTAAACTTTTCATAGAATTTTATTTGTTCGATTACTTATCTGGTTAACCTGTCAAACTACAGAACAAATAATCATCGAAACTTACGCGGTCGACGCATTCATTCGAAAGATTTATAATTAATAAAATTGATACATTTTATGTAAATCCGACTCAGCGTACCCCGACTGCACGTGGTCAGACCCTGTCCTAACCCTAGAGTGTTATTTAAAAGTGGAACCAGAAGCTCGCGAAGGGGGTCCTGAGTGGAACAAGTGCACGAGGCCAAAACGTAGCGAGTGGGGGGAGGTGGCGAGCGAAGCGAGTCGGCGACCTCCTGAGCGCAGCGCTGGTCGAGTGTGCAAGCGAAGCGAAGGGGCGACAAAGCGAGTCTTCTGGCGGAGCAAACTCAGAAACACTTGCATGCTGGCTTGCTTTTGCTTGCATGGTACACGCTTCCTTCATTTGTTTTTTTATTAAACCTTTGATATCATGGAAACCCTACATTAATGATATAGCCAAACGTGGATTGACATATCACTAAACGTTGACGTTTAAATGATATGGTCAGTTTTAGCTGGCCATATCATGAAATACAACCATTTCATGAAATGGCCGGCCACATCATGAAATGATCAATTCTAAGATATGGCCACGACATATATACTACTACTACTATTACATTTTGGTGCATGAAAAGAGCCTCCACGAATGACGACACTCAAATATACGATTGCTGATTGATTGATTAATGAGAATATTGATTTGATTGGTACATATAAGGGCGCGTGCATGAAGCTATTGCGAATAACTGTAGTTATGTCATTTCTTCTCACTTGAAAATGTGTCAGATGATAGTTTAAATGCTATTTTGAATAAAAAAAATAAACTTTAAAAAAAAGTAAAAACCGACTTCAAAGAAAAACTAAAAGGAGTAAAATAATTACCATAATATAAAATTAACAGTTTCAGAAGTCGGTGGCTTCTATTTGTTTCAGTGTACCTAGAGTTGCACCGACTTCTGAAACTGTTAATTTTATATTATGGTAATTATTTTACTCCTTTTAGTTTTTCTTTGAAGTCGGTTTTTACTTTTTTTTAAAGTTTATTTTTTATTAAATACGTTTTAGTGCCATAAATTTAACCCCCTCCTCTTCATAACCCTTCTTTTTGGCTTTGACGTAGTCGGGCATAAAAAGCCCTTTCAAATGATACCTTACACGATATAATGAAAACATTCCAAGGGGGGGGGGGGGGCACGCACCCCCTCCTCTTTTCCAGTAGTCAGTTCCCAACAACAAATATAAACAAAGCTATATTAGTAATTTGAGAATTTTGCTTTGATCCGATGAGGAGTTCCGTTCTATATCTGAAGTTCATGGTCTAATCGTAACAAAATTTATATGGGACCAATCGGGAAGGAATCCCTTTCGAACAAAAAAATAATTTTTCAAATCGGTTCATAAATGACGGAGATATGAGGTAACAAACATAAAAAAAAAATAAAAAAAAAAAATACAACCGAATTGAGAACCTCCTCCTTTTTGAAGTCGGTTAATAAAAACGTCAGCTGGCTCTATGTTGGTGGAAAACCCGTCAGCTGACGTATTTAAATAAGCGATCGGCGCTCACGTCTGGTTCCCATGCTCCACCTTTCACTGCATCAGCTGACGACCTTTCCACCAACATAGAGCCAGCATACGTTTTTATTTATTCAAAATAGCATGTAAACTATCATCTGACAAATTTTCAAGTGAGAGGAAATCACTGAACGAAAAAAATTTTTTTGCATGTTCATGTGACCAGCTGACGTATAATCCACCACGGTACGGCCAGCTGACTTTTTTTTATCTTCGAATAATTGCGCTATCTATCATTTAACAAATTTTCAGTCGGGAGGAAATGACTGAAAACTTTTTTTTTTTTACATGTTTGATGGGCTGCCTTTGCCCAACCCACCCACGGAGCGGCAGCTGACGTTCACCATGCTGCATAATATAACTCTCTGAAGCATTCCACGAGTTATCGCTTGAGAGGAAATTGGTCCGGCAAAACTGTTGCTGGCTCACGGGCTATGTGTTGACCCATTGACACTCTTATTTGAGATAATTATCATCATAGTGTATTTTTCATAAAACTTACCACACTTTGGGAATACATTTATCGTGGGTGCCTTTGCAAACACAAACGTACATATTATTATGCACAAACACCTAGACCCAGAAAACAGATCGGTATTTTTTACCTTCGTTGTAGTTTAATTTAATGTAAAATTGTTGTTGCTGTGCCCTAACAGGGTCATGTTTGATACCTATCTGATAATGTATGACCATCTTGTAAACAACATGAGTGCAAAAATAAATAAATAAATAGTTATAACCAGTCAATATTTTTCTTCCAGACTGCGGCCGCTTCTCCACTCGTTCACAATAGACCTGATGGATCGTCCGCGCGAATGGCCGCGACCCAACGTGCTGGCTCACGTGAACGTGCGCGCTTATGTGGAGTCTCAGCGCGAGAGACAGCTCGTCGTGCTCAACGCGTGGCTCGGCGACTGGGGGGTCGAGCGACGACAACGTACCGCTAAGCTCATACCCGGCACTTATGTAAGTATTACCATACAAACGAGTGGCCTGTGAGCCTCGAAGTTGCCTGAATGGTGAAGGATACCTGCGGCCTACTAGAATCTCCTTAAAGGAGGTGTATTAGTACTTAGTTAGTACACCTCCTTAAAACATAGGTTTCAATTTTGTTTTCACCTGCGATGCGCCTCCGTCAGTCTATATGTATGTTCTCTTCTGTAAGTTCCAAGAAGTTTTAACAAGCCGTAACGTGGCCGTGCTCAGAAATGGATCCTCGACTTTCCGAGCTTGGGACCGTATCCGGGACCATGGCATGATGCTGCTACTATTTACGGAGAGACATTGAATGTAAATCACTGCTGTCACTACCAATAACCAACTAACCATTAATAAATTACGTTAATTTCCAGACAAAGCTTCGAGTAGTTCGTGGGCAGGCAGAATGGGCTATATACGCGGACGACATACTGATCGGCGAACTGGAATTTCGTGCGGCAGCCGCGGGAGTGCGCGCGGTGCGAGTGCGTGGTGACCTTTATCCAGAACAGATTTATCTAACTCCGACCACCAGCTCCCCTATACGAGAGTAACTCTGACTGCTAGAAATGCTAGGTTAGCTTAACTCATGGTGCAAACTCGAACTGACTTAACTGCCTTCGTAGGTCTAGTCTTGTCTTACATGACCAATGACTAGAAGTAATAGGTGTGGTCTTGGACGTACATCATAATCATAAAATTGTAGGCAACAAGTCAAGCTTGTGTTTAAAGCAATGTTGCGTCTAAGCGGATTGTATAAGTAATTTCAAATCAAATGTGACCGCTTAGTGATCTGTTTAGATTTATTTAATGTATGGAAATAAATAATTAAGACGACACGTTTTGGAGTCCACTCATTGGAGGCCACTAAAACCTGTCAGTTTGTAAGGTTGAATAGCTCACGTTAGCTTAGCCAATTCAAACCGCAGCATAAGCACGGCATTTGAGTCTTTTGACCGTTATCTTTGTAAGAAAAACAGGCAAAAGCCGTGGTTGAGCTACGGTTCGATTTTTATTATTTTAGTAAGCCGCCACCTCTTGAAAAGTCTGAAAAGCTTCCTGAGATACAAGAGCCTCACGGAAGACAGTGCGATAGAAGAGAGATGAGTGCTGTGGAAGAATAAACATCCTACCCCTACATACAATTCCAATTCAGCGATCTGCCCAAGTAAAGAATACTTGGGCAGATCGCTGAACACTAACTGCAGTTTCTAATATGGAAGTCTCTTAACTCTGCGGACTCAGGTTGGCCGCTTCAAAAAAAAACTGGCTAAAAGGGGTGTATAATTGATCCATCACAAACACAGTGTGAGTGCGAAGCCACTTCACAGAATATGTCTCGTCTTCTTTCCTGTCTGTTATGGACGACCACCTGCATTCGGCGGGATTTACACGAGCCAAACGACAGGGCCGTCCAGGTCGCTACATATTACTCGAAGAAAATTTAAGTTGGTCTATTGACACGAAAAGAAAAAAATTACAATTTAGTGAGACGATTTGGCCCCCTGGCCTCAAAGAAAAATGTTCTACCATTGATAATCTCATAAACCTAAGTGATATACGAGTGCAACTAATTGTTGGGTGTCAATTTTATATATTTTGGATTAGATAAGCGATTAATATATTATTGCATTTACATTAACATAGGTTCATAAATTTGAAAATGTACATATATTCTACGTTATAAAAGAGATCTGCCTGAAAATGACTGCGAAATGTACCTATAGAATATAACTTGAAATATCTAATGGTATTTCGTTAAAATTGTTATCAGAGTATATTTTATCATGATCTAAGTAGCTTATTTATTAGGTCTGGTTGTTAGCGTCAACATAAAACAAAATATTGATCCAAGTAAGTAGTAGTAGTTTCATGTCAATATAATCTGAGTTGTTTTGTGAATAAATGTAACTTATTTTTTACTGCCGACCTAGTATTAATCTTTATAAAGGTACAGTTTAATAATTGAAGTGCCTATTTAGAATATCTGTTGGACTATACCAAACTTAATTTTATTATATAAGTTGAGAGTTTACTTATACTTAATTTTACAAAAAGATGTTGATTTATTTTACACATTATGAATATATTATTATGTTTTATTTTTTTAAATAATTATACAGGTTGAAATTGTAAACACTGGACAAACCGAAATGGGAGATTGTACTCATCACTATGAAAACTTTTACCACAGTCTACCTATAACTTACTCCTTACAGTCGGTCAACGTAGAACATTGTCGCAGAGCAATCGTGCGGGGGGTTGCGGGGTGAAGGAGCGGAGGTTATGTCCCGAGTAGCCATACTGTACTGCATACTTGGGACATAACCTCCGCCCCTACATAATTTTGACATTTCATAGGACCTGTCAAATGTATGGGCGTTGACCCACTGTATGTAGTAAGCAGGTACACTGTGCTTTTACTATGGGACCAAACCGGAAATCGCGAATAAAAATAACAGATGTTCCCTACATTTATGTTCGCATAACTCGTCAAAATGTATGGAACAGCAGATTTTTTTCCACGATTTCCGGTTTGGTCCCATAGTAAAAGTTGTTCATAGTGATGAGTACAATCTCCTATTTCGGTTTGTCGAGTGTTTACAATTTCAACCTGTATATTATGTGCATCTATACCTAAAGCAACGTCTCAAAGACAGTCGCATATTACATGAAATAAGAATAATACAATACCTTTAAACTTTAACATCACTGTATTTATTTGTAATTTTTAACCAGAACAAAAATTATGCACTTAGGTCGATATTTAGTATTGTGTAATAAGTACCTACCTATTTTTCTCTGGCCTAGCTTTCTTCTCTTCCTGTTAACGATATACTACCTACCTGAATAAATGTTATAACGTTATACTAACATTTTATTTGTGTTCGTTTCTATGATGCCGATTCTGCTGTACACAAACTAAACATAATTTAGTCTATTGCTATCTTTTTCACTCAGATAAAATAAGAAATGTTAATAAGAACTGTTTTTAGTTGAACTAAAATTTCAATACAAGGAAGAATGGGGTAATTTCATATAACCAAAACTTAGAACCAGCAGAAAAGACTCTTATTCGTATTTGTCACATTTCTTTTAGAACCCTGCATATCGTTTTTTCTATGTCTCATAAATTGGCCGGTGTGGTGACAACATAATTATAAGAAGTGCCTATCCCAGCAGTGATCTATGGTAGAAATAATAGTTTACTTAACACATTCGAGTCCACCACACTTTTCATAGAGCACTTATGCCATACCGCCATAGGTACATATGGTAAGTAGACCTTCAAGGAGGGCCCTCGGCATTACGCTTGCGCTAAGTTCTTGGCATTACGTTTAAAGCCATAAAACACGCTACTATGTAGTAAAATAGTCTTTTCAGGGGGTTCTGGCGGTGTATTTTCGAAGAATATCCTACATTTAAAATGAGCCCTCCACGAGGGGACCTGGCGGCATAGCGAATGCGACTAGAGTGTGCCATTTTTTTCCTCCTAGATACCCTTCGCCCGGGGATGGCGAAGGGTTATGCCGGACTCTTACCGCCTAAAAACCCACGGTGTTCCTTCTCCTGACCCTTGGCTGGGGTCGCGGGATTCGCAGCTGCATGCACCGCGACCAACTAGAGGGTGCCCTGGAGGGCACCCGCCACTGAACGTGTTATAAATATTCATTTACTTTATTCATTGACTACCTCGTTGGTCTAGTGGACGCAAGCGCGACTGCTGAGCGTGAGATCCTGGGTTCGATCCCTAGATCTAGTTTTTCCGTATGGCATTTCTCAGTGGAAACCCGGAGTCTGGATTTGTGCCCGAATGATGGCAATAGGCTCGCGCCCTCTTGCATAGGACTTAAATATAGCGGCGAAATGATTTTCTAGTTGTACCTTAAACCTCTGTCTAACCCTACGAGGAATACAGGCGTCATGTTTCATTATATTATGTAGGTCGACTGTTTTATTCGATGTTATTTGAAAATTGCTTATATTTTTTGCTGACTGTACCAATATTTTTTTTTCAATATCTGAGAATGCAGTTCGAAATATTTTCAAAAATTATGAACTGTCTCATATGAACATTTTCCTGTAGCCACAACGATTAAGGCTGCCCTTATAAAACTCATAACAAGTGAGTTTTTGCGATTTCTGACATTTCTAGTACTCCAACCTCAGTTGGTCCGGAAGAGTCTTTTGATCCTTATGGGAAATAGTATCGATTGGCATCATAAAAATGTTTTGTGAAAACTGCCCATTTTCTCGCTGAATGTACTTTTTTTTTTAATGTAGATAAAAATTATTCCAAAAGATAGGGGTGGTCTTCTAAGAACGTTTTCCTGTAGCTACAATGTATAAGGTACCTGCCCTTCATGCCTCATCTCAAATACCATCCTGTATAGCCTATGCCCATCGAAGGTCCATTCTAAATTCTGGTGGAACAATTTTTGAAATCGGATTAGTACCTACTTTCGTACATTACTTCCTACATCCAAACTTACAAAATGTACCTCTTATAATATAGTGTAGATAATTATGTTTGCTATCCCATACAGCTGGTCTTTCAAGAATAGCTGAGATAACATCTTCCGATGATATTGTTAGTACCTATCTATACAGGGTTATTGGAAAAACATTAACAAGCTCATAACGGGTCATTGTACCCATCATTATGAACAACTTTTACTATGGGACGAAACATGAAATCGCGAAAAAAAATCACCTGTTCCCTACATTTTGACGAGTTATGCGAACATAAGGGCCGAGTCACACCGGAATGGCAGCGGCCGGCGGCGACGCCAGCAGCCCCCGGTGTTGCCGGTGGCGGCCTCGCGCGACCTCAAGACCCCACGCGCCTAGTTTCTTCTTGACTGGTTTAGTTTCTACATTCGGCAAGGAAACTCGTGGGTTTGGAGTGAACATGATGGAATTGGTTATTAAAGCACTTATTGCGGAAGTAGAAACAAACAAAGGAAAAAAGAAAAAGGGATATATGGGTCCATGGGGGTGAGGAGCGCGCGGCCGCCCGCGGTACCGCGAGCGGCCTCGCCTCGCCGCTGGCAGCCGCGGGCAGAACCACCGACAAAAAGCGCGAGGCGCGAAGCAGCTCGCGGCACGCCATTCCGGTGTGAGTGTGACTCGGCCTTTAATGTAGGGTTTCTAGAGTGCGCGCAAGATAAGTCTGCGCGCGGCCGAAATCGGAACTAATCATGGTCCACCAAAGTGTGTGCCGTTTTATCAATTTTGATAGTAGAACTACCTGATTGTAGGAATATTTAACGGGAAAATTATGTTAAGCAATAAAAAAGTTAAGCTTAAAAAGCGGTAATTTGAACTTTTGCGATCATGGAAACGCACGCCCTCAGTCGCGCGCAGAGTTATCTTGCGCGCACTCTAAGGGTTGGACCTCATCTGACAGCACGGAATCGCCTTTTTCCGTCGCCCTTTCTCTTTCTGTCGCTTAGAACTGCCATTGCCGACCATTGCATTTTGTCCGTGATGCCGATCGCCTCGAGGATTCCGCCGCGTGCTATCGCATTATGCTTTCTGTCTCGGTCTAGCAAATGGCAGTTCTAAGCGACAGAAAGAGAAAGGGCGACGGAAAAAGGCGATTCCGTGCTGCCAGATGAGGTCCAACCCTAACTCTTTAATTTCAAAGTATAATGACAGCACCGCACCGTCAGCCTCCGTCAGCCAATGATTATTATTTTTGTGGTGAGAATATCCGAGCGATTTAGGCCAAGTGCCAACTCAATCAGCTCAGCTGTCGTTGACGTTTTGACAGCTGTCAGCTCAAGTCAGCTGATCAGCTGGAGTCCGCTGTCATTGAATTTAATAACAATTATTTACAAATTGCCGTTTAAAAAATAATAATTTTTAAGTTATTTTGAATGAAACCATTAAATACGATTTATTAACCTAAATCCGGCGAAATTTCGCAATACTGGGAGTTGTTATTTTAAAAAATATCAATACTCTCAATAAACCGGTTAGTAGTCTGTGGTAGCTCCATATGTTTGACCTTCACAAGGTGACCGATATCACAAACCGCGTTTGACCAGTCAGGGTTGACAGGGTCTAGTGGTTACACGGGCCTTACTTGATTTTGCCTGAGATTATACCAAGATGAGTGTACAAAGCGACTCGGACAAGCGAAAGCAAATCTCTGTGCGAGGAATCGTAGCAGTAGAAAATGTAACAGAGGTGAAGAAAGCGTTCAATCGTCATGTGCATTATACTCTGGTGAAAGACAGAAATGTTGCGACTCCGAGAGACTATTACTTCGCCTTGGCCCACACCGTGAGGGACCACCTTGTCTCCCGCTGGATTCGGACCCAACAATACTACTATGAAAAGGATCCCAAGGTAATTGAATTCACTAATGATATTCCACTTCTTTAATCCAGAATTGCCATATAACTAGTAAAATTTCATTGGACTGCCACTTAACTTTTAAAAAGTTTGTGTCAAAAGTTATGCGAGTTAGTTCTCATCTTATTATCTCATAAATTCTCAGGTTATAAGTTTTATAATTAATCCCAAGACAACCCTCTGCCCAATATTTTTGTGCACCAAAAACCAAAGTGGATATTACACATCGTTTTTAATTTAAGAAATTGAATTGAGACATCGGCATGGTAAAATATATAAATCTTATATTTACCCATTCATCATCTCTATTTTTTTAAATGTATTTATTTCATTCACTATTATTAACAAAGTTAAAGTAGTTATTAAATTCTGATTTGTGACTGCAATGTTTAATAAAGACAAAATCAATTTATCATTTTATTAATTTTATTAGCAGCATAGGTATTCCAGATTAAAATACAAAAATACTTTATTAACTGTTTAAAAAATATATACCCAGTTCACCCATATTTCCCCACGGAAGTAGGCAAGGCAGAACTAGAAAATGACACAAGTCATGATCCTTAAATTATATTTTTGCTTCTTCAAATATTTTACTAAGGATGATTTTTTTGTGATAGCGTGTCTACTACCTCTCCCTGGAGTATTACATGGGAAGATCACTCCAGAACACCATGATAAATCTGGGCATCCAGGGCACTGTTGATGAAGCTCTGTACCAGCTTGGCTTAGACATTGAAGAGTTGGAAGAATTAGAGGAGGATGCTGGCCTTGGCAATGGTGGTCTCGGACGCTTGGCTGCTTGCTTCCTTGACTCTATGGCCACTCTTGGACTGGCTGCATATGGTTATGGTTAGTAAAAAATACCAAAAGGTTTTAGGAATTATCTATACATACTTCAACCTATGGGTGAAGAGGAGGCAATTGACCAGCCTTTAGACAATATTGGGTAACAGTTATCTCTCTTCTCGGAAAGAAATATGTCCAGTTGTAAACCTTGTTAAGGTGATAGAATGCCCAAGGTTTTAAATTTTATACCGGTTTATAACTGTAATTAGCATGTAGCTAATTAAAGTGCATACAATATTTAAATGAAGAGCACATTAGGTTTGCAGACTAAACAATGTATGTATATTAATCACTAAAAGAGCAGTTCCATATAAATTTTAAAAAACAACATGAACAGTCAGTGAAACAAACATTAAACACAATGTTTACATTTAAACTTTATGATGTTGATGAAGATGCAACAACATAAAATGAAATTATTTCAAGAAGTTCTTAATGGTGACACACAGGACGTTGGAGAACATACTTGACATTATTTTAGCCAGTATAAACTAATTTGAGGCAGTTGACAACACCGTCGCTGGCGCGCCGCCAATTATAAATGTACAAACTAAATTGAATACCTACTTCAAAACAAATATCCATACATAATGTGTGTTATTTGCCACATTATTCAATTTGCTGTAGTAACGCCATAGTCTTTTATTTTCCCTTACTCTGATTTGTGTCTACATATTAACTTAAAGGTAATGCAGATTTCTGAAGAGATTGTCACGTTCCTAAAACCTCCATTAGTAGGTATAGAAGTTAATATTAAAGCAAAGTATCAACCACAAATTATGCGAAACTTTTTATAGTTTACACCTTATTACTTATCTTTCAAAATATCCTCGTCTTGAGAATTAAAGTAAATTAGTGTTACATTTTGCCAATTACGGCATGTGCCGCTACTCGTCGCATCGTGGTGATTATTATCACACCGTTGCGACGATGTATATTAACAATTATTTGTAGAAAACTTAAAATTTTATATAATCACAATCATTACAAATGTTTTAAATTGGTAGACAACAACAGAAAATGATAAGCGTCGCTAATGAAGTAAGTAAGTAAAGGTCAACGTCCGTTTACCACGCAACGTACAGTAGACCTATCTACAATTACTTACATAATTATTATCTAAAGCAAATTGCATTTCGTAATCATATGAAATCAAATTTTCTTTACGCTAATTAAACTGTAGATAAGTAATAATACAAGGTTAGTCGGAAAGGGGGTACTAATCAGGCCACTTAAAGTAGCACTGATGACTGAAAGTAGGTATTACTGATGACTGTTTTAAAATAAGTGTTAAATTTCAAAATTCGATACCTATTTGTTATTTCCATACAAAATGTTTTTTAATTTTTACAAAAATTCTTCATCCTGGCTTTAGTTACGAATTCGGAAAATGGAGCTTCTAATCCGTGACCTCAAATATGACCTAAAATGTGAACACAGTTCATTATAGTTAAAAAAAAATGGGAAAATTGTAGAACAAAAGCTATTCCTTATTATGGGTACCTACTTCTTCAGATTAGTACCCCCTTTCCGACATGCCTTGTATATATTTTTTGTAAAATAACTCAAAATTACGCTTATGATCCCTGAGGGATTAAACGGAATTACAATTAGCACCAAAATAGACTAGAAAGACATAATGATATAAAGTTTTATTTCAAGAGATTACAAAGTTATTTACACACATTGATAATAATGATTGTATCGATATTATGATATTCAGACGGTTTTTTGTCTGATCTATAGGCATACCTAACATAGTTTTTTAGCAGTATTACACTGCTGGGAAGCCTGGGAATAGCGCTAGGCACAACAGATAATCAAGAAGTTATGTTAGTCGCATATTCGTAACTACAATGATCTTTTCCTAATCAGCTGTTACCTACATTCTGCGCCACTGTTACATCTCCGAAGAAATCAAATCCGTTAATCTGATCATCCTTAGTTAATAATATTATACATTTATTATAGGTATCAGGTATGAGTACGGTATATTCGCGCAGAAGATAGAACATGGTGAACAGCAGGAGGAGCCTGATGACTGGTTGCGCTACGGCAACCCGTGGGAGAAGGCTCGCCCTGAATTCATGCTGCCCGTCAACTTCTACGGACGCGTAGTTGACACACCGCAAGGAAAAAAATGGATTGATACCCAGGTAAGAATTATTACGCAGCCAAGTTGTTTTTTATCTCACGAAGACGCGTGAATCATTGCAGTATGAACCTTATACATTTGTAATAAAAGTCACATGGGGCGCCTTTGTGAGATAAATATACTATAACAATAAAACAATGACGCCGTGCAATTTGGTTCAATCGGTAAAAAAAATCGCACATCCACTAAGCAGTCTAAACGGTATGCACCTCTCTTTTTACCAAGATAACCATTAACCATGATGGTTATGTCGTGTAATTCGGTTTGGATAATGATTTCAATTTGACATTAGAATGAAAAATTTTGCATTCTAATGTCATCCACCTACTGAGGCACTGTGCGCTCAACAATTTTTTGTCGGTTCTAAAACAGCACTTATGTGTTATTTTGTTGCTAATTCCTCTGCCAAATTATTTCTTATCTTTGTTCGAAAGACTCGATGAGACAATCTTTTTGAGCGTACTGTGCAATAATGTTTATCTGAAAGAATTGATTACTTCATAATGTATTAATAAAAATGGTACGATATCATTAACGATTTCTCATACTACACGTTACATTTCATACATTCGTGATACACGAGTGATTTTATCTGTAACGCCAATACGCTACTGTGAATAGTGTAATCAAAAACAATGTTAGTTGTAAGCAAAATAAAATTATAGGTAGTTAAGGTAGACAATACGCACTGTAAAAGTACTCAGTTTGCAATGATCAACAGTTCGAAACCATTTATTACAAAAATTATTTAAATAAGTACACATTCCAGGAACCTTGAATGGAACAGAACATTTTTAAACTGCTCTGTATATTTTCCCTAATTTTAATTATTTAGGTAAGGATAAAATAAATATACCTAATTACGTACATTACTGTTATTTGAAATTACGTAGCATATTATCAAAATAATATGATCGCCTATGATATAAAAATATAGCCTTGACGACTTTGAACCCCAAAAGTATAGAGCAAGAGTACTATCGTAGCTAGCGGCATTAAGCCATTCATCAAACACTTAACCCGAAGAAAAATCCTGATCAAAGTACTCAATTACACTTTGGCTGATCATGTCAACCCAGACAACAACTCAACAATTACTTAAGCTCCGCCGTTCTGCTGGCTTCCTGTACACAAATTGTTTGTTCGGTCATGTATAATAAAACTCCCCTCTCTCTAACTTATCAAAGGATACTTAATAAATAAGTCAAAGTCAATATCATTTAGGGCTTGTGTCACAATCGACGGTTAACTCTTCTGAGAGATAAATACGATGGCTTAACTTAAGTTTCTCTATAGAGAATCTATCAAATCGCCGTATTTATTTCTCAGATACTCAGATGTGAAACAGGCCCTTGTTCAAATTAGACTAGAAAATTGTTTTTCATAATATCACCCTCTTTTCAATAAATATTGCCTATTTACTTATTGTTACATTTCTTGCGATGTTGTTTCTTCTTTGAACTCGAGTTTTACTTGAACTCTGGGGTGATAATAATGCAATAATTATCTGCAACATAGGTCGCCAGAGAAGAGTCCTTGTTTACAGTAATCTTGTGTCAATAACAAATATCCCGTTCCTATGTCGTATGATGTGACGCATGTATAGTTCATGTTGAATGGATGTTTTGTACATGCCCGTAGGTCATAGACTGATATTGACTGTCACCCTATTTTTAGATCAAGGTTTTGACTAGTTATTATTAGTTCCAAAACAGTTAATATTGAACACAATCCTAAGGTAACTACTAAAATTACGAATCTGGTTATTGGAAATTGTAAATGTATATACAGATAAGAATAATTTACTGCCAAACTGTTCAATAAATCAAATAAATAGGTTAACTGTGTTCTGCAATAACATACCGAAGTAATGAAGACTGATAAGAAATTCATTGTGATTGTTATCAGGTCGTGTTCGCGATGCCCTACGACAACCCGATCCCTGGATACAACAACAATGTCGTCAACACACTACGTCTCTGGTCTGCTAAGAGCCCCGTCGATTTCAACTTGAAATTCTGTAAGTAACAGAAATGATGCTTTTACTTTTCAACGTAACAAACAAACATGATATCGTTGTGCCAAATGCATAATAACAAATCAATAAATTGTTTTCAGTCAATTCTGGCGACTACATCCAAGCTGTCCTTGACCGTAATGTAGCAGAGAACATTTCCAGAGTTCTTTACCCCAATGACAACTTCTTTGAAGGCAAGGAGTTGCGTTTGCGTCAGGAGTACTTCATGTGTGCTGCTACTCTTCAAGATATTATTAGGAGATACAAAAACTCTAAATTCGGTAGCCGCGAGGCCGTCAGAACAACATTCGAGAGTCTTCCTGAGAAGGTTGCCATACAACTCAATGACACCCACCCTGCTCTCGCTATTCCTGAGCTGCTCAGGATTTTGATTGACATTGAGAAAATACCCTACGAGCAAGCGTGGAAACTAGTCGTCAAGTGCTGCGCTTACACCAATCACACTGTCTTACCTGAAGCTCTCGAGAGATGGCCTTGCAGTATGCTGGAGAATGTGTTACCAAGACACATGGAATTAATCTACCACATCAACTTTTTGCATCTGAAGGAAGTAGAGAAACGCTGGCCGGGTGACACGGACCGAATGCGTCGCATGTCGCTCATTGAAGAAGAGGGTGAGAAACGAGTGAACATGGCTCACTTGTGCGTTGTCGGCGCCCACGCAGTCAACGGCGTCGCGGCCATTCACTCCGACATCCTAAAAAAGACCATTTTCCGTGAATTCTTTGAGATGTGGCCAGAAAAGTTCCAGAACAAGACCAACGGTATCACTCCCCGCCGTTGGCTCCTTCTCTGCAACCCTGGCCTGTCCGACCTCATCAGTGACAAGATTGGAGAGGATTGGACAGTCCATTTGGAGAAACTACAGCAACTGAAGCGATGGGCCAAAGACCCAGCTTTCCAACGGGCTGTTATGAAGGTTAAGCAGGAGAACAAGCTCAGGCTTGCCTCCCTGATTGAAAGGGATACTGGTGTTAAAATCAATCCGGCCTCAATGTTCGACGTGCAAGTGAAGAGGATTCATGAGTACAAGCGTCAGCTGTTGAACATCCTGCACGTGATCACGTTGTACAACCGCATCAAGCGCGATCCTTCGGCACCGATCACTCCCAGGACAGTAATGATCGGAGGAAAGGCAGCACCCGGGTACTATATTGCAAAACAAATGATCGCATTGGCTTGCGCTGTTGGTAACACCGTAAGTATCAGTTTTATAATCTAATTAGTAGTATTTTTTCTTCAAGTAATTTAACTCTACTATCGTGACATCAAGAAGAGAATGTTACCGTTGATGAGTCACGATCCTTTACGATGAAAAATTTATGAGAGAAGAAAAAGATCGCATTCCTAAAGAGGGATCTTTAAACGTAATTTGTTTCTGTCAATATATTCAAGTCACACATAATACTTTCAAACAGTGTGGAAACTGGAAACATAAGAACAGCTGCTGTTGCCCTTTATATAAGTTGTGAACGTAGTACTTAAAAGGTCATATTGCAAAAAACTGGCTCCTTTAAGGTCATCACATGTACAGCCAGAACCGCACATGTGATGAAAAACTAGTTATTCCCTTGCTATTGTGTGCACACCCAGTTACTTATATGGAAAATAGGGGGAAAACCGATTGAATAAAGTCCGAATAGGCAAAAGATTAAAAGCTCAATTTAGAACTAGCTTTTGCCCGCGACTTCGTCGGCGTTGATTACGGATATAAACTTTATTTGGTCTAAAAAGTATTAATACCAAGTTGCAAGTCTATAAACAAGGAATGATTTTTATAAAAAAAAATTAAATACGTGTTTTATTAATTGTGTAGAAGAAAATTTATAAGAAGTTTTAAGTTAATACACGCAGGGATTACGATTTCTTTACAAACGCTTACTCTCATAAGGGTTAATATTCGAAAAATACTTTCTTAATGTTTCGTGTTTCTATCTTTAGCGGTTTTAGCTGTGCGCTGTCTGTCAATTAGTTAGTCACGGGATTGTTTTAAAACATAGAAGATAGATTGCACATAAATAGTAGTGCCAAATTTCATAATAACCCCCTTCTTTCCTCTTATCCAGGTTAACAACGACCCCGACGTTGGAGACAAGCTGAAGTTAATATTCTTGGAGAACTACCGCGTCACGTTGGCCGAGCGTATCATGCCCGCCGCTGACCTCAGCGAACAGGTTTGTTCTTATCTATTTTTAATATATGAGAGATCTAACTTCGACTGTTTTAAACCTTTGTTCAATGCATGCCATGATCCAGGCCATATGTATTAAAAATTTAATAACAGATCAACTGAACAGTACAAGCTGTAAAAGTGTCATAAAAACACGCACGTAATAAGAAACTTACGGTACGGTAAAACAGTGACTTCTGAAAAGCGAATGGAGGCGATAAGAATAATGACGATGTCATTATGTCACAGTAACTAGGAAGGAGGAAAAAGGCAGTTAAATTTTATCTTTAATTGCAAATGAGAATACGTAATGCAAATCAATTGACAGAACTCAGACACTATCGCCTTTCTTTTGCGTCATAAATATTATCATCAATCGATGATGCTATTAAGGTTCGTGTTCACATAAGTTCTCTGGTTAAACAATCGTTTACCTCAAATTCTAGTAAATTTTTCGAGCAAACGGTTTTTTAAAGTTCCGCCTTGGAGTTTATCAAAGAGCAATGGAGCGCAGTATTCTATGCTTCAAAAGAACAGACAAAAGACGGAACAGCACGCTGCGCTCCAAAACGGGGATAATAGACGTAGGCAAAACGGATACTAGGCTCAAATGGAATTGGGCGGGTCACGTCAGCCGCATGCATAACGACTGCTGGGCAAGTGCCTGAAGAGGGACGGCGCCGCCGGAGTCGGCCCAGAAAGAGGTGGCGAGATGACCTAGACGCGTACCGCGAGGGCTGTGGGTTTAAGGTGGCGCGCCGGCGCAGGAAAAGAGTACCTGTAAGAACTCAGGGGAGGCCTTTGCCCAGCTGTGGGAAAGCAGCAGAGAGATAATATTGTGAACACCAGCCTTAAGTACGTTGCTGGTTTGCATGAGTCTTTATCACGTGTTTCTCATAGAACCAGTGAGGTTGACTGGAGACAGTAATAAAAGAGGAAAATGGGCTGAGAGCTCATTCACAAATCGTTTTTTGATTGAACTACTATATTAGCCAAACAATTATTTCGTCTATGGTTGAAGTGCTACAGACATTTCTCTGACTGCCCAGTAGAATATCTGTCACATTATTAATATTATGGCTAGCTTTATGAATCTTTCACCGCGCTCGGCAAGTAAATAGGTGGTTAATATAGGTATGCCAAACGCACTCAAAAAGATGCTACAGTGCAGCAGTGCATTCTCTTAACATTATCCTTTATTATTTATTAGTATACGGCATCACCGCAACAATAGGTTTCAGCTTATTTTTCTTATACGGCAATCGGCATCTAAATGCAGCTAACATTACTTAAATAAATTATTAATTAATATAGATTTCCACCGCTGGTACCGAGGCTTCTGGTACCGGTAACATGAAGTTCATGTTGAACGGTGCCCTAACCATCGGTACGATGGATGGTGCTAACGTCGAGATGGCAGAAGAGGCCGGAGAAAACAACTTCTTCATATTCGGCATGAGGGTCGATGACGTGGAAGCATTGCAGAAGAAAGGGTGAGTTTCTTTAAGGCTTTGAGAGGCTCTTTAAATTTAAATATCAACATCGTATCGCAGTCGACGCCTGGATAAAGGTTCTCCATAAAACGTAGCTTATTTGTCTAGTGTGCTGTCGTAGTCACTATGCTAGACAGTGAGGTTCTAACTGCGTAAGTCATTTTGTGACAAAAACAGACAACACTGGAAAAGCCACAATTTTACTTGAAATGATAAAGATTATTAGGGTTTTCAAAGGTTTAAATCATCAAAGAGTTCATTTGTAATGATAATTAAAAACAATATTGCGTTCAGCGTAGTTACGCTCCTCGTTTTAAATAGTTTTTTCACTCTCTTGTAAAGTAGCCATTTTTGACTTCCGCACTGTTAGAACTTCACTGACGATTTATGCCAGTCATCGTTTCAAACTCAAACTCAAAACTCAAAAACTCATTTATTCAAAATAGACTAGAATTACTTAGTTCTTTTTGAACGTTAGTTTTACAATATTATAGACATCCCACAAAAAGCCCTCCCTTCACCGCTTCCTAGTGTTTTAGCTGTGAAGAAGAAACGGCGCAACAAACTCCCCAGCAACACAGATATGTCTGTCAAGTGAATAAATTAATTGACTCTATACAACAAAAATCATCATATTTTTTACAATAATAAAATTATGCAAGTACAGGTAAAAACAAATTAAAAATAAAGTATATAAATCAATTCTGTATGAATTGTGTTAAATCATAATCGTATCTAACTAATATAGATACATCATAAACCTACATCTAAAAACTATTGGTTACCAGGGAAGCCACATGTGCAGAAAAGAACTAGCGCCACACGTCCCTATCGTCAACATAGTCGTTTATCTTATAGTATGCCTTTTTAATAAGAACTGATTTAACGTGAGATTTAAATTTGCCATCAGTGAGATCCGTAATTGACTTGGGAAGCTTGTTATAAAATCGAACACAGTTTCCTAGGAATGACTTATTCGCTTTGGATAATCTAAATTTAGGGACTACTAATTTATGTTTGTTCCTAGTATTTATATTATGAACGTCGCTTTTGACACTATACATTGGCAGATTTTTACGTACAAACATAATGTTTTCAAAAATGTAAAGGGAAGGCATCGTCAGAATATTAATCTCTTTAAAGAAATCTCTAAGGGACTCCCGAGGACCCATATTATAGATCGCGCGGACTGCCCTCTTCTGTAATATAAATATCGAGTCGCGATCGGCCGCTGCCCCCCACAGCAGAATACCATAAGACATAATGCTGTGGAAGTACGCAAAATAAACAAGTCGGGCAGTAGGTATGTCAGTTAGCTGTCTAATTCTTCTGACTGCAAAAGCAGCAGAACTTAACCTACTAGAAAGGGCAGTTATATGAGCTCCCCACTGTAATTTGGAATCTATTGTTATGCCTAGAAATACAGTTTGATGTACTATATCCAGTTTACTGCCGTCAAGCGTTATGTTTACTCCTACATGGGGAACGTTTGGCAATGAGAACTTCAGACATTTCGTTTTAGTCGCATTTAATAAAAGATTATTTGCAGCAAACCATTTCGATAGAGCGGATAAAGAACTATTTACATTTAAAAGATCTATGTCTTTCCTATTGATTTTAAAAATAAGGGAAGTGTCGTCCGCGAACAAAATTATGTCAGATAGTGCCGACATCATGTAAGGAAGATCATTAATATAAGCAAGGAATAGAAAGGGGCCCAGAATCGAGCCCTGTGGCACGCCCATTTTTACTAGAGACCCTGAAGATGTTATGCCAGATATGCCTACTTTTTGTTGTCTTTTGGAAAGATAGGATAACACCAGTTCCAGAGGACGTCCACGAATCCCGTAGTGACTTAACTTACAAATGAGCGTTTTATGATCCACGCAGTCAAAAGCCTTGGAAAGATCACAGAAGATGCCAACAGCATCCTGCGACCCTTCCCAAGCCTCCAAGATATGAGTGACTAATTTCGCACCCGCATCTGTCGTCGATCTACCTTTCGTGAAGCCAAACTGTCGATCGTGTAAAATCCTATTTTTATTAAAATGATACGTTCTGTGATAGATTGGCAAGTTGGATGGTTATCTCGCAATCTGTACATCGTCATAGCTATGAGTCGAGGGCAAACTACAGCGCGTGCGGAACAAGTTGACGTTTGGTGAAATTGATTTTATGCGCTTCCCCCATCAATGCCTACCTCTAATGTATACATATACACACATCAAAAGTGTCTAGGGATCAACATATATTTTTGCAATAACTTTTCTCCTGATTGATATTAATTAAAATTTTCTTTAAGGATTCATCAAATAAAGTGTTTTCGTTTGTCACAGTAACGATAAACCAAGTCACCTTTGCATTAATAAAGAAATTTGCCATTTTCCTAATAAAGGGATTTTTGACATTTGAACCACTAACACAAAAGTTCGAAAAAAAGACTGAAATAACAGTTTTCTTTAAAATTTTATTGGGTAACTTAAACAATTAATAATCCGTGTTTCTACCGCGAACACTAACAACACAAGAACATCGGTTTGGCATACTCAAAATGAGTTCATCCAAATCACGCTGTGGAATGGCCGCCCATGTTCGTTGCAACAACAAAAAAAGGTCTTCTTGCGACTGGATACCCTCCATATTCGGCAGAGCTCTTCTCTGTAGCATATCCCATGCATGCTCAATCGGGTTCAAGTCTGGCGACTGAGCAGGCCAGGGCACGACATTGATGTTAGCTGCGGCGAGAGTCTGTCTTACAACTCTTGCGGTGTGCGGTCGTGCATTATCATGCATTAACTGAAATAAGGGACCGATTTGCGCTTGTAGAGGAACGATGACGTCTGATACAATCGTCTCAGCATAAATTTGAGCGTTGAGGTTGCCTCTGATCCAAATCAACTCAGTTCTTCCGCCGATCCAAATACCCGCCCATACCATGATGGTTCCACCACTATAAGGATGGACTTCCTGGCAGGATTTTAATCGCTGTTGGCGTCCAGGGGTTCTCCAGTGTCGTATACGTCTTGTATCCGGTCTCATACCAAAACGAGACTCATCAGAAAAGCACACGAAACGCCATTGTTCTTCTGCCCAATTTCTGTGTCCAAGAGCCCATTGATATCGAATCCTACGATTGTGCATTGCTATAGGTGGTACCCGTAGCGGTCTTCGGGAATGAAGGTTCACTTCATGCAAGCGGTTTCTGACTGTTTGGTCGCTAATTAAGTTCCCTGAAGAGTGATGAAGCCTCACGGCTAACATCATGGCGGTTATTGTTGGAGCTCTTCGAGTTAAGATTTGAATGTATCGGTCTTGTCTCCGTGTGGTGTAGCGATACCGTCCTCCATGGCGCTCAGCCACGGTACCAGTGCTTCGGTAACGTGTCCAAAGTCGACTGATAACACTCTGACTTGTATTCAGAGCTAAAGCCACAGTACGTTGCCGGGAACCAGCTTCTATCATTCCCACGGCTCTGAGCATTTCTTCCCTGCTTAAATGACGTCGCCGCTCCATAATAACGTTGGTTTTAATCAGTAGTAGGGAAACAGTAGCACTAATAATGTCTTCAATGCGTTGTATGTTTTTATAGGGAAAATATTGACAGCTGATTTTCATCTTTTACTCGAATTTGATTCACAGTTCCTGATTCAAATTATGAAATGCACCAAAAAGGATCCATATAAATTTATAAAATCATAAATTTATTACAAAGCCACATCTCAATCTCAAGAAATCCGCATAAAAATGCTTGATCCCTAGACACTTTTGATGTGTGTAGTAAGGTTTATTGTGCGATGATGAATCTTTAGTCACAATTCCAAAAACAAGTAGGTAACAACTGAGTTTTTGACTACTGACCTACCTAGGATTGAATCCATGAGATTTGAAATGAATAAAATATTCCTCAAACACTTCAAGCACTTTTAGTAAACCCGTAAGTACAATAACAACTATTAACCTCATGCTTATCCTTTGTTTTCACTTCGCGTATTCGTGAAACACCTTGTTATTGATAATAAGTAATATTATAATGCGCTCAGAGAAACATGTGAGAGCAGTGTGTCATTAGTATGCTCTTATTAATAATTGTAATCAACGAAGCTCGCAAAGTTACATTGACTGATTAGCAGCTGATATTTATGTTTATCAGTAGACTACGCCAATCAAATGAACAGCTGATTTAACGTTCAGTAGTAATCTATATGACCTACACTATTGTTTTCCGTTTCTTGGTGTTGCGAGTAATATTATACAGCGTGTCCCAAAAAATAGTGTCAAGCGGAAGTCCAGAGATAGAGCACCCTTTGAGGTACCCAAATCACCCCCATGTATGTTCCGCATTTTTTTGTAGTTTTCGAGTGATTAATTTTTTTCGTGTTTTTTTCAAACTCTGATTGTAAATACTATAATGACATTTTTGATCATAGTGACGTGAATAGTTGAGATACATGAGTTTTTTTTTCTAAATTAGCTTATTAGTGACGCTATCGGATGCATAAACATTTGTAAACAAAGAAGTAATAAATGCGTTAAAAAAAATTGAATTGTTATAAAGTTAAAATCCTGCATGTTTCCTAAACTTTTATGGGCGATTTAAAAATAAATCTCTCTAAACTTTTTTTGTCAGGCGTATTTTAAAAACTTATCCATTTTATCAGCTATTTACTCTGTAAATTTCATCGAGCTATCTCTACGACTTCGCAATAAAAATTTAATTCAAAGCATACAATATCGAAAATTCCAGTTTTAAAAGGGTGAATGAAAAATTGATTAAAAGTAACTATAAGAAGTCTTTATTATTATTTCCCGACGCAAAAAGAGGGGTGTTATAAGTTTAACGTCTGTGTCTGCCTGTGGCATCGTAGCTCCTAAATGGATTTTGATTTATTTATTTTTTGTTTGAAAGTTGATTTGATCGAGAGTGTTCTTAACTATGATTCAAGAAAATTTGTTCAGCCGTTTGAATATCATCGGCTCTTTTCTGGTTGTTGAAGGGATGTGAGCAATTTTGCAACGGCTGAACCGATTTCCATCAAATATAACTTGTAATTGTCCTGAATAAACCAGCTTTCGAGCAAAAAAATCTTAACGGCATCGAGTTATCCGTTAGTTACGTTGCCACAAACAGACAGACAGATACACAGACAAACAGACAGACAAACAGACAGCCATACAGATAGACGGACATACTTACAGACATAGGTGTCAAACTTATAAAACATCCTTCTTTTTGAGTTGGGAATGAAAACGAAAAAATGCTGGAAACTGGCGTTTTTGCCTACTTTAAAGCGCAATATATCGTTAACTATTGGCTATAGAAAAAAATACTTCAGGCAGGAATTCTAGGGAATTTAATTATCTACAAAATTGGTTTGATCTATTTTTGGCATACAACCCATAGATTTTTGGGGTCTTTAATCCAACATGGCGGAGCGCGCCGAGGTCACTCAAAGTCGAAAAGTTGATATTTTTATAAGAACATCTAAACATAACACATATCCAAAATTCAGGACTGACGGACCTTTTGCAAGTGAAACCCCTTTTTTGCGACCTGGCGACTGGGCTAATGGGGGTGATTTGGGTACCTCAAAGGATTCTCTACCTCTTGACTTCCGCTTGACACTACTTTTTGGGACACGCTTTATAATCATACCCGTAAGAAGGGTACTTACTATAAAGGTTTTTTTGATCCTGGAAATACTGAGGCCGAATTTCCTCCTGGCCTCATGTAACACTATCAGTATTTATAAAAAACACTATCCCACTTTTCCTGACCTGGGCATTGGATCCGGGAACCTCCTAATAGGCTCCTAGTAGAAGTGCTTACGACCGATAAATCAAACGGGCGGTTATCCCTATTCTTCTTTTCATTATTTTCACGCCAAAGGGCAACTTTGTTTATTATTCTGTTCAAACTTCTAGTGAATATGCCTTTTTTAAGAAATTGCCACTCTGACAGTAACGTCGCAAAGTCGAATCGCCGTTCTGTGAGCAAACGTTCTGAATGTATACCCGGTATATGAATTGAGTTGCTTGGAAAATTTACAATTCAATTGAGACTTCGACGGTTTTCATCATTATATCAGCCTGTAAAAGTCCCATACACGCCTTATCAGACCGCTATTTATACACGCTGACTTTTAATTGGTTGTTTTACTAGAACAAACGTTCTTCAGACCATGGGCTTAAACAAAAGAAAAGAAAAATCTAGGCTTTCCGTGTTCAAACATTAAAGTACTCATCGTGGCAATCGCGGTAGAGTTCCCGGCAAATAACTTGAACCATCATGGCGTCGGCGCAGTCGGCTGCGCAGCCTTGTATCTTATTTATTCTGTGCTTTGGTGGCGTCTTTTTTGAGTTCTTTTTAAATACCAATGACGTTTTTTTGTTATTTGATGTTTTTAATTGTAGTAGACCATGGTCTGAACAACGTTTGTTCTAGCAAAACAACCAATTAAATGTCAGCGTGTATAGAATTATCGAAAGAGTGATTGCCATAATCGACATGCTTGGCAAACGGATTGGTGGGCGCAGAACATTGTTATTATAACACTGAAAGATCACAATATATGCATATACATTTATAATATGCCTACTACGTACCCCAAACACTTGTATTACTAATAAAAATGCATTAATTTAAACTCTTAATATGTGTGTGTAGTTACAATGCGTACGAATACTACGAACGCAACCCGGAGCTCCGGCAGTGCGTGGAGCAGATCCGCAGTGGATTCTTCTCCCCGGGCGAGCCTGGCCGTTTTGCAGACATCGCCAACGTGTTGCTGCACCACGACCGCTTCCTTCATCTGGCTGACTATGACGCGTACATTGAGGCGCAGCAGAAGGTCTCCGATGCTTATCAGGTATGTTTGTTAAAATTATTTGAATTTAAGTCGACGTACGGTTAAGCTAAACGAAAATACGGTTCAAGTACACGAAAATACGTTTGGTCCACACAATCAGAAATTCATGCGTGCTGTCTGTCCGGACACGCCAGTATATCTTTATATAATATAATAATTTTTCGTGTTGCTAATTAATTCGTGAGAACACGGGGCTAGCGGGAGGCAAGGTATAGCATTCGAATGCAGTTAACCCCATTCTAAGTTATTCATTGCAGCGCGTGATAGCGAATATAAGCGTCCGCTATAAAGAATGTGTATGACGAGAAGTGTACTGTAATTAAACGTCCTTTTGTTCACAGAACCAGACGAAGTGGGCTGAGATGGTGATCGAGAACATAGCGTCTTCTGGCAAGTTCTCGTCTGACCGTACTATCGCAGAGTACGCGCGTGAGATTTGGGACGTAGAGCCGTCCTGGGAGAAGCTGCCGGCGCCCCATGAGACGGCCTAAGATCATCCCCGTCCCCCTCCATGTCCACCCCGCGTTCACTATGACATTAGAACGTTACTCATTAAAATTACGCTAACAGTTTCTTGCGAACACAAAGTACGGCTAAAATATATTAGTAAGTACATAATTATATTTTTCTAAACAAGTTGTCTAACAATAAATAACAGAACTGAACCACAGATACTGAGTTAAATTGATACCGCAACTTCTGTCAAATTGTACGAAAATAAGCGTGTCACATTTTTTGTTGCAACTACCTATGTGACGTGGCCAATATAGTGGTTGGAAGTAGCAGTGAAAAGTCACGCACACGCAACCTACGACCATTCATGCTTGCAGAAACAGAAACTGTCAAGGAAGAATTGACTTAGTAGTAGCGTAACAAGTAGGAGGATTGCTCCTACCGAATAACACACAAATTAGGTATACTTGCGTTATCTATTTAACTCTATAGCTGTGTACAGAACCCTCTAATATTTTTTTATGTTTGGTTATAATTTTTATTTAAATCTTTCCCATTTCTATTTTATTTATCCATCTAGTGCCAAAAAATAGTTATTTATCTTTGGTATTCGTGTAAATAGATAAAGATAAAGATTTTCTGTCAGTTTTGAGGGAATCATAAGTAAAAATGTTAACACGCATATTTTTATAATTTGTGTTACGTATGTAGTGTTAAGTAATTTTGAAAGCTATTAGGTAGATGTTGTTTAGAAATAATTGTATTTAGAAAAATATATATTTAAAACTTTATATTATCTAGTAGAATAATGAGTAGCTTTGTAGTAATATTATAAACTACAAAGCCAGCGAGAATAATAAAGCAGAAGTTAGTAACATGTGCGATCTTCTACCTAACTACAACTAACGTTCTTAACTCCCAGCCATTATTGTTTCGTGTTACGTTTTTATAAGAATTAATAAGACAATTAGATGAATTTATTTTTATGTGCCATAAATTCTTGTGTTAGTGGAATACATCTATTTTATTGAAAAAATATTGACATTTATACATCTTCGAAACCTCTCATACTGTCACATTATTACAAAGTTGTGTAAGAATAAATTGAAATAAGTAAAACAGTATTGTTTCTAATGGTTTATAATTTTTAAGATTTTTTTTTCTATCATATACATCAAATATATAAGAATACATAAGCTGCCATAGAAATGTTATTTATTCATACTGTTATTGTAAATTATTATTCTACTTTTAATAAAATATACTATCAATCTGGTTTCGTTTAATATGTATTTTCCACACATTTTCAGTCACATGTCACATATTAAAACAAACACATATAGTCAAAGAGCCATACACTTTATTGAAAACAAATTCTAAATGAATGTCCCAGTCGATAAAGCAACACATCCTGTAGCAAAGTAAGAGTGAGACGACGCTAAACACCTTGAATCCAATACACTTTCTGAATTAGGGGACTACAAGTACGAACTACACGCTCATGAGTGTCTTTACGAATTTCCTGCGCGCGCATTACTTTCATGGATCCTGCGACCCTCGGTTAAAATCGCTCTGTCTCGGCCAGGACCGCTCTTGTTGATTCGTTGAGGCGTAGAAGAGATACGATATAGTACACCCATCCTTTTCTTCGGTCGGATGTCATCGGCCGTTTATATCATAGCTATACAACTTACTCATACCGCGTCTGTAGCCTGGGCGGGTCGGTTGTCGCCACTCGTCCCTTCGTGTGTGTTGTGATTTCAAGTGTTGTGGGTGCTGCGCTGAGCCGCCACTCGGTCCTCTTAGGTAAGAGTCGTCAATTACAATAAAGCGTTTCGACTCGACACCACCTTGTGTTTATGTTATAAAAAGGTTTCTTTGCAAAAAGCGCCGACCCGGTGAATGCGCGACCACGATCGATAACGATGTTGTCTCGACCGTGTAGATATACGAGTCGCCTGCGATACCTTGCCTTTAATTTGATATTTCCTTCTCTGATACTATATTTGTATACAATGTTTTGATAATAACTAAATGGCCTATTAAGACTTTCATTCAGTTTATCAGCCCTGCCTCTCATATTCGTAAAGGTCTGCCGACTATCGGCAAGCGAAAACATGAACTTAGATTGAATATAGTAGTCTATTTTATTTTATTTAAGTTTTTGACTTAAAGTCGTCACTAAATTAAATAATTGACCGTGTTCTAAACAACGAAATGATGGTGGGTGGCGGATATTGAGAAACTCCGTCCAGCCACTCACGTTTCGCAATTATCGATCTGATTCGGATGTTATTTTTAATATGGAAAAAATCAACAAATTGTTAATGTTTAGGTTCCTAGATTGTATGCTAAATTATTTCTTGCTACCTAATTTAAGTTCCCACGAAAATAATAGTTGTCCTCTACTATTAATTAAAATTGTAACATGTTTGTCTGAATGTTCGTTGCTTTAATAAAGCTACGCATATAATATGTCATTCGTGTAGTAAGCTTTGACTACCTAATCAATGTGATTCATTCAGTTGTAAGTCGAAGCACGTGGTAGAGCAGACACCTTCCGTACATGCGATGATTTTGTCGTAGCGGTCTGAAATGTGCGCTGTAACGATTTAATATTAAAAGGCACGCTCAACAAACTATATACAGATATTCTTAAATTGCCCATTATTGTTATAATTTAACATATTTAATTTTAAAAATTACTGTTACAAAGGGATTTTATTTACTGCATAACAAAAGCCCGTCTAATTGATCGATGTAGAATAGTTACCCACATTTACTTTACTACTTAGTATAAATAGATGCTAGACACTAAAACAGGCCAGCTTTCGCTGTAAGGAAAACCGGTCTTTCCATAAAATTTGCAGCTCGGAGAAAATAATGCCCATTCCTAAGTTTTTGCTAGCGTTTCATTTCTTACCGTGTAAGTGTTTGTGGGTGTATTACTATAGGTACTCATAACTTTATATATTATTTTTAAGACCATTAATTTCGGCCGACCCTTCTGGCATACCGACCTTCCCCCATTTACACAGTGAGGGGTAACAATTCGTTTGGAACTGCTCTACGTACGCAAGCTTTAATATAAAACACAAAGGCATGTTCCAACAAATTGAAACATTTGAGAAATTGAACGATGTACCAGCGAATGTCCGAAAAAGCCTGTTCCTCGATGGCAGGTGCAAAACGTTCCAATAACAGATGGAGCGTGTTTTTGTGCGGGTTGGCAGGTAAAGCAACCTCTCTTTAGAAAATGATTCTAAAGAGAATATTTGGCCGTTTTGTGGTAAAATCAAACAATAAATTTGATCTAGGTACGTTCAAGTTAATTATTTAGGATTTAAGCAGGCAGTTAAGTAAACCTACTACTCGAAGAGAGTTTAGAAGTTTGTAAGTATATTATAGCACGTTGAAGAATGAACTATTGCTGTTGGTATGTAACTACTCCTTTTTAATACCAGTAGGTAATCTTGCCTAATTGAAGAAAAATTGAAAGGAGTTTTTCAATCGAGTCAATTTCATTGACGGTCATGGATATAAAGCTTTCAATTTTGAAACCCAACTATCTGCCCACAACTTTTAATCTGAGCGAATGGTGTATGTGACGTCTCCTGCGTAGGAGGGATGTGTAAGGTGGGGGGAAAGGAATTCGCTATCTTTACTTCCACTTAACAAGGGTGGGGGGAGGGGACTCGTATTGCAGCTTCCCAGACGGCTCGGAGGCGAGTCGATCCATTCTATTGAACCATATATATAACGACAACTACTTATTACATATAGGTATCTTCCCCGTAGACAGTTCCTTTAACGATTTTTTTTCCTGAACGGAACGCTTCTTTTGTGGCAATTTCAATGTCAGATTTATTATAACTTACTAAACACTGTGATTGGTTCGGATAAGATAATAAAATTGCATTATCTGCAACAGAAAGATAAAAATAAAACCAGCGTCGAAGATGTTGTTTACAAAGCTAATTAACAATAAACTGTATTTTGGATATAAAGTGGTAGGTCAATATACATTTAAAACGTTTTTGCCTCCTCGCCAATCTGATACGAAAGAAATAAAACGTAAAGTTTATATTAGAATCTCCTAATTTGCCTTTTACTTACTTTGAAATGAAGTCAAACATTGTATATTATGTTTCGGTCCACGTTCGGCTGATATATGTACGTACCTACGTAACGTACCCAAACGCTCACTCGTTAAATCCAAACACGAGCGGCGCGTAGCCATTTCTGGATAATGGTGCCCGAAATAGTCTTCCGTCACTCATGCACGAGGTTGGGTTTGTACTGTAGATATGCGTTTGTGGTTACGGAACCGTCAGACGATTAAACCAATACATTGTCATGTGAATCGCTTGTGTGATGTGCTTGGACCATCGTTACTTGTCATTAACGTCTTCCTGACACAACGGTAATGACCAACCTAAACAAACTGCTGATTAGGTCTGTCGCAGAGTTACTGATGACACCTAATTAACTCCATCTGCATACTATGAATGATCGTCTAGCCACTTTCAGGGCTCCTTAGATGCCTACGAAATCGAGACAATATGAATATGAAATTAAAGAAAAACCCCGATAACGAAATACTTCAAATAACTTTTAAAAGATACAGGAACTATTGCTCTAAGATACTCAAATCGACTAAAACTAATTACGATAAAGCCCTTATAACTAACGCACAAAGTAATAATAAAAAACTCTGGGAGGCTATAAAATCTATCACCTATACATCAAAAGTTAGAACACATGCCAACGCTCTTCTGTCATCCTCTGAGCCAGAGCGCTCTGTAAATGAGGTGAACTCGTACTTTGCTAACATTGGACGTACATTAGCTGAAAATATACCACACGTCTCCGCATTTCTACCTCCACAAACCGATAATCTCCCACCGTATCATAACAGTTTTGTCATGTTGGGAACAGACGAATCTGAATTGGATATTTTGATCGGGAGACTGAGAAGCGATTGTGCAGTGGGTTCTGATGGCATATCGGGCACATTTCTATAGAAATTTAAAAATCTTCTCTCTCCCCATCTGACTCATATATGTAATTTAGTTTTTGATTCCGGGATCTTTCCAAATGTGCTTAAGCTGGCAGTAGTGCATCCTGTGCATAAGAGTGGGGACAGAGATCGATCAAATAACTACAGACCCATATCAATTTTGCCTACACTCTCAAAATTAGTTGAGAGGCTAATGAATAACAGATTGGTTAAGTACCTAGAGCAAAATCATCTTCTTTCTTCTTCTCAATATGGTTTCCGTTCCGGCATTTCCACAAATAATGCTGTGCTAGACCTTACCACTAACATCTTCTCCAATCTGGATAAAAAGCAGAAGGTAATTGGTATTTTTTTGGATCTGGCGAAAGCCTTCGATACGATATCTGTCCCCAATCTTATTGCTAAACTTGAAAGGATCGGTATTAGAGGCATTCAACTTGCTCTCTTCGAGAGTTACCTCACGGGTAGACGACAATGCGTCAGGATCGGTGATTGGACAAGCGCCGAGCTCCCCATATCATACGGGGTCCCCCAAGGCAGTATTATCGGCCCGACTCTTTTTCTCATTTATATAAATGAGCTCTGTCAGCTAACGCTCCCCAATGCATCCATCTTCACCTATGCCGATGATACTGCCCTACTATTCCATGGAGACTCCTGGGAGCAGGTGTTTCGACATGCACAATCCGGATTCAACCTTGTCACCAACTGGTTGGCTCAAAACCTGCTTACATTAAATGTTGACAAAACAAATTACCTAACCTTTTCTTTTAATGCCGCTGGGAAACCTCCTTCCTCTCCTTATTCCTTGATTGCCCACTCGTGTATTTCACCTCACCTCACAGCCTGTAATTGCCCTAGCCTTTCTCGCATCAATTTTGTCAAATACCTCGGTGTACAAATTGACGACTGCCTATCTTTCTCTACGCACATAAACACACTCACCTCACGATTGCGCAGGTTTACATTTTTAAGTCCCTGCGTCACGCTGCGGATTCTACGGTCTTACGACTTGTATATCTCGCCCTCTGCCAATCGCTTATACAATATTGCATAATTACTTGGGGCGGATCAGCTAAAACTCACATGCTGAAATTGGAACGTGCTCAAAGGGCACTCCTGAAGGTTGGATGGCGGTTACCTTACCGCTACCCTACCATCGATCTTTATAAAACATGTGCAGTTCTCTCTGTTCGCAAATTATTTATCCTAAACCTTGTTTTAACCACTCACTCTCAGACTCCCTACGCTCCAAGCAAATTTAGCTCCCAACGACGAAAGCATACTGTCTGTCCCTCCATCCGCACAAATTGTAATGCGGCCCAACGTAGTTTCCCTTTCCTCAGTAGCTACGTCTATAACAAGGCTAATAAAATTTTAAATATATACCCTATGTGCAGATCAAAATGCAAAAGAACTATCACGAAATGGCTACTTGAATTGGATTATGCAGAAACTGAAAATATACTACAAATTCTAAAATAATTTTTCTATTTTCTACTCAAATTAATGTTAGATCGCGTTTCACCTTCTTAACCACACACAGACACACACACACTCTCAGGCAAGTGGCTGCTCGCGCCTGGTGCCCTTCACGAGCGCCGGGCGTGAGGACCTATATTGCACTCACGGACACACAACACTCTCCAAAAACAAACAGCACATATTCTTTTGTTTTGTATTCCACCACTTCCTCTCAAAATTTGGATCTTTACAATGTTGTAGTACGTAAGTGCAACCTAATTACTCTAATTTTTAAGGGTGTGAGCCTGGAGATCTGTCACACAGGTCCCGAACCCAGTATAGACTCCAGCTCTCACAAAGGTTTGAATCTCCTTGTAACGTAGATACTATGTACCGAATTGTACCTTTTTGAGAGAAATAAACTATATTATTATTATTATTATTTATGTATTATTTAGATTGTAAAGACACCCAATAAGTTATCATAATGTCCAGTATAGTGTTTTAGATTTCTGAGTAGGTACATGGTTACTTCGTTCGCACATATTTTTAGAAATGAGTTTTAAGGATTAGTAGGACTAAAGATAAATCTTAAAGATTATTATTTCATACAATATTCAAATAAGTACTCAGTTATTTAGATCAACGCACATATTTCAATGCAAGCAATAATCTAGATTCCTAGGTCCTAGAAGTTATTAGGTGAGTTAACAAATTGGTGCGATGATGTCACCGTCATTTCTCAAGTGTTAGATGGAAGTAATAGTCGAAATACAACGAAAGACAAATTAAGCCATTCACAGGATACGGTGAACGTTGTTCTAGAATCATACTTTATGTTCTTGATTTACCATATTAACGAATGCAAACGTCAAAAACTCGTTTCAGTGTAGGTTATTATTGGAATATGTTGTATTACTAGACGTTATGACTGTGTTAACTACAGCTTCACTCAAACTATTCTAACGCATTTTATAAATTATGTTACCGTATTAATTATGATCCCATCACAATAATTATTAAGTACAGGAAATATGAAAAACTAAAGAACAAGAACTAAAGTAGTAACGTCCATCTGTTAATGCTCTTAATCGCTCGGTTTTTACTTCCCTTTTAAATAAATTAAAAGGAGAGGGATAGCAAACAATATACAAGCCAGAAATAGGGTTGAACGCCCTTGAACTGCGTACAATGGACTACAGTTGCCTAAAATGTTCTTGCAAATACATTTTTATAGCTCAAGTTGTTTGTTTAAGTACAAAATTATAAAACTGCATTAACAAAACATGGGAGTGTGTACGCACGTGTACATTATACCAAATTGGTTTATCCTTGCGTGACTGACCGTAGTTCCGCCCTGTTTTTGCCCCCCAAGCTTTATGAAACTTGTTAGATTTTTAATTTCGTAAGTAGATTAGAGTATTTGGGTTAACACAGGAAAACATCGCGAGGAAACCTGCATACCTGAGAGATTACCAAAAAGTCGATGGCATGTATTTCACCAACCCGCACCATAGGCCAGCTCAACGTGGTGGAGTAAGACCTAAACTCTTCTCATTCGTTCCTACTCATTGCGCTCGAGTTAAAGCAGATGTAGATAAGCTATGTAGGTACTTTCTTAGTTAATCTAAGACGCCACTGACATATAAACGGTGAAGGAAAACATCGTGAGGAAACCTGGACTTTAATGGTCTGAAATCGCCAACAACCCTCAATGAGCAAGCGTGGCGATCAATGCTCGTTCCTTCTCTGTACGAGAAGAGGCCTTTGCGCAGCAGTGGGACAGTTACAGGCTAATATTTATTTTTAGATACTTTACTTTTTCCAAAGGAAAGAGACTTAAAAAAAAGTAATTTAACAGTTATTACGGACTGTTACTTATTAAAAATATTGATTACGCTTCTTGGAAAATGTTCTTAATTAATACGTACCTAATAATTATTCTTATTTAATGAAAGGCAGGATATATTTATTATAACATACAACTCATCGAGCTAACCTTGACATCCCAATAATCTTGCCTGAGTCACAGACTCACAGTAGATTGTTTCTCCCTACTTGGAATAACGAAGACCCCTACATAGAGTAAACTGGAATTGTTTTCTCGCCGCTCCTTAGTGTTTGAGTTAAATAAAGCTTAACTGAATATATTTACGTACAGTAATTAGGTAATCAGGATCTACTAAGAAAGCTAAGTGTGTGTAGTATATAGTATATATATTTTCCAGCAGTACACCACGGACTATCCCCCCTATCTTATTCATTGTTTTCCTGTCCATCCAAAGGTTGTCTGGTAGATATCGCTATCAGCGATAAGACCGCCATTGTACCCTTCACTAAATTATTTTGTATAAGAGCTATGTTACAATTTTGGTGTACAATAAAGTATATTCTATTCTATTCTATTCTAAGATTCAAAAAGCAACATTACGACGATGCCGATGGTGTGGCGTTATTGGTCCTAATTAATTATTATCATTCAGTGGCGCTTCAAATTCGATGCATCTACTTAATTTAATTAAGTACTTAATAGCCAAAAATTTCAGGTGGCATATCCTATTGCCACTTTTAGGGTATTTTAAAATGGAATACTCTAAGTGATATTCTTAATGTGAATTATATCCTGTGAAACTCGGGAAGTCTTGGAACGGCTGTTTTTTTAAATTATTAAAGCAACTTTAGTAAACTCAGGAGAAACATCTTTTTTTTTCATTCAATAACTTATGGAATTCACTTTTTGATACAATTTATCCCAGTAAAGTAGGTACGAGAAAGCACTCAATAAAAAATAATTGCTGTTATTTGATTCAACTCAGTCGTGATGTTCCTATATAATACTATGTAGCCTGATTACTTATTGCTTTTAACCTTTTGCAGATAATAAGAGCAACTTTTTTCCTTTCTTTACCTATTATTATATACAAATAACAGCAATTATTATTATACAATAGTATATTGACAAAATTACTTGCAGATCCAATAAGAACGCAATTTTAACTGTATTTTCCATTTGTTTCAGATTCGGGCGGAGCCCAGCCGCATCGCGGCACAACGATCTTTTTTGTTTTTTTTTTAAATTGGAATTTTAATTCTATATTGTGCAAGAAACTAAAGTGATCTGTGAAGTGCTGAAGTGTGTTAACATGGCGTATATTGGATTCGCTGCCCTCGTGGCACTGGCCGCTATAGGTAAGTTCAACAACATTTATTTAAATCGTTTTTTATTCTGTAAAGTAAAACGGCGATTACGATAACCGTTCCAGGAGATGGTAATGAAAAAAAATGTATGCAGTGTGGAGGTTACCGTCTATCGTTATTCAGATGTTATTGGCTGTGACTGTACTTCTGACTGTATTATCAAAAGCGCTAAATCCACTATACCATATTCATGGTTGCAAGACTTTAATGTAAACAAATACTACCCACTTTACAATTATCGCATTTGTGTTTCGTGTAATTATCACCACCTAACAAGGGAATTATTTGAAAAGTGGGTAGTTCTATGTTTTAGTGTTTTGCTTCCTTGAATAAGGAGTCAACTAGCGCAATAAACCTTGCTGGATTAGCATTTAAGGTTTTAACAACACTTACTTTCATAATTTCATTGTAAGGAGGTAAGCAAGGACTTGCTTCAATATTTACGTAGAGCTGTTCCTGAAGTGCCTTTCATCAGATAATATGCAATCAGAAAACTCTTGGCTAACATAATGCCTAAAGGGTAGGTATCTACATGGTAAGATGCATACTCATAAAGTAACATAAAATTCGGTAGTCGTGACTTTCTTGCCGATAATGCGTAAAAACGCGCGTCACGATTCATTGGGGTACCCACCACCCCACACGGTGTTTGGAGCACGCTGCTCATGACGTCACGGGTCGATAAAGCGGCCGGGCAACGAACCTATATTCGCACGTAACACTGTTTACGACCCTGGCCAAAATTGTTTGCCTAATCGCTATTTATGCTTCTCTTGTAGGTACTAATAGTCTTACAACTTTGTAAGTAGTATACATAGGTATCAACTGTATGAAGAAGTTTATCGCCGTATGGTTCACAGCTTAGAAAAGATTACTACATCATAGGGTTGCCAACTTTTTTCGGACTAAATATAATAGAGAGCAGAGTACCAAATAAAAATAAAAAGCAAATAGGGAAAAGGAAAAATTGGATGTTTCAAATCACTGACCTTTTATTAACACTCGAACATTTTGTATTTTTGTTTGTTCGAAAATTAGCTCCATGGCCCAATTTAATTTAGAAGAAAATATAGCAGTTAGTAGTTTAGCCTACTAAAATTATATTATTAAAAGAATAAAAATAGTAGTAGGTCTTGTAAATAGTATCTATGTATATTGTATAGTAGGATTGACAACCCTACTACATCCCCTCCCGCAGGTGACGTAAAAGAGGACTAACTACTAAGGGATAGGTGAATAGGTAGCAAAAATATACCAATTCACTGTAAATATCTTTTATCCCGTGTGAAGACGGGCATTAATACATATAAAACTCACTCACAGCATGCTGGGAATAAACTCGTGTGTTGTTTTAACAAGACCCAGCACGCTTGGTGGTAGGACCTATACGGTCCGCCTAGCTAGCTACCACCCTCACATTAAAGTCCGTCGCCAAGCACTACTCTCACATACACACCGTCGTGTGTATGTGAGAGCCAGTGGGGTACAGGAGAATCCCTCTGTATCTATTACTTGGATTCGTATGCTCTATCTTAGACCCTGTCTACGCTTAATTACTATCAGGTGCGGATATGGTTAAACGCGACCTCGCTTCCGGCCGTGGTTCTGTCCATGGTCGGGAGCGAGAGTGCGTGGGAAGCCGTCGCCTCCTTCTGCGAGGAGGTGATGGCGACCAAGGAGGGAGCAGAGAGGGAGAGAAAGGCAGCTGCTATTCTCCCTTCCCGCGCCAGACGCACCGGGCGCCGGAGGGCGCGCAACGATCTCCGGCTACAGTAGTGTGTGGCTTGCTGGCGGCGGGTTAGGGGACCCGTCGCCCTATCAGTAACAGGCCCGAAAAGGCGAAGGCATGGAACACTGTGCGCCTCTCAGGAGGACGTGGGGCAAGGCCCCACAGAGGAAGAGGTCTGCCAGGGGCTGGCGGACCGATGCCTGCCGGGGTTGCGGTGCATGCAGCTGCGAATTCCGCGACCCCGGCAAAGGGTCAAGAGAAGGAACACCGTGGGTTTTTAGGCGGTAAGAGTCCGGCATACCCCTTCGTCTTCCCCGGGCGATAGGCGGCATCCATGACGAAAATGACACGAAAAAAAAATGTTTTGAATGCAACGCGACCAAGTCAAGTAAAACTACAGTATATTTCCCTATTTCACGAAAGAGGGACCGATCACGATCTTGCTAAGAAACACGAGTCTAAAACGTATTAAACAAAACGAAAACGATAGAATTGAGTACATCCCATAACATAACACGTAATTAAAACAAAAACACATAGACCAAGGGTCTAGTACAAAATTCACGAAAAAAGTGTCCTGAGTTTACCACCAGAGCGCACGCCAAGTCACATTGCACTGGCGCATGGCGCCATATTAACTTAGAAATATCAACAAACTAATTTAAATTCTATGTCGTCATCACAATGCTTAATTTAGCTTACAATCATTTTTCATTATACGAAGATTCGACTGTCATTGTCGGAAATTAGTCTTCTTTTTCGCATTTTAGTCTACAATCGGTTCGGACATTTTTGAGCGCTGACCCGGTTTCTACGTCAATGCTTAATAATCCTATCGTTTTCCTTTTGTTTCTCCAATCTCAGTTCAGTTTTTTCATATAAAATAATCACAAAGGCTTTAGTTGCTGCAACTCACTTACGCAATAATGAGGCAATAATGTAGTTATTAAAAATAACTAGTTACAGCTGCAGAAATCATCGCAATCATCGGTGCTTAGTGATTCATTTTATTACGGCTAATTGCTACTGTATTATTTTCTCATGATAATTGATTCAGGCAACAAGCAATTGTTAGTAAGCGTTTTTTATAATCCTTAGAGTATTAATAAGACAAGTTGTATAACGCCAATGTGTGTACTTTACGCAAGTTACAGGTAACAGATATAATAATGTGTTGCATATAGTTTCGTATCTAATGTTCATCTGTTCATTCCTATGGGGGCTATTACACTATCATATATCTAGGATCATAATTATAAGATTTATAGGATCATATCTCTTATAATGACCTTTAGAGTCATATCTGTGCATGGAGAAATGATTCATAATAATATATCTGTATTACATTGTCATATTATATCTATGACTCATAGATCTATGATCCTAGATTATATGATAGTGTAATATCCCCCTATGTCCTGTGAACGCAGTCCAATTTGCTGTATGGGTTCAAGTTATACTGTTTTATCCCCTAACTATGGAACCCTAATGGCTATTCTGGTTTCTTCGTACATAAATTTTTGTTTTACATCATTATTTTTTGGTTGTTTCTTGTATAACGCGCGCATCAGTTTATACCTACATATGCAGCTGGCAGGTTCCTTAAGTAAAACAAAATGACAAGCTAGAGATTCTACATTTTACGTACACATGTATACTAAGCCTTACTAATACTAGAACGTTCAAAGACAATATCCCAAATTGTTGAATCAATAATTTAAAAAATCTTTAATCTATAAATACAGATAAGGTGGCCTATCATACTTTTGCAGGCGCCCTCTATGCCTTATTTATACTCTAAGCTATAATCGAGCTGGTAACGAGTCGCGTGGGCGAGGACGCCAGGTTCAGTCTGAATGCTAGATTTTACACAAACACCGCAGAACATTGGCCTTTCGACGCGCGAAGGTCACAACCGTGACTCCAATACAACGATATCTTCTACTGTTCCACTATTTCCAATAATAATATAGTAGGTAGATATAGTGTATTATTTATATGTATGTAATAAAAATTATGCAAACATTTAAAACAACCTGTAACTTCATTATGAATCAGCTATTGCAGAAAAAGTTGACAAACGAATGACTAATACCTCCTTACCAAGAGCAAGATGTGTCTGAAACTGGTTGCCGGCACTGGCACGGGTGACGTACTGTCGGTTTCATTAAAACTATTGTCACAATTTTCATTGATACAAACTCAATCGCAGTTTGAGAAGTTTGAGAGGTGTAGGGCATTTTTTAAATGTTTATCGGCTTTGTAATCTAGCCTTCTGCGAGTGACAACCGCCTGTCGTCGCCAGCCGTTGTTGTAAATCTCGACTGCCTGCAGTGTAATCCGGTTTCCAGTGTTCCAGCTATTAGTTATACAGGGTGTGCATGAATCATTACGTTTTGTGGGTTTGGGGGGTAATTTGCTTGTGCACCCTTAAACACTAATTCCCGAAGTGTCACGGTAATAGTGATTGTTTTTTTTAAATTACCTGCGATCTCGCCTTTAAATCGTCATAACTTTTCTTGTTTTTGAATGTAATAGCACATCTTAACCTTTGTTGTATTTTGTAATGTATTTTATTCTAAATTAATTATTATTTGATACAATTAAATAGTTTCAAGAAAATTACTGATAAGCTTCCAAATTCTTAAACATGTGTTAATGTATGAAAAATGAGAACTTCTAAATTCATAAAACGAACTAAAGGCAATTCAACTTAGCTTTGTTTTAAAAAGTTCTCTAGTTTATACCCTTTCAAACGGTATGCTTCACGTCGTAGCTAATGATCCCCCCCCCCCCCCCCCAAAGAATTGTGACGGTCCGCGCCAAACACCCTGTACAATTTTAATTTAATGTTTTTTAAATTATTCAAATTTATATTAGGTACTCTAACAAAACGACGCTGTTTGATATGCTTAGAACAATAACTAAAGGAGTAAGCGCTGTTTGTGACTGACATACCTAGTATTTCAGGTCAGTTAACATTAGGTAAACACTAACAAGCAGTCTAGTTCATTATTTTAACCATTCACTCGTTTATTTTCGCGCCATAACGTGCTGAACTCGTATGGAATAACAACCGTGCGTATAAGCAGCTTGATACGAAACCATGTGCCATTTTAATTCATGGTAGTCATTCGTTAACCGCATGTGCGTTCATTGTTACTTTGTCAACCAATGTCATCCTTAATTAAGGTCTCGTAAACTTATAGAGTACATAATGTTATTCTATGTTTAGATGTGAATGAGCAATAATATTTTTGTCCAATGGACGAAGGCAGAAATTAATCATACAATAATTCCGTTTAAACTTTAAACGGTCGTTGAATAAGAAACGTTGAAAGAATTTGCTATAAAGGCAGTTTCAGATGACAAATGTTTAACGCGTACTATTGCTGGCTGGCAATAAACATTTCAGCAATGAAAAGGAAATCGGAAACTGAAAAGAAACAGTGCACGCTCGGTTACACTTCCGTATTGTCAATTTTGTAAATGCATTTGCTGATCATGGACTTCAAAACAACTTTGTTAATGAGTGCATCATTGATTATTAATTTCATCTAATGAGGCTTATTTTAAAAACAGATTATGGATCCATACAATCTTTTATTTTGATACCATAAATATGATGAATAAAATGGTTTAAAGGCTTCCATTTATTTTCCTTTCTGGACATAGTGTTCATAACGGAATACCTACATAATAGGTGCTCACTAACAAAGCACCCGCAAGCACGTGTTAACGAGCCATCAAAAGAGGCGCTCAACGGAACTACTTACTAATGAAAGTTCTGTGTATTTAGAAATGCGCGATAACGAGTCTCATTAAAACACGCATTGATATAAGTATAACCGCCTTATAAACATATCATAATCCACACATGGTTTTGTTGGAAAAAATTAATTCGGATGTGCTTTTAATAGCTCGCTGACATGCAAACAAATGTCCTTTACCATCAATTGAGCTTTTGACTAATCTTGTTGATCTGAGAAGATTGCTTGATTGTAATACAACGTTTTTAGAATTAAGGAATGCTCGTTCGGTTTGTGACTACACATTCCACTCCAAATTACACACGGTATTATCTATGCTTATGTTCTTATGCAAAGAACAAAACTATACTCACAAAGTTACAACGGACGACGTAGCTGCAGTGTGATCTAGTTCAATCACCCGCTGCACTAGTTTTATAATAAACAAATACCTAGTTTAGTTACGTTAAAACGTTGGTACTGACCCTTTTGGTTAACCTTTTCTTATAAAGATCTAGCAATCCAGAAAAAAAACGCGGCAAGGTGCGAATTAGCCTCGCGCAGTAGGTAAGGGTTCTGTACCACCAGCAGTTTTCCTTCTTTTTATTATGTGTTGTTTAACTATGGAGTATGCACTACAATCTTTCTAAGTTTTACGCTTGTATGAAGTGCTATTTTTAACACAGCAAGAAGAAGAAAAATGCAACAAATGCAATTTTTTTGAGGTTTCTTGTATGAGGAACTCGTTTCGGTTTAGAATTTTACTATTTTTAATATTTGCCATAGTAGAGGCCATAGTAACACATGTTCTGTCAAAATTTAATCTGACTATCTATTACGATTAAAAAGATACAGCCCTGTGACAGAAAGGCGGACGAACGAACGAACGGACGGAGTAATAGACATTATAGGCTTAGTAGTAGAGAGTATAGAGACTCGCTGGCACCCTTTTGGTACGGAACCCTAAAAAGTTACTAAATTGACAGACTAGACATTCAGAAGGATCTGCTAAAGAATCTTTTGATTCGATCTAAGCTAATACGGCATCGTATAACGTCAATTCACCAGTTGTATGCAAATAAGTTACGGTCCTACTTACGAAACAAAAGACGAGTCAAACAATGTAATCTTTCTATTTAAAGTTTCTAGGTAATGTCGAGCTTAAGCGTGCTTTTATAACGGCGCGGCGGCGCGTGGTGTTGCAAGACGTTGAGAAACAAAGATAAGGATAGATGATGATAATATAAATAAGGTAGCTGCCGACAACTAGGAATTTCACCGGGTCAATGGCCACAAATAGATTTATAGCCCGTAGAATGTAACATATTCATAACACTTAACCATTTTCATTGTTTATAATAATTCTTTATAGCTTTATCGAATCTTATGTACTGGGAAATCATACATGCCAGATTTAGTTTTAATGAAAATCATCTGGATATTGAGTTGGAATACTACATACAATAGGTCATACCAAGCTTAATTAGTTATTAATTAAACTACATGGCTAGTCAATCGAATCGTAATTGAGTTTATTTTCATAATAAAATGATTTGTAATATAGTCCGTTAGCATTTACGTGAACGGCTGATTGTTATCATAATTAGGAATTCAAATCAAAGCAAGTTGACGCGTGACATGCCGCTACCGTTTGGTTTTTGGAATTCTCTACATGAGCATCGCGTATTAATCAGTTGGAATTCTCCGGTGCAATGTATTCAGATAGCTCACCTTATTACTTATGACTATAAGAGGAATTCAAACGTGTATAGGTCTACATAATTAAATGTGGTAGAAATAGGATTGCGAGAAATCGTAGAGTCCAAAACAATGTACACTTGTACAGTCAGTTGTTACGCAATGTGATAACACAGGTATCTATTTTCAATCAAATATTAGAACACCAGGATTATTTTAAACCATTCCTAAAGTGCAGTGCAGCTGTTGTCATGGTAAGAATACGAAGCTCACCTTTGAGACCACCGTGTTCATTGTAGTAGGTAGAAGGAAGTATTTACAAATCTGCTTTAATTAAACTGTTTTTCGGTACATTTTCCAATCAAGGCGTCTTAAAATTTAAACTTAGATGTTACGGTAAGCAACGGATATGCTAGTCCTTTGCCTAAAAAAGGTGGAAAATCATTTTTATATTTGACAATTTATAATTCAACTAGAGGTCGCTCGCGGCTTCGCCCGCGTGTTTGTCGTTTATCGCGTATGCATGTATTATACATATAAACCTTCCCCTTGAATCATTCTGTCTATTGATGAAAACCGCATCAAAATCCGTTGCGTAGTTTAAAAGATCTAAGCATACAGATGGCGGGAAGCGACTTTGTTTTATACTATGTAGAGATAATAATAATTTTCCGTAGCCGATTCCCACGAAAATAACGAAAATGGGGTGACTTTCGGTACATATTCCTGAAGAATTCAAAGGTTTTATAACTAAATAGAATACCATTCGATAGCGAACATATTCACCTTTAAAAGGTGGAGAAATAAAATGCCGTCCGAACATGCTTATTAAATTTTTTACTTACCTACGCTTTCTGCAAATACTAATAGACGGAAATTGTAGATACAGGACATTCAGGCAGTAACATTAAGTAGCTAATATCTGCCTGTCGTTCATGATTTGACACATAACAATGATATCGATAAACCGATAAACGTAATGGGTTAAACTACGAGAGAGCTATCTCGGAACGTTAACAAAGCTCCCAACTAAAGCTACGAAACAATATATTCAGCATTGGCACTCAGAAGTTCAGAAGGCTTGCTAATAAACAGCATTGCAGTCAGTAGCAGAATGTTTCATCTGTAAGACCGTATGCCTATTCTAAAAAAAAACTAGGAGTTTGGGTACTCTAGACTGCTCAAGACAGACATTAACTTTATTAATAAACTGTATCTTGAATCTATAATTATGAATAACTACATTCCTTTTCTAATCGTAATAGCCGGTGGCACCAGGGCTATGAGTTTAGCCTGGTAATAAGAATTATGACAAATTAAAAAATCTCAACAAGCGAAGGGCATTGTATTCCAACGGCATAGCAAAGCACAGAAAATAAGGTTAGATGAAAATGTAGAGCATTGGACGTATTTGAAAAATCTGCGACCGGCGAACAGAGTTTAATACTAAATTCGACGAAAACTAATATCTTTGCAAGCGCAAGTGCTCTTCTTAAATCCTTATCTAACTTTTAGTCATCATCTTCGATTTCAAAGCAATAACCGAAGAGAACGAACAGGTTATCAGAAAGATGTTATTTATTAGTTTGTTAGAATCCGTTATTTTGGGTTCTGGTAAAACAGATTTCGGCTTTAAAACCCCGTATAATAAAAAAACCGGCCAAGTGCGAGTCGGACTCGCGCACGAAGGGTTCCGTATCATTATTTATGAAATCGGCAAAAAAATCACGTTTGTTGTAAGTATGGGAGCCCCCTTAAATATTTATTTTATTTTGTTTTTTAGTATTTGTTGGTATAGCGGCAACAGAAATACATCATCTGTGAATTTCAACTGTCGAACTATCACGGTTCATGAGATACAGCCTGGTGACAGACGGACAGACGGACAGCGGAGCCTCAGTAATAGGGTCCCGTTTTATCCTTTGGGTACGGAATCCTAAAAAGAATACAAGTGCATTATAGGCCAGGCAGTTCAGAAAATCAGTGAAATCTATCCCAAAGCGATACGTGCAGCATCTCAATGTCATTTAAATGAGATCTACTTACTTTGCTTGCGATGTGCGCCGTTATCCGATTAGATCGGATGCAAAATAAGCGTGTCTGCTACAGCCTCCGAATACATAAATTGCATTTAGGTATGCCGCAAGAGTAGATAGATGTTTAGGCCTAGACTTCACAAGGATTATTAAAACCCTGCCAGAGTTGCCAGAAGAATTGGCAAAATGTTGTAAAGGCCAATGTGATGAGAGCTCTAGTATAAAACAAAAATAATAATTCTATAGTACTACCTATTCAGTTGTTACATTCGTAAATCTTGAGGTAAAAATTTACACATCTCAGTGCGTCTGAGAATGAAATGTTAATTTCACGGTTTTCACCTTCGTCGAAACACAAATTATACATTTTAAATACAAATCTATGTATAGATTCAAATGCTCGTTGTTTTTAAGTCAAATATACTAGGAATAAAAATTATTGTAACCTTGTACTGTGATATCCAGTAAATCGTATAAATATGCCAAAATGCGTTGTTGATTTTGTGTCAGCTTTACGCCCCTTACCTTGAACTTTTAACGATAGGTATCATTTGCATGTATGGTTGCAAACGATGACGAGATCCATATAAAAATAAGTATTAATTGTTATTACTTAAACTTAACAGCAACCACATAGTATCTAACGACATCTATTGTTTGGAAACAACCGAAGGTATTCGTATGAAAAGTTCAATGGCCTATTTTGCACTAAAGCTATTTGCCTATCAGTTAGCAGCACCTCAAGGAAGTCACGAATGGACACAAGAATATATAGTTCCCATATAAGTAGAATTTACATATATATTTTAGCGTATCAGTGTCTGTTTGTAGGTAGGTTTAATCCGTCACAGTGCTCGAACACGGTCGTAAATTAATTTTAACAATAGTCCTGAAATAATATAAATGTTAATATTATTCCGCATTTCATTGTTTGATTTGCTTGTTTCATCGAGAAATCGAGAAGACTCATAATATTCTCGTATTCTTATTAAACTTTGCTTACAGTCTGAGTATTAGACCTCTTAACATTATCATATAAACATGTAAAGTAAATTAAGCTTCCGTATAGGAAGGTTCGAGTTAAAACCAACTTGATTTATTTTAATAAGTAATTTGATAATAACCGTACAATAACTTAGCGAAAGTGACGATTGACACTGATCAATGCCCACAATTAATATTATCGCTCTATCTAGATACACTATAGATAGCCACGTAAACAAACGTGCGAAATGTCAGATTAATAAAATTATGTAGGTGAAAACTAAAATGGCCATGGTTATGACTAAAAATGTGCTGCGAGAAATATTATTTTGATTTAGTTGAACCTCAGAATAAGTGATTGTTCCTATCAGACGTAGTTCAAGATAAAGTACGATACGTACCTTTGTTGCGTGTTACGTTTGCTGGAAACGTTGGGAACAAAGGTGTCGTATCGTACCTTTGAGTGTTTTAACGCGATCTGGACCCGATATTCAGATTTTATAACGTGTATCAATTGCGTTTTTTTTTTGTTTAACAGTTATATTGTGATTAATTCAATATCAATAATTAATTAATTTATTGATTATAGCTCAAATGTATTTATGCTTAAGTACTTCATTTACGAAAATAACTATACATACAACGTTATTTTTACTTTATACGAAAACCGAGACACCCCAACAAGATTTTCATCAGAACTGCCTGAATATGCGTTTTTTTTTAGTAAATCTCCAAGTTACACCTTAGTTTATGTCGCGTTAAGTTCGCTAAAAAAGTGTGAAATGCCTGAGATGTGTTATGCAGGAGTTGTCTAATACACGGAAACTGACCGAGCGGACCATTTCAAGCCTCAAGGTGTCTATTCCCGTCAATTGTTATGGGTAGAAACCTACTGAAACAAAATTGAAATTTATGAAAAAACAAAAAAAAAATGGTGTAAAAAATATGTCAATCGATTCTCCTAGTGATTCTGAACAAACTAGTTTCAGGTTTCGCATATACTAAAACTAACCTTGTATAAATCCTCAGCGTTATATATGTATACAACCCAATGACCTAGTAATTAACTTCATATCGGCTTAGGTACTTTGTACAAGTCAAGATACCTATGGGTATAATTTTATTTATCAATTCTTCGCGTAGGATTACTTTTTATCAAAATTGGCTAGAAATCGTGCAAGTGTTGTGATAAATCTTGTTTGAATCAGCATCCTGCGTTCAGGTTATGATGTGAAGAACATCTGTCGTGGATCCGACCAATCAGAAGCGTGCGCGAGCGCACATCTGTCGCAAGCACGCAACACGCCCTCGCGTTTTTGTTCTCTTTGTTGCTATTTTTTGTCTTCCATCGACATTGGTTGGAATAAGGTATTGAATTTTTGACCGTTTAATTCAAATTTCAATACGCGCAGGTTTGTTGCGAGTACTTTACATTATTAAGTTATAAAAGGCAGGTTTTGGACGGTATTGGGATAGAAATAATAAAAATAAGATACATTAGCAATACATAAATCAGATTAAAAACACTAATGCCGCTCTTCAAATACAAATTACGCTAGAAAGATTTAATTAGAAGGACCGTTTCAAAAATTTAACTTAAAAAAATTAAGGCCTAATTATGATTTCTCGGAGTTAATTCGTCTTTTGGTTTGTTTATTCTGCAAAAGTATGAAGGACAACCTTGAGGATCTTTAACGTCTTAAAAAGCGTTAGTCAGGTTGTTAACCGAAGTATTTTAACTACACAGGATATTAGTAACTACAACATTTGTCGTACAGTAAGTTGACCTAATGAGGTCACTAATTAACATTTAGTGAGTGTCGTTCTCGTGCTCTTCATCTAGTGAAACGAGTAGCGAGACGTGGCATGAGAGCGCGCGTCTCTTGTGCTAGATTATTTTTCCAGGCTTCATTATAAACTGGGTCGAGAATTTTTTGTTCCCTTAAACTAGTACTGGGATCCGTGGTTTGTTTGATCATGTTATCGAAAAATAAGCGAAATACTGACAAACATAAATGCCTAGACATGACTTAGCGAATGTACTAAACTAGCCTGAATAGCACTGTAATACTTTTATTAAAAGACATTACATCAGCTTGCCCCTAAGATATTTAGATTTTTGTTAGGTATAGCCGTGCGGCTACATAAGCAAACAAAAACAATGACTATCCCTTCTTTGCCCTTTGCGGGTAAGGCGAAAGGCGACTTATTTACCAAAAGTTGGCAGCAGAAACCTAATATTATCTACCTTTAACAACGTGTACCTATGGGCTAGCTGTAGTGGAGGTGCCCTACCTTAGGGTTGATATTTAGGATAGGAAAGGTCCATGTTTCGCTTCGAGCATTTTCCTACTATACATTTTACATTAACGAAATTATGTACCACTAAAGAAGCATCAACGACACTTGTAGGTAAACTTAATTACTTATAAGTGCCAACAAACAACCAGACTTTTTATTCGTGTTTAGTAATTTAATTTAAGAGGAGCTCGTGGCTAAATAATTACAGCCGCATAGACCGATCTTCCGGGTTAAGCCACGCTTGTCGAGGTTGGTCTGTGGATGGGTGACCATTTACCATAGCGAGTTTCCTCCGTGCCTCGGAAAGCACGTAAAGCCGTTGGTCCCGGCTGTCATTTGTAGATCTTTGACAGTCGTTACTGTTGGTCAGAAGCCAGAAAGTCTGACAACCAGTCTTACCAAGAGTATCGTATTACCCAGTTACTGGGTTGTGGAGGTCTGATAGGCAGTCGCTCCATGTAAAATACTGATATTCAGCTGCATCCGGTTCGACTGGAAGCCGACCCCAACATAGTTGGAAAAAGGCTAGGCAGATGATGAGTAATTTAATTTAAGATCATCAACAATTTCATGGACATTTTGGCTGACACTTTAACAACTATGTTGTGATGTCTTCCACATCTCCTTATTTCAAACCCAACTAGTAAAAAGTTTAACAACTTTAACGGAAAAAATCAGAAAGCAAATTTCATTAAGCATGTTGGAGATAAGACCACCATTTATAGATGTAGGTAGGTAGTCGAAACAACATTAGATTTTTTACAATTGACGTTTTTTTACAGGGTCAGTGCTATGCGAGGATGAAACTATAGGACCGATATTTATGAAAGAACCCCCGAACCGAGTAGACTTTAGCAACACGACCGGAGCGACTGTCGAATGCGCGGCCCGAGGATCTCCGACCCCCGACATCATTTGGGTGCGATCTGATGGAACTGCTGTTGGTGATGTCCCTGGATTACGTCAGGTAAGCGATCAATGGTACCTATATTGATAGGTATTTTATTATTTTCAAATGTATGCATTAATCACCTTAACTCGATATTAGAATAACCTACATCATGCAGGGGCCATTCAATATACAAATTCACTTATATTTTTGTAAAAGGTTACGGTCGTCCTCGCTGATTTGATATTATTTGGAAAAAAACTTGTCCAAACGGCTTCTGTAATCACTGAAGGCATGCAGATCATGATACTGTTCGGAATAAATAAAAACAAAGTCATTATGATTAAGATAGCCTCGACACATCTAGTATCGCTTCGTTAACACATGTTTTTATTGAAATTAGTACACTACATGACAAGGACAACAAGTGCAAATTGTGCCCGCATATGCCTCTCATTGCAGTTTTACAGAAATCTAGCGCAACTGGCAGTCATTAAGCATCAACTAATGTGAAGGAGCAATATTTCCTTACTTTCAGAAAGCCGATTCCGCGTTGATAAGTGCGTGAATATCCTTCCTTAGTCCACTCTTAGAACTAGTGCGGTGGATTTCTTTTACCTCCACTTATTAGGAGACTTGAACTGGGTAACTTTAAACCGTTATTATTTTACTTTATTCAGGTCCAAGCGAACGGAAACCTCCTATTCCCGCCTTTCCGCGCGGAGGATTACCGGCAAGAGGTTCACGCTCAGGTTTACGCTTGTCTCGCTCGCAACTCTGTTGGCACCATTCATTCCCGGGATGTTAACGTACGCGCCGGTAAGCATCATTTGCATAAAATTACTAATTCCAAAAGGCGCATTCTTTAAGATTTTGTCCGCCAGCAAGTGACTTTAAGTACTGCATTGTACCAAAACGTTTTAACACCATATACTTTGAACTGCTAACGGACAAATAACTCAGAAGTAACAACAAACCGCCGACATTACTAAAGTTATAGTCATATCTCATAAAGCACGAGATTGTGTTACAATAAAACGAAGTAAGTTTCTATATCGCGTGCGCGCCATAGAAGCAATCATAAAGCTCCATGACAGATTTATAAATAATGTTTAATGGGTTAACATGACATATGCTATATCTATGTCAACTAACGCGATGATGTTTCTGTTTATAACCGAACACTTTCATTTGTTGACTTATCACCCGTTCTCATTTGTAATTTGATAGCCAACTGTTTATGAAATGATAAATGTATATTTTATTATGATGTAGTTTGATTGGTTATTTGGCTACTGGACTTAAGAATCAAAGTTAATTTAAGTATCCGCACACATTTGTGGAGTAAAAGGAGTAGATACTCAATACTCAATCAATAAGATCCTTTGTTTATGTATTACATGCATGTTCACACTCGTGCTTAATGAGATTGTTGGCGAAGTCTTCTGCAGGACCTAACTAGCCGTATAATGCGTCACTGACTGACTGATTTGAATGTTAATATTATGCGGGTTTATTCACGAGCTTTTATCAAACTCCTTTAAAACTAAACTACTACGTTACTAGAATTTTATAGATTTATTCGATAATTTTGTGATTTGAAGAAATTATAAATACAGATATTAAGCTGCACTTAACAGGAACGAAAGCTTGATTGACCATCATAGGGCGCTGCCCTTTATGACATGAGGTCAAATACGGTCAATTAAATAATCAAACGGAGAGATCGACTTAGACGTTATTAAAGTTCGTCGCACTATTTTATTTCATTGGTTGAGGAGATTACTAGCTTATTCCTAATAAAGTGCATTGTGAGTAATAAAGCGTGAAGAAGCCCGAATATTTTAACATCGCGCTAAAGCAGGGGTGGGTAAACTTTTTTCAACAGGGGCCAAAAACGCAAGAATTTTGCAGAGGGCCAGAATAAATGCATTTTTTATGCCAAAAGTAACACTTTTTAGCTCAAATAATTACGGCTATTTGTTATGGCTACTCTTGATCTAAAAGGGAGGGTTGGCGGGCCAGACTAAACGCGCGGCGGGCCGGAATTGGCCCGCGGGACGTAGTTTGCCCACCCCTGCGCCAAAGTATGATTATCTTTCTGAGTTGTTAAAAATTATCTTTGTGTTGTTAAAAATTTTTCTTCCAGGTACTCTTCGATATAATAATATTGTGTATTTGAATATTAATTTGAATAATTATCGTGTAAAAATAATTATTTGTTCACGTATAAGTGGTTGCCCAGCATTACGACACCGACGTCAACAAGGAGTATGTCATTATGGGGAACAGTATCGTGCTCAAGTGTCAGGTCCCATCGTTCGTAGCCGATTTCGTTGAAGTTCTCTCTTGGCACACTGATGACAATGAAGACTTCCTTCCTGGCGAAAACTACGGTTAATCCTTCACCGTTATGCTTCCCTTGTCTCCTAAATCCTATTCTCCACCAGAAAATACCTGTACCTGAAATACATTTTCACAGTGGTACAGCAGCAATACGAATCAGAAGTAAATAATGAATACGTGATTCGCGGAAACTCTGCAATTCTCAAATGTTCCATACCTTCATTTGTGGGCGATTTTGTGAATGTTGTCTCCTGGCATGACGAGGCTGGCAATTCTTATACTCACGAGGAAAATAAGGAAGGAGACGGTACCGCATACATCAACTAAAATTAGCATTCTAGTTCCCAGATGTCAGTCATGCACACCATGCCAATCCCTGAATCCTTTCTATAAATACAACCGAGTGCATTTATTGCAGTTGTTACACAATACTACGAAGCTGAAGTAGTCTCAGAGTATGTAATCAGAGGGAACACCGCCGTGCTTAAATGCAATATTCCTTCCTTCGTTGCTGATTTTGTGAAAGTGGAAGCTTGGGTCAACTCCGATGGCGGCGAATATTTACCAACCGATGACATCGGTAGTTCAGATTCCGAAATAACTGTATAACATATATCCTTTATCCTCCACCTCCTCTACCTTTAGACCTTCATTAGTCATGGACAAAGTACGTCTTCTTTCAGTTGTGAATCAGTTCTATGAAGCAGAGATTCTCACAGAATATGTCATACGTGGAAACGCCGCCGTTTTAAAGTGTTCCATTCCCTCTTTTGTCGCGGATTTCGTGAAGGTGGAAGCGTGGATCGACGAAGAGGGAACAGAGATTACTCATTCGGCAGACCTCGGTACAATGGCCTCTTAAACAAATCATACTAGCTTCCCGCACACTCAACAATTCCTTACACCTCGAACCGTTCCAACCTATGTATCTAATTGTTATTCTTCAGTCGTATCACAGTATTACGTGACCGAAGCCGAAAATGAGTACGTGATTAGAGGGAACGCTGCTATTGTTCACTGCAAGATTCCATCTTTTGTTAGTGACTTCGTTTACATTGAAGCGTGGGTCATGGATGACGGACAAATCCTCACAGTTAACAATACAAACGCAGCAACGGGTACATCTTTAAAGATTTCTTCAAAACCACTTCCCATCCAAATAAACTCCTTGATATATTTGTTCATCTAATAACATTATAATTCTTTGTGAAGTGGTATCACAGCCTTTTGAAGCTGAAGCCGACAACGAGTACGTGATTCGCGGGAACGCAGCTATTATGAAATGTGAAGTGCCAAGTTTTGTCTCTGATTTTGTATATGTTGAAATGTGGATGGACAGCGAGGGAGGCACATATTACCCAAACAGTACCGAGGGTAATTCTCACAAATAGCGAGCAATCCTCATTCCTAATTCCTTTAATTTGATTGTCACAGCTGTGCTTCAAGCGTATGAGGCTAGAGTAAACGACGAATTTGTTTTGCGAGGCAACACAGCTATTCTAAAATGCATCGTGCCTTCCTTTGTTGCGGACTTTGTTCACGTTGTGGCCTGGATAATAGACAATGACACGATATCTGCTGAGGAGCACTCTAATTTTAACGATGGTAGTAGATGATCGTAAATGTATTTTATTCCTCTTTCCCGGTCCTTCGCATTCGCATAATGTATAATAGAGATAGGTAATGTTTTTAACGTCCACAGTGGTACATCAGTCTTATGAGCCACGTGTTATTGATGAAGACGTCCTGCGAGGCAATTCCGCCATTGTCAAATGTACGATTCCATCATTCGTAGCAGATTACGTTCATGTTGTGGATTGGGTGACAGACGAAGAATCTCTCTCTGGGTTTTCGTTCAACCGCTCCGAGGGCAATTACGGTAATCGAGAGCAACGCGCGGCCCCAATTGTCCCTATCCGCACTCCACTGAATCCCCGTGTCGGAGTCAATTTATGGTTACAAATGTATGGTTTTATCATTGTATGTAAAAAATTTCAGCTGTAAATCAATTCTACGAATCGCAAGTCTACGACATATATGTAATTCGCGGGAACGCTGCAGTATTCAAGTGCCATATACCTTCGTTTGTATCTGATCATGTACAAGTAGTTTCTTGGCACGATACCGAGGAAGGAGAGTACACATTAAATGAAAATTACGGTACATTTCATTCGAAATTGGAATAATCTACCCCTCTGCATCCTGCCCAAATTGTCGCGTTTGTAAATCAGGATTATTTCTAACAAGTATTGGCATTTCCATGTTCTAGTTGTCTCTCAGGCGTACACAGTTCATTTGGTTGAAGAGAACGTTTTGCGAGGGAATTCTGCAATTGTGAAATGTCTGATTCCAAGTTTCGTAACGGAATATGTATCAGTAGCAAACTGGATAATTTCTGAAGGAGAAGATGAGGTCGAAATAAAAATGAGCGATACTGTCGATAAAGAGGGTATTTAAAATGAAAATCGCTTCACTGTATCTGAGTGTCCTATCCTTACCCCTTGAATAATGGTCTTATTTATTATGCTTAGAAGATTCTTTGATTTTTAATTTGCAGTAGTGACCCAAGCCTATACTGTCAATCTAATGGAGGAAAGCGTCTTACGTGGAAACGCGGCCATTTTAAAATGCCATATTTCGACCTTTGTGACCGAGTATGTCAGTGTATCGTCCTGGATTATCTCAGAAGGAGATATCGATGAATTGGAAATAAAATTAGAATCTAAGGACTTGGGTATTGCAACAAATAGGTTTTTTTGCGCTTTCCAAGTAACCTATTCCCTTCTCCTTTGTTTAAAATTTTCCATTGTTCACCAACTATGAGTTATTTCCAACTATTTCAGTTGTATCTCAGGCGTACACTGTGAATTTGATGGAAGAGAATGTTCTGCGTGGAAATTCAGCGATCGTCAAGTGTCACATACCAAGTTTTGTAACAGAATACGTTACAGTATCATCTTGGATTATATCTGAAGGAGACGTCAATGAATTAGAGATTCAACTAGATCAGTCTTTCAATTTAGGTATCCAACAAAAATAACAAGATCCAAATCCCGCTACATCATATCCGTTTCCTGAAGAAAATAGTTCATAGTTTCTAGGTATTTGTCGATGTACATTATGCGTTCACTGTTGTCTACTTTCAGTGGTGTCACAATCCTATACAGTAAATCTCTGGGAAGAAAATGTCTTACGCGGAAATGCCGCTATACTGAAATGTCATATTCCAAGTTTCGTCACCGAGTATGTCACGGTCACATCCTGGATTATCTCTGAAGGGGAACAGGATGAAATGGAAATACATTTGAATTCCGACTTTAATTTAGGTAACGTGTACCAACAACTTCACTCCACCGAGGCATCATCCGTCCTTTCCGTATTTCCTCCTATTTTGTTCATATAGGTTCTGCAAATGATCGCCGATTGATTCGCATCCGTTGTATCATAATATGATATTTGTGTATATGGTAGTAGAAGACATTTGAAGTGTAGCACATTCTGATTTACCTATTTTGTCGTAACGATTTCAGTCGTGTCTCAAGCTTATGATGTGAAATTTTGGGAAGAATATGTTTTGCGTGGGAACGCTGCTATCTTGAAATGTCAAATTCCAAGTTTTGTCTCTGAATACGTGTCAGTAAGTTCCTGGATAATATCTGAAGACGACAAAGAGCAAGAAATCAAAATAAACGCTTCATCCGACTTAGGTACATTATCTTTGATCTTCTGAGTTTAGTCTGCTCCTTACATCCCGCACAACCTAAATCTTCTATCCCAATATACATATAATCATTCCGGCATCTTACTCCTGAACTGAACTACTTTAATCATTTTCAGATTTTTATCTTACATAAGGTTAGAATATTGTTATGGAAGATATTTGAAACTATCCCAACATGGTTTTGACTCGTCTCAGATCTCAAAATATTGTTTCAGTGGTATCTCAGGCGTATGCCGTGAATCTGATGGAAGAGTACGTTTTGAGGGGCAATAGCGCTATTTTAAAATGCCACATACCAAGCTTCGTATCTGAGTATGTTAACGTCATCTCTTGGATCATCAGTGAAGGCGACGAGGAAATAGACATCAAACTAGATTCAACAAATAATTTTGACGGTACGAAGTAAATTGTTTTTCAGGCTATAACAGCCTTATTTATCCTGACTACAATGGTCATTAACACGTCAAGGGAACAGTAAAATGTCTTTCTGAATTTCATCGACCGCATCGATTGCTAGGATTACATACCTATACATCGATTAGGGCATTGTTCCTAAAATGGGTTCCCGTGATTCCATGGGCCTCACGGCCTACCTCTATCCTTTCTCCCTCTTCCTTAGGCTAATGCATGCAATGACATTTATAAGTAAATCGCAACCTTATGTTGCGTTGAATAACATTGAATTGCTTTTTCATATTCTAAATGTTAGCAGACTAAATACAACAGCTTTTTCTTTTCTTAACAGAGGGCAAATACTTAGTACTTCCATCTGGGGAATTACATATTCGAGATGTAGGACCTGAAGATGGTTACAAATCATACCAATGTAGAACAAAGCACAGGCTGACTGGTGAAACCCGACTTTCTGCGACTAAGGGACGACTCGTCATTACCGGTAAGTGTTTTATTTTCGATACATGTTTAACAATGCAGTGACATCAATTCATGTTTTAATTATGTTATTACTCATTTACTTAATATTATTTTTACTCATCATGTATTATTTATTTATAACACATTCTTATTTATAATCATGAATTAATGCCGCTATTGTTTACTTTATTTACCAGTGAATAGTATATTGCACTCAGAACCAACTAGATATTATCTGCCTAAACAAATTATGTTAAAGAATTTAATTCATAATCCGATTTAACATTGAGAATTAAAAACGCTTTTAACCGACTTAAAAAAAGGAGTTTGTCAGTTCGATCTGTATGTAAGTATGTTCGCGATTATTGGAGAACCCTTAGTCATATTTCCATGAGGTTTTTGATAATATTTTTTCTTAAGCTATTCCCAAAAAAAAGATTATTTCTTACATACAAAATAGTTTTTTTAATTGATGATTCATTAATAATTAATAACTCATGTTGTATGGGACCTTCAAAGTGGTCCTTTATAAATTTAGTCAAGATCTGATGATAATTTTGGTATCTAATCAAAGGAATCAATGTCCCATCAATGTCCTCAATGGTCCCATGGGCCACGATTAGTTAAATAAATAGTTTTACTGGGTACGAAGCCATGAGAATACATGTTAATAGGTACCTACTGAGAGATCATAATATGATCTGGTAACAAAATTAGGAGAACTCCTTAAACTGTGGGACCAGAAGAGTCGGGGATTGAACTATCTGTTTTTAATCACTACATAGCATAAAACAAAGTCGCTTCCCGCTGTCTGTCCCTATGTACGCTTAGATCTTTAAAACTACGCAACAGATTTTGATGCGGTTTTTTTTAATAGATAGAGTGATTCAAGAGGAAGGTTTATATGTATAATATGTTGCACCCGTGCGAAACCAGGGCGGATCGCTAGGATTGAATAAACGATTCGTGATTTTATCTATTACTGTAAGTTATATTTCGATGTGGTTGTCACTAATCAAATAAGGTATTCTCAAGGAAGGTTCTTATTTATAAATAACTATTATATAAATTATTTAAAAAAGTATGAAACAAATTAACGCTTTCTATGGTCGGTGCCTTCAAATCAGTTTAAGCGTGGATTGGCACCAACTGGCTTCAGAAACTGTTAATTTTATAATTATGATAAATATTTTACTCTTTTTTTTAAGTCTATTAATTAAATATCTTTGCTGTATCTTTTTTTAAAAGGAATTAAAAACGCGCATGGGCAATAAACTATTCACTGTAAATTTTCTATTTAACTGAAATAACAAATATTCTCATTTTAATTTTTGGACACATTCTCTTCAATTATGAAATTGAAAAGAAATTGTGAAGGTGACAAACTTTATTATTTTATGTACTAAGTATAAGTAGTTTGAATGAGAATATTTATTTTAATTGCTTTAACATTTATTAAGATTTTTTCTACAATAATTATAATCTTTATTCTTGCTAAAACATTTGTTCCTACATTACTGAATTATTTTGAACAAAAACAATAGTTAAGTTTTCCTCGTTTTATTTTAAAAAGATTATTTTTATTGTAGGTATTTTGTGAAGCTTAAATATACAAATTTCTTTTTGTATCTTTAAGTTTGCCGTTATGGACTTTTAACTTGCCTGAATGTTGGGATAGGGTACCCTGCAGAGCCTTGACTTCCGTAATTATTGATATCCTTAGGGATCAATAGGGGTGTTTAGGGCCTACTCTCCTTACGCATTTTAGATTGAATATTTTGGTATCCTCTGTTCGTGATCTCGCCTTCTCCCAACATGCGCAGAGCCGGTGGGCCGGGTACCTCCCAAGTTCCCTAGCGCGTCGACGACAAGTGGCTACCAGTTTACCAAGCTCTCCAGCCTCTCTGTACTGTGTCCAGCACAGGCTTTCCCAGCACCAATGTACCGGTAAGAGTCACATTAACGTCGTTTGCGTAATTCCTCAGAGCCCATAGGGCGCGTGCCACCTAGGTTGGCCACGACACAAGTGGGCATGATGTTTGCAACCACGTCGGGATCTTCATTTACATTACTATGTCCAGCTCAGGCATTCCCTGTCCCCGTATTCAGGTATGGCACTTTGCTATTCTAGTAATATTATAATAATTTCTAGAACCCGTTGGCCGTGTACCTCCCAAGTTTGCGTCCGTATTGACTGGAACCATGTTTGAAGTTAGGCGAGACGATTCTTACGCTTTGCAGTGTCCCGCCCAAGCGTTCCCAACCCCTCTGTTCAGGTAATCTTGACTTCAAGCCTTTATTTTTCACTGCTTCTGTAGAGCCCGTCGGACGCGTTCCGCCAAAGTTCGCATCTGTCGTGATGGGAACAATGATCGGAGTCAAGAAATCTAATTCGTTTGCCCTACAATGCCCTGCGCAGGCGTTCCCAGTCCCGATTTTCAGGTACTTTTAGTATTTTAATAAAATAAAAGTATCCTTATCATAGTATGCCAACGTAATCTATTAAATTTGCTTCAGAACCCATGGGAAAAGTACCACCAAAGTTTCCAAGTTTAGAAAAGAGTAGACTTTTCAACTATGATAATAATCAAAGCCTAGCGCTTTTATGTCCTGCTCAAGCATTCCCTGCCCCAATATTTAGGTAAGAGATGTCTGAAGGAACGAATACATTTTATCGGGTGTATGTTATAACACACATCGCAGCTACAAAACATGAACGTTCATTTTGTAGAGCCAATGGGAAGAGTATCACCCAAATTTCCAACGGGAGACATAAGTAGGACGTTTATTGCTAACATGGGCAATGGAGTACCTTTACTTTGCCCTGCGCAAGGATTCCCCGCTCCAACATTTAGGTAATTTTTAAACTATCTATCCTTCTTATAATTATACAGAACCCATGGGCAAAGTCTCGCCGAAATTTCCATCAACTGAAACTGGACGCAGTTTTACGTTCTCCTCCAATTCTTGCGTGACAATGCTCTGCCCAGCACAAGCATTTCCAGCCCCACTTTTCAGGTACTGATTTATCTTGGTCTTATCTCCTTAGAGCCTGTGGGGCGAGTATCACCAAAATTCCCTTCGGTGGATAGTTCAAGAAGTTTCAGCGCTGTTTATAAAGCCAGCTTGACGATATTATGTCCAGCGCAGGCCTTCCCGGTCCCAGTATTCAGGTAAAGCTCCCAATGGATTAAAAACCACAAACATAATTTTTTGATCCTAGAGCCAGTTGGTCGTGTTCCACCAAAATTCACATCAGGCGACAAAAGTCGTGCGTTTGATGCAAATGGAGGTGATAGCGTCACTATTTTGTGCCCCGCTCAAGCTTACCCTGCCCCGGCCTTCAGGTATATAAATAGACATGAATTTTAATACCTCCTTATGTAACTTGTTCTTAGGCCCGTATTAATAAACGTTACTCAGCCCAAGAACTCACACTTGATGACAATGTTGAGGTCATGATCGTATTAATAAACATATAATCTACGTACTCAAGTTACGGCTTGGTTTTACGTCATCAGCTGAGTGATGGACTGATTAATAAACGAAACTCACCACTCAAGTATACAATAGACGTGGGTAATCGAGATGCTTAAATCTGAGCGTAGGCAGTCCGTGACTTGAGGTCGTGATTAGTTGCGCGAAACATGGTGTTTGAAAATATTTTGGGTGAAATTAATTATCACGGTTTTCGGGGGTGCTGATGCCGAAAATGAGATCAAAGTCAAAATCCAAGATGGCGACTGCGAGATTTTAATAAATATGCGTCATGGGTAATTTTACCAAGGTTTTAGGGGGCGCTGATGTCGAAAATGAGATCAAAGTCAAAATCCAAGATGGCGACTGCGAGATTTTACAAAATATGCGTCATGGGTATCTTTTCCATGGTTTTCGGGGGTACTGATGCCAAAAATGAGATCAAAGTCAAAATCCAAGATGGCGACTGCAAGATTTTACGAAATTTGCGTCATGGGTGTCTTTTCCATGGTTTTCGGGGGTGCTGATTTCGAAAATAAGGTCAAAGTGAAAATCCAAGATGGCGGCTGCGAAATATTACAAAATATGCATCATGGGTATCGTGTCCATGGTTTTTGGGGGTGCTGATGCCGAAAATGAGATCAAAGTCAAGATCCAAGATGGCGACTGCGAGATTTTACAAAATACGCGTCATGGGTATCTTTTCCATGGTTTTCGGGGGTACTGATGCCAAAAATGAGGTCATAGTCAAAAACCAAGATGGCGGCTGTGACATTTTACTAAATATGCGTCATTGGTGTCGTTTTCATGGTTGTAAAATTACACCGTTGACACCCATGACGAATATTTTGTCAAATTTCGCCGCCGCCCTCTTGGATTTTGACTTCGACCTCATTTTCGGCATCAGTACCCCCGAAAACCATGGACACGATACCCATGACGCATATTTTGTAAAATTTCGCAGCCGCCATCTTGGATTGTCACTTTGACCTTATTTTCGAAATCAGCACCCCCGAAAACCTTGGAAAAGATACCCATGACGCATATTTGTAAAATCTCGCAGTCGCCATCTTGGATTTTGACTTTGATCTCATTTTCGACATCAGCGCCCCCTAAAACCACGGACATGACACCCATAATGCATATTTTGTAAAATTTCGCAGCCGCCATCTTGGATTTTGACTTTGATCTCATTTTCGACATCAGCGCCCCCTAAAACCACGGACATGACACCCATGATGCATATTTTGTAAAATTTCGCAGCCGCCATCTTGGATTTTGACGTTGACCTAATTTTCGTCATCAGTACCCCCGAAAACCACGGAAACGACACCCATGACGCATATTTTGTAAAATTTTGCAGTCGCCATCTTGGATTTTGATTTTGACCGCCCCCGCCCTCTGGGGAAACGTGTGAGATAATATAATTTTAAAGTTTTAACAAAATACAAGTATTTCAATAAGTCTTACGACATAGGAATAACGAAATGTGATGAATGTTTACTAAACTTCGGTCAATCCAAGCCATCAAGTACAGCGCCTTGAGGTGTGTTTATTAATTAGCAATGATCTTGAGATGCTGACATCGTAATAATGACGTATCAAATGATAACGTACTTGAGTATGTAGTTGAGGAACGTTTATTAATACGGGCCTTAGAGCCGTTGGGTAGCGCCGCTCCGAAAGTAGCAACAAAAATGATCGATATCACTGAAGTATCTTTCACCACCACTGTCACATTACTTTGTCCCGCGCAAGCTTTTCCCGTTCCAATATTCAGGTAATAGAAATTAGTCTAACTATGTAGAAACGAAAAATGGTTATATTTATGTCCAGAGCCAGTAGGACGAGTTCCTCCGAAGTTCCCAACAATGGATAGTGTTAGAGGTTTCAGTGCCTTTATTAATGCTAGCGTAACGCTGCTGTGTCCCGCACAAGCTTTCCCAGTACCTTTATCCAGGTAAACTTAAATGTATGATTTGTATTTATTTATTTCTAGAGCCAATAAATAGCGCCCCACCAAAAGTACCTACTAAAACGATAGAGTTTGTGGAATTCGCGATGAGCTCCAGCGTTACGTTGCTTTGTCTGGCACAAGCATTCCCGGTCCCTGTCTTTAGGTGAGTTTTGAACTCAACAATAATAGGACGCGTTTGTTTTTAGAACCAGTTGGTCTAAAAGCCCCTACATTCTCTACGGATTTCAAAATGGCGTGGTATGTAAAGCGCGTTAAGCAGGGCTTCGCGTTACTTTGTCCGGCACAGGGATTCCCAGCCCCTTTATTCAGGTATTTTTACAATTTTTTTTAGAACCAATTGGCTCCAAAAGCCCTTCGTTTTCAAGTGGTTCAAAACTAGCCTGGTTTGAGATTCGACAAAATCAGGATTTCGCGCTATTATGTCCGGCCCAAGGGTATCCTGTACCACTATTTAGGTGAGAACTTTAACTCATACTTATTAATGCTGACGATTTCCAGAACCCGTTGGTTCCAAGCCCCCCACATTCTCTACTGATGACAAATTGGCATGGTTCATAGTAAGACCTATAGGACACAGTTTCGCTTTGCTATGTCAGGCCCAGGGACATCCTATTCCTGTATTCAGGTAAAATAACCACAATATTTTATAATTTTAGAGCCAATTGGATCGAAATCACCTACATTTTCCACTGATAATAAGTTTTCTTGGTATATGAGGAATACTGGCCAGAGTCTAAACATCCTATGTCCGGCTCAAGCCTTTCCAGTACCAGTGTTCAGGTGAATAAATTATACCTAATATTTTCAATTGTAGAACCTGTTGGCTCAAAGTCCCCTACATTTTCGAACGACGTTCAGTTCTCTGGGATTACTCGTAAAACTGGTCAAGATTTTGCTCTTTTGTGTCAAGCGCAAGCATTTCCAGTCCCAATATTCAGGTAAGAAAAACTTGTACTTAAATCATCAGTGATTCTTAACGTATTTGTCGCAGAACCAATCGGGTCCAAAGCGCCATCATTTTCTCTGGAATTTAAAAGCACTACTCTTACGAAAGTGATACAACAAGCCATTGTTCTCTTGTGTCAGGCTCAAGCTCACCCTCCTCCTGTATTCAAGTGAGTGACTCATACTCATAACTTAGATTATGTTTTCTTGGTTTAGAACCAGTAACTGCGAGAGCGCCCGCATTTCCTACTTCCGCAAGTTCATATAATTACGAAACAGAAGGTCATTCTGGAGGTTCTATGCTTTGCCAAGCACAAGGGTATCCCCAACCAATATTCAGGTAGGTTCCTTTTTTTGACCTTATTGTCCCTCTTTTAGAACCCGTTGGTGCAAAAGCTCCTTCTTTTTCGACTGATTCCAAAGGCAGTATATTCGTTAGAGAAATCGGACAAAGTTTTGCATTGCTCTGTCAGGCGCAAGCGTCCCCTATTCCCGTATTTAGGTAAGTCCAAATTAATACATTGTTATTTTCTCCAGAGCCCGTAAGTTCCAAGCCACCTAGTTTCTCCACTGATTTCACTCTGTCAGCGGTGACAAGACATAAGGGTCAAAGTTTTGCACTATTATGTCAAGCCCAAGCTTTTCCCATACCAATTTTCAGGCAAGTGTTGAGTGATTTTAAGTGATCTACTACTACTAACTTACTTATTTTAGTAAAAACTCGTAATATTCCGAATTTGCCATAAATTACATTAGCTAGCTAGGTCAATGTAGCATTGAATAGTTGGGTTCAACAAATCTCTTCTTAGGTGAAATCTCATAGCTCAGGTAATGACTTGCAATGATTTTTGTACAGAACCCGTCGGATCCAAAGCTCCTTCTTTTTCGACTGAGTCAGCTCTTTCTTCTATAAAAAGGCATAGTGGTCAAAATTTTGCTCTACTTTGTCAAGCTCAAGCTTTTCCGGTTCCGATTTTCAGGCAAGTTTTAAAATCCTATTTATTAATTAGCAGTAAAATCGTCATTTTATAGAACCAGTCGGCGCTAAGTCCCCGACATTTTCCACCGAATCAATGGGAAGCATTTTTCGAAAACGCATTGGACAAGCCTTTACACTTCTTTGTCAGGCTCAGAGTTATCCCGCACCAGTTTTCAGGCAAGTGATACTTTTTTTCACATCACAGAACCTGTGGCCTCCAAAGCACCAACTTTTTCGACGGACGCTCGTAGTACAACTTTTGTACGCATCGTCGGACAAAGTTTTGGATTACTGTGTCAAGCACAGGCCTTTCCCGTACCCATATTCAGGCAAGTTTGTTGTACGTTATGTTACCTAATTGAATTGGTCATTGTCGTCCGGAAAAAAACTCGGTTAAGCTTTGATTTCCTCACATGCAGTTAAGGTCTAGGCCTAGGCAAGTAAATGAATTATTTAACATTTTTATGTAGAGCCGATCGGGAGTGCAGCGCCAAGTATCACATCAACTCAAAAAGCAGCTGTATATTACTCCCAACAAACTCCGTTAGCGCTTTTGTGCCCAGCGCAAGGATTTCCTGTGCCAATCTCAAGGTGCGTCAACTTATGTCTCTTGTTAAATCTAGTCGCCTAAATGCTACTAATTCACAAAAACTGAGAAATAGATAGGTAATATTTTCTTAAATGTTTCGATTTGGCTCCAATTCAATGGGTATATTGTTCAAAGTGTTTCCGCCGAGTGCGCAAGTAGTTAAAATAAATATATCTTCAACTGACTAAAACGCCATCAATAGCGTGAATAGATTAAAACAACACGATGTTATATTGGGTTTGCACAAAAGTCGTCTCTGTAATTACAGAACCAACCAATAAAATTGCACCTCGAAAGGATTCCACTAAACACTTTGAGGGGTGGGAAGTGTTCACCGTGCCTCAAATGGACGTGGCATACTTAACGTGTCAAGTTGCCGCTTACCCGGCGCCCGTAATTAGGTGAGTAGGAATACAAGGACGGTTTTGCATTCCAGAGCCGACCGGTAGGACGGGGCCAAAGGTGACGGGCGATGGGCTCAATCGACAAATAGGTCGAGAAGCTGAAAGCCTCGCGCTCCTTTGCGAAGTTCAAGCTTTCCCAGCCCCTCTAACGAGGTATGGCTTTTAAAGACTTACGGCCGGCCGCCGGCGTCTCACGCATTCATTTATCACGTAGTCATACCATACCTATCATCCAATGTACCTACTGATATCCGTTGTTATTGCAGTCTGTTGCGGCGGCCGCCCCGCCCACACGTGACATGAAGGCGTGATGAATCGCGGCCGGCCGCGCGCCCCTATTACGGTCCCCAGCCAAAGTAACGATTGAGCGGCGTAGACACCTGTTGGTAAGTGTCAGGGTGTTCTTGCTTTCGTTCAGACGCTTTAATCTTTACTTTGTGCTTTTTGTGAGTCAAGGCTGCATTTTACTTATATTTGTAGCAAAAGAATAGCCCTGGTTTATGCGGTAGCTTTATAATAACTCTGTCCCAACGGCTAGCTTTTTATGTTAATTACATCTTCGTGAATATCACTTTTATTTCTCATTATGATGGTTTAATTTCTTCGTAATGTGTATTTGATATACACATTATGTGCATGTATGGTATATATGGTACATGTATGGTATGATCGTTTAGATTGCCTTTGTTTCTTCTTTAAGAACCAACAAACAGTATTCCTCCCAAGCTGTCTAGTGGTCGTTTACAAGAATCTGAGTTGAAAGTCGAAGAAACGGGCAGTATTTTATGTCTAAGTCAAGGTTTTCCAGTTCCTGTGTTCAGGTGGGTGGCTCTCGTAGGAAATATTATTCCTCATATAGTGGTAACACTTTATCAATCCTGCCCACGACCTTATACAATTAGAGAGTCTCGAGTAACTAAATTTTTTGCTATATTGAATAGAGCTACCGACTGATTCCCCGTATTTCCCAAAAGAGATAAATAGCAAGTCGGCTGAACTTGTTCTCTTTTGTTTCAGATGGTACAAGTTCATTGAAGGCACGACCAGGAAACAGCCAGTTACCCTCGATGACAGAGTAAAACAAGTATCAGGAACTTTGATTATCAAAGAGGCTAAGGTTGAAGATTCTGGAAAATACTTATGCGTTGTAAATAATTCCGTCGGTGGTAAGTATTTCATGGAACAAAAAAAACTTATTAAAAGTTCAATCGGATACGAAATTCACTAACAATCTTGTTTTTTATAGGCGAGTCTGTAGAAACCGTTTTAACTGTCACTGCTCCCCTGAAGACTACTGTTGAACCAGCGACCCAAACTGTGGACTTTGGAAGGCCCGCTGTATTTACCTGCAGATATGAAGGAAACCCTGTCAAAACTATCACGTGGTTCAAGGATGGAAAGGACATGAAGCATCATGATGCTACCCTAAGGTAGAAAACATTCTCTTTTAGGAACTGAAGTTTTTTTTATCTGCAGGATGTCACAGTCTACGGCTGGATGTAAGCATATACCGAATAGGACACTGGTTTAACGAAACCAATATAAATAAGCTTGTTCTATTTCACAGGATTGAATCGGTTAAGAAAGAGGACAAGGGAATGTACCAATGTTTCATTAGGAACGACCAAGAAAGTGCAGGAGCCAGCGCTGAACTGAAATTGGGAGGACGATGTAAGTACACTACAACAACTATTTAGACAACACAAAATAAGTCAAACCGCTTTTTCTTAATTCTCTTCACACCGTTAACCATCTGAATACTTGTAGTTAACGACAGCTAACGGACTAAAATTCTGTTTCCAGTCGAACCACCACTGATCCGTCATAGCTTCGGCGAACAGACCTTCCGCTCCGGCCCATCCCTCCGTCTGAAATGTGTCGCATCTGGCAATCCCACTCCCGACATTGCGTGGCTTCTGGACGGCGAGAAACTGACGAGTGGCGAACGGCTCCAGATCGGACAATTTGTGACTGCTGATGGCAACGTCGAATCTCACCTGAACATTTCTTCTGTGCATACTAACGATGGTGGCTTGTACACGTGCATTGCGTCCAGCAAGGTATGCGGATATTTTTTTGCTTATCTACTATACCTATTAGCTAAGAAAAATGCACGAAATATATTTTACACAAAGCAGCAGTAGGTAATTTTCAATATTAATACAATAAATTACAAATGCTTCATCGAATGTTTTGTCACGGATCAAGCAAATTTTAAAATTTATTTTTCAATTTTTTTATGTATTTTTTAGGGTTCTGTACTCGAACTAGAAACCCTTATAGTCATGTCCGTCCGTCGTCCCTATGTCAGGTTAATCAATGTCTGCCAATAATGTTCAAAATCTATTCTCCTTTACTTGAGGTAGGTAATCTTATAAACTTCTGGCCAATTTCGTGTGGTGAGACCGATTGAAAAAAAAATACGCAGCAACAACGAACAAGAGAAAATAGCATTCATAACAAATGCTGCATTGCTCAATGACATATTCATAAATTCCAGGTCGGCAGCGCTTCCCACTCGTCTCGCGTCAACGTATACGGCCTGCCCTACGTGCGCCCCATGAAGAAACGCCCCGTCGTCGCCGGAGACAACCTCATCGTGCACTGCCCCGTGGCTGGCTATCCTATCGACTCCATTGTGTGGGAACGTGATAACAGGTTAATATCATGAAAAATCATCATGGCGGTGTTCCATATCTAGCGGTATCTTGCGGCTGATTTGATTATGGTTTCTTCAACTTCTTGACAAGATCGCAGGATTAAAGCGTGTATGACACAGAAGGCGAAGTGTATCCAAAAAGAAATGGAAGCTTTTTTATTTTTATTTCATGCACTCTGATGAAGAGTACCTTATGTCTTGGTCAATCCAAAACAGGAGCCTGTTTGCCTAATTTCGTTCAAATCCATTTAGCGGCTAAACTTCCGACGTTAATGCCTGATTGAGTAACTAAAATTCATCTTGTGAAGACAAACTTTCACATTTACTATATTAGTAGGATTTGACTGGCGTTTTTCGTAGAATTAAAGGAAATTGACGACACGTTTGGTGCAGTGGCTAAGCGATTGGCTTCTGCGCTACGGGTCGTGGGTTCGATTCCCACACGGAACAAAAATTTGTATGGCCTACAGGTGGTTGTTTCGGGTCTGGGCGTTTGTTTGTGAGATTTGTGTCTGTAAACGCACCGACGATACAAGAGAAATCTTAGTGAGGGGCAAAGCCCTTAAAAAAAAAAAATTGAATCTCCCTACCTCACCCCGAAATACCGTCCCTCCACTTCCTGTCTAACGCAAGCACGATTATACAAGTACAGTGCGTTCAATCCACGAAGACGCGCCCCACTCCTTTTCGTGAGAGGCAGCCGCGTGGTGCGTATGCACACATCTTATATTAGTGTGCGTGTGCAACATCTAACTATTGTGTGGCGATAAAACTAACACAATAGCAATTTATAATGCACACTTTTGCACTATAGCGATTTAGGCAAAGAATGGGGCGCGTCTTCGTGGATTGAACTATCTGTATCAAGTGCCAATTCCACTAGCATGTCTTATTGTGCAAATTATTGCACTCTATTACTCACTTAGTTCATAAAACTTGCATAAGTTGACTTGCGGCAGGTGTGTCTACAGTTTAATAGCCGGTTGTGCCAGTCAATTTGCGCATTAAAACTTGCTAGTGGATTTGGCGCTTTAAAGACAATCCCATAATTGAACCTTGCCGGTTTTGATTCATTTAAAATGATGTTTTTTCAGAGTACTGCCCATCAACCGCAAACAGAAGGTATTCCCCAACGGCACCCTTGTCATCGAAAACGTAGAGCGCATGAGCGATGAAGCGACCTATACTTGCGTGGCCAAGAACTCTCAGGGATACGCCGCTAAAGGAACCTTAGAAGTACAAGTCATGGGTAAGTTTGTATACAGTAAGATTTTACATAATATGACGCTAAGGCACCTTTGAGACCTTCGGTTGTTTAATTCAGCTGAGATCTATCGATAATTGCAGACAATTAAAGTCGACAAGAAAGACAAGAACAGAACCTAACAGAAACCATTGGATCTCCTCCTAATAAACAAAGGCGGGGTTTGTGAGACTAAACACGTTATTTCTTTGCTTTAGTTCCACAATGGCATATGTCTGAAGAACACAATTTATTAAAACTGTATGCTTATCATCTGACGATATGATAAAGCTCTAATCAGATATGATAAAGCAGCTGTTGCATAATTTAGTTTCACATATTTAGTAGGTAATCAATTGAAGTACTCAAATTAAGTCTCTATCTCTACAGAATACTACCGAATAGTATTTTATCTTAAAGGTGCCTACGATGTCATTAGTTAAGATTTATTTTATTGTGAATGAAATGTTTTTTTTAACAAATAAATTTTAATAAATAAATTAAGAGAATCTAGTATTTAATAGTCCTGATTTTCAAGTCTGCATAAATATTGTTATATAATACATGATAGAAGTCGAAGACAGACATTGAATTAATGAAATAAATTAACCAAACATTTTGTTGATTATTCATTTCATTTACAATTCTCATGAGATTTTATGATTTCGGAGGAATTAACCGTTTGCTGGTCATGTGCAATGATGAAATACTACAGAAAATTTTAAAGTACAATTTATAATACCTAAATACAGTATGTACTTAATTTCCAATTTAATTATAATGTAATTTCATGTTCATGTTCAACGAGTTAAAAAATTATGTACTTAATCGAAAAACGTAAGTGACGCAAATTCTTAATGTGCGTTTCCGTTGAGGGACCACATTACAATTTGGGCTTTTGTTTGCGTCAGCCTTTAGTAAAGGTTGTCAAACAATTGTGAATTAAGTAAATATCAAGTATTTTTTTCATGTCTGTAAACGGTTTGTTACAGAGTTCCTAATATTTTTTTGAGATTGTTTCTATATGTTAACCTGATTACAGTGTGTTTAGATATTTTATGTGTGCGATAAATGACTGGGACTCTGTTATTCCTCCTTTAATAATACCATAATTTAAAACACAAAGCTGATAAATATAAACTTATTGAGTTGATTCAAATATTTGTATATTTAATCGAATGGCAAAACTATAAGTTTTAAGCCCATAGTCGGTCATATAGGTCGGGTGATAATCAAATATAATGTAATACGATACAGCACAGCTGCACTGAATTATGGTATTATTTTATATGAAAAGTGTACTAATCAAAATTATTTTCAGGAATACAACATGTAGGCATAATTGAAAATGTTTTTTATCTGTAAAGAAAGAATGTACCTATAGACCGAGATGTTTATGCCCGCCAAAGCTACATCGTTTGCCACACGCGCCCCTGCACTAGTTCTTAATTTAAAGTAAAATTTTTATACAGTGCCCCCTCAAATATTACCATTCGAGTTTGGTGATGAACCAGCAAATGCAGGAGACATGGCTTCCATATCTTGCGCATTAAGCAAAGGCGACCAACCCTTAAACATTTCCTGGGTTCTTAATGGACAAATAATACCAAAGAACAATGACATGGGAATCGTATTAACCGTTATCAACAAAAAGACCTCGATCCTTAACATAGATTCCGTAAGTGGTATACACAGGGGCACGTACCTCTGTGTGGCGACGAACATGGCTGGCTCAGTTAATCATAGCGCTGTACTTGAAGTTAACGGTACTCATCTTAATAACGTTCAGCTTGCTTTTTTCGGTTATGTAGTGTGCATTATCCCAAAACCTAAACCCTTTTTAAATATAAATAATTTGATAATAGTCCCACCACAAATTACGCCCTTCGAATTTGGAGAAGAAATTCTGAATGAAGGAGAAACTGCATCAGTGTCATGCGTAATGAGCAAGGGTGATCTGCCGGTAAAGTTCACATGGCGTTTTAATGGAGAAGAAATAAAACCGCGCAACAACCTTGGCATTGTCCTCACAAACATCAGCAAGAAAACGACGATATTAAATATAGAACCCGTAAGCTCAGTTCATCGAGGTTCTTATACTTGCGAAATCAAAAACGAAGCCGGCGTAACAAACCACACGACGATTCTTAGCGTTAACGGTCCGCTTTATTCTTTATTAATTTAATATTTGTTTTAAATGCTTTTTAAAACTACAGTTCCTCCCCAAATCTCACCCTTCGAATTCGGCGACGAGCCCGCCAACGCTGGTGATACCGCGTCGGTTCAATGCGTTATGAATAAGGGTGACCTACCAGCTAACTTCTCGTGGAGTCTAAATGGAAGAAAAATCGCTCAGAATAATAACATTGGAATAGCTATTGGAGGCATGGGACGGAAGATGTCCATACTCAATATTGATTCCGTCAATGGCACCCATAGAGGGTTGTATGTTTGCTACGTTGAAAACCTAGCTGGTCAAGTCAACCACAGTGCCGCGCTGGAAGTTAATGGTTCTTCATCTTTTCATTTCTATGTAGTTTCGTAATTATTTTTTATGTACGTTTGGTAACTTACACTAAATAGTAGCTTCCTATAACAGTTCTACCCCAAATCCATCCCTTCACCTTCGGAGAGGAACCAGCTAATGCGGGCGATTCAGTCGGAGTACAATGTATGGTGACGAAGGGCGACACGCCACTTAATATCACCTGGCATTTGAATGGAAAACCAACCAGTGACATTCAGGGAATCACCGTGACTAGGATCGGTCATAAGTCAAGCACTCTGTCTATAGACTCAGTAGCATCTATACACACAGGAATGTACACTTGCTCAGCCGCTAACAGAGCCGGTCATGCTAATTACTCAACTGAGTTGGCTGTTAACGGTATTTACACCACTATTATGACGACATGCATCATTTTAACTAGTTGCTTTGTTTTCCGATTCTTATCCATACCCTTTCCCATGTTTCCCTTAAAAAAACGACATCCGCGAAAATCTCATTTTCTAATATGATATGATCATATTTTTTATCAATCAAAAATCTAGTAAATTAAACACTCTTATGAAACCTCTAATATACGTTGGTTAAAATAACATTTAAGATGTTTTAAGTTCAGAGTAAAGCTATTAAATTTATTTCTTTTACAATTAATAATAACAAACTATTCTATAGTTGTGCCGCAGGTAACGCCCTTTGATTTCGGGGAAGACATACTCAACGCAGGTGATACAGTATCTCTAACATGCACCGTCGGCAAAGGGGATTTACCGTTGAAAATTCACTGGCAACTAAACGATCAAATGCTTAACTCGGGTAATGGTGTACTGATTAACAGAAACGGAAAAAGAATATCCGTTTTGAGCATAGAGAATGTTCAACATGAACATATTGGCAATTACACTTGCATAGCTGAAAATGAAGCCGGCCACAGTAGCCACAGTGCGGTCCTCAACGTAAACGGTATTAGTGATAAACACTTCCGAAAGTTGCTTAGCTTTTATTCGCACGATTTATAAATTGTTTGTTTATTTGTGTATTTTATAACTTGTGTTTCTTCCTCGTACACAGACCAAGTCCTAAATTAAAACTTTCATCATCTGCTCTCTACGATTAGGCCCGCCGCACTTTGGACGCGTTTTCGTACTAATTTGAGTAGTGCCAATACGCACGAAAACTCCCGAAAGATTCCGATTCTCCACATATTATGGGAGCGCGCACACTGAAATCAATCTGAACATATTGGGGGATTAATGCGCTATCGGGCGTAGAAAATACAAAATTACCTGAAGACTGCCATCTTGACAGAGAAACACGTAATCGGTATGCGCACTCAATTTGTACGACCAGCTTCGTATGTTTACGTGCGATACAAATTCATATCCAATGTGCGGCAGTCCTTAGACTTTAGACTGTAAATCCACTCTGTGTTTAGCATAAAACGATTCGGATACGTTATGTTGTTATAATACAAAAAAGTTAATTACATCGTGTGTGGCAAAGAACAATAACAACACAACGCCATAAAATATAAAACCTATGTCTCTATAAAAACATGATGAGATTTTTTTTATTGAAATTATCATTACTAAACCAAATGGCAAACACAATTTAAGAAAAGATTTTCAAAATTTCAATAATAATAAACTCTTCAATCAAGTCTACAAATTCATATTACTATTAGAGTATGCGATAAAACAAAAAAAAACACGTATTGTCTGTTCGCCACATATTCAGTTTCGCTTCTCAATTAATTCCTATTTCCTCTGCAGTCCCTCCACAGATTAAAAGTTTTGAATTCGGCGAGGGACCAGTAAACGCTCAAGAAATGGTTTTGGTTACTTGTGCCGTCAGTAAAGGCGATTTACCTTTGACAATAGAATGGTATTTCAATGGAAAACCTGTGAAATCTGGAGATATTGGAATCGTTCTTGTGAACACTAAACGCTCAAGTCAACTTAACGTCGACTCTGTTAGCCACCAAAATCAGGGAAATTATACTTGTGTGGTAAAAAATGAGGCAGGCTCCATGAATTACTCTGCAGAATTATTCGTCAACGGTACCTTTGAATTATTGCATTCTGCCTGGTAGATGATGTGTTTTGAGTTTTTTATTTTATTTTTGACCTTTTGTAACTTTGGCGGGCCATAAAGTTGATTGTCTCTATCTAGTCTTGTCATTATTTAAAAATATACACAAAGGAAACATTCAGGTCCATATCAAGGCACATAACATTTTTATTAAACTTCTAGGAAATCATATATTTCAGTGGCACCAGTAATAACTCATTTTGAATTCGACGAATCAGTCTTTTATGGAGAAGGTGTTCAAGTCATGTGCCATGTGCCAAAAGGAGATAAGCCCTTAAATTTCAAGTGGACTTTTAGCGGAGGAGATGTGAGTTCACTAGCCGGTCTAAACATCATGAACGTGGGAGATAGGGGTTCAGCTCTCATAATCCCTGCGGTGACGGCTAAACACGCTGGCAATTACACATGCACCGCCTCTAATATTGTTGCCAGTGCTAGCCATCACTCCACGCTCAATGTCAAGGGTATACGGTCTCGGTGAATTGTCTATGCTTTTGCGTTCTGTTCTCCCTTACACTATTCCTATACGAATAATTGTAGTTATAAACAGTATTATAAAACAATTACCAAATACCTAGAACATTTGACCATCTCTTTCAGTGGCACCAATCATATCCCCATTTGAGTTCGATGAGGCCGTTTTTTACGGTGAAAGCATACAGATTATGTGTCATATTCCGAAAGGCGACATGCCACTGGACTTAACTTGGTCATTTCAAAACAAACAACTAAAAAAGTCCGACGCAGTCGTAATCACAAAAGTAGGAGTTCGAAGTTTAATTTTGGCCATCCCAGCTGCAACAGAAAAACATTCCGGAAATTACACTTGCACAGCTTCCAATATTGTAGCCAGCACCAACCACACAGCTACATTAAACGTTCAGGGTACACTGGTTACTTTAGTGTGTTATCTTTGTTTTATTTATTTTTTATTTATTTGTTTGCCCTCACCAGTTCCTCCGCACATCGTTCCATTTACGGCCGAAGAGCCAGTTTTCGCCGGAGAGTCTATACAATTGGCGTGTCATGTATCAAAAGGCGATGCCCCTATAACAATCAGTTGGAGTTTTCATGGCCAGGAATTGTCCTCACATCAAGGAATTGCTACGATGAAGATCGGCGAACGGACATCGTTACTGACGATATCTAGTTCGCAAGCTAGCCACAGCGGCGAATATTCGTGCCACGCCGCCAACCGTGCCGGCCTGGCAGTTCATTCGACCACAATTAATGTTCATGGTATTCCCAAACCCTGTTAGCCGCCCTAGCCTCTCGCACGCTGCACGCTTGACTCTGCAATAATTTTGGCCTTCTGGATTAACAGTATTGCCATACATCGTACCCTTCGAAGCGGACGAGTCGGTGTTTGCTGGGGAACCAGTTCAACTCTATTGTCAGGTTTCCAAGGGTGACTTGCCTCTATCTATCAAGTGGCACTTTCATGGGTTCGAAAACACTACATCGCATCTAGACATTATGACGAATAAAATGACATCCCGTACTTCATTACTATCGATCTCTGCGGCGACTGCCAGTCACAGTGGCAACTACACCTGCGTAGCTACTAACAGAGCCGGTTCCACTAATCATTCAACTGCTCTCAATGTTCATGGTCAGTTTCATTTGTTCATCATTAAACAAGTTTTGTTTTAATTTCATCACAGCGAATCGATGCTTCTAAGATTTGTTGACAGAATCAGCATGTATTCTGTAAGCATGTCTAAAAGCAACGTACGCTTTTTATTCATTTTTGTTTTCGTTTTCATTCCTTAACATTCATTTTACATCAGTAAATCCATACAGTAACGCCTATCTTTAACACTCGACGTCGATTAAGTATTTTAGGTAGTGATTACACAACAAAGTAAACGTCACTCAGGGTCAAAATCGATTGAAAATTTTGGATGATCTAAAACCGTAAAAGAAAAGTTTTGAAGAAATATACGAAATACCGTTTCACTCCGCATCCACAATAAATTGGGCTTGAACGTCATGCCAATACTACTAAAAATATAGGCGTCTTTAAACAGTATCAGTTTGCTTTATTTAACCTTGATGGTTCTCTTTGTCACATTAGTAATATCTCATTTCGTAATTGTTTCTTTTTTTTTTATTCAAGTGGTACCGCACATTATTCCGTTCGAAGTTGAAGAATCTATATTCGCTGGTGAATCCGTGCACCTCACTTGTCATGTGTCGAAAGGCGATCGACCTCTTCAAATATCGTGGAGCTTTGAAGGCCATGAAATTCCTTATCATAATAACATGGGCATAACGACTACTAAGTTAGGAGAGAAAGCTTCAGTCCTGAGTATTCCAACTGCTATGGGCCAGCACAGCGGCAACTACACTTGCACAGCCAGTAACCGCGCCGGACGCGCAAATCACTCTGTCCTCGTCAATATTCATGGTATTGGATGTGTTCCCCTAGTACAATAGATACTGTAAGAAAACTGTTTCATATGTGTATAGATATATTGCACGTTTAGATTTACATTTAGAAATCACATTTTCCTTTTATCAGTCCCTCCCCATATTCTACCGTTTGAGATCGAAGAATCCATCTATTATGGAGAATCTGTACAAATGACCTGCCACGCCAGTAAAGGAGACCGACCGATGTCTATTACTTGGACATTCGAAGGCAAAGATCTATCGACTCATATGGAAATTAAAACGATGAAAATGGCGGAGCAAACGTCCTTCTTGTCTATTGCTTCTGTGACGGGAGCCCACAGTGGAAATTATACCTGCATCGCAAGAAATAGAGCTGGAGAAGATAGATATTCCACTACACTCAACGTTAAGGGTATTTCCGCTAATGTCACAGCATGCGCCTTATATACGTATATACTAACGTTTCAATATTTTCTTTACTCAGTCGTCCCTCACATCAAACCTTTCGAGTTAGACGAGGCTGTATTTGCGGGGGAGTCTGTGCACCTCGACTGTCACATTTCGAAGGGCGATACACCTCTGAACATCTCTTGGAGCTTCCAAGGACACCCTGTCACCCGCAGAATGGGCGTAAAGACTACAACTTTGAGCGAACGCGTGTCTGTCCTCGATATACCTACCGCTTTGGGGCCTAATAGTGGCAACTACACATGCACGGCGACTAATAGGGCAGGCACCACTAGCCACACCGCTCTTCTCAACGTCATTGGTACTAAAATGTTATAGCTCGGATGTGCTTGTTTTCTGTTTAGTTCCTCCTGTGGTCCAACCTTTCTCTTTCGGCGAAGTCGCAATGAACTCCGGACAAGTAGTAACAACCCCCTGCTCGGTTATTGAGGGAGACCATCCACTTCGACTAAAGTGGCTTTTCGACGACGAACCTATTAAACCCAGATCTGGAGTAACCGTGTTTCACATAGGAGAGAGAAGTGCTATTCTTAGTATAGCATCAGTAGCACACAATCACGCTGGAAACTACACTTGCGTTGCGGAAAACGAAGCCGGAGTCCACTATCACACGTCTACTTTGATAATAAACGGTGCTTGATTATTTCTGGTTTCTGGTGCTCGGTAAATTAGATTTATTTTCTGTGTCCTTATCGTTTTATATTCAGAAGTTTTCGGTTGTTACTCAAATATATAATTATCCAATTTCACTTTAAATTTATAATGACATTCCAGTTCCTCCCAACATCTTGCCATTCACATTCGGCGAAAAACCCACCCACGTCGGAGAATATTTACAGGCTGCATGCACTATAAATTATGGTGACCTTCCACTCACTATTACGTGGATGTTTAACGGACAATCCATATCTCAGAGGAATAGCAATTATGTTATAAACAATTCCAAACGGAGTAGCTTACTAATAATAGAATCTGTGAACGCAAAACACGCCGGTTCTTACACATGTATTGGAGAGAATCGTGCTGGCCGTAATACCCATTCAACAGACTTAGTTGTTTACGGTTAGTCTCATATTAGATACAAACTTATTATTTTGTCATTTAGATAAACTTTGTTTCAGTTCCTCCCAAGATTGCACCTTTCAGTGCCGGCCCAGAACCGGCTTTTCTCGGGGATTATTTTGCTCTTCAGTGTATAGTAACTCATGGGGATCAACCGGTTCTTATTGAGTGGACGGTCAATAATCGATCTGCCAAATCTATTCCCGGAGTTCGTGTTAGTAACAACGACCGAAGAAGTAGTGTATTGACAATAGAGTCCGTGGATGCAACGCACGCAGGGCTATTTAATTGTACTGCGAGTAACGCTGCGGGCATCGTTTCGCATACAACCGAATTAGTTGTAAAGGGTGCGAACAAAAAGTGACTATTTTTACGCTTCTGTCCTTTAACCTCAAACTTTCATTTCCTAAACATTTTACACTTTATCATAAATTTTTTACTGTCCTAGTTCCACCGTTGATAATGCCGTTCAATTTCGGTGAGGTGCCATTCAACCCGGGTGACACAGCTTTAGTGAATTGTGTCGCCACCAAGGGAGATCTGCCTCTCGACATCTCATGGACGTTCAGCAGCGAAACTATAGACTCAACCCTTCAGAGAGATATCACGACGATGCCTCTAAATCCTCGTGCTTCCATCCTCACCATCAACTCCGTGAGCGCAAATCACCAAGGGAACTACACGTGCATCGTGCAGAACGCGGCCGGCCGCGTAGAATATGCAGCGACACTCGTCGTCAACGGCACGTCTATACATGATTATGCTATGATGCCAACTGAATCGTTAATATGGGAACTAACATCACAATATCGCACCTTGAAAAGAACAGTCCGTTCACAGTCACCGTTCTATACCTCTTTTCTCACTAGTCGCTAACATTGCCTGCCTCGACAATATCCTAATTGATCTAACCCGAAAATCTATGGTTGTTTCCAGTATTGCCTCGCATAGTTCCATTCTCGTTCGAGACTCCGCTGTTTGCGGGGCAGGCCAGTCAAGTTACATGTTTGGTCTCGGAGGGCGATCAACCTCTCGATATTCAGTGGTACTTTGAAGGGCAACCTTTGAAGGAGAAAGCCGGTGTGACGGCAACTAAAATTGCGCAGAGAGCTTCATTGCTTCTGATCGACCCAGCGGGTTGGTCGCACAGCGGATCGTATGCGTGTATTGCGCGCAATGCCGCTGGCATGTCCAACTATACCGCCTCACTAGAAGTCCATGGTATACATCACGCATCTGTGTACCCTTCATTCCTAGCACGGACCAGCTTTGCGTAGATTCAATATTGTATGCTTTAAATATTCTGTTACTTTTAATGACAAAATAGATTCAAAATATCGATAATCGGTAGAGAAATGAAACATTTTCACTTCAATCATTACTGTCTTCATTTGTTTAACACAAATCACATTTAGGTGATTACATGACGTTCTCTATCTCTAGACAGGGTTTAGATCAATCGTCTTGAATGCTTTCGATAGGAACCGGCTGCGGCTATCATCGACGTATCCTTTTCATCCTCTCCTTGCATTTTATTTGAATCCTGACACTATCCTCTCCTATGGGTTCCCTTCTTTATATTTGTTTCGTTACATAATTTGCGTATTCGCCATTGATTTAATGCTTGTTGCTTGGCTTACTAACGTTAGTATAATGTCTGATGAAATAATTTGTTTATACTTATAATATAATTTCAGTCATGCACAAGCAAATTATTTCATCAGAATTATAGTGCGTTGCTTTTGTTGTTGATGGTGAGGTGTAGATGTGCTTTTTATTTATAATTTATTTTATTATTTTTATTCAAATCCAATTTAATATTATTTGGTTTGTAGATTGATAATGCTTAATATTTATTTTGCAGTGTGTGAAATATACCTGAGTTGAAAGCTTCTATGGCGGCGCCTAAACGCACACGTTTTACTCTATATTTACTTACAAGGCTTAAAAAATATATTTAAATATCTGTGAAACTATATTCAATATAATCCAGTCGTTATAGGAGCTTTTCAAAGTACATAATATATTAAAGTATTATTGAACAAGAGTCAATGCTATTAAGTAATATTCATTTCTAGTTCGTCAGCCATTTATTATTCTTTTTAAAACGTAGTGTTTGTGTATACATAATAAAAATGTTCAATATACTTGAATATAATTAGAATGTATTTAAGTAAAGCCAATGACAAAATGTTCCCCTACCAAAAGTTTATTTAACCTTTTAACCGCCTCAGTCGGATAAATCCGACAAAAAAATCGTCTCTTTTTCGACCATGTCGGATATACCTGTGTCCGTTACATAAATAGATTAATAAAATTGTCGGAATATCCGACTGGGGCGGTTAAAGGGTTAAGGATAAGATTTTGTATTATGACAGCAATATTTTTTTTTTCATTTATTAAATGAAGAGTAAAAAATAATAATAATAAAAACAAGATCTATTCCTTATAAATAAACTAATTTATAATTTACAGTACAATTTTAGAAGACGTACTTTCTCAATACTTTCTAAAGGGTTGATTAAACTAAATACAGCATGTTAGCTAACGAAAGGCGTTCCCGTTAACCAGCAATACTATAAGGTCCGTAAATACAAAAAAAAACCAACCAAAATAAAAAACAAATTAACACAATAATTAAAAAAATTATACGTAAAAGCAACGCTTACTGTACATGCGCACTTGTCTATCAATGTGGAAAACACGGCAACATCGCATTTAACCTGTCTACCTTAATAATTGGGTTTTAAACAGGCCGTTCCGAATTGTGTCTCATTTTTTTTCGGATATTTTTATACTAATTTTTGTACTTTATTAATCTATTAATGATGTAGATTAACGGGTATAAGGGAACGCCCTCTGTTATTTTACATGCTGTATAACATTTTAAAAACAATAATTTAAATATTCTCAATGACAAATAAATCAATAAATAGAGAATGACATAAGTAATGAATTCCAATTTTTTTTTTGCTCCCTATTAAGCTGAAGCAAACAGCGCAGGTGTTATAACATATCGGTGATATTTCAGTTCCCCCCCGCTGGATTATTGAGCCCACTGATAAGGCATTTGCGCAAGGTTCTGATGCTAAAGTTGAATGTAAAGCCGATGGTTTCCCTAAGCCCCAGGTAACATGGAAACGGGCTGAAGGTAATTATAACATTTTGCTTTTGAATTTTTAGCACTGATGATAATTTTTGTTACACATGTTAATATCTCGTGTGACCCTTTCAGGTGATACCCCCGGCGATTACAAAGATCTTAAGCCAAACAACCCTAATGTAAAAGTTGAGGACGGAACATTGACCATTGCGAATATCCAAAAGACGAATGAGGGTTACTATTTATGCGAAGCTGTTAATGGAATCGGTTCCGGATTGTCTGCCGTTATTCTTATTAGCGTTCAAGGTAAGTAGTAATGAAAGTTATGCTAAGAGCTGTGTGTGCTCTGTGCTTAATGATATTAATCGTTGTAAAATTTTAGCGCCACCCCAATTCGAGATTAAAATGAGGAACCAGACTGCCCGCCGAAGTGAACCAGCTGTACTGCAATGCCAAGCTAAAGGAGAAAAGGTAACAATAACCAAATACTTAATACTCAAAGAGAAATAACCCCAAAAACCTACTTAACCATGATAATTGATTGCAGCCAATCGGTATCATTTGGAACATGAATAACAAACGTCTCGAGCCCAAATCTGACCCGCGCTACACCATTCGCGAGGAAATTCTACCCGGAGGTGTTGTATCTGACCTTAGCATCCGAAGAACCGAACGATCAGACAGCGCCCTTTTCACTTGCGTCGCCACTAACGCTTTTGGTTCTGATGATACCAGCATCAACATGATCATTCAAGGTAAACGATAATTTATCATTTCGTTATCACTATAGTAACGAGAACTTGAAAAATACTTAGCCTCATACATTTTACAGAGGTTCCCGAAGCGCCCTACGGCTTGAAGGTTTTGGACAAATCTGGAAGGACCGTACAACTGTCTTGGGCCGCACCTTACGATGGCAATTCACCTATCAAGAAGTTCCTTATTGAATACAAACGCGCCAAGGGCAACTGGGAAAAGGACATTGATAGGTATCCACACTTTAAGTTTTTCTGTTACCTGAATGACCTGCATTATACTATGTAACAAAATGTTTTAAATTTTCTTATTTTTGTAGGGTTCTTGTACCTGGAGATGCGACTGAAGCCGGCGTGTTTAGCTTACGACCAGCCACTGCCTACCACATCAGGATCGTTGCAGAAAACGAACTTGGAACTTCTGAGCCATCGGAGACTGTTACCATTATCACTGCTGAAGAAGCCCCTACCGGTCCCCCACAAGATTGCAAAGTTGATGCCGTTGACAAGCATACCCTCCGAGTCACCTGGAAGCCTCCCCCACCTCAAGACTGGAACGGCGAACTCCAAGGGTAAAAATAAACAAAATATTTCACAACTTTGTGTATTTGGTTTTGAATTGAATAATCAGATAATCCTGATTTTAATATTATTCAGATACTACGTTGGCTACAAATTGGCTTCAAGCAACAAGTCCTTCGTGTTTGAAACTGTTGAAGTATCTAAGGAATCTGGCAAGGAACATCACCTGGACATCCTGAATTTGAAGTAAGTGCTCACTAACAACCATAAAAAAACCCTAAAGAATACAAAGATTATAAAAATTACTCGTACAAGAAAGGTCTTTAGTCATTTGTCTCACGTGGTGATTACAGGCATAACAACCCTTTTCAAAAGAAGTCTATGTCATGTATTGGACTTTAAACAACTTTGTTTCCAGGACTTACACTCAATATGCGATCGTAGTACAAGCTTTCAACAAGATGGGATCAGGGCCTGTGTCTGGTGAAGTCCGGGCTTACACCGCGGAAGGCGCGCCGTCTGCACCGCCACAAGACGTTCTATGCACCACTCTGACCGCACAAACCATCCGCGTTTCGTGGGTCTCTCCTCCTCTTGCCGCCGCCAACGGACTCATTAAGGCTTACAAAGTAGTTTACGGACCTAGCGAAACCTGGTACGGTAAGTGTCACACAGCTTTTAATCGAAAAACATCTACGAATCTGGCTAATGACGCGACATCCGATGGAAACTGAACGGGCTCAATCAATTCACAGAATGGGACCGAGGGTCAAGATCTTCTGATACTTCTGCTGAGTGAAATGCATATAAATATATTGCGATTTATAAAAATAACTTATTTCGTAGACGAGAAGACTAAGGACACCAAGATTACGGCTAGCAGCGAAACTATTCTCCACGGACTTAAGAAATTCACTAACTATTCGATGGAAGTACTCGCGACTACTAACGGAGGCGATGGCGTACGATCTGCTCCTATCCACTGCCAAACTGAACAAGACGGTAAATGTTTTTATTCAATATCCTAGCCTTTTCCAAATTTGTTTCTCATTGCCTGTAATAGTTGTTAGATATTCATATGACTTCCTTTACTGACCAGTGCCGGTTGCTAACGTGGCACGAAAAATGCGAAGAATGGACGATTAATGACTCCACAATTCGATTAATCTCCGCGGCAGTTTAACCTCGGGTCCCTCTATATGTTTCACAAAAGTAAATTTTTTAATCCAATATTTATCAATTCCGTTACAGTGCCGGAAGCTCCTCGCGCTGTAAAGGCCCTGGTTATGGGACAAGACTCGATTCTCGTTTCATGGAGGCCCCCCGCGCAACCCAACGGTGTTGTCACTCACTACAACGTCTACACTCAAGCTCAAAATGCTGAACCTCATCCCAATAAGGTTTGTTTTAAATTTTCAAACGCCTTGGATTGCGCCGAATAAGGTTCAAAACTTTGTTTTGTGATCTTGGGACACATGAAGATCTAAATATGATTTTGATAACATATTTGAGCATATATTTAAAGCTTGGCGCGAAAAGGCTCAAACAAGGGGCGGAGGGGACGCTTAATTCTCAACATCGCTGTTCGCTGTTCTTAAAATCCAATCATAAACTAACAATGAATTTTGTATTTATAGGTACCTGCTTCCCAAACTAGCTACTCCGCCACTGAACTAAAAGCCGGCCGTTACGACTTCTGGGTTACCGCGTCCACTATCATTGGCGAAGGCCAGCCTTCAGCCACCGCATCCTGCAGCCCAAGTGACAAAGGTAAACCTTGTAATTTAAAAAATTAACAGTATTTAAATCAATTTGACTTTATGCATCGTTAAACTTGAAAGCTATATGGTTCTCTTTTTGTGTTCGTTGTGCGGTAATACATATTTTCATTCTCCACTGTCCCGTTTATTTCAGTACCCGCTAAGATCGCCTCATTCGATGAATCGTTTACCGCAACTTATAAGGAAGATGTCAAGCTGCCCTGCCTCGCCGTCGGTGTACCTCCCCCCAACATCTTATGGAAGGTAATTTGGAATAACTACGTACTAAAACAGTATTGAACGAATGATTTACTATTACGATAACACGACTTGTTATAATGCGACAGTAAAATTCTGTTAAGACATTCTGTTGACCAGTGGTGGCCTTGACTACTTCACTGTTCAGCAACATTCAGCTGAACTCAAAATATACCATGCGAAAATAGCCAAAGGTTCTTGCTATTTGAGATCGGAATACGGCTCAAGGCATTTGTTTCTTTTTGCTGTTTCAACCAATTCCCATGTATTTATATCGTTTTGTAAATTTCTAGGTGAAAGGCCATCCCCTGGAAGCATCGGAACGCGTCCGTCAACTGCCCGAAGGATCCCTGCAAATCGCTGGAGTTGCTCGTGAGGATGCCGGAGAATACTCGTGCCATGTTGACAACCAGTTTGGAACTGACACCGTTACACACACGCTCTCCGTCCTCGGTAAGTCTTACTTTGTCATATTCAAATATTATTATTTATATTTACTTATTTTCATAATCGGGAGATCCTATTTAGCAGATTTATTTTTAAAGGATTCGGCGTTTTAGCGTAATATAAATAAAATATACTTGTGTAATCGACAGACTATACTTAAAAATGTACATTTACAGGCTCTTAGTACGGCAATTTGAATAGTTCAAAAGCTATCTGATAGTAAAACAGCCACAGATTACTCATTTCCACGTTTTCTTTACAAACGTTTTTTTTATAAATATTTTTTCCGTTATTTAAAATACACATATATTATAACTCACCATTTATCCTGCCAGCTCCTCCATTCCCGCCCCAGCTCAGCATTGCGTCGTCGTCAGTCTCGTCTTTGACTCTTCGCCTGAAGCCGTCCGTCGATGTAGACCAGTCCCCCGCCGCCGGATACACCATCCACTACAAACAAGAGTTTGGAGATTGGGAAACCGTACAGGTAATATTACTAAGCGCTGCAACTTTAGGTTTACAGAAATGATTTGAACCGTTGTTAGTACGAAAATACACGAATATGATGAAAATAATGTATCGTTCATTTTCAGATTCCAAGCACCACTGACACTTACACACTAGAAAACTTGTTCTGCGGATCCAGATATCAACTCTACGTCACGGCTTACAATGGGTAAATACAATGACTACATATGCATACTTTCTAAGATCTGTACTCATAATTAGATAGATATCTACTACTTAGTCAGCCAGAAAGCAGTGCAGCCTTTCTTTATTTGCCAACTGCGATCATTACGGGTATTACCTAACCTATTTGCGACACCTCGCGTCTATCGATATGAGAATACAATTTTTGGTAATATCGATGCTAGTGTCCATTGTCCAATCAGTGGACTGCGATAGACTAAATTGCTTAATAACTATAACATCTACGTACGTTCTGTCCAGCATCGGCACCGGCGAGGCTTCAGACGTAGTGATCGCTCGCACTCGCGGCTCCAAGCCCCCCGTGCCCCGCGCCGCTGACTTCATCGAAGTAGGAAGCTCCTCCGTCACTCTGCACCTCAAACAATGGCTGGATGGCGGCTGCCCCATGAGCCACTTCGTCGTTGAGAACAAGAAGAAGTAAGTCATTCAAATAACTGTAGAATTCCCTGTGCCGTCGATTTAGCGTCTCTTATGTCAGTTCCACGTAGTTTTCTTTTTACCAACTACGCTTTAAAAAATGTTACATTACTGAACTAAATGTTACACAAAGTTTTATCTAGGCTTAACGCACATAATATCCGTTTATCATAGTTGGCCACGCGTCGCATCAGAAATATTCGTAAACAGTGTGCGATATGTGTTTGCGGTTTGATATTTACGTCTACGTTTAGGGCGTAGCCTTACTGCAATAGAATGCTGTCAGCCCCATTATTGATCATACACATAATAAAATATAGGTATAGCCTTCCTATACATCTCGTAATCATACTAAACAGTGAATGTTTATTATACCAGAGGCGCTGCTGAATGGAACCAAATCTCGAATGCTGTGAAACCTGGTGGAAACTTCGTCGTGCTCGGTGCGTGTTTGAACTACAAATAAATAATATAATTCGAAATAAAAAAGGTTGTAATAATTAATTTTAATTAATCTTTTGTAGATCTGGAACCTGCTACGTGGTATGTTTTAAGGATAACGGCCCACAACAATGCTGGATTCAATGTCGCTGAATACGAATTTGCAACTCTTACTATGACTGGCGGTAAGTAATCCTTTAGTTTATTTTGTTTTTAAATGATATATGCATGTATGTATTTACCCCATACGAGAATATTATGCATATTACACACAGATTATAGAACACAACATACTACGATCAAGTTATACAATTTTATTGCTTAATAACGGTTTATGTCTGCATAAACATCAAAAACGTACCTGAAATGCATTGCCTTTTTATTTCAATTTAATAATTCTTATACGTGTCTTTTAGTTATCAAAATATGTAGCTGTTGTAATATGGGCCTTGCATTTCAGGTACGATCGCACCCGCGCGCGATGTGAGCGGTGGATCTCTTACCCCCGAACAGACTCTCAAGATTATCCTGTCGCATCTTAACCTTATCGTGCCAGTAGTGGCCGCGATACTTGTCATCATTATTGCTATCGTTGTTGTTTGCGTTGTGCGAGGCACCAGGGACCATCACAAAGGTAAACATGTACTAATAATTGTGCCATTGTAGGAACTATTGCTCCGTTGCCCGGTGGTGGAATCGGCAGTGAAAAGGAACTGCCCCCTTGGGTGAGGGCTTGGCTAGAACCTGAAGTTTTGGTACCAATTCTGGCGACGATCGTGGTGTTCATCGTAGGCGTTGTAGTGATCTGTCTGACCTTGGCTCGCAGGAACGCCCCACACCGCCTGCGAGGTCAGAAGGACATGTATTGTATGTATGGTGGCATGGCTCACCGCTTTATTTCTATTTATTTTACCCGAATTCGAATTACCATACTTAGCGTTAAATTCCCACTGTTTTAATTAATCATCTAGCTATGAATTTTGAATACCAGCATAACTTAATCATCAATTATTATTTTTTAACAAATACTCATCCTTGGCATGCTGAACTAAGTTTACAGCTCTAATTTTGTATTTTAATTTACCAAATTCATAGTTTAATATTATTTGCTCTTCATAAAAAGCCTAAACAGAAACTCACTTTTTATCGGTGACATAACAAAATATCGTGTCATACAAACTGTCCACTAAGTATATGAAGCTTACCAAAGAGATGGGTCGCAGACGACGCAGTGTACAACGCATCGCAGGCGGCCATGGGCGGCGGCGGCGGCACGCTGGACAAGCGCGGCGGGCTGCGGGACGAGCTCGGCTACATCGCGCCGCCCAACCGCAAGCTGCCTCCCGTGCCCGGCTCCAACTACAACACCTGCGACCGCGTCAAGCGACAGGCTGTCATCAGTAAGTAAACTGCTGACCGACTCGATGCCGCCATGCTGCTGCAACTACCGCGATACTGTTCACTGCACAGTTTTAAATACAGTCGTGTCCCAAAGTAGTACAACAAAAATGCCTCAAAATGCCTTTGAACACTTTGAGCATTTGTGTTTTTTGCATAACTCACCCTTGTACTTAGTATATGGGTACAGATTCTGGTACAACGAGTAAATCGGGAACAACTGTATTACACTCTTGGCGATTATTTCTCACACAAAGCACTCTATGTTATCGAGTTCTTGGAAAATAAGTCTCTCCTCATCGGTAAGGAGTCATCGTGAATAGGACTCGAGGTAACGGCTATCTAAGCACTTAATATTTTCTTTTTCTTCTTTATCTTCTGCACGACTTACGCTAAGGTTCTTCTCTGTGCTTGATATAATTTCTTCCTTCCTTAGATATTTATGTGGTAAATGTAAAAACCGACTTACACACAAATAAATTAAGTAGCGAGTTTACTTGCCGACTAGGCGACTCAAGTAAAAAACTTCATTTGGATGTATATTGGCATTTGAGTTCAGTACTTGCTCAATTAAGTACACGAAATCGGCAATTTAACGCGCTACTTAACTTATGTGCATGTAAATCGGGCTTAAGGTGGCAGCTACTTAATTTAAGTTGTACATTTTCGCTGTCCACTTTAAAATTAAATGTCGGTACTTAAGAAAGGCATCAGGAAATTCAATAATTTTGATTTTTTGTAGATCCCGAGGTAATATTACTTGCAAGTCATAGAAATTCAATCTTCCTTGTTTATCAATTAAGCTTTGCATATTTTATTACTTTAAATTTTTATAATTTTCAGCTTGACGTTTTACCAATCTCGTCATATTAATATTGCTTAAAAACTATCTAAGTGTTTTTATCACTTTTCGTCTACGGTTATGCAGAATCTGCCAGAAACCAGATATGACGGCTTGGTACAAACGTTAATCCCCTAAATTACTGTGGTATCGTCTCGACGTATAATCTCACTCACTTCAAAAGCAATAAAGTACACTTTCTTTAAACAAGAGAATGGTGAGTCCTTGGTAGCGTTTAGTACGAAGTAAGTCTGGCTGAAAGCCATCAGTTGTCCGGTGCAGCAATAAAAGGTACTGTCGGCAATCTGCGACGTCATGTCTGAAGTGAGTGAAAAGATACAATGAGCGGTGTAGCGGGGTGTTAGCGCATGCGTAACGTTAGTGTGGTTCAGTGGGCGCGCACTCCACGTGGGACCCGAGGCGTCACCACTACGAGCGCGTGCGTCGTCCGCGTCTGCGCCGTGCGGGCTCAGGGGACACCGCCTCCACAGGTCAGTCGGTACCAGCATGCAAACATACACTGTGAGCATACAAGTAAAACCCGTCACGACTATTAGCAGAGGCGCAGATACACCTAAATTTGGTCGGCTAGAACAAGCTATGACCAAGCCCCAGACTTACAACCACCAAACCGGTATCGCTGTTCGAGTTTTTGGCAGAGCCCTACATCGCCAAACTCCTCATCCTCTTGTCATGTCAACCTAATACGAAAACTATAGCATCTTCGAAGTTCAAAGTCTAGGTCTAGCTAAATAGATTTACATGTAACTGCACCTCGACTATCAGCCATAACTTGTAAGGTAAATCCATCATTTAGACAAAAATTCTGTAATGATTATGCTTCAGCCGCAATGTGGAGCGAAAATTCGTGGCGTGTTACAGCGACAAAGAGTTCGTTGTTGGCCTTTGGCGAAGTACGCGATAACTGAGTAGCCACAAAGTCTAATTATTTTTTTATTTTCATGAGCTTTGTAGTTTCCTCAACTTGTCGCGACAATTTCAATAATAATCGTAATCTTTCGCGCCATTCTCGGCACGAGCGCAGCGCTCTGTCTTTTGGCCAACTGAAGTAGGGGCGAAGTGTAGCCACTCGCATAAACACTGCCGCGTCAATTCGCTTTGATGTGCGCCAATTTTCCGACATCGGAGTTATCGGCATTCGAGTTGGCGCGACAACGAAAAACTTTTTGTCAAAGGCCGGATCTACTGGCCACACTTGACGCGACAACGCGAACCTTCGCCCGATGTTCTATATTGCGGCCGAACCATTAAGGATTTCTGCAGAAAATTTTCTAAAAATATATACGGATAATTTATTTTTATGCTCATGTTATGGAGTACAATAAAGTGGTCTCAAGATTTGTATTATATATGATGCGTATAATACAAGTTATGATGACCATTATGGTTTTGTATTGAATGACAATCGTGAGATATTTATCAGAATGAACTACTACTAACAACAAATGAGTGAGTATGCGTTTGTTATTTATATTTAATTATTTTTGTGTGCATGATAGTGACCTATTATTTATTTTAATTTTATTTGCACTTTCTAACCCCAGTTTTATCTGCTTTTAGTGCAAAATGTTGACGTTTTGACGAGTTAAAATAATTATTTACCTAAACTAAGAAAAAGCGTGAATAACTACATATAGCATTGTGATTTATCTACATTCAATACATCTATTAGTTATAGAAACAATACATAATAATATCATTATCTATGTACATATAGTATTTTTGAGTGGCAACTAATTACTACACAATTTAGCATGGACTATCCACAATGAAGGAATAAAAGAACACTACAATTAATCCGCCCAAATCACTGAGTAGTAAGCAATCTGGAATACTAATTCGTACCTATATTTCCCCTTCGACATAAATAATACATCGCGACGCGGTGTCGGTAGAAACGTTTATCATTGGATAATCGCTCAGGCGTCATACGGCGAAGTGCTGTGTTTCTGCAAACATTGCATTGGTTTGAATTAACACTCCAAAAGTTTACTACACTGTACTCTGTACACGGAATCAACAAATAAACTACTAGCTAATTAATATATGTTTTATTGTGTGTCAGGCATGGAAGACGAGATCTGCCCGTACGCGACGTTCCATCTGCTGGGCTTCCGCGAGGAGATGGACCCCAGCAAGGCGCTGGCCTTCCCGCACCACCACCCCGCGCACGCCGGCACTCTGGCGCACCCGCACCCGCACCACCCCGCACACTCCCGCGCCGGCTCACAGAGCATGGTCAGTGCCCATTGCCCATTCTACTTAATACTAAACATAGTTTGACTATACTTTAATCTTCTAACACAAAAAGCTTTAGAGTAAGTCATTGTAATTTGTTTGCTAAAAACTAAAAATTGTTAATCTGGTTATTGTCCTTGCAGCCCCGTGCAAACAGCCGTTACGCCCGCAAGAACTCTCAGGGAGGACAGAGCGCCATCTACTCTACCGCTCCCGAGTACGACGACCCGGCCACCTGCGCTGAAGAAGATCAATACGTAAGAGGAGTTCCACAACCAAGATCTCTTTGTACCATTTGCATACAAATAAAATAGAACTTAGTCGAGGTCCTAGAGTTCTTCCGTGTTGCACAATTTTCTGTCAAAAAATAGGGCAGTCGATCCGTTCAGTATCTAAAATATTGAAAAGTTTCTTTGAATGGTGTACTCCTACAGAAATAAGAATTATTTATCCGTTATAGCCCGATATTGGAACAGAAAAAATGATTATCAGTCAATCAACTCAGCCTATCGCAGTGCATTGCTGGAAAGAGGCAATAAAAGTTATGAAATACAAATGTACATCTCTCTCAATACATAAAGAGAATTTTATACTCTTATCTTCGTTTAATTCTTTCATTTCTTTGTTCAGCGTGCCCGTTATTCCCGACCGATGTACGCCTGTGGCCCCGAGTACGACGAGCCTGCTTGTTGCGCACCTGAAGACGAACAATACACTGGCGCTTACGGCACTCCCTACTCCGACCACTATGGCTCTCGCCCCAGCATTGGTAAGATAACTTAACAATGGGTAATGATTCTAATTATGGACCAGCAAGTTTACAACAGGTAAAAATCAACCGACTTTATTGATCTAGTGGTCGCAATCGCGGTTGGCGGTCGTAAAACCCTGGGCTATACGTATACTCAGGTCGTGTTAAGATCGGGTTGAAATTGTGTCAAGATATGATAATGAGTTTTCCCTCTGTCCGATTGCCGAATACTTCTGCTTAATTACCTGTGACTAGTTATTTAAATTCTAAACAAAAAATGTTTTATAGGTACTCGCAAGTGCGGCGGATCTCCCGAGCCTCCCCCACCCCCACCACGCAATGCTAACAACGACAACAACTGTTCCTCCTCCTTCAATGAAAGCAAGGACTCGAACGAAATCTCCGAAGCCGAATGTGACCAGCCCCGCAACTACCCTGGTACGTAACTCACAATCAAACTAACATACTTCCACATCATTTTAACCTAATCATCAGAACGAGATACCATAAAGACAATTAAACTATAACAATTAAAAATAGGTGCAAAATGATCATGAACTTCTTGAATAATTCACCTCCCCAGCTTATATCTACAATGACGCACTGAGCTCATCTTTTGATAGGGACAAGTTTTAGATTATCAAAATAATGAAGACAAAAAATGCCTTTACAAATCAGAATTTTTATCTTGTAATATCATTATACCTAAATATAAAATGATTATTCTATGATATTACTTGATGTTTGCTTAATAATTTTACACACCAAGTGAAACATTGACTTAATTTATATAAATTTTAGATTTTAAGCTACAATTAATCTGAAACATTGTATGGACCATAAGTAAAATGAATTAAAGTAAAGTTAATGCCCCGTAAAACTTGCAACTAGAACAAAAAATCACATACACATTTGATATCATCCTTTTTCATTTGTTCCATACCATATTCATTTTAGAAAAATAACGTTTAGTGTTAATTTGAAATTGATTGTTGAATTGATTTATGCACACTTGGGTGTCACCTGAACAGAAGACGGTAAAATTTTGGATCAAGTTATTTGATTCTTTTATGTTTCTAATTATTGTGACTGACAGCATGCACCATTTGTATCCGTAATAACAAATTGAGTTAAAAGCTTCAAGATTAGAGTTCTTGTAATTGGCTTACCTATCCTTATTTTTCAAAATTATCTATTTTTTACAGTTATTTCGTTTCAGCACTTGACAACATTAAAGAAACACTATTTTTATAACATTTTAATCACACTAGCTTCGATTAATTTTGACAAGTGCAAGATTCAACAATGGGAAATTTCATTATTTTCTTTGAATAAACGTATCTCAACTTTCTATTTTATGTGCTTAGACGTGATTGTGTTAACTAATTCACTCTATTTGAAATGATTCTGTAGATATTTAGTACGTGTTTTGGAGATGGACATCCGCGATCAATAACCACTTTTTGGTAGAATTATATAAATAATAAAGTTAGAGAATAGAGCACGCAATGTGGTTATTGTTCGAGATGTTGTGTAGAAGGCGACTCCAGGTGTCGTGGCTAGTATAGAGCGCGTCGTGACTTGTGTGTTGTTGCAGTAAGGGCCCACACTGCCAAGGACGGCTTGCACAGCGAGGAAATGAGGAAACTCATTGACAGGTCAGTTTAATAGGCCTTGCACAATGTACCCCATAACACAGACACTTGTTTTTGTTCACTGTCTCACAAAACAAAATCCAAGCATTACCGTATTTGTATAGCACAGACAGAAATTTTGTACAAACTTTTAAAGTTCCTTAACTGCATTACACAGAATTTCTTCTCAAGTCTAATTTAGAAACCATAATCATAAATCTAAGGAAAGTTAACTAAATTAAGTATAAATAAGTGTCCCTTTCAATGTAAATTAAGATTATACAGGGCGTCCCACGACTTTGCCACATGGAGGGAAAGTACCTTAAATACTGTAGATAGAAAAAAATACTGAATGAAGACTTCATTTTTATTTTAAAAACAACACGAACTGCATTCAAAGAATTTTAAATAATCATCTGTCTGAACCGGGAATCGAACCCGCTAAATGTGAAAACAAAAAAAGCTGTAATTTTATTGTACTAATCGAAAGGCTCGATCAGATACATTTATTTCTTCTAAGTAACATAGCATCTAAAATAAAAGGAACACCATGAAATTTAACATATTTTAAAATTTTGTTCTGAATAATGAATACATTTTCTCTGATTATGTCGTGCTTACAACAACTGACTTTATCTACTACTTTCTGCTTTATTACTATTTCGAAGTATTATTTCAAATATTCACCATGAAAAAATAAATAAATCTAATCCAAATAAGAGATTATTAAAAGAGTTACAATTTGTATACAATAGGAAGAGACACATTTTGAGCATTTAATAAATTAAATTGTTTGTAGTTGCACAGTTAAGCGTATCTTATTATTTCAAATAAATGTTAAATTTAATGGTGTTCCTTTTATTTTAGATACTATGTTATTTAGAAGAAATAAATGTATCTGATCGAGCCTTTCGATTAGTGCAATAAAATTACAGTTTTTTTTTGTTTTCACAAGTAGCGGGTTCGATTCCCGGTTCAGACAGGTGATTATTTAAAATTCTTTGAATGCAGTTCGTATTGTTTTTAAAATAAAAATGAAGTCTTCATTCAGTAAATTTTTCTATCTACAGTATTTAAGGTACTTCCCCTCCATGTGGCAAAGTCGTGGGACGCCCTGTATATTGGCAAACCTACATGCACTGAATACACTACTAATACATATTAAGCCGGGTCCTTGTGTGTGCGCTAGCACGAGTACATTGTGACGTGATAGATATATTTACCTTATAAAGCATTGTGTACTAGTCTATGCTCGTTATTAAGCATGTGTTATGTTCTGCATCCATGATCTTCAGGAAACAGTAAGTCAAAGTATGTGAAAACGACCAATTTTTAAATGAATATAATCTACCTTATTTTTGCCTGATATTTTTGTTTCGTGATTAACCTTTTTGTGGCTAACATTCTGAACCAATGTGCACTAATATATTATTTTTTGCTCCAAGAATGGTAAGGCGAATAATTTATTTTTACCTCGGCTAGTTTGATTTTATTTCGTAAAGATTGCGTTGCCGGTAACAAACGCATGAAATGTACATACAATATATACCTATTAATTTATTTGATGATAGTTCAATAAGAAATAGAACAGAACCCTGGCACTTGTTACTTTTTAGTCCGTGCGTGATGGATTTAGTTGCTTATATCTACTATAAATATATGGTTATAAAGCATAGTTTCTGGAACCATATTTATTAATTAGCTACCTTTTAGATATACCATTAGATTTATTATAAAGCACTATAAAATACAGGCCTCCCGCGCGGACATTTTATATTAATGTTCCTTAAAGTAACTCAACCTCGCAGTGCTATGGTTTTATTTTAAATGCTTAAAATAAAATATGAAATACTTGTCCAAGCCTATCTAGTAACGGCTCGATCCTTTATTATTATTTCACTATAAAATAATAAAAATAGTCACTCATCCCGGAGCTGTTGTAAACATTGAAAAATTGAGTCGCAACGTGTCCGTTAATGTTTGTGAACATGTTTTCAGACCAGAAGCAGCCACCCCAATCCCCCAGCAAGCAGTCCACGGGCGGGGGGGACTCACAGCCTACGATACTGTGGCAGTGTAACCTGTAAACCGGCCCTGTGTCACAGCCCAGCGACACACGCACATTTTATAAATTAATTTAGTGGACCATTACCACCTTGCTGATGTACCGCTCGCAGGCTTACGCAGATATTTTTAATCAGTATAAATTTTGATTGCACCTTTGCTCTATGATTTGGTATAACATTCAGCAAGATGGTGATACTCGTGCCAAATCTACTCTTTTTTACTGTTTCATTTGTGTGTCGCATTTTTGTATTGCTATTTACTTTTAAATTTACCCCAACTTAGTTGGCTGGACATCTTTCTATTTAGTTATTAAACGTATTTTTTTCTTACTCTGTCTGTAGTAAAGTTGCAGAGTTGGGTTATGTACAAAGTAGTATCTACCTTCCCAGAGTAGATAAACCTATGATGCGTCACTGTAGTATTACCATATAAAAGCAGAAAATTATGGTTGTGGTAGTTATCTCAAATTGATATATTTGCTTAAATAGATAGGTGACGCGTTTATGTCCTGTCCAACACATTATATATAATATACCTTCATCCAACGTGCCCAACTTTGATATGTTTACTACAGATTTTTTTTGTAATTTAATTGTAGTTAATCTTATTTGTTTAGCTTAATTTAAAGAAAGCTTCAGTGAATATGCATTTGGTTTTGGAGTGGTTCGGATTCGATTTAAATTAAGCTCAACATGTAATAATGTATGTGATATTTTGTATTTTTATCCCATTTTTAATTTTTACATGGAATAATATTGACGTAAACTTTATTTATACTCTTAGGATGGTAATATTAGGTAACCACAACCGAATGGTTGTAACGATGCTTCCTTTTAACGTTATTGGTTTGAATTATTCTCTTTGTCATTTTCGTTATTGCCACGTCCTAATTTGTGTCAAACATGTTTGTTTTGATTCGCATTTATGCATATACCTACTATTTAGGATAAGCTTAGATATAAATTTCTTTATTAGTACCTAATTAATCAACTTTTAAACAAAGTACTATATAATCCGTAGCTAGTTAGTAACACGCGTTACGCAATATAATTATGTAAAATTTAACGGTAATCAATATTAGAACTACTCAAAAAATTAATGAAATAAGACATACAGGAAGCGTACCATAATAATGATAATATTAAACAGTTACCTATTTAGACAGCAAGGAATAACTCAATCTAAGACACCATCAAAAACGTAACAAACACTGCTGACATGGAATTTATAATAATCTTTTAAAATATTAATCTAGTACGTTAAGGTGCATTTTTATTAATCATAATCGTAATTTTATCTTTCTATATTACGCAGATGACTAGGTGTAAGACACTTGCGTGTCAGTTTCTAGGTGTTTCCCATTATATGTTGTGTATTGTGGTGTAAGCTTCGCAAAGTAGGCTTGTAGTTAGGTTTTCGCGACTTCCTAGCAACAGATTCTTCTCTTAACCTTCCAAATAGAGTTCGATTTAATGAAAAATCTAGTTAAAATTGAAGTGTGAACAAAATAAATAAAATTTATTCAAAATTATATGATAAATATTCAATTAAAATTTGTACCATAAACTTAATTGTATTGGCAGCAGAGGGGTTCATTGTTTATGATATTTTCGCTTATGTCGATGTGCGTTTGGTTTGCGGCTAGTTAAATGTAAGTTTCATAATTATTATTATGGCGTTACGACATCGATAACCACAGCTAACTAACTGTACCAAAGTGTTTGATTTGTGTTGAATAAACTACTCAAATGTCAACTACGCAATGTTGTTTCAATTCAATACCAATTATATAATTATTACTTATTACATTTATAATAAAATTTAAAATATAGCCAATATAAATAAAATACATATGTTCTACTGGAGACGGTGTTTATTTATACAGAAACGTAAATATTAAATAGTTCTTTTAACACTAACTGTTCGGTGGCAGTGCTGAGGGAACACATTAACCAGACGCAGCCTTAAGGATCTCTTCGGCGACCTCCACGGCGATAGCTGCTTCGGCCTTAGCCTGCAAATTATATTTTATACATTTAACAAAACACATTATTTTATCCACAAATTACGTCCACTGTCGAACGTTGCCCTCCTAATTGACTCAAGCGCATAAGCATGTTTACGGTTGTGAGGGAGTACTAACATTATCACCACATTTGGCAAAAAGATTGGTGATTGCAGAAGTTACTATTATCACACCGGAGAATACTGCAATTATTTTAATTAAAGAATTTAAAACGCCAAATCCTCTAACACATTTTACTGCGTATGTTAACTTGCGCAACCGACTTTCAAACTGTCGACACACCCGCAGCAAGTCGACTTCTTTAAAAGTTTTACGAACTTAGCGAGTAAAGGCGTGTAAAAATTGTGCAGTAAAACTTGCTAGTGGATTTGGCGCTTAAGAAATCCCAACTACAGCCGACAATATAATCGGTAAAATCCTGTAAGTTGTCTAATAATATCTTTTATGGGGAATATAGGAACAGCTATCAACAATAGGGAGTGCCACCGCTGCCGGCGCTCCGGTTGCTGGTTTTGATTGAAGTGCTAAATTTGAGGAGTGTTCATTTAGAGAAGTGCACATTCTGCATCAGGCCCTCTGTGAGGTTGAACTGCGCTTGCCGTAATCAGTCCGCCGATGGGTTTGCCCATTCTGGACAGATCGAGGCCCCTCCGTGCCTCGAAAAGAACATTATATTTTTTTTAAAGAAAACTTTAATTATCACTTATTCCAATTTCCAAGTCTTGTCTTCCCAAGGACTTGGTAATTAGAATCAATAGAACTTATATCTTTCTTATTGACGCATTTGCAGAAAGCGTAGGTAAAAAGTCTCTGCTGTTAAGCGACTCAAGTCCATTCACGATGATGGCCGACAGTATAATGACAGATGGAAAACCATCCTTATTTTCCCATCATTAATATTCATCTGTCTAGCAAAATAAATGAATATATTAAAAAAAACTTTTTTTTTTCTTGTCCTTCTATAGTTAAATCTGTCTGCTAACTAAGGGTATTGTATTTGTTTATTAAAAACCCTTGAATTCTTCAGGAATATGATGATATGATAACATAATGGAAAATTAATATTATTGAATAAAAAATTGGCAAATTCAAAAATGTTTTCTGCAACTTTTGTAGACAAAGGAGTAATCTATCTATGCATATATAAAAGTCTATCCGTAGCTTACCATAACATCTAGCTAAGTTTCAAGGATTGATCAGAAAATTTACCGAAAACAGCTTATTTATAGCTTATTTGTAAATACGTCCTAAAGTTAAGACTTCTTAAGTAAAGTATCACCTTCTCGTTAGCAGCAGAGTTTAGTTCAGACTGAGCTTTGCTGAGGGATTCCTGCGCCGCGCCACGGTCTAAGTTTTCCAAGGGATGCGCTTCTTCAGCGAGAACCTGAAAAATTACAAATGTTTTTAAAGAATGATCCTGTATATATAAATTATATTTGCCCCTACCCGGATTTGCGGAAAGGATTTGGGAAGAGAAGCTTTGCTAACTTGTGCACTGGCACTGTTAACACGACATGAGCGGGGCGGATGTGCATGGCCTTTGGCTATCTGTGAATAGTATGTGCTGCAGGTAAAAGGTCGACATGAGCAGCAACCAAATAAATGTATTCGCGCAGCGTAATCGTGGACAGGGTGCGCCGCAATGCGCTGGCTGCTTTATATAGATTTATTTTATTTGTTACCAAAAAATACAATACGCAGATTGACCTGATTGAATGAATTGAATAATTAATGTGGTCAGAAAGGTACAGTGACAAGGATTATGATAGATTCTTCAGTTTTGTCAAGTAGTAATGATTCAAGGTATTACCACAGTGTACCTACTTACTACATACAGTGGGTCAACGCCCATACATTTGACAGGTCCTATGAAATGTCAAAATTGGTAACACTTGTCAAAGGGTTGTCACATAAAATAAATTACACAAACTTTATCAAACATACGTCCAAATTAATTAACGTTTTATAGAAACAGTGACACGCAAAAAGAAAACCACGCATGCGTAATTTTGACGATTGACAAAATAATGCAAAGGTATGTAGCAGCAGTTTCGCCATCTTATCCTGGAATACTAATATTATAAAGAGGTAGAATTTGTTTGTTTGTTTGTTTGTATGTAGGAGGTAATCTCCGAAATTACTCATCCGATTTCAAAAATTCTTTCACCAATAGGAAGCTACGTTATCCCTGAGTGCTATAGGCTATATTTTGGGATCAAAAAATTAGGGATCCGTAAATTAACGGGAGCGAAGCCGCGAGCAAAAGCTAGTCCTGGAATATTCTAACAATATTTAAAACTACAAATTTTGTCGCGGTTACAGTCGCAGTGGCTAACGCTTGCAGGGGTAGGTAAAAGAGTCATAAATTATTCGCAAGTCTACGATGGAGTCATAGAAAATTACTTATTATTTATGGTTATTACTTCTATGGTTTTCGTGGGTGCTGATGCCGGAAATAAAGCCTAAGTATTCCTCGATAATAAAAGGCGGTCAAAAAAATTTACCAGTTAAATGAGATTTGCCAGGTAAAACGTGGTCCCTATCTTGGTGTTCGAGAATTGATCTTGTTTTTGTAATCAGCGTCTCTGAAAATCATGGATTTGACACCCATGACGGCTAATTTGAATTTTTTTATGGCCGCCATCTTGCATATAGATTTTGACCTCATTTTCGGCATTAGCATCCCCGAAAACCATGGAAATGACACCCATGATGGTTAAATTGAAATTTTAATAGCCGCCATCTTGGAAATAGATTTTGACCTCATTTTCGGCATCAGCATCCCCGAAAACCACGGAAATGACACCCATGATGGTTAAATTGAAATTTTAATAGCCGCCATCTTGGAAATGGATTTTGACCTCATTTTCGGCATCAGCATCCCCGAAAACCATGGAAATGACACCCATGATGGTTAAATTGAAATTTTAATAGCCGCCATCTTGGAAATGGATTTTGACCTCATTTTCGGCATCAGCATCCCCGAAAACCACGGAAATGACACCCATGATGGTTAAATTGAAATTTTAATAGCCGCCATCTTGGAAATGGATTTTGACCTCATTTTCGGCATCAGCATCCCCGAAAACCATGGAAATGACACCCATGATGGTAAAATTGAAATTTTAATAGCCGCCATCTTGGAAATGGATTTTGACCTCAATTTCGGCATCAGTACCCCCGAAAACCATAGAAATGACATCCGTGACGACGAATTTGACATTTTTGTAGCCGCCATCTTGGATTTCGACTTTGACCTCATTTTTGGCATCCGCACCCCAGAAAACCTTGGATTTGACATCCATGACGACTAAATACTAATTTTCATGGCCGCCATCTTGGATTTGGATTTTGACGTCATTTTCGGCATCAGTGACCCCGAAAACCGTGGAAATGACTTCCCACGAACAATCATTTGAAAATGTATGTATGCCGCCATCTTGGATTAGTAAACAGACTTTAAAATAAAATTCTCGTAATAGGTACACATACATAATCATTATTAAATTAATATAATTTCTATGAACGATATCAATCAAATTTGAAATCAAAAAGTGCGAGCCCTGGAATTTATGTCCCGAGTAGCAGTATGGCTACTCGGGACATAACCTCCGCCCCTTCACCCCGCAACCCCCCGCACGATTGCTCTGTGACAATGTTCTACGTTGACCGACTGTAAGGAGTAAGATATAGGTAGACTGTGGTATTACTATCTAATAGAAACTGCACCTATCACATACAACCCCAGGAAGACCTTGCAATTAGTGATGGGCAATCCACCCACCCCGATTTAAAGCCAGGTGGGTTTAAACCGGATGTGTTGTGGTTAAAACCCGACTTCCACCCAAATTACAGTTGGGAATGAAAAATAAAAAATGCTTAAAAATTGCGTTTTTTGCCAACTTTAACCTTTTAACCGCCACGGATGTCTATGGACGTCAAACTTTTGAACTGAAAAAAAGTGGTGTTTTGGACGTGCCATGCCGTCGCAGGCGTCGTGAGCACGTTTTAATTGGACGTCCATATACGACCGTGGCGGTCAAAAGGTTAAAGGGCAATATATCGTTAACTATTAGCTAAGTATAGAAAAAAATACTTAGGGCAGGAATCGTAGGGAATTTAACTGCCTACAAAATTGGTCCGATCTATTTTTGGCGTAAAACCCATAGATAAAAGTTATTTAAGAAAAACTCATTTTTGGGGTCTTTAATCCAAGATGGCGGAGCGCGCCGAGGTCACTCAAGGTCGAAAACTTGAATTTTTCATAGGGACACCTAAACATATCCAAAATTGAGGACTGACGGATCTTTTGCAAGGTAAAACTACCTGGCGACTGAGCTATTATCTCATAACATTTTATTTTACCCTCCCTGATGATCCCACTAATCTTGTCTAGAATGATGTAAGATAGATAGTGTTTCAGAATATGAATAAAAATCACTGTTAAAACATATATTTTTTAACATCCCTAATGTAATTTCATCAAATCAAGTAAATACCCAATTTTCTGGGTATTTATTGCTTACGGATGTTTACCAAAACATCAGGTTTAAACCCGGTGGATTGCCCATCTATACTTGCAATGAAATATACTGACTCTCTGAAATAATTATGGTTTCATAACTAAGCAACTAAAATTGGTTTTATAATAAGAATGACCTATGAGGAGCACCTTATTTATGATCAAATATTTTATGCATTAGAAACAAACATACCTGAACAGAGGAATCATCATTGACTGTGACTGTGCCAGAGGAAACAAAGATCTTAGTTGTCTTGCCATCATTTTCTGTCACGGTAACAATGCCAGGACGCAGGACAGCTAGAAAAAAAACATTTGTGTAAACTTTGATATCAAAACATGATTTACTATTTTGCATAATACCCTACATCTTCGTAGTTCTAGCATTTGAGGACAGAATACTTTGTCACTTAACTTACCTAATATGTTCTTGACTAGGTAGCCTAATTATGAGTGGAAGCCAGTGGCGACGGCTCCATACAACTCGATTCCTATCGGCTTCCCTTTCGAAATATGGCAAATACTAGTATCTATTATTTTCAATTATCATTTAAACAAAAAATTGGTCCGGCTTCCCTTTTAAGAAAATTCACCCTTCGCCACTGGTGGAAGCTATGCCACATTAAACAATCACTCCTGATTCATATCTTCTGTAGCAAGTACTAATACTTCAGTGATATGAATTCATTAGAAACATTGTTTTATTCAGTCTAGGCCTGAACTTGCTGTGATAACATCCATCAGACAATTTTAAAGTAATGCAAACTTTCATTTAATGTCTTAAGCCGGGTATCCACTTAGGTTCGCCGTGGTTTGCGAACGCGCCCGCTCCGCAAACCAAACATAAGGGATACGTCGTGATCGCGGAGCGCGACTGGAGCACGATCGGAGCACGGCGGAGCGCTCGGGAAGCGGTTTTTTGCGCGATCTCAAAGGGGAGCGCAGTTTGTTCGTACAGGAGCACTGATGTTGCAGCCTAAGTGTGTACACTGTACACGTTCACGTTCGCGGAGCACACAGTTTTCGCAAACCACGGCGAACCTAAGTGGATACCCGGCTTTACTTAGATCCTTGACAAATGAACCTGATTGATATTTGATGTCAGATTCCATCATTAGCAAAACCTAACATTCCTCGTCTTCTTTAACATGTTCAGTGCCGGGTGCCCTCTCTAGTCTCTCTAGTCGCAATCACGATGCGGGGTGCCCTTGTAGAGGGCTCATTTTAAATGTAATGATTTTTCTTAGAAAATACACCATCATAAAACAAGCAACAAGACCCCCTGAAAACACTATTTTATTATGTAGTAGTGTGTTTTAGGACACGGTTTTTAACCAAATGCCAAGAACCCTGCTCAAGGGTTCTCTCTTAGCGCAAACGTAATGCCGATGACGCTCCTGGAAGGTCCACTAACCATATGTATGGCAGCATGGCATATGAGGTGTGGTGGACTCAAATGAGTTAATGCACTCTAAAGAATTAGGCCTTCATGACCTTGATGTACTTACCGAGTGTCGGTACATGTTTGGGCAGGATACCAAAAGCTCCACTCATTGAGGGTACATCAACTTGCTTGACAACAATTTTGTCATAGAATACCTGGAGACATTAACATCAATAAATTAACAACCAAAGAAAGAAGAACAACAAGAATAAATAAGAAAAGCTAATAAGAATGCTATTAATAAGAATGCTTTAGCCATGAACCTCTTTTTAATGTTTGCCAGATTATTCTTTACTATACTTTAGAACAGAAATGTATGTACAATTGTTTTGTATTTATAACTGAAATTAAAACTTGTATACTCTTCATCAGAACAGACTAAACTTTTAAACCTAGTATGAAGTATGATAGGATTAAAAACCTTGTTGCCAGCAGCGAATGTGAGTGCCATATCATCGCCTTTGGGAGCATCTGCATAGTTACGGACTTGAAGCCTCCTCGCCACACTCCTCAACACACCACGGAATGCCAGAGCCATACTGTGAACAATTTATTTATAAACTTCTTTAATTAATTACTAACAAGCCTCTGTGCTACTGAAATCATCAATCAATGTTTCTTAAATTAAATTCAAACGGGAAAATACTGTCACGTAATCCTGAAAGCCATTGATTACATTTTTTCTGACTGACTACCATCAGAGTACCCAATATTTCAAAATGACAGTTGTACTGTTTTCATGGAATTTTCCAATTTATACTTTATTAACACTGGAAACAATATACATTATTTAGTTCTAAAAGAACAATTTATTTTTGGTAATCCTTGAACCATTCTGTTGGAGAATCTTCGTTTTCTAACCTACAAAATTAAATGATTAACCAGTGGACAATATTGTATTACGGATGGTGAAGACAAAATAATAATCAAGAATTAAAGATTACATTGAGGCATTTTATGGATGAAAAGGAATAAAAGTAATTTTTATCATGAAAACAATCCCGGATTATGTAATAATTATGATAGCAAAAGAAATGCTCAATATTATCAAAAAGTTTTAAACTATTAACAGTAACACACATTCTTTTTATTGAGTTTATATTAATTTGTCTTACATAGTTTTTGGTAGCTTAATTTATTGAAATTTACAGGAGAAACTCCGTTTTTCTCGGCACCCCCTGACTACACTTGACAGATAGTGAAGTGCGTTGCTTGAACTGATTAAACATCGACAGTATCGACATTAAATTGATTGTCTATACTTTCGATGGCGGATAAAACCTGTCGTCATGAATCTTACCGAAGAGAGTGATGAGGAGATTTACCGAATTCGTTTTAAAGTTTCAAAACTTCCAATAGGAAAGTCTCAAGCGGTATTCTACTGAGGCCAAATAACGCATAGCCAGTGGCCTCTTCTGTTAGTGACAATTGTGCAATAGTAGACATCCGCCAATATAATATTATGAAACGCACAATAGCTTGTCCACAGTCCATTGCAATATTGTACCTTAGTTTGTGATTGTAATACTTGCACGGGGCACCAACCTACAATGTTGCTAAAAGAATTAGCATTAAATTATTAAAAGGTCTTTACAACCTTATGAAACCTTATGAAAGGATATTTTCAAAGGCTGATGAGATCATGAAACGGAAAGAATACTCTTTCGTTCATTAAACAATATGCGTTTTTGTAAATTTATATGTAGGTAGACGTATTTATTAATACCTAAATGATTTTTTCCTACTAACAAAACAAAACATTCTAACAGTGTTAAGCGATCACAAGGCGCGATTTAGGGCAAACTGGCATTTGAGCACGAACCACGGCTATCTTTTGAACATCACTATATATGTTATAAATACGTCAAAATATATAACGTGTAAGTTGTTTATTTAATAGACAATAAATATTGAATAGTTTGCACATAACTATTTCAGATGATAATATTTTCTTGTTTCATATTTTTAGAGCGCGATTTTTTTGGAAGTCCGGTTTTATTATGTTAAAAAATAGCTGTTAACTGTATCGCGCAATGTGAGCGTGCGCGGAGCAGACTGTGCCTACATTTCAAACATTTTCATAATGTTTGGAACAATATTTACATATCATCATTCCTGTATTCCCTGAAGGGTTGGGCAGAGGTGTAATGAACACCTTCATTTTGCCGTTATTTTTATGTCCCATGTAATAGGGGGCAAGCTTATTGCCATCAACAGGACACAAATCTAGTCTCCGGGCGGCTACTAAGAAATTCCACACGAAAAACCGAATAACACTTTGCCCGACCTGGCGATTGAACCCAGGACCTCACGGTCAGCAGTCACTCTTGCGACCACTAGACCAATGATGAAGAATGTTTAGTAATAACATTTGAAATTAATTTTAATAAAAACGTTGAAAAATTGTGATTTTACCACGAATATCTCCTTCTATGACAGTTGAAAAGGGTGGTATACTGTTTTTACAGTTGTTGAGCCTAAACTATTTTAAAGTACTTACGTTCATTTCAGTGTGACTTTATACTTTAATAAATCAATTAATTAATAAATTTATGAAATAAGTACCTAGAGTTCGATTAATTAATTAATCACATGCGCAATACCATTGATTGAAATACGAACAAAAACAAGAGTAACAAGTAACATTTTAAAATTAACAAATACAGTTGCTTAGAAACACACTTTTCGTCTATACTGTATAAGTGCTTCAATATTTACCATCATTGAAAAAAGTAAAAAAAAAACCAAACAAGTGCGAGTTGCACTCGTGCCCTGAGGGTTCCGTACCCTCCCTTATTAGGGAGTTAAATTAAAAATAAATTAATTGTTTCAAATGATTTTCTCATTCATTCCTTTAACACATGCCATGTGCATCGCTTTTCTTATTCGAACTTGGCTCGACACACTGCCGTGTGACTAATTGAAGTGTTTCGCTTGACAGACAAAAAACAAATGAAACCAGAAAAAGTCGGATACGAAAATCGTACGAGTATTTCATGAATCCGATCAGATAGTTGGATCCGGTTCCCGGAAGACAGTATCGGACGTGTGTTTTGGCTCTCAGGACTCATCTTACGTTCTTCTTCTTCTATCGTGTCAGCACGAGCTATTCTCGTATCTTACGTTGAACAGAGTTTAGTCGGTTCCCAGGTATAGTCCAATACAAAAAAGTCTTCATAATGAAAAAAATAATACGTGGGTTTTGGCTTCGTTAAGGATATTTTTACACCAGTGTCTGTAGACAAATGATCTATGATCGCCAGAGAATAGATACGCCAATTAAAATGTATGGAACTGACATAACAGATCGCTTGACCGGTCGAAAACTTATGTCAATCCAGTACATCTGACGTATCGTTTCTATTCTCTAGCAATCATCGATTGCCATTTGTCTACAGACGCTGATTTGTTTATCCAGGGCCGGATTAACCCTATCAGGGCCCCTAGTCCCCTAGGCAATGCAATTCTCGGGGGCTTTCCTTACCATTTTCTTACTTTTTAATATATTTTTTTCTATTACAAAAGTCGAGTCGATCAGACAGACTCCTTTGGTATCCTGTTACTTCAATCTCTAAAAGTCAAAGTCTAACTCATCAGCCGACCGCACGCTAGCTGCGTTCCGAATTAACGCTTACCTTACCTATATCGTCAGATACAGCTATTTTTAGTTCTACCACAGTGTACCTACTTACTACATACAGTGGGTCAACGCCCATACATTTGACAGGTCCTATGAAATGTCAAAATTGGTAACACTTGTCAAAGGGTTGTCACATAAAATAAATTACACAAACTTTATCAAACAAACGTCCAAATTAATTAACGTTTTATAGAAACAGTGACATGCAAAAAGAAAACCACGCATGCGTAATTTTGACGATTGACAAAATAATGCAAAGGTATGTAGCAGCAGTTTCGCCATCTTATCCTGGAATATTCTAACAACATTTAAAACTACAAATTTTGTCGAGGTTACAGTCGCAGTGGCTAAAGCTTGCGGGGGTAGGTAAGAGTCATAAATTATTCGCAACTCTACGATGGAGTCATAGAAAATTACTTATTATTCATGGTTATTACTTCTATGGTTTTCGTGGGTGCTGATGCCGGAAATAAAGCCTAAGTATTCTTCGATAATAAAGGCGGTCAAAAAAATTTACCAGTTAAATGAGATTTGCCAGGTAAAACGTGGTCCCTATCTTGGTATTTGAGAATTGATCTTGTTTTTGTAATCAGCGTCCCTGAAAATCATGGATTTGACACCCATGACGGCTAATTTGAATTTTTTTATGGCCGCCATCTTGCATATAGATTTTGACCTCATTTTCGGCATCAGCATCCCCGAAAACCATGGAAATGACACCCATGATGATTAAATTGAAATTTTAATAGCCGCCATCTTGGAAATGAATTTTGACCTCATTTTCGGCATCAGCATCCCCGAAAACCATGGAAATGACACCCATGATGGTTAAATTGAAATTTTAATAGCCGCCATCTTGGAAATGGATTTTGACCTCAATTTCGGCATCAGTACCCCCGAAAACCATGGAAATGACACCCGTGACGACGAATTTGACATTTTTGTAGCCGCCATCTTGGATTTCGATTTTGACCTCATTTTCGGCATCCGCACCCCAGAAAACCTTGGATTTGACATCCATGACGACTAATTTACTAATTTTCATGGCCGCCATCTTGGATTTGGATTTTGACGTCATTTTTGGCATCAGTGACCCCGAAAACCGTGGAAATGACTTTCCACGAACAATCATTTGAAAATGTATGTATGCCGCCATCTTGGATTAGTAAACAGACTTTATAATAATATTCTCGTAATAGGTACACATACATACACACATCAAAAGTGTCTAGGGATCAAGCATTTTTATGCGGATTTCTTGAGATTGAGATGTGGCTTTGTAATAAATTTATGATTTTATAAATTTATATGGATCCTTTTTGGTGCATTTCATAATTTGAATCAGGAACTGTGAATCAAATTCGAGTAAAAGATGAAAATCAGCTGTCAATATTTTCCCTATAAAAACATACAACGCATTGAAGACATTATTAGTGCTACTGTTTCCCTACTACTGATTAAAACCAACGTTATTATGGAGCGGCGACGTCATTTAAGCAGGGAAGAAATGCTCAGAGCCGTGGGAATGATAGAAGCTGGTTCCCGGCAACGTACTGTGGCTTTAGCTCTGAATACAAGTCAGAGTGTTATCAGTCGACTTTGGACACGTTACCGAAGCACTGGTACCGTGGCTGAGCGCCATGGAGGACGGTATCGCTGCACCACACGGAGACAAGACCGATACATTCAAATCTTAACTCGAAGAGCTCCAACAATAACCGCCATGATGTTAGCCGTGAGGCTTCATCACTCTTCAGGGAACTTAATTAGCGACCAAACAGTCAGAAACCGCTTGCATGAAGTGAACCTTCATTCCCGAAGACCGCTACGGGTACCACCTATAGCAATGCACAATCGTAGGATTCGATATCAATGGGCTCTTGGACACAGAAATTGGGCAGAAGAACAATGGCGTTTCGTGTGCTTTTCTGATGAGTCTCGTTTTGGTATGAGACCGGATACAAGACGTATACGACACTGGAGAACCCCTGGACGCCAACAGCGATTAAAATCCTGCCAGGAAGTCCATCCTTATAGTGGTGGAACCATCATGGTATGGGCGGGTATTTGGATCGGCGGAAGAACTGAGTTGATTTGGATCAGAGGCAACCTCAACGCTCAAATTTATGCTGAGACGATTGTATCAGACGTCATCGTTCCTCTACAAGCGCAAATCGGTCCCTTATTTCAGTTAATGCATGATAATGCACGACCGCACACCGCAAGAGTTGTAAGACAGACTCTCGCCGCAGCTAACATCAATGTCCTGCCCTGGCCTGCTCAGTCGCCAGACTTGAACCCGATTGAGCATGCATGGGATATGCTACAGAGAAGAGCTCTGCCGAATATGGAGGGTATCCAGTCGCAAGAAGACCTTTTTTTGTTGTTGCAACGAACATGGGCGGCCATTCCACAGCGTGATTTGGATGAACTCATTTTGAGTATGCCAAACCGATGTTCTTGTGTTGTTAGTGTTCGCGGTGGAAACACGGATTATTAATTGTTTAAGTTACCCAATAAAATTTTAAAGAAAACTGTTATTTCAGTCTTTTTTTCGAACTTTTGTGTTAGTGGTTCAAATGTCAAAAATCCCTTTATTAGGAAAATGGCAAATTTCTTTATTAATGCAAAGGTGACTTGGTTTATCGTTACTGTGACAAACGAAAACACTTTATTTGATGAATCCTTAAAGAAAATTTTAATTAATATCAATCAGGAGAAAAGTTATTGCAAAAATATATGTTGATCCCTAGACACTTTTGATGTGTGTATCAATAATAAATTAATATAATTTCTATGAACGATATCAATCAAATTTGAAATCAAAAAGTGCGAGCCCTGGAATTTATGTCCCGAGTAGCAGTATGGCTACTCGGGACATAACCTCCGCCCCTTCACCCCGCAACCCCCCGCACGATTGCTCTGCGACAATGTTCTACGTTGACCGACTGTAAGGAGTAAGATATAGGTAGACTGTGGTTCTACTATGTATGAAGTATTTCATCAACTGACAAGATGCGTCAAATAAAAGGAATAATATTGAGGAAGAATAAAAATTTAAAAAAAACGTTTGGTGAAACGTTTTTTTTTTCTTGGTGCGTGCACGAGGGCCCTAGTCGATGCGGGGCCCCTAGGCAGTTGCCTAATCCGCCTTATGGATAATCCGGCCCTGTGACTATCGTCCATAAAGAAATGTACTTTTTTTTTACCATCGATACTATCGATATTTTAAATAATGGATATCTACAACACTAAGAGTCGTGCACTCTTTTTTTTCTATTTTTTTACGGCCTTGATTACATGTTCTTCAAGCCTAATTACGTAGTTCTTTAAAGGGATTTCAAAATAATTATAATTTTCCTGCAGTTTTAACAATAATACAAAAGTTTAAAATACAAAAATAGAGATAGCATTCCTGAGACACATTTATACGGACTGATGTATATTTTTTAATCTTTTTGTAGTTTTGCTCTTTTTTTAATCTAGTCACGTTTGACATTGACAATTTGACACTGACAAACGCGGGAAAAAAAAGAGAATCTTACGAATGAAGAATTCTTTGAATTTTGGTGTGCAAATATTGTAAAAAGTCAATTGAATTTGAAGTTATTGTGTATAGTGATTTATAGTAACTGTTACCTATACGCATTTATTCTTATTTGTTGTATAAATAACTAGAATTACAATACATTGTGATAGTGCGGAGGGAGAGTCCCTCTACAGCGAGGAACAGCTGCTTTTTAAATGATATAATTAATTTACCAATAAAAATGAGCCTCAAGGCCTTAGATTTAGTAAAGTTATCAAAATTAACGTCTCAACAAATCGACCATGTTACTTGTTTGGAATGGTATGACGCTCAACCTTTACTTATTTAATTCAAATTGAATCAAATTAACACCATATTTTGTGATTACTCGCAATCTGATCCGTTTAAAGATCTAAAGTCTATTGTATTTTTTTAGTTGTAAATATTACATAGCACCTGCAACTGCAGCCTGCGGACACACTTTATGCCATACATGCTGGCGAGGACGTCGTACATGTCCAGCTTGTGCAACGTACCTAGAGCGCAAGACACTGAAGCTTAACATACCACTTCAAACACTGACGGACCACGTTCAAATACTTGGTGAAGCATTCGAAAAACTTTTTAACATCAAATGTTAGAATAATAATATTTTTGTAATTTTCATTGATTATGTTATCACACTACAAGCATATTTAATTAATTACACAATTATAAAATTTCAGTGGATGAATTTAATCTTGACACACCAGGGGAACTTGAATCAGAAAAAGATCCAGATAGACATGTCAAAGATTGGTTAACAAGCTCTCAAAATCATTTTTCAGCAACAATCCAGAATTCTGAAACATTTTCACAGGAACTACAGAAACCACCCAATCCTTTAGAGATTTCAGCTAGTAATATTATAATTCACACAGATACAAAGAAAGTTGTGAGCCCTCTTAAAGTAGTTCATATCGCACCACCACAAGATGATTGGGATAAAATAGAAACAATGCCAGATTCGGAGGACACCAATAAAAAAAATGATAACATTGTAGGACCTATGGATATAGAACCGTTTTTTGTAGATGATAGTGAATATACTACAGATAATCCTCGCAGGAGTTCTAGAAAAAGAGATTTGAAAAATGATGACTCTATTGCTAAGGTGCAAGACCTATCTTCTAACATGCATAGTTCTAGAGACTCTAGTGGTGAAAATGATAAGAAATCACAAAAGGTCAAACAAAATTGGAATAATGTAAAAAGAATGAGAAAAGAATTCAGTAAGTTAAACAAGAAAAATAGAAACAAGTTGAATGTTTCAATTGAAATGGTTAAAAGAACACAGAACTTAAAGCCAACTGTCAATACACCTCATGCTACTCAACAGGGTTATAACATTGATGACAATACCCCAGAAAATAAAAATAAACAAAATGAAATTATTAATATCAGCTCAAGTGAACCCATTGATGACAAACAAACTGATAGTGCCAATCGAAACACTGTAGTATCCCCAATAGAAAAAGAAAGTATTAATAGTAAATCCATGAAAATATTTGTTGAAGAATCACAGAACACTGTTATATCTAATAATGATGTTGTTAAAAAAAGCATTATCAAGAACAAAGAAAATGTTAGTGATTCCAAAAATCCTGAAAATTCAAATAAAATTCTAGAGCATGTACCACAAGTAACAAAAATGCCATTCATCAAAAAAAGTGCCTTAAATCCCAGTAAAACAGAGAATCCTGCTGACAATCTACCTAACCTTAATACTGCACAACAAAATATGACTTCTGAAAATTCAGATGATATCGAAATTTCTATTAAGGTAGGAAATACAATTACCAACATAGTGATTAAGAAAAAAAACAATGATGTTCAAGTTAAAATTAATACTGACCGTGAAGTCCAAACTTCTTTAGGACCTCATCATTTAGTTCAAAATGATGGCTCTGCACTAAAAGATGTAAATACACATAACATAGACATTAATATAGAAAATACCGGAAAAAAGGATGAAGAACCTGTAATTAATATAAATGGAAGTAAAAATATACAAGTAGCAAACACCAAGTTAGATAAAACTACATCTGGAAAAAAAAATACAGCTTCAGCTGATACAGCAACTGCTCAGTTTGAAATCACTGAAAGTGTAGAAAAAGAACTATCCAATATAATGGAGTGTGAAGTCATTGAAGAAAAAGAAGAGTCTCTTAAGAACATTGCCAACAAACCACCACAAATGAAAGTGCAAAATGCAGACAAAATAGTTGAGCAACCTGAAAATGTAGATGACTTAAATGATTTAGATATATTTAATAGTGGTTCAGTTAAGGAAGCAAATGTTCACCTTTTAAAGGAACATGCACCTTCGGAAATATTAATGTCTACAGTTCGCAGTAAATTCAGAACCCAAAAAACTGTAGAAAAACGAGAAAGGGACAATAATGATAAAGAGATATTACCTAAAAATAAGAAAATTAAGATGAATTCAGAAGAAAAGTTGAAAGGAAAAGATACACAACCTGATAGTGAACCAATAAACTATGATGTTTTTATGGGTCAGGTGTTTGCCAGCATTGATGCAGATATGGAAGATATTAGAAAAAGTCAGGAGGTTGCAAGTGTTTCTATTATAAAAGATACAGAAAATAGTAAAATTAATGCAGAGCCTGCTAAGAAAACAAACATTTCCTCTCAAATGCAAAGGACACAAATAATCAAAAAGGTAGCAAGTCAAATGAATGTGGAAGTAACACCTAATTTAAATGAGTACTTCAATGAAAAACACAGTGAAAATGTATTCTCTATTTTGGAAAAGGAAGATGAAAATTCGGAAATAATTAAAACTGCTAAAGTAAGTATGATTAAATCATATGATTCTCCTATAATGATAAAAAAAGCACCACTGATTAACATTAATTTTATTTTAATGATTTTGTAATTTTTATCCATCATAACATTTGTTCATGATTCTTTAAATTATAACATAATATTTGCCGAGCGCCGCAATTCCAGCCTTCAAATAGGTAAAATTCATTATAGAAGTATTAATGAATCTATAAGGAGTAATTATAAGGGGTAGATTCACTTTAAAGGAGGTATGTTTAAGTCTCAAAAACATTAAATAAGACCAATCTGTAACTTGAAACCAGCAGATAATTTTAGAATACATTTTAAGAATCCCAAAATTATGACCTTCATTATAATAAACTAACATTATGAATCTCTATGAAACATGCTATTTAAGAAAAGAGAACCAGGCAAACAAGATTCTACCAGAATAAAAGTGCCACATATTAAAACTACATTCATGAAACAGAGTATTCTGTTAATGGCAGCAAGAGTACCAAGAGACTACAAGTTACCAATAATAATTAATATTAAAACAATTTTCCACCTTCCCCTTATAAAGAACAAAATCCAATCATTGCTAATAGGCAAATCTTACAACTCCATTAACAAATTAGACAGCAAATTCTAACAGATATGTACTAAACTGCCACATGCACACAATGACATTGTTTCTTTGATATCCAATATAAAATACAGTGTAAACTTTTATGCTTGTACCATCTGTGTTTCACAATCCTGTACTCGGCAAATAAAAAAAATTGTATATGTAGACTTCTGTCCTAAGGACTAAGGCCTAAACCCTTTTCATTCTGAGAAGAGGCCCTTGCCCAGCAGTGGGACCTTAATGGACTGATTATATTATGCTAATACTTTTATACAACTTCAGTCTAATTATATCAGAACTATCCCACTATACATTACTATATGATCAAATATAAGTGATTGGACCATATATTTGTAGCTTTACTAACTGGTGTGGAGTTTGTTAAAATTCTAATTCATATTTCTTAATGTTTTCAGATACCACAACAGGTGGAAGAATTGTTAACACCAGTTCTTTGTCGTAATTTAAATTCTACACAGGAGAGCCATGATGAAATAGACAAGACAAGTAAAACATGCAGGAAGTCACAAGATTATGATGACTCTGATAAGAGTGTAGTTGAAGAAACACCACAAAAGTATGTATTAAAAAGGTGGTTCCCAAGTAAAGACATATTTACCATACTAAAATTATTATTTTCCTTTTTCTAGAAACTTATCGTTTCCAAAACTTAAACGAACCAGTACATCTAATCAATCACAAATAACCTTAAGTGAAACCAAGAAGATTCCTTTAAGGACATCAACCATAAAAAGTATAATCAATTTGACTGATACTGTCACTGAATCTAACAAAAGTAGTAGAGATGCAACTGTTATTGAAACTGCAGCTCGGAAGCAAACACTGGAGACCCCTCTTACTATTGCCAAGTTTGCTGATCAGATTAAGCATAAATCGACGCCTATGGCTAGAAAGTCTCTTAATTTTGAAAATGAGAATGATGATAATGACCCAGAACAAACCCTTTGTCCCACTTCTGAAGTAATTGCTAAAACAACGCAAGAAAGGGAATTTATGAGCCAAGCGTTTGAGAGGACGCCCGCCACGCCTTCAGTGGGTGCACTGCGACCACTGACTGCCAGGAATCTTGGGTTAAATACTAACAAGAAGTATTGTTTGGCTGCCTCATGTTTAACTTCTAGTGAAATAGCTAAAGTTAAAATTCTCTGTAATGAGCGCAAATGGAGTTATGTAGATAAGTATACAAGGGATATCACACACTTAATTGTAGGTGTTGATGAAGAGAGGAAATCTCAAAGGCGAGTTTTATTTTTGACTTTTATATTCACTCAATGAGATTGCGAAATTGCTAACAATTCCATGTGATTCAATGTACAGACGCGTAGACGCCAGCACATCAAGCTACCCGAAACTTTCAAATTTTCCCAATCAACCTTGAACCTAATGCTTTTGCGATAAACATGAAAATCTATTAAAGAAATTTGAGAGATTGTAGTAGCTTTATCTGCTGGCGTCTGTACAATAACTCTGTTCACAAAGTCTGTCAGTTCTGTTTATCTACCATGTCTCTGTCTGTCAGTGATATCAATAATATCCAGGGTTGGCATGATTAAAACACATGTTAAAAACAGTTTGATTTTAAACCGTGTTTTTTATCACACGTTTAAAAACACAAATTAAAACAAGTTTTAAGCATTGTATAAAACAATAAGAAAAAAACGAGCTTTAAAACTACTTTTCATGGCGAATGAATGGTTATAAAATGAAAATAAATTAATGTTAAATAAATTAATAAAGTCCCGTTAGGAAAGTCCCTAATGTTGGCTGTCGAAAGAAAGTAATTCAATGGACTAGTGGTTATTCCCCTCATTTAAATATAAATATTGGTGTTTCCCCTATTCATAGAATAGAATTCATAGTTCATAGGTAATTCCCGGCTGGTATAGTCACGCTAGGAAAGTTCCTATGTCAACCAATTTAAAAATCAACATTAGAAGGTTAGAACATACAGAGTAAATGTAAAGCGTTCAGTATTGATTAGAGATACGCAACATAAAATAAATGTTTATCCATTGATCGTTTTTTGTAAATATTTAATTTACTATGTCGATTTAGAAAAGATCTAGTCTAGAAATGTAACATTATAGGTCGAATTAATTTGAAATAATGCCCTTAACTAAAAAGAACAAAAAAAAACACTTGTTTAAAACAATTTGAACTGTTTGCTTTATAAAATTTAAAAAAAAACTGTTTTTTTTCCAACCCTGATAATATCAGGCATTTTCCACATACACATTATAATTGAGTGGTGATGAATAACGGCTGTCTAGCTAAAATTAGCATTAACAAGTCCCCTTGTTTCCAGGTCTGTAAAGTATATGTGCGCATTGGCAGCCTCAAAATGGATTGTTTCATTTGAGTGGATCAAGAAGTGTTTGCAGACTAAGGAGATTGTTAATGAGGTAAAAGGTTCTTTGTTTCTACCTGCTAGTAAATAAATTCTTGTACATTCATAAATATAAATAACTAGCTGTTGTCCGCAGCTTCGCTTGCGTGAAATTTATATCCTCGTTAAGGCCCTTTTTAGGTGTAGTTTTAAAAGGGTGCTAATTAAACAGGCTTCTTTTTAATATCATTATTCGCCCCTAAAAATGTATGTTGCCTTCTAAATTACTAAGTCAGCCACAATTAACGAGCATCTAAATAATACTATCTTAGCCACTAGTTATCTTCTATGTAAACCACTCTAAATACAACTCAGCATAATGATTATTTTTTAGCATCTAAATTTGTAGCATGCATTCTAACAGTAAACTTCTAAAATACTATTAAATGACATCAAAAATATATTTATTTAGCTTCTAAATTTTTAACTCAGTACGTTTAAAATGTAACTCATCCCATAATACTTGATCGTCAAAATTTTGCTAAAAATGTCATCACGACTTGCCAAAACGAATGGTTAAAAATATATGTGTTACGGGTAAAGCCCCACCAAAGTTCACCAAAGTTGCACCAAAGGTGCACCAAAGTTACACCTAAGTTTACCCGGTTATTTAAGTCGACGGAGCCCCGCTGTGCGGGGCTCCTATTACTGTGTGCAGGGTTTAAAGTAACCTAACACGAAGGGAATGACGGGGGCTTCGTTCGCTCGCTTCGCTCGCTCACTCTAGCCCCCGTCATCCCCTTCGAACCTAACCTATCCGTGTCTGGGTTCCCCTTAACCACCGGTGTGCGGGTACACCTAGTTCTACCCTCTATGATGAAAGGTAAACCTAGTTCTAGAAAATACAAAGTTTTTATTACGAAAATAGATTATTTTTCCTGAGTATAATTTGCTTTTACATTTTCAGCCAGTAGCTGCGGCTAGGCTTAAGTCTGACTGAGTTCAGCCGGTTAAAGATGAGATTTAAAACAACATTAGCCAGCCATCAAATCTAAACTTGACATTAACCGGGTAATCTTAAGTTTATAACGACAGTAAACAACAACTCAACTCGTCGTCACATGAGTCGAATGGCGCTCTCTGATTGGTGCAAATGGCCGGTCGCTGTCGTCTCGCGTACTCGCGCCAAATCATGCAGAGGCTATTTTCACGATAAAAGAATACGATGTATTATTTTACATGCTAAGTTATAATAAATGATGCTTTCTGTAGAAGCTTGAATTATATTTTTTTGAGGACATTGCGTGGAAGCTGTAAAGCGCTATCCACACATTTCCGGGAAATCGTCCCTGCCGTGTTCCGTCAGGGACGGGGAAAAAATCGGTTACGTACAAATTGTATGAACTGGTTCACACAGCTCCGTGTCAGGCGTCAGTGTCCCGGAGCACGCTCGGTCGCACGGACGCTCTGACAGTGCTATCCGATTTTTGTTAAAGTTAATGATTTATCTGCAAGTGCAACATGAATACAGAGGGGTTGATAGAACTTGTACGGCAGAATGCTATACTTTACGATCTTCGTAATCCACATTATTTGAATTCTAAGAAGAAAAATACCCAAATACGTTTTATTTCCTGCTGATAGTGTTCTTGGTCATCTGCTTCTTCTTCATCTAGCGCTATTGCAATCATTGCCAACTCTTCTTGGTTAAACAAAGACATCGTGTTGTGTGCGTATCAGCTAACGAAACAGAACTGATACCGATTTCCCTGATATGTGTGAACACGGGTGACGGATGGCACGTCCCTGACGGGAACACTGAAACGATCTACTCGGAACACGGATAGCCCTGACCCGGAAATGTGTGGATAGCGCTTAAAACGTAAAATGGTGACGAGGTGAAATCCGTGGCCGAGTTAGTAAATTAGGTGGCAATGCTTAAATAAGAAGGACAAGTCACAATAATTGATGATCTTTACTTGACGCTTTCTATAGAATATTTAGTGGGCGTTGTAAAAAAGACCAATTAGTTTATTAGAGGCTATGTCATTTTTCCGTTGCTTAGTTATAAAATTAGAAGTTTAATCACGTGTCCAATAAATAATTTTGTGGCTAGACTTATAATTTCCCGTTTTAAAATCCACAAAATACGTCTTTTGTTATTTACTTTGAAGAGTGTTTGTGCCAAATTTCAACTTAATAACCCAATGGAATAAGAATTTTCATACAAATCACATAACTTCGAAAAAAAAATCATCCCTATTTCACCCCTTGGGTAGAATTTCCAAAAACGCTCAAACACGTGTATGTTTATTTGTAACCAGAAGCCAAAATGTTTAATTCCGTGCTTCTTACTTCAAAAGTACCACATTTTTCATACACACTAAACACTTATTTCACCCCCCTAGGGGTTGAATTTCCAAAAACGCTCAAACACGTGTAAGTTTATTTCTCACCAAAGGACCAAAATATTTAATTCCGTCTTTCTTACTTCAAAAATAACAGGTTTCTCATACAAAATTCCAACACTTATTTCACCCCTTAGGGGATGAATTTCTAAAAACGCTGAAACATCTGTACATTTATTTTTAAACAGAAACCTTAATATTTAATTTCATGCTTCTTTCTTCAAAAATGACGGACTTGCATACTAACTTAAACACAATTTCACCCCCTTAGGGGTTGAATTTCGAGAAATCCCTTCTTAGTGGATGCCTGCGTTACAAAAGAAACCTACTGTCAAAATTTCAAGTTTCTAACTCCAGCTATTTAGGCTGTGCGTTGATAGATCAGTCAGTCAGTCAGCTTCTCCTTTTATATATAAATATAATACATTAGTAACCCTACCGTGCTGATTGAGGAGATGGAAAAAACCGTACTTTTTGCTCTTTTTTTCGATTACGATCGAAAAATAAGCAATAAGTAATAATAGTAAGTAAGAGCGTGAGCACACGATGCGTTACGGCGCCGCACCGCAAAGATTTCACCGTATCAGCGGGCACACGAGCGGTGCGGCGCCGCAACGTTGTTATGTCGCAGCGGCGCCGTGGCAAAAAAATCGTAGAGAAAAAAAATCGATCCTTGTGACGCATAAACAACTGAGCGGTGCCGTTCCGACGTCGCAACGCATTCACCCCTCCACGCCTCGTCTCGGTGGTTGCAAGTCCGGTGCGGCGCCGGAGCGCATCGTGTGAGAGCGGGAGCACACGATGCGTTGCGGCGCCGGAGCGGTGTCGCTGCGTCGTCTTACATAGAAATATCTGTGGCATGTCACATATTTTGAAGTCGTCTACTTTTTAAATAATTTTATTAATAATTTTTAGTGCCTTCATTAGAATGTTACTTTTCTTTAGTTATTTATACGTAAGATCCAGATTCTGTCACTAGATTCATGTCATGACCCCTCCATCAGTAGATACTTACCTATTAAAATGTATTCTCGTCGTTTCGTAGCAAATAATACTATTTATTAAGAAGTACTTTCCCGTGGAAAGAAAGCCATTCCACCATTCCAATTCTAAACCAAATCCACCTCTCAACCATTGATGAGTTCCTTTGATTAGTTCCAAAACCCATCATCAGATCCCACCTTGGGAAGATAACCCTTTTCCATATAAGCAAAAAAAAAACATCGAAATCGGTTCAGATTTCGCTATTTACACAATATTGTCACATACATAATGAATGGTTAATTAACAACATTTATAAAATATTATAAACGTTTATACCTTAGGAGTAGCTTATTTGTTCAGTGAAAACAGCATCGAAATTTGACACGGTATACATACATACAGATCAAACTGAGAACCTCCTTTTTTGTAGTCGGTTAAAAACATAGTCGTGCAGCATCGTATACGTATAGTTTGATCCATAGATTGTTAGATACATTATGACACACCGCAGTGAATCACGTCAGCGTTCCAAATACACCATGACCGTTGTTTGCGTGAATCTCAATTCTTAGAGCCGCCGTTTATGTGAAACGTTGTGATTGTGACCTTTGGCTGGAAACTAGTGAAGGACCGCGTATTTAGGCTCTGCCAAATGTCGAGTTCGGCCGAACATTCAGTTAAAACATCTGCCAGAGCCGAACTTCGATTGAATTTCGCGCGCTTTGTGATGGCGACAGATTCGATCATATTTGTCAGCTTTCTAGTGCGCTTCCCGCTACCTACCTAGCCCTGCCACCTCCGTGGTCTCTCATTTCACCAAACCAAACAAACATTTTCTTTACTGGCTTTAATGTATTATCTGCCACACTCGGAGACATTTAACGGTTACTTAAGACGCTTCTTCCTCCATACTATGAATAGAAGTACTTATGTACCTAATCTTAAATAAATACCTACTTATTAAGTAAAAGTTGTTAATTGCATGTCCTAGGTGGATTCGTTTTTTTATGCTTATTACCACAGTTTAACAATACATACAGTTGGGAAACGAATGTACTTGCGCAGAGCAAGAGCGGGGACCTCGCGGGGAGGTGGGCGGCGCGGATCGCGGCCCCCGATCACGCTTAGTTTGCGCACTCGAACGCTGAGGGCAGACACGTCCGGATCTGGTACATTTGCGCGTAAGAATTTAAACCCATTAATTACTACATTCGTAAAGGCTAGTTTTTAAATGACTTTAAACAATTTAAACTGGTTAAATGGTTTTCGGGAGTGCTGATTCATGGAAACGACACCAATGAATAAAGAAGAAATTAATATAATGACGGTCGCATCTCAATATATTTCTGAAAATTTGATGTATGTTAAGAAAAATATTAGTTTGTTCTCTAAGAACAGCGACATTCATAGCGTCAATATTAGAAATAAACATATACTACCTATGACTAGGCTCCAAAATGTTATTACTTAATTCATTTAGGTGCCAAAGTATACGTTTCTATAGCAAGATTCCAAGTAATATTCAAGACTTAAGTCTCAATAAATTTTAAGTCCTTCGTAAAGCAGAAACTTTGCAATAAGGGTTTATATCAAGTTAAAGATTATGGACGACAAAAATGCTTGAAATTGAGCCGCTCGCTCTTATCACAGATACATCATTGAAATTACTTCATTTATAATTGTTTTTTGTTTATTGACATTCTGCATGTTGATTTATTGATAATTATTATTATTGAATTATTATTTTTTTACCTCGACATTTTATCGACTATTATTCATCTGTCGTTTGTTTTTATAATATTTTTTATTTTATTAAATTGTGAATGCGAGTTAGTACTCGCTACATAGTTGTAGGCTAGCTTTAAACACAATTTTCGTAAAACCGTTTGGCGGCTTGAGTATTTTTTTGTAACGCAAATGTCCGGCTGATTGGTGGCGTCGTGCGTCGGGTCGTTGAGCTCCCTAAAATAAGTTTGAGCTACACGATGGCTGATGCATGCGTGTCGTCAGTTGGGACAGGTCAACTCAAACCTGCTAGGGCTCTTTTACACTCGGCACTCGCATTACACTCGCATAGTTTTATACCACAATGTCTGGACTTTAAAAGAGACGTTGACCTCTTGAGTTTTTTTCGGCTTTTCTTCTCAGAGCTAGTCAGATAGGAAAAGACGGCGTCATCTAGTCTTAAAAAAAACATCACATTGACTTGTAAAAGTGTCTGCAACAGATTTATTTACAGAAATAAATATCATTTATCAATGACGCATATTTTGTAAAATTTCGCAGCCGCATTCTTGGACTTTGACTTTGACCTCATTTTCGGCATCAGCACCCCCGAAAACCATGGACACGTTGCCTGAGGACGCCTCGTTGGTCTACCGGTCGCAAGCGCGAATGCTGAGCGTGAGGTCTAGGGTTCGATTCCCAGGTCGGGCAAAGTGTTATTGGGTTTTTCCGTGTGGAATTACTCAGTAGTAGCCCGGAGTCTGGATTTGTGACCGGTCAATGGCAATAGGCTCGCCCCCTATTATATGGGACGTAAAACATAACGGCGAAATGTGGGTGTACTGGACACCTCTGCCATCCCTTCGGGGAATACAGACGTGAGATTTTATGTATTATATAGTATTTATAATTACATTATAATTTAATTATTGCTTATTAATTAAATGATCATAATAATTATGTAATCCCATTTATTTTGTTTTTCTTTTTTGACAACCCTTGCACATTTGCGACTAATAGCGTAGGTACCTACACGGGCGGCGGTGTCGTCCGACATCAAAGGCGTTTCCCAACTGTATGATTCTTAAACTGTGCTTATTACGTATATATTTCGCGGATCAATTGATGTATTTATAATTATATGATTTACTAGCTGTGCCCGCGACTCCGTCCGCGTGGAACTCGGAAAACAACATTGTGTCGCAGCAACTAAATAGTGTATTTATGTATTCCATTTATAATAATAATAGACAAAGGTGTCCCACCAAGGCACTTATATCTTTTAAACCATTTCTTTGGGTAGAGTTTCAGCTCTTCTTGATTGACCGTAAAGGTTCATATAACCATAATACTAAAAACGCGTTGCTTATTTCCATACATTTCCTTGCTAAAATGGATTATAATTGAATATTGATATTTATTGTGATAATGTAACGAAACCTTATGGCGATACAAAAATGGCTACAACGCCATCTAGTCACAATCGGCGAACTAAATCAAAATATTTTACGCAGTGCAGTCTATAAAATGATTTCATTCGAGGTGTGGAATAGGAAAGTACTTTAAATATATAAAAATTCACCTATAGAAGACTTCATTTAATTTTATGTGTTAGAAATAGGTACTGCTTTCAAAGATTTCAAAAAGTTTGATCTGGAAATCGAACCAACCCAAATGCGAAAAAATATCATCTGTATTTTTATTTCACCAACCGATAGGATCAATAATACGGATCAAATCGCTCCAATAAACATTGTGTCTGAAATTGATGGAATACCATAAAACGAAAATTGACTAACTTAGGTACATTTAAATTCAAGCACTTATTAATTGTTGTTAAGTAGTTCTTATTTTTTCCACTTCGTTCAATTTAAGACAGTGTGTTTGTTGGAGAGATTTGATCCTGATTATTGACCATAAAGATATTATCAACAGGTGCCACCAGATGGTATAGCTTTGTCAGTTTGATTCCCGGTTCAGGCAAAAAAAAACAGTAAAGGCAATATTTCTTACTTTTAAAAATAAAATGAAGTCACTTTTGAGTGAAATTTGCAATTTTTAATATTTAAAGTACTTTCCCTTCATGGCTACGTGTTTTGGGACATTATCTAAGGCTTAAATAAACTTAATAAAACGGCGATGACAGGCTTTGAATAGTTCTGACAACAATGAACAAAATAAAATACATAAAATATTCCAAAAAATTTACAAAATGTGTATTTTTTTAAAGTGAGGTTTTAACGCAGGACACTGAGCCAGGGACCGTTCACTGCAGCACTTACTTCTGTCTACAGCTTATACTACGCAGTATATGGAAATAATGTTCCGTTGCTCGGCATCTATGAGCAATAGCGTGATAGTTTATATACCAGCATAAGCGCAGGTCCATCAAAATCGATTCACGCGATTTTACGATCCAAATATTAAGCTTATACTTCGCAGTATGTGGAAATAATGTGCCGCTGCTCGGCTCCTATGAACAATAGCGTGATGATATATGTAGCAGAAAAATTTTCGCTCTTTACGCAACACATCAGCGAAAGTCCCATCAAAATCCATTCACGGGATTTTACGTGATGTCCGGACGGAAAGACAAACAGACACAATAATTCAAAAAAAAAATGTTATGGTTTCTGTATTGATAGTATAGTACCACCGAATCGAAATTTTGGAAAAATATTTAATTACAGACAAAGTGCACTTTGAATTTTATTAATAGTAAATAGATTTATAAATACTTATTAAGTATTCATAATAAAATATATGAGTATTTCAAATTAATCTATCGTATTGCCTTGCACAATAAAAAAATTAGAATACCTACACTCGCTTATGAAATTGAATGTATTTCTCTTCCACTGCCATTCAGATAGCTGGTACCTAATAAATTTTAAATAACATTATTTTCGTTTTTTTTATAAAAGCTTAGTTAGTTTAGTACCTTCTTCGGATAGCATTTCAATACACCTTCCGTAGACTGAGAATAGTAATATATTCGTTGATTATATTTCCTCACAAAGTGATTTGATACACGTAACGCCATCTATTGAAAAGAAATGGTAAGTATACACAAATACATGCTAAGTTCGTATAACTTTTGATTGCGTGAACCGATTGCGATGAAACAAAAAACATATGTTACTTGGAGATAAGCAAAATATTTATTTATAAAAGTCAACAACATTGGATCAGTTGTTTTTACGTGATGCTTGAACAAACAAACAGATAAACAGACAAAAATTCCAAAAATGTTAAAAATGGGTTCTAATGGTTATAGTTTAATATCCCAACCAGGTTTTTTCAAAATATTTCCTATGTACAGACACGCCATGTCTACAGATTTATTATATGTATAGATTATGGCTAATTTTTGATACGGAATGTGATTAAACTTAATAAAAAATAATTAATAATACAGGGTTTCCCTGGAAGTATGGATCAAATCGAATAGGGGCGTGAGCAAGGTCATTTCAAAACTTGAAGTAGTAAAAACTTGAGTAAAATTTTTGCCAGATCAAAAAAGCCTGTATAAATAATAACAACAGAACATAAACGTAGTAAAGCTTACTTAATATTTTATTATCGTTGTAGAGGATATGCTTCAGTTTCACTAGTAAAAAACGGGATAGACTAGCGACCAGTCTAGTCGTTCAATTTTTCTCTTTGTTCATGCTACCAAATCTTTGGTTCATGAACCGAAATTGAGTAAAATACCGAAGTTCGGGAAAATCAACCGAAGTTCGGGAAAATCAACCGAATTTCGGTATTACCGAATGTCAAACAAATTCCGGTCCATCTCTAATAGAAAGCCTCTTGAATTGTCTTCGGTCGCGCGTAGATGCGCATAAGCTGACGTGTTGCCAAGAACCGTGATTCACGCACAGAGCCCTAGTCTTATATCCAGGATGAACAAATTAACACGACCTGGAAAGTATCTTAAATATAGCAAATACTCAAAGAAGACTTTAACCACTCCGCACTCGAACTGCCCGAGGCACTCGAACGAAGGCCTCATTCAAGGAGAGTCAGTGCGTTGCTCTGCGAATTGTGCGTCGCGTAACACTTAACCCGGCCAGTTCAAACATATGCTGATAAATGCTTTCATGCGTTCATTCAAATGACGCGCGCTTTGCATCATATGCGACGCGTCTCCCTGAACGAAGCCTTACGTATACAGAACAAGCACCTATCGTGGTTTCGTCCTTCAGTGAACTAACTACGCTCTTTATGCTATGCTGCTCTTTATGAGGCAAACTTTGCCTCTCTTATTTTTGATTGTGGTTGGTAGAAATCAATTGTACCTAATCATATCATTAGTAAATGCGTGATGAATAATAGATATAATAATAATAATTAAATAAATGTGATATCAGATTATCTTACGGCGCCGCAATTATGTTTTCTTCTGAAAAGGGGGTAACTGCGTTGTACTAGAACTACTAGCTGATAGGCGATATACGGTACTGACTTCACTATGTGATGCAATATTATAAATTTAAAACAATTTTTTTTCCATAATGAAATGAAAACAATATTTTAAACTTTAATGTATCCAATCTATCAATCAAAAAAATATAGAAAAAAAACCACTTCTTAAAATTGATGTAGGTATACCTACCGTGTAGGTAAATCAATGCTATTGCAACTAAGTCGTGGATGACCCGCTCTCTAGCATCGTGACCTTTTCAAAACTCAAAGAGCACTTTAAACATTTGACCTCGACTGCCATATGAATATTTGTGGCAGTCGTCAAAGACGGTCATAAGCCTGAAAGTAACTGACACCATTCCCTGATATAGGATTCCAGTGCCGGTGTACCAGTATCGGCACCGTGCTTATCTTTTACTACCGACTGAAATATATTCCCAAAATAGAAGATGATGACATTGATTCAATTAGGGGCTTTGGAATCTTTGAAGGATTTTAAAAGCTATTTATGACGCTATATTATTTCAAGGCTATTCGCCGCCTTCGGGCCATACCCCTATGGTCAATTTGTAACGCATTTTTATCTTTATCTCTTCTTTTAGGAATATTTCGAGGCTCTGGATAGCACAGGTGAACCGGGACCTAGACGGTCTCGGATCGCGAAGGAAAAGTTGTTTGAAGGCATTGCATTTTACTGCATGGCGCCTTTTAGCGTTCTCGACGTCGACACTCTAAAGGTAAGAAATAAGATTTCACGGTTAATAATCAATTTTATCTTCCATATGATAAATTATATTTAGACTTTAACTTTCCACGTTAATCGGAGAAGAACATGTTTGATACATTTACAGACTACAGTAATAGCAAAGTTACTGTAAATCTAAGCCGCTTATGATCCTATTTGGGGAACATTAAATTGTCTGTACTACTTACAGCGAAATTTATGGTTTTTTTACTTGTGCCATGTAAAATTATGGGAGGGTCAAATTGATATCTTTATCGGTACCTACAAAGAACTAGAAATGAGCTGTCCGTTACAATGTAAATTAGAAAACGAAAGTAACATTACCTATTACCAAGTATCAGCTGCTTCTAGCGTGGTTTTGATCACGCGAGTCACAAATAGCTGCTATCTTTAACCTGTTATAAATCATTGTAGGGTTAGAGATCAAAACCTTAGTCATACCTATTATTAACAATCTGCACTCTAGTTGGACATTACCCCAATTAGTGAAAACATGGACATTAAGATTAATTTATGGACAATGTATTGTATTGTATTGTATGTAATACTGATTTTATGTAGCGTAACATATTCGTATATAATTGGCTACTATTATTTTAATACATACTGTGCAAATATATTTCGCTTCTATTGTTTTAATAATCCTCTCTAGGCGTTACTAAAATAACTAAATAGCATTCATTGCTACAAATCTAATTATATTCCATTATTATCACCACGATCATTATTTAAAACAAATTAATCTCAAGGACAATAATAGCTATGGAAACGATGATTGTTTTAGAATATGCTGTTGGCCGCTGGCGGCCGCGTGGTGAAAGAAGCAAAAGACGTGCGAATATCCGAGGACTCATATCAACCCGCGCTGTTACTGGCCGAACCAGAGCACACGCAAGAGGACCGATTTATATGTAAGGCTAATAGTACTTGTGCAATACGCTCAATCCAAATTCTATTCCTAGAAAATTCAATGGAAAAGTATCGATGCAAATTGGGATCGAACGGAGAATAAAAGCGTCCGTCCATATGGTCATTCTACATATGGCTCCATCTTAATACGCTATGGTTAATGCACAAACGCAGAGTATTTAGTTTAACCTTGAAGACCCATTAATTCCATTCTTTCCAAGTCTCCACAAAAAATCTCTAAAGTGACACAGATGTACACGTGTACTTATCTTTTCTAATTATACACACGATACTTTTATTATCTGGCGTAATAGCATGTCTGAAATATGCGCGTGTTGACCTTTATTTTAACGTTTTTGCTCGTATTATATGCCATGGTAGTTAACGCTAATATGCGTGAACGAGATAATACCGTGTGTGCCTAGTTTATGTATACTCATGACGTTGCACTTGTAACTTTAAAACATTTGAATTGGTTTTAGTGAAATATTCATATATTTGTACAATTATGTGATGCATTACGTTGCGAAGCCATACACCTACACAGCCTGGGATTATCCAGAATATAGTAAAATAATTATATGAAAAATGTATACCTATAAATACTTAACAAAGTAAAAAAAAGGTTTAATAACAATTCAAAATCCCAAAACTTTACATTCACAAAACTTTAATTTCTAGTACTAACATGGCTTTTTTATAAAAACATTTTTTGTATTAAAAATATCAATCTTACATTGTCAATACACCAAAATATACCGTAGTTGGTTCTATATTAGTAAGACATACATAAAATAGTGGCACTGCTGCCAAATAATATAAATTACTTACACGTTTTAAAATTAATACATGTCACTACATAGTAATAGCACTAATAGCACAATCTAACTAGGTTTAAACTTAATTGCGCAGTGGCGTTTCGTCGGTTTTATGTGCAAACTACCACGGGGTCGATTCTTGCATCGCTTCGGAACAAAATAAATACTGTATGACCTACAGATCTAGGCCTAGAATTCTATCTCATGGTACAGGAAATTGTGAAGTCTTAGTTTATTCATCAACCTCCATGCAGTCGGCCATCGAAACGTTTTTTTGCAGTGACCATGCGGAGATTTTAGGACGAAATGGGCGTGCCTATCTAATGACTCGAACTGCATAATGCGAGTCGGGTCACATTCAAGATTAGCGCGTATGATGTAATTACGACCGTTAAACATCAAAAATTGTTTGCAATGTATGCCACGACCACGACCTTGTAATATACAACGTGTAACATAAATAAGTGTACAACCTCTTAAGGGGTCACTGTACTCATCATTACGAACAACTTTTACTATGGGACCAAACACGAAATCGCGAAAAAAAAACAGCTGTTCTTGAGAACAGCTGTTGTTTTGACGAGTTATGCGAACATAAATGTAGGGAACAGCTGTTTTTTTTTCCGCGATTTCTTGTTTGGTCCCATAGTAAAAGTTGTTCATAAAGAGTACAGTGACCCCTTAAGAGGTTATACACTTATTTATGTTACACCTTGTATATACAATATGACTCTTTAAACAAGTGGCATATTCAAGTAAGGAGATATTCAGGAACAAAATAAGAATAAAAAACTAGGACCCTAATTTTTTTTTACTATTCTACTCGATGTTACAAACGGTGAGGTCACGCACACGGCATTGCAAATATCGACTGGCCTTTACTCTCCGCCATCTTTGCTCTTTGTACCTGCCGACATAAGTCAAGGACATAGAACAAGGACTTTGTACTTGCCGGTCAATCTAATTCCAAGATTTCCTCACGGATATATGAGTAAATTTATTTTTCACATTGTTCTCCGTTACATGAACGCACAAATTATCATGTCCTAGAATACTATGTCACTTGTTCAATCAGTCTTAACGTATATTCAATTCAAGGTCATGGGATTTCGTCTAACTACGATGGTTATAAAAAATATACTTTAACAGAATTCTAATTAATAAAACAAACGAAAATCTGAAAGTTATAAATAAATCAGGTATTTACGATTTAAAAAAGATGTTTCAGTATACAAACAACAATATTCTTGCTCCCTGAAAATTACGTAAGAACAAGTAATTTAAAATTAAATTTGTAAACATTAATATCGAGTAGGTATAACCTCCCCGGCTCCTTATTACGGCTCGTATTCTATCGGGCACCCTTTCGATCATGTCTCAGATGTAATTTTGAGGAATATTTTCCCATTCCTCTTTAGCAGCAATGTTAAGTTCCTCTAGGCAGGCTAGTGGTGGTATCGGGATTTGATCACTCTCTTCAGAGAGTCTCAATGATATTTGATCGGATTTAAGTCTGGACTGCAGGCAGGCCTGTCTAATTTGGATATTCCAATCTCACGCAGATAATCGCTTACAATGTACGTGTTCCTGAAGAATTTCTACAATGAAAATCGGCCATTCAGCCTTCCTTCAATGATCCCTGATACCTCCTCAACAAATGCCACTCCAGACCACTATTGCGCCCACTCGAAAATGTAGTTTCCATAACAGTGTCTGAAATAAATCTCTCTCCTCGTCGTCGCCACACTCTGATAGGACCTTCTGGAATTATCAGGACGATTTGAGATTCATTGGTGAATAAAATATAATATCACTAAAAACATCAAAATTGTAATTGAACCAAAATCTGTGGCCTCGAGTATACAAGGTTAGTCAGAAAGGGGGTACTAATCCGAAAGGGTGTTAATGTAAGTACCCATATTAATGAGTAACTTTTGTTCTACCACTTTCCCCAGAAGTCAATAGTTTAAGAGAAATTGCTATTCTAAAATTACATAAAAAATATGCTAAAATCTCTATCCTCAGCTATGATCAGCTGTTTACATTTTAGGTCATAATTGGGGTCACGAATAGAAGCTCCATTTTCTGAACTCGTAACTAAAGTAGGAACGAAGAATTTTTGAAAAAAATAAAATTTATTTTACATGTTTTTTTTTTACCGAATTTTTAAATTTTAAAACCTGCTTTAAAACCGTTATCAGTGATACTTCAGGTGGCCTGCGGATTAGTTCCCCCTTTCCGACTAACCTTGTATAATATCGAATATTTTTTTAATATCAACTTCGACAATTACTCTAGAAACAGTTCATATTCAATTTCTGATGCATACAATACGGCCGACGTATCTTGGCGAGTCTGAAGTTAGTTGTTTGGCTACGCAATGAATCTTTTAGAAACGAAATTGTTGACTGCGCACCTAATCATCTAACTTCAGACTCGCCAAGATGACGACGGCCGTATTGTACTTGGTAGTCATGTGGTAAATAGTAAAATTTAAATGACTAATCTCTATCCCGTAAGTTAAATAACCCCACTTAATCATGTAATGGAACTTCTTAACTAACAGACACAAACACAACTAGTATTGGATATGACTAAATAGTTGAAACACGCATAACACATGCCACATTCTCAAACTATTAATTTTTTCAGACCTCGCAATGGAGCAGAGTATTGTGCCAGTTAACTACGAATGGGTTCTGAACTGTCTCGGGAACTACACGTTAGGCTCTGTACAAGAACTACTGCTTTGTCCTTCAACGCTGCTGCCTGCGGCCACCGCGAAATGGCCTGAAATTTTACTCTCTCAAGATTATGATTAAACAAATGATATCAACTACCTCAACGAACAATATTTACCAAATAGGGTAATAGTAAGTATAAAGGCACTGTGTGCCTTAGTAATTATGATCATATCAAATTGGTTCTTTTAATAAACAGGGTAGAAATTTAAGATGGGGAGTAAGGACAGCTACTTTAACTGTAGTAGCTACAGGAAAATGTTCTTAGGAGACTATCCATATTTTTTATATTTTACCAATCGATCCTATTTCCCATAAGGATCAAAAAACTTTTCCAGACCAACTAAAGTTGGAATATGTACTAGAAATGTCAGAAATCGCAAGAAACGGTAGTAATAAGGGCTTACCTTACTTACTTTAATCGTTGTAGCTACAGGAAAATGTTCTTAGGACATGTGTCTTCTTACTGCCCTATGTCAAATTTCAACCCTGTAAAAAGTACAAAAATGCTAAAAAAATAAGTTGCGTTAATTATGTTCCAAATCCAAAGGGTATGGCGAGATTGCGTGTAATTTGAGACCTAGTGTTTCCGATAGCGTGCATTAATGAAACTTGTGAATAGTTGTAGGACACGATAATACTAACAAAAAGCAAATTGGATGGGACTTAGTTCAAGTCAGTAGAAAAAAGAAATGAAAGTTTGTATAATTTAAGTTTTTTATTTAACACTAATCGTACGAGGATTGCTTACAGCTCCATCTATTATGACCTTGTTAAAGGACAACTATCGATAGTGTTGTATTCGACGACAGTTGTCCCTATTAAAATAAGAAAATAAAAAGGGGAGGTAACTCTTCACTAACAAAAAAATGTTACTTTTGTAAAGGTTGCAGGAACGTGTTTTAATGTTTAATTAAACTGCTTTTGTTAAATTAGGCTGTTTTGTTTTTTGCACCATCATAAAAAGTAGCTATAGAGAGAAGAAAAACTTTTAAAAGCAAATCCTTACAGTTTTCAAAGATGTATGTAGATTGAAACGTAATCTGAATGACGTTCCGTTTTATACCTACCCCATTACTTATTTTTTAATTATATAACTATTACTAACTAAACTTACTTCCTATCTTCTAAAAAAAACATATATTTTTAGATAGAGCCTTATAAATTTGTCATTATAATGAATACATACTTGTTCAGGCACGGCGCTTTGTTAATCGTGGGTCCAATCTCTCCATTCAACTTTAGATTTTTATTAATTATATTTTTTATATGACATACATGTTATTATATCTAGAATAATTACGCCGACGTGTGTTAAATACGTTTATTCGATTTGAATTACTTATAAGTTATGAAATATAAATTTTATATGAATAGCCAATGAATTTTATTTTAAAGTAACACAAATAAGTCTACGAATAGCAAAATTTTTGCCAGTTTGCATGTGATATTATGGTTACCCATTAAGAATATACTATCGTAGTAATTATTACCCCTATGCACAAACCCCTACCTCCGCCTTCCTCAGACGGAGGACATACGTGAGGAATACCACACGAGAAAAAAAACGACTCTACGAAAATAACTTTGTCATTCTTATTTAATTAAAAAAAAAACAACCGAAGACAGCCATTTCAAAAAATATATTCAGTGCACCGCACAGCGGTACCTACTTAAAATAGATTTCCTTTACATGTCGACTTTTTGATGTTTCGACCATTTCATTCATTCGAACGGTCGACCATTAGTTTGATCTTTCGACCTGTTAGCGTTCGACCATTTAACGTTGGGCGAAATGTACCAAACCCAAAAAAACATTGTTTTATTATTGCCATGCTTGTACGCCTTGTAGAATACCTACGTTTGTTCCCGTTCAGTTACACACAAATAAAAAACAACAAAATAGTTACCCTAGGTTTTGCAAGATGTTGAATACATCTTTGAATCATTTTTTTTTCTTGTCTGTATAAGCCAATTCCTTTTAAAGCAGAGTCTTCATGCTGTTTGTTATCACTGTCATGTACATCCAGCTGTTCCGTTGGTATCTTTCGTGAAATCGCTCCTGACTGTGGTAGTTTGGACTAAGTAAATATTGCTCCCTGGGTCGAAGCGAATTGTGACCATACCATATTATGTCAAACCGACAGCTGCATGTCCATAAAAAAAAACATTCAAAAAACTATCAGAGTTATAATGGTTTTTAGATTTTTTTTAGAGCACTGCGAATTGATTGAAAAAAACAAAAATCGCTCATAACTTTTGAACCGTAAAAAATTGCACCGACATTCTCAGGCTTAAAAAGTTTGGAATTGACCTTGCCCACGCCCCCATTCGATTTGATCCATACTTCCAAGGACAGCCTGTACAAGTAGATACAATGATGAGTGGAGGTAAGCTTGGGCTGACTGCTGAGTAAAATAATTTCTCGGCCCTCAGCACCCACTTTCAGAGGCGCCCCTTATGCCTCGGCGCCCCGGCGCCCGGGTGCCCTGCACACCTTGCACTCCCGGCTTGTACTATTTATTCTGTGCTCCCGGGTAGAGACAGCCCTACTACGAGGTATGTCTGGAACTAATTGATCCAACAAAGTCTGTTGAAATATTTTTCGCAAGTAGTGATCAGATGTCTCCGATTACGGAAACGAATGGTTAGCAAGGGTGTTACAGATTGGAGTAATACATAGGTATCTGTAAAAGATAGACGGTCAGAACGCAATCATAAGAGTTCCTTGTTGTGTAGGTACTTAATTTAGGGTTCTTATACTATCAAAATTCATGGTTTGAAGTTTCTTAGAATTCGTCTCCTATTACATTATTCAAAGACCCCGTTGTAGGATTAAATGGTCTATATCATCCTAACCCTAAATACCAGACAAATAAATTAGATAATGTTGCATCAGTACCTACACTCCGTGCAATTAACGTGCTATTGCACGTCTTCCAACCAAATCCCTACCTACTAAAAATAAAAAGACAAATATAATGGATCCATAGGAAAGGGCGGGCGCCGCGCCGGCCGCGCACGGATTCAGCAATTAATGACGAATGTAGATTTTTCATTTATTTAAACATATTTAAAATTAATATTATTTCCATTATTTACTTGTATGTAATGAACTAATGAGTCCAAATAAAAGATGAGGATGGATTGTGTTAGGGTTAAGAAGGTTTTCCTTTTGGGAGTAAATTATGAGGTGACGGCTGACAGGAAAAAATGGATGAGAAAAACACTGCGCCGACTACAAGTACTTAACTTGGGAACATGGCAGGAATAAGAAGACTTGACTAAAACAATAATAAGTTATACTTAACAGGTAGCAATTCATTCCTACATTTAGCTCTAAATGACCTATTGTAGATAGGTACCTACCTACCCTTAGCTTAGAATTTTTTTGCCATAATAAAAATATCTCCTTACGTAGGTAAGCTTTCGTTCGAGGTATAATTAATTTATCTTAACTCTGTTGGAAAATATTGATATTAAGAACGCTCCTTTGTACAGAAATACTTAGTTACGTATACTAATTTTGACAGCACTTAGGTATTTGCATCCGCCTCAATTTTTAACAGACTTCAAAAAAAGGAGGAGGTTCTCGATTCGGTCGTTTTTTTTTTATATGTAGGTACTCCGATTACTCCGAGGTTTCTAGACCGATTAGTGTGATTCTTTTTTGTTCGATGCAGTATACTTGCCATTTGGTCCCATAAAAATTTCATCCAACTTTTTATTTTGTGAGCATTTTTTTTATTACTGCTATGTGGATGATGTAATTATTTTTATGTATGTTCGGGCATAACTCCGTCATGTAAAGACGGATTTGCAATATTCTTTTTTGTTTGAAAGAGTATTCTTCCGAAATGGTCTCATTTTAATTTGGTGAAGATCTGATGAAGACCCACGGAGATATAATGGAACTCTTCAGTGGATAACAGCAAATTACCCGGGATTGCTGTAATTGCACGTTTGTGTATTGTTTATACCACTAAAAATAGAAAAATAAAATAACTTTAAAAAAAAGTAAAAACCGACTTAAAAAAAACTAAAATGAGTAAAATAATTACCACATTTTAAAACTTACAGTTTCAGAAGTCGGTGCCTTCAATTATAGTGTAAAATTGCAACGACTTCTTTAACTGTTAGTTTTATAATATGGTAATTATTTTTAGTTTTTTTTTGAAGTCGGTTTTTAATGTTAATATAGCAAACGATTTTTACCTACTTAAGTATTTAAAAGAAGATAAACTACTCACTTAGATAATTGCTACATTAAATGAATCATCATCAAAATAAGTTTGTCATTTATAAACTGGATAGGGATTCTTCGTAATAATTACCTATATTTGTGGCATGCCCGATATCGAGTCGAGTCAACCCTACCCTCCTATACAATATTTTAATTTGTTCGTCAATCGTCATCCATTATAACTTCGTCCATAATTCAAACAAACTTCATTTCTATTGCAAATAAAACCTTCGATTTCCGTAAAGAGGTCACCAAAACGTAGCCAGAATAAAGATGCTAGAAAGCCAATAGTGGGCCTACCCATGTTTATTTAATTATACGATGATTAAATAATTTTCTACCAGCTTCGCTACTTTTACGATTACTTACTCTTACTACAAGATACAACATCATAGGCATCATTCACGCAGCCAGCATGCGTGTGGCCAGTTATAACAATATCCGAATGATATAGCAGGAGAAACGTTCATAGCAGCCATATGCCCCTAACAGGTTACCGACTGGCAACAAACGTAGGGATTAAGTCTTAGGGCATTTAGATAAATGCCTAATTGACTAACTGTTTGCTGGCAACCTGCCGGCTAAGGGCAGCTAGTTATAGATCTAACAATTCATAGGAATTTCAGGTAAAAAACGGTAGGTACCTAGTTACTATATGAAGTACCGTAGGTACCTTTAGTTCAGAAGACACATTTCCACAGCACTACAATGGTTATTTATAGAACGGAACTAAGTATAAAAAGTAAGTAGTATGTAAAATTAAATTACGATCTTACTACCTACCTAAATATTAGCATTGCAAGCAGGTGAGCTGCACATCCAGTCGGCAGTAGTAACCCAGTTCATTGACTAGGTACATCATAATTGCCTTCAAACTGCATTTAGCAGTTGCGTAGGTAGTTTGCGGTTGCGAATGGATGTGCAGTCCACTTGCAGGTATGATTACGAATGTTAAACGAAATATGATTCACCAAATGTGATGCTAATAGCCTCCCCAGTTTGGTAGGCTAATTAGATCACCATCGCATTAAATCTAGGATGACCTAGATGATTACCTATTAGATCTAAAAGTTAGGTAGCTAGACATCACAAAAACAATAGAATCACACATAGTGTCACATTTGCCTTGATTGCGCAATGGACACGTCGCTCTAGAATTAATTACTTACAAGGCAAAAAAGCCTAACCTAAGTTCAAACTCCCGCCTTCTGCGAAGTTTACCCATAATATCGCCTGATCACAACTGTACATCGTGCTATGCTACGTGACGAGCCAGTGACGTGGTCGTCGACATCGCGCCACTTCGCCGTCCAATCCACGCGCAATCGTTGCGCCTACCATTCCACTCCACTCAGTCTGAAACGACCGCCACGAGCGTACCCATGCCAGTGAGTCCACAGTCCAACACGTGAACTTATCGATTACACCGGCCGGCCTGTTTGTTGCATATTATTGTTATTCCGATTAAATATTATCAGAGAGGATTTCCCTATATAACGCGCTCTCATCAACGAGGGTTACCCACTTATTCGCAGATAGACTTAAATAGAGATACGTTAACAGTGTAACGTTAAATTCATTAAATAATAAGGATTGTATTATTTTTTCGGTAGGTAAGTGTTTAATATTAATTCAATATTTTCTTATTCTAATTCCATAGTAGCCAATTAATTGTGTTGTCGTGTCGTGAAGTGGGTTGGGTTAATTAATCTCACACCGCCGAGTATCACCTGAATAACATTAGTGCATCCAAGTGAAGGTCAAACAGGACTTTCTTTTTATGAACTTATTAGTGAATTTAGTTTTCAATATAAAAATACTAACCACCAGTAAACTAATAAACATTATGGACTTCGTTGATGAACTTCATGTGTTGTACAGCTACCAGCTTAGCATTTAATGCAAACTTTTTTTACTAACACTGCACGTGACGTAGGTAGGTAGGTCCTAAATTAATTGCTTACAGGAAATAGATTTTCCGCCCTACACCATTGTGGGTATTAACCTAGATTTAAGCGATAGATTAAACTTAACGAATTTACGAATAAATTGTGCTTCATACACTTTTCGAGATTTTTTCCATCAGTAAAATCGAATTAATTGTGTACCTACCCACTACTATTTTTTTTGCTCAATTGGTACCCCTTGTCTAGTACGAGTTTCCAAATTACGAAAACGACATTAGTTTTCGTGAGCTTGCTAAACTGAATATTTATTTGTCTCTTTTCTTGCGGGTGTGTAAGAGAGATGGAGTTTGGCGGGCTCATGAAAACTATTGCAGTTTTCATATTTTGAAAACTCGTACTAGGGGTACTTAGAATCCACTCTATGAACTTCAAGATCATTTTATGATTTCATAATCTATTTAAAATCAAAAGGTTGATTAATGTTGCAGTCACTCAAGCTTGTAGAAAAAACGGTAAATTTTAATTTTCAGTAGGTAGGTATTTCGAAAAAAACGTGTTTCGTTCGTAGAAGATTTTGGAGATAAGAGAAAATACTAGGTGGTCGATTATATACAGTGTTTTTTTTTCAACCCCATTTGTAGACTGCGTCCATGTCCCATTCGCAACTAGTGTCTGTAATGTGCTATTACAAAATTACGGCAACTTTCAGACCACGTGGCCCTAAATATGCAGCTTGACCATAGAATGTATATAGTACAAGTTTGTCCCTTATTAGATGTTTCCCCTATTCATATAATTTCGTAAATGTTCTTTGCTATCCTAACGATCATCGAGATCGTTTACCTGTAAAGTTTATTATAATTCTAATGTGTTTGGTAATGTTTAAGGTGGCCCTCAAACTCTACTTGTAAAATAACCGATTGTTAAAGAATTTTGACTAAATCACCACACTTCGGAAATAGATTGGTGATCAAAGTTGTTCTTATACCACAGGCGGCTGCTCATTCTCCTGATAACACATGATCGGTGTTCCTATTGGGATAATTATCTGTGACCTGAATTATAGCCTGAAATTAAATTTGTGCTCAATAACTAATAGCCTTAAGATGTCCCCCTTTCACATTGTTAATACGTTGACAGAGGCTAATACCGCCATCGGTGAACAGTAGGTACACGGTACGCTGGATACGTCGCCTTTAATTTCCAGATCCAGGATCTAGGCCATAGGTTGTCCTTCCTTCAAGGTTCACAGGCACAATTTATTCAGGTATAAATTAACGTGTTATATGTATTTAAGAGTTGGACATAACATTAAATATTTAGAGATAGGTAGGTAGGAGCAAAAAATATTTTGATAGCATTTAACCATTTATCGACTAAGCGATATTCCTATAATTATCTTTGCGCATCCTTATTCCTAGACCATAGACTAGCCAAAAACAGATCGCGAAATTTCGCACTGATTTTCGCACAAACAGAAACAGATTCGCACTTCGTTGATCGTTTGGGAGTAGCGGCGTTCGCGTTCATTTCACAGATTAGTGTAGTGATTAGTTAATTTCCTGTCCTGAGTTACATACCTACTGGGTTACATACTTGATTTATTGAGTTTGTTTATAAAAAAAACGCATTAAAGACCGCAACGCGCAACACATTAATCTTTACCTGAAAAACCAAGGTAGTGCACATACCTAATCTTGAATACATAAATAAATGTACTCAATACAATAGGCATTGTAATTCTAATTCTATAAAACAAAATTAATATGTACCTAGTATTTATTCAGGTACCTACTTACAATATTAAATTTAATATTCAGTTCAGTTTTGAAGTGAGTTATGTACCTACCTACTATCATTAAATCATTATTAAACTAGGGATACAACAAACGATTCGTAATTATAACTACCTACTACTAAAGTATCTATTGAATGTCTTTGGAAATCTGTTAGGTATTTTTCAGCGTTGTGCAATTCTTTTGTTTGTCACCAGAATACAGAAGTGCAATAAGATGGCTCCAAACATAGTGGAGGACGTAACGGGCGTTCTCTTTGAGAGCGACGCAACGACACCGGACCTGGCTCTCGCAACCCCTTCAGCTCACAAAGCTGACAACAAGCCCAAGCAACTGGTGTGGAGGAACATCATACTCTTCGCATATCTTCACTTAGCAGCTCTGTATGGCGGTTATTTGTTCCTCTTCTCAGCTAAATGGCAGACGGATGTGTTTGGTGAGTGTTTTTTCTAAATACGTATTATTATGATCTAATTAGATTGCAAGGGTAACTTTTAATGCGATTACAGGATTCGTCTGTTAATTACAGTTAGGTATATCATGAATTTAATTTAATTCAGTGACGATTTTAATGTCATTAAGCCTTAACCCAGAGCTGGAAGGTCTTGTGGCTAATTGAAAACCCTGTGAATCATAGTATTTGCTGTGATCAGTTTGTGGATGGTTGATCATACCTATGACAGTCAGAAGCCTGAAGTCTGTCCAACTGGTCTAACCTTAGGATATCGGCATTGCCCAGTAACTGGGTTGCAGAGGTGTGATGGCAGTTGCTCCATGTAAAGTACTGGTATTCAGCTGCATCTGGTTAGACTGGAAGCTGACCCTTACATAGCTGGGAAAGGCTATGCAGAACAGAAGCCTGAAGCCAGCGTTACTAACGAGTGTTGTATGTTTTCAGCCTACATCTTGTATGTGATGTCTGGCTTGGGCATCACTGCTGGAGCACATCGCCTGTGGGCCCACAAGTCTTACAAAGCTAAATGGCCACTCAAAGTTATCCTGATCATCTTTAACACCATTGCATTCCAGGTAAGATATAATAGTGTTTTCATTTTCTTATTATAATCCTTTACGTTGTATTTTTACAAGTTTTCAATTTGTTCTGTATATTTAGGTACATATACAACAAGACAATATAGACCGGTGCAATTAGAATTTATTGTTTTCTATTTCAGTTTTATTACACACACAAAAAAATTACTAATACTAAAAAGATCCTATATATCCTAAAGATCTTAAAAGATAGGTACTAGAAAGTATTAAATTAATTATAAAACAAAAACATTAAAAGAGCTACTAAAATGTTAGTGATGCCAACTACACTTGGGAGCAAAGAAATAGAGCCACTCCTTTTATCACATGTCCTGGTTAGTTTTGAGAATTATATAATTCAAAATACAAAACTACCCTCATTGTAAAGATCATCAAATAACCTTTTAGGCGATTTATGTTTAGAATTGATCTGTTCCATAATACCAAAAATAATAACAATTATACCTACGTGAAAAATAGAAGTGGCTCGATTTATTTGTTCCCAAGTATATTTAGATGTTACCAACTATAAAGTAAAAACAAAATGAAAAACTTGAGGCCTACTTCATGTAACTACTCTGCAAGTCTGCACTTCAAACTTTGAACTCTTGAGCTGAATTTATGTACAACCTATAGTTCAAAGTACAAAGTGCAGATTTGCAAAGTGGTTACATCAAATAGGCCCCTGGTCAATTAGTTAATTATACAGGGTGTAAACAAATTTGTGTAATTCCTTAAAACCACATGATCTAGCGGGAATTAGCTTGATTAAAATATTATTTTTTTCATTCGTGTAAATGATCGTATCTAAATCATATAATTAGGATTCAGTAAAAAAAGAAGAAATTTCTTTTTTGGAAAACAAAAAAGAAAATTATTTTTTTGAAAAAAAAAAACTTTTTTTGAAAAAAAATAAGAAAATACTTTTTTTGAAAAAAAAACAAGTAAATTTTTTTTGGAAAAAAATATATTTTATTTGAGTGAATATTTCGATGCCACGCATAAATGAATGAAAGCATGGCGACGAGGCTGGCGGGCACGACTAACGCGATATCGCCCTTTGCAGTCTGTTAACTCGGGCCTCTAAAATGACTCTGTAATTAGTAACCGAGAATTTTTTACTTGATTTTCAAAAATACCCAATTAGGGTTAGAGATTACCAGTAGATCACGCGGTTTGAAAGAATTACACGAATTCGTTTACATTTTAATTCGGAAAAAGAGATTGTGTAGTTCACAATCTCTTTTTCTCGCTCATTCTCATCATGAACGATGATAATACGTAATCCTTTTTGGTCTTTCTATCAATGTATAACTCAACTAGAGAAACAAAACAGAGATAATGTATATTTTGATTAAAATGATTCACATCCCTGTTTTGTTTACGTTGATACATTTGCGCATATCTACTAAATGTATTTGTATAAGTATAACTCACTTAACGACATAGAACAACTTCATAGTATAGAAATTAAGAATTACACACATTTTAAAATGCCTACACCTACATTATAGCAAGAGTCAATTTAGGCTGAAATACCTGTGTACTTATGCAGTACATCAAACTGAAAATACACACAAAAAAAACAGCAGCTCACAGCACAGTATGTAAGGGTAGGATATACCTAAGTAATTTTTGGGATATCAGAAAAATCCTTTGTAGTGCCTTTTTAATCAAGTTAACAATTTATTCACCTGAGAACATTACTTATCAATACAAGGCTTATCATAACTTATCAAGTGGGTAGCAGGTTTTTTCATTAATACCGACAACTAACAAAACGTTGGCTTTGGTCATGTAAATTTGCTCATAATATTGTACAGACTACAATAGGTATAGATAAATGATGATACCTACTGAGTCATTTACGTGAATAGGTACACAGAGATAGACTTGCTTACGTCATACTTCATCACATTACTTCCATGAGTTTCGATTTTCCTAAAAAAAAGAAGTGTTTCATAGTCACAATCTCACAATGAAAAAAGATAATCATTTGTAGGTTTTAGATTATCTACTTCAATATACATTGCTTGTTGGTCTTTCAATTGAAGGTTTATGTTTACCCTCAATTATTATAAAATTTTAGCTAGGTGTATTTTATTTTTCTCATGTTATAACTAAATAAATAAAATGTAGGGTAAAAAGTAAATTATAATTGGATAATCTATCATTATTCGGAATATTATAAGTGATACCTGTGAGTGGTTAATGTTGTTATACGCATTTATTGGCAATTCCAAGCTAACAATCAATCCTTTATTCTACTATGGGACTCGTTATGCTCTTTGAAGGTGACCCATGTTTGGCATGCAATGAGGAATTGTTTGCAATTTTGCGACCTTTTTCCTTATGAAGTCTGCAGAAATTAGCTAACAATATTTTTTCATGAAGTACTAACAACACTCAACTGACTGTATGAAATTTTTGTTAAGTTTCTAGTTTTTTATTTCTATAATAAAAGTTTATGCGTAGGTATAGGTGGTAGTCTTTGATTTCAAGAACGGATAAAAATAGGTTTTAAATTTTTGGAGATAGGTTTAAACTTACCAAATCCGACATTTCTACAAAAAAAAATTGTAACAACATTGGTTCCAACGGCCAAAACCTTGCTACGTCCATGAATTTATGTTTAAAGTGTTAACATTACTATTATTATTTTCTAGGATGCTGCCATGGACTGGGCTCGCGACCACCGCATGCATCATAAGTACTCTGAGACTGATGCCGATCCTCACAACGCGACCCGTGGATTCTTCTTCTCTCACGTTGGCTGGCTGCTAGTCAGAAAACACCCTGACCTTAAGGAGAAGGGCAAGGGACTCGATATGAGCGACTTACTTGCCGATCCTGTACTTAGATTCCAGAAAAAGTTAGTAAATGTTTTTATTTGACTGAATAAGTTATGCAGTAGGTAGTAGATTACCAATAGTTGTGTGTTCAGCACGTATTACAGAGTCCTGGGGTAGAACATAAATAATTAGAGCATGTTAAAGACATAATCAAATCTAAGCATCCACAGGATGTTATGTTTTGAAAAGTACAACTGACAACTGGTCTAACTTTAAGATATAACTATTTGGGCTATTCCCCTGCGATTAACTTCTGGAAATAGGTGAACTAGGATCTGATTTCGTGGACAGTCTGGTGGAGTATGCCTCCCTGGCTCCATCTATGTTTGAGGTCTGATAACATTTAATGTGTAAAGAAAAATCTTTATTTACTCATTTATAATCTTTCTAGGTACTACCTGCTCTTGATGCCCCTCGCTTGCTTCGTCATGCCTACGGTGATTCCGGTGTACCTATGGGGAGAAACATGGACAAATGCATTCTTTGTGGCGGCCATGTTTCGTTACACATTCATCCTCAACGTCACATGGCTGGTCAACTCCGCTGCTCACAAGTGGGGCGACAAGCCTTATGATAAGAGCATCAAACCTTCGGAAAACTTGTCGGTGGCTATGTTCGCACTTGGTGAAGGCTTCCATAATTATCACCACACATTCCCCTGGGATTACAAAACAGCTGAACTTGGCAACAACAAACTAAATTTTACCACAGCCTTCATTAACTTCTTTGCTAAACTTGGTTGGGCTTACGACATGAAGACCGTCTCCGACGATATCGTCAGGAACAGGGTCAAGCGCACTGGTGACGGCTCGCATCATCTATGGGGTTGGGGTGACAAAGACCATTCCAAAGAAGAAATTGATGCCGCTATTAGAATCAATCCCAAAGATGATTAATTTCACGGCTTATTTAATTAAGTGTGTGGGTACATTTACCCACAATAAAATTCGAATATATTTTATTGAGTAGATAAATTTAGACGTATAAATTCCTATTTACAAAATAGATAGGCACATTAGAAATACTTGTGAAGCATACATTGTATTATCTGAATGCATCGCGCGTAATTGATCAAACACATGTTTGCTACTAAATATTAAGTAGCTACTGACCATGTTACGTAGCGCGACGTTACTTCCTTAGATGCCACCATATGAAGCGCGAGGTCACGGCCGTCAAACGGTTCAGTCACGCTAAACTATGCTATCATTTTCGCAGCTTTTTAAGACACTTTTCGGTCTTCCAAGTTTTCACTTTTGTAATACAGAAAATATTCTTTTCTCAATTCGCCTTATATTATCGCTCTAAATTTAACATAATTCTAAAAGTAGAATTTAAAAATGTTATTAATCTAAATTATAAACATACTTATAAAAATAAACTTAAAGTTTATGAATGTCTGAACAAGTTATTCTATGTGATAGAATTAATTTGTTAGAGATAACACATCAGTATTATAGACCACATATTGTTATATTATTTTATATGCTTATGTAGGTACCTAACTAGTCTTATGCATTTGTAAACAGTTAAGTACAAACATCCTTTTATGTTGTTAAAGTCCCAGTTAATTGGTAATATATTATAAATAAACACTAAAGAAGTTTACGTATGAAAGAAATATGTGGTATATAAATTCTTAAGATATTTGTTTCATGTTGTAAAAGCAGATACAGAGATTAAGGTAACATGATTATTCAAATAATCTTCCTGTACACATAATTCTGTTAACTAAGTAGTATGTCACGAATTATTGTTTATTATTCGAGTGCGTTACAGATATTACCTAGTACTACATATTTATAATAGAAGTTATATATAATGTTGGATCAGCTGGCCTGACTCCTAGGTCGCTCATGCGCAACTGATTTGAATGTGATGAAAGTTGTTTATCTACTCGTATATACGTATGTGCTATTACAACGTGTATAATCGACTGATGTGTAAGAGAATTGTGATAATTAGAAGGGTAAACTATTTATCCTGCATGTAAGTGGAAAGTGAACAATAGTAGATATTATTTAGAAATTATTTTTGAATTCTTTATTTGAATAATTTTATTTGTATGATGCATAAGCAAACGTGAAACTTTTAACTAATGCCATTTCATTATTAATCTTTTCACGCATCCTGAAGCTTATTTGAATACTTAATTTATTTTTTGTTCTAAATGATTGTTTGATAATAATTATTATTATATCATTGTAGCACAAATACTTCTTTTATTTATATACACAACAACCTTGCTACCTAGATAAACCCTACTTCCCACGTGTCCTGTTTATAATTATGATTCTATTTCAGATCTTATGATTGTATAATAAAACATCGTCATGAATATAATAATATATTAATAAGCCATTTTATGATATATAGTTATGTACATCTCCAATCAACAACTGATTAAATATTACTTTCTAGAGGTGAGTGCATAATAAGTAACTTGAACATTTAAAAATTTAATTTCTAAATACTGTGAATATAGGCACGTAGGTAGGTTCCGAAAACGCGTTAAAGGCCAATGCAAACTATTGGCATGTTTTACTTTTTTCCTTTCGCCAGAAATGAAACCTAGGTTATATGTTAGAGGACAATACGAGAAATCAATAGCAAAAAGAACCAGGTCTATCAACCGTAACCGAACGAAGATAACCAGAGAAGTATTGCTAGTATCTTTTTGTCAGGCGTTACCCGCGTTACCTATTTTTCTTATATTATAATTAAATGAAAATACAATCATACGTGATATTTTGAGGTTTCCTTTGATAAAATATATTAAGTTGATTGTTACTGTTACATTTTTTTCGCACTGGCAGTTTTTTTATCACTAAAACTAGTAAAAAAACTGTTAATCGTATCGAATCGATACGCGTTAGTGGGTATACGTAACAGTGAAGCCACACTGCTCCGTTGCGTTGCGACGTCGCAGTGCTAGATTTGTACCAATGAGACGTCGCAGCGCTAGATTTGTACCAATGAGACGTCGCAGCGCTACATTTGGAATCTATAGATTGGTCCAAATCTAGCGCTGCGACGTCGCAACGCAGCGCAACGCGCTAGTGGGGCCTCGCCCTGATTGGAAGCCACACTGCTCCGTGCGACGTCTCATTGGTCCAAATCTAGCGCTGCAACGTCGCAACGCAACGCAACGCACTAGTGTTCCTCGCCCTTATTGTTGCGATAGCAATTTTTAACGTTGCACGCAATAAGTAAGTATCGCTAACCCAATCACGGGCGTACAGTGGTTGACAGGAGTCGATGACCGCTATTGCAACACTATTTAACGCGTATCCACTATAGGATAGGTCTTCTGGGTTACTTTTCTAAATTGTACTATGGAATATTCTTACAAAAAAGAAATTATACAACCATAAAAACCGAAACCAAAACTATTTATTAAATAATTAGTAGGTACTTCTGGTTTTACAAAAAACTTTGCCTTACCTTATCATAGAACAACTATATGCTACTAAATTCTTATAGATAAACTTAATTAATCATAATCAGTACTAGTCTCTCTTTCCACATCTTGTCTTATTATGAAATCCAGAAATTGAGCTGGAGGACCTAAGTTTTGTTGATGTCTACCCCATGCCATATACCACAATACAGACATGACGTGGCTACAACAACCATGTGTTCTCTTCCCAGAAATACAGGAACAGTAATGTCCTTTTATTGCTGCTACGCCACCATTAAGCCCTTCTATCAAGAAGATCTAGAAATAATATTTAAGATAGTAATATGGAATCGGGGGACGCGGAATGACTCATTAGAGTTGCCGAGTAGTATTTAACAATGGGAAACTTAAAATATCACACACGGAGTATTTTTATTTAAGAAAAATAACGCCTGATAAAAAACAATAGCAATCTACTAAACACTCTCTAACTTGGTTTTGTTACGGTTAGTAGACCTAGGTCTTTTTGCTATTGATTTGTCATACAGTCCTCTAACATATGGCCTAGGTTTCAATTTTGGCGAAAAGAAAAAAAAAAACATGCCAGCTATGTATGGCAAAAGTTGCATAGCCCTTTACACGTTGTACCCAGTACTTATTGAAGAGAAAATGCGACCAGCGCAATTGAGGGGTGCTCTCGTGTTCCAACTTAGTGCAGTAACTTTCTAATGACAAAATTGGGCTAACAAACTGCTTGCTTTTTTATTAATTAGGGGGCCGTTTCCGGTCTTGCTATCTATCAAATAGCTATTTTGAATAGCTTTTAACTTTTGCCCCCAATCACTCAATAAGTTTTTTTATTACCACGTGACAAATATTGCATAGGTAGATAAGTACTTAATATTTGAAGCTACTTAATTGCTTAGCAAAAATATAATTTATTAAGAGATCTTTTATTTCTGGAGAATCTCATGAGACCTTTTTCTTGTAAGGTCGTGTTGTCATTGCGCCTCGCATCATATGTTCTCTTCGTGAAAAATATCTTGCTCGTCGCACTTGTCGGGCAAACATACGAAGAATTCTATCAAGTTCATTATAGGTCCTCGGGAAAATGGATTTTGATAACGACCTCGTTTATCTCTCAAATATGGATATCTTTTGTAATTGAACATTTCATTTGTTGTTAAATTCATACAGGCATGCAAAATCTGAAATAGAAAAAAATAATTAAGTCTTTGCTAGCATTATTATTGAAGTACCTACCAAATATTTTTCATTCAAAATAAGTAGGTGAACAAAAACTACTGAGTCATAAAAATGATAATATGCTGACGTCTGACGAACTATACCTAAAACATTACTCAACACAGGAAAGATTTCCTTAACAGGATGTACTAGTACTTATACAATTATTTAGGTACGCTTTAACATTTTAGAATGCTGTAAATATTATTTTAACTTCTACTATTATACGTTGAATGCAACTACCATTGGTCTAGTGGTAACTGAGCGGAGTCTGTTCGATTCCTATTACGCGAAGACACCTACTTATTCGAATTATCGTTACCTAATAATTGTCCCTGTTGTATTCATATAATTAATGCATAGATTCTTTGAAACATGTATAATAGTAGATAAGCTACTGCTGAATGCTGCTACTTCTTAAGTTTAATGAATAGCAGAAATCAGAGACTTACGGAAGTGCATGTAAGGATCCACCCAAGAGCACAAAAAGTGATTGCTTCCAACAGTCCTAGAACATAAAGCAGCCCGAATCCTTCGAGCAGCAGGCAGTAACAGGCGAAGTATATGGACAGGGTGCAGTTGATGGCCACGCTCATGACGAATAGAAAGAACCACATCCTGTTGCGGACGCCCACACAGTTGTAGATGAACGGGCAGTGGTGGTCGAAGTACGCCACACAGCGCTTGCAGATGCGGCAATGTTTAGCCCTGCGCAAATAAATAGATGATTCTTATAATGATCAATTTCAAGATTAGTACCTACCTATCATCATCATGTCACCAAGTAAACGTGCAGAAAGCACTTACCTAAAATTCTAACAGATCGGTAATCGGATTCATGATCCGATTGCCGATCTGTTGGAGTTTAGTTTTTAAGAATTTTAATTGTAATTAAGGACCGCGTAGATGAGTGCTGCTGCGGTGCACCCATACTCTTGTTTTTATGAACCCGCAGAATGAGGGGGACGAAAAAAACCTACATGTATAAATATAATAAGTTTAAAATATTTAAGTACTGCCAACATTTTAATGTCTACATAAAAGCAAGTAGGTACAAAATACTCCAAGAATGAGTTAGTTGCAAAAATAATAATAATATTAAAAATAAATTAGCTAGCGTATCAAATTTTATTTAATGACGCTAACATGTACATAAATAAAATCCGGTTACAAATTGATTTAACTGTTACCTAATTAAAGATTCTTTATACTGTATACCTACGTAGAGTAAAAGTAAGACAGTAAAAAAAGCCTTTGAAAAGTTACTCAAACGTTTTATAGGTAGATATTATGAGTTAGCAGTTTTGGAAGCTCTTTCTGCTAAGGCAGCAATACATTTTTTAATTTAGTCACTGCTTGCAGAAACACATTCTTAATGTATTTGTAACTTATGTACTCAAGGGAAGAAATACGAGCCAGTCAAAATTATCAGCAATTATCAGATAGGTGTGCATTGCACGGCATTCCTACAATGCCGTGCAATGCACACCTATCTGATACGTTGTAAGATCATGGAAGTAAATTTACTATCTAACCTACTGAAAAGAACTATTAATTTTGCAACGGCTGAACCGATTTCCACCAAATGTAGCTTATAATTATCCTGGTTAAACCAGCTTTCAAGCAAAAATAATTTTAATGAAATCGAGTCAACCGTTTCGGAGTTACGATGCCACACACAGACAGACAAACAGATAGCCATACAGACAGACAAACTAACAGATATACAAACTTAAGTTGCAAACTAAGAAAAAATCCTTCTTTTTGCGTCGTGGGTTAAAAATAGGCTTCAAAGTTATATCATGTCTCTTTTTGAGTCGGTAACGAAAAATGAAAATTGCTTTAAAATTGTGTTTTGCCAACTTTAGAGCGCAATATGTCGTAAACTTATTAGCTATAGATAAAAATACTTGAGGCAGGAATTATAGGGAATTTAATTTTCTACAAAATTAGTCCGAATTATTTTAGGCGTAAAACCCAGGAGTTTAATAAAAACTTATTTTTAGGGTCTTTAATGCAAGATGGCGCGTGTGTGGCGTTGTGGTGCGGTGGGCAAACTTTTTTCACCAGGGGCCAGAAAAATGCAAGAAATTTTATAGGGGGACAATTAAAAAATGAACTGCCATATCTAGCATTTCTGGCTCAAATAAGTACCTACAGCTATTTGTTATGGTCGTACACTCTTGCTCTAAAGACAATGTTGGCGGGCCGGATTAAAACCCTTTTCGGGCTGGAGTTGCCCACGTCGGTAAGCGCTCAATATTACAATATTTGAATCGCGATCCTGTGACGTGATATTTATTGAGCTAATAATCAACACTTACATTGATTGAACTAAAAAGGCTTCATAATTATCACGATCCAGATCGCGACCCAAATATCGTGATAAATATTAAACGTGTAGCATGCGCCTAATCGAAGACTAATCGGTGAAAGCGAGGATCATAAAAATCATCATCACCCAAACTGAAGTGGCACGATAATAAATACCTAATTGGATTATTTTATACGTTAATGAATGTATACATACCTACGAAGGCATTAGTTAAGTATTTTGAATATTCTTGAATACGGGGAAAATGGCTCCTAGCGTTTAACTATGTAGGTATCATGATAAAAATATCGTAAGGCACACTTAACAGGACAATAAAGGTTTTGTGCGTTATTTAAAAGAACTTAATCAAAGAGGCAAAGACAAAGTTGAAGGGTAGGTACCTCAACGGTCTTAAACATCGACATGTATGACACAGTCGTGACAGAATCACGTTCCTTTTCTTCCATTTGTCGTAGTACGGAATCTGCCTGATGGCTCTGTAATACGTTTCCGAATTCTGTGGAATATAGCCAGGATCCCTTCTGTTAGCAATGACCCAGCTGAGCCACATAATTGCATTCCAGTAAAGGAAACAGTAGTGTGAAAGACGTAACGTGTTCCAAGTCAATGGGATACATCTAATAACATACATAGGATATCCCCATAGAAGTACTGATACTAGAAAGAATAGTAGGGGACCCTTAGAGTCACCAGCCCCACCGAACAACAACGCCCATAATTCAGATAGAGGTGGCATCCAATGAGATTTGCGTTTCATCTCTTTTTGCAGTAATTTTACGACTTCTATGTGTCGGTGACTCTGAGCCAGCATGAGCGGTGTTTTGCCATTTTTGTCGCGGGGTTCCAGTTCAGCTTTGACCTACAAAAATACAATACTCAGATTATGTAGGTATTTTAATGAAAAGAACATTATCGTTGTATATTTTCTTACCTTCTCACAAAGTAGCCTAACACAAGTCAAATTTCCCGATAGACACGCTAGATGAAGTGGTGTTGATCCGAAATTGTCTGTACAGTGCAAAGGTACGCCTGAGTAAATCAGCAGGCGTACTAAATCCGCGTGGCCCTTATATGCGGCCCAGTGGAGAGCAGTGTCTCCGTTAATGTCAGACAGTCTTGTCGCCGCTCCCATGCCCAGGAGGTAGGCAGCCGTCGCCGTCTTGCCATACATACAGGCCGTCATTAGTGGGGTCAAACCTGTAGAAGAATACTCTATTTACTGTTTTGGGAAATAACAGGGGGCTTACTATGACCTCTTACGAAAACGTTCAAATGCCAGCCAGTCAACTTCCGTCCAAAAGCAGGCCTGCTTCCGAATCGTTAAAATTCGTACCCTGACAGTATTAAAGGTGAAAGACTATTAAACCAAGTGGAATGGTAATGCTTGTTCATGGTACAAAAAGTCTATACAAAAAAAAAAGGTGAACGAATTTCGTAAACGTCAACGTAGCAGGCCTGCCGCAGGCCTGCTCGAACGATGTCATAGTACAAATCAGGGCAGTTCAACTTCCAGGCAATTTCTATCCTGTTTTAAGAGGTCATAGTAAGCCCCCAGGGGTCTCGCTATGTAACTAGTTAAATCTCAGCGTTTCCCACCTTTGAAGTCAGCAGCATTTACTGCGACTCCGGACTGTAAGAGCACTTGTACAACCGATGCATGGCCCTTGCGACAAGCCCAGTGGATTGGACGGGGACCCTGCAGGAATTAATAATAAACTGAATAAGTATCTACAACATATTACCACTATCTACTTATACTACTACCTAAATCAACAACAGCTGCAATTCTATAAGCAAGTAAAGGTTGGCACCAATTGTTACTAACAATATTGAAACAGCAGTTTTTAATTACTTAGGTACCTACGGCTTTAAGGTTGCTGTAAGTTATTGTACATTAGTGCTTAATAATTACCTGGGTGCCTAAGCAAGAAAGATCTATGGGGGCTCCTCGTTCGACAAGATAACGCATGACGGCGACGCTGCCGTCCAGTGCTGCCCAGTGAGCAGGCGTGTAGCCATGTTGGTCTCGGGCACTTAACACTTCCACGCCAAGTTTTTCTACTAGGCGCTCGATTTCTGATACTTCGCTAAAATAATAAGTACTTCTATAAATAGGTATAAGATATTGGTACCGATTCTTTTTTTTTTTTTTTTTTTTTCTCTTTATTTATTCGGGACTTTTAACCATTTGGAGGTTATGTCAGCCCCATAAAATCTTACGCTAATTACAGACACTTCTTAAGACTATTTAATATAAATTTATAAATTAACTTTGCTTCAATGCTTACAGGGTTAGACAATACACTTTGAAATTTACCTAAATCTAAAGAATTTAATTTTAATCTTTGACATAAATGTCGCCTTTCTAAATTATTCCGAATACAATCCATAAGGAGGTGTTGGACATCTTCTGGCTTATTACAGACATTACAGTTGGGCGAAAAGGATTTCTTCATTAGAAAGGCAAACTTCTTTAATGGCATGTGTCCAGATCGTAATCTAAAAGCTATTTTAAGTAATTGCCTATTTAGTTTTACATCGGTAAACCACGGTATCCGAGGAGGCTCACACTGCATAGTTTGGTACCATATTCCTTTTTCTCGAGATCTGACTTCAAAATATACCTTCCACTTTTGTTGCCATATAGTCTTATATTCTGCAAAATATTCTGAGTAATCTGGAATTATGAAAACCTCGCTTCCGTTTGCACAAGATGATTTAGCTAACATGTCAGCCTCCTCGTTACCTCTCAAGCCAACATGTGAGGGGATCCACTGCAACCTCAGGGTGACATCATCAGGCATGGCATAAATCTTTCTAATAATAGCATAAGCTAACGCTGTACCTCTGCAACCAGAGGCAGAGCGAGCTATGTGCTGTAAAGCGCTTTTGCTGTCCGTAAAAATAACAATATTTTTGGACTCTGAATAATTATTTAAATAAGATATGGCCTCTGAGATTGCAAATAGCTCCGCGCACATAATGTTTACATCAGAAGCAATTTTATATCCAGCCTTTAATTCACAACCATTACTGACGTATGCGGCACCGATACCTTCCGTTGACTTAGACCCATCCGTGAAAATTTTTTGCCACCCTGTATATTTAATATTTAATTCTTCTAGTATATTACATAACAATACATTATAATTATATGAGTTTTTAGATTCTTTAACACTATCTAAACTAGTTACAATTACTTCACTTATTTTAATTTTTGAAACCCATGTGTCTAAATTAAACATCACTAGAGGGGAAGAGGCAAAGACCTTCTTGTGTTTAACTTCTGTGTGTACAGAGGGCAATAAAGGCTTCTTTTTCTTTTGCCAGTATCTGTTTTCACATAAAATGCTAAGTTCCTCAAACAGACTGATAGTTGGATTGTTCAAAACAGAACGAGCTTTAAGACAATATTTATACGCAATATATCGCCTTCTTAAATACAACGGCGGTATACAGATCTCACTCTCCATAACATGTATAGGAGTCGTTTTTATAAACCCTCCAATAATTCTCAACGCATGGTTTTGGAGCAAATCTAATTTAGAACTTTGGCATTCGGAACTATTGTCGTATAAACAACAGGCATAATCTATCCTGCTACGAATCAAAGCTATATATAATCTACGTAAATGTTTTGGGTGTATTCCCCAAGTAGGTCCAGCCAGTATCTTCATTAAATTTAAAAACTTTAGTGTTTTCGAATGAAGTTCATTAATGTGTTTACTGAAAAGCAATTTCGTATCCAACCACATACCCAAATATTTGTAATTCTTGACTAACTCTAAGGAAGTTCCTTCTGTTCTAATGTCTAGGTTTTTGCTTTTTCTGCCTCTAGTGAATAAACAAATTTTAGTTTTATTTACCGAAATGTTCAAGCCTAATTTTCCTAGCATTGTGACAATGAGATTGACTGACTCCTGAAGTTGGACAACACTTTCATTTAAGTATTCATTTCTGACATACAGTACAAAGTCGTCAGCGTATTGTGAAATAGTGACATTTCTTATAACTTTACATATGTCATGTGTTATAATATTAAAAAGTAGTGGGGACATAGGGTCACCCTGTGCTAGACCTCTATTTGTGTATCTTTCTATAAAGGTATTATCACTTTCACATTTAATTTTAACTCTTCTTTCACTGAGAAATTCCCATAAATATTTACATACCCGAGCACCCACCGACAAACCATCAAGGATAGTTACTACTTTATCTATCAAAACATTATTGTAGGCACTTTCAATATCCAAAAAACAAGCTAGCGTATCATTATTTTTTGAAAAACCAATCTGTATGGATGATACTAATCTAGTAAGAGCATCTAAAGAAGAATGACTTCGCCTGAAACCTACGGTACCTGAATCTAATATTTTGTTTTTCTCAATAAACCATTCTAGGCGCTTAGTGATAATTGAGTTAAAAATCTTACAAAGACATGATATTAGAGATATCGGTCTCAACTTAGTGGAATTACCAGATGTAGGTTTTGGTATCGCGACAACTAAGATGTCACGCCATTGCTCTGGTACAGTTGTTTGTTTAAAAATTAGATTATAAATTCTTAAAAGGTATTTTTTCGCTAATAAGGGCAAGTTATATATCATAGAGTAAGTTATTTCATCCGCACCTGGAGCTGTATCTTTCCTTTTGAGACAACAAATTAACTCTTGTATTAACAATTCACTTTCCAAAAGCGGGTTGGATGATGTAAATAAAGGTTGTTGCGTCATTACAGAATCAGGAGCCAGGCTACGGAGTAAATTAACTTTCTCCTCATAAGATGAAGTATATCTATTATACTGACGTCCCTTTACCCATCTCATTTTTCTCCAGACCTCAGAGCTAGAAGAGGCATCGTCCAGTCCATTACAAAACTTCTGCCAGTTTTCTGATCGAGCTTTACTAATTTTAGATTTAGATTCATCATTTTTACTTTCCAATTTTTCTAAATTCTGAGGAATGGGATTTCTCCTAAAATTTTTTAAAGCCAGTCGTCTTTCCGCGACAATTTTAGATAAATCACGATGCCAGTAAGGTTTAGGTGTGAAATTTTGCGAAGGATTCGTACAGATTTTAATTTTAGGAATACTCTTGTCAGCTGCTTCATTGATTAATTTAACAAAAGAGTTATACATGTACTGAGCATCCCCTGAATTTATTGACACAGCCATATGCTTTAAAATTTCTTGTTGATACATCATCCAATCAGCTTTCTTAAAATTACGTTTAGGATGTAGTTTAATAGTATCATGGTATTTATAAATTATTTTAATAATTAAATGATCGCTCCTCAAATTCTCATTCAGAACCCGCCAATTAAAGTGCATCACTATATCCGTAGAAACAAAAGTTATATCTGGTGAAGTTTCTTGCAGCACACCATCTACATATTTACTTCTTGTCGTACTGCCATCATTTATAGATACAAAACCATTCTCTATCGAACTATCAAACAATTGGTTACCCCGTGTATCGTTTTTACAGGACCAGTTCGTATGATGGGCATTAAAATCACCAGCTATCATTGTACAGTGAGAAAATTGAGAGAATATACGGTCCCAGTCAGATTTTGTAGTACGTACAGGAGACGTACAATATACAGCAATAATATTTTGTAAATACTTACAGTTTAGGAGTTTAACATGCATAACTTCAATTCCTGTGTTATTATGACTAAACGAACAAGCATATGACTGAATTGATTTGTGAACAATGATTGCCAGACCACCATACCCATCATCTCGATCCTTTCTGTATATGTTATAGCCACTTAAATTTAATGTAGTTTCTGGATCTAGCCAAGTCTCACTCAGAATTGCCATGTGAATTTTTTCCTGGGTTAAAATAGCTTCAAACTCACTTCTTTTCGGTCTTATGCTCTGCGCATTCCACTGGATAAAGTGCAGTAAAATGTTTTTAGATGTATCAGCCATTTATAAAATAACGAATAAATCCATCAAATAACTCTCCTTCGCGCAATGTTTTCTTAAAAAACAATTTACATTCTTCAACGACTAGATTAAAGAGACCTCTAATTATATCATTCAAAGATGACTCCGACATAATCATTTCTTTTGCTTTTTGTAATAATTTCTTCCAAAACAAACTGCTATCCTTTCTCTGTGTCTGTTTACTAGTATTTTCTATCTCAATCTGCATTTCTATTTCTTCATTATTATCTTGTATCTTTTCAAAAGTTTCTTCTTGATGTTTCTGTACCTTCTTCGGCTTCGCACGGTTTTTATTTGTTCTACTGATAATAGGGGAAGTGCATACATTTCCTATATTTTCATCAGAGCTTAATGATTTTTCTAGCACAGTAATTTCGTCACTTTGTAATACCGGACTTGCTGTAAGGGCATCCTTATAGGATTTTTTATTTTGATTGTTGATAGCACTATCTTTTTCTGTAAATATCACCGCATCTTCGTTGATATAGTCCTTCTTTTTTTGTAAATATTCCTGAAGCGCTTTCTGATATGTACAGCTTTTTTGACTCATAATAAGTCGAATCTCCTTTTCTTTCAAGAACGAGGGGCAATTTTTACTTAGAGCCATATGAGGACCTTTACAGTTCACACACTTATAAGTTGTAGTCTCACAATTATCATGTTTCTCGCAACATTTCGGGCAAATCACGTAACTCAATGGACAGGCCCACTGATTGTGACCATATCTCCAGCAACCCGAGCACTGAGTTACTGGGAAGATATATGGCTCCACCTTAAATCTGCACCCATACGCGTAAACATATGGGGGTAAGGTGGGCGCTTTAAAACAGAAACGCACTGATTCGCTATCTTTCCACCCTTCATTGGTCATTCGTTTTAATCTTCTAACTGATATTATATCTTGCTCACATTTAAAAGCTTCTTGAATTTCTTCCCTAGTAATTTCTTGTTCAATTTGTTTAATTATTCCATAGGACAAATTTGTATCAAACGTAAACTGGCAATGGTAACCCAGTTCTTTAATTTTTACGCAATTCATTAATTTATCAGCCTCCATTCTTGAACTAAAACTCAACAAAACCTTGAATGCATTTTTGTACTTAATTCTTTGTATATTAGTAATATTCTGTGATCTCAATAGCTTGGCCATACCTATTGGTTTGGGTAAAATTGTTTTTGATGTCAAACAAATTTCGAATATATCCTCCGGACTGTTTATTATTTCTTCCGTCCGTTCAGTATTTTGTGGCTGAGATAAACTGCGCGTAAGTTTCTTTGCATTTCTAGTTTGAACGCGAATAAAACCATCACTATCCGTGTCTTCTATTATCTCAGTTAGGCTATTCAATCGGCGTTTTTCAGCCCGTAACATTTGTTCTTGGGTTTCATTCTGCTGAAATCCTTGAATATCTTGATTTAAATTCAACTCAAAAACATCACTACTATTCACTTCTTCATCACTCAATAATTTGTCAATATCAACTCCCCCTCCTTCATCTTCAATACTTTCAACACCGTAATTATTTTCGTTCATAATTTATAATAAATAACAAAAATATTTTTTATAATTTAAGGTAGGGTAAACCAAAAAAAATACTCTGCGCTCGAATACAATACGTGCGTGCACTATGCCGTACCGCGCGCGAGTGGTACCGATTCTGTTATGGACAAACTAAACTTAATTTAGGCTATTGCCAACATTTTCACTCTAATAAAATAAGAAAGAGACATACGTGAATAAGAGCTGTCAAATTTAGTTGAACTAAAAGTTCCATACTTTAGACGACATTTAAAACGTGTCGACTAAAAACACGGTGAAGTTCAAGGCGTAAACTAATTTAACATCGCTAAATTAGTTGTTGTCTATCACCGTCCTTTTCTCGCGCTATCTGTTAGTCAAAGATAGCAATTCTCTAATTTTAGTTTAGTTGGTGAACAAGCGAATCGGCACCATTGACTGTTTAACAAATTAACAACTAAGTATTTCTTTTTAAACTTTGCCTTTGAATAACTAAGTATTCTCCTGTATCGTTGGTGCGTTTACTGACACAAATCTTCTCACATGCACAAACACCCAGAACCGGAACAAGAGACATCAATTATCTGTAGACCAAACAAATACTTGTTCCGTGCGGAAATCGAACCCGCGATCCGTTGCTTCAAATACATCATGGTACTTGTTTTTTTTTCTCTTGGAGTGCTTCTAGATCGTCCTTGCGGACTGTTTCTACGTAACCGGCAGTTATTGGCAAGACCTGAAGGGTCTCCAGCCAAAGTAGGTACTTGTAATCAAAGTCTGCTCCATCTTTGCTTCTACAAGGACAATGAATGTGTTGTTTATCAATTCTACAAAAAATTGTCTAACCCAGATCGCACAGCCTCAAAAATGAGTTGATGTAGATCTGAATGTTGGTTGTAGCTTGTAATTGTACGCGGCGGTGCGGCCGGCGCATCAGGAGACATGGGCGAGCAGGGGGGCAGAGCCTCCTCCGCTGCCATCGTGCAGGGGGGCGGCTGCGGCAGCGCCCACACGCCGCGCGCCGCCCCCGGACTAGGGTACACCTAGACATAAAGGATTGGACATGATTAGGGACCTGTTGTTACTACATCTTATCTGTGTTTTACAGCGGCTAGTGGAAGAAGTGAGTAATGGCCTATAGGGACGTTCAGCGGTGAACTGAAGTCTTAGCTCAACAGTGCCATAGTGCGATTGTTAAAAATAACAGACACCTAAATCAGTGAAACGTTGGTGTTGACGTGACGACGGTGGTTCATGTTTGTGACTCTCTGGATACGACAAAAAAACTGTAATCTTTAATTAAATAAATATGATGTGAAAATGCACGTTAATTTATAATCGAATGGCTGGGTTTAATTAAAATCAGTACATTGTTACCTTTAGCATCGTACGTATGTCTCTGTAACAGCACAATTCGAAGTTTCGTCACGCTGTAATTTTAGGTTTACTACTTATATTCACAGCATGAATCCGTGCTACACTTATTGTTTTTTTTAAATATTTAGTACAAAAAAGCTATCGTGATATTATGTTATGTAATTTAACACCGTCGCGTCGCGAGGTTAACACGTCAATGTTCATCTAGGTGATGTCGATTTCCCGGTCACAAACGTATCCACTTTTCACGCACAGGTGGCATTAATGGTTAATCCTATGAACCGAGAGGAAAATATGGACTAGGTATTTCCCTTACCTTGCTACTCACGGCGAGGCCGACGCCCCCCGCCACCACGGAACCCTCTCCGTCCGCCACGGCCGTATCGCCGGCACACAAACGCACTGTGAATCTTTGTCCTACCCCAACTATTAAAAATTATAAGGACTATTCTCAAATGAAACTAAAAACAAATCCGAGATTGCGTGACCCCCGGCACCTAACACGGTTAGTTAGGTATATTATTGATTCGTAAGCTCGCAGAGCATGCGCCTTCGTAACCATTGAAAATGGAGATAAGGTTTAAAATTCTGTTGTTACAACCATAAAATTAAGCTACAGCTATACTATAAGACAATCACTATGTTTACTTTTAATTGTTATTGTAAAGTGTGATTGTCCTAATGATAATTTTGTGGAGAAGAAATTATAAAACTACTAGTGTATTGTTTTTAAATTTTATCAAGAGATGGCGCTGATTATGATTTATCCGCATTGAAGTTGATTGAAAAGTTCAAATTTCACGCAATGTAGGTACTTCTTAAAATATTAATCTCAGTGTTTACAAATAATGCTTACACTATTAGGACTACTGATACCTACTGAAAAATAGCATATTGATTAATGTGCCCAGCTAATGTTAGAGATATTTTAGCGGGTCAGCCATAGGGGTCAGCGGTCACAAGCGCGGCTGCCGGGCGTGCGTTACTGGGTTGAATTTAGAATCTGGGTTTTTCGGCGAAATATGGGTGTACAATAGTACATCTCCGCTTATAGTACCGCGGCCTTCGAGGAATGCAGACGCGAAGTTATAAATAAATAAATATACTTGCTGCGTTACGAAAGCCGCAAATAATTTTCATTTTTATATACATTTTAAGGAAACTGCACCATGATGTACCATGTTTATTAACGTTGCGAAGAACTGTTTTCGCTAGTTATTATCAAATATATTATTTTGATCGATATTGGTACGGAGATTCAGCCGTATTTGGTTAGACTGAAAGATGACCCAAACAATTTGTATTACTTTTAATTAAGTTGATTTTAGACAGATATGTGGATATATGATTGATGAAATATTAAAGCTAAACCTAACAATTGCGTATTAATATTATACCTATTTCCATGCAGTATCCCCATTGTTCCCCAAGGTGACAGGCAGAAATGCAGAATATAATTCACTGCACTAATAAAAACTTAATATTAGAATATTCTCAGTTGGTATGTCCCAGATAAATGGCTAGACCTTCCCATCTGGGTAATTTTTAGTTTATGCTGTGGTTGTATGACAGTAGGTACACTGCAAAATAATTTGGACGACATTCAAACCACATGTGGAAGACATACTTTGTTTTTCATAATTATAATCTAACTCTATCAGGAAACTACACAGGATGATTAGTGCCATCTTCTGAGAAAATTGTACATTATGTTGCAATTGTTTTCGCCCAACATGTAGGGATTTTAAGATGGGTTAAAATTAAACAAGCTGATTGTAATCATCCCACCTGTATACGGCTGAAATATCAGTTTCTCTACACATTATCTTGAATAAGGCTGATTGAGATGTGAAATATGGCTATAGTAATTATAAGGGCCCCTTGCGCGACATTGAGGTTTTATTTTGCCAGCCTGGTTTAGTGAACTTTGTATGGCGGCTTAAAGGGATTTATTTGGTTAGATCTAGGTTATCCTTTTAGCACTGGGATAAACGATGTTGCGCAAGTTTGCCAGTATGTTTAATAGAATATTATACTAAATACATGGATGGATCATAGTTGTAATAGTAATTTTACATAATAACATACATTATCTAGCTACATGAATGAAATGACATCAATAATAATTATGTGAAGGTAAATATTATAATTTAAACATAATTCTAATCTATGTATAAGCAAGCTGAAAATAGGAATAGGTTATAAGAAAATCAAAACACAATATAAAATTGTGAAAATGAACTTTAATTCAGCAAATTTTATACTAAATGTATAAATATGATATAATCTAGATTTCGTTTTCACTACCTAAATAGACATCATGTTATAAAAAGTGTACAACTAAAACTAGTAGCTGATTAAACATCTCAATGTGGCTTATCAATTAGTTAGATCTTGTAAAAGCACTTTCTTTAAAATGGTTTTATTATACTTAAATAATAAGATTAAAATAATGAAAGCATTACAGCTCACAACTGATGTTGAACTTCCAAACAACAATCATATTCAATACAATCTTAAACTTCTAGTAAACTTGAAACATTTAACGAGCAAACTGAATAAATTATTATTCATAAACAAACTTAACAATGTCGATAGCTCAAAGTAATATAATATTTTCAACAAGAGTCAAACTGACTGCACATACAGTTATGGTGTGTACACAAATTCAGAAATCGGGACTATTTTATTTGCAATATTTGATAATGCCAATCAATTAGGTATCCTTTTTGTCTATTTATTACTGTATTGATATTGTAAAGTTTATCAAGTCTTTCACATAAGCATTATCTCTTCTGAGTTTTGAAACTAACCGAGAGAGGTTGGCCATGAAGAACATATCCATTCAGTGCTTGTATTGCCATCGCTGCTTGGTCATAATTTCTCATTGTAACAAATCCAAAGCCTTTACTCTTATTAGTTGAATGATCTTTGATTATCTTAACAGACACAATAGCACCATATGGACCAAACAGCTGCCACAGAGTCAACTCTTCCACTTCCGGAGCAATATTATAAATATAAATAGACCACGTACTAGGAGAATTGTGATCTCCTATTGCATTCATATGATTTATCCAGTGATATGGTCTCACAAGGGGACTTTTAGGAAAGTTATTATTATTGTTTTTATGTTTATTAGGGTTACTCTTATTAGCATACTTAACTGTTAATGGGTGTAGAAAGCCAGGCGGCGTGGTGCCATTTATATTCTGAATGGCTCTTTCCGCTTCATACTGGTGCTCATATAAAACAAATGCTATACCTGCAGCTATGCGAGAATTAACTATTTTGCCAAATTGTGCGAATAGTCCATGTAAATCCTGCAAGGTCAGTTCATTAGGCAGGTTACATACGTAGAGGTTCCAGTCGGCTTCTGGTTTCGAAGGCGGTTTTAACTCCGGATTGAGAAGTGCATGCGACACTTTCAGTGTCTTGTTTTGCATTAGGAGGCCGTTAAAAGCCTTACGTGCTTTGACTGCATCCTCGGGACGAGAGTACTCGACGAACCCATAGCCTCGGTTCGCTATCAATTTACAACTTTCCAGTTTACCCATTGTTGAAAATAGCGAGAACATCATATCCTGCGTCATGACTTCAGGAATGTAATTGACGATAAGTTTGGTGGGTGATTCGTCGGGCCCATATTCATTATTTCCTTGACAATTACCGTCTTGACACGATTCCGACATTTTTTAATTGTTGTCGGTGAATGACATTTCACTGTAGTGTTGCGTGTTTTTTTAAGTTCGTTCGGAAATTGGTATGACATTCTCGATATTTTTTAATTACTAGACTTATGGAATGTTACTAAAGTTTGTGCAAAAAGAGAACCGTTGTGGCCTAAAAATGAACTAACATTAATTAAGATTGCTTATTGCGTAGACTGAGTTCCTACGCTTAAAACATTGTCGTGACCAGTTGTCTCTTAGAGCATAAGTTGTCTAGTAAATAATTAGTTTATTATTGTTAAACTGTGCTATAACTGTTTTTGTGTTATTAATAATACATAAACGATAATTAAGCACTGCGACGCCCTCAAGTCCACGACGGTTCTCTTTTTGCACGGACTTTACTATAGAATAAATTATGAATACGACCGCGCACCATGTCCATCGCAGTGTGGATACAAATATGTATAGTTACGGTTAGTATGGTCATGACCTTATCCTTCTCGGAGGACGTCTCTTTGGACGACGATCGAAAACTGGGGAGGCCAACGCAAAACGAAAGTAGATGGCAGCACCTCTGTTGGTCCCAATCCCAGTTACAAGGTTACAACCAATCAATGAGTTAAATTATTGTCATCGGCAATAATGTCAAACAAGTTTTATCTAAGGTTTTAACCAATGAAATTGCTCTGGTACCAGCGATTATGGCGCCATTAGTTCCCCAGATTCCTACGCATATCATGAAACAGCGCCATTTCTACGGTAGAAATGGCGCTGTCTAGGTAGAAATTCTACCTAGACCAAGAGATGGGTAACCACCCGGGTAAAAACCCACGCATAGGTTAAAACCCAGTTACCAACCATTTCGACCCGGGTTATCACCCATTTCTGTGGGTGAAAACTTATTCCGTTAGTTTAATACATGCAAGACACAACGGGTGGAGCGCGAGGGGTGCGGGAGTATTTTACAGGGATTCCCGTGCGTCCCTCTTCCCCCACGCCGTCTGAAGTTAGTTGTTTGGCTGCGCAATGAATCTTTTAGAAACGAAATTGTCTACTGCGCAGATAATCAGCTAACTTCATACTCGCCAAGATACGTCGGCCGTATCTTCGTTCTTACGCGACGTTTATTGTTCACTCACTTTGTCTATCTTTGCATTGAGTGCACGAGTACTATTTAGTTTACCGAATATCACAATCGTAGACAATGACATCAAGAATGAAATCCTATTCAATGTTGATGCGAGAATGAATATGTGCTTGACACCCATACATTTTGCATAGCATACTTATTAGACCCTACAATCCAAGAAGCAGAACATGAAGAACAGCAAGAATTAGATGCCATGTAATTTATAAACGACGTTGGACAAAGTATTAGTGTAACACCGGCGCCACACGTTGCCGCCAACGCTCGCACCAACGTTGGTCGGTTAATTTCGTGAGGCGTCCACACGTTGGCTATTACATCAGTCCCACAGACTAGATAGGGATACAATCAGACGGCGCACTCTCGAACAAAAAAATGGACATTTTGCTTATCTGTGGACCTCACATTTTCACTCGCAAATTTTTTACCTTTTAATTGTGGGCGTGTCAGTATTCGTCAAACTAACACGAACACAAGTCTTTTAAGCTGAATTTCGTGTATTTTAGATTCGAATACTGGTCTTTTGAGCTCTATATTTTTGCTATACGTAGCTCCTTACTAATTTATTGGTTCTTGTTGTATTTTAGAAACAGGAATATTATATAATAAAGAAAAGAATACATTTTGTTACTGTAAAATATATTTATTTTTTTAATTTTACAACTTACTAAACCAAGCCGCGTAGGATAAAGTGGCTGGCACCGTTTTACTGTATACTCCAATGCAGTTCTTTACCTAAAACAAAGTAAATCACTGTTATCAAATTATTAATACCTTTAAAGATAGACGAGTGGAAAGAAGTGCAAATACCAGTTAAAAAAATACATAATATTATTTAAACAACTAGCTATGTGTCGTTACGTGATTTTTAAGTAACACAACAAAACGCGGTTTGCGTTTCGACAACGTTTTCCAAACGATCTATTTCACAACGATCTATTTTACGTCACAACACAACCATCGCCTAGAATACCATATTCTCGTCGATGTGTCGATTTTGAACAACTGTCTTATTTATAAAACGGCTCGATTAATGTCATTGATTCGTTATCGTGCATAAGTAGCTATTATCGTACGCAATCATAATGTAAACCTGTTTTTTAGTTCCAATAAAAATATTATTATATTATTCGTTTATTAATTCTACAAATACATATACCTATATAAATTATATTTTTAAAAACATAATAATATCTTACAAAAAAAACAATATACATTTTACAAAAAAAAAACAATGTACATTATATTATATTCAGAAACCTATTATTTATTACATCATAATGAGAATTATAGCTATTTCTTTAAAAATCGCGCGTAACGGGTGGGTGCGAAAAAGATGTCTATATTTTTAAATCAAAAGAATTTTAAGCAATTCTTTTCTTTATGTAAACGGCGCGTCCCGTTCCCGTGTGTTATGTTGTTACACTTGTCGTTTGAGAACGAATCACGACGTTGTGTGCAACATTAAGAAAAAATATATTTTGAAATCGTTGTGAGAAATAGATTGTTGTCAAAATCGCTCGTAACGTTTGCGTTGTGGCTCATAGACAACGTTTGGAAAACGATCTGTGGTAGATAACGCCCACTACTATAAACAACTATGACTTATATTATATGTCATGGTTGTTAGATGATTTATTTGTATTGCTATTGGACACCTAATGCAAATATTTACATGAACTTGCCAGGAAAAGTAATGCTGTTATGCATTGAATGTTGAAAGTTTTATAATAATATCATCATTGCAACTGACTAAAACTATTGGTTCTCGTGACTCGACCTATTGGTTTTAGTCTGCAGTAATTAAATACATACATACCTTCATCTATTTGATTTTTTTCAGGAACCAAGTGTTGATCATTTAATTTATGAAGCAATCTCACATTATTGTGACTGCAGTCCTTTGTATACATCCACTATGTTACTCCATTTGGAAATTTGATTATTAAGTTTTATATTCTTTGTGAGGAAATTATTTCTAATTCCTTTTATCCGGTAAGGTGAGGAGTAGGTTATATTTAATGAATCACCATTCATTACAATGACATCATCTGGAAGAGGAAAAAAGATTAATCAATTATGTTTATTCCATTATGTACAGTATTTTACATAATCATGTTCCTGCACATGCTTCTTATTCACACATAATTGCATCTTGAACTTTATTTAAATATAAGTTCAATTATTAAGACATTTTAGTCTAAAATACAAATAATGGTTGGTTGTAGTTTATTATTCACTCTTACACACATTAATAGGTAGCACTCACCACCAATTATTTCACTAGCATCAGTTTAGTCACTCCGTCTTCCAACAAACTTTTCATTGATGATTGAAAGACAGAGCTTTGATCACCGAGCTATTGGTAGTCCTTCCTGCATTGGAAACTTTTGAGTTCTGCGTTGAAAATTAAGTTCTTGCAGTTATTGAAAAGTCAAGCCCTGTGAATGTTCCAATTTGATGCACTTTAAGCACAAGAGTCCTATATTTCAAGAAACATGACGGCCTTTCCGCTTCTCTGACAACCCACAGCACATCACTTATTGCACATAATTGCAGCTTTTCAAAGTACCTATATTACAGTAAGAATATTTAGAGGATACGCTAATTAAGTAAATAAATAAATTTTATTGATATTTTGTTAGTTAGTTTGACAGATCAGTCCATAGACTTCATAGAATAGAGATAAAAGTGACGTCATAGCATCAAGATGGCGTCAAAGGGCGTCAAAGGGGCGAAGTATGAGTCAGAGGGGATGAGGTAGTTGTCAGAGTGATTAAGTGAGCCATAGAGACGACGGTCGAAAAATTTTCTTCGCAGTGAACCCCCCGTGATCAGTCCTGTCCCGTCAGAGCCAACGTGAAGACGTCCGATACAGAAATCAAAATTGCTCTAAGCTCTTTTACATTGCTGCGTGCCAATTATAATTTATATTTGTTAAAAAAGAAAAAGCCACGTCAAAGAAGATAGTGGATGACAACACAATATAAGCCTGGTAAACTTATAAAAAGTCGATAACTTTTTCATTTATCCAAGCGGATGGCGTTTTTGAAGGTGAGGATGGCATTTCCACTCGTCGCGCGCTCTCGATGCGTATTGCAAGAGGACTGAGCAAAGAGCCAACATGTGTACGTATCGCGAACGTTGGCGCAGATTCCTTTGATAAAACCGACATTCCTCGGCCAACTCCCAACGCTTGTCCCAACGTTGGCGCCAATACTATTTTCTAGATCCACACGTTGGACGAGTGGCGTTGGGACTAACGTTGGGGCCAACGTGTGGAGCCGGCCTAAATGTCATGACAAACTTAGCATCTTACAAAGCAAGAGATGGGTTTTGGAGTAGAAGATTTCTGTGGGAAAACACACGCGACGTTATGGTATGTCTACACCAGTGCGCTTTCACGTTCATCGTCAAGCGCATGCTATATTGATTGCTTTGCTGTGCGCTAGGGGCATGCGCTTTTGTCGAACTAGTATTAAGGCATGCGCTATGGCGCTTCAGGCATGCGTCAGACGAAGACGCAAGATGAACATGAAAGCGCACTGGTGTGGACATAGCTTTAGGCCAACAACATGGAGGAAGGGTATTTGTGGGTCTACTGAATTGAGCAAACTCTCTGACCGAATTCTCACAGCACCATCAACATCTGCTGGAGCGTTCCTTTAGGGCTTATAGCAATATTCACAGCAAAAAACGGAATAGGCTCACTAAGGAACTAGCAGCAAAACTAACTTAGGTATACACCGTGTCCCAGAAAGTAGTGTCAAGCGGAAGTCCAGATGTAGAGCAACCTTAGAGGTACCTATCCGAATCAACCCCATGTATGTTCTGCAATTTGTTTATTTTTTATTTACGATTTCTTTTCATGTTTAAACCAAACTCTGACTGACGTTTTTCGATCATAGTGATATGAAGAGTAACCTCCGGTTTCTGATTTGAGAATTCGGGATAAGCTAATACTTAAGTAACATTTGATTATGGAGTTGTCAAAAAAAATTATGGATTTTAATAGTAGATTGTTGCACCGAGCGCAAAGTGAGTCATTAATGCACGAGTGTTATGTTGGTGCCCGAGCGCAAGCGAGGGCACTAAATTAGCACGAGTGCATTAATCACTCACTTCAGCAAGGTGCGTAATCTACTTTTTCTTTCAACTACCAATTTACCTACCGTGATAAAATATACCTACTCAAAATAAAAACTCAAGTTAATGAAAACAAGGTTATCCTGCGACAAATGATGTCAAAAAATTCAAATGTTATTTAAGTATTTCCTTATCTCGAATTCTCAAATCAGAAACCGGAGGTTATTTTTTCTAAATTAGATGAATACGAGTAGAACACGCATTTGTCTCAAGTATTCATGACACTTTGATCAAAAAAGTTTGGTTAAAACATGAAAATAAATAATATCTAACTAAATAATAAATAGCGTTCGTGTGGTGCTGGGCGTAAAGAATAGCACTACCCCATCTCTTTCCATGGGTGTCGTAAGAGGCGACTAAGGGATTCACTAGAGGATGGGCAGATGCGTTCTCTGAGTACTTTAACAATCATACTGCGATCGCCAACCCGCCTGGAACCCCCTTCCCCCGCCCCCACATGGATGTGGAGATGCTTGGGGGAGGCCCATGTCCAGCAGTGGACGTCTTTCGGCTGAATGATGATGAAATAATAACTCGAAAACTACAAAAAATCGCGGAACATACATGGGAGAGATTCGCGTACCTCTAAAGGTGCCTGCTCTAACTCTGGACTTCCGCTTGACACTACTTTCTGGGTCACGATGTATATCCTATAACTGTAATTTCTTGCACAAGCGCATGAAGAATGTGACTGAGGACGCTGAAGTATGTATGTCTGATCCACCCCCACCATCTCGAAGGCAAATTTGCTCATTACCATCACCGACACGCACCATTAGCCCAAAATCTACATCAAGTTCAGGGATTAACAGATTCGATTTTTTCGATTGCGACCGTATTACCGAATCAAGTTCAAGTGACGATGACGAAACACAGTAAGTAATACAAATTATTACACGAATTTTGTAACAAATGTAATTTTTTATCAGTGAACTACTTTGTGATTTTGCAAATAAATGTTTGATTTTGAGTTTAATCTTTTTTTGCTATGTAAAATTATTAAGATCACAAAACCATTTCATGAGTATGTGTCCAAGTTTGTGATCGCAGGATTGCCAACCGCTGATCATGCTTTTTAAATTATAATTTACGTAATTCATTATGCAAACCGTTTTCACCCATAAAATCGGGTGAAAATGGGTTAAAACCCGGTTAAAACCCAAATCACCCGATTATAACCCAAATGGGAAGAATGGGTATTTACCCACTACCCATCTACTGTCTTAATTCATGATATGGCCAATTTAAAATCGGATGGATCGATGAGGACTAAACGTGAGCGTAGCCAGCATTTTTACTAATGGGGCAAAAATCTCAGTTAAACAGTAAATATTTATCTTCTCACTAAATCTGGAAGGGCAGAATGGATATGGGGCAATTTTGCTCATGCCGCCCACCTTTTTGACATAATTATAAACAAGTATAGCCGGGTACGGTTTTTTTTTTTCCTATTTGACTGCTGTAGATGGTCCTTGGGGACCCCATCTACGTAACCGGGCAGTTATTGGCGAGACCTGAAGGGTCTCCAGCCAAACCGGGTACGGGCATTGGTCTGCCTATTTAACTATTCTTTCCTTTGCCAGGGTGGGGCAAGCGCCCCTCCCACTCCACCCTGGCTACACTCATGGGAGCAAACGTTTTCGATTTTCCTAGGTAAAGTAAACGCATTGCCTGCCATAAATGACCATGTCACTAGATAACGTTCGGCCATTGAATGAAATAGTTCACGCCACTAGTGGCGTTGTTTCCGCTTTGCTTAATGTTTTCTACTTTTACCTACATAACTATTTTTACGATTTTTTATAATGAACACCAGGATGAGTGTTTAACCAAATTGTTTATTGTGAAATAGAGATGGTTAAGTACTAATTATTCTCATTTCCGAGCTACCGGATGAGGATTTTCCAGCAGTGTAAAAGCTTGGCATTGAACGATACGACGGGTTACTTAGGCTTATCATTAAATGGTGCTGTTTCATGTAATTCCCAGGCACATCATAATCCGCCCAATTCTACGATCGGACGACGACATAATTATACATTTTTTATTAGTAAGGGAAGGCTTTTTATCTTTTGTATTTTTTCATTTCTAATAGTAGGAATATCGCTTAATCTTCCACGCCTTGACAAAAAAAAGTGTAAACACTATTTTTTAGCGTTGAGCGCCGCTCGTCATGCAGTTATAAAATTTTAGTCTAAATAATTTTAAAGCGTATTCAGATACATTTATTGCCGGTTAAAATAGGGTTTGCCACAGTACTGACAAAGATTAAAAATTTGTTCTGGTTTTAGACGATCAACTGATCGATCGAGTACCTATCAAATTAATTTAGTAGTTATATTCCTGAATAAGGTGTATGTTTACAAAAACAAACTGATTATTTGCACCATTAGCTATATTTTGTTTGACATAAGTACATCACCACTACGTAGACAAACAATAACATGTTCATATTCGAGATTATGTTTTTAACAGATTCTATACAGATTTACAGTAGCGTAAACAGTAATTTATTACCATTGACTTAGAATAAGTATGGACAACGAGTGTAGTACAAAATTCACGATAAAAGTGTCCTGAATTGACATAATATAAACTTAGAAATATCAACAAGCTCATTTACGACGGACGAAATCTTATGTCGTTATCATAATAATGTCTAATTTAGCTTGCAACAATTTTTACCATACGAAAACATGACAGCACTGTTCAATTTTTCAAATTTCGAAACTTCATCTAATGTTGAACGAAAATTTGGAGAACATAGGAGTAATAGAGCAGCCTTAATTTTTAAAAGATTTTATTATTAGATAGATTTATTGCGATCGCTAAATATTTAATCCAACTGAAAGTGCATAGAACATTTCTTGCAAAATTACAACATCGTCATTTTCAAAAACGCGATTTCGCTTCCTTTGCTGAAGTATCACCATCATCATCAGCATCATCATCATCTAATTGATCTCGAGGAAAACTGAAATTAAATCAGAGGCATATCTTTTTTTTTTTGAAAGAAACAATCTTTTGTCATGTGTATTTAAAAGAGTTCATGGTAACTAAACAAACGAGCCCAAACGTCACGTGTCCACTATTTTGCCATTAGGAAGTCCTGGAGCCCGTTTTACGGCTCTACCATCAGACCTATGTCATTATTTATGTACTGAAAAGTGCTCATAATTACAAAATACATGAGCTGAAACTCGACGAGCCTACCATTTGTTCCTGTGCCTGCCTAATCTTCGGCTCCATCATCAAATTAGTTCAATGACATTTTAATGATCTAATATGCACATACCTACCTGCAAAATTTCAGCTCGATCGGAAACTTGGTAGTGATCGAAAAACCAATACAATTTTGAAACGGAAGGACAACATACATATTTTCGTACATACTATGTTTGCATACAATGCAAGTTTAAAAATAACTTGTTTAAATGAATAGAACAAAACAAATTGCAATTGGTTCAAAACCGCAATACAAAAAAACATCGCGTTAAAATAACGACTCTTTGGAATCTTTGTTCTAAATTCTGTCAAATATGTCAAGTTTCATAAGGTAATCCAACCAAATGAAGTTGACATAATTGGTCAAACAAAGGAAGGAAAATAAGATACTTTTTGTTTAGTTGGATTATTGTGTGTTTTGCTCTTGCAATTAATTCAATTTTAAGTAAAATACAATGTTCCTTAACAAAATAATACTTTAAAATTGTAAAACAATAATATACCTACTGAAAATATGTTACACCATCAACTTTTTCACTTTTTTGAGTAGTTTTTACACGATCTCACTACACAAAACGGCATTGTTGACATGTGACATTGAGGTGTAGCTGCTTGTTCGCCCAAATGAAGAATGACGCGCGCAATTGTAGCTCTTTTCAAATTTATCGTGTTTTAACTCTCTTTCGGTTCGGACATTTTTGAGCGATGACCCGAGGTGGCCGAGGTCCATACTTATTCTAAGTCAATGTTTATTACAGATCATTATAAGATTTGTAACATCATTCTACTGTGATTATTTATAAATCAATAACATGCTCCACTACAGATTATAAATGCTTATTATTTAGTCAACATGGCTATAAAGTAATTAACAACAAAGGCTCGGGTAGACAGACGGCCATCAAGCGTTTAGCGTTCTTAATTTATGTGCACGGACTCTGCTTGTTGCAACGTAAACTAGTCCATTATAAAATATACTATGTGCGCCTAGGCTTCGACCTGGCCCAGCTGGTTTAATGTTAAATGGTTTGTCTTGTACCTTGTTTCTAGTCATACATTACAAAGAACGCTTGACCGCTATCTCTCCGCCCTTGTTTCAACAAAATTGAGTAACACAAAACTTTTTATCATGTATGTTACGAAATGGGGCATCAGAGACTGGGTTTTAAAGCAACAATAGCAATACATTTACGTTAAGAACATTAAGCACATATTCATAGAAAGACACAGACACTTGAACTGCAAAGAACTCTTTGTAAATGCATTTTATATATTAATATTATTTAAACATTATGAAGATCAAAATATTGGATACTGTACAAAGATCTTTTTCTTTATTTTTTAAACTTATTAATGTAAATAGATTTTAGTTCTAAAACAACTAAACAAGGATTTTAAAGATATTTAACAAAAATAATTTAATAATTACATATAAAAATAGGTAGGTACTACGATCACATAATAAAAATACCGACAGGTACAACATTATTGTTTAGACTGTTTAGAGTAACAGTGGAATGTAAATAATTATATTACATTTTGTTAAACTGATTTCAGTGTATACATACATTACGTATATAATTTTTTTTAATTAGAGCGAATGTACGTATAGCAATAAATACACACCTTATGAGGCTCTCGTTAGGCGGCTGGAGCAGGGGCTTGATACAGAAAGCGGTACTCCTTACGGCACGCATAGTGAGGAAGTTACTTTCCCTGGAACCCTGACCACCGGCAGCTTGGACCCTGTTCCCGATGCCGGTGGGCAACTTACTATTTTTTATATTTTTAAATATTATATTGTTTTTTTTAAGATGTGTATTTAAAAATATATTTTATATGTATACATATACCACGAATAAACGAAGAAAATACAACTATACTATACATTAGTACAAGCTCCTTGTGACGTTTATGAAAAATATTAAATAATACCCATATTAATATTTGTGATATAACAATACTAAAAAGGTCCAATATAAAATAAACGTGTAAAAATAAGCTGAGCTTGTCAATTAATCAACACCTATAAGCTAAGTAAATATTTTTATAAAGCAAAATATTTTGGAACATTTACTACACACAATTATTGTCATGATTATCATATAAAACAACATACAATATTATAAATCTCTTTGGTTAATATTTTCTGCTTTGTCAAATATTGATTTGTAATAATAATATATAATTTATCCATCAAAAAAAATATTTTTTACGTTAATAAAAGTGCCAAATAGGAAACCCGTAAAACCGAAGATAATTATCAAGATATCTTTCCATAACTTCCAATTGTTCTTTCCAAGTTGGTCAGGCCAGCAAGTCATTATCTCAATTAGTGCTGGGAATATGAGTGCGAGCGCTGAACTGCTGAAGGCTCCCACCAGAGAAATTATTCCACTCAAGTTAGGAATCAGAGCTGCCGCTAAAACTGAAACAGATAACGCTTATCATTAGTCACCTACATAGGTATACATAGTTCAATAACTAGGTACATATTATTATTATATGAAAACTTTGATTTGATGTTACTTCCCACGACATTGTATTTGAGGTAAAAATCAATATTTGTTTGATAACAATGATAGGCACGTGTTTATGATGTGAATGGAATGTGTAGTACAGACATACCTATAGTTTGTGACGCTACCAATTGTTTTAGTGCAAATAAGATAACCTACGAACCAGGCAGACATGATTAGGACATCCCAACATTCCCAACTAATTTAATATATTACAAACAAGATAAACTTGCTGACTTTTCATTCGGTTAATTGATATAGATGATCTAAATGCAAAATCTACTTACATGTTATGGAAACTAGCACAAACCGAGTTACTGCTTCACCATATTTAAGTGCCTGTTCTGACGATAATTTTGATTTCACAAATGGCCAAACTATGTTCATTGGTACGTAGAACTGAAGTCCGTATGATAGGAAAATTGAAGCTGCCATAACTGCCCGAACGCTTTGTGCTAACCTGTAAGTAAACAAGGCTTAAGAACGTATTTACAAATCTGCTATAAGTAGGCTGTTTTTTGGTAAACTTTCCGATCAATCCGTAAAACATAGCTAGATCTTATGGTAAACTATGGATAGACTAATCCTTTTTCTAAAAAGGATGGATAAAATATTTTTAAATTTGACAATTTACATGAATTTTCCGTAGCCTCCTCCCACTAAAATACAAAAAATAGAGAGATTCGGTATATTCCTGAAGAATGCAAGGATTTTAATAATAAATACCATTAGTTAGCAGACATATTGCAGCAGACAAGCTTGATATCGTCCGCGTGTTTTTTGTTAACATGCATTAAGAGCGAGCGAAGCGAGCTTGGAACTTTTAAGCACCCCGACACGGATAGATTAGATTCGGAGGGAATGACGCGGGCTAAAGTGAGCGAGCAAAGCGAATGAACGAAGCTCCCGTCATCCCCTTCGTGTCAGGTTACTTTAAACCCTGCAGACAGAAATAAGAGCCCCGCCCAGCGAGGCTCCGTCGACCTTGGCCCCAGAATCTTTTAGGCGATATCGCGCCTGTTTTTAGGAGCCTTTAGTTTGTCGAGCGAAAGTTGTGTCGCGCTAACGTTCGTCGATTAAAAGTTCCATCGTCCTATGGGTTTTCGAGAAAACAATCAGTCGCGCTAACGTACGTCGAGCTGATGTGCTGTCGCACCACTGATGGTCGACATATCGTACTGTCGCTCCAACATTTGTAGTGTATTTGCTTGTCGCAACTTTGGTATGGAGTCAAGATAAAAGCATGTTAGTAGAAGTTAATGCAATTTAATCGACGCCTGTTCAAGCGTGTTCCGGCGAACCATGACATCGGCAAATCTTGGTATCGGCCAATCATTCATTCTTTGTAGCGTTTTTCGCCGAAACGTCTGTAAATAATGGTATCGACTAGTGGTTTTTTCGTATTACCATTCAACGGTGAACCATGCTTTCTGTAGACAATTATATCGTTCAAGGGTAATTCTATATACAGTACGGGACTCATAGTAGGATATTGGGCTAGTTCAAGCGTATGATTGAATGGCGCGCGGGGTGAATTAACAAAGAGTTTTCAGCACATTTCAACATTGAATAACTTTTTTCTCCCGTGAGATACAGAGTTGTCGCCATATAATATAAATATGTATTTTTAAAGACCTTTCCAATGGTACTACTCTCAATTTGCTACAAGGTGGGTACGTTTTGTTCCATGTCCTTTCTCAAACATTAAGTATTACAATTATAATAAAAAAGTAAAAAAAAATACAAAAAAAAAAAAAAATTGCTTTCCTCTGGGTTCTTTACCACATATGGATGTATCCCTTAAAATATTTCGTGTATGAATAGATGGACCTTATATAATTGTGGCTTCGTAGCTCAATATCCCGTATTAGTGAGACATTTTATCAGGTTTAGACAAGTCATGACCTCATGCCACGCTTGTTTACGTACAGTCTAATTTCTTCCATTTCCATTCAATTGTGCAAAATAAAATATGCATTTCTTTTATAAACATTTCCACCTCTTTATACGATAAATGGTACATTTCGACCTCTCATAGTGAGAACCTTTAAATAAGACAACTGTCATGTTAAACTGCCTATTAGGGAAACTGGGTAAATGACAAGCCTCTAAAAGTGATAAAAAAATCTAGGTCCCTTGAGATCCCAGTTAAACAGTTTTCACTGTACTATCTATTATAGCCTTTTCAGCGTGAGTCCTGACGTTTCTCCAAGAAACGTTACTATGCAATGAATATCAAATATTTAAAAAACACCGGTAAAGTGCGAGTCGGACTCGCGCACGAATGGTTCCGTACCATTATCTATAAAAACGGCAAAAAAATCACGTTTGTTGTATGAGAACCCCCTTAAATATTTTATTCTGTTTTTTAGTATTTGTTGTTATAGCGGCAACAGAAATACATCATCTGTGAAAATTTCAACTGTCTAACTATCACGGTTCATGAGATACAGCCTGGTGACAGACGGACGGACGGACAGCGGAGTCTTAGTAATAAGGTCCCGTTTTACCCTTTGGGTACGGAATCCTAAAAAACAAAACATGTTTAATATAGGTATTTTACGTTTTTTCGGTAGCAGTGGCTTACGGGTACAAATCACGAAATGACCACTATATCAAGACTTATCTTTCGTTGAACAGACAATAGTGTTAATTTAAAAACTGAAAACTTACAAAGTGTTGGGCAGGTTAAGTGTTATGCTGCCTTGCACTCGTTCACCGTATTTCAAATACCCGAAGAAACCAATTGCAGTATACAATGCGGCTACTATCACCATGCCAGTATTAAGGACACCATTCCATCCACCAAAGTCTTCTGGCGTTTTCATATTGTTTTCTAAAGGTAGGACCTGCAATTAGTTTATAATATAATTATTATAGCTGCAGTGTAAAGAATACCTAGATAAATAAAAAATATTATGAGAAGCAGTCTCTAGATAAAAATGCAATCGCAGTTATAAATATTTATAACGTTATGAATTCTCTTGGTGTCTTTGTTTATTAAGAAATGTAAAGAAATACCGTGGGGAAGTTAATTAAATTAAGAACTAAATCATTATGAGTTATGGAAAACCATGTACTGCAGTTAGCCCATCATTTACTGATTCTTACTCCTTGTAATACGGGGAATATACTTAAACCCATACCCCCTTATTACAAAAGATGGTCTAAGAAAAACCAAGGTTTTAAAATAGCCCCGTCTCTTTTTGTTATATGAAATAAGAAAGTGATGGGTATATTTTAAACCTGGGTTTACCTTAGTCTTGGTTTAAACCATCTTTTGTAATAAGGCCCTTACTATTGAGACCCAAACCACAAGAAAGCAAAATCGTGTAGTGTATTAAAATAAAACAAAAGAAAGGGAAGTTTTTATTGTCCAACCCGAGTAACGCCTAGCAAAGTTTCCGCCAATAGCCTATGTAACACATAATCAACATAGCAGCGAATATAGCCGCCGCCCGTGGTGTTATGTATGTAGGTATATTTATGACCCGTAACTAGGTTCAGCTCGCCAAGCAATGAGGCTTCTGTACTAAGTCTTTATTTCAGTTTACTATTTTTAAGAGCTACCTAAGTCGGCTTTCTTCAATCGCCCCTATACCTATCCTTTCGACTGCACTCTCATTCCAAATTTTGTATCGCAACGAAACCAGTAGGCCTAGCACAAATGTTGTGACGTATGGTAACGTAAACGTAACGTTAACGCGAGTGAATTTTGAATTGGAAATACTCGTTTGGCACCTTTGGCACATAATATTTAATCGAATTGAAAACTTTATTCATATCTATGTATGATACAAATTGTGGTTGTCGCATAAATTTCAACTAAAATGCTGTAGAATAGTTGTATTTTCGATTCAAAATTCACTCGCGTTACGTTTACGTTACTTTATGTCAAAATATTTGTGCTAGGCCTACCGGCATTTTAACAGTTTCTATAGTATAATAGCCAACGAAAGGCCAATAGTACCTATCTAAGTTAGACCAAGTAAGACCGACGCGTAGAAGACAATAAAGAGTATCTAGTAGGTATTCAGATGATTAAGTTTTCAAATGAGAAGATCTTACTTAGCTACATATACTTAGGACCAGAGCCGCATTTAAGCATAGGCTATACAGGCTGTAGCGTATACAGCCTATGCTTAAATGCGCACCACAGATAAAAGAGATCGACCAACTGGGATAAAAAAAACAATGCTCGGCGGTTATTTTGAAAGATAAAAAAAAAACCGAAATTAATTTGTGTAAACAGATATGAAATGAACTAAGGCCTGTATAAATAATTATTTTGAGAGTAGGTATGTTTGTTTTGATTGGTCAAAACAATACACGCATCATCACCAACATATTTAGGTTAATTTATAGGTTTTTTGCTTGGGGGCGTCGATTTGATTTCAGTTCCCACCCGTGTCGTATTAGAGAGATCTTTTTTGATTTCAGGATATTTTTGCAATACAATAAGATCTTCTCTCTAAAGAAATATTTAATGCATTGTGTTTCTTGCGCTCCTATTATAAAAGTTTAAGTATTTAACTCGAAATAAAACAGCTTTTTAGAGATGTCTCTTTCTGTATTCTGAGGTCTCAAAGGTACTATTTTTTTTCATTTGATCTATTTTCTTTTCGAATTATATTACCTACCTACCAAGTCTCGAAAATCTGGTCCCGGGACTCGAGACTGGAAGCCCTAGTTCCAAGACATAGACTGGCAAAGCGCTACCACAAAATCAAAATCGGTCAGCGAGTTATGGAGCCAGTTATGCTCAAAGTTTCTTTGAATGATCCAAAATGAGATTATCTAGAGAAGGCACGAAGTAACCGTGGGCTACCTATGTGTGTCGAAGGACCGATGACTGTTGAAGCAGACTTGCCCTTGAGTGGTAACCGTGAAACTATAAACGCAGCGTAGGATGCCCCTCAGCCAAAGGACCGACGACCTGAAGACGGACTGAAGATGGGGTAAAGTGGATGTGGAAGGCGGCATCGTGGCGCTACTTGGGAGAGGCCTATGTTCAGCGATGACCTGGGTAAGTTAGAAAATTGCTCGCAAATGCGATTTTGCGGATCTATTTATTTAACCAATTCCCCGCTGTAGGAGCTCGCATCAGGTTTAGCTTAGGGCTCTACAATAGAGATGGTCATTGAATAAATAGACTGTTTTTTTCAGCGACTCAACCTGCATTAGGTCCGTTAAGTTTACTTAATAAAAATGTACTTATTTTATTGATAGGTAAATAATCTTCGGTACCTAAGTTATTTCCAACAAAATTGATAATGATCGAAAACGTTGACATAAATTGACGCTGAACTCAAGCCATTCTTCTTGTGCTTACTCAAATGAACATTAAAAACCTGTTAGTAATTTAACAGGTTTTTTTAACTGGTTTACCATTAATGATCAACAGTTAAATTACATTCAAAAAACCGTCAATGACCCATCTCTAGTTTACAGATCCTAAATGCGTCCCTGAGTAGAACTAGAGCATCTTGTAAATAAACTAGTGATACCTATTATTCAAGCTATTTGGGATTGCGTCATCCTATGAGCATAAATGACGTCAAGCAAGGCGTTCCAGATATATTCTGCATCACTATTACTATGTCATCGACAAAGTGACGTAATGGTATCTCTATTAAATTAATGTTGCATTGAAGTTATATCATTTTGTAGTACCTATGATAAAGAACAGCAGTAGGGAAGAATAATCAGAACCATCTTTAATTTTCTTCCGGTTCGGCTTAAGAGGCCGATTTCACGATAATATATTGGAAGCATTATTATTAGCATTAGCACCTATTTAATAACTCATGCACATCTTATAGGTAATTTGCATTCTTATTAATAGTTTGGGATCTATTTAATGCTGGCTGTATAATCAGCTTAAGACAGCAGCCAAATCGCGCCGATTAGTTCAAGGTTGATACAGGTACCTGTTTTTTTACGCCGGGTTTGAAATATAATTGACCGTGCGTGCAAAACCACAACCGATTTATATGCGCTATTCCAAATATACCATTACCATAAACCAGTAATTTTTCGTTTATAGATGACACCTAGTTTTAGCCGGTTACAACTAGATGCGTCCGGTCGTAGTTGGTTAGAATTAGGTGTAGCCTATTTTATAACGACTAAAACCAGGGTTGGTGGGTTGCTTTCGGCTAAAACTAGGTCTAACATCTTAAGGTTAAGGTTAGAAGTGGAAAGTAATCGATCACTTTCCGATTTCGGTTATTTTTAATAACGCAGACAAACAAATTTTCGAAAACTGACACCATCGTTAGAACTTAACCTTCTTTTAATAACCAACATAACATCACGCTTACACTCTCATTTCGCCGTTATTTTTAAGTCCCATGTAATAGGGGCGAGCCTATTGCTATCAACCGGTCACAAATCCAGACTCCGGGCGGCTACTGGGAAATTCCACACGGAAAAATCCAATAGTACTTTGCCCGACATGGGGATCGAACCCAGAACCCCACGTTCAAAAGTCGCGCACGCGACCACTCGACCGACGAGACAGTCTTTTAATAAACAAGTTACACTTAATTTCTAACCACCTGCAACTGGGCCCACGCACCTAGTTATAGCTGGCTGAACCTAGGTGTAACAGCACTGCGACTTTAAGCCATAACATAGACACTACTTAGATTGTTATGATACACATTGATGTAGCACTAGTACATAAAGCTAAACAGCGCTCTCATCATAAGCACAGATAGGTCTTTAGTATCGTTGTGTGAAGAACGGTTACTCTTCCAAAACATGATCGATCTGCGTGCCTCTGTGAGCACTTCAGCGCTAGCCTATTTTCTAGCCTTAACCCACATCAATAAAAAATCGCAAATATCGGGTGTGAAAATACCCTTAACGAAGCCGAGAGAAGAACGAGAGCCACGTATTCTTTTTTTTTTTGTATTGGGCCCTACCTGGGAACTGGCTGGTTAAAGGACAGGGTGGCGAGGTGGTTCATCAAAGAAAACCCTTATTCAAAAAGGTTTAAGGTGCGCTACCGAAATAACCCTTTCGCATTTTCACTCTACTTTTCGGTACCGAAATATATTTAAATATCGTAATATTTCGGTAACCCGAATTTGGGGATATGACGTTAATACCATATTTTCAAAGGTGTCTTAATTTTCGGGTTATTCAGTCCTTGGCGCGAAGTGGCATCTGTATGGTGCGTTTAAATTTAGCGAGCAGCAATAAAAAAAAAGCTGCAGAGCAAATACCGTTGATGATCGACAAAAAACCGACAGTGATCAGATCAGATCATGTGCGCCGAACGTGCCAATTGTTTTTTGTGTGCATTCCAACTAACGAAAATTTGTGAGTCGACACATAAGTTTATGCCGAACAAGCACAACGCAATTTTTATTGATGTGGACCCACCTGGCTTTAGCGTGCGTTCTGCGTTCGTTGTTATGAAGTGATCTGTTTACTTTGAATAAATGTTACTATTTGATCATTTTTTAAAGCATTAGGTACCATATTGGGTAATGGCTACCGGTGTCGAAATAAGGGTTTGTATGATACAATTATAACTTGCCACGAAGATATTCGATTTTTTCTGAACGAAGTTAAGTAAAAGGATCTACGTATTCTCTTGTAAATAGAGAATATTTGCACGTAGATAATGAAGAAATTCTGAGCGATAAACGAATAGACGATCGTGCTCCGGGCAATAGCAATATAGCTATAAGCAATTAGGATTCTACTAATATTCCAAAGTTACATGTTCGTATGTATTCAGCTAAGTTATCTTATCAATTTAGTAAGCGTTTGTTTTTTATTATACCGAATCTATTACTCGTAAGACTAATCGATTACCATACGTTATTCCGCCAAAGTAAAACCGGTTTGTAGTGGATTGAATGGAGTGATATTTAATGCTCGCAACCCGGGTTCATTTTAGTGGAATACTCGTGTTTTGTTACCCACAAGCAGACATACATTCATAATCACCACAATGGGCCGGCTGGTTTTATCAACAGTATGATGTTACAAGTACACTGAGGAAGTCTGCTGCCCTTCTTCCGACATAATATAATCCCCTAACCGCCTCCACAATACAACTATAGCCTCTGCTACATAGATAGCACCGCTACCGACCCACATTCTATGTGGCGGAGGCTTAAAGTACAGAGAAAAGTAATAACCTACTAACTGATACTACATGGCACATACATATAATACACATAATATAAAATTACACTCACCACTCCTATGCCTTCAAATGCATAAATAGCCGTACCAAAATATAAAGGTAATTGATGCCAGCTAGAAAATGCTTTCACAGTATTGGTAGGTGGTAAATCTTGAAGTATATAGTAAAATGTTATCACAAGGCCCCAAGCGGTCATTATCGAGGCAACCAGAGAAACTGGTGTCAGGTACTTTAAATTCTTCACCACAGCCAGGGCAAGTATTGGCGGAAATAATAAAGCCAAGTACACATGTACATTTAAATTTATATGAAAAAAATGCATTGTGTCTTGAAGGTTAGTGGCAACAAATAAAAAGTATACACAGCAAAATCCCAATTGTGTTATTACCAAAAATACACTGACAATATTCCTGAAACAATACATATTGCCATAAGTAAGTGTAAAGCCTGGCGTCGATTACAGCCGAAACGCGTCGAATCGAGTCGAGTCGCATTTGTTTCGTGCGAGGCGAAACTGTCAGTAATTGCAAGTCGTTAAAACAGAAATTCGCGTGACAACCAATGCGCGCGAGTGATGCGATTCGGCGCGCTGCGGCTCGTCGCTAATGGAAGTAGTTTCATTCTAAATATATAAGGGCGAATTTCTTCGATTCGATTCGACTCGACTCCGCCGAGTCTAGTGGACGCCAGCCTTAATTAAATAAACCTTAACTTAATATTAAAACTCATGCCAGACATGCTCTAGCTACATAAACCATTTCTATAACTGATACAGAAACTATTTCATTATTCATCTCAATACATGTACGTATTTAATAAATAACTTATCACACAATAAGAATCTAGGCTTTGAATAAAACATTTGAATATTCATAAAATGTTGTATATAGGTATACATCTTTGGCGATGCTTGGGGGAGACCTATGTCCAGCAGTGGACGTCTTTCGGCTGAATGATGATAATGATACATCTTTGTATACCTATATCATCATTATCGGCCTGCTGCAGTAGCAGCACCACTGCTGGGCATTATTATAAATAATTGAAATCAATAAGCCAATCATTCTCTTGTTTGTGGTTCATTCTAATTCCACCTTATTATTTTTATGTTAATGTATGATCATCACCTTGTTAGTTAAGTAAGTAGGTTCTGTTTTTTTCTGTAAACAGAAATTAAGGGTCTGAGCTGAAAACCAGCTCTTGACAACCCTCTAGGGGGCCTAAGCATAATGCTGACACTTGAAACCCTTTGCTTTTGTTATTATAGTTTTTTGTACGATACTTACTCCTTGCTGTGAAACCGGAAACAATAAAAGACTACTCTATTCTAGTATTCTACATAAGCCTCTCCAAATGCACGCCACTGAGCTCAGTCTTCGGCTTATCTCATCCATCTGCTAGCAGTCACCTTACGAAGATCGTCACTCCATCTAGCCTGAGGGCGAAACCATACAGAGTTTGCCGATTCGCGATCTCCACTCAAGAACACGTCTATCCCAACGGTAAACATTAAGTAAGTACGCATTGGGAACTAATTAAAAATAAAAAATAACTGAGGGAAAATAGATAAGGTACTTCATAAAACATACCTGCTTATCAACATCATTATTGTTTGCTAGTAAATCTGTTCATATCTTAATCAATAAAATGAAGAGAGACATTTATTGTTTGTTTGCTAGTAATATTCCTAAATGATTGCAAGTAAACCTACTTACTAGGAAGAGGAAATTTTCAATGATGTACTTGTAAATACTATGTATAGATGGATCTATATTCGTTTCCTTTTGCCGAACTTCGATATTCGGAGCAATTTCGGTTCCTGAACCGAACTCCGTTGTAAATTCGGTAGATTGAATGAATAGAATAATTGCCTACACTAGTCATAGCATAGATCAACATACTACACTTCTGGACACATCTATTGGCCCACCTTGTATTTTCAGTTTCGTTTGGTCCTAGCTAAAAGAAGAACGGTCATTTGTGACCCAGCCCCGACACGAAAGATACATATCTCAGTTTTTATTTCATTTTATGCATTGCTAAAATATATATTTTTTATATTCGAAATCAATGGCTAACATCAAAAAATTGCCTTGATGTTTTTGTTCAGGCGATATACATTTTTTTCATACTTACCTATTTACCTACAAAAACTTAATGACGATACAATAGTTATGGAATTATCCAGGTGACCTGGTGATGGAGCTGGATTATGTAATTTTTAAACTTCTAGTGTAACAATCGAGTTAAGGTTCATTAAAATCGTCTTAATCGGTGATTCGTTGCAGATTAGAGATTACGGTGTAATTAAGAAGCTGGCTAGATAGTGGAATATTTTGGTAGGTAGGTACTAAACACACCGAGTTTGAGCTTATCAATAATAACTTTATTTCAGTGCCGTTTGTGAAACAAAAATAAAACCGTTATTGCTATTCGTTAATAAAAATAATTTTAAAATATTTTGTTTGAACAAAATCAAATGGCAACATATAGGAGTTAGCCACTGATATTCAGAATAGTGTTAATTTATTTCTGTCATATTTAATATCCCACCAAAAACATTACATGTAAAAAATGCCAAGTCTCTATATGCAATCTTTCCACCGTAAAAAGTTTTAAGATCTCATAGAAGCCAAGTCCTATTCAATTTATTTTGTAGTTAGTTATCTATCTAGTGACTGTATTAATAGTTTTATTTCTATTATAATTATAGTGACTTGGCAATGAGCACAAGAAGAAACAAATATATTTGGAGGAGGTGAAAGTAACGTATAACGCACGCGTAATGTTTAATATCACAGGATTAGTTAAGTTCTTTTGATTTGACCATGAAACATAGGTACCTACTTATAGATAATAATTGTGATGTTCTTATCAAATAAACTTAGGTTTTCTTAAATATGTATTGGCGCACGTAGTCGATGGTGACCATAACTACTCATTGGCCGTAAAATCACGTCTGCATATCATAAATCACACATCAGCATAACAACTAATGTAATCATAGTACTCATAGATATCAATTCGTCAATAACAGTCGCACATAATTCCACACAGCAAGCAGCTTTTAATTTGTGCTCATTGCCAAGTCACTACAATTATAATAGAAATAAAACTATTAATACAGTCACTAGATAGATAACTAACTACAAAATAAATTGAATAGGACTTGGCTTCTATGAGATCTTAAAACTTTTTACGGTGGAAAGATTGCATATAGAGACTTGGCATTTTTTACATGTAATGTTTTTGGTGGGATCTCATTTATTTTTTGTAGGTGGGTCTCTTTCTTTTCTTTTTGGGTGACATAATAATGTCTTGTTCATCAACTGCTGCTTTGCTTAGAGCCTATTCTCTGTCTCTATCTCTTTTGTTTTTATAACTAACTAACAAACTAAATATACAACAAACTATTTATGTATTAAATTAGTATTTTTAATAACTAACTATTTAAGTAACTAATAACTAGCCGATTCGGATATCCATAAACTTCGTTTCGCCGAATATAAATTTACGTTATTATATTTTTTTAGTTTCTAAGTGGTTTTTTTCATAGATAGATGGCGCTATCATACGAATTTCGCACGTGGACACGACACCCATGACGCGTATTTTGTAAAGTATCACAGAGCCATCTTGGATTTTGACTTCGACATCCTTTTCATCATCAGCACCCCCGAAAACAATGGACACGATATCCAAGACGCATATTTTGTAAAATTTTACAGCCGCCATCTTGGATTTTGACTTCGACCTCATTTTCGTCATCAGCACCCTCGAAAACCTCGGACACGACATTAATGACGCACATCTTGTAAAATTTCACAGCCGCCATTTTGGATTTTGACTTCGACCTCATTCTAGTCATCAGTGCCCCCGAAAACCATGGACACGACATCCATGACGCATATCTTGTAAAATTTCACAGCCGCCATCTTGGATTTTGACGTTGACCTCATTTTCGTCATCAGCCTCCCCCCCGAAAACCATGCACACGACACCCATGACGCATATCTTGTAAAATTTCACAGCCACCATCTTGTATTTTGACGTTGACCTCATTTTCGTCATCAGTACCCCCGAAAACCATGGACACGACATCCATGATGCATATCTTGTAAAATTTCGCAGCCGCCATCTTGGATTTTGACTTCGACCTCATTTTCGTCATCAGTGCCCCCGAAAACCATGGACACGACATCCATGATGCATATCTTGTAAAATTTCGCAGCCGCCATCTTGGATTTTGACTTCGACCTCATTTTCGTCATCAGCGCCCCCGAAAATCATGGACACGACACCCATGACGCATATCTTGTAAAATTTCACAGCCGCCATCTTGGATTCTGACATTGACCTCATTTTCGTCATCAGCCCCCCCGAAAACCATGGACACGACGACACCCATGACGCATATCTTGTAAAATTTCACAGCCGCCATCTTGGATTTTGACGTTGACCTCATTTTCGTCATCAGCGTCCCCGAAAACCATGGACACGACACCCATGACGCATATCTTGTAAAATTTCACAGCCGCCATCTTGGATTTTGACGTTGACCTCATTTTCGTCATCAGCGCCCCCGAAAATCATGGACACGACACCCATGACGCATATGTTGTAAAATTTCACAGCCGCCATCTTGGATTTTGACGTTGACCTCATTTTCGTCATCAGCCCCCCCGAAAACCATGGACACGACACCCATGACGCATATCTTGTAAAATTTCACAGCCGCCATCTTGGATTTTGACGTTGATCTCATTTTCATCATCAGCGTCCCCGAAAACCATGGACACGACACCCATGACGCATATCTTGTAAAATTTCACAGCGCCATCTTTGATTTTGACTTTGACCTCATTTTTGGCATCAGCACCCCGGAAAACCATGGGAACGACACCCATGACGCATAATTTGTAAAATTTTAAAATATCACAGCCGCCATCTTGGATTTTGATTTTGACCGCCCCCGCCCTCTGGAGGGAAAACTTGTGAGATATTAAAACTTTAAATAATTTAAATTAGCCTTTATGAATGTTATCTACCTAGATACAGTAATAAATGGGTTCATATAGTTACATACTTAGTATACACCTCTGTCCTACTCTTCGGAGAATACAGGCGTGATGGTATGGAATCTCATTTCTCAGATTTTGCCCTAAATAAATAACAATTTATAAAATAGTCTACACCAATTCAATATTTTTTGTACGTAAACAAAGAACAAAGTTAACAATGCAGTCGAATATAGTCGAAATTCATACACCATGTTCCTGGCAAAATGGCAAATATAAAATTGTTTTCTATTATTAACTATTTTTTTATGTTTTTATAATTTTTCCTTTATATGTACCTAATAATCTATCTTGATACCAAATTTCAAGGTTCTAGGCCTGCTAGAAGTATCTTAGAATTTTGATGATCGGTCAGTCAGTGAGTCAGTCAGTGACAAAATGATGTAACTTTGATCGATGATAACTCGTAAACTATAAGTTCAAATATGATGTAATTTGGAAGTTTAGCTAGTTATAATGATTACTCTTGGTTACCGAAAGTTCAAACTGCTAGCTTTGTCCACAGCGAAGATATAGGGGGGGTGAAAAGGCCGCGAATGGCTTCGAGAAAAGATGGTACGGCCGTGCCCGCTTTGCTCGAGACTTGGCGGGGCACTGCCGTGCCCCCAGATAACAAAATAACTGAGATAAGTTCCTTTTGTGTCGGGCCTGGGTAAATTTCCTATGGGCCGTGACCCTTCTTCTTTTATATTAGGTCGAGCAAAAAGTTTTTATGCAGTTTTGAACCTGGCACATTCACAATTTCATTCAATAGTCTTTTTTTGAATTTCGAACACAGAATTTAAAGAAACAAAAGACAATTTGGAGCCTGTTTGTTGATATCAAACAATCGAATACTAAGAAAACTTGGTTTTATTGGTTTACTTGGATTTAATTCTTGAAAAAGTGATTGATATCTTTGGTTTTGCAACAAACATTACTTATTCTTAACATTAAGGTGAGGTTCTATCAATAATCTATGTATGCTTCACCTGAAGTCGCCGCCCAAGCTGTGGCACTTATTCAGGCCGGACACAGCCAAAGAAACGTGAGTGCTCAACTTAATTTAAGTCGATCTGCGGTCCGAAATGTTTATCGGAGGTACCTAGAGACTGGCGGCTTTGTTCGTCGCCAAGGAAGGCCACGATCTCGGGTCACAACTGAAAGGCAGGATCGATTCATCGTGACGACCAGCTTGAGAAATCGTCACCTTACCTCCATTGAGATACAAAACCAACTTCGCGACTTCCACGGAGTATCTGTGAGCGTTCGAACTGTTCGGAGAAGGTTAAAAGAACGCGATATGGTACCACACAAGCCAGCTAATGGGCCCAAACTAACGCGAGCCCACCGAACAGCGCACCTTCATTTCGCACGCAGTCACTTAAATTGGACATAGCAAGATTGGAGCCGTGTACTCTTTTCTGATGAGTCTAAAATTGTATTACATGGCAATGATGGAAGGAAGAAGGTCTACCGACGTAAGGGAGAGCGTTTCGCACAATGCTGCTTTGAAGAGAGGGTTGCTTATGGCGGTGGCTCATGGACTGTCTGGGGCGGTATATCTGCGAGCGGCAAAACTCAACTTGAGGTTGTTACAGGACCACGGCTGCCAACATTAAATGCTGAAAACTACATTCGTGAGTGCTTAGAACCTCACGTGATACCATACGCGGACTATGTGGGCCCAAATTTATGCAAATTTATTTATTTAATTTATGCATGATAATGCAAGAGCCCATGCGGCCGGCATCGTCAGGGAATATCTTCGGGATGTGAACATCACAGTTATGGACTGGCCAGCCAGAAGCCCAGACATGAACCCCATTGAGCACATGTGGGACGAGCTAAAAAGACGTGTTAGGGCTCGTCAGCCAGTTGCCCAGACGATGCAGGAGTTGAAAACTGCCATAGAAGAGGAATGGGAGATGATCCCTCAAAATTTCATAGAGCGGTTGATAAACTCTATGCCTGATCGTATGAGAGCTGTGGTAGATGCCCATGGAGGCAAGGCAACACGCGTTATTAAATTAAACCTTTATTTGATAAAACATGTTTTTTATTCAAAAATCAATTGCCTTTAACAAGGCGCATATCCGACTTGTTAGGCGTAGCTCCATGTCGTATGGTATTCTGAATTCAAATTAAAAACAATACGATCGAAAAAGATGGTAAAATGTATCAGGTTTAAAACTGCATCAACAGTTTTTGTTCAATCTAGCAATCATATTTCGGTAGGGGCCATCGAAACCTAAACTCTAAGGTGGGCCAATAGATGTGTCCAGAAGTGTAGTACCCTGTTTATCTTGTGTTTTGCCCATTGAAAAAAGAAAAATATTTTTAACAAAGGTTTTGAAAGCTACCCTGAGGCATTCCCTTCTCTACAACGATTGGGAAATATTAAATACTAGCTGTGCCCGCGACTCCGTCCGCGTGGAACTCGGAAAACAACATTGTGTCGCAGCAACTAAATAATGTATATGTATGTATTCCATTTATTATAATAATAGACAAAGGTGTCCCACCAAGGCACTTATATCTTTTAAACCATTTCTTTAGGTAGAGTTTCAGCTCTTATTGACTGACCGTAAAGGTTCATTTATAACCATAATACCAAAAACGCGGTGCTTATTTCCATACATTTCCTTGCTAAAATGGATTATAATTGAATATTGATATTTATTGTGATAATGTAACGAAACCTTATCGCGATACAAAAATGGCTACAACGCCATCTAATTACAATCGGCGAACTAAATCAAAATATTTTACGCAGTGCTGTCTATAAAATGATTTCATTCGAGGTGTGGAATAGGAAAGTACTTTAAATATATAAAAATTTCACGTATAGAAGACTTCATTTTTTTTTTTTTATAAGTTAGAAATAGGTACTGCTTTCAAAGATTTCAAAAAGTTTGATCTGGAAATCGAACCAACCCAAATGCGAAAAAATATCATCTGTATTTTTATTTCACCAATCGATAGGATCAATAATACGGATCAAATCGCTCCAATAAACATTGTGACTGAAATTGATGGAAGACCATAAAACCAAAATTGACTAACTTATGTAGGTACATTTAAATTCAAGCACTTATTAATTGTTGTTAAGTAGTTCTTATTTTTTTCACTTCGTTCAATTTAAGACAGTGTGTTTGTTGGAGAGTTTTGATCCTGATTATTGACCATAAAGATATTTTCAACAGGTGCCTTTGCAGATGGTACCTATAGCTTTGTCAGTTTGATTCCCGGTTCAGGCAAAAAAATCAGTAAAGGCAATATTTCTTACTTTTAAAAATAAAATGAAGTCACCTTATAGTGAAATTTGCAATTTTTAATATTTAAAGTACTTTCCCTTCATCGTTATGTGTTTTGGGACATTACCTAAGGCTTAAATAAACTTAATAAAACGGCGACGACAGGCTTTGAATAGTTCTGACAACAATGAACAAAATAAAATAGGTACATAAAAACATTCCAAAAAAATTACAAAAAGTGTATTTTTTTAAAGTGAGGTTTTAACGCAGGACACTGAGCCAGCGACCGTTCACTGCAGCACTTACTTCAGTCTACAGCTTATACTACGCAGTATATGGAAATAATGTTCCGTTGCTCGGCATCTATGAGCAATAGCGTGATAGTTTATATACCAGCATAAGCGCAGGCCCATCAAAATCGATTCACGCGATTTTACGATCCGAATATTAAGCTTATACTTCGCAGTATGTGGAAATAATGTTCCGCTGCTCGGCTCCTATGAACAATAGCGTGATGATATATGTAGCAGCAAAATTGTCGCTTTTTACGCAACACATCAGCGAAAGTCCCATCAAAATCCATCCACGGGATTTTACGTGATGTCCGGACGGAAAGACAAACAGACACAATAATTCTAAAAAAAAATGTTATGGTTTCTTTATCGATAGTATAGTACCACCGAATCGAAATTTTGGAAAAATATTTAATTACAGACAAAGTGCACTTTGAATTTTATTAATAGTAAATAGATTTATAAATACATATTTAAGTATTCATAATAAAATATATGAGTATTTCAAATTAATCTATCGTATTGCCTTGCACAATTAAAAATTTAGAATACCTACACTTGCTTATGAAATTGAATGTATTTCTCTTCCACTGCCATTCAGATAGATAGGTACCTTATAAATTTTAAATAACATTATCCTCGTTTTTTTATAAAAGCTTAGTTAGTACCTTCTTCGAATAGCATTTCAATAGACCTTCCGTAGACTGAGAATAGTAATATATTCGTTGATTATATTTCCTCACAACGTGATTTGATACACGTAACGCCATCTATTGAAAAGAAATGGTAAGTATACACAAATACATGCTAAGTTCTTTTAGAAAACTTAAAATTCGCATAACTTTTGATTGCGTGAACCGATTGCGATGAAACAAAAAACATATGTTACTTGGAGATAAGCACAATATTTATTTATAAAAGTCAACAACATTGGATCAGTTGTTTTTATGTGATGCTTGAACAAACAAACAGATAAACAGATAAACAGACAAACAGACAAACAGACAAACAGATAATAGACAAACAGACAAAAAATCCAAAAATGTTAAAAATGGGTTCTATTGGTTATAGTTTAACACCCCAACCAGGTTTTTTCAAAATATTTGCTATGTACAGACACGCCATGTCTACAGATTTATTATATGTATAGATTAATATTTACTGCTTTTATTTTTATTGTAATTATTTTCTTCACATTTTTCATCAAGTTTAGTGCAATTTTTCAATTGTAGGATAACTTTTATATGAAGAAAAAATATGATACCTACTTTGACATAGTTTTAAACAAAACTGAGCACTAGAGGTTTGCACCGGAGCAGTGAGTACCGGAGAATAACCGGTGATTTACCGGTAAAACTACTCGATTGAAATAATCGGTAATTAACCGATTGATCTCCGGTGATCGACGCATCTTATTTTTTTTATTATAATACAATGAATTCACAATGAAAGTGGAATAAAAGCGCTTCGTTCGGGTTTTTGGTATATCAACAATGAACCGATAGCGCTTTTTCGTGCTTCTGGTCGTCCAATAGAAAAAAGGACGGGGGGAATTAGATCATGCAAATCTGAAGCACACTCTCCGAAATGTATCCGATAAAACACCGATAGACTAGCAACTTCGCGCCGATACTCAAGACTTTGGAGCTTGGTCTGAACAAGGGAGCTGTTGCTGATAAGCTTTTTAGCACGCTTCTCAATGGACTCCGACGCCTCAAGCTAGTACTTGGCTGAGACATCCCAGAGGTGCGAGCAGTACTCCATGCGAGGACGAACTTGTGCTTTGTACAATAGAAGCAACTGTTCCGATATGAAGTACCGCCGCACCTTAGAGAGGATAGCCAGCTTTTTAGCAGCCAATTGAGCTTTGGGCTCAATGTCGGGGCCAGAGTTGAAGGTTGACGTCAAAGTAACGCCCAAGAGCTCAAGATGGTCAGTTATCGGTATAGACACATTTCGAAAAGTAGGAGCCAGCTGGAATGGCCTCCTTTTGGCAGAGAACAGACACGCTTGGGTCTTAGCGGAATTGAACTTCACCAGGTTGGCATCGCCCCAGTCGGAGAATGCCTTAAGGGAAAAATTCAAGCGCTCGACCATGGTCTCTCTCAGAGAGTGGATTTGTAGTCCACTGGTTCGTGCATTGGATACGTACCTCAATAAAATAAAATATTTATGTCAAACGTACGGAAAACCAGATTTTTCAACTCAAAAAATCAGCAGAAGGAATAATTCTAGAGACTTAGGTCCGTATTACAGAACGCTACTCAAGTCTAGTTTGATCTTAAATCACTTGATCATAGTTTAAACATAGAATCTGTACTTGAGGATCGGTCTTATTCCAGAACAGTAATCAAACTACACTCAGCTGAATCGAGATTCAAATCGCGCCTCAAGCAAAGAATATGTCTTGTCTATGCATCAGGCTGTTTTCGTTTACGTTTTATTTTTTTCGCCAATTCTGTTTCAATTCACGCAAAATAAGATTTTAGTTTAAAACCAAATTACTAGTAAAAATAATTTTTAACAAAGCAGTTTCTATTTAGAAATAAGTTTTATTTAAAAAGCAAATTTTCCAAAAGCAAAAGATAATAAATATTTTATATTTTGTCTGAATAATATGATCGTTGTCGATATAATTCATTTTTTATAGGTTTTATTGTAATGCTAGTAGATAAAACTTACTTGAAATGACGCTGTCGCATAAAAACGTAAACACACAAGAATCTGTAACTCAAGGGTTAAGGGATGGGCACGCCGCAATAGCGGCGGTAAGACCCGTTATGGAGGAGTGGCTGGAGAGGCGGCATGGCGCCCTCAGCTTCCGGCTGACGCAGGTGCTCTCGGGACATGGATGTTTCGGGAAGTACCTGTGTCGCATAGGCCGTGAGCAGACGCCCGGATTTCACCACTGCGTCGACTGCCCTGAGGACACGGCGCTGCACACGCTGCAGGCGTGCCCTGCGTGGGCGACGCAGCGCCGCGAACTGGTCGCGGCAGTCGGTGGTGACCTCTCGCTTCCGGCCGTGGTTCTGTCCATGGTCGGGAGCGAGAGTGCGTGGGAAGCCATCGCCTCCTTTTGCGAGGCGGTGATGGCGACCAAGGAGGGAGCGGAGAGGGAGAGAGAGGCGGCAGCAACTCTCCCTTCCCGCGCCAGACGCACCGGGCGCCGCCGGAGGGCGCGCGACGATCTCCGGCCACCCTAGTGTGTGGCCTGCGGGCGACGGGTTAGGGGAACCGTCGCCCGACCAGTAACAGGAACGAGAAGGCGGCGCGCATGTGTTCCGTGCGCGCCTCTCAGGAGGACGTGGGGCAAGGCCCCACAGAAGGAGAGGTCTGCCAGGGGCTGGCGGACCGAGGCCTGCCGGGGTTGCGGTGCATGCAGCTGCGAATCCCGCGACCCCGGCCAAGGGTCAGGAGAAGGAACACCGTGGGTTTTTAGCCGGTAAGAGTCCGGCATAACCCTTCGCCTTCCCCAAGCGATGAGTATCCATGAGGATTTTCCCACGAAAAAAAAAAAGGGGTTAAGGGATGGCCACGGTTGTATGGTTTTCTCAGATCTTGGTCAATTAATGGTAGAATTACAGATTTTACCACATTTTGTGAAAACCTGTATCTTTTCTTAAAGTTGTCACAATTGTATGGGTCCTGCACGTCTCTGAGGTATCTGAGAGGAACGCTGTTCAACCTTCTGTTCGAATCATCGTTAAATAAATCATCGGAATAATCAATTTCTTCAAAAATATCCATTTTGTTTATAAACTCCAATTCAACAGCACATTATTTGACAAACTGACAAGCAGATCTCTGCTCAAGCGAGGTGTCGACCACACTTGCGTGATCACAGATCAAATCTCTGCTTAAACCTTAATTTACATCTGAGTAATGATCTAGAATAAAGCAACACTCGGCTGAACTATGATCAATGAATCTATGCTTGAGGAACATTCTAAAATTAAAACTCGACTTAAAACTAGTTTTAAACAGAGATCAGTGCTTGAGTTTCGTTCTGTAATACGGACCTTAGTGCCGCCATGCCGTAGTAAAAAATACTCGGACTGACTTCCCCAACAGACGTGACATGTTTTTTTTCGTTGGCCGGACTTTGACTTTTGGGCCGAAAATGAATGATCTCCTTTACACAAATAAAAAACACATTCAACCATCTTTTTTTTTAAATTATTTAACACTAGCTTTCGCCCGCAGCTTCGCTTGCGTGAAATTTTGAACCCGATATGTGACGATTTTCCATACAAACTTTCATCCCCTATTTCACTCCCTTAGGGGTTGAATTTCGAAAAATCCCTTCTTAGTGGATGCCTCCGTTACAAAAGGAACCTACTGTCAAAAATTCAACTTCCTAATCCCAGCGGTTTAGGCTGTGCGTTGATAGATCAGTCAGTGAGCTCAGCTTCTCCTTTTATATGTATAGATTCACGACAATTATTTACCAACTTGTTTCTTTCGAATTAGGCGACAGGACAAATACTAAATGATAGAAGAAACATGTTAAGCTATGACGCTGTTGAAATGTTGTGTTTCTTAAATCAAAATAAGCATTTGTTGTCGTTATAAAACGTTTTATTTTTAAATAAATGATTATTTATAAAGTTTATCAATTGATTATTCTTATTTCTTCATTTTTAATGTATAAATTACAAAAAAGAAACCAAAATTTCTTCAATCTCCGGTGATCTCCGGTTTTTCACCGCAGATTGCCCAATCACCGGTGAATTCAATCGGTTGATAAAATCTCGCTCCGGTGCAAACCTCTACTGAGCACAGTGCACCAGAAAACCTGATCAAACCTTTTGCCGTCATAAATGCGCGCGAAATTCAACTGAAGTCCAGCCGAATTTCGGTTTCGGCACATACCTAGGTACTTTGCGCGAAGCGATTTACTTCGTATGATTCGCGTCAGATAAATAGCCGAACCGATATGGAATAAATGAAAAGCAATGTGATATTTTTTTTGTACATACGTAATAAAAGTAACAATGTTGTCAATCACAAATTCACAACACAACATTCACTAATGAATTCACGCATTTTTTAACTATCTACTAAATACACATAATGGCAATCATATTAATTAGTTTTTAATCTTTATAGTCAGTCTGGCTGTTAGATTTCAACCGATGAAAGGAACGATCCGAGAACGAAGAGACAAGCGCTAACGGTTACGTATCATAATACCTACGTTTATTCTAACTATTTTCAACTTAACTACGATCAAAAGACCTACCGTTTAAAACACCTAAAGATCGTTTCACCTATTTTTGTAATAACTAATGGACGAAATCCATAATGGAGAATTCATCTACGGTTTATTCGACTACAATTAATTCACCTAACGTTGATTAAACTAACGGACGATTCACCTACTGTTGATTTATCTGTGGTCTTGTGTTTGTCTTACTGGTAATTTTGTATATGTGACAACATTTCTGTGAGCAACTTGGAAGTAGCGCTCGCCGGCCGCTGCCGCGGCACCGCTCGCTTCGCTCGCTCGGCTCGCGCGCGGTTTGTCACAGTTCTAACCTAACCTATTTCACCCAGTTCAAAATGACGAATCATACAATCTGCCGCAGAAATGTTTTTACCATTGTCTAATTATCTAGTCGCAGGCAGATTGTATGATTCATCATTTTGAACTGAGTGAAATAGGTTAGGTTAGGTTAGAACTGTGACCAACCGCGCGCGAGCCGAGCGAGCGAAGCGAGCGGTGCCGCGGCAGCGGCCGGCGAGCGCTATTTCCAAGTTGCTCGCAGAAATGTTTTCACCATTGTCTAATTATCAGTATTAATAAACTGTAGGCGAGTCGTCCATTAGGTATTTCATACATAGTTGAAACATCCAATATCTTAAAAAATCATTAGATGAATCGTTCGTTAGTGCAATTAATTTTAGTTTAATCAAGATTAGGTAAGTTAAACTGTAGTTGAGTCGACCATTATGCGTTATGAAGATATGTGAATCAACCGTAGTTAAGTTGAAAATAGTTAGAATAAACGTAGGTATTATGATACGTAACCGCGCTAACGACGCGAAACGTAGGTATCGGGTCGAGCCAGTTGAGTTCAGTTGACCGACTTCACCGAGCCCGCGGTAAAATTTAAGTCGATTCGAACCAAACTAAGCTCAAACCGGTTTGGTAGAATGTTGCATAATTATTAGAAAAAAAAAATATCTTGGTTAATGTAAAATGAAAAAGTAAGTTTCTAGTTGCTCCAGTTTTTTTTCTGTTCGACATCTGTATTCTATAATATACTCCGATCACAGAACGATGAGATAACAACTAAACTATAATGAAATAGAACACCAATTGTCACTGAGCTCTGTCATTGGTGAGGTCATACAACAGACGTTTATCAAACTCCAGTGCAATTGGCAAATGGAGTGGTTATGGGATGATTAGATTAAGCTATCATGTATATTAGATTAGAATATAAATAGAGAATAACTATATGTAATAGTTAAGACCCGTGATCAGAGTGGACATTTCAAGAAAATGTCATGCAATTAATTAATATGGACATTCTATGAAAGCAAGAGAACGCATGATTTAAAAAAAAAATGTTAGATATTATTATTATTTAATAACAAGAACAGTTTTTGTTACAAAACAGCCTTGCAACATGCTCAGATGGAATCCAAGACAATGCAGTTTTTTCACTTTCTGCAATTTTTAAAGCAAAACAGCTAATTATTTTGAACACATCGGAAAGGTACAGTAAAGTTACTCAAACATATTTTCTTGACTAAATTGATAGTGCTTTATAATATCAAGTGGCATATCCATATTGACATAGTTTCAGTTGATTAACCTCAAACAGCACTAGGTACCTATTCCAACCACTGACTGTGTGATATTTTATGCCTGTAACTAGCAGCTTTAAGTATATCTTAAAGTTTTTGCTTAAAGTCAATTAGTTTTCCAATAATGTTCAACTACTTTTGTTGCTGACAAAAACCTATGAATTTCATCAGTTTCTTAAGATTTGAATATTCTAAGAGTACATCAGTAACAATTTTCCTCTAAATATTCCATTTATCCCAATATTACATTTATTTTCTAATCTAGTTTATACTTAACTTCCTATGTATAAGAATTGTATACAGATCATAGCTAATGCTTTTTCATTACAGTTATTCGTAATATCTACTGGTGGTTTTAGCATTAACAAGATGTCTCGGGAAATTCTCTGTTAATTAAAAAAAATAAAGGACATACAGAACAAAATTTATAAAAACCACAATAGGTACTTACTTCATTGTCTTAGCATATGGCCTCAAAGAAACAGGTCCTGATGCAAAAGAATCTTCTACAACTTCAGAGAAACTTAGGGATGGCTTTTCGCTTCTGATGCAGAGCTCATGTGCACATTTGACCAACACATGCATACAGTGCGTGCACACAGCGCCCATGATTAACGAACCAAACACACCTGGTCAGGAGAAAATCACCAATAATTATTTGTGTACACTTGTGTGCCAATAAATTATGCCAACCTAATAATATCACTAACTTGTAGTTCTAAATAATGACCCATGTAAAATAATCATTTTATACACCCTTTTTCTCAATACAGAGAAACTCATGGTCACTTACAATAATTAGTGTATTTCTAACTAAGTATAAGTATCTTAATTAATATTGTTATGTTAGTATTAATCAATAAAAATACTGCCATATTACTGCCCAATTTTTTTTGCATTGCAATAAATAATAATTCAGTTCAAATTCAATATCAAAAATTAAATACTTCTAAAAGGTACACGCGCATATATACATAAATAAAAATTGAGAGGACAGATTTGCTACGAAATAGTATGGAAAATTTTAAATCAGTGACCCATTAATTGAATGAAAGATATTTTCTCATATTTTGGCTGTGTCTATGTTATTGTTTGAGTGTCATAATTTTAGAGTTGATGAAATAAATGGTTTGTTGATGTATTGACCACTTATACGTATACAAGTACAATAAAAATGTAAACACTTACCAAGTACAAGACCAGCATTTTTAAAAGCATCTGGCATTGCTAGAATACCAGTGCCTATGTTTCCTTTTAAAAGGTGGATTAAAGTATCGAAGTTGGAAGTCGGATGCTCTAAACATCTTTCCGAAGCTGGGTGATAGTCTCCTTTGGGTTTATCACAAGAAGTAGAAGACGAAACTGGGTCTGCGATTAATTCTACTGGTTGTTCAACACTGTCAATTGAATTGCTGGGTCCCGTGAGCAGTGGTTGCTTTTCATCGTTCATAATTTTATTCTATACTTTTATGCTTATATTTACTTTAATAAATATTACTATGCAGAGCCATACGCTTCAGAGTCAGCCTTATCAACATCAAAAAGCACAATGAAATTTAGCAAACAATGTACTCTAGCCCACAGAGAATACTACTCTAGCTAGTCTGTGAATGGAATAGGCTTGTTGAAAAAACATCGAAATATCGATTTTTTGATTCCATATATCGACATTTTTAGCCGATATATTTTAATTCGATACATCGATATATCGATACAAAATATTCAATATTGAAATCGTATCAAAAACGAAATTTTTTTTACAAATTTAATTTTTACCAGAATATTTTGCAGAATTCAAAGCCGTAAAAGATAAGAACGAGCGGAAAAAAGCAACTGTGTTGTCTATGACTAGTACTAGCTGCTGCAGCCAGTAACAATGCAGCTAATTTAGCCTCCCAAAGTAACCGAATGCCGGACGCGTTGAAGCAATTCCTAGATGCTCCAAATCTATACCGTAAGGAAAACCCGATACAATTTTGGATAGACACGAGACAATTTACCCCAGTTCTTTCGAATCTGGCACTTGAATAATTGACACCTACGGCTTCCTCTGTGCCTTCAGAGAGAATAGTTTCTGCCGTAAATCTAGCTGTTCCTAATAAATCTTCTTCTTCTCTCGTGTCAGCACGAGCTATAAAAAAATAGCTCATGCTGTGGTGAAAAGATTAGATAGTTATTATAGCAAGGTTGGTAGCGGGCCTGACTGCTCAGGGTGCGCCGGACGTACTGAATGAAGCTTCGATTTTGTCTAATAAAAAGGAATAATGATTAAATTACTTTCGTTTTTATTTAGATTCTCATACATTAAAATAATGTGCACTTTTATAAAAAAAACTATTACCTATTATTGAGCCAGACTGAACTAAATACATTATTATTTTAAAACCGAAAATCTCTGAAAATTTGACCGAAATATCGATATTTTTTCCTCGAAATATCGAGGTCGATATTGATATTTTAATAAATATCGATACATTGATATTTTTTTCACTTCCGACATCCCTAAATGGAATGAACTCACAGCACAGATTATATGAAATGAATGAAGTGCAGAGCAGGGTTGGATTCAGACCTTTGGAAAATTATTGTCTATTGTCTATGGAAATTAAAAATAAATACTAATTGACTAAAATTACACTACGTTTCTGTTTTCGTCGATTTTGTTTTAAATTGAAATAAAATTGCATTTGTTAGTGAAATTTTGTTTTTTAATGACCTACTAGAAATATTCACAAATTAATCAAATTGAGGCATGTCTATCTCAGCAAATTCGTCCATCGGAACTTCGTCCTCTATTACATAGAGATCGATTAGAAATTCAAAAAATGATGTTTATTAACGACCTTAGAATACATACATAGGTTTCTATAGGTTTGCATGATAGGAGGTGCATGAAAAGAGCCTCCACGAGTGACGATACTTAAGTACGTCCGGCGCACCCTGGGCAGTCAGCCCCGCTACCAACCTTGCTGACTGGCTAATCTTTTCACCACAGCACAGGCTATTTTCGTAAAGCTCGTGCTGACACGAGAGCAGGAGAAGAACATAGATTTGCCGGATTAGTCTTCAGAAACTCCAGCAATCAATGAAATGTATCACATTAAGCAGTCTACACACCAAACCCACCGACCCGCCGACATGAGTCGTCGCCTTTTTTGTCGGCGACTTCATATCTCGTTCAAGTAGTAAAACTTTGTCGGCGGCACGAAATCAGTAACTTTTTTGGTAGTTAGATAATACTAAGGCCTCTGCCTCGAATTTTGCGGGCAGCGGGGCGGCGGCGGCGGCGGCGCGGCAGCGGGGCGGGCAACGCATACCTGTTCTCCAAACCAGCGGGCAGATCGCGCGGCACTATAGCGGTGTAGTGTTGTGTTCATGGTTGTGTTGTCGAGATATTTGTTTTTATTCGCGAACGAAATGTCTGAAAAACGGCGACAACATCTTTTTGATTCAAATTTATTCCTAACGCTCGATTTATTGTGGGCAAAAGAAGAAGTGGATCCCTACTATATGCAGGGTGTTAACGAATTCGTGTAATTCCTTAAAACAACATAATCTACTACTGGTGTAGAAAGACCCCGCACGGGAATTAGCTTGATTAAAAACAAAAAAATAAAATTCTTTTTTTTTCATGCGGCTTTGTTATCGATCGTATCTAAACCACCTAATAAGGATTTAATAAAAAATAAGAATTTTTTTTTTTGAAAATAAAAAAACTTTTATTTGTGTGAACATTTCGATGCCACGCATAAATTAATGAAAGTACGGCGACAAGGCTGGCAGGCACGACTAACGTGATATCGCTCTTTGTATTCAGGTAACTCAAGGCTCTAAAATGACACGGAAAAAGAAAACCAAAAAAAATTTTTGAATTTTTTTTCTAATTGGTTTTCAAAAATTCCCATTTAGGGTTAATCTGTATCACCAGTAGATCACGTGGTTTGAAGGAATTACACGAATTCGTTAACACCCTGTATAGGTCAAGGAAAACAAATGGCAAGTTTTATCGAAATTATGAAGAACAGAGACAAAATCCCGACAAATTCTACGACTACACCAGAATGAGTGTAGAAACTTTTAACTATATTCTTGAAACTATCAAGAGTGATTTAGAGTCTGGAATTAATCCCTTGCACGTCCGAGGACATTTTGATACGTCACAAAAAAAATGTACAACACTATACTACAATGCAGACGCGCAACGCGGGCGGTCACCGCTTGACTGGAGTGCACCGCTCGTTGCCCGCCCCCGCGCCGCTGTTTTCGAGAACCGGTCCATTTGATTTTACGCATAAGATCCTGCCGCTCCCGCACCGCCGCCGCCCCGCTGCCCGCAAAATTCGAGGCAGAGGCCTAACACGTCACTAAAGCTCGAGTGTCGGCACTTCGGCAGGCAAATAAGCGCGTACGCAAGTCGCAGACATGCGGCCGAGACATGTTGCCACAAGCCACAAGTCGCCGGGCGACACGCGCGGCTACAAGTCGCCGACATGATTCTTCTATACAACGTTATTTTTACTTTATGCGAAAACCGAGACACCCCAACAAGATTTTCATCAGAACTACCTGAATATGTTTTTTTTTAGTAAATCTCCAAGTTACACCTTAGTTTATGTCGCGTTAAGTTCGCTAAAAAAGTGTGAAATGCCTGAGATGTGCTATGCAGGAGTTGTCTAATACACGGAAACTGACCGAGCTGACCATTTCAAGCCTCAAGGTGTCTATTCCCGTCAATTGTTATGGGTAGAAACCTACTGAAACAAAATTGAAATTTATGAAAAAAAAAAAAAAAAAAGTGGTGAAAAAAATATGTCAATCGATTCTCCTAGTGATTCTGAACAAACTAATTTCAGGTTTCGCATATACTAAAACTAACCTTGTATATACAAAAATGAATCCTTAATTACGGATTAAAATCACAACAAAATCGGTTTAGTATTTTTTCAGTTAGGGGTGATCTATCTATTAAACAAATCGGACGCGTTTTTCATTGCCTAAAAATAAAAGTCGTTCCCCGCCAATTATTTTTGGTCAACGTAATTTAGTTTGATGTACAGAGTGCGTAGATTTCGGCTATCTATGGGGTCTTTTTACATCCTGTATACTTACATACAATAAATGATGAAACTTAATTCGAACTTGTTTTATTTACATGTAATGAAAAATATTGATAATTGTTATTATAATGCCTTGCCAAAATGGAGAAAAATGACAATAAAAGTATGTGTACCTACATATTTAGAATTGATTGAAAAAAAAGGGACATTTTGCGAAAGACATTCTGCTGAGAAATGGACGTTTTGCGACCGGTAGACATTTTGCTAAGTGGATATCTGCGACTGAGCCATTGGTAATAATAATAACCAAGGGCTTTACATTATAAAGTACATATACTACTTCTGTGGTGTTATTATCTACGAGCATAGAGCAACGCAGCCACTTTCATAGATTAGTGCTAGGTGGCTCCGCACAGATTAGTGGCATAGGCCACTGCGTTGTTCTAAGGTCAGTATTAAAAGCAAGTGAGATTTAAATAAAATTTTAAACAAAAAGTATTTTTCTTTTATTAAAACAACTCCCATACAATCAATCCTTAGTATTGGATTCAGTACTTTTATCGGTGATATCGTCACCAAATTCTTCAAGCGACATAATGTTTCCTTGTCCTTCGATTGGCAATTCTTTGTAACCTTCAACCTCATCTATGGCAGAGAAAACCGCTTTCTTTTCTATCTTCGATAGTATTTTCTTATCGTGGAATGAGTGATTGTGAAGGTTTGCCCTGTTGATGAAAATTTGTTAGCTTTGGTAAATCTAATAGTCGCATTAGCCTAATGGCAAAGGTGTCGGACTGGTGAAAGAGAGGTGACGAGTTCAAACCCCACCCGGTGCATTATTGACGTGAACGCACTCCGTGGCTAAGCATACTGGGCTTAGTTGGAGGGGGATAACAGGAATTCTGGCACTGGAATTAGCGGAACTTGTGATGCGGGCCCTACTTATAGGCGGTTTAAATTGTCCTGCGAAATTCGTTTATAGAGCAATTTTGTAGCTCAAACGCTATCGCAGTACACTGGACATAGACCTCGCAAGTAGCACCACATTACTCGGTCATCCGCATTTCGCATCCAATCCAAGAAGAAACATTGAAAATTAAAAAAAAATGGTTCATAGGGCTAGGGCTATTAGTCTGTGCTTAAATACAGCCCTGAATACTAGTATGTACACACACCCACAGTGCTAGTTATTATAGTGAAATAAACGGCTAGGATAATATGATAATTACGACTCTAAGGCCAACAAGTTTACAAGAAATCCTGATGTGAGGAGAACTGGTATTTGAGGTATATCAAAGATTTATCTTAGGCAGAAAGTACACCTGTGCAATGTTTAAATTTTATAGGAACAGACATTGATATAGAATTTTTGAATGTAAAACCCTTTTCACATACCTATTGAGTACAACGTTGCCTTTGGTAACCACGAAAGCTGAACATTTATTGTTTCTGTAATCAACGCACCGCCAGCGTCGAAGTCCCGCGCGTGAGGTGGTCGAGTGCAGGTTGTATATGTATCTATTTAATATTACTTGTAGCGAGCCTCGGATTGATACTGTGAACTGTAGGTTTGATGATGAAGCTGTGAAAAACAAAATTGCGTATGGTACACACCAACATAAAAAAACTATATTGAGAGTAGCAATAGATGTATTGAACTACGTATATTTCCCTTACAAAGTAGGTTGTACATTTTTACGGAGGTAAATTGGTTTTGTGGGTAGCATTGGGCAATGTTGACAAAGGAAGGTAGTCGTCGATATGGATCAACCTACCCGATGTTATAAAGGCGGTGGTCATTCGACGAAGCAGAGCATTCTGTGTAGATCAGCTGAAGAAGTCTGAACTTTTATATCTGTCTAGCTTGTCCTTAATTTATTAATAATTGTGTAAAGTATTATATTGTGATCTAGTTCATGTTACTAACACTAACCCAAATACAAGTACTCTCAGTGGTGGAGAGTCTATGTTGGTTTTATTTACTGTATTTACCTTGCTCCGCAATCCTGACATACCGATAATAGCTAAAACTGTAATGATAGAATCACCCCTGAACAATTATGTTGTTGTCTTTTACATATATTATAGCGTTAGCTCACTCTTAAATGTACAGACTAGACGCCAGCACAGAAAGCTACTACAATCTGTCACATTTCTTTAATAGATTTTCATCTTTATCGCAAAATCATTAGGTTCAAGGTTGATTGGGAAAATTTGACAGTTTCAGGTAGCTTGATGTGCTGGCGTCTGTACACAAGTTTATGACAAACGTTGGTAAAAAAAAGGCCTTACGTTTATCTACTTTATTTTTAATGTCTTTTTCTTTAGAAGTTTCTGTCTCCATTTTAAACCCCACATCGTCGTCGTCGTCGTCCTGTGCGCCCGAGTCGTCCATCAGAGCGTATCGATAGTTGTTATGGTCGTCTTGCAGTGTATGCAGTGGTGTGTTTATAGAAGAGTTGATAGAATTGCTTACAGACGCGTTGGATCCTAGGTTACCTGGCCTGTTTCAATGTATTAAATGTTAGTACAGTACACGTTTAATTGATTTCATTTGAGTTTTGAATATGTTTTATATTATTTTTAACCGACTTCAAAAAGGAGGAGGTTCTCAATTCGTCTGAATGTTTTTTCACGCTGTCGTCGTAAATAGTAGTGGTGGGGTGGGTGGGAGGTACTGTAATCGAAATAACGTTTAGGTACGTTTATCGATAAACGTGAGTATACTAGTTATTCTGCGTTTAGTTCTTGAATGTTGTCATGCAAACATTCTATGTTGAAAATAGTAATAAGTGTTCTCAATACCCTCTCCACCCATGAGGGTCATAAATGGCGACTAAGGTGTTATGTCAATTGGATATGCAGCAGTCTACTTGTGTGCTCCTAAATACATAGTGCAATTAACAATCCTTCTTCTAAACAATGCGATTATGGTAGTATCTACTGCCCACTCTATGCAACGTTTATGTCGCCCATGTTAATTCCATTGAATATTTTGTTAATAAAGGTACTTACGAAGATGGGTCCTGTTTTATAAAAATCTTTCTTGCTGCTGCTGGTAAACTGACCTATTAAAACAAACACGTAAATGTTTTTACTAAATAATAATGCGGTCGTTAGGAAGTTGTATAATAACAAAATTATGCTTAAAACATTGCTAGCATCTTAGGATTAGGGATTTTTTTTGGAGATATTTTGCTGGCCTATTAGTTGTAAGCGCGGCTTACCTAGCTAGGTCCTGGCTTTAATAGCCAGAGATGATAAGTCATACTATTATCTCGGCTCTGCACGAGATAATCCGACGACAGCATTTAGTCGCGCTGCGCATGTTACTGCTGCAGATTAAGCAATGTTATTGGGCTGATCTGTGAGACACGGCTCAATGTGTCTGATAAAAAACAATAGACCTACCTCTTTACATTACACTACATGTTCAAACCACACCCTTTGTATTATTGATGTAAACTCACTCCTAGGACAATCATAAGCAGCTTAGTTGGAGGACATATCAGCAGTGCTAGTTATAAGAAAACCACATTAGTATTTTTTTTTAAAGCTAATGTATCATACCTGTCCTCTCTTGTCTGTGGAAGATACAGTTATTCTCTTAGTGCCACTGACATGGCATATTTCACTTTCATCCAACTGTGGCATGTTTACAGACATTTTGACAGGCAGGCTACTGGCAGTGCTCTACAACAAATATTCAAAGACACAATTATTATAGCTAGAAATAAAATAAATTAACTATGAATAAAGCTTACAGAATCACTAATGGGTTATGAAAACAAAATTTACAGCCAATGCACTATTATAACAGACTTCAAAAAAGGAGGAGGTTCTATATTAGATTTTTCGTGATTTATGGGCCGATTGACGTGATTCTTTGTTTGAAAGAGCAAACTCCTGAGGTGGTCCAATATAAATTGTAATAATATGTACCTATGATAAAGTAAAGCATTTCGGAGAAAGAGAATGGAACTCGTCAATGACGAACAGTACACATTTTGTGATTGAGTTATTGTAATTTATCAGAATTGAAGATTACAATTGAATTGTTTTGCGTATACATACATAGGTAGCTGTGTTATTATTTAATCAACTTATTTGACATGATATGGTTATAGGTAGTTGGAGCCTTAGGTATCAATTCTTCATTGCAAGGGAGTCAGCACAGACTTCAGAAAAAGTTAAATTTAATATAATATGACCATAATTTGATGCTTTAAAGTTTTTCTGTAGGTATTTATACCAACAATCAATCAAGTCAGCCTGGCTTTGGCCAGTTCTACACCTCCCAATTTCGTGGATTATTTTTTAAAATTAACATCTGCATGCACAGCAACTGATGTCTTGTACTCAAGGCCCATTATAAATTTCAATTGTTGTAGTGAACATAGACAATAATACTAATATCATCACCTTAAAAAACTGCTTATGTGTAATAATAAATAAAAAGTAAATTTGCCAGATCACTAAAACAGTTCTTTCTCGGGAATTTGTAGATCCATACTTAGGTGGTTCTCGGGTTTCTGAGACAGAAAAGATCAATTGATCAAAATATTATTACTTAGTTAATAATAAATATGTAATTATTGTAAGTCTGTAGTGCAAAATTTTTATACTGTTAAAATAGTTTGTTCAGTTCCCGCAGACAAACTGTGCAAACGGTTTTGTGGGGCTTAGTATAAGTAAGCTTTGTATATAAAACTTTCTTTATAATAAATAAAATAAATAAATAAAAATAATACTTACAATATTCTCGAGTCCTTTAATGTGTAGCGATTTAGCTGTTTCTGCAAAGGACGAAAGGCAATCAGCTGGTACTACTACCTCTCCTGTATATATGTATTCTAGTAGCAAACATAGTGTGCGATGTGCAACATTCTGAAAAACATATTTTTAGTCTTGTTAGACAAGGTTTTGATAAAAATATACTACAAAAATCCTTATCTCTAAATAGTACAAATTGAAGTCGCTTTTCGACATAGTATCAGGTTTTTGGAAATTCATCCCCTATATGGGACAAAAATATTATAAAGAGGGAAAGTTTGTAAGTTTGGATGTAGGAGGTAATCTCCGAAACTACTTATCTAATTTAAAAAAATCTTATAACAATATTTAGAATGGACCTTCTGGATGGACATAGACTATAATTATATTACATACCATGCAGACGAAGCCGCAAGCTATACTATGTTCAACAAAGATGAGAGTAGTCCTGACATAGCGGTAATTTCGTTTTAAGTCATAAAGAGACTGCTATCAAAAAACATAAACAACACCAAAAATCGTAAAATAGTTAACCATGTTCTTTTTTTTCTGAATATTTGGTATTCTGTTTGGAAATGTGTTGTAGAGAAACATCAGAACTCACCTTACAGTGAAAAAGAAATAGTGTAACCATGTAAAACAATTATCATCTAACTATACTTGAAATCACACATTTTATGAGTAGTTTTTATGAAAAAGTTTGTCTACATTGTTTACAAGTTCTACTGATGACTAGATTAAGTATATATGTATTTATTGCTTACATTAAGGAATATAACTGGATGTTGACATGGTGCTGAAGTGATGAGGTCCTTGAGATAAGGACTAGCCAGCGCCACTAACACTTGGTGAACTTTGACAAAGTGCCCATCAGCAGCTATGGTCATGTCAACAAACTCTCCATTCTGCAAGTACACAAACCTTGTTTATTCGTCGAAGTAACGTTCAGTGATCATCATCGTATTACAGATATAGAATTATGATATAATTTAAGTTTTAGATCAAATTTATATGATTGTTTAGCAATTTAAATATCACATAGAGAAACTGTTCACTATACCTGTTGTAAAGCACTAAATCCACTGCAAATGCTAGACTTGTATGAATCCCATGACAGTGAGAACTGTGATTGCACCATTTTATGTTAATTAAAGTTTCCAACTAAGCGCAATAAAGTTTCACCAGGAATTAACAGCAAAAATAATTATTATTCAAGATACAATTGAGATTGAAACGAAATAATTAATTTGATGTACTCGTTCAGCGTTCAAAATTTAGGGATGAGACGTATTTACGCTACCACGTTTTAAAACCAGGGCTTCACTTCGAAGAAGGGCGCCCTGGTGCGGACGGGAAATACTTGCAAGTATGAAAGTATTTGCTAGTCAGACGCGGCAGAGGTGAAACACACCAGAGCAGAGTTGAAAACACTTGCATAGGAAATCGATCCATGTCACCCTATAAATAAGGAGCAAAATCGTGTTTCCGAAAAAAATACTTAGAACTTCCAAGTATTTTTTTCGCAAATAGGATTATGCTCCTTATGACTATGAAAATACGGATCGATTTCGTATGCAAGTATTTTCAACTCAGCGGCGGCGGGGCGCACGCTTGCGCTGCCACGAGCCCCGCGCCCTTGGTTTCCACAGTTGAAAATACTTGCATAGGAAATCGATCCATGTCACCCTAAAACTAAGGAGCAAAATCGTATTTGCGAAAAAATACTTGGAAGTTTAATGTATTTTTAGCCCCTCCGGCGCCGAGTTGGAAATACTTGCATAGGAAATCGATCCATGTTGTCATATAAATAAGGAGCACAATCGTATTTGCGAAAAAAATACTTTCAAGTAAAAAGTATTTTCAGCCCCGCCGCCGCCGAGCTGGAAATACTTGCATAGGAAATCGATCCATGTTTTCATATAAATAAAGAGCACAATCGTATTTGCGAAAAAAATTCTTTCAAGTACAAAGTATTTTTAGCCCCGCCGCCCGCCGAGCTGGAAATACTTGCATAGGAAATCGATCCATGTTTTCGTATAAATAAGGAGCAAAATCGTATTTGCGAAAAAAATACTTGCAAGTTTAAAGTATTTTTAGCCCCGCCGCCGCCGAGTTGGAAATACTTGCATAGGAAATCGGTCCATGTTGTCATATAAATAAGGAGCACAATCGTATTTGCCAAAAAAATACTTGCAAGTTTAAAGTATTTTTGCACTGCTGCCGCCGAGTTGGAAATACTTGCATGGGAAATCGATCCATATTTTCATAAGCATAAGGCGCATAATCGTATTTGCGAAAAAAAATACTTGCAAGATAAAAGTATTTTCTTTCCCACAAATACGATTTTGCTCGTTATTTATAGGATGACTCTGGAAGCCAAGGGCGCAAGGCTTCCGCAAGGCTCGCGGTTGCGAGTTCGGGGCTCGTTGGCTGTGCCCGAAGTATTCCGAAGGTGCCCGAGTAAAATAAGGAACATAATTGCGTAAACATTTTCGGCTCCATTTTTCAGACTAGTTCGCGCCTTTTTTCCTTACTGCTATACGAATAAGACACATTATAGCGAGTACGAAAGTATTTTAAGTACCTATAAGTAATTATAAGTAATTGTTATGTTTACATTCAAATAAATTTTTTGTTTTCGTTTTTTTGTCAGTATGTTGTTGTTGTGATGCGAACTTGTTACGTCACCAACTGACCGTCACCGTTAATTCGCGAATTTATTGAATTTAGTGTAAATTTTTGTACGAATAACAATAAGTGTGTAATTAACATTTAAAACTGAACATTTTTGTGTGGATTCTGTGTTTATTAGTTAGGAGTTGTAAATACATATAAGAAGTGATTTCGAGGGATTATAGGATAGACGATTTTTGAACTATAAATAATAGATTGTAAATAAGACTGTGATTTTTGTATATGTAATACTTAGTTAGGTATTAGTTGTAAATAATAATAAAGAAATCTATAAATATGGCTCCTAAGAAAAGTGTGATTAAAAAGTAGGAAGGAAAGATTTAATTTCATCTAAAAAAACCTGTACAATATTGCAGCACGGTACGACTAGATCTAATACTGCCAAATACTTTCAAGTATTTTGAACCCTGGTTTTCGACCCTAGTATTTTTACATACTCGTACTTGGAAGTCCTGGTATTGAATTTTGCAAGTATATCCCATCCCTAGTTCAAATTTCAATCACAGAGACCACAGATTATTATTTTAGTTAATAAATAATGCTTCAGCCGCACCAGATTTATTCTGTGACCGAGGGGCCTAGAGTGCGCGCAAGATAACTCTGCGCGCGACTGAGGGATCGCAAAAGTTCAAATTACCGCTTTTTATGCTTAACTTTTTTATCGCTAAACATAATTTTCCCGTTAAATATTCCTACAATCAGATAATTCTACTATAAAAATTCATAAAACGGCACACACTTTGGTGGACCATGATTAGTTCCGATTTCGGCCGCGCGCAGACTTATCTTGCGCGCACTCTACTCCCTAAGTCCGTCAATGAATGAAGGTAGTCGCCTGTCCAAAAGTAGCCCGAAACTTATGAGTGAACAAAACAAGTGTCAAGTTCAACTTTTCGGACGGGCAAAAACACATCTAGAGACAACTGTCAAATCGTGTTGTCATTCATTCTTATTTCGGACCCCGAAATAATCGTATGTCCGTAGGTAGGAAACGCTCGTAACTAAGGCCGAAACCAAGGACTTCGTGATTAGAGAGTAGACCCCCTGCGTCTTTCGTGACGAAGCTGCGAAGTTTCGTACATGTCTTTAAGTAATCTGTGACGTGTTACATTTAGAGCCCCCGCAGACCACAGACTTTCTATCGGCCGATAGTTTGGTCGGGTTGGGTTGCTAGCGCGCACACTGAGCCAACTAAACAGTCAGTACAGTACAGTTTGAAGGCAATCGTGTAGCTCATCAAACTGTTTTATCGGGCTATACCGAATCGTTATAGTGTGCGCACTTGCATACATCTTCATACTGATTAAGAAACCGACCAAACTATCGTGGGCGTGAATTACGTCCTATATTATGCAACAAATTAGCACTCCATGTATCATAGACGAGAGTCAATAGATTTCAAGAAAGGAGATGGCCTAGATTGCGCCCCAACTTGTACAGAAATAAAAGTATTGAAGTGAATTTAAATAAAAAAAAAAAATAGCTACTTGCATTTCATAGCAGATCTTGAGAAAACTACAAGATTAAAAGTATTTTAATGATTTCCCCTTATTAATGTGGCCCCAAACATAAAGGTCTGATGAAGTCTTTGTGTTAACTTCAATGGCCATGGCTCACTATGTTAGCCCTCAGTGAGATCAGATCCAACGATTGAAGAAACGAGTGGCCAGCCCTTAGAATAAGTACTAAAGCATAGAAGCCGCCTCGGTACTTGAAAAACGTACAGGGGCATCTGTCAAATAAGAGCAATTTCGAGATTTTGATCCAATTCTAACGCTACCAAATTAAATAGCCCGCCACTAGTACCGCCTGTCAAACGACAACGGTATTTTAAATTTTGTCGTATAATACTTGTGACAGTGGCGCGGTGATTTGAAAAAATATTTTAGTCAAGAATTTATATTTCATTAATTGTGTTTTGTGTAACTGCATATTGTTCTTATAAATAAGAGTGTGCGCTATGTCCTGAATAGTAAAAAAATGTAAATCTCGCAAGGGACGTACAAAAAATCGAAGTGAAAATATCGGCTTCCACAAGTACGTAGTATTTTTATGTTTATTCATAGATTTTCCTTTATATATATTTCATTATACATTAAATAAGTAAAAGTAAGACATTACCTTTTAGAAGAAGTAAAATAAATAAGTTTAAACTATCTAAATCTTATCTATTTATCATTATGAATATGCGCCAAAGAAATTATTAAAGGGGTGTGAAAATTTTATCGATAAATCTATCGACAACGTGATTTTTGTGTTAGGTTTAATTAATTAGGTATTTATACATTTTTTTTCATTTAGGTTTCTCTGTGACGAATATTTTCGAAATAAATGGATTGCCGTGGTAGCTCACGAAATTGGTTGGGATCCAAGAAAGCACCACAGAATTTGCTCCAGCCATTTCACTTTATCTTCTTTTACTCGTTCTGGCAAATGGCGGAGACTGAAGGAGGACTCTATATCAACATTATACCTTCAATCTAAATTTAAAAGCCTAAGTTCTTATTGAATTGCATGTCTACAGGAAGTAAAAGAATTCGAGTAATTTCTTTAAAAAAAATTGGGACAGATTAACCCCGCACTGGATTTAGCTTGATTGAAAATAAAAAAATAAAAATCTTTTTTTTCTTGCAACATTACGTTCGACATCTTCTTTCGGCCATTCATACAATAGACTATTTCAGATAATATTTCATTGTCTTGTTTATCTTTAAAATAAATGCTGTTAATACAGTCGTAATCTTCAAGCCTGATAGATTAGGAGAACAGTGAATCTAAACAAAATTAACGTATTAAATAAACGATGATTAACTTACTTCTCAATCAGTTTGCATTTGGTGCCACTAACTTTTACACCTCTTTACCGTAATTATCTTTAAAATCTTGTATTTTTAGGGATGCAGTTTTTTTTATAGTTAGAGTGATTCAAGAGGAAGGTTTTAAGCTATAAAACGTACACGTGCGAAGCCGGGGCGGGTCGCTAGTTATATATAAAACAATCATTATTTTGTTTAAAATTTCCAGCGCCTCGAAATTGACAACTTACCTGAGACCACGTGGCGCCGTTCTAGTGACAGAAAAAAACGTGCATGTCCAAGTATATTACAAGGAATACTCAATAATAATGTATTTAACTTTTGTGAAGCTTTTAGTAATTGCAAATTAAATAATAGACATTTATACATTTACGATGACTTTATTTATTGATAGCGATAATAACAGGACCAGTCGAAGTGATGATGGTCGGGAGAGGCCTATGTCCAGCAGTGGGCATCTTTCGGCTGAATAATAATGATATTATAACTTTACTTTTGTCATTATAACTTTCTAAGAAGTAAGTATTTATATGTACTATGGCAATATCCGGCATGGCTGTTATTTGGTTAACACAATCATAGTCACCTTCTTTCGGCCTTACAATACTACTTCAGATATTTCGTAATATACATTATACGATGACTTTATTTTATCGATAGCTATAGTCTAATAGTGTGAATACCCTCATCCCTAGTCTCTGTACAAAAGGTTACAAAATTAATTTTTACGGCCTGTCAAAAGTTTATTTTTCCCGCTCTGACAACAGCGAGTCCGCCATATGAGTAAATAGCATGGCTATATTTTGATTCGTTTATGCCAAGTAGCGCTCCTTCTATGCTTTAGTACTTATTCTAAGGGCCAGCCCAGCCACTGACATGGTGTCTACTGTCCACTGTGTGTCATTGTTTTACTATAGACAATAAAATACTTGAAACTTAGAATAAGTACTAAAGCATAGAAGGAGCGCTACTTAGCCTAAACGAATCAAAATATAGCCATGCTATTTACTCATATGGCGGACTCGCTGTTGTCAGAGCGGGAAAGGTAAACTTTTGACAGGCCGTAAAAAATAATTTTGTAACCTTTTGTACAGAGACTAGGGATGAGGGTATTCACACTATTAGACTACAGCTATCGATAAAATAAAGTCATCGTATAATGTATATTACGAAATATCTGAAGTAAGTAGTATTATTGTAAGGCCGAAAGAAGGTGACTATGATTGTGTTAACCAAATAACAGCCATGCCGGATATTGCCATAGTACATATAAATACTTACTTCTTAGAAAGTTATAATGACAAAAGTAAAGTTATAATATCATTATTATTCATCCGAAAGATGCCCACTGCTGGACATAGGCCTCTCCCGAGCATCATCACTTCGACTGGTCCTGTTATTATCGCTATCAATAAATAAAGTCATCGTAAATGTATAAATGTCTATTATTTAATTTGCAATTACTAAAAGCTTCACAAAAGTTAAATACATTATTATTGAGTATTCCTTGTAATGTACTTGGACATGCACGTTTTTTTCTGTCACTAGAACGGGGCGCCACGTGGTCTCAGGTAAGTTGTCAATTTCGAGGCGCTGGAAATTTTAAACAAAATAATGATTGTTTTATATATAACTAGCGACCCGCCCCGGCTTCGCACGTGTACGTTTTATAGCTTAAAACCTTCCTCTTGAATCACTCTATCTATAAAAAAACTGCATCCCTAAAAACACAAGATTTTAAAGATAATTACGGTAAAGAGGTGTAAAAGTTAGTGGCACCAAATGCAAACTGATTGAGAAGTAAGTTAATCATCGTTTATTTATTAAGTACGTTAATTTTGTTTAGATTCACTGTTCTCCTAATTATTTTATCTATCAGGCTTGAAGATTACGACTGTATTAACAGCATTTATTTGAAAGATAAACAAGACAATGAAATATTATCTGAAATAGTCTATTGTATGAATGGCCGAAAGAAGATGTCGAACGTAATGTTGCAAGAAAAAAAAGATTTTTATTTTTTTATTTTCAATCAAGCTAAATCCAGTGCGGGGTTAATCTGTCTCAATTTTTTTTAAAGAAATTACTCGAATTTTTTTACTTCCTGTAGACATGCAATTCAATAAGAACTTAGGCTTTTAAAGGGGAATGCCAAGATTTCCTTTACGACTCGGCCAGAAAGAACAAGAATGAAACATATCTTATTAAAAAGGGCAAATATTGTAGAATGTATTACAATAACAACATTTCCGCTGGAAGTACACCAAGAAAAGTTATAGGTCGATAAAGTTGACCTTAATAGTAGGTTTTTAACGTAGGGAAGAAAAGTAATTCGAAAATCGAACTAACACTTTCTTTATACTCCGTCTACATTTTCATGACTAATTTTTTTAATCCTTGTCATATTGATAGACCTTCAATATTTTTGTAAAAATCTTAATATTATTGTTTGATTAAAGCATTTAATTATGTAAATAACAAAATTAAACCATTTTTGGTCAGAATACTTAATACCTAAATAACCAAACCAAAACCAAGTCAAAATAAATATTATATTATTTTGAATTTGGTGTTTATTGACGTTGCCATGGCAACGATGATAAACCATGCATGTCTTAATACCAAAATAGATATAAAAATCATACTTTTACTAAACAAAGTATTTTATTTAACAAAAATCTTGCCCAACCCGAATTCATAATATTGTATTCACGATAAGGAATAATTACATTTAATATGGTTTCTTACTTCGATATAGATACTTACTTTGTCGCATAATTAATCGTAAGAAACAAGTGGAAGTTATTTTAATTGTGACAAAGGTGTTGTCGCCATTAAAATAAAATCATAACAATATTCGATTTTAAACGTAATCGATTATCAAGTACCTATGCATATCATCGAATGGAATATAAAATAAAAAAAGAAATATAGGTACTTATTTCGCTACATAAATAGTTGATAGTAATAATAGCATGTTTGTAAATTATTTCATAATATTACAAAATATTAATTTTAAATTAATGTACCTAAATCAAAGAGATTAATTAAATATGTTAACTAACACTTGAACGTGTTTGGTGTTATTTATTTTGTTTCGTATAAGAAAAGTAGCCCGTTTAAGATAAATCACAACAATAGTGACAAACGTGTTGTGTTATAGTGGTTACTAGGATTATTCGTAACAGCTTATTACTAATAAAGCTTAGTACTATAATTTATAGCTAATAATGGAAGAGCACAATTCACTTAACACATTATTCAAAAAAGAAAACGTGAATAAAAAATAAATACTTGTGTAATTATAATAAATAAATAACATGATATTATTGTGATATAATTATTTACAATTACATTATTGTTTCATAGTTGTAATCGATTTATAAATGTAATTTTAGTATCGATATAATTTTATTTTTTATCTGTGCAACATTTCTATTTGTAGTTGTAGATAAAAAGCGTTGAAACTTACTAACCAAAACATTGAAATACTATTTAAAATGACTATCCGACGGTGTACTTCTCCAGACTTTATTTATATTACTTATATCTTACAAAAAATAAACGCGAATTATCAAAATTACGGTATGTCAGTTCATACTACTTTGTAATGGCCGGATCTTGGCATTCCCCTTTAGATTGAAGGTATAATGTTGGTATAGAGTCCTCCTTCAGTCTCCGCCATTTGCCAAAACGAGTAAAAGAAGATAAAGTGAAATGGCTGGAGCAAATTCTGTGGTGCTTTCTTGGAACCCAACCAATTTCGTGAGCTACCACGGCAATCAATTTATTTCGAAAATATTCGTCACAGGGAAACCTAAATGAAGAAAAAAGTATAAATACCTAATTAATTAAACCTAACACAAAAATCACGTTGTTGATAGATTGATCGATAAAATTTTCGCACCCCTTTAATAATTTCTTTGGCGAATATTCATATTGATAAATAGATAAGATTTAGATAGTTTATACTCATTTATTTTACTTCTTTTAAAAGGTAATGTCTTACTTTTACTAATTTTATGTATAATGAAATATATTTAAAGGAAAATCTATGAATAAACATAAAAATACTACGTACTTGTGGAAACTGATATTTTCACTTTGATTTTTTGTACATCCCTTGCGAGATTTACATTTTTTTACTATTCAGGACGTAGCGCACACTCTTATTTATAAGAACAATGTGCACATATACAAAACACAATTAATTAAATATAAATTCTAGACTAAAATATTTTTTCAAATCACCGCGCCACTGACACAAGTATTATACGACAAAATTTAAAATGTCGTTGCCGTTTGACAGGCGGTACTAGTGGCGGGCTATTTAATTTGGTAGCGTGGCTTTGGCTCAAAATCTCGAAATTGCTCTTATTTGACAGATGCCCCTGTACGTTTTTCAAGTACCGAGGCGCCTTCTATGCTTTAGTACTTATTCTAAGACTTGAAAAGAATACCTTTAGTTATTCTTTTGAGGTTTTCTGCGTTTGTTGACGTACCTACGTCAGCATAAATAAATACGATGGAGTTATTGTTAGTGTGGGTGATTACTGTTTGTATTCCGGGTTCGTATTAATGTGAATTTATAGCCCTTCGAATGTGATAGTTTAAAATGTTAGGGAATTTACGCGTTACCCTCCTTAGGTAAATTCTCTAAGAGCAAAATACACGAAGCTTCGGCACGCATTGCTTCGTGACGATAGACGGACGCAGGTGTGGCCGAAGCATAAAAAGTATTAAGTAATCTGTGGTGTAACTTCAAAAAATCTAAATCCATTGCTCAGAACCTTAGAATAAGAAAGTACCTAAGCATAGAAGCCGTCTCGGTACTTGAAAAACGTACAGGGGCATCTGTCAATTATGGGCCATTTCAAGATTTTGAGCCCATTCTAACGCTACCAATTAAATAGCCCGCTACTAGTACCGCCTGTCAAACGACAACGACATATTAAATTTTGTCGTATACTACTTGTGACAGTGGTGGCGCGGTGATTTGAAAAAATATTTTAGTCAAGAATTTATATTTAATTAATTGTGTTTTGTGTAAGTGCATATTGTTCTTATAATAAGAGTGTGCGCTATGTCCTGAATAGTAAAAAAAATGTAAATCTCGCAAGGGACGTTCAAAAAATCAAAGTGAAAATATCGGCTTCCACAAGTACGTAGTATTTTTATGTTTATTCATAGATTTTCCTATAAATATATTTTATTATACATTAAATAAGTAAAAGTATACATTAAATAAGTAAAAGTAAGACATTACCTTTTAGAAGAAGTAAAATAAATAAGTTTAAACTATCTAAATCTTATCTTTTTTTTTTTTTTTTTTTTTAGTTTTTGGCTTCGCGCTATTTGTGCATCTCGCCAGACGTCAAGTATGGTAGAAATTTAAAACGAAGAATGACTAATTTTTTAAGGTAGGGAAACTGGATTATTCTTAAGAAGACAATTCGGATAGATTTGGATAGGATCAGAAGAGATGAGTATGGATGAGATGTATTTGAAAAACTGCTAAAAAGAAACTAAAGGTCAAGGATATGAATGAGAATGAACTATCTACACAATTTAAATTTTAATATTATTTACAGAAATATAAGAGGCAATACATTTATAAACTAGGAAGTTATTTGTACAAAGCAATGAAAGTATAGAAGTAGGAAAAGGAGTACGGAGGGATACAAGATTACTTAGGAAGGAACAACGATCATAGAGCGGGCAGTTGAAAAAAATATGATTTAGGTCCCCAACATCCGTTCCACATGTACAAATAGGGCTGTCAATAATATGAAGTCTGGCAAGGTGGGCTGGACAACAAACATGACCAAGTCTAATCCGGATAAGGATGGAGGTCTCCGCCTTGCCAAACTTTGCCCTAAAGAACCACGGCTTCACAGGAATTTCGGGCTGAATCAAAGAATAATAACGGCCCTTCAATCTACTACTTAAATCCCAAGCTACCTTCCAAGTATCTCGGAGGAAGGTCTTCGGTAAAGCCATAAGATCACAACAGAAATTTTTATAAGGATACAAATCCCCACACTGCACAGCGTCACTAGCAAGATTATCGGCAATTTCATTACCATGGATTCCGACATGAGCAGGAATCCACGCAAATTGTACAGCATAACCCTCAGAAGTGGCTCTAAACGCGAATTCTCTTATTTCAAATATAACCGGTAGCTGTGATTTGTACTTAAATGGAAATTTATCTAAGGCTTGAAGTGCGCTTAAAGAATCCGTAAATATAATAGTTTTTTTGAGTTTCAATAAATTAACATATTCAACTGCTTTGAGTAAGCCGAAACATTCACCTGTAAATACAGATGTCTCCGGAGGGAGTTTAATTTTTTGAACAATATTATATTGAGAATGGTAAACACCTATTCCAACACATCCAGATGGAGACTGCTTAGAAGCGTCTGTAAAGATATGATGGAAACCTTCACAATTCTCAGCAAGAAATGTTTTAAAATTGAAATTAATATTGGGGTCAGATTTATCCATGCAGCTGTATCTAATATTAGGAGAAAATTGTAGACTGTCATAACTGCTGCTGAATAAAGGAAGTTTATTGGAACGGTGAGTAGGAGAAGATAGGGAAAGAAATTTTTGGTAACTCACAACTAAACATGGGACAGTTTTATGAGTCCAGTAGATAGAAGAGTTAATGTGTGTTACTAAGGATGCCAATTTTGAGATAAGAGGGTGATCTGAAAACTGAAGAATTCTGAAGAAAAACTTATCAGAAAGAAATTGCCTTCTAAGATGCAAAGGGGCATCACAGCATTCAACTTGAAGTGCGTTAATGGGACTGGATTTCATCGCGCCTGAAATAATCCGAAGTGCTTTAGCCTGTATGCGATCTAGTTTTTTAAAAGCCATAACACTTCCGGGTTCTAAAATAAACATACCATAATCTAATATGCTTCTAATGATAGCGTTATAAATAAGCTTTAAAGAGAAAGGGTGTGCACCCCACCACACCCCAGAAAGGCATCTAAGAATATTTAAGTGGTGTTCACATTTATTAATAACATAATCACAGTGTGGAACACTGCTAAGTTTAGAGTCCAAGATTACTCCTAGATACTTGAATTTGTCTTTAACTGGAATAGGAATGTCATTATATAAAATATTTACTTGAGGAACTATTCTCTTCCGGGTGAATAACACAGCTGCGCATTTAGACGTGGAAAGCTCTAAACCATTTAAATGTAACCATGAAGCTAGATTAGTCAAAGCAGAAGAGAGAACAGAGCAGGCATGTTCAACAGAATGACTAGAAAAATATAACAATAAGTCATCAGCATATTGTAGCACGTTAACTTTATAGTTGTTATCTAGATCAAAAGTGTATATATTGTATAACAGAGGACTCAGCACTGAACCCTGTGGAAGCCCTCTCCATATAAGACGAGATAACTGATGATCTGCACATGAAAAAATTACAGAACGTTCGGTTAGAATATTTATAATGAAATTAGATAAATTAATTGGCACTTGTAGAACATGCAATTTTTTTTGTAAAACTGATAACAAAACATTGTCATATGCAGCATTAATATCTAAGAATACAGCTACGGTGGACTCATTATTGGAAAAAGATAACCTAATATCGGAAGTGAAAATACTTAGACAGTCAATGGTGCTTTTGCCCTTTCTAAAACCATATTGAGAAGCTGCTAATAAACCTTTACTTTCAACATACCACTCAAGACGATTTTTTATTAAGTGTTCCGCTAATTTCATCAAAATTGATGATAAAACAATGGGACGGTAGGAAGAAACATCAGATGGTAATTTATGAGGTTTCAGAAATGGCAATACCATTTGACGTTTCCATTCAACAGGAATGTTTCCAGTTTTCATAATGGAATTTATTAGACTTAGATAATAATTAAGAACACTATCGCTTAAATTGCCAAAAAAGGAATACGGAATGCCATCAATACCGGGTGCAGAATCCACAGTATTAAGAATAACACCCTTCAACTCATTAAACGTGAACGGAAGGTCTAACACGGTGTTAGTGCTTTTATTACTGGACTCATTCTCATTGGGCACGGGCAGTAATACGTTAATAGCTTGAGGAACCCATGGTGGTGCTAATTTATCTGCGAAGTCATGAACTAAAGTATCAGAAATAAGGGAAGAGGGGTTGTTAAACACGGACCTAAATCTGCGAATATTACGCCAAACTATTGTGGGATGTGTATTCGGTGAAATTGACAAACAGAAGTTTCGCCAACTTTCGAATTTCTTTCTCTTAAATAATTTACGGGTTTCTGCAATTATATTAGAAAGAATATCAAAGTTACTATGAGACATATTTAGGTTATAATTTAGCTCCGCTTGTTTGCGTTTATGAACAGCATCTGTGCACTCAGAGTCCCACCAAGGAGGCTTCGGAATAGTTCTAGTATTATTATTTTTAGCAGGAAAAACTTCGTCAGCTGCTGCAATCAAAATTTTCGCTAAAGATTCAGCACATGAGTTTTCATCACCATCCGAGATAGCAGGAAGGGAAGAAAACATACTGTCAACACTATTTTTATATTTATCCCAGTCACTATGACTTTTGTTAGGGAGCTTATATTTTAAAGTTGATCTCTTAATTGGAATAGAAGGTTTAGAGAAAGGGAAAGAAATTAAAATTGGAAAATGATCACTACCAAATGTAAAGGGGAGAGTATGCCATGTTAATTTAGAAGCTAAGTTTGGAGAACAGATAGAGAGGTCAATTGCACTTTGTCTTTGGCTGGGATCAGAACGTCGTGTGGGAGATCCTGTATTTAAAATGCACAGGTTGTGCAAGTCTACAATGTCCAGTAGCTCTTCACCATAACAATTAGAAATAGAACTGCCCCAAGATTGGTGATGACAATTGAAATCCCCCAATACTAGGAAAGGCCTAGGAAGAAAAGAAAAGAGATGATTAACCTCTTGAAGTAAAGAAGATGAAGGGTGAGGAATATAAATAGAAACAAAACAAATATTATACATTTTAATTGCTACAATTGATAAGTCATCACTGTGAGGAGGTAACGAAATGATAGAGAAAGGGATAGAGTCTTTAATAAGTATGGCTACACCACCATACCCATCAGATCTATCATCCCTAATAGTCAAATAATTATGAATTTTAAAAACATAATTAGGTTTGAGCCATGTCTCTGCCAAAGCAAAGACAAAAGGCTCATGTTTATTAATAAGATATATTAAATCACTTTTTTTATTGATTAGACTGCGGCAGTTCCATTGAACGAGTTATGCTTGATGGTCCATTTAGGGTGGACTGGGAGAGTTTTTCAAAAATAGGGGCAACGTTGGACGGTGAAAAGTTGAACTGTGTAAGTAGATTAAAGAAGGCGGTTATAAAATCATTTAAGGGGAATTGAGTATCTGATTCATCTTTATTCTGATTAATAAGAGCACAACCATTAGAAGGTTCTGGAATGGCAAAATCTTTGATAATTGCATTGTGGGCATCTTTATTGTAACCTGGAATGGGAATTGGAGGAGAACGAGGTTTAAGAAAAACAGTTTTTTTATAACCAGAAGGAGAGCTTTTATTTTGAAAAGATGCAAAAGATTTATCAGGGGAATTTCTAGAGCGAGAAAGTAGAGCATCTGCGAAAGACTTAGAGACAGGGGGATGTAACTTTGAGGCTTCAGAGTAAGATAATGAATTTTGAGCCATATAGGTTTTAATCTGTTTTTGCCTAATAAATTCTGGGCATGTTTTATTAGTTGCAAAATGGTAACCAGAGCATAAGCAACAAGATGCATTTTCTAATTCTCTATCACAACTATCACCTGTGTGGCTTTGACCACATTTATAACAGCGAGGTTTAGACCTGCACTGTAGCTTTGTGTGACCAAACCGACAGCAGTTAAAACATTGTATAGTAGGGTAAATATACAGATCTACAGGCAGAGCATTGTAGCACATGAATATGCGTTTAGGTAAGATCTGACCGTCAAAAGTAACAACTATTGTTTGTGAAGGTTTCCAAACAGCTGACCCATCAACAAGTGTTTTAAAATTAAGACGTCTGATTTTTAAAATAGGACCACAACCTATTGGAACAGAAATATTATCTATGACCTCCTCTGGAGACCATTCAGCTGGAACCCCACGAACCAGTCCCATTCTGGTAACATTGAAAGTTGGAATAAAAGCCTTCATGTTCTGGGCCTCTAGGCTATTATTTTGGATAAAAGAATTCGCGTCAGTATATGTGGAAAAAGCGATGGATATTTTATTGCGTCCAATCTTTTTAACGCTACCATTAACAATGTTATTAACATTATTTCTTTTTAAGAACTTTCCGAATGCAACGGGGTGCAGTGTAGTGCCATCATTAGGAGATACTTGATTTTTTAAAATATGAATGATGTAAGGAGAATTATCAGTCTTATCGTAAAACTTCCGCCCCACTGGAGAGGAAGTAGATTGAATTGATGCAGATTGAGTTGAAGAAGGAATAATAATAGATTTCTGGCCTCTTGGTACATCCTCAGTTTCTGAATGTAATTGTTCTATTGTGTGAGTTGAATCGGAACAATTACAGCCCGACAACTCCGAGCCGTGGTGCTTTCTCCTCCGTTTATTGCAGTGCTTGCAAACGTGAATCCGACTTCTTTTTAGGGAACGGGCTGAAGTGGACCCATCGGTGTCCATGCCCGACTCATTCGAGTTAATTGTTACAAAACAACCTGCCGGGGGTACAAAGCCCCCCGGGTCAGGCGGTTCGTTCATGACGACTGCACCCACAGGAAAATGTATAAAAACTTACCACTACAGAAGAAATATGTACACAAAATTAAAAATGAATATACAAACTACAAAAATATACAACAGAACACTTCTCAACTGATCATATATAGTTAGAATTAAATAATTTTAAACAATAGCCCAAAAAAACGCGCCCGCCAAATTGAAAGTTTCCCGCGCTTTTTCAAAATCTTATCTTTAATATCAATACGAATATTCGCCAAAGAAATTATTAAAGGGGTGCGAAAATTTTATCGATAAATCTATCGACAACGTGATTTTTGTGTTAGGTTTAATTAATTAGGTATTTATACATTTTTTTTCATTTAGGTTTTCCTGTGACGAATATTTTCGAAATAAATGGATTGCCGTGGTAGCTCACGAAATTGGTTGGGTTCCAAGAAAGCACTATATCTTCTTTTACTCGTTCTGGCAAATGGCGGAGACTGAAGAAGAACTCTATACCAACATTATACCTTCAATCTAAATTTAAAAGCCTAAATTCTTATTGAATTGCATGTCTACAGGAAGTAAAAGAATTCGAGTAATTTCTTTAAAAAAATTGGTACAGATTAACCCCGCACTGTATTTAGCTTGATTGAAAATAAAAAAATAAAACCTTTTTTTTCTTGCAACATTACGTAAGACATCTTCTCAGAAGATGTCTTACGTAATGTTACAAGACAATGAAATATTATCTGAAATAGTCTATTGTATGAATGGCCGACAGAAGAATCTTCTGTCGGCCATTCATACAATAGACTATTTCAGATAATATTTCATTGTCTTGTTTATCTTAATACAGTCGCAATCTTCAAGCCTGATAGATAAATTAATTAGGAGAACAAAAAACAAAATTAACGTATTCAGTGAACGATAATTAACTTACTTCTGAATCAGTTTGCATTTGGTGCCACTAACTTTTACACCTCTTTACCGTAATTATCTTTATAAATCTTGTATTTTTAGGGATGCGGTTTTTTTAATAGATAGAGTGATTCAAGAGGAAGGTTTTAAGCTATAAAACGTACACGTGCGAAGCCGGGGCGGGTTGCTAGTTATATATAAAACAATCATTATTTTGTTTAAAATTTTCAGCGCCTCGAAATTAACAACTTACCTGAGACCACGTGGCGCCGTTCTAGTGACAGAAAAAAACGTGCATGTCCAAGTACATTACAAGGAACACTCAATAATAATGTATTTAAAATAATAGACATTTATACATATACGATAACTTTATTTATTGAAAGCGATAATCACAGGACCAGTCGAAGTGACGATGCTCGGGAGAGGTCTATGTCCAGCAGTGGGCATCTTTCGGCTGAATAATGATGATATTATAACTTTACTTTTGTCATTATAACTTTCTAAGAAGTAAGTATTTATATGTACTATGGCAATATACGGCATGGCTGTTATTTGGATAACACAATGATAATCACCTTCTTTCGGCCATACAATACTATTTCAGACATTTCGTAATATACCTATACATTTTTACGATGATTCTATTTTATCGATAGATATAGTCTGATAGGTACTTATTCTCGCCGTATCCCAGTAGTTCCATTCTCTAGTTCCATCATGGGACTACTGGGATTGTTTTCTCCCAGTAGTTCCATGGAACTAGAATACTTTTTAATCTAATCCCATTAGTTCCATTAAGTACAGTTGAATGGTAATTAAATATGGTAAGAACAATAATCTGACCTATTTTCCTACGTGCAATATGTAAACTGGCCTATATTACTATTACATGCATTTGGCAGATTTTAGATTTATAAGGAAAATAGACATTTATTGTCAATAATTTATTTGGCGTGCATGCTATACCTGTTATTTTCCGTTGTTGCTTTTGCTCGCTGGTCTTAAATTATGGTTTAGGCACTTGTGAAATTTTGTAAAGGTGTAAAAGCACTAGAGGTAAAATCAGATGTGAAATTTTATAAGGGTGTAAACATTTTGTAAGGGTATCTAGTATTTACATACCCTTACAAAATTTCACAAGTGTTTTTTCCTGTAATGTTTTTACACTCTTACAAAAGTTCACAAGTGTTTTTAGCTGTAGTGTTTTTAGACCCTTACAAAATTTCACATGTGTTTTTACCTCTAGTATTTTTACACCCTTACAAAAGTTCACAAGTGTTTTTACTTCTAGTGTTTTTACACCCTTACAAAATTTCACAAGTGCCTAAACCATAATTTAAGACCAGCGAGCAAAAGCAACAACGGAAAATAACAGGTGTAGCATGCACGCCAAATAAATTATTGACAATAAATGTTTATTTTCCTTGTAAATCTGAAATCTGCCAAACGCATGTAATAGTAATATAGGCCAGTGTACATATTGCACGTAGGAAAATAGGTCAGATTATTGTTCTTACCATATTTAATTACCATTCAACTGTACTTAATGGAACTAATGGGATTAGATTAAAAAGTATTCTAGTTCCATGGAACTATTGGGAGAAAATAATCCCAGTAGTCCCATGATGGAACTAGAGAATGGAACTACTGGGATACGGCGCTTATTCTAAGCTCAGAACAATAACTAAAGCTTTAGTTCTTCTGAGATCTATCATTCTATGACTAGACAGACTAGGAATGGGATGGCCTCAGAATGAGAGATGTAGGATGTAGCGGAAAATCCAAAATTCTGTTTGAGATTATAATAATAACTAAAATTAGAGCAAAATAGGCATGATGAATTGATGACAGCAATGATGACAAGTGTGATTGGTGTCATGGTTTAATAATAATTATGTTGGTGTGTTGGTGTAATGTAATGACATTATTGAAATGTAGAGTGCGCGCAAGATGAGTCTGCGCGCGGCCGAAATCGGAACTAATCATGGTCCACCAAAGTGTGTGCCGTTTTATTAATTTTGATAGTAGAACTACCTGATTGTAGGAATTTTTAACGGGAAAAATATGATTAGCGATATAAAAGATAAGCTTAAAAAGCGGTAATTTGAACTTTTGCGATGATTGCAACGTTGAGGACGCCCTCAGTCGCGCGCAGAGTTATCTTGCGTGCACTCTATGAATGAAACTGAAACATGAACTGTCAGTTAATGAATGACAATGTCATAAAATTCATAAAATGCGAAGCGCCAAATCCATGAGCAAGTTTTTTTGGGAAAGTTGTTGCAGTCCATTGCTTGCTTCCTTCACTTTCAATATGTGGGCACACCCGCAGACTTACCATAAGTACTACGTACAACAATAGTCAATACCAACTAAACAAGCAATGGACTGCTTCCACCAACGACTTATGCGCAATAAAACTTGCCTTGCTTTGTTAGAGTGCGCGCAAGATAACTCTACGCGCGACTGAAGGCGTCCTCAACGTTGCAATCATCGCAAAAGTCATAATTACCGCTTTATAAGCTTACATTTTTTATCGCCAAACACATTTTTCCCGTTAAATATTCCTACAATCAGGTAGTTTCTATTCAAAATTAATAAAACGGCACACACTTTGGTGGACCACGATTAGTTCCGATTTCGGCCGCGCGCAGACTTATCTTGCGCGCACTCTAGTGTGACTTCCACAGATTATTATTAGTTTAGTAATAAAGTATTGGATTGGATGGATTCGGTCTGTCCTCTACTATTTTACTTCATAATTCCTATTCCACTGTAATAATCAAAATAACCAAGTCGAATCAGAAACGAAGATAATTCGCACCCAGAGTACTTGTAGGTAATCTGTAATACGGGTATTCGCACCTACACGTATGTAACAAAAAGCATTTCGTGAGAATAATTCGGATAAACAATGGGTAACGCAGGAAGTAATCAGCCTAAAGAATGGCACAGAGACGCTGTGACGAAGGCCCCTGATGTAGGGCCATCCTCCCCAGCTAAAGAAGGAGAAGCGTTTACATTTGATAAAAAGGTGGAAGAAGATCGTAGTGGTCGAGATGACGAAAATAACATTGAAGATGGTGCACCGTATTATACCAAGGCTGTTCCTGAAAGTGATGTAGAATATAGCGGACCGCGAGAAAGGTCGAACACACTAACTGAAAGTAGTAAGATTATTGATGATCTTAAAGTTTTGCCTACAGTTTTTAAATGGGAAGGAGGGGGCAAACAAGTAAGTTCCTATCCTACAAAAACCTACTTCAAAATCAATATTATATTCTGGTCAAAATAAAATGTATTCATTATTCTATTTAATTTTCCAGGTATATATTAGTGGAACATTTACTGACTGGAAAACAATCCCCATGGTTAAGTCCCATGGAGACTTCGTCACGATAATTGATTTACCTGAAGGTGAACATCAGTATAAGTATTTTGTTGATGGTGAATGGCGACATGATCCCACGGTGGTACGTTTTATTTAATTGAATATAACTTCCTCCTTCCTTAAAGTTGGCTCAAAACTTTGGTTACTGTCCCACTGCTGGGCATCGGCCTCAGAATGAGGTAGGTTAGGCCTTAGTCTAACATGTTTGTGTGTTTTTGAAGTAAATAAATAAAATCACAATTAGATCAGCAGTATTTTTGATGTGTTAATGTCAAGTGTGTGTGTGTGTAGCAGGGATAGGGGGAAGAATGGAGGTTTGTTTGTTTGTGTAAAAGACACAACAACATAATCGTTCAGGGGTGATTCTATCATTACAGTTATAGCTAATATTGGTATGTCAGGATTGCGAGCAAGGTAAACACAGTAAATAAAACCAACATAGACTCTCCACCACTGAGAGTACTTGTATTTGGGTTAGTATTAGTAACATAAACTAGATCACAATATAGGTATTACTTTACACAATTATTACAAGATCATAAAATAAGGACAAGCTAATCAGATATAAAAGATCAGACTTCTTCAGCTGATCAACACGGAATGCTCCCGCTTCGTCGAATGACCACCGCCTTTATAACCTCGGGTGCGTTGATCCATATCGACGACTACCTTCTTTTGTCAACATTGCCCTGTGCTACCCGCTACTGATAACATTTGTTAGTGCACAAGATGCAAATGCATGATTGTTATTCTTTTTTATACTAATATTATAAAGAGGTAAAATTTGTTTGATTGTGTGTAGGAGGTAATCTCTGAAAAAAATGTAATCCAAGGTACTAAAAATTTGTTTATAAAAATAATTTTATGGCGTACGCTGCAAAAACTATTGATGATACATAAAAATTATGTACTGCATGTTTACAGTACACATCCACAAAAAAGTCCATGAGGGTATTGTTTTAAATTTTATAATTAAGCCACATCAATCGTTTTTTGTTCAAATTAGTCGATCAAAACACAGGTAGAATTGAAAGATGAAGACATTCCTATCATGATATCAGTCCTCATCCAAGTAAATAGCTTCATAATCAAGGTAGATTATGACATTCTTGGGACAAAGTCACGGGCAAAAGCTAGCATTTTAATATAATACTTGTTTTTTTGTTGGAAATTGATAATATGCAACATTCAACAATGCAGCTTAGGCATAACTAGGTAAAACTGTACACTCACAGTTCCTATGGTTTTATGACTCATGGCCAGTGTAATATCTAGGGGCTGGCCAAAGATAGCGGAGCGCACAGAGGTCACTCAAGGTCGAAAATCTTAAATTTTCATGAGAACACCTAAACATAACACATATTCAAAAGTCAGAATTGACTAACCTTTTGCAAGATAAAAACTACCTGGCGCCGGGGCTAAAAATCGGTACTGCTTTCATTTTTAACAAAATTCCTTTTTTTATCTAGCCTCTTTTTTGGGGGGCGCAATATTTTATCCTTGACCTGGGTGATCATGACCCTAGCTCCGACACTACACATGGCCCATGAGATAGTAGTGAGTCTATCTAGATTAGACAGGCTGCTATTGAATTAGGGCTGCAAATCAACATTAGGACTTTTATGCTTAGCTACTGTCTGTGCTTGCAACTATGTACTAAACTAATAAGGTGGTCCAAAAACAATCTATTAGTCTTTTATTGTAAGAAACCAAATAATACATTTTCAGGCAAATATCAATTTTGTTACAGAAGGTAGTGGACAATGGAATGGGTAGTAAAAATAATTTGGTGACAGTGAAAATGTCAGATTTTGAAGTCTTCCAAGCACTTGCAAAGGATAGTGAAGGTATTCACAGTAGTGCCCAAACTGAGTATTCTCAGGTAAGTTACAATTAATCTTAATAAGTATAACAGAACACAAAAAAAATATACCGATTCAAGTTCATGTGAAAAAACACTACCACCAAACGAGTTTTGAGGATAGCTTACCTACCAGCCAATAAAACAAGAAAGTTTGTAATCTCATTTATTCATTTAAACTTATTGTCTACATTTTTAAATATTTCTATAGAAGTCAAAAAAAATTAAAAATATAAAAAATAGCCCACCGGCGTCAGGAACAGGGTCCAAGCTGCTGGTGGTCAGGGCCTCAAAGAGAGGAACCTCCTAACGATACGCGCCCTGTCCAGGAGTACCGCTTTCTGTATTAAGCCCTTGATCCAGCCGCCTAACGAGAGCCTCTTAAGTACTGGTTGAGGCTTTTGTAACCTATTTGCCGTAACTACTATTGGTACTATGACTGCCGAGTCAACATCCCACATGTCGACAGTCTTGATATTTTTTTAGTCTCATTGTTAGTATCCAAATTCAAGAATATTTTTATGTTTTCATTTTCAGGAAATACCACAGTCAAAACCATGGGAAAAAGTTTCAGGCCCACCTATTTTACCACCTCATCTTTTACAAGTTATTCTCAATAAGGATACACCCCTGTCTGTAAGTACTCAATCATATAACTAAATAAATTATTTTTAGTGCAATATTTACTGAAGTTATATTTTTTCAGTGTGAACCAACATTGTTACCAGAGCCGAATCATGTCATGTTGAATCATCTGTATGCTTTGTCCATCAAAGATGGTGTTATGGTATTGTCAGCAACTCATCGGTACAGGAAGAAGTATGTCACCACACTGCTTTACAAGCCAATATAATTAACATGGTGATCTGAAGTATCATGTAGTTTTTAAACCACAACTTTATTTCAGTATTCTATTTGCCACTCGCAAAATATTTTATTCAACACAAGTAAGCAATAAATACTATTTCTCAGCTTAGACATAACATTTCTGAAAGTCAATTCCTTCTTTTTTTCTTTTTAGCACTTAGTTTCATTGTATAATGAAACTAAGTGCTAAAAAGAAAAAAAGTAGTATTATTTCACACTAAAAATGCTTGCAGATAAAGATAGCAAACTGCAAAATTTAATTTTTAAACCTTTGAAACTCTTCATATTATTATTGTATTTTTTTCTATATTTGTTAGCTTGTTAGATTGAGAAACAATAAGTGTCTCAAAGTGCTAAAATCTAAAAGGGAAATAAATAAGCAGAAAAGAAAGGGACCCAGATACTTCCGACGAAGTTTCCTTTAGTGATATAAATACAAAGGTGACTGCACTTGTATGTGTAAATAAGATCAAGTCCATAAAATAGTTGTGATACAAACAACAGTTTGTGACAAATAAATAAATATATATACATATTTCTAAGTGCAGCCAGATGTGATAATGTACTATTTGTTTTTAAATTATTGACTTGTTGTGATTGTAACTATTAGTTAGGTATAAATTTAACGTGCTTTTTGTTGAAGTATATTATAATGTAAACATTAGTGTAAATAAAAAGTCTATATAAAATTGTTTATTTATTTCGTTTATCTCAAATAATGTATTACTATTTGATAATACAGGATTTTCTAAGAAGAAATTGTAGTTCTATGCATACAAATAAACATCTAAACTTAATACTATAAAAAAGAATTATTGGAACAATACAATTTTAAAATATATTTAATGAGTAATGTTAAATGAAAAATAATTTCATGTGATGGTGGTTTGCAAACTACACTTTCGAACACGAACATCGCGAACACAAATATTCAACACGTTGTTTGCACGTGCGTACCATTATCAAACTGTGTGTTCGGCGAAGACGTTCATAGTGATTCGTGTTCGATGTTCGTGATCGCGATGTTCGTTCGTACGTACTTGGCTTTACCAAACAGACTGAGTTATCAACTTATCAGATTCAATATACATCAAACTTGAAAAAAAAAAGCGGTGTTACGGAAAAATAATAAGTTACAAGCACCATAATAAGTTACAAGTGAAAGTATCAAAATGATAAGAATAATCACAAAACTATGTAGGTAGTTTCTTTTTTGACATCCGAAACATTAAGAACTTGGGCGGTGTTTTTGTATGGTCTTCCTTTACAGACTTAAAATTGTAACGACTGTGCGTGTAACTTTAAAATTAAAAGCCCAACACACGTAGCTAATAATATTTTAAAGGGTATTAAAATTACTCTAATTATCTATTACTTCTCATACAAATCAAATACATTTTTTTTTATGGAACAATTAAAAAAAGGTACGCGAATAGTTGTTTAATTTTCGATACTGAGTAACCTCACGACATTCTTAGAGTTAATTTTTAACAGCCTGTTTTAATAATATAAATTATAACAAGATATTAAATTATGATATAATTTCTATAATAATCTTTGAATGACCGCGAACGCAGCAATAATATATATCTTTAAAACTGAATTAAAATCATATTAATTTACAACATGTAAAAGGAATATCGCAAACTTAGAATATTCAGTTATAACAATAGTACATACATTGAAATTTTACTTTTGTGTGCTTATATATTGTTTATTTAAGAAAATAGTATTACTTTTTCAATGCAGTTATCTACATTTAAAATTCAGTTTTATTGTCTTGATATAAGGCTCAATTTTCTGTATCTCATTTAAAAGACATTTGCAAAAAGCACGTTTGAAAACAAATACACATTAAAATGGTTGAAATTGATTCAGTTGCCGATTCTTAACAAACTACTTTCGTGGTTTGCGTTTATTATGTTGCACGTTGTATATTATAGCTACGTGTGTGACGAGCTTTAAAGTGAACAGATAGACATCCATAGTATGAGCTTTGCAACGAGAACAGTCAATAACGAAAGTTGGTGACTTTTTGAAACATTGAATTCAATTATCAGTGCATATAATGGTTATTTAATTTTATAAATAATACTAGTGTTTTATATTCTGTGATTTCGAATACAAAATAATATTAATTAAAAACAAGATCACATTTATAATACACTTTTGAACTTTCTACAAACACCATTTAGCTTTGATGTTGACTGTACATTAATCATCTTAAACTAATTAATACTAATCAGTGAAGGTAAATTCAAATGAATGGTAGAGTTTAACTTAGTAAAAAACTATAGGTACATATAAGCACAATAATACATAAATCTCTTAAGTATGTTTTAAAAGCGACAAATCTATTAGTAAGTTTTACTGCGCAAGTTGATTGACTTCTGCATCCGACTTTCAAGCTATCACACACATCCGCAGCAAGTCGACTTCTGCAAGTTACTAAGCTAGCAATGGCGTGTAACTTGCGCGGTAAAACTTGCAAGTGGATTTGGCGCTTTAGGATTTTAGGGGCATAATTACCTATGTTTTACGTGAACATACTTAATGTGAGATGATAAAAATATGTTTATATCACACGAGAGCATTATCAAATATTAAAAAAAAAAAAATCACATAAACAGTAATAACGGTGTTCCAAGAGTATTTAAGCTTTTGGCCGCGGATTCACGGGAGATTATTGTAGTGTTTTGAACTTAACAAGCATACAGACATGTGCGACAGTGGCTTTGGAAGCGTTTTTGCAACTATTGCAAAAGACACTAAACATTTAAGAATTTAAAAAACCTGAATAGTTGCTGCAATAATACATTTTAATATGCCATAAGCTATCTACGCAGTGTGCTGCATAGACGCTCTGTCCGTTTGTGCATTGTTTGGCTATAAGTTTTTGAGATAGGGCTGCAGGGCCAAACGCGAAACTATGAGTAATAGAGAAAAGTCGTGAAGAGTGGAGCTCGATTTTTGAGAAAATCAAATCTGCTTTAATCAAACCCAATGTTTTTGCAAATGTATAGGTGTTCTTTACATTACATCGGCGCTTTATGTCAATTAAAATCATTTCTGCACGAATAAGAAAATTTAAGTTTGGACTTACTTACTTATCGGACTCGCAAATTTGTTACTTGTTCCTACCGGTTAGGAACTAGTTCTACTAGGCATTCAGGACGCGTGCCCAGTATGCTGCGTTTTAGGCGCGCCCCGAGCGTTGGACGTTGATCGTACGTTCGCCCGACAAGCGTCAAACGCGACAAAATATTCGTATTTTGCTGTAACTTTTCAACCGTCAACATGCTTAGTACTGTTTCTTTTAACTTTATAATTGATGCAGGGAAAACGAGAAGGAGAAGTAGTAAAAAGGAAACTACTACGAAGATATCGCGTGTGAGAGACTTGTTATTTGGCCAGTTTTGTACTTATTATCAGGGATTTAGAAATTATCTCAAAAAAAAAAACTGAGTTCGCTAGAGGAGCACGCTGAGGGTGCCCGAGAGAGATGCGCACTCGCCGGATGGCAGCACTTGATGTAATCCGTTGTATAGAAATTCATACAATTTTAATAAGCGCCCGAAACACAGCGTCCCTTAGCATATCCATCCAGACCGTACGCTGCGTTGAGCGAGAAACGCCCGCGAGCAGATGTTCGTGATTCAGGTCTCTACCTATTTTTTTACTGTTACGTTATACAATTTGGTTCGGCATCTAGTCTCGGAAATTATTGTAATTACTCATTAGTTAAAAAACAAAGAGAGAGATGTATTTAAAAACACTTTAAAATGAGAATAACAAAAAATTTTTTTAAGGCACACTTCTTACCTAAATAATGCTTTCCACTACAAAATTAATGGTTCGCACTATAATTAATAAAAAAAACATTTGTTTCTAAACGCACCCATTAAACGAATTGTGGAAAGTGATCGGCGAAGCGAATCGTTTCTGCCACTCGCCAGCCGCTGCCGCAGCAAAGCTCGCCTCGCTCGCTCGGTTCGTGCGTGGAGCGGTCACAATTCTAACCATTATCGACATATTTATCGACCTATAACTTTTTTTGGTGTACATCTAGCGGAAATGTGGTTATTGTAATAAATTATACATATTTGCCCTTATTAATAGTACTATACCTACTATACAAGGGTGTTCAATATAATCCTCAAGAATTTTGTGGGATTACTCGGTACCGGAAATTTGACAATTTCATAGAACGCCTTGAAATCTACGTATTTTTTTATTAATTTCCATATATGGAAAGTATGTTCTACGAAAGTTGTTCAATTTCCGACACAGAACAACCCTTAAAAATCCTTAGAGTATTTTTTTTAACAGCCTGTACATTTCATTTCATCTTTTTCGGTCCTAGTCAATTCGTAAAAGATATCTTATCAATGCCCTTTTGACAATATTTATTGTTCCTTACATACATACTTATTTAGGTTTTATAATATAATTTTAATTCGAGATCCACCAAAATAAATAATATTTATATGGTATTTTATTATTTTGTATAAATTTCATAGAATGCCTTCTAAATTTTATATCACGGAGACATAAAATCACGAAATAACAGACAGAGCCGAATATTATTCCGAAACAGGCTACAAATAAAAGGTCCAGAACAAAATTAACAAATCCGAAAATAAACGAGTAAAAACTCGAAATTCAATTTCTATCTACTCAGAATAAACCAACATAGTGCTATAAACATTAAAAAAAATTCAATTAATAACAAAAAAAAACCTGAAAGTAGTCTTCAGATCACAAAATATGGTAGGTACATTTAGTTTATACTATCCACATAATGCGTGCACTCGTCCACAAATCAAGAGCTAGTGATATGTTTGCCTCTTTTTCTCTGGTAAATGAGAATCGTATGTAATTGGCGGTATTTATTGTACATGTTACGGTTAATGCTAGATGGATGAATAAAGCTAATTTTATTCAGATAAACCTAGGTCTATCCAAAGCCATTGGATAAAGTCCAAAATTATTACAAACTTAGGACATTATCTAGCTATTATTGGATAATGTTTACTGTACCTAGGCGCGATTGGATAATGATTTTATTTTGTCTTATTTTTGTTTAATTAAGTAGTTTTATCCAGACGCAATTGGTTAAAGATCGGTTTACTGCCGGTTTTCATAAAAGCTATTGTCTAAGTATGCAAGCATGCAGTTTTCCTGAAAATGTTCCGCTAGAATACTTGTGGGCCACTTCACTGCACTCACACTCACTCAACGCTCTGCTCGGGAAGCCGGCGGCGTTTCGCTCGCCACCACCACCCACTCGCTACGCTTTGTCCTCAAGTGCTCACTCCTCTGAGGACCTCCTTCGCGAGCCTCTGGCTCCACAATTAGAAATAGCACTCTAGGGATAAAACAGAGTCTGACTAGGTTGTGTCAGGTTGCTCTGATTCGGATTAACACAACATGTTTCGACCTATTTTTATTAATATGAAGTGGAGACAGTTCCTAATACAAATCCATGTTTTTTCTTTAATACACGCATAACATAAACCATTCACTTTAGATACTGATAATTGTATTCAACTGTCTGGATAAATCTGTCTGTTATCCAATAATAGCTGGAAAATGTCCGGAGTTTTTATAATTTAGGAGACTCAGTCGCAGAATGTCTACCGGACGCAGAACGTTCATTTCGCAAAATGTCGTCTACCGGACGCAAAACGTCTAATTTCTCAGAATTAATCTTTCGTAAAATGTCTCTTTCGCAAAGTATTCCTTTTGCAAAATATCCCTTTTTTCCAATAAACCGGTGTTTTTGCTGATACGAAAGAGTGGTCCATACGATAGATACATTTTGCGAAAGAGACATTCTGAGAAATTGATGTTTTGCGTCCTGGAGACACTGCGAACTGGACGTTCTGCGACCGAGCCATTTCGGACTTTATACAAAGGCTTTAGATAGAACTAGGTTTGTTTAGATTGGAAACTTAGCTTTATTCGTACACCATGTTTTGTTTTTCATTGTATTCCGACCGTTTGAGATTTTAATGACCACACTAAACCTTGATTAGCGTGTTAAATCGCAGGTAAATTATTTGCTTTTATAATAATACTAAATGCATATAAAAAATCAAATAATGTTGGTTTTCGACAGCACACTGGCAAAATGGAGAGCTAGCTTTCTGGGTTTTAGTTTGGTACATTTTCGCGAAATTTTGGTTATCTACATAACGTTTGCGTCCTTTCATAAAGACTAAGTCCTAAGATCTAATTTATTGATTTGAAGTAACTTCTAAAAGAGGTAGTTTATCTTTACCATCTGCTATACCCATGCTAACATTACTCACTGGATTTTTAAAATACATTGCAACAGCGATACTGACTAGACATATTGATAACACTGTAAATGTTGTTATCAAAATATTAAATAATATATAACATACAACGGCTGTTATTATCAATTCTAATGCACTCGCGTATGTTTTTAAAATGGAGTTTAAATTTTTCAAAAAGAAACTAGTTACTATACCTATCACTGCACTGTTTACGATAATAAGTATCACAAAAGTGTCAGCTAATGGACTAAAATCATCGAATATTGTTCGTAATTCGCCCTTAAACATTAAAATGAAGAAATTGCAAAATACTGAGTCTAAGTACATGAAAACATTTTGTAGGAATATATCGACATTTGAACCCTTTGTTTTTAATAAATATTCGTTATATGTCCCAGCTAGACACGAACAGAAATTCTGAAAATTAATTGATAAAAAATAAATATTGAATACATTTGACCAGAGATCGTTGTCACCTTTAGACTGTATTGAAGCTGCATCAAAATTTTTGATCATACACCCAGCCGTTAATATGCCTAGTGATATCCACTGCATAAATGCCAACTTCTTCTTGAATAAAAACTGAAAACAAATATAAAAAAAGATATTCACATGCCTGTATTTGTATGAGATTAAATCACTACATAGTATAAAACAAAGTCGCTTCCCGCTGTCTGTCCCTATGTATGCTTAGATCTTTAAAACTACGCAACGGATTTTGATGCGGTTTTTTTAATAGATAGAGTGATTCAACAGGAAGGTTTATACATGTATAATACATGCATATTATAGTACCCGTGCGAAGCCGGGGCGGGTCGCTAGTAAAAATAAATCCATTACCTACTAATATATTTCGAACTCTGTTTAGTACGACAGAACCAAGTAACATCATTTGCCTAAGATTTACTCGTTTACGTACGTTTCGCACCTACACGTTACATTAGGAATTTTTAATTTCTATAGGCTTAGATCACTACATAGTATAAAACAAAGTCGCTTCCCGCTGTCTGTCCCTATATATGCTTAGATCTTTAAAACTACGCAACGGATTTTGATGCGTTTTTTTTTAATAGATAGTGATTCAAGAGGAAGGTTTTTATGTATAATACATGCATATGCGATAAACGACAAACCCGCGGGCGAAACCGCGAGCGACCTCTAGTATCTTACAAAAAGCATCATATTTTTTCACACGCTACGTGGGTTCTTCCCCGTGAAGAGAAGGCCACCTATTCTCTATTATAAAAGGCGTAGGTATAAGACTTTCACTTGAGGAAAGGAAACAACGTCCTCCTGTCTGCTAATTACAACAAAGTTCAATAACCAATCCGGCAGCCAAGCGTTGTGATTATGGCAATTTCCCCTCTGACCGTTCAATGTAGCGGTCATCGTGAGGCCTATTAAATCGTTCCCCTGCTTCACTAGGTTGTGTAGGCACTTCGTCTACTCCTGCCACCCCAATATAGTTCGAATCATGTCTAATTTTCGGCTTAGGCTTAAAACGCACTAGCGGCCAGCCGCAATACGGCGTGCCGTTTGCGGCTGGCCGCACATCGATTTTTACATGAAACCGCATGATCTCAACGCACTGATTTCCGGCCAGCCGTCGTCGTGCACCAGTGCGTTGAGATCATGCGGTTTCATGTAAAAATCGATGTGCGGCCTGCCGCAAGCGGCACGCCGTATTGCGGCTGGCCGCTAGTGCGTTTTAAGCCTTATATGTTGGTACGTGACGACTTTCACAGATATTAAAATTATCACATAACAGCCAAAGAGCATAAAGGCCATACCGGCTCGCATTCTGAACAAATAGGCATTTTACAAAAATACTAACTAAAAAACATACCTGATAGAGAAAAGCTGTTAACACAACTCTGAATTGCAGTAGAATGTAGTACGAGGTGGGGTCATAATGAGACAAGTTTATAAACGCCAAGTTGTTGTAGAAGCAGTACAATAAAGATGGGATGAAGTACAACAGCAGCAGTTTATAGTTTATGACAATAGCTCGAAATATGTGCGGCTTATTTCTGAAATTAGAGAAACACATTATATACTTATAAACTACAATAATTACGAATCCCTTAATCTTAGACCCATTGTCTTAAAGAAGAAATAAGGAAGAAAAGAAAAAGAGAAAATAATATTGATCAAATCTCAATACACAAGTACTACAAAGTAAACAATATTTACATAGTTTGTAATTATGTAAATATTTATTTTATTTACATAATTACAAATACAAAATAAATAAAGAAAAATATATCAGAGTCTGGCAAACGAAAGTAGACACTCAAATTATTTGCAAACTTTTTATATGGCAATGTTTTTTCAACAAAAACTTATAATTCTAAAGTATTAAAATAAGTTATTTCAGGTACTTATTTCATACTAATTTTGGGGTTGCTATGCTGATATTTTTTTAAACGTGCCGCGCTTTTTCAGTCTGTACTTTCGTTTGTCAGACTAGTATAAAACTATAAATTAAAAGAGGGCATCAAAATATTGCTCCGCATCGCTGTCGACTGGTAACGTACCCAGAAGACTGGCAGCACTGTTATATTGTATGGCAATGCTAAGGCTGCTTTTCCACCACAGATGTGCATGTACCTTAGCTTTTAAATTCACGCAGCATAGCTGCATAGCACATCTCTGGTGGAAAGGCACCCTAATCCTTTGGCCAAAGTAGAGGACTTCGGATCACGGGAAGCGTCGACCAGCCGCCTTGCAATGTCTCTGTATAGGAGTTGGGCACTTGGACCCCACGATGCGTGTTTCGACCCCAAAACGGCTCGAAAATATAATTACTTATATAGTTATTACATTTTCGTTGCTTCTCCTCAGCTAAGAGCTAGGAAGATGGGATGTCGCAAGCGTATCGAAGCACTTTGCGTGCCGCACCAGAGGCCTTCCCGTCTTCCATGGCAACAACTACATGCTATTTGGTCTCTTGCCATTTTGACGTGCTAAGCTTAATTTGGTTCTAATACAGCTGGAACGCCGGCGGTGACAAGCACAACGGATTATATTATTCAAGTTGGCGTGCCGTGCTATACGACCTGCACTTCTGCTGCAAGACTAGCCGTGGTGTCCGACGCTGTGGACGGTCTGAATGCAGTGGCAGCGATGCGGAGCATAGTAAGGAGCTCCAAACCGAAGGCATGTAGCAAGCCGGAAAGCAGTGCCTGAAGCCATAGAACCAACTCCCATTTACCCACAGCCAGCGCGGGAGCGCGCTCAGTGGTTGTGATAGACGTTTTAATAAATTTATTCTTTATCACATCGTAGAGCGGCTCACCATAACTGTCTTTGGGAAAATGGGTTGACGGGCAGGTCCGTATTCGGGCAAGCGATTTTGCAAGCATTCAAAGCAAGTACTGGGAACCGAGGATAGGAATACCGGTAATAGTCTAAGATCCGGCCTAACATCGACCTTCCCTCATCTGTTTTTCCAACGAGAGGTATTTTATTTGAAAGATTTTATATAAATAAACAAGTCCCGCATGGGTTGCCTAATCAAAAGTGGTCCAGGCTACCCTTAATTAAAATTCATAAAAAATAAAAAATAATTACTCCTTCCCTCATCTGTTTTTCAAAAAATATTATCACCAATCGAAAGGAAAACATGTAAGTTAACAGAAAAAAATAGGTTGCCTATATTTTTCTGGTCCACAGTCCAAGGTTGCCAGGCACAAAAAGGTGAGTTGGTATGAGTAATTTACCCTCATCTGTTTTTTGATTGAAAAAAGGATTAAATTAAAGATAATTTTATTGTGAACACGATGGTATAGGGTTGCCTAAAAAAAAGTGGTCCAGAGTTAGGGTTGCCGCGATTTGAAGTTTCAATATTTGAGCAGGAGAGTTGAGCGTGACATAGAAACACTACAAGTAGTACTCTGTGCAATAGAAAGATATAACATGGCAGCTGCTAGTCGGCCCATTGCCGAGTAAAAATGAGCGCGCATGCGCATTTTTCTGTATATTAGAGAGTTACCATTTTTTTTTTTTTTTTCTATTGGACTGCAGTAGGTCGTCCTAGGGGACGGTTTCTACGTAACCGGGCAGTTATTGGCGAGACCTGAAGGGTCTCCAGCCAATGGGGGGAAGTAAAATACTTAACCTAAGCTAACTACTTGTACTACACTAACATCATGACTACCTGCAACAACAGCACTAAGGGCGACCCCTAGTGGGACTCGGACCTCGGCTTAGGGCGTTGCTGGCGTGGACATAGGGGGGGGGGGGGAGACAGCTTGATGAGGGCTGAATTATCGGGGTGACTGCGGAGTCTGAAGAGACGACCGGCTCTACGACGGGAGAGCTCGGTGGATCGTGACCGGCGGAGAGAGTTACCACTTATTATTTTACATTATATACTCCCGATAGTATTTTTCGGAGTAAATTATATAAAAGTCATGGAAAATAAAATATTTAATCTAAATAATCATCATCAGAATCTAATCTAAATATATAAAAGCGAAAGGTCACTCACTCACTCACTCACTCATCACGAAATATCGAAAACCGCTAGACGTATGAAGATGAAAGTTGGCAGGGAGGTAGTTTATAGTTAGTAGACGTCCGCTAAGAAAGGATTTTTGGAAATTCTACCCCTAAGGGGGTGAAATAGGGGATGAAAGTTTGTATGGAAAATCGTCACTTAACGGGTTCAAAATTTCACGCAAGCGAAGCTGCGGGCAAAAGCTAATAATTAATATACACAAGATGTATCCAAATTCATTTCATTCCTTTAAACCACATGATCTATTAGGAACTATTTTTATGGCGCCAACTGACATATAACTTACACCAAAATTTCCTCATTTAATTATATAATTAATAGAAGTCTGTCAAAATCAATTTAAAACAAATTAAAATAGTATATTTTTATTTTATTAAAGAGAGTATAGTGCCTGCGCGTACTTAGATGACTACCGTAGTATAAAATGTATGTAAAAGTTCATCATCAGAACAGATTTTTTTCTCTGATACAACGAATTGAACATTACAGGTAACTGAGTTCACGAAAGTTCACGCTTGACTAGAAAATTAAATATTTCAATATTGTTTTCATGAAAATTGAGTAAATGTCCCCAAAAAAAGTTTTCCTGTAACACCTTTGGTTTAGAATTTCTCCAGTGTCGCAGTTAAATAAATTACATTGCATACAAGGTGTAAACGAATTTGTGCAATGCATTCAAACCGCATGATCTAAAGGTGACACAGATTAACATTGCGTGGTATTTTTTTAAGAAGCAACAAAAAAAACCCATAGGAGACATTATGTTCTGTTTTGCGTCATTTTAGCGCCCCGAGTTAACAGACTGCGCGGATAGTTTGGGGGCGTTAAAATGACTCACGTTAAGAACACCAAAATATTATTATTATTTTTTCTGTCTCCCACGTAAATCACAATGTTTTAAGGAATTACGCGAATTCGGATACACTCTGTATATTAATTATTCTGTAAAATATTTTATTTTCCACGACTTTTATTTAATTTACTCTGAAAAATATTCTCGGGTGTAGAGTGGTCACTCTCTAACATACGAAAAAATGCGCATGCGCGCTCATTTTTACTCGGCAATGGGCCCACTAGCAGCTGCCATGTTATATCTTTCTATTGCACAGAGTACTACTTGTAGTGTTTCTATGTCACGCTCAACTCTCCTGCTCAAATATTGAAACTTCAAATCGCGGCAACCCTAACTCTGGACCACTTTTTTTTAGGCAACCCTATACCATCGTGTTCACAATAAAATTATCTTTAATTTAATCCTTTTTTCAATCAAAAAACAGATGAGGGTAAATTACTCATACCAACTCACCTTATTGTGCCTGGCAACCTTGGACTGTGGACCAGTAAAATATAGGCAACCTATTTTTTTCTGTTAACTTACATGTTTTCCTTTCGATTGGTGATAATATTTTTTGAAAAACAGATGAGGGAAGGAGTAATTATTTTTTATTTTTTATGAATTTTAATTAAGGGTAGCCTGGACCACTTTTGATTAGGCAACCCATGCGGGACTTGTTTATTTATATAAAATCTTTCAAATAAAATACCTCTCGTTGGAAAAACAGATGAGGGAAGGTCGATGTTAGGCCGGATCTCGTACTATAAACTTATACTGGTTTGCGGATGCCGAGACCTCCAAAACAGATGAGGGTAGCTTGTTCCCAAGCTTGGTCGTATAAAGATACATTTAGAATAGAGGTAAGGGAGTAACGTATAATTTTATCTATTTTTTCCAATGGTTGATATGCTTCCATAAATGAATAGCGCTAAGAATATAAGTAAAAGGGCCGAAGCAGCAGTAACGAATAATTGACATAGTCGAATGTATGTTTATTTTAAAGTCTTTCCGAATTGTTTGTATTGTTACTGAAATTTTGTATTTTTTCCTTTACAAAGATTAAAACGAATTCTCTAAAATAGGTGAACATTGGAGGCGTATACATCTTTTTTCGGTGATATTGATTTGTGGAGCTATTGCGTTAAACTTTTGGTATGTTGATTCTCTATTCATCGGATATGTAAAATTAGCATTTTGAGGGGTTAAGATCGAAGCCTTGCGTAAAGTCTTTTAATACAGTAGGTATCTACATCACCTCCTAGGATTCTATCATCTAAATATCATACGTTAAATTTGGAATTTAACTGTCGAATAATTGGATGAATACCCAAGCTGAAAATCACTGGCCCGAGCGGGTCACCTTGTTGACAGCCTACTGCAGATTCCAACACGTCAAAATTCCAATTTTGATATAAGTGCATAAATATCTATTGCACTGGCAGGGAAAACTGTATTTTTTTGGTATTTCTTTTTAAGTTCTGCCAATAAAGTGTCCCGGTTTACAGAATTACAGGCTCTCTTGATGTTAACCTTTACGATGACCTTACCTTTCCCGAAATTTATATAGGTTGCCAGGGCGTGTACGCCAGCCTCACAGTTCCCTTTTGAACCAAAACCAAACTGCTGGGGCTTGAATTTTTCCGAAACAGTCTCATTATAAAAACTAGTTTTGACTGCCTTACGACGGTAGACAGGGCCGGATTAAGCCATGTAAAGGCCCCTAGGCAATGAAAGTCTCGAGACACCTCTCCCTTTTTGTAACTTCGTAAAACAGATTTTTGTTCACTTTAACTTAATTTTATTGTTGATTTTTTTGATTGATTGATTAATGATTTTTTTATACACAGAAAAATATTACTGACGTTAGAGCCATATTCTATGGTATCGTTATACAGGTTCCGATAAAAGAGTGATCTGTATAGGCATGGCCACGGTAGCGATTCGCAGTGCCGCCTGAGTCTAGTTTTTGGATGGACTGAGATGTGAAAACACGCCTTTGTGAAGCGTGGAAAAGCTACTCATTCTGTTTGCCTCTTACTCAACTTGACTATTTTAAGTATATACGTAAAGTTGTCAAAAAAATGCTTTAAAATCCTTTTTTTTTTTTGACTGCTCCTTCCTCTTATGTTACTTAAGTATTTGCTTATCCCGAATTCTCAAATCAGAATCCGGAGGTAAGTGAGTTAAATAATTTCAGCACTGAGTACGTATTTAAGTAGTACCTACGTAGTGGCGGGCGCGAGCGCAACTAGCCCGAATTTTTTTCGGTGTTCTCTCGAAAGCAGGACTCAATTTTAAGTGCATTATTTTATAAGTTTTATTCTTGCTCTAATAATAGAATGATTAAGTAAAATGATGAATAAATAATTAATTAAAAAACAAAATGTTTTGACTTCTCATTCTATCAAGCCGGTATCATTGCGGAAAAGCAAGAGCACAGCGAGCGCGACTTTTTTCTGGATATTTTTGCAAACTCGTTACGTCATTTCAAGGACATTTTTTAAGAGTTTTAGGCTTTGTCGCTTTATAAAAATTATGTTACATGTTTTAAATATTTGCTTAAATTTTACGTCAGTAAAGTGGCGAAGGCCGCGAAGAGACAGCGCAACTTTTATTTCAGCTTAATACCAAAAACATGACATCATTTTAAGTGCATTTTTAAGAAGTTTTTGTGGTTGTCACTTTACATAACCGCCTTGGACTGTACTTAATTCAATAGATTTATCCTCTTTAGACTTTATATTTTTTTTGTATTTTAATAAAAAACTGTTTTAGAGGCACCCCAACTACTTACATTATTTGAGCCGCACTCAAAAGCTTGGTTTAGATGTGAAAAGTAGAATGGTTAAGTTTATTTTTATTAAATTACTGAAACTTCAACATTATATTTAGTATTATAATTTTTCTGAGGTATTGTTAAAAAAAAACAATGTATTTTCCTCAGGCCGGGGTCCTCTGAGCGACACTGGGCCCATAGGCAGTTGTCTACTTTGCCTTTAAGATAATCCGACCCTGACGGTAGCTACTTCCTACGGCAATGGGACGAATGCCGTCATATTTTTTGCGTAGAGCACATGGGTTGGCCCCGTACAAAATATCGATGACAGCTTCGTGCACATTGCCGGAGAGCATTAAGTTGGTTAGAGCCATAAGCTCCTCCAAGAGCGTCTCACCAGCTTGTCAGCGCTTGAGCATGTGAGGTCTTTGAGGTGTCAAGCCGTCGAGACCGCCAGTGGAGCCGCTTCAGTAGGAGCATAAAGCTGCGACCAAATGCCAAGCTGTCTTATCAACAGTGGCGAAGAGTCAATTTTGAGTGAAGCCTGAGCAAAAAAATTTTAGCTTGATCAAGCATAAATATTTTCAAAACTTTTTAAAGAAAGTTTCCTCATTTATTACATACCTGTCAGGCAGCAATCTGTGGCTACTGACGCTGCCATCCCATATTACTGACTGTTCTACTTCACTCTCAATTTATAACAAAATTACAATTTTAATATCTACTTACTACAAACTACATTCTTTGAATCTAAATACTTCTTACCTAAATGAACGACCTCACTTATGTACGTACGTAAAGCACTATATCTACGCAAAACGATCACCGTTTTAGACAAATAATCAAATTCCAATTTTAATAGTAGATGTGACAATTAGGATAGGAATATAACGATTGAAATGCAAATGAACAGGTGTAAACAAAATAATGAATATTACAAGAACCAAAAATACATTTAAAAAATTGTCCTTTTCGATACAAATCTACGAAATTGAGTTAAGTATACTCATTCCATTTCGTTCTCGTGTTCGCATTTTTTTCTATTTCTGTCGTCATAATTGTAGCCAAAGACATTCAAAGTAGGTTGTAGTAAATCATTCACACAAAAACTAATACCTGTTTCTTTTTTCAGAACCAGATTATAATTACTAGGCGGCTCCTCAGCAACGCGATTTCATTTAAAATTAAACAAAGGCAAAAATATTTTTGCTTAAGATTTTTATTAATTTTTAAAGTAGATAGGTTGTCGCGGCTGCGCTGGCATATATATACAGGTGATCAAACACATAGCCAAGATATCATAACGGAGTAGGAACGATATCGTGACATGATATCGAAGTTTTTGAGGCGTCAATTCGGTATGTAAAGTAAAAGTTAACCTATGCTGATTCCAAAACCATTTCCAAACTTTAGTTTTCTAAACCTTATTTTGCTATTTCCAGCTCTTGAAATTATAAGATGATGCTTATTTTGATATAAATACACGAATACGCTTGACATCTATTTGACCTCTAAATCTCGTCAGACAGAGGAATGGGCTAATTTACGTTAGATTCAGAGTCTTAAATATAAAAAAAGTTTTTGAATATCAATTTTAATCAATGTATCAACTTTTTAAGATCAAAGCTATAGTTTGTTTTTTCTAACTCTCTAACTAAATGTTGTAAAAGAAATTGTGGAGAATAGTAGCCCGCCAGGCACAAGACTCCGCCTGGTTGGAGGATCCTCCCTTTGGTTGGAGGAACACCACACCTTAGTTTCTCCACAACAACAACATTGCAAATATTCAGAGACGTCACAGAATAGGGTCAATAGCAAAATTCTAAAAATAATTACCGCGTAGTAAACAAAAATATTCAAATTAGTTTCTTAAAATATATCTTTAAGAATTTTTTTTTTAAATACCAAAGTCATACTTTACATACCGAATTGGATGATATGGTATGGACCTCGAGGACCATGTGCTTTCAACAAAACGATGCGATGTGCCACACTGCAAGAAAAACCATCGATTTGCTAGGACAACGTTATTCTGGTGGCGTGATTTCCAGAAAAGCTGACTGCAATTGGTCGCCCAGATCTTTTGACTTGACGCCATACGTTTTTTTTTATGGGGTTTTGTTAAGTATAGTCTAATGCTACCCACAATTAGTTCCTGAACTAAAATCAGAAATCCAACCAGTGGCGGAAGAGGGAGTGGTCCGCCTCTGGCCTCGGGTCTAGGGGGCCTCTAAATCTCGAAAACTCCTCCTTTCAGTCAAATCCTAAATAAGGCTGAGTAAGAAGAGTTTGAGGCCTCTGTACGTATGTAGAATATAAACGTAGGTACCTGTTTTTAGGGCATGGCAATGATTTATCATACTTGCTTGCCATGTTTAAACAATGTTGTCCCATATCTTCTTTTTCTACTATTAGCGCGATAAAGTTAGGGCTGTTTATTTTAAAATAATATCGTTGTTTAGCACATTTTAATTGTGAATCAAGAAAAAATTCCTCTGTCATCAGATCAGTCATCACTGTCGGTTGCGAAACGAGAAAAGAATTGGTTTATTCCCGTTGAGTATTAGGGCATGCAATTGGAGTATTCGTACTATTCGAGTACCTATTCGCCTCATTTTACTATTCGAGGTATTAGAGTTTTTTGAATAATGGTTTACCATGCAATATTTGAACGTAAGACCGCTTTATGGCACGCGCGTTGGTATAACCCATCACTTGACAGAGCGGTGCATCAAAGAGGATGCTAATTTAACCTTATTTTAACGGACTGCAACCTACTCCGACCAGATCGGTTGAGTAAAGTTAGAATTATGACTGGCAGCGTCGGTAGTGGCTGGCGAGCGGTAGTTCCGACCTGGTCGTTGTTACCGCTGTAGGCCACCTCGACTCAATAGGTTAGGTTAAAACTGTGAAAAAAAGCAGCCATGTGAGCGAAGCATGCGTGCTGCGTGCCGCGGCAGCGGCCGGCAAGCGAGTTGGGTGTAGTTACTCCCATAATGCCAGAGTAACTTTGACCCGTCACTTCATAGAAGACATGCTAGAAATCAGCCTAGACGAAATTGAGAGGGCTCCTAAACAGCTTAAAACTGTAAAAGCCACAGGCGAGGACGGAATTACGTCTGAACGGTTGAAAGCAGTAGGAAACCCTGTGTTGAAGGAGTTGTCCTCTTCTTCAAGAAGAGCGATAGGACCTTATTGAAGAATTATCGACAAATTTCGCTTCTGTGTCATGTCCTAAAAGCTGTTCGAGAGTCGTTATAAATCGTCTCGCGCGAATATTCGACGAATTTCCACCACCGGAGTAGGCCGGGTTTGGAGATGGCTATGGCACCATAGACCACATTCACACAGTGCGGTAGGTTATACAGAAGGCCAAAGAGTAAAATCGGCCTCTGCTCTTAGTGTTTGTGTACTTTTAGAAGGCTTTTGACTCCATCGAGACCTGAAGTTCTGGAGTCCCTGCATCCATGCCAAGTCGACTTGCAATATACCTATCCAAGTGCTGAGATGTCTGTAAGACGCCGCGACGATGACCGTTCAAATTCAGAACCGACAAACTAAACATATCCACCTGTGTCGAGGGGTGAGACAAGGAACGCATTTGAGGATGTGTTTAAGACACGGGACTGGAAAGGACGCGGAATAAATATAAATGGCGAGTTCAGATCTGCAGATAAAATACACAGGATAAGAAACATGGAAGAAATTAGCCGCAGAACCGAATGACCGTTGGGATAAAAGTGTTCTTGAGTGGAGACCGCAAATCGGCAAACGTAGTGACTCCCTCAGGCGAGGTTGAGTGACGATCTTCATAAAGTAGCTGGTAGCAGCTGAATGAGAGAAGCCGAGCATCGAACTCAGTGGCGTGCCCTTGGAGAGGCTTGAGTTCGGCAGTGGACTACTATAGACTGATGATGATAGCTCCCATAATAACAAATGTTGCGTTCACAGACGTAACGTTATTGCGATGAAATATTGTTTGTGGAAACAGGGAAATGTTTAACTTTTTTATGATTAGTTACGGTTTACTCACGGGCATTTTTCGGACCCCTACGGAGCCCTTTTGAGTTCGACTCGCGACCTCGCCGCGTGATCAGCTCATGATTATGATGACTCAACGGGAATAAACCAAAGAAATTCCGCTGTTACAGCTGATATAAATATAACTTTTTCAGATTTTTTTAGTTAGTAACTTGGTTACGAATAAGGATAACTTATACCTACATCGCAATACGAAAGTCAGTTGCAATGGCGGGCGGAATGGATTTATTAAGAGAGAGATAAAAAGTTAAAAAACTATTATTATTAGATATACAAAGTTAGTCGGAAAATGGTACTAATCCACGGACCACTTAAAGTATCACTGATGACTGTTTTAAAGCTAGTATTAATTTCATAATTTTTATTTCCATGCAAAATGATTTTTAGGTGCTTTAGTTATGAATTCGGAAAACGGAGATTCTAATCCGTAACCCCAAAATGTAAACACAAATGACTATAGCTGAGGATAGATCGATTTTAGCGTAATTTTTATGAAATCTTTGAATAGGTTTTAAACTTCTGGGGAAAGTTGTAGAGCAATTATTTATTCATTTTTAAAGTTCCGTACCCAAAGGGTAAAACGAGACCCTATTACTAAGACTCCGCTGTCCGTCCGTCCGTCTGTCACCAGGCTGTATCTCATGAACCGTGATAGTTAGACAGTTGAAATTTTCACAGATGATGTACCTATTTCTGTTGCCGCTATAACAACAAATACTAAAAAACAGAATAGATTATGGTACGAAACCCTTCGTGCGCGAGTCCGACTCGCACTTGGCCGGTTTTTTTATGGATACTTTAACACGCTTTCGGTTTAGTGCCCTTTTCCGACTAACCTTGTATATTATAATAATCTTAAATAAAGAATGAAGACTTCAAAAAAAAAAAAACATTTATACTTACATATAAACCATGTAAGGTTTACGTTTTTGACGACAACAGCTGAAAAATGATAAAAAAATTGTTCCCTATCTCAATAGTAAACATGAATAAAGAGGGAGAGAGGGTTTAGTGTAACCGAAATCATAATTTATGTCAAAAAGTCAATACAATCAACTCACCCCTGGTTTCTGAAAGCCAAATCTGTTGTAAACTCATATGATGGGTTGACCAAAGTACTAACAACCAATCATATAATAGATTTGATTAGGCTTTCAGAAACCGGGTGTTAGTCTATTGCAGTCTGTGCTGATGCTCACCAGCACTGGCCATCAATAGAAGAATCAGAATTTGCGCTAATAAACTGTACCGCTGTTGGGATGTTGTTACACTTGTTACTTACTACAAACTTGTAATTCTTTTAATTTTATTATCTGTATAGTTTCAATATAAAAGGACGCTAAGCAAAATGTTAGAACCTTAAATTGGCTCAGCCCTTTTTGGGGCGTTAAATACACCTAACATTCGATCAATTTGCATACATTGCGTTTTAATGGCAGTTCAGTGTACAGCACATCCATAAGCTTCGACAGATTGTGCAGAAGACCGAAGAGTATAATCAACAAAAACTACGAAAAACCTTTCAACTCCATCGAAACTATTGGAAAGTTATGGATTCTCAACGATGTTGTATTGATAAGCCATATACATACAGAGATGCTCAGGTGTCTAAACAATGCTGCTACGAAGAGTGTTCAGATCACAAGACAACCACAAGATCCACATAGGATCTCGGGCCACGAGATAATCCAGCTGCTCACAAGGACTGTGTTCCTAACTGTTCACTAGTGGCTTGGAGAACGTCTTCAAGACATTGAACCTGATTGGATGGGGTATCAAAGTAAGCGGAGAGTACATCTCACATTTCAGTTTTGCCGATGACATCATTGTAATGACAGTAAATGGAACAACTGGCCAAAATGCTGCCCAGTCTAAGCGAAGCCTCTCGGCATGTCGGTCTTGACATAAATTTGAAAAAGATCAAAGTCATGTTCAATAAGCATGACGTGCCGAGACGGTCTTCTACAAAGAGACGGCGCTCGAAGTGTGCAGGAGCATGTCTACATAGGGCAGCTTGGCAAATACGGCTTCGAGAGAGAAGGTGAGAGAAGGATACAGTTTAGCTGGGTGAATGTGGACACTAACAGTTGGACTGTCCATAAATTCAAAGTCGCTCAGGGAACTTTGTTGGGAGCTTGGGAGTTTCTTTGAAAGATAAGATCTGCAATCAGATAAGAACTGGAGTCACCGATATACACACGGTACAGAAGAAATCCCAGTCTGAAACTGTTTATTAAAAAGTAAAAAAATACATGTCTATGGAAGAACCGATGGTTTTTGGAGTAGACGAGTCTTTGAGTGGAGACCGCGAATCGGCAAACGCAACTGACTACCATCCAGTGGACCGGCGACCCTAAAAACTTAAGTTGGATTGGATGCAGCAGGCGGAGGATCGAGTGTTCTAGTGCAACTTGGGAAGCATAACGTCCAGTAGTGGATTGCAATAAGCTTTGAGTTAGAAAATTGCTCTAAAAATTAAACATGCAGGTTAATTTTCAAAAATTACCCTTTCGCTAATTAGAGGCCGCACCACAAATTAGCCAAGGGGTCTACAGATCCTAAATACGGTCCTTGCAGGTACTTACTCTCTTTTGTATGTGTATAATATTGCTGATGCACACAGCTTAAGTAGTTCTGATAAGAAAACCACGAGTGTTGTATTGTAGTCATATCCACCATTTTCTGTTTTTGATGCAGTTACAAACACACCTGAAATTATACAATATAATTATAATACAATAAAGTTTCATGTAAGAAAAACATTTTATCATTATTAATCATTGATTGCCGCAATATTTTCTTAAGTGCCAAATCCATTAGCAAGTTTTACTGCGCAAGTTGATTTGTGCAACATGCTTTCAAACTGTGGACACATCCGTAGCAAGTCGACTTTTGCGAGTTTTACGAATTCAGCGAGCAATGGAGTGTAATAACTTGCTAGTGGATTTGGCGCTTTATGGTATTTAAGAAAAATGGTATGTTGGTCACTGCTCCACATGAAGATTGATATGCTCTGTACTACTCTGTCAAGAAAGTACCGGGAAAAGATCAATAATACACAAAATGTTAGTTATTCATCCAAATTTATTTTATCGCCTTCAAAGTATGTTCCTTCAGAAACGATACACTTACGCCAACGAATAGTCCAATCATTAAAACATTTTTTAAACGCTTTTTCCGGAATTGAGTTCTGTTCTCGCCGCGAATTCTCCTTTATGTCTTCTACTGAATGAAAACGGGTGCCACGAAGTGGTAATTTGAGTTTAGGAAAAAGAAAGATGTCGGCTGGAGCCATATCTGGTGAATAAGGTGGTTGCTCAATGGTATTTGTTGAGTTTTTGGTCAAAAATTCGTTCACAATGATGGCCTTGTGCGAAAGCGCATTATCGTGATGCAAAATCCAAGAATTTTCTTTCCACAAATCTGGCCTTTTTTTGTTCCTCTTAAACGCCGCATAACGCTCAAATAATATTCTTTATTTACCGTTTGACCTTCCGGCAAGAATTCCGAGTGCACAACACCGCGATAGTCAAAGAAAACAGTCAACATGAGTTTGACTTTTGATCGACTTTGGCGTGGTTTTTTCGGTTTCGGTTCAGTTGGAAGGCGCCACTCCGAAGCTTGTTGACTAGTTTGCATGTCAAACTCGTAAACCCACGTCTTGTCATCAGTAACAATGCGTTTCATGACGGTTGGGTCGGAATTGACTCGTTCTAGCATGTCCTCATCCTCAGCGACTCTTATGCGATTGAGTTTTTGGAGAAAATTCAGGTTATGTGGGACTAGCCGAGCGGCAACTAGCCATACGGAAGTGATTATTTAAAATGGTATGGATCGACTCGTGAGATACAGAAAGTTCAGCGGCTATCTCTCTCAAACTTGAATGAGGATTTTCAGTCACAATTTCCTTCACTTTTGCGATGTTAACTTCAGTTGAAGACGTTGATGGCCTACCAGAGCGAGGCAAATCTCACATCTTGACCGCTTTTGAACGCTTTGTACCACTCATAAGTACGTGTTTTTATACCAGCGGGATGCGTTGCAATGCAACGTAAGGAAAAAAGTGTTTAGTTTTAAATTCTGTTTTATAGAAGTGCTTTTGGATACACAATATTTTTGATTTGAGGGGACCCGAATTTACCGTACCGACGCGACGGGACGAACATCAAACGTTTGATAGGTAGGAACTGTTTGTATGGGAAAATTGAATTGTTGTTTTTACTATTTTCCTCGCGATTTTTTCATATTTTCTCAACATTTAAAGCTTCCCTGGACTTCCACAAATATTTCAAAACGAACATTAGCCAAATCGGTCCAGACGTTCTCGAGTTTTAGCGAGACTAACGAACAGCAATTCATTTTTATACAAGCTTAGTTTTAGTAATACTAAACCTGAAACTAGTTTGTTCAGAATCACTAGGAGAATCGATTGACATATTTTTTACAACACTTTTTTTTTTCATAAATTTAATTTTTATTTCAGTAGTTTTCTACCCATAACAGTGGACGGGAATAGACACCTTGAGGCTTGAGACGGTCCTCTCGGTCAGTATCCGTGTATTAGACAACCCCTGGATAACACATCTCAGGCATTTCACACTTTTTTAGGGAACTTAACGCGACATAAACTAAGGCGTAACTTGGAGATTTACTAAAAAAAAACACATATCCAGGCAGTTCTGATGAAAATCTTGTTGGGGTGTCTCGGTTTTCGTATAAAGTAAAAATAAGGTTGTATAATAGAAGATGATAGGCATGGACGTACAAAAAAGATCGGACAGATTTTCGCTAACAAAAAACTGTGTCACTCAGAGTCAGTCAGTTTGCTGTACGTACAGGCTGGCACGCACACATTCACAAAAAAAGTCAGTCATTACACGCGTAAACGTCAACAGAGTCGGGACAAAAAGCGGCAAAAAAAATTAAAATATAGCATGTCTTGTGTGGTGAAATGGTGTAAAAACCGTAGTGATCGGAAGAAAAAAAATCCAGGAATCACGTTTCATAGGTCAATGAATAATTCAATCACTTAATTCCCAATTGTATACAATAAAATCAATGTATTCACCAGAAGAAAAGAATCTGTCACAAGGCCAGTGTTGTCAATATTCACGTGTGCAAATTACCCTAAATATGGGAAATTTATAGTTTTTTGTTCAATTCAATTTATTTATTACTAGGTATTTTATTTATATATTTTTTTACTAGATTTCCTAAAGAAAATGAAGTATGGAGAAATAATTGGATTAAAAAAATGAGAAATTGTAACGGTGAAAACGATTGAATTCCAAACAAATACAGTGTCATTTGCAGTCTACATTTTGAAGCTAACGAGATATATAATACAACTAAAGGAGGACTCCGGTGTGTTGTTACATATGCAGTACCTCAAAATGTAAATTAACAATCTAAGCTAACATGGCATTTATTTTGCAGATATTTTCATAGGGAGATTTGGTTCTTACCATTAACCTTTTCAAATGGCACGGTATAATTCTGCCGACATTTCCAAGAAATTTGTCTGCCAACCTGTATTTGTCTTAAAATAAAATGATAAAAAATGGGTAAATTTGGCTAACATGACAACCCTAAATTCATTCACACTTAGATAGCCGCCGCCATTAAGGGACACAGTTTTGTCTTAGCGGGAGTTCCGTCCGATCTTTTTTGTACGTCCATGATGATAGGATTTTCCTTAAATCGGTAACTTCTAACCTCGCGCTAATTATTGACTACTAGTATTTTCTATAATCAATAATGTAATGGTAATTATGTAGAAAAAAACCGCATTTTATAATACCAAGCAATGCATTTAACAAAATAAATACATCAGAAATGTCAAAAATGCTACTTTGGCGGTTAAACATAGGAGCCATCGAGGTCATACATTAGGTACGTAACTAACACAAGGGCAGATTACATTACATAAATACTGAACAAGTAATCAAACATACATTCATTGTTAAAGCATGAAACTCAAAACATACAGTTATCATACTTGGTTGTTGCGAGTAAATTGCATACATACTCGTACTTTGATTCCTATGTAGACATGTGCTCCGATAGCTTTTTGATAGGCGCGCGGCGCGGCGGCGGCGGCGTTATCAGAGTATATTATAGAAAACTTAACGTAAACAATAAAAATCAAATAACCAATGAACCAAATCAGCCTTTCGCAGTCCAATGTTGGACATAGGCCCCAACAATCAGACGAAACGTTATTTATTATTTAACAAAATCTAATTTAAGAATTGAATAATTAAATTAAAGTAGAAAAACAGGATCTCAAGGCAATCAGATTCATTGAGACGAGACTTCTGCAATAGACAGACAGAAAAATATGTAACTTTCTCAACCGGTTCAACACAAAGCCTTTGAAATCGACAGGCAGGTTAAGCAGCGCACCTGTGACATTATAGATACGTTCAACAAGTCTCTAGTTTAGTTACACGAGCACGTTTCCGCAACTCCCCGTCAAAGCGTGTATATTGCGTGCAGGTGGGAATAAACGGTTATTCAAAACCAAACCTTACTCCTCGAAAAAGGCCAGCAAACTTTTGATGTTGCTGGCGATCTGTCGGAATAGCCTTGTATATGGCAACCTCAGGGCAGTTCAGCAGTACATGGGACGGTCAACATGTTTCGTTATATTACACCCAATAAGAACTTCATTATAGCTAGCCATTACAGTGGTTCTTGTATCTCAAACTTGAGCCCTCCTATCCTTATCTGTTGACCAGTACTCTAGAAGATGCCTTAACGACACGGAAAAATGCTAAGAGACAGCTTCTGGCCTAGAATGAATGCTGCAAGAGCTAATCAGTGCAACCTTGGGTTTAGACTAAAGAGGCAGATTTCAAACATTTTTGTCATCCGAATCCCACATACACACGGACTTCTTTCAGGCAAAGCAAGATAAGAAACTTGCTAAAAGTACGATAAAGCCTGGCAGAGCATTGCTGTTATATCAAAGAACTATTCAAGGCGTATTGATTGCTACCGAACCACATTTCTTGGTCATTTTTCAGAAGATCGGCAGATTTCGTGTTTTGAGACTTTAGCTAACATCCAGAAGTCCAAACTCAAGATATGTGCTATGCAGAGCAATATCTCGTCTTCGATCTGTTCTACCCACTGCTGAGTCCACATCTTTTCGTAGCATTTTTAAGGCGTATCAGTGTAAAGCTGTCCTAATCCTTGCTCTTCCCAGGGTTTTGTTTTTTATAAGATCGCGCTGCTTGTCACTCTTTATTTCTTTTATCCATTCCAGCACTAATCTACTCCACCTGTTCACTGTTTTCCGGTATATATGGCGTGGTCAACGTCACTAGTATTTTGCGACAATTCGCTTTAAGTTTGTCAGTTTTGACTAATTGCGCATCTGCAAGTTTGTAAAGCTGTCCTGGAGGGCAACTCCCGACTTAAATTCAATTGAACAGGTCATCGGTCAGGTGCCGCATAAATAACTGTATGCCAATATAGGAGTCGATGCAGATGGCAGGATACGTATGACGTCCTTAGAAATTGAAGGAAAGTGACACAAGTCACAACATCGCGAGAAAAGGAAACAATGGGGAGAGGACTGACCAGTTGTGGAAACGAAAAGCCATTTTCATAACGCCGATTTCACGCTGATGTAAAGACGGCGCGGCAAATATTTTCGGCAGTGATCGGCGCATATGTCTACTATGTACATAATATATAAGTAGCTATTGTTTTTAAAGCTGAACAAATATATAATCCCCTCAAGGCTAACCTAAATCAACAAGCATAATAAATAATAGCTTATTTTTGGATATTTTTTACAATAGTCAAGTAGGCCCCCAAACAAGTAGATGCAAGGCCCTTCAATCGCTTGCTGCCATGGAGCCCTGATAACAGCAGCGATTATTTGATTTTATTTGGCCTGCTTACAACAACTTCAAATAACATGAGACAACAACAACCAATATCTGTTAGTGTGATGATCATTCACTTATCGTCATAATCAAGACATGGGTAATGATTTTAACTTCAAAAGGGATGGTCATGTCCCAATTTACCTCCCCTGTGGATCGACTACTACTTGTTACCATATTTTGTAAAATTATTTGGCAATTTATAACATTTAAACCTATCTTTAAAAATCTACAGTAGTCCATGAGGTTTGATGACATTTTATCTGTAAGTGCTTAGAGTGTGTTATCAGTATCATCTCAAACTCATTGCAAGTGGGTGCCATCGAACATTAATTTACCTAAACATATTGTATTTCCAGTAGATTATTTCCTAAATTGTGCATTATACATTAACTTAAGAGGCTAATTGGCTATCAAGTTTTAAAGAATTTTGTAATTAATGACTTCATGGAAATAAACTACTTTTTATTCTTATCAGAAGTAATCAAACACACACCTAAATAAAACAAGGACTGTGTGGTAGTATTTCAATGTGTGCATATCATGTTGATTTTTCTGCCTCTGTTTACTTCAGTATATTTCATCAGCCTGTAAACGTTAACAGTTGACCATGGTCTTCCAACTCATGACCACTGTATTGAACAATCATATTGCCATAATTACCACACTTTGCAGGTGGTTTGCCGATTAAAGTATGTGTTATAAGTGGATGAAAGAGCTGCTGCTTAACCTCTTGACATGATCCCTTACTCACATATAGGGAAATTCAGTGTTAGTCTCCATAAAGTGCGTATAAAATTGGGTGAAACTAGGAATAATTTTAATATGTTGAGAAAAATAAAACAAAAAAAACATGGTTTACGATTATCGAGAAAAACACTGTATAGAAAGAAGTCTGATTTTCTGTGAATTCTTCCTTATTTATAAATGACAGTATTTTTTTGTGGAGTAATTTGTATTTCATCATCTTGGCCTGTTATTTACAATAATTACTCTTTTTGTTTTACCATGATATACCACTTGGTTAAGAAATTACAATAATAAAGTTAACGTCAAGTCCAGTAATAAATTTTATTTTTCTTGCCGATGAATGTCTGGTTTCACCTAATTTCACACTTTACAGAGACTAACACTGTACCTGTATCTTACTTATTAGGTGATACATATGTAAAAAAAAAAAACTAAAAAAAAATTATTAAAATACAACTATTAAAATTACGTTACGAATAGTCGTATATAAAAATAGTTAAGATAATATTTATTACGAGTGTTATCTTAACTATTGTAAGGAACTTATGTTAAATTGTTAGTAATAACTATCCTTTAATTATTTATGCTACTGGTTGGTGATTTGGTACATACTTGAATAGTAAATTTCCTACTTATTAAAGCTATAGTATTATTAAAAGCTTACCTTGAAATACAAAGAGAATTATGTACAGCGCGAAAATAATAATAGCCTCTTTATTGGGAAATAAATTGGAACATTGTTTCATTTTACACACAAATTTTCTGAGACTTTGTAGTTGTAATTATGTGACGTTATTATATACCCATTCAGTAATAACTTAACAGGAAAAGTCCACTCAAAATATCGTATTTTTTAATAGTATACGCCCACTGAAAATCCGCTCCGGCACAAATCTTCTTTCCCCCTTTAATTCGTACTGTGTGTTACAATTGGTTACAATAATATTCTAGTGCTCCACTCAAATCAGTTCAGCAATTTCGTAGACATATTTCACTAATCTGTGGTCTCAAACGTCATATAAAATTTGACAATCTAGAAAAAAAAATGTCGCTTTCACGAAGCAAAAAAGGTCTGATCTGTGACTCTATGGTCAAAATGTGCAATCGGTAGAGTTGCCCTTTAAAATCGGTCATTGTGCCTAAAATCGGTGTTGGAGAAAAGAACGTACAAGAATTTTAGTCTATAGTTCTTTGTACCACGCTACACCGCAAAGTAGTCAGTGCCACTGCCTAAAAAGAACAAAACAAACTTTTCGAATATCAATGCAGTGGCTTATTAAATCACAAACCGCAAAAAAAAGAATTGTCAATATTTATCACTGTCAAGATCTTTGACCAATTTACGACCATTCATAGTAGAAAGAATCTGGCAGAATAGTCGTCATCGGCTCACTTGCCAAAAAACAAAAAAAAAAAGTTTTTGACATATCCAAGCATAATGATACGGTAAGATGACACGTTTGGTGCAGTGGCTAAGCGATTGGCTTCTGCGCCACGGGTCGTGGGTTCGATTCCCACTTCCCACACGGAACAAAAATTTGTATGGCCTACAGATGCTTGTTTCGGGTCTGGGCGTTTGTTTGTGAGATTTGTGTTTGTAAACGCACCCACGATACAAGAGAAATCTTAGTGTGGGGCAACGTTTTTTTTTAAAAAAAAAAATTACAACGTGTAATAGTCAACAAGTTAACAATGAGAAAAAAAGAATGAGTATGTAGCTTGATTCTGTGTGTATTCTTGGTTACATTGTCAGAGAAAAATTAAAGTTAAAAGTTTTTTATTCTAACAAAACGTGGAAAATTGATTTTAACGTATACGAAGGGTTTTTGTTAAAACATTTAAAAAAATAACTTTTGTACTAAAAAGAGAGTGCCTCCGCTACCAGCAGGCAGCGCTGGCATCCACAAATAACGCTATTAGGAACCGGCGCTACATTACTGCTGGCAGCCGAGATTACAAATATCGGCCGCCGGCACCCAATATGGGCACCGGCAGCAGTAATACGTTGTTGGTTTGGTAGGTATGTTAGTTGAAAGGTAGGTTAGGTTTTGTGCCAAACACTGTAACTTGTCATCTAACTGACTAATTTGAGCTCGTTAATCTGGGCACCCCGACACGAATAGGTTAGGTTGGAAGGGGATGACGGGAGCTAGAGTGAGCGAGCAAAGCGAGCGAACGAAGCCTCCGTCACCCCCTTCGTGTTAGGTTGTTTTGGAAACCCAAACAACCTTACAAACATCCCCGAATTAAGTTTTTCATTTGTTTTGATTGTAAAAATGAAAGTGGGTGACGACGACGACTGACGAATAATCGTCTCGTGAAGAGTTTGAAAAAGCCTTGAAGGTGTATAAAAACAGTGCATGTAGTCGGCGCGGCGCCGGCAGCCAATTTGGTACCCGGCATGGCAACCGGCGCTGGCAGCGGAGGCACTCTCCACTAGTAATGTAAGTTTTCAGAAAACGGAACGTAAGTTTTGACTCAAGAGTTTTGGCAACACTGGTAACTAACTTGAAAAGTATGTCTATCATAGACATAGAAGTAATAAGTACTACGTCTATATAAAGTCCTTGATCATAGAGTAGGACATCCCTACTCTAGTGAAGTGAAAAAAAATATCGATATTTCGATAATGATAGATTGCTATTTTAATAAATATCGACATATTTATTAAAATATCAATCTCGACGTCGATATGACGAGGAAAAAATATCGATATATCGGTCAAATTTTCAGACATTTTTGGGTTTAAAATAATAGCGTATTTAGTTCAGTCTGGCTCAATAGTTAATAGTATTTTTCATACAAAATGCACATTATTTTAATGTATCTTAATAAAAACGAAGGTATTTTAATCATTATTCCTTTTTATTAGGCAAAATAGATACTTCAGTGCGTCCGGCACACCCTGGGCACTCAGTCCCGCTACCAACCTTGCTGACTGGCTAATCTTTTCACCACAGCATGAGCTATTTTTGTATAACTCGTGCTGACACGAGAGAAGAAGATTATGCAAAATTAGAAAATATCAAAAACTAAATAGCAATCTTCTAATATTTTTAAGACCAATTTATTATTTCAGGCAAACCAGTATTTGTCCGGTAGCGAAAGTAGAAAAACTCTGCTCTTCAAATGCTCCGCGACCAGCCGGCTCCTATTATTAAGAACCGCTAGATTTACGGTAGAAACTACTCTCTCCGAAGGCACAGAGGAAGCCGTAGGTGTCAAAATATTTAAGTGCCAGATTCGAAAGAACTGGGGTAAAATGTCTTGTATTTATCCAAAATTTTATCGGGTTTTTCTTACGGTAGATTTGGAGCATCTAGGAATTGCTTCAACTCGTCTGGTATTTTGTTACTTCGAGAAGCTAAATTAGCTGCATTGTTACTGCCTGCAGCAGCTAGGGCTAGTCATAGACAATACAGTTACTTTTTTTCCGTGCGTTCTATATTTTACGGCTTTGAAATTCTGTTAAATATTCTGCTATAAATTTAATTTGAAAAAAAATATCGTTTTTGATATGATTTCGTTATTGAATATTTTGAATCGATATGTCGGATTAAAATATATCGGCTAAAAATTTCGATATATCGGATCAAAAATTTCGATATAACGATATTTTTCAACAAGCCTACCATAGATTATAGAAAGAACTTTTTATCGTACTTGAGTTGACTAGTATATAGTTATCTGTGACTTGAGTCTTGACGTTTCTATATTCAGCACAATATTATTGCGGAATGGGTTTCCTGCAAATATTCATTAACATGTAAAAAATAGGCACTAATTCTTCTGAATAAAGTTCAAATTTGTTCAAACCAGCATCGATTTTCTATTCGATTTGTTTCTTTTGCGTTGGTGTTGGATGGAAACCACGAAAATTCCCAAATTTACGTTATGTATTCTGATTGTAAATTTCTTCAAATGTGATTATCGTTTCGTGTGAATCAATACAGACAATAATCAGATTATTGTCACGATAGATAGTAGTGTAACAATACAGTCTGTCCTTCCAGTGAAATTAGTATTATCAGGACTTTCAGTATTCACGAAAATTCTGTGCGATGGCTGGTGACGAAGACGACAGTACATGGTAAATATTTGTTATATTTACATACAATTTGCCTTTCTTTTTTTAGGTATTTATTCTACGTAGTAAACAATTATTTCGGATGTAAACAGTAACAAAGACTGGATGGACGTTTGGCATTGCAGTATGAATATTCATTTCTACACGCTCAATATCTGAAACTTTTACACAGTTGGCACTATTTAACTTCGTTTGCCTTCTTTTATTTATTTCAGGTTAATTGAATTGGAGTCTGCTCTTTTGGATGGCTGCTCAGCACAAGAAATTAATGTACTCACCAAAGGCAAGAAGATCCCAGAAAGCTTACGTCCAGATGTCTGGCTCCTTTGTTTGAGCTGCCAAGAAGCAGGCAATCAGTTGCTTTCTTTCGATGAAATATTTGACCTTACAAACCAAAATGAACTTCGAGATGATGTCAAGAAATTTGTGAAACGCCTTGGAAATGATGATGACGATAAATTATCAGTCATTTCGGATATTGAATCCATAATAACATTTTACTGTAAGTCCAAATCTATCAACTATTGTGCAAATAATGGTTGGATTGAAATTTTGTTACCATTACTAAGTTTGAAATTGCCAAGGTCTGATACATACAATTTATTTGAAAAAGTTTTGATGCTGTACATTCCTCAGGGCTGTGTTAAGAATGGTGTGCCATTCCAAATATTACGATTAATTCTTCAATATCATGACCCAGAGCTCTGCTCATTTTTGGACACTAAACGGATCACCCCTGAGCAATATTGCTTATCATGGTTGAGATCTCTTTTTGCTGGTACATGTAGTTTAGAGGTAGTGCTTTTCATGTGGGATTTATATTTTCAAAGGTCTGATCCCTTTTTTATATTTTTCCTTTGCTTGATAATGATTATTAATGCCAGAGAGCAATTATTGCAAATGAAAAATGAAGATAAGGAAGCTATAATTCAAACTCTTATTCAAATGCCTTCAGATCTAGAAGCCAATGACGTGTCTGATTTTTGTTCACTTGCTCATTATTATTCACTAAAAACTCCCCAATCATTTCGAGAAGATGTTTTGGAAGTATTGTTTTCGGAAAGTGGTGTAGAAATTAATTCAAAACTCTATTCTCAAGCACTATGTCTTCCTGTGGCTGTACATGAGTTAATTGAAAGTGCTACAATAGATTCTGGTAATAGTGACAGTGTTAAGTTCTTTTTGGTTGACTGTCGACCAGCAGAGCAATATAATGCTGGTCATTTATCTACAGCATTTCACCTTGATTGTAACTTGATGTTACAAGAACCTTCAGCATTCAACACTGCAGTTCAAGGATTACTAAATGCTCAGCGTCAAGCATTGGCTGCTGGATCTCTTGCTGCTGGAGAACATCTATGCTTTGTTGGCTCTGGTAGAACTGAGGAAGACAGTTATGCTCACATGGTTGTAGCATCCTTCTTGAAAAGAAACACCAAACATGTTTCCATGTTAGATGGTGGTTTTGTTGCAATTCATGACTATTTTGGTCCTCATATGACAGACTGTTTGGAGGAACACAATCCATCCACCTGTTTAGTTTGTGCACCTAATAACAATAATGATGGTGCAGAAATACACCAGACTAAAATCAAGGATAATATTCCAGCTAAACAGTTATTCAGTAAATTGTCTTTAGCAATGAAAGCAAAGAGCCAAGAAGTTAGGGGTAAGTTAATAGAATATATTGTCAATCCTAATTCTACATACAATAATGGAGAATGGCATGTTTCTGCTGGAGACAGAAAAGAACAAAGATATAGGAATGTTCCTCCAGTGTTCAGCATTAATGATGAAGATGATGATTCAAGATCAGACAGTTTAAGACGAGACTATACGGATTCTGATTCATTAGAAGAAATTGTAGAGTTACAGTCCTTTCTCAAGGAACATAATGTTGTTGACAGTTTCCCTTGTCAGGAAGTTCTGCTTAATGGCTATATGCATGATTCTTACTTGGTAGTTTCTGAAACTCATTTGATTGTTTTGCGCGACATTCCAAATAAAAGAGGTATCGCGAAGGTTATGTCGAGAAGACCTTTGTCAACAATTGTCAAAATAACTGCTAAAAAGAGGCATCCCGAATTAATAACTTTCAAGTATGGTATACCAGATGGTGACAATCTCTTGATTAAAGACATGGATCGTTTTCTTATACCAAATGCTTCCATAGCAACGAAAGTAGTCTCAAATCAAATAGTTCAACAGTTAGACAACAAAGTATAACATAATGTAGGAAAAGAAAACCATTAAATTACATAAATCAAAATTTTAATATTTGAACCCAGCGAATAAGCTATAAAATAGATAAATCTTCCAAAATTACAAAAGAAATGTCTTGTGTAGATTGTTTTGGCTACCTACATTTATAATTTAATTAATAAATTAGAGAAACATGGGAGGTCGAAAAGTTAGCGGAATGAAGGGAATGTAGAGAAGAAAAAAAGACAAGACAGATTTTCCTCCTATGCTTTTGACAATAGATCTTTGTGTGTTTACACAAATTAAAATTTACCCGTTGATGTTCTCAAAATAAGTTAAAATTCCTGACGTAACTTCTTTGTCAGAATGTGCTTTTCTTAACATACCTTATTATTCCAAATTAAATGTGTGTCATAAGGGCAATTCCTGTTGGGAAGTACCTAGTTAACTGGGTTAGAGAGAAATTATGTAGTTAAGTGATTTTTATCATCACACTAGTGACACGTTTGTCAATTTATGTAGAATATTAAATTTAATATGCACACTATCCTGATTATTATTTGAACTAGATATAATAATATGTATAACTACATTTCCCATAATACTTTGACTATGTATTGCTTTATCTAAGTCTTAATATGCCTATCCGTTATGAATTAATTTAATAAAAATATAAGATTTCAATTATTTTTCTTTATTTTTATTACGGAAATTTTATGTCTAAAGGCGAGCTTAATTCATTACCTATTGAGTTTACTGATAGCAAACCATTGAGCGATAAGTAGATTGGAATAGTCTTTTAAGGACTGAAACGAGTGTAGCTACAACGGGAATGAAATTACAGGTATATAACTACACAAATAAAGCATAAAATATATAGGGTGTAAACGAAATCGTGTAATTTCTTAAAACCACATGATCTATTACTGGTATACCCTGCACGGGCACGGGATTTAGATAGATAAAAATAAAATCATTTTTTTTCTTGCGGTTGTTTTAACTGATCGTATCTAAACCACCTAACAAAGTTTAAAAAAAAGAGCTAATTTTTTTTTCGTATTTATTTTTATTTTTTATATGACATTTCTATGCCTTGCATAAATAAATGAATGCACTTCGACACAGCTGGCGGGCATGACTAGGGCGATATCGCTTCGTGCAGTCAGGTAACTTGGGACGCTAAAATGACTCAGAAGAAAAAGAAAACATGAATGTACTTTTAAAAAAAAAATGCGTTGTCTGAAAAAAACTAGTACTAGGTTAATCTGTGTCACCAGTAGCTAACGAGGTTTGAAGGAATTACACGATTTCGTTTACACCCTGTACAATATTTAACACACAAGCTATTTAATCATTTTCAAAGAAATCATTTTCTAATTCGAGCGCATGCATTTCTTGTCGAAGTTTTTCGGGTAGATAACTACCATAAATATCTGTACGTGAATAGCATAACACTGTAAGTACCATAATGAGTCTCAGTTTACACGAAATGCTTGCTTTTCACATACCTAGATACCTACTCAATATCTTGTATTCGTTTTTGACTACCTGTGGATGAGTCGATGTTATGGACGCATAAATCTAGACTAAAGGCTTAATTTCGTTTTATTGATACCGTCAACCGGAAAAGACAAGTAGAAAGTAAATTCTACAGGGTGTTAACGAATTCGTGTAATTCCTTAAAACCACATGATCTACTACTGATGTAGACAGGCCCCGCACGGGATTTAGCTAGATTAAAAATAATAAAAAAAAAAAAATTATTTTTTCATGCGGCTTTGTTACCGATCGTATCTAAACCACCTAATAAGAATTCAGTAAAAAAATATGAATTAATTTTTTTGCAAAAGAAATGTTTTATTTGTGTCAACATTTCGATGCCACGCATAAATTAATGAAAGCACGGCGACACGGCTGGCAGGCACGACTAACGATATCGAGAGCGATATCGCTCTTTGCAGTCAGATAACTCAAGGCTCTAAAATGACTCAGAAATAGAAAATCAAAATTTTTTTAATATTTTTTTTCATTTGATTTTCAGAAATTCCCATTTAGGGTTAATCTGTGTCACCAGTAGAACGCGTGGTTTGAAGGAATTACACGAATTCGTAAACAGCCTGTAGATGCGAGACAGTTATTTTCTCTTTGTTCATATAATATAATTATGTTATTTACTGTTACCTACCGCCAATTTAGTAGAGACGCGTCCCTCCACTTCATTTGTGCGTGCTATAATATTGCATCTATTTAGATGTCATAAAGAGTCGCATCATTCTAGTAAACGATCCCTCAATTGAAAATACATTGTTTAATTTTACTTTATTTAAGTACCTATATTAAAATGTGATAAAATGATAAGTTAAAGAAACAGGTTATAAACTATTGCCAAAGTAGTAACTTATTGTATGTATAAAATAATGAGCGGTATGCATCGATATCTTTGTAGGTGCTATGCGCTAGACACTATACCGAACAGTTAATATGATCCATCTACTTGTGGTTTACAAACCAGTCGAGGTTTACATTACAAGTGTCTCGTAATCAATTCTAATATTCTTTGCAATTTTGCGGAGCACGAAGTAAGAACTATGTCTATGAGTAGATATTACTACGCTAACGACATCTTTAGTGCTTTATACTATGTAGTACTAAAGATGCCGTTAGCATAATTTAAATAATTTTTAGGTACCTACATTAAACTTTCATGTCTTCAACACGCCTGAAGTTGCAGTTGGTTAGGTACATTCAGTCTAGAAAGGCGCTAAATCCACTAGCAAGTTTTATTGCGCATTTTGTCTTCTGCAACCGACTTTAAAACTGTGGAAACATTGCGGCCAGTCTACTTCTGCAAATTTTACTAACTAAGCGAGCACTTGCTGCAATAACTTGCGCAATGAAACTTGCTGGTGGATTTGGCGTTTAGAGTGACATTATAGATAAAATTAATGATTTAGCCTGATTTGAGTTAGTGCGATAGGGATGGCCGATACGGTTCGCTGCTTATTGCGATTGGATGCCTTCACAAAAACTGCATAGAGTATTATGGTCATTAAAAAACTATTCGTCTCAGTCATTATTTTGTTGTTTCTTGTTGCCTAGGGTTTGAATGAATATCTACTACAGCTTATATCAGTTGCTTATCTGCTTGCACTAGATGTAGATAAGAATCAAATGAAGGAAACGAATTATGTTAAAAGAAGGATGGTGCTCGTAGACAGCAATATTTAAAATATTGATGTTTAAAAATCGCAATTTTGAAGTATTCTTACTCGTAGATTGATATGTGACTGTTGACTACATGATAAAAGGCGCGAATATGTCGCGATATGTTAGATTTCTGTAAAGAAATAGACGCGCATAGGTTTAATTAATTATGTAAAATTAATTTAAGTAAGATTTTTTATTATGCACATAATATTTGTCACATTTAAGTACCTTATGTATAAATTGCTTAGGTACATGCATGAGCCTGCACATTTGTTCGCTATCGAGATTTATGTCAAGATAATAGTGTAGGTTTCTATGGCTAAACTATCGTGTATTCCTAATAACAGGCGATAATAATCGTCATGTAATTCAGTGTTATAGATGTACTATTTTCAGCGTTTAAACTATTCTTAAATTATTTGTATATTAGTTGTTATTGAAATAAAGAGGTATTATACGTGTACCAGAAGCAGTTTTTCTTCATCTCTAAATCCTCCTTGTCTACTGTTGGGCACTCCTTTTCTTTCCCTGCTCTATACTCGAGACTAGTCTTACCTACGCCTGCTGGTAAACAGAGGTTTGTTTTCAGTAATAGTGGTATTGGAATTAGTCAGATTATGAGTACTGCGTCAATGTGTATCACAAGAAGGCTCTCATCACGCAGCCCAGTGGAAGCTGTTATACTTCCCGCCTGATTAACCTAATAAATTATTCTGACTGATCTTTGTTAGTGTTAAAGCTAACACAGAATGGTTACTCATTTCTTATGATAACGCAAAGAAACGTTCAAAAGCCCAAGTTCTAAAACAATTAAGGATTTTTTGGCACCGCTAACGGTCATGAACAGGCACACATTTGTGAGGTCCTCCATCCTGGGTTTGATTCCTCGTTTGAGTAGAGTTATAGAAAGATGCTAGTAGCAGCTCGGGGCTTGGAGATCTGCCCACTCTGCCCAGTGCGATTTTCAGTGATGTGTAAATAAGTTAGGTTTACCAACTTTTTTTGACTAAATTAATACAGTATTTTCGAGTAAAGGGCAGATAGAAATATAGTACTTTGATCGGGAAAAATCTAAAATACCTACTTAAGTAGTATGTTCCAAATCACTGAGTGTTACGCTCCAACATTTTGTATTTCCTTCTTCGTTCGAAACATTAACTCCTAGGGTATGAATTCGGTTTAGAAGAAAACTAATTAGTAATTTAGCTTGTAATTCTATTTTTAAATATACTTACCTATATTTAAAAATAAAATATAGTAGCATTGGCGCCGCCGTTAGAATTATTTTCAGGGAGGTGCATCTGTGATTCGGTTTAGAAATGTGAACGTCTATTCGCCTTTCACGAAACATAATTCTCAAAAATTACTTCTTAAAGCTTGACATTTCGTAAACGGATCCCTGTATCGAAAGAGCGTTTAGAGCATCCCCCAAAATTTTAAAAAACCTGTCGAATAATTTCCTCCACGACGTAGTAGGTACGCGAATAATAAAAAAACCGGCCAAGTGCGAGTCGGACTCGCGCACGAAGGGTTCCGTACCATTATCTATAAAAACGGCAAAAAAATCACGTATGTTGTATGGGAGCCTCCTTAAATATTTATTTTATTGTGTTTTTTAGTATTTGTTGTTATAGCGGCAACAGAAATACATCATCTGTGAAAATTTCAACTGTCTAACTATCACGGTTCATGATATACAGCCTGGTGACAGACGGACGGACGGACGGACGGACGGAAAGCGGGGTCTTAGTAATAGGGTCCCGTTTTACCCTTTAGGTATGGAACTCTAAAAACAACCCCACTTTACAGATGGTTCAATCCACGAAGACGCGTCCCACTCGTTCTCTAAATCGTCACAGTGCAAAAGTGTGCATTATAATTTGCTATTGTGTTAGTTTTATTGCCACACAATAGTTAGATGTGTGCATACGCACACTAATATAAGATAGTAGTAAGAGATGTGTACATGCACAGGGGTGGACCGCGTCTTTGTGGATTGTTGGCTGGAGACCCTTCCGAAAGATGGTTTAAACCAAGACTAAGGTAAACCCAGATTTAAAATATTCCCATCACTTTCTCATATAACAAACTTTGTCATATAACAAAAAGAGACGGGGCTATTTTAAAACCTAGGTTTTTCTTAGAACATCTTTTGTAATAAGGGGGTTCAGGTCTCGCCAATAACTGCCCGGTTACGTAGAAAGGGTCCGCAAGGACCATCTAGAGCAGATCAATAGAAAAAAAAAACATTTTGTGGATTGAACGCACTATACAGAGAAGACCCGATTTATTTAATCTTTTTAATCGATTTTATTATACCAGCTGTAAGGGACGGTGTACCAAAAACTGAAACAGTGAATTCAGTCTATTATCATATATTATTCTGAATTGAAAATAAGTGGAAATTTTGCTCGGAATTTTCTGACTTTTCCGATTTTTCTTTTCACAAATTTTACATTTTTCTGCTGTAAAATAAGCAATCCTATTAGGACACAGCACGTTGTAAAAATAAAATTGTTTTTTTATAAATCGGAAAATTCCGAAAAAAATATTTTCCACGGATTTTCAATTCAAAATATTGAACTAAATTCACTGTGTCAATTTTTGGTAACCTGTCCTTAGGCAAATTACCAATTTCCAGGAAATTCGGAAAATCCCGAGAAAAAAACACATTTATTTTCGATTCAGAATAATGGGCTGAATTCACTGTTTCAGTTTTCGGTACACCGTCTTTCACACCCAGTATGTATAATTTTGTAGGCGTTATTTATATGTACCTACTCGTACCATGCCAAATTTCAGATTCTAGCAGACTATTGTCTGCAAGTAAAATGGCTAGGTATGACATACAGAAAGAAGGACAGACAGATGGACGGACATGGCGAAACTATAAGGGTTCGTAGTTTGACTAAGGAACTCTAAGGAGCAGGCTCAGTAAAAAAATAAAAATTAAGGAAATTGTATTTATTCGCACTATTTACATACGCTATCCAAACTTTAGATAGATAACTACCCCATTACCTAGAAAAATCAAAGGTCCTGGTCCAGGTGGGTGGATCTTCGAAAAATATAAAAATTAAACAAAATAATTATTCTCATCACAAACTTAACAATACGGACATTTTATTTTTGAATTTGACTTATGGTGCTCCCACACTGCTGTTAAAAATGTTTACAAACATTTTCTAACACTAACAAATGTTAGGAAAAGATAAAAATATCAGATAATAATTAATATAATTTGTCTAATATAGATTATTAGATAATGTTTCAATAGGTTTTTGCAGATATTTTTTTATTTATGTTTGTTTAGAAAATGTTAACTAATGTTTGTAAACATTTTTAACACCGGTGTGGGAGCACCTTTAGACAATCCAAGTTGTAGGTATCACTGCTAAGTATGTCTGTTAAACAATAAAGGACTTGTCACTCTGGATCTGCGTCCTACGGTCCGGTCAAATCGAACGCAGCCCGCATCGTATGTGAACATCATTTGCATTTTATATGTATATAGGTATATTTTATGTAATTACGATCTGACTATGCGAGCACAAGCAAAGAACGTAGGGAAGCACCGGTCAGGTGGTCGGGGTGAGTAGGACGCGGAAGGGCTGCCCGGTTGCGGGCAGCGGGCGGCGGGCGACGGGCGGGCGTTCCGGGCAGTTCAACTAGGGGTGATCGATGTTGCAAAAAAATCGATGATGACATCGATAGCTGAACATCGATACTCGATGTTTATCGAAAACAAAACATTGATACAAACACCACTACACGCAATTAAATATAAAATGGTCGCTGTTTGTCCTACCCATCAGATCGCTGAGCGATTGCCGTGCCCGGATCGCTGACCGGTTGCCGTGCCCAGATCGCTGATCGGTTGACCGGCCCGGATCGCTGAGCGGTTGCCCTGACCATGAAGTTCACATAGGGTGCGGGCAGCGTTCGACTTGACCGGACCGCAGGACGCAGAACGCATCCAGTGTGACAAGTCCTTAAGCCAAAACATGATTCAAAATTTCAAACACCACTCAAGGGACTGGGAATTTAATAATTTGTTAAAACAATGAAAAGGTTTTTTCAAAATTCATTTTGTGTACTTCTTAACTTGTTATATTTTTTTACTACAATTATAAATTCATAATTTTTGTTAGGTAACACTACGTTTACACAGCGATCCAGTATAGCAGGACCGCTTTTTATCCGTCACTCGTGGACGTGATTTTCACACAACACCATTCTGTCGGTTCCATTCTGTTGCCAATCAATATACCACCGACATTATCTATTGTAAGTGTGAAGGCACGCATACTTCTCAATACGTCTTTAGATACGGATCCGTCTTTTTCTGTTCCCGCATTCAGTTTTTGTGGACAAAACGAAATGTCGGTATCTTTTACTGGATCCGGAATACTGTCGTGTATGTGAACTCGCTCATACTGCATACGTTACCATCGAAATAAAAACGAATCTGTTAAAAACGGTCCTGTTAACAGTTTCTGTGTGAACGAGCTGTAAGTATATACAAATCAAAAAAGCTGTAGTATGCACCGCTTCATATCCAACTATGCATTCCAGTATAAGCTGATCTCGAATGGCTTTTCGTATAATGAACGTTCAGCTTATACTGAAAATATAACTAGGTATAGCTTGATATGTAGTTGTGTGTAGGTACCTAACTATAGAAGACATAAGTTTTGTGTAAAATACGCTTACGGCAATCTTATCACTTACTTTTCGTAATTAGTTTATAAAATAGGAAAGACAAGTAATTGATATGTTTCGTTATTAGGTCGCATTTTTGGTTCGTATTTTGTTGTGTTTATATGGTTCATATACAAGGCTATTTTTAGTATAGGTACCTACACAAAAACCGAGACATTCAAAGATTTTCATCAAAACTGCCCGAATACCGTTGTTTTTTTTAAATAGAGGCCCAAGCTACACGTTGAAGAGTACGGAATGCGTGAGGTGTGCCATGCAGGGGTTGTCTAATACGCGGAAACTTACCGAGCCGACCGACTTAGGCCTCAAGGTAACTATTCGCGGTCCACTGTTACCTGTAGGAACCTATTGAATCCAAGTTGAAATATGTAATTATTTTTAGAAACAATATATTGTGGTATAAAAACTATACCAATCAAGTCTCCTGGTGATTCTGAACAAACATGTTTTAGGTTCAGTGTATACTAAAAATAACCTTTTATATTTCGTTGATTATAATCACAAGGTTTGCTTCAGCACGCTTAGATCCATAAATGTTAATTGATATACAGTGTTATTTGCTAGATAAGGATTAGTCAAGTTCAGAAAACAAATATTTCTGGATTTGATAATACGATATACACACGGCTACATTTCCAATATGAGCTGGTATCGCATTGTATAGGCTTTTCGTACAATGAGAGGTCAGCTTATACTGGATATTTATTGCTTGATATGTAGCCGTGCAGGTAATTTATTTCTTATGTACAGTTAATATTTATTATTTACTCAGTTTACTTTTCATTTTGTTACGTATTTAACTTAGCCTATTCAAAATTACAGATTTCATGAAGATTTTACTAAGCATATTGAAGTGTAAAAACCAATACTTACAATATTTACAGTAAATTAAAATTATTTAAATATAACTAGGTATTTACATTATTAGAATCGAACAACGTTAATATTATTTAGATTTACCTACCTAAATGTAGAGGCAGCATATTTTTGGAAAACATTCTTTAGGGTTCCTGCAGACTTAACCTAAGTATTTTATTCTGAGTCCCTCCACGATCTAGGTACGAAAACATGCATATTTTACCTCCGGAGTAACAGACCGAAGAAATGTAATAATAGCGCGAATACACAACGGAACGGACAAAATGAATTTGGACGTAACTGAACTCCGAAGGCCAACGAACGTACCTACCTGCATTTATTGTTCTGTACCTGACATAGTTAGGTTGGTGTTTAATCTCAGTTAAACAACCGATTAGGCACTCAAAAAATTTACTACAATTTTAGGTAAATGTATGTTAAAGCGGAGAATTACAGTACGCGTCAAGTAAGTTTGCCTCTGAAACCAGGCTTCAGAGAGGCATAGTTATTTGGTACTCGTAAAACAACTTTGCCGCTCTGAAAACAGGCTTTGAGCGTTTCTGTTCCTCACTTCAGAGAGGCAAAGTTATTTTACGCGTACTGTAATACTGGTGAACACTAGCTTAACTACGTCAGGTACAGACATAAGTATTAAAAGTGTGTCTTGGGTAGATTATTGTGAGCAGCAACCCAATATACTTACTTACGTATACGTACCTACTATTCTATTCTAATTAAAACATACAAACATGACGGTCACAAAACTAAGATCTTACCGCTTTGCTCACCGAATCTGAGAATTACCAGCTGGAAATTAATTGTAAAAGATTTGACCTTCATAGTAATCTTATCGTAAAAGAGCAAATAATAATTGTTATTATTGTCATCGTGTTGTTCCGAGATCTTTATGAACCAAGCAAGAAAAAAAAAAATTAAAAGTAAGTTGTTTCAGGATGTAGTTTTTAGTAGGAGAGTTGAATGTGTCTACAGATTGCATTGATTTTATAGAGTATTCTAGATGTAGTTTGTTGGCCATACATATTTATATTAGTCTCTGTTTTTGAAAAGTAAGATGTAATGTTTGCTGAATTGTTATTTTGCCTAGGTTATAAGTTTGACACTTCTGGAGTTTATTTTCAATAAGCTGTTGTTTTACATAAGTAATTTATTAAGAGAGTATGTAAGTAAGTAAATAATTTGACCATATCGAACATAATGATGTTGGTATTTATGGACTGTTTATTAAACTAGGATATAATACTATAGATTGTGCCATATTATTAGATGTGAAAGAGAATTTTGGAAGAACATTTTTTTAATAACGGACAATGACGTGTTTTTATTTTATATACGGTACCTACTCACCTACACTTAATGTTTTTTCAGAACTGGGCGGTATTGTAGGTCGGGCCTGATTAAGAGTTTGAGCCGCCCATAAGCTAATATAGTCTAGTATATTGTGCACATGTAAGTATGTGTCTCCACATGCGTTGAAGTTGAACCACCGGATGGGGGAAGAGGTGCTGTTGATCGTAGGGCGGATGCCATTGCGCTATGTAGAACTTTTGTAATATGATGAGAGGTATCCAATAAGTTTTATTTCTGCTAAAGCTGAGATTTGTTGTATGCAATACTCATTTCACAATATTATTCGTCTATTTTTTCTCTCGTCGCGCTCCCCAGAACTTCGTGCCCCCAGGCTTCATAGCCTGTAGGGTAAATCAGGCCCTGACTGTACGTCACACAGTTTAAAATAAATAGACATTTTATGAAGATCAATTAGACAAGTTTATGTTTCATCATTTTATGTTTTTTTGTATTGAAAATAATTAAACTCCGGAGAATAGGAAGATAACCTATAATAAAGAATTACTAAAGCTGGATTTGGTCTGAATACGTTAATAATATACCTACCAGCTTTTCGTTAAATCTAGCAAGTTTAATTCTTATTAAGCTACATACTTGTCCTTCATAAGTACCTTTGATCCCACTCACATAGTTGCATTGGCGATTAGGCTTACGTTTATTACATGGGAATCGATATCATCATCGGTGAAAGAAGAACGGTCATTTGTGACCCAGACCCGACACGAAAGAGACATATCTCAATTTTTAGTTTATCTTATGCATAGCTAAAATATATATTTTTTATATTCGAAATCAATGGCTAACACCAAAATATTGCCTTATGTTTTTGTTCAGGCGACATACATTTTTTAATACCTTTTACCTACAAAAACATAATGACGATACAATAATTATGGAATTATCCAGGTGACCTGGTGATGGAGCTGGATTATGTAATTTTTAAACTTCTAGTATAACAATCGAGTTAGGGTTCATTAAAATCGTCTTAATCGGTGATTCATTGCAGATTAGAGATTACGGTATCATTAAGAAGCTGGCTAGATAGTGGAATATTTTGGTAGCTAGGTACTAAACACACCGAGTTTGAGCTTATCAATATTTACTCTATTTCAGTGCCGTTTGTGAAACAAAAATAAATCGTTACTGATACTCGTTAAAATAAAAATTGTCTGAACAAATGCCAATATATAGGTGTTAGCCACTGATATTCAGAATAGTGTTAATTTATTTCTGTTATATTTAATATAACAAAATAACTGAGATAAGTTTCTTTTGTGTCGGGCCTGGGTAAATTTCCTATGGGCCGTGACCCTTCTTCTTTGGGTGTAAAGTTAGAAGCAATAATATCTGCGTAGTAGTTATATGCCTGTACCTATGCATAATAAAATGAAATCCTGATGACACTGCCATCAAATTCTTTTGTTACCCTAAGAATGCCAATGCTGAGAAAGCCTCGGTTTTAAAAGGTAGGCACGTACGTATAAAGATTATTTCTAATTTAATTACACTTTGAAATACATATTTTACAATTTTATATTAGGTAATAGTAGACCAAAGTACTACTAGATGTTAACTAGATAATCTTAAGAAAAACGACTATGAACACACGGCAAAAGAGTTAGCTTGCAGGTAACTAACAGAGGTCTTTGGTCTAGGCAGGCTACTGTCATTGTTATTGTGCGCGTAGAAATTCACAAACAAACGAGCGATGGCAAGGCTCTATTAAAGTGCAGATAATTCTAAGGGGAGTACTATGCCATATTGAATGCCAAATCATCGAATATGAATTGATCGAACACTAAATCGAATGTCCAAATAGTCGAACGTTCATTTCATCGAATGGTTAATAAATCGAACATTCAATAAATCGAACACTCAATATATCGGGTGTTTAAAATATCGAATGTTTGTTTGATCGAACGTTCAACGCATCGTTCATTCATTATATCGAAATATTAATTTACTGATTATTGTTGAAAAAGTCACCTTGGTACATGCCTGGGTTTGAACTCGCAATTCGGTGCTTAACAAGTGGGTCTGTAACAACCTCCGGGCCAACACGACATTTAATTTAATTATTAAATAACGAACAAAAAATTATAATTAAGCAATAAATTCGTGTTTTCTGCGACATAGCCGTAATTTTTGTATACTAATATTCGATATAATAAGTAGCCAGTATGTTAATATTTCGATGTAATAAATATGCGATGCGTTGAACGTTCGATCAAACAAAAATTCGATATTTTAAACACTCGATGTATTGAGTGTTCGATTTGTTGAATTTTAAATTAATAAAAAAAAAAGGTTTTTGATGATGTCGTTTACGTTTTTTTTTTTAAGTATAGCAATCTCCTGACGGCTACAATTTACGAAATGACCACTATGTCAGGACTCATCTTTCGTTGAATAGAGTATAGTTAGTGTTAGTGGCCTGAAAACTAATCTCTTTTGCCGTCAGCCTATATTTAAATAAATACCAAGTAATTTTATAGCAAAAACAGTCTGCTGCCAACAAAGACATCTTTAGATCCGCATTCATCACATATTTGATCCTTTAGCTCAGCATTTAAACAATTAAACACTTTGGTTTCTTCTGTTTTATCTAGAGTATCCTAATAAAATCACTATAATAATTATAACTTAGACTAAAAGGTTCTCTCAAGGAGATGATATGTTATTTTGGCGACTTTGAAAATGTCTAGGCACAAAAATGGTAGTTTTAACATGAATTTGGTGTTAAAATTAGAAATATTTCGATTCTCTTCTCGTCAATGACGTTTTAGAGAATGTTTTTCAAGCTTAATGTCGTCTCTAGTCTCAATTTTTTGGCCCAGTAAGGCTTAATCACTATCGGAGTTTATGTATTGCCATTTTTCTAATAAACAGGTATAACATTTGAATCTACATCCTATGGCCTATTCATTCACTTGGAGAGCCATTTGATGAGAATCCAATATTTATGTGTTTTAGCAAAAGTAAATGAACATGTGTTGGAGTTTTTTCAACATTATAGTATAAATCCGATGTCTGACTGTCTAAGTATTCTTGGGTACGGTTTCGTGGTTGATTCAAAGAAACTGAGAAACGATTATTCACAAATTCAAAGCTTAGAATACCAATTATTTAGCATTATAATATAGTCTTGTATATTTTATTTAGTTTGGTTAATTTGTTTGTGCCTTTACACGATTAGCATATTCACATTTTCACTCACGCGCGTTATTTAATGTATATTATGAACAAACTACATATTTTATCACAGCCCATTATTAAATTTTAACGACTTGCCCTATCAAGCAATTGTGAGCAAGCAAACGATTATAATACACATCAGAGACGAAAATAGGTTTTTAGACTTTTTAGAAGTTCCTGAGGTGCTCGAATCAGACTTTGTCAGGTTGGCTGACGGCTGAGACAATGTTGAGGGCTTGATGACGTCCACTGGAAAAAACAAGAAAAAAAGGGCTTAATTACAATGTTTTGTAGAGCACAACACTATCTTCAGGGCCAGTGCCGTGACTTTTATATTCTTTGACCTTATCAAACACAGCTTGAGGACGCAGCCAATCATTGTGTCGATTTCCGGTAAAGCAGAAAAAAGAGTAAGTACTTATTTACGGCATGATTATTTCTATTTATATCTATTGATAAACCTTTCTGAGATTTACTTTATCAAGTCCATAATTTCGATCAACAATTAGTACGCACGGATACACCTCAAGCTATACAATTTCTTTATGAACTGATTTCGCATCGTATAGGTTTTCCGTTCAATGAGATTTCAGCTTATAATGGATATCGTGTTAGCGCTCGCAAACTGGCCAGAAAAAATAATGATAGCGTAAAACCATTCCTATTTCAATTAAGTAGTAGTTACAAACGACGTGAAAAGGCTGAAAAACTACAGAGTCCGTTTAAAATTTATAAAAAATAGCCCCCGAAAAAGCAATGTTCCGGAAGGAACATAGTTCTTTCGGTACCTATCCTCCGGTTTCTGAATTGAGAATTCGGGATAATTATGCATTGTAGTATTCGAGTACAGAGTTGTCAAAAAAAAAATGCTTTAAATTAAAATCCGTAATTTTTTTGACAACTCCGTACTTAAATGTTATGAGTACTGCTTATCCTAGAATTCTCAGTTTAGAAACCGGAGGTAGGTCTATTCTTTACCATGTTTCAAAGTGGATTGTTTTAATAAAATAGAATTTAAAATAAAATTATAGATAAGTATAAACAATTTTTGGCACTTGCGCTAAAGTTCGTTCAAATAGTTGTTGTAAAACAATGTAAGCCCCAAATTGTCAACTTATTATTACAACTTATTGTTAAACAAAATTCAAAATATAGAATGTAGTAGTAATTATATGGAAACGTAGCTTCTGATTTGTTCCTAAATCTAAAACTAATTGTGGATCGAATGTCCATAACATAATTGGTCAATGCTACGGATATACCTATGCAGTTTATGATAGGAAAAAATTAAAACAAGGCCATTTTCGTTTGTTGATTATATAATAATTAAAAAGAAAACATTAATGACATCACTTAATTATTTTGCCAGCTAGTGGCCAGTTATTGCATTTTTAACTCAAGGTAAAGAAGGTTGCATTAGGTACAATAGTTATTTGCTATACAAGAGTGCAAAGTAGCTTTTTAAGCGCGTGCTCAATTTTGATGACCGAGCAAGCGAAGGATTCTAAAATTGAATCACGAGCGTAGCGAGTGATCCAAAATCTAGAATCCTGAGCGTTAGCGAGGGAATCAAAAAAGCACGAAGTGAAAAATCTTTGCACTCGAGTGCAACACGTAACTTTTCATCCCACCTCAGCGAGGAAATGACTTAATGTAAAAAAAATAAACTTCCTCGTCGCTAGAATCATTCATTTTAGGGTTTTCACTTGTTTTCAAGTTTCTTGTTTTTAACCTAAAGGCCGATGTACACGAGGATATTTTCTCGAAGCGAGACTCGTTCTGTCGTTGTCTTTCTCTACGATGAAAACAGAGATAGCATGAGACTCGCTTCGAGAAACTATCTCCGTGTAAATGAGCCTTAGGCCCTGCGCAGACGACAGACTATCCGTGACGCACTTTTTAGTCTGTGAAAATAGAACCTATGCAATTATATGCAGTAACGCACACGACGCGCAAAAAGTCCGGCGCACAAAAAATCCGTGTAATTCGGGCAGACCGCACCGCGCCGCGGCGCGCCGCTCCGCACAAAAAGTGTGTGAAAAAAATTGAACGTTTGCTTCAACGCGCGCTAACGCAGACGGCGCACACTTTAGTCGGCAATCTGCATTTGCTAGGGGTGGACGTAACGCACGCGATCTATTATCTTGGCGCCAGAGGTTTCTTTCTTCTGGACCAATGCACCTCCTCATTGTTGTTTCTGAATGAGTCAAAGCAGGTCTCAAAATAATTAGCAACTCATCAAATGTAGTAACAGACATTTTATAAAATTTGAAAAAATTTGCCGGATGTTGTTTCAGAATTGAATGTTTACTATGGAACTGTCCCTTCAGTAATCTTTCCGAAAGTATAGGATGTACCCAAAATTCTCTATTTCTTCTTCTATTTCTGTACTTCATGTACAAAATAATACTTCGCGATCTCTGCACGATTTCCATAGCGTCTACGTCCCTACAGCTCTGCCGACAAAATGATCGAAGATGTGCGTCGTGTGCGTTGAGTCTGTGAAAAATCCGCGACCGACTTTTTGCGCGCCATGCAGACTTTTTGTGCGCCGCAGACTCGATCGCACAAAAAGTGTGCCGTCTGCGCAGGGCCTTAAGGTTTTAACAATATGATGTGATAAGAAATAGGCGCGCGTAAAGCAAATTAAAAAAAAAAAAATACACCAAGAAGGTTCCGAGTCTGAGTTTTAACAAATTAAAAAAGGTTGTATGATAAATTCGGCACCATGGAGGTAGAAGTAAATAGGTTTAATGAAATTTTGAATTTACAAACTTGGTGCACACGATGTTCTAAATTCAATTTACTTTGTCCTTTATCGGATAAAACGGCTTTTGCACTCAGATATCGAAGAGCAAAAATACTCTTTCCGAGATGGGGGGATGAAAATAAGATTTAAAGTACAAAACGCAGATGCTTTTCTTGAAAAAAATTGTTTGGTCCTATCACAAAGACAAACAAATTAACATTGTTTCATGCAATGAAGACAATTAGGCTCTATACATGAAGTTTTGAATGCGAATACCCAGAATCTGTTATTTTGACCGTAATAGGGGTGATTTTATCATTCTATCCTTGTGTTTTATTAGGGTTAACCATCATTATACAATGCGATTAGTCCGCAAATTTTAATATAGGTAAATAACAATTTTATTATTTGCGCAATATTTATAAAGTTTTTTCAGATAATATGTAAGGTCAGTCGGAAAGGGGTTACTTACTTATAGAAAGGGTGTTAAAGTACCTATAATAATGAATAACTTTTGTTCTACAACTTTCCCCAAAAGTGAATAGTTTGTAGGATCACACCTTTATCTTCATCATTCACTTCACACATTTCACCTCCTTTTTACTTTTATAATGTACTACTATAAACCTCTTTGTCTGCCACAGCAACCCACCTTGAAGCACAATATTTGCCTGGGGGAGTCCGTTTCTACACAGTGAGACAGTAGTCAGGGGTAAGGCAGTTCTAATCTTATCCCTGGTTGATGAAGCAATAGGCTAATGAGGAAAAGCTATTGTGGATTATGCACGCAGCCGAGTCTGCGTCTCGGCGATCGAGTCCGAGTGGTTAGCCCATGTGGCAATTGTAATACGCGCTTGCTGCCGCCGGATTCTGTCAAGTGGCTGTGTGGGCCATTGGCGAACGCCGTAACTTCAGGAGGGACCTCGCTGACTGCTGCAAGGGACGTGACGCTGTCCTGCCTCTTTTCTCTAACCATCTTTATTATTGTTGTTATGTACTAGGTATAGAATGCCCTACACATTCTTTACAACTGGTGTAGCAGACGTGCTCTCAGGAGATCCTAGGGCCGTCTGTTACATTACAAGTTTAAGAAAAATAGCTGTTCAAAGATTTCATTTAAAAACGCTGAAATCTATCTATGCTCAGCTATCATATTGATCAGCTGTGTTTACATTTTAGTTCATATTTGGGGTCACGAATCAAAGCTCCACTTTCTGAATTCGTAATTAAAGCAGGGATGAAGAATTAAAAATTGCATGAAAATAAAAATGATCGAATTTTGTCATTTTAACACTTGCTTTCAAACAGGCATCAGTGATACTTTGAGTGGTCTGCAGATTAGTACCCCCTTTCTGACTAACCTTGTATAAAGGTTCAGGAAGAATAAGATCTTTAAAATAAAAGTTTCAGGTTCATCATATCAGCCTGTACATGTGCACTATTGAACATGGTCCTCCCAAGAATCGCTACAATTAGGGTTGCCATCACCTTAATATCGACACCGGGCAAAGGTTTCAAAAACCCCGGACATTTGGTCGAAATCGGGATTTTTCCCCGGACGCCCTTGAAAAAATTGCACAAAAATATGTATATAATTTCTTATAATTTAAATAGCAAAAATATAAGTATAAGTATATAACATACTCTAAATTAACGCGTGGAACAATTGAATAGAATAGAAAACGAACAAAACAAAACTGGCAATGCCACGGGCGACCGGGTATCACCCGGATATTTTTTGAGAACCTCCCCGGACGCCCCCGGACTCCTAAACTAGGACAAATCCGGGGAAACCCGGACGGATGGCAACCCTAGCTACAATGAACTGTCAAAGGAGATATATTACTATAATCATCACGCTTGCCATTCGGATTGGTAATCGCAGTTTGTTGTCGCACTGACAGGAAGACGCTGCCACCCTTAGAATAATACTTATTCTAAGCTGCCACCCATACTTTTTGACATAATTCGGTAAAGAAAAGACCAACCCTTTCCTACCCGTGCATGTCCTAAAATTGACTAAGGGATCATGGTTTCATGGTACAGGTACGACTATGACATCTGTTATGACATAATATTTTCCTCTAAACTCATTTATTAAACGGGGCTGATAAAAATCAGTACTTAAACGTCAAAATTATAATAGACAGCCCCCAAATTCGCCCACCATTCACTGCTTCCTAGTGTTTATGCAGGGAAGAAGAAACGGCGTAACAACTCCGCAGCAACACATCTGTTTCTTAGATTAATTAAAAGTTTTGAAAGTAACAATTTAATATCTTACCTATAACAGTGTCATTTCTAACATCAGCGAACCTGTCTTCAATACTTCTAAACTCCGGTATCGTGCTGACACAAGTAATTTCGAGCCTTCCTGTAGCCACTATTTGTAACTCGGATACGGTCACATAAAGATCCCTCTTGCTAGGTTTACGGCTCTTGTGTCGACTGCTCATATGAATGACGTTCAGCTCTTCGTGTTCTTTCATTTCAGCAACCTGACAAATAAACACAACAAAAAATATTAAGTACAAATTCATAGCAAGATTTTTCTACTCATTTAAATGTACCTACCTATAGCGAAATAATATAGAACTAGCACAAAAATAGGATTGAAAAGGGCTTAGTGGGAACTAAAAACGAAAAGTTAAAATTATTCAAACAAAACAACGTAAATATTCATACTATTATGGGTGACTGTAACTTTGCGTACTAGATTGTAAAAACGAGTGAAACTTTCTCTACATAAAATGTATTCAGAATTTAATAAAAACTAGTTTTTTGCTCACTGTAATAGTTTTACTATTGCTTTTAGCATACTACAGTAAGTTGTTTGACATAGAATATATTCCATTACATACGAGCATTAATTTTTAGAAATGTTGTAATACGTCCATATTTATTTGTTGGACAGCTCTAGTTGAGGTACATGCACAGAAATCTAAATAATAAGGGTACATGCATTACTGAACAGTTTGTCAAGTTTTTAGGGATCGTTTGACATCTGACACCTATTCCGGGGCGGTATCTCTAGGGGAAAATCACGGGAAGGATGTTCTACGTATAAAATAAATAAGGCAAAAAAAAAAAAAAAAACATGTGTACGTATAGCCGACATTAGATAGACGTGCACGTACGTACGAACATAATGGCTAATTTGCATAAAAGTAATTTCCTTGCGCCTAGCAACGTATCTTAATGTATACGTGTATAAACAAAATATGTTTCACGTAATTTTAGTCTGAATTCGGAATTTAATTAGCTTGTTCCAGTGAATTGGAAAAACATGTGTAATATGGTCAGTGTGAAAATTACATTCATAGCTACGTTGTAAGCAGATTTTCAGGGCTCTGGATATACACATTCGTTACTTTAGGAGAAGTGAACATTGCGCTCCTTTAGAATTAAAGAGACCTATCTAAAAAACTAAGGTTTTGGAAAACGTTGAATAAAGTTTCGTAAATTTATAAATTTTGTAGAAACGAGAGATTATTCTTGCATTACATTTCTACGCCACATTAGGCCTCTGTTTTATTAAGAGTCGATGAAGGTGGGTCAGTCTATGAGTAAAAGTTGAAATCTTAATATTTCGAATAGGTCTCTTTAATTCTAAAGGTGCGATTGGTACAACAAAATTACTTTTAACTCATCCACGAACTGTGGTTGTTCGGTAATACACCTTTGCGTAATTCTTCTGCGATTACAGATATACCTACATAACATGCAACTCTATCGTTTCCCTGGATTTCCTTTTACTTGGCCAATTCTGAATATTACTGGACGTGGGTCTCTGGTAATAATGTAGCTCAACAGTCACCACGATGGATTAGCTGGTTGGTGCCCATTGAACAAGACTGAATCTTTTCGCACTGGAGGCGTTGCGTTTACCCGAACATTGTTTCATTTGACGACACGTTTGGTGCAGTGGCTGATTGGCCTACAGATAGTTGTTCCGGGTCTGAGTGTTTGTGCATCTGAAAATTTGTGTCTGTAAACGCACCTACGATACTGGAGAAATGAAGCAACGATTTTTTTTAAAGAAGATCTAAGAAAGAGAATTATTATGAATAGTTTACACGAGTTTAGTAACTAATGCTTAGTACTTACTTACACTAATATTTCGCGTGTAAACATGCTAAATTAGTCCTTACTATCGGTAAAAGTGCAAGTGTATGTATAGTAACCGCTATTTACTAAGCGACAAGTAGGTACTAAGTGATAAGCATTAATGACAAGTACCTAAGCTCATGCAAACTATGCGTTTTGCTGTGTTTTTCGAAAACAAGACTTTTGCGTTAAACGAAGAGAGAACATTTTTTTACCTGATTTTCCTTTAAGCTACAGCCAGGCGGCCGCGTAGCGACGTGCGAGGCGTGCGTGAGGGTCAGCAGAGGGGGAGGGCTGCTGAAACCGGCGTCGTACTCGAAACTTCTCTGTAGCCCTCGTCGGCCATTGCGCTCGCTCATCGGCACGCGGAACTTGTGCGAGTGGGCTACCAGCTCGTCCATCTAAAAATATTTGAAAGTTGTTTTATTTAAAAAAAAGGCTGACGTACGGAGCAACAACCCCACAAAAAAAAACTATTATTTCAATCTTCTTTCTTATAGTAGGCACGCAGAAGTTTCTAGTTGCATAGTCTCTAATGACTTTGTATACAAGGTGTAACATAAATAACACACAACCTCACAAGTGGTCACTGCACTTATCATTATGAACAATTTTTACTATGGAAATAAAATTGAAATAGCGAAAAAAAAATCAGCTGTTCCCTACATTTTGACGAGTTATGCGAACATAAATGTAGAGAACAGCTGTTTTTTTTCGCGATTTCAGGTTTGTTCCCATAGTAAAATTTGTTCATAATGATGAGTACTGTGACCCCTTAAGAGGTTGTGCGTTATTTATGTTACACCTTGTATAAGCACCACGTTAGGTTTAAAAAAATCAAGACATGGTGAAGCCGGTAGCTCTTATCTATTATTTGAGGTAGGTACTAAGAAGATATCACGACTTGAAGAATGAATTAGTCAAATGGCAGTCTCTACTATAATATTATAATCTATGATGGCAGGTGCTGAAATGGAACTGCGAAATGCCTTGCAAATGAATCAATGACCGGCTTTAGTAGCTTATAGCTACTACACTTTTAGGAGCGGCATATACCTAACATTGTTTTTTTCTTCACGAGATGACTCTACTACACTTTACTTACTACAGTTTCATGGAAAATCTATCATTAGGTACACCTACCTTTCTCCCATTTATAAACCAGGTGATATGTGGCGCCGGTACAGCGGGTGCTGTAGTGCAGTTGGCTCGCAACGTCTCGCCGAAACTTAGGTAGCGCGTCGGGAAATCGATTCTTGGGTGATGCTTCTGAGGATCTGAGAACAAAACCAATGCTTAAAACTAATGGGGAATGAAAGTTGAATGATGAAATGAAAGAAGTATTTTTGAAAACTGATATCATACTGTATAGATACGTTAGGTTCGGCTGTCAGACTCGTTTCAATAAATAGTTCCGTGTGGTTATCGGCAAAAAATAGGCTACTCCTACCCCATCTTTAGGTCATGAGGTGTTGTACAAGGCAACTAAGGAATAACGGAGTCAAGAAGATGGGAATCTCAGTTCTCCTGTCTGATATAAACAATAAACTGCGAACTCCAATCTGTCTGCCAGGCGCGGTGATTATGGCATTTTCCGCTTTGACCGTTAGTTGTGGTGGCCGTTTACGGGCTGATATGATTTAAAGAACACTATACCAGGTTAGTCAGAAAGGGGGTACTAATCCGAAAGGGTGTTAAAGTTCCCATAATAATGGATAACTTTTGTTCTACCACTTTCCCCAAAAGTCAATAGTTTAAGAAAAATAGCTGTTCAAAAATTACAAAAAAAATATGCTAAAATCCATCTATCCTCAGCTATGATCAGCTGTGTTTACTTTTTAGGTCATATTTGGGGTTGCGAATTAGAAGCTCCATTTTCTGAATCCGCAACTAAAGCAGGGATGAAGAATTTTTGAAAAAACCAAAATAAATATTATTTTACATGGAAATCAAAATTATTGAAATTTTAACACTTGCTTCAAAATCGTCATTAGTGATACTTTAAGTGGTCCGCGGATTAGTACCCCCTTTCCGACTAACCTTGTATTTACGAAGCTGTCTTCGCTTGACGTCCTCACCAGAAGCAACATTTGATTCTAACCTTAATATATTGCTAACCCTGCGGATACCGTCTGTCCTGGTCTACAATTGTCCGATTTTGCAGTCCTAACTACCTATAATGATTGCCATAATTATATTCGCAACACAACCAGGTCTTAACGGCGGCTTAATGGGTTTTCCGAGGCAACGAGGGGTTTCGACGTGTGCAAGTTCGGTCGCTCATTCAAGACTTGACGGCAGAAATGAAGCAAACAAATCATATTTTAGTACTGATTACGTAAAATTACCATTTAGGTATGTTTTGAACAGTAATGACATTAATCTCAATATTTTATGTTAATCTTATTTTATCTAGTAAGTACATAAAGACCGCATAATCCTTGCCGATTCGAAATCGCATATTGTTGAGCGCGAACAATACTAGATTCATCCGTACCTATATACGAATATCCACTGATTATGCTTTGCATAATACAAACAAAATGTCGTGAATATTTTACATTACTCTAATAAATAATTAATATTGACGAAGTGTTGTCATCCATTAACGAATTTTCCGAAGCAATGCCCATCGTGTCCATTTGGTGATAGATTTAATGAATCAGAATATTAAAGTTTAAATTGCCTTAAAGTAAAAGTTTTTTTAAGAACAAGTTACTTATATATATTTCCATTACTACATTTTGAAGGCAAATTACTGCATCTGGTATCTAAGAAAACTTGCGTCGGGTCAGAATCAGGATACTTAGAAAGCCTTTTTTCGAGAATAAAACTAAAGATACAAACAAAGACTACTTTTCGGTTCTGCATTCCTGTTGTGTTTCTATTATATATACCTACATAATATACAAAGTGTTAAAAAATCAACTCTAAGAATTTTATGGGGTTACTCGGTATCGGAAATTGAACTACTTCTACAACTTTTCGAAATTAGCGTATTTTGTTTATAAACCATACAAATCAAAAAAATATTTTAATTGATTTTATGGCCATAAATAAATTGGCGAATTTCGAAAAGTTGTAGAACAAAATTAGTTCAATTTCCGATACCGAGTAACCCCACAAAATTTTTAGAGTTGATTTTTTAACACCTTACATAAAGAGTTTCCTGATATTCCAGTAGATCTAGGCCTATTGCAAGATTTTTAACTACCTACGAGGAGCTAGTCTATTAGAGTAGTAAGTAACTGAGAAAATTACAAATAAAATCTGAGTTAAATGCTATTTATTAATAGTGTAGTCTGAAATTTAAACATGAAACGTTTTATTACGTCTGTTCTTTGGCTCCAACTGATAGAGATCTCGGACACATTGGCAGGTGTCGCAGCTATTTATCTTTCTATTCAAACTTTCAGATAGTTCAGAAATGGTAGTATTGTTGTTCAAATTTTAAAAAGATTTAAAAATATGCATTTCTGATTTTAAACGTGATTTGTAGATTAATGTTTTTCTTTTTATGCTTTGTTATGTTGTTTTAAATTACGCGTAATACGTAACGCAAAATAAACCTTATAGAAAGGTAGATATTTTTATTTTACATTGCTTATAGATTCAGATTAGCTTAAACATGTTTAAGAAAAGTTCTGCAAATGTGAAATGGTGTTTTCACAGGTTGTAATAGTTTGACATAGAAGATATACCTTGACTTACTATTTAGATTTCTGTGACTTTAACTATGCATTTGTTGGTAGGACGTTGTCTATTCCGGTGAAATATGAATATGGGATACATAAAACTACGTAATATTTAATTAAAAGCACATTTTAATATCAGAATGTATACTGACTCTATACGTTGCACACGATCCCGACGTGCAAACCAAGGCACTAAATAATCGTCAAGAATACGTGTAGAGGCACCAAAAAGTTATCGAATTTATATCTGTACCCGTATCCAGTTGATGTAACTGCTCACTCTTGCGAAGGCAGATGGGTATTCTAGTTCACATCCATCACGTGCCACAAATGAGCTCACGCCAATTAACACTTGCTCTCCTTTCACATTTATCGTTAAAGGTCCTCCAGAGTCACCTTGGCAAATCCCAACTCCTCCGTAGCCGTTTGTGCATATATTTGAGTCTTGCACCAAACTACCGTAGAAAGATCGACATTTTTCTAATGGTATCACGTCTAGCAAAACATTTCTAGCCATTGTGTTTGTGGTGGGATTGGTTACGTCTGAATACCTTCCGTACCCAGCAGCAGTGACATGCTCGTTAGTAAAGTCCATGTTCAAGAGAGATCCAGTCGGCAATGCTATAGGTTGGATCGCACCAGAAAGAGGAACTGGAACTGGTAAATATAGCATAGCAATATCGTTGGCGAAAGTTCTCGAATCATAGCGTGGGTGCACAGCAATTCCTGATGCAAAAACTCTCACGCCTCCATGGAACAGGAATGGTGTACCCAGGACAACAGTGAATCGTCGAGCTTGAAAGTTTCCGTCGAACCAACAATGAGCCGCCGTCAGAACTCTGGTTGAAGACAGAAGTGATCCGCCGCATGCTGACGGAGACGTAAATCCGATTATGTCGATGAGTAAACCAGCGAGGTATGGATGAGCATAGACCGGAGCTATAGCTCCTCCGACGATGCGACCACTTAGCTCCGCCTCTTCCAACTGTTTTATCTTTTCAGCATTTTTGATGCCAACTTTCTGATGCCATCCTACCAATTCCTCGCCCGCATTTTCGTGGGTCCACGTGGAATGAATAAACAATAGACAGATTAATAGAAGTTCGCGCATTGTTGATCTTTGTTGTGTGCCGGGTCAGCACTAGGACTTTATATACCTAACACAAGTTAACATTTATCTACAGTAATTTTTAACTAAAGCTGATAAGTAATAATTAAGCCGATAATGTTTTTATTGCCTACATTTAAAAGGATTAATACTCTCGAATAATTGATAGTTATTTTGTACTAGCCGCAATTCGAGGGTTATCTAAGCAAACACATTAAAAAAAGGTACATAACCACTAATCTTAGGATTAACGTGTAATTACGCAGAAATTATATACATATTGTGTTATAATTCTTATTATAAATTAAAAATCTCTATTGTTATTTTTATCTTACAAGCATTTTAGGAACAGATTCAAAAGATCACTATTAACTCTTGGAACAAGATCCAACTGTTTACAAATTGGAAAATCGAAAGACATTCAAGTGTTTTTTTGGGTGTCCGATCATTTGACAAAAAACAAATAACAAATTTTCATTTGAAAAATAACATTTGACAAAATTATAAGTACTTGATAAATTTATTATTTTACAAACTATTGTTTAATAAACTACTCATTAGACAATAAAGGACATGGAACAAAACGTACCCACCTTGTAGCAAATTGAGACTAGTACCATTAGAAAGGTCTTTAAAACTACATAAATATTTTGTATGGCGACAACTCTGTATCTAATGGGAGAAAAAAGTTATTCGACGTTGAAATATGCAGAAAAGCCTTTGTGAATTCACCCCGCGCGCAGTCAATCATATCCCTTGCCCAATATTCTGCTATAGGTACCTACACATACGTAGGTGTATCTATACACCCTCGTATGCACCTAAACATCTATGCGTATATATTTTACTACCTATAGAGTAGGTTTTCTAATGGGAATTGGGAATGCATGTATGAATGAAGTTACCGGATGGAAAACTAAACAGGAAGACGGGAGGAAGAATACGCTCAACTCTACCGCACTTTCTGAAGTTTAAAGGTTCGCGCATATTATGACGGGCCGCAGCAGATGGGGTCGCAGCGCAAAAATCCGCTCAAATTGCTCGTATGTATTTTATATGAACTATCGCACACTATGCCGGGGCGAAGCGGGCCGTATATTCCGCAGCGGATTTTGGTTGCGTGCGATGCGGCCCGCCCCACCCCGCTGCGCCCCGACATAGTATGCTATAGCAAGCGGATTGGAGTGTACGCGCGCACGTGTTCATTTTACGATATTTGCGTTTTTTTGGTATTTGCGTGCTCCTGTGGTGTTCACAAGAATGGATGAAGAGCTTTTGATTAATTTTGTTCATGGATACAAAGAGCTATATGATTTGCAAGTCTGACAGGGCAGTACACTGTAACTACTCAAAATCAGTCAATGCGCTGCGACCCGGCCCGTCACTAATGTGCTAAGTAAGCATTTTGCGGTGCGCTGCGGCCCGCTCCGCCCCGCTGTGACCCGACATAATGTGCGCGAACCTTAACACAACCGAAAATCCACATTAAACACACAAAGCGGAAGAGAACAAACATGTGCATACGGCGAATGTAGGAGTCATTTTAAATAAAAATATTGAGATTATTGCAAAACTTAAAAAAAACATATAAGGTATTCTATGAATAACTAAATAGAGATTATTTTAATAACTAGGCGGTGCTTAAATGATAATTAATTTAAAAAAAAACACTTTTTACTTAGTTTGTAATAAAATTCGAAAAAATAAACTTCGTTAAATGTTTTTAAACTTTCGCGATTTGTACACATTATAAAAATACAGATTCGGGTCTAATCGCGTAAAAACTTAAAAGGCACTAAATACCTTTTTATCCCGACGTTTCGGCCGAATTACACCGGCCGTGGTCACGGGTAGACTGAAGTTGCGGAGCAGTTGTCATCTTCGTGAAGCAAAAGTATTTTCATCTACCCTCACTCGATCTTGATTTTTATTTTATTTTATTAAGTTATCGTCGGTACTTCGACACACTACACTAACGACGTCTTTACACTCGCCTAAACCGTCCCGTCTACGGTAACACTTGCTGATGACCGGATTCCACGATGTTGACAATTTATATCCATCTTCCCGATTGAAATTCTTGTACTTCTTAATTTCAATCGCTTCACGTACGATTCTGGGATAATAGTGACGATCGGTGGAGAGGATTTTTGGACAGTGTAGTTCTATCCAGTGATTGGAACCGGACTCCAGAAGGTGCTCGGCTATTGCGGACTTATTGATCTGGCGGTTTTTGACTGCGGCGATATGTTCCTTGACCCGTTCTGCTATTGTTCTTTTGGTCTGCCCGATGTAAGAACTACCAACTATAAACTTCTACACAACTCTTTTTCTACTTCTACTACAACTATAAACTTCGTTGTCCTGCAAATGCTTGGGATGAAATAATCCTTGAGAGCAACAATACCATTTAGTGATGATGTTTATTTTGTGTACCTTAATAAATAAACCAACTGTACTTAATTGAATTCATGCCGTTTTAATTAATATTTTCCGTAGCAAAAAGTAAACCTTAGGAAGCTGGGTCAGTCTCTCTCTATGAAACAGAACGACTGGTTATTCATTGAGCCTATAAAACAATTATTATAACACTACTTAAATGATTGAAAATGCAAAATAGAAGTGATCATAACTTCGGTCTCCCATTCATTCATTCATTCATTTTTGAGTTGTTCACTTATGCCTCTTCTAAATGACACCTAGTCTAAAATGCTACAAGGTGGGTACGGGTTCCAAACAAAATTACCCATTGTTCTTTACTAAAAATAAATTATTATGCTAAAACATTAATTTACAAATTTATTATTTTTTACACATGTTAGTTGGCAAAACAATTTAAAGCATAAATAACATTTGAGAAAATGCATTGCTTGGTAAATATTTTATGGGGAATTATTAATAGGGCGAATAAATAATATATAGAAGACTGTTAATGAGATACTTTAATACTAAACCGAGCGGCATTAAAATATAACTAAAACTGAAAAAAATTAACTGGCGATAATTAATGAATGACTAAAATTCGTAAAATGAACTACTATCAGTGGGAAACAGTTAATCTAAGCTAACAACTAAAATTCCAAGTGTCCGAATTAAATACTAATTTGGGCAAAAAAAATACTGAGTGAGCGAAAGAAATACTGAGTGGGCGAAAGAAATACTGAGTGAGCGAAAGAAATACTGAGTGGGCGAAAGAAATACTGAGTGGGCGAAAGAAATACTGAGTGGGCGAAAATATACATTTCCTTACCCCGACACGGATAGGTTAGGTTCGAAGGGGATGACGGGTGCTAGAGTGAGCGAGCGAAGCGAGCGAACGAAGCCCCCGTTATCCACTTCGTGTTAGGTTACTTTAAATCCTGCAGACAGAAATAGGAGCCCCGCCCAGCGGGGCTCCGTCGACGCTCCTTTGGAAACCCAAACAACCTTACAACAATAATGTGAGTGAAAGTTCGCTTAAGAATTATTATGCTGATCGTTCTGAATAACTAGTACCTCAAATTCGTAATTTTAAGTCGCCGTTTTCAATATTTTTGTTCGCCCTCAGTCTTTCGCCCACTTAGTATTTCAGTACGCCATAATAATTTATCTTCTAACTTTTTGTATAATCACCAATTTGGCAAACGAATTATTTAGTCATGTGATTATTATTAAAATAATATTTTAACAGTTTAATTATTTCCTAAGTAAAATATTTGCGAAACCTGTATTATGTCAAATGATTGTTTTTAAAGTAATATGTTTGCCAAATGAAAGTTTGTCAAATGATTAGTTTTTCAAACGTTGTTTGTAAAATAATCTTTTGTCATACGTTTTTTGTAAAACAATAGTAAACCGTTTTTTTGCTGTAAATGATATAAGCCATATATGTACATTGCGATGTATTTTTTATCCTGTACCAACACGCCTTTTATCCTGTCTCACTGTTGGACAAAGGTCAAATAGATTTATAAATCGCAGATACTTCTGGGATTTCCTTTGTTTATGAACCTTATCTAAAGCGTATATAATTATTAGTGAACCAGTAGACAGACACGCCTCCTGAGGGCGACAAAATCATAGAATCGCTCATTACCAAATTATTCGCACGCTATCTCCTTCGAGATTTAGCTTTCTTCCCGTTTAGACACGACTAGTGAAGGCGAGATGGGTGGGAGTCGGCCCGTGCGAAAACAGATAATTATTTTGTCTTTCTAAACAAAGTGGACACTAGATAGACCGGTAAAAAGATTATAATTTTAAGAAATAAACAAACTAGATCAATTCACTCTGTGTTGAGTTTGAGAAGGACATTTTTCTTAGTTCTAGTTTTATTATTATACCTAGATACATAATATAATCCAACACTACCATTTGTGAATTCGAAACATTATAAGAGTTTAAAAATAAACTATCTTTCTTAAATGTAAAGTAAAGTGGTAAAGTACATTTCTTTCGTAAATGTACTTTACCGATTAGCTGATTTTCCTTTATTCTATTTTGGTCACATTGTTCAGGTCCACTAAGTAGCATTCTCGTTGTTCACTTTCACCTGTAATAGCTGTTGATTTACTACCACTGAGTGAGGTATTTCCTTCCGGGACCTTTTCGGTGCTCGATTAATCATTTATTACGTTTTAGAGTTCGGATTACCAACCATTTTGGGGTCTGCGGCTTGATCTGCTATCCTGCTGATAGCCAATCTCTCGATATTTTTAGAATACTTTCTATTAGTTGATACGAATTTGTTGAATTGTAAGGGTCGATTTTTCAATCGTCAGGTGACTTTTATCTAACGAACAATTTTGACGCTTTGACAGATTTTGTATAGAAAATATTTCAAACCACCATAATTATATATCAGATAAAATTATCTGACGATTGAAAAATCGGCCCTTACAGAACTTGTTTCCAAGTTTGAGTTCTTTGTCGTTTTTAGTACTAATTTTATCATAGAGAACTAAGTGCTGCTTTGTTTGTAGATCCTTAGATTTTGCTATATAGAATGTATATAACGTATTTGGGTAACCTTACATACTGACACATACGTATAAGGTATCGGGTAACGGAAACGGATCCTCCTCAATAAAAACGAGACCGCGATATTTGTTGCTCGACCCCCAACTTGATAAATGATCGGACAGCAGAAATAACCAACACATTTCTTCACGAAAGAGAACAACAATTTTAACACAAGGTTTTACAAAAGAAACCTGGGCGATATTTTATTTGCGTTATATACAGAGAATTAGAAAATATTACTTGAGGAGTGGGTAAGAACAGACATTTTTCTTGCAGCATTTTTGTTGCTAACGCTGCGTTTATTCAAGTCAGAATTCACCGAATTTGCTCTATTAGGCGAAAGCAAATTCAAAACCTAATCAACCTACCATTTCCGATTCGAAATACCTCTATTCCATTCAGCAATCCGTATCTTTCAGGCAGGATTGCTTAGCTAACTCGTGTGTTTAAATTTAGCTTATTAGCTAAAGGTATAAGGTTCAAAATGGTATAAAGTTTGTGCTGTCAGATTTTAATGGTATCTACGTGTTTATCTAGTTTTGTATGCGTCTCACGCGGTGGCCGGCCTTCAGCGTGCATTCTAATAGATCGCTAATGATGATTTTTTGGGCGGTAAATGGATGCTTTTATAGGTACTATCCTGTGGCAGCACTCTTGCATTTGTATTCAGGCTTTAGGGGAAAATAATTGACAAACCTATAAATAATTTACAGACAACGAAATATTTCAAACAAATTATTTTAAATCTAAGTTGATATCACTCATAGATATAGCAACGCGGTCACTTACCGAGTCGCTGGCCGCGTTGCACTAAGATATCGCTCAACAGTGTTTGGTCAGTAACGATGATTGACAATGTAGTTTAGGCCAGTACCGTACGTACGTTACCGTACAGGGTATAGGTAGATAGTATAAGTTTACGCTAAACGTCCAAAATCTAGCTTAGTTATAGCCAAAATTAAATTGGACTAGGCTAAACTGGTGATTCATTAATAGCTCTACATATTTTTGTCTATTTTAAACTTAGAGCAAGGTAGCTACAACGATGCGATTCTTTTAAAAGAGGATTACGCGATAATAAAATAACCTAGAGTACCATTAACAGGAAAACAATCTTATGTGTGTTTTATTGTATTGTTAGTTGCTTATCACCGCGAGTCGTATGAATCAGCGAAGCAAAACGGTTTATTGTTGCAGGCATGTACTAAGAGGCTGATAATGATGAGCCGTGATCTAATAGTGCATAAGCATAATCAATCCATTAATGTCCCGCTGCTGGGCATGGGTCTTTTCTCAGAATGAGAAGGGTTTAAGCCTTAGTCCATCACGCTGGCCTGGGGGTCTACTCCCTAATCACGAAGTCCGTAGTTTCGGCCTTAGTTACGAGCGTTTCCTACTCCCTATCACTTACGGACATACGATTATTTCAGGGCCCGAACTAAGAATGAATGACAACACGATTTGACAGTTGTCCCTACTACCGATGTGTTTTTGCCCGTCCGAAAAGTTGAACTTGACACTCGTTTTGTTCACTCCTACGTTTCGGGCTACTTTCGGACGGGCGATTTACTCCGTTGACGGACTTAGGGAGTAGGGCCCCTGGTACTGATTGGTGGACTACACACACCATCGAGACCATTTTGGAGCCCTCTCAGGTGTGCAGGTATCTTCACGATGTTTTCTTTCACCGTTAACGCAACTGGTAAACAAATTCTGATGTGCATATGAATTCAACAGTACCGTGTGGTGCCGGACGTAAAGAATAGCACTACCCCATCTCTTCCCGTGGGTGTCGTAAAAGGCGCCTAAGGGATTCCCTTGAGGATGGGCAGCAGCGTTCTCTGAGTATTTTAACTACCGTACTGCGATCGCCAACCCGCCTGCCAAGCGTGGCGATTATGGCAAACCCCCCAACACGGACCACAGGACCGGTGCATATCGCGATGCTTGGGGGAGGCCTATGTCCAGCAGTGGACGTCATTCAGCTAAATAATGATGATGATATGAATTCAAAAAGTCAGAGGTGCGGGCCTGAATTGAATTCAGGCTCTCCTGCATAGCAGGCAAGCGTTCAACCGCTGCTTCAGTGAAGCACAGTATGACCCGTCTTACAGACTCAACTCTATAAATATGAAACACAATTTCAGGACCTCGGACGATGACAAAATTGTCTTAGTTCCGAGTCCATTTAGCTGTTCATTTGTGATCAGTATGCAGGGATTTGACGTTTATTTCAGGTCCAAATCGATCGCTCCGTGGTTTATAATATACCGCAGAGGATTTAAAATTGCATAGCTTAAAGACTTGATGTGTTGACATTCATTTGTCTAGAATTGTATGCAGATACGTTTAGACCTTGCTATGAAAATACCGGTGAAGAAAATCAAAACCTAAAATAACCTACGTAAGGTATAAAATGCATCTAGATTTAATACAGACCAAACTTAACAGAGCGTAGTTAAATTTGGTCATTCGGTGTGCTGTTAAATTGAGATTCATTTCTTCCTATTTATACTGAGTCGAGATAACAAAAATAAATGAAATATTACGTAGTACGTGGATTTTAAATTTAAACAACAATAATTATTTCTGTATGAACGTTACTATCAGGGTAAACAAAAGTTAATTAATTTGTCACAGCTAATAAAATTAAGCAGTGGTTGATTGTGCTTGATAAAGTGAAAAGTACATTGCATTACATCGCATCGTATGGAAATCAATAGGTAGTTATAAAATATGTACCGATGCTATACATATTTATCGATTGGTGAGGTTTGAATTTCGATCAGATTCAGAATAGCGGGAGATAAGAATAATTGAGTCGATTCCACATGAGTAGATAAACGGAACAGAGACAAAGCTTCATACAACCGCGCAAATCGGTTGCACTACTACAAGCACGCGGGGCATGTGTGCGTGACCACTGGCCGCTTGTCACGTACGCGGCGAGAAGTTGACAATCTCAGGGTTAGTGCGACACACGTTGTTTGTTGCTAGTTGGAATATTTTAATGTAAAAACGTGGTATTTCATTATTGATAATGGTTTTTTATTGTACTGTGTGTATGAATAATACTTGAAAAAATAAAAATATATCATACATTAACTATTACGGAGTAAAGCTGTGAGTTCCAAATTAAAAAAAAAAGTTGTTCTTATGGATTTTTTATTTAATTAATAAAAAGAAAACCGAATGCCTATTCCGTCAAAGCGAAGGCAGAGGAGTTCTGATAATTATACAGCCACAAGTTTGTGATGACGGTATTTAGCGCCATTAAGGCCGTGGCCCCATGTCTACGGTGCGGCGCCGGCCGCCGTGTGACGGCGCGGCGGCGCCGCGCACGGTGCCGCGTACGGCGCCGTGTAGGTTGCACGGTACACTGCTGGCTGGCGTGAATATGACATGTCTAAAATTGCAATATTTCAGGGCGGCCATTTTAAAGCTTTGACCTCTTTTGGTAAATCGGTAAATTATTTTAACGTATATTTTAGTTGTTTTAAAATATACAGGATGTTAACGAATTCGTATAATTCCTTAAAACCATATGATCTGCTACTGGTGTAGATTGTCCCGGCATGGAAATTAGGCAGATTTAAAAAAAAAACCTTTTTTGTTTATGCGGTACCTATAGCTAAGTGATCGAATCTAAACCACAGGATTCAGTAAAATACAAATGTAAATGACGTCAACGTCAAAATCCAAGATGGCGGCTGTGAAATTTTACAAAACATGCATCATTGGTGTCGTTTCCGTGGTTTTCGGGGGTGCTGATGACGAAAATGAGGTCAACGTCAAAATTCAAGATGGCGGCTGTGAAATTTTACAAGATACGCATCATGGGTGTCGTGTCCATGGTTTTCGGGGGCGATGATGACGAAAATGAGGTCGAAATCAAAATCCAAGATGGCAGCTGTGAAAGGAGATTGCCCAAACACAGTATCGCTATAAAGTAAAAGAGTATGGCTATAAAAATATATTGATAAATTATAAATCATTTTTTTAACTTCTCTTAGTTCACTCGGTCGAAATCGTATGTGGCATTTAATAATTTGTATTTATTAGTTATTTATTGGATTTTATTGCATACTTTTAAAATGGCGTATATTAGTGAAAGCAGTGTTGCCAATTTTAAAACTTCCCCATAATCGATCGTATGGGATAGCATAAGGACAGAAGCTGAGTTTTAAAAATAATTTCAACATTTTCAACTATGTAATTTTTCCTCCTTATTAATATTACTAAAATAGTTTTTTTTAATTAACATCTTTAAATAATATTACTTTACTAATTAAATCTTTTTTTAGTAGACAATTCACTTACGATCAGGGTGATTTAGATTAACTGTTGGTAATACTGTCACGGCCAATGTGAAAGGAGACTTGCATCTATGATCATGAATAAAAATTATTAAAAAAAACAATGTGAAAGGTGAGCTATCAAAAGTGTCACTGTCAATTTGTCTAACAAACAAATCATTGTGTCGTTTTTATTTGATAAATAATTGTTGAGTTTGTTGTGCTAATAAGTAACTTATCATTGCGTTGAGTCCGTGTCCAGTCTCGTCTTCAGATTCCTGCACGATTAAGAACTCTTTTGAAGACCATTCTACTGTTCCTGTGCTGGTGGTGTGGATTGTGTAGAACGTTTTTACGACTACGGTCCGTGTCGTCTATGCAGTACCACCAAAGATTTTGTGGTATCTAAGTTGGGCTCGATTTAGGTCTGTTGAGCCGTCGGCTCCGTTTTTAAATGACAAATTTTATGAATATTATATTATTGACCAATAAAACTATTTCATTGCTCTATTCAAGCATTTTTATTTTCTACTTCCTATATGTACACACGGCTACACATCAAGCTATACATTTCCAGTTTACACTGACCTCTCATTGTAAGGAAATCCTATACAATACGACTGGAAACGTATAGCTTGATCTGTTGTAGCCGTGCGTACAAACCTACTTTCAGCATAACCTACCTATGAAATATTATTTATTTGGGATCATTCATTGATTTCTTGAATCTGTTTTTGTTGTCTTATGTGAGTTCAAATCATATTGTAGTAAAGGACATATTTTTTTGGTGAAAGGTTTGTTACAAAACTAACCTCAAAACTGAACAGAAAATGAAAGAACAACAAAAACCCCACAAAATAAATTGACAATATTTATTTCCTATGAAAGTACGATATCACCCCTCTTTTAAATGCAATTTATGCCACCATACAAACATTTTTGATGCGCAACGACGGTCAGAAGAGAAATGGGCATTCTCCTTTTACAAGATATGCATCATTGGTGGCGTTTCCGTGGTTTTCGGGGGTGCTGATGATGAAAATGAGGTCGAAATCAAAATCCAAGATGGCGGCTGTGAAATTTTACAAGATATGCATCATTGGTGTCGTTTCCGTGGTTTTCGGGGGTGCTGATGACGAAAATGAGGTCGAAATCAAAATCCAAGATGGCGGCTGTGAAATTTTACAAGATATGCATCATGGGTGTCGTGTCCATGGTTTTCGGGGGCGATGATGACAAAAATGAGGTCGAAATCAAAATCCAAGATGGCAGCTGTGAAATTTTACAAGATATGCATCATTGGTGTCGTTTCCGTGGTTTTCGGGGGTGCTGATGACGAAAATGAGGTCGAAATCAAAATCCAAGATGGCGGCTGTGAAATTTTACAAGATATGCATCATGGGTGTCGTGTCCATGGTTTTCGGGGGCGATGATGACGAAAATGAGGTCGAAATCAAAATCCAAGATTTTATCTTGTAAAATTTCACAGCCGCCATCTTGGATTTGACGTTGACGTCATTTACATTTGTATTTTACTGAATCCTGTGGTTTAGATTCGATCACTTAGCCATAGGTACCGCATAAACAAAAAAGGTTTTTTTTGTAAATCTGCCTAATTTCCATGCCGGGACAATTTACACCAGTAGCAGATCATATGGTTTTAAGGAATTATACGAATTCGTTAACATCCTGTATATTTTAAAATAACTAAAATACATACGTTTAACTAATTTACCGATTTACCAGAAGAGGTTAAAACTTTAAAATGGTCGCCCTGAAAAATTGCAATTTTAGACATGTCACATTTACGCCAGCCACGGAACTAACATGCGGTGCACCGTACACGGGGACGGCGCCGCACCGTAGACATAGGGCCACGGCCTTAATAAGGAAAATTGTCGTTGAACTATTCGTATTTGTATTAGTTAAACAAATTGGTTGCAATACTATTATTATTTATTAAACATGAAAATAATAGGCTATCGCATTACGTAGGTAAGCAGTCTGGAACTACAAAATCTGTCCGTTTTCTGTTCGAAATCCTGGGTTAGATTTAGATAATGCTCAGGAATGTGGTGATATGTAGCTTTATTACAAAGATGACTAAGATAGACCGAAGTCGAGTAAGGCTAAATCCGCCGCCATATTAACAGTAAGGAAAAGAGAGAATAAGTAGGTATGACTGGTATGATCAGTTGGAAGAAATTCTCATACTAAATATATGGAGGGAGCGAAAGACAAAATTTTCAATATCTGGCTTTTCTTTTTCCTGAAGTTATTTATATTATTTTACTCTCCATATAGCCTAATTTTGATAATAGCCTTAAATTTTTAAATATCTCTTAAATTGACGAAAAAATCGTCTGTTGGCACTTAACGATTCCGCCCTGTATATACAATCTGCCTGTCGAATGTTGATATCGCGATGCAGGATAGTTCGCATGTGGGGTGATAGATGTCGCCACACTATCATACTGAATAATAAAACTATGTAACAAATGCTTAGTTTAATTTGTTTTGAACTATTGTGACAACCCTACCAAAATAGGTAACAGTTTTGCACGTTCTTAAGAAGCTTTGTCTCTGTTCCGTTTATCTACTCATGTGTCGATTCTGTCCTCTTCGTAGTAGTTACGGTACGTTTATTGGTTTTGGAATCAATTAAGGTTTTTTTTTCGTAATACTTTTTTTTTTTTTTTTATAAAAACGTTGCCCCACACTAAGATTTCTCTTGTATCGTGGGTGCGTTTACAGACACAAATCTCACAAACAAACGCCCAGACCCGGAACAACCATCTGTAGGCCATACAAATTTTTGTTCCGTGTGGGAATCGAACCCACGACCCGTAGCGCAGAAGCCAATCGCTTAGCCACTGCACCAAACGTGTCAACTTCTTCATGGTTTGCGCGTGGATCATGTTTACTTTACTGGAAATAAACGCATTTCTAATTGAAGTGCATCATGTAGAAGACACCACATCACGGCACCGATATTAAGGGCTAGAGCAGGAGCAACAGCATCTATAGTCAAGAAATATCTTTTTGGATAGGTACCGCGATCATTCACTCAACCTTTTGCAAGAATAGATAAAGGTAATGCCGTGGTGATGGCAGATATTTCCATTTTACAATAATATTGATAAACATACCAGCGTTGCCAGATATTTTTTTGGCAAAGCCGGATTTTGATACTTTTTGAGTAAAAAAGCGGGATTTTTTCGTCGAAAGCGGGACATAGTAAGAAAACTTATGTAATCAGTAGTTTTTAAATACCTACTTATCTTTTTATTTGAGTTTTAAATTATGTTTACCTACATGACACTAAATAGCAAAAATAGCCCTAGAAAATGTATTTTAATGAAAATACGTTTTGGTACTTTAACAACAACTGTCTAGTTTACCCTATATAACTATAGGGTAAACTAGACAGCTGAGTCTTCAGAGGAATATACATAATTATAAACCATATTATACCTATACATACAATATAATTAAGTCAGAATTATTTTTAAGAATTGCTTGTTCATATTTCTGTCGAGTAGTAACCTCGAAAAGCGGGACTGAGCCTGTCCCGCGCGGGACATTTAATTTTGGTTCCAAAATCGGGACGTCCCGTCAGAATCGGGACGTCTGGCAACGCTGAAATATACAGTCATATTGTTCGCATTACAAAAGAAGTACTTACGGAAAACTGTGAGTTGTTTTTCAGTGGAGGCTTTCGTGTAGATCGGTGTGTCGAGTGACACCTCGCACGAGTAGCTGCCACTCGCCGCAAAATCCAAGTTCTGCAGGATTATAGAGTTTTCCGTCGCTAAGGCGATCTGAAATGAAGCAAACAATTCAATTAGTTCGAGATAGTCTTTATTTTGTTGCAATTAGCTTGGTTTAGCGGAACTATCTTTTCTATTCGTAATCTGTTTAATGAACAGTGCGTATAACATAGTTTCATCATATTAACCCGTGTTCGTCCACTGCTGACCAGGGCCTTCTCATAAACCGCTAAAAATAAGGATACTGGCTTAGCAAATAGATGGGTGCTCAGAATATTGATTTTTAAGGAGTAAGAATGTTGCTTGACTCTAAGTTTCGTTCTCTTCCCTAAGTTGACTATTATTTTATGTAATAGTTAGGCAAACAGGCCGGCCGCCTACCTGATGGAAAGTGATTATCGCCATCTTTATAGGGTGGATTCTCAAAAGGGGCACAATTTTTTATTAACAAATCATGATACGGGAATTCTGTAAAGAAACAGTATTATGATTAATTTACACAAACTAAATTCACGGGAATCCGTTAGATACGAGAAGCACAGGACCAGTCGATGTGGCGATGCTTGGGGGAGGCCTATGTCCAGCAGTGGACGTCTTTCGGCTGAATGATGATGATGACACAAACTAAAAAATCCAAAAGAAACTACTTCTGCTGTTGAATGTACATAGATAGATACGTTAGTTCAACTTAAAGAAACTTTTTCAATTTTGTTGTTGTCGTTAAAAAAAGAACGAATGTCATTAAGTTAAAAGGTAAGCGGTACACAATATATTCACGCTTACGACGAGGTAGTTCAACAGGTGGGCAAGGCACTTATCATGATTAGGTATTTTGAATAGGATAAGGAATATGTAAGTAGTTATTCGGGCAAAGAAATCGATTTCCCGGTAAGCTTAGTAAAGCTTTGCACTGGATTCACGTTTCTAAACGTCGCTCGCTCGGTCGTTCGTCGTATAATGTTTCGTTTAATATTTTATTTTAAGTACTGAAATTTTTTCGTAAGCCAAGATGGCTTAGATTCTCTGTTAGTTACCATGCTCATTTCTATTGTTTAAATTACGAGTCCACAAATACCTGCTATCAGGTATACTTACTAGTAAAGTACTGCTGCTATCACACAACAAACAAACAATACAGGTGTGACGACGTTTACATAAATGCATATTATAGAGGTCCAGGCCCCAGTGACACATAGGTACATTGATCCCACCTGAATCGGTTATGACAAACTCCTTTCAGTACCTACAGGGTGTAAACGAATTCATGTAATTGCTTCAAACCACATGATCTATTAATGGTATAGATTAACCCCGCACGGGATTTAGATTGATTAAAAATAAAAATACTTACACTTTTTATTTCCCAAATATTATTTTTGATGTGATAGAAAATTTCGATGCCATGCATACCTACATGAATGAAAGCACGGCGACACAGCTAACGGGAACGACTAGCGCGATATCGTTCCACGAAGTCAGTTAAATCGGGACGCTGAAATTACTCAGATACAGAATACTATGTTTCGTTTCATGAAAACTTTTTATGTTTTTTTGATTCTGAAAAAACCTACCTGGGTCAATCAGTGTCACCAGTAGATCACGCGGATTGTAGAAATTACACAAATTCGTTTACAGCCTGTTTCTATTATAATGTAGTAAAATAATATCAAAGCATACGTAGTAATGCAATCCAAAATATCAATGGAATGGAATTTGTAACCTCGACTTAGCTAGTTTAGGCCTTCAGACAATTCGCTCGTATATTCACAATTCGCTAGATTGACCTGGAAGTGAGGTCGACCTGTTACGCCCTCCTGCGGCGGAATGGAACGAGCAATGTGCATGCAATGGAACCTACCTTAGGCACGCCGAATTAATTTAAGTGCGCTTTTGCATTAGGTGCATACTGCTTGCTGTTAGCACACGTTATACTCTTTATTATAACTTTTGCGAGTCCATAAATGTGTGGATAGCAAAAGCTACGTTTAATCGAGTAAGTTGTTTTATAAAAGTACGTTTGCATATTTATTTTTGGGTCAGAAGCTCGGTTTTTGGTGTCAGTTTCACGAAGGGACACCTCCGTGTGCCTGTTACTTTAATGATTTGAAGTACACAGTGTGTATGGTAAGGTGGGGCTGCGTTAAAAATGTTTTTTTTGTATCTTGATTAGTGAAGGACCTACTCAAGTGAGCATGATTTTGCGTGGAAAAGTCATGATATTTTTTATTGACCCAGATATGTGTACGAGAGCCTTTTCCCCTAAATAGCATGAGTTTCCAAGTTGAATTAACTGAAGCACAGCACAGTATCTAATTTAAAAGATAAGTGTTGAAAATTACATTTAAACTAAAGTAAGTGAGAGCGAAACAGGCCACGCTGCGGGAAAATAATATTCAATAATGAGAAAATTAACTTGGAAAGTTTTACTCTGTTGTAATAACACAACTTGTATCACGCCTACACTTTACTTACTTAATGGAATTTTGATTTTTACTTTATGTCGACAAGATTTTCTATATTATTTCGGGTCTTCTGAAATTTGATTAAGCCATATCTTTTAGCACTTACCGGCTTTTTAGTAATGAACTAACTACGACTCTGTACACCACCATATCCTAAAAAGTAGTAATAAAAATACTTTCGAAAGGATATGTGAACATTCCAGCTTGAATTGTCGACAGAAAGGCGTTTAATTCATTAAGATCTATACAATTAAGCGGCGAACAAGCGAAAAGGCGCCTGAGGAAAACCTTCCTGTACGGTGGCAATAGTTTTCTTTTTATTTCGAAAAAAGATTTCCGTTAATTAAGTTTGTACCTGTCTGAATTTTAGCGTAGATGAAATTAAAAGACTTCAGTATGTTCCTACCTTTTTGAAATGTTTTCTACAAAATTTTTGGTCCTATGGGACGCAGTTGCGAGTTCCATTTATGCGAATTTTTACAAACGGCTATGCGGTACATATTTTTATTTTTGAGAAAGGAAATGCACGCCGTTATAATTCTTAAAAAAACAACAACTAAAAGTTGTTAAACTACTTATCGTAACGGTTCGAAAGTATATTTCCAATGTCTTCTTATTCTTAGCCTTATGGAATATTTTTACCGTAGCAAGTAGGTATTAATATCGGGACTATAGTATGCATTGACCGCTATGGTTTCTACGATGAGATAGCGACTAGCAGCGACCTATGTCATTACTTATGCATCGGCGTTATCTTGACCCCACATCAATTGCTGGGTAAGGCCATAAGAGGTTATTGCTGATAGGGGAAACTAAAGTGACAACATACCTTCACACATACACGTTATCACTTCCCCATCTCAACCTCAGGTAGCAACTGAAGCCTGCAGCAGCCAATACGTAAAATGTGCCAATATTTCTGAGCGTAATCATATTATTTTCAATATGAAGTTCGTATTTATGCCGAATAATGTTAAACACATTTTCAGTTCATGGTTTTCGAGCTCGCTACAAATTGAACTTTTTATTGCCGCTTGTAATTAATTCCCGTGGGATTACGGTAATATTGACTTACTACGGAGATTAAATTTATTTAATTATAGACCTTCTTATAAACTAGATTTTACTAATTATCTAAGGCCTTTTTATCGATATCCCATAGTAAGACCTTTAACGATTTGTAATTTGTCTCAACGAATTGGTGAAACAAGGTAGTATAGACATGAGATAGTTTATGATCTAACACATTACAATGTTACATTTGAACGGCACAACAACATAACCTTTTAAACTGGAATGTGTTCAACTATAAACAACAAAATACACTAGCTACCAAACACTTGTCTGTGGTACGAGAACAGATCTAACTAAAGTCGTATTGTGTGGTAACCCTAAGGTAACGTTGACCCGGAAAATTAACTCCACCCGCGCCATTACCCAGCCAGCACCTACGTCTGTAAATTTTTAAGGCACGTTCACATATTCAAGATAATTTCTGAAAGTGAAAACTATACTTAGTATAATCTTGAATAGTATGCTTATTAAGTCAAAGTTTTTTATTTCAAATAGACCAGATTACAGGCACTTTTAAAACGTCAAAACTAGGTGCACGGTTCGTAGTAGTGCGTATAATTTTGAGTAGTGCGTTTATAATCTTGAGTAAGTACGATTTTAAGTAGCGAACGGATCAGAAAGTAGTGTGTGAGCTGCTAATACTTGTTGAGGTTATACATACCTTGTAATGAATAAATAAAGAGGGTAAGAAAAAAAAAAACTTAACACTTTTCGTATCACTTTGCTGTTCGTCTGTCAGTCCGTAAATACCGTTTAGGTATAGGGTTCCGTAATCAACAAGGAACCCTTATAGTTTCGCCGTGTCCATCCGTCCGCAGGTTAGCTCAAAGACTCTTAGTACTAGAAAGCTATAATTTGGCAAGGATATACATATTAATCACGCCGACAAAGGGGTAAAATAAAAGCAGAAATTTTTTTTTTACTGTTCCTCCTTTACACTTAAAGTGGGGATGTTTTTTTTTTCGACTGCCCCATGGTGTGGGACGTTGTTGGATAGGTCTTTCAAAAATATTGCGGCTTTGTCACTACAAGTTTTCGATTAAGGGATCTATTTCTGAAATATTAAGCTTTAAAGTGCTAATGTTTGTTAGAGTCAAGTGTACCCCCCCTTGCCAGCTAAACGGCTAGTTTTGGATATGTGAAAAAATTCACGGTAGTAGTATATACAACGAAGTTAAAAGGAAACCTATCACAGCTAAGTAGGTTTTGCAAGTTTACGAGTAATAGTCAATCAACTTATAAAATGTACTTGGAAAAGTAAAAATTTCGTACAAAATCCACTGAAAAATTACTAAGCCCTCTTCTTAGTCCGCATTATTGTGCAACTACGGAACCCTATTACAGCGCGTGGCCCGACACGCACTTGGCTGGTTTTATTATAAACTAATACCAAACACAAAAGTCTACAGCCTAGGTCCTGTAAAAAAGTTATCAAGTTTCTAACTCAATGCAAAGAATCTTTTCTTTAAAATACACTTTGGAAAAAGGCCTTCTAAAGTGTATTTTCAACTCACTGACTAACTGACACTTTAAAACCTATAGGGTATTTGTGCTTTTTTTTGTTTGAAAGCTAGTTTAATAGACATGGTTATACTCGTAGGCTATTTTTTTATGGAAATCGGTTCAGCCGTTGCAAGGTAATTAGCTCTTTTCACATTATGAGTAGAGATCTCCGTCATACGATGTAGGTATTTTTATTTCACTTGAAATGTCTAACATATGTGCAAACCTGGTGGCAATACAATATTAGGGTACCATTGAGCTGGGTGGGGCCCAATTCTCCTAAAATAAATTGTTGCCAAACGCAATCGAACCACAACCGTCAGTCAGTTTTTGTTTTCGAAAACTTTCACAATGATTGATTTTGTTTTTTGTGTCAAACAATTTGATAGCTTTTGAAATTGAGAACTGTCTGAATGAACGGTTCGGCCTTGGTTCGGTTGTGATTTATCAAGATTTATTTTAGGAGAATTAGGACCCTGATCTGATTAAATGGTCGGGTCAGAAGTTGTTAAACTATTCCAAAATAGCTAATAATTAGGCTGACCCATCGATTTAGCCTCATGCGATGTTTTGACAATTAGGACTTGGAAGGCGGCTCGGGTGGCGATCGGCACTCCGCAATCACTAATTGTAGCCCCATCGAGTTTGAGCTCGTATGGTTCGTTGTGGAAAGCACTTTCTCACCGCACTAATAATAACCGCTAACAAGGATCGACAGCCACATTACAATGTCGGGGGTATTATTAAATTAAGTTATGTTACCAATATTTTACCAGTCCAATTTACGGCATGGTTATCTGAAATACGAATTGGTATTTTGCAGAGTGATTAGCGATTCTAGGTCAGCGTTAGAATTTCATGAATAAAAACTAATAAATTAAATTCATAGATTTAAAATTATAATTGGTCTATGTAAACTAATAGTGTAGTAGATTAGGATCACATCGAGATTATAATCGACTCCATCATAATTAATTTATTTTTACTTGTGTTGTTATACCTACAGATTTATGTATGCAAAACTAATCTTTTAAAAGTTTTATTTTATTTTGCCAGAATTGAATATACAGTCTATACACGGTTTTTTTTGTCTTTGTCCGTTTGTCTGTGTCAATCAGTGTTTTATCAGGCGATAAATATGTAATGACTGTTAATGACCATTCCGCCGCGTATTTGCGGCGGCTTCCATTGTTTATCTATTGTGTCTATGTTTCCGGTAATTGATCAGATGAGGCGTTCAAATTCATTTAAAATTTAAGTATCCAAAGTTTTAGCGAAGAGAAGTTATTTTTAAAGTTTTAATCTATGATTAGTGATACCCCCATTTTTAGGGTTTCGTAGTCAACAAGGAACCTTTATAGTTTCGCCATATCCGTCCGTCCGCAGCTTAGCTCAGAGACTTAGTACTAGAAAGCTTTAATTTGGCATTTATATACATACTAGCTTTCGCCCGCAGCTTCGCTTGCGTGAAATTTTGAACCCGTTACATGACGATTTTCCATACAAACTTTCATGCCCTACTTAACTCCCTTAGGGGTTGAATTTCGAAAAATCCCTTCTTAGTGGATGCCTACGTTACAAAAGGAACCTACTGTCAAAATTTCAACTTTCTAACCCCCGCGGTTTACGCTGTGCGTTCATAGATCAGTCAGTCAGTCAGTCAGCTTCTCCTTTTTAATGTATAGATTAATCACGCTAACAAAGTGGTAAAATAAAATCATGTTTTTTTATGTTGCCTCTTGTGCACGTATAGTGGGGATGTCTTTTTTTCTAATCTACCTCATGTTGTGGGTTATATATTAAGCTTTAAAGTGTTAATTTTTGTTACAGTCAAGTGCCCGGGGGGGGGGGGGGCACACTTGACTCTAACAATAAGTGTCCCCCCCTTGCCAGCTAAACGGTTAGTTTTGGATATGTGAAAAAATTCATGGTAGTAGTATATACAACGAAGTTAAAAGAAAAACTATCACAGCTAAGTCGGCTTTAAAGTTTACGAGTAATAGTCGACCAACTTATAAAATGTACTTGGAAACGTAAAACATTCGTACAAATTCCATCGAAAAATTACTAAGCCGTCTTCTTAGTCCGCATTATTGTGCAACTACGGAACCCTATTACTGCGCGTGGCCCGACACGCACTTGGCCGGTTTTACTACACTATTATGCAGAGCTCTTGTGTAGTAGAGTAGCTACTCTACTTTGTAAATACGCATCATTTCGGCACTCGTAAATTAAGCTATCTTGTATCTTTTTTCCTCAGGTTAAGGAAATTAATTCTTTAGAAAATAAATGTCTTAAAATAAAATGTACTTGATAAGATGAGTATTACATTCAACTTTACATTTCAACGTAACGTTATGTTAAAGCCCTGCGCCCACTGACGGGACGGCACGGCAAGGGTTTTTAAGCTCAAACAATTTCGAATCTTATTAATACCTTTTAGATTCTAAATTCTAAAGTTTAGAACTTGTAATTGCATTTTGCAATTGCGAAGCATCCCGCAGTAAGCTAAGCAAATACAAGTAAAGATATTAAAAACGGTTTAAAATTATTTTAATTTAATAAATCCCTTGCCATGGCGCCCCAGCCAGTGGGCGCAAGCCCTAAAAACGTCAATGAGCTTGTTTAATCTGAATAAAAGTTTGTTATGGAATATACCTATATTTCGTATTTAAATGTTTTAATTAAATTTTACACGCCAATAAATGTAGCGCGACTCATAATTGGCGGTTGTACGAGTACCTTAAATAAAATCTACATTAGCAATGATTAAAATGTTTTTCGCTTTAACATTTCGAAATATTGCAATCAAATACTGTCACCGGTTTAATTCCAGCTCATCAATCCAGCTCGCGAGCTTAATTCAGTTATATCCGCTTATGCGATGGCGGTAAACTTTTATGTGAGTTTGAAAACAAAAAGGTTTGATATTCCTGATTTGCAGGCTCGCCATAATACCGGATTGCGATTTCGATCCTTGCACAAAACAGAATAAAAATATGTTAAGAGTCTTGAATCGGATTGTTTGTGCACGTGAGATTCGAGTGTGTAAACGTACAAAAACTCGTTTGTGATCCCGTTAAGGAGTCATCATCTGCCTAGCCTTTTCCCAACTATGTTGGGGTCGGCTTCCAGTCGAACCGGATGCAGCTGAATATCAGTATTTTACATGGAGCGACTGCCTGTCAGACCTCCACAACCCAGTAACTGGGTAATACGATACTCTTGGTAAGACTGGTTGTCAGACTTTCTGGCTTCTGACCAACAGTAACGACTGTCAAAGTTCTACAAATGACAGCCGGGACCAACGGCTTTACGTGCTTTCCGAGGCACGGAGGAAACTCGCTATGGTAAATGGTCACCCATCCACAGACCAACCTCGGCAAGCGTGGCTTAACCCGGAAGATCGGTCTATGCGGCTGTAATTATTTAGCCACGAGCTCCTCGATCCCGTTAAGGAGTATGAGACAAATTAGACTTAAAAAAAACTGCTTCCTTGGTCTAGTCGCAAGGTCGCAAGCGTGACTTCTGAGCGTGAGGTCCTGGGTTCGATCCCCAGGTCGGGCAAAGTGTTATTGGGTTTTTCTGAGTGGAATTTCTTAGTAGCAGCCCGAAGTCTGAATTTGTGCCCGGATGATGGCAATAGGCTCGCCCCCTAATAACATGGGATTTGTAACATAACGGCGAAATGTGGGTGTGCTATATTCCTCTGCCCAACCCTTCGGGAATGCAGGCGTGAAGTTATGTGATACGTTATGTTAAAAAAAACTAGAAACATGACAAGTTGGTCATGGTGACCGGGGAAGCTACGCAAGCAGATTAGTGACCGGGCAATCCCTGTCGCATTGGTGACGCTTTAGTTACATCACTAATTCATCATTAATCCGTCGGTAATAATTACGTGTTCATCTGATTAGGAAATCAGAGCTTCGTCGACCAATGGCCAAGTACACAGCGAGGAGTGGAGGTGGACCTTAAAAGTTTTTTGTATAACTGAGAACAAGCATAGGTATTTACACAAACAATATTTACATAATTACAAATAGAAGTATATACAAATAAAAATAAAAAATATCCTAATAAAACTATAAACTAAAATAGTGCGTCAACATATTCCTCCGCATCGCTGTCGACTGGTAACGTGCCGAGAAGGCTGGCAGTATTGCCACGTTGTATGGCAATGCTTATCCTTTGACCAAGGTAGGGGCCAGCCTTCGGGTCACGGGTCGTGTCGACCAGCCGCCTTGCAAGATCTTTGTATAAAATTTGGGCACTCGGACCCCACGGCCCGAGTGTTTCGACCCCAAACGGCTCGAAAATATAATTACTAATCAAGTTATAATATTTTCGCCGCTTGAGGGCCTCAGCAGCTGCAGCAGCAGCGCCAACACAGCCTACCGAGCTAGGAAGATGAGATGGCGCAAGGGTATCGACGCACGTTGCGTAGCATAGGTATTAAGTATACAATTTGCAATAGAACTTAATGGGAAATTTTACAAAATTCATTGGGTTTTCAGTACACATTCCCCAGTCGAGATAATAATATCCAAACTTAGGCTGGACATCCACCAGAGCTGTGCGAGGAAAATCTGCGGTGTGAAAATGTGTAGCGAGGATGTGAAACGGTGTGACCCTTTCCACAAGAGCTGTGCGAGAAATGTGTAATGTCTTAATAATCATCTACCTCTTCCAAACACCATCTATTGACTGACTGGTAGGCGCATATTTTAAAAATCCTCGCACACATTCCTAGCAACACATTCTTCGTAACACATTCCTCGCAACACATTCCTCGCTCGCATTTCTCGCTTGTTTTGTATGAACAAAAACCTCGCTCCGCTAAGCCCATATCCACCAGAGCTGCGCAGAGCGAAGCTAGGTAAATGAAGTGATTCTATTGGTGCTTACAAAACACATTCCTCGCTACGCAGCTTAGCACAGCTCTGGTGGATGCTCAGCCTTATCCTCCAAACAAAAGTTTTAGGATAACCTCTATAATTTTATAGTTATTTCTGATAGGTAACATTAAGCCCGATTGCAAATTTAATTACTATTCACAAAAACATAGTTAGCTCTATGTACATTTATTATTATTATTCTGCACAAACAGCACTCTAGGGGAAGAACAAAGCTGCAATGAATTTCTGTGAAATTTTAGTTATATGTCAAAGAATTGTATTAATTATGTCTGTCAATCAATGTTTTAAGCGCAGTTCAGCTATATACGCTACGCTATATAGTAAAGCATATTCCGCCATAAGCTATAACTATATAGCATGACGTTCACACTATACGTCATGTCGCAAGTCGGTCTGCTATGTATAGCAAGTTATTTGACGGGTGGCGATCCATCGGGCGACGGCAGGGGTAGAAGTGAGGCGGGGCCGGGTCCAAAGAATCGTATGATATAGTTCTGAAAATCGCTCAAGTGTCGACACAACTTATAAAGTTTATAGCATACCGTTGTGTGAAAGCAAACATTTTATATGGACAAGTCCAATAAAATGTTTGCAAAGCGATCTCGCTGTGCTATACAATATTTGCTAGAAGCTATATATTATAGCGTAGTTTGAACTGCGCTATAAGAAAAAACGATAAAGTATGAAAATCGAATATTATTCCAGATAACCAAAAGTATATTTTAATTGTTAAATAACAGTTTTAGAAGTCGGTGCAATTTTACACTGAACATAATTGAAGGCACCGACTTCTGAAACTGTTAGTTTTATAATATGGTAATTATTTTACTTTTTCTAGTTTTTTTTGAAGTCGATTTTTACTTTTTTTTAAAGTTATTTTATTTTTCGATTTTTAGTGGCGTTAACAGTACACAAACATGCAATTACAGCAATCTCGGGTAATTGGCTTTTATCCATTGAAGAGTTCCATTGTCAATCTCGGAGGATCTTCATCAGATCTTCACCAAATTTAAATGGAACCATTTCGAAGAATACTCTTTCAAACAAAAAAAGAATTTAGCAAATCTGTCTATAAACGACGGAGTTATGCCCGAACATACATAAAAATAATTACATCATCCACATAGCAGGAATCAAAAAAATGCTCACAAAATAAAAAGCACTGAACCAAATTGGATGAAATTTTTATGGGACCAAATGGCAAGTATACTGCATCGAACAAAAACAGAATCACACTAATCGGACTAGAAACCTCGGAGTAATCGGTGTACAAACATAAATAAAAAAAAATACCGACCCAATTGAGAACCTCCTCCTTTTTTTGAAGTCGGTTAATTAGATAGATACTTTAATAATACAGGTAAAATTATTACTTTCTGTACCTTCTTTCAGCAGCGCTCAACCGTAACCGTAATTTACTTAGATTCCCTAATAATAAACGGAATTATACACATCACGCCTGCATTCCAAAGGGTAGGTAGAACTGTATTTATTGTACCTACTGTACACCCTTATTTCAGCGGTGACTGCGAGAGGCCTAGCCAATTGCCATTTATCGGGCACAATTCCAAACTCAGGACTGCTATTGAGAAATTCTTAACACAAAAATCATTTTTCCGACATGGGAATCGAACCGAGGACCTACTGTTTAGCAGCCGCCTCAGCGAGACCAGATGACCAATAAGACAATTCAAACGGAATTCTACGAAAAACGTATTGAAATCATAGAACTGGTCGTCTCTTTAAAAAGAGAGCTTAGAACTAGACAAACCGTAAAACGTTAGTAACGAACTATTCATTGTACAATTTTTGATGGGAAAAGCAAAAAGAAAAATAAAGACTATATTCGACACACGATCTAGTTATGTGTTATCTATACATATAATAAATCTGTAGACATGGCGTGTCTGTACATAGCAAATATTTTGAAAAAACCTGGTTGGGATGTTAAACTTTAACCAACATAACCCATTTTTATCATTTTTGGAATTTTTGTCTGTTTGTCTGTTTATCTGTTTGTCTGTTTGTCTGTTTATCTGTTTATCTGTTTGTTTGTTCAAGCATCACGTAAAAACAACTGGTCCAATGTTGTTGACTTTTATTAATAAATATTGTGCTTATCTCCAAGTAACATATGTTTTTTGTTTCATCGCAATCAGTTCACGCAATCAAAAGTTATGCGAATTTTAAGTTTTCTAGAAGAACTTAGCATGTATTTGTGTATATTTACCATTTCTTTTCAATAGATGGCGTTACGTGTATCAAATCACGTTGTGAGGAAATATAATCAACGAAAATATTACTATTCTCAGTCTACGGAAGGTCTATTGAAATGCTATCCGAAGAAGGTACTAACTAAGCTTTTATAAAAAAAACGAAGATAATGTTATTTAAAATTTATTAGGTACCTATCTATCTCAATGGCAATGGAAGAGAAATACATTCAATTTCTTAAGCGAGTGTAGGTATTCTAATTTTTTTATTGTGCAAGGCAATACGATAGATTAATTTGAAATACTCATATATTTTATTATGAATACTTTAAATACGTATTTATAAATCTATTTACTATTAATAAAATTCAAAGTGCACTTTGTCTGTAATAAATATTTTTCCAAAATTTCGATTCGGTGGTACTATACTATCGATACAGAAACCATAACATTTTTTTTTAGAATTATTGTGTCTGTTTGTCTTTCCGTCCGGACATCCCGTAAAATCCCGTGGATGGATTTTGATGGGACTTTCGCTGATGTGTTTCGTAAAGAGCGACAATTTTGCTGGTACATATATCATCACGCTATTATTCATAGGAGCCGAGCAGCGGAACATTATTTCCACATACTGCGAAGTATAAGCTTAATATTCGGATCGTAAAATCGCGTGATTCGATTTTGATGGACCTGCGCTTATGCTGGTATATAAACTATCACGCTATTGCTCATAGATGCCGAGCAACGGAACATTATTTCCATATACTGCGTAGTATAAGCTGTAGACAGAAGTAAGTGCTGCAGTGAACGGTCGCTGGCTCAGTGTCCTGCATTAAAACCTCACTTTAAAAAAATACACTTTTTGTAATTTTTTTGGAATGTTTTATATATTTTATTTTGTTCATTGTTGTCAGAACTATTCAAAGCCTGTCATTGCCGTTTTATTAAGTTTATTTAAGCCTTAGGTAATGTCCCAAAACACATAGCCATGAAGGGAAAGTACTTTAAATATTAAAAATTGCAAATTTCACTCAAAGGTGACTTCATTTTATTTTTAATAGTAAGAAATATTGCCTGTACTGATTTTTTTGCCTGAACCGGGAATCAAACTGACAAAGCTATACCATCCGGGAAAGAAATGGTTTAAAAGATATAAGTGCCTTGGTGGGACACCTTTGTCTATTATTATAATAAATGGAATACATATACACTATTTAGTTGCTGCGACACAATGTTGTTTTCCGAGTTCCACGCGGACGGAGTCGCGGGCGCAGCTAGTTCAAAAATATGATTTAAATATCTAATATTTAAGGGTTATTTTGTCACTATGCTAGTTTGAAAATTTAGTGCATGTAATAAGAATAATAAATGGAGAAGTTTTTGGCTAATAAACATCCGCGTGGATACTACAATTTGCGAGGTTAAGCTACGCTTGCCGCGGTCAGTCCCTGGATAGGTGATCGTTTGTTACTCATCGAGACCCCTCCGTGCCTCGGAGAGCACGTTAAACTGTCGATCCTGGGTGTCATACGAATACCTATGACAATCGATACGGGTAGTTAGAAGCCCGGAAGTCTGACAATCGGTCTAACCTTAGGATGTCGGCATTGCCCAGTAACTGGGTTGCGGAGTTCAAATGGCAGTCGCTCAGTGTAAAATACTGGTATTCAGCTGCATCTGATTCGACAGGAAGCTGACCCCAAAATAGTTGGGAAAAGGCTAGGAAGAAGAATAAGATTAACGAATGATCATTTTGTACATAGTGATTGACTGCAGTAAGTTGTGCTCTCCATTGTGCTTAACTGGATGGCCTTGCAGCTTAAGGTACTATTCCGAACCGAGCTGCCAACTGCAACTGCCGACAGCACGTGGAGTGGCTAGAGGTGACGCTGGTGTGGCGAGTGTCGTGCGTGGTGCGAATTCATGCAGTCGCTGCATGTGCTGTCGACAGTTGCCGTTGGCAGCTCAGTTCAGAATAGTACCTTTAGGAAAACAGGCGTCCCAATAGATCTTTGCAGGTCATTTTGATCATGGGGCTCCGAAGGATGCCGTCTCGTTATTCAAATACGCATATTTATGGCTCCGTGATCCTTGGTACGTAGATAAAGTCCGATACTTCTGCCATCTCCAATCTAACTCGCGTGAAGCACGCTTTAATCAAGCAAAACGGAACTGAAATAAATTATCGTTTGCTTCTAGGCTATGAGTCGGTAATCTGTCTGCTTTTGTACGAGTACTATTCTTCGTCGTCTTCCATACTAATGGAACGAATTTTTCCTCTAAGTTCAACTCTAAGTATACAGAGTTGAACAGCTTTGTTTCTACATAGCTAAAAATATTTTGCAGACAAACTCGTAGCACAAATAAATTTTTATACATACCGCAGTAACAGTTTAGAACAAAAATAACCATTGTTTTGAATATGCGTACTTATGTGGAGTTCAGCACGTATCTAGCTCAAAGTACCCATTTGTTAGTCTGAAATTTGCATTAACTAATTAATTAAGTTGCTAAGTGTGTTAAATAATAGTGCAACGGGTAAGGTAAGAACTTTTTTGAACAAAATTTCACGTGAATGGAGTTTCAACGTGGTAATTATGAAGGTACACAGTAGCATAGCATATAGGTTTTTCACGGCTTTCCTGTTGGGTTAATGTTATACTGTTAAATATTAGCTATTGTTTAGAAACAAAAGTAGGTGTTAACGTTCACGATCTTGAGCCTAAGAAGGGGAATGCATTTTAATGGATGAAATTCTATTTTAATTCAACTTTAATATGTAAAGTGTTGAGAAGGTATGTGGTGTGTGAACGTTAACCTGCTAGGATCATTTGTGTGTTAAGGTCCGCTGAGGATTGTAACGGGCAACACTGTAACCTTGCAGTGCCGAAATACTGGTCCTGGCGTGACCGCGTGACAATAACTTCTTTTCCATTATACCAGGTAGGGTCCCTACTTTTCAAAAACGATTACGTATTGGTACTACAGTAAAACAGCTTTAGCTTAGCAGCCTAATGAGTTACCTAAAAACAATCCTTTTTTTGTATTATAACTTTCGTGACACACATTCATATTTATGATTCACGACCATGCCGCGTGTTCAGCAATCAGCTCATTTTTAAGGGCTCTGTTTAGGTCTAGTCGGGCAATCCCAAAAAATGCACGTGAGTACCTAAACCGTGACTAATCATAAATATAGATACTACGTTAACAAAATTGACGTAGCACACAATCGATTAATTAGGCAAACGGCTAGTTTATTATTAGGTATCTATGTTTGAACTGGTTCCGCAGTGTTCATACAAAATGTACGCTACGGTGCAAGTGTGTTCATTATTGTAACTGAGTGGAGCTTTGCAGATCGGGAGCGAGTTGCGTTACATCAGGTAATGTCATAAATATGCATTACGGCCCACTCGCTGCACAGCTCCTGAGAGATGTGGCGTCGCGACAACTGAACGACGACGTTGAGCGATGATAAGTGAGAGTGTTGAAGGATGTACGGCCATGTGATGTTGTATATCTTTAATATTAATAGTACTCATGTAAAATCGTAGCTAGTTCTACGAAATAGAACAAACATTAAAACGCTCTGAAGTATGGACTTGTCGTCTAAAACTTTCTTACACAAAAGGACTGCACATGTATTCCCAGTTTTAAATTACACATCTTAAGAAAGCGAAATAAAAATTTTATTCGAGGCTTTTCAACCGCTGAGAGCGCTCCTGTTACAAGCTGACGCGATCGTTGGAAAATGTGCATTATTCACTTACGTTGAGCACGGCTCCGGGCGTAGTAAAGTTTCTATAAGGCGGTTTCCGGTCCCTAATGTACTGGAAGATTTTGGTGCCGTGCCGGAGGAAGACCACTTTGTCAAGGAGATGGGGCGGCACGTCGTGCACGCAGCGGAGCCGGACCGAGCCGCCGCGCGCCGCCCACCGCTCCATTTGTAACTCCACTCGCACCTCCGTGTGACCACGTACTGGAAAAAAAATACAAGCAATATCACTGCCTATTACTCAGTTCGTTTAGGCTGAGCGAGGTACCTAATTGTCTGAAAATTCTTACGTGTAACATATGAGCCCGAAAGTAAATGGTTATACGTAAGTAGGGAAAGGGATTTCATGTTTTCATTTTTTTTTATTTTATCGGAATATTAGTATAAAATGTATGTATATAATTATTTAATTAGGACATTAAGTTAAAACCCAAAAGTCGTTCTGTCGTCGGTTTTAATTTTAATTGTACGGTATTCTACATTAGGAAAACTATTCCATATTTGCTTACTTTCCGAAAGTTTCCAGTAATAACGAGCAGTAAAAGTTCGCAGATTCGCTTTGGAGTTTCCTTTGTCTGATATAAACATGCAGCAGACTGATAAAATATAGGTGAGCATTGTAGAGGTAATTCCACGCGCGTCGTGCACGCACCCGTCACGGGTACAACACTGTCCTTTTTTATGACCTTTGTCACGTTTTTCAGAAATTGCGTCGGCTCCCTTCTGTTCCCACGGTCTAAGGAAACCATGCCATTTCCCACGTTTTATTTTCATTGTATTTTGAACTCTTTTTACTTAGATGTAAAGTTCTAGGTAGCTAGTTGTTTAGTGTAACGAAAATGTGTCTTTGTTAGTAAAATTTTCGGGTGCGCCTCGGTAAACTCAAGGTTCATGACAACACGTTTTATACTCGCTCTTCTTGTGTGGTTGGTGGGTAATGTAAAAGTGTATTAGGTATAATAATTATAATAGCAACCACCCTAGCTTGCTCAGTTCGGATTCATGAAAATTCGATTAACCGCTATGTAATTGTTGTAGATTTTTGTAATCTGTATTGTTTTAGGACTCAATATAGATTACAAAAATCTAACCTAAACTTTAGGTGCAATATTTATTTTTATAATGCAGAAGGTGAGTATTGTGTAAGTTGTGTACCTAACATCATACACAATAGCTTACAACAATTTCCTTAATCTGAACGAGGGAAAAAATGACTATGAAATATAATGTGCAATCAAGTGAAATGGAAAACCTCTGTGAAATAGCTCGCATCCTTCTTGCGTGCTATAAACCATTTCCGTCAGTTTTATGGTTAGCACGTTTTATGATTTTCACCGCTACATTGCAACTTTTAGTTGGTACGCCACGGTACAAAATTAGAATAGTAGAAATTGTCTAATCAATTTAATATCAGAATTCAAAATGAGAATCAAAATTTTTAATGGAATACATTTTCAACTCAGACTTATTCGTGTACAAAAGCAGTAATGCTAATAACGCCAGACCTTGGATAAATAGCAGTACGTAACAACCTACGATAAATTAGGCGTGTGTTTTTTAATTAGCATAAAACTAGCAGTAACAAAATATATTGTCTGTTTTGGCATAGGGCGTGAATTTTTGAAGTAGAAATTTAGCTTTAGCGCTGTCCGTCGCTATTAACATGCCAGTCAGCGCTCCACATTTTCAAGAGGGTGTTTCTAATAGCTAGTCTCCATTAGTGGACAAAAATAAAAAACTTCACTGAGAATATTTTATTTGGATGGCCGCGATACATCTCCGTCCTTACTTAATGAAATTATGAATCATAACGAGTTTACAGGCAAAAGGCGTTTATAATAAGCATTAACACGATTAGGCACTTTGCTTTGGAGTCGTAAAGTCTCATAATACGAGTAACCTTTGGGTGTAGAACACATGAAATGCAAAAATACCTTAATGGTTAAAGGTCTTCTTTTTCTTCTTCATTGTTATAAAGGTGTCCAACGTACGTAAAGGGTCGTAAGTCGGCAGCTAACATAATTACAATAACTTTTCATGAACGTCTATTATGTGACAGTGGAAACTATGAAAGAGGGCCCCATTTCTCTTGTCTATGATATCTAGCACTATTAGTCTATAAATAAAAGGTCTATGTTTTGTTACGATGTAAAGTTAGTTTTGTTTCTTTGTACGACATAATAAATAAAAAGTATTATAAATGTGTTTCATAATATTCATTAGAATATTATATTTAGATGTAGGTAATTGAACAATTTTGCAAAATTTGCGGTAACTATGTTATCAGTTGCCTTATTATCAACAGTTTAGGGTCATTTGTAGAGATTTATGGTTCTAACTGACGACCTAACTACATAATATTAGCTCGTTAACTGACGGAGGAAAACAATGTAGGGTAACATTACACGCACATTCTAAATAAAGGAAACCAGCGATACAGATATGATAATACCAAGCGACGAACCATGATAAGCAGGAGTGCTAACCAAATGCTCAGAACGTGACAACAACGATAATAATCTTATAAACAGTATAAAAGCTCGGCAGAAATAAACATATCTGGTAATATCGAGACAACTGGGTCGTTGATATTACTTCGCAGCTTAATACAGCGAGCTCGGCGACTTATTCTGATACGAAACGGTAGTTTTAGCAGTAACAGTTCTAGACCCCACCGTTTCTTTCTCTGGGTGACGATTAAAGTGATTTATCAAAAAATTAGAGCAGGGGGCTTACTATGACCTCTTAAAGCAGGACAGAAGTTGCCTGGAAGTTGAACTGCCCTGCTTTTTTGTACTATGACATCGTTAGAGCAGGCCTGCGGCAGGCCTACTACGTTGACGTTTACGAAATCCGTTCACCTTTTTTTTTGTATAGACTTTTCGTACCATTAACAAACTTATCCGTTCAACTTGGTTCAATAGTTGTTCACCTATAGTACTGTCATGGTACGATTTTTAGCGATTCAGAAGCAGGCCTACTTTCGAACGGAAGTTGACTGGCTGGCATTTGAACGTTTTCATAAGAGGTCACGGTAAGTCCCCAGGATCTCACTGTCTGCTACACCATACTGCGATCCACAATGCACTTGCCAAGCGTGATAATAATAGCAATATCTCCTGAAAGCTTTCATTGGAAGTTCAGCAGAGGTAGTTACCAATTGTAAACTGCTGCGAGTCTACTGTCAAAATGTAATAAACGGACAATCTTCAATTATGATTATATGCCCTTTCCTATATTTTTATTTACAATTCTTTCCATCCAATGGTTGTCTGGAATAAATTGCTTTAAGCGATAAGACCACCATTTGTACTGTTCTTAATTAAGTTTGTTCCTTCTGTTTTATTTATTTTAGTGTACAATAAATTATATATATACTCGTATCTATCTATGATAAGCCTTGCTGGTTGTACGCGCGTAATTGAAATCGCAATAAATTGCAACTGAAATTGATGCATTTTTAAATCTTTTCAGTATTAATTTTTTTGAGAATGTTGATAACTTATTCCTAGTTCTTAAAGATAATCAAAGAAAAAGAATAATAGCTAATGAATGCAATCTTATCTTTTCTTCTCGATTGTGACTATAAACGGCGGCGACGCTATTCGAAGAAACTTCTATTTTCATCCGATAAACTTTTTGATTGAAGATTTATTCATGGAAAATGTTAATAACAGACATAAAGTTTGATTGCGTAACTCACTTGAGATACGTTATTATTTATAGATTGTTTGATAACACCTACTAAAATATTCCCACTACGACCTGTATGCGTTTCAGTTTCAGCTCACTAATCCACAATAGCTTACGCCAGCGCATCCTAAACATCCATTGCTGCATTCGTACAGAAGCGACACGTCAAAGTATAAAGTAATTCATCAATCTACATTAAAGTGTCTGACAAAGGTCATTGTCTAGTAAAGTAATAGAAATTACGACAAGTTTGGGCATCCATTTGAAGATTAACGTCATGTTAACTTAATGTCGTCGTAAATCTTCTATATATATAAAATTCAAAGTCCTGACTGACTGACTTAGTCATCAACGCACAGCCTAAACCGCTGGTCCTAGAGACATGAAATTTGGAGGGTGTGTTTTTTGTCAAAAGTAAGTATCCACTAAGAAAGGGTTTTTCAAAATTCCACCCCTAAGGGGGTGAAATAGGGTATTTAAGTTTGTATACAAGTCCGTCATTTTTGAATTAAGAAGCATGCCATTAAATGTTAAGGTTTCTGATTAGAAATAAATGTAAAAATGTTTCAGCGTTTTTGTAAATTCAACCCCTAAGGGGATGAAATAAGTGTTGAAAGTTTGTATGAAAAATTTGGTAGTTTTTAAGTAAGAAGCATGGAATTAAAAATGTAAGCTTTTAGTAAGAAATAAATGTATATGTATTTGAGGGTTTTTGGAAATTTTACCCCTAAGAGGTGAAATAGGGATGCAAGATTTTTGGAATTTGAAAGTATGAAATCAAATAATAGGGTTAGAAGTAAATGTACACGTGCTTGAACGTTTTTGGAAATTCAACCCCTAAGGGGGTGAAACAACTGTTGAAAGTTTGTATGAGAAATCTGGTACTTTTGAAGTAAGAAGAGTGAAATTAAAAAAAATGGCCTTTGGTGAGAAATAAACATATACGTGTTTGAGGGTTTTTGGAAATTTAACCCCTAAAGGAGTGAAATAAGTGTTGAAAGTTTGTATGAGAAATCTGGTACTTTTGAAGTAACAAGCATGGAATTAAAAATTTAGTCTTTTGGGAAGAAAGAAACATATACATGTTTGACGGTTTTTTGGAAATTCTACCCTTACGGGGTGAAATAGGAGATGAAAGTTTTTTCGAAATTAAAAGCATGAAATCATATAATAGGGTTTCTGGTTACAAATAAATGAAGGGGCTTAAAGAGGGCTTAAAATTTCACTCAAGCGAAGCTGCGCCCAAATGACTGAGATATCAACGCACAGCCTAAACTGCTGGGGTTAGAAACTTGAAATTTTGACAGTAGGTTCTTTGTGTGACGTAGGCATCCACTAAGAAGGGATTTCTCGAAATTCAACCCCTAAGGGGTGAAATAGTTAATTTAAGTTTGTATCATCATTTTTGAAGTAAGAAGCATGAAATTAAAAATTAAGGTTTCTGGTTAGAAATAAATGTATGTGAGTTTGAGCGTTTTTGGAAATTCAACCCCTAAGGGGCTGTAATAAGTGTCGAAAGTTTGTATGAGTAACCTGGTAGTTTTGAAGTAAGGAGCATGGAGTTAAAGATTTAGGCCTTTGGTGAGAAATAATACACGTGTTAGAGGGTTTTTGGAAATTCTACCTCAAAGGGGCGAAATTGGACATAAATTTTTTTTGATGTTAAAATCATTAGGTCAAATAATAGGGTTTCGGGTTAGAAATAAATGTACACGCGTGTGAAAGTTTTTGTAAATTCAACCCCTACGGGCATGAAATAATAAGGGTTGAAAGTTTGTATGAAAAATCTGGTACTTTTGAAGTAAGAAGTATGGGGAGAAATTGACTGACTGGGCGACCGATCTATCAACGCACAGCCTAAACCGCTGGGGTTAGAAGCTTGGAATTTTGACAGTAGGTACCTATAATAACGCACGTATCCAGTAAGGAAGGGTTTTTGGAAATTCCAACTCTAAACGGGTGAAATTGGTTGTTAACGTTTATATGAAAATCCTTATTCTATGGGGTTATTGACTTGAAATTTGGTGCAAACACTCTTCAAAGTAAATAATAAAAGATGGACTTTTTGGATTTCACTAAAAAGGGGCTTAATCAAGGTTCAACATTTCACGCAAGCGAAGCTGCGGGCAGAAGCTAGTGTCTAATAAAAGTTGTCAACGCTTCCAATGTAATATACTTGTTCGTTTTTTTATCATACAAAATATTTTAAACCAGTTATTAAGTTAGTACCCACATGTGAACGTTTCATCAAACATTTTCATTGTTCCGGAATAAAATTTTATTCTCTTCACATTGTTTCAGCTTTATTGACGAGTGCTATTTATTAATTGCACAAGTGAAACTAGAAACCTTTATTCACCTGTCTCTCTGTTTCGATGTTGTCAAAATGGTCCCGTACACGTTTATTTATATATTTAGTGACAAACGTTGTGAACGTACACAAGACAGTGATAAATTGGTGGCCAGTGTCGTCCGGACATGTGTCGTGTTCTCACTATCCTATAATCCAACATTAGTAACTTGTGTTACCGCTTCCAGCTTTCTGCTAAGTCAGCTTATGTTGTACTGTGGTCGTATGGAATTATATGTTTGGAACAACACATAGTTAAGTTATACACGGAAAGTACTTTAAATATAAAACAGCAAATTTTATTTATCTTGGTTTCATTGTTGTTGTTGTTAAAAGTATGAAATACTATATTCAAATGAATCGAAACAACGAGAAATGCAAGAAATATGATGTTGCTTTTTAATGCCACCAATATATAGGATCAAAAATGAGGGTCAAATCTCAAATCTTACATAAAATTAGGTTATAATTTACCTCAATTTAGTGATTGGGACTAGAAACTTAAAAAATCGCCTTATTTTATTTATTTTGTTGTTATTTCTTATTTCATAGACTTTATTTAATTAAAGACACTGTGTTTTTTAAGTATATTTGATCCCTATCGACATTGCTGTCAACAGGTGCGAACTGATAAAACTACGAAAAAGTACCACCCTGTTCATTTTCTTAGTTTTATCAGTTCGATTTCTAGCAAAGGCAAAAAAAAGTAAAGGCAAGAAAAAAAAATGAATATATGAGTATCTTACTTTCAAAAATAAAATCGTGTCTGTTTTAATTATTTGCTACTTTCAATTCCTAAAGCACTTTCCCTCCATGCGACCCATTAATTTGGGACACCCGGCATAGCCCGGTAAGAACTTTCTGACACATTGAACATACATGTTATTTTTCATCATGAAAGGATTCTGGGCAGGATTTGTATGCAGATGCTCTCCATTTTTGTCAACATTCGTATTAAAATACGAAAAAGTACGGAAAATTTAAATAAAGTCTTGTGTATTTTATTTTTGTTTTATTCAAATTCATATCCTATTCAAAACATCCAATCAGCCGAAGTTTGCGAGTGTAACTTAATATGGAAATATAATGCAAGTTCTAAACTCTCGTAAAACTAAACGACACAAGTTCGTTATAAACCAAAACGGCCATATGCCACGATTTCTTTGAGTTCGAACACAACGGTGAATGTTACAATTTGAATACCCTACTATCGTCTATGAAGCAGCATTCTTCATTGTCTAGACGTGATTTAAACAAATGAGTGGCTTATCGCATTTATGTTCGCATGACTTGGTAATATACTTAGATTTGATGAAATGCTACATTTAGAGGCGAGGTAGAGCGTTACGGCGATCTATCTTTATAAATCGATAGTTCTGTAGTATAAGTTTGAATCCGATCCAAGTAGTGAATTTTCAGATAAAATGTTCAATGAATGTTCTAAACTCTACGTAAAGTTATTAAGTGCGTTTTTGAAACTTGAGGTAAGTATATCAAAGTAATAGATAACGATTTTGTTTGATATTAATTCTACAGTCAACTTACGCGTGTATAAAAAGTTAAGTCCTGCTTTGTTTAATAATGATAGATTCCATATATATATTGTTTATTTTTTTACGAGACAGTTTAATGTCGTTGACACAAATTATTCATAGGCAAAGGTATGTTTATAAACACAATGGCCGGAGGTTTTTCTCTAATGAATTATTAAGGCTCTCGGTTCAGAGCACGTGGATTTAATATTCTATACAATAAAACTCGGCACAATCGTAAACCTTTCTGGTTTCATTAAAAGTGTAATTTGTTGTTTCGAGCAACTTAAAAATATTTTCGTGAAAAATGTATTCCAAGGTTATATCTACCTATTCAAAAATAAAAGGTGCCATTAATATAATGCTACGAAAGTTTTGAAACGACACTAGATACTGACAAAAATGTTCCTTTTTGTCAAAGTAACCTACTTTACGTTAAAATAACCGCTTTCAAAAGTAGATCAATTAATTAGGGCAGTATGATGGGCCTTCAATATCCATTAGAGTTTTTCACTTCTAAATTGAGATACCTATATTATATATTTTCGTACCTTATTTTTCTTTTAAGTCATCGTTACAGTTCAACATTATGGGGCAGGAAATGGTAGACTTTAAATTTAAAATAATCGTATACTAAGTAGATGGATAACGAATCCCCAGAAGGTTGTGTTAAATGTGCTTTCCTTCCTCTCCCAAGCAAAAGAAACATCCTATACGTTCTCGTATCACACGTACATTTGATTCGACCCATTTCGCAACACTCATTTATAATTTAAAGATCAATGTCTCTCGCCACCAGGTTACAGGCATATACGTACTTCGGACCAGAGTATCTTGATAGAGTTATAGCTACGAAGCTACCTTATACAAGTAAAATTATATTAACTTACAAGATAGCATGCACAAGAAATAACAACATTCTTTTATAGATACCCATTGGACGCAATGACAATAAAAAAAGATGTAAAAAAAAACAGGTGGCTACAGATCTTAGACGATGCCCAAGAGAGTCATAAGGGGCATGTCCCTTCCAGAGAGTAAACCTTTTTTCCGAGAATGTTTTTAGGCTAGACCGCGTATACAAATACACACATATTTTATACACTCCGATATTTAAAAAAAATATATTGATTAGCCGTGTGGAACCATTATCTCTGATGGATTTCGCAACCGTGTGCAGTTGAGGGACTACGTATAAATAATGTTGCGAGGGAGCTTAGGTCTTAATTTATTTACACTCCCACTTGATCTCTCCTTTTTCTCTCACCTCACGTATTCACGCTTGTGTCCGTTTGTGCCACACTTAGGAACAATGATTTGCTTGTGAAATTAGATTTTCTCTAATTTTTTCTCTGCATTTTCGGTCCCTGAATTTAAATGTTTACATATTTAAACTTCATGTATTACTGCTCGGCTTTGTTTAACCGAAATTTATATAAAGAGCCATTTAATTGTATTTTAGAGCTATTATTATTCCATAGATTTGAACCAGAGCTCATTGGGTATAATTGACTCACTTAAGGATTCATTAGGTACCGCTGAATATTGGCCTCCTCAACGCTTCATTGAGCGAGCGTGAAGTTTGCCTTAACTGAATAATATTTTCATTAAAAGTAAATTAGTAGTAGTAAGTAGAACTCACTATGAAAGAGTTTCTGTGAGGAAGAAAAGCAGCATTGCTGTGTTCCTGTTTGAAGGGTGCCGGTAAAATTACAGGCATATGAAAGTTTTCAGCTTTGTCTCTGGGTGACAGCGCAATACATACACGCAGAGCACGTCTTAGGGTCAAAATACAAGTCCGATAGTTGCTTCCGGGAGCTGGATCCGACTATCTGATCGGATTCATGAAATACACGTACTAATCTCATGTCGTCCGATTTTTTCTGGACGACGACGACGCTCGGACAATGCTTACGATTCTGACACCCGATCCGATAGTCTGATCGCACGTGTAATTCATGTTCAAACAAATGTATGACGCGGAGGCCTTCAGATAGTCTGATCAGACTATCGGAACCGACTATCGGAGGCAAGTATCGGACGTGTATTTGGGCTGTTAGGCGGTGGACGTCACTTACGAGGTGTTTTACTTGCAGAGGCAGGGGATACCGCTGGACATTAGGCAGACCAACAGTTCCGTCACACTTAAAAAACAGTGAAAAGTTACAAGAGTATCTAGTACATTTATTTCCTAGATCGGTGTAGTAGCCAAGGCGCGGTACACTCGACCTATATTCTGAGACGTCCCTACACGGATTGTATCTGTTTTTGATGCAAATATCTTGTGTGTTGATGCAGTCTTTATGAACACAATGCGAGGGAACTCCGTCTTGATTGTTATTAAAGTTTTCACCAGAGAGTAAGTGAAAGAGTTTCAAGCAAAGAACTTATTCTGTGCTTGTGTAGCTTTTTGACTTCTGTAGCATTATGTTTCTTAGGAGTATCTAGTATAGTTAAATTAATAATGGGAGTTCACACCGTGGATTGCTGCAGAATCACTTTATCTACTTCCTATCCTAATAATATTATAAATGTGTAAGTTTGGATGTTTGTGAGTTTGTGAATTTGGATGTTTTTTAATCAATCACGCTTTAACGGATTTCGATGAAATTTGGCGCACAGGTATACCATGACCTGGATTAGGACATAGGATACTATTTATCTGGGTACATGAAGTGGTTCCCCTAGAAACGCGTGTGAAACCGCCGGCAACAGTTAGTAGATAATAAACTCTGAACTGTCTATCGCCGAACATGGTCCTTCAACATGGAATAATGATTTTCAAGGGGAAATTGCGATTATCGGTTGGCAGATAAGTGTTGTTAGTATGTTATTCACAATATCGTTACGGGTAGATACTACTGCCTTTTCACTGGAAGACATTATTGAGGGCCCTAAACGTCACACACTTGAAGAGAGGGAGTTGTCTCTTTATAGCTTGGAAATTGACTGTGACATTCAGATATCGATTAATATTTAAGAAACATCATCATAACCCAAGCGCTCTGAAAAATAATCGTATATTTCAGGCAATTTTACTCCTTAATATACTTTTATAATAAGGAGTAAAATTGCCTGAAATAAACCACTCATTTGACATTGTAAAGATAAATATGTATATAAATACGGCTTATAAAATACTCCTACTTAACTAGAGGTAACAAATTAATTCCGCTCGTATAATTTTGCTGGTCGAGTGATATAATTAAAAATAAGGGCAGCGTTGATTGCCCTAGTGCATGTGAGTTAGTGTGAGCAAAGGAAGTTTTACTATTTAATACACGCAAAAAAGACTGATGTTATTTTCAAAAGACTTGCTTTAAAATGCTGAATATTAACGTTTGTTTACGTACGGTATCTGCTAATTATAATCTGATATGATCAGATTTAATAGTTTGTTTTATTTATAACATAGCCAAGAGCATTTAGAGCATGTACATACCTACGACTGCTAAAAGATAGAATGTTTCTCATGACCTAACCACAGCAAAATATGTAGGTAGGTACTACCACGAAGCATTCTAAGATTTAATGTGAAATACGCATTCATAAACCCCACTCAAATCGAGATGGTTTCTTGGTGTCTAGATAACCTCAACTTGAACTGGAAAACGGAACGTCGAAACTTCAACGTTCAGAGAGCTACTTATATAAAATGAACTGGAGCATCTCCAAAAATTTAAGCATTCATTATTTTTTCCATTTCACAAGTGCGGTCACATTCCGTAGCGGGTCAAGCAGTTTTCAATCTTAAATAAGTAAGCTTTAACGACCCCTTGAGGGCTTTGAATATGTAAAAGGATACACCTGAATAATTTTATTTGATTACTTTTTCGTGTTTTAAATCTTTTGTATCGATATACTTGAATTTTTAGTAGCAATTAGATTTTTTCTTAACTTACCATCTTTGAAAACCTGTTAGATATTATTTATTGGAAGTATGGTGCCTTTATGGTAATCTTTACGTCCGTGTGGTGCTGGACGTAAAGAATAGCACTACCCCATCTCTTTCCGTGGGTGTCACTAGAGGATGGGCAGCAGCGTTCTTTGAGTACTTTAACAACAATACTGCGATCGTCAACCCGCCTGCCATGCGTAGCGATTATGGCAAACTCCCCCAACATTGTTTGGGTGAGGCCTATGTCCAGCAGTGGACGTCATTCGGCTGAATGATGATGATGATGTATCGGAAGTGTGGATGCTAAAAATATTAATTGAGGCTTAGATCCAGATTATTTTTATGCGGTTTATTCAAATACGGTTGATCGAATTTGTTATTTTCATCCTTTTGAATGAGTTCGAAGTGGTGCAAATTTCACCGGGTGCAAAAACAAACTGCATTGTATTTGAATGTATTCAGCTGTATATAGTGGCCTGCGCGGTTTTATCGAGGCTTCCCGCGCTATTTGCGTCTGGTCACGTATGCTCTCTAGAATCTCGCTAGCGATGTCTCATTCGCGCCACAGAATTATCTAGAAAATGAATATCTAGCAGTAGGTATATTATGTAGATATATTGCTTTTTTATAACTATCAGTAGGTAGGTATAGATTTTTATGTAATACAAATCGATGTAGGTACCTATTTAATAAGTATAAAGTATGTAAGTTGCTTAGAGACTAAGTACATAAACTTATGAATGTGACTTTCACTCGCCATATTTAGGGAGGTTGGGGTAACCATAGTACCTACAAGAATAATAAAATTTACGCAACATTGAATAAGGTGACAGTTATTTAATCAGGCTTTATCGATCTGATTTAAATTAAAAAAAAGACCAAAGTTTAACCAAACTACCTTCTTTTAGCCTTGACCAAAATTACAAGTTGCAAATTTTCCAGTTTGTAAGATTACTATGCTTTTATAGAGGCTAAAGGCTTCTACACACCAAAGCCGCCGACCCGGCGGCTTTACCCGCCGGGTTGTGCCGGCGGCCAACTAACGCGAACTAAGCGAGCGAACATAACGCAAAACAAGCCCGGCGGCATAACCCGCCGGGTTAAGCCGCCGGCGCCGGCGGCTTTGGTGTGTAGAGGCCTTAACATGACGACAGTTCTTTCGTTCTGCAATGCTTGTAATACCTTCTTATCTTGACTGACATGTATAATTATCACAAATATAGTCTTTTCAATGATTAAAGTTCTTCAAATAAACAGCCACATCCCAAAAAAGGATACAATGAAACCCAGGATGGGTTTCATTGTATCCTTTTTTGGGTTGGGTATCTAAAAAGTCTATTTTCATTACAGTCGTTTTCATATTTTATCGATAAAATGATTACAAGATATAATTTCTTTGACCTCATAATTTTGAAGAAAGTGCAATAATCGTAAAACATCCAGTCGTTGACAAGGGCTTAATAAATTAACGATATTTTAATAGCTGTGGCATAATCAACCTAATATTAAAACGCCTTATTTCAAAATTTTGTTCGCCAGTACAGCTTACAAAAAATAGCTTTAGGGACCAATGGTTGACTGCCGATCGCAAGGACTCAATTCGCAGGTTGAGCAAAGTTTTGTGTTTGGAACTGTGCACAGTTAATAAAAATAAGGTTACCCCCTTTTATATGGTACTGAATGCCGCCATCGGCAACCTATTGGACTATAAACTTTTTTTAAACCTTTTCCCGCTTTAGCATTTCTGCTGCATGCAGAAATGCTAAAGCGGGAAAAGGTTTGGGTGCGTTTCAAACACAAATCTTCACATGTACAAACACCCAGACTCGGAAAAACTTTGTGTAGGCCATACAAATATTTGTTCCGTGCGGGAATCGAACCCGCAACCCGTAGCGCAGAAAACCAATCGCTCAGCCACCGCTCCAAACGTGTTGCCAAAGTATTACGTGTGTCTCTGCCAACCCTTAGGGAAAACGAGTATTTTTCCATTAAAAAAATATTTTTTGTTTCCCTTATATCAACCGTGGTCTTATCTAGCCCTACCTCCTCCAGCTCAATACACTTAATTAATATAAACTTATACACTCGAGACAGGGTTCGTGTCCAAAGACTATTCGTGTTACTATTAGGACTAGAACAATGTCAAATTCATATTTTATAACCATTATAGTGTTTTTGTTGTAATAGTTTGGGCTGTAGCAAGATATGGGTATTTAACGGCGCGCGACGGCACTATTTTATTGGTTCCATTAGCACAGCGTAATTTAAAGGGTAGTGGCAAATAATCGGTCGATTAGCTGCGTATCTAATTAAAGTTACGTGCGATGGTCTGTGCATTTGTACAGTATGTAAGTACTCAGCGTCAGTCTGCTTATGGTTAGCCGCCAAGCAGTATCTGACCGGAACTACCACGAGGAACCTCTGAGACAGTATGTTTGTTTAGATGCTAGGGATTAAAAAACAGCCTATCTGACTGATGTGAAACGTATAACCTGACCGTCATTGATTATACAGACTGATGATGATTGAAAAGTATGGAATATAACATCCTATGACTGTCATAGGGTACCTAGATACAAAATTATGATACTATACCCGGTGTCATTAGCTCATAAATTCGTCTTTTAAATATGTGCAATTAAAATTTATACATTTTCAGAAACACAACAATGGCTGAGCGATTCGTTAACCGATCTCGTTATGCGCCATCTATTTTCTAAAAAGGTACAAGGCCCCCAAATTTATTGGTGAACAATCGTGCGTAATTCGAGCTTAACCGCCCATTATAATTATGAGCTATTAAGCCTTGTAATGGTTTCGAGAGGAACACCGGTTTACCGAATAATGAGGCTTGACATTTTGTTTGTCGAAGTTCGAATGATGACAATATTATGTACATGCCTCGGACGATTTGCGAGGTAAATTGATGCGACGGACTAAATAAACAGGCGCGGCCTGATGTACCTCATGTACACTTGTATAGTCATTATAAAGCCTCGGATAAACTCTGCTTTCAAGCTTTACCTGTTCATTATTATGATGCTTATTTTATGTAAATCTGTGACGATATCTGCAACAGGAAAAACCTTTATAACTTCTTTCGAATACTTTGCTGGACCTCCAAAGTTAAAGTTTTTTATTTCAAACAGACCAGATTTCAGCTTTTCAAACGTCAAAATTAAGCCGGGTCGGCTGCGCCGTGTTTTCGTGTTTACAAACAAGATAACATTGTTTGCAAACCGAATAGGGGCGTGGCCTAACAGTTTTATTAGCAAAATTGGCACTGTGGACCCGGCTTAACATTGTTTGCTAACCGAATAGGGGCGTGGCCTAACAGTTTTGTTTGCAAAAACACAATAACATGTTAGAAAATTGGCGCTGCGGACCCGGCCTAGCTGCACGATTCCATACGGTAAGTTCTATGGAGAAGAGGCGGCAAGAAACATCATGAATACTCTTTTAAAATAGTACGTAGGTCATGACAATCCCGAAGACGAATACCGATGATAATCTAAGCATGTCAAATTTTTACAAGTAGACCATTAACATAAGTAGGTAGGTACTCCAGCACTAAGCAAATATAAAAAAGAACATTTAAAATGAAATGTGACATGAGAGCACACGTGAAAAGTGAAGTGCACACACTGAATAAGAATGATAACAGGGAAAAAGGGTAAAATGTTTTTGTACGGAAAACGCCTCGGGGTCTACCGCGTGCATTATACATTCACTAGATAAAAAACGCGATTCCTCATCACCCATTTCAACTGAATACTGTAATTCACATCATTCTTAATGCCCCACAGAAGGTTCTAACACAAACCCTGCACTTAACCCACTGTTTATAAACGTTATAGCTGGTGTGAATATTTTTTGTCCTATGATGCGGGTTAGTGGTTTTATGTTCCCTTCCCATGGGTGTTGTGCAAGACAAGTAAAGTAAACTATAAAGGGAAACTAGGAGTATCGCCGCTCATATAATAGCACTATTATGAATCTGTCCGATAATTTGGGACAAATCTATGTACAATTGTCGACCGCGGTGACAATCTATGTGGAAGATCTAATTTCAACAGTGAATTTTAAACGTTGATGGATATTGTTAGCCACATGACGCCTAAAATTTTGTGCAGATAGGTAAATAATAGGTACCTAGTACCTAGGTGGGTATCAACCCGGTTTATTTAGTTTAAATTTATTAGGGGGCATGGTAGTGCCCCTGCCAACGCCGAGAAGGCAGGGCCGTACACTATTTTCTTGAAGCAACTCTAGGCTCTTTCAGGTCCTCTATATTTTTTTATAACATTTTAAAGCAAAATCCTGAAAGTTACGTTGTAAAGATTACTTAATGTATTTAACTAAATTGGCAAATTACAAGTTACTAAATAAAACAGTTTACAAAATATCTGCGTTTCTTTATTTCATCACACACTCACTCATTGACACTGAGAGCGGGCTTGGGGAAATCGGTAGCCATTCTGCAAGAAATTGAACTACCTACAAAAAGAAATGAGATCCCATCACAAACATTTATGTAAAAAAATCCTTTTGCCGTGAAAAGTTCTGAGATCTAATGTAGAGCAAAGTCTGTCAATTCATTTATAAAGATATGTTTTCGGACTTGGCAATCACGCAGCATACGGCACAGCACTCAGCAACGCTGTTATACCTTATGCTGCGTGATTGTCAAGTCTGAAAAATATCTTTATAATTAATTCAGCCTTACTTGGCACTACATTAGATCTTAGAACTTTTCATCGAATTTATTGTATTCATGGTTATTATTTACTTATTTATTTTTGGTAGAAGAAGATTTTTTTTTTTCTATTGGGCTGCTGTAGGTCGTCCTAGGGGACGGTTGCTACGTAACCGGGCAGTTATTGGCGAGACTTGAAGGGTCTCCAGCCAATGGGGGGGGGGGGGGGGGAGGTAGAAGAAGAAATAAACAGCTTTTATTTATAATAATAAAAAACTGCAATAGACAAAACTTAAGCCTAACATAATAAACACTAAGCTTCAACATTTATAAAATAAATAGGTACCTACAAGAATATGCATTACAAACGTAACAGAGCATAGTCTGTTATGTTTATAACTACATATATACTTGGGAGCAAACAAATCGAGCCACTTCTATTTTTCACGTAGGTATAATTGTCATTATTTTTGGTATTATGGAACAGATCAATTCTAAACATATCTCGCCTAAAAGGTTATTTGATAACCTTTACAATGAGGGTAGGTTTATGTATTTTGAATTATATAATTCATGAAACCAAAACTAATAACCAGGAAATGTGCAAAAAGGAGTGGCTCGATTTCTTTGCTCCCAAGTGTAGTTAACAATTATTTTTAGAATATATATTTATTATATTATTTATAAAGCATTAACAAATGAAATCTCGAAAAATGAAAACTTTTCAAGTCCAAAATAAATGTAAGGGTTTGTTTTTAAAGTAACGATGTATTATTCTATTCAGTTAACGAGCGCGTCCGGAGTAGATGCCACATAGATTATTCGACAGCAAATACATTCTCAGAAAACGAAAAAGAAAAGCGTCCAGCTTCAGTAACGTACGCACGAACGTTAAGCCGTGTACTCATATGCGAGGTATAACTGGGGCCCAATTCTCCTAAAATAAATGGTTGCCAAACGCAATCGAACCACAACCGTCAGTCACTTTTTGTTTTCGAAAACTTTCAAAATGATTGATTTTGTTTTTTGTGTCAAACAATTTGATAGCTTTTGAAATTGAGAACTGTCAGAATGAACGGTTCGGCCTTGGTTCGGTTGTGATTCGTCAAGATTTATTTTAGGAGAATTAGGCCCCTGTAACTGTTGCATGTTACATGCAAGCAAAACTCGTAGTATGAACGTGGTTCGCGAACCTTATTGCAAGCTGATCGTTTCGCAGTCGCGGCGTCCCGACGAATTTAGGTTGTTGCTGCTACAGTTACAGTGGTGATGCATGGCTAACATGCGCAACGCGACATAATTTTGTCTTCGCATTACGTCGTCCCGAAACGAAATAGTGTGGATTATCTCATCGCGTCTCTCGGCATGACGACAAAGACTACGCATGTTAGGCTTGCTGGATACACTGGAACTTCGGTACTGTGTCTGCAACGGTTACGGTTACGGCTCGCATATGAGTACCCGGCTTTATAAAACGTTTGTAGGTATATTGGAACGTTTCTCGAAACGACACCGAAATGGCCACCATTACAGCATTCAGGCCCAATTCTTCGGTGTCTCATTGCCACGGTTAGGGAATCAATCACTTTTATGTAATGTTCAACGGACTCGATATGGCCGTAACGTAAAGCTAAGTGCAAACCGAAAGGATTTCGCTTGGCCTTTTGGGATTTTAGAAATAACCTTGTGATATGGTAATGTTATATTGTAATACAGACGAGGTTTGATATTCTTTTAAAATAAAATAACATATCATATCTATGATCTTATATTGGACAAAAATAACTTTGTAAAGAGTTCTTTTCCGTGCTAATATTATTTATTACTAATAGATTTTGTATGTTTGTATATATGAAGTAATACCCGGAACTACTAGACCTATACTAAAAATTTTGTTACCGATAGGAAGCAATATTATTTCAGATCCTATTTGTTAAGTAAGTACAATTTTAATGCAAGAAATGAACCTTTCAACGAATCCTTCAACAGTTGGGTCTGACACCTACCACCAGTGTCATATCAAGGGGCTGGCTATAAGGGTGGCTGCCAGGGGTGCAGGATCTAGGGGGACTCAAATTAGGCCGCTCAATACATATATAACTGAAAAAATCCACAACAGATCTCTCGTTAAAATATGATGTTCATTTAAATGCAAATGAATTGTGTCTGGAGATTGAGAGCTACGAATATCAGATAGCTACTGCCTTGATTTTTTCAGCTTAAGTAAATACCTTCTTTATTAAGCGTGTTTTTTTGGTAGGCACTAAATTTGATCCTTGCTCTAGGAGCTCATGGCTCTAGCTGCGACACTGCCTACCTGCCTGTCTACGCCTGCCTATACCTGCACAGGTTACTTTAGTTTATTACAAGACAATAGAATCCTTGTCAAATAAACTTTACTACTCTACAATCCTCGAGAATTACAACACAGACAGTTAAATATAACATAATACAAACCCTTATAAAATATGTATGATCCACCTCTAAAAACTATATGTTTCTCTGTATTTTTATGTATTAATCTAGACGTGTAAGAGTATTTCTCTAAAAAATTCAACGCGACGATACTAGCGTCAAAGGGTTTCTCTACGTGAAAAAAGTTCTAAAAATAATATCAAATTGATTTGATTTCTTGTATTTCTTGCATTGATTTTAGCAGTATGCTTTTACATTTTGAGACTTATTGTAAAATTGTAGTAAGTTACACCTATTTAAAAAAAAAAAAAAACAAGTAGATATTCACACCCCAAAGTGTTCGGCATAAAAGTATCTTCGTACATATAATACTATTTAAGTAAATGGTTTATTCAATTACTTTTTCTTTAAATTAGTTTCTATAATTCTTCTGAAATAGCAAAACGTGTAAGAAATAGAAATATTTATTTAACTTTTCTTAGAAACGGTTACAAAAAATCCAACTAATCCGACATTAGGACGCAATCAATCAAAAATACGAAACAGAACGAATGAAAAGACGAACATTTATTCCACGAAACCTCCGCGACAGTTTTATAAGGAAAAACAACATAAAATATGTGTCTACGTGACTGTACCTGGCTTTTCTTTAGTGTTGTACATTGAAGGTTATTAATCTGTGCCAGCTTTATAGATGTCAACTGGGAGAACGATACAGCTGTGCAACTTCAGTACGAAAAATATACGGATTTACCAACGGATCATGTACCTGCAGATCGATACTCAAGAAGTGTTGGAATAGTAGGTAACTGTGTAGTATCTTTATTTAGGGTTCCGTACCCAAAGGGTAAAACGGGACCCTATTACTAAGGCTCCGCTCTCCGTCTGTCTGTCTGTCCGTCTGTCACCAGGCTGTATCTCATGAACCGTGATAGTTAGATAGTTGACATTTTCACAGATGATGTATTTCTGTTGCCGCTATAACAACAAATACTAAAAAACAGAATAAAATAAATATTTAAGGGGGCTCCCATACAACAAACGTGATTTTTTTTGCTCGTTTTTGCTCGATATTGATTACGGCAACAGGTAGACGTTTGAAATATTCACAGAATATTTATTATTTTTCATTATTCACTTAAAAAATAAATAATTAAATTAAAATAAAACAAATATTTAAGGGGGGCTCCCATACAACAGACATGATTTTTTTGCCGTATAGATAATGATACGGAACCCTTCGTGCGCGAGTCCGACTCGCACTTGGCCGGTTTTTTTAAATAATAATTTTCGGGAGACACTACATATTTAGAAGTAGCTACGCTTTACGTGCATTATTCGCAAAAATGTACGTGAGTAAACCATAACTAATCATAAATATTTGCTCATTCTTTATCTTGTTTTTGGAGGCTGCTCTAGGAAAGCGATAACAAGTATATATTTACGTGTAAAGTTTTTTCATTCATAACATTAAGAATTTCTGGATTAACATTTGAATTCTACATACATTATTTTATTTTATTTGGATACGATACCTGTGGGTGTACAAATGGATGATGTCTTTCATCTGAAGTGGGTACATAATTCTTAGTTCTTCCTCCATTAGTTATATAACCTAGCGATCTTCCGATGCCGGATAAAATATAAGTCTACGTCACATCGTATCGTACTGATTAAAATGTATGTATACCTCAGCCGATTTTTTGTTTATCGTGCAATTAATTGTGAAAGAAAATTGTTTTTAAATTGAATGTAGCTAAATGATTGTTAATTCAAGCGTGATAGGTATCTAACCTAAATTCTTTATTATTTACTCTTTTGAGGATCGCCATAAGTCTTTAAAGTTATGGACTATAATATCCCATAGGACTAACTAAACAGACAGACCAACTAAAGTCCAAACTTTAGTTGGTCTGAATAGAACCAATGCGACTCCATAAATATTATGTAACATAAAAAAAACACCCCATCAAAAACGTTCACGTCAAAAAAGCCACGTCATGGACTCATTGAAAAGTTCTGAGATCTAATGTAGAGCCAAGTCGGGAATTTCATATATATAAGATATTTTTCGGATTTGGCCATCTTAGAATTTTGATGATCGGTGAGTTAATGAGTGAGTGTGTGACGAAATAACGAAACTTTGATTGCAGATATTCTGTAAGCTGTTTTGGTAAGAAAGTTGTAAGTAGTTTGGTAATCAATTTAAATACATTTAGTACTCTCTGTAACATATTTTCAAGCTTTCGTTCTCGTCTGTTAAAAAGATATAGGTGGCTTAAAAATGCCTTGAGTTGATTCGAGTAAAGGATGTACGGCCTTGCCTGATGATGTTTAATATTTAATGCTTAATTGATATTTTTCTGATATTTTTTAAATATTATATTAAAATAAAAATGGACTAAGGTCAGGTGGGGTAAGAGGGACGCCAGGTGAAGAGGAACAGTAACTCATAAATAGAAAACTATAAAGCCCAGCTCTATGGTTACTCTGTCGATAAAACCGTATTAGGTATAGTTTCAATATTTTATGGATAGATGGCACTACAACACAATAAGTACGTGAGTAAAACAGAAAGAAAAAATCAGTTGACAAACTTTAAAAATGTGACCTAGCGGTGTTTTTTGTGGGCGATTTTTTAAGGGATAAAAATATCTGTGATAGCCGCAATTTTGTTGGTAAGTGTAATTCTAATGTTGAATCTTTATTTTCCGCATGATAAGTTGTTTGTAGCATGTGTTTTTAGTGCTTTTTCGATGTCATCAAAAACATAAGCTACAAAATACCAAGCCGGGAAAGAGGAACTACCATACCAGGTTAAGAGAAACAGTATGTTCCTCTTTCCCGGTTTTAGGGGTAACAAACATTTTGCAAGTTGAAAATCACCTATCTAGATTAGGTAGGTATAAATACATGGTTTAACTCATCTTGGCGCACGGAGCTATATGTGCATGCGCTTATAATTATTATACAGCTGTAATTTGTGTGGCAGTGACTCGTGGTAAGTCACGAACAATTGATTAATGTTTTTTTTTATTATTTCTTTTTTTATACAGGGTTTGATCAACATGATTATAAATATCTTGTTTTGTTAATTGCATAAAACACACTACACTAATTAATTGTTAATCGTGATTTTCACAATTAAGTATCCTAAAAATAAACAGTCGTTAGTGTCAATAAATTAATTGTTAGTTGTTCCTGTAATTTATTTTTACCGTATTGGAGGTACATATATTTATTTGTTACAGAAAAAGTAAAATGCCTCGAAATTATAAGAAAAACGGAACGGAGCTCTTACCCGAAAGAAAAATTGTAAGAAGCAGTGGCGGCTGTTAAAAGTGGTGCACTGTCGGGTTATGCAGCCTCAAAACATTATGGAATACCATAACATACCATTATTTTGGTCATTATGTATAAACGCAGTGCAGTATATTCGTTTATGCATAACGATCAGAGTGAAAAAATGACAGAAAAGTGTTTTAAGTTTTTTGTACGTTTGTTAAGTAAAACAAAGATTTTTACAATTATTTGTTTGTTTTTATTCAGTTGAGTTACTCAAAGTTGGAAAACCGATTTAGATACATTTATAATAAATACACACCACACTCACTTAGTGACATTCGTCGTTTATTTTCCTTAATACCGACACTATTACCGACACTTATTACCGACACTACAATAATCCAAACCAAAGAAACAACGTTAAAGCATTTCTAAGAGACTAATTAGTGTCGGTGTTAGAGTGGTCTGCAAATAGTCCAGATTTGAATCAAATCTAAGTTTGTGGTACATTGTAAAGAAAACATTGTCCAATAAACATATCACTAATATCGTACTACTACTAGTATCATACTACAACAACTTTAAGACGCATTTGTAGAAGCTTGGAGAAAAATTCCCTGGAAATGTATGAAACATTGATAGAATCAATGCCACGTCGTTGTAGAGCTGTAATGGACAGCAGAGGCTTCCCAATCTAATATTAATTGTTTATTTAAACGTTTGTACCATTTAACTTCATTATTTATTGTTTCGTTAACTTTGTTCATATTTATGCTAATGTTTTTTTTCTGTTTCTAATTAGTTGTCCACCTCAGTACGTTGTGCTACTTCATTTTATTTTATAAAGTATACCAGTTTTTACATAAACGGTTGTATGATATTTCCAAAACTGACATAGTAATACTTCATGTTGTGGATACATTATAGATAAATAGGTATAAGTCCTCTATGATACGTAAAACATTAATTATCAAGTTAAATTGTACCAAAAATAAAAGTCACACTTGGTGTTTCTAATTATATGTCCACCACTGTATATAATTAACAATGCAGTGAAAACGATACATCCAATTAAGCGTTTCGTAAGATTTTTCTGTTAACCAATGCTGCATTAAACATTTAAATCAAGATTAATTCATGAAAGCAATAATGCTTGCAGCTTTCTTGCAAGCTGTTGCAGCAAGCAATCTAGTTGATGAAAACTCAAAAATATTTGTTGAATCGAGACAAATTAACGCTTGCAAACTCCGCTAAAATATTATTCATATTTTATAACGAACGCCATTTTATTTTCAGGGTCCCGTGAGTTTGTTGAATAGAAAACCTGAATGTTCGTATTTGTTTTTAATATGATTATAATATTTATATTGAAGCATGATTAATTAAGTCTACAATATAGGTATTATTTACGCGATATTTCTCAAACTTTTCGAAATAAATATAATGGCTTTTAAACTAATTCTGTTTGAGTATTTCCGGTGAGAATATATTCATAAGAGTTGTGAACTTGTGATTGATGACGTAGATAATAAGTTACAATCATTTGGTCGCACCATATGAACCTTACGGAATCCTATGGGAATATGGGATGTGTTAGATCCTAGTTTAGAGCACACGGGGTAAGTTACCATCAAACTAGGTAGGTACCTACCTATAGTTTGGAGGTAGCCTTTTCTACAAATAATCTGATGTAAAAAAAAAAGGTGTTAATCCGAGTCGTAACAGATGAATTTTGTGTTTTTAAACGTACATATATCACTCGAGGATTTATTACCGGAATATTAATATTTTATTACGTTTAAAATTATTTTATACCGGCTGTATAAATTATTACTTTTGTGGAATGATAGGTTAAATACATTAATTTCACCAAAGATTAATATGAGTGGAAAGCGTGTTAAACAGCGATGTTGACCTCGTAGTCATAAATATTTTATCAGGCATAAGCTTCTAAAAAGATAGTATCTGAATTATTTATCGAAACACCATGTCAACAAGTTTAACCAAACTCCACGAGAGTGTACATACACTGGGGCCAAAGTTTCTGTACGGAATTAGTAGCTAGAGGAAAACTTAGTTCGTAGTTAGAATTCGGCGCGCACCTACTAGGTAAGTTCGCTAAGACAATGCTTAGAATGACCTCGATATAAAACGAGTATTTAATTACTATCTATATCATTACATGTAAATTCATAAAAGTTATAGTTAATGCCTTCCCCTGTTTCTATAATCGTCGCGAAAACTGTGCTACCGTCGCGAAAATATGAAAAGTACTCGAAAATAATACAAAAGTATAGTCGCGAAGATACATTCGTAAATGTATTAGCGGCTTTATGTGGATCACCGGCGGAACACTACCTGAGAATACATATTAATTTGATCATAGCCTTATTTGTCGAGCTAAATATAGAGCTGGAACTGTCTGCTTTATATTTGCATCGATTAGAGCGCAGTGGTGCTGCGATGCAGCCCGCAGGATAGTTTTATCCACACAAGTCGCAGCGCTGATTGCGCGGACTGAGCAAACAGAATAGACTCCCAAGTCAAACATACCGACCGTACCGGACTGTTCCTTGTGTACCTATGGAGGAAACTTAATTCATACTGTACACATAACATTATAGCTTTTTGTAGCCAATCAAATATGTAAGTGTGGTATGAGAACTTACCGCACAATACTAGCCTTAATCAAGAACGTACGCTCGCTTCGCGCTTGTGGTGGGTTAAAGTTTTATTACTTAGTTTTATAGACTATAAATTACTTTAAACTTCGAATAGAGCTAAACCTGAAAATTTCATTAGAAATCTTATCATTATTACTTATTGGTTTCAAGTTACAACTTTTAGAAACGATAATTCAGAACAGATTTAGGCATTTATAAACATTATTGTGGATCCGAATAACTAGAAAGTTGCAAGATTAATTTTGTTTGCGAATGTTTGCCGTAGTGGCTGACCGATTGGCTTTCTGAACTACGGGTCGCGGGTTCGATTCCATGGAGAGCACGGAATAATATTTGTATGACATAAAGATAGTTGTTCAGGGTCTGGGTGTTTGTGCATGTGAAGATTTGTGTACTTAAACGCACCCACGACACAGGAGAACTACTAGAGACCAACAACGTTTTTTCTGAAAATAAATAAAACAAGTAGTTACTTATATTTATACGTACAAATCTAGGTCCATAAATATAACCTTCACAGAACCTTTTGTACACATCAACCTTTTCGCAGAAACACGTATTTTATTAATTATTTTCCCCAATAAATATTAAGCTTCAACGCGTGAGAGGGGTTTATTTCCTTTATCATTTATTCCGTGTATCAAAAAGTAAAGAGAAGTCTAATATTTCAAAATCGTACCTGGGCTTGTTAAAATTGGATTATTCATTAAACCAACCGTAAAGATTACAACGGTTGGTGGATTCAGGGGTCAACGATGGGTAACCCTACCGTTATGTGGGGGTACTGAAGCTGACTCCAATGGCATCATCGTTAAATAAATGAGAGTTGGTTAATTTTATAGTTCACGTAGACTACTTATAGATTCTGTAAATCTTCCTTATTCATCTTGATCGTATCTACCCAATATAGTTTTATCTAAGCACAGATTTGATTTAGGAGCTAAGGATACCCGTTAGATATGACATCGTACTTAGGCAAGTACTTGGGAACGTAGATCAAGTCTAACACAGTAACACTGATATACGGGACAGCAATATTTGGCACATGTGTGGAACATAAAAGGGATTTCAAACAGCTTTACGTGGTCAAGCTATTAGTGTGCAGGAATAATTAATGTCCTGTGTCATTTCATCATTACTAAGCACGGCGCCACGCTTTATAAATACATATAGTCCGTAGGGATGGTGCAGCCATTTGCCAAGCCTATTTGTTTTTTGTGGGTTTCGCACTCAAATGGGTAAATAGAGAACCCTCGTATAATTTGCCAGCAGCTAGAAAGTAGTTTTATGTATTCCTATATACAAGGTTAGTCAGAAAAATCTGTTGACTTTTTAAATTACCACTGATGAATGCCTTAAAGAAAAAGTTTAAAATAAAAATTGACTAAAGCGGAAAGTCGTTTCCTTTCGGATTTGTACTTAGTACCGCTTTTCTAGCTAACAGATAATATCTAATAGTTTTTTCTTTTACTTGAACCTGAAGTAACCGGACCGTACCTACCAGAAGGCGCAGCGTGCGTATGCTCCTGACAAGATGGACTGATGACCTGGTGAAGGTAGCGGAAAGCCGCTGGATGCGAGAAGCACTGGACCGGTACGGTCGGGAGGCCTATGTCCAGAAGTGGACGTCTTTCAGCTACATGATGATGATGATGACCTAAAGTAACGGGGAACATAATATGTTTGATGTCATGAGTAACGCAAGGACACGGTTTATATTTTATCTCAACTTTTAAACCATTAAAATTACTCTACCAATTTTAATTAAAGTTAAACGGATTGTCCTTGTTTAGCAGCACATCCTTTTAGCACGAATTATATTTTGGCCTGGCATGTGACCATTCGACTGTATCATTAATTTCCTCTGTCTGTTTAGATGCCCCATTTTCTGTGGTTTTACCCATTAATTATTGCGGGGCAGCAATTAGAATAACATATGGAGATTTTAGGTAATAAAATATACTTATACTCGTTTTGAAAACTTTTGTAACCTACATAAAAATACCTCGCAAAGAATAAGTTAATTTACACTGTCCACATACAATTTGGATTATTTCGTAGCATAGGTAACCAAGTGCCGGCGTCCATTATTATAATAATATGACCGCATGATTATTCGACCATGTCAATAATAATATGTTATTGCCCTCGTAATTGCTTCTGGGACATTTTGTAGAAAGTTCAAAGAAATAATTTTTATTTTTCATGCCATTGCATGTCCATAAAATATGGTGGAATTGTAACAAAACAAATACATATTATAAATGAAAGGAATTACTTTTTTCAATTGCGAGTCAATGATCGGAAAATTGTGATCATTATCGAAATAGTTACCTACAGTACCTACAACATGCAAAGCATTATTGAGTAGTAATTTTGGGTCTTTAACACATTTATTTTAAATAAAAAAGACCGTAAAATATGTATTATTAACATTTGTCCTATTTTTGAAATCAGTTGCATAAAATTAGACTCATTTCATGTCGAACTTCTAATGAAAAGGAAAATAGAGTTTAAGAGAGGAAATGACAGACTGTCGAGTTCGTAGGCAACGGCAAGCAATTTCATTCACTTCAATATTTAAAGTCTAGTCTATTTTATGCTTGTACTTCATTTCACTGTTAGTCCATGCTAGTCCAAAGTGGACTATAACTAGTATTAAAAAAAAATGCTCTATTATATCTACTAATTTTAAAAACTGCTTTTAATCCAGTTTTTCTGTATAACCCTTCTCATTCATTCAAACGATGCTATTATTACATAGAATATCTTCTCATTCACGTTATGCTATAATTCAAAGTGCTAATATTTATTGACACGGAAAGACACTTAATCATTACGTCAGAGCATATCGAATCGTTTCCGGTTGATCCGGCAGTGGGAATTCAGCTCACCTAAATTGGAATTTGATTTGATATTATGGTAAACATAGGCGCTTATACAAAGATTGATTGCGTTATTTTAAATAAGGACATTCATGTTCTATTCGTATGAATGAATCTCATTTATGCACGCTAATAACTCAATTCAACATTATTTTAACAACTTCTTCTTCTTCCTGCCTTGTTCCCAAATTACTTGGGGTCAGCGCAATAATTATGTTTTTCTCTTCCATTCTTCCCTGTCAGCTGTCACCTCAGCATTTACTTCCTTTTCCTTTATATCCAACGTAATACAATACATCCACCATAACTATAATTTTATAAAAATACTAGCTCCATGCATTGCAATGCACTTTTTCGTACTTATTCGTACTTATTGCCTACCTACTACTTACCTTTCTTCAGAAACAAAATCAAAACAGTAACAAAAAGTAAAAACCATTTTCATACATGCGGTAAAAAGATGAAGAATATGGACATACTGAGATAATTTAGTTTTTTTTTAATATCAAAATTTTCTTTCATAACAATCTTCTCCTAACAAACAGGAACACAACAAAAAAAGAATTGCGAAACCGGTCCAGCCGCTCGAGCGTGATGCCGTGACCAAGGGAAATAGGGATTAATTTTTAAATACATAGATTTTTATTATCCCCAGCTGTTAAAAGTACACTGAAGACGATTTTCTCTCTATGTATAATGAACTAAGGTCCAGTATGATATCGCTATATTGATATTTGTATGACTACGTTGATTAGTGGATCAATTATCGGTTTAATTATGATATCAATAGTTACTGTATAGTTGGATTTCAGGCTGCTGATTGTATTTTAAGTCACCCACATGAAAATACAAACAAAAGGCTTTTCATAAGGCAGATAGCAAAATTCTAGTTTAATGAAAAGGTTTTTATCATTGCTTCTCTGTGTAATTTATTTATTATTTTATTTGGTTATTGTATAGTCCTAATGAAGACTTGTATGAGAGCTATAATGTTGGCTGGATTAGCACATTTTTCTACATAAAATGTTTTTGCAAGTCGCTTTCATTTGAACATCCATTCGTAAAGTGGGGCGAGCGTGCACGTCCATAAATAAAGAATGTCGTGTAAAAGGCGAAGCTTTCGCACACAATTTTTTGTTTTGCGTACATTAACCGTAGTACCTAAGGTATTAAGGAGCGCGTTTTGGCGACGCTGCTTGCGACAGCGCCTACAGTATATCAGTCTCCTTACGAGCAGGACAAGCTCCCTTGCCTGCTCGTAAGCGGATGAGTCGGTTTAAGTATTTAAATAAACATTAGTGAAAGTTCAAGCTTCGTGTTGTAAATGGTTACTGGAAGATATAATTGTTGCTAGCCGACTTTTTTGTCGTTATAATGTAATTCCATACCATGTGTTAATTTCTGAGAAATTCTTGCCTTATCTACATTTTTTTATAGAACATAACGTCGAAAACCAGTGAAAACCTCGTTATTGCCAAAAGCAAAATTTTACAGGAGACGGGAAAAACAGTTCTGTGGGAAAAACCGTTTCCTGAAAAACGAATGACCTAAATCATGTAATCAATATTTGAACATGAATTCTTCAAAGGTGTCAAATTCGAATTACGAGCTTTCTTAGAAAAAAATAAGATTTTTGTCGTTAAACAACAGCATATAAACAGGTGCATTATTCATAATTTCTTTATTTGCATTCAAATTGAATTAGGGCCAGTCTAAAATATGGTTAGCGAGGTTTTATTGCTAAATCTATACATATAATAAAATGGTGTTTCTGGAACAATTAATTTTTTTGTGTCTAGAACTTATAAATTGTGCGGTAACGAAACCATAGCGCGATCTAATTCGACGCCAACGCCATCTAGGGAAGTAAAGATTAAACATATGTTTGCATGTTTGTGAAAGCATCACGTATAAAGAGCTGACCCAATGCTGTTGATTTTTATAAACATATATTGTGCTTATCTCCAAGTAACATATTTTTTTTGTTTCATTGCAATCGGTTCACGCAATCAAAAGATATGCAAATAATCAATGTGTTCTACATATTAGACTTGGCGTGTCTGTACATAGCAAATATTTTGAAAAAACATTGTTGGGGTGTTAAAAGACAACCAAAAGAACCATCATCATTCTCCTGCCCTTATCCCAATTTATTTGGGGTCGGCGCAACATGTCTTTTTCTTCCATACTTCTCTATTAGTCGTCATCTCGGTAGTCACCCCCTTTCTAACCATATCATCATTCACACATTCCATCCATCGTTTCTTTGGTCTTCCCCTACTCTTATAGCCATCGACATTCATACTCAAAACTCTCCTCACTACATTTTCCTCATTTCTCCGTAACACGTGCCCATACCATGACAACCGATTTCCACACAACTTTTCAGTTATCGATGTCACTTTCAAACTTCCTCTTATGTACTCATTTCTTATTTTATCCATTCGTGTAACACCACACATTCCTCTTAGCATTCTCATCTCTGCTGCATGCAATTGCCTTTCATTCATCCCTTTTGTGGCCCAACATTCTGATCCATACAAGACAGCAGGTCTAATCATGCTTTTGTATATCTTCCCCTTAAGTTTAAGGGGAATGCGGGAGTCGCAGATTGTTCCCGTGACCTGCCGCCATTTCATCCATCCAGTGTTAATTCTGTGCTTAACCGTCCGATCTACTTCACCATCGCTTTGCACAAGTGAACCGAGATACCGAAAGTCGGAGCAGACTGGGAGAAGTCCGCCATCAAGCGCTATGGCTTCAGAACTCGAGAGACCGCCGAAATCGCAGAACATATATTCCGTTTTGGTTCTGCTGATTTTCAAGCCAACATTCTCCAGCTTCTGTTGCCATTTCTCCAATCTGCTCTGGATCTCAGGTCCATCTTCACCGACAAGGACAATGTCATCGGCAAACAACATGCACCAGGGTGCCTCCTCCTGGATGTCCCACGTAAGAGCGTCCATAATCAACAGGAAGAGGTAAGGACTTAAAGCCGAACCCTGGTGCAAGCCTACAGCCACACTGAACTCGTCGGTATTGCCAGCAGCCGACCGGACGTAGGTACGAGATTGACTGTACATAGCACGAATTAACTTTACATACTTCCCGGGCAAACCTTTCTCTTTCAAGGCCCACCACAATACATCCCGAGGTACCCTATCATACGCTTTCTCCAGATCAATGAACACCATGTGCAAGTTCTTGTGTGCACGTCTGTACTTCTCGCACAATTGGCGGAGTGCAAAAGTGGCGTCCATTGTTCCTCGACCTGGCATAAACCCAAACTGGTTTGGGGTAATCTCACTCTCCTCTCGCAATCTTTTCTCTATTACTTTCTCCCATACCTTCATACTATGTGACATGAGCTTTATCCCTCGATAGTTGTTGCAGTCCTGTACATCACCTTTATTCTTGAAGATGGGCACTAGCGAACTATTGCACCATTCTTGTGGGATCCCTCCTTCATGCAACAACTTATTGAAGAATAAAGTCAGCCACATACATCCATTTTCTTTTAAACACTTCCATACTTCTACTGGTATATCATCTGGGCCCATAGCCTTTCCATTTTTCATATTTTGGACTGCCTTTCTTACTTCATCCATGCTAATTTCCCTCACCAAACCCACATTTACTTGTACCTCTTTGAGCACACCGTTCCATTTGTTCTCTTCGTTCATTAATTTTTCAAAATAAACCTTCCATCGTTCTTTTATTTCGTCATCTTTGGACAGAACCTTACCAGCGTCGTCTTTCATACACTTAATGTGAATTATATCTCTCGTTATCCTTTCTCTTGCTTTTGTTATCCGGTAGAGCTCCTTCTGGCCTCTAGGGCTGTCCAGTGAGTCGTACAACTTCTCCTGCGCCTTAGCCCTCGAAACTGCTACCGCCTTTTTTGCCTTTCTCTTCCATTCTTTATAAATTTTCTTCTTATCTTCTTTCAAACTATCATACCCGTTTTCTACACCCTGCCATTCTTTAAACGCAATTTTCTTTTCTTTAAGCATTTTTTGCACGTCTTCATTCCACCACCATGTATCTTTTTCTATCATACCTTTCCCTTTCGATTCTCCAAACACATCTTTTGCTACTCTCCTTATACAATCCGCCATCTCTTTCCAACATTCATTCACAGATTTTCCTTCCATATCCTTCATTTCAATCATTTTATCTACCACTTGATTCTTAAACATACCGGCACATTCCTCTTTTTCTATCATGCGCCATCTGGTTTTGGGCGGGGGCCGTTCCTTGTTCCTACTGGACGAGACACTGATTTTTACCTCCATTATCAATAGTCTATGTTGTGCGACTAAGTCTTCACCTGGGACCACTTTACAATTTTTGATACTTTTAAGGTTGTTTCGTCTTACTAGGAAGTAATCGATTTGTGTCGCGTGGCGGCCACTTTTATAACTTATCAGATGTTCATTTCGTTTTTCGAACCACGTATTTGTTATTGCCAGGTCGAAGGCCGTGGCAGCTTGCAGCAGTGCCTCGCCATCAGTGTTACGGTCTCCGTATCCCCAACCGCCATGCACTCTTTCATACCCATCCTTCTGTCTTCCTACATGCCCGTTAAAATCACCCCCCACATACACTTCTTCACTATCTTGCACATCCATCATCACACAATCAAAGTCCTTCCAGAACTTCTCTTTTACACTATCCTCACACCCTGACTGGGGTGCGTACACACTAACTATATTAATCACCAAACTCTCCACAATCACTTTAACAGCTATCACTCTATCACTCACTCTTTTAACATCCACCACACATTCTTTCAACTGACTATCCAGAACTATACCCACACCATTTCGCTTGCCATCGCTTCCACAGTAATAAAACTTATATCCTTCTCCTATTTCTCTAGCCTTTGCACCTTTCCACTTCGTTTCTTGCAGACACGCAATGTTCAGTCGTCGCCTTTTTTAAACATCTGCTAGTTCCCTTCCTCTTCCAGTCATCGTACCTACATTCCAGCTAGCATATCTCAGTCTAACTTCCTTCACACTCCGAGCTTGCGTCTTACGTCGCACCCGCCCGTTCTGGTGCGACAACCCTTGTCCATTTCCCACAGAGACCGGGTGCTGCCCCTGCGCGTCGCCTGTGGGGTACGCCCTAGCCCTATCGCGCATCATATCCTTTCTATCCATGTTGCTTTATGGTTTTGGCAAAGTTTAACAGCCGGCCGCCAGCCTGACACCAACCCTCCTTGGGAATGCTTGTGTTGGTGGTTTACCCGCCACCGCGCGGAATTAAATGGAAATCCCGCCATTTGTCGGTCGTCAGAGCCTCGTTGGTAGGAGCAGGGTGCACCGCGTGCAGGTGAGGTTGACGTTTGGGGAGTCTGGTTGTTGTGCGCTCCCCCTTACACCCCAAGGCACTTCACTTTCACTCAAAGGCAACTTCATTTTACTTTTTTTTAATGTAAGAAAATTGCCTTTACTGATTTTTTTGCCTGAACCGGGAATCGAACTGACAAAGCTTTATGTACCATCTGGTATTATATTATGGCACCTGTTGATAGATATCTATACGGTCAATAATAAGGATCAAATCTCTCCAACAAACACACTGTCTTAAATTGAAGGAAGTGCAAGAAATAAGAAGTAACAACAAATAAGTGTTTGAATTGAAATGTACCTAAGTTAGGTAGGTACTTAATGTTAGTTTTTATGGTCTTCCATCAATTTCAGGCACTATGTTTATTGGAGCGATTTGATCCGTATTATCGATCATATCGATTGATGAAATAAAAATATAGATGATGTTTTTTCGCGTTTGTGTTGGTTCGATTTCCAGATCAGACTTTTTGAAAGCAGTACCTACCTATTTGTAACTTATTAAAATTAAATGAAGTCTTCTTTAAGTATTTTTAGCTGAAACTCTACATTAAGAAATGGTTCAAAAGATATAAGTGCCTTAGTGGGACACCTTTGTCTATTATTATTATAAATGGAATACAACATTATTTAGTTGCTGCGACACAATGTTGTTTTCCGACTTCCACGCGGACGGAGTCGCGGGCACAGCTAGTATGACATAAAACGTGTTTGACCAAAATTACTATTAACGAGTTTTTCACTGGCCGTTGACGATAAAGAAATTTCGTTTGTATATGGTATCATATTTGTGTTGTAAGAGAAAGTCAGTTACAAATAGAAGACGCTAAAAAAATATCCGCTCGCCTGGAAATGTGATCGTGTCCACTTGTCGCGGAGTGGCTATTATACATTGTGACGTAGCCTGCTTGCGTAGTCTATTCTCTATGTAGCAGTCAGAACCGCGTAGTTCAGTGTAAAAATATGCACGTTATTTTTTATACTTGAATGACATTATGACTTCATAAGATTTTAAAATTTTAGTAATGGGTTTATGTCATTATCAACGTGTTATTATTTAAATATTTACTAGAGAAAATTACTAAAAAAAGTTTTTAGAACTAGGACAGGATAAGAATTATGATTAACTTTTGTTGTTTTTGTTCAACAATTTCGGTTCACCAAATTGCGTGCGTGACATAAACACATTTCTGTTCCATTACTAAGAAGTAACTTGGGTACATGTACGAACTATCTTGACAAAACTACAAAAGATGAGAAAACAGCATAAAACAAACGAGTCCTCATCACCGAAATGTGTTTTACGAGTCTGTTCAATCCCAAATGTAGATGTTTTACAAAGTATCTACTGGTCTTAATGTAAACTTTAGGTATAAACACGAGGTCAAGCCAACCCGTCACTCTTTCAAACGGTTTGGACTCCGAAGAGGGTCAAAGACTGATGTCACGGTTAATTTATTAACACTCCCTCTTTCGAACGAATTATTTAAGAGGTTGAAATCCACTTTGACTAACTATGTAATTATTTTAAGTAAAAAGACACTTTTAATATTGGACTTGCTAATTGGTCCTAATCTAGTGCTATTGCATGATACACACATTTTATTCTACCCATCGATTTTTTATATCCGGTCAAAGAACTATGAATAAGAGATATCCATACTATACGTAGGTACTATGTGTGTGTACACACGTAGTTATGGATCTCCAATTTCATAGCTAAATCTTTCTGGTCTTGTGTTGTGGCTATATATTTTTTCCAGAAAGACGTGTTTGAGTGCAATACTGCGATAGCAGATTTTGATATTTCATTCATCTATTTTTGATTTCATAGTAACGTAAGATCGTGCCAATTAAATTGAGAATATGGAACCAAAACAATATTCAGGGTTATTGAAAAAAATATTCAGATGCCCTTAGCTGCTATTTATTATCATTAAAACTTACAACTTTTCTATGTTCTATGAGTTTTGGAAATTTATTAAACATCTGCCCATACAAATTTGATGAAGTAATCTGTTATTTCATACGAGAAGATAAAAGTTTTGTGTTCGTATTTCCAAAGGTCGTAGAACAACAATTTATAGTAGGTACTTGTGATAAAAACAAGTCGTCGTAAAAACAACTATAACGGGCTCGTGGCCAATCAATAACCGCGCGGATTGTACGATTTGCAAGGTTAAGCTGCGCTTACCGCGGTCAGTCCGTGGATGGGTGACCGTTCATTACACATCGACACCCCTCCGTGTCTCGGAGAGCACGTTAAACCGTCGGTCCCGGGTGTTATACGAATACCTATGACAGCCGTTACGGGTAGTCAGAAGCCCGAAAGCACAGAATAGTCTACTGTGCCGAAAGTCTGACAACCGGTCTAATCTTAGGATATCGGCATTGCCGGCCAGTGTCTGTGTTGCGGAGGTCTGATGTCAGTCGCTCCGTGTAAAATACTGGTATTCAACCGCAACTGGTTAGACTGGAAGCTGACCCCAACATAGTTGGGAAAAGGCTAGGCAGATAAACTTGTAACAAAAACAAGGACAATTTATCTTATTTTATTTAAATAAGCATACACACGTTGCAGCATAAAACTGACTTACATCTATCACCTCACACTTCAGGTCCAGATGAAAACCACCGTCAGGCACTAGTAGTCTGGAATTTTTGCTGAACTGGGCCTTTTTGGTGCAGCCGTGAGGCACACTTTCCTGCTAATTTGTTTTTTTTTCTGCTTTATTTTATGTTGTGTGTCTTTAGTCTGTGCTAAACAAATGTATTTTCTTTCTTTCTTTCTTTCAAGGAGCTAAGAGATCGCGGGTACTTCTGAAATTTGCCTGTATTGTTTCAGTTGAACATTTGGTGCAGCATAGTAAAAATGCATCTCCTATTATAGTTATGTAAGTGCAAACATGCGGGCTACACTTTAAATAACGCGGCGAAGGTACGGCGCGATGTCCCGGGGGAGCAGTATCTTGCACACAGAATGTTCGTTTTGGCCTACACTATAATATTGTACACCGGAAAAGCACATAATACGCTGCTATGTGTTAATGTATGTACGAGTATATGGCAGCACCCTCGTCTAATTGTCTATACCGACATGTACGTTCACACAAAGCATTTTAGGTTCCTATTGTCACTGTAAGCTTGGGACCCTGGCCGTATGTAACGTTTGTTAAAATTTACAGGGAAAAGATATAATCATAAGGCCTCTTGTTCACACACGTTTTTTCGCCGTAAAAACCTACGGTTAATTAACCGCGTGTAGGCACGGTCATCAGTGTTGTATGAACTACTATTATATAGAAGTTTGTTGACAGACATGACGGCCCAACGGCACGCCTGCGCCGCCCTATGCACCGTGGCTACTCCTCTTTTGCGCACGGTATGATTTACATTAGTGTTGTATGACAGTCTATGAGAGTTTGTTAACGGCACCGGACGTTTTCTTGACGGGAAATTATTGCATGACAGCTTTCTAATGCTGATTTTGTATAACAAAATGGATATAAATCAGTTTCCGCTGGTGGTTTGCCGTGTCGTGTACAAGCTCACACGATTTTTCTACGGCGCGGCCAATATGCCGTACGGTTAAGAAACCGTGCCGTGAACAAGAGGCCTAATTCTGTAAGCTGTTTGTATTCAGTCGAATGCAGAATTGCTGAAAACCATAAACGATTTGCTAAAGAGTTATGTTCTTCCTATTTGGTTAATCAAAGCAACAATGGTTACAACTGGCTTGATAAAATTGGGTGTGCTTACTGAGGCAGGCACTGTTAGTGTTCAAAACATCGTACTAATTTACTTCCCCAATTTAACTGGTTACAAAATGCGCAGGAGATAAGCGTAAAACGTTTTGTTTTTGTTTTCTTTTTTCCTTCTAGCAAGGTAAATAAAACAAATTCGAATAATTAGGCTAACAATTGTATAAACCCACGTTAGCTAGTTAACTTATTAGCTGTATGTGTTTGAATAAAAAAAGACGTGATTAATGTTCGTCCATAGATGCCCGTGTTATCGCTAGCAATTATCACTTAATTGAAAATAAATGATTACTTAGGGGCTTCAATAGTTACATTTAAAAGAGATTGCTTTCTATTTTCGTCTTCGGAATGACAAATGTTGAACCAAAGATCGTTCCTACGAGAGTTCTCGCCATCTCGTCTGTATGTGGCTTGTATATAAACATTTACATAATGTCTATGTCCCTAACGTCAGTTGCGGAAATCAGAGGCTAGGCGCTATATTTTTTGTTTTGGTATTCTTCCCGCGTCATATATTCTTCGTCTTGGATCGTCATTTCGTTTGCTAGACAAAAAATAGCTGGTCAGAATATTTCTTCCATCTGATAGCTTAACATTTTCGTCTGGTAATTGGAGTCATGCGACAGAGAGTATTAGATACTCATTTAATGATTTAGCCAGTTTCGATACAATACGAAAAATCGACAAAGAAATTAACTTAGAATCATAATTTGCAGATCAGGTTAGGCAATAATACACCTGCCTTGCGTACCAAGCCTGTCTGTTAGCAGTATTTTAAGTAATAGGTAGTTTTAATGTCTAACTATGTAGGAATAACAGAAACACAATTCTAGTAGAAAACTAAAACAATATTCGAGTTACGAGTACTCGGTTTTTCGTAAACTGCCGCCGCGTCAAATAATAGGCGGGCGCTTCAGTTGAAAGTTTATTTTAGTTGCAATACAAAATGTCGTCACTTGCTTGATAAATGTCAGCTAAGTAGGTCAACCGAGGTGTAATCGGGAGCGTGCAGCAGTTAAAAACTTTTATTAGTTCAATATTTAATGATTTTTTTAGTCCTTGACATTTCATTCTAAACATTACTACTACTCCACAAAGTTTACATTTGTCAAAAGTTTGATTTGTCACAAAGCAAGTAGTAAGAGCTAATTATTATATTACACACATTCTCAAAGCAGAGTACTTGCGCCAACCAACATGTGCATACATACGTTACAAACAATATCTGTGTATTGTGTCCAACCACTCGCGATATTATGATTATTTATGACTTTTTGTTAGTTTAACACATACATAAGTCAACTATACGGGTGAACTCGTATTCAAAATATTCCTTGTAAGGCGTGATAGTGAGTCCTATATGCAACGAATTAGCACCCAATGTACCCTAGGCGAAAATCTATGATTGCGGAAAAAAACAAGATTTATTGTTTTTTTTAGAAATACCCAGAATTCTGGGGTACATGGGGTTCTAATTTATTACATATAAGACACACCTTACAAGGAATACGTCGAATACAAGTTCACCTGTATATTTCAGATAATAATGAATGGGAGCGACTATCAATGTATACAACCCTCGACACTGGCCTATCCGCGTATTTCACGGAAGTTAAATTTGTCTACCAAAATACCTCGTGGGGGTTTACCCTTTGATAACTTGAGTGTTACTCATTAGTTTCCCGACATTGATAAACTTGACTGGTGGAACGTCGTGGGGTGCTATATTTCATTCAGGTGACCTATATAGGACCGTGGTAAATGCTCTTGTGCTCAGTCCTCTCGCAAATTGCTCAAGTTTAAGCGCGTTAACCCACGACACGATTTAGCAAATATCGCTCAGATGCAAATCCGAGTCTCTTGTGGTAATGCCGAGTTATTACATCGTTCGAACAACGCCGAACTTTGTCCATGAATGCCGCCTGATTTCTACTGAAGGTGCGATGTCGCTGTTCCTAAACTATAAGTTATTGCTACGTATCGTTATATCGCATTACGAGCGCATTTAGGTTACACTACGCGTAAATGTATTGTAATTTATTGTTGGGAATTAAGGCTAGTGATATTTGGACAGACAAAACAAGTAGTTTGTTACGAAACCTGTAAACAATACCAGTAGAGAATCTGTTACTTTAACTCTGTTCATCTTTTTATTTATACGTGATTTTAAACTACTGATAAAAAACTGATATCGGTAAAGCACTTTACTTCGAATAATTTGACTTTCTGAAAGAGTTCTAAGGCCGCGTTACGATATCTGGGCACTATAAAAAAGCTAAAGAGACAATCGCGACCGCAAAAATATTGTCTCCGCTGGCGTCTAAAGTAAGTAGAAACCCAAGATAAGAAGAAGCGAGCATTGTTGATTTTAGTATTCTGCACGAGCTTTTAGGTAACACGTGTGTTTCAGAAACAGTGAAAAAATCATGAAAATTCTTCCGCCCTACTCAAGAAATGTTTACTGATGCTGTAAATATAATTGAAACATTCAAATGGCGGCCTCAATTATTTATTGCAGTTGCAGAGAAATTCTGGCTAATCTTTATGAGACTGACTCATGCTTTATTCGGGTGGCTCGAAAGGTCTCCTTATGAATAACAGAGCGTAACAAAAGGCATCATTTGGCTCATGGTAAGGGTTCTTCATCTAACAAAATACTTCCAGCTGTTGAGGGTTGACAGAATGAGAACAAAAAGCTCATTACTGGAGCCGCGACGCGACCGAGTGCTACTAATACTTGTACACTTACAATAAAATTACTGGGTACGCTGGCTAAGTCTACGGCGTAGCGGAAGGTGCTACGCGATTTATGGTATTGTTATTATAGTTTATTTCATGAGTAATGCGCCGGGTAAACTCGTAGAACTGGGTATTGCCGGATCCTTTAGTAAAATATTATTTTTATTGAATATTTCTATTGACGCTGTCAGAAAATACTGGCAGAACTAAAAATACAGCGACTGAAGAGATTTTAATGCAAAAATCTAGAAATACTTAGCGTTCCGGCGGCGGTAGCATTACATGAAACGTAGAAATTTACATGTCAAGAATGGAAGAAATGAGATAAGAGTTTTCCTAATTTTTTGAGGAGTTTTCATGTTCTTTATAATGATGAGTTATATAATATTGTTCAAATTGTTTTTATTAAACGTAGGTACTGGTGTTCTACTTGTTCTGCATATAATATTAAAATATAAATGGATCAATGTGCACGTTTTCTTTACTGCAGCTGTAACCGTAACCGTTGCAGATACACAGTAAGTTCACGTGTGTACGCGATGTCCACATTCAATGAGCTAAGCTAGTGCATACAAAATAACAGTAACAGACACAGCTCGCTTGTGAGTACCCGGATTTAGAGAACGTTTCCTTCAAACATAACCCATAACATAACTGCAAAATAACTTATAGTTTTATTTTAATAAAATATTATTTATTTCTACATTGGTATTCACTGGGAATGAATGTTCCTTTTATTATGAAAAAAAAAAACAATATTTTTTGAAATACTTATACAACAATTGACGTGTAATATTTAAGAATACCTGTGACAAGTCGTAGTTTAGCTTGTTAGATCGTATTAGTATCGGTATGATCGCATAATCCTTGATCCTCGATCTTTGCTGATCGCTCAAGTGCGCGCTGCATACAAACTGTCTGTTACAATGAGCCGATAAGCAGCAGCGTATGCGGTTTTTTAACAGACTTCAAAAAGGAGGAGCTTCTCAATTCGTCTGAATGTTTTTATGTTTTTTTTTGTATGTTTGTTACGCGATATCTCGTCCAATTATGAATGGATTTTGATGATTCTTTTTTTGTTTGGTAGATCATACTTCAGAAATAATACCATATAAATTTTATCGAAATAGATTCAGCGCTTTTTGAAATAATCAACAAAAGCAAAAAAAATAATACTTAGATGACGTTTTCGTTTGTGGTTCCCTTAAGCAAAAGTTTTGATGAGGACTTTCAATCTCTTTTTTAACTGTGATCACAGAAACATTAGCCAAGAACAAAGAAGTTTGTATGTATTTGTAAGGAACCGTCATGATAATTATAATACATTAATAATTATTCTTAAAGAAAACTACCTATATAGTTGGAAAGATTACACAACCGTGTCATTTAAATTTAAAGTCTTAAACCGTGTGGTTTATGGCACTAAAACGTATCTAATAAAAAAACTTTAAATAAAAGTAAAAACCGTCTTCAAAAAAAAAAAAAACTAATAAAAGAGTTAATTTTATATCATGCTTAATTATTTCACTCTTTTTTAGTTTTTTTTTAAGTCGGTTTTTACAAGTTTTTTTATATTATTTCAAGTCTTTCGGCTCGGTCGTTAGTGGCCGCATTGCTCTAAGTTTCAAATCAAGTATCCAGCCGCCGCAGCCAACCCGTTCGATACCCATTAGAACTGTTTGGCGGTTTGTTCGGATAGTAAGCACATTAATATTAACTTGCCGACGCTACTCCAACTAACTACACTCAATAAAGATGCATTTACTTCGATGTTTTCTTGGAAAACTCATTAGATATAATGTCTGTATGATATATTACTACAGTTGCTTTTAATGCAGAAGTTTTGTATTTACGTGATATAACTTGTATGTAATGGAGACATGATTAAATGTCAACGGCGAGGGTGTAATGAATTTAAGTTTGTTTATAAGGAGAGATAGTGTACCTGGAGAAGGTATTAAGAAAGTCGACTACGTGAACTCTAAAAGTAATTTATGTGTAAATATATGTTTATATCTTTTATGTATCTTAACTTTCTGAGATGGTTTCCCTCTAAAACATGTTATCTCGGACGGCAAACGAGGGAAAACCTCGAAATCACTGGACGTTTGCAAGCAGATATTCAAAAGATAAGACGTCGTTGGGTCAATAAAAAGGGGATAAGGTTACATATTTATATGAAGACATTCTGGCGGTTATAAATACGGGTGTTATGTGTTGTAAACAGGTTATGTCGGTGATGTCGGTAAGGTGGGGTTCCGTTTTGTGATAAGCTGTTCCGATCGACAGGCGGTCACGCGAGCCGTGCCGCGTCGTATCACGTACACTAAGCACTATTACACACACAATCAATTACCTTGTCATTGCTTCGTTTTTAATGGACTTTTTAGTTACAATTTTGTCCTGCAGTTTTGTAATTAATTTACTGACTGAGTGGTGGTTGGTGGATCAAGTTATTGTCTGTTGCTTGTAAGTATGATATCTGTGTGATTACAGTGTATTTGTTAAGTGAAGTGTAGAAATGTTTGTAAACTAGGTTTTCACGCGACTAATGGTAGTAAGGGATTATGCACGGAAGACAAAGGGCAGCAGCAGTACAAACAATCGCTTTTAGAAGGGACCGGTTGCTATTTAGTAGTGAGTCATGCTTCTTTTTAAAACCTTTTATTTAACTCATTTGCGTTCAACAAATCTCGTTGCCAGTATTGCCGAGGTTGGTATGTGGATGGGTGACCATTTACCATAGCGAGTTTCCTCCGTGCCTCGGAAAGCACGTAAAACCGTTGGTCCCCGCTGTCATTTGTAGATCTTTGACAGTCGTTACTGTTGGTCAGAAGCCAGAAAGTCTGACAACCAGTCTTACCAAGAGTATCGTATTACCCAGTTACTGGGTTGTGGAGGTCTGATAGGCAGTCGCTCCATGTAAAATACTGATATTCAGCTGTATCCGGTTCGACTGGAAGCCGACCCCAACATACTTGGGAAAAAGGCTAGGCAGATGATGATGAAATCTCGTTGCCAGTATTAACAATGCGAGTCCAGATCTAAGATCCATATAGAACCACAGGCCAAACGGAGCACCAGGAGACGAGTGTATGTAAGGAGATTTTAATGTTGTGGTTTCATAAAATTTTCCGCAGATGGGCGATTTAGATGCAGGCTGCAGTTCCAGCGCGCTGCCTTAGTTCGTAACCCGACAGGTACCAAATAATTTATAGGCACGTACTCTCTAGACTTTCGCTCGAAACGATTGAGTTAGGATCTAATGTTATGTTTCTCGAAAACGTTCTCCATGTGGTATTGGATGGAAGCGGTTTTAATATGCTTTCCGCTCTATTAGGTATTCCGGTGTTCCTGCAAATATTTATGAAATAAATGTAGCCAGCGTTCATCATTACTGGTGGGGGTACATGCTCTATTAGGTATTCCGGTGTTCCTGCAAATATTTATGAAATAAATGTAGCCAGCGTTCATCATTACTGGTGGGGTTCCGATGTGTAAGGAACGGTTACTATTTAATGACATGGCGGTTGAAGGAGTTTTTCTTTTTCATTTCTTTTAAACAATATGTTAAGTAACGAAAGGCGTTCCCGTTAAACAGAAAATCTATAGCATTCGACATACAAAAAAAAAATCCCAAAGAAAAAATAAAAGAAAAAAATAATAATTGATACGTAAAAGCAACGCTTACTGTACAATATACAAGATAGACAAGTGCGCATGTACAGTGTACATGCGCACTTGTCTATCAATGCGGAAAACGCGGCAATATCGCATTTAACCTATTTACGCTACTATTTTGGTCTTAAAACCTCGAGCACAGTAATTATACACAATAGATAGGACAATTCTTTCTTTCTTTTTTTTTTTCTTTTTAAAAAAACGTTGCTCCACACTAAGATTTCTCTTGTATCATGACAATTAAGTGTCGTCCTGGGACGACGGGCGGTACCTACGCAACCGGTTAAACAGGCCGTTCCGATTAGTTTTATATTTTTATTATTTTTTTCAGACAGATTTTTGCTTATTTTAATTTTAATGTATTTATGATGTAGATTAACGGGTTTAAAGGAACGCCCTCTGTTATTTTACTTACTGTTTTTTTTTTGCTCTCTGTTTCTATCTTTCAGCAAATCTAAAGATACCAAAACATCTTCGTAAATATAATCATGTGATTATATTGCCCAAAATTGGCTATAGGATTTTCTACACATCTAGTAGATCGCGAATTTCGTAGTAAGAGCGTAACCCGCATATATCGAATAACACGTTAACGTCTATTTTAACATGAGTGGTGGTGGTGCTCCGGCCGTAGATACACATGTTTGAAATTCATTTTACTACCTTCTCAAGATGATGTAGCTGATATGCAATTTTTGATGTTACAAATGACCCTAGAATATTTAATGTCCATCGAATACAAAGATTTATTTTAACTAAAAGTCCACTCATAAGTAGACAATTAAAATGGCGCAGTGGGATCGAAATATTGCACTCATCCGATAGATTTCATTTCACCTGCTATACAAGGTTAGTCGGAAATGGGGTACTAATCCGCAGCAGGCCACTTAAAGAATCACTGATGACGGTTTTAAAGCAAGTGTAAAAATTTCAAAATTCGATAAATTTTATTTAAAAAAAAAAGTTTTTTTTTTTTTTTAAATTCTTCGGTCCAACTTTAGTTACGAATTCAGAAAAGGGAGCTTTTAATTTGTGATCCCAGATATGACCTAAAACGTGAACACAGCTGATCATAGCTGAGGATAGATAGATTTTTTATGTAATTTTTTAACGGCTATTTCTCTTAAACTATTGACTTTTGGGGAAAGTGGTAGAACAAAAGTTACTCATTATGATTATACCTTTCTGACTAACCTTTTAGAGACTGAAAATAAACCAACAAACATTACAATCTATACTTATATAGTTACTTAACTAGAATCAAAATCTGAAGTTTTCCCATCGAAGTCAGATACGATGTAACCAGTAATTTCATTCTCAGATGCCACTCCGTAACCGTGCACTAACAGAATACGAAATAGGACAACATTGATTCGCCTCGTTATTGCGAGTCTGAAATAAAAAGGCCGAACCAATTCTGTGCTAGCCTCTTGAAACAGATCATCAATGTGAAACAATAAATATTTGCCGTTCATATCCCAATACGTTTGCTGTTTTATCGATCCAGTTATATTGAATTGACTCGATTATTTGCAACATATATTACTTTATGTTGCCTTTAGTCACGGTCTCGTATTTGAGACTCCGTCCGTGTGCAATTCGCAAATATATTCACGTAAATATTTTCCATCCGGGGTTGAATTTTGTTCCACGTTTTGAAATTATAGGTACGTAGGTACTACGTTTTATTTAAGAAACCCGTCCAATAATTGCTACCGTGAAAACTTTAACCCACTATTTTATCCTGAGAGTGATTGAATTCTAAAACACTTTGTTTCTTTGAAACTTACTTAACGTTATGAAAATATTATTTCCTTTATTCATTTATCATCTTATCATTTATATTTTTAAATACATATCATCTAGAAAAACTTAATACAAAAAAATATGAAATACATTTAAAAATATAAAAATAGGGGTCCACCGGCATCGGGAGCAGGGTCCAAGCTACCGGTGGTTAGGGCTCCAGAGACAGGAACCTCCTCACAATACGCGCCGTGTCGAGGAGGACTGCTTTTTGTATCAGGCCCTTGATCCAGCCACCTAACGAGAGCCTCATGAGGTGTTGGTCGAGGCTCTTGGCCATTAGGCCATTGGCCGTAACGACTATCGGCACTATAGTTGCCGAGTCCACATCCCACATGTTGACAACCTCGTGTGCTAAGTCAAGATATTTAATTTGTTTATCTTTTTCAGTTTTCACGAGGTTTCCATCATGAAAATATTTATTATTATTGTCCAAAATGTTATGTTTGTACTTTCAGTGTTTTCAGTTTCTCGTTGAGTAATCAGTCAGCCACTGTAGCTTAAATAATGGATGACCGCTGAAGGGAGACCATATATTATACGCGATCTAAAAAATACCTCCGTAAATATTTGATATTTTGATAGGTAGGATCAGCCTTAGCCTCATTTAAAGGTTACAGAGAGATTTTTTGATGTAAGTAGCCATTTATGGAGGCGTCCAATAAGATTTTCTTATAAGTGGTTTTGGAATTGGTGGATTTCTTTTCAGAAGACGTTTTTTTAATTATCGAACAGTTGCGATTTGCTGAAATGTCATATAATGTTACCGTCCGCGAGGCCTAAGCTGAGATTTGCATTTGTGTGAGAATGAATGCAGACGCGTCCTTTGCTTGGTTTAAACCGGTTTATACTGCTTTTTGGCAATCGATTCTATGTGCACTCACACAGATGCAAAGCTCAGCTTACGCCTCGCCAATTGTAACTCATTATAATTAATCAGTATCGGGAGGTGTCACTATAATTATGTAAAATATAATTTAATAAAGATATGATTATCTCAACACTATACTTATGTTTTGTAAATGATTAATAAAATAAGACCGGTATGAATATACATCTTTAACTAGATGATGAATTTACGAACAGATTTAGACCGAATAGTTTAGCTTAGAATAGCACAGCAGTCGTTTGCGAAGTCCCTGCTGAGAAATCAGTCATTTAACGAAGAAATTAATATAGTTTACCTCATAGGTATACCACGCTCTGAAATTCTTCCCCATTTGTAGCGAAGGAGCTATACCACGAAAGTCGGGGGAACGAACTGAAGAAAATTGTAGTAAACAATTTCTTTGTTGGGCTCAACATGTTACAGTTGCACTATGCAACCTTTAGGACCAAAAGCTGTGTGCTTCAATTATTTTAACATCGCATGATTTGTCGTTTGGAAGTCTTTTTATTCTTTTGAAAAATTCTGAACGATATAGTTATCGTTATCGTCTGACAGCCATTTACTATAATTTTGAAATTGTTTTAGTTCCTAATTATACTACTTTCATTATACCTACTGATTTGATTTTGATTGATTTTTCAAGGTCTTTATTAAGAGCGTGTACGCCGTTCGGCATTTCATACAAATTTTCAAGTCCTTATTTTTCGATATGACTGAACCGATTTTAATGAAACTTCATACCCATCAGCAGGATACATAGGACTAAAAAGTTAGCAGAAAACATTTTCGAAAAATAGTGTTACAATAAAATTAGACCGATTTTAAATTTTCCATACAAACCGAAATTTCCAATTATCTTTTTTTAAGTAAGACATTTCGAAAATGTTTTCTACTAACTTTTTTAGATCTAATTATCTTCCTTATGTGTGTGAAGTTTCATCAAAATCGGTTTAGTCATAACGAAAAACAAAGACTTGAAAATTTGTATGAAATGCCGTTTTTTTTTTTTTAATATTTTGACTGCTGTAGGTCGTCCTAGGGGACGGTTTCTACGTAACCGGGCAGTTATTGGCGTGACCTAAAGGGTCTCCAGCCAATGGGGGGGAAGTAAAATACTTAACCTAAGCTAACTACTTGTACTACACTAACATCATGACTACCTGCAACAACAGCACTAAGGGCGACCCCTAGTGGGACTCGGACCTCGGCTTAGGGCGTTGCTGGCGTGCGCATAGGGGGGGGAGACAGCTTGATGAGGGCTTAATTATTGGTGTGACTGCGGAGTCTGAAGAGACGACCGGCTCTACGACGGGAGAGCTCGGTGGATCGTGACCGGCGGCGGTGGGACGTCGCGACGGGCCTCGTCGGCGAGGACGATATGCCGGACGGCGGCGGACGTTGTGTATTGTGCTGGTCGATTTACTCGCCTCCTGGAGGAGGGTTATTTCGTCATCGGGTTCTAAGGCCCGTATTAATAAACGTTCCTCAACTACATACTCAAGTACGTTATCATTTGATACGTCATTATCACGATGTCAGCATCTCAAGATCATTGCTAATTAATAAACACACCTCAATGCGCTGTACTTGATGGCTTGGATTGACCGAAGTTTAGTTAACATTCATCACATTTCGTTTTTCCTATGTCGTAAGACTTATTGAAATACTTTTATTTTGTTAAAACTTTAAAGTTATAATTATTATCTCACACGTTTCCCCTACAGAGGGCGGGGGCGGTCAAAATCAAAATCCAAGATGGCGACTGCAAAATTTTACAAAATATGCGTCATGGGTGTCGTTTCCGTGGTTTTCGGGGGTACTGATGACGAAAATTAGGTCAACGTCAAAATCCAAGATGGCGGCTGCGAAATTTTACAAAATATGCATCATGGGTGTCATGTCCGTGGTTTTAGGGGGCGCTGATGTCGAAAATGAGATCAAAGTCAAAATCCAAGATGGCGGCTGCGAAATTTTACAAAATATGCATCATGGGTGTCATGTCCGTGGTTTTAGGGGCCGCTGATGTCGAAAATGAGATCAAAGTCAAAATCCAAGATGGCGGCTGCGAAATATTACAAAATATACGTCATGGGTATCGTGTCCATGGTTTTCGGGGGTACTGATGCCGAAAATGAGGTCGAAGTCAAAATCCAAGAGGGCGGCGGCGAAATTTGACAAAATATTCGTCATGGGTGTCAACGGTGTAATTTTACAACCACGAAAACGACACCAATGACGCATATTTAGTAAAATGTCACAGCCGCCATCTTGGGTTTTGACTATGACCTCATTTTTGGCATCAGTACCCCCGAAAACCATGGAAAAGATACCCATGATGCATATTTTGTAAAATCTCGCTGTCGCCATCTTGGATCTTGACTTTGATCTCATTTTCGGCATCAGCACCCTGAAAAACCATGGACACGATACCCATGACGCATATTTTGTAATATTTCGCAGCCGCCATCTTGGATTTTCACTTTGACCTTATTTTCGAAATCAGCACCCCCGAGAACCATGGAAAAGACACCCATGACGCAAATTTCGTAAAATCTCGCAGTCGCCATCTTGGATTTTGACTTTGATCTCATTTTCGGCATCAGCACCCCCGAAAACCGTAATAATTAATTTCACCCAAAATATTTTCAAACACCATGTTTTGCGCAACTAATCACGACCTCAAGTCACGGACTGCCTACACTCAGATTTAAGCATCTCGATTACCCACGTCTATTGTATACTTGAGTGGTGAGTTTCGTTTATTAATCAGTCCATCACTCAGCTGATGACGTAAAACCAAGCCGTAACTTGAGTACGTAGATTATATGTTTATTAATACGATCATGACCTCAACATTGTCATCAAGTGCGAGTTCTTGGGCTGAGTAACGTTTATTAATACGGGCCTAAAAGTGTGTGCCTGGGGCGGCGAACTTTACTTATGAGAGAGGGACTGTAGTCGGCCGCTGCGGCAACTAGGGGGTTCGGATGGAGAGGGGCAGTGTCGAAGTAACGCTTGGAAGTGCGTTTGAGGTATTGCCTGATGGTTGGCATTTTTAGATCGAGGTGGAGTTGGACGTTACGCATGAACCACGGGGCAGCCGCGGCTGTGCGCAACACTCGATTCTGGAGGGTTTGAAAGAATTTGAAACGACAAGGCTTAACGTGTGCGAACACGACGCTAGCGTAAGTCAAGATGGGGCGGATGCACGTCACGTAGATTCTCAGCTTATTTCTAAGTGACAATTTACTGCGTGCTCTAAGGATGGGGTGGAGGCGACCGACAGCGAAAGCGGCGCGAGCGCGCACCGCTTTGATGTGGTCTCGGAAACTCAGATGGTGGTCTAGGATAACCCCCAGGTATTTGGCTTTCATCTCCCAAGGGATCTGTTTGCCGAACATTAGGACGGGACGGATGTGGGTGTGGGAATCACCGTGTCTCTCAAAAAGAACGGCTGCGCTCTTTTCGGGATTCACCTCTATTCTCCATTTCCGGAACCAGACCCCGAGGGCGTTGGCTGCGGTTTGAAGGGTTCGAGAGATGCTATCGAGACTCCTACCGGTATAGTAGATAGCCGTGTCGTCGGCGAAGAGAGCCATCTTGGCCAAGCCACGTTTGGGAATGTCGCTGGTGTACAGCGTGAACAGAAGGGGCGATAGCACGGAGCCCTGAGGGACTCCGGCGCGGATGGGGTGAGGGGACGAGAGGGTGCCTTCTAGGCGATAGCGGAAGGAGCGATCCGACAGAAAGTCTCGAATGATGAGCACGAGACGGTCCGGCACGTTGAATTGGTACAGTTTGTATAATAAACCGTTGTGCCAGACCTTGTCGAAGGCTTTCGCTACGTCGAAGAAGAGCATGCCCGTTTTGTACGAGCGCATAAAACGGGAGCTAATGTGTTCGACTATGCGGTGCAATTGTCGAATGCAACAGTGCTGGGTTCGAAAACCGAACTGTTCGTCGGGGATGAGTTTACGGGAGTCAGCGAAATCTTTTAAACGGATATAAATGAGATGCTCATAGATTTTCCCAAATACATTGAGAAGGCTGATGGGGCGGTAACTAGTGGGCTCACTCTTGGGTTTGCCGGGTTTGGGGATACCGATAACGGTGGCTTGTTTCCAAGCTTGCGGAAAGATGTTATTACTCAGAGCGCCATTGAAGATGGCGGTCATGAGGACTATGAGCGGGGCGGAAAAGTGTTTGATCACCTTATTGGTGATACCGTCTGAGCCGGGGGCTTTCCTAGGTTTGAGTTTCCTCACTAACGTGTGGACCTCGTCTACGGTGATGGGGGGTAAGGGGTCGTCGGGGTCTTCATCGGGTGGGAGGGTGGCCCTACGTTCGACCTCGCGATCCACCTTGGAAAGATGGACCGGGTCTGCGGGTTGGGTGCTGGGAGTACATTGGGCTTCTAGACTGTCGGCTAGACATTCGGACTTTTCGTCGTCTTCAAAGGCCGGCCTTTGGTTCGGACGATTGAGAGGGGGAGTTGAAGCTACACAATCGGATTTCAGATTACGTTGCAATTGCCAGAAGGCCAGATGGGATGGCTCTAAGTCGCTCAACATCTTGTCCCAGCGGGCTTCCCGAACCTCCCGTACACGTTTCTTTACAGCACGCTGTAGAGAACGCATATGGACGCGGTTAGCTTCGCAGTGAAATGCCGTACGGCGTACACGCTCTTAAAACACGAGTGTTAAAAAGTTGTTTACAATTGAGCTTATTTTAAATGTATACAAAACATGAAAAACTATTTTATCACAGGCTATAAAGCCTTTAACGTAATATGGATCTTACTTTATAATGACTTTATAATTCTTTGCTACAGATTTAATTAATTTAGAATGTGCAAGTCTAAAGGCCGATTTTTCAATAGTCAGGTAACTTTATCTGAGGAATAATTTTGACGTTTTGACATCTTTTGTATAGAAAATATATCAAACTGTTATATTTATTCCTCAGATAAAAGTTATGTGACGATTGAAAAATCGGCCCTTAGTAGGTACATTTACAGTACATTCTATTTTTACTCATTAGATTACAAAATGTAAATTTTATTATTCACAATGAGTTTAAGGCGAGTAGTTCTGCGCAAAGTGATATTTTATAACACTAGTTATCTACTGCTATGATGGAAAATAGTTACATACATTTAATGTTTTATCGCTAAGGCAATATATTTCTTCAAAATAAACTGATGCTTTGTTTGAGGCTGTCGACTTTTCAGAATTTTTGAAGTTCGGCTTCCCTGCAAATAATGTAGCACGTTTGAAATAAGAAACTGAAATATATACACTCTCCCTTGCGTTCCGAGAAACACGAATAAAAAGTTTGTAAGTATATTGAATATTGATAGGTAAAAATGTCACCGTACGAAACGTAAGAAACGTATTCACTCAAACTACTCTACTACTTCTATCTATCAACTATAACTTTAGGAAGTTTTTGATATGATTGGTTGACATCTAGAGATGTAGGTTTCCGGGAACTTCTGTGACCTGATCAGAGCCCTTTGCAGACTGATTATATTTTTGAATGTTTTATTGAATTGAACGTAGTTTAAGCACGAATCTTTGTACCTTCTTTATTTTTTTCATATGTGATACCTATTAATAATGTAGGGAACCCATGTATGCTTGTTATTTTATTATTATTATTCAGCTATGTTCGTCCCACTGCAGAGCAAAGGCCTCCCACCCTCGCTCACTCCTCTCTGTTTAAGGATTTCTGCGGCCAATCCTTCCAATAGTGTCTAACGTATGGATGATGGAAGAGGCTAGAAATTCCGTTGGACACATACATACATGTGCTTTATTCTTCCCATATGACATGAAACAAATTGCAAAAGGCCAAGAAGTTATGCTATTATGACATTTATAAGTTCTTAATTTTGGGGTAGAGAACATGTCCTCAAATATCAGAAGGTTGAGAAACTTGTGACGATTAAACTATGTTCTTTTAAAAGGGAAATATTCAGTAGAGCCGAGTCAGAGTTGAGAAGCCAAAGTTAGTCGAAAACTCCGCCAAGGCCCGAATCTTTACATCTGTAATAACATTACTTACTACAAAACAAAAAGTGAACACTTCGCTTTTGAAGTTAGTTTTAGAATTGAAAAGATTCATAGAATAATAGCGTTTTACTTTGATTTTTGGAAAAAGCTGAAAAAAATGTTTCAAAGAACTACCGTCAAACACAACAACTTTACCTTATTTTTTGGCTAAAATCGATTTATTTTTTAAAAAATTGAACTTTTTCAAACTTACGTGGCTTTTGACGTTGGTAATGAGTTAAGCTTTTACCCTTTCATATTTACAATTGAATATATTTAAAATCACTTGAAAAAATATTAGTATTGTCGGTGTTTATTGAATAATTATATCATATTAGTATTATCACTGTAACTGATGCTGTTTTTGAGAAATTTGTGTTTCATTAACTAAAATTGGAGTACGGTAAAAATTACACAAGAAGTTAAAGTTGCCGTGTTTGACGGTTTTGTAGAAATTAAAACAGCTTTAATAAGAGCAAGCAATTGGTTTTTGAATATATACCGGTAGATCAATTCCTTATTATTTTGCGACGCACAGCTTAAATGTGGATGTTTAATTAATGATTGTTTTTGTAACAGGATCATTATTTATTATCTTAATAGCTTTCGCTCAAGTTAAGGTTAATCGAGGTAAATCTGTGCCTGTAGAATAGGTAGGAGCATGTTTATTTTAACACTATGTACTGCAATCCGTTCAGACGTAAGTGGCTACAGGCAGTCTTAACATAGTTATCTCAGTTCAACTATGTTAGATAAACATAAAAAAATAGCTATTATATTGGGTGTAAACGAATTCATGTAATTCCTTCAAATCTTGTGATTTGACGACACGTTTGGCGCAGTGGCTGAGCGATTGGCTTCTGCGCTACGAGTCGTGGGTTCGATTCCCACACGGAACAAAAATTTGTATGGTCTACAGATAGTTGTTTCGGGTCTGGGCGTTTGTGTATGTGCGATTTGTGTTTGTAAACGCACCCATGATACAGGAGAAATTCTAGTGTGGGGCAACGTTTTTTTAATAAAAAAAACTACTATTAACACAGATTGACCCTGCATAGGATTTCATACGATTCAACAAAAAAAGACAAAAACGATACGTTGTGTTTCTTAACCTAAGTCACTTTAGCGCCCCGAGTTCACAGACTGCGCGGAGCGATATCGCGTTAGTTGTGCCCGCCAGCTGTGTCCCCGTGTTTTCGTTTATTTATGCGCAGTATCGAAACGTTTTACGACGTAAAAAATAATAGTTGGCGTAATAATAATTAAAAAAAAAAACGTTTTTTTTTTAACTTTATCATATGCTCAGGTAAGACCACTACTCATCTCTATCGCAAGACAGAATATAATTTGATTTTTAATTCTAAGAATAAAAAATCCAATATTTCTTTTTGATTATAATCAATCTAAATCCTGTGCGGGGTTAATCTATACATTATGTGGTTTTAAGGAATTACACGAACTCGTTTACACCCTGTTTAATATGTTCACTCTAGCCCACAGTGAAAATATATTGAAAGAAACAGAACTGGAACTAGAGTACCCCCGTGGTATGAACAACATGCAACTACATCACGTTCCTTAATGAAGGGTTCAATGTATAAAATATTACTCTGCGACAAAAGGGTGCCGAATGAAGGCGTTTAAACGTGCACCGCTAAGCCTCGGCGAGTCCCTATTACGTTCCTCTCACAATTTTGAAAGCGGCCTACCTCCCCAATTATTCTGTTATGGTTGTCAAGTATATAACGCGCGGTTGTTACTACGAACTACGATTCGTTTGTAGAACCCGCACACAACTAGCTTAAATTATTATGTCACAATGTCACGCGTAACACAGTATAATGGCTGCCTAATATATGATTCTCGCATTTATATACCTACTAGCAACCCGCCCCGGCTTTGCACGTGTACATTTTATAGCTTAAAACCTTCCTCTTGAATCACTATATCTATTAAAAAAACCCGCATCAAAATCCGTTGCGTAGTTTTAAAGATCTAAGCATACATAGGGACAGACAGTGGGAAGCGACTTTGTTTTGTACTATGTAGTGATGTTTTACTATTGTATTAACTTACACTCGTAATTCATCAGTCCATAATTAATATTAGCCTGGGTCCGTCCACACCTTTCGTTCGTTTTCGATTTGCTACCTCTGACATCTTTGTTAATTTGATAAATGGATGGCCCTTGCTACGCTACGCTACATCGAGCAGTTTCCGGCGCCCAAGGCAACAGGAAACTGGAATAGTCGAATTTCCCGTAAAGCTGTGGCAATCTCTAACACGTATATTGCTACATAGTACATAGGTATGCGCGTCACCTAACACAATTTTTGCCCGACACTTTCAAGGAATTGAAACAGAAGTGTCCCCGAGAGCGATTTGGATGTTTCACAGAATCCAGTACAAGGTACATATCTTATCTCGTTCCTGTTTTATTTCAGTACGTTGTCTTTTATTATCTAAACTGAATTGAGCGTGATCGTGAACGCTATTCGTTGACGAACTCGAGCGGCGCCGGGGAGCTGTTCGTGTCGCGGCAAATTGATTGGTAATCAGGTACGGAATCACTATACCGTACTCCGTGAGGTAACGAAGGAACATATTGAGGAAGTGACATAGCAAGGAACGTGCAATAGATTCGAGTGGATAAGTACTTTGGAAATGTTAACGTATTATTATAGAATTAAGTCTACAGGGACTATTAAAATAAAACCTAAAATGTAAACACAGCTAACCATAGCTGAGGATAGTTAGATTTTAGCTTATTTTTTATGAAATCTTTGAACAGCAATTTTTTTTAAATTTATTGACTTTTGGGGAAAGTTGCAGAACAAAAGTTATTCATTATTATGGGTTTTTTTTAAACAGCCTTTCGGTTAGTACCCCTCTCCGACTAAACTTTTATATCTTACTCTACACTGAGAGAGTGGAAATATGTAGGTAATGTAGTTGGGGCTGTAAACAAACGCACAGCTAGTTTTTTGTAGCAGGTGTAGCGGTTTAGATTTTCTTCTTCCCCTTGAGAACCGTATGTGCCTTTCGCAGTCACAAAGAATCTATAAGCAACATTTCAACGAAATCCAATGTTCTGTACAAAGTTTTGTTTATATGTATACGTCGATACCTGTACGTTTGTTACCACCTGAGAATGCAGAATGTTTTGTACATCATAATTTGGTTTGAAAGTAAGATTTAGAGAACAATCTTGTTCAAAATAAGTTTAGTATTCGAGTTTTGGGGGAAGGTTCAGGTTGACGATAGTGGTGGTCATTTGATACGTCTATTAACTCACATAATTATAACTCACTACAACATCTACCTATGATGTGTATACATATAAGGTCTTACTTGAATAATCCACGATGTTTTGCGTAGCGCCTTAGTGAATGATGGAGATTATGCTGGCGTCACTAAAAATGAAATCAGTTGTATATTTTTTTTGTCATCAGTTTTTCTTAAATTAATCATTTAATTATTTACGGGTTCTCCAACTTGTAATGACATCCGTGCATCTAACAAAAAAATGGCCACGCGCTCATTGGTAGGTAGCGTGCACGGATTTTATTATATTGTATTAAATTAATTGATTTATTCATAAAATTATTTATTTACAGAAAAGATAAATTACACCATCAGATTCATTTTTTTGTGATACTTACTTCATCTTTAGCATTTACAAAGACACTATACAAAATATCGTGGATTATTAAAGTTAGAACTTATATATCCGTTTAGCTTACCTACTGCCATCCATCGATGCACATGTAGGCCTCTTTCAGGGAGTACCTATACAACCTACATACTCTACATAGATAATATACAACGTGGTTTTTTTTTTTTAAAACGTGCTTATTTCTTTTATTATTGAGCCTTATGCTGAGGGCATAAGATTGAGTTTTAAATGCAGTTAACAATGAAAAGTAATATTATTTTCTTAAATAATCAATACACAATGCACATAAAAGTAAAGTTTCAGTGTAATAATAATAATAGTGTTGAATATTTATTATAACTGAATATTGTTAGCTTGTCTCTGGTAATACCATATTAGATTGTCTCTGGTAACTGTCATATTACATAAATTCACTCAATCGATCATTCATTCGTTCATGATTAAAAACTTGTTGGTAGTCATTCGGCAGTCTTGTCAGAGACGTCGAGGTGTGAAGATCAAGTGATACTTACTGTGTAATTTTGGATTAAATGGTAACACTTCAGATACAAGTGTAAGTACAGATCAAATCATTATGTATTGGATAATTGGAATTGTACCGAGTATATTTGTGGTTTATGTTGAAGGAAGTAATAAATATCTATGTTTATACTGAAATGTCTGGTTTTCTATTATGAATCCTTTATTCTGAACCGGTGGCCAACAGTTCAGAAGCGGGATAATAAGGGAATTTTCATAATTCCCTTTTTCACGTCCACATTTTAACGAATATTTGATGTCATTTATTATCAGGTGTAATTTATTTTTCCAACTCGGTAAATATATTTTTGTGACTATTTAAGTTAAATAAATATCAAATATTTTATTTTTCTTTTCCATCTGTCAAACGATATTTATTTCCTCACTCTTTACCGTTATAATATTAAAAACCGTAATTAATAAATATCACATCATCTATATTTAGAAAACGAAGTATTAATTTCGACTATGAATTTATGGAAGTTTCTACTGTGGTAGATTTATAATTATTCAGTTTGTTAAGCGACCAATCGATATGGTAGTCTGTGTTCTGTTACATACTTAGATATTTTAAAATTAATACGATATTTATAGAAAGATTTTAGTTTACTTTATTCAAAGTAGAATTGGTACGGTTATTTTATTCGTGTAATTATTATCATGATATGATGACGCACCAAATTAATTTAAATTAACTTTTTGTGTTTTTGCATAGTATGGCTTACTAGGATAGAGATGGAAAAGAAAACTGCTTTATTTCTGTCTTAATAACTTCTTTAAAATAATGCAATTATAAATGGAACAATATTGGATCAATATTATGATAATAAAATAATGACTTTGACTTTTATTATAATCTTAAATATTGTTTCGTGTTTATGAACAAACACTAAGCTTTACAGCTGTAAGTTTCAGATACACTTACAATGGACAAGGAAAGACACAGTCGAGGGGAAGGACTGATGTTCATGGATGGTTATAGATGACGATGGATCGCCCAGGTTAAAGGGCCAGGAAATGTTCAGGATTAGTGCATTTCGCATTTTGGCTAGGATAGACGGCCAGGGAGTTCTCAGGTTAGAGAGCAGTGAAAGTTAAGTCGTTGGATAGCGGAATGAATACTACTGGATGGACTAGAAATTTGAAAAGGCGAAATGTTATTATAAATGAACAGTTCAATGAACGAACAAAATTACAAGAAACGAAAAGCAGTCCAGGAATACAGGAGAAAGATCAATGCGAAGGAGATATCGCAACGATAGCTCGAGTCCGGGTGAGTCTTTACCAATTAGTATTATGTTGACCATGACAATGTTAAACAAAGCCTGGAGTTCAGATAAACAAATTAAACGCAAACATCATATCGGATTTGAAGCCTATGAGTAAAGAACAGACTGTGTTAGTATGGATCACTAAAGTTGAAGAAAACAAAAATTATTTACCTATTCCCTTGCCGTGAGAACTATGCTGAACTCCTCACTGAAATGCTAATTAACCGCTAACGTCCCGACCGACGAACCGGTTCGTCAGTGCCATTGTTTATCTATTGTGTCTATAATTACAGTACTTGAGATTTTAAACGTGTCGTGTATGGTTAGTCATTGGAGCAATCAATTATTATTGCATAAAATTGAATTAACTGAATAGGTGTAAAATTCATAGGAAACAGGCGGTGGATTGAATTTTAAATAGAGTAGATAATCAGGCCACAAAAGTGGGAGTTCAAGTAGCTTAATTTAGTGAGTCAGTATTTTAGAATAGTCAAAGTAGGGCAAACAAGAGAAGTTACAACATACAAGCAAAAGAAATGGGTATGATCACAAGTCTCTTATTAACGCAACACATCGACAACTTTAAATCCTGAACGATTAATTAAATTCAATTGCTTTTATTGTAATGAATCTGGTCATCCTAGTTTTAGAGTATACGTATTCAAAGAGCATAATTATACTCATAACGAATCGGCTGAAGTTATGCGTTACTGATGGTTACAGTGACGGATACGTTTTTCGATATTGGTATCAGTGACTGGGCTATATCCAGTCATTAGATTTGAGAAGTCGGTCTTCTCAAGTTATGCGTTACTGATGGTTGCAGTGACGGATACGTTTTTCGATATTGGTATCACTGGCTGGACTGTGCATCCAGTCATTAGATTTGAGAAGTCTGTCTTCTCAAGTTATGCGTTACTGATGGTTACAGTGGCGGATACGTTTTTCGATATTGGTATCAGTGGCTTGTCTGTACATCCAGTCATTAGATTTGAGAAGTCGGTCTTCTCAAGTTATGCGTTACTGATGGTTACAGTGACGGATACGGTTTTCGGTATTGGGATCAGTGGCTGGGCTGTATCCAGTCATTAGATTTGAGAGGTCAGTCTTCTCAAGTTATGCGTTACTGTTGGTTACAGTGACGGATACGTTTTTCGATATTGGGATTAGTGGCTGGGCTGTATCCAGTCATTAGATTTGAGAGGTCAGCCTTCTCAAGTTATGCGTTACTGATGGTTACAGTGACAGATACGTTTTTCGATATTGGGATCAGTGGCTGGGCTGTACAAAAGTCTATAGATTTGAGAAGTCGGTGTTCCCAAGTTATGCGCAGCTGATAGTTGCAGTGGCTAATACGTATACGTTGTTCGATGTTAGGATCAGTGGTTGGGCTGTATCAAGTCATTAGATTTGAGAAGTCGGTGTTCTCAAATTATGCGCAACTGACGGTTAAATTGACAAATACATTTTTCGATATTAGAATCAGTAGTGGGGCTGTATCAAGTCATTAGATTTGAGAAGTCGGTGTTCCCAAGTTTTGCGCGACTAATAGTTGCAGTGACAAATACGTTTTGATAATAGGATCAGTGGTGAGGCTGTATCATGTCATAAGGTTTGAGAAGTCTGTGTTCATTTATTACAGTTAGTAGAGCTAGGGAACTTGGTCTCCATGTAAAGGTTTCTTCTAATATTCTACTGCTTAGAGGTATGGGTGTGAATTTTATTGTTGGTATGTATACTAACAGCCAGTGTTGAGGTACAAGGTGTCAAGAAGGTTATAGATGTTTATGTGGTTCACGATTTCGTTTTGGGTTGTCCCGCGCTCCTAGGACGTTCTTATACTCAGGTGCCTAGTTTAATAACCATTCAAATTCCATTCAGGGTGATTTTATTGAAAAAAAAAAGGTGTACCCTGTATACTTATTGTCTAGTGGTGACATTGTTGTTTCGTGTCCATCGGATCTAATCTAGTATTTGAGGGAGCATTTACGTACGTGGTTCGCTTCGAGGTGAAGAAGGCAAAGAATGTTATCTTTTATCTGATAGATACCGTATCGAAGACGGTCATGGTTCCCTGCTTGCATATAATACGTCGTAAGGACAATGTAGCAATTTCTGGGAATTCTTTGCTACAAGTTTAAAAAAAATGTTCACAGATGACTTTTGAGTCGTATAGCTCTGATGATCTGATAAATTGTGGCAAGGAATTTGTTGGCATTGGCTGAATGGGCTAGTAGCCATTGCTCAACATAATTGCAAAAAGAAAAACACCATTTTGGGTCTGGCACTTTCATACGAGACCGGGGAAGCCATGACGTCAGGTTACACTTTGTTATAATTATAAATAGGAAATAAAGCTTAAAAAGTAGTTTTAAAACAGAATTAAAAGACAATTGGCGTGTCTGTTTTTAAACATAACTTAATAAACATCAGGATTGTTTTTAATGATCTGAAGGATTTACGATTTACGGGCGCTAACGAAATGGTTACGGAGTTTGATTTGTTAGGTTTTGAAGTGGACTCATGTATACGGTCACGTGGTGGGAGAGCAGATGTTGTCTCGAAGCTCCTGGCACTTAAAACCAGCGTGAAATTGGTAAATTTTTGGGGCTGTCTACGAATTTATATTAATTGATTGATATTTAATGTTTTGTTTATTAATAGGTATTTGACATTACCATTGACTGATCTTTTGAAAGGAGGTGGCATGGATATGGAGTGGTATTCAGGACTGATACTTTACTTACGTGGCGTCTATTGTTAGCTTTGTGTGATTTTAAATCAACAACACAAGTTACACACCGATGCGTGCAAAGATGGACGGACTGACGGGTGTGCTTTTGCAAGACGATTTCGTAGGAGTGTTTCGATCTGTCTCATGTTTTGGGACGTAGAACCATGAAATATGAGATTCGCTCCTAGTCTACCTTGGCGGCACTAGCGTCTTTGAGTGGACTTACAGTGTGCTTGCTATCACAATTTGTACTGACTGGTGGATTCACATTGGCTAAGGGCAATCTGATTTCTAGAGTTGCACATTGGTGGGTCCAGCTACAGGTGTTTGATTGTGTTATCGAGTCTCGACTTGGCTATCGAGTGGTGCATGCTAACGCGTGGAATCGCGGCCTGGTTTCGGTCCCCGTACACGAGAACTTGTATTTTGGACATTCCTGAGTTGAGTACTCTTTGCCATTGCGCAGAATGGTGGATGAGGAAGTGCAGATGTTTGAAAATATACTCGGCAAAAGGGGTGCACGGTCATGAATAACGCAGGATATATAATATTTAGCTGGTTTCTAAGGAGGTCTGAAGGCAGATGCAGGTACGGAGGAAACCACGACAAAGTTGGGCACTGCAGATTTGATGAGGCTCTTTGTTGTTTTGAGAAAGGTATTTTTAATCTTGTTTAGAATGGGCTCTGTGCAAGGCGCCTGCTGGTGAGTGAGAGGGTAACTCTCATCTAAACGAAGGAATCAGCGTCACCACGGTGGATGCGGACTGCCTAGGTCTTTTCATTAAGAACGAGGGGGGTGGCTGTTATTTGCAAGTATTGTTTTATGGTTTTATTGTATATGTTGGTATAACTGCTGTCAAAAATAGTAAATCATAGATGAGTATACGAGTGTTTGAGGAACTCATCAGCTAATATGCCCTCTCGTCTGACAGCCGACTAGGAAAGAAGCTTTACCAGTAAAAGATTTAGAGAGTTTGTTCCTTTATGTGGAATGAAGAATATTGGCAATACCGTCGCCTAAAGCGAGTGGGCGAGTCGAACGTTTTGGTGGACTTATTTTGGACGCTCTGTCAACTTCTCCGTAGCCAAGATGAAGACACCTGGGATGATTGTATTTATGAAGTCCAGATAGACAACGGTGCCACGATCCATAACATAACCTGGAAAGGGTCACTGAATGGTTATTTAGTTTTGGCATTGCTAGCGGAACGGAAGGAATTTTATACTCTACTGTGTCTAATGCCGCCGATGTAGCTGATCTGGAGGAGTTAGGCTGGGGGTAGAGCGAGCGAAGGTATTGGGGAACAACGGCTAGAGAACATAGGGGTTTGATAGGTGTGGGAAATCAGAAAGTGTGGAATGGAGATTAGGTTTGCGTTGAGAGATGGGTGTACCACGATAGTGCGTGTCGGATACTAGTGGTTAAGTTTCAAGGACCACGATCGCGTGGTAAGGGTGCTTCCCAATGAGAGGTATCTGATTGAAGATACCTCCATCCATGTCCCGCAAACGTGGCCGTTATCGACCAGATGTAGTCTTGGCGTTTTGTAGAGATTTGGAGAGTAATGAAGAGGTTAGTCGTAGTAGCAATAGTGAAAACAAGGTAGAGATAACAAACTTTTAGTTATTACAGGATTAAATGTGCTTTATATTATTAATATTAATTGATTGAGTTATATTAATGAGTTCACAGAAAAGTGAAGGTGTTTTATTGAGATCGCGGCCTTCAGGGTTAAGACGAAAAAGAAAGAAGAAGGAAAAAGTATTTATTCGGGACGAGCACAGGAAATAACAACCGAGAGCGACGTAGGAAGAAGGAATAGGTTGATTGTAATTGTTATTTCATAAAACAATGTTTTAGAAAGTATAGATACTGTTGTGTTATATTCTTTATAACTATAATTTGTTGCTAGATTGCCAATGTTATACAACTGTTTGATTACTGGAAAAATAACACCTAATTAAGACTATGATTGTTTTGTAGTTTACATATCGTTGTTGTTTAAATAGTGAAACTCGTTTTTATAGTGTGTATAAAACTGTACGCGTGAGGACACGCTTTGAACAGGATGGCCGAACTGTTAGCTTGTCTCTGGTAATACCATATTAGATTGTCTCTGGTAACTGTCATATTACATAAATTCACTCAATCGATCATTCATTCGTTCATGATTAAAAACTTGTTGGTAGTCATTCGGCAGTCTTGTCAGAGACGTCGAGGTGTGAAGATCAAGTGATACTTACTGTGTAATTTTGGATTAAATGGTAACACTTCAGATACAAGTGTAAGTACAGATCAAATCATTATGTATTGGATAATTGGAATTGTACCGAGTATATTTGTGGTTTATGTTGAAGGAAGTAATAAATATCTATGTTTATACTGAAATGTCTGGTTTTCTATTATGAATCCTTTATTCTGAACCGGTGGCCAACAATATTCTAATTGGGGTGTTTGAGTGTTTATGTTATTCCTGTTACATGTTATATATCTATGCATGGTGCCTGTAATTTCACCGACGTACGATGCTTATTGGTTTAGGCCCTGAATCAGAGATACAATCACTACTGTCATGTTTGCGTGGGTTTAAATATACTGTCCTACTCTCATTAATTAAGGTAGACCAAGGTGAAGGATTAAAGCAATTATACCTCATGGTATGTGGCTGACAAATGACAATATTGTGGGTAATATAATCTCAAGTATATCACTCATTGTAATAAAAAAGCAAGTGTGACTTGGTTTCTGTGAGTAGAACAATGTCCTTTTATACTATTCAATTTGAGCCCTCTCGCCTACGCGCCATTCAGTTCGCTTTCAAAAGACTTGTGCCTCTGTGCTTCTATTGTTCAATCACAGTTGGATTTTTGGACCAACATAACGTGAGACGGTAAGCAATCAATATTACTTTCACAGTTCAATAGCAGGACCAAAAAGTAGATTTTTTGTCAGGGCAACTTACTTTAGAAATATTATTATGTTGATAGTTCATGCCGCGGTGGCCTGGAGGTTACAGACTCGCTTGCTAAGCACCGGGTTGCAGGTTCGAACCATGCATGTACCAATGTGACTTTTTCAATGTCATATGTACTTTCTTAGTTAATCTAAGACGCCACTGACATACGGTGAATGAAAACATCGTGAGGAAACCTGGACTTAATGGTCTGAAATCGCCAACCCGCAGTGAGCAAGTGTGGTGATCAATGCTCGTTCCTTCTCTGTAAGAGAAGAGGCCTTTGCCCAGCAGTGGGACAGTTAATTTACTAAAACGATCATCAAATACTATTTATTACCTACTCGAATTTTGTGTTTGTTCATTTCAAACGGAAGCCCAAAAGCCGGACTGGTTTAATCCTAGCTAGGATGTCGGTTTTCTATAGCAGTGGCGTTTGTGCTTGTTCATGTCAAACTGAAGCCTAAAAGCGTGACTGGTTCAATTCTAGCTAGGATGTCGGTTTTCTATAGCAGTTGCGTACCAGATGAGAGACGGAAGTTGCTCGTGCACAAATCTTACGAAATCCAGCCGCATCTGGTTAGATTGGAAGCCGACCGAATAGTCTATACTAATATTATAAAGAGGTAGAATTTGTTTGTTTGTTTGTTTGTATGTAGGAGGTAATCTCCGGAACTACACATCCGATTTCAAAAATGCTTTCACCAATAGGAAGCAACGTTATCCCTGAGTGCTATAGGCTATATCTTGGGATACAAAACTTATAAATTAACGCGAGCGAAGCCGCGAGCAAAATCTAGTAACGAATAAACTAGGCAGATGATGATTTCGATTATGTCAGAAAAAATAAAACGTGAAGAACAAAATCTTCTAATGGCGTCTCTCTAGTTAAGGTTGAGAGTCCGGTCTGGGTTTTATAAAGCTTTGTTACTCGCAAGGAAAAACAGTCTCATTTGAGATATTGGTCTATTCTCGACTTTCTTACTATAAACACCTTTCCCATCACGATTAGTTGATAGAGATGGAATGTGGGATGCCTTCTAACTTGTCCCAGCGGGCTTAGTCAAGTTGACAATTAATCTACAATCGTCAACGCTAATAGAAAACTAATCAAATGTATGGGAATGACGACATCTCAACGCTAACTCACGTGGTTAGAACAAACGAATAGAAAATTTCAGACATAGTGATGAAAACCTACATGTGTTATTTCATTAGGACTCCGATTTGTAATTTATAAATAAATAAATCGGTACCTGTTCAGAGTTGTTATAATAAATCAGTAGTTACAAGAGTTTGGGCACGCGGTTTGGGCTATTTCAGACTTTTCCTAAAATACACGGACTGTAATAGGAACTATTGAAGCTTTGAATCGTATAATTAGATAGATAGATATACTTTATTGTACACTAAAAGAAATAAACAGTACGAATACACATGATTAAGAATAGTACGAATGGCGGTCTTATTAAGTATATTATTAAGTATATAAGAGGGCCGGTATTCTTGTATAGAAATATTCAACTCTATTTAGGTTCACTTGCACCTTTCACAGGTTCCCAAGTTTCCGTAACGATAATAGAAACACTGGTCAGGTTACAATGATTGATTGGTGGTAGGTATTACAATTTCGTGACTAGCGTTTTGGGGATTTGAGGCGGGGACTTAGACGCGAGATGTATTTCCTTCCACACATAAATTCACGGGTGTGTTCCTAGACGAACTCGACGCTGCTTCAACAGTACCTAAGGTACTGATGTACATACACTCTCAGTTTGCAGATGACGGAATTAGGTCAGAAGCGTACCTAATACCATTTACCGGGTATTATCCAAGACTACGGGTTGCTAGTTAAAAGTTCTTAATAAAAAAACTCCAAATAAAGATTAACCCCAAGAAATAAGACTGAGAAACGTGTCATTGGATGGTGGATAATATTTTTTTGGAATCAAGGATTCTTTGCTTGGCAACCCAACATATTATGGTCCCTAGACCAATGCAGCAATAAATAATAATAACAATAGTTTTCCGGGATTCAAAGTGCCGCGAGTCCTTTTCCCTGTTTCAAGAGTCCTCTTTGTCACATTCAATCAAAATCGTTTCTTCAGTTTACCGTGAAGACTTATGGTAAGGATACACAGCGACACTGACATTCGACACAATGCAATCGCGACACTGAAATTAAACCAGAGCTAATGCGCAACTCAGTGTAACGGCGATGCACACACTACGATACTCGGTGTCGACACTGAGTGTCGAGTGTAATGTGTCGCTGTGTATCCTTACCATTAACAAGCTACATACACTCACTTTCACATAACATTAATAGGGATATAATAATGCTAATAACTGTTAACATCTTAAACATTCGACACAATGCAATCGCGACACTGAAATTAAACCAGAGCTAATGCGCAACTCAGTGTAACAGCGATGTACACACTACGACACTCGGTGTCGACATTGAGTGTCGAGTGTAATGTGTCGCCGTGTATCCTTACCATTAACAAGCTGACAGACACTCACTTTCACATAACATTAATAGGGATATAATAATGCTAATAACTGTTAACATCTTAAATGGAGTTATAATTAACATAGTTAATTTTCGTCTTTGCTTTCCAACTAAAGCACCTGCCGTATTTTAGTAGTTAGCATTAATTACCCCTTTAATATCATTACGTAGCGTGGGTTATGATTGTAAATCATGATTATATCACAACAACATAGTAAGTTACGAGAACAACTAAGTCTTATCAGAGTAGAAGAAAATTAGTACTTTATTTGGAACTTCACAATAAATTACTAGTTTCTTGAAGGTTACGTATTATATTCGAACTCTTTCGTTTAATTTTATTGAAAATTGTTTGAACTAGAAACTCATATTGGCTATAAAATAGGTATAGGATATAACAGCATGAAATATTTTAGACTGATACCGAAAGGGGTTTATGGATGTAAATGAATAGGTATGTTGAAAATATTAGTTCAATGCGAATGACTACAGTTTTATATCTATGTTTTTAAATGAAAAGGTAGTTCATTGTTTTCATTCAAAATATTATAGTGCTGTGTAGTTAAAGGGCGGCTAGCAATTAATAACTGTCCCGTTTTTTTTGCAACGGTATCCGATACAGCTTAGATCAGCCATGTTCTTTTTTTTTTCAAATGTACCTGCGTTCCGCCTAGTCCTCTTCCAGCTATGTTGACGACAACTTTTAGTACCTATATGTATATAGGTTAGTCAAAAAGGGGGTACTAATCCGAAAGGGTGTTAAAATACCCATCATCATCTGCCTAGCCTTTTCCCAACTAAACCGGATGCAGCTGAATATCAGTATTTTACATGGAGCGACTGCCTATCAGACCTCCACAACCCAGTAACTGGGTAATACGATACTCTTGGTAAGACTGGTTGTCAGACTTTCTGTCTTCTGACCAACAGTAACGACTGTCAAAGATCTACAAATGACAGCCGGGACCAACGGCTTTACGTGCTTTCCGAGGCACGGAGGAAACTCGCTATGGTAAATGGTCACCCATCGACAGACCAACCTCGGCAACCCGGAAGATCGGTCTATGCGGCTGTAATTATTTAGCCACGAGCTCCTCTGTTAAAATACCCATGATAATGAATAATTTTTGTTCTACCACTTTCCCCAAAAGTCGATAGTTTAAGAGAAATAGATGTACAAATATCTCAAAAAAAAAAAACGCTAAAATCTATCTATCCCCAGTTATGATCAGCTGTGTTTACATTATAGGTCATATTTGGTGTCATGAATCAAAAGCACCATTTTCTGAATTCGTAACTAAAGCAGGGATGAAGAATTTTTGAAAAAACTAAAATGAAAATCATTTTTCATGGAAATAAAAATTATCGAATTTTGAAATTTTAACACGTGCTTTAAAACCGTCATCAGTGATACTATATGTGACCTGCGGATTAGTACCCCCTTTCCGACTAACCTTGTATACTGGGGAGCAAATAAATCGAGCCACTTCTATTTTTCCCGTATAATTGTTATTATTTTTGGTACCTACTATTTATTTATTTATATACTCTTTATTGTACATAATACACCAGTTAACAAAAACGAAAACAAACATTTATTTACACAATATATGTACAATGGGCGGTCTTATCGCACAAGGCGATCTCTTCCAGACAACCTTAGTATGGACTGGAAGAACGGAAAGAGATAACGGGCAGTTTAGGTGTACAAGTACTTAGCGTACATAATATTACTTAAATATAATAACATAAAATAAATATCAATAATTACACAAATATTTATAAAAATAACTAAAAGAAAAATACATATTTAAAACAAACTAATAAATAAATATAATTAATACAAATAAACAAAGAAGATGAGATGAGAACAATAATAATCAAGAAATAGCAAATTAAAGTGACAAGTAATGTTCCTTCACTAGCTTTTTAAAAACTGGCAGTGATTGCGCACGTCTCACATTGAGTGGTAATGCATTCCACAAGCGAGCAGCTTGAACTGTAAAGGATTTGTCAAAAAAGGAAGTGGAATGCTGTTGTATTTTTAGCTTAAGATTTTCTGATGATCTCAAGAACCTAGAATGTGTGTCACAGAGGAACTCGAAGCGTTCTTTAAGGTAAAACGGGGTGGAGGGATTAAATAGCACATTATAAAGCAGAGTAAGTATATGGGCATTCCGGCGAAGGCGAATAGATAGCCATTTGAGCTTCGTACGAAATTCAGAAACATGATCATATTTACGCAAACCAAATATGAATCTGATACAAAGGTTTTGAAGTCGCTCAAGCTTTCCAAATTGGTCCTCAGTTAGATCAAGATAGCTGGCATCAGCGTAGTCAAGGATAAGGAGAAGAAGAGATTGTGCTAACGCAATTTTGGTGGCAGTCGGAAGGAAATTTCGAAGGCGTCTAAGGGAGCCCGCCGAAGCGAACATCTTACGACTGACTTCCTGCAGTTGTGAATTCCAGGAAAGGGTACTGTCAATATAAATCCCCAGGTTCTTAACTTTGTTGGTAATAGGAATTATAGTGTTATTAAAAGAAACCTGAGGAAGTATAGTCCAGTCAATCCTGGAGACTGTCCGAGAACTGCCCACAACAGTCAACTGGGTTTTAGTGGGGTTGACCTTCAGTCCAAACTCTTTACTCCAGTCACCTATTCGAGCCAGGTCTAGATTTATAGTATCAATGGCTTCTGACAACTTTCCAAGAGGGGCTTGGCTATAAATTTGAAGATCTATTTTATATTTGAAGACTATGAAGGAGATCAATTCGAAACATATACCGCCTGAAAGGTTAGGTATTTGATAACCTTTACAATGAGGGTTGTTTTTTGTCAACTTAGTATATAATCCATGAAACCAAAACTAATAACCAGGACACGTGAAAAAATGAGTGGCTCGATTTATTTGCCCCCAAGTATAGGATACCTGAGAGTTCTGTCTAGCCTTTTCCCAACTATGTTGGGATCAGCTTCCAGTATAAATAGATGCGGCTGAGTACAGTCATTTTACACGGAGCGACTGCATCAGACCTCTGCAACCCAGTTACTGAGCAATACCGATATCCGAAGTTTAGAACGGTTGTCAGATTTGCGGGCTTCTGACTACCCGTAACAACTATCATAGGTACCTATTCGTATGACACGCGGTACCAACGGCTTAAAGTGCTCTCAGAGCTACCGAGGAGTCTCGATGTGTAACGAACGGTCACCAATCCAAAGACAGACCGCGGCAAGTGCCGCTTAACCTTGCAAATCGTATGATCCACGCGATTGTTAATTAGCCACGAGCCCCTTTCAAATTTACCTATCCGTATCAGTACGTTATTTATTCTACCTTAGGTTGGCATATAACAAGAACTAGCAACAACATGGATAGATTGACAGCAGTTCACTTCAATCTGTCTAGCTCTACGTTTTCTTTTCAGTTTTCTCTAGGGACGTGGAGACGGGTACGATAGTGTTGTGTCTCTATATTGGCTCTGTATGGATTTGTATGAAAAATCTAAATAACTAAACAATTTTTATGCTCTAAATACAAACTGAAGTGCTCGGCATTAAGGATGTTCGCTTCAGTCTTTTCATAACATTGTTTGACGAAGTTATGCGGAAGTTAAGCCTACATAATCATGTCACAATATGATTAACAAATCCACAATACGTAAGGAAGTAACTATAATAAAATTATGTAGATGTAGTGTTAGGAAACCCTCGAATATATCCAAGTGAAACAGGGGCGAGCCACTTTCCTTAAGCGCTCTTATGGGATCTTGAATCTCTCCGGCGCCGAACTTATTTCTGTATCGCATCAAACTTACAAGTTACGAATGAATGAGTTTACGTAACGAACGGTGCTACCAAAGAAACTAACTCATACGCTTTTATTTTTTCCTTATTTTTGTGTTTATTATGTGTCATCAGGATGGGTACTTGTAGTTACTCTAGACAATGATTGTTATTTTCTAAAATCTTTCTATGATTAATTTCAAATAGATAATTTTGATCCAATCTTTTACGTATCTGACCCGGTTTAGGTTTTTTAATTAGAATTACAAAATAAAATGGCATCATAAACTTTTAACGACGGAAGTGGCTATAAAAACTCTCTTAGAATGATCCTGTAGCAGGATACGCCGAGATCTTTTTAATCGAGCGTCAGTTAATTCTGAATGAGTGCTTGGTATTCGATAATTACAAATCGGTTAAAAACAAAAAAACTAGTTTACAATCAATATTATATATTGTGATATTAACATTAAAATAGCATGCAATACAAGCATTAGAGGGAAATAAAGCAGATTACAAAGGAAATTAGTTTTCGCTTTCATATTATGTTGTGTTAGATTTTTGGTTTGGTTATTATTTATAATAAAATGTGGGTAAAAATTTATATATATTACGGCTTAAACTATGTCTATTCACAGTAATTCACACCCACAAGCATCATACTAGTTACACTTTACATAATCCGCGCAAGACAAATATCTACCCGAGACACTGTAAGCTTTTATCTATCAAGTATGTTTTATTCTGGGATAAGTAAGGAGAATCCAGCGTACCTGTATAAATAAAACAGTAGTCTACGTGTGCGAAATATTGTTATTAAATATTAATAATTGTGAGAAGCACACGCTACCTAATTGTTAAATGGCTAATGTTCTTTGTGGATTGTAATAACAATCGCACTTTATAATCTCATTGTTGTTTAAACGATTGTGTAAAGGAATGCCTATTTACATAACATTAAACAAAGCGCATGAATAAACGAAGTCACCGACAAACACTAGTACAAATAGTTTCGTGTTGAAGTAATGATATGTTATATTTCCAACATCGTGACTGATTACCCAGAAACGATAAAATAAATACAAGAAAGTCCGACCTTCATTACACCTATTTCTGTAATTTTCTTAAGTAAACGTATACAACGTGTAGGTATTTTGGGAAAGTTTCCACAAGTTTCGGAGTCTGCAACTGCCCACTTCGTCTGCTATCCACCGCATGCTAACCTATTTTCAAAAGTTTTACTTGTTTCCTAATGATAGGTCCATGTGTCATGTGGGGTAACCAAAAACAGACGACTGTTAGTCTGTAACACTCCCAAATCCAAAACTTGAAGCTTTTACTGACGAAACTAGACATGTAGCAGAACTTTGGTACCTTGTTTGTAGTATGAAAACTTAGAGCACGTGAAGACGCTAGTGTAAGCTGTTAAAATAAGAATTTTCTGTAATAAGAGCCGGTGCGGTGGGAAGTACTCGGAGACGTCTGTTTGTGTCTTTATGACGGAAGTCAACATAATATTTCATGTTGACTTTCGTCGTAGAGGGAGGAAAACATATCGCCTGTTACAGCTTGGAAGACAGTAGTGGCGCAAGAAGTAAGAAGGAGTGGTTTCCTAATAGAAAAACTTCTTTACTTTTTACTGCCAAAGTACCATCAACAATGACGTAGTAAAGAAATTTATAAAAAAAAATGAGGGTTATTTTAATCGAATGATTGTTTAACAGAATTGTTACTAATTCTATATTGGTTGTTTTGCCGTAAGGGCACATATTTAACTTCGATTTCCATATAAAAATATACAGTGTGCGCTTCTTTACTGTTCTTAATGGTTTATCTTATTAAAAATGAAAAAAAAAGACACTAACGAAAGAATATGAAAAACAAAATTCAAATCACGTAATTGGTAACGAATGAAATTATTAAAGATGCCACAAACTGGAAAATAAATGTTTATTTATACAAGCAAGTATATTGTCAATCTTTCCTAAGTATTCAGAATTTATAGTCCGACGTTCATCACTCAGGCACAGTTCTATACTTAATTGAGCTTTAAAACAAAATCCATTAGAAAGTTCATCAGTTTACACGTTAATTAAGTACACTTAATGGAGGCTTGCGATCTGATCGAGGTCGCAGTTTACGCGCGATACGTCCAAAGGAACTTTAATGACTTCTACCCAAGAATTATAGAAAAGTACGCACAGGATGAACATGAGTAAACATTGATTTTTTATATAAAAAATCACAGGGTCTCGTACTACCGAATAACTGTTAGGCACCTATTGAAGAAGCACTACTCTTGGCACAGCCACATCGATGACGTATTTGAGAAAGATTTACAATTACATAAGCATTTCATTCAAAGCGTATACTTATGTAACTTTCGTTCGTGATTTTATTGCAGAAGTCTGTCAGATGCAAACTATTCTGTAACGCGCGTCATGCAGTAAGCAAGTAAATAAAAATACAAAGTCACCAAAATGTTCTTAAGCACCGCGGCTGTCCCATTTCAAAACCTAGTAAGGGCTTAAAACGAAATTTTACAGGAAGCGCATAAACGTAAAATCGGTCAGCCTTTGAAAAGTATTTATGTTAGGTAAAACCACGTGATTAAAGTGACTTACTAGGTTTTAAAATGATCAGGGCCAGTGAATGGCACTTAATAAGGTACCGACGCTTAAATTTATCTGCTTATTATGTGAGTCTTCAACGCTGGTGTTTTTGTATTTGGTAGAGACTTTCTAGGTTAGCAAGATTATGCAATAAAACGATTTTTATAAAAAGAGTCCCTACTAGGTTTTGAAATGGGACAGCCGACCGTATGAGGAAAACCTCCACACCTGCAAAGGTACTTTGGGCAACTCGGCCAGCGTGTAACGCGCCTAATTCATAGTCTTGTTAGCTAAGCTGGATTTTATGTTCCATGTCACTTCTAGATTGATTTATACCTGCGGCACCCGCTGCTTTCCTCAAAACTGTTTAATGATTCATTTGAGGAGACTAAATATATTTTGCCTGAAAATTAGTTGGTATTTATTGTACGGGCGTTGAGAGGTAACGCTTAGTCATTCGTGCTATTATTATCAAGCGTTTTATTGTTCCCAGTGACCTTAAACTGTTTTGAAAAGGGTGATTTGGTCCTTTGTATGATAACGATTAGTCATGGTGGTTGCCGAAATAAAGTAGTAGTAAGTGTATGTATGTATTTCTGTACTGCAGGAGACAAGAAGAGCTAACTGGAGCACACTCGCACGTCTCATGCGTGTCATAATTATTTTAAACGTTGAAACAGGCCGCCATGTCCTAGTGAACGCACTATACGTATTAACACGAAGAAAGATGCTGCAGCCTATTCTTTTAACATCATGCCGTTTTCGCCTTTTAGCGGCCATTTTGTTCATACGAATAAGCGGCTTGTTTTACTCGCTCTTCCTTTGCATTTGTACGTAGTATTCCATTCATATCGCCAATAAAAAAAAAAGCTTAAAAGGATTTACACTGCCAATGTTATGTGGTAAATAAAGTGCATTAAAGATTGCCGCTCTCCGTTATGTACTTCCATCTGTTTTCCAGTAACATAAACCAAAAGACTTCAGACTACCTTTAACTAACTTCGCTAACCGTCGGCGGCTAATTAGCGAAAATTAATTCGACTTTGTTTCGGCGTTTTAACTATTTGTGTTAATGCTTCGTTAGCCAGAAAGCTGTACAGTCACCTGCAAATGATTTATACTCGAGGTTTTATACAAAAAATATAAATATAAGCGAAAAAAGAAAACTGAAAAAATAATTTCATGTGAAATTCATTGAGAGGTCAAATGGCGGATGCGCGGTCGATCCATCTGCGAGATTAAGCTACGCTTGTCAAAGTCAGTCTGGAGATTAGTGACCATTCTTTACACATCGTGACCGGAGGGGTTCCGTGAAGAGCAAATTACAACGTCAGTTCCGGTTGTCATACGAATACTTATGAAAGTTGTTGCGGGAAGTCTAAAACATATTTTGATTCATATTCGAAATCATGACTGCAAGTGCGACACATCCAGTCGGCAGTTGTCACGCAGTTGCATTGACAACATCCTAACTGCCTTCAAGCTGCATTTGGCAATTCCATAGTCTACAGTTCTGACTGGATGTGCAGTCTACTTGAAGTTATGATTACGAATATGAAACGAAATATTATGTTTTATCAAACCCGGCGTCATTAGCCCCCTTGGTCTAACTTTATCATATTGCTGTTCCACAGTACCTACTGGAGTTACGGAGTTCAAATGCCTGTCGCTCCATGTAAAATATCGACATTTACAAACTTTACAGGAGAGTGGTTTAGAGTTCGTTTAGAGCCCCCGCAGACCACAGACTTTCTATCGGCCGATAGTTTGGTCGGGTTGGGCTGCTAGCGCGCTCACTGGGCCAACTAAACAGTCGGCTTGGTGATGAGTGCGCATACCAGATAACAGTCGACCGACAGCTCTCGAGCTATTTGCTAGTTGGTACCTAAGCGACTTTTGAAGAAAGCGGTTGCATAATGATAGATTGTTACATCAAAAATTTTACACGATGCATTTCAAATTACTAGATCATCCGAATAAGAGAGTATTTTCGCCTTTTATCGAATTAGCATAACCAGCTTTTTTCAACGACGAAGAAATTAGGCTAAGGACCTTTATTTACATACCGCCTAAGCATTAAAAAGTATGTTGTCATGAGACTTAGACCAATCGACCCAGGAATAAAAGACGATTCCAACGAAATATACTTCTAAGTCCATTTCGCAAAAAATGGCGCTTATCCCTTTTTGGCTGTTAAGCATCGATATTGATATTGAAATCTATATTTTACACGGCATCATACCTGGTTATCATAATTATATAATAATAATAATTTATCATTTATTCTCTCTTCACAAAGCGGACTTAAAGTTAATGTGTACAAAAATGTCTCAGCTGTGTTCCATCTTTGTGTGAGACTGGTGCCTGATATAGGTTTTTGGGAAAAACCTGTGTTACAGGTCACCAAGTCCCTTCCACGGCTAGAAAATTTTAACTAGTAAAAGAAAAGGCTGGTGATGACGTTGACTTTTGTACAAAATAACACGATTCTCGCATGTGTATATCGCTTTCGCAGGTGACTGTACCACGCAGTCACGTACTAACCACGTTAAGTGTACATATCTACGAGGGTCCCGATGTTGTGATTGCCTTTGAAAATTAAGAGTGTTCCCAACAGTTAGCGTGTTTGATTGTTCTTAATAAAATTAGGAGTCATGGATCTCTAGATCTGTATGTTAGAGTTTTTGTTATTGTTGGTCGATATTGTATTCATGACATGTACGATGCACCCTCCCCATAGTTTAGATTTGGGCCCTTTAGACTATTATTTGTTCCCAAAAATGAAAAGAGCTTGGAGGAAAAAAAACATACGGGTGATGAAGAAGTAAAGTCGGCGATTTTGAGGGCCTTGACAAAACATTTTTTTTCGAAAGTATTAATAAAATATTTTAAAGGTCTGAGAAGTGTATTAGGGTTAATGAGAATACATCGAAAGGGAAAAATAATATCATGTTTAATTTCACTCCCCTTCCCTTTCATTCCGCGAACTTTTTGACCTCCCCTCGTAGGAATATAAATATATTTTAATCACTCTCCATTTAAAATGTTGTGATAACGGGAAGGAAAGCTATTAATTGGAGAATAATTCAACTGTAGTCGCAGATACAGAACAAAGAATTGTTTTAGGTGTGAGGAGTCTCCAAGAGTTGAGCAAAATTTAGTAATCTTGTCGAATGTAAATGGAATGAATAATAGAATCGGCTTTGTAGACGGCTAAATTTTGTTCGCTGAATCGCCTTCTTATGCTAATATTTAAAATACACAGTTCGCCGTCCATCGATACAAGAGCTCGGCTTATGCAAGATTTGCGATTCTCCCGCTTTTAGCCCGACAAGACACAGCTTTGGATATTCTTTCTCGTGTCGCATGGAAGTCAATATTTTATCAGTTTTAAATTTGTAGCAACCGGTCTGGAGTACTGATAATGTAAGTGTTCAGTTTGGATCGATTTTAATCATGATAAGAGGCACATAAATAACGTATAATTACAACGAATTTTCTTTTTTTATATCATTTGTCACAATTGTAACGTCGCCTTGTTAGCTTAACGATTTAATATTAATGTCGAAGGCCCCAGCCATTCATTCACCTCAGGAACAACTTGGCTTAGAAAGTTTTGACCTTAGCCGATCCTAAACTAATGTATGTGATGTAGACTTACCTGCAATAGCCCTTCCCAGCAACAACGCGCTGAAGAGTATGGAGAGCATCCGCCCTCTCCCTCTAGCCACCATCTTGCAGACCTTGCGGGTTCTCTCAACATCAACTGGTCATCATTATAAACACTTTTACTCACGATGCTAATGTTTTATCACACACTTATGCACACAATGTTACCATGGTAATTTTTTGATATCATTTGCACTCATACGCTTGTTACTATTAAGCCAGCTTAAGCTGCTGAAATAAAAATGATATTTAACAATTTCTAGCTGACATGTAAGCATTCATGAAGAATGCATGCGGATAATAAACGCATGTTTCAATTAACTTTTTATAGGCAGTACACCATAAAGACACGTAGGTATTTTTAAACTAATATTTGTAAATAATTAGCGTATATTTTATGGGCAAAAATTATGAGCCATAAAACGGTGGGGCGCTGAATATACATGTCGTTAAAATAGTGGGGGATAATTTATGACCCTGCACCGTTATACCGTTACCCACTTTAATAAGGCGTAGAGTGCGAATGTATATATTCTTCACGTTTGCTTTACCTAACGTGGTTGTATGCTAACTGCTACAGACCACTTTCCATTGAGTTTTCTATTGAGTATTGTTGACTTCTATCTTGTATCCGTTAGTAATAATTTAGCATCGTCGACGTTTCGCCCTTCAATCTCCAGAGACTGCACGTTGCAGGTCAAATTCTGATCGAAATCAAAACAATATTTTTGATTCGATTGGCTGAATAGTTAAAATTGCATTTCGGTTTCCTAATGTAGTGACATTAATAGAATACATATAAAACAGGACTGGGAAGAAATTGCAAAACGCCCACTTGGAAATTATGTGATGTACAATTTAAATCGCGAATATTGAATTACTCTTAAGTCTATGGCAAAATAATGAGTAAAAAAAGTATAAACAATACCTATGTAATTATGAATGCAAGAATCTCCATCAGATTTATGAGTTTGACGCCAACCGGATTTGGAATCAACGACGACCCAACATGTGAGTGAGGCAGACGTTCTCAAACTACGAGAAAACTATTCAGTCTACGTATAGTTCCACGCACACAACGCACACATCATGAGCACTTGAGTTAAGTGTTGCTACAAGAAAGAAATTAAACTACAACATCGTAAACTTCGTATCTATACAAAGTAAAGTGTCAATTACATGAAAAAGGAACAATATAAGATAAAAGCACGAACAAAACTTTACACGAGAGTTAATTGTGTCCGCCGTATTTCTGTTGTTCCACGTTTCTGAAGAAGACAGTAAAAACTTACGACTCGTAAACTTTGGTCAAAAGGTACAGAAACGCTGGCCGCAATGTCTACGTAAACTTTTTTTGGCACTGTAGAATTAAAGGTTTTTTTTACTGTTTTACAACAGAGAAGGGTTGCTGTATTTGGTAGTAAAGTTTATTTTGTGTAAGTAGCAAAAGTCATGGTAGTAATAATGAGTGGATATACCCGGCACGTATTAATATTATTGTATAGTATTACCAAAGCAAATAATGACGATCTATGAAACTACTGGGTATGAATGATGCTAATTAAAATTAACAAATTATGCGGTGGAATCACTACTATAAGTTATTATAGCGCGTTCAGACGTAACGCGCCCGCTAAGCGCATGCCACGCGCGTCAGCTCCCACGTTTAACTCGCTTTGAAATTTGTTCTAGGTATATAATTTGAGTCCTATGACACATCAATAGATCTCAAATTGCATTTGCCATCCTAGCCGGGAGGGTGGAGGCGATGCGGGCGCTGCGCGATAGCGACGCGTGTACTACGCGATAGCTATTCGGGCGCTGAGCGTACCTACACGTGTACTTTACATCGATAAAAAATGTACTTTAAGACCAGGGACTAACTATTAAATTTGGAATTTAATAGTTAGTTTCTGAGGAGGGAGCGACTTGTACGAAACGCACGCGCTATTTCGCGCCGAAAAAAATCGCGTAAATGTGAACGCAGCCTTAAGCTATACAGCTCATGGATAATTTTTCAATGTATTATGAATGTAATGTGTAAATTGTGTCTGTAAATGCACCCAGGATAAAAGCAAGGCATAGGCAAGTTTCTTGTAAAAGACTTCGTTCGGGTAAGTACTACCATCATACCTATTTCTGCCGCCAAGCAGCATTTGGTATGGAATGGGTACCGGTGAAATTACAGGCACATGAAACTTTCCAACTTTGTCTATAAAGTTGGCAACGTATCAGCTATCTTCTTAGTGTTGTTGGTGTATATGTTACAGGAAATGTATGAAACCTAGGAGTTGTATATACTTCCTAGGAAATGTATATGTCGTGGCCAGATCATAGAATTGATCACTTCATGATGTGGCCGACCATTTCATGAAATGGTTGTATCTCATGAAATGGCCAATACCCGCTGCCCACATTATGACATGGCTTGGCCAGATCAATGAACAATCAGCGTTTGACGATATCAACAGCTAAACGCACGGCTACTTCATGATATGGTCAAACATTAGTGATCATATCATAAAATTAGTTACATTATATATATATGTTAGAGGCGCTGATATCGTTTTATTTTTGTGATGCATCATGGCGGCGGACAATAATTCTGACAAAAAAGCTAATTATAATAAGTAAAGTAGGGTGACCACGCAACGAAAATTAATGGAATAGTCCATTGGATTTCAAAATATGACTTCATGGTAATTGCGGGTGAACTTTTCATAGAATTTTATTTGTTCGATTGATTATCTGGTTAACCTGTCAAACTACAGAACAAATAATCATCGAAACTTACGCGGTCGTCGCATTCATTCGAAAGATTTTGATACATTTTATGTAAATCCGACTCAGCGTACCCCGACTGCATGTGGTCAGTCCCTGTCCTACGCTTAGAGAGTTATTTAAAAGCGTGGAGCCAGAAGCTCGCGAAGAAGGTCCTGAGTGGAATGAGTGCACGAGACCAAAGCGTAGCGAGTGGGTGCAAACGAGTGCACGAGACCAAAGTGTACTGTACAGGTGGCGAGCAAAGCGAGTCGGCGACCTCCTGAGTGCAGCGCTGGTCGAGTGTGCGAGTCTTCTGGCGGAGCAAACCCAGAAACACTTGCTTGCTTTTGCTTGCATGTTACATGCGTCCTTTATTTGGATTTTTTATTATACCTTTGATATCATGGAAACCGTAGGGTTTATGATATGGCCAAACGTGGATTGACATATCATTAAACGTTGACGTTTAAATGATATGGTCAGTTTTAGCTGGTTATATCATGAAATACAACCACTTCATGAAATGGCCGGCCACATCATGAAGTGATCAATTCTAAGATATGGCCACGACATATAATGCCAAGCTAATTTAGGAAATGTGTTAAATAATTTGTCAAAAGTTCTTTGATACACACATTTTCTAGGAAATGTATATATTTCCTAGGCATTGAATGCAATTCCTAAATGTTACTAGGAAATGTATTGTTAGTTTAAAGGTAGGTTAGATTTCGGGCCAAACACTGTAACTTGTCTACCAACTGATTAACTTCAAGAGCGAGCGAAGCGAGCTGGTTGATTTGGGGCACCCCGACACGCATAGGTTCGAATGGGATGACGGGGGCTAGTCATCTCATTCGTGTTAGGTTACTTTAAACCCTGCAGACAGAAATAGGAGTCCCGCGCAGCGGGGCTTCGTCGACTCTGCTTTGGAAACCCAAACAACCTTACAAAAGTTTTTCATTTCTCTAAACATCCCCTTAAGTTTGATGAAATGCTTTCTATAAGCATCTTCCGATACATGATCATATCGCTAGGAATATGGTCATATAACGGCTGTAACCATGTTACTGCGATATACATTTCCGATAACATATATACTTATGTTGTTGGTTCCCTTAAACCCAACTTATTTTCATCATTAAAAATATAAAAATACAAAAATAAGCAAAAATATCCGAAAAAAATAAATGAAAAACAATTCAGAACCTGTTTAAAGCCAAAATAGTAGCATAGACAGGTTAAATGCGATGTTGCCGTGTTTTCCTTATTGATAGGTAAGTGCGCATGTACAGTAAGCGTTGCTTTAATGTCTCATTTTTTTTTTGTTTTTTTTTCCGTGTACCTACCGACGCTTATGACTATAATGTTACTGGTTAACGGGAATGCCTTTCGTTAGTGAACATTCTGTATACAGGGTGTAAAAGAATTCGTGTAATGCCTCCATACCGCGTGGTCTACTGGTGACGCAGACTGACCATGCAATGGTTTTACAAAGAAAAAGCAAAAAAAATAAATAAAAAAACTTATTTTCTATTTTAAGTCATTTTAGGGCCCCGAGTTAACTAACTGCTGGTTCGCTGTGCTTTCATTCATTTATGCGTGGCATAGAATCATCATCTGCCTAGCCTTTTCCCAACTATGTTGGGGTCGGCTTCCAGTCGAACCGGATGCAGCTGAATATCAGTATTTTACATGGAGCGACTGCCTATCAGACCTCCACAACCCAGTAACTGGGTAATACGATACTCTTGGTAAGACTGGTTGTCAGACTTTCTGGCTTCTGACCAACAGTAACGACTGTCAAAGATCTACAAATGACAGCCGGGACCAACGGCTTGACGTGCTTTCCGAGGCACGGAGGAAACTCGCTATGGTAAATGGTCACCCATCCACAGACCAACCTCGGCAAGCGTGGCTTAACCCGGAAGATCGGTCTATGCGGCTGTAATTATTTAGCCACGAGCTCCTCGTGGCATAGAATGTTCAACAAAATAATACTTAATAACTTTTTTACTTGTGTTTTTATTGAAACCTTAGGTGGTTTAGATACGTTAATTTTGTTTTATTGTTTACTTTTAATCAAGCTTAAATCCCGTGCGGGGTTAATCTATACTCGTACCATAGATCATGTGGTTTTAAGGAATTACACGAATTTCTTTATATCCTGTATAGGCGGCGGTTACAGCTTTTTATCAATAAGCTCGCCGTATGTCTTATCGACAAATAAGACATACGGCGAGAGGGGTATGGTATGACAAAAGTCGTAACGCCGCTTTCATAGGACTTGTTCCCATAGATATTTTTCGATTTGTGAATTTCCGTAAATAATGAAAATTAAGCTTTATTCAACAAACTATATCCTAGCTTTTCCTCTCCAATTAGGCATCGAAATCAAGGTTTCAATCTTTCGGGTACCTTGGGCCCACGGTGTATAAAAAATAAAACAAAAATAAAAGGTTTTAAAAAAAAAAAACTTTCGTTTAGAAGTCTCGCCGGAAAATTCATTGTGTAATAATAATACCACAATACCTCATTAATTATGTTGAGCTCCAATATCATTGTTTATTATCCTTAATATTTACGGTGTACTAGCTTTTGTCTCCGTATTAACCTGCGTTAGTACTATTAACAAACTTTTGTGTACCAAAACTTAGATGATCTTTTGTATCGTTCGCAAAAACCGTCCACTGGGCTCAACATACAGTGGGTTTTGATGCTACCTGGCTAATTTAAACATTAGCGTGTTTTTAGTGAAAATCTTTATTACCTTTGAGGGTTTTTAAAAATAACAACTAAGTTAGTGTTTCAATGTTTGTTTATGATACTCGGGTACTATTAAATCGTTAGATAAGGAGATTTGTAATAATACATTGGTTAACTAGTTGTACATTTAGATGTCCAGCTAATAATCTTTATCTTTTGCCTGTTGTGTCCCACTTTGGGAAAAGATTTTGTCCTTTTACGATTGTGTCCTTGGCTGAATAAATTTGTTTTCTTTCTTTCTTTTATTCCTTTCAAGCTTTACATTCCGAGTTAAATCTTTTCTTTCCTATATACATGTCCGTCATGACATTTACGTCATCTGGTTCATGCTTAGAGCATAGGTATATGCTCTAAGGGTTCATGACGGCAATTTCTTCCATCAGACCTCCTTGATTGACAATCTTTGCCCATCTGTCCGTATGCATACGAGCGACATGACTCACCTACTCCAATTTCAGCCGAATAATAAATGTTTTCGATAGCGTTACAACATACAAGTAACAGACGTAAAAACACAATACATTATTGTGATGCAATTTAATATTTGCCTGTAAATATCAATATAGTAAAATGTAAATGGAATCGTTCCTCATTTTTTGCACTTTGATGATCGATTCATTTGGACTAATGTAATGTTTTGGAGTCCCTCAAGTAGGTATCAACGATATATTCCAAAGTGATACAGAAATAAAAATCCGAGGTCGTTACTTTTAGGGTTGTCTTATTTAGCGGCGAAGACATCAATCTATGTCGTGGTTTGTCATTTGTCCTCACTGATTCATCAACCGTCGACCGCTATTATGAATCTTCATTTACTAAAAATTGCCATAAAACGTTCCTGTCATTTTAAGTTTGTTTGTTCGTCATTTGTTTTCTTTTACTTTTGCTACGAAGTGATTTTTCTTTCTTGTTATCAATTGGCAGTTTGATGGAGTTTTTTTTAAATTAAACTTATGTATTAGGCCCTATACATACATACCTATAGTTTATTACTAAACATAGATACGTTTACATTTTTAGTCTGCAACTCTGAGTCGTATCAATATCAGTAGCTAAATCGTCAGTAAGACAAAACCCTTGGTTGATTTTTACAATTTTCGCGGAAAAAGGTTCGCTGGTGTATAGGTAGGTAATGCGACACCGGAAATGTGTCAATCATGGCTGGATTTTGGTAAAAGTATTTTCCAATAAAAAACATTGAAAAACATCGACGTAAAAAAACTACGATGAGTATGTGCTGAATCTAATATTGTGGATATTTGTAAATAATGGGGTTCGTCTAAACTAAAATGACGCGTCCTTTGTTCGTATTTGTCATGATGTTTCCACCTATATTTTCTTTTTATTAACAAGCTTTTATTACGCTTAACTTGTCGCTAAGTAAAAAAAGTTTTGTTAATCGATTTTTATATGAACTGAAGTTGTAGCTTATTGTGACTGTATGCTGTTAAATAATAAAGCCGTTCTTATTAATAACCAGCAGTGCCCGCAACTCGGTCCACGTAGAAGTCGGAAAACAACACTGTGTCGCAGCAACTAAATAATGTATAATTAATGTACTCAATTTATTATAATAATAGACAAAAGTGGGGGCACCAGGGCACTAATATCTTATGAACCATTTCTTCAAGTAGAGTTTCAGATCATCTTGATTGACCGTTAAGATTCATAAAACCTATAGCGTGTGAAAGTGTAGTGTTGGTGTGTCCGGGGTTAAATGACTTAACTCCAGATACTTAGCACAAGGATAAAAGAAAAAGTTTCACACAACAAAGTAGAACAGAACAAAGTCCAAAATAAAAAAAAAAACGTTGCAAAAAAATTAAATGCAAAAAGCTAATTTGAAAACTGAGATTCAAACGCAGAACATGTAAGGCCACCGATCTCTCACTACAGCATTCTGCTACGCTGATTTCTGACAAATTCTCTGAAATTAAATGATATTCTTAGGAAACATCTGCTCAGTCCTCATTGTAAGTAGCGTGATAATACATATCTCACGTATTAAGCTTATCGTGGATAATATCTATCCGACGTATTAAGCTTATACGTCGCAGTATGTGGAATATGTGGAAATAATGTTCCGAAGCTCCGCTCCTGTGAGCAACAGCGTGATGATATACAAGGTTAGTCGGAAAGGGGGTACTAATCCGAAGCCCACTTATAGTATCGCTGATGACTGTTTGAAAGCAAGTGTTAAAATTTCAAAATTCGATCATTTTTTTTCCAAATAAAATGATTTTTATTTTAGTTTTTTCAAAAATTATTCATCCCTGCTTTAGTTACAAATTCAGAAAATGGTTCTTCTAATTCATGACCCCAAATATGACCTAAAATGTAAACACAGCTGGTCATAACTAGACATGTGTCAGATAAGTATATCAAAACGAATTCAAAAACCGATTTCAAACACAAATCGATTCGTATCGATTTCTCAAACTAGAAAATTCGATTTCAAAAATCGACCTTGCTAATCCAAACGCTAGCGATCTCTATCACTGAATGAACGAATCCGAATCGACAAACCAAAATCCAAACGCAAACTTATGCCAAGAAAATCGCTTTCTCTCTTTCTAACATAACGGAACTTAGCGGAATAAAAAGGATAGCATGAATTTTGCGATTTAGATTTCGGTTTATCGGTAACGGAAATGATGAAATGCGATCAATATCATCTTTACTGCTAAGTTTTTAAAGACTATAATTGCGAGATAATACGTTGATGTATTTTGGTTTATGGATTCGTGTTTTTAACTAGAAATAATGTACCTATTGTTTTCGTTTAGATGAAAATCGCACAAATCGTTAGTACCTACTCCGAAATCTAAGTACGCAACCGAATTGGCGAGGTTAGGCGCTACTGAAATCGGATTTCTAAAAACGGATTTTGAAATCGATTTTGATATCTGAAATCTGATAAATATCAGTTTGCATTCAAAACCAAAAACACCCATGTCTAGTCATAACTGGGGATAGATAGATTTTAGAGATTTTTTTTTGAGATTTTTGAACGACTGTTTCTCTTAAACTATTGACTTTTGGGGAAAGTTGTAGAACAAAAGTTATTTATTATTATGTGTACTTTAACACCCTTTCGGATTAGTACCCCCTTTCTGACTAACCTTGTATATGTTACGGCTAATAGCCGAAGTGCGGCTACACCTAGTTTTAGCCGGGTACAACTAGGTACAGCCGGCCACATGCGGTTAAACTTAAATCTATCCTACTTATCTCCGGTTAGAACTAGGTTTAGCCTTCATCATAGCGGCTAGAACTAGGTGCAGCCGCACACCGATGGTTAAGGGTAACCCCGACACGGATAGGTTAGGTTCGAAGGGGATGACGGGGGCTAGAGTGAGCGAGCGAAGCGAGCGAACGAAGCCCCCGTCATCCCCTTCGTGTTAGGTTACTTTAAACCCTGCAGACAGAAATAGGAGCCCCGCACAGCGGGGCTCCGTCGACTTAAGCTCCACCTAGTTCTAACCAACTGCTACTGGTTGCACCTAGTTGTACCCGGCTAAACCTAGGTGTAACCGCCATTCGGCTTTTAACCGTAACATATATAACAGCAAAAGCGCAACTCTTTATGCAACACATTACTGAATGTCGCATCAAAATCCATTAACGGAATTTTACGTGATTATACATCGCAATATGTGAAAATAATGTTCCATTGCTCGGCTCCTATGAACAATAGCGTGATAGTATATGTACCAGCAAAATTGTCGCTTTTTACGCAACACATCAGCGGAAGTCCCATCAAAATCCATCCACGGGATTTTAAGTGATGCCCGGATAGACAGACAGACAATAATTTCAAAATAAAATGTTTTGGTTTCTGTATCAATAGTGTAGTAACCTCCAATCGAAATTTTGGAAAAAATATTTAATGTACAGACTAAGTGCACTTTGAGTTTTATTAATAGTAGGTATATACTATAATATAATAGTATAATAATATTATAGATGCTGGAATAAAAGTGTCAGGTTCCGCTGCTTGCAAGCGATTACAGGATATTTAATACACAAGGCTCATTATTTCGCTCTAGTTCACATTATGGTTATAAATTCAACAAATGGCCACGGGAGTGGCCTGCAATATGGACGACTCCCAACGGGTTTGTTTCAATGTATTAATTTTATGAAATTGGTGTAAATAATTTTACTCTTTTAACGTTTAAAAAAGCTTTTTTCAACTAAGATTTATTAGTGGCTCTTAATTTGATTACTGATATTCAGGTATGGGACCAATTGTGATATTGAAAAAAAATTAGATTGTTATTGAGATGTGATTAACTAATACAATAGGAAGGTGGTGTACTAACACATACGACACGTATTTATTTACGGAAGTGAGTGTCAAGGTCGTATATAAAATTAGAGAAGTTCCCATATTAGGGTATAGCATTGTACGGTGGTCATTTACAAAATTGGACTGACACGTTGCGTGACTGGCAGCAAGGCGTTGCCAAACGTGTGAGTCGGCACACGCACACCGTCGCTTTAGATCCTGTCCTCTATGCCCACTGATAATTCCACTACATGAGTCTAAAGCTGCGTTTAGACCACGCGATCCATAAAGCTAGATTACTAAGATCACTTTTAATAGGGAAACACAGTAGACCAATTCATGACGGATAAACTTTATTATAGGTGTAGGTTAGGTACTCAATTTATAACTTTCTCTTTCTGCAAGATCCGGTCTGATCAAAGACATAAATATTGTTTATTTCAGTGACATTTTTATTTTGTATTGTGAAATGACATCAATTCAATTTAATCACTTACGATATAGTTATGGAAGCACAACCATACAAATACTCCGTATGTCAGCATAAAAGCTCTCGATGCACTGTGCTTGCATGATTATTCCCAGAGAGATAAGGATGGCGGTTGTTAGACTAAGTTATAGGACATAGGCACTTCGTGTAAGCATCTGAATCTGTAAACACGTCAAGTCAATTTAATTATATCATTTTAATTAATTAATTTTTATTTTTAAAAACACCTTAAGTCGCTCCCAAATCCTGACTGGCGCAGCCGGTAGGATCACTGAGAAAAACTGTCCCGCGTTCAGTGAATATTCGCGAATAGATTTTTCCCGATTTTCCCGCTCGTGCGCGGTGTACAGCGAAGTGATCCGAAGAACCAAATAAATATTGTCTGAGACGAGGGGCCTTGAGAGCTGATGATGGGCGTGGCAGGCTGGTGAGTACGACTTTTCACCTCCTACATATCCCTTTGTTAACTTGGAATTGGACGTTTTCCATTTTGACTGTTTTATGGTTTTCTTAAAAGTAAATTATAAGTTTTTAGTAAAAAAAAATATAAATACCTAACGTAAATACATATTTGTTGTGTATTATACAGTATTATATCATTTATTGAGTTAAGTTAGTAACATTAATTACATTTATAGTTTTAAATAATAATAATAGAGTTCATAGAGTTATTAGATTCGTATACAGAACATAAAAATGTCTGAAATTAAACTTACACCGAATGAATTGTACAAAATTATACCAACCTTTGATGGGAATAAACGCCATTTAAATTTATTTTTGCGAAAATGTGAGTATATAATTGATAAATTTAAATCATCAAAGGTAATGGCCCATTTAGTGTGAAAAATATACCTACGGCGTACAGAAATGAAACATGGCGAGAATCAAAGACAAATGATTATACTTTTCAATGGTAAGTGGCGCATTACTGTGGCTGATGGGGATCATGAAATAATAATAATAAAAAAATGTAATCTTAAGTAGATAAAAGTATGAAAACTTCCGATCGGTTACACGCTACACAGCTATTAAGTCGTTCCATGTCAAGAAAATCCAAATCGAGAAGCAAACAATCACTCAAGTAAACACGCCAAAATAGTTAATTGTATCGGAATAATAAAGAAATTCGGAAAAAGCACAGATCACAACGACGAATGACGAAGGACTGCGAAGGGCGAGGTTAGGAAGGCGCTGCCGATGTTTTTCTACCCCCTGTGGGCCAGGCAAGGCATTGTATTATTGCGCGAGCGCAACAAAGCTGGTTATCAACTCGGGTGAGACAGAGGCAGCAATATACGTGTCATTACCTGACCGAACGAGTTTGCTTTATGATTGTGATGATGATATTTTTATGTAACAAAACAATGGCATAGTAAGTCTGTTTGTTTCATTTTCAAGTCTAAACCACGGAACCGATTTTGATTAAATTGCCATGTAGAGATATACCTATTGGATTTGGAGACGGACATAGTATACGTTTTATCCCAGTGACATGTTTCCATGGGATAAAATAATTTACAGACGGGCGAAACCGCTGTGGTGCAGCTAATTATTATCCAATTTTTATTGGTCTACTGCAAGATCTCTCCATTGAATTAATTTTTTCTTTTTACATATAATGAAAATTGGGTTATGCCTGCATTATTTACCACCATTTTCGTTTTTGTACAAAAACATTTTTGAATCGGGTCGGATTATGGGCCATGACCTTTGCAACATGAATATTTAATGCATGTTGTGACTAGCCGATTAGCGGGCGACGCAGCTGCACTTATCAGCGAGCGCGATGATATTCTATCGTGGGCGGAATTCAAGGAATTACTCGTGTTACACTTTGGGGATCCGCGAAGCGAAGAGTGTTTAGCTATCGAACTAGAAACATTAAAGATTAAACATAATGAGAATTACACCGATTTTTGTGCACGAATTCAAACTGTAAAATCAGTGCTGTTGTCGAAAGTCACTCAAATTAGTGACCAGAATTTGCGAGTAAGTAAAACTGCTATATACAACAACACAGCCTTGCAGGTATTTTTATATAATTTATCTGAGAATATGGTACGCGTTGTTCGTTTAAAAGACCCTAGCACTCTGGAACAGGCTTTGTCTATAGTTTTAGAAGAAGTTAATTTCTATGATCAGTATCAGATGCGCGGTAAGATGTTAAATGCAAGTCATAACTCTAAACCTCAGTCTAGTAGTACAGCGGTACCACAACAAACTCCTAAATTCAGTTTACCTCAACAGCCTACAGGTTTTAGACCGATGATGCAACCATATCAATTATATAGAAATAATTTTGGCGCAACACCCAAATTTAATTTCGGGATTCCACCAAATAAACCGGTTAACGTACCGGGACATGTTCAAAGTAATGCCCAATCCGGTATGAATAAACAAAATTATGTTCCACCTCAGTTTGGATACCGACCTAATGCCGGTTATAGACACCCTGGTTATCAACCAATGCCACCAATGCATCCGCGACAGTTTGGTAATCCTAATCGTTTGGCAACTCCTCAACAAAACACGCAAAATAAACCTACTCTAGATAACACAGATGTTACTATGAGAACTGCCCCGCAAAGAGTATCGCAGCCGGGTTTTCGTCTCAATGAATTAGAACTCTATCCCTCTTACAACTGTTATTATACTTACCCTGTAGACTACGGCTATGATGAAACTGCATATTTCCCTATCGAGGAAAATAATTATCCGATAGGCTTAGCACCTGAAAACCCTATGTTTGAGATAGATGAAATTAAACAGATTGAAAATGTTGACAACACTGATGGCTCTACCTCCGAGGACGAAAATTTTCTGATACGAGCCTCCGTACATCAGAACCTGAAAAAATAATATTAAACTGTAATATAAAATTAAAATTACCGTATATTTACATACCAGAAATAGATGGAAAGTTCATGATCGACACAGGTAGTACCCGATCATTTATACATCCTAGAAAAGCGATTCAATATTTCCCTGATTATATATCATATGAGCCCTTCGAAGTAGTCAGCACACATGCCTCTAGTAAACATAACCAGGTAATACATATTCCATTGTTTCCTGTATTTCAATGTAGCGATTATCATAAATTTTATATGTACAATGTAGATTCATTATAGGGTAAGTGCACCAGTGAATGAACACTTAAGCGATTATCGAACTTCAAAAAATAATTACAATATGTTGCCTCAAAGGAATACGGGCCAAAGGTATATTATGGTATTATGAATATATTCAAAAATATATTTTCAGTTCGTTTTACGTCATAAGCTGTATGCTTTCCTAGATATTTGGCATTATGTCGAAAAATACCCTAAAACCCCAGTGAATGAACGAATTTTTCTAGTAAATGAACAAAAGAAAACCAGTAAATGAACACAATTTTTGCTTAAATATTAATACAAAAAAGTGGTTATTTTTGTGACAAAAGCAGCCCAAAAATCAACTAAATAAACGAACATAAATCCTCTGCTTCTAAATCTGTAACAAACATTAATATAACCGGCATAATACGGCATTCCACTGCTGGACATAGGTCTTTCCAAGAGCACGCCACTGAGCTCGATCCTCAGCTTTTCTCATCCAGCTGCTACTAGCCGCTTCGCGAAGATTGTCACTCCACCTAACCTGAGGGCGTCCCACACCTCGTTTGCCGATTTAGGGTCTCCACTCAAGAACACGTTTACCCCAACGGTCATGGATTCTACCGATAACGACACCTCAGGTTACTTATGCCATGGGCTATGTCGAGTACTTTGGTTCTCTGTCGAATCACCTCGCTTCAAATTCGATACTTCAGAGAGACTCCAAGCATAGCCCTTACCATAGTCCGTTGAACGACTTTAAACTTGTGGAACATCCGTGAATGTCCACGTTTCGACTCCGTATGTCATGCACAGGCCCACTGATCAAAGACCTTAGTCTTTAGTCTCTGCGGTATAGTCAACCAGAAGACTCAACGTAGCTTCCTAAATGCGGCTCAGCCTAGCTGTATTCTTATGTTAGTTTCCCTCTCAAAATTGATTTTACCAAACTGCAAAGTTTGCCCAAAGTAAACATATTCTCGAACAACTTCAAGAGCACAGCCGTTGACAATAACCGGTTCCGGAGTACCATGCTCATTTGAACATTAGCTTGGTTTTATCCAAGTTCATCCGGAGAATGATGTGTAGAGAGGAATCGGCTAGTCCGCCCAACATTTGTTACAAGTCCTGCGACGATTCACCCATAATGACGATGTCGTCTGCAAATCGCAAGTTTGAGATGCACTCGCGTCTATATTTATGCCGCGTCCTTTCCAGTCCAGCGTCTTAAGCACATCCTCCAAAGCGTTGGTGACTAATTTCGGAAAAATAACATCTCCTTGCCTCACCTCTCGACGTAGGCGGATCTGTTAAATCTGCCATTTCTGGATTTGGACGGTCATCATCTCAGTACTTGGATATATTGCCAGTCAACTTGGCATCTTTGCAGGGACTCCAGAACGGACCTGCTAAGGGCCGATTAAACTCTTTGGCCTTTTGTATAATCAACCATACTGTGTACTTAAATGTGGTCTATGGTGCCATATCCGCCTCGAAACCCGGCCCACTTTAGTGGTTGAAGTTCGCCGAATCTTCGCGCTAGACAATTAGTAACGACTCTCAAAAACAGCTTAAAGACAAGGCTCGAAAGCATAATGGATCGATAATTCTAAAAGGGTCTTGCCGCCTTTTTTGAAGAATAGAACGACCTGGAGTTTTCTCGGGGAAGAGGAGATAATTAGAAATCTCCCGAAGCTCCTTCATCACACTATTTCTTCCTGCTTTAAGGAGTTCAGTCGTAATCCCGTCCTCGTCTGAGGATATTCTATTTTTAAGCTGTTTAAGAGCCGTCTTGATTTCGTCTAGGGTGATATCCGGCAGATGTTTTGTGGCACAATGGCTCTGAGATTATGGGAGTAACTACAACCAAGTCTGATCTAGCGCTCACTGGCCGTTGCCGCGAGAGGCAGCAGACTCGCTTCGCTCGCTTGGCTTGCGCGCACTTTGGTCACTGTTCTAACCTCACCTTTAAAATGGACTTTAAATGACGTCAAAATTTGCATAATAATAAAATTTAGGTTTTAAAAGGATGAAATCTAGCTCAAAATGCTGTGTTCGTTTATTGCTTACATCTTTATGACGAAAACTAATATTTCAATATGATGAAAAATGTTGGTTCATTCACTAGATTTGATACACCAATAAATGAACATACCTGTCCCAATACTGGCCAAAAGATCAGAAATCTATGTTTAAAGCTACTCCCAAAACATGAATCTTGTGGCATAAAAATAAAATATATTTTTCAATAAAAATATGAAATCGACGTTTGTTCAGTGAATGAACGGTCGTTCATTTACCGGATTTTAAACGATTTTTAGTTCCAATGCTGGGACACCCAATAATTTACTTAAAACTGGCTGAAATGGCAACGAAATCGATTTGAGACACATAGTATAACTATCCTTTATTCGAAAAAATAAAAAAATTATAGCAAATACTTCAATTACGGCTACAATGTCATATCAAAAATGTTGCGTCTTACCATAGTCCTAAATTCTTGCCCGAACAAATACAGAGTTACACAACACCGACAACTTCAAACGATCCCCATTAGGAACCGAAGAGTCACATGAAAAATAAATTTTGCCACAACAATAGAAAAACGAGTTGCAATTACGAAAAAAAATACTGCGTTGGATAGAAATATCCCAATTTCTTATTTTTTGGAAAAAACTTCGTTTTGTTCATTCACTGGGGTGTGTTCATTCAGTGGTGCACTTACCCTATGATGGGTTGATTGGAAATGATCTCTTAAAACAATTAGAAGCCGTTATAGACCTAAAAAAACACATACTGGTAACAAAGACGACTCAAATACCGATTCACAATAATACAGAACATATTATAATACTTCCTCCACGAACAGAAATTAAGGCAAGCTTACCTATCGATATGTACAACGGTGAAGGAATACTCAATTACAAACAATTCTGTGAAGGAGTACGTATGCCTACCGCACTTGTTAAATGTACAAACGGCTATGCAACCACAGTCATACAAAACACACTCGATGTACAGATGGAACTTTGTGTCACTCAGCCGTTCGTAATAACCGAATATAAAGAAAACAAATGCCATATAAATTCCATAAACGACCAAAATATAGAGACTGACCAATTATTACGCGACAATCTAACAAAATTACGACTAGACCACATGAACGATGAGGAACGAAATAGTATAAGACAGCTATGCGAAGAATATAGAGATATATTTTATTGCGAAAAAATACCTTTAAGCTTTACTAATCAGGTAAAACACTGCATTCGGACGAAAAATGAAGACCCTATTTATACAAAACCGTATAGGCAAGCCCCCGCTCAAGCAGCAGAAATTAATAGACAGGTCGAAAAACTTTTGTCAGAAAACGTAATCCAAGAGTCCTTTTCGCCTTGGAGCTCACCAGTCCATCTTGTTCCCAAAAAGCCCGATGCTTCTGGTGAAGTAAAATACCGAATGGTAATCGACTACAGAAAGCTTAACGACATTACAGTTGACGACAAATACCCCCTACCTAACATAACAGACCTTTTCGACAAGTTAGGTAAAAGCACATACTTTACGACTTTAGACCTGGCCAGTGGCTACCATCAAATTAAGCTAAATAAAGACGATATACCTAAGACTGCTTTCAGCACCCAAAATGGACATTACGAGTTTTTTAGAATGCCGTTTGGACTTAAGACAGCTCCGGCAACTTTTCAGCGAGCCATGGACAACATCATGAGAGGTTTGCAAGGAATACATTGCCTAATATATCTTGATGACGTCATAGTGTATTCGTCTAGCCTTCAGGACCACTTACAAAAACTTAGAGCAGTCTTTGATCGACTCCGACAGACTAACTTGAAAATACAACTTGACAAGTCGGAATTTTTACGAAAGGAAGTTTTATATCTAGGACATAACATCACTAAAGACGGACTAAAACCTAACAGCGACAAAATTAAAGCCATTCTAAATTATCCTGTCCCTAAGACCACAACAGAAATAAAAAGTTTTCTTGGTCTCATCGGTTATTACAGAAAGTTCATTAAAGATTTCGCTCAAATTACGCAACCTCTAACGTCTTGTCTAAAGAAACGAAATAAAATTATCATAGACCAAAATTACATAGATGCCTTTGAAAAATGCAAAGAAGTTCTGACTAATTCGCCTCTGTTACAATATCCTGACCCGACTAAACCTTATATATTAACAACTGACGCCTCTAACGTAGCCCTTGGTGCTGTCCTATCTCAAGGACCAATTGGAGCAGATAAACCAGTTGCATATGCAAGTCGCACACTTAGCGACACTGAAGCGCGTTACAGTACAATAGAACGAGAACTTTTGGCAATAATTTGGGCTGTAAAACATTTCAGGCCCTACTTGTACGGCCATAAATTTCAAATTTTCACTGACCACAGACCTCTTGCTTGGCTTATTCTCTAAAAGAACCCAACAGTAAACTGACTCGGTGGCGTCTCCGCCTCCAGGAATATGATTTTACCATTGTTTATAAAAACGGGAAACAAAATACCAATGCCGATGCATTATCACGCATAAAAGTTAATGCTATCGATTCCGACGAAAATTCATCAATGGATGTTAACCTAGACGAATTAGAAATACAGAAAGTAATAAAACAACTTAAAGAACTTGAAAATTTTACTGCGAAACCTAAAATAGAAAATCAAACAGAAATAGTTACAATTTCGGACTCTGACGTTACAACACCAGTAGACTTATTTCAAGAAAATATCCCTATCCCTTCAGTAACCAATAGTAGTAGAACAGACACAGTAACTTCAGACATAGAACCAGACTCATTAGGTATTCCAATTTTGAGAGAAGCAATTGACACTAAACCCAATCAGATATTAGTATTTTCATGGTTTCGAAATAAATTACAAGTGCAAAATTTATCCCGAAAAAATCAAAAAGTTTTAGAAATATTTCTCCCATTAGATAATGAAGAACTAGTTAAGCAATTTTTAAAAGAATACGTGACGCCTAAACGTAAATATTTCATTTATTTTGAAAACGAAATTCATAGAAGTCTATTTACTAAAGTTATAATAGAAATTTTTAAGAAAGGTTCAGTAGAATTCTTTGAGTGCACAGATAGAGTAGTATACGTAGAAGATGAGAAAGAACAAAAAGCGGTTATAATAAAGCACCACGAAGGAAAAACGTGCCATAGGGGAATTAAAGAAACAATAGTTAGGATACGCAGGAATTATTATTGGGAAAACATGCAGGATACGGTAGCAGCAGTAATAAATATGTGTGAGCCATGCAAACAGATGAAGTACGATAGAAAGCCGTTAAAGCCGATGTTACAATTAACACAGACACAGGATACCCCTTTTCAGGAAATATTTATTGATTTATTCAGTATAGAAAATAAATACTATTTAACATTAGTAGATGCATTTAGCAAATTGGGACAGGCTATCGAAATTCCAAGTAGGCAAACAACAGAAGTAGCGCGAGCCTTGATTAAGTACTTTTCAATATACGGTGTGCCCAGGAAAATAACCAGTGACCCAGGCACTGAGTTTAACAACCAACTTATGCGTGAGCTTTTGGCTATGTATAAAATAGAAATTCACATAACAACGGCAAACAACCCTAACTCTACCGGTGTCGTAGAAAGATTCCACTCCACCATCATAGAAATATATAGACTTGCAAAATATGAGCATAAATGTACAGATGCCGCTTCTGTAATGGCATACTCCATAATGGCATACAACCACACTATACACTCTACTACAGGATTAACACCTTTCGAAGTAGCATTTGGACACACAGACTCTGGTAAAATATTTAATGTAGACGTTGAAAAAGCATACACACAACAATTGGTTAAAGATCATGCGAAACGAACAAAATTCCTGTACAAATACATAACTGACAAAATTATTGCCACTAAAGAAAAAGCTAGAGAAAAGAAAGGAGGTGAAGCTGAGCGAAACTTACAAGAAGAAGAGAATATTTTCGTAAAAGACATTAATATAAGAAAAAGTAAAGATAAACCTAGGTACCATAAGGCAGTAGTAAAAGGAAAGGTAGAGAGAAACGTAGTACCAGTAAAAATAGGGAATAGACAAACTAAAGTGCCCTTAAAGAACGTTAAACGTCCTTCACAGGTCGTGGCTGATCATCGTGGTCTTGAACCTGACGATCAAGACCCAGGGCCTTCAACTTCAAGAGATTAAAAATAACCCAGGCGTTTTACCTGTTAAGCAAGGACAAGCGTTTATAGAAAAAGATAAGTGGATTATAGTTAAGATATTAGATTTTAAGGTGATAGAAGACGATTTAGTATTAAATATTAATAGATATAAAGAGTTTAGTAATTTAGTAGACATTCATAAGCCCTATGAAAATGAGTTCCAAAATATGAAATTGCAGGTAGAACACTTACGCTATTCAACAATCAAAAAGTTCAGGCAGCTTATTCCATCAAAACGGTTCAAACGTGGTCTCATTGACCCTCTTGGATCATTGATTAAAACACTTACCGGTAATTTAGCTCATGAGGACGCGATTAAGTACGATACTCAGATTGCAAACTTGAAAATAGGTCAAACACACATAGATAAAAAAATAACTATAATTTCGAAAATGCTTGATTCTGTTACTAACAAATCTATGTCTCTACAGGAAAATATTCAAATCTTAGACGACCGTATGAAACGCATAGAAAGAATAGTAAAAAATATAGGCACTAAAGAAAATAACTCTATATACTCTATATATGTTTTAAGCATGTTTGATATGTTTGTAAGTAATTTTAGAACGATATATATAGTTTTAGATGAGATTGAAACTGCATTATCATTTACAAAAGTCTCTGTTTTACACCAAACTATTGTTGACCCATCTGAACTACTATCATTGTTAAACAACATTTCTAAAACTGAATGTTTAATGTATCCTGTTACGGAAAAAACTCTAGTGATGCTAGAAAGAACAATGTCTGTTAAAGCGTATGTAAAAGAAAACCAAATTACATTCATTATGGAAATCCCGTTATTAGACAAAAATAAATATAATTACTTCAAGATTTACTCATTGCCAATTTTCAATAAAAATGAAACTGTTATTATAATTCCTAAATATCCCTACCTTATGGTGAAAGGTCCCATGTACTTACCGCTAGCTAGCCCTTGTGAAGAAATCGCAGCCAACCAGTTCCTGTGCAAGGAAAATGATGTTATATTGTATCCTGAAAGTACGTGCATAGAACAATTGATGAATTTTGCTTCAAACCTCAGTTTGTGTAAACCCCTTGTGGTTGATCTGGAAAGCCTTAAAATACAGCCTATTGATTCTGCCAGCTGGATAATTTATACTAAAAATGAAATAATACTTACCGAAACGTGTGCCACTGATGTTATCAGGAAATCGATCAAGGGTACATATATCTTAGAAATCAATGAAGACTGCAGTGTCTGTCTGGGAAATATTAAATTAAACAAAAGGCAATATAATTCAGGAAAAATACAATATAGAGTAACGTCGATGACAGCTCTACCCAAATTGAAGGAAACTTCTGTTAATTGGAACAAGACAGTGAACTTAAACAACCTGAACTTTGACGATTTAAAACATCTATCCTATACGTTAAAAAGTGAAATAATCGAAAGTGATAGTGCGGTGAATACAAAAAGTGTTAGTTTAGGTACTGTAATGCTTTATGTAATCCTAGTAGTAACATGTTTTAGCGTAATAATCTGGAAGAAAAAGTCTTGTATAATTCAAGGTCTGCGGAATCATCGGAATCCAAATATTCCCGATAATTTCGCACTTGGTGAGGGAGGAGTTATGGAAGCACAACCCATACAAATACTCCGTATGTCAGCATAAAAGCTCTCGATGCACTGTGCTTGCATGATTATTCCCAGAGAGATAAGGATGGCGGTTGTTAGACTAAGTTATAGGACATAGGCACTTCGTGTAAGCATCTGAATCTGTAAACACGTCAAGTCAATTTAATTATATCATTTTAATTAATTAATTTTTATTTTTAAAAACACCTTAAGTCGCTCCCAAATCCTGACTATATTGACATGACATGATTGTAATTATTATATATTCTTTACTATTATTTTATTCTACTTTTTACTACCTACCCACAAATACAATCTCACTTTATGTGTGTTATTGTTTAATACTGTTAACTGGACATCATAACGACCTCTACACATATTTTTTCTGAAATTTATATTGTATTGTGTTGATAAGTTTTGACTCAATTTATTACATTAATTTAATGTTCACAAACTCAACAGCAAACCAGCATTGTGCTTTGCAGTGCCCTGACAGGGTTCATATACAAAAACCGACAGTAATATTGTAAAATGTGCGATGTGCATGAGAGCATTTAATAAATAAATAGAACATACATACCCTTCTTATATTCGTTTAGTATGACATTTATTAATTCTGTTTCGTTATTTCATGGCATTCGTCGTACCAACACAGTAGAATGTTTTATAAGATCGCTCGCTTTTTTAGTCAAGAGTGTGTGAACATTCGCTTAGAGCATTCTATCGTAGTCGACTACCTTCATTTGCATTGGTTTCTTTAAAGGATTATGTTCTGTATTCGTTTGTTAAGTCTAAGTAATAAAAAATACAATTATTATATAATTATATTTTTTTTTTATTTTTTTTTATAACTTTTCCCCACACTTAGGTTTCTCTTGTATGGTGGGTGCGTTTACAGACACAAATCTTCACATGCACCGACACCCAGACCCGGAACAACTATCTGTAGGCCATATAAATATTTGTTCCGTGCAGGAATCGAACCCACGACCCGTAGCGCAGAAGCCAATCGCTCAGCCACTGCACCAAAGTGTCGTCAAAACAACAAACAATAATAATAGTCTAAGTAATAAAATACAGTTAATTTACGAAACAGGATAGAAACACGCAACGCTTGATGTTAGTTTGGTTTAAATTATAATGTTTTACAGTTGAGCAGAAATATTCAACTTCTAAATTAGCACTATGTTCTAGCTCTATGTTCTTTTAGTCTAATATTTAGATTTCTGAATCTTGAAATTTCTTTACATTCTGCGCTGAGCTACGAACGTATTGTTTCATTGCAAATTCTGTTCCATGTGTATAAACGCACCTTAGGAGCAAATTACACGAATAAACATGCAATATCATACAATGTTGTGTAAAGTTGATGCTAGTTAAGGAACTAACTTAAAGTTTACAATAGGAACAGCTTCGTAAGCGCATGGTAGGTTATATTGTGCGGTATTAAATGTTTATTGTAGACATACTTAGTTATGCAAAATATTAACGATTTGTGATAAAAGATGAAACTGATAAGTTTATGATTAGTTACGGTTTACTCACGTGAATTTTTCGGCATTGCCCGATTAGTTTCAGTTCGATTCGCGACCTCGCCGCGTGATCGGCTCGTGATTAAGGGCTCCGTGTGGGCCCGAAACTAGTCGGACAACCCAGAAAAATGCACGTGAGTAAACCGTAACTACTCATAAATATGAATAAATCGCACAAAATACAAAAAAAAAAGTTATTTGGTTATAAACATCTCGATCTTTCACCTTTGAACAAACCTCTACCTTCTAAAGCTCCTATATAAATAATTAGTGATTCTGAATGGAATTCACTACAGGTATACTTGGTTTGCAGTATTGTTCTTTAAAATGTGTGTTAAAATCTTAAGAACATTATACTAATTATTATATTTCGAGGAGGTATGTTAACAAGTTTAAAGAGCCCCACTGAACTGAAAACAAAGCATCGTTGAAAGCTTCACGCGTCCCCACTGCACAATTCAAGCCAGAGCTACTTGCAAGTACTGCTTCTGGAATGATAACTGTGTTACTTTACCCCCTCCCTACTGCGCAGCATTACCCCACCGCGTCATTGTCTTATCTACATTACCCGTAAAATCGCCTGAGGAAGTAATCTCCCTTCCTAAAGTAAAACATAAAGTTGACAATGCTAATGTTATGTTATAACATTAAATCTTCAGACTTATGTTCTCGTTAGTGAAATTCGTGTGAAACAATTTCATTAATACCTATTTAGGGGCGTATGACTTACGTTCTACTCCCTTATATTCCATTCTGAGTCACAAGTTTATTAATAAACGTAACGCGAAATTCTAAGAATTTATTCGCAGAGGTCATAGTAAGATTTAGATTTATTGTGTCTAAGTGAAGTTTGAATGTGTTATTTTGGGAGACGCCTACGTGGAGCAGTGGGATGAAAAAAAACAAAGTAGTTTTTTTAATGCTTTTTTGGAAATAGACCAAGGCTTTTCTTGGAGTATATGGGGCAATACCAATTGGACGAACAACTTCACGTTGTGATTATGACATTATCACGTATCGGAAAGGTTAATATTCAGAAGGGAACAGGCAGACAGATACAAAAGGAAACAGAATATTTTAAGTTACAAGTATCACGAAAGTATTACGTCCGAAAATATCCTCTATGCGAAAAGTCTAAAGTAGCACAAAGATTACAGGAAAATTATAGCGGTACTTTAATTCCGTGTAATAAAGTTTGGACAGGTACGAAACCCGCAGAGCCCAACTCACTTAACCGACTTTTTACAACTCGGCGTAGCTGTTTTAGTGTGTCGTGTGTTACACCCATGCTCAGTAACAACTCGAAAAATATTCTGGTCATGGACAAGTGCTACGGTCCGGCAGAATGTGTGAGAATAAGGAAGAAAATTTACACAAAAGCCAAAGCATTATCTCCCAATGTTCAAAACGATAAAAGTAAGAATAATATTCCCTTTATTAAACTCGCTTAAAACTAATCTAAAAGTTTCGTAGCGATAAATTCCTACGCCCATTTGCTGTATGCTACGAAAAGCGTAGGCCTGTATTTCGTAGCAAGTTATGACGCTGAACATAACTCCAGGTATTTCTTGGAAATCCGTAAATTTATAGTTGGTAAAGTGGCAGATTAATGGTCTGGGCTAATCATGGTAAATAATTGTTCCTAAAGCAACCATAGTATTTGATGCATTCAGATTTCAGATGTCCAATTAAGGCGAGTCGCGTGCCGGAGTGATTCGTTGAATTATCGGAATGCAGGTAATAAAATAGTCTGCATATCGATAATCTTGATCTTAACTTTCGTATCGTTTGACGTAAGCTCGTAAAAATATACGAGATAGGTTTTGCTAAACCTTCGAACCTCGGACAGCGCTATAAAAAGATTTCAGGAAAAAATCTACCAAAGATGGTTGTCTCAAGGTGAAACTTAAACGAAATATTGTTTTTGTTGGTACGGATACCATTTTAGCGCGCAGCGAAAGTGTTTCTTATCAAAGTTTGAGTTCTAACATTGTTTCCACGGAAATGTTGGAATAAATAAAGCAGTTTTATTTTAAACCAAAAGGTAAACCTAGTAACTTTAGGAGTTTAAACGATTATAGCTATGTAAATGTCTTGAACACTTACTTTTACATTATCAGTCATAAACGATGGTTAAAGGTTGTTCAACTAAAATGGCTCTTAAGTCTATTGCCATCTCTATTTATTGGCATACAAATAACAAGGACAGGTATAACATAATCAGTGTTTAAAAATTTCAATCTTTTATGAATTAGGGGGTTTGTTACTTAATTAGGTAATCCATTAAATAAAAACACGAAGGTAATGACAGAATAATGGAAATCGTGTATGAAAGAAAAGTTGGTTTAACACTTTACACAAAACGCGAGCAATCGTTTTTATGTAAATGTATGCGGCGTCGGTTCCTGTCATAGAGGAAATAGCAACATCTAATTATTATTACGAGTAAAATACTAATATTCAATACAGAGTTCCATTTGTATATGAAATAGTAATAAACACGATGTTTGTGAATTGCAAATTGTGAATGGACATGATTACTTGCGTGTATTGTTGGTAACAATAATGATTGTTGCATCTATTTATTGTATTGAATTAATTCTAGGTGCTGTTTTGAATATATAACTATTGAATTCATATGTATTAACAAAGTATTATGTGTAGGTATTAGTTGTGGGAATTGTGAAGTCCGAAAAATCCGAAACCAAATATATTTTTATTTTTCAGGGTGCCAATTGTTTTTGCTAACACTAATAATGCGTTCCTGACACTAAGAAAAACGCGTTAAGCCATAGTTCTGTATCAAAATCAGATCAGGAAATGTAAGGAATATTCCAGCAGCCACTTTACGGTAACCTACCTGTTACTGCATGTATGAAATACGTTGTTGTTGCAGAAGACTTCGAGCAATTCTCGCATAAATCATATCCGTGACGTGATAAATATGCGCGAAAAACACGTACCCTACGTCTTTGTTATAAATAATCTCACATATTTTTGTGCCTACGTAAATTGAACCAATTTCCCAAGAAAGCTGTACAGCTTACTACAACACAATCATCATCTTCAGCATCCACTGCTCAACGTGGATCTACTATACCCATTTCACCGTAGGCTGAGTCCTGACGTTTCTCTACAAAACGTTACCATATAAAGAATATTAAATACTAGCTTTTGCCCGCAGCTTCGCTTGCGTGAAATTTTGAACCCGTTAAGTGACGATTTTCCATAAAAACTTTCATCCCCTATTTAACTCCTTTAGGGATTGAATTTAGAAAAATCCTTCCTTATTCCTTGTCTACATTATAAAGGGAACTTCTTTGCAAAATTTCAGCATTCTAGGTCCAAGGGTTTGGGCTGGGCGTTGATGAATCAGTCAACATGGATAATATAGCTATTTTACTGTTTTTAATGCTGTCGTTTACGATTTTTCGATAGCAGTCTTCTTACGGCTACAATTTACGAAATGATTGCTATGCCAAGACTCATTTTACGTTGAACAGAGTATAATGTCTTGTAACATGAATTGTCAGACATATTGCCATAATCACAACGACCGGCAGACGGCTTGGTGATCGCAGTTATTATTAGCAGAAAAGAGAAAGATAGTACCGATCGTCTTGACGTAATCCCTAGGTTACCTTTTACGACACCCACGGGTGAACACCGGGTGGCCTATCCTTTGCCGGGAATGATATGGAGAAATATATATTATTATTTGTGTACGTAAATAAAACAAACTTCCCAAGAAAGTAGGTACTATTAACAACGAAACAGTAAATGAACTTAATTTATAATTTACAAGTACAATAGGTGGTAAGCTAAGAATAACGCCACGAAATGTGTCGCAAATGAGTTTCTTCAGAACACAAAGGACTGTTGGTGGCGTGATAATGTTAATAAACCATTTTTATGACATTCTCAAGCCTTTCCTTTCTGCTTCGGAAATTATTTTAGTCAGGAAATTCAAAACAGACGTTAACCTACTTCTAACTTCGTTTATTTAAATGATTATTTGTTTGAAACTAAACAAGGATTAGATGGTGTCATTATGTTGTTTTGAAACTTTCTAAAGTCTTGATTCCATAAAACATTAAAAAAAGCGTACCTAAAATCTACAATTTATGCAAACAACTTCGTGTGCAAGTTAGATAAAAAATAAAGTTAAAATAACGGTTTCATACAAGTAAGGATTCTCTGATGATAAATCCACCGGAACTGTTTCACACTACCAGTCACGTTCTATGGACTCGGCAATATTTAAGCCCCTTCGTTAGTAATGTCGTGACTTTTTTTTTTTTTTTTAAAAACGTTGCCCCACACTAAGATTACTCTTGTATTGTGGGTGCGTTTACAGACACAAATCTCACATACACAAACGCCCAGACCCGGAACAACCATCTGTAGACCATACAATTTTTTTTTCCGTGCGGGAATCGAACCCTCGACACGCAGCGCAGCAGTCAATCGCTTAGCCACTGCACCAAACGTGACTTCTAAAACATCCTTTCTACACTGACACGTGTCCCCGTTTGAGGCTGTACGAAGTGCACAATTACATAACCCTGAATCCTACTAGTTAAAATTAATACCCTCTTTCGTGGAAACAAATCGTTCATAAAACATTTTCATTGTTTAGTTTAACGTGTCTGAATAGCGGTACTGCACTGCAACCATTTAATTATAATCAATTATTTCTAAAATGAATGGTGCACCGAGGAGTTGAAACTTCAGTTTGCAGTCAACACAGAATATCGTAAAACATAATGCAAACTGTGGAACGAAACAACGGGGAAACATGGCGACCGGGTGGTAACTACTAGAATTTAGTCTCTGGAGTTAGCGAAAGCTAATAAAACTTTGTCGTGTTGTCACCAAAGTCTGCGTACGTAGCAATAAAAATGAATATCACCATGTCACCTTATAATTGGTCATTCACGGCTTGATGCCCATAAGTAACGAGGTACGTTACAAATATAGCTACAATTAGTAAAGTTCACAAGCCATATCGAATAATCAAAAATGTTCATTGTAGATTATATAAGGCATAAATATTAGTAGGTACATATTTTAAGCTAATCTACAATATTAAAAGCTAATTGAACCAATTAAATTAATTTGCGTTATAACGCTTAACTCCATTGTGCTCAATCATGGCATTTTAAAAACTGTGTAATAACGAGTCGTTTGAAGGAACAAATTATAATTTGTGTTAGGCCTGTTCGGTACTGGATTTATAGGGCAATGCTCGTTTCCGGACGTTAGAGGTTTGGGATAGGCGATCGAATCTATAATAGAGTAGGAAATAATGTCTTTCGTAGGCTACGTAAAACCACAACGTCGAAATCATGTTCCTCCGGTCCCTATTAACAAAGTCGGATCTACATTTTTACGATTTTTCAGTAGAGCGCTTTAAAGTTTAATTTACTGATTAAACTGTAGGTAGGTATGCAACATTAAGATCTGAAACTTGGAACAAGTGTATGTCTTACAATGTTAAATAGTTCTGTGTATGTATTATTTCTGAATTTATCATTAATTTGGAGAAATGTCATAACTGACAAAAATTTAAATTATTTTGCATTTAACAATGTTGATAGTAACGGAACCGACAAAAAAGTTTAGTTATGATCAATTTAACAAAGTCGGTAGTGCCAGAACCGACAAAACTAACCTACCCTGTATCTGTTCAATAATGTCGCATATACCATAACAGACTTTATTAAATGTAACGTAGATAAATGAATGAGAAGCTATTTAAAAAAGGTATAAAATAAATATAAAAGATAAATAGTACTTTTTTCCCGTATTATCTTAATTTTTGAAGTAATCTTACCGCAGTTTATGATTTCTGCGTCTCCACCGTTAACAAAAACAGTTCTGCCCGATCCGACGGCCCCCGCGCCCTGCGCTCTCCGCTAACAACGTCGTATCATAACTACCTACATTCTTGTACGGTTAACGTCGCAATAACCGACAATATTTCGACTGGTATCTCCGTAATTGTACAATATAAATAAAATAAAAATAATGTATCATACACATCAAAACTAAACACAATTGTGTAAAAAAGTCGAAATCGCCAAAAATGTAGTACCGACTTTGTTAATTGGAACCGGCGTTATAGCTATATAAAGATAATACAATTATGACTTGCCCTTGTGAACACATGAAGAAATTTTGATCTCTACTTAAGGCTCTTGGATTTCAAGTTCAGAGTCTGATTAACATGGGGCCAGCGACGAAGGTTACAAAAGTCAAAATTATTCAGTAGAAAAACAAATACATACATATGTAGAACTTGACGCAAATGATAAAATAGCTTGATAAACAATCTACACAGTCATTAAACTTGTCGTTTTGATAGAGAACACGTAATAAGGAAGACAACAAAAAGTTCCACAAAAATAATTGGTGCAGTTGATTTTCAGTTTGTCACGCACGTGATGCCATAAATCATATTTATGTAAGTTCATCATGGGGTTATTTATTTCAGTATTAGATAATTCGCAATTTAAGGGACATCCTATGCAAATCAACTTTCGGGTAGCTTAATATATCAAATATTATCTGTGTCCTCGTAAAGCTAATTTTATGCATGTGTGTGCGTGTGGTTACAAAATTAATTGAAGATTAGTGACGTATTTGATTTACATTACATGTTCCAACAAGCTTTGGTAAGTATTAAGTAAGTCGGAAATTGAGTGTACCCTAAGTTAAATTGCAAATACATTAAGAATAGTTTCTAAAAGCTTTCATGTCTGCATCCATTTTATGCTTAAGTGTAGCTATTGTGTTACAGACTGCATTGATCAGTAACTGTAGAACTTCTGTAAAAACGTAGTTCTAATGTGAAGCCACAGACAATTTCTTTAATCAGAAGTCACGATAAGTGAATGCTCGTAATTGTTAACGCGAATCGTCGCCATTCAAAGCGGGCTGTAATCAGCTGTGTGTGGGATGATGATACAATAAAAAATACAATCACAGAGGGGGTGATGATAAACGTACCAATTTCAATTTATCGCGACTAGGGCGTATTATATGGGCAGAAGAAACGACCTGAGTCGTAACTCGTACATTTATGTCGTATTTCACGAGCTACGTGGTAATGGTTCCACGTACGACGTCAGTTGAACCTTGACAGGCGCAAGTTCAATATGGATATAGATACAGTACGGGTAACTTAAACAGAATTACAGTTTGCCGCCAGTGTATTTTAGAAAGTGGGTGCAGCCCCGTTGGCTGTATTTCAGTTAGCCGGGATAATTCCATTTAGAATAGGATTTGCAGACAGAAATTATACTAAAGCACTGGTGTTGAGAAACAAATTATTATTTACTGGCTACTAAGTAAGTATAATACAGTTTAGAAGTGTTTAATTGCGTCGTTTCAGATAGTTTTCAACAGAAATGAAAAGATATAGAAAAGAAAAATTGAACTTGTACAATTTTATTTTTGGAACTAAGTGCTTGTTACTAATTTGGGTAACAAAATGGCTATTTTAGTTAATGCTTAGTGAAAAACAAAGTCTCCATCCAGGCTATCGGTGTACGGTGTATCGGTATCGGTGTAATTGCAGTACGGAAGGTTTTTTCTCTTTGGCAGCGCCCGCTTCGTTAGTAAGCGGATGGTGGTGTGCGGATGACCGCTCTTTTGTCCCTCCCCCTCCCTCCTTCCTTTCCGGTGGCCAACGCTTCCTCGACGGCTATTATGGACTTTCTTTAATAAATTAGCCTCGTTACGCTTTATTTTAAAATGTTTTTTGGATAATTTGTATTAATTTGAAAAGAAAATGATCAGTCACTAATTGCTAATTAATTTATATTAGTCAAGAAACCCTTGCCTACGCGGTTTACGGTTTGTTAGGTGTTAAAAGCTTTTACCTTATCGATTGTTTGTCTTATGAATAATACGAAGTAAAGCACTTACATTATTGTTTTTGTATATCGTCCGACTCAAAATTTATATTACATTGTAAAAACAAAAAGAGTCTTGGTTTTATAATTTTAAAAACATATTTGCGATACACCTTGAGCACTCAATGGAATTGGTCTTAGAAATTTAATGTCTCACCAACAAGAATATATTGCAACACGAAGAAACTTGTGTAAAAAGGGCACGAAAATAATTTCTTAGTTCAATAAGGCGAATGTTCATTTAAAGCACTCTTGCGAGTTGGGATTAATTTGTAGTTGGCACTTTAAAACATTTATAACGGACTTTTTGTTCCATTTTCGCAATCGCGGCTTGCATATTCATTTGTGGTTTTTGCGCTTGATTCGTAGGTATAAAGTTTCCAGAAATGAGATTATCAATAGTGTTTTTTTTATTGCTACCCTTATTATTTTGTATTGTATTTTTATTTGAATATGCCCAGGATTACTGTCTTCATTAGTAGTTAATATTTAAAAGGTAAACCTTCCCACATAATTACCCAAACAATAAATAAATAGCACGAAAAAGAAAACCTGTAGGTAACTCGAACCGTTAAAGTAATCACGTTTCTAAGTAACTTTTAAAAATAAATGAGTTTAAAATTTCATTTCATGTCTCCTTTGTCTTTGTGACGAAACCAAATTAAATAAAAATACATCATCAGCAGTCAGGATTAAGGCTTAAGATAGACTAATTTATGCAACGGCTGCCTAATTCAACGCTGCTGCGCCAAAAATTCGCTTACGATAACGTTTTATTAAATCACAAACTTTCACATTTATTTAACACTTTGGAATATTTTTTTTTAAATTAATTGGAGCACATATTTTTTTTGTTCGGTGTTTGAACCTCTTTTTAGTAATTTATTTAGTTGGTCGAGAGTAGCAAGCTTTAATGCCCCACTTGTTGAGGGTGCACCGCGGTCCGCTATCAACGTTCGCGCGCTCGGCGGAGCGTAGGCGACTGCGCTTCCCGCCCATTCATTGAACTGCCCTTATTTACCCACGTTCTCTCGATTCGATCTCGATTCACTCGCGCCGCAAATACTGCAACTGCCAACCGAATTGTACTTAAAAACAATCCAATCATTGTTCAAGTTTAACGTTTATGGACGAGACAATAAATAGTTCCAGTCTTGTATAGATTTTTAAGCAGAAAGCTTAGGTACACGTACATAAAAGTTTGGCGATAAAGATAACGAAGCATTATTTTTGACCGGAGTTTTATTGAACTGTGTTTTTGAATGGTTTTACAGCAATCGTACTTTATAATATCGCCTAGTAATGTTAAATAAGATTATTTTATTTTCAGCTTTCAGATAGTGCGTCATAGAGTCAAAGTTCAAAATAAATTACCATCAAAATAATTAATTTCAGCACGTTTTAAGTAGTCTTCAGAAAATAAGTGACTAACTAATGTCCTACGTGACTTTTTATCACTGGCAGAACTTTTCCGACAGTAAAGCATTCTTAACGAATACTTGGTTTCACGTATTTAACCCCACGTTCGCGATCCTTATCGGGAGTAGTAACAATTAGTACCGAACATTAATTGAATACACGTTAGTCGTAAGCGAAATTAGACGAAGTTCCCAACTTTTAACCCCCCATGGGTTAAAAGTCGGGAATTTCTTCGCCTATTCTTGAGTAGGTATAGTCGGTAGATAGGTAATGGGTTGGCAGCCTCTCCTCTTTTTACAGTCGAGGAGTTTTACTATTTGCGGAGAATTTCTTGTTTTTCTTTTACTGGTCGTATAGCGTGCAAATATATTTTTAGTCGTTTGGTTAGGTACCTAATAATAAAATTTGTTTATTTGTGTAGGTTGTACACTGTTTCTCACTTTCTGAGAAGCTGTTTGGTAATGGTACAAATATACATGAAATATACGAGGTTGTGGAATCGTGTCTATTAGGTAAAAATCTTGTATTTTAAAATAAAAATCCAAATATTTTGTGCCACTGGATGCCAAAAATTACACATTCTAAACAATACTGTTCAATAATTATGGGACGTAGATCATGTAGATTCGGCAATCATTGTGCCGATAGTCGTAACGGCCAATGTCTTAATGGCCAAGAGCCTGGACTAATACATCAAGAGGCTCTCGTTAGTTGGCAGGATCAAGGGCCTGATACAGAAAGCAGTTCTCCTCGGCACGACATGTATTGTGAGGAGGTTCTTTCTCTGGAGCCGTTATTACCGGTAGCTTGGACCCTGTTCGCGATGCCGATGAACCCCGTTAACTTTTTAACTTTCCATGTAAAATTGCATGTTTCTAGTGAATTTGTACCTTGCTCTTGGTCTCCAGAGAAACATGAAACTCTGAACCTACTGTTTTACTTATCTACCAATATAACCTAAACCAGTCTTTACATTGTACGGTGTTTTTTTTTATCCATTATTTGAGTTACGTATTAAATTGTGAGTTTGGGAAACTTATCCTGTAAATCTGGGTTAAAGGTTATCGGGCAATATTGAATGAATCGTGAATATTTTTCGTGCGACGGCGACAGATATGTCGGATCTTATTCTTCGTTCCAATGCGCTCCCGATCCATTGCTAGCTTCTACTTTGCAGTCGTGTTCCAAGTGCAAGATTTGGTTTTGGTTTTAGACAGACGACCGCATAACGTGTCTAGTGCGTCTTAGGAAATCCAGATTTTTGTGATATCATTTTGTTATTATATTATGCCGCTAAATCACTTTTTGTGTAGGTAATTCCATAGTCATCTTCTCAGATTATCTATACTTACCAGTTTTAATATCTAGTCATTCATGAGCCACGCATTTCTTGGTTCGCCAACCGCACCAGGCCAGCGAGATGGTCTAAGGCCTGAACCCTTCACACTTTGAGAAGAACAGGATTGCCCAGCAGTTGAACAGTTACGAGTTAATTTTTATTACGTATTAGCTGTACCCAGTATGCGTTGCAATGCACTTTCTCCTACTTACTACCTACCTACTACTCACTTACCTACCTTCAGAAACAAAATCAAAATAGTAACAAAAAGTTAAAACCATTTTCATGCATGCGGCAAACGAATGAAGAATATGGACATACTGAGACAATTTAGTTTTTTTTAAATATCACAATTTTCTTTCATAAAATTACTAGAAAGAACCTTCTCCTGACAATAACGAAAACAACAAAAAAAAAATAGCGAAATCGGTCCAGTCGCTCACGCGTGATGCCGTGACCAAGGGAAATAGGGATTCATATGTGTATTCAACATTTATTAAGTAGGTGTAGATACCTATCTATACTTTATCTGCATAATACCCATTAGGTATAGAGGAAAGGAAATCCCATCAGTTTCCATTATTTTTCAGAACATATTTATAATAACACACAATACAAAAAAGACGGTGAGCGTGAGATCCTGGGTTCGATGCCCAGGTCGGCCAATTTTTAGTAGCAGCCCGGAGTCTGGATTTGTGCCCGGTTGATGGCAATAGGCTCGCCCCCTATTACATGGGACTTAAAATATAACGGCGAAATGTGGGTGTACTTTACACCTCTGCCCAACCCTTTGGGGAATACAGGTGTGATGTTATGATCTATCGTAACGTGTGACAATATTTTTAAATCATTATTATCAGTTTATGTTACATTTTTTTTGAGATTAGTATCTGCATTTGTTCCAAAATATTATTCCTAACATTTATAATGCGAGAAAATGAGTTCGTGCCATAGAGTAATGATTAACATCAACAGTAGCTAAACACTATAATTATAACTTGATAAATGATAAACTTAACAACTTTGGTATTAAACCCCAAAACTGTGGCAATTATCCAACAGTTATTTTTATAATAAGAAGTTTAGCTTGTTTGGAGCGAAAATGTAGCAAAAGAATGTTACAATTTGCAGTGATGTTGAAAAGTTCCGTTGCAGTAATTATGCAACTGTGAGACCGTGCAAATGGTAGCTCCTTCACAAAAATAAGCGAGTATTCTCAGTTTTCTTTAAAGATGTATTCTTTTTGAAGTTTTATTTTAAATTTATACAACTTGAAGAAGTCTCGGTAAAGAATGGTTTCTTTACTTTATATGTAATGAAATGCTCTATTTCTGGTTAATTTTGTGTTTAAAATTAGACATGGAGTCGTGTTGTTTTTGGCAAATAATAAAACAACCCACTCTCATTCTGTGGGTGTCGCAAAGGGCTACTAACTGAGGGATTAATAATGTAGATTGACGTGCAGCAGCGTCTCCTTTGCGCCAATAACAACATACTTCGAAAACCAATTCATTTATCAATCGTGGCGGTGATTATAACATATCGTGACAATTCATTGTTGACGACACGTTTGGTGCAGTGGCTAAGCGATTGGCTTCTGCGCTACGGGGGTTCGATTCCCGCACGGAACAAAAATTTGTATGGCCTACAGATAGTTGTTCCGGGTCTGGGCGTTTGTGCTTGTGAAGATTCGTGTCTGTAAACGCACCCACGATACAGGAGAAATCCTGGTGTGGGGCATTGTTTTTTTAAAAAAAGAAAAAGAAAGGCAGTACCCCAACTGTGAGTTTTTATCGTTAACTACGGTAGTTTCGTCATGCCAAAAATGTATGAAAATTTAGGCAGCGCCGCGACGCGCGGCGTTCAATTCTACCGCGAATTTTAGTTAGCGAACGCCGCACCTAGAGGCGCTGCATAAATTTTCACACATTTTTGGCGTGACGCAACAACATTAATTAACAAAAAAAAAACTCACACTTGGGGTACAGTTGTCGTTTAATATATAATATAATATAAATTACTTTTATGCGTAACCGCGATATAATGTAGGCATTGTTAGAAGTTGACTACAGAAATGCGATTCGGGGTAAAATATTAGCAATAGCTGGGCGAGTTATCTGTTATTACAAAGTTTGAGGTATTGCAATGGTTTAGGATCCCTTTCCAGCCACTTAGCAACCGAACACCCTTGACCTAACAACTAGGCGGGTTTATAAACAATGATTATTATTCCGTTTATTCATCTAAAATACACCATCTACGGTTAGGTACATTTTTAAATATAGAATAATAATAAAACAAAAAACATTTAAAATTATAAATAAAAGTATCCCACCGGCATGCCGGTGCCGGCAGTCAGGGCTCCAGAGAAAAGAACGTCCTCACTATGCGTGTCGTGTCAAGGAGTACTGCTTTCTGCATCAAGCCCTTGATCCAGCCGCCCAACGAGAGCCTCATGAGGTGTTGATAGAGGCTCTTGGCTATTAGGACATTTGCCGTAACGACTATCGGGACAATGACTGCTGAGTCCACATCCCACATGCCGACAACCTCTCGTGCTAGATCAAGATATTTTATTTGTTTATCTTTCTCAGCTTTCACGAGGTTCTCGTCATGAGGGACCGTGATATCAAAAATCATTGTGCGGCGTTCTGATCGATCTATTGCCACTATATCAGGCTTATTGGAAACAATAGTCATGTCAGTGATAATAGATCGATCCCAGTACAATATGGCATGACCATTCTCGAGAACTGGGTCGGCCACATACCTGTAGTATGGTTCTTCCGATTCCACAAGGTTATATTTCAGAGCAAGTTGCAAGGAGCAATTTGTTGATAAATAATCCTGGCCACCAGGTTGTGACTCTGCAAGTACTCCCCATTGGCAAGACAAGAACAACCGGACATAATGTGTCGGATAGATTCTCCCGGTCGGTGGCATGCCCGACAAATGTCAACCGGGCCATCCTTCACAATATATTTTCTATAATTGTTCGCCATCATGACTTCATCCATAATTGCACATACAAAACCTTCGGTTTCTCCGAAGAGGTCACCAAAACGTAGCCAGGATAAGGACGCTGAAAAGTCAACGTCGGGCTCATGAAGAGCCCGATAGAAACGTCCGTGTAGCTCCTTGTTTTGCCATACTTCCTCGCGATCATTGATATTAAGTACTGCAGGCTTGCGCCAGTTCTTTTTAGCTAAATCGAATTAAACTATTTCTATTATTTTCCGATGCAAAAAGTTGTTGAATAAAATGATTTGTAGGATAATTTGATGTATAAAGCGGAAAATCTTTAATAAAATTTAATCTTAGGCGAAATTTTTATGTTGTCTTTTTTCTATCATTTTTTATTGGAATAATAATTAATAACACTAGTGTTGTCCAAGGATTGTTTGCATGAAACATTAATCCGCAAAAGATTGAATGCAAAAGGCTAGGATTAGATCGTTAATGGTTTGCTTACGAAGAAACCTACATCCAGCATTGGATGGCGTCGGGTTGAAGAAGACAGTGTGTTTTATGTAACTGGAACAGTAAGGCGATATTCTTAACTAACTTGCCAAGTTAATGCCATTTCATGAAGAAGTTCAGGCTTGACCATGATTTATGATAATTTAATATTATTTGATTTCATAAAGACGAGCTAATGTCTCTAAAGACTTTTTTCCTTTCATGTATGTAGTCTTTTGGTTTAATATTGCTCATACCGTCCCACATATATTTAACCAGTATCTATTTCTAGAGCAGTACATAAAATACAATAATAGTTGCCAGTTATGAATCATATCACGTCCAATATGAATGTAATATTTTTTGCGCTACACACTGACGGTCATAAATGAATGTTTATCAAGAGTTATGAATGAACGGAACAAATACGTCAGTCGTGGTTATACCATGGTCCGTTTCCTACGCCTTACCGACCGTTATTAGATTAAACTAAGGCTCGTGCCTTTTTGTGGTACAGTATTTCGTAGTTTAGAAACGAATCCTTACTCAAATATTTGTATATTGTACTTTAAACAATTGACATAAAGTTCATTATGCTATGTACAATTTCGTCGCTTCCATTCCATTCCGCGGCGGTGTAAATTGAGCCTAAGGCCTCTTGTTCACGGCACGGTTTCTTAACCGTACGACGTGTTAGCCGCGCCGTAGAAAAATCGTATGAGCTTGTACACGACACGGCAAACCACCAGTCGAAATTGATTTATATTGGTTGTAACACAAAGTCAGCGTTAGAAAGCTGTCATGCCATAATTGCCCGTCGCGAAAACTTCCGATGCCGTTAAAAAACTCGACGTATTCCACATTGGGCACCCGCTTTTACGGCACCCAAGTGAATGGCACCTGAGGTATTCCATATTCGGCACCTATCGGTATTTTTCGCAGGTGCCATTAGTGGAACAGTTTATTATTTAAAATTTTATTCCAATTTCGGCACCTACGAACCAGTATGTACTAGTGATGGGACGTTTACTTTTTATAGGACGTTAAAATTAAAAAATCGATTAAAATCAGTAGAGTTTAATAACATGATAAAAATATAACTTCTTTATGTATTTTAATATCACAATCGGTTTCCTTAATCACATATATTGCAAAATCAGCCTTGAGTTACAATAGTTTTTTTTTTATGTTTTGAGGCTTTTAATCAAACATGATCATGCCAGCCTCATCGTACACAATAGAATTTAAAAACAAATACTTTTTAGGTTTACACACAATTATTTCTCTTCTTGATTAACTTTGTAATTAAAATTCAACTGTCTTTATTTATTAAAACTACCAGGAAAGCAGAAATGATCTGGAACTAAGTGCTTAAGCGACTTTACTACTTAGCTTAATAATGCTAAAATTATAAGTTTTGAAATTGAATCAATTGTTGTTTTGAAAAGTACCAGGGTGACAGCCTAAACGATGTCACTAAGATGTGCACCAATGATTAAACACAAAAAGGAATATAAAGTATTCCTTATTATTCACTATATCGATAGAAGTCTTAAAACTGTCCTATATCTTACCTATAACTGTCACTTAGTGATATCGTTTAAGCGCCTATTTTCTGTTCATTTCTGTCGCCCTGGTACTTTTCAAAACAACAAATGATTCAATTTCAAAACCTGTATTTTTACCATTATTGAGCTATGTATGTTAAATCGCTTAAGCACCTAGTTCCAGTTCATTTCTGCTTTCCTGGTAGTTTTAATAAATAAAGACAGTTGAATTTTAATTACAAAGTTAATCAAGCAGAGAAATAATTGTATGTAAACCTAAAAAGTATTTGTTTTTAAATTCTATTGTGTACGATGAGCCTGGCATGAGTGTTGAGGAATAAATTTTATATTTGAAATAAGATCTCTTTGTAGTGCGCTTGTCTATTGAATTCTATTAGAACTCTCTGTCACTCGGTTTAAAAAACATGGTTGTATTCTCGTTACAATAAATATTAATTATTCAGAAATCTTGCCTATTTATAATTTCTAACCCGATCCCAACAGATGTTTGATAAAAAGCCTCAAAACATAAAAAAAAAACTATTGTAACTCAAGGCTGATTTTGCAATATATGTGATTAAGGAAACCGATCGTGATGTTAAAATACATAAAGAAGTTATATTTTTATCATGTTATTAAACTCTACTGATTTTAATCGAATTTTTAATTTTAACGTCCTATAAAAAGTAAACGTCCCATCACTAGTACCTACTGGTTAGTAGGTGCCGAAAGTGGAATAAAATTTTAAATAATAAACTGTTCCACTAATGGCACCTGCGAAAAATACCGATAGGTGCCGAATATGGAATACCTCAGGTGCCATTAACTTGGGTGCCGTAAAAGCGGGTGCCCAATGTGGAATACGTCAAAAACTCTCATAAACAATATTTTTTTTAATCGTTTCCCCAAACTATGATTTATCTTGTATCGTGGGTGCGTTTACAGACACAAATCTCACAAACAAACGCCCAGACCCGAAACAACCATCTGTAGGCCATACAAATTTTTGTTCCGTGTGGGAATCGAACCCACGACCCGTAGCGCAGAGGCCAATCGCTTAGCCACTGCACCAAACGTGTCGTCAAACAACACTAATGTAAATCAAACTATCATACAACACTAATGTAAATCAAACCGTGCGCAAAAGACGAGTAGCCACGGTGCATACGGCGCGGCGCAGGCGTGCCGTTGGGCCGCCGCCGCGCCGTGTCCGTCAACAAACTTCTATAGTAGTCCATACAACACTGACAACACTGATGACCGTGCCTACACACGGCTAATTAATCGTAGGTTTTTACGGCGAAAAAACGAGTCTGAACAAGAGGCCTAAAAGTCATCTATGAGTCAGTAGCGTTCACAAGTCAATTGGGCCACTTTTATTAACAGCTTGCCATTAACAGTAACCATCATTGGTAAGCAAAACGATGCGTTTTTGTACATGGGAACAGGAGATCCCTCGTTGGCAATATTAATTTCGTTCTTCACTGGATTTTATGCCTTGCTTTACAGCTCAGTTTATTGTTATCAATCTTGGGAAATCGGCAATTTGCTAACAGTTTAGAGTCACGCATAAATGAAATCGGATTTGAGAGACCGAGAGACCGGCTTTGAATATTCATGTTGTTGCTGTGCGTTGTTTCATGCAATTTATTACACTTAATTCATATGCGTATTCGTGCAGCTTATGTTTTCGTATTTTATTCATATGTGTGTTAAATATGTACGATCTCACAATCTACTTAAAATAGAATCGATACAATGTTTATTATGTTTCGTTGCAGAAGTAGCCTGATCTAGTGGTTCAAACAGTAACATCTGATCATCCATAGAAGTTAAGGCGACATGCATATAAGCTATGTAGGACCCAATAAACTGTTTCAATGAGGATTATTAATTTATAGTACACGGAAAGATTTTTAAGCTCTTGCAGACAGGAGCAGATCTAGCTGCAAAGTGGTTACTAACAACAACAACCGCTATGATTAAAATCGCAGGAAGACGACGTGGAACCATATTGAACCAGATAGTCTTATCATATAAAACCCATGTGACATGCACATATTATATTTTATAATTACTAATCGCGCGCACTCATGGTAAGCAGAACTCCGAGAAATATACAAACCTTACAAACACGTTATTTCTTACAAATTGCATAATGCCTTTGACCTAAATTTGCATAAATAAAAGACGATATAATATACGGTAAGTAACTTTTTCAATTTAATTTTAACGCTGTGCTATATATTAAAGAAACCAGCAACCCTTTCTTATAATTTATACAGGTATTTACGATCTTAATAATAATTAAAGTGGGGCAATCCTTCGTCGTGGAAAGGGTTTTATGTTAATAGAATTTCTAAAAATAGAAAATGAAGAACAATAAGAAACCGCGAAGTTAGGACTATTTGAAATATCACTCTTGTCTACACTCAAACAACTTTATTATATTTTATATATTCTGTACTATAGCTTTCGCCCGCAGCTTCGCTTGCGTGAAATTTTGAACCCGTCAAGTGACGATTTTCCATACAAACTTTCATCCCCTATTTAACTCCCTTAGGGGTTGAATTTCGAAAAATCCCTTCTTAGTGGATGCCTACGTTACAAAAGGAACCTACTGTCAAAATTTCAAATTTCTAACCCCAGCGGTTTAGGCTGTGCGTTGATAGATCAGTCAGTCAGTCAGCTTCTCCTTTTATATGTAAAGATGTGTATTAGGTATTCTGAGATCTGCCTAGTCTTTTCCCAACTATGTTCAGGGAGTCGGCTACCAAGCTGATCAGGTGGAGCTAAACATCAGTATTTTTACAAGTAGTGACTGTCATCAGAACTGTTTGAACCTTTTCCCAACTATGTTGGGTTCAGTTTCCAGTTTAACCAGATGTGGCTGAATATTAGTATTTTACACGGAACGAATGCCATCAGACCTCCTCAACCCAGTAACTGGGCAATGCCGATATCCTAAGGATAGACCGGTTATCAGACTTTCTGGCAACGACTAATCGAAATGACTGTCGTTGGTATTCGTATGAGACCCGGGAACGACGCGACGGCTCAAAGTGCTCTCCGAAGCACTCGGATCTCGATGCGTAACTAAAGGTACGAGTTCGTAGCCGATCGCATACAGTAGCAGCAGACGACGCGACGTGTCGTTACAACACGTCGTAGCGACAGGTCGCGGCGTCATGTCGATGCAGTCATGTTTCCGAACCCAACTGCAGATGGCAGACGACATGTCGTATTTCAGTTAGTTCTGAATGTTCCGTGAGACAAGATGTGTGACCTGTTTAGGATTATCGGTCGCGATTTACTTTTGTATCTTTTGTTTTTGTTAGATGCATCGTACAGTGTAGGTATTGGGCCCCCTAGTTTATCAGTTTTTCTTCCTCGGAATTGGAAAAGCTCATTTTTTGAGAAAGATTCAACGTGTCGTCGCTCCAGCGTCGGTGGCACTACTTATCTGCGGTCGGGCGACACGTCATCTGCGGTCGGACGACGTGTACCTAGTCGGGCGACGTGTCGCTAGCTGCGGAAGGTATTTCATAGAAATACATAGAAACCAGTAGTGTCGGAACGACACGTCGTCTGCTGCTGCTGTATGCAGTCGCCTACGGACTCGTACCTTAACGGTCATCCATCTACGGACTGACCGTGGCAAGCGCAGCTTAACCTTGCAAATTGTACGATCCGCGCGTTTATTAATTAGCGATGAGCCTCTCACTGTCATCAGAACTCTGCAACTCAATTACCTACAGGGGATACCAATACCCAAAGGTCAGGGGTCAGAGCTCCTCACTGTCCGTAACGACTAACGATATCAGTTATTCGTATAACTACGACAATCAAACACGTATAACTGTGTTAACTGCTACTTAGTATTCTTCCTGCGAATAGTGTTGGTCTCGTTAGTGCTAACACAATGTTCGCTCTGCCAAGTTTTCCATACTTTTATGTAGATTCTTATCTACCCACAATCTTGTCTTCAACTATAGTAGGTAGGTATGTATGTGTTATTGTATAAAGTATTATGAGCTTTTAATTTGTGCCTTTTTTTTTTAAACCATCTTTACTTCTTCCTCAGATCTAATATTGGTGTTCTAAAGCCTATTTTCATTACGAATATACTATTTTAGATCTAGGTACACGACATTTTACCAAAAGTAAGACTTATAACACTAAAATAAATCTTTTTCCTCTTTCCATAGGTAATATTAAGGCAAACACTGAGTACACCTTAATGGATCTCTGTATAGAAGAACCATTAATTTTATGATTTGGGAAAACATGACGGGGCGTAAAACCCTTTCCCGCCGACTGCTGTTAATATAATGAAATCAAACGATGTTCGCTGATTGTGTTATTCAACCAAAACGTTTTTTTGTGTTGCTGTAATCGTTTAATTGTTGACTTTAATCACTGCACCTGAGGTCTGTTAATTTGGTTATAGTACAAATTCGAGTTTATTAGCTGTGCAAAATAAAAATAAAATTATATTAAGTGTATGTAATGTGGTTATATTGAGTGTATGTAAAAGGCGAACAAGCTATAATAGTGTGTATCTTGCTTAATGTTTATAGGCACATCTTTCCTGTCAAAATGATATCTACCTAATCAGACATTCTACATTAAGCCTAGCGTAGACGAGGGACAGTCCTCACCGAACTTTTTTGTTAGTGAAAATAAAACACTCAGAACTACATCTCTTACGTCCACGACTAAAAGTACCGCGTGTGTTTTATTTTCACAGACAAAAAGTACGCCGAGGACTGGCTCTCGTCTACGTCCTCCTCGTCTATGCTGGGCTTTATAGTGACTTATTATAACAACAAAAAGTAAAGAACATGATACTAGCGTTGTGTGCGCTTTACCAGATATATCTTTTTTCTGAAAAATACGTATTGCCTGTTTTTAACGGGACTGCCGACGTCGCCCCTATTCTATAAAAAAAATACGACGATACGAGGCAATAACCGAGTCGTATGCGAAGATAATACGTTATAACTCTTAAATTTTAAAACGAACTCTTGGTATTGTAATTTGTCTGTTGATCCTTGTTAGCGATTATTATTACTGCGGCGAGAAAATGCTTTCCATATCTAGTCATACGAGTTCAAACACGATGGGTTTGCAACAAGTCATTACGGAGTGCCGATCGCCACTCTGAACCACCTTTCAAGTCCTTCTTGTCAATACACGTCATTAGGGAAAATTTATGAGTCTGACATTTAATGGGTCTTCCTGATTATTAGTTATTTTTGAGTGTTAACAACGTTCCGATGCAAACCCTCAATCAGATCAACTCAAAGGTACCTATCCTAGTATTGTATTGTCACTAGGTTTGCATATATGTTACAAATTTAAAGTCTTTTTCGAATCTTTGGACGAAGGGAAGTGAATAAAATATAAATACATTGTAATGCAGCGATGTCTACACTGACTGTTAAAAGAGCTAATTATCCTGCAACGGTTGAACCGATTTCTATCAAACATAGTCTATAACCATCTAGATTAAAACAACTTTCAAACAAAAAAAAAACATTGAAATCGGTTCATCGTTTCGGAGTTACGTTGCCACAGACAGGCAGACAGTTTTCAAACTGACACCCGTTTTTTTCGTCGGGTGTTAAAAATAAAGTTCAATTAACTCATTGCGCGAACAAGCGCGGCTGCCAAGTATGCGGTCGTAACGATACATCTCTGTCTACCCCTTCGAGGAATGCAGCCGTGATGTAATTTATTATTGATTTATTTAAACCTATAAGTAACGTTAACTCCACTAGTTCCATAATAGAGCTTCGATTAAACGTTTTGTTAACTGAACGCACTGCCACATGTTTACCCTTGCCTTTGGTCGTAATTAAAACCCAATTATAAATAAATTAATTCCCACATTGCAACAATTTGATGATCTATGTACGGGGACAATGCTTTAAAAAAAGAAAATAGTTCAAATAAGGAATTCTAAATTTTAATTAATCTATTAGGAAATTTCTTAAACGGTATGAGACCACATTTGACCAGGATTTCTTTATCATATCGGCAGCCTTTTCTCCAATCATAACAGCAGGCACAGCAGTGTGTGCACACACTGGCCGAGGGATTACACTACTGTCCACTACTCTCAGTCCATCTATTCCATACACCCTCAACTCAGGATCCACCACAGCATAAGGATCAGTAGGGGGACCCATTCTACATGTTGCAATTTGGTGGTGTAGCGTTATTACCATAGTCCTTATGGCACATTCCCAATACGAATCTGAACCAGGAACAAAATTCCTACAGGATGGATAGTGGGCCAAGAATAGTTTAGGATCATATTTATTAAACGCTTCTGATCCTGCCAGTTTAATAACATATTTGACAGCGTCTAACATCGCTGCCATATCCTGTGGGTCTGCTAAGTAGTTACCATACATTTTTGGATATGAAAACGGATTAGTATCTTTAAGTTCAAGATATCCTGTCGACTTCGGCTGCGTCAACATTATGACAGCTGACCATGTGTCTAACCCATACAGTGGTCCGTAGGCTGTGTGAAATGATTTTTCAGCAAGTCTCCAGCTTTTCCTAAGCGCACCTCCTGAATCTATAATGAAAGACCCGCCCATACTTAATAATTCAATGTCAGGCACATTCTCCGGATCCTGCGATGCCGATGTCTTGATATAGCCAATACCTTCAATTCCGCCGGTTGTAGTTAACATTCCGTCTCCGTACTGTAACCACTGTATAAAATTTGGTAACGTTGTGATCTTAGGCTCTAGCAAAGTGGCGTTAGTTGTATTTAATTTGAAAATAACTCCAGGGAACGCAATATGATCGTAAAGAACCCTTCCAACTTGTAAATTTACACGAACAGGAATTCCCAGAGATTTTAAATGCTCGTCAGGACCTATTCCTGAGAGCATGAGCAATTGGGGTGAAGCTATTGGGCCGGCCGATAAAATAATTTCCCTGCGGCAACGCACTGTGCGCTTAATACCGTCCTTTACGTATTCTACGGCGTACGCTCTTTTAGATTGGGGTTCTATGAGGATTTTGGTGGCTCTGGCATCAGTGAGGATGTGTAGGTTACGTCGTCGCTTGTGAGGGTGAAGGAATGCTTTAGCAGCACTCATCCGATGACCTTTGTCAAGAGTCGCTTGTGCGTACCCGAAACCAAGCTCGTACGGTGAATTATAGTCGACTGTGGGGTGACCGAAGCTTCTTCCAGCTTTAAGGAATGCCTCAACGAGACCGGTCCTGGAAACGAAATCGCTCGTCAGATGGTAACTTTTAAATTCTCCCAAGCCTTAGTTTTAATTAAGTTGGAAACTTTGGATAGTTGAAATTAATAACAGTTGGTAACTTACTTGAATGGAACATTCTCGACTGTTAACTCTCCGTTACGCCCGCGGTATGGAGCGTTCTTGTATTTTTTCAGCTCTGATTTTTCTGACTTGATATAATACCGTAGAACTTCGTCGTAGTTCCTGTAGAAAATTTTAAAATGTTGTCAAATTGGAAATGTTTACTGTGATTTGATGTCATATGGCCTTTAAATTGATCTGCTTAGAATGAGAGTTATATAATTATCGTACATATCTACAATTTAGTTCGTAGTTATTTTGCGATTCAGTAATATTTGTATATCCAAAGACGTAAACATAATAAAGCTTCAATATAAAAAAATATTACGGCTGATATCCAGGATGTAAACGAAATCGTGTAATTCCTTCAAACCGTGTGATTTACTGGTGACACAGATTGACCAAGAACTGATTTTAAAAAGATTCAAAAAGAAAAACGTATTAAACACCTGGTTTAATATTTCTGACCTCCGGTTTCTGATTTGAGAATTCGAGACAAGCAATATAGTAGTCGTATTTCGTAGTCGTAGACGTAGTCATATTTGAGTACGGAGTTGTCAAAAAAATGCTTTAAAATCCGTCATTTTTTTGACAACTCCGTACTCAAATGTTACTTATGTACTGGTCATCCTAGAATTCTCAATTCTGAAACCGGAGGTTTGTCATTTTAGTCTAGTCGTGCCCACCAGTTATGTCGCCGTGCTTGCGTGGCATAGAAAATAATGTTGTCACATAAAATTATATAATTGCAAAAAAATGTTTGCTTATTTTTGATTGAAACCATATTAGGTGGTTTAGATCACAGAACAGATAAACGTCTTTTATCTGTTCTGTGGTTTAGATAGTATAGAATCACTTACCTATACCGAAAGAAGGAAAATATTTTATATTTTTATTCTCAATCAATCTAAATCGCGTGCGGGGTCTATACCAGTGATAGATCACGTGGTTTGTAGGAATTACACGAATTCGTTTACACCTTGTTTAAGACTATCTGTGATTAATAAAAACGTGTCTGTCCTTGTAATATTAATTCCAAAAAAAAACAGTACCGCTTTCAATAATTCAAATAATATACTAATCCATGTTCATCCCATTCAATGATAAGTATTCGATTATAAGGCCAGATTCAAGGCGCTATTTCAGGTCGGAATTTTGATCAACTTAGAGGTACGCGTAGGGCTACCTATAACAAGATAATAAAGTAATGGACTGTGAGGTATGAAATAAGATAAGACGTGGAAAATGGGAATTTATTGATTCGGTTGTATAGATTCACGAGATTAGATATTTTTATAAGAGCTAGCTGTACCCGGCATGCGTTGTAATGCACTTTTACCTACTTAGGTACTAGGTACCTACCTTCAGAAACAAAATCAAAATAGTAACAAAAAGTTAAAACCATTTCCATGCATGCGGTAAACAAATGAAGAATATGGACATACTGAGATAATTTCGTGTTTTTTTTAAATATCAAAATTTTCTTTCATAAGAACCTTCTCCTGACAATTACGAACTCAACAAAATAAAATTTAGCGAAATCGGTCCAGCCGCTCACGCGTAATGCCGTGACCAAAGGAAATAGGGATTCATTTTTATATACATAGATAGAAGAGGGCAGTTGCGACTGGAGCTTCTGAGGTCATTAACCCGTACCCATAAGTTGTAAAATAAGTGCCGTACTTCTCTAATTATTTAGAGGGGCTCGCGGCTAATTAACATCCGCGCGGATCATACGATTTGCGATGTTAAGCTGCGCTTGCCGAGGTCAGTCCGATGAACGATGGGTGTCCGTTCGTTATACATCGAGACCCCTCCGTGCCTCGGATAGCACGTTAAACTATCAGTCTCGGGTGTCATACGAATATCTATGACAGTCGTTACGGGTAGTCAGAAGCCCGAAAGTCTGAACACCGCTGCACCGGTCTAACCTTAGGATATAGGCATTGCCCAGAAACTTGGTTGCGGATGTCTGATGGGAGCCACTACGTGTCAAATACTGGTGTTCAGCTGCATCTGTGTAGACTGGAAGTTGACCCAACATAGTTGCGAAAAGACTAGGAAGAAGGACTTCCCTAATTATACAGAGTTTTCCAAAACTCATGGTTATGGAATGAAAGTATTTGGGACATCCGGTATATTGGCCAGAGCAGCTTATATTTAGTAGGAGTCCCCAAAACAAAATTTTTTTAGTCGCGCTTGCTGATTATTGGGTTAGTCAGTTTTTATTTTATTTGCCATGGACTCACATTCAAGAAGAATAAGCCTGAGTATTAAACTTCTAGTTGTGGGGTCGAACCATAAATGAGTCGGTTTTATTAACTGTGCCTGTAGACAAATGGCAAACGATGATCGCTAGAGAATAGAAACGCCTATTAAATGTATGGAAATGACCTAACAGATCGCTTGACCGGTCGAAACTTTATGTCAATCCAGTAAGTACATCTTTCTATTCTCTAGCAATCATCTATTGGCATTTGTCTACAGGTACTGGGGTGTTTGAAGAAAGACTAGGTTGTTTCTTACCACCCATAGTTTCCATCGGCGGCGATCCTGTCCCAGTCTTGCGGGCGGCCCCTGGTATACAGCATGTAGTTGATGACGCTGGTGCCTCCCAACGCCTTCCCTCGAGGCCAGTAGCAGCGCTGCTTCTGGCTGCCTGAAATAAAAAAATACATGGTTATATTTTGGCTATTTAGGTGAGTTAATTTTTGATTTTCAAACATTTATTTAACTGTAAGGATTAATAAAAATTTTTTTTTACAAAACTGTTATTAATTGAACCTTAACACTTATGTTAAGGTTTTCTAAAATACTATCGTTTTTTTTATATATGATAAAGGGCTTGTCGCAGTAGGTATACAATGGTTATTGTGGTGCAGTGAGTTTTTTTTGTTCTTCCCTAATTTGATTCACTATGGTACTCATTTTACTTAGATGTAAATTGTTTATGAAATATTTTCAATAAACATTACCACAGTGTTTGATAAGTCAGTGACTTTGGAAAGAAAAACATTATTTCACTACAGCTCGATGCACTTTGCCAAACGATATTCCAACTTCTTCAACTCTTCTAGAAAATATGTTTTCTTGAACTTTGAAAAATCGGCATCAGTTTCAGCTAATTTGAAAATCTTCAGTGAGCCATTTGATTATTCTTTTGTATAATAATGTATCCAAGTTTCGTCAACAATTATTTATCGGCGGAAAAACTCGGTCGAAATCTTAGCACCGCGGAGAATGTCACACGATTTCATTTTTGGTCGTTGGTGAGCAAACGCGGCCCCCATTTTTCGGATATTGTTTTCATACTCAAATGTACTAACGAGTATTAAAAACACGTTTCGTTTTCCGATGTTTACCATCTTAGCTATTTCGCGTATCTTCACTCTCCGGTCTTCCAGCACATTATCACAGATTATATGACCATCCCGTCAGTAGTGAGCTCAACTGGGCGTCCCGAGTGCTCAGCAAATTTAGTGCTCGTCCGAACACATCGAAATTCAGTAAACTACTTTAGAACCATTCCATGCGAGCAGAGTCCCCATTTTATATGAGATAAAGAATGTTACTTTTTCGCAGTTATTTCAGAACGATTCCCGAATTATTCAAGCAATTAAAAAATAAAATATTTTTTATTGCTTTAAAAAATTTAATTCATTTCCCCTTGAGTAAAATTAGCTATCTTCATTATTCAAGGTATTTTCCCTCCACCCCCTAGATTCAGAACCTTTTCGATAAACATTTGTCGACCGATTCTGTTTGTCATCTCGTTCCGTCTACGATTCACCTAACGAGAGAAAAAGAGATAACTTACCGAATCGTTCGACCAGGGGGCTAGCCGCAATGTTATTTTGCACCCTATGTAGTTGTGTTAATGTCCACCATACCGGCGCACCATTACAGACCTACTAGACGAAGTGCCGCATTCAGAGTCTGATTTGTAATTGACTCTGAGTGCGGACGTAATATGTCCTTTGAAAACAACCGAACCGGCCCTGTTTCCACAAACTCTGTGAAACTCACCGGCATGAGTTTCCATTTTGGGTTTAGGCTATATGCTGTTATAGATAGTTATTTAAAGGTAACTGACCTAAACAAATTCCGGGCTGATACTCCGTCGTATAAGGCCACACGTAGTCAGTAAGTTGCATAGCGGACACAAAAGCAGGGACATCGTTGAAGAGACTCTCTGGCTTCCCAGCTTCGATGACCAGCACCATAGTTTTAGGATTGTCTTCCGTCAGTCGCGCAGCTAGTACAGAACCCGCTGTCCCGCCTCCCACGATCACATAGTCGTATTCGTCAAGAGGACGGGTGTATCCTAAAAATTAGCAATAGATTTTTGAAATTGTTTTATTGAAACTGTACTGAAGTGACAAAAACGAAAAAAAAAACAAATATAATGTGAAGGATCGGTATGTACACAATCCACGAATTTCGGAAAGTTGTTCTATGAAAGTTATACAGTTTCCGATACCGAGAAACTCCACAAAATTCTTATAGTAACTTTTTAAACACCCTATAAAATGAAATTAAAAGGAAAACTATCACAGCTAAGTAGACACTACTAGTTTACGAGTAATAGTTACCCAATTTATGTAGATGGATCTGTAAAAAGTTCATAGAAACTGCGAAAATGAGTTTATATTCTAAAATATAGATTTATTTATCTTTTAACCTAAATAAAATGTTTACCATACATTATGCTTGACGAAAACATTTTATACTGTAAAGCCTGGCGTCGATTACAGCCGAAACGCGTCGAATCGAGTCGAGTCGCATTTGTTCCGTGCGAGGCGAAACGGTCAGTAATCGCAAGTTGTTAAAACAGAAATTCACGTGACAACCAATGCGCGCGAGTGATGCGACTCGGCGCGTCTCGGTTCGCCGCTGATCGACGCAGTTTTGTAGTAAATGTATAGGAGGCGAATTATTGCGATTCTATTCGACTCGACTCGGCGAGCCGATTAGACGCCAGCCATAACTTGTACTCTGCCATCCTGACTACGGAACTCTACTCTGTACGTATTCCGACGAGCACTTGGGCAGTTTTTCTTTTTATTACCATTTGATTTTGATTACATTTATAAAGAATCTAGGGTTATTACATTATTAATTAATAGAAACATTGTTTTACCTTTAGGTAGATGATACGTATCTTGCAAGAAATCGAGAGGATCGCTTGCATTTTTTGGCGAATAGTTTGCGAGTGACTGCATTATTATATCCACACCGGCACTTTGTCGATATGAATGATACGACATAACCAAGAAACGCATTTGTCTATCATTGTCTTCACGTTGTAACTGTTCATCTGTTCCTCTAAGAGGCTCTTCACTACTTTCAGTTTCATTCTTTCTCAGTTGATACGGCCATACTATCCTTCTTTCTCTTAAATCTGTATCGTCTTCGAAAACTGGGAATTCATTTTCTTCGTCAAGTTCAACGGCATTAGTCAACAATAGTGATGTTATAAGAAAAGTAAAAGTTGTACATTTTAGCCTCATTGCGTCTGAAAGAAGAGAGAAGATAGAATAAAGACAATCCAAACAAAAAACATTGATTGCTATAAGATGCTCAAAACCAGGAAAAATATTCAGGTGTAAACGAATTTGTGTAATTCCTTTAAACCACGTGATCTACTGGTGACACTGATTAACCCTGCATAGGTTTTTTTCAGAATTAACATTAAAAAGTTTTCAAAAAATGAACCAGTGTATTCTGTATCTGAGTAATTTTAGAGTCCCAAGTTAATTGACTGCGTGAAGCGACATCGCGCTAGTCGTGCCCGTCAGCTGTGTCGCCGTGCCTTCATTCATTTATGCATGGCATCGAAATTTTCAGTCACATAAACAAATATTTGGGATAAATAAAAGTTTATTTTTATTCAATCTAAATCCCGTGCGGGCTTAATCTATACCACGAATTCGTTTACACCTTGTATACAGGTGTATCCGAAATCGTGTAATTCTTCCCAACCTCGTGAAGTACTTGTGACACAGATTGATCTTGCATACCATATAAAAAAAAGGTGGGTCAACGTGGACCCCGGATATGAGTCCAATAGAGTATGACTTGGCCTTGACGAGAAATAGGGTTAGAGAAAAAAAAACTAGCCACCCAGAAACATTAGAGGATTAAAAAGTGTTTCATGCGAGTATGGGGACAATTTGCTTTAAGAAAAGATAATGGATTAATAAATTGCATGGAAAAACATGTCATAATACTGATAAGGACCCTAGCAGTATAGAAACGGTGATAAAACAAACAAAAAAGTAAAATAAATAGCAAATTAATTATTTCAAATAATATGCGTCGGAAGTTACAAAATGGATATTTTAGCAAATGAAAGATTTAAATTGCCAAATTCAATTATATTATTTTTGATTATTTATCCTTTTAATGCATTTAACCATAATTATAAAATATTTAAACAAAAACATGAATAAACAATACAAAATTATGGAAAAAACACGGTTTTTTGTTGCGTTCCGCTAATTATGCTGGTGAGTGTATTTTACTCTTTTTAGTTTTTTTTGAAGTCGGTTTTTTTTATAGTTATTTTATTTTAGTATTCTTAGTGGCATACACAATAAACAAACATGCAATTACAGCAGTCCCGGGTAATTCGCTGTTATCCATTGAAGAGTTCTATTGTCAATCTCCGAGGGTCTTCATCAGATCTTCACCAAATTTAAATGGGACCACTTCGAAAGTAAAAAGTAAAAGTAAGTCTCTTTCAAACAAAGAAAGAATTTTGCAAATCTATCTATTTATGACGGAGTTAAGCAGGAACATAAATAAAAAAAGTACTGACATCTGAATTGAGAACCTCCTCCTGTATGAAGTCGGTTAAAAAAGCAGATTTTAATTCCATTATTTCTTATAATCTATAAACATGGTTATTAATGTTATTATAAATGACATGTTAATTATTGGATACGTAGGAAATAGTGAAGCAAGGAAACATTAAACAGCTCATGATTGGCGGATAACCTACGGTTTCTTCGATAATTTTGCAAATACGTTGTATCCTTACCCTATTTAATGTTTGTTGATTAGTTTAATTGTAAATTGTGTTGTAATCTCATTTATTATCGATTTCTTTATGTAACAGGTCCTGCAAAGTTAATTCTCCCAAATACAAAGTTCAATCAGAATTTGATTACGGTGTTAACGACGAGAGGGTTCCATAATATTCTCGATGGTGTGTGTAGTCTGCCGACAGAGAGTAGGCACTGTAATATTATGAACGAGTGTACCAACCCGCGCCAGACCTGCGTGGAGCACTAAAGACCCTTCTTATTTTGAGAAGATGCCCGTGCCCAGCAGTCTCACAGTAATGGGCTGATATTAAATACAGTGACTACGAGCAAATACAGTGACTACGAGCAAAGCATTGTATAAACAAATATTTAGTTTATGTAAAAAAAAAAAAAATGTTTGCACTCGGTGCTCGTTTAGCCAAAATTAACTGGCTCAATTAATTATAACAATTCGCAGTTGTTAACTTTACACTTGTTTGAGTTTTCTTGAAGTTAATCTTTGATGATAAGTTTTAGTTTTAATAAACAAAAGACAGTTTTCTTTCAATTTGCGGCAAACAGATGAAGGAGGTTATATAGACGTCTAAAATCAATAAAGTTTTACAGTATTTTATTAATTGATTGATAATAATTGATAGTCTTGATTGGTAATCAAATTAAATTGTTTACTCACCATAAATATAAAAACTAAAACATAAAAATATAAAAACTAAAACATAAAAATATAAAAACTAAAATAAATATTGTATTGATTGCTTAATTTTTTACGTCCACGTCCACTACGTCCCGCCACTGCAGCGGTTGATGAGGAATGATTGTGGCGAATACAAAGTCGAAAGGGTGATGAAGTGCATAGACATTGCGCGCCTTGACCGCGCACTTGAATTTACCGCTAGTTTCATATACCCAATGACCAATATCAACACAAACTTTAACATTTAATTAATCCTTGTAACAGGAACTTGTTGTCATGTGTACTTGATATATAAGTTATATAGGTACCTCCTGTTGGCGAAGTATGATGAATACAATGGCCAAGGTTAGCCACAAGATACAGGGTGTAAAAAGACCCATCACATTGCCGAAATCTACGCACTCTGTACATCAAACTAAATTACATTGACCAAAAATAATTGCTGGGAAACGACTTTTATTTTTTGGCATGAAAAAAAACGCTTTTTTTTGTAGCGCGCAAATTATGGTTGTGGCGATGCCGCGCGTTTGCATGCGTGCAGCGGTCACACTGTCGAGTCAAGGCGGTCGTGTGCGTTTGATATTCATTGCGTTTTTGTAACTTCAGATGCGAATTTGTTAGGAAAAATTGAAATTTTTGATAATGTTTGTATGGAAGAAAGTTTAGTATTATGACTTGGAAATCGTTTCTGGAAAAAACAAAAAAAAAAGTGTACTTTGACCTTCAATATCTCCAAAACCAATGATTTCCCAGGTATGGTTTGTTCGAAGAAAATGATCCCAATGATGGGTAGAATACGTGGTTTTCGTTATCGTTAAGGGTCTTTTTACACCCGATATATTAGCGCACGAGTTCAGCGAGGGTGCATATAGTTTGTAGTAATGTAGCAGACGACCCCAGGATCTCCTGAGCTAGGGACACGTCTGCCACACCAGTTATAAAGAAGAGTGAATATTAAGAGATCCTGCCTACCCCTAGCCGGACAAACAAGGAAAACACTTAAGAGAAGACAACTTTATAATATGGATAAAAGCAACACTTATAATACCAAATAGCACACGTTAAAATTTTGAATAGTTACACGAAATTTCTGAGAAATAGCACACGTAAAAATTCATGGATACACAAAACTTCTCTTGGGTGACCGGAAGCTCATTAGTATAGTGACTAGGCAGAGTGCTAGAAGGTCAGCAGTGCGGCAACTCCTTCCAGTAAGTCGGAGTGCCGGAGGCTTAGGTAGTACAGTCTCCTTCAAATTAACACCATTCCGCTGACTTTCTTGGTCGCCTCTAGAATGGCCCGCAAAAGCAACTTTGCTTATTTTTCTTTTTCGAGAGCTTTTCAGATTTGAATATAGTGTGTTCGAAAAAGATGTGTGGCCTGTGATAAAAAAAAACCGGCCAAGTGCGAGTCGGACTCGCACACGAAGGGTTCCGTACCATTATCTATAAAAATGGCAAAAAATCATGTCTGTTGTATGGGAGCCCCCCTTAAATATTTGTTTTATTTTAATTTAATTATTTACTTTTAAAGTGATTAAATAACTAAATATTCTGTGAATATTTTAAGCGTCTACCTGTTGCCGTTATCAATATCGAGCAAAAAAATCACGTTTGTTGTATGGGAGCCCCCTTAAATATTTATTTCATTCTATTTTTTTAGTATTTGTTGTTATTGCGGCAACAGAAATACATCATCTATGAAAATTTCAACTGTCTAACTATCACGGTTCATGAGATATAGCCTGGTGACAGACGGACAGACGGACAGCGGAGCCTTAGTAATAGGGTCCCATTTTATCCTTTGGGTACGGAACCCTAAAAAGGTATAATATAAATAGAAAGAAGGTGAAATGACGTATGAGGGTGATGATGAAAAAGGTGATCCTACATTACCGAGCATCCATATTCTATTGAATGAATTCTATGAAGAACCTGCGCCCCCCCTGGTACCAAAGTGAGACGCATCCCGGTGCCCGATGGCAACAACTTCTCCCTTCTTTTCAACTTCGTCTCCTGCCCTAACTACACTTACGAGTTCAGATCCTGGCTATTCTTTACAGTCATGACAGCACTCCAGCCGGACTGTTTGCTGCCGCCGGTTTCTATCAAATGGCTGCGTGGGCCGTCGGCAAACACCGTAACTACAAGAAGGAATTCGCTGACTACCCCAAGGGACGTAAAGCTATCTTGCCTCTTATTCTATAAGCATTTTATTATTGTTATGTATATGTAAGTACTAGGTATTGAATGCTCAATGCGATTCTTTGTAACTGGTGTAGATAGAATAGACGTGTCCCTAGCTCAAGAGAACCTGGGGCCGTCTGGGGCCCAATTCTCCTAAAATAAATCTTGAAAAATCACAACCGAACCAAGGCCGAACCGTTCATCCAGACAGTTCTCAATTTCAAAAGCTGTCTTATTGTTTGACGCAAAAAACAAAATCAATCATTTTGAAAGTTTTCGAAAACAAAAACTGACTGACGGTTGTGGTTCGATTGCGTTTGGCAACAATTTATTTTAGGAGAATTAGGCCCCTGCCACATTACAAGTTCCAGCAGTGAAAGCAAAGCATTTGCTTAACTTACTTTCAGCAGGCTGCTGGTATTCACGAGATTGTCTGTTTGTACACCAAAGGATGCTTCAAGAAACATCTTTTTGTTGTACCTATACCTGTATGCTTTCAATAAACTAAAAGTACAAGAAATTATAAGTTGACTACAGATATTAAAACTTTCTCAAGTAGGGATCCACTGACTACAAAAAAATTGTTACACAGATACAAGCAGTGTCTTGGTTGCGCTTACAACTTCTCGGGATAACATTAGAATTTATAAGTAGTTGGTTGATTTTTCATCATTGTACTTAAGAAAAGAAAGATGTTGATAGGAAAATGATACTAATATAGTGTGTAGGGTGTTCTAAAAAGGTTACATACCTTCAATCTCCCTTTTATCGAGTTTCCATATTTCGGACAAGAAAAGTAGGTACATTGGTCAGAATATAGGTATTAATCATCATCACAAAGACACATTATAAATTATAAACAAAAGGATATGAATGAAAGAATCAAATGAATTTAGAGCTCAGGTTGAAACAACCTTTACGTATGCGGTAACGAGAAAACTGAATAAATAAAGTTTGTTTCGACCAAAACTCCAAATTCTCTTGATTATTTCAAATTATTTTACTTTACATGAATGTTTGTATGTCGGTTTAGCATATAGAAACAGAGACTTGTCGATCTGTAATAATCCGGTACACTGCTTTGCAACCTACCTTAATATGTGACTATATGTGACTACATTTTTAAATCATCATCATCAGCTTTTTACAAAGGTGTTGGAATCGATTTTTTTGTTCTAATACATTATATTATACGTGTATTAAAGTATCGGAAAGTCAGCTCAATCCTAAGAGCAGTGGTTAGCATCAATAATAGTTAAACACTACTTATAATTGATAAACTTAACAACTTTGCGATTAATTCCAATGCGTTTTGTTTTATCGAGCCAAATTCATATTTACTGGAGGAAATTGCCCTTTAAAGTTTTCGAATGATTTGTACTAAAATGCAGAGACTAAACCGATTCTTTTATTGAAAAATAACCATCACGTTTTTGTTTATATGCCCAAATTTATATTTAGTGGGGGAACTCTTCCTTCGAAACAGCATAGCCGGATTGGCGTAGTGAAAGTGCCTATGAAGTTAAATATAATTTTATTAGATATAGTGGCTGAAAAAGATTTTGTTCAATTTCCTATAAGCATAGACTTTTATGCTATTTAGAACAAAATTTTGTTGTTAATTGATACAGCTATAGTTCTCCAATATTTCGTCGATTATTCGAGCAGGTAGTTGAAAGCCATAAACCATATGGATAGTCCAACCTTTGGTCGTTACTTGAAATTTAAATGATTGATTTCATAATTGCAACAATTTCATATTTTTTCAGCCCAATTGCGCAACACTGACGTACCTAAGTATTTGTTTAGTTATCTTGGCTAGTAAAGTTTATATGGCCAAGACAGAAATATATTTGGTTAGCCCTGGAATATCGCTTTACACCCTGGTCTGAACGATATTACGCAAGATGGTCTTAGGTACATTTAAAAAAATACAACTCAGGAATTATGGGGTTTAATCTTATCAATTAGGCACATTCTTAAATATACGAAAATAATTTAACTTAACTAAATCAATCAGTTATGAGACCACATTTGACCAGGTTTTCTTTATCATATCGGCAGCCTTTTCTCCAATCATAACAGCAGGCACAGCAGTGTGTGCACACGTTGGCCGAGGGATTACACTACTGTCCACTACTCTCAGTCCATCTATTCCATACACCCTCAACTCAGGATCCACCACAGCATAAGGATCAGTAGGGGGACCCATTCTACATGTTGCAATTTGGTGGTGTAGCGTTATTACCATAGTCCTTATGGCACATTCCCAATACGAATCTGAACCAGGAACAAAATTCCTACAGGATGGATAGTCGGCCAAGAATAGTTTAGGATCATATTTATTAAACGCTTCTGATCCTGCCAGTTTAATAACATATTTGACAGCGTCTAACATCGCCGCCATATCCTGTGGTTCTGTTAAGTAGTTACCATACATTCTTGGATGTGAAAACGGATTAGTATCTTTAAGTTCAAGATGGCCTTTCGACTTCGGCTGCGTCAACATTATGACAGCTGACCATGTGTCTAACCCATACAGAGATCCGTAGGTTGAGTGAAATGGTTTTTCAGCAAGTTTCCAGCTTTTCCTAAGCGCACCTCCCGAATCTATAATGAGGGACCCGCCCATACTTAATAATTCAATGTCAGGCACATTCTCCGGATCCTGCGATGCTGATGTCTTGATATAGCCAATACCTTCAACTCCGCCGGTCGTAGTTAACAGTCCGTCTCCGTACTGTAACCACTGAATAATATTTGGTAGCGTAGCGACTTTAGGCTCTAGTAAAGTGGCGTTAGTTGTATTTAATTTAAAAACAACTCCAGGGAACGCGATATGATCGTAAAGAACCCTTCCAACTTGTAAATTTACAAGAACAGGAATTCCCAGAGATCTTAAATGCTCCTCAGGACCTATTCCTGAGAGCATGAGCAATTGGGGTGAAGCTATTGGGCCGGCCGATAAAATAATTTCTCTGCGGCAACGCACCGTGCGCTTAATACCGTCCTTTACATATTCTACGGCGTACGCTCTTTTAGATTGGGGTTCTATGAGGATTTTGGTGGCTCTGGCATCGGTGAGGATGTGTAGGTTACGTCGTCGCTTGTGAGGGTGAAGGAATGCTTTAGCAGCACTCATCCGATGGCCTTTGTCAAGAGTCGCTTGTGTGTATCCAAAACCAAGCTCGTACGGTGAATTATAGTCGACTGTGGGGTGACCGAAGCTTCTTCCAGCTTTAAGGAATGCCTCAACGAGACCGGTCCTGGAAACAAAATCGCTCGTCAGATGGTAACTTTTAAATTCTCTCAAGCCTTAGTTTTAATTAAGTTAGAAACTTTGGATAGTTGAAATAAATAACAGTTGGTAACTTACTTGAATGGAACATTCTCGACTGTTAACTCCCCGTCACGGCCGCGGTATGGAGCGTTCTTGTATTTTTTCAGCTCTGATTTTTCTGATTTAATATAATACCGTAGAACTTCGTCGTAGTTCCTGTAGAAAATTTTCAAATGTTGTCAAACTAGTAATATTTACTGTAACTTAATGTTATAGTGCATTTAAATTGATCTTAGAATGAGTGATAAATAATGTAAATCTACAATTTTATTATCTAGTGGTTATTTTGTGATTCGGTATTTTTTTTTTCTATGATCCGAAGGCGTAAACATGGTAAACTTGAAATTATTAGCTACGGCTGTTAAGTGTAAAATTTATTTCATTTGATAAATTGACTATCTGTGATTTATAAAAACGTGGCTATCCTTGGAATATTAATTCTATAATTGGAATATTAATTCCATAAAAAGGCAGAAGCGCTATCAATAATTCAAATAACGTATTTAAATTTTCCAAGTTCATCCGATTCAATGATATTCGATTATAAGTTGAGATTCAAGGCGCTAATTCAGGCGGGACTTTTGATCAACTTAGAGGTAGATACTACATAGATATGGCTGCCTATAACTAGAGCGTAAAGTCATCGACTTTGAGCTATATATAAATGAAGTGGAAAACGGTAATTTATTGATCGGATATAGATTCACAAGATTCATATCTAAGACCTATATTAATCTTGTGAATCTATATCCGATCAATAAATTACCGTTTTCCCCTTCATTTATATATAGCTCAAAGTCGATGACTTTACGCTCTAGTTATAGGCAGCCATATCTATGTAGTACTGTATTTTTTTAAATCACAAAAATTGTCACATAGCGCGGTTTGCAAGTGGACTACTCCTCTAAAGTCATTAACCCGTAAACCTACCGTTATAAATACGTGCAATACTTCCCTAATTAAATAATTATACGTGTTACTTTTGTTAATCAGGGGCTCGCTAAAGTATAACATATTTTAGTCTGTCGACTACTTATAGGCGAGCTTTCTTAAAATGCAGTGCACGCTGGCGGAATATTGGGTTAATTCATTTTTATTTCATTCTTCTTAGTGAATCCATACTCACTAATTAGAAGAATAAGCCTATTAACTTTCAGTTCTGTAGGGTCGAACCCCCAATTAGTTTAATTAACTAGGGTACAAGTAAAGGACGACTATGTTCTTACCATCCATAGTTTCCATCGGCGGCGATCCTGTCCCAGTCTTGCGGGCGGCCCCTGGTGTACAGCATGTAGTTGATGACGCTGGTGCCTCCCAACGCCTTGCCTCGAGGCCAGTAGCAGCGCTGATCCTCGCTTGCTGGAATAAAAAAAAAACATACGGGTAGTTAAAGTGCGGCCATTAGTTAAACGGATTGGAAAACATTCATAAAATGATTACACATTTTTGGATAACCTTAACACTAATTCTTCAATTTATTTGGTTTTCTAAAAAATATGTATTTTTCACGATCAAAGGTTTTTTTGCCTTTTATTTATCCAAAAATGAAATGGCTGGATATAACCGTCACGTTTTTAATCCGTGAAAGGCAGAGGTGATCGTACACTCTCTGATGTCAGTATTGGCAGTATGCACACCTATCGCCATTTACGTAATACTTTTTCAATCTCGGCAATGTCACAGGTGTAATCAACCCATTCCTGGCCACTGGACTCTTCTGAAGATGAGAAGGGTTTAGAAGCCTTAATGCAATCACGCAGGCCTGATGCGGGTTGGCGGAATACACACATCATCGATAACTTTTTTTTTAACCTTTCTTTTTCAGGTTTCCTTACGGTGTTTCCTTCACCGTGAACGCAAGTGATAATCAAATTATTCTGAGTTAGAAAAGTCAGAGGTACGGGCTCGGATCAAACTCAAACTTCAAACACGAGAGGCAAGCATTCCACTGCTAGGCTTAATTATTGAACCCCCCCTACTAACCTATTCACTCAATTACTCTTCAAAGGGAAATCTCCAGGACTATAAAGTATACACACAATGAAATTCGACGTATAGTTTCTCTTGACGTTGAGGTGCTCAGTAAAAAGGATTTCTGGGAATTTCATCACTAAGGGTTACCACACCAATCGATCGATCGTCGATCGATGACATCGGTCGACGTTTAGTCGATCGATTGGTGGAGAAACTATCGATCGACGTCGACTAATCCATTCTACCATCGATCGACGATCGATCGATTGGTGTGGTAACACCCTAAGTGTGCGTCCTTAGTGACGGCCGACGTGCGTATTGCGGATTGCGGAGCGGCTTTACCGTGGCGTTACCGTCGATAGTGTCGATACCTGACCTTAGTGCACGCGGGAAAGTTGACGCGTACGCGCGTGTGTTTCGTTTATTTTACTTTGGTTTTAATAATGTCGATATCAAAATTCAAACGTTTCGAACATGTATTTAATGCGCTGTTCATTCCGCCTGCGCGGTGCGCCGTCACTCAGGACGCACACTTAGGAAGTCAAACCGGAGGTTGAAGTTTCATACTAAATGAAAGCGCAGGCAACGGCGAGTAAAAGAACAAACATACTACTAAAGTAGTTAAAAGATGAAAATATATGTTCATAATAAATAATAGAAAGGGAAAAAGCTATAAGGCAGAAAAAGAATTAGTCAAAAGACACGTCTGTATTGGTCCATCCTTTGTGATGTCATGTTGTTAATAATGTCGATTCTAAACCAGTTTGTATTACTCAGAGTTACTACTTACCCCGTTAGCATAATTATTATAGAGTTAAATAGTTCGTTAAGAAAAATAACATAACAGTGTAAACATACCGGCATAATAATGCGTCAGAGGACTTCCTCATTCCGTATCAAATTATGTAGAATGGTGCTAAAACTAGTCATATAATATTATTACAGATATTATAAGGCCTACGCTGAGAAACGAGCCAATTAGCGCAATTGTCTTCATACAATGTGTTTGGTGTTGCACTACCGGAAATTTTACGACATATTAAACACTTAATTCTTCTTAATTTAATTATTTATTCGTTATGCGCAATATTATTAGCTCATTCTTTTCGTATCATTAGTAACTACTAGGAATCATAATTTTTGTTTTAATTTACCATCATTATTTCCCTCATCTATTCCATAAAACAATGATCTCAGTTATTGCCTAAACTCATAAAAAATGAAATATTAATGACAAGCAATGTTTCTTTATTTTATAAATTTTGGCAAGTACAGATCATTTTTATGAAATAAATGAGGGAACTTGTTAGCTTGCAAGCCTTGAGTACTTTCAGATCCAAAGATATGTCATTTTTAATGAACACCTACATGACTGGACAAGTCAAAAATCAAAATGGCTGCGACTCGGAAAGGAGGGGCTGGATATTACAATAAGACAAAAAAAATACTGCGAGCTTGTTCTTTTTTAAACCCAATTAAAGTATTAGAAGAAAGGAGAGTAAAAAGACATCGAACTAATACTGTCAATAGTTGCTAATTACGTCTACTGAACATCTGACCCTACCGACCCTGCTTCTCACGAATTGGCTAGAGCCACGGAAATATACGTCAAGTAGCCGTAATATAAAATATTTGTTAATATTGAAAAACTATTAATTGACATAAATTTTTGTATAAAATATTCTATCTTTGATCGTAAAAAAAACATTTAAGTAGTTTTCTTTAAGAAACAATTAAACATACCAAAACATATGCATTTTTAGAAAACTTTAACACTTGTTCTTCCTTTATTAATGTTTTGTGGCTACAAATCAAGCAGATCTCGCAGGGCTTTCCGTACAATGATAGGCCAGCTTATATGCTTAGCTTACTGTATAGCTTGGTACGTAGACTACGTAGCCGTGTGTACGTAAACAACGAACGGGGTTTAAAACAGGTTTTGTACCTTTGAATGAAACCGGATTCGTTGTAAACAAAGGCAAAATTAACAAATCACGAATGTTCGTTGGCTTAGTGTGTTCGTACCATTAAAACATTTATGTTTATTAGATTCTTATAGAAAAATTAATGTTTTTCAGGATCAAAGGTTTGTCATTTTATACAAAAAAAAAATGTAGGACTATAGATTTATTAGACTTACCTAAGCAAATTCCAGGCTGATGCTCCATAGAATAAGGCCACACGTAGTCAGTAAGTTGCATAATTGACACTAATGCAGGGACATCGTTGAGGAGACTCTCCGGCTTCCCGGCTTCGATGACCAGCACCATGGCTCTAGGCTTGTCTTCTGTCAGTCGAGCAGCTAGTACAGAACCCGCTGTCCCGCCTCCCACGATCACATAGTCGTATTCGTCAAGAGGACGGGTGTATCCTGTAAATGTAGAAAAATAATTTAAGGTATTGCTTCATTGAAACAGTTCTGAAGAAGTAAAACCGAATAAAGAAGACAGAAGTGATGAAAAATCTCGTTTTATCAATTTTTCTTTTAATTTCTTTTTCTTAAAACTTTGCCCCACTCTAGGATTTTTCTTGTATCGTGGGTGCGTTTACAGACAAATCTCACATACAAAACGCCCAGACCCGAAACAACTATCTGTAGGCGTTACACATTTTTGTTCCGTGCGGTAATCGAACCCACGACCCGTAGCGCAGAAGCCAAAGCTCAACCACTGCACCAAACGTGTGTCGTTTTGAAACAATATTTTCGTATAAGTGTACTTATAGTCTCAAAGTATAATTTCTGACTATCGATAGACCGTTAACATTATGACTAGAGTTAAGTTGTACCTAATTGACTGCCAAACAAATAAAAATGCGACCAAATAATTTAGACATTTTCTCAATGTGACCGGACGTTTTCTGTTATCTACTTATTGTCAGTAACGTTGTAATAGGTAGGGTATTTGACTGAAAAAATCTAATTAGTCCGTCAGTTAGATTATCAAAAAATACTTGACCCGTATTTTTTCTTTTGTTACGTAAATCAAAATTGACGAAGATACGACACTTTTAAAATTGGCAAAACGTCACAAGCAAGTACAATTTTACTTGCTTCTGGCGTCACAAGTCCCCACTCTCGAGTTTTGATGCGTTTTATCTTTCTAAATATTCATAGATTTAACAAAAGAAAAAATACGTGTCTGTTATTTTTCAAAATTCAAACTGGCGGACCAATTAGATTTGCAATTTATTGATGCTGTCAACATGCCTATTATTGATAACCATTAAATGATTTTTTTCGCCATCGTGACAATGGATGTCCGTTTTTGACCAAGCATTCAGAATAATTTTAAAATGAAATACGCTTATTGCTTATGACCGTCACTTTACAACCCTAATAATAATTATGACTTATGTCATGAGCACAAATATAAATATCTGGCATTCAACAGTTTAACTAGGTTTATTTTATATTTGGAAGGTTAACTTAAAAACGCATTACTTATCGTTGAAAACATTAGAGACGAGATCTTTTAAGTGTCAAGTTCCTGACGCAGCCTTCAAGTAAACAATAATGTAATTAAAACTTTGGATCCGAGTGCGAAAACAAAGTTACGAGAACAATAAGATATGCCACCTGGATAAGTATAGCAATACATTGTGAAACTATGGTCCAAAATTATCTGATTACATTTATAAAGAATCTAAAGAATTAACACATTCACAATAAATAAAAATAAAAAAATACCTTTGGGTAGTGGGTACGTATCTCGTAAGAAATCAAATGGATCGTTTGGATTATTCGGCGAATAGTTTGCGAGAGACTGCATCATCATATCCGCAACAGCACTTTGTGGATACGAATGATACGACAAAGGCAAGTATCGCCTTTGTCTCTCATTGTCCTCTCCTTGTAACTCTTCATCTGTTCCTCTTATAGGCTCCTTGCTACTTTCAGTTTCATTCTTCCTCAGAGGATACGGCCATAGTATCCGTCCTTCTCTAAAATCTGTAACGTCTTCGACAACTGCGAATTCATCTTCTTCGTCAAGTTTAAGGGCATTGGTCAACAAAAGTGTTGATATAAGAAAAATAAAAGTTGTACATTTTAGCCTCATTGCGCCTGAAAGAAGAGAGAGGACAATATAAAAAAGTATTCATTAAAAAAAATTGATTACAATAATATGCTCAAAACAGAAACATTTATTTATTAATATAAATCAGAACCACAAAACCAATCACACTGATTAGGAACACATGCACATAGAATATTATTACATCACATAAATATTCAAATAGTTAAATAAAACCTAAATATGAAGAACCCTTTCACTCAGTCTTTTCGCAATTCGCCAAGCATTCCAACGATATCTCCTTCCTTTCATCAGCAAGTAGATTCAGTCCGGGACTGAATTCCAGGAGAGTGTTGAGTGCGTTCTGCATTTGTGGAATGGGTGACATAATATTGCGCAACCGTGTGACAAAAGACAAAAATATTATAAGGGGGCTCTACCAGAATCAGGGACAGTGTAACCCGTCTTGGTATTTCTACCATGAGCTGCTTCGTAAACTATATTAATCACTCAATCACCGTAAACATAGACACAATAGATAAAAAATAGCGGTGTCGTCCTCGGACGATGCGCGGTAGCACACCGGAAGTTCCCAAAGCTGCAGGCAACAACTATTTTCAACAGAACCGCTCTTTTGCTATTTTCCTGATCTGGGTATTGACCTCTGGATTACGCTCGGCTACCTTGTTTGCAATCATACACTGGACCTACAAGGCCTACAATACCTACAAAAATAAAAATAAGAAAGTATATCTGATCATGAACCGATAAAAAACTTGAACGGAGACACAAACAAGTGAATTAAATAAAAACACAATTTGCGTAAAACGGTAATAAATTACATTACATGGTTTATTTACACGTCTTACCACTAATACGTATTGAATAAAAAACTAAACTATTGTGTTGTTTGTGTTTTTTTTTCTTTCTTTATTAAGACATCAGGGCAGAGTGGTGCCCTAGGGAAAATGTCAGAACGATGGATAGTAGTGTTCATCTGTGTGCCAATAGCAACATACTGCAATCACTAAATACGATACCGCGACCTGCTATGACCGAATAATAGCAACGGACTGTAATGCCTATGTTCAGCAGTGATCATTTCATTTATAAAGTTCAAACTTTGAAGTATTTACCATGCTATATTGCAAACCCACGATCTGTTGCCACGACTGAAGCGTACAGTCATGTTTCGGCCACGCTCATCGAATAATGATGACAATTGTACGAAATGCGATGGTGTTCGATACGTCACAAGTCTTTGATAGTGTCGTCGCATAGTATATCACTCTCAAAGTTCGTATAGTATTTGTTACATTATGTTATGAGTGCATTCTTACTAGGCTAAAAGTTTTTTTAATTTGATTTTTTGTAATTATTTAGTTTACAATCCTACATCTAACATTACAGTCTCCCAATTCAGTAGTGCAGTTACTCAAATAAATAACAATTAATTAAAAACATTATTTACAACACAATACTTTAAAAAGATTTAAAGTATTGTATTTAAAGATCTTTCAGAGGATTAAGCATTTATGTACCTGATTTAAGAGGGTTTAACTATGTTGAAATTTCAACGGTTTAAAATCATAAGCAAAGGTTTTTAAATATTTTTAGCCGTTCAAATATTATTTTACGAGACTGCCAAGAGATGATTTTAATTCCAACATTTCTCATAAAAAAAATTATGCATTTGTATACAGATTACGAGACACAAAGGAAATGATGATGCAAGGCATATTAAACAGTTCATAATTGGCAATTAAATCATGATTGCTTCGATAATTTTGAAAACACGTATTATAAAAGTTTGTTGATTACCTTTATCGTAAGTACATTCATTATTTTCTTGCCTTATTTATTATCTAGATCTCTTTATGTAAAAGGTCTTGTGAAATTAATTTTACCAAATACAATTTTGACTACCTACATACTAAACATTGTTTAAATTAATTATTCATCTCCAAATTTTAATATTTTTTAAACAAAACGTTGCCTCTCTACTAGTATTTTTCTTGTATCGTTGGTGCGTTTACAGACAAATCGCACATGTACAAACTCCCAGACCCGAAATAACTATCTGTAGGACATACAAATATTTCGATCACTCCCACGAGTTGTTGTAAGCCACAAATTGCATTTTTGTGTTTTTCACGTAAAAGTGTCTAATTTTATGAATTATTTGTTATCTGTTCCAAATATAAAATAGTAAAAATGTATATCGGGTGTAAAAAGACCCTTAACGATAACGAAAACCACGTATTCTACCCATCATTGGGATCATTTTTTTCGAATAAACCATACCTGGGAAATCATTGGTTTTGGAGATATTGAAGGTCAAAGTACACTTTTTTTTTTTTGTTTTTTCCAAAAATGATTTCCAAGTCATAATACTAAACTTTCTTCCATTCAAACATTATCAATAATTTCAATTTTTCCTAACAAATTACGCATTTGAAGTTACAAAAACGCAATGAATATCAAACGCACACGACCGCCTTGGCTCGGCTGTGTGGCCGCTGCACACATGCAAACGCGCGGCATCGCCACAACCATAATTTGCACGCTACAAAAAAAAGCGTTTTTTTTTTCATGCCAAAAAATAAAAGTCGTTTCCCAGCAATTATTTTTGGTCAATGTAATTTAGTTTGATGTACAGAGTGCGTAGATTTCGGCTATGTGATGGGTCTTTTTACACCCTGTATAGTTTTTCGGTATTTTTATATTTGGAACAGATAATATACATAAAATTAGACACTTTTACGTGAAAAACACAAAAATGCAATTTGTGGCTTATAAAAACTTACGTGGGAGGCATCGATTTATTCGGTGTGAAAATCGAACCCTCGAACCGAAGCTCAGAAGCTAATCGCACCTTTACATAATTTTTACATCCAACTTTCTTTCAAGAAAAAGAAGAATAAATCTGAATACTCTGTGTCATATACTGAAAATTAAAACCAAAAATTCTCGTAATAACATTAGCTCGTGCGGCGAAAAGACGAGAGAACAAAAGGAGAACGGAATAAGCATTAGTGCAGACACATAATTAACTAATGATACTGAACTGTTTTTGAAACAAACTAGGTATAATACCTCTATTTGTTTTTAAATTAAGTTTCAGCTCAGCAAACTTACTACAGCAAGTGATAGTTCGTTATGCACTCGGTGCTTGTTTAACTGAAATTAACCGGGTCAATTAATTATAACAATCCGCAGTTGTTAACTTTGCACTTGTCTGAGCTTTCTTGTAACAACAGTTGAAGTTAAACTTTGATGGCATGTTTTAATAAACAAGTGACAGTTTCCTTTCAATTTGTGGCAAACAGTTGAAAGAGGTTTTATACAAATTTAGAAACATGTTGTTAAATTGTTTCGCATTTTAAATTTTTACTTTAAAACAAAAAAAAAAAAAGTAAAAAACATCATATAACTAGATTTACGTATAGACCAAAACCGATACGTAGGTACCGGTTATTTTTAGATAAGAAGATAATAAAAAAATCAGATGATTGGGAATAAAATTAAATGTTTTACTCACCTTATGAAATATAAACTAACTAAAATAAATATTTTATGAATTCCTTAATTTTATATGTTCACCACGTCCCGCCACTGCAGCGATTGGTCGAGGAATGATTGCGGAGCAGTCGAAGTCGAAAGAGCAAACCATATGCGCACTGCGCGCCTTGACCGCGCACTTGAATTTACAGCTAGTTTGACATAATGACCAATATCAACACAAGCTCAAGCATTTAACCCATCCTTGAAACAGGTACTTGATCTCATGTGTACTTGATCCTTTTAATTTTAAAGTTTCATCGTTATAAATACATATATCTGCTGTTTGCGAAGTATGATGAATATAAAATTATGTGTCATCGAGAAAATGCAGAGAAAAACATTTACTCGAAACGGGCTGCTGGTATTCAGTTGTGTCTGTTTGTACCTATAGGTAATTAATTATACAATGCATAAAAAATACATTTTAAATGAATATGCTTTAAATAACCTAAAAGTACATAAAATTCTTATAAGTTGTCTGGAGAGAGTAAAACTTACTCAAGTAGAGGTCAACTACAGTATTCATAAGTAGTGTGTACATGTCGAGCATTTTTGCAATCTTTAAATGTAATGTTATTGCTACACACACAGATACAAGCAATGCCAGTTTTGCTCACGATTTCTCGGGATAACATAAGCTTACCTACCTATAAGAAGGTAGAATTTTCAACATTGTACCAACTAATAGCACATTGTAGGGACAAAAAAACGATTATTTGTTATTATTGTTATTTTGAATGTATGAAGTTCTAAAATCAGTATGAAATCAATGTCACTTTTATCGACTTTGCATATTTCGTACCCGAAAAAGTACATTCATTGAAAGGTCAGAATATAATCACCACTATGTTATATCTAACCTAAATTACCCATAATTAAATCGTACGGTACTCTAAATTACTTTAGTAAATCACGGTAAATAAACGAATCGTGAATACCCGAATGATAATGACAGAACCGTTGAAAGGAGCGATCCCGTTAAATACTCACAAAAGAGAACAAATACGTGTTATATTTTATAGTCAAATACGTATACAAGCTATTTGCAAGGTATTCTGTTACAGGGCATCACAAAGGACTTATGCAGGTGGTACTTCTAATTATACATAGGAAATTATGCCCATATAGGTCCGAATTAAAATTCTTTAAGGAAACTGTACTATGAATGTGTACACAACGTCCAACTAACGGCGATGTAGATAAATTGCTGTATGTTATATGTATGTATGGTGATTTATTGTCCGACCATCTTAACATAGATTTGAATAGTAAAAGTAGGATATCAATGTAGTTATGCAGGTATATATTTGTGCAGGTAGATATGTCTATATCGGCAACACCTTTCTTTTTTTAATGTATTTGTTGTGTCCTGTTTATGTATTAGCGAAAGGTTTGGGCTATAAAATATTGTTCCAGGTAGTACAATATTTTCTTAGTATCTGCATTTAGAGTCACAATACGTTCAACACTGATTTCACACACACCAATGATAATCATTGACACACACCCAATGGTGAGCAAGATCAGATGATTTATGAAAGAGAGTGGTCGTTTAATCAGCTAAGTCATAAGATAATGTTGCAATTGAAGTTAATATAGGTGCAGTCATTTTTATGCGTGTCTTAGATATACAAGGTCTGTCGGTATGGGGGTACTAAGTGGCAGGCAGCATAAGTATCACTGATGCAATCATCAGCAAGTATTAAAGATTTAATACAAAAAATTAGGGGTACTCATTTAAAAAAAATACAGCTCTTATTTAGTTACAAATTCAGAAAATGGAGCTACTAATGCGTGTCCTTAAATTTAAATATAGCGGATGATAGGGCTGTTTAAAAGCGTATTTTTTAGGAAACCTGTGAACAGCTATTTTTCTAAAACTATTACCTTTAGTAAAATTTTAGAATAAAAGCTACGCCCTTGCTGAATCATTGTAAAAATATATTTAAGTATGTAGGACATGTAATACATACACATGTTCAATGTATATTTCGTTGTCATTGACATAATTATGTAGTTCAATATCTAATATAAACGAGCAATGTGCAAAAAAAAACGTATAGGTACGTATTTTAGAAAGTTAATAGAGTGCACTAATCCAGCCCGTTTCTTTATAATTAATCATATTTAATCTGTCAAAACAACATACAAATATAATAGGTAAGGTTTTTTTTTTTCTTTAAAAAAGAGAACCTTTTTTGCTTTCTTCTGATTAATTTCACCAAAACGTGTTTCTTGTTTTCAATTCGATGATTTCACTATTATAGTTATATGTATACTATTTTTAGCAAAAGAAAGTTTATGTTTGCATATTAGGATATAATAATATTACGTATTCCGTATAAACAGAAACTTTTTCGACATTATCAAATCTAAATGCTAGAAATGTCAGAAGCCAACGGCCTCGTGTATTGAATCTTAATAACCTTCATATCAGCCTGGCCTTCGGTCTGCAAAATACCTGCATAATTATCCCAACTAGAAAATAAGTTGTATAATTTTGTCGTCACAACACTTTCTAATTTCCTTGTAGTCATAACAGTTCAAATCAAATCAAATCAAATCAAATCATTTATTTCTTTGCAAACATGGGTAAAAGATACATAGATGTTTTTCTTAAAAAATAGTTCTCCATATTTTACCGTCATATGGGTATGCAAATAGTAAACATAACAAACATAAAATAGATTAAAATCATTGAAACTACAATACAATAAAAGAATAGAGAGAATAAAAGTATGTCAACCATAATAACATAATTATCTCAATCAGAGTAACAGTAATGAATGAAAAGGTACAAGTACAATATAGCGAGTCTATCTATGTTTTGCGTTAAACCATACAAATTCAAGAGGGTGCAATACAATGCTTATAATAAACCTTCATGCTTAGTCAATACCAATTTTATAAAATGCAATGTCAAAATGATAAGAAATTAAATAAAACAATTTAAGTATTATGATTAGTACAGGTCATATCGCAATTATGGCGTATATACCTTACCACAATAATATAAATTAAACACAGAATCAAAATAAATCGGATGAAGCAGGTTTAGCATCTTTCATTCAAATAATCATTAATTGTATAATAACATTTCGCAACTAAAAATTCGTGTAAACATTTTTTAAATAAATCTATAATCTTAATTTCTATGATATGTTTAGGCAGTTGATTGTATATTTTGGGTGCCATTCCTAAAATATTTTTACTAAAAATAGCTTTTTTATGCTGTGTTATGCATATTTTATTTTTATGGCGTTCGTTCTTTAGGTGGTTATATAAATGTAGATTTGCTTTAACATAGCTAGCTATTTCATATATGTAAAGACACGGAAGTGTAAGCAGCTGAAGGTTTTGAAAATGTGGTTTACAACTATCTGTGCTTTGTATGCCACATATTGCCCTTATGCATTTCTTTTGTGCTTTGAACGCCATTTCTCTATCTGGCGAGTTCCCCCAAAACATAAGTCCGTAGCGTAATGTTGATGAGACATATCCGTGGTACGCTGTTAACAGTGTTGCCTGGTTTGCTACTTTTCTTAAGTTATAAAGGGCATAGGAACACTGGCAAATTTTTTTGCAAACATTTTCAATATGTATTTTCCAATTCAGGTTTTTATCAATCCAGATACCTAAGAATTTAGTGTGATCAGTGTCCCGAATAGGTTTGTCACCATATCGGACATCTAGTTTTTTATTTTTTGCTCTTTGTTCAAACGAAATGTAGGTTGTTTTTTCTAAATTTATTTTTAGGTTATTTTTGGTTAGCCAGGTTATTATGTCATTTAGGTTATCGTTTATCTCTTTTTCGAATGTCTCATCATTTTTACTTTTAAATAATATTGTGCTATCATCTGCGAATAAGATCATAGGATTAGTAATAATTTCAGGCATGTCATTAATATATACTATGAACAATAATGGTGCAAGGACACCGCCCTGTGGTACTCCAAATAAGCATTTGCGATATTCAGATGTATATATAATTTCTGTTTTGGTATATGGGCAGATTTTCGTAATGGATACAAATTGTTCTCGATTAGCAAGGTATGATTTAATAAGTTCAAGGATATTGCCTCTGATGCCACATTTTTCCAATTTGTTTAGGAGTATTTTATGGCTGACATAGTCAAAAGCCTTAGTCATGTCCATAAATAATGCAACCACAGGAGTTCTAGTGTTAGTAGTGTAGTCTGAGTTAGTCTTATAATTGTTATTATACACAAATAAATAACGCGGTTGGGGCGCAAATTATAGGTACGTCTTATAAGTTTTAGAACAGTTATATTATTGTTGTATAATCGACGCCGATGTTTAAGTCATTTAAATATCAAATAAATGCGGTGATTAGCACGTAAAGCAGTAAAAACGACTATTATTCGACTTCTGTGGTTGACATTGGTTACAACAAAATTAATATTCGACTAAAAATAGTGCAGATTCAGTTATTTAAGTAATTTTTGGAATACTAGATATAAAAAGGTAAAGTTAAATTAAGCGACGCCATATTTAGATAGGTTCGATCGCTATCTATAGGTATACATATGCTTTAAGTGGCAAATTGTGATGGAGAATCCATTATATCGGTAATCGTTAGTGATGTTTTTGCAAAAAAAAAAAACGCGCTTCTTCTAACTTTAAAATATAATTAGTAATTTAAAAACATTGATTTTTGATCAATACTACGACCAGTATAAAATGGAAGGTTATCAGGTGAACCTCTAATAATTTCAACGAAACATTAAGTTCTTAAAACGTCACTTGAAGTCGGTTATGAATTTACGGTTGTTCGCCAGAATGTTTGTTTAGAGATCCTTAATAGTCGTTTTATTTTATGTAACCCCTCCAAATTTTAATGTACTGTAGTCTAGTTGATGACTGATCTGTTTAAATTTAATTTACTTTCAGATGAGTGAAATTCAAATAATAGTAGGTAGTATATGGACGTGGCGTGGATACATTTTTGACTAAATATAATTATATTTCGCTCATGAACTTACGATGCCTTAACTCATTTTATATTGGCGAAGCCAGCGCCTCTTTTCAGTCTCTTCCATTCATTTAACTCCATTTTAAGCAAATTACTTAATAATTGAGTTTAAAAGTTACAATTACGAAACGGCGACATTAAGTTGTATTAAAGTTAATACATGACGCTGGCATGATTATGCTTGTCTTATAGCAATTAGTGTGATCATTGCAGAGTTATGTAACAGTAGTGACTGAAATCCATAAATGATTATCTAATAAACGTAGTATTAGAAACTTTTATGGACAGAACTAAAAGTTATGTATCAGTCGCACAAACGTTTTCCCAGAAACGAAGTCGGGGTAGCGACTATTACTCGTACGGTCGTATAATATGATTGAATACACGTTTACATAGCTATATACGTATACTCAATCATACTATACGGTCGTCGTTAAACAGATGTTTTGACTGAAACCGATTCAAAATGATCGTATAATTTCATCGTGAAAATGTTTATAGAATGTTGTAATATAACACAGCCGAAGGACGACTAAGTAGTCGACCTCAACACATTTAAAGGACACTGAAGGACGTATATTTTTTTATGTGATATTTGTAATACTCAAAGTATTAATCGTTTTGTTATATCATACATTTTATGTACCGACCGGCCCCACTTGACTCAGAAACTGGCTAACTGTAACTTTTCCGTCTTTTTGTAAAAGGAAGTTTAACCACAACTGGTTCAGTTATTTTCGGATCTTAACATGTCTTGTGTGTCTAAGGACAGCAAAATATTTGCGAAGATGTACACTGGAATACCAGAAAGGACATCAACCCGCACGCGCCCATGTACTGGTTCCCTGCAGAGTACAAATTATCACTTTTTATCGATCCATTCTTGTTCGCATATCTACTCTTGTATGAGTTCCCGACAAATATTAAACCGATGTAATATATACCTACTGCATTCTTCATGTCTTGGTTTTATTTTCAGTATTGAGTACCTATACATGTAATGAGGAACCAGTTTTGTTAAATAGAAAAGTAAGAAAAAAGAGTCAAAAATCGAGAAAAAACAAGCTAAAGTTAGATTTACATTGAAAAAAAAATGTTTTTATTTCAGTCTTTGAATGCCGTTCGTAATATTTTCAAATATTATGGATAGTCTCCTAAGCACATTTTCCTGTAACCACAACGATTAAGGCCTTAGTGCTACCCCAACTCAAATAAGTTTTCTGCGAATTCTGACGTTACTAGTACTCAGGGCTTGAAGTGATAATTATCATTAATATTTATCAAGATAATTATCAAGATAAATATAGGTTGATAATTATCTTTGATAAGTATAATCAAAAATATTTGCCACTGGTTAATTTGTCGCAACGACTGCGTGTATCGGAACACACATTCACCTATTTTTAGATACTTCAATCAGCAAACTGAGAATAATAACACAGATTTAAGTTGGATTTTGAATTTTGATTCTTCAATTACAGATAATCCCCATCCAGTTAACCCAGTTGAAGTTGATGAATATGATATTCGACTCATAAATTTAATTAACTAAGGGCAAATTTTTCAATCGTCAGATAACTTTTATCCGAGGAATAATTTTGACGTTTTGACAGCTTTTTTACAGAAAATATGTCAAACCACCATATTAATTCCTCAGATAAAAGCTATCAGACGATTGAAAAATTGGCCCTAAGTAGTATGAGGTTGGTTAACTTCTCGTATTTTGGTTTGCAAGTCTTTAGACATGAAATTATGAACAAAAAATTAATGAAAGGTTACCTTGATTGTAAAATGTGTATAATTTTTTTACTAAACTACTTAGGTACTTCTAACGTAAATGTTGATATGTAATACCAGTTAAAAAAGGATTGCCAGGCTTATATCTGTTTGATAATTATCGGATAATTATCTGATAATTATCGCGATAATTATCAAGGAGCATTTTTATCTTGATAATTTTAAACCCTGCTAGAACTCCAACCTCAGTTATAGAAGTCTTTTGATCCACATGAGAAATAGGATCGAATGGCATCATAAAAATATTTTGTGAAAACTGCCCTTATTCTCGCTGGCTGTACATTTCTTTTCAAAATCTGTGAATGCAGATAGAAATTATTTCAAAAGTTAAGGATGGTCTCCTAAGAATGTTTTCCTGTAGCTACAATGGTTAAGGTTAAGTAATGGTAATGGTTATGGTGGTTAAGGCCCTTCATGCCTCTTCTCAAATAAATCTATACAGGGTGTTAACGAAATCGTGTAATTCCTTCAAACCGCGTGATCTACTGGTGACACAGATTAACCGTAAATGAAAATTTACGAAAATCAAGCAAAAAAAAATAAAAAAATATATTTTGATTTTCAATTTCTGCATCTTTTAAGAGCCTTAAGTTATCTGACTGCAAAGAGCGATATCGCGTTAGTCGTTCCTGCCAGCCGTGTCGCCGTACTTTCATTAATTTATGCGTGGCATCGAAATGTTCACAATAATAAAATTATTTTTTTGCAAAAAAAAAATACTTATTTTTTTACTGAATCCTTATTAAGTGGTTTAGATACGATCGGTAACAAAGACGCATGAAAAAAACAGATTTTTATTTTTTTTATTTTTAATCAAGCTAAATCCCATGTCCATGTCCCTGTCTACACCAGTAGTAGATAATGTGGTTTTAAGGAATTACACGAATTCGTTAACACCCTGTATATAAACCTGTCTGGCAATAGTTTAGTGACGGAATTTCTGTCTGACAATTTAATTAAGTATGGTTTATCTGGGCCCCAATCCTCCTAAAAGAAATCTCGATAAACCGCAACCGAACCAAGGCCATACCGTTCATTCAGACAGTTTTCAATTTCAAAAGCTGTCAAATTGTTTGACACAAAACCAATCATTTTGTCAGTTTTCGTGAACAAAAACTGACTGACGGTTGTGGTTCGTTTCCGTTTGGCAAATTTTTTTTAGTTTAATTGGCTCGCTGATAGCCAAGTAATAAACATAGATACAGCTTCGCTGAAATCACGTACGTAACGTTTTTTTATGATCCAATCGCTGTGTTTGCTACGGTATAAGTGTCTGGCAATGATTAATTAATATCACGAACAGTTTCCTTAAAACAACGATAACAAAAAAAAACATGCTGAAATAAAGTTGACGACACGTTTGGTGCAGTGGCTAAGCGATTGGCTTCTGCGCAACGGGTCGTGGGTTCGATTCCCACACGGAACAAAAATTTGTATGGCCTACAAATAGTTGTTCCGGGTCTGGGCGTTTGTTTGTGAGATTTGTGTCTGTAAACGCACCCACGATACAAGAGAAATCTTAGTGTGGGGAAACGTTTAAAAAAAAAAAAGTTTTTAGGCTGTCCGGCTGTCCCCACAAGTAAACCCAACGGTTCCCAGTAGCCAGACTGCGCGCATAACTACCGCGGCATAACGAGGAATAAGATATAAAAGAATGAGCCTTGCTAAAATCAGGTAATGAAAACGTCGGTAGCTCTCGTACTATGTGGATAGATAGGTTTTAGCGTTATTTTTTAGTCATTGTGCGGCAATTTCTCTTAATTTATTTACTTTTGGGTAAAGTTGTAGAAGAAAAGTTACTCATTATTATGGGCACTTTAGAACTCTTTCGGATTAGTACCAACTTTCCAACTAACCTTGTATTTTATGATGTGCATAGGTACAACGCCAGCAGGTCAAGCTACCCGAAAATGTCAAATTTTCCCAATCAACCTAAGGCTGGACTCACACATTCTGAACATGTCAGATTCTTCATAGCAGTCCATTGCTTGCTTAGTTCGTAAAATTTGTAGAAGTCGACTAGCTGCGCTGTGCCCACAGGTTGAAATTGAACTAAGCAAGCAATGAACTCCAACTAAGATTATGAATTCAGAGGATATTCAGACTGTATGAGGCCGGCCTAATGCTTTCGCGATAAAGATGAAAATCCATTGTACCCTTCACTAAATGATATTGTTTATGAGCTATGTTACAATTTTGGTGTACAATAAAGTATATTCTATCTATTAATGTTGACAGATTGCAGAAGCTTGATGGCATACCTACATAAAAATTAATCAATAATTGTTTGCAATCATATGACACAAACACAATTCAATTAAGTAAAATTCAACAAAACAAGTTGGTAAATCTTAAATAAAATCTTAAACCGGTTGTTGTCCCTGTAATGACGGAGCAATGCTCTTAGTATAAAACAATCACAACGACGCGATGCCGACGGCTACGTTACTATAATCAACAAACAATAGTGACATGTTTACGTAGGAAAAAACTAGTTTACCAACCAGAAATATGTTATAATGTAGATACCTCACAAAACCAGCAGGAGCACTTTTGATTTTGTTTATTTTGTTTTTGTAACTTACTTGGCCAGTCCGCCATTTATTCACAGGGAAAGTATTTACCTACTTATTCTATCTTGGGGTCATAAGAACGGGATCCTAACGATAAAAACATTCTTTTGTTACAGGTGATTATAAATCCAAATTTGCATCGGGTATTTACGGAGGAATTTAATTGGTTTAACTCGTTTTACCTGTCCTATAAAGCGGGTACAGACATTGTGAGGCATGCGCAGCGCACGGCGCTCATCGCATGCTTCGCAATGTGTGGACGTTCATATTCGTGGTGAGGCATACAAGATCGAAGAATTATCTTGTGATCTTCTTGTAATCGCGTGCGTTGCGATCCGTGCGCGACGCATGCCTCGCAATGTCTGTATCCACCTTTACACGTACACGTACACATCCACATTAAAATGATAATTGCGAAAATGGGTTTGCCTCTCAGTCTGCCTGTTTTTTATTTCTTCACGACTAAACTACTGAATCAAACGGGTTTGAAATTAGTTTATTGGCACTTCAGTTCCAATCCCAGATCGTTAATTAATAGGTACATTATATTTTGATTAATGGTTGTGTCAATGACCGGTTTATTAGAGTCGTAGGTTATAATATGTATATCTTGTTAGAGTATTTCTATATCCAAATCATTAGGGGAAGGTTGCTATGAATAGACCACTTAACTTTACGACCTCATATCTCAAAAAGTATAAGTGGTAAAATGAAAGTAGTTTATTATTTTTATTTCGTAGGACCTTTATTTATTATAATCAAACGCACAAACAATTGGGGCTAACACTTTTTGATATAAACGAAGAAAACGAAATCTTGGGCTGTTGCCTTCTTTGAACCATGGGCACCTTCATTGAACCACTAAGTTGCCATCAATGGACTTCGAGAAACTTGGTCTAGAGGTCCAATCGAGGCAACTAATTATAATCTTCATTTAAACCAACTCTTTGTTTCCTTACATCAGTAATAATCATCAGTAGAATCATCTATAGCAAGGTTCATACTTGTTTCATTCCATGTAAAGTACTTTATTTTTTTCGGCGACATTCTGGAATTTTTAATTTATATTGTTTTTTTTTATGACTTTAATGAAATATAATAAGTAAAATACATAATACATAAATAGTGAAATACTCAGGACCTATACCCATTATTATGACTAAAAAAATACAATAAAAAGTTGCTATGACCAACGGTGCAACTCTCTTAAGGTCCATTGAAAGCAACAAGGTACTGGTTAAGAAAAACGTAAACTAAAATATAAAAAATGGTCATGATTAAACAAACTTGAATAACACTCATGGAATCTCAAATAAACTACCCAATATTTCATAACAGTGCACGCAGACAAATATGAATACAATGATACTTACGTCAAATTGTACTGAGTAAAATTATTAGATTTTGACCGCCACAAACACAACCACACATCTCTCTCCTCGCCACGTGCAGCAGCGTCACTGTGGTAATAGGGGGTGCAACTGAGTCGCCACGGACATATTTCGACTAGTTTGGATGTTGCTAGCTTGCACAGTTTTGGAAATACCTTGGTGGTCCAATGAAAGAACTAGTCCAATGATCGCAACCTTCCCCTATATTAAGTACTGCGAGACAATATAAAATTATGGACCATATTTTATAGAATGCAAAAATGTAATGTTATTTACAACATAATGACATAGGATTAACATAAACGAAGGACGTTCTTTATAAAAAGTACGAGCATGCGATATACAAACATAAGAAAACAGATGTTTAGTCCAAACAACTTTTATGCACAATCGCACTTGAGAGCCACAAATAACATTGTTTGTCAGTGTAACAGTGTATATGAGTCAATAAGTTGTTCGACTTTGTGGTCTCTTATAGTTACAGGTTTTTAGGGTTCCTTAGTCAACAAGGAACCGTTATAGTTTCGCCTTCGTCCGTCTGTCCGTCCGTCCGCAGCTTAGCTCAGATACTCTTAGTACTAGAAAGCTATAATTTGGCATGTTTTTGGGGATGTTTTTTTTCTCGACTGCCCCATGGTGTGGGATGTTGTTGGATAGGTCCTTCAAGAATATTGCGGGTTTGCAAAATAATTTTTCGATTAAGCGATCCGTTTCTGAAATATTAAGGATTAAAATGCTCATTTTTGTTAGAGTCATGTGTCCCCTCCCTGCCAGCTAAACGGTTGGTTTTGTACATGTGAAAAAATTCACGGAAATAGTATATACAACGAAGTTAAAAGGAAAACTATCACAGCTAAGTAGGCTTTACAAGTTTATGAGTAATAGTCGACCAACTTATAAAATGTACTTGGATAAGTAAAAAATTCGACGTGTGTGAAGTTAGCATCTCAAATGCTGGCATCTCACAAATAAACTCCAGATTTAGTGGCATCCCGCATAGTTCCACAGTTCTTGATAAGTTTTAACAATAGTTCCGTTGATTTTAATATCGAAATCGCATTTTGAAAAAATGAGATGCTAACTTCGTAAAAAAATTTTTAGCATCTCACAAATAAACATCAGATATAGTGACATCCCGCATAGTTCTATAGTTCCTGATAAGTTTTAACTATAGTTCCGTCGATTTTACTGTCGAAATCGCATTTTGAAAAAATGAGATGCTAACTTCACAAAATTTATCATAGCATCTCATCGAATTTCTCAAAATGGACCATTTCAGAGTTGAAAGCAAAAGAGTTCTGCATCCTAAACCTATTCTGTTGATAGTTCTATCGGTTGAATCCAATTTAAATCACTAACAATTGTTTTTAACGAAATATCCGTACACGAGTGAGATGCTGAGGTAAAACTGGGAGTTCTGAGTCGTATGAAGCTTTTAAACGATAGTTAGAAGTCCCTCACTCAAGCTCCGAAAGAGTTCTGGTGTTTAGAACATCTAAAATAATTATAAATCATTGTTATAAACAAAAAACCGTATAAAAGTGAGATGCTGAGGTATAACTGGGAGTTCTGGGTCTTATGAAGATTTTAAACGATAAGTAGAGGTCCCTCACTCAAGCTCCGAAAGAGTTCTGGTGTTTAGAACATCCACAATAATTACAAATAATTGTTATAAATAAAAAATCCGTACAGAAGTGAGATGCTGAAGTATAACTGGGAGTTCTGGGTCGTATGAAGCTTTTAAACGACAGTTAGACGTCCCTCACTCAGGCTTCGAAAGAGTTCTGGTGTTTAGAACATCCAAATTAATTATAAATAATTGTTATAAACAAAAAATCCGTACAGAAGTGAGATGCTGAGGTATAACTGGGAGTTCTGGGTCGTATGAAGCTTTTAAACGACAGTTAGACGTCCCTCACTCAAGCTCCGAAAGAGTTCTGGTGTTTCGAACAACCAAAATAATTATAAATCATTGTTATAAACAAAAAAAAAACCGTATAAAAGTGAGATGCTGAGGTATAACTGGGAGTTCTGGGTCTTATGAAGATTTTAAATGATAAGTAGAGGTCCCTCACTCAAGCTCCGAAAGAGTTCTGGTGTTTAGAACATCCACAATAATTACAAATAATTGTTATAAACAAAAAATCCGTACAGAAGTGAGATGCTGAGGTATAACTGGGAGTTCTGGGTCGTATGAAGCTTTTAAACGATAGTCAAAGGTCCCTGACTTAAGTTCCGAAAGAGTTCTGGTGTTTAGAACATCCACAATAATTATAAATAATTGTTATAAACAAAAAATCCATATAGAAGTGAGATGCTGAGGTATAACTGGGAGTTCTGGGTCTTATGAAGATTTTAAATGATAAGTAGAGGTCCCTCACTCAAGCTCCGAAAGAGTTCTGGTGTTTAGAACATCCACAATAATTACAAATAATTGTTATAAACAAAAAATCCGTACAGAAGTGAGATGCTGAGGTATAACTGGGAGTTCTGGGTCGTATGAAGCTTTTAAACGACAGTTAGACGTCCCTCACTCAAGCTCCGAAAGAGTTCTGGTGTTTCGAACAACCAAAATAATTATAAATCATTGTTATAAACAAAAAAAAACCGTATAAAAGTGAGATGCTGAGGTATAACTGGGAGTTCTGGGTCTTATGAAGATTTTAAATGATAAGTAGAAGTCTCTCACTCAAGCTCCGAAAGAGTTCTGGTGTTTAGAACATCCACAATAATTACAAATAATTGTTATAAACAAAAAATCCGTACAGAAGTGAGATGCTGAGGTATAACTGGGAGTTCTGGGTCGTATGAAGCTTTTAAACGATAGTCAAAGGTCCCTGACTTAAGTTCCGAAAGAGTTCTGGTGTTTAGAACATCCACAATAATTATAAATAATTGTTATAAACAAAAAATCCGTATAGAAGTGAGATGCTAAGGTATAACTGAGAGTTCTGGGTCGTATGAAGCTTTTAAACGGTAGCTAAAGGTCCCCCACTTAAGCTCCAAAAGAGTTCTGGTGTTTAGAACATCCACAATAATTACAAATAATTGTTATAAACAAAAAATCCGTACAGAAGTGAGATGCTGAGGTATAACTGGGAGTTCTGGGTCTTATGAAGGTTTTAAACGATAGTCAAAAGTCCCTGACTTAAGTTCCGAAAGAGTTCTGGTGTTTAGAACATCCACAATAATTACAAATAATTGTTATAAACAAAAAATCCATATAGAAGTGAGATGCTGAGGTATAACTGGGAGTTCTGGGTCTTATGAAGATTTTAAATGATAAGTAGAGGTCCCTCACTCAAGCTCCGAAAGAGTTCTGGTGTTTAGAACATCCACAATAATTACAAATAATTGTTATAAACAAAAAATCCGTACAGAAGTGAGATGCTGAGGTATAACTGGGAGTTCTGGGTCTTGTGAAGTTTTTAAACGACAGTTAGACGTCCCTCACTCAAGCTCCGAAAGAGTTCTGGTGTTTAGAACATCCAAAATAATTATAAATAATTGTTATAAACAAAAAAACCGTATAAAAGTGAGATGCTGAGGTATAACTGGGAGTTCTGGGTCTTGTGAAGTTTTTAAACGATAAGTAGAGGTCCTTCACTCAAGCTCCGAAAGAGTTCTGGTGTTTAGAACATCCACAATAATTACAAATAATTGTTATAAACAAAAAATCCGTACAGAAGTGAGATGCTGAGGTATAACTGGGAGTTCTGGGTCGTATGAAGGTTTTAAACGATAGTCAAAGGTCCCTGACTTAAGTTCCGAAAGAGTTCTGGTGTTTAGAACATCCACAATAATTATAAATAATTGTTATAAACAAAAAATCCGTATAGAAGTGAGATGCTAAGGTATAACTGAGAGTTCTGGGTCGTATGAAGCTTTTAAACGGTAGCTAAAGGTCCCCCACTTAAGCTCCGAAAGAGTTCTGGTGTTTAGAACATCCACAATAATTTCAAATAATTGTTATAAACAAAAAATCCGTACAGAAGTGAGATGCTGAGGTATAACTGGGAGTTCTGGGTCGTATGAAGCTTTTAAACGGTAGTTAAAGGTCCCTCACTTAAGCTCCGAAAGAGTTCTGGTGTTTAGAACATCCACAATAGTTATAAATAATTGTTATAAACAAAAAATCCATATAGAAGTGAGATGCTGAGGTATAACTGGGAGTTCTGGGTCGTATAAAGCATTTGAACGATTAGTCGAGGTTTCCTGCACAAGCCCCGAAAGAGTTCTAGTGTTTTGACCGTCCACGATAATTATAAATCATTGATACGGATTTTTTGTTTATAACAATGATTTATAATTATTGTGGATGTTCTAAACACCAGAACTCTTTCGGAGCTTGAGTGAGGGACCTCTACTTATCGTTTAAAATCTTCATACAACCCAGAACTCCCAGTTATACGTCAGCATCTCACTTCTATACGGATTTTTTGTTTATAACAATGATTTACAATTATTGTGGATGTTCTAAACACCAGAACTCTTTCGGAGCTTGAGTGAGGGACCTCTACTTATCGTTTAAAATCTTCATACGACCCAGAACTCCCAGTTATACCTCAGCATCTCACTTCTATACGGATTTTTTGTTAATAACAATTATTTGTAATTATTGTGGATGTTCTAAACACCAGAACTCTTTCGGAGCTTAAGTGAGGGACCTTTGACTATCGTTTAAAACCTTCAAACGACCCACAACTCCCAGTTATACCTCAGCATCTCACTTCTGTACGGATTTTTTGTTTATAACAATTATTTGTAATTATTGTGGATGTTCTAAACACCAGAACTCTTTCGGAACTTAAGTCAGGGACCTTTGACTATCGTTTAAAAGCTTCATACGACCCAGAACTCCCAGTTATACCTCAGCATCTCACTTTTATACGGTTTTTTTGTTTATAACAATTATTTATAATTATTGTGGATGTTCTAAACACCAGAACTCTTTCGGAACTTAAGTCAGGGACCTTTGACTATCGTTTTAAACCTTCATACGACCCAGAACTCCCAGTTATACCTCAGCATCTCACTTCTGTACGGATTTTTTGTTTATAACAATTATTTGTAATTATTGTGGATGTTCTAAACACCAGAACTCTTTCGGAGCTTGAGTGAGCGACCTCTACTTATCGTTTAAAATCTTCATAAGACCCAGAACTCCCAGTTATACCTCAGCATCTCACTTTTATACGGTTTTTTGTTTATAACAATGATTAAAATTATTTTGGATGTTCTAAACACCAGAACTCTTTCGGAGCTTGAGTGAGGGACCTCTAACTATCGTTTAAAAGCTTCATACGTCTCAAAACTCCCAGTTTTACCTCAGCATCTCACTCGTGTACGGATATTTCGTTAAAAACAATTGTTAGTGATTTAAATTGGATTCAACCGATAGATCAACAGAATAGGTTTAGGATGCAGAACTCTTTTGCTTTCAACTCTGAAATGGTCCATTTTGAGAAATTCGATGAGATGCTATGATAAATTTTGTGAAGTTAGCATCTCATTTTTTCAAAATGCGATTTCGACAGTAATATCGATGGAACTATTGTTAAAACTTATCAGGAACTATAGAACTATGCGGGATGTCACTATATCTGATGTTTATTTGTGAGATGCTAAAATTTTTTTTGCGAAGTTAGCATCTCATTTTTTCAAAATGCGATTTCGATATTAAAATCGACGGAACTATTGTTAAAACTTATCAAGAACTGTGGAACTATGCGGGATGCCACTAAATCTGGAGTTTATTTGTGAGATGCCAGCATTTGAGATGCTAACTTCACACACGTAAAAATTCGTACAAATTCCATTGAAAAATTACTAAGCCCTCTTCTTAGTCTGCATTATCACGGTAATGTTGCATTATTGTGCAACTACGGAACCCTATTACTGCGCGTGGCCCGGCACGCACTTGGCCGGTTTTAGTTATTTTCTTTCAGGCTAGTATTACTTTTACTAAGATACATCAGGTTACAGGCAGGATGCAAAGAAACAGTGTATAATGAAACTGGTTATGTAGTTGTTAATTTCTTTGTCACTGATTGACATACCTACGTTCACCGTTTGACCGCAGCAATTATTAGGTGAATCACGTTTTGCTTATCTTTCCTCGATATCCACGTGAACTGCTTGCTGCTTGTCGACCAGCATAATCCTTTAGTCGCCTCTAGCGATGCCTGTTTATAGCTGAGACCACTAGGGTACAGCAACTGCTCTAGTTTTTAGTTAATATCTAAAATTAGGATTTATTTTTCTACATTCTAGTTATTATTCTATGCCTATCGTAGAATTGGAAATGGTATAATGAAGTATTAAATATCAACTCTTGTATCTTATTTCATATTGCTTGCTGCTTATGTTTAGTCTGTAACATATTGTGCCCGTATAATCACACTAACAAATAACAAAGGCTTTTTAATCGTACTCGTATACATGTTTTTTTTTTCCTTTATTTTTCTTGTAAGTAAATAACATATAATCTGCCATCTAGCGTAACTTATGAAAGTTAACAACTCAGTCACGCTACTGGTGGTAAACAGTTTTCACGGAAAACTCAATCGGTGCGGTTTGTAAAAGGTAGATGGTGTTTTAATGTTTTCGAAAATGTATGAGAGATGGCGCTGTTTAACGTGTTCCGGAAAAAGGTAAAACTTTCCCGATTTGTTTTTTTAATGCTGGCGTAAAAGCTACCTATATTTTAATATAGTTGGATAAACATCCCTTGGATTACCCTCAGAACTTGTGTTTAGAAGTTGTTAAGCTTATTTGAAAATAAAATAAAATAAATATTTACGAGTGGAATAAGTAATTTAAACAAAACGATTAATACTTAGTTATAGAGAAACTTGCTAATTTATGTAGCTTAAATGCCACACACACACACACGCACAAAGTAGATATTATAATATAGGTATGTTTGTTATCTTCCGAATATCCACATTCGTAAATTTCACTTTATTATAATTACCATCTAAGAACAGAAAGCGCGATTTAAATGCCGATATCCATTATTAATGAGTATTCCATTGGAATAGGTACCTACCACTTAAGATTTTTTGCTATATCCAGCTTACTTATTCTCGAAACAACCTTCGTTACAATATATTGGATTTGGTACCCAACCCAAGGATCCAAGCATCGTTGATCAAATGAGAGTCTATCAAGATCTTATCCGTTGATTTTCATCCCGTAGTAGGGAAGAGCGCAAATTTTGGGAAATTAGTTAGTTACCCTGCTAGGCTAACAAACTATCGACGTAGGCACAGTTGGTTTTTTCATTCGCTTCAAATACTAGGTTAGCAATAAAATTAATCTTAGCTAGAAAGGTCGGCGTCACGTAAGTCATTTGTTTCACTTAAGTGACAGGGAGCTAGCTAACACGAATCACAATGTTGGTATTTTATTTTTTATTATCATAATTTTCGTATTTTAAGTCAGAAATTTTTTTTTTGCCTGAGGGTACTTTAAAATACTACAGTAAAAATTTAAGCTCTTAATTATTTTAAATTTATTAAATACTAAATACAATTTTTTAATGACAAATCTATAATAAAAGTTTATATTGACCTTCGGTGCACTCAGTCAGTTAATAACTTCTCTTCGTTTTCACTTCAATTGCACTAAATACACTACACTTCACTATGGACCTATATTCCAAACTGTCCAGCTGTATGGAGGACCTGACATCGACATTTGACTCAAGGATGACACAATATGAAGAAGAGCTGAAGAATGCCAGCGGTGAAGCAACTCACAAGACCATAGCGAGTCTCTCCAGGGATTTCACAGAGTTCAAGAGCCTCATCTGGAAAACGATGAGTGCAATTAAGGCTCAGATGGAGTTGCTTGTTGTGGGCTTAGATAGGCATGAGATGGCATCCCGTACTAAAGTTCTTCTCCTACATGGTCTAATTGAAGAGAAAAGCGATGATCAGTTGTCTGCAGTCATCAAATTCTTGTCGGATAAAATGGACATTACAAGTATATCTCCAAGTGCCATAACAAGGTGCCATCGACTGGGTAATAACACAGGCAAGCCTCGCCCCCTCTTAGTTCGCTTTGAAAGCCGTATCCTGCGGAGTGAGGTGTGGCAGAATAAGTCCAAGCTGAAAGGTACCGGTCTGACACTTTCCGAATTCCTCACTAAGCCTAGACATGAGGTTTTTATGAACGCGCGGAAGTACTACGGCATGAAGCAGTGTTGGACGTCGGAGGGCAGGATCATCATCCAGGTCTCGGATAAAACACGACGGAAAATTGAGACTGCAGCGGAATTTCGTGAACTCGTAGCTCAATTCCCTGTGGTCGAGTCGACGCCTGGAGATATTGCTGGTGGAGCGACGGCAGGTGCAACATCGCAGCATATTGTCAAGCCTGTGCCGGATAAGAGAGCTCGCAGGCCAGTGAAATGATGGTACTTTGATTGTTTTTCTTTTCTGTTCCGCGATTATTTTTGTTGGCGGTCACTTGTGTTTTTATTGTAATTTACTTGACTTGACGTTTAAGTCTCGTTCGGAAACATTTTATTCATCAATTTTATTGTTTGGCATATAGCCTTTTTATCCACTTGCTCATGCAACCGGCGAGTGCATCGAGGATTAATATAGTTAAATTTTATTGATTTAGTCTTAGGCTTAATTAGCCTAAATATTCATATATAAGTTTATTTTGTCTATATATATTTAAATTTATTATATTATATTATGTTAGATGATCTTGACGATAGTTTTGCTTCCTGTTCTTCTTCTTGTGCGTCGGATGAGAGTTTTGCTAGTGCTTTTAGCCACGACAATTCTTTGCACCTCCGTGACCACCTTTTCTCAACATTTTCCTGTTATCGTAAATTCTTCAACGCTGTTCACATCAATGCTCAAAGCATTCACGCTCATTATTCCGATATGCTGTCATCCTTTGACTCTAATCTTGTTCACGCTGTCCTTGTGTCTGAAACTTTTCTTAAGCCTGCACTTCCCTCTACGCAATATTCTCTGCCCGGTTATAAGATTGTGCGTAATGACAGAACAGGCAAGGGGTATGGAGGGGTTGCTATTTATCTCCGTGGGGATATTACTTATAAAGTAGTTGATCAGTCTCCGAGTGATTACTCCAATTTTGCAGAGCATCTTTTTATCGAAATAAACTTTCAACACACCAAGTTACTTTTAGGTGTATACTATAGCCCTTCTTGCCACATCGACTATTTTTCCTCATTCGAATCTAAATTAGAAAATCTTTCCTCACTCTATGATCATACAATTATCCTCGGAGACTTCAACACTTGTCTGCTTAAGGGTGATTCACGCAGCCGTAAACTCCAATCACTTGTCTCTTCTGTCAATATGCATATACTCCCGTTGAATGCTACTCACAGGGCTCCTCACTGTACTCCTTCGCTATTAGATCTCATTCTTGTTTCTGACCCTAACAAAGTAGCCACACATGGACAGCTCTCTGCCTCTTTCTCCTATCATGACCTCATATATCTCTCCTACAAAATTCGCCCACCTAAACGCAAGACCAAATTTCTCCTACTTCGTAGTTTTAAAAACATTGATTTGGAGCGTCTGAGAGCTGATGCGAGTGGTATTGACTGGTCTACCGTTTACAACTGTGAGGACGTGGACGCTATGGTGTCTGGTTTCAATAGGATTGTCATGGATCTTTATGACGCCCACGCTCCTCTCAAAAAGGTGAGAGTAAAACACCTGCCTGCGCCATGGCTATCTCCTGCAATTAAAAACCTCATGGCTAAAAGGGATAAGGCAAAGCGTTTGTACAGGAAGCAGCCTACTGAGGAGAACTGGGATCTATACAAAGGGATGCGAAATCGCTGCAGTCGTCTGTGTAGGAATGCTAAAAGACGCCACATTCACAACTCAATTCAGAACTTCAACCCAACACAAGTATGGCAATTTCTTAAGTCTCTTGGTATTGGCAAAGCTTCAAGCCAGAGCATTCCTGATGTGGACCTTAATGCACTCAATGTGCATTTCTCTAAATCGCCGATTATTCTTGATAATCATGTTAAATCCTCTACTCTAAACTATCTTTCTAGTCTTCCTTTGCCAGCAAATACTTCATTCTCTTTTAACCCAATTACTGAGCTAGATATTAAGAAATGCGTGCAATCCATCACCACGAAAGCGGTAGGCGATGATGGCCTTCAACTCCAAATGCTCCTACCTATCCTTACTGAAATAGTCCCCGTCATTACACATTTGGTTAATTTTTCACTATACACTAGCTCCTTTCCCTCTGCCTGGAAGAAGGCTCATGTCTTGCCGCTACCCAAAGTCTCAAATCCCTCCTTGCTATCCCAGTTTCGTCCAATATCCATCCTCCCAATCCTATCGAAAGTCCTTGAGAGTGTGGTTCATAATCAACTGTCATGTTACCTCTCCTCTAATAGCCTGCTAAGTCCCTACCAATCGGGTTTCCGCCCTGGTCATAGCACTGTAACCACTCTCGTTAAAGTAACTGATGACATACGACTGGCTATGGAAAATAAGTTTCTAACGGTACTGGTTTTATTGGACTTTAGCAGTGCTTTTAACTCAGTTGATTTTGACATCCTCTTAGGAATCCTATCCTCTCTTAATGTCTCTGCACAGGTAATTGAGTGGTTCAACTCTTATCTTCACGGTCGCTCGCAGTCCGTTCGCTCAGATGAGGTCTCCTCTGAGTGGTGTGATTTGGCTGCGGGTGTCCCTCAGGGTGGCGTTCTCTCTCCTCTTCTTTTCTCCGTTTTTATAAACGCCATCACTAAGGTCCTTACTTCTAACTATCATCTCTATGCAGATGACTTGCAGCTATATCGTCACTTTAAAGTAGGGGACATCGTTGAAGCTGTTGATGCCATTAATAATGACCTTGAGAATATCAACAAGTGGGCTAAGTCTTTTGGACTCTTGGTTAACCCAGCCAAATCTCAAGCTCTCATTGTTGGTGGCAGATACATGTTCAACCTTTTAGATCACCAGTCTCTCCCTCCAGTTGTGTACAACTCTGTGCCTATAGCATATTCCAAAAGTGCCAAAAATCTAGGAGTCTTTATAGATGCTAACCTCTCCTGGGATGTTCACATTGCGGAGGTGAGTAGGAGGGTGTACTGCTCGTTCCAGTCTCTCAAACGACTCCAGAAATTCTTACCATTTCGAACTAAGGTTACTCTTGCGCAGTCTCTTCTTTTACCACTATTAGACTATGCCGATGTCTGTTTTCTTGACGCAACGGAGGAACTTCTAAATAAACTCGAACGACTGCAGAACTTGTGTATCCGTTTTATTTTTGGTCTTCGAAAGTATGACCATGTGTCCGATTTTCGAACCAAACTGAAGTGGCTACCAATTCGGCAGCGTCGGGATACTCATGTTCTATCTCTTCTTTTCTCTATTCTTCATAATTCTAACTCTCCTGTATATCTTCGAGAACGCTTTGAGTACCTTGTCCCCAGGGGTAAACCTTGTCGCACAGCTTCTTCTCTTCTGCTCCGTACTCCGCGTCACACTTCCAGCCGTTATGATGGTTCCTTCACCATTCGTGCAGTGCGTCTTTGGAACTCACTCCCACACTCACTACGTGATAGCCCTTCTCTTACCGTTTTCAAGAGTAGAATTAGGAAGCATTTCCTCTCTGAATGATTGATTATTATTATTATTTATGTAGGTTTATTATATATATATATATATATTTATGTAATATATTTTCAGGTTGTATATTTATTTAGGTATATTTTATTTTATAGCATAAATAAGTACTATAAATAAGACAGTTGTACACTGGAGTTTGCCCTCAACCATATATATTATCAATCTCTCTCTATCACTCAAAGGTTTGCTGGTAGAAAACTCATTTTTGAGTTAAGCTCGCCTTTGTACATCACTTCACTAAATTGTAATGTTTTTATTGTAATTTTCTTGTGTACAATAAAGAATAAGAATAAGAAATGGACAGTAAACCTTTTCCAAACACACTTCATTGCCAGCAGTGCAACCTAGGTGGTGAACAAGTTTTATTTTATAATAGCGAGTGACAATTTATGTGGTCACCGCCGCCATGGATATCTGCAATAGTAGAGGCTTTGTCGATTCATTGCCTTTTTTATCGTGGGTTTCCTCATGGATACCCTTCGCCCGGGGAAAGCGAAGGGTTATGGAGACTCTTACCGGCTAAAAGCCACGATGTTTCTTCTCCTGACCTTTGGTCGGGGTCGTGGGAATCGCAGCTGCATACATGGCGACTCCGGCAGGCCTCGGTCCGCCAGCCCCTGGCAGACCTCTCCTTCTGTGGGGCCTTGGCCTACGTCCTCCTGAGAGGCGCGCACGGAACACTGCGCGCTGTCTTTTCGTGCCTGTTACTGATCGGGCGACGACGGGTCCCTTAATCCGCCGTCCGCAGGCCAGTTCGTTGTCTATTCTCAAGGAGGACTTACTTCAACCATTTTTGAAACTGTCCAAATTACTTACTCTGTGGATTCGGTTGAAAAACTGTTTGCTGGCAGTCGCTAGTAACAATACCAGTCACTTAAAAATGGAGTCACGAGATATTTTATTAAATACTTTGTTCCTTACTACAATGTTATAGTCAAATATCAACGTGGTCAGAAAATACCAAATTGTTCTAACTTCGTACCAATAAATTAGGACTAAGAAAACTTATTTTACGTTGCTTGTATATTTGGAAGTTACCTAACATGTTTTATGATCAATATTTTAAGCTAAACCCTGGTGAATTGACTTTTTGCTGTCTTTAGACGTGGCCCTTTTGAGAAGGGTGGGTATCTATTTAATCAGTTAATGCCGGACCCTTTATTTTGCTGAATTAAGGTCAATATGCTGGAATAGGGATATATTTAAGGTTGAGGACTTATTTAGCGAAGGAATTCTATTAACATTTTATGTGTAGAGTTGAGCTAGTTAGAACAACGTTGGTGAAAACTTATAAGTTCTTGCTATAGCGTATCTAATTAATTTCAGATGAAAGTTACAGCTTTTACGTACCTGTGCTCAGTTTATGAATACAGTAATAAGGCCAGCTTCTTACATCTAAATACATGTAGAAAAGTGCTATATCTGCTACATCATACAGAGTGGTGTTTTGAGATGGGGCAGGAAGGGCATTGAAAATCTGAGGTTGGACCTCAGTTGGTCCAGAAGAGTCTTTTGATCCTTATGGAAAATATGATCGATTGGCATCATAAAAATATTTTGTGTAAACTGCTCTTTTTTTCGCTGACTGTATTTTTTTTTCAAAATCTGTGAATGCAGATATAAATCATTCCAAAAGTTAAGGGTGGTCTCCTAAGAACGTTTTCCTGTACCTACAATGGTTAAGGTAGGTGTCTTTCATGCCTCACCTCAAATTACCACCCTGTATAATTGGAAAAACATCAATCTTACTGTCTGTATACTATATTCCAGATAATGATTTAGTAGAAGATACAAGGATTCTCTTTAACACCAACCAACCACGTAGTGAGTTTCACATTCATTATCACGTATTCTAATCCTACATATAATTTTGGTTAAGTCAGAAATCTACCGTCTTCCCTGTTATTTTCTTTACGATAAGTGTTGTTGTTTTGTAATGAGCATATTAAAAACAAAACATCACTCGCCTTATACATAAAGTAAAGAGCACTCTGGCTTGCTACAGATGTCACACGAGATGTGGTTTTTATGGTGACTTCATTACGAAAACAGACTTATGATTTTATACCGTCGGAGTCAGTTTTCTAATTAATTTCTCATTTGATCATTTATTGTAGCGATCATTGGGCGACTGACCTACAGTTGTGGATGTTTCCGAGCTAATACAGGGTGTAAACGAATTAATTCGTGTAATTCCTTCAAACCGCGTGATCTACTGGTGACACTGATTGACCCTGCATAGTTTTTTTATAGAATCAACAAAAATAGTTTTCATAAAACGAAAATGGTATTCTGTATCTGAGTAATTTTAGCGCCCCGAGTTGACTGACGGCGTGGAGCGATATCGCGCTAGTCGTGCTCGTCAGCTGTGTCGCCGTGCTTTCATTCATTTATGTACGGTATCGAAATTTTCTATCACACAATAAAAATATTTGCGGAAAAAATTAGTTTATTTTTATTTTTTAGATAATCTATCTAAATCCCGTGCGTGGTTAATCTATACCATTAATAGATCGTGTGGTTTGAAGGAATTACACGAATTCGTTTACACTCTGTATATTAAAATGATCAAATGGTCAATCCCTGTGACTTACCGGGCGTTATTGGCCAAAATTAAAACTCTTGTACCAATAATAAAGCAAGCACCAAAACGATTCGTTTTTGGTCTTAGGAACCGGGCATAAAATCCTTCTTTATTGTCTTTCGATACCTTTTAATCAAGTTCCTATCAGAGATTGTAAAAAACGTTATAGTTCCCAACTTGTAACCGTTGATTTTATGTTAAATCATAATTATTGAACTGACTCGGTTTAGAAACGGTATGTTTACCTGGCTGATCAATATTGAAGGTAGCTCCTGACTTGTAAGTAGATCCAACTTCCTCTGAAATTTTGAAAGGTTTCTCAGAAAATAATTATTGAGTTACCTAACTAAAAGATGGTTTTAATGTTAAGAAATCATCTCTTCAGTAATTGAAATTATACTTTTGTTAAAATGGATCATAACTACGTTTGAATTTATTGTATTCTAGGATGTAAACCTGCCAGAAAAGACGTGCACTTAGAAATAGAAGCTGGTGTTTGTATAACATACATCATTTCAATAAATAAGTGATACAGTTTATCACGTTTAAAACACAAAAACGACAGAAGAAGTTTTATTCATACATATAGTACGTTTTTGTGCCTAATCTAAATAGAACAGCAAAGTCTGTTTTCTTAGGTAAAATGTACACACATTCGCTTTGCAAGATCAGGTATACAGTAAAGGTAGGTACTTTAAAATATAATAAATTTTTCGGGAATTGCCAACAAAAGCATCCAATCCTATCCTATCAGAGAGAACTCATTATTCCTATTTCCGATTTTTTTTTGTTATTTCGTCGAGAATACGGCGCTCACCATGCAATTTCACGGTGTCTTGAACGAAAGAACTCAAAGATACACAGATACGTATCAACTCATGAAATAAGGATCCTTTGTTAAATAAGAATTTGTTTACCTTTTAATCCTAATATCCTACTTAATCCTATTTAATAAAATAATATTTAAACGTAAAAGTTTGGATGTTTGTGAGTTTGTGAATATTGATGTTTGTTAATCAATCACGCCTTATAACGGCTGAACTGATTTAGATGAAATGGCACACATGAAGACCTGGATTAGGATATAGGATGCTTTTTATCCAGGTACATGAAGTAGTTCCCCTAGGATGCGAGTGAAACCGCGGGCAACAGCGATAAATAGAACGTATCTAGACGTACTGTTTGACAACATTAAAGGGATTATTACACAGGAGAAACAAATGCTTAGTGATTATTTTTGTTAATTTAACGTAACTTTATGATTTATATTTTAAACCGACTTCAAAATCAAGGAGGTTCTCAATTCGTCTGAATGATTTTTTTTTGTATATTTGTTACGTGATATACAGTGGTGGCCATATAATTAGAAACACCAAGTGTGACTTTGATTTTTGGTACAATTTAACTTGATAATTAATGTTTTACATATCATAGAGGGCTTATACCTATTTATCTATAATGTATCCACATCATGAAATATTACTATGTCAGTTTTGGAAATATCATACAACCGTTTATATAAACTGGTATACTCTATAAAATAAAATGAAGCAGCACAACATACTAAGGTGGACAACTAATTAGAAACAGAAAAAAAACATTAGCATAAATATGAACAAAGGTAACGAAACAATAAATAATGAAGTTAAATGGTACAAACGTTTTATAATAAACAATTAATGTTTGGTTGGGAAGCCTCTGCCGTCGATTACAGCTCTACAACGACGTGGCATTGATTCTATCAATGTTTCATACATTTCCAGGGATTTTTTCTCCAAGCTTCTACAAATGCGTCTTAATGTTGTTGTATATGATACTAGTAGTAGTGCGATATTAGTGATAGGTTTATTGGACAATGTTTTCTTTACAATGTACCACAAACTTAGATTTGGTTCAAATCTGGACTATTTGCAGACCACTCTCAAAACATTAATTATCAAGTTAAATTGTACTTAAAATCAAAGTCACACTTGGTGTTTCTAATTGTATGTCCACCACTGTATTATCTCCGCCAATTATACATCGATTTTGATGATGCTTTTTTTGTTTGGTAGGCCATACTTCAGAGGTGGTTTCATATAAATTTTATCGTAATAGTGTAATGTAACAGACGGCCCCAGGATCTCCTGAGAGCACGTCTGCTACACCAGTTGTAAAAAATGTGTAAAGTCCCCGTCGCGAGAAGCTATAAATTTTGTAAACACACATTCAGGGGTTCGCAACCTTTGGAACAAATAAAAAAAAACAGTTTTGTAATGATTTTTATATAATGGTTTTTATTTTATTTATATAATAATAAATAATAATCTACGAAAACAACACAAACAAACTGAAACGCATTCAAAACTCAAATGACAGCATTGACAGCGTCAGTGTGAACTTACTTCAAAATGGCGGGCCAAATGTTGACGTTCCATGAGTCAGACACGTTCCGGTACCACAAAACATTAGACGATAGCGCTTTATATCGCTAAAATATAACCCGACTAAGTGAAATTGCTCGTTAGTTTCGTATTACACGTATGTAACTTTGAGTTGATTGAATTTGGGATTATTTGTTGTTGATTGAATTGTCGCTACGTAACTTTGTAGAAGTTCTTTATTTACAAAATTTATAGCTTCTCGTGACGGGGACTTTAGAGCATTCAATACCTAATACATAACATCAATAATAAAGTGCTTATACGAGTAAGAGTCAGCATAGCTTTACGTCCCTTGCAGTAGTCAGCGAGGTCCTTCTTGTATTCCCAGCGTTCGTCGATGGCCCACACAGCCATCTGATGGAAACCGGCGGCAGCAAACAGACTGGCTGTAGCATTTAGTCATAGTCATAGTAGTAGACGTAGACGACAGCAAGTCCGATCGCCGATCTCTCAAGTGTAGGTAGGGCAGGAGACGAAGTGAAAAGAAGGGAGAAGGGGTTACCGACGGGCACAGCTTCTTTGTCTGGCTTTCCAGTTGGATCATGCCACAGCTGTTAATAATACCAAGGGAAACACGGAGAAATTCCACAAATGCTTTTTATTAAACTTGATAAGCTTCTTATTTCAGTTTATAACATTTATCAATTGTACGTCCATGTGTAAAATAAATAGAAAATATATCGTATCAAAAACATCACCATGGTGTAAAACAATCCAAAGTCAAGTCCCAATTCGAAATCCTATCTGTCATCAATAAAAAAGTATAAAATATAAAAATGGCCAGTCGGTTAAGATGACGATCATGAAGGTGATACTACAATAGATACAGTGCTTTTTGAAAAAAAAACAACAAAAACAAAAAAAAAACATGCTTAGATGACGTTTTGGTTTGTTCCCTTCAGCAAAAGTTTGATGAGGACTTTCAAGCTCTGTTTTAACTATCATCACAGAAACATTAGCGAAGAACAAAGAAGATTGATTGTATGTAAGTATTTGTAAAGAGCCGTTATGATAATTATACATTAATAGGTACCTATTCTTAAAAAAAACTACCTAGTTGCTGGAAAGATTACGCAACCGTGTTATTTAAATTTGTAGTCTTATGTCGTGTTATTTATGGCACTAAAACGTAATTAATAATAAAAAAACCGACTTAAAAAAAAAGAGTGAAATAATAAGCATGATGTAAAATTAACAGTTTCAGAAGTCGGTGGCTTTTATTTGTTTCAGTGTGGAGTTGCACCGACTTCTGAAACTGTTACTGTGTACTTTGAATTTTATTATTATTGTATTTGTACGCCTGTCTAGGCAAAACATGTTAAAACCTTTTTTTTTTCTTGTAATCGTTCCAACTATTTTAAACCTACACGTGTCTTTGACAAATAAATATATCTTATCTTATCTTAAAATACTTCAGAATTTGAAACAATACAACCTATTATTAATAATTCAACAGACAAAGGATAATCAAATTTAAGGGCTACAAAAAAAAACAACAAACAAATAGACATGCGAAACTCGACAGCTGTATTGTTACTTTTTCAGAAAGAAAAAGAATGTTACATACCTCCTAAGACAGACGTGGGTTGTTATTTAGCAAAAGAACGCTCAATAATGTTCCTATTTTGAGCTGTCACTTGCAATGTCCGACTTTTCGGATCAGCGAATACCATTTATTACATGAAATATCGGCCTATATGACTGTCTATTTAGATGTCTGTGTATACTGATAATTTGTCATATTGATTGATGAAAATTAAATTAACTTTTGCCCAGGGGAGAATCGGTAGCGGTGTGGCTCACCATGGATGCTTTGCCATTACGGGATTTAATTAAGTGAAATGTTAAGTAACATACCTATATTTTACAAATAAATAAGTAGCTATAAGCTAGGTTACCACACCCACAATTAGGGTACGTTTACATTGATGATAGAATGATAATTCTATCACTGATGGCGATAGAGTACCTACTAAAAATACCATTAGCCCAATTTAAAAGCCTAGTTTATGTTGGTAGTATAAGTAATACCTATACAGACTACACTGGCTTAATTCCACCACTACGCCAAAGGGTTTACATTGGGCTACAAATGGTAGTCTAATACACTATCAACCGTAATATTTCCTCTACTAATGTAAACAGACCGTTAACCTTTGGGAGTCGGCAGAATAGACTGAGATAATTTATTATGTTGTATCCGTCGATCAAATGTGTTTACATACCTAGTGGTTGTACTGTCTATCGGGCCTGTAATAGTCTAGTGGTTGAAAGCTTCTCTTCCATGCAGGATCCTAAGTTTTTTCGAATTCATGAGCGGATCAGAATTCGATTATTAGGTACTTGCGTTAACGGTGAAGGAAAACATCGTGAGGTAACCTGCACGCCTCAGAGGTCTCCAAAAAGTTCTCAATGGTGTACGCAGTCCGCCAACTCGCACCAGGCCAGCATGTTGCATGGACTATAATACTAAACCTTTCTCATTTGAGCCGTGCCCAGCAGTGACACAGTAATTAATTAGCTAATTATAGTGATTGCATAGCAAAAGCTTAAAATAACGGTCTGACGGTTTTTTGTCGAATGTGACTGGTGTATAAGGCAACAGTATTGTTGATACTTTTGAATTGTTTTTAAAAACTAATAATATAACATCACGCATGTATTCCCCGAAGGGTTGGGTAGAGGTGTATTAACGGATGTCCCATTTCAAAAACTAGTAAGGGCTTAAAACAAAATTTTACAGGCATAAACGTTAAATCGGTCAGCCTTTGAAAAGTATTTATGTTAGGTGAAACCATGTGATTAAAGTGACATATTAAGTTTCAAAATGATCAGAGGCAGTGAATGGGACTTACTAGGTATCGATGCTTAAAGATATCTGCTTATTATGTGAGTTTTCAACGCTGGTGTTTTTGTATTTGGTAGAGACTTTCTAGGTTAGCAAGATTATACATTAAAATTATTTTTGTAAAACGTGTCCCTTACTTGATTTTGAAATGGGACAGCCGAGTATTGTTGATAGTTTTGAATTGTTTTTGAAAATTAATAATATAATATCACGCATGTATTCCCCGAAGGATTGGGAAGAGGTGTATAGTAGGTACACCTTTATTTCGCCGTTGTGTTAAAGTCCCGTGTAATAGTCAACACGTAATATTATTACGTGTTTTATCGAATATACATAGATGAATAATAAATATTTTTATTTCATTATACTATACAGTATGTCACATAAACCCTGTTACAGCCGAAATGGGCGTACAGAGATACTACGTCGTCGTCGGATTTCAAAGTCCCTTTGACATTCCCATGTGTAACATTTATCCGACAGACGAAGATAGAAGGGCAGCATTCGACTACCACAACATTATAATGAGATCACTTAACTTCTTAAGTATCAACATTCCACTGTGTTTGGCATGATCTTCCAATGTCGTTTGCTGCAGCTATCAATCGGAGAGGCTCGTTATAGCGTTCAAGTTCAAAACCAATACAGCTGACCGATGATTTCAGGCAACTTTCTTCCATTCACGACTCACCCATAACGGTTTTTCATATTGTGTTCTAACATAAGATCGACTTGCGGAATATCGTTTAGCCCAGGGCTAAAGGGATAACCCAAAGGTGACCGATAAAATCCCTTTCATCGTCCATACAAAAGACTAGCTCAGGCCAGGCTAACTAAACATAACGTCAATATTGCGCAAGTTCACTTAACGTCAAGTTTATTGCAATTAATTAAAACATGTGCAACTAAAATTTCACTAAAATGTGTCCTCTCATAATTTAATTAGTAATATGATGTCAAGGTACAAAGTACGACTCGGTACGTAATATTAATTAAAAATGTTTCTCTCAGTTCTCAGGAGCAAGCTTTGATTTAAGAAGCCTTTTAAAACTAGTTAGGTCAGTGGCGTGTGTAAATTTAATTAATTCAGGCGTATTGTGACTCTATATAATAATTTTAAAAGAAACGACCGTGTTTTACATAAAAAGTTTTAACTTTGTAAATCTTAAACGAACTTAAAAGTACAAATCTACTTTTCTTAAATATAGTTTTACATTTACGTTGTTTATGAATTGAAAACTCCAAGTGCAGATATTTATGACATCTATTTATTACAGTTTCAGTATGATGTAATCTTATTGGATGTTATCTACATGTTTTACAGATAACGCAAATTTATTGTCCATTTATTTCTGTATTTCCTTAAAAATCCAATTTGAATGCGGACAGATTCGCAGGCAGCGCTAGTACAAGTATATTATAAGCAAATAATTTGTATTTCACTTCCCCTACTACCGTAACATTCGATTTTATGGATGCTAGTAATGTATAACTACGAATAAGATAAGGCTTGTAACTGCCTTCGACTTCCTTAAAGCAATCAGTGTTCGCCGCGAAAAGATCACTCGACTTGTTTAAAAGTTCATTTGTACGTTAACACACGGATAAGAAACAACATAAGATTGTTGTAGTGTTCGAAACTTTGTTTTTGTTTGTGGCTTTTAATTTATTTATCGAAACACAAACACAATGTTTGCCTTCGTTATTTGTGCTATTTGAACTAATTGTATCCAGTCGCGCGCGCTCCTGTTCCTTGTGCATCATTACAAAAATATATTCAGAGCTAACGCACACGTTTCTTGAAATATAAATACAAATTGCAGTAATAGGCTAGTCTGCATGCCGGCGAGGTTTATACGTTCGGTAACGACATCTTAACATGTTCCGTCGCAGATAAGGTGGCACGCGTAATCCACGCGTCACCGAAATCACCTTAAAAGTTTTTCTTTCATTCGTCCGGGTCGTGATAGGCCTCCATATCGAATTGAAATACATAAAATCGAAGTGCTCGACATAACATCAAGCCGCGTGTCATACGCATTAAAGCGTAGTACATTTCAGGACACGTACGCGCGGTACGTGTTCGCCCGACGTTGCCCGCTTTACCCCATATCCGCACAGTGAAGTGCAATTAGGAACTTATCGCCAGAGATACAGAGGCAACTTAGCACTTACCGCCGCGGAGTCAGATATTACTAGAAGTGCTGTTTGTGCTTTGCAAACTACTGAACCTTTTAGGCAATAAAGGAAAGCTGGCCGCTGAGGACAATCACGACTGAACGCGCGACTTGTTTTACAATTCTTGTTTAATTAAATAACTACATTTAATGAGCAAATGCGGTTTCACATTGAGATCTAAGTAAAAGCAACTATAAAAAAAATAACTTTATAATATTCAAGTTTATATAAAGCTCTCATGTGAATAAAATTGCATACACTTCATTTAATTTAGTTTCCTTGTCGCTTGAAATGCTTTCTTGGGATTTGACCAGAAGGAAACAGCAATGGCACAGTTATGGTAATGTTAAAGGAGCTTCACGCACTCAGCCAGACATATCGCACAGGCCGTCTCGAAGGAATTCTCTCAAATTACTGCAGTGAGAGAGTATCTACTTAGCCGTGCCCACTTTCCTCTTTATCTACTGCTGTAATATTTCTATCTCGAGTTAACCTCTTACCTACATACATGTACAAGTGTATTAAGCTTTCTATGGGCACACATATACTTGCATATGTATGTATCTACAAACATGTATCTAACAACTGCGAGCTGGAACAATTTCCAACGACATACATCCTTGTTCCGTGTAATTTTATTATGAAAAATCTTTCCACCTGGTTATAAATTCACAACTTTAGATAGTCAATTTCCTTAGATTGAAATCAACAAATATGAGTATAATAAAAAAACTTTCTTAGTATGACTTCATTATTACTCCAATTTGGTTTGCGAGTAGTCAGATTCAATCAATACATTTGGCGGATACGACATTTTAACTCTCCAGGGACAATTTCATTACCCGAAGCAGGATTATATTACAGTGTCTAAGTTCTATTTATTGAGTTCGATTTCGTTTTCTTTGTTTCGTGATTGGGACGATCTATTGGATTTTTAGTGCGTGGGAGCTTCCGTTGCACGGTCAAATATGAATTTAGTCCCTTGTTGCTTTTTCGTCAATTATTGTTAATTATGTTGTAGAATAAAAAACTGCTTCACGAATTTAGACAACATGACGTTTTCCATTTGTTTGCTAAGAACTTCCCATGTTCTAAGTACAGTACATGCCCAATAAATTTTGAGAAACATTACCTCATACATAACAGAGCACTTCGCTGACTCGCTGTACTCTCTATAATTTAGAGGTTTTACAATAATCGAGGTGGCTTGAAGTTGAAAGGAGGCACAATGTATGAATGTGTTCGGGTATAAAGTAATGCGAAAATGCCTGTCTATCTATTTTCACGCTAAACACCCATTGATGATATTTGACAAAGAGGTTGCTTGATACCTGGAAAACTACATAGGCTAGCAGCCTTTATCCCGGAAAAGAAAAACTGTTCACGTGAGCGGAGCTGCAGGCATAGCTCTAGTCTATCAAATATAAATTACTTAAACAATATAATCCTTTAATCCGCGGTTAAGTTCAAAAGCCCGATAGTTTTCTGAGAATATCTCAAACAGCCGAAGATCCGCTGGTAATTTTGGAGGAGGTACTTGATAAAAGCTGAAATTTAGTAATATTGTATTTCCACCTGACCTGATTATTAAATCTTTAATAATCGTGGTCTGGCAACAAAAAATCTGTATTAAAGCTAAATCTTATGGAGCACATTTTTTATAGGTACTGCCAGTAGTGTCAGTGCCATGGCAGACCGATTAGATGACTGTAAGTGCCTGGCAGACGACGACATTTGCACTCTCAGATCAGGCAAGATATGTTTTCAGTATGATGATTAATTAATCCTAATACGTAACATAGATTTTCGTAGATAAGTACCGGTAAAACGGGGCTATTTGAGAATAACGGGGCTAATTGGTATGAACATGACTGGAAGATATTTCATGTTGAAGAATCACCACTATATACCATGTTCATGTATTTTTTAAACTGTCTACAATTTCAAATATTGAAATATACAATACCATTGAACTCGTAAAAACATAGCAGCTGTGGCTATGAATGCTATGATGGCTTAAGAAACACGTTTCTTCACTGAATTCCAAATAGCCCTGAATATTCGAATAACCCCATTTTAAGGTAATAAAACGTTTTTTTTTTTTATAAACTCCTTTTCTTATGCAGCTAATGCAAGAAAATTAAGAATCAAAATACTAGTCACTTTTCATGTAGACTTAATTCTATAGGGGAAAATAAAGGATAAAAGATTATTTACGTACTGTAACTGATGGGAAATAGGTTATAAGGATAAAAAAAGCCTTTATGACCTTCTCCGCATTTTATACCTACTTGCGAACATCTCATGAGCTCCGACGAGTTGACGTTCCCTCAAGAGAACGTGTTTACACCAAGTTTTTCGTATTTTTTTGTAAAAGAAAATGTGTTTTCTACCGACCAGCGACGGCGGGAGTAGACAATCTGATTTTTCTTATACCGGGTGTCCCAAAACATGGTGATGTAGGTGAATTACCTACTTTAAATATTAAAAATAACAACTTTTATTTAAAGGAGACTTCTTTTTGTTTTTAACAGTAAGAAATACTGCATTTATAGATTTACAAAAGTCTCTTGCCTGATTCGAACAAACACAAAGCGAAAAAATATCAACCTGTATTTTTAGCCGACTGGGCGACAGCAAAGACAGGGTTATGTTTTTCACGCGTATCTATGTAACTATTTATCTATGTATTGTACTAAAGCCACGAAAAAAAAGGATTAAAACAAAGTATCTATACAGGGTGTAAACGAATTCTTGTAATTCCTTCAAACCACATGATCTATTAATGGTATAGATTAACCCCGCACGGGATTTAGATTGATTAAAAATAAAAATAAACTTTTTTTTTCAGTGATGTTTTTTTATTTGATAGAAAATTTCGATGCCATGCATAAATGAATGAAAGCAGGGCGACACAGCTGACGGGCACGACTAGCACGATATCGCTCCACGCAGTCAGTTAACTTGGGACGCTAAAATTACTCAGATACAGAATACCATGGTTCATTTTTTGAAAACTTTTTTTGTTGATTCTGAAAAAAAACCTTTGCTGAGTTAATCAGTGTCACCAGTAGATCACAAGGTTTGAAGGAATTACACGATTTCGTTAACATCCTATATATGTGGAATTCTTTATACCCTCGAAGCATCCCTACGGCTGGATGGATTTTAATGAATGAGGTGTCTATCGACTAGTCTATACCGTGCGATGGTGAAAGGCTAGGTTTTGTTTTTATAAAATTAAAATGGCGGTCGTGAAATACGAAACGGAGGGAGAAACAAAAATTGTTGTCGCCTACCATATCATGTGGGGTGTCGTTGAATAGATCTTTTAAAATCAATATGATGTTTCCTTGACGATTTTACAGCCATAAGCTCTGTTTAACAATTACACAACCTGAAAGTTGTGCAGGATCTACATTGCGGACTAGAGCTAGTGATGGTATGTTAAATGAGTTGCATATACATAGATAGATTTCTTTAAGCTTCATTAAAACGGTAGGTGTTTATAAATAGGTACGATATCTTGATAAAATATTACTTCTTCTTCTCTCGTGTCAGCACGAGCTATACGAAAATAGCTCATGCTGTGGTGACAAGATTAGCCAGTCAGCAAGGTTGGTAGCGGGGCTGACTGCCCAGGGTGCGCCGGACGTACTTAAGTATCGTCACTCGTGGAGGCTTTTTTCATGCACCCCAAACAATAATACTGGAAAGAGGTCAATAAAAATTTTTATTAAAGAAAACAAAAAACCCGACTGTTTAAAAAGCGAACTAAAAGTTGGTAAAAAGAGGATGTAAAAAAAAAGAACTGAAAAGATGTAAACAAGACATATAGGTTGTTAAAAAATCATGCTATCAAATCAAAACATGCAGTCGGAGGATACCTATGAATTATGTAATTCGCAAACTGACTGACCAAAAAACATACGTAGTCTTCGACTGCATGTTGTGATTTGATAGCATGATTTTTTGAAAACCTATAACGTCTTGTTTACATCTTTTCAGTTCTTATTTTTTTCTACATCCTCTTTTTCCCAACTTTTTAGTTCGCTTTTTAAGCAGTTGGGTTTTTTGTTTTCTTTAATAATTATTTCACCGATCAATAGGGTCAGTAATCAGGATCAAATCTCTCCAATAAATATTTATGGAAGACAACAAAATCTAACATTAACATTTCAATTTAGTGACACCACGGCAGCAATTTTACGTAAATACAATTTTACTAAAACACCTCTTAATTTGTTGTTAGTAGCTATTTCGAGGACGTCCTTCAATTTAAGACACAGTGGTTGTTCCAGAGATTTGATCCTTATTATTGATACTACAGATATTTTTCAACAGGCTCTATAAAATAAGGGATGGTACTGTTTCGCAGTTTTGTCTTTTCGATTCCAGGTTCAGAAAAAAAACTGTTTGCAGTATTTCTAACTTAAAAATAAAATGACCACCACCTTTAAGTAAAATTTGTTATCACTTCATGATCGTGCATTCTAGGACATCCGGTTGCCATGTAAAACGTCAGTATAACCATGCATTGATCGATATTTAAGCGTTTCATAACTTCATTTAACACTAATTAGTTAAAAGACTTATATAGAGAATGCTAGAGTTACGTGTTGACGATTTCCAAGTAAAGAAAATTATAAGGTAGGTATGTCGAGCACCGTGTAAAAAAGGTTCTATATTTCGGCACTGTTATTCCAAGCCTGGTTTTAAAAAAGCCAGTCATTATTGTAAAACAAAGGGAAAATATGAAACATGAACATACATTAAGCTTTTTATTTACATTTTGTATAATATCAAAGAGCTACAATCAGTAACGTTAATTTAATAGTGACTGATGTGTATAATACTGACACATTTAACTAAATAACCTAAGAAATAAAACTATGAAAATGAAATTTCGCTTAATAAAATACCTTTGCCATTTTTTAAGGCAATTTTAAACTAAATTATCACAGATTTTGTAAATTTTCTAAAACAGCCTTTAATTCAAGCTACATAAATATAAAAAACGATAATTACCTACTAGTTTGCACATAAAAACTACTCAGTAGTCGCTAACAAAATACTTACAATTTTTTTGGTCTAAAATTGAAATAGCAAACAATCTTAATGAACCTAAAAGACTACGTCTTTCATAAAAATATTGACTTAAATTATTCTAGCCTAAATCAGTTTGTACAGCGTTACTTAGTTTATTAAAAAATAGTGTTAATGCTTATTAATAACGTAAATAATAAAGTGCACCTCCCGATCGTTGGACTATCTGAAAATGAAATTGGGAACACTAATTAAGGCTGCAACCTTGTAATTAAAATAATTGCATTATAACCGAATATCGTATCCGAGCGTTTATTGGAAGCTTCTATAATTTCATTTATGTTGCGTTGAGAAGAGGTGAAAATAAAATTAGTGTAACCATTCATGGCCTGGACTTTATAAAGTTCAAAAACGTAATAAAATTATTTTACGGTACCTAGTGACATATTACAGATATTAATTTTACAGTAATTTATATAGTAATATATTTCTTTAGGTTTCGGTTTGTCATTTCGTAGATTTTAGAAAAGCCTAGAATTTGGATGTACGACAGTTTTTTTTGTATTATAACTTTCGTGACCCAAACGAACTTCGACTCGCGACCTCGCCGTGTGTTCAGCTCATGATTGGGTCCGAAACTAGTCGGGCAATCCCGAAAACTTCGACGAAAACTTCTTGATTTTTGGCACAGAACTGAAAACTACAAGAAAATTGTCGAAATTTGGGCAAAACCAATCCATATTATTTATGTTGACGGTGCATAGAAGTCAACTGTTGCTCCAAAGTCCAGATGCTCCAGATTTCTCATCAAATTGCTTTACTGCGTTCAACAATTTCCGCTAGGCAATATATGGCTCTAAAAATGCCCGAGATAAAGAACCTTAGAAACAAGATTAAAATAGTAATAGAATATTTACTGTTAGCTTGATGTTCCTGTGGTCTCTCCACTTCTATGCTAGCGCTGTGCGTCGGCATAAGACCTGCAAGTGTTAATAAAGTTTTACAGAGCAGCTAATTATCCTCCTTTACTACATCAGGTTACACGATAGGCAGCTGCTGCAGATTCGCAAATTAACCTGCAGTTTATGGTGCGTGCTATTATAATAGAACTTATGGATTATTACTACTCCGTTGGGGGACGGATTAAAAATACAATTCCATTCCAATTAGGGAAACCTTGTGCGGATACCAATCTCTCACGACGGAAAATTAACCCAAGCACTGTTTTGTTATTTGTAGTTCTTAAGACCGAGCTTTGTGAAAGAGCAATAAAATGAAATTTTACTAATTATTAATAGCATGGTCCTAGAGTACCCAGTGTCATGGTTCCATTACAAACATAAACTGTGTACAAGCATCCAGACTTCTAACAAATAACTATGATATAATAGATTAGAAATTCCATAAAAATATCCCAATACCAAATTCCAACCCTTCTATCACATTTTAAAATCCAATGTTTTCGTACCTGGGTAATAGACAGTAGTTCTATTAGTAGTGTAATTAGCTAACGGCAAGCTCAGGACGCAAACGAATTCCTCCCAGGGGCTGGTGACTTCATCATCATGAATCAGAGCCCTGGTCTCCACGGTGTACATGCCCCAGGAGTCCATCCTCATATCTGTGACTGCCCGCTCCAGGGGCTTGCTAAAAACAAAGGAAAGTTGGTATGTATACTATTAGCGGTTATATCAGGAAAATCTAGAAGCCATCGTATGCTCGCCTAACAACATAGAGATTATATTCAGCTCCTGACAATAGGGTATTTGATTGAAAAAATCTAATTAGTCCGTCAGTTACATTATCAAAAAATATTTGACCCGTATTTTTGCTTTTGTTACTAAACCAAAATTGACGAAGATACGACACTTTTAAAATTGGCAAAACTTCACAAGCAAGTACAATTTTTACTTGCTTCTGATGTCACAGGCCACTCTCGAGTTTAGATGCGTTTTATCTTTCCAAATATTCATAGATTTAAGAAAAGAAAAAATAGGTGTCCATTATTTTTCAAAACTCTAACTGGCGGACTAATTAGATTGGCAATTTATTGATGCTGTCAACATGCCTATTATGATTCCACCCTATTCCGGTGGGTTTCATCAGACACTAAAGAATGATAATTAACACAATGGACAGCATCATTCTTCTTTGCGCGGACAACTTCTGGGTAGAATTTAGTAAGCTCGGTGATTGTGGTAATGTTCTTAACAATCTATTTAGCGCTGGTCCTTAATGGATTGTTAGGAGTAAACGGTTACAGACTAAATTCCATTAAATCGTGTAAAACAGAAACTTTGTAATTAATGTTTTAACCGAAAGATTTAATAATGTAGGTACTACATTTAGACTCTACATTTTGTCTTTGGTTTTAAAGAAAGTAGATTCTTAATTAAGTTTAAAAACGCTAGAATTAATAAGAACAAGAAGTATAGTGTCGGTTTTATATTGGTCGGATATTACCAAAGAATACTCTATAAAAATGTGTGCCTATATTGGTCCAAATGCTGACTTTAATCTAAGCTTCTCGCCATTCAAAAGTTTAATCTTTCAGAAAGTTTATTGCTATAAAATTTTACTGTGTCTTGAGGGAATTGAGCAAGAAAAACTACGGCACGTCGGGTAAGACACGTCACTTAGAAATTGCCCCCGAGCGAGGTCGAGTTTGTTCACTAGTTCAGTCTTAAATTGAAGTTGTTATCATATTTTGTTCAATAAATGACAAGTAACAATAAATACAGCTCATTTAAAGCACGATAAATAAACTTCGACATAACTGTAAGTCTGGAGAGAACTTCTTTTATCTGGCAACGTTGGTATGTAAACATATTAGGTTTATGCAAACACGACACTTCCTTGTTAGAAATTGAGAAAGAACCATATTTATTTCTATGATAAATAACTCTTAACAAACATTTTCATCTGCATTTTGCATCAGTTCTGATCAGACGTGCACATAAAACCCATATGACAAGATCATCAAAATTACATCAAGATACGTGTAACAAGATCTCTTGACCTTATCTCAGTCTTGAATTACCCATAAAATTGCCGTCTGCCAGTCTGAGGATTTTTATATATTTTTCCGCTCCGGTCTCAGCTTCTGAATAAATACTTTATACCTGCTTTTATTAGTCCTGATAATTAACTTTTTTATTACCTTTTACAAGATTTATTTTTAATTTTCGGTTATGTCTTGTCGTTTATTCATGTAGATCTGGGATTAATGAACCGGGTTTCAACTCATCCACTCCGCGCTAAAAGCCTTTTAAAGGAATGTCTGATGCTCTTCCTGCTGATAGAATCCTTAAGGAGCTTTTTACGACACCCATAGGAAGTATATCTATTATTAACTTTCACGAATCTTGTGAAGCACCCATTATACCAATGTTATATACTGGTGTATCCATGCCGCAGGTATGTGATGTGCTTGTAATACGTCAGTACGTGTGTCAACTACGATTAGCCAGCACAATCCCATTCAACGTGGATTTAATTGATACCAATGCAATTAGCTTTCACTCGCCTTTGATCACCCTATAAAGGGACTCAAGCGAGATATAAGCAGATACCTAGGTAGGACTTACCCCTTAGATAATATAGTCATCACAGGTCTTGGGTACAAGTCTTCTGCGACGCATATTAATGTTACTAAAAAGACGTATTTTTTCTCCTGGGTGAAATGAAAGCTCTTACCCGGACCTGTGGAGGTAAAAAATAACCGTGAGTTACAGGAAACACTTCCGTAAAAATCTAATGAAAACAATTTGGATTACACAGACGAGAATATGTTTACTATAATATACTTCTACGTGCGTGTTTACGTTTCATTGTTTAGCAACTTTACAGTTACTGAAGCAAATGCTTTAAAATAGTGGAATTGAAAAAACAAACGTCGCTCGTACGTATTTACGATACTACAGATAATAACGCTTTTGCTATTGAGTGTTTTGATATGAAATTGAAAAGTTTCACACGCTACAGGCCAAACCTCAATCTAATTTTAGGTAGGTAAACCAGTTTGTCCTGCGTTGAACTAATTGGTCCAAACTGCGGTACGATAAACTAGGTTATCATATGCCAACCTAGGTGCTGAGTGCGTTTCCATCCTATCTATTAAACTATATATCTACTATGTCAAGGTATGTTAACTCACTTCAACACAATACTAGTTGCTAGTAGTTAGACTAAACTGATTGAAATTAGTCGAGTAAATTGGAAGATATTTTTAGTCTCGGTTTTAGTAGCACTTAAATAATATTCTGTTTATGGTAAAACTAATACGGACATTTGGACATCTTGAAATTAATAAATTTAACATACCTACTATTGGTACCTACAACATTGTAGCCGCGAGCGCTCTGTTGGGTTTAAGAGATTATGCATAGGTAAATATATTATCGTATATTAAGTGCCTATTATAATAATTCCCAATTACACATAATAATAATATAAACCTAACCAGTATAAACGGAGTTGTTGAATATTATTTACATTCTATTAAATAGGTAAAACAATACCTATTTATTTAGGACCGATTTAAATCCATATTTAATCCTTGTTTAGTTAACGTGTGGTTCATAACCTTTTGGGAGTTGTTACATCATTATAAATACCGTATTAATTGTTATTGTGTCATTAATTCCTAATTTTGGTAGGTATTATACACCATTATTGTAGCGCAAAGTGGATAGAAGAACTTTCATGGGAAATCATACTCTTTGTGCTTAATAACAATTAATTTTGTTCTACGACTGTTGAATTGTGAAACAAAAATCATTAATTCAAAACAAAATTTTCATCCCATTCTAAGTCACCGATCAACTTGATCAATTTTAATGTCAACATTATTGTATACAAGCTGTTGCCCACGGTTACACTCGCATCCTTGAGTAAATACTTCATGTATCCGAATAAAAACGATCCTATGTGTTAATCTAGGACATGGTCTATCTGTGTGCCAAATTTCATCAAAATCTGTTTAGCCGTTTGTGCGTGATTGAGTAATAAACATCCATACATCCATAGTCACAAATTTTTACATTTACGTAAAATATTAGAAGGATGTAGGATTTTGTGACTTCTTTACAATAATCGTTGAAAAAACATTGTTTATTATAAGTATTTAATAACCCCTGAAAGTTTTTCTAACCACTAAAATAGCACGATGTACTCGTATTCGATAATATAAGTGACAAGTAAAACCGCTCTGAAGTCAATTTAATATCTATTTCTGTGACGGCGAAATATCTTTTCGTTCGAGACATTTCGACGTTCACTGAGTTAATTTTCAGAAACTACAAGGAACATTACATTTTTCAATTTCGTGTAAAATTGTTTTTTAATTCCCGAATGTCCTAAGAATTGTTAGGAACCAGATTCTTTGTAATTAGTAAAACTAAAACCTTTTCCGAAATTTTATAATATTAACGGCCGATATTAATAACCGGTCTCAATCCAAAATATCTGGATTGATCTAGGTTTTTGACAGAAATTCAATACAACTAATGTCAAAAACCTAGATCAATCCAGAGATTTTGGATTGAGATCGGTTATTAATATCGGTCGTTACTTTGTAAGTATTATGTATCTATAATACCAATAATCATATTTATAGAGAAAATCCATTATCTTCTCTCTACAATTTTTCCGCATCTGACAGGATCCATAATGATCTCCTGTTTATAAGACATCTATTGTAACATTATGAATTGTGATTAGTAATTTAAGTATGTTAATTACTTACTGTATACTAACATCGATCTGGTCCGACTATCCTCCGCTATAAATGTAGACACGACACACGTGTAGTTACCGCTTAAATGTGTACCGGGATTTATTATTTTAATAGCTCTGTAGGCTTGTAAAGGCTCTTCTGAAAAATAAAATAAAATAAATAATTGTGTAGTTGCATAAAAATAACTTGACTACAATGTAATAAGCGGACGTATCTGGTTAATGAACAAATCAAAATATGTTTTCAATAATTACGTTTACACAATATCAATCAATCGCTTACAAAATATAAGTCAATCGGTTTGATTAAATAATAACTATGTATATTCGAACACTCACTAAATCAAACTGTAATGAATTCGTAAATGGGACATGTCGAATACAAAGATAGAAACAGAAAAGATTTCTCCGTAGTGTTTTTACGACAAATGACAAAGGTATCATTTATCCTAATAGTCTCACTATTTCACTAACCTGGATTATTTAGGACGATGAACTCGGTGCTTTTGTCTTTATGCTTTAGGTTATTAAGTTACTCGTATATACTGCAATACAATATTCTGTATGTTTTCACCGTTCTGTATTTACTTACCTGAGATTTTAAAGCTCATATCGACTTTTCCTTTTAAAAGTCCAATGAATTGAGGTTGCAGCGGTGGTATCCATTGATAAACGAGGCCGGTGGAGCCGTTGAAGAACCACTTTATGACTAGTCCAGGGCCTGGAGTTTCGCCTGTGCTGTAGTCGCAGTCCAGGATGACTGACTCTGTGCCCAGCTCCACTAAAGCAGGCACGTCTAAACGATTTATATTCACTGCTATACATTCTGCGAACAATGCAATGACTAAATTAAGCGTCAAAGGAATTTTACTTCATGGAGTTAAGCATATTGAAATCGCAATATGCATTAGATCAGGAGCCCAATTCTACTAACAGAAACGTTTATCAATTGCAACTTAATCGTTTATTCAGACAGTTTTCGTTTGCAAAAACTATCAAATTGTTTGACAACAAAAACAAAACCAAAACGATTCAATTACAATTGATAAAAGTTTCTATTAGTAGAATTGGACCCCTGTGTACTTTTCGCTCAGAAAGAATAAAGGTTAAAATTGAAATTGTATAATATTATTATCTAGCTCTCTATGGACTAATAGCCCTCAAGCTAACCTCTGTTCCCTCGTTAGGGTTCCGTACCCAAAGGGTAAAACGGGACCCTATTACTATTAAGGCTCCGCTGTCCATCCGTCCGTCCGTCTGTCACCAGGTCAACCGTGATATCTATCACGGTTCATGAGAATCTGTGAAAATTTCAACTGTCTATCTAGACAGTTGAAATTTTCACAGATGGTATATCTCTGTTGCCGCTATAATAAAAAATACTAAAAAACAGAATAAAATAAATATTTAATTGGCTCCCATACAACAAACGTGATTTTTTTGCCGTTTTTATAGATAATGGTATGGAACCCTTCGTGCGCGAGTCCGACTCGCACTTGGCCGGTTTTTTGTCCACTCGTGCTATTCGTGCGTATAGGTAAGTATTTTTTTTTCACATTGTACAAGTTATCTTGGCTGTTTTGATCGATTAAAGCATGTTATTTTTGTTCGACAAGACGTACAGGTTGATAAAGTTTTGTTTATCTTTATTTCAAAGTATATTTTATCATAAATCTTATACATATTATGTACATGTACGACAGACCGTTTGACATCGATGGATACATTTTTAAAGGGAAGGGTTCTGACAGTAATCTCGTCTTCAATGGATTAGATACGCACACGCAGGCTTTAGGTCTATATCTCGTTATGACGGTTTAAGCTCTCTCAAAGATATGTGACAAGCTCATAGACAGCTGTGTCATAGTAGCTTCAATGTCTCTTTTGTCTTTTTCTTGTTGTGATACTAAACACTAAATGTATAATGTAATATTATCAAAAGAAAAGTCGGAAAAAGCAGCTCAAATATTCAGAGCACTTTTATCTCCGCATAAAGTTCTTGGAGAAGTAACGTACCTTCAAATATTTTAAAGTCACGTTTTAACCTACAAAAGTTATGGGTACTTAGGTTCCATAACCTATCCTACCTAACCGGGTATTTCACATAACAAAGTGAGAATTATTCTCACCTTGTTATGAGAGGATTTCTTAACAAATGCTCACTGTGATGGACTCAAAATATGTTTGATATTTTTATTGGCTTATCCTGTCACTTGTTAATCCATCACCTATTGCTATGACGTCATCAATAGGCTGTGAGAGATACTAACCCTTGCCTTCAAAGATAAGGTTCAGGCGTGAAGGTTGTTCTACGCATAAAAAACTTAACACGCATTCTGATTTAGATAAAAATATTCGTGTAAAAGCAGCAGTATTATATTGCTCACATTTATTCCTTTTGTTTTCAACTTTAACATTAATTAAGTAACATAATTAACTTGATGAGAACAAAACCAACGTTACAACGTAATTAGGGTTCCGTACCCAAAGGGTCAAACGGGACCCTATTACTAAGGCTCCGCTGTCCGTCTGTCCATCTGTCCGTCTGTCTGTCCGTCTGTCACCAGGCTGTATCTCATGAACCGTGATAGTTAGACAGTTAAAATTTTCACAGATGATGTATTTCTGATGTCGCTATAACAACAAATACCTACTAAAAAACAGAATAAAATGAATATACAAGGTTAGTCGGAAAGGGGGTACTAATCCGAAGCCCACTTATAGTATCACTGAGGACTGTTTGTAAGCAAGTGTTAAAATTTCAAAATTCGATATTTTTTTTGTCAAAAAAAAATGATTTTTATTTTAGTTTTTTCAAAAATTCTTCATCCCTACTTTAGTTACAAATTCAGAAAATGGTGCTTCTAATTCATGACCCCAAATGTGACCTAAAATGTAAACACAGCTGATCATAACTAGGGATAGATAGATTTTAGAGTTTTTTTTTTGAGATTTTTGAACAACTGTTTCTCTTAAACTATTGAGTTTTGGGAAAAGTTGCAGAACAAAAGTTATTCATTATTATGTGTACTTTAACACCCTTTCGGATTAGTACCCCCTTTCTGACTAACCTTGTATAAGGGGGAGCAAATAAATCACGTTTGTTGTATGGGGGCCCCCATACAACAAACGTGATTTATTTGCTCGTTTTTGCTCGATACTGATAACGGTAACAGGTAGACGCTTGAAATATTCACAGAATATTTAGTTATTCACTTTAAAAATAAATAATTAAATTAAAATAAAACAAATATTTAAGGGGGGCTCCCATACAACAGACATGATTTTTTTGCCGTTTTTATAGATAATGGTACGGAACCCTTCGTGCGCGAGTCCGACTCGCACTTGGCCGGTTTTTTTTATTTGACCGGCGCGGCGTACAAACAATAATTATTTCTTATGCTTTAGAATTAAAGCTTAACCGTGTGAAAAAAATATAATTCATTTTGTTAATATTGCAAGTGGTTTCTAACAAAGAACAGGGGGGGGCAAGATATTATGTCACCCCTTTGATGAAACATAATTATTTCGTTTTATATTCGTAATCATAACTGCAAGAAGACTGCACATCCAGTTGCAACTGTAAGCTATACAACTGCCATATGCAGTTAGAAGGCAATTGACAACATTTCAAAACTGACACGACCTTAAAACAAAAATACCGTTTCTTTATTTTCGTATCCTGAGTTCAAATATATATTTTTTTAATTTTTTTATTTCTTCATTTCTGAGAAAAATAATGAAAATCAAAAAACATGTGATGACGTCACATAAACGGTGGAATGAAGAGTTACCTTTGCCTATGCATTCCAATATTTTAGATTAAAACATTTAATGTCAAACAAGACATGTCAATGTCACGTATGAAGTTAAACAAGACAAGTGGTATATGACAGTGACATCTAACTAACAGTTTTTTTCTTAGAATAAGTACTAAAGCATAGAAGCCGCCTCAGTACTTGAAAAACGTACAGGGGCATCTGTCAAATAAGAGCAATTTCGAGATTTTGAGCCAAAGCCAAGCTACCAAATTAAATAGCCCGCCACTAGTACCGCCTGTCAGACGGCAACGACATTTTAAATTTTGTCGTATAATACTTGTGTCAGTGGCGCGGTGATTTGAAAAAATATTTTAGTCTAGAATTTATATTTAATTAATTGTGTTTTGTATATGTGCACATTTTTCTTATAAATAAGAGTGTGCGCTACGTCCTGAATAGTAAAAAAATGTAAATCTCGCAAGGCATGTACAAAAAATCAAAGTGAAAATATCAGTTTCCACAAGTACGTAGTATTTTTATGTTTATTCATAGATTTTCCTTTAAATATATTTCATTATACATTAAATAAGTAAAAGTAAGACATTACCTTTTAGAAGAAGTAAAATAAATAAGTATAAACTATCTAAATCTTATCTATTTATCAATATGAATATTCGCCAAAGAAATTATTAAAGGGGTGCGAAAATTGTATCGATAAATCTATCGACAACGTGATTTTTGTGTTAGGTTTAATTAATTAGGTATTTATACTTTTTTTTTCATTTAGGTTTCCCTGTGACGAATATTTTCGAAATAAATTGATTGCCGTGGTAGCTCACGAAATTGGTTGGGTTCCAAGAAAGCACCACAGAATTTGCTCCAACCATTTCACTTTATCTTCTTTTACTCGTTCTGGCAAATGGCGGAGACTGAAGGAGGACTCTATACCAACATTATACCTTCAATCTAAATTTAAAAGCCTAAGTTCTTATTGAATTGCATGTCTACAGGAAGTAAAAGAATTCGAGTAATTTCTTTAAAAAAAATTGGGACAGATTAACCCCGCACTGGATTTAGCTTGATTGAAAATAAAAAAATAAAAATCTTTTTTTTCTTGCAACATTACGTTCGACATCTTCTTTCGGCCATTCATACAATAGACTATTTCAGATAATATTTCATTGTCTTGTTTATCTTTCAAATAAATGCTGTTAATACAGTCGTAATCTTCAAGCCTGATAGATAAAATAATTAGGAGAACAGTGAATCTAAACAAAATTAACGTATTAAATAAACGATGATTAACTTACTTCTCAATCAGTTTGCATTTGGTGCCACTAAATTTTACACCTCTTTACCGTAATTATCTTTAAAATCTTGTATTTTTAGGTATGCAGTTTTTTTATAGATAGAGTGATTCAAGAGGAAGGTTTTAAGCTATTAAACGCACACGTGCGAAGCCGGGACGGGTCGCTAGTTATATATAAAACAATCATTATTTTGTTTAAAATTTCCAGCGCCTCGAAATTTACAACTTACCTGAGACCACGTGGCGCCGTTCTAGTGACAGAAAAAAACGTGCATGTCCAAGTACATTACAAGGAATACTCAATAATAATGTATTTAACTTTTGTGAAGCTTTTAGTAATTGCAAATTAAATAATAGACATTTATACTTAAACGATGACTTTATTTATTGATAGCGATAATAACAGGACCAGTCGAAGTGATGATGCTCGGGAGAGGCCTATGTCCAGCAGTGGGCATCTTTCGGCTGAATAATAATGATATTATAACTTTACTTTTGTCATTATAACTTTCTAAGAAGTAAGTATTTATATGTACTATGGCAATATCCGGCATGGCTGTTATTTGGTTAACACAATCATAGTCACCTTCTTTCGGCCTTACAATACCACTTCAGATATTTCGTAATATACATTATACGATGACTTTATTTTATCGATAGCTATAGTCTAATAGTGTGAATACCCTCATCCCTAGTCTCTGTACAAAAGGTTACAAAATTAATTTTTATGGCCTGTCAAAAGTTTATCTTTCCCGCTCTGACAACAGCGAGTCCGCCATATGAGTAAATAGCATGGCTATATTTTGATTCGTTTATGCTAAGTAGCGCTCCTTCTATGCTTTAGTACTTATTCTAAGGTTTTTTTGACTCACAGTAAAGCAAAGTTTAGATCGCCATTCCACCGTATGTATGACGTCTTTTGGCGCATACGTCTTTTTAGAATACGCCGAATTTCAAAGTTGAAATTATGAATAAAAAGTACATAATTTCGAAAAACGGAAAAATACGGGTGCCCTGGATTTGGATTTACTTTTATGTAACGTAATAATACATGCAGGTTAAAAATATGAAATGTTGTCAATTAGGATGTAGGCAGTGCAACAACGTGACAATTACCGACTGGGTGTACAGTCCACTTGCAGTTATGATTTCGAATACATAAAATAATCAGCCCATTACTGTCCCACTGCTGGGCACGGACCTCTTCTCAGAATGAGAAGGGTTTAGGCCATAGGCTCAATTTTCACCGCCGCGGAATGGAATGAAACTTTAAGTCAATGGTATAAAGTACAAACTAAATACGAGCCAAAAAAGGTCGCGAGGATTCCCTGGAAGACGCGCGACCTTTTTTGGCTCGAATTTAGTTTATACTTTATAGGGGAAGGGGGGGCATAACGGGGACGTTAAGGGAAAACAACAATAAAAGTATAAACAAAATGTATTTATTAATTAAAAGTAATAATAGCACTTTGTTTACTTATTAAATTATCATTTGGCATAGAATTTGGTGCAGTAACTAATCAAATAAAGTTTTAATTTTAATTTTACGAAACCCTTGTGAAAACTTCATCGTGCCCCAGGGTAGGGGCAGCATGGGGTACCCAACTCGGGGCAGTATGAGGTTGATGGTTATTTTAGTCACAGGTGAATTTCTTCTGGATTCTCGTCGTCATCACCAGCACAGGCTGTATGACTTCAACGTCCACATAACTGGCAGGCCACCCAACCCTCCGAAGTCTTCAAATAAGTATGCTTCTTGTCAAGGCAGTAGGCATAAGGTTCCTCGTCTACGTTTTCTACACCGGAGTGAGCTTTTTAGGTCTTCTGCTTTTCTGAGTTTTTCTTCAACCTAGGATCATTCGGATTGGAACACTTCTTCGTCTGTTTGAGGTGTTCTCGTTATTCGAGATCTCTCTTCTCTTGTTCGGGGTACCCCATCGTGCCCCATAGCGGCGTCCCCGTTATGCCCCCACACTTAACGTTATTTAAAATAACGACCAAAAAAAACGAATCGACAGTTATGAGTGATTTTGTTCAAATATATCAATAATTAATATCCGTACAAAAAAACAATAAATAAACAATAATAATAATGTAAACACTCATCTTTTTATATGTGTTTCCGTAATCACTCAAAATTACATGAAATCACGTCGAAAAAAGTTTTTTGTCGTAAAAAACAAACGCGTGCAGATTGGTCGCCGATCACTGTCAGTTTGAAGACTCATGTAAAATGGTCGCCTATGAGTTACAACAACAAACGTGTAGTGTGTGTCGTTACTTGTTTTTGTTGGTGGCCCCGTTGTGCCTCGCGACCCCGTTATGCCCCCCTTTCCCCTACAATTGACATAAACTTCATTATGCTATGTACAATTTCGTCGCTTTTATTCCATTCCGCGGTGCGGGTTGGCGGACTACATACATCATCTAGAACTTTATGGAGCCCTCTCAGGCGTGCAGATTTCCTTACGATGTTTTTCTTCACTGTTAACGCAAATGATAATCATATTCTGATCTGCATGAATTCGAAAAGTCAGAGGTGCGGGCTGGATTTGAAATCGGACTCTCTTGCATGGAAGGCAAACGTTCAACGGCTAGGTTTTCACTGCTTATCTGCTGCTATATGATTTCGAAAACGAAATATGTTTCATCAAACGCGGCGTTAGATAAGTATTAACTCCCCAGGCCACGCCTACCTTACGTCAAGCGTAATAGGCAACTAAGATATTACGTGACGAGGATGGGCAGCAGCCTACGTCTGCGTCTGCTGATAACAACAAACTTCAATCACCAATCCGTCAACCAAACATGGTGATTATGGCTCACTTCATTGCGTTTACGGTCTGAAATTACGTTAATAACGGTGTAGAACGCATGCGTACTACCTCATTTGCACTGAGTGACTCCACACGTTTGTGGAGCTGCATTTTAATTAATGTTGTGTATAATTTAATTACCATTTACGTTAATTGCGGGTGTAATGAACACAATTACCATAATACGACTCTATGTCCATAATTTATTAAGTCACTCCATTAAAATTAATATGCAAACTGAACAATTACTGAATTACCTATTAGGTAATAGCATACAATTGAGCTTAGATGAACTAAATCGTAAGAAAAAGATAAAGCTTATAAAAAAAATATGCAAGTAGTTGGAATATAAAATTTACTGACGCTAATGTAAACAAACAAACGGCTTTGATGAGTTGACGCCGTCGACGTCCCCTGTTCATTAGCCTCTATTACTCAAATTAACTTAAATTACAAGGGAAAATACATAAAAAGACTTTTCCTTCGATTTATAGAGGCATGATCGAAAAAAACAATTAAAATATAATTTATCGAAAGAATGTTCCGTTACGCCTAAATACTTCGATCTATTGTACTTCTTTTCTTTGATAAAAGGTTTCTGAAAAATCTTTCAGTACCTAGAGAGCTTTTTGAATTATCGGAATTCCACGGATCGATCCTTTGTTCTTAGTTCGCCTAGTTTACTGGAACACAATTAGGTATCACAGTCGGATGAAGGCAGATAGACAGACGGGTTGGTCGCAGACGACAAGAACATTCCAATTCAGTACGCGAGCTTGAACATTGGCATATGCTTAATATAGTAGTCACGTGACATGTAACATGATACCGAACCCAAATCCAATACAATCAACGAAAGTGTTCCAAACTCGATCATATAATACGATAACCAATGTATTTATGTCATTGTATAATTTAACAGGATTACATGAGGAATGCTTTTGTACACAAAAGCAAAATATGTATTTAAGGGGCATAAACGAGAAATAAAATAAGATTTATTTTCAGTTCATCATTCAGCTGAAAGACGTCCACTGCTGGACATAGGCCTCCCCAAAGCATGGCCCCGGTTTGCCATAATCGCCACACTTGGCAGACGGGTTGGCGATCGCAGTATCGTTGTTAAAGTACTCAGAGAACGCTGCTGCCCATCCTCTAGTGAATCCCTTAGTCGCCTTTTACGACACCCATGGGAATAGATAGGGTGATGCTATTCTTTACGTCCGGCACCACACGGACGTGTTTTCAGTTAAAGTAAAGATTTAGATTGAACGTGTTAATAAATAACTTTATGGGCTAACGTACCATCGTGCATGATGGACGTCATGTCTGTACATGAGCCAGTTAATCATATTTTGTCAGTCATTTCCTCTCAAGCGATAACTCGTGAAATGCTTCAGAGAGTTGTATGATGCAGCATGGTGAACGTCAGCTGCTGCTCTGTGGGTGAGTGGGGCAGAGGCAGCCCTCAAAAACGTAACTCCTTTTTACATGTTTTGCCAAAAAACAACTTCAAAGTTGAAAGTATTCTGCGAAGAAAGTTTGACCAAGTGCAGTGAAGTATTAAATATTTGAAAATATAATAGTTTAGCGGGAAAAGACACAGTGCTTCCTACACAGCATAATGATTTTCAGCTCTACGATAGCGAGTGCTATCGACGCTTTACAGCTTTGCCGCCGAAATACAGAAAATCAACATCCACATCATCAACAGAAGCAGCGACTCCCTCAGTATGACCGTATTCATTTAAAACATACATAAAAATTATATTTTTAAATTCAATATGTATAATAAAATAAATAAAAAAGTATACATTTAAAAAATTTGCTATTTTAATAATTAAGTATTAACGTGATTGATTTCTATCCAAAGAGCGTTTATTTAAATATTGCTAATTGTCACTCGCCCAAGTGTACCGAAAACGGTACGGCCGCCATTGTTTATCTATTGTGTCTAGAATTACAGTACTACACAGGTTAATGAGAATATTAATTATAATATATGATTGGTACCTACATATAAGGGCGCGTGCATGAAGCCATTGCGAATAACTGTAGTTACGAGTATGTCATTTCCTCTCACTTGAAAATGTGTCAGATGATAGTTTAAATGCTATTTTGAATAAATAAAAACGTCAGCTGGCTCTATGTTGGTGGAAAGCCCGTCAGCTGACGTATTTAAATAAGCGATCGGCGCTCACGTCTGACTCCCATGCTCCACCTTTCACTGCATCAGCTGACGACCTTTCCACCAACATAGAGTCAGCTGACATTTTTATTTATTCAAAATAGTATGTAAACTATCATCTGACACATTTTCAAGTGAGAGGAAATCACAGAACGAAAAAAAATTTTTTGCATGTTGCTTTGACCAGCTGACGTTTAATCCACCACGGTACGGCCAGCTGACTTTTTTTTATCTTCGAATAATTGCGTTAACTATCATTTAACTTTTCAGTCGGGAGGAAATGACTGAAAACATTTTTTTTACGTGATTGAGGGGCTGCTCTGCCCCACCCACCCACGGAGCGGCAGCTGACGTTCACCATGCTGCATAATACAACTGTCTAAAGCATTTCACGAGTTATCGCTTGAGAGGAAATTGGTCCGGAAAATCTGTTGCTGGCTCACGGACTATGAGGACGTCACGGACGCACGTCGGTGCTGGATGGCAATCCCCACAGTATTTGATGCTTGTTCTGCCTAGCCTTTGCCTAACTATGATGGGGTCAGCTTCCGATCTAACCAAATACGGCTAAATATCAGTATTTTATACTGAGCGACTGCCATTAGACCCCCGAATTCAATTAATGGGGCAATTTGGGTATTGGATCCTCACTTAGCTTTATTAAAAACCTGTTAAATATCATATGTATTGGTATTTATTTATAGTTTGCATAACTTCACTCCTAAAAGTATTAAACCTCTTCTAAATATCGTACTATTTACTTTAATTCATTATTTGTTTATTTATACTTCTATGCACTATTATGATGGTAGATATGGCGGACTTAATGCCATAAGGCATTCTCTACCCGTCTTAGAATAAGAACTTATTCTAAGCTACCCGTCAACCATTATGACGTATACATATACAAAGGTATGTAATGAAGTAAGAAACAAACACCTACTGAAACTGTAGTCTTTGATAAGCCGAGAAACAATATATTGGAAACCAAATCAAACATAAAAGTAATAAAAACAAAACGTGGTTACTATCTACAGAAACTTCTTTGAAATATATTAATTATGGATAGGTAACTGAAGAAAAGTATACATACTCTTCTTATCTAGGATACAAACTATTGCAGTGCTCTATCTATGTTAGCAAAGTAACAAAGCTATCGATTCGTTTGTTCAATACCTACTACCTGATTCATAATCGTGAACAATACAGGGTGTTAACGAATTCGTGTAACTCCTTCAAACCGCGTGATCTACTAGTGACACTGATTGACTCAGCATAGTTTTTTTTTCAAAATCAACAAAAAAAAGTTTTCTAAAAATTTACCATGGTATTCTGTATCTGAGTAATTTTAGTGTCCCAAGTTAACTGACTGCGTGGAGCGATATCGTGCTACTCGTGCCCGTCAGCTGTGTCGCCATGCCTTCATTCATTTATGCATGGCATCGAATTTTTTTATCATATATAAGTGTAAAAAATAAACTTTTTTTTTTTAATCAATCTAAATCTCGTGCGGGATTAATGTATACCATTAATAGATAATGTGGTTTGAAGGAATTACACGAATTCGTTAACACCATGTATATAAAGCAAACTCCGGAAATAATGTTACAGTAATCTATAATTAAAATGTGGTCAAGAATTCTAAAAGGAAATGCATACCTAATCAGTTTTCTAATCACATAAGATGAACAGAACACGTAATGCAAAACCGATATTCATATTATGAAAGAAAGCCTCGCAACGCAACGGACTAGGACCCCATCGAGATCAAAGAGATTAAAAATATATTATTAGGTAATCCCTTTGATCCGAATGGTCTGCTTCAATAGCTCTTATGTGAAAGCAATGTGAAGCACATAATATGACGTTCGATACGGTTTAATATCGAAAAAATCCATCTTTCTTTTTGTTAATCACGTTCCATGACGTACGTATGGCTAAATGTTCGGTGAATACAAACGATACTATTATGTTTCGTTACAGTATATTTCTTTTCTCTGAACAAGAAAACTGTACAAGAAAACTACAGAAGGCAATTCGTGATATTTGTTGTTAGTTCACGGAATATTTTTTGCACCGATTCGACTTAATAAAAGTGATACGTAAAATCGGTGCAAAAAAATATTTCCAGAACTATTACACTTTCTGCACGAGATAAATCTAAAATTCTGTCGCTGGTGCTACAAAAATCACCCGTTAATTATTGAGAATATCGAAATTAGTAGATACGTATACATTTGCACAATAATTATAACTAGTATCACCTGTGGTCGAAATTTGATCACTATTTTATCTCTCTTTAGTGTCGGTTCCTCATGTCTGAGGATCGTGGTCAGCAGTAGGGTTGCAATTGGAGCGGATGATCTGCCTCCACCGGTTCTGTCCAGCGCGTCTCTTACAACTAACTGTGTAGAATTTGGATGACGACGAGTCTTTTATTTGATCGGTCCATCTTGTTTGGTGAACGACCGCGCGATCTTTTACCTTCGGTGTTCCCAACCACAATAATTTTTTCCAAATATTCGTCGCCTCTGCGCACTGTGTGGCCAAAGTACGTAAAGAATACGTTGTCGGCATAAGGTGGACAAGCGAGTTTTTATTCGGAGCTGAGTCAGGATCGATGCATTTGTGCGTTTCGCAATCCAAGGTATTCTTAGCATTCGTCTCCAACACCACATCTCGAATACATCAATCCTTTGTCTTTCTCGGGCCAAGATTGTCCACGTTTCTACTCCTTACAGGAAGATAGGGAATACTAGGGCTCGTATCCATCTGATCTTGGTTTTGATACCAATTCCTCTCTTCTTTCAGATGATGTTCAGTCGGGACACTCGGGACATAGCAACTTTTGCCATCCCGATCCTCCTTTTTATCTCGGGGACACAGCTGCCGTCATTGTTGCCGTCATTATTTTATAGACACACGTTTTTTTTTGTGCATATCTGTATCACATTGACTTTCGAATCATATAAGTTTCATTCCTCAGTTTTCATTGAAAGATTTTCACGTATTGATACAATGATAATTACGATTGGGTTCGGAGGCTGCAACGAGCTTAGTGCTAATAACCCCATGCTGCCAGCACTGATCCGCCTGCCTAATGTGTTGATTAGGATTAGTCCTAATCAACACATTAGTACCACTAACAACTAGTAACCACTAACAGTAACTGATGCGGACTGTTAGTGGATCCAATGTCTATAGTATCCAGTTTGAGGCTGACTAGTACTGAAATGTATCACAGTACGTACACTATTTCTCATTGCTATACACCACGGGTGGGCAAACTAAGCCCGCGGGCCAACTTCGGCCCGCAAATGATTTTAATCCGGCCCGCCAACCCTCCCTTTTAGAGCAAGTGCCATAGCCATAATTATAAATCTTCGTTTTGACGGAACGAAATGCTTTTTTTTTATTTTGGCCCCCTTCGAAGTGTCTTGCGTTTTTCTGGCCCCTGATGAAAAAAGTTTGCCCACCCCTGCTATACTCTGTTCACCGAAAGATGAGTCCTACACATGGCAGTCGTTTCGTAAATTGTAGCCTCAAGGAGACTGCTATAGACTGCTACGAGTATAGCTGCATGCTGTGTATATCGCATCGTATTGTACACTATGCTCGTATCATATTTCTTGTATTATTAGGATAAACAGTGTAACAATTGTAGATAGGCCAATCTATACATATAATAAAACAGTAAAAAAACTGTGTCTGTACATTGAATATATTAAAAAAAATTGAGGGGAGTTTAGAAACAGTAATAGAGCACGAATCCAAAAAAAAAACTGTCTGTGTGTCTGTTTGTTTGTACACGCTAATCTTCGGAACTACTGGACGGATTTGAATGTTTTTTTTTTGTTGTATAGGTATTAAGTCTGGGCAATATATAGGCTATAATTTATCTTGGAAACTTGAACACCTGATGCAGAACCGCAACAGACCAGCTAAACTATTAAAGATACAAAAATGGTACTGTAGCAAAAATTGTTCCACGTGATGAGCATTTTCTGCTGAGAGAATAAATTTGAAGATCTGGAACACCCGATGTGGAACTCCAAGAGCCCAGCTACACTATAACATATATAGGAATGACGTCTTAGCAAGAGTTGTTCAGCCTGATGAGCACTCTCTGTTGACTTATAAAAATTGAAGATCTGGAACACCTGTTGTGGAATTCCAAGCGCCCAGCAACACCATAACACATATAGGAATGACGCTGCTGAGAGAATAAATTTGAAGATCTGGAACACCTGATGTGGAACTCCAAGAGCCCAGCTACACTATAACATATATAGGAATGACGTCTTAGCAAAACTTGTTTAGTCTGATGGGCATCTCCTGTTGACTTACAAAAGTGAAAGATCTGGAACGTCTCAAATCATCTCGCGCATCCCGTTGTTTTCCCTTCCCCGGGCTCTTAGAATTCGACATCAGACGTTTCAGATCTTCGACCCCGTTGTCGCTGGCATAAGCAACAGGATCCGCGTACGAAGTCGCGGGCAGAAGCAAGTAAATAAATAAATAAAACAGAAAAAACGTTAACGACATCTTCAAAAACTGGAAAATAGCTATACAAGGTTAGTCAGAAAGGAGGTGCTAATTCGAAAGGGCGTTAAAGTACCCATAATATTGAGTAAATTTTGTTCTACCACTTTCCCCAAAAGTCAATAGTTTAAGAGAAATATCTGTTCAAAAATTACATAAAAAATATGCTAAATTCCATCTATCCTCAGCTATGGGATGGGGTCACGAATTAGAAGCTCCATTTTCTGAATTCGTAACTAAAATAAGGAAGAAGAATTTTTGAAAAAACTAAAATAAATATTATTTTACATGGAAATAAAAACTATCGAATTAAAATTTTAACACTTGCTTTAAAACTGTCATCAGTGTGATACTTTAAGTGGCCTGCGGATTAGTACCCCCTTTCCGACTTACCTTGTATAAACTACGTTTTGTTTTTTTTAAATATTTGATAAAAAAAATGTAGAGAAACGTCAGGAATCAACATAAATGGTGAAAATGGTATAGTAAAATATCGTCAGCAAAATTATGAAAACTCCACATAAGTATAATAATTAATTATAGTTGCAGTAAACGGTAAGCGATACAATTATTTTAGTTGCACGTGGTGATTTTTTTATGAAACTAATAGAAATAACTTTGACAAAATGCAAAAAAGGACGTTGAATTAACAGATTCTTCAACATTGCACGGATTAGATCCTAGTCTAAGAATCATACCTACTAAAAGGAATTTCTTTTCAAGTTTTATTGTTGTCATGTAGTTACTTAATAGAAAACACGAAATAATGATCGTATACAATGAATCGACAAGCTAATACTTTGGTGTAGCGGCTTATGAATAAAGTATTAATCTTAATGAGAGTAAGGACACAAATTGATGGGAGAACAACGCAGACCTAATAAAAGAGAATCTGATTCACGTTGCCTTTGTGGAATAACGTTCGTATTTCAGTTGCCGGCAACAGAGAATAAGTTAATCTCTTTGTTTGCGAGCCGTAATTATTTTCCTCTGAAATAAATTCTCCCCTTTTTAGCTTTTAGCTCAACGATCAAAAACTGAATACATTTCTTTGTGTCACTGCTAATTAATTATCGTGACCTTACAGACAGTAGCGACAGATATTTTTTTGTTTTTTTTCTGATTGTTTTGGTTAATTTGGCTTCCGTAATATTTTCTTTGTATTACATTATACAAAGGTATTTTAGTTATATTTTGTTGTTGAATTAATTGATGTGGCGGGGGTAGCGGGCTAATGACGTCACATTTGGTGAATCAGGTTTCGTTTCATATTCGTAATCTGCACATCTGAAAGCCAATTCTCGTAATTAAAAACGTTCAAAATAGAGTTTCGATCTAGTCTCAATCTCATAAATATGACATAGTATTCTTGTTTGTTAACAAACAACGTCAAACGTGAGATTATATTTAAATGAGATTGAAAGTTGACTGAAGCCAAAAGGGTATTCTGGTTACATTACATTATGTACTGAGCCATTTTGACAAGTTGGAATTCTCATTTATTTCTAGAATTTTAGTCTATGACTGTTGATATCGGTAATAGATTTTAAGTTGACTGAACTAACATTATATCGAGATAGCTGAGATGACACTGAAATCGGACCGAACTTTAAGTGTACCAGAATACCATTATTTATTCAATTCATAATTTAATCTCAGTTCGGTCAGTCAACCTTTAGTCTTACTTCAAATTAATTACGAGAATTGGGCTTCTGGTCGGTAGTTGTCACGCCGTTACTGACTACATAATACTTACTGCATACGTAATTGTCTTCAAGCTGCATTTGGCAGCTGCATAATTGCATATCCCTACTAATATTATAAATGCGAAAGTAACTCTGTCTGTCTGTTACGCTTTCACGCCTAAACCGCTGAACCGATTTCAATGAAACTTGGTACAGAGATAGTCTGGAACCTGAAGAAGGACATATAGGCTACTTTTATCCCGAAAAATACCGATTACGCGATAAACGACATCCACGCGGGCGAAGCCGCGAGCGACTAACGCGACATCTTACGTAGGCGGTATAAAGCGACACGAATTACGAAGCGATGCGATGCGGTGACACGCGATGCGGTGCGAAGCGGCGGCTTTGTCCTACGAGCTCGCGGACCGCTCGCCGCGCGCCGCCGTTAGGGATGAGACGTATTTACGCTACCACGTTTTAAAACCAGGGCTTCACTTCGAAGAAGGGCGCCCTGGTGCGGACGGGAAATACTTGCAAGTATGAAAGTATTTGCTAGTCAGACGCGGCAGAGGTGAAACACACCAGAGTTGAAAACACTTGCATAGGAAATCGATCCATGTCACCCTATAAATAAGGAGCAAAATCGTATTTCCGAAAAAAATACTTAGAACTGCCAAGTATTTTTTTCGCAAATAGGATTATGCTCCTTATGACCATGAAAATACGGATCAATTTCGTATGCAAGTATTTTCAACTCAGCGGCGGCGGGGCGCACGCTTGCGCTGCCACGAGCCCCGCGCCCTTGGTTTCCACAGTTGGAAATACTTGCATAGGAAATCGATCCATGTTGTCATATAAATAAGGAGCACAATCGTATTTGCGAAAAAAATACTTTCAGGTATAAAGTATTTTCAGCCCCGCCGCCGCCGAGCTGGAAATACTTGCATAGGAAATCGATCCATGTTGTCATTTAAATAAAGAGCACAATCGTATTTGCGAAAAAAATACTTTCAAGTACAAAGTATTTTTAGCCCCGCCGCCGCCGAGTTGGAAATACTTGCATAGGAAATCGGTCCATGTTGTCATATAAATAAGGAGCACAATCGTATTTGCGAAAAAAATACTTTCAAGTATAAAGTATTTTCAGCCCCGCCGCCGCCGAGCTGGAAATACTTGCATAGGAAATCGATCCATGTTGTCATTTAAATAAAGAGCACAATCGTATTTGCGAAAAAAATACTTTCAAGTACAAAGTATTTTTAGCCCCGCCGCCGCCGAGTTGGAAATACTTGCATAGGAAATCGGTCCATGTTGTCATATAAATAAGGAGCACAATCGTATTTGCGAAAAAAATACTTTCAAGTATAAAGTATTTTCAGCCCCGCCGCCGCCGAGCTGGAAATACTTGCATAGGAAATCGATCCATGTTGTCATTTAAATAAAGAGCACAATCGTATTTGCGAAAAAAATACTTTCAAGTACAAAGTATTTTTAGCCCCGCCGCCGCCGAGTTGGAAATACTTGCATAGGAAATCGGTCCATGTTGTCATATAAATAAGGAGCACAATCGTATTTGCCAAAAAAATACTTGCAAGTTTAAAGTATTTTTGCACTGCTGCCGCCGAGTTGGAAATACTTGCATGGGAAATCGATCCATATTTTCATAAGAATAAGGCGCATAATCGTATTTGCGAAAAAAAATACTTGCAAGATAAAAGTATTTTCTTTCCCACAAATACGATTTTGCTCGTTAGGATGACTCTGGAAGCCAAGGGCGCAAGGCTCGCGCTCGCGGTTGCGAGTTCGGGGCTCGATGGCTGTGCCCGAACTATTCCGAAGGTGCCCGAGTAAAATAAGGAACATAATTGCGTAAACATTTTCGGCTCCATTTTTTTAGACTAGTTCGCGCCTTTCTTCCTTACTGCTATACGAATAAGACACATTATAGCGAGTACGAAAGTATTTTAAGTAATTATAGTAATTGACAACATTTCAAAACTGACACGACCTTAAAACAAAAATACCGTTTCTTTATTTTCGTATCCTGAGTTCAAATACATATTTTTTATATATTTTTATTTCTTATTTTCTGAGATAAAAAATAAAAATCAAAAATCATGTGATGACGTCACATATACGGTGGAATGAGGTAGTTACCTTTGCCTATGCATTCCAATGTTTTAGGTGAAAACGTTAATGTCAAAAAAGTCATGTCAATGTCACTTATGAAGTATATCTGTATGACAGTGACATATAACTAACAGTTTTTTTGACGGGTCACAGTAAAGCAAAGGATAAATCGCCATTCCACCGTATGTATGACGTCATTTGGCGCTTACGTCTTTTTAGAATACGCCGAATTTCAAAGTTAAAATTATGAATGAAAAGTACATAATTTCGAAAAACAGAAAAATATGGGTGCCCTAGATTTGGATTTACTTTTACGTAACGTAATAATACATGCAGGTTAAAAATATGAAATGTTGTCAATTGTTATGTTTACATTCAAATAAATTTTTTGTTTTCGTTTTTTTTTGGCAGTACGTTGTTGTTGTGATGCGAACTTGTTACGTCACCAACTGACCGTCACCGTTAATTCGCGAATTTATTGAATTTAGTGTAAATTTTTGTACTAATAACAATAAGTGTATAATTAACATTTAAAACTGAACATTTTTGTGTGGATTCTGTGTTTATTAGTTAGGACTTGTAAATATAAGAAGTGATTTCGAGGGATTATAGGATAGACGATTTTTGAACTATAAATAATAGATTGTAAATACGACTGTGATTTTCCGTGCTATCGCCCCTTCTGTTCACGCTGTACACCAGCGACATTCCCAAACGTGGATTGGCCAAGTTGGCTCTCTTCGCCGACGACACGGCTATCTACTATTCCGGTAGGAGTCTCGATAGCATCTCTCGAACCCTTCAAACCGCAGCCGACGCCCTCGGGGTCTGGTTCCGGAAATGGAGAATAGAGGTGAATCCCGAAAAGAGCGCAGCCGTTCTTTTCGAGAGACACGGTGATTCCCACACCCACATCCGTCCCGTCCTCATGTTCGGCAAACAGATCCCTTGGGAGATGAAAGCCAAATACCTGGGGGTTATCCTCGACCACCATCTGAGTTTCCGAGACCACATCAAAGCGGTGCGCGCTCGCGCCGCTTTCGCTGTCGGTCGCCTCCACCCCATCCTTAGAACGCGCAGTAAATTGTCACTTAGAAATAAGCTGAGAATCTACGTGACGTGCATCCGCCCCATCTTGACTTACGCTAGCGTCGTGTTCGCACACGTTAAGCCTTGTCGCTTTAAATCCTTCCAAACCCTCCAGAATCGAGTGTTGCGCAGAGCCGCGGCTGCCCCGTGGTTCATGCGTAACGTCCAACTCCATCTCGATCTAAAAATGCCAACCATCAGGCAATACCTCAAACGCATTTCCAAGCGTTACTTCGACACTGCCCCCCGCCATCCGAACCCCCTAGTCGCCGCAGCGGCCGACTACAGTCCCTCTCTCATAAGTAAAGTTCGCCGTCCCAGGCACACACTTTTAGAACCCGATGACGAAATTACCCTCCTCCAGGAGGCGAGTAAATCGACCAGCACATTACACAACAAACGCCGCCGTCCGGCATACCGTCCTCGCCGACGAGGCCCGTCGCGACGTCCCACCGCCGCCGGTCACGATCCACCGAGCTCTCCCGTCGTAGAGCCGGTCGTCTCTTCAGACTCCGCAGTCACCCCGATAATTCAGCCTTCATCAAGCTGTCTCCCCCCCCTATGTCCACGCCAGCAACGCCCTAAGCCGAAGTCCGAGTCCCACTAGGGGTCGCCCTTAGTGCTGTTGTTGCAGGTAGTCATGATGTTAGTGTAGTACAAGTAGTTAGCTTAGGTTAAGTATTTTACATCCCCCCCATTGGCTGGAGACCCTTCAGGTCTCGCCAATAACTGCCCGGTTACGTAGAAACCGTCCCCTAGGACGACCTACTGCAGTCCAATAGAAAAAAAAAAAAAAAAAAAAAAACGACTGTGATTTTTGTATATGTAATAGTTAGGTATTAGTTGTAAATAATAATAAAGAAATCTATAAATATGGCTCCTAAGAAAAATGTGATTAAAAAGTAGGAAGGAAAGATTTAATTTCATCTAAAAAAACCTGTACAATATTGCAGCACGGTACGACTAGATCTAATACTGCCAAATACTTTCAAGTATTTTGAACCCTGGTTTTCGACCCTGGTATTTTTACATACTCGTACTTGGAAGCCCTGGTATTGAATTTTGCAAGTATATCCCATCCCTAGCCGCCGTCATTCAGTAGCACTGTACGGCACCGCATCCAGTTCGCGTGAAAATATCAAGCTAACTGACAGCGTTCGTTTCGCGCCGCACCGCGCCGCACTGCACTCCACGTGTGTTTGGTTACGTAGGCCACTTCAATAGGTATCGACTGTTTGTTGTTTTCGCGTCGCGCCGCGCCGCTTCGCGTCGCTTGTAGATCGCTCACGTAGGATGACGCGTTACAGTATGCTATACAAAGTGGGGTTGGCATTATGACAATAAATGATACCATGTGTTCTACGGTCTGTTCTAGTAACGTACACAAAAAATCTGTTACTGCCAAGCACATTTTTTTGTCGCATGATTTTTCAATTTCACTCATTCATGTAGATGAAAGGACGTTGAAATGGAAACTTTAGGCCTCATTTACACAGGGTAAGTAACTGACTCCCAACTCGAGACAAGTCAGTGCTGTCCCGATACTTACCTGATGTAAATTGATCGCGATAGCGCTGTACTGACTCCAAATCAATTTACACATCAAATAACACTAGGTAAGTGTCTGGTCTGCTCTGACTTGCCTCGTGTTTAGAGTCAGTTACTTACCCTGTGTAAATGAGGCCTTATGTTAACTATATCTGCTCTACACGTGTAAATAAAGAGAATTTTGGTTTACACGGGTCATAGATTTACATAACTTCGCATAGAGATCTTAATATTCGTAAAATTATTAAATCGTACGAAAATTCTTGTTACTAATTACTAAACTATAGAATGTATTATTTGTGTTCGGTCGTAAAACTCATTGTAACGTCATCTCCACTTTGTAATACTTATTTGCATATAAGCAAGTTGCATAGCTTGCAGTTGCGACTGGATGTGCAGTCCATTTGCAGTTATGATTACAATGATGAATTGATGAAATGAAACAAAATTATGATTCACCAAATATGATGTTATTAGCCTCCCAGATTCCTTTTTAATTTAGGGCCCTATTAGATTTATTTCAGTCTGACGGTTAAAAAATAAATGCGGCTTTTACTGTACACGAATGTTTTTTATCCAACAGTTTTTTTAGTAAAATTGGTCTCCAATTTGTCCATTTCCATTGACAGAGTTTTGTCACATGAGAGAGCGTCTATTTTAATATAATTTAAATTATATTTTGCAACATGAAACATGAAGTTTCATCATAGTACTACGAATAGGTAAGTCGTTGACAGTATTACAAAAGTTGCCAACTTGGTTCATTATTGATTTATAATAAACAAGATGCTTACGAAACTGAAAACTATTTCCCTGAATATTGTTTGTTTTAGAAATATGCACTTGAGCAAACTTCATAAATATTTTTCAGGAAACCGTTTTCAGTTTCCTGACTTTCGTGATAGTTACTTATAAATAATACACATACAAGGAGTAGCCCCCCCCCCCCTTCACTAACTTGGGTGTCGTAAAAGGCGAGTAATGTCAAGAAGGTGGGCAGCACCATCTGTCTTGCTGTCTAATTGTCGCTTGTCTGCTAATAGCAATATACCTACTTACTGCGATCACCAATCCATCTACCAAAAGTGGTGATTCCGGCAACATCCTGAATTAGCGCAACAATTAATAGTCATTGGGGATATACATAATCACCACACTCATTTCCAGTTCAGAGACATCCAATAGCAATACAGATTCTTAAAAGCTTTAAACATTGTTTCCCCCTTTGTAGGTACTGCACTTTACAGACAAAGGCAAGTATAATAGAATTCTAAGCAATTACACAGCCGGACATAAATTACATTGATACCGTTGTGAAGCTGTATGTGTATTTAAAAGGGATTTAGATCTGCAGGAAATGCTCCAACTAATTGAAATAGACAGGTAGGAACTGTTAATGTTTTTGTAAAGAAACGGGTAGGTACCTATACTCCGGGATTAATTGTTAAAACCGAATCTTTTGTAAAGGGACCCTAAAATATTAAACTTACTAAGATAAAATTGCGTATGAAATATCTGTCTAATATTTAATATACGAAAGTTCGATTGTATGTTTCTTACTCGATCACGCCAAAACGGCTAAACGGTTAGCACATAGTGAACCTACTTCCTATCTCGGAAAACTAAAGAACACGTTTTTGCGACCACGGCGCGTGCAATGTGGCGTTGTCTCTCGTATTTTCTATGCAATTCCACGTTGCCCGTGCCACGCTGTGGTAGCGATAATTATGCGCAGATTGAGCCGTGACCACAAAGGACGATAATTTACAAAAAATAGTTATTTAATAGTGCCAAATCTAATCTACCTATAGGTATCCAACACAGCGTTGCTAACACATGTATTTAATAGCTCTAGGGTCAATCAAATGCAGAAGTGGATAGTCGTGTTTAATTTAGTCTGATCTTGCGTCCACAAATAGGAATTCGGTGGAACTTCGTCCAGTGCCAGGAAAACTTTGATAGGAACTTGGAAATGTTAGTCTACAGTTTGCTACATTGTCCGCGGATTCCTACTTGTAATGGTTGCTGGTCGATGCAACTGCATGCTACGAATATAAAATTTCCCGTCCCTAATTGACCAATAGGGAAATATAAAGCAAATGAAAGTCTGATTAAAAAAAAATAAGTATAATATCACATGCTTTCATTTTAGGGTTGGCCTATGAATAAGTAGAAGTGGACTGTTACGAAGTGACCAGTAAAGTAGTGAATATGCATCTCGTGTTGAATTTTGAACTTGTAGCCAGAAAGCAAATTGTTCAAAAATATGTTGGAAGCAATTCCACCTCTACGTCGTACCATCGGTACATGATGACACAACCGACATTGGTGCTCAGAAGTCAGCCGGGCCCAAGATTAAATCAATTAATAATTTTATACAAACGACAGTATCAAGAGCCATTACATATGCACACATTGTAAGCATGCATGCATACTCAATCTACGTAAAATAAACATTCTTTCGCAATAACAGCCCATCCCTACGCCAATATGAATTTATTATACCGACGCACGTTACAGTTAGATATTGTTTTCGTAGTTTATCCCTCTCAAATAGTCCATGAATAATGCAATGTTGGCATAACAGCATATAGGTTAAATATTATATATAGCTTCGTTGGTAGTTATAGGCTTTCAAGTAGATTGAAACCACGATTGTTATTACACACATATTACTAACTTTATGATTGTTTATCAAACTATATTGACTTACAATCACTGTTGTATGTTGCTAGGTTCTGCTCGCGGTTTCGCTTGAGGGGAATTTGGGAGCTAGTTTATTTCGCAAAACCAACCGGTAATCTTTGCTTTATAGGACCGCATTAACCGCATACACCACATATAAATAAATCAAATAGGTAATATCTCCCTTATCCGATCGAGATAAAACATAATGGAGTAAGCATAGTAAGAGGGTTTTAAAGCCGTTTTCACATGATGTGGTAATGGAAAAGCATACAAACAGACAAATAAATCTTGAAAATACCACTTTTTTTCTTTATTTCTAGCATCCCGACTGTTTTTGCGAGAATAGGTACGGGCAGTTCTGTCCATCATAGTTATATTACACCCAAATGAAAAAGATTAGATATTATTATGAGATAGATATAAAATTAATGTAATATTGTATGAAACATCATAGAGTTGTTTACGCCCAGGTTCTGTAACGAAGGGCCATAAAAAGATATTGATATCTGAAATCTAACATCCTGCCCTTTCCTATAAAACTTTGCCAGTTACCTTATTATAGTTAGATATTTTATGTCAGTCTGGATGTAGCACGTCGTAAAACAGCTACTTTTATGATTGTTAATTTAAATTGTCTACAAAAATACTTTTGTCTTTATGAAAATAACCGGATTATCGAAATGAAATATTTTTTCCTGGCTGAAAAGTTGTTTTATCTATTGTTACCTCTTATTAAATTGTCTACTTTACTCAGGAGAATCTAGGCTAGTCAGTATAATAAATATGTATAGACAAATCTTACAAATACACTTTTCTTTTTTAATGGCTTAGGAAACACTCAAGGGTAATTTGAAGTTACTTAGACAAGGCTTACTTAATAATACACTGTGCTTTTTTGTACCTTGGGAAACTTTCAAAGGTTTCAAAACTCATTATGACAAGCAAGTTTTGTCCTAGAACCTTAAGAACTAAGTTAAAAAAACATCTTTCCAGAACAGGTAAGCTGATCTTTAGCTTTGTACGACACACTTCCGAAAACATATAGAACATATTTTTTGTCTTCTAATAATATAAATGCTAAAGGCATATTTAAAGATCAATACGGTGTGGTAGTTAGAGATGGGGCAGTAAGGGCAGATACCTTAACCATTGTAGCTACAGAAAAACGTTATTAGGAAACTGGCCATATTTTTGAAAATATTTTGTGCCCTGATTATCTGCGCCATGAGTGTTAGTCCACTGATTTCTATGAAGATCGATGTCGTAAGAATGCGCTCAGATACAGATATCTTTTTTAGTATCAGCACCGTGTGTGACAACAGCCTTAACAGTCACAATTTAATAGCTGGCCAACGCAGTTCCTTTTTTTTTGTAAACTGCCCGTGCCTATATTGAAATAAAAATATAAACCATAGTTTCAACTATGAAAAAAAAAATTTTTTATTCGGTTTTTCATATATTTTGTTTACACTGACCTACTAAAAGAATTATTAATATTATACATTCAGAAAAAAACGCTTGACTTTGCAGCCACGAAACGATCTCGTCAATATTTCACGACCGAGTCGGAAAACATTATAGAATACGTATCAATTTCTTTGTATTTCACAAAAGTGGGCAATTACGGTATTGGGTCTCGTATTGTATCCACGAGTATTTACGATTGTCTATGTTATGGGAGGAAACAGAAGAAACGAGAGAGGTATCGTAACCAAAACAGGAAATTAACCGTCAATATCCGCGTGTGTTCCGATTGCTTGACACACAGAAGTACATTTTACTAATTAACCCACCTATACAAGAATTATTATTATTTATGTTCATAGTATGATAGCATGTATGAATAACATAAAGCGTTCATGAAAACATTGATGAAGGAAAGGTCTAGCAAATTTTTATCACCTAACTAGCTTTTGCCCGCGGCTTCGCTCGCGTTAATTTAGAATTTGACAATCAACTCTTAGCACACTACTACAGTTCCTATAATAATATAATTCAATCATTATTCGAAAGCTGCGTGGCGTCATCTATGAACGTAATTGTTGTTTTTCTCGGGAACAGGTACTTTTTTTCAGGGTGAAGGGTACCCTATGTCCGTTTCTGTACACCTGACAACGTATATGCAAAATTTCAGGATGATCGGTTCAGTAGTTTAGGCGTGAAAAGGTAACAAACAAACAAACTTACTTTCGCATTTATAATATTAGTTAGGATTAGTTTGTATGTCACTTCACCACTCTTGTTCCCAAATGAGTAAGCAGAGGTGTAATGCACATTTTAATATAATTTATGCGTTACTAGTGTACAAACTGTTGTACTATAACTTTTGTGAGACACAGTCATATTTATGACTAATAGTTACAGTTTACTTACGTGTATTTTTCGGGATTGTCCGAGTAGAACATGTTCGACTTGCGACCTCGCCGTGTGTTCAGCTCATGATTAAGGTAAGGGCTCCGTTTGGTCCGAAACTAGTCGCGCAATCCCGAAAAATGCACGTGAATAAACCGTAGTTACGGTGCTTTTTTATTTTATTATCATAAATAGTTGTACTATTATAGTTTTGACTAGATAAAATTAGAATTTCACACACATTCATTTATATTATCGCTAAAACGCGTTTAAAATCTAGTCCTAACGGAATGATGAACAAAATAATTGATAACGATAATAAAAGAGGCTTGCATCATTTATGTTGGTATTTATTTACAGAGTGAATAGGTGAAAATCCCATCTAGGATTAGAAATAGTAATAGAAAATACTTTAAGAATTCTTGACAACCTAAAATATGAGATCATCCCCATCTTGCTAAATACTAAGCTGCTAAAGGGACTCTATTTAAATAGTCAATCCTTATCGTGTACTAAACTTGACACTTGTTTTGAAACACCGCTTAGGAGCTTACATAAGTAATTAAGTATATACATTACCAGCAAGTTAATCACGTCCAAAAGTTGCTCACTTTCTATGCGAATGAAGCTATTTGCATGATTTTACATTAAATTGTTAACTCGTTAATTGTTTATTCTAGAAGTTAGGTTTATAATGGGAGCATTTTAGAAACGATTAAACTTTTCACCAAGAAATTAGCTTTATATGTCAAGAGAAATTGCATTAGATTTATTTTTAAATAACACAGAGGAGCCAGAATTCTAATTTATTTATTTATGCTACCAACTAAGTAAATAAAAGGTTGCACAAATTATCTGCCGCAGTTATTATGAAACGTAAATACATGAATGAATATAAAATCAATAATAAGAACACAGTGAGTGCAATAAAAATAACGTTAAAAGAATGATTTTATCGTAACGCAAAAAAGTTTTTATGAGCTTATTTTCGACATCGCGGTATAATCATCACTACGAGGATTCTGTTCCCCTTCCTGAATTTTATATTTGGCCTAAAAGCAGCGCGGGGTCTTTTGTGAACGAATTTTAATAATTTCCGGTGTAGTTAGGTACACATGAAAACAGTTGAAACAAAAGGCGTCATTGTTACTCAAAACACAGCACAATCGTGTACAATCAGAAGGCAGGATGACGGGAAAATTACACACGAGCTAAACTTTCAACACGCAATACAAAACTGATAGAAACAATGTAAAGTATAACATTTACATATTAAATTAACAATCGATACCAACTTGAGCACAGTATGAGGAACACGAAGTGTATTGAATAGTCCATAGTCTCTCAACTAAAATGTTTGCCGGTTGTACTCGCACACGGGTAAAGTACAAATTTGGAAAGATAAAGGGACGGCGACCGCCGCGCGATTCTGTGGTGGCCCGCCGACTGAAAACTTTGAAGTACGAGCAAATTCAGCTATAAGGGCGCATGCGTGTCCTGTCTGCCTGTTGAGTTACTTTACAAGTTCCTTATTACAGCGTTAAAAACATTTCGCCGACTCCTATTCATATTTGTAAGGGGTGTCCTCGTATACATGTCTTCGGAAGGAAATTCCAAGTGTTTATTGCACTTAAGTTAGATGACATTTATTTCGGGACGTAAACAAATAAAAGGGGCTCTGTGTTTATAAACAATATTAATTAGGTTACAAAATATACTTACTCCGATAAGTTTAGAACATACACCAGATTGGTAATAAACCTAGTGGTAAATCTTTACAAGTTTAAACTTTCCTTTATTCAAAAATTGTACAACCATTTTATTTAGAGAAGAATAGGCAAATCCTATTTCTGGAATAACAAAATATTTTTTGCATTTTTTCATTTCACATGTTACCTACTTACCAACTCTAAACAGTACTATTATAATTTTTTGGTTAATTATTTTTGTTATAATTGATTTAATTTATTCGTTAATTAATTTAACCCCAAACCAAGTGCTTAATGTTGCCGTTAGACCTCTAGGGAATACTGTTTTAGTATTAATTATATTCATGATTTATTACATTAATAATGTAATAAATCATGAAAATGTCTTACAGTTTATTATAAATCGCTGAATCTTTCTCCTAAAATATTACTTCAAGCTCACCAAAGAAAACAAATTTTAATAATTAATACAAACGTGAGCAAAAAGTAACTTATACGACCTAAATGAAGCTAGATGAAACCAGCATTTTTTCTTGGCAATACAATTCGGGAAATCCTCCATTTGGTAGCATGCCAATTGTAATACCTATCTTCACAGAAAATGAATTGTTATAAACCCAATATCCAGGAGGACTCGAGTTGCGAAACAGGCAATTCATTTTTAACATTTTATTTGTATCCCTGCAGATACAGAAAGTAAAGAAAAAGATGCATCCTGTGATATAAAAGCTTACGTACAGAAAGACTTACCTACTAGTAAGTTAAGCAGAATTTTCTTTAAAGTTAATACGTTAGGTTGCGCGTCTAGTACTGAACTTAGTACCACTAAGTAAAATATCCAAGCGCACAGAAGAGTGCGTCAAGCCAAGTTCTCGCAAAACTGACTACGCCGCGTGCGCTCACTTCGATCCCTTTTCGTCCCACTCTATCTCCGAGACCAGTTAGTCAGTACCGATATATGGTATGTCTATGTCGCAGTATGATAGTTATAGCCGTAATATAGTTATATCCCTAGGGATATAATTATATACCGTAACATAGTTATACGAAAGCGATTCATTACTATCTTACTAGGAATATAATTATAATACGGTTCAAGTTTAGTGATATAATTATGTTAGGTACTAGATTAAGTTTAGTGAAATAATTGTAGGAGTCTAGTGCGGAGGTGCGGCGGAGGTGGCGGCGGGGGCTTTGTTGTGTTTGTGAACCCCTAGCCGTTTTATGATCATATTCCTAGCGATAATTTGTGGCGCCCCGACACGGATAGGTTAGGTTCGAAGGTTCCTTCGTGTTAGGTTACTTTAAACCCTGCAGACAGAAATAGGAGCCCCGCCCAGCGGGGCTCCGTCGACCCAGCTTTGAAAACCCAAACAACCTTAACCTTTCTATACCTAAGCATCTTTCGATATATGGTCATATCGCTAGGCATATGCTCGTACAACGGCTATAACCATGTTACTGCGACAAATATTTGGTTTTATTTGGTTCTATGGTAGATTTATAACTATTTAACTAGATTAGTTTAGTCAGATAATCATATTACTAGATTGCGACCGTAAGATAGTAATGAATCGCTTTCGTATAAACTATGTTACGGTATATAATTATATCCCTAGGGATATAACTATATTACGGCTATAACTAACATACTGCGACATCTACACCAGTGCGCTTTCATGTTCATCTTGCGCTTTCAACTTTCAATTCCTCTTGCATCAAGCGCATGCAATATTGATTGCCTTAAGACGCATGCAGCTTATCGTCTGCACCGGTGCGCCTCGGTCAGTCGTCAGTCGACATACAATAGACGGATTAGCGTGCACTAGGGGCATGCACTTTTGTCGAACTAGTATTAAGGCTACTGCATGCGCTATGGCGCTTCACGCGTGTCTCAGACGAAGACACAAGATGAACATGAAAGCGCACTGGTGTAGACATGGCTTAACAGGATTGAATTTAATAAGTGTCTTAATATTGGTCAGTTGTTTAATGAAAACTGGCTAAGTTTGGTCTTGTCCGGAAACTTGACATAATTTCTATATTTCAGTTATTTATTTCAGATAACAAAAACAGTCCTGACGACAAGATGGCCTGTTTCTTACATGTATGTTTTTGGATCTAATTTACCGACATGATACGTACACAATGTTGCTTATCCAGGATACATCTTCCTCTGAAGCATGGAGCATTAAACTTGAAAACTTTTCCGTTTTTGATATAAAAATAACAAACGGTAACGATAAAAATAAACTTCAAAACTCATTTATTCAAAATATTAATTATAATAATGAAATTATGCAAATTCAGGATGATAAACAAAGTAATAGAACAAAATTCACAATTACTTACTATTATTTGTTCATACGAGATAAAGATGTTTTTTTATTTTGTGCTTTATATTAGCCGACGATTTTCAGTCTCACGTATATTACCTAGGTTCCTCCGCAGCGTTCAAAGCTTCTCGTACAAGTTCCATTGGAATTGCTTGAAGCCAATACATGTATGTATGACGCTGAAAAGAATATTGGTACCTACATATTGAATTTTAACATTGTAATTCTGTGAAAGCAAACAAAGCACATCTTATCGAGAAAGTAGGAAGCTAATATTGTTTGAGTTTTGTTTTTACTTTATAGAATAAGATATAGAATATAATAGAGTTCATAATTCAATCTTTAGCATCATAACTTGTCATCGAAAATAAATAAATAATACATTATGATATACAGCACTAGTTGTAAATGAATTATGTTCTCTATTTGCATAGAGTACATAAATAATACAGCAATACTCATATTAATGTACATGAGAAAGTCGAAAGTCGATTCAGTCCTCTTTTTAATATTTGACGAGGTTCGATGGGCGCCCGCCGCACGGTTGCTGACCCGCAGCGAGCTTAGGGTTGATGTGACGTCGCATGCTTACCACAACCTACGCCTGAAAGAGTTACTACTTAATAATTTAATAATTTATACAGAATTTTAATTTACAGATATGAAGTTTTGTTTGGTTTGTTATGTATTATTTAAGAATTCAAAAATAATTATGTATTTTGCTTATATGTATAAATTGAATATTTGGTATGAATAGCTGCATTTAATAACGTAAGGTACCGGTAACGGTAGGTAGATATTTGAGAGTACCCTCCACTATCCCCTTACTTACACTACATTTTCGAGACTTAATAATCACTAACTTTAATTAAAGCTCAGAGTCTCTCAGCGTTGGTACTGTAGGAATGTTTTCCTGCATTGTGAATGATATGTGATTATGATAAGATCGGTGTTTTAACTCTTGCTATTAAAACAACCGAAATGCTTATATGAGCTAGCGGCTGCTGATGCCTGCTAGGTTAGGCTGCTGGTGCCTGATGATGTGCATGGCGTTCTAACTAACTGATGTGATAGAATAAAACAACCATGCTGCTTGAGTGCGCTTGATACACTAAAAATATATGATTTATTAAATGCTATGAAAATGACAATGTTTGTTGCTACGTATGTAAGGACCGCCAAGTCATCAATATTATAAGTTATAATTTAATGTGTGTTGCACGAGTTTACAAATTTGCTGAGCATATAAAAATGTACGAGTGGCTCGTACATACTGCCGACTCAGGAAAAAGACTATAAATAGAAGGATATTGCACAACTGTAAAGTAAATGATTTGATAGTTTGATACAATATTAAAAAACAAAATGATTTGATACAAAACTGCTATTAAACTATGTTTCTTAAAAGTATTTGTAAATGAAGCGTGTAGACACTGTATATGAAATTATAAGATATTGATAATGATAAAGAAAATAAATCTGTATAAATGTAACGTCTATTCCACACTGTGTATATGGACTTAGCGACGTTCTGCTTCTGCTGGCCATTCGTCGTCCGAGCTTGGATTGGGTGAGCTGCTGTAGCTTTTGAGAGGACAGCTGCCACTCGAAGAACTTTCTGTTGTATGTTAGGGTTGCGGCTGAATTGCAGCCTGCGACTGTGACGGAGTAATATCCATAAATGTTCTTGAATCTTGCCCGACGAACATCGGCGTGAGCTGTATGAATCGTGCCACTTGTTTCTCTTGCTTTGTTAATATTTATACTTGAATCACAGTCGACTTACGGTTGACGCCTTGTAGAATGATTTTGTAGATACTTGCTATTAGCCCGACGTTTTGGCTTGTCTGCTGGGTCACTAGTTATTAGCGCGCGCAACGGTGCTGCGTTGTCACCGCTTGCGTCACCAACTCGAAATATGATACACTTGTCGGGATATTTTCTGCTCGACGATTTGAACTAAATCGCGTACCGACTGTTGTTGCTCTTGAAAACTGCACCCTTCATCTTGTACCAGGCGTTTCACTTCCTCTTCTGTTTTTTGGTATGCCGAAAGTACTTCTTCTCTTGTAATACTCCTGGCTGTTATGCATGCTCGTAATCTAGGCAGAGTACCTCGGCTAATTCCACTGGGTCCACTTGATCCCCGGTGCAGGTATACTCTCCAACCACTGTTGTAGTTCTATAGGCAATGTACACGGTGTATCCATGGTTATGTTTGCCGATAGATGTTGATGATGTTTGATGATGTCCGGATCCGATCCGTATCTTGATGATACCTACTTGCTAAGGCCCGGATCCGATCCGGCTCGAAGGACCAAAAATGTAGGAATGTTTTCCTGCATTGTGAATGATATGTGATTATGATAAGATCGGTGTTTTAACTCTTGCTATTAAAACAACCGAAATGCTTATATGAGCTAGCGGCTGCTGATGCCTGCTAGGTTAGGCTGCTGGTGCCTGATGATGTGCATGGCGTTCTAACTAACTGATGTGATAGAATAAAACAACCATGCTGCTTGAGTGCGCTTGATACACTAAAAATATATGATTTATTAAATGCTATGAAAATGACAATGTTTGTTGCTACGTATGTAAGGACCGCCAAGTCATCAATATTATCTATACTAATATTATAAAGAGGTAGAATTTGTTTGTTTGTTTGTTTGTTTGTTTGTATGTAGGAGGTAATCTCCGAAATTACTCATCCGATTTCAAAAATTCTTTCACCAATAGGAAGCTACGTTATCCCTGAGTGCTATAGGCTATATTTTGGGATCAAAAAAATAGGGATCCGTAAATTAACGGGAGCGAAGCCGCGAGCAAAAGCTAGTAAGTTATAATTTAATGTGTGTTGCACGAGTTTACAAATTTGCTGAGCATATAAAAATGTACGAGTGGCTCGTACAGGTACATAGCACGTAATATTATTTTTTTCTGTTGCCTCCCTGAAAGCGTATTTGTTCCAAGTCAATGTAACATAAAATAATAATTTGGCATCATATTATTTTTTCATGGATTCTATTAAAACCACAACAAGACTGAAAACAACAATTTCATTTTCCATCATATTAGAAGCTAAGCCCTAACCCACATACAACTGACAGCCCTAAAACCTTTCATAAGTTTACTTTTTTAATAATGAAATGCAATACGAGTGGTAGTTCAATAAAGACCGGGAGCCCGCAATTTATGCCCGCATTAGAATGACTAACGGTGGTCAATAAGTTTGAGGACGGTACATTAGTTGTATGAGCTAAGAACTCACAGCCCTTATTCATTTACCTGTCAATCTACCTTTCCGTTTCTATTAAGTACGGAGCGTAGCTAGTAATTAGCTCAAATTCAATTGCCACTAGTCTTGAGTCTGTTTATATTTTTTATTTCTGTGGAGTATAATCATTATGTTTTCTTTTTTATACTTTAAATATAGGTACTTACATAGTTATTATCAGATCCATAGGAAAGCGTTTTGAGAAGTTTCGTGGTAAAAAAAGATCACAGAATGGTATCCCACCATTAGATTACTTTCCGACAATATGTTATGAAGATATCAGATCATCATCATCATTCAGCCGAAAGACGTCCACTGCTGGAAATAGGTCTCCCCCAAGCATCACCACATCGACCGGGCCTGTATATGTTACGGCTAATAGCCGAAGTGTGGCTACACCTAGTTTTAGCCGGGTACAACTAGGTGCAGCCGGCCACATGCGGTTAAACTTAGCTACACCTAGTTCTAACCAACTGCTACTGGTGGCACCTAGTTGTACCCGGCTAAACCTAGGTGTAACCGCCATTCGGCTTTTACCCGTAACATATATAAATATCAGATACTAGTATTTACTCATCTCAGACTACCTCGTTGGTCAAGCGGTCGCAAGCGCGACTGCTGAGTGTGAGGTCCTGGGTTCGATCCCCAGGTCGGGCAAAGTGATATTGGAATTTCTCAGTATCAGCCCGGAGTCTGGATTTGTGCCCGGTCGATGGCAATAGGCTCGCCCCCTATTACATGGGACGTAAACATAACGGTGAAATGTGGGTGTACTATACACCTCTGCCAACCCTTCGGGGAATACAGGCGTGATTTTATGTTTATTATGTTATACTAGTAGGTATTTTATTCGATCTTTTACTTGTGTGTGTCTGTTGTCAGTCTAATATCTATAATTTAGGTTAAGAGATGGTATACCAGGTTATCAGTCCGTTGAACCCATTAGAATTGTTGCGACCATAACTTAAACGCAATAAAAAATATCGGAAATAATTTTTTTGCAAATAATAAGTCCTTGCAAGTTGAGACATCTGTGTATTTAAAGGGAGCTTTATACAAAGTTGTACACCTGTATTAACACAGCTCAAAGTCATAACGAGGACTCAGAAAGTTAGAACTAAGCTTAACAGAGTTCACAATAATTCTCTATTGTGCATCCTAGCGTAGGTTTTAATGTCGCAGTGGAGCATTAATACGAACAGGTTACTAATCTATTACGAGTATACTAGCGTAGCTATAAAATACTTCTGTAATCCGTATGATAACAATAGAATGTAAAATTTTTTTTCTTCCAACTACGTAGTAATGTTATCATTAATCACTACAAAACCGAGATCACAAAGGACGTATTTTTTGCTAAGAACCAAAACAGTGCAGAAATATGCTCGTTATTGCACTGTTTTACATGAATGCACTGTTTTTTTTTATTTAGATAAATTTACCACAGATGTTTAATGTATCCCATTAAGGTTAATATAAAATGTATGCATTAGATCAAAAAAATACTGGCTGAAAATAAAAATCAGCTAAATAAAACAGACTTGGTGAAAAAAAAACAAATTGCGCGCATTTTGTACCAGTGCTCCTAAATTCGACTTTTCTTAAGCGCCTGTAATGGTTTATGTGAAATAATAGTAGATTGTTGCACCGAGCGCAAAGTGAGTCATTAATGCACGAGTGTTATGTTGGTGCCCGAGCGCAAGCGAGGGCACTAAATTAGCACGAGTACATTAATCACTCACTTCAGCAAGGTGCGTAATCTACTTTTCTTTCAACTACCAATTTACCTACCGTGATAAAATATACCTACTCAAAATAAAAACTCAAGTTAATGAAAACAAGGTTATAAATCCTGCGACTTTTGCGGCAAAAGGTTATTAACAATTTCATTTGCAGCTGTTTTTATACTTTCTGGACTTGAATTCATATCGCTATCTATTTCTATTTTTTAAAACTTTTCTTGCTAAATAAGAAGTATCAAAGTTTTACAATGGTACAAAATGCGCGCCATTTGTTTTTATTTTTTTTTCACCATTTCGGTTTTATTCAGCCGATTTTTATTTTCAGCCAGTATCTTTTTGATCTAATGCATAAGAATCTTAGAGCATATACCTATGGAGGGAGCAAGAATACGCTTACCCCTCTGACGTATGCCCATAGACGATTATAAAAACTAGTTCTCTCGCGATATCTGTCCATTTCATATCGTACCGTCTCACGACACACACCTCGTAAAAATGGTTACTTGTTCGGTATTTTCGTGCAAAAAGCGGTCTGCTTCCTCAAACATGGAGTTTTCTGTTACTAATAAGTATTATTTCGGCAAACATGTATACATTTTGCATTATTTTCAAAAATATAATTCACGTCTTAGCTGTCATCTTTTGTGACAGAAATTGACAGAAATATTTTAAAACGAGAGGTAGTGACGGGACAATGTGAATATAATTGAATGAACGAAAATTACAAAGAGGTTTACCGCTTCTCATAATGTTCTCTGTTATTGATTTTATTTCATTTTGCCTTTTTGATACTATTTAACAAAAAATAAAAGGTTTTTGCCTCCAACAACAATGATAGAACTAAGTTTCAATCAAGAAATTTAACTTAAATTAATATTTAAACCCTATTACGTGTGCAGCGAACACAATGGACTGAATCGTGGTTAAAATGTTCTCAAATACATTTATACAAGATTAGTCGGAAACGGGGTACTAATCTGAAGGGGTGTTATTGTTAAAGAACCCATAATAGTGAATAACTTTTGTTCGACAACTTTCACCAAAAGTCAATAGTTTGAGAGAAAAAGCTGTTCAAAGATTTCATGAAAAATACGCTAAAATCTATGTATCACCAGCTATGATCAGCTGTTGGTCATATTTTGGGGTCACTGTTTAAAAGCTCCATTTTCTGAACTCATATCTAAAGCAGAAATGAAGAATTAAAAAAAACAAAATATTAATCGTTTTGCATGGAAATAAAACTGATCGAATTTTGAAATTTTTCTCAATAACACTTTGCCCCAGGTCGGGCAAAGTGTTATTGGATTATTCCGTGTGGAATTTCTTAGTAGCAGCCCAGAGTCTGGATTTGTGCCTGGTTGATGGCAATAGACTCGCCCCCTATTACAAGGGAAAGAAACTAAACAACGGCAAAATGAGGGTATACTATACACCTCTGCCCTACCCTTCAGGGAATACAGGTGTGATGACTATGTTAACGAGGCAGTCACGCACGGGTGTTCTTAACGTGAGGCATTTAAGCTCCCCGAATTGACAGACCACGCGTAGCGATACCGCGATAGTACTTAATATTTATTTTCACCCGGTACCTATTCAACTTTTTGTTTCTGCCGTAGTCTCTGAGACTATTCTTTATTTTATTAAAAAAAATTTGAAAACACTGTAGTTCTTATCCACTTGTAAGTTAAATTGCGGAAGTTGATTGCCGTGATTTTAAAATATATATTATTTAGTTATTATTTTACTTAAGTGTTGATTTTTTTTAATATTTGTTAATGGTACCTAACTTTAGCGAAAATAATATAAGACTCATTTTTATTATTATATCCCTCTGTAGTCACGGCTCATCTTCCGTGCGGAAGATGTCCGGTCCTTTGGAAGGCATACACGGGGACACAGGTCCAACGCGCAGAGGCCCCTTTGAGAACTTTAATCTAAAATAGGATGGGGCACCAACCGGGGACTATCCACGGCTGCACTATTGGAGTACAGTCATGGACCGTCCCAAGTGGGTGCAAGACTATTGTTATTATTAGCCTGTACTGTCCCACTGCTGGGCAAAGGCCTCCCTCCGTTCCTTCCACTTGTCGCGATTCTGAGCAGCTTCATGCCAAACCTCAAGAAAGGCATCCAACTCGTCCCGCCATCTTCTCCGCGGTCTGCCGCGACCCCGTCTCGCTGTCTCAGGACTCCATTCTTGTGCTATACGGGCCCACAGCTCATTTGGCATATTTGGCAGACATGCCCTGCCCAGTCCCACTTCAGCTGGGCGGCCTTTTCAGCCACGTCGACAATTTGAGTTTTGGAGCGCAGTATTGTGTTTCGAACTCGATCAGTTAATTTAACACCAAGTATACTGCGCTCCATAGCCCTTTTATAAAATAAATTATTGTTATTCTTATTACAATTGTTTTATTTTAATTTTAAGAACAATAATTACGTACAAATTGTTTTCCACGAGATGAAATTATATATTTTATTTGTTCATTCCTTTATCATTCAGTTTATCGGTCTTATAGCATACCACATCACTATATTTTGCGTATGTGTTAAACGTCAACATAAATAAATACGACAAAGTTATTGTTAGTGTGCGTGTTTTTTGATTGTATTCCGGCTTTTATTTTAGTGTGAGTTCATAGCTACACGATATTTATATGTGTTAAGCTGTAAATGTGTGCTGTATGTGTTTACCGCGTCCCCCCCAAAATTTGGCAGAATAAAATGTTTGAGAACTTGCGCATTGCTACCTCCATAGGTATATGCTCTAAGATAAGAATGCATACATTTAATATTAAACTTAACGGGAGACATTAAACCTCTGTGGTAAATTTATATCTAAATAAAAAATAAAAAACTGCATTAACGAAAAACAGTGCAGTAATGAAATTTCATACAACATTTCTGCACTGTTTGCAGTGCAGTAATGAGATTTCATGCAACATTTCTGCACTGTTTTGCTTCTAAGCAGAAAATACGTATTTTGTGATCGGTTTTGTAGTGATTAATGATAACATTACTACGTAGTTGAAAGAAAATACTTTTGATTTTGATTGTAAAACTTTGATACTTCATATTTAGCAAGAAAAGTTTAAAAAAATGTTTTATGGATATTTTATCACGGTAGGTAGATTGGTAGTTGAAAGAAAAGTAGATTACGCACCTTGCTTAAGTGAGTAATTAATGCACTCGTGTTAATTTAGTGCCCTCGCATGCGCTCGTGCACCAACACGACACAACACTCGTGCATTAATAACTCACTTTGCGCTCGGTGCAATAATCTACTATTATTGTACAGTGTACTCGTACACGCATTAATACAAACAAAATTAACACATTGTGGTAAATACCAGACAACCTTTGGAAGCAGTTTGTGCTGTACTAAAATATGATAAATGAACAATTAAGTATACAGGGTGTTAACGAAATCGTGTAATTCCTTCAAACCACGTGATCTACTGGTGACACAGATTAACCGTAAATGGAAATTTTCGAAAATAAAGCAAAAAAAAAAATTAAAAAAAAAAATGGATTTTCAATTTCTGAGTATTTTTAGAGCCTTGAGTTATCTGACTGCAAAGAGCGATATCGCGTTAGTCGTTCCTGCCAGCCCTGTCGCCGTACTTTCATTAATTTATGCGTGGCATCGAAATGTTCACAAAACCTAAATAAATTATTTGGAAAAAAAAAAAACTTAATTTTTTACTGAATCCTTATTAGGTGGTTTAGATACGATCGGTAACAAAGCCGCATGGAAAAAAAGAATTTTATTTTATTTATTTTTAATCAAGCCAAATCCCGTGCGGGGCCTGTCTACACCAGTAGTAGATCATGTGGTTTTAAGGAATTACACGAATTCGTTAACACCCTGTAGAATATATGTGAAATAAATTATATTAGGCATTATGGTATCTTTTTTTAATTGTCGTCCGAATTTTCACGTTGGATATAAAATATCTACATAATAGCTGTTCCCAGCATGCGTTGCAATGCACTTTTTCCTACTACTACCTACCTTCAGAAACAAAATCAAAATAGTAACAATAAGTTAAAACCATTTTCATACATGCGGTAAACAAATGAAGAATATGGACATACTGAGATAATTTTGATTTTTGTTTAGATATCAAAGTTTTCTTTTATATGAAACAAAACAACAAAAAAAAATTAACGAAATCGGTCTAGCCTCTAGCCGCTCACGCGTGTTGCTGTGACCAAGGGAAATAGGGATTCTTTTTTATATCATAGATTTTTATAAACATAGATAAATATAATAGTAGGTATACGTTGAATCTCATTTTGGAGCACATAATTATGTTCTAAATAAGTACAAAGCAATTTTATTTGATTAAAGTTAAAAGTTCATAAACATTAGACTTCGTAAAATTCAGTTTAATGAAGCTTTGGACTTGTCCACGTTTTAATAAAAGTCTTATCTACTTTCAAAAGTTATGATAACCCAGTGGAAATTATAATTTGACCTATATTCACATGAAATATTTATGAACTATTCATAGATATTGCTAGCAAAATAAAGTGGTATACTTAGGTGAATCTAAAGATAAATACATAGGAACATAAATATTATCATTCGCCTACATATTTCATATCTTGCACTTGAATAAGTACCTAAAATAAATGGGTGCGTCTCATATCATATAAAGTTATTTGGTATATTTTCATTTCAATAACGTTCACAAGATATAATAAACGTGAGTTATACCAACTGTTGATATAATTTCTTTAGATATAACATTTATATACTCTAATACTCATTTCGTCTAATATTATTAGATATAACGTTCATCTGATCGAAAATCATTTAACATAAAACTATTTTGAACTAACGCTTACTCATTGCATGTTTACATCCAAGTAGGACGGAGTGACTAGATTAGGGTACCCCGACCGTATGGGTTAGGTTAGGTTAGAACTGTGACCACCGACGCGCGAGCCGAGCGAGCGAAGCGAGCGTGCCGCGGCAGCGGCCGGCGAGCGCTACATCCAAGTTGGTTTCAGTTACTGGGTTAGGGCACTCCGACGAAATGGATTAGCTTGGGTTAGATTAGAACTGATTTTGTTGATTTTATGTATTTGCTCCTAATAGACTAAATAAGTTTTATGTCATTTGAGTGGTATACCGAACGATTTTATATTCAATGTATGTTATGCTTATAAAAATTAGTTATTTTAAAATTATGTCTAAAGTTTATTATATTTACTGATCGTTATATCAAATAAAATTATTGATTCAGTTGTTATATATTCTAAATATTAGAGATTTTGTAATTATATCATATATTACTTACCCCTTTAAACGTTGAGGCCAGTTATCAATAGAAGCACGCACTCTTTCCATGGGAAATTTCTTCACTGCCAATCGTATGGATTGTTTTAGGGACTCCAAATTATCATGGCGTTTAGAGCAAGCCATACTCTCTAAAACAGACCATAAATCATAATCCAGCGGATTAAGATCGGGACTAGACGACGGCCAGTCTTCAGCTCTGATGAAGTCCGAAACGTTCACTTCCAACCAAGACTGCGTGGACCGAGCTTTATGACCCGGCGCCGAGTCTTGTTGGAAAGTCCATACTTGGTTATTGAACATGGTGTTGTTAAGGGGCTTAACTACCTTCTCAATCATCTTGATACACTTGTGCCCATGTTTTAATACCTTTTTCACAAAAATATGGCTCAGTCACTCCTTCATAGCTAACACCCCACCAAACCATCACTGAAGTCGGATAATGCCCACGTTGCACTCTGTCGACTAATTGGGAAGCTTCCTTAGAGCTTTGAGCATAAATGCGGTCATTTTGTTTGTTAAAATGTTGCTCAATTGTAAAGATTTTCTCTTCCGTAAACGAAATTTTTCTGTGACCTCCCTTTGCGTACCGCTTCAGTAGTTGTTTCGATTTTACCACCCTATTCTTTTTTATATTATCAGTTAATAAATGACCAGTGCGTCTCTTATAGGCTGCAAGTCCTAAGTCATCTTTTAAAATACGCGACATGGTTCTGGGTGGTATCTTCATCTCCCGAGATAAAATCTTTTGCTTTCGGACAGGATTTCTTCGAATTCTTTCACTTACTGCTTTGAACTTTTTCGTACGAACACTACGTGGACGGCCAGATCTTTTTCTGTCACAAACAGAGGTCTCATTGTACCTATTAATAGCCCGGTACACAAACATTTGACTAATACCAAGCGTATGGAGAGTTTTAAAAATTGCATTTGGCTCCATACCAACTTTGTGTAATGCAATCACAGCGATTCGGTTCTCTTTATCACCCCACTCCATTTTAATATCGCAAAATATACAACGTATTGGCGCCAAAATTAGAAAACTCAATGAACAATCGTATAAAAATGACAGATTCCAAATTCAAATGTAATATGTTTCTTATTTTTAACTGTAACAGTATTTATGGCCAGACCAAGTAGTTATCTGACTAAACTAATCTAGTTAAATAGTTATAAATCTACCATAGAATCAAATCAAACAATATATTTGTCGCAGTAACATGGTTATAACCGTTATAGCGATATGATCATATATCTGAAGATGCTTAAAGAAATATTAAAGCTGTTTGGGTTTCCAAAGCAGAGTCAACGGAGCCCTGCTGAGCTGGGCTCCTGTTTCTGTCTGCAGGGTTGTTTAAACTCTCAATCACCGTAATTATAGACACAATAGATAAGACAATAAAAAATGTCGTCCTGGGACTGCGGGCGGTACGCAACCGGTTAAAGTAACCTAACACGAAGGGGATTAAGAGGGCTTCGTTCGCTCGCTCACTCTAGCCCCCGTCATCCCCTTCGAACCTAACCTATCCGTGTTGGGGTGCCCCAAATTATCGCTAGGAATCATAACACGGCTAGGGGTTCACAAACACAACGAAGCCCCCGCCGCCGCCTCGGCCGCACCCCCGCACTACTCACCTACAATTATTTCACTAAACTTAATCTAGTAATATAATTATATCACTAAACTTGAACCGTATTAAAATTATGTTCCTAGTAAGATAGTAATGAATCGCTTTCGTACAACTATGTCACGGTATATAATTATATCCCTAGGGATATAACTATATTATGGCTATATCTATCACACTGCGACACATGTATTATACATATAAACCTACCTCTTGAATCATTCTATCTATTTAAAATAAATCAAAATCCGCTGCGTAGTTTTAAAGATATAGGGGCATACATAGGGACAGACAGACAGCGGGAAGCAACTTTGTTTTATACTATGTAGTGATTTCTACCGCATATCACTACTGGATATGGACACCTCCTATAAATTGTCACCACACCAGGTGCTTGCTCAAAAAATGGATAAGCATTATCAAAGATTTAAAGATAGTCCAATTAAAATTGATATTAATGAATTATTAGACATATTCCGTCACTGCTATGTAAAATGCTTTTTTTAGTAAACCGTTTTTATTAACCACTGTCCCACTGCTGGACAAAGGCCTCCCCCAAACAATTTTGGGGGAGTTTGCCATAATCGCCACGCTTGGCCGGCGGGTTAGCGATCGCAGTATGGTTGTTAAGGTACTCAGAGAACGCTGCTGCCCATCCTCCAGTGAATCATTTAATCGTCTTTTACAACACCCATGGGAAGAGATGGGGTAGTGCTATTCTTTACGTCCAGCACCACACGGTCATACTTTCAGAGCTTTGGTTAGATGAAATTTGCCCATTCTCCTTTAGATTTACTTTATAAATTATATATAAATAGGTTCGTACGTATTTTATTTAGTGTATTTTAGGGATGGTCTTAGAATAAAATATTGTATTTTTTTTTGGATTATGAAGATATGGACAAAAACATTGAAGTTTATTTTCGAATTCCTAAATACGTTTAAATGTAATTAACATAGTAATTCACTCTCAGATATAAAAACGTAAACATTTTCAGTTTTCTTAAACTTTTGAGTACCTATCAGAAAATATCTGATACTCGTAACGTCTATAGTAACCTACCAAATTTCATAATTTTTCCTCTCTTCTTTACGTCTCCAATTAAAAAAATATTTTATATCATACTTAAGTTACCTACGTAGTAATTAGTAATAGTACAAAATAATTACATAGACGCGTGTAACATCATAAAATATATATTTACTCGTAAAAAATTATGACTTTGGAAACGAGTGGCTTGATGAAGCAATGCCGATCAATGTGTCGTATAGGTTCTTGTACGAGTTGTGATTATAAATAATTTCAACACACGTTACAGCTCTGCTTTATAAAATAATTACCATCCCGTAGGCAGTTAAAAAGAAAAACCTATTTATTATGATACTTTTATATTCGTAGTTTATTTTTAATCCTAAACGAGCCTTAAAATTTCAGAACTGTGACTCCTAATGATTCGGATAAGAAATTTATTAATTCGTTTAAAAAACGATACGGCGCTATTCCCCGAACAATTGCATTTTTATCTCACCGGCTTTCAAATTAAATTGCTTTTAACCGAAACCCGATACTAAATAAATGAACAAACCTCTAACTAGGTATGTATAGCTATAACATTGAATGCGTTTTCTCTTTGCCAATATAAATTCGAATCGGATTTTGATATTTCCAATTACGATAAAAAATACATATCGTGCGACACGCAGACTAATTGCCACGAAACCAGTACCGTGATGACGCGAGTTTTTATTTTATTTAGCTACCACTAACAATTCTATAATCCTGATATTATAATACATCGATATAAAATATTATCGATTCGTACTCTATTAAAGTTGTATATCCACCTCAGAACAGGTAATTGACTGAACTTAGGTAAGTACTTGGCCTGCCGTCTCAACCCTACACTTTGGCTTGCATAAATTATGAAAATACTAGTCCTAGTGGATAATTTTGTAGGTTCTTAGTCTATAATTACAACGGGTGAACTAGCTTGGCGCAGTCACATTGCTTACACTCCAGGCCAGAATGAGCTTAACAGTAAATAATGGAAAAAGTTATCCTAAAGTATAACTAGTTTCTTACTCTCAAGATTTATATTTCTGACATTAAAATTATAATTATGAGAGTTACGATGTTTATGTATTAACCAAGCAATTTACCTTTAAGGGACTTACGGAGGTTTTTAAGGTCCTGTTAAAATATTTGTTGCTACTCCAGACGATGTGAAAGTGCATTAAATGTATAGTTGTAAGTATTGCATAAATTAACACCCGTACATCCGGGCCTCAAGTGTACGATGTACATAAATAATACAAAGTTGCTAGATACTAGTGCCGTATGTCCACGGAAGGACATTCATCGAATTTGTAATGGAAGTACCATTCATATCGTCATAATGATATCAACCACTTATCGTAAATTATACACGCTGGGCTTTACCTGACGAACGAAGGTAGAACTGTAGAATAAATAATGAGGTTTATTTTTCGATATTTTTATCATGTTAGTAATTATGTTACCTTTTGAAGGTAAACTTCATCGATTAGAAATGAATTCTACATATTTCAATATTTTCACGTTCTTTGAAGTACAGAATAGAAAAGAAATTGCCCAGCGGCCATACATTGTTGGCCTAAGAACCAACAGCTACGTAAAATTACTTTCTGTGTTCTAAATGATGATTACATTCGACTGAAATTAAATCAAAGTAACGGACACCCTTGAGAATTATTTAGTATCCAAAATACTTTCTAAATACGAGTACGAGAGCGAGCCAGTCGTCAAATAAAATAATTATATCAAAAGGAACAGAGATCCCTCTTGGAGAATAATTGAATATCTCAATCATTGTATAATAATATAATTATGTAACATCTATTAACATTTATCTACCTGAAATACGAAGGCGAGAAGAACACCTATACCTACGTGTACATACGTATCTATCTACTTATATTAAAATAATTATAATATTTCACTATTAAATAAACACATTGCTCGCAGAACGGATGGCCGATGGGGCCAAAAGGTTCTGGAGTGGCAACCGCGCACCGAAAGACACAGCGTGGGTAGGCCTCCCACAACGTGGACCGATGATCTGGTGAAGGTCGCGGGAATCCGCTGGATGCGAGAAGCACAGGACCGATGTGGCGATGCTTGGGGGAGGCCTATGTCCAGCAGTGGACGTCTTTCGGCTGAATGATGATGATGATAAAATAAAAGGATTTTATACAACGTTATTTTTACTTTATACGAAAACCGAGACACCTCAACAAGATTTTCATCAGAACTGCCTGAATATGTGTTTTTTTTTAGTAAATCTCCAAGTTACACCTTAGTTTATGTCGCGTTAAGTTCGCTAAAAAAGTGTGAAATGCCTGAGATGTGCTATGCAGGAGTTGTCTAATACACGGAAACTGACCGAGCGGACCATTTCAAGCCTCAAGGTGTCTATTCCCGTCAATTGTTATGGGTAGAAACCTACTGAAACAAAATTGAAATTTATGAAAAAAAAAAATACAAAAAAAAATGTGGTGTAAAAAATATGTCAATCGATTCTCCTAGTGATTCTGAACAAACTAGTTTCAGGTTTCGCATATACTAAAACTAACCTTGTATACATTTTCAACTATTTAATATTCTTTTTGTGTTGGCGCTTGTTATCACCATGTAGTCTCACTTTTCATTCCGTCATCACCTTCATAATGACACTTCTGACAAAATTCGGCTGATTTCTCTGCACCTTTGCTCTGAACCAACTGTGGTCTTTATAAAATATAATTTTAGCTGGTCTTTGAGTATATCATAATCACTGCAATGTCTGGTACTCTACATATTTAACGTACCCTTGCTTACCTTTGCACGTGCTTATCTTTACCTAAATGTACGAAATTATGAAATCTCAATACAAAATGCAAGAAAATTACATAATATTACAAACAGACATTAAATAGTACAAAATACGTTTAAAATTAAAAGGTGTCCGTTGGATTTTTTATTCACTATAATGTAAGTCATTTGCTTGTTGGTTCATAGGCGGGTTTTGGCATTGTCCTTTAAGGTCTACTATAAAGCATCCCTTTCATTTTCCCAAGGCATTAAAATTAAATGAATCCCTTCATTATACAGTTCCTCGCTTTTTAATTACGTACAATAACTTTGTGCGTAAATAGATTGATCAGCAACTTTATACAAAAGCAACAATATTTTCAGGAACAACTCTATTACCACGAGTTACATTGTAACGAAGCCCATTTGGGACGTTTCTAATTTTGAGAAAATCCCCCGCGGCTATATAAGGGCAAAACGAAACGCACTCTATCGCTCCGCTGGCTCTGCAAAAAGTTTGAAGGCTTTAATTTTGCCGGTTGTTAATTCGTGCGCGACCGATTCAAAGGCAGTGTCGGCTATTATTAAAAGCGTAAATTGTCAAACAGATGTACCGAACGACTTTGGTTGCGTCCCGCCTGCGTTAAAACGCAATGAAAATTGCCGTGCTCGGTTTAGCCCCATCGAAATTTTTCATGACCTTGGTGATTGGCTATAAATCTAAATAATGTATGAGTTTTATTACCCATTTGTTTGATATTTAACTAACTATTCTCTTGTTTAACGAATTAAGTTTCATAGATGCATAATAAATGGTTTCAGCTATAAAAGTACTTACGATTAGTTTTCATAGCAGTTGCTCAAAGTTGTCTAATAAACAGCAACAATCTCACAGATTCTACATTCTAATTAAAACGTGTTAAGCAACCTTCAGATAAAATTATTAAGACCGTAATCACTCTTATCACCCTTACTTAATCTGTTTTACCTTTAACAAAATAAGTGAAACTAAGTTCGAGAAAATGTGCTTACTGAAAGCTTATTCAAATTAGGTCAATTAGTCGTGCCGGCGCAGCTCTATATTTGCCTACGAAGGTATTTATCCCTAAACCCGGAACAAAGTAACAAATAGGCAAATGTTTATCATTTTAATTGCTGAGTCAATATAATCTTTGTAAAGAATTTTGCAGTCACGGGAGAAAAACAGAGGGATTGTACTACATTTATGTTTACACGATACCAGTGAATAGTTACCGTGTTTGTATAGCTAGGCTATCTAGCCTCGTTCGTGCCACACATACGACTCGAGCTATTTAATATCGAGTCGAGATCTTGGCCACTAGGACGTTAGACTGTTAGGGCGCCCTACTAACTTTGAAAGAAGTAGCACTGGAACAGATTATGTTAGAGTTAGAAATGAAAAAGTAAAATATCACGCCTGCGTATTATCATTGTAGATAGTTAAATAAATTAATGATCTATTCTATATGCACGTGTCTATGTGTGTTGTCCTCGCGCACGTAGAAATAAGTCGGCAGGTTCAAGTATTAACACATTACACATTTTCCACATTAGTTTATCCTGGCGATACTCATAACATATGAGTAGTATATTGTACACAGTACAATACGGCAGAAATAACTTGGCCGCCTTAGCCCTAAACTTCGTGTAGGTAGTCGCGCAATAGATTTTTAGGAACCAAATTGTTTTTTTAACGATTTATTAACATTGTGCACAGGGCATTATTAAGCAAACATTTGATAGTTTTACAGTAACAGTTCTCGATAGAAGGATCGATAAGTCTATGTTCAGGGCTTCCCACATTATGTCTTTATTTGTGCGTTTTCTTTTACTACAACAACGCGGAAAATATATATAAATAAAAAGAAAAGTCCTAACTGACTGACTCATCAACGCCCAGCCCAAACCCTTAGATCTAGAAAGCTGAAATTTTGCGCAGAGGTTCCCATTATAATGTAGACAAGGAATAAGGAAGGATTTTTGAAATTCAACCCCTAAGGGAGTTAAATAGGGGATGAAAGTTTGTATGAAAAATCGTCACTTAACGGGTTCAAAATTTCACGCAAGCGAAGCTGCGGGCAAAAGCTAGTACATTATAACTCTGCAGTGTACCTACACACGGCTACATATTATTATTAAACTAAACTTTTCCAGTATAAACTGACCTCTCATTATACGAAAACCCTATAAAATGCGAAATCAGCTCATACTGGAAATGTATAGCTTGACATGTATCTACGTAAATTAAATTATTATTTTTGTAAAACAATTTATAAGTTCCTATTAAGGCTTTCTCCAATACTTCTAAAGAATTACGAAGATCTTGAAACTCGAGACGCTTTTACTACCGATCGAAGGTAGACAACTTCGGTCGGTATTAACGCATGTACCTTATTCTCATAGGTACACGAGGATGCACTGTTAGTAGGTATGTAAATATCAAAGAAGATTAGAAACTCATATCAAAGTGTTAGTCATATATGTCTTATATTCGAGCTCGCGGCTGACACACTGCCTCAGGAGGTGCATTTAAAAACCGTTTTCAGTGGTGTATTTAAACAGTGAGACTGGATACAGCCCAGCTTGTGGTCCGACCTGCCCAGGGGATTTACTCTGTACGTGTTCCTCTGATGGACTGTCCTGTTCCAAATAACGCGCCCTTTCTGTATGAAGCTTTGACAGAACTATTACACGAAATTCTCACATGCAAAAGTGATGTAATTTTTTGTTTTTGTAGCTTACGGATTTTTGCTTTTGAAATAAGCGAACTATAAAAAATGCGTGTAGTGCCTCTTGAGGAAACGAATAGCAATACTGCTTTTGTGAATTTGTGATGACGGTAACAAGTACGAAAAGCCATCCAACTTAATCAAGGACCTCTGCTAATTCGTGTGGAAACGATTCAGAATTTTATTTTTTCTCCAACTACACGGAAAACACATTTAATAAAAAGACAGCTTATTTTTCTTTTCACATTTTATTTTCTCTACTTAAAGTTATCGTTAAGTAAATATTATATTAATTCAGTTTCTGAGCACTAGGAACATATTATATTTGCTTATTAACTGTGCAAACGTTAAATAAGTTACATGAAACGACACTTGAAAAAAAGGCATCAAGGGATTTAAAAACCAGTCAAAAGCGAGTCGGGCTCTCCCAATCAGGATTCCGTACCAGAACTTGTGTAATATTGAAACAGACGGACGCAAGACTGATCTTCTATGAGTACCTAATTAGTAAGAGTTGTTTTATGACATAACAGAAAAATCTTTTTTTTCTGCAACTATCAGACTGACGCGAAAATCGGCAGTTTTCCCGTTAAGTATTTTAGTTCTGTAAATAACGCAATATCTACCAACCCTGATATTATCTAAAATTTTGCTTAAGAAACCTAGAATTGATTTTTGTTAGGTATTTTTACAAGCCAAGCAAAGGGCTCATGACAAATTTAGAAAACGACATAAATTTACGGCATCCGGCAATCTTGAACTTTGCTTAATATAGGACCTGCTAATAAAGACAGACCAAACTGTATCTTCGGTTCTTTACTACCGATGAAGATAAAACATGATACCTCAGATATTATAGCTTTAGTTGTACAGCTAAACACCTAAATATCTATTTTCGTTGTTGTATAACAATGAAAGTCCGTCGTTAAATACTAACAAAGCATTTTTGAGCCGTGGTGTCTGCTCCCGCGCGTAAAATCAATTAAAAGGTTATATTTCCAGAGTTACTTCGTACTGTTCATGCTAGTTTCATTTCAAATTGCTGCAACAGTTCGGTTGAAACTATTTACTTTTCGAGGGAGGCGATGGCTGTTTATGAGTTTGTAGGGTGTGCTTTTTTGAGAAGGTCGGCCCTTCTAGGGAACGCACTTTCTGCGGATTTGTAGGTGGCTGATGCTTTTTTTGGAGGAGGTTGGTTGGGACCGATATTGTTTGGAATTCTGTTGTGGAATTCGTGCCGGCGGAACTGTATAGCGGTTCTCTGATGTTGACATTTAGGAGGTACCTATGAGGCTTGCATAGTCACAAAAGTGTACTAGTGCCTCGAAAAAAAAAGAATAAAAAAAAAAACTATTTACTGTATGTGAGAGTATTAAAGATTATTTATGTAAGACATAAGGTTAATAATACACTTTACAAATTGATCTATGTTAAGTTTTGTCTTGATTACGCATTATAGCTAATTTATCGATGCTGAGTTTTTGGTCTTTACGTTTTGTAATTACGTTACGTCCTTTTCAAGAAAAACGTCTGTGCCGCAGACAGACGGACGCAAGAGTGATCTTATAAGTCTTTCTCCGTTTTTTCTTTGGAGGTACGGAACCCTAAAAACAGCATCGTTAAAAGAAACAAATGCTTAGGTACCTAATATAGGCGCTGCATATTTAATTGTAGCATTCTTCGTAACAATTGGCCAGGTAGGTCTATCTAAAAAAATGTTCAGAACCCATTTGGCATCCGCATCAGGAAATCCATTTGCCTTTTAAGTGCTTTAATGATTTGTGCAAAAAATCCTCCATCTTGGATGATTAATTGACTGGATATTCAATGAATCATTATCTTCAGTAGCCGTAATTATCGGGACCAAAGTTTTAAATATGCATATTATATGCTAAGTATCTTAAGACCTCTTAGTTTATTTTTAGGCTCACAAATTCCAATTATGATACACATTTGGATATTCGGAGTACAATAACAAATCTACCACTTAATCTTTGAATGACAGTGCGATGCAGAAGTGGTATATCTATAATAAATATAAAGCTACTACTATTAACGTAATAGATGATACTTCCTACAATAATGCTTAAATGATCTGGAAGCACGTAGAAGATTGATCACAGCCATCAAGTGTTATTCTAAATGTATGTATGTAAATCTACAAGCCATTTTCAGCGAGTCCGTGCGGCGACGATGCAGCCGTCAAGAAGTAATAGTTTCCAGGTACACTGAAATCAATAAATTGTACAAACATTACTTTACTGAGTAATATTTTTTTGATGTTGAGTATTTCTTACTAAACAAGGTATGCAGTCTTCGAATTTAAATACACATCTTTTAAAAAAAAATGCATTCTGACAATGATGTTTATTTACTGTGATTGTGGACACACATTGAGTTATATTGTGCAGTGTCGTAGACATTTTTGGGGGACATAATATACCAAACATACATGAGTCGAGTGACAAACGGTAGATATGTAGGCGAGTACAGTGGCTACATAGTTAATCACGTGTCACTTATGTTGTTGAATGTTTAATGCTGGATGCAGCGCTGCGCCAGTGGTTAGCGGCTCGCGTAAAATATAGCCCGCCAGCGAGCAGTTCAAACGGAGCATTATGTACATGTTTATTAATTGCCTCACTTGCTACGTTTTACTTTTTTAACACGCTTATATTAGCTTCACCTGTACAAACAAAGTTTGTCAAAAGTCTTAATAAACGATTTCCACCAACTTTTAACTGTCGCATCGATGTTAAATTAAACGTGAAAGCGTGGGGCGCTCTCTGCGGTAGGTACTTACTAAATAATTTTTAGCAGGAGGAAGCTACTGAAAAGTTAAAACGTTTAGCTATGATTTATAATTGTTAAAATAGAAATCGCCTCACGCTTTTACGTTTAATTTTCGAAATGAAAGTGAGCTGAGCCTTATTTCAGAGTACTTGTATCAGATCAAATGTTTTATTTTCATGCAACAATAAATTTTTACTCTTGCGTGTTTTTTAGTTTTTATGGTTCCATACCCAAAGGGTAAAACGGGACCCTATTACTAAGACTCCGCTGTCTGTCCGTCTGTCCGTCTGTCCGTCTGTTACCAGGCTGTATCTCATGAACCGTGATAGTCAGACAGTTGAAATTTTCACAGATGATGTATTTCTGTTACCGCTATAACAACAATTACTAAAAAACAGAATAAAATAAATATTTAAGGGGGTCCCATACAACAAACGTGATTTTTTTGCCGTAATTTTAGATAATGGTACGGAACCCTCCGTGCGTGAGTCCGACTCGCACTTGGCCGGTTTTTTATTTATTGTTTATAGGCAGTGATAATTGTTAGTTATTTGTTTAATTTTCAAATTATGTCACACATTTTTACCCGACTACGGTGAAGCAAAAAAGATGGTAAGTACTAGGTATATGATTTTGATTTATAAACCGCATTAGTTTTATACACAATCATATCATACAATAAAAAAAAGATTAACATTTCATGGTTTTAAATTATGAATCACTTTGAAGAGGCCTACGTTCAGGGGTGGATAGCCTAATTTCATTTAAGTTTTACATCAATTTAATTTACAAAAAATACTAGAAAATGGAAATGAAAAATAAAGAAGGTTCTTGCAGTGGGACAGCAAATAATAATAGGTAATTTTGAAACTTACGCATTTGGATCATATTTCCCAACTTCCAACACAACAGCAAGTCGTTGGGGCTTCTTGTAATTCTTCCACTCCCTGAAATTTCTCGCGCAGGAGCCAAGTACTGTGTCTGGGTACTTAATAGAATCGATAAGGTACTGCCAACATTTGTTATGATTGCACAGATCTGAAAACAATGCAATATTCTTATCTTGTATTAATTTATCTGATACTTCTTTCTGTAAACCTCGATACAAAAGTGGATTGCTTTATGTGGATTGTGTAGGGCGACAAAGGTGAACCATCGCAATCGTTTGGTCAGTCTTTAATAAAAATATTCGACCATCGCTAGTTATTAGGTCAATAAACAAGGATTTGACGTGGTATATTGTCTCTTATTAACATGTTATAATCTCAATGTTGCGTTTTTTTGCGTCTTAGGCCGCAAATTCGGAGCGGCGTGGCGTGCAGCGGGGCGTTTTTGTAAGCGTTACTTAACATACAGACAAGTAGTTGAAGTGTCTTCGTAATAGCGTTTCCAGCGTGCAGCTAAATGTATGCTTGCTCAATACAATGCTCGAACGCCCCGCTACACGCCCCGCCGCTCTGAATATGCGGCCTTAGAGACCCAACGGCAAGAATATAACTGTGGTTCATATCAATCCATGGAACTCATGTTGGCAAAATTTCAAAATATTTTGTAACGATTTTATGTGAATTCTTCCACAATAACCTTTTTTTTAAAACATTACCTTCCGGAGTAAACCTCGGGTGCGATCTGTTGTCACAGCCAGGTTGGACGACAGGGCCATTGTTTCTGAAGTTAGGCCAGAAGTCGACGGTACCTAGCTCCTTCCTGCTGCCATATCTGCCCGGGTCCGAATGTATCACATCGACGAACCCGGCGGAGTTGGGGTTCAACCTCTCGTGAGGCCTCTTGCCGTCAAATAAGACACCAGCGGGATCTAAGCCGGTGATCCTGTCAAAGTTATCATTTAATTAAGAGGGAAACTAAATAATAGAGATATCTTCTCTAAATTATGTAGTAAGAAATTAAGTTGTCTATGTCATATTCAGTAGTAAAACCACTGAAATCTGTATTATTGTGGTCCATACTAAAATTGGAAAAACGGATTATCTTTTCTTTGTTACATGAAAACAAAAATCGAAAACAAATATTGGTTCATGGTACGGAAAAAATTAAGCTAGTTCAACATACACTTAACCGCTTTTTTGTTAGATGATTTATTTATCTATTATTTGATTTCATGCCAATACATGTTTCCAAACCTTAAGGTTTACTAACATTACTATTGACCAGACTTTTACAGTGCATAATATAAATCCCTTAACACTGACCTAGAAGACGGTAAACACTAGTTTAGTTCTAGTTAATCTTTCGTCTAAATATTTGCATTCGGCTTTAGACCTTACATAAAATATTTAAAGCCAAAGTAAGCAAGTACTTACCAAGGCAATCGCATCCCCTTCTCCACCATTTTGTTGCCAGTGATGCCAACAATCTGCGCGCCCAGGGAATGGCCCACTAAGTGCGTCTTATATAAATCCAGGCCGGCCTCCGATAGGGTCAGCAGGACGTCAGCAAAGTCGGCGCCGAGCTGAGCAAGAATTTGTGTTATTCATTATAGCTACCATTTGTATTCATAGTGGCAGAAATTAAGTTTTTTTAGTATACAACGTGTTACATAATATTTAAGATTAATTACGGTTTACTCACGTGCATTTTTCGGGATTGCCCGACTAGTTTCGGACCCAAACGGAGCCCTTAATCATGAGCTGATCACGCGGCGAGGTCGCGAGTCGAACTCATGTGTTACATAATTCCCCTTAAAAAAGAAAATATTAATCAAGTAGTCTTTTATGGTTGTTGTCATTTACCTCTCTGAGGAAATTACTTAGGTAAGAATGTAAACAACTTTCTGGGTAGTCTACTCTTTAGTTTTATGTTTTCAGGATTGCTTTTCAGTGATGATTTTAATGTAGGTATGACATTTTCTTTTTTAAGGGGAATTATGCAACACGTTGTATATTTAGCGTTGTTTGTTGTCATTTAATTGCACAAACTTGCTTACTCAAATAACAGGGGAGAGCTAAATTTCAGCTGGTATATCGAGTTTTGGTAAACTCGTCAAAGTGTACTACTAGGTTACACAAATATCAGACATAATAATAATATATGTAATTTGGTGATAGAGAATATAACTATTCGCTTCGATAAAACCCTCTTGAAGTAGAAACATAGAAGGTATGGGAATTATCGATACCACTATGATATACCAGTGCAACATCGTTAACACAGTAAGACTGGTGTTAAATTAGCATTATAAATTAACATTATGATTGATTTAAAGTGAATGATGAATATGACATTAATAATATGAATAGAAACCGGCCAAGTGCGTGTCGTTCCACGCGCAGTAATAGGGTTCCGTAGTTGCACAATAATGCGGACTAAGAAGAGGGCTTAGTAATTTTTCAATGGAATTTTTACTTTTCCAAGTACATTTTATAAGTTGGTCGACTATAAACTTATAAAGCCTACTTAGCTGTAATAGTTTTCCTTTTAACTTCGTTGTATACAAGCTTAGTTTTAGTATATACTAAACCTGAAACTAGTTTGTTCAGAATCACTAGGAGAATCGATTGACATAGTTTTTTCACCACTTTTTTTTTCATTTTCAATTTTGTTTCAGTAGGTTTCTACCCATAACAGTTGACGGGAATAGACACCTTGAGGCTTGAGATGGTCCGCTCGGTCAATTTCCGTGTATTAGACAACCCCTGCATAGCACATCTCAGGCATTTCACACTTTACTAGGGAACTTATTTAATGCGACATAAACTACGGTGTAACTTGGAGATTTATTAAAAAAAAACTTATTCAGGCAGTTCTGATGAAAATCTTGTTGGGGTGTCTCAGTTTTCGTATATACTAAAATTAACGTTGTATAATACTACCGTGATTTTTTTCACATATCCAAAACTAACCATTTAGTGGCAGGGGGGGGGGGAACACTGGACTCTAACAAAAATTTGCATTTTAAAGTTTATATATATCAGGTTTATATTTCAGAAACGGATCCCTAAAATCGAAAAATTGTTTGAACAAACCCACCATATTTCTGAAAAACCTGTCCAACAACACCCCACACCAAGGGATAGACGAGAATAAAAAAACTTTACTTTACCCCACTTTACGGGTAAAGGTACCTCCTGTCCATGTTTCATTTTTTATCATGGTTTTATTTTACCACTTTGTCGGCGTGATTAATATGTAAATCCACGCCAAATTATAGCTTTCCGGTACTAAGAGTCTCTGAGCTAAGCTGCGGACGGGCGGACAGATGGACGGACATGGCGAAACTATAAGGGTTCCTTGTTGACTACGGAACCCTAAAAAGGAGAATTATGAATCTTATTCTCTTATAGGTTTTTTCCAAATCAAAATTTTTGAGAAAAGAGATTATATTTAAGGCACTTTCCCTCCAGATGGCATTCATTTTTCTGTCCTTTAGTATTATTATTCGAAACACTATCTTGTAAACAGGTACAATGAATTAAAAAGGAATAGGAATGTCTTGACCCTATAGAAAAATATGTGGTTTTTAATGATTACTCATAAACTTACCTTTATTGCATTAGGTACAGCCCAACTTATATAAGACGAAGAAATTAGATTATATATTGGTGCGGCTAGCCGATCCCAGTTCAAAAGAGCAACATTACTCTGTCCTTGCTCTAGATACGCATTTATTATAGCAGTCACCGCGGGCCCATAGGGATGACCTGAAGTAAATTAATTTTATTATTTTCCCTCTTTGAGCTCTGACCTTAAGCTTATTATGAAAAATTCCTGCGAACTTATCTCGACTATAGACTTTTTTTCATAGCATTTTTAGGTATGTTACGATAGTTTTTTTATGCAACCTAAGAATTGGATAAATTTACAATTCACTACTAAACAAAAGCTGAGGCTCTGCCTTCCAAAATTGTACAGTCAGCATCAAAAGAATGGGATCTTTGCACAGATTCAAGTGCACAAAAAAGAGAAGCACTCTTTTCCATTGGGGAAAAATATTTTCTACTTGTTTTGCCCTGCAGTGAGTCAAGACAGCTAGTGACCCTAGAAATAATAATAAATTAATAATAGGTATCCTAATACTTTCCTGTGAATCCATGACAGAATATAGTCGTTGTTCGACTAGAGTTGTACCAAGTGGAAGAAAATATATTTTTAGCTTCATCTATCGGCCACTCGGTGTAGTTGTCGAAAGAACTAAAACAAAATAACAATATTATTTTATACGGGTCACACAGAAAACTGAGTTAAAGGAAATAAAATGTAAGAACACTTACCCCTCATAAAATCTAAGCTTGGCTCGCTTGTCATCTTCGCCAAAAACTAGAAAGTCAAGGAATATTAGTAGTTACTATTACCTAAATAATTAAAACCGGCCAAGTGCTTGTCGGACCAAGCACAGTGTATGGTTCCGTAGTCAGTACGGCTATAAGATGGTTAAGTGAAATGAAATACAAAGTTATTATTGCAGTTAATTTAAGTCCTTTTGTAAGGTGTTTCAATGAATTTTTTTCACATCCAACTACTTACATGTAAAAAGTTGGTTAGCTATTATACCTACGCGTAAACTATGTAGTAGAGACTACTTACTCTGCGATACATTTTTTCGTTATTTTTGCTACTGTTGTGAATACTTTTTAACCGACTTCAAAAAGAAGGAGGTTCTCAATTCGACTGAAAGTTTTTTTTTTGTTTTTTTTTGTAGTTTTGTTACGCGATATCTCCGCCAATTATGAATGGATTTTGATTTTTTTTTTTCGTTTGGTAGGCCATACTTCAGAGGTGGTCCCATATTAATTTTATCGAAATAGAAACAGCGCTTTTTGAAAAAAATTACAAAATCAAAAAAGCATGTACTTAGATGACGTTTTGGTTTGTTCCCTTCAGCAAAAGTTTTAATGAGGACTTTCAATCTCTGTTTTAACTATCATTACAGAAACATTAGCCAAGAACAAAGAAGATTGTATGTATTTATAAGGAGCCGTCATGATAATTATACATTAATACCTATTCTTAAAGAAAACTACCTAGTTGTTGGAAAGATTACGCAACCGTGTCATTTAAATTTGTAGTCTTAAACCGTGTAATTTAAGACACTAAAACGTATTTAATAAAAATTTAATGTTTCAGAAGTCGGTGCAATTCTACACTGAAACAAATAAAAGCCACCAACTTCTGAAACTATTAATTTTATATCATGCTAATTATTTCATTCTTTTTTTAGTTTTTTTAAGTCGGTTTTTACTTTCTTTTTTTTTAGATATATTATTCAGAAATGATAGGTTAGCTTGACGGGGATGGGGAAACATGACTAACATAAATTACCACTTTAAAGCTTAATATTTCGTAAATGGATCCCGTTACCGAAAAACTGTTTATGACATCGCCCGATATTTTTGAAATACCTATTCAACTATACATGATGAGATATGCGAATAAAAACACTGTCCCGATTCATACGGAGTAACGTAAAAATATATTTTTAATCGATTTCATTGCATTACTTTGTGAGCTTTAAAAATACGTATAGCCATGTCAACTTTATAGCACTGTCTGTGAGTAAAATGGCTGTGGCATACAGACGGACACGGCGAAACTATAAGGGTCAATAGTTTGATTACGGAACCCGAAAAATGCAGTTCAAAAATGAAAGCGTCGGCCCTGTTCCTTTGTCTGTATATGTGTATATCGAAACAGGACTAGGGCAGAATGGTAAAACTTATATCTTAGAATAATAACGCCTAGAAGGATAGTCTCATACACGCTCCCTACAAAAAACTGAAGCAACATTCGTAATTATGTGTGAGTGAGCGGCATGTAATTACGGAGACTGACACGCACACAGACGTTAAAAAAATGTTGCTCGAAAATATAATTTCCCCTTAATTGGGGGAAAATTGTATGTATTTGGGCCATAGCATAGATTGCATATAAAAAATGTTACGTATGTAACTTAAGTAATGAATCTATTTTTTTAAGTAATAAAAAATTCTGTCAGAAGTACATACTTATCGTAATGCTTTATAAAAGTTTTATTGTTGTTTTTAACTAAACTCGTAATTATACTTAGAATAATTTATTAATTTGCGACTCTATGTCGCGTATCTATTTAAACTAGTTTAATGTATACGCGACAAACCTTCGCAAATTATGATAACTTTTTAAATATTTCAAAATCGTCACCCTATAATTTTAAGCCGGGTCTGCTGTGACCATGTGTTTGTTATTTTTAACATATAATCACGTTTTTCTACAGTAAAATGGGCATCAAATACAGTAGACTCCAAGTGTTAGTGTCTACTGTATTATGGGTAATTTTTCTTTACAACTGGCAACACTTCGTTGTAATAAATTAGGATAAGAAAATTTTGATTTGGAGATCGATTTACGTAAAAATAATGGATTTAATGTTAGTATCAATATGTGAAATGCAATTTTATGTAATTTTTTATGTTTTCCGGATGTGCTATAGCATCTTTATACTCAACAAATTGTCGTTTTGAATTATTTTTTGGGAGCTGTGTTCAACAGAGCGTGACATTGAGTACTGACGGCTCGATTCGCTAACTTTGCCGTATCCGGCATAGTTTGAGTTGCTTCACTTTTGGTGCTCGTACTAGGTTTCTAGGCGTTATTATTCTAAGACTTATATTTTGCGCAAATAAATTACTCGCTTACAACATTGATAATGAAAGATTTTGGGAACGTTTCTATTAAAATTACTTTACTTTAAAAGTAAATTTTAAATAGTTTTATTTAAATTTATTTTAAAACCAGTAAGTATCGTAGACTACTTATTTTTTATCAGTATTGTTAAACACCTTAGGTAGGTACCTATATTAAATTAACTAAAACTAAACTACTTATGTACATACTTGAATTATTTATGACATGTATTATGATGATGTTGATTTAAGACAAAGATTATTATTATATTTACTAGTAATCTACTACGATAGACAGGTAGTCTCATATAGTGAAACGTTCCATTGACCCACTTTTTACCTAAGGTTTGCTCAACATTTTAAAAGTTATCTGGATAAATAAATTCCAGCGAGATAAGTTTCAAGCCTTGATAAAACAGAGTAACTTCTATTTTTGTTTATGTTCACTTAACAAATTCCTAGTTTTACTGTACAGTCAAATCATTTAGAAATAAATACAAGGAACTCCAATACAGATGTAAGGACAATAATAACACTAAATTATGTATGCCTACAATCCTATGCAAATAAACAATTATTACTTTGATTCGATTTGATTTTGAATAATAAGCGGCGGTTATACGAAGATTTAATAATATTAATATTTGATGAAATATATGAAATAACTTTAACATAAATTCCACTTTTGAGACCACTTTCACTAAAATGATAATAGTTAGATCATCAAAATCTCGACAGGTTTGTAAATATTCTGAATTAATTAATATTTAAAATTATTTATATATTTTGTAGCGCAACTTGGAAGAGGCCTAAGAGGACTAATGAGAGGCTAGTAATGTGACTGAGGGCTAACGATAGCACTAAATATTCTGATCATTGCTCATTAGCGTCTTGATGAATACTTAGATAGGTATTGGTTTTAGTTTGATATATTGAAATATCAGAGTTGATGCGGATTATTTTAATCGTCTGTATCGCCGTATCTCTTCCCACGCCACTCCCTTGATTATATTCCTCGAAGAAACTTGAGATCACATTAAGTTTTTCTTTTATTTATAAATTGATATAAATTATTTGTTTTACTATTCTATCATATAAATTAAATTTGTAGTGATAGAATAGTAGCGAGGAGAAGACGATAGCGATTAATCTGTTAACGATGAATGGATGAAGAGCTATGGATCAATGAATTAATACAGAACGTAAATGCTTACCTGCACCAATTAGTAAGAAAACAATACAAGCACTAGCGTACATTTTGAGGGTTGTTCACGAATTGTCCATTAGTTAGTTTCGAAATGTTTTTATATAGGGGCCGGTATCAATGCGTTGCAGCATTATGAACTTTCCTTGACATAATCGCGGTGATTACGATTTTGGCGTCAACAACCATATGCTGCAAAATCTTTTAAATCTTTACTTTGTTGTGTCATCCTTCAAACTGTTCACTGCCCTAAGCTCTTACGATTTCTTGTTCTTGTTCTCAGAATGCTTGTTTATGAAAGCTTGACTAACAAGGATAACTTTATTAAATACGTGGAAGGGAGAACATTGTTTTGTATACAAGCTCAGTTTTAGTATACTAAACCTGAAACTAGTTTGTTCAGAATCACTAGGAAAATCGATTGATATATTTTTTACACCACATTTTTTTTTTCATAAATTTCAAATTTTTTTCAGTAGTTTTCTAACCATAACAGTTGACGGGAATAGACACCTTGAGGCTTGAGATGGTCCGCTCGGTCAGTTTCCGTGTATTAGACAACCCCTGCATAGCACATCTCAGGCATTTCACACTTTACTAGGGAACTTAACGCGACATAAACTACGGTGTAACTTGGAGATTTATTAAAAAAAAACACATATTCAGGCAGTTCTGATGAAAATCTTGTTGGGATGTCTCGGTTTTTGTGTATACTAAAAATAACGTTGTATATTTTCCATCTTCCTCTTGTCTCCGATTGTCTATTGCCATAAATCCAAGAAAAAACGCTGGTCGTCCCGTCTTCCTACCTTTTAACTCTTCCCAAGTTCAGGGATTAAGGCAGGCATCAAGCAACAACGTGTTCCTTCTTTTCCGCGAAGCATTTGCCGTCCGATCTCCGCAAACCATTTTTATAAATAATAAAAAAAACACTAGATTATCACTTGCAATAATGGTGAAGGAAAACATCGTGAGGAAACCTGAACACCTCAGACGTTTTACGCACGCTAAGTCTACCAACCCGCACCAGGCCTGAGTAGTGGACTAGGGCTTAAACTTGTCTCATTCCGAGAAGTGGCCCGCGCCCTGCAGTGGGGCAATAGATAAATGGGCTAATAATGCTCCGTAAACCTTAAGATAAGGTTATCTCAAAATAAAATGTCTAGTTCACAAGCGGATGCTATGGATCAAAGACACAGCGGTTCTCGAGGCAACGATACAGCAGGTGAGCTCGCCAGAAGAGGATCGAGCATGGATGCGGTGGGTCCCGAACCCATAGTACCACTCCCCTTCGGATACCTGCACTCTGGTAAGAAAACGCACCAGAGACCAACACAACGAATCGTGGTTAAACCATGGCGTGTGCAGGCAGGCCAAGGAGGCGCTTCCCGTCATTGACGGTCGACTCACTAAACGAGCACTCCGACTGTCAAAATGACAACTACGTACAGTCACAGCAGCCATCACTGGCCATGGTTCCTTTAACTAACACCTCTTTGTCATTGGAGTTACAGACAACCCACTGTGCAGACCATGCATGGAGGAGGATGAGGCGGTAGCCCACGTGGTACTAAACTGCCCTGAGGTCGCCACATACAGGGCCAAGTACTCTCCGAGAGGCCGTCACCAACATCAAGGTTGTGCTGGCCTTTTTCGAGGAGTTAGGGGGGATCGAGTGATTACCTACACTTACCACCCGTCACACAAAATACGCGCTCAGACGTAGAGTTGCGGACACCAGCCCGTTATACCTTACCATAATATTTGAGCGCCGATTACCGAATTAATAAAAGACGTTTGTCGTGCATAAATAAAACCAACTTTTATTATACCGTCAGGGGTTTACCGTTTACCTTAAATTCTGTCATGTTCCATAACTTGTTGACCTTTATGAAACCCTTAATAATCTCTTCAAGTTTATTACCATGGGGATTCAAGATTATTGAATGCCCAGGTGGCGTGAATACTACTTAGCTACATTTGTGCTCATCCCATTTGATATGCAAATAATTACAATAAATTAGATTCATTTAAGGTTGCAGGCCTAATTGCTAAATAACTAACGTGATAATGGCGACCGAAATTTGGTTAACTGCCAAAGTCAGGGCCGTGTCCTTGTCTTTATGTATTTGATGATTAAATAGTAAGACCTTGACTTGTAACTAGAATTATCATTTGAGATTACATTTTGGGTATTTCCAGTAGATACTCTCAGTTCTCGGTACTGCAGTTTCTTTTACGCAACCAAGTCAAAAAGAGGTAAAGTATTATCACCTAAAAAGATTTTCGTATCGAATTTCGAACTAACGGGACTGTATCCATGTGGGCGAGCTAAGTAAACGTCATTCACTCACACACGGTGCCTAGTTTATTTTCTAAGATTAAATGTAGAATAAAAAAAAAACCAAGTGCATTTATGTGCACGTGCGTTGCTGTGAGGTTTTATTGATCGTTTATGAAACTGTATGAGCGACGTCACAGATGTTGCAGTTGGTTCGTAAGCAGTGCAATGACGTCATGCAAACACCGGCGTCGCACCACACATGCACTTCAATTGCATTTAGTGTGAGCCTCTCTTTACATGGAGTGAGAAACTTTTGCAAACTTAATGTGTGAAAGTGTAATAGCATCATTTAGATAGTGAGGTAAGTACTTAGGTGCATACAATGTTGAGCATTAACTTGAAACTGGGCCAATAACGTGAACCATAAAAGTAAAATAAACATTTTTGGTGATAACAATCGAGTCCAAGGGCTGTCTGTAATAAACTCGCCTACTTGGTACTTAGAAATCGAAACATGATAATGATAGGCGAACAGCATACTATTATATTAAACGATAGCTTTTGTTAAAAGTCAGGTCCTAACGTCATGCTAGTTCTAAATACCGAGTGCAATCGATATATTACCGTGTCAAGAATGGTTTCCGGAAAAGAACTGGGCCCATTTGATGTAACTACTCTGCAAGTCTGCACTCCATACTTTGGTACATACATTCAGCTGAGTAGTTCCAAAATATGGAGTCATCATCTGCCTAGCCTTTTCCCAACTATGTTGGGGTCGGCTTCCAGTCGAACCGGATGCAGCTGAATATCAGTATTTTACATGGAGCGACTGCCTATCAGACCTCCACAACCCAGTAACTGGGTAATACGATACTCTTGGTAAGACTGGTTGTCAGACTTTCTGGCTTCTGACCAACAGTAACAACTGTCAAAGATCTACAAATGACAGCCGGGACCAACGGCTTTACGTGCTTTCCGAGGCACGGAGGAAACTCGCTATGGTAAATGGTCACCCATCCACAGACCAACCTCGGCAAGCGTGGCTTAACCCGGAAGATCGGTCTATGCGGCTGTAATTATTTAGCCACGAGCTCCTCAATAGTTCCAAAATATGGAGTGCAGAGGGCTTATTATGACCTCTTAAAAAAGGACAGAAGTTGCCTGGAAGTTGAACGGCCCTGCTTTTTTGTAGGTACTATAACATCGTTAGAGCAGGCCTGCGTCAGGCCTGCTACGTTGACGTTTACGAAATCCGTTCACCTTTTTTTTGTATAGACTTTTCGTACCATGAACAAGCATTACTGTTCAACTTGGTTCAATAGTCGTTCACCTTTAGTACTGTCGTGGTACGATTTGTAGCGATTCAGAAGCAAGCCTGGAGCCCAATTCTCCTAAAAGAAATCTTGATAAATCGCAACCGAACCAAGGCCGAACCGTTCATTCAGGTAGTTCTCAATTTCAAAAGATGTCAATTTGTTTGACACAAAAAACAAAACCAATCATTTTGTCAGTTTTTGTAAACAAAAACTGACTGACGGTTTCTGGTTCGTTTGCGTTTGGCAACAATTTTGTTAGTCGAATTGGCCCCTGCTTTTGGAACGGAAGTTGACTGGCTGGCATTTGAATGTTTTCATAAGAGGTCATAGTAAGCCCCCAGACTTGCAGAGTAATTTCATCAAATGGGTCCCTACGTTCTAATTGCGCAACACACTCGTAATCGCTATGACTTTGATTTTGACACGTTAACAATTTCTATAGCAACGTATGTATTAACAATCCAACTTCTCCACAACCAAGTACCACGCAATGAATATTGTTTTTGACACATCGACTATGATTGATGTTGGTTGCATTACGCAATTGCCCTGCTGGACACATCCTTTATTCTCGTGGGTATCTTAGAAGGCGACTAAAGTCCAGAGGATGGGTAGCAGCATCTTCCCCTGTGAGCTAAAAACATCGAACTGGGATCACCAATATTTTTGCTAATAATGATGATTTGGGATTACGGCGTTTACTTTTAGCGGTCAATTAGGTGATGTTTAGTAATGTCGTGTTGTTACAATAAGGACAGGTATAATGATTCATCCAGTTAGATATGACGTCCCCTTTTGATGATTGCACTTGTATTGTAGATATTGTATGATGCACTTGATTATAGTTTGTGAATTCAAACAATCATTCAGTTGGTCACTACGCGTGTAAGCAGGTTTTTATCTTATAATTTTATCGTTTCCTATAAGCAAAAGTCATATACGTACCTAAATATTCTGCCGGAAAAATAATTTTATCCATACCATCGTTTATATCTTCCTCAGGATATATAGCGTAGAGATAAAAATATACCTCTAGTTCTAGTATAGGTACATTTTATAATAGCTTGTCAGCACAGAACGGAATGATTGCATTCAAATTATCTAATCCTTAAACGACTAGACAACAAAGTTAGCCTTTAAGGGAATAATTTATTGAATGGAGCGAAGCGCTAATTGGCGGACGTAATTGACGGAATGCTGAGGATATAGGGAAATCAAACCACCTTGTCTTTAACATACTATTTTATTTTTTATATTAATATCCTTCGCAATCACGTTATAATATTTATGATTACAGTTTAATTTTGGAATGGTATTTAATGTAATATAACGATAAGCTTAAAAATAAATAAAAATCATATTAACTGAATTTACAATGTAATCTATCATGCATCAATGATGACAGACTTGTTGAAATTAAGGAACATGGCAAAGAGTTTAGATGAACGCGACTCTTTGGTTTTTCTGTTTCTTCTAGTATAGCGGACTATGTTAAACTAAAAAGAAACATTAAAATTAATGCGAAATTAACATTCACAATAGAAGAAAGTATCTCAGCCCTAATCAAATGAAAGCGTCAAACTCCGATGGACAGAATAAAAACGTCATTATTACACCTTCACTTACAACTATGTTAATTTTTTCATCATTAAAATTGTTATTTGTACAAAATAATTCAACGAGTGTGATAAAATATAATAATTAAGTTAAAAATACAATACAAAAACAATATAAATACCTAATTACGATCAATCTATTGCTAAGTAATACAGATAACAACCTGCTAGTACTGACAAGCCTGAACAGGATAAAACATTTTCAAAGCACATTTCTTTTTATTAATAAACAATCAGAAACAAGAATAATTGCACCAATAAATAAAAGTAGAAATAGAATGGTTAAAAATTAAAATAAAATAAACGTTAATCAGACATAAGAGAGATGTGACACAGTAAATAAATATAGCATAATGTAAATAGAAATGAGAAGAAGTACAGATGAGAAGAATTCGTACAGATAGCGTTAACTATATTATAACTTTTATTGATTGGCGCAATCCACAGGTACATAAACACTTTCCTTCAAATGCAGCCTAATTCGAGTATACCTTTCCGAGGCCAGAATGTTGAGAAAAGCAAATTCTTATATTTAAAGATAGTCTGGAGCTACTCCTTACCTTATTTCACTTATTTTATCCACTAATGGTAGAAACGTGTGAAGTCGATAAAAATTGAAATAAGATAAATAGGTAAAACCCTTCAGCTAGGATTACTATGAGATATCTAAGGTATTGTTTTTAATATCGTTTATGAGAATAACATATCATTATCACTTCAAGCTAAATTCTATTGAGAAAGAGCAAACTTGTATTAAATCTACGTAAAATAACATTTTGAAGCTCATAAATTATTTGCAAAGTCCATTAAAATGGTGTTCCAGAGCTAGGAGCTTTAGACCATAGGTATCAAGTGAGTTTAGTTTCATTATCTTTATTCACCATTTCCATATTAGGTACATACGTATTCAATTCATAAACGCGAGATACAGAGAAGTCACTCCGGTTGGGTCCCAATTTTTTTATAACCTACGCCTTCACACCGTGCAGTTAACTTATAATCCGGCAAGAACATGATCCGGACGACGCACGTCCGCGGCGTACTCCTCACACTTGGTACAGACTAGTCGGTCACGAGCACAAATTCCATTAGTCCAATACTTCAATACTGACGATCATCGTATATGTAGATGGCTTCCCCGGCGGACTCCTTGAGGGGGGGCGGGGGGAAGTCGAGCTCCCCGGGGCGGAACAGCTTGGACGCGTTGGGCGCGGGAGACGCGGGCGCCGGAGAGCCGCTGCCGGGGGAGCCGCCGCCGCGACGCTTCACGCCGCTCGGCGACGCGGCCGTGCGGAACGACGACCGCCGAGCCAACCTGCGGGACCGGAAGATCAGTTAGTATCACCAGTTTACTGGGAAGAACGCAGATCATTCAGTGTTAAAAGCTGGGCAGTGTCCAGTGGTAAGTTGGATTAGACTTTGTAATTGACACATGGTAGGATGATTAACTACCTAGTTAGTCGTAGTTCATCCATAGTACCGGTGTTTGGACAAAAGGAGCGTTGCTCTTAAAACTTCTTACTGCCTCGTGACTTCCCTATGAGATTGCTAAACTTAGGCTAATTAGTCAAATACGAAGCAAATTTCAGCAGACTCTTTATTTTTAACAATCATATTGGAAATTCCCCGGAAACATTACCTGGAAGCCACCTCCTCGGGTGTCTCTTCAATTTCGAGCACCCAGCTGACGGAGTCGTGTTTCTCGACAACGCCTTTGACTGCCGGCAGCGGCGGCGAGTCGGGCGCAGGCGACGCTGCTGGTGAGGGCGGCGAGTCCGGTGCGGGCGACGCCGAGCGCCCCGAGTCGCCCGAAGACGTGCGCGCGCGCATCGGCGGCCGCTCGATGTAGCCACCGCCCGCTAGCAGAGACACCACCTGTAGAAGATACATGATTTGAAAATCCATCTCTTGGGATAAAATATCCGCTAAAATCTTCTCAAGTATTGTCAATTATCATTTTGTAGCAGTCATAAATTCTTGGGATAGCATGATACGATCATCATCTCTATATCTAATCCGAAAAGTGACCGCTATAGCAAAGATGTAGAGAAACGCTAAAATAACCGGTAAAAATATCTCAAATCTAACCTGTGACTTCTGTCTAAGTTTGTATCGGAGCTCCTCGTTGAGCGCTGCAAGTCGGGCGGCGTGGTCACGATCACGCGCCGCCGCATCACGCAGGCGCCTATTGTCGTCGCGCAATCGGTCGGTGTCGCGCTGCCGAGCAGCCGCGCGTTCGCGAAGCTCCTCGGCAGCGTGACGCGCGGCTCGCGCCTCCCGCTCCATGGCCGCGCGACGCTCGCGCTCTGCCGCGAGTTCTGATCGTGAGTCACGCAAGGATGCTACCTCCGCCTGCTTCAGCTCGATCACCGCGCGGAGTGATCGTACCTTTAAATTGGAAAATAAATTTGATTAATAATTTATTAAGATAATAAACTAGCTAACCATAGGAGTTATTCAATAGTATTTTGGAATACGGTCTCAAAAAGATATCGCAAAATAATTGTTCGTCATGCTTGCTCTTCCTAAGATGCATTAATAATATAATATTAATATAATAATTTTGAAATTAAAAGTAGTATTTCAGAACTTTTACTAATTACTACGAACGACAGCCCTATTTATTTCAATGGCTTCATAACTATAACCGCTTTATTAATAGTTTCAGTTTGTACTCCTAACCTCAGCTGCCAACTCGTTGGCATCTGTGCTCAATTCCTCATTCGCAGCTAATCGCAGCTCGCAATCTTCCGCCTCGCAGCACACGGGGTCGCAGGCCGCGTCACACATGTTGCATGACTTATCCCACGACGTGTCCACTGAAGTGTCGGTCGACGTGTTGGCCGACATGTTGACCGATATATTATATGACTTGCTCTGCTCAATCTCTGCCCGCGCCGCTTCTAGTTGCGCGCGCAACGTGCGCTCGATTTCGCTGTGCGCGTGTAGACGCGCCCTACTCTCGGCGACTTCGTGTTTCAGGGACTCGATTGTATCCTAAAAGAACACATAATATGAATTATTATGATATTTAACACACGGGCCGACCGCGCCGACGAACGGGTTTTGCTAGCCTTCATTGTTTCGGTCTGGACGCTGCGCTGTAGCAAACGCTAATGAAGCTGCCGAAGGCCACCTAACGAAAGCATTTGTACATTGTCTTATTCTGTGAGTGGCCTTCGCCGGCGTGGTCAGTACCCAACCCAACACAAAATAAAAACAAATGTTTAAAAACCATTACCAGCAAGTCGCTGTATAAATTAATATTAATCGCAAGTATTTTTAAGTTCAAAGAGAATGCTCATTATAATGCTTCAGTAGTTACCTTGAGTCCCTTGATGTCATTGGCGAGTGCAGCGACCTCCTCGATGTGTTTGGCCTGGAGACGCGCATTCGCCTCTTCTTTCGACGAGACCTCCATCTCCAGCTCTGAGATCTTGCTCAGGCATTCTGCGACTGGAATTATTATAATAAGAAGTATGTCAATACAACATTCATAGTCACTTAATAGCACGGATGGAAAGTGTTTGCAAGTCTTGAGATATTGGCAAAGGAATTTATTACCCTTTTTAAACGAAGGTTTGTCTTTACTTCTAGTTTTGAGAAAGGGTTTTTAACCTGTTGACAGGTCGACAGAGTCAGTAATGGAGAACCCTCAATCTAAGTATAAATATTTTCCAGGCAGTTTCATTCAGTTATCTGTCATTTTCTGTGTAAGTATATTAGCTAACGTAACTACTTAAAGTAACCGGCAATAAGAGCACATTGAAGCCACCATTGGTGTTAATTAAATACTTATCTCTTATTTATTTTTGAATTATAAATACTGACTGGTATCGAGATCCTTCTGCGCGCGCTGCTGTCGGTCGCGGTCTGCACGCGCGGCGCTGCTGCGCTCTGCCGCCGCCACGCCACGCCATCGCTCCGCCTCCACCCGCCAACTGCTGCCGTTTAGTGCATCCAACTGAAAAGGTAACGACCCCTTAAATAAAACTATTCAATTTGAACCTCTACTGCTAAGATTGATAAGGTCAACCGTATCCTAGTCAAACTTCCAGGTGCATAATAATAGGTTTGTAGAAAAAGCTCGGTAAGAAATGATTGTAGACTATGTCATAGTGTTCTTTTAGTTTAATTTACATGTTTTACACTCATAGTCCCTCACTTGCATACCCAGTGTCGCCGTGGGTAATCACTTACACAGAAGACGTGAACAAACATCCAGACCTGTAGGTCATACAAATATTTGTCCCAATGGCAGAATCGTACCGCATTGGCCTCAACATTTTGTCAAATGTTTGCTGTCTTGGATGTGGGTAAACACAATAGAGTGCCGATAACTTATGTAAATCATCGATCACATACATACTCGTAAATCCCTACGACATGTGACGATATTGTTAAAGCTTTACGTCACATGGTACTGGCAAATACAGGTAGATAAAAATGCTGCTAATGATGATGTGTAATTCTAGCATAGTTTTCCGTCTCATGGTAGTTGATGCAAAATCGGCATAACCCAGTAAAAAACTGGCGTCAATTAGTGTGTGCAACCGTCATACAAGTTTTTTTTAAATACTTACTCGAAACACTAAATACTGGACTAAAACGCCCAGGGCTTCGACGCCTTTGGCGGCGTGCGCGAGCGCAAGCGCCTGTTCGCGCGGCTGCGGTTGCGGCGCGGCGAGCGGCACGGCTGGCGTGCGCACCGGCTGCGGCGTCTGCACCCGCTTGCCACGCGGCCCCACCGCGGCTGTAACTCGCGGTGGCTCTGTAGAACAAATGCAAACATTAAGTAATATAATCATACAAGATATAAAAGCACGCCTGGAATTTCTGGCGGTTTGAAAAATGTAGCATTAATCATCGACATAATCCTGGCCTTTATAACCCTAGTGTAACCAAAAGTGACTTGTATTTTTTTACCACGAACCGACTGCCATCGACGTGCGACATGATACCTCCCACCTCCTAAGCAATCGGCAAGTGTACCTTCCGAAATGACGGAAAACTTTAATGTATTTCACTACCAAAATCGTCTAAACGAGCTTCACATGCCCCAGCTTTGAACTGTCGTAAAATCTACGTGAAAACCGTTAACTTCGCCCTTGATCGCAACAACGTTGTATAACTTGAACGTAGCTCAAGTAAGCGTTTGTTAATCGATCGATACGAACACGAGCCGTGTCTCGTTCATCAATGAATAAAGATAATAAATATCACGTAAACAAAACGGCAAGTAATATTATCGTTAGTACACCGGCACCATTCATAGGCACGCGCGGCAGTATCGTGCTGGGTCAAAGATCACTGCTAAGTACTGCGCGTAGGCAGTGACTAGTGACAGGTTGCTAGCTAACGCCTACGATGGACCCCACAATAACACATTTCCGACGGTTGACACCTGACAGTATGAATAAGAGAAGCTATTAAGTTGTAATCCGCACAAAAAACGACACGTGCCTTAGGTAGAATAAAAAAAAAGTTCAATGGCATAACATGACCAAATGACGAAAATTATTTGAAAGGAAACAAATGATGAAGGTATGGTGCCAAGAATGATATTAAGGTTTTATTGCTTGTTTTATTCATACTCTAAGGTTGACACGTTACTTGTAATGAACAAGAAGCTGAGGGCAGTCTATCTTTAACTTAACTCCCAGAAGAGCATGAAAATGCATGTTCTTTAAAAATATTCAAGCTTTTATACAGTGTGATCATTTGTTATTCCCAGGCACGAGGACGTGTGTCACGATCAGACTAATCAGTGAATCGACCTCTAAAATCGTATTCCATGTATGAAGAGATGTTAATCTTCCACGGCTGTACTCATTGTGGGTTTTTTCTGAACACACTTGTGCAAAATAGTTTCAGAGGATAAATAGACTGGGGCTAGAGTAATTTTTATCAAGAATTGTATAAACAATAGTCTAATTAAAATAATCTAAAATGCCTCATAGAGTCAATATGAATGGAATAAATTATGCCATGAAGATGCTATCGCGAATAACATAATTTATTGCCAAGCTTAGTCCTACCTTATTAATGGCATCAATATTTCTTAACGGCCTTTCATATTATTTGCTTAGTTAAATTACCTAATGTATGTCGTAAGTATTATTGTTATTAATTAAATAACAGTTAAGTTAAACTAACACGTACTAGAACTTATTGCTCTGTCTCTTTTCATTCTTTGCTAAATTATCTAGCCCTTTCGTTGGTACGCGAAGCACCAAAATTAACAACAATATTTAGGACAGCTTGTCTCAAAATTGGTCCAGTTACTGCGCCTGCGACTGTCTACGCTAATAGAAACCGACACGCTTCCTGCGTTTGTTTTATACTTACACAATCTGAAAGTTTCACACGATTTGATAGAAATTGTAAGAGTATGTTAAGAAAAACTAATCAGCAATTAGAGATCGGTTTTTATCATTAAATATTTATTAAATGACATTGCATTATCTGCATTCTTCGCACCTAAGGTATTTAGTATGCAGACAAACATCCTTGACGCGATTGTTATCTAATCCATTCATTCCTACATATTTATGCATCCAACACATTTTTTCAAGATCAATATCTAGGTACTAATATACTACATACATACATTCAATATACTGACGAATACATAGGTTTCATAACAAAACATTGTTCCAAACAATTAATAAAAATACGAAACAATGCTTCAACTGAACTGAAACACAATGAGCCGATTCATATATTTTATAAAAAATATTTTAGCAAGAATATTCTTCTTGTCTCTAATCCTTTGTCCCAGTAACTAATTAACAGCGTTACATAAAACATAGCTTTCTATATTTCGTGATGACACGGCGAGCCCTTAGCATCGATACCGACCATTGCAAAGTGAAATCGACGGCGTTCCGCGCACGTATCTATTATTTGATATGAATATTTCAAACAGTACGCAATGTAGCAACACCTACACTCAATTAAAATATTACTATCACTTTTATTAGACAATCGTTAATCCAAGTTCTAACTTCATCGTTAGTTGAGTAAGTCGTACAAAACAGCTCTACATGAAAACGGATTGCATCAATTTCCCTTGCAACCGCTTTTTTATTCTCATTTAATCAAAGCAGGGCAACAAAAAAACAGCTTTGATTTAGCAGATGTAAAAAATGGTTTCTCTTTATGTCGGTAACTGTTCCCACGCAGTCCACCGCTCGCTGGCTTCACGCATCATTAGGAACGACTGACAGCGCCCATTTCCGCCACGTGGTAAGGATAAAGCTCAAACATGTTAATTTTTCGGTTGTACTATTCCGTTTATTTTATTACAAATCGGATGTGCAACAGTATACTCTGTTCAACGAAAGATGAGTCCTGACATAGCGGTCAATTCGTAAATTGTGGCCGTAAGGAAACTGCTATCGAAAAAACGTAAACGACATCATCAAAAACCATAAAATAGCTTTTAATAACCATGTTTACTACTACTATTTCCTTCTACTGATGCCAAGTTACCTCTCTCCCAAAAAATATCAGTTCATCAGCAAACAGACGGGCAGACTCAGGACTACGCATTAATTAAATAGGAAAAAAATATAAGAAAATTCATCATAGTTTTGAACGAGGACTAGACGAAGCCGTAGTAATAGTCATTGTGCTCATAAAGTATAATTATTGCGGATGATGTCTCAATAGTAATTTTGTCAATGGCCGGTTAGAGAGGGTCAAGCAGCGTGCGCGTGGGCATCAATTGGGAACGTTGAAACGTCAAATTAACATGCTATAGGGCTGACATAATATTAAAAATACAATTAATTTATGACTGTATGAGTGATAAAAGTCTAAATGACCTTAATCATATTTAATTAAAAACAACGTCAAAATTGAGTGATTTCGATTTAGAATAAGTGAGATAGTTTTCAAGCATTTTTTTGTAAGAATGACAGTATAATAATATGGTTTTGCTGTTGTAAGAAACCGCCAAATCTTATTTATTCCTTTATATCCCTAAATAACATCAACCCTACAGACATAAGTACGTTTGTATTACTCAAAGTACAAGCGAACGTTGCGCCTACGCCAGAAACATAGAGCGTTTGATCAGATGATTGCTGACATTTTTATGTGCTTGACAAATGTCTTTTCTCATGAGCATGATTCTGCAATAGTTATGTGATCTTTACGCACATAACATCTGACATAAAACTTATTCGTGAGAGCCCTTTCTAAATATGAACAAGCGTATTCAACAATTTTTGTAAGCATGATTAACTAATCTCTTGAGAACTGGATTTTAGAAATAGTGACACGACCCTATTCACCGTTGGGTAAGGCCAACCCGCCGTTGAAGACATTAGGACATATGAACGGTTGAACACCCAACAATTACGCTTGCGACGAGCGTACAAAAGCAAAAAACTATGTCCAGCTTTACTAACCTCCGGTTTCTGAATTGAGAATTCGGGATAAGCAATAGGTACTTAAGTAGTATTTGACTACGGAGTTGTCAAAAAAATGATTTGAAATCCGTCATTATTTTGACAACTCCGTACTCAAGTGTTACGTACTGTTTATCCTAGAATTCGCAATTCAGAAACCGGAGGTAGGCCGCGGACCATTTAAAAAACAAACCTTAACTCGTCGTACAGTAAGTCATGTAAAAGTTGTCAATTTAGCATAGAGTCATAAACCACAATGACAGTCATTACTATGATGAATTCAGCGGCGATTGACTGTTTTGTATCAGTATTCCACTTACAGAGTAGGGTAACGGGTCTCAGTGACGACCGTGTCGTGAATATTCTATTGGCTAGAGTACGTTGACTACTTACTATCAAAATTTACGATTATATGTCTTCGTGTGCTATGACAACAATAATTATTTATTATACCAGTAGTTTTATGTATAAGTCAATAAAAATTATATTTGATACGTGATAAAAGTATATATTTCATAGGCATTCAAATTGAATTGCTCATTTCCTTGACCGACAACCCTAAATAATCACCCTACTTAACTCTTCTTATTGCGAGTATCACAAAAGCAAGAAGACACCGACCTTGTAAGACAGATGATATAAACACCAATTTATACATGGCATCACGCCTGTATTCCCCGAAGGGTTGGACAGAGGTGTATAGTACACCCACATTTCGCCGTTATGTTTACGTCCCATGTAATAGGGGGCGAGCCTATTGCCATCAACTGGGAGGCTCCGGGCTGCTACTAAGAAATTCCACACGGAAAACCCCAATAACACTTTGCCCGACCTGGGGATCGAACCTAGGACCTCACGCTTAGTAGTCGCGCTTGCGACCACTAGACCAACGAGGCAGTCTAATTTATATTATCAAACAAACATGAAAAGAGGAGGAAGAGGGGGTGCATGAAAAGAACCTCCACGAGTGACGATACTTATGTACGTCTGGCGCACCCTACCCGCTACCAACCTTGCTGACTGGCTAATCTTTTCACCACAGCATGAGCAAATTTCGTACAGCTCGTGCTGACACGAGAGAAGATCAAACAAACTGTTATTTTCCCATCCATTTTTAGAATAAAACACTACAATAAACTTTAATAAAACATGACCTTTCAATTATCAATTTATCATAAAACAAATAATAATATTATTTTATTACCGTTTATTATTTGTAAAAGTTATAATAATTTTGATAACATCAATTCGTGTTATATTCGAATATGCTATTGGCTATAAAATAATTGTAAATACTGCATAGTTAGTTCAGTTTCGTGACCACTCTATTTTTATTCAAGATCAATAATAGGTATGGTTAGTAAAAGTAAACTTAAAAGGATATAAAATGTTTATTCGACCCACATTTTATGTAACCAAAGCTCTCCATCAAAGCGTTCGGTCTTCAGCATTTTAAGTAAATATAGCATTATTTGAATCACGCATTGACGTACAAAGTAACGTTCACTTCCTTTTCCGAGTAAAAGCAATATCGATAGTTGCTTTCAATTGGTCGATTAGGGCTCCGGTAACGTTAAGCCTATTGAAAGATTTTATTATCAACAGGTTCAATGAAAGTTTAAAAAAAGTTAATTATTTCTTGATTCATAGTTAATGTTACGGGAATAAATAGGTTTATCTAGGTATAGAATACTTAGTAGGGCTTGCATAAGTACTTTCAATGTCCATATCATCGCGACCACAGCATACGTTCTTGAAAACTTAAAAGATAGATAAAACATATTTTACGTTACCTTCAAAGTAACGCAATGTCCGGCCCTAGACGGCTATGGGTTGAGTTGATTGAGTGATTGTTGTAAACACAGAACAAAATAATATACACATTTTCGTAAAATAGTAAACTAAAATAATAAACTACTACTACTACACCCACGTACCGCTATTATGAAGGCCATTTATCATTCGCTCATCAAACGGTTGTTGCTCATTTGGTGGGTTCCGGATAGCAACAAATCTTGCCGCAATAGTTCATTTACACTGTTATTCGTAACGCGTACCCGCTCTAATAATACTATAATCCATTCGTTTGCGTCTAGCGTGTAGTGGTAGTGAGAGAATCACAGATCTAATTTTAGTTGTGTTTGTATGTATGTCAGGGGGCCGCGCCGAGTCGCCCGCCCGCCCTAGAAGGGTCATCTGCCCAACGACAGCTTCGCAATATATCTGTGCATTGCGCAAAAATGTCGCCTTCATTTCATGTTATTTATCACCAGAAAGCATTGAATCTGTTTGGCTTTGCATAGTTAAACCGTTAACATCCCGACCGACGACCCGGGTCGTCAGTGCCGTTGTTTATCTATTGTGTCTATAATTACAGTACTTAATCCCGGTTGCAAATGGTTGTAGACACAGAACACGTTACGAATTAAAAAACTAACCTACCTATGTGTTTAGATTTCTAAGGGTGCGATTTGTTTGAGATGAAGTTTAATTGCATTTGGTGCTCTAGCTTCCGATAAAGCCCCACCTAGTCGTATTAAATATATAAACTAACAAACATAACGACATGTAAACTATAATTTTATTGATATTAATCTACAACTCCTTGGACTGTGCAGTAGGTACAAAAGATGATGATAATAAACACAGAACCTTAATGAATTTCTCCGTAATTAATCTTTGATCTAGAACAAGCAACCCAACAACGGGGCCAAATGGGCAATATTAAAAAAACGAGTTACATTTCTGGGAAAATTATACCGTGCGATTCTATTGTAGAGTGAGATACAATCTTAGTGAAATTGCTATTTATTCTGATAAAATCTTAAAATCACGGGTTTCAGCGAAACTTTTGTATGTACTGCGACGTGACATAACGAAACTCATACATATGTATTACATGTATGTTTCTTGGACTAGGTGTGTACTCGGAAGTATGTTATGTGCGTTATTTTCCATACTAGTGTGAATATGAGGAAAACTCCATACAGCTTGGGATTCTGCCCTTTAACAACTACCATATTTCTTATAAAAAATTACGTAAAAAGCTGAAAGTTGACCGTATATTTAGTCACAAAATTAAATTGAAATGGAGGAGATTTTGAAACAACCAAGGCGGGCTAATAACTTCACATTTGATAAATCACATTTCGTTTTATATTCTTAAGCGCAGTTCAGACTACGCTATACTATTTCGCTATATAGTAAAGCATATTGCGTCATAAGCTATAACAATATAGCATGATGTTCACACTATACGCTATATGACAAGCCGGTCTAGTATGTAGGGGAAGGTTGCGATCATTGGACTAGATCTTTCATTGGACCACCAAGGTATTTCCAAAACCGTGCAAGCTAGCAACACCCAAACTAGTCGAAACGAGTCCGTAGAGACTCAGTTGCACCCCCCTCTTACCTCAGTGACGCTGCGGCACATGGCCAGGAGAGACATGTGTGGTTGTGTTTGCGGCGGTCAAAATCTAATAATTTCAGTCAGTACAACTTGACGTAAGTATCATTGTATTCATATTTGTCTGCGTGCACTGTTATGAAATATTGGACAGTTTGTTTGAAATTCCACGAGTGTTATCAAATTTTGTCTAATCATGACCATTAATATTTTAGTTTAGTTTTTTTATCCAGTACCTTGTTGCCATCAATGGACCTCAAGAGAGTTCCACCGTTGGACCGATCCAATCATAGCAACTTTTTATTGTATTTACTTAGCCATAATAATAGGAATAGGTCCTGAGTATTTCACTAATTATATTATGTGCTTATATTTATATTTCACTTATTATATTTCATTAAAACCATAGAAAAATAATTTATCATCATCATCATTCAGCCGAAAGACGTCCACTGCTGGACATAGGCCTCCCCCAATCATCGTCACATCGACCGGTCCTGTGCCTCTCGCATCCAACGGATTTCCGCGACCTTCACCAGAAAAATCATTATAAATTTAAAATTCCAGAATGTCGCCGAAAAAAAGAAAGCTTTTTATCATAAATTCATAATTTAGTAGATAATATAGATAATTAATTATAATTAGTTGCCTCGATTGGACCTCTAGAACAAATTTCTCGAAGTCCATTGATGGCAACTTGGTGGTTCAATGAAAGTGCCCATGGTCCAAAGAAGGCAACAGCCCAAAATTTAGTTTTCTTCGTTTATTTCAAAAAGTGTTAGCCCGAATTGTTTGTGCGTTTGATTATTATAAATAAAGGTGCTACGAAACAGAAATAATAAACTGCTTTCATTTTAACACTAATACTTTTTGAGATATGAGGTCGTAAAGTTATGTGGTCCATTCATAGCAACCTTCCCCTATAGCAAGTTATTTGATGACGATCCATCGGGCGACAGACGGAGTAAAAGTGAGGCGGGGCGGGGATTGGAGAATCGTACGATATAGCTCTGAGAATCGCCCAAGTTTATCGCATACGGCAAGGCAATACTTTACAGCATAGCGTTGTGTGAACGTGTCTACAAGGTGTAACATAAATAAAGCACAACCTCTTAAGGGGTCACTGTACTCATCATTATGAACAACTTTTACTATGGGACTAAATCTGAAATCGCGAAAAAAATATCAGCTGTTCCCTACATTTTGACGAGTTATGCGAACATGAATATGGGGAACAGCTGTTTTTTTTGCGATTTCTGGTTTGGTCCCATAGTAAAAGTTGTTCATAATGATGAGTACAGTGACCCCTTAAGAGGTTGTACAATTACTTATGTTACACCTGTATATAAAATGCATGCTGAGTGATATCGTTGTGCTATACAATATTTGCTATATTCAATATATTATAGCGCAGTCTGAACTGCGCGTTAGTTATAACTGCAAGTGGACTGCACATCCCTTCGCAACTGCAAACTGTTCAACTGCCAAATGCAGCTTGAAGGCAATTTGCATGTAGTCAATGCAACTGCGTGACTACTACCGACTGGGTGTGTAGCCCATTTGCTGTTATGATTACGAATATGAAACGAAATATGATTCACCAAATATGACGTTATTAGCCCCTCTGATTGGGGAGCGGCTAACGACCTGCCACGCGTAACGTATTAAGTATATTATTATTGCGATCCCAAACAATGCACCTGCTGCTGTTCATCTTTAAGGTCTAAACTCGATCAAAATCTTCTTTTACATTACATTATTATACTTTCCTTGTAGATATGCATCCACGTGACCTAGTCACTGAGCACAGGTGTCAGTGCGTCATTTAGGCCTAAGAAAGTTGACCTATAAGGTGACACAATCGCAATACCAACTCGACTGTATTTACGCCAAATCCGGGTCTCATAGATTGCGGTCATGCCTTGGGTTTGGCGCAGATTCGCAGATCTGTGCCTTAATTGCTATTTCTCACGCGTTGCGTATACGCATGACATTTACGTTTACGAATTTGAAATCACCCTACATTCAGGTAAATTTAAATGTTGCCAACACATTGCCCACAGTTTACCTGTGTGTTCGTACACCTGTTACAGCTTGTGATGCTACCGCTGGGCTAAAAAAGCGCGTCCCGTGACTTCATCTCTTGGTCTCTTTCCAGAGCCAGTGTCGACTCATTCTAATTCGTTATATCTAGCATGTGACGCTACTTGGCTGTATCGAGGTTTCTCTGCATGATGTCTTTGGTCGCTCACAATTTGTCAGGCATGCTGCCAGCCCACTTGCACTTATATTTGATGGCTTTTTGGATTTCACTATCAATTTTCGTTTTGCAGCTCGGTGTATTGAACCCGTTCGTTAATTTAATACCTGAATTACTAAACTCGATTGTGCGTTGGCAAACCTTGAGTTTGAACTTTTGAATACTCGCCAAGGCTCAAGTTGACTCAAGGCTTGAGTTCCGTAGGTCAAAACTGTAAGATTATAGGCACAGAAATCCAGGTTTTTCGTTGTTTCTTCTTAGATTACATATTTTTGGTGAGTTGTGAGTTTTCATTGATAATATAAATGTATATGTATAGGCAATGCTTTGTAGATACAATCGGTATAAAAGTCATATCTAACTGGTTGTCTATTTGTTTATTCTAGGTATTACACAAAATACACATAAGTTACATTTCTAAATATTTCCATAAATAAAACATTTAAAAATATTAAATGTAGTAGCCTACAGCATAAGGGACAGAGTGCAAGTTACCGGTGGTCAGGGCTCCAGACAGAGGAACCTTTTAACAATACGCGCCATGACCAGAAGTTTCCTTCTGCATCTTCTGTGTACAGATATTGGTCGAGGCTCTTGGCTATTGGCCGTAACAACTTCGGCACAATGACTGTTGAATCAACATTTCATATGTCGACAACCTCGTATGCCAAATCAAGATATTTAATTTCTTAATATTTTCGGCTTTTATGAGATTGAGAATGTTTATTATCACTAACACAGTTTCAAGTGGGTGTCAGAAGGAGTGTTGAAGTGTTTTAAAAGTTTAAGTAATAGTTTGAATTATTCATAATTGATAAGAGTCGAATAGTATTGAGTAAGCTAATGCAGATAGACAATTTCTAGATTTCTCTTTGCCACGAAGAAATATGGCAGAGTGAATGTATGTAGGTATATCTCAAATCTGAGTAATCAACGAAGGAGTGGTATAGTAGGTAGGATATATTTGCTTGGTGACTTCATAATTTTCCAAACCGTGATACAACACAAAAATCTGGTAGACATCGTAAAAACTCGAGATAGCAATAACGTCTAAGATTAATAGATAGAGATTATGTGCAAGATTGCGATGTATACCCACTCACGCACGGTAATCCATCACTTGCTAGTCTGTCGCCGAGAATCACCGTGGTGACCCCATTTCTCCTAGTAGACTCTTAAACATGCTCACGAACATAGTAATAGGCAATGTTTATCTATACAAAATTTTATTATCATCATTGGTGCTAATGTTGATAGTACCTTGCGATGATGATCACATAGGTAGTATTCTTTATATCCAACTAAACAAAGGATTAATAATAATAGTATTCGTCAGAATGGTTAATTTGCAAATACGCAGCCTCACTACGTAAATCTGTCAATATGTACTAACGAAGTTGTAAAATTCATACATCGGTAACTTTGTTCGCTTCGAGAAATTAAAAGGACACTTGCAAAGGAAGTTAAAAATTAAGGACGTTGTTGACAATTTCCTTATATTTCGCAATTTGGGTCACGATTATATGATCGTTAATTTAATATTTACATAAAGTTATTCAAATTAATGAGTTGGAAAAATATTTCATGGCGCTTAGCTTGTGTAACCTGTTTTGCATTCAATAAATTACCCGAATATCGACCACACAACGATTTTGCAATACCTAAGAAGGAAATCGCTGATATCGAATTGTTTGAGCACTGAGTGAATTTCTGACAGTAACATAACTCATTTAGTCACTGCAATGAATTTTACTTTAAGCCCTCTATTAAATTTGTCATGTGTCAAGTTATATTTACATACGGCGGCTGATGACAGGACAGACATCAACGGTCGCCCTCCAGCTATTCGCCAACATAATATAATCCCACTTAACATGAAATAAACGTGGCCTTAGTTTTAGTATTTTGTTTTACGACAATGCGGTGCGAACATCCTGCATGTGCTCCCACTAATTAACTTTTAATAGGCATAATTTCCACACAAGTACTTTACTAATAGAAGTCGGGAGTTAGGGTCATTACTCATACACTGTAGCGAATCAGTACTGTCTCGTGTCAAACAATTTTTGAAACGGGAATCGAACCATATACAACCAAATCTAAGCAAACGGATGCGGATGTACTGCTGCGGCATCATTTAATCTGGCTAAAAATCGTACGCGTGGAATTGACAACTTCCTCTTTCTTTGAAAACGGTTAAAATGCAGTACACATAATTATGTCATATCGATCACTTCGGTAACTTCTGAAGGGTAAGGAAGAATATGGGTGTTCCCTTGTTTCGCAGACAGAAATTTCATAGAATTTCGTTTCGCAGCAAATGTTTCATATAATATTTGGTCCTCGTATTTTTATTCGAATATTATTGTTTCAACGACTATTTAGTTGAATGATACAAATTTCACAGAAACACAATTCAATGAATTTTATAATCACATTTTTTTATTTAACAAACTTATCAAACAGTAGAATTATTTTTTAACGAATATTGTTTGTTCAGTGTATTTTTCCATGGTACTTTATTTCAACGAAAATGTAAAAATAGACGTTATGCTCTCAAGAGCGAGCGAGGCGAGCTTGGGAATTTTAGGCACCCCGACACGGATAGGTTAGGTTCGAAGGGGATGACGGGGTCTAGAGGGAGCGAGCAAAGTGAGCGAACAAAGCCCATGTCATCCCCTTCGTGTTAGGTTACTTTAGACCTTGCAGACACACCTATTTCTGTGTTGTAATTTTATAGGAGGGTTTGCATTTTGTCAAAGGTATGAATTGAAACTTTTAGAAACTGTCACTCGATAAAATGTTTTTTCTTGGTAATAAGTTTTATATTAAAAATGTTATCTATAAAACAACGTACAACCAAGAATATGACGTACTAATGTGCAATAAAAAATCCGATGGTGATATTAGGATCATCTCGTCCTAGGAGAGACCTTGATTGTTAAAAACGGCTCGCGGCTAGAACTGATACTTTCCCAGCAGGTTGTCGGTATTCCCGGTGAATAGTAAAATCAACACACATACATATTCCTTTGAACTATAGTTTACGTGGAGTTAGCAGCTTCTGCATAATGTTATCATACTTTTCGCAATTTCCGTTACACTACACAACAATAAAGTGTTACCGAAATAATAAAACAATAACACAATCGTATCATCGTTCGCGCACTCAAACAAAAAGATAATTAGATACAGTTTTTGACGTAATAACTTTTAATGAATTAGCGATTTTCATAACATGGCATTAAAAAACTTCGTGATATAGTACCGGATTTTATACTTATCATCATCAATAATCATTAATAGCCTGTGGTAGTCCACTGCTAGACATAGGCATAGATCTACACTAAGAAAAGCGTTATAAGACTTTAAGTAGGTAGTTAATTGCTTGTCGGTTGTCACATGCGGGTTGGTGACCGTAGAACCATCTTTTTCGTACCAGTGACGCTACTTTCATACTTACAGATAGGTACAAGATTTTGTACAGCCAACAGCAAGTCATAGAATATTTCGGATTTTTAAAATTAACCATTGAAGCTAATCATTATTCAAAAGAATAAGTCTTTATAAAGTATAATCTACCGTGTATTTTTTAAACGTTATAGAAATAATTCAAGTTATCATTCATAGTAAAACATTTTGGAAACTTTATGCAATTATGACTTACTTTTGATGTTGACTGTAAGTACTTAAACTTTTACTTACAACCATGATGCATACGTGAATTCTGGATATCACTATGTATATATCGCACATTTAATAGGAGAAAGTCGACAGCAAAACTTGATGTCTCTATTGACAAGGCAAAACAACGTGCAAAAGTTTATTGCACGTTCTGAAATACCTGTGTTTTAATTTATTTACATCTGTATTTACTTTCAGACATTATTAGCTGTAGTAATTACTGCGCATGCGATTGCAAGTGCTATATTAATAGCGTATTTATCATACACCAGTACCGTGTTCATGAGTTTATAATTCGTAAACAAAATCATCCGCCAAAGACTGGCAATCCAGAAGAGAACAATTTTTGGAAAATTTAGACGGTTTAATAAAACGTGTATAGTGTAAGTAATGAGTGTTTAAACGTCGTACATTGTATACGTTTTATTTAACCGTCTAAATATTTTCGTCTCTATTATGTAATAGAATGCACTTACTAAAATTTCGTGGGTTGAAGCGTGTAAACAACAACTCGTCTAACGACTGTTTGTTACCATCCATGAAGTTTTGCAACTCGCACTCTATTAAAGACGTGTAAATCGGTAGCCTAGAAGCCTACTGCTATTATGTCAGGTACTATTGAATCATAGAGAATAATTACATTGAACCAACCTCGAAACCTGTGACGAATAGCCAGGTATTGTGTATGTCTTGGCAAGAGTCCAATGCTATCGTAAAAATGAACCGAGAAAAGCCGCCAAATTGTCTCTATTTTCTGAACGGCCTCTTGATACAAAAGACACGTTTTTTTTCAGTTTTCGCAATCATTAACTAAATGGTCAATTCGTTGTGTCCTTCAATTTTACATGCAATAATTATGTTCACATGGGTTACCAAGAAACGTTGACCAATGATCACATGATTACGAAATTTTATAACAGCATTTTTTGTAATTATTTATTTTAGTGGGGAAAACACAAGCTTATTTACTTTGCGAACTCAAACATCGTAAGCTAACATTTTATATGTTCATATTGCTTTATCTTATCAAATCTTTATTGTTTATAACCGACAAAAACTATTTTTGAACTTTATTTAATTTGGTATATCGTACATTGTACCTTAAGTAAACGCGACGAGACCGCAGACAGGTATTTCAGGTATTCAACTTAATGTAAAGTTATCAATCAACGAACATACGTAGTTTAAACAATTGGCACCATTATATTCGGTAAACAATGCTTCGGACGACGGAGTGGCGAAAACGTGCAATGCGGTAAAAAAATATTCATGGAAATTGCTAACCTTGGCGAGGGCAAGGTCAACGGAAACTTTCAAGTTTAAGCCCTTCCAATGGTGAACGCTTCGATTCCCACCATGGCCAACTGACGAGACATTTTAAATGGACAGATGAGTTTTTACGACAAGCCACTCGATATAATTCAGTAATCGTGTACAGTATAATATATACAGTAGGTACAACTACTATAAGTTATGAACAACATGTTTTACGGCGCTTCCTGGCTGTCATTGCATTCATAGGCAGTAAAATGGAAAGCAATCTATAGAAAAAGTGCATTAATGTTTGGTGCACAATATCTTTACGTATGCACATACTTACCGACCTACATTTCTAAATGCCATTGCATCCAAACACGCAACGTTATAAGAGAGTTTTATAAGCCGTTACAGACCAAAACGGGAAGCTTCTTTAAAAGGATAAATTAACTCTTAATCCCTCTATTAAGCCGCCGCTCTAACGTTGACACTAATTTGACAAAATCCTCATGGTGATCCAAGGAGTACTAACCTCGACCGTCCACAAACATTTGCGAAGTTGCACAAACAACTAACTCATAATGTGTTGTAAGTTTAATTCACTACACTTGAACAACACTTCACCGGTACGTACACCCATCCTGCAGTGCAAATGTTGGCCCAAACATTCGCCAAGGCCCGAACAACGTAAATAGACGTAACAAGGGACGTTCGGAACGTGCGTTCCGAGTCACGCTATGTGTTGAACTGACGTTTTGCGTCCGTTGCGGTATTCGAACGGTCTTCTTCATTAACTCCGATCAAGCAGTAGAAACACGGCGATGCGGAAACAGCATTTTATGAAGAATCCGAAATTATAACATCCTTAAGCAAACCGAGTTCATTTGGGAAAGACTTTCAATAAGCAACAGCTAAAAACGTTAATGCAGCCAGAGGACGAGAGGGATTTGCAAACAATTAACACGCGGTTGTTGCAGTACCTACTAAGTATTGCATTGGTATAACGTACACGCACACGCGAAACTTTTCCCTTTTGAACTGAGTGACTGACGGTTCAACGTACCTCGGTGAGGAAAGTTGAGGAACGAGATAGGTCTTACGCATTGACACACACACAGAGAGACATAAACATTAATTTGCAAGTTTATTGTAAATATGTTTTACTCGAAATGTAACGTTTCTTAAATGTCAACCACACTGTATGCAGTCACTTTTCCCGTTATTTTGAACAACGCTGTATTTTTGGATTAATGTTAATGTGCATTATGTCCTATGAATATATAATTCAACATTTCCTAATTGCATATTCTAAAACGTACTTTTAATCATAATATTGTTTCCTAACTCGACGGTACTATATCAATAAAGCATAGTAACAGCTGAACGGTGCGTACTGAAGCCTGGCCGTGCTACGGAGCCACACTGCTAATTATTACTAACTATAGCAGACCGCACTTACGTATACAGGTATTAATTATAACACTAGTCAAACACTACGTAGAAACACCAATGAAACACGCGATTTTTGTAAATTGATCAAGCCAAGAACACAATGTGCCACCGAGATTATTAACGTTGAAGCAGTAGACACACAGCGAAAAAAATAAAATAGCCAGCAGTAAAGTAGTAGCGTCATGGTCAATCTACGATTTGGAGCAAACTCATCCGACTTTCTCAAGAAGCTCCATTGTCGAGTGATCGAGTAGACCACGAGAACAATCAGCTTATTCAGCTTTTAATACCTTGCTTATCGCGTGTCACTAATAACACATCGTTAGACGGAGCGACAATTAACGCATACTCGTCTAGGCCTCGACAATCGCAGCGGAAACTATTCGTGACGTGTAGTGAATACGCTGGTGAGTGCATCCGTTAGTTCCGTATATGTATACAAAGTCACATTATGCTCTTACGAATAAAATCTAAACTCTATGACCATACACATAAGAGTGATAAAACCCAGCTTGCTTAGATAACGGCATGGTTGCAATCCCGTGAATGCAATCAAGGTTTTAACTTAAGAGTACAGCATTAAATGGATGCTTACTGTGGTTTGCGCTAAGCGATACGTTTGATTAAACAGGTACTTTGGCATTCATTGTGGTGAAGCAAGTATGGGACTATAGGACAAAAGAACAACAAAAACGATGTCACTCGTTTAGAGAATACAAAACATGGGATTAGGAAATAAGTACCTGCAGTAAACAGAGCTAACTGTTAAGCAAAAGTTCATTCTAAAAGCCTACTAACACACTTTTTTTTATCACACTTTAAAAAATGGCTTTACCATAGGAATCATTTCAGCTAGCCATTTTATACCTCCCTAAGTAAAACTGTACAAATGCAACAGTAGTCTCGGTCCGCCGCCCTCGTCTACGCGTACCATACATATGCATGGCTTGAAAAACCAACTTTCTTTACACTTAGAATGTTTATTAGAATTTCGCAGATGCAATCTCTTTATATATACGCACCCATGCGTGTAACGCGCTTCTGTATTGAATAGATTCATTATCACTTGTTATACCTGGGCCATTCTAAACGTACGCATGTACGCATATGATAATATTCTGAATATTTGCATAACTAAACTGCCTAGTGGTATAGTTGACTCACAAGAGCAGCTGCCGAGCATGAGGTCTGAGTTCGATACCCAATTAAGAAAATGCCATAAGGTTTTGTTATGCGTGTTTCATTTATTTCAGATAAAATGTGTGAAATACAAGTAATATTTTCATAACGTAAACTGGCAAAACAAAGAATTCCACACATTTAATAAGGTGAATAAACTTATAATTAATAAATGAATTTATTCTTTAGGAAAGCAATTCCTATTAAGGCGTCTTAATAGAGTAACGTACCATCTACATCGCTGACGTTGTCGGCCATATGCAAATGATTTAGAAACTGATCGAGCCAATGACCCATTGTATGCTAACACTACGGCTACTGATAGTCGTTCCCATGCTTGATAAGATAATCTAGATAAAATAGACCGTGTGTTTGTTCTGCCGTAGTACACTGGCTAGGTTTTCATGTACTTGTATTGTAAAAGAACAAAGGGTAAAGATAATGTCACCATGAAACTTGTAAAGAAGAATTCTCTGTTTCTGTTGTGTATTTTTACAAAATTGACGTTCTAGTTTTGCAGGTCCATGAAATACTGAAAATTTCTCATCTACGAAACGTTAGTAATGATGAGATGGTCCTACATCTCAACCATCCAAAAAACTACTTCTTGACATAACTTACAAAGAGTATTCTAATGTAACACTAATTAGCTACTAAAATAATGGCCAGATGCCATCATAATGTTTGTATCTCTACACATAGTTTCTTAGATTCAGTTTTGGCACAATTAAACTCTACAAAAATAACGCCAAGTCCTTGTACTTGTTGCTCTAAAGGCACGTGTACATAGATACATAGAGGCGCTAGAATTCTCTTCCGAATATTTATTAAGCAGTAGCTGCGCATGAGCATTAGTATAATTGTTTCTGCTGTCAGCTTTTTCCTCTGCCAAAGAAATAATTTCGGTGAACTGAAACTGTGATGTTTTCTGCCACGTTTCACTCACGCACGATCTGAGTTTTCTAACAGACATCAATCTGTGTGATTTCTCACGCAGCGAAAAAGAAGATAATTTCATACGAGCACATAAACTAATTAATTAATTATTGCAGTTTGCTTTCTCATCAACAAGTTTAACCTGGGCTTCAATCAAGATTTTCTAGACGTTGACATCGAGTAAAAGTGTAGCAAGTGGTAACTGTTAGTTATGTCCCATTACCGGTTAAAGGCCTTTCTCGTTAGACTTATCAGCTGCAAAGGAAACTAGCATAATCATTACGATTGCAGCTTCAACTGTTGCAATTTTGAACCCGATACTTAAGAACACGCAAACGTGTGTAAAATCCTACATCTTATTAGCAACTAGTGTGTTTTGTATCTAGCTTTTTAAATTTTTTTTTAATGTTCAATGCGTCTGGAATAAAATCAAAGTTTGTGGTCAATCAACGTTTGAGAGTCAAACAAAGAATAACCTACATTGCGTAAATACAACTATCAAAAAGCTACCTAAGGCATTATCTAAAATAATAGTGACCTCACTGCGGCGATTTCCTATCCATGTTGTATGTAATTTCGATGTTAGACACGTCGGCACAGTAGTTTATAGTGTTGCGTGACGTATACTAACAACTTATCGTAATAAACCTCGGCTACTTAACATTCTAGCTCGGTTATGTAGCACGTGGCGTGTTATCAATATGTATTTATTGACGTGCCTACTACAACACATAAGCCACAGAAATAACAAGCATTGTCATTGCAAATGACAACTACGTGAGCCTCTTGCTAAAATGCTTTGCAAACTACAACACCAATTTTATAATCGTTGGCTTTAAACATTACGTTAGTTAGTGACAATGTAAACAAAACTCTGTTTTGTTTGAATTCCAAATCAACAATAACAAACAATAAGACAGTGAGAATATTACTCCACTATAGCAACAACGAACATATTAAAACAATATTAGACTTTCCATTTGATCGCCGCCTGCACATCGTATAAAAGATTGCCATTTGTCAGCTGTCTTATATTGAACATTACAAAGCTGATGATCTTCAATTTCAAATCCATTAAATGATGAGTCATTGTCATTATACATAGAGTAGTGGACTACAAAATGTCAGTACCCCTGGTAGTTATCCAACATTTGGCTCACACCTGAGCGAACTTCGCGCATCGTACTGTGTAGTAGCGAAGATTCTAATTTATAAATAGTGTTTAGAAAGAACTTCGCAACTGGCGTGGGACGTTCCCATTATAGCGCAGAAAACAAAAATAGAATGATGTATTTTTTTCTCAACTATCCTCGTTACCGATTCACACAGATGATAATTAGGTCGCGATGCAAAAACAATGCAGTGACAATCCTTGCAACATAGCTGGATAGAATGATAAAATGTAAAGGGCTAATGAATTTCTATTTATAAAAACGAAGAGTTTCGTCACAACAAAGCCCAGTGAACCATCGTGTTTATTTATTGGTAGATATATTGGCATCATTCCTCGGCTTATTCCAAAACACATACTGATGTGGGTCAACAAAAAGATGTAGTTCAAAACAATAGAAAAATAAATATTTTAACACGGAATGAGCAAATAAATAGATCCATAATAATGATCCTAAAATAGGTTACACATTTTTATTTACTTTATTACAAGCGGATCTTTAAAACAAATCATAGAAGGTGTATCATCGTAAATATATCTACTAATTTTGTCTACCTCAAATTAAAGACCAAAATAGTGGCATGAATTATATAGTCAACACAATAATTTAGAATCGGCGCACGTTCTTCAACGGATGTATACGAATGCCTAACAGAATTGGCCTCACTCACTCCATAACTCAGAGCAATTCTAACTGAAAACTGAATAAAGGAACTGGTAAGTCTAAACATCACTGAAACTACGATGCCGAACACGTACGAAACTTGAATACAACACCAAAATAGTTTGATATTTTCACCAATTCTCAGAAAAGTGCTGACTTGAAACTTATTTAGGTTTAACTGGGAGTTACCCTAGTTATTGATAGATATCTAGTGTTATTAAGATTTCACGGAACAAAAAGTTGAATGAAGGTATTAAAAATCACAATCCAAAATTATCCATTTAAAATATTTAATTATGAAAATTGTAGTGTTAATAGCAATACATGATATAATTAAAATAATGAGGAACCGCGACAAAATACCATCAACATGGTACACACAACTATTGGCAGCTCTATAGATCTCCTTAGTCTTTGTGTAGAGGTGCGAGATCAAACAACCACTCAGTTTACATTCTGCGTACGGCAACATTAAAGCTAGGACCGATACTGTTTTCATGTAACCACATCAAATAGCTTAGGCACCTAATGAATGTTTGAAAGGAAGTAACAAAACTTAAAAGTTTTTATTACCACATTGCGTAATACATGCATTTCCAAAAGTCGATTTCTACTACATTAAGAATGCCTGCATCTTTTCTATTTTATGAATCAATTAACAAACAGTAGAGTTATGTAAGTATAGTATACCTCGCTGTACTACCTTGAAAGAGTGTTACTAACTGTACAATCGAATTAAGTTAGCTTCAACCCCTGTAGCATTTTTAGACAAAAGTACCTCAGTACACAGAATTGTAAGTTGTTAAGCGAAGAGACAGTGTAAAAGGAACAAATACGGCGACTTCCGATACAAAAAGTCCGTCACTTCCCCGCGGGTTTGCTTCTCAGAACTAATGAAACGTACATAAATAGTCCGCTGCCGCAGTTCGGACGGAACCGCGCGTCGGCGCCGAAACGCTCCGGTAGACGGACCAATGATTGATAGGAGTGACATTGAAAAAATCTACCATTACACTTAAGGATATCCGTTTACTTAAATATACCACTATTTACACATTTCCATTCGTAGAGACAACCCTATTTTCAAATGTACACTTTTGACAACCCTAGCATAATATGAATATTGTAAGATAATGTTTTCATTTGCCAGTAAGTAATAGGAGAGTATGTTTGTTCATAGACCTGAAAACAGAAGATAGTTTCTATTTACATCGGTCTTCAGGTAGGCCAGATCCAAATTCAGGCAATTTTCTAAGGTGGAGAAAATTCTGTATTTAATTTCCCTCCTACAAGTAAAAGATTTAAAAGGACATTTTAAATTCTCTCGGTTGCATTTTGAGTGATTGTAAAAGTTAACGGTGCAACAAAAAATAAAAGTTGGTCATAACTCAAATCTTGGACAATTTATCATACCAAAGGGCCAGGGTCAACACGGTACATTGCCTGCCGCAAACTTTTAAAATTGCAGACAAAAAAAAAGTAATCTGTACATAAAATTCAGTCCGAATAAATTCAATGATCGGCTAAGTTAAGCGACACGCATGAATTGAAGAAAAAATGCCAGTAGTAAAGAGATTGTACCGTAATAAATTCAATTACCTGCTTGATTAGTCGATAATCGTGGCTAGTGGTAGTGATACATGAAACATATATCGAATACCGACAGTATACTGTTTCACTATAATGATGATAAACGCCCGCATGCAAGTTGTCAGTGAGATAGAAAAAACTATAACGACAGAAAGTCGCAGCGGTAATCGCGTGGCGACTGTGGTGCTTACGTACTCCTACATAAACGTATAATATTAACACACACTTTTACCATCACCCAGTTCATGTTTTTTATTAGTTGCGCTAATGTAATGTTTGCATAGCCAATTTATCATTTTACGTAATATCAAGCATTCACATTCGCACCTACTGTCCTCTTTAGCTCATCGATAAGTGTCCATAAAGATCATCGTTCTTGTTATTAACAATATTTAGATATTCAAATAATCGTGAAACGGTTAGAATTTATGTTATAGCAGAATATTTAATAACTACTCCGCAAACTTCCATTATAATTACCCATAAATATTTGCTTTTGTAAAAAACAATTCAATTTTATTTCATTTAGTTCGTAGCGATACCATTTGTCTATGTCAATTAGTATTAGCACGATGCACGACTATTCGCGGTTAAATTAATGCATTTACGCTAAGAAAGCTGAAAAAAAAACAAGGGGTTAGTATTACTCAACCAATGTTTACTTCTGCAGGCTGACTCAATTGTGCTAAACTTAGGACGCGGTAACAGATTTAAGACTAAATGATGTTTAGGGGAACAACGATAATCTCTTGTCGCTTAAGACAATTGACAATCAATTTATTATAGATGTAAGATTCATTTGATCTTTTATTGAAAACTAACTGTAGAATCTGGTTTCTTCAATGCCTTTTAATATTAGGTACTCTATGTGTTATTATTATTTAAGTATCCTATTAGTTTCTATAATATTTCAATTGCAAGCTGAAATATATCCTTACTAATATTATAAATGCGAAAGTAACAACAAAAAGTCTGTCTGTGACCTCATCACGACTAGACTACTGAACAGATTTTGATGAAACTTGGTACAGAGATAGTCTGGATTTCGAAGAAGGATGTAGGCTTTTTTACCCCGAAAAACGCGGAATACGCGATAAAGGACATCCACGCGGGCGAAGCTACGAGCAACCCCTAGTATTACATAATTTGGAAAAGACATTTGCACGCCTTGCGTAGCAAAATCTGGAATAAGGAGAATTGGTAATCAACTTCTCTATGTAAGCAAGCACCCATATTTAACAAATAAAGTTTTGGTTGATTGATTGATTAAAGATCATTCCAGATTATTCTGACACCATGATATATCTTGCGTTTGGTAATTAAACACGACTACCACCTCATTAAAAGGATCCTCATTGCTATGCTGGAATCCTTTTGGCTAAGCAACTCGAATACCGAAATAAACGATATGATGGAAATAAAACAGTCCTAAGCAAGTAATGGAATCAAACGAGTTGAAAGTTCTTACTAAGAAGCAATTATAGAAACAAGTTGACCAAAAAACTAAAACGGACATTTAATCGCAAGCATTACGTATCGATTAACAAAATGTTGGTTAATGCCTGTCTAAATGACTACTGATAGTGCAACACAATTCCAAAACATGTTCTCTGGTTACTGACAGAGATAAAAGCCGGTTCAACAAGAATCGAAGGCGTGTACGTATTCCGTACGAAGTACAATTTTATGACGTACTATTTGGCGCCACATCAAATTTAATTTATGTGCCGGTTGATAGGAATTTTGTTACATCTGCATTACATAAGGTATATATTTTACTCTACATAATATAATTTAATTGATTTAATTTTGAAGTGGTATTTTTTTATAACTCAAAAGTTGTATGCAAGTTACTTCTAATTGGGTCATTTGTTGATTGGATCCATTTCTTCACTGAAAATACACCATTGAAATACATACATGGCAATGGACAGGAAGATATTCTAACAGAAACGTAAGCTGCAGAATTGTCGCAGCGCAGGACAATTCTTCAATTCTCATTATTCTATGTTGGCATAGAATAACACTCAACATAGTGGTTTTGGTAATAAAATTAATCGTTTTCACATTAACTGGTTTCCTATCTACGTATACGAATAGCTTTTTGAAGCTAGACTACTAAAGAGTTAATTTATTGGTTGTGATAAAGATCAACGAAATTAATGACCTACCAATTAACTGATCTTTAACCATATTTAATTCAAAAGAAGAAAAGCTTTGCTTAAACAATATGCAGAACCCTGTGCAAAAATACCCGCTATCGGTTATTCCCGTTACTAATATACCTCTAATGGGTTTTCGGCACTTGAAAACTAGCCAGAAACGATAAAATGCGCATCTGGCTACTCAGGCGCGTCCATATTGATATATTGCCACACTTTAATGTTTAAATTTGGTGCCAAAATTCAACTAATCGCTTCCGAGTTCTTTGATATTCTGAGAATTTTTTTATTGACTTTATTCCTCCTGGTGCATCAATTAAATTATTCTTTCTAGGCTAACCAAATATAGCAATTTGTATTTGAATGAAACCGAAATATGTTAATACCATACAAACACAGATTTCTAATCTATACATAAAGTAAATCTGTAGACTTGGAGTATCTATACAAAGCCAATATTTTAAAAAAAATGCGGGTGTGTATAGGATGATCAATACAATCCATTTTGATCATTTTTGGAATATTTGTCTGTTTGTCGATTTGTTTGAGCACGTATCACGTAAAAACTGAGTCAGGCCGGTTGACTGTTATACACAAATATTGTGCGTTTCTCGGAGTAACATTTAGCTTTTGTTTCATCGTAAGCAGTTTGCTCAATTAAAGTTATCAATAAGTTACTACGCCTCACTTGTTTTTTTTCTCTTGCAAATAATGTCCATCCAAAGTTTGTTTGGAAGAAATCGCCAAGTGCGATAAGACCGCCCATTGTACATCTCTATTTTATATTAATGTTTCTTGTTTGTTTTGTGTACAATAAAGAGTATTGTAAGTAAGATAGTTTAGTTATTGCGACACACTATTGTTTTCCGACTTCAACGCAGACAAAGTCGCGAGCTCAGCTAGAGAATACTAAAAACGAACGAAAAAATGTAATTAAGGTATTCTTAAGCGAGTTCAAACATTCTCAGAAACTACTCAACCGACTCTGACAAAATTATAAAAAATCAGAAGTATGACGAAAACGTAACTGGTATTAAATGTAAGTCAATGGTTACTATAAACTTGAGGTTTATATCAGTTATGTTATATTTCATGCAAAAACACGAGAATTTTACTACCGCATTTTATAATTTCAGAGCGGATATCGCAACATTAATTTTAATATTTTCGTTCACGGTCATGACTATAATATAACTTTCTGAAGTTTAAAATACAAGATTCAGATCGAGTTTTGCAATATCGGGGTTTGCGGTTACAGAAGTATTCTAATCTCATGTTTAATTACATTACAAAGTTAAAAAGAACTGATAATGTTACAGATTATAATATTTTCTCACAGAATCTAGCACACATCGTTGTCTAAATTAAACTCGATTTCACTTGCGATGTGTTAAATTGCTGTACCATTGAAATATCAGCCGAGACAAAGAAACAATGGAATATTAAGATTTATTAAGCATGTAGCAGTTTACGACTTTCCAAACAATCGCTTAGGCAGTGGAGGCAGCGGTCTGGGGTCTGGCCACATTGCGTAATGGAGCGTAAAGCCTGAAGACCTAGCTGTGACCTATCTTGCTTAACAACCGCGCCTCGTTAGGAGCTTTATCATTGCAAAAACTTATGAAATATTTCCGTATTCCGTGCGCATGCGCATACATTGTGATGAGGAACGTTCATAATCGATCATATTTTATTAACGTTTTAACCTCCTTTTAAAAGCATGCTTTGGATACTATTGACCAAATTATAAAAAAAATGATATAAGAACGCGCAAAATGCTTGAATTAGATATACGCTAAGTCAGCCATGAGGATGTCTAGTAGTTAATTAATATTAAAAAATACGGGAAAGTAAAACATGCACACATATCTATGAGTCAATACTAAAAGAAAGCGAATTGCAAATGTAATCGTGCGACAATTTAAAACTACTGTTGTTTAACAAGATTTTCAATAAGTACCTGAATTACGATGAAAAAATATTCCAATAATAGAGGTACAATTTCATAATACCGTAGGGAAAACGGAAATTGCGTAAGATTCGTTGTAATATAAAACAATCGACCATAAAAAGAAAAATGTTCTAACAAAATATTCATCGAGTCACGACTGTTTGAAGACAGTGGAATAAAGATACTTTCCGACAGAGAGTTTAACGAAATCGTGACTGCGACTGTTACAAATATCTTAACAGTAAGTAGGAAAACTATTGTTGTTTTGTTCTGTAGAACTTCCATTGCCTTAATACAAACACTGGCATTTAACATACGAACTTTTTTTTTTTCTGTTGGTCTGCTGTAGGTTGTCCCAGGGGACCGTTTCTACGTAACCGGGCAGTTATTGGCGAGACCTGAATGGTCTCCAGCCAATGGTGGGGAAGTAAAATACTTAAGCTTTTTTTTATCGTGGGGAAATCCTCATGGATACCCTCCGCCCGGGGAAGGTGAAAGGTTATGCCGGACTCTTACCGGCTAAAAACCCACGGTGTTCCTTCTCCTGACCTATGGCCGGAGTCGTGGGATTCGCAGCTGCATGCACCGCAACCCCGGCAGGCCTCGGTCCGCCAGCCCCTTTAAGCTAACTACTTATAACACTTATACTTATAACACGAACATCATGACTACCGGCCACAACAGCACTAAGGGCGACCCTTAACGGGACTCGGACCTCGGCTTAGGGCGTTGCTGGCGGGGGCTTGGGGGGGAGACAGCTTGATGAGGGCTGAATTATCGGTGTGAAAAAATAAAGCATAAAAAATCGCTATGGGAAACATAGTATGATTACTCCTTAATTAGAAGATAAGTATAAACAATTATTGACATTGATCATTATGGTATTTTTAAATAACATGAGACAAAGGAAGTATTGAAGATAAAAATCAAAAGGCGAGACACGAAAAAATGCATTAATTGGTGACGCGGCTAAAACGAGAAGGCCCGAAATGGATGTAAGTCTACACGAAGTTCAAAGCGTAACAGAAGTGCTAATGGGCGGACTGGATTTATGTATTTATGAGAACTTTCGGTAATTAAAGAACATTTTTATGCTCTCGTTAATGGAGCTACTGTTCTATATTATTGAATACAAAAAGTTGATTTGGTCCAAAGACCATAAGAGTTTGCACAACGCTGTGTCCGATTACATAATATGAAATAGCGGGCACATAAATTATATACTACGAGTCAACAAGCATAAACCTTGTAATACGACCACTTTGTATCCATTAAGTATGAATGAAACTAACTGACAGTTCAAATACAAAATAACTAACCAATTAGTAACTAAAATTCAGATGAGTTTCAAGGAACAATGTAAAAGTAAAGGAAACGATAAATATAGTGTAGGAGTCCTCAATGACGACGTTCCGGGAGATGCGCTTTGAGATGATCTTATAAAGGAAGAGATTAGAGGACTTGATGACAACCATAGTGGACGTAACGCAATATAACTTTAAAATGAAGAGATAAATTAGGTATCAAGTGAAAAAAGAACAAATAATGAACATCATTTCCAAACTGACAATGCACAATGTAGGTGGTATTTTAACTATCAAGATAAAACATTTTAACATCACATTTAAAATTTATAGAGCCCAATTTTTCAAACCTACACCTGGCTGTAAACAAAATTTTGGATGCATATTGGCTAATTTTAAAGACTCTACCCTCCCACACTCTGCGCATAGGACATACTTTCTTCCATTGAAAGAAACAACCACCTACGCGAGTGTATTGACACGATTCATACCGGTTTCAAAATTTCGGAGTTTTGATTTGTTATATCACGAGTTGCAAATGTATCCTACATACATGCATAATGTGTAGACGGAAATATGTTAATTTGGACGCCTCTTACAGTGTCTGGCGCTTTAGCTTCAAGTTCCTTGAGTCGTTCATCTATGCAACTTTTATATTCGCAATAAGCCTGCATATATATAATAAAACAGACGAGTAATTACGACACTATAATGAGGTCTTCGTCTTGTTACTTTACCGTGTATTATGCTACGAATCTTAACTGCTATAGAAAGTTTCCGCAAAATAACTATCCACAGTTGGCGCTTTCACGATCATTGCTGTTTTACTCACTAACTCAATTGCTGCGTGTTACAATTGCTCGTTTCCTACAAAATTCACAGTACCGCAAATATTACTTTAGTTTTTTTCTTGAGCGTTTTTAGCAACAGTAAGAATAACATGTTTACAGTTGTTATTATTGAAGAAGTATATAATTTACGCGATATTTTACCCATAATGTAAAAACAAAACGACTATAGTGAAAGAAGTAATACCACCCACATCGCTCGGCTATCGTTTATAAATTGCATTGCGCATCCGTTGTAAGACAGACACTTTAATGCATTAATGTCAATAATACTCGCATCTACACGTCTATTTACATTTGCAGCACCTATGCGATCAATTTGTTATAATAGATGTACAAACAATGTAAACAAACATTTCCTGAAATGTATTAAGGTCAAGGAAGTTTATTCGCAGATGCATTCAACCATGTTCGGATATTGTCAGCGAAGTTTGCCCTTCATAGTTTTCAACTTTCCAACAATATGACATATAATACCCCACCTGAGTAATTTATAAAATAAAATAAACGAGTAGGTACCAAGCGAGAGGCTCATAAGAAGATTGGGACAAAAATAAAACTAAAAAGGTTTTTTTAACTTAAACTAGAGTAGGAAATAAATATTAACTTTAAATGTATGTGTCTATTCTCATAAATCAAGGCAGTTTTAAAATGCGTACCTTTATACTTGCGATATCCATTAAGCGATCCCCAACGATTCTTCTTGGCGTCCTCACTTCCACTGCAGATATTCAGTTCACTGGAGAATATCTTGTGATGTATCAGACTTTTATGATTACTTTTAGTGTCCGATTGAAAGAATGACACGAATTTATGAAGTGGGCTCATCGTGAGCTATCAATTAATTTTTTTGCTACGAATTAAGTTATTAAGTTTATTAATAAAATGGTATCACAAAATAGGCAAAAGTCACTGTGAACCATGACACACTCCCAAAAATAGTAATAACACTGGCCAAAATTGTATAACTTTCTCCCAAATTAAGTAAAGTGATTTACGAAGTTTATGAAATTGCTAAGCACTAATTGTTAATAATGAGCACGGCACGGAAGAGCTCGGCTGTGAATGCGGCTAAGTTTTTTGTCATCACTGTTCTGATGCGCGTGCGACAGTGTCGCCGGCCGCTCTTTTACCTATTGCCACTGCTTCGCGCGCACTTTCATCAAGCCGACAGGGACTTTCATTGGGCACCGCTCACCCTCTATGCGGTGGTTTGTCATGCTCTATATTTTCTATGATTAAATTGTATGGCGACTTTAATGGTTGCATTGATTTATTTATTAAATTAGGTATGCTTTTGCTGCCAATAAAGCTGTGTAAAGTGTGAATGACTGTCAAACTTTTTTCTTAGTATTTAATTAATAATTTGTTGTGTTTATTCAAACCTACATTGAATGGAATTCAATAATTACAGTCCCAGACAAAACTCATGGCAAATCGCAAAAAACAACATCAATGAAGCGTCAACATTATAATAAAATTCACACTACAAAAATTTCGCTTTTCAATTTAACCATCGTAAGTTAAATTGATAATACGACATTTAATACCGTTAAAATACAATATCCTTTCGTACAGTCAAAAATTTACTTAACGGGTTACTTTTAGGTACGTCAACGAAAAAAAGTCTTAATTTATTTTCAGGCTAACTGATACTCTTGGCTGAGTAACATACGTGATCACATGTGGGTAGATATTACAATGGAGAAGATAGTTATCACTGTGTGAATTCTATACAAGTTTAAAAACAGTTTCCAAACCATTATACTGTGTTCTTACATAAGTCCTGACACACGTAACTTGATGGCTACTGGTGGCTGCATTTTATTGTATTTGCTTTTTCTTTTAATTACACATAATAAAAGCGTACATATGCAGCCTCATCTCGATTAAATGACGTCATAACTTTTTACTAATCCTCGTACCACACATTAGGTACGGGCTATTTATTCTCCTCAGAATTTTTATTGCTTATATTTTCACCTCTACGCTAAGTTACAGAGATTCATCTGTATTCTCATCATGCTATGATAATTGAGTTGCGTAATTATAACGTCCATGAGTGGGAATGTAAATGAGAATTATAAGAAGCGGATGAGGTAATCAGACTGCGGAATACTGATTATAAAGCCTGTCCTCGTGGTTAGTGATTCCTCGGAGATAAGACTCGGACTCATCAGACTGCAAAGCATTTCGAGTTTACCACTTTTCACACCACTAGCTACATATATACATGCATGGCCGTGTGGTTCCCGACAAAGAATTATAAGACACCCCCTTATAGTTCCAGGTTCATCGCTTCTTAAGACTCTCGCTAGCCAGACGACGGAAGGGAATTTTATTCTTAAGGCGAGCTGAACCCTGGCGCGGAAGGTTTTGCTTGTTTTAGAACTCATTTTTGATAGGCAAATTAAAACATTTAGAATCCAAAATAAATTTATATTTTAGGATACATTCCTTCTCTATACCATGTACCCGTTCAGTACACGATGCAATATAGTTTTCTCGATAGAAAAAAATACTGAAGTTACTTCGATTTGCAGTTTTTTTACAAGCAAAATTTCATTTTAAACAAGTACTTACTATTATACATTTTTATAATTAATATTAATTTATAGGTAATTAATTGTGGAATCGATTCTACCCGATCGTTTTTTTTTATTACATTTATATATTTTTTATCGATTTTTTAAAGTGGCCCGCGCGTCGTCGCTTACCCGATTGCCGTCGCTTACCCGATTACCGCGCCAGGGTTCAGCTCGCCTTAATCCGTCCCCTCGTGAACTACCCGTTCCTCCAAGGACTTAACTTAGGTATATCGAGAAGATAGCCTGCGTCCTCCTCCCTACTAAGTGAGGGCTGATGAGAGAGCTACGAGTATTTAGGTATTTCAGGACATTTATAAGTAGATTACAAGAACTCTATTTTATCTTCCTTTGTTTAATTAAATACCTTTACTGTAAAAATACTTGCTATCTGTAACTAATTTCGTAAGAATACATGACATGGTTTCCCTATAAAAAGATACTCCGTGTATTGCCCAACTTATCATATCACGTAAAGACTGTACGGCAATACTTCCTCTCGGTATCTTAGGTACATGTGTGGTAAGCCTAGTTTATGGCTAAACATTGCAATACGTTGAACTCACGTTTACGGATAAACAGCCTGACAGTAAGTACCTCTGCACAGAGCCAACAGAAAAATAAAACTCCTTTTAGTGGCGCTGGCGCTACTGTACATTTTATAGTCCCGTTATATCGAATGTAATTAAAATTCGTTACGTTTTTTATCGCATCTTGGCTTTTTTATTACCTTGCTCAGTTTACTTTATATTTTTGTGGTTCGGTGCAAAAGCGTGTAAGTCTTCCCATAGTGGATTATGGGCATAGCCAGGATTTGATGTAGGAAAAGGTTCCTGAAAATCGACAGATAGGAAACACTGCGGCCTTTACAAGACATAAAAAATATTACAATGTGGTACGATGAATGTGGAATTTCCATACGTTTTAAGTATGTGTTGTCTTCGGTAAAAGTATGATAACTTTATTAGTAACTAGCGACCCGCCCCGGTTTCGCATGTGTACGTTTTATAGCTTAAAACTTTCCTCTTGAATCACTCTATCTATTAAAAAAAACTGCATCAAAATCCGTTGCGTAGTTTTCAAGATCTAAGCATACATAGGGACAGACAGACAGCGGGAAGCGACTTTGTTTTATACTATATATATGTAGTTATTAGTAATTACACTGTTGAACCGTTTGGGGTTGAAACATTCGGGTTACGGGGCCCGAGTGTTGCCCTGCTATTCAAGGATATCTCAAGATTGTTGGTCGGCACTTTGCTTTAAAAGGCTTGCCTTTACTTTTGCCAAAGGATTAGCAATGGCTTGCAACGTGGCAATGCTGTTAGAATTTTGGGAACGTTACCAGTTGACTTAAAAGCGACGCAGGTTGTAGATTTCTGGGATTTTATCTAAAGGTGTGCCATTTTACTTTCAATATAGGGGGGCTTCGACCTCGACATCTTCACGTACTGGGTATAAAACAACGTCACGAAAATAACATTAAAATAGATAAAGAAAATAAAAAGCCAACCTTACTAAAAAAATTATGCATCAAAGTAATTATTCGATCACGATTTATCGCTTAAACGGGCGAACACAAAAAGTCTAAAACAAGCTCCTCTTTTTTGTTAAGACGAAATAGTTTAAGAATTTTTCAAGCATGAAACGAGATGCATGCAGTAGTTGTTTATATGAAAAATTAAGACAGAACTGAATTAAAATTGCAAATTTTTTATCTGTTTTTATATCAATTTTCTGAAAGCTACCACTTCGGTGTCGTTTTGATGTCAATGAACTACCTACCTACAATTTGAAAAAAAAAAGAATTCACAATGGCGCGCGTTTGCATTTTGACAGCTCCTGTTGGGTTGCTATTCCCAGGCCGTCACGTTAAGAGGGGTTAATTAATACGCCAATAATTACAAATTATTCTGTAATATAATAACTGGCTCCTTTATATTTGTTTACATCAATCTTATTAATGTTACAATGTGACAAACGGTAGAGTCACATTAAATGCTTGTTTTTGATATTGTATTTTTTTTTTTAATCTTCAGTTTTCCTAAGGTCTGCATTTTTTTTCTGCTGTAATTGTTGTGACTCTAACATGACAAACGATAGTCGCATTTGATAAAACGCTGTTTTTTACATGAAACCGCTTTATGTATTATGTACCTACATATAATATCTCGAACTTTTTTTTTGTTTTCTTGCGACTCTACAATATTTTGACAAACAGTAGAGTCGATTTGTTTCTCTTAACGAAGAGCGCCATCTATCACAAAGCGTGTGAACTAAAACAACAATCGAGGCGTAATTCAACAACTCAAACGGTACCCTGGTGGACGATTGTGGTACTATTGACGCCTCAAGCATTAAAGTTGATGTTACAGTATTTGGATAGGATGTCTTTTAAAAAAAAACTCATTCTAACTATAAATAGCTGTGCGTATGTAAAGTGGTGCTGCCATCTAGCTGCGGTAGCACCTCTACAGCAGCGTTCAGAACAAAAAAACAAACAGATGGCAGCACCGACCAAGTCCACTATCTTCAAATCGATTTAAGTTTTTCAAATTGATTGTTCTTGGAACCAACATCCGAATTGCGTATCACATTCGTAATATCAATAACTTTTTTGACGATACAACAATATTCATGGCGTGGTACATAGTTGTGGAGAACTCGGATTGTTAATACATACCTACGTTGCTATGGAAATTGTTGACCTGTCAAAATCAAAGCCACAGCGATTACGAGTGTTTTGCGCCATTAGAATTAAGTAAGTAAATAGATAGCAGTCGGAGTAATGTCAAGCAGGGACCAAAAAATATTGCCCTGAAAATTCGTTTAAATTCACTACAATGTAGAGGATTTCTATTCCACGCCAGTGATCGGAAAAGGGTGAGCTAATTTACCTAAACTTCAAAGAAGAGAGACAAAAACTGGAGACTTCCTTACGACAACATTTTTTTTTCGGGAGAATTTCCTCGGACATTGTCTTTCATTTGTTTTCAAAAAATAAAAGACAATCACCTTTTTTAAAAACAATAAGCAATCTCTTTTTAAAAACATGAAATGAATTTAATTGTTTTCTGTACTATTAACATTAATATTAAATGAACTTTAGTGATGTCCCGAAACCCGGAATAATTTTCACGAAAAAAAAAGTTGTCGTAAGGAAGTCTGCAGTTTTTGTCTCTGTTCTTTGAAGTTTAGGTAAATTAGCTCACCTTTTTCCGATCACTGATTATAACTAATTACCTACATTTTTGTATTATAACTTTCGTGTGACACATTCATATTTATGATTAGTTACGGTTTACACACGAAGATTCCCCAACTAGTTTCGCACCCAAACGGAGCCATTAATCATGAGCTGATCAAGCGGCGAGGTCGCGAGTCGAACTCGTTAATAAAAAGATCTTGCGGAAGCTTTCAATACCAAATATATAATATCATCATTACATAACAGTTTAGTCGTCTATTATGCTATCTACTAAATTAATTCTCGACTGACCTTTATTGGTAGGCAGGGTGTTAGGCCTTTGGGGCGGCACTCGGTTGGGCGCAGGCTTTCTTGGTGAAGGAGGTGGGGCCAGGGAAGTGCGCGCGCGCACTGCCACTGGAGATGACGACAACTTGGGCACCACGCCATTCTTCTTAGCTGAAAAAACAAACCACGGTGATTAATAAAATTTTACTTTATCACAATTTCAAATCTTATTATAGGCTAACATACCTAAACACCACAGGGGCTAATAACATCATATTTGGTGAAAAATAATCATATTGTTACATATCTTCATTATAACTGCAAGTGGCCTGCAGTCATAGTGCACATGCAGTCGCAATTGCAAACTATGCATCTGCCAAATACAGCTTGAGGGCAGTTAAGATGCAGTCAGTGCAACTGCGTGACAACTGCCGACTGTCCATTTGCAGTTATGATTACGAATATGTAGCGAAATATGATTCGCCAAATGTGACGACATTACCCCTAGATCAGTATTACTATGCCAACAGTATTCTAAATGCATTTAGAATTTTAGATTGTTTTAGAAATACACAAATGATAAAAGCAAATGGATATTACTTAACATAATGGACGACGTGAATATCGTGGCAAGTAACTATATGCAACCATCAGAAAGTGAACGGAATGATAAGGAAACGACCCAGACTCGATGCAACAAAGCGATGTCAATGCAAATCAGTGATAAAAATAACCGTTGCAAAACTACAAGTATTGAAAACTAGGCGATGCTAATAGACGATCAGATGCCCATTACATTTATATTATTTCAATTGTATTGTGATAAAGAGACTTTAAGATGATACATTATTGAATGCATCAATGAGATTGGTGATACCATTATTTTGGACAAATCGAAGTATAACGGAGCTGAGAACTCCTACTAAGTACTCTTGTGATAAATTCTTTAGAATTAGATAGAGAAGATACAATGTTTGCGAATTTACCAACGTTAATTCTCTGGAACACGCGTACACTATCATCAGCATGTTAATAAACCACCAGCTAGCACGTTCCGACGCGTGGATCGTTATATTCTAATGCACTGGAACTGATCGAACCAGTTACCATCTGACACAGTTTTCAAAGGACAACCTTTGCGCAGCCGCCATTGTTTATACTTCAAAGATGACTTGCGTAACCGAAGTTACGAAATCGGTTAGTCTATACGCAAAATCTTTTGAATATGTTTAGTGTATTGTTTTTGCTACAAGCTGTTCTTGTTTGCAAACTTTAAATTTGCATGCGTCGAAGAAGAAAGAATACTTAGAAATGATTCCATTTTGTCAACGGTCTACCATATTCCCAAAACACGGAGTTATTTTTATAACTAGATAATTCAAAGCATTGAAATTTACATGTCATTTTATCACCATTCTATCAGCAGTCATAATTAAAACAAATTGGTTGATATTTGAAATACCGTGTATTTAAAATGAAAGCATTATAAAATAAATAAATACTGTGTATAAAGAAATACTGTGTATTTAAAATTAAAGCATTATAAAGGTATCCCAATAAAGAAATACTGAGTATTTAAAATTAAAGCATTAAAAAGCTATCCCAAATTTTACGAAATTCGCCCGAGCTGCTTTGCTATCATGAACTGCATGTGTGCGAAAAGGAGAAGCTAGTGCTCCAATAGAATAACATCGACTAGTTTCTATACCTCATTAAACCCTACATAGTTGCTTAGATTAACGTATTTAATGACAGGGTTTCATTAAGTCTGCTGCTTATCCGCTCTAGTGGGTCTCTACTATCTCATTAGACAGTAACACTGCATGTTTTATGTAACTCTAGTCACTTGACTTCCTTCCTGCCTGTGCCAACAACAAGCATAGAAAACTATCTATACCTAAGTCAACACAAAATTAATGAAGACCGTCTAAAGTCTTTGTTAATCCCACTTAACAGGTTGTCACGACATGACTTCGTTTAAGTGGATTAGATACTAATTAATCGCTTAGTATTAACTGTAAAGTCCCGTTATATAAATAACTAACCTCTCTGTTGATATCGGATGACGGGTCATTGATATTGATTAAGTATTTGATATTGAAGACTATTGACGTAATCTTTCTCCGATTCCTTTTCCTTATTACGTGTCCGGGACTCACCTTTGTTCCCCGGATGTAACACTACACCAATTTCTATTTTCTTTGCTTTCATTAGAACTCAATTTATGTTCTAGTATGTTTTCTCGATATGGCGAGTCTACAAAGCGTTTCAGGTCGACCGGTCTCAAGCTTAACGCTTGGCTTGCCGCCGTCTTGCTGATTAGTTTTACTTCCGATGCATATAACTATAGTACATAAACATTAAACATGTCTTTTAGACCAATGGCGGTACATACAAACTATAAATGGCACCTTTTGCGTTTTCTCGCGACTCTCTCGCTGGAGAGCCGCGTGTCATCAATCTACTTCAATGTCAGCCACTGTTGTACTGTCATTAGGCTGCAACTTGATACTTTTTTCGGCGAACGGTAGCCCTAACGACATGTGTCTGTCACCGTTTACGAGCGTCTATTTTAATGCGTCTTTTGCGCTCTGTATTTTATGGAAATATCAATAGATATGTAAATTATGCATGTGTGACTCACCTTGAACAGCTTGGGGTTGCGGAGGGGTAGGTGGAGGGCGCGCAGGGGTGGTCGGTGTAGGGGCGCTCTCCCTTTTCTTGCCGTTCCCTGGAAAAGACGGAAAACAACAATGAACACATGTTTGCTACACATATATATATTATGATATATATATGATATATATGATAGCTACACATAGGTAGATTATATCGAACACCAAACTGCAGACAAAAACAATGGTTTCTCTTTTAAATTTTAACAAACTAATGATTTAATTACCGCAATTAACGAACGCAATAATTTGCCTAATTAGCTATAATTTATATTATTATAATTTTCATACAAAATATCTTTATCGTCTTAATTTAAATGTCCGGAAAAAAAAAACAGCTTAAAGCCAGCTATATTAATTTGCGTAATGACAAAAACACGTGTAAAAAAGGTTATTGTCGTAAAAAGTTCACAAAGATAAAAAAACATGGAAGTAATACGTTGAAATTACTTAAAGCTGCCTCCAAAAAATTGTGTACATTACCACATAATATCTATTCATTATCTGCAGCACGAATCTCTTATCTCATACCAGATACCGTGGGAAGAACAAAGTCGAGGAGAAAAGATGCGATAAGTAAAAATGCATGAGGTGAAATCATCAGCTTATATCGCTGTACCGTGCCATGTAATGTTATGATTGTGACAAACACCCACTAAATCATGTCAATCATTATGAATGCATTATGTATAGTTCTAAACTGATGTAAAAAGTTTTAGCACTTATTGTTTCTATTCAGCATTATACTCATCTTCACTCTCTCTGGGTTGGAAAAAGCGATTTGTCAAGAGAATGGACAGCAGCGTCCCCTGATGTGCACTAATGACAATAACCTGCGATAACCAATGCTTCTGCCAAACATGGTGATTATGGTAATATTTGTGGGTGTATCGTCAGCAGCACCTAGTACTTTACGGGCTGATGATGAATTTTATTCTCATTTTCCCCCTTGGTGAGCAGACCTCAAGAAAATAGTAATGCCATTAGGTCTGCGGTTACTGTAAAAGCTTTGCGGTTAAAACTGTCAGTAACGTGAGGATTGGATGCATTCCCAGAATATAACCATTACCAATAAGCGATAGAGATTGGTCACATATTGCGAATTCATTGATCCAATCTCGATATATCTCGCACGGATAGAACTTTTCCGCCAGCGAGGTGTGAAAGAAAGTGGAATCCGTCTGGGTTTCTCTTCTGTGAATATTTTAATCAGTGTAGCTAAATTAGGCGTCAAATATCACATATTGCTCGAATTACAAAGGCTACACCTTCGCAGACAAAAAAATTCAAAGGAGAATGGGTTTTTTGGTCTACCCCTCCTCTAGCAACGAGTAATATGTATATCAATAGAAAGGTTATATAAAGTAGTTTTTTTTTTATTACAATACTGTCAATTATTATTATAGTAAGTATTTATGGAGCTAAAGCTCATTAAATGTAACCTTTTTAAAAACCATGTTAACACTCTAATATTGGTGTCTAACTCCCCTATTACAAAATATGGTTTAAACCAAGACTATGGTAAACCCAGGTTTAAAATATACCCATCACTTTCTTATGTCATATAACAAAAAGAGACGGGGCTATTTTAAAACCTAGGTTTTTCTTAGACCATCTTTTGTAATAATGGGGTAAGTGTCTTTTTTACGCGTTTTGGGATCAGGATCGTTGTCATAATAATTATTTAAGTCACCTTCCTAAGTAACACACACAACATTACGCCTGTATTCCCGAAGGAGTGTTTGGTACACCCACGTACCATTGGTAGTTATGCACATGTTATATCCATATTACGGTACCTTGGTTACAGAAAACACAATCCTTTTAATGCTCCTAATTGCTAGAGGAGGAGAAGACCAACTTCCGAACATTTCGCCCATTCTCCTTTCTTTCACTGAGTTAGTTTTAGTCTCAACCAATAGCTAGTTTTGATTTTGCCTACGGGTAGAACCCTTTAATCATGCCCTCTGCAAGTCGATTAAGGCTGGTGTTCACCAATAGGCTAATTCTCTGGCTAAACAAACATTTAATTAAAATTCTTCATTTCACATTTTCCGTGTGAACGCTTGTTTAACCAGAGAACAAAAATTGTTTAACCGAGTGATGACATCACAAACTGCGTCATAAAACTGCGAATAATTAAATCTGTCTGGCAAGCGTAGTGACAATAGCTATCATGGAGAATATTGCCAGACTGTGAACAACGTCTACGACAAACAATTTTATTGCTTGTTGTAGCAATAAATAATAAACATCATAGCGATGCAATAGTTATATGAAATAATAATAATATCGCGTAGGTCTCATTTTACGATGAATGCGAAATAGTACTAGTTAAGTCAGTATACCGGGAAACAGTAAAATAAACAGCTGTACTGTGCCTGCTCTGATTTCTGCGTGATGAAACGAATAGCAAATGTTGATAACGTAATATCATTTTTCCTGTATCTGGCTTCTATTGAGGTGGACTACAATGTCTGCACTAAATTGGTAATCGTCTGTTGTACATTAATTTGCATTAACTGTTAATAAACTTCAGTTTATTAACATTTAAATGAAATTAGAAGTAAGTAATCTTTACCTATAGAAGTTTTGTTTTATAGGCATTAGCATGAAGGTGTAGGTTTTAGTTGGAACTTGTTAGCAACTACCCACACAAATTCAGCTAAGGTTAAGGCTAAATTTAAGTTAAGCTACAGGAAATGTAGTCAGATATTTGCAATAGTTAGGATACCTTTAGTAGGAATAGTAAAAAAATTGTGTTACTAAAAAAAATAGATGTGTTTAGAGATGCTTGGGAGAATGGTATCTCATTAAAACCACAATTGCCAATAACACAAAAGTATATACACTTGCTAAAGTATATACACTTGGGAGCAAAGAAATCGATTCACTCCTTTTTTCACGTGTCCTGGTTATTAGTTTTGGTTTCATGAAATATTCATATTCAATCATTCATGAGGTATTCAAAATAGAAAAAACTACCCTCATTGTAATGGTTATCAAATAACTTTTTCGGCGATATATATTTAGAATTTACCTGTTCCATAATACCAAAAATAATAACAATTATACCTACGTGAAAAATAGAAGTGGCTCGATTTATTTGCTCCCAAGTATATTTGTATCTGTGAACTATGAAAAATCTTTTGCCTATTAAATATAAAAAGAAATATTTAGTGACACGTGATGTCTAATACGGATTAAAGCGCGTAAGGCTTCCCAACTGGGCACTTGAGCTCACAAACATGTGGACAACACGTCTTGATTTACCGGATATGTTGTCCCCACGCTACACATGTTACCTATTTTTATTTATATTAGTGCGGGATTCATTTCACTTGTAACTTTGTCCGCAAAAGTATGTGTATCGGTGCTGCTGCTGATAAACCTCGTAACAAAACATCGAGCATTCGCCGTTTTTAAATGTTGTCGAACAGAACATTCATTATTTTTTTGTCTTTTGTAACATTCGCTAGAATGCTCATTACAAGTGAATGCTCAGGTTTATCAGCCTTAATGGTACTAAAAATTTCGGATATAATGTTGTGTCCTTTTTTTTTACTCTTTTAATTATTTAAAAATTAATTGACAGACAATTCACGATTTGCAATACTTTTAATATTTTATACTAAAATGCTGCACAGAGTATTGAAAAAAAAGGTTTTTGTTATTAGTAGTAGTTACATTATGTGATAAAAAAGGAAATTCAAATTGTTACGTGTCGTTGCGATGTATTACCATATTTTCATCACCAAATAAAAAGCTATCACGCAATTATATTACGCGATAGGTTTGCATTTTTGTGATTACGACTTGATTTTAGATCACTACATTCGCAAACAGACTGTGCATGTAAAGGCTGTTCTAGATGCAATTTAATTATTTTTGCTCTGTAAACGTTTTATTAATCCGGTCCTTCAATAAGACTTCTATCCTGACATGCGTCTAGGGCTTGCAGTACATATTTAAGTATAGTGTAGGTATTCTTGTAGTCTGTAATGTGTGTGAACCAAAGACCTTAATTTATGATTCTCTATGTTGAACAAATATTAAAACATTAATTTTCATACTCGTAATAGATTTTTCCAAGTGATATATTTTTCATAACATATGAGCTTATTTAGCATAAAAGGGTTAATAAAATCCTGTAAGTCATTGTCCTGACTTCACTTGTAGGTATTACAAATTTACAACGAACTTCTTAGCTTGTCGCCAAATACATAATTAATCAAAGCATTGACTATTAAACTTTATCGACGTACTTTAACGTTTCAAGGAAACGGGTGAAAGAACTCAAGTTTGAATCACGTCGGACGTCAAAGTTTTTGTTAATATTTTCAGAGTCCAACCGTACTATTAACTCAAGGTCAGAGGTGTTTCACCCTTACTTACGCAGTTGTTGAAACAATTTTAAGAAACCATAAATCATTTAGCACCGTCAGAAGGAGACATTGTAACTAACAATACAATTCTTCCGAAGTATTAAATGTGACTCATTTGTCATCATTATTTACAGATGAAGATATTAAAGCTTATTTCTCCTGTGAATTTACTGCACTTAGATACTTAACACAGAAATCTAAAAAATAAGTTGATTTCTGTGGTAATTAAACCTTAATTTGTCGTTACAGCAAAGAGAAAGCCACGTAAGTATTTAACAACATTAATAAAAATAAGGAAACTTTTAATGTCCGTTAATATTAATATACATATAATTAAATTGGAAGGTAATTTTCCAACGCTACTCACCTCTGGTTCCAAAAGATCCGAATCTCTCTCGATTTACCGCTATCTTATACTTTTTGTCATTCGGCACTGGTAGTTTAGACGGATATTTATCAGAGTTACTTCTGTATAACTTTTCTTTGGACCCGTGTGCCCCCATCTTCAAATTCTTCATTAATATTCAAAACATTTTATTATTTATCCATTTTACTATTATTGTAATTAAGCACTTTTAGGAACTTCGTCAGACTTTTTATCACTTTACAGTCACATCATAATTGTTTTAGTATCATATTTCTATAATTTTTAGTCGTCATCTATATTTATTTGTGTCTCTACAATAATTAAAATTACTAATTACTTCAAAGAGGAATAAATTGAGAACTTAGTATTTTAATTTCAGTTGTTATGTCTGTCAGTTTTTTACTTATCGTACAAAATCAGATATTTATTTGCAACTTGACATTTTCTTCTTATTCGTAACGTTACTTAAAAGGAAAGCAGATTTATCTTAAGTAGTCCTGAATATTAACTTATAAAGCTCACACGTGTTTGGTTTACGGTGGTCAACAAAGCCCGTTCGCTGATATAATTATTGCAACGCTTTAATCTATTTCTGTAAGCGACTCACTACAAATGTGCCAGTATAACAGGAGCCCCAACTATGTTCACGATCATTTTATGGACAACTAATGAGACTTTAATAAGCGAAATCTTGGAGCTCTACATGAAATGGTAATTTCACGCGTTCTGTTTAAAAAGGATTTTCTCTAAAGAGCTACCATTTGTCATTCAACGTTACATTATTGCAAGAGCCATATTGTCTGTGCACAAAGCATTTAGCAAGCGACAGCGTGAAAAGAAATGTGTAATTTTCATTGGACGTCGGTTATAACCATATAAACAAAGGATTTATTATTCATTGCTGTCAATAGCTGCATAGATTAGGGTATTCGAGTAGCAAACTGAATATAAATTATTATTTGATGCAAAAACAAGTTCTCGATTTTTCTAGAGAAAATAAAGACTAATAGCGACGTAAAGAGAAAACGTTGTCAGTCGGCGACTTCATTTCCTACCGGAGATTATTGTGAGCTCCGAAAAGCAACGTAACTTTACAATACTGGTCCATTCATATGGAATGGAAATAAAAAGCGAACGATGTATTAAATACCAATTTATCTAAAAATATCTTCGTCTATAAACAGTAATAATACCTAATGAAATAGAAGCTGTAATCCTAATAATTATGAATCACTCAACAGCTCCTTATCCGATGTAAAATTTCTTTTCAGAACTTTGGCTATTTTTATAATTAGCTCGCGGCTAATTGATCCCAATTTAGATGCTCGCGCTCGCATATTCATCAAATTAACAAAAACGTCACAGTGATTTAAAGTTATTTTGTACACTGAGAAGAAAAAACGTAAAATTAGGTACCTAAATTATTTAACGTTGAACGGTAACAACAGCGCTATATTTATCGTCAAAATAAACATAACAAATCATCAATCCAATTTGAAATCAAAATAAATAAAAGTGTCACATATAATATTCTAAGTTTAGCAGTAATAGATCGTATTAGTCACTTCAAACATAAGCAAGTGTTACCAGTTCTCTCAGATTTGTTGCTATTTTAGTAAGCGATGCTTTCAGGGTTAAATAACTTAAAGGAGCACTTGTGTCCTTTAGTGCGGCTGAAGGAGATATTTTAAACACGTCCAATGTTGCGCGGTATATTTAGTTTATGGAGATAAATGCGTTTTAGTGCTCGGATTGTGTTACTAGCTACAACATTGATATGGAAAACAGAACTAACAGTGAAGATGCATTTTTCTATGTATAATAGATGCAAATTACATCTTGCTAGTTGTTTTTATAAACCACAATTACCTCAACACGGCAGTTAAATGATAATCTTAGATTACTGATTATATTAAGATCATCGGCGCGTAAATGATTGAAGCCTTCGCAACGAGCAGACAGTCTTCACGTCTCGTAGATAGAGACGCACGCGGGCGTTAACTATGCTTACGTACGTTAGTTTTGTAATTTTTTGTAATAACTATAGTTTAATATTTGATATTGCGCTAACACAATCATTTGCTTTTATTAGGAAACAGCTCAATGAAGGAGTTTCTAATTTCACACGGTTATTTTCCACATTTAATAGAAGCTATCACGCAATGAAATAAAAAGTATTTATCCACAGCTCTATCACAAAAATGATTTTAAGAGCAGTCACAATCACAATCAAGTATTTTAGAATGCAGCTCGAAAGATATACAGAGTTAAAAACGATCATGTACCTATGCGAGAGAAATTCACAAATATTTATCGGCACCCGAATTATTCACAATCAAATACACATCGAGAAAAATGTAACTGAAACTGACACTGACCATCCAAACGTCAACACAACTTTTAATTCAAACCAATCTAGAACAAAAGAAGAACGTATGTCACGAAACAATATTGTTCAGAAACAAATGAGTGTTAACTACGTTAGTACGTCAGTGTCTACAGTAGCGACTTAGCACCCCACCAGGCCACGGTTAAGTAATATGTTGCTAAAAAACAATTTGCATTTCAATAAATTTGGAATCGGTGTCAGCAGCAGCAGAATTTTGTTCTATGTAAGTATCTACATAAGGTTTAATAAGATAGAGGAAATTTATTATTGACCTTTTACATACCTCTTACGTTGAAGATCAAGAATAAATTCTACCTCTATCTTAAACGCTGTTCCATTATTTGTGCAATTTATTTACACTTCAAATTAAAGAACCGGAAGGCAAAACTCTCGAAACTGACATTTAGTTTGCGGTTGCTATTTAAAGAACGTGTTAATGTAAAAACAGTCCAGCAAATGGAACAATCACTCGGGTACCTCTTTAACCTTGGGAAAATGCTACATCAACACCTTAAATGTATTAAAACAAAGCATTAAAATTTCATATCCAGATTTAAAAGAACCTAATGAATATGTTTCCAAAATACGTTCACTTGAAAGCCGGTTTGCCGTGTTGCGTCATTTTGGTGCATCTAAAGTAGTAGCTATCGTAAAATTTTAACAAGCCACGCTTCACTACCCTACCCCAGTTGCAAACGAGGAGAGTGCACGAATGTCTGGTTCCGACTAAATCGATACTTTCGCGAATGAAATTTAAACTGGTATTTGTATCGAGCGTAATAGGTTCAAAAATTAAATTGTAATAATTAATTTTTTTAATTAAATATAAAATAAATATGAAATAATTTAGTATGTTGTTACTTGAACATTACATTGAAAAGATTTTGGAGTCGAAGGCAACTTTAGAACTTCTAAAGTTCCAGCAGCGGGATCCAGCAGATTAATAAAAGCTGCGGGATCCCGCGGGAATGCGTGATCCCGTTTTGCGGGATTGCAATCCCTAGTTAGAAGGTCCGCTGTTAAAGCGGTCAAGCAGCGAACATGTAATACATTTTTTGAGCTGTTTTCATCAAAACAATTAGGTCGTGGGCTCCAAGTGCACAACTCCTATTATAGAGACACTGCAAAGCGGCTGAAGGACACTTCCTGTGACCGGAAGATTGGTCTCTACTTGGGCAAAGGATAGGTATCGCCATACAACGTGGCGATGCTGCCAGTCTTTTGGGCTCGTTACCAGCTGATAAATAAGTCTTCTGGGCACGTTACCAAGACACTTTCCGTGACATGAAGGTTGGCCTCTACTTTGACCAAAAGATTAGCATTGTCATACAACGTTGCAATGCTGCCAGTCTTCTGGGCACAATACCTATCGACAGCGATGTGGAGGAATATTTTGATGCGCTCTTTTATTATTGTTTTTATATGTATTTACGTATCTATTTGTTATTTTTTTTTCAGATTCATATTTTTGTTGTTAAGTAATATGTAATTCTAATTAAATTTACTTTAAAACTAAAAAAAGTCCTGATATTTTCTTGGATGTAATACGCATTTTACTAATATTGGTAAAAAAACAGATAACTACCGTTTACACGCACGGCCCTATTCTAGCGCCATCCATATTCTGACGGTGAGTGCTAAGATGCCGCAGCAGCCTCTCGAGAGCCGATGAGCGCTAATATGTACATATTAAAGTTCAAAATAAAAAGATAATGTCGTAAATATCTGTTCCGATAAAAAATGCTGTTTTCCATTCAAGTACAGAGAAGCTGAGGGTTATCAGTGTAGTAACCCTAAGACCTTAGACTTCGGTTTTCCTGTAATATAAGTAAAAAAGTCGCTGAAAATACTCCTTTATTTTTATCAAAATTATGCCTCAGTAGGGGGGAGGGGAATGGTCATTTTTTTATGTATTTAATCTCTAAGTAAAGTAGAAATTTTCTGTATTTTTTAAAACTATTTATTTCAAAATTATAAACGAATATTTATGGATATTTAAGATCTCAATCAATCAATCTAATGTTAACGCAAATTTGGCTGCGGTAACAGGAATCACTTCTGCTGGTATCGGCTATTCGCAGTTTCAAGAAATTACAGCATGCATGGATATACCAATTTTTTCAGACATAACTTATTGTAAAATTCAAGACATCTTTAACGAAAAACGGGAAGAAACAGCTCTAGAATCAATGGGAAAAGCTGCTATGCGTGAGCGTGATGCCGCTATAAGTGAAGAGAAATTTAGTAACGACGATATACCTGTAGTAGCCGGTAATAATAACTAATAAGGCATTGTCAGGTGCCGCAGCGATTGTAGGCCGCAAATTTGGTGAAGTCCTATATACAAGGTTAGTCGGAAAGGGGTTACTAGTCCGCAGGCCACGTAAAGTATCACTGATGGCCGTTTTAAAGCAAGTGTTAAAATTCGATAGTTTTTGTTTCCGTAAAAGATGATTCTTATTTTAGTTTTTTCAAAAATACTTCGTTCCTACTTTAGTTACGAATTCAGAAAATAGTGCTTCCCATTAATGACCCCAAATATAACCTAAAATGTAATCACAGCTGATCATAGCTGAGTCTAGATAGATTTTAGCACATTTTTCATGTATTTTTTGAACAGCTATTTCTCTTGAATTATTGACTTTTGGGGAAAGTGGTAAAACAAAAGTTACTCATTATTATGGGCACTTTAATACCCTTTTAGATTGGTACCCCCTTTCTGACTAACCTTGTATAGGACTTCACCAAATTTGCGGCCAACAATCGCTGCGGCACCAGACAATGCCTTATAGTTATTACCGTACGAACGTGATGACCAAACGCCATCTGCATACACATCTAATATAGGTATGTTATCTTTACTAAATTTCCCTTCACTTATAGCGGCATCACGGTCACGCATAGCAGCTTTTTCCATTGATTCTAGGGCTGTTTCTTCCCATTTTTCATAAACGATGTCTTGAATTTTAGAATAAGTTATTTCTGAAAAAAATGGTATATCCATGCATGCTGTAATTTCTTGAAACTGCGAATAGCCGATACCAGCAGAAGTGATTCCTGTTACCGCAGCCAAATTTACGTTAACATTAGATATGTTTGCTGGATCCTCACTTGTAATTACAAAATTTTCTCTACACATATTACATTTAAATTTATATTTAGAGATCAAACCATTTCTTCTTTCTCCTATCAATGACATGTCTTTTAAATTGCAATTGAACAAAGAACTATGGCTTGATATTTTTTGAAGCTGCTGGATAAAATACATCATAATTATGTATAATCCTTCGACCATGTATTGGTAGGTTCGCATCTTCTTGAGAAACGGTTTCTACAAGGAGCGAATCGTTAATGGTGAATTCTCTGAAAAAAAAAATGTGTTAGTGTTTTTAAGAAAAAAATCAATGTGATAGTATGTTGTTTGTCAATCATGCTGAAACGACTGAGCTGATTCGGATAAAAATAGACACGTTTTTCCATGTGAGATTTTCACTTAAAATGAGACAATTTATTGACCTCTCAAGTCGCGAATCAGATGATTAATTGTTTTATACCAATAAGGTTGCAATCAAGCATACGTCAGCCTGATTGTAAGCAGTTACGTGTGTGTGGGTGTTTAGGTCACAAAAATGTGTGGGTGTAGGTACCCAACTTAATCGGTCCAGAACATTCGAAGCAAATTGGCTGTGACAGACGTACAGATAGACAAACAGACACATGAGTGGTCCTATAAGGGTATAGTTTTTACTAAAGGAACCCTAGCAAACAACTTTCATTTTTAAATTACATTTTTAGTGTTATTAACATTAGTATACATAGGAAATTACCCATAATCTGCTCCTTGAACAGTACCTATATCTGTTGAGGTTGGAGTAAGTGCAGTCAGACGTGTGAGTGATGTTGGAGGATTATTACACTGATAACCCTTCTTACCCTTCTCTGTAATTGAATAGAAAACAATCTTTTCATCGGAACAGATATTCATAACACTCTTTTTATTTTGAACATTTTATTATATGTATGTGCATATTAGCGCTCATCGGCTTTCGAGAGGTGGCTACGGCATCTTAGCGCTCACCGGCTACCGACGCGACGGTCGAGGAGGCAGAGCGAAAGTTGTGATTATTATAAATTATTTTGCGATCTATGCAAATATTGTGAACCTATTTCAGATATTGAAAAAAATTAAGAAACTTTGTGGGTGTAATACAATAATAAAGCGTGACACCTACAAAAGTAACAATAAGTACTTACTGAGATACTAGAGGATTTTTATTTTTATTACGTCGCTTTCTTGTACAAATCCGTCGTAGTACTTTGTTTCTTTTATTGCCCATTGTTGTTTTTCTAATCTTAAAAATTAATTTTTGTAATCAACACAGAGCAACACGAATAATGAAAAAATACCTACGGACGTATACAAATGCGTCAATAATGACAAAAAAATGGTATCTATTTGAAAACTGAAGCTAATATAAGTCAATATTTATAAAATAACTTATTATTTATACCTAATAATAAACTAGTGTACGTAAAAGGTTAGAGCGAATTCGAAACGTGACCTCTCTCCACAACAGCTCGCAGCCGACTGACATGTCACAGACGAACGAACGACATTAGCACATCGCGGCAACAAATAAGGTTCAAATCAGCGATGCATTTGATGTTAGTTGAATCGAACGACCGCCAATATAAAAGTAATTTTGCAGTTTTAATTAAATTAAAAAATAAATACACGGCTCAGTGAAATAATTTTTAGGTAATTCTTTAGTTGATTATATTCCCTATAATATCATTACATAAAATATGCCAGTTTACGCTCAAAATTTTGAGAACTATGCGACGAAAAATGTTTTTTGAGCTCTGTTTCATGATTTTTTTATCATGATCCTATTTTATTTTTATGAAATATTTTCACATAAGTCTTTTCTTTGAACATTTGACAATACACTCAATTTTTTTCTGGCTTGTAATAAGTACCAATACGCCTAACTGTGCGACAAAAAACTGAGCGTTTTACGGCGTCCTACGTTTGGGCAGCGCCTTAAATTAGGACAGTAACAGAACGAGTTGATGAGTATTTTTTTCTGATTTAATACTGTTTGCATCTCGAATATAGAGCAAGTGTAAATAGAAATCCATTTGTCTGATAGTATTTGTAGATTGGGGTCAAAGATACAGCTTTATGCCCGGTTTTAGTTGCACCTATTATACTAAACCGGTCCAGTCGACGGAAACTTGTGTTTTTAATGAAACTTTAAAGAGAGTTTTTAACTTCAAAGATATAACCAGATAATCATACACGTAGTTCATTTCGCTACAAAATGAAAAGCATGGGGCTTTTAAAATTCTCGTACGTATTCATTAACTTCGATGATTGCAAAGATCATTGAGAGATCTTCACACGTTCTTATAGATTACAAAACGTAAATAAAACAGCATAATGTGAAACCTTAGAGGTTATTTTGTGTAGATAACATTTACTACATCGACAAAAATAGCCTTATGATGATGCCATTAAAATAACAAACAGACGAGTATGATTATTACCTAGGTGCAGTCATTACGACGGACACTGCGTGACGACTCTTGGTTCTAAACCGGCACAATATATTATAAACCTTATTGAAACAGCAATAAGGACTACTTGTACAAGCTCATACAGACAGTTAACAGATGATCGTCAACAATGGGTATGCCGTGAATTAAATGTGTGTGATTGGTCATATTCCAAACTTAAAACATTCGAAATGCTACTGAATCAACACAAGATATTGAAATGCTTAGTCGTTTCCATTTTAAACTATTAAATCAACCATATTTATCGTTTATACTATGGAATCTGTCAGTAAAGTATTGAACCGTTAAGTTTTTAGTGTGTGACACATAAATATAGATTGTAACGTTCATTCTTGTTTTGGAGATAGAAAGTATGTAAAACAACCGTAACTGTTGGTATTTTCAACATCGCCATCGCAAGTAACTGGCATTTCAACTCGTGACATTTTGTATGTTGACCTATCGACTAGTAGCCAGTTGAAGCACCTTAAAAATAAACGTTTTGTTTGTTCCATCTGATAAACACTAAAGAACAGGCAACTAAAATAAAATCTTGTTTTTTGCTTCTCGGATCATTTCGCACCGTTATAATAATTAACACATTTAATTTGAATAAGTTTGCTGGTTTTAGAAAACCAGTTACAAATATCAAAATCAAAGAAACAAAAGCAAACTTTGTAGCAGTCCTGGCAAATATACAGAATACTGTACTGTAATTTCGTAACATAGGTAATTCAAATGTCTATCAAACAGTTTATGCTCCAAATATTCTAAAAATAGGGCTGGTCTACCTGAAGTCGGTCACCGATACGAACTCACCCATAAAATAACTACGGACGACTGATTTTAAAACGGATGCTGTCTTTACTGTTCTGATCCACAAGGTACACAAACTACAACCTGAATGAGACGTTCAGGTATTTGCTCTGAGTGCACAGCTATCAAGCCTTCAGGCCGGCTGGTTAATAGGCCAGAAAACCCGGTCATGCGCATCTTCTAATGGGCCTCATAAATAAGACTAACACTTAGTTATATCCAGATCAATATTATGTGTTCTCATACATGAACTAACTCTTATTGCAAAACTGTAACGGAACGAATTAACCCATTTTATACTTTATTATTTTTAGCTGTTCAAGGAAGGCCCTTGATTGTATATTAATAACATCACAGCCCTATTCCGCTTAAACTTAAAAATATAATCTCTGGTATTTATTAAATAGTTGATTATAAAATTTAAAGGTAACCGACCAATTTGGGTCAACGGCCGAGTCATGGAGAAACAGCAGCGTTAGCTAGCGTGGTGTCGATCAGATAAATTGTACGTTTCAAACCTAGAATTTTTGTATTGAAACGATTGTTTGTGCTAATCATACTTGCTATGTTCCATGAAACATGATGGTTTTAATACCAGCGCGTGCAGCGACTTCAAAGAACCAAATTTTCAATGTGCATTGTAGCTGTAATTACAAATGACATGGCATACTGTTTTCTAATTTTAACCCTATCCAATTTTAGTCTTAGCCAATTACAATGAAATAACAATAGCGAGGACGAGTGAGCTTGTAGTTATAATTACTTTCTGGTGTCCTCAAATCGAATTCGCAATGCCTTGCAATTTAACTGAACAAGTTAATAGAATATCGTGCGTTTTCGTAATAAATAATCACGTCATATCATAATAGCTTCTGAAAATGGGGTCATTCCTGCCTACTGCAACAGTTTTGGCGGAATTTCGTAATATACAAAACATCGTGGCGACCACTCCTGGCTCGGTGCCAATTGCAGTCGACTTGAAAGGAACTGAGCTGCGGATGGTTAAACACCTTTTTAAACCACGTTTTAAAACTTCTACTCAGAAATAACTCCATAAAAAAAATCTAGAAATGTATACAAATAGGTACTGACAAACTTCACCTATTTGCAACGAATATTATACATAATTACAAACATTCAACTGTTATGTCCGTTAACAATAGACTAGACATGCATGCAGCAGCAATAAATGTCTACAATTCAAGCAGGTAAGAGGCTATACCATTACCAGTATGAAATCACATGCATTTAAACCTGTTTCTATTTAGTAAATAACTATGGACATTATAACAACTGCATATCACAAGCATTTGTGTCAACAGTTATTATGAACAGCAAAAGATCCGAAAGTCACAGAGGTCAACTTCGTTAGTACTTATAGCCACACGTCTCGGCATAGGTGGTCATATATATTTAAATAGCAGATTGCTCGCTTGCACCCAGCATGGGCATCGCCAACGAGATTAAATCAGTGCGTGAGGACACAAGCACAGATTAACATCCGGCACGTGATTGACTTCGGCGACTAAAATGACGCTGGATGCCAAACAGCGCAGACTAACATTTTAAACAACAATCATTTACCTTAAATTGAAAATGGAATGTTCAATAACAATTGAGATCAATAAATTTGAAGGTAGGATATAGTCGTGTTTCGTATCTAATGTTAAATCTATAAACTATATCTGGACTGTAAACAATTTATTAACATACCTATTGGTCAATATGCATGTAGCTTACGGATGGAGTCGTTAGCTGACTGCCAGCTGATAGTAATAGACTGCTATTTTCTTTTATAAATGTATCCTGTAGTTCTTTATCAAATAGTTCTCTGTGATGGTCTCCTAAGGATGAACGACTAGTTCTTTAAAAAAGCGTTTTGCGTTGGGTGTAAGTTGTTCTAGGCAATTATATTAATCTAAAATACTCGATACATTTTGGATGTAATGTTCCCTACATCACACGTTTGGAATCTATTGAACGAAAGAAAAATGATTATTAATGTCACGTACTTAACTTTAAATTATGAAGTCGCAACGCGTTCCCATTAGTTACACGAGCTCGTTGCAACTGTACGAGTCGTACGAACGACTTTGCAACAGACACTGACACGCAGACAACAAACCCGTTCTCTAAAACAATATCCGTCATTTTATGATGACCACTTCAAACAAATTCTATAATAACAAACACATAGACATGCTTTTTATACAAGTCTCAACAGCTTTAGTAACAAAGAAAGTACTAGTTATTTGTTCCTCCCATTCTTTTCACAACTATGCTGGCTTCCAAACTAACCAGACGCAATTAAATAACTATTAGTATTTTATAAGGAACGACTGCCATTAGCTCAACTCTTTTCTGGACAATACCGACATCCTAAAGTTAGACCAATAAGCTCTCTTGCGGACTCTTGCCTCTTAATGGAAGAAAGCATATCCAAAGAATTTAACAATTGACAGCTTGTCACCAACAAGTACCACAGTAAACTTTTTTCTTCAGCGGACTCCGCAGAACGAACAATCTCTAAGAGTCTATTGTCTAATCAATATTAAAATTCAAACTAATTCATGCAACGCCACTTTCTGTAACACGTTACGATTAGTTTGTCATGCTTATCTAATTTCAATCAAAATCCAAACAAAAATCACTAATGAGCATATATGTAGAGTTTGCAATAAAGACTATTAGCAAAAAAAAACACTAAATCTTTTAGACTTCTAATATTAAATAAAACGTGACAGCTCTACCAACAAACTTGCAAACGACGATGTAGGAAGAGATTTTGTTAGCACCAATTTAATGAACAGTAGAGCACATATTTGAACACATCCGCACGTAGCGGCAGTGAACGCAGGCTTGCGACAGGTATATCAATAAGCGAGAATGTGCCAATGCAACAACACTTAACAAGTTGCGGTGAGCAAAAACAACACATAGGTAGCAATTACTTTGCTTTCGAAGCAATGTCTGTGCTTTCATCCGTTCAATCTCACGATAGCGAACCTTACAAGGAGACAACGTGGTTCAGTCAGCACTGGAGTCGCAAGCGCAAGACCTAGCTCGAGACGCGTACGCCGTAATCGTATCAAAACAGAAATTACCCGATGGAGGAGTAAAGATCGATGAGAAAATTGCTATTCCGAAAGTTTTCTACTCCGCTTGTTAAGAAACAAGACTCCGTAATTGCTCTAATAGCCCATTGATAACACCTTTCTAAATAATGAATATTGATACTATAAAGTTAGTTTTTACGTTAACCTATTTATTAGAAGGATATTGGCAATATAAATAATTCAGAACCTATTTTATTGTTTCATATAGAAAACGTTACCAAGAAAATTATGAGTCTTGATCAATTCAGATTTCATAAGATTTACCTTTACCGGTAGAGCTTGATTGCCGCACCACACCGGTACTTACAACTTCCCTTCAAGTAAAAGTAGTCCTGACACGAGCACAAATGATATCGGTTCGTTCACTCACTGGACAAAGAAGTTGATTTTCAACAATACGAAAAGGAACCTGTTCTTTGTAGGAATCACCTGTAACTATCTTGCACGGAGACCGGTTTGCTGCGGTCAGAAAACCACAAAAAGGTGGTCGTCACACTTACGGCTGCTAGGAATATAAAATTCTATGCAATATCGTACCTCCTTTATTATTTTATGTATGTAATTTCAGAACATGAGGACTAAACAGTTTTAATTGTAGCATTGTTTAAAGTGTTTCCTGATGTAGAGGAATACATAATGTGTTTCATTGTTACAACATGCTTAGTTTATAATAATATGTAGTTATAACGTAAATACATATGAACTGGTTTAATTTCAATAGCAATAACAGTGTTCTCAGTAAGTCATACCGAACCGATACAAAATTACGATTAAATCAACATTCATCATACGCGCCATTGTAATGTCATTTCTTGGAAACACAACAGTTTATAAATGAAGCAAACAGCTTGTGGGAGGCTGGAGCAAACTTAGCACCAAACAATCAACGGGAAACCTTACTGGGAACTGTAAAGTTGTAACCGGTATCCATTAAAACGGTTTACCTTTTTGTATCTGGAGTAAGTGGTCATGTGACGACTAAATCGACTGGACATAAAACGGTATCAGCTACCGATTTTCTACACGAAATTAAATGTCATGATCCGCATCTATGCCCCAACACACTCCACAGTGCTATGCTATGCAAAGAATTCACAAATAATAAACATCAATCTAACAATAAGATGATTCACGTACCTATGTTTTATATTGGCAATCTATTTTGGTATAAAAGTGAATATGAAAGCAAATTCGCAAATGAATAATTAAGATTATCATAAATTCAGAATTATTCTCATACCCGATGATAAAATTAACGTTGGTGAATGTATGAATGTACGTACAAACTTTTAGTGACATGAGATAACAGTTTACGAAGTAAAACCAAATCACATTGTAAATAAAGCCATTAACTTCAATTAGTAAAATCTGAAGAGTGAAAGTTGGTTTGCTTGTTTGTTTATGTCTCAACTAAACAATGGATTTTTATGAAATGTTGTCTGAGTTATTGAACTATATTAACATCCATTATTGCTAGCATAAAAAAAACTATCTGTTATTTGGTTGGATGATTGATCAATCTCTACCATCTAGAACTGATATGAATGATATAATGATATGATGAACCTAATCAAGGTGAAACGTCGCAGACGATAACAATCACTATCTGTTAGCGGATTGAGTCCTATTATCTATTCAAACTCCCAAGACTGGAATACCGAATAACGCAAAAAAGAGGAATGAGCCAGATAACTTAAGACTTTAAAGCGCAATACCATTTAAATAAATTAAGGGGTATTTAACCAACACATTAATAAGTAATCCGTAACTGTTATCCAAATAAGCTAGGTAGATATGATATGACATTTATGTGTTCCATAATTTTTTGCATTATCACTATTGATATGGTAGTAAAATGCAAATGTTAGATATCGAAAAGTTTAGATACCGAATTAGCTTAATGAACAGTTAATGATAGGTTGGTGAAATACCCCTAAGCGTAATAATTTAGAGCCAGTTTAAATTTGGCAGTAATTACAGTTTCTGTCAGAGACTATTAGGATGGAGTAAGATCTTTAGCTGCATCAGATAACACCAATCATCACAATGAATTCTCTAAATGTCTCTAGTTTTATCTCAGATTTGCATTTTTTGTGTTGGTTTGAAAATATAAGGTACCTAATTAATTTTGCTCCCATCAAAATTGTCGAAAGTAAAACATGTGGACAAGTTTATATTATAATCTGTAGCATTTTATGGTTCGCAGTTCTAGTGGGATGTTTAAATGAACATACGGTGGGCGGCCCTAAACACATTAACTGCAAGCCTTTGATGTAACTAATGACAGTAATGATATAATAGCAGAACGCTATGTCACGTAGGCTTTTAGGCCATGGTTTAATGTTTCAAATGTGGGTCAGACGAGACCTCAGAGTTCGGCTGAGTACACAACGGGTAGTGTCTGAATCGATTTCACTGCGACAGAATTGGGACAACTATTTTAATATAACATTCAAAGCCCATTTGATACGGTCATAATATTTATTTTCCATTAAAGTATTCGTACGCCTTTTACTAATAGTGGATTTTCAATCAAATGATTTTTACTTTTTCATTATTTGTAATGTCACGAATATTTATTATCACTTTGAAGAAAATTAATCAATTTTTTTCATTGCTTATCCTCATTCAAAATCTTTGTTTATTGTCTAAATAAATGTAGGCAACTGAGTAAATACTTGGACACTGTGGGCGGATTGGACAATAATATAAACAGTACTGGGAGGAATCCGTTTTGTACACATTACTGATCATTTTGTTAGCTGGACCATCACTAGCAGTTCTGTCGGTCGTGGTTTTAACATCAATAAGTAGTGGATGGAACAGTTCGCACTCGGTTTCGCCTTCACCGACGGGGTCAACGATTCTCGACTCGTCAACAAATCCATCGACGAGAATAACCCGTTACACTGCATCGGCTTCCAGTGGATTTCACTCGCAAGTATCGCCTAGACCATTTATACTGTCTCCACTTTTATACTATATGTTTAGGGTTAACCCTAACAGTCTATATTTGGAAACCTATACTTGATAATCATTAGTTATTACAAGAACACAAGCACAACTACGATAAGCAAATCATTGAAAATAATACCGATAAGTTCATTTAAATAGAAGTTTTGTACTTTTAATAAAGTTTCCTAATTAAACGGTAAAACCAGCAGGATATTTAAAGTAGGTACCTAGTAGTCGTTTTTTTTAACTCATGAAATATTAATTTTTAACTTCATAATGTTCTATATCAAAAAATAATCGTATTCAGTTAATGGTCATTGTTGTAATATTTATCTATGATGAGTAACGAGGTTACTACGACTTGCTACTCCTACGATTTAGAAACTTGTTTTAACTGAATAGATAAAGATCTAACTCTTGTTACGCAAAATACCTTAACGTTACGTTTAATATCTGTTATGACGTAAAAGTTTTGAACATGTTAGTAATCGCCGTTACTTCACACGTGTGGTTTATGGCAAACCGAATAGCTTTTTCACATTCACTTGTTTCTCAATGGATAATAACATATTTATTCAAATACTGTAATATATCATTCTAGATATCATCTTCAAAGATAAGTCAGAACAAGATAATAAGTAAGTAGATATTTTATAAATCTATCCATCAACGAAGATTAGTCACGTTTTGTGTTTTCATATTCAAAATAAAATTCTTCAATGAGTTTAAGCAGGTTCTTTTATGTCTAGCTCGGGATTTCTTATATCCAGAAAGTTTCAACACAGGATCTTAGCAGAATTTTACCTTAACTGGTTATGTACTAAACTCAGTAGTAGGTTTGTGCTGAAAGATAATAAAACAAAAGCGCATAGCCTGTCGCCGGCCTAAGTGCAACATTATCACATTTTCCCAAGTAGTCTTTTACAATTTCTATGGTAAAGTTAATCATTGTAACATCTTTCACGTCTGCCTTTTTAGTTTCATTAATTTTTTTACAATTGCAAATAATATTATCAGATTCCAAATCTCAGTAAACAATCTGAAAGTCAAATGAGTTTTGAAAAGGAATGGTCTCTATCGCTAACATTTTCCAGAAAAATATTTCGTAGGTGCTATTGATACTCGATATCTATGAAACGGACAGTCGAAATACTTTAACATTTATCTGTCAAAAACATCTGAAGTAGAATTGAAAGATAAAATTTATCTATATCATGACTCTCCAATTTCATGCTTTCGAATCGAGTTAGCTGTGTCAATTAAAAATTTCGTACAATTACTTTTTGCGTGTAGAATATAGTTACCTCTAGATATTCTAAGTTAAAAGTACCTTACAATGTTATAGTGAAAGGTGATATAGATTATTGTATTTCGATTACTATTAAGTTGTCACATAACCCAAGAGACAGTGTTGTTTGTGACTTACATGGTACCTACGTAGATGCTATTGTGTGCGTATTTGAGCCTAAAGAGAAAATGTGAAAAACTATAGTCTCTGTAAAAACAATACAAATTGTTGTGTACGGTTAAGTATAAATCACTTTTTAATTATGTAGTAGAGCTTCGTTGCATGTGAACTGAACATGTGCGTTAATGTACTTTCTATTTGGCCTATTATTTTCTGCTGTGTCTGCTATCTAACAATGAGTTACAATGGTTTATGTAATATCCACCTACACAGTATTAAATAATCGATTTCTAATGAGACTCGTATTAAGTTACAATGATAATGCATTTTATTAACGTTAATTTTGATTCGTTAATTAGGTAGAGCTACGTGTTCGATTCAACTATCAAAGGATTCAACCGCTACGTGTTGTATACTTAGTACGTATTTATTATAATTATCATGATTTCAATAAAGTTTTTTCATTATGTTTATTATAAATCAAAATAAAATTCGAAAATCAGACAAGTGTACGTATGGTTGTCAACGTAACAAATGTTTATTTTATAAATAATGGCCTGTAGAGTTAGCTTGTTTAACCAGTTGTCGGTAGACATGAAGTTAATGAAGGACAGTTCAGTAATATAAAAGACCGAGTGATTTAACATAACAGAAGACGTGCGCTTCAAGTTAAGGTAATTATGATGTAGACTGCAATCCTTTCTAAATATCAACAACATTACTTTAACTTTGTGACAGTTTCCAACGTAAACAAAACACTCGAACTTTAATTATGAAAGAAAATGTCAAGTGGGACGTTAATTAACGGCAAATAAACAAACGATGCGTTTAAAAATAATGATAACTTTAAATAACACCACACAAAACAAACTTGAAAGTAAACCGTTCGTTCACGTGACGCGTTGCATTTTACATCGTATGTCCTTATCATTATCAATAAATAGTATCCCAGGTGCATGTGTCGTCAACACTTCACTGACATATGACACATTTTCTTTGAGAAAATGCGGTATGCGGTTAACCTTAGTGTCGGAGGGGAATCCATTGATTTTTCGCGTTGCAAGTTGACGTCACGAACGCGACAAGCTGGCGGAGTGCGGCGCGCGCCGGCTCGCGTCTCACCGGCGACTGGCAAACTGAACCTAACCGAGAGGAAACGCTAGTTGCCATGCGGTCTCAACTTGCTTGCTCCCTTTGCTTGCCGTAGTCAGCCGTAGTGTTGACCTTCCGCATCGATCTGAGCTTGTGTTTCAAGCACAACACAGCTGATTTTTAATTGGGGTAGGTATGGGTATACAACTTGGACATGCGTAGTATTCGTAGACTAGGTACTGTTTGGTAAGAGAAATCTTGGATAATTAGCCGATAGGTCAATTGCGCATACGTGTACTTATTCCCTAGTGCAATTTGGCTGGAGACCCTCCAAGTCTCGCCAAAACTGCGCGGTTACGTGGAAATGGTCCACAAGTACCATATACTAGAAGACGAAAAGTAAAAAAATTAAAAAAACCTAGTTCTAGTTAGTAAAATTAGTAGGTGGCTACAGTTAATTTTGGTTTTGAAGGAAAGTCTACAAATTCAAACAACCATTTTACATTTGTTTCTCATAGTCAATACCTGTGTAAAATCATTCGGGACAAGCAGAAAAATAATCTTCATGATTTTGATCATCTCCAAAGATAAAGTTATCTTGCCTACAAAATGATGTTGCTTAAAAATGTACATAATATGTATTATTACGATGTTCGTACTTATGTTTTGTACTAAACTTTTATGGAAAAACATAATAATCACGAGCACGACCACACCATACGCAACAGTACTTGGAACGCCTATCATTACTCGTAAGCAAATCTTTGCTTCACATGTTACGTTAGGCGCTCAAGCTTTCTAATTTTATAATAGAATTTTAGAAGGAATTCCTCATTCCCTTTTGTATAGAATAAAATTCTAGCAAATTCACGTCAGGAATATAATTAACGAATACATAATAATTAAAACCAAATCAATAATTTCCATCACAGCACTTCCATTCTCATGTTATAGAATGCCTGATCATAACTGAATAGCAACTTTGATGCTTAATAAAATTCTCTTAGTTATGTTTTACGTAGGCGCTAAAATGGCATACTACAAATACAGCATTTTAGCAACAGTATAATAATCAGTAGCCTAAATGCCTAAGTAACATAAATAGACCAGCTATAGATGGTATTGAACTCTAGAAACTCGATCGTTTACCGAGAGGTTTTCTAACATTGCGACACTCGTGTACGCTTACGTGGTAATTGCTATCACCAATACATAAGGAGGTGTTAAATCATACAAAACCTTACAAACAAGGACAACACATTGCCATGAACTCTTCGCTGTATTATAGTTAAATTTACACAAGAATTAGGAGCACAAACAATAAGCATCGGGTTAACATTGTCGGCATGCCACTGTCACCTGTCGCATTGAATATTCATACAAAAATGACGTAGAATACATGGATAGTTAAAAATCAATATCAGTAGGAGACTTTATGACTTTAAATGATTTTCCGAGATTTTTTTTAACTACCTACTTATTTTAGTGTCGTAGATATGTCCTTTCGTGTTATTGTGTTACTTTTGTGCTGAATTAGCAATCACATGATAATCGTAAGAACATCTCACTGCATGACTTTTGTGACGTCAACAACTTTCAATAACATTGTAGGTGGTATGATCATCTCATGGGTCATTCATTTTAGAAACAGTCCTTATACAAAGTATTAAAAGAATACGTATCTAGTTGTAATGACCAGTACACGTAGACGACGTGGATTGTTTTAGAATTCACACATGTCATTGAATCACATGAAGTCAATGCTAGCTAACCTTGAAGTAGAGTGGTGTGTCAAAACACAAACTAGAAGTATTGCGTTGTTATCACGCAGTTTTAACGCCGATATGCGTGATCTTGGATTTTCCTTCATCTGAGCGTAGTGTAAAACTATGTGCTCTGTGCGTAGGTATAGATATGCCTGAATTTCATTGTTTACTTCAATGATATTCGCTTTGACGAGTATTTCTTTCTTGTCATAACAGCCCGTATAATATGTTAACTCCTGACCATGAGTGCTCTCGAAAAGTGTATTGCCGTAATCACCACACATGGTGAACGAAGTAAGATAATTAACTACACTCAAGGAAGATATACCGCTGCCGACCCTCTTGGATTAATCTAGAGGCCGTCTTTTAAACGGGAGAGTAGAAAGTGAATCCATCCCGGTAGAAACACGGCCATTTATGCATTATTAAAAAATAAAGTTAAAAAACTATAACCCGACTACGTAAATAAAAAAGGGGTCTAAAAAGGACGAAACAAGAAAGTAATTGAAATAGAAATCCAGAAATTCATAGGTACAAAAATGGTCAATGTAGAGCCGTGGTCGCACTTACTGTATACCTACTATGATTATGTGGGTGCCAGGAATAGCTCCATTAAACACTCAGCGAGTGCGACCACGGCTCTACCTTGACCATTTTTGTACCTATGAATTTCTGGATTTCTATTTGAATTATTTTCTTGTTTCGTCCTTTTTAGACCCCTTTTTTATTTACGTAGTCGGGTTATAGTTTTTTAACTTTATTTTTTATTTAAAACTTTTCCATTTCCTGATCGGGCATATACACTAGCCGTGTAATATCTACATCGTCGCAATCTAAGATAGGGTATAGACCGCGGCACCAATAGGCACAAATAGGACTGCCGCGCGAACTGTACGACCGCATTTTAAACGTATGTTTTGACTTAAACAATATGATATATACATATTTGTAATGTGCTCGCCAATACCTTTCTTTTGATACCAAACACGTGATGATTATCTCAATTATATTTTTTTCGAGGTTAGAATTTTAGGTTTAAATTCCGTCCTAAAAAATATTGATAAAATGTATGTAGCCTATGTTACCCGGCCCATTATTACGAATCTATTGACACCTCATTCATTAAAATCGGTTCAGTAGTTTATGCGCTACAGTGGAACATACAAACATACATACATAGACTGCCAAAATCATTACCCTTCCTTTTGGCTTCGCCGTAGTCGGGTAAAAATCAGATAATGTTGACAGTAGAAAATACGACTCAGATATCTTATGGGCTAGTTAATTAGCAAATGTATGATTTAAAGCACTATTCAGAGTCATTGTACCGTATAGGTTTTTTTTTTTCTCTTTATTTGATGGCTTTGTCGCTGTGCGATAATGTCGCCACCGTATAGGTTAAATATCATGATTTGCCGCAAAAGATTACAAGCTCCATCATTATATTCCATAATGACGATAATGTGTGCGTCCGGCACAAAAAAAGAGGGACTACATATAATTCAACTTGATACCTTTTTATCTGTAAATTCAAAGTAGATAATATGGTACTTACTGAGCAGAGGGAAGCGGCTGGTGGAGTGTTTGCCGAGCGGGGTGCTGCTGGCGCTGATGTCGCTCTGGGAACTGTGCAGGCTGCTCTTACCGCTGCCAGTCGCCGAGCCCAGCTCCATACGCATACGCATGTGGCGGCTACAAATACAATAAATAATAAGACTCATTAGGTATACGTCATCTACAGCCCATCACAATCCACTGCTAGACATAGGTCTGTCCCGCCATCTGTCGGTCATCAAAACCTCGCCCAGCAATGGCCGGGCACATCACAGGTAGCAATTTGAAGGTTGACATCTCTAAATAGAAATGGTTACAGTGTAAACTCACTCTCGTATATTTTTTCCGTGATCCCTAATATGTTTGACGGAAGTGAAATGTTGTTAGTTTTCCCACAGTTCAACACTGACGATTTCATGTTCCTAAAACGTAGAATACTTTTTGAGGCCCAATCTTATTATGAGAACTTATGCAAAGGTTTTCTAGCACTTGGCCGTACTGGAGAATTGGATCCAAGATCTCAACGTTCACAGCAGGTCCTCTGTCCTAAGATTGTTTTTCATTTTAATTCTTATACAATGGTTTTCAAACTAACACAAAATGTGTGTCCCCATTACAAAATCCGTAGCTATAAAAGCAATAGCAGCTTTGTTTACTTAGATAAATGCGATTGCTGTAAAATGTCTTAGTTCAATACATATATAAATATAAGTTTTTAAACTGACATGGTCACTAACACAATCTTTAGAGGTTAAAACGGGATATTTACCATGTTTATTATTTGATGTCATTTTTGTCATTTTGGGATCATTGAAGGAGATGAACACGAGGTAAAAGTATGCTTAGCACACCTAAATAGCATACACAGCAAAATAAAATTTACCTACGAAATGGAAAACGAGAGGACACTTCCATTCTTGGACGTGAAGATACAAGTACGTACTGACGGTTCCCTAGGCCACTCAGTTTACCGGAAATCGACTCACACGGATCGATATCTACACGCTGATTCACACCACCATCCCAGACAGCTGAACTCTGTAGTGACTTCACTCACCAACCGCGCGTATGATCTATGTGACGAGGAACATTTACAAGGTGAGCTAACGCATGTACAGAAGGTCCTACAGAGGAATGGATATACAGCAAGGATCGCACAGCGTAGACAAAAAAGTTCACATAAACACCGGAAGTACGACGTTGAGAGGCAACCAGCATTTTTGCCGTACGTAAGGGGAGTGACAGATAAGGTTGCAAACATTCTACGGAAATATGCAGTAAAGACTATCTTCACTCCGTTCAGGAAAGTGTCTCAGATGCTGCGTTCACCACAGGACAACTTTCCGTTGGAGAAACCCGGTGTTTATAAAGTAGACTGTAGCTGTGGAAAGTCGTATATCGGTCAGACAAAACGTACTGTAGCTTGTAGAATTTCGGAACATATAAGGGCTGTGAAAAACAATGACGTCCAAAAATCGGCGATAGCTCAACACCTTTTAGAATCGGGACCGAACCATTGGATTGAGTTACATAGCCCTCAGGTCATCTCGACAGAACGCCACTATCTACCTAGACTGGTAAGAGAAGCGATAGAGATTACCAAATATAAGAACTTCAACCGGGAGGATGGGTTTCAACTGTCGAGGACCTGGAACCCAGTGGTTCAATTGTGTAAAAACCGAAAAACTATTGAAAAAAGTTCGCGAGCGGATACAGTGAGTTTTGTGTGTCGGGAACAGAATCGAGTTGTGAGTGACATAAGTGACAGTGGTAGTGGCGTCGAACGCAAAAAACGAACAAGAAAGAGGGTAGACCGTTTCGTCTGCTCATAAACATCCACCCACCCGCAATTACTTCAGTTCATCCGTGACCATGGCGCTTGTAACGGTGCCGAAATATCGGAAACTCACATCAAATAATAAACATGGTAAATATCCCGTTTTAACCTCTAAAGATATATAAATAGATTGTATATTATGAATAGAGTCGTGAAATCCTCGATTTCAAAACTGTATTATTATATATTATTATAATGACGTATAATATAAGTAATGTTTTATGTTTTGTTTCAGTAATCAAACTACTGCGAAATGTTAATAAGTATACCTACGACAATAAAGTAACAGCCATGATGTATAATCATGATGGTGTCATGCTTGATGTCAGAGAAGTTCCATTATAATTAAATATGATTGTAGTTACACTAGTCAGTACATAGAGTACATACGTACAGCACAGTTATACTCAGTTGCGTTTTCATTATATCTAGGAAATGCTTATCTATGAAAACACAATTAAGTCTACTTACAATGAACGCTTACCTTTTAGGTTTCACGTTGGTATTTGTAGATTTTGAGCTTAACATTCTACTGACACTACATGAGGTTTGAGATCGTTGTAGTGAAAATGAACAGTCCACCTTCGACTTAATATCCTTGAATGATTTTATCTTGTAATCATTTTTCGGGTCTAAAGAATTCTTTTTTGCCAAATTTTCTCTTCTATCGGTCTTTTTCACCGTCTTCGGACTACTCTGTACACTGTTATCCGCATCAGTCTTTCTGTTTGCCAGCATGCTCTTTAGTTTACTTGGCACATCACGCTTAGGCATTTTGTACTTTTTTAATGTAAAACTCCTCTTTTCTTCTTTATTTTTTTCTGTACATTTCATATCTTTCACGCTGTTTAAAGAGTTTCTTTTGCTAGTATTTTTTGGTGTCTCATCTTCGTCAGCAATATGAGACGTATCGGATTTTTGTTCTTCTAATGCATCTTGTAGTGGTGAAAAATAAGCGTTCAAATTTCCTGTGCTAGCATTTTTCTGACTGCATTCCGACCGAGTGGAAGGAGTAGACCCATCAGGAGACATGTCATCAATGACGTTTAAGAATACAGGAGACGTACGATGATTTTCAAAGTCAGTGTACACTCCACTTGATTCCATGCAAGAGTCTTCGTTTCTGTTTACAATTAATGGAGGATTACCATTTACTTTCTTTCCTCCATAAAGAGCTCCATCAATAACTTGAGCCCTTCGGTCACCCCTTTGCATATGATCATCTAATCCATCAGCATCACTTTCAGTAAAGAAGTCTGAATCTGTCATGGGGTCTGCTCTTCTAGCCACTGGCACATTTTGCCAATCCATTTCCAAGGCATCTTCACGTTGTTCAATGGAATGATCTGCGCCTCTACTCACAGGTCTGGACATTTCTCCATCACCTTGATAACCATCTAGGCTTGTAATACTGGTAATACTTGTAATAAAACTATTGGACACTTTAGAAGTTTCCATGGATTTTGGATAGTCATTTTTACCGTCTGAATAAGTCTGCGAGTCATGTAGTGTCGACGCAGAAAATTGGGAGTAGGTACTTATTTCGCCATTTATTTCTGAACTGTCTAGTGGCAAATCTTCCGGTGAAGGTGTTTGTTCTATTCTGTTTGTGATCAAAATATTTTCATGTTTACAATCTAGAGCAATTTCTAAATTCGCAACATTTTCTGCAATAGAACTAACTGGTTCTAAGATACTGCTGTGAATAGACGGCATGAATTCTTCGTCTATTAAATTTGAAGACAACTCGTCCTTCCCTATTGTGATATCTTGTGAAGGCAGATCAAAAGTCCTTGAAGTATTGGACAATGGCTCTTGCATAGACGATATATCGCTGCATTTATGAGCTGGGGAGTCAAAGGATATTAGTGAACTGTGATCTTCATTATTCATTATTGTTTCCAGGCTCACAATAGGAGCTAGTTGACCTTCAAACGTGCACCTTTTATTTTCTATGCTATCAAATCCATCATTTTGTATTGTCGATGCTGCGGAGTTACTTTCAGTCTTATCAGTTGATGGGGTATCACCATTATCTGGAGATATTTTACTTTCATTTGTATCACAGAAAATTGGTAGACCCTCTACTGTAGGCGAAAAAGCATTCTCTAAATAACATATGTCATCCATTTGGTCTGGTGTCAAAATGCCTAAACTATCGTCCAGTGAATTCTCCTCGTTCGTTCTACTCAATGAATTGTCATTAGGACTCAGGTTTGATTCGAATATTCGTGTATGTACATGCGATTTTAACTGTAGACAGAGATCAGATCTGGAATGTGTATTAAATGTCTTTTTTACTGGGAAGTTAAACTCGTTTTCACAAGAGTATTCAAATTCTCTCATCGGTTTTTCCTCGAAATTTAAAACGTTCGGTAGTCTGTCTGCGCTCTTAATAGGATTTATCAACTTTTTTAAGTTTTGTGAATTTGTATCACTAAGTAGTACTTCTGATTTTGGTCGATTCCAAACGTTCATTGCTGCACTTTCGGTAAATGATGTAGAAGGATCGGAATGTAGATCAAACAACAGACTATATGGACCGGACTCATCTTCATCTTTCTTGTCAACCAGATGTTGTGTTATATCATTGATTAATCCTTTTGTCTTTTTATCAACATTACAATCTTGCTTTTTTGTTATTTGATTTAATTTTTCACGTAAATCTAAAATTCTAGGGTTTTGTTCAATTACTTTTTCCAAATTTATGCTCATTTTTGGTATGAATGATGCATAAGTCTTGCAAAACCCTTGTTCTTTTACATCATTTTTAGTTTTTGTAACAGCATGAGACTTTTCTGCAATGTCAGCAGTTCTTGTAACATCAAATGATTTAATGGTCTCCAGACTTTTTAACTTCGAAGCAGAGTAAACCCCTCGCAATTCTAATGTTCTTAGCTTGCCATTCTTATCGACAGGTATCTGAAAAAAGAGAAAATATAGATTAATTTTATAAAGTCATTAAAGAATCGTTCCTTACATGTCTAATACGTTCAAAATCATAAGATTCAAATACGATTGTTGACTTATAACGTTTCAGTTTGTTTACCTTCACAAAAAGGGAGAAAAAAATACTAGTTACCCGGAATACGGATTAGACTCAAAGCCTGTTAGTTATGAGGTATCTTTATTATGATCTAATTAAGATTTTATACGATGTTCGTATGATTCATTCTACCAATTACGCTAACGCTCTAAACTTGGAGCTGTGCTGAACGCTCCCTATTGTCTGCTCATCACGGTTCAGAGGACAGTCACGCATGGTGCTTTCCATGCATATACACTATTGTGGGGGACACGTGTACTTACATCGCGTTGCAATGAGTGTTTTTTTTTCTTCATTGAAGTAAGGTCATTCTGTATATTTAGTTCTAGGAAAGAAACCTTTACTTTTTCATCAGATTATTATAAGTCTTCGACGTGATAAAAACGGACACTATCCTCTACCTACAGAAAAAAATTGTCACGAATTTAAATTACACCAAAAATAAAATTCTTTGAAAAAACTTTATTTGACGCGAAATCGCAACAAAAAACACAATAGAGAGGTCGTTAGTAAGGCATCATCATTCATCATACCATAGAGTATAAAAACGTCTACATGTTATTGGAGCGCGAAGTCACGAATGAATACAACGTTACCAAGAATCTTTGACACCATGCAGCATTATTCCACGTGAGAAGGCAGCCGGTACTTCTCAACCTGATTCCTCTCACAAGCACGACTGCTCATTCTCACTCATTATTCCACACTAACTTAGTCTAGTTAACATTGTTTTCGTTCGTGTTTCCACGTCGAAAGCGGATCATATACTGAACCTGTGAAATAATAACACTATCGTTTTCATACTCATATTTTATGTTGAAGCTCCTCTAATTATTATCGTGTTAAGTAGTCTCACTGCCATAACTAACTACACTATTTTAAGCAAGTAAAATGGCTATAACAGTTCGTGCATTACAAACGTTGCTCAACCGACAAAAGGAATTAACTTTTCACAATGCCAGCACTTCGATCATTTTCCCTCAAACGGTAATTAATACTTCAGTAACGTTACGTTACGTTAATACAACAGTAAATTAGCCTATATCGGGGCTGGTTGTGTAACATTTTATTTTTATTTCTTTTTATTAGTTGTTTCACGATACAAATCAGGGACTGTATGTTCCGGTCATGGTAGTTATTACAATAGTGTCACGTTATCTGCAATACTTAGGTTAATTTTGCAACGTGCTTATCACTTAACAGTTTAACAAAGTCAACAGTAACGCCTCATAGATTAGATATAGGTACTTTTCTATCTGTAGGAACACATGTTACTTTTAAACTGCCATGCATTAGACTCAATTCATCACCTGTATCCTATTTTTTGTTAATAACATCAATTCACACAACCACATTCATAGATAAAATAAAATCTCTGGGTATATACATTTTTTGTTCTGCTATTTGTAAAACAGGGAAGCAAATTACAATGAGGTTTGTGCAATGGTTTATGTCATCAAAACATTCTAGTCAACCAAGATTATTTATGAAACTCAGTTCAATCAGCTTACTACGTACACAAGAATTCAAACATTCCGCGTTGTTGATTTTATCAGGTATAATCGGGCGCCACAACAATTAGTTGCACATCAAATATATATAATTCTACTGAGATTTGTATAGCAGGAGCTGTGTAAACAGTAAAAGTAGATAATAGTGTGTGTTTACTTACGATATTATCAAATTATGCGTCATGAGAAAGCAGTGACAGATATAGCACAGTTAAAATCAATACAAACGTTACACTGCCCTAGGTTAATGTGCATTAGGGTGGGTCGATTTTGTATTTTTTTTATTTTTTTTTAGTTTTCCGTTTTGGGTGGGTTTAAAAAGTTGCCTTTTAATTTACATGTTTTCATCGTGTATTTAGTTTTTCCATAGCTAATGACAATTGGCCCTCTACCGTCAAATGAAAAAAATGAAAAAAATCGTTACAACTTAATTATATTATGCGTCCAAATATACAAATAAAACAAAGGCTGGTGAAAAAAAGTATTTCAATCTAACACTTGTATTGTGCTTTACAATCAAATGTCGGCATTACGGATCTTGACTGTAATTTCGTACGGATGATTCCATCTGTAGCCTTTTCTCCAGCTACCGTTATTGATGCTTCAGTTACAAGTTTTATGCAGCGCTCTACTGCATGCGTGTGGCTAGGAAACAATGAGAAATTTATGTCAATCGTCCTCACTTTTTTCACCATATCGTTTAAATCTTCATCTGTCAGGTGGCTTAAAAGTGGCGGGGGTGTTATTTGGGACTCAGACCAATTATTGATACTAAGTAATCAGTTGCGCTGAAGTTCAGTTTTGGTAGCTTGAAAACTCTGATGGAATGAGTTATTCTTTCTTGCTTCTACTACTCTTTGCAGGCCAAACTCTCTGACATGTTTTCGTTTATCCGATATCATAGCTAGCAGTAAATTCTCCGGATGAGCAAAGAAAGCATTCCTTTGAATGACTGGGTCGATTATTTCTCCGACTTTCCTACCAAAACACCTTGAAAACTGTATTAATTTAAATATGTTGTGGACCTTGATGACAAGCTGGTTCTCGTTTGATGAGAAATCAAATCGGAGCATATTCCTATATGATGAACGCCACCAATTTTTTTAAATTTTCGCTTATCTCACGACATCCAACGTAAAGCCGTAAAATACGATTGGCTGTAGTAAGCTAGCGAGAATGAGCCATTTTTTCTTGTCTGTCTATTGGCAAGTTCTGCACTGCAAACCCCCGATGATACCGCACGGCATATTTCGTACAGATATTTCTGATCTGTACTCAAAGAAACGATGACATCTTGCTGCAGATCAATGATATCGCCTGTAACAACTGAGTATTTCTGTATTGGCAAAGACTCACAAGTCTCTAAGGCTTTGCCGGTTGGACCAGAATATTGACGCGGTCCACTTGTGCCGCCATCTATACCATTAAATAAATACCGTAAAGGCAACCCATTTGCACGCAATTGGCAAATAAACCATTCAAAGGTCTACCTAACTTTAATTCGGTGAAACGTATGTCTCCCGACTTCCAACCCGTATTCATAGCAGTTCGATCATAGCCTATGCATTTAAAGTTTTTTAAATCAATGTTATGAGTATTGCAATAGTTCACAATCGAATCAGAAATAGCTCTACCAGTTCCAGTTCGCGGTGTAGTGTTTCCCAAATAAAGTAAGCCTGGTTCACTCACGAGTGGTATGTGTTCTTTTACGACAACTCGTACTTACGTAAATAGTAATTAATTGTTTAACACGACTCAAACAATTGTTATAAATGAATTAGAAGGACATATGTAAAAAATACACCAATGTTACGCAAAGATGACACTCGCGATTTACTTGTCTCGATGCACCGACGTTTGCAATATAATTAGCTGAAACAATGCATTATAAACAAATATCTATCTCTCTCGTTGTTAACGAATATGGATTTTGTAACGTGCTAACTAATTCGCAGTGCATACAATTTTATAATTTTAGCAAATACAGCTTGAGAAAACTTAATTATTAGTCAATTTATGTCTAGTATTTTTCAGTACAAAAATAATAATTTATTTAACTTTCATGTTCGGTAGAGGGCTAAAAGTTATAATGAATGATTTTTTTATTATTTTTTTCTGGTTTCTTACAATAAAACGCAACTTTTGAAACATCCCCATCATTAAAATTCGGAAATTTTCAAAAACGACCCACCCTAATGTGCATGCTTAAGGGTAATTTGAAGACGGGCTGTTTATTGATCATTGACTATTGAATTATTGGGTTGCGGAGGTCTGATGGCAGTCGCTCCGTGTAAAATACTCGTATTCAGCCGCATCTGGTTAAACTGTAAGCTGACCTCAACATAGTTGGGAAAAGGCTAGGCACAACCAATTGGAATGAACTCGTTCAAACTGAAAATGTTTAAGTTTTTCATAGAATGGTATTTTATTTTATATCTTATGGCGCGTATAAATGACAAGTTTCTGTGGACAAGATGTAGACATTAACGTGGATGTAGCCAAAGGAGTACGTAGGGAGTAGGGACTGGTGTCACGCTTACACCGCTTACATGGTAAGGACCGTATCATGTGACGATCTGTAGTTTCTGCCTACCTCCATGGGAAAAAGGCGTAAGTTTATGTTTGTAAGTATGTATGCTGCTTCATATTATCTACGGCTATCTAATTTTGCTCTTAGCCGTGAGTCCATGACCTTACTTGATGATCTAATAACAGCGGATGGCGCTAATGTATCTAATTCAATCTCCAGGAATTTATCTGCCATTATGGCAAGAACAAATGCATCATAATACCGCGGTAAATCCAATAATTACTTGGACAATAGGCAATAACTTAGAGATACATAACACGGAATTATATCGGAAACATAAATTACAGTTACGATAAAATTGTGGAAGAAAAAAAAGCAATTATATTTTTAGTCTAACGGTACTATCGAATTTAAGATAATAATTATCTGATTGATGTCATGCTATCTGTTACCATAGTAAAATACAAAGAACAACAGTGACTGGCATGCACCTACCAAAATGACAATACGTATTTATTTACCGCCGTTTTCAATATCCTATCTATCGGTTGTTTGCCTTACTACAGATAGAAATTTGACATTACTTCTATGGAGCTTATGTCAAATTTCTATCTCTAGTAGGCGAAACCGCCGATAAAATGAAAACGGTCGTTAGTCGGTCAGTAGTTTCTAAATAAAACTATAACAGATTATGGCACAATTATGAGTAAGGTCAAAGGAGGATTGATAATGTTTAAATTAAATCTAGGTCATTCAACATTTGAATATCTATACCTACTCATTCTGATACGGTTAGTCTTCTTGTGACGCCAGGCCATTTTTATACCAGATTTTGTCAGGGTCTAAACTATAGGTCTGTGGTCCTCTGTTTATGTACCTACCTATACTTAAGTATTTCTGATTTGGGTTATCGCAAAATAAATTATGATGAGAAAGGAACAAAATAAATGATTGCGATACGATTTGTTAAACACTCTTGAGATAATAATGATGATCAATGCTATAACTAGGGGCTAGTCATAGGGAAAAGCAAATTAAGCCACTCAATACCTGAACAAAATCCGCAACAGATCTCGCATAAAATATGATGTTGATTTAAATGCAAATGAATTACGTCTGGAGATTGAGAGTTATAAGTATCAGATAAAATCGTTACTGTCTTTTTTTACAAAATTGTTAATTAAATGCCTTTTTTATTTAGTATATTTTTTGGGGTTCGCTAAATTTGATCCTTGCCCAAGGCGCTCATGGCCCTAGCTATGACACTGATGATGACAGATCACAGTCATTTTGCTAAACTACTTTATATAACTAAGTATAACGAAATAATAGGTACATCATCATCATCATCTACTTGCTATCGCACCATTACGCATCCCATATAATTTAGAAAGAACTCAGTGTTCGAAACAAATGATAGTGAAGCTTTACAACACAACAACAACTTAAATAAATAAAAAAGAAAATAGTATCCGAAATCCTAACAATAAATAGTGTAATAAACTTATTTCAGCGATAATTTCATGAACGGCTTCTTCGAATCTTACGTTATGAAACAAGAAATAGTTGGTAGACTACATAAGTACGAATGCAGGCAAAATAAAATTAGAAATTTAACAACGTACTAACTCATGAGCATCTTGCTTTCGTGAGAACGTTCAATTAGTATCTATGAACTAAAAAAGAACTTCTTCACCCGTTAGACGGTAGGTACAGTAGATAGGTATTCAGAATTTAAGATCGTGCGAAAAATACTTTGAATTGAATCTTCCAAGAGGAAAACAATGACAAGTTCTCAGGAATGCGAAACATATCTCTACCTAGTTTACATACTTTTTATATTATTTCTTCTATTCGTCATGTTAATAAACTTGCGTTTATTTCATGGCAGTGGTAGAGCCATTCGATCTTTATAAAAACCTTATCAAACCAGTTTAATATTTCGTAAAGATTTTTTATTATTGAATTCTGATATGCGCCGCATAAGGTCAATATCTTGCTTACCAAACAAGTCGTGTATTTAAATTGTTAATAATATAAACACGAAAAGTCCATTTTAATCTAGATATGGAAATAAAACCAAAGTATACGTCAGTGTCTTTAAATAGAGACCCATACCTAGGTAATAAGCGCCAATTGCTTATAAACCCATTACGAATACGTGACCTGCCACGAACTGCTGGTTTTTATTTGAATTCTTGTTTTTTTCTGTTTATTGCAAACATGTGGATTTACTAATAAAAATGCCTATTAATAAACTCACGGATACGTTACAATTTCCAAATGGCTTTAGGCTACGTCTACATACCTAATCTAAAAGAACCGATCGATGAAGTAGTCGCCATTGAAGAATTATGCTCTTTAGGAACAGTGCCGTAACCTTGACATGAGAATTGGTGATCGCATTAGTTACTTGCCTTTCTGCTACATAAAATACCTGAATCTCTCCTATGAACAGTCGGTGCAATCGAGAATCGAACAATGCAGAATTAATGACATACTCAAACAATATGTCATCAACGTAAGAGCCATAGGTATCTGATCTTTCCAGCCCGGATATGGAGTTAATTAAAATTCAAACCTTTTGAGTTCCTGAATTACATTATTTATTTAAGTCATCGTCATCGACTTACGATAAATAGGAAGTGATAATTGTGGACAAAATAGAAAGCTATTACATGACATGTACACTTGTACAGTGTGTCGCCGGTTCGTTGTGATGTCAAACATTATCATAACTGCGTTAAATGCTGGTCATCATTCGTAAACCGCAGTCATTGTTACATAAATTAGAAATTATTGACTTTTCGACGTCCAGAGTTCATGGCAAAATCAAACATTCTTCATTTAAATTTGGAATATTCCAAACACTTCGAGACCAATGTTGTAATTTATGTATCTCATTTTTGCATATCATCTTGATCAGTAGACTATTAAAACAAACTTAAATAAACAAGCCTTCCTATTATAATTGTTATGCCCTAAGTTTAAAGAAATAAGTTCCATAAAGGGCAGTGACGCCAGCGCCAGTCGATTAATGCTCAGTCATTAATGGCCTGGTTATGACATCAGCGTCATAATATAAAAAGTGCGATTCGGATATTCAGATTGTACCTACTGTATTAAAATACTTGGAAATACGTGAACATTAAAAATCTGACTTTCCCCTAGTGAATCCTACGTTCGCCTTGAAAGTCGTACTTATTCTTAAGTCAGAGCACGCCAAGAAGGAAATGACTGCATTTTAATTTGTTACCCATCTGCCAAGTATTATTTATGCACCAGGAAAATTCCGCAGCTGCTTTAACAGATACGAGAACCTGGCAGTTTTAGCGGCACGATATATCGGTAGGTACCTAAGTATATAAAGTAATATAGGACAGCAATGATAAGAAAAAGGTCTACTTAAATATTAACATCGTTACCTAGTTTAGGGTACGAACAGTCGGCGACATGGTAAAAGGTTATTGATTCCAACTTTTCCAACCTAGGGGTAAAAACTAATCTCAAAAACATTCAAATGTAGGCTATATCAATTTATACGTTTTATACTACAAATGGTGTAGGTAATATCGATACTTAGTGTACAATATGGTTAACTAATGTCACTGCCTGGCATTAATCTTGCATGCCTTCGTCTGGACATGCTCTGGCAATATAAAACAAGTTTTTTTCCTCATACGGACTTAATCCTTGACCATCATTTCTTGTGATTAAATCGTGTACTACCTTACAATAATCATTGAAGTGCAATAATTTAATACAGAATAATTACATGAATTATTTTGAAAGTGATTATTTCGTTTCGCATAGGAAAAGAGAAATTATTTTTTAGTTTTTGATATCATAATTTAACTTTAAGTAAGCATCCATAGAAAGTCTATGATGGTGATATCTAAGACGATATATCAGAAACGAAACTTCAATTTACAAACAAGCGCAATATTTTCGTAGTGATAGTTTCCCAAATCGTTGACGACCAGTGAAAACCTTTGAATTTTTTTGATTGCCAAAAGCAACATTTTCCAGCAGACGGAAAAAACCGTTTGCTGAAAATTTTTGTAAGGAACTTCACTGATTTTTGTTGTTTTATTATAAATGAGCCTACAAAATCATGTATGAGTCATATTTGAATATAAATTCTCGAAAGGATTTTTTTTAAATTCTCGTACTTTCTTTTTCAATTAACCTTCATTTTTCAAATGCTAGTTACGAGATTTTCTTGGAAAAGAAAATAGGATTTTTGTCGTTAAATACGGGTTTACCAGCAGATAAACAGGTGCATTATTTATAATGAATTTCTTAATTGCATTCAAATTGAACACAGGCTCCAGTCGTAAATATGGGTTGCGAACTGGTTGCGAAGTTTTCTTGCTAAATATGACATAAAACATGTTTGACCAAAATTACTAACTACGAGTTTTTCACTGGTCGCCAACGAAATCGCCTGAGTGAAAGTACATATTTTAATATTTTTAAGATTAAAAAAAAATCGTTTTCATTCCGAATTAGATTGACTTGTAGCTGAAGGTTAAAAGAGGTTTAAATGCAACTCAGGATGTTTTACACAACGTTACCTTGAACTTAATTTTATTAAATAAATTCATTTATACCAGGAACTTTGTTCTTATTACTTCCTTCACATCGAAAACATTAAATTGTACATTGTTCTTGTATCTAATACTGTTCCGCTTTTTTTTTTTTTTTTATTCTTTGTTACCCATAACATAATCATTTCATTCATTCCTTCAAACCGAATAAACAACTAACTTTTAATTACCCAGTAGTGTTATAATATGTATTATAATTTATAGACTTAATTTTTACTACGCGATCGATGATAGGTTTATGATTTTGATACTGAGGTTATTGACGATGTCGATTAATAATACGATAAATTATTAAACAAATGAGAGAATTATGTGAGGTAAATACAATATTATGTAGGTATTTATTTATTTATTTTTAGCCTGTACTGTACTGTCCCACTGCTGGGCAAAGGCCATTCCTTCCATCTGTCGCGAATCTGAGCTTCATGACATGGCATCCAGCTCGTCATTCTGTATTTAACACAACAATATTGTTTCCTTGTCTTTTTTTGGAAAAAGACATCTTGAACATCACTTAGGTACGGGTCGGCATCCATCGGTACGTCGGTCGTCGACGCTTATTTTCCATAAACACAAGGCAAACACATTGGTGCCTCCAGCTTAAGTTCGTGGCAAGTCACGACTTCTCATTATATATGAACACCTTGTTATAAATGTTTAAAATACCCAGACATGTTAAAGACTCGAATAGTTACCTTCAAGTTGAAAATAAATATAGATCTGCGAAACCAGTTTTCAAAATAACATAAATATAATAAAGAGTGTTCCTCATTTTATTTATATTAGTTTGAAGCATAACATATTAAACACAAAGGCATATTCGCGTTATTTGAGAAAAAATTACAGAATATCTCTGTGAGTTTGCGAATGAATTGTTATGTAAAACTCACACAATTTTAAAAGAAATAAGGTGGCTAAATGAATACAGTGTGTTTGGTGATACACTACCGAAAATTTAACGACATTAAACACATAATTCCATCTTTATTATTCCCTCCACTCTGAATGGCAGCCAATTTGATTTTGATCTGCCCGTTATAGCTTTGGATCTAGAAATTTTAAAGGCTTCAATGTTTTTTTATTCACAAGTTGACAATCATTTATTTCATAACAAAAAAAAAACATCTTAGTTATTGCTTAAACTCGTAAAACATGGCAAATAACTGAACTTTGATTTTCATTTAATTCCTTTTCAACTGACTTCTTATCTTGCCAAATAGTTTAAAGTGGTCAATAAATAATTTGGCAAGGCAAGAATTTAACACTGTTATATCCAAAGATATAATATTTTTAATGAATGCTACTCATATTACCATGCAGGACTAAAATCAAATTGACTGCTATTCGGCGTTAGTATTACAAAAGGGGGTATTTTTGTCGATTGAATTAAGTGTTTAACATGTCGTAAAATTAACGGTAGTGCAACACCTAGCACACTGTAGAAATATAATACAAGGTAGCAATAGAGATCATAATCATGTCTATAGCTATGTGCCAATTGGATTTTTTAATTACTTTTATGTTTTTTATTGCGTTCAAACAGGTATTGATTACTCAAGTATTTCCGCCCGCAGTGTACACTTTTTGCCATACTCAGCCATTGAAAATAAAGAAAAGGTCAGTGGCGCCTCACCAAGGACTGTGTGTTTTAAAGCAATCTAAAACACTAAAGTGCTGCAAAATTCGCATCATAAGGAAATTACTCCACTCACTGTGAGTTTAATTGAGATCATGGCATGAGCGAGTTTCTGCACCACATAGGAAATCAACACTTCGGAAGCTATTAACTAACACCTATCAAGTTTGGTTGTCTTCCTTCTGGCTTCTTGATTTCATAATTGATAAGGGACTTAGAAAATGTTGAACACTGTAAAGGATTAAGATGCTTCATAATAAGATCTTTTCAGTTCTTGGTGACCAAAGAGGGTATCATCGACCTTATTACCTCTTTGTTTAAATAGATACGAACGTATTTCTTTAAATGGATTGAGGTGTATCACCCATTTGAGAGCCAATTGTGCTAATTGTATGCTAACCATCAAGTCATGCTCTTACGAATTGCGTTTGTTGAAACGAGAACGTTCGTAAACTATTTTAGGGTCCCGGTAACCCGAAGAAAGTATTAATTATTTTCGAATACGAAAGTGCAATAGACGCTAACACGGCGGCGCTACACTTTCCCTCGTATCACTGTTAACAAAGTAGGTAAAAACGTTAATAAATTATTGACGATTGCCGACATCGCAACGCAACTGCTGAAACGTGCAATCCATACTTACCGGTCCGATACGATGCCATACGATACGTCTAAAATAATAATATTGTACCGGTTTACAGTCTGGTTCTTGATTATATACATATTTAACCAAGGTTTTTTGATTGCTTGCGCATTCAATTGTTCAAAAACCAGCTCATAAGAACATTGGCCATTATTGATTGGTCGTAACCAAAAACATTTCGTGAGTGCAGCCAATATCTAGTATTCGTGGTGCAATGAAAATCAGTTTACAGTTTGAAACTTCAGCCACGATAGCTTTCTACGAAACAATCGTATCGGACTGAAGCATAGTTTGCTATCACTTGATCGCAAGCAATCAATGTGTAATTAATAATTAACCAAATGTTTTAATACCACCACAATTTTTTTTATTTCCTGTTAGGAAGTTATACTGAATCGAACTATAAACAGTGCGCAATTATACGCATAACATTACGTGGTATTTTTTTTCCAGCCGGTGTAATCCGTAACCTCCTCCGATTCCAAATACTTAAATAAACATTTAATTCGAAACTCAAAAATTTACGCTTTACGCCATTCTTAATAAACACGGCATAACTTTATTCCAAGGTTAAGGATTTAAGGTTTAATCCCAAGATTAATCATACAAATTTCAGTGTTAAAACTCGGCGTAAAATGTATACCATGTTTATTAATAACGGCGTTACAACAGCTCAAATAAAACTCAGATGATGTAGGTGTTTCAAAGTCTGCATCGATTTGCTTGTGGGCAAAAAATCTCTGACACTGTCCTGTCAACGACCTGTGGTTAACTTTTTGCCATGCATGACGTAAGCTCAGAGATTAGGGTTGTATTATGTTGACCCCACAACTAAATAAAACCGTGCATATGCATAGAAGATTCCACATAACAAAATTGTTTACTCGGGTACAAAGTACCTGCCTAAATTGATTACTTCAATTTGCAAGCAATTGAATTTAATTAAGATCTTTGCCGGGTAAAATGAATAACAGCTAGGTATGATCTCATTGAATCATAAAAACAACACAGTATGACACCGTGAGAATTAAAACATAAAATATAGATCTATAGATACTTAACGTTCGGTAGCTGGATACCTAATTGGTTTCAACCTATGAGTCCAATGACAATGTGTTGAAAATGTCTCTTTTGCATCATCTCCAAAAAAAGGGTCTAGATTTATTCCAGTGGGGAGTTTTTTCTAATTAGAGAGAACTTTCAAGTTCCTCGAATATTAACTGAAGGCGAATCGCAGACACAGACATTACATTTCAAGCTGCTGCGAAGATGGCGATCAAAACAGGCTCTGAAAAACCGGCTGCAAAGATGAGAGCAGGCACTAAATTAGTCTGATATCAAGACAGTCAGGTTTTAAGTTAAAATTATTTTTGAAAATGACTAAAGACTTGACCAATAACCAGTCTTGTACAATTAAGTAGTTCTACAAACTATTAATGATTCATCTATTTATTATTCTGAAACTTTTTCACAATCTCCATTACAATTATATTCAGTAGAATATACAATTTAATAATACAAAAACCTAACAAAAATAGCGAGGAAGACTGTGATACTGTTACAATTATGTACTTACAGTTATGCGAATCATTGTGTGTATGTACCTACATGAAAGACTTGATCAATACTTCAAACGACACAGTGATACGACATTCTGAATGAAACCAGATTGATTCATTTAATCAACTCTGTGACGAGGACGTCACTACTCGCGAGATAAAATCGTGTAATAATCTTAAAGACATACATAAACACATGTATGTAACGTAAAACAACCTAGTTATACTTCCCTAGATATACATTGGCTTTATATTATGTAGCAGTCACAAGATAGGCCAACAGAACACTGCGGTTTACATTATATTATTTCTTCGACATAAATAACGAAATGGAAAAATAATTGTAAGGAAAAACTAAGGCTGAAGAAAATGATTACTAAACACTGTTCCAGATTAGGAAATAAATATTCCAATCATCCAGTGATACCGAATACAACAAATCAGACGGACATTTTATCAATCTTTTTGAGTAGGTACCTAATATTACTGCGTTGGAATTCGTTTTCATTGCAAGCCATGAAGACTCTTTAATTAGGTAGGTATCAGAAATCATACAAAGTCTACAATCATGATCCGTCCTTGGCAGTGATTTTTGCTACTACCTACCCGCAACACCACAATCCAAGTTCTAACAATGGCTTATGTGCGATAACGCTTACCTTGGACATTTCGTCAACTTGCAGAGTTATCCACTCTATACACCTTTTCTCACTTCTCCATTTTGAGCATTTTTTAAGGAATCGGGTTTATAAATCGTAGTCGAACACAGGTTAAGCGCGGAAAAAATCGTGTCGCATTTTCGAGACGCCGTTTCGTGGCGAACACCCGATCAATACTGTTGGTCGGTAATGTCGGTATATCGCTACCGGCGGATAAGGTAAAAAACACAGCGTTAGTTACGCGTGCGCGCGCAATCTGTTGTTGACTGACATGGCGCATGTGTGTCGGATGCCGCGACCCCTGCCCAACTACCAGGCAGTCACTGGCAGGGACATGAATCTACAACAATGCATAACTTGGTTCTTAAATATGACCAAACAGCAATGAGAAGCTAACTATCATGAGAAAGAGAATGGTAATTACTGATTACATGTTGTTTAAAAACTCTATTTAGAAAATCCAAAACAAAAACCGCACTGTCAGCTTGTCGCTAATTACCTTGAGTCTAATATTGTAGCCTAAATTACTGCATATCTTGCTCAAATTACAAAAAATAGGTATATTAAACATTTTATAAGGTAAGTAACGAGAAACTTTTTCATAAAGACATCAAAACCTATGACATGATTTTCCGTAAGAAATGAGATTAGACTACTACAATACTCATATTTTCGTGTTATAGTAGTTATAGTCAAAGCCCGAAGCCCAGTTGTTTCTACGTTTGACTAATCAAACCTCTGATAAGCGGTGAGTTTTTGGTTTATCCTAGATTGAGTACCTACCTAATTCGGTCAGTGAAAAGTAGAAACCCAATTAATGAACTTTGACTAGTCAGACCTAAATATGTATGTAGGTATAATAAGAGAATATGTCCAGACTTCTAATAAAACCGATTTACAAACAATTATCAAGCCAGTTTTGTTGACTGAGTCGATGGAGCCCCGCTGCGTGGGGCTTCTATTTCCGAGCCGAGTGATATGGTCACAAGAAAAACAACTCCAAGGGAACCACCAAGTCGAGGTGCTCCAAGTACAGAGCTCGCTTCGCTCTCTCGTATTGCATTGTAAAATGATTATTATTTACGCATTTAAATCTTAGAATAAAATCACCGTTCGACTGCCTCATTTCAGTCGTCTAGCCGAAAAACATCATTTTCGTTCCGAAGTTTGACTAGGTACCTACCTACTATGTTTATTCACTCCAAGCATTGACTAAGAAGACATCGGCCAATAGCAAAATCTATTTCGATGTTTGACGAAAGGCGTTGGTCAAACCTAGAACTAGACTAGTTATTCCACGGAGGGACCACGTAACGGTCTATATAAGTATAATATTGTCACAATATACCTAGTCGCAAGGGCCGATATGTGGTCCCTCCGCGGAATAACTAGGTTAGGTACTTTGTCTTGTTCTAAGTACCGTATATACGGATTAAAACGATAAGTAGAAAGAGTTGCAGCATCTCACGCACTTTTAAATCTAGTTAATATTTTCAGTGAATTCAGGCGCAGATTTTCTACAATTCGGCCTCACAGCATGTGGTATACCGATTTTTAAAAGATTCGGGGCCAATACCAAAGGCTATCCCTTTGAAAACTATCCCCTAAATCTAATCTTGACTATTATTCTTTGATTAGATACCTGTGCTTAAATGTCTGATTAAGTACCTATTTATTATCCATGTGTACTGGGTGAAATTGAATTCGATAATTTCGATACATTCCTTATATGGCGTGATTATGTCCTGAATGCGACAAAGCGTACCATGTACTCTAGCCGGAAGTCAGTTGATTCCATGAAAAAGCAACTTTTTGAATTTTGTGAAGAATACCCAGAATTATTTATTGGATTTTAGAAGTTATCCAGTCCACTTAACACCCCTTCCTTCCCATAGACCAGATATTTTTCACCATATTTTACAATAGTCTTGCACCCACCTGGGACGGTCCATTCACAAAATTCAAAAAGCAACTTTTTGAATTTTGTGAAGAATACCCAGAATTATTTATTAATTATTATTTATCTTTTTCTAGTCTAGCCTTTTTGAGAACTATGTTGGGGTCAGCTTCCAGTCAAATCACATGCGGCTGAATACCAGTATTTATAATCAGTAGGTATTACATATATGTATACTATTTAACATTAAAATATAAAATTGAATGGCTTTAATTTCCATATTTACCACACGAAGAAAACATTATAATTTAATGAGGTATCAAAACAGCTATGAATTTTAAAAAAGGTCTCCACGCTGGAGCAGATGGACTCCTATGAAGTGTTGAGGCAAATACCAAAAAAATCACGAAAACAGAACTATCACAAAGAATTTAGGCATAAATCGAACGCACAGGTGGATTATAACGATAAAGTCACTAACAGCCACAGTTCTCCCTGAATTCTAGGAGAATAATTTTATTATTCGAAAAAAAAAAAACAATTATCAGCTTACTATTCAAAAGACACTTATCCGAAAAAATAAATTTTAAAGAATATTTATTTTTAAAAACAAGAAGTGACTTTGACACATACATTACAAGTGTCATCAGTCAGTGGGGAAAAGCATTACTTTTCTATTTACTACAGCCAATATAGTCGTTCCGATTCCAAAAAAATACTATGAAAAATCACCGTGACTGGTGTGAGATTTATACGGTTCAGTAACCGGTTTCTTTGTGATGGTCGTTTTTAACTAGATAATTGATGTTATTCATTATTTTAAGGTAAGTAGCATGGACGTACAAAAAAGATCGGACAGATTTTCGCTAACAAAAAACTGTGTCACTCAGAGTCAGTCAGTTTGCTGTACGTACAGGCCTTTGATTATTTACCTGTCTAGATAGAGTGTTGCGCTGCCATCGCAACAAAAACAACAGGCCAGATTTGAAGCGCTTGTGTGTGTATTACACACACAAGTAAGCGTAGCTTACTACTGTTTAACAAGCGCGCGCATCACGGGTCCGCGTACTGAGTGATACCAGCCCTTGAATATTACCCATAAAAAGAGGTAAAAAAATGTTTTGATTTTGAAGTACCTATCTATAATTTATTTTAAACAATTCATTTAATTATGTTTTTTCACATATTAGGAGTTTGTGCATATTGTAATACATAAAATATATTTTTAATTAAAAAGATATTGCTATTGAAGGTTATTTATTCTTAATAATATTGTAGTATGGAATTATTTAACAATCAACACTATTATTTCGTTTATTCATTTAACATTACTTATCAAATACATTTTTAAATAAACAAAACTCGAAAGCAACTTCAAACCAATAGTAACACTAGCTCCATGATACGCGAGCGTTCGGGCCGTGCGGTAGTTGCCCTTCGCGTATCAATCAACTGATTTAATGCAACACAAAACCTAAAAACGTATTTTTTATTATTTAATTAAGCAAAAGGAGTATGTAAGGATCGTAGCAGATAGCGTTCTATAGTTTCTGCCTACCCCCATCGGAAAAAGGCGTGAGTTGATGTGTGTATTGTTAGAGATTTAAAGACGTCATGGCGGTAGTCTGACATATTTACTTCACGATCTGTCAAAACGGTCTATAAAAGAGTATGCGGTGTGGTACTCGCCCCTCACTTTTGCTGCGACCTTTGGGTCGGACGGACGTTCACAATAGTTATAATTGTTATGTTTAAAGATTGGAATTATGACTGTGGTTGATTTTCCTTCATTGGAATAATAACTGATCGTAATAAAGGAATCAGTTCATATGTACCATCCTGTTTTTAATAAATAACGCCCCAGAAAGCTGAAAAGCTGTTAATCCTATTTGTAAATTATGTTATTTTATTAGCTATTCTTCGGGTTAGCTCACAGTATGTTAATTTAATTATTTGAAAAAAAAAACATTGTTTTGTAAGTTTAACTTTATGTTTCGATAGTACTGATTGCTAATAGTTTTGCCGCGGGAAAACCATTAAAATTTCAGCGTGTAATAGTATATTGCAAATGTATATTATCCAGCACTACAATTAAATGGTAGCTTGAAATCTCGAAATATACTTTTTGGATCATGATTAAACGTTTTTTTAAATCAGCTAACGTTCATGGGAAATTTTACATTCATACAGGCAACCCTGTAAACATGACGTCAAAATGGTGTCACATTTTTGGATGAAATTACACTTTATTAATTTAATTGTTTCTTTATAATATAGTTATTTACAGTTTACTTACTGATGATAGGTAACTTTTTTAGTTGTTTTCAATCGTCCTTTGTAATTCCTGCACACTTTTATAGCGCAAATTGTCATTTTTGTAGACCACAGAACACATGTTTACCGTACAATGACAGTGACACCACTGATCTGACGGAACGAGTTTATGAGCCAACAGTTGGCTGATATTTTTTTTGGCGTTTAGACGCTCGAACTCTCTATCTAGACAGGTAAATAATCAAAGGTACAGGCTGGCACGCACACATTCACAAAAAAAGTCAGTCATTACACGCGTAAACGTCAACAGAGTCGGGACAAAAAGCGGCAAAAAAAATTAAAATATAGCATGTCTTGTGTGGTGAAATGGTGTAAAAACCGTAGTGATCGGAAGAAAAAAAATCCAGGAATCACGTTTCATAGGTCAATGAATAATTCAATCACTTAATTCTCAATTGTATACAATAAAATCAATGTATTCACCAGAAGAAAAGAATCTGTCACAAGGCCAGTGTTGTCAATATTCACGTGTGCAAATTACCCTAAATATGGGAAATTTATAGTTTTTTGTTCAATTCAATTTATTTATTACTAGGTATTTTATTTATATATTTTTTTACTAGATTTCCTAAAGAAAATGAAGTATGGAGAAATAATTGGATTAAAAAAATGAGAAATTGTAACGGTGAAAACGATTGAATTCCAAACAAATACAGTGTCATTTGCAGTCTACATTTTGAAGCTAACGAGATATATAATACAACTAAAGGAGGACTCCGGTGTGTTGTTACATATGCAGTACCTCAAAATGTAAATTAACAATCTAAGCTAACATGGCATTTATTTTGCAGATATTTTCATAGGGAGATTTGGTTCTTACCATTAACCTTTTCAAATGGCACGGTATAATTCTGCCGACATTTCCAAGAAATTTGTCTGCCAACCTGTATTTGTCTTAAAATAAAATGATAAAAAATGGGTAAATTTGGCTAACATGACAACCCTAAATTCATTCACACTTAGATAGCCGCCGCCATTACGGGACACAGTTTTGTCTTAGCGGGAGTTCCGTCCGATCTTTTTTGTACGTCCATGGTAAGTAGTTTATTATGTTAGTGACTTGCTCGAAAACAACTTATGTTACATGACATGTGCTGTGATTTTATAACGTCGTTCCTTCGTGGCAAGTCACGATGATACGTTCGGCTGATCAACGTGATTTTTTCAACGTGACGTTATGTATCACCCACCTCTCAAATCATTCAAAGCCTGCCTGACCTGGACCTGACTAGTGCCTCCAGCCTCAAATATATTACTGTACTCTGTGCTCCTGCCTAGGCTCGGCTGCCTCTTCTTAAGTTAGCTTTACGTTACTTAGTAGTCCAGTCAAAGTAGGCAAAAAAATCCTTTAATTTTGGAATAATACGCATAGAGCTGAAAATTGGTACAGACCTTATTAAACATTATAATAAACTTTCACACTTGCAAGTATTTTCCGTCCGCACCAGAGCGCCCTACTTCGAACTGAAGCCCTGGTTTTAAAACCTGGTAGCGTAAACACGTCCCATCCCTAGTACACTTACTGTCACTCACTGTTGTCAGAATGAGTAGAACTGACATACATACGTATTTTGAAGATATTGTCATCGTGTTTGTATCGATAAAATGTCCTGACAAAGTAAGCAAATAAACGAAAGTTGACAAAAAATAAAAACCAATACGAACGATATCTGAACGATTACATACTAGAAATAAATTCCGCTTTATATTGTTAATAGGGAGGGAATAGTAAAAATGGTGACTACTACATTGACTATTCAAGATCTTTTGCCGTATGGATCAAATAGACCAAGTGGCAAGAAGATGGATGTGGATGCTATTTTGCCATACCTTATTTTACCAGGATTATTATTAATAGCCACCATATCGCGCCCAGTTACTATTATAATTATGGTAGTTATTGGAATGGGTGCTTTATATGTACATTCTAGACCGCGACAGAAAAACAGGTAATATTTATATGTTTTCGTCGCTTTCACTAACTTACTAATGTAAATTTGAAATGATATTGCTTATTTGTTGAAGTTTCTAAGAATGTCTTCAGAATATAAGATTGAAATTGTACTTCTCTGTTTGTTTTGATGATCACTAATGGGTAGCTCATTAATTATTGAGGGTTTTGTTAAAAGTAAATTGTAAAGATATTAACATCCAGTTAACTCCCCATTCAATTTTATATTAATTTTAAGCACACCAAAATAAGAGTATTAAGTGAGACAATCACAAAAAAAAATGCCAAATTACATTAATGTTTCCTCAGTAATAAAGTATGCCTACATTATTTTCAGGTCCTCATTTTTCTTTTCATGGACAATGTCATCTGGAATAAGTATGTTTCTGGTATTTGAAGGTGGTGTGCTGGGTTTCTTTGAAATAACACAACTGGAAAATTTCATATTCTTGCTGTTACTGGGATGCACTTGTTATTTCTTTTACAAAATGAAGGCCATTGCTGATTTTGAACTTGCCACTGGGTCTTCGAAGGGCAAGGAGTACAGGTACCTAATGTTTAAGGTACAAGTCCGAGACGGGCTGCAAACTGCAGACTGCACGCAAGTCGCCATCGGAATAGCGCCTTTAAGGTGTGCACTTTAAAGGTGCTATTCCGACAGCGACTGCAAAACTGCATCCGCAGACCGCAGCCGCGGATCGCACCGCAAGCGATACTACTTTTGCAGTTTGCGGTCTGCAGCCCGTCTCGGACTTGTACCTTTAACATTAAGAGTAAACACCAATATATTACTTAAGACCAACCAATCCTAAACAAAAGACAAATAGGCTATATCAACAAGATAAGGACTAAGCCAGCCTTTTTGCAACTGTGGTGCTGCCATCTGTTAATGAATTTGAGTATGTATTAAACATACCTGAATACTTATGATTATACTTGAGCCATTACAAACATGTGAACGGAGTCATAAATCATTTTTATCGGACCTCTCGCTCGCACTTATAGGCCTTATGGAACTGCCCTGGTGTTGTATGTAACAGTAAAAAAGGTTTTGTTGATAGTTGATAAAAAGTAATAAGGGAGAGGTTACGGAAATAATGCCAAATATTGTTTAGGATGTGTTTGCGCAGCATTGTCACATTCCTTTAACGTAATGATTTATGACTCAGTTCGCACATTTGAAATGACTCAAGTATAGTTACGGTTTACTCACATGCATTTTTCGGGATTGCCCAACTAGTTGCGGACCCAAACAGAGCCCTTAACAGCGAAGCAGAGCGGTAACAGTTTGACTTGCAACCTTGCTGTGTGTTCAGCTCATGAGTAAGGGCTCCGTTTAGGTCCGAAACTAGCTAGGTAATCCTGAAAAATGCACATAGTAAACCATAACTAATCATAAATATGTGTCTCATGAAAGTTATAATACAAAAATACCTGAGTATACAAAATATTTTATAACAATCTTATTATATTTTGTTTCAGCCCAGTCTTGACCTCAGATTCGCATTACTGTCAAGTATGTCAAATTGAAGTCAATGAAAGATTTTTCCATTCAATATGGTAGGTGCCTATACAGTAAATAATAAATTCAATTTGTTTGAGATAAAACAATGTTTGTTTTACAATACAGTTACTTACAACACTTTTTCATGAATATAACTGTTCCTTTTCAGGTGGGATTGCTGTGTGTTAAGACCTAACTACATATATTTTCTTGCTGGCCAAATCTTTGCTTTTGCTACACTGTTTTTTGGGACCAACTTGGGTTTAACAACAGTTTGCCAACCCTTCATATTTTATGGGGTTATTCTCATGCCCCAGGATTGTGATGATGTTTATTATGACTTCAAGTAAGTATTCTTTCTGGATATATGCCTTCTCCATCCAAACCGAGATAAAAACTCTAGGTAACATGTTAAGCAAATTAGTTGACCTTAAAACTAGATTATGGTCACTAGACTCCATTTGTAATTGGACACATCACTAACCCATGTATTTGAGTGGTAAAGTCAGTGTTCTTTGTTGATTATTCTCAGTAATCAATCATATATTGATAAGAAGTTGTGTATAAAATACTATGAGTAATATAATCAGTATGTTAAAGACAGATTGTATAATTCCACTAATTACATTGCATCTTGGTTGATAATGTTATGACAGAGTGCTATGATAAGGCTAACTAAAATCTGTGATTCTTGTTCAGCATTTATTATTTGCTAGATCACCAAAATCAAAAACTTTATTTTATTTCACATAATTACTTACTTGTGGTGCTTATGAAAAGTCGAATTGAGGTGCAATTTGTTGTTCCCTATGGAGAAAAGCCAGCAAGAAACTCCATGGTTACTCTTTTAAAACCAATCTTTAACAAATTTCATTAAATACAGTACCATGATTAAGGATAGTTATGTGAAAACGATGTAGTCTTAAGCACAGCCCACAAAGTGATGAAGTATCAAATCTTGGGTACAATAATTAACTCAAAAACAAACAAAAAAACTATATGAATAACAGTAATTTACAAATTAATGTAGCTAGGCATCTAGCAAGTCTATGAATTTCTCACATTTACAAAAGATAAAAAGGACAAACAACAACACAAACATTGACATTATTAATTTTCATCAAAACTTTGGAGAAACAATTTTACAATTATTTAAAATAATATAACGATATATTGAGAATAACAAGGGCAATATAAAAACAGGAAAGTCTGCAGGGTATTTTATTAAAGTAGGTGTACTCCAAGGGTACATTCTAGGCCCTTTTCTGAACATACATTTAAATCATCTTCCATACTCAACATGTGGATAATGTTTGCTAGCACTGTATCATTATAAGATTTATGATCTTTTGTCTTAAGCTAACAGCTTTCTACAATAGCATTAGGCAAATTTAATTTAAAAAGCAAAAGTATAATGATATTTAGTGAAGAAATCCCGTCTGATTTCTTATAACTAAAATTGTTTATTAACTTGATAATCTTAATCTTTTAATTATAAAACAATTCCAGCTTGACGATATGCTTCGTTTCCTGCGTCTATGGATTGGGATATTTATTTGTTATTGCCCTGGTTTTAATTCGGCAACTTCTAGTCTACATACCAAAATACAGTGGTAAGTAGAAATAAATAAAGGAATTGTTTTTGAAATGTTTTAGATATTATTTGACTACCTAAATGTTGTTATGCTTTTTTGCAGAACCACAATGGAAAAAATTGGTCAATGTACTGAATGTATGAAGGAAATCATTGTCATCAGAATGAGTTTAAAATTTGAATGTGCTTTAATACAAATGCAATGTATTCTTGATTCATTATGAATGAATTGCTAAATAGGCGTATTTACTCGATAGGTTATTTTTCGTGTACCGTCAAATACATAACGTATTATTATCGCGAAAATGGAATTATATTCATCACAATGCCAATATTCGGTCATACTCATATACAACTATTTATTATTGAAGTAGCTGTATTTCCTTTTTATCTACACTATTTCATGGCCATCCATCACAATCATTTTACAGTTTTGTAAAATATTAGAAAGACTAGTAATAAAAACGATAGAGCCTCTTCCCTGTTTAATCAAAACTTTATTTGTTATCTTAAGGTAACTTCTAACTTCTCATTGCTAGTAATGAAATATTCTATTATAAGATAATTTGAAAAATAAAATAAGAGAACATATCATTGAAGTCAATAATTTAATTTCATAGGTAATTCAATACAATAAGATCAAGACGTTACATACGTCCTTCATTTTTACAAACACATTAAATATATTATTGCTCTTACATGATAAGAATTCATAAGACACATTGCGAGACTAAAAAATACACGCTGTATAGAGTGACTGGAGATTGAAAAACGAAAGACTCAGAATCCGGACACTCAATTTTCATTTCTTCATCGCCATTGCCAAGCTTTTTTGGGACTGCAACTAGAGTATAAGGCAAGATCTCAAGGCACCAAATGGCCATGTTTTTGATTGTGTTTACTACTTCACCAGCAATATGTGAGCGGGCGCCGCAACGCGACCTCTCCGTGAGTTCTTACTCTTATACGTTACATATCGATTACAATACATTATGATTACATAATAATATTCAAGTAACATGAAATAGGTACATAGGTAGTTGGCAGAGATAAAATCTAAGCACGCAATTTAATAATTCTTGGACTTTTCCACGATCATCGACCCATACGTTTTATAGGTGCTTATTGGCACATATTCGATTCATCAGATTTAGAACACTAAATGCCTAAATTAAAGATAAAATCTAAAATATGTAATTTATAAACAATTCACGATGTACCTTCTACATGTATTTTATAGATACATACTAAGCTATAGAGTTATAAGAATAAAATATATTAAATAAATTTAACTGTATTTACTCTTTGTTTTTGTTTTTTTTTCTTATACATTTTAAACGGTAAGGCCTTTAATGGACCCGCGGAGCATAGGTATACAGGGTTGGATTTGATACCTTGGCTGCCCTAGGCCTATGAAATATTGCCGCCCCCTAGGTACTCGCTGTAAATCACGAAAAATTAAATGAACTATAGGAATTAAAATAAAAAAACAACGAAAGTCAGTAAATTATAAAATTATCTCAATTACTGTTTCAAGTATAACAATGAAATGTTATTAACAAATTGTCGAGTTTTTACATTTGAGTTGAGTTTATTGAGTTTGAGTTGGCCGATAGGTTCACAGAAGGCGCGACTAATAAAAAGAAAACCACCAAATTTTGCCACCCCCTACCGCCCTAAGCCCGGACCTACCTGGCCTATAGTGAAATCCGCCCCTCAGCATTATAACGATGTATTAGAGCGGTTACCGGAGACGCGTCTTTCGCTGCGTACCTACGTATGAAAACGCGGCGGATCTATAAACGAGGGCTAAACCTACAAAATATCAGCTAAATATATCCAAATTAAAACTTCTGTAGGTAATAGAGTTTCTCTGGGTCACAATTGTTGAAGATAATTATTTTATTGATACAAAAATTGTTTACTTAACTAGGATAAAAGTTAAAACTCTTAACTATAAAGACACTAAATACATCCAGAATAAATTACTTAATGCTCGGAATAAGGAACGTTGAATCCGTTTAGAAAATTCGAAGCTAGATCAAAATCGTATAGCATTTAGAAAGATATAGATAAAACTATACGTCTAGTCTCTTAGGTTTATACGTAAGGTTAGTATGTAAAAAAATTAACGAGTTATATATAGGAAAAAAATATACTTGTGTGCAGTGTAAGTAGTGTTGTATGTAGTGTAGTGTGAGTTTCACGGGCATTTGCTCCCAAAATCGATCAAAGGCACATCGTATTTTTTTGTCTTTCGTCGCTACCACGTTATTTCCGGGCAATTTAATTCTGGTTTCTTTTTGCTGTTGCGATTGCAATAAGGAAACACGAGTAAAGGTAATATCAGCGAAAAAGTGTATCTTAAATTCTAGTAGTTAATCTTCAGGCGGCGTGTAGTCAGGTACAACTTGTAGTACTTTCTGTCGCCATCTTGCTTTCCTGGCTTCTTGTTCCCTTTTCAAAGCATTTAAAGCTGGCAATGTCCTCCAGCACGTGAAAGTTTTGAAGAGGAGATTGCTGAAACATTAACATCACACGTCGGATTTAGTAAGCATTTGTAGAACGTGATTTTGTTCTCCTAGGACACTTGATATAAATCACCCAATAGAGTTAATCTATAATAAATATGAGCTTATTACTTTGTGACGATGATGTAGGTTTAACATGTAAGACGTTTGTCTTAGTAGAGTCCAGAGATTTTCGGTTCATTACATAGTGGGAAATGTATTTAGAAGCTATTCTGGGATATACTGATTTACATCAGAGGCTTGAGAAACAGGGTCGTCCGGAAATTATCTATAACCACAGCATCAGTGGTTAAAAGATCTGAAGTATAGATGCACAAGTTATGTATAGGGCCCATAACACTTCCCTGTGGGACCCTACCTTCAATTCTAAGTTCCGGTCAGCTTTTTAGGAGGTGCGGAACAGATGGTGTGTCCAGCAGCAGTATGAACAAGTAAGGGTTCTCACAAGTTTAAAAAAACCGGTTCAATGCGAGTCAGACTCGCCGACCGAGAGTTCCGTACAATAAAATACTAAAAGAAAGTTTTTTTTTCAGAAGCTTTGAATTTCTAATACTTTGTTCCTGTGGATATCGGCATTGCACAGTAACTGGGTTGCGGAAGCCTGATGGCAGTCGCTTCGTGTAAAATACTGGTATTCATCCGCATCGGGTTAGACTGAAAGCTGACCCCAACATACTTAGGAAAAAGGCTAGGCAGAAAGAACTTTGTTCCTGTAAAATATTGCAGGCCTATGGTATTATTATACACATGAAAGCCGTCACGCCGCTCCTTCCGAACTCGATCCGAAATAATCTCGTTCAGCAACCGTCTCGAAGAGAAAGAGAAAAAAAAAAATCGCGTCCTAGCGGTCGGGGAGTCAACATATCCTGAGGATGCCCCGTGCAGGGGCGAAACACGTGTCGTGTATTGTTTCGGTTGCATGTTGCATTATTTTTTCACTCTTTCTGCATGTGCATAAACTTGTGGGCGGGAGGGTGGTGCTGCATACTGCATCCAAACTAGCGATCTTGTTCAGCGGAATTAAAGCTAGATATTTTATTTGCATTTCTGTATCCTAGGTTTTAAAATAGCGTCGTCTCTTTTTGTTATATGACATATGAAAGTGATGGGTATATTTTAAACCTGGGTTTACCTTAGTCTTGGTTTAAACCATCTTTTGTAATAAGGGGGTAAGAGTTCCTTTTCTTGGTACGAAACCCTAAAAAGAATTCACAAAATCCTAATACTGCTGCACAAATATACAGGTCACTAAGGTTATAAATGATTACAAATTACACGAATTCGTTAAACACTATGCACAATGTGCAGTGTCGATGGGTTGATTTTCATAATAATTTTGTTGGGTTATTTGACATAAACTCACGTCTGTATTCCCCGAAGGGTTGGCAGAAGTGTATAGTACACCCACATTTCGCCGTTTATGTTTAGGTACGTCCCATGTAATAGGGGGCGAGCCTATTGCCATGCCGGACACAAATCCAGACTCCGGGCTGCTACTGAGAAATTCCACACGGAAAAACTCAATAACTCTTTGCCCGACCTGGGGATCGAACCCAGGACCACATGCTCAGCAGTCGCGCTTGCGACCGCTAGGCCAACGAGGCAGTACTTATTTTACATTAGCGCGCAAAATAACTCCCGATACCAGGATAATGTGGAAAACAAAAATAAAACATTTCGACCAAACTAAGTGTAACCATGAACACAATATGTGTTTTTGTGTAATGCACAAGATAAATATTATTACCTGCCATGATACAAAACGGCTTTCTGCCACTTAATCTCATTTTCCTTTTTGATCACATTTATGCCTTCACATAACATTCTGAAAGCCATCTGCGTGATATATAGATCGTAGTAGTCGTCAGCTACTTGTTTCTTCAAAACTAAGCCATGGTGGTTCTGGAATTAGTAATATTTCTTAATTTCTTCATCAAAATAATTGTACTATGGATATAGCTTTACTGTTAGATAGTAATTAAAGCATTCGATACAAATGTGTTCAAAGAAAACTTTCTCTTATACAGACCCAATAATAGAGGAATAACGTAAACATAAAACCCTGCCTTTGCTGTGGCGCAGTCTAAATAGTGGTAATTGTATTAATAAGATTAATTACCCACCCTTTTAAAAGCTTCCAACGCCTTTTTGAGTAATTTCTTGCGCCAAAAGTTCTCTGCTTTGAAGTTTCTTTCAATCCACATGTCCTCAGTATGCCACATCCAATGTAAAAATGTATTATTTTTAAGTTGAAAAATATAATGAGCTTTAGCTTTTTCAACATTATCTCGCTTAATTTCTATCAGTATTCGCAAAGGCCTTATACCATATTTTGCCTTCAAAGTTTTCTCATAGTGCAAATCTGCCATAACTATGAGCGCCCTCAACCTTGAAGCCCATTGTTTCTTTCTTATATTCTCTATTTTTTCTTTTCTCCTCTTCTGCCTTAATTCCAGCATTCTTTTAATTTTTTCTTCCTTATCCATTTCCGCTTTCGCCAGTTCTGCCTAAAACGATATTTTCTTGTCCTTTATAAGTTTCCTAAATTATAATACGTATTATGTTGGACCTACATCTTAGAGTGCCTACTTACTTGTTGTTTTACTCTGATACGTTCTTCTTCCATCTGTCGTCTCCGCTCACGTATCAAAGCATGTTTTTCTTCTCGTTCCCGAGCTCTTTTTTCCATTCTTTGTAAAAACTGTGGAACTTTCAAACATTGTAATACGAGTGATTGGTCTGAAATTAAAAATAAAGTTTAAAAAATCATGCATTTCAGAAAGATACAATTACCCCATAATTATTATGCGTACTGACCGTCAATTTCAGGGATATGCAACTCATTAGTCAAGCACTTTATCTTGGGCTTTAGATGGCGATCTATTTCATAATACGTTTTACGTACTTCTTCTCTCATAGCATCAACTGACTGACGCGAAGCTTCTACAATCTTATTATACTTTAGCTCTTCTATTAAACGATTCTGCTCTTCTAATTTTGCTTTTTGCAGTGCTATAATGTGCTTTTGTATTTTGTACCTAAAATTTAAAACACACGGAAAAAATATGTCATACTTGGTTTAATTGCTACAAACAAACCTAATTAGGTACCCTTTTGACCGCCAGACTTAAGTTACACGCGTGACTCGCCCTGCGCTACGCTCCATAAAAACGTATGTTTTGAAATTAGTATTGCAATACACTTGTTTATAACTCTTAGGTTTCATTTTGGTGTCGCTACGTCGATTGGACAAAATGATTCGATTGTCGAACGATGCGGTTTGCTATTCCTTTTTCTCTCGTAAAGAGAATCATAAACGAAACGAGATAACAAACCGAATTCTTCGACAACCGCTTAACGAAGATATTCTGAACTGGGGGCAGCAGTACCCCTAGTTGCAAATTACGAAAATGGCAATAGTTTTCATGAGCGCGAACTCTATCTCTATATAAGAACACACCCGCAAGGAAAAAGGATAAACACCTATATCATTCAATTTAGTGAGCTCATGTCAACTACTGCCGTTTTCGTAATTTGGAAACTTGTACGATTAGTACAGTGCGAAGTAAGCTAGCTAGCTAGCTAACTATAAGGCGACCAGTGATAATAATTATTATTCTGTCCTTTAAGTTTCAATAGTAACTTAAACCGCTTACCGCAAACGATCGCATAACCTACCTGTGCTGATATGTGTTATAATCCCTTACTAGAAGTTTGGCTTTATTATCAGGTTCCATCGATTGATTCATATCCATCTTTTTCTTTGCAATTTTATCAAAGAAATGATTTAAAGTTGTCTGTCTTTGTTCAGATACGTACTTTTTCCTATTATTTACATACGACTTCCACTTATTTACAAATTTCCTCATGAGGTACGTCTTCTTATCATCAATTTGTACTCTTATTGGTGTTATACTTAAAATGTTATCAATTCCCTCACAGGTTATAGAGTTTGTCGAGTCAAATTTCGAATCAATATTTGAATAATTTCTTTCACTTTTTGGAGTTTCAACGTTGTTGTTTTCGACTTCATCATCGATCTCTTCGTCTTCATTTGTTTTAGAAGATATAGTCATCATTATTAACAAGCTTTGCAAGTCACTTACTGGCTCATGTAAATAATTTGGGGAAACATTTCGTTTTATAACATGTTTAGTCGACTGTTCCACATGTTTGGTTTCCTTAAAATTCTGAGGGCTAAGAGATTTATTGGTGATTTCTACTTTAAATATATCTTCATTGTTTTCGTTTATATCTTTATTCAAATCCAATAGACCACCGTTTGCATGCTTTGGTCTTCTATAATATTGAGTTTCTCTATATGTCTTAATGTGTTTTAAAGGTTTAATTTTCGGGTTTACTTTAAATTCATTATCATTACGTATCTCTAATTCAGTCAAATCTTCGGAAAATTCATGTAAAAATATATTTTCCTCAGCTTCATAATTTGTATTCAAACATTCATCAATTAAAGACTTATCATTAAAAATGTTAGATTTCAACTTTAAAGGCTCAAGGCCTTTCAACGTAACTCGGTTTCTCAAATTGATATTGTTGAAGTCATGGCGCAATTTAACAATTTCTTTGTTAATGCTAAAGCTATCTTTCGTTTTTTTCATAGATTTCCTAGAATATACAGTACATATTTAATGTTATTATGCGCTAACACGATAAAGCAGAAACAAAATAATACGATACTTCGGAGGGGTGCGCGGCGTAAAGGACACTTTACGACGACCATTCAGGTCGCAGAACGCAGCTAGGATTGGGGCTGGATGCGGAAGACTTGAACTGCGATAGGCTCGTTTGTATATAAATAAACCACCATGGCAGCGAGAGTCTTTTTATAATACTGACAACATGTACAATTAAAAAATATATAATTTAATATAAATAGTAAATAAAGCGAAAAAACAAAAAGCTCGTTCAAAATTGAGATTCGAACGCTGGACACCATGGTCCACCGACCGTTCACTACAAGACCACAGTTTCGCTTAGGTACTTCAAACTAACATCACAGTTTAACAATAACATTCTGAAATTTCTGATCATATTCTTAGGAAACCTCTGCCCAGTCCCTATTGTATGTAGCACCATAATACATATTTCACGTATTAAACTTTACCTATCCGTGAATACCTACCTGACGTAGTAAGCTTATAGCTCAACTCCTATCAGCAATATTGTGATGTTATATGTAATTAGGTACCCGATAGTAAAAGACTAATATCACATGACATCTGTAAAGTTTCATTGAAATCCGTACAGCCATTCTCACATGATGAGGTAGTAAACAGACAAAGAGAAAATCTAAAAAAAGGTTGATTCGTGGTCTATTGCTTATTTCTAACCCCCCTAGCTGGTTTTCGCAAAAATATTTCGAAGGTACAGGATTTTTGCCCTTTTGTTATCGGTAGCGGGTAGCACTGGGCAATGTTGACAAGAGAGGGTAGTCGTCGATATGGATCGGCCCACCCGAGGTTATAAAGGCGGTGGTCATTCGACGAAGCGAGAGCATTCCGTGTTGAACAGCTGAAGAAGTCTGACCTTTTATATCTGATTAGCTTGTCCTTATTTTATGATCTTGTAATAATTGTGTAAAGTAATATACTGTGATCTAGTTAATGTTACTAATATTAACCCAAATACAAGTACTCTCAGTGGTGGAGAGTCTATGTTGGTTTTATTTACTGTGTTTACCTTGCTCGCAATCCTGACATACCGATATTAGCTAAAACTGTAATGATAGAATCACCCCTGAACGATTATATTGTTGTGTCATTTACACTTTACGATTTTAATAGAGTAGAGAAAAAAAATAACCGGGTCTAGTCAGGGGATACCTAACTCATCAAATAAAAATGTGAATACCTTGTCCAGCCGGTGTTTTTAAATATGCCATGGTTGTGGGTATCTTTTGCCTGAAATAAAATTATAAATGTATTCATCGATTCGATAACATAAAAAATATAGAGAGAACTAAGTATAGAGTCTTAAAAATAAATGCAGTCTTAGGGAGTATTACCACAGAAGTATTACTCCCAAGCCGAAGTGGGGTTGCACTGAGATTTTGTTGCAGTAGATTAAGGACTCACTCCGCTCTCCTTGGCTAAAGAAAACTGGCGCATGCCTTTAGTAATTGATACTAATGGCCGCAGGGAGGAGTGGCTGAGCAAGGAGCTTCACGGACGCTTTTACGCGGTGTAGCTTTTCTAGCTTCCGTACTTAGCCTCGCTACGTTTCGATGATCTCTTCTTGGAAGCCGAAGGTTTTGTCTGTACAATTATGGACGAAGATAAGATGACGAACAAATTACTAGAAATAATATTTGTGAAGGCACGGTTGACATCTGTCGGGCATGCCACTGACCCAATGAATTCATCCAACATCCTATTTTATTTTCTGGTTCTTCTGTTGCTATCGGCGAGTACCTATATGCACAGGCACATCCTAGTGGCTAGGATTATCCACCAGCAACTTGCTTTGCCTACCTTGTGGACGCAGAAGTACCATACGACAAGTATGTGACCAACCCTGTTCTCGATATTGGGTTGTAACACTTTTACACATTGTACTGGGATCGATCTACTCGTATCATCACAGACATGACTATTGTTGTCTATATGCCTGACGTAGTGATGATAGAACGCAGCAGAATTATTATTGGTATCACTGTCCCGTATGATGAGATGAGATTCAGTGCCGGATTAAGACAGCGCGGGGCCCGTAGCAAATATGAAAGGGGCCCCTTGAGTTGCATTACTTATTAATTTTACTGTTATAAAACAGTAGTATTACACTGATTTTGTATTAGTCCAAAGCGATCGAGCGATCGTCAAAACAAAAATAATAACACAAAAGCACGTAAAAACTAAGAAACTAAGCGAGCTTACACACGAGCGGCATGTTCCCAACGGCAGAGGTAACTGCAGCCGTCGACGCGCGTCGGCCGCAACCGTCGACGCGTCGACGGCTTCCGTTGACGCGTCGACGGCAGCCGTCGACATTTCAACTTCGAAGATCAGCGGCAACGGCAACAACTGCAAGTGTCGCTATAGGTCGACTGCTGCCGTCGACGGCTGCAGTTACCTCTGCCGTTGGGAACATGCCGCTCGTGTGTAAGAGCTCTAACACGAAATAAAAAGGCCGATAAAAAAACAAAAGTTAAAAAATACACGCCTGAAAAGTATAAATAAGCATTCTATGCGTGTTTTTTTTTAATCATTACCTTTTTAGTTTTTAAGCTTAATTTCTTTTATAAATAAATAAATGTAATGAAATGGTTTGTTTGAATATAAAAAGAAAAAAGAAAGCAGTACAAAGCGTAACACTATTATATAGTTTTTTTTTCGCATTTTTGACGAAAGCATGATGTCATTCTAAGTGCATTTATGACTTTTGGCTAAATTCTCAAATGCTCAATTTTAAGTTGCCGATAAGTCTAGTGCTTTCGTTGGACTTTCGTGATAAGTTTCACTCAAAAAATTACGCTCAGACAGAGATGAGTGAGTTTAAATATGCGGAACCCCTTTCGCGTGGGGCCCGTAGCAATTGCTACTCTTGCTACGTGGTTAATCCGGCACAGGATGAGAATGGGGTGCATGAAAAGAGCCTCCACGAGTGACAATACTTAGGTATGTACATCCGGCGCACCTTGTCACTGAAGTGTTTGTACTAATATCAACAAAGGGAATAGCTAAGCGCAGTAAAACACGTCCGTTCCTTACTCGCTTTATTTAGGACTGGCGATACATTCAAAACTTATAGCTACATACATTACACCTCCACCCTTATTTACTATCTAGCTTAAACTATAGGTATAACACTCTTAATTACTTACATACGGTATTTAGATAAACATACGAACTATAAATGAATCAATACAAAACAATCTTAATCTACTTCTTCGAAACCATATCTACGCACTGGTTTAATTACTCTCTTGGGTCGGTTCACCGGTAACTCGATAGGGGTTTTATGCCTAGTGTTTTCTGCGCGAACTTCTACGTGTGGGCTACCCACTAACCCCTCAACTCGCCCAGATTCCTGCGCACTAGACACGCCTGGACTAGACACCCCCACTACCTTATCATCGCCTACCCTTACAATTTCTACCATCGAATTCTCCCCGACGGACGTGGTATCCGGTGATGATATAATTTGTTCTCCAGATGGCACCCCAGAACTACTTCTCCTTTTTTTTATTTGATTTATATGTCTTTTAACACATTCACTGCGTTACGGGAAGTATTTGGTTGTAATTGAATTTTGCTCTGTGCGGCAGCTAGTTGTCCTTGTTTTGCACTCCGTGCGGAGGTGATTTTTTCAAGTATTCGTACAAGTAAAAAAGAGACACCTATATTGCCGGTGTCCTTGCTTGAAGTGTATTGAAATTTACTATTAAAAATGTACGGGAATTATTTTATCGTAACGCACAGAAAGGTAATTATTTTACAATAGTGCGATACGGGAACTATTTGGCCGTATCCTAAACCCCGTACCGCACTGAACGTGCGCGCGCGCGGAGCTTGAGATAGCCGTAGTGCTGTGCCCAGTTAATACGTTTATACAGAACGTGATATTTTATTCGTCACGCATATGTAGGTAAATTGTACATAAACAATGAAACGTTCACGTAAAAAACTTATTATGGGAAAAGGTGTAAAGACAGAAGGTGGAGAGGCTAGAAACATTATTGTGCAGAGTAGTGGTTCCAGCTTATCGAATCCTGTTACTTTTTTAAGTTATTTTTTTCTGTTGATTAAATTATCGAGTAAAATAAATAATTGTGATAAATAAATCAGGGTTTTTTTTTTGTAATTTAGCTTTTATAAGTACCTAAAATAAATAATAATATAAAATAAGAATTTACTGTTTTTGTTAAAAAGTTAACATTAACATAGTTAATTACTTATTATTTTTGTTAAAAATAGTTTTCGCTGATTGTGTACGACCTGAATAAACAATAATAAATCTGAAACAGAAATATATTTTACTTATTACACCCCATCCCTAGCAATATGACTGTTGTATGCGCCACGACAAGTATTTTCCCGTAAAATCAACCGTTTCGAAAAATACCTGTAACTTTTAAGGTATTACTTAGAACCCCGTGCGACTGCAGCTGTGTATACACAAGGATGTAACCTGTTGATTGGTACAACAAAAAAAATCTGCTGTGGACTTTCCATGTCTCTGTGGAGGTTTGAAGTTAGGACTACATACGGGAAAATAGACGTCGTAACGCATATCAGGCATTCTTAATACGGGAAGTATGTGACTTGTACAGCACTGGAAGTAAGTCTTAATCTAGCGCAGCCGCAGGGAACGTGTTAATGAAGGGACCACCTTCCTTACCTACAACAAAATTTCGGGAGCCGACTCTTTCTGTAATAGTTCCGTCCAACCATCTATCTCCTGTAAAATTACGAGCCCACACAGAGTCCCCTACCTTTAAATTTCTGTCGGTACCTCCTGCATTGTATATTTGCTTGCGTTGCGCGTCGTGTACTCTAGATTCTACTTGTCTGTCCTCCCCTAGTAAATCTAACCTAGTCCTTAAGTTCCTTCGTTGTAACAACATAGCAGGTGACTCACCAGTAGAATTATGTTCTACATTTCTATACATCATAAGGTAAGTTTGTAATGCTTCGTCTAAATCAATCCCGTCCCTAAATGACTTCTTGATAGCACGTTTGCAAAGTTTGACAGCGTTTTCAGCTGCTCCGTTAGAAGAGGGATGATATGCTGCTGTAAAAGTTACTTTAATACCATTCTTGTTCATGAATGCCTGATACTCTCTACTCGTAAACGGTGGACCGTTATCTGACACTATCTCTCTGGGTAATCCAAAACGTGCAAATGTAGTACGCAGCACTTTTACAACCGCACTCGCTGTGGTTCGTGGCATTAAAAATACTTCCAACCATTTACTTGTAGAATCTATAATTACTAAAAATGTTTTACCTTGCAATGGTCCCAGAAAATCTACGTGTAAGCGTGACCACGGTTCTGTGATATAGGGCCATGGCTGCGGTGGCACCTTTGGTGGCGCCGTTCCTTCTAGACAACACGTCATGCACTGTTGACAAGTAGTCTCAATATCGCGATCTATATTGGGCCACCACACGATACCACGCGCAAGGCTTTTCATTTTGACTATACCTAAATGTCCTACATGAAATTCTTGTAACACTGGGTCTCTTAGTTTACTCGGTACAACTAAACGATAACCCCATACTATACAGCCTCTGTCCAAGTATAGTTCGTTACGTCTTGTAAAGTATGCTTTTAAGTCCTCTTCTTTACATTCACTGGGCCACCCTGTTTTTATAAAATTTGTTATTTTATTTAATATTTCGTCTTTACACGTGCTCTCTCGTACGTTTTGCCTTGTGATTGGCAAAAAATTCTGAACAAAGTTTAAATATGTATATTCATTATTCAAACGCTTTTCTTTATCTACTGGTAACCGAGACAAGGCATCCGCGGCGTTCTTATCACTCCGCACATACTCTATGGTATAATCGTACCCGGCTAAAATTACTGCCCAACGTTGCATTCTACTCGCAGCCATGACGGGTATTCCCGTTTTATCCCCAAAAATCGTGACTAACGGTTTATGATCCGTTCTTAATGTAAATTTTCGGCCGTATAGATATTGATGAAATTTACGTACCCCATAAATTATAGCCAAAGCTTCGCGTTCGATTTGTGAGTATGCTTTTTCAGCCGCATTGAGTACCCGTGAAGCGTAAGCCACTGGTCGCTCATCTCCTCCCGTAAAGACGTGTGAGATGACGGCGCCAATCCCCACGCTACTCGCGTCGGTCGTCAACACTAGGGGTAGTTTAGCGGTGTAGTGAGCTAATATTTTGCTAGACACTAACAAATGTTTCACCTTATCAAAAGCTTGCATACATTCTGCGTTCCATTCATATCTGACGTCCTTTTTTAACAATCTATATAATGGCTCTAGAATCGTGCTTATATTTGGTACAAATTTAGCATAATACATTACCAACCCCAGGAACGATCGTAATTCCATAATATTCGTGGGCACAGGTGCCTTTTTAATTGCATCTACTTTTTCTGGACACGTGTGCACACCTTGTTTACTAATCCTGAAACCTAAATACGTTACAGTCTCTGCGAAAAATGTACATTTTTCTTTCTTAATTCTCAAACCGTATTTATGTAACCTTTCAAACACCTCATGTAATGTGGCTAAATGTGATCGCGTATCTACTCCAGTAACAATTAAATCGTCTAAAAATACCCCTACTCGTGGCATATCAGCGAAAAGTTGTTCCAACTTTCGTTGAAATATACCTGGGCTGGACGCTAACCCATAGATTAGTCTGTTGTACATAAATAATCCCTTGTGTGTATTTATGACCGTATACTTTTTGGATTCATCAAGTTCAAATTGCGCATATGCTTGTGATAAATCTAATTTTGTAAATTTTTCTCCCCCGTATAATTTAATAAGTAAATCTTCTACTTTAGGCAAAGGATAGTGGTCCACCTCTAAACATTTATTCAATGTCATTTTAAAATCTGCACATACCCGTATGGTGCCATCTTTTTTCATTACCGGTACAATTGGTGTAGCCCAGTCCGACGTGGAGACCGGTGTGAGGATTCCGTCCTGCACCATTTGGTCAAGTGCGCGCTCAACTGGTTCGCGCAGCGCATAGGCAAGCGGTCGCGCGCGCAGGAATACTGGCCGTGCTCCTTCCCGCAAGACAAAACCTACTTTTCCGCCGGTGAAACGACCCAAACCATCCTTGAAAACTTCAGAGTACCTGGAACTGAATTCCTTTGTATCAATCAACTCGTCTAAATAATTTATATTATATACATTGCATGTTGGAATAGGTATACCTAAATCATTAAGCCAACATCGACCTAGTAGGTTAGCCTTCCCCCCTTTTATGACATACAGGTCTAATATTTTTGTTTTGGTTTTAAACTTTACTTCGACCTTCATTTTTCCCACAGGCGTCACCCTTTCGCCTGTATAGTACCTCAATTCTAAACTACTCGGATTCAATTTACAACGAACAAAGAACTTTTTATAACAGTCGTAACTTATACATGATATAGCACTGCCGGTGTCTATTTCCATATTTAATAATAAGCCCTCAACATAAACATCTACAGTGAATGGTCCAAGTAACTGTGATTGTTTGGTATTTGTAGATATGGAATAATTATTATTATAACATTTTACCTCGTCACTGTCACTGTCTTGATTGTTTATACCCATATTTTCCTGTTCGTGTATATTATTCAAAGATGTGTTGCCTCGCAACTTGGGGCACATTTTCTTTAAATGTCCTTCCTGGTTGCACACCCTACAGACGTACATCTTGAATTTGCACGTATGTTCCTCGTGCGCACCACCGCATACGTTGCATTTGTGGTTTTGATTCGTTGTGTTCGTACGAGTGCTGTTCGCTCGGTATTTGCCGCTACTCGCTCCGCTTGTGCCACTTGGACCGCCGCCGCCGTTCGGAGAATTCCGTGCAGCGCGCGTAATGCCGCTCTCGTTTACTCCTTTAACTTTTTTGTTTCGTCCCATGAAATGTACAGCTGTATCAACACTTGGCACACTGTCACCGGAGCTTCTGCCCCTGGTACAGCCTTCCACCAATGCTGCATTCGTCTCTGCTGCTTCCATGGACATAGCTATCGTAAAGGCCTTGTCGAACGATATTTTGTCATCTTCCGTAAACAACTTTTGTCGCATGTCATCGTTTATTAACCCGCAGACGAACTGATCCCGAAGGTTTTCTGCCAGGTTTTGAAAGCCACAGTGTTTACTTAACTTTTTCAACTCTGCCACATACATAGCTACATTTTCTTCTTGCTTTTGTATACGTTGGCGAAATTTAAATCTTTCTGCCAACTGGCTTGGTTTCGGATTCAGATGATTTTTCATTAACGTCACTAAGTTGGCATACGTTTTGCTGGCCGGTTTATCAGGAGTACACAAATTCACCATAAGCTCGTAGGCTTCACTTCCAATCACAGTAATTAATGTAGCCACCTGTATTTCCGCCTTCACCTGATTAGCCACAAAATATTGTTCTAAACGGTCGACATACGCCTCCCAGTTGTCCTTCTCAAGTTCAAACGCTCCTAATTTGCCGATAGTCATCTTGTACACTACACTTTTATTTATTTTTATATTACTTTACAACTCGTGGGTTTTTTTGTTTTGAGTCCTCGTCGCCACTGAAGTGTTTGTACTAATATCAACAAAGGGAATAGCTAAGCGCAGTAAAACACGTCCGTTCCTTACTCGCTTTATTTAGGACTGGCGATACATTCAAAACTTATAGCTACATACATTACAGTCACCTTGGGCAGTTAGCTGACTGGTTTATCTTTTCACCACGGGCAGCATGAGCTATTCTCATAAAGCTCGTGCCGACACGAGAAAAGATCATCAGAATCTCGTAAAAGCCAAAAAGGATATTAAAAACAAATATCTCGATTTGGCACACGAGGTTGTCGACATACCTACCGTGGAATGTTGACTCAATAATCATTGTGCCGATAATGTTGGGGCACAGAATAAATAGTACAAGTAGTGGTTGGGTTCCCTACGTTAGATCGAAACACTATTCTGCGAAAATTGTTACATCGGTGACTTTACATCGATGCTTTGATAATGCGACGCCTTGTTTCTTCGGTGTTTCTTTGATCGACGCTTTATTTGTTCGACGTAACGTTACTTCGAAAATGTTTCTTCGGTGTTTCTTTCATCGAAGCTTTATTTGTTCGACGTAACGTTACTTCGAAAATTTTACTTCGAATACTACATCTGCTATTATATGTTAAACCGATAATATGATATGATATTCATGGCTACACTATAAAACTGCGTTATTTAATTAGTCAAGACGAGAGACATTATATTATAATACTTTGAGGGGCTGACTTTTTGTTTCTTTGTCTCAAAATGTTTTTAAATAATTGTCCCTACGAGTTTTAGTGAAAATTATTTTACTATAATGCTGATCGAGAAAACATTATTTGATTATTAAAAGATTGTATTAGAAAAATGTTGTCTATTGATTCTCATCGCAATCTTCGATGTAACGCATTTCGCAGACAAATGTGTTTGCTAAATATTTTCGAAGTAACGTTACATCGAACAAACAAACTTCGAAGAAACGTTACATCGAACAAATAAACTTCGAAGAATCGGGGTTTCGAAGTAAGGTATTCGATGTATAGAATCATCGAACTAAAAAGGTGTCGCAGAAACAAGGCGTCGCATTATCAAAACATCGATGTAAAGTCACCGATGTAACAATTTTCGCAGAATAGTGTTTCGATCTAACGTAGGGAACCCGTAGTGGTTGGGGTTGCTATAGGTACACATAGTCAAGTCGGCTGATTCTGTTCAGCAATTTAATTCTATTGAACAACTAAACCCACCCGATGAAACTTGCCGACCCCACTATGTGTATAACAACCCGCCGATAGTCTAATAGCCAAGAGCAATATCCAGCATCCGAAAAGGTCTCGCTAGGCAGCGAGAGGCGGTAGGTAGTAGGTACCTACTCCTTGAAATCACCGGTAACTTGAACCCCGTTCCCGACGCCCGTGAACGACTCTTTTTTAATGATTTATTTATTTTTATTTCGTTTTTAATACTTAATACTTTTAATATAATTTTTTTTATCCCTAGCCCTATTTGCATTAGAAATTAACCCTTTGGCTCGACGAGATTTTGACATTTGTCATACCCGCTGACTCGGGGAGTTGTCGCGTCAATTAATTGAATTAAGTCACCAAATGCAGGAATTTGCACGCAAGTTGTAAGTATGAATTTAATGTGAAAAATATTTTATTTCATTAATATTGTACCTAATATGTCTAGTAAATTTCTTTAAAAATGTGCTGTTTACGTGAAGCTACGTCAACATAATGCGAAATTAGAATAAAATAGATATTTAATATACCTATCCTATAACCAAATATTAGTTGAGATAGATTAGCTCAAAAACAATAATTAACGTACCTATATTGCTTTCACAGTAAGTTGATTAATTTGGCAGATGTCAGTTCATGACATGAAAATAAATTGTAATGGCGCTTGTGTATGACAATTTAATTCAACAAGTTTATATCAATTTAAAATGTTAGTAAAGCGTTACCCAAAAGGTTGTTTTAAAATCAGAAACATTGAAACAATATAGTTATATGTGTTCAACGCCATAATTATATATTAAATAAATGATTTTGAAAAAACCCCGACGCGTTTTCAAACTTGCGTCAGATGGTACCAGTTGCCAGAGACGTGCGTATCGATAAAATAATTTCGATAAATTTATATTAAAAAATAATAATAATAACCTCGTAGCTAGGATTATCCACCAGCAACTTGCTCTGAAATATAACCTTGTGGACACAGAAGTACCATACTACAAGTATGTGCCCGACCCAGTTCTCGAGAATGGTCATGTCACACTGTATTGGGATCGATCTATCATCACTGATAGGACTATTGTTGCCAATAAGCCTGACATCGTGGTGATAGATCGATTAGAACGCCGCACGGTGATTGTTGACATCGCTGTTCCGCATGACGAGAACCTCGTGAAAGCCGAAAATGATAAAAAAATCAAATATCTTGATTTGGCACACGAGGTTGTCGACATGTGGGATGTTGACTCAGCAGTCATTGTGCCGATAGTCGTTACAGCCAATGGCTTAATAGCCAAGAGCCTCGACCAACATCTGATGAGGCTCTCGTTAGGCAGCTGGATCAAGGGTTTGATTCAGAAAGCGGTACTTCTTGACACGGCGCGTATCGTTAGGAAGTTCCTCTCTCTGGAGCCCTGACCGCCGGCAGCTTGGACCCTGTTCCCGATGCCGGTGGGCTACTATTTTTTATATTTTTAAATGTTTTTTTTTTTATAATGAAATATTTAAAAATGTAATTTATATGTATTTAAATGAATAAACGAAATAATAATAAAATAATAAATTTTGGATACGTGTTACGGATATGTGTTCTTATAAAAATTACAAATTTTGTACCTTGAGTGACCTCGGCGCGCTCTGCCATCTTGGGTTAAAGAACCCAAAAATGAGTTTTTATTAAATAACTCCTTATGGGTTTAATGCCAAAAATTATTCACATCAATTTTGTAGAAAATTAAATTCTTATTTTTCATTCCCGACTCAAAATCAGAGGTATTTTATAGGTTTGAAGCCCATCTCTGTTTTTCTGTTTGGCTGTCTATTTCTCTCTCTGTCTGTGTCTCTGTTTGTGGGCTTTTCATAAAAACTCCTAACATAACACATCCAAAATTCAGGACCGACGAACCTTTCGCAAGATAAACCTCTTTTTCGCGACCCGGCTACTGGGCTTATTATTGGTGATAAATAAACATTTATTTTCACTCATCCCATACCTGCTGGATTCATTATCACATCAGCACGTAATCGTCTGTTGTTGAAGATATGCATGCTAATTGACTTAATCCTAATTACTTAAATCAAAAGTATTTGAAATGTACATAAAATCACATTACAATAATTTGTAAAATTCTCGCTGAAATTTTACAAATTGTATCGATAGTTGAATCGACTACAGTCACATGTCTAGCAACTCCTATTGACATGTGTCATTTTAATCTTCTTATCGTGAAAACAATATAGTTACGTGTTGAAACGCTGAAGGGACAAGCTAAACATAGTTTCTTTTTCTTTTCATTTTCACTTTTACCATTATTCAAATACAAAAACGGATAAAAAAACACAATTCAATTCAGTAAAAATTGTACGTCGACTTAGGGTCCGTTCACACAGACCGGCTCGGAGAGGAGAGCAGATTCTTATCACGTTGAAAACAGAAGTTTTAGTATTTGTAGTAAGGTTTATTTTTGCATGTGCACTGCTTTTGTCATTATGAATGCTTGAACGCGCTTAGTGTGAAATAATAAGAGCAGCTGACCGGCTCCGATCGCGTACTTTTTCTCGTTCGCGCAGCCGATCGGCTCCGATTGCGTGATCTTTCTCGCTCGCGCAGCCGATCAGCTCCGATTGCGTGCTCTTTCTCGCTCGCGCAGCCGATCGGCTCCGATTGCGTGCTCTTTCTCGCTCACGCAGCCGATCGGCTCCGATTGCGTGCGCGCCGCCCCACGCCGACCGCCATTCAGTGCTGCCAATTTAGCATTTTTATGGCTAAATTTAGCATTTTTCAAGTGATCTAGCATGAAAAAAATCATTTTAGCATCCATCCACCATCCAGCATGTATCCACCCGGCTCCGAGCGCGTCCGACCGGCTGCGAGTGCATCCGACCGGCTGCGAGCGCATCCGACCGGCTCCGAGCGTATCCGACCGGCTGCGAGCGCATTCGACCGGCTGCGAGTGCATCCGACCGGCTCCGAGCGCATCCGCTTTCAGATCGCTTCTAGCCGGTCTATGTGGAATAGTTGGCGGCTCCGCTCCAACCAACTCCAAGCGTATACGATCCGGTCTGTGTGAAAAGAAAAATGCGCGCCGATGCTCTCCGAACCGGTCTGTGTGAACGGACCCTTAATTCGAACCTAGTGCTGACCATCAATCCAAAATTGTTAATACAATACAAATGTTGCATTCAGCCAAATCGATACTCATTCAGCCTAATCGAAACTCATTCATCCTAATCGAAAAATAATCATTAAATAAATAAAATCGCTCGAAAGTTAATTAATGACATTTATTTATTTTCGGCATAGCTACAAATAAATAATTTCACGTGAATAGAAATTATTTTTCAAAAACCTAAAGTATTGGCACAGATTAAATATTAGTACAAGTAGAATGAACACGAAGATATTTTAAGTATCTAATAGACATAATTAGAATGTATTACCACATTCTCTCCTATATTACTACATGCAGTCGGTCAACGCGGTACATTGTCGCAGAGCATTCGTGCTAGGGTTTGCTGAGGAAAGCGAGCAGCAGAGAGGCGGAGCTTATGTCCTAATCTGCCATACCGCAGCTCGGGACATAAATTCCTGGGCCTTTGCTTCCTGATTTCAAATAGAAGTGAAATAGTTCATAAGATAGAGGACGTACTACTATAATCAGGCTTTAATAATGTTAGAGGACATAAGGTCGGTTCACAAAACAAAGATGGCTAAGATCGATTTCTAAATCTAAGATAGCGGCTACGAAAACTTACTACTTATTCATCATGGGTGATATTTCCATGGTTTTCATGGCTCCTGTTGCAGAAAATGAGGTCAAAACATGAAAAGTTCACTAGTCGTCATGGGTGTCAATTCTGTAGTTTTCGGTGGCGCTGAGGCCGAAAATGGGGACAAAATGAAATTCCAAGATAGCGGCTACAAAAATTTGCAAATTAGTCGTCATGGGTTTCAAAATCGTGATTTTCGGGGGTGTTAATGCCGAAAATGAGATTAAAATCCAAATCCAAGATGGCGGTTACGCAAATTGGCTAGCTGTCATGGGTGTCAATCCCATGATGTATGGGCTAGTAAATTTCATTTAACTAGGTAGTGAACTTTCATGACGGCTATCTTGGATTTAGGAGTAGAATTTATTTTCGGCTTCAGCACCCCCGAAATCTATGGAAATAATATAATTATGAAATAATAAGTGTTATCGATAGCGGGTAGCACTGGGCAATGTTGACAAGAGAGGGTAGCCGTCGATATGGATCGGCCCACCCGAGGTTATAAAGGCGGTGGTCATTCGACGAAGCGAGGGCATTCCGTGTTGAACAGCTGAAGAAGTCTGACCTTTTATATCTGATTAGCTTGTCCTTATTTTATGATCTTGTAATAATTGTGTAAAGTAATATACTGTGATCTAGTTAATGTTACTAATATTAACCCAAATACAAGTACTCTCAGTGGTGGAGAGTCTATGTTGGTTTTATTTACTGTGTTTACCTTGCTCGCAATCCTGACATACCGATATTAGCTAAAACTGTAATGATAGAATCACCCCTGAACGATTATATTGTTGTGTCATTTACATCAGAAGTGGAACAAGAAAAAACCAGTCCACATTATGATTGTATACCCACATGTAAATATTTTTAGTAAAATCCCCTGTAGACGGACTGACAAAAACTTCATTATTCGATGGATATTACAATGGTGAGAAGTGTGAGAACGACAAAATGTGATAAATCCGGTGAGTCGCAACCATTTTATTATGTGTGAAAGAAGTTTGATGAAGGAAATATAATTTGAGAGGTTATTTATTCGTGTAAAATAAATATTCAACGATATCTTTGCTTATTCATGTAAAATAAAAGAGATGTTATCTGTATTTATCCGTGTAAAATAAATGAGATGATATCTGTGTTTATTCGTATAAAATAAATATGATGGTATCTGTATTTATTCGTGGAAAATGAATACGGCATCTGTATTTATTCGTGTAGGAAAATACATTGCAAGTCGTATTAGAGTTTGTGGTGAGATGCAACCAGGGTTGATCTTTGGCACCGCCCGGTTTGGCCAGCCGGGGTTGGCCAAAGGCTTCGCCTGGGGAAAACTGAAACTCTAACGTGGCGAAGCAATTGTTATAGGGCTGGAACCAAGGCGGGATATGCCATGATATGGCTAGATCCAAGGCGGGTGATGCCATGTTGATAAAGCAGGATCCCAGGCGGGTGATGCCAAATGAGTTGGCTAAATCCAAGGCGGGTGATGCTATTAATTGATAAATGAAAATGCAGTGAAAATGAGATTCTGTTTTGAATTAATGTTTTGAAAAAGTTTTGAAAATATTGATATTTGTTTTGATTGGTTTTGTTATAATTCTTGTTGTAGAATGGTACAAAATAGTTTATTGAAATTAAAAAGTAGTTTGTTATTATTACTTATGGTTTAAAATGTATTTTTTGTAGACGAAAACAGGAAATTGTATTTATTATTGATGATAATTACTATGATGACTTCCGTTAAAGATTAATTTGTCAAATTTATTTTTAAATAAAAAAATAATTTGACTTATTTTCGTTAAAGATGTGTTTAATATGTATTGTATTGTTGTAAAAAAAGGTTGGATTATTAGCGCAATATAGAAATGTTATGTTTAAAACATCATGTCAGTTTTGTAATAAGAGTTTGTGAATAATTGAGATATTATTTTGATCATGAAAAGTTTTAAAGGTTATTAATTTAAGTATTATGATTTTGGGAACAATTGAGATAATATTTTAAGTGTTTATAATTATGTACTATGATACTGTGAATAATGATTATAAGATATTTAACCATGAAACATTTAGGATGTTTGTTTTATGATTTTGTGGAGAATTGAGATATTTAAGAATGTAGGATTTTGTGAATAATAATGAGATAATGAATCGTGAATTATTTTAATCGTTGTTATGTACTTTGTGAATAATGAGATATTTAATCTTGAAATATTTTAAGTGTTTAACGTACTATGAGTTTGAAGTGTTTATATGCTGGTACAATGAATTGTGAATAATTGAGATATTTAATCATGGAATATTTTAAGTGTTAAATGTACTATGAGTTTGTAAATTATTGAGATATTATGTTATGATTTTGTGAATAATTATGAGATTTTTACGAATGAAATATTTTAAGTGTTTATGTATTATGGCTTTGTGAATCGTTGAAATATTTAACCAAGAAATATTTTAAGTGTTCATGTATTATGAATTTGTGAAAAACTATAATGATATAATTATTTAGCCCTGAAAAATATTGTAAATGTATTTGAATGATTTTATGAATTTGTGTATGATGAGATTGTGTGTTTATGTACCTGTTATGATTGATTGAATAACTATAATTTGATGTTTAACCAAAGTAGAACTGTCTAATAGGCATCTGAGATAGTATTTTATTGTGAAAATGTTGGAAATCTAATGTGTGGATGTTTGTAAGATTTTGATACGAGAAGTTATGAACGAATATAGAACTAGGTTGATACTGAATGAATATCAACTAGTTTAAGCCACGGGTGATGAGCTTGTTGGCCGTCGATGGGATAACAAGCTCTAATCGATACAAACATTCTTTGGATGCTCTTCATGTTACTTTGGTCAAAGACATGAGTGACATGACGAGGTCAAAGATGAGTGATCAGGTGTGGCCGAGATGTGTACTGTATTATTTGTTTCTGTTTAAGGTCCGAAGGTGTCACTGAAGTTAGGCCTTGATGTACAATCTTGACGATGGGGGTTGATGGTGCGTCAACCACCAACCACCAACACACGAGGACGTGTGTTTTGCAGGAGGGCCGTGTTATCGATAGCGGGTAGCACTGGGCAATGTTGACAAGAGAGGGTAGCCGTCGATATGGATCGGCCCACCCGAGGTTATAAAGGCGGTGGTCATTCGACGAAGCGAGGGCATTCCGTGTTGAACAGCTGAAGAAGTCTGACCTTTTATATCTGATTAGCTTGTCCTTATTTTATGATCTTGTAATAATTGTGTAAAGTAATATACTGTGATCTAGTTAATGTTACTAATATTAACCCAAATACAAGTACTCTCAGTGGTGGAGAGTCTATGTTGGTTTTATTTACTGTGTTTACCTTGCTCGCAATCCTGACATACCGATATTAGCTAAAACTGTAATGATAGAATCACCCCTGAACGATTATATTGTTGTGTCATTTACATAAGTAAATTTTCAAGACCGCCATCTTGAATTTAAGAATAACTTATGTCTACCTACTGCTGCAAGGCTTATCCGCTGCGACTATCAGCTCGACAAAATGTTAAGGTCTAAAAAATGTTGTAAAAGTGCCAAGTAAAGATGGCTGAACTACTGTTGCCTTTGCACCCCTGTCCAAAAAAAACGAGCAAAATTTCATAAAGCGTTTAAAATCGATCTCGAAATAAAATCCTACTTCAAAACCCAGAGGTGCCTAGTCTGAGGTGAAACATTTAAGAGTTCGTGTAATGTTACAATTATTCGCCATTTTCACATAACAGCATGTTCATTGCTCGTTTTACGTTCTAACTTATTCGAATTCTAACTACTACATTATAAGTAAATGCTTCCGGTCAGCATCCGACTTAAGATGGCCCAAGGCCTCATCAATGTCTCGCATCGAGAATGCCAAAAGCTTTCCGCCATTAAATCTTCCCCGAAATCAAATACTCACTACGCCTATGTCAGATATACTGGGCACCCTATACCATCTACGCCTTCAAAAAATAAAGTCTATAATGTATGACCTCTTCACCCTCTTCACCTCTCTTCTGTTTTTTTTTCGCTTATTCACAACCGTCAACCATCCTGGACATAATAAAATTAATATTCTATGTAGGTACCTATGCAATTTAAAATTAGTACATGAAGGCGTAGGCGAGGTACCTAGATTTCGCACTATTAAGATCCCGTTTAACAATTTTAAACCTTATTACAAGGAACGTTTCGTAGATAATTATTATTTTACTGCCGATATTGCGTCAAATTAGAATTAATTTTTTGAATTTTGAATAAAGAATATCAGTCTACGGATGCATTGGATTCCACGGTGAAGTTTCGGTACGAATATTTATTGATGTAGCCACAGAGGATCATGATTTATGATGAATCTAAATCTATTTTATTTTATTTAAATGTACCTACTGACTTATTACGTTATTTAAAAAAAGTATCTTTGATTGCTTGATTATAATTTTAACATAGATAGAATGTTAATGTGACTGATATACAAAGCCTGAAGAGAGTAGCGCACTCTAGCGCCTGATAGTGGAGGCACTTTAAGGGATTGTATTGATCGTGTTTAGCTAGTGGACGCTAGGTGGAGCTAGCGCTATAATGTATAGAAAACCCTTAGTTGACCACTATTCGACGCTGGGGTGCGCACTATTATGTTCTAGAAAGTTGTACGATCATTCTAGAAGCCGGAAGTTCCCTTTTTGGCGTAGATGTTTCCGCCCACTTTCACGTTCTTACAAGTAGTCTTGTTTTAGCTGCGATCGTGTTAGGACACGGTAACTCTACTGAAGCCATGCTTGCTAACATCCTATGTAATATTATGTAAGTAATTGTGTTAATGACAATTAAAGTCGATCTAGTAGTTATACACTTGGTGTTTTATTACTGGATCTGGTCCGCTGTCCTCAACACTGGTCCTTCGAGCCGGATTGCAAGCATTGCTTCAGTAGCTGTCCTTACGCGAGTGATAGTGTGGTTAGTGCAGTACCGACATGGTGAAGACACGCGGTATGGTAGAGGTACACTCAGCGGCTGCGGAGGGGAACGAGCCCGTCTCAGCGGAGTCGACGACAGCGGTGGGACCAACAGTGGGGCCCATCGATTCCGCCACAGAGTCGGACCAAACCCGGCCGCATTGCAGCCCTGGTGCGACGACGCCTCCACACCAACAACCACCACACAAGACGAAAACCAACAGAAAGGCGTTGGCCCGAGCGAGATTGGAACTCGCCGCCGCCAGGCTAGCGTTGTTGGAAGCGGAATCGGCTGATGAAGACTTAGACAATAGATCGACCGCGACAACGGAATTTCAGCCGGACGACGCGGGCCCGCTGTCTGCAGACGAAAAAGCGGACCCGCCCTGCGAGCACCGCGGCGATATCTACTCACCGCCACAGCCGCAACCCGCGCCACTTACCGCTTCGCGCGCTGACACACGGACGGCGACGCCTCACGGCGCGCCACCGACCTCACCGCGGCGCGACGACGCCGAGCTCCGCAAGGCCGCCTTGACATCACTACAACACGAAGCAGAGGTACGTCACGTCGACTGGCGTTTCATTCCACCGGGAGCGCCGTTCATGGGTGGAGCATGGGAAAGGTTGGTGCGCTCCGTAAAGACTGCGCTGAATGCTACACTCTTCGAGCGGCACCCATGCGAAGACGTACTTCATACACTTCTGACAGAGATAGAACATACGATTAACTCACGGCCATTGACCCATGTATCAGTTAGCCCGGATGACGAGGAGGCATTGACACCAAACCATTTTTTGCTCGGGTCGCCCTCTAAAGTCCCGTTACCAGGGGCCTTTGCAAGGGTGGATGAACTACGACGTTCACACTGGAGAGCGTCCCAACGGCTGGCGGACTTGTTTTGGCAGCGATGGTTGCGTGAAGTACTACCTACACTGCAAGACCGGCGGGAGCCGCGTGGACGCGGCGTAGCAGTCAGAGTGGGCGATTTGGTCGTGGTAGTGGACTCGAACTTACCAAGAAACGTGTGGCCGAAGGGAAGAGTCGAACGCGTGTACCCAGGCGCGGATGGTATCGTGAGAGTCGTCGACATCAAAACTAAGAGCGGTATAATGCGTCGTCCTTCTAAACGTCTTGTCGTCATACCTGTAGAATAATCTTAGTTGTCCTAAAAATTATGTTGTATTTGTAGCCGTTGATGTAGCCCAAGTTTAATTTATTGTCTTCTTCTCTGGCGTCACTCCAGGGTTATGCTGTTCGGAGGAATTTTAATTCAATAAATCAGTGAATTATGTATTGCAGAGCAAGAGTCCTGGAGCGACTACCTTTAATGTTTATATAGGTATAACAGAAATTATTTATGTTAACTAAATGCCAAGTAGCACAAGTCTGAATAACACATAAAATTGTATTAATGTCGTTTATGTGGTTTAGGGTTCTATGTAAGTTTTCTTTCTCGGCGTTACTGCAGGATCATGCTGTTTGGAGGAAATTTTAATTCAATTTGACTTATATATAGCAGAGCAGGGATCCTGTGGCGACTACCCTTAAAGTTGTATAGGTGTATTGTAAATTGTTATGATAAACTTGAATTGTTATAAATGTTATAATTGATCTTTGTAAAGAATTGCTTAGGTCATTGTGATGATCTTGCTGTGTATACCAGTCACTAGAGTAATACTATTATGTACATTTGATGTACACGGCGGGAGAAATGTGACTGATATACAAAGCCTGAAGAGAGTAGCGCACTCTAGCGCCTGATAGTGGAGGCACTTTAAGGGATTGTATTGATCGTGTTTAGCTAGTGGACGCTAGGTGGAGCTAGCGCTATAATGTATAGAAAACCCTTAGTTGACCACTATTCGACGCTGGGGTGCGCACTATTATGTTCTAGAAAGTTGTACGATCATTCTAGAAGCCGGAAGTTCCCTTTTTGGCGTAGATGTTTCCGCCCACTTTCACGTTCTTACAAGTAGTCTTGTTTTAGCTGCGATCGTGTTAGGACACGGTAACTCTACTGAAGCCATGCTTGCTAACATCCTATGTAATATTATGTAAGTAATTGTGTTAATGACAATTAAAGTCGATCTAGTAGTTATACACTTGGTGTTTTATTACTGGATCTGGTCCGCTGTCCTCAACAGTTAAATTACATCAAACATGTAAAATATTTACTATAATTAAAAAAATCGATTTTTGGTGTTACTTATTTTTTATTAAATCGATTCGAACAAAATCACAACGAAATAATCGATTCACATAATCACTTTCTCACATCATTAACCATAAAAAAGTAATATGGCGGCTGATTCCGAATCCCAAATTGAGTAGTGATAACAAAGATTTCGTGATATTTTACGTACGTTTACGTTTTACGTTAAAACATGGGCTTTTTCTAGTAGTATATCGCATTTGTCTATAGATGATGGATTGTTTTTAACCACGCCTACTGTGTAATTTGTGATATTAGTGATAAATGAACCACAACAAAAGTTCAACTGGCGGGAAGCTTTTACTTTGGATATCAAAAACTTTGTTATCACTACTAAAATTACCAAAACTATGGATGATTTCCTCGAGTTAATAAATGATTTACTCATTTTGTGATGATTGGTAGTCCAGAATCCATTCTTTTTATGATTTTTAGCGTCCACCACGAGTGTCATCAAATGGCGGTTATCGCATTTATACATTCAGTTTTGTAAAGGTAAATATTAAAACTCGTGCGCTAAATAGGATTGATTCAATGGTACTCAAACTTGAGCTTTTTATTTAGTTCTTATAAATTTCATCCAATAACAAGATCCGATAAGTAGCTCCGAATCCGATAATTAAATGTTTACATTATTAATTAGGATGTCGTATGACCTAATTCTGGGCCCCGATCGGGGTCGAAAACGAGTTTACGGTAGTTCTTGTGTTCGTCCCCTTTCGGGGCCCGCTACGGACTATACGGTTAATATATCTAATTTGTGTATATTGTTTACTTACCAGCGTTCTACGCATCTGCATCCGTAATAAAAAATTTCGAGGTTTATAATCTGGAGAAAGTTTGTCCAAATCTTGATCATTAAATATTTCTCTATTCAGAATATTCTCCATACTCTTTCGATATCATATTAACTATTTATGTGTTTAAAAATAGTATTCTGCGAAAGGAACCAAGACACTTCTGATATCTTTCTGATCTTTCTATTTCTAATAGATAGTTGGTAAATCAATGATTTTGTGGTTACCATGAAAATATCGATAAAATAACGAAACGTAGTTTTTATGATCCATTCCAATTTATGCTATTTTATTTATGACGCAGCGCGCAGCGCAGTGATTACTTATTTACTTTTAATCTTTGCACATTTAAAAATACCAACTACAGGGGGAGGATTTAGTAACGCAAGTTAAATCAATATTCACATGGCTTTTGTTCTGTTGAAAACGCTACAGTGATACAAAATGATGATGCATTAGAAATAATTTAAGTTTTGAAGCCATAGAAGTAATAAGTACTACGTCTATATAAAGTCCTTGTTTGAAGCTAACATGAATGGAATGCAATGTTTAGTTGGCATTTTGACATTGCAGATTGCTTTTGACAGTTGTCAGTAAAGTCACAATTGTCAGACAGACGTCAGTTTCACTCAATCAATTTTATACTTATGAACTTTGTACACAATCAATTATTTTTCAATAAATGTATTTACCTCTTTACAATGAGTCTGAAAAGAAGTATTACATTAAAATACCTGGAAAGTTGTGCTTCTCTGCAGTATCAGTACCGTTATTTGCATTTATAACTTGTGTTATAGTGACAATGTACAAAGATTTTGAAAAAGCAAATGATACGCATTGTAAAGTTCCAAATGTCTTCCCATCAATATCAGCATCCATAGGAAATTATGAACCACAAAGTACAATATGGAAAGCAGCTATTTATATCCATGCCCCTTTACGATTTTGTATAATATATTTAAGATGGCATTACTATAGAAGTATTATAAGGGAGGACTGTGTTTTTATAATTAAATTAGCAGTATTTTTAAATGTAATAGAAAACTTAGCTTTGTTAGGACTGACACATTGGACTTCATCTAGAAATTATTGTAAGTCTTTCAGAATTTTTAAAATAAATTAATGTATGTGCTTGTGGACCTCTAATAAGAAAAAATATTTTTACAGCTTACCATGAAGTATGTTTCAAAACATTCATTGGTACATCAGTATTCTATATGCTCTTAACATGTATAATGCTTTCTAAGTTACGAAGAAGGCCCAACATTACACATAGAGAGAAACATTCGGTTAAGTTAAAATGGAGAGCTTTCATAGTAAATGTGACTTCATTTGCATCTGCTGCTTATTTCTTCCTGAGACATAACAGGTTGTGTGAACCTTACAGTAAGTATTACAATTATTACTTTAAATATTTTTATGGCATTAACCAGTTACTACTCAGTAATTACTACTACTTGGTAGATAAGATTGGAGTGTAGCAAAAGGTATGCATGGTGTTTGGAACAATGTTTTTTTTTTCCACAAAATTATGAATTTTCTTCTATCTGAAATTAATGTATTCTATTGTGTAAAATGGCCTTAAATAAATTTCTTTTACTCTTGTAATTTTTTTTCTCAGACTCATTATATTCCAGGCAATGCAACTGAAACTTATCAAGGCGAATAAGGCTTACATTTTATGTTCACAAAATAGTAACTATTTGAAGTGTTAAAGGTTCTACAAACCTACACCTACATACAAGCACCCTGACTTAGTTGGTTAAGGTTCGAAGGAGATTACACTGGTGAGCAAGCAAAGCGAGCAAACTAAGCCTACAACATACCCACATAAATTTCAGTTACAAGAAAATTCACATTTATTGCAAAAAAAAAACTCTTTTGCTCTCACTCTGACAGATAATAGATGCAGGTTTAGTTTCCAGATTTCCCCTCTTTTTAATATTAACTTGTTTGATGTGGCAATTGGTCATTTAACATGGTTGACATTTTCCAATCACATGGCTGCATTTCTGTCAAATATTTTAGTGCACAGAACAGTGTGAGCTACATTTGACAATGGACAATAGTTTTTAAACAGCGCCATACTAAGCTCCACATTTCCATAATCAATGCCTTTTACTCTGAATATCTGTAAATCAATAGTAGTTATATAATAGGCTAGTGAAATATAATTAAACAACACACTAATAATATTTTTCTTTTTCAGTTTATTCAATGTTTGGTCTATCAGAGTACATAGTGGTTATAAGCAATATTGTGTTCCATTTGACCACAGCCTATGATCTTCAAATTAATTTCATATGCTTAACTAATAAAGGAATTGTCACAGAATAACAACCAAAAGGTTTTCTTAGGTCTTCATAGTTTTAAAGAGTAAAAATTTGTCCAAATAAAGAAAATAATCCTCTAAGCAAGGATGGATTTTTAACTAGGCAATTTTAATTTATACTACTTGTATGTACTTCCGTAGTCTTATGTACATAAATAAACTACCTATACATAATAATTATTATTGTATATCTATATTCAAATAATATTCTAAATATAACTGCTATATTTTATTGACTGTTATTTAGCACCCAAGTTGCAGGTATTATTTACATTCTTTTAATTTTTGTGAACATTTATTTGTATCATCCGTTAACTTATTAAATATTTAGGAATAGTATAAGTTTCAATATCATAACAAAATATTTATATAATAAAAAATAAATAAAATTCAGATCAGATAATAACATTATTTTTATATTATGTTTATTATTTACATATAAAACTAACTACACATGACCTTTTTTGAAATTATGGTCCATGCTTCTCTATACAAGTGTTTTGGTTGATATGTAGTAAAAGTTTGTAATAAAAAAGATAAAGTAGAGCAGTGTTTCACTTCTTATTTATCCAAGTACAAGTACAATATGTGCCACAAAAGATGAAACTTGACTTAAAATTTATTATTTCGTTATAAATATTATAATATTGTTAAGAATTTTAATCTAAATGTCATCGAAAAATCCCTGGATAGATACACAAATTATGGATAACTATTTCGTACATGACTGTACCTGCGCAAGTTCCCCACTACTGATGACGCTCGTCAAGTCTCATCTTTCGTGGCGCGTATTGTACAGACGCCAGCTGCAGGTCAAGTTACCCGAAACTGTCAAATTTTCCCATTCAACCTTGAACCTAATGCTTTGGCGATAAAGATGAAAATCTATTAAAGAAATTTGACAGATTGTAGTTAGCTTGATGTGCTGGCGTCTGTACCTACACATTTCCATCTTTAACTTTTTGAATGATAATTAATATTAATACTAACAAAGACACAAGTGGCTTGTAAATTAAAACTGAGCTTACTCTTGCTATTAACAATCATAATTTCTAACTTATTATTGAAGATAAAATGCTTACCTCAATCATTCTCTCAAGTATAAAGTAAGCGTGCACTGTTTGTAATAAATGGCTGTGTAAAACAATACCTAGTTACTACTAAAGCAAATCTCTAGGAAAGCCTGCAATAAAGATGCGCCGCAGGTTCCGTAATTGTTCGATCAGCATGTTCAGCATTGTTTTATGTTCGCTTTAGTAGTAACTAATAAAAGTTTACTGCAATACCTAGCACAAAACACTTTTCAAGAAGTACTTTTAATAATTATCAATGAAATCTTCAATAAATCAAAAGTAGATTACTAAAGCAAAATAAAATATTCACTATTAAAATTTAAAATTTTAACAAAGTAACAAATAGTGTGATTAACGATAAACATTGGTAAATATTAGTGTCCGACCGAAACAGGATTTTTAGCCGAAACAGAAACCGAAACCGAATCTTCGGCGCCAGTCTCAGTTTCGGCCGAAACCGAAACCGAACCTTATTTAGACACGTAAAAAAAATCTATTCTATTGTACAAGGTGGGGCAAAAGTAATCACCCGATGTTGTTTTACTGTAATTTTTTTTAGGAATAAAAATGTTTGGTTCTGCTTATGAATTATGTTTATTTAATGTATTAGATTTTTTTTCATCAAGTCGAGAAAATGATGTCGATCAAGTGGCCGTCGTCAGAATTGCTACCATACGGGCTCGTTTTATGGCAGTTTCCATCACTTGTGTCAGAACTTCCGGCGATAGGTTCTAGCATTCCTGTCGGATATTCTCTTTAAGGACTGCAAGATTCTGAGGCTTGTTTACATAAAGCCGGGATTTCAAGTAACCCCAAAAAAAAAAGACTAGAGCGGTCAAATCGGTTGATCTGGCCGGCCAGTGCAAATCGGCAAAGCGAGAGATTAGACGCCGCGGAAATGCTTCCTTCGGAATCGGTTGTAGCTCGTGCAGTGTGCGCCGTTGCTCCATCCTGTTGGAACCACATGTCCTCCAGTCCCAATTCATCCAACTGAGGAAGGGAAAAGTCGTTGATCATGGCTCTGTAGCGCTCGCCGTCCACAGTAAAAGAAGGGCAGGAGCCGTTCTTGAAAAAAAAATATGGAAAATGCCATAAAACGAGCCCGTATCCGGTCGAGCCGGTCATCAATTCTGACGGCGGCCACTTGACCGACATCGTTTACTCGACGTGATGGAAAAAAATCGACTTAATTAATTAAATAAACATAATCCACAAGAAGAACCAAACATTTTCACTCCCAAAAAAAAAGTTACAGCAAAACAACATCGGGTGATTACTTTTGCCCCACCTTGTATAATGAAATCTAGTATCTTTTTTACACCTTTACAGACAGATTACTCGTGTTAAATGAAATGAAAGACAATAATGGAAATATTTAACGAAAACAGTTATTCATTTAAGGTGTTAGACGATTGTCAAAAATCAACACTTATACGTAAAGTACAGACTTCTTAATTGAGTATTTGTGTTCAATGTCGTAAAGATTAATTTATTATTTATTGATATTGAGATCTCGTATTTGATACTTGGTAGTTAAAGAATTATTTACCAAATTATCAGTATCAACAAAAATTACAATAAATTGTACTAAATTTCGTAAACTTTGTCATAAATCAACACACAAAAACACAAACACAACACAGCCACGCCGCACGCCGACCGGCGAACTCAGCTGGCAACCACACAGGAGTCCCGAATTCACCCGGAAGACGCGCGACAATTCACGAACACTTAGTTTCGGCGCGGCCGAACTTTCGGCTGATTTTTGGCCGAAACCGAAACTGTAGCCGAAACAAGATTTTTTGGCCGAAACTGGCCGAAACCGAAACCGAAACCGAACCTTCGGTCGGACACTAGTAAATATAAATTAACTAAGATCTTATGACTCAAAATGAGATTATCGTTATTATAGTGACTATAAACAACAGACATTGGTCAGTATTGTAGGTAATTTTGTAAGCACTCAAAGTTACTTACAAGACATTATTTAAATAATGCAAAGCGTCTGACACAGCAATTAGTTTTTATTCTAATCAATTTTGAGCTAGCTATAATTTATTCATTTTCATCAATTATTATTGTAGACGATATTTGTATTTTCTGTTGACAGGAAAGTTCTATTTCGTATTTTCTGGTCTAATTATTTCGATAGGACGACAACCCAGCCTCGTCCAACTGACCGCCCCTTACTAACCGACGATGTATTGAATTTTAGATTGGTTTGCGATAATTGAATAATGATGTTGCGTAAAAATATTTGTTTTGAAATACAACCTACATTAAAATTTTGTTAATCGATTCTACTCTCGATACTGAACCAACAATTTTCAGGTTTTGCGTTATTTCAATAACACTTTGGATATTAGTTATAAGTACGACAAAAATAAAATTAAATTTGAGTATTCGTAGTCAGCAGAAGCTTTATTAGACCCATCTCTAGCCTGCATAGTTTCAACTTTAATGTTTTATGGTGTACTGATTGCTATCCAGATAGTCAATCCTCTCCTGGAAGCCTAACATGCGCAGCGCAACATAATTTTGTCGTCGCGTTATCTCGTGCCGAAGTGAGATAAGCCATACACTATCACGTCTCGGCACGAGAAAATACAAAATTATGTCACGTGGCGCATGTACAAAATACTGTATTACACTGTTAGTTAAAATTTAAACTCCTCTTCCATTTTGTCAGCTATCATTTTTGCGATAGCAAGTGATGACGTAGCACCAGGTGATGGTGCATTCCTACAATGTAATACTCTGCTTCCAATTGCACCAGACCCAGGCTGAGAATCAAAGACAAAGTCTTCTATAAGACTACCTGGAAAACATAAAATAAAACATTGTTGATGCATGTCCTCATACAGATTGGGAGTGAAGTATATGTAAATTACAGAAACAGAATTTTTAGCCGAAACTGAAACCGAATCTTCGGCGTCATCATTTAGACATGTAAAAAAATTTATTGTATTGTACAAGGAGGGGCAAAAGTAATCACCCAATGTTGTTATGCTGTAATTTTTTTTTTAGGAATGAAAATGTTGGGTTCTATACCTTAATTCCAGAATTCAGATAATTTATGTAAACAAAGAAATGTCATTGTCAAAGTGACAGGTTAGTGGTACAAAACATTTTATCATTAAATGTTTACTAAGTAATCATTTAAAATCAAGTTAATTTTAAGAACAATGCAAACAAAATACCGTAGCCAAACAATGTCTTGTGTAGTGTGTCGGAGACGCGCCTTATAATCACTTTAATCAGTCCTTATACGCATTCATCACCATAAGTTTTTCTGTGGCACTCATAGATGTTCGAGGCCGCTTTTTAACAGGCGACCAAAAGTCGGGGGCGGCTGCCTTCGAGGGCCCCGGCTGAGGCTCCATTTGTCAAATAACAAATAAAACTTAACAAACGAACTCAACAAAAACAAGGAAATATAACAAACACCAACAAGATGAAAAACTTAACACGATGATACTATAGCACAATAACAAAATTAACAAACACGCAGCGAAAACGGGAAAAGAAAACGAATGCATTGTTAAGTCGTCAAACAATAAACAACTTTGACATTTTGTTAAACGAAATTTGAAAATGTTTTGTACTCCTACAGTGTTACCAGTATCATAAAATACTTTATACCAGAAAATCTCCTTTTTTTAATAACTTTGTTGAAAACTGAAAATTTATAAAAGTAATTACGGTATGGTATTTTTTAAATTATTATTTCTAAAATCAGTACATAAAAGAGAATCTAACCCTTTTTCCGGCATTTTCAGTAAATTACCATTAATAAAATATTTTTTTGATCTGTTATCCCCTTTGTTTACATAAATTATCTGAGTTAGGAATTTAGGGTATACTTGTGGATTATGTTTATTTAATGTATTAGATTTTTTCCATCAAGTCGAGAAAATGATATCGGTCAAACGGCCGCCATCAGAATTCAGTTTCCATCACTTGCGTCTGAACTTCCGGCGATAGGTTCTCGCATTCCCGTCGGATATTCTCTTTATGGACTTCACCAGTCTTGTTTACATAAACCCGGGAATTCAAGTAAAACCACAAAAAAAGTCTGGAGCGGTCAAATCGGGTAATCTGGCCGGCCAGTGCAAATCGCCAAGCGAGAGATTAGACACCGCGGAAATTCTTCCTTCTGAATATCAGTTGTGGCTCGTGATGTGTGCGCCGTTGCTCCGTCTTGTTGGAACCACATGTCCTCCAGTTCCAATTCATCCAACTGAGGAAGGAAAAAGTCGTTGATCATGGCTCAGTAGCGCTCGCCGTCCACAGTAACGGCAGGGCTAGCGACGTTCAAAAAAATGGAAAATGCCATAAAACGAGACCGTATCCGGTCGAGCCGGTCATCAATTCTCACGGCGGCCACTTGACCGATGTCACTTTCTCGACTTGATGGACAAAAATCTAATAAATTAAATAAACGTAATCCACAAGAAGAACCAAAGATTTTCATTCCCAACAAAAAAAAAAAAACAGCTGATTACTTTTGCCCCACCTTGAAAAGTGAAATCTAGTATCTTTTTTACACGTATACAGATAGTTTTCTCGTGTTAAATGAAATAAAAGACAATAATGGAAACATGTAACGAAAATAGTTATTCATTTATGATATAGGTACTATATTAACAATATAATAACATCATAAAAAATGTTAGACTTTTTGTCAAAAATCAACACATAAACGTAAAGTACAGACTTCTTAATTGAGTATTTGTGTTCAATGTCGTAAAGATTAACTTATTATTTATTGACATTGAGATCTTGTATTTGATACTTGGTAGTTAAATAATTATTTACCTAATTATCAGAATCAACAAAAATTCCAATAAACTGTACTAAATTCGGTAAACTTTGTCAAAAATCAACAAACAAAATCACAAACACAACACAACCACGCCGCACGCCGACTGCCGAACTCAGCTAGCAACCACACACGAGTCCCGAACTCAGCCGAAGTTAGCCGGAAGACGCGCGACAATTCACGAACACTGAGTTTCGGCGCGGCCGAACTTTCGGCTGATTTTTGGCCGAAACCGAAACTGTAGCCGAAACAAGATTTTTTGGCCGAAACTGGCCGAAACTGAAACCGAACCTTCGGTCGGACACTTATGCAAATTAATAGATTTATCGTTTTTTTTTGTTTATGTGCTTAAATCTTGACCAAAAATGGTAAAAATCCAACAGGGTATACTACACTAAAATCTGTAAACAATTGAGTTTCAGGGAAAATTGTAGAGGTATAGGAATTGATTCAGGTACTTCAATACTCTATCGGCATAGTACCTCTTTTTTGACTAACATTTTATTGATGGGCTAAATTATTAGCAGTTATTAGAAAACAAAGTTACTAAGTTATGATTCATACCATCTTTTCCCATTGCCTGAGCTCTTACACCAGCAGGACCACTCTCTACATCAGCAGAAGTAATTTCTTGAATGTACTTTTGTACCTGCTTAACTTGCAATGGTGTAAAAATTGATCTTGTAAACTCAATGATCCCAAAACTTGCATATTTCATTGCCAATTTACGGAAACCAGAAAATGCCAGTATGTCCCTCAACTCTTTCATATTGATATCACTGTATCTGAAAACAACATATTATTATCAGTTATGTATGTGATGACCCTTGTATTTGCTTGTATATTATCTGTAAGTGACAGTCATACTTTTAAAATAAACAATATAAGTAAATACATATGATGAAAAGAATTGGTTTGTATAAAAGATTAGTATTATGTAACCTTTATATGACTTTTAAAATCTAGGTAATATCGATAGAATGATGGTGGCTTCAACATAAACTATTACAATATTATTAATAAACATGGCATAACTTTTTTCCAAGGTTAATACCAGGATTAATCATACAAATTTCAGGATCAAAACTCGGCGTAAAGTTATGCCATGTGTATTAACAATGGCGTTAAAGTGTATGTCAATCCAATTTAACAGAATGGTAAACAAACTTTTTGAGTCTTTTTGTCTGAAACTACTATTAAAAATTAAGTTATTGTTAAAACAAGTGACTATTTTTAATGTTTTAAATAATTCACTATGAGATTGTTTACCTTCCTACTAAATTGGATTAACATACACTTTAATATACCTATAAAGTTTTGTTATTACAGACTGAACCTCACATAAATAGACTGTTCCGTCATATCATTGTGTATCACATGATTTAATCATTTATGTGTATTTCCAACAGGATAAACACTACTATTCATATTTATATGAAATTACTTACTTGTATCCTTCTTTACAGTAGGCTAATATAGCATTTGGTCCCAGAATAACACGACCATCTACTTTAGGAGTTATATGAACACCCAGAAATGGGAACCTTGGGTCAGGCACAGGATAAATGTTAGTTTTAGCTAAATGACTTTTACTTGGAACAAGATATAGGTATTCACCTCTAAATGGGATGATCTTAGGCTCTTCAGTACATCCTGTTAGTACTGCTACTGTATCTGAATGTAAGCCACAGCAAGTGAGAACATACTTTGCATTAACATTACAACATTTATTATCTGATATTATTACAGGATATTCTGCATTCTCAGAGTCTGTAAACTTCTTAACTTCGAAGTTGAGATAGCATACTCCACCACATTCAGCAAAGTCTTGAACATAAGATTTTGAGACTTCAGCCCAGTTCACAACTCCTGTATTAGGTGACCACAACGCTTGTAATCCTTTACAAAGAGGTTCAATCTGTCTAATTTCGTTACTTTCAAGTAATTGTAAGTCTTTTACACCATTTTTAATTCCACGGTCATATAGATCCAGCAATCTGGGTACTTCTTGCCTTTCGGTGGCCACTATCATTTTACCACATTTTAAATATTTTATACCTTTTTCATCACAGTATTTGTATGCCATATCCATGCCTTGTACACATAATTTTGCCTTTAATGAGCCAGGTTTGTAATAAATACCTGCATGAATCACACCGCTGTTATTTCCACTTTGATGGCAAGCAAATTTGTTTTCCTTTTCAATTAATGCAATCTTTAACTGTGGGTGCCTTAAAATGAGCTCTCTAGCTGAAGCAGAACCAACTATACCACCGCCAATGACGACAATATCAAAGTTTCGAGAAGTTTGGTTTAAATATCTGGAACAGAGGATATGAAACTTATTCACGCAGTTTTTATGGTATTAAAATTTAATGTAAGACAATGCACATACAGTAGGTACTTATTAGGTTTTTAGCAGATTCATGTGTCGCAAATATATTAATAATTTCTTACCTGCGATGGGTTCTAGCATCCGTTGAAGTACGTAGTAAAGACTTTCGCAAAATATTACCAGTGATAGAAGAAACTGGTTTAATTGCAGTCATCTTGGAAATACTAAGGTGCATGTGCATAACTATAAATTACTAAGATGAATTAATTAACTGATTCTAAAATTTATCTGCGATTACAGAACATTAGAAAAGACAAACAAACAAGAATTCGATTCTATCTATTGACCGATAGCCGATAGTAACAAACTTTGAATAAACACAATTGGTACTTATCTAGATGGTCTAGCCAGTGTTGTAAATGTAAACAAAAAAACAGCCAAGTGATAGTAACTGAGGATTTCAATAATACACAGTATAATCTTTGAAATGGCCACAATTTCACTTACAAAACAAAACAACCAACTGGAACCAAGAATTATTAGAACTAAACTGAAAACTAAACTAAGTATTCCAATTTCCGTTCCAGTGCACCACAGAGAATATTATAATCCTCATTAATCATTAATCCTGATTAATTATCACATATCTGTGCTGCGCAGTTCCGTAGTGATGTGCAGCAGGACTATTTGTAAAATTGGGGCTTTCAATACCGGTATTCCGGGATCCCGTAATACCGTAATCACGGATATATATTGGTCTTTTTTAATCACGGTATTGATGAGCCAATACCGTGATTACGGTATTACAAACATTAATATAATATTATTGCGGTTTTTTGTAATAAGTAGTAGGAAATTGTAATGTGTGATATAATTTACGATTACACTTGTTTTCGCTATTTTTTTTCTTGAGGGTCTCTAGCCAATGATGGGGAAGTAAAATACTTAACCAAAGCTAACTATTTATACTACACTAATATCATGACTACCTGCAACAACAGCACTAAAGGCGACCCCTAGTGGGACGAGCATGAGGCTTAGGGCGTTCGGGGTGAGGAGAGACAGCTTGATGAAGGCTGAATTATCGGTGTGACAGCGGAGTCTGAAGAGAAGACCGGCTCTACGATAGGAGTACTTGGTGGATCGTGACCGGTGGCAGTGGGACGACGCGACGGGCCTCGCCGGCGAGGACGGTAAACCGGACGACGGCGGACGTTATGTAGCTAGTGTTCTGGTAGATTTACTCGCCTCCTGGAGGAGGATAATTTCGTCATCGGGCTCTAAAAGTGTGTGCCTCTGGGACGGCGTACTTTACGGATGAGAGAGGGATTGTAGTCGGTTGCTGCAGCGACTAGGGGGTTCGACTGGCGTAGGGCAGTGTCGAAGTAACGCTTGGAAATGCGTTTGAGATGTTGCCTGATGGCCGGCATTTATAGATCAAAAAAATTCTGACGAATTGAGAACCTCCTCCTTTTTGAAGTCGGTTAAAAATGGAGTTGATCGTTGCGCATGGACCATGGGGCAGCCACGGCTTTGCTCAGCACTTGACTCTAGAGGGTTTGGAAGGATTTGAAGCGGGAAAGCTTAACGTGTGCGACCACGACGCTAGCGTAAGTCAAGATGGGGCGGACGCACGTCACGTAAGTGACACTTTACTGCGCGCTGTAAGGATGCGCTGGAGGCAACCGACTGAGAAAGAGGGCGGGCGCGCACTGTTTTGATGTGGTCTCTGAAATTCAGATGGTGGTCGAGGGTAACCCCCAGGCATTTGGCTTTCATCTCCCAAGGGATCTGTTTGCCGAACATGAAAACGGGATGGATGTGGGTGAGGAAATCACCGTATCTCTCGAAAAGCATTTTTTCGGGATTTATCTCTATTATCCATTTCCGGAACCAGACCCCGAGGGCGCCGGCTGCGGTTTGGAGGGTCGGAGTAATGCTGTCGAGACTCCTACCGGAATAGTATATGACCGTGTCGTCTGTCTGAGCCGGGGGCTTTCCTAGTTTTAAGTTTTCTCACTATCGAGCGGACCTCGTCCACAGTGATGGTGGGAAGGGGGTCGTCAGGGTCTTCATCGGGAGGGGGGCGGCTCTACGTTCGACCTCGCGATCCACATTGGAAAGATGGACCTGGTCTGCGGGTTGGGTGCTGGGAGTGCATTGGGCTTCTAGACTGTCGGCTAGATATTCGGTTTTTCGTTTCGTTGGGACGATTGAGAGGGGGAATTGAAGGTACACAATCGGATATTAGATTTCGTTTTTGTTTGATTACATTTCCAGAAATAATAATACCTATTTTGATTTTAACATGATGACATTTAGATAATAATAAGTGTAGATCTCTTTAACATTGTACTTTGCAAAGTCTATGTGAAATGCCTACGTGCAAAATGACCAGATTTAGTTTAAGTTTTGATTACGATTCTTCGATTTAATCAATCAATACCAAGTTGATACTAATAAGAGAGTTTTGTGTTATTATTTTCAGAAAGTAACCATAGTAAAGACTGATTCTAAAATAAAAACACGTATTCTAATGGTTTTATTAATGTCCTAATTGAATTTGTGTTCAACGGTATTGATCACACTAATACCGGTATTGAAAAAATCCGGTATTTGAAAGCCCTAATTTGTAATAATCGATACAAAATCGACTAATTATAAGTATTTGTCAACGTGGAACGGACGTCTAGAGTGCGCGCAAGATAAGTCTGCGCGCGGCCGAAATCGGAGCTAATCATGATCCACCAAAGTGTGTGCCGTTTTATTAATTTTGATAGTAGAACTACCTGATTGTAGGAATGTTTAACGGGAAAAATATGTTTAGCGATAAAAAAGTTAAGCTTTTTAAGCGGTAATTTCAACTTTTGCGATCAGGGCAACGTTTAGAACGCCCTCAGACGCGCGCAGAGTTATCTTGCGCGCACTCTACCGTTAATTAACCAAATTTATGGTTAGCTACCTATAAAATGCAGTTATTAACGGTTAATTATCCGACTACGACAACGAAAAAGGGTAAATATTTTACGGTATGATTTTTTTTACTGTGTAGTCAACCCCTAGGTTTTTTTTTTTTCTAGTTGACTGCTGTAGGCTTGGATGAAGTATCTATAAAGGCTGTAGGTCGTCCTAGAGTGCGCGCAAGATAACTCTGCGCGCGACTGAGGGCGTGCTAAACGTTTCCATGATCGCAAAAGTTCAAATTACCGCTTTTTAAGCTTAACTTTTTTATCGCTTAACATAATTTTCCCGTTAAATATTCCTACAATCAGGTAGTTCTACTATCAAAATTGATAAAACGGCACACACTTTGGTGGACCATGATTAGTTCCGATTTCGGCCGCGCGCAGACTTATCTTGCGCGCAGTCTAGGGGACGGTTTCTAGAGTGCGCGCAAGATAAGTCTGCGCGCGGCTGAAATCTGAACTAATCATGGTTCACCAAAGTGTGAGTCGTTTTATCAATTTTGATAGTAGAACTACCTGATTGTAGGAATATTTAACGTGAAAATTATGTTAAGCGATAAAAAAGTTGAGCTTAAAAAGCGGTAATTTGAACTTTTGCGATCACGGCAACGTTTAGCACGCCCTCAGTCGCGCGCAGAGTTATCTTGCGCGCACTCTACGTAACCGGGCAGTTATTCTGCCGTCGTATCAGAGAACACAGTAACTTTGAAAAAGTCGTTTCGAGAAAAACGCGCCTAAAGTTTTTTTGAAACTATGTTCGATTGTGACAAATTTATGAAAGTTAGCAACCTAACTAGAATGTAGAGCGATGAAAAAAACTTTGCGCTATTGAATGGGTATTTTTATATTATAAGTATCTTTAAATATTTCGTTATAAATACATAACTATGTTCTTGTTGGTAAAAAAAAATAAGTAAAAATTGTTCTACTAGACTAAATGACAGTAACTGACACAGTTACTGTGTACTAGCTAAGATTTACGAAATACTGTGATTAAGCTATGTAAAGATGCTGTTTAATTCTTTACTTCATCACAGTAACTGTTATTTTGCTGTGTTATAATCTAATTTACTTAACGAAAGGAGATGTTTGATTTTGGGCCACCACTATGTACAGTATATAGAAAAATAAGAAAAAAATAGGGGATTACCATAAAAATACAAATAAATTAATTTGAAGAAGAGTACAATTGTACTGGAATTATTATTTGGGGACGTTTTTTAATATGTTAACCCTTTTTTTCTGGTAGCCATGACAGTTGTGTTTGACAATAACATGAGTTTGACAACTTTGACAGTCCTAGGTTTCGTGATGTGTGTATGACACAATCGAGTACAACAGTTATATTACTATTTCAATATAATTATAACGAAATCCAAGTATTTTCGTCTATAAACAACGTAGATAGGATATGTAAGTACACAAGAAATATACATTATGGGGTCAATGACATGTCAACAGTTGTCAAAATGACATTTCACATAATTTCGATCCACCATATTTTTGTGTGTTGTGTTGCTCTCCTTGACCAATTTAACTTGAATTTACAATTAAACAAAGTAAAATTATAGAAAATTAACATTAAAAAACGGTTACTTTAATGTATAACTATATTTCCATATTGTGTACATGGTGCTGGCCCAGGCTCCATACATTTCTGAAACATCTCCTTTAGTTAACTGTGAATCTAGTAAGTCAAATTACTGTATTTTAACTTAAACCGATAAAAGCTAGCGATGATTGTCTAATCCAGTATTTTTTATTAAGTACTGTGTTATAGACTAAACTTTGCAAATTTTTGTATTAAAAATGATATAATTTTCTTTACTAAAATGTATCGAAATAGCATGAACATGGTCCAGGTAAATGAAACGAATAATTACTAAATGTTAAAACAGCTAAACTAAACAAATCCGTCTCAAACTGAATGCCTTTCTAGGCTTTAACATTAAATAATAATTTTATAAAAGTATTTTTAATCACATTTCGGAAAAAGCAGCGACCAAAAAAAAAAAAATTTGCAACCTACTAACAAATTATAATTATGTCTAGTTAAGACTTTACTTATTAAACAAATGAGATCGATCAGTCATAACATTTTAAAATAATTATAAAAACAGTTACGTAAGAAATATAAATACTTAACACAAAATCTCTTATTTGGTAGCTCAGCCTTTTATGTTACGACTTTTTAAAACTAATATTGTTCGTACAAACTAACTTTACTTATTACGTGATGAAGAGACGATGGTATTAAACTTCTTTAGTTTTATGGAGTGAACTATCACTGAAGAGATCTTGCATTATTTACATAATTATATAAGGCTTTCGAAAAACAACAAATTAATGTTTAGATAAACTCAACAAAAGATCCAGTTTACAAATACAAAATTATATAAAATTTCACATTATTAGGGAATCTTATTCACAGCCATCTTCGATTTCTGTACACAGATCCAGAGCCATATCATTTGTGGGTAATTCACTCCAAAATATAAGGCGACTACACAGACTAGATAGGGATACAATCAGACGGCGCACTCCTTAACAAAAAAATGGACATTTTGCTTATCTGTGGACCTCATTCCTAGGCTCGCAAATTTTTTACTTTTTAATTGTGGGCGTATCAGTTTTCAATAAACTAACATGAACATAAGTCTTTTAAGCTAATATTCGTGTAGATTCGAATACAGGTCTTTTGAGCTCTATATTTTTGCTGTACGTAGCTCTTTATTGATTTACTAGTTCTTGTTGTATTTCAGGATAATAAACAAAGAAAAGACAATGCATTTTGTGACTGTAAAATATATTTATTTTTTAATTTTACAACTTACTAAACCAAACCGTGTAGGATAAAGTGGCTGGTACTGTTTTACTGTATACTCCAATGCAGTTCTTAACCTAAAACAAAGTAAATCACCGTTATTAAATTATTAATACCTTTAAAGATAGACGAGTGGAAAGAAGTGTAGATACCAGTTAAAAAAATACATACATATATGTCATGGTTGTTTAATGATTTGTTTGTATTGCTATTGGACACATAATGCAAATATTTACATAAACTTGCCATGAAAAGTAATGCTGTTAAGCATTGAATGTTGAAAGTTTTATAATAATATCATTAGAGACCCCAGCATTGCAACTGACTAAAACTATTGGTTCTCCTGACTCGTGCTATTGGTTTTAGTCTGCAGTAATTAAATACATACATACCTTCATCTATTTGATTTTTTCAGGAACCAAGTGTTGATCATTTAATTTATGAAGCAATCTCACATTATTGTGACTGCAGTCCTTTGTATACATATACATCCACTATGTTACTCCATTTGGTGATTATTATGTTTTACATTATTTGTGAGGAAATTATTTCGAATTCCTTTTATCCGGTAAGGTGGGGCGTAGATTATATTTAATGAATCACCATTCATTACAATGACACCATCTGGAAGAAGAAAAAAGATTAATTAATTATGTTTTTTCCATGATGTACAGTATTTTACATAATGATGTTCCTGCACATGCTTCTTATTCACACATAATTGCATCTTGAACTTTATTTAAGTTTATGTTCAATTATTAAGACTTTTAGTTAAAAATACAAATAATGGTTGGTTGTAGTTTATTATTCACTCTTACACACATTAGTAGGTAGCACTCACCACCAATTATTTCACTAGCATCAGTTTGGTCACTCCTTCGTCCTCCAGCAGACTTTTCATTGATGATTGAAAGACCGAGCCTTGATCACCGAGCTATTGGTAGTCCTTCCGGCATTGGAAACTCTTGATGCAGGACTGCATTGAAAATTAAGTTGTTGCAGTTGTTGGAAAGTCAAGCCCTGTGAATGTTCCAACTTGATGCACTTTATCCAAGAGTCGTGTTTATTATTTGAAAAAACAAGACGGCCTTTGCACTTCTTTGACAACCTACAACACTTATTGCACGTAATTGCGGCTTTTCAAGGTATATTAAAGTAAGAATATTTAGAAGTTAAGCTAAATACGTAATTCTAAAAGGTTATTTATTATTTTGTTAGTTTGACAGATCAGTCCATAGACTTCATAGAATAGAGGTAAACGTGACGTCATAGCATCACGAAGGCGTCAAAGGGGCGGAGTATGACTCAGAGGGGATGAGGTAGTTGTCAGAGTCTAATAAAGAGCCATAGAGACGACGGTCGAAAATTTTTCTTCGCAGTGAAGCCCCCGTGGGCGACTAGAAGGCATGAGTGGTTCCAGTTTGCCAATACCAGCATTTTTTAATTGTGTGCCAATTCCTCGCGGGGAAGATTTTAAGACAGGACAAGGAACACCACTTTTTTAACAGTTCGCTTTCAAAAACTGTAATTCAGTATACTTAATTGTCTTCTTGAAATCACTTTTTAATATACATTTAAGCTGTAAGAATTTCGTTTGCCTTGTACTTCTACCAATTCACGCAAATAAATTCTAGGACATACCTAGTTTCTTGAGGCGTTGAGCAGATGAATGGTCTTCGAAATTAGCGAAATTGTTAACGGTCATAACCTTGACGTCGACTTTTCCAGAGTTGGATGATTTGACAACATTCTCAAAATCATTAAAATCGTATATTTTTGGTTTGCGCTTCATTAAAAATTCCACTTGGTAATGGAAGGAATCAACTGACATGAAGCTGTGCCCTGGCTCGAAGTATTTAAAGGTTTTAGTCTTTTTCGATATTTCATCGCTGTTGATTATGTAAATTAAAAAACAAAATAGCATCCACCACTTATTTTGAGAAGCACAGTTATCAGTCCAAATAATTATGTTAATAACATCTCTCTTGTATTTAAAAACTGGTGGAAAGTGCTGGTCATGTCTTCTGCTCTACGTCCACACACAGCTTCATGCCAGATGACGGCAAGTGATTTTAAATTTGCTTGATTGCCAACAGGCAAAACCCAGCTAAAACCCAGTAAATATTGTTTCCGCGCTCGAAAGGTCTAGGCAAAAAAACAGTAAGTAGTTAAATAATGTTATTTTGTCAAGGAACTTAAATAATCGATTGCCAGCATAATTCTCTTATATATCACAGTATCTTAGGTACTGTATTGTTGCCGGGTGATATAATTATAATCTTGAAATCTTGAACTAATCTATAACACAGTATTTGGAAAAAATGCTGTGTTTTAGACTAGCAAGAGCGTTTTACTGTGTTCTTATCCATTACAGACCCACCATACCCCTAGCCATACCCCTGGTGGTACGGTGGGTACTATCAATTAAAACTATACCACCGACTAATAGTGTTGTCAATATCTACCATCTACGAACTGTTAAAAATACTTCTTTTCTTTTTCGTAAAGAAAAAACTTATTTACCGTTTGTTCCCACTAGTTCTACTGAACAGTTCTACGGTAGAACTAATGGGATTTTTTTTCTCACTAGTACTACGATATTAGGTGTAACAAAATAGTAGAACTATTGGGATTCTCTATTCCCACTTGTTCTACTGAACAGTTCTACGGTAGAACTAATGGGTTTTTTTTTTCTCACTAGTACTACGATATTAGGTATACTTAACAAAATAGTAGAACTATTGGGATTCTCTATTCCCACATGTTCTACCGAACAGTTCCACGGTAGATCTAATGGGAGTTTTTGCAACTAGTGGGAGTCTCTATTCCCACTTGTTCTACCTGTTCCATCGGAATTATTCCACTTTGCCCCACCAGCCGCTACACTGGTGGGGCAAAGTGGAATAATTCTAATTTTGGAGTGGAATTTGCCCCACCAAATTTAATTTTAGTGGGGCAGGGTTGGCGCTGGAATTTGTGTAAGTAAGTATGCTGTATTTTTTTTTTGGAAAGTAACGTATATCCTAGTAAAATGTAAACTTGTGACTTAGTACATAGGTAGTGTTTTTAAATAAAAGTACAGAAATAATTGTTTGAATTTTTTTTTTACTTTTTTTTCTGGAAGGAAAGTAGGAAGTACTTAAAGGTAAAATTTTAAAGCGTGTAGGTACTTCAACCATTAGTGAGCTAAGTAGTATCGCATAAGCAGCTACTTCCAGTTCATTTCTGTTTTCCTGGTAGTTATAGGTATAGAACATGACAGTTATAGGTAAGATAAAGGTCAGTTTTAATTTAGACTTCTATCGATATATTTTGTATATTTCTGTCATCCTGGTACTTTTCAAAACAACAAATGATTCAATTTCAAAGCCTGTATTTTTACCATTATTGAGCTAAGTAGTAAGTTGCTTTTAAGCACCTAGCTCCAGTTCATTTCTGCTTTCCGGGTAGTTTTAATAAATAAATAGTTTTAAAACGTCTATCGATATCATTTATTACGTATCCTTTCACTAATACGAGTATAATAAGGTCACTCATTATGATAAATACTAAAAAATAATTACGCACACAGCAAATAATTTTCATGTGTGTCCTTCACTATGGTGGTATAGTTTGAAAAAATAAAATACCCACCGTACCACCAGGGGTATGGTCAGGGGCCCACGGTACCACCAGAGGTATGGCCAGGGGTATGGTGGGTCCGTAACGTTCTTATCTAAAGTTTATTCCTTACGGTATTTATTGTTTGTTACCATTAACACAGTAACCTCTTACTTACTGTTTTCAAGTTATGTAATACCTACATGCTGTGTTTCGTTCTATTATTTGGTCTTAGTTTGTAAAAGTTACTGTGTTTTTAGTAATCGTATCTCTGGAACCAGAAGTGCTAAAAATACACCGAAAATTTTGCCGGGTAGAGTTCAGTCTCGTTGTTACGGTAATAAAAAAAAAGTGAGAACATAGTAAGTTAAGATACTGTGTTTTCTATTACGACGGCAGTATTGGCGTGACCTGAAGGGTCTCCAGCCAATGGGGGGAAGTAAAATACTTAACCTAAGCTAACTACTTGTACTACACTAACATCATGACTACCTGCAACAACAGCACTAAGGGCGACCCCTAGTGGGACTCGGACCTCGGCTTAGGGCGTTGCTGGCGTGGACATAGGGGGGGGGGAGACAGCTTGATGGGGGCTGAATTATCGGTGTGACTGCGGAGTCTGAAGAGACGACCGGCTCTACGACGGGAGAGCTCGGTGGATCGTGACCGGCTCAACTCCTAGGTGAAGTGATAAATCGATATGCGAAAGATAAAGATTTCATTTAAGATTTTATAAATCATACATATTTAAAGCGACATTATATACATAACCCAGCTTTAAATATGAGTAAATTAACGTAAACGTAAATAATTTAACAAAATGGTTTACTCAGCATGAATGCTATCAATTAAACGCACGTCGGCTGCCTTAGAGCCCAAATATACGTCCGATACTTGCCTCCGATAGTCGGTTCCGATAGTCTGATCAGACTATCTGAAGGCCTCCGCGCCATACATTTGTTTAAACATGAATTACACGTACGATCGGACTATCGGATCGGATGTCAGAATCGTAAGCATCGTCCGGGCGTGCGTCGCTTCCGATCCGATTGTCTGAAGGCGCGCGGCGCGTACATTTGTGTAGACGTGAAATACACGTACGATTTTTCTTTCCGATTCGTCATTAGAAAAGTGAGCATCGACAAGTACGGACGTAGTTCTAGGTACGACTACGGATATTTATCCGACTGCGAGTTAATAGGACGGTACTGTTTTGCTTATATATCAGACCTCGTGTCGAAAAGGGTTGTACTATTTTCAGTTTTGATTATTTATCAGATTGCGAGTTGCGAGTTTGTTAATCACAAGCGCAATACCCATGGACGTACAACTCTTTTTTATACGTCCATGGCAATACCATTGATTGAAGTACGATCAAAAACAAGAGTAACAAGTGATATTATAAAATTAACAAATTCAGTTGCTTAGAAACACACTTTTCGTCTAATGCTATATACTTCAATACTTACCATCATTAAAAAAAGGTAAAACAACGGAAAAGTGTGAGTTGCACTCGCGCCCTGAGGGTTCCGTACCTTTATTAGGGTGTTAAAAAATTTGCTTAAAATGATTTTCTGATTTATTCCTTAATATACCAAACACATGGCCGGTGCGTCGCTTTTCTTAGCCGAACTTGGCTCGACCTACTGCCGCGTGACAGAAAACAAATGAAACCAGAAAAAATCGGACACGAGAATCGTACGTGTATTCAGGAATCCGATCAGATAGTCGGATCCAGCTCCCGGAAGCATGTATCGGACGTCTATTTTGACCCTTATTCGCTCTTTCCCGCTATACTGGCCGCGATCGCCCGCCGTGTCCGTGTGTCGGCTGGGGACGGGCCACTTCGTACCCCGCAACCCGCCCCCTTTCCGCCATTTGAAGCTGTCATCATCGCGCAACTCGCGATACACATTTCACGCCACTAGCGGCATATAGCAGTGGTATTTAACCGTAAAAAGCATAAAATGCGGTTAATTAACCGTTAATAACGAAAAATGCATTTTTAACCGCTTGGTTAAAATCGTTAATAACCGGCTTCGCATCTATAGTCTAGACGCAGATATACTATATAAAAATAGAATAGACGACGTAGAAAAAGAGAATTCTTTATTTTAGTAGCCACCTTACAAAGGAGATCGGACGGGTGTGGCCCAAGTGGCGTCGGAGCATGGCGTATATTTTATTTGAAAGTTCATTACCTAAGCTTACTTTTTTTGTATGGGTACAAAAAAATCTATCCAGGGAGAAAAAAGTTATAGTGCATATTAAAATACTCATCTATCGAGCTATTTTCAACTATTTAATCAATTAAATCTATTTCTTTTAACTTAATATGGTATGTTTGCTGTTGTCTAACATCTATGATGACTCAGGTGCGTGGTGCTTTTTGCGCCAACATTAGAAATGGCAATGAAAGCAATTAAACACAGCCGGTAAACAGTGGACGAATAACAGAATAGGTAACGCAGTTGAAACAATCACATCGAACAGCAGCGAGCGGAGAGAGTGACTGCCAGTGACTTGAGCTGATCCCGTCATCCTGATCATGGAGCGGAGGGAAGGGAAACGCACTACCGCTGCGCCCGCGTTGCTTTTTCTTTGCCTTTGTATCATTTTTGTCTCTTTCTAATGTTGGAGCAAAAAGTACCACGCACCTGAGTCATCATAGATGTTAGACAACAGCAAACATACTTACCATCATCATCTGCCTAGCCTTTTCCCAACTATGTTGGGGTCAGCTTCCAGTCGAACCGGATGCAGCTGAACATCAGTATTTTACATGGAGCGACTGCCTATCAGACCTCCACAACCCAGTAACTGGGTAATACGATACTCTTGGTAAGACTGGTTGTCAGATTTTCTGACTTCTGATCAACAGTAGGTAACGACTGTCAAAAATCTACAAATGACAGCCGGGACCAACGGCTTTACGTGCTTTCCGAGGCACGGAGGAAACTCGCTATGGTAAATGGTCACCCATCCACAGACCAACCTCGGCAAGCGTGGCTTAACCCGGAAGATCGGTCTATGCGGCTGTAATTATTTAGCCACGAGCTCCTCATCCTCCTCACAGCAAACATACCATATTAAGTTAAAAGAAATAGATTTAATTGATTAAATAGTTGAAAATAGCTCGATAGATGAGTATTTTAATATGCACTATAACTTTTTTCTCCCTGGATAGATTTTTTTGTACCCATACAAAAAAAGTAAGCTTAGGTAATGAACTTTCAAATAAAATATACGCCATGCTCCGACGCCACTTGGGCCAGAGCCCAAACAAAAATGTCCGATCTCCTTTACAATAATATCTAAAGCTAAGATCAAGTATATATTAAAGCTTTTTATTATTTTAACTTCAAAAAGGATAAATAATCACTATCGTGAGCTTTAATAGGCTTTAATTAATAACTAGCTACTGTTATGCTAGAGTGCGCGCAAGATAACTCTGCGCGCGACTGAGGGCGTCCTCAACGTTGCAATCATCGCAAAAGTTATAATTACCGCTTTTTAAGCTTACATTTTTTATCGCCAAGCACATTTTTCCCGTTAAACATTTCTACAATCAGGTGGTTCTATTCAAAATTAATAAAACGGCACACACAGACACACTTTGGTGGACCACGATTAGTTCCGATTTCGGCCGCGCGCAGACTTATCTTGTGCGCACTCTATAGTAATCTGTGATATATATATGCTCTAAGGTGATATAAGACCTGGCTTTTTGCTTTAACTTCACTGTGAACTTCACCACAGACACAGAACTAGATAGGAACTTCACTTGTATTGTATCCTTAACTATTTTTTTTATAGTCTGTGAACTTCACCAAACTTGTGTTTTGTTTTGTTGTTTGTTTATTGATAGCGTGAGATCTAATTTACATAGGTTTATATCCAACGTGATATTTGTTGTAAAGTTAAATATTGTTATACATTCTTACGACAATGTCCACTGAACAATTCTGTGTCAGTTGGGTTTCTTATAAAAATACTATTTCAAAAGGATTCTCGCGCTTACAGCAGGTTTTGTAAACATTATATTTCAGTTTCTTAATTACACAACTGAAAAGATTTTGTAACGTATTAATTGATTAACTAATAGTGCGAAGATGAGACACTATAGTACCTAAATAACATGTTATAAGATTATAACTATAACATAATTATTTAAATATAACTATCATCAATTTATTCATGACACTTTAAGTAAACAGAATATGATATTCAGTAGTGTTTTCAGATAGGATTTTGATCTTTTGTATTTAACAGTGTTCATATGTAGGTATAATTCACGATTCTACATACAAAATTACATTATGTTATACAAATTACAGAATGGTGAATTTGTTGACATGACTTTAGCTGCCGAAGGCCATTTGGTAAAAGTTCATCAAAATATAGTGGCACTTGCCAGCCCATATCTTAAAGCAATGATACAATCTGTTTCATGTCAGCATCCCATTATATTTCTGAATGTAAGTATAAATACAATTTTATAAATAACTCATCAGTTATTCAGGTATCTTTAATTTGTTACTCATTTAGAGCTCTCAACTATGCAGATTAGAATATTGCAGCCTTTACAAAAAGTTAGCTTGTGACTGTAATGACCTTCTTTTCGCGCCAGTGACACTGTTGCTCATCACTAGCTAGCCATAATAACTAGGTATATAATCAGAGATTTTCTGATTACCTAAGAGATTTGTAGAACTACTAAGGTTTTAATTTTTAACTTGATAAAGAAGATGCATGGTCCACCTTAAGAGTTTTTGTGAAGTCTTTATTGTCCCCAAAACAAAATGAATTTTATCATTTGGCATTTTACCTATTAGTGTTTAACTCACTAACTTTAGTGCTAATTGTTTGAAAAATAACTGTGTTTTGATCTAATTATAAGTTGGAAGTAACATTAGCTTTGAGATAAAGAATTAACTTTTTTTCGAATTGACATTGACTGCCTCATTGGTCTAGCGGTCGCAAGCGCGACTGCTGAGCGTGAGGTGCTGGGTTCGATCCCCAGGTCGGGCAAAGTGTTATTAGGTTTTTCTGTGTGGAATTTCTCAGTAGCAGCCCGGAGTCTAGATTTGTGCCCGGTCGATGGCAATAGGCTCGCCCTCTATTACAGGGAACGTAAACATAGCGGCAAAATATGTGTGTGGTACACCTCTGCCAACCCTTTGTCGAATACAGGCGTGAGTTTATGATAAAGAATATTCCATTTAAGTATCTTCAGAAATTTGATGTCTTTTCATCACTTGTGATGAAACAGAGTCTGAACCAAGCATGTTTAAAATAATAGTTTTAGGCACAGTTTTTTATAGATCTTAAGCATTGCAACCATCAAAAATCTCAGATACCATTAAATTTTTATACATTAAAATGTATAAAAAATTTAATGGTAAGTATGTAGGTACATCACTGGCCTTTTGTTTTTTCAGACATTGGGAAATTCAGTCATTTCGAATTTCAGGCATTCTGGGATTAAGGCAAAATGAGATTTAGGCAAAATTATAAGAAGGCATAATGAAATTAGGTCCGTATGAACCGCACACTTTTTGGGACACTATCTGTTATGTTTCAATACCTATTCTTCTGCAAATCCTTAAACATGGCAAAAATATGTTTATGATTAATTAATTCTAAAATATGGAAAATAAAAGGGCCTAACATTCACAATAGAATCATAGGATATATCTATATCTGAAAATGTCTATGTACCATGTACTGAAATTTGAGGAATATTGGTTTTTGGAGAAGGAATATGCTCTTAAATTCATTTTCATTTTATTTTATCAAGAACAATACTTCTGATAGTTTTATCATTCTATTCATTTATTTTCTTTACAGAACATAAATCATGAAACACTTGGTTTCATATTGGAATATATTTATACTGGCGAAGTAAAAATACAAACAGATGTGATACCTGTGTTTATAGAAGCCTGCAAAGCATTGTGTATAAATGGGGTTGAAAATTTAATTTTACCAAAGGTATAATTTTTTACTTTCTATGTAGTTTTAATTGAATAAGTTTCTTACTTAACATCTTCATTTGTAAGTAAATGAATGCATTTAAAACTTTTCAGAAAATAGAATCAGAACCCCTTTCAGAAGAGCTGAAGCCTGTCATTGAAAGGTATGGTTCTATAAAAGTTTTGATTTTGACAATATTAAAAGTTCCACTTTTTAGGGTTCCGTACCCAAAGGGTAAAACGGGACCCTATTACTAGGACTCCACTGTCCGCCCGTCCGTCCGCCTGTCACCAGGCTGTATCTCATGAACCGTGATAGTTAAGACAGTTGAAATTTTCACAGATGATGTATTTCTGTTGCCGCTACAACAACAAATACTAAAAACAGAATAGATAATGGTACGGAACCCTTCGTGCGCGAGTCCGACTCGCACTTGGCCGGTTTTATACCTTGCAATAAGTACCTACTTACATTAAACAGATCACTGTTTTTATTAGATTTGGTATACTTTTTATTACATAACAGTTTATTATCTTTTTAGAACTATAACACCACAGGATAATAATTTTGCAGCACACATCACAATTAACAGTGACAACACCGCCAACTATAATGTTGAAGTAATACCAATTGATAATGCCACCACACAAGAACAAACACTGCCTATTACTTCTCTTGATGATATAGAAATTAATTATGAATCTGAAATTTGTACTGCAGTAAACAATGAAACAATGTACAAGCAAAATATTACATTTCCTATTATTTCGTTGGAGAATGAAGTAACAGATTTTGAACCTGTAAATAGTCCAGTAGTTGATAGAACGGAAAATCGAAGTAAAAGTTTAATAAACAGTGATCCTAATACCACTGATCAGAACCAGCCAGTTATGTTATTGAATCTGAGTACGAAAGAAATGCAACCAAAATTTAAATCAGTTAAAACCTTTCCACCTAGTATAAGAGACAAAGGTATGTTTTATTATATTACTTAGAAACTATTCACGTTGGGACGGTCGCACGGACAGTTTTATGGACTTCGGTCATTTGCGAAAAATTCGATTGTGAATTTGTCGCAAAGCGGACCGTACGGTCAAAGTCATGTCGTATACTTAACCGTTAAAAAAGTGATCGAACCGTGCGATAATCGACGGTCCATACGACCATCCTACGCGTGAGTGGCTCCTTTTCCATTTGTATAACAAAACGAAAATACTTGGAGACGATTGTGATTCATTTCGTGGCGCTATAACGCGCCCCTCACAATTCAGTGTACATCAAGAATATCGGTAGGTACTGGCTGCGTAGGCATCTAGGCATACGCGTCGCGCTTAGAGCGGGCAAGAATTTTGGCGCGAAGTAAATACTTCGCGCCAAAATTCTTGCCCGCTTTATTCTGGAAGCTAAATAGCTTCCAGAATAAAGCACTTATTTATAGCAAAGATTCAAGTATGTCCAACAATGCAAACTGGGTCTAGTCTAATTTTTGCTTAATTTGTTTTAGGTAGGTACCTACTTTTTAAACTGTAACATTTGTTTCAGACAAAGCGCAACATTATACGATTTCTAACCGAGGTTCATTACAATTATTATTGAACCGCTACATGTACTATTGCCATCATCATTCTTGTGGAGGTCGCAAGCGGCGGTGGCGATGTGTAGATTACAGAAAACTGCATTGTCCAGCATTTATTGACACGGACGACGATCATATAACGCATAGGTAAATATTATGAAATGAAAGTAGAGACATAATTAGGTACCGAAATAGCCACTATTCGTATGTATACCGGTTTAATAACCCATACTGGCTGAACTGATGCTTAATAACATAATCATCAGTTCAGCATTTTACATACGTATTTTTATCTAACTTTTCTTTAAATAAAAATGAAAAAAATTTAAAACTATTAATAATTACAGGTCGGAAGCTCACTCTCACTCATACCACGACAGTAAAATACTGAGAAAGTTTAAATCCAAATCAGTATTTACTTCATTATCACAAGCTGAAGAAAAAATTACCACTTACAAAGAAAAAACACCGAAAGTATCTATATACAAAAAGCGTCCAATGAGTGAACAGACATATTTTGATAATTGGTAATATCTGCATGCACCATCAATTCACCAATCAGATGAATCGTGAAGTCGGGTCTACATAATTACATTCCTTAGAAAGTTATGCTGCTCCCACACCGAGGGCATAAAAAATGTTATAATACATTTTACAATATTTGCTATACAATGTGTAATTGAAATAACGCAAAACCTGAAAGTAGTTTGTTCAGCCCCCCTATTCACAACCCTTTTGATAAGCAGCTGTCGACCGATTCAGTTTGTTATCTCATTCCCTCTACGAATCGTTCGGCAACTGACTAATCGAATGGTTTTGAATCAGGGGTAGATTCGAAGGGAGAATCGATTTAAGTAATTTCTTACGTAGATTATATTATTTCAAAATGTCTTTTAAATTACCTCGCGCACCATTTACCTAGACTACCTAACTTCAATACGTATGTTGTAAGTAATATAATATAAGCACAGACGCCGCGCCGTCAAGCTTATTTTCAGGGAGGTGCATGTGTATCTGTCGTGGCCATATCTTAGAGTTGATCACTTCATGATGTGGCCGGCCATTTCATGAAATGGTTGTATTTCATGATATGGCCAACTAAAACTGGCCATATCGTTTAAACGTCAACGTTTAATGATATGTCCATCCACGTTTGGCCATATCATTAATGTAGGGTTTCCAAGATATTCAAAGGTTAAATAAAAAATCCAAATAAAGGAAGCACGTACCATGCAAGCAAAAGAGTAGACTACGGAATTTCGACGCACAAAACATCGATGCACGTTATCGCGAAAGTTTAATAGCTTGATTCACCAACAAATAAGGGGATCTGTCATTAGTCACTGTTCTCACCTAACCTAACCCAAATGATTCAATATACCTACTAAATAGTAAACTTTCGCAGTAACGTGCATCGATATTTTGTGCTGTGTTCTGTAGTTTGGTAGGTTAACCAGATAAATAAATCGAACAAATTAAATTCTATGAAAAGTTCACCCGCAGTTACCATGAAGTCATATTTTGAAATCCAATAATAGTCCATTAATTTTCGTTGCGTGGTCACACTACTTTACTTATTATTATTAGCTTTTTTGTCAGAATAATTGTCCGCCGCCATGATGCAACACAAAAACAAAACGATATCAGCGCCTCTAACAGTAGATAATGTAACTAATTTTATGATTATGATCACTAATGTTTAACCAGATCATGAAGTAGCCGTGCGTTTAGCTGATCATATCGTCAAACGCTGATTATTCATTGATCTGGCCAGGCCATGTCATGTTATGGGCAGCGGGTATTGGCCATTTCATGAAATACAACCATTTCATGAAATGGTCGGCCACATCATGAAGTGATCAATTCTATGATCTGGCCACAACATATCTATACAATAAACTATTTAGCTAGGTACACACGGCAGCGATTTTGACCGACGGCGACTCGCTGGCGATGCCAAAGGTGGTGTGTGGACGTTAATATTAGCAGCGATTTAATGTCGCTAGCAATGCGGCGCGGTGATCTAATCGCTGCAAATCTGAAAATTCGTTAGTAGCCAGCGACATCGCTACTGTGTGTACGTAGCGCAAGCGCACGCAGTGACTTTCAACCTGGCGGACCTACGTAAATAATCACGTGCTTTTGTGAATTCTTAGAAGTATACAGAGATTTACCTTCATTGTGGATGGTTTCTGTAAAGAGTACAGAGATTTGAAGTCACAAAGCTATGAGATTTTAGTCGAATTTTTTTTAAGGAAGTGGAGACAAAAGATTGCGTTCGTTACATACGTACATTTTTTTTTATAAAGCATACAGCTGCTAACGCTGGCAAAACTCGTTGCCTTTCTAAAGACATTACAAAGAACCGAGCACACTAGGACAGGTAAGATTTTATGAATATCCCGCACAGGTATATTCACGTCTGCTACCAAATGAACATTGATCGATCGCTATCATGTGGTCACAAACGCCTTAGGCCGGCCATACACGGGCAGCTTGAAGCAGTCAGGATCGACTGCTTTAAGCTGCAACTGCATAGTAAACTACAGCCTTCTACGTACGTACATAGACGAAACAGCTCGAGCAGTTTCAACTGCTTCGGGCGGTTGGCGGCACGGCGTGCGGTCAAGCAGTCGCCAGGCATACACTGACTGCTCGAGCTGTCCGTGTATGTTTATCACTGGCTAACTGCTCGAGCTACCCGTGTATGGTCGGCCTTAAAGTTGCCAGCGAGTCGCCGGCGATCAAAATCGCTGCGTGTATACCGAGCTTTAACTAATAAGTGCATCCTTGTAATTATAGGTAGGTATATAAAGTTTTAGAAAGAAGAAGGGGGAAAATGATTGGTCACTTACTGCGACACGACAGCTTTATAACTAACATCATAGAAAAAAAACAAAATTACAAGCAAAGAGAAAGCCAGGTAGACCAAGAAGAAAGTGTACAGAATTGGCTCTGGATAGAGAAAGATGGAGATTGCAATACAATACAATACTCTTTATTGTACACAAAAACAAACAAGAAATTTGATTGCTACACCGACAAGTGCCCAGCACTTAAATTTTGGATGGATGGATGGATATAAAGTTTGCGAGCAATGTGCCCCGCCCACTGCCACTTAAGTTTGGCAATTCTTCGAATTATGTCGGTTACCTTGGTTCTTCTGCGAATCTCCGTAACTCCGAGCATAGCCCTCTCCATTGCCCTTTGGGTGACCTTGAGCCTTCTTATGAGGCCCATTGTGAGAAACCACGTTTCAGTGCCGTATGTAATCACTGACAACACGCACTGGTCAAAGACTTTCGTCTTGAGACACTGCGGTAGTTGGGACGAAAAGATATTACGTACCTAGCTTCCCGAACGCTGCCCAACCGAGTCGGATTCGACGATTGACCTCCTTCTCGAAGTTGGACCTACCTAACTGGACAGTTTGTCCTAGGTAGGGCTTTCAATACCGGTATTCCGGGATCCCGTAATACCGTAATCACGGATATATATTGGTCTTTTTTTAATCACGGTATTGACGAGCCAATACCGTGACTACGGTATTACAAACATTAATATATATTATTGCGGTTTGTTGTAATAAGTAGTCAGAAATTGTATTATGTGGTACAATTTACGATGTGATGTTACTTTCACACTTGTTTTCGCCATTTTTTTTCTTTTGTGGTGCTCTCGGTGGTCTTTGCGGACCCCTTCTACGTAAAATACTTAACCTAAGCTAACTACTTCTACAACTTGTACTACACTAACATCATGACTACCTGCAACAACAGCACTAAGGGCGACCCCTAGTGGGACGAGCACGGGGCTTAGGGGGGGGGGGAGACAGCTTGATGAGGGCTGAATTATCAGCGTGACTGCGAAGTCAGAAGAGACAACCGGCTCTACGACGGGAGAGCTCGGTGGATCGTGACCGGCGGCGGTGAGACGTCGCGACGGGCCTCGTCTGCGAGGACGATAAGCTGGATGGTGGCGGACGTTGTGTAATGTGCTGGTCGATTTACTCGCCTCCCTCCATAAGGAGGGTAATTTCATCATCGGGCTCTAAAAGTGTGTGCCTGGGACGGCGTACTTTACTGATGAGAGAGGGACTTTAGTCGGCCACTGCGGCGACTAGGGGGTTCGGATGACGGGGGGCAGTGTCGAAGCAACGCTTGGAAACGCGTTTGAGGTATTACCTGACGGTTGGCATTTTTAGATCAAGATGGAGTTGATCGTTATGCATGAACCACGGGGCAGCCGCGGCTCTGCGCAACACTCGATTCTGGAGGGTTTGGAAGGATTTGAAGCGGGAAGGCTTAACGTGTGCGAACACGACGCTAGCGTAAGTCAAGCTGGGGCGGACGCACGTCACGTAGATTCTCAGCTTATTTCTAAGTAACAACTTACTGCGCGCTCTAAGGATGAGGTGGATGCGACCGACAGCAAAAGCGGCGCGAGCGCACACCGTTTTGATGTGGTCTATGAATTTCAGACGGTTGTCGAGGATAACCCCCAGGTATTTAGCTTTCATCTCCCAAGGGATCTGTTTGCCGATCATGAGGACGGGACGGATGCATGTGGAAGTCACCGTATCTCTCGAAAAAAATGGCTGCGCTTTTTTCGGGATTCACCTCTATTCTCCATTACCGGAACCAGACCCTGAGGGTGACGGCTGCGGTTTAGAGGGTTCGAGTGATGCTATCGATACTCCTACCGGAATAGTAGATGACCGTGTCATCGGCGAAGAGATCCAACTTGGCCAAGCCACTTTTGGGAATGTCGCTGGTGTACGGCGTGAAAAGAAGGGGCGATAGCACGGAGCCCTGAGGGACACCGACGCGGATGGGGTGAGGGGACGAGAGAGTGCCTTCTAGGCGATAGCGGAAGGTGCGATCCGACAAAATGTCTCGAATGATGGGCTCGAGACGGTCCGGCATGTTGAATTGGTACAGTTTGTGTAATAAACCGTTGTTCCAGACCTTGTCAAAGGTTTTCGCTACATCAAAGAATATGATGCCAGTTTTGTACGAGCGCATGAAGCGGGAGCTAATGTGTTCGAACATGCGGTGCAATTGCCGAATGCAACAGTGCTTGGTTTCGAAAACCGAACCGTTCGGGGATGAGTCTACGGGAGTCAGCGAAATTATTTAAACGGATATATGTTTTCATCAGCGCAAGCGCCCGCTCTTATCTCTATCTCACCCTCCCGCGCCCCGCCTAAGCTGATTCCCGAAATCGCCGTACTTATATATACGTTATAAAGTTTATGTGAAATGCCTACGTGCAAAATGACTAGATTTATTTTAAGTTCAAAACTTAAACTAAATCTAGTCATTTTGCACGCACGTTACGTTCTTAATTCCTAGTCCTATAATTAATCAATACCAAATTGTTATACTACTAAGAGTGTTTGGTATTATTATTTTCAGAAAGTAACCATAATAAAGACTGATTTGAAAATAAAAACACGTATTTTAGAGGTTTTATTAATGTCCTAATTAAACTTGTGTTCAATACCGTGATCACGTGATCACGGTATTGATCACACTAATACCGGTATTGATACCGGTATTGAAAAAGTCCGGTATTTGAAAGCCCTAGTCCTAGGTAAACATAATCGTCGACAACTTCGAGTGTAGAGTCTCCGATCGTCAGTGGGTGTTACATGGATATTTGACATGATCTTTGTCTTATCCATGTTCATTTTAAGATCCACTCTTTCGGAAGCCCTACTAATGTCATCGAGCATTGTACTGAGGTCCTGCATGGTCTCAGCCATGATGACTATGTCGTCGGCAAACCGAAGGTCAGTGATGTACTAGCCGTTAATGTTGATACCTAGCCCTTTCCAGTCCAGAACCTTGAATACATTCTCCAATGCAGCGGTGAACAGTTTCGGAGAGATGACTGAAAGGTTCTGGAGTGGCGACCGCGTACCGGAAGACGCAGCGTGGGTAGGCCTCCCACAAGGTAGACCGATGATCTGGTGAAGGTCGCGGGAATCCGTTGGATGCAAGAAGCAATGGACCGGTTGATGTGGCGATGCTTGGAGAAGGCCTATGTCCAGCAGTGGATGTCTTTCGGCTGAATGATGATATAAAGTTTGAAGTTTAAAGGCATTTACGTCATGTCAAGGAAATCATATCAAATTCAATGAATACCTACATTTTTTGTTTCTTAATTTTTTCCATGTATTTTCTTCTTAGAGCATTTTCTTTCATGGCAGGGGGTGCAAGTGCACCTCCTTGCATCCCCCTCCCGGCGCCCATGAACATATCTAAGTAATAAACTAACCTACCCATACTTATCTACGTATTGAAGCTAGGCAAGGCGGGGGTTGTCCGATCAAAATAATTTTTAATATCCCGGCCATAAAAAAATACAAATAATTATCTTCTGTAATAATTTATAGCTGGATCAATTAATTACCTACGATAAAAATCAGTTGGGGTGTCTGAGGTTGTGCGTTGTTTCAATAACATCTTGTATCACAATTGAACAAAACGTGAATCTTATAGAACGTTATATCTAGTTTGTTTATATAAAACCTTATAACCTCAGTGTGGGAGCACCGTATCGTTGTGATTTGTTATTGTTGAATAAATCGTTATTGAATCAATACTTAGAAGTTTTATTAAAAACCGCGATCAGTCGGCCAGCGAAATTAACATCGTCTGGAGCCCTTCAGGTCTCGCCAACAACTGCCCGATTATGTAGAAATTTAATGGTCCCCTAGGACCACCAACAGCAGTCATAAAATAAAATGAAACCAGCGTAATTCAGTTTTTTTGAGTATGTGAGAGCTGACATTGACACTGTTCGGTGTTATTAAAATTATTCTAAAAATGAGTCGTACTGGTGTATTATTAAATGAAATTGGTGTAGCTCTGTGTTTCTGTAATAGTGCAAATTGTGTGGAATAATGAAACAGGCAGTGCCAGTGATAATTTTATGGTGGTATTATGGCCACCTCATAAAGACATCACTCAGAGAGGCTGTGTGAAATAACAAAAATACACTTGGGAGCAAAGAAATCGAGCCACTCTTTTTTCACGTGTCCTTGTTATTAGTTTTGGTTTCATGAATTATATAATTCAAAATACAAACAGCTACCCTCAATGTAAAGGTTATCAAATAACCTTTATGGCGATATATGTTTAAAATTGATCTGTTCCATAATACCAAAAATAATAGGTAACAATATTATACCTACGTGAAAAATTTAAGTGGCTCGATTTATTTGCTCCCAAGTATAGATATAATACATTTTGGTATAGTGATTTGTCGCCAGAAACTCCAAGAAGCAATTGAATGTGTCATACTAGCCACCATTCGTTTGAAGTCTCGTAGTAGAGGGTCTAGACCAGGGATGGGCAAACTACGGCCTGCACTGGGTTTTAATCCGGGCCGCCAACCTAACTTTTTAGAGCAAGTATGTATGGCCATAACGAAGAACCATAATATTTTATGGTAATATTTTATTTTTATTTAATTATTTTTTGACGACGTCTGTGGTCTAGTCTTCGATCAATAATCCTCTAGATTCCCGATGAGGGCTTCAGAAATGGCCACAAAAATAAGACCACGAAAAATTGTGTGGTCTTATTTCAAATTAGTACGGTCCAACCATAGCCAACATTAAGACGTCAAAATGCCGCAGTGCGTGGTTATAAATAGTAAAAATAACCACCGTAATATCAAGATTTTTGATGGAATATCTTTCTTTCAGTGAGTTTATGCCAACAAGTGTTTTCTTTTGAAGTATAAATAGAATTAAACAAAAAATTAAATATTAAGAGTAAAATGATTGTTTGACCAATGTTGCGATAGCGCCAACTGTTGGGCAAAACATTGGTTGTTTATAATAATTATCCGATTCCAAGACTACGTCTAGTTCAAAAATAGAGTAAGCATCAATTGCCTACATTGTATTTTCAACTTTATTTTTTAGCCGATAAGTTTAATTTTAGAATAAAATATTTATGTTTTTATTTAAAAATGACTTTTTATTTTCGAGCGACTTTGCTTGTACCTATTCTCCGATGACAATGGGTCTTAAAGATAAATGTATCGCAAACGTAATTGAACTTTATTTTGGGAGTATTAATGTTTATAACAAACCGAAGTTGTTTATATTTTAAAGCCTTTATCTACAATTCGTTGTAAGAATACAAAATGTTTATGTGAGTGTAACCGTGGCCACTTGAGCGATGTGTTTTTGTTTGTGATCCTTTAACTAGATTATTATTGATCGAAGGGTCTAGTGGTTCGAGTGTCGGACTGCTGATCACGAGGTCGTGGGTTCGATTCCCACAGAACACAAATATTTATGCGATGAACATAATTATGTGTTTGTGTTGATCTGGGTGTTTCTTATGTATTATAAGTATGAATTTACAAAAAAAAAAGTATATAAGTATTATATCTAACGGCACAGGATCATACATCTTGTAAAATAAAAGAGGTTCTTCCAACAGTAAGAAATCAGGTTTTATTATAACTTGTCTAACTAATTATTCTTACAGGAAACTACACAATCAGTTTCTTTATAATGAGATAATTAACTCAACACCTTACAACAATAGCCAAGACACCCAGTAATACAGTAACACCTTAGTTCAGACAAAAGATCAACAATGTACCTACATAGAGGCAGAGTAATAATAATTAAGAACAATACAACCTGTGCATCGGGCAACGTCCGGTCCGAAGTCAGAATCCACACTTGTTTTTTTTTCTATTTGACTGCTGTAGATCGTCCTAGGGGACGGTTTCTACGTAACCGGGCAGTTATTGGCGAGACCTGAAGGGTCTCCAGCCAATGGGGGGGGGGGGGGAGCATAAGCTAACTACTTGTAGGTACTACACTAACATCATGACTACCTGCAACAACAGCACTAAGGGCGACCCCTAGTGGGACTCGGACCTCGGCTTAGGGCGTTGCTGGCGGGGGACTTAGGGGGGGGAGACAGCTTGATGAGAGCTGAATTATCGGTGTGATGTCCCCACTTGTCGCCGCGCGGACCCTTTTTTAAGCAAGCATTCGAGGTGGGGTAACGACATAGCGCACACTAACTCCGCCCCGCAGCGAGGAGGTGGGAGAATGACGTAGCGGGTTTACTATTGTTTTACAAAAAACGTGTGACAAAAGATTATTTTACAAACAACGTTTGAAAAACTAATCATTTGACAAACTTTCATTTCGCAAACATATTTATAAACAATCATTTGACATAATACAGGTTTCGCAAATGTTTTCCTTAGAAAATAATTAAACTGTTAAAATATTATTTTAATAATAATCACATGACTAAATAATTCGTTTGCCAAATTGGTGATTATACAAAAAGTTAGAAGACGTAGCTAGCTACCGCGTAGCCCGATGCACGTGCTGCTTACAATGCGACGCCGACATATCCATTGCCTAGTACCCATAGTACACACGGCTACACTTCAAGCTATGCAAAACCAGTATAAGCTGACCGTTACTTGTGCGAAAAGATTAAACAAAGCGACGCCAAGATAAACTGGTTTTGTATAGCTTGATGTGTAGCCGTGTGTACAAGCTCTGCTTAGTTTGGGACTAGATGGTGCTGTGTAAAAAAACGTCCCAAAAATACCTATTTACTTATTTATTTGAGCTAAAAATTTTAGTTTTGGCAGAACAAACTGCATTTTTTCGGAATTCCATTTAATGGCAGCCTACAAAATGTTTTGTGGCAAAATGCTTCTAATATTTCGCTAGATCTAGCCAATGAACGGCTAACTTAGCAACACTTAAGTTAGATGTGCTGAAATCAAAATCGACCTCCCGTTGACCTTTAGGGCCAAAACTGCGGCCGCGACGGGCACCCGTCGCGTGGCCACGCGGGCGTGCTCCGTGGGCACGCGGTGGTCCCCGTCGCGGCTACACGTCGCGGAGACTTATTTTATCACACAGCGCACATAGCGTTATTGACTAAACAAAAACAAGCCCGTGCGTGGCACCGCGCGTGCCCCCGCGCGGGCTTCCTTCGCACGGAGGCGGGACACGTTGCGCGGGTGTGGGGTCCGCCTCCGCTCGACGGGTGCCTGCGCGTGTCCCTACGCGACGGGTCACGGACCGCGCGGGCGTCCGCTTAACGCAGTTTTGGCCCTCAATCTTCAATTTAACGAATCATCTACTGCTGTCCACATAACACAATTTGAGTATCCATTCGAAGTGAATTACCTAAATCGAGAAAACTGTAAAGCGCTCATTCAACAGAAGAACAAAAAAAAAAAGTATAAATTATAGAACTCTGTTGTTGTTGGTATCAGGTAAATAAAAAATAAACTTTAAAAAAAGTAAAAACCGACTTCAAAGAAATACTAAAAGGAGTAAAATAATTACCATAATATTAAATTAACAGTTTCAGAAGTCGGTGGCTTCTATTTGCTTCAGTGTAGAGTTGCACCGACTTCTGAAACTGTTAATTTAATATTATGGTAATTATTTTACTCCTTTTAGTATTTCTTTGAAGTCGGTTTTTACTTTTTTTAAAGTTTATTTTTTATTAAATACGTTTTAGTGTCATAATTTTAACCCCCTCCTTCATAACCCTTCTTTTTGGCTTTGACGTAGTCGCGCATAAAAAGTCCTTTCAAATGATACCTTACACGATATAATGAAAACATTCCAAAGGGGGGGAGGGGGAGACACGCACCCCCTCCTCTTTTCCAGTAGTCAGTTCCCAACAACAAATATAAACAAAGCAATATTAGTAATTTGAGAATTTTGCTTTGATCCGATGAGGAGTTCCGTTTCATATCTCTGAAGTTCATGGTCTAATCATAACAAAATTTACATGGGACCAATCGGGAAGTATACTCTTTCGAACAAAAAAAGAATTTTTAAAATCGGTTCATAAATGACGGAGATATGAGGTAACAAACATAAAAAAAAAAATAAAAAAAAAAAATACAGACGAATTGAGAACCTCCTCCTTTTTGAAGTCGGTTAATAATGTAAAGGGGCGGGAAATTTTAATAACCGCGGACGCGTAAAAATCGATTTCTTGAAAAAAAAAACTTTCATCCCCCCATCTCGGAAAGAGTATTTTTGCTCTTCGTTAACTGAGTGCAAAAGCCGTTTTTATCCGCTAGAGGATAAAGTAAATTGAATTTAGAACATCGTGTGCACCAAGTTTGTGAATTCAAAACTTCATTAAACCTATTTACTTCTACCTCCATGGTGCCGAATTTATCATACAAACTTTTTTAATTTGTTAAAACTCAGACTCGGAATCTTCTTGGTGTAGGTACTTATTACTTTTTTTTTAATTTGCTTTACGCGCGCCTATTTCTTTTCACGTCATAGTGTTAAAACCTCCTTAGGTTAAAAACAAGAAACTTGAAAACAAGTGAAAACCTTTAGTACTTATTATTCTAAAGCGCTTATTACACTTGGCTGAATTTAGGAATCCTAATAAGGATTTAGGAAAGTGTAAAGCTTTGGTTTCCTAGGATAGCGGTGCCGTCATATAGCGGCCGTAATATTACGGACGCAAAAAGACGGCCGTCTTTACGGTGACGACATGTGGAAAGTTCCACGGCCGTTTTAACACACCGTCAGTCATTTTTTTAAAACAAACGTCAAACGAAAAGCATCCAAGATAGAAAATGGACGACCTTGATTTAGCTTTAGTAATTTACTTGGAGGATGAACTATCATCAGAAGAGGAAAATAGTCGTATGGCGGAAGACGATTTATTCAAATCTCGTGGTACTGAAGGTGCATTTGAGATTTTAGTACGTCGTCGTTTACTGAGCAATGAAGAGAAATTCAGAGAATACTTTCGCCTTACACCACAGTTATTTGATTACGTACTTAACCACATAAGACATGATTTGAGTTACAAACCATACAATAGACACACAAAACCAATAATCCCAGAACAAAAACTGTGTATACTTCTTAGGTAAGTCAATAAAAGAACATTTTAATTGGTCCTGTATTTATTTAATATTATCAGTTTTGCGAAACTAAATATATTTGTCCTTGTTCATCTACTCTAATTAAACGAGTGCCTGGCTGTTCATCGACTGTAATCAGTGAAGTGTCTTGCGGAGAAGGAGCTACAATTAGTGAAGCACTAGTACTACTCGTAGTAGTTGTGGTAGACATTGGCGAAGGAACAATATCTGCATAATAATCACTATTGCTAGTATTGGGTCTTGGAGATAAGGCACAGACTTGAGGTGAATTGTTTGAAATTTGGCGTAATTCAGCATTACCAACTAATGATCCTATTTGCAACCTTAATTGTACTTGCTCGTAAGGTGGCAGCTTCTTTACTATTTTTGCCATTGAACCAAAAAAGAGATCATTTTCATCTAAACCACTTTGAGTAGAATTCCGATCAGCAATTTTCTTAAGTAGGTTTAGACGTTCTTGACTGTGTGCATTATGTTTCCGTTTCTTATCGCTGCTCTTAGCTTTATTTTCTTTTTTGTGATTATCTTCTGTTTCCTGAGTGTTTGATTGTGTTTCTTCGTTGTTGTGAGTATTTTCCATTATCATAGCCCCGTCTTCCGAGGTTTGTATTCTTTCGCTGATATCATGAGTGTTTTCCATTATCACACTATTATCTCCTGAGTTTTCATCTACAACATTCGTAATACTGCTTCTTTGGGATGAAGGAAGGCTGTCCAAGAATGACAGGAGATCAGATCTTTTCTTTGCTGCTTCTCCGCTTGAACCAGTACCTGGTTTTCCTCTACGTCGAATATAATAGTCTCGTATGTAACACCATCTCTTGGAGCAATCGGAATCTGTAAAAAGTTTATTTAATTTGTAACTATAGCAAAGAATATATAGAGTCATACCCTCAAACAATCTTTCAGTAATATATTATGTAATAGGTAACAAATCCATACTAAGATTAATTACATTCATTATTTATTTCAGGCACTTGGCCACAGGAGAGTCTTATCGCTCGCTTGCCTTTCAGTATCGAGTAAGCCATAGCTGGATAAGCGCTATAATAAAAGAAGTTAGTACTACCATAGTCAAAACCATGCTCCAATTAGTTATACCATTGCCAAAAGATCATCAACTCAAAAGAATCAGTGACCAGTATTTATTAAAGTGGAATTTTCCAAACTGCGTGGGAGCAATTGATGGAAAACACATAAGAATGAAGGCTCCCATCAATAGTGGATCATTATATTACAACTACAAGGAGTATTATTCAATGGTATTGCTAGCAGTCGTCGATGCGGATTGTAAATTTATTGCCATTGATGTTGGTTCTTATGGAAGAGAAGGAGATGCTGGTATTTACTTAAAAAGTAAAATAGGGCAAAATATAAGAAATCAAACATTCAATATACCAGAATCTAAGGCCCTACCTGGAACAAATGATGTGATACCACATGTTTTAGTGGGAGATGAAGCTTTTGCTCTCCACGAAAACTTGATGAAACCCTATCCAAGACAGCAATCAATCCATGATTTATCAAAAGCCGTATATAATTACCGATTATCACGAGCTCGAAGAACTACAGAAAATACATTTGGAATTTTATGTGGTTACTTCAGATTATTTTTCGTACCTATTGCTACTGCCCCAGCTGTGACAGACAAACTAGTAGTGAGCGCTTGTATTTTATATAACATATTACGGGAAGCAAAAGTACTGGCACCTGGTCAAAAACATGTTGATGACCCTCTTTCATTACCTACTGAAAATTTAATACCTCTGGCAAATCGCAATGTTCGAGCCCAAACGAATCCTATTCAAATACGAGAAACATTGAAAAATTACTTCAATGGACCAGGGGCTATTGAGTGGCAACATAATTATGCGACACAACATTAGGCTGTTCTTATATAAGATAAATGTAGCTAATTAAGTACTGTAATGTGAAATGAAAATAGATAATTATAAACTTTTTTTTAAATTGTATATACTTACTAACCTGTTTTTTTTAATATTTCTCCAATTTCACGCCACAAATTCTGTTTCAATTGACTTTTTCTGTATTCTTTACTTTTTATATTATAAATAGCTTCATGGTTACGTACGAAATCTATTAAAATTTCGTCGTCCTCGCTGCTCCAAGAGTTGGAACTCATTTTATAAGTTGTTCCGGTAAAAAAAAACACAAGTACGTATTAAAAAAAGCTTCACCGCTATCAATAAAACGTTCACGAAACCATCTGACACCGACAAGACGGCCGTCATGCAAATGGCGGCACCGCTTTTTGACGTTACGGTGTCAGTTACCGCTCTCTAGGAAACCGCGCCATTTTGTTTACATAGACAACGTTCTAGTGACGTCTTTCACCGCTGCATTACGGCCGCTTTAAGACGGCACCGCTATCCTAGGAAACCAAAGCTTAAGTAATAAGAGTTAGGACGGTTAGGATCCTAACTAGCCAGTCAGAATGTAAAGTTGCTTCTGAATTTAGAAGACTGAATTCAGCCAAGTGTAATAAGCGCTTAAGGAAAACCTTAGAATAAGTACTAGAAAACCCTAAAATGAGTGATTCTAGCGACGAGAAAGTTTATTTTTTTACAATAAGTCATTTCCTCGCTGAGGTGGGATGAAAAGTTACGTGTTGCACTCGAGTCCAAAGATTTTTCACCTCGTGCTCTTTTGATTCCCTCGCTAACGCTCAGGGGGCTTACCATGACCTCTTAAAGCAGGGCAGAAGTTGCCTGGAAGTTGAACTGCCCTGCTTTTTTGTACTATGACATCGTTAGAACAGGCCTGCTACGTTGACGTTTATGAAATCCGTACAGCTGTTTTTTTTGTATAGACTTTTCATACCATGAACAAGCTTATCCGTTCAACTTGGTTGAATAGTCGTTCACCTTTTGTACTGACATGGTACCTACGATTTTTAGCGATTCAGAAGCAGGCCTGCTTTTGAACGGATATTGACTGGCTGGCATTTGAACGTTTTCATAAGACGTCATGGTAAGCCCCCAGGATTCTAATTTTTGAATCACTCACTGCGCTCGTGATTAAATTTTAGAATCCTTCGCTTGCTCCTTGCTCGGTCATCAAAATTGAGCACGCGGTTAAAAAGCAACTTTGCACTCTTGTATAACAAATAACTACCTATTATCTCGTAAATAGATCAGTTGAGTATTTTGTAATTGTGTTGATATTGCATATTGTATCACCTTATCTGCCTACACCTTAGAGCATCTACCTAGCCTACACTTAGTTGACAAAAATAAATATCTTTGAATCTGTGTTTCTGTTTATGATAGGTGTGAATTGAAACTTAAGATCAACCGGTTTATGTTAAGTTTAGATTTGATTGTTGCCTAATTAGTCCGGTCAAGTTAGCCCAAAAAATAGGGGTAGGTTAACAGAAATTCGCATAGAGCTGAAAATTGGTACGAATGTCCGGAGCACCATTATGAATGAAATGTAAAAAGTCCCCATCGATCCCACTTGCAAAAAAAAAACATTCAAGGTCAAAGTTCGCAAATATGGGTTTTTTGCCTTTTTTTAGCCAAACGGTAAGTTTTATGATAAAAATAGATCAGATAAAACTTGTAGATTATGCAATTATCTATAAAAATTGTCTACAATTTTTCTCCTAAACGTCACCGTTTCTGAGATATAGTGGTTGAAAAGTTGCATTCTTCATAATATGCGTTTCCACGCCACCTGGAAGGTAGTGATTCAACATTGGAGCACGACTGACCTTGACATGTACCAGTTGTCAAGGTCAGTCATACTCCAATGTTGAATCGCCATCAGAAGAGGATTCGTACAATATCAGTGAGGAGACATCTGATATATCGCTGTTAGAACAATTTACTTACACCCAGCAGAAAGAAGAAGAACAAGCAGAGGAAGAAGTTCAAGAAGACGAACAAGAAGAAGAGGAAGTAGAATTATCAGATGATTATGAATGAGACGGATAATTTTACCTATTTTTTTAGAATTCACACGGCTTTCATCATTTCCAATAGTACCAGTTTTTACATATTTTGAAATAGTATTGAATTAAACAGGATCACAATAGGTTGTAGGATAGGCCTATCGGGGAAACCACGTTAAAAAAACGCGCCAAGTACACTACCTTCCAGGTGGCGTAGAAACGCATATTATGAAGAATGCAACTTTTCAACCACTATATCTCAGAAACGGTGACGTTTAGGAGAAAAATTCTAGACAATTTTTATAGATAATTGCATAATCTACAAGTTTTGTCTGATCTATTTTTATCATAAAACTTACCGTTTGGCTAAAAAAGGCAAAAAGCCCATATTTGCGAACTTTGACCTTGAATATTTTTTTTTGCAAGTGTGGGATCGATGGGGACTTTTTACATTTCATTCATAATGGTGTTCCGGACATTCGTACCAATTTTCAGCTCTATGCGAATTTTTGCACTTTGAAATGTTTAATTTGACCGGACTAAATGTTGTTTTGTCGCATTTTTAACCAGCGATATAAGTAGTAATTTTTATCCTGGGGTACAAACTTCAGATATCGCACTTTACAACTACCTTTATCGGACGATGCATCGAGCACGGATTCAGATGGATCTGTCTCCACAAATAATAGGAAAAGATCAAGATCTAGTAGGTCTGTTTAGTATGGTAAGATTATTTTGCTTTGACCTGTCAAGTTACTGGATCGAATTAACTAACTTATAGTTACTTTTAAATGGAATAATCATAGAAATAATTAAGTCCTTGAGAATAATTTATAGAAGTCCAATTATTACTAAAACTATTAGGTTGGCGATTATAATAATTAGTTGATTTTCGAAGCGATTGATACCTACAATCGATACTGCATATCACTAATAATCTATGTTATCTGTTTAGCATAGCAATCTGTGGTCTTAATCATCCAGCAGTCAGTTTTGACGTAAATAAAGTATTCTATTGTTGTTTGTTTGTCTCTGTAAAAATATATGTAACATTTTGTTTTACTTGTACGGATAATTCCTGTTTATTCCACTAACTTGGAAACTATCGCTAGCATAAAATGGTGCAATCACAGTTCTCACTATCCTGGGATTCCTACAAGTCCAGCATTTGCAGTGGATTTAGCGCTTTACAACAGGTATTAGTGAATAGTAAACACATAATGTTCTACTACTTTAGGCTTTCATGTTATTCAACGGCTTAAATTGAAACGTAACATGTTAGTAAACAATAATCCTGTATCTGATATAATATGATAATAATGTGTACTTAAATGGCACACAGGAGTAGCACAATAAAACAATACGAGTTCAGTAGTTAAAAGTATGGCTCCACTGTACAATATGACCCGCTGATTTGGAGCTTCACAATTTTTTTGCGTGTAGATCTCATACTTCTTAAAGCTTTTCACAAAACCTTTTACTGCAGAGCCGCACAGTTTTCGAGAAAAAAAATCCTAAAGTTTCAATAATTTCTAATTAATTTACGTATAAAATTGACATAACTTGCCACAGATAATGTAAAAATTTCACTAATTTGGTCGTTTCGTTCTACGTTCAGACTAAGTGACAGCGGATTTAAATGTTTTTTGATACTAATAAAGCAGTTTTTAACATTTTTTTAATTTTAAATTGTTGTTAACGCTATTAAATAAAATATTATGTGAATAATGTAATTATTAGGATTCAAAATGAAATAGTTTTATTTGTACTTATTAATAATTGTGGATAACGGAACGTAATTTATGGAATTTGATCAATTTGATGTGAATAACGCGTTTGACAGTTGTCAGTCTTCGTGTAGTCATATATTTTTGAGCTTTTTATTTGTTGTTTACCTATCAAACTACACACCACACAAACACACATATGGGGCACCTATTTTTCAGACCTTTTACACAAAAATAGGTGCCTCGCGAAGCGTGTATCCGTCGACTGCACCTGGATACTAATGAATGCTAATGAACCTACAATGCATGAGCGAGCGCAGCGAACTCGGGAATTGGGACACCCCGACTCGGATAGGTTAGGTTTGAAGGGGATGACGGGGGCTAGAATGAGCGAGCGAAGCGAGCGAATGCAGCCCCCGTCATGCCCTTCATGTTAGGTTTTTTCAAACCATTTACCCAGAAATAGGTGCCCCGCGAAGCGGGGCTCCGTCGACTGCACCTTAATACTGTATTCTGTGAATTACTTTGACCTTGAATATGATGTAAGTATGGTAGAGTTTTTTTTTTTTAAAAGACAAAAAAAATGACCTTGACCTTAGAATTTTGACCTTTGACTTTGATATGACCTTGACCTTTGGCATTTAGCACGATTTGAGGCAAGTTTCCACGATTTTCAAATTTTTTTTGTATGTCCTTGACCTTTTGAACCTTTGACCTTGACCTTGGAGGTGACCTTGACCTAATTCTTACTTTGACATAAAATTTGGGCCGCGATCCCGACCCCCCACCCTTAATACTCCCACAATCCCACCAATCCCGAATGACACTTTTGGAGATTTTTTTCTCGTAACCTATGGGTTTCCGCAACTTTTAGTTTTCAAAAACACACTAAAAACACCATATTCTACCCAAAAAAAAATAGCTACTATATAAAAGCGATGGGTCATATTGGACAGTGCTTCCAAAAGTATAATGTATATCAAACTACATTGAACAGGTATGCACACTATTTATTATTTAAACTCTTGAAAGTTTATTACCAGGGACATAGTCACCATGAGACCGCTACAGAACATATGTTCATGTTCATTCGTTAATTCAAACAGTCCCCCACCATATCTCCTACTGTTGCAATTTTATGATTTAGTGGTAAATGTAAGTGTTTCTTAGTGTTTAAGTCAATACTACAACTTATAATTGTCTCACAGATAATGACAAGGTTCATATACTTGCAGAATGGAGAGTTTGTAGACATGACCATAGCTGCTGATGGGCACTTTGTCAAAGTTCACCAAACGATTGTGGCGCTGGCTAGTCCTTATCTCAAGGAACTCATCACTTCAGCACCATGTCCACATCCAGTTATATTTCTCATTGTAAGTATTAAATTAATTTATGTTAGTCTGAGTCCTAGTCACTATACCTATCATAGTCATCAATAGAACTTGTAGACAATGTACACAAAGTTATTTGTCAAAACTACCCATAAAATTGTATGTAGTTTGCTATCAATGATAGTTTAGATGATAATTGAGGCCGTCAGCGCAAAAGTGGCCTAAGCCACATCTTTTCGTATGAGAGTTAAGTGCGGTAAATAATTTCAAACAATCTAATAAAAAAATAACAAAAAAACATACGCTTATTTGCGACAAGAACGTCTTAAGTACGAAAACCGTTTTTTTCAGAAAACAACTTTGAAATGTATGAATAAAGGAGTTTTGTGAATAATCTGGTTTCCGAACTTAAGACGTTCTTGTCCCAAATGAACGTATGTCAAACTAGAGATATGCCATTTATGAATTAAAATTAGCATGTTTGAAATTATTTACCGCACATAACTCTTTAAAGAAAAATTTGGCTTGGGCCAGTTTTGTGCTGATGGCCTCAATTATTTTACATTTGTTTAATTTTTGATCACTATTTCTCTAAAATATGTTTATCAGTAACATTAATGTAATATTTTGGCTGTAAAGGCCCATTTAGATGGAGAGAGTTTCTCGAAGCGAGTCTCATGCTATCTCTGTTTTCATCGTAGAGAAAGACGAAGACAGAATGAGTCTCGCTTTGAGAAACTCTCTCCGTGTAAATGAGCCTTAAGTTCTATTGGCATGACATGTAGTATAATTACATATATTTTGATGCACTAAATTGCTGTAAATTTGTTTATGGTCTTTAGGGTTCCACATCTAAATGGAGCCAACAAGACTCTATTACTAAGCCTATGCTGTCTGTCACAAGGGTGTATCTTGGCAGCCATAAGAGGTAGTCAGTTGAAACTTTCTCAGAATATGTGTTGTTGTGGCATGAATCTTGGAAAACAATAAAAAATAAAAAAACCTATGAGGGTCCACATACTTACATCAGTCATCAAAAAACTTTGTTCCTTTGACTGTACCTCTCAATTGGTAATGCCGAAATAATACTTTCAAAGGCTTGATTATAGTTCATTACCGACAGATAAGCAATTTAAAAAAAATTGCTCTACCCTTTTATTTGTTAGTGTGGTAACCTGTGTGGCGAATGACTTGCACTTGACTGGTTTTTTTCCTATATGTTAGATGTTACATAACAGTTTGAATATATCTGTTAAATTAAAACTATTGTATATTGTGGATAAACATGAAAGTTCTCGAAAGTTTATTTTTTAAACATTATTGACAATGGTCATCAATTAACAACAAGACATTCTTATTATGTTAAAAAACATTGTATATCAAGAGTGCTATAAATGCTTTTCAGAATGTTGAACATCGCACACTATGTTTGCTCCTAGAATACATATATACAGGTGAGGTAGTAGTACCAGCTGATTGCCTTTCATCCTTTGCAGAATCAGCTACTTCTCTACACATTAAAGGACTCGAGAATCTTGTGAGTATTAATTTGCAGTTGTTTAACAGTATGGAAAAGGATAGTAAGAGTTACACCAAACGATAAATCAATATGGGTTATAGATATAGGTATTTATTTACTGACGTACACTTCGTACAAGACATCAGTTGCTGTATTTCTAATGTAAATTGTAATAGGTGTTCCACTATTGTGGACAGTGAAGTTGATTTCAATCCAGTAGTGGACTGTGAAAGGCTGACTTACTTGACTGATTGGTGGTTTTAAATAGTTCATTGGCTAGAAATTTTAATTTGATAACCTATTAGTCATTCTGGTTCTAAAGAATATTTTTCTGAATAAATTAGTAAACCCACTTACTTACCGTGAAACCGGGCATCATTGCCCGCATTTTTACTTATTTTTGAGATTTTGCAAAAAACATTCACCAGAACGCGTAATAAAGTTGACCATGGTAGCAATTACCTACTATTAAAGGCTTTAAATCATAAAATGTGGTTCTTTTAGCTTTAACGGAATCCTAGAAAAAGGCGCTTAAATAGCCGGGCAAAATTATACGCAAAACCGTCCAACATTGCTCAACCTTAATTTCTCTAAAACTATCAGTTCTATGGCTTTGGCAATATGGTATGTTATAGTGAATTATGCAAAGTTGCCATCGTTCGTGATCAATGTGTCAAAAACAATGCTTTTACTTATTTATTTTACTGCTGTGGGCAATGTTATACTACGCACACGCACCAGACCAGCTACTTTTTCATACAAACTAAAACGGTGGGTTAGGGTTGATACCACATGTTGTGATAAATAATAATCTTTTGAAATATTAGAACTTTCCCCGTAACATGTTTCTCATTCCTCTGCATAACAAGCCCATTACATGACAACCGCTTTCCAATAAATAAAAATAAAAAATGTTATTTTAATTATGGTTGCCAACCCTAACGCTATTTTTGCAGTGGGCAATGTTGTCACTCCTATGTTCACGCAAGTTCGGGAATCATTGTTCACTCCATTATCTTGAAGTTTTTATGTTATAAAGGTCTCAAACTAGCATAGATATGAAGCGTGATACGTATCATAACTCTAATGTTGAAATAAGTTGCCTGAGAGATGTCGTACGCTGACAGTGTGTAAAAACATAGAACAAGATTTTGGCACCACCTCACACTTGTCCTATTTCCAACACGTCTGGTGGGCAACTGAGTGAACTTACCAACGTAACGAACATTTAGTTTTGTCAGAAAAATATTCAAGTTTACCCCAAAGATTAAAAAATGTTGTCAGCTATATTAGTTTATTTACAATTCAAGATTTTAGTTATTTTTCGTGTTCGGGCAAAGATATCCGCTAAGGGCAATGATGGCCGGTTTTACCGGCACCATTTGACAATAAATACCTACATAATATGAAAGAACCATTTTTGCTCATTATAAGTTTTTATTTTATTGAAATCCATCAATTTAATACCAATGTGGCAAAATAAAGGTATGTTTATCGCTTTTAGAAATGCCGTATTTTTCCTTATTCACTATGACTTAAGAGGTGAGTCCTTATGAAACACCTAAAAAGGCACTTACTGTTTTCGAAATTTCTATAAATTCTCCGCATGGAATTACGTAAAAAAAATAGTGAAGAACCTTAATAGATGTGCCAACAGTTTCACCGCGAGATATTTGCGAAATCATCATTAATTTCGAGAAAAAAAATGTTAAATTCTCTCAAAAACATCTAAATCGACCTTTTCTATTTGCAGAATTTACTTAATTTTAAAGGAATATATAAAAATCTATTTAGTTTAATCGTGACACGAAAGTATGAATAACACGTCTACCGTTTTATTATTTTAATAAATCAAACCTAATGAGAGTAATCTACGTCTCAACATCGTAAATTTTTTACGGAAATTGTTTTCCGTTCCCCATACATTTTAGTATGGAGCAATACTCTCCCGTAATTTGTTTTATAAAAGAGTACGCACGCCAAAAATTTTCAGTGCCATCCTAGAATCCAAGGTGACAGCACGTCCGTTTGTAATTCGAGCCGAGCTCTCAAAACATCTACGCACGAGGCATAAGGGTGGGTTGCGAGTGTCGTGACATGACTGCATTTTTTCACTCTTCGAACAATAAGACAGACGACTCTGACAGTGACCAAATTGACACATTTTAATTTCAATATTATTTTCACTGAATATTCGGACACCATCAAATTATTGAAGCTTTTTAGTACAGTCAGATTAAAAAGTTTTAATATGTGGCAAACAACGCGTTACCAAAACTATTTGTGGCTTTAAGGTGGCATCTTTCAGTAATAAATAGCTTTGTGAACTCACCACTTTGAACTGCACCAAAAGTATTCTTCGAAACGCACCAACGATGAAACATAGAGAAGCATGAAGGATTCGTAGTGAAATTATATCGATAAACGTTTTAAAATTCAGCTGCCCTTATTGTTTCTTTATTAAAACTACTAGGAAAGCAGAAATTAACTGCAACTAGGTGCTTAAGCGACTTACCTCCGGTTTCTGAATTCAGAATTCTAGGATAAGCAGTACTTAAATAACATTTGAGTAGAGTTGTCAAAAAAATTACGGATTTTAAAGCATTTTTTTGACAACTCCGTACTCAAATACTACATAAGTATTGCTTATCTTGAATTCTCAATTCAGAAATCGGTAATGGTAAAAATATAGGTTTTGAAATTGAATCAATTGTCGTTTTCAAAAGTACCAGGGTGACAGAAATGAACAGAAAATGGGCGCCTAAACGATGTCACTAAGTTGTGAACCAACGATTAAACACAAAGAGGAATGTAAAGTATTCATTATTATTCTTATATAAAATAAGATAGAAAACTTAAAACTGTCCTATATATCTTACCATAATTATAGGTCACTGTCACTTAGTTAGATCGTTTAAGCGCCTATTTTCTGTTAATTTCTGTCAACCTGGTACTTTTCAAAACAACAATTGATTCAATTTCAAAACCTGTATTTTTACCATTATTGAGCTAAGTACCTCCGGTTTCTGAATTGAGAATTCTAGGATAAGCAAGCAGTACTTAAGTAACATTTGAGTACGGAGTTGTCAAAAAAATTACGTATTTTAAAGCATCTTTTTGACAACTCAGCACTCAAATACTACTTAAGTAATTGCTTATCCCGAATTTAAGTCAGAAACTGGAGGTAAGTCGCTTAAGCACCTAGTCCCAGTTCATTTCTGCTTTCCTGGTAATTTAAATAAATAAACAACATTTTTTTTTTTATTTACTTTTACAGTTGAATTTTAAAACGTCTATCGATATAATTTATCACGAATCCTTCGTTCTCTTCTCTATGTTTCATCGTTGGTGGGTTTCAAGGAATGCTTTTGGTGCGGTTCAAAGTGGTTGCGCTTCGAGGAATACCCCATCTTTATTTACCCGACTGCCAAAGCACGTATCTATCTATGTATGTGGGTTTATAATATTATTTATTAAAAACGGCTGCTTTAGTTATAATCGGGTTAAAAACTGTTTTTTTTATAACTATAGGCTGGGCGGAGAACGGATTTCCACAATTATTAAGGTATCGTTGAAAGTTTTTTATCTTACTGTACAAAACAGCTTTTTTTATTGGTGTCCGAATCATCAGTGAAAACAATATTGAAATTAAAATATGTCAATTCGGACACTGTGTCCGAATATATTGTGAGTTTTAAATAGGTACCTATATATATTTTTCACTTTGAGATCACGGCTCATCTTCCGTGCGGAAGATGTCCGGTCCTTTGGAAGGCATACACGGGGACACAGGTCCAACGCGCAAAGGCCCCAGTGAGAACTTTTTCACTTATTATTAGTATAATGATTTCCTTATTTTACCACGTTTCATAGCTACGTCAAGGCCGTGGGCAGACTTGTCAATTTTGACGTTTGATAGATTGTCAGCTGAAGGGTTCTCTATTTCTTGTTAATATATTTTTCTGCATATTATTACTATTTCAGATAGAAATGGGAAAACGTAAAGAAAATTACAAAAGTTTCATTTTGATTGTATGCTTCCGGAAATAACAGATTCAAGATTAGACAGAAAAATGGAAATAAATGAGCCCAATCATTTGATCGAGGCAATTAAAAAACGAGAATCTGAAAGAAAATCAAAGAAACGGAACAGCGAAAATGTTTTATCTGATGTCAGCAGCCCCAAGCAATAAGTCTCGCTTGTGCTGCGTTCCGATGCGGACGTGTTTACGTATTGTTTATATCGATTAGCGCGGCGCAAGCTGTTGCTCGTAATTACTCGCCATGAGTAACGAACTTGTGGCGAATGAGTTGCTGGCGTTCCTGCAGCAGAAGCTGGATGTGATGGACGAGGTGTCAGCTGTCCAGATCTGCGCAACGAACTTCAGCGAGGAAGACATAGCTGCTGCCAAGCTGTTGTTGTTCACTGTGCTGAACAAGCGCGACCAGATGGTGTCCCGCCGGCGTGACGGGACTAAGAAAAGCCTGCAGGATATTATCACGCTGTTCAAGGAGACCGACCCTGACGACGTGCCGACGTTTGTGGCGAAGGAGCTACGCAAGCTGCCTCCCGTCACTTTTGACCACGTCGATGTAACGAGCCTTCTGAAGGACATAGTTTTTCTGAAGGCCAGTCTCGCGGATATGCAAGCGAAGTTAGATGCATCCCAATACACCGTCGCCGAATTGCGTAAGGAAGTCAGCGAGTTGCGCAACAGTGTGACGGTAACTAGGTCACCAGTCGATGCATCTAACGTAAACATGCGTCGCGGAGCCGGCCTCGACACATCGGCGTCGAATTCCGCGTCAGCAGTTTCGTCGCCAGCGCATCCGTCGATTGCTGAGACTGCAGTGCGCCCCGCCTGCGCACCCCGCAGCCCCGTGCCCCTCACCGCGGCCGCACAGCGCAGCACCGCCTCCGCCCCTCGCCCCGTCCCGCTGCCACTGTCTGCAGCCCCGGCGAAACCGAAACGTGGGGATTTCGCTAGCGTCACCGCGAGCGCCCCTTCCAGTATGAAGCCTATGCCAGAAAAGGTGCCGAAAAAGGCTGATGAGGATGGTTTCGTGACGGTGTAAAAGAAGTGCCGTCAGAGAACCAAAAAGAACTGCTGCGGCACGGCTCCTGAGGAGCCGAATATGACGTTTCGTGCCGCGATGCCGAACACTCCGGTGTACATCTCCCGCATACACTACACCACTAATGTGGAGGACATCGTGGAGTATGTACGCCAAAAAGCCAAGTCCTTGGTGAGAGTGCAGCTGCTGGAATCGCGCCGTAACGCCAACTTCAAGGCGTTTGTGGTGCGAGTACCAAAGTGTCTTCTGCACCTCGTCATGGAGGAAAACTTTTGGCCGGAAGGAGTGGTGTTCCGTCGCTTCCGCGGACAAGTGCCACACGATCGCACAACGACAGTGAATAAGTGAAGTTTATAATATTATGTATTAGTTTATAATGTTGTATTGTTTTCATTATTTATGTATTAGTTTTCTATGGGCCAAGTTGCCTGAAATAAAGGATATTATTATTATAATAAATAAATAAATTAAAGAAAATAATTTTATCAAGCATTAATTTTTGTATACGTACACACGGCTACACATCAAGTTATAAATTTCCAGTTTACCCTGCCCTCTCATTGTAATGAAATCCTATACAATGCGAGGTCAGCTTATACTGGAAATGTACAGCTTGATCTGTAGCCGTGTGTACTAAGATGTACTATCACGGCCATTCCTGCCTGATCAGTTAAAAATTTTTTCGCCTAAATCATGCGGAGGCGCCAAGCCACGCCCCCTTAAAGTTTGGGCCTATTAGGGAAGCGTTTACGCAATTAGTTGCAATCTGCACTGCGCAGCATAGTGACGTCTCCCGTGTACTCCTTTTGCGAATTTTACGAACGAACCTTGGCGCGCTTACCGGACCTTTTGAATATTGACCATTGCTCTGTCTCTCTTCTAAATCTAATATCTATAGTAATCTCTTTTAAATGGAGCCGCTTCTTATAAGAATTAGTGAGTGACTGGTTCTAGACTGATTATACTATAACCTTGTATTTAATAAGCAATTAAATATATTATTTACCAACCGTTAATTTAATTCTAGAGAAGTTTTTGTTTATTGTGCCTTTTTTATTTAAAAAAAATCTATGCACGGATTATCGTTTTGTTGTTACGGGTGAGCTCGAATACTTTCTCACTCACACACGCACTATCTGTTTCAATTTCTTAGGTTTGTTGGTTGATTATAATTTGGTTCCGTATCAATATTAACTTTTTTTAAATACATGACAGTATTTATGTAGTTAGGTTGATTAAAAGTCTCTTTTAAATGAAGCCGCTTCTTATAAGAATTAGTGAGTGACTGATTCGAGACTGATTATATTATAACCTTATATTTAATAAGCAATTAAACATTATTTACCAACTGTTAATTTAATACTAGAGAAGTTTTTGCTTATTGTGCCTTTTTTATTTAAAAAAATCTATACACGGATTATCGTTTTGTTGTTACGGGCGAACTCGAATACTTTCTCACTCACACACGCACTATCTGTTTCAATTTCTTAGGTTTGTTGGTTGATTATAATTTGGTTGCGTATCATTATTAACTTTTTTTAAATGCATGACTTTATTTATGTAGTTAGGTTGATTAAAAATCTCTTTTAAATGAAGCCGCTTCTTATAAGAATTAGTGAGTGACTGATTCTAGACTGATTATATTATAACCTTGTATTGAATATTTAGTAGAAAAAATATTACTTACCAACTATGGGAAGTTTTTGTTTATTGTTGTCTTTTTATTAGTGTTTCTTTTATGTTTACTTTCAGATAATTTTCATGTTTTCACATGTATTGCAAAATGTTTAAGTATAAGTACTGTCATTTGTGGCTTTCATCTGTAGATATTTTTGATTCATGAATTATTTAAAAAAAAAAAACAGTTTTAATTTATTTTTTTCAAATTTTATCGTTTTGTATTTAAATCTACCACCGACAGTAGATCGTTATTTTGTAAAGAATTACATCAATGGAATAACTATTGTTTTTAAAAATGTTGCTTTTAGTCACAGGAAGAGAGGTTTTTTATTTGTTTAAACTTTTAAACTATTTTAAGTTGATTCTATTAAGTACTTGTTTTTTGATTTTGTGTTTAATCTACAGGGTGTTAACGAATTCGTGTAATTCCTTCAAACCACATGATCTACTGGTGACACAAATTAACCCTAAATGGGAATTTTTGAAAATCAACTAAAAAAATTCAAAAAACAATCTTGATTTTCTTTTTCTGAGTCATTTTAGAACCTTGAGTTATCTGACTGTAAAGAGCGATATTACGTTAGTCGTGCCTGCCAGCCGTGTCGCCGTGCTTTCATTAATTTATGCGTGGCATCGAAATGTTCACACAAATAAAACATTTTTTTGCAAAAAAAAAAAAAACTTATTTTTTTACTGAATCCTTATTAAATTAGGTGGTTTAGATACGATCGGTAACAAAGCCGCATGAGAAAATAATAATTTTTATTTTTTTATCTTTTCAAACTAAATCCCTTGCGGGGCCTGTCTACACCAGTAGTAGATCATGTGGTTTTAAGGAATTACGCGAATTCGTTAACAACATGTATTTACTATACAGTAATAAGTATAGGAATTGGATACCCAATTCCTATATTGAACCCAAGAAATATTTTATGAATATCTCTGTTTCTTTTATTTACTTTATGTAATAAAACTGATAAACCTTTAAACAGTATTTTACTTTTTAGAATGCCTAACCGATAATAGGATTTAACAAATCAAAGTTCTAGTTAGACTTAGTATTATAATTAGAATAGGTAGTATACTTAAGTAAAATATCTGGGTGGTCGAGCTTCGCTCAGGACAAATATTAACTGACGAAAAATTTTCCCAGAGATGAGATCTATCTAGATTAAGTTTTCACCCACTAAAGCCACATTATTTGAAATTTTATCGAAATCGTTATAGCCGATTTAAAGAACGCTATTACAGATACGTATTGCCTGTTAATAGTATAGGATTTATAAGATTTCGATAATAAATTAAAAATTCATTACAGAAATCTTTGAATTTTTAATTTACAATTACTGACACACACACACGTGATTAGTACCGTTAGCCAATTTCAAGTAAGGTCTAATAATAGCAGTTTGAAAGTAACAATAAATCCCGTTCGGCGTGCGCCGGCGCCGGTAGGCATTGTCTTTCATTCATTACTGTCTCTTTCATTCATTGTTTCTATTCAAAGTCAAGGGGGCGGGGCTAGAGAGCGCTTCAATGTTTTGAGTGCAAGCAAAAATAAACTTAGTGGTGATCAGGCGGGAGTGTCCACGATAGTACCTATAATTTTTTTATAATAAAATATAATTTTAAAATATCAAACTGAGAAAAAATTTTTGCTATACGCAGTAATTGAGTTATGTACATTAATTGTTTTTCATTACAAATCAATCACACATTATCTCGTTTTCATTTTTATGTTGGCTCTTATCTTCCCTCGCAACATTTACATACCCTAAAATATTCCCAAACAAAAATTATGTGTCATTATATTCGAAAATAGAAACACAGAAAATCAACAATAATATATTACAGTAATTATTCTAAGTTTAAATCTGTCAATACCGCTTACACTGTGACCCTTAGAATAAGTACTAAAGCATAGAAGCCGCCTCAGTACTTGAAAAACGTACAGGGGCATCTGTCAAATAAGAGCAATTTCGAGATTTTGAGCCAAAGCCTAGCTACCAAATTAAATTGCCCGCCACTAGTACCCCCTGTCAGACGGCAACGACATTTTAAATTTTGTCGTATAATACTTGTGTCAGTGGCGCGGTGATTTGAAAAAATATTTTAGTCTAGAATTTATATTTAATTAAAAGTGTTTTGTATATGTGCACATTGTTCTTATAAATAAGAGTGTGCGCTACGTCCTGAATAGTAAAAAAATGTAAATCTCGCAAGGGATGTACAAAAAATCAAAGTGAAAATATCAGTTTCCACAAGTACGTAGTATTTTTATGTTTATTCATAGATTTTCCTTTAAATATATTTCATTATACATTAAATAAGTAAAAGTAAGACATTACCTTTTAGAAGAAGTAAAATAAATAAGTATAAACTATCTAAATCTTATCTATTTATCAATATGAATATTCGCTAAAGAAATTATTAAAGGGGTGCGAAAATTGTATCGATAAATCTATCGACAACGTGATTTTTGTGTTAGGTTTAATTATTTAGGTATTTATACTTTTTTTTTTCATTTAAGTTTCCCTGTGACGAATATTTTCGAAATAAATTGATTGCCGTGGTAGCTCACGAAATTGGTTGGGTTCCAAGAAAGCACCACAGAATTTGCTCCAGCCATTTCACTTTATCTTCTTTTACTCGTTCTGGCAAATGGCGGAGACTGAAGGAGGACTCTATACCAACATTATACCTTCAATCTAAATTTAAAAGCCTAAGTTCTTATTGAATTGCATGTCTACAGGAAATAAAAGAATTCGAGTAATTTCTTTAAAAAAAATTGGGACAGATTAACCCCGCACTGGATTTAGCTTGATTGAAAATAAAAAAATAAAAATCTTTTTTTTCTTGCAACATTACGTTCGACATCTTCTTTCGGCCATTCATACAATAGACTATTTCAGATAATATTTCATTGTCTTGTTTATCTTTCAAATAAATGCTGTTAATACAGTCGTAATCTTCAAGCCTGATAGATTAGGAGAACAGTGAATCTAAACAAAATTAACGTAGGTATTAAATAAACGATGATTAACTTACTTCTCAATCAGTTTGCATTTGGTGCCACTAAATTTTACACCTCTTTACCGTAATTATCTTTAAAATCTTGTATTTTTAGGGATGCCGTTTTTTTATAGATAGAGTGATTCAAGAGGAAGGTTTTAAGCTATTAAACGTACACGTGCGAAGCCGGGGCGGGTCGCTAGTTATATATAAAACAATCATTATTTTGTTTAAAATTTCCAGCGCCTCGAAATAGACAACTTACCTGAGACCACGTGGCGCCGTTCTAGTGACAGAAAAAAACGTGCATGTCCAAGTACATTACAAGGAATACTCAATAATAATGTATTTAACTTTTGTGAAGCTTTTAGTAATTGCAAATTAAATAATAGACATTTATACTTAAACGATGACTTTATTTATTGATAGCGATAATAACAGGACCAGTCGAAATGATGATGCTCGGGAGAGGCCTACGTCCAGCAGTGGGCATCTTTCGGCTGAATAATAATGATATTATGACTTTACTTTTGTCATTATAACTTTCTAAGAAGTAAGTATTTAAATGTACTATGGCAATATCCGGCATGGCTGTTATTTGGTTAACACAATCATAGTCACCTTCTTTCGGTCTTACAATACCACTTCAGATATTTCGTAATATACATTATACGATGACTTTATTTTATCGATAGCTATAGTCTAATAGTGTGAATACCCTCATCCCTAGTCTCTGTACAAAAGGTTACAAAATTATTTTTTACGGCCTGTCAAAAGTTTATCTTTCCCGCTCTGACAACAGCGAGTCCGCCATATGAGTAAATAGCATGGCTATATTTTGATTCGTTTATGCTAAGTAGCGCTCCTTCTATGCTTTAGTACTTATTCTAAGCTGTGACCCCACCCACGACACCAATACTATGAGCACGCGTGCCTCCCGGTGCGGTGAATAAATAGCTAATACATTGCGCGTTTTTTGCAACATACTTACTAGTCCTTCAGAAGCGAACGCGCACTGAAGGTTTATTTAAGCCGGCGCGCCACAATATAAACCTTCGGTGCGCTTTTGTTTTTTGGTATGTGTACACTACATTGTGTGATGCAGCTGTATTAGTAGAAATGTCGAAGTGTGGGTTCGAAAATAAGTTCTCACGCTCGCAAACCTTCCTCTTAACAAACAATACGTAAGTACCTAATACATACCTAAACAACACAGCTGCATTACCATCTGAATGTGCAACCGAGCCACCGTTATAAAAAGTCCCGACGACCTATAAAATATCCCGATAAATTAATTTCAACCCTATACCCTTCCCTATCCTTTAGGTTTATTCAGCGAATCTTTTTTATAAATAAATTCTTTAAAGGAAATTCAAGCACGACTGCTGTCCAAGTCATCTGATAAATATAAAAAAAAACCATTGTGTCGGTATGTTCCTACTGTCAGCTACCTACATATTACCTTATATTATATATATACCTTGTAACGTAATGAATAAATTTTGTTCCAAATTGTCCGTCAGTTTTTGGTTGATTTTTACTCTTAAGAAATCACCCTTTGCCAAAGTGTCCCTAGCTTGGAAAAATATGACACCTTCTCTAAAGGTATCAATTTCTCAGCCAATAATAAAAAAGGGGAAACTTTTTACATAGGTATTTTAAAAATATCAATTACGATAATCATTGGCCAGAATCACTGTTTTTATAATTATTATTATAGCGTTCGCCACATCAAACGCAGGGCGCGAGCGGGTCGTGTCGATGGTGGGGCCCACACTCATTTGGTGTGACATGCTTCATAGTAATCCTTGGAATGGTACAACTTACGCGGACCCTCTGACTAGACGCCCCACTCGCGCTCCGCGATTGATGTAGCCAACGCTTAAAGCTCGATTTATAGTTTAAATTTTAAATCCAGTTTTTAACTATTTCCTTGAATACCTGTTGTAGAGCACTGCCAGTAGTCTGCCAGTCAAAATGACTGGTGACACGCCCCAGTTGGATGACAGTGAAATATCCCATGCCAGTGGCACTAAGAGAGAAACTGTAGCTTCCTCAGCCAAGAGGGGACAGGTATGATACAATTTGTTTTTAAAAATTGATAGCTATTTGGTTCTCTCATCACCAGTATTGCTGTTAATCCTTCCAATTAAGCTACAAAACGGCCGACGTATCTTGGCGAGTCTGAAGTTAGCTGATTAGCTGCGCAGTAGACAATTTCGTTTCTAAAAGATTCATTGCGCAGCCAAACAACTAACTTCAGACTCGCCAAGATACGTCGGCCGTATTGTAGTATGGTTGAGCTAGAAGTGGATTTACATCAATAGTGTAAAAAAATAAAACAAATTCAAAGGTTTCAAAAATGACCATTATAATTTTTAACAATCAATACAAATTATAATGTCTACAAAAACCAATTATCATATAGTGAATCCTAAAATATAAATCACAAAGGGTGGGGCTCGAATGTGTATATAATAAGGGCCTATTGCCATTTATCAGATATCATTCCAAACTCTGGGTTGCTAACGAAAATAACCTAATAACACATTGCTTGGCAAATGAACCCTGAACCTCGCTCGGTAAGTTTTTTTTTTGTTTTTCTCTTGGATTGCTTGTAGATGCTCCTTGCAGACCGTTTCTACGTTTCCGGGCCGCTATTGGCGAGACCTTAAGGATCTCCAGCCAATGTGAGGAAGTAAAATACTTAACCGAAGCTTAACTTTTACTACACTAACATCATGACTACTAGCAACAACAGCATTAAGGGCGACCCCTTGTGGTACTTGGACCTCGGCTTAGAGTGTTGCTGGCGGGGGATTGGGGGGAGACAGCCTGACGAGGGCTGAATTATTGGTGTGAATGCGGTCTGAAGAGACGACCTGACCCCTCGGTAAGCCGCGCTTACGCCTAATAAGGCAATCAAAGGATCTACAAAAAGAACATTATGTGTTTGAGAGAATATTAGCCCTAATCCTACGATATTTAACGACACTATAAAGTCCAATAAACCACAGTTTTTTTTGTTTCAACAGGTCAATTTACCAGTAGCGGCGCGAAAGATTTTTAGAAAGCATAAGTCATCTCCGTAAGTATATTTAATTATCAAAATTTTCATTGGAATGAACATGGGCCTTCCGATAACCGCTACGTAGAGTGCATACTGCCATTATCGCAATGGTTTGGCAGACGGATTGGTAGTCGCATTATGTATTTACGAGCACACAAGTAGACGCTGCTGCATATCCACTTGACATAATACTTTAGTCGCCATTTACGACCCTCATAATTGGAGAGGGCTCCCTGTTCCTTGCTGGAACACTTCCAGTATTTTCAACATAGAATGGCTGCATGTCAATTTTAAGAAGTACAAAACGCAGTATAGAGTATATTCACGTTTATCGACAAGCGTGTTTACGTTATTTCGATTACAGTAGGTATCTCCCACATTTATGATTACGACGACAGCGGTCCCAGGACTTACCCTACGTGAAAAATACCATAATACATATTCAACATTCAAATAAAACTCATTTAATGTGTGTACTGTACCAACATTTAATATTATTGAAACAGGCCAAGTAACCTACGATCCAACGCTGTAAGCAATTCTACCAATTCTTCTATGAACACACCACTTTACACGCCGCAAGATGACCCTTGCAACAGTGCGGATCAGATGGACGAGTTAGGCGCACAGGACGATGACGTGGGAATCAAAATGGACACAGACAATTCTGAAGAAGAAGATAAAGAAGAAGATATTAAAGATAAACCAGATAAACGTAAGAATTTTTGTATTTTTTTTTCCACTTCCCTGTGTGTGTACCTGTGTCTAATTGGCAATCTTATCTATTACAATGCAAGACCATTTGGTATCACATGAAATAATGTTACGGAAATCTAGGTAATAACTTCGCTGTAATTAATCTAATTGTTTATTAGTCTGACAAATTAATTTTGTAGGGTTCCATAGTCAAACTAGGAACACTCACCTCCGGTTTCTGAATTGAGAATTCTAGGATATGCAGTACTTACACTACTTACGTAACATTGACGGAATTTAAAGCATTTTTTTGACAACTCCGTACTCAATTATTACTTAAGTACTGCTTATCCCGAATTCTCAATTCAGAAACCGGAGGTTATAGCTTTGCCATGTCCTTCTGCCCGTCTGTATGTCACAGCCAATTTACTCGCAGACTATAAGTGCTATAAAGCTGAAATTTAGTATGGATATCCATATTTATAGCGCCCACAAAGCTATGCAATGAAATCGGTAAAAAAATATCTCACCGACTGTAATTTTTTTTCAAAATCTATGAACGCAAATATAAATTATGTAGCTACAATGGTTAAGGTAGCTGCCCATTAGGCCCCATCTCAAATTACCACTCCGTATGTTAAGGCCAATGTGATTGTTTTAGTTTTTTTTTTACAGCATCTTCTTCAAACCTACAGTTTACCGTATCCATCCGAGGCTCGTTACAAGTAATTTTAAACAGATACATATACAACCTACACTCCACGGCATCACGCGCGGGACATCGACGCTGGCGGTGCGTTGACTACAGAAAAAACAATAAATGTTCAGCTTTCGTGGTTACCAAAGGCAACGTCGTACTCAAAAGGTATGCGGTATGTTTTTTTACTTTTATTTGATAATAGGCCTACGTTTGACCGCCATCTCGCCTGGTGTTAAGCGATGACGCGGTCTACGATGGAGCATGCTTGCCCAGAAGAAACCGATTCACTCGTGACGTGAAGACACCCAGATTGTAGCTGTCGGGGAACACCCGCTCAAGCAGCGCATTCCACTGTTTGGTGGTTTTATGGTTACTTTGAAAAAGTATGTTTCAAAATGCATGATTTCTGTATAAAAATCTATACTTATATACAGCAATGACTGGTTAAACGAGTGATATATTAAAAATATTCACTATTCGATTCTAGTTCCAAAAATGTAAAAACAATTTGGACATTTTCGCACAAAAAGCGGTGAGGTTATGTACAGCGCGTTGCAGGAGCCGACCGTCCTTTACTCTGCGCTCCCCACCACTTTGTAACATAGCCCGCTGGTCAATATTATTCCAATTTCAATATGTACATAAAGGTTTTCTTTGTGTCCTGTTAGTGTTTTTTTTGACATTCGTTAAATAAACGCACACATTAATGTTCTTGAATATGTCACTCGTTCAACCAGTCATACTGTATAATGATTGAAATGTCTAATCGTGTAATTATTGAAATATTTAATGGTGTAATTATTGAGATATGTAATGGTGTAATTATTGAGACATGTAATGGTGTAATTATCGGCATGTAAATGCTGTCGAGGGTCGAGTGTACCTTCTGCCAAAAAACATAACGTTTGATATTCCTTATGTTAAAGTTAAACACCAGTTCTCCGCACATTAAGATTTCTTGTAAACTTGTGCTCCATTGATAAATATGGCCACTGCACCAAACTATCTTGGAAGGATAATATCTTAACTACCGCATTACATAGCTGAGTGACTTTAATATGATAACTAGCAATGTGTGCACATTACTAGGATTCCTATTATCTCCTTTTGGTACGTCAATAATGCACCTGTGGGGAGGGAAGAGTAGGAACTCAGCACCTCTCATGCACGTTTAACACCTCAGCCGATGGCCGCTATTGCCGCTTCTAAGATCTTCCAAACTAACTATTATTTTCATCAACAGGGCAAACCTTCACAATCACTCATTCCACGATAAGAAAATACTATCGAAGATTGAAAAGAAAGCGGTTTTCTCTGCCATAGATGAGGTTGAAGGTTACAAAGAATTGCCAATTTATGGACAAGAAAACATTATGTCGCTTGAAGATTTTGGTGAAGATATCACCGATAAAATTAGTGAATCGAATGCTGAAGATCCATTGGATGAGAGTTGTTATAATAAAAGACTAAAAAGATTTTTTCAAATTTATTTTAAATCCCACATGGCTGTCATTCCGGTACCTAAGACGACGCTACCATGAAAGAAACTTGTGTTCCGTACCTACGACAGTCGTAACGGGCAGACAGAAAAAGTCTAACAACCGGGCCAACCTACATATATAGGGTATTGGTATCATCCTCTCCGTGTGGTTTCGTCGCGTAAATCAGAATGCAGCCGCTGCATCGTGTATAAATCTGATCTGATGTATCAGCCGCATCTGATTAGAAGTCTTGAAGCCGACCCCAACACAGATGGAAAAATGCTGTGCCAATGATGACATTTAAATCCTATAAAACCTAACTCTAAAATAACAGTTAACCCTTCTATTGTATTTGGTTAAGTTCACCATAATAGAGGCCTCTCCAAAAGGCGCTTGACGTATGTCTATGCCGCGACAGAACTGCCTCTGTGTGATGGTCATTGTACTGTCATAGAACACTTATAACAATATACTTAACGCGGCGGCAGTGTTACGACACGTGAGCACAGAATAACGTGAGAACGCCCTGGCGTGCGTTGAATACGCGTTCTGTTAGGTGAGGCCTGTGAGCCGTAATCACAGTAGAGGCATTTCTCCTGTCCTCCGAAGGCCCATTGGTACCTAATTCCAAAGGGTACCTACATACCCGGCTTTGTTTAAAAACAGTGAGATATACTCGTACCTAAATTTGGAGTAGGCACCTAAACATGCGCGGTCATTCCCAGCTGCCCTTACCGTCGACGCCACCCTGGTGGCAAATGGATTGGCAACAAAAAATAAGCTTGACATTGAGTGTGCTTCAGGGCTGCATTTAGGATAGATCATTGTAACCCTATCTAGTCTGTGGATAGACCGCTGTAGATCGCGAGGCTAACTTGTGGTGTTGGCCCTACAAACCGAGGGGGCGGGAGGGAGTACGTAAATTAGCGAATTAATAAGATATTACAATTCATAATAATAGTTGAAAATATCCTTTCTCTTCAAGAATTAATAGTGAATTAGTGAAGTAATTCAGAAAACATGGTGTTCTAAATGTGGCTCGCAAAATGCGACGATAAAAGGATTTATGTTAAGTGATCTGAAGCAGCGTATTTCTTTGTGCTAATAACAAAATGCTGCGATCATAGCCCACTGATGGCTGAAGTAAACATCGGTCATACAGACAGGGTAGGACCTAAGGCGCATCATTAACGACACCTCGGGTTCTACGCACAGAACAAGCCTCTGTTCCGAACTTTAGGTATTTTGGCGGTGAGTCAAACTAAGACCCAATCCTAGGGCGGTAGGTATCTATCTATAGGTAAACCTTATAATAATGCTACATAAAGGCCTTGCATTACGAGTAGCTTAACGACTGCCTGTTTATCCATGTCCGTTGTCTATAAGACTGAAATAATAAAAACTATCGCACGTTTAAAGGTTACAGCTCATTAGAACCACCCGGCACCCGACCCGCACCGCCTCATCGCTCGGCGTCCACTCGTTGCCAGCAGGTGGTCCACGGGTGGACGCCGCGTTATCACTAGTAAACGTCGCGTGGTCAACCAGAGGACCTCGCGCGGTCACCGAGTGGACATCGCGTGGTCAACCAGTGGACCTCACGTAGTCAACGAGTGGAAATCGTGGGGTCCACGAATTTCCGAGTAGTCTGTCAGCAATTGGCACCAGGTCTACACGTGTTTGGTTATGTCAAATTTTACCAAAATTTGACATACCTATACCTATTTTTGAACTTCTTCGATAAGTTTTTCTTTATTCATTTTGAAAGCAAAAACTATAAGTCCGACGTGTTAGAAAGAAGGGTTGGAAATGGTGGGTGGGTGGTGAGCGGCGCATCACTGACGCATTGTCCTCGCTTGAATCTCTCGCGGGCCGCGCGCGGTTCACTCGGGACAAGCATGCGAGCAGCGAGTTGTCACCGAGTGGTCAACTCGACGTCAGCGCGTGGACGGCATACGCCCGAGGCGATCCGGTGACATTACGGAGTTGATGTAGTGAGCGCACATCCATACAAATTCATATAAAGAATACGAACCGCACGAGGCGAGGCGAGGCGATGCGGCTCGGGTGCCGGGTGGGTCTAATGAGCTGTAACCTTATATCTAAACCGTTAACGAAAATTTAAAGTTTTTCCTTGTTACATTTTGTCATTGTCTTGAATTCTTAAAATGCAACGACATCCACAGTCTGTTCTACTTCAACTAGGTATATCTCGCCACATCGTGCAAGTTTTAATTATGATATTCTGAAGGGCGACGTATTGTGCCGGAGCCACACTTACACGCGCAATTTGAGCAAATCCCTAAGTATTTGTTCTGCAAAAAAATCAACACCACCCGGCTACACGGTAAAGACGAATACCAGAATGTAGAAACCTTCATCAAAGGCATTATAGACATCTACACTGAAGTAAGTAATTAAGAATTTAGGCAACGTTCCAGGAGACTGGTCAAAAAGAACATTTGACAAATAAAGAGAAAGGCCTATAGAAATATTGTCTTTTATTTATTTTTCGACCCAAGAAATTAAAATAATTTGAAGTAGATACGTACTTCTAATTATTTTAATAAATAATGTGTATCAGAAAAAAAAAGGCAAACGCAGTGCTTAGATAAGTGCTAAAGTTAAATTTTATGGTACGGTACGCGTACGTACTTACCTTTGTCGACACTATTAAGCTATGTCTACACCAGTGCGATTTCATGTTCATCTTGCGTCTTCGTCTGAGGCATGCGTGAAGTGCCATAGCGCATGCCTTAAAACTAGTTCGACAAAAGCGCATGCCCCTAGCGCACTCTAACAATCAATATTACAGGCGCTTGACGCAAGAGGAATAGAAAGTTGAAAGCGCAAGATGAACATGAAAGCGTGGAAAAAAAATCAGCTGTACCCTACATTTATTTTCGCATATCTCGTCAAAATGTAGGGAACAGCTGATTTTTTTTTCACGACTTCAAGTTTGGTCCCATAGTAAAAGTTGTTCATAATGATGAGTACAGTGACCCCTTAAGAGGTTGTGCGTTATTTAAGTTACACCTTGTTTATGCGAAACTATGTGTAAGCATGGTAAACAATTGCGCAATGAAAATATGCGTTTTCATATAATGTAATTATATTTTAGGAGCTAGTGATCGCCACAGTTACCTACTTTACTGAGGTTACATGTTACATAGGTAGGGCATACAAGTCGTTCGTCTCGCGTGGTGTTTACTGGTAGGTATTTCCTTCATCATTGTGAGTAAGAAAAGTACGCAGGTAAGTACTTAAAGTATAGGTATAGACACCTATTGGCTGCAAGTCTTTTGGTAGCATATAACCATTAAAAAAACTGTACGTGCAAGAAAATCAAACAAAACGTTTCAGCAGGTTGTTAGACTCTAAGAATTGTATAATTTAAGAAATGTTGTAACCAGAAACGAATGAAAACCTAATGACAATTAATTTTGATTATGTAAAAGACATGAAAAATGTACTATGAAGCAATAACAGTTTAGTCATTGTGAGTTATTGGCACCATTATTTTCATACGTAACTATTTGTCAGTAACTCAGTCAGAACGATAAACATTATTCAATTCTAACATCCAGTCACATAGTAGGAACCTGACTGTCTACAGTACGACACAACTAAGAACTTACATCGATGTACCTGATCGAACAACCAACGGCTGTGCTCATTTTCGCGCCAATCGCGCTTATTGCGTGAGTGCAGCTTATAGATATTTTTTTTACTGCAGTAGTTACTAATATTAATATTAGTAGGCTTGAAGTCGTGCTCCGTTCGGTAATGATCAGTTTTATGAAGTTTGCCGATGCGACTTCTTAGTTGCGTCTTACTGTACTTGTAGTGCTGCTGCTGATATTTAACGCCGTGACTGGTGAGTATAAATATTTTGTTTCAAGCAAGGCAAGGCAAGTTAGTTTCAAATATGCTGAACAGTGCTTGACAAACTGCCTGTGTTGACTGATGGTTATATCATGTAGCAATTTTAAGGTAAGATTTAGATTACAATCAAGTTTAAAAAGAGCGAACTCTATTTTATACACCCCTAAATTAAATTCACCAGAAAAAATTTAAGGGTACATACGGAAGCGGTATACTTATTGAAATGTAAAATCATTAATATAATTTATTTAAATCTAACAAAGTTATTTACTTTTGTTTGATCCTGAAAATATGAATAATTTTATGCACATAATACTCTAATACTAGAAATACTACGTCAACGACACGGACTATCAATGAAATTCATCCCACCGCGCGTAAGCTAAGCGATGGGCGATTATTACTAAAACTAATCGACTTAGTCGATTGTTGAGTCCAGTCGATAAAAGTCGATAACAATTGATGTTAGTCGATTGTTATCGACTAACGGCGCGCAGCAGGCGACAATCACTGATACGGTTACCGTATCAACTTTAACTCAAACTCAAAACTCATTTATTCAAAATAGACTAGAATTACTTAGTTCTTTTTGAACGTTAGTTTTACAATATTATAGACATCCCACAAAAAGCCCTCCCTTCACCGCTTCCTAGTGTTTTTGCTGTGAAGAAGAAACGGCGCAACAAACTCCCCAGCAACACAGATATGTCTGTCAAGTGAATAAATTAATTGATTCTTTAAACGAAAATCATCAAATTTTTTACAATAATAAAATTATGCAATTACAGGTAAAATAAAAAATAAAGTAAGTACCGTACATATATAAATCAATTCTGTATGAATTGGGTTAAATCATAATCGTATCTAACTAATATACTAATTTGTATTCAATTGTGGCGCAGCGCACGTATTACTATACTCGTACTACTAAATAAGTAATTACTAAAAGGTGATGCGTGCGGCGTGCGCTGCCGCTGCGCCACAATTCAATAGATAAAATTGCGGCGCAGCGCACGTAGGTACTACTATATTCGTACTACTAAATAAGTAATTACTAAAAGGTGATGCGTGCGGCGTGCGCTGCCGCTGCGCCACAATTCAATAGATAAAATTGCGGCGCAGCGCACGTAGGTACTACTATATTCGTACTACTAAATAAGTAATTACTAAAAGGTGTTGCGTCGTGCGCTGCCGCTGCGGCACAATTCAATAGTTAAAAGTCCGTGCTCCACTACCAATTGCAACGGATGTTTCCTTTTTAAATGGTCCTTTAGGTTGGTAGTATTTTTGTGATAGACTACACAATGTGAACAGAATATACATTAAACTTTTTCAATATTCCTTTCTTTAAATTTTTGAAAAAAATCCCACACCAACGATTTTTAGGCATCGCGTCAAACGGTAATAGCGCGCGCGCCTGACCTTGGTCTAAAAAACTCAAAGAACAACTAAAGTAAACAAATTGAAGTAATACTTAAAAACAATTGACGCAACGTCGTCCCGCACCCGCGCGGTCTCGCGCACTGCTCGCACACCGCACGCAGTCGCACACCGCAGGTCAACGCATACGCATGCAGTTTACGTAAATTTAGTAGTTCGTCGATTGTTATTCGAATAATTGTGGCGAGGAACTACTAAATCGACAATCGAATGCGCAACAGTACAATTTTCGATTCAGTCGATTGTTTTTTTTGCAACAATCGCCCATCGCTAAGCTACACACATCATGCACCATTATACGCTTGTGTGAGTCATGCTATACCGGTATGTAATGCGTGCGAGCGAGTCGATAGCGCGAAATCCGTGCAACACACACACACAGAGTGCTTTCTCCCTCACTCCACTCTACGTATTTAAAAGTTAGAATTTGTTCTGCGACAATAGGGATTTGCATTTGAAGGGATTAGCTAACAGTGATTAGGATCAGCTGATAAGGATTGAAATCAGCTGATAAGGGTGGTAATTTACAGTGTTATTAAAAACTTACAGTTCAGCAATTTTTCAAAATGGCCACCGCCCTTTGTTATCAACACACAAGCGAGCACTTTTTAAAAGATAGTTATTTAATGATATTAGAACATCACTTTGCCCTTTTACTTCGAGTTGTTTTAAAAGTTTGCGACTATCGGGCTCACTCACGTACACTCTCCGTTTGATTTCACTTCACATGTAAAAATCCATGGGTGTGAGGTCAGGCGGCACGCGGGCCAGGCAATTAGGCCACCGCAGCCTGTCCACCGACTCCCGAACTCCTCGGTTAGGTACTTTCGCTCCGACCTATCTAGATAAGATTCACCTGCGTGCCGGCCTTTTATGAAGTATTAACACAAAGGGTACTCTCGAGACGTGAACTGATGATCGTATGAAGCCATCGTAGTTATCAATTTAATAACAGATGTTAACAGGTAATACGTATTGCGCGCTCGCGTAAACTTAATAACCTCTCTGTTGCGTTCTGAGGAGACGGGTTCGGTGGAGAGGGCGCGATGCAGTCTGCTTTGACCTTAGTTTACCGAATATTAAGCCTATTTAGTATTCATCAACACAACATGTAATTACGTATACAACAAAAACCGGGTACGCGGTAACGAGAGGTTGCGCTTGCACCGCGCGTCACGCAACTTAAGCTAATTACTGCGGGCGGCCGACTGCGGCGGGCGGCTCACGCACGCGCCGGATTGGGTGATTGGGTGGGGCGAGCGTGGCGCGGGAGCCAGACTAGTTGGCGCCGTCCGTCGCGTGCGCAGCCTATGTATTGCGCGGGCTTTTTTTTGAATGAATAGATAAAAGGGTTGCGTGTGTGCGTGCGCGTACGAATATCATTGTCAATGTGATTGAACTTTCTTACCAATTATTGATGTTTTTGAAGTACAGTTTTCAAACAAAATAATTTTCTTTTTTTTTTCTCTTTATATGTTCTATTACAGTAACTGACCATGCCCTTACATTTTTTCTGGTGAATTTAATTTGGGGGTGTATAATCTATGTTATGTATTTTTAATTGTTACGTATTATACAGGGTGTAAACGAATTCGTGTAATTCCTTCAAACCGCGTGATCTACTGGTGGCACAGATTGACCCTGCATAGGTTTTTCTCCGAATCAACAAAAAAAAGTTTTCAAAAAACGAAACATGGTATTCTGTAGGTATCTCAGTAATTTTAGCGTCCCGAGCTAACTGACTGCGTGGAGCGATATCGCGCTAGTCGTGTCTGTCAGCTGTGTCGCCATGCTTTCATCACAAAAAATAATAATTGAGAAAACAGAAAGATTTTTTTATTTTTAATCTATTTAAATCCCGTGATGGGTTAATCTATACCATTAATGGGTCGTGCAGTTTAAAGGAATTACACGAATTCGTTTACACCCTGTATATAGTATGAAAATGGTTAGAATAAACTTAGGTAAGTATTATAATACGTCACCATTTTTTAATTTACAAAAAACCTTATACATAGAGGTCACTGGGTTTATTATTTAATAATGTTTTGAGGTAAACTAGCGAAGCATGACTATGCAGTGAGCATGACTATGCAATGAGCATGACCACCGTGTAGACAGGGACTTGTCGGAAGAATAGATAAAATTACATATTGATATTGTGTATAATTATGTCATTTTGTCCATTCTTCTGTCAGTAAAACCCATGTCTAAGGTGGTCAATGTGGTCATGCTACGCTTGCAGGTTGCTGTATCTATGTTAAAGAATATAACACACTAGCTTTCGCCCGCAGCTTCGCTTGCGTGAAATTTTGAACCCGTTAAGTGACGATTTTCCATACAAACTTTCATCCCCTATTTAACTCCCTTAGGGGTTGAATTTCGAAAAATCCCTTCTTAGTGGATGCCTACGTTACAAAAGGAACCTACTGTCAAAATTTCAACTTTCTAACCCCAGCAGTTTAGGCTGTGCGTTGATAGATCAGTCAGTCAGCTTCTCCTTTTATATGTAAAGATATCTGGATCTAGATAGGATTACCACAAATTATCTAGAAAACCTTAACAGGGTTACTAGGTATAATTATTAGAACACATGCGTTCAAATAAATAAATATAATAGACTTTAATTGATTAGATAACAAGATCTTACTACGCGCGCGCTCTTCGCTCCTATATTAGTTACGTAACTGTCTATCTAATTAACAAAAGTTTAGGTTTAGTTTAGTAGTTTAGTTTTAGAATAAGATTCTAGATAGGATGTTATAAAAAGTGATTTATTTTACACTTCTTCTTCTCTCGTGTCAGCACGACATATACAAAAATAGCTCATGCTGTGGTGAAAAGATTAGCCAGTCAGCAAGGTTGGTCGTGAGGCTGACTGCCCAGGGTGCGCCGGACGTACTTAAGTATCGTCACTCGTGGAGGCTCTTTTCATGCACCCTTTTATTATTACTTTATTATTTATACTTTAAGGCCCTTATTAATTAAAAAGTTACTCTCAAAATGGTATTTGGGGGCGGAATCTCAGGAGAGTACAATTGCAAGTTTGATTTTAGTTGAATACATTTTGACAGCATATAAAAAAAAGTAAAAACCGACTTCAAAGAAATACTAAAAGGAGTAAAATAATTACCATAATATAAAATTAACAGTTTCAGAAGTCGGTGGCTTCTATTTGCTTCAGTGTAGAGTTGCACCGACTTCTGAAACTGTTAATTTTGTATTATGGTAATTATTTTACTCCTTTTAGTATTTCTTTGAAGTCGGTTTTTACTTTTTTTAAAGTTTATTTTTTATTAAATACGTTTTAGTGTCATAATTTTAACCCCCTCCTTCATAACCCTTCTTTTTGGCTTTGACGTAGTCGGCCATAAAAAGTCCTTTCAAATAATACCTTACACGATATAATGAAAACATTCCAAAGGGGGGGGACACGCACCCCCTCCTCTTTTCCAGTAGTCAGTTCCCAGCAACAAATATAAACAAAGCAATATTAGTAATTTGAGAATTTTGCTTTGATCCGATGAGGAGTTCCGTTCCATATCTCTGAAGTTCATGGTCTAATCATAACAAAATTTATATGGGACCAATCGGGAAGTATACCCTTTCGAACAAAAAAAGATTTTTTCAAATCGGTTCATAAATGACGGAGATATGAGGTAACAAACATAAAAAAAAAAAAAAAAAAAAATACAACCGAATTGAGAACCTCCTCCTTTTTGAAGTCGGTTAAAAATTACATAACATCACGCCTGTAATCCCCCAAGGGTAGGGCAGAGGTGTATAGTACGTCGTCGCTCGTCGTTCGTCTTTCGTCGTTCGTCGTTATGTTTAAGTTCCATGTAATAGGAGGCAAGCCTATTGCCATCAACCGGGCACTCCACACGAAAAAACCCAGCAACATTTTGCCCAACCTGGGGATCGAACACAGCACCTCACGCTCAGCAGTCGCGAGCGTCGAGGCAGTCAATATAAAATTATGTTTATTAATCAAATCCATCTCAAGACAAACGACACGATTAAGAGGCAGCTCGTAAGAGGGACACTCTTCTATGATGCTTCTGTGCCTTGATGAGCTCGATACGCTGTCAGTCCGGTTGCCATGCGAATATCGTTGACAGTCGTCAGGAATATTACACTGTCTTATTCTAAGTCAATGACTGTCATAAATCTATGAGTCGTAGATATATGACAATGTAAGTAATATAGACATGAATTACATATTTCGCCTTATAAAGATATGACTCTAGATGTCAAATAAGATATACCTATTATACCTATGATCCTAATATATGATTGTGTAATAGCCTCGTTAGAATATTGTTGGTATGAGTTGATGGCATCGGTGGCGGATGGCAGTTGTTATGGAGTTATGGAAGGTAGACGGCAGCAGTTTGTTATGTAGTCGCATCTAGTTAGACCGAAAGCAAACTCCGTACTTTATTACGGGCGTAGGTACATACAAGACTTACGTCGAGGACATTTACAAGTTATAGTTACGCATTACAAAAACGATTGTGCCCACAAGAATAAAACGTAAATTCCAAGATAATGAAACGGGTTTATTTAAGCACTGTCAAATTGTAAATGTCTTTATCAAGGTACGTTTACGTGTTATAAGCGAGAATCACCATAATTTAAGTATTCGTAGATTACGAAAGGCTAAAATCGTTGCGTAGTTTGACATACTTACTTAGCCACATTCATCGTACACACGGCTACACTTCAAGCTATAAAAAACCAGTATAAGCTGACCGTTACTTGTGCGAAAAGATTATACAAAGCGACGCCAAGATAAACTGGTTATTATAGCTTGATGTGTAGCCGTGTGTATGTGTACCTACCTAAATCTAATAATGTTTATGGATCACGGACGTGGGAATGCATGTTACCATGGTATATGAATGACTTACCTCTGGAAATCTGTAATGCAATTAATGTAAAAAACTGCTCAAGAGTGCTGCAAAGATACTTTCTAGATTTCAATGCAATCTTGAAAGTGTCTTTTTAAATGACGAGCTCTACGTATACATATACCTACTGTTAATATAAAAGTACGTTTTGGCACCGAGATGCCGCGTCTGAAATATCGCTGTTAAACCCGCGGTGGTTTGTGTTGGTATGTTATTAAATTACGTTTTCATCCCATCTATTCGAAAAGGACGACTTGGTTCGCCTTTAAGTGCGCCCAAAGGTGGTGTTTTCTATAAGAAACTTTTAGCGGGCAGTAATGAGTTTTTAATCCTCTTTACTCTTTTTATGTGCGCCGCAATTATCTTTGCCGCACACTTTTTAAATTTGGAACATCTTAGTGTTCAACGCCAAAGAAATCGAACGCAAATATTGTTTGAATAAAGACTGGCTGGTAAGACGGCCCATAGTCGAGAAGCCGGCTGAATAAAAAAAAAAATATACAAGGTTAGTCGGAAAGGGGGTACTAATCCGAAGCCCACTTATAGTATCGCTGATGACTGTTTGAAAGCAAGTGTTAAAATTTCAAAATTCGATAAAAAAAAAAACCAAATAAAATGATTTTAATTTTAGTTTTTTCAAAAATTCTTCACCCCTGCTTTAGTTACAAATTCAGAAAGTGGTGCTTCTAATTCATGACCCCAAATATGACCTAAAATGGAAACACAGCTGATCATAACTGGGGATAGATAGATTTTAGTTTTTTTTTTTTAGATTTTTGAACAACTGTTTCTCTTAAACTATTGACTTTTGGGAAAAGTTGTAGAACAAAAGTTACTCATTATTATGTGTACTTTAACGCCCTTTCGGATTAGTACCCCCTTTCTGACTACCCTTGTATAGAATGAGAACGTAGCGCTAGCGCGTGCTTAGTATTTAAATTAATTTCATAATTGCGAAAATGTCTCAAATGTAAATATAGGTTTTTAATTGTTTTATTATTAGATACCTACTATTTAATTTCAATTTAGTTGTTACTCTATGTTTTATTAAATATTAATATTACAATAAAATATGAGGCGCCTTTTATTTTCTCATAGTGGGTGATGAAAAGTAGAGTGTATCACTCGGGCGTAATTTATTTTTTGGCTCGAGCGGTTTACTTTGTATCCCGCGCTACATTCAGGATTCTACTAAAGAATCCCTCACTACGCTCCGGATTCTATTCTAGAATCCCTCATTTCGCTCTGGATTCAAAAAAGCACCCTCGCCGTAAAAATATTATTTTGCTCCCTTATGATACAATCTACTATTAAATGGTTGTAATAATGTTGTCATATAAAAAAGAAAAACAAAAAAAAAGATAAGTAAGGATGTAGGTACCTAGTACCTAGTACCTACAGAGTACATTTTATTTTCAAAAATAGACTTTGGAAATGTTGTCCCCAAAGCGACTTTGTTTTAGACAATTCAAAAGTTCATAAAGACCTTACTCGTTGTTAAAGGTCTCTCTAATGATATCATAATAATTACTTATAACGATATACGTAACAATTATAATCAGTCTTCAAGCGGATGTCTCACGCAATAAAGTACGTACCGTTAAGGAAACGGCACGCTTTGAGTGTTTATACTTACGCTTAGTCTTTTCATAATTTACGTAAAAAAATACAACACTTAGGCCCGCCGCTGATTGTGATTTTTTGTCACGGTGACTTTTTGCTACCCAAGTCGAATGCTATGAAGATATTTTATAAGCGAGTGCGCTCACTATGGTTACGTGACATTACGGTGATAAATTTTAATTTTCATAGAATTCCACTTGGTAACAAAAAATCACCGTGACAAAAAATCACAATGAGCGCCCGGCCTTAGAAGATATCAACGACGTTGTTGACATCTCTGATAATTCTATCAAATGTTTAAAGCCCTTATTATTAGCTAAATCATATATTTCATTGAAATATTGTTAGTGATATAAATAAAAAAAAAACCAAAGACTGTCATGCCGCCAGTGTGAATATGAATAAATTATGAAGTTTATTTTGTGATAATTAATTTATGTGAGCTCGGAGTCATTAAAGAAACCTTGTCGCACTTGACCGGTTTGCGTGAGGACTACACAGACAGCCTATAGAAATTACGTTCGGTGATCATACTGATCATTAACTTACGTTCAGGCAGCAGGTGAGTGTATTACTGTCATCTTATAAAATAAATAAGAAGGTTTTTGTTTCTGTGTTTATGCCGTAGTACTTATTACTTCTATGGTTTATGCAAAGTGAACATTGTTTCTGTTATTATTAAAACTTCTTTAAATTTAAGTTTAGGTACTGGGTATTTTTTTTTAATTTTTATTATTATTTCAAATCAAATTTAAAACCAATGAAGTAACAAATTTACTAATTTATATGTAGAACGATATTCAACAAAATACAAACCTAACCTCCGGTTTCTGAATTGAGAATTCTAGGATAAGCAGGGGACCAATTCTACTAACAAAATTGTTGCCAAACGCAAACGAACCACAACCGTCAGTCAGTTTTTGTTTACGAAAACTGTCAAAATGATTGTTTTTGTATATTGTGACAAATAATTTGACAGCTTTAGAAATTGAAAACTGTCTGAAATAACGGTTCGACCTTGGTTCGGTTGCGATATATCAAGATATCTTTTAGGAGAATTGGGCCCCTGTACTCAAGTAACATTAGAGTACGGAGTTGTCAAAAAAAATTACGGATATTAAAGCATTTTTTTGACAACTCAAATGCTACTTAAGTATTGCTTACTCGAATTCTCAATTCAGAAACCGGGGTATGTGTTTTATTTAAGGTTCAAACTTTAACAGTAAAAAAATACCTATCAAAATAATACACAACATTTTACCTACTCGAAAACTACCTAAGTACCTACTTATAATGAACGTACTAGGTACCTTACCTAGTACGTTCATTTGTGTTTTCATGATGTCAAATTATTAAAAAAAAACTAGTTCTATTTTTAACCGACTTCAAAAAGGAGGAGGTTCTCAATTCGTCTGTATTTTTTTTTTTTTTATTTATTTTTTTATGTTTGTTACCTCATATCTCCGTCATTTATGAACCGATTTTAAAAATTCTTTTTTTTCGAAAGGGTATACTTCCCGATTGGTCCCATATAAATTTTGTTATGATTAGACCATGAACTTCAGAGATATGAAACGGAACTCCTCATCGGATCAAAGCAAAATTCTCAAATTACTAATATTGCTTTGTTTATATTTGTTGTTGGGAACTGACTACTGGAAAAGAGGAGGGGGTGCGTGTCCCCCCTCCCCCCCTTTGGAATGTTTTCATTATATCGTGTAAGGTATCATTTGAAAGGACTTTTTATGCCCGACTACGTCAAAGCCAAAAAGAAGGGTTATGAAGGAGAGGGGGTTAAAATTATGACACTAAAACGTATTAAATAAAAAATAAACTTTAAAAAAAAGTAAAAACCGACTTCAAAAACGTATTAAATAAAAAATAAACTTTAAAAAAAAGTAAAAACCGACTTCAAAGAAATACTAAAAAGAGTAAAATAATTACCATAATATAAAATTAACAGTTTCAGAAGTCGGTGCAACTCTACACTGAAGCAAATAGAAGTCACCGACTTCTGAAACTGTTAATTTTATATTATGGTAATTATTTTACTCTTTTTAGTATTTCTTTGAAGTCGGTTTTTACTTTTTTTTAAAGTTTATTTTTTATCACATTTCTATTGAACCCTGTTCCAACTTTCTATTCAGCCACATAATTACAGCACGATGTAAAATTGTAATAACATAAAGTTTACTTAACTTTTATATTAATTAAAGAATATATTTTTTTAAAAGACTTTATTATAATTTACTTTCAACAATTTCTTTAAAATAATATAGATTTGGGCAAAATATTTACCATTTATTCAATGATGTAAATTAAAAATAATGGCTGAATAGCTGGCCCGCCACAGAAAAAAAAAACAAAATAGGCGGGAAAGCGGCAATCCGATCTTCATTTGTTTTTCGAGTTGTAGAGTTTTGTACTTCCGTCACGATAATGTTAGAAGGATTATTCCCATCTTCCCCCGAATGTCTGCCCCCGAATGGGGGAAAATGGGAATTTTTGTGGCATCTTCCCCCGAATCTGTAATCGGGGGAAGATAGGAAGTTCTATTCCCATCTTCCCCCGAATGTCTGCCCCCGAATGGGGGAAAATGGGAATGCTTGTGTCATCTTCCCCCGAACTTGTAATCGGGGGAAGATAGGAAATAAAAGTTTCATTTGCCCCCGAAATATTTTTAATAATCATTTTTTTTGTGCCACCGCACGCATATATGGTTTGAATGAAATAAACATGATTTTTTACAGGAATTAATAAAACAAAATGATGACTACCAACTTTTTATAAAACAAATATTACAGCTTTTTTTCGTTTTACAATCAGTAATACAAAAAATGTACTACTATATCTAGCAGTTTATCTAATTTAAAATTATCAATCTAACAATCAAATATTAATAATAGTATTCATCTATATAAAATCAGTCTTACTACTCGTATAAGAAAATGTTGCGAAATACAACTTTTTTATATTATAAATTTTTATCCAGTCTCATTGTTTTAACGAATAATATTTAAAAAAACAGTCATAACACTTGTTATACTTAATCAATACAATTACAAATCTACATAGCAATGTTTATTATAAAATCTTCTTTTCATAAATATTAAAAATACAATGATTAGGTATCTATACTTTTGTAAAATCAACATAATAATAATATAGTCACAGCACGTAAAATCACACATTAGAGACACGTAGCCGAAAAAAGTTTACTGTCTAAAGTAATAGCAACAATAGTAAATATGAATGTACTTTTAACATTTCAATCTTACTAACCGCTCTTAAAATTAAGAATCTTAGCAATAAATACAAACACAAATCTAAATGGTAATATTCTACTGTATAAAAACAATCCTTAGATATAAAAACATTCTTTAAATCCTACTTTTTATTATATATTTAACAATATTATCACAGCATGCAAAATCACAGAATTGTCATTTAAATAAAAATAGTTTTATCTGTTCAAAATACTATCAACAGTAAATAAAAAAGTACGTAAAGTACGTGATCTAGTTAATTATTTATGAATTACCTCATCTTTTCCAAAAAGTGGCCAACTGATATTTGTCCATTTAAAAGCTGCATTTGGCAATTTTGTATAAACTCATCGCTTATTATAGATGTTTGTTTTCGTTTTTTTTGAACTCCTATTTGTATACGCTTCGATTTTAAATGGTAAAAGGAAGAGACATTTTTCAAACATTCTAGTAAGTGCAATAAATTTGGATTCTTCTTTCCTACCAAACTATTTAATCTATGGTGCCAGCCTTCTAAAAAATTTGTGGTTCGATGGCGTAACCCAAAAACACACCATATTTTATAAAAATCTTTTTTAAGCCAATTCCTGAGCATGTATCTACTAAACTTTTTACTGCTGTTGTCGTCAGGACTCTCTTCAGCTATGTAGAACCACCCGCTCATAATTTTATCCTCAGGCAATAGCGGCAAAACTGCACTAAGAGCTACCTGTCTTCGTAAAACTTTAGACTTAGTGAGTTTGAGCCTTTCTCCTATTTTCCAAATGCATTTCCTATAATGAAAATAGCATCCCTTTATTTGAGTACTTGGAAAATTCTTTGATATAGCGCTCATGGCAGCTTTTTCATAGTCGGTTTTGAAACTCATTGGTTCAAAATCAGGGCATTGTGATTTTATTAAGTGAAATAAAATGCAATAACTTTCCTGCGTCCTGTTACTCATCAATGCGTAAAACAGTGGCACAATATTAGTACCTATTCCCTCACTATCCAGATCGACATGTATAGTATACATATATACACATATATGTACACATATAGTAGCTCGAATGGGGATGGACAGCTCTTAAATGTACCATCAGCAAAATAATCTTTGACCTTTTTTAATCTTAATACATCTTTGGTATTGTTTGAACAGAAAACTAATATGCGAGTACCATTATAATTGTAATCAGCCATCAAAAAAGATTCAAATTTCGGTGGAACTTCCACGTCAGAAACGTTAGTGTGAACTAACTTATTAACTTTTGCCGCTTTATTTCTTTTTCTGTAAAGTGATGATTTGATACTACTAAATGATGGAATTTTTTCTATTATTTTCAATCCCGCATCCTCTAGGTTAGCCATGGAGTTAATATATAAAGTAGGGATAGTTTGGCTTGCATCCTGAGTAATTGTCTCCTTACATGTACACAACACCTCGTCAACGTCATTTTTGGCAAAATCCGGGGCGTGGTTGTGTGAATTTTCTTTGAGAATTGTGTTGTCCTGTAAAATATTAATAATAAACATGACATTCTTGGTAATTCTGCCCTAACATAAGTACTATAGGAAAAACGGTATTTAATGATCCTTCGTTATAGAAAATACATCTAATGAGTCGAGTTTAAACTAATAATTTTAATGAGCCCTAATAATGTCACGTACCTTAGCTGTCAAAGTTCCATTACATTGGCTTTTTCTTCTTATTGCGCATTCCCAAACTATGGTACCAGACTTGTTTCTTCTTTTTATGTGATATTGCTGACCTGCGCGTAACAATACTTGACCATTTCCTCTATTTATAATTTTAAAATGACATGTATTTTCAGAGGTACCAGGCATTGGTTCATCGGTAAACATGTTTGACCTGAAATCATGATTATTATATTACTGGCTGCTCAGTGCCCGCAGTTTCATCCGCATTAGTGATATTTATGTTAATTGTTAATTCCGAACAAATGGGCTAAGAAGTGAAAAAGGATTAATCAGAATCGGATGACGGCAGCGCATAAAATATAAACACTCATTTTTCTATATAAGATAAATAACGATGCTTAATAAATAAGTAACAAGACCAAAATATTAGATTTCAATAAATATATCTGTGCATAAAGTGGCGCTTAGAACACCCTTGCATACATCATAATAATAAATTCGCTTATATACGATAATAAACGAGAGCGATTTTAATGTTTTGCAAAGTTAGCCGCCATTTTGACTTTATCTCTACATGGCGGGGCAAGCTAAAATCAATATTGGTTGGTCGGGGACACTTAAATGAACAATTATTATTACCTATGGTCGTTATGTCTTGAAGCGTATTTAAAGTTTATTTCAGTACGCATGGTACTCGTTTTTTTTACATTTGAAAATAATTTATAATCTTGTCTTGTGTTTTGAAAGTCAATATATATAGGTGTTTGTTTATAAAAACAAACAACTAAGTATATTGACAAAATTTAATACATACTCCTAGCCCGTGTAATAGCAAACTTATATATAAAATACATTCTATGTACTTACATTTGACAATGTCGTAAAAACACAAAATTCACTACCACACTCAACCAAAAGGAAACAGGTAACTGCTGGTTGTAAGTATCATATCCCCCACCCCGTGGCAGCACGACACAGGATGACTCACTATCTTACTCGCACGCACATGGGGAGAGCGCAAAAGATCTGAGTCCATGGGCCATAAATCTTTCTTGTATGTCTTTCTCGCTCGCACTCGTTACACTTACGGAGCGCTAAATTGTTGAAAAGAAGCGAGTATTTCATCGATAAATTTTACAGCTCTTTAACGATTTTTTTTTAAAGAAAGTACCTATTGTCAGTAAATGATCTCGTCATTTACTGACAACAGGTACTTTCATATCTACTACAGTTGCAATTTATAAATATAATACTAGCTTTTCCCCCGCGATTTCACCCGCGTTCTCTTGCTGCCCTGCTCCCGTAGGTCGAAGCGTAATGTTTTATAGCCTATGTCACCCGGGGATAGTGTAGCTTCCCACCGGTGAAAGAATTTTTCAAATCGGTCCAGTTGTTTCGGAGCTTATTCAATGCAAACAAACAAACAAATAAATCTTTCTTCTTTATAATATTTGTATGGAACTACTCGTATAGAAAATGCTGCATTATTTATTTGGATTGTTTTAAATAAAAAATCATATTTATTTCATTTAAACCATACATGGGTGCGGTGGCACAAAAAAAAATAATTACTAAAAATATTTCGGGGGCAAATGAAAATTTTATTTCCTATCTTCCCCCGATTGCAAGTTCGGGGGAAGATGACACAAGCATTCCCATTTTCCCCCATTCGGGGGCAGACATTCGGGGGAAGATGGGAATAATCCAAGAAAATCGATTTACCATAAAATTCACAAATTTTTTCTTTAGCTAATTCATGTTTATATTTACACTTTGCTTGTATTCGTAATGAAAAGCAGTGTTTACCTCGGGTCAAAGACTTATTTAGTCCCTCAAACTAATGGCGCCCTCGCTACCGGACTAAATAACTTTCACCCCTAGGGTAACAATGTACTATTATAATTATGCACTATAGATAGGTAGTAGGAACCCACTTCTTCGCAAAATACGTTTATGATTAATGCATTATCTTCTGTTTCAGTCTATGAAAAGATCAAGATGTTAAAATCATTGATTTTGCTGTGTATTCTATCTGTAATTGGCAAGAGTAATGCTGGACCAGTGCGGAACAAATATCAAAGATATTTAGAACTAGATGCAGTTGACAGATTTCGAGAATACATCCGTATAGACACGAGCAAGGATGAAAATTTAAGTATGTAAATTAAAGTAAACGTCCACTGTTGAACATGTACACACGGCTACACATCAAGCTATACAGAACCAGTTTATCTTGGCGTCGCTTTGTATAATCTTTTCGCACAAGTAACGGTCAGCTTATACTGGTTTTGCATAGCTTGAAGTGTAGCCGTGTGTACCTCACAATGACTGCTACAATGAATGGTCAAATGGGGAAATTGCTATAAACACCACGTTTGGCAAACGAATTGGTGACAGCAGGACACTACTGCCCATTCCTTGTTCAAGTTACTCCTTAGTCGCCTTTTACGACAACCATAGGTGAGCAAGAGGTGGCCTATACGCTACTAGCTTTTTCCAGCGGCTTCGCTCGCGTTAATTTATAATAAAAAGTTTCTTTAATAATATAATTCAATCATGATTCGAAAGACACGTGGCGCTATCTATTATCGTTATTGTTGTTTTCCTCGGGAACAGTACTTTTTTTTGGGATGAAAGGTACCCTATGTCCGTTTCTGTACAACTGACAACGTAGGTATATGAAAAATTTCAGCATGATCGGTTCAGTGGATTAGGCGTGAAAAGGTAACAAACAAACTTACTTTTGCATTTATAGTATTAGTTAGGAAGTTAGGATTAAGTAGTTAGGATACTTTGCCGGGAATCACACAGACGGGACGGAACATTTAAGTAGGTACACTTTCCTATTTCTAGCCTTCCTTCCTTTTTTTCCTTTCCTGTTCTGCTTAAGCTCTTTCGAACTATGTTGGGGTCAGCCAGTCTAACCAGATGCGGCTGGGTACCAGTATTTTAAACGGAGCGACTACCATCAGTCCTCCGCAACGCAGTAAATGGGCAATGCCGACCTTCTAAGGTTAGACCGGTTGTCAGACTTTCGGGTTTCTGAGTACCTGTAACGACTGACACCCAGGATCGACGGCTGAACGTGCTCTCTGAAGCAAGGATTTTTTTCCTTTCCTATTTATTAGTGTACCTTTAACAGACAGAGTCTAATAATAATAATATCTTTGCATATTCTGTAGACTTGGCGTCTCTGTACATAGAAAACATTTTAGAGACTGCACTGTGTGGAATGTATCGATTTCGTTCGCCTATTGGAACTAGATGGCATTGTAGCCATTTTTGAATCGTGATAAATGGTTTCTTTACTTCTACATAATTTAGTTATTGCGACACAATTTTAGTTTTCGACTTCCAATTCAATTCATTTATTTTCACATAAAATAGGGTACTAAGGTATTATGGTCTAGGGTATTATGGTCTTAAGGTATTACAGTGTTCAGCCCATTTTGTCTTGGATAGACATGTGAAATTTTGGCAATAGTAGGCACCATAAAATTACAGCTAGTTACATTAAATTAAGTTAATAAACTACCAATTCAATGAATTAATCAGGGTAATGTCAGATTGTCAACTAGCATATAATAATAATACGTCACATTAATTAATAATTGTTCAATAAATCACCTATTTTAAAATATTTTTTTCCAGGAGCCATTCTTTTAATTTCTTTTTAAACCTATTAACAGGAAGGACTTTAATGGGCTCTGGTATTGCGTTGTATATTTTAAGACACATACAGTATGAGCCTTTCAGAAAAAGAGTCGTCCTCGGTTTTCTGCCTATAACTAGCCGGTCGCCGTTTCTTGTACTTCTTCCATGCGGACGAAGTCGGGGAGACAGCTAATATAAACTATGTCCTGACCTTTTGCTATCGTTTTGAGTACTAAACAATCCGCAACAGATAACAGGCATATACCTATTCTATCAGAATGCTCCCATATTATTAAAGACGACAATTATCTAATAATACCTAAGCGCTCTTTAGCTTATTATGCTAAATTCAGTAGACTCCTTGAGCTAGCCTCTCTACAGTCTAGATCAATAAATCACTGAATATCATCGGTATAGCTCGGTTTATATTTTAACAATGTCCAAGTTAATTTCTCGATCACTATTACGCGGAATTCCTGTATCGCTTCGAACGAGATTTTTGAATATGAATCACTGAGTTATTTTTATAGCATTTTTGTAATTTATAAAACCACATTATGTATTACTGATAAGTATAGATTAACAGTGCACGGGTTTAGACTGATACATTTTTTTTCTTGCGTTAGTATTAAGTGATCGCATCTGAACCATCTCATAAGTTTTCAATAAAAGAATTAGCCAATTTTTTTTTTGGTAAACATTTCTGTTATCTTTTACAACATATCGATGCTACGCATCAATGAATGAAGTCACCGTGATACAGTTAACGGGCACGCCGCATGATTAGCGCGATATCGCCCCGCGCAGTCAGTTTACTCGGGGCGCTAAAATTACTCAAAAAGAGAACACTTGTTGAATATTATTTTTGTTGCTACTTAAGAAATCCCATGCTGGGTCAAACTGTGTCACCAGTAGATCCCGCGGTTTGAAAGAATTACACGAATTCGTTTACACCTTGTTTACTTATTATTTACTTAACAAATTGCCCGTTTCATTTTAAACCATCTTATTTTTAATATCAATACCTACTAGTCAAAATTAGTGGCTTGTCAGTAAACAGATAAACAAATCTTTTTAAATCTTTTTATGGGTTCCGTAGTCAAACAAGGAACTGTGAAAGCGTTCTTTTTATTTTATTTTTAGGATTGATAATGTTTACCTCTAACTTAGATCATAGAGCATCGCGGCCATGATTACGACTAAGTCATCGGTGACCACGTTGCTCTTTTATCTTTAATATCGATCAATATTTAATGGATGTCTTACAGAATTTGCGGTAGAGTTCTGGATCCGTCAGGCGACTGAATTGGGTCTACCATACGCAGTATACGAGCCAGCTGGGAAGCCTATATTCGTGGCCACGTTGATAGGCACTGACCCCTCTCTACCGAGCATCATGCTCAACTCACACATGGACGTAGTCAAAGTGAACGAGGTAAAATGTTTAACAATGTTTATACCGATTACGATTACTTACTAATAGTTATATTAATAGTTACACAAGTATTAATAATACTTAAAAACTAGCTGACGCCTGCGGCTTCGCTAGAGTTGTAAAACAGGCACGATGTCTTGTTATGTTAATTAATTTGTAATTTATCCTTGATCATTTTTACCAGAAGACCGAAGAATTAACCTGCCTCTTTGCTTAGCGTTCATGCACTACGAGAAAGCCTTTGATTCGATCGAGACCTGGGCTGTACTGCAGTCTCTTCAACGGTGCCAGATTGACTATCGGTACATCATCGGTAGAAGTGTTTGTATGAAAACGCCGCTATGTCAGTCCTATTACAGGATCAGACCTCGAAACTTATCCTTCTGCAGCAAGGTGTGAGGCAGGGAGAAGTCATCTCTCCGAAACTGTTCACCACTGCATTGGAGGATGTTTTCAAGGTTCTGGACTGAAAAGGGCTAGGCATCAACATTAACGGTAACGGCGAGTACATCATTCACCTTCGGTTTGCCGACGAAATAGTTATCATGGCTTCTCAGCCATGAAAGACCTCAGTACAATGCTCGATGACCTTAGTAGAGCTTCCGAAAGAGTGGGTTTTAAAATGAACATGAACAAGACAAAGATCATCTCAAATACTCATGTAACACCCACTCCCATGAAGATCGGAGACTACACAAGTTGTTGACGATTATGTTTACTTAGGACAAGCTATCCAGTAAGTAAGTAGGTCCAACTTCGAGAAAGAAGTCAATCGTTGAATCCGACTCGGTTGGGCAGCGTTCGGGAAGCTACGCAATATCTTTTCGTCCCAACTACCGCATTGTCTCAAGACGAAAGTCTTTGACCAGTGCGTGTTGCCAGTGATCACTTACGGCGCTGAAACGTGGTTGCTCACAATGGGCCTTATAGAAGGCTCAAGATCACCCAAAGGGCAATGGAGAGGGCTATGCTCGGAGTTTCCCTGCGTGATCATATCAGAAATGATGAGATCCGCAGGAGAACCAAGGTAACCGACATAGCTCGAAGAATTGCCAAACTTAAGTGGCAGTGCGCGGGGCACATAGCTCGCAGAACGTATGGCCGATGGGGCTTAAAAGTTCTGGAGTGGCGACCGCGTTCCGGAAGGTGCAGCCTGGGTAGGCTTACCACAAGGCGGACCGATGATCTAGTGTAGGTCGCGGGCATCCGCTGAATGCGAGAAGCACAGGACCGGTCGATGTGGCGATGCTTGCGGGGAGGCCCATGTCCAGCAGTGGAAGTCTTTTGGCTGAATGATGATGATGATGAATAAAAAGTACCTATCCTATATCTATCTCAGGGTCTCAGGCTATCTCTGTGCCAAGTTTCATCAAAATTTATTCAGTAGTTTTGTAGTGAAGATGAAGTACTTAGTAACAAACTCATTTTCTCATAATCGTCGACCAACGGCCGATATTAATAACCAATCCCAATCCAAAATCTCTGGATTGATCTAGGTTTTTGACATTTAGTTGTATTGAATTTCTGTCAAAAACCTAGTTCAACCCAGAGATTTTGGATTGAGATCGGTTATTAATATCGGCCGTAAAAGTATTAAGCTGATAAGTAACTTCATTTGAAATATTTAACAGGCAATGAATAAAACTGAATAATTGGTTCAAAATAATACTATGCAGAAACGAAATTTTCATTTTAGTAAACCATAATCTAAGAGTAAATAAAAAGAGAGTTCATTGCCTATGAAATCGTTTAAATGGAGATTTAGTTTAACACTTCTAGCAGAAACTGAGAGCAACGGTCAAATATAATTATTTAATTAATTTTGAATACAAATGACAAAATTTAAAATAAAAATGTAAATTATAGCATTAGCCTCTAAATGAAACATTTATATACAAAATAATTTAGGAAAAAAAGCAGTTTTGGCTGTTAAAAGTGGAATAAAGACCGTGCCCGTGTTTTTGCCGAAGTATTCTACATCGAATTTCATTACGCCGACAACGATTCGCCTACGTAATCTTTGCCGAACCAATTTTTACCCTAATTTGTTTTCGCCGAATGATTATTAGCCACCATAACTATTTGGCCAAAAAATCATTCAGAAAATTTGTTTTAGTCGAACATATATTTTTTGGCTATTGTTTAATTTGCCAAATAAGTATTCGGACAACATTATTTTCACACAGCGGAATGTAATCAATGAATGTAATGTTAATCCGACTCAGCGCACCCCGACTACACGTGGTCAGACTCTGTCCTACCCCTAGAGTGTTATTTAAAAGCGTGGAGACTGAAGCTCGTGAAGGAGGTCCTGAGTGGAACGAGTGCACGAGGCCGAAGTGCAGCGAGTGGGGGGAGGTGGCGAGCGAAGCGGGTCGGCGAGCTCCCGAGCGAAGCGGGTCGGCGAGCTCCCGAGCGAAGCGATTCGGCGAGCTCCCGAGCGTAGCGCTGGTCGAGTGTGCGAGCGAAGCGATGGGGCGACAAAGCGAGTGTTCTGGCGGAGCAAACCCAGAAACACTTGCATGCTTGCTTACTTTCTTGCTTGCATGATGGAAAAATGAGCCATCTAACAAGTGTAAAGTGGCCAATAATACATTTGACTAATGAAACAGTGGCCAGCAGACTAGTTGGCGTAACAAAAAGTTACAAAACATAATTAGGGACTTTAATCATTCAGCGTTTTAATTATTCGGCAAATTGAAAAGTGGCGACAGGTTGTCGGCCAGATAAAAATCGGCTAATAATATTTCGATATTCCAACAGAGAACCGACCTTCGGTAATATGACCGAATTTCTTATCGGTGTTTCAGTTATAGTACCTACCTTGTACGTATTGTATTCATACCCTTCTTGTTTACATCATATAACCTGATTACGATACTTGTGACTGAACCAACTAAGAACAGTCCGCGGCATACGGATAATTTATAAATGATCCTTTATCATATCACTGCTTACCTGCTTAGTAGATCGCTACGATAAACGGAATAGCTGTATTACACCACTATTGATAACCGGATTGGTGATTTCATGTTGTTATTGGTTGGCACATTATGAGTGTTTGCTGCCGCCCATCCTCGTGTGAAAATCCCTTAATCGCCATTACAGCACTACGGGAAGAGAGAGTAGGGCGTATACCATGTACAGAGGCGGACTACCCATAAGGTGACTAGGCCCGGGCCTAGGGCGGCCAAATAAGACGTGGAGGCCAAGCGCGGAAAAAAAATCTTAGTTAAGTAATGGAGTTGAGAAAGGGGCGGCTGGTACAACTTAGAGCGGATGGTACTACACGGCCTAGGGCGGCCAAGATTGCTAGTCCGCCTCTGACCATGTAGGCTTCCTTACAAGGTCTTAATTCAATCGATAATTTTCGTTACAGAATGAGTGGAAATATCCGCCTTTCGCAGCATTTATGGATACAAACGGCGACATATACGGGCGTGGTACACAGGACACCAAAGACGTCGCCATTCAATACATAGAGGCTATAAGGAGGCTCAAAAAGGACAATGTCACTTTAGCACGCACTTTACATGTGACAGTAATGCCAGGTGTGTAAATATTAAAAGGGCCTTGACTTCGATAAGACGTTAAATAATTATTTGACGTCTTTTACTTAAACAATACAGTTACAGGGGTGGACATACAATAATTAGAAACACCAAGTGTGACTTTTATTTTTAGTACAAATTAACTTGATAAATAATGTGTTACGTATTATAGAGGGCTTACAACTATTTATCTATAATGTATACACATCATGAAGTATTATTATGTCAGTTTTGGAAATATCATATAACCGTTTATCAAAAAACTGGTATACTTTTTACAATAAATGAAGCAGCACAACGTCCTAAGGTGGAAAACTAATTAGAAACAGAAAAAAAATATGAGCATGAATATGAAAAAAGTTAACGAAACAATAAATAATGTAGATAAATGGTACAAACGTTTTATAATAAACAATTAATATTTGGTTAGGAAGTCTCTACTGTCGATTACAGCTCTACAACGACGTGGCATTGATTCTATCAATGTTTCATACATTTCCATAGGACTATTTCTCCAGGCTTCTACAAATGCGTCTTAAAGTTGTTTTAGTATATAAAAAAGTTGTATAGAGCGAACTTGATTGAATTTACTAAATAGGTTGATTTCTTTTTCTATGCTACCTAGTATATTGCCTCTTTAAATTAACCTTTTATGTCAATTAAGAAAAAAATATCTTGGCCGTGTTAATTTTTAGCGAGCGACCGAGCGACCTTATGAAAAAGTAATGTGCAAGCAATTATAGACCTTAGGGTGGTAAACATTTCAAGTCTGCGACTGTACGTATCAAACTTTACCCCTATACATCAGTACAGCTCCTTGTGAAAGAGTTCGTCTGGGAAGGACTGCCACCATACCTATTTCTGCTGCCAATCAGCAATGCTGTGTTCCGGTTTGAAGGGTATGGTGGCGGTGAAATTACAGGCGCATAATGCTACGTTCAGGTGATAAAAATTTAACGCGCGATTTCAAAGCGCGCGCCTTGGTATTCTACATATACAGGGTGTAAACGAATTCGTGTAATTCCTTCAAACTGCGTGATCTACTAGTGACACTGATTGACCCTGCATAGGTTTTTTACAGAATCAAGAAAAAAAAGTTTTCATAAAACGAAACATGGTATTCTGTATCTGTCTGCGTGGAGCGATATCGCGCTAGTCGTGCCCGTCAGCTGTGTCACCGTGCTTTCATTAATTTAAGCATGGCATCGAAATTTTCTATCACATATAAAAATATTTGGAAAAAAAAAAGTTTATTTTTATTTTTAATCAATCTAAATCCCGTGCGGGGTTAATCTATACCATAAACGATCATGTGGTTTGAAGGAATTACACGAATTCGTTTACACCCTGTATTTACATTACTTACTGATCAGAAGATCGCTCATTAACACGCGTTCCATCTAGACGTAGCTTGAGAGTTTCTAAGGTTTGCAGCGCATCAGTAATCCTCTTAGTATTTTAGGTGTAAATTGATGGCTGTGTGGCGGCATCTATCTCGCCACAACTATCCTACATCGCGCAATCAAGATTTAACACGCAAATACTATATATACAACCTCCCAACATTAACCGTTGGGCAGTAGCCCGCCAGGCACAAGACTCCGCCTGGTTGGAGGATCCTCCCTTTGGTTGGAGGAACACCACACCTGGTTTATCCACATTGGTGACCCCGACGTGATCGTCACAGACAGTGTTTCCACACTGGTGACGTCACACACAACCTTCGCAGCCTCGGCAGCCACATCATCACTCCTTCAGCAGCTCAGCATTCAATCGAGCAGCAAGCAGCGAGTCCCACAGCCAGCCAGCATCCTCGGCTTCAACGGGTGATGTGACCACTAGCCTGCAGCGAACGCGCAAGCCTGGTTACGACCCTCAGCCCACTCCAGCATCATGGCGCATCATACTGTACTTCGACCGGTCAACTAGCAGAGGCACTTCTCTCCTGGTCGACGCAGTCCACAGCCACTGCTCACAGTTTCGACTCAAAAGGAACCCTTCACTGGCCCTGGCAAGTTCTCAAGACTCAACGACCGCTGACTCATCAAGACGATCGACCTCCGGTCTCAGGGGGGGAATGATGTGGCGGCATCTATCTCGCCACATGGGAACTATCCAACATCGCGCAATCAAGATTTAACACGCAGATAGTACATATACAACCTCCTAACATCAACCGTTGGTCAGTAGCCCGCCAGGCACAAGACTCCGCCTGGTTGGAGGATCCTCCCTTTGGTTGGAGGAACACCACACCAAGTTTCTCCACAGCTGTAACCACTTTCGATGGAAATTTATGACCCACCGCCTGGTGAAGTAGGCCATCGGCGTGTTTGCCAACCTTATACCTAGCATAAGAAAGTATAAGTTGAGCTTTAAGTTTCAGTCAAGCTCACATATTGCACCATATCATACTCAGCTAAGTATACGTCTTTGAGTACTGCAGCAACTAAGGAGTATTTCTAGCCTGAGGATGGACAGTAGCATCTTTCTACGAGTCGTGTGTGTAATGTGTGTGACGGATCCACGCGTAGCGTATGCGCATGTAATGCCTCATTCGGATCGTTCCACGCGTGTGTCAGTGACGTCTTGAAAAGTCAAACTGCAGGCAGCCCTTAAATTATGTTAAATTCTGTGCACTTAATAACACTGTAAGGTGAACTCTTTAAAATAGAATTTATTTTTAGATTTGCAATCGTAGCATTTGCACTAACTGGGCCTTTGAAAATACTGTCTCTATAGTCTCTCTCTCTCACTAAACTTTGAAGACTATGCTTCGATATTGTATTACTCGTAATAGGTTTTAGCTTTTTGGGGTGTTATTCATTAATAAAAAAAGGATAGTACGTATGAACTGAATCCTTCCCTCTGGAATCACAGCTCATCTTCCGTGCGGAAGATGTCCGGTCCTTTGGAAGGCATACGGGGGACACAGTTCCAACGCGCAGAGGCCCCTTTGTGAACTTTAATCTAAATAAAATGGGGTGGGGCACAGTGGCGAAGGGTGATTTTTCTTAAAAGGGAAGCTGGACCAAAAAATGCTTACCTTGCTTAAGTGTGATGCGTGAATTTCAGTAACTACTTGTTTCGAAAGGGCAGCCGATAGGAATCGAGTTGTATGGAGCCTTCGCCACTGGTGGGGCACCAACCGGGGACTATCTACGGCTGCACTATTGGAGTACAGTCATGAAGCGTCCCAGGTGGGTGCAAGACTATTGTAAAATATGGTGAAAAATATTTGGTCCATGAGAAGGGGTGTTAGGTGGACTGTGGATAACTTCTATTGCCAGAAGAAAACGGCGTCTGCCTTTCAACGTTGAAAAGTGTTGGCAGACGGTGACTCGCCAGCTCACTAGCTGGGCCCCCTGAAAAGCCGCCAATACATAGGCGAAGGGGGCAACAAACGTGTGAGCGGATCCTTTATTATTACGATCAATTATCATTCCAATGAAGGAAAGTCAATAAATACACTCTTTAAACAAAACAAAACAAAAATTATAAAAATTGTGAACGTCCGTCCAGCCCAAAGGTCGCAGCAAAAGTGGGGGCCGAGTAGCACACCGCTATTTTTTAGTTTTGACAGGTCGTGAAGTAAACATGTGCGACTACCCCCATGACATCATTAAATCTCTAACAGTATGTTAATTTTAACCAATAACGGTCGGAGAATAGACAGGAATCTTTAACCTTATTCTCAATATATAGGAAGTAACTCCGTGCACTGAATTTAGCATAATGAGAGAGTGCTTTAGATGGGGGATTGACTTTCTGACTATTCGGTTCAGGGGAAGCGAGTCTAGTAGTAAAATATCATCATTCTAATTGTGTTAATAATAAAAAAACATGCTTACAGATGAAGAAACTGGTGGTAAAGATGGAATGAAGGCCTTTGTAAATACCAAAGAGTTCAAATCCTTGAACATTGGGTTCGCCCTAGATGAAGGATTGACGTCAAGAGATGAAACTCTTTTCGCAACATTTGTGGACAGAAGACCTTGGCGTGAGTATACGAGTGACAAGGATAGGATACCTATTACCTATCTGGGTAAAATTGAGTTCATCTCATAGGGAGTTCTCAGCCTATTGTTTGGAATTGGCGAAATTTAGGTGTACAATAGTGCGTACACCTCTGCTCTGTCCCTTTGCGGATTTAAGGCATGGTGTTATTTTGAAATATGTTAATTGCTCACCTTATTTTTTGTAGAAATGCAGTTTGTTGTCTACGGTGAAGGAGGTCATGGTTTTGCGATGCCAGATGATAGTGCTATGGAAAAGGTAAGATTATTTTCGTATCTCATGCCTTCCCGAATGTTCTGAAACCCTAGTACTTATTTACTTTACGGTTAGGTTGTGTCATAACTGTTTGTAGATGAGACTAAATGTTAGTTTATACAGCGAAGAATAAATTGTCTTTCTCACCAATCTAGTAGCTATAAACCTTATTAGGCAATTTATTCTTCGCCGTATAAACTAACATTAAGTCATTAATAAATAAATTGTTCTTAAAAATTACGGATGGGAGGGCTACGCTATGTCATGGCAACAGGTATGGATTGAAGTGACGAGACGTAGCTTTAACTAACAACGATCGATATGATGTAGAGACCTGGGGCCTGATTCACTTAACTAAAAAAGTCCTGTTGCAGTGTAGCTGCAGTTAAGTTTCGATAAAAACAACGCTTATCGTATTCTCTCCATAGGAGGTCGCTGTCAGATAGGTACGCTCGCGTAAACTTAACTGCAGCGTCACTGCAACTTGATCGGCGCGTCATGAAAGTACATGAATAAGGCTCATCCACCAGAGCTGTGCGAGGAAAATGTGCGGTGCGAAAATGTGTAGCGAGGATGTGAAACGGTGTGACCCTTTCCACCAGAGCTTTGCGAGGAATGTGTAATGCGTAATCTGTTAATGTGTAGGTACAAATGATCATCTACCTCTTCCAAACACCATCTATTGACTGACTGGTAGGCGCATATTTTCAAATCCTCGCACACATTCCTAGCAACACATTCCTCGCAACATATCCCTCGCTCGCATTTCTCGCTTGTTTTGTATGAACAAAAACCTCGCTCCGCTAAGCCCATATCCACCAGAGCTGCGCAGAGCGAAGCTGGGTAAATGAAGTAATTCTATTGGTGCTTACAAAACACATTCCTCGCTACGCAGCTTAGCACAGCTCTGGTAGATGTTCAGCTTTAGCCTACTGACATAATATAGTTCACTATTTTAAACGCATCCAATGTAGTCCGTAAGTATAAAGTATCTAACACATTACTTAACCGTTTTCTATGTTTACAGGCTCAGAGACTAATTAACGCTGTCATGGCGTACAGAGAAACACAGAAACAAATTATGAAATCTAAGAATAGTTCTGATTATGGAGAATACACCAGTATTAACATTAATATGATTAATGTAAGTTTTATTTTGAACACAACATAACATCACGCTTGTGTTCTACGAAAGGTTGGGCAGAGGTGTATAATAGTACACCCTCATTTCGACGTTAAGTTTAAGTCCCATGTAGTAAGGGGCGAGCCTATTGCCATCGACCCGGCACAGATCCAGACTCCAGGCTGCTACTGTGAAATTCCACGCGAAAAACCCCAATAACACTTTGTCCGACCTGGGGATCGAACCCAGGACTCCACGCTCAGCAGTCGCGCTTGCGACCATTAAACTAACGAGGCAGCCATTTCAGTTTTATTTTGAAATGTATGCGTATTTTCTTTTAAGAAATGTTATAAATGACTGTATGTCTGAAACCACAAATAAAAACAAAGAACTAGAACCTACCGCGCAGTGTATAAAAGAAGTACGCTGTATGTAAATGTATTTCCTTTTATTTACATACAAATCATCACACGCAAATAAATTTTAATCACACTCTCCTACAATTTACTTATTGTTAGATACATAATGTTTCTTATATAACCGGTCATATTTTGTTTAGCGATAAAATACATAACTAGGTCACGCGATAAAAGATTTGATACAAGCATCATCATTATCTTTTGATTGACAAGGACATAATAAAGACACTAATGTCAAGTGCATGCAAGGGCCCACCTAATCAGTAGATATTCATTGAACCCTTAAAGAACATCCTGGATTCTGTTTAAAAACAAAGGAGAATGGGCAAAAAAAACCCAGATCCAACAGAAATGGCTTGTGTTGGTATTTGTTAAACTTAATGTCCTAAACAATCCTGCATAATTTTTTTTTCCTCGGCTCCGCTTGGACCCGTGAAAACGAGGTCAAAGATTGCAAAAGTGTCTGTTCGTGTATTATTGAAATTATTAAATATTTATTGTAATCATTATATTGCAGTGCACTGCTGGGTATAGGCAGCTCCTATTAATCGTCACCACACCAGGTGCTTGCTCAGATAATGGATTAAAACATTATCAAAGTTGTAAAAGTGCTTTATCAATGCTTTTTAGGGTTCTGTAGTCAACAAGGAACCCTTATTGTTTTGCCATGTCCGTCCGTCCGCAGCTTAGCTCAGAGACTTCTTAATACTATCTACTAGAAAGCTATTATTTGGCAGGGATATACATATTAATCACGACGAAGAAGTGATAAAAAAAAAACAAGAAAAAAATGTGGTAAAGTGCGTAGTTTACCTGTAAAGTGGGGATGTTTTTTTTTCTCGTCTACCCCGTGGTGTGGGGTGTTGTTGGATAGGTCTTTCAAAAATATTGCGGGTTTGTAAGTCAATTTTTCGATTAAGAGATCTGTTTCTGAAGTATTAAGCTTTAAAGTGCTAATTTATGTTAGAGTCAAGTGCCTCCTGCCAGCTAAACGGTTAGTTTTGGATACGTGAAAAAATTCACGGTAGTAATATATACAACGAAGTTAAAAGGAAAACTATCACAGCTATGTACTCTTTTACAAGTTTACGAGTAATAGTCGGCCAACTTATAAAATGTACTTGGAAAAGTAAAACTTTCCCTACAAATTTCATTCAAAAATTACTAAACCCTCTTCTTAGTCCGCATTATTGTGCAACTACGGAACCCTATTACTGCGCGTTGCCCAACACGCACTTGGCCGGTTTTTTACCCATACATCTATTTTAAACCGAGGGGGTGAAAAGGGGTGGTCAAATTAAAAACTTGTTCCCTGAGTGAAACTTGGCACAAAATGCTCTTCATGGTAAATAAACAATTACTTAAGTACATAATATTTATCAATTTCCCAAAACTATCTCTAAAAGGGAGTGCATTGGGGTATTGAAAAACTTTTTACGCGGGTGTAGTTAGTTTTTTATACAAGGTTAGTCGGAAAGGGGGTACTATTCCGCAGGCCACTTATAGTATCACTGATGAGGATGACTGTCATATAGCAAGTGTTAAAATTCGATAAAAAAAAATCAATGCAAAATTATTTTTATTTTAGTTTTTTCAAAGTTCTTCATCCCTGCTTTAGTTACAAATTCAGAAAATGGTGCTTCTAATTCATGACCCCAAATATGACCTAAAATGTAAACACAACTGACCATAACTGGGTATAGATCGATTTTAGAGCTTTTTTTTAAGATCTTTGATCACCTATTTCTCTTTAACTATTGACTTTTGGAAAAAGTTGTAGAACAAAAGATGGGTACTTTAACCCTCTTTCGGATTAGTACGCCCTTTCTGACTAACCTTGTATAGGGTTAGTCGGAAGGGGGTACTAATCCGCAGTACCACTGCTGCCGGTTATAAAGCAACATTTAAAATTTCGAAATTCGATAATTTTTGTATTAATACAAAACGATTTTTATTTTAGTTTTTCCAAAAATTGTTCACCCCTGCTTTAGTTACGAATTTAGAAAATAGAGCTTCTAATCCGTGACCCCAAATAGGTACCTATGACACACCTATGACCTAAAATGTAAACAGCTGATCATAAACGAGGATAGATAGATGTTAGCGTATTTTTTTGGAAATCGTTGAGGAGCTTTTTCTCTTAATTTATTGACTTTTGGGGATAGTTGTAGAAGTATAGTTACTCATTATTATGGGTACTTTAGCACCCTTTCGATTAGTACCCCCATTGCGACTAACCTTGTATATCTTTTCATTATGTTTCAGGGTGGACTCGCTACAAATGTAATACCATCTCAAATGACTCTTGCACTCGATATGAGGTTATCCACAAAAGCTTGTGTCCTAGACGTGCAATCATTAGTAAGTGACTCATGTTTAATCAATATTTTGTATCTATTTCGAGGAAAAAATACCGAAGCAAGCTCCATAATATTGTAGGTGCCTAGTAGCACCAAACTGAGGAAACACGTAGATTTAGAAGTTTCAGAACTAACTCCTAGATGGCGTTAGTCGTATCATGTCGTAAAGCGATTGTAGTAGAGTACCTATCGTAGATAAACCAATAATTATATTTGAATTTACATTGATTGCATTTCAATGTTCTTACGTTATGGTTATAAAAGCTTAAGTTATTGTATTATTATTTCTTGCCGTTGGAATACCTATACAGTACAACACAAGTAATAATTTACATCAATGTACCCGACCGAACCACCCATGGCAGTGGGTCATTTTCGCTCCACTCACACTAACGCCAGGTCAGCCTTTTTACTGCAGTCCGTAGGTTCTTTAGTAAAAAGTGATCTTTACTCTTTAATAAACATTAGTTGTCTTGAAGTCGCATTCAGGTGCCCAATTCTGCTAAATTTTACAATGTCGAAAGCATCTTTAGAGTTATCTCTTAGCTTCATTGATATATGCCATTATCAATGCGTATTAAAAAAATGCGTCAGAGACTACGTATTATGATAGCAAAACGGCAGGTTCTAAAACATCTGAACATGTACGACTGACTACAATACGGCCGACGTATCTTAGCGAGACTGAAGTATACAATTTCGTTTCTAAAAGATTTATTGCGCAGCCAAACAACTAACTTCAGACTCGGCAAGATACGTCGGCCGTAGTGTACGTTCGACAATACCTACAATTATTATCAGAATTAAGAATCAGTTCGAAAGTGATCGGTTTTACCTTAGTTGTGTCCTACTGTACTTAGATCACTGGTTTTTTTATACTTTTTGTCATTATATTTAATCATTTTATATTAGGTATATGTTTATTTTTTTCCAGGTGGATTCTTGGATACATGAAGCGGGTAACAACACAAAAGTAACATACTTCCGACGGGAAACCGAATCAGGAGTAACGTCTACTGATGCCTCCAACCCTTACTGGGTCGTCATGCAGAATACTTTGAACAACATGTAAGTAACAACATGACTGACATAATATATGCCCGGTTCCTATGGATATGGTAATATTTTAGGAAATAGGTAGGAAAGGATGGTTGCGGTAAGGAATACCACACATTTATGTATTTCATTTGACAGAATGTCACTCGCCATTTTGATTTGTTTGTTGACAAATACAGTCTCAACCGGGGGGGCTTCGAGGGCCACCGCGCCCAGTGCTTTGTCGCCTGACAAAAAGAGTTCCCTGATTAATGAATTGCAGGCATTAGTAAGAAAGAAGCACGTGCTGCCCGAATATACATATTGAAAAACATTATGTTTTCTTTTTGCTTCGCGGCTGTCAGATAAAAATATATTTGATCTATTAAATATAATATTTAATACTATACTCTGTTCAACGAAGGATGAGTCCTGACATAGCGGTAATTTCGTAAATTGTAGCCCTAAGGAGATTGCTATTGATAAAATGTAAACGAAATCAACAAAAACCGTAAAATGACTTTGAGAAAAAAAAATCGTAGCTTACAACAGAAAAAAACAATCTTATCTGGGTATAGTTACCTAAAGGAAACAAAATATGTAAGAACATTGATCTCAAATGCTGGGTCTCAATTCTAATAACAGAAACGTTGATAAATCGCAAGCGAACCGAAGCCGAACCGTTCAATTTGGACAGATATCATTTACAAAAACTGTCAAATTGTTTGACAACAAAAACGAAACCAAAAATATTGACGGTTGTGGTTCGTTTGCGATTTAGCAACATTGTTTTAGTAAAAAAAAAAAACACTTATTTCTTTTATTGTAGATTTTTTTAAATTGTTCCCATTTCCTATCTCAGACTGCATCAAAAGTGGCTATTTCTCTACGGAAAAGGACTCTAAAATTCTTAATTTTGGTCAAAACAAGTTATTTACTACAAAAAAGTAATACCTACAACTTAAAAGTTTTTAGTAATTTCAGAAAAATCGTTTGTCGTAAATAACCACTTTTGATCAGACACTCCTCAAATGGCCTACTGATATAAATACTACTCGATTAGATAAAAATTATGCAATGTTATTTCAGGGGCATCAAGATCAGGCCGGTCGTTTGCCCGGCGACGTCGGATATGATCGTCCTCCGCAACCTCGGTATACCAGCATTCGGCTTTACCACCAAAGCTAAGATGACCCCAAGGCTACATGGCAAAGATGAATACCACAATTTAGAAACTTTTGTCAAAGGCATAGACGTTTACACAGAACTAATTAAGAATTTAGCCAACCTCGAGACTGAGGTTCCCCAAAACTTTGAACAATATTTACCTCTGTGATAAAAACTGATGTTAACAAGTAAGCTAGATGTAACCAAATATTATGATTTTTAAGAGCAAATGAAATAAGTTTTTAAACTACGTCTTTGTTTTGCTTTAAAGACCTTCAAATGCAATTTAATAGAGTTAATCAGAAAGAAACCACGTACCGAAGCATAATAAGGATAAATTCAAGGAATATTATGAAAGTGTAACAGTTTAGTTCGTTGTTTTAGTTTTCTTTTGCTAGCGTTTTTCCTAAAAAGTACGAAAGTTTAAAATTAACCACACATCTAAGTATATTTTTTCAAACAAAAGCAACGTTGTTTATAAAATTGTTGTAAACAAAGTACAGTAAAATGTAGTGTAATGTAGTACAGTAAAGTAGTTATAGTAAAATTTTAAAAGGTTAGTCAATACACACATAAATACAATGCAATATCGATTGCCTCCACCTTAAACACATTTTGAGGGTTTGACAATTATTTTACACTAAAGTCTCGTATATTTACGCCGATAAACTGTTTTATGTATGTTTTAAATACCTACAGATATATAAAAATAATCTTGATTGTTTTGCCATAGTACCTATTTACTTAATTAATTATTTATTACTTACCTATATGTATAATAAATAATAAAAATAACTTATATTTCTCTGAAAGTCGTATCTACCGATGTTTTATTTGTATATAAACAATTGTGTGCATGCAAAGTACACTATTTATTATTCATTTTTACAATCATTAAATATCTATCTACTCCTTTTGTTAACTTTACATTTTATGAGACAAAAGTAAATTCGTTAATTTGATTGACATAAGTTACGAGTAGGAACAGAGAATTAAGACACAACTAACGCTGAAAACAATTTTTTTTAACGTAAAACTTCCACTCGCATTAATCCTTTTATAGATTTTATGCAGCCAATAGCCAATATACAGGGTGTTAACGAATTCGTGTAATTCCTTCAAACCGCGTAATCTACTGGTGACTGGTGACACTGATTGATCCTGCATAGGTTTTTTTTCAAAATAAACAAAAAAATGTTTTCAAAAAATGAACCATGGTATTCTGTATTCGAGTAATTTTAAGCGTCTTGAGTTAACTGACTGCGTGGAGCGATATCGCGCTATCGTGCCTGTCAGCTGTGTTGCCGTGCCTTCGTTCATTTATGCAAGGCATCGAAATTTTCTATCACATAAAAAAATATTTGGGAAAAAAAAAGATTTTTAATTTTTAATCTATCCAAATTCCGTGCGGGGTTAATCTATACCAATAAATAGATCATGTGGTTTGAAGGAATTACACGAATTTGTTAACACCCTGTATGTACGTACCTAAAGATTAATTTATTTTTTGGTTGTATTTCATACGAGTATACCCATTTTTTTTTTGTTATAATCATCGTCACGTTTTTTTTTCGTCACCAAACACGTGAATTTATTTAAACAGGTGTTAGTGGGTATTTGATCCACTAACACCTGCTTTAATAAATTATGTTTAAAATATAATTCTTAAATCATTAACCAAATATGTATTTCAGATACGGATTCAGGAGTCCTCGAAAAAGACGAAATCTGATGATATCGGTCGTAAGCTGGAAAATGTAAAAAAATATACACGACAACTCTATCGAGTTCGTCGCCTCGCCCTCGAAAAAACAAACATTTAAACAAAGTACGGAAATTGATAAGAAGATATTTAAAAAAAAAATACGTTTCAGTTGATATTCTATCAGATTGTTTAGATAATAGTGACAAAAATGTGACATTTCTCATCTGCTGCCTTGATAATGAAGATTGCCAACTATGTAATTGTACATTAACAGAGAACGTAGGGCTTTAGTCGGGAACTTGGACTAAGATTTAAATAAAGTTTTAAAAATGCTCTAATAGTAGTTTTTGTGTTATAAAACTTGGAGGAAACATCCAAACAAAATATTGTGAACATTTAACGGACAGTTAAAGAAGTATATCTACGTAAGTTGTTTCTATCTACTATTGTGTTTTATGTATTATAGGAACTGCAAGATGCAGAAGTTCCATATACCTTAAAATGTATATTAGAGTACTGTATTACGGTATTTGCCTAGGTATGACAGTAGCCCCATCACCAGTAGCCCGTAAACGTCTACCATACACATCCTACTATAGGTACTTACCGCTGCTTCGAATGGTCGAAAGAGAAATAAAATGACTGTATTAGGTAGGCAAAATGTACTTAGATTTACTCAGCAATTGATAATTTTATACTGCCACTAACATACTTTCTATAAAAGTTTAAGTGAAACGATAAGAAATATCTGGTAACTTTAAAGTGTGTAATAAAAATTATTGTATTATGAAATAAAGAACCGTAAATACAAATATCATTAATTAATTAACAAATCGAGCATAAACCGAGTATATTGATTTTTGAAAAAAAAAACTTATTTTGTGGTAAGAAATCGAACTGTATATGTTTTTTGCAAAGATCGAAACAGAACCAATCGATATAATGTTGCTGATAAGAATCAAAAACTTCAAAGGCAAAAAATTTAGGAAACTATACATTTCTTGTCAAGAGCAATTGAGTTTTCACAACCTACTAGGTTGTGCATGACAACATAAAATCATAATTTTAATATCATCTAGGTAGGTCATTAATATACCACCTTTAAAGTAGCTAGTGTTGATTTCTAGTCTGCTAAAAATGTATACTTATTAAGGAAAATCTAGAAGTGCAGTTTTTGTTTTCTCAAAAAACTCTCTTAGGGACTCGCGATTACATAGGCCCATCTCGTGGATTACACGGATTGCTCTTTTCTGAAGTAAAAAAATCGAATCTACATCAGCCGCTGATCCCCACAACAGAATGCCATAGGACATGATGCTATGAAAATACGCGAAGTACACTAGTCACACTGTAGCTACATCTGTGAGCTGCCTTATTTTCCTGACTGCTTACACAGCAGAACTTAACCTTTTAGATAGGGCTGAAATGTGAGCATTACTGCAGTTTTCAGTCAATACAATACCACAGTGTACCGTCTTACTACACACAGTGGGTCAATGCCCATACATTTGACAGGTCCTATGAAATGTCAAAATTGGTAACACTTATCGTAGGCATTATAAAAATAGTGAATCGAGTCTTCTCGCGTAACAAACTTTAAGAGGCACAAAACACGAAACGTCGGGATAAAAGGTAATTTGTGCCTCTTAAAGTTTGTTACGCGAGAAGACCCGATTCACTATTTTTATAATGTGTACAAATCGCGAAAGTTTAAAAACACTTATCGTAGGGTTGTCACATAAAACAAATTACACAAACTTTGTCAAACAAACGTCCAAATTAATTAACGTTTTATAGAAACAGTGACACGCAAAAAGAAAACCACGCATGTGTAATTTTGACGATTGACAAAATAATGCAAAGGTATGTAGCAGCAATTTAGCCATCTTATCCTGGAATTTTCTAACAATATTTAAAACTACAAATTTTGTCGAGGTTATTACAATCGCAGTGGCTAACGCTTGCGGGGGTAGGTAAGAGTCATAAATTATTCCGAAATCCAAGAAGGAGCCATAGAAAATTACTTAAGTTACCTATTTTCTCTATTCGTATATATCGGTTATTACTTCTATGGTTTTCGTGGGTGCTGATGCTGGAAATAAAGCCTAAGTATTCCTCGATCATATACGGCGGTCAACAAAAATTACCTGTTAAATGTAATTTGCCAGGTAAAACGTGGTCCCTATCTTGGTGTTTGAGAATGGATCTTGTTTGTGTAATCAGCGTCCCCGAAAATCATGGATTTGACACCCATCACGGCTAATTTGAACATTTTCATGACCGCCATCTTGGATTTGGATTATTTCGGCATCAGTGACCCCGAAAACCATGAAATTAACACCCATGATGATAAGATGAAAATGCTCATGGCCGCCATCTTGGATTTGGATTTAAACGTTATTTTCGGCATCAGTGACCCCGAAAACCGTAGAAATGACGAACAATCATTTGAAAATGTATGTATGCCGCCATCTTGGATTAGTAAACAGACTATAATAAAATTCTCGTAATAGGTACATACAACATACATGCTATTAATAAATTAATATAATTTCTATGAACGATATCAAACAAATTCGAAACCAAAAAGTGCGAGCCCTGGAATTTATGTCCCGAGTATGCAGTATGGCTACTCGGGACATAACCTCCGCCCCCATCACCCCGGAACCCCACACGATTGCTCTGCGACAATGTTCTACGTTGACCGACTGTAAGGAGTAAGATGTAGGTAGACTGTGCTAATACCCAGAAAAACTGTTTCATTAATTATTTCAAGTTTGCTGCCATCAAATATTAAAATTCGACTTTAGGTACGTTCGGCAAAGATAATTTTAAACATTTTGTTTTATTTGTATTTAGTAACAAATTATTTGCCGCAAACCATTAGATAGAGAATTTAAGCTCTCGTTTACGCTAACAAGTTCATTATCCTTTCTATTAAATTTAAAAATGAGGGAAGTGTCGTCAGCAAACAAAATTATATCTGATAATTCAGCCATCATATAAGGGAGATAATTCATATACGTAAAGCACAGAAAAGGGCCTGGAATCGAACCCTGTGGTATACCCATTTTAACTAAAGACCTAGAGGATGTTACATCATTAATGCCTACTTTTTGTTGTCTTCTAGATAGATAAGACAATACAAGCACAGAAGATCGTCCTCCTATTCCGTAGTGGTTTAATTTACGGATAAGCGTATAGTGATCAACGCAGTCAAAAGCCTTCGAAAGATCACAAAAGATGTCTGTAGCATCCTGTGATCCCTCCCAAGCTTTTAAAATATGAGACACTAACTTCGCGCCTGTGTCAGTAGTTGACCTACCTTTAGTGAAGCCAAATTGTTGGTCACAATGTGACACCAGCTGATCCAGTACCGTTTTTTCAAAGATTTTACGTAAATCACGAAGAACAGAAACTGGTCTATAAATTGGATGGATCATTTTTGCATCCGGATTAGAAAAGTATGGAGCTAAATCAAAAATACTCGTTTAACTTCAGACAAATTAATGGATTAATAGTAGATTGTTACACCGAGCGTAAAGTGAGTTCTTAATGCACGAGTGTTATGTTGGTGCCCGAGCGCATGCGAGAGCACTAAAATAACATGAGTGCATTAATTACTCACTTAAGCAAGGTGCGTAATCTACTTTTCTTTCTACTACTTACCGTGATAAAATATCCTTATAACATTTTTTAAAACTTTTCTTGCTAAATAAGAAGTTTTGTTATGGTACGCACGGCTTCAGATCAAGATATACATTTCCAGTATAAGCTGATTTCGCATTGTATAGGATTTCCCTACAACTAGAGGTCAGTAGAAACTGGAAATGTATAGCTTGATGTGTAGCCGTGTGTTTTTCTTTGCGTTGTTTGTGTGCGCGCCATTTGTTTTTTTTTTCACCATTTCGGTTTTATTTAGGTGATTTTTATTTTCAGCCAGTATCTTTTTGATCTAATGCATACATTTTATATTAAACTTAATGGGAGATATTAAACCTCTGTGGTAAAATATCTAAACAAAAAATAAAAAAAACTGCATTAATATAAAACAGTGCAGTAATGTAAAACAGTGCTTTGTGATCGGTTTTGTAGTAATTAATGATAACATTACTGCGTAGTTGAAAGAAAACGATTTTAATAGAGGCTTAATTCAAATTGTAGTGAGAAAAAAGTTATGGCGATGTTGTTATTTTGTATTGTTGTATTGGTAGCGGTAGGAAAGCAGCACTTTGCAAGGCCTTATGTTTTATTCATACATTCTTGCCAATTCTCCTAAGGGCTGATTTTTCAATCGTCAGATAACTTTTATCCGGAGAATAAGTTTGACGTCCTGACAGCGTTTGTATAGAAAATATGTCAAACCGTCATATTTATTCCTTGGATAAAATTTATCTGACGATTGAAAAATCGGCCCTATAATTAGGAAAAAATTGTGCCGAATTTGGCCAGCTACGTTGATAAAATTAACTACGCTTCAATCAACTCAGCCAAACCTCATATGCACTCAAACATTTTTAGAGTTTCGTTTTGAGGTGCATTAAAAGAGCCTCCACAAGTGACTATACGGGCAGTCAGCCGTTTGGCTAAACTTTTACCACGCCATGATGTGTTCTCATAAAGTTCGTGCCGATACGAGAAAAGAAGAAGAGTGTCGGCACAACGCTACGTACTCACTATGATCACGAGTTATCACAATTTTTTTACTATCATTTAATGAATTTTGTTTGTAGCTGAGTCTGTCCCTGTAGCGAGGCACTAAATTGCAATAAATACGAGTGTTATAATTAATCAACCAGCAGTCCTCTGACAATTGGGTAAGTAGTCAATGACTAATAATGTTGATCACACGCTTTGTATTATAAATTGGTAAATAATCAGTAAAAATGACCTCTATGTCTCTGTTATTTATAAAGCTGGATAGATTTCGAGCCTACCGGCACATACCTAACGCGCCGTCTTACGTAGGCGGTACAAAGCGACGCAAATTGCGAAGCGATCCGATGCGGTGACACGCGATGCGGTGCGAAGCGGCGGCTTTGTCCTACGAGCTTGCGAAACGCCCGCTGCGCGCCGCCGTCATTCAGTAGCACTGTACGGCACCGCATCCAGTCCACGGGAAAATATCAAGCCATCTGATCGCGTTCGCGTCGCTTCGCGCCGCGAACCGCCGACACGTTACGCGGCACCCTACGTGAGCGATCTATAAGCGACGCGAATCGGCGCGGCGCGACGCGAAAACAACAAACAGTCGGTACCTATTGGAGTGGCCTACGTGACCAAACGCACGTGGAGTGCAGTGCGGCGCGGCGTGAAGCGACGCGAACGCGATCAGATGGCTTGATATTTTCACGCGAACTGGATGCGGTGCCGTACAGTGCTACTGAAAGAAAGCGGCGCGCGGCGTGCGGTCCGCGAGCTCGTAGGACAAAGCCGCCGCTTCGCACCTCATCGCATGGCATCGCTTCGCAATTCGCGTCGCTTTAAACCGCCTACATAAGACGTCGCAACTCACTGCACATATATTTATTTATGTGCCTATGTTATTTGTTTATTTTATTTATCTACACACAACATCACCTAAAAAGAAACAATGTTTATAAAATTTGTACAAAGCTATTGCTCATTACAAAGGAAATAACATAGTGTTTTATATAAAACGAGAATTATTTAAGCATTTTTGGGATTTGTTATTAGAGAAATTTGTGTAGATATGTAATATATTTTAAAATAATATTAATAATGTTTTTGACAGCTAAAAAATTATTACCTTTCAACATTGACTTCTAAGTCAATGCCTTTCAATGATGAATTTTTGGTGCAAATAATTTGGCTATATCAACTACTTATAAAAAATAAAAACTAAGCCATTCCAATAGTTGTTTATGTGAGGGACTGATCTGCTTCTTCGTTATCTTCTTTTATCAATATAATACGTGTTACTGTATTACAGAGCGCGAGAATGCTGGGTATTATAAGTATAGTCCTGGCGCTGCTGAAGGGCAGCGCTGTGGTCTGCAGCACGATCGACTACAGTACCAGCACCTCGGTAGAACTGTTCCAAGAATATATTAAGATAAACACCACCACCAATAACAATCTGAGTAAGGACATTCAATTTGTATATATTTGAAGCCTTGCCTTCCATGCAGGAGGGTCTGTGTGCGATAACGGCCCGTACGTCGTGACTTTTCGATTTCAAGTGTGGATCAGAATTTGCCCATCACTTATATTAATAATAATACTATGAAGAAGTTATCCAGTCCAATTAACATCCCTTCCCATAGACCAGATATTTTTCACCATATTTTACAATAGTCTTGCACCCACCTGGGACGGTCCATGACTGTAGGTACTCCAATAGTGCAGCCGTGGATAGTCCTGGTTGGTGCCCCATCCCATTTTAGATTAAAGTTCTCAAAGGGGCCTCTGCGCGTTGGACCTGTGCCCCCGTATGCCTTCCAAAGGACCGGACATCTTCCGCACGGAAGATGAGCCGTGATTCTAAAGAGATACTATGAATAGACTGATTAATTTAAACTTTTATACTATTCAACATTTATAACATGTGTGATGATTGCCACTTTTCCAATACGCAACTTGTATGCAAGCAAGCGGCAGGACAAGTAGCGAAGTTTTAAAGTTGCCAACATCAGTTGGCATGCAAGTTAACATTAAATTAAAGTGTATTCCCACTATGCAAGTAAATGGAAAGATAATGATCTGCGTGTTGGCCGCACTTTCATTATGCAAATTGCGTTCATATAAGTTACACTTTGTCGAGGAATAAATACTTATTACGATTTAGACTGCCTCGTTGGTCTAGAGGTCGCAAGCGTGACTGCTGAGCGTGAGGTTCTGGGTTCGATCACCAGGTCGGGCAAAGTGGTATCGGGTTTTTCTGTGTCAAATTTCTCAGTAGCAGTCCGGAGTCGGGAATTGTGCCCGGTCGATGGCAATAGGCTTGTCCTATTACATGGGACGTAAACATACAGGTGAAATGTGGGTGCTATACACCTCTGCCAACCCTTCGGGGAATATAGGCGTGAGTATACGTATGATTTAATATCTTCAGTAATACCATCGAACCCCGCTTCCATCACAGAACCATGCAATATGCAATCAAATCCTGTCTTTAGTATCAACAAATTTAATTATTTATTGTACAGCGGAGGCTGTGGAATTCTGGACATCATTGGCATCAGTGGCAGGTGTACCGATCTCTGTTCACGAGTATGTGGAGGGATACCCCGTAGTAGTGCTTAAATGGGCAGGAACCGACAGCAGCCTTGATAGCATCATGCTCAACTCACACATGGACGTGGTTCCTGCCGCTAAAGAGGTATGTTCACATAACGACAAAACTTATTTGCTATATATAGTATATATATAGTATACGTCGTACAGTCACGAACACCAACATGTATACACGTAGTGAAATTATAAATTGCATTAACAAAGCAGTTTTAATGGAATGCTTGAAATATTCTTTGCGTAGTATCTACAAATGCATACGAATATAGGGCATTTAAAATATTTCGTAAATTCAATCAGTATTTAGGGAGAAAATCACTTGACTTTCGCTACATGTATACATATTGGTGCTCGTGACTGTACATACTGTAAATTGGCACCTGTAAAAAATATAAGTACATCCATAAACAAAATATCTATGCTGGAAATGGACAAAATAATAATTATATTCTTTACCTATTTATAGTAAATAGAACATAGAAATGACGGGTATGAGTATAGCGCTTCATACGATGCCTATGTGTGATGTATAATTTATATCCTGATTATAGACCAAATTGCACCAGTTCCTTTCACCACATATAACTGAAAATAGCACGATTGAGTTCAGTGTTAGTTAAAGTATAACATGGCGGGTGAATTGATAACAATATTCTCTCACAGGATGGTTGGACACACGATCCGTTTTCTGGTTACATGGATGACAACGGTGATATTTACGGCCGAGGGACACAAGACATGAAGTCTATATCTATACAGTACTATGAAGCGTTGCGCAGACTTAAGAACAACAATGTCACGCTACTCAGAGACGTGTACATGACTCTTATGCCCGGTGAGTATTGATTATTTGTAAATAATGTGAAATCAGAGACTAAATCAGACACATTATCACTGCTGTGTAAATGCCAGTAAGGTGACAAAATGCGAACCATCTGGCGGCCTAACACGCACTACGGTGATATCACAAGTATTCCGGATAAAAGATTTCAAAAAAAAACCTTATCACATAATAACTTGTCATTGTAGTGTGTGCTAGGCTCAAAGTACTCCAATATACACCTACATATTTAATCTCTATTGGCTAGGCCGTTTGATCAATCAATATAATTATGTAATAATATATGTTTCGTGGCCAGATCTTAGAATTTATCACTTCATGATGTGGTCGACCATTTCATGAAATGGTTTTATTTCATAACATGGCCAACTAAAACTAACCACATCGTTTATACGTCAACGTTTAAGCTGAATTTACATTACGAAACAAGTTTCATGCATGATGAAATTAATTTCATGACACTACTTTCAGTAGGTACCTGTGAAACTAGTTTCATTAAACATAATAGTGTAGTGAAATCCACAGTATGTCTGTGTTCATGGCTCCGCCAACATCAAAGCTTTATTCTCTTTATTCGCTGGTATTCATTGTATTTTTTTTATTTTTATCATCTGTCCGACGTTGGTTTGACATTTAATTATTTTTTTCGTCTAACACTTCACACGTCCTATCAGCGCAGGCGCTTTCGCGACACTAGTTTCGCGTCGCGTTTATACGATGACGTTAGTTGCATGACACTAGTTTTATCCAAAAATCGCGCGACACGAAACTGTTTCAGTGTCGTGAAATCGATGCATGCATTGTAAAACTTGACGTTTACACGTGAAATTGTTGATGATTAATTTCATCAACAATTTGGTGGCACAGAACTACTTTCATGCCACTAGTTTCGTAATGTAAATTCGGCTTTAATGATATGTCAATCCACGTTTGGCACTATCATTAATGTAGGGTTTCCATGATATCAAAGGTTTAATAAAAATTCCAAAAAAAGAAGGAACTTATTTATTTTTCGTGTAAGTACAAAAATTAGGTTTACCAATGAAATATAGAGAAACTTTTAATTGAATATTATATATTTCGCATTGAGTATTATATATTATTATTATATAGGTATTTCGCAGACAACTTTTCACATAATTTCAATTTGTCGACAGTTGAGCTTGCCGAACATTTATTTTACAGACGTACAATTCACATATTTTGTTTTGTTAGAAATTATTAATGGTCTCGATCTAATCGTCGTTTCTAAGCACCCATATTTTTCTATTAACATAATTATATGATCAAGAATAAAATTTCATTACGTTTTGTTTCGCACACAAACATTACCCTTCCTTATAGCTTTAATAGAAAGTGCACAGGCAAGCAAGCATGCATCATGCAAGCAATAAAACAAGCAAGCATGCAAGTGTTTCTGAGTTTGCTCTGCCAGAAGACTCGCTTTGTCGCCCCTTCGCTTCGCTCGCACACTCGACCAGACCTTCTTCGCGAGCTTCTGGCTCCACGATTTTAAATAACACTCTGGGGTTAGGACAGAATCTGATCACGTGCAGTAGGGCACACTGAGTCGGATTTACAAAAAAATATGTCAATTTTACTAATTATTATTAAAAATCTTTCGAATGAATGCGTCGACCGAGTAAGTTTCGATAATTATTTGTTCTGTATTTTGACAGGTTAACCAGATAAATAATCGAACAAATAAAATTCTATGAAAAGTTCACCCGCAATTTCCATGAAGTCATATTTTGAAATCCAATAACAGTGCATTAACAGGTATCCATTAATAATTAATTTTCGTTGCGTGGTACTTTATTAGTTTTTTTATCAGAATAATTGTCCGCCGCCATGATGCATCACAAAAACAAAACGATATCAGCGCCTCTAGAAGTGGATAATGTAACTATTTTACGATATGATCACTAATGTTTGTCCATATCATGAAGTAACCGCACGTTTAGCTGTTCATATCGTCAAACGCTGATTATTCATTGATCTGGCCAGACCATATCCTGATGTGGGCAGCGAGTATTTTCCATTTCATGAAATGGTCGGCCACATCATGAAGTGGTGAATTCTAAGATCTGGCCACGACATAAATAAATGCACAAATGCCTTTTGTTATAATACGATTAGCGCCACAAAATACTTGTTTTTATGTACTTCTATCTATATTATTATTTATTACTACATACTATGAATGGTATATACATATTACGCATAAGTAGATATCTAATATCTGATGTTCTTTCATTTCTTTAGATGAGGAGGTCGGAGCTGACTCCGGTATGCAACCTTTCCTAAAGAGTGATAAGTTTGCAGAAATGAATGTGGGGATAGAGTTAGACGAAGGTGCTCCATTCCCACAACCCGTTATACCAGTCTTCTATCAAGACAAGGTTGTATGGCGTAAGTAAACGACACTCACATAATGTTAATTTTCGTTTTTGTAGGCCTCAAAAGATTATTGAACTCGTCCAAAGTCTTCTTATAACACTGATCATATTAATCCCTGATCTTTCTAGACGATGTACAAATATTTGCATTGCACATCCTGGCCTAGCGCGCACTACCGTGACACCTCTAGTCACCGTAGAGTGTGGTAGGTTCTCTGGAAGAATATTGTCATCATTCAAATAACCCTGGTAGTCGCCTAGTCGTTACGGATAATAACGGGTAGTCAAAAGCCAGAATGTTTAGTTGGGGTCACGGATTAGAAAAGAAATCAAGGAAAAAGAATTTTTGAAAACACTAAAATAAAACTAATTTCGCGTTGAAGTAAAAAAAAATATGAAATTTTAACACTTGCTTTAAAACAGTCATCAGTGATACTATAAATGGCCCGCGAATTAGTACCCCTTTCCGACTAATCTTGTTTAAGCACCGATTTGGATGATTATTTTTTGTTTGAAAGAGTTTTCTCTTTTCATTTAAACTTGAAGATCTGATGAAGACCTTCAGAGATAGACAATGGAACTTCTTAATGACGAACAATACAAATAACGCGATTGGGTTACAAGCCACTGCTTGCTTAAAGACACTTCTTTAGTAGGTCTAACCATATTTTAACTAACACATTCGAGGCCACCACACTTTTCATGGAGCTCATACGCTATGCCGCCATACATATTGCTAGTAGACCTTCCAGGAGGGTCCTCGGCATTACATTTGCGCTAAGAGTGAACTCTCGAGGAGGGTTCCTGGCATTACGTTAAAAACCGTGAAAAACTCGCTACTACGTCGTTAAATAGGTGTTTGCTTGATTCATGCCGATGAATATTCCACGAAAAACCTACATTAAAAATGAGCCCTCCACGAGGGCAATCGGCATCCCAAATGCGACTACAGGGTGCCCTCCCGTAGGGCACCCGGCTACAGAATAAATAGTACAAGCACTGAACGTGTTAAGGCCGCTAAAAAGAAAAAGCTTTTTAACAAAAAATAAAACCGACTTCACGTCGGTGCCTTCAATTTGGTTCAGCGTGGATTTGCACCGACTTCTGAAACTATTCATTTTATAATATGGTAATCAACTTATTCGATTTTTTGAAGTAAGTTTAACTTTTTGTTAAAAAGATTTTTTATTTTTTATATGTATTTGATTGATTACAGAAATACAAGTTGATTGTTACGGCGTATCTGCTCATGGTTCAACATTATCTGAAACGAACACTACAGCTACTGGCAAGGTATTGTGAATACTAAAAAATATAAGTCATTTAAATTAATTATATTTTTCGTTCATTACATCAAGATTAGTTAAAATCATTAAAGTGTGATCCAGAACCAAGCCGTATACATGTAACGTGACATAGATATTACTTACTTAGAAATCTATACATATAATAAAACTGTGGTTTAGAAGTAACTATGAAATTTTTGTCTAGAACTTATAAATCGCGCGGTAACGAAACCATAGCGCGATCTAATTCGACGCCAACGCCATCTAGGGAAGTAAAGATTAAACATATGTTTGCATGTTTATGCAAGCATCACGTAAAAAGAGCTGACCCAATGCTGTTGACTTGTATAAACATATATTGTGCTTATCTCCAAGTAACATATTTTTTTTGTTTCATCGCAATCGGTTCACGCATTCAAAAGATATGCAAATAATTAATATCTTCTATACATTTACAAATCTGTAGACTTTTGCGTATCTGTACATAGCAAATATTTTGAAAAAACCTGGTTGGGGTGTTAAACTATAACCAATAGAACCCATTTTTAACATTTTTGGATTTTTTGTCTGTTTGTCTGTTTATCTGTTTGTTTGTTCAAGCATCACATAAAAACAACTGATCCAATGTTGTTGACTTTTATAAATAAATATTGTGCTTATCTCCAAGTAACATATGTTTTTTGTTTCATCGCAATCGGTTCACGCAATCAAAAGTTATGCGAATTTTAAGTTTTCTAGAAGAACTTAGCATGTATTAGTTTATTTTTCAATAGATGGCGTTACGTGTATCAAATCATGTTGTGAGGAAATATCACGAAGCAAAATATTACTACGAATAAATCCACAAATTACCTAATATTCATTGTTGAATTGGTACCTATTCTCAGTCTACGAAAGGTCTAATGATCTCTATCCTTATGAAAAAGGAACTAAGCTTTTACAAAAAAAACGAAGATATTGTTATTTAGAATTTATTAGGTCAATTTCTTATTGTTGTTCACAATAAAATGAATTCATGACTTCATGTGGACTAATAGTAAGATTTTTGTTCATTGAATGTTCATACTTTTTGGGAATGCTGATGCCGAAAATAAGGTCCAAATTCAAATTGAAATCGGTGGCCATGATTATTTGCAAGGAAAGCGCTCACCCAGTGCTTTCGTTGAAATTTAGTATTTCGTAATCATTCTATCTACTCAATGCACTTTTTGGAATTTTTTTCTATATTTAATTTTATTTTGTTCATTATTGTCAGATTTATTCAAAGCCTGTCGCCGTCGTTTTAATAAGTTTATTTAATTGAGTTTTTTTAAGCTTTAGGTAATGTTCCAAAGACATGGCCATGGAGGGAAAGTACTTTAAATATTAAAAATAGCAAATTTCACTCAAAGGAAACTTCATTTCACTTTTTTTTAAAGTAAGAAAAATTGCGTTTTACTGATTTTTTTGCCTGAACCGGGAATCGAACTGACAAAGCTTTATGTACCATCCGGTATTATATTATGGCACCTGTTGATAGATATTTATAAGGTCAATAATAAGGATCAAATCTCTCCAACAAACACACTGTCTTAAATTGAAGGAAGTGCAAGAAATAAGAAGTAACAACAAATAAGTGTTTGAATTGAAATGTAACTAAGTTAGGTAGGTACTTAATGTTAGTTTTTATTGTCTTCCATCAATTTCAGGCACTATGTTTATTGGAGCGATCATATCGATTGGTGAAATAAAAATATAGAAGATGTTTTTTCGCGTTTGTGTTGGTTCGATTTCCAGATCAGACTTTTTGAAAGCAGTACCACGGTAATGTATAACATTACCGTGGCAGTACCTACCTATTTATAACTTATTAAAATTAAATGAAGTCTTCTATAAGTTTTTTTTAAATATTTAAAGTTCTTTTCTACACCTACCACACCTCGAATGAAATCATAATTTAGTTCGCAGATTGTAACAAGACGGCGTTGTAGCTATTTTTGTATCGCGGTATGGTTTTGTTACATCTTCAATAATAGTATCAATATTCAATTATAATCCATTTTAGCAAGGAAATGTTTAGAAATAAGCAACACGTTTTTAGTATTACGGTTTTATGAATCTTTACGGTCAATCAAGAGGAGCTGAAACTCTACATAAAGAAATGGTTCAAAAGATATAAGTGTCTTAGTGGGACACCTTTGTCTATTATTATAATAAATGGATTATTTAGTTGCTGCGACACAATGTTGTTTTCCGACTTCCACGCGGACGGAGTCGCGGGCACAGCTAGTAGATAAATATAACTTAACATCAAAACAACAATTGCTGCTACGAAGCATCTGCCAGACAAATGTGTGACTGATGCAAATTTATTATTATTAATTATCGCACGATTTTATTACAAAATTAACGCTAATCGAGTTACGCTACGGTTAAACGATCTGACTCTCAAGGCTCTCGGGCCCCGACTGAGGGGGCTCTTGAGCGCATGTTGCGAGCGGTGCCAGTTTCCGCTCCGGTGGAAAACCGGCAAGCTGGTCCTGCTCAGAAAGGACCCGAGTTATTTTATGACTCGCCGTCTACGTACCGCCCCATCGTGTTGCTGGACGAGGTGGGCAAGCTCTTCGAGAGAGTAATTACAGACCGCCTCGTCACGCACATGACTGGGGTGGGGCCGGATCTGGCGGACAACCAGTTCGGTTTCCGCCGGGGGCGCTCCACCGTGGACGCTATCATGCGCGTAAGGGCTCAGACGGAGGAAGCAGCCGCTCGGGGCGAGGTCGTCTTGGCGGTGTCTCTCGACATCGCCAACGCCTTCAACACCTTGCCCTGGGATCTAGAGGCAAGGGCCCTCGCGCTGAGATATCATCAGCGCGAGGAGGCGCCTGAGCGGAGTGAGGTCCGCCAGATCCTAGTGGCTGAGTGGAAGGAACGACTTGCGCAACCCAGCGCACGCCGCAATAGCGGTGGTAAGACCCGTAATGGAGACTCCTCACACAGCCACTCGGCTGGAGAGGAGGCATGGCACTCTCAGCTTCCGGCTGACGCAGGTGCTCTCGGGACATGGTTATTTCGGGAAGTACCTGTGTCGCATAGGCCGGGAGCAGACGCCCGGTTGTCACTACTGCGTCGACTGCCCTGAAGACACGGCGCTGCACACGCTGCAGGCGTGCCCTGCGCGGCGCCGTGAACTAGTCGCGGCGATCGGTGGTGACCTCTCGCTTCCGGCCGTGGTTCTATCCATGGTCGGGAGCGAGAGTGCGTGGGAAGCCGTCGCCTCCTTTTGCGAGGAGGTGATGGCGACCAAGGAGGGAGCGGAGAGGGAGAGAGAGGCGACGGCCACTCTCCCTTCCCGCACCAGACGCACCGGGTGCCGCCGGAGGGCGCGCGACGATCTCCGGCCACCCTAGTGTGTGGCCTGCGACCAGTAACAGGCCCGAGAAGGCGGCGCGCATGTTTTCCGTGCGCGCTTCTCAGGAGGACGTGGGGCAAGGCCCCCCACAGAAGGAGAGATCCGCCAGGGGCTGGCGGACCGAGGTCTGCCGGGGTTGCGGTGCATGCAGCTGCGAATCCCGTGACCCCGGCTAAGGGTCAGGAGAAGGAACACCGTTGGTTTTTAGCCGGTAAGAGTCCGGCATAACCCTTCGCCTTCCCCGGGCGGAGGGTATCCATGAGGATTTTCCCAAGATAAGAAAAAAAGGTTTTTAATAGTACCTATTCTTCTTCCGTACCAAATTACTTCTGCCAAGAAAGGATGAGAAATGTGGATTATAATAAATACGATTAACTCCGAATACGCCAATCCACACAGGAGGAAAGTTAAATTAACTACTTAATTTGTTATCTTTATTAATATTTTAGGGCATAGTCTAAAATTAGTTTCATCCCAGTTAATATATTCAGCTATTCAACGAGTATACATGTAAGTTATTAAAATCGTGTTGCCATAATGCGTGATAACGTGCACGCAAGCTGCTAAGCTGTTAATGTCATTTTAAAATAATTCCTTTGTAGTGCCGCAACGTGATCGACCGGTTGTTTGCGTTCAGAGACGAACAGTACCAAATATATAAAAAGGCGTCTCCAACCAACGCCGGCGAATATACCTCCGTCAACCTCAACAGACTTAATGTAAGTAACACTTCTATCTTCTCTTTTATGTTACTCGTTTAACGCCCATCCAGACTATAATAGAACTGTTTCTGTCTGCGACTTAGATGCTGTCCTTTGCTATTTGATGTTAAAAGTGAAGGATAGAGATAATGTTTTGTCTGTCTCGTCGGTCTTGGCTGTCTCGGCAAGAGTGTGTAGCCAGCTTGAGAAATATAGCCACTTAGATTCAATAAATTCAATGATGATGGTTTAACACTGAAGATGAGTTGTGAGGAAAGTTCCTTTCGATCATGTTAAGTAAGAATGAGCTACTTAGATGAGTAAAGTTGTAATGATCAAAAGATGCAAATAAATCTTTATTGTACAAAATCTTTATTGTACAAATAAACTTACATTTGGCACTAGCTTCCACACTAGGATTCCCTGTGTCGTGGAAGCTAGGCGAAACCACTACATAAAATATACATATTAACAAAATACAATAAAATATAAAACTTACACAACTAACAAAAATACTATCCATAAACAATAAAATATTAACACTAAATCACACGAGGAGTCGGCGTCGTGTGTCGCGCGGTGTCTGGTAGCCGGCCCCGAAATCGTCGGAACGCTACACCTCTCGGCCAAAATTCCTCCTTCATGAACGTCGACAGCTGTTCAGTCGGCACTCTCACCACAAATGAATGGTTGCATGCAAAACATCATCAATGTTGTATTTATATTTTTATGTTTGCAGGGTGGTACAGCCAACAATGTAATTCCGAGCCGCGTAAGTCTCACATTCGACATACGACTCGGCACCAGTGTGAACGAGAAGACCTTCGAAGATACGGTAAATGACCATCACTTGTCATTTTTAATAGCGATGCTGATGCGTGGGTCTTTTCTACTAGTTCATTAAAAAACCCTATCCATGATGTCTTCATAATCGTGGCAGTCATATGAAGTCATTTACATTTTACATATTATATGTAAGCGCATGTTAGGCCAACTGTTGTGAGAAAATTTCAATTAAATGCCAGTTATCACAGAGTCTCCTTACATAACTTACTTTATTTTTTACGTTATTTCCTTCTGGCAACTTTGGCAATCGTACCTATAATATCTTTAGCCTACAAGAATTATCAGCATTGAATTTCTTTTATTGTATGTTGACAGCTTAACAAATGGATAGCCGAGGCCGGTAACAACATTACTTTGTCGTTTATTTCTAAAAACCAACAGTCCCCGGCTACTATCGCTAACTCCAGCAACCCATACTGGAACGCTATTTCCAAGGCAGCCGCTGACATGTGAGTTTATTTGAAGTTTATTTTTAGATAGATTTTCCTGTTAACACAAAATTAAGTAGGTACAGACGCCATCACACCAATCTACTACCACAGTCTACCTATATCTTACTCCTTACAGTCGGTCAACGTAGAACATTGTCGCAGAGCAATCGTGAGGGGGGTTGCGGGGTGAAGGGGCTGAGGTTATGTCCCGAGTAGCCGTACTGCATACTCGGGACATAAATTCCAGGGCTTGCACTTTTTGGATTTCAAATTTGATTGATATCGTTCATAGAAATTATATTAATTAATTAATTAATAGTATGTATGTTGTATGTACCTATTACGAGAATTTTATTATAAAGTCTGTTTACTAATCCAAGATGGCGGCATACATACATTTTCAGATGATTGTTCGTGGGAAGTCATTTCCACGGTTTTCGGGGTCACTGATGCAGAAAATAACATCAAAATCCTAATCCAAGATGGCGGCCATGAAAATTAGTAAATTAGTCGTCATGGGTGTTAAATCCATGGTTTTCTGGGGTGCGGATGCTGAAAATGAGGGCAAAATCGAAATCCAAGATGGCGGCAACAACAATGTCAAATTAGTCGTCGTGGGTGTCATTTCCGTGGTTTTCGGGGGTACTGATGCCGAAAATGAGGTCAAAATCCATTTCCAAGATGGCGGCTTTTAAAATTTCAATTTAACCATCATGGGTGTCATCTCCATGGTTTTCGGGGATGCTAATGACGAAAATGAGGTCAAAATCTATATTCAAGATGGCCGCCATGAATTTTTTTAAATTAGCAGTGAGGTTGTCAAATCCATGATTTTCGGGGACGCTGATTACAAAAACAAGATCCATTCTCAAACACTAAGATAGGGACCACGTTTTATCTGGCAAATTACATTTAACTGGTAAATTTTTTTGACCGCCTTAAATGATCGAGGAATACTTAGGCTTTATTTCCAGCATCAGCACCCACGAAAACCATAGAAGTAATAACCATTGACTCTTACCTACCCCCGCAGGCGTTAGCCATAAGTAACCTTGACAAAATTTGTAGTTTTAAATATTGTTAGAAAATTACAGGATAAGATGGCGAAATTGCTGCTACATACCTTTGCATTATTTTGTCAATCGTCAAAATAACGCATGCGTGGTTTTCTTTTTGCGTGTCACTGTTTCTATAAAACGTTAATTAATTTGGACGTTTGTTTGACAAAGTTTGTGTAATTTGTTTTATGTGACAACCCTATGACAAGTGTTACCAATTTTCACATTTCGTAGGACCTGTCAAATATATGGGCGTTGACCCACTGTATGTGGTAAGTAGGTACACTGTGCTACTACTATCTGTCAAATTTCATTAATAGATTTCCATCTTTATCGCAAGAGTATTAGGTTTAAAGTTGATTGAGAAAATTTACAGTTTCGGGTAGCTTGATGTGCTGGCGTCTAGACATTTCAGTTTATATATCTTCTTTAACATCAACAAGAGCTATTAGATACAACCTGCATGTTTGCAATTGAATTTTTTAAATAACTTAACACAAACAGCTTATATTCAACGACTTTTTTGTAAATTAGATAGGTACTCAGCATTATTTTAAACTTCTGATACAAAGTCGCCAGGTAACTTTTTAAATACTAGTCGCGCGCAGAAGGTTTGCCGATGACTGCCCCTCTCACTTCACCGACCGCTACCCGCGCTCGTCTGGCCTACCTACTTATCGTACGGTACCGACCATCGACGCGTGACGTCATGTCATGAGGCTATCGGCAAACCTTCTCCGCCGCGCGACTTATAAAGATTTTTCTTTCTTTTATTGAAAAGTCATAAACAAAGGTTTATGATTCTGAGTTAAATCCCAGAAATTCTTGAAACTTTTTCTTGGTAGCAGACGATGTGAACCTATCCAGTTGTCCATTTCTTGTAAAATTTTGGACTATATATTAGGTACCTATCTCTCCCAAAACGGAAAACTAATGTGTGACACCGTTAACTACCGACTTCAGCAATATTAAACTGATTGTAATATTACCAATTATTGAACTATTCAATCAAAAACTCATTTTGTTAACAGTGGCATATTAATCGCGGCGACGCGGCCGCCCGGCTCCACGGACGCACGACACGTTCGGAACGCCGGCTATCCGGCTTTCGGCTTCTCACCGATGCCGGACACGCCCCTTCGCCTGCATTCGGTCGATGAATACGTGAACGCTGCAACCTTCCTGAAAGGAATCGACATCTACGAGCAAATAATACAGAACATGGCCAACATACCCGGAACAGCAACCGCTAATGAACCTAGCGTGTTTCTTTATAAAACTGCTGTCTAACCGGTGTTCGAAGGATTACCTACAACCTGTAAAACTAATTAAGCTTTTTTTTTAATATATTGTATTTATACATCATGGGGAAACGTGTCAATTGATTATTATATCTTAATAAACACATGTTGCGAGATTTATTTTTTCTGCTTAAATCAGTACAAAGATACAAATTATTTAAATATAAATAAGTATAATTTCCCGGAGGTTACAGCCCCGCTTGTTAAGCACCGGGTTGCTGGTTCAAATCCAAGCAAGTACCAATGTGACTTTTTCAATTTCAAAATCTGTGAATGCCGATTGTAATTATCCCAAAAGTTAGGGGTAGTCTTCTAAGAACGTTTTCCTGTAGTTAGAATGGTTAAGGTAGTTGCCCTTCATGCCCCATCTCAAATTACCACCCTGTATATATGAATGGGAAGATCGGCTAAGACTGTATCTTGAGTAAAACGCGGGGCTAATTTTTGCCTGTTAGCTAAAGGATTACGAACAAATATTTGTTGGTCAGGGGTATATTCTTTTTCAGGTTCGCGATCCTTATTCCTACTTTCAGTTAATTCAGTACGGTGATGAAGAGAATTTTCGTTAATCATTTCATAAACCTGAGTTAATCGCTTTTTATGGTCTTGTTAGTATTGTTGCAATAGGTGCTCGGATAAGTTAACATCTAAGGTATCACGGGGATCAAAGTGTCCTGTGATTAAGTCTATAGGCCGACATTTAGTGAAGCTATGTATGGAGCTATTGTAACCTAAAACTGCATAGGGCATAAGATTTAAATGGCGGGTTCATTACGTTTTTCTAATTTCAGGATTCTAAGATGTTCAAGAAAGGTGGAATGAAAACGCTCTACTATACCATTATCGTTAGGAGAATGCGCAAGTATCTTATGATGCTGTATTTTATGGAGACGAATAAATTCTGAGAAGAGTGCATTAGTGAATTCAGGTCCCTGATCTGTGACAATAGTATACGGAACGCCATGATGGGTGCAAAACGTTAAAAGAGCTTGAACGACACTTAAAGCTGTACCATCTCTGAGATGATATGCTTGCGCATATTTTGAGAAAGCATCAACTAAAGTGAGGAATTTCTCATTCTGAGCTGTGAAAAGATCGAGATGTACAATTTCGAAGGGTTTAGTTGGAGGGGGAAATATGGAGAATTTTTGCCTAATAGGGTTTCGATCATATTTTGCTTGTCCACAGATACTACATTCATTTATGTACTTTGCTATACTTTCTTTAATTTTAGGCCAATAATAACGGTGTGATAAGGCAAGGAAACATTCGGTTATACCACGGTGATTTGTTTTTCCTTCGTGGTAATTACGAATAATTTCTTGTTGTCTTAAATAATCTTTAACGTTCTCTACTTCTTTTTTTGTTAAGACCATATTCAAGGCAGAGCTTTTAAATTTATCCTGAATAATTGGGACTATACTGTACATGGCTAGGGGTGGATTGATAATAATTCCGGTTTTTACTTTGGGATTCACATATTCTTTTACAGCATTAATAACATCATCTTCGAGATTAGATTCTGATAGTTGTATAGTGGTTTTAGTATGGGTCTCGAAGGGTTTAGATACAGTTGGGCGTTTTTTAATATCTCCTACGACTACGAACGATATTTGACGGTGAAACTTATTTAGGGGTTCATCAGATATTGGAATTTCTAATATGGGATTCTCATCACTAGTGTGAGCTGTTAATGTGGTAGATCCGGACACTGAAGGGGGTTTTTCGGATGTGTTAACAGCAATAGAATTTGCATCTTCATTATTTATTTCAATACGGGACAGAGCATCTGCGTTGGTATTCAGCTTACCCTGCTTATACACAGTAGTGAAATTATACTCGCTTAACTTTAATCTCCACCGGGTAAGGCGTGAGGGCGTGAGTTGGGTTCCTTTAAGTTCATGACCCATTGTAAAGGTTTGTGGTCCGTTACAATTTTGAATTTTCTACCGAATAAATAAGGGCGGAAGTATTTTGTTGCCCACACAATTGCCAAAAGTTCTTTTTCAATTGTGCTATAGTTAATTTCACTAGTGTTTAAAGTGCGAGACGCGTAAGCTATGGGCTTATCGCTACCTATTTGTCCTTGAGAAAGAACGGCACCAATGGCAAGATTAGACGCGTCAGTTGTCAGTATAAAGTCCTTATTAAAATCTGGATATTGTAAGATCGGATCATTAATTAAAAGGGTTTTGCACTTCTCATAAGAATTAATGTAACTTGGATCGGTTAAAACAATTTTTGAACCTTTTTTAAGACATTGCGTCATTGGCTTTGTAATACGGGCGAAATCAGGAATGAATTTCCTGTAATAACCTAACAAACCTAAAAAGCGTTTAATTTCAGTTGCTGTTTTGGGCAGTGGGAATTTTTGAATGGCTACAATTTTATCCGGGTTAGGTTTAATGCCGTCTTTACTAATAATGTGTCCTAAATATGCCGTCTCCAATTTTAAAAATTCGGATTTGTCCATCTGAATTTTAAAATTGGATTCTCGGAGTCTCTGAAACACCTTTTCCAAATTTACCATATGTTCCTGAAGGGATACTGAAAATACGATAATATCATCAAGATATACTAAGCACACAACATTTTGGAGGCCCCTTAAGACATTGTCCATCACCCGTTGAAAGGTGGAAGGAGAATTCTTTAAACCCATCGGCATGCGAAGAAATTCAAAGTGGCCATGCTCGACTGTAAATGCGGTTTTATGAATGTCGTCTGGGTTCATTTCGACCTGATAAAAGCCACTTGCGAGGTCAAGGGTGGTAAAATAATGACAGTTACCTAATTTGTCAAGGACGTCCGAAATGTTGGGTATAGGATAACGATCATCTATAGTTTTCTCGTTTACTTTTCTAAAGTCTATTACCAAGCGCCATTTGGTTTTTCCGCTGGCGTCGGCTTTCTTTGGAACTACCCAGATGGGGGAGCTCCATGCAGACTGTGAAGGACGTATAATATTTTGTTGCAACATTTTAGAGATTTGATCCTGAACTTCCTGTTTATGAACGAATGGATATCTGTAACTTTTCGTATATATCGGCACATCATCTGTAGTTCGAATAGAATGCTTAACTTTGTTGGTAAAAGATAATGGTTCGCCATCGATATAGAATACATCGGCATACTGAGAGCAAAGGGTTTCTAAATTGACCTTTTCCTCATAATTTAAATGGTCCGTTCGCAGGCGTGATAAAACTTCTTTTACACGTTCGGACTGTTGTTCGGTGCGCATGCACTGAATATTAAACAATTCTGTACTAACGGGGCGATCCATAGAAAAAATTACATCATGACGTGACGGATTTGTTACTTCTATTATACCTGTATTACTTTTTACAGTTGTAACGCAATCACCTAAAGAACAATTTGAAATACACTGTTTCGGAATAAAAACGTCACCGTCGTGAGAGTTTATAGGGACTTTAATTAATTCAGATGAATTAGCCGGTAATATATCTTCATATAAATTACTATTGCGCGAATCATACATTAATAATGGGTTACTAGAATTACGCGTGACCAACAATCTATTTTTTAAATTAATATTAGATTCTAATTTCTCTAAAAAGTCATAGCCAATCAAACCATCAAAAAAGTTATGAAACGCATATACGTATAGAGTTATGTCACCTGGCTCATTAAATTCTTGGAAACACGGTAAAGTAATGGAATAGTCACTTCTGGTGGTGGCGTGAATATTCGTCACCTCAAAAGGATCATAATTGCATGGTATATGGGATAAATATTTTTGAACAACTGCGGGACTAAGAAAAGACATATTAGCACCTGTATCAATAAATAATTTAAGAGGGGGATTCGAAATTTGTACTCTGGGTTTGCAAATTAATTTCTATTTTAACTTGTCTGATTTGGGGGCCTGCTGAAAATCCTCATTTTCAGTAGACGTAATGTCATTTACTTCCTCTATAATATATGAATCTGTACATTGCGGTTGCTCATACGCGTATTCACTTGTATAAGCATAATCGGGATACTCAAAGTATTCCTGGGGGCAACTATCATCAGTAACATAATAGTCGTTATACTTAATAATCATACTGCGACTGATCATTAAAATCACTATAATTTAATTCGCGGGATCTGAAATAATTCGAGGGCGGCGGATTCCCAGATTTAGACCAATCATGGGGTGCACGTGGTGTGAATGGCTTGGCCACGTAATGGCTTACGCCACTCATAGGTTGCGGTATGTTACTAGACGTTGGCTTGGGACCTGGCACTTTAAAAACTTGACTCTGGGGTCTATAATTAGGCGGCGGCGCGCTAAACATTTGCTGCGTACGTGTGGGACCGCGATATTGAGGGGGTTGATTTTTCCAAAAATGTACAGGTTGCTGCGCTTGAGGCATAAACGGTCGTGAAGGTCCTGGCATATTAAAAGGCTTAGAGGGCGGAAAGTTAAACGGACGCGGTGTGGGCGGTGCCACGTGTGCGGGTGGCTTAAAGCCGTAAGAAAATTTAGGACTGACCTGATGTTGATGCTGCGGCTTCCTGTCAGGGGCATGTTCATTCCGTTGCTGCAAATACAACGTATTCATCTCTTCATGCACAAATTCTAAAGCTTTTTCGATAGTATCAGGCCGCATGCACCGAATGCGAGAACCCAACGGGTCGCGTAAACCACGTACGTACGATTGTAAAGTGAGTTTCTTATATAAAGTGCGTTTCGATTCAATGGTACTCGCTATCGTTTCATGTAGTGTGTTAAAAGCGCTAAATCGTTATATAAGGATGTCTCATTGCGCTGATCGGCAAAGTTGTTAACTAAGGCACTCTTAATTCCTTCCCAAGTATCCGGGATTCCATTCGAGTTAATCGTGCGCGCTGCTGACCCCACTACTTTATTTAAAATTCCGTTTAATAATGCTACATTTGTTAATTGAAAACCTGGCCCATCTCTCATATACTGCTGTACTAATTGATCACATAGTTTTATGAATCGAGTTAATACGTTCGAGTTACCGTCGAACTCCGGAACAAGTCGTAGGGCCTTGTAATCCACTGATTCAGCCATATTCGACGTAAATGAACTATATTGTTTTCACGATAAGAAGATTAAAATGACACATGTCAATAGGAGTTGCTAGACATGTGACTGTAGTCGATTCAACTATCGATAAAATTTGTAAAATTTCAGCGAGAATTTGACAAATTATTGTAATGTGATTTTATGTACATTTCAAATACTTGTGATTTAAGTAATTAGGATTAAGTCAATTAGCATGCATATCTTCAACAATAGACGATTACGTGCTGATGTGATAATGAATCCAGCAGGTATGGGATGAGTGAACATAAATGTTTATTTATCACCAATAATAAGCCCAGTAGCCGGGTCGCGAAAAAGAGGTTTATCTTGCGAAAGGTTCGTCGGTCCTGAATTTTGGATGTGTTATGTTAGGTGTTTTTTTATGAAAAGCCCACAAACAGACACACAGACAGAGAGAGAAATAGACAGCCAAACAGAAAGACAGACAGGGGCTTCAAACCTATAAAATACCTCTGATTTTGAGTCTGGAACGAAAAATAAAAATTTAATTTTCTACAAAATTGATGTGAATAGTTTTTGGCATAAAACCTATAAGGAGTTATTTAATAAAAACTCATTTTTGGGTTCTTTAACCCAAGATGGCAGAGCGCGCCGAGGTCACTCAAGGTACAAAATTTGTAATTTTTATAAGAACACATATCCGTATCACGTATCCAAAATTTAGGACTGACCGACCTTTTGCAAGGCAACAGTAACTGGGCTATAATGAGCCTTATTTTAATTATTCAATCAACTGAGCCTGTCGTCTATAATTATTACGACAGTCAAAATATTCATTCTGTTAATATAAATTTATCGAAATTATTTTATCGATACGCACGTCTCTGGCAACTGGTACCATCTGACGCAAGTTTGAAAACGCGTCGGGGTTTTTTCAAAATCATTTAAGTAATATATAATTATGGCGTTAAACACATATAACTATATTGTTTCTATGTTTCTGATTTTAAAACAACCTTTTGGGTAAGGCTTTATTAATATTTTAAATTGATTTAATACTTTTTGAATTAAATTGTCATACACAAGCGCCATTACAATTTATTTTCATGTCATGAACTGACATCTGCCAAATTAATCAACTTACCGTGAAAGCAATATAGTGATATACTCCTGTTCTGTCTCTAAATTTCTGTTAGCGTCTAAAGTATTAATTCTACTACTATTACTATCTAACCTAGGGGACCGAGATTGCCGTGGATGGAAAATCTTGGATGATAAGGAGGAACACTTATAGATAAAAAGGAAGCGACTCTAGAGCGATTCTAAAGTACTTACATAAGATGATTTTGTACCTCTGCTGTATCGATGTCTGGATACTCCTCTGGACTGCAGCACGTGTAGGTTCAGGATACTCGTAAGGTGCTTGATAGTCACCCGGGTGACTCGCGATCCTAACAATTTATTCTCGCGAACCGGCCCGCGAGTATCCTACCGACTGCGCCAATTACGAAGGCTGTAGCCGGAGGATGCAAAAAAATACAAAATTTATTTAACTAATTTATTTAAAAGTAATTACAATATTAATATTATAAGCTAATGTCGACAGTTGATCGATGTTGTATCAAAAGTGACGATACCCAAGGGGCCGCGACGTCCGGTGTCCTAATACAAGACATTCCGCTGAGTAGGCACCTTGTGGCTGTAGGTAGCTGTCGTTATGCGCAGTAATGAGGTAAACGCTTGTCAGCGTTTCTAATGCTGTGCGAATATGTAACATGCACTCAATTGTTTGTTTACAAACAAAACATCGGAAGATACGACTTTCAAAGAAAAATAATTTAGTTTTGTTATTTATTATGTAAGCAAGAAATAAATAGTTAGGCACATACAAAAAAACAAGGTGATTCTTGTATATTATGTATTACAAAAACATTCATAAAACAGTTTATCGGCGTAGATATAGGAGACTTAATTATTATGTATGTATGTATGTCCATTAATCACGTGATGTTTTTTTTAGCATTTTTTAACCCCCCCCCCCCTCCCCTTTGGTGATACGTGGTGAGGTTTAAGACTACCCCTCCCCCACCCACCCAAAATCACGTGTATTTTTAGTACCTACGAAGAATCTTAAAATTTTTAGAATAACGTAAACCCACCAAATACCGACCTCCTAAGGACCATCATTTTTGTTTTATTCAGACATAGCGACTGATAAGGGAAACTCTGGTGCTGTAGGTCTCATATTAAAGTAAAATTCATATATTTATTAAATCTAGGAAGGAATATAAAATTCACATCTAATTCGTTTTGATATTAAGTAAAAAGTGACAAGTACTTTCTAATCTGCTGCCCGCCTTAATTCCGTCCGGGAAATAACTGTCAGCCGTAATCCGACCACTGACATACCTAATACCGTCCACCAAATTTGCCCTTTGCAAACTTGCTGAAACCAGGGTCTCACCTCTCGATCTCGATACCCTTAACAGCTCACAGTGGTGTTGCCCCCTTTTGCCTGTTCTGGCGGTTTTCCAGGGGGCCCAGCTAGCGAGTTAGTGGGCCACCGTCTGCCAAACCAATTTACTACCAGAAAAAGAAGTTGGTCTTGTCCATTAAACACCCGTATCAATAGACCAATCATTTAAGGTTCTAATATTTTGCAATACTCATTCTTGTGCCCTCCTGTCTTACATCACCCGGGGACAGTCCTTGACTGCACTCTCGTAGAGCACCAGTGGGCAGTCCCCGGTTGATGCCCCATTCCATTTATTATGTATGCGCGGTAGAAGTTCACTTCGACTTTCTACCAGAGCGCTATATTGTTAGTGGCACCCCCATTTTTCGTACTCTTTTTTGCAGAGCTTTAGACACCTTATAGGTCTATGTAAACAACTAACTTCATGGTGTCATATAGAAAAGAGGTTTTTTTATACAACGTTATTTTTACTTTATGCGAAAACCGAGACACCCCAACAAGATTTTCATCAGAACTGCCTGAATATGTGTTTTTTTTAGTAAATCTCCAAGTTACACCTTAGTTTATGTCGCGTTAAGTTCGCTAAAAAAGTGTGAAATGCCTGAGATGTGCTATGCAGGAGTTGTCTAATACACGGAAACTGACCGAGCAGACCATTTCAAGCCTCAAGGTGTCTATTCCCGTCAATTGTTATGGGTAGAAACCTACTGAAACAAAATTGAAATTTAAGAAAAAAAAAAAAAAAAAAAAAGTTGTATAAAAAATATTTCAATCGATTCTCCTAGTGATTCTGAACAAACTAGTTTCAGGTTTCGCATATACTAAAAGTAACCTTGTATAGTACAATAACGTTGCATTAAATAAGATCAATGCCCCACAAAACCATTTCCACGTTTTAATTTCCACGGTTTGTCTGTAGGAACGGAATATAAATAAATAAATAAGAATCAACGTTTAAACCTTTTTCGTGACGGTGTGCGCGCGCTGCTCCCTTAGAGCTTATACCGCTGGTCCCAATTTTACTCGCAATCTCAACATCGCCAAAAGATGGTAAACTACTGAAGTTATATTAAATAATTTACCTTTTTTTTGATTACTTTATTCTAGTTGTAACAAAACTCTTATTTGCATGGGTTATTCGGGTGCCCATTCCAAAAAAATGATCGAATTCGGAATACGAGATGACGGTTATACAAAATTACTGATTATTCGTCATGGGTGTCAATTCCATGGTTTTCGGGCCTGCTGATGCCGAAAATGTGGGCAAAACCAAAATCCAAGATGGCGGATGTAAAAATTGAAAATTATTAATTACGGGTGTCAATTCCATGGTTTTCGGGGGTGCTGATGCCAAAAATGTAGGCAAAACCAAAATCTAAAATGGCGGCTATAAAAATTGTAAATTATTCATCATGGGTGTCAATTCCATGGTTTTCGGGGCTGCTGGTGCCAAAAATGTAGGCTAAACCAAAATCCAAAATGGCGGCTATAAAAATTGTAAATTATTCATCATGTCAATTCCATGGTTTTCGGGGCTGATGATACCAAAATTGTGGAAAAACCCAGAGTCCAAGATGGCAGCCATGAAAATTTAAGAGTCATGGTGTTAATTCCATGGCATTCGGGTGTGCTGATGAAGAAAACGAGGGCAACTTCAAAATCCAAGATGGTCGCCATAAAAATTTGGAAATGATTCGTCATGTCAATTCCATAATTTTCGGCGGTGCTGATGCCGAGGATGAGTCAAAATTCAAAAAGTTATTTTCACGAGTATGGTTTTTTATGGTTTCTTGTCTATGGTTTTTGGGTATGATGATTCTGGAAATGAGGTCGGTATCCAAATAAACATGACTGTCACAAAAAAAATCCGTCTACTCCACAATGTATTAATGTAAGCCCTTCGAGTCGTTTTGTTTTATCAATGGTTTCAGCTCGTTCGATTTGTCTCAATGGGCACTCTTTTCCTAATTGATTGATATCCAAGGTCAGATAAAGGAGCCGAAAGGTGCTAACATAAAGTCTACAATGTAGTCATATAAACTTTAGTTTCAGCTAAAAAGTAAGCTCTTCGAAATGAGTACAAATCACGATAAGCTTTGAGGGTGGACGGTATTATGAAATTATGTAAAACGGTTACCTAACAACCGACCGCTTTTCAACTACTTCAATTATTGAAAAGTTTAATATTTTTAGAGAAATAAACAATGTCGATAGATAGTAAACATTTTTTAGAAGTAAATTATATTAGAATAAAACCAATAACATGTACAGTTAATTGAAATTCATGTAAGTATAATACTGCTTTTTTCCATAAAGACGGTGCTAATAATGAATTTTCATGAAATTAAAATACAGTTATCGAAATAAATAAACAATTTATAGTAGGTCGTATTTCGGTCACAAGATTCTTTATCAAATAGGTAAATAATAAAAATTATTTCTAGGTTTGATTTATTATGACTCAAATATAATTTTATCAGTTAAAGTGAACACGGTAATTGCCCCTATACCGACCTCCGGTCGGTATTCGATCAGTACTGTAGTGTTACTAGCTATAACACCGTCCACTTTATTTTGATAAGTTTTGCGAACTAATTATAAACTAAATCATCTATTAACTACTCGTAACTCAAGTCTATCGATTATACTATACCACATAAACTTAAAACTTACTAAATTCAGTTTAAATCTTTACAAAACTCTCTAATTGTCCCATGTCTGGTTTTGACGCTTTGACTATTAAAAACGCGCTTAATGCACCGCAAGGATGGGGTGGAGGCGACCGACAGCGAAAGCGGCGCGAGCGCGCACCGCTTTGATGTGGTCTCGGAAACTCAGATGGTGGTCGAGGATAACCCCCAGGTATCTGGCTTTCATCTCCCAAGGGATCTGTTTGCCGAACATGAGGACGGGACGGATGTGGGTGTGGGAATCACCGTGTCTCTCGAAAAGAACGGCTGCGCTCTTTTCGGGATTCACCTCTATTCTCCATTTCCGGAACCAGACCCCGAGGGCGTCGGCTGCGGTTTGAAGGTTTCGAGAGATGTTATCGAGACTCCTACCGGAATAGTAGATAGCCGTGTCGTCGGCGAAGAGAGCCAACTTGGCCAAGCCACGTTTGGGAATGTCGCTGGTGTACAGCGTGAACAGAAGGGGCGATAGCACGGAGCCCTGAGGGACTCCTGCGCGAATGGGGTGAGGGGACGAGAGGGTGCCTTCTAGGCGATAGCGGAAGGAGCGATCCGACAGAAAGTCTCGAATGATGAGCACGAGACGGTCCGGCACGTTGAATTGGTACAGTTTATATAATAAACCGTTGTGCCAGACCTTGTCGAAGGCTTTCGCTACGTCGAAGAAGAGCATGCCCGTTTTGTACGAGCGCATAAAACGGGAGCTAATGTGTTCGACAATGCGGTGCAATTGTCGAATGCAACAGTGCTGGGTTCGAAAACCGAACTGTTCGTCGGGGATGAGTTTACGGGAGTCAGCGAAATCCTTTAAACGGATATAAATGAGACGCTCATAGATTTTCCCAAATACATTGAGAAGACTAATGGGGCGATAACTAGTGGGCTCACTCTTGGGTTTGCCGGGTTTGGGGATACCGATAACGGTGGCTTGTTTCCAAGCTTGCGGAAAGATGTTATTACTCAGAGCGCCATTGAAGATGGCGGTCATGAGAACTATGAGCGGGGCGGAAAAGTGTTTGATCACCTTATTGGTGATACCGTCTGAGCCGGGGGCTTTCCTAGGTTTGAGATTCCTCACTATCGTGTGGACCTCGTCTACGGTGATGGGGGGTAAGGGAACGTCGGGGTCTTCATCGGGAGGGAGGGAGGCCCTACGTTCGACCTCGCGATCCACCTTGGAAAGATGGACCGGGTCTGCGGGTTGGGTGCTGGGAGTACATTGGGCTTCTAGACTGTCGGCTAGACATTCGGACTTTTCGTCATCTTCAAAGGCCGGCCTTTGGTTCGGACGATTGAGAGGGGGAGTTGAAGCTACACAATCGGATTTTAGATTTCGTTGTAATTGCCAGAAGGCCAGATGGGATGGCTCTAAGTCGCTCAACATCTTGTCCCAGCGGGCTTCCCGAACCTCCCGTACACGTTTCTTTACAGCACGCTGTAGAGAACGCATATGGGCGCGGTTAGCTTCACAGGGAAAAGAGTCATAGGCACGGATGGACGCGTTCTTCTCCGTCAGCAGTTCACGCACATCGTCCGGCAGCTTCCAGCGGTGTTCGTCCACCGCTGGAACCTGCCTTGAACATTCGTTCACCACGGACTGTACGTGACTGGTGAGGGAGTCGATCGCGCCCAGCGTGTCGGCAATCGTAACGATATCGTCGGGGATGGAATCTAAGTGAACGGATGAGGAAGACTTGAGGCGCTCCTCTAGTTTTCCCCAGTCTGTGACAGTTTTGGTCGGGGCGGGTTGACCAGGATCCGGGGGACCACCCCGGGGACCTAGGTGAAGGACTACGGGGCGGTGATCGGAGTCTAGCTCTTCATGCGTCTCTATAGAGCGTAGACCGAGGTTTACGTTCTTTAGAAGCGCTATGTCAAGGACATCGGGCTGATGGTCAGGGTTATGGGGGTAGTGAGTGGGACACATCGGAGCGATAACGTCGAATTCGAGCTCCGGGCTCAACTCTTCGAGGTTACGACCCGCGTGGTTGTTAGAGTTGCAGCTCCACGAGAGATGTTTGGCATTGAGGTCGCCCGCTATGATAACGGAACCTCCGCCGAGGTCAAAGAGGGCTTTAAGATCGCTCCGGAGTTTGATCTTATTACTGGAGGGAGGATTATACACCGAGACGATTGTGATCGGCTGGTGTCCTGTCATGCCTAGTCTGCATATGGAAGTTTCCAGGAATTGGAGACCAGGGGGAGGGTCTAAGGGAGTGCAGTACAGGGAACGTTTGTAGTAGATGAGAGTACCACCGCCCCTACTACGGGTCCTGTCGTTGCGAACTAATTTATAGTTTGCAATTCCAGGGTTCCTGTTGTGGGGCTTGAGAAACGTTTCCTGCACTAGGAAGATGTCAATTTGATGATCACGCAAAAAGATTGCGATCTCATCTCGTTGACCGTTAACGCTGTTAGCGTTGAAGAAGCCTAATTTAAGGGATCGGGGCTTAATTTTACAGCTTTCTGTATCCATTGGAATTTATTGGATGAGGAAAATGACTATGTCATCTAGTTCGCAGAGGACATTGATGCGAGCGATTGGATCGCCTTGAGAGGCGTTCCAAGCGGAGACTATGTTTTTCGCCCACTGCGTATTGCAGGAGGAGAGGGTTTGGATGAGGCTGGGGATCGTGTCCCTAAGGAGCACTTTAGTGGACGAGAGGGAAGTGGAGGGAGCAACCGCTGTCGGCGCTGGCCTGGGAGCGAGTGCGGGGGCGGGTGCGGGGGTAGGTGCGGGGGGAGCCTGTGATGTTGTGGGACTACGTGCAGGCTGTGAAGCAGCTAGCACTATAGTGGGAGCGGGGATGGTGGAGCTCATCAGGGCGGGGATAGCCGCGATTGGGGGTCTTGTGGTTGGTTGCTGTTGCTGGGGCAACTGGGTAGTGGGCCATAAGGCGGGGAACGCCTGCTGATGGTTCAGCGCATTCCATGGGGACGGCCTTTGGGGACTGAGTCGGGCGGGGGGTTGGGATGAGAGAGGGGGGGGAGCCGTGGAGGGACTCTCTCTTTGGTGACGGGCGGCTGAACGTTTAGCCAGCTTGGGGTTGCGCTGTTTTGGCGCTTTGGCACACCCGCGATAATTCGCCGGGTGACCAGACTCGCCGCATAGAACGCAACTAGGGGGCTCAAGGCATAGGGACCTATCTTTCGGGCGTTCGCAATCGCTAGTGCCGTGGTCGCCCAGGCACTTGACGCACCTGGGTTTCGCATAGCAGTTACGCTGCGAGTGGCCATAAAGCTGGCAACGGTGACATTGACCAGGGGGACCGGACTTATTGGGGCGCTCGACGCTTATGCCAGACAGGTGGCATAAGGTCTTAATATTATAGACGGCCTTAGACTCGTCTGAAGGTTCGCATACTGCGAGGACCATGTCGTAGGGGGTGCCACCGCGGCCGCGGTGCATGCGGTGGACTTCCAAGGCGGGGATGTTTTGCGACTTAAGGTCGCTGAGGATGGCGTCGGAGTCAATCTCCTTGGGGATGCCGCGGATAACGACTCTGATAAGTCGCTCATCGGGAAGGGCAAAGGTGTGGAATGACACACTTTTTTCCCTTAGCATGCGCGTGAGATCGCGGAAGTCTTTTGAGGTGGGGACTAAGACTTTGATGCCCTGTTGGGTGGTGCGGGCGCTAAGGTAGTTGATCTTGCGATCAACACACAACTTGGACACATCGGTCCACTTCGCCTTGTCTTGAATGTACAGAGGCGGAGGAGCGGGCTCTTTCCTCGGAGCCGAGGTTTTCGAGCCGGTGACGGGGCGGGGGGAGGAAGGACGACTGGCCTGCGGGGAGGTAGTCGGGACGGGACTATGGCAGGCAACCGATGCGGGGGTCGCAACGGTTGTCTTGGGGGTTTTGGCCGGGACTTGGCTGGAGGAGGCCGCCTTATTTTTGCGGGCACGCTTCTTTCCCTTTCCGACTACGGTTGTGTAGCCTTCAGAGGATGAAGAAGCTGACGAATATGATTCGGACTCAATGTCGGAATCAGGGACTAGGGGCTCTGACGTGTCCATTGATGACGTCATCACTGGAGCATGTCGGAGGGACGGGGAAGGGGTGTGAAGATTCGCGGAAGGCGCAGCTGCGGAGTGCAGGTGCGAAATTTCCATTGTTTCCGGAGACAATGGACCGGGAGAGAAAGGCGGTAGCGACATAAGGCTCGGAATGCCATTGTTCTCGTCGAACAATGGCTCTCCTTCGCCGAAATGATCGGTTTCGTTATCACAGGTGGGTGACAGGGGATTAGTAGTGTGCCTTATGGGCCCGCTACTAGGAATTCGAGCGCCGTATTGGGCAAGAAATTCGGGGTCTTTTAAAAGTTCCCGGAAGAACGCTAATAACACAGCGTCAGACATCTCGGAAAAGATGCCTGAGCCGTGTGTAATAATGGAGGAGATTAGAATCCTTTGAACATAATCGTTATAAAAGAGGACTTGTCGATGGACTCGGATCTCTTGGCTGGAGACCCTTCAGGTCTCGCCAATAACTGCCCGGTTACGTAGAAACCGTCCCCTAGGACGACCTACAGCAGTCCAATAGAAAAAAAAAAAAAAAAAAAGGACTCGGATCTGTTATTAAAAGTATATCTAGTAATTTAGATCAAACTGACGCAGTTAGATACAATAATGCTATAAAAATCCTTCAGGAAAATGAACATAAATTAGAGTCTCAAATTAATCAGCACGTTAGTTTATCTAAAACTTGGGTAATGAAAACTTATTAGCTAATATAACTAAAAATCAGGAAGAAATAAGTAACGTTTTAAATCATATAATTAATAATACCAATTTGGACTTCAATCATTACGCCCATATGGCTCAGCATCTAATTATTTTAGGTGATAGTATAGACAGCTTATAAGAAGAACTTCATAGATTAGAGTATAGTTTAGCCTTTATACGTGCATTGAGCACACCGCATACAGTAATTAGTTTAGATGAGATTAGGAATATGTTAGATAAATTAAGGATATTATATTCAAACGATGACATCCTTGACTTAGAATTAAGAGACTATTATGATGCCATTAAGCTAGGCTACTTTTATATATGTCGCAGAATCAACACAGAAGCACAACTATTAGAATGACTATTGATTATTGTTAATGTAGTAGGACGCCATCTATTGTCGGAAACGTCAAGCAGTGTGCTTGGGTGAGGTCGGTGCGGGGCATGGCATGTCTTGTTTGACGGCTGTCAGCTGTCATTCTTTTTGACATTGGATGCATTTGATTTGAGTGAAGTCACTTTGGAGTGAGACACGAGGGCGAGAGGTCGTTTTGCCAGCCTGCACCGAACTTACCGCGTTTCCGTACTTTAATCTATTTCCATCGGTTTGATCATTAGAGATTTTATTATTTTGTTATCGAGAGTGAATAAATAGAGGACTATAATCAGTGTTGTGACTATTATTTCCTGCCTACACCAAGTCGAACTTGGACTCTGATGACGAGGTACCCCCAATAAGTGAACTACCCTCGTTATATAGATAATCAGATAGTTATAGTCTTTAAGGTGCCGATTGCCTTCCCTCCAATTTATAACCTTTATAAACTATCCATTATCCCTAATAAGTATAACAAAATCCTTTTACCTATCTCACCTTTTATTGCGATTTCTGGAAAAGATTATATGTACATGGAGGCTGAATGCCCGAAGGTAAATTCTCTGTACCTCTGCGAAAACGAAGTATAAAACTCAAGATGAACCAGACTGCATCCAGCATCTGATCACCAAGCAGGAGCTTCAACCATCTTGTAAATTGTCTCCAGTCATCTTGAAGAAAGAAGCTGTAGAACAACTCGACGAAAAGCACTACACCATGAGTTTTCCATACCCAACTAAAGTGAAGATATCATGCGGACAAGAAACATATAAAACCCTTGAAGGAAGCTATTTGGCCATCATTCCGTATAACTGTCACATCAAAACGCCTGAATTCACTATAGCAAATTCTAATAATCACATTAAAGGATTTGCTCTGGAGATTATGCAATTGCCTATATTTGAAGAATTGGAAACGTCAAGCGAAACACCAATAGTATTGAGCTCTGTTGACTTAGAAAATCTGCACTCTATCAGCACGAAGATAACGCTACAGACTCCAGTCAAACTGAATGAAGCCACTGATACAAGTCTCTACCATACTACGATTCCAATCTACTTAATATTATCCGGTGCAAGTGCACTCACTATCGCAGTAATGTACCGACGACATCGAGCAAGACGTCTTCATAAAAACCAACCAATAGAAATGGATGATGTAACATCTTCAGGAGTTTATGCTGAAATTCAAGATACAAATAAAACAAGTCCCAGCAAGATAAGAATTAACCACAGCAATATTTCATCATCTCTCTCACACAAGATTTCGAAATAGTTGCTGATCTTCGGGGGGAGGTGTTACATATTCGCACAGCATTAGAAACGCTGACAAGCGTTTACCTCATTACTGCGCATAACGACAGCTACCTACAGCCACGAGGTGCCTACTCAGCGGAATGTCTTGTATTAGGACACCGGACGTCGCGGCCCCTTGGGTATCGTCACTTTTGATACAACATCGATCAACTGTCGACATTAGCTTATAATATTAATATTGTAATTACTTTTAAATAAATTAGTTAAATAAATTTTGTATTTTTTTGCATCCTCCGGCTACAGCCTTCGTAATTTGCATGCTAAGTACACTATTTATTATTCACTTTTACAATCATTCAATATCATCTACTTATGAGACAAAAATAAATTCTTTAATTTGATTGACATAAGTTACGAGTAGGAACAGAGAATTAAGTATACGGGGTGTAAAAAGACCCATCACATAGCCGAAATCTACGCACTCTGTACATCAAACTAAACTACATTGACCAAAAATAATTGCTGGGAAACGACTTTTATTTTTTGCCATTAAAAAAAACGCTTTTTTTTGTAGCGCGCAATATGTGGTTGTGGCGATGCCGCGCGTTTGCATCCGTGCAGCGGCCACACAGCTGAGTCAAGGCGATCGTGTGCGTTTGATATTTGTTGCGTTTTTGTAACTTCAAATGCGTAATTTGTGAGGAAAAATTGAAAATGTTGATAGGGTTGTTTGGAAGAAAGTTTAGTATTATCACTTAGAATACGTTTCTGGAAAAAAATAAAAATGTGTACTTTGACCTTCAGTATCTCCAAAACCAATGGTTTCCCAGGTATGGTATGATAGAAAAAAATGATCCCAATGATGGGTAGAATATGTGGTTTTCGTTATCGCTAAGGGTCTTTTTACACCCGATATAATTAACGCTTTCCTTTTTCTTGACACAGCTAACGTTGATTATGTACAGTTAAAATATTATTATTTTTCCGTAAAACTGTCACTTTTCCTCGATCTATACTATGCATTATTGTAATTTTATAATTTTATTTTTATTAATAGGTTGTATACAGCCAATATAGGTATGTACCTAAAGATTTATTTATTACTTTTTAATAATTTCATCGTCACGTTTCTTTTTTCGGAACCATAGACGTGAGTTTATTTAAACACGTGTTAGTGGATGGGTGATTCTACGATAAGAGGTAACTTGTGCGGCAATCAGTTTAAAATTGGTTTTTTATTCTAAAAGTTGTTGTTTTTTGCAATGAATTATATCATCTTAATGTAATTTATAAATAACATCACAATTAAATGCCCAATTAAAGCACATATTTCTGAAATTTTAAGCTGTAGCTTAAAAAAGTATCTACCCTGGCCTGTCCTCTTGTCGCTTTTAGTTCAACTTGCAGACAGTACCTACATACCTTCTTTGTATCAGTTGCTAAACAAAGTATGTTTAACACGAAATTAAATAAATATACATAAGTATTATTATGGAAAAAGACAGCAAAAGTTGTTTATTTTCAATAATTTTTAAGCTTAATTTTTGTCCCGCTTTTTTGTGTATCTACCCTGGCAAATTTCGTTCCGTTAATATAAACGTAAATATAAGACGGCCATATTCTGAACTGCGCTCAAGGACATCTATCGACGTCAAGTTAGCAAAACTGAACACGCGAGCCGTTAGAGTGCCGCCATTTTTTTGTTGTTGCGACATAACAGTGCAGAGTAGTGCTTTCGCAAGGTCATTGTATCTCTCCACTGGTAAGTTATAAAAGTTGTAATATTCATTTAATGTATTTGCATTTACTGCCTTAATTTAATAATACTGTAACAGTTAAAGTGTAATATATAATTAAGCTCAAAACCGTTATGTCAATTAAAACAATTGAATTTTTCATGAAAACGTATCTCCCCTGTCGTATTTCCCCTGGGGAAAAACTTCCAGGGGAGAGATTCACTGACCAGGGGAGATAATATGTTTCATAATATGTTGTGCAAACTAACTCAGATATAGCTAATTTCTATCAATGTGAAAAAATTTGAACATTGTAGAAGTATATTAATGACCTGGGCTGCAAAAAGCAGAAAATACTAGCAATTTGAAGTCCCAATGTTGTGGAGACAACCGTCAAATCACGCTACGGACTGTTACTTTTGCCTCACAAAAACTTTAGATTTTAACAACAAAAACAAGAAGCATTATACAATACCCTGATATTGCGTCAGTCACAAAACAAGTGTTGTATTCTGACGGACCACCCATCATTGGATTACCCATCATTGCCCAGTTCAAGTAGAGAAAATGAACTAGAGCATAAGGAGACTGAAACGGAAGAACCTATTTCGAGTCAGAACATCCCTTTTGATGATCTTGATGATGATGATTAAATCTATTGAAGAATTACCACAAAACGGAGTCAATATGTTTTTAAAAATCATTTACCCGTATGCTGTTAAGAGTAACTGACTCTAATCAGTATAAAAGTAGGAGTATACTGTATCATTTAAAAAAATGAAGGATTGATATTTGCAAAAATGTGTAATAGAGATATAATAAATATTTTAAAAACTTGATGTCCTAATTTTTTTCCACTTCAGTATCCAACTTAGGGTTAATTATTCTACCGATACACATTGATTTCATCTATGGGTAAAAACCGTTGTAAAGTAGTGTAATTAATATGAAAGTCTGATAAAAATGATAGTCTGGTTACAACTGTTATGCACAATGTTTAATAAAAGTTGATTTAATTAACTTTATTCATTATTTTATTGCATCAAATTCTCTCCCCTGCCCGATGTATTTACCCTGGCTTTCTAAAAAGTACCAAAATATTTATAAAGTGACTTGCCCTTACATGAAAAGGTACATAAACGGGACAAAAATCGTAATATAAGTATTTAATGAAAAAAATCCCATTTTGCTCCTTGGCCGTATCCTCTATGGACTTAAAACCTCTTATCGTAGAATCAGCCGGATAGGGTTTCTGTCTTCTCACCTGTTCTCGCCTTATTTTATTTCTCGAGTTTCGAGAAATCTCGTGCCGATTTCTCGAGTTTTTCGAGTCGTTCGGGAATTTTTTTAAAACCTTAAAATATCAGCTTACGCCTGGTTTCTGGAGTAGGTACTCTTGAACGTAGTTCATCTATTCGATAGCTCTATTGGTTCGACAAACTGACACATTGCGTTGCTGGAAACCCCAATCAGAACATAATCTTAGTTCAACCTTCAGACAACTTGTTATTCCGGTTTCTGAGGTACTCTTAAACGTAGTTTATCTATCCGATAGCGTTATTGGTTTAATAAACTGACACATTGCGTTTCTTGACACCCCATTCAGAAGATGATCTTAGTTTGAAGGAGAATGGGCAAATTTCATATAACCGAAACCCAGATCCAACAGAAACGACTTGTATTGGTATTTGTCACACTTTATGTCCTAAACAATCCTGCATATCTTTTTTTTACCTAACCACCGAGATAACACAATGAAAAGAGGTCAAAGTTTGAAAAAAAATTGTTCGTATACTTAGTACAGAAAAAAACAAATATTTATTGTAATCACTGTGTCGAACTGCACTGCTGGGTGTAGCATGTCCCATAAATTGTCACGATACCAGGTGCTTGCTCAGAAAATGAATTAAAACATTGTCAAAGCTCTATATAGGTCTAATTGATACTATGTACATATTTCTCGATATAATTATAATGTTCATAGTCAGGGAACACTAGGGGCCTTATTACAAAAGATGGCTTAAACCAAGACTAAGGTAAACCCAGTTTAAAATATACCCATCTCTTTCTAATGTCATATGACAAAAAGAGACGGGGCTATATTAAAACCTTGGTTTTTCTTAGACCATCTTTTGTAATAAGGGGGTAGATGTTTGCCCAGGGGAGTACAGTGATTGTAGAGTCAAGCCTCGTCCCCACTAGGAACATTTGTCGAGCGACATGGTGTCCCCGGAGACATCGGGCGATGTCGCCCTACATCGCCCCACGTCGCCCGATGTCACCGGGGACACATGTCGCTCGACAAATGTTCCTAGTGGGGACGAGGCTTCTATCACTACTCTTCATCGACTGTGCGACAAGGAACAGTTTCAACAATGTCGCGGCGATGTCGTCCGACGTCGCCCGACATCGCCCGAAGTCACCGGGGACACATGTCGCTCGACAAATGTTCCTAGTGGGGACGAGGCTTCCAGCCTCTACCTTTATGACGCTACGGCCCATTGACGGGTTAGGTTGACTAATCAATAATGTTTCACCGAAACACCGTTGACATTTTTTTATTTACAACCAACATTTCATACGGGGTGTAAAAAGACCCATCACATAGCCGAAATCTACGCACTCTGTACATCAAACTAAATTACATTGCCCAAAAATAATAGCTGGGAAACGACTTTTATTTTTTGGCATGAAAAAAACGCTTATTTTTGTACCGCGCAAATGATGGTTGTGGCGATGCCGCGTGTTTGCATGCGTGCAGCGGTCACACAGCTGAGCCAAGGCGGTCGTGTGCGTTTGATATTCATTGCGTTTTTGTAACTTCAAATGCTTAATTTGTTAGGAAAAATTGAAATTTTTGATAATGTTGGTATGGAAGAAAGTTTAGTATTATGAATTGGAATTCGTTTTAGGAAAAAACAAAAAAAATGTATACTTTGGCCTTCAATATCTCCAAAACCAATGATTTCCCAGGTATGGTCTAGTAGAAAATAATTATCCCAATGATGGGTAGAATATGTGGTTTTCGGTATCGTTAAGGGTCTTTTTACACCCGATATACTATTTATTTCACAAACAGCTTTTTCCGCAAACACTTCATTTTATAAAATTTCATTTGCCAAATACTCAATTTGCTAATGTTTTACTTTGTAAAATTGTTTCGCTTCGCTCGCACACTCGACCGGCGGTACGATCGGGACGTCGGGAGGTTGCCGACTCGCTTCGCTCGCCAACTCCCCTCGTTCGCTACATTTCGGCCTCATGCACTCGTCCACTCAGGACCTCCTTCGCGAGCACGACAGAGTCTGACCACGTGGAGTCGGGGTGTGCTGATTCGGATTAGCATTAAATTCAACCCATTTTAATTAATACCGTGTTAAAAGAATACTTTAGTAACTCAATGATTTACATATTTTGTTAAAGAAAGTACAAACAATGCATTTTATCAAACGTATTTATGCCATTTGTTGTTTTACCTACCAATTAACGTGAATAATAAATAAATTGAGTGTCAAATAATACGTAATTATTAAAAAAAAGTTTATCGGATAATTATTTTCATAAGTGAATTATTTGGACATGCATAGCCTCGTAAGGAGAACGATCAGAAGCCAGAATGCAATGATTACGTAACTTTTAAGCGAACATTAAAGTAATAAAAGAAAATCTTTGATTTCTCGACTTCTTGAGATTTTTTTTCTCGTCTCGATGTTGGCATGATTTCTCGAGAAATTTCGAGCAGAAACCCTAATCATAACCTATGATCCTCTAACACCTGTTTTAATAAAATGTGTTTCATAGAGCATTAACAAAATATGTATTTCAGATGCGGATTCAGGAGACCTCGAAAAAGACGAAATCTGATGATATCGGTCATAAGCAGAAAATATAAAAAAATGATCACGATAACTCTATCGAGTTCGTCGCCTCGCCCTCGGAAAAACAAACATTTATAACAATACGGAAATTGATAAGATATTTAAAAAAAAATGACGTTTCAGTTGATATTCTATCAGATTGTTTAGATTAATAGTGACAAAAATGTGACATTTCTCATCTGCTGCCTTGATAATGAAGATTGCCAACTATGTACATAACAGAGAACGTAGGGCCTTAGTCAGGAACTTGAACTAAAATTTAAATAAAGTTTTAAAAATGCTCTAATAAGTTTTTTGTGTTATAAAACTTGGAGGAAACATCCAAATAAAATATTGTGAACATTTGACGAACAGTTAAAGATGTATGTACTTTTGTATCTTTTGTTTTTGTGAGATGCATCGCACAGTGCAGGATATCGGGCCACCTGGTTTATCAGTTTTTCTTTCTGTAAGTCGTTTTATCTACCATTGCGTTTTATGTATTATAGGAATTGCAAGATGCAGAAGTTCCATGTACCTTAACTGTATAACAGAATTATATTACGGTATTTGCCAAGGTATGACAGTACCATCATCATCGTCACCAGCCCGTAAACGTCTACCATACACATCCTACTATAGGTAACGCTCTTTTGAATGGTCGAAAGAGAAATAAATAACTGTAGTAGGTAGGCAAACGTGCTTAGATTTACTCAGCAATTGATAATTTTATACTGGCACTAATATAGTTTATTAGATGTTAAAGTATAATAAAACGATATGAAATACCCGGTGATTTATAATTTTAAAGTGTCTAATAAAAAAAATGTGTAATATTATGAAATAACGGGAAATAAAAATATCTGTCATAATACAGGGTGAGAACGTTAACACAGGCGATTATTTCGTGAAAAATAAAAGAACAAACAAAGCATAAACTGAGTATTTTGATTTTTGAAAAAAACTTATTTTATAGTAAGAAATCAAAATGAAATTAGGTTTTTTTGCAAAGATGGAAATAGCACCTGGCATGCATTTTATAAACCTATATTTCCTCATAAAAATAAAACTAACATTGTTCTCGTCTAACATTGTTCTCGTATACAAAAAATGTAGGAAGCTAAACATTTCTTGTCAAGAACAAATGAGTTTTCACATAACAATTTTAATATCGTCTAGGTAGGCCATAACCATACCAGTTAGTGCCAGCTAGTGTTAATTTATAGTCTGCTAAAAATGTATAAAAATTAAGGAAAATCTAAAAGGGCAGTTTTTGTTTTCTCCAAAATCGAGCTCATGAATCCTTTGATAACTTCCCTCGGTTTAGGTATTTTCGTTTAGGTTTCATTATCTAGTGTATAGTGATAAACGTATTGAAAAGTAACTTAATGAATAAATGTTTAATTTAACGAGTACCTACGGAGAAACAAGTGTGGAACTAAACCAAAAATACTCGTTTAACTTCAGACAAATTAATGATAAATGGATTAAATGTAACTTGAGTCGTATGTTAGTGTCACCAAAACTAAAATAGAAGGTCTTTTTTCGATAGAATTATCTAAATAAACGCCTTAATTCAAATTGTAGTGAGAAAAAAGTTATGGCGATGTTGTTATTTTGTATTGTTGTTTTAGTACGAAAGCAGCACTTTGCAAGGCCATAAGTTTTATTCATACATTCTTGCCAATTCTCCTAAATAGGAAAAAATTGTGCCGAATTTGGCCAGGATACGTTGAAAATATTAACTACGCTTCAATCAACTCAGCCAAACCTCATGTGCAGTCAAACATTTTTAGAATTTCGTTTTGAGGTGCATTAAAAGAGCCTCCACAAGTGACTATACTTTAGAACGCCCGGCGCACCCCGGGCAGTCAGCCGTTTGGCTAAACTTTTACCACGCCATGAGGTGTTCTCATAAAGTTCGTGCCGATACGAGAAAAGAAGAAGAGTTTCGGCACAACGCTACGTAGGTACTCACTATAATTAAGTATCTACAAAATACGTATAAAAGTATAGTGCAAAAAATAAAGTCGAATTTAATTACAATTTGAATATATTTGAATAAACTGATCATGCGTTATCACAAATTTTTGCTATCATTTAATGAATTTTGTTTGTAGCTGAGTTGGTCCCTGTAGCGATTCGCAAAATTGCAATAAATACGAGTGTGATAATGAATCAAACAGCAGTCCTCTGTCAATTGGGTAAGTAGTCAGTCAAGTGACTAATAATTTTGATCACACACTTTGTATTATAAATTGATAGGAAAAATGTCCTCTATGTCTCTGTAATTTATAAAGCTGAATAAATTTCGATTCTACCGGCACATATCTTACTCACTGCCCATAAATTTATATAAGTACCAATGTTACCTATTTGTTTATTTTATTTATGTACACGATATCACCTAAAAAGAATCAATGTTTATAATATTTGGTACAAAGATATTGCTTATTACAAAGGAAATAACTGGTATTTAATATAAAAAACGGACATTAATTAAGCATTTTTGGGATTTGTTATTAGTTTGTGTAGATATTTATGTAACATATTTTAAAATAATATTAAGAAAGATTTCGACGGCAAAAATAATAATATTTCAATGATGAATTTTTAGTATTATTATTATAAAAAATCAAAACTAACCCATAACAATAGTGGTTTATGTGAGGGACTGATCTGCTTCTTCGTTTTACCTTCTTACATGAATATAATACGTATCGTATTACTATATTACAGAGCGCGAGAATGCTGGGTATAATAAGTATAGTCCTGGCGCTGCTGCAGGGCAGCTTTGCAGCCAGCAACACTATCGATTACAGTACTAGCACCTCGATAGAACTGTTCCAAGAATATATCAAGATAAATACCACCACCTATAATGATCTGAGTAAGGACATTCAATTTGTATTTAGTTGAAGCCTTGCCTTCCATGCAGGAAGGTCTGTGTTCGATAATGGCCCACACGTCGTGACTTTTCAAATTCATGTTAATAATACTATGAATAGACTGATTATTTTAAACGTCAACATTTATAAAATGTGTTTCATGATTTTGCAACGTTTCCATTGTGCAACTTGTATGCAAGCAAGCTGCAGGACAAGAACCGAAGTTTTAAATTTGCGAACATCAGTTGGTCAATGCTAGTGAACATTAAATTAAGGTGTATTCCCAATATGCAAGCAACTAGCACGATGGCCGCAATTTCATAACGCAAGTTGCGTTCATATAGGTGACCTACACTTTGTCGAGGCATTAGGTAATACTTATTATGATTTAATATCTTTATTAATACCATCGAACCCCGCTTCTATCACAGAAATCCTGTCTTTAGTATCAACAATTTTAATTATTTATTGTACCTACAGCGGAGGCTGTGGAATTCTGGACATCATTGGCATCAGTAGCAGGTGTACCGATCTCTGTTCACGAGTATGTGGAGGGATTCCCCATAGTAGTGCTTAAATGGGCAGGAACCGACAGCAGCCTAGATAGCATCATGCTCAACTCACACATGGACGTGGTTCCTGCCGCTAAAGAGGTATGTTCACATGACGACAAAACTTTTTGCTATAGTATACGTCGTACTTAGTGTCATGTGTTATTTAATTGTGACTCCCAACAAAGAATAAGCCATACCCTCTCATTCCACGAGTGCCGTGAAATGCGAGTAAGATATTATGTCAAAAAGACGAGCAGCTGCATCTATCTGTGTTACAAATAATGTAAACCAATATGTTTTAGTGCACTACACAGGGCGTAAACGAATTCGTGTAATTAATTCTTTAAAACCACTATTGATTAAAAAGAAATATGTTATACATATATTATTAAAATGTGATTGAAGATTTAGATGCTACGTATAAATGAAACGGCTACATAGCTGGCAGGCACGAATAGCGCGATATTGCTCCGCACGCGCAGTCAGTTAATGCGGGGCGCTAAACTGACTAACGTTAGAACATGTTTTTTTTTAAATTTTGTTCTGCATAAATCCCGTTCAGGGTCAATCTGTGTCTCCAGCAGACCACGAGGTTTGAAGGAATTCCTGCCAGGAGGTCCTGCCAATATACCTGCCTAAATGTTAAAGGTTTGTTCAGAATGTTTAAACAATAATGTCAGTCTAATAATAAAACGCACAAATTGCAAAAAAAGGTATTCAGCGACAAAAGAGAAAAAACGAAGAGAACTATCCTCATGAAAAGAGTCATCATCAAGATATAAGCAAGGTTTTGGGTTTTAGATGAAGGTTTCATTATCCTCGTCTGACTGCGCGAGCGTGGTAATCTACCGTAAACAGCTGTAACTACTTAGAATTAATAATATTTAAATAATATATCGTTTCAAGTCGCGTTAAGTAATTTACAGTGTTTGTTTTATATGGGATATCATTATACGCTTACATTGTACACATTCTGAACAAGCTCTTAAAATTTGGGCAGGTATTTTCGCGGGACCTACTGGGACCACCCATCTGCTTCCCAGCGTCGTGGGTAATGACAATGTAATACCCTAATGAATTTTCCTAGTCCAAATCCACATAGCTCAACAAAAAATCCTACATATAAAATTAATATTTAATATGCATCAAAAGTCCGAGTATAAAATCACGTTTCAGTACCCAATTTAAAGATAAGACAAAGCACTAATTGCTAAAGCAGATTCTTATTTCTTTTCTTTAATTGCAGGTTTGTGTGTAATCCTAGATCCGCATAGAAACGATAAAAAATATCTATATGAATCACTTAATAATTATCACTATTATAACAATATTGTATATGACATTGTTTTACAATGAATTGTTAAACTGACAAAAGCAGTTATCTCTCGGAAAAATTACTCGTTCACGCGATTTAGGTATTTTTTATATTTATAATTTTATGGCACCTGTAAAAAAATATAGTTCCGTAAACAGAATTTTCTATGCTGGAAATGGACAAAATATTGAATTATATTCTTTACCTATTTCTCGTAAATAGAACAGAAATTGTGGGTATGAGTAGGTATAGCGCTTCATACGATGCCTATGTGTGATGTATAAAATTTATATCCTGACTATAGACCAAATTGCACCAGTTCCCACATATAAAAACAGCACGGTTGAGTTCAGTGTTAGTTAAATATAACATGGCGGGTGAATTGATAACAATATTCTCTCACAGGATGGTTGGACATACGAACCGTTTTCTGGTTACATGGATGACAACGGTGATATTTACGGCCGAGGGACACAAGACATGAAGTCTATATCTATACAGTATTATGAAGCGTTGCGCAGACTTAAGAACAACAATGTCACGCTACTCAGAGACGTGTACATGACTCTAATGCCCGGTGAGTATTGATTATTTGTAAATAATGTGAAATCAGAGACTAAATTACCTACACATTACACACTGCTGTGTAAATGCCAGTAAGGTGACAAAATGCGAACCATCTGGCGGCCTAACACGCACTACGGTGATATCACGAGTATTCCGGATAAAAGATTTCAATAAAAAAACCTTATCACTTGTCTTGTCATTGTAGTATATGCTAGGCTCAAAGTACTTCAACATTCAATAGTACCTACATAATATTAAATCTCTTTTGGTTAGGCCGCTAGATGAATATGATGTGTCCAGTAAGGAATGGATAATCCAGCATGTACACACGGCTACACATCAAGCTATACATTTCCAGTTTACACTGACCTCTCATTGTAATGAAATCCTATACAATGCGAGATCAGCTTATACTGGAAATTACAGCTTGATCTGTAGCCGTGTGTACTTGTGAAGGGGTCAAGGCATGTCCGAAACACCCCCATGTATTTTCTACGATTTTTTGTGATTTAAAGTTAAGTGATTTTTGTTTGCTATTTTGGGACAATTTGTAGGGAAAGTGAAAAACTTGAAAGCAACAGTTTCGGGTGAATCACTTGGAAAATTTAATGGATATGTAAGGGTCTTTTTTTATTTGCCCTAAAAATACATTATGATTTTTCAGCAAATCGTCAACTAAATTTTCCTTACATTTTGTCGACTTTGGCTGTCGATTTGTTGCTGGTCGTTGGTGTTAGAATACCTAATATTTAGATATTTTCTAAATATTATGTATTCTAACACCAACAACCTCGCGCTCGGAATAAGTTAGTGATCAAAAAGGAACAGAATTCCTCAATCTGAAAGTCGACAAAATGTATGGAAAATTTAGATGACGATTTGCTAATAAAATAAATAAATAAATAAATATTTTTGGGACATTTTTACACAGCACCATCTAGTCCCAAACTAAGCAGAGCTTGTACTATGGGTACAAGACAATGGATATAATACTTATATACTTTTTTTTTTTGTAAATACATACTTATAATACATAAGAAACACCCAGACCAACACAAACACTCATGTTCAACACATAAATATTTGTGATGTGTGGGAATCGAACCCACGACCTCGTGGTTAGCAGTCCGACACTCGAACCACTAGACCACAGACGTCGTCTAATAAATCATAAAGTTTATTTTCTGGTCATTAATTTAAAAAACTCGTTTGGCTAATGAACTACAAATCCTGTTAATTTCATTGCCCTACTCCAAGTGGTTTACCGGATAAAGTTGCTTTTAAGTTTTTCACTTTCCCCACCAATTGCCCCAAAATAGCCAACAAAAATCGCTTTAACTTCTAAACCACAGAAAATCGTAGAACATATATGTTACATATAGGCGGTATTTCGTGTAGGCCTTGAGCGTCTTCACAAGCACATGCTGGATTATCCGTTCTTTACCAGACCACCTGTAACGTACATACTAGGTACATATAAGCATAAGTGCCTTTTGTTAAAATTCGATTAGCACTACAGAATACTTGTTTTTATGAACTCCTATCTCCACTATTATTTATTACTACATACTATGAATGGTATATAATACGTATAGACGTATACGTATAGATATCTAATAACTGATGTTCTTTCATTTCTTTAGATGAGGAGGTCGGAGCTGACTCCGGTATGCAACCTTTCCTAAAGAGTGATAAGTTTGCAGAAATGAATGTGGGGATAGAGTTAGACGAAGGTGCTCCATTCCCACAACCCGTTATACCAGTCTTCTATCAAGACAAGATTGTATGGCGTAAGTGATCGACACTCACATAATGTTAATTTTCGTTTTTGTAGGCCTCAAAAGATTATTGAACTCGTCCAAAGTCTTATAACTACACTGATCATATTAATCCCTGATCTTCTCTAGACTATGTACAAATATTTGCGTTGCACATCCTGGCCTAGCACGCACTACCGTGACACCTCTCGTCAATGTAGAGTGTGGTAGGCTCTCTGGAAGAATATTGTCATCATTCAAATAATCCTGGCAGTCACGGATAATAACAGGTAGTCAAAAGCCAGAATGTTGGCAATCTGTCTAACCTAAGGCTACCGATATCCTTAGGGCGTATACCTACCTTACTTTATGGAAGCAGGTTACCAGCGCCGACCTACCAGCCCTTATCGGTAATGGTATGTCCAGGTAACCGCTACATAAAAGAAGTGGGTAGAAGCAGGGCCTGGCATTTTTAACAAAAATACGTCTGGTTTCCTTGCAAATAGGTCTAACCATGTTTTAATTAAGGCCGCTAAAAAGGAAAACTTTTTAACAAAAATTAAAACCGACTTCGAGTCGGTGCCTTCAATTTGGTTCAGCGTGGACTTGCACCGACTTCTGAAACCATTCATTTTATAATACGGTAATCAGCTTATTCGTTTTTTTGAAGTAAGTTTTACTTTTTGTTAAAAAGATTTTTAATTTTTTAAATGTATTTGATTGATTACAGAAATACAAGTTGATTGTTACGGCGTATCTGCTCATGGTTCAACATTCCCTGAAACTAACGACACAGCTACTGGCAAGGTATTGTGATTATTAAAAATTATAAGTCATTTAAATTATTTATATTTTTCGTTTATCACACCAAAATTAATTAAAACCATTAAAATGTAATCCAGAACCTAGCCGTTTACATGTAACGTGACATAGAATATACAGGGCTACTGGTAATTCGACGTATTCCTTGCACCACGTCATAGGGAGGCTAATATGCAACAAATTTAACCCCGTATATGTTCTACGAAATTCAATGGATTTTGAGATATTGCAATTTTTATATTATTTTTAATAATACCCAGAATTCCTTCTTAAACACTATTTATCTCTAAAATATCAAATTGATCGGCTTTGATTATGATATTAGCTTGTAGCTGATACTTTTACGAAGCTTTCTGCGTATTTAACAGTTCTTAATGACCATCCAATTGAAAGTAATCATTAAAAGTTAAATAAGTGTATTAGAAAATCATCGAGATACACGATAAAGAATGATGTTTATCTCAAAAATTTACTATGACACTAAGTGTACAAAATGCAAGACAAACATCCTTATTTAATCAGCTATCCAACGAGGTATAGACGTTCAAAAAATATTTAGAAACTAATGTAAAAATGTCATAAAATACTGACAAAGGCGATTTCTGAAAAATCTCTACAAGCACGCAGGTGGCCCGTTAAGTGCAATTCATTGCATAATCCTCGCGTAGAGATTTAAACAGCAGTCTGTCGGGCACCAACTGTCCTCTAAATGTCACGATTAGATTAGGTCAGGTCGTCAGGTTATGTTTGGTCAGGGTTAGGTAGGTTAGGTTAGGACCTAAGTGTGCGAGGGAATACCGGGGTGGTTTTAGTCAGTAAGAGTCTGACAGACCCCTCTGCCCACCCCCAGAACGGAGGACAACCATGAGGATATCAAGAAGGCAAAAAAAATGGTTAGGTTAGGTCGTTAGTTTAGGTCACGGTTAGGCTTAGGTTAGGTCACAACTTCGATGCCCTGGGATCTAGAGGTAAGGGCCCCCGCGCTGAGATTTGTGCACCTGCGTCATCTGGACGCTGAGGTTGCCATGCCACCTCTCCAGCCACTCCTCCATTACGGGTCTTACCGCCACTAATGCGGCGTGCCCTGCGTTGGGTTGCGCAAGTCGTTCCCTCCACAGCCACTAGGATCTGGCGGAGACCACTCCGCTCAAGCGCCTCCTCGCTTTGGCGATATCTCAGCGCGAAGGACCTCGCCTCCAGATCCCAGGGCATCAAAGTTGTGACCTAACCTAAGCCTAACCGTGACCTAAACTAACGACCTAACCTAACCATTTTTTTGCCTTCTTGATATCCTCATGGTTGTCCTCCGTTCTGGGGGTGGGCAGAGGGGTCTGTCAGACTCTTACTGACTAAAACCACCCCGGTGTTCCCTCGCACACTTAGGTCCTAACCTAACCTACCTAACCCTGACCAAACATAACCTGACGACCTGACCTAATCTAATCGTCACATTTAGAGGACAGTTGGTGCCCGACAGACTGCTGTTTAAATCTCTACGCGAGGATTATGCAATGAATTGCACTTAACGGGCCACCTGCGTGCTTGTAGAGATTTTTCAGAAATCGCCTTTGTCAGTATTTTATGACATTTTTACATTAGTTTCTAAATATTTTTTGAACGTCTATACCTCGTTGGATAGCTGATTAAATAAGGATGTTTGTCTTGCATTTTGTACACTTAGTGTCATAGTAAATTTTTGAGATAAACATCATTCTTTATCGTGTATCTCGATGATTTTCTAATACACTTATTTAACTTTTAATGATTACTTTCAATTGGATGGTCATTAAGAACTGTTAAATACGCAGAAAGCTTCGTAAAAGTATCAGCTACAAGCTAATATCATAATCAAAGCCGATCAATTTGATATTTTAGAGATAAATAGTGTTTAAGAAGGAATTCTGGGTATTATTAAAAATAATATAAAAATTGCAATATCTCGAAATCCATTGAATTTCGTAGAACATATATGGGGTTAAATTTGTTGCATATTAGCCCCCCTATAACGTGGTGCAAGGAATACGTCGAATTACCAGTAGCCCTGTATACCTACTTACTTAGAAATACATAAAGTTTTTTTTTTTTTTTTAAAAACGTTGCCCCACACTAAGATTTCTCTTGTATCGTGGGTGCGTTTACAGACACAAATCTCACAAACAAACGCCCAGACCCGAAACAACCATCTGTAGGCCATACAAATTTTTGTTCCGTGTGGGAATCGAACCCACGACCCGTGGCGCAGAAGCCAATCGCTTAGCCACTGCACCAAACGTGTCGTCGAAAACACACAAAACAACAATTTCTGCTACGAAGTAACTACCACACAAATGTATGACTGATGTAAATAGCCATATTTTCGCACGATTTCATTACAAAAATAACGCTAATCGAGTTACACTACGGTTAAACGAGATTTAATAGTATTCTTCTCCCGTACCAAATTATTTTTGCCAAGAAAGGATGGGAGCAGTGGGTTATGATACCATTAACTCCGAATACGCCGATCCACGCGTAAGGAAAGTTAAATTAACTACATAAATAATTTGTTATCTTCATTAATACTTTGGGGCACAGTGTAAAATTAGTTTCATCCCAGTTAATACTGAGCTATTCAACGAGTATAGGTAAGTTATTAAAATCGTGTTGCCATAATGCGTGCTAGAGCGTGCACGCAAGTTGCCAAGCTGCTAATGTAATTTTAAAATAATTCCTTTGTAGTGCCGCAACGTGATCGACCGGTTTTTTGCATTCAGAGACGAACAGTACCAAATATATACAAAGGCGTCTCCAACCAACGCCGGCGAATATACCTCCGTCAACCTCAACAAACAGAATGTAAGTAACACTTCTATGTTCTCTTTTACGTTACTCGTTTAACGCCCATCCAGACTATAACAGAAACAGTCTGCGACTTAGATGCTGTCCTTTGTTATTTGATGTTAAAAGTGAAGGATAGAGATAATGTTTTATCTGTCTCGGCGGTCTTAACTGTTTCGGTAAGAGTGTGTAGCCAGCTTGAAAAATATGGCCACTTAGATTCAGTAAATTCAATGATTATGGTTTTATACTGAGGATGAGTTGTGAGGAAAGTTCCTTTCGATCACGTTAAGAATGAGCTACTTAGATGAGTAAAGTTGTAAAGATAAAAAGATGCACATAATACTCAAATAATGAACGGTTGCATGCAAAACATCATCAGGCTAAGCGTATGCTGAGACGCAGGTGACGCAGGTGCACGCAGCGCAGCGCAGAGCAGATTTTGTAATGTATGAACGTACTAAGAGCTGCGTACGCTGCGTACGCTGCGGCGCAGAGCAATGCGGCACTGCCGGCACAGAATTCTGCGCGACGCGTGCATGTCGACATGTGTTTTTTACCGCTAATTCGAATTTTATTGCAATGACAGAACATTTAATTGAATTAGTGCGTTGTGAACCTTGTTTGTATGATACTAATCATCCAGACTATTAAAAAAAAACATTCGGCAACTCGAACGCGTCTATTCTTTGTACTTGTTAAAACTCGAATGTGTCTTCGAGCTGCGTCGCGGCATGCGGTCGTGGCCTATGTCTGCCTCGCCTGCCCTGCGCGGCAAAATCTGTACTGTTCTGCACTGAGTCACCTGCGTCTCAGCATATGCTTAGCCTCAATGTTTTATTTATATTTTTATGTTTGCAGGGTGGTACAGCCAACAATATAATTCCGGGCCTCGTAAGTCTCATATTCGACATGCGCCTTGGCACCAGTGTGAACGAGAAGACCTTCGAAGATACGGTAAATGACCATCACTTGTCATTTTTAATAGCGATGCTAATGCGAGGTTCTTTTCTGCTACTTCAATAAAAAACCCTACCCATGATGTCTTCATAATCGTGGCGGTCTTAAGAAGTCATTTACATTTTTGTTGATTATTAAAGGACATACTCTTATGTGAGCGCATGTTAGGCCAACTGTAATGAGAAAATTTTAATTAAATGCCAGTTATCACAGAGAGTCTCCTTACGTAAATTACTTTATTTTTACGTTATTTACTTCTGGCAACCTTGGAAATCGTATAATATCTTTAGCCTACAAGAGCTATCAGCACTGAATTTCTTCTATTGTATGTTGACAGCTTAACAAATGGATAGCGGAGGCCGGTAACAACATTACTTTGTCGTTCATTTCTAAAAACCAACAGTCCCCGGCTACTATCGCTAACTGCAGCAACCCATACTGGAACGCCATCTCCAAGGCAGCCGCTGACACGTGAGTTTATTTGAGTTTATTTTTAGATAGATGTTGCTGTTAACACAAAAGTAAGTAAGTAGGTACATATCAGTTTATATCTTCTTTAACATGAACAATAGCTATTAGATACATCCTGCATATTTGCAATTGATTTTTTAAACTTGTTTTAACACAAACAGCTTTTATTCAACGACTTTTGTAAATTAGATGGGTACTTAGCATTATTTTCAACTTTTGATAGGTACAAACTCGTCAGCTATGTATGTAAAGATTTTTCTTTCTTATACACTGTTTTAAGCTTTCACGGTTTGTCTTTAAATTTAAAATGTCACTTACGGGATATCTTCCGTGATTATTTGTTTGTTTGAGTTCCCGATATTTCGACGCTGTTGCAAGCGCCATGATCGCGGGTTGACCCGCGATCATGGCGCTTGCAACAGCGTCGAAATATCGGGAACTCAAACAAACAAATAATCACGGAAGATATCCCGTAAGTGACATTTTAAATTTTTTCTTTCTTATATTGAAAAGTCATAAACAATGGTTTTTATGATTCTGAGTAAAATTCCACAAACTCTTGAAACTCTTTCTTGGTAGCAGCCGATGTAACAACCTATGCAGCCATTTGTTGTAAAATTTTAGACATAATATAATAATGTTTGACGGCGTTAACAACTGACTTAGCCTTATTAAACTGATCGTAATATTACCAATTATTGAACTATATTATTAACTACTCATTTTGTTAACAGTGGCATATTAATCGCGGCGACGCTGCCGCCCGGCTCCACGGACGCACGACACGTTCGGAACGCCGGCTATCCGGCTTTCGGCTTCTCACCGATGCCGGACACGCCCCTTCGCCTGCATTCGGTCGATGAATACTTGAATGCCGCAACCTTCCTGAAAGGAATCGACATCTACGAGCAAATAATACAAAACCTGGCCAACATACCTGGAACTGCAACCGCTAGTGACCCTAGCGTGTATCTTTATGAAACTGCTGTGTAACCGGCGTTCGAATGATTACATTCTGTATTTACTATTTAAAGCTGCACTGAAACCAATCTAGTGTGTATCTTTATAAAACTGTTATCTTACCGGTTTACGAAGAATTACACCCTGTATTTACTATTTAAAACTGCACTGATACTTAATTTAATGAGCATTATGCTTCTTTTAAATATTTGTTCTTCATGGTGGAAACGTTGTGTCAATTTATTATTATATCTAAATAAACACATGTTAGGTACGAGATTTAATTTTTTTGTTTAAATAATATAAGTACAAACATCAAATAAAAAGACGAATTTAAGAAAAAAAACTGAAGCTTTAATTATAGTTACTACATTTATTTTTTACATGCAAAGATTTTATTGTAACTGTTCACTAGATACATAACTGTAAAAAAGTTGGAGGCTGTTACATATATTTTTTATTATTTATTTGATACAACATCTGATGTGCATAATAAATGACATTTTGTGTTTAACTTGTTTGGCTTTCTATTCCATGTATCATCTTCATCATACCAGCTCGTAAACATCCACCGCTGAACATGGGTCCTCCGATGGCCGCTACAGTTAAACGGTCATTTTTATTGCTATAATCGTCGCGCCTGGCAGACGGATTAGTGATCGCAGTTTTTCGTTATTCTATGTTAATTATAGTAGTGTAAAGTAGTGATGTTGGTAACTTTTAATTTGTAACAATTATTTAATATCATGATTGAATGCATCATCCACGCTCATTGGTAATGAGATTACATCCCGCGGAAATGTAGAGGTCGAGGCTTCTTAAATGCTAAGACCCACCACATCCTTGAGGTGTGTAGTCTCAGGGAGTACTTCTCCCAAGCCGACGTGGGGATGCATCAATACGCAGTAACAGTGGACAAAAGATTCACCCCGCCCTCCTTGGCTAAAGACAACTGGCGCAAGCCTGTATTGCTTGATACCAATGGCCGCAAGGAGGTATGGGGGAGCACGGAGCTTCACGGACGCTTTTACCGGGCCATGAAGGGCCCCGGTGTAGATTTTCTAGCGTCCATGGCTACGATTCGGTGACTTCTTCGGCGAAACCGTAGGTTTTGTTTGTGCAATTATGGACGAAGTTATAATAACGAACAATTATAGGAAATATCAAAGGAAATGTCAGGCATGCCTCTGCCCCGGTGAATCCATCCGACATATTATCTGTGGTTGTTCTCGTCTTGCTAACGGTGAGTATTTGCACAGGCACAACCTAGTTTCTAGGATTATCCACCAGCAACTTGCTCTGAACCTTGTGGAAGCAGAAGTACCAGACTACAAGTAGGTATGTGCCCGACCAAGTTCTCGAGAATGGTCATGTCACATTGTACTCAGATCGATCTCTCATCACATTCATGACCGACAGCACTATTGTAGCCACAGAACTTATAATAAGAGAATAGAAATGGTATCATATGTTTTTCCTGCTGGAACCGATGTCGCCGCTTTTTCCCCTCTAACTCATACATACGTGAACTAAACATAAATAAGTTAGATGTAGGTATATTTAATATGATCTTAGCTAAACCAATGTCGCCAGAGGCTGCATTGGTATATTCATTGGTTAATTTGTAAGTTTGTTAGTAATTAGATTAGTTTATGATGGAACTAGCGTAACATATTGTTAAAAGTTCCTAAAACAAATAAAGAAAAAAAAAAAAAAAAAAAAAAAACTCATACATAGAAAAAACTAGAACCATAACTACGCAATTACGCACATAATTACTTGTACATTTACTACTAACAATTATGAACCTTAAGACTAAGACAGAGCGTTGAATAAACACGTACCGCATATTATACTCACACATATACAATATTTTACATTTAAGGCTGATTTACACGACGCCAGTTTCTTGAAGCAACTCTCATGCTATCTCTGTTTTTTTCGCTGAGAAAGACAAAGACAGAACGATTCTTGCTTCAAGAAACTGGCATCGTATAAATCAGCCTTTACGCTAGTACTAGTGTTACTTGACGCAAGATAAAATGTTATCGATTGTTACAATTTGTACTTAGATGCAGTCGGTAGGGATTTATAATATTATAAGGATTTATTTTATTTGGTGTGGATGGAAATTAGTCCATGAAGAAGGTTATTACATACAATTAGTGACGATATACTTGATAGTCCAATAGTATTAGAATGTGACATGTTTGGCTGTGTCTATGGAATTGCGAGTGTTGAACTTAGAATTTAGTACTTATTCTAAGGTGTTGAAGAATGATGTAAGATGTGTGTTTATATGTATCTGTAGAGTGTGTAAGGGCGCTTTCAAATTAGACGGTTGTTGTCGGACTGTAGCCATGCCGCAGCGGTGACACTTTTAAAATTGGCAAAACGTCACAAGCAAGTAGGTAGGTACAATTTTTACTTGCTTCTGACGTCACAAGTCCCTACTCTCGAGTTTTGATGCGTTTTATCCTTCCAAATATTCATAGATTTAACAAAAGAAAAAAATACGTGTCCATTATTTTTCAAAACTCTAACTGGCGAACTATTTAGATTTGCAATTTATTGATGCTGTCAACGTGCCTATTGGAACGTATGTATGTCTTTAAAAATAAACACTTTCAAAAACTCTTGCCTATTTGATTATTATTGTCATTTAGTTTGTTGGTTGACATGAGGGTGGTATGATCTGCGCTGATTCTAGGCAAGCGGCGCGGGCCCAGTCATAATGCCATCCGGCCCCCTTACGCCCAGTCCGACCCTGGCTATAATTACTGATGCTAATGATCGCTATTCTTCGACATTTATTCTTTTGTTTCGAGCGTGAAGCCTATGTTTAGTTTACAGGTTTTGCATAATTATAATAGATAAAAGTCTAATTTATATTACAATCATTTTATTTTCAGTTTTACTTAGGAACATCTCTTCTGTTTAGACTTAAATTATTTTGAATTTACTTATCTACAGTATTACATATGTACAGTCATTTATTTATTTATAGATAGGAAAACCAACAGCTATACAAAACTAGCACAGGTTATTTAAACCAATTACAGGTACGAGCACCAACATGTATGAACGTGGCGAAATTCAAGTTAGGTACTTAATTTCTTCCTGAATACCGATTAATTTTATTCAATAAGCCATGCATTTGATAGTATGTGTTTGCAAATATCTATTACGTAGGCAATATTTTAAAACTGCCTCGTTGGTCTAGCGGCCGGAAGCGCGACTATTAAGCGTGAGGTCCTGGGTTCGATCCCCAGGTCGGGCAAAGAGTTATTAGGTTTTTCCGTGTGGAATTCCTCAGTAGCAGCCCGGAGTCTGGATTTGTGCCCGGTCGATGGCAATAGGCTCGCCCCCTATTACATGGAACGTAAAACATAACGGCGAAATGTGGGTTAATACACCTCTGCCAACCCTTCGGAGAATACAGGCGTGAGTTTATGTTATGTATTTTAAACATTTCTTAAATTACCTGCTTTAAGTTTATACGCACATGTTGGAGCTAGTGACTGTACCTATAGGAAGGTACGTAAATTGTTTTGAAAAAGTAATGAATAAATGTTTAAGCAAGTATACATATAGTGATAAGAAACATGCTTGTATTTTGTGTATCTTGCCGAGTAGGTCTGTAGTAGGTCACCTTATTAGCGATTCAAAATGTGAAAATAAATACGAGTGTGGTGGAGTGTGTGTTAGACTCAAACCGCAGTCTTCTGTCAAATAGGTAAGTATTCACAGGACTTATATTCTTTCAATGAACACAAACTTAAGCGTGAATTACACAGAAAAGACATAAGGTGCAGATTTGAAGCGACACGACGTTTTGTCGTGCAGCTTCAAATCTTTTTCGCAAAAAATGTATGAAAGCGACGCGCCTGCGCCGTGTCTGCACCTTACGCCGCTTCTGTGTAATTCACGCCTTACATTATCAATCGACCAAGTATCATCAGTCTCCGTGTCTTCATTGTAAATTGTATTGTATGTCGTACAATTTTCGACCGATTTTTGAAGAGCCTCGTGCCCAGCTGTGCCACAGCAATGGTGTGAATGCTTGTTCTGCCTAGCCTTTTCCTATGTTGGGGTCAGCTTCCAGTTTAACCAGTTACGATTAAATACCATTATTTTACGTGGAACGGCTGCCATCAGGCCCCCACAGTCCAGATATGGAATGCCGATATAATTATATCCTTGGGTCTTCTTCTTCTCTCGTGTCAGCACGAGCTATACGAAAATAGTTCAAAGCTATAGTGAAAAGATTAGCCAGTCAGCAAAGTTGGTAGCCGGGCTGAGTGCCCAGGGTGCGCTGGACGTATTGAAGTATCGTCACTCGTGAAGGCTCTTTTCACGCACCCTTCCCATATCCTAGGGTCAGAACACTTTCGGGCTTCTCTCTTCTCGTCTTCTGACTTTATGTAACGACTGTCATAAGTACCTATTCGTCCAACACCCGGAACCAACTGTTTAACGTACTCTCCGAGGCACGGAGGGGTATCGACGTGAAATTCACGGCCACCCATCAACGGACAGACCGCGGCAAACGCAGCTTATCCTCCCAAAGCTTAAGGTCACAGCTCATTAGAGCATCCGACCCGCATCGCCTCGCCTCGTGCGGTTAGTATTCTTTATATGAACTTGTATGGATGTGCGCTCACTACATCAAGTAGCATCACTGGATCGTCTCGGGCGTATGCCGTCCACGCGCGGACGATGAGTGGACCACTCGGTGACAACTCGCTGCTCGCATGCTTGCCTTGCGTTGCTGCGCATTGCCAACGCACAAGTCCCGAGTGAACCGCGCGCTGCCATCGAGTTGACTCCTCGGACGACTCCTCTGGTTGACCACGCGACGTTTACTGGTGATAACGCGGCGTCCACCTGTGAACCACCTGCTGACAACGAGTGGACGCCGAGCGACGAGGCGATACGGGTCTGGTGCCGGGTGGCTCTAATGACCTAACCTTTACAATCCGAGCGGTTGGTATGTCCTATGCTAGCATAGGAGGAGCCACGAGCCCCTCCTATGCTTATGCTTCGAAATAGTATTTTTGTTTTTTAGTCTACTTACTTATTTTACAACATTCTAAATAGATACGGTAGTAGGTTTCTTTCTAGATTAGATAGCTCATAAAACGATGCTAATTATAGCATTTCGAGAGATTAATTATTTTGCAGATTTACATTTTTTTTTATTACTTTACTTGGTCGCCTTTGAACCTCGTCGCACCTGATGGTAAGTGCAGGGTCTAAGATGGAGCACACGAATCCAAGTAACAGAGATATAGAGGGATACCCCTATACCCCTCTGGCTCTCACATACACACGACGGAACACAGTAAACTGCTTGGCGCCGGACTTTAATGAGAGGGTAGTAGCTAGCCAGGCGAACCTTAAAGAGTTTTTTAGAAATATTGCATTTTTATCAAATATTGCTATAAATTAATGAGTTTTGACTAACGTTTAATTTATGGTGCTATTAATAAAAACATGTTTGAGTACTAAAGCTAATCCTAATAAATGATACGATATATATTTTTATAAACTACAATAAACTTTTAATTAGTAAAATCTATTAATCGGACAGATCTTATCTTCTTCTTGCATATGATCTTCTTATGTGTACATTGTTGTTATAGAATGTTTGGTATGGTAAGTATAATCCTGGCGCTACAGCAGGGCAGCTCTGCAGCCAACAATACGATCGACTACGCCAACAGCATCTCGGTAGAACTGTTTCAAGAATATATCAAGATAAATACCATCACCAATAACGATCTGAGTAAGCGTATTATTTATTATACCTTTACGTACATTTTTCCCATTTTCAACAGTCATAACAATGTAAACTCTATCTAATACAGTCAGTGTGACTGACTGACAACGAACAGCTTACCGGTGCGGTGGGTCTAGCTAGAAGCATGAGATTTTGCACAGAAGTTCCTTACGTGGGTGAACACTAAAGAATTTTTGGAAATTCATGTCCTGACGTGGTTAAATAGAAAATCCCATCGGACACACGGCTAACCGTGCAGCGATATTTTGTGCGTCGAAATTCTGTAGTCTACTGCAAGTAAAGGGAAGAATACGGAATTTCGACGCACAAAATATCGATGCACGTTACTGCGAAAGTTTACTATTTAGTATATAGTTTTTTTTTTAAGATACCTTGCCCCACACTAGGATTTCTCCTGTATCGTGGGTGCGTTTACAAACACAAATCTCGCATACACAAATGCCCAGACCCGAAACAACTATCTGTAGACATGCAAATTTTTGTTCCGTGTGGGAATCGAACCCAAGACCCGAAGCGCAGAAGCCAATCACTCAGCCACTGCACCAAACGTGTCGTCTAAAAATTATAGATATCACGTTCAGCATAAGCTGCTTTCACACTTTGCAAGTAACTTGCACGCAGTACGACGTTATCAATGGCAGTGATATGTGTAGGCTGCAAATTAGAGCCGCCTTTCCATTATGCAAACTGTACATGCAAGTTACATTTTATACACGCATATATCATGAGACTACCTTTTGCCCGCAGCTTCGCTTGCGTGAAATTTTGAACCCGTTAAGTGACGATTTTCCATAAAAACTTTGATCCCCTATTTAACTCCCTTAGGGGTTGAATTTCCAAAAATCCTGCCTTTTTCCTTGTCTACATTATAAAAGGAACTTCTGTGCAAAATTTCAGCTTTCTAGGTCCAGGGTTTGGGCTGGGCGTTGATGAGTCAGTCAGGACTTTTCTTTTTATTTATATAGATTAATCCTGATATACCTATATCGTCGAACAAAGACACAATGCAATCAAATCTTCTCCCTACCATCTACTAATTTCACTATTGCACCTTACAGCGGACGCTGTGGAATACTGGAAAGCATTGGCGTCAGTAGCAGATGTACCCATCTCTGTTCACGAGTATGTTGAGGGATACCCAGTAGTAGTGCTTAAATGGGCGGGAACGGACAGCAGCCTAGACAGCATCATGCTTAACTCGCACATGGATGTCGTGTCTGCTGCTAAAGAGGTAAGTTCCCAAAGAACAAAGTTACTTTTTACTAATAATGCATATCCTGTCTCGTGCCGTGGGTGTCGAAGGCTACTGGCTGAGGTTATGAGCCGCGCGCTGTCTTTCGTCATACACCGTGGGCCCGAGATACCGGAAAGATTTTAATCACGCCTTTCTGATGGTATTATGAATCAAATGTTATATCAACAAAAGTAAAAGAGAAATTTAGAAAAAAATGTTTTTCTGAACCCATATCAATTAACTTTAGTACTTCCTTGTAAACAATGTTTTAGGTTGAAATGGCAACATTTATAAATTATCGTGTGAGTGGAAACTTCTCAGTACATAACCCTCCCCGACAGATAAGACATACGGCGAGTGAGGTATGGTATGACAAAAGTCGCAACGCCGCGTTCATAGCACTTGTTTACCGTAGAAATTTTTTGACTTGTCAATTTCAGTATATTTCGAAAAATAAGCTTTATTCAACAAACTATATCCTAGCTTTTCTTTTCCAATTAGACATCGGAATCGATGGTTAAAATCTTTCGGGTACCTCGGGCCCACGGTGTATAAATGAAAAATGTGTGCCAGGCAGTTTAATAAGCTAAGGCGCGGCGGCGCGCTGGCGCACTCTTTACATACTTTCTTTAAAACATGCATGTTTCAATTTCGTATTACACGTGAGGATAGTTTTGACAAATAGTTTGAAGGTTTCTTTTTTTTTGTATCACAGGATGGTTGGACATACGATCCGTTTTCTGGTTCCATTGATGACAATGGTGACATTTACGGCCGAGGCACACAAGACATGAAGTCTGTATCCATTCAGCACTATGAAGCGTTACGCAGACTTAAGAACAACAATATCACGCTTCTCAGAGACGTGTACATGACTCTAATGCCCGGTGAGTATTGGCTATTTGTAAGTGAATAGTGGCAAGTTGGCTCACTTAATCAATGTGACTGTATAATGCTATCACAGAATAAAGAAAATTTCCAAAACACAGTAGATTATTACCTACCTTTTAAACACTGATGTGCCATTGCACATCAGTGTTTAAAAGGTAGGTAATAATCTACTGTATAAGTAGTAGTGTGACCAAATGTAATTAAAAACTAAAACCAACCGCCTGATTCAGAACGTTTCGATAATCAGTTGTGATCGATTCGATTTGTTGCCTCGTTTTGTCTACTACTCTCATAACGAGAGAAAACAAGATAACCCGAATCAGCTAGCCTAACATATTGCATCGACAAAATTATTTCGCGCTGCGCATGTTAGCTTGTCAGGAGCCAGATCGAATAACAACTATCGCATACCTGATGTTCTTATCGCATCCAGCGGGTTCCCGATGTGACGATGCTTGGAGGAGACCTATGTCCAGCAGTGGACGTCTTTCGGCCTGAATGACAATGATGATACCTTTGGAGCCTCTTACCACTACAGAATACTTAGCAAGTTTATTATCTGAATAAGCCAAGGATGTGTGGATAAATTCAGGCCTAACGAGTACAGTGACTTATAACAATATGTATACACGTAGTGGACTTAAAAAGCGAATTTCTTTTAGAGAAAAGATTATACTTAATCAAGAAATATTCGGAACCATAATTCGTTTGTATTTGTAGAAACGATGTGTGTGTAATATTTTCATAACTGTAGGTAAATAAATATTTTAGAAGGAAATCTCTTTTATATTTCGTTATGTGTACGTATACATATTATTACACGTGACTGTACATAATAAATGATGTTATTTCATTTAGATGAGGAGGTTGGAAGCAAATCCGGTATGATACCTTTCTTAGGGAGTGATGAGTTTGCAGCCATGAATGTGGGGATAGAAATAGATGAAGGCGTTGCATCCCCATTGTCTGTTATAGAAGTTATCTATCAAGAAAAGGTAGCATGGCGTAAGTGACCTAATATCACATAAAAGGAACCTGCTATACTCTGTTTGACGAAAGATGAGTCCTGACATAGCGGTCTGTTTGTAAATCTTAGCCGTAAGGAGAAAAACCGTATAAAATAGCTATAATCCATGGTTTTCTTTATATTTGTAATTCTTTGTAAGGTAATGTTTTGTAGAGAAAGGACTCAACTTACGTTGAAAAGGGTATAGTATTTTACCAGTTTTGTACCGTTCTAAAGATTACAGGCCACAATCGGTGACTAAAGCCGTGAAACTCTTTTCTCAAGTTCACACGCGTCCATCTTAACGACTGACCGAGGCGTAAAGGTGTAGACGATAAGCTGCACGCGCCTTATGGCAATTGTAAACGACACAACAACATAATCGTTCAGGAGTGATTCTATCATTACAGTTATAGCTAATAACGGTATGTCAGGATTGCAAGCAAGGTAAACACAGTAAATAAAACCAACATAGACTCTCCACCACTGAGAGTACTTGTAATTGAGTTAGTATTAGTAACATAAACTAGATCACAATATATTACTTTACACAATTATTACAAGATCATAAAATAAGGACAAGCTAATCAGATATAAAAGGTCAGACTTCTTCAGCTGTTCAACACGGAATGCTCTCACTTCGTCGAATGACCACCGCCTTTATAACCTCGGGTGGGTCGATCCATATCGACGACTACCCTCTCTTGTCAACATTGCCCAGTGCTACCCGCTACCGATAACACGGCCCTCCTGCAAAACACACGTCCTCGTGTGTTGGTGGTTGGTGGTCGACGCACCATCAACCCCATCGTCAAGATTGTGCATCAAGGCCTAACTTCAGTGACACCTTCGGACCTTAAACAGAAACAAATAATACAGTACACATCTCGGCCACACCTGATCACTCATCTTTGACCTCGTCATGTTACTCATGTCTTTGACCAAAGTAAAATGAAAAGCATCCAAAGAATGTTTGAATCGATTAGAGCTTGTTATCCCATCGACGGCCAACAAGCTCATCACCCATGACTTAAACTAGTTGATATTCATTCAGTATCAACCTAGTTCTATATTCGTTCATAACTTCTCGTATCAAACTTACTTACTTACAAACATCCACACATTAGATTTCAACATTTTCACAATAAAATACTATCTCAGATGCCTATTAGACAGTTCTACTTTGGTTAAACATCAAATTTTAGTTATTCAATAAATCATAATAGGTACATAAACACACAATCTCATTATACACAAATTCATAAAATCATTTAAATACATTTACAATATTTTTCAGGGCTAAATATCTCATAGTTTTTCACAAATTCATAATACATAAACACTTAAAATATTTCTTGGTTAAATATCTCAACGATTCACAAAGCCATAATACATAAACACTTAAAATATTTCATTCGTAAAAATCTCATAATTATTCACAAAATCAGAACATAATATCTCAATAATTTACAAACTCATAGTACATTAACACTTAAAATATTCCATGATTATATATCTCAATTATTCACAATTCATTGTACCAGCATATAAACACTTCAAACTCATAGTACGTTAAACACTTAAAATATTTCAAGATTAAATATCTCATTATTCATAAACTCATAGTACATAACAACGATTAAAATAATTCACGATTCATTATCTCATTATTATTCACAAAATCCTACATTCTTAAATATCTCAATTCTTCACAAAATCAGAAAACAAACATCCTAAATGTTTCATGGTTAAATATCTTTAAATCTTTAATCATTATTCACAGTATCATAGTACATAATTATAAACACTTAAAATATTATCTCAATTATTCCCAAAATCATAATACTTAAGTATCAACCTTTAAAACTTTTCAGGATCAAAATAATATCTCAATTATTCACAAACTCACATTACAAAACTGACATGATGTTGTAAACATAATATTTCTATAATGCGCTAATAATACAACCTTTTTACAACAATACAATACATTTATTATACACTTCTTTAACGAAAATAAGTCAAATTATTTCTTATTTAAAAATGAATTTGACAAATTAATCTTTAACGGAAGCCGTCATAATAATTATCGTCAATAATAAATACAATTTCCTGTTTTCGTCTACAAAAATACATTTTAAACCATGTAATAATAACAAACTACTTTTTAATTTCAATCAACTATTTTGCACCATTCTACAACAAGAATTATAACAAAACCAATCAAAACAAATATCAATATTTTCAAAACTTTTTCAAAACATTAATTCAAAACAGAATCTCATTTTCACTGCATTTTCATTTATCAATTAATAGCATCACCCGCCTTGGATTTAGCCAACTCATTTGGCATCACCCGCCTGGGATCCTGCTTTATCAACATGGCATCACCCGCCTTGGATCTAGCCATATCATGGCATATCCCGCCTTGGTTCCAGCCCTATAACAATTGCTTCGCCACGTTAGAGTTTCAGTTTTCCCCAGGCGAAGCCTTTGGCCAACCCCGGCTGGCCAAACCGGGCGGTGCCAAAGATCAACCCTGGTTGCATCTCACCACAAACTCTAATACGACTTGCAATGTATTTTCCTACACGAATAAATACAGATGCCGTATTTATTTTCCACGAATAAATACAGATACCATCATATTTATTTTATACTAATAAACACAGATATCGTCTCATTTATTTTACACGGATAAATACAGATAACATCTCTTTTATTTTACATGAATAAGCAAAGATATCATTTAATATTTATTTTACACGAATAAATAACCTCTCATATTATATTTCCTTCATCAAAATTCTTTCACACATAATAAAATGGTTGTGACTCACCGGATTTATCACATTTTCTCATTCTCACACTTCTCACCATTGTAATGTAATCAAGTTTTTGTCAGTCCGTCTATAGGGGATTTAACTTTTCAAAAATATTTACATGTGGGTATACAATCATAATGTGGACTGGTTTTTTCTTGTTCCACTTCTGATGTAAACGACACAACAACATAATCGTTCAGGAGTGATTCTATCATTACAGTTATAGCTAATAACGGTATGTCAGGATTGCGAGCAAGGTAAACACAGTAAATAAAACCAACATAGACTCTCCACCACTGAGAGTACTTGTAATTGAGTTAGTATTAGTAACATAAACTAGATCACAATATATTACTTTACACAATTATTACAAGATCATAAAATAAGGACAAGCTAATCAGATATAAAAGGTCAGACTTCTTCAGCTGTTCAACACGGAATGCTCTCACTTCGTCGAATGACCACCGCCTTTATAACCTCGGGTGGGTCGATCCATATCGACGACTACCCTCTCTTGTCAACATTGCCCAGTGCTACCCGCTACCGATAACACAATCAATATTGCATACATTGAATTGAAAGTTGAAGGCGCAAGGTGAACATGAAAGCGCACTGGTGTGGACATACCATTACATCACTTCAAGGGGCGGTTTATTTGAGGAGGACAAGTCCGAAATAAGAATACCGTATTTTATTCATTTCAGAAATACAAGTTGATTGTTATGGCATCTCTGGCCATGGTTCCACATTCCCTGAGACGAACACCACAGCTACTGGCAAGGTATTGTATTATTAATGTACTTAACTTATACTGTCGCGTGTCGCTACATATGTATAAAGATAAATCTTAATTCAAAATACAGACGGTATAACTATCAAAAATAAGCAAGTATAGAGTATTGAAAAAAAAACATACAGTTTTTATCGGTAGCGGGTAGCACTGGGCAATGTTGACAAAAGAAGGTAGTCGTCGATATGGATCAACGCACCCGAGGTTATAAAGGCGGTGGTCATTCGACGAAGCGAGAGCATTCCGTGTTGATCAGCTGAAGAAGTCTGACCTTTTGATAAAAAAGGCTTTTATATCTGATTAGCTTGTCCTTATTTTATGATCTTGTAATAATTGTGTAAAGTAATATATTGTGATCTAGTTTATGTTACTAATACTAACCCAAATACAAGTACTCTCAGTGGTGGAGAGTCTATGTTGGTTTTATTTACTGTGTTTACCTTGCTCGCAATCCTGACATACCGATATTAGCTATAACTGTAATGATAGAATCTCCCCTGAACGATTATGTTGTTGTGTCTTTTACACAGTCGAATTGAGAACCTCCTCCTTTTTGAAGTCGGTTAAAAATCATATAGGTAAATAGGAGAATTATTATTAGTAACATTTTGACAGAGTTTATTACAGTCAAAATATATTAGTTCACATTTATCCGAACAAGTTGAAATTACGCACGATTACAACATCTAGTTTTAAAGATATCACAATAACATTTTTCAGATTTTAAGAAATAAAAAATCTGTTAATTCATTTAAGTCACTGTGTGTGCAATTATAGTGTCATAAAACCGCCACAAAGTTTTATACTTTTCAGATGCAGCAATTTTTTTTTTTACTATTAATTTTTTTATAAATTTTCCTTTCTTTTTCATTTATTTGTTATTCGAGTGTAACAACGTGATTAACAAGTTTTTCGCGTTCAGAGACGAACAGTACGAAATATTTAAAACTGCCCCTCCAAACGACGCCAGCAGATACACCTCCGTCAACCTCAACAAACTTAGTGTAAGTTATATTTATATCATTACTTGATTAGAAACGAGAGTCATCTGATTCAGTGAATTTAATCCTCCTCCTGACATTTTGCATATACGTTGTCAGGTGTACAGAAACGGACGTAGGATACCTTTCATCCCGAAAAAAATACTGTTCCCGAGGAAAATAACAATAACGATAATAGTTGGCGCCACGTGTCTTTCGAATCATGATTGAATTATATTATTATAGAAACTTTAGTAGTGTGTTAAAAGTTAACTGTCAAATTCTAAAATAACGCGAGCGAAGCCGCGGGCAAAAGCTAGTAGTTGTATAAAAGGTAAACAAACTTTTGATCGTGAAACGTTAATTTTACTTTATGAATCTCTCTATATCTCTGTTACTTGGATTCGTGTGCTCTATCTTAGACCCTGTCTGCGCTTACGTGCGACGAGGGTCAAGCGCGACCAAGTCAAATAATAAAAAAAAACTTAAACATTCACATTTTTAGAATACTTTAACATATAAACACTTTTTGTTTTCTAAAAATGAGATTTTTTCATAAATTCTTAATTCAAAATAAATGTTTCACGGTTAAAAGTTTGTTTACTCTATACAAAATTTAAATGGCCGGACTATAACACGATCAAAAGATTAACCGTGTTAGAAAACTTATAAGTGTGATATACCACTCAAACGAATAGGTACGTACATAAAAACATTAGTATTTTATCCATACTTCTATGTATATTTTGCAGGGTGGAACAGCAAACAATGTAATTCCGAGACACGTAAGTCTCTCATTCGACATGCGCCTGGGTTTCAATGTTGACAAGGAAAAGTTTAACGCTACGGTGAGTGTGGTCATACATCACTCTTCATTTATATAGCTATGGTGAAGATTACTAAGGGATATGTTATAGTAACGTCATCATAAACGTGGCTGTCGGTTAGATTTTCATGATTTATTCAAGTCTACATACCAAAGAACAAAATTCATGATACCTTTATTATTATTTTTGCGATTAAACGTATTCATTTACGTTATTTTTGTTAGTTACCAAAGGGCATAGTCACTAACATGAGTTTCTCGGAGCGCATTCACTCGAAAATGTATGCCAGTTATAACGGTAATCGTGTTAAATCTTTTTACGTTTAATCGCTGTACTTTGAGAACTGCAGCAATAGATTCCTTCTTATATCATGTTGACAGCTTTACAAATGGATAGCCGAGGCTGGCGACAACATAACTTTGTCATACACCCTGAAGAGCCAACAGGATCCGGCTACTGTTGCTAATTCCAGCAACCCGTACTGGAGAGCCATTTCGTGTGCAGCCGACAACCTGTGAGTTTTTTTGAGTTTATATTTTCCAAGTTCCTGCAGCAGATAGTTCCATCCACGATGACGCGCGCCACTCTTTGTCTAAACTACAATGCAAAGTGTTTATTATAAATTACTATTGTATTAGTTCTATCACCACACAATATACAAGGTGTAACATAAATAACGCACAACCTCTGAATGGGTCACTGCCTATACTCATCATTATGAACAACTTTTACTATGGGACCAAAACTGAAATCGCGAAAAAAAATCAGCTGTTCCCTACATTTTGACGAGAGCATAAAATGTGGGGAAAAGCTGATTTTTTTTCGCGGTTTCATGTTTGGTCCCATAGTAAAAGTTGTTAATAATACAGTGTACAGTGACCCCTTCAGAGGTTGTGCGTTATTTAAGTTACACCTTGTATAAGATAATAATAAGAGATGTGCGCATACGCACCACGCGGCTACCTCTGACAAAAAGGAGTGAGGCGAATCTTCGTGGATTGAACGCGCTGTTACAAATTGGTAGAAGCACAAAATTCTAACATAATATGGCCTTCTACCTCCCTTCCTTCCACTTACCTACCCATGATGTTCTTATGTACTGTGTTTTATAACGTCAAAAATATATATACCTACAGTCGGTTTTTTTGTGGTTAGGAAAACCTTTAAGAATACTCTTTATAACAAACAACTTTTGTTCAAACAATTTTCTAAATAATAGTGCTAGCCAAACTCCTGAAAGATTTCCTTCTTTTTCTTGTTATTAAAAGTAGCATCTGGAGTAACATATCACACCTAGTCTTTTGCTGCCCACTTCTGGATATCAGACCTCTTACAAAATAAGGCAAATAATGTTCATAGTCAAATTCTAATTCCAATTACATTTTATGTCTCCATTGTTATTTGATGATTCTGCCAACATCAAAGTTGAAAAAGACACTGTGATAAGTACGTAATGTATTAAGTACATTGAACAAAAACTATTGACCGGTGTTTTAGCGTTGAAATCAGATGAGCATGATGATTAATGGAACTGTGTCCATAGTCACCAAAAGATGTCATTTTGTTCAACAGTGGCATAACTATCGTACCGTCGGTGCCAACCGGTTCGTCGGACGCACGACTTCTACGGAACGCTGGCTATCCGACTATCGGCTTCTCTCCGATGCCAAACACGCCTCGGCTCGCGCATTCAGTCGACGAATACGTAAACGTCAACATCTTCAAGAGAGGCATCGACATATACGCGGAAGTCATACGGAACCTGGCTAATATACCAGGAACTTGCACCGCTGATGATCCTAGTGCTTACCTTTATATGGATGCCCTATAAGTGGCGTTAAGGTTTTACTGGATTAACAAGTTATTCTGAAAACTGGAAGTTAAAATTCAGGAGGCCACACATTTAAGAAAATAAATAATACATATTTTAAATTGATGTCTATTTCGACATTTTTGTAGTCAGTGTTGTTTTAATGTGAAATTGTAAACACTCGACAAACCGAAATGGGAGATTGTACTCATCACTGTGAACAACTTTTACTATGGGACCAAACAGAAATCGCGAAAAAAAATTGGCTGTTCCCTACATTTATGTTTGCATAACTCGTCAAAATGTAGGGAACAGCATTTTGTTTTCGCGATTTCCGGTTTGGTCCCATAGTAAAAGTTGTTCATAGTGATGAGTACAATCTCTCATTTCGGTTTGTCGAGTGTTTACAATTTCAACCTGTATACCTGCCTAATCAAAATTGTAAGATATGAAATAGTTTTGAAAATTATCGCTACAATACTTTTATTACTTTTATAGCATAGATGAATGTTACCTAAGTGAGTAATACTAGGGTAAGTTGAAGATTTATTTTCATATTTTTTTAATAAATCTTGTGACTGTTTCTTAATATTTTTTTATTTATTTGTGGTACTTGCCTGCCATCTGATAGCAACGGGACTCGGGAGCGAAAAAAACTTATTCTACATACATCTTTGATGTTTGTGTTCAACCCTTAATCGGGCATGCGGTTTTAAGAATTTTTTTATAAACAACAAAAAGATAAAAAAAATCTTTTTATTTTTTATTCAAGAAAATAGTAAAAAAAAATTATTATGTCAGGTTTAAAAATAAAAATATAAGAAAGAAGACATTGCGACGTATTCCAAAAAAGTTGGTGGGAAAATAGTTCCCTGTGCCCGATTAAGGGTTTTGCTTTTATAAGAGAAGTACCTACTTAAATGATTCGCGATATAAATATTTGGTAAGCAAGAAAAATACAGTAACTTTTTTTTAATAACGATGATAAGCCTAGTCTCTAAAATCCAACATGCATTGGCACATCGCATCGCTAATCAAATTAAATACTTTTTCACACTAAAACCTCAATAATTAGCTAACCATTTAAATGATAACCTTTTTATTCTACAAAGTGTATATTGTCACAATTTACTAACAACAGGACTTGCTAAACGGATTAGTGATCGGAGTAAGTTTTTATTCTGTTTACCCAATTATATCTTCGTGGTCCAGCCGTCCAGCCTCTTGCTATAGTTCCTCATTCGTCTTTTGTGTCATCTACGGGAAGAATGGCCTGTTGGCCGACGGCTATGCCTTAAACCACTCATTGAATACATGAGTGTAGGTTTGAGTGACCTGACTATTGAATGGCCTGATTGGTCATCGGTCACACCCCGTGCGATGCCCAGATGTTTGTTATGGATGAATCCGATAGTTATTTAGAGTGTGTCGTCCTAGTGTATGTTGCGTACACTATCACAATATGAAATAAATTAAATACTTATAAAACTATTAGAATTATGTATATTTTTGTGTGTATAAGAATTTGAGGGGCGGCGAGCGCGTTCACCACGCTGCCGCCGATGTCTAAATACGGCATTAGGAGAGATTGTGATTGAGCAATTAGGTACAAAGGCGGTACACGGATCACATTTCCTGGAAAAATCACTCAGCTTCTTTATATTATCAATTATTAAATGAACCATGTACTTGCTTCGCAAGTCCAGCATAGCAACTAATGGCATTATTCGATTTAGTCCAGCTGCGAACTAGGATAGATATTGGTGCCGATTCTCTTATTCACAAACTAAACTTAATTTAGGCTATTGTCATCTTTTTCACTCTGATAGAATAAGAAAGAGACAGACGTAAATAAGAGCTGTCAAATTTAGTTGAACTAAAATTTCCATTCAAATTAGACGATATTTAAAACGTGTCGACTAAAAACACGGCGAAGTTCAAGGCATAAACTAATTTGACATCTCTAACTTAGTTGTTGTCTATCACCGTCCTTTTCTCGCGCTATCTGTTGGTAAAAGATAGCAATTCTCTAATTTTAGTTTAGTTGGTGAACAAGAGAATCGGCACCATTAACAAGCTTATATTAACAGGCTCACTGTCCAGACAGCAGATACAATAGTAAAATAATGCCGCGAATCATATGTGATTCACAGGACAAGGAAAGGGTTAACAAGCTTTTTAACAATATACGTATAAGTAAATAAAAACTATACATATTATCTATTCCGCATAATAGTTCTATAATTAACGGGAGTCATCAGTCGAGCAGTCATTTAAAAAAAGTATAATCAACATGTAGCAGAAACGTGCAATACGAAAATCATTTTATCAAAATCGAATGATAAAATCTTAACTGTAAACCAAAAATCCATGTTGAATAGATCTATTTTGAAATCTATTTTGCTCATAACTGCACAATACTGCCATTTTAAATGTACGACACTAAATCTTATATAAGTAAGACACTAAATATCTATTCCATCCATTCCAGTGTTATAACTCTGCGTGCATCAACCACTGTTCTGTTTCCTCGTTTGCAGCTAAATCTTTAAACCAACAATCGCCACTTCACAGTAATGGGTGCCTTCCCACCCGTACGTGCCGCAACATTTTTAAAAGGACTTTTTCGCGAGCCGCCGCCGTTTTCTGTTTGCGCACCGTCGCGCGTCGTCGCTCTGCCACGGATTTCACAATTGTCACGCTTTTAGCGAACAAATGAATTCTCACCAATGATCGGGATTCACTGTGTAAACCGTTTAGCGTTCGTTAACTTGAAATATGCTTTTGTTTCATTGTTTTTTTTTTTCTTTTTAAAGAAATGTAGAGCGGAGGGAGTAAATAAATAAAAAAGTCAAAGGTTTAGTCGGATGCAAATTATTATGTTACTTGGTGCAATTATTGTTCGAGTCTTAAATAGTACTTGCAGCAAGTAACATAATGTAAGCAAAGTGTAAAGGTATAGTTTATTTATCTTAATAAAGTATCTGCTTCTCGATCACGAATCACGATACAATAAGATTCATAATTACTACAGTTTATAATATTAATAGCAAATAGAGGTGTAACGTTTTATAATTATGAATGTTATATGAGGGTGGACCGCTGGGGGCGCAGCGAGCGTTAATTGAAATGAATTGTCGCGACTGGCTGTAGCCGGCACATAAATCAGAGCGCCTGGGGCCACCAGCTAAGTGCCTCCTACGAGCGCGCTACGCCGTAGCAACCGATAGACAGGACGCTAGAAATTACATCCGCTAAAACTTTTATTTCTCAGGAATCTCATTTTGCAGTTCTACTCGTTTGGTTAATAAAATAATTATATTTAATTGCTATCAAACTATATTTCAAAAACAATTTGAATTTGTTATTAAACTGTAGTGTTACAACATTTTAAATGGGTTTACTGAAAGAAATGAATGGAAATACAGTAATTGGTACCTGTACCAATTACTGTATTTTCGGTGACATATTTTGTAACCAAAATTGTCACGTCTGCCATTTCTATGGGCGTCATTAGAGTACGAAGCTCTAAGAGACATCGCGAGACAAATTAATTCAGCCAAATGCGGCGAACGCTCGAACGGGCGCGATTTTTGCTCGTAGTGCTCATTTGTCACCACCACCTACTGGCATTACTGGCACCTATACCACAGGTGCGTAGCATCGCACCGCTAAAAGCACTACACAGACGCGTAATACACACACAAATAATATATAAATATGGATCAGGTATATTTCTCCGAGTAGGGACGGGGTTAAATATAAAACTTCCTCACCGCATGCTGGGAATAGACGCGTGTTGTAAAAATAAATAAATAAAATAAGGTTTATTTCCGAATCTTGTACACTTTACAGTAAATCTTACACAGGGACCTCGTTTTAAGTAAAGAATATACCTGTGCTAGGAGGCCCCGTTCTTGAATATTAAATTATAAAGTGTACCAAAAGAAGAAGAAGAAGATAGAATTTAAACAAGAAACAAAATAAATATAAAATTAACAAGAAAAGAAAAAACTTAGAGATATTATCTAAATTAGTGTGTGTTTGAGGGTGTGTGTGCATGTGTGTAAGTGTATGTGGGTGTGGGTGCGTGTGTGAATCTGTGTGATTCGACAAAACCCAGCACGCTTGGTTGTAGGATCTAAACGGTCCGCCTGGCTACCTAACACCCTTACCCTGAAGGCCGGACTTCCAACAGGCCCAGCATTTTACTGAGTTCCGTCGTGTGTATGTGAGAGCCAGAGGAGTATAGGGTAATAATCCCTCTTTATCTTTGTTGTGTTTGTTACTTGGATTTGTGCACTTCATCTTAGATCAGCAGGCTTACTCCCAACAGGATCGAGTTTTGAATCAAGTCGACTTAGTGTCAATTCTTACTCTTGAAATCGACAAAAGCGCACAATTGTGCACCGGCTCGAATAAAAATTAACGACTGTTTTTGATATTTGTTAGTTTTAAATCAAACCTCAGCACGGTCGTGCAGTTTTGTCGATTTCAAGACTAAGAATTGATACTAAGTCGACTCGATTCAAAACTCGATCCTGTCGGGAGTAAGCCTGTAGGTGCCACTAGGGTCAAAGGCATCCAAGTCAAACATTAAAAAAAAGGTAGATATCGTTGATAACACAAAATAATAGATATTTTTTAGTCTTACGATACATCTTTTAACATTTCGTTTGATCATTTGTTTTAAAACTACATTTATTATGGTGTACGTATAATATTAGTTACATTTTTACGCTTGGCTAAAATCTTATAGGATTTTGAGTGAGTTTACCTGGGATGGTAAGAAAAAGTGTATTTTAGAAATGGTCAATGTTCAAACAAACAAATTTAATATTCAGTATCATTCATTATATTTCGGTTTATTTGCAAAATCATAATCATATATTATATTTTGATTTATTTGCAAAATCTCAAAATTGTGTACATAAATAAAACAAAAACTTTTCTGATTGTTGAAGGGTTCGTATAAGTTCTGGGATTCTACGAAAGTTGAAATTAAGATTTCAAAAAGCATATTAATAGAAACTTTATGTATCTTAAGTTATTTATGTGTACGTAGAAAATAACTTTAAATTTTATTTGTGCAATTTTATAGCAAGGATTCATATCCAAACATCAATATCTTCGTAGCTCTGGCAGTCCCTTAATGACGCCCAGTGAAGTGTGAGAGTGTCTTGATGTCGAATGAGTTGTCGTTTTGCTTCTGACAGATCATCTACGTTTAGCCGACATAATGCCGAGTGGAGTGCCAGGATTCAGTAATGAGCTCGCATAGCTCGGAGAACTCTTATGACATCTAAGTATAATAATGTGTGGTTGTTTACATTGGTTTTCGATAGAAGTAGGTACTTTTGAACAGTAAATTTAAGTTAAAACACTCTGTAGTAGTTGTAGTATTTTATGAAAACTACACTTAGACCATTAAGTCCAGGTTTTCTCACGATGTTTTTCTTCACCGTATGTCGGTGGTGTCTTACATTAACTGCTCGTTCCTTCACTGTATGAGAAGAGGCCTTTGACCTGCAGTGGGACAGTTACATGCTGATATTATTATTGTATTATAAAATTAGATAAAAGAGGATTACTTCTCAGGAGTTCAAAACATTTGGATTGGTCCATGAGCCTCCATTATTAAAATGTTTCGAATCCCCACTATGTCCTTGCGTCTAGTGAGGATTCGAAACATTTCAAACATTTTTAATGGATGTTTCTTTGAGCCTATTATTTGGAATGGATAATAGCCTATATTCATTCCAACACATATCGTAATAGGTATGATAATTGCTACGACTAGCATTATACATGTAATGACAATTAAAATAAAAGTGTTAGGGGATTATTAGCCAATAGCAGTTGTCGAATTTAGAAGTTAATTAGAGATAACGAAATTTTATCAGTAATACTACATTATATCCTTAATTAAAACTAGACAATCGTAGATTTTTATAATCTTAATAGAATACAACAAAATGTCAAACATTTACTATACAGTTTGTAATGTTAATTGAACATAAAAAGGGCACGTTTAACAAAGGAGTGGTCACGCGTACATTATTCCGCTTTAAACTTTTCAAGTACTTTTCATATCACACGAAGAGCGTCACCCCTTTCATATTCTTTTTGTCACGGACGCATATGTTTTCTATTCTAAAATGAACAATCGTCATAATAAAATTCACAAAGGAATTAAGTACTCCTAGACCACAAGTGTTTATGGAATAAAAAATGGTTTAATTGCTTATTAAATGAAAAATCACTGTGGAAGTTCTGTGGGAAATTCCCGTGAGAAATATTTGGTCCAGTTGAGTTTACAAGTTTTTTTTAAGCAGTGGTGATTTCTGAACTATTTTATTTTAAACTAGCTGACACCTGCTTGATAAGAAGTCCTATTTCCGGGCTATCTCTGTGACAAGTTTCATCAAAATTGGGTCAGTAATTTAGTTGTGAAGGAGTAACAAACAGATAGAAAGAGAAACGCACTTTCGCATTTAATCTTACATTAGGAATTCTGTCACAGTGAAATAATATTGTAATCGATTTTACAAAAAAAGTGTTGTCCTGTCCCATAATTTCCCTGCAATATAGTCCGTTGCATATCCCTAGATTACGAGCACTTGAGTTGGGAACAGTTCGTGCGGCCGCGGGTCGGCGGGGCGGCGCTCGGATTACGCCGACGGCCGCGCTAAAACAACATGCTGTTCATAATCGCTAGGATTCACCTACAAGATATAGGGGGCTCGAATACTGGTCGCAAGTCCATTGTTTACTTAGCAATTGTACGCCTAATATGGGTGTGAGAAGTATTATACTGAAGTGTTTTTGTTGCGTGACTGTTTTAATAGGGATTTGATTTAGATTAAGAGCGATTACGCACTGCATCCGATCCGAATCCGTGAAAATACGGATGTCAAAAACTCGGACCGAATTCGGATATTGCTTTACGCACTGCATCCGATCCGAATCCTTGAAAATCTCGGACCGAATTCGGATGTTGCTTACGCACTATTCCGATCTCTGATCCAAATTCAAACAATTCAGGCTACTTTGGTCCGTCAATTGTTCTTCCGAATTAGAAACTCTCGGATGACGGATAGAAATTGGATGACGGATGCCGAATGTAGTGCGTAAACTACCATACAAATAGTACAACGGCTACTTCGGTCCGTCAATTGTTCTTCTGAATTAGAAACTCACGGATGACGGATAGAAATCGGATGACGGATGCCGAATGTAGTGCGTAATCTACCATACAAATAGTTCTATGGCTACTTCGGAACGTATTTGCACAGATTCGGATCGGATGCAGTGCGTAACGGCTGTTACGCTTTATGTCACATATTTCCTGTTTAGATTTATATTATAATATCATAATTTAGCTAATACACGGTACTATTTCAGTGGCTAGGTAATCTTCAGTTGATTATAGTCATTTTAACAAGCGTTTGGTTTATTACTGATAGAAATAAGATTTATGGTGTCTAGTTAATCGGTACCTTTATACAATACGGTGTTTATTTGTCTAATTTCCAAAACTCATAAATCAAAAGCCATTCAACTCATTCCTTTCTAGCTATTAAAAACGCACGTGTGCATGGTGCACATTCTAAGTGTCCAAAATAATATTCTGTTACGTCAACGATCTTATTGGCATACCTATACAAGAAAAGTAAAGATTTAATAAAAGAACCTTTCAGAAAATCTGTCTGTGTATATTAGTAGAGGTCACTATCCGGGAAATGTAATCAGAAGGGAAGCTCTGCCGAACTTTATAAGGTGTGTAACACAAACAGAAGGTGTACGACCAAATAAAACGCGAACAAGCCGTAGATACATGTATCTTAGTCGTTCATTAGACACAGCATCCTTGTCCTATTCAATGGTTCACGTGGCGACTTCGCTTCGTAGCTCGGTTCACATCAAAAGCTGCACGGCCCGCCCTCTGCGTGCGAGCGGCGCTCTGATTGGTCGACGCCGCCGCCCAGCCAATTAAGCTGCCTCGCTCACCCCGTGATCTAACTTGACATTTTAATGTTTACTATACAGATAGTTCGCGAAAGAAAATTGTTTGAGTTCTTTTCGTTTCTTGGCCTTTGGTTTCTTTTGTAATGTTCACGGTTATTGTTATTTTTATCGATGTTGTTGGATCCTCATACGCATTGTCCTTTACAATATTTAATGTATTGGAATAAGAACGTAGGATAAAAAAATAAAGTTATTAAATTAATTAAAACGGATATGTTTTTTGTGGTCCAGAAGCATAAATCGCATTTTCCATTAATGGGGATTACAGGTTTAAAGTGACGGAAACGTTATTTTTAACAAGTTAACTGGTCACGCAAACATCGCTTTATCACGTAATTCATCCATTATGTTCGTACGTAATTCAGTCAGATACAGATACGTAGCGACCGCTGCCCTGACAATGTAGCCTGTGGACCGGGACACAAGATGGGATCACATCTATCTCGCTTGCACGCGCGCTCTTCAGATACTGTTGTCCCACTCAGGGGGTGGGACTCAATGTAATCAGGGGATGATGTGACTCGCGATCTCCGCAGCGGCTTCAAAGATCACAATTATCGGAGCAGTCTGTCGAAAGCCGCGACTGGGTGGTGAAGTCACCCAGATAAGTCATTAAAAGTTTCGTACATATGTGCTTCACCAATATTTTTGAAATCCTATGGGAGAAGACTGTTTTAATTCCGACTGTGTATTGCGAGATTAAACATTAAATATTTAAAAAGTTTTAAGTGGAAAAAACAAATATGTATTTAGATAAAAACAGTGGTGTTTATTTAAATTGAGCCTCAGACAACTGCCGAGCTGTCTGCCTTTTGGGAGAGACAACGGGCGCCAGCCGTGGCAGTCCGGAGAATGGGAACAGGTCAGTTCATTTGAATATTTTTTTCAATCATCTATCATTGTTCGTTATTTGCTACTTGCCTTTATGATATTATTCTTAATGTATTTACTTGTCCGCATATATTTACAACATTGCTCGAACACCTAAAAAGTCCTACGAAACTGCTTTATTGTTCTATAATTATTTTTTTTATTTATTCTTTGACTTTATATTTTTTTTTGTATAATATTTATTCCATGAACTTGTAGGTATACCTATATATTTACTTTGTATAATATTCATTATACACACCATACAACTTAATAAGAATAAGTTAATAGAAAATAATTTCGTTATTTATTATATTTTTTTATCTGTACAATCTTTATATCCGTAAAATCTGATATGTTTCTGCAGATTTGAAACCTTACATTATACATCAATTTTTACATTTGATGCACAGACTTTGAACAATATCATGGCTATCATTACTCAAACTCTGTGTGATAATGGGCAAAATGCATTTTACTATGGTTTTTCTTGTTACTTTGAAATGTTTTTGTAATATGCAACTGTGGATCGACAAAAGTGTATGGGGTTCCTAATCAAAACTTTATAAGTAAAATTACTTATGTTTAACTCTCAGAACAATTACTTTAACCACACATTCATTAACATGCTTTATTGTGAGTATTAGTGAGGCCGTAAATCTGTAACTTAAAATCTAAAAAACCCCCATCGCAAATTACAAAACAGCTGATGACCCTAAAACGGCTGAACCGATTTTGACAAAACATGTCTAAGAACCACCGCTAGAAAACAAGCTTTTAAATAAAAAAAACGCACCTAAATCGGTTCACCCGTTTAAGAGCTATGGTGCCACAGACAGACACACAGACAGACACACACACAGACACACATAGCGGTCAAACTTATAACACCCCTCTTTTTGCGTCGGGGGTGAAAAATTAGATTTAACGAAAAAATTGCACGATTGAAAAATTAACGTCTGGAGCCCAATTCTACTAACAGAAACGTTTATCAATTGCAACTTAATCTTTTATTCAGACAGTTTTCGTTTACAAAAACTATCAAATTGTTTGACAACAAAAACAAAACCAAACATTTTGACAGTTTTCGTAAAAGAAAACTGTATGAATGAACGATTAAGTTGACATTGATAAAAGTTTCTGTTAGTAGAATTGCCCCCCTTTTCTGATAGGGATGTGCAATATTAACCTCAGCACCTCGGCACACACCTACATCGCGGTGTGTATTTTCAATGGATATATATCGGGTGTAAAAAGACCCTTAAAGATAACGAAAACCACGTATTCTACCTATCATTGGGATCATTCTTTTCGAACAAACCATACCTGGGAAATCATTGGTTTTCAAAGGTCAAAGTACACATATTTTTTTTAGTTTTTTCCAAAATCGATTTCCAAGTCATAATACTAAACTTTTTTCCATACAAACATTATCAAAAATTTCAATTTTTCCTAACAAATTACGCATTTGAAGTTACAAGAACGCAATTAATATCAAACGCACACGACCGCCTTGGCTCGGCTTTGTGGCCGCTGCACGCATGCAAACGCGCGGCATCGCCACAATCATAATTTGCGCGCTACAAAAAAAAGCGTTTTTTTCCAAGCCAAAAAATAAAAGTCGTGTCCCAGCTATTATTTTTGGTCAATGTAGTTTAGTTTGATGTACAGAGTGCGTAGATTTCGGCTATGTCTATGGTCTTTTTACACCCTGTATTTCTGCTGGTATTCGTGAAAAGACGAGTTTTATTTTCTGTTCCTTTCCAAAGTTTTTCCTCATCTCTGTGTTTGCTTTGATTTAAATACTTAATACAATAACGAACAGTATATTGAAATACGGAATGTGTCGTGAATTAGGAGTACATTTGACTGTTATCACGCGCAGTAAATAATCCCGAAAGACAGACAACCAGTCTAAGGCGATTCGCACACTGCACCGCATCACGCAGCGTAGCGCGGGAGTGCGTGTTCTTATGTTGTTTGCAAGTATCTGTATTTGTATAGAAAACACGCATAGTGCAACACACTGAAAACACTGCGCGTGAATGCGTTTTCAGTGTGTTGCACTATGCGTGTTTTCTATACAAATACAGATACTTGCAAACAACATAAGAACACGCACTCCCGCGCTACGCTGCGTGATGCGGTGCAGTGTGCGAATCGCCTAATAGTAGGAAATAATTATATCTTTATATACAGTAGTTTGGTTGATGCATAATTGACCATCGCATTACAATTAATAAAAACCCTATAGAACAAGTACAGCAGTTTAAATACTTAGGCAGCTTAATAACATAAGACACAAGATCAACATCAGACATAAAAACAAGAATAGCCATATTGAAGCAAAAACATTTCACAAAAAAAAACCGGCCAAGTGCGTGTCGGGCCACGCACAGTAATAGGGTTCCGTAGTTGCACAATAATGTGGACTAACCTGTTTTACACAACTAACAACGTTTTATTCTAATTTTTCAATGGAATTACTACGAAATTTTTACTTTCATAAGTTTTTCGACTATTACTCGTAAACTTGTAAAGCCTACTTAGCTGTGATAGTTTTCCTTTTAATTTCGTTGTCCATACTACTACCGGGAATTTTTTCACATATCTAAAACTAACCGTTTAGCTGGCAGGGGGATGACACTTGACTCTAACAAAAATTAGCACTTTAAAGCTTATTATTTCAGTAACGGATCTCTTAATCGAAAAATTGTACGGACAAACCCGCAATATTTTTGAAAGACCTATCCAACAACACCCCACACTATGGGGAAGACGAGAAAAAAAAAACTTCCCCACTCTCTACATGTAGAGGAGGAAAAACAAAAAAAAATTTTTTTCACGCTTTTGCTTTTCCTATTTGTCGACATGATTGATATGTATATCCAAGCCAAATTATAGCTTTGTAGTACTAAGAGTCTCTGAGCTAAGCTGCGGACGGACAGACGGACGGACATGGCGAAACTATAAGGGTTCCTTGTTCACTAACAAAAAACCCTAAAAACAACCCCTTTTTACATTCAAAATAAATAAAAACATTCGGATAAACTCATCAAGACATACATTTGAAGCCCTACACGCTTGTGACACAAAGAGACCGAGAAAGGCCTGAAAAGTTTAAAATGTGGTGATGGCGTTGGATTGAAAGAGTGTCGCATGAACAGAAAAAGTAACCAATGAAGAGAATCTAAGAGAAAACACAAATTTTAGAACATACTTAGACAGAAGAACGGGAAATGGTTGGTCATTAACTGCGACATGACAGAGAAAAGGCAAAACATATGACGAAAGGTAAAGTAAAGATAAAAGACAACATGGATAAGTATTGGACATCAAGATTAAAAACCGGCCAAGTGCGAGTCGGACTCGAGCACGAAGGGTTCCGTACCGTTATCAATTCTGTTTTTTACTATTTGTCGTTATAGCGGCAACAGAAATACATCATCTGTGAAAATTTCAACTGTCTAACTATCACGGTACAGGAGATACAGCCTGGTGACAGACGGACAGACGGACGGACAGCGGAGTCTTAGTAATAGGGTCCCGTTTTACCCTTTGGGTACGGAATCCTAAAAAAATATTTACACAACGGCTTTATGCCGCACTGATTCAGGTAGGATACGCCATAGCATTTGTCGAAGAATGTCCAGTATACAAGAAGAACAAAACCCAGAAAAGATAGCTAAACACACGTAGATTATAGTATCGATAAATGTTTAAGATGTTTCTATGGCCGTAGCCGCTACGATTTACAAAATGACAACTATCCCGAGGTACGTACTCTCTTTTAGTTAGGATCTTTGTAGGGATCCTAACTAAAAGAGAGTATCGGCCCTTTGTCACCGGCAAATTCGTTATGTAAAACTATTTATAGTAAGTACATGGTTCAAACGTTGATGAAACTTAAAATATAATTTTCTTCAAGTTATTCTAATATACAGGGTTACAGGGAAAGTCGTACTGAATATTAAAGGACGTTATTTTTTCAAGTCTTTTCTGATGGATTTGATTCTGTAATATGGTTTCCGAAACTTAACCGTTCTGGAGATATTGAATTTTAAACATATGTTTTAAAAATCCTTTATTTTTTGGCTTTTTGTTGGATTAGAGTTCGTAGGGTCTGTTTTTTTTATCTTGTTAGAGATGTCAATTAATAAAAATGATTAACAAAAACTGAACCTACTACTAACTGCTTAAAAAGACTGCTCGACAACGGTTAGAATTGAAGAAATTTCACTAAGTGTTTTTAACATACAAAAATGTATGGAACTTATTCTGCAAATTATTTTAAAAACTTCCACGTCTCTTTAGCTATTCAAAAAAGTATAACATCTACTAGGTATGTTCATAAACTCTTTAAAAAATGTTATTTGAATAGGCCCAAGTGTTGTACTGCACAACATAAAAAATATCTTTGAAATTCAATATCTCCATAACGGTTAAGTTTCGGATACCATATTACGGAAACAAATCCATCAGAAATTACCTGAAAAATAACGTCCTATAATATTCAGTACGTACGTACGTACGTACTTTCCCTGTAACCCTATATATTCTTTTATGTGTCCTCAATATTAGACTTACTTCAGTGATTTAGAATAAGTCTCCTTTTTTGTCGAGAATTTAGGATTGCAAAAAAATCATAAAAATCTGGCTCCCAAAAATAAAACAAAGTAAGTACCTAACATGACAAGCAAAACCAAAGCATTTCACTATTTAATTGTCAAACGAGAGCGTTTCAAATCCTTCAGTAATAAGCTTAACACTACACAATACGACATGTAGATACATCGTATGTTTAGTCCATTGTTCGTAGTTAGCACACAAATAAGATCTTAGGAGACCAGTGAGTCGAAACCCTTACAAATGTAACTTAGGGACGAACCCGAAACTTGGACCACCCCTACCCCGATTCTTGTACAAAGGGTGCATGTAACTTAATCTAATCACTTAACGCCTAACTTGTTACCGTTGTTTGAGTTCAATTAAGTATTTTAGTTGTGTTTATCAACTGTTGTCAGAAAGTAAATAATCGAGATACCTATCTCAATAAGAAATAAAAATCAGTGCAATCTTTATCTGCTTTTTTAGAACATGTTAAGCGGAACGGTTACATTATACTTCGTTAAATAAAAACGTTAATTGTAAAATTAATAATTCCACATTTACGAATGTCATTTTTGCTTTGAATCAAAGAATCGTTTAAATGCAAGTTAAATTACTTATGTATTATATATACTAGGCTTGTTGAAAAAATATCGATATATCGATATTTTTGATTCGATATATCGATATTTTTAGCCGATATATTTTAATCCGATACATCGATATATCGATACAAAATATTCAATATCGAAATCATATCAAAAACGTTATTTTTTTTCAAATTTAATTTATAGTAGAATATTTAACAGAATTCAAAGCCGTAAAATATAAAAGTAACTGTATTGTCTATGACTAGCACTAGCTGCTGCAGCCAGTAACAATGCAGCTAATTTAGCCTCCCGAAGTAACAAAATACCGGACGAGTTGAAGCAATTCCTAGATGCTCCAAATCTACCCCGTAAGAAAAACCCGATAAAATGTTGGATAGATACAATACATTTTACCCCAGTTCTTTCGAATCTGGCACTTAAATATTTGACACCTACGGCTTCCTCTGTGCCTTCAGAGAGAGTAGTTACTACCGTAAATCTAGCGGTTCTTAATAATAGGAGCCGGCTGGTAGCGGAGCATTTGAAGAGCAGAGTTTTTCTACTTTCGCTACTGGACAAATACTGGTTTGCCTGAAATAATAAATTGGTCTTAAAAATATTAGTAGATTGCTATTTAGTTTTTGATAGGTATTTTCTAATTTTGCCTAATCTTCTTCTCTCGTGTCAGCACGAGTTATACAAAAATAGCTCATGCTGTGGTGAAAAGATTAGCTAGTCAGCAAGGTTGGTAGCGAGACTGAGTGCCCAGGGTGTGCTGGACGCACTGAAGTATCTATTTTGCCTAATAAAAAGGAATTATGATTAAAATACCTTCGTTTTTATTAAGATACATTAAAATAATGTGCATTTTGTATGAAAAATACTATTTACCTATTAAGCCAGACTGAACTAAATTCCCTATTATTTTAAACCCAAAAATGTCTGAAACATTGACCGATATATCGATATTTTTTCCTCGTCATATCGAGGTCGATATTGATATTTTAATAAATATCGATATATCGATATTTTTTTTTCACTTCCGACATCCCTATTATATACATGTTTTTGGAGATTGGTATGTTTACCTGAATCTCATAAAAATATGGCTATTGTTATTCCAAGAAATACGTAGGTAATCATTTTCACACAGTTGGATTACGCATAAGAATACTTACAATTTAATTATTTTTATTAATTATAAAACTTAAATTATCTACTTATATCAAAAATATTTTGGCACTTTCAGCCATTTTATGCCATTCTATTCTTGCTCCGTTAAATTGCCGAAGCCGCCGACGGCGACGGGAGATTTTCGGCTTACTACTTAGTTTAGTATTTATTATTAGCTGATAATACGAATTAATTTCACTCGTAATTGCAGTATGAGAAACAATATTTGAAATAATTTGTTTCACTGAAATTAATAAACTTTGATAGAATAATACAATTAAGTAGTTATTTCGAAAAAAAAACGCAAAAATGCTAAAATTTACGAAAAGTATCAGTCATTAATTATAATCTACTTATATCCGTGTAAACATCACGAGGGCAACGATTAAGTATATTCATTTGATCGGCATTAGCAAGTGCGGTGTTTCACACGACTATCGTAATTTGTCGCGGAGTTCAGCGCGGAACCACGCGCATCAGTGGACACACACACACACTAACATACACGCACACACTTATACGAATAGATAGATGAATGTGCAGCTTTTCATCAGTAAATATTATTAATTTATGAACTCATGAGCTTATATTATGTAGTATAGGTAGCTTAATTATAAAAACTGTAGGGTTTTTTTCCGTTTTTTTTTTACCTCTATTCGCTTCATGTTCCCGTATTATATCTGTAAGTCTGGTGTGCGCAGTATTTAGAGTTGTCTCGAACGAAAACACCAAACAACAGCTAAGCGTTTGCAATCTTCATCATCATTCAGCCGAAAGACGTCCACTGCTGGACATAGGCCTCCCCCAAAAGGAGGGGGGTTTGCTGTAATCACCACGCTTGGCAGGCGGTTTGGCGCTCGCAGTATGTTTGTTAAACTACTCAGAGAACGCTGCTGCCCATCCTCTAGAAAATCCCTTAGTCGCCTTTTAGAACACCCACGGGAAGAGATGGGGTAGCGCTATTCTTTAAGTCCGGCACTACACGAGACAGCGTTGCAAGTGTACCAGCGTTTGAAAGAGCACCCTATAATATTTTATCATCGAACTTACTAACGAATTTATTCCGCCGAAAACAAGAAGAGAAAGCCCAGCAAGTCTTTTTAGAAGAAATATAGGTAAAATAAAGACTCCAAATAAAATGAATAAAGGACTAGTAATTGCGTGGCAATTAATTTGTCTAAACATAGGCCCTTAAACCTTACTAATGTAACATATTCAAGAAAATGTATCCAGTGGCTAGACCAACTACAATTTTTTTGCCATAGTATGAATGTCTGATCAGTTTGCTACTCTACGACCTGATTTAAGGAACCGATAATTAAGGCCGAGGAGACTGCTGATGACTGAGAGTTTATTAATTTACACCCCTTTAGCACAAGCATAGTTTGCTTAAATTGACAGCCTGACATGAAATATATTATCGCGGACGCCACACAATTTTTGGGCACATCTATAAAGGCATGCTGCTACTTAGTATTTTTTTTTGTTTTTTTTCGGCCTTACTTTGAAATCAGGTCTTAAAAAATCTACAATAGTATATAATGTATGTATATCGTTTATACACTATGTATTATAGTGTATTCAAGTAGATACCTATCTGTGTGTATTTTATCATTACAATATCTATAAACGTAGTAAAACAATATATCTATGATATCTATTAACGAAAAATAACGGCATTCAACCTACCGTTTTCTTTCTATAAAATGTTTTAAAAAGTACGCCAAAAAAGGGGATAATTACGACACTTCACGGCTTTCCTTAGAGGCTCGAAAGACGAACAGTAAAGTCGTCTAAGTCCATTTTAACGAAAAAATAAAAGATCTTTTCTTGAAAAGGATTCGCGGCATTAAGATGGCCTCTTGTAACACCGTATTGAAATTCGATTTGAACAAAAGTAGAATTCGAATTTGAAATGGGGTTATAAATAGATAGGTAGGTATAATAATTCAATTCAGTTAGTATAAAACAGTTAGTATAAAAGGGATTAAATTTATTATTATAAGAATACACTTTCTGAGATTTTAGTTAGAATATTAAATTCTAATAAAGATAATTATTATTAAACATACTTTATAGTAGTTACTTCATAGTATTAGACGACTATTAATTCAATTTTATTATTTAAGTTTAAAAGTAATCTTGGAGAAGTCAAGATACATCAAAAATAGTGATTCGTCTTCGGTGTGACAGTAGGCTTTGCAAGCGTTAAGAAAAGGGGCGAAGGGGAAGGCTTCTGTAAACGAAACAAAAACACCAACGTTATTAGCGAGATTGGTGTAATCTGACTAATCTATTTTGGGAAAGGGGAACTCTGAGCCTCCGAGGTGCGGAGAAGTACCTATCAGTTAATAAATAAACACTTCTTTCAGTATAGTACGTTACATGTAACTTACAAGGGAAAAGTAAAGAATATTATGAATCTTGCTTCACGATAGATAGATATGTGCTCGACATCATTGTAATGATGAATGAGATTTATGTGGACACTTGCACTTGCTTCTCCTTCTTCTCTCGTGTCAGCACGAGCTTTAAGAGAATAGTTTATACCTCTTGCACTTGCTTATAACACCAAATAAACAGAGGAACACTTTGAAAGCCTCTACCTATCTTTACATAACTTTATTTGAGTGAAAATTTTCAAGGATGCGACCATTCCATACGTCTCAGCATAAAAGAAGGGGCTTCTGGATCGCCGTAGGGACCGGTGTCTCGCTCGTGCTACGCTTTTGGCACGTTCCGGGGAAATAGCGGTACTACCCCAACACTATTGCGGAGCACAGCAGCACGTGACCACTGCGCGCTGCGCCTCGAGTCCCCGTCTTAGCACCCACGACTACGAAGGTCCTCCGCCTGTACTGGCGGGAGATGCGGCGTTTCGCCCTATCTGGGTTAGGCGCCGAGGCGGTTGCCACCCTTCGTCTCCGATTAGGATCACTCCTCTCCCGATCCCGCTTTGCAAGCTGCTTCTGGACCATATTTTTAAGTGTATTATTTGACTTGTTTGCCTGTGACCCTAGTCGCACGAATCCAAGTAACTAAAATATAGAGGGATTCTCTGGCTCTCACATACGTGACACGACGAAACATAGTAAACTGCTTGGAGCCGGACATTAATATAAGGACGGTAGCTAGCCAGGCGGACCATATAGATAGATCCAGCCACCAAGCGTGCTGGGTTTTATTGAATCTTACAACACGCGTCTATTCCCAGCGAGCAGTGAGGAAGTTTTATATTCTAGGCCGTCCCTGTACGGTAACATATGACAGTCTCGCAGTAGGAACATCTAGCTACGTCCCTCCAAGCTTCAGCCAGCATAGCCGATACGACTGCTGGCAGAGAAAGATCTTGCCTGATTCGGCTAACCAGGACCTATTGCTCAGAGCCCCTCGTAGGGCACTTCTTACAAATATGCTGTACGGTAAACTCCACAATGATGGCAATTAGCCGTGGCTTCGCGTTGGTCCTGTTCAGGTACTCACCAAAGCAACCGTATCGTGAACACCTGAGTAAGCCAGTAGATGACAGGCTCACCCATCTTTGGCCAGGCTTTGAAGCAAGGCAGGACAGCTTCGATCACACTTTTGTGTGCAGACTTCTAGCCATTCGCGTCACCTCTAGAGCACACGTTATCGTTTCTGCTGCGCCGCCTTACGCCAAACTCCCTCACTCTGGCGGATGGCGTGGATCTGATTGTAGACCCTCGACCTCTAATATCTATTTGATGCATTTGCATCACGCAAGCCCTTATAAACTGGGTAGTCACATAGTAGTAATCAATCTACACAGTGGTGTAGGTACCAAAGATTCATCATCATCATTTAGCCGAAAGACTGTTGGACATAGACCTCCCCAAGCATCGTTACAGCGACCGGTCTGGTGCTTTTCGCATCCCGATTACAATGGTAAATTATTTTATGATCATTGAATCAACCTTTGTGCCCCAAACTCACCTTATGCAGGTACTTAGCTATAGTTAACAACGTACAAAGAGTATTGTTATATCTTCTATCATATTAGTTGGGTAGGTACTTAGTTACTGTAGTATTGATATAAATCTACTAATATTTATTGCAGGCGATCGTCTTCTCGACATCCCCTGCAATGTGTGCGGAGACAGGAGTTCTGGCAAACATTATGGCATCTACAGTTGTGACGGTAAGACATACATCAATTGTTCAATCTATCAAAACTTTCTTGTCGCGGGTCTCACCGTATGAGGGAAGAGATTACTTTAAATAAAACACAGTGTTTTGCACATTCCTATTTAATGTTTTTAATAATATTTCTGTGCCTACGCACAGTAAATAAGAAATAAATATCGCTCAAAGTAACGATATGTACTACGTAGATCTACTTTATGTACTAGATTTCATAAGTTCAGCTTGCCGACGGTGTTTCCAAAATGAACAGATGATTTCACAATATTCGCGCCGGCTTCCGCTTATGGGTTATTGGTTCTATAGTGACAAAAACTACTAAAAGTGCATTTTAAAATCCTTTTTGGCTTAAATTAAAGATAAGAATTATAAATCTGAACGCATGCCTTTAAACAGTATCCGATGGATGTTCCGTGTGGTGCCGGACGTAAAGAATAGCACTACCCCATATCTTCCCATGGGTGTCGTAAAACGCAACTAAGGGATTCACTAAAGGATGGGCAGCAGCGTTCTCTGAGTACTTTAACAACAGTACTGCGATCGCCAACCCGACTGTGAAGCGTGGTGATTACGGCAACCCCCCCCCCCCCGTATTGGGTGAGGCCTATGTCTAGCAGTGGACGTTTTTCGGCTGAATCATCAAACAATGGATGTAGAGAATAAGCCAATGTTATAGAAGAGGTCAATTCAGGAATAATGTTCTTCTACACACGATCGACTAACAAAACCAAAGAGTAGGTTAACTATGTTAGCTCCATGTGAAAGATTTCGTCCAGGGAAGTACAAATACTATATCCATACTAATTTCTGCCGATTTGCTGTGTTATGGTTTGAAGGGTATTGGCACAGTGTACCTAGACCTACTTACTACATACAGTGGGTCAACGCCTATACATTTGACAGGTCCTATGAAATGGCAAAATTATGTAGGAGCGGAGGTTATGTCCCGAGTATGCAGTATGGCTACTCGGGACATAACCTCCGCCCCCTTCACCCCGCAACCCCCCGCACGATTGCTCTGCGACAATGTTCTACGTTGACCGACTGTAAGGAATAAGATATATTAGGTAGACTGTGGTATTGGTGCAGGTGAAATTACAGGTCATGAGACTTTTCAACTTTGTCTCTAAGGTTGGCAACGCATTAGCATTATTCTCTTGGTGTTGTAGGTGTACATATGCCACAATTACGATCAGGTGGGCCGTCGGCTTGTTTGCTAACCTATAACGTAAAAAACCTTTTGGAACGTCTATAAATAAGGAAGCTAGGTATAAATAATCATATAACAGTGTCGGTATTTTACAAGAATACCCACTTGTAGAAGAAGTAGATCAAACCTTATTCTACACTATTACGATTTATGGAAATTCTAAAAAGTTTTTTCTTTCCTGTGCGTATTCCAAACATTTTATCTATACATATAAAAAGAGAAGCTGACTGACTGACTGATCTATCAACGCACAGCCTAAACCGCTGGGGTTAGAAAGTTGAAATTATGACAGTAGGTTCCTTTTGTAACGTAGGCATCCACTAAGAAGGGATTTTTCGAAATTCAACCCCTAAGGGAGTTAAATAGGGGATGAAAGTTTGTATGGAAAATCGTCACTTAACGGGTTCAAAATTTCACGCAAGCGAAGCTGCGGGCGAAAGCTAGTTGATGATATTTAAGTAAGGAAACTCAATCCAATTTCGTTATTTTCGTCGCAGTAGGCTTTGGATAATTAATATTATTGTATTACACTTCGTCAAATATAAAATATCTTCTCCACCTTTTACAAACAAAGGAGTAGGTAGTCTATCCGAATCTAACCGTAATATCTGGCTATATTTCACTGATAGATCAGAAAATGTACCAGAAGGTTGTTTACAACAGATTTGTAAATAGTTTTATAATATTACGCATTTATTATAAGTTTTTTTTGCATTCATTACAATCTTCTTCGTTTCATTGCGATCCAAAATGGCTGCCGCTCGGTTGCTCTACCTACATTATACATAACATAATTAACAATTAATTAATGATGTTTGTATAGGTTGTTCCGGGTTCTTCAAGCGGTCGATCCACCGGAACCGCGTGTACACCTGCAAGGCGGGGGGTGAGATGAAGGGCCGCTGCCCCGTCGACAAGACACACAGGAACCAGTGCCGCGCCTGCCGACTCGCCAAATGCTTCCAAGCCAATATGAATAAAGATGGTAAGTGGACAACAAACGAGAAATTTGGTGTTAAGAAAATGGTAATTAAATATGTTAAAACCTCCACTTTAAAATCCTATAGTAGTTACCTACTCGGACGTTTTTGTTCAAGAGTAGGAAACAACGGAAAACACTTTCGTTTAATAAATTCATTTTTGTACAGTATTATGCTGATGAGCTATTGTAATGTACTACACTATAAAGTGTTGATTACATAAACAATAATTATCAAGTAAGTACATGACTGAGAACGAGAGATATAACATTTTTTTCTAAATTGAAAAACATTATACCGTTAGCAAAAAATCTAGATACTTTTAATGTTATGCTGGTAACGCATCAAAAGCGTATTTGTAAACGGCGAATTAAAACTCATATAAACAAATTGAAAACACACATTCATGTAGTCGTAACAATGGTTATTCCTGACAATAGCCGGTCTTATTTGCTATCCTAGTACATACGGCTATCATTCAGCACATAACGTTCATCAGGCTCGCAGCAGGTTGTTTTGTGCTCTGTCCATTTGCTCAAATATTGAGTGAAATATAGCGTTTGCCGGCGGCCAGTTCAATTTCCACCGTAGTTTCAGATCCTATCTGTCATTACGTCATCTCGATGTACCCAATATTGCGCTGTGTTGTGATGTCAGCCTTTGTCCTTTTTATTTATCGCTATTGTGAATTCCAAAAGAATATACCTACTGTTATTTTCAACAAAGTATACAGGTAAAGTTGTTTACTCTCTATCGTAGTAAGTAGATTCATTTATCAATCTAGATACTACGAATACGTATTCCAACATCATCTTTTAAATTAGCTCATACTCCCTAGGTCTACCTTTATTGGTTACCCTCCCTAACCTTTATTGCATTCATGAAAGAACTATGATAGTTTTCTTTATTTTGTCGCCTTAGAGTGAAATCCTAGAGAATTCATTTGGTCATTGTACGGTTTCTGTAAGCTTTTATGTGGACTTAGTCGCGGGCAAAAGCTAGTCAATTATGTTTATTACGAATTAAATATCCTCAATAAAGGCTTTATATCAGTTCCTACAAAATAATTTCGCATAGAGCGGTCCTTTTATAATTACAGTACCTAAACGTCCGCGTCGTGATAAAATTAAAATTACCAAATTGCATTCCATAGGTTTTTACTCTAAGTGACGATTTAAAAATCTGTTCAAATTCACAGGAGAAATATTCACATAGCACTCACATTCCATACCGACCTGTAACGAAGATTCCATTTCTATTTCCAATTCCATCCGAGTGTATCTCCAGCGGTATAATGACTCGATCTAAATCTAAATTCTCTCTAAGTAAAATCTTGTGAATAATTGAATATTCATAGAGTCCCACCCATGTCGGCCGCAAGTCGGGCTCTACCATGTGACGAATCCTTTTAGTATGAATGTACTCTATACACAGATAGATACGTCTTATCTCCTGTAGGGTTGTCAAAGCTCTGATCTATTCGATTAGACTCTGTTTAAATACCTGAATTGGCAGCCGATTTTCTATAGGTTAAAAATATGGCTGAAATATTGACTAAGGAACGAAGAACGTTGGAAGTGTTCTATGCAAAATGATATTTAAGTTTTTGTTTGTTATTCGCACTTAATAATTCAGATATTTTTTAATTAAGTACACACATTTCCTTCAATACAATACAATCAAAGCTATTCAAAAACGTCTTGCAAACTAGAAATAATACAAACTACCTATTAGATTAGACTATCGACTACCAAAAAATCGATTCTGTTACAGCTTTATTTTTAGTCATGGTGCCTTTGTGCTACGATACTCCCTATACTCAGCCTACGCAGTTCACATCTAGACAAGAGCCTCCCCAATAGGTGTTAGTTCAGAAAGCACTAATCGCACGTAAATTGTGTCTCGTAGTAGCCCTGTCTCCGTACCAGCGGCGCTGCGGTGTTGCCGCAGGTGCTCTGTCGCTAATTTATTCACGAGTATCACTTTGTGCCGCCGCGGCCCGGATTACCTTTATATGTTTACTCGCTCGCGTAATTATACGCCCTCACGAAACTTACCCGCCGACGCGAGTTTCATTCCACCCGCTATCTAGGTACCTACCCACCTGATGCTGTGATATAGCTAATAGGTACTGCATATTACCAACTTTAAAGCTTTGTTCGTATAAAGTTATGGAAACCACGGAACGATTGAAAAACAAAAAAGGTTTTAACATTGCTTATGTCAACATAAAGGCTGATTTACATGAGGACAGTTTCTCGAAGCGAGTCTCATGTTGTCTCTATCTTCACCGTCGAGAAAGACAAAGTCAGAACGAGACTCGCTTCGAGAAACTATCCTCGTGTAAATGAGTCTTAAGTAATGTGATGCTTCAAATTTAAAATTCTTCAAATTTAAATTGGCAATGCTTCATTGAAAAAAAAAACCGTTTTTTTTACTCTTTTCCCTCTGCGCGATGCAGGCTGCCTGGACGAGTTTGGAATGCAAAACATTTGCAGCCCCCGAAAGAGATTCTCTTTTCTAAGTATTAAAATTATTGCACTGAGCCTCTGTAGAGAACATTGTCTGACTTCCTCACATCTCACTGCATACATATAATTAACAACCATTTAATTTTATTGGTTATACTGAGCGAGTCACGTTGCCGAAACAAATACTAGATTACATGTTTTTTTCACGAATGCAAAAATCGACTTGAACCGTGAGCAATCGCAGACAGCGGCATTATCAATTCATTCGTTCTGAGTTCGACTGCGTCGCTTCCCGGCCGCAACCGCAGAATAATGAATTAATTCCATTAATCAGTCACGAGCAGCCTGCCGACGTGGCTTTCAGTTCACAGCTCATACAATTTGTTGAAGAGTTACTTTGTTTCAGTTTAAAGTTATAATAAAATAAAGTTAACGTTTTGAGGTGAACTATTGACATAAACAGGCTAGCAAACGTGGCTTTCTAAATTCTGACCAAGTCCAAAGTAATTGTTACCACAATTGATATAGCTTTAGGGCATAGTTTAGATGGTATATAACAAATCCTCGTATGGCCTTATTTTCACTGAAACATTTATGTGAAATGACATTTATAGGGTGTGAACGAATTCTTGTAATTCGTTAAAGCCACATGATCTACTACTGGTGTAGATTGACTATGCACGGGACTAGAATGACTAAAAAAAAAACTTGCCGTAATTTTAAGTGATCGTATCTAAACCACCTAATAAAAAATAAGCAAATAAAATCACAAACAAAAAAAATTCGATTGAATCTTTCGATGCAACTCACAATGATTGGAAGCACGGCGACACAACCAGCGGGCAAGACTACCGCGATATCGCTCTTTGCAGTCAGTTAACTGGGGGCTTTAAAATGACTCAGAAATGGATAACCATGTTGTTTTGATTTTCAAATATTCCCATTTAGATTTAATCTGTATCAGCAGTAGATCACGTGGTTTGAAGGAATTACACGAATTTGTTTACACACTTACATGAACTTTATTGTTTGCTAAAATCAAAAAAAAAATGCTGAAACACTTCCAGAACTCCAGATACCCGGAAGAAGTACCTACTTCAACTTTCTCCATTTGAATTTTTGGATCATACCTATAATAACTTAAAGCATTACAAAGCATGGAAATATTAATATAATTATTTTCAAAAACAAACCCATCAATATTTTAGAATAGCTAACACAAAAAGGTCACGTTCCTGTAGAAGTAAATCATTAAGTTTGCCAAGTCCTACAGCCAGGGAGCCAATCAGCTAACTTCAATATCGTTCGCAAACAGACCGAATCGATGTTAGCCAATGCGTCAACACACCCGGCTACCTTTGCGTCCTAACTAGACATTTGTTTATGTAAATCCGATGCGATATGGGTGTGAAATCGTCAAATAAGTAGATCCTTTAAACGAATTTATTATCCTTTAATCATTGTCCAAGATCTTTTTGAGTTTCAGTTTGTAAAATTCAAATTTCTATTGTATTGAATTTAGATTTTCGTAATTGATTTGATTTTAACACTCAATAACTCGACGGACCAATATCCGTCGGATCTTCTTCATAAAGTCAGTAAAGCAAAACGTATGAAAACATTAAAACATATTTTAATGCGTTATATAAACTTAGGTTCATCAAAAACATAATTCTATACCAGAGCGTCTCTATCGAGTGATCAAATAAACATAATCCCCAATTTAACTTTATAAAATTAATTTAAAATCGATCAGGGGCGAGCAAGCCAGGCGTTTGCTTCTCCAAGTTACAAATACTTTTTAATTTTCATCGAAAAAGTTAAAGGGTTGATAGATAGGTACCTATCTAAAAGCTTTTTCTTGGATGGCCTTTCTCGAAGTTAATCAGTTGTCGTCAGTTGGAAAGTTCTCAAATAACTAGCCTTAATTTTAACTGACTTGTACACTCTACAAAATTGCCCCCCTTGGCTATTTTTAAGTACCTAGAGGTGCAAAATATTTCAGCACGTTACTTAATAATAATTGTAGAACAACTTTAATTAATTAACAATGAACATAACATTTTCTTTTCACTTCTTAAAAGCCATACTTACTGCCATTTCAATGGCATCATATTAATTTATATACCTACGTAAAATAAAACATTCTCTGCGTAGTTGTTATTGTTACACATTGACATAAATCTCCACGTTCGAATGAACTGTATTTATTTAACACTTTAAAATACTTATTTAAAAAATAAATGATAATTATTTTAAATATCAATTACCATAAAAGCCTGATATAAAACCTGAGTGTCGCGAAGACGCGTCGCCTTCGGCATCGGCTGCTACAAGGGGCAAACTTTTCAATTACCGCCATGTCGTGTTACCCCGCAGCGGGTTAAATTAATTCTCTCCACTTCACAAAAAGATTCACCTTACCCCAAACCACCCCTGTGAACCGACATCGGCCATCCTAACGTTTTTCGATTTTTCCCTGGATATATTCCAGAACCCGACCCGTAACATGCTGACGTTTCGCAATATTTATTTTTAATTTAACGGTTCGCGCGCTAGATTTTGATTCTACAACGAGCTTACCTTTTTGAAGTCCTTTTGTGTTAAAAAGAGAATTTAAATGGTTGGTAACGAATTGAAACGAACCTTGCTCAATGTATTTTCTGGCAATGTAAAACAAGAACGGTTTATAATACGTTCAAGCAAATGATGATTCAATTAATTTAACAAAATTGTTGATACCTACTGAAATCTTTATAAGATACTATTATAATGTTTGTCACTTCTATTCGTAAAAATGTAACGTGTATAATTTATGAATGATCAGGTAATAGTCAAGCTTTATTGCACACTTAATATTCCACTCCAAATGAATATTTATTGATGTACAACCCGATGTTGCGTGTGGGGGCATCGGGAGCGTATCAAATCGACTAGATCGGTGCTTTTTGAGCGGTGTTCAGGATCAGTAACACGTGTTCACGCTCAGCCCAGTGCAGCGTGACCACACCCGAGGGGGACTGAACAAAGGGACGCCAATTGTACTATAATAGCTACTTCAGTTATGTTTGTGGATATTTATTACCTTTAATTACATTTTAAGTTAGTTTATATAAACTTGAAGTGATTCTTATAGACTTTGATCTTATATTGATTTTTATAAAATCTCTGAGTTTTTATACCCTGCGATTGGGTTCGAAATAGCTTTCTTTTTATATTTAGTGAGTGTTTGAATGTAACATAAATTGAAGATTTTTAAATTATACGTCTGCCTTAATGAAATTATTATTAGTTATTTAGGTGTTGGAGAATACTTGACAATAAAAATTTTAGAAACAATGATAATTTTTAAAGGCAATACGAGTATATCATTGAAAATTCCAAAGTAAGAAACTTCATTTTAATTGATTGACTCTGATTACTAAGTACTACTTACCTCAACATTTTATATAAATTTGCTTCCGTTTGTGTGTTATAAAATGTAAATTACCTACACATGTCTTCTTCCAGGTAGGTACTCGGCCTATTGATACGCGATTTGATAATGGTTGCGCAGAATAAAGGCTCGGTAGCTTTCGATCCGATTATGTGATTTATTCACCGCTTCCGTGTTTGTCTGGTGTCCTCCCGACCAACTAAAATATTGCCTATATTTTGACAGAGCAAGTGATTCAACCCTCGCCCCCGGGGGCGAATCTCACCCGTCTAATTTCATTTTAATGTTGTGCGTGAACAAATTATTGCACTGTCATAGCGAATAAAACTAAAATGTTTAATGGGATAATCTGTTGCATCTGGTTTAGGGGTTATTTTTTGTTCACGTTTACGTGATTCTTAATTAATTTTCGCGTTGAACGGTGGGTGGTTTAATTGCATTACACACGAATGGATTAGTCGAGGTTTATTGATGATTGTTTTTGTAGTTAAATTAAGCTTGGTTTATCCCAAATTATTAGATATTATTTTGAATGTAATTAACGTTATTGAAAATTCTAACACGTGTGCACACCGGGGAATGGAATACAATTTAATAAAACAATAGCGTGGTTATTAACGTTACCAACTTAAGACCGCTTTTTCAACGGAGCTTTTATAAATTGCATGAAATGGAAAAACTTTTTAGTCCATCTGTAAACTTTATGCTGTACAGAACAAAGTTATTTATAGCGGTGAAATAAAGCGATGCGCTGCACTCCCAACTTGCTCAGTTCTGAAACAGGCTCGACGTTCAAAAACCGCAACGGTAACTTTGCGTCAACTTTTTGAGGAGACACAATTTTGTTGTTCTCTTCGCCTACTATCAATACTCTATGTATTATTTTACTTCAATCGAGTTCAGCTGCTTTTGTTGGGACATTTATAATTCCTGTGACCTTTTACAGTTAAATTGGTTGGATGAGTAGGTAAGTATATGATGTTTAAATTCACCAACATCTTAAACAAACAAACGAACTACCTGTAAGACCTAGGATTTGGACATTTAGACCCCTCTCACCTAGTTTGTCCAAAATAATAGCTATAAATGATAAATGTAGAGATTTTATTCTTGTAATTATAAAGAAAACCATTCCATTATTTTAGTATGATATTATTATTTTCAGTCTACTCGTATGTACAACATATTGACAGGTGTCATATTAGAAATAAAAGCAAATGTAGGTGCGTAGGTACGAGAAAACCTAATGTCATCTCGACATTGTTGGACATCTATTATACGAGATGTTTGTCCGGGACCCGGGCGGACCCCGCAGGGTGGAAGGTGAATAAAAACCTGGATATTTCTCATATTTATGTCGGTGCACTCGAAAATATTCCCTGAGGTCGGTACTTGTAGCTGGCTAGCTTTAAACAGATAAGTTCTCTGAGGCGGTTGCGGTAAGGAGCAATTTCGCGCGCAGGTGTGCCGGAGCGTGGGACATCGCCCACCTGACGCGCCCCCTCTGCCTCTTCGCTGCCCTCCGCCCTCTCTGGCTCGTTAATGATGATGTGCTCAGCCAGCAGACTATTTCACTTCTGAATACATCTTTCTCACTTTTGATACTCTGTCCCTGTCGGGCCGCTCGCCGTGCTCGCCCCATCCTCTTCGTTCGCCGTTCGCCTGGTCGCATCCACCTAGTCAATTCGGCAAACGCGTATCTACTTTGTGTCGGAAATGTAATGGAACAAATGCGGCTGGAATTAACGTCGGAACGAATGTCGGGACACGGGGTCGTTCTCTCGTCGGATATTTTCCACGCGATGATTTTGATGTGCAGCTATGAAGCGGTAATAATGTTTGCGGCAAATAAACATTAGTATATTTATTTGTCTTTCATGTCTTTTTGAACCACTTTGCTCAGCTAATACCTACTAAGTATAAGGCATGAAAGAAAGGCACTAAGTTGTAAATTGTTAGAAGACTAACACATTGGCAGGCCTACAGTTTTCTATGCTAATTGCCTCAAAAACGGTTAATCCACCATTAGACACATTATCTATTTGATTGTACTCAAATAATTTGTCTAAGTAAACAATAACTTTTTTAACATTTCACCAAATAAAATTCTTAATATATTTACCCTTGCCACATTTTCCTCAATAAATCTATTTGTAAAGCCTATGATGCAAAAAAAACAGGTTGTTTAACATCTTGATCCGCGTTGGTATTATCATGGCAGAGCGGGGCTTGCCTCTTGGCGGCAAGTCGGCAACTTCTGCTAGTCATGGTGCTTGAATGAATCACGCGGCTAACCTCGCTTGGAAACCACATTTGATATGATCATTTCATTAAATATTTCTATGGAAATGAAGATTTTAATTCTATGATACTACATATAGGAATGGAAATGACAACTTAATAACTTATTTATCTTATTGGTATATTCTACTGAAGCTACAGGTATGTTTTATTTTGTTATTTTTCCCATAACTTATACGAGTATGAAAATACTTAAATGATCTTAAAATACTCTAGATCAGATACAATACCGTGCATAAAATCGGCAACTTTTTGCGAATACGTCTTATCAAAAAAAAAACTCAAAAAAAAACTTCTTAAGAACTGTCATTATTCAACATGTACACCTGAAGGTACTCCTAGTTAATGACTTAGTTAACACACTTGTTAGTTATGTAAGTGCGTCTTGGTTATGCCTGTTCAGTCAATAAACCTTTTGACCGCTCACCAATTCGGCTTCGTGAAGCTTTCATGAGGCAGGCGGGTGGCCGGGATTATTGGGTCATTAATCATGCCCCACACCACGCCACCTCCTCAGGGTACGTGTCTGCCCGACCAGAGTAGTGCTCGCATCTATCGATAAATAAGGCTAATACTTGCCTAAGTTTTTCTTTGTTGCTCGTAAGGTATCAAAGTTGGCGTTTCTAAGAACTGGTATAATAAATTTTATAGTGATAGCACGGTGTTTATGAAAGCACGCTATGGTTCATATTTCTTGTATAGAATTTTATGTAAGTCCCGCTTTTTTAAATCTCGAAGCTCAATCAGGTATGAAGCAGATCAAATATCAACATCTAGCAACTAGCAGAATTGAATAGGAAAGATTTTTTAAACTGCTAATCTGTAATTATTAGTGTATTGCAGAACACCTGTACCTATTTTTGTACCTATGATCCACAATAAATACATTGATTGATTGATTGATTGAATTTTTATGATGCTAGGAATTATCTGATTTTGAAGCGCATGATGTAGGAATTTTTGCTACATCATGCGCTTCAAAATCAGATAATTCCTAGCATCAATAAGAAATTCAAAACTTCACATGTAACAAAAACTTTACAATCCATTTTAAGTAAAACCACATTGAGGTGCAGTACATCACTACGATATCGACCGCAGAACTCCATCTACACGGGCAGTAACGTCGTACAGCAAGTACATTATAGGTAACCTACCCACTGCCGGCTCCTCGCCACCCAACAATATTGGTATGAGTTGCTCGTAACAAATGCTTCACACCTCACTGGTGCACGGATAAAGTGCAGGGTATTACAAGTACTTTTGCAACATATAGGTCACGAGTGTATCGCAACATTTCAAATTCAGATTTTAGATATTATGATGTGTTGTTTGTTCAAAACTAGATGAATAAAAATATCTTTAGATTAAATAACTTTAATTCTGTATACTTATAATAGTAACAATGAATTAAATGTCGGGGAGGAGTTTCATGCCCAAATGACAACCGAAACTTTTATTCGACTGCGTTTGGCGTTCATACCTTAAAAAGCACCCATTTTTATAAAAAAAACAACTGTTTTAACGTCAGCAATTTCACAAAATGCCAAATTAAAATGTAGTGAAAGTAATTGACGTCCAACCGCCAATGCCTCGCGGGTAATAAATAACAAATACTTTTTGTAACAACTACCTTTTTGAAAAACATGTTTTGTTTGTTTTCAATTCGGTGAGCGAGGGGCTTGTCGCTGATACATGTTTGAAGTTAAATCTCCCTTTTAAACGCTACCAATGTGATTCACTGTGCGCCTTTTATACGAGCTTAAGCGATGGAGACTTAACTTCTTTTTGAGCTTTATATCTTTAACTTAAACGATATTTATACTTTTGATGTTTATGAATGATTGAGGACTTCACATTAAGTAGGTATCTTTGGGTTTTTAAAGATTAGGTTTTGATATATTGTCGATAAAAAATATAATAAATGCAGATCTGCTATTGCAGAATTCCTTAATCTAGTCAATAGAAAAAGTTATTAATTTATTGAAAAATTATAGAACTGCAGGATTTTTTTTACCATAAAGATTTTATTTTCATTAATTTCGTATAGTGTCTACAAAATATCTGCTTGGTATTGTTGCTGTAAGATTAGATAAGATTGTAAGATTCCGTTTTGTATTTTTCTACTGAACAGTGGCTGCCGCATGACATATTTTTAGTAACTATTGATTTTGGCAAAGGGAATTATAGTCTTTGGATTTTGGAAATCCCCGCTGAGCTTTTTGTTGCCGGCGCGTCGTAGCATATCGCTACGGCAGCTACGGCAATGCACAACTCCATACATTTTCTTCATAATGATACATAATTATGATGTAATACATACATGATGACTTACTGCATCTCGTACTGCATTTTATTTACTGAATAAAAAAATAACCTAAATTTTATTTTATGAACCACAAAACTATACTTACTTTGGAGTCATCAGGTCATGAAAAACTTGTTATACATTTCGCCTTCACTTAATTAAAATCTCGCTTATCCGCGTCACACTGGAAACTGAGCCCCTTGGCTTAACCGACCCTAAATATCAACGATTAGTAAATATATACCTTACAGTCAGATCATAAAGTCCATTTCGGGTTATTAAAGGTTGGTTAGGGAAGCCGATGACGTCGAGAAAAAAAGCACGTGTTCTATTTGGGATTACATGCGCCCCATAAACAAAAGGTTAACATTGCATCAGTTACCCTGACACTACGGTACACGCGATGTGTTTTATTTATGCGTTTTATGAAACAAAAGACTATAGCTATTGAAGTTTGAAATATTTTTCATTTTCATGGTGTTGTTGGGTAATTTTTCAATGAGCCATAACCACGGAGTATTAGAGAAACCATAACTAACAACTTTTCAAAAACATTGGAAAGGTAAATTAAGGATTCCGTAACTTGACTTCTGTCTTTTCATTCATATCTATGTACGGGATAATCGACTGGGTAGGTTTTATATTGTAATATTTACCCTCAGATCATTATGAAAAATGCTTCCGTTTGTACCTGTGGAGAAACTATGGTGTGGTGTTCCTCCAACCAAAGGGAGGATCCTCCAACCAGGCGGAGTCTTGTGCCTGGCGGGCTACTGCCCGACGGTTGATGTTGGGAGGTTGTATATATACTATCTGCGTATTAAATCTTGATTGCGCGATGTAGGATAGTTCGCATGTGGCGAGATAGCCACATACCTATTGCTACGTAAATAATGTACGTAACAGTACCTAATTCTACAAATGCAAAGCTACTGACTTAATTTATATGTTAAAATAATATAAATAAAAGGATAATGTTAATCCTATTACTAAAGGATAAAGGAGGAGTGTTAGGAAAATGCGTAAGAGTCACTAATTCCCTAATAAGCCATTCTAGAATCGCCATTTAAAATTTAAAGTCCCCACTTACGTACGTAGAGGCCGTCAGCTATCAGAATAGTGCGTCCGTCAGCATTTGTATCGTCAACTAAGCCGCGTAGACGGTACCACTACACAGTTAGATGCAGAAGGTTCGTTAAAATGTCATGATAGGATGGTTACACACCATGCCTCGGAGAACACGTTAAGCTGTCGGTCCCGGGTGTTATAAGAATACCTATGACAGTCGTTACTGGTAGTCAGAACCCCGTCTAAACTTAGGACATCGGCATTGCCCAGTACCTAACTGGGTTGCGGAGGTCTGATGGCAGTCGCTCCTTGTCAAATACTGCGAAGTAAAATGATTAGACTGGAAGCTGACCCCAACATAGTTGGGAAAAGGCTAGGCAAATAGGATGATCCCACACACAAATGACAAACAAAATAGATAGGCAGATACTTCGCTGGCGAGGAAGTAACTTGAGATTACCGTGTGTTTGCCTGGAGCCCTCCACGATTAATTTATTAATCCACGAGTCTAGACTCGTGGAGGGTCTGCGAGAGTGCACCGAGTCGTCTCTCGGCGCTCCCTGGGCAGTCGGTACTAACTAGTCGCGGTATTAACCTCGCTGACTGGCTAATCTTTTCACCACGGCATGAGCTATTCTCAAATAGCTCGTATCGACACGAAAGAAAACTGTGAACTGTGCGACAAAAACTGTTCCACTTTAGGTTGAAAACATTCACTTATTTGAACTGCAAGTCGCCTTTCACATTCATTAAGAGCCATGTCGGACCGGTCGAATAGGTAAGGCTGAACACGTAGGACGTGTTCAGCCTTACCTATTCGTTAGTGAGTTATAGAAATAGACATTTATACAGGATGTCCCTGGAAGTATGGATCAAATCGAATATGGGCGTGGGCAATTTCATTTTCAAACTTTTTAACCCTGAGAATGTCGGTGCAATTTTTAGGGTTCAAAAGTTATGACCAATTATTGTTTTTTTTTTCAATCACTTCGCATAGAAAAAAATAATAAAAAAACTATCAGACCTATCATTTTTTTTTCAGGACTTTGGCGAACAGTAGGCATTTCTTGTGGTAATACTTTTACGCAGCTAGAAAACATGTGTTCAATAAGAAAAAACATTTACCTACTGCAAAGGCTTTTTTGGTCTGGCAAAAATTTTACTCAAGTTTTTACTACTACAAGTTATGAAATGACCTTGCCCACGTCCCTATTCGATTTGATCCATAGTTCCAGGGACACCCCGTATAAGGGTTCCTCGTCCATGGATAGAAGTGAGTCTTCTGTTACTCCGTCTTTGGTGGCAGTTGGCACTAGGCAGCGGTGGTGGCGGCGCGGGAACGCAGCGTATGCGCCGACATGTGCGGGCACAATAGCCGCATTCTCATGGACTCAGCCTCGTTAAGCTGATTGCGTGACGTCATCCCTACACAGGCTCCATGCACATTGGATATGCAGTTAAAACTGTTCGCTTTGAGATTTTGACATGAAAAAGAAAATACAGCTATTAAGTAGACGTAATAATAGGTATATTTGCTTTATCGAATGATGTGAAACTTAAATGAACTCGTACCCTGAAAATAATAATTATAGATAATTACGATTTCCACGTATACTCATATTCACATTTATGATTAGTTACGGTTTACTCACAGACTCACAGTCGAACTACGACTCGCGACCTCGCCGCTTGATCAGCTCATGATTAAGGACTCCGATTGGGTCCGAAACTAGTCGGGCAATCCCGAAAAATGCACGTGAGTAAACCGTAACTAATCATAAATACGAATGTGTATAACGAAAGTTATAATAATAAAATATACTCATATTGTTCGTAAGTACGAATTTACTATAGTAAAATATATTTTAAATGAATTTAATATTCATTCTGGTCAATGTCGATTTAATCCACATTACAAAAAGGGCTCTACGTAAAGACTCTTACAATATAATTTATTTATCAACCCACCTGTTTATTCCTTTTTGCAAAGGCACCGATCTATAGGTACATATCTATGCTCTGTTCAACGAAAAGATTAACCCTGACATAGCGGTCACCTCGCAAATTGTAGCCGTAAGGAGAACAATATCGAAAAAACGTAAACACCATCATCAAAAACCGAAAAATAGCTACTTATATTATCAAAGTGTTTTGGTTTTTTGAAATATTTGATATTCTTTGTATGGTAACGTTTTGTAAAAAAACTCCAGCACTCACATTACGTTGAAAAGGATAAGGGTAAACAAAGTAACTTCAAAATAACCTTTCTATGTTAGGCTGGTATTCCACTTATCAAATACTAGCTTTTGCCCGCAGCTTCGCTTGCGTGAAATTTTGAACCCGATAAGTGACGATTTTCCATACAAACTTTCATCCCCTATTTAATTCCCTTACAGCGGTTACGCACTGCATCCGATCCGAATCCGTGAAAATACGTTCCGAAGTAGCCATAGAACTATTTGTATGGTAGTTTACGCACTACATGCGGCATCCGTCATCCGATTTCTATCCGTCATCCGTGAGTCTCCAATTCGGAAGAAATATTGACGGACCGAAGTAGCCGTAGTAATGTTTGTATGAACGCTTTCGCACTACCTCGGATTCAAATCGAACGCCAAATGGATATGCCAAAGATGGCCCCTGAATTGTTTAAATTTGGATCAGAGATCGGATAAGTGCGTAAGCGATATCCGAATTCGGTCCGAGATTTTTACTCTAGATCGGTATTTTCACGGATTCGGATCGGATGCAGTGCGTAAAGCAATATCCGTATTCGGTCCGAGTTTTTTATATCCGTATTTTCACGGATTCGGATCGGATGCAGTGCGTAATCGCTCTTAGGGGTTGAATTTCGAAAAATCATTCCTTATTCCTTGTCTACATTATAAAGGGAACCTCTGTGCAAAATTTCAGCTTCCTAGGTCCAAGGGTTTGGGCTGGGCGTTGATGAGTCAGTCAATCAGTCAGTCAGGACCTTTCTTTATATTTATATAGATATTTGTCTAATATTCGTTTGATCAAAGAAATTGTGCATTTGATCAAAGAAATTGGATGATTTTAATTAAGAATTTCAAAGAAAATAAATTTGATCCAATATTCGACATTGATATTGGACAAAGATATTTGATAAATGGAATACCAGGCTTAGGTACATACTTTCCAAATAAACGACTATTGCAATAAACAAAAACTAGCGTAACTTTAACAGCCCTAATAAAGGTGTTCTAAAAACAAAATAATCAGCAACTCATCGGTCAAAGGTCGCGGCCTATGAGCACGGACCACGATGCACATTATACAAAGGTAGGCGAGGCGCGAACGATCCCGGCTTACCGAGGGATCGCCAGCGAATAAGCGGTTCATGGCTCTATAATCCGACGTGTAAAACAACTACCAAGTTACATGTAGTCAAATACTTTTATTATGGCTCGCTTTAGTGAATACAAATCGAATTTAAACAAGCAAAATGATATGTAACTTTAAAGTCGGATCCGCAGCGCCAATTTTCTAACATGTTATTGTGTTTTTGCTAACAAAACTGTTAGGCCACGCCCTTATTCGGTTAGTCAATGTTATGTGTCTGTTTGCAAACACGAAAACACGGCGCAGCGGACCCGGCTTTTTCCTTTTTTTTTGTCTTTTCAGATGATCTGCATTTGGACTGCAAGCTAGCTTCAAAATTGCAGTTTGTGTGCGGTTTCGGTGCAGTTGATGCAAACTGTAATTTTGTAGCTAGCTTGCAGTCCAAATGCAGCACGTCTAAAAAGACCCTTAAGAAAGACGTCATCAGCAGCTTTGTGCGGGTAGATGTCGTTTATCGCGTATTCCGCGTTTTTAAAGTAGCCCATGTCCTTCTCCGGGTTCTAGACTACCTCTGTGCCAAGTTTCATCAAAATCGGTTCAGTAGTTTGGTTGTGAGACAGAGTTACTTTCGCATTTATAATATTAGTACCTGTGTTTAAAACAGTAGGTTAGTCATCATCATCATGAGTAGTGTCATCAGAAATTAATTGTTATATTATATACTTTGAATTCAGATTGTAAAGATACTATATCTAAATGACTTCAATTTATTAAGCTGTTATAAACCTGAGTATAAAAATTATATTAAAATATAACTACAATAGTTATTATCTGTACCTACTCAGCGATTAGATTAGATATAATTTACGTAGAGAGGAGGTAGAAAGAGGTACTTCTATTTTTTATCTTGGGCTAGGGTTTGGTTTTATAATTCTCAAACCTATAAAAAATGTTTAAGAAACCTTATACTAAAATATTCTTGGCGCTTATTACTTATTCGCTATTACATTAAGGTACTAACTTGGGATAAAGAATAAAATTATGTAGTAGATGGGTTATACAGATTTAATTGAAAAACACCAACAACCTCTTAAGGGGTCATTGTACTCATCACTTTGAACAACTTTTACTCATCATCATCTGCCTAGCTTTTTCCCAACTATGTTGGGGTCGGCTTCCAGTCGAACCGGATGCAGCTGAATATCAGTATTTTACATGGAGCGACTGCCTATCAGACCTCCACAACCCAGTAACTGAGTAATACGATACTCTTGGTAAGACTGGTTGTCAGACTTTCTGGCTTCTGACTAACAGTAACGACTGTCAAAGATCTACAAATGACAACCGGGACCAACGGCTTTACGTGCTTTCCGAGGCACGGAGGAAACTCGCTATGGTAAATGGTCACCCATCCACAGACCAACCTCGGCAAGCGTGGCTTAACCCGGAAGATCGGTCTATGCGGCTGTAATTATTTAGCCACGAGCTCCTCTTATGAACAACTTTTACTATGGGATAAAATCTGAAATCGCGAAAAAAAAACCGATGTTCCCTACATTTATGTTCGCTTAGCCCGTCAAAATGTAGGGAAAAGCGGTTTTTTTTTCGCGATTTTAGATTTGGTCCCATAGTAAAAGTTGTTCATAATGATGAGTACAATGACCCCCTTAAGATGTTGTTGGTGTTTTTCAATTAACCCTGTATAACCACTCTGTACGCTATAGCAAAAAGTGGTTCTTCGGTAACAACTACGCCTATTGCTCATGTGAAAGTATTGTTCTGAATTAAGCTTACGGATTTTACTGTGATTTCAAACACAATTCTGAATAGGGACCAGTGGCGTAGGGTGAAATTTCTTAAAAGGGAAGCCGGACCAAAAAATGCTTACCTTGCTCAAGTGTGATGCGTGATTTCCAGTAACTACTCGTTTCGAAAGGGAAGCCGATAGGAATCGAGTTGTATGGAGCCTTCGCCACTGATAGGGACGTACTAAATGCCTACGCTTTGGACTCTTCCGAGGATATAACACATTCAATATGACTTATTAGAAAACTTTAAAAAAAGTAAAAACCGACTTCAAAGAAATACTAAAAGGAGTAAAATAATTACCATAATATAAAATTAACAGTTTCAGAAGTCGGTGGCTTCTATTTGCTTCAGTGTAGAGTTGCACCGACTTCTGAAACTGTTAATTTTATATTATGGTAATTATTTTACTCCTTTTAGTATTTCTTTGAAGTCGGTTTTTACTTTTTTTAAAGTTTATTTTTTATTAAATACGTTTTAGTGTCATAATTTTAACCCCCTCCTTCATAACCCTTCTTTTTGGCTTTGACGTAGTCGGGCATAAAAAGTCCTTTCCAATGATACCTTACACGATATAATGAAAACATTCCAAAGGGGGGGAGGGGAGGACACGCACCCCCTCCTCTTTTCAACTAGTCAGTTCCCAACAGCAAATATAAACAAAGCAATATTAGTAATTTGAGAATTTTGCTTTGATCCGATGAGGAGTTCCGTTCCATATCTCTGAAGTTCATGGTCTGATCATAACAAAATTTAAATGGGACCAATCGGGAAGTATACCCTTTCGAAGAAAAAAAGAATTTTTCAAATCGGTTCATAAATGACGGAGATATGAGGTAACACACATAAAAAAAAAAAAAAATACAACCGAATTGAGAACCTCCTCCTTTTTGAAGTCGGTTAAAAAGGGTTCTTATCACAGTTCAAATGTTAAGAGGAAGGTTTGCGATCGTGAGAACTTATTTTAGAACCCACACTTCGACATTTCTACTAATACAGCTGCATCACACAATGCAGTAGTACACATACCGAAAAACAAAAGCGCACCGAAGGTTTATATTGTGGCGCGCCGGGTTAAATAAACCTTCAGTGCGCGTTCGCTTCTGAAGGACTAGTAAGTATGTTGCAAAAAACGCGCAATGTATTAGCTATTTATTCACCGCACCGGGAGGCACGCGTGCCCATAGTATTGGATGTCGTGAACAAAGGGTGGGGTCACAGTGTAATCGGTATTGACAGATTTAAACTTAGAATAATTACTGTAATATATTATTGTTGATTTTCTGTATTTCTATTTTCGAATATAATGACTTAATGACACATAATTTTTGTTTGGGAATATTTTAGGGTATGTAAATGTTGCGAGGGAAGATGAGAGCCAACATAAAAATGAAAACGAGATAATGTGTGATTGATTTGTAATGAAAAACAATTAATGTACATTGTATAACTCAATTACTGGGTATAGTAATTTTTTTTTCTCAGTTTGGTATTTTAAAATTATGTTTTATTATAAAAAAATTATACATCTTAGGGCCGATTTTTCTATAGTCAGATAAATTTTATACAAGGAATAATTATGACTGTTTGACATATTTTCTATACAAAAGCTGTCAAAACGTCAAACTTATTCCCTAGATAAAAGTTATCTGACGATTGAAAAAATAGCCCTTACTACATACAAAAATGAATGCTTAATATTTTTTTTTTTTTTAATTAAGTATTTTATTTATTTATTGCTTGGCGCTTGGGGCTGCTGACATCAGATAAAACATTTTCGCTGTTCCGTTTCTTTGATTTTCTTTCAGATTCTCGTTTTTTAATTGCCCCAATCAAATAATTGGGCTCATTTATTTCCATTTTTCTGTCTAATCTTGAATCTGTTATTTCCGGAAGCATACAATCAAGACAAAACTTTTGTAATTTTCTTTACGTTTTCCCATTTCTATCTGAAATAGTAATATTATGCAGAAAAATATATTAACAAGAAATAGAGAACCCTTCAGCTGACAAGCTATCAAACGTCAAAATTGGCAAGTCTGCCCACGGCCTTGACGTAGCCATGAAACGTGGTAAAATAAGGAAATCATTATACTAATAATAAGTGAAAAATATATATAAATATATAAAACTCACAATTATATTCGGACACAGTGTCCGAATTGACATATTTTAATTTCAATATTTTTTCACTGATGATTCGGACACCAATAATAAAAGCTGTTTTGTACAATCAGATAAAAACTTTCAACGATACCTTAATAATTGTGGAAATTCGTCCTCCGCCCAGCCTATAGTTATAAAAACAGTTTTTAACCGGATTATAACTAAAGCAGCCGATTTTAATAAATAATATTATAAACCCGCATACATAGATAGATAGATACGCGCCTTGGCAGTCGGGTAAATAAAGATGGGGTATTCCTCAAAGCGCAACCACTTTGAACCGCACCAAAAGTATTCCTTGAAACCCACCAACGATGAAACATAGAGCAGAGCACGAAGGATTCGTGATAAATTATATCGATAGACGTTTTAAAATTCAACTGTTGTTTATTTATTAAAACTACCCGGAAAGCAGAAATGAACTGGAACTAGGTGCTTAAGCGACTTACCTCCGGTTTCTGAATTAAATTCGGGATAAGCAATACTTAAGTAGTATTTGAGTACTGGGTTGTCAAAAAGATGCTTTAAAATACGTCATATTTTTGACAACTCCGTATTCAAATGTTACTTAAGTACTGCTTGCTTATCCTAGAATTCTTAATTCAGAAACCGGAGGTTACTACTTAGCTCAATAATGGTAAAAATACAGGTTTTGAAATTGAATCAATTGTTGTTTTGAAAAGTACCAGGGTGACAGAAATTAACAGAAAATAGGCGCTTAGACGATCTGACTAAGTGACAGTGACCTATAAGGTAAGATATATAGGACAGTTTTAAGTTTTCTATCTTATTTATAAAAGAATTATAACGAATACTTTATATTCCTCTTTGTGTTTAATCGTTGGTGCACAACTTAGTGACATCGTTTAGGCGCCCATTTTCTGTTCATTTCTATCACCCTGGTACTTTTGAAAACGACAAATGATTCAATTTCAAAGCCTATATTTTTACCATTATTGGGCTAAGTAGTAACCTCCGATTTCTGAATTCAGAATTCAAGATAAGCAATACTTATGTAGTATTTGAGTACGGAGTTGTCAAAAAAATACTTTAAAATCCATCATTTTTTTGACAACTCTGTACTCAAATGTTACTTAAGTACTGCTTATCCTAGAATTCTCAATTCAGAAACCGGCGGTAATTCGCTTAAGCACCTAGTTGCAGTTCATTTCTGCTTTCCTGGTAGTTTTAATAAATAAACAATAAGGGCAGCTGAATTTTAAAACGTCTATCGATATAATTCACTACGAATCCTTCATGCTCTTCTCTATGTTTCATCGTTGGTGCGTTTCGAGGAATACTTTTGGTGCAGTTCAAAGTGGTGAGTCCACAAAGCTATTTATTACTGAAAGATGCCACCTTAAAGCCACAAATAGTTTTTTTGGTAACGCTTTTTTTGCCACAGATTAAAACTTTTTATCTGACTGTACTAAAAAGCTTCAATAATTTGATGGTGTCCGAATATTCAGTGGAAAAAATATTGAAATTAAAATGTGTCAATTCGGTCACGTGTCACGGTCGGTGAAAAAATGCAGTCATGTCACGACACTCGCAACCCACCCTAATGCCTTGTGCGTAGATGTTTTTGAGAGCTCGGCTCGAATTACAAACGGACGTGCTGTCACCTTGGATTCTAGGATGGCACTGAAAAATTTTCGCGTGCGTACTCTTTTATAAAACAAATTACGGGAGAGTATTGCTCCATACTAAAATGTATGGGGAACGGAAAACAATTTCCGTAAAAAATTAACAATGTTGAGACGTAGATTACTCTCATTTGGTTTGATTTATTAAAATAATAAAACGGTAGACGTGTTATACATACTTTCGTGTCACGATTAAACTAAATAGATTTTTATATATTCCTTTAAAATTAAGTAAATTCTGCAAATAGAAAAGGTCGATTTAGACGTTTTTGAGGGAATTTAACATTTTTTTTTCTCGAAATTAATGATGATTTCGCAAATATCTCGCGGTGAAACTGTTGGCACATCTATTAAGGTTCTTCATTATTTTTTTTACGTAATTCCATGCGGAGAGTTTATAGAAATTTCGAAAACAGTAAGTGCCTTTTCAGGTGTTTCTTAAGGACTCTCCTCTTAATGATTGTGTATATTTCTGTGTACGATATTGATTGTATTTGGCAATTCATAACAGCGCGTCCAGTTCAGCTACAATTCTCAATAAACATCAATGTACTTAAATCTCTATCTTTTGGTTCCCTGAAAGCATTAAGCAAACCAAAGGCTTATTTTCTGTCTATAGATCCCTCGTTTTGGTAAACTTATAATATTCGGTGGCATAGCGAGCTTGAAAGCTGTATTAAAAAGACACAACATTCTCAGTATTCAGTAATCTCTACATAATATAAAACAAAGTCGCTTCCGGCCGTCTATACACATAGATCTTTTAAACTACGCAACGGATTTTGATGCGGTTTTCATCTTAATTTAGGTAATATCTTCCGGAGAGTTTTAAGCTATAAAACGTACCCGAGCGACACCAGGACGGATCGCTAGTTTTCTTTAAATTTAAAATTTTGTACTTATTTCAGAACAGGCGAAGTAATTCTCAATACCTATGAATCGAGCGCCTAACTAAGCGAATTCAAATCTCATCGTGATAAAGAATTCGGCTATCCCAAAACAAAACGGCATCTATAACGCCACATGCGAACTACGCAACATACCGGTAGTGTAGACGACTACAGCGAAATTAACGACAACTCTCATAGATGACAGTTCCTACATCGCGCTATCATGATTTAACACGCAGATAGTATAAACTACGTGTCCCAAAATTCAACGATAAGCGCACCAGGGGGTGGACCTGCTCATGACTACTAGGGTTTCTGCTCGAGAATTCTCGAGCCGAGAAATGTCGAGAAATCATGCCAACTTCGAGACGCGAAAAAATACCTCGAGAATTCGAGAACTCGAGAATTCGAGAACTCGAGAAATCAAAGATTTTCTTTTATTACTTTAAAATTGCCTTAAAAGTTACGTAATCTTTGCATTCTGGATTCTGAACGTTCACCTTACGATACACGAGTAAGCGAGGCAAGCGAACAAACACTTAATGTACCTACAACTCCAAGTACTCTTATTATAATGTGACATAAAACGTCAAATAAAAATTAACTGTGAGATAAACTCCGTTCATTTATTATTGGGTTTCTGAATACAAAATCGAGACTAGATAACTATCCAAACAATAAGTAAGTTTGTAAATTGACCACTAGATGGGGTCTCTTTTTAAAGCCCAGCTAAATATACTTTTCTCGCTTTAAACTTTACATCTTTAAGCAGATTTTCATTGAAACTTGGGGCCTAGTTTCAATGAAAATCTCCTCTAGTATATGCAATGATTTTAAAACTAACCATTACATACATCTAATATAAAATTTAAATCACAATATTTTCTCTTTGTTATTTTTAATCATAGCAATAACACAATAAAACTATAAATAAAACAAAAAAATAAAACAAAATAAGTAGGATTTTAAATGAGCTCGTGGCTAAATAATTACAGCCGCATAGACCGATCTTCCGGGTTAAGCCACGCTTGCCGAGGGTGGTCTGTGGATGGGTGACCATTTACCATAGCGAGTTTCCTCCGTGTCTCGGAAAGCACGTAAAGCCGTTGGTCCTGGCTGTCATTTGTAGATCTTTGACAGTCGTTACTGTTGGTCAGAAGCCAGAAAGTCTGACAACCAGTCTTACCAAGAGTATCGTATTACCCAGTTACTGGGTTGTGGAGGTCTGATAGGCAGTCGCTCCATGTAAAATACTGATATTCAGCTGCATCCGGTTCGACTGGAAGCCGACCCCAACATAGTTGGGAAAAGGCTAGGCAGATGATGATTGTAATTTATAATATTGGGCAGTAAAGTTTATTTATATCTGAAAGAAAAATATTCCTTGGCTAACGTACCTATTTGTGGTGTAAATGAATAGGTTCTAGGGCAGGATTGGTAATTTCACAAAGATCTTAGTGACTTAGCGCCCTTGTTAAATTATATCTCATGTCAAACTCTTCATCCGTGAACTTTTCGGATGGATTTCTTCGATGCCTTTTAATTGGTACTGATATATTTGAAATAGGCTCCAGCACTTCCAAGTCAGACTCCGATGAACTACTCGAGTCCATTTCGCTAGGAGTCCAATACTCACTATCCAAAATAAAATACTAATAATAAATCTCCAAATACTCTTGTTATAATATGATATAAAACGACAAATAAAGTTCTGGAACCGATAAACGCCCCAAATTGGTCAGTCAAGCAGTTAACTTGACTGACCAATTTGGGGCGTTTGAATAGTTAGTTATAGTTTGAACTAGGATCATCTTCTGACTGGGGTGTCCAGAAACGCAATAATTATGTCAGTTTATCGAACCAATAGCGGTAGAATAGATAAACTACGGTTAGGACTAACTCAGAAACCGGAAAAATAAGTTATCTGAAGTTTGAACTAGGGTTAACTTCTGACTGGGGTGTCCAGAAACGAAATGAGTCAGTTTATCGTAATAATAGCGCTATCAAACAGATAAACTACGTTCAAGAGTACCCCAGAAATCGGCGTAAGCTGATTTTTTAAGGTTTTTAAAAAATTCTCGAAAGTCCCGAGAAACCCGAGAAATCGGGCTCGAGAATTCTCGAGACCCGAGAAAAAAAATATGTCGAGAAAACAGAAACCCTAATGACTACCTACTCGAGAAAAGAAAAGAAAAAAATACATCAATTTTTTTTTATTACCTTTCTTGCTAAAAATATTTTTATATGATAAACTACTACGCAGTAATTAGTTGGCCCCAATGATAATTCAATTCCCAAGTTTACAAATACTCGTTGACACCGCTGACTGTACCTATAAAATTTCCGATGTTTACTCTCATTAAAGGAAACTCCTATAATAGGGAAGATATTTAATATCACAGTGTTACCCAAAGGAGTCGGGGAAAAGAAAGAAGTCCTTCGAAAATTGATGAAAATGAGTTTGATTGATTTTTGTGTAAAAACTACAGGCATTCTGGGAGTTTTAAGAGATTTGGTGAATAGCAGTGCTACTTAGGTTGCCGATACAAAAAAAAAACAAAAATATTTGAAAAATTGTAGTCATGGTAGTTAAAATTATCATAAGGGGTGTCAATTTTCGAACGAGTTCAATTTCGGAACTTCAAAAAAAATATGGTTTTCTTTTATTTCTTTATCTCTAATAGTCATGAGCAGAGCAGGTCAACCTTCTGGTGCCCGCTTATCATTGAATTTTAGGACACGTTGTATACAACCGCTCAAAATTAACCTGGCTAGTAGCCCGCCAGGCACAAGACTCCGCCAGGTTGGAGGATCCTCCCTTTGGTTGGAGGAACACTTTACCTCGTTCCTTCACACAGTTATAGCCTAGCGTTAATCCACACAGTTATAGGCTTGCCTTCCATACAGGCTGGTCTGAGTTCGATCCCGGCCTGCATGCATCTCTGAATTTTCAAATTCAGGAATGGATTAGAATTTGAAAGATTATCACTTGCATTAATGGTGAAGGAAAACATCTTAAGGAAACCTGCGCTTAAGAGGGCTCCAAAAAGTTCTCAATGGTGTGTAGTCCGCCAATCGGCACCGGCCAGTGTGGTGGACTAAAGCTAAGTTCTTCTCATTCTGAGAAGAAGCCCATGCCTGGTAGAGGCACAGTAACAGTCTCCTTTTCTTTTAGGATAGCATATGAATTCGGTAACAAGCTAGGTCTTGATTACGAATGACGGATCTTTCTTTTTGCGCCAATTTAACACAAAACGTACTCTCCACCAGCGGTGCAGCACGAGCGAGGCCCTCGGAAGCCGAAGCTGCAAGCGGGCGCGATGGGCGCGCTGGGCCCACCACCGCTCTCTCACGCACACAAGCCGCACGCTCTCAAACTCTCACCACCTTCGCCGTATGCACCGCTACCACAACCCTTTAATTTTCAGGTAACTATCACTCTTGGCATTTACATTGATTCCAGATACAAGTCTATATAAGTCAGCACAAGCGCGGTCAACGTGATTTAAAGGTACATTATTACTTTATCAAATTATTTCGGTATTTCATAAAACTTGTACGGCACAATGTTGATCACGTTTTCTTTACCACCTGTGATACCTTATCACCAAAAGTTTATTTATAAAACACCACTCAGCAAAATAGAATATTAAGACCATATCACACTTTTACAGACAGGACAACCGTTTGAGCAGTATGAACGAAAGGTACTTATGAAAAACTTTTCCTCATCAAACAGTTCAGTATCAGCGGCATGAGCGAGCCAGCACCTCTGAGTACAGCGTCGTCGGCGGGGTCAAGTGGCGCTGGTGGTGGTCCGGGCGCTCCGAGTCCGCTGCCGCTCGTGCCGGAACCGTTTTTAGCACCACCGCCGCCCGGCTTACTGCACATACTTATGTCCTCCGATAAATGTCAGGTAAGATAATGCACACCCAGATTTTAATGTTTTATAGCACACTGTGATAGGTAGGTATACGTCTATCTTCTGAATTCCAGATGTAGCGGTATTCGCTTATTGGCGACGTCAAATCATACAAATTATTACCAATGCACCTATCCCGTTGAAATGTTCTAGTGCAAGTCATAAGTTTCATTGACATGCAAGTTCCATCATGCCTTCTGCCGATCTTTTCAGATTTGACAGTATTGTGATTTTTGTGAGATTTAATTAAAACAGTCTACATAATCTATTTTATGTAGGAATTGATGTGGAGCGCAAAACAGCTGCAGTTACAAGGTGACCCAACACTATTGCGGCCACCACCGAGTGCTTTTGGAGCACCCCTTGCGCCCACATGGGAACTTTTACAGGTAAGATTTTGTATTACTACGAATCCGTAGTTGGGAACTGACTTACAATTTGGGGCAGGTTTTAACTTAAGATTTCAGAAAGCTTTATTAAAACTAGGTAAAACTTTTATAAAAGCTGTATTATAAATATGAAAGATTACTTTTTTTTTCGTAGGCATCTGGAACTACGTTTTTCTTTCCTTATTGTCTAACGACTCGAAAGTCACTTTGAAGGGGTGTAGACATTTTGACATTTGATAGGTGGCTTTTTGACTAAAGGGGCGGGCGCGGCCCGCTATTGGACAGTCGCGGGGTGACTTATCGCCTTAACTTGACTTACTCCGCCCATCGTTCTCTATGCGCTACGCATAGAAGTAATATGTACCTACTACGGGCGGCGCTACGCCACTGGAGTCATCGTCGCTTGACTTATGTCTTATGTAAAGTTATGTTCGTTACAGTGCGCATGTTTTACTGAACACCATTGGCACATATCGGTAAACACGGTAGGTACCTAAAGATGAAGAAGATGGTAAAGTCATCTACAGATACCATTAGCATGTCTATGTTTAAAGAAACCTATATAGGGAGACTGGTAATTAGTGACCGATACTTTAACACATGATTGTAGGTACTCATGATAACAAACAACTTTCCCTAAGAAACATTTTTTTTTTTTTTTTTTTTTCATTTAAAATTTATTAGTAAACCATTACCTATGGAATGGACGCGGCTAGTAACATGGAATTTTTATTTTTTTTGTTTTTTTAATAATGTTTCTTAGGGAAAGTTGTTTGTTATCATGAGTACAATCATGTGTTAAAGTATCGTTCACTAATTACCAGTCACCCTATATATGTACATGTAATTTAGAAAAAAAACTAAAGTAATTAATTTGCAAAAAGCGCTAGGTATAGAAATTGCGTAAGACATTAGGTTAACGCGGTAACCTTAATTTTTCATGGATATCTTTTGTGTATAGGCAGGACTGTGTCGTCTCTAGGTACTTACGAATCGTTATTTTTTGTGACTAGGAAGAATATGACTTGTGATCGGAACTATGGGGCAAAAGTAGTCTAGGTCGGTAAGTACGTATAGGTAGGTAAATCAAGATAATACCTAACTAAACCTACGTCAAAGACTCCGGCGTCACATTGGACATGTGATCACGAGGCTGTAGGTTCAAACTTCTAGGCTGTGGCAGACCTCCGAAAAGTTTTAAGCTTAGTTTAGAGGTGCAAGAATGTTAGTACCTACTTAATATGCACAACAGATTAAAAAATAAAGTTTTTCGAACAACAGGAAACAAGTGCCCGTCTACTCTTCATGGCGGTGCGGTGGGTGCGGTGCTTGGCGCCGTTCCAAGCATTAGCAGCGACCGACCAGCTAGTTCTCCTGCGGGCCGCCTGGAAGGACCTGTTCCTACTGCATCTAGCACAATGGTCTGCGCCCTGGGACCTGGCACCGCTGCTCGCAGCGCCGGCCGCCCGCGCGCGTCTCCCACTTGATCCATTGGCTGACTTGGAGCTCAATACTTTACAGGTCAGTTGGGATTTCCTATTTTGATGGACTTTGAGTTTTTTACGATATTTTTGCTAGTCAGTAGGTACCTATCAAAAATATCATAGCAGACCTATTAGGTAAATACCTAAATCTACTCGACTAGCAGTGCCTTAACTAGGGCGGTGCAAGCGGTGCCGCGGTACATGGACCTGGGACCTAATTCTCCTAAAATAAATTGTTGCCAAACGCAATCGAACTACAACCGTCAGTTAGTTTTTGTTTTCGAAAACTTGCAAAATGATTGATTTTGTTTTTTGTGTCAAACAATTTGATAGCTTTTGAAATTGAGAACTGTCTGAATGAACGGTTCGGCCTTGGTTCGGTTGTGATTTATCAAGATTTATTTTAGAAGAATTAGGCCCCTGATCTACCTTACTAAAGAAGTTCAGTTGCAGTGTAGTTGCAGTTACCTAAGTTTCGATCAAAACAACGCTTTTCGGATTCTCTTAATAGGCGATTGCTGTCAGATACGGTCATGATGATGAACTTAACTGCAGCGTCACTGCAACTTGATTGGCGTGTCATGAAATTACGTGAATTAGCCTCCAGGGTGCAGAAATCTTGATCATTCCTGAGCATTTAAGGAGGCGCAGAAACAAATTCGCAACGGGTGCGCAAAAGTCTAGTTACGGCACTGTAGACTACATAAGTCGATTTATAGGATGTAAACGAATTTGTGTAATTCCTTCAAACCGAGTGATCTACAGGTGACACTGATTGACCCTGCATAGATTTTTTTCAGAATCAAAAAAAAAAGTTTGCGTGAAGCGACATCGCGCTAGTCGTGCCCGTCAGCTGTGTCGCCGTGCCTTCATTCATTTATGCATGGCATCGAAATATGTTTGCGTATGGCATCACATAAAAAAATTTTGGGAAGAAAAAAAGTTTATTTTTATTTTTAGTCAATCTAAATCCCGTGCGGGGTAAACCTATACCTACCATTAATAGGTCATGTGGCTACACGAATTCGTTTACACCTAATCAAGATACTAAAAGAAACTTACTTCGTTTATTCGCTATTCTGAATTTGTATTAGCAAGAACTATGGTTATTATATGGATCTCTTGTTTTCAGGAAATTCTATGTCGATTTCGGCAAATAGCACCAGACGGTAGCGAATGTGGGTGTATGAAGGCCATTGTTCTTTTTTCACCAGGTAAGTTACCTGCACCTACCGTATTTTAATAATTATTTACATAAGTAGGTATAGATAAGTTATCTGCCTCAATAAATTATAATAATTATCGTAAAAACTTAAATAGGTTTGTAGCCTAAATCATTTTTTTGGGTTGGGTTCAGAACGTCTGGATTGTAAAACGTCTATGTAGGCAAAATGACTGGGTTGAAAAAAGTCTACATAGATAAAACGTCTTGGTGCAACCAAATGACTAGAAATTTATTGTAAAATGTCCAGGTAGGCAAAACGTCGTGGTTGTAAAAGGTCTTGTTTGCAGAAAGTCTTGGTTGCAAAATGACTGATCTTAAATTGTGATAGGTCTAGGTAGGCAAAACGTCTTGCTTGTAAAATGACTGTGAGAAGCCTGCATTACTTATCGCCTAAGAGATACTAGGAAAATAGGTTCTACCTATCATTAACTGATATTCATCTCATATAAAACAAGAAGTTTTCTACGAGTAAGTAGGTATGTATCAAAAGAGTATGATACCTTCCAAAGGGGTCTTGAAATGGGATACCTTTAATGGGTTCTATGTTCTAGTGGCTTTCATACCAGTTTTAGACAAGAATGTCGCGGGTTCGATTCCCAAAATTAATTTTCGGCCTCAACCAAGATTGCCGCAATGATTAATAAATAAATAGTAGTCGCTTTAAAATTTCCAAAAGGACTAGATCTATGTATAAAGAGGTATAAAGTAAACTTAAACTTGCTTATATTCTAAACTGATACAAATAATTATCAGTGGTTTTTACACCAACCTTTTACAACCAAGACTTTTTACAATCAAGACTATTTACAACGAAGACGTTTTCCCTGCCTAGACTAATTGCAACAAAGTCCATTTGCATTCAAGACTATTTACAACCATGACATTTTTTTAAACAAGACCATTTGCAACCAAGACGTTTTATCTATGTAGACTTTTTTTCAATTCAGACATTTTGCCCACATAGACGTTTTACAATCTAGACATTCTGAACCCAACCCATTTTTTTTTGTTTTGTGAATAGATACACCTGGACTTAGCGAGACGCAACCAGTGGAGATGTTGCAGGATCAAGCTCAGTGCATACTCGCTGACTATGTGCGGACCAGATACACCAGACAACCTACGAGGTAAATCAAAGTTTTATTACCTAGTTTCTTTATACAGCATGTATATACCTATAACAAAACACGTTAACTGTCCCCATACAGAATTTTTGGATAAGCCAAATGTCCAAAGCAGTTTTTGTTACTTTGTCTCAAATGGATACAATTTATGGTATTTTTCGTGTACCCTACTCAGTACACGGACTTCTGTTGAGAAGTCATGACAAATACAGCATCTTCAGAAGTCCATGAAGTTAGAGCTCATAGGAAAAGACAGGTGCGCGTGTACCGTTTACGGTACACGGACGTGACGGACCCACACGACGTGTACTGTATTCGGTACATGGGACAGCAAACGTGATAATCAGCCCATTGCTGTCTCACTGCTAGTCACGGGCTCTTCTCAGAATGAGAAGGGTTTACGCCTTAGTCCACCACGCTGGCCTGGTGCAGGTTTGTGGACGTGCCTACCTAATAATATTGGAGAGAAGTGTACCTACCTAATATATTTATATTTATAGTCAAAGATCTCATCATTACTTTCAAAGTCTTTCATTATTCGGAGTTTGTAATTTTACCCGTAACATGGTAACAGACTTTTCGCCTAATACCTACCTATAATTATGGACAAAGTACTTAAAAACCGTCGTGTGAACGATATCTACCTAATGTAACATCTTGTCTACTCCCATGAGAAATGAGGGATTGATTGTGTACAATTGTACATATTAGTCTACAAGTGGCAATAGGCATGTTGACAGCATCAATAAATTGCAAATCTATTATTATATTAGTCCGCCAGTTAGTTTAAAAAAATAATGGACACGTATTTTTTCTTTTGCTAAATCTATGAATATTTGGAAAGATAAAACGCATCAAAACTCGAGAGTGGGGGCTTGTGACGTCAGAAGCAAGTAAAAATTGTACTAGCTTGTGACGTTTTGCCAATTTTAAAAGTGTCGTATCTTCGTCAATTTTGTTTTACGTAACAAAAGAAAAAATACGGGTTAAATATTTTTTGATAATCTAACGAACGGACTAATTAGATTTTTTCAGTCAAATACCCTATTGTAAAAGCAATTTTATTTCAGGTTCGGTCGCCTCCTCCTCCTGCTGCCATCACTGCGAGCAGTGCGCGCGCGCTCCATTGAACTGCTACTGTTCCGCGACACGGTGGGTGACGTATCCGTGGCCACTCTGCTGCACGACATGTACCGCATGCAGCCCGCGCCCACACCGGCCTTCCACCCACCACCAGCACCGCCCACCAGTGAACACTGTTCCTCGCCGTAAACTATCTTGTCATAGGATTTGTAAAACTAGAATGATAGCGGCAGCCCTATTGTTTGAATGGAGTAAACAACAAATGGAATCTCCCTAGAATCAAAATGAGGTGCTCTAATGGGAACATCAATGTTCGTCATTAGACAAAAGCCGCACGTTACAACACAACTGTTCCTCTTGGTATTTCTGCAGACTTTGATATGGGAGCGTTCGAACTTCAATTGTATATTTATTACTCCGTGGTGGTAGGGTTGTTACTTTAAATTTCAAACATAGTTCATGTATTATTATAAGTTGAGTTCGTAGGACGAAATACAAGTAGAAAACACCTCCTAAAATAAGAGTTCATAGAAAATAATTCAATGATGAATGAATCTCATAATGGGTTTGTATAAACAATCAAATAGTGTACAGGTAGCTGAATATCTGAATTATGAAAATGTCTAATGTATTATTAGAGAAAAATGTACCTTTGAGTCTTATCTATCTAGTCAATCTAGTCACGTTGTATAAATTTGTAAATGTTATTATTCTATTGTAATTAAATATAATTAAACTCTATTTAAATTATATGCGACATAATATAGGGCTGATTTATTCAAGAATGTGTTGAGGAAAATGTAAAGAAAGAAACTATACATAGCAAGTCTGTACTTTATTTGTATATAAATAATGTTTTGATTTGATCAAGGAGTTAAAACTATATTGTGGTTTTATTTGAGACACTAATGGTCCCCAAAATGAAACATTAAGTTCATAATAGTAAAAGCACATTTTATTTTCGCTAAATAAATGCACATCTACCATTATTGCAGAAAAATATAATTACCTACGACCTACACAACTTGAAAACATTCTTGTGCTTCGTAAAAAATTATAGCTATAGTCTGTTCGGTAAGGTACTAAAATAAAGTTAACAATCTTGATCTGCCTTTTATACAAACTGTGTTTAAAAATGTGAAATATTACTTTATTAAATTCACAAAACGTTTAGATTTTCTAAAATTATTCATTTTATGCAGTGCCGGCGTTAGGGGGGGGGGGGCGTGATGGGGCGATGGCCCAGGGCGACAAATTCTGGGGGGCGCCAAGGTCTGAAGTTGGAGTACTAACACTTGATATTGGTTCCCTCAAGTGGGCGCCACAATATTTTCGCCCGGGGTGTCAGTGGCCCTTACGCCGGCACTGATTTTATGTAGTAGTACATTGCAGATTTATTTATTGCATATTTAGATAAATAAGCATGTCTAGTTTGTTTGCATTTATTTAAATACCTTAACAAACAGATTATACTAGGAATTATAATTTTCATTTTCATATAATATAAAAATAATTTATTAGCCAGTTACATTAACTTTTCCCATAGATTGTATGGCTTCTACGGTGGAAAGATCTTCGTAATCGTCATCTGATGGTTTGACTTCTTGTGGTTTTGCTTCCTCTTTCTTTGGCTCTGTTCGAGGGAAATCCAGTTTGCTCCATGCTCCTGGTTCAGCTTTTTTTAGTTTTATTTCAATTTTGGTTGACAACATTGATGCAGTGCTCTTTTCTACACTTATTACCTGCAATAATTTAGAAATGAGTATGGGCTACTAAAGGCCAGCTAGTACTTATCCAATGAACAATTTAAACAATTGATATACTTACACCTCTGAGTTCGATATCCAACTCAAATACTGCATCACCTTGCTCCCGGAACACCAACTTTGTATTTAGACGAATAGGGTTTAATTTGACAAAACTTAGTATAGGATCATATTTCTTGGCATATACGCTTACAATGACGTAGTCTGGTGTTTGATGCCAGTCCCAACGACATTTAACAGTACCAGCTGGTCCACCCTGTAAAATAAAAATGTGAGTGTAAATTACAAGGTACATAAACCAAGAAAATACAAACTAAATAACATCAAGATTTTCCTTGCTTGGTAATCTTTTTTCTGCCTATTGAGGTCCCGTGTTGGATGGACATAGGCATCAGTTGATGGATAACCATTGACAATAGTTAGAATGAAGTTGGTCTAAGGCAGAGTGCACCCAGCCGGGGGTTGCGGAAGTATCGTTAGTTCCCGTGACCCCCGGCGCAGGTGTGAGATGGAACACCGGGGTGGTTTTAGTCAGTAAGAGTCTGACAGACCCCTCCGCCCACCCCAGAGCGGAGGACATCCATGAGGATTTAGAAACAGAAAAAAAAAAAAAGGCAGAGTGCACCAGATGCAGATTGCATTCGATATTTGGAAAAGTTAGATGTTGTGCTTATATTTGGCTCAATAATGTACACCATTTTTGCTTTTATCACAGTATATTAAAAGAATATTATGGTTACCTCTTTTGTCCATTTATGGGTTCCAGTTGTACACCCAGGCTGACTTAGGAAAGTGTTAAAGTCTGTTGTCCTTTTCTGGCAGCAAGACCAAAATTTAAGGCCTTCATGGAACACTGGACAGCCTGGATGATAAGTGCACATGGTATCATTTGAATGTGGGCCTTCATAGGTCAAACCACAACCACCATTCTTGCATGTTGTACCAATAGCTATGCTGCTGTAAAAGATAAAAAAACACATATTTTTATCTTATTTATTAGTGGTAACAATGTGGTACCAATATTTCAGTTTTCAGTACACATTAAAAGCCCATCTAAGGGTTGAATTACAGGTGTTGTAGACAAGGAAAATGCATGGGAAAGGAAATAAACATTAATATTAGACTGATTTATATGGTAATAAATACCAAGACATTCAGAGGAATCTATAAGCTAGTTGATCTTGATAATGTATAATCCAGTTTTTTGGGTTAAATTAACATAATGTGTAAATCCAGGATACATTAACCTCTCTCCCCACCTCCATAAATTTCATTCAAAACTAGGGTTCTGTATTAAGCAGTAAATTTTGGGGTATTGTAATGAATGTATGGTATGGTTAAGTATTAAAGATTTAAAAGGTGAAACAGGACGGTAAATGAAAAATTTAAATAGGTAAAAGTACATTAAATTACGTACCCATCATCAGCAGCAGCTGTTGATTGGGAAGTATTTTGTACAGCTTGTTTCAGAGCCTCAGCTATAGTAGGTTTAACTGTGACCAGAGCTGTCTCAAATGGAGGTCTTGGCAACTGTGGACCAACTACTGGCGCTCTCACTTCAATAACTTCCTTTTTATCCAATTCCTTATCCAAAGCCTTTTTCTCAGGTTCTGGAGGTTTCTATAAAGACAGTAATTTGGTTGTAAACACACTTTATATCCTGGTTTTATATTATAATGGAGCAATCATGCATTTTATTTATATTGTATGTTTAAAAATTGTGAAATCAAACCTCATTTGAATGGATTGACAGTGTACAACCCCGGATATTTAGAAATTCAGTAAAATCAACACTCTTCTTATTGCAGCATGACCAGCCCTTATATGCATCATGGAATACTGGGGTACCAGGATGGTGACGGCATTCATCTGTTGATTTAGACGCAATAATTATTTTAAGAATCATGCAATATAATTTCAGATAGATACATAATACATACTCATCATGTAAATGTATTAATTACTACAATATTTTGAACTAATAATTTTTCCCTGTAATGTCGAAGTTCCTTAATTCTATTAACCTGAAAATAAATAATAACTACGAATATTCTCTTGGTTTGGTCCTAGATATGGAAAAGTCTAGAAATTTCGCATACCTTTGTCGTTATGGCTGGGGTCAAAAAGTTGACCGCAGCCACGGTTGTAGCACTGCACAAGATTCTGGCTTTCTGGCATCTTTACTCAAGTAATATGAATCCAATCAAGACACAACGTGCTTGTAATTAACGAGTATCAAGATACTATTTTTGTAGTACGAAACGACTGACAGCAACAACATCGATATTCGATTCCAATTTACATAAAAAAAACTGACGGCAGCGAGCAGTGTTGCCTCTTGCACCACAAATTATTGGGATATTTATATGCCGCACCTCAACAAAGTTACTTAAATGAAATAAATGACAAAATTTCTAAGGCGCCCCATACACCTACAATAATATTGCACAATATTTTTATCGTGCAATAATATTGAATACCCTCTTTGAATCCAAACGTTCAATAAATTCACTCAATAAAATTAACAAACCAGTCTGATCAATATTTTCGTGCGAGTAACATGTCTGACGACGAAGTTTTGGCGGCAGCCGTGCTGGTGATACAGTGAATAAAAAAAATAAGAAAACGTCTTAGAGCATAAACCTGAAATACAGCCTGGTGATAGACGGACAGACGTACAGACGGACAGACGCACAGACTGACAGCGGAGCCTTAGTAATAGGGTCCCGTTTTACCCTTTGGATACGGAACCCTAAAAATAATGACTAAAGTTATCATTTTCAGTATTATATCAATTTCAATATCATTTCATTCTCCAAAGTACATTACCGCTGTAGTAGTAGTCGGCCGTAGCGTAGCACCGACTTCAGAAAATGTTAATTTTATAATGGTCGATAATTGCTTTTTAGTTCTCTGAAGCCGAGTTTCTATTTTTTTAAATTTTATATCTTACTAGCTGTACCCGGCATGCGTTGCAATGCAGTTTTTCCTACTTACTACCTACCTACTTCTTACCTACTATCTACATGGGCATACTGAGATAATTTCGTTTTTTTTTTTAAATACCTATCAAAATTTTCTTCCATAAGAACCTCCTCCTGAAAATTACAAACACAACAAAAAAAAATTAGCGAAATCGGTCCAACCGCTCACGCGTGATGCCATGACCAAGGGAAATAGGGATTCATTTTTATATATATTATAGATTTATTTTGCTTTATAACATCTATAGATCAGTCTTCTTATCCATAGAAACACAGACTAGATAGGGATACAATCATAGAAATGTAGAAATCACAGAGTCCACAAATACATGTATTAGAACGTAGAAATACTGTAAATGGTAGGTTCGTCAACACTGGACAAAAAATATCGCCATCATAGACGTGACAGAGGTCAAATTAATTAAAATGGAATCTTGGAGGAATACGGAATCAATACAAATGTCACAATAATTAAACATCACAATGGCGTTAGTAGCGATTTAGCGAAACGGTCAGCTACAGACTAAGAGCGGTTACGCACTGCATCCGATCCGAATTCGAGAAAATACGTTCCGAAGTAGTCATAGAACTATTTGTATGGTAGTTTACGCACTAGATCCAACTTCCGTCATCCGATTTCTGTCCGTGATCCGTGAGTTTTACAATTCGGAAGAAATATTGACGGACCGAAGTAGACGTAGTACTGTTTGTATGAACGCTTTCGCATTACCTCGGATTCAAATCGGACGCCAAATGGATATGCCAAAGATGGCTCCCGAATTGTTTGAATTTGGATCAGTGATCGGCTAAGTGCGTAAGCGATATCCGAATTCGGTCAGAGTTTTTTACTCTAGATTCGTATTTTCACGTATTCGGATCGGATGCAGTGCGCAAAGCAATATCCGAATTCGGTCCGAGTTCTTTATATTCTTATTTTCACGGATCCGGATCGGATGCAGTGCGTAACCGCTGTAAGGGTCAAAATACATGTCCGATAGTTGCTTCCGGGAGCCGAATCTGACTATCTGACCGGATTCATGAAATACACGTACGATTCTCGTGTCCGAATTTTTCTGTACGACGACGACGCCCGGACGATGTTTACGATTCTGACATCCGATCCGATAGTCTGATCGTACATGTAATTCATGTTCAAACAAATGTATGGCGCGGAGGCCTTCAGATAGTCTGATCAGACTATCGGAACCGACTATCGGAGGCAAGTATCAGACGTGTATTTGGGCTCTAAGGCTACAGAGTGCCTAGTGGGCCCACTATTTTAGCAGCACTGATTGAAAAGCGTTGCCAAGGCAAAATTAATGTAAAATCAAATTCAAAACTATTAAAATTCCACCAGCCACAATACTGCTGCTACTGCTGCTGACTTGGGATAATCCATTGTCGGATTAGATGCAGGCCTGAGGGAGAAGCCACACGCGCCGCCGCACGGCGACCATTTTGCCGCATCCGCGTGCATACGTAGTACGCGGCGTCGCAAGAGCCACGTGGTGAGGTGCGGCGTTACACCGCACCGTGTGGAACGGCTCTCCGTCAACACATCTGTTGTTTGCGACACCGGAGCGACGACGTCGCTCCGGCGCATACACCCTCCCCTCTCGTCTTGGTCCGGCGAGCGTGCGGCGCGGCGCCGCACCGCACCGTGTGGTATACCAAGGTTTGTATACGCCGCAGCGGCACCGCTAAGGCGTCGCGCCGGAGCCGCACCGCATCGTGAGGCTTCTCCCTTAGAGGGCAGGGTGCCTTTAGATTATTTTAAACCTCTTGGCCTCGCCGTAGAAATTATAGTTTAATTTTTTAGGCCATTTTGTGGTTTTTTAATTAAAGATTTAATTCACCTCTTTCTTTACAACATTCAAATTATTAAAAATCTTGTGATTGAAGGATCGGAAGTAATAACATAACACTCCTTAGACATCATCGGTAGAATATAGGTAAAACTATCGAGCATATCTTCTACGAAACTTTCACGATTGATTGATAATGATAAAAATATTTATAATCTATGGCAAACACTTTGCAGTGTGGGCGTACGAAAGTACAAGAAAATAATCAATCAATTTACAAAAGAAAAACCAAGAAAATATTGTAATTTATATAATATTTTTAGTTTACCCTGGTTTAGTTATGTATTTCTTATACATTTTGTTTACCCAATAACAGTGCAAAATGGTGGTACCATTACATTTTATTTAAATCAAATTCAATGTTTATTATTATTTAATTATAATGTGTATTTCTACTAAAATTCAATAAACAAAAGATGTGCTCCAAAGTGTAAACGTTGCGATTTATAAATCTAAAATGAATCTAATGCGCAAATTGCGTGGGGCGACTTCTTCGGCATCTCCCGAGACTGCCGAAGCTTCCAGCTCGTCGTCTCACATCCAACTGGGCCTCATGCACCTCAAAAAACTCTTCGCGGAGTATACACATCCACCACAACCCCTTACAGACGCAGAAAAAGATGACAAACTGTACAATATGCTACCTCTATTTTGTAAGGTAAATAGATTTGTTTCTTTTGTCCATCATGCCTAATAAAATTAAACTATTTGATAATATTTGTGATTTAAAATCAACAACTTACTTACACAGTAAAAGTTACATGATTCTTTTCATTCCTACAGGAAATTCATATTACAATATTAAACATTTATGAATGAAATGAAAATCAATTAATACAATTATTTTAAATTATAGCCAACAACCTCTTCATAGGCAAGAGTTGCCTTATATTGTTGATCATTAATGATTCACCATTTTGACAAACATCAATAGGAGTTATACAATATTTATACAAACAAGACCATTCAATACATGGCTGTCTTTCATCAATATCGGAAGAGTAAATGTTTACAGTAATATTCTAAAACCAACTTGAATATTCTGAGATCACAACCTAAGCAAACCCTATTGATATCACTTATTTATTCAAGAGGAGTGTGTTTCTAAATTATATTCCACATGTTTGTCTATAAAATAATGATTTTTCAAAACCATGAAGAGGCTACCTTTGTAAAGTACACAATTAGGAAATCTTATTAGAATCTAGTTATTAACTTGAAGGTTGGACTGAAAAAGTGAAAAGTGGGAAGGGTGGCCTTTTAATTGGGACACCAAAGGCTAATAATAAAAACAAAGGTTTCAAGATGAAATGATAAATTACAATTGTGTGAAACTTTTTTTACTGCCTTTCATACCATAACATATAAAAACATTTATTTTCATTAGGTATTTGGCACTAGTCCATCAAGTGAGATGAATGAGAAATTCTGGGATATTCTATCATTCTGTCAGCAAGTTTCTAAGCTTATGGTGTCAGAGATAAGAAAGAGAGCCAGTAACCAAAGTACTGAGGCAGCCAGTTGCGCTATTGCTAAGTTCTTAGAAATTGAAAATTCTGAGGAGTCGAGCAATGGCTGGATGTTACTGTCAACATTAAATCTCTTGGCTGCTGGCGATCAATCTTTAATACAGGTATTTATGTCACACCAATTTAAAATTAAACTCTTTTGTTCATCATTTACAAAAACAAAGAAACTATCAAATAAAAAAAGTTGTACTAGGTCTCATTGAATTATTCAAGGGGAACTAATTCATTGTTCTATATTTATATCCTTCTTTAATTAATTTAATAAAAAAATGGTTAGTTAATTTAATTAGTTTTAAGATACTGTGCATCTGTTATGCATTGCAGATATCAAATTGTTTGTAAATGTTTGGCTACAAGTGTCAAAATAGTAATTAGCAAAACAAACTGCTATAGACATCAGTGGCGAAGGGTGAATTTTCTTAAAAGGGAAGCCGGATCAAAAATGCTTACCTTGCTCAAGTGTAATGCGTGAATTCCAGTAACTAATTGTTTCGTAAGGGAAGCCGATAGGAATCGAGTTGTATGGAGCCTTCGCCACTGGTACACATAGTTGTAGGGTTTTTGAAGAGTTGAAACAAAGTATTAGCAGCAGTGCATAGGCACTGTAATATTAAACAATCAAACAAATCAATGTTTTTGTGCAAAGATGTCTTGTTTAACATTTTTTTGTAAGTTGTATTGTCTATTTTGTGAAACTGCAGTTTATTTCAGCTCAAGGCCCTATCCAATATAATCTATCATGGTTTGAGTGCATCACTTAAATTTTACTTGTAGGTCATGACCACTGCTTCAATACCTTCAACATTAGTGAAATGTTTATACCTGTTTTTCGATCTGCCTGAAATACCAGAGTCTGAAGCAGATGTTCAGGATGGTAATAGTGACTTTACGCCTAGGGAAAGGCGAATATTACTGCAGAAGATATTTGTGCAGGTAAAAGTATTTTGTTTTGAAAATCTACATACATACTCAACACAATTAACATTATCCATATACAAATGATACTGTATACAGCCAGAAACTAAAAGAAAATAATATTTTATGTTCTATTCACATATGAATAAGAATCTAGTATGCAAAACCACAAATAGATATTGTTGGTTCTAAAATTATCGCGTTTATGTAAGCAATGCTAAAGTATTTACAAGAAGAACAAGTACAAACAAAATCATTGTAAAAGTACATTAGGATTAATGTTTTGCGTAGCCTTTTCAGGACTATGTTAGGGTCAGCTTCCAGTCTAATCAGATACAGCTGAATACTAGTATTTTACATGTAGCGACTGCCATCAGATCCCCACAACTCAGTTATTGCGCAATGCTGATATCCTAAGGTTAGACCGGTTTTCAGACTTTCGGGCTTCTGATTACCCGTAACAACTGTCATAGATATTTATATGACACCCGGGACCAACAGTTTAACATGCTCAGATTAATAATAATCTGAATTTTATTCAAACTCAAGCTGAACCCATTTTATCATTTGTACATGTGGTGGTTCAGATAAATATTTACCACAGCTAAATATATTATACTGCTATCTAAATACTCTGGTATCCACAATACAGGTTTGCCTAGTGTGGTTACAGTTGCAAATAATAGGTGTATGTTTAAACAGCCGCACAAAGCAAACTTTTTATAATCCATTTTCTAACACACATTTATAGGTCCTTGTAAGATTATGCAGTCATCCATTCCCATGTGAGGAATTAGCAAGAAAAGATGATCTCAGCTTATTATTTTCCGCCATCACATCATGGTGTGCACCCCATAATATTATGTGGAGGAAATCAGCTGCTGAAGTGTTGATGACTTTATCTAGACACGGATTGACACAATCTGTAGTTCAATACATACACAGTAAGTGCATATTGTTTATATAATGCAAGATTATAAAGATCAATATTAGTTACAAAATTATAACATATTATTGAGAACTTTGTTATTATCTAGTCTAGTTAATATATGAATGTGTGAATTTGCTTTGTTTAATAAACGTAAACACTAATTAACATTTATAGGTCAACTTAGATGTAAAGTTTGTAAATTAATTGCTTTATTATTGCAGATAAAGGATGTGTTGCACTTTGCATAGAAAACATGCAAAGGATACCAGAATTGACACCTCTAGAGGTAAGTAATTACATATTAAATGATGACTCAGACTCACTGAAGTCACTGATATAATAAAAGACATGAAATTTGAAGATTTTAGTTTCGTCTGATAACTATGTTCTGTTTTGTATTTTACAGGTTGTTGAAATGTTTGTAGCAGTATTCTGTTTCCTAAAGGATTCAAGTGAAGTTAGTCAATTATTACTGGATGATTTCCGTTCTTGCCAAGGCTATTTATTTCTATCTGAATTTCTTCTAAAGTAAGTTTCTAATAATATGGGGTATTAACATTTACAGCATGAGCATGTTAAGTATCAAGGTATTATTGGTTGTTATAGCATGTGACTGCACTTATTTTATTTTGTTTTTATTTTTTACCTATGATTTATTTTTTTTATCACAGACATGAGAGACAAGGTGTACCCGATTATTTGACATCAGGGTAAGCACTGTTCACTGTAGCTATTTTTTTTGTAATAAATAGTGTATTTTTTCTTGGATTTACTATTAGATGTATTATTTTAAATGATAATTTGATATTTTCAAGAACATTGCTTTTGATTCATTACTCTATTACCTAAACATGCCTTTAATCGGTCAAATAGGTTGGAAGAAGAACGCGTGAGTGGAACGGAAGCGCGTGCGGCTCTACGTAACCTCGTGCTAATGATATCGTCGTTGTGTGCGTGTGGCTTTTCCGAACTGCGTCCAACGCGCGCAAACACTGAACTTTTCCAACTTCAGGGTTTCGTGTTACCACAACCTTCCACACCGGGACAAGCTGTGAGGAATGTCCAGGCTTTTCAGGTCTATGTCAAAATTATTATGTAAATTATTTCTGCGTATGATTTTACCACCAATTTATTTTATTGTTTGAAATTACAGGTTCTGCAGTCTGTGTTCATGAAATCTAATTCTCCAGCATTATGCTGCACGATATTAGATGCCATATCAAGCGTATACCACGCTGACAATGCTAACTATTTCATACTTGAAAATCAAAATACGCTCAGTCAATTCTCGGAAAGAATTTACACTAAGAATGCTGAAATACAAGAAAAGTTCTTCGAATTGCTGGAGTTTATTGTTTTTCAGCTAAATTTTGTGCCGTGCAAAGAGTTGATATCTTTGTCGTTATTATTGAAGGCTAATAGATCAAGGACGTGTAGCATACTGTGTATCAAGACACTACTCAATATTTTAAAGTAAGCTTATGATCATATTGTGTTTGAGAAATAATTAAAATGGAATTTTTATATTCATTATGTCTACTTCTTTTCAGACATAACGCAATTTTCAAAGATGTTTACCGGGAGGTGGGTATGTTAGAAGTATTCGTTACTTGCCTATCTCGCTACGCTGTGTTTCTCAAAGACAAGCAAATACTTGACGATGAGAATACCAAAAAAGAAGCGACAGACACTTCTTCTATCGACAAAACCCCGAATGAGTCCCCGAAGGCGCCAGAAAGAAAGAAAAGACAGTCGACTCGACACGACTCTTTGATCAGAGACCCTAATTTAGATGAAGAAGAAGAGGAACTAGGATCTTTAGTAATGGATGGGTTGACAGCGTTATTGAATGGGAACTCTAACAATTGCAATGTGTTTAGAGATTGTGGAGGTGCAAAATGCGTGCATGGGATGGTTGTGTATGAATCTTGTAGAAGTAAAGCTTTAGGTGAGTTGACATAAAACAAGAAAGTATTTCTTTGTGCCAAAACACACTTAGGCTACAGACACATTGAGCGTATTTTATGCGGCTCATGTTTCGTCGCGTTACGCGTATGCATCGCGCTACATACAAATTCTCCTGCGTGACCACACCACGCGTATTTTACGACGTTACGTCAAGCGTAATAGGGCCTAGAAGTTTTGTGCGCGCGCATTACTGCGCAAGATACGCGACGCAAGATGAGCTAAGTAAGTTTTGGTCCTTAGCGTATCTTGTGTCGCGTATGCATACGCGTAACGCGACGAAACGTGAGCCGCGCAAGATACGCTCAATATATCTGCAGCCTTTTGAGACTCTCGCAACTTCTTTTATACACTGCCACAGGCGTAGCTCATGCTACAGCGACAAGACATGTGTCACGGCTATCATCAAACATTGTATAGAAGTTTCGACGTGTCTTGTCAGAATAGTGCGTGCTTGGCTGCCTGATGTTATTCTATATATGATTATTTATTATATCCATCCTATTTTAGGTGTAGTAAGAGAACTGATAGTGAGTGGGTCAGGTGAAGAGGACATGTCTGCCTTGTTGTGTGGCATGCACGCTGCTCCTAACGACGCGCTGCTTCTTAAGCTGCATATATTGAAAGCGCTGTTAGCTTGCCTACGAGACTCGCATCGCACTAGGACTATATTTAGAAAGGTAATGATATATTAGATAAATTACAGAGTACTATACAATTGGAGTGCTAGTGTGCAGGCTATCGTCCGTTGGACGTATGCCGTAATATCTCCTATGTGTATTTCAAACGATATCAAAAGTAATTGCGACACAAAACGCAGCATGTATGCAGCAACACGTGAATTAAAGACATATGCAGACACAACGCAATATACTACGCAGGCCCAGGCGTGTACTGCACGCATTGAATTCAATGGGACATTTCGTATACAATATAATATAATCATTACAACCTCACACTGCAGCTGCATTTCGTCTTGACCAGCCATGGTGCCTCCCTAGTGAATTGAATTAGTCAAATAATAAGAAACGTGCACCATAGCACCCTTTGTTTACTGCTTCGTGGAAATCCTGTAATAAAATTATTCTAGTCTTCTTGTGTCCTAAATGTAACTTCTATTCACACACTCCCACAGGTTAGCGGCTTCGTATACGTAACCAGTGTTCTAGTTTCTCTAGAAGGCAAACTAAAAGGAGATGAGCCGATGGACAAAGATATGCTACAACTAATACATATTGTATTCTACACTATTAGCACGGCGATGAGATTTGAACCGGCTAACGCAAAATTTTTTCATCATGAGGTTGGTATCTTCCATTTGTCCACAATAGTTCCTTGAAAACTATAAAAATATCAATGAAAATCTATTTTGCAGATATGTATGACAACTCTGTGTAAGACAATACGTCTTTTGGGTTGCTTCATAAACGAAACTGAGCTGCAAAATGATACTGAACCCGGTGACACAGAACTCTATGAAGTTTTTCACGAAATATTTACCGGCAACATATTGGAAATGACGTAAGGATCAGGTTTTTTTCCTCTAATTTGGTATAGTTGTTTTATCACTCGAAGTATGATTTTGTGACTTATTACACTTACACCATAAGGTTCAAATTGCAACGAGACAGCGGACTTCGTGAAATAGAACATGTTACTAATATTATGTTATCTTTCCTACAGTTTTCCTGAGAAAGTTCCAGTTGTTTTTGTGCATGCCTGCATAATTCTGCGACTCTTGTACGATGTCGCATTGGACTCATTTGATAAGCCTACTTTCTGCGGATCACTCAATGTAAAATCTCCAAGTTTGACTCGACAGAGCTCTGCTATCAATGAGGTAAGTTTTTTACAAAGGCGATTCGACGCCAATTCCCTTACATTTTCGAGCCGGATTCATAGTTTCGGTTCAAAATGTGTGGGAAACAAACCAAACCAAAATAACTACTACAAAAAACGATTAGGGGTCTAATAGTTTTTTAGTGGAAGACATTTTCGTTTACAATTATATTTTCTTTCTAGTCAAAACCAGCCGGCCGCACGGCGCCACTCAACTTATCCATGGGCAGTAACAACGGCGAGGCGTGGGTGATCCACTCGGGCGTCGTCATAGTGCTCGCTAAACTGTTGCCCGCCTTGCCCCGACCTCCAGAACACGAAGCACATGCCAGAGCCATACGAGATTATTTGGCGCATGTGCTGAAAAGTCTTGTTAGAAGGTATGAATTTATTTTGATAAATGGTTTGTTGGATAGTCTGATTCTTCAATTCATCTTCTAGACAGAGTAGTGAACAAATGTAGTGTTGATGTGCTCGCTAACGTACTCACTCGACTTCTGCACAATGATTGAGCTGTGGCTGTGACAGTCGCTTATCGGCGACAGTCGTCCAGTACCATTTATTTTTTTTCCCCGCAAATCACGCAAGAACCGAATATAATTCTAAAAAAAACCACGCAGTGTGTACAGCACTCCCTTTGCACACTACTACGTCATTTTCTCTGAAAATTGCAGTAATGCAATGTACCTTGTTTTGTCCAGCGAACGCAATCAGCAAGTGATGTGCGGTGCGGGTCTAGCGGGCGTAGTTCTGCGTGTATGCGGCGCGGCGTTGCGGGCCGAGCGGCACCCGCTGCACGCACCTGCCATGTACATGCTGGAGCGACTCGCCGCACATGCGCTCCGGCCCTCCGAGCTCAGGTACGTACGTAGCTCATCTACCACTTAACGCATGCCTTTCCCAACGAGTGAGATAGTGCAAGTCTTGTAGGCACCTGACAGGCGGGTAAGCAACAGCAAGGCCACGCTCTGACACCTATCTGGTTAGTTCCTCTTACCAGGCGGTAGTGTTTATTTCGACCTTCAAGTTCTATGGTTATCCCGCTATAGTTAGTTAGACTATTTTAACTTTATTGATCAGCGGCATTATGCAGGTAAAGTTGACATTTCCGGAAACTGGATGTGCCCCTAGATCTCGATCATTCTCTATTATGGGTCGAATAAGATGTGAACTCTGTATACAATTGAGCTACAGGGTACTTTGACTTTTCGTGGGTATGTCAGGCCCAATAGTTGGAACGCACTTAATATTTCCAACTTAGAAAACATTAGAAATCGTGCAATCGCAGTGTCAAGCAGCAGACCGCTAAACGTGCACTTCGAAATCAGGTGCTAATTTCATACTTATCAGTCAACTGAACTGAGTAAATTATAGCTGCTGCGCTAATTGAATGAACCACACACAAAATAATAATAAGTCATAATAATAACATTAAAATTATTACGGTATGTTGTTATTGAAAAACAGCCCTGTATTGATACAATGAAAATACTATATTTCGTGTATTAATGTAATAAATATCTTGGGACATCCATTTCGAATGCTAATAATATTATGTTTTCAGGGAATTCTTACGAATGGGTAATCCTTTGAACTGCGTGGCTCCAGAACCGGGGCAAGTTTGTAAACCTGGTGGACCTGTTCCACTCACTAGGATCAAGACTTTGGTGTCAATGACAACGCCAAGAGATTACAGGTACGTTTCTAGCTACGTCTTTGTTCTCAGTAACCTTAGGTCGCGTTTACAAATTACGAAAACAATAATAGTTTTCGTGAGCTGACTAATTGCCGTTTTCGTAAATTGCAAACTCGTACTAGGGGTACACTCTTCAGGTATATATTACGGACTAACATGTTCTTTCTTTTTCCCCAGATCTCAGAACTCTTGCACGCTGCCTCCATTTGTCGAATTCGACATGTCAGCTGAAGGTTTTGGCTGTCTTTATTTGCCAAGTATTGCGCCACAATCAGCAAATTTAAATGCGCTTGGCACGCAAGACACTGCCACTTTAGGTGGTATCGGCTCAGGTAGTTGGCGGCCCAGTGAGTTTTATTTTGAAAGTTTATTGCTCAATCGTGATTTTATGGTGACGAAAACGTTTTGTTTAAGGTGATCGGGTGTTCCCGCCGCAAACTGGTCTTACATACTCGACGTGGATCTGCGTGGAGAAGTACTCGGACCCACGTTCGGACCCTCATTGTGTCCGCTTGTTAACTCTTGTACGGAACATAAACAACAGTCGGGATGAACATCTAGTTTGTCTGACTATGGTACTATCGGCAAGGGACAAGGCTATTATTATTTCCACGCAGGAGACTTTAGTGCCGCACAGTAAGTTATTAATAAACAAAATGTATTTCTATTTTTATGTGATAGTTAAATGTTCTTTTTGTTTAAAACTGCAATGAGAAGAAAATTCGAAAGGTATCTTATTAATTATGAAACAAAACATAACGAAATAAACTTGTTTATTTAAGTAGCCAAGTAAAATTACGTTCATTCCTACAGATGTGGGTGAATGGGAGCCAGAAGGCTCAGGAGAATGCGGGGCGCGCGTGTGGTGTCCTGATCTGCAGCACGAGGGACAATGGCATCATCTAGTGCTGGTACTCAACCGCGCTGTGCTCAAGAACTCCTCATTCTCCTTATATTTAGACGGTATGTGCTATGCATATAGATTTCTAGACTGACTTAGCGGTTAACCCATTAGACTGCCTGTAGTAAAGACGACTCGTGTTTAGCTCTCTGCACGCACACGCGTGTATCTTGTAACAAACTATAGAACAAGCGTCACTTTGTGGCACCCGAGACCCATCACACTTAGACGTACGCCGCGGTCAATATTATACGTGTCTGACGCAGCTGCTTATATAACGATCAAGTTCATATTAGCGTAGTACCAAAACACTAGCGATATCCTAATGTTCGTAGTTAATAAACCTTTATTATGCTACGTCTATAGCGAAATGAGCCCCATTTTCAGAGTTTGAGCTCTATATCATTTTTCCGATTTGTTCGTCCCATAATCTAATGTAACGAATTGGTCGTAAATTTCGTAACTGTCGTAATTGGTCGAATTGGTTGTAAGGTCGAACAGTGTGTCAAAAAAAGTCTGAAATAATGTATGATGTTCCTCCGATCCCGATATCGATGATCGATCTAACTCGTAAGGGTTCTTTAGGTCAACACATGCATTCCGGAAAACTGCACTATGTGAGTGCAAACCCTGGTGGCGGCGCGGCCACTCTGTCGGGCGCATCCAGCGTGTACTGCGTGCTGGGCACACCGCCGCACTGGAGACGGTACTCCAAGCTCGTGTGGCGGCAGGGGCCAGCGCTGCTGCTTGAAGACGTAAGTTTCTTTTGTTTTTGACTTGTTTAGTGGCAAAGATTGACACACAGTAAAGACCAGGGGGCCTTCGTAAAAGCTCTAATTGCGAGTCGTTAGCTGCCATTTTGCATTGAGAATTTTAGCTCCCTACTGAGAACTGACCTGAACTGACTGACTAAAACCCACTTGAAGCCACTTTATACCTAAAATTATGTGCAAATCTTTCTACCTTTTAAGAGTTCATATAACTTCTTTCAATAAAACATTGGCTTTAATTCTACGATATGTTATCCTCCTAAACACATAATACATGTCTTTTTCAGGTTCTCCCAGCACAAACAGTGTCCATCATCCACCAGTTAGGCCCACACTACGTAGGCACGTTACAAGCACCGTTGACGCCCGGACAATACCAAGAGCCACTAGCTCCCGTAGTCGCCGAAGAAAAGGTCGTATTTGGCATAAACGCACGGGCCATGTCCCAGCTGACACTCGCTAAGATACGCAAAGTGTACAGCAAAAATGATAACAAAGCTATAGCGAAGATGCTCGGCATGTCTTCTCATGAGAATGCGACCCCTATCAGAATATTACACAATTCGGCAGGCCACCTAATGGGCCCTGCGCGATGTTTGGGTGGGACCGTTGTCGGTTATTTAGGCGTCAGAGTGTTTTGCCCGAAACCTGCTGCCATCATGGTAAGTACATTATATTTACATCACCATATTATGTTAAAATGTTTCAATATTTTTACTGTGATGTGTCTCCTTCTAGATTGATACAGTTGGCGGCTGCTCAGTATTATTAGGATTAATTGCAATGGCTCAAGACGTGGAATGTTTATACGCAAGCGTTAAAGCGCTTGTCTGCGTGGTCCGATCAAATAAAGCCGCACAGGCAGAGATGGACAGACGGAAAGGATATCAAACTTTAGCCATGCTGCTGAAAAGGAAAAAACAATTGCTCAACTCGCATATACTGCATCTAATTTTTGGTCTAGTCGGAACTGTTGATAGCCAAAAAGAAACTTCTTCCATTCCTAACTTAACTGCCTTTCAAGTAAGTTATTTTAATTGGTTTGTCGTAATAACTTTATTGATGAATTTTATAAAACTTATTTCGCTTATGTATTTTTAGGATTTAATATGCGAGTTAGAAGTATGGCTCGGTGCCCCTGGTGGGCTGATCAAATCTCTCTTAGAACATTTACTTGAACTAGCAACCGAAACAGCGCACAGAACGCACAACCTACGCACAATGAGGGAGCTACAACTAGTTTCCAAACTCCTTTATATCATAAACGACGTCAAAGTCGTTAGCACAAGGAATGTCCTTATCCAATTATTAGCTGCCTTATTAGGGGGACAACCACGACCGAGTGATCTGCTTTGCTTGGGACAATTTATGGCGTTTACTCTACCTTTGCCATCACAGACAGAAAAAGGAATTAACCCCAAAGAAAGTGACTGCGAGAGTGAGGGAGAACAAATTATTTTAAGAAATAAATGCTTTAACGTTATACACGGTCTGCTGTTTACGGCGAGGAATCTTGTTAACACGATTGTCTGTGAAGAGATATCGCGAGTCCTTGGCGTGGATTGGCTGCTCAGTTTTATGTTGGAGAATGTTCATCCATCGACCGTTTTATGGGCATTGAGGATAATGGTCGTTCTATGCTCGGGACAAGGGCAGCAATCTGCTATAATGCAAAGGTACATTTTTTTAATTATCACTTATTACAGCCCTCCTATAGAACAGATTATTTTTAATCTGATTCCATACAGACAACGTAAGCGTTTTCATAGAGTAATCATGCGGTGGTTTCGGTAGAAAATGGGCGGCATTTACTTTCCAAGCGGCCAAATAGTAACTCAAGAATAGACAACCTGACACGCAGGGTTTGGAATTCAGGGTTGCAATAAACATACATTAAAGTGGGATACTTTTTGCTTTTACTCTTACCTTCAACAACCATCTAGTGAATTAACCCTTTTTATCGTATTCTTATACTTTTCAACAGGTTTAGGGAAGGTGCTGGCAACGGAGGTTGGTTGCGTCACACAGAGATGATAGCGCAACAGCAACAAGCTGGTGTGGTGATGTCAACCACTGTACACTCAAACTCGCATCTCCACACATCTCTACTACATTCGCCTGGCTTCACCCTACTTGCATGGTAAGTCCTAGTTTCGGGTAGTTCCTAGTAGCTTCTCTAGCACAGTGTACCTACTTACTACATACAGTGGGTCAGCGCCCATACATTTGACAGGTCCTATGAAATGTCAAAATTGGTAACACTTGTCATAGGGTTGTCACATAAAACAAATTACACAAACTTTGTCAAACAAACGTCCAAATTAATTAACGTTTTATAGAAACAGTGACAGCCAAAAAGAAAACCACGCATGCGTAATTTTGACGATTGACAAAATAATGCAAAGGTATGTAGCCGCAAGTTCGCCATCTTATGCTGGAATTTACTAACAATATTGAAAACTACAAATTTTGTCGAGGTTACAGTCGCAGTGGCTAACGCTTGCGGGGGTAGGTAAGAGTAATAAATGATTCCCAAATCCAGGAAGGAGCCATAGCAAATTACTTAATATGTATGGTTATTACTTCTATGGTTTTCGTGGGTGCTGATGCTGGAAATAAAGACTAAGTATTCCTCGACAATATACGGCGGTCAAAAAAATTTACCAGTTAAATTTAATTTGCCAGATAAAACGTGGTCCCTATTTTGGTGTTTGAGAATGGATCTCGTTTTTGTTATTAGCGTCCCAGAAAATCATGGATTTGACACCCATCACGGCTAATTTGAAAATTTTCATGGCCGCCATCTTGAATATAGATTTTGACCTCATTTTCGTCATACGCATCCCCGAAAACCATGGAAATGACACCCATGACGACTAATTTGACATTTTTATTGCCGCCATCTTGGATTTCGATTTTGACCTCATTTTCGGCATCAGTACCCCCGAAAACCATGGAAATGACACCCATGACGACTAATTTGACATTTTTACTGCCGCCATCTTGGATTTCGATTTTGACCTCATTTTCGGCATCAGTACCCCCGAAAACCATGGAAATGACACCCATGACGACTAATTTGACATTTTTACTGCCGCCATCTTGGATTTCGATTTTGACCTCATTTTCGGCATCAGTACCCCCGAAAACCATGGAAATGACACCCATGACCACTAATTTGACATTTTTATTGCCGCCATCTTGGATTTCGATTTTGACCTCATTTTCGGCATCAGTACCCCCGAAAACCATGGAAATGACACCCATGACCACTAATTTGACATTTTTATTGCCGCCATCTTGGATTTCGATTTTGACCTCATTTTCGGCATCCGCACCCAGAAAACCTTGGATTTGACACCCATGACGACTACTTTACTAATTTTCATGGCCGCCATCTTGGATTTGGATTTTGAAGTTATTTTCGGCATCAGTGACCCCGAAAACCATGAAATTAACACCCATGATGATTAGATGAAAATTTTCATGGCCGCCATCTTGGATTAGTAAACAGACTTTATAATAAAATTCTCTTAATAGGTACATACAACATAAATACTATTAATAAATTAATATGTATAATTTCTATGAACGATGTCAATCAAATTCGAAATCAAAAAGTGCGAGCCCTGGAATTTATGTCCCGAGTACGCAGTATGGCTACTCGGGACATAACCTCCGCTCCTTCACCCCGCAACCCCCCGCACGATTGCTCTGCGACAATGTTCTTCGTTGACCGACTGTAAGGAGTAAGATATAGGTAGACTGTGCTTCTAGTCTAGAAGCTACTTATAAACCGCGGAACTTGTGACCTCTTGAGGTCGCTTGAAATAACTTTTTAGAAGAATAAGGTAAATAATGACAGGCTCATCGCCTATCAGTTAGGATCAATCGAATTGACATTGTGGATTTTGCTTACATATTTGAGGAGTGCAATCCAGAATCCCAGACTAAACTGAAATTAGCAGGCTCAATGTGTTTGAAACGTTCTTGGAAGAGTGAAGCAGCAAGCTTATGAATGTTTTACTGGTGGGCAGGTTGGTGCCGTGTCACCTGCAGATCCCGGAGCTGTACTACCTGCTGTTCGGGCTGGCCCTGGGGCAGCCCATGCGCGTGTCGTGTGCGGAGCGCGTGGTGTCCGTGGAGCGCGTGTGGGGCGCGGCGTGGGGCGCGGCGGCGCCGGCGCGGCAGTCCCCCGCGGCGCTGTCGGCGCGCATCACGCTGTGTCCCGACGCCGTTGTCGTGCTGCTGGCTGCGGTACGCGCGCTCGTGCACGCAGATCGGGCGAACTCGCCCGAATGGCTGGCCGATCATCCTGTCGCCATTGTTCAAGTTAGTTGAAAACGCCACAATCTTATTCTTATCTAATTCCATACAAGTCAAGGCAAACTTTTTGCAGTGAAATGCTGCGTGGATTCGTATCCCGAGTTGCCGTTGGGCAATTCGGGTCATAAAGCTGCTCTGACACGTTCTGAATTTTAGAACAGTCGCTTTTCAATTCGTTTTGTGTTACGTAACGGTGCTGTGGCTAAGGCAAATGTCTGTTAAGATTTAGAAGCCATGATACACTGGTTGTCGTTGAAAGAAACACTATGTCGTAACTTGTAAGTTTCCACATGAACACATCACAAACAAGCGGCTAGTTGAATTGGTTTAAACATTATAGGTTCTGTTTTCGCTGTACAACACGCTGCCTGATTTCGTCCCCATTATGATGATGGCGGAATGTCTGACCGCGCTAGCGGCGATCCTCTTCCCGCCGAACTCGACTGATGATATTCATATGCGTAAGTTTTTTCACTTATATTATTATTATTCAACGTGTTACTCTTTAAAAACACTCATTTTTACGAAGAAACCAGCACTAGTCCGAGTCAATATAACATAAGAAAATATGATATACTACACATAAATATAAAAATTAGGATTTTAGCCTTCCGATTCGGGGCCGATCACTGTAAACAAATGTCAATTCAAATCCATATAACCTAATATTATTATAATAATATCAGCAATATGTGAGAGCGGCGAAAGCTCAGGCGCGTCAACGCCAGGCTCTGAGAAAGAAGTGGTGGTTGGGAGCTGCGCAGGCGCACTTACACAACATGCCGTGCGACAAGGCGTCATGGACTTCTTGCGTACCATTGTGATCGACTCTCTACCGCTCAATGTCACCGGAAAAACCGCGCCGGTATGTAACACACTATATTTTTTGTGTTTTAGAATAGGTTTCCTAAACTAAGCATAACTAGTTTACAATTAAAATGAACACAACATGCAATAAGTTACACTAATGCAAAGTACTTCTTTCAATAAATAAGTTATTGCTAATGTCACGATACGATACCCGCTTCCAAGGGTTGGTGACCGCAGAAACGTTACACTCAAGTAAACAACAGGAACGAACATATACTTAATTATTTACTCTGGTCATATTCCGAATGCTTTCCCATATAGAGGGTTACTTACAACCTAACCAGATGCGGCTGAATGTTAATGATTCTTATAAGCGGATCACTCACCGTCTGACCTGTGTAACCTAACTTACGGAGATGCCAGAATCCAGTAGTCAGCCTTATCGAGCTTCTGGCCGCCTTCGCTGATTGGCATAGACGTCAAGAGCCGCCTCTAACGGATGAGAGGAGAATAAAAATAAATCTTATTAGAAATTATATTCATTGCATTAAAACTGTTTGTCCGTTTTGTTACATACACACATGTTTGCCTGCTAAGTTTTGTTGTCTGGCTAGCTAATATCTGTTCAAGTAGTTTATTTTTTGCCCGGCCCGTTTATAATTATTTATAATAATATAAAGTTTTTATTTTTGTTGTGTAGTATTTACAAGGATACATACAATATGTTGCATGTTGCAATTTACGCCAACACGGATATAATAAATTAACTTGTAATCAATAATACAATAATAAAGGTAACTATCTAAGAGGACTAACACTGAGTATCAGCTTCACTATTGGTTCTAGAACGCTGAAAGCGCGACTGACTCAGTGCCATCGTCAATGTTTTGTACTCCATGTAGCCCCTGCTCCGCTTCAGGGAGATCCTACTTTTATTGCGTAAATATGGGGAATTTTATTACTATGAAACCTTTAACTTGTCTAATAAATAACGTAACTAACGCTGCAATATTAACAAACGACCTCAATGCATATCAGTATCCTTCGTATATAATTTCCTCTGCGTTGATAGTAACTTGAGTACTAAACCAGTTTAACGTACGCGTATCTCGCGCCTGTTGCACGCTTGTTCGTTATGTAGAACATCCACAATGCATATTATGTAACACTTTCACGCTTCCGCCAACGCATACGATAGTGACAATGATAACGACGTCAGAGCTTCCTTGCATTCGGAAATTACGAAACACTATTATGTAAGGCTGTGTCAATGTGCTGTGTTCTAAGTGCTTCACGCATAATCATTTATTATTTTTTTGTGGCACAGGTCAATCAGACCAACTTTAAAACGACCTTCATGGAGTTATCAATGCTGTAGCTAACATGACCTGTTTCAGGTAATCGACCTGGTTTTGGATGCTTCACCTCCAAATTCAACCAGCCAACAGCAAATAGAGTATCAAACAGAAGTTTTAACAACACTGATGGAGAATTTATTGAACACGGAGCTATTTGGAACTGAATCCAATATATCGAATGTGTGTTATTTAGCTGCCAGATTGGTTGATAAGCTATGGCAGGGACAACTTTCACGGGATCCTCACGAGGTATGTCATAATTCTTAGGTTTGATATTAAAATGCATTAAATTTCTTGCAGCAAATATATTTCTTCTGCTCTTTATACAGGTGTTCGATTTCATAGTAAAACTGATCTCACAAGCGAAAAAGAAATCATCAGTGATATCTTTGGAAGGATTACACCATTGTCTGAACAGGACTATATTGTTCCTTCTGTCTCGCACTACCGACTCCATAGCGGACCAAATGTCTGTGTTGGAAGCACTGCATAAGCTGACGACCAACAGGTACGTAAGATTCGACACTAAGGCAATGTTCTAGCTGGATAGTGCGTTACGTCGCTTATCGAAGTTCTGTATGTTTATGTTCCAATCTAAGCAGGCAATCTTCGCAGGTAGAGACGCAACAGTTTACGCAAATCGCGCCGCAATAGTAAGAGTATCGCAATCAAAGCTGTATCCAGCTGGGATAAAAGATAGGAATTATCTATGGCTAAAAACGTTGACATCTTTTTGAAACTTTTACATTTTTTTGTTAGGTTACTCATATTTGGCGCGGGAAACCATGAGCTGGAATTCATCGGCTGCCTAACTTACTGCCTTTTACAATTGAGTTCTAACATGAAGATCGCACTCGACTCGCACATGCGTACAACGTGGCATGTTAATCCTAGTGGCGACTTGGAGTCTAGGGACGACAAACTTACTACACATCAAGGTATTATATTCACTTACATGTATATTAAATTGACAGTTTGAATCGTAATCCTTTGTACTGTACAAATTACAACCGAGAAAAATATTAACAAAAAAAATTTTTTTTTCTCAATTATTACAAATAAAAATATCTGAAACCAACTCCTCCTAAAACTTAATTTATATTTTATTTCCTATCAGGTCGTAACTTAATGGCCGGTGCGGCTCGACGCGTTTGGGAAGAGTTGTATGTGTGTAAAAAGCCTGCAATTGAGGAAGTGTTCAAAATAACACTAGTGCCGCCCGTTGGCAACGCTCGTGCTCCCGATCTTACAGCCGTCAGGGAACAGCTCAATGAAAGCGCTCATAAGCTGTGGATCAATTATATCGATACCGAAAGAAAGGTGAGACTAATTCAGGTTTAAATGTTGCGATCCTTGGGTATGATATTTTGCAATCCAAGTTGAGTCTTAGCATGTTGTGTTTAACTTTTAATTTATCCATCATATTATTCCTCACATGAAATCAACTGTAATTCTTCGGTTCAACTCCAATGAAAATTATTAAACATAAATTAAGTTATTTTTCGGAAATAATTTTCATTTATTTCATAACAGGCTACATATCGCGTACCATGGGAACTGCACAACCAAATCCAGTCAAAGATACAGAAGGTGACAGGTGGATTGACTCGACTTGCGTCTAGAACTAAAGTAAAGAAAGAAGACTCCGCTAAACAACGGTCTAACCCGCCGCGAGATCATGCGCTGGCGTATATGCAGGATCACGTGCAACTTGTTAGGTATGTCCTATGTTTATCAATAACATGATTTGTTTTTAGACTTTATCGTATTGTAGTACATGATTTAGAATCGTGTGGCAACCTTTATTTATTCCGTGTCGGCAAAGCAGCGGTCTCACGATATAATTTGTTGTGGCAGGCAAGCGTGGTGCGCAGTAGTGGGCGGCGCGTCCAACACGCGGCTGCACACGTCGCGCTACGTGCAGGCGGAGTGGGCGGGCGCGTGGCGCGAGCTGACGCGCGAGCGCGCGCTGTGGGGCCCGCCGCGCGCGCAGGCGCTCGCCAAGTGGGCACTCGACTGCACCGAGGGGCCCGCGCGCATGCGCAAGATGCTGCGCCGGAACCATCTGTTCTACCTGCAGTACCCCTACCGACCTGATCTTGACGATCCCGATAATGTGACTATCCAACAACTGACTAGATAATGTACTTTAAATAAATATTCTTATTTGTATCTTTTAACCAGCCACTTTTTCTTGTTTAGAAACAATTGAAATACAAAGTGGCCCAAAGTTTGGACAGCAAGGAGTACTACCGAATCTACCAACAATGGCGGGCGGCTGGCAACCTTGGCGAGGTAGAAGGCACGGAGCCCACCGATCTACCTGAAACTACTGCCGAACCCACTACGTAAGGCTCTTCCATATTAGGAATATCTGTTGACCGCCATCTAACCGGGACCATACTACGTCGGTTTCAGGTCCAGCCCCCATACGATTTTGGCATCGAAATTCAGTTGAAGAGCAACTGAATTTCGATGCCTTCAATTTCAAATTGTTCTGGAACCGTAAAGCCGTTGTCTATACAACTCCCGTTTCCCCATATTTCAACCAATTTTTATCGCTCGACAGGTCTAGAACAATCTAGAAACACAATTCAAAAATAATTTTAAGGTGACTCAGTGATAATAATGCTTTTAACTCGTTGCAGTAGTGGAGATACATCTATTGATGTGGCGAACGGCGACGGTTCCCCTTCAGACCTCGTCAGTAGCGGCGTTGTTAGTCGCGGTACAAACCAATCTTCTGGTGAAGGTAAGTCAACGGACGCAATCGGTAAATAAATTATAAAATTATCACATTGCAAATACCTTGAACAAATATTAATGTTATTATGTGTTCAGCCAATGAAGATGGGCCCGACAATGAAGATGAAGACGAACAACCAACTCCTCCACCTGATAACCAAACTTTACTACGGCTGCTGGAACACCACGAAAAGGTACAGTTTCAACCTATAAGTGTGTTTTAGAGTCATGCGGATTTCGTCACGCACGCGGGTTTGACCCTCATGCGTGGCACCTGAATTTCGCTTTTCCATGCACGTGTTTATTATGATGCGTGATCCACGCACGAAAAGGTGAATTGTGATCGGCACGCATGCGGGTCAAACTCGCGTGCGTGACGAAATCCGCATGACACTAAAAACACCCTAACTATAGTTGGCACACAACCTGCACAACTATGTGCGCTCTAAAAGGACAATTCTTACGTATTGGATCTTCCAGTCAAGGTCATCTCGTATAAGTCCTCCAGTAAAACTTCATTGAACGCTCAATATTGTTGTCAGATCTCCCACATGTTCCGCTGTGCAAGAATACAAGGCTTGGACACAACAGAAGGTCTATTACTCTTCGGTCGTGAGCATTGTTACGTCATTGACGGGTTCACGTTGCTAAAGAATAGGGAGATACGGGACTTGGATAGCTGTCCTGATGACTACGAACCTATTCTACCAGCTCAGGGCATACAGAGGAGCAACCAGAGGCAGTGCTCCAAGTTCTTGTATGAAGATATTCGGTATGTATTGCGAAATCATTTTCATATGTCTGAGTTTTATCAGTCTGTGTTACATTATAAACATAACATAACGTCACGCGTGTACTCCGAAGGGTTGGGCAGAGGTATAATACACCCACGTTACGCCGTTATGTTTAAATTCCATGCAAAGTCACGTCAAGTGCATGTTAAGTCAGCAAAATGAGGGTGTTACATTATCTATCGTTTTACTCTTATAGGGAGGTTCATAAAAGAAGATATCTGCTACAACCGATAGCGTTAGAAGTGTTTTCAAGTGACGGCAGAAACTACTTGCTCGCTTTTCCAAGAAAAGTTCGGAACAAGGTATGGTTATTAATAAAATTTTCACTAACAACTTTAAATTATTTATTTTTTTGGAATATATTTTGTGTAACCCTCTCTTTGCGATCACCGTATAACTAGACTGAGATAATTATACTGTCTCACAAATTATTAAGGTTAAGTTCCGGGTAATAAGCAAGCTCATAGCCTTTGCATGACACAGTTCCAATTCTTCCTAAAAATGTTTTACTGAAAAACTGAATTAGAAGAAGACGTTAGTCGTCCTGCGGTCTATCAATGAATCTATATTGCAATATTGTGTGTAGGTATACAGTCGTTTCACGGCGCTAGCTACGGGCATGGCAGACAGCGCAGCGGGCTCGGTAGCGGGACAGAAGCGAGGGGTCGCCGTGGAGCAGCCGGGTGGCCTGCTCGCCACGCTCATAGGAGACACCTCCGTCACGCAACGCTGGCTGGTACGTATTGGACTATTTGCATGACCCGTATAAGCCGCGCATAAATGAGATGATTTATGTACACATGAACCATCAAAATTTTAAGTCTTACATTTTATTTCAGAGGGGCGAAATATCAAACTTCCAATACTTGATGCATTTAAACACTCTGGCGGGTCGCTCGTACAATGACCTGATGCAGTACCCAGTGTTTCCATGGATTCTTGCAGACTATGACTCTTTAGAACTGGATCTCAACGACCCAGCTACTTTCCGTGATCTCACTAAACCAATGGGCGCGCAGAGTTCCGACAGACTGGAGCAATTTAGAAAACGATATAAGGTAGGTTTTGAATACGAAATTAATACAAACAGTACAGAAATAAATATATTGTATCGATATTTATGATAGATTAGCGGTAATATAATGTGCGATAATGTGTTTCATTATCGCACTGTTAGTCACTTTGGAACTATGCTGTTGTAATTGTTTTCATTGTTACACCCGATTTGTGAATCTAATAATAAAAAAATACTCACAGGCCTCCAATGAAATACGCTTATTTCCCGCAGCGTACTTTTACATAATGGGCAAATTAGATTCAATTTGAAATATATATCTGATCTACGTATTAGCTTGTTCTAGGAAAAATATACATGTATTTCGGAAATCGTTTTTCATGTTGCCCATAATGAGCATTGTTAATATTTTTTCATTGTTACAGGAATGGGACGATCCCCACGGTGAAACGCCTCCATACCATTACGGCACACACTACTCATCCGCTATGATTGTGTGCTCATATCTAGTCAGAATGGAGCCTTTTACTCAACACTTCCTTAAACTTCAAGGCGGACATTTCGATCTGGCTGATAGGTAACTTAAAACCATTTTACCTTATGATGGTTCAACTGGGATTAAGCGAATGCGTAATGTGAATGTTTTATTTCAGGATGTTCCACTCGATAAAAGAAGCGTGGAACTCAGCGTCGCGGCATAACATGGCTGACGTTAAAGAGCTAATACCGGAATTCTTCTACTTACCCGAGTTTCTGGTAAACTCCAACAATTTCGATTTAGGTAAGAAAACACGGTTAACTAAATTTGAACGTAGCGTAGGTATAATAAGTTCATTCGTTGTTTTTATTTTGCGTAAATAAAAAGGCTATAAAAACCATTTCTTCCATGTTGGATGAAGGTCTCGTAAACTATCCCTGCATCCACGCAACCATCTTGATTAGCGATTGCGATTTTCCTTGCCAAACGCGGTCATCGCAATTCTCCGATGAATCATTGAAAGTCTGAAGAAGGTTGCCATGTTGTACTTGATAAATAAAGTGGTTTTCTACAGGTTGCAAGCAATCAGGCGTAGCCTTAGGTGACGTAGTCCTCCCCTTGTGGGCCCGCGGCGACCCGCGCGAGTTCATCCGCATGCACCGCGCGGCGCTGGAGTCTGACTACGTGTCGCACCGGCTGCACCACTGGATCGACCTGGTGTTCGGCTACAAGCAGCAGGGCTCGCCCGCCGTGGAGGCCTGCAACGTGTTCCATCACCTGTTCTACGAGGGAAACGTGGATATATACAAGTATGACATTATTAAAAAGTTTTATTATAAATATCGCTACCGTAGATCCTCTCAACATGCCTGAAAAACGATACGAAGAAAACTATTCTTTTACATGATCATTTACATGATCATCCTAGCTTTTTCAAGTATAAACTAAACAGCCCCCGATTCAGAACCTTTTAAGGCCTCTACACACCAAAGCCACCGGCTGGCTTCACCCGGCGGCCCATTGCCAGCGGGCTACTGCGGCCAACCAAGCGAGCGAACATGACGCAAAACAATTAGTCAGGTCCGCCAAGCTTGTTTTACGTCATGTTCGCTCGCAACAACCCGCTGCCAACAACCCGCCAGGCCGGCAGCCTTGGTGTGGAGAGGCCCTTAGATAAACAGTTGTCGACGGATTCGGTTTGTTATCTTGATCCGTCTACGATTCTCGAAATGAGAGAAAAAGACGCAGTTTCCCCAATCGTTCGACAACTGACTACCTATTCAAATTGTTCTGAATCAGGGACACATCCGGCCGATATTAAACCCTAGCATCTGATCTCGCCAATAATTAGGGATACTGATACCCATTGTAAGATTAATTGTCTTACTTATGGTATTTTGACTGCCGGTAGCAACAGCATATTCTCATGATAAACGGAAATACATACAGACATTTTTTTCAGCATCGATGATCCTTTAAAGAAAAATGCAACAATCGGCTTCATAAACAACTTTGGTCAGATACCAAAGCAACTGTTCAAGAAAGCTCATCCTAGCAAGAAGATGTCACAGCGCAGTTCTACGATATTGGATCCAAATAACATAATACCCTCGCAGGGGATCACGCCACCTGAGAAACTATTCTTCCACAATTTAGAAAACTTGCGGCCTTCCTTACAACCTGTGAAAGGTACATTGTTCGTCAATTATAATGTATTAAATTTAACTTTAGTGATATTCTTGTCACTGTATTTAATAATAATAACTATACAGAACAGATGTCAGGCGACAAAGAGGCCCATACGTAACATGGAGTATGTGAACGGCGCAGACACAGCGCCCCTATTTTAGCTTACACTTTTCTTTAAAAATAAAATACTGCCATAATTAATCAAGGTGTTAAAAAACCAACTCTAGGAATTTTATGGGGTTACTCGGTATCGAAAATTGAACAACTTTTGTTATACAACTTTTCGAAATTCCCGTATTTTTACAACTTTCCATACAAACCAAAAAAATATTTTAATTGATTGGTATGGAAGGCATAAAAAATGGCGACTTTCGAAAAGTTGTAGAACGAAAGTTGTTCAATTTTCGATACCGAGTAACCCCACAAAATTATTAGAGTTGATTTTTTAACACCTTATATTTATCAATTGTGCCTAAACCATAACGAAATATACACTGGATACACTATTCAAACCATCTTACTTATTGCAGAAGTAAAAGGCCCAGTCGGCCAGATTCTCTACACAGACAAGGCAATACTAGCAGTAGAACAAAACAAAGTCCTAATGCCGCCCACATACAACAAGTACGTAGCGTGGGGCTTCGCGGACCATTCACTGCGGATCGGTAACTACGACAACGATAAGGCCTTGTTTGTATGTGAGGCTGTGGCGCAAGCGTGCGGCGAGATCGTCACCTGCGTCTGTCCTTCCGATAAGACTATTGTTACAGCGGGGACTAGCACGGTGAGTTCGAGTCATACTATACTCTACTTAATATAACTTACAAACAAATAAGACCTATTTTAGCAAGAAAATGTACAGAAATAAGCAACACATTTGCTTCCAGCCCCATTCCACACAGTATTATGCTTTTATGAACCTTAAACGCTCAATCAAGATGAGTTGAAACTATTAGAAAAAATAATTCAAAATATATTCGTGACTTGGTGGCCCATTTTTCTAGTGTTATATAAAATTGTCTATTAGTAATATTCAATAAAACAATCCCCTTTGTTTATAATCGTTGAGGATGGAATAAAGTGACCTCACATTAATGTATACTGAATCCAGCCTGCAAAGCCGAAGCGATCCTTATCCCTTGACAATAGCTATTAACCTTCACACAACGTATGTCGTTGTGCTTATTAACGTTGAATACTGTGGAGACACCCAAATCCCCTAAAATCTTAACTATAGCACAACTTTAACGAAGTTTAAATTGTCACAGAGTTTCCAAATTTCACAGAAAACTTTATGAAGAGTCAATTTTTGTGATTCAATAGAATCAAGAAGTTAACAACTTTTGTTTTTCATTAGGTGGTGACAGTCTGGCAATACTGGGCTCGTCGTCGTCGTCTGGCCGTTAAAGTGTGTCTGTACGGTCACGAGGAGGCCGTGACGTGTTTAGCGGCGAGCCCGGCGTACAATCTAGTCGTTAGCGGCAGTCGCGACGGACAGGCCATTGTGTGGGACGTCGAACGAGGAACGTTTATACGACAGTTACTGCCGCCGCATTCATATGGACCCCCGCCGCCCGTGTCGGCGCTCGCGATTGATGATCTTACTGTAAGTATTTATCGTAATCTACAGACATGAACAATGTAGCGCACGGCACATCACAATGTTGGGACAAGTACTACAGTCTACATAAGGCAGCATTTGAAAACATGCTTGTACCACCCAAAGACTTATATTAAAAAGTATAAAACTAACTACTACCCCATAATTATAAAAGATTGTAATTTTTATACACCGATTAAATCATAACTGTCTTTGTCATTTGTATGCCAATGAATAGAGATGGCAATAGACTTAAAAGCTATTTTAGTTAAACAACCTTTTATCATCGTTTATATTAGGGTGTAAATAAAAAATGGTGCCGTGCGTACCGTGCCCGGTGTCCCAGTAACTTTATCGACACGTATAAAATAGTAAAATATCTGTTACGTATTATTTTACGTCATGTGTTATAAACTAAGCACCCTATATTATTGTAGGGTGACATAGCGACCTGTAGCGGCAGCTGGCTGTACGCGTGGTCAATCAACGGCGAGTTACTCGGCGCCGTTGATACGATCGGCGGACGAGAGAGAACGCAGCAAGTGCTCTGTGTCGCATTCAGTCAGACGCGAGAGTGGGACCCGCTAAACGTTATCATTACCGGCTCTACAGATGGCGTTGTTAGGGTAAGTGATGTATTTAATAGATTATTTAAAACTTTAACATTATCAATATTCTTGTAAATGATGACTGGCTGACAGGGAAGAATGGAAGAAAATAATATATTGCGCCGACCTAAAGTAATTTGGGAACAGGGCAAGAAGAAGAGTATTCTTGTACAAAAGCTTCGACTTCCATTCCCTCCAATAATCGAAATTTTCAGCAATTGTCTCCTATTTTTTTTTCGACGGCTTGTGCCCTAGTCGTCCCTCCTTCGCTTTCGGCCTATTGTGGCGGCTATGCAATCTCAGTGCCTGATTCTGCCTGGGCTAGCTGATCCCATATTTATCAACCATACAACAGACAAACCTTCCCTCATCAGCACTCATTATGCGCGGCCTATTTAGCCACTACAGCTATAGTATTTATGATCCGCGTCTTGGAGCGCATAATAAATTATCGGAACGTGTTTCAAACATCTGCATCTCAAAATACAGATAGTTAATCTGTAAACCATTATTTTGTTTATTCCTTAGATGTGGTCAATAGATTACTTAGCAGAAACAGCAGAATCTGAAAGCATAGAAGGTGGTAGTGTAGACCCCGTTTCTAGTTCTGTAGAGATTGAAAAAGAGAAAGATGAACATAAACTGTCAGTACAAGGCAGTGAAGAAGTCAAGTCGGAAAGCGAAGTGAAATTGGAGAGCGAAACTAAGACTGATGAACTGGAGCCGCATGACAGGGAAGCGGCGGCGATCAAAAGAGTTGAAGAACTAGTCAAACAGATGAGTCTGTCGCAGGAAAAGGAAGGTTGGTGTTCTGAAAATCTATAATGTTAAGGCTCATTAATGGAACTTCATCTAATCTATTCATGTTATCGCGATCAGTAAGAAGGTCAATATAAGGCACAATAATTTTCGATTCATACTATTGTGCCTCTCCCAGTAATATGTATATAGCATAGAAAACATTGGTCAGTGAAACGTCTTCGATCCGCACGGGTTGGTATTTTGTTCCGAGTGTATTTCTCTGTCCAACTCTTAATGTTAGTCATCCACGACCTCCTTTTGTGGCCAAATCTCCTTTTATCGGCAATTTATTCCATCACACACATCTCTTTTGTCTTACGATAAATATCACGTAGGTACTAATGTTCCGTTTATTAGAACCCTTTTTACCGTATGCTGTTTTTTTTATTAAAAGTAATAGTAAATGTAGTACTAACAATATTTATATCCATAGGTAATCTCACAAAATCAGGTTCAGAGAGTTCGTTATCAGACGCGTGTGAAACTACAAGCGCGAAAGAGTCTGCGCGTAGACACGACGAAAAAGATACTTGTAGTGATAACGAAGAAACTCAACAATACGTGGAAACGAAAGATCAACACATAGATTCTTGTGATGAGGCAAAACAGGAGTACGACAATGAGAAAGACTTGGATATCGAACAAGACCCCCATAGAAGCAAACTGCAGAAACAAGGACATGTGATGCTGAGACGGAAGTCGAAAGGGAATCCGTTGTTTCGGAAAAGTAAGCGATTTATTTCTTATTTATCATAGCTTTATCCCATGTAATTCGGTATCGGTTTTAACTTTTTCAGCTTACTCATATGCTGAATCGAGAGATGTTGAATTGAATCTTATTGTATAACAACTTAGTAGCGCACTAAAACAATTTAACAATAAAATTGAGCACATTCAGATATTTGATATGAAGATTAGATAATAATATTCGACGTGAATTGTAAAACATCTAGGGGTCTTAACACTAAGGGCTGATTTTTTTATCGTCAGATAACTTTTATCTGGGGAATAAGTTTGACATTTTGACAGCTTTTGTAAAGAAAATATGTCAAACCGCTATATTTATTCCTTAGATAAAAGTTATCTGACGATAGAAAAATCGGCCCTAAATTAAACAAATTTAAACAGGTGGCGGCAGTATTGGCGACTCAAGCGAGTCATGTTCGATGGAGGCGTCAGGCGTGGTGTCAGTAGACGCGAGTCAGGAGAGCGGACTCCGAGCTAGCAAGTCTGACACCAGCCTGACGGACTCGTTCGTGGTAGTGTCGGCGCCCGCCTCACCCGCTGCGACGCACCGGCCTCCTGCTAAGATACAGGCTGCCACACTAGATATCGGTGAGTACACATTTACCTGTAACCTGTTTAAAACACGTTACAAGCCTGGTATTACAAGGGTTTTCTCTTGTAAAGTAGTATATTTTTACAAACATGCGTTTATCAAAATACACTTGTTACGCTACAGGCGATATTAATTATTTTACAAGTGTTTTTTCTGACGTGTAATTGTGGATTTGTTTATCATAAATGCCTTTGTAACTTGTAGCATGTAAAGTTTACGTTAAATTCACATTAATACACCGTCTGTTACGAGGGAAAAGAAAAGAATGGGGGCTACCAAATCAAATTCCAGAAGCGTGTAGTTCCTACTTTGTTACAAAAAAGGAAGAGATTCTCAGTTCAATTGTACACAAGAACACAAGAAGATAAGAACAATTTTGATTTGATCAATAGAAAAAACTTATATTTTGAATGTTACCGACTTTCTCATCATAACAGAATCGGGCATAAAGTGGATCCGTCGTCTGATCCTGCGCGGCAAGTTGACGATGCACACGGCATACGAGCGGCGCGACAACGCCTGTCCCGCCTCCGTCACCGCTGTAGCCGCCGCGCGCAGCGGGCGGGGACTGGCTGTCGGAGACGCTAGGGGACGGGTAAGTCATCATGTTCATACATTTTAGACAACAACTAAGTAGGTACGTTATGACGTCAGGGTGCCTACTCCGAAAATCGAAATACGAAGCTTCGGCTGACGGATCGCACGATTTCCAACCACGAAACTATTTCGGATTCAACGATCTGATCTAATAGTCGTGTCAAACAATTGACAAGACTTTGATCGTATATTTATAAGTTCGATGTACGTCGTTGTTTCGTTCCGATCCGAAACTTCAACGTTCGTTTTTCAGAGTAGGCCCCCTGTACTATTCTATCCAAATAAGAATAAGACTAAACTTTTGCTAAATTGCGACGTTTTAGTAGTGTAACTTTAGTTGAGTCACAGTAGTTCAGATTTATATTGACTTATCGAAATGAAGTTCACCATGATTCTTATGGATCGCATAGTTGATACTATTCTTCTTACTTCTTTTTTTGTCTTCTGCCTGCGCTCGCTCGCGTATCGGGATATTTCGCAACTAGCTTGCGATGGTTCCTCAAATACTAGCTAGTGATAAACGACTCATTACACCCACGTATGGGCCACTCACTACAGCCACAAGTGGTCAACTAAAAACGGAGGATTCCATTTCCTAGGCGTATTATGCGAACAACACCAGCCTCACTTATAAGGCGAGGCTCCATAAAAGGCATAAGTAATTAAGTCCACCCGCTCATGAATGGGTGGACTTGACCGCACCAACCTGAGCAGTTGCAAACATTACAGTATCTATCTAACGAGTGGCTTATGGCTTTAATTAAGCCTTCGTTACACGTATGACTAAAATATTGGAACGGTTCTAGATCTTTCGCTGGTCGGCTCCCGACATGTCCAGCGCAGCAGGAGCTAAGGGCGGCCCGGCCGACCACTGGATACGAGACGACACCGCGCCTTATTGCACACAATGCCAGGTACGCCGAACTTAGTAGTATTGTAATAGAAAATTAAGTGTACTCCCAGAAGCTCTACCATATACATTTAAGATAGTTGAAGCCGGATTAATAGGGAATATGCATGTAATTCAAAACTCTTTCATTATTTAGATATACATTGTATAGGAGTCAAGACACAAATTGCATTTTTTTTTACATTTTTTAACTCATTACTTATTTTACAATTCATTGTTTTATGTTATGTTTTTTTGTGGAACGGAACGCAATCTCGAAACGCGTCGTCTTCGAAAATGCCGGAAGTGACATCAAAATCCATATGAATAAATCTTTAAATAATCTTTTCTTAGCAAACTATTTCATTTCTCACTGAGGTTAAGTTAGTAAATGCGATTACTGCTTGAATAAAGCACAAGAAATAATTTAATTTATGTGATTTTGTGGCTAAAAAAGAGATGTAAACAAAGCAATATCTTGGATTATGACGTCACATTATGACCGCGATAATACAGGACGTTTGAACTGTAGAAGAAAATCGTTGAAGTTTAATAATTGTTTTGAGCAAGAAATAATAGTAACACTTGACTTTTAATACTTTTCTTGGGTTTATATTAAAGTGCTTTATTGATTAAGAGAAAAAAAAAGTTACATGCATATTCCCTATTGCATTGCGCAGGACCCTTACCAGACAGGAGCACTATTTACTCCTGTCTTTAGTTGAGTTCGTGTTTACGTTAACTAAAATTTTGTCACTCAAACCGTGTAAGTAATCACGTGCGAGTCGGACTCGCGCACGAAGGGATCCGTACCATTATCTATAAAAAAAAAAACATGTCTGTTGTATGGGAGCCCCCCCTTAAATATTTGTTTTATTTTAATTTAATTATTTATTTTTAAAGTGAATAATAACTAAATATTCTGTGAATATTTCAAGCGTCTATCTGTTGCCGTTATCAATATCGAGCAAAAAAATCACGTTTTTCGTATGGGAGCCCCCCTTAAATATTTATTTTATTATGTTTTTTTAGTATTTGTTGATAAAGCGGCAACAGAAATATATCATCTGTGACAATTTCAACTGTCTAACTATCACGGTTCATGAGATACAACCTGGTGACAGACGGACAGCGGAGCCTTAGTAATAGGGTCCCGTTTTACCCTTTGGGTACGGAACCCTAAAACACTGTTAAGCCAGACATTATATAATATTATTGCCGTCTATCTGTTAATTGGAAGTTTGACAAGGTTCGTATTCGTACGCATTAACCCTAAATGATGATGTATGGTCAGGTGCGCTTCACGGCGCTGGAGCGGCGCCACCACTGCCGCGAGTGCGGCGCGGTGTTCTGCGGGCGCTGCTCGCGCTACGAGGCGCCCGTGCGACGCCTGCGCGCGCTGCGACCCGTGCGCGTGTGCCAGCGCTGCCACGACAACATTAACTCCAAGCGAGACTAGCAGCGCACCACGGCGACTAATCCCATCGCCGCGCTCAAAGCACTTTATATGTAAAACCCGCCACTGGCAACACGGTCTCACTAGACGGAGGTTTGCTTATCACCTAAATCCTGGTCACATCCATGTCTTAATAAAACAAGATCTTCTCCTCCCACGATTGTCCAAATCTGTGCCACGACTTGTAGTATTTTTCCACCACCGCGTCGAAGCCCTTTGTTTCATCTGTAAATGTGACGTTGTTTTGGACCAATCTCGTGACCTAACTGTCACAGATAGGGAATATCTGGCGTATTAATATTATTTGATAATAATTATGCAATATAGCTTGACATGGACTTCATAAAGAACTTTGTTTCCCAAGCGGAATTAACATTTCATATTTGTTCGCTTCCCTGCACGTCAAGGTCACTGCATTTGATAGAATCCAAACTCGCAGTGCAACCGATCTCGAATAACCAGATGTCTCACTAAGCTTCAGGGGCTAAGGCTGAGATCTATAGATCCAACTTGGACTTAGCTTAGACTTTGCTCAGACTTTACTCACGCAATGCTTTGCTAAGTGTATGCTTAGCATAATCCTAGATTTGGAATTTATAGACGTATCACGTTGAGACTATGCTGAGCTTATGCTAAGCATACGCTAAGACGGTCGATGTCAAAATACAAGATAATATTTCGTTTCAAGCATTGCATTCTTGATTTTTCTTTATAAATGTTTAACAATAATAACATGTAAATAATCTAGAACTACGCTCATATTTCTTCTATGTATTATTATTATAAGAATAAGCAGAAATTGGCATGCTTATAAGTGTTTTTTTTTATTTTTATAAACGAACACAATATTATATTCATTGAAACGGATCGCATCGTTTTGACATCTGCAATTTGTCGAAAAAAAGTAACTTTTAATTCATTTTTATACATTTTAAACTTAGAAAAACTTGTTTTAAGTGATGTTATACTACCTAATTGTTTTTATCTTAACTAATTCAGAATTAGTTATCAACATCAAGGAAATCTTCCCTAATCTGGTATTACTGAGTTGAGTCTGGTCACTTTATAATACTAAAAAATTAAAAAGTTGTGTAAATATAACGATGGTAAAGTAAATTACGGACCATTATTTTTTGTTAGGATAATAGTAACCTAAGTATTTGCTAAGTCGTCGATTTTCTGAACTTAGTCTTTGCTAAGCATTTGCTAAGCACGCACTCAGATGAATTCAAAGACGGCTCTATAAATACTGACTTTGTCATAAGTGTAAAGTAAAGTCTGAGCAAAGTCCAAGTTGGGTCTATAGATCTCAGCCTAAGCAAGCCACCTGTCAGTGCAGCCGTAGCCAGAGTGTTCGTATCGTCCGTTTGTAGTGCCGACCTACCCCACTGCTTTTTCATCAGCCCCACAGGTATGCTTCATGATTATTTAGGTGATTTTAAAGCGAGATTTGAGATTAGGACGCCTCATTGGGGATGGCGTGACGGGGTGGTTTTTATTCTTACGAGAATGAAAAATTAGAAGATACCAATGACTATCCTGGCCCAATGGGTAATACCATTAATATCGTCACAATAACGTGGACTAATGTGCTTAATATTATGCCTCAGACTATGAATATATTAACTGGCGTGAAATATTTCAATATAATAATTTCCGAAGCGCGATAACGGCGCCTTGGGCAAAAATCTAAAATTATATACGCAGCTAATAAATTAATATTCCTTAACAAATACCAAAATGTTGCCTCTTTTGCGTTGTAATTACCGCCAAAGTTGTTTGCTATGAATTTTTTAAAGCGTCTGTTTCTAGTGTCCGGTTTTTACTGTATTCTATATACTTACTCAACATATTTATGAAATATATTATTTACGGTGCTGCTTATTTTTGTTATTAAAACAGTATTAATACGATTAGATAATTGTACAATTATTGTTTTTAATATTATTTAAGATAATTATGTAGATCTCAAAAGTTTCGAAGTTTATTAGTTTGTATTTCCTAAAATATTTTATAAATCACCTTAGATTATATTATTATTGAGTTATACGTATTTGTTTTAAATCGAATTAAATGTTAAAGTCAAATTAGAAAGATATTTCTTTTAAAATTGTGATATAATATTTAGTTTGATAAAGATATTAGCTACATCAATGTATAAAATTCATTCCACTTTCCAGTATTGCGATGGAATTTCATGTGAATATAAATTAGTGCTAGTCATATTTTTGTACCTATATTTTATTTATCTGTGAGTGTTATTCTTCCTCGCATTGAAATGTAGTAAAGCAAGATATAATGTGTATTATTGTCATTGAGTTTTTTTTATGAATCTTGTGTATGTAGCCGTAGGTCCCGGCTTACGCATTTATATACAACATTCCTAATCGTACGTACAAGTCTACGTAAATAATATAGCTTTCATTTATACAACATAATCATCAATAATTATTCATTGTGCTGGAGCTATTATAGGTATACCTATCTTGTAAATCATACAGTTACTCGTTAAAATTCGTAGCATATCCCAATGTATGTAACTTAAAATAATGCTTCCATACCTTTACTGTTTATATAAAAAAACAGGTTACTTTGAACTTCGCATTTATTATGCATAATTATTTGTTACTACAATAGCCATAGATACAGAAATAAAAACTGACTCACAACATTTACTTATTATTAGGAAAAGGAATAGGGTTTTAGTCTTATATAAATCCGATTTAGTCTTCGTGTAAATTTGAATGATTACAGAAGGTGTAACATGATTACTAGAAACCAGAAACTATTTGTTTAGAATCGTCTACTTCGTCCCGATTTTGCCAACGTCTGATAACTTTCGTCTGAGGAAAATAGTTGATGTTTGACAGCTTCTATATAGAAATTCTGTCCAAACACTTTACTTATTCCTCAGACAATAGTTATCCATCGTTGGTAAGCAATTTTTTTATGAAGAGGGGGTGTTTGTATATTTGGTCCATCAGCCAACCGAGATAAAAAAGAACTAAGCAAACAAAGACTAGTCAAGGCCATTAGACTGATTTTAAATGCAGTCAGCTATGGAAAAGCAATACTAATTTCTTCAAAAAAATATGGTTATATTTTAACTATTATATTGTGCATCTAACTTGATACTAAAATTGGGGTGTCAGATTTCTGGTTATTTATGTTACGCGTTGTTATAATGTACAGAGACACCACATCGAGCTGTTCCATATTGTTGGAAACTGATTATATATTTACTGATGATGAATTTCAAAACGATCATCCTTTTATTTCCGAAGGCAAAATCGAATAGGAATATCCTAAGATCTGTAAGTAAGCCGTGGGCAATATTCTTGTTCGGACTGTTTGTTTAGTCACAGTATGCATAAAATCACCATCAAAACTAGAAAATAAATAAACCCTTCCAGCTTGGCAACAATGATTAAAAAAGAAACATAAATGTATGTCCATAGAATAAATGTTTCAAAAGTTGTCACTTTTCAAGAAATGAAATTAATATACTTTCACAAATCTTGCTAAAGTAAATAAATATTGTATAAAATATGCATTCTCAATTTTCTATATTTTATAAACACAAAAACAGAAATTAGAAAAAAGAATATCTTGAATAAATGAAAAGGATTATTATGAAGTTTGAAATACTATAATCTTGCTTTGAATATTGTAAGTTACGTAATTTATTGAGTCGTTTAGTGTCTGTAGCAAGGTTAACTATAATATAGTAATGTAAGTGGATGTTTCTTAGTCACCTGACCTGTAATGTATAGAAGAATAATTTACAGACAATATAATACGTTGTTTAGGTAGTACGTAGGCACTGAAGTTTATGCCGTTGACTAATGTATTCATGTACCCATAAATGAATAAAGTGGTGCAGCAAACCAAGTGATCGTTGTTCATTTATATAAAAACTAAGGAACCCTCCTATTGACTAATAGTTGCAGTAGTGCGATTGTATATCATTTAGTAACGTCATTCGCGAATTCGCATACACACTCCTTAGCCTCAGCCTCGATCTTCCGGAAATAGAAGCGTGAAGCGTTCGCCACACGAAACGTGCGGTGAGAGGGCGTGTCATCGGCAGACCCGCGTGATTTGTATACAAGGGATTACTATAAACACAACCTACATGTTGGTGAGACAACCGAATGCGAGCCCGGGCGCATGCGGGCGGTTTCGGCGGCGCCGGGCCCACGCACGCATTTGGTGCGACGACAAAATAATCCCTTGAATACAACTCACGCCTGCCGACATGCGTGTTCACGCCCCGTGTGTCGTGTGGCAAACACTTGACAGTAATGCAGTTTGCGGATTTTAGTGTCCTCGGAGCGCCCAGCAAGGGCAAGCAGTAACTACGGATGGCAAACTGGCAATACTAACTAGTTTACCCTATTTTAATAGGCTATTCGGGAATTGAAAGAATATTTTCAACTAAACATAATTTATTATTTTTTATAATATTTGAACTCTCATTATCTAAAATATCTACATATATACGCCAATATTTACATGCTTTAGACAGATAAATCACTGTATAATTTACAAATAACACCCAACATTAAGTCCGAAACAACGTGATTTTCATATTTTTTATTGTAGGTATTTAAGTACAACTTTCTCAATAGTATATTTCATATAAGCACACGAAAATATATTTCGGAATGACCTACTCATTTATAATCCTATGAAACTAATGTACTTTGTATAACAGCGATATAATTTAAAATACGCTTTTTGGTGCTAAGTATACATTATGTGCACATAGACGCAGTGAAATCCTCATAAATTTACAGTATCACAAATATTGTTACGAATAATTTAATTTCAGTATTATTTTAACATTTAGTATCTGTATATTGCTAGATTTAGCCCAGAGAACTAGAAAACATTCCGAAACATACTGCAAATCTCATTTTATGAAGTTTGATTTTTAGACAGACACTTATAAATAGTACATTTATAACTTGCTTAACATAATAATCAAACAGGTGCCTTTAAAGCTGCTTTTCGTACAACAACATTAATTTTCGGTTACAAGTATAATATATCTAGACAAATTTTCAATAAGTTTTTTTTTTAACTTTTAAGTACTATTTTTATAAAATTTTACAATTCGTAAGTACATAAGTGCTTTTAATTCATGCAAGGCTAGCCAGTGATATGCATTTTATTTCTACTAAATCTATCAATTACTTCATGTGTTATTTTCAAAAATAATCTGGAATGTAGAGATGCAACAAATTTGTATTGCAGTTATTGTGTTAAAAATTTACTAGAGTTAATTATTTCCGTAAACCAAACAAGTTTCTATTGTTGGATTTCAGTTTAAAATAATACAAAACCGAGAGGTCATTTTAAGAAATGACAAAATTATTTACAGCAACAATAAAATTGATTTTACCACATAATCTACACTTAAAATAGTTGGCTCAACGTAACAGAAAAGTATAACACCATAACGTTAAATTAATGTTACTAAAACTATTAATAAATTGTAAAAATAAGTACGTGAATTTTAAAATGACTACCATGACAATGATATATTTACTATTTGTTCGATCCAAATACCTACTAATAGCAGCATAGAAAAAATTATTAATAAAAAAGTATAAAAAACAGATCCACGAACGGTAAAGACACAAATACCCTACAACTTTACAAGTATATACAAAAAAGGAAAAATATATCCAAAATCCTATTACATAAACGGATTTAATATTAAAATACTGCATTGTTCGTTTATTTCTTGTTGTACAGTGTTTAGCAATAATCCGCTCGGCCCGACTAATACTGCATGGACGAATATTATGGAATTAGTATAACTTACGTATTATAAACACAAACACTTTTAACATACACAAAAGTAGTATAGTGTGTGGCGCAAAAGCACGGTGCAATTTTACTATAGAGTTAAGTACAATATTTATTAAATTATCTATTCATAACACAAAAATTGTTATCATTGATTTCTTAGAATCTGTCCCAATTTCTGGCACCGGTTATACTGATACAAAAATAACAGTCATTCAATTCTTTTGTTCTATTTTTAATATTTGTATCAAATCAATTAAGTCTCCGAAACATAAAATCCACTTCATACAAAGCACTGGAGTCAGTGCTAGTCGTTTTGGCAACACAAGTAGTAACGGGTCATATGTTTACGATTACGTATAAATAGGAATTGAGTATAATATGCATTGCGATCTTCTTGAGCTGTTAAATTATTTAAGTGAACACTCATTGTTGATGGTTTTTATTACTCATGGCGGTGACACTTACTTTTCCACTTGCAATTCTATGTTTAAGATGAACTGCGAACATTGTTGTATTCGATACTACGAAATTACGAATTTTATAGATGTAATAATTAAAATTTTAACATTTAGGGTCAGCTCACACCGAGACGCGACGCGACGCGACGCTGCGCGCATACTTTAAAAGAGCGACTCAAAATACAACTTTATTTTCTACACGAAAAGATACACATTTCATTGTATGCGTATCGCGGCGGCGCGCGGCGCAGCGCGTAGTCACGGGCTTCTTCCAGTATCGTCGCGTCGCGTCGCGTCTCGGTGTGAGCTGACCCTTACGAGCTCTAAAACACGATAGCAAGGTTATAGGTGGCATTAAATCTTAAGCATCGCTATAGTATATTTTTAGCCCACTAAATAGTTATCACATTAACGTTTTATAAGACCAAAGAAGCAAATAAATATATGTTCAATGAAACAGTTTAAAGATACAGCAAGTTGAGCGCTATTAAGTATCGCTCACTCAGTGGTCGATTATAAAACACACAACGAATTTAAACAACATCAATATTATTTGCATATTCATTTGCAATCGTCTCTAATAAATTTACTAAAAGGAACATTAGTCTGAATTGTTTATGAGGCAGTTTAATTTTACCTCATTTTAAGTCAATGTATATCAATTTGAATATTATTATAAAAAATAACATCAGTAGTTAGTCTACTTTGAAAGAAGTATAAGTACCATTTGAATTTAATTTTCACTCTTAATTAAGAAAACATCGATCGATTACTTTAGTAAGTACGTGGTTTCAGTACGATATCGCATCTAGTACATTTAAATACTTGGCCTTTTAACAAGGTTATTTCGCTCTACATAGACAAAGATAAAAGTGGATATGAGGATGACCATAAAGGATCGATTTTTTATAACGCGCGCGCTTCACAACTACAGACGTATGAACTGGGATATTTTGGCTCCTCGTCTCCAGTTAGCCACGAGCGAATGCAGAATATTCGCTGAGCGTGTAATTTTTGAGACGGGTCCAGTTCTCGACGTGACTCCTTAATCGAATATAAGGAGCTTCGCTTCCTGTTGTGTGTTCGCGGCGCGGGGCTCGGCCTAGAGGGCGGGCGCGGCGCCGGGCGGCGACAGGAACGGGTTGGTGCAGGCCGCGCGACCCGCGTACGACGCCGCGCGTCCCGCCGCGCCCAGCGCTGGGGCGCGCGCCACGCGGCCCAGCCACGCGTCCGGGTGCGGTAGCGCGCCGCCCGGTACTGACACGGCCTCCGCCGCCGCCACCGGCTCCTCCGCCAGCGCGCGCAGCCCCGCCGACAGCTGCTGGCACATAGCCGCCACCGGGTCCGCTGACGTCATCTCCTGCGCCAAATAATAATACGCTGTTGGGTCTCACTCACTGATCAATTAACATTCATCGATTTCATATAATAATCGCCAAGATAATTCGATAAAAATATGGAAACTCGCGATGAAATAAGGCAACCTAGATACCTAAAGACACTCCCACTAATGCGTCACCCTGTATATTACAACTACAACAAACAAATATAAATTTTAAATAATTTAAAAACTAAAAAATGTTAGCCTTTTGCTCCTACTTTTTGATGCAATATTTTGTAAGCAACAACGCGCAATGTCAACTGTCGTTTACCTGAGGCGGCGGTACTTCAGCAGGCCTCGTCTCCGCGACAGGAGCAGACACAGGTGCGGCCGGCATCACTCGTGGCGGAGAGCCCAGGCCCGCGCGCTGACGCTCCAGGTTCGATGGCAACTCGCTGATGCGCAGCGACATCTGTCGCTTGAACGGTGAACTGGAAAAAGTAATAAGTACTGTATTAGATTATCCGTAATCAGAGGTTATTAAACAAAACGTAATCAAAATGAATGGGAAACAAGCCTTTCCACGCTATTAAAAAATGTACATTTTCAGGTATCTCATAGTCGATGAATTGAATAATTATTCAATTGATTCTATTTATTGACAATGGCTATTTCGGAAGAGACCTTCATGATAACGAGGCAAACAAACAAGCGAAGACAATTCAAATCACCTAAAGAAGACTGAATTCAAACACGACAAATTACCTATTATTAAGATGCGCAAAGCCGCGGAAGGATCCCTGCCTCTCCAACAGATGTGGCGCGGCGTGGGGTCGCTCCACCGCGAATGGGTTGTGCGGTGTTGGGCGCGGCGCCGCTGCGGCGACCACGGCGTGTCCAGTGTTGACGGCGTGTCCGACGTGTGCGACGTGCGCGGTGTGTCCGGTGTTGACGGCCGGGTTGCCCACGCCGCCGAACGGACCTACTGGTACTATCACACCGCCGTTTCCACCGTTGCTGTTGTTGGCGTCTGCTTCAGATGCGCGACGCGGAGTTATACCTGGAACGAAATCAATGATCGATAAATTACACCTGAGGATGAATTTAAATAATCGTTTACTCGAAAAATGTATTAGAAATGTAGGTAAACATTGTTAACCAGAGAATTAATGTTGGTGAACCAGCGTTAATACGCATATACGCGCAGCTTGATCGATCACAAGTTGATCAACATAACATAAACTCACGCCTGTATTCCCCGAAGGGTTGGCAGAGGTGTATAGTACACCCACATTTCGCCGTTTATGTTTACGTCCCATGTAATAGGGGGCGAGCCTATTGCCATCGACCGGGCACAAATCCAGACTCCGGGCTGCTACTGAGAAATTCCACACGGAAAAACCCAGTGACACTTTGCCCGACCTGGGGATCGAACCCAGGACCTCATGCTCAGCAGTCGCGCTTGTGACGGCTAGACCAACGAGGCAGTCAAAGTTGATCAACGTTATCGCAATTTTAGCATCTATTCGATCCTCTTAATCCTGTGTAATACTGCTATGAGGCTGCATCTGACGAGACTGGCAGACGATCCTAGCATATTTTACTTAGAGGAAGACTGAGACGAGCACTACGTCTGTGGATACTAACCTGACTTGCGGAAAGACCCCTGCCTAGTGAACGCATGGCTCGCAGCGTCGATGCTCATGGACACAGCGCACTCCTTATCCCGGCGCTGCTTGCGTTCGAGACAAGCTGCGAAGGCGCAGCCGACTGCGTGTGACAGCCGCTCGCCACTGTCCCGTGACGCGAGGAAGCCGTGGCACATCCATCGTCGAGTCGTACCGTCACGGCATATGTAACTGGAGAGACAATGAGATATTAGTATGTCTTTGGATGCAGAAGGTGAAAAATCAAGTAAGCCACCTTAATTGGTTTGATTATTGGCAGAGGTGCCAAGTGGTCTATCCAGCAGTAGTCTGCGAAAGGGTGATATTATTAATTGCGAAGAATGTATAAGTGGAAATATGAAGCAAAAGTAGGAAACTATTGCAAATATGGATTTCGTACGCTTGACGACGAGCATGGTTCCCATCTGATCAAATTTAATGTGTGTTTTGAAGTCAATATAAAGACAATAGACGTATTGTCTTTACTCAGGACTGAAGATACCGTACTATACCGACTAATATTACTATACACAACTACGTTTATGCGTAAAACAGATATTTCATTGTCAGAATCAGTCTACTTGTCTGTTACGCTTCATTTAAAAGCTGTTTTCAACAACACACCTCAACGAACTGGCCTATTTTAAACAGCCGATAGATAGTTTATTAAAAGTGCCCAATGTTTATTGAATAAGATAGATACCTAAATCCCCGTTCATGGTTTCTGTCGGGCGCGCAAAACGAGACCTTCTCGATAGTCTGGTCTACAATGAGCCCCTTGGTCTCCTCCTCGACGACGCGCAGACCGTCGCCGCTCACGTGCAACACGGCGCGGACCGGCCGTCGGCGAGAGTTCTGAAATTTTAGCTTGTCAGTACATCTACAACTAAGAAAGCTTTGGCTACCTTGCGAAGCAACGATTTTGACTAAGCAACATGCGTCAATCACGATGGATGGATGGATGGATGAACAGTCCAAATTCTGAATATCCTAGTAATTGGTTTACGGAGGTCAGATTGCATTGCACTCCATGTAAAACACTGGTATTAAGATTCATTTGGACTGAAAGTTGAGCCAATATAGTTTATAAAGGCTAGGTTGTGATGACTGCCATTAGTTTGGATTGACAACCAGTTTAGCATATTTGATATATTACGATTAGAAGCAAACCCCAACACTCAGAAACCACACTCAGAAAAAACTAAGATGAAGATAATGAAGATGAATAAGCTAAGATATAATTACCTAGATATTATTAGATACATGCGTGTGTTTCGATACATACGTAATTATAGGTATGTATTGACAAAGTTCAATGTTACTAAATGATCTTTGTGATTCTCATAGCATTAGATTGAGAATAGTGATGCAATCATCGTACCGAATGAAACGTAAACATGCCAAGATGCATCAAACAACGTCTAAACTAGTACAAAGGAAGATGCGAGAACATTAACACTGCATCGATTCGCTCTGGTTGTACACTAACTTCACAGTTGGATGTACAAGGTCGGAAGAATATCTACCGTTTACACTACGTTGCGAAATCTTCGCATCTGTGACATCGTTCATAACGCGAGTAGTATACGTAGCATTTATGTATCATTCTCATAATGCACGTAAAATGGAAATAATTGTTTTCGCAACTCTAAAGAATTAGTTCACTAGCAAAATGTTAATTAAGTACGCATGCAGTCAAACTTCACTGATCACACTCTAAAATTTCCAAAGTTTGGAATACTATTTAACCTTTTCACCGCCAGTCGACAATAGCCGACAGCGCCCGTCACCGACACAAAATAAATGAAATACTCATTCAACCTCCCATAAGGTCGAATTATAAATTAATTTTTTTTAGCTGGCGCTCAGTTCACAATCGGATACGCGAGGCCTAGCGATAAAAAGGTTAAACTCACCCTCAGCACCTTTAGCGCTTCTTCGCAGACTTGCATGCCACGGGACTCAAAGACTTCGACGCATCCGAGGTACTTGACGGGGAAAGTGCATGTCCCGGCGCGCACGGCGGCCTCGTCGGCGTGCCATTGATGAGGCCGGGCTGACTCCGGCGGCGAGCCCTTGCGCCGCCGGAACGACTCCCGGAACGAGCGCCGCAGCCGCTCCATGCCGGCGCGCGGCGGAGACAGCGCCGCGCCCGCCCGCGCACGCCGCAACGACGCACGCACAGACGACTTCTGAAAATCAACACATACTATATTAAGGGTTGTGTGTTAAACTCCCATTAAATTATGGATCAGTTTATAGCACGCGTGCTGGGGGGGCAATTCAACTAACAGAAACGTTGATCAATCGCAACCGAACTGAAGCTGAACGGTTCTCAGACAGTTTTCGTTTACAAAATCTGTCTGACGGTTGTGGTTCGTTTGCAATTTGGCAACAATTTTGCTAACAGAGTTGGTCCACTGGGCTGGGCATCCGTGTCGTAGTGACTGTTAGACTCTATCCGACTAATGCGACGTCATTCGTTGCCGACTTCAGAAGGGTACAGTTAAAAAGTTGGTATTGTACGAATGATGAGAAACTGTCCTTTAGGCTGGTTTTAGAGTCACGCTGACCGTGTCGGCGCTGACGGCCCAATATGTTTAATTGTCCTAGGAGCGTTTTAGAATTACGCGTAGCTGTCAGTGCCGACGATTTTCCCTTATTACATACATATTGATCGATCAGCGCCGACTCAGCGCTGACAATCAGCGTGACTCTAAAACCAGCCTTTAATTCATATTTTTACGTAAGTCGGGCAAAATATTCGTTTGGGGAAACTGAGTGTTATGCGCTTCCTCATGGCACGTAGTTTATTGTTTAGTGCCTCATGACAGAGTGCATCGCGTGTAAGAGAGGGAACAAAACTTTTTGGGGAAGTTAGATATAGTGTGGTGTGCTGATTGTACATTTCCTCCAAGTACTAAACTTAAACTGCTTGTAAATTCCATGACTTTTAATGTTGATGATAGGGTCCCAGGTAACGGTAACAGTACACGCCATGACACATCAACTGTAACTCGGTAACAATGACCATCGTTGTCATTTCCACAAACTCAATGGTAAAATCCGTACAATAACAACAATGACTAAGTAGCTGTTGGACAATTGGTATTTAACAGGTAGTGCCAATAATATTGTTGTGCTTTTATTTTGGAAAATTGATAATATCAAGTATACAGGGTGACTGGTAATGCGACCTACTCCTTGAAAGGGGTTATACTAGAGATCATTGGCAATAAATTAACTTCCATTAACTGTGGGTCGGAATTGAGCGGTTTCCGAGATATAGGGGTTTGAATTTTTTTGACTTCTTATGGAAAAAAAAGATCTAAAAAACTACTCATTTCTGGGCACTCAATTGATACTTTCCTAAAAGCTGGTAAACTAGTACCTAATCACTTTAGATAAAAATGCCGGCCCAAAATTCTCAATGTCTCAGAATTAAAGGGCTTAAGTGACAAGACTTTTTTTTCGACCCCTATTATAGGGGGTTTATTATGTTGCCAATTATCTCTAGTATAATCCCTTTCAAGAAATAGGTCGAGTTACCGGTTACTCTGTATAGAGAGGTTTTATCATACCTACACAAGTTAACTACGCTTAGTCATAGGTCTATGCACGACAACAGGTTGAAAAACATGCACTCAGCCAAACACTAGATGCTAGAGCTGGACAAATATGAAACAATAAATAGAAGATCATCTCATACAACAACGCACGGCAAGGCGAGCTGCAAACTTGAATGTTTTGTGTCATATCATAATAAGGTAAGTCTTATAATTATTTTGTATTGCAGAAATAGTTGCAATTATGCGTTGTTTAAATTAATAGCCGTTCTACGGAAATGCTGTAATAATAGAAGTAAGAATTGTGTGTTATAAATAAACACAACATGCAGTCATCTGCGCGTGTTCCAAACTGCCAACACATTCAGACTTGCCACGTAAAGCGTAGGTAAAGCAAAGATCATCAAAGAAGATTAAAACACCAACTGATTCTAATTTCGTAAACCGATAAGATTAAAGAACACCTGTGCGGTACTGTTTCCGGTGATACATGCTCATGAAGTACCATTTCAGCTAATGCCGCTGATATTATTAAAAAGTGATTTTAGGCTCGCCCTAAAGTTGCCAACTTTTTCAGACCGAATATAGTATTTTGGTCACAGAACCCATCAAAATAAATTAGATCGGAACAAATCTCTGAGCTTTTATTTACGCTCGAAGATTTTGTATTTTTTTTAAATATGTTCTCTCAGAGTACGAAGTTTGTTTAAGTAGTTTGACCTTTCATATATTTTTAATATATAATAATAGGACTTCCACGAGGAGCTCGTGGCTAAATAATTACAGCCGCATAGACCGATCTTCCGGGTTAAGCCACGCTTGCCGAGGTTGGTCTGTGGATGGGTAACCATTTACCATAGCGAGTTTCCTCCGTGCCTCGGAAAGCACGTAAAGCCGTTGGTCCCGGCTGTCATTTGTAGATCTTTGACAGTCGTTACTGTTGGTCAGAAGCCAGAAAGTCTGACAACCAGTCTTACCAAGAGTATCGTATTACCCAGTTACTGGGTTGTGGAGGTCTGATAGGCAGTCGCTCCATGTAAAATACTGATATTCAGCTGCATCCGGTTCGACTGGAAGCCGACCCCAACATAGTTGGGAAAAGGCTAGGCAGATGATGATATAATAATAGGACTTGTAATATGATATCATAATTATGTATTATCGCCGGATTAATTCAAAAACCAACTAACTGCCCAAATCATGATTTCGAGTAAAGGCGTTTTGAAAGTGTGTGTCCTAAAATTTCATAAACTATCTTATCTAAGTTTGTGTCCTACAAATTGTAGGTCCTAAAATTTCATATACTATCTTAGTTAATGTAGTATACGAGATTGTAGGCTACAATCTCGTATACTATACTACTATACAAACTTTCAAAGCGCCATTACTCGAAATCATGATTTGGGCAGTTAGTTGATTTTTGAATTAACCCGGCGATGTATCATAGTATAATGTATATCATAGTAGGGTTGGCAACCCTAGTTCGCCCCTATAATACGGCAATGGCATTAAATATCGTCGCTCGTCATGAGAAGCAATTAACCTGTACGTATGTGTGTGAAGATTTGGTTTAGGGGGGTTACCAACCTATTCGTCTTTCTAACTGTAAATTTATGAACCTTTTGTACTTTTGTTCGAGGGTTCTACCCCAAAATACCCATCTCTAGCTACGTCATGAAATGAAGATGTACCTCTGCTGTATCTATCCTATGATCATCACAACAGTACCTGACGGTTCTGTTGTTTAATTTCAAATATTAATAGTTATGTATGTACCTATTTATTATTTAAATTATCTACTAATTATATTTAGGGCTGATTTTTCAATCGTCAGATAACTTTTATCTGAGGAATAAATGTGGCGGTTTGACATATTTTCTATACAAAAGCTGGTTTTCCTTTTCATATATTTATCAACATGATTCCCGTTAATTTCATGTTTACCCGTTAATATCTGTAACTGAACCGATGCAGAATACCGTTCAAGTTAGATTGTTACGGTATTTATTTATTTCATTGTAAGAATTAAATCATTGTTGGCATTAATTTCCGAATACATACATATTTTACTATGCTAATAAACTAATTGGAATTATTGACATACTACACCTAGCTACCTACATATAAATGATCTGTAAAAATAAACACGATATTTATAAAAAAAAGACCGTAAATGGAGAAATATGTTACTGCAAATACCTACCGAAATAGATTTATAATATGTATTCGGTTACTATGGGTAAAAACGAATCGTTTTGCTTACCAGTGGTAGCATTATAAATCGTGAAACTGGACATATAAATAGACTCGTAATCTAATTTTACCTGTTATAAGCACTAACTGGGACTGACTAAACTATGGTTTTAACTATAAAGACTATAAGAAACGTAATTTCAACCAATACGGCTCTGTAAATCATAGGAATCGGCCATAAACGCACATATTTTGAATGTTTTGTGGAAAATAATTATTATTATTGTTTATCACATAATTTTATTCACATAGGTATCTTTAAAGCGATAAGGTAAAAATTGACACTTATATGCTCTATTCTTGTTTTTTTTTTTGCATTGATACTTCTTTTGGCGCTTTGAGGGTTAACTTTTTATTGTTACGGAAGTTACGCACGCAGCTGTAGCGGAAATGCGACACCATGAAGTTTGTTGTTGACATAAAACTCTTTTCTCTGAGTCGAAGTATAACTTCTACCGCGCGTAGGTAGGTATATGAGTAAACACACCATTTTTTTTAACCCATCTGTTTAATTTTTAATTTATGTTAATATTGTTTAACTTTCTCTATAATAAAGCGCTCTTATTGTCTTTTCGGGTGAGGGTCTTTTTCTTTCAAGTACTTACCTGTAGCAGTAAATAGGTACTGGGACAAAGGATGGTGTAAAAATTACTAGGTCCTTGCATGTGCCATTTGATTCCCCCAGGAAGAGGACAGGGAGAACGAAACTGATGTTGGTTACCCAAATAGTCTCCCTTTATTTTTTAATAAAAAAATGTAAGAGATATGATGATTTCTATAGTCTAGGCGCATTAAACTTATTAGTCCTAGGATTTTTCTTTTAATTTTTGACTTGTAAAAATTGCTAAAATTAACCAAAAGCTTATAAAAATAGACAATTATTTTGAATCGAAACATTAGTATATTAATTAAAAGATCATAAAGTTCCCAGGCACATTGACTAATGACAATGACACACTTATTTAGCCAGATGTGTACTTAATAATGAATCCATTATATTCATTATAAGTATGTGCTTATAACCTACTAACACTCGTCAATCTGTCATGATTTAACGGATTGTGAACTTTGGTACTTAGATATAACAGTTCAATATTGATATCCGGATCTGTGGCTCGTGTCATTAGGGACAGAAATATGCACCTAAAGCAGGGCCGTCTGTCTGTTGTATAAAATACGTGTGAAATTCCAACTATAATCTTTATGCACGTGTAGATGCGCAAGTATAATAAGTATAATAATTATTTTTTTATAATTCGAAGTAGGTACCTACAGTATGGCGCACAGATTATTGCATGAACATATTTTTCATTAGATAAGCACTATTTGAATTACAGGTAAATAACAAAAATGATTGATATAACTAATTAAATACAGGAAAGCTTTAAGTAAACAGACGTAGAAGTATCTATATCTACATAATCTACAAGTTATAAAAACTGAGAACTCGTATTTTGCTGACAAAAAATGATGACTTGATAGGTATGAATATTATATAAATAAGAGGATGACGTTATTTGGCCAATTCTGTAAATGTGGCAACGAACTAGGCGAACTAGGTAAAAAGATAGCAGAGTAACAAAGACTTAAACCTACGCACGGTAAGCACGAAGGTAACTCGTTATAATCTGCTGTGTATTTAAATGTAAGCGAGGTAGGAGCCGCAGGAACAATAAACGTTGGCTATATCACGAGTATAATATAGTTTAGTATGTATTCAATGACTCAAGTTGAATAATGAATTGTAAATGAAGCATAATCAAATGAGTGTACCATTTTGAGGTCGGGGTTTGCTGCCGCCTGCGCCCGGTCGAACGGCTCGTGCGCTGAAGATCCTTGATTCCCCATTGTATGGCAAGTTCCTACAGTGCTGTGTTTTCAAATCGAACTTCACTCACGGAACATAAATTCACTAGATAATGGTAAATCCACATCACCCTATGTCATCACTATTCACATTACGGCGAGCGTATCCGCAAACTAATATTTAACGGCTATTTCAACATTTCATTCACTAACATCACACACGTTGCCTAATGTAAGAGTATTGTCCTCCTCTGATAAATGTTCTATCCGCAGCAAAGTAAGATAATAATTTCGACGAAGTTGAAACTCGACAAACATGGCAAAGCCCAAAATAAATAGTTTAGGTTTGCGGAATGCTGGCGGTTGGCGCATAAAAACATTAGGTATTTATACTGGCGCCTCATTAATCACTTTACACAAAATTAGTTTAATTTAACTAGGTATTAATTATATACCTGTTGCATTCACAACTTCGCATGCTGTAAACTTTCAATTCGATCATCTAAGATGCGGCAGTGACTACAATACGAGTCGTGTGAATTCGTTAACAATAATTTTTAAAAACGGGGGTCAACTTTTCCCACAAACGATGAATAAACGCAGAGAGGCGCATTGAACCCGGTACCCGGCCGGCGCGGGGAGAGAGGTAAGGTAGGTAGCTGGGAACGACTGCCGATGCCAGCTGAACGTTATTTTTTCCCACAGCATTGTTCTTTGGACCGTAGCGAGTAACGATTACAGAACTAATCCACTTTTTCTCAATTTGCACTGGCACCTTCTTCAGTCATAAACGTAAACACTGAACTTCATTTTGACTAGCAAATAATTAAGGAATGTAGGAGGAATTTGGAAAAGAGGCGCGCGCGCCGCGCATTGAGCGACCAACTGTCGCACTGACTAGTGACTGTGGGTCGTACCGCGTGCGCCGTGAATCGCACAAAACCCTGCAGCGGAGTCCCCGTCCCGTCCCATACCGCGCCCCGCAGACGACCGGTCCTTTGCATTGTCAAGATTGACGACCGGTGAGATCATCATACGAATAGCCAGTCTTTAATTCGTACTCGATAAGTCCATAATTCGTTCCGTCAGGTCAATAAAATCATCTCGAGTATCAAGTTTCGAAGCATAGTCGAATCGACATTTTAAACGACTAGATCAGATCATCTCATGCAAAACTTTTGCGAGTGAATTTGAATATTTGGTGATTTAATGAAATATTGCAATCTTCTGCTCATCTTTGTTTCGTTCGGAAGCATGTGCCGTAACAACAGCTGGAATGAGCACGTGCGAGTGGGACTGGGACGGACGCAGGTGCAAAGCTAGAGAGCTCATTGTAAGCGTTGGAAGTTGGAACATATGGCTTTTGTACGTCGAAACATTTGAGAGGTACATGCGTCTGCCGTCTGCACCATTTATTTATAGATGATCAAGCATCTGCAACAATACCTATGCTCGTTGTTTTATGTTATGAATTGTGTTTTATTTGGAACAGATTTGTTTACAAATTGTAAATTAGGGCACACGTTTTCTTACGAAATAAAAGTAACAAGCATTGCGGTTGTGGTAGAAAAATCATGCAATAGTTATCGCAGGAAAAAAAGAACTGGTTAAATATAATCAGAAAAAGTAACCATCTTTGTGTAGGTTTTATACAATAACAAACACACGGACAAATCTGTGAACTCTTTGCCGTTCGGCAATACTAGTCCTAAAATATCCAAAGTGGAAAAAATTCAAAACTGAACCAAAAACATAAAATTTAACCTTTTCCTCCAATACAGTCTAGTATACATAGATAGGATATGACGAAACCGCTCAGGTGACCGTAAGTAAAAAAATATCCTTCCTGACTCACACTCTGAGTCATTGCATACCAATGACTGGACGGATCCGAGACTCAGATTACACCCGTTACGATAATCTTGACTGTATTACTGAACTTCGAAGTTTAAAACACCGATGTACTGTATTCATAAAGTTTAAAAGTACGAATTACGTGAGTTAGAATGTACGCTATTACGAATTACTTTATTCAGAATGTTCATCATTCCGATGTACGTTACTCCGAAAGTTTACTATTACGAATTACGTCATTTAGAATGTTCATTATTCCGATGTACGGGACTCCGAAAGTTTACTATTACGAATTACGTCATTAAGAATGTTCATCATCGCGATGTACGGAACTCCGAAAGCTTACGATTACGTACGAATTACTAAATTTCGAATGTTCAACATCGAGATTCTGGTAGAGTATTTCGCTTTTATGTATATAGATGTAAGGATAACTTAATTAAAATTTATTAAATGTTAAGTTCATTTCATGTTAATTTTGTGTAACTAGCTAGGTACTAACTTGCCAGGGTTGCGGACTTTATTCGAAAGTTACCGCGGCCTTGGAACGCAAAGGGCATTAGGAGGAACACGGATGGGTTTTAGTCAGTAAGAGTCCGACACTCCCTTCCGCTCCTTCCGTAAGAAGTCAATTCATGATTTAACAACGTTAAAAAAAAAGTAAAGCTATATAAGTATACAATTTTATAATTACAAATGAACTATAACAGTGTATGGCTACAGAAATTAAAAATCTTAATCTAAATAGGTAATAGTAGTTTAATAAATTTTAAATAGATACCTATTTAAAATTTATTAAAGCCAAAGTACCTAAATACATTCTCATAATGTCCATGATGAACATTCGTTTAGTAATTCGTAATAGTAAGCTTTCGGAGTTCCGTACATCGCGATGATGAACATTCTTAATGACGTAATTCGTAATAGTAAACTTTCTGAGTCCCGTACATCGTAATGATGAACATTCTAAATGACGTAATTCGTAATAGTAAACTTTCGGAGTAACGTACATCGGAATGATGAACATTCTGAATAAAGTAATTCGTAATAGCGTACATTCTAACTCACGTAATTCGTACTTTTAAACTTTATGAATACAGTACATCGGTATTTTAAACTTCGAAGTTCAGTAATACAGTCGATAATCTTTATCAGTTACAAAATCATATGGTTCAACGTCTGGATGCTGATTAGTATCACAAATCATATCAACATGACAAGTGCCGCTAACAGAACAATATCTGTTCCACAAACCTTTTAAACCATATAGCAAAACGAGGCCACCGATGAACTGATGCGTCGACCGCGTTACTCTAAGTTTAAAGGTGATGCTTAAATGTAGATGTAAATAAATCATTTTACGCAAATTTTGCGTAGACATGAGTTATAGCTAATAATTTATCTAAAAATAATGCATTATGACGTATTTTCCCTAAAAGGAATTTTGCGGTCAGAGAAAAAGTGCAAGCGATAATTAAATTACAATAGTTGTAAACAGGAAAACTAGTCGTACCTGTTTGCAGCCACAAACAGCGTCGCATAGTAACAATACTAGTATTGCTAACCCCTACTAAATGTGCTATCCCAAGGAAACCAAAAGCTTCGTTGTGTACAAAAAAATTAAGGTCACAATCTTTTTGACACAATGTTTTATGCAATAAACAGCATTTTCATGTTGCACTTTTGTAATGTCACTTCTGTTAGTTGCCTGATGTATCTTGCGCGGGAAAATAAACACCTAAATTAACCTGATAGGTACTACGTTTGGTTTGCTTTCCAAAATCTATAGGCTATATTTACTCTTCAATGTTAAAATTAATTTTTAACACATCCCTAACTGGCCGAAAGCCGTCATTGTTGGTTTTGCATAGCTTTCACAACTGTTTAAACAATGAATTATTAGGTAAGTTAGTAGGTGGATACTTTCTCAAGATAACCAAAACGATCCTCATCTTTCAATTAAGGCTAGCGAGTCGCAGTAAGACAAAGCAACCGCAAAAAACAAGGAAGCGAATAAGATTACAATAAGAACAAGGAAAATGTAAGAAGACAAAGCCGAACTCATTTTGCCGACGATTTTTGATTGTTTACGGTTATATCACGTTTCATGGAACATAAAGAATTTCGCAACACGTTGTCATTAAGATGTATGGAATCATATCATCTAAATTCTACCTTGAAATCACTAAAACGCAACTCTAAAATCAAAGCACGCCTTTGTTCAATAGAAACATCCATATCAAAACTAGGCATTAGACGTTTACGAAGATACACATTATATTATACGTGTCATTCAACTCTGAGACATTCTAAAGGAAACCCTACTAACCTTATTTGTAGTTGTTTACCTACTCTGATGCAATTAGTATTACATAATGTATCTGTGACCAACTTGTTAGCGCCACATGTTTTGAAGAGGACTCACCTCGCATTACGTTACAACACCGCTAAATTGTGCAAATATGTATAATAATAAATAATAATGTGACAATTTAATGAGCAAACAGAAGGTCTGCAATACAACCATTGGAACCTGTAAAAAGGCGGTGCAGAGGACACTGACATTGTTCCGGCATCAGCAACCGTAAAATTGCCCGCACGATCATTGTCTATTCGGCAATAATTTCCGCCAACAGTACCGTCCTATTCAATCGAAGTACCGTTACTTGACACTTAGGTATTTACACCAACATAGTTCACAACACAATAAAGCAACCTTAATTTTGGGAAGGTGGAACTCGCTAAAAATTTAAAAGACTGATCAACATAAGTTTTAAAACCGTTTTGGCACAAAAAAAACGGCAAAGGTCTAATTTATTTTGCCAGTTCATCTCCTGTACAGTACTGACTCACATAATACAAACAAATAAATAGGGATTCCCTATTTATTGCACTAAATTACACAATGAACAATTAGTGCCAATAAGCTCTTCATGTGTTTTTATGTGTGTCGATAAAAACTATGTTATTGAAAACAAAAACTATCTGTGCTTGTCTGTATACCGTGATTTTAATCGCTAAATAATGATTATTTGAAATCGAAGCAGCATTAATATATAAATGCTGGAAGACTATTAGTTCCTAACACATTCATATGTGAAGAGATGTGATTCTTGATATCGCTGATAACGAACCAAACTTTCCTAAGTTATTAACATGTCTACCATCCAAATTATGGTCTTTCCATTCGTACTCAGTAGTTTAATAATTCATATCAATGATATTAGCGAGCCTCCGGGCCTAAATATGACGGTTTGAATATTTCTCTATATGTGTAGAAAATCTGCCAAGTCGTCATATTTTTCAGATAACAGTTACCGGACCATTGTTAAACAGGCCCGAAGGCTCTTATTAATAAACTCCACTCAATGTGACGGCCTGGGAGCATCATCCCAAGAAAAGCTGTAAAAACGTAAACGTCATCTGATTTGCATATATTTGTCATCATGTATTTACATTTATCCAAGCGAAACTAAAGAGTGCTCCCAAAAATAAGCATTTTTAATACGGGCCTTATTTGCGATATGGCCATTATCCATATTATATCTGTATATGGTTGTATAAACCACAGTATCAACCGCAACAACATCCGTCTCGATAGCAGAGAAGAAGCTCTAGAAATCTGGCATAGTTTCATCAAAATCAATTTATTTGATCGGAGTAGGTTTGTGTAAAGTTTCCTTTCAAACAATTACACTTCTACCATTTCTTGTACAAAAATACATGAAACTTCTTGCTGTGGGATAAAATATATTTTGAGGGTTTGGGATCACCCCGAAACTGTCTGGGCAGTTTTCTGGAGAATGGTGAAGATTTGGGAAAGTTAGGGCTGTTTGTAAAATTATGGACGACAAGAAATTCTAAAACCCCGGATTTATGAGCATAAAACCAAGATATTACTCGTCGACGCCTCTGGCGAGCGGCGGACACAAACATTTCAATGTTTGTATAACAAAAGACGTTTACGGGGACTATCTGGAATTACCTTTTTTAAAAGTTTTCTGGACTCGTTCTAATTCCTATAGAATGCTTACTGCACATGAACATGCCATATATCCATCCACACGGGTTCGAAGTCAGATTCATAATATACTAGCTTTCGCCCGCAGCTTTGCTTGCGTTAAATTTTGAACCCGTTAAGTGACGATTTTCCATACAAACTTTCATCCCCTATTTAACTCCCTTAGGGGTTGAATTTCGAAAAATCCCTTCTTAGTGGATGCCTACATTACAAAAGGAACCTACTGTCAAAATTTCAAGTTTTTAAGCCCAGCGGTTTAGGCTGTGCGTTGATAGATCAGTCAGTCAGCTTCTCCTTTTGTATGTATAGATTAACAGTGTAAAAGCCTGTACCGGATATTGAGTTTGATCTCTTTTGGCTTCTGAAAAGCTGGCAGGCAGCGATCAAGATACACAACGACTCATCGAGGAACTTCAATGCCTACATTATCCATGTTTGTAGTCACTTGTTGATCTCATGGAATCTTGCTGTAATTCGGTTCAAGGCTAAATCTTTGTGGCTGTGGGTAGCTCGGATCAGGTCTGTTAAATATGAGGTATAGAATATTAGGCCCATCATAGATCCCTGTGGTACTCCTATTTATATGCTAAAAGAGAAAGGTGTATTCAGATTTTTTACTAAAAGTTGGTTATAGACCAAGGTGTCCTGATACACATAATTATCAAAATACTTATGGCATCAAATAGCGCGTTAGTAGCACTGCATCACTAGTAATTTTTCTCGACAATATTAACCAAAAAGAACGCTTTCAAGAGTTAAAAAAACATGGTTGAAAAGCGGATCTCATTCGTAGTATATTTACTAGCAATGTATTAACGTAGCAACTAGCGACGTTACATTTTTTATTAAATAATGTAAAAAAAGAAGATGTGGACGTTTATAACTTCAAGGTGAGCCATATTGAATCGGGTTTGACTTGCGACTTTGGAGTCATTAAGGACAAGATTTTTTCTTAAAAGTAGCTAATACACGGAGTTTCACTCAAGTAGGTATTTCAAAACTTCGAGACTTTAAATATACTATCGAAGTGTCATGCAACGTAATAGATAGTTTCAAAACCTATAAAATAAATTAGGAACACTTTATGTGCACCTATTCAAATAATAAAACAACGGTGTATTCAAAAATGGCGATGTACATATTTGTTACAATAATATATTTTTTATTATAACGGACATTATTCTATCTCTGGCCAAGGTTGTCAATAGAAATGCTAGTGCGCATACAAAGTCGGCTCATCTTGGTCTACTTGCGCTGTATCTTTAATTCCTATAGCATTGTGATCACGTTTGTAACACAGCGGATGTCACGACCATGTGACTTGTTTGCAAATGTGGTCTTCTGATGCCTTAGTGGCAACCAGTGTGTGAGCGTCTTTGCGATTGAACGGTTATTTTCGTGATAACTTTGTTATTCATTCAATACAAGCTACATAAAAAGCTTGATCATTGTTTAATTCTCAGGAGTTATATTTGTCACAGTCAAAGTTTACAAATATCAAATTTTGCAGTAAAATATATACGCAAATTCATACATCTTCTATTCTAACAATAGTGGAATCTAGAGTGATACAAACATTGACTAGTGTCTTGTGGAAAATATTAAAACTCATTGTCAAAACGGCGCAATACGGAGACAAGGCAATGACTGCATGGACAATGTTTAGTTGGAGAAGACTATACAGCGGCAGAGTGGGAGACTGCGGGGAAGAGAGCCGCGTAGAGCTGCCAGCAGACACTAGGCAGCTAGTGTATAATGTTTACGTGTACTTCAGCAGACGACCGGGGAGGAGTGCCAAGGCGGCGCTGACGAAAACTGCGAGCGCTACTATGATACCTAGAGACATAGTAGCTGAAATCGTAAGAGACAAATACCGACACTGAAGCTATCACTATACAGATTTTATGGCGTTTTATCATACAATACGTCATCACCGATGTTTTGATGCATCAATGATATGAAACATTCGCAACTGTGCGCTACAAACATCTTGTTGTTTGATTAGATAGAAACTGACTACGTGGTACAAGTAATTAACCTAGTTTTATTTTTATGTGAACTTTGCATCTTTTTAGTTTCCATGAATATTATATATTTACCAACAAAAATAGCTTTTGAAGGCACACATATTCTGCTAAACATATTTTTTCTTCTTGTTTTCAATGGAAAGCTATTAATAAAAGTACGAACGTATAGTTGACATTTGTAACTATGAACGTGGTGATTGTTTGCGGACTATAAAACAGAACACTGAACAGTTGCGATTGAATTATGTGCTAAGAAATGCAGTTTTAAGTCATCTGTGTAGTATACTGAAATGCTTGTTTGTTATTAGGATCTAACAATTAAGTAATTCAAAAATGTAAATAAGTTTTCAGCTCTATATTGGGTATGGGGTATTATTACAGTAAGATCGAAATAAGTAGGTATATTTTCTTATACAATCACAAAATATTCATAATTTGTGTCCTAAAGTAATTACGTAGAATATTTAGGCATAGGTACTTGAATTACCCTGATTGTCATACGAACATCTATGACAGTCGTTACGGGTAGTCAAAAGCCCGAAAGTCTGACAATTGGTATAACCTTAGGATGTCGGTATTGCCCAGTAACTGGGTTGCGGGGGTATGACGGCAGTCGCCCCGTATAAGATACTGACATTCAGCCGCATCTGGTAAGACTAGACGCTGACCCCAACATAGATGGGAAAAACAAAAGGAAGACTTGAAACGTCGTGTGGTTTCTAGCAAAAAATAAGCCAGGGTCCTTAGCCGTTGTTAATTAGAAGGTGACTGGGGAGGGATAATGGTACCTACTACCTAATAGCCTCCTCCTGAGCGGTAATGATAGCATGCTGCGGGAATATTCCCTCACAAGATTTTCAGAGATCCATGTTCAGCAAGTAGGTAATTTAGCTACTGTAAAATGGGGTTATTCGAAAACTACGGGCCTAATTGGGAAGAACATGGTAAAGCAGACTTTTCGACATCTTTTTTAAACTATCTTCAATTTCACATATTGAAATATACAATAACATTGAAATCGTAAGAACATAGCACCTTTAGCCATAATAGTTTAAGAAGCACATTTTTCAAGTTGAATTCCAATTAGCCCCGTGGTTTTCAAATAGCCCCATTTTACCGGTATACATTTACTAGCTGACATAATAACGATGACACAAATTGTAGCAAATCTCTTTCTATATTATGTTAACTAGGTTTAAAAGTCATTAAAGGAGAACGCAAACCAAATTATTATTTCGCTAAGATTAACAGAGCGTAACGATCTCATTAAGTAATATCGCGTAAATAAGTTTAACATAAACCTCTGTGTAAGGTAAAGTAATAAAATTTGTATTCAAATTGTTCTTTTAATTTTCTGTAGACATCTACTGAATACTACACTACTGATAAACTTCAACAGGTACTTAATGCTATTCTGATTAAATAAACAAGTGCAGATGCTAAATATAATTATGTGTAATGAGTAATGAGGTACTTACGATTGAAAATCTAGATCACTAAGATCTTAAGGATGGGAATCGCTTAAGATCTCACAGGTACATTGTAACACTACACATTTGAACACTTGGGAGGAGTGAACTGCATTCTCGACTCTCAGTTTCTCAGTCACAGGGGTGATCGTTTACAAAAATTTGTTATGTTCACAAAAAGTCAAGCGTAGCTTTTTATTTTCCGCCTTCCAACATCATTGGCGGTACACACTTCTAGAGTTGAAGACCTAAAATTAATATATGCTCAGGTGCCAAGTTCCGAGACGTAACACCAACACTGCACTTATTACTACACTGCACTATTTCAGGCGAGCGAGCACGTGAACCACTAGTAGTCTGATTCATAGCGATCGACACTACTGACTAACTGGCTGAAAGTTTCAACACTACAGAAATTGCCGAAGGTCGCGATACCTAGTAGCCGAAGCCGATATACACAAGTGTCTGTCGACCAACGAGCCCATTCATTATTCCGTCTTGAATAAATAACAAAGATTTAAACGAATTATACGGAGTACGTTGGTTCAGTAAAAGTAGTCAAGGGCTCAAGTCGTTTTGACTGTTAAAACCTGAAACGGTCTCTTGGTTTAATTTGGATGTAAGCGTGGGCGGCACAGCTGTTTGCAGTTTGTTACTATGTTAGTCTACTGTTTACCAGCGGTAGATAGATAATATACATAATAACATAAATAACCCATTACTGTCCCACTGTTGGGCCTATTCTCAGAATGAGAAGGGTTCAGACCTCAGTCTACTACGCTGGCCCAAAGCGCGTTGGCGGACTACACACACCATCAAGAACTATTTGGAGCCCTATCAGGTGTGCGTGTATCACGATGTTTTCCTTCATCGTTAACGCAAGTGGTAATCAAATTCTGATCCGCAAATGAATTCCAAAAGACATGATGTACGGGCCGGGGTCGAACTCAGACATTTCTGTAAGGAAGGCAGCAAGCGTTGAACCTCGAGACTGCTTTTTCTAGATATCGACTGATAGATTGTGAATTTGGGCACAACATTTTAATTTCTGTTTTATTTTTTTGTAAATTGACCATTGACCACGGACTATAGGAATTAATGGGAAAACTAATAAGCCTAATTCATTTATAGGTTCGCCGGATCGAGGTGTTAATTTTGCTGATATCATGTAATTAACGCAAAGATACGGAATAAAGTAAAAAACGCGTTGATGTTACTAACAAATTTTTATGCAAACGGAAAGAGGAGATAAAGTGCTTGGAACAGATTTGGAAATTTTTAAATGTAAAATTTTAAACGTCATGTTTCAGGTTCTATAAATTCCGCGAAACAAATACGTACACACGGCTACACTTCAAGCTATGCAAAACCAGTATAAGCTGACCGTTACTTGTGCGAAAAGATTATACAAAGCGACGCCAAGATAAACTGGTTTTGTATAGCTTGATGTGTAGCCGTGTGTACGTAATAATATATTATCTTCTCACCAAACAAAGTGATATCACAAAATGCAAACATATGAATTGGTGAAAATATTTCTGATACACGTACCTAATTAATGTAATTATTACACTTTCCTTGATATGATATCACCTACGCTAGTTGCAAAACGAACAGTGCTGAATCCCTTCACTTTTATGTAGGCAGACAATGACTAACCGCGTATTCACCCATGTGTATTCAAGTAGGTAGTTTGGTTGCAAAACATCTTACGTTTGGATGAATAAAATCTGCCTGAAGTTTCGGTAACAATTCGGATTTAACTCGAGGACCCGTCCTTGGTATTTAGTTGCGCAAAGAAGGGCTAATAACAAACGTTAACGCGTCAAGAGCTCTTAAATTATTCTCAGTTGTTTACTAAATCATAACAATATCTCTACGTTGGCAAATTCGTGTTAGATTTTACGTTTTTTCGATGCATCTTTCTGAACAAGTCTCCGATTAATTCTTACCTTTATTCATTTGTTATTCGTAAGGTAAGCATAGGTATTTAATTAACTAGATATTGACGATGATGAGTTTTGATTGATTTAATATACGTAGATATTCCAGTTCGTCTAAACTGAAGAGGACACTTATTTGTGTCAATAGGTTGATTGTAAAATCTATTTGCAGTGGGCGGGCAATAGTTCCGAGGCGCCGCCGATCGTTATTCAAGGTGATATTCAACTGTTTTATGTTATACACTCTTCTTTTACGACTCGTGTACGTATTGCGCGAATATTTTTTACGTTTTTGTATGGTACCTATGTAGAATTTTAGAGGTTCAACGATATCCCTAATCTTGTTTCAGATATTGTTATGTTTGGTCCTTCGAGTGTAGGTTTGCAGTCAGAATATTTGCGACTGAAAGTCAGCATTTTCTATAGAGCGACTGCCATCTGATAAATTTCTGGGCGACCTAAAAGTGGCGATCTATTGATAGTTCACCAGTCGGCAGACTTTACGACTGTCTTGACCGAGACAGACTGTTGCCCCACGGAAGGGTCTCTGTGTAGAGCCATGACCAATGATGCTCCAAGACATAACTGCGGCTACGTATTTTTACTTCGTAGGCGATCGATTGGCGCGGTTTGCTCCTCATCATACATTATAGATTTCTGCTTGATTGCTATGGTAAAATCGTACCAAACCACACTAGTTCAAATCTAGGTTGATTTATATTGATCATTTTATTTATTATTCAGTATTCACCCAGTCTTCATTTCAACGTAAATACTTTTGTACTTCGTTATTTATACATAGTCGTTACGATTAGGTAATATCTAGTCGTTGTGGAAATTAACTTGTTTTACGCAGTCTCTTATTTTTTAAAATCAAGGTGACATACTTTTACAGCGTTGCCCTTCAGACCTTATATTTCCTGTTACCTACGGCGTCCACTTTGCGTAGTAATAATAAACTGATCTAATTAGTAAGCGGAGCTTGCGAGCTAGCCATCCTACATTTCATGCTAGAGTTATCCGATTAATTCAACGTATAGAAATAGGTAGATGGCCCAGTTTAAGATTACGACAAAGAGTTCAATTATCTGTCTCTTCAATATTGTCTAAAGTCCTTGGCACTGACACTAGATGTTATAATATTGGCCATGATTTCGTGTACCGATTTCAAAACGTGCCAAAAGCTTTATAATTCTTGTTCATATCATATCTTAAGAAATATAAGAAAAGGGGGAGAACTTTGAACGTCTAGCATACTTATTTACATAATACCTAGTCGTTAACGATACGATATTCTGGGACTGATGAGTATTTTATGACTACCGCTCAATACGTTCGAATGACGTCCAACTTCAGGCGACAGTTCGACTTGCCTACTTGGTACATACCTACATAATTATGTCGTACCAACTCCGGGTTTCTATACTATGGTAGCTCTATTTCTAAAACGACGAGAGATATGAAAGCTCTAATTGATAGTTTCCTATTTAATTTGCAGTTGGATGTAATGTAGCAAATGAGTTCTGCTCAGACAGAATTTTCATCCAATTTGTTATCTACAGAGTACCTACTTATTCTAGATCAAAATTGGTTTGTTCATTTATTGTGTTATTTCAGTTTGTGACTGAAATTAAATGATAATACAAAATAAATATAAAAGGTATTACAGTAAAAGATACATGAAATTTTGCTCTACAAACTAAAATTATGTATTCTGTCTTCAATAAGCATGCAAAAGTTCTACATTTTACAAGTGGTTTCTCGTGATGAACATAATCACTTCATTAATAATCTGTAATATTGTACATTAAATTCTGTACTGTAAGAATGTATTAGAAAGAAATTTCATTTAATCTTCTGTTTGTATGACAGAAGTGAAGCTTTAATATATCCAGGGTTAGATTTTCGAGTTTGTACATTAACATCCAATATTTCGTCTTGATATGGGCATGTGATGAGGAAGGATAAAACGAATGTGACTAAAAGAGTGATGAATATGAATGTCGATGGATGGAGGGGGAGAGGGAGATCAAAGAAAAGATGGAGGGATGGATTGTGTTAGAGAAGATATGAAAAAAAAGGAGTAGGTAAATGATTAGGTAATGGCTGACAGGGAAGAATGGAAGAGAAAAACATATTGAGTAGGTACACCTGAAGTAACTTAAGAACAGGGCAGGAAGAAGATATTGGCAATCCTACTTGTACCTATAGTTAGGTACTTAATACTATAAATGCTTCACATAGAAAGCAAATTACAATGAATACTTGAGCTATGTAATGCCAACGGCATTGAAGAAATATAATAGGTTCATGGCGTTCCAATTTTTTGCATAACATAGGATATTTTAGGCTTGTTGCCAGAATTATTGTATTGTACATACACATATTTATTGGCTTCAATCCATTTTTGGTAACATTAACAATATGTATAATTGTGTAATTATGTATGTAATAATATTATTATGTATTTAGGTATTATTCTTATGGTGATCAGAGCATACTTTATTTTGCCAGAACTTAAGTATTATGAATAAGAATCACAAAAATTATTGTTGAAATATAATTTTGTTTTAGAATTTTAATGTATAAGAAATTGAAACTCGTGCAATTATTAACATTACTGAAAATAAAAACTTGGGCTAGGCAATGTCTATTTGCTACAGCATGTTATATTTTAATGTTTTAGTAAGATCATGTTAAATATGGTGCAGCATACATGCAATTTAAGAATATGAGTATTTCTATAAATAAAAAACTTAAATATACTAGACAGTTAAGTCCATAATACTTATCAGATTGCAGATAAAATTATCACTGTTTTATGGTTGCTATGGTACTAAAAAAATGATTTGCTTTAGCTAACTTTTTATAATACTTATCATAAATTTTCTGCATAATTTATACATTTTCATCAGTATTTTATAGACACAACAAAATAATACAGACCATATTCTTACCTTTACATAAATAAAACTATGCAAAAAAATAAAAGGCTACAAGAATCTTATAAGATTTTCGGTAGTGCATAAAGGATATAATTTACTGTATTAATCAATTAAAGATTTTAATAAATCATGGTTGCAATAAACAGCACTCATGACCTGTAAATTGATACCCCGCGCTACAGGCAGATATCTTGATAGATATGATAAGTTGCTAGCTATTGATAGATATAACTATTACAAGACTTACTTACCTATCATAAAATGTAGGTAATGTGGTGTATCCTTTACTGGCACATTATGCAAGAGTTATATTTACTTCTACAGTCTACGTTACAAATATTTTTTTATATAGGTACTCTCTTTATAAACACAATGCTAGCGATAAGCTTTCTAAATCTAAAACTTATCACTCACGTTTACGGAACAGGTTTTTTTACTTCGATGAATAGAACGGATTTTACTTCAAAAACTTCAACAAATTGAAAACCTATTCACAGATTTTGAAGATAACACAAGAATTTAATAAATCCAATTTTGGATTTTGAAAAAGCTTGACTGAAATAAAAGAGAAGTCACTTCAGCCCACCGACCAACAGCCCTTTCGCTCGCCGAGATCGAGATCTATAGTAAATGAAATTTTCTAAAATGACAACAGGATGGAAAAACGTAAAAACCATGGGTGAGAAGAAGATAGAATAAATTTATGTTAAAAATATACATATTTTAGATTTGAAACAAATCCAAATTACGTCAATCTTCCAGTCAAATTGACATTTTATTGATGATAAAAAAAACAGTCAAGTCCGAGTTGAAGTGAAATAAATCAATGTTTTGGAAACGACGAAGACGAACGGAAAATCCAGCATTTTTGAATAGCTGCTTATGCTAACGTTGGTGATTGAAAACCCAATGGAGTCAAAGAGAATGTAATGGAGTAACGAATAAAACTGGGGAACTTACTAAAAACCACCACAATCGTTGGGATTATTTGATAAAAAAATAAATGGCAATTTAACTCGTTCTGATTGGTTCTGTTCCGGGATGAGTTACATTGGTGCTGCCATCTACTTTCGTTTTGCGTTTTCCTCTTTCCTCCCCATTACACTAGGTACTTCAAACTCCTGGGCTGGCCTGATAATTATAGGCGAAATTAGGCGATAGCATAGGGCATTACTTGGAAGGGCAGCATGGCCAGAGACGGGCTAGTCAGCGCCAGCCAATATATAAAATATGTGTATACGGAATTAAAATTACATTAATTACGTGTTTTATTTTGTTGCGACATTTTTATATATTTGTATTTGTCTAGGGCGCCGAGTTTGCTCGGGCTGGCGGGCGCTGCCAAACCCCAAGGGAATATACTACCCCTTGAGGCCTTTGATTATATCAATGACACTACGTATTACCTAGCACGATTGAGGAAGCAGCGCTTGCAAACTACACCACACGCACGAGCACGACACGACACGACACGACCAATAAAATAAGACGTCACATCGCGTCATGCTGTGTGAGTATATTCGACTTTAAGCCTAAAGGCATGGTTTCACAGCCATACAAGCCATTAAAAAGTTAAATGTTCTGTCTGTCACAAAACAAACAAGGATGGGACAAATTAGATAAAAAATCGATTAATTAAGAATTGATACGTTATCAATGTTATCAGTTATCATGCAATGTCTTTTTCCTGATTTTTAAGATATAAATTTTTCGAAAATAGGTAATCAATAATACGGTAAAATGGTTTTATATGGGTTGAAAATAAAACAGCTCAAAATTAATTAATTTATTTTAAAATCGCCCACAATTAACAATTACGAAACCCACGAGTCCTACAACACTGGGTATTCATTTAAAATTAACCATCATAGCACCACATGTTACTGAGTTAGTAATGAATAATTCTTTACTAACTTCAAAAAGCTTTTGTTTCATAATAATTAAGTTTTAATTAATTTATTGGCATTTTGACAATTGCATTACTTACGACTGGAGAATGTTTTAGTCGGAATGCCTGGGCTACTGCGAGTAAAATTTGCCAGTGGATTTGGCGCATATCACATGCGCGGAGGTAATAAGTACTACTTACTACAACATACATACAACGACCTTGGCTTTAGGTATGTACATAAATAGAAATAGAATGGAAATGGAAAGATACCAACGAATAAAGATTTACGAAAAATCAATAACGAATGACGTAATTTTGAAGTTGGAAATCGATTCGTCAATCGATTACTTTCTACATCATATTCGAGTATAATGAATCGTTTAACATCCCTATATAAAATTGTAGTGTCCGACCGAAACAGGATTTTTAGCCGAAACAGAAACCGAAACCGAATCTTCGGCGCCAGTCTCAGTTTCGGCCGAAACCGAAACCGAACCTTATTTAGACATGTAAAAAATTCTATTGTATTGTACAAGGTGGGGCAAAAGTAATCACCCAATGTTGTTTTGCTGTAATTTTTTTTTAGGAATGGAAATGTTTGGTTCTACTTGTGGATTATGTTTATTTATTGTATTCGATTTTTTCCATCAAGTCGAGAAAATGATATTGGTCAAGTGGCCGCCATCAGAATTGATACCATACGGGCTCGTTTTATGGCAGTTTCCATCACTTGTGTCAGAACTTCCGGCGATAGGTTCTCGCATTCCCGTCGGATATTCTCTTTAAGGACTTCAAGAGTCTTGTTTACATAAACCTGGGAATTCGAGTAACCCCACAAAAAAAAGTCTGGAGCGGTCAAATCGGGTGATCTGGCCGGCCAGTGCAAATCGCCAAAGCGAGAGGTTAGACGCCGCGGAAATGCTTCCTTCGGAATATCGGTTGTGGCTCGTGCAGTGTGCGCCGTTGCTCCGTGCTGTTGGATCTACATTTCTTCCAGTCCCAATTCATCCAACTAAGGAAGGAAAAAGTCGTTGATCATGGCTCTGTAGCGCTCGCCGTCCACAGTAACGGCAGGGCCAGGGAGGTTCTCGAAAAAAAAAATGGAAAATGCCATAAAACGAGCCCGTATCCGGTCGAGCCGGTCATCAATTCTGACGGCGGCCACTTGACCGATATCACTTTCTCGACTTGATGGAAAAAAATCTAATTAATTAAATAAACCTAATCCACAAGAAGAACCAAACATAGTCATTCCAAAAAAAAAAAACCTACAACAAAATAACATCGGGTGATTACTTTTGCTCCACCTTGTATAGTGAAATCTAGTATCTTTTTTACACATATACAAACAGTTTTCTCGTGTTAAATGAAATGAAAGACAATAAGGGAAATATGTAACGAAAATAGTTATTCATTTATGGTATTACTATATTAACAATATAACATCAAAAAAATGTTAGACTTTTTGTCAAAAATCAACACATAAACGTAAAGTACAGACTTCTTAATTGAGTATTTGTGTTCAATGTCGCAAAGATTAATTTATTATTTATTGACATTGAGATCTTGTATTTGATACTTGGTAGTTAAAGAATTATTTACCTAATTATCAGTATCAACAAAAGTTACTATAAATTGTATTAAATTCGGTAAACTTTGTCAAAAATCAACAAACAAAATCACAAACACAACATAATCACGCCGCACGCCGACCGGCGAACTTAGCTGGCAACCACACACGACTCCCGAACTCAGCCGAAGTTAGCCGGAAGACGCGCGACAATTCACGAACACTGAGTTTCGGCGCGGCCGAACTTTCGGCTGATTTTTGGCCGAAACCGAAACTATAGCCGAAACAAGATTTTTTGGCCGAAACTGGCCGAAACCGAAACCGAAACCGAACCTTCGGTCGGACACTATAAAATTGATATTTTGATTTTGATTGAGGTTACTGTGCTCCAATACAGATCACCTACCTTTTGTAAATAATCAACACAAAAAGTACTGTGTGATTATAAATCAGAACACAATATCTCGTAGCAATGGATACTGTGGTTAAGAGTTTGCTTGACGAGGAGGCGGAGGAAGAGAAAAAGGTTATATAAATTTTAAATGTTTTTTTCATAAAATTATACTTTAGGGCCGATTTTACAGTCGTTAGATAACTTTTGGTCAGAGGGTCGTCTTGGGGCTTATAAATATAGCGATTTGACATATTTTCCATACAAAAGCTGTCAAACCTTCAAAATTATTCATCAAAAAACAAAAGTTACACAAGACGATTGAAAAATCGGCCCTAAAATAAATTTAGTCTACCTCATCTCTGTTCGTTCTTTGTTTCGGTACGTAACTCACGCATATTATCAATAATAAGTTTAATTTTAATAGAATAGTCTTAGTAAGTAACCTACTTTTGTAGTTTACCAATATTGTTTTTTCTTTTATTTCAGGGATTAGTAATATTCGGTAGAGATGTGTCCAAAATACCTTGCTTCAGAGAAAGTTTCCTTTACGGGATTGCAACAGGAGTAGGTGTTGGTTTAGCAGCATTCATAAAAACATCTCGGCCCATGTTATCACAGCACATAGGTGTGGGAACATTTTCAATGACCACTATGGTATACTGGTGTTATTGTAGGTATGCATGGTCTAGACAACGATTTGATGCTCAACTTTTACAAGATGCATTGAAAGACAAAATCCTTTATGAAGGCACAATGGTTGAGAAAGAACTTGAACAGAAAGGAGTATTGAAATCGGCTTAAGAGAGAAGTTAAGAATGCTATGTGTTCTTCATATGTTCTTCAGATAACAAATCAACTCTCATTCACAAATTTGTAAATAACAATAAACATAATGACTGCTGCACACATTTGCATTTGGAACAATGTATAGAAAATTACCTATAGGGCTGTACCTAGAAGCTCTAGTGTCCAAGCGTCAAAATTTTATTTAGGGGCCCTCTATGTGTAGGGCCCCGGGCTCTGCTCTGGCTGCAACAGTTGTGGCTGGGGATACAGTTTGCGATTCGATCTTTTTTCAAGGTAGTAAAAACTAATACAAGATATGCAATGCACTTGAAAGTTTTTAATTAAAAATATAAGTTGTTACTTATTTATTAAAATTTAAGTTATTTTTGTGGTATTTCTGGCCTATGCAGTGACCGTCACAGTTAAATAAAGTGACTGTCTCAACAAGGACGAGTTGGGAGGACTCAACAAGTGTTAGTTTAGTCACAACCAGCTAATTAAATAAACTATACCTGTCTACAGCAAATAATCAAATTCGAAATGTTATTTATATTTGGTACCCTACACCCTAGAAAAATAATTTCTTATTTAATTAACCGACTTCAAAAAGGAGGAGGTTCTCAATTCGTCTGAATGTTGTTTTTTTTTCAATAATCCAGTTTTAGTTATTAAATTACTCCATTTTATTACATTCTTCTACCCTGTACATTTTTGTAAAATAATTTAAAACAATTTATGTGGGTACAACAGCATTACATAAAGAACGAAATTGAAAATGGAGGATTTTCTATTCGCCTTTCAATCACAGATATCGGAAATGAGCAAGGTTCAAATAACGATAGAAGTTACGCCATTTTCAATCAGATTTTTTATGCAAGTACCCAATCGGATTGTTTCTAAGTATAATTGATATGATAATTCTGTACAATGACTGCTTTTTATTACCTACTGTTTTATAAATAAGATTGAACTTTGCTTTTAACTGTAGTGTAATCATACTACCCAGATGACACCATGATAATAAAAAAACCAAGCAGACGTGCTAATGTGTAAATTATGTATAAGTGTTGAAATGTAAATTATAGACATTAGTGTAGAAAATAAAGTGTTTGTTAAAATGAATAATTTAATTTTTACTTAAGCTTTTAGTTAATGTCAGTTGGTACCTACTACCCACGTATAGTAAGTACTTACCTATATTCCCATGTTGTGATAATCTGACTATTCATATAAATATTTATTATTTGAAATAAAGCTTGAACATATTCTAAGTATCTCAAGATAAAATTAAATGTTGGGTCAAGTAGGTATGTTCATATTTTCTTTTTCATATTTCATGTAGGTCTCCATTCCTCTTCTCAGTTTAAAAAGCCTTGGGTTCGATCCCCACGTTAAGCAAAGTGTTTTGAAGGCGGAATTACAATGATCCATTAATTCCAGTAGGTACCTATATACTGGATACCAGCGCTGCTGGATAAGGCGATGCGCTGAATACCTACAGGATGTTACTTTTTTTTTTCGTGGTAAAATCCTCATGGTTGCCCTTCGCCCGGTATCCGTACTCTTACCGGCTAAAAACCCACAGTGTTCCTTCTCCGGACAGCGTATTTCCCTTTCTGTGTCCAATTGGCGACACCGGTCTCGCGAAATCCGCATGCTTTTGTATTACTACGGAATTCTAATAGCCCGTGTTCAATTCTCGTCAACTGGACACGCCTTTGTGATCAAGTGGGGCTGGGGGAGGTTTTACAAAATAGTGTGCAGTTGAACTGAACACTTTTTTGATTTGATTCTTGACTGTACGAGTCTTGCGTGAAAAGAGTGTTAAATCAGCGACGGTATTAGTTAAGGCACTGCTTTCATTGCTGATACTTGTTTTCACACTGACTAATTTGAAGAGCAAGCGAAGCGAGCTCGGGAATTTGGGGCACCCCGACACTGAGAGGTTAGGTTCGAAGGGCATGATCCCTTTCGTGTTAGGTTACTTACTTTAAACCCTGAAAAAATCTTTGGCAATTTCACTGAAAATCCTTTTCAACTCTTCGATTATGTCCACACACGGGCGCCCCCGCGGCGGTTCTTGCCTGCTTCGGCCCGCACGATTTATTCCGAACATTGACGAACGCGCTAAATCAGCACGGATTTATTTTGAACAGACCAATTAAAAAACCGTGTTCAATTCAATTGCACACTGTTTTGTAAAACCTCTTTTAACGTTGCTTGATCGCAAAAACGTGCTCAGTAGACGCGAGCTGAGCACGTTTTGGTTGAAATGTGTAGTAAAACAAAGGCGTGCGGATTTCGCGAGACCGGTGTCGCCAGTTGGACACGGAAAGGGAAATACGCCTCCGGACCCTTGGCCGGGGTCGCGGGATTCACAGCTGCATGCACCGTGACCCCGGCAGGCCTCGGTCCGCCAGCCCCTGGCAGACCTTTTCTTCTGTGGGGCCTTGCCCCACGGCCTCCTGAGAGGCGCGCACGGAACACAGCGCGCCGCCTTTTCGGGCGTGTTACTGGTCGGGCGACGGGTCCCCTAACCCGCCGCCCGCAGGCCACACACTACGGTGGCCGGAGATCGTCGCGCGCCATCCGGCGCTCTGTGCGTCTGGCGTGGGAAGTGAGAGTGGCAGCTGCCTCGCTCTTCCTCTCCGTTCCTTCTTTGGTCACAGGATGTTAGACTGGGTTGAAACGTGTTTATACTGATCCAATACCTACTAATTCGGCGAATGCTGGATCCAGTTACCTACTTGATTAATGTAAATCCACCATAATGATTTTCGTCTGTCACGAGACACTCCGAGCCCGTTCTCTTCTAAGCGAAAAGATAGCAAATCAAGTCAAATTTTGTTAATCTAATATTACGCAACACGACTGGACTACTGCTACCGAAAAGCAATTGTTTATAGGTCCTCACGCGTACAGGTGACGGTGACAGCGCCAGTTTGCAGAGTGACTACACACGCACTCATCAGACTGACTGAAGGTCTGGACCCGGTGTCGTATCTAGGGACTGGGTTAAAGAGGGGGCTGCCACGGGTGCAAATAAGACCGCTCAATACATACATACCTAACTGAAAAAAAAAAACAGCAGATCTCGCGTTAAAATATAATGTTGATACAAATGCTAATTAATCATCTCTTGAAATTAAGGGCTACAAATATCAAATGAAATGTTTACTGCCTTAATTATTAACAAAATTCTTAATTAAACGACTTTCATTTGTTAGCGTGTTATTTTAGGGGGCGCAAAATATGATTCTTGCCTTAGGCGACCATGACATGACCCTAGCTACGACGACGACGCTGTCTGAACCGTCTAGGTATGCGAACCCACCCTTTTGGAGATAAGACTCAATACCAGCAGTAGCACGACACGTTTGGTGCAGTGGCTAAGCGATTGGCTTCTGCGCTACGGGTCGTGGGCTCGATTCCCACACGGAACAAAAATTTGTATAGCCTACAGATGGTTGTTCAGGGTCTGGGCGTTTGTGTATGTGAGATTTGTGTCTGTAAACGCACCCACGATACAAGAGAAATCATAGTGGGGGCAAGGTTTAAAAAAAAAAAAGTTGCCTTAAAATTTGCACCGGTGTGTGGTTTAAGACAACCAGTAACGGGAAAGGAAAAGGCGGAATGGCTCCATATTTAGCGCTACCTACCGTAAAAACCGCTCCAGCCGTTCCGTACCCAAATAGCTAAAACGGGACCCTTATACTTAACTTGGTCATGATATGACCGTATATCAGAGTTAGAACTACGCCATCTTTCCATCGGTTCTGATGTCACCAGGCGTTTTATGGGAACCGCAATATAATAGATTAGCCTAAGTTACATACTTACATACATACCTACATAGAACTGAGGTAGGTATTTCTGTTTCGTGCTCCCCACCATTAGGGTCTATAAAAGTGTGACAAATCTTTATCAATCAGGCGAATAGGTATTACGCGAGATAAGAGCCCCTACAGTCGTTAATAACGTGCCCTTTAGATAATTTTCCATCCAACCATGTGACTTAACAATCTGCAAAATGACAAACAATGGAAATTAATATTACACAAGAAAATTAACATAATTAAAATAAAGTTATTAAAATAGGTATCCGTAATTTTCAGTTACCAATCGACGGGCAAGTTTGTTGCGCAAGTAAGTACTTAGGTAAGCTTAATTTTAACATTAATTGCTGTCCATAAAAAAGTGTTCCAAGTTCTTAGTATTTGTTGTAGGTGTCTTGAAAATAACTGGTACCTAATATAACTTTAATGAAACATACAATAGTTTAGTATGAACGCGGCATCGGCTGGCATCGGCGACAGTGACACGAGAGCGGCGCGTTCTATCAGACGCAGTCCGTCGTATCTATCGTAATAAACCGGTTTACGTCTAAGCAAATTAATGCACAAAAAATATTATGGATACTATAAATAGTTTAATACCCGAAGACGCGCAAAGAATTTTAATATTCTTCGTCAATGGCAAAAAGGTAAGTTTAGTTTATTTTTAGCCTTGCGTGAACCCATCAATGTTCTCTAATTAATATTATGAATTTTATCCAATGGAAGGGTTATTAACATACGTACTTGTTGGCCATGATCTCTCGATATCGTGGTGTTAAATTTACACTGTACCTATGTAACATCATTTAAACTACAAGTTTTTAAGTTTGTTTGAATCTTCATCTTCACTGGCTCTCTGAAGTACTTATTCTATGAAAGAACATTTTTTTTTTATTTGATTACCTAGGTACTTTACCATTAGGCTTGCCAACCGTCCCGCGAGAGCCGGGACGTCCCGTTTCTAGAGCTTTAGAGGATGCGTCCCGCGAAAGACGTGTGCGGGACGCCAATTCTCCCGTTTTATAGTACTTACGGCTAATCCTTCGGGCAGAAGTCGGAATTTAGTGAACGCACGTTTTGTTTTACTAGAAGAGTGGAGATTGCGACCGCGAGTCTCGCGTCAAACGAACACAAATACAAAGTAAAACATTCAATAAAACTATTATTTAAAATAGTTTCTAATTCTATTTTTCGCCTCAATATACTTTGACAGTTGGGTCCCGCATTTTGATTGCCAAAGTCCCAATAAATTAATACATTGAGGTTGGCAAGCCTATTTACCATGCTAAGTAGCTTTACTGAAAAACCATTAAGTAGGTAAATTAGTAAAAAATATTTTTTATGTTATTTTTCGGAATGTATTTTTCGTTGCTTTTCCTGCAAAGAACGTCGTTGGTGTGTGCCCTGTATCCCCCCCCGAAGTTTTTGATCACTACTTAACAGAGGTAATTGAAGGAACTCTAACTGAATATATAGAACTATAACGAACTCTAATTGAAGGAAGATTTGATATACTTAGGAGATGACTATAAGCTTTGTGTATCTACATACCTATAATTCCAAGCCTTTAGAAATATTGTGTTGAGGGTGTATGAACAATGAAGACAATTTTACTCAGGACTCAGAGCTTGTTTTACCCTGTAGCTTAGGTAATAGGCTTAAGTCTGGGGGCATGAGGTTTTGGAGGGCGCGGTGTAAAAGGAGGCGGACGAAAAATATGTTGAAAGGGGAATTACATATAAAGATTTAGCAGATATAAAAGTTATTAAATTTTTGATATTACTTATCACTAAGTACCTAGGTACTATTTTATGACTCAATGGCATCCGCGCTAGGTATGGTCAAGAGTAGCCCACCCTCCCGTGGTTCAACGCATGTGGAAGGGCTATTAGTCTAGGGCGCCTCAAACCCTAAATAAGGCTCTGATCTTACTGAATCAGAATCGAATATCATTTCTGGTATTTAAAGTAGGACACCGAGAGTTTTTAGGAGTGAATTCTCAAACTCAGGGGGCGTTCAAGTATTACAACAATTTACAATTTTTAACCCTCCCTCCACCCCATGTAACGCTCCGTAACGTTTTTCTGTACCCTCCCCCCCCCCCTCCCTAAACGTTACGTAACACCCAGCATTTTTTTGGCACAATTGCGCTAACAAGTCAGCATGAGAGCCTTTATAGGCCAAAAACAGCTGATGATGCAAATCTCCTTCTTTTGAGGACATTACAGTATGAACCACGGAGCAAATACAAAGAAAAACTTTATATTTGCTTCGTGGTATGAACTCACTATATCAACACTGACCACAGCAATGTGCTTCTGCATAAACCACGAAGCAAATTTATATTTGCTTCGTGGCATAAACACTAACGAATGCTGACAACGAAATCAAAATAAAAATGATACAATACAATCGAGGGATTCCCCGAAAACATAAACGAAAACGGGTTGCCAACTTGGGAGTTTTAATTCCCTAGTTTTTTATTTAAATAAAAAAAACAATGTTACGTATCGCGTTGTTCGAACCCCCCTCCCGCCACTGTAACGCATCGTAACGTTATAAAAGACGCTCGCCCTCCCCTCAAATTGCCTTACGTAATACTTGAACATCAATTATCTTTTTACGATATACCTACTTAGAAAGATCATCGGTCTTAAACCAAATGTTTATTGTAATATGTTTATTTACAGTTTCTTGGCTGAGAGTTCCAGTCCCAGCCTGAGTCTTGCATGATATTTTCCCCAAATTTAACCTTATCTGTAGATAACTCCTAAGTAGTTATATACACATTATGATGTGATTAACATAACGACAAAAATGCAGGAATGCTTCAATAGTCATTAGCGCGCTAACGACATGTACCTAATGCCAATTTGAATTAGTTAATTAACATAAAATAAATAGCCATCGAACTAAGTACGTAAAAAACTGACTACTGCACGGCCTGACTGTGGATTATGATAACAGCACATTGGTTAGCATCTATGGTTACTGGATCAGCTAATTATATTTATACTAAGTAAGTATAGATATTATGTTCACTTTTGACGAAGACTCGTGTTTGTGTTGCTGCGATAACCCCCTGCATCCTGTTTCCACATTGTTGGGTCAGCTTCCAATCTAACCAGATGTGACTGGAATGTCGCGATAACCCGAATATTAAGAAATGTAGTTACGCATTACGTGACTACAAAGTATGTTGGTCATAATTATCGGGACCACACGAATCGTCCCCACTCGATAATGTAGCCCTAGCATATAAATAATAATAAACTAGTGTTGGTAACATGAATAAGAAAATCACGTACATAACTGGGTTAATACGTGGGTAATAGCACGTAATAGGTACTGAAAGTTTCTGGAACGGGCCACTTGCGTTAAAGATATTAAAAATGTAATTCCTATTTTAAAAAATTAATTAAAACTGTTTGGCTGTAGAACACATTTTAATTTTACGTCTGTCATTTGTTTTTTCTTTGTGGCGCCATTAATAAAATTGCGTGTTGAGCCAACGATGGATTTAGTCGAGAAAATGTTCGTTATAAGTAGATTTATTTTTTTACGATTTTCGCGGTGGTTTAAGTTAACATAAAAAGTTGCCAAAGAATTAATTTAGCGTTTAGTGTTGAAGTTTCATCTCGTAGCTCTGTGTACCTAATTCTGTTACATAAAATGAATTCTAACGTGCATGTATTCGTCTCCAAGATGATTCTCGTGAAGGCGGCCTGCCTTTCCGGTGACGACAGCGGTGACAGAAACTTACATTGTTGCTGCACAACTAATACAAAAAGATAAAAAAAATACATGTCAGCATATTCGTACATCATTGTACATTGGTATGAGCCAAGTGCAAAATATTTTGTACGTACACCTGAACGTTCGGAAGCTTTCTTCGAGATGGATACCGCTTATTATAACGGAAGTTCAAAAATGACAGCAAGTAGAGTGATTTGATAAAATTTTCTCAATGGTTTGAAAGAATGAATAAGTGTATAAATTATCTGGGAAAATACTTCAAAAACTCACACCGATAATCAGCCCTCATCAAGCTGTCTCCCCCCCGCCTCCCAAGCCCCCCCCCCAGCAACGCCGTAAGGGCTCTTAAACCACATGACGGTTTATTTATTCATGTGCTTAAACACCACGTTTTTTTCAAGCGCTGTCGACGCGTGTCGCACGCTACTATAACGCGCTGCAAACGCGATGTTATCGCAACCAATTTACCTATTCACACGTTCATAAAATTGTAGTGCAGACGACTTTTTCGCGAGCTGTCGACGCGCTCGTAGCGCGGAGTTACATCGATACAGACGCGCTGGCACAGCGCGTCTCTTTAGCTGCAAACACATACGAGTACGTACAGCTCGTTTTTTCGGTCGGAGTTGCTCACGCGCGTCTGTAGCGCGATACACGCTCCTTCGCGCGCGTGCTACACGCGTTTTACTTTGAAAGGAGAGTTGCTCACGCGCGTCTGTAGCGCGTTTCTCCTTCTCGTGAGTTTGCAGCGATGCAATTGCAAGTAATCTGCCTATTTCAAGTTTAGCGCGGCCGACAACGCGCGATTGCGAAACGCGCGTCGACGGCGCCTGAAAAAAACGTGGTGTAAGAGCTCTAAGCCGAGGTCCGAGTCGTGTCGCCCTTAGTGCTTTTGTTGCAGGTAGTCATGTCATGCTGTTAGTGTAGGTTAAGTAGTTAGCTTAGGTTAAATAATTTACTTCCCCACCATTGGCTGGAGACCCTTCAGGTCTCGCCAATAAATGCCCGGTTACGCAGAAAGGATCTGCAAGGACTATCCATGTAGCAGCTCAATAGAAAAAAAAAACTTTGAAAAACAAGGAAATAACACAAGTTCCTTACACAAGTGCTCCGTCGCGGGAACACGCGCGGGCATCCGTCGCGGTTATTCAATAAACGGGCTTACTGGCTGTTGTATTTTTTTGCTAGTCGTCGTTTGCCGTGTTATAATATACTAAGCTCTCTATTGAGACGACTGTACATGCATACCGTTAAAATTGAACTAGCGACACTGCGTAATTAAAATAATCCGGTCTCCGCGACGGGTATCCGCGACGGGGACCGCCGCGTTCCCACGGAGTCCACCCGCGTGACTACGCGCGTCGACACACGACGGGTGCCCGTCGCGGGCGCCCGCTTAACGCAGTTTTGGCCCTAAATCATAATCCAGAACCTTTCAGTACCTATGGCCTAAATATTCGAGAAACATTATTAAGAAAGAACGTCATCATCCCAAAGTAAAGAATTATATTTAAAACGCCAATTATGATAATGAAAACTAAAACTAGGTACCTATACGACTGCCGTCAAGCAATAAGGCCCACCGCTGATTGAGATTTTTATCAGGGTGACTTTTTGTTACCCAAGTCGAATGCTTGAAGATATATGGAAGTGCGCTCACTATGGTGACGTGACATACGGTGACAAATATAAATCATAAATAGAATTCGACTTGGTAGCAAAAAGTCACCGTGACAAAAAATCACAATGAGCGCTCTTAGACAAGAATAAAAACAATCTGAAACTACTTTATTATTAACAAACCAGGAAAACAATGATTTGTTAAAAAATGTAAAGGTAATTCGAATATTCACCCGCCTACCTATGACTGTGTTAGGTCTGAATTACGTAGAAACAGCATAAGGCGCAGGCACGGCTCAGGCGCGTCACTTTCATAAGCTGGGTACTCACTTAGCAGCGTAGCACGTAACGTATCAGATACGGTATCAACCTGCAAGTGGGTACGGCTTGTCCACGGTCCACCGCGCAGGGCTCGGAAACCGGTTAATTTTCCAAACCGGTTTTGGTCATTGACCTCGAACCGGAATCGATAGCGGTTTTAGGTTTCGGTTACCGGTATTTTACCGGTTAATGGGCGATACCGGTTTTTTACACATTCCGATTCTGTTGAACAAAATTAACCGGTTAATTTGAGTTTCGGCGGTATAAACGAGTTCCATCTCTCACCTACGATAACAAAGCTCTCGCTCTGCGCCCGCGAATACGCAAATACGCACTCACAAGCAGATTGTATTCGACCGCGTTGCTGGCTGAGTAGGTAGTTTCGTTCTGTGTGACGTGAGTGCAACAAAACACTAATTGAATTTCATGAATTGTGTTGTTTTATAAGTTGTATATATTGTGATTAGTGATTGAGATCGTAAAAAAATAAAATGAATCCTTATTATTGTCACGTGAAGGATTTACCGGATAGTGAACCATTTTTTTTTATGTAAGTAAATACTGTATTCGTGAATGTTATGGAGGATAGAATATCTGGTACGTAACTGGGGACGTGCCGCCTCTCTAGAAAGAATGTGAGGTTATTTGGGAGTTCTGAAGGGTCTTCTGAGCTCTCCACTACCATTTTTTTTTTGCCGTAGATCATTTTTATTTATTTTATAAAATTGTTTTATTTTAGATGAGTATCGAAAAAATCTACTTTTTTATGGATGCCAGAGCGAGCTTATCGAGCTTACGAGCGAGCAAAGGTGCATGAAAGGAGCCTCCCCGAATGACGTACTTCTGACCCCATACGTCTGGTGCACCCTGGGTAACAATCAGCGAGTACTAACGCCGATTGGCCAATCCTTTCACCACGATGACAAACACAAACATTAGTCCGGCCATAAAGCCGGCGCTGTGTGTAGTCTCTATTAACATCGAGGGTTTCTCACAAAATAAATCAGGAATATTTTCTGAATTATATGGCATGACACACTGTGACGTTTTGTGTGTTCAGGAAACCCATAGAGGTGAAACTCAGTACCGACCACACATACCTGGACTCGCGTTTATCGCCGAGATCTGTCATCCGAAGCACGGTAACGCAGTGTTTGCTGTTCCCGTCGTAATCATAAAGTCAACCAAATGTTCAACCCAGAACGACATTGAGGCTATCACCATTGACATCGGTAACTGTACCGTCACTTCTATATGTATACAAACCTCCTAAGACCCCATTCCAGTTTGTACCTCCTGAAAACTTCCAGGAGCAACCCATCAAAATTGTGATCGGCGACTTCAACAGTCACAGAATGAGATGGGGCGTTGTAGCCCCACGGAAATATGTGGGCAAGCGCTTGAAGAGTGGGCTGAGACGAACGATCTGATGCTGATTCACAATCCGAAACAACCGGCCTCATTTAACAGTGATCGGTGGAAACGTGGTTCTAATCCAGATCTAATCTTTGTCAGCGAAAGTATCAGCTCGCAGTGTAGTAAGACTATCTGCTCCCCAATACCTCGTACACAGCACAGACCGATCACGTGTACGATTCAGCCCGTTTTTCGTCCTTTAAGTGTCCCTCTGAAGCGCCGGTTCAACTACTCCAAGGCTAACTGGACACAGTTCTCACAGTTGATATATGGAGATCTAGTGAAAATCCCGCCAATTCCTCAAAATTACGACCAATTTGTTGATATCGTCTCAACAATATCACGTAAATGTATTTCTAGAGCCTGTCGAACACCCTACATCCCAGGGCTAACGGAAAAATCTACAGAACTGCTTAACCTGTAAAACCCCGCCGTCGTCCCAGGACGACACCTGCCATTGTTTATCTATTGTGTCTATAATTACAGTACTTGAGTAATTAAAATAAAATTAATAACAGTCCATCTGTCGTTTTTAAATTCAATTGACTTATCGAGTACTGTAATTATAGACACAATAGATAAACAATGGCACTGACACGATCCGGATCGTCGGTCGGGCCGCTAGCGGTTAAAGAGTAATAATCCTTGTATAGCCACGACCCCTTCTCCGAGGAAACGACCTTGGTTGGCGAGGAGCTGCTATCGCAGATCAGTGAATCCCGTCGGGAAAAATGGATCAATACTGTCACCAAAGTTGACATGACGCACAACAGCAAGAAATCTTGGAACACCATCCGGAAACTTAACGGTGATCCACCTACACTATCCTTACCCAGTCAAGTCACCGCGAACCAGATCACCCACCAGCTCATTTTGAATGGAAAGTCATCAGGCCGCCTTGCGAACGTCCCAAAACGAAGTAGCCTCACAAGCACATGAGACCGGATAAATAAGTCATTCATCCTGACTGACATTGTTTTAGCCATTCGAAATCTGAAATTTGGCAAAGTCTCGGGAGTGGACAGTATATCTGTGGAGCAAATAAAGCAATTTGGCCCAGCTACTGTGTCATGGTTACTGCTTTTCTGTAACAACTCTCTGGAATCCGCCTCTATTCTCCGTCTCTGGAGAAAGGCGAAGGTAATTAGCTATACCCAAACCGGGAAAGACAGTAGACAATCCCAAAAACTTCCAGCTTATAGCACTCTTGTGCCATACATACAAATTGTTCGAGCGGTTGCTGCTGCCCAGGCTCACAGGCCTTATTGACCCAATTTTGATACCAGAGCAAGCGGGTTTTAGACCAGTGAAGTCATGCTCAAACCAAACGCTTAAACTTACTCAGCACATAGAAGATGGGTTTGAGTTAGGAAAGGTAACTGTCGTTGTATTTGTGGACTTTTCAGCGGCCTATGACACAGTGAACCTCAGGTGACTGATATGGAAAGTGAAAACCATGACCGGCGATCAAAAATTTGTCATCATACTCCGGGAACTTTTCCATAACCGTCGCTTTCAAGTCAATCTCTTCTCAGACCGTAGTCGTTGGAGATCGCAAAAGAACGGTCTGCCACAAGGCAGCGTTCTGGCCTCGACCCTTTTTAACATATACACCAACGACCAATCGGCTAGCCCAAATACATCCCGCTTCTTATACGCTGATGACCTGGCACTACCTGCTCAAGATACCAACTTTGAAGAAGTGGAGGCCAATCTTACCACGGCTCTTAACGTCTTAAGCCATACTACGAGGAAAACTCTCTTAAGCCTAACTCATCAAAGACTGAGTCCTAAGTTTTCCATCTTCGCAACCACCAAGCGGGTCGTCAGCTTCGCATCATGAGGCAAGGTGCGCCCATAGCCCACAACAACCAACCTAATTACTTGGGTATCGTACTGGATAGGTCTCTGACTTTCGGAAGAAATTACGACATCATTAAAAAGAAGGTGCATGCTCGCAACAACTTGCTACAGCGTCTCACTACCACCAAGTGGGGAGCCTCTCTGCAAGTTATGCGGACGTTTGGGTCGGCGCTAGCGTTCTCTGCTGGTGAGTACGCATGCCCAGTGTGGAGCCGATCTGCTCACGCAAAGCTAGTGGACACAGCCTTAAATGAAACTTGCCGGATCATTACGAGTTGCCTTAAACCAACCCCGGTAAAACTGCCCACTTTTTTTTTATTCCTTCACTTGGTCTCATTTGACCCTCGTTGCACCTGATGGTAAGCACAGACAGGGTCTAAGATGAAGCACACGAATCCAAGTAACAGAGATATAGAGAGATTCCGCTATACCTCTCTGGCTCTCACTTACACACGACGGAACACAGTAAACTGCTTGGTGCTGGACTTTAATGTGAGGGTGGTAGCTAGCAAGGCGGACCGTAAAGATCCTACCACCAAGCGAAAGGTTGTCACCTGATTGGCACCACCCGGAGACCACGTGTGTGGTTTCGAACTAAGGGTGCTTTCCCACGGACGAGGGTGACTCAGCCCCCAAGTGGTGCAATACAACTTACCGGTATTGCACCACCAGATATCCGCAGGGGCCGTTTTGAGCTCTGCCGAGAAGGCCAAGATGAACGACACACGGCACCCCCTGCATGGCTATATTCCAGTGCCACAAAGGCTGAAAACCCGCAAGAATTTCCATAAGTGTGTCGAACCTCTGGCCTCGGAGTTGTCAAGAGAGAGGTGCAACTTTTGGAGAGATGGGGTCTCCCTACCAAACCCATTCGTGCCACCTGCGGAGAGACCTCCGCCTGGACATGAACTGCCATGGCCGATCTGGAAGTCATTAAATAAACTTCGAGAACTCAGGTCGGTCGGAGCAAAGACAACATGTTTAGGTGGGGTTTCAGTGAAAGTACCGGTTTGAGCTGTTTGTGTGGTACAACCCATACGATGGACCAACTCACAACATGCCGTGCGAGCCCTAACAGCTGCACGCAGGAAGTCTTAATGATCCTCTTCCGGGGGGGCTCGGGCGTCCCCGCAGTCTCCAGATCAGTTCCCCAATGATGAGGCATTGCGGCGCATGTCTACTGGCCAGCAGCGTTGAGCCTCGCTCCACTGCCGTTTTTCCCACCGAATCACTCGACGACACAAAATATGCAGCACAAGAAAAATAAGAGTAAGGTTTCACAGCGGCTGCACGCCCTTTCATTTAAAGTGCACCTCACAAACATCCGAGGACTGCACTCAAATCTCGTACCAGTCCACTATCACCTAGAGACTGACTTACCTTCACTCTTATTCATCACGGAGACGCAGATCGGGGGTCCGTCTGACGTGGCGTACCTATCGTACCCAGGGTATACCCTGGAGCACAATTTTAAGGCTCGAGCTGGAGTGTGCCTATACGCCCGTGATGACGTCTCCTATCGGCGTCTCCGTCAGCTTGAAGACCCCACATTCTCTGTGCTGTGGGTAATGGTGGATATAGGTATCGAGAAAATTCTTTATGCCTGTGTCTACCGATCGCATACTGGAGATGAGGAGACGGCCAGACTCACAGCATACCTAAGTGAGGCGGCGGAGGCGGCTCAACTGAGGTACCCTACAGCCCAATTAGTGCTTCTGGGGGATTTTAACGGCCACCACCAGGAGTGGCTTTTCCCATACCGGGACACTGACCATGCTGGGAGAAAGGTGCGAGAGCTTGCTCTAATATTAAATCTTACCCAGCTGGTCCAGGGGGCTACGCGGGTACCTGACGTTGACACGCACACGGCTTATTGCTTGGACCTTCTGCTGACAACTGATCCAGACCGCTACTCAGTAACGGTTTCGTCACCTTTGGGTAAATCCGATCACTGTCTGGTGAAATCTGTATCTGTTTACTCCCCGCCCGATCTCAGCCCTAGAGGAATTCGGCGGGTGTGGCGATACAGGTCAGCAGATTGGGATGAGATGCGGTCTTTCTTTGCATCTTATCCTTGGCAGTTGATGTGTTTTTCGTCTGATGATCCTTCGACCTGCGCGGACGCTGTGACGGAGGTGTTGCATCGGGCCATGGAATACTACATTCCTTATTCCGATGTACCATTGTCCGGCAAAGCTCGCCCGTGGTTCGGGCCTCAATAGGCATACCTGGCCTGGGTTGATGCTCGACACCGTAAAGCGAAGGACATTCGTCGGAGGAAGAAGGCGTTTAACAAGGCTGCCAAGTCCTGCAAAAAGGTTCTTCAGAGGGCTCGCTTTGACCACATTAGTCGAATAGGGAACAAATTGGCTTCGTACCCTGCGGGTAGTAAAGCGTTTTGGTCCCTAGCTAAATCAGTCGAAGCGAACTTCTGCCGCCCCTCCCTACCCCCACTGCTGAAACCTGATGGGACGCTGGCTCACACCGCTGAAGAGAAAGCTAACTTGTTTGCTTCTCTGTTTGCGGAGTCTTCACGCCTGGATGCTGGTAGTGCGATACCTCCAACACCGAATAACTGCGCGACATTTATGTCGGAAATTCGCATTCGCCAAAAGGAGGTTCGCAAAACGCTACGCAATCTTGACGTGAACAAGGCCAGTGGCCCAGATGGTATTCCAGCCATAGTTCTGAGGACATGTGCGCCTGAGCTGTCTCCTGTGCTGACGCGCCTCTTTCGTCTCTCTCTTGAGACTGGTCAAGTGCCGAAATCGTGGAAGCTTGCCAACGTGCAACCCGTGCCCAAAAAAGGTAGTCGTGCTGACCCTGCCAACTATAGGCCCATCTCAGTTACGTCCATACTCTGCAAGACTATGGAACGTATACTTAATAGTAGGCTCCTAACGTACCTAGAAGCTAATGACCTCCTCAGTGATCGGCAATACGGATTCCGCCGAAACCGGTCTACTGGAGACCTTCTAGCGTACGCCACTTACGTACGGAGTGAGGCCATCGAGAAACATGGGGAAACGCTCGCCGTTTCCCTGGACATCTCGAAGGCTTTCGACAGGGTTTGGCATGACGGCCTTATTGGTAAGCTTTCTTCATTCGGCTTGTCTACCGGTTTCGTTGCGTGGATATCGGACTTCCTGAGGAATCGTTCGATTCGAGTGGTCATTGATGGCTGCTCATCAGATCGAATGGCTATTAATGCCGGTGTCCCCCAGGGGTCAGTGCTCTCTGCGACGCTTTTCCTGCTGCATATCAACGACCTGCTAAAGCCCGGAACCTTTGGGTATGCAGACGACAGCACTGTGGTAGAGAGCTATGTAGCCAATGCACGGACCAGTGGACCACAAATTCAGTCTCTGAGAGAGGCCATGGTCGAGCGCTTGAATTTGTCCCTTAAGGCAGTCTCCGATTGGGGCGATGCCAACCTGGTCAAGTTCAATGCATCAAAGACCCAGGCGTGTCTGTTCTCTGCCAAAAGGAGGCCATTCCAGCTGGCTCCTACTTTTCGAGATGTGTCTATACCGATAACTGACCATCTTGAGCTCTTGGGCGTTACTCTGACGTCAACCCTCAACTTTGGCTCCTATATTGAGTCCAAAGCTCAATTGGCTGCTAAAAAGCTGGGTGTCCTCTCGAAGGTGCGGCGGTACTTCACATCGGAACAGTTGCTTCAACTGTATAAAGCACAGGTTCGTTCGTGCATGGAGTACTGCTCGCACCTTTGGGATGGCTCAGCCAAATACCACCTTGAGGCGTTGGAGTCCATTGAGAGGCGTGCCAAGAAGCTCATCAGCAACGACTCCCTTGTTCAGACCAAGCTCCAAAGTCTTGAGCATCGGCGCAAAGTTGCCAGTCTATCGGTTTTTTATCGGACACATTTCGGAGAGTGTGCTTCAGATCTGCATGATCTAATACCCCCCTGCCCTTTTTTCTATCGGACGGCCAGAAGCACGAAAAAGCGCCATCGGTTCATGGTTGATATACCAAAAACCCGAACGAAGCGCTTTGATTCCACTTTCATTGTGAAAACCGCCAAACAGTGGAATGCGCTGCCCGAGTGGGTGTTCCCCGACAGCTACAATTTGGGTGTCTTCAAGTCAAGAGTGAATCGGTTTCTTCTGGGCAAGCGTGCTCCATCGTAGACCGCATCATCGCTTAACATCAGGCGAGATGGCGGCCAAACGCAGGCCTAGTAATAATAAAAAAAAAAAAAAAAATGATTGCCAATGACAACGCAGTCCAAGTGGCCAAGTTCTGGGTCGCAGTAATATAATCAAGTTTTAATATAATTAGTTTGTCATCGAAACGCTAAGAAGAAGAAGAAGCGAACCAAAATCCCGTCATCCCCTTAGAACCTAACCTACTCGACAGCACTATCGACTAGCAAATTTGAAACGTTTGGTAGGGTATTCTGCGGACATACGGTGCTTTCGAGACACTAAATACATACTGAACTAGTGAAAATCACTTAAAATTCGTAAGCCTTTCTACCATACCCGGCAATAAACATTAAAACTTACCTTGATGTAGTGATTGCAACCTTCCGTCAAACACTTAGACTTTTTCGTCTCTTGGTTGAAGTTGGTTGTAATTGAACATAGAATACATTTTATTCTCCTTCTTTCTTCCCATGATAAATGTTATTTATTATAGCACTGTATCTACTATTATAAAAACTCGAGTTAAGTAGCGGCCGCACGACACTTTCATGAAAGATGCGAACCCAATTCTCTCTGCGGCGAACGACGAAAGAAAACTAAAAACAAACAAGTAATCACGTGCGTAAGAGTGTAACAGAATGGCGGCGGCGCGGGCGTGCGTCTCCTGAGTAAAACCGGTTAATTCAGGTTACCGCGAGTTTTAAAATTCTATTCTCTGTAATAACCGGTAACCAAAATTATTTAGGTTTAGCCGAAACAGTTTTTGTAATTAACCGGTTAATGGATGAACGGTATTATACCGGTTTTATGAACAATATTAACCGGTATTTCTTAACCGGTTCCGAGCCCTGCCACCGCGTATCTAGCTACGAGCTGCCGGATCCGCAGTGCTCGCAACGACGTCACGCCGACAACATTCGTGCTCGCGCGTACGTACCTACTCACCCACACAAGCGATCGTGACGCCGTCCACGAGCACACTGCGAGCCGCCTTTGTGTTCGCATCGCAGTGAAACCGCCACTCGGCGGGTCGCTGCGAGCCGCTCGCGCGTGGAGTGCTGTAAGCTCGGGCTCGTGCCTACGTACTCACTTGATACCGTATCTGATACGTTACGTGCTACGCTGCTAAGTGAGTACCCAGCTATACATTTTTCGTGCCGCTTCAATTTTTTTTCGTACAAAATTTATGAAAGCGACGCGCCTGCGCCTTATGCCATTTCTGTGTAGGTACGCCTACGACAATAAACTTTGTATTGACTTCTGCCTGGTGACAACCCTGATCTAATACGCAATCATATAATATCATCTTTCAAGTCCAGATTGAATATCAATGTGTAACTTACGTCCCCTTTCCCTCAGATACTCAGATGACCTACTTACTACATTAGTTTCAACCTAGATTCCGTTCTACGTTTTCGTAGTTCCTTGTTTCGTCGGCGATCAGTGAAAACTTCGTAAATGGTAATTTTGGTAAAACAGCAAAAAAACTCGCAACTCATGTTTACGAAGATGAAGAAGAAGAGTAGAGAGATTATGAATAATGCATCTGTTTATCTGCTGATAACCCCGTATTTAACGGCAAAAATCCATTTTTTTTTCCAAGGAAACCTCTTAATTCGCATTTGACAAAATGAGGTTCTAGAAAAAATATTTCGAGAATCAAAAAAATCCTTTCGAGAATTCATGTTCAAAATAAGAAGAGGTCAATTTAAAAAAAAAAAAACAACAAAATTTTGCTTTTGGCATTAACAAGGTTTTCACTGGTTGTCGACAGTTTGGTATCTTAATACACTCATTTATTTATTATACATCGATTATTGTAAGTAGGTATTTAATTTGCTACAAAATCTGTTCCAGGTCATCGAGGAGAATCCAGATCCGGAATGGACATTGCTTTTTTATCTCCGCAAGAAGCTTTTGCTTACTGGCACCAAATATGGATGCGGGGAAGGAGGCTGCGGTGCCTGCACAGTTATGGTCTCTCAGTATTTGAGGACTGAAGATCGTGTCAAGTATCCTTTTCGATCATGTACAAAGTAATGGTCATTTTTGGATTATATAACACAGCCCGGCTAGCTCAGTCGGTAGAGCATGAGACTCTTAATCTCAGGGTCGTGGGTTCGAGCCCCACGTTGGGCGCAAACTTTTTGCGTCTGTATAAATTGTTTTATGTAACAGTTTTCCAGTATTAACTCTTGGTTAGATAATTGCTTCATCTAATCAATACATAGTAGTCTTTTGTTCTGTTTTAACGTATGAAATTGCCGTTAAGGTGCCCAGCGGGGCAAATAACGTCACATTCGGTGAAACATACTTATTTCGTTTCAGTCGTAATGTTTATAACTGATAAATGATATTTATTTCTGTAAATAAATCTGTTACAGACACTTTTACAAGTCAGTGTAATGATTTGATTAGACTGTATCCAGTTGCAACTGCAAACTATGCTACTGCCAAATGCAGCTTGAAGGCAGTAAAGATGCAATCAGTCAGTGCAACTGCATGACAACTGCCGACTGGATGTGTTGCACTTGCAGTTATGATTACGAACATGAAACTAAATATGATTCACCAAATGTGACGATATGAACCTCTCAGTTCCCTCTCGGGTCACTTGTCGCAAGCTGCGGACTATCTTTTCCATACAATTGTGGACGCGGTCACTCGAAATGTATGGAAACTATTGTGGCCAGCCATTTGTGGCTGTGGCTTGTGTGTGTTGGTCAGAGGCGGACTACCCATAAGGCCGACTAGGCCCGGACCTAGGGCGGCCAAAAAAGAGGGGGCGGCAAAGCGCGGAAAAAAATCTTAGCTCAGCAATGGAGTTGAGAAACAGGCGGCTTGTACTACACGACTTAGAGCGGATGGTACTACACGGCCTAGGGCGGCCAAGACTGCTAGTCCGCTTCTGATGGTGGTCTAACTTTTTTAATTGTTTATTATAAAGTATGACTGGTTAGGTTACTCACTCTCAACCTCATACATACTCTGCTCACCATTCTGTACAACTTTTACTATGGGAAAAACTCTGAATTTGTGAAAAAAAAACAGCTGTTCCACCCAGTCATGGTTAGTCAGTTTACATCCGAAAAAACAGCTGTTCCATACAGAATATTCAGAGTTGCTTAACAAACTGTATAGAACCGTATACGTAGCGTGACCGCTGTATACCTAATAGAGTGCTAATATAAATAAAATTCCACCGAACACGTTACGATTGCGGCAGATTGGCTACTATGCTAAAACATCAATATTTACTATTGAAGAATTGAAGAAATAGTTCAATGGCTGTCAAATGACAGTTCATTGGCCGTTAAATAATAGTTCAATGGAAAGTCAGTGGAACGGCACTGGTCTTCAATGACTAGCAGAATACCAAATGTCTAAACCTATTCTATCGACACCGCATTGAAGCGTTCGTAAATTATAATTTCTCCTCAAACTCAAGGTATCCCCTGTAAGGGAAGGGACGTTACCGCTAACGTCCCGTACTCCGAGCCCTAGGCAAAATACATATAATTTTATCATTTTTTTCTTTAATTTTCTCTTAATAAACGGCAATTTCACCAAAACGAAAAGTAACGTGTACCAACCTATCACTTCCACAAGCGAGATTTTAGAATCTGGTAAATCATGCAATAATATCCTTAAAGCAATTTCACCAAAACGAAAAGTAACGTGTACCAACCTATCACTTCCACAAGCGAGATTTTAGAATCTGGTAAATCATGCAATAATATCCTTAATTCATTGAAACTAGGCATTTTGCAGTAAATGCGTGTTTGACGCCCATCTGTGCCATGCACGGCTTAGCAGTCACCACTGTTGAAGGCATTGGCTCCACACAAGACCGGCTACACCCAGTTCAAGAAAGGATAGCAAAAGCTCATGGATCACAATGCGGGTTCTGTACACCAGGCATAGTAATGTCAATGTATGCTTTATTGAGAAATAAAGATAAAATCAATTATCCTGATATAGAAACGGCGTTACAGGGAAACCTTTGCAGATGCACTGGTTACAGACCCATCATTGAAGGTTTCAAAACCTTCATGGAAGGATGGGAAAGATCTTATAGTCATGAAGGTGAAAATAGTTCTTGCGCAATGGGTGAAGAATGTTGTCGAAATAAGAAAATAAATAATAATAGTGATAAATTGTTTGGTAAATCGTCGTTTATACCATACGATCCAACACAAGAACCGATTTTTCCTCCGGAATTAAAGTTGGATAGTCGTTATTCAGAGGATTATTTATATTTCATAGGAGAAAATGTTACATGGATTCGGCCGAAGACACTTAATGATCTGCTTCTGTTAAAATCGAACTATCCTTCTACTAAAATAGTTGTTGGCAATAGCGAAATAGGCGTAGAAGTGAAGTTTAAAAAGAAAGTCTATCCAGTGCTGCTATATCCATCAATAATAACAGAGATGAACTTTTGCTATGTTTCAAATGAAGGCATCGTCATAGGTGCGACAACAACTTTAAATGAATTGTGTAGTTTTCTTCAAGAGCAAATTAACATAAGTCCTTCCAAAGCTAAAGTTTATGCAGCAATAAAAGATATGCTTCATTGGTTTGCTGGAGATCAAATTCGGAATGTAGCATCACTCGTTGGAAATATAATAACAGCGAGTCCAATATCGGATTTAAATCCCATACTATTGGCATGTTCAGCTGTATTGAACGTCCATAGTAAGAAAAAGGGTAATAGAAAAATTGTTATTAATGAAACATTTTTCAAAGGATACAGAAACACTGTTCTCGAAGATGATGAGATTGTTGTATCTGTTGAAATTCCATATTCTGAAAGTATGCAGTATTTTAAAGCATATAAGCAAGCTAGAAGGAAAGAAGATGATATTTCTATAGTAACGTCTGCGTTTAATGTAAGAATTGATCCAAGTACCACGACAGTATTAGATTCGAAATTGTGCTTTGGTGGTATGGGACCAACTACTATTTGTGCAAAGGTAACTTCAAAGTTACTGATTGGACATAAATGGGACCAAGGGATGCTAAATGCAGTATTTGATTCCTTAACAAATGAGTTGCAACTAGATAGTTCAGTCCCCGGAGGAATGGCTGATTACCGAAAGTCACTTTGTTTGAGTTTATTTTTTAGGTTTTATTTATACGTATTACAGAAAATAAGTAAACCTAATGGTGTTACGGTAACCGAAGATAAAGACGATAGTGGTACTGAAGAGTTATCAATAAATCAACCAAATAGTTCGCAATGCTTCGAAATTAGGAATCTGGAAGAAACAGTATCAGACGCTATTGGAAAGCCAATAACTCATGTGTCGGCCCTAAAGCAAGCTACCGGTGAAGCCATGTATTGTGACGATATTCCGCCTGTAGCAGGTGAACTATGTTTAAAACTAATTTTTAGTACAGAAGCACATGCAAAAATAAAATCCGTAGATGCCAGTAAAGCTTTGTTAGTGCCAGGAGTGAAAGCATTTTTCTCAGCTGACGATTTAGAGGAAGAATGTAATAAAATGGGTCCTATTATAAAAGACGAAGAAATATTTTCTAGTGAAATTGTGACTAGTCGTGCTTGTGTCATAGGAGCTATAGTAGCTACATCAGAAAGTGCAGCTAGGAAAGGAAAAGACTTAGTAGTTGTTAATTATGAGCGTATAGAGCCCGTAATTGTAACGCTGGAAGACGCTATATCACAACGTTCCTTTTTCTCTGGTTATCCACGAATATTACGGAAAGGTGACGTCAAGGAGGTTTTATTAAATTCAAGCCATGTTATAGAAGGAAACGTAAGAAATGGCGCACAAGAGCATTTTTATCTTGAGACCATATCTGCTTATGCTATTAGGAAAGAAGATGAACTTGAAATTGTAGCTACTACACAAAATCCAGAAGACATAGCAGTAAGTTTATTTGATGTTTTTGTAGTAGAAATCATTTAACACTATGCAAAATTTTAACAATCTGATAGCTTTATTTATTTCTTACTTATTTCAGCACATAGCTTCAGAAACACTTAGAATACCAAACCACAAAGTTGTTGCCAAAGTTAAAAGAATTGGAGGCGGTTTCGGCGGTAAAGAAACGAGAGCTGCAGTTCTAGCTATACCTGTTGCAGTAGCCGCGTATAAATTGAGAAAACCTGTCAGAGCTGTACTGGACAGAGATGAAGATATGCAAGTTTCCGGATATAGGCATCCCTGTTTGATAAAATATAAAGTAGGATTTACTGATGAGGGAAAGATAACTGGTGCAAAATTTGAGATTTACAGCAACGCAGGAAATTCTATGGATATATCTTGCTCGGTAAGAATTAAATTTATACAAATTCAATCGTGATTCGTAACATAATACGATAAAACGAAGCAAATAAAAACCACAACATACCATTAATTTATTATTTATCCATTTTTGGCGTCTTCTGTGCTATAATGAGCTATGCTCAATCAAGGGTACCTTGATATGACAAACTTACTTACATATTATTTTTGATTCGCTTTTACAGATGATGGAAAGAGTATTGATGCACGTGGATAATTGCTACTTCACACCCAATGTCGAAGTACATGGATATCTTTGCAAAACGAATATGCCATCGAACACAGCTTTCAGAGGCTTCGGTGCTCCTAAAGCAATGTTGGCCGCAGAAACTATGATGCGGCATATAGCTGCGACCTTAGGAAAAAGCTACGAACAGATTGTTAAAATGAATCTTTACCAAGAAGGCGCTTTGACTCATTACAATCAAACGTTAACATATTGTACTTTATCAAGATGTTGGACTGAATGTATAGAAACTTCTAACTATTGGCAGAGGAAGAAAGACGTTGAGGAATTCAACAGGTAAACAAATGAGTACATAAAAATTACATTATCTGCTTCTTACGTTGTTACGTTAATGAGCGACTGTTTAGTAAGATCTGTCTCACCCACGATGTTAATGTATGACTGATATATTTACAACAATTTATTAACAAAACTTTACATTATTTTTACAGGCACAATAGATGGAAAAAGAAAGGCATCACACTAGTGCCTACAAAGTACGGAATATCCTTCCAAACCGATGTACTGATGCAAGCAGGTGCACTTTTGTTGATATATAAAGATGGATCAGTCCTACTTTCTATTGGAGGTATAGAAATGGGCCAAGGACTCTTTACTAAAATGATACAAGTGGCGTCAAAGGCTTTAGAAATAGATTATACGAATATTCACATAAGTGAAATGTCGACTGATAAAGTTCCTAACAGTTCGCCAACAGCTGCAAGTATAAGTTCGGATTTGTATGGCATGGCAGTCATAGAAGCGTGCAAAGTGTTAAAAACACGATTGGAACCTTTTAAAGCTAAAAATCCCGCTGGAAAATGGAAAGATTGGGTCATTGATGCTTATGTAAACAGGGTACCGTTATCGGCTACAGGATTTTACGCTGCTCCAAAGATAGAATATAACCCCGAGACAAATTCTGGAAATGTATATGAATATTTTACTTACGGAGTAGCTTGTTCTGAGGTTATCATCGATTGTTTGACCGGTGATCATCAGGTCCTCCAAACTGACATAGTGATGGATGTCGGGGAAAGTTTGAATCCCGCTATAGACATAGGACAAATCGAAGGTGCTTTCATGCAAGGTTACGGTTTTTACACTTTGGAGGAAATGATATTCTCAGCTGACGGAGAAGCACTTTCGCGGGGTCCTGGAACATATAAGATACCGGGATTTTCTGACATTCCAAAAGTTTTTAATGTTTCGTTACTAAAGGGTGCGCCGAATCCACGCGCAGTGTATTCATCCAAGGTTATTATTATTTTATACTTATAGTTGTAGTTAATCCCACTTATTATAAGTTATAATAATTTCTGTGCCATGGCCACATAAGTTTTTTTTTGTTATTTATAAAAGGGTCCGAAGTTGACCTCAATCTCGCCTGATGAAAAGCGATAACTATAATCATGCGCAGTTTGGATTATTGTTTTGCCGAATGCAATGGTACCAAAGTCTACTATTTGTTATATTTATTATCTCAGTCATGTAGTAATGCAGATCATTGTGGAACGAAAGCCTCTGCTAAAAAGGAAACTAAATTTAAAGTACCTAAATTTCTACTATGTGCCCCAGCAGCAGCACGCACATTACTGAACACAATGTTTATTATTCTAGGCTGTTGGTGAACCGCCTCTATTTCTCGCCGCTTCTGTATTTTTCGCAATAAAAGAAGCTATAAAGGCAGCCCGGTTGGACAGTGGAGTGTCTCCGGACTTCGTATTGGATACACCAGCAACTTGTGCTCGTATCAGGATGGCGTGCGAAGATCTGATTACTAAACAGGTACATAAATATGATATTATCTTCTAAAATGAGTTCGAGGAGGAGCTCGTGGCTAAATAATTACAGCCGCATAGACCGATCTTCCGGGTTAAGCCACGCTTGCCGAGGTTGGTCTGTAGATGGGTGACCATTTACCATAGCGAGTTTCCTCCGTGCCTCGGAAAGCACGTAAAGCCGTTGGTCACGGCTGTCATTTGTAGATCTTTGACAGTCGTTACTGTTGGTCAGAAGCCAGAAAGTCTGACAACCAGTCTTGCCAAGAGTATCGTATTACCCAGTTACTGGGTTGTGGAGGTCTGATAGGCAGTAGCTCAATGTAAAATACTGATATTCAGCTGCATCCGGTTCGACTGGAAGCCGACCCCAACATAGTTGGGAAAAGGCTAGGCAGATGATGATCTTCTAAAATGAGTCTCAGCTGGATACATAAACAACTGTTTCGCGGCGTTCCACAGGATTGCGTTTTGTTTCCTTAGATTTCACATTTATATTTTACTGTCATGAATTCAAACCGGACTGAGGTTAAATAATGGAATCTGGCGTTACTTTGCTGAAATCCATGACATTTTGGATGCAGTAGGTATGCAGCACCGTCCTCCCGCCTGCAAATATATGTATTGTTACTGCAAAAGCTCGAACTATGGTAAATCCTAAGATTTTCCAGTAAAACCCAAGACTTATCCCCCCTTGTTACAAAATATGGTTTAAACCAAGACTAAGGTAAACCCAGGTTTAAAATATACCCATCACTTTCTTATGTCATATAACAAAAAGAGACGGGGCTATTTTAAAACCTAGGTTTTTCTTAGACCATCTTTTGTAATAAGGGGGATCAAGTCTAAATGGTGAAAGTCCGAACTGTTCTGTGATAATCGTTGATTTCGGACTTTTACCAGCATTCACTCGGTAAATCTTAGGTTTTAACTCAGAGACACGGTAAATGTTGAAAAATAATAATTTTTAGACATGCTTGGGGCATTATCGAATTATTTTGCTATTTTTAAATGACAATTAATAACACCAAATGATTATAACAATTAATGAATAATTTGATTATCCAACGTAGGTATTGTTTGTGAGAAGTAAGTTTAATTTTTGTTTAACTGTACAAAAGCATTTTAAAAATGTTTTAATATGTTGTAGCCTGTAGGTAACTTACCTGCAACTATTGACTCGTAATTATAATGTTTGATGAATACTTTCTAATTATATAATATTGTTTTATTCCTAAAACCAACATTTACTATTCGTTGTTAATAAAACCTAGCATTTGCCAAACGCTAATGGTAAAAGCCCGAAAAATTGTCTCATTTTATATCAAACCTTACATTTACCAACTCATGATGGTAAATCCTAAGATTTCCAAGTAAAACCTGAGATTTACCAATATTCGGGCTTTCACAGTAACATATACACACCCAGAAGGTGTGATTAAAATACAACATGCAAACCAAACCGATATAACACAAATGTTTTGCCCTTCCACGGGGTATCCTCAGGAATTGTTGACTCGTCGACCGCTTGGACGCGAAAGGAGATGTTGACGTTGTGCTGCATACTGCATCCAGCAATCTAGTTTGGCGGATTTAAATTAAATATTAATCGCATATTTGTACGGACTGAGCTTATAAATAGTCCTGACTTAATTTGTTTGCATTTCGCTCAAATTAAAACAATTTTAAATTGCATTAAGTAGCTGTATAATGTAATTTATGTAATAACTACTTGTTTCAGGTAAAACCTACAATAAAGGCCAACGGGAAACCATGGAATGTTATAGCTTAAATAACATAACACGTGAGTAAGTATACGCGTTGAATCAAAATGTAGGTAAATTAGTTCCTATCTTATAATATATTATTTGAATAAATACTTTGTTTTGTTAAGAGGTAGATAATAAAATGTTTCTTAACTGTGTATTTTTAGAGCTCCAATGTAAATTAGCAGTTCTTATCGTGTTATCTGTTGATACATACATCACATAGTACATACTCGTACTATTTATAATTCACATTACATAAAACTGTAGAAAAACATTAAATTGAATTACACTGTGCACCTAAGAACCTCGAGTTTTGTTTTCTTCACCATCATCAGCTCCAAAACGCTCACTGCTCAACATCCCATCCACGGCTTTGATTTGTCTTTTTAAATCCCTGGGAACATTCAATCCACCTCTGTGGTAGGTACAAGCCTCGAGAAGTGATCATAAAAACTTATTTTCGCTTTTAAATGTTAATAGGTGAGTTAATATGTCTATAATAACTATAATAAGTAATACACTACGGATTATTAGGCTAATATTCAGGTTACTGATGCCCCGCCGCGCCGTGTAGGTAATAAAATGTGAATTCCCGCTTATAGAATTATATTCAATTCAAAGATATAGCTGTAGATAAAAATCGCGCTTATAAATCAAATAGCTTCCCATTGAGTAATCGTTATTACCGTAACAGTTATAGCAAAAGTTTATAACTGGAGGCCAATTATTATTCTACGTTCTTATGTAGATACTTCCGTTTGACCGTTAGATATCTCTGTAAGAAAATCTAACGGCCGTGGTTCAGCTGCGGTTCGATTGCGAATTCAAACAATTTTGTTATTTGAATTGGCTTCTTATAGGGTCTCCGCTGTAATCAATAATAAACCATAACCAAAGAATGTAAGCAAGTTCTTCACTTTTTTTTTCTTTTATAGATAGGTAACAGTCAATCCGTCGTGGTTCAGCTGCGGTTTGATTACGATTTTGTTATTAAAATTGGCCGCCTGTTGATACATAGAGCGTCCCGTGTCAACCATTACCACGGAATAAAGAACCAGGTTACCTACCTCTTTCTGTATTCCGTGGCTATAACACAATGTCCAGATTGATTTCTTCGATGCAAGGCCATGGTGCCATGATTATTTACCTTTCTATCCTCCAGCTATGAACAGTTGAATGCTACGCCATGTACTTGCTTACGGTGTGAATTAAAACGTCGCTTTCGTAAGATTACTCGTTTATCTTCTATGCACAGATAACATAGGTAGGTAGGTATAATAAATTAGGGCGGTGGCCGATTATTATATCTAAGCAATAGATAAGCACTATTGTTGTTTTTTTTTGTTTCTATGGAACCTCTGGTTGCGTTCTTCTAACTATACCCCTTTCACCGTAAGGTGAGTCCCGACGTTTCCATACTAACCTCCGGTATCTGAATTGAGAATTCGGATAAGCAAATACTTAGGTAATATTTGAGTACGGAGTTGTCAAAAAAATGCTTTAAAATCCGTCATTTTCTTGCCAACTCCGTACTCAAATGTTACTTAGGTAAGTACTGCTTATTCTAGAATTCTCAATCAGGACTCATACTTTCGTTGAACAGAGTAAAACAAAAATTTGGTTATAAATAAATGGGGGTAGATTTAATAAATCGAATGCTATTCGAGGAAATATTTTAACGACCAAACTATACAACGTTATTTTTAGTAGGTATATACAAAAACCGAGACACCCCAACAAGATTTTCATCAGAACTGCCTGAATACGTTTTTTTTTCTTGTCTTGCAATCAGTCGTTTGGACTATAAGCAGATGGGGTATAGAAGAAATTATGTGTAGGGTGCTAGAGTACTCCCAGCGGAGCCCACCCTTCGTTTTATATAGTCAGCCTTCAGCGACTATTCTCGCCAAAGATATCTCATCGTTTCTTCAGTCGACGAATTGTTTCAGGAATGGTAAGCTGTCCTGCAAGCTGATTTGGATGCTTTTGGAGTCGTGACTTGTAGCTGGAGCCATAGCAGTTGATCACTTCTTTAACCATTGATAGATTAAGAATTTCATGGATCTCCTTTGTTTTGATGAACCATGGCGCATTTGATATTTGCCTCAGGATATAGTTTTGCGCCCTATGTGCTATTGTTATATTGGTGCTACATGCAGTGCCCCATAGTTCAATACCGTAAGTCCAGATTGGCTTTAGCATAACGTTGTATATGAGAACCTTTTTGTCAATTGCTAGTTTTGAGTTTCTACCCAGCAACCAGTAGAGTCCCTTGTACTTGAGGTTAATCTGATCTCTTTTTGTTTGCACATGTTTCTTCCAAGTAAGTCTGCGGTCTAGATGCATTCCCAGGTATTTTACAGAGTTTTGGTGAGGGAGTTATGTACCATTTAGAGTTACTAGGGGGCAGTCCTCTTTGCGGAGTGTGAAGGTTACATGCACCGATTTGGACTCACTAGCTGCAATTCTCCATTTGGTCATCCATTTCTCTATTTTGTGGAGTCGTCTGTAGGAGTTCAGATGCTTGGGTTGGGCATGGGTCCGAGGCGAGTAAAGCGGTATCATCTGCAAGTCAGATGTATACAGAGAGTACAAGACGGGCCCAAGTACAGACCCTTGAGGTACTCCTGCGGCGATTTCGTGGAAATCCGATGTGCAGTCATTTTCTTTGACTTGGAATACTCTGTTGGCTAAGTACGATTTCAGCGTTCCAAAGTACGTGTGTGGTAATAGGGATTTTATTTTGCATAGCAACCCTTTGTGCCAATCCCTGTCAAATGCCTGCTGGATGTCCAGGAAGGCCGATGAACAATATTCCTTACTCTCAAATGCCTTCCTTATTACTCTTGCCACCCTGTGAACTTGTTCTTTCCGAAAGCCAAATTGATGGTCGGGAATGATTGACTTTTCTTTCAGAACATTGTTTTTTTTATAAATCTCGCAAGTTACACCGTAGTTTATGTCGCGTTAAGTTCCCTAGTAAAGTGTGAAATGTCTGAGATGTGCTATGCAGGGGTTGTTTAATACACGGAAACTGACCGAGCGGACCATCTCAAGCCTCAAGGTGTCTATTCCCGTCAACTGTTATGGGTAGAAACCTACTGAAACAAAAGTGAAATTTATAAAAAAAAAAATAATAATAATGTTGTGTTCAGGTTTAGTATATACTAAAACTAAGCTTGTATAGACAAACAAATGTAGATTTGTGATGACTTTATGACGTATCTAAGTAAATTGGATTGTTGGTGTCAATCTCCTTTAATGATAGGTTAGTTTATTCAAATGTTAGATCATAGAAAGGAACATATCATTCAGCCGAAAGACGTCCACTGCTGGACATGGGGGGGGGGGGGGGGTTTGCCGTAATCGCTACGCTTGGCAGGCGGATTGTCGATCGCAGTATGTTTGTTAAAGTACTCAGAGAACGCTGCTACTTATTCTCTAGAGAATCATGGGATAGCGCTATTCTTTAAGTCCGGTACTACCTACACGAGACTGTGAGACGTGTTATGTGTATAGTGCACCTACAAATTACGAATATATAGGTGCACTATATCACCATGATCACCATAATGTCGACTGGTAGAAAATGCCTATTAAGTTCGCCTCTTTATATACAATATTGTGCATAAAACATTAATAAATAACCTCTAAGCGGAACACAGAATCTCATTCTGATTTTCCGTGGCGCCACCTATATTGACGATTGCTAACCAAAACCATGATTAAACTAAACCGTGATATGATAAATAAAATCAATAACAATAAGTATACAAAAAGAGAATAGATATCAAAGCACGTTACCAACACGCGGTATGTTTATTAATTAGGTATGTCGTTAAAATAGTTTTTCATAGTATCTAGTTAGATAATAATGTTGAATGTTGTTGTAATGATTAAAGCTTTGAGAATGAACAAAAAATTGTATATAGGTATGATGTATGTTGTGTATCGGATCCAGTTTTATTGTTATTAACTTATTATCACTGGTTTCTGACGCAGGTCCGCGTGTTGCTGCTTGCTGCTGAGATCAAAATTGCCTAGGTTAAGGTTGATTGAATCTTCATAAACTCTGTTGGTAACTAGGTACTTCAGTACTGCTTTCATGCTGCTTATTCTTCATATGCCTACTCTTTGAACCGTGCACTTAGTTTGGACGGTTCATAAAAGCCTTGAGGGTCAAAATACACGTCTGATAGTTGCTTCCGCGACCCGGATCCCACTACCTGTTCGGATTCTTGTGTCCGATGATTTTTTTGGACGACGACGACGCCCGGACGATGCTTACTATTCTGACATCCGATTCAATAGTCTGATCGTACGTGTAAAATTCATGTTCAAACAAATGTATGACGCAGAGGCCTTCAGATAGTCTGATCAGACTATCGGAATCGACTATCGGAGGCAAGTATCGGATGTGTATTTGGGCTCTTAATCGGACATATTTGAAATAAAAAAAAGATTTTGTCTATAAGTAGTAGTATTTATGACTGTAAACTTTTTGTTTCGCACAATTTGTTCCTTTATTTTTCTATTATCTTCACCTCAGAGTTGTTGATTGTTGGTGGGCGGCACAGAGGTTGAGATAACTCCATAGTTATCTCAACCTAAAACCTAAAATCAATTAACTCTGCTGACAATCGACTGACGTCCATACGTCAGTCGATTGTCGGCGGAGTTAATTGAAGGAAGTGGGTTAAATGAGCCGGTTTTGGCTATTGTGTTTCGCATTTTGAAAGTGGGTATCGTGTCGTCATGACGATCGAGGGATTATTACAGGAGAATCTATTACAAAAAACACAAGCAAACACCAATCCATTTGCCCAGGGTGGTGGCTAGGACGATATTGCCGCATGACCGTTTATTATATCATTGGTTGTTACCACCTTGAAATGTCCCGCCCTCAGATCAGAAATACAAGGTTCTATAATCTGAGGTACCGCCATTTTAATAATTAAAATACCTTAAATTGTACCTATACCCACATAATTATTATGTGGGTATAGGTACAATTTAAGGTACAAGTTAAACAAACCTTTGATCATGAAACAATTGTTTTCTTATAATGGCTGCATACAGTATGCACACAGATGGGCTGAAGCTGAAATCCAACTTTCATAGACCCATAATTATATCTCCGGTATCGCACAATTGGCCCTATTCGCTTGCAGGTGGAATCCTTGATTTATTTGTGATTTGGTGACTTATTGTCTGAAATATGGGTATAGGTAATAGCTTAAAACTTAAAACCTTCCGGAAGAATTACCTAAATCAAGATGAAAACCGCAGCAAAATCTATTTAGTAGTTTAGAAGAAGTAAGCGGACAAACAGACGCGAAAAGCGATTTCAATTTATACTATTTAGAGAAGAAGATACAGATTACACGAAATGAGTTTTTGGAAGCAAGTCTCATGTTATCTCTCTTTTTCTCGCTGAGGAAGACAAAGTCAGAGTGACTCTTGCTTCAAGAAAATATCTTTGTCTAAATCAGTCTTGAGTGTTTGTTTAAAATCTTGATGATTCTCACGAAGGTTTGTTATCTTTTACACCAAATTTGATTTGCCAGACTACGAGTACCTATACCTTAACAATAATTTATCATAATGATAATAATGCACAATCCCTTTATTGTACTAAGGATTCAATTAATCTCTGTGAAGTTCAATGGCTTCGTAAAATTTGCCGTACCTATTACAAAGAACCAAAACACTAATAATTATACTAACAAGAAAAAATATTAGAATTAGAACGTCGACGGACCGCGATGCGATGCGGCTGGTCAGTTTTTTATCTACCCACTACAAGAATAGTTCAATTAGGAAACTTACTGTAGATACCTACTTAATATGATAAAATAATTAAGAGATACTAAAACAATTTAAATTGTCTGACGCAGATTTCTACCTATTTATTTATGCTATTTCACAATGTTGTTATTTTGGTTGACGAGTGAATAAATGTTTTAATATTGTTTGTGTAAAGAGCACTTTAGAAAACAATTTATTGCAATAGTAGAATAGAATTAACTATAGGTACTTATGTGTGTTTTATCTATAAGGTTAATAAATTACAAAACTCACAACTTTACAACAGATGTTAATTTTAAATTGTTACGAAACATTACCTACAGGTTTTGGTTTCGTTAGAGTTATGAGTTAACGACCTCGCTATATTCGAGTTGACTTCAAATGATTAGTAACAACCAAAGATTTCACAAGATGCTCTTTTTTGAGTTCAATAATACGTAACTATGAAGCAGATAACAAGTTGTTTATTACTGGTTGACCGTCCATGTGGATGTACTGCGCTCGCGCAGTGGATAACAAGTGGCAAGCAGACGACCACATAACCGGCGACGATACATCGTAATAATTCGTCTCGTCAGTTGTGTTTCATATCGTCACATAGTGAGACGTGTTTATCTCTAAGCCACATATATTTTTGATAAAATATTAAAGTTCTAATGACAACATGGGTTTGTTGAATTTAGAAGAAGAAAGCGACGAAATTTGTTCCGAGTTGGTATTCTATGTCAATGGGAAGAAGGTGAGTAATGCGCGATAGCATAATGACAAGATAATTTCTAAATTAGTTTGATTGTTTGAAGAATAGATGGTGAAATAGAAACGCCTGCTGATGAAGAAACAATGTTAGAGATCTTATGTTTTACATTTTTTCTTTGTAGAGTGTACTTCCAGCTTTGTATACCATGACAGTGGCCTTACGCACTCTAATTATGTGGCTCTAAAACCCTAATTATCTCCACGTTAGGAAGATACCATTACGCTCACTAGATTAACTATTTACGCAAGATTAGATCGATATTTTCGGAGTTAATACATATCTATATTTATGAAATTTATTGCACTTGAGTTACATATCTACAATAATGTTTCTTAATCTCCAATGTAATGCATATCGATAATGGTTAAATATTCCGTAATAATATTGAAGTTATCATCGGTTACAAAAGCGATACGATTATACGAAGTAAGGAAGATAGTAAATTTAAAATTTTACCTCCTGGGGATTTTAATCTCGAGGACTTTAAACATAACGAATATCATTCTTAACAATCTGGTTAATGTAGGGTATTTACTCTGTAATAAACGTTTCCTATCGAAAGTTAGATACAAGAACGAGTAGAACTTTCCTCTTGATTTCAATGTACAGTACAAAAATATTAACGTATTTAGAAAAACTTAATAAACTAAGACATTTCACCTTCAATCTAACTGCCTCTTAGTTTCCTATGCTGCAAGTTCATTAACAAATACCTTCTACCACGTGTTCAACCTGTTTTTCCTGATTGATCATATATGAATGAATAGTGGGACATTAAACATATTTTATGTAAATATATCTGTTGTAATAGAATAGTTAAAATTAGATACGGTTTTATGATATATCCTTAGAATCTATAGAATAATTTGAGCTAGCAAGTTCAAGGCTCGAATTAGACAGAAAAAAATGGCTTAAATTTTGTAATTAAATTCAGATAAAACCTAACCAAAATACCTTTGTACAAATTATTTATCAATATTGTTTCCCTTTAAGTACCTAATGTTTTGGTAAATAAGTATAAATAATACTCAAGGAAAAAACTTCGGAGATTATTGAATGCGACATGTTAGGTATAATATTGCGTCATGTCAGTCAGACTGTTTTTATTTGCTCAGAATAAGGAGGGTCGTCGGCAGAATGGCCCTGATAGTACTGACCTATAACGCCCTCCCGCCACCAATCATAATAATAATGACGACCCGTATTCAGATATTATTATATTGTTTGCTCGTCATCATTATCACTCTTTAGTGATATTATATTAACCAAGTGTTCAACGCTATGTTTTGCATATGCTCAACCAAGAAGCGACTACCATGATACTTGGGAGCAAATAAATCGAGCCACTTCTATTTTTCACGTATAATTGTTATTATTTTTGGTTCCTATTATGGAACAGGTCAACTTGAAACATATATCACCTAAAAGGTTATTTGATAATCTTTACAATGAGGGTAGTCTTTTGTCAACTTAGTATCTATATAATCCATGAAACCAAAACTAATAACCAGGACACGTGACAAAAGGAGTGGCTCGATTTATTTGCCCCCAAGTGTACCTACTCTTTTCATCGTAAGGTGAATCCTGACGTTTCTTTAAAAAACGTTACCATACAAAGAGTATCAAATACTAGAAAAAAAAACAAAACATGAATAATATTTTGTCGATTAGTCGGATAATTCCGAAAAACGCACGTGGGTAAACCGTAACTAATCATAAACATGGATAATATAGCTATTTTACGGTTTTTGATTATGTCGTTTACGGTTTTTCTATAGCAGTCTCCGGGTAGGACTCATCTTACGTTGAACAGAGTACTGCCTCTTATTAAGTTACAAGTGCCTCCACGAATGATAATACTTAAGTACGTCCGGCTCACCCTGGGCGGTCAGCCCCGCTACTAACCTTGCTGGCTGGCTAATCATTTCACCACGACATGAACTATTCTCGTATAGCTCGTGTCGACAAGATAGAAGATTGAGTTGACCAAAAGCGATTTCAGATGAATGCATCAATGTATTATAGATACTAGGTATAGTATGAGTAGAGAGAGCGTGTACCTAATTGGGCTCCAAACGCGGGCCAATGACCTCAGGCAGAATTAAGAGTATAAGCATAAACCTAACAAGGCCATTAATATTTTGTACAAATGACAATCAGATCTTTGATCTTGAAAGACACATTTCTTATTGCTTTAAAAATCCATTAAAATACTCCCACAAGAACATACATAATCTATAGGATTGAATAATAAATGGTAGTTTTTTAACAAATCTCTTCTCAAATCTTATCTAACATCAAGATTCTTAACTGAGTATCGTTTTAGAATACCGGCTTTAAAGCAAAATAAATGTTTCACGATCATCGTCATGTTTGTTTACTTTTATTACAAAATTTTAATGGCTGGACTATAATTAGTTTAGACAAAAAACTGGTGTTGAGGATTGAGTTGGAAGTTTGAAACCGGACCTGCCTGGTTATGGTAAGGCTGGTATTATGCTTATCAAATATCTGTGTCCAATATTTAATTTAGATTTTTCTTTTCTTTGAAACAAATGCACAATTTATTTGATCAAACGAACATTGGACAAAGATATTTGATAAGTGGAATACCAGCCTTATAATCGCGATTATTAAAGCAAGGTAGAAGTTGTTAGTCCATGGTCTGCGGGTGGCATGGCGAGTCTATCTCGACTTTAGACTCTTGCAACATGTGCGAGGACAAGTACCTAATTTATAAACTTTATCTTATGCGAGTAGCACGGAACAATCATTACATTAACAGTAGGTATTATCAATTCATAACAATTATGTACTTAAGTAGAACATGTTTGCGACATAAATAATGTGAAGTTAATTCAATAAATCGTGCAACATGAAAAGAAAAACAACGTTTCTTTATTAATAGGCTGAAGCCAATTAAAAAAAACAGCCCCCAAAAACCGCCCTTTACCGTTCCCTATCCCTAATACTTTACAATACACAGCTTGGTTTATAGTACATACTTAGGTAATGTATGCTGGGTCTATAGTTAGTGAGGTGATGCTCCACGTGTCTTCTTTTACTAGTTTTATTCAGAAAATGAAAACAAAGACCTACACATAAGTATCCATGTTCTGTATAAGTTATGACTGATAATACCCTGAGAATAATTAATAATAGCTCCATTCTTTTGCATAGTAATATTCAACGAGGTTATTTTTTATCCTGTCCCTTATTTTTTTCTATCTACCTACATCAACGTAATACCTAATAAAATCGACACACTCTCAAAGGGGCCTCTGCGCGTTGGACCTGTGTCCCCGTGTATGCCTTCCAAAGGACCGGACATCTTCCTGAGCTGAGATGAGCTGTGATGTCAAAAAGAAAATCGACACTACGTCTATAGGGAGCTATAAGATGCAATCGTTAAGTGTCAGCAGGCGATTATTCCGTCAGTTTAGGAAATATTTAAAAACTTAAGGCTAATATCAAAACTAGGCCGCCTAGTAAATAAAACAACAAATATTTTTTGAAAAAATAACCACTATAAATCGAGAATTTTGATTTTACCTACATCCATACATTTAGTACGATTAATGTTGTTCATGAGATATTCAAGACGCTTACATTTTTTTTGCATATTATTTTCGAGCTGTATTGGTTTCTGAATGGCACGATTAATAACTCATTAAAAACAATTAATACATAATTAATAATATTTCTTTCTTGTACATTGACACAGTCTGCTACATTTTTATTTAAAATTTTAAATAATTGAACTGGCTGAAAACGCAAAATAACAAAGTTACTAAAAAATCTACAGAGAAAGCTTTGAGTTCCAAATTAAAAAACGTTGTTGTTGTTATGGAATTTTTATTTAATTATTAAAAAGATACAAATCACGCCTATTCCCTTAAGGTGTATGCAGAGGTGTTCTGTTATACTGCCAGAATTTCGTCATGCCGCTATTTAGTCCCATGTAATAATTTTAAGGAGAGAGCCTATTGTAATTGAAATATTAGTAATTTTATTAGTTAATCAATATGGTAGCAATATTATTATTATTTATTAGACATGAAAATAATAGGCTATTTACGTATTACGAAGGCAATCTAAAATTACAAAATTGCCTGTTTCCTGCTCGTAATCACGGGATAGATTTAGGCAGTGCTCAGAGATCTGGTGATTTTGAAGATTTATTACACAAATGACGAAGATAGAGCGAAGGCGAGTAAGGCTCACTCCACCGCCTTATGTGATTAACAGTAAGGTAGAGAGTTTACGTAGGTATGACCAGTATGATCACTTGAACGAAATCTCATGCTAAATGTATGGAGGGAGCGAAAGACAAAATTTTCGATATATGCCTTTTCTTTTTCCTGATTCTATTTATATTATTTTACTCTCCATGTAGCCTAGTTTTGATATTAGCCTTATTTTTTTAAATATCTCTTAAACTGACGAAAAAATCGTTTGTTGACACTTAACGTTTTCACCCTGTATAATTTACAGATCACTTAGAAATAAATGAATAATCTTCATATTTCTTTTACTATGATACGCAATTCTCTCAGTACTGACTTACGAGGAAATTAACCAACTATTAGAGAGATGGATTTTAACCTTATACTTTTTCAGGTGGTAGAACCAAATCCTGACCCAGAATGGACTCTCCTTTGGTATCTTCGAAAGAAACTTCGTCTGACTGGCACCAAGCTGGGTTGTGCCGAGGGAGGATGCGGCGCATGTACTGTCATGATATCTAAATATAATCGAAAAGAGAAGAAAGTAGTGTATCCTTTTAAAAATACCAATTGTACCTACATTGTGTCGAACCTTGTTGAAGTTCAATAAGTAATGAAGCATAACTGTTTGTTTATTAATTAATTTTGAAGTGACTTGTTAAGATTACAATGTCATAATGTTGCATGTAAAATGTTAAGAAGTGTGTCTTGTTTATTGGAAAGAAAACAAGGCTAGTGTTATCTTTAATCATTACATTATTCTTGGATAAGAGCATATTGCATAAGCATAATGAACATCGTTACACATGTAAACAATGTTATAATATTCCCTAACCTAAATATTCAGTCACCTCGCAGTAAATGCTTGTCTTGCGCCAGTGTGCGCTATGCACGGCTTGGCCGTAACTACAGTGGAAGGTATTGGGTCAACCAAAACCAGATTACATCCAGTCCAGGAACGCATAGCTAAGGCACATGGATCACAATGCGGATTCTGCACACCAGGCATTGTCATGTCTATGTACACTTTGCTAAGGACCAATAGTAGTATAACATTTAGTGATATGGAAGTCGCTTTTCAAGGTAACCTCTGTAGATGTACGGGATACAGGGCGATTATAGAGGGCTACAAGACTTTCATAGAAGACTGGGAGACACAACGTATTGCCAATAGCACAATTAACGGAATTAACAATGGCAAGCGAAGTGGACAAGACGGTGTCTGTGCCATGGGTAAAGACTGTTGTAAAAACAAGACTGATAAAGAGGAGGACAAAAGTGAAACGGAGCACATTTTTGATAGATCGTCATTTTTGCCATACGATAACAGCCAAGAACCTATATTTCCACCAGAGTTAAAGTTATCATCTGTATATGATGATCAATATTTATTATTCAAAGGGCCTAAGACTTCTTGGTTTAGACCAAAGAAATTAAGCTCTATTTTGAAGTTAAAAACCAAATATCCTGATGCAAAAATTGTTGTCGGAAATACTGAGGTTGGAGTTGAAGTTAAATTTAAACACAGTGTTTATCCGACTATTATAATGCCAAACTGTATACCAGAATTGAATGCAATTACCGAAAATGATAACGGATTAACAATAGGGGCGGCTGTTACGCTAATGGAGATAGAAAACAATTTAAGAAAGTACATCAATAACTTGCCGACGCATAAAACACAAAGCTTTGTAACTATAGTGGATATGCTTAACTGGTTTGCGGGCAAACAGATAAGGAACGTTGCAGCTATAGGTGGAAACATAATGACGGGTAGTCCCATATCAGATTTGAATCCAATTTTAATGGCTTTAAAAGTGAAGCTTAATCTTTTGAGTGAAGATGGAGGTCATCGTTCTGTTTTGATGGATGAAACATTTTTCACGGGTTACAGACGAAACGTGGTGAAACCAAACGAAATTTTGTTGTCCATCGAAGTTCCTTACTCGAATAAATACCAATACGTAAAAGCATACAAACAAGCTAAAAGAAGGGAAGACGACATATCTATTGTCACTGCTGCAATTAACGTAGAGTTCGAAAATAATACTAATGTAATAAAGTACATTAATGTTGCTTTTGGTGGAATGGCCCCTGTTACCAAATTAGCAACTAAAACTAGCACAGCCCTTAAAGGAGAAAAATGGAATGAAGGTATGTTAGATAAAGCTTTTTCGTCCTTAATAGAAGAGTTTCCGCTAAGTCCTTCCGCACCCGGTGGAAATATACAGTTTCGTAGAACGTTAACAATGAGTTTGTTCTTGAAAGCTTACTTGGCAATTGCTAAGCAAATGACCAAAGATTATATTCATGAAGACCTTATTCTGCCATATCATAGTAGCGGTGCTGAACAGTTTTATGGTGATATACCAAAAAGTGCTCAATATTTTGAATTAATTGGAGATGAACAAATCAAAAGCGATTCTGTTGGAAGACCACTAACGCATGTGTCAGCATATAAACAGACAACTGGTGAAGCGATATATTGCGACGATATGCCTATCGCAGAAGGAGAGCTCTACTTGGCATTTGTTTTCAGTACGAGAGCACATGCTAAATTAATTTCAGTGGATGCTCAAAAAGCTCTAGAAAAACCTGGTGTCGTCGCATTCTTTTCTGCCAAGGACTTAACTCCAGAGCAAAATGCTGTTGGACCTATTTTCCACGACGAGGAATTATTTGTAAGTGAGAAAGTAACAAGTCAAGGGCAGAGCATTGGTGTTATTGTAGCCAAAGATCAGGCGACAGCTCAAGAAGCAGCTAGAATGGTGGAAATCAAATACGAAGATATTCAACCAATCATAGTTACAATGGAAGACGCTATTGAGCAGAATTCATTTTATCCACAATTCCCTAAAACTATAAGGAGAGGAGACGTTAAAACTGCTTTTGAGGATAAGAACCATATTATAATTGAAGGTCAATGTAGAATGGGCGGGCAAGAACACTTTTATTTGGAAACTCATGCAGCGTTTGCAATTCCGAAAAAAGAAGACGACGAATTAGAAATATTTTGTTCAAGTCAACATCCTTCAGAAATTGCGGTAAATATTTGTGTGAATGTATTTTAAATTAAACTGTGCATATGAATATGTAATAATATGTCGTATTAACCTGTTTCAGAAATTGGTCAGTCATATATTGCACGTGCCCATGAATAGGATCGTGGCCCGTGTAAAACGTATGGGCGGTGGGTTCGGTGGCAAAGAATCTCGTGGTATGCTTGTGGCATTACCTGTTGCGTTTGCTTCTCATAAACTTCAGAGGCCAGTGCGATGCATGCTCGATCGAGACGAAGACATGATGATGACTGGCACAAGACATCCATTCTTGGTCAAATATAAAGTAGCCGTAACTCGAGAAGGCAAATTAATGGGAGCCATAGTTAATATTTACAACAATGGAGGATATTCTATAGACTTATCAGGCCCTGTAAGTAAAATATTCATTACATTAAACCATGCTCGGTTACCGTAAAAATATGTAATTTTGTTTTCATTGAGTAAAATTTTTTTTTTTTAATATTGCGATGCACATTTTTTACAGGTCGTTGAAAGAGCTATGTTCCATTACGAAAATGCTTATTATATTCCAAATGTTGAGGTGACTGGACACGTTTGTAAAACCAATTTACCATCAAATACTGCATTCCGAGGATTCGGTGGTCCACAGGGAATGTTTGGTGCCGAGAATTTAATTGAAGACATTGCATTTAAACTTGGAAAGAGTTCTCATGACATTCGTAGATTAAACTTGTACAGAGAAAGCTCAATAACTCACTACGGCCAAGCTTTGGAGAATTGCACCTTACAGAGGTGTTGGGACGAATGTATCCAAAAAAGCAAATTAGGCGAAAGAAAATTGCTCATCGAAAAGTTTAACAAGTGAGTTATAGCGTAATATTTTTTGTAAGACCGTGTAGGTTATATTGAATAGGAGTTATAATAATTATTGTAAGAATTAAGCTATCTAGGAGCTGTGCTCTAGCAGATTTTTTTTAACAAACTAGTATCTTTAAAAACCTTTAACCAACTTATTTTTCTTGATTCTCAGGGAGCACAGATGGAGAAAACGTGGAATTGCAATCATTCCAACCAAGTTTGGAATTGCTTTCACAGAAAAATTACTTAATCAATCTGGAGCTTTAGTTCTAATATATACGGACGGATCAGTTCTTCTGTCTCATGGTGGTACTGAAATGGGCCAAGGTCTTCACACTAAAATGATTCAGGTTGCTTCTCGTGCACTAGGAGTAGAAGTATCTAAGATTCATATCAGTGAAACTTCTACGGATAAAGTGCCCAATACCTCAGCTACCGCAGCCAGTGCCGGGTCAGATCTTAACGGCATGGCTGTGCTCCAAGCTTGCGAGACACTCGCTAAACGATTACAACCCTTCAAAGAGAAGAATCCTAATGGGAAATGGGAAGACTGGGTATTATCAGCTTGGATCGACAGAGTTAGCTTGTCAGCCACAGGATTCTATGCGACTCCTGACGTCGGTTACAACTTTAAAGACAATACAGGAACACCCTTCAATTATTTCACGTATGGTGCTGCATGCACGGAGGTTGAAATCGATTGCCTCAGTGGTGATCATCAAGTAATAAGGAGTGATATAGTGATGGATCTGGGTGAAAGTTTGAACCCAGCTATAGATATTGGCCAAATTGAGGGTGGTTTTATGCAAGGTTATGGATTGTTTACAATCGAAGAGCTTATTTATTCTCCAAATGGTACATTATTATCAAGAGGACCCGGTGCTTATAAAATTCCTGGATTCGGCGACATACCTCAGGAATTCAATGTATCTCTACTCAAAGGAGCTCCAAATCCGAGAGCGGTGTATTCTTCGAAGGTGAGTAATACGAATATGGCCTGTCAAATGAAGAGTATTAAATTGAATGAAAATGAAATTTCTTGAAATTCTCTTTTGTATTTTGCAGGCTGTGGGTGAACCGCCGCTATTTTTGGCGTCATCCGCGTTCTTTGCGATAAAAGAGGCAGTTCGGGCGGCGCGTGCCGACGCTGGGGTGTCTTTGGAATTCCCCTTCGATGCACCCGCCACGTCTGCACGCATTCGTATGGCGTGTGAGGATCATATTACGAAGAAGGTAAACATTTTATTTAAACTAAAGTTGATGAGCATGCCATGTTAATAACGTTGACAAAACAAGTGACATGAACAGTAAGTTGAATGTAAGCGTGTTTATTCTTCGGATTTTAATGATTGCCTCGTTATGTAACATACAAGTAATTAGTTTAAAAAATACGCATTATTAGCGTTCAAATCGACCCTGAAATATAGAACTGAGTTAGATTAATAACTGTAACGCATACAATTTAATGTTTCAGCTCGATCAACCAGAAGCAGGCACTTTCGTTCCATGGAATGTGGTACCTTAAGACTACATACACTACAAGCCAAAACAGAGGTTGTGAAATAGTTGTGTAACATCTATACTTTTATTTAATACATATTTAATGTAAATACGTAATTGTGTTATAATACGTAAAGTCATTTAAATGAAGCCAATGTTTGTTCATTCACAATTGTTATCTCCAATGCTATATTGTAATTGGTGTTACTATACTTTTATATTTATTTTGTTTACATAACTTCATATTTTGTCATGAACTGTTCATTGTGCAATAAATTAACTTTTTATTTTCCGATGTTTTTCTTTTAATTTTAAATGAAGTACCTACTAAAAATATTTGATGTATTAATAAACATTAAAACGTTAAATAGAGCACAACTAAATGAGGGAGTTAGTATCATACAAAAACTATTACATGATAAAATTATTTATTTTTAAAATCGTATCTAATAATTATAATACTTACATTTAACTGACTAATAAATAAAACAACAAATGTTCAATAAATTAAAGATTGCAATTCTTATGACAGATAATTTATTGATACAATACTATATTATTGCTAATTTCTGAGGTGGCAAACTGGCGACTAATATTAGTTAACAGTGAAAGGCATACAATGTGAACTGTAAGTACAATCTAATTCACTATATTTAAAAATAAATCAATCGTGTGCTGTTAATTTAACGTTAGGAACATAATTAAGTGATAAAAGTAATTAATAGAATGTGAAAGAAAATCAGGTACAGATAAAACAGATAAACCGTTTGGTTCTACAAGTTTCTAAAGATTTTTTTAAATGCATAATGAAATGGCTTGTAGACAGATAAAATCGAGTATAGATTTATATTGTTAGTTGAAAATAGTATATAGGTAACAACGGAGCAGCACCAAAGAAAATAATATGAACTGTAGAAAATAGCGAAACAGATGTTTATTGTCTGTTTATTTTTTACTCGCGAATCGTTATTAAAGTATGTTCCATAAATTTCAATCACGGTTCGAGTTTTTTTATTTACATTATACCGGGTGTCCCAGAACACCTCATGGTCATGGAAGAAAAGTAATTTGAATATTAAAAGTACAAAATTTTACTTAAAAATTCTGCTTTCCCTGATTTTTTGCCTGGGTCGAAATCGAACTGACAAAATAGTTCCAACCTGTTTATAATGGCATCTATTGATAGATATCGATAGGGTCAATACTAATGATCAAATCTGTCCACCAAGTTTAGTGTCTTAAATTGAAGTAAGTCCATGAAATAACAACATAATCAATAAAGTAAGTTATTTTTTAAGTAAAATTTGCTGCCTTGGTGTTATAAAATTGAAATGTACCTAAGTTAATGTTAGATTTTATGGCCTTCCATCAATTTAAGATACAGTATTTATCAATACAAAAATGTAAGAATCAAATATCTCCAACATGTGATTCTAATATTTACCCTATCGATTGGTGAAATAAAAATACAGGCTGATATTTTTTCGTGTTTCTTTTGTTTCGATTCGCAGGTCAGACGAGGCACTTTTTAAAAATCTATTCAAGCAGTATTTATTACTTTTAAAAATAAAATTAAGTCTTCTTCAAGAAAAATTACCTATTTTTAATATTTCAAGTACTTTCCCTCCATGGATCTGGGGACACCGGTATAGTACCACATGTGACTGCAGCAGAACCTTCGTATCCGTGCTGTTTGGTTTCAACAATAACACTAATATAATTATAAAGCACGGCGAAGATGACCCTATAGTTTTGTACATTGAATATTAATGTAATTAACAGTTTTTTATACTAGTGGTGGGATTCCCGGATACGCAAGGCTCACTGTAAATCATCAACGCTTTTAATATTATTATTATTTTGCCTAATTCCTTAGCAGCAGTCTTTCCAGTAATAGCATGGCTCAAATAATCAATAAGTAGAAAAAATCTACAGAATAGTGCATATTGGAAAGATCTGATTGATCTATGTGCACCTACCCCAGTCTCGGTTACGTTAATTCCTAGTCACTAATACAATACGATGCGGTGAAAATATACAGGAACATACTCGAATATGTGTTTAAATACTTGGAACACGTCAAAAAGAATAATCTTGATTAAGAACTGTAGGGAGCCAATTCGACTATCAAAACTGTTAACAGACACAAACGAACCACAACCGTCAGTCAGTTTTTGTTACGTAAACTGTCAAAATGATTGGTTTTATTTTTTGTCCTCCGGTTTCTGAATTGAGAATTCTAGGATAAGCAGTACGTAAGTAACATTTGAGTACGGAATTGTCAAAAAAAATGCGGATTTAAAGCATTTCTTGACAACTCCGTACTCAAATACTACTTGAGTATTGCTTATCCCGAATTCTCAATTCAGTAACCGGAGATGTGTCAAACAATTTGACAGCTTCTGAAATTGAAAACTGTCTGAATGAACGGTTCGGCCTTGGTTCGGTTGCTATTTATCAAGAATTATTTTAGGAGAATTGGGCCCCATTTCTGTTACCCTGATTTCTTTGAAAGTACTTGAATTTAAGACGTATTCTTGTATAAATATTTTATAAAGTAAACTAGAGTGCAATTACACATTACTTTAGAATAAATTGCAATCTTTTCTGTCATTGTTTTCATCTCGTACCACAAAATTGTACAGGAAAAAATAGGGATATAAAACCGAATAAAACCAAAATGAAAACTACTCATAAGCTGTAGATTTTAACGCACGTCATACGCTATAAAATGTTTATTTTTCACAACTAATACATTCGTGAACCACCGTAACCAATTTTGGCATCATCTCATATTTATTATACATCATGTAATGGTTAAGTAACCTATTGAGACCATTTCATTTATCCGATTCTGACGAACAACCTGAACCAGAGCTAGGACCTGAAACCAAAACAAAAATTCTGATAATACCTCACGTGTATCGCAAGAAATAAAACAATGAAACATATTGGGACTTTGGAGGCCTTTAAAATAATATTAATAATGTATTTAATTTTATTATAAATCCTTACCTGGGTAGCTGTAATGCTGTTATTGAAAAATGCATGAATTAATATTTGCGGATTTTAATCTATATTTTATCCGGGAGACAGAGAAATAAATAGGTATCGGGGTTAATGTTGCCAAACGTCCATATTTTCGCGGGACATGCCGTTTGTAAGGAGTAACTAATATTCAAAACCATCGGAAAAAACGTCGAATGTGGTTATCATCATGAACACGTGTATCAGAAATGAGTGTTCATATTTTAGGCGGTTGTTTTGAACCTTATTCAGAGTAATGTTCGATAGGACAAACAAAAAAAAAACGGTCTTTTTTTTCGATTCTCCATACAAATGGCATCAGCTGATCAGGTCAATTCGTATGGAGTGTCGTATTTTTGTATTTCACCTTTCTTATTTTATTATACACCGTGGGCCCAAGGTACCCGAAAGATTTTAACCACGCCTTTCTGATGAGTTAAATATTATATTAACAAAAGTACAATTCAGTTTTTTTTTGTTTTTCTGTACTTAATAAATCAATTAACTTTAGTACTTCCTTGTAAACAATACGTTAGGTTGAAATGGCAACATTTATAAATTATCGTGTGAGTGTAGGGTTGCCATCTCTAAAATTTGGCAACCAGGACAAGACGCGTGAAAACCCCGGATTTTAGAGCCCAGAACCCGGACATGTCAAAAGGTTTTTTTAAACATAGTCAGTGTAATAAAAAACAGTTGTTTAGCGAGTCAGATCGTCGGTCAGTGCGTGTGCCGCGAGCGGCCCAGAACTTTAAATTTTTAAACCCGGACTATATGAAGCCCCGCCCGGACGCTCCCCGGACGCCCTCTAAACTAGGACAAATCCGGGGAAACCCGGACGGATGGCAACCCTATGTGAGTGGATAAGAAACTTCTCACTTCACAACCCTCCCCGACAAATACGACATACGGCGCGAGGGGTATCGTATGACAAAAGTCGCAACACCGCGTTCATAGGACTTGTTACCATAGATATTTTTCGATTTGTGAATTTCCGTAAATAATGAATATTTCGAAAAATAAGCTCTATTCAACAAACTATATCCTAGCTTTTCTTCTCCAATTAGGCATCGGAATCGAAGGCTAAAATCTTTCGGGTACCTCGGGCCCACGTTGTATAGGTCTCTCCCAAGACCACATTCAGCTCTGATATTGAACTGAACAAAGTGTAATCAACTATAAAGTGACTGTAATAGTATTACATTTGGGACTACTTATAATACAAGTGTAACGAGTGTTACCTGAATGTCTTGAGTATCTGCCACGTCTGCGCGGCTGCCGCGTGGGGCTGTCTGAGTGGTATTCAGTTTCCGTGTCGGGAGGCGGAGGTGCTGGACCATTACGTGACCGCGTCACACGAGTTTCTTCGTACCTAATATAATAGTTATTTTTAATAAAGATACGTTTGTTCATAGTTACAATTTTTTGTCGTGGTTTGGGTCGGATAGCTATTATTTGCAGTTTTAAATCCGTTGGTAGGCGAGTATTATTTCTTCTGACGGAATTTAGAAGACTAAATTCAGCTAAGTGTAATAAGCGCTTAAACTAATCTGTGGTCTTAGGGAAGCAACGACTTCCGATCTCGAGTACAAAACAGCCTCATATCGTTTATTAATCATAATGCAACGATGGCGAAATGTTCAGATCAGGAAGAACTTTTGTCTTTATTCTGGAACATATTACGCGATGATATCTGAAATGTTATCCTACATACATATCTTACGCCTGTTTCCTGATGGGATAGGCAGAGGCAATTGAACGCCTCCTGCTACGAACCTGAAATATTCATTCCTCGCTTCTTCTCTATACATTATCTTTTTCATACACTGTGGTTGATTTTTCGTACTTTTTATTCTAAAATGACATTAAACATAGCCTGTACCTTTCCCTCGACCTCGACCTTCGCCTGGACCGTGGTGGGTAGGGCGACCGTCTCGACCGCGGCGAGTACCGACTGTCGGGCGAATATCGGACTGTCTCCGGAGAATATCGACTGTCGGGTGAGTATCGACTCTCGGGCGAGTACCGACTGTCGGGGGAATAGCGCCGTTCCCCGTATCTGTGAATGAAGATAGTATTTATAAAAATAGACGACACTTTGTAGCTGTGGCTGAGCAATTGGCTTTCTGGACTACGGGTCGCGGGTTTGATTTCCGCACGTAACAAATATTTGTATGGCCTGCATAGAGTTGTTCCGGGTCTGGGTGTTTATGCATGTGACTGTAAACGCGCCCACGATACAAGAGAAATCATAGGTAACGTTAAAAAAAGTTTAGTAGGTTTTTTTGATACCCCTTTGAATATGGTTTGTAAGAGGGTAGTCGTTTATCCAAAGTTATTTTTAAAAACATTCAAGTAACCCAATCCGTGATCAAAGAGCTCCTGATGAGAGATGGCAGGTTAAACTTTAAAATTCCCCAGCCGGAGACGGAGAGTAGCAACACTGATGCGAGAGGAATTGACTTTTATACCGTAACTAGCTTTCGCCCGCAGCTTCGCTTGCGTGAAATTTTGAACCCGTTAAGTGACGATTTTCCATACAAACTTTCATCCCCTATTTAACTCCCTTAGGGGTTGAATTTCGAAAAATCCCTTCTTAGTGGATGCATACGTTACAAAAGGAACCTACTGTCAAAATTTCAAGTTTCTAACCCCAGTGGTTTAGGCTGTGCGTTGATAGATCAGTCAGTCAGTCAGTCAGCTTCTCCTTTTATATGTATAGATGAGTACTTACAGGCAATACCTTCTTTTTACATTTGTTTACTGTTGTTATTACGTACCTAGGCGGGTGTGGTGAGGGCAGCCTGCCGAGCGGCGGCGGGCGCGGGAGCGGAGGTAGCAGCGGAGGCGGCAAGAACATCGGAGGGAGCGGCGGAGGTATCACCGCGGCGTCCAAGTTCTCCAGCGGGGAAGACACTTCTGCAATCAAATAATTAATTTTTAACATACTGACGTCCACAGATATATTATTTTACTATGTTACATAGAATGACAATGTCAATAAAAAAACCGGCCAAGTGCGAGTCGGACTCGTGCACGAAGGGTTCCGTACCATTATCTATAAAAACAGCAAAAAAATCCTGAAATATTTGTTTATTTAATTTAATTATTTATTTTTAAAGTAAATGTATAACTAAATATTCTGTGAATATTTCAAGCGTCTACCTGTAGCCGTTATCAATATCGAGCAAAAACGAGCAAAAAAATCACGTTTCTTGTATGGGAGCCCCCTTAAATATTTATTTTATTCTGTTTTTTTAGTATTTGTTGTTATAGCGGCAACAGAAATACATCATCTGTGAAAATTTCAACTGTCTAACTATCACGGTTCATGAGATACAGCCTGGTGACAGACGGACAGACAGACGGAGAGACGGACAGACGGACAGCGGAGCCTTAGTAATAGGGTCCCGTTTTAGCCTTTGGGTACGATACCCTAAAAACGAGCATAAAACACAGATTCGGCACAATAAAGAAAAATAAAAAATAATACAATAAAATATCGATCCTACTTTATGTGCTAACCCTACTTTATGTGTCGGAAGAACACAGCAGTGCCGAAAATAAGGACATCAATTTTATTAGCTATCATAGCCAGGACAATTTTGGCGCCCGCAACCTACACACTAGGAACGCGCATCGCTTGTGCATGATTGCATGGAAACAATGGGTTCGCGCCTCCGTGAACATGCCCGAGGTGCTGCAGTAGCGAGGCAGCACCTCGAGTCTCGCCGCAAGCGTTTCTTGCCGCGCATTGTGTTGATTAAAGCACAACAGTAAGGGTCAGCTCACACCGAGACGCGACGCGACGATACTGGAAGAAGCCCGTGACTACGCGCTGCGCCGCGCGCCGCCGCGATACGCATACAATGAAATGTGTATCTTTTCGTGTAGAAAATAAAGTTGTATTTTGAGTCGCTCTTTTAAAGTATGCGCGCAGCGTCGCGTCGCGTCGCGTCTCGGTGTGAGTTGACCCTAAAGGTATACGTACTGTGATGAGGTGAGACAGCACCGTCAGCTGCACTGAGTGAAGCAAGCTTGCGTCGTAACGTAGCAGCTTCATCTCTGGCTGCGTCAGCCTCGCGTTTAGCCGAGCGCGCTTCTAACCACGCAGAGTGTGCACGTGATTCTACTTCACTGAGCGCGCTGCGACGCGATGACTCTTGTTCCGCTAGCTCCAGTGTTAGTGCGTCACACTTCTCCCTGTAAATGTTTAATAGTTTATTTTGTTTTGCACGTTTCGACGTCTATGTGAAAACACTAAAGTGCGATGCAGTGTCGTGACGTAAAAGTCTGAGGTGCTGTACACCGCAACGTAGAATCATGTAGTGCAGCTTAAATAATAATTATGTTTCGTGTTAGTATTACAAATCATTACAGTTTAGAATTCATTAAACTATGATACTACTACCATTATGATAAATACAGTGGAATCTGCTTATAACGACGACGAAGGGACATGCGATATTTGGTCGTACTAAGCGGTCATCGCTATAAGCATTAGTAGATGTTCAAATACCGTGTGACTAATAATTTATATAAAAACATTTTCCGCCATATCTCTACAAATTGAATGACAATCGCTATTTATAACGCCGATTTAAACGTAAGTAATGCCTTGAAGTGATGTTAATTTACTAATAAAATTAGGGACTTGTCGTTATAACCAGAAGAAAGTTCTTATTTTCCCTTGAAATTACGTCGCTTAGGCCGTGGCTCCATGTCTGCGGCGCGGCGCCGCGTGCGGCGACACGGTGCCGTGTAGGTTGCACCGTACGTCCGTGGCTGGCGTGAATATGACATGTCTAAAATTGCAATATTTCAGGGCGGCCATTTTAAAGCTTTGACCTCTTCTGGTAAATCGGTAAATTACTTTAACGTATGTATTTTAGGGCCGATTTTTCAATCCTCAGATAAACAGACAAATAGCATGTATTCAACAGATAGCAAAAACATGATTTTTTCAATCGCCAGATAGACTTTATTTGACGAATAATTTGACTACCTGAGGAATAACTTTATCTTTCCTTTTGACGGCCAGATAACCGCTTATTCATTAGATAGTTTTATTCGATGACTGATGATGTAAACAAAAAATATAATTGTACTAGACAATTCTTGGGTTTGCGTTTTCATCAAAGTAAAATGGATGTATATTATTTGATAGCACTGATGATCTGGCAATCATTGAGGAAGAAGCTCTGATAAATGAATTCATAAATCCAGGAAGAAAAGTAAGAATTGTCACATTCAGGCTCAATCATTTTCCGCCGGAGGTGGCGCGACTTTCTCCAGCCACCCTAGTGTGTGGTCTGCGGGTGGCGGGTTATTGGACCTGACGCCCGACCGTAATGTTCCGTGCGCGCCTCAGGAGGACGTGGGACGAAGCCCCACAGAAGGAGAAGTCCGCCAGGGGCTGGCAGACCGAGACCTGCCGGGGTTGCGGTGCACGCAGCTGCGAATCCCACGACCCCGGCCATTGATAGGTCAGGACAAGGCACACTGTGGGTTTTTAGCTGGTAAGAGTCAGATACATAACCCTTCGCCTTCCTCGGGCGGAGGGAATCAATGAGGATAAAGGCATGATAAAAAAAAACATGCCCAGTCATTTTAGTGTGGGATTCAAAAGAATTCCATCGTCGATTCAGACTTTTAGAGTCTGTTCAATATTTACATATAGATAATGGTAGAGGATAAAATCAAGCATCAAACACAAAGGTAAGTTTTCAATCGTTTATTATACAAAAAATAACTGCGATATGGGTTCATGGGTACATAACAGCTGTAGTAATTGACAGTGTAAATCTTCCTAGCGAACTATGTTGGGATCGTCTGCCAGTGTGACCGGATGCAGTCGAATACCAGTATTTTACATGAAGCGACTGCCTATCTGACCTCCGTCACCCAGTTAGTAGATAACACGATAGTTCTAGGTAGAACTGGTAGTCAGACTTTCGGGCTTCGGTTCTGTACATTTCCTGTCTGCGGACTTTTTTGTTGGTACTTTTTTTAATTCCCTCGTACCTAAGTTTTAATGTATTCCATGAAAGGACACTGGTTGCGATTCCACCTGAATTAAATGAGCTCTCAGTTTTCCTCCATGCAGATTCTTTGTCTTTATTCGTCACCGCACCGGTCTTCTTAGGTATTTCTTCGGTTTTCTTATAACGTGTTTGTATTTATCGATTAAACTTACGAGGAATTGAATTGCAGCACTATTAAAATTCGCCGAACGCTCTCTTTTTTTGATTCCATTGTAATAAACATATAAATATACTATGAGGCTAAGTTCACATGACCGCGCGGTACCGCGCGGAACTACTAACCGCGCAGTGCAAGATCTTGCGCACGGGACGGAGCGCGCCGCGCTGTGCCGCGCGTTAATGTAGACGATAAACACTATTTAGTTTGATCTTGTACCGCGCGGTCATATGAACTTAGCCTAATATTGATTTACAATCAAAATATATAGTCTGACAGTGTCATTTTTGCCATACAGGTAATTAATGTACTTTAGACTCTGTGCAGGTAATTGAAATAGTCTGTCCTGCTCTAACGTTCGTTTATGCCGTATATTTATTTCACCTCCCTGAAGTTAGCATTGCTAAAGTCAATGAAATCGGTCAGATAGTAATTCGTGAGATAAATGGCAATTGAAAAATTGACAAAATATTATCAGGCAGATAAACAGCCAAATAACTTTATTCGTAGGGTAGTTATATTCAGGCATTTTATCTGAGGATTGAAAAATCGGCCCTTAGTTGTTTTAAAATATACAGGATGTTAACGAATTAGTGTAATTCCTTAAAACCATATTATTTGCTACTGGTGTAGATTGTCCCGGCATGGAAATTAGGCAGATTTAAAAAAAAAACTTTTTTTTCATGCGGTACCTATGGCTAAGTGATCGAATCTAAACCACAGGATTCAGTAAAATACAAATGTAAATGACGTCAACGTCAAAATCCAAGATGGCGGCTGTGAAATTTTACAAGATATGCATCATGGGTGTCGTGTCGTCGTCATTTTCGTCATCAGCCTCCCCGAAAACGACACCAATGATGCATATTTTGTAAAATTTCACAGCCGCCATCTTGGATTTTGACGTTGACGTCATTTACATTTGTATTTTACTGAATCCTGTGGTTTAGATTCGATCACTTAGCCATAGGTGCAGCATGAAAAAAAAGTTTTTTTTAAATCTGCCTAATTTCCATGCCGGGACAATCTACACCAGTAGCAGATCATATGGTTTTAAGGAATTACACGAATTCGTTAACATCCTGTATATTTTAAAACAACTAAAATACATACGTTAAACTAATGTACCGATTTACCAGAAGAGGTCAAAACTTTAAAATGGTCGCCCTGAAAAATTGCAATCTTAGACATGTCATATTTACGCCAGCCACGGAATTAACGTGCGGTGTACCGTACACGGCGCTGTGTCGCCGTCCACGCCGCTGTACGCGGTGCCGTATACGACGCCGTATACGGCACCGTGCGCGGCGCCGCACCGTTGACATGGGGCCACGGCCTTAAAGCAGTTGGGCGCTATGTCCGGGTGTCTTTTTGTCGTTATAAAAGGCCTTTTCTCATAAAAAATTCAATGAAAACCAAAATAAATGGTGTTCGTAAGTCGCTATAAGCGTTTAGTCGCTTTAAGCGAAGTCGTAATAAACGGTTTCCACTGTATTATTATATTACTAATAGCGACCCGACCGGTCGTCGCTCGGGTATGTTTTGTAGCTTTAAACCTTCCGGAAGAAATTACCTAAATTAATATTAAAACCGCATGAAAATCCACTGAGTAGTTTAGAAGAACTAAGCGGACAAACACACAGACACGAAAAAAAGCTACTTTGAAAAGTTTCACTGTCCAGATAGCAGACACAATAGTTAAACAATGCCGATTATATAGGGTGACTGGTAATTAGTGACCGATCCTTTAAAACATGATTGTACTCATGATAACAAACAACTTTCCCAAAGAAACATTATTTATAAAACAAAAAAAAATATTTCCATATTACGAGCCGCGTCCATTCCGTTTCGATTTACTAATAAATTTTAATGAAAAAAAATCACGCTAAGTAGAAGAATGAAAAAAAAAGTTTCTTTGGGAAAGTTGTTTGTTATCATGAGTACAATCAAGTGTTAAAGGATCGGTCACTAATTACCAGTCACCCTATATAATATATATATCACAGGACAGGGAAAGGGTTAATTTATATTATTTAGAGAAAAGATAATTTGCACTGTAAGCTGTAGAATACTTGCGTTACTTACTTGTATCTCTGTACTTCTTGTTGTAGAAGTTCAATTTTTTCCACTGTGCTAGCTGACTCGCCTTGCTTACTCAGCCACAGTGATTCTTTGCTGCTAAGTTCCCTGAAAATTTTAAGATAAATATTACTATCGATTTTGTTCAACTATGGTAATCATGATGCCTACTCATTAGCAGATAAAATTATGCTAGGACCTCAAAAACGGTAGAAGAAAAGATAAAAGAACGAAAGATAGCAGTTGCTATGTGTAAATTAAAAAAATGGAGTAGTAATTGATTGTGCATTCAGGGGTTAATCATTATACTGGTAAACTTACTTCAAAAGTTCACCCTCCCTTTCCTGGAAGTATTTTCCTAAGACCTCAAGCCTTGTCAGTGCTTCTGTTGCACTATGACTTGTAGTATTTAATGTTTCCTGCGTAGCTTTCAGTTCTTCAGCAAGACGTGTTCTTTCTTTGTATTCTGTCTGTAAACAATAATAACAATTACACCGACAAGAAAATATATTACGTAGTTTTTCATTACAAAGACATCATAAACAAAAGTTTTTTCTAGAACAGAATAGTGAATATCATGGATATATGTATTTATGACGACTATAAAGAGAATAAGTTATTACTACTAAAATATGTTGCGAATTGCGAAGTTAATTAATCAATACTTTAGGCTGAAACCTTGTGTTTTGAGACGCAATTTATTGCTCCATTAGTGTCCATTTAATAAGCAAATATAATTTTCAAGTATACAATAGCTATCACTATCGGAGAGTACGTCAAGCCATCAGTCCAGTTTTGTCATACGAATGCGTCACGTAACGGCCAGTCAGGACCTTGAAAGTTAGACCACCGGTCTAACCTTATTGGCAGTTTCCAGTATTTGGGTTATTGAGTGTATAACTTTAAAAAAGTAAAAACCGACTTCAAAAAAAACTAAACAGAGTAAAATAATTATCATTTAATAAAAGTACCAGTTTCAGAAGTCGGTGCATTCAATTTGTTTCAGCGTAGAACACCGACTTCTGAAACTGGTACTTTTATTAAATGATAATTATTTTACTCCGTTTAGTTTTTTTTGAAGTCGGTTTTTAGTTTTTTAAAGTTATTTTTTATTTTATACTTTTTAGTGCCACAAATTACAATAGTGTACAAATTCTCGGACCAGCACTACAACTAGAACGTCGTCTACATACGATTTGTGTTTTTTTTTTGTTTTTGTTGATTTTTGCAAAAAGTGCTGAATCAATTTCAATAAAATTTATATGGGACCACCTCTGAAGTATGGTCTACCAAACAAAAAAAGAATCATCAAAATCCATTCATAATTGGCGGAGATATCGCGTAACAAACACACAAAAAAAAAAAAAAAAAACATTCAGACGAATTGAGAACCTCCTCCTTTTTGAAGTCGGTTAAAAATACTGATTGATTAACAAAATCTACGTACAATTGTACTGGATATTGAGACTCTAATAGTTGGGAAATTGTATTCTAATAATGACAATAGCTACTACCGTTTTCTTCAATATAATAACACCTAATCTTACCTCAAATTTGTTTTCGTATCTAGTCTTCTCTTGCAATGCTTTTGACAGTTTAGCTTTAATTTCAGTGTGGTCAATGAAAGATGTTACATCCACATCTGCTGACATACCACTCTTCAACTCTTTTATAGCATCCTGAAAACGTGACATAGTTATTAGATAAAGTCTAACCAAACCAAGCTTAAAGCTCGTTTGAAGGTCTGTTTAAAAGCAGTTACTTGTTTTTAACACGCAATGAACATGTATTAAATATATTTAAAACAAGAGTTTTAAATTTTTTAGCATATTTTTTTTCAAAAAAAAACTTTGATACGTATTTTGAAGCCAGGTGTAAACTAGGGGTTATAAGAACAAACTGGGATGACCAATCCGTTTGCCTAGCATGATGGGAGGCCAATATTCAACACGTTCATTATTATGATGATAAAATCACCACTGCCTCATTGGTATATTGGTCGCAAGCGCGGCTGATGAGCATAAGGTTCTGGGTTCGATCCCCCGGTCGGGCAGTGTCATTGGGTTTTTCCGTGTGGAATTTCTCAGTAGCAGCCCGGAGTCTGGATTTGTGCCCGGTTGCTGGTATTAGACTCGCCCCCTATTACATATGACATAACGGCGAAATGAGAGTGTACTATACATTTCTGCCCAACCCTTCGCAGAATGCAGGCGTGATGTTATGTAGTACGTGATCACTACACTAGGCATGCAAATCCGTGATCGCATAGTTTTGTTTTTATAGCACAAGAACTTGACGGATTGTAATACTGATAATAGTATTAAAGTGACATACTTTTAAGGCTTCAATCTCGTGTTTCTGTAACTCAATTGTGTTTTTGGCTTCTCCTATTTGCTGATTGACTTCCTCAAACTGTTTCTTTTGCCTCTTGAATTCTTCTAACGCTGTTTCGGCCGACACATATTTCAGTTGGAAGTTATCCCTTTCGCGGCTAACTGATATTAATTCTTCCTCAAATGCCTGAATTTTACCTGGAAAAATAAGAAATACATAAGGCTTTACATCGAAATAAATAGCGATAGGTTAACCTGCTATCAAACGGGGACGAATAATGTCACTTATAATCGAGTGTATTGCGGTAGTCCACTGACTAAAACCCTTTAGAATTAAGAACATGCTTCAAGTAAAAACAATACAATATGTGGACTAGTAATGAAAGAATAACCTTAAGAAAACAATAAAAATGACGCAGAGTTATGCCTACAAAAGATTAGTTGATAACACATTTAATATTACTATTGTTTTGCATTATCATGCTGATATTTATGAATGTTAAACATTACTTGACCTGTTTACCGTCTACTTGCACTGCGCCATATGTAACGTACAATTTTAGGGAAATGTTAGTAATAAAATAAAATATTATATCTTTAATATATTTTTTTAAATCTTACCTCTTAAATCCTATCCTACAAGATGTTTAGACTAGGGCCTAAATCAGGGATGGGTAAACTACGGCCCGCGGGTCAACTCCGGCCCGCGATGGGTTTTAATCCGGCGCGCTCACTCTCCCCTTTAGAGTAAGAGTGTATGACCATATCAAATACGCGTAATTGTTTGAGACAAAAATAATTGTTTTGGCATAACAAAATCCTTTTTTTTTATTATGACCCCCTACAATATTTCTTGCATTTTTCTGGCCCTGGATGACAAAAGTTTGCCCACCCCTGGCCTAGATTCTAAATTGTTACTATAAAATTATTTTTGATATCATATTGTATCACAACAATGCTGATCAGTGCACCTACCACGTTTTGTTTCTACATCACCCTAAGGTCGACTAGTAGAAAATGCCTAAGGCAATAAGTCTGCCTTTGTACTAATTTTGTGCATAAAGAATAATTACATAAATTATTCCATCTGTATTTTATTTTAGCTCTGTAATATAACAATATTATCTAATTTATAGTAGTCAGACAACAATTCTTACCATTCAGCTCCACTATTTGCTCTTCAGAGTTAGCTCTCTCAGCCAAGAGCTCACTGAGAGTATTTTCCACCTCACCCAGAGTATTCTGCAATTCTCCAGCAGTATTCTCTGATACTCTGAGTAACTTTTCGTTATCATCTAAGGAATTCCGTAGCCTTTCGTTAGTAGCCTTCAATTCATTGATCTCCTCTTTAAGTGAAAGGACCATGTCATCCATGCCAAATGAGCTGTCTTCGATGCCAGCTAACTTGTTCTTAGTAGTTGCAAGTTCCTCTTTGAGGATCTCGCACTCCTGTAACATGATAATGTAACTTTTAGTTCATTTTTATCATCGCTTAGATGGGTGAAGACATTAACTATGACCACAAAGATAAAATTCAAATTAATTTTTGTTTGCTACCAAAGCAAAATGAATTAAGCAGTGCCTCAAGATTTAATCAAATATATTTTATTTCATTTAAGTTGTTATTGTTACCTAAAATTACTAACCTTAGTGGTGAAAAGTAGGTCCCGTTGTAGGGAATTGATTGTGCCAATGAGTCGTCCATCTTGTCTCCTATTGTCTATGTAGTAGTATCCCAATGTGAACAGAAGGACAGAACTGGCAGTAGTCAGAAGGAATGTCAGGAGGCGATTAGTGCCATCGTTTGATGTGCCATCGCAATATTCATCAGTGAAGCATGTTTCTCCTGCAAATAAACAATATTAGTCAAGAGAATGCAACTAAAGAGTCATGTCATGTCTATGACAATTGATACAATAAACACAAATATGCAGAATTAATTCCTATATTATTTTTCTTAGTAGGTATACGCTGATCTAAGAATATATGGCATGGCTAATAAATAATTAACAGAATTTAATTAAAATCGATTTAAAAGAAAGTTAATACCAATAAAATAAAACATTTTTAAAGTTAAATATATATTATATCGATTTTGTAATATGCATGGCGCAAGTTACTTGTGTAGTTAAAGATAATGCTTTCACGAAACAATAAAATAGATAAATTATAGATATTGTAAGATAAAGCTTCTCAAGATTTCCTGTCATATTCATATCAGTAACATCATCTACTATTATCTCAAAAATCTACTGAAGTTATTGGATAAAATTCTTATCAGATGCCATTTGTAATCAGCTATAATATTGTATGAAGTAGCTATTCAGAAGTTTACTAACATGCACTTAATGTTATGTTAACATATGAATTCATTATTACAGAGAACAGTTTTCCATAATTATGATTTCATTTTGTTTGTGACTGATTATTCACACTGTCGTACAGGTGTTTCATTATTAAACTTGGTATACTATGTAGATGAAATGAAAATGTAAGACTCATTATGACTCTTACTGCTGTTGAGACAGTGGTGCGTAGTTTGTAGTGCGGCATGGTATGGAAAATGTATGAGCAGGTTCAGTGCATGGACTTAAAATACTACTTTAATGAATGCTTAATTACTTACCAACTGAAGCAAACAAAGCTTTTGACTCTTCACTTGTCCCCATTATTGAATAATAAGTAGACAGTATATATTTCACAAAAGAAAATCCTTCATTTCCATCAGCTTTTTCACTTTCATATGTGGGATATTCTGTATTGTAAAGAGGTTCTGGTGATGCAGTGGAAGATGGCCAAATATCTGCTACAGTTGAGTACATATTTGAGAAGAAACCTTCAGTGTTTTCATCTTGTACTGGAGATTCTGTTGATGCACTATCTTCTAAGACATCAGGCAAGGCAGAAATAATGTCTTCAACATGTGTAGCAGGGGATAAAGAAGTATCTTCTATAGCCACAGATTCAGTTGTCATATAGTTATTGCTGGATTCATCAGGACTGTATGGTGCAGGAGTGGTGGTATAAGTGTAAAATGGTGGTAACTCTTGTGTTGGGATTTCTGTTGTGGGTGGAGCTTCCATGTTTATAATCGGAGGGATTGTTTCGGGAGTTGGCACAGTTTGAGCCTCTTTGGGGTATACGGGAAGTATTGTTTCAGTAGTGGTGGGAGGAATTGTTTCTGCTAATAATGAAAGCAAAGGTTCAGCTGTTGGCAATGTTTCCGTTGATGGTGCTGGTATTGGTTCAATTGTAGGCAATGTTTCCGTTGTTGATGCGGGCAAAGGCTCCACTGTTTGGGCAATATTTTCATTAGTTTCTACATTATTAACATTGTTATATTGATTATCTGTTTTAATGTTGCTAAAAATTGGTGGTATAACTTGGTGTACTTGCTCCACTACAGGTTCATTCACAGGAGGTACTACAGGTTCATTTATAGGAGGTACTGTAGGCTCATTTGTAGGATTCACCACAGGCTCTGTTGTGGTGTGTTCTGCTGGTTCAATAGTGGCACTTATGACAGGTTCATTTATGGGGTTTTCTATAAGTTCTTCACTTGGGCTTACAACAGAATCATTTAAAGAATTACCATTAGGCTCATTATTTGTTTCGGTAGAAGTTTCTTGAGATACTTGCACATTCTCTAGGTTATTACTAAGTGAAGATGTATTTTGTTCTTTATTGTCACTCTGTTCAGATTCAGTCAAAGTGTTTTGCAAGTAATCTTGTTTTTCAGGCACTTCAATTATAGACTCACTATTTGTACTACTGCCAGTAATTAATATCTGTGGAGGTAGTGTTTCTGGTACTACTTCATTAGGAAGCTCTTGATTTTCTTGTTGCACTTCTAATGGTTTATCTTGTTCCGAGTTATTAATGTCTACCTCTTCAGTTGACTCAGATATTGTTTCTGTTGGTGATTCCAAAACTTGATTAACATCACCGGAAATAACTGAAGCTTCTGTTTGTGCAGGTATTTCAGGTGGTGTGTCAGTCAACATAGAAGGTTCCTCAGTGTTTTGTGGATCTGTAGTCTCATCTTCATCTGGCTGATTTTCATTTATCACATTTACTTCATTATTATCTTGAGGATCATTTGGAATATTATCATTTTGATTTGGTGTTTGTGATGCACTATCAAGTGACGGAGTAAGATCTTCATTTGAAGAGGCTATTGGGGACTCAGTAGTAGAATCCTGCTGTGCAGCATTCACAGCTGCTTCGGTAGTGTATATTGTGGTGCCTTCAAACACTTCATGAGGATGTTGAACCTTATCAGGCTGTACATTTTCCTGTTTCTTAGCCTCAAAAGGAACAATCTGTAGATCCTTTTCTATTATTTTATATTCTCTTAAAAACTTCTTGTTAACGAATCCAGACTTTCCATTAATGGTAGCAAACCATAGGTCTGCATGGGTACCAGCTGATTTCATGAAGATGATAGCTTCACTGTTTCCACGAAAAGATATTAGGTCCGGGTCAACACTAGTATAACTCAACAAGGTTTTCGCTTTAGATATAGGTCCTGGAAGAGTTACAAATACGTTGTTAGAAAGTTATCATATGAAAATTGGCATTGTATTGCAGTGGTATCTTACCGTCACATTCTTTGTTAGCACAATTTACTTTGTCAGGAATCCTGCATTGTGACACTGAGATAAATAACGTAAATAAAATAAGTTTTAACACAATCATTTTCGCATTCTAATAATTCTATATTAATAATTCTTAAAAAATTCGCTAGACGTTAGGCCACATCATCTGTCAAGTCGATCGTTCGGTCGTTCTGGGTAACGCAAGAAACAATCTTCTAGTCAAATAATTATATAATTTACTGTTGGATTACAGAAAACAAGTTTTTTTGAAAAAAAATACGGAATATAGAATTAAAGTTTTTTTTATTGTTATTTAATTAAAATGCAATAATTATTAAAAACGTTAAATTAGTTGTTAATAAAAGTGTTTGCGTTGAACAGAACGTAAATCACTCACAGACTAAGCACAGACCCTTAAGGCCCATTTAGATGGAGAGAGTTTCTCGAACGTTTCTTGGCGAGAAATCGTATGCTACTATCGCAAGCAATAATCGCCATAAGATTTTTGTATCATAATGTTTACACACAGGCAAGAACTAAATTCTCGCCTATGATTATGTCATACGAGATTCGCAAGTAATTTTTCGCTAGGCGATAAATTACTGTGACTGTTTACACAGCGAAAATTATAGTAAGAAGATTCTTGCTTACGAGTTCTCGACTTGTATAAACACGATCTCGTATGACATTTTTTCAAGTTCATACGAGTATCGTACAAATCGGTTTGAACCGTTTTTGAGTGCGAGTTTTGCCATTCGAGTTCAGACTTCAGTGATTAAGTTCTGTTTACACGGAGACAGATATATTCTATTGCGAGGCAATTGTCACCCAAGGGGAAGGGCGATAATGGTGAATGTTTACACGAAGAAACTTTTTAAATGTTCTTTCGATAATCGTATCTTCGAGTCGAGAAACTCTCTCCATCTAAATGGGCCTTTAAGGCCCATTTAGATGGAGAGAGTTTCTCGAACGTTTCTTGGCGAGAAATCGTATGCTACTATCGCAAGCAATAATCGCCATAAGATTATTGTATCATAATGTTTACATACAGGCAAGAACTAAATTCTCGCCTACGATTATGTCATACGAGATTCGCAAGTAATTTTTCGCTAGGCGATAAATTACTGTGACTGTTTACACAGCGAAAATTATAGTAAGAAGATTCTTGCTTACGAGTTCTCGACTTGTATAAACACGATCTCGTATGACATTTTTCAAGTTCATACGAGTATCGTACAAATCGGTTTGAACCGTTTTTGAGTGCGAGTTTTGCCATTCGAGTTCAGACTTCAGTGATTTAAGCGCCATTTAGATGGAGAGAGTTTCTCGACTCGAAGATACGATTATCGAAAGAACATTTAAAAAGTTTCTTCGTGTAAACATTCACGATTATCGCTCTTCCCCTTGGGCGACAATCGCCTCGCAATAGAATATATCTGTCTCCGTGTAAACAGAACTTAAGGCCCATTTAGATGGAGAGAGTTTCTCGGACGTTTCTTGCCGAGAAATCGTATGCTACTATCGCAAGCAATAATCGCCATAAGATTATTGTATCATAATGTTTACATACAGGCAAGAACTAAATTCTCGCCTACGATTATGTCATACGAGATTCGCAAGTAATTTTCCGCTAGGCGATAAAGGCCCATTTAGATGGAGAGAGTTTCTCGAACGTTTCTTGGCGAGAAATCGTATACTACTATCGCAAGCAATAATCGCCATAAGATTATTGTATCATAATGTTTACACACAGGCAAGAACTAAATTCTCGCCTACGATTATGTCATACGAGATTCGCAAGTAATTTTTCGCTAGGCGATAAATTACTGTGACTGTTTACACAGCGAAAATTATAGTAAGAAGATTCTTGCTTACGAGTTCTCGACTTGTATAAACACGATCTCGTATGACATTTTTTCAAGTTCATACGAGTATCGTACAAATCGGTTTGAACCGTTTTTGAGTGCGAGTTTTGCCATTCGAGTTAAGACTTCAGTGATTAAGTTCAGTTTACACGGAGACAGATATATTCTATTGCGAGGCGATTGTCGCCCAAGGGGAAGGGCGATAATCGTGAATGTTTACACGAAGAAACTTTTTAAATGTTCTTTCGATAATCGTATCTTCGAGTCGAGAAACTCTCTCCATCTAAATGGGCCTTAAATTACTGTGACTGTTTACACAGCGAAAATTATAGTAAGAATATTCTTGCTTACGAGTTCTCGACTTGTATAAACACGATCTCGTATGACATTTTTTCAAGTTCATACGAGTATCGTACAAATCGGTTTGAACCGTTTTTGAGTGCGAGTTTTGCCATTCGAGTTTAGACTTCAGTGATTAAGTTCTGTTTACACGGAGACAGATATATTCTATTGCGAGGCAATTATCGCCCAAGGGGAAGGGCGATAATCGTGAATGTTTACACGAAGAAACTTTTTAAATGTTCTTTCGATAATCGTATCTTCGAGTCGAGAAACTCTCTCCATCTAAATGGCGCTTAAATCACTGAAGTCTGAACTCGAATGGCAAAACTCGCACTCAAAAACGGTTCAAACCGATTTGTACGATACTCGTATGAACTTGGAAAAATGTCATACGAGATCGTGTTTATACAAGTCGAGAACTCGTAAGCTAGAATCTTCTTACTATAATTTTCGCTGTGTAAACAGTCACAGTAATTTATCGCCTAGCGAAAAATTACTTGCGAATCTCGTATGACATAATCATAGGCGAGAATTTAGTTCTTGCCTGTATGTAAACATTATGATACAATAATCTTATGGCGATTATTGCTTGCGATAGTAGCATACGATTTCTCGCCAAGAAACGTTCGAGAAACTCTCTCCATCTAAATGGGCCTTTAGAATAAGTACTAAAGCATAGAAGGAGCGCTACTTAGCATAAACGAATCAAAATATAGCCATGCTATTTACTCATATGGCGGACTCGCTGTTGTCAGAGCGGGAAAGATAAACTTTTGACAGGCCGTAAAAATTAATTTTGTAACCTTTTGTACAGAGACTAGGGATGAGGGTATTCACAATATTAGACTATAGCTATCGATAAAATAAAGTCATCGTATAATGTACACACATCAAAAGTGTCTAGGGATCAACATATATTTTTGCAATAACTTTTCTCCTGATTGATATTAATTAAAATTTTCTTTAAGGATTCATCAAATAAAGTGTTTTCGTTTGTCACAGTAACGATAAACCAAGTCACCTTTGCATTAATAAAGAAATTTGCCATTTTCCTAATAAAGGGATTTTTGACATTTGAACCACTAACACAAAAGTTCGAAAAAAAGACTGAAATAACAGTTTTCTTTAAAATTTTATTGGGTAACTTAAACAATTAATAATCCGTGTTTCTACCGCGAACACTAACAACACAAGAACATCGGTTTGGCATACTCAAAATGAGTTCATCCAAATCACGCTGTGGAATGGCCGCCCATGTTCGTTGCAACAACAAAAAAAGGTCTTCTTGCGACTGGATACCCTCCATATTCGGCAGAGCTCTTCTCTGTAGCATATCCCATGCATGCTCAATCGGGTTCAAGTCTGGCGACTGAGCAGGCCAGGGCAGGACATTGATGTTAGCTGCGGCGAGAGTCTGTCTTACAACTCTTGCGGTGTGCGGTCGTGCATTATCATGCATTAACTGAAATAAGGGACCGATTTGCGCTTGTAGAGGAACGATGACGTCTGATACAATCGTCTCAGCATAAATTTGAGCGTTGAGGTTGCCTCTGATCCAAATCAACTCAGTTCTTCCGCCGATCCAAATACCCGCCCATACCATGATGGTTCCACCACTATAAGGATGGACTTCCTGGCAGGATTTTAATCGCTGTTGGCGTCCAGGGGTTCTCCAGTGTCGTATACGTCTTGTATCCGGTCTCATACCAAAACGAGACTCATCAGAAAAGCACACGAAACGCCATTGTTCTTCTGCCCAATTTCTGTGTCCAAGAGCCCATTGATATCGAATCCTACGATTGTGCATTGCTATAGGTGGTACCCGTAGCGGTCTTCGGGAATGAAGGTTCACTTCATGCAAGCGGTTTCTGACTGTTTGGTCGCTAATTAAGTTCCCTGAAGAGTGATGAAGCCTCACGGCTAACATCATGGCGGTTATTGTTGGAGCTCTTCGAGTTAAGATTTGAATGTATCGGTCTTGTCTTCGTGTGGTGCAGCGATACCGTCCTCCATGGCGCTCAGCCACGGTACCAGTGCTTCGGTAACGTGTCCAAAGTCGACTGATAACACTCTGACTTGTATTCAGAGCTAAAGCCACAGTACGTTGCCGGGAACCAGCTTCTATCATTCCCACGGCTCTGAGCATTTCTTCCCTGCTTAAATGACGTCGCCGCTCCATAATAACGTTGGTTTTAATCAGTAGTAGGGAAACAGTAGCACTAATAATGTCTTCAATGCGTTGTATGTTTTTATAGGGAAAATATTGACAGCTGATTTTCATCTTTTACTCGAATTTGATTCACAGTTCCTGATTCAAATTATGAAATGCACCAAAAAGGATCCATATAAATTTATAAAATCATAAATTTATTACAAAGCCACATCTCAATCTCAAGAAATCCGCATAAAAATGCTTGATCCCTAGACACTTTTGATGTGTGTATATTACGAAATATCTGAAGTGGTATTGTAAAACCGAAAGAAGGTGCCTATGATTGTGTTAACCAAATAACAGCCATGCCGGATATTGCCATAGTACATTTAAATACTTACTTCTTAGAAAGTTATAATGACAAAAGTAAAGTTATAATATCATTATTATTCAGCCGAAAGATGCCCACTGCTGGACATAGGCCTCTCCCGAGCATCATCACTTCGACTGGTCCTGTTATTATCGCTATCAATAAATAAAGTCATCGTTTAAGTATAAATGTCTATTATTTAATTTGCAATTACTAAAAGCTTCACAAAAGTTAAATACATTATTATTGAGTATTCCTTGTAATGTACTTGGACATGCACGTTTTTTTCTGTCACTAGAACGGCGCCACGTGGTCTCAGGTAAGTTGTCAATTTCGAGGCGCTGGAAATTTTAAACAAAATAATGTTTGTTTTATATATAACTAGCGACCCGCCCCGGCTTCGCACGTGTACGTTTAATAGCTTAAAACCTTCCTCTTGAATCACTCTATCTATAAAAAAACTGCATCCCTAAAAATACAAGATTTTAAAGATAATTACGGTAAAGAGGTGTAAAATTTAGTGGCACCAAATGCAAACTGATTGAGAAGTAAGTTAGATTAGTTAGATAATCGTTTATTTAATACGTTAATTTTGTTTAGATTCACTGTTCTCCTAATCTATCAGGCTTGAAGATTACGACTGTATTAACAGCATTTATTTTAAAGATAAACAAGACAATGAAATATTATCTGAAATAGTCTATTGTATGAATGGCCGAAAGAAGATGTCGAACGGAATGTTGCAAGAAAAAAAATTTTTTTATTTTTTTATTTTCAATCAAGCTAAATCCAGTGCGGGGTTAATCTGTCCCAATTTTTTTTTAAAGAAATTACTCGAATTCTTTTACTTCCTGTAGACATGCAATTCAATAAGAACTTAGGCTTTTAAATTTAGATTGAAGGTATAATGTTGATATAGAGTCCTCCTTCAGTCTCCGCCATTTGCCAGAACGAGTAAAAGAAGATAAAGTGAAATGGCTGGAGCAAATTCTGTGGTGCTTTCTTGGAACCCAACCAATTTCGTGAGCTACCACGGCAATCAATTTATTTCGAAAATATTCGTCACAGGGAAACTTAAATGAAAAAAAAAGTTTATATACCTAATTAATTAAACCTAACACAAAAATCACGTTGTCGATAGATTTATCGATACAATTTTCGCACCCCTTTAATAATTTCTTTGGCGAATATTCATATTGATAAATAGATAAGATTTAGTTAGTATATACTTATTTATTTTACTTCTTCTAAAAGGTAATGTCTTACTTTTACTTATTCAATGTATAATGAAATATATTTAAAGGAAAATCTATGAATAAACATAAAATACTACGTACTTGTGGAAACTGATATTTTCACTTTGATTTTTTGTACATCCCTTGCGAGATTTACATTTTTTTACTATTCAGGACGTAGCGCACACTCTTATTTATAAGAACAATGTGCACATATAGAAAACACAATTAATTAAATATAAATTCTAGACTAAAATATTTTTTCAAATCACCGCGCCACTGACACAAGTATTATACGACAAAATTTAAAATGTCGTTGCCGTCTGACAGGCGGTACTAGTGGCGGGCTATTTAATTTGGTAGCTTGGCTTTGGCTCAAAATCTCGAAATTGCTCTTATTTGACAGATGCCCCTGTACGTTTTTCAAGTACTGAGGCGGCTTCTATGCTTTAGAGTGCGCGCAAGATAACTCTGCGCGCGACTGAGGGCGTGCTAAACGTTGCCGTGATCGCAAAAGTTCAAATTACCGCTGTTTAAGCTTAACTTTTTTATCGCTTAACATAATTTTCCCGTTCAATATTCCTACAATCAGGTAGTTCTACTATCAAAATTGATAAAACGGCACACACTTTGGTGGACCATGATTAGTTCCGATTTCGGCCGCGCGCAGACTTATCTTGCGCGCACTCTAGTACTTATTCTAAGCACAGACCAGTCACAGACTATCAGTGTTGCCAACAAATAAATAAAAAATGGCTAAAAACTGTATGTAAAAAACTTGATTTTTATTAATTATTAATTTTAGACGGGCATAGTATCAAACTCTGACTGTTGGCGTCGTCAGCGAGCGAACATGTTTGTAATTTTGTATACTATGCAAAAAAATTGGTGGACGTACATACATACTTTGCTAATCCATAGACCGATAGTAGGTATATGCTCTAAGACCGATTGATAGCGTACCTATATTTGAAAAATACACCATGGTGTTAATTAAAGTATTATTAAATTAGTAGACAAAACAGGAATTTGCCAACCAAACCACATAAACAAACTAATCAAAAAAAGGCTCAAAGGCCCGATGGCTTCCAAAGGTCGATAATTGGTCCCCCAGGGGCCGATCTAGCAACGCTGCTGACTATAAATTCAAAAACAGCGCTAAGCATACAATACTATTGTAGTGTTTGGCCACTCGTAAGAGCCCGATGAAGTAAATACGTGCCAATTGGTTAGTTTTTATCAATTCACAAACATTTTTTTTGTGGCGCGTTGCCCATTTTATATTCCTTCTCCTATGCTTATGCTTTAGTGCGGCCCTGAAACTAATTCCAACTTAGAGCATAGCTCTAAGAATTCCAAGGAAGCGAGCGGGCGACGCGGCGTCGTCATCAGATACGCCGCAATCGATGCGTGCGGCCCGCGCGATTCTGATGACATGAGTTTCGGAAATCTGTAATTTCACAGAAGAATTGTTGGATTGCCCAATAAGTATAACGACATGACACTACCTCAAATGCATTGAAATGTGTACATCGTGTCACGTACAGGATATTTTTGACCGACTTTATTTATTTATTTATTTTCTTGCATACATGTACAATATATTTCCATAGGTCTTTTAGTAGGATTTAAAATTAGGTATCTACATGCACCCTGTAAGGGCGTTTGCAAGGCAGTGCGATTTGCTTTTACATTAGTATCTTAAGAATTAAATTTAAAACAATTATACACTGAAATAACTTAGCAATAATAATTCAATACATTATACATTTGGTTAACAATCATTTTTAAATAGCAATAAAAAATTTATAATTACGCCTACATCTCATCAGTTATAGCACATACTATATTTATATATACCTGTTTAAAACTATAATTTAAGCCTGTATCACAATACTGATTCATTAAAAATATTTATTTATTTAATACATGTTTGTCGGTTTTAAATTCTTCAACGGAGTAGTAGCACTTTTTGGTTAAGTATGATTTAAGTTTTTGGTAGAACAGGGTATTTTTTGTTTCATTTTTCAGGTATTCAGGAACTTTATTATAAATTGAAATTAATCTAAAGTTCGGGCTTTTACCTAATATTTTTAAATTAGCCGATGGTAGGACAAGTTTATTTTTGTTTCTTCTATTGTAATATTCATGTATTTCACCGTTTGATTTAAAGAAGCTCCGATATTTCCTTACAAACTGACATATTTGTAGAATATAAAGACAAGGTAGGCTTAGTATTTCTCTTTCTATGAAATGCGGTTTACACGTTTCTCGCGGTTTAATATTAACGAGAATCCGGAGGCATTTTTTTTGCATAACAAAAAGGTCCATGAAGTCCGGACTTTCTCCCCATAATATTATACCATAATTTAGCCACGAATAAGCATATGCGTAGTACGCCGATAATGCGGTTTCAAAATTCGTTCTCGATTTTAAAATACTTAGTGCGTAGGTGAATCTAGATAATTTTGATTTAACGTTCTCAATGTGTTTCTTCCAGTTTAAATGTGTATCTAATGTGAGGCCTAGCAGTGTAAATTCTTTAATTTCTTCAATGTTTAAGTTACTAATTACTAATTTAAAAGAGGTGCTCAGTTTACCTCTCCCCTAGTCCCTTATAAATTTGGACAAGATCGGATGATGGGGTCTGGAACTAATTAAAGTAATTACTCATCGGTTGAGAATCCACGGAAGATGCTTAATGTAATAAATAGTTTTATTGGGTCCGAACGACGAGAATACTTAGGTGCTGAGGGGTCAATAACGACCAACGGGCGACTGACAGCGCGGGTATCGCGAGCCGCGAGCGGTGTTGCAAAAGTGAGAATAAACGCTGATTTTCACGATGCCAGTTTCTTGAAGCAACTCTCATTCTCATGCTATCTCTGTTTTTATCGATGAGAAAGACAGAAGGAATCTTGCTTCAAGAAACTGGCGTCGTGTCAAACGTCCGAGCGGTGTATGATGCAAATGACGAAATTTTCTTTGTTTTTAGTAGCATAATGTACGAACCTCGAGTAGCGAACATTATTGTATTCTATTGGCATGCGACTGAAGTATCGTCTCTTGCGAGTACCTTATTGCCATGTATGAAGGGCCTTAATCAAACATGTCAAATACTTTGAAACAAAAACATAGTGATTCGTTGGCATATGCACACACACATTGAAAGCAGATGTTGGAGGGGCGTGCCATGTTATCGTAGTTGATCTATATCGTCTCTTGCGAGTATCGTCATGTATGAACAATCTTGGACTCACATAGGATACTAGGGATACTACACTTCTGGACACATCTATTGGCCCACCTCCCACCTTGTATTTTCAGTTTCGTTTGGTCCTAGCTAAAATTTTATATTAGGTCGAGCAAAAAGTTTTTATCCAGTTTTGAACCTGGCACATTCACAATTTCATTCAATAGTCTTTTTTTGAATTTCGAACACAGAATTTAAAGAAACAAAAGACAATTTGGAGCCTGTTTGTTGGTAGCAAACAATCGAATACTAAGAAAACTTGGTTTTATTGGTTTACTTGGATTTAATTCTTGAAAAAGTGATTGATATCTTTGGTTTTGCAACAAACATTACTTATTCTTAACATTAAGGTGAGGTTCTATCAATAATCTATGGATACTTCACCTGAAGTCGCCGCCCAAGCTGTGGCACTTATTCAGGCCGGACACAGCCAAAGAAACGTGAGTGCTCAACTTAATTTAAGTCGATCTGCGGTCCGAAATGTTTATCGGAGGTACCTAGAGACTGGCGGCTTTGTTCGTCGCCAAGGAAGGCCACGATCTCGGGTCACAACTGAAAGGCAGGATCGATTCATCGTGACGACCAGCTTGAGAAATCGTCACCTTACCTCCATTGAGATACAAAACCAACTTCGCGACTTCCACGGAGTATCTGTGAGCGCTCGAACTGTTCGGAGAAGGTTAAAAGAACGCGATATGGTACCACACAAGCCAGCTAATGGGCCCAAACTAACGCGAGCCCACCGAACAGCGCGCCTTCATTTCGCACGCAGTCATTTAAATTGGACACAGCAAGATTGGAGCCGTGTACTCTTCTGATGAGTCTAAAATTGTGTTACATGGCAATGATGGAAGGAAGCAGGTCTACCGACGTAAGGGAGAGCGTTTCGCACAATGCTGCTTTGAAGAGAGGGTTGCTTATGGCGGTGGCTCATGGACTGTCTGGGGCGGTATATCCGCGAGCGGCAAAACTCAACTTGAGGTTGTTACACGACCACGGCTGCCAACATTAAATGCTGAAAGGTACATTCGTGAGTGCTTAGAACCTCACGTGATACCATACGCGGACTATGTGGGCCCACATTTCCTTTTTATGCATGATAATGCAAGAGCCCATGCGGCCGGCATCGTCAGGGAATATCTTCGGGATGTGAACATCAAGGTTATGGACTGGCCAGCCAGAAGCCCAGACATGAACCCCATTGAGCACATGTGGGACGAGCTAAAAAGACGTGTTAGGGCTCGTCAGCCAGTTGCCCAGACGATGCAGGAGTTGAAAACTGCCATAGAAGAGGAATGGGAGATGATCCCTCAAAATTTCATAGAGCGGTTGATAAACTCTATGCCTGATCGTATGAGAGCTGTGGTAGATGCCCATGGAGGCAACACGCGTTATTAAATTAAACCTTTATTTGATAAAGGTTGTTTTTTATTCAAAAATCAATTGCCTTTAACAAGGCGCATATCCGACTTGTTAGGCGTAGCTCCATGTCGTATGGTATTCTGAATTCAAATTTAAAACAATACGATCGAAAAAGATGGTAAAATGTATCAGGTTTAAAACTGCAACAACAGTTTTTGTTCAATCTAGCAATCATATTTCGGTAGGGGCCATCGAAACCTAAACTCTAAGGTGGGCCAATAGATGTGTCCAGAAGTGTAGTTGTATCGTAATGTATGAAAGGCCTCTAGAATATTTGATTGTAAACTCGAACCTTTTTCGTGTCATTAGTTATTAGCGGCCTAGCCGCGTTCATCACCATTATAAAATTTATAAAAAAAATGGGTTAATGTCAAAAAAACCATTTACAAATTAATTCAATTTTGCAAAAATATAGGTATTTAAAATGTCGCTGCAAGAGCACATATCACTTATAGATTTATCAAAACAACTACCTTTTGAAATAGGTAAGAATGTAAAGTTTATCTTGTTTGAACTTATGATTTTGTCTTTCGTTTATTACTTGGTGCTGACTGCTAGGGTGCTACTGAGGTGGAAAGCAACGACCATGAGGCGAACGTCAGATGGCAGGATTACGATGCAGGATATTGGATTTGGACTGGTGACAGACAGCACCGTCACCGTAGCGGGAAGGTGGTCAGTAGGGCATGCAAACCGATAATCGATTATCGATAATTTACCGATAATCGTTTAATTTTAGCAAGCGATAATTATCGAAAACTTTCGATAAAAATACCGATAAACGATAAAAGACAAAAAAATATTAAAAAGGATTCAATTCATTTCGTTACGACGCCACGCCGTTCGTTTTGTTCGGATTAAACGCGTGTAACGATTTGTTGCGGCCATATCGCTATGATGCTACATCATCTTGTGCCTGCCTACCCATAGCATTCCTCGCTCGCCCGCCGCTAGGCATGAATTCGATGTCTCAAATCACATCTAAAATCGGTTACCATCCAAACATCGGATGACATCGATGTGATGTTTACAGATAACCGGTTTCACCACATCTAAACAACTACGATCATTTCTCGATTTCAGATTCACCCAACCAACCGAACAACGAAATCGTAATAAGCAGATATCGGTTTTACATTCATCTAAAATCCAAACATTTAAAGCAACCTCTATGTAGTGAGAAAGAGATGAAACGAATATTGCATCCGTTAATCCGTTGCAAACCGAATGTTTCGTAGGCGCTATTCTTTAATCTACCTTATTGCTCAAAATATTTTTAAGATAGTTATTGTTGCAGGGAAAAAAGGTCACATTTTGTTTGTGAAGATATAAAAGTTATTATTTGGAATTATTTGTAGTTATTATTAGCCAGTATTTGCAAAATAATAACTTTGGCTATTGTTATTGAGACTAATAAGCGGTGCAACGCGCCGGTGGACTTCTTTAATTTATAAAAATTGTTTTTTATAGTAGTTTTGTGGTTATTTTCTATTGTAAATATTTTATTGATAGTATTTGTGGACATAAAGGTAAATAATTTTGATTTAATATTAAATATTTACAAATCTGTAATTTTTTGTAAATAGTACCGACCTGAAGTCAGGTTATTCTATTTACTACAGAATATTACATCTAAATATCTAAACGAATACTGTCTAACAATTGGCACCAACTAATCAAACGTATTTGTACTCTGTAGTTGTACATAAATGGCCGTCGACATCGACATCTAAAAACCGATGTTGACATCGATGAAAAATCTAAACATCGGATGAACAACCTCTGCCGAAAAAAACGATATTACCCATCTCTACCTGCTGCGCATTCATTTTATTAAACTTTAGACAATTGTTTTACGTTTTTATATAACTCTGTAAATAAGCAAATGACTGATACTAATCAGTCATTTTCTCTCTATCTTGCTAAATGTCAATTATTTTGTAGAGCCTAGATGATTAATAATGTTAACAAATAATGATTATTTTGTTCATATAAAGCAAAAAAGTGGTTTAAAAGATGTTTTAAAATTAAGTAATTTGATTAAATAAATCACATTTTATTGATTAAAACCTTTTTTTTAATGTTTCGGGGTTTCATTGAAGTAATAGGTCTCAAGATTTTCAATCCGAGAAATACACGTTTTCATAGATTATTATAAAAACCGGTAATTATCGGTTTTTATCGGAAAAAATCCCGATAAAAATCTGATTATCGATTATCGAAAACTTTCGATAATTGCATGCCCTAGTGGTCAGTAGCCTGCTTGTCCTAGCGATAAGTACGATTAGTCAGTGTCACCACGTAATCCAGTACCGCGATAGTCTCTGAAATCAACCTGTCTCATAAAGCTGGTAGGTACCTAATTCCCGTAGTTACCATGCTGGGCAAGCGGATTGATGACCCTAGCGCTTACTCTTTGCTCTCACCTACCTGTAACTCTGTTACACGTCATCGGCCTGGTTTATTTAAGCTGGAGGATGTCTGTCCAGCCATATGGCGGGCGTCGTTTGTGCGCAATTTTGGTGTTACGTTTTTTCGTTCTTCATATTTTCGTATTGATTCGTGGCCTACTTACAGACTTAAAACTGAAGGAAGAAATTTGTTTTGGAGAAACACTGATTGTTAGTTGTGGACATTATGCGGGTGATCTCGAAGAAGAAGAGCCCGAATCAGAGTGGACATGTGAAGATACCACGGAATCAACAGTATCAGACAAAGTTGACGACACTCAATTGTTTGAAGTAAAAGATTTCGTCGCAGACGAAGCTCAAAAGGAAGAAGAAGAGGAAGAAGAAGATGATTTTCATTTTTATTTTTTCCCCGATTGCAATAAACCGCCTCCACCAGAAAATAGCAAAGAAAGTCTTATCGTTGTTGACGGTATGCCGAAAATAAATCCAGCTGCAAAAGGCGTAGTTGTTTGCACTTGTAAAAAAGACAAAGCTGGGGAATGTCCTTGTTATACGAAGTTACCTTGTAAATGTGGAGCCAAAACTAAGGCTAAATGTACTTGCAACGAACTGAAGGACATATGCGTTTGTCACCCAGGATATCCTCATCTCGTGTGCAAATGTGAAGATGGTACTGTGTGTACTTGTGATCCTGATGGCAAAATATTTCCCGTATGCACATGTGGCCAAATAGAGAAACCGTGCATTTGTGATCCGAAAAAATTTGCTAGCCCTGTATGCAAATGTGAACATAAACCCAAGTTGCTTAGTGAGTTGAAATCCAAATACGAAGTAGTTGTAGAAGAAAAGTATGAAGATGAAGGAGAAGCTCACTTAGGTGAAGGTGAATCTATCTCAGGAGAAGGCGAAGATGAAGCAAAACCTGAGAAGGATACAACTGAAGTTGAACATGAACCATGCACATGCCAGAAGCCAGAACCTAAAGAGTTGTGCTACTGCATTAAAGGCAAAACATGTATATGCACGAGCGCGTGTATTTGTGGGATACAACACCCTTGTGTATGTGAGCCGGAAGAGTTCGATGAAATGCCTTGTGAAAGAGATGAAATCAAAGAAATTTGCACTTGCGGTGCACCTAAATTATGTACTTGCACTGCGGAAACTAGTAGCGGCATTTGCAAATGCTTCCCGGTAAAAATTTGTACTTGTAATAATCCAGCAGATTGTAAGTGCTTCACTACTTGCGACTGCACAAATCCATGCATTTGTGATACTTCTCCAGTTAAACCAGATGAATGTGTATGTTTAAAAACACCGAAGAAAGGTTTAAAAGATATAGTATGCACTTGTCAATGCGCAGAGGATAAAACCAAAAAACTAAAAAAAGTCCGTGCAGGTAGGGAAGGTTACCGATGGTGTCACGAAATTGATCCACGTCATACGTATTTTGATTACGCTTATGGAAAACATGATAAAATTGTTGACAAGGAGCCAGAGTATGATAAATTCATGATTAAGGGCCTTCACGCGGATTATACTAAAACGGATGAATGTCCAGTACATGGCGTGAAAGCTCCTCCATACGAAAAGAAAGCTAGGAAACCATCTTTAGATTGTTGCAGCGCTGTTGGGGGTATGTTTCGTTTTTTCTAATTATAATGTTGGATCCACTCGTTTGGCAAACCTCGACAAATCATCACAAATTCAAACGTGTGGATAGACCGTTTGCCTTGATTTGTGTAGACTTGCAAGCGCTTGCGACCGATCCGATCGAGTGTCGGTTTTTGATGTCCAAATTAAAGAAGTTTGCAGCAAGCGCTTGGGATCTATCTACGCGTTTGTGTGTTGTTGGTAACATCGCTTGCGCACTGTTGGCGAGTAGACGCGCGTGCATTGATATCGAAATATTATTGTTAATTGAGTAGTGCGTAGTTTCCAAAATGAGTAACTGGTCTATCAACGAAATTTTGAAATTTTCCGTTTACTTTTATTTGTCCTCTTTCAATTTTGCTTCTTTTTATAATAAAAATAGAATAGACCAAATTTGATAGCCGACAGAAGATCGACGTCCGTTATGATTGCTTCTTCAAAACATACTAGCACACTCGCAAGCGCGTGGATAGCGCTGTTTGGATCACCTAATTTATCCAAGCATTTGTATAGGTTTGTGGTTTGTGGCAAGTGGCAAACGTATGGATCCAGCATTGGATTATTAAATTTGTAACTATGTAATACTAGAAGTCGCCCGCAGCTTCGCCTGCGTGGATGTCGTTTATCGCGTATTCCCCGTTTTTCGGGGTAGCCTATGTCCTTCTCATAAGTCTAATTTATCTCTGTACAAAATATTATCGAAATCGGTTCAGCGGTTTAGGCGTGAAAGCGTAACAGACAGACAGACAGAGTTACTTTCGCATTTATAATATTAGTAGGGATATACGTACGCTCCCTTTGCCTCTTATGTATTACGTAAGCGTACCTACGACCTACGAGAACTATCAGACGTATTTTCTTTTTGTAAGGTTTGTATGTACCTACTGCGTGATTTTTTGTTTTCCGGAGTGCAAAAATATCCTATGGCCCTATTTCACAGGTTTCAACATGCGCTAATGTTGTTTTTGTTTTAACTGAAACTGCACATAACTAGGTAGGTATTTAAAAAAAATGAAAATGCATGCATGGGGGGGCATGCCACAGAGGTTCTATCATATATAACTGAAGAGGAATTTTATGGTCTAAAGAAGTGTAATGTTCGGAATTGAGTTGACGAGCTAATACATATTAAATAACATTTGTTAATTGTAACTTTGTGCATATAACAGGGATCAGCATTTGTGTCGAAACTATCGGCGACGACAAAGATAAGTTTCTTGTGCAAGTGGTATCATATTCGTCAAAGGAAGGTGCCAAAACTGGCTCTAAGCTAGTCAGTATTTTGGATTGCAACTTACATACAATGGAGGAGAGTAGAATTGAGTAAGATATTAATTCTGATTTTTATTGCAACTTGTAATTAAAGATAAGCGATAAGAATAAGCGCGACTGCTGAGCGTAAGGTCTTGGGTTCGATCCTCAGGTCGGGCAAAGTGTTATTGGGTTTTTCCGAGTGGAATTTCTCAGTAGCAGCTCGGAGACTGGCTTTGTGCCCGCTCGATGGCAATATTATAGGCTCGCCCCCTATTACATGGGACGTAAACATAACGGCGAAATGTGGGTGTACTATACACCTCTGCCAACCCTTCGGTTAATACAGGCGTGAGTTTATGAGTTTATTAAAATAAAAAGCTGATATTTAATGACCAGCCCGTCATGTTTAGCACTTAATTGGTTAGTAGGTTTTTGACCAGAACTACAAGGTTCGTCAGAAAGGGGGTACTTAAACGAAAAGGTGTTAAAAGTACTCTTAATAATGAATAACTTTTGTTCTACAACATTTCCCAAAAGTCAACAGTTTAAGAGAAATGGCTTTTCAAAAACTTCTTAAACAAAATACGCTAATATGTATCTATCCTCAGCTATGATCAGCTGTGTTATTTTACGTCACATTTGGGTTCACGGATTAGAAGTTCCAGTTTCTGAATTCGTAAGTAAAGCAGGGATGAAGAATTATAGAAAAAAAAAAAACATTTTGTATGGAAATAAAAGTTATCAGATTTAGAAATTTTAAGACTTGCATTAAAACAATCATTAGTGATACTTTAAGTGGCCTGCGGATTAGTACCCCCTTTCCGACTAACCTTAATTTTTAATTACAGCCTTCGAAGGGTTCGTCCTAGTTGGACAGTGCGTTACATTGCATCGTGTCGAACAGTGCGGCGCGTGACAAAGCAGTGCGTAAGAGCGATTACGCACTGCATCCGATCCGAATCCGTGAAAATACGGATATAAAAAACTCGGACCGAATTCGGATATTGCTTTACGCACTGAATCCGATCCGAATCCGTGCAAATCTCGGACCGAATTCGGATGTTGCTTACGCACTATTCCGATCTCTGATCCAAATTCAAACAATTCAGGCTACTTCGGTCCGTCAATTTTTCTTCCGAATTAGAAACTCACGGATGACGGATAGAAATCGGATGACGGATGCCGGATGTAGTGAGTAGACTACCATACAAATAGTACTACGGCTACTTCGGTCCGTCAATTGTTCTTCCGAATTAGAAACTCACGGATGACGGATAGAAATCGGATGACGGATGCCGGATGTAGTGCGTAATCTAACCATACAAATAGTTCTATGGCTACTTCGGAACGTATTTTCACGGAGTCGGATCGGATGCAATGCGTAACCGCTGTAAGATGACGTGTCCTATCAACTGCGTTGCAGGGCTCATTTCTGTCACAGTCAAACCGTAAAGTAACCGTAACCGTAAAGTACAGAAGTCATATTGCTTGTTATTTTTGCGATGCAATGCAACGAAACGCGCTGCCCAGCTAGGACGAAGGGTAAATGTTACTTGAGATTGAAGTGTAACATTTCTACATAATTTGTTATGAAATATGTTTGAGGGTCTCTTATTGAAATAAGATATTATTATTTTCATTGCCAATAAAATATTATTATTCTTAATAAACTTAGACACATAACGAAGAAAGATATAACCAAAGAGCGGCGGAGTTACATGGCTATCTGCGAAAGCGGTTACTATAACAAAGTGATTAATATTTGTGGTGAAAAGCACGTTGTGAAGCGGTTGTATCATACTTTTGAGAAGGCTCACGACTTCATACTAGAAGGTTCAAATGTGGTGCTTCTCCGTTATTTTGCCCTCCGACGATACAAAGGTAATATCAAGACTGAAACTGTCATGATGGATGGAACAATCTGCCAGAGTATTTATGTGAGTTTAATTTTAAAGTACCTACCAACCGTTATATATGTTCATATCATCGCTTTTTGGGAGACAAAAGGTTTTTTTTTTGTTAAACGTGTCTATGGTTACAAAAATTTTGACTCGATCCGTGGAAATTACCAGTACCGACTCATCACTCAGTTTCTTCTACTATCGATTGAGAAAATTCTAGTAATCGTGACTCTCGCACTCTTCTGAAGACGTTTATCAGAAACACATTAGGTAGGTATCAGAAAATTTCAGACGCGTGCGCGAATGCCCTCAGCGCATAGATTACTAGAGCCAGCAAGCTGACGGATCTGGCAAATTCTGACACTGTGCGGGGTCTAGTACAAAATGTATGAGCAGAGTCGCGCGTCAGAAAGACGTCTTCTTGAGCCCGGCGGCACAGTATCAGAATTTTCTGTCAGAAATGTTCAGACACGTGCGCGAAGACCTTCTGTGCCTAGGTACTTACATGTTGTACTAGAGACAATAGGTTGCCGGATCCGGCAAATTCAAACAATGTGCGAGGTCCATTAAAAATGTACAGCTGCGGACTCGAAATGTTTATTAGATTTCAAATTCGATTCCTTATCACACTGTGCGCAATAAGGTTCAAAATGTCATACCAACTTACATAAGTATTCGTTTTTAAATGAGGGTTTTCTGAAATGACGCCCACTAGGCGGCACCACTGAGACGTCAGGTCCAGAAACCTGTCAAGTGTCAGAGTGCCTATATTTTCGTATCTGATTTTTTTGTATTTTTTAATAAACTTAAATAAGTACAATAAATATTCTCTCAAAATCGAAATGCCACAATGTTGTGCAGTTCCTATGTGCTCAAAAAAACCGGGAGGTCATAAGTTTCCTAGGATAAAACACGTTTAAAACAATGGCTTGTAGCCTTTCGTAGAGATCGATTTACGCTTACAAATAATAGTCTTAGCAAAGATCACTTCAATATAGACGATTACGAGAAACATCAAAACATAATCATCATAAATATTTTACAATTTGGCGAAAATAATCAGTGAAAAAAACATCTGAAAGTTCAAGCTTTTTTTGTCCATATAGGTACACGTGAATTATCCATTTTAAATAACAATATGTGTAGGTTTTAAAATTAAACACTGGAAAACGATTAGTGGAACTGTGCAAAAACTATGTTTAGACAGCGCGCATTATTTTATTGGGATGGGAGACCTCTTGCCAAAGTGGCGCCAACTAGTGTCGCAAATTTTCGTAAACACCCTCATTGTGAAGCGTCGATTCTAGCAAAAAGGCTATTAACCACTTTTTGATGTTATGAACTCCTTTTTGGGTATGCGTGTCTAGTCAAAAGTTGTATAGAGCAAACTTGATTGAACTTACTAAATAGGTTGATTCCTTTTTTTGCTACCTAGTAAATAGCCTCTTTAATTTAACGTTTTTATGTCTATTAAGAAAAAAAATCTTTGCCCTGTTAATTCTTTGCGAGCGACCGAGCGACCTTATGAAAAAGTAATGTGCAAGCAATTATAGACCTTAGGGTGGTATGAGTAAAGACGCGTGTAGAGGTTTTCTGACAAAAAAATCTGATAATGTGCGGCCGGGATAAAGCTTTGAATATTATGAATGATGCTAGCTAGACTAGTCAAACAACAGTGCCAGTTATGAACTAGATATCAGATAGGTCGGTAATATAACTAATTCACAAAACTATCTAAAGTAGTTTGTTAGTTCCAGCAGTTTGCATTGACTAATTAATATTTCTTGTTCGACCGTAATCTACCTATAGGTATTATTAATCGATTGAACTAAATTGTTGATTTATTAATATTGGGTATGGTATTGATATTCCTACCGAGAACATTTCAGATTTGAGCGTTGGAAATTATTTTACATTTTCAGTCGACAATTTAGAAGAAAATGATGATTGATTTGTGATGAGAGATTTTGAATCTGGTACTTTTGGCTAGTCATTGGAATTTAACCTTATAGAAGTGTATGTAGATAATGGTGCCGATTTTCTTGTTTACGCTTTGAACTTCACCGTGTTATTAGTCGACACGTTGTGACGTGTCTTCTAAATTTTTATGGAAATTTTAGTTAACTATATTTGATAGCTCTGCTTTACGTCAGTCTCTTTCTCATGTTATAAGAATGAAAAAGATGATAATAGCCTAAATTAATTGTAGTTTGTGCACAGTAGAATCGGCTCCATTGTAGATCTGTATGACTGTAGATATATAAGCTATAGCAGTCCTCTATTACCTATTATCGCCTGAATTGACACACTCATGGGGGGTTTACACGGGTCGATTTTAGCGCGCGGCAAGTCACCAGTCGCATCGCTTGTAAAAATCGAATCGCCACCCCATTTACACCGGTTGATAAAAATCGCATGCGACTTGTTCATTTCTAGCGGAACAACACAGCGCAAAACACACCTCATACGGTGGACGATCACCTGCAACCAAAGACTACTATAGTAGGTATACTGGACTGGCTCCTATAACTGACCATTTACACGGTCCATTTTAGTCATACCCCCGCATGCGGCTTGTCGCCGCACGGTAAAAGTCGGATGGCTCCCAACTTTGGGGCTCGCAATTTTAGTCACTTGCGGCCTAGTCGAATTGTTATTTAGACGATCGATTTTCGCCGTGAAGCCTAGCCGAGCGGCGAAAATCGGCCCGTGTAAACCCTCTATTACATAGACACGCACTGCAACAAAACCTCTAAGTGAGCTTCACAATGCAGTCAGTCACGGCTGTCATAGAGTACATTACAAAGAGTATATTATACTCAGTAAACAGTGCGTGTCTGTGTGTGTCAATTCAGACGATTCTAGGTAGTTGAGGTACTGCTTTCGCTTATCTACGGTGCCTGTATCGTTTGTTATACTAAAAGTCAACTAAATATGTTCCTTAGGTTTGCCAAGGAGTAAGCCAAGGTATTGTGAACGGAACACCATTGTACGTGGTCAAGGTTGAACGACACATTATCGAACCTTCAGGGTATATTCATCAGACACTGACAGTTCTAACTCTCAGAGGTATAATAATTATCGAATCTACAAAGTGGTTGCAGATTTAGGGCGCTTTCAAATTGGATGGTTGCCGTCGAGCTGCAGCCGTGCCGCAGCGGTGCGGCTGTCGAGTTGCAAACGGGCGGTTGTATTTTTACATACAGTTGACGCGACGAGAGAGCAGTGTGACGCCCGACCTGCTGCCGTGCGTGCGCGGTACGGACGACGCACTGCTCTCAGACCGCGCCAAGTGTGTGAAAAAACACAACCGGCCGTTTGCAAGTCGATAGCCGCACCGCTGCGGCACGGCTACAGTACAACAACAACCGTCTAATTTGAAAGCGCCCTTAGTATTATTCTCTATTAGTAGATTATTCTCTATTCGCTAGATTATTCTCTCTCAGTAAAAAAAGACTATATTAGTAATGTGACTTGCTTCTTGTTCATTGTTCTACTTGTTGATTGCTTCTTTGGTATAGTGGTCGCAAGCGCGACTGCTGAGCGTGAGGTCCTGGACTCGATCCCCAGGTCGGGCAAAGTGTTATTGGGTTTTTCCGAGTTGAATCTCTCAATAACAGCCCGGAGTCTGGATTTGTGGCCGGTTGATGGCAATAGGCTCGCCTCATATTACATGGGACTTAAACAACGGCGAAATGAGGGTGAAGGAGGAGGCGTGAAGTTATTTTATGTAGTAATGTTAGTAAAGATTCAAGTTGGATGTTTGAGTTAGTAGAGTTTTAGTTTCTAATTAAGTATTCTTTTAATCATATTTTTTTTAGTAGCTGCATTATTAATATCTTCATTTTCGTAGCCTTTGTCAAGTTTTATAGCAACACTCTTTTTTGTTCTCAAGGTTACATTGTTACCCACGAGTGGGCAGATAACTGCTACATAATGCATTTAAACCCACTACTACGCGTCGTTTCCGAAAAAGACGAGATAGAACCGCATGCGCCGCTAAGTGATCGATGGCGAGAAGATCTTCAACTGATGTCCGACTTTCTGGATTTCAAGGTATATGTTATCATAATAGTACAAGATCCAGTGTAACACTAACCTACCGCCGGCTGTTATTTGAATTATAAGTTTTTTTTTATAAAATACGAGCTGTTGCCCGCAGTTTCATTCACATCCTAGGGGGACAACTTCATGTACCCATATAAAAAGCATCCTATCTGTTAATCCAAGACACTGTCTATCTATGTGCCAAATGTCATCCAAATCCGTTCAGCCTTTTATGCGTGATTAAGTAACAAACATCCATCGTCACAAACTTTCACATTTTTATATTATTAGTAGGAAAAATATATAAATTAAAAACTCATAAATGGCGCCTATGTTGCCTAGTACCTTAGCTACCATAAAAAAACTTTAAATAAAAGTAAAAAACGACTTCAAAAAAACTAAAAAGTGGAGTAAAATAATTACCATAATAACAGTTTCAGAAGTCGGTGGCTTTTTTTTGTTTCAGTGTAGAATTGCACTGTTATGGTAATTTTTTTACTCTTTTTTGAAGTCGCTTTTTACTTTTATTTAAAGTTTTTTATTAAATACGTTTTAGTGCCATAAATTACACCATTTATGCCTTCGAATTTAAATGACACAGTTGCGATTTTTTCCAACAACTAGGTAGTTTTCTTTAAGAATAAGTATTAATGTATAATTATCATGACGGCTCCTTACATATAATCTTCTTTGTTGTTGGCTAATGTTCCAGTGATGACAGTTAAAACGGATGTCGAAAGTCCTCATCAAAACTTTTGCTGAAGGGAACCACAAACCAAAACGTCATCTAACTATATATTTTTTGTTTTTGTTGATTATTTCAAAAAGCGCTGATTCAATTTTAATAAAATTTATATGGGACCACCTCTGAAGTATGACCACCAAACAAAAAAATAATCATCAAAATCCATTCATAATTGGCGGAGATATCGGGTAACAAAAAACAAAACATTCATTAGTTTTGATAACCTCCTCCTTTTTGAAGTCGGTTAATTAATTATAAAGAATAGCGACCGGGGAGAGGTTTCATTTGTTATTTCAACACATTTTCTACCATTCGAAAGAACAAGATATAAGAAAAAAAAAATTGCTCTTTTTTGCATCGCTCAATTACTAAGTTGATAAGTTGTCAGGGGTGTAAACCGTATAAACCGGTTAGTTTGTATTATTAATTTACTCTATTTATTTAAATTACGTATATTCAAATTTCAATACTCAATTTTTTAATACTCACCTGTTAAAAAATAGAATGAAGTGTCCTTTAAGTAAAATTTGCCATTTTAAAGTAGTTACTTGCGCTCCATAACTACATATTTTGGGACGCCCGGCATAAATAAATAAATAATATTAGGCCGTAGACATTCCCTGTAAAAAAAAGCTTTCTTATGAAACGGGTAACGGGACTACCGCGAGATAATATTGCCTTTAAGTACACGATTGCAGAATGAAAGTATTATTAACCGCACAGGAAGAGATTCCAGCCCATCCTTTTCATATGCACCCACGAGACGAAAAGGAGTCGCAAATAATTAGGCGTACATATATTTCGTCAAACCAAACCATATAGTTCAAAGTATATCGCATAACTAAAATAAATTCAGAACGACTCGACGCATGAATACGATTTCCAGTTGGGAGAAGAGACAAACTTTTTGTTTTGACGAGAAGTCTCGGATTTAAGTTCAGTCGAGCGTATAGTACAGTCGATGTTTTAAACTGTAATCCTTTTGCACGAGCTTTAAACATGTTGTCTCGTCGAGGCCAAGTTTATTATCTTAAGTATTATTCACACCTGACGAAGCGTGTCGGAGCGCATCGGTACGCAGCGTAGCGCAGAGCAGCACAGCGGCGCACTTTGAATTGGATAGAAGCGCAATTGATAATGCAATACAAATAACATATACAGGGTGGAAAAAATCAATGGGCCCTGAAGGGAAACTACTTTAAATCCTTAAGATAGATTATTTTGCTTGAAGGAAACATTCCTTTATTTTTAATAAGAAACAAAACTGCATTCACAGATTTCTCGACAAGTTTACCTAAACCGGGAATCGAACCAGGTAAAAATACAAAAAAAAAATACTCGCTATTTTATTTCACTAGTCGATACAGTCAATGTTAAAGATAAAATTTCTCCGAGAAACATTAGGTCTTACACTCGTCTGTCGTACAAGATATCCATGAAATCTAATATTTAGTATCTACACAAGGGCTTTAATCAACTTTACCTAGACTAGAACTGTTCACTTTTAACAAGTAAAAGACACTTTTTTTTTTAACTCTAACCTCCATAGACATTCAATGAAGTACTAGCTTGCTAATTTATCTCTAAGTACCTTGTTGAAGACTTAGATAAGAAAATCGTTTAATTGGTAATAATAATTCTATGCACATTTCAATTTTAAAGCTGGCGTCCACTAGGCTCTCCGAGTCGAGTCGAATAGAACCGCAATAATTCGCCTCCTATTCATTTATAAAACTGCGTCGATCAGCGACGAGCCGAGACGCGTCGAGTCGCATAACTCGCGCGCATCGTTTGTCACGCGAATTTCTGTTTTAACGACTTGCCATTACTGACCGTTTCGCCTCACACGGAACAAATGCGACTCGACTCGATTCGACGCGTTTCGGCTGTAGTCGACGGCAGGCTTTAGACGAGGCGTTCTGACGAAAATTTTAAAAATAGAACGTTCCATTTGATAATAATCCTACCGATTAGTAGAACAAAATAGCGAGTGTTTAATTTTTTGAATTTTTAGATGGTTCGATTCCCGGTTTAGGTAAGCTTGTCGAGAAATCTGTGAATGCAGTTTGGTTTCTTTTTAAAAATAAAGGAATGTTTCCTTCAAGTGAAATAATCTATCTTAAGGATTTAAAGTGGTTTCCCTTCAGGGCCCATTGATTTTTTCCACCCTGTATATCCATAATAAATATCCATAATAAATAATGTTCATAATATTTGCATGTGCTCTAGCGGCAAATGCCGCGGAATGCGCGCAGATGCGTTCGGATGAGCATGTTTGCGGCGGCATCCGGTCAGCTGCGCTGCCACCCCTAAAGAACTCAAATATGAACATTAATTATTATATATTAGCTTTCGCCCGCAGAGGAGCTCGTGGCTAAATAATTACAGCCGCATAGACCGATCTTCCGGGTTAAGCCACGCTTGCCGAGGTTGGTCTGTGGATGGGTGACCATTTACCATAGCGAGTTTCCTCCGTGCCTCGGAAAGCACGTAAAGCCGTTGGTCCCGGCTGTCATTTGTAGATCTTTGACAGTCGTTACTGTTGGTCAGAAGCCAGAAAGTCTGACAACCAGTCTTACCAAGAGTATCGTATTACCCAGTTACTGGGTTGTGGAGGTCTGATAGGCAGTCGCTCCGTGTAAAATACTGATATTCAGCTGCATCCGGTTCGACTGGAAGCCGACCCCAACATAGTTGGGAAAAGGCTAGGCAGATGATGAGCTTTTGCCCGCAGCTTCGCTTGCGTGAAATATTGAACCCTCGTTAATGCCCTTTTTAGTGTAGTTCTAAAATCCAAGAAGTCCATCTTTTATTATTTACTTTGAAGAGTGTTTGTGCCAAATTGCAAGTTAATAACCCTATGGAATACTATGCCTACGTTATTAGAGGTACCTACTGTTAAAATTTCAAGTTTCTAATTCCAGCGGTTTAGGCTGTGCGTTTGATATCTAGATCAGTCACCCAGTCAGTCAATTTCTCCCCATGCTTCTTTCTTCAAAAGTACCACATTCCTAATACAAACGTTCAACCCTTATTACTTCACCCCCTTAGGGGTTGAATTTAAAAAGTTTCAAACACGTGTACGTTTATTTTTAATCAGAAAACCCTATTATTTGATCACATGCAACTTCAAAAAATCTTTCATCCCCTATTTCACCCCTTAGGAGTAGAATTTCCAAAAACCCTTATACACGTGTATGTTTATTTCTCACAAAAGACCTAAAGTTTTAATTCCATGCTTCTGACTTCAAAAGGACCAGATTTCTTATACAAACTTTCAACACTTATTTCACCCCTTTAAATTTTTAAAATTAATTAAATTTTTAAATTAAACTTTTAAAATTTTGTTACTTGGGTAGTTGGGTTGCTTTAAAACCGTCATGAGTGATACTATAAGTGGCCTGCGGATTAGTACCTCTTTTCCGACTAACCTTGTTTAGGCGGCGGTAACCATCAGGTGTGATGGCTTGTTAGCCAACATAAAAAAAGCCTGTAACTGTCCCACTGTAGGGCAAAAGCCTCTACTCATATTAATTTTTTTATAAAACCATCTGTTATTCTGCTCTGATGCGCTTCGCCAGGTGTAAATCGTACCCTAGAAGAGTTTTATTTATTTACTTTTAATAAGTATATTATTAGGCACGATGGACAAAAGCATACAGATGAAAATAAAGGCAGCCATAATATACATTCTTCTGTGATTTAAAATACCGGGTGGAAGGGACATCGTAACGTATACGTGTACCATGGATCCAGTACATGATTCTGAACCCCCCAGCGTTGGAATTTTTCGTCGCTTTTTTCTTAATTTTTACGATTTTTTTTGCAGTTTTTTTTAATTTATTTTGTATAAAATCATTATTGTTTTCCATCCCAATGCGATAAAAAAGAAAAAAACAATTATTTCACAATTTTCACGTAAAACAGCAATGAAAATCAAACTTAAAAAGTGCTCCCGATCAGCTGTTTTGGTAAAGTTCACGAACCGAGTTTATCGCAACAAAGTAAGTGAGTGCAACAAAGTAGGCAGTGTAGGCACTAGTCACTGAGCGCGCGCTCACTCAAAGAAGCCGACATGCCGCTGCGCCGACGCGCGGTATCGACAAAGCTATAGCGGCCAGTGCCTATGAATCTAACAGATGCGTTATTACGTAAATTAATATCAGATTGACTACTTTTATTTAGACTTTTTATCTGGGATTATTAATGATCTCTGATAGTATGTCCAATACTGTTATCAATTTTAATAAATTGAATGTAAAAAAATAAGTTTTTTTAGTAATTAACCTTTTTTTTAGGCAATTTTTGTTATAAACATTTGTTTTTGCATTAACACCTTTGTTTAACCGATGTAATCTGATCTTTAGTAAATTTTAACCCTATCCATTTTCGCAATTTATTTTGTCAGTACAACTTAATGCGTTGGCACCTTAGAATAAGTACTAAAGCATAGAAGCCGCCTCAGTACTTGAAAAACGTACAGGGGCATCTGTCAAATAAGAGCAATTTCGAGATTTTGAGCCAAAGCCTAGCTACCAAATTAAATTGCCCGCCACTAGTACCCCCTGTCAGACGGCAACGACATTTTAAATTTTGTCGTATAATACTTGTGTCAGTGGCGCGGTGATTTGAAAAAATATTTTAGTCTAGAATTTATATTTAATTAATTGTGTTTTGTATATGTGCACATTGTTCTTATAAATAAGAGTGTGCGCTACGTCCTAAATAGTAAAAAAATGTAAATCTCGCAAGGGATGTACAAAAAATCAAAGTGAAAATATCAGTTTCCACAAGTACGTAGTATTTTTATGTTTATTCATAGATTTTCCTTTAAATATATTTCATTATACATTAAATAAGTAAAAGTAAGACATTACCTTTTAGAAGAAGTAAAATAAATAAGTATAAACTATCTAAATCTTATCTATTTATCAATATGAATATTCGCCAAATAAATTATTAAAGGGGTGCGAAAATTGTATCGATAAATCTATCGACAACGTGATTTTTGTGTTAGGTTTAATTAATTAGGTACCTATTTATACTTTTTTTTTTCATTTAAGTTTCCCTGTGACGAATATTTTCGAAATAAATTGATTGCCGTGGTAGCTCACGAAATTGGTTGGGTTCCAAGAAAGCACCACAGAATTTGCTCCAGCCATTTCACTTTATCTTCTTTTACTCGTTCTGGCAAATGGCGGAGACTGAAGGAGGACTCTATACCAACATTATACCTTCAATCTAAATTTAAAAGCCTAAGTTCTTATTGAATTGCATGTCTACAGGAAATAAAAGAATTCGAGTAATTTCTTTAAAAAAAATTGGGACAGATTAACCCCGCACTGGATTTAGCTTGATTGAAAATAAAAAATAAAAATCTTTTTTTTCTTGCAACATTACGTTCGACATCTTCTTTCGGCCATTCATACAATAGACTATTTCAGATAATATTTCATTGTCTTGTTTATCTTTCAAATAAAAGCTGTTAATACAGTCGTAATCTTCAAGCCTGATAGATTAGGAGAACAGTGAATCTAAACAAAATTAACGTAGGTATTAAATAAACGATGATTAACTTACTTCTCAATCAGTTTGCATTTGGTGCCACTAAATTTTACACCTCTTTACCGTAATTATCTTTAAAATCTTGTATTTTTAGGGATGCCGTTTTTTTATAGATAGAGTGATTCAAGAGGAAGGTTTTAAGCTATTAAACGTACACGTGCGAAGCCGGGGCGGGTCGCTAGTTATATATAAAACAATCATTATTTTGTTTAAAATTTCCAGCGCCTCGAAATAGACAACTTACCTGAGACCACGTGGCGCCGTTCTAGTGACAGAAAAAAACGTGCATGTCCAAGTACATTACAAGGAATACTCAATAATAATGTATTTAACTTTTGTGAAGCTTTTAGTAATTGCAAATTAAATAATAGACATTTAAATAATAGACATTTATACTTAAACGATGACTTTATTTATTGATAGCGATAATAACAGGACCAGTCGAAATGATGATGCTCGGGAGAGGCCTACACGTCCAGCAGTGGGCATCTTTCGGCTGAATAATAATGATATTATGACTTTACTTTTGTCATTATAACTTTCTAAGAAGTAAGTATTTAAATGTACTATGGCAATATCCGGCATGGCTGTTATTTGGTTAACACAATCATAGTCACCTTCTTTCGGTCTTACAATACCACTTCAGATATTTCGTAATATACATTATACGATGACTTTATTTTATCGATAGCTATAGTCTAATAGTGTGAATACCCTCATCCCTAGTCTCTGTACAAAAGGTTACAAAATTAATTTTTACGGCCTGTCAAAAGTTTATCTTTCCCGCTCTGACAACAGCGAGTCCGCCATACGAGTAAATAGCATGGCTATATTTTGATTCGTTTATGCTAAGTAGCGCTCCTTCTATGCTTTAGTACTTATTCTAAGGTTGGCACAGTCTATCATTTTATTGGTCTGTGCATGATCTAGGTGCCTACGAGTCTGTGGCGGCTTGTCGGCGAAATTGTAAAGGAAGTAAAATTTTGAATTTCGCCGATTTTTGATCAGTTTCCGATTTGCGCTCATTGTAAACGGTTGTGTTGTTTTTCGTGATTTTGGATTTGAGCGTATTAGTTAATATCAGTAGAGTTGTTTTTTTGTCTGTGTTGTACTGTGTGTGTTTTGAACGAAAATGCCTCGGATACGTAACAGTCGTAACCATACGTTTAGTGCCCGTAACTAGAGAAATGCCGGTGGCCCACTTCCGGGATGCGTGGTACCAACACGATGGCGCTCCCCCACACGTGACTCTTCCAGTGCGACAGCCTTACACCTTACAGCGACTTTTGGTGACCAGTAGATTGGGAGGTTCGATCCACAACCCTGGCCAGCGCGATCACCAGACTTGACCCCACTAGATTTTTGTCAGTGGGGTCAAGATAGGGACTTTGTTACGGAGTGCAATACGGCAGCAGAAATGCGAGATCGCTTGCGACGCTCCGTGCGGAGTATGTCCGAGACCCCACCTTATTGCCCCGTGTCCACGCTGAAACTCTGCGCCGCGCTAGGATTTGTGAGCAAGTTGGTGGCGGCCACTTTGAACCCTATCTTATTAGGAGTCCCTCACTCCTAATAAGAGAGATTAAGGTGAGTGTTAATTTGTTTGCAACTAATTGCCATGTAGGTAGGTAGGTACCTCATCGGAATCATTAGGTAGGTACCTACTTATGTTTTTTTATGAGCGAACGAGCAATGTTTTGTTTTTTGTTGTAAGCAATCAGTCAATTGAACTAAATTTCAAGTTCGGTTTATCAATGTGTTTGTTAGGTGATTTCTTTATCAGTAGTGTAAACGTAGGTATGCTACTTTTCACGTTTACAAAAGCGTTGTGCGGCAACGCGACTCCGTGCCGAACTCAGACTTGTGATGTGTGCGTGCGTATGCGCGTAGGCACTGTACTTACTGTACGGCCGCCGCGCCGCGCCGCGCACCGGTACCGCGTTAGCGGAGTAATGGCTTGCGGTTGTGATTGTGACTCGTTGTTTGCATTCGCAGTACATTGCGCGCTTAAAAATGACAACATCTGTAACCTATCATTTGTGATATTAATGACTTACGTAAATTAATTTAAGGCTTTATGAGGAACCTTTTCACGAAGTTTGTGTTACGATGTCCCTTCCACGCTGTATAATCGACATGTTAACACACATTCCATCACAGAGGCTTACGCGAAGTTGCTTTTCGTATTATTTCTATTTTACACAGATTACCTATTAAATTGTACAGAATCTGTTTAATACCATCAACAGACTACCCGTATATCCGAAGGAGGACGTTACATCACGGAGAGCGGGTCACTCACGAACACTGTGCGAGACTATCTTCAAGCGATCCTCCTGCTGCGGCCGCAAGACACCTTGCACTTCACCCGACACTACTTTCGCAGCGTACTCTCTGCCCTCGACCTCCCGCACGACGAGTTCTTCGACCCGACTTCCAAACACGTCCGATATTACTTCTTCGAACAGTGATTTGGAACATTTGAAACATGGAGCAGTAGACAAATGGAGTTGTAATGCGGGCCCGAGCTTGTATGTTCGGTTTTTGCAGAATCACCGTGTACGTCATAGCGGTCTTTATACTACCGCTAATCAGAACACACAAGTAACACTACAGCGTTTAACACAGCGGTTATCCGGTGGTAGACGTGTTACCCCACCTACAAATTGGTCGAATTTTATTCGCGCTGTTACACTCCTTTGTTTAATACTCCATGCTTTCAATCTACGGCTTATATCTTTAAAAACTATGTTTAGAGTAATTTTATTTTACTTAAGTTTCTAGATTTTTAGCTTTTCCACTTATTTTTCATATTGTTTCTTTAGTAGCATCATTTAATTTTCGTTGTAGGTAACTAAAGGTTGTTTTTTTTCTGAATACTTACATGAATACAAGTAGGTATATCTGACCTAAATAGAATACTTACTTGATAGGTGTGATGGGTACTGACTGGGCCAACGGAGGCCAATGAAAGTTCGGTAGCGAAACTTAGGGCGAGATTCACGGAACGCACTTAGACTTTACTTTGCTAAGTAAAGTAAGCGTTTCATGCGAATCTTATTGTTATACGAATGTTGTTCATATTCCTATAAGCGATTTTGAATAAGCGTTTCATACGAATATGAGCATTAATTTCATACAAATAATGTTCGTGTTTGAATGAATTTAATGAATAATAGGTCTGTGAATCTCACCTTAAGACTTTACTTTGCTTAGTAAAGTAAGCGTTTCATACCAATATGAACATTACTCGTATAAAGTTAATGTTCATAATTGAATGAAACTCTTAAGGCTGATTTACACGAGGATAGTTTCTCGAAGCGAGTTTCATGTTGTATCTGTTTTCACCACCGAGAAAGACAAAGTAAGAACGAGTCTCGCTTCGAGAAAATATCCTCGTGTGAATGAGCCATTATTCACATTTGCTAATACGAATATGAACATTTGGTATAAGAATAAGGTTCATATTTATATGAAAGGCTTACTTTACTTAGCAAAGTAAAGTCTAAGTGCGGTCTATAAATGTCGCCCTAATATTTATATGAACGTCTTACTTAGCAAAGTAAAGTCTTATGTGCAGTCCAGTTAGCAAATACAAAGAGGAGATGTTGTAACGCAATTTTTCCGATAATACGATGCGTGACATTTCGCGGGGCGAAGGGAACGTTACACTCCGCCTACTTCTATATTTTCCATCTACCGGTGAATAGGAAAAACTAAAAGCTTCGGATATTATATAATAGATAACAAACACGTGGATTAACAATTATCTTATATTAAATTACATGTGTCACAAATGTGATAAATAACTTATAAAACTACTGTGACGCCATTCATCGCATCAGAACGTTTATCCGACCGGCTTTTGCAAGAACACACAACAATTCATATTTTTCTTTCAAATTACAAAAAAAAAAAACAATGAAATGTGATGGGAGCGCGCACGTAGTGTGCACAGGACGAGTGCCGACAGACTGACAAAAGCCACGCCCACCGTGATGACGTCAGGACCTAGCTGGTATCACAGTGCATAGTTGCTTAGGCCAACTCCTCTTTGTATTTGATTCCTGGTGCAGTCTGTAAATTTCGCCCGTAGTCGCTATGTTGTGACTGGCATAATAAACGGTTTTCTATTACGAAGTATAATTAGTCATGGGTCAAAGTACTTCTTAGGTGATAATTTAGTTCACCGTTTAGGAAGCTGCCTGTTACTGCTACTACCTCACAAAATTCATAATTACGTCTGCATGATATCGCCACCCAGGCGGTACCCAGTATTGGCAAAATTATAGTGCATGGTAGAACAGCTTTAAGACAAAATTAAAGTTTGTAAAAATAATCTGTTGTTTTCCTTTTAGTAACAACTAGAAATGTAAATTCTCTGGTGCTTGTAATCGTCGTGAGAGCTTTGATAAGCATGTGATTTTTAAGAGCTGAGCTACGACTATTTGCAACTGTACATTAATATCATCATTCGGCCAAAAGTCGTCCAGTGCTGGACATACATAGGCCTATCCCAAACATCGTCACATCGACCGGTCCTGTGCTTCTCGCATCCAGTGGATTCCTGCGACCTTCACCAGGTCATCGGTCCATCTGTGCCTGCCCACGCTGCTTCTTCCAGTACGCGGTCGCCACTCCAGAATCTTTCAGCTCCATTGGCCATCCGTTTTGCGAGCAATGTGCCCCGCCCCGCATTGCAATTGCCCGCCGCCGCAGTGTAATGAATGATAGGACACGTTATTTTAAATACATACAAGCTTTTCGTATTTTGTGCTCTATTCACATAGGTACATGTGCTGACACTATGTTCGAATGTGACAAATGCTTTGTGCACGATTCATATAAAAACTAATTCTGAGAAAAAAAAAATTGCAAAGGCGATAATTTCACTCGTTAGAGCTCTTACACACCACGTTTTTTTTCAGGCGCAGTCGACGCGCGTTTCTCTATCGCACGTTGTTGGCGCTGCTAAACATGAAATAGGCAGATTACTTGCGATTGCATCGCTGCAAACTCACGAGAAACGCGCTACAGACGCGCGTGAGCAACTCTCCTTGGATTAAAACGCGCTGTACGTATGTGTTTGCAGCTAAAGAGACGCGCTGTGCCAGCGCGTCTGTATCGATGTAACTCCGCGTTACGAGCGCGTCGACAGCTCGCGAAAAAGTCGTCGTCTGCATACTACCAATTTTATGAACGTGTGAATAGGTAAATTGGTTGCGATAACATCGCGTTTGTAGCGCGTTATAGTTGCGGGAGACGCGCGTCGACAGCGCCTGAAAAAAACGTGGTGTGTAAGGGCTCTAAGGGCTCTTTCGTTTCTCGTGAGTTTGTAGCGATACAATCGCAAGTAATCTGCCTATTTCAAGTTTAGCAGCGCCGACAACGCGCGATAGCGAAACGCGCGTCGACGGCGCTTGAAAAAAGCGTGGTGTGTAAGAGCTCTAAGAGCCCGTAGTAAGTAATATATTTTGCGAAAAATAGATAATTTTGCAAAGGCAAATACAATACGTGATATAAAACTATAAACTATGAAATATATATATACATTATGATCTGAGAGCTGGTATTGTCCATCACTGTTATGTGAATAATATTTATATCTCGAACTTTCATTCCAAGAATATGGTAAGATTTATGAGAAAACGTGTCTAATATTGCTCACTTAGGTATTCGTAGTAGTACATTTTATATACATATATTCAGCAGAGGGATTTGCGTATGTCACGCAAGATCCCTCTAAACAAAATGACAAAACTGCGCCGGAGAAGGCCGAGGGACACGAAAAGAATTTTAATTTTTTGTTCCTTTTGCACAAAGGAATTTATTATTAAGTCCCCGTATCACAGGCATACATACGATATTATGGGAAGGACAATCCCAATTCCCACGCACATTTCTTACTAAGAGGAATTATACTCGTATTAATATCCTTTTCAATTATTTGACAGTGATGCTATGTCCATTTTATTATTTTGTATTCAGATATCTCGTTTCATAATCCCGGACCGCAAAAGTATTTTTGTGTAGAATAGGTATAAAATATACGAGTATCTAGTTTCTGTTATGGTATATTGAAATATATTATGGCTTCAGCATTCAGCAGTTAACATGAACACTTTATATTAAAAGATTTGATTAACAATAATTATGGGTGTTAAAGACATAACAAAATAATCATTTACGGGTGATTCTATCATTACAGCAGTGCGAGCACGGTTCTTTGATCGATAAACTTCTCGACTCGATAAAAGTTTAAACATACCGAATTTTATCGAAAGTCGGTAGCACGGAACTTGCCTTGGTATCTTAATCGAGCCTTGTCGACGGCTGTCTTCTCGATAGCTTATCGACTTTTCAAATGGCAACACCAGATTTAAAAATATCATTCACTCATGTAGACTTTATTTTATTTACGAAATAATCTTTTCCTGGTTATTTCTCGCGACTGAGAACTATTTCGTCATATTATTTTGTTAGAAATATTGTAAACATTTTTTTATAATCTTTGTAAGATTGTAAAAAATATTTAAAATATAATTTTAATGGCATACAGTCTGACAAAAAAGAGTAGAAAAATTGGGGGCACCACTAGTCATACATTATTGAATTAAACTTAAATTCGCGTCTCTAAACTCCTCTTGTGGATCCTTTTCATGTCACGATGCGTTCTGCTTTCAACATCTAACAAAATGAATTCTCCAAAATCCATTTGTTTTGCAAAAATAGCTTCAAAGAATCTTTATCTACCAACTTTTAACTGACGACAACAATTCGTGATAATTCGAGAAATTTACCAATAAGAACTGTCAAAACTCGACATAATCGATAAGATTTGTCGATTATATCGAGGCCCCGATAAAATACGATCCGAGCTACCTATGTCGTTTTATCAATATCTTATGTCAAATTTGACGTTTAGAATAGATAAATTTCTCGAATCGACTCGATAAAAAGAACCATGCTCGCACTGCAGTTACGGCTAATATCGGTATGTCAGGATTGCGAGCAAGGTAAATGTAGTAAATAAAACTAACATAGACTCCACCACTGTATTTGGGTTAGTGTTAGTAACATGAACTAGATCACAATATAATACTTTGCACAATTATTACAAGATCATAAAATAAGGACAAGCTAGTCAGTTATAAAAGATCAGATTTCTTCAGCTGTTTAGCACCGAATGCTCCTGCTTCATCGAATGACCACCGCCTTTATAACATGGTTGCTCCATATCGACGACCACCCTCTTTTGTCAATATTGCCCAGCGCTACCTGCTACCGATAACATGGGGAGCCTTTATGGAATCAAATGCTGTGATCATTATTTCTATGGTTCAAGCGGCCACGACTATTTCTATAATTTTACGGAAGAAATCACATTCACTGCCTCGTTGGCCTAAGGTCGCAAGCACGACTGCTGAGCGTGAGGTCCTGGGTTCGATCCCTAGGTCGGGCAAAGTTTTATTGGGTTTTTCCGTGTGGAATTTCTCAGTAGCAACCTTGAGTCTGCATTTGTGCCCTGTTGATTGCAATATGCTCGCCCTCTAATGAGGGACTTAAACATAACGGCGAATATCTCTGCACAGCCCTTCGGGGAATACAGGCGTGATGTTATGTTTATGTAAATCACATTCATTATGTTTATTCATTTACAAAGACATAATACAATAACATTTTTAAATATTAAAAAAAAAAAACATTTAAAAATATAAAAATATAGTATCCTGCCAGCATCGGGAACAGGATCCAAGCTACCGGTGGTCAGTGCCTCAGAGAGAGGAGCTTCCTAACAATACGCGCCGTGTCCAAAAGTACCGCTTTCTGTATCAGGCCCTTGATCCAGCTGCCCAACGAGAGCCTCTTTAGTAAATCACATTCATTACGTTTAAATGATAAAAAAAGGGGGTGCATGAGAGCCTCCATGAGTGACGATACTTAAGTACGTCCGGCGCACCCTGGGCAGTCAGCCTCGCTACCATCCTTGTTGACTGGCTAATCTTTTCACCACGGCATGAGCTATTCTTGTATAGCTTGTGCCGACACGAGAGCAGAATGATAAAAAAAAACAAATGTCTTGATTTGGCACACGAGGTTGTCGACATACGGGATGTTGACTCAGCAATCATTATTAGATCACACATCTATTTAAATGCTTGTTTTACTTCATCTAATTGATCAAAATGTTTGATTAACTCCTCCGCTATCTATTTTTAATCAAAGATTAGGGTACATAATGAATTTAAATTTTGTTTACAATAATACTATTGAGCTCCATCAACCTAAGTTGGATAAGCGTTAGAAGTTTAAATTAACTTGTTAGGGACGGGTCGGTAGCGGTGTAGGGCAATACAGTTTGCAAACAAGACTAGACAAGCCTCTTGCTACCATTGCATACAAATTGGTAAACCTAAAATTATAATATGTGAGTTGAATGTGGCAATAGGTGTAATATTAGTTATGAAACGGAATAACTAAAGTAGAATTATTTTACTCGCAACACCTGTTTTTTTTTAGGGTAGGCAGTGGTGTACATAGTCAAAAAAACTCAAAACTCATTTATTCAAAATAGACTAGAATTACTTAGTTCTTTTTGAACGTTGGTTTTACAATATAGACATCCCCCAAAAAGCCCTCCCTTCACCGCTTCCTAGTGTTTATGCTGTGAAGAAGAAACGATTAGTAACGGTTATACACTCAAATTCTCTCAAGTAATTTGTGGTGAGTTTTTTGCAATTTGCCGGGAATAATTTCAAAGAATGACTAATAGAAAAAAATCGGCCAAGTGAGAGTTGGACTCGCACACGTAGGGTTCCGTACCATTTTCTATAAAAACGGCTAAAAAATCACGTTTGTTGTATGGGAGCCCCCTTAAATATTTATTTTATTCTGTTTTTTAGTATTTGTTTTTATAGCGGCAACAGAAATACATCATCTGTGAAAATTTCAACTATCACGGTTTATGAGATACAGCCTGGTGACAGACGGACAGACGGACGGACAGCGGAGTCTTAGTAATAGGGTCCCGTTTTACCCCTTGGGTACGGAACCCTAAAAACAACCAAAAACACTATCAGGCCTGGAACTCTAACCAAAAGGTTCAGTTTAAGCACCCATAATTGCGACGGGTGTGTAACGGTTGATATAATAACAAAAAATCTAACGTTCACTTGACCTAATTTCAGTTAATATACTTTTGTTTAGTATAACGATCAGTTGAGATAATGAATTGTTGATATAATTTCATTTTATCTAATTTCTTATGATATAATAAATATTTCCTATAATGCACATCTGACATAATATTCATGTAGTATATTATTCATTTACTATAATATTCATAATCTTTTTTTTTTCTTCGCTTTATACCCTATACACCTACCACCCTCAACTATTGTAACCAGTAGAAATTGGATGCAATCTGGACTTTAGGGCACCCCGACTCGGACAGGTTAGGTTAGAAGGGGATGGTGGGGTCGTGTGAGCGAGCGAAGCGAGCGAATAGACCCCGCCATCCCCTTCGTGGTTATTTTTTTATAAACCATCCAGAAGTAGGAGCCCCGCAAAGCGGGGCTCCGTCGACCAAGCCCACCCTCAACCATGCATTGAATCTTTTAAGATTTGGTTAGGTGCCATTTGAGTTAGGTTAGAACTGTGACCATTAAACATGAAAATTAGGTCAAAAGAACATTAGGTCAAATGAATGTTATATAAAAAGAATATTATACATATTGAAAATTATATCATATGAAACATTAGGTCATATGAAATTAGGTTATATGATTTTATAGCATATGAAAATTATATTATATGAACGTTATTTCAAGTGAAATTAGAGCATTTGTTATTATATCATACATTACACACCCAATTGCGACCACTGACCGTTGCATCATCATCATCATTCGGCCGAAAGACGTCCACTGCTGGACATAGCCTTCCCCAAGCATCGCCACATCGACCGGTCCTGTGCTTCTCGCATCCAGCGGATTCCCGTGACCCCCGTGACCTTCACTAGGTCTTTTCACCTGACCGTTTACGTCTTAGAATAAGTACTAATGCTTTAGTACTTATTCTAAGGTTTACGTTTACTAAAACCACAGACTAAAAAATAGAACTCTTGGTTTTAAACACATTTATAGCGGGTATAAAAGAAGGTGTATCGAAAACTGAAACAGCTAATTCCAGTCCGTTATTCTGAATTCAAAAATGTGTTTTTTTTCGGAATTTTCCTAAATTTCTGGATATAATCTACATTGCCTATTTTTTTTTAATTTAGTAAATAAACTGCTTGAGGACAGGTTACCGAAAATTGAAACATTGAATTCAGCTCAGCTTTCGGTATACCTCCCTTATTCGGCGATTACAGGCGAATACGATCATGTGGAAGGCATGCTCGTTTGATTTGCGAGTTGTCGGTTTTTCGGACACACATCAAAGGGAAATCGCCTGTAGTTGCGTTCACGTGCCTATTCGATCACCGATCATTAATTCAACGAAGGACAGCGAAGCAGTACATACGTCTTGTTAGCATTTAAATACGATGGCCGCCGGGTGAACAAATGATGAGACCTTAGGGTACTACCACACTAATCTATCGATTGTTGATCGATGCCATCGATCAACATCGATTTATTGGGATAAAGTGATCATGAACCATCGATCCATCTTGATCGACGTGGATCTATCATCGATCGACCATCGTTTCATCATCGACCGATTAGTGTGGTTGTACGGGTTGCACCCTTAGGCTGGTATTCCACTTATCAAATATCTTTGTCAAATATGTCCAATATATGATCAAACTTTTCTTTGAAATTCTTAATTAAAATCATTCAATTTCTTTGATCAAATGCACAATTTCTTTGATCAAACGGACATTGGACAAAGATATTTGATAAGTGGAATACCAGCCTTATCCGAATTTGGAATCCTAAACATAAATCTCATAAAGACAAAAATAAGGCACTTATTGTCGCTATAATAACCAATAGTACCTATCTGAGTACTGAGTGAGTTAGTTTTTTTGCAATCCCACCATTCGTATGAATAATTAAATAAATAAATGGTAGCAGCACTGAATTCCATATCCGTCTTGAATGCTTGATGCACGACAAATGATTACGGACAATTGTGTGGATGCTCGAACAATGATCGTGCCAATGATAACCGATCATGTGTTTGCCCATCATGGCCAATTGTGAAGAGGAGCCTGTACACCCGGCATACCAGTTGTGATTATCTGTCAGAACTAGCTTAAAGTGTTGTTTGTAGGTGCGCCGTGCGGTGAGTGAAGAGCTGGCGAGGTTACAGAAAAACCCATTAACATTGTCCGACCTCGAACTCAACACTAAGGCCGAACGCTCAGCAGCTATGCTAGCGACCACCGTACCATATACTAGTACAGTACGAGTAAGATTACTTACCTCCGGTTTCTGAATTGAGAATTCGGGATAAGCAATACTTATGTAGTATTTGAGTACAGTCAAAAAAATGCTTCAAAATCCGTAATTTTTTTGACAACTCCGTACTTAAGTGTTACTTAAGTACTGCTTATCCTAGAATTTTCAATTCAGAAACCGGAGGTTTGCCCCTTTGAAGTCAAAAGCAGAACGCTCAAAGCTTGTTTTCAGAGCGGCAAAGTTATTTTACGAGTACCAAATAAGTTTGCCCCTGTGAAGTGAGGAACAGAACGCTCAAAGCCTGGTTTTAGAGTGGCAAAATTAATTTTCGCATACTGTACAAACAATTCCTTATCCCCTTGGTTTTAAATAGGTACATTTAATTTGTGTACCGTGGGAATGTTGAATATCTGTGAGTTAACGAGTGGGAAGTATCCGTTATACCTAAGCAGCTTAAAGTGTTGTCTGTATATGCAATGGTTTGTTAATTAAATAAATATATAAAGTAAAGCAGAATCGACCTAAAGCGCCAAACCCACTACTAACAAGTTTCACTGCGCAAGTTTTTGACCACCATTGCTCGATTAGTTCGTAAAACTCGCAGAAGTCTACTTGCTGCGGGTGTGTCCACAGTTTGAAAGTCGGTTTAACATTATTAAGTTAATGTTCATATTTGTATGAACTGATTATTCACATTCGCGTATACGATTATGAGCATTGAACTTAAGCGTAATTAAAAATTAAGCTTATTCGTTAATTTAATTAGCACTACCCCATCTCTTCCCGTGGGTGTTGTAAAAGGTGACTAAGGGATTCTCTAGAGGACGGGCAGCAGCGTTTTCTGAGTACTTTAACAACCACACTGCGATCGCTAACCCGCCTGCTAAGCGTGGCGATTACGGCAAACGCCACCCTTTTGGGGAAGACCTATGTCCAGCAGTGGACGTCTTTCGGCTGAATGATGAAGCTTATTTGCATTAAACTAAGGTTCATATTCGTATGAAACGCTTACAAATTATAATAAAGTGTAAGTGCGGTCTGTGAATCTCGCCCAAAGTCTGTTCTGCTACAATTGACATCATCCTCCTATCTTCTAAATTGGCGGCCATGTTTCCTTTTTCTGTCCCTGGATACCAGTCTATAATGGTTTTGCTCGGTATATTCCCACTGTCTACCCCCTGCTTGTCCACCCGGGGTGGACAGTGACACAACTTAAAAAAAATATTCCCACTGTCCCCGGGGGGTGGCCAGTGAGAATCATTATTAAAATATTATAATTCACTGTAGCCACCGCTGGTGGACACGGCTACAATTTTTTCAAACAGTTACAATGACCACCTCTGGTGGACATCATCACTATTAAAATAAAAACATTCTCTTTGGCCACCTCTGGCGCAGAGTGCAATAACATGACTGTATGCGAATTATTCCACTTTGCCCCACCAAGCCACCCTACTGGTGGGGCAAAGTGAAATGCCTAAAATTTTGGAGTGGAATCTACCCCACCAACTTTATTTCGCCCGGGGAGGGCGAAGGGCATCCATGAGTATATTACGACGAAAAAAAAAGGTCCTGGGTCACCGGATCTAGCTGCTACCAGGGTGTGCCGCGGGGAGGCTCTCTTTTTGCACGCGTGATATCCGTCCCAAACACAGTGCGGAGCGGAGACCAACGACAGGGCCATCCAGGTCGCCACATATTGTTCGAAGAAAATTTGAGTTGGTCTATTCACATCATCACCATCATTCAGCCGAAAGACATCCACTGTTGGACATAGGCCTCCTCCAAGGGGGGGGGGGGGGGGTTGCCTTAAGCACTTTAACAACCATATAACCGTATGGTTGTTAAAGTACTCAAAGAACGCTGCTGCCCATCCTCGAGAGAATCCCTTAGTCGCCTTTTACGACCGACACCCACGGGAAGATATGGGGTAGTGCTATTCTTTACACGAGGTCTATTCACATGAAAAGAAGAAATGGCAAACTTAGTGGTTGTCTATTAGAAATTTCCTGGAGCGATGAGAATGCCTATTGTACATATTATCTTGAATCAATCTTTTTGAATAAATATTATTATTATTATTTATCTTTTATTTTAATAATGTATCTAGCTTGTTTTTGTGTAAAATAAGGACTATTTTGTCTGTTTGTGGCATAACACGACACCGACGACGGGTGCGGAAGGGGTGGCCACACCATTATACTAAAACTCTTGATCCTGGTTTTAAATACACTTAATTTGTGTTGCGTCGGTATGCGGAATATATCTGTGAGCTACCAAGTGGGACGCATCCGTCATAATCAGCTTAAAGTGTTGTCTGTGATGCGGTGAGTGCGGAGCGTTCCAGGTGACGCTAAGCTTCTTTGGATACGTTCATGTCGTTCATGTTGCATTTTGCTCACATCTGAGTATTTAAGTGGTGGTTCAGTTAGGCGGATCGGCGACGTACACATTGTGACCAAAATTAGGGAATTGATCGTCGAATGTTTTGTTAGTACGAGCAGGTGTTATACCTTGTGGCAATTGGTGTAAAGGTACAATTTCGTGCATATGACACAGTCGTTATAGTGGCTGACTCGTGGCTTCAATTCCCGCATGAAACTAGGGATGGGCTGGGTGATAATTTTTCGATATCGATACCTACACGACAATGACATAAAATATCGATGACGGGAACAATTACTCATCAATGATTTTTACTAACGATTTGCGCCGTGCGCCATTTATTTCATTGAATCTCTGGGGCCCAATTCTTCTAAAATAAATTGTTGCCAAACGCAATCGAACCACAACCGTCAGTCAGTTTTTGTTTTCGAAAACTTTCAAAATGATTGATTTTGTTTTTTGCGTCAAACAATTTGATAGCTTTTGAAATTGAGAACTGTCTGAATGAACGGTTCGGCCTTGGTTCGGTTGTGATTTATCAAGATTTATTTTAGGAGAATTAGGCCCCAGTTTCTAACTGTCACCGCATTCAAGCATTGCATGTTGTCACGGCGGCGCCCTACCGAAGCCGAAGTTTGCGCAAACCATTATCGAGTGATGATTTTAGGCATTGATGATTTTGTCGTTGTCATTGCATGACGAAATTATTTTAAAATATCGATAATTTATACATGTGACATATCGGACTCAACTCTATACGGAATAAGTATTTGTATGGCTTAATTGTTACGGTCTGGGTGTTTGCGCACGTGCGAAAAGTGTTAGTAAACGCACCCACGATATCGGATCGTAGTGAGGAGAAAGGGACAAATAGGGAAATTGAAAAAAAAAATTGTTTACTATCAAATGATATGTACCCCAAGTGTGAGTTTTTTTCGTTAACTACTGTAGTTGCGTCACGCCAAAAATGTATGAAAATTTAGGCTGCGTCTCTAGGCGCACCGTTCAATTAACGCGTGAATATTAGTTAGTGAACAGCCTAAATTTTCATACATGTTTGTCGTGACGCAACTACAGTAGTTAACGAAAAAAACTCACACTTGGGGTACTGATCCTGAGCTTTAGTATGGTTTGAGTAGGCAGCCCATTCGGCAGTAAGATAAGTAATCGTTGTCATGGTGAGGTTATTGTAGACAAAACACAGGGCTCAGAATTAATTCATCTTCCTGCCCTTATCCCATGTTACTTGGGGTCGGCGCAACATGTTTTCTTCTTCCATTCCGTCCTGTCACCCGTCATGGTATCACTGACTCCCTTCTCTTTCATATCATTCTTCACACAATCCATCCATCTTTTCTTTGGCCTCCCTCTTCCTCTCCATCCATCCACATTTATATTCATAACTCTTTTGGTCACATGTGTTTCATCCCTCCTCTTCACATGTCCATACCAAGACAAACGGTTCCCTTTCAACTTTTCTGTCACGGGCGCTACTTTCAAACTTCCTCTAATATACTCATTCCTGACCTTATCCATTCTGGTCACTCCACACATCCATCTCAACATTCTCATCTCCGCTACATGCAATCTTTTCTCATCCGTCTTCTTCACGGCCCAACATTCCGATCCATACAGTACGACAGGTCTTATCACGGACTTATAGATTTTCCCCTTTAACTTGAGAGGCATCCGTGGGTCGCAAGTAATTCCAGTGACCTGTCGCCATTTCATCCATCCTGAGTTGATCCGGTGTGTAACGTCTCGGTCTACTCCGCCATCCCCTTGGACAAGCGACCCGAGGTACCGAAAGTCGGAGCAGGTCGGTATGGGCGTTCCGGCGAGAGATATTGGCACAGAACTAGAGAGACCGCCAAAATCGCAAAACAGGTACTCTGTTTTGGTTCTGCTCAATCTCAGACCAACACTCTCCAGTCTTTGCCACCACACCTCCAATCTGCTCTGGACCTCTAGGCCACTCTCGGCAACCAGCACAATGTCATCGGCAAACAGCATGCACCAGGGGGCCTCTTCTTGGATGTCCGCCGTCAAAGCGTCCATTATTACCAGGAAGAGGTAAGGGCTGAGGGCCGACCCCTGATGCAAGCCGACAGCCACATTGAAGCTGCCAGTAGTGCCCACTGTAGACCGGACTTGGGTACTGCATCGACTGTACATTGCCCGAATCAACTGCACATACTTCCCAGGCACACCTTTCTCCTTAAGGGCCCACCACAAAACCTCACGAGGCACCCGGTCGTATGCCTTTTCGAGGTCAACAAACACCATGTGCATGTTTTTATGCGCACTTTTGTATTTTTCGCATAGCTGGCGGATAGCGAAAATGGCATCTGTTGTACCCCGACCTGGCATAAAACCGAATTGGTTTTGTGAAATTTCACTCTCTTCTCTCAGCCGCCTTTCAATAACTTTCTCCCAAGCTTTCATACTATGTGACATTAGCTTTATTCCTCTATAGTTGTTGCACTCCAGCACATCACCTTTGTTTTTAAAGATGGGCACCAGCGAACTGTTGCACCATTCATCAGGTATGGCTTCTTCCAGCAACAACTTATTGAAGAATGAAGCTAACCACGTCCATCCATCAACCCGTAATACCTTCCACACTTCAACTGGTATTTCATCTGGACCTATTGCCTTACCATTCTTCATTCCACTTACTGCTGTTCTCACTTCATCCATACTTACCTTTCTCACTAACCCCTCATTCATTGGTTTATTCTCAAGCACACCACTCCAGTCATTCTCCTCATTCATCAGTCTTTCAAAATAACCCTTCCACCTATTCCTAATTTTCTCATCATCTGTAAGAACCATTCCCGCTTCATCTCTAATACATCTAATCTGACAAACATCCCTCACCTTTTTTTCTCTAGCTCTAGCCAGCCGGTACAGGTCTTTTTGGCCTGGTAGACTATCTAGTGCGTCATACATCTTATTCTGAGCTTTCGCTCTCGCTGTGGCCACTGCTTTCTTGGCTTTTTTCTTTAAAGCATCATACTCATTCTTCTTTTCGGCTTTCAAACATACACTATTTTCTTCAACACTCTGCCATTCCTTGAATTTTCTCTTTTTCTCCTTCAATACATTCTGTACTTCTGTCGACCACCACCATGTATCCCTATCTATCGTGCCCCTTCCTCTCGTCTCTCCCAAAATATCCTTCGCTGCACACCGAATACACCCAGCCATTTCATTCCAGCATTCATTCACACTCTTATCATTCATATCTCCCATCTCTATCATTTTATCTACCACTCGCTCTCTGAATTTTTTCGCACAATCAGTCTTCTCTAACATATGCCATTTAATTTTAGGGGGGGACGCTCTTTGTTTTTTGACCACTGTAGTGTTAAAACTACCGTCAATACCAGGAGTCTGTGCTGTGAGACCAAATCTTCTCCTGGTATTACTTTGCAGTCTCTGACGTGTTTTATATTGTGGCGTCTGACAAGGAAGTAGTCTATTTGGGTTTTGTGGTTGCCACTTTTATATGTTATCAGATGACTGTCGTTCTTCTGAAACCAGGTGTTGGCTACTGCCAGGTCAAATGCAGTAGCGGATTGCAACAGCGTTTCTCCCTCGTTGTTGGGATTTCCAAACCCCCATCCCCCATGTACTCTTCCATAAGCCCCTTTCATTCTTCCCACATGTCCGTTAAAGTCGCCTCCGACTATCAATTCCTCCTGGACCGGGATGGTCATCAGAATTGAATCAAAATCCTCCCAAAACTTCTCTTTCACGCTTTCATCACATCCTACCTGCGGTGCATATACACTAACTACATTCAACATCACATTCTCTAACATAACTTTCACAACTATCAATCTATCATTAATCCTTTTCACTTCCATCACGCTTTCTTTCAGGTTACTATCTAACACTATTCCCACGCCATTTTTTTTCCCATCACTTCCACAGTAGAAAAACTTGTATCCTTCACCTATTTCCCTCGCTTTTGTTCCCTTCCATTTTGTTTCTTGCAAACACGCCACATTTAAATAAATAGAAGACATACCTACATCATACTAAATTAAATAGAAGACATACCTACATCAGAAATAACTCATACCTCGCATAAAGCTTTCATCATATAATTACGAATAGTATTCTCGTTGAAAGTTTTTGATAGGATCATTTTGTAATTCCCACAAACGCGGGCAGGAGACACAAAACAGGCTTAATTTATAAGACGTCTTCACATGTGTACAGAAGTATGAACCAAGTACGCAGTAAGGTCGACGAAAGTATATTTTAATATATATATGAAGGAGAAAAGAGATAATCTTTACTTTGTGGTGTAGTGTGTGTTACCACTTATTTCGAACATGAAAGCAGCTATTAACCTACTTTCTATACTTATAACGTTATCGTGATAATGGAAACATGATACTGCATCTCAAAGTATCGACGATTTTATCTTGCTCTTTGACCCAAATTTATTCGTACAGATTTTCATAAAAAAATTGTATAGGTAATTGAAAAATATACCGTTGTTGTTGGTGGTTATCACACATTTAATAAATTCAGGTTTCAAAGAAGAGTTAATAATTACATTAGAGTGTTGGTATGCACAGAAGAATAGTGCCTCGTTGGTCGCAAGCGCGACTGCTGAGCGTGAGGACCTGGGTTCGATACCTAGGTTGGGCAAATTGTTATTGGGTTTTTCCGTGTGGAATTTCTCAGTAGCAGCCCGGAGTCTTGATTTGCGATTTGATGGCAATAGGCTCGCTCCCTATTACATATGACTTAAACATAACGGCGAAACGAGGGTGTATTAAACACATCTGCCCGACCCTTTGGGGAATACAGGCGTGATTGCTATAATTGGCTATTCCTATTCGTCACAAAAGCCAAACAATATTTTCACTACTCACTATCCCACTGCACTGAATTCTATACCGAAAAGAGCATGATACTGCATATTTGCCTAAAATTGATAGAAACGTGATGCCAATTCCGATATCCAGCGTTCAGACGACCAATTAGTGGCTAAAATTTGCCAAACACTATCTCATCTCAATGGAGCGCGGCCAGTGTCAATCTGCCGATAAATTACGTTAATTGTCAACGTTTTATTGGACAGCCGATGCACTGCATAGGGAATCGAAGTGAACGATGTCAGTCAATCAGATAATTAAATCGTTATTTCTATAACTTTGTTGCAGTTGCCAGAATAGGTCTGCAATTTTGTGTTATTTTGTCACCTCTACTTTGTCTCTGTTTCAGATTATGCGGCAATTAATAGATTTTGCAGGCATTTTTTTGTAGCCAGCCATTTCGGAAAATTCCATCATACTTCATACTCGCAGTGTGTACTAAATATAAAAGCAATATCCTTTATTAAAAAAATGCAGTGGCCCATATTGCTGACAGGCCCAAAAAATAAATGTATGCTGCATTTAAAATAACAGGCGCTTAAATTTTGACACGTTCGTGCTCTCCCCAGCGTGGCCGTAAACCGCGAAAGTTCGTTCAGTGTAATAAAAAGTTAATACTTGGCGCAGGCGGGGCTGGGTTGGATTGCGCATTACTTGCTACATTATAAACAAGTCTGCCTGTGACACCCCTCCTTTATGACCCCCTCTCGGCGGACGGCATGCATAATTAAATCTACGCGGTCAAATTAGCAATTTGGACCCCTAACAATAGGACATAGTTCAGTTTAAGCGTCTTTATTGTCCAAACAAATTTATTCAACCATTACTGTGCTCAATTAGCGCACAGTAACTACACTGAAACAATTTCAGGACTTGTTTTTATTATGTCTTCGTTACGGCAGTTTTGTTCCGTTCCAAACGAATTTGTTTAAAGCCCTTTTAATAATGAATGACAATGAAGTATTAAAGTTAACTTTAGTTTCGACTGCAGTGCCCTAGGGGGCGCTGCAGTGATTAATGGATTTCTGATTATCGCACATCTTTTGTTTCTTTGATCTTCATTTTTTAATACGATCTCGTGATAATAAACTGTTAATAATTTTCTCCGGAATCGTAGAGGTGTTTTTATTTATATAGCAACACGAAATGTAGTAATCTTTTACAATACCACATTGTTCAATAGTAAAATATTGTTATATTCAGCAGCGCGGCAGCGTACTAATAGAAGTTGCTAATGTTTATTATACTTTTGCAACTATTATTTTAGCGTGAATTCATAAATATTTATGTTCTTGCAATCGAGCTTCCAATAAAGTGCGGTGTCGATAAGTATATGGAAATTTACCAGTTGGGTGGCAGGGCAGGCGTGCGCGCCACTGATAACGGATTTAGGGTGGTTTTTCAATCGGTTGGCGGCACAATCCTGCCATATTATTAGCGATAGACATCGTAATGGCAACACACATAATCTTAAATCACTCGGCAAAATAAACAATTTGCACGCTCCGTGTTTTACTAGTTTAGCTTACGTGTTATATATTTACTTAATTGATTTCATGCATTTAGTGTACACAGATTCATTGCAAAGCTAGGCACATTCCATCGTAAATCAACATAGAAATACATGACGGATAAAGCAACTGAATTTACAATAATAACGTATTAGTATATTCTTGTCTAACACAACATTATTTTAGGCGACCTTAATTTAAAGAGTGCATCTCTAAATGTCAACAATTATTATTGTTATTTTTTAAGCTTTTGTAATCTGGCCGAGATGAATGAAGTCATAAATATGCGTGGAAGTAAATTAGACATAGTGTTGGCTCGGGAGGGTACCGAAGTTAGCTGCGAGCATGTCATGGGTACAGAGCTGGTTCCAATCGATCTTTATCATCCTCCGTTAGACATTGCGGTAACTATCACAACACTTAAGGTTTGCGAAAAATTAGATCCTAGTAACATTGACAGAAGTAGGGATTGGAATTTTAGCAAAGGAGACTACACACTTTTAAACGATCAGATTTGCTCAGCCCCATGGCAAGACGTTCTTCACTGCAATGATGCACGCTCCGCTACTGATAAGCTTTACGCAATAATATATCATCTATTCGATTCTTCTATTCCAAAGAAAAAGAGAATGATTTCTGGTAATAGGCGGTATCCAATATGGTTCACTGGGGATATTGTCAATGACACTCGGCATAAAAACAAACTCCATAAGAAATGGAAACTATCACGCTGTGATGTAACTTATGCTGAGTTTAGTGCTCTGCGATCGGATTTAAAATTAAGAACCCAGGAAGCCTACAAATCATACTGTCATACTGTAGAGAATAGCATAGGAAAAAATCCACGACAGTTCTGGCAGCACGTATCTAGTCTGCGATCAAAGGGTGGTTTCGAGCCAAATGTTTTATATAATGGTGAGACTAGTTCGGGTGTCAAAGCGGCTGAGGCATTTGCTCAGTATTTCGCCAGCGTGTTCTTGCCCGATACACCAAAATTAGACCCGGACGCAAGTAACTGGAACCTGAGTAGTGAAGGAGGTAATATTCCTCTCCCCTTTTTGACCCCACAGGATGTAGTTAAGGGAATTGCCAAACTCAAACCATGTAGCTCGATTGGTCCTGACAACATCCCTGCTTTTATCCTTAAGGGATGCCACGATACCTTAGCAGCTCCTCTCTGTCATGTTTTTAACCAAGCCCTCCAGTCCGGCCTGTACCCTGAGCAGTGGAAAATTTCGCGGGTCACCCCCATTCCCAAAACCAGCGACAAATCATCGGTAGAGGATCACAGACCTATCGCTATCCTACCAACCATTGCGAAGGTTTTTGAGCATATACTCCATACTTTCATCTACAAGCGTATAAATGTGTTCCTATCAGACGCCCAGCACGGCTTTCGTTCGGGTCGCTCCGTCGATTCGAATTTATTGATTCACGTGGACTATATATCTAGAGGCTTGGACACTGGGAGGCAAGTTGACGCCCTTTATTTTGATTTCCGCAAAGCTTTCGACAGAGTCGACAACGATGTCCTCTTGACCAAGTTGGCAGGCATTGGTTTCACGTCAGGATTTCTCAAGTTCCTCGCTGACTACCTGCGGGATCGCAAGCAGTTTGTCAGACATGGCTATTTCGAGTCCAAGCCTTATAATACTCGCTCGGGCGTGAGTCAGGGATCCGTGTTGGGTCCGCTTTTGTTCCTGATCATGATCAATGATCTTATAAAAAAGGTCACATTTGCAAAATGCCTACTATATGCCGACGACCTAAAACTAGTTGCGCAAATAAGAACGGATGAGGAATGCAAACTCCTACAAAGGGATATTGACGCCATTTATGAGTGGAGTATTGTGAACAAGCTGCTTTTCAATAAAAGCAAGTGTTTTGTCATGACGTACGGTCGGGGATTGCGACCAATCCACTATAACTACATGTTGGGTGGTGAAGCAATTACTCGGGTCACCAACATAAAGGATTTGGGAGTGACCTTCGACCGTGGTCTGACATTTAGAGATCATATTTCCACTCTTGCTAAGGAATCTTACAGGCGCTTAGGGTTTGTTTTGCGGAATGCTCGTGACTTTCGCAACTCAAATGTTATCAGACTTCTGTACACCACTTTAGTTCGAAGTAAACTCGAGTCCAGTGCTTGTGTCTGGCATCCTTATACAGCGACCCAAACATTAATGCTCGAAAAGGTACAAAAAACTTTCCTCAGGTTTCTATTTAAAAGGTTATACCATTTTTTTCCCTACATGTACCCTACTAACTATCTTTTAGGAATGTTGGGTTATAACTCGTTAGAGGTGAGAAGAGGCCTTGATCAGCTCACTGTAGCCTGTAAAACCCTTAGCGGACGTATCGACTGTCCCGAGCTCCTTGGTCTTTTCTGTCGACTATTTGTGCCCGACAAATACATCGGACACCGTCAGTGCCGCCGGCACAATCTGTTCGCACAGCTGTCATCCAAAACTGTTGCCAGAGCCGAGTCGCCAGTGTGTCGTACTCTAAAGATACTCAACGCCCTCCTGACTGACAATCCTGAATGTGATGTGTTTGCGAATGAATGGAATAAAATGATGCATGTATGTCTGGCATTCTGTGAGAGAAAGTATGCGAGGGTGTCCACTGTTCCATGTTAGTTTTTAATTTAATTTTACGATGTAATTTACATTATTATGTTATAACCTACCTATATTTTGTCTCCATGTTAGTTATTGTAATTGGTATTGTACCGTTTTAATTAACTATAAATAAATAAATAAATAAATAAATAAACATGTTATTTTAACCGAACCAGTTTCTCATCACAAGCTTTAGATCAAAAATTTATTCCAGGAACCTAGAATTAATTTAAACTTTACATTTAATCTTGTTGGCTGACGAAACTTTACCAAAGTGAGATAAAGTATCACCTAAAACAGCAGAGTTCCCAACATTATCAGAGATAACGTGGCGGACATACGGGCGCCTTGTTTGGCGAACAGAATTAAGATCAAAACAAACTATTAACTTTGCATGGAAGTGTACACACAGCGGGAGCGTTCATGAGCTTTTCGAAAGAAGTTGGCGTATTAAAACGACTTTCTTAAGTTTATGTTGGAACAGTTTTCTGACTCCTCGTAGACTTATTTGTTACTTTAAACTTTATATATTGAATACTTTTTAACTCACTGTCACTAGGAGTTATCAGAAGATTCTAGTTTTTTTTTCTGTTTTTATTGTTACGCATAGCGTATTACAACAGATATGCTGTTTGCTTAGTTAAGGGGTATTATGCAGCTGTTGTGATCTGTCAGTCCAACTAATCCGCTGAAAAACATAGTAATTCAATCTTTGATATTTCCTATGGCGCTTATTACTTAATTTATTTAGAATACTACAAAATATCTGTTGGACGTTGTTACTGTATTTGTAGGTAGATAATTCTTGTAGTCAATTTTCCAGATTTATAAGGTACTAATTAAAAAGTACATAATTAAGCATCGCTGCTGATCTCTCTAGGGGAAAAAAGCTTAATTTTACTTTTTAATTAATATTATAAAGGCGTTATACAATCGGCTCGCAGGGGAACAATTTTGCATAAAGATGAAATTTTGCATAGAGGAAGCCAACGGAAAGGGAGTAGTCAATTTTAGACCACCTTCTATAAATATTTTGGGGTACTTTAAGTACCTACCGTTGTCGACTTATTACTCTATCAACACAAGGCACTACTATACAAGGTACTAAGTTTATTACGTATATTGAATGTTGTTCTGGGTCAAAAGATAGCCTTAGTTTTGGTATTTTCGGTAATTTATTGTTTATGGCACTCTTAAGTAACCGCACAACTTGTATGGGTTGTAATTTGTACGTCGTAAAGCTTACGATGTAAACTATCAAACTACTTCCCTTAAGTTTAATTGAAAATCTGACAACGTAGAGGAATTTGTGCAAGAAGGAGGACCCTGGCAACAGCCAGATCAACAACACCAGGTAGAGGAAGAATTCCAGATTCAAAAGATAGAATTATGTAATTGAATAATAATAAAAATAAGGATGAGACTCTTAAAATAATCCAGCCACCTCATGAGGCTCTTGTTAGGTGGCAGAATCAAGGGCCTGATACAGAAAGTAGCCTTCGACACGGAACGTACTGTGAGGTTCCTGTATCTGGGGCCCCAACCACCGATAGCTTGGACCCTGCTACCGAAGCCGATGGACCCCTATTTTTATATTTTTAAATGTTTTTTTTATAGATTTGTATTTAAATAATAATATTTAATATGAATAAAGGCGATAAAAATAACCTCTAGTATGAAAATTTATTATTTCATTTAACTCAAATATAGAATTCATACTGCAGAACGAGCAGGAGAACGAGTAACTGGAAGTAAAGGTCATCTCGTTAATTTGAATCATTGAATCGTTCATCAACTTTGAACAAGACACAAAACAAGTTCAAGTAAATATGAAATGTGCAGACAGGTTTTATATCACGTTTTACTTCGTTCTATAATTTGACGAATTCTAAACAAAGATAATTTTAAGTGAAAAGTTAGACGATATTAAAAGTCGTAAATGTCATCACATCACATCGTCTTCTCATTTTCAAATTTAATCGCATGGACTATGTACATAAGGTAATTTTATCTAAACGACACAATAATCACTGCATTCGATAGAATCTCGTATTCGAGAAAACAATCAAAAGAGTAGCTTATTTTCTACGATGAAAAGGTAGTAAAAATCAAGGTCGTCTAAAGTAAGAGTTTTGCAATAGTTTAAAGATTAGATAATTTTAACAACGCAGAATTGTTTGCTTGCTACGCCGTAGCTGACGCCACTGCTACGCTAGCTACGATAAAAACACGACACCGGTTCGGCCGATGACTAAAGCCATTGTTTTTTATCTTTGTACAGACTTCAGCACATCACGCTACCCAAAACTGTAAAATTTTTCCAATCAACCTTGACCCTAATGCTTTTGCCATAAAGATGAAAATCTATTGAAGAAATTTGACAGATTGTAGCAGCTTTATGTGCTGGCGTCGGTACATAGGACGTGCCTGTGGCTTATTAGTTTGAATACTAGTCATATTACCTTTCGAATTATACCTTATCTGCTTATGGCTGATTTTACCAACGTCGGATAACATTTACCTGAGGAATAAAGTTGAGGAGAAGATAGTTTTAAAAAAAAAGTTTAACTAATCCTCAGATAGCTGCTATCCGACGTTTGTTTATATGGCATTATTTAAACTTAAATAATGCCATATAAACAAACGTCGGATAGCGGACAAACTACAAACAACGGTTTTATTTAGTATTTTGTTAGGTCGACTGGTAGAAAATGCCTATGGCATTAAGTCCGCCTCTGTACAAATTTATGTGCGAAAGTATAAATAAATAAATACATATATTCAGAAAACAACTTTTCTCATTTAGCTTTAACCAGTTGAGCCTAAACCTCATCAACCTCAATCATTTTCCATAACAACCGTAATTTCCATGGTTAATGTGCGATATCAATTTAATAAACAGCATTCATATGGAAGTTTCTCAATCCCAACGCAATATTGGTTTCCACTTGGTGGGGCGTGTCGGGTTTCACAGAAATAGAGCGAACTTAATGTAGGATATATGAAAATTTTCATGAAATAGAACACTTAGTCACTTTATTAGTTTAGTTCCCATTTATTCGTCGTATTTACATTTAATTTAAACGTTTAAATATACATCTTAAAAAACAATATGAAAGGTGTAACATAAATAATGCACAACATCTTAAGGGTACTGTACCTACTCATCATTATGAACAACTTTTACTACGGGATAATATCAGAAATCGCGAAAAAAAAAACAATTGTTCCCTACATTTATGTTCGCATAATTCGTCAAAATGTAGGGAACCCCTTGTGCGTTATTTATGTTACACCTTGTATATTTAAAAAATATAAGAAATAGTGCCCACCGGCATCGGGAACAGGGTCCAAGCTGCCGGCGGTTAGGGCCTCAGAGAGAGGAACCTCCCAACAATACGCGCCGTGTCTAGGAGTACCGCTTTCTGTATCAAGCCCTTGATCCAGTTTCCTAACGAAATATTAGAAATTATTAGTATGCTTTTAATTACATACTAGCATATATTAAATTAGTCAATGAATTTTTCGATATACAAGGTTAGTCAGAAAAGGGGGTAGTACTAATCCGAAAGGGTGTTAAAGTACCCATAACAATGAGTAACTTTTGTTCTACCACTTTCCCCAAAAGTCAACAGTTTAAGAGAAATAGCTGTCCAAAAATTACTTAAAAAATATGCTAAAATCTATCTAGCCTCAGCTATGATCAGCTGTGTTTACATTTTAGGTGATATTTGGGGTCACGAATTAGATGCTCCATTTTCTGAATTCGTAACTAAAGCGGGGACGAAGAATTTTAGAAAAAACTAAAAAAAATATTATTTAACATGAAAATAAAAATTATCGAATTTTGTCACCAGTAGTGATATCCCCTTTCCGACTAAACTTGTACGTGAAGTCGATATATGTATTTATTTAATATTTATGTGCATACAGTAGTTGTCAAAGGCATTATTAAATATAATTAAAATCTAAGATACTGCTTATTTTTTAATATAAATTTCTATGAGCAGAACGGCGATAGTAGGATTAGCAAAGGATTAGGATTATATTATACAGTAATAATATCATTAGAGATTAGTAAATGTAGACAACATTGTGTGTATGTGTGCGTCTGTTTATTGCTGCCGACAGGCGGTTTTGTGATTAGAATCATATTATATTCTATTAAAGATACATAGACGTCTCCTTTAAGTAAAATTTGGTATTTTTAATGTCTAAAGAACTTTTCCTCCATGACCACGTATTTTGGGACACCCGGTATACACACAGTGTGGATGACGTAATGACACTAACACCTTTATTCATAAACGATAGTTAAAGGTTGTGCAACTAAAATGGCTCATAAGCTCACAAGTCTATTGACATCATTCTCATCTATCTCCATTTATTGGCATACAAGTGGCAAGGACAGGTATAATTTAATCAGTGTTTTAAAATGTTTTTTTTATGAATAAGGGAATAAAGGATACCATACACAAAAAAATACACATTTCAAGATTTTTATGCGAAGTTATGTATGTCTGTGAAATATTCAAATTAAAATGATCTTTATTTACACGTGTAGAACAGATACAGCTGACAGAAGTTCCCTCTTTGACGTCCATTTAAGTAGCGGAAAGAGATGAGTCAATTTTTAAATCATGCGTATGAAAAATGCTTGATAATAACTGTTTTTATTGTGTACGATCGTAGAACGCATCTAGAATACTTGTTATTTTTAATGTCTTCGCCATGCCCACTTTATATATTATTTTATCATAAAGATTCTTTCAATTTCAGGCCGTCGATCAAATATGTTGATATTAGAATATTCTTTAAATGGCAAAAATGTTATCACGAAATATTTGCCCGTCCTAGTAACATATTAATGAAAATAGTTTCTAAGGTTTGAAGAGTTAGTTTTATTTCGTATGGAAAGTTATACATTGCAGCGTACATACCTAGTCAACGATTGCCAACGAGCAGGAGGCCAGGGGCCTAATTCTCCTAAAATAAATCTTGACAAATCACAAACGAACCAAGGCCGAACCGTTCATTCAGACAGTTCTCAATTTCAAAAGCTATCAAATTGTTTGACACAAAAAACAAAATCAATCATTTTGAAAGTTTTCGAAAACAAAAACTGACTGACGGTTGTGGTTCGATTGCGTTTGGCAACAATTTATTTTAGGAGAATTGGGCCCCTGATTCACCTAACTAAAGAAGTTCATTTACAATGTAGTTACAGTTAAAGGATGATGGGCACAAATGTATGGAGTCTGGTACTGGCTCCAATCGGAATGAATGATACACCGTTGGAAAGGTATTTTTGTGTAGATTAAGAATAACCATGGAGCTAGTCCCGATTCGCTGTCCGATCGAAGTAATCCTGCTTGAAAGTTATTTATTTTTGTTACATCCTATTAAGTACACATACTTTCATTGTAATTTTTCTCTATTTTGGCATGGTATTACAATAATTATTATTAATATTTTTCATTATCTAGGTAAATAAAACAAGTTCGAAGTAAGTTTCATCATTTATTGTATGTAAGTATACAGTGTGTAAAAAGACCCGCATAGCCGAAATCTACGCACTCTGTACATCAAACTAAATAACATTGACCAAAAATAATTGCTGGGAAACGACTTTTATTTTTAGGCATAAAAAAACGCGTCAGATTTTTTTAATAACCCTTAACTGAAAAAAATACTAAACCAATTTAGTTGTGATTTTCATCCGTTAACTGAATTTTATTGAGCTCAAAATCTGTGCAAATATCATCAAAATCGGTCAAGCGAAACCGGCGATATAATTTTTTAAATTCTATTTCGAACTGAATATCCAGTATCTCCTGAAGACTATATTTCAAAACGGACAATTGATACGGGTTTGTTGCCATAGTAGTTTTTTGTACTCTTGAAAAGAGCTATCCAACGATGGTAAATTCATTTTGATTGGACATGAGTACCAAAACGTCCATCCTCCTTTCGATCAAAACAACGCTTTTTGTATTCTCTTAATAGGCGATCGCTGTCAGATAGATACGCTTGCGAAAACTTAATTGCAGCGTCACTACAACTTGATTGGTGCGTCATGAAATTACGAGAATGGGCTATTGGGCATCGGGCCCACTAAAAACCACTAAAAACTGAATGAAACCGGATTCTTTCTATATAAAGTTTGATCTAATTCAATAATTGACGTTGTTTTCAGTGTGAGGCTACGGACATGAAGTAAGCGGGTGCGGGGCGGGGGCGGCGACGGCACGGGGACGAGCGGCGCGTTTCAATGCATAGATTTATATGGAACTGGCCTCGAAGGCAGCGGCGCGGGGAGCGGCATACGAGCGATGAGCGGTGCCCGCGCGTCTGCAATGACGTAGTGTTGTGCATTAAATTTTTTGCTTTTTAACGACCGAGCGACGTTTCAAAATACCCGCCGACGTGGTGGAGCAAATTATTTCAAAAAGATGTTGTCGTCGCTGTTTAGACAGTTCGTTCGTGAACAATGACACTAATTTCTTATAGCACAACACTACGCTGCTCTAGCGCCGCGCGATCTGCCCGCTGGCTTCGAGACCGGGTCTGCGTCACCGCGCCGCTCCTCGCGCCACCGCCCCGCAATCGCTGAGTTCGAGACCGAGGCCTTAGAGAAATAATATGTGCGCGTCAAGATTACCACAGAATATATTACGCTAAAGCAGTACTTTAATTACCTACAATCGTCCAAATTGCCACACTCACACAGACACGCACAGCAACAAGACTTCTAAGGTAAGTTCGGGATACAGTCACATACAAAAACAAAGAACTACTCAGTATATAGTGCGTGTCTGTGTGAGTATTTCATTTCATGCGATTATAGTTAGTTGAAGTACTGCTTTATAGTTTATATCTACTGTGCGAATACCGTAACATTATGATAAATTCACGTTATGTCGTGAAAAGTGTCTGTGAAAGACTGACGAACGCAAAAGTGATGTAATAAGGGCTACGATTATCCGTCGGAAGTACAACCCTAAGATTCCTTTAAATAAGGAGTTATAACTGAGAGTCTCTTCCAGTTCTCTGGTGTTGGCGTCCTGTTTGTTTAGCGACTAATTAGATAAAGTTGGCCAACTTGGGCGTTTGTCGATTCATTCAGGCGAACTCAAGTTAAGGTTTCCATCTTTCTCATGGGAACAACTACTATATACAAGAAACTTATCTATACATATTGTATGATTGACTGTACGTAGTATGTTGCCATCTTAGTCAGTGAGGCGTATAGAGATAGATAGCTTAATGTGTAGACAAACTATATAATAATATATTTGCACATATATATGTTACGGGTAAAGGCCGAATGGCGGTTACACCTAGGTTTACCCGGGTACAACTAGGTGCAGCAGGCCACATGCGGTTAAACTTAGATGTATCCTACTTATCTTCGGTTAGAACTAGGTTTACCCTCCATGATAGCGGGTAGAACTAGGTGTACCCGCACACCGGTGGTTAAGGAGAACCCCGACACGGATAGGTTAGGTTAGAAAGGGAGAGAGCACGCTGCGAAAGCGGCGGTAAGGCCCGTAATGGAGGAGTGACTGGAGAGGCGTCACGGCGCCCTCAGCTTCCGGCTGACGCAGCTACTCTCGGGACATGGTTGTTTCGGGGAGTACCTGTGTCGCATAGGCCGGGAGCAGACGTCCGGTTGTCACCACTGCGTTGACTGCCTCGAGGACACGTCGCTGCACACGCTGCAGGCATATCCTACGTGGGCGACGTAGCGCCGCGAACTAGTCGCGGCGGTCGGTGGTGACCTCTCGCTTCCGGCTGTGGTTCTGCCCATGGTCGGGAGCGAGAGTGCGTGGGAAGCCGTCGCCTCCTTCTGCGAGGAGGTGACGGCGACCAAGGAGGGAGCGGAGAGGGAGAGAGAGGCAGCTGCCACTCTCCCTTCCCGCGCAAGACGCACCGGGCGCCGGAGGGTGCGCGACGATCTCCGGCCACCGTAGTGTGTGGCCTGCGGGCGGTGGGTTAGGGGACCCGTCGCCCGACCAGTAACAGGCCCGAGAAGGCGGCGCGCTGTGTTCCGTGCGCGCCTCTCAGGCGGACGTGGGGCAAGGCCCCACAGAGGAAGAAGTCTGCCAGGGGCTGGCGGACCGAGGCCTGCCGGGGTCGCGGTGTATGCAGCTGCGAATCTCGCGACCTCGGCCAAGGGTCAGGAGAAGGAACACCGTGGGTTTTTAGCCGGTAAGAGTCCGGCATACCCCTTCATGGGCCTTCAAGGGCATCCAAGACGACTTTCACACGAAAAAAAAAGTTTCGAAGGAAATGATGGGGGATAGAATGAGCGAGCGAAGCGAGCGAACGAAGCCCCCGTCATCCTCTTCGTGTTATTTTACTTTAAACCCTGCAGACAGAAATAGGAGCCCCGCTCAGCGGGACTCCGTCAACTTAAGCTACACCTAGTTCTACCCACTGCTACTGGTTGCACCTAGTTGTACCCGGGTAAACCTAGGTGTACCCGCCATTCGGCCTTTACCCGTAACATATACACTATATCGCATTTTACCATTCGAAGAAATTACGATTGATATACGATGCATACGAGAGACAACTCTCGGAGGTATTATTATTCATGAATTCATTCAAAAATAACACTAAGAGAATCAGTTGGAGATAGTAAACTGCTAATTAAATTTTAATTAAACAGGTATCGATGATTGTGGTGATCAAAATTGAACATAATTACCGGAACTACACTTGGGAGCAAATAAATCGAGCCACTCCTTTTTTTCACGTGTCCTGATTATTAGTTTTGGTTTCATGAATTATTTAATTTTATAAAATACTCATGTCTTTTGAAAGTTTATTAAATAATCTTTAAAATCAGGGAAAATTATTGAATGACGACCGTTTTGAATGTCAATTTATTGGTTCATAAAGAAAAACAGTAATTTTGATTGAAAATTAGGTAAGGTTAAAACAGTTTAGAAAAAACAGTTAAAAACAAAATGATTGTAACAATCACACTACAATATTGGTATAATTAACAAAAAGCTCCAATTTAACATTTTCTTATTGGAGTGCAATCAAAATGTTATAAGCAAATTAAATGGGATAATTTATTCTACCCTTTAATTTTTTTAAATTAAAAGTTGACAGAAATCTACCCTCATTGTAAAGATTATTATCAATTAACCTTTTACGCGACATATGTTTAGAATTGTACTGTTCCGTGATAACAAAAATAATAACCATTATACGTGAAAAATAGAAGTGGCTCGATTTATTTGCTCCCAATTGTACATTCACGTTGTACAATTGTGGCAAAAATCCCAAAATTATATGCCGTTAGGTAATAAATGTGAATGATTACGAGAACCATTTCTTTTTTGTAGAAATTTCACAACAAAATTACACTAACTTGCAAAAAGGTGTACTATATTTAGGTGGTTGATTCCACTTCCAATAAATCAGTCAAAATAAATACGAAATGCTATGTAAAACGTTTAAAACTCAGTTAAATTAATTTTTAATAAAACGGCGTCTAGTTAGTGCACAGCTAACAGTTTTTAATTTGAAATAACGAGAATTATAATCTGAAGCTTTACCGAAATTGGATTGGACCAAGTTTCGTAGACGAAAATTCTTGAAACTTTCTTTTACGGCAAGTTAGTGAGAGTTATTATTGTATTCTTTGTTCTTTATTCGTGAATTCTTTTAGGTAGGTACATTCGTCTCCCTTACGACTGTGATTTTATTATTTTTTATAAGTTTCGTATATCATTAAGAGGTATGTCTGTATTGTTATTGCCTTTCTTTCAGCGGTTGGCGAGTTATTAAAGTTCAAGTATAAAATTAGCTTAAAGAACGCATTTTCAGCAATTTAATACATGTTGTTTGATCATGTTTTCCTTTTATGTATGTGGATGTTTTTGTAATAGTTCAAACAAATCACTACATAATATGAAACAAAGTCGCTTCCCGCTGTCTGTCCCTATGTATGCTTAGATCTTTAAAACTATCCAACGGATTTTGATGCGGTTTTTTTTAATAGATAGAATGATTCAAGAGGAAGGTTTTAAGCTATAAAACGTACACGTGCGAAGCCGGGGCGGGTCGCTAGTAATAAAATAAAATTATATTAATGTATTTTAATTTAAGTGTGATATGTACGTCCGGCGCAACTTGGGCAGTCAGCTCGCTACCAACCTCACTGATTAGCTAATTATTAGCTATTAGATTAGCTAATCTTGTCACCGCTGCATGACTTATTCTCAAATAGTTCGAGTCGACACGAGAGAAGAAGAAGAATTCAAGTTTTAACAACATGTTGAGCCTGTGATTACTATACAGAATGACTGGTGAGACACTAACGATCTCTTAAGGGGTCATTGTAATCATCATTATGAACAAACCAGGGGTAAACCTTGTCGCACGGCTTCTTCTCTTCTGCTCCGTACTCCGCGACACACTTCCAGCCGTTACGATGGTTCTTTCACTATTCGTGCAGTGCGTCTTTGGAACTCACTCCCACATTCACTACGCGACAGCCCTTCTCTTAACGTCTTCAAGAGTAGAATTAGGAAGCATTTCCTCTCTGAATGATTGATAATATTATATTATTTATGTAGGTTTATTATAGTATATATTTTCATATTATATATTTATTCATATATACTTTCATGTTGTATATTTATTTAGGTATATTATATTTTATGTTATGGCATAAATTTTAATAAGTAATGTAAATAGGACAGTTGTACACTCGAGTTTGCCCTCAGCCACACTATCAATCTCTCTCTATCACTCAAAGGTTTGCTGGTAGAAAACTCATTTTTGAGTTAAGCTCGCCTTTGTACATGACTTCACTTAATTGTAATGCTTTACTGTAATTTTCTTGTGTACAATAAAGAATAAAGAACAACTTTTACTTTGGGACCAAACCAGAAATCGCGAAAAAAAGCAGCTGTTCCCTACACCATGTTCGCATTACTCGTCAAAATGTAGGGAACAGCTGATTTTTTTTCTCGATTTCAGGTTTGGCCCCATAGTACAAGTTGTTCATAATGATGAGTACAACCTGAGTGACCCCATAAGATGTCGTTAGTGTCTCACCAGTCATTCTGTATATTGTAGTATACAGGGTGGAAAGGACATCTTCCACCCTGTATACTGGTATAAACGATTTGTGTTTTATTTTTTTTAAATTACTGTCTAATTTTGCATACAATACTTATGTAATACATATTACGTTGGTAATTTATACACAGGTAAGCCTACCTTTTCACATAATTAGTACCATTGGGAGTTCTACTTACCCACTTCGGGGTAAAAGCCTTCAATCTGACTCGTGCATACGGGGATAAAAAATGCAATGGTGTAAAATATGCATAAAATTAAATTAACAGCTGGCTGCGCGCCGTTTTTAATAACCTAAGCGTGTAGGGAGGGAGTGAATGTGAAGCCTTTTATATTTCCAATATAGAATAAAACTAATTAATTCAGTGCCGTTCTACCCGTTTACACGAGTTCCTATAAATTGTTGTTCTAGCGATTCGCTTTGAGCACTCTTAAATTACATTAAATTAACTAAAACATTAATAATATTTAATTAATTCTGGATTTAAAAGATTGATGTTAATAAAGATACTGACTCGGGTATAATTGTGTAGAATATTCATTTTTACATACAGGGTGTAAACGAATTCGTGTAATTCCTTCAAACCGTGTGATTTACTGGTGACACTGATTGACCCAGCATAAGTTTTTTTCAGAATCAACAAAAAAAAGTTTCTAAAAATGAACCATTGTATTCTGTATCTGAGTAATGTTAGCGTCCCAAGTTAACTGACAGTGTAGAACGATATCGCTCTAGTCATGCCCATCAGCTGTGTCGCCATGCCTTCATTCATATAAAAATGCATAAGCATGGTATCTAAATTTTCTATCACATAAAAAAATCATTTGGGAAAATAAAGTTTATTTTTTATTTTTAATCAAACTAAATCCCTTTCGGGTTTAATCTATACCATAAATAGATCATGTGAATTGAAGGAATTACGCGAATTCGTTTACACACTGTATATTATTCTGCCTTTAAAATATTTTACGCGATTAGACCTGTGTCAGTATCTTTATACTTAATGTGTAAAAATAGCAAAAGTTTAAAAAAAAATATTGTCATTAATAATTATTACTACTTTTAACCGCCTTGTTTGTACTACGCGTTGCCGCTGTTATCCGTGTAGTGCCGGACATAAAGAATAGCCCTACCCTATCTCTTCTTGCCATGGGTGTCGTAAAAGGCGACTAAGGGATTCACTAGAGGATGGGCAGCAGCGTTCTCAGAGTACTTTAACAACCATACTGCGATCGCCAACCCGCCTGCCAAGCGTGGCGATTATGGAAACCCCCCCCCCCCCCATCTTGGGGGAGGCCTATGTCCAGCAGTGGACGTCTTTCGGCTGAATGATGATGACGAAAAATTATTAAATGACTTCTTTTACCTAAACTATGTTTTTATTTTGTTAAAAATACTTCTAATTGAAATTTGAAGCCTTATGAGGAGGCTTCTGCGATGCCGTGTGATTTTACCCTATTATTTTACTTTTATCTCGTTTTACCATTCTGAATATTCACCTTGATTATTTATTTTATTTATGTCTATGAAGAATTGTAACAGATATTTCATAAAAAAATATACAAAAAGTCTGCGCACACACCGAGCGCGGCTCATGTTTCGTCGCGTTACGCGTATGAATCGCGCTAGGTACATACAAATCATCCTACGCGGTTTCACCACCCCCGTATTACGTAGTTACGCCGAACGTAAATTGGGCCTAGAAGTTTCGCGCGCATCTTGCATTAGATCGATGTTAAGTTAATTATATTCGGCGTATTTTCAGCGGCCACAGTCACACTTAGTGTGCATCCTGAGTGACGGCGCACCGCGCAGACGGAATGTACGGCACATTAACAGGGCTCGGAAACGTTATTTAAAATAACGTTTTTAAAACGTTTCTAACAGTTCTTTGTACAACATTTTGTTCGGAACGAAAACGAAAAGAGAACAAAAAGCTAGTTTTCAAAAACCGGTTTATTCCGCAGGACGGAGCCGCACATAGTGTGCGGCAACAAGCATGGACTTGTTAAGTTCCGTAGGATATGTTTTCATTTCAATACATCATTCATTCCGAGCATAGTTCGGAGCAGGGTTGTTGCTGATGCATATTTTTTTCAAATCAGCGGATGCTGATGCTGATGTTTTACCATTGACATCAGCGGATGCTGACGCTGATTCTCATGATTTTCTTAAAAAAACGGAAAAAGTAGTGACCATTTTGAATAATATCTAAAAGTTGCACAGTTTTCCGTGGTACTGAAATAAACGATTGTCTCAAAAATTTTGGGATTTTAGTAAAAAATATAATCAAACTTAGTAGATTAGTAATAATTAGTATAGTACTAGATTAGTAATTAAGTACCTAGACTACCTAGTGCATAACCTGCTACCAATCTTTCGTTTAATTAATAGGTATTGGAATTTAATCAATGGTACATAATCCACTTTTCAATGGGGTCGGCATTATTTATCAAACTCAAAAGTTTACGAAAAAAACTTTCACGCGCAGATACATATTAAGTATAACGTAATGAATGAGACAAGTTTGTATTTGTTTGTAAACGCAATCCCGGTCTGCCCTTGGATTGATCAAAACTCGCAACCAAAAACTTCACGGGATATAAGCCCAGCCCCCTCTGCGGTCATGTCACGACTCGAACATCAGCATTAATATCAGCATCGATCAATGCGGATGCTGATGCTGATGTTGAAAAAGATGCTGAAGATCAGCGGATGCTGATGCTGATGTTGGCAACAACCCTGGTTCGGAGCATAGTCGAGCATAGTTTTTATTTTATTTGAGATTTATTTATTTATAGTTAATTAAAACGGTGAACACCAATTACAATAATTAACATAGAAACAAGTAACATGGAAGGTAGAAAAATACAGGTATGTAATGTCGACAATTGTGTCATACACAAAATACTTAAGACTAACATGGGATAGTGGACACCCTCGCATACTGTCTCTCACAGAACATCAGACATACACGCACAATTTCACTCCATTTATCCGCGAACACATCACATTCAGGGTTGGCAGCCAGGAGGGCATTGAGTATCCTTAGAGTACGACACATAGGGGATTCAGCTCTGGCGACAGTTCTGGCTGAAGGTTGCGCGAATAGATTGTGCCGACGGCTTTGACGGTGTCCGATGTATTTGTCGGGCACAAATAGTCGACAGAAAAGGCCATGGAGCTCAGGGCAGTCGATACGACCCCTAAGGGTTTTATAGGCTACTATCAGCTGATCATGGCCTCTTCTTACTTCCAACGAGTTAAAGCCCAACATTCCTAAGAGATAGTTGGTGGGGTACATGTAGGAATAGAAATTGTACGACCTATTGAAAAAATATCTCAAGAAAGTTTTCTGTACCTTTTCCAGCATCAGTGTTTGGGTCGCAGTATGGGGGTGCCAGACACAGGCACTGGACTCAAGTTTACTGCGAACCAGTGTGGTGTATAACAGCTTAATAACATTTGGGTTGCGAAAGTCACGAGCATTACGCAAGACAAATCCCAAGCGCCTGAAAGATTCCTTCGCCAGAGTGGATACGTGATCTTTAAACGTCAGACAGCGGTCGAAGGTCACTCCCAAGTCCTTAACGTTGGTGACTCGAGTAACTATTTCACCACCCAAACTGTATTCAAAATGGATTGGTCGCAATCCTCGACCGTATGTCATGGCATTGCATTTGTTTTTGTTGAAGAACAGCTTGTTCACAACGCTCCACTCGTAGATGGCATTAATATCCCCTTGGAGGAGTTTACAATCTTCGTTTGATTTGATGTGTGCAACTGAACTGAAGATGGGTTTTCTCTTGACTTTTGTCAAGGTCAGAGGTGATAAAGACAAAGTCTGCGATGTAACGAGCTTACCCAGAAGAAGCCTGTTCATTGTAACTTTAAAGATATTCGGGTCGTAAGCGTGGAACACAGACACAGTCAGTGAGTTCCATTCTTTTGCCGTGCGTCGTGTTTAGTGCGAATTGGTGGAATAGCAACTAGGTATGGATGGTAACTTGCAGTGCGTCTGGATGTTTGATGGTAGAAGGGGGCCGGTGGGATGAGGTTGTGGAGTTCTTGAGCACACTCACTGAATTACAGTCTATAGAAGACCGACAAGCAGGCAACCTTGCGGCGATGAGCCAAGCTGTGAAGCTTGGCATCCACCAGTTTTACGTCGCCAATGAGTCTCTTAACTCTGCATTCCACTGAGTCAAGCGCGGCAAGTTGTTATTTTGCTGGGCCATCCCAAAGGTGGCTGCAATACTCCATGCAGAATCGGACTTGCACTTTATAAAAGTCAACAAATGTTCAGGCGAAAAGTATCGCTTCACTCTATTTAGGATGCCCAGTTTTTTGGCTGGTTTAGACTTTGTGCTCAATGGGGGTGCCGAAGTTGAGACTGACTGTAAACTCCATGCCGAGGAGCTCGAGCCGGTCAGTTATAGGAACAGACATATGCCGAAAACTAGGAGTTTGGTCGAAACGACTCCTTTTTGCGGTTTGTGTTGCGACTTGCGAGTGGTTAGTTATTGGTCCTATTTTGATCACAAAATGAGACGCAAGAGAAAAAATTAAAAAACCTAATTTAAAAAGAAGCAGCTATGCTCCGAGAGCACCTGCGTCGCGTGAAACGTCAGGGAGCCGTGCCTTCTCCAGAGCCAGTCCGCCAGTACCGGCCGGATCGCGTAGATTGGTGATGACGTCGGCGGTAGGGCGTGAAAGCCTGTCCCGCCATTTCACCACCTGGACCTCGCGAAACTACAGCCGACACAGCTCAAACTGGCGCTGCATCGGCCGCTCGCCTCGCGCCCGCGATTCATCGCGCCACTGGTAGAGTGACGCGAATATCTTCGCCTCCATGTCCCAGGGCAGAGATCCAGCCAGTACGCAGGCCGCCTCGTAGATCGTGCGATAACCCCTTATGACTCTGACAGCCATCGCCCACTGCGGCTTCCGCAGAATGCTGATGCTGCTGGCCGTCAGGTCAGCCGCCCATATCGGGGCCCCATACAGGGCCAGCAATCGCACGATCCCCACACACAGCCGCTTGCAGGCGGTACTCGGGCCCCTCAAATTGGGAAGCAGCGTTGTGAGCGCGCCAGCCTCATCCAGCAACTTGGGCGCCAGACGTCGGAAGTGGGGCCCGAAGTCCCACCGGCTGTCGAGCACCAATCCCAGGTACTTCATGGTAGACTCGACAGCGATCCGAGCCCCCCCAACCACGATGTGCGAGCCGGGTGGCGGCGCCCACCGGGGGCCGTGAGACATCATGACCTCCGACTTGCTGAGAGCCACCTCCAGGCCTAGGCGACGTATGCGGTCCACCACCTAAGAGACCGCAGCTGTCGCCGGCAACGCTGCCTCCCTGTGCGAGCTCCCGCGGGCAGTGACCAGCGTGTCGTCCGCATAAGACGTCAGGTCTACCCCCGATCTGAGCTCGCCCCTTAGCACCCAGTCATATCCGATGTTCCACAGGAGGAGGCCCAGGACCAAGCTCTGTGGAACACCGCACGTCACTTGGTGCTGGTAACTGCCATCGCGTCCCATGTAGGTGTCACACCTCTCCGACAGATAAGCCCCAACGACGTGGCGGAGGTAGAGAGGCACCCGATGATAGCGCAGTGCCTTCCAAATACAACTTCAAATCACCACTGTACCTACTCCAGCCAACTTACAGAAAGAATCTTGCATCATCTTCCTGCCCTTGCCCTTGTTACTTGGGGTCGGCGCAAGATGTTTTCCTCTTCCATTCCGTCCTATCAACCGTCATGCTAACACTGCCTCCCCTTCTCTTCCATATAATTCTTCACACAATCTATTAGATCCATCTTTCCTTTGACATTTCTTTCCCGCTCCATCCATCCACATTTATAATCATAACTCTTTTAGTCACTTGCGTTTCATCCCTCCTCTTCACATGCCCATACCAAGACAAACGATTCCCTTTCAACTTTTCTGTCACTGGCGCCACTTTCAAACTTCCTCTAATATACTCATTCCTGACCTTATCCATTCTGGTCACTCCACACATCTATCTCAACATTCTCATCTCCACGAAATGCAATCTTATTTCATGCGTCTTCTTTACGGCCCAACATTCCGTTCCATACAGTACGATAGGTCTTATCACGGACTTGAAGATTTTCTCCTTTAACTTGAGGGGCATTGGTGGGTCGCAAGTCGGGTGTGTCGCAAGTGGGATGGAAAAAATGTTTGAAAACCTAAAAATTTTTTTTTTAATAGTACATAAAATGTGCATGTCAAAGATATTTTTTTGTCCAAGCTTTAACACACACTATACTCGTACTCACAGAATAATATTCACAGTGATAATAGGGTCTACTTTAAGCTTTAACGAAACGACGAACGGCAGTCAAATACCAACTGAATTAAATTCGTAATATTCGTAGTTTTGTTTCGAAGTTTCGTTGTTTCGAACGAACAACCCAAAAAAAAATGGAAAAAAACGGTTAAAAACGTTTTATTAACCGAGAACAATTCAAATTTTGTTCTTTTTCAAAAACGTTTTTTATAACGTTCCGTTCGAACGTAACCGAAACAAACTGTTTCTTAGGTATTTAAGACGAAACCGTTTCGAAAAATATACCGGTATCCGAGCCCTGCATTAAATAAATGTTCGAAACATTTGAATTTTGATAACGACTTTATTAAAACCAAAGTAAAATAAACGAAACACTAAACACGTGCGTACGCGTCAACGTTCCCACGTGCACCAAGGAAGGACAAGTATCGACGGTAAAGCCACGGTAAAGCCGCTCCGCAATCCGCAATAGGTACGCCCGTGCGCCGTCACTCAGGACGCACACTTAAAGTTATTTTGCGTCGCGTATCTTGCGCAGTACGTGGCGCAAGTTACGTTAAGTGTGTTTTGGCCCTATTCTAAATAGACAACTTCTTACAGGTAAACACCACATGCATCTCTAAGTTATTTCAATATTTAAGTAGCGAACAGAGGTAATAAACATCAAATTGAGGAAGAACCAGACAAAAACAGTGATACACTTCCAACAGAAGTGTTAATTAATCATAAAAGGAATTCGATCTTTCTCTTGGTAACCCTCGAAGTTGCACTGCAGTTATGTTCGTTACGAAGACAACATACAAAGGCTTCTAAAGCCACGAGCTCTATCTGACGCGTGCGATCGACAATGGGCCTCGATCCTCGTAATCTCCGCTTACGGCTAAGACTGCCTCCTTACTGCCTTTTGTGCACTTGCATCAGTAATTTGTGTGACAGTAAGTGAGATGGTTTCACTATTATAATCTAAATCCGCATTTTAAAGAAAAGTTGGACAATGGTGCCGATTCTGTTATGCACAAACTAAACTTAATTTAGGCTATTGCCATCTTATTCATTCTGATAGAATAAGAAAGAGACACGTAAATAAGAGCTGTCAAATTTAGTTGAACTATTTCCATACAAATTTAGACAACATCTCAAAACGTGTCGACTAAAAACATGGTGAAGTTTAAGGCGTAAACTAGTTTGACATCTCTAACTTAGTTCTTGTCTATCACCGTCCTTTTCTCACGCTGTCTGTTAGTAAAAGATTTTTTTTCTTTTTTTTTTAGTTGGTGAACAAGAGAATCAGCACCAATGTTTTACGACTTATACGTACCACTTTTCATAATTATGATAAAATTAATATACAGAGTGACTGGTAATATATTAGTGTCATATACTTAAACACATGCTTGTACCTAATCATAATAATAAACAACTTTTCTACATAATCGATTTTTTTATTTAATTATATAAAATTCAAAGTCCTGACTGACTGAGTGAGCTATTAACGCACAGTTTAAACCGCTGGGGTTAGAAACTTGAAATTTTGACAGTAGGTTCCTTTTAAGACGTAAACATCCAATAAGAAAGGATTTTTCGAAATTCAACCTCTAAGTGGGTGAAATAGGGGATTTAAGTTTGTATGTAAGTCAGTCATTTTTTAATTAAGAAGCATGAAATTAAATGTTAAGGTTTTTGCTTACAAATAAATGTAGAAATGTTTAAGCGTTTTTGGAAATTCGACCCCTGAAGGGGTGAAATAAGTGTTGAAAGTTTGTGTGAGAAATCTGGTAGGTTTTGATGAGGAGACGTTGCGCAGCGGTTAATCGGCAGCAGCAAGCAGCAATCTATTTTATAGCATATGGGCCGCCGGTAGGTTTGGCACGTGGAATCGAAATAAATGCAATACCAAACTTGTATGTGTCAGTCTTTATTTGTTCACCAAATACGAGCACATATACGTCACGTGTTATACGATTAACATGGATTAAGTAATTAGATTTAATGGATAGTCACAAATACAATTACACAGCAGACAACGAGATTCAAGAGACAAGAGAGAAAGTGGTCGACCCACGAAGCAAAGCAAAGCTTTGTATTTGCTTCGTGGGTCGACCAAAGATCGAGTCATAGAGATAAAACGGTCTATGGTACGAAATGAAATGCATACTACTATTAGGCCATAGACAACAGCCTTCTTAACAGTTTTGGAGTAAGAAGAATGGAATTAAAAATTTAAGATTTTGATAAGACATAAATGTACATGTATTTGAGGGTTTTTGGAAATTCTACCCCTAAGGGGTGAACTAGGGATATAAGAATTATGGAATTTAAAAGTGTGAAATCAAATAATAGGGTTACTGGTTACAAATAAATGTACATATGTTTGAAGGTTTTTGGAAATTCTACCCCAAAGAAAAATCTTTCATGCCTATGTCACCCGACATAGGCATGAAAGATTTTTTGAACTTAAAAGTATGAAATCAAATATAGGGTTACTGGTTAGAAATAAATGGGTGTGTAATGTATGATATACTAACAAATGCTCTAATTTCACTCGAAATAACGTTCATATAATATAATTTTCATATGCTATAAAATCATATAACCTAATTTCATATGACCTAATGTTTCATATGATATAATTTTCATTTAATATAAAACATTTAGTATAACGTTCATTTTATATAATTTTCAATATGTATAATATTCTTTTTATATAACATTCATTTGACCTAATGTTCATTTGACCTAATTTTCATGTTTAATGGTCACAGTTCTAACCTAACTCAAATGGCACCTAACCAAATCTTAAAATATTCAATGCATGGTTGAGGGTGGGCTTGGTCGACGGAGCCCCGCTTCGCGGGGCTCCTACTTCTGGATGGTTTATAAAAAATAACCACGAAGGGGATGGCGGGGTCTATTCGCTCGCATCGCTCGCTCACACGACCCCGCCATCCCCTTCTAACCTAACCTGTCCGAGTCGGGGTGCCCTAAAGTCCAGATTGCATCCAATTTCTACTGGTTACAATAGTTGAGGGTGTTATGTGTATAGGGTATAAAGCGAAGTTCGCTGTAACTGTATGACAGTAAGAAAAATAATAAATTCGTGTATAGTCTACCCACCTCACGCATAAAAGCAAACTTTTGTAGCAATTTATGCTTATGCGATGCATTTTTGCTAGCACCATACTAGCAGGCGTTTAAAATCGTATCAGATTTTCTAAATTATATTAAAAGTTATTAGAGATTATGAATATTATAGTAAATGAATAATATACTACATGAATATTATGTCAAATGTGCATTATAGGAAATGTTTATTATATCATAAGAAATTAGATAAAATGAAATTATATCAACAATTCATTATCTCAACTGATCGTTATATTAAACAAAAGTATATTAACTGAAATTAGGTCAAGTGAACGTTAGATTTTTTGTTATTATATCAACCGTTACACACCCGAAATAAATGTACACATGCTTGAGCGTTTTTGGAAATTCAACCCCTTAAGTGGGTGAAATAGGGGATGAAAGTTTGTATGGAAATCGTCACTTAACGGGATCAAAATTTCACGCAAGCGAAGCTGCGGGCAAAAGCTAGTATAATATAATTGTAACTTAACTTTAATATTATAAATGCGAAAGTAAGTTTGTTTGGTTGTTACCGTTTCACGCCTAAACCACTGAACCGATCATGCTGAAATTTTTCATAATACGTTGTCAGTTGAACAGAAACGGACATAGGTTACCTTTCATCCCGAAAAAAGTACTGTTCCCGAGGAAAACAACAATAACGATAATAGATGGCGCCACGTGTCTTTCGAATCATGATTGAATTATATTATTAAAGAAACTTTAGTAGTGTGTTAAGTTTTTTTTTATTATAAATTAACGCGAGCGAAGCCGCGGGCAAAAGCTAGTTTTATATAAATTTTATTAGTGAACCGCTACGGTATTGCGCTTACGACTGGGATTGACTAACTGGCTAGGTTGTTTGTGTTGTGCATCGCAGAACCATACAGTGCATGGGCACAGGACATTTTTTTCCGCTAATACTACGCGCGGTCTGCCTTTACATCGTAGAGACGCCGGTCACGATCCACCGAGCTCTCCCGTCGTAGAGCCGGCGGTCTCTTCAGACTCCGCAGTCACACCGATAATTCAGCTCTCATCAAGCTGTCTCCCCCCCCCTAAGTCCCCGCCAGCAACGCCCTAAGCCGAGGTCCGAGTCCCACTAGGGGTCGCCCTTAGTGCTGTTGTTGCAGGTAGTCATGATGTTAGTGTAGTACAAGTAGTTAGCTTAGTATTTTACTTCCCCTTCCCCATTGGCTGGAGACCCTTCAGGTCTCGCCAATAACTGCCCGGTTACGTAGGAAGGGTCCTAGGGGACCACCTACAGAAGTCCAAAAGATAAAAAAATAAATAAAAAAAAAAACATCGTAGACCTTTTATTTTATTTGGAAATAAAATTGTTTTATTTTATAAAAATGTTTCTTGGGAAAAGTTGTTTGTTACACTAATTACCAGTTACCATATTTAGCTCAAACTAAAGGACTACTCAATGCATATACTCTTCAAAATTATACAATCTAAATTAGTCCATCGAAAAACCCCGTTCAGTGTGTCGAAGCCGTCAAAGGAATTATTAAGCGTTTAACAAACGAACATCCCGTTACACAGGACAACGTATGTGATTTCCAAATTAAACATGATGTATTTTGCTTTTATTAGGAACTTCATTTACATACTGATTTCACAATGAGAGGAAACATTGACGTTTGTCATGTTTGTCAGGTGGTGACGATGACGGAGTGGTTCGCGATTTGGTTTGGTTTGGCATTCGAAACTAATTAATGACGTAATTATCGGATTCTTGAATTAATAATAATTGGCTTGAGTGCTTTTAAGCGATTATTTCAACATTTATGTAGTTTTATCGCTAAATATACGAGGTTAGTTTCAGTATACACTAAACCTGAAACTAGTTTGTTCAGATTCACCAGGAGAATCGATTGACATCGTTTTTACACCACATTATATTTTTCCTTTTTCATAAATTTTAATTCTCTTTTAATAGGTTTCTACGCATAACAGTGGACGGGAGGGAATAGACACCTTGAAACGGTCCGCTCGGTCAGTTTCCGTGTATTAGACAACCCCTGCATAGCACATCTCAGGCATTTCACACTTTACTAGGGAACTTAACGCGACACAAACTTAGGTGTAACTTGGAGATTTACTAAAAAAAAAACACATTCAGGCAGTTCTGATGAAAATCTTGTTAGGGTGTCTCGGTTTTTGTATATGTTACGGGTAAAGCCCGAATGGCGGGTACACCTAGGTTTACCCGGGTACAACTAGGTGCAACCAGTAGCCTAAACCTAGGTGTACCCGGTATTCGGGCTTTACCCGTAACATACAGGGTGTTAACGAATTCGTGTAATTCCTTAAAACCACATGTTCTACTACTGGTGTAGACAGGCCTAGCACGGGATGTAGCTTGATTAATATTTTTTTTCATGCGGCTTTGTTACCGACCGTATCTAAACCACTTCAAAAGGATTGAGTAAAAAAAAAAGATATTTTTTTTTCAAAAAAAAAATAATAATATTTGTGTGAACATTTCGAAGCCACGCATAAATTAATGGAAGTACGGTGACACGGCTGGCAGGAGCGACTAACGTCATATCGTTCTTTGCATTCAGATAACTCAAGGCTCTAAAAAGACTCAGAAAAAGAAAACCAATTTATATTTAAATTTTTTTTGTTTGGTTTTCGAAATTTTCCCATTTAGGGTTAATCTGTGTCACCAGTAGATCACGCGGTTTGAAGGAAATACACGATTTCGTTAACACCCTGTATATACTAAAAATAAAGTTGTACAAAGGATATCCCGAAATTCAACGTCAAACTGGGAACAAATGAGAGGACAGTTTACGAAAGTTAAGAAAAAAAACGTTTTCGAGTTTTTACCTCATAAATGTAACTATTAAATGTGATTTAAAATAAATTAATGGTAAGCTTTCATACCATTCACCGACAAGCTTTTATATCATTTAATAAATTGTGTAATATATGTAGTAAATTGATTGGTTTGATTTAATTTAAAGTTTATTATTTTCTTTTTAAGGCAATTCAATAAAAGCTTGTTTTTAAAAAGTTTTTTTTTCTATTACTTACTTAATTAATTTTTTAGTTATGATTGGGAATGTTTCTAAGTCTGTTTTCGTGTTTTACTCAGCAAGCCCTTTCATTTGATACCCATACTGTGCTAGTACAGAAAAAACAACTAGTCCGCCATCTTGGATGATCCGCCATATTGGAATTAGAATGACGTCTCATAGCTAAGCATGCATTGTCATCCAAAATTAGCGTGTATTTTAGCTCAATCGGTTAAAGATAACTGATTTAAAATTCAGTTGCAAGATTCCACCAGGACAAACATACCATTGCAAGTAAAAAAAAAAAACTTGTAAAAAGAATACAATAAAATTAAAAAATATCTGTCCTAAACTTCTATCATTTGTCAGCTTGACGTGGAGTTTCAGGGGCCCAATTCTCCTAAAATAAATTGTTGCCAAACGCAATCGAACCACAACCGTCAGTAAGTTTTTGTTTTCGAAAACTTTCAAAATGATTGATTTTGTTTTTTGTGTCAAACAATTTGATAGCTTTTGAAATTGAGAACTGTCTGAATGAACGGTGTTCCGTGTTTTTCAGAATAAAAGTAGCCTACGTCCTTCTCCAGGTTCCAGACGATCTCTGTACCAAGTTTCAACAAAAGCGGTTTAGGCGTGAAAGTGTAACAGACAGACAGAGTTACTTTCGCATTTATAATACCTAGTAGTAGGGATCATGTCTGTCTACTTTCCAGACATTGTTAGCTCAGGTTCCTGGAAGATGAAACTTCAATAGTTTTGTGTAAACGATAGGTTATTTCTAGATTATCTCTAGAATTGAGGTAAATTCTATCAAAAATCAGCTACAAAATCCATTATACATTGGACTGATCATCGATCTAGAATCTAAAATTCATACCGTGGTAACTGCGATTAATATTAAGAGCGTGTTTAGTAGTATATCATACCAGCAGGATAGCAATTTCCACTACACAAAAAAGCTAGTCGTTTTTAGGCACCGAAACCAATACATAAATGACAATGTAGTTACATTTAGGTATTCAAAAAATCACTAAACCGTATGGAGCTCATAGCCTGTATTGTTTTTAATTGGAAAATCCATTTTTGTTCCGTAAAACAATGCTTTAGCGACTAAACAATGCCAGTTCAGTTGATACGAAGCGAGAGACGGAGACCAAATTCGTTCAAATAGACGGAGTAGAATTACACCTTTTAATTAGCGTCGAAACATCGTTATAATATAAAGTGTTCAGTGTTCACCAGAAAACGATTGTGTTTCACTAGAATTAGTAACGTTGTCATAATAACAAGGGTTTCCACGCTTACCCGACACACCCCGTCGTGAGGAACAACAAAAGGGTCCGTGCAGATATAAAACGGAGTCTTAGAATGAAAACTTTGCTATTGTTACTGCTGAGCCATGGGTCGCCGCATTGTTCAAGTTATATTAAAGTGGGAGTTTAATACTTGAAAGGATTACTGTTAGATGTGGTCACAAGGCTATTACAGCCAGGCCGGGACTGCTTGAAGATTGTAGATTAATATTACGTCACAATGACGACGAAGGAGGAAGCATCCTTGTTATGATTAAATTTAATGAATCGCCTGATAATCTTGGGAAATTGCTTCGGTCTTTTCTTTGTTCGCTGTATCTGCCGCATGGATATTGCTTTATATTTATATGGGTATTACCAAATTCATTAAAATCCTAACGTTATTTGGTGCTAAGTAGATACCTACTAAATATTTTGAAAGCTTTTTGGGACATATTATTACCACGCTTTCATTTTAACTAAAAAACATGATGAAGGATCAACCTTAACAGTTAAGTACTAAAAATATTCTTATAACTCGCACTTAATAACCCTAGCTTTACTTTCTTTTCTAGGTCGGCCTGGATCCATTACTTTTATATTACAACTTTATTAAACCTGTTAAGCATGGCGGAAGGTTTTAAATAAGCTAAGTTAAATAATGGCGCAGATATTTACAACTGCCTGCGATGCATTTCGCGAGCTTGTTAGTTCGTTTGCGGGAATAACTCATACATTTGTAATGTAACCACTAAAATAAAGTTCGTGCGAGTACGGAAGACTGAAAATCGAGCCAAATTGGGCTCCTCGACGTTCAAGGTACCTATGATATTCAAGTAGCATAACGAAATGATATAAAAGCAACCTGAAGTGGAGTCAAGAGTTCCTAGGCTGTTCAAAATTAATGATAAAGTGACAAAGATCTTTGCTACATAACGTATCCTACAGCATAATTTTTGTTTCCAGATTATGTACCTGTCAAGTATTAGATTTCATTAAGAATATTCGTGTTTAATTTGCATTATTTTTTTATAAATGAAAAACAGGAACTTTTTAAAATTATTTTTGACATAAGGCATAAAAATTTTGGTTTTTGTTCAGATTATAAAGACCACTCGCTAAGGAGTCCTTTGTGAGTTATAAAAAACTACTAAAGTAAGTATATTGTGTTTTGTTTTTGGTATAAGTAACTGTGCCCAGCCAAGCTTAACAATTAGTGAAGTACTCGTAACAGTAACGAATTGCTATTATGACAATGCATAGTACTCATCTTAATTGTAACTTCGACAATTTGACGAGTCCCAGAAATTAGTTTAATAAAGTCTTAGTTAACGACGTTTCAACACTTTCAACATTCAAATTGTATATTTAGGAGCCTTCCAGATTAAGGTGATTTTCCACTAAAACAATAAAGGGTTGGGTGATGTCGCTTTTGTAAAATACTAGTAGATAATTCCTTGTGAAATATACACAAGAAAATGTATGATGAGGTCACACGAAAACTTTTAATATAAAACTATTACTTTTGCTAATTACACCGTCCCCGCTTTCCGCGAGCTACGTCACGTCGCAACTTCGTTGTGCACCTGTGCATGCCACTATTTTCACATAGGAAGCTCCACCTCCCCTCGTCAAGTGAAGAAAGGCAGATAAAATAAAGTAGTGTAACTTAATTACAACTTCAAAGTTCGTTATTCATTCCGCTTTGATGGAAAACACCCTTAGCTAAGGTAGACAGGCACGTGACTGCAAACGAGGTCTGACTCGATCTAATCTCTTTTGGGGAACTTCAATTTTAACTGTTCACAATGACAGTTCAGCTTGGAAACAGAAGCGTGCCCCCGGGATTACCTGTAGGTATGTTGTACAGAGTACCTCACCTTACAATCTCGATATAAACAGGATGATGTGGCGGAAAAGTTTTATTTTCTCCCATTTGTTATTTACGATTCAAGAGATTCAACAACAACATTTCCTGCAATATGGTTAGAGCCGTACTCTACGTACCATTATGTATGATACTTTGTTTGTGGCACTGATGATATTTTTCTGTTTTGAGATTTATATAATATCTGATAATATTGATATATGGGATATGAGACAAATAATGTAAAATACGGGGTGGAAACGTTAAGTGTCAACAAGCGATTACTATGTAATTTTTACAGTTATTGAAAAACTGTTAGTTTACGAAATAAAATCGGCCATTATGTTCGAAATTTGATTTAACCAGTGCACTGGGAACCGATCACTTTTCCGAATTTTTTTTGTTCGAATTTCATTTTACCAAAAACTATGGACCGACGTCTTTTTTGCTATATGCATTATTTGACATATTTTTAGATAATCGAAGTATCATTTGTCATAGGTATTAGTTTACCGAACTATATTTCGCCGATTTACACAATAACTTTTTGCTATTGACCGAAGCTTTTTTTGAACTTTTTTCATTTGCCAAATGATTTATTTGCCATATTTTCACCACCCCGAAACAACATTTTACGGAATATTATTTGGTCACAAATATGAAGCCGATTACTTGGTAGCATTTTCAATAGGGAGTGCCTCCGCTGCTGGCACCCAAAAATAACGCCATTGGGAACCGGCGGTACAGTACTGCCGGCAGCTGAGATTAAAAACATTGGCTGCCGGCACCCAAAATAGACACCAGCGGCGGTAATAAGTTGTTTGGTAGATATGTTAGTTAAACGGTAGGTTAGATTTTGGGCCAAAAACTGTAACTTGTCTTCCAACTGACTAGTTTCAAGAGGTATTTTGGGGCACCCGACACGGATAGGTTAGGTTCGAAGGGGATGACGGGGGCTAGAGTGAGCAAGCGTAGCGAGCGAACGAAGCCCCCGTCATCCCCTTCGTGTTAGGTTTCTTTAAACTATGCAGACAGAAATAGGAGCCCCTCGCAGCCGCTCCGTCGACTTTGTTTTGGAGATCCAAACACCCTTACAAACATCCCCATAAGATTTTCATTCGTTTTTATTGTTAAAATGAAAGTGGGTGACGAATAGTCGACTCATGAAGAGTTTGAAGGGAATGCAGGCGGCGCGGCGCCGGCAGCCTGTTTGCCAACCGGCGCTGGCACTCATAATGGCAACCGGCGCCGGCACTTGTAATGGCAACCGGCGCTGGCAGCGGAGGCACTCCCTTTTCAATATTAAATTAAAATAGTGTCATAAAAAATCAATATGTTGTGATACAGTGGTATAATGAATGTTCGGAAACATAATACTTCGAACAAATGTTATTTCGGCTAAGTGTAACTACGGTAAAAAGTTTTTCGACCAAATGAAACGTCGGAGTAACGAAAAAAAACGAATTGATAATAGGTCAACTGATACAGTGGCAGACGTGACTTCGATGAAGTAAAAAAAAACGAAACGATAATAGTTGAAAAGTTTTAGGTGAAATGAAATTCGGTCAAATATTTTTCGACCTTATGATATACCTATCATCACATTCGCGCTCCGACGCTCGCTGAGGACGGACGTGCCGCAACTCGCGCTGCGTACTTTCTCGACGTGCTCGCTCACGAATATCGCTACGCCCCGCCGTAGTGTTCTCCACTTCACGACTATAAGTTCAAAAGCTGCCTTTTTCAAGGCGGTGGCTGAACGCCTATTTCTTTGTTAAACGCGTGTGCCCCTTCAGGGAAAATCCACAGTTTCGTGGTCCTCGGCTGATACTTTGCAGTGTTAACGAAACCGAGCGGGTGTTGACCCAATACACCAGCTGCGCCCCTTCAGGGCAAGGCGAAAATTGGAAGGAGCTAGTACCACCGGCCTTGGGGGGTCTCCTAGTCGACGCTAGCTCTAACCCCGTTCTCTCCCATCTAGCACTCTCTAGTATTGCACCTCACTAGAGACTTAGGAACCCGTTCGCACAATAAGACTGGCGACGGGATTACAAGCTTAGGGCTCACCAATAGGCACTCAACCTCCCTGTCTATACCCGACAGGGAGGGTTTTCACACACCCCCGGGCTCATCCACCCGGGGAATCGCGTTTTTTAAAAAAATTAAATTGTTAGGACTTATAGGCCGTTACTAAAAATAGTCGCGTACTTGTGCGCGCCGCGTTTTTATTAAGCCTAATTCCCATTTTTTACACACGGCTCAGGCATCTTTTCCGAGATGTCTGACGCTGTGTTATTAGCGTTCTTCCGGGAACTTTTAAAGGACCCCGAATTTCTCGCTAAATATGGCGCTCGTATTCCTAGTAGTGGGCCCATAAGGCACACTACTAATCCGTTATCGCCCACCTGCGATACCGACTTTGATTATTTCGGCGAAGGAGAGCCATTGTTCGACGAGAACAATGGCATTCCAAGCCTTTTATCGCTTCCGCCTTTCTCTCCCGGTCCATTGTCTCCGGAAACAATGGAAATTTCGCACCTGCACTCCGCAGCCGCGCCTTCCGCTAATTTAAACACCCCTTCCCCGTCCCTCCGACATGCTCCAGAGATGACGTCATCAATGGACACGTCAGAGCCCTTAGTCCCCGATTCCGATATTGAGTCCGAATCCTATTCGTCGGCTTCCTCTTCCTCAGAAGGCTACACTACCGTAGTCGGTAAGGGGAAAAAGCGTGCCCGCAAAAATAAGGCGACCTCCTCCAGCCAAGTCCCGGCTAAAACCCCCAAGACAAACGTTGCGACCCCCGCGTCGGCTGCTTCCCTTAGTCCCGTCCCGGCTACCTCCCCGCAGGCCAGTCGTCCTTCCTCCCCCCGCCCCGTCACCGGCTCGAAAACCTCGACTCCGAGGAAAGAGCCCTCTCCTCCGCCTCTGTACATTCAGGACAAGGCGAAGTGGACCGATGTGTCCAAGATGTGTGTTGATCGCAAGATCAACTATCTTAGTGCCCGCACCACCCAACAGGGCATTAAAGTCATGGTCCCCACGTCAAAAGACTTCCGCGATCTCACGCGTATGTTAAGGGAAAAAAGCGTGTCATTCCACACCTTTGCCCTTCCCGATGAGCGACTTATCAGAGTCGTTATCCGCGGCATCCCCAAGGAGATTGACTCCGACGCTATCCTCAGCGACCTTAAGTCGCAAAACATCCCCGCCTTGGAAGTCCACCGCATGCACCGCGGCCGCGGTGGCACCCCCTACGACATGGTCCTCGCAGTATGCGAGCCTTCAGACGAGTCTAAGACCGTCTATAATATTAAGACCTTGTGCCACCTGTCTGGCATAAGCGTCGAGCGCCCCAATAAGTCCGGTCCGCCTGGTCAATGTCACCGTTGCCAGCTTTATGGCCATTCACAGCGTAATTGTTACGCGAAACCCAGGTGCGTCAAGTGCCTGGGCGACCACGGCACTAGCGACTGTGAACGTCCTAAAGATAGGTCCCTATGTCTCGAGCCTCCCAGCTGCGTTTTATGCGGCGAGTCTGGTCACCCTGCGAATTATCGCGGGTGCGCTAAGGCGCCAAAACAGCGCAACCCTAAGCTGGCTAAACGCTCAGCCGACCGTCACCAAAGAGAGAGTCCCTCCACGGCTCCCCCTCTTTCTTCCCAACTCCCCGCCCGCCTCAGTCCCCAAAGGCCGTCCCCATGGAACGCGCTGAACCATCAGCAGGCGTTCCCCGCCTTAAGGCCCACTACCCAGTTGCCCCAGCAACAGCAACAAACCACAAGACCCCCAATCCCGGCTATCCCCGCCCTGATGAGCTCCACTATCCCCGCTCCCACTATAGTGCCAGCTGCTTCACAGGCTGCACGTAGTCCCCCAACATCACAGGCTGCCCCCGCACACACCCCCGCACCCGCCCCCGCACTCGCTCCCAGGCCAGCGCCGACAGCGGTTGCTCCCTCCACTTCCCTCTCGTCCACTAAAGTGCTCCTTAGGGACACGATCCCCAGCCTTATCCAAACCCTCTCCTCCTGCAATACGCAGTGGGCGATCAACATAGTCTCCGCTTGGAACGCCTCTCAAGGCGATCCAATCGCTCGCATCAATGTCCTCTGCGAACTAGATGACATAGTCATTTTCCTCATCCAATAAATTCCAATGGATACAGAAAGCTGTAGAATTAAGCCCCGATCCCTTAAATTAGGCTTCTTCAACGCTAACAGCGTTAACGGTCAACGAGATGAGATCGCAATCTTTTTGCGTGATCATCAAATTGACATCTTCCTAGTGCAGGAAACGTTTCTCAAGCCCCACAACAGGAACCCTGGAATTGCAAACTATAAATTAGTTCGCAACGACAGGACCCGTAGTAGGGGCGGTGGTACTCTCATCTACTACAAACGTTCCCTGTACTGCACTCCCTTAGACCCTCCTCCTGGTCTCCAATTCCTGGAAACTTCCATATGCAGACTAGGCATGACAGGACACCAGCCGATCACAATCGTCTCGGTGTATAATCCTCCCTCCAGTAATAAGATCCAACTCCGGAGCGATCTTAAAGCCCTCTTTGACCTCGGCGGAGGTTCCGTTATCATAGCGGGCGACCTCAATGCCAAACATCTCTCGTGGAGCTGCAACTCCAACAACCACGCGGGTCGTAACCTCGAAGAGTTGAGCCCGGAGCTCGAATTCGACGTTATCGCCCCGATGTGTCCCACTCACTACCCCCATAACCCTGACCATCAGCCCGATGTCCTTGACATAGCGCTTCTAAAGAACGTAAACCTCGGTCTACGCTCTATAGAGACGCATGAAGAGCTAGACTCCGATCACCGCCCCGTAGTCCTTCACCTAGGTCCCCGGGGTGGTCCCCCGGATCCTGGACAACCCGCCCCGACCAAAACTGTCACGGACTGGGGTAAACTAGAGGAGCGCCTCAAGTCTTCCTCGTCCGTTCACTTAGATTCCATCCCCGACGATATCGTTACGATTGCCGACACGATGGGCGCGATCGACTCCCTTACCAGTCACGTACAGTCCGTGGTGAACGAGTGTTCACGGCAGGTTCCAGCGGTGGACGAACACCGCTGGAAGCTGCCGGACGATGTGCGTGAACTGCTGACGGAGAAGAACGCATCCATCCGTGCCTATGACACTTTTCCCTGCGAAGCTAACCGCGCCCATATGCGTTCTCTACAGCGTGCTGTAAAGAAACGTGTACGGGAGGTTCGGGAAGCCCGCTGGGACAAGATGTTGAGCGACTTAGAGCCATCCCATCTGGCCTTCTGGCAATTACAACGAAATCTAAAATCCGATTGTGTAGCTTCAACTCCCCCTCTCAATCGTCCGAACCAAAGGCCGGCCTTTGAAGATGACGAAAAGTCCGAATGTCTAGCCGACAGTCTAGAAGCCCAATGTACTCCCAGCACCCAACCCGCAGACCCGGTCCATCTTTCCAAGGTGGATCGCGAGGTCGAACGTAGGGCCTCCCTCCCTCCCGATGAAGACCCCGACGATCCCTTACCCCCCATCACCGTAGACGAGGTCCACACGATAGTGAGGAATCTCAAACCTAGGAAAGCCCCCGGCTCAGACGGTATCACCAATAAGGTGATCAAACACTTTTCCGCCCCGCTCATAGTCCTCATGACCGCCATCTTCAATGGCGCTCTGAGTAATAACATCTTTCCGCAAGCTTGGAAACAAGCCACCGTTATCGGTATCCCCAAACCCGGCAAACCCAAGAGTGAGCCCACTAGTTACCGCCCCATCAGCCTTCTCAATGTATTTGGGAAAATCTATGAGCGTCTCATTTATATCCGTTTAAAAGATTTCGCTGACTCCCGTAAACTCATCCCCGACGAACAGTTCGGTTTTCGAACCCAGCACTGTTGCATTCGACAATTGCACCGCATAGTCGAACACATTAGCTCCCGTTTTATGCGCTCGTACAAAACGGGCATGCTCTTCTTCGACGTAGCGAAAGCCTTCGACAAGGTCTGGCACAACGGTTTATTATACAAACTGTACCAATTCAACGTGCCGGTCCGTCTCGTGCTCATCATTCGAGACTTTCTGTCGGATCGCTCCTTCCGCTATCGCCTAGAAGGCACCCTCTTGTCCCCTCACCCCATTCGCGCCGGCGTCCCTCAGGGCTCCGTGCTATCGCCCCTTCTGTTCACGCTGTACACCAGCGACATTCCCAAACGTGGCTTGGCCAAGTTGGCTCTCTTCGCCGACGACACGGCTATCTACTATTCCGGTAGGAGTCTCGATAGCATCTCTCGAACCCTTCAAACCGCAGCCAACACCCTCGGGGTCTGGTTCCGGAAATGGAGAATAGAGGTGAATCCCGAAAAGAGCGCAGCCGTTCTTTTCGAGAGACACGGTGATTCCCACACCCACATCCGTCCTGTCCTCATGTTCGGCAAACAGATCCCTTGGGAGATGAAAGCCAAATACCTGGGGGTTATCCTAGACCACCATCTGAGTTTCCGAGACCATATCAAAGCGGTGCGCGCTCGCGCCGCTTTCGCTGTCGGTCGCCTCCACAACATCCTTAGAGCGCGCAGTAAATTGTCACTTAGAAATAAGCTGAGAATCTACGTGACGTGCATCCGCCCCATCTTGACTTACGCTAGCGTCGTGTTCGCACACGTTAAGCCTTGTCGCTTCAATTCCTTCCAAACCCTCCAGAATCGAGTGTTGCGCAGAGCCGCGGCTGCCCCGTGGTTCATGCGTAACGTCCAACTCCATCTCGATCTAAAAATGCCAACCATCAGGCAATACCTCAAACGCATTTCCAAGCGTTACTTCGACAATGCCCCCCGCCATCCGAACCCCCTAGTCGCCGCAGCGGCCGACTACAGTCCCTCTCTCATAAGTAAAGTTCGCCGTCCCAGGCACACACTTTTAGAACCCGACGACGAAATAACCCTCCTCCAGGAGGCGAGTAAATCGACCAGCACACTACACAACGTCCGCCGCCGTCCGGCATACCGTCCTCGCCGACGAGGCCCGTCGCGACGTCCCACCGCCGCCGGTCACGATCCACCGAGCTCTCCCGTCGTAGAGCCGGTCGTCTCTTCAGACTCCGCAGTCACACCGATAATTCAGCCCTCATCAAGCTGTCTCCCCCCCCTATGTCCACGCCAGCAACGCCCTAAGCCGAGGTCCGAGTCCCACTAGGGGTCGCCCTTAGTGCTGTTGTTGCAGGTAGTCATGATGTTAGTGTAGTACAAGTAGTTAGCTTAGGTTAAGTATTTTACTTCCCCCCCATTGGCTGGAGACCCTTCAGGTCTCGCCAATAACTGCCCGGTTACGTAGAAACCGTCCCCTAGGACGACCTACAGCAGTCCAATAGAAAAAAAAAAAAAAAAAAAAATACCTATCATAAGGTCGAAAAATATTTCTGACTGGGTTACCACCCAGTGCACTACATTAGGTACGAAAAGCAATCTGTATGGATGATTAATCCACAACTGTTCTATACGTAATATTATAAAACTTTAGACTGATATCGGAACTTGCCTACCAAATGAATAAAACGGCATCAATGCTTTTAAAAAGGAAAAAAAAACATGAAAAAAAAAAACTAAAAATATTGGAGCGTGAAAAATTAAAAATTGGCAGATGTATTATCTTGAAAAAATAGTAAGCAACTAAAATTCGTTTTTTTTGGTAATTTTTTACTGACGTAGCAATCCCATATAAACGGTAGGTATTTATTGCATTAAGTACGGGCGTGGTTAAAATAATTTATTTGAACATAAAGCGATTTAATTCAAAATAGATTGTAATGTAATTTTGTTCCTAAAACAACCTAGTTTTGATATTAGTTAAAAGTTTTTCAATAACTGATATGTTGATGAAATAATCGCCTGTTGACACCTTACGTTTCCACCCTGTATACAGCGTGGTGCTACAATGGCGACATTAATTTAACACACGTGTAGTGCTAGTGGTCAGTAATCATATGAATAATAATTAGTGTCCGACCGAAGGTTCGGTTTCGGTTTCGGTTTCGGCCAGTTTCGGCCAAAAAATCTTGTTTCGGCTACAGTTTCGGTTTCGGCCAAAAATCAGCCGAAAGTTCGGCCGCGACGAAACTCAGTGTTCGTGAATTGTCGCGTGTCGTTCGGCTAACTTCGGGTGAGTTCGGGACTCGTGTGTGGTTGCCACCTGAGTTCGCCGGTCGGCGTGCGGCGTGCGGCGTATTAGTGTTGTGTTTTTTGATGATTTTTGACAAAGTTTACTGAATTTAGTGTAATTTATTGTAATTTTTGTTGATACTGACAATTGGGTAAATAATTCTTTACTACCAAATATCAAATACAAGATCTCAACAACAATAAATAAAAAATTAAAGATTAATTTTGGACATTGTGAACACAAATACACAATTAAGAAGTCTGTACTTGATGTGTAGGTGTTGATTTTTGTCAAAAAGTCTAAACATTTTTTATGTTGTATTGTTAATATTGTACACCTTAAATGAATTGCCAATTTCGTTAAAAAAATTCCATTATTGTCTTTTATTTAATTTAACACGAGTACATAAACTGTCTGTATAATGTAAAAAAGATACTAGATTTCACTATACAAGGGGGGTCCAAAGTAATCACCCGATGTTGTTTTGCTGTAATTTTTTTAGGAACGAAAATGTGTGGTTCTACTTGTGGATTATGTTCATTTAATTAGTTAGATTTTTTTCCATCAAGTCGAAAAAATCCAAATTTTTTCGAGAACGCCCGCGGCCTTACGGTTTCTGTAGACGGCGAGCGCTACAGAGCCATGATCAACGACTTATTCCTTCCTCAGTTGGATGAATTGGGACTGGAGGACATGTGGTTACAATAGGACGGAGCAACGGCGCACACTGCACGAGCCACAACCGATATTCTGAAGCAAGCATTTCTGCGGTGTCTAATCAGGCACGGGCTGGCAGATCACCCGATTTGACCGCTCTAGATTTTTTTTTGTGGGGTTTCTTTATGTCCCGGGTTTATACAAGTTTTTACAAGCCTCAGCTCTTGAAGTCCTCAAATAGAATATTCAACAGGAATGCGAGAACCTATCACCGGAAGTTCTGACACAAGTGATGGAAAGTGCCATCAAACGAGCCCGTATGGTGTCAATTCTGACGGCGGCCACTTGACCGATATAATTTTCTCGACTTGATGGAAAAAAATCTAATTCATTAAAATAAACATAATCCACAAATAGAACCAAACTTTTTTTTTCTTTTTTTTTCTAGGTCTTAGTTCACTTTTGTGACTCTGCAAGCCTCATAGGTAGGTAACTCCTACCAAACATTTTCATTCCTGAAAAAAAAATACAACAAAACAACATTGGGTGATTACTTTGCCCCACCTTGTACAATAGAATATATTTTTTTACATGTCTAAATAAGGTTCGGTTTCGGTTTCGGCCGAAACTGAGACTGTCGCCGAAGATTCGGTTTCGGTTTCTGTTTCGGCTAAAAATCCTGTTTCGGTCGGACACTAATAATAATAAAATAGTAAATTGAAAATTTAATTTTTCAAACCTTAACTTAAACTTAACCTAGCTTATTTATGATTAGTTACGGTTTACTCAGTTCGACGGTGCAGCGCCAGTTTGACTCGTGACAATACTGCGTGTTTAGTTCACGATTAAGGGCTCCGTTTGGATCCGAAACTAGTCGGGTAATTCCGAAAAATGCATGTGAGTAAACGAAAGTTATACTTAATACAAAAAAAAACCGGCCAAGTGCGAGTCGCACTCGCACACGAAGGGTTCCGTACAGGTGTGTACGGACAGCGCGTAAATTGGTACGCGTAGTCGGTTACGCGTACACAGAAATGCTTAGTTCGTACAAGGCTTAAGACAGGCACCTCCATACTATTACCACAGTGTACCTACTTACTACATACAGTGGGTCAACGCCCATACATTTGACAGGTCCTATGAAATGTCAAAATTGGTAACACTTGTCAAAGGGTTGTCACATAAAATAAATTACACAAACTTTATCAAACAAACGTCCAAATTAATTAACGTTTTATAGAAACAGTGACACGCAAAAAGAAAACCACGCATGCGTAATTTTGACGATTGACAAAATAATGCAAAGGTATGTAGCGGCAGTTTCGCCATCTTATCCTGGAATATTCTAACAATATTTAAAACTACAAATTTTGTCGAGGTTACAGTCGCAGTGGCTAACGCTTGCGGGGGTAGGTAAGAGTCATAAATTATTCGCAAGTCTAAGATGGAGTCATAGAAAATTACTTATTATTCATGGTTATTACTTCTATGGTTTTCGTGGGTGCTGATGCCGGAAATAAAGCCTAAGTATTCCTCGATAATAAAAGGCGGTCAAAAAAATTTACCACTTAAATGAGATTTGCCAGGTAAAACGTGGTCCCTATCTTGGTGTTTGAGAATTGATCTTGTTTTTGTAACCAGCGTCCCTGAAAATCATGGATTTGACACCCATGACAGCTAATTTGATTTTTTTTATGGCCGCCATCTTGCATATAGATTTTGACCTAATTTTCGGCATCAGCATCCCCGAAAACCATGGAAATGACACCCATGATGGTTAAATTGAAATTTTAATAGCCGCCATCTTGGAAATGGATTTTGACCTCATTTTCGGCATCAGCATCCCCGAAAACCATGGAAATGAAACCCATGATGGTTAAATTGAAATTTTAATAGCCGCCATCTTGGAAATGGATTTTGACCTCATTTTCGGCATCCGCACCCCAGAAAACCTTGGATTTGACATCCATGACGACTAATTTACTAATTTTCCTGGCCGCTATCTTGGATTTGGATTTTGACGTTATTTTCGGCATCAGTGACCCCGAAAACCATGAAATTAACACCCATGATGATTAGATGAAAATGTTGATGGCCGCCATCTTGGATTTGGATTTTGACGTTATTTTCGGCATCAGTGACCCCGAAAACCATGAAATTGACACCCAGGATGATTACATGAACATATTCATGGCCGCCATCTTGGATTTGGATTTTGACGTCATTTTCGGCGTCAGTGACCCCGAAAAACGTGGAAATGACTTCCCACGAACAATCATTTGAAAATGTATGTATGCCGCCATCTTGGATTAGTAAACAGACTTTATAATAAAATTCTCGTAATAGGTACACATACATATCAATAATAAATCAATATAATTTTCATCCCACCGATTCGAAAAGGACGACTTGGTTCGCCTTTAAGTGCGCCCAAAGGTGGTGTTTTCTATAAGAAACTTTTAGCGGGCAGGAATGAGTTTTTAATCCTCTTTATTTTCAAATTCAATTCAAAAAGTGCGCCGCAAATATCTTTGCCGCGCACTTTTCAAATTCAATTCAAAAAGTGCGCCGCAAATATCTTTGCCGCGAATTTTCCTCGCTACGCTCGGGATTCTACTCTAGAATCCCTCACTTCGCTCTGGATTCAAAAAAGCGCCCTCGCCGTAAAAATATTATTTTGCTCCCTTGTGATACAATCTACTATTCTATGAACGATATCAATCAAATTTGAAATCAAAAAGTGCGAGCCCTGGAATTTATGTCCCGAGTAGCCATACTGCTATATAACCTCCGCTCCTTCACCCCGCAACCCCCCGCACGATTGCTCTGTGACAATGTTCTACGTTGACCGACTGTAAGGAGTAAGATATAGGTAGACTGTGCTATTACTAAGCGTTTTTGTGTACGTGTAACCGACTACGCGTACATTGGAACGCTTAGTCCGTACACACCGTAGCATTATCGATAAAAACGGCAAAAAATCATGTCTGTTGTATGGGAGCCCCCCTTAAATATTTGTTTTATTTTAATTTAATATAGTTATTTTTAACGTGAATATATAACTTAATATTCTGTGAATATTTCAAGCGTCTACTTGTTGCCGTTATCAGTGTTGAGCAAAAACGAGCAAAAAAATTACGTTTGTTGTATGGGAGCCCCCTTAAATATTTATTTAATTCTGGTTTTTAGTATTTGTTGTTATAGCGGCAACAGAAATACATCTGTGTAAATTTCAACTGCCTAACTGTCACGGTTCATGAGATATAGCCTGGTGACAGACGGACAGCGGAGTCTTAGTAATAGAGTCCCGTTTTACCCTTTGGGTACGGAACCCTAAAAACGAAGTAACTAATAAATAAAGTAACCAAATTGGTGTAACTCTGTGCAATAGATTCATTCATGCAGCTATTACTTAAAAGCTGGTTGCCGCTTCGAGTAGAACACCAATCAACTGAAAAGTAGCTGGTTACTTTACTAGCCCTACCCTTGTGTCAAATAAATGTCGGCATTGTAGCGCTACGCTGTACCTGAAAACTTGAATGTTAAATTGTAATTTGAACAATGTATGAACAGTTGTAACAACTGCAACAACTAATCTTGTGCTTACTATAGGTAATTAGTTCCTGATATTGATTAAGTACACACCTAACCTCGGACGAGCTATTTGAGGTATATTCAGAAATTACGGAAAAAGTATGAAAAATATCGTTTAATAACTTATAAACAGGTATGTTGCCTTATTAAAATCATTTAAAATCTGTTTTCTGAATGAAATCTGCTAATGGTTTTATGTAAAGTTCTACATTTACCAAAATATCGTATACCAATTTTTTAAATTTACATAAAATCAACTTTTTGATTGGATTCGCGTGATATTTGATATTCTAATCATTATGAACCGACATCGGGTTTTATAAAAACATTGAATTGGAATTCAACTCATAATTAATACCAATACCAGCAGTTATTCGGCTTTGGTTGCTTTTGCAAAGGCCTTTGTACAAGTGGATGATTTGAGGCAACGTTGCCAGATTTTTGTTTTGGCAAAGCGGTATTTTGAAACTTTTAGAGTAAAATATCGGGATTTTTTCGTCGAAAGCGGGACGTGGTAAAAAAACGTATATATACAAGGTTAGTCAGAAAGGGGGTACTAATCCGAAAGGGTGTTAAAGTACACATAATAATGAGTAACTTTTGTTCTACAACTTTTCCCAAAAGTCAATAGTTTAAGAGAAATAGTTGTTCAAAATTCTCAAAAAAAAAACTCTAAAATCTATCTATCCCCAGTTATGATCAGCTGTGTTTACATTTTAGGTCATATTTGGGGTCATGAATTAGAAACCCCATTTTCTGAATTTGTAACTAAAGCAGGGATGACGAATTTTTGAAAAAACTAAAATGAAAATCATTTTATTTGGAAAAAAATTTATCGAATTTTGAAATTTTAACACTTGCTTTCAAACAGTCATCAGCGATACTATAAGTGGGCTTCGGATTAGTACCCCCTTTCCGACTAACCTTGTATATATAATCAGTAGTATTTAAATACTTATCTTTTTATTTGAGTTTTAAATTATGCTTACATGACAATAGATAGCAAAAATAGTCCTAGAAAATGTACTTTGATGAAAATACGTTACTTTAATAATAACTGTCTGGTTTACCCTATAGTTAGGCAGTTGAGTCGTCAGAGGAATATAATTATGAACCACATTATATAATTAAGTAAGAATTATTTATAAGAATGACTTATAAATAATTCGAGTAATCCCCGAAAAGCGGGAATGAGCCTGTCCCGCGCGAAACATTTAATTTTGATTTCATAATCGGGACGTTCCGCCAAAATCGGGAAGTCTGGCAACGCTGATTTGAGGATACTATATATTTTAAATAATTGCTCACAAAAGCGAGATTGATGTAGTTACTTGCATTTATTATGAATATTTTTGATAAATTCTGTGTTTATACTGTTGCTATTAAAACATTTGTTTGATATGAGCTAGCGGCTGCTGTTGCTCGCTAGGTTAGTCTGTTGGTGCCTGATGATATGCATGGCGTTCTAAATAACTAGGGTTTCTGTTTTCTCGACATATTCTTTTTCTCGAGTCTCGAGAATTCTCGAGCCCGATTTCTCGGGTCTTTCGAGGAATTTTTAAAAACCTTAAAAAACATCTTATGCCTAGTTTCTGGTGTACTCTTGAACGTAGTTTATCTGTTCGATAGCGTTATTGGTTCGATAAACTGATACATTACGTTTCTGGACACCCCAGTCAGAAGATGATCTTAGCTCAAACTTCAGTTTACTTGACTGACCAATTTGGGGCGTTTATCGGTTCTAGAACTTTATTTGTCGTTTTACATCATATTAAATATAACAAGAGTATTTGGAGTTTTATTATTAGTATTTTATTTTGGATAGTGAGTTTTGGATTCCCAGCGAAATGGACTCGAGTTGTTCATCGGAGTCTGATTAGGAAGTGCTGGAGGCTCATCATCATCTTCCTGCCATTATCCCATGTTACTTGGGGTCGGCGCAACACATTCTCGTCTTCCATTCCGTCCTGTCAACCGTCATGATATCATTGGAAGTGCTGGAGGCTATTTTAAATATATCAGTACTAATAAAAGGCATCGAAGAAATCCATCCGAAATGTTCACGGATGAAGAGTTTAACATGAGAAATAAAATTTAAACGAGGGCTCTATGATAGGTATACCTTTGTGAAATAACCAATCCTGCCCTAGATAGAACCCATTCATTTACACCATAAATAAACTTTACTGCCCAATATTATAAATTACAATAAAAATTAAAATATTTTGGTTTAATCGTTTTATTGTGTTGTTGCTATGATGAAAAATAACAAAGAGAAAATATTGTGATTTAAATTTTATATTTTATGTATGTAATGGTTCGTTCGAAGAGGAGATTTTCATTTAAACCTGGGGCTTACCTGCAAATAGTTGTAAAGTTTAAGGCGAGGAAAACATATTAGCAGGGCTTCAAAAAGAACACGCACCTCCCAAGCGGCACACGCTGTCAGAGTGTGCCGCTTGGGAGGAGCCGCGCCGTGCCCTCATCTCAAGAGTAGGCGGTGACCTGTCGCTGTCGGCCGTGGTCGAGTCCATGGTCGACAGCGAGGAGTCCTGGGATGCGGTGGTGTCCTTCTGCGACACGGTCATGTCGCAGAAGGAGGATGCGGAAAGGGTGAGGGAGATCACCTCCACTCATCCGGTCCGCAGCAGACGCACCGGGCGTCGGCGGAGGGCGCCCTCTTCCAGCCCCCCTAAATGGGTCCAGGGGCGACGGACTTGGGGAAGTCTGTCGCCCCCCACACGTCAGGACCCGAGGCGGCGGCGCGAAGTGTTCCAAGCGCGCCCCTCTTAGACGGCGCGGGGGGAGTCTAACACCTCACTCCCCCCGCTAACCCGAGGAGGCCCGCCGTGGCGGGCCGGCACCAGCCGGGGGTTGCGGAAGTATCATAAGTTCCCGCGACCCTCGGCGCAGGTGTGAGACGGGGTGGTTTTTAGTCAGTAAGAGTCTGACAGACCCCTCCGCCCACCCCAGGGTGCATGACGAATTCCACGCCGAAAAAAAAAGGCCGTGTCTAAGATGGAGCGCACGAATTCAAGTAACAGAGATATAGAGGGATTCTTATACTCCTCTGGCTCTCACATGCACACGATGGAACACAGTAAACTGCTAGGCGCCGGACTTTAATCATGTGAGGGTGGTAGCTAGCCAGGCGAGCCGTATAGATGCTACCACGGAACGTGGTGGGTTTTGCTGAATCTTATAACCAAACACACCAAATCCTGTTCTTGAGTTTTACCCGGCGTGTTATTGCCGGCGGGTTACTGCGGCCAACGAACGCGAACTAAAAGAGCGAACATGACGCAAAACAAACCTGGCGGCGTAACTCGCCGGGTAAAGCCGCCAGCGCCGGTGGCTTTGGTGTGTAGAGGCCTTTACAACACGCGTCTATTCCCAGCGTGCGGTGAGGAAGTTCTATTTTGTAGCCCCGCACGGGGAAAAAAAAAACTCTCTAGTTTGTTAGGTTCATAAAACACCTTGTTATTCCTACAGTACATTTACGCCAAGTCTTATGTAGTTAATTTTCTCGTAACCATGTTATAAGCTGACTCATAAATAAGTAAGTCATATTTATGCGCCTACCTTCCATACAGTTATTAAACTCTCCGATACTACATTGTGAATTTATAATGTAAGTTTTAATTCCCGCTCCAATAATATGCTTAAGTAAATAATTCCTGAAGGGATGCGCCCGTTTACCTAAAAAGATTAATGGGGGTAAGTTATGCATAATTTATGTATGATAGGTATAGCAATTGTTTTATCAAATTTATTATGTAGGTGTTGGAAACCGTTTTTACATTTATTAGGTACACAATATAACATCACGCCTGTAGTCCTCGAAACGTTGGGTAGCGGTGTACTCCTGACTGCTACTGAAAAATTCCAAACGGAAAACCCCAATAACACTTTGCACGACCTGGGGGTCGAACCCAAGATCTCAGGCTCAGCAGTTATTTATTTATTTTACTTTAAATAGAACGGCCGAAACCAATTACACTACTTAAAGATATTGCAAACTACACATAAGTAACACATTCATACTTTCCTCTCACAATACTTCATACATTCCGACAAAATCGTCTTCCATGCATCCCCAAACAAATCAAGGTCTGGGTTTGAATCCAGGAGAGCATTAAGCGCAGTCAGTGTCCGGGGTATGGGTGACTGAGAGTGTGCAACAGTTCGACATGAAGGGACTGCTAATAATTTATGTCTCCTGCTACGACAATAATTATTAGTTGTGCTTGCGACCACTAAACCAGGCATATAATTTAGGTATATACTGAACATAAATTTTAATAGTGTTGTTACAATTATAAAGCATGTAAAGTTGTATATCTCATCATTATCCTGCTGTCCTTATCCCAACTTATTTGGTATCGGCGCAGCATATCTTTTTCTTCCATACATCTCTATTAACCATCATCTTAGAAGACACTCCCTTTCTAGCTAGGTATAACATATAATATGATATATATATATGATGATATTATATATATATATATATAATATCATCTTTCACACTTTCCATCCATCATTTCTTTGGTTTTCTCTACTCCACCATCCACATTCATACTCAAAACTTTTCACACGACATTCCTTCTTCTTCTTTCTCATTCCTTCGTATCATCCATGACAACCGGTTTTCACATAATTTCTCAGTCACCGGCGCCACATTCAGACTTCCTCTTACATACTCATTTCTAATTCCATCCGTTCAGATAACATCGCACGTGTGCATAGAGTTATACGCTACGCACCTTAAAACAAAAGATCGAAAAATTATCTCGTCTGGTGTTGTTTCATCTATAAAATAAGAAGAATATACCTACTACAGTTATTACCAGTGATCAGAAAAAGGTGAGCTAATTTACCTAAACTTCAAAGAACACACACAAAAAGTGGAGACTTCCCTACGACAACATTTTTTTTCGGGAAAATTGTCCCGGGTTTCGGGACATCACTAAAGTACATTTAATAATAATGTTATGAATACAGAAAGCAATTGAATTCGTTTCCTGTTTTTTTTTTCAAAAATTTAAACAAAACCAGTTGACACGTTTTTTTTTGTTTTCAAAAAAGTGATTTTTTATTGTTTTCAAAAACGGAGATTGTGTTTTATTTTTGAAAACAATAAAAAGCGTGACTACTGGTTTTGTGTAAATTTTAAAAATTAGAAAAAAAATGTTGTCGTCTCGAAGTCTCCACTTTTTGTTTCTATTCTATGAAGTTTAGGTAAATTAGCTCACCTTTTTCCGATCACTAGTTATTACATATATTTTTTCAGTGGATATTGGATTAGTTAGATAGTTCGAACAATTATTTATTCTTTGTATAAACGAATTCATTTTCAAATTCAGTTCGTTTGACGATACATAATCATCAGCCCTTTGCTCTCTTACCTGTGGCCTCTTCCCAAAATGAGAAAGGTTAGGCCTTAGTCCACCACGCTGCCCTGCGTGAGGGTTTATGGACCACACACGGCATCGAGAACTTTATAGAGTCATCTTGTGCAGGTTTCCTCACTGTTTTCCTTGACCGAAAATGCAATTGATAATCTGAATGCGAAAAATCAGAGCTGCGGGCTGAGATCAAACTCAGACCTTCTTGAATGGAAGGTAAGCATCCAACCGCTAGGTATATTTATTTCGTAAACACAGCCTGTAGCATACTTTAAATTATAAGTACACTTACTAACTTACTTTAAACAATTTCATGAAGCCAGATTCAATAAAAAAATCCACGTTGCTTTTATAATTTTTTGAAAAACTCAAAGCTCAAATTCATTTGCTAGTTGATACGTGAATTTCGTACTTTTACAGTCAAGAGAAAATGTTATGAGGTTTATTAATCTGAGGGCATTTTCCGTACGTTGCTTTTAGTGTGATGAAAGTTGTTGCGAAAGTCCCCCGTGCCGTGTAAGTCCATTAAGCAAATGGAAGTAACGGAAATAAGAGCTCGTTTTTAATTTCGTTGTCATGTAAATACGGGATATTAATAATGTGCCTCCTGCTTTATCACTCTTTGTTAATTAAAGCTTTCGGAATATTAAAAACGTTGTAACATTAGTCATAATGTGTGTTGACACCTTTGTAAATATAGGTAAGAACTTCTTTATACCGGGTGTAAGGCGCGTTGCACCGAAAACTTAAACAGCGGATCATTTTTAATTCTTCTCTCCATTATTCTGAATTCTTCTTCTTTTTCGAACGAACAATTTAAGTTTGTATGTACGCGTGTATACTAAATTAAACAGCCTCCGACCGAGGAATAGTTTGCGGCAAAGACTGCGTTGTCCGTGGATTGCATCAAGTCATCTTTTGTGCAGGTGTTTGGGCAGCACGAATAAGTGAAATTCTCAGAATTTACCGAATTCATGGGATATTCTAATTTACTTATTTTTAACAGTAAGTATTTCAATAAATATTGTAAGACTTTAACAGGACAGTGTAAAGGACAGGTTACCGAGAATTTCAACAGTGGATTCAGTCCAGTATTAAGAATTGAAATGGAATGTAAGTGTACCGAAATCAGAATTTACAGATAAAAAAAACTGCAAACATTCACATTTGCAAAATGCGTCGTATTCTATTACATTTAAGGGCTAATTTTTACCAACATCGGATAATTTCATATGAAAAATATGTTACACGTTTTGACATTTCTATACAAGGTTAGTCGGAAAGGAGGTACTATTCCGCGGGCCACTAAGTGTGACTGATGACTGTTACAAGGCAAGTATAAAAATTTCATAATTTGATAATTTTTATTGTCAGGATGATTTTTGTTTTAGTTTTCTTAAAAATTCTTCATCCCTCCTTTAGTTACGAACTCAATAAATGGAGCTTATAATTTGTGACCCCAAATATGACCTAAAATGTGATCGCGAATGCGCGAAAATGCCGCATGTGGCAGAATAAGTCTGAATTGATAACTTTGTAAGACCATACGTACCATGTTCTAGCAAATAAATTATTTGAATTTGAATGATTAAGAGCCCAAATACACGTCCGATACTTACCTCCGATAGTCGGTTCCGATATTCTGATCAGACTATCTGAAGGCCTCCGCGTCACACATTTGTATGAACATGAATTACACGTACGATCAGACTATAGGATCGGATGTCAGAATCGTGAGCATCGTCCGGGCGTCGTCGTCGTACAGAAAAAATCGGACACGAAAATCGCACGTGTATTTCATGAATCCGATCAGATAGTCGGATCCGGCTCCCGGAAGCAACTATCGGACGTGTATTTTGACCCTAAGGGCTCCGAATCCAGTCGGTTAATCTCGAAAAATGCATGTGAGTAAACTATAACTAATCATAAACTGTATTGCTTGTTTAAAACATAGAGATACTATGAAATAAAATCATCAATCAACGTGATTGTTCAGAGATTTAATATTTTCACTTGACTTCTACCTTCTTAACTAACTACTAACATTATAAGTACTTCCTAACTTATAGTTTTCCGGGAATGCCTTTAGGTTTCTTATATTTCCTTCAGTAGCCGCCTACAACCGCGCAGAAAGATAAATACAAAAAACGCCTTTCCTTTAGTTTCAGATTAGCATGAAAATGTAGTTCTTCTTCTAAATACCAGCGTTGTCCCGGCCTATTGCCAAGTTCCAGCATTTTTGCTGCGAGGAGTAAGTACCTATATCACTATAGTTTTTTTTTGTGCAGGCTTCAGTGCTCTTTATACACTTTCAACGTAAGGTGAGTCCTAGGAATTATCTTCAAAACGTTACTATGTAAAAAAAAAACTGAAATCCTAATCCTAACTTTAATATTATAATTGCGAAAGTAAGTTTATTTGTTTGTTACTTTTTCACGCCTAAACCACTGAACCCATCATCCTGAAATTTTGCATATATAATACGTTGTCGGGTGTACAGAAACGGACATAGGGTACCTTTCATCCCGAAAAAAAGTACTGTTCCCGAGGAAAACTACAATAACGTTCTTATATGGCGTCACGTATCTTTCGAGTCATGATTGAATTATATTATCCCGAAAAATACGGAATACGCGATAAACATCCACGCGGGCGACGCCGCGAGCGACCTCTAGTGTATCATAAAGCTATTTGACGGTTTTAAATTATGTCATCTACGTTTTTTTGATAGCATTCTCCTTACAGCTACAATTTACGAAATGACCGCTATGTCAGGGGCCTAATTCTCCTAAAATAAATTGTTTCCAAACGCAATCGAACCACAACCGTCAGTCAGTTTTTGTTTTCGAAAATTTTCAAAATGATTGATGTTGTTTTTTGTGTCAAACAATAAGACAGCTTTTGAAATTGAGAACTGTCTGAATGAACGGTTCGGCTTTGGTTCGGTTGTGATTTTTCAAGATTTATTTTAGTAGAATTAGGCCCCAGGGCAGGACTCATCTTTTGTTGAACAGAGTTTAGTTGACTATATATGTGTCTTATGGATGGTTATAGTAGTTTGGAATAGCGTTAAGCTTTGCAGCTGCTGAGCTGCAGAATCATTAGGGAAACTAGGGTTTACATTATAGTATATACAGGTAAAATGCCGCTGCTCATCCACCTGATCTAATTAATACCTTAGGCGAGATTTACACTAATGGAAAGGGATGTGATGACCTATTTTCATCTAGAAACACGCAACTAAGTAGGTACATAGACATGAAGTTATTACGCAATAAATATAGCTATGTAAAAGGTAATAAAAATGGCTGCGCGGTTACTAATCAACATTTTAATGTAAACGAATTTCTGTCAAACAAGATACTTGCATTTTTTTCCCGTTGTTAAATCTTGTTTAGGCGGCCACTTGATAAGTGAGCCTTGGGAAGGAAGACCACTTGAAGGTAACTTTTAAATTACGTCTCCGCTCCCGCTAACTTATTTACTCCTTATAAGAAGAAACAAAATATAATTCCACTTTTCAGGTCAAGAGATAATGGCCTTTGATAACAGCCTGAAAAAGCTTTCCGCTGTTTTGTTTCTTTTATCTTCAAGTTTCTGTGAAGTTTTCCACAAAAATTATAACTTGCGAGATTAAATAAAGAAGTTTTAATAAATTGCCCAGGGTTAGCTAGGATTAAGGCTTAGGTGAATCTAATTTTTCATTTTTGAGAAGTACCTATGGTGAGATTAAATCTTTAAAATTGTTTTGGAGGTACGATTCGTGAATAGGTAACGCTTAGATTTAGTGTAAAAGTTTCCTTTTGCTCCATTTATTTTATGTTCATTGTTGCAGACGCTGTGGTTTACCCAACCACATAAATATAAAAGATGATAAATAGATAAAGACCGGAATATTCTTTTAGTTTCTAGCATACAACCTAATATTGTCGTCATGTCGTCGTCAACTTCTGTGATGTACAGCTGTATGTTAGACACGCAATTCAATTCAAAACAGCCTCTAGAACCACTTAAATTGATAGCTGCAAAACTATCAGAAATAAACTATCAAAAATCACGAATTCATGAACCCGAGTATAACGTGCTTTGTTCAATAGCATTCAGTATTTCAGATAGAGTTGTTTTTAATACCGTTACCAACGCTTTCGGTTGATTGATTCAAAAAGTCTAAAAAGGGAATACAAAAAGAAAAAAATCGTTGGTTGTTTATTTATGTTGGCTATTTCGCATACAAGCTTAGTTTTAGTATGTACTAAACCTGAAAATAGTTTGTTCAGAATCGCTAGGAGAATCGATTGACATATTCTTTACACCACATTTTTTTTTCATAAATTTCAATTTTGTTAAATGATGAAATCAGGCGTTACTTTGCGGAAATCCATGACATACAGAAATGCAAATAAAATATCTAGCTTTAATTCCGCTGAACAAGATCGCTAGTTTGGATGCAGTATGCAGCACCACCCTCCCGCCCACAAGTATACATGCAGAAAGAGTGAAAAAATAATGCAACCTGCAAACAAACCAATACACAACACGTGTTCCGCCCCTGCACATCCTCAGGATACGTTGACTCCTCGACCGCTAGGACGCGAATAACGTGTTGCGCGAAACACAGTTGACGGGAATAGACACCATGAGGCTTGAGACGGTCCTCTCGGTCAGTTTCCGTGTATTAGACAACCCCTGCATAGCACATCTCAGGCATTTCACACTTTTTTAGGGAACTTAGAGATTTACTAGAGAAGGCGTAACTTGGAGATTTACTAAAAAAAAACATATTCTGGCAGTTCTGACGAAAATCTTGTTGGGGTGTCTCGGTTTTCGTATAAAGTAAAAGTAAGGTTGTATAGTAAAGCATATTGCGTCATAAGCTATAACTATACATATAGCACGACGTTCACACTATACGCTATGTCGCAATCCAATCTACTATGTTTAGCAAGTTATTTGACGGTGATCCGTCGGGCGATGGACAGGGTAGAAGTGAAGGGCGGGGGTCGGAGAATCGTGCGGTATAGCTCTGAGAATCGCTCAAGTTTATCGCGTACAGCAAGCCAATACTTTATAGCATAGCGTTGTGTGAACGTGTCCAAATAAAATGTATACTGAGCGATATCGTTGTGCTATAAAATGTTTGCTATATGCTATACAAGGTTAGTCGGAAAGGGGTACTAATCCGCGGGGCACTTAAAGTATTACTGGTAACTGTTTTAAAGCAAGTGCTAAAATTTCAAAATAAATCATTTTTATTTCCATGTAAAATGAATTTTATTTTAGTTTTTTCAAAAATTCTTCGTCCCTGCTTTAGTTACGAATTCAGAAAATGGAGTTTCTAATTCGTGACACTAAATATGACCTAAAATGTTATGACAGCTGATCGTAGCTGAGGATAGATAGATTTTAGCACATTTTTTATGAAATCTTTGAACATCTATTTCTCCTAAATTATTGACTTTTGGGAAAAGTTATAGATCAAAAGTTACGTATTATTATGTGTACTTTAACACCCTTTCGGATTAGATTTGTGTACTATAGCGTAGTCTGAACTCCGCAGGTATAAAAATAACATTAAATATGCGCGTATGTTGCAGTACTCCTCGCCATTTCGCAGTTTCACGCCCTGCAGCCAACTTCACAAAGGTTATTATGCAAAATTTGTGCCAAAACGCATCCCTCTGTGTGCAGTTTTGGTGGCGGAAGCCGTGGCCTTTTATTTACTTGCCACCCGGATGCAATTGCAATTGTGGTCTGAAATTCCGCATGATAAATTGTCAACTGATTTCGGTTCAATTTGCTAATTAATGTTTGTGAGTGATTTCCACAATACGTACGTAATATGTATCTGATTTCGGAATTATTCGAATGTTTGCGTTTTATATGTTTTCGTTTGATGTATTTTTGCAATATTATAGTTTAATCTATATATATAAAAATGAATTGCTGTTCGTTAGTCTCGCTAATATTCGAGAACGGCTGGACCGATTTGGCTAATTTTGGTTTTGCAATATTTGTGGAAGTCCTGGGAAGGTTTAAGTGGTGGAAAATATGGAAAAGTTGTGAGGAAAATAGTAAAAACAACAATTTAATTTTCCCATACAAACTGTTCCTAGCTGTCAAACATTTGATGTTCGTCCCGTCAGTACGGTAAACTCCGGTCCCCTCAAATTAAAGCACATACTAATTTTATTATGGGTTTCAAATCGACAACATATGTCCACAATATTCGGATTACCGCGTATTTAGATTTAAAAAATGCAAATTAGTGTCACTATGACAAAGAATCGACATATTTGCTGTCAGAAATTTATTTTGAGATTAAACTTTGAAAGAGATAAATCATGATTATGAAATCAAATAATAGAGTTTCTGGTTAGAAATAAATATACACGTGTTTGAACGTTTTTGTGAATTCAACCCCGAAGCGGGTGAAATAATAATGGTTGAAGGTTTTTATGAAAAATCTGGTAATTTTGAAGTAAGAAGCACGGAATTAAAATTGTTTAGTCTTCTGGTAAGGAATAAACATACATGCGTTTGAGGTTTTTTTGGAAATTCAAGTGTGAGGACCAAATTTGGAAAATCCATGCTTCGTACATGGACAACTGTATGTGGCTTATTTGTGTATGTGTTATTCGTGTACACACGGCTACACATCAAGCTATACATAACCAGTTCATCTTGGCGTTGCTTTGTATAATCTTTTCGCACAAGTAACGGTCAGCTTATACTGGTTTTGCGTAGCTTGAAGTGTAGCCGTGTGTACGACGGAAAAACCAAAAATATTGTGTATCCAAAAGCACTCCAATAAACAGACTTTAAAACTAAACATTTTTTTTTCTCTAAGTGGCATTGCAACGCATGCCGGGTACAGCTAGTCATAAATAAAGGTGTAATCATTACAAGAATTCACCGTAATACTTACTGTAGGTACTGGCTTTTTTGTACGCTTTTTAGGGTTCCCTACATAAAGGGCACCGACAGGACCCTATTACCAAGCCTACGCCGCGCCGCGCCGTTTGTCCATCCGCCCGTCCATCCGTTCTGTCTGTCACAGGCTTGTATCTTTTTAATCATAATAGGTAGCCATTTGAAATTATACTTAACATACAATCTCCTTGAAAGAAAATGATTTTGTTCAATGTTTTTTATTCCTGCTCTATCTTAGAGACGGTAATAAATACAAGCGTGAAACTTGGTATAATAAATAATAATAATAAATATTTGGGACATTTTTTACACAGTACCATCTAGTCCCAAACTAAGCAGAGCTTGTACTATGGGTACTAGACAATGGATAATAATACATACATACTTTTTTTTTTGCAAATCATACCTACTTATAAAACATAAGAAACACCCAGACCAACACAAACCACCGAGCTCTCCCGTCGTAGAGCCGGTCGTCTCTTCAGACTCCGCAGTCACACCGATAATTCAGCCCTCATCAAGATGTCTCCCCCCCCTATGTCCACGCCAGCAACGCCCTAAGCCGAGGTCCGAGTCCCACTAGGGGTCGCCCTTAGTGCTGTTGTTGCAGGTAGTCATGATGTTCGTGTAGTACAAGTAGTTAGCTTAGGTTAAGTATTTTACTTCCCCCCATTGGCTGGAGACCCTTCAGGTCACGCCAATAACTGCCCGGTTACGTAGAAACCGTCCCCTAGGACGACCTACAGAAGTCAAATAGAAAAAAAAAAAAAAAAGACCAACACAAACACTTATGTTCATCACATAAATGTTTGTGTCCTGTGGAAATCGAACCCACGACCTCGTGATCAGCAGTCCGACACTCGAACCACTAGACCATACTTGAAATTGTAGATTGTAGTGCATACTCTATTGTTAGTCAATGATTTTTAACAACAAAATAATAAAAACAATTATTTTACAGACATGTGGTGGTACGGAACCGTGCGTGGGTCCGACTCGCACTTGGTCGGTATTTCATAACTTTTTTCATTATGGATGTAATAAAATAAACAAAAAAAAACAAAATTCTATTTTATGATGTAGGTACGCAGAGTTTGACAAATCGTGATTTTCACAAATAACTGTAGTTTGAGTTTGGTTTCCATCATGTATGAGCGCATGGAACGCATAGAATTTTGTAATATAGTAGAGTATTGTTTGAAGGACGTATAGGATTTATTGTAGCTTCGGCATAGAATTCCAATCAAAAATCTAATCAAGGGATACCAGTTTCGTTTTAAAAATATTTTGACCGACTTCAAAAAGGAGGAAGTTCTCAATTCGACTGTATGTTTTTTTTGTACGTTTTTTACGCGATTATTCCGTCAATTATGAATTGATTTTGATGATTCTTTTTTTTTGGTAGGTTACACTTTAGAGCTGACCCCATTTTTTTTTCAAAAACATAAACAATAGAAAAACTGAAAAGAGTAAAATAATTACCATAATTATTATAAAATTAACAGTTTCAGAAGTCGGTGCCTTCAATGTGGTTCAGCGTGGCTTAGCACCGAATTCTGAAACTGTTAATTTGATAATATGGTAATTATTTTACTATTTTTAGTTTTTTTGAAGACGGTTTTACTTTAATTTATTTTTTGTTTAAAACAATCATTTGCCTCAATGCCTCACAAATTTTAGAACGATTCTTAGGTTTTAATTGGCTGTAAAATAGCTAATTTTAGTTCCATATATGATGCCAAATAATAATCATATTAAGTAGGTTATTGCTAGAGCGTTGCCATAACAGTACCTAGTATTAATTTGCTTCGCTAACCGCACCCCTGTTTCTGTCACCTCATTCCCTAAATTAATGACAAATAGAGTCCCACCTAGCGCCTCTAAATGTCACGGGGCGGTGTTTTCGATGGCTAATTGACTCCGTTAACCCTTTGTTAGTGATGACGTTTGTAATAGGCCAGTTAACCCATTACATGTTACACGCGAACATGTTGCGATGGATCGCTGCTAATTATCGCTTTGTCAAAAATGCCCTTTCTTTGTTATTTTATAAGTTTGCGTAACGTTAGGCGCTATATTAGAGTATTGTATTAGAAATTGTCATTCAGGGTTTATAAAAAACTAGCCTTTGCCCGCGGCTTCGCTCGCGTTAATTAAACTCTCAATCACCATAGATAGATAGAAGGATATACTTTATTGTACACTAAAAGAAATAAAACAGTAGGAATACACATGATAAAGAATAGTACAAATGGCGGTCTTATCGCTTAAAGCGATTTCTTCCAGACAACCATTGGATTGAACACCGTAATTATAGACGCAATAGATAAGACAATTAAGTGTCGTCCTGGGACGATGGGCGGTACGCAACCGGTAAGCTCGAAAAAAATCGTAACACACTACTAAAGTTTCTACATATAATAATATAATTAAATTGTGATTCGAAAGACTCTATTAAACGTTATTGTAGTTTTCCTCGGGAACAGTACTTTTTTTCGGGATGAAATGTACCCTATGTCCGTTTCTGTACACCTGACAACGTATATGCAAAATTTCAGGATGATCGGTTCAGTGGTTTAGGCGTGAAAAGGTAACAAACAAACAAACTTACTTTCGCATTTATAATATTAGTAAGGATCAGGAAGTAAGGAAAGGAAGTAAGGATTTCTCACACTACTGTTGCGAAATTATCGTGATGTACTATTTAAAAAGAGGGGTGCGTGAAAAGAGCCTCTACGAGTGACGATACTTAAGTACGTACGGCGCACCCTGGGCAGTCAGCCCCGCTACCATCCTTGCTGACTGGCTAATCTTTTCACCACGGTATGAACTATTCTCGTATAGTTCGTGCCGACACGATAGAAGAAGATTTAATAAGAGTATCCATTGAGTTTCTTGCCGGTTCTTCTCCATAAGACCTACCTTTTGGAACCTTGCACCTAGTTTTGACGTTTTAAAAGCACCTGTAATTTGGTCTACTTGAAATAAAAACGTTAACTTTGACTTCGTATTATAAAATGGCGACGTCTTACGTGTACTTGTGAATACTTTTGTAACAGTTCATTTTACGCCTCGTAAAATATAACATAATATCAGGTCTGGTAATAAGTACCAACATAATACATGGGAATCATGTTTTACGACATATTTTATGCTCTAGCTTCTTTCATTTTACGCTCAAGAAGATAATTTATGTTATATGGAAAACATATTTTAGATTTATAAGAAGTTACTGAAGGTAAGTTGTGAAGCGATTTGACAAATGATATTTTCTTCTTATATCATACTGATTGGTTACGTATCATAATACCTACGTTTATTCTAACTATTTTCAACTTAACTACGGTTCATTCACATATGTTCATAACGCATAATGGACGACTCAACTACAGTTTAACTTACCTAATCTTGATTAAACTAAATTAATTGCACTAACGAACGATTCAACTATGTATGAAATACCTAATGGACGACTCGCCTACAGTTTATTAATACTGATAATTAGACAATGGTGAAAACATTTCTGCGAGCAACTTGGAAATAGCGCTCGCCGGCCGCTGCCGCGGCACCGCTCGCTTCGCTCGCTCGGCTCGCGCGCGGTTGGTCACAGTTCTAACCTAACCTAACCTATTTCACTCAGTTCAAAATGATGATTCATACAATCTGCCTGCGACTAGATAATTAGACAATGGTAAAAACATTTCTGCGGCAGATTGTATGATTCGTCATTTTGAACTGGGTGAAATAGGTTAGGTTAGGTTAGAACTGTGACAAATCGCGCGCGAGCCGAGCGAGCGAAGCGAGCGGTGCCGCGGCAGCGGCCGGCGAGCGCTACTTCCAAGTTGCTCGCAGAAATGTTGTCACATATACAAAATCACCAGTAAGACAAACACAAGACCACAGATAAATCAACAGTAGGTGAATCGTCCGTTAGTTTAATCAACGTTAGGTGAATTAATTGTAGTCGAATAAACCGTAGATGATTTCTCCATTATGGATTTCGTCCATTAGTTATTACAAAAATAGGTGAAACGATCTTTAGGTGTTTTAAACGGTAGGTCTTTTGATCGTAGTTAAGTTGAAAATAGTTAGAATAAACGTAGGTATTATTATACGTAACCTACTGATTCTGAGTAGAATTAATGTAGATAGAATTTTTTGCCCAATTAGTTTTCTATATGAATGTTGGATAATTCTAACTGAATTTTGTGGAAGAAAATTATATCGTTATAATAAATATACCATATTAGACTGCCTCGTTGGTCCAGTGGTCGCAAGCGCGACTGCTGAGCGTGAGGTCTTGGGTTCGATCCTCAGGTCGTGCAAAGCGTTATTGGACTTTTCCGTGTGGTTATTCTCATCACCACCATCGATTCCGATGCCTAATTGGAGAAGAAAAGCTAGGATATGGTTTTTTGAATAAAGCTTAATTTTCGAAATATTCGGTATTTACTGAAATTGACAACTCGAAAAATTTCTATGGTAACAAGTCCTATGAACGCTGCGTTGCGATTTTTGTCATACCATACCCCATTCACCGTATGTCTTATTTGTCTGGGAGGTTTGTGAACTGAGAAGTTTCTTATCCACTCACACGATAATTTATAAATGTTGCTATTTCAACCTAAAGTATTGTTTACAAGGAAGTACTAAAGTGAATTGATTTATTATGTTCAGAAAAACAAAACAAAAAAAAAATGTCTGATCTGGACTTTTGCTGATATAAAATTTGACTTATAATACTATCAGAAGGGCGTGGTTAAAATCTTTCGGGTACCTCGGGCCCACGGCACAGTAGACATATTTATAAGCTAAAGCAGTACTTCAACTACCTACAATCGTCCGATTTGACACACTCACACAGACACGCACTGCAACAAGACAAATAAGGTATTTTCGGGATACAGTTCCATACAAAAACAATAAACTACTCAGTATACAGAGTGTGTCTGTGTGAGTGTTTCAATTCTTGAGATTATACGAGTAGTAAGTTGATGTACTGCTTTAGCTTATATGTCTACTGTGCCCACGATGTATATTGTTTTACATATTTGGTTCTACTTCGTTGCATTACTCACCTAATTGTCGGAAACCAAAGTGAATAGTTAGAATTCAGGGTAAATTGTATACCGTTGCCGCAGTCCCAAGCAAATCATCGATTTGCGGTTGTCTTGATTGAAATTGCGTACGTTCGCTAACGTAGTACCTAGGAGTATTATCGACACGTGAGATTACACGGGTACAGCGGGCTACTAAGGTAATGTTGTTGAATGCGACAGCAAATAAAATTAATAGTACTATTAATAAAACAATTTTACCCAATGTTTAGGACACCTTATTTATATTTTCTTTTTAAAAATACGTTACCCCACTCTAGGATTTCTCATGTATCGTGGGTGCGTTTACAGACACAAATATTTGCATGAACAAACGCCCAGACCCGGAATAACTTACGGACTAGGACATACAAATATTTGTTCCGTGCTGGAATCGAATCCAAGACCCGTAGAACAGAAGCCGCTCGCTCAGCCACTGCACCAAACGTCGTGTCCTCTACCTATATCTACCTACTTATAACCTACTTATAAGTAACTAATTCTATTTTAGGTACTTGTAGAAAATGAGCTTTTTAAAATATTTATAACGTCACCATGTATTCCCTTCATAGCTTCGTAAGCTCAGATAAGATATCTTGGTACTAATAAATAACAACGTCTTCCAGAATATCGCTAGTAGTGTAAAGAAATGCGTAAAAATTCTGAAATCTGAATCCGAAATTTCTACTTATTCGGACGATTGATTCAAATAAAAACTATTCATTAAATCTACGCAACAAAAGGTTCACTTTGAGTTCATTATACCTACATAAATGTGAAACATAATATTTCAAACAACATAACCAATGGAATATTAAACATCAATATGCAACAGATTATTGCGCTTTTAGTGGAGCCAATCCAATAATTTATTCAAAATTGATTTATCGGCCATTACAAACAACATAATCATCATGAAATGTTTAAAGTTTGATGTACCAAGCACACATAACGTTGATGGCTATCATTAGCTATAGGATGTGTATACTAGTTCTGCGTATGCAAGTCCCCATCCAATTTGCCACGGCAATCAACTGTGTTAATAAGTTCTCTCTGAACTCATCCAGATACTCAACCTCGAATATTGTTGGTGTACATGTTAAATATAAAAGCTTTCGTTAATAAAATTAGTTAGACTTTAGAATGACATGATAGTAGAAATTATGGCTGCTAATATGATTTTAAATTAGAATTTTAATAATTATTTAATTGCGTTGGTTTTCTTATTAATTACATTCATTACAGAATAAGAAATTTGCATATTTATTTACGAAATTGTTCATGCCTATACATTTAAATTAAAACCTAATGTACCGTCCTGTATGATAATGGCTCGCTGACGTCAGTATACGCTCCACATAGGACCTAATGACGTCATCGGTGACCTGTGCGTGCATCCCTAAGCCTAGCAGTTACGTATGAATATAATTTAGGAACAACCCTACAATGTACGGACAGTGTAATAACTAAGTAGTTAAATAGAACCAAACAGAAGAGGTGGCCTACATTTTAAAATATTGACATAATTTACTAACCTGTATGATTCGTTTTAACGTCTATGGTCCACAAGGGACCCAATGACGTCAACAGTAACCTGCTTGATACTTAAGCCTAGAAACATAGCAAGGACAGTTACGTATGAATATAATTTATAAACAATCTTACAATGCTAGCACAACACTGCAGAGATATCCTACATTTTAAAATTTAGTCATAATTGACCATTCTGTATAATTCGTTTTGACGTATATGGTCCACAAGGGATCCAATGACGTCAACAGTGACCTACGTGAGTTACGAATGAATATAATTTAGGAACAACCCTACAATGTACTGAGAGTGGTATAACTAGTTAGCTAGCACAAGTATGTAGTGGCTTACGTTTTTAAATTTAATCATGATTTACCACGTTGTATAATTAACTTTCACGTCTACGGTCCACAAGGGACCCAATGACGTCAATAGTGACCTGCACGATACTACACCTTTAAGGTAACTAACTCAGCACGGAGAGTTACGTATGAATAGAATTTAGGAACAACCCTACTATGTACGGAGAGTCTTATAACTAGTTAGGTAGCACAACGCTGTAGTGGCTTACATTTTTAAATTTAATCATGATTTACCACGCGGTAATTTATAATTAAGTTTCACGTCTACAGTTCACAAGGGACTCAATGACGTCAACAGTGACCTGCGCGATATTACACCTATAAGGGTGCCTTTCCACCAGAGATGTGCTACGCAGCTATGCTGCAAAAATTTAAAAGCTAAGCTACGAAACTATGTGACCGTTTCCACTGATGTTAAGCTAGGTAGCTGTGCGAGGAAGATGCGCAGCTCGAACTATGCGACGTATTGACAATAGGGAAGGCACAGGGAGTGGCGGCGCGGTGTGTAGCACATAGCTACACCACTCGCGACCATCCTTAGCACGCATCCATAGCACACATCCACAGCACACATCCTTCCATATAAAAAACGTAGCTTAGTTGAATCAGTTTCCACCAGTGCAGCAGTGCTATGCTATGTGGACCAATGAATATGATTCGTAGATATCAAACACATCCATAGCAGCGTTGCATAGCACATCTCTGATGGAAAGGCACCCTAAGCCTAGGAACATACAAACAGTTACGTAAATTATAATTTAGGAAAGGACATGGAACAAAACGTACCCACCTTGTAGCAAATTGAGACTAGTACCATTGGAAAGGTCTTTAAAAATACATATTTATATTATATGGCGACAACTTTGTATCTCACGGGAGAAAAAAGTTATTCAACTTTGAAATGTGTTGAAAACTCTTCGTTAATTCACCCCGCGCGCCATTCTATCATACCCTTGAACTAGCCCAATATCCTGCTATGAGTCCCGTACGGTATATAGAATTACCCTTGAACGATATAATTGTCTACAGAAAGCATGGTTCACCGTTGAATGGTAATACGAAAAAACCATTAGTCGATACCAGTATTTACAGACGTTTCGCCGAAAAACGCTACAAAGAATGAATGATTGGCCGATACCAAGATTTGCCGATGTCATGGTTTGCCGGAACACGCTTGAACAGGCGTCGATTAAATTGCATTAACTTCTACTAACATGCGTTTATCTTGACTCCATACCAAAGTTGCGACAAGCAAATACACGACAAATGTTAGGGCGACAGTACGATATGTCAACCATCAGTGGTGCGACAGCACATCAACTCGACGTACATTAGCGCGACTGATTGTTTTCTCGAAAAACCATAGGACGATGGAACTTTTAATCGACGAACGTTAGCGTGATACAACTTTCGCTCGACAAACTAAAGGCTCCTAACAGGCGCGATATCGCCTAAAAGATTCTGGGGCCAAGGTAGACGGAGCCCCGCTGGGCGGGGCTCCTATTTCTGTCTGCAGGGTTTAAAGTAACCTAACACAAAGGGGATGACGGGAGCTTCGTTCGTTCGCTTTGCTCGCTCGCTTTAGCCCGCGTCATTCCCTCCGACTCTAATCTATCCGTGTCGGGGTACTTAAAAGACCCAAGCTCGCTTCGCTCGCTCTTAATGCTAAAACAAAAAACACGCGGACGATATCGCGCCTGTTATGTAGGAGCCTTTAGTTTGTCAAGCGAAGTTCGTCGATTAAAAGTTCCATCGTCCTATGGTTTTTCGACAAAACAATCAGTCGCGCTAACGTACGTCGAGCTGATGTGCTGTCGCACCACTGCCACTGATGGTTGACATATCGCGCTGTCGCCCTAACATTTGTCGTGTACCTATTTGCTTGTCGCAACTTTGGTATCGAGCCAAGATAAACGCATATTAGTAGAAGTTAATGCAATTTAATCGACGCCTGTTCAAGCGTGTTCCGGCAAACCATGACATCGGCAAATCTTGGTATCGGCCAATCATTCATTCTTTGTAGCGTTTTTCGGCGAAACGTCTGTAAATACTGGTATCGACTAATGGTTTTTTCGTATTACCATTCAACGGTGAACCATGCTTTCTGTAGACAATTATATCGTTCAAGGGTAATTCTATATACCGTACGGGACTCTGTTTATTTTGTGTATCTTAATAAATAAAAAAACTGTACTTAATTGAATTGATGGCGTTTTAATTAACATTTTCCGTAGCAAAAAGTAAACCTTAGGAAGCTTGGTCAGTTTCTCTCTATGAAACAGAACGACTGGTTATTCATTGAGCCTATAAAATAATTATTATAACACTACATAGATGATTGAAAATGCAAAATATAAGTGATCATAACTTCGGTCTCCCATTCATTCATTCATTCGTTCATTCATTTTTGAGTTGGTCACGTAAGCCTCTTCTAAATGACACCTAGTCTAAAATGCTACAAGGTGGGTACGGGTTCCAAACAAAATTACCCATTGTTCTTTGCATCTCGATTCATATTTCACATTTTTTCGACGATCAAAACATATAATATACATGTACAGGGCGTAAAAGAATTCGTGTAATTCCTTCAAACCGCAAACCTACTGGTGACACAGATTGACAGTGAATGGTTTTTTTTTTATGTATAGGTCACTCATACTTGCCGGAACAGTTAATGAAAACGATTGTAGTGCCCATCGTTAAAAATAAAACTGGAGACATCTCCGACAAAAATAACTATAGGCCGATATCTTTAGCGACTGTGGTGGCTAAGGTGCTTGACAGTGTGCTGGATGCACAGTTGGCTGAATCTATAGTTCTGCATGACAATCAATTTGGTTTCAGATCACAGCTGTCAACGGAAACTGCCATATTGTGCATGAAGCATACTGTCAGGTACTATACCCACAGGGGCACACCTGTGTATGCCTGTTTCCTCGATCTGAGCAAAGCTTTTGACTTAGTCTGTTATGATATTCTGTGGAGAAAATTACAAGAGGCAGGGCTACCTGGTGAACTAGTGAATATCTTCAAGTACTGGTATAGCAATCAAATTAATAGTGTACGGTGGGCGGGCGCCCTTTCAGATTCATATAAATTGGAATGTGGCGTTAGGCAGGGTGGCTTGAGCTCTCCCAGACTCTTTAATTTGTATATAAATGCCCTAATTGAGGAGCTCAGCGTCCGGCATGTCGGTTGTCGCATAGATGATGTATGTGTTAATAATCTGAGTTATGCGGACGACATGGTGTTGCTGAGCGCCTCGGTTTGTGGCATTAGCAAATTGTTACAAATTTGTGAAACTTACGCAGATGGTCACGGCTTAATGTATAATGTGAAGAAAAGCGAGTATGTTGTCTTTAAGGCTGGTACTAAGTGTCCCTCTAGAGTGCCCCCTATAAAACTGAATGGAAATGAGTTGGCTAGAGTACATCAGTTCAGATACTTGGGACATCTTATTACCGAAGACCTTAAGGACGACACGGATATTGAACGTGAACGTAGGGCACTGTCCGTTAGAGCAAACATGATTGCTCGCAGGTTTGCGCGATGTACTAATGAGGTAAAAATCACTCTCTTCAGAGCTTTCTGTACATCTTTTTACACCTGCAGCCTGTGGGCAGTCTATACTCAAAGAGCGTACAGTGCCCTGCGCGTACAGTACAATAATGCGCTTAGAACGATGTTGCGGCTGCCTCGCCACTGTAGTGCTTCACGTATGTTTGCTGAGGCGCGCATCGATTGCTTCTACGCTACTCTGCGCAAGCGGTGCGCGTCGATGCTGAGCAGAGTGCGGGCTAGTCGCAACAGCGTTTTAAGTATGATAGCCGGTAGACTGGACTGTCGGTACATGAATCGATGTATTACTGCTCACATGACTATTGATACATCGATTCATGGGTCGGGCAGGGGGCGAGTAGATTAAGGTTGTATTGTTACTAACACTAGTTATAAGTTATTGTACTACTAACCAATTGGATCTTAGTTATCTTAATAAAAGTTTTATTATTATTATTATTATTATTTTTCAGAAAAACCTTTTTTTTTATTTTGTCCTTATTTCCTTTTTTCGCTTCATTTTAGCACTCCGAGTTAACTGACTGCACGTAGCGATATCACACCAGTTGTGCCCGCCAGCTGTGTCGCCGTGCTTTCATATTTATGCGTGGCATCGAAAAGTTCTATTAGATCGCATTTTTTTTTCTCGCAAATATGTTTGTTTGCTTATTTTCTTATTGAAACCTTTCATCATTCAGCCGAAAGACGTCCACTGGTGGACATAGGCCTCCCCCAGGCATCGCCACAACGACCGGTCCTGTGCTTCTCGCATCCAGCGAATTCCCGCGACCTTCACCAGATCATCGGTCCACCTTGTGGGAGGCCTACCCACGCTGCGTCTTCCGGTACGCGGTCGCCACTCCAGAACCTTTCGGCCCCATCGGCCATCCGTTCTGCGAGCAATGTGCCCCGCCCTTACTGTACTATATTATTATTGAAACCTTATTAGGTGTTAAAGATACGACCTCTACCGCAAGAAAAAAAAGAGAATTACTTCTTTTTATTCAAGCTAAATCCCGTGCGGGGTCAATCTAAACCAGTAATAGATCATGAGGTGGTGAAATAAGGTGTAATGGTGTCCACCATTAAACCTAATAGGGTATTTGACAACTACTTATTAAAAGTATAGACACCAGCACCTCAAGCTGCCCCAATCTGTCAAATTTCTTTAATAGATTTTCAACAAATGACGTCATGTGGTAGTGCTGTTGTCACTGTCTTGTGAACAATTTTAAATCACTACATAGTATAAAATAAAGTCGCTTCTCGCTGTCTGTCTGTCCCTATGTATGCTTAGATCTTTAAAACTACGCTACGGATTTTGATGCGGTTTTTTTTAATAGATAGAGTGATTCAAGAGGAAGGTTTTAAGCTATAAAACGTATACGTGCAAAGCCGGGGCGGATCGCTAGTCATTTATAACTTGTGCATTTTATTAAATATTTCATTGAGTTTTTTACTATTGCTTATTATTTATGTAATAGTTTCGAGATTTCAAAAATCAAGACACATCAATACGATATCACATTGCTAGGCGATTTAACTGCGAATTCAGAAGTGAGTTCACCGATTGTGTTTACAGAATAGCAGCAGAGCGCGTTATATCTTGTATTTAATTAGTGAGCAACCCTGCTGAGGTTGGGCGTCGTCGCCGACTCGCCGCATCAACTCGGTCGTCGCAGCTGCCCTACTCTGTGCGTTGTATAGTCTGTGCAACTTCTCACTACAGTTATGTTCTCACCAAACAACTTTAGATAACTACAAACGTTACTGTGCAGTTTATTCTCTGGTTTACTGTGACCAAGATTTTGTCGCCCAGCTATGTTAAATTAGGTTGGTATCTCTCAGGTGGGGTAGATTATTTTAACACAGGAGTGGTGGTAAGATTTTTATGTATGGTGATATTTTATGTTCATGTAGGGCATTGTAAGTAGGTAGTTAAAAAATACGTTTAAATTTCATTTAGCAAGCGATTGCTTGATTTTAGAAAACTGCAAATAATAATTAGATATACAGAATTTAAAAAATTAAAGAAATGATGCTATTCATTCAGAAATATTGGAAATGTGAGAATAAATAGCACCTATTTAAATTTCCAAAAAAGGTACCTAAAGTTAAATAATAATAATAACCCCCTCTGGGAAAGGCGTTACCTCATCATGAGATTAACGTAAAACCGGAGGGAACATTAGACTAGCTTTCTACAACCCCATCATATAATAAAAAATGTATCATGAGGTCTACTGAAAAGCTTACAAAGCGCAGGGCAGCTTGTGACGAGCTGTTGGTGAGTGGCGACACTGCGTACCTTATTGCCTCAGAAAGTCGGTCAGGGCCTCGTCTCCAGTTTGCCTTTATTGGCTGGCTGAAGTGGAGCCCTAAGAGTGCCCGCAGGACTCTCAACTCTGGCTTGCCTTTATCGGCCGGCCAGAGGGGGGCCGCCAGAGCTATATGCTCGGGGGTGGAAGTGTCTAAAGGCGTAATAGCGGGGAAACCCACTCCGGGTCTCTTAGACCCGCGACGGCGAAACCGGGGCCACACCTCTCTACACCTCTAGCGGCTCACACGTCTGTTGCCCCCTTCGCCTATGTACTGGCGGCTTTTCAGGGGGCCCAGCTAGTGAGCTGGCGAGTCACCGTCTGCCAACTTTTCAATTTTAAATGTTGAAAGGCAGACGCCGTTTTCTTCCGGCAATAGAAGTTATCTAGTCCACCTAACACCCCTTCCCATAGACCAGATATTTTTCACCATATTTTACAATAGTTTTGCACCCACCTGGGACAGTCCATGACTGTACTCCAATAGTGCAGCCGTGGATAGTCCCGGGTTGGTGCCCCATCCCATTTTAGATTAAAGCTCTCAAAGGGGCCTCTGCGCGTTGGACCTGTGTCCCCGTGTATGCCTTCCAAAGGACCGGACATCTTTCGCACGGAAGATGAGCCGTGATGTCCAAAGAGATACATAATAATAATAATAACTTTATCAATAATAAACTTACATAATAACAATTTTACATTTGGCACTAGCTCCCACACTAGGATTCCCTGTGTCGTGGAAGCTAGGCGAAACTTATAGATACACATACAATATTACTACTATTAAAAACTACAAATATTATATATTTATACATACGAATACATATATTGAAATAAACTTACATAAACTTACATTAAAAACTACTACTATATTATTAAAATATTACTTAAAAACTATTGTACACGAAGTGCTGACGGCGTCGTGTTGCGCTGCGTGTATGTTAATATACAAAAGCATTTCCAGTTGTTTGATACATTTACAATTTGACAATTAATGCGTTGTAATCCCAGAAATGTAGTCGCAAACAGGTATTATAAACAAAATACATGCAACAATTGATTAACATGTGCTTAATTGATGATAACAATTAATTTAATTTATTACACACGATTGGGTATAATAAATATGAATGTGGTTGACTATATTAACCCTTTCACTGTATTAGGCTGAATGGCCACTAAGTTGTTCGAGACACTGTTGATCGCTATTAATGTTTTTGAATTTTTTTCTATTGTTCTGTTTTATGTGGTTTTTACGTAACCGGGCAGTTATTGGCGAGACCTGAAGGGTCTCCAGCCAATGGGGGGAAGTAAAATACTTAACCTAAGCTAACTACTTGTACTGCACTAACATCATGACTACCTGCAACAACAGCACTAAGGGCGACCCCTAGTCGGACTCGGACCTCGGCTTAGGGCGTTGCTGGCGGGGGCTTGGCGGGGGGGGGAGACAGCTTCATGAGGGCTGAATTATCGTTGTGATTGCAGAGTCTGAAGAGACGACCGGGTCTACGACGGGAGAGCTCGGTGGATCGTGACCGGCATTTGTTTGTTGCAGCAGTTCCCGTTTGTTATAGACCAACTAACATGGCACGCCCCTCCAACATCCGTCTTCAATGTGTGTGTGCATATGCCAATGACTCACCATGTTTGTGTTTGACAGTACTTGACATGTTTGATATTTAGTAGATTTATTGCTCGACTAGTGGATAAATAAAGAGAAGGCTCGACAAGGCCCACGAGTGTCATTCATACAAACCTTCAATTCAATTTCAATTCAATATCTTTATTGTAGATCATAGGTAGGTACATAATACAGGTCTTAAATAGTGATATGGTGATCAGCTATGTCCCGCCCTTAGGGCATACAATAGTTAATTGGAAATTAATAATTTTACATTATTGTTACAAATTGCATTACATTAATTGAATTTCACATAAAATATAAAAAAGACAAAAATAAAACGGAACGAATCAAGGTAGGTACACATCAGTGGGCCACCGAACGCATCATGACAGGGGGATTATATTGGAGCAGTGATTTGTCTGATAGGAAGTCTTTTATAGAGTAGTAGCACTTGTTTACTAACAGATCATGGAGATTCATTTTAAATTTTTTCATTTCTGTAATTATTCTAATAGGCCCCGGAATATCATTAAAGATGCGTGAAGCTGTACAAAAGATACTTTCATGCCTAAGTTTCATGCATTAGATGAGTCTTGCTAGCTACTATGCGCAATTTGTCCTTACGCCGTATACGCGTGTAGTAATTATGCATCTCCATATTATTTTTGACAAATACTGCGGCCTCAAATATGTAGACACATGGCAGTTTTAAAACATTCTTATTTTTAAAAAATGGTTTACAGGAGTCAGTCAGTCACCTTCAAACGGTACCATACAGTTAATTAGCGACGTCAAATCTGTCGAGCGACTGATCCATGTTTTGTTTCAGTTTGGCCTACAGGTGCAGAATGCACACATCTGCGTTGAACGAATGACGCGTTGTAAATATTCTTTCTCACAGGTTTTTAATCGCAGTGATAATGGAGGGGAATGCCATGTTATCGTAGTTGATCTCTATGTGGCATGTAGCTAAAAATAAAAGTTGATCTGTATCTCAAGCAATTGTGTCTCAAAGGAGATGTTTCAGAAATGTATGGAGCCTGGGCTAGCACCATGTACACTAAGTGTAAATATTGATATATAATAAAGTAACCGTTTTTAATGTTAATTTTCTATAATTTTACTTCGTTTAATTGTACATTCAAGATATTTTGGTCAAGGAGAACAACACAACACTCATAAATATGGTGGATCGGAATTATGTGAAATGTCATTTTGACAACTGTTGACATGTCATACTATGAAAAGATAGGTTTATGACTGTCAAAGTTGTCAAACTCATGTCAATGTCGAACATAACTGTCATGGCTACCAGAAAAAAAGGGTTAACAGATTAAAAAACGTCCCCAAATAATAATTCTAGTACAAGAGTACTCTTCTTCAAGTTAATTTATTTGTAGGTATTTATATGGAAATCCCCTATTTTTTTCCTATTTTTCTAAATACTGTACATAGTGGTGGCCCAAAATCAAACATCTCATTTGTATTAAACAAGGTTAGTCAGAAAGGGGGTACTAATCCGAAAGGGTGTTAAAATGGCGATAATAATGAATAACTTTTGTTCTATATGTAATAGTTTAAGAGAAATAGCAGTTCAAAAATTCTATAAAAAATACGCTAAAATCAATCTATCAAAATCAAATCAAATCAAAATCAAAAATGTTTTATTTCATTATTACACGTTGTACATTATACAGTTGGTGGCGTCTCCTTTTAAGCATATAGATGCCTGTGCCAGGAGGCGCCGCTCTTTTATATCTTACAATTAGTGTAACATGCTAAATTAAAATTAAAGTTATAAAAGTATCAAAAGTGTGAAAAGAATCTAAGTTACAAAAGTTTTTGAATTTATAATTTTTATTTTCATTTTTTATTTACTTACTTATATTTATATTTATTTATTATCATTAGTCTGTTGGTGTACGTGCGTGCGATGGTGTGTGTATGTGTGTGTGGTGTGTGTGTGTGTATGTGTCTGTGTATGTGTGTGCGTATGTGTGTGGATGTGTGTGGTTGTTTTATATGGAAGCGGTTTTACCTTATATTTAATAGAAGATTCTCTACTTCATCGTAGCATAACTTATTTATCCACTTAATCAGCAGCATTTTGCATTCTTTAAACGATTTAGTATGTATGTCTATTTGTTTATTTATTTTATTATATAAGAAAGATGAGCGTTTGTCGTACTGAATATTAGCAAATTCTGTTTTTACAAATGGGGTGGAAGCAATATTGTGTTTCCTTCTTCTAGCTAGTAGATTAGGATCTAAGGGTAGGGTTTTGTATTTTTTTAGTACTATGTGTATAATATATAGCTTTCGGACTGATAGTAAATTACTTATTTGGTATAATTCATAGGTGGCAATGGTCCTTTATTTGAAGTACATTACTTTTATTAATGTCCGTTGCGCTCTTTCAACATCAAGGAAACGTGTTTTACGCGCTCCCCCCCAAATGGGGATACAATATATTATTACAGATTGAACTAGCGAGATATACACTTCATTTAAAAGATTTTTTGCTAAGCCACTTCTTGGGACTATGTGTCGTAATGATTTAAAAATCCAAACAAATTTTCGTATTCTCGCAGTAATTTGTTCAATTTGAGGATACCAGGAGAGGCTTTGGTCCAATATTATACCTAAGTACTTGACGTGGCTAGTTTTACTAATGGTTGGACAATTGCAGTCGTGATCAACCGTCCTCCTACATTCATGTATTTTAATGTTGAAATTAGGTTCTGGTTGGACATTTTTATAAATTGAGAAGCAGATATAATTAGTTTTACTCGTGTTCAAAGTAAGGAGATTTGTTTTTAGCCATGATGCTACTTGTAACATACCATTTTCTGTGTTAGTTTTGGTTTCAGCCCAGGTTAAGCCAGTGAAGACGATTGCAGCTATCCTCAGCTATGATCAGCTTTGTTTACATTTTAGGTCATATTTGGGGTCAAAAATTAGAAGCTCCATTTTCTGAATTCGTAACTAAAGCAGGAATAAAGAATTTATGAAAATACTAAAATAAAAATAATTTTATAAAGAATCAAAAATTATCGAATTTTGAAATTTTAACACTGGCTTTAAGACCGTCAGCAGTGATACTTTAAGTGGCTTGCGGATTAGTACCCCCTTTCCGACTAACCTTGTATACTCGTAGCCCGGAGGTTACAGCTCGCTTGTTAAGCACCGGGTTGCGGGTTCAAACCCAGGCCTGCACCAATGTGACTTTTGCAATGTCATATGTCTTAGTTAATCTAAGACGCCAATGATATACGGTGAAGGAAAAAATCGTGAGGAAAACGGGACTTAATAATGGTCTCAAATCACCCACCCGCAGTGACCAAGCGTGGTGATCAATGCTCGTTCCTTCTCTGTATGAGAAGAGGCATTTGCCCTGCAGTGAGACAGTTAAAGGTTAATATTTATTTTATGTGTCATCATCATCATTCAGACGAAAGACGTCCACTGCTGGACACAGGCCTCCCCCAAAAGGGAGGTTTTGCCGTAATCGCCACGCTTGGCAGGCGGGTTGGCGATCGCAGTATGGTTGCTAAAGCACTCAGAGAACGCTGCTACCCATCCTCTAAATAATCCCTTAGTCGCCTTTTACGACCGTTTGTTCCCACTAGTTCTACTGAACACTTCTACGGTAGAACTAATGGGATTTTTTTTTCTCACTAGTACTACGATATTAGGTATAACAAAATAGTAGAACTATTGGGATTCTCTATTCCCACATGTTCTACCGAACAGTTCCACGGTAGATCTAATGGGAGTTTTTGCAACTAGTGGGAGTCTCTATTCCCACTTGTTCTACCTGTTCCATCGGAATTATTCCACTTTGCCCCACCAGCCGCCCCACTGGTGGGGCAAAGTGGAGTAATTCTAATTTTGGAGTGGAATTTGCCCCCTCAAATTTAATTTTAGTGGGGCAGGGTTGGCGCTGGAATTTGTGTTAGTATGCTGTATTTTTTTTTTTTTGGAAAGAAATGTATATCCAAGTAAAATGTAAACTTGTGACTTAGTACATAATATGTAGTGTTTTTAAATAAAAGTACAAAAATAATAGATTTTTTTTATTTACTTTTTGTTTCTGGAAGGAAAGTAGGAAGTACTTAAAGGTAAAATAAAGCGTGTAGATACTTTCAACCATTAGTGAGCTAAGTAGTATCGCATAAGCAGCTACTTCCAGTTCATTTCTGTTTTCCTGGCAGTTATAGGTATAGAACATGACAGTTTTAGGTAAGATAAAGGACAGTTTTAATTTAGACTTCTATCGATATATTTTGTATATTTCTGTCACCCTGGGGCCTAATTCTCCTAAAATAAATCTTGATAAATCACAACCGAACCAAGGCCGAACCGTTCATTCAGACAGTTCTCAATTTCAAAAGCTGTCGAATTGTTTGACACAAAAAACTAAATCAATCATTTTGAAAGTTTTCGAAAACAAAAACTGACTGACGGTTGTGGTTCGATTGCGTTTGGTAACAATTTATTTTAGGAGAATTGGGCCCCTGGTACTTTTCAAAACAACAAATGATTCAATTTCACAGCCTGTATTTTTACCATTATTGAGCTAAGTAGTAAGTTGCTTTTAAGCACCTAGCTCCAGTTCATTTCTGCTTAACTGGTAGTTTTAAAACGTATATCGTTATCAATTATTACGTATCCTGTCATGATTTTCTTTTCGTCGTTGGTGCGTTTCGAAGAATATCCCATATTTTGATACTTACGTTTTATTTCGCACCTATTTTTCATTTTAATGAAATTAAATCCCTATGGGTCGCTTTAACTATGATACTTTTTTCCCATGGTATTCTGGCCCACGCATTCGGCCAACTTTTCCACTACTGTTCCTACTCCGTGTAATTTGGGCCGCGGACCAGAGGTCAATTTCCCCCTAACCAATATTCCCATTAGTTCTACCGTAGAACTGTTCAGTAGAACTAGTGGGAACAAACGTTTACGACACCCACGGGAAGAGATGGGGTAGTGATATTCTTTAAGTCCGGCACTACAGAGAGACAGACTTTTTATGTGTATTTTATGTGTGGTCAGCCTTAATAGATCACAAAATTTCCATGCTTCTAAGTACGAGCGGTCGACGAGTCAACATCTCCTGAGGATGGGTAGAGGGGCGAAACACGTGTTGTGTCGGTTTGGTTTGCATGTTGCATTATATTAATCACACCTTCTGCACATTCATACAGGGTGTAAACGAATTCGTGTAATTCCTTCAAACCACATGATCTTATTAATGGTATAGATTAACCACGCACGGGATTTAGATTGATTAAAAATAAACTTTTTTTCCCTCAAATAAAATTTTGATGTGATAGAAAATTTCGATGCTATACATAAACGAATAAAGGCACGGTGACACAGCTGATGGGCACGACTAGCGCGATGTCGCTCCACGAAGTCAGTTAACTTGGGATGCTAAAATTACTCAGATACAGAATACTTACCATGGTTAATTTTTTGAATACATTTTTTTGTTGATTCTTAAAAATTATGCAGGGTCCATCAGTGTCACCAGTAGATCACGCGGTTTGAAGGAATTACAAGAACTCGTTTACACCCTGTATATTTGCGGTCAGGAGGGCGGTGCTGCATACTGCATACAAGCTTGATGAACTTGAGTTTGGCGGAATTAAAACTTTAAAAGGTTAGTCCGAAAGGGGATATTAAACTGCAGCCCATTTAAAGTATTACTGACGACTGTTTTGAAAGATGTGATGTGTGTAGTGCCGGACTAAAAGAATAGCATTACTCCATCTCATCATGGGATGTCGTAAAAGGCGACTAAGGGATTCTCTAGAGGATGGGCAGCAGCGTTCTCTGACTACTTTACCAACCATACTGCGATTGCCAACCCGTCTGCCAAGCGTGATGATTACGGAAAACCCCCACTTTTGGCTAGCGGTCGCAAGCGCGACTGCTGAGCGTGAGGTCCGAAGTTCGATCCCCAGGTCGGGCAAAGTGTTATTGGGTTTTTCCGTGTGGAATTTCTCAGTAGCAGCCCGGAGTTTGGATTTGTGCCCGGTTGATGGCAATAAGCTCACCCCCTGTTACAGAGGACTAAACATAACGGCGAAATGAGAACACCTCTGGCAACCCGTCGGGGAATAAGGTGTGACGTTATGTACTACAATCAACAATTGTACGGAATTATTGCTATGGTTATTATCACTAGGTTTGGCGAATGCATTAGTGATCGCAGTATGTTTTTATTCACGTAAATTATGAGGTTGTGACTGTCCGGATGGGAGCCCTGAGATACTCTGGTATAACTTAACTTTTTTTTAATAAGGTCTTTTCTCTCTGCTTGCTCTTGTATTGTGGGTTTATTTGTATGCCATACAAATAATTGTTACGTGCGAAAATCGAACCTTCGATCCGTTGCATAGCAAGCGTCTAGCTGCTGCGCCAAATGTGTCGCCAATATTACACAATCGAAGAGGCTCGGCCTATTTGACCACATGTAAAATTAAATTACATACATTAAAAAATACAAATTAAATCTGATTAAAACGCCAAGAAGTTTATTGTGTTCCGTCGTGTAAAATGGAATCTGAGAGCGAGAAGGATATAGGGAAATCCCTCTATATCTCTGTTACTTGGTTTCGTGTCGTCTATCTTAGACCCTGTCTGCGCTTACCATACGATGCGGCAAGGCCAAAACATACCAAGAAAATTATTAAAAAAAAACTTTTGTTCCCTTTTCACCATAAGTTTTATTCCTAACGTTTCTGTACAAAACGTTATCAAACAAAGAATAACAAATATTACAAAAGAAACAAAACATGGATAATCTTGGACAAATAGCCATATTATTTTACAGTTTTTGAAGGTGTCATTTTACGTTTTTTCGCTAGCAGTCCTTACGGCTACAATTTACGAAATGACCGACCTGTCATTAGGCCTAGCACGAATATTGTGACGTATGGTAACGTAAACGTAACGTTAACGCGAGTAAATTTTGAATTGGAAATACTCGTTTCGCACGTAATATTTAATCTAATTGAAAACTTTATTCATATCTATGTATGATACAAATTGTGGCAGTCGCATAAATTTAAACTAAAATGCTATAGAATAGTTGTATTTTCGATTTAAAATTCACTCACATTAACGTTACGTTTACGTTACTATACGTCAAAATATTTGTGCTAGGCCTACAGGAGGCTTAGACAAAGTAACAATTTAAAAACGAAAACGAAGTTAGAAAAGACTAAAATGTATGGGATTGACATAAGCCGCGTTAAGTCACGTGGTCAATCGTCATCGTTATCGCAAGTTGGTAGACAATGTTATAATTCGAAACGAAACGATAAAGAAACGATTTGTTTATCGTGGTTATCCCATAGAAATGCGTAGACAAGCAGCGCTTTTAGTGTTCGCCTTCGCTTCGATCGTGATCGCCAAAAAAGATAACGAAACGAATGTTAAAACGTTGTAGTTATTGATACTATATGGTCGGATTTCACTCAACAGCGGATTTTTGACACTGAGTGATTACATACTCTTAGGCATTAGGTATTTATTCTGTGCTAGAGGCATTATTGCAGATCGAATAAATTATAAAATGCAGTCTTTACGTTTATTGTGGGCTGCACATAATGAGAACACCTGGGAGAGGCGCCAAAGGCCTTTTTTTTGTGTTGGAGTATTTAGGACTTCCAATCTGCCCCCACCTTTATTGAATAAAGATCAGTCATAGTCATAAGTATGTTATAAGTGTAAATGAGATTAAAACGCCAAAAATTTAGTAAGTACTTTTGAAATTAATTGAAAAATAAATAAACATTCGGGGCATCTTCTCATGTGGCCATCGGACCCCAAAGTATAGCTTGTACTATGGGTGTCAGATACTGATCATCATGACTAACATAAACAAAGATTCAATATAAGTATTTCGTTGATAAGATCGCATCATTGTTTACATTACACACTCATGAATAAAACTTGGATTTACTTACGTTTCCATATACTCAAGCAGCGTTGACAATTGTTCGGGACTTGCTCGCACTCTTGATTCCACATTTTATCACAATTATAACTAAAACAACAACTTAAAAATTCGCGGGTTTGATCCGATTTGACACTTCCTGACTGATACTGACAGCAAAATTTTCGTTTCATAACGAATTAGCAATTCGACACAACGATTGCGACAATAGAGACGATGACGAATTTACTAGTAGATATCGTTTCGCTACGAAGCGATGTTACTTTGTCTAAGGACCCAGGACTCATTTTTCGGTGAAAACAGTATAGTTAGTTATTTTTTTTATATCACTAAATGCCACTATCCGTAAGTCTCAGGGTAATATGACAAACCCCCGGTTTCTGAAGTGAGAATTCTAGGATAAGCAGTACTTAAGTAAAATTTGAGTGCGGAGTTGTCAAAAAAATGACGGATATCAAAGCATTTTTTTGACAACTCCGTACTCAAATAATAAGTATTGCTTATCCCGAATTCTCAATTCATAAACCGGAAGATAGTCAACAAGAATTGAGCAGTACAACAACGTTTCTATTACCCGAAACACATTAATTATGAACAATATTCGCGTGGAAAGTTATTAGCCCATTAGTATTATAGTGAGGTAGTCATACCGTAACTTCTAATTTTGTCACACTAACTACGTAACCTTGTAAACTGGTCACGTTAGTGAAGTTGTTAAAGAGAATACCTTCCCTGATGTAATTATTCACAAATTGAAGAATATAACTCTGGAACAGAAATTAAACTTATTGATTTAGTCGCCCGACTCTAAGGTAAAGTTGTATGATGTAATTTGAAATTTCTTAAGGACATTTCGCGGAAGGTTTTCGACTGTAATTATAATTCCTCTGTCAAACAATGTTACGTGGAAATTGGTATAATACTAATTGGTTCAATTCCTTGGAGTTGTTTTATCGAACTTAAAATTATCTTTGGAGTTAAAAGTGTTCATTCTTGTTAAAGTAACAAGTCGGATACTAATTACAGATTACAAGAATATTATTAATGTGTGATTGTCAATAAAAAATAATTGTGCCTGCTGTACTCATGTATAGTTATGACTTTCTGCTAGAGAGCTTCATTTTAAAGTAGTTTTTTATAATTTATGGCTATTGGCGCCCCCGTTTTTCGTACTCTTTTGTGCTTTATGCAACTTTGAGGTTCTTCTTTTTATTTACTTTTTAATATTTGATTCTAGGCCTGCGTTTGACCGCCATCTCGCCTGATGTTAAGCGATGATGCAGTCTACGATGGAGCACGTTTGCCCAGAAGAAACCGATTCACTCATGACTTGAAGACACCCAGATGGTAGCTGTCGGGGAACACCCACTCGGGCAGCGCATTCCACTGTTTGGCGGTTTTCACGATGAAAGTGGAATCAAAGCGCTTCGTTCGGGGTTTTGGTAGGTATATTAACCATGAACCGATGGCGCTTTTTCGTGCTGCTGGCCGTCCGATAGAAAAAAGGGCAGGGCAAAGCGCCATGAATTTAGTTGTTGTATCAACAACTAAACTCATGGCGCCATGTAAAAAGAGGTTTATGTCAACTAAAAACTTTTTCGTGACGACGGTGTGCACACGCAGCTCGCAATTTTACTTTCAACAAATGCGCCAAAAGAAGTATAACTTCAAAAATACCAAATAATCTTCAGGTTTTATGTCAAAAAGTGTCACATCATCATACTCATCATATTAACAAATTTTATACTACGTCTGTTGGGGTAGTCAGCTCCGCTACCAACCAAGCTGGCTGGGTAATATTTTCACCGCGGCATTATGAGCTATTCTCGTACAGCTTGTGCCTATACAAGAGAAGGTGATATTCCGTCTACTGAAAAAAGACCTCATCACCGACACGTCATTATTTGTAAACCCATAATCACTACGCTTGACAAACGCAGTGGGTGGTTATAAGCGAAAAATGATGCTGCCCATCCTCTTGGTAAAGTCCTCGAGGAGAAAGACGTAGGTACACTCTGGAGCAATGAATCCGGGTCACCAACATAAACCTTAATATCTCGGAAACTAAGAATGCTAGGTTTTTCAAATAAAAAGTATTTTATGATTATTTCAGAAGTTTTATTAATTTTATTTGAATAGTATTAAATAGTTTTTATTTGAATAAGTTATCATTCTTAGTTACCGAATATTAAGGTTTATATTGGTGACCTTCATTGCTCTGCAGAGTGTATATTTTTTATAAGAAATCACTAGGAACATAATACATACTCCTTCTAATTTAAACTACTACCGTAAACCGGGACTACATTGACATGTTTGAGGAGGTTTTTCTAGATTACACGACAGAATGCGATCGTAATTCAAGGTCCTCATCAGAACAATTGAAGTCTTGGCTTTGAGATGCGTGTGAAAACAGAAGTCCCAGATTCTCCATTGTTTTTTTTTTTTTTAATACTGTGTTAAAGTTACTCTGAATATGGGGCTTCAAGCAAATCTAATGGAGATTTGCTTGAAAGTCTATGTTAATTGCGTAGTCGTTTACTTTGACACCTATAACAAAAAAAAATATAAATTTCGCTTAGTTTTTCCTTAATAATTAGACATATTTAGAAAATAAAACACACATTCGTTTGCAAGTAATCAGTCTTTTAGGTTTATCATTTTAATTATTCTTATTAATAGGAGCTTTAGTTCCTAAAATCACATAAAATCAGTCATGACGATCAATAATTAAACATTTATAAGCTGTCAATGTTACCCAGAAAGTCAAAGAAGCCCCGGTTTACCGGTACCTATTAGCAATAATATAGTACAGAGTTGTTTCGGATATCATTTAGCGGATGAGGACGGTGCGGTTAAGGATACGGTGGCTGGGAAATACCATTTTCAGTAAGAAAATAATTAAGAACCCACGCTCCAGCCGTGCCTTCAATTTGGCACGAATTTTTGAATTGTCAATTTGTGCGTTGTTGGGGTGCCCCAACATAATATATCCCCCTAAAAATTATGACGAGGCGGATAAGGGTGCAGACCTTTTAAAATCAAAAGTTGCGTATACGGGATGTTGGGATGTTTTGCGGATTTCTACATTTATGAGAATGCTCCCCACTTGAAGATGCGGATGCAGATATTACAACTCTAGGGTTGTATCGAATATCTTTACATCTGTAAATGCACCACAATTGCGATTTTAAAAGATTTTAGTGCGTAAGTTATTGCACTCCATTGCTCGATTAGTTCGTAAAACCTAAAGTTGCAAAAGTCGACTTGCTGCGGACGTATCCTCAGTTTGAAAGTCAATTGCACAAGTCAGGTTGTGCAGTAAAACTTGAATTTGGCACTTTAGTACCATATTAATCCCATACGCAAAATTGATATCAATTAGATATTACTTCGGTAATAGGTATGTTGGTTACTCTCACGTTTTCAAAGGGTCGCTCTCTGAAAGGTGAATGTTCAGTATAATGGAGCCGTTATAATTTTAGGGTAAGCCAAAAATAATGATGTGCTTACGTACTTGCAACGCGTAAGGTATAAGGACAAATATATACGAAATGTCGAAGGTGAGGTATTTATTTTTTCTATACGTTAATGAGGACATGAAATATTGATTTATGTTAGCATGTATGATGTATGTATACCTAGCCTATACGTAGCCTCTGTACGTTTGATACATAAACAAGATTAGTCGGAAAGGGGGTACTAATTCGCGGGCTACATAAAGTATCACTGATAACGGTTTTAAAGCATGTGTTAAAATTTCAAAATTTAATCATTTTGATTTCCATGTAAAAAATATTTTTATTTTTTCAAAAATTCTTTATCTCTGTTCTAGATAAGAATTCAGAAAATGGAGCTTCTCATTCGAGACCCCAAATACCTAAAATTCAAACACAGCTGATCATAGCTGAGGATAGTTAGATTTTAGCGTATTTTTATCTCATTTTTGAACGGCTATTTCTCTTAAATTACTGACTTTTGGGGAAAGTGGTACAACAAAAGTTTATTCATTATTATGAGTAGTACTACTTAACACCCTACTACACCTACTTTAACACCCTTTCGGATTAGTACCCCCTTTCTGACTAACTTTGTATGCTACGTTAAATTGAGAATATCATTATGGATTTTAGTATAGGTACACACGGCTACACATCAAGCCATACAAAACCAGTTTATCTTGGCGTCGCTTTGTATAATCTTTTCGCACAAGTAACGGTCAGCTTATACTGGTTTTGCATAGCTTGAAGTGTAGCCGAATGTACCACTTAGCATAAGAAGCCCGGAAGTCTGACAACCAGTATAACCGTAGGATGTTATCATTGCCCAGTACCTAACTGGGTTGCGCAGGTCTGACGACAGTCGCTTCGTGTAAAATACTGGTATTCTAGCCGCAACTGGTTAGACAGGAAGGTGATCCCAACATAGTTGGGAAAAGGATAAACAAATAGATAGATTAGGTATCACTTATGAGGACGTGGGGCGAGGCCCCACAGTAGAAGAGGTCTCGAGGCCTGCCGGGGTCGCGGTGCATGCAGCTGCGTATCCCGCGATTCCAGCCAAGGGTTAGGAGAAGGAACACCGTGGGTTTATAGCCGGTAAGAGTCCGGCATAACCCCTCGCATTCCCAGGGTGAAGGGGATCCACGAGGAAGAAAAAAAAAAAACGATACCACTTATGAAGTGTTGTGATATAAAAAATAGGAAACGAATACTTTGTAGCAAAACATGTTTCTTGTATTACGTGCTTAACACGTTTTCAAGATATTTCAGAATATTTTCGTTCGACAAAACAAAAATGTCGAAAGCCTGCAAAGCACTATATCACTGCTCGTGACATGAGGCAGACCAAAGAAGGCGAGGCATGTTCACTTTTCAGTTCATTTCTATATCTTGTTCCATTACAATCTTATAGCTCATCTTTCTGCAATGCGAATTGAGTTGGCATCAGGCCCGGAAGTTGGATTTACACTGCTTTTCTTTATTTTGCGGTAGTGTCTTCAATAAAGCGTTAATAGGAGTGTTGATATTTGATTATTTTCTAGCTGACTCGTTTTACTAGAGATAAAGATTGAACCCCGCCTTTAAAAGTTAAATATCCTTTCTGTAACTGAGTGTTATCTAATTTTAATCAGCTCTACAATTTTTTGCAACTTCAAAAACATAAATAAAAAGAAAAGTCCTGACTGACTGCCTGACTCATCAACGCCCAGCCCAAACCCTTGGACTTAGAAAGCTGAATTTTTGCACAGAGGTTCCTTTTATAATGTAGATAAGGAATAAGGAAGGATTAGTCGAAATTCAACCCCTAAAGGAGTTAAATAGGGGATGAAAGTTTGTTTGGAAAGTCGTCACTTAACGGGTTTAAAATTTCACGCAAGCGAAGCTGCGGGCAAAAGCTAGTTCCTAATAAAAACTACACAAGTTTAGGTGTATTTAATCCCTACACAATTTTTTGAGCACGCAACTTCCGTTAAAAATGTGGTTGCCATTTTACATTCGTTAAAAATAGAGTTTTCAAATTTCGGTATACCGTTCTGCAATCTACAAGGTGAAAATATACGTGCGCGTTCCCAAAAAATATGGTATAAATTCACAAACTGCTTCTATTTTTAGGCAATATTCATGTTTACCTATATTTTTATTTTCATGTAGTAAATATCTAATAGTTGGTGATTTTTGCATATAATAATAATAATAATAAACCCCCTCTGGGAAAGGCGTTACCTCATCATGAGATTAACGTAAGACCGGAGGGAACATTAGACTAGCTTTCTACAACCCCATCATATAATAAAAAATGTATCATGAGGTCTACTGAAAAGCTTACAAACCGCAGGGCAGCTTGTGGCGAGCTGTTGGTGAGTGGCGACACTGCGTACCTTATTGCCTCAGAGAGTCGGTCAGGGCCTCGTCTCCAGGTTGCTTTTATTGGCTGGCTGGGGTGGAAGCCCAAGAGTGCCCGCAGGACTCTCAACTCTGGCTTGCCTTTATCGGCCGGCCAGAGGGGGGCCGCCAGAGCTATATGCTCGGGGGTGGAAGTGTCTAAAGGCGTAATAGCGGGGAAACCCACTCCGGGTCTCTTAGACCCGCGACGGCGAAACCGGGGCCACACCTCTCTACACCTCTAGCCGCTCACACGTCTGTTGCCCCCTTCGCCTATGTACTGGCGGCTTTTCAGGGGGCCCAGCTAGTGAGCTGGCGTGTCACCGTCTGCCAACACTTCAATTTCAAATGTTGAAAGGCAGACGCCGTTTTCTTCCGGCAATAGAAGTTATCTAATCCACCTAACACCCCTTCCCATAGACCAGATATCTTTTACCATATTTTACAATAGTCTTGCACCCACCTGGGACGGTCCATGACTGTACTCCAATAGTGCAGCCGTGGATAGTTCCGGGGTGGTGCCCCACCCCATTTTAGATTAAAGCTCTCAAAGGGGCCTCTGCGCGTTGGACCTGTGTCCCCGTGTATGCCTTCCAAAGGACCGGACATCTTTCGCACGGAAGATGAGCCGTGATGTCCAAAGAGATACAAGATAATAATAATAAAACTTTTATTTCGGAAAACTAGGTATCCATATTTTTGTTAGTTACAAGATAAAACTTAGGAGGTAGTGTTAGTAACATTAAAGACACAAAAAACATATAGGTATGCTGTTCAATGTGACGCCCTGCCAGCTCAGCATGCATGGTATTATTTGACTGTATGTAGTCGCACCCATCGCTTGAGCAGCGGGGAGTCCCATCTGTCAGCTAAAATGCACAGGATGCTGTTGGTACTGGATCGCAGCCGTTCAAGCATTGAGGCACAACGCTTACGCATTATTGCGGCAAAGCCGTCAATACTAGCCTCCGCAAACATGCCCGACGCACTGCAGAACCGTGGCAGCCCCATCAGCACCCTGTACGCATTATTATACTGGACTCGCAGGTCGCTATATGCCCGGTGCGTATAGCCGCTCCATAAGCTGCACGTGTAGAAAGACTGGCAGTATGCTTTGAAAAGCGTCGTCTTTACCTGATCACTACAGCGTCTTTACCTGATCACTACAGCGAAATAGATATAGACTTTTGAAATAAGCTTAGGAATTTCAGAATGCTTTCTTGAAACGGCGCGGCGCGTTGTTGTTTTATAAGTTAATGTGGGCGCCATTTATGTCATTGTGTATGATGCTTAGATTCAACGTAACGCCATCTGCAACAAGCAAAGAAAAAAACAGTGAGAAATTATTCTTGTTAATTATTTCTGAATATGATTTATTTTTTATTATATTGGTGGTCGCGGGAACCGAGGGTGTAGTTCGACCTCTATTTCGAACAAAGTGTTACTGGGTTCTTCTATTAAGAAACTGAGTTTTTATTCGTGGCGAGCCCATTATATAAATAGCGTAATTGTAAATAATAATATTAAATAAATAAGCCTCAGAGAGTCGGTCAGGGCCTCGTCTTCAGTTTGCCTTTATTGGCTGGCTGGAGTGGAACCCCAAAAGTGCCCGTAGGATTCTCAACTCTGGCTTGCCTTTATCGGCCATCCAGAGGGGGGCCGCTAGAGCTATATGCCGATTATCCTGTTGCATATACGTTGTCAGGTGTACAGAAACGGACATAGGGTACGTTTCATCCCGAAAAAAGTACTGTTCCCGAGGAAAACAACAATAACGTTGTTACGATAATAGATGGCGCCACGTGTCTTTCGAATCAATGTTGAATTATATTACTATAGAAACGAGCGAGCGAAGCCGTGGACAAAAGCTAGTAAAAAAAAAGTAAATAATACAAAAAAAACTAATCCAATAAAAAAAAACTAATCCAATAACCGTACAAAGGTCATCAAAAAATTCACTGTTTTCAACGATTTTTGTTCCGGCTTTATCTCAAAAATGGTAACATATAAGATTTTCAAAAGAGATCATTCAAGCTCTATACATTTTTGGACTAAATTTGAAAGTGCCTCATTCAATAAAATTCATGCAGCCTGTCAGATGGTACGAGGGTACAAATAATCCCATATACATACATAGATACACCTGAAAAAAATAACCTTGCCTTTCCCGTAGTGTTCTATAAAAAATTGTGTAAAAATATTTTTCGTACTCGCGTTACAGAGCAGAGAATGACCCTACCTGCAGCCGATTGCTTTTCAAACATTTTTTGTTTATGCATTGTTGAAAACAAGTTTTAGAACACGGTATACACCGCCACAAGCATTTAAATAAACTCATAACAACATTTTTTGCAAAAATAACTAGTACAACGGACTTAAACCTCAGATACCTAATATAACATGTTCATGATGATGTCTCCGTGTATAAAAGTCAATTCATTTTATTGTATCACTGTTATGCCTTTATCTAAAAGTACAAAAAAACTACCTTTTGCCCGCAGCTTCGCTTGCGTGAAATTTTGAACACGTTAAGTGACGATTTTCTATACAAACTTTCAACCCCTATTTAACTCCCTTAGGGGTTGATTTTCGAAAAATCCTTCCTAATTCATTGTTTACATTATAAAGGGAACCTCTGTGCAAAATTTCAGCTTTCTAGTTCCAAGGGTTTGAGCTGGGCGTTGATGAGTCAGTCAGTCAGTCAGGACTTTTCTTTTTATTTATATAGATAGATGATTTTTGTATTTTATGTATGATCTTATGTAACTTGGCGGAGAATGAGCTTTGATGCCTCAGTAACAAATGAATAGAATAAGATTTTCTAACGGAATATAAAATTATTTTGTTTGGCTTTGGAAAAACCCAAAATTAATGATGTCCTTTGGCTTGAGTAAAGTTGAGTAGAACAAACAACAAATACAAAAAAAAGTGTTTCTATCTTTTTATTTGTTGATACGAAACTCGATTTTTATTTATGTTTAGTTCTTTTTGTAAAAAAATAATAACACTAATTAACCAATACCCTAATCGTATTGTATAGCTAATCAACTGTTTTCTAAATCTGTTATAATGCCGCCAAATTCCTAACTAAATATTACAGGTATTAAGACAATATCTATTTACCTCGTATGAGTGATTAGTATAATGAATTTTGTACACCAAGGTACTTTGTTATAATCTGCAGTAGGTAATATGATGCCAATTAGAGTTTCACGGTAGATCGTATTAGTTTACTTGTTAGCAATAAACCGATTACTCAGTATTAATTGGTCTCGACTGGTGTTGATTGGTATTATGTATTTTTGACTCCATTTGTTTATTAATATTAAAATGTTTTTGTATTATAACTTTTGTGAGACACATTTATATTTATGATTAGTTATGGTTTACTCACATGCATACGCCGGGATTGCCCGACTAGTTTCAGGCCCAAACGGAGCCCTTAATCATGAGCTGAACACGCGGCGAGGTCGCGAGTCGAACTGGGTCTAGTTGGGCAATTCCGTAAAATGCACGTGAGTAAACCGTAACTAATCATAAGAATGGATAATAAAATGTATTATTATATTAAAATTTATTATTATATTAATAATAAAGGGGCTTGCAAGAGCCTCGACCAACATCTAAAGAGGCTCTCGTTGGGCAGCTGGATCAAGGGACTGGTGCAGAAAGCGGTACTTCTGGATATGGCGCGTATTGTTTGGAAGTTCCTCTCTCTGAGGTCCTGACCACCGGTAGCTTGGACCCTGTTCCCGATGCCGGTGGGCTACTATACTTTTATATTTTTAAATGGTTTTTTTTGTACGGAAATATTTAAAAATGAAATTATATATGTGTTTAAATGAATAAAGGAAAGGGGCTTGTACTCGTAAAAACAGCAGCCGCTTTTGCTGCGGTCAGGCCTTGGATGTGTCACCGTTCCTACACTTCGAGACACTGCTTCTCGGAAACATGTTAAGCCATCAGTTCCGTTTGAGGAGCTGGCGAACAAAATGGTCCAATAACACAAAATAAAATTTTACAGGAGCAAAAAACTCGATGTCTTACTTACTAATTGTACGGTCAGCATCAAAAGTAGCTGAACATTTGAGTTCTTAAACTTGGCATTAATTAGAAAACGAATTGTTTTAAAACAAAAAGTTTAATAGATTCCTAGAGCTGCTAGATATGGCTCTAAGTGTGCCTTAAATTTTTTGCTTCCTATCAATTAGTTATCTAATTAATGCAAAGTTTAAATACTCAAATGTTCAGCTACTTTTGATGCTGAGCGTACCGTTTTCATCGAAATCACGAACTTCTGATTCAATTAAGCACACATTTAGTTGAAATTTATTTGGTTGAAAACGAGTACGGAATTAGATACATAGGTCCATAAATAAACTGTATCAAAATGTTTAGGTCAGTAGATCACGGTCTAATTGCAACTTTTTGGCCTAGATGGATATGTCGTGGCCATATCGTAGAATTGATTACTTCATGATGTGGCCGGCCATTTCATGAAATGGTTGTATTTCATGAAATGGCCAACTAAAATTGGCCATATCGTTGAAACGTCAACGTTTAATGATATGGCCATCCACGTTTGGCCATATCATTAATGTAGGGTTTCCATGATATCAAAGGTTTAATAAAAAATCCAAATAAAGGAAGCACGTACCATGCAAGCAAAGGAGTAGACTACGGAATTTCGACCCACAAAATATCGATGCACGTTACCGCGAAAGTTTAATAGTATGATTCACCAACAATTAAGGGGATCTGGCGCTCGGCGGCCGCTGCCGCGGCACGCTCGCTTCGCTCGCTCGCCTTCGCGCGTTATTGGTCACTGTTCTAACCTAACCTAACCCAAATGATTCAATATACTAAATAGTAAACTTTCGCAGTAACGTGCATCGATATTTTGTGCTGTGTTCTGAAGTTTGACAGGTTAACCTGATAAATAATCGAACAAATAAAATTCTATGAAAAGTTCACCCGCAATTACCATGAAGTCATGTTTTGAAATCCAATAATAGTCCATTAATTTTCGTTGCGTGGTCACCCTACTTTACTTATTATTATTAGCTTTTTTGTCAGAATAATTGTCCGCCGCCATGATGCATCACAAAAACAAAACGATATCAGCGCCTCTAACGGTGAATAATGTAACTATTTTACGATATGATCACTAATGTTTGACCATATCATGAAGTAGCCGTGCGTTTAGCTGATCATAGGTATCGTTAAACGCTGATTATTCATTGATCTGGCCAGGCCATTTCATGATGTGGGCAGCGGGTATTGGCCATTTCATGAAATGCAACCATTTCATGAAATGGCTGGCCACATCATGAAGTGATCAATTCTATGATCTGGCCACGACAGATACATAAGTCACCAAGTACACTCTCGAACTGATGTGTTACAGTAAATCTGAGTTCTACCAAAAGCTATCTTTGCCGAAATCGAAAGAAAGAAAGAAATTCATCATCATTATCAATTACATCGTTTTATTCGCCAGCTTCTCGGTTGTTATTCGTTTACATGACAATAGTAAGAAGAAGAGGTAAGAAGCCCGACTTTTCTATTTTAGCCTATGAATTTTTCTTAGTGATTTGGGTGCGGATGTTAGATGGTTGTTTTTTCCTATAAAATACTGATATTCAGTTACATCTGGTTCAGCTAAAAGCCGCCCTCAACAATTATCATAAAAGGGCATTAGAATTTTTAAAATGCTTATCATAAGCTTGTTATATTTTACAGAGCCAGTAATCTTTATAACTTTAATCTAGGTTTTATGGTTGCTTATAAAATATTTAATTTTTTTCGGTTCAAGTGAATCTGGTCTTATCTTCGAGCACTAAAAATAATCTTTCGGAGTGAAAAATCTGCATCAGAAAGTATTTTTTTAATGTTTTATTTAACCGCTTTAATATGTAGCTCTAATTTAGGTGACTTATACAAGGTGACCAGAGTCTTCGAAACTCAATAATTGACAAAAATAATTGACGTTTGCTTATGTGGACGTCTGTGCAAAAAATAAATTTCCTAAAAAATGATTCAATGGGTATTCAAAAACTCAACTATATGTATAAAATTATGGAGTTTTTTTTTACGTATCAGGATTACAAAAGACAGCTTGCAATAAGCCTGCCATTTGCCTCGTTCTAGTTCGGTCTAGCGAGCGAGCCATATGATATAGGGCTCATGCTATGAAGGATTTTTTTAAGATCGTCGTTATTGAAATCGATAAGGAGGACTACACCCTCTATTATTAAGGCAAGGAAGAAGGTTCTAGAAACTATTCTATGAATTATTATTATTTTTGGGGGAAAAATCGGTGTATTGACAGACACGACGTCTCATTCGAGGAACTAGGTATTCGCGGTATTATCGAATGGTTTTTTCAGTGTACAGTTTTAGGAACTATAACCTCAGACCGCCGATTATCCACCTACAATCACTTAGTAATCGGTATAGTGTAATAAAGAAAGCATATTCTTCGAAAACATGGCTGGGTAAATAATAATTATGATGATTAAGTACCATTTCCACGAAGTACTAGGCTCTATTGTGCCCTTTCTCCATTTGTATAACAATAGACCCTGAAAATATCTACTGTTAAATACCTTCGCAGATTACACTTTTTCTACCCTAAACTATTAAAATTAACCTTGACCGAAGCTGATAATGGCAAAAACTGTAGGATAGGTATCGTCAGTTATTATTACGTAATAGCACCTTTACTGGTTAGAAGGTACCTTCCAAATTTGAACTTTAGTGTACATTTGGAGCTAATAGTCTAAGTTTTTATTAAAATAATAAGTAATACGCTGCTAGAAAGTAATTTTAAACATGAAAATGTTTCCTTCAATCTAGCTTATATAATTTGCGAAGATTCATAACTTAGCAACAGTTTCTAAGTAGTATTGGTGGTAATTCTGAGAAATGTTGTTAGATCTCAGTTTGCCTCTATATTAAGTACTAGCTGTACCCGCGGGATTGCCTATGGAAACATAGGATTACTGCTAATCACCCACACTCAACAGCGTGATAATTTGTACCTTATAACCTGACCCGCTCATTAACGGATTTTTTGCCACATTTTAACTAAATCTGTTTAGTAGTATTGACGTGAAGCTGTTAGAGACAAACAGACAGAAATTTTAAAATCTTCTGTTTCGTCATCAGTATCGTTCCTAGTACACGACGTAGCAATGTTTTTTTTTTCAATAATATTCAATGTACGGTTTTTGCTTTGTTACGATTTTGTTATATGTATAGATGATAATGTATTTGTGAACTGATTTTTGATTAACCGGTTGCGTACCGCCCTACGCAACCGGTTAATCAAAAATAAAAAAAAAAAGCCCGTCGTACTAGGACGACACTTAATTGTCTTATCTATTGTGTCTATAATTACCGTGCTCCAGGTTTCAAAACACTATTTATTGTTTTAAAAGTCGATAGTGTTTTAGCCCTAAAAGTGACGAATCATAATCCATTTCATCACCTTACTGATTAATACTTTGTATACATATACGATACGGAAAATGAGACTTTCTTCGCGTTCGAATTTTCATAAGCGTGCGCGATCATTAATAATAATTAGTGCGCGAACAATATAAGCTAAGTGGTTCGGCCTATTTACAGATTTTCGGCGTATATTCCGTATCAATCTGGTGGTTGTATAATGGACTTTATTTGCATGTATTTGTCATATCCGTGTGTCGGCGCTTGCTGCGGTATTTATAAGTTTGCGCAGAATGCATATACGCTACATATGAGCCGGCAGTCTTGTTTGAATTGAAGTTGTACGTTGGGGAACTGTTTGCATGATTAAAGGAGTTGATATTTGCAGTATTTCTTCGTTCTATCCGTATATTGCAACGTGGTGGTGGTAATTAATAAAGGTTTTTGTATGAAAGCTAATTACCTGCTTGTGTATTTATTTATAGTAGATCCTAAATCGCTCAGAGACATAAGGGTTTATTATATAGGCCGATTAACTCTTATTTGGTTTGGTATAATTACAGTTAGGGTGTCCGGTCTCGTTGGTATTCGTCCAGGAATCTTTCAATCGGGCCCTGAAAATCGGCTAGTGTAATAAATGTTATAATATTATAACATTTATGACTGTGATAAAATATGTTTGCATTTTTTTTCTTCATAATATTTAATAATATTTTTCCTGTACCATGGTGTCATGACGTGTGTCATGCTCTCCAGCAGGACCACTCCAAATTTAGGAAATCCAACTAGCAGGAAAAAATGTACAGAAAATGTACTATTTTGTACCCTAATATTAAAAATTGTACTTCTATAGTTTCGTGGTAATCATCGATTCATAGTGGTTCTGCCAGAGAGCATACTCTCCAGCAGGACCACACAGTTTTCTGAAGAATCCGATGTGACTTACAAGCAATGTTTATCTGTAAAAATTGTACGAAAATTGTACGTCCTAATGACATAAGAAATTCTCTGAAAAAGCTATAAATAAAGTTTGTACGAACAATTAAATTTTTCTCGTAACAATAATGAAATCATCCAAGTAGGCAAATTATTATGATTACTACATTTCCTTTACATACCTGACGCAATGGTTATCTGTAAAGAATGTACAGAAAATGCACGTCCTAGAAACATAGGAAGTTTCCTCAATAAGCTATAAATAAAATTTGTACGGACAATTCAATTATTCTCGTAACAATAATGAAATCATCTAAGTAGGTAAATTATTATGACTACTACGTTTCCTTTTTATACCCGAAGTAATGTTTATCTGTAAAAAAATGTACGGAAAATGTACGTCCTAGTGACATAATAAATTCCTGGAAAAAGCTATTAATAAAATTTGTACGGACAATTCAATTATTCTCGTAAAAATAATGAAGTCATCTAAGTAGGCAAATTATTATGACTGCTACGTTTTCTTTATATACCTGACGCAATGAATAACTGTAAAAAAATGTACGGAAATTTTACGTCCTAATGACATAAGAAATTCCTTGAAAAAGCTATAAATATCTGTACGGACAATTAAATTTTTCTCGTAATAATAATGAAATCATCTAAGTAGGCAAATTATTATGATTACTACGTTTCCTTTACATACCTGACGCAATGGTTATCTGTAAAGAATGTACAGAAAATGCACATCCTAGAAACATAAGAAGTTTCCTCAATAAGCTATAAATAAAATTTGTACGGACAATTCAATTATTCTCGTAACAATAATAAAATCGTCTAAGTAGGCAAATTATTATGACTACTACGTTTTCTTTTTATACCTGAAGCAATGTTTATCTGTAAAAAAAATGTACGGAAAATGTACGTCCTAGTGACATAAGAAATTCCTTGAAAAAGCTGTACTTAAATAAATTTGTACGAAAACTTTCGAAAACACCTGTAATCGGAATATTATTCATATTTGAAATAAATAAAAATTTACTTCGACTTTGAAGAAGCAACTGGTTCAGATATACTTTTACGTTGTGCAAAATAGCGGTAGGTACATGAGTACACGCACCATTTTTTGGTTCATCACAGTAATTTTGATTTGACTGTAACGGCGACCTCCTCGGTACAACGGAGTCAAACTGGTATAATCCTTATAACTACATATTGTTGTTTTTTTTTTTACATGAAATGTACATATACATAATAAATGAAGTACAATTGGCGAGGCGTAAGCTGAGCTTTGCATTTGTGTGAGAATTAATGCAGATGCGTCCTTTGCTTGGTTTTAACCGGTTTATACTGCTTTTTGGCAATCGATTCTATGTACACTCACACAAATGCAAAGCTCAGGTTACGCCTCGCCAATTGTATATAAATTGAAAATGTTGTACACAATAACATTGCTTTAGTTTTTGTCGAATAAAAATTATATCTGGTTTTTTTTTTACAATTTTTTGCCTTCTTAGATAATATTACAACCTTTGTTCATTTTGATACACAATACAAATTAAATAAAAAAAAAAAACATTTTTGTCTTTTCAACTTCTGTAGATGGTCCTTGCGTACCGTTTCTATGTAACTGGGTAGTTACTGGCGAGGCCTGAAGGGTCTCCAGCCTAGGGGAAGTAAAATACGTAAGCTAAGCTAACTACTTATACTACACCAACATCATGACTACTAGCAACAACAGCACTAAGGGCGACCCCTAGTGGGACTCGGACCTCGGCTGAGAGCGTTGCTGGCGGAGGGTTAGGGGTGGGAGACAGCTTGATGAGGGCTGAATTATCGGTGCGACTGCGGAATCTGAATAGACGACCGGTTCTACGACGGTATAGCTCAGTGGATCGTGACCGCCGGCGCGGTTGGACGGACGGGCCTCGCCTGCGAGGTCGGTAAGCTTGACGGAGGCAGACGCTATTTAGTGTGCTGGTCGATTTACTCGCCTCCTGGAGGAGGATTAATTCATCATAGGGTATTGCATTGAACATTGCTTCAGGTATAAAAAGGAAACGTAGTAGTCATAATAATTTGCTAACTTAGATGATTTCATTATTGTTACGAGAAAAATTTAATTGTCCGTACAAATATTTATAGCTTTTTCAGAGAATTTCTTATGTCATTAGGACGTACAATTTTCGTACAATTTTTACAGATAAACATTGCTTGTAAGTCACATCGGATTCTTCAGAAAACTGTGTGGTCCTGCTGGAGAGTATGCTCTCTGGCAGAACCACTATGAATCGATGATTACCACGAAACTATAGAATACAATTTTTAATATTAGGGTACAAAATAGTACATTTTCGGTACATTTTTTCCTGCTAGTTGGATTTCCTAAATTTGGAGTGGTCCTGCTGGAGAGCATGACACGTACCATGGGTATGTTTATAGACACAAATCTTACTGCAACTAGATCCCGAACAACTTTCTGTAGGCTATAGAAATATTTGTTCCGTGCGTGAATCAAACCCACGCTCCATCGCGCAGAAGCCAATCGCAACTGCGTCAGAGTGTCGTCAAAATTGACACATCATAACATTTTGTCACCTCCTTAAAATAGTGTCAAGTAAGTATAGTGGCATTATTCTTTATAGCCCTAGTCAAGGAAGCAAGCAGCGTTTCAGAATACGTCAACCAGTTTGACCACTCCCTACCGTATATACTGAAATTAAAATTACCTACATCGTGTCGGCGAAGAGGCTTTTTGTCGATGGGTTATTGATATTAGATCGATATGGGAGCGTCGATGGCGGCGTCATCAATAACGGCCTACAAGCATGCGTGTAGGACCACGGACAAAAGCTTTTAGCTATTACAATACATGATGGATATTGAATTTCAAGGGAAACTTTGCATGTCGTCGAATATTCGACCTTATAATTACCATATTACAGGCGTAAGGTAATTAAAGCTAGTTTATCAGAGGAAAGTTACTTAACATACATCGCCGGGTTAATTCAAAAACCAACTATCTGCCGAACTCGTGATTTCGAGTTATTGCGTTTTGAACGTGTGTGTCCTAAAATTTCATATACTATCTTATCTAAGTTTGTGTCCTAAAGTTTCGTCTACAATCTTGTCTAAGATAGTAAATGAAATTACAGGGCACAAACTTTCAAAACACCATAACTCGAAGCCACGATTTGGGCAGTTTGTTGGTTTTTGAATTAACCCGGCGACATACATAATCAGCCCATTATTGTCCAGTGGGATAGCATAACGTTATAGCAGTGGCTAGGCACTGGCCTTTTCTCAGAATAAGAAGGGTCTAGGCCATACTCCATCACGCTGGCCTGGTGAGTTGGCGGGCATCACACACCATCAAGAACTTTTTGGAGCTCTCTCTCAAGTGGGTTTCAGGTTTACTCGCGAGGTTTTTCCTTCACCGTTAACGCAAGTGATTTTCAAATTCTGATTCGCAAATGAATTCAAAAAGTCAGAGGTGCAGCTGGCCACTTCTACTAACAGAAACTTTTATCAATTGCAACTGAATCGTTCATGTGTGAATGTTTGGTTTTGTTTTTGTTGTCAAATAATTTGATAGTTTTGTAGTGACCTACACAAACTTGTCTGATTAAATTATTAAATTAAAAGTATACTCACTGTACGCGTAGATATACATTCAAATCTAGCGATCCTAGTTTCTACCGCGCTAACTTCTTGTGTTTATGTTTTTACTGTAATCCGTACTGTCCTATTCTATCTACTCCTTCATAACTAAGTGTAACTCTTGTGTGTGAACTGATTCCTGTGTCTGTGTATCAATAAACTTTCGTTCTTCTTCTTGTGTACTTTGGACTTATTTCTTCTATCACCTACCGCACACAATCGCCTACACTACAGTTTTAGTAAACGAAAACTCTCTGAATAAACGATTCAGTTGCAGTTGATAAAAGTTTCTGTTAGTAGAATTGGCCCCCTGGTCGGGATTGAACACAGAACTTCCTGTATGGAAGGTAAGTTTAACCGCGAGGCTATCACTGCTATTTAGAGAAAAGTTGAGAGGGAAGTTGATTACCAAGAGCGCTTACACACGAGCGGCATGTTCCCAACGGCAGAGGTTAACATCGTGTCTGTATTCTCCAAAGGGCTAGGCAGAGGTGTATAGTAGGTATATCTTAATTTCGCCGTTATGATTGTTTAAGTCGTATGTAAAAGGGGGCGAGTCTATTGCCAACAACCGGGCACAAATCCACACTCCGGACTGCTATTTAGAAGTTCTACACGGAAAAACCCAATATCACTGTCCGACCTGGGGGTCGCACCCAGGGGCCCAATTCTCCTAAAATAAATTGTTGCCAAACGCAATCGAACCACAACCGTCAGTCAGTTTTTGTTTTCGAAAACTTTCAAAATGTTTGTTTTTGTTTTTTGTGTCAAATAATTTGATAGCTTTTGAAATTGAGAACTGTCTGAATGAACGGTTCGGCCTTGGTTCGGTTGTGATTTATCAAGATTTATTTTAGGAGACCTAGGCCCCAGGACCTTATTAAGCTCACGAGTAACGAGGCAGTCAACATACGGGTAACTTATCAGTAGTTATGTATATTTTATGGAAAGTATCGTAGAACAGTATAAGATCTTTTGTTATAAACACTGTTAGGTATATTTATATATGAAAATGTACAGAAACAGAATCAACCAGCCAGCCAGCATTGAGATTCACAAAGTCTATTTGAATTCAAAATGAAATAGCACGCGAAACTTCTCGTATCAAGCACGTCTCGTGTGAAATCCAGCCGTCTAAGAATAGCACCATCCGATTTTCTGCCAGCTTACTGTAAATAAGAAAATTCATTCGAACTGCGTCGTTAAACGTAATCGAGCGTCGTGGAAAGTATTAAAGAAGCAGACGCTATATTGCATAAGTTAAGATGTTACAATGGAAACTTTGAGGAGAGCACCAAGTGTGCGCAATTCCTCTTTGGCAAAATACGTCCCTACTCATCAGAGTTACGTAACGTTTATACGACGACGTTCTTATAACCAACTCGTGAGTCGTGCCGTTAAAATAATATTGTGCAAGTTCAATTGTTTTACTTCGTCTGTAGTAATTGCGAGTAATGTTTGTGTTTTACTACCAATGGTGGAGATTATATTTGATTAAATTCTGAATTCATTATCAATATTTTGATTGTATTCTTAACCGTTGAAGATGTTGTCTGAATCTGTAACATACAGGATGTTAACGAATTCGTGTAATTCCTTCAAACCGCGTGATCTACACTGGTGACACTGATTGACTGTGCGCAAGTTTTTTTCAGAATCAACAAAAAAAAGTTTTCAAAAAATGAACTTTCGCATTCTACTGAGTAATTTTAGCGTTCCAAGTTAACTTACTGCGTGGAGTGATATCGCGCTAGTTGTGCCCGTCAGCTGTGTCGCCGTGCCTTCATTAATTTATGCATGGCATCGAAATTTTCAATAACATAGAACATTTTTTTGGAAAAAAAAGTTGATAGGTATTTATTTTTAATCAATCTAAATCCTGCGCGGGGTTAATCAATACCATTAATAGATCATGTGGTTTGAAGAAATTACACGAATTCGTTTACACCCTGTATACGTAGGTTTCATTTATTTGTTTGTTAGTTTTTTTTATCAACACTGCCTCTTTGGTCTGTTGAGCATGAGATCTTGAGTTCGATTCCCAGGTCGGGCAGTGTTATTGGATAATTCCGTATGGAATTTCTCAGTAGCAGTCCGGAGTCTGGACTTGTGCCCAGTTGATGACAATAGGCTCGCCCCCTATTACATGGGACTTAACTTTCTTTTCTTTTTTCTTTCTTTCGTTATGTTATGTTTTTTTTTAAATTATTTTCATTTTGCAAAATCATATTTCAGATACTTTAAAAAAAACGGAGGTAAAGATCAAGATTGGAATTAAATAAAACGATTTTGCCATCGTACTGTTATACCTACAATGTTTTATAACAAGAATGTCAATATAAGGTCCATCTATTCATACACGAAATATTTTAAGGGACACATCTATAGGTGGTAAAGAGGCTATAGTCAAGTGTTTTTTTAAGTATCTATATACTTATAATAAAACAGTAAAAAAACTGTGTCTGTACATTGAATATATTGAAAAAAAAAATATTGAGGGGGGTTTAGAAACCGTAATAGAGCACGAATCCAAAAAAAAAATTCTGTCTGTTTGTCTGTTTGTCTGTGTGTCTGTTTGTTTGTACACGCTAATCTTCGGAACTACTGGACGGATTTGAATGTTTTTTTTTTTGTTGTATAGGTATTAAGTCTGGGCAACATATAGGCTATAATTTATCTTGGAAACTTGAACACCTGATGCAGAACCGCAACAGACCAGCTAAACTATAACAGATAAAATAATGGTACTCTAGCAAAAATTGTTCCACGTGATGAGCATTTTCTGCTGAGAGAATAAATTTGAAGATCTGGAACACCTGATGTGGAACTCCAAGAGCCCAGCTACACTATAACTTATATAGGAATGACGTCTTAGCAAGAGTTGTTCAGCCTGATGAGCACTCTCTGTTGATGTATAACAATTGAAGATCTGGAACACCTGTTGTGGAATTCCAAGCGCCCAGCTACACTATAACATATATAGGAATGACGTCTTAGCAAGAGTTGTTCAGCCTGGTGAGTACTCTCTGTTGGTGTATAAAAATTAAAGATCTGGAACACCTGTTGTGAAATTCCAAGCGCCCAGCTACACTATAACATATATGTATAGGAATGACGTTTTAGCAAAAGTTGTTCAATCTGATGAGCACTCTCTGTTGACTTATAAAAATTGAAGATCTCGAACACCTGTTGTGGAACTCCAAGAGCTCAGCTACACCATAAGACAATATAGGAATGACGTCTTAGCAAAAGTTGTTCGGTCTGATGGGCATTTCCTGTTGACTAATAAAAATCGAAGATCAGAAACATCTGATGTGGAAATCAAAGCTATCACTAATTTCTCTAAATATATATATATATAATAGATCTAAATAACATAAGCTGGGAGTACCTCCACGCGGTGAAGGCGGTAACAGTTTAGGACTGATTTTCGATGACGATGGTATATCATTGAAAATTTGACTCTACTGGCCAAAACTCCCATAATTTTTTTTATTTAATCGAATAAATATGTCTTCGGTCTTATTTTATTTGAGTGTTTAATTTCCTTTTCCATTTATCTTCGTGACACGGTAGCCTACCCGGTAACGCAGGGGAGAATTCACTTAGATTTTAATTGATCTGGTATCTTCACAATAAAACTATAACCATGCCTAGAAAGAGGTCAAATCTTTCCCAATGTTCCAAAGGAGCTAAAAGATTGAGGATCATAAGATCCCAAGAATGTACCGAAGAGCTTCCGGAGAGACTTGATGCTGTTCGAGAACATCAGGCTGCAACTCGCTCCATGGAAACCTCTTCGGATCTCGAAGCACGCCTGCGTTCTCAGCGTATTTACGCATCTACATCCAGGTCTCTAGAGACCAGTAAAGAATATGATGCATGACTGACCGCTGATCGTGAACGTCATGCATTGTCTCGCGAGTCGGAGACGTTCACGGATAGAGAATTACGTTTGAGTTCTCAGCGTATATACACATCGACTTCGAGGTCTCTAGAGACAAGTGGGGAACGTGATGCATGACTGACCGCTGATCGTGAACGTCACACATTGTCTCGCGAGTCGGAGACGTTCACAGATAGAGAATTACGCTTGCGTTCCAAGCGTATCTACGCATCGACTTCTAGGTCTCTAGAGACAAGTGGGGAACGTGATGCGCGACTGACCGCTGATCGTGCAAGTCATGCATTGTCTCGGGAGTCGGAGACGTTCACGGATAGAGAGTTGCGCTTAAGTTCCAAACGTATCTACGCATCGACTTCTAGGTCTCTAGAGACAAATGGGGAACGTGATGCGCGACTGACCGCTGATCGTGCAAGTCATGCATTGTCTCGGGAGTCGGAGACGTTCACGGATAGAGAGTTGCGCTTAGGTTCCAAACGTATCTACGCATCGACTTCTAGGTCTCTAGAGACAAGTGGGGAACATGATGCGCGACTGACCGCTGATCGTAAACGTCACGCATTGTGTCGCGAGTCGGAGACGTTCACGGATAGAGAATTGCGCTTGAGTTCCAAGCGTATCTACGCATCGACTTCTAGGTCTCTAGAGACAAGTGGGGAACGTGATGCGCGACTGACCGCTGATCGTGAACGTCACGCATTGTCTCGCGAGTCGGAGACGTTCACGGATAGAGAATTACACTTGAGTTCCAAGCGTATCTACGCATCGACTTCTAGGTTTCTAGAGACAAGTGGGGAACGTGATGCGCGACTGACCGCTGATCGTGAACGTCACGCATAGTCTCGCGAGTCGGAGACGTTCATGGATAGAGAATTGCGCTTGAGTTCCAAGCGTATTTACGCATCGACTTCTAGGTCTCTAGAGACAAGTGGGGAACGTGATGCATGACTGGCCGCTGATCGTGAACGTCACACATTGTCTCGCGAGTCGGAGACGTTCACGGATACAGAATTGCGCTTGCGTTCCAAGCGTATCTACGCATCGACTTCTAGGTCTCTAGAGACAAGTGGGGAACGTGATGCGCGACTGACCGCTGATTGTGAACGTCACGCATTGTCTCGGGAGTCGGAGACGTTCACGGATAGAGAGTTGCGCTTAAGTTCCAAACGTATCTACGCATCGACTTCTAGGTCTCTAGAGACAAATGGGGAACGTGATGCGCGACTGACCGCTGATCGTGCAAGTCATGCATTGTCTCGGGAGTCGGAGACGTTCACGGATAGAGAGTTGCGCTTAGGTTCCAAACGTATCTACGCATCGACTTCTAGGTCTCTAGAGACAAGTGGGGAACATGATGCGCGACTGACCGCTGATCGTGAACGTCACGCATTGTGTCACGAGTCGGAGACGTTCACGGATAGAGAATTGCGCTTGAGTTCCAAGCGTATCTACGCATCGACTTCTAGGTCTCTAGAGACAAGTGGGGAACGTGATGCGCGACTGACCGCTGATCGTGAACGTCACGCATTGTCTCGCGAGTCGGAGACGTTCACGGATAGAGAATTACACTTGAGTTCCAAGCGTATCTACGCATCGACTTCTAGGTTTCTAGAGACAAGTGGGGAACGTAATGCGCGACTGACCGCTGATCGTGAACGTCACGCATAGTCTCGCGAGTCGGAGACGTTCATGGATAGAGAATTGCGCTTGAGTTCCAAGCGTATTTACGCATCGACTTCTAGGTCTCTAGAGACAAATGGGGAACGTGATGCGCGACTGACCGCTGATCGTGCAAGTCATGCATTGTCTCGGGAGTCGGAGACGTTCACGGATAGAGAGTTGCGCTTAAGTTCCAAACGTATCTACGCATCGACTTCTAGGTCTCTAGAGACAAGTGGGGAACGTGATGCGCGACTGACCGCTGATTGTGAACGTCACGCATTGTCTCGCGAGTCGGAGACGTTCACGGATAGAGAATTACGCTTGAGTTCCAAGCGTATCTACGCATCAACTTCTAGGTCTCTAGAGACGAGTGGGGAACGTGATGCGCGACTGACCGCTGATCGTGAACGTCACGCATTGTCTCGCGAGTTGGAGACGTTCACGGATAAAGAATTGCACTTGAGTTCTCAGCGTATCTACGCATCTGCTTCTAGGTCTCTATAGACCTCAGACGTTTCAGATCTTCGATTTTGATGACCCCGTTGTCGCTGGCATAAGCAACAGGATCCGCGTACGAAGTCGCGGGCAGATGCTAGTATATAATATAAGTAGTAAAAATTATATGACACAATTTATGTACCTAGTTGTAAGCCCACCTACCTTCACAAAACGAACGAGTAGATAAATATTGAAGTTGTAAACTAATATTAATTTATAATAGCCCTCCTCCTAATTTGTATTTTGTTATGCCCGACAGGGCCCACAATGCTCTAAAACTACTATATGTATATTCCTTATGTACCTACCACCTAAGTTCACATTGTGGAATGCAATAAAAGTATTGAGTATTGAGTAAGTTTTTTATTTTATGTAATTATTAATAATTGTCATTGTAATAATGCTTGAGATATTATGCATAAATTTGAAAAAAAAAATGCCCGCTTCAATGAAAATAAATAGGTACTACGTAGAAACTAGCGTAATGGATGTTGAAAATAGTAATGAGCCAGTATTTGTTATGCGTAATCAAGTAAATTCAAATTATTAAAAAAAAAATACTTTTCGTTTTTGTTTATTTATGTGGCTTCTTTGCCACCTATAGATGTATCCCTTAAAATATTTTGTGTATGAATAGATGGACCATAAACAACGTTATTTTTAGTATATATGTTACGGCTAATAGCCGAAGTGCGGCTACACCTAGTTTTAGCCGGGTACAACTAGGTACAGCCGGCCACATGCGGTTAAACTTAGATGTATCCTATTTATCCTCGGTTAGAACTAGGTTAAGCCTTCATCATAGCGGATAGAACTAGGTGCAGCCGCACACCGGTGATTAAGAGGAACCCCGACACGGATAGGTTAGGTTCGAAGGGGATGACGGGGGCTAGAGTGAGCGAGCGAAGCGAGCGAAGCGAGCGAACGAAGCCCCCGTCATTCCCTTCGTGTTAGGTTACTTTAAACTCTGCAGACAGAAATAGGAGCCCCGCGCAGCGGGGCTCCGTTGACTTAAGCTACACCTAGTTCTAACCAACTGCTACTGGTTGCACCTAGTTGTATCCGGTTAAACCTAGGTGTAACCGCCATTCGGCTTTTAGCCGTAACATATACAAAAACCTACTGCTACTGGTTGCACCTAGTTGTACCCGGGTAAACCTAGGTGTACCCGCCATTCGGTCTTTACCCGTAACATATACAAAAACCGAGACACCTCAACAAGATTTTCATCAGAACTGCCTAAACATGTGTTTTTTTTTAATAAATCTCAAAGATACACCGTAGTTTATGTCGCGTTAAGTTCCCTAGTAAAGTGTGTAATGCCTGAGATGTGCTATGAAGGGGTTGTCTAATACACGGAAACTGACCGAGCGGACCGTCTCAAGCCTCAAGGTGTCTATTCCCGTCAACTGTTATGGGTAGAAACCTACTGAAACAAAATTGAAAATTATGGAAAAAAAATGGTGTAAAAAGTATGTCAATCGATTCTCCTAGTGATTCTGAACAAACTAGTTTTAGGTTTAGTATATACTAAAACTAAGCTTGTAAATACCTATATAAAAATCATTAACGCCGAGCGTAGTACACGCACCCAGCTATTAAAAACTTTAACAAATACTGGGACCGAATCGTCTCTTAATAAATTCATTGAATCAGCCAGAAGGCTGAAATAAAAATAAAAATTCATTATCTTTAACTAAGGACGCGTTTGCAGAATGCGTAGGTAAAAACCCAGTGCTCCAAGTGCAGTGCAGTGATCTATTTGACCTCTTATTTGTGCTGTCAAACGACTCGAGTTCACTCACGATGATGGCCGACAGCAAAATGACAGATGGAAAATCAAATTACTTGTTAATACACCGCTAAGGCACAGTAGATATATAAGCTAAAGCAGTACCCCAACTTACTATACAAATAAACGAATTCGTGCAATTCCTTAAAACCACATTATCTACTACTGGTGTAAATTGGCACAGCAAGGGATTTAGCTTGATTAAAAATAAAAAATATTTTTATTTTTTTCCCTTTGATTTTGTTAAGTTATCGTATCTAAACCATACTGTAAGGATTCAGTAAAAAAAAACATTTTTTCTGCAAAAAAAAATATTTTATGTGAGTGAACATTTCGATGCCACGCATAAATGAATGAAAGCACGGCGACACGGCTGACGGGCACGACTAACGCGATATCGCTCTTTGCAGTCAGTTAACTCGGGGTTCTAAAATGACCTGAAAATAGAAAATCAAGATTGTTTTTTTTTTCTTTTAGTTGCTTTTCTAAAATACCCCTTTAGGGTTAATCTGTGTCACCAGTAGATCACGTGGTTTGAAGGAATTATACGAATTCGTTTACAGCCTGTAATTGTCTGAATTGACATACTCACACAGACACGCATTGTATACTGAGTATAATGCACTCTTTGTATGTGATTGTAGTCCGATGATACCTTGTCTTGTTGCAATGTGTGTCTGTGTGAGTGTGTCAATTCGGACGACTGGAGGTAGTTGAAGTACTGCTTTAGCTTATTTAAATACTGTGGTTAAGGTTCATCTGTCTAGCAAAATCAATTTATGTTTGTTAACTAATGATATTGTTTTTATTTATTAGATTTCTAGAAAATATGTACCGAAAACACACCTCAGTTTCGTTATTTTCGTAGGAGGAGGCAATCAATATTATTAAATTATAAATACTCAAATATATAAAAATATTTTCTCCATCTTTTACAGATAAAAGAGAAGTCTATCCGTAGCTAATCATAACATCTGGGTAAGTTTCACAGTTTGATCGGAAAATGTACCGAAAAACAGCTTATTTAAAGCAGATTTGTAAATACGTTCATAAAAAGAAATCTTTCATACCGATGCGACGCAATTCGATGCAATGTGATAGATGCGATAAAATCATATGAATATTTTTGTTTCCAATCGTATTTTTAGCATTACAATCATATTTTATTCTATTCAAACCATTTAATAAAATAATTGGATTTTGAAGTCAGTATTTTAAATGTTTTTTAATGTCCGGCAGCACGTAGAGATTTGCATGCGCAAACGGTTGCGCAAACGATTTGTGCAAGCCCTTGGACAAATGGTATTGTCGGTGATAAAAATACCATTTGTACAAACTTCTTTCGTACCTAGAATTTGCGCAAATAGGACTGATTTTGTTAATACATTTTTTCTAAACTGTATGCTGCAATTGTTCTCTTTATGGAGAGAACAATTGCAATTGTGTTTTATTTATTGTTAAACCAAATTAAATGTTCCTTCGTACTTTTAATTAAAACTTTCATTATTAACTTCGAGAGAGGAAAATACAAACATAAATAATGAACGACTTTAAATCTACTGATTGAATGTTCTTGTATCAGGGGCTAAACACATGTTCACTCATAGAAAATTCCCAATTTGTATGAACGAAAAAAACACGTGCGAACGCATGCTGTCAACTTTCCGCATCGAATATCAAGATTCTTATGCAGCTGAAAAACACGATCAAGCAATCTTTAACAGGTGATGCGTCTTTTAACAGGTGTTTAAAAGTCCAGCTTTTTCCGTATTGATGCTTGTCATGCTTAATAATGTAATTAGTTCCTAAGTCTGTTACGGGCTGTTGTGACGTGATGAAACTGTTTTATCCTGTATTTTAGTTGTAGCCCTAAACAAACCTTCTCCGAGAAAGATAAAGATACGAACTACTTATGTCTAAGCCTTGCAAACCTATAAAAATAATGTATTAGGTATATTAATCACATACGTTTCTCGAAAAACCTTTAATTTATTACTATAAAAACCATGGTTGATAAACGGGTTGATGATCTATACATTATGCAAAGAAAGACACTGGTGACCAATCTCTTGCTGGGGCCCAATTCTCCTAAAATAAATCTTGATAAATCAAAACCGAACCAAGGTCGAACCGTTCATTCAGACAGTTCTCAATTTCAAAAGCTGTCTTATTGTTTGACACAAAATCAATCATTTTGAAAGTTATCGAAAACAAAAACTGACTGACGGTTGTGGTTCGATTGCGTTTGGCAACAATTTATTTTAGGAGAATTAGGCCCCAGTTCCTTAGTTGCCTAAAACACCTAAGGCTGGAGAGAGAGTGTGCTATTTAATACCGAGGACCACACGATATAACAAAAGTTATTAAGAATGTTAATTATATTGATGATACAAGTTCTTCTAAGGACCTTTTACCTTTATTTAGAAACTTTGTCAAAAAACCCTTTTAAAGTAAGTAAGAGGAAGTTTGTGCGTCCTGTTTGATTTTTATTGAGTGGAAGCCTGATCTCGATTCTCTTTGAACACCACCGTTTCTTAAATCTTTGTCCTGTCTCACGTTTGAATTGTTGGCTTATTAAAGCTTGCAGCTCTTTCAACCCTCTCTGTTTTTGTTCGTTGAATATTTTAGTCTGTTAATTGGATTATAAGATTTGAATAAGGCTTCTTTGACGGTCTTGTATGAACGTGAAAGCTAATTAAAATTTCTTATCGGCACGAGCATCCTCGGATTATTTTAAGTTGATTTAACACTGCTTCGTAGATAGGTATATGTATATCTTGCTTCCTAGCCACCGTCTCATTACGCCGGGGCGTCAGGTCTAGAGGTAAATATTAGTTTAAGTGCAGCAGCACCTGTCAACTATAATGTTTGAATAATGTAGCCCATGTATATGCAAACGAAGCTATTGCAAAAACTTGTGCGAGTGATTTTCTTAGACGTTAAGAAATAAAGAAAGAACAGTCTTTATATCTCCGAGGGATTAAATGTATGAAGAAAGATATGGGTATAATGAAAAAGATTTTCGTTCAATACAGAGACAAACATCTTTGTGTTTCCACCATTGCTATTCGACGGGGGTGGAAGTTGGTGCGTTTGTTTCGCTACATTTGGCCGCGTCGCCGCGTCGCTCGCTCGCTACATTTCATTAGTGCCTCTCCCTCTTCGATATTGTTCTGTTTATTGCGTGTACGTATAGATTAATTAATTTGCGTTATTGATTTTTATTACAACGAATAAAGGGATAACTGTGTGTTGCGACTGTTTATTAGATTTTTTACTTAGTATTCAAAGCGGGTGCTGTGTCTATTGTTTCGTGTTAACAGAATATGATTGTAATGTTAGACCTCGTTCAAGAAAGATTTTACTATGGGAGATGATTGGGTTTCATTGGGTTTTCTAAGGTAAAATGTAGTAGTAAATAAAATTTGAATGTTTTGTAACTGAAAGGAAATTGTGAGCTTTATTGTCATAAAAAAAAGATAAGGGAAATTGGCTAAAAATGATTACAAAACGTAATGCATACTAAACTTGTCTGTAACTGTACTGAATACCAATACATAGATAGTTATAAATCAAGTGCTAGCTTAGTTAATAGCCATTACAAACTCTTGGCCCATATAAAATCAGAGTCAATAGGCTTATGGGAGGCGTCGCTGGTAATCTCAAACTCGAGTACCGCAGTAATAAAAACACTCTTGAGCATACAGATCGTTAAATTACTCTAAGCGCTTAATCTTACTACTAATCTATCTCGAATAACTTTGTATCAAGTCAATTTCATTTTCGATTCAGACAATACTTCCGAGGATTAAGTTATGGGCCCGTATAAATAAATCTTCTCAATATGGCGGCCTAGGAACAGTATCTCAAGAGGAGCTGACAAAATTTAAACGTCATCTGAATTTTGTACATTTGACAACATATTTTTTATACTATTCAGCATATCAAGCAGTCTAACAATCAATCAATCTGCCTAGCCTTTTCCCAACTATGTTGGAGTCGGCTTCCAGTCGAACCGGATGCAGCTGAATATCAGTATTTTAGATGGAGCGACTGCCTATCAGACCTCCACAACCCAGTAACTGGGTAATACGATACTCATGGTAAGACTGGTTGTCAGACTTTCTGGCTTCTGACCAACAGTAACGACTGTCAAAGATCTACAAATGACAGCCGGGACCAACGGCTTTACGTGCTTTCCGAGGCACGGAGGAAACTCGCTATGGTAAATGGTCACCCATCCACAGACCAACCTCGGCAAGCGTGGCTTAACCCGGAAGATCGGTCTATGCGGCTGTAATTATTTAGCCACGAGCTCCTCCTAATAAAATATCAAGCAGTCTAACAAAAACACTTATTATGGAGCTCTTGAATAACGGCCCGTCTACACCTCCACGTCACGACGCGTGCGTTGACGTAATATGCAAATTCACGTTACCGTATCGTAAAATGCACGTCAGGATCATTGTTAGATTTATCGTTGACCATGTAGATCAGAACACACATGGTCACTGTATACTTACAAACAAATACATATGACCCCGGTCACAAACTGAGTGAATCTGCCTATACCTAAACATCCAAACAAATGAAAGAAGGTAGGAAAACAAGATAAAGAAGTCGATAGGTAATTTACATCAATGTCATCGATAAAGGAGTTAGTCTCGGTAAATACCAGCGTCTTACATCCATCTTTGAGAAAAAAAGCACCTTATTTTTGTCTTAGACATTTACTTGGTTACGTCGCAGTAAGTTATTGTAATTTGTAGCATTATTATTGTAACATAAGTTTCATTTCCATAATATTTATTGGTTTGTCGACTACTTAGCTAGCCTGTTTTAATACGATTACTTTAGGAGAAAACTGTTTACCAATATTCTTTATTTTATTATATAGAATATTTACAATAAGTATTGTTACAGATTTACCAAACAGGGATGTGTACCTGGGTAAGTAAATACATCTGTCATGCTTTGGAAATTAATAGGATTATGCTCCATAGTTTCAGAAAATCAAGTATTTACAGCTCAAGTACCTAATTACTATTATGCGATTTACCGTTGATGCCCATAATCACATCGTAAAAAACTCTCTCTTAAGAGCTGTTCGTGCTGTTATTTGAAACTTCAAAACTCATTTGTACAAAATAGACTAGAATTACTTAGTTATTTCCATGTGGTGCCGGACGTAGAATAGCACTACCCCATCTCTTCCCATGGGTGTCGTAAAAGGCGAATAAGGGATTCATTAGCGAATGGGCAGCATCATTCTCTGAGTACTTTAACAACCATACTGCGATCGCCAACCCGCCTGCCAAGCGTGGCGATTATGGCAAACCCTCCCCTTCTTGGGGAAGGCTTATGTCCAGTAGTGGACGTCTTTTTTCGAAATTAGTCGCCCGTCCGAAAGTAGCCCGAAACGTAGGAGTTAACAAAACAAGTGTCAAGTTCAATTTTTCGGACGGGCAAAAACACATCGGTAGTAGGGACAACTGTCAAATCGTGTTGTCATTCATTCATAATTCGGGCCCCGAACTAATCGTATGTCCGTAGGTAATAGCGAGTAGGAAACGCTCGTAACTAGGGCCGAAACCACGGACTTCGTGCTTAGGGAGGGCTCCCTCAGGCTCTGCGTAGATACTTTAAATAAGTTTGCGTATCGACAGTACCGGTACAATAAGCAGCATGAAATCCATCATGCAGCAATATAGCGCTTTGTTTGATCATGATTAAGATGTTACGGCTTTTGAATGGATCGTCGCGCGTGTATTAATCAGACCGCTCCCAAATCGTCTATTAATCAAGTTTAAGCATCTGGATGACAACGAACTGTCAGCTTAAGTAGTGTTTAGTTTACGACGTACTGTAAACAATCGTTTGCGGTAACTTGTCTCGGCTCGCTGCCTTTATTGTTTAATGTTTACATGATTGTAATCATAAAGTTTGCTGAGTTTAGGAATTGCGGATGTGGGTATTGTAATGACTCGTGTTGGTTATTGAATTAATTTGATCTTAATTAGTTTGAAATGTATATCTGAATATCATATTATTCTAGTTGTAATATACTAAAAAAATACATTTTATCCTAATGTATACGATGTAAATCTAAACTAGTATAATAAATTATAAATCGAACGTAAAAACTAACTATATGTACAAAGTACGTATACATAAAATTACCTACACACATTATTAAAAAACAAAATGAAAAGCATTGTTTGAAAAGTGTGTTTAGATATCGTTTTTTTCTTCAAAATATTCAGTCTGGGTAACTATAGAGAGAGGGAAAGTAACGTTTAGTAAGTTGTTTTCCTTCTATCTTTATTGCAAAGGAATCAAAACAGTGGTTTAATTTTTTGTTACATTCATATGTAAATGTTTAAAGTTCAAATAGTACTTCACAAACCTCAAAGAGCATTAGAACTGAATAGCAGTTTCGGTTCATAAAAAGCGCTTAATATCATCCAAAGTTCAGCTTCAATTGATCGCAAAGCGCAAAAACGTTAAAGCCGTTATCCCAGTAAGCGCATTCGGCATTCCAAATCAACAATGACATTAACCTCCCTAGTGTGGCAATCAGAGAGTAAGTGGGAATTTCCGCGTCGTTTCATACGGCTCCCGGCTAAATGTTAAGAGTTCGCTGCCTATGTATCTATGTACGTAAGTACTTACCGACCGACCGCTCTGTGGGGACCCACCGACCGAACGAGCGGCGAGCGCCGGTACTCGACACTCGTGAACAAGGCTCATTTATAAAAAAGAACCACAACCGATGACCTAAGCATCCAACTAATTCAATTACAATTTAACGCTATTTGAACTCCGCATAATGTTGAATTTGTACGAAACTTGTGTTACACATATTATTTATGCTTGTTGCGAGAGTTGAACCCTGAAGTTATGATGTTCACGCACGACGCACAATCATGTTTTATTGAAAAGTTTACGAACGTATTGGAGAAAAAATCTTTATGGAATTTTCCCTTTTTCAAACGTGCGTGTGTAACGCTAGACTATTGCACTGTTTCTATTAATTAAATTCTTATACTGTATTTATGAATCGAGATGGTAGATAACTGTGTTCCGCAGAATCCTATCTAAAGTACATGAATTGGATTAACTTTTGTATTAAATGGACGTAAGGATACTGTAGTTTTAAGCCACGTGGGGACGGGCTAGAATATAAAACTTTCTCACCGCAGGCTGGGCTGACGCGTGTTGTAAGATTCAACAAAACCCAAGACGGTTGGTGGTAGACTCTACCTATACGGTCCGCCTGGCTAGCTACTAGCTACTACCCTCACATTAAAGTCAAACGACACGTTTGGTGCAGTGGCTGAGCGATTGGCTTCTGCGCTATGGGTCGTGGGTTCGATTCCCACACGGGACAAAAATTTGTATGGCCTACAGATAGGTAGTTATTTCGGGTCTGGGCGTTTGTGTATGTGAGATTTGTGTTTGTAATCGCACCCACGATACAGGAGAAATCTTAGTGTGGGGCAACGTTTATAAAAAAAAAAAAGAAAAAACAGTTTTCTGTGTTCCGTCATGATACACATGACGGAACACAGCCAGTGAGACAGTGAGAGCCAGATGGGTATACGGAAATTTCTCTATATCTCTGTTATTTGAATTCATGTGGTCTCTCTTAGACCTCGTCTGCGCTTAACAACAGTTGCGAAGAGGATCATACGTGAACAAGCAGAATAAAAAATTAGGAGGATATGTCAGAGCTACCACAGAGGATATTTAAATACGAAATTTTAATACAAAGATCTTCAAACACGTTTTGGGAAGCTCTCTAACGGAAGTCAGTATCGTCAAAAGCAAAGGGAATACTATATAGAACGGTCGAGCTCCTATTGACACAACGTATTATGGAAGCGATCTATTTTTAATAAGCTACGCTCTCACTACTTCAAATGTATGAAAAATATACCCAAATATTTAAATATCCAAGTGGAATATGTTATACATGTATGAATTCGAAAATGAATAATAATAATTGTAATTTTAAATCAGTGAAAAATATTACTGAAGGAGCTCGTGGCTAATTAAAAACCGCGCGGATAATACACGCTGAAAGGAGGATGGGCGTTTTGGTACTCATGTCCAATCAAAATGAATTTACCATCGTTGGATAGCTCTTTACAAGAGTACAAAAAACTACTATGGCAACAAACCCGTATCAATTGTCCGTTTTGAAATATAGTCTTCAGAAGATACTGGATATTCAGTTCGAAACGGAATTTAAAAAATCATATCGCCGGTTTCGCTTGACCGATTTTGATGATATTTGCACAGATTTTGAGCTAAATAAAATTCAGTTAACGGATGAAAATCACAACAAAATCGGTGTAGTATTTTTTCAGTTAGGGGTGATCTATCTATTAAACAAATCGGACACGTTTTTTTATCGTCGTTTCCCAGCAATTATTTTTGGTCAATGTAATTTAGTTTGATGTACAGAGTGCGTAGATTTTGGCTATTCGTGTCTTTTTACACACTGTATACTTACATACAATAAATGATAAAACTTACTTCCAACTTGTTTTATTTACCTAGTTAATGAAAAATACTAATAATAATTAATGTAAATAGAAGTTAAACAGTCCATTAAACACCCCCTCCCATAGACCAATTTTATTTTTAGCATATTTTACAATAGTTTTGCACCCACCGGGGACGGTCCATGACTGTACTCCAATAGTGCAGCCGTGGATAGTCCCCGGTTGGTGCCCCATCCCATTTTAGATTAAAGTTCTCAAAGGGGCCTCTGCGCGTTGGACCTGTGTCCCCGTGTATGCCTTCCAAAGGACCGGACATCTTCCGCACGGAAGATGAGCCGTGATCTCAAAGAGATACAAGAATTATTGTAATACCGTGTCTATTGGGACTAGCACCATGGTTATTCTTAATCTACACAAAAATACCTTTCCAACGGTATATCATTCATTCCGATGGGTGCCAGTACCAGACTCCATACATTTGTGCCCATCCTCCTGTCATTGGTTGTTTTGCTAGAACAAACGTTGTTCAGACCATGGAATACAACCTTAATACGGCAAAAAATAAAAAAATACGTCATTCGTCTTTAAGGAAACCACAAAAAAGACAAAGTTAATAAAGTCATAGGTGAGTCGGCGCCATGATTGTTCAAGTTATTTGCCGGGAACTTTATCGCGATTGCCGCGATGAGTGCTTTAATGTTACAGTTAATGTTTGAACACGCTTGAGCAACATAAGGCCGGCCGCACTTTGGATGCGAATTTGGATCGTATGTAAACGTATCAATACTGGTCGTACGAATTGAGTGCGCACACTGAATACGTTTTTCTCCGTCAAATAGGCGGTTTTATGTTCAACGAATCAAGGTGTATTCAAAATTCCAACAAGTTCGGATTGTTTTCGAACGTCGGAACTACACGCACGTATACGTACGACTAACTCGCACCCATTCTGCGCGCTACCATAGTACTTGGAAGGTCTGGATTGTGCGTGGGTGTTCGTACGTGTTCGCACGAGTCAAATTCCAAAGTGCGGCCGACCTAAGACTTTTTAAGAACGCTCGAAAGAAGAGTATTATTAAAAAAAAATTTTTTGATTCTTTGTCTTGTCAAGTCAAAGCATTTATTTCAATTAGACCATTTACTGGCACTTTTGAATTGACAAGACAAAAAAAAGAAGTTACTGCCGCGTACCAAACTGTAGATTCCTATGGGGAAGAACGGGCAATAAACTCCATGGTTACTCTTTTCCATCAAATATTTACAAAAATTGGTTACATTGTGAATAAGAAAACAAATTGTGAGAACAATGTAAGATATGGTATGCTAATAAGTGTAACTACAATTCATTTGCCATGGCAGATTAGAGATGACCAGTCCCAACTGACGGCGCTCGTTCACGAACATGACGCATGTATCAGCATCGCTCAGCTCAACCATTTTGTAGGGAACCGCATGATCCAACACACACGCCACCATCAGCGGGACATTTGAGTGAGTATGACATGCTCTAATCGCCAGACACCAAGTAAAGTTTTAGTTATGTAAATGGTTACATGGTACTCACATGTAGGTACAATAGGTACTAAGGCAAAAAATTATACAAAAAAAATAATATTGCTGTTGGCGCAAAAAAAAAACGGATAATAATAATAAATGGTAGTGGACCATGGTCTGAACAACGTGTGTTCTAGTAAAACAACCAATTAAATGTCAGCGTGTATTATTTGCGAGTTTAAGCTGCGCTTGCAGCGGTCAGCCCGTGGAAGGGTGACCATTCGTTACACATCGATACCCCTCTGTGCCTCGGAAAGCATGTTAGACCGTAGGTCCGGGTGTCATAAGAATATCTATGAGTCCTATGACAGTCGTCACGGGGTAGTCAGAAGCCCGCAAGTCTGACAACCGATCCTAATCTTGGGATATCGGCATTGTCCAGTAGGCCTAGCACGAATATTTTGACGTGTAGTAACGTAAACGTAACGTTAATCTGAGTGAATTTTGAATCGAAAATACAACTATTCTATTAAATTTATTTATTCTATTAAATTTATATATTTAAATTTATACAACAGCCACAATTTGTGTCATTCATAGATATGAATAAAGTTTTCAATTCGATTAAATATTATGTGCGAAACGAGTATTTCCAATTAAAAATTCACTCGCGTTAATGTTACGTTTACGTTACCATACGTCACAACATTCGTGCTAGGCCTACTGTAACTTGTTGTGTGTAATTACAAAATGTAAAATGTGAGTATCATGTAGCCATTATTGTCATGCTTAGTATGTTTTTTTTTGTGTATTCCTACATAAACCTGACTGTTGTCTGGCAGTTGAGGCTGTCATGCTCACTAAAATGTCCTGCTGACGGTGGCGTTGTGTATTGGGTTGTTAAGTTCCCTACAATATGGTTGAGTTAAGCGATGCTGATGCGCTCGTCATGCTCGTGAACGGGTGCTGTCTGTCGGGACTGGTCAGCTCTTACATGCTATGACAACATTAAGGCAATTTCTCATTGTTATTCTTGTACTACTGACATTGACCTACATTATTCTCACATTAACTGTAGTAATAATAATGTATTGGAATATATAGAGTCTATATGTATTGAGTGTAGGTATATAATTGTATGTTTATGTTATGTTGAATTATCTATATTTAGATACTTTTACTTTTGTTTTCAATTCATCCAGAATTGTTCTAGGTAAATATTTTGTTTACCATCATCAACTTGCATAATTTAATCAATGTAATTAATATTTTACTTTTTTGTGTATAGACTCATTTAATTATTCACTTGACAGACTGAACTGTGTTGCTGGGGAGTTTGTTGCGCCGTTTCTTCTTCACAGCATAAACACTAGGAAGCGGTGAAGGGTGGGAGCTTTGGGGGTGCAGTCAAATGTAACTACCAAAATGTGACGTTCAAAAAGAACTAAGTAATACTAGTCTACTTTGAATAAACGAGTTTTGAGTTTGAGTTTGAGTTTGAACTGTGTTGCGGAGGTCTGATGGAAGTTGCTCCGTGTAAAATACTGGGAGGAACTGGGATACATCCACATCTGGTTACACTGAAATCTGATCCCAACGTAGGTAGTTGGAAAAAGGTAAGGCAGAACAACATGTAAATAAAGAAATTTCGATTTCCTTGAAACCGCCAAAATTCCAAGCAAAACTTTTATGTAGGTCAAAGAAGAAATTGAGGAAAATTTTCATTACGTTCATTCACATTTAACTTCTTGTTAGAGGGTCATTATTAGAATTTAAAAAGGTTCAATGTTTGAATATGGATTGTTTACTTATATTCTAAAGGAGATTATTAAAATATGGCGAATATTCCAATCAGCGGTTTAGGGATTTCATGTTCTTTTGTTGCTTTATTTTATTATTCGTTCCTATTCATGTTTTATTTAATGTTAATTAAACGGCGTATGAAAAATTCTTTGTATTTGAATCAATGAAGGTACTTTTTTTGTAGGCGTGGGTTTGATTACCTTGTAGAATTATGGTTATAAAGATGATGTAAGTAATGAAAAAGCCGAAATTCGTGGGTATAAAACATGTTGTATTCTGGACAAGTAAAGTTTTTCGAACATATTATAGCAAACATATATACAGGATTTAAACGAATTTGTACAATTCATTAAAACCACATGACCTGGTATAGATTACCTAAACCCTGCATGGAATTTAGTAGAAAAATAAAAAAATAAAACTTTTTTTCTTGCGGTAGGGTAAGTAACGTACCTAAACCTCCTAATAAGGTTTCAATAAAAAAATAAGCAAAAAACATTTTTCCAAAAAATATTTTTGTGATAGAACATTTCGATGCCACGCATAAATGGATGAAACGACACAGCTGGCGGGCACGACTAGCACGATATCGCACCGTGCAGTTAATTAAGGGTGCTAATTAAACAGACTTCTTTTTAATAGCAACATTCGCTTCTAAAAATCTACATTTCCTTCTAAATTACTAAGTCAGCCACAATTAACGAGCGTCTGAATGATACTATCTTAGCCACTAGTTATCTTCTATATAAGCCACTGTTCGTCACCTTCTTTCATTTTCACCATAAAAACAAATGAAAAACAAAAAGCAGAGTCGACGGAGCCCCGCTGCGCGCGGCTCCTATTTATGTCTGCAGGGTTTAAAGTAACCTAACACCAAGGGAATGACGGGGGCTTCGTTCGCTCGCTTTGCTCGCTCACTCTACCCCCCGTCATCCCCTTCGAACCTAACCTATCCGTGTCGGGGTGCCCAAAAATTTAGTTGGCGTTGTAAACAAGACGAATTAGTTTATTAGAGGTTATCTCATTTTCCCGTTGCTTAGTTATAAAATGAGAAGTTTGGTCACGTGGCCAATAAATAAATTTGTGGCTTGATTTATTATTTCTCGTTAATTAACTTGGGGCACTAAAATTACTCAGAAAACCAGTTTTTTTTAGATTTTTTGTGCTGGATCTGAAAAATACCAGTTCTTGGTCCATCTGTGTCACCAAACTGTAATGTATCAGACGGCCCTAAGATCTCCTGAGCACGTCTGCTACACCAGTTAAAGAGATGTGTTATTAGTTAAGATTCCTACCTACCCATAGCCGGACAAACAAGGAAAACACTTAAAAGAAGACAACTTTATAATATGATAAAAACACTTGAATAAGTCCCTAATAGTACAGAATAAATAGATCACGCGGTTTGAAGGAATTACACGGATTCGTTTACAGCCTCTGTAGATCATTAAAATATTTATTTTACATATTTTATACATGTCCATTACGTGTAAAAGACAACTTTTTTTCTTTTTTTTAATAGCTTTGCCCACACTAATATTTCTCCTGTATCGTGGGTGCGTTTACAGACACAAATCTCACATACACAAACGCCCAGACCTGAAACAACCATCTGGGGCCTAATTCTCCTAAAATAAATTGTTGCCAAACGCAATCGAACCACAACCGTCAGTCAGTTTTTGTTTTCGAAAACATTCAAAATGATTGATTTTGTTTTTTGTGTCAAACAATTTGATAGCTTTTCAAATTGAGAACTGTCTGAATGAACGGTTCGGCCATGGTTCGGTTGTAATTTATCAAGATTTATTTTAGGAGAATTAGGCCCCTGTAGGCCATACAAATTTTTGTTCCGTGTGGGAATCGAACCCACTACCCGTAGCGCAGAAGCCAATCGCTTAGCCACTGCACCAAACGTGTCGTCTACTTTTAAAAAGACTTTTACACAAATTGTTTACAACTATCACAATTGTTTTACTTACCACTTGTTTACACCTAGTAAACAAGTGGTAAGTACGCGAAGTTTTTACATGTATTTGTAAAAACGCGTTGGTAGTTGTTAGTCAAAATCAGTTCTTTGTCTCTTTTTGGTCTAGTAATCTCCTCACTTTGCTTTGAATTTAAAATGTGCTCGGAAAATGGCAATAGGATTATGCCATGGAGTCATGGTAAAGCTGTGGGTGTACATTTACAGTTTTGCGTAATCCTTCGGGGAATACACAAGCGCGACTGTATGATTTGCCTTCTTAGGCTGTGTTCTGTTAGGCCGTGATTTCTTAAAGACGAGAGTCTGACGGCGCGCCGCGTCAGGTGTTTGAGAGAGATTACTATAGTGCATTTCCATAATAAACATTCGTCGGCCGCTACCCACGGTGTTTGTAACAGATCGCAGCCTTAGACTACTTATCAATTTTCCTACTTTTCATTAATAAGACCGGAATCTTAATTCATCGGTTATCGAAAACACACACTGTTTTTAGTTTTGACTATAATAGCTCTAATTTTGACAACAATCCTCTTCGTACACTACAATCAACAATTATGCAGCCGTTCGCGTAAAAAAAAAAGACACGAAAATTAAAAAATCAAAAAACAACTTAAAGTTATAAACAAGATGTAGGTAGGTTTTGCTACAAAAATATTCGTATAATTTGTCAAGTCATAATACTTTATAAAAATAAGGCCCATTTTTATAAAATATTACGTGAACATGATATCACACTGAGGTAATTAATGTATTGAGGTTTAAAAAGACGCTTTCAATTTTCCAACGATACGTCAAATTGTCAACAAATAACCGTAGACTGAAAACCGTAAAGGCAAACGTGATCTAAACTCACATGTTGCATTCTTAACGTCTATCGTAACATCCGCGTAGACAACTTTTGGTTAGTTAATGCGAGCAAATCAGATTAATTCAACATATTAGCCGGAAGATGCTCAACATGGGCAATGGCAATTTGTAGTTAGAGATGGGTTTTTACTCGGATAAATAGTCGCGGTCGAGTATTTATCCGAGCAAATATTCGTCTTTATTCATAACACAATAGAGTAAAAACGAATATTTGCCAACTTTTAATTGTTTCTCGAATATTGACTATTTGATTATTTTATTCGCTTGCCCATCTCTACTTGCATCTACAATACTTTTAATTCTATTTTTTCCCCTTTTAACGTATAAGTATGTACATTTAGAACATTACACAGAAGTTTGACGTCTAAACTAGTTGCTTCGATGTTTTCATCAAAACTTTTCCTAAAAATATTTTTTTTTTTTTTTAATCTAGCAGGGAATTAAATGTGTTATTTTAAACGATGTCTGACACTAACATATTTTCTTCTTTATTGTGTTCGCAGTTGGAGATATAAATCTTAATCACCTAATGCACTATCAAGTCAAATTGCGTAAGTTATTGCAGCAAGCGCTCTCTTAGTTTGTAAAACTTGCAGAAGTGACTTGCTGCGGGTCTTCTTCTTCTTAGCGTGTCGGTGACAATCTACACCGTGTCGGCCCAGAACTTAGCAATGAGTTTAGCACTATCCGTAGCGTCCAGTAGTTCTTGTGGCGTACAGGTAACAGGGCAGGCCGGGCATGATGTTAAGTGCGCCATAGTTTGCGAAACGGCACCATATTTATACTCTAGGTTTGAGTTATCCGCAAATCTCCACCTGAGCAGGTTTTCCTTGCTTCGACCAACCTAAGTCCGAAGTCTATTTAGAGACTTCCAGGTCAGCCAAGGCAACTCATGCCCAGGTCGGAGGTCTTCAGAAGGGGCAACAAACGGAGTGGGTAGAGAAGCCTTGTCTCGCCACAGCTGGACTCTTGCCTGTGAACGTTCGCCAGTGAGTGGGAGGACAAGCTGTTCAAAGCTGTTACGGCTCTTAAGTTTTTTCCTAACGGGCATGTTGTAGTATAGAGGGTGTCGCGAATCGATTCCCATTTTGGTCCTTTCGCTAGAGCTAGTCACTGCTCTATGAACTTCTGGTGGCGCCATTCCTGCCAGTGGATACAGCATTTGTACCGGGGTCGGATTGAGGCAACCTGTGATAATCCGGCACGTTTTATTTAGTGCTGTATCCACCAGCTTTGCGTGGGCAGAACGACTCCATACAGGACATGCGTATTCGCCTGCAGAAAAGGATAGCGCCAGCCCAGAAGTCCCCATAACTTTAGGCGAAGCACCCCACTTGCTAGCAATTAGTCATCACTATGCTCAATGAACCCTCCATCCCATACAATGTTCAGTTTACGGCCCGCCTCTTTATTGCGAAGATGAAATAGGCAAGATTGTGTTTTGCTTGGATTGGGCTTATTTGAATTAGCGAGGTAATAACTAGCTAAATTACCAAGAGCGTTTGAAAGGTTAACCTCAACCTTCTCAAACGTGGTAGTTTGCGTGGTGAGTGCGAGGTCATCCGCATAAAGAAAACGGGACGTGTTCGGGCTAGACGCTTCGTCGTTGGTATAGATGTTGAAGAAGAGCGAGGCCGGGACACTACTTTGGGGTAAGCCGTTCTTTTGTGATCTCCAACGACTTTTGTCCGAGAGAAGATGGACCTGAAAGCGCCGATTGTGGAGAAGTTCTCCGAGTATTTTGATAAAATTCTGATCAGGGATCAAGGTCTCCACTTTCCACAACAGCCACCTGAGGTTTACTGTATCGTAAGCAGCTGAAAGGTCCACAAATACAGCACCCGTGATCATCTTCGTCTCGAAGCCATCCTCTTGCACGAGCTTGCTCCGGGATCAGCTTTGGGTCGATGACACTCGTTTGCCGAATCAGCAGCAGTCTCTCAAAGAGTTTATGCATTTGACACAGTAGAGAAATTGGCCGGAAGTTTTTGGGGTCATCTGTTGCTTTACCTGGCTTCAGAATTGCCTTCGAGTTCTTCCAGAGACGAGGAACTGAAGCTAGTTCCAGACTCTTATTGTATAGTTGCAACAACCACGACACTGCAACTGGTGCCAGGTGTTTTAGTTGCTCAACCGAGATATCGTCTACCCTGGAGGCTTCGCCGCACTTTAGGTTCTTAATCGCTGTGATGATATCAGCAAGGTTGAACGGTTTACTAATATCGTCACAGGTACCATCGGATTTTTGTGGCTTAGGGACCTTGCTGGCGCGGTATGATGGTTTGCCGTGTACGACTAGTTGGTGTTCTGCGGGTGTGAATACAGTTGAAAGTCGGTTGCAAAAGTCAAAGTGCGCTGAAAAACTTGCTAGTGGATTTTCCCTTTCTTTTCGCATATAAATTTTCCAGTTTCTCGGTATTCTGTAGGGTAAGTAATTTATAATATTATTCGTTTGTTAAATTCTGTTATTTTGCATTGTTAGATCTTTGGTTTCTTTGATTTATTCATTTTGTACATTTGCGGAAAAACCTTACTAACAAATTACCGTTTTATTATAATATTTTCTGTAATCGGTCTTCTCGTTTTCAGATTATACCTATTTCATTCGCTAGGCTTTTATTTATAAATGAATACTAATGCTAGATTACATACGTATCATATTAATTAGTTAGATACTTGCTGATTCCGTACTATTTACCATCGTCATTGCGTTCGCAAATCGTTATGAAATGATGATTGGCTTGTTTGTAAAGCTTAATACGTTCGAATTAATTACCATTAGAACAACAAGAGGGAAAGGAATGGCGTGCGATGGCGTGCGTGGCTTTCATCGCCAGAACAAAGTCGCCGCGCAACAAGTGACGTTTCGTCCCTAGCCACCACCTAAGGCGAAACAGCTTTTCCTTATAATAAAGTATTCCCCAATAAATTTATCTACACCCTGAAAAATATATCACCACAAAAATATTAACTTCCCCAACGTAATTGTAAATGGTCACAATTCAAATGTTTGATTTCAACCGCGTCTTCAGTTCTCTTAGTAAATAGTTCGTATGAGTTTATTTACTTTTCGCCACTTTTAAAAGAGAATGACTATAGAGTACGCCTGCGCGAAATCCGAGCGAGAGGATTGTGTGAAAGAGACGGGTGACAGTGGCACTCGCTTCGACCAATCGATTAGTCGCATAACGATAGCGGCTTCTTAAATGCAGATGTGTCGTGTATACCAACGTCAGTCGGCTAGCGGCAGGCGGTCGGAGCCCTCGATCATGGCTCCAGGGAGCCGTTCCTACATATACGCTGTCCTTTGTAGTGACTGTAACGTTCGGCCGGTATAAACGGTTCGCGGTTGAATGTGATCGCACATTCTGTACGCCAGTGAGATGTAACGTAAATTATTGTCGGACGTTTTTATTAGATAAACTTTTGAAAACTACTTCCAAATAACGAAATCGGCCTAAATTGTTAAGTTTAATATAGGAGCGGACACTCGATTAGTGCTCAAATTTAATTATGAAGTGAACAAAGAAAGGATTGTACCCGGAAAGGTAAAATATTAATGTATTTTTCATCTAAAAAAATATCACAAGTTGTTTCATGAATCATTATGCCGATGATAATAGAAACAAACACGGCCTGAGCTTCAAACGATTGGTAGTTTTATAATTTCTGGTACAAATAATTAGCTCCATTCGTTCTAATTTATTTGACAAACAACAAAAATAGCTTTTATTTATCTTTTAGCTTTTTGGGTTGTTCTCATTTTAAGTGTAAAAGAAAGAAGAAAGTGCATGCTTTCCTGTTTATCTCTTGATTGATAAAGTCAAAAATGTAAATAGATTTTATAAACAAAATTATATTTTGCAAATATTTATTAATTCTGCAATTTCTTGTTTGCATGTTTGAAACGGGAAGCAGGCGAACTCTTATTTGTATAACAACAAATCATTTCCTTTTCATTGTAATATCACCGTGAATTCACACATTAAAATTAAAACAAGCATATTTAGATTTTCTAATCATTTCAAAAATCAAAACACAAAGTTAGTAAGCGAACATCACTAGTGTGAATTACGAACACATTCGTAGCCAATTCGTAGCACTTTCGTAGACGCCCGTAGCAGATGATAACATAAACGTTTAAGATATAGATTCGGCATACCTGTCGTATTTGGCACCTTTCGGATGGTTTTCGGGGACGGTCGTCACTCCATCTGGTACCATAACCTCTTTACTGCTCCAATGATATGGAACTTTATTTTAACGTTCCACGTGGACTGGAATTAGAGTTTAAGTAAACGGAAACGTTATCGAGTATCGATTTGAATGTTTGTTGTCATGTTCGTGGAATGGAATTTCGTTGTTTATGTTTTGTTATTGTGCTTGTTATAATGTATTTTTGGATTTCAGATTTGATTTTAAGGCTTTTTAAGCACATATCATTTTAATGAAAGGGTATTTGTTCGTTTTATGAAATTAAATTGCTTGTAGTTGTTATGAAGTTTTTAAGGCTTCATGTTAACTTTGTTTTAACTCGATTTTAGCAAAAATTATGACAATTATTTGAAAAGCTGTTTTAAAAATGGTTCCCGTAAAGAATAATGTTTTGTTCTCATTTTCTAGTAAATACTTGGAAGTAAGACGTAAAAGAATTTACCAAAGAGAAATGTTCTTTATAAAGCTTTTAAAGTAAATAAATGTTGTAGTATAATATTCTAAGAAGAAGGAAATAAAAGACCCTTATTGTGTTAGGTTTTAAAATAAGGGGAATTGTTTTCCAACTCTCTCGTATTATTATTCCGTTTATTCATTTAAATACACATTTAGAGTAACATTTTAAATATTTATATAAAACAAAAAACATTTAAAAATAAAAAAATAAATGTATCCCACCGGCATCGGGAACAGGGCCCAAGCTGCCGGCAGTCAGGGCTTCAGAGGAAGGAATCTCCTCACTATGCGTGCCGTGTCAAGGAGTACTGCTTTCTGTATCAAGCCCTTGATCCAGCCGTCCAACGAGAGCCTCATGAGATGTTGATCGAGACTCTTGGCTATTAGGCCATTCGCCGTAACGACTATCGGGACAATGACTGCTGAGTCCACATCTCATATGCCGACAACCTCGTGTGCTAGATCATACTCTCTTGTATTATTATTATCTTTTGTTACCTTCAATATCTATCTATCTGCCTAGCCTTTTTCATCTACGTTGAGGTCAGTTTCCAGTTTAATCAGATGCGGCTGAATACCAGTATTTTACACGGAGCGACTGCCATCAGATCTCCGCAACCCAGTAAGGTAAAGCCGATATCCTAAGGTTGAACCAGTCGTCAGACTTTCAGGCTTCTCACTACCCGTATCAACTTTCATAGGTATTCGTATAATACCCACAATATCTATCTATAAATTGCAAATGTAAGTTCTAGTATTGTTTCGGCATTCAATATTAGAAATAAATGAAGTAATGAAATTCGAAAAAAAACTTATTTCATGTATTCTAAAATACACGGGTTTCAGAAAACTTACATTACTTCACAATTATTATTATCAGCCTGTTTATTGAGTCAATTGCAGATATTTCTACGCGTACTAATACGGAAATGATATACACGGCACATATTGTGTTCCTGTCTTTGGGGCCCTAACCACGGGTACCTTGGACCCTGCTCCGGATGCCGGAGGACCCCAACTTTAAAAAAAAAATATTTAAGTGTTTTTTATCATCATATTTAAGAATATCATTTAAAAGAATCTTCGATGAATAAACGAAATAATATACGTATATCTATATAAATAAAAAGAAAATTCCTGATTGACTGACTCATCAACGCCCAGCCCAAACTCTTGGACCTAGAATGCTGAAGTTTTGCACAGCGGTTTCCATTATAGTTTAGACAAGGAATCAGGAAGAATTTTTCGAAATTCAACCCCTAAGGGAGTTAAATAGGGGATGAAAGTTTGTATGAAAAATCGTCACTTAACGGGTTCAAAATATCACGCAAGCGAAGCTGCGGGCAAAAGCTAGTTCTTTATAATTTATTCTGCTGTTAATTATTATGTCTCCGAAAACGTCCGTACAAAGAAAATCCCATGAATTTAATAAGTACTATACAAAAAAATAGTTTGTTCCATAATTCATCAGGTTTTTTATCAATAGTAGGTTATGTAGGTTGTATAAACAACAGACATTCCTACGCGAGGGTCGAGCGAGGACGGAGAGAAATTACAATAGGTACCTGCATACCTTCCCCGGCGGGTATTCCATTCCTCTCGTCTTTATGCCAGCTATTGCTTCCTGGATTATCTGGCCTGAGAAACTAAATTAGATAGGAATTGAAGTACCTGTAAAGGATATAATAATACTCTGTTACCAATATACGGATTGAATCATTGAGATGGGTTAGTTAGTATTAAGAAATGTGACAGGCGGTTTCTGAGTTGAGAATTAAGTAAGTACTTAAAGTGTCAAGTACTGTAATTATAGACACAATAGATAAACAATGGCACTCACGAACCGGGTCGTCGGTCGGGCCGCTAGCGGTTAAGTATTTGAGCACAGATTTTCAAGCATTTTTTTGACAACTCCGTACTCAAATGTTACTTAAGTACTGCTTATCCTAGAATTCGTAGCTGAGAAACTGGAGGTTAAACTATTAAAGCTACAGTTTAAAAGTTTTTTTTTTGGACTGCTTTAATTTTCTTGCTTACCCCTTCTACGTAACCGGGCTTATTGGCGAGACCTGAAGGGTCTCCAGTCAAAAGTTTTATAGTACAAAGTAGTCGGGTTTTATAGTAAGATTGATTCCTAACAAACAAACTATTGATTATCGCGATGTATTAAGGAAAACCATATATTATATGAGTCTTTTAGTTTTATTTTAAATTCTGTTATTAATTGCCAAATCAAAACCTTCCTTAAAACTTTCTTTAGCTTGGTTTAAGACTTTCATACTGACCCATTTCAATGAATTACTCTGTATACTAAGGATATACCTGTTTCGTTTTACCTCGGAACAAAATAGTATTTTTTTCGTTGTTTCCTTGTCGGCTTCGAAATGAAAGAGAAACGTGGCGTATATGTTGACTTGCTTCCCGCGGAAGTTTTAAGAGTCAACCGGGGAAAATCAACATGGTTTGCGTAAGCGATAGGCTCACAGAGTCTCGGTTTTTATTTATTCGTAGTAGTTTTTAGGACTATGTAGTAGCAAAACCATCAGAATAATGTTTCTGAATTTATTGAAGTAGACGCTGTTTTGGTAAATAATATTCATAGCCCGATGTCATATAATGGTGGATCCACACAGCCCGGCGGCACTGCCGGCGGTTTGACCATAAGCAAAGCTGCCAGAGAAGCCGGCAAGTGCCGCCGGTAGGCGCCGGCAAGCACGACTCTGAATCGATTCGCAGTTATCGAAAACAAACGACACTAGCACTAATTGAAAGCCGCGAACAAATTGTCTCCCCGCTGCCGGCGGCCTCAGCGGCAACATGACCGTCGGCTTTGTTGCGACTGCTGCTCACAAAGCCGGCGGCTAGGACAGCGGCACGGCCGCCGGCTCATGCCGCCGGGCTGGTGTGTGGACCCATTATGGCGTATCCACACAGTGCCGCCGGCATTGCCGCGCGGCATGCCGGCGGGTGTTTAAAACCAGGCCGCCGCGCCGCGCCGGGCATAACGCCTATTGAAAAACAGCCGCGCGGCATAAGCCGGGCGGCAAAGCCGGCGGGATGTGTGGATGCGCCATTAGATATACAGTCGGGAGCAACGAATCCGGGTCACTAAAATAAACATTAATATCTCGGAAATTAAGAATGATAGCGTATTCAAATAAAAAATATTTCATAGACTATATAATACTACTCAAATTGAATAAATAAAACTTCTTAAATAGTCCAAAAAACACTTTTATTTGAATAAACTAGCATTCTTAGTTTTCAAGATATTAAGGTTTATGGTAGTCACCCGGATTCATTGCTCCCGAGTATATTATAGAAGAAACTTTGAAAAGCGTAAAATCCACTAGCAAGTTTTATTGCGCAAGTTGATTTATGTAAGCGACTTTCAAACTGTGGACACATCCGCAGCAAGTCGACTTCTGCAAGTTTTATGAACCAAGTAAGCAATGGAGTGCAATAACCCAGGCGCAGGAAAACTTGCGAGTTAATTTGGCAGTTAAAAGGCTGAGAAGAAAGTCTGGCTAGGAAGAAAAACAAAAAATAGCACTGAATATAATTTTGCGGTTACCCCCGTCTTTCACCGTGGATGTCATGAGAAAGAAAAAACAGACAGATAGACCCCCAAGTCTTACCATAACGGTTCCGTGTTAACTTTTTAGGTACGGAACCCTAAATAGAAAAGGCTATACGGATTATATCAGCATCCACACAATATTTTCTCCTCACCCTGGTTTCCCGGTGTATTTATCGTAAAACCAAAACTTTATCCACAAGAAAATGGAGGAACTAATGTGTTTCCGTGCTATTTCTAGGAAATAATAGGCCACCCCTACTGTACTCGTGGGTGTCATAAAAGGCATCTGAGGATTTATCTTAGGAGGATGGGCAGTACCGTCCTTCTGTCTACTATTCGGTGTAGCTGCACTGCTGTTTTCAACTTGCGTTAGACGCATGCGCTATTTATCTAGACGTGTGCCTGTGCGCAAGCGTTATTCTCGCTGGCAATAGTCAGTGCATCAAATCCAGTGGCGCACGCAATAACGCACGCACTCTCTTGCATCCTCTCCCTCGCATGCGTCTACGCAATTTGAAAGCACATGTTGAAAGTGCACCAGTTTAGTTACACCAATTAAATAACAACATACAGCAATCACTGCTGCCAACGAGGTGTAGGTTGGCGAACTGTTACACATCATCGAAAACTTTTTAATCGTCTGCTAAGCATTGTTATTACGGCCATTCCCTATTTAACCATTTATTGGGAGGCTAACACAATGTTCAGTAGTTGATATTTACATGATGTACCTACGAAGGTGACCCTGATGATGTAATTAAAAAAGTAAATTATCAAAATTAAAAAACCCGACAGCACAAAAACCGAACTAAAAAGATGCAAACAAGATGATAAGATAAAGTTAAACTTACGTAGGTTTTCAAAAAATCATACTATGAAATCATAACATGCAGTCGGAGGCTACGCATGCTTTTGGCCAGTCAGGTTTCGAATTACATAATTCGTAGGTAGCCTCCGACTGCATGTTATGATTTCATAGTATGATTTTTTGAAAACCTACGTAAGTTTAACTTTATCTGATCATCTTGTTTGCATCTTTTTAGTTCGGTTTTTATGCTGTCGGATTTTTTGATTTTTATAATTTACTTTTTTATTGATGTCTTTTTAGGATTTTTTTATCAATATAATTATCATACATATCTATAAATACCTATTATTTTAATGAGGCCTAAACAAATCGGTTTGATACCATACCATCACTCGCTTTAATCGGCAAAGTAGATCCTACACAAGTTTCAGGTTGTATAATTCTTAAACGAAGCGTATGGCTATGAAATGGTCAAGGAAACATCATATTGCTTTTAAAAGACCTATTCAATGATATCCCATAAAGTGCAGTACGATTTTTTTATAAATTTTTTTACTGCTTTTTCTTTTACTTCGGCCGCCTTTTTCTTTTTATAAAAACTGAACATAGCCTATAACCATCGCACGGCTTAGATGAATCGATAGATACCTCATACATTAAAATCCATCCAACCGTTGGGATGCTTCGAGGGTATAAAGAATCCCACATACATAGATACATAGATACGCGTGAAAAACATAACCCTGTCTTTGCTGTCGCGCAGTCGGGTAAAAACACTATGATGAATAGAGTGAGCATTATGATAAGTTTTATTTTTTGCATTTCTTTATTTATTCACTTCTTTAATTTCAGATTATACAAAAAAAAGTTCAAAGTCAGAACCCGCGACCCTTAGCACAGAAAGTCACGCGTTTATCCTCTGTGACATAAGGGTCGTTAAATCGTTTAATCAAGAAAGCAAGCAAAGATTTTTGAGCGTCACTTTGTGCACGAATTTTAATTCTCTTTAGGACTCGAAAATATGTAAAATACTGTGTTCATTACCATACTCGTACTTATTTAGTTTTCACAATTAAAACATTTTTCGTTACGAACAGAAAATATGTGAAAGGAACTACAAAGCGCATCACTTTTGTCATTTTTCAATTAAACGGTGCGGCTCTGGCGGCTAATTTAATTAATATGCTTGCACCACTTTGCACGGACTGTTAGAGTCGTTTTACATTTTTTTCAAACGGAAATAAAATTTACAGCCGTCCGCCCCGTCATATCGACGGAATGACTTTCGACAGTCGACTCCGCACATTCATTACATTCTACGGGATTATATAACTGAAAACAGGCACATTACTTGCAATCTACTTTCCCGCTATATTATTTTAATTCTACTTGATTCATTTTAACAATTAATTCATCGTATTTAACGGAAACAAAACCAACATACAAAGAAATAACTTGATAATGAACAGAACACACGGCTGACGTTGCAAAATGAACGCAAAGATTCACAAGAAGACTTCAGCATTTATTAGAAAAAAGTTAGGTACTTTTTAGTTGATTTTCTGAACATACATAATATAAGAAATGTGATCTCATTAATAGGAAAAGACATTACACTTTGTAAGGATTGATTGACTCGTTTTACATTTTTTTCAAATGGAAATATAATTTAAAGCCGTTGCCCGTCATATTTACGGAATCACTTTCGACAGTCGACAACTCCGTATGTACATTCATTACATTCTACATTTAACGGCATTACGTAACTGAAAACAGGCACATTACTTGCAACCTACTTTCTCGCTATATTATTTTATATCTAGGTACGTGTATATTTTTGTTTCAGAGCAGATCAAAGATTTTCCCTTTATTTCATTTTCCTTATCTTGTGACGTTCGCTTTTTATCTTAAATAAATGAAAGTATATATTAATGTCACGAAGTTGTGTCTACAAAAACAGATATATGGTTAAAGTAAAGTGGAAAATTATATCAACATGTATCTTTTGTTTTGCTATAAGTATAGGAAATCTGTTCTTTGGGCGGCTTCAAACTTGTCGCAACATGCCGTGCGACTGCAGCGTGGCCGCCGCGCTGCTTTGTTGATCCGTATAAATAAAAAACGCGCGAATGCAGCGCTACACCCGCGCTGCGGCCGCGCATCAATGTACCAACACTATGATGCTCGAACCTAGCGCTTTGCGGCTAATTTGAAGGCGCCCTTTCCAGCAACATCCAGCATCAATATAGTCTATGAGTTCTATCTAATTTGTCCCTAATATAAAAAAAAGTCATTGCCAAGCTTGATGAATATAGCAATACGCCTTAAGTTCCTTTGTTGTAGCTTTTATAGTCCTATATTTTGATTATCCGGGAATATTCTCGGACAGCCATTTCCCGGAGAAGGTTGCCGTCCTCGTGGTAAAATTTATAAGACATAACCCGGACGGTTTACTTTACAGAATCATAAAAATGTTATTTCTTGTGGACAGCCGGAAATTCTGATAGGGTCACCAGGAGACAATGGCGGATGAAAAGCTGTTTATATTTTATATATCTTCATGACTTCTTCTTTTGCCGGCGGGGGGGTTTTCAAAGTTCCTAGCAATTATTGTAACTAAAGATTCTTTATTGGCTCATAATTTAGTTCGTTAGCTTCAAAGTTTATAGAGTGACAAAATTTAAAAATTATAATTTTCACAATTGTGTGGACAGTACGGGTATTGAACATAGGCCGAAGTAATTTTTAGGTCGTCTTATTGCTAACAATTGCTATAGGAGACAAAACTTGAGTAGGATATTATCAAAATCTTAGTTTTTCCTTATATACTCATGAGCATTATGAGAACGATACTAATTATTGAAAAGCTCTTGACTAATTGCCGATTATAATTTACAGAGCATTATCATTTGTTAAGTCTAAGACTTGTATACCAGTAATGAAGCAAAAACCCCATAGTTTGCTTAGTGAACGTCACAGTTAAAATAAGCTTACGAGTGTAACATTAAGTGTAGTAAGTAAAGTAAGCAAAACGATTCGTTATTGGATATAGGAATCGGGCTTTAGAAGCGAAACAACAACAAATAACTGGTACCAACACACAAACATATAACTTGATAATGAACAGAACACATCGCTGACGTTGCAATATAAACGCAAAGATTCACCAGATGAGACTAGCATTTATTAGAAAAAAGTTAGGTACTTTCTTAGTTGATTACCTGAAGAGAAGAAATGTGATCTCACTAATAGGAAAAGACATTACACAAGGCGCGATTCCATTAGGCAAGTCTTGCATGCAAGTTGCTTTCATTAGAAACATGTTTTCGAGAGTGTGCAAATTGCATGCAAGTTTTACTTGCATACAAGTGGAGATGTTCAACGATTGAGTTGGACATCATGGGTGTCAAACATTCGTTCGCAATTCCAAAAGTGCAACTAATGACATGTTTGCGCGTTCAATTTGCACGTCGCTTGAATAAAAAATGTACAAGTTCAAACTACCTCATACAAGTTGTAGCTTGTATGCAGGTTTCTTCAAGTTGTATGCAATTTGCAACTTGCATAAAAGTAACTTGTCTAAGGGAATCGCGCCTTAAAGGTAATTCTAATTACCTTTCTGTATTCAGTACAGAAAGGTAATTAGTGTTATTTCTGTCTTAGTGGCAAATTCTTTGACGAAAGTGCGTATGAAAATTGTTCTTTTAGTAATGTTGAAGACGGCTCCTTTATTTTTCAGTAGGGTATTCGAATTACCTAAATTATTCCTTTACTTAAAAATGATATGTAGGTAGGTAGGGTATTATTACAATAGCGGTATGGATGAATGAATGAAACATTTATTTGGACACAGTCACAGACAAAGAGACAACATCACTACATAGTATAACACAAAGTCGCTTCCAGTCATCTGTCTATCCCTATGTATGCTTAGATCTTTAAAACTACGCAACGGATTTTGATGCGGTTTTTTTTATAGATAGTGATTCAAGACGAAGGTTTTAAGATATAAAACGTACACGTGCGAAGCCGGGGCGGGTCGCTAGTAATATACATAATACAAAACATAGGGAAAAAAAGTACAGCAAATCGCTGTTTTTCTTCTGGAGCCTTTGTATTCCACGGATGTCAGTCAGTGAGTGGCCGATAGATAATTTGTAAATAATCGGTATCGGTACTGACAACTTACCGAATGCCTATGTCGATGTGTCCGCATTCCGCGCGTGTCGTTTACTGCGGCTCATTGAGCTGTAGGCACGTTTTCATTAGGAATCTGCACGGAGTACACAGAGCAATAGCGTACTACACCGCAACGTACCAGGGAGCGGTAAAATGCAAAACACCAAAATATGAGAATTAAATAATTTAAATGTAACAGAAATAACACAAACACTCAAGCACCCCAATTAGAATATTCAGCTGTTATAATAATACATACGTACATTTAAATTTTAGTTGTATGTGCTTAAATAGGTAATGTTTATTAAAGAAAATGTTATTACTTTCTCATTGTTAACTGAATTTAAAATTCAGCCTTATGGCCTTGACGGGCTCAGTTTTCTTTATCTAAAGGGTTGATAGGCAAAAGATCGTTTAAAAAAACTACTCATATTAAAATGGCTGAATTCAGTTCAGTAGCCGATTTTTAACAAATTACTTTCAGGGGTTTGCGTTTGGTATGTAACACGTCGAATATGTTTGCATTTTCCATTACTGAGTCAGTGATATGGGTTTTAATTAGTTTTAGTGTACCTAGCAGGTAGGTAATAATAAATTGAGCTGAGCTTTCGTAACCGTTCTGTCTATTCATCCCGGCGGAGTTTCTAGTAGATACTAATTTCCGATAAATTTGTGCGTTCTCGCGGGTGAAACGAGCCACGGGGAGAAATTTATAGCTTTTGAAACGGCGTTTACCTTTGAATTGAGCGTTAATCTTGTGTGAAAGACGCGACATAGAGGCGAGATGCGAATACTTGTGATCTCTTCACGTTGCTCACTCATTGTTTAACCAAGTAAGACCATTCTATTATAAATCATAAATTCTAAATCTCAGTCTCAATCTCAGCTCCTGATTTTTAATCGATGACACATTTTTTCTCCGCTACTGTCAACGTATCGCGTCGGGAGAGCGGGGCGGAAAATTTGTTTAAGAAAGTAATTTATCACTTTCCGATGGATACATTTAAAACGGGAGCCGCTACGGCAATTTGCATATTTATTTGGCAATAAGTAAATTATTGCGAACACGTTGAAGGTTAATTTGGTACGTGGCAGCCCTGAACGGAACAGTGGAAATGCTTTCTCTGCCCAAGTCATGCGTTGTTATTTACCTGTATCTGATCCTTTGTCTATTTTCGCTCCACAAAGTTCGCTTTATTTGCTCTGCACGATTGGCTGCTTCATTCCGACATAACAAATGAAACAAAGTTATTACTAGTTTTCCGGATTACTTTCTTCGCAGAACAAATCTTTTGCGTAAGATAAATCAGTAGGTTTTAATTTTCTCGTATTTTCTTGTGTAATTGATGGTATAAAATAATGTAGTATTAAATAAATGCCTGTTTTATTTTGTACCGCATCGCGGTTTTAATAAAAATACATCGTTATAGACCCAAAATATTCTAAGTCGTTTGTATTAATTTTCATAGAAAGTACGCATAAAGTGCTATTATGATAATATCCATTGGTTAGAAAATGTGAGGGGCGGGAAATGTACAATGCAAACGACTTTGGGGGCCCATTATTCGCAATCAAAGCATCAATATAAAGAAAAGTGATCCACGATATGTTTGTTCCACTTTAAATACCTATTCAAGGACATCCCGCGGCGTGGAAGAATTCCCCTCTCTTTTACGATTTAATTTCACGCTACCTTTACACGAAATGCGTCTTTGTGGAAAATGTTATTTGAATAGATGGGAAATTGAAAAAATTATCGGTGTACGTACCTAAATATATGTGGAATGTGAATGATAAATAATTATTGTAAAATTGCGGTTCTTCATCCTAACTATTGAAATAATTATTATAAATGCGAAAGTAAGTTTGTTTGTTTGTTACCTTTTCACGCCTAAACCACTGAACCGATCATCCTGAAATTTTGCATATACGTTGTCAGGTGTACAGAAACGGACATAGGGTAGGTACTAGGGTTTTCGCCCCGGGTACCCGGAACCGGGAATTTCCGGGAATTTGGGGATTTTAGGACCCGGGAATTATTTGGCGGGAATCCCGGGTACCCGGGAATTATTTGAAATGAAGAAATAATGATGAAAAATGAAGGGTCTGCACGCTTCCGAAGATTTTAGAGCATTTTCTGTCTCTCTCGCGTGAAACGGACATTGTACTGCGTGGTGTGAACTTACAATGGGGTAAATGTATCGTGGTGTCAGCACACAGTACTGTTGTTTCTGTCTAGTAAACAAATTCTAAACATTTTTTTTTTCATTTCATTTGTGGAAACTATTCACAATGCTTATCTTTTGTGTAATTTCGAGATTTATAATGAAAATATACAGGGTGTAAACGAATTCGTGTAATTCCTTCTCACACACCTCTTTCCTGGTCACAGATTAACCATAAATGGTTTTTATTTTAAATAAAAAACAGCAAATTTTCAAAAAAAAAACTATTTTCGAGCCCTTTTTGCGCCCCGAGGTACCCTACTGCAAACAACGATTTCGTGCTAGTCGTGCTAGCCAGCTGTGTCACCGGGCTTTCATTCATTGATGAGTGGCGTCGAAATGTTGCAACGAATAAATATTTAATTCAGCAATTTTAATTTTTTTATTTGTACTTAGTAGCTGGTTATGTTTCGATCACATATCGCAACAGCAAGTTTTTTTTTTTTTTAATCAATTTTTCAATTTTAATTGCTGGGTCATTCTATATCAGTAGTAGATCATGTGGTTTCAAGGTATTACACGAATTTGGTAACAGCCTTTATAGTCATTCACCCTATTGTTATTCCGTAATATTTTGCCATATTATATGAAGAGAAGACTTTTTTCACTAAAGAAACTCGCGACGTCGTCGCACAATAAATGACTGTAACTGCTCCTAGTTCAATTTTTTAAATAAGTGTAAGATTTTTAATTTTAATAAGAAAATTCGGTTGGTATGTTAGACAATTTATCATATTTAAAGTACTTAACACAAGATTAATTTTGAATTATACGAGAAAAACTATATTTATGCAAAAAACATGAAAATTCCCGGGTACCCGGGAATTCCCGGGAATTATGAGAAAAAATTCCCGATTCCCGGGAATTCAAATAGGCCGGGAACGCGAAAACCCTAGTAGGTACCTTTCATACCGAAAAAAAAGTCCCGAAAAAAAGTACTGGTCCCGAGGAAAACAACAATAATGATAATAGATAGCGCCACGTGTCTTACGAATCATGATTGAATTATATTTTTATAGAAACATGAGTAGTGTGTTAAGAGTTGATTGATAAATCTAAATTAACGCGAGTAAAGCCGCGGGCAAAAGCTAGTAGAAAAATATATTATTCACAAAGTTGATTTGAAGAAACAACCACACAATGTAATATAGAAATGGATATATACATACTAAAGTATATTTATGTGTTGAATTCTAAACTACGTACTCTAAAATATTGCACAATACCACTCCACACAAAATGATAGCAAACAGGAAGACACCGTAGCTCAATTAGCACGAGTACACATACAACGAACAGCTAAACAGCTCGTCGACATGTCCCAGAGATAAAATGAACAACGTTCTAGTGCTTGACAACTGTAATAAAGCAACCCACTGACGCATTGTTTACGAACGGTCGTCGGTCGTCGGTAAGCCTACGAGGCGTCTTGTACGCGTAATGCCTCTGCGTTTGCATGCGACAGCGCTTTTGGGATACATAAAGGACAGATACGGACGGAATATCAGAATTGCGCTGTTATTCATTTCTTTTTTATTTAAACGTTGCCCCCTTTAGGATTTCTCCTATATCGTGGGTGCGTTTATGGGCACAAATCTCACATACATAACTAGACTCGGAACAGTTATCTGTAGACCATATAAATATTTGTTTTGTGTCGATTCTTATTGATAAAATGAAATTGGAATTTTTGATCCATCTTTAGAAACCGTTTAAGCGTACATTAAAAATTAATACGACATTGAAGACACTTAATTATGTTAGTATGTCGGGGCTGCTGTATTTTTAGAGTATTAACGAAGTTAATTTTTAACCGACTTCAAAAAGGAGGAGGTTCTCAATTCGGTTGTATTTTTTTTTATTTTTATGTTTGTTACCTCATATCTCCGTCATTTATGAACCGATTTGAAAAATTCTTTTTTTGTTCGAAAGGGTTTCAGACAGTTTCAGAAGTCGGTGCAACTCTACACTGAAGCAAATAGAAGCCACCGACTTCTGAAACTGTTAATTTTATATTATGGTAATTATTTTACTCCTTTTAGTATTTCTTTGAAGTCGGTTTTTACTTTTTTTTTAAGTTTATTTTTTATGTAATACAAAGTGATACTTAAAGTACTTGTGTATCCCAATCGTCTCATGACAATCCGTCCAATGGCTTGCCGTATTCATTTATTATGTACAAGTTAGAATTATCTTTACTGATTATAGGCAAAGCCAACGTCAAATGTAAAAGACACAACAACATAATCGTTTAGGGGTAATTCTATCATTACAGTTATAGCTAATATCGGTATGTCAGGATTGCGAGCAAGGTAAATGTAGTAAACTCTCCACCACTGAGAGTACTTGTATTTGGGTTAGTGTTAGTTAGATGAACTAGATCACAATAAAACACTTAACACAATTATTACAAGATCATAAAATAAGGACAAGCTAGTAAGATATAAAAAGTCAGACTTCTTCAGCTGATGAACACAGAATGCCCTGCTTCGTCGAATGACCACCGCCTTTATAACATCGGGTAGGTTGATCCATATCGACGAATACTTTCCTTTGTCAACATTGCCCAGTGCTACCCGCTACCGATAACACAAATAACTTTAATCGTAGAATTGAAATTTTTATAATTTTGTTTAGGAAATTGTCAAAACGTGACATTTATTCTTCAGGTAAGGTTATCTAACTTTGATAAAATCGGTTCTAAGAAAGATATTTATGTGGGAATCACAGCAAAGAATGAGCCAATCCTACCCGTTGGTTTTTTAAAAGGTGAATAAGGGACTTCGTCAAGAGAATTGGCAACAGCGTCCTAAATGTCTGCTAATAACAACAAACTGCGATCACCAGTCCGTCTGCCAAATGTGGTGATGATGGCAGTTTCCTCTTCCACGGTTCATTGTGGCAAACATGGGGATTAATGACGATGATGATAGGATTTATATCATGTTATCAAAAACATATTCGAAATTCAAACTAGGTTTTCTAGTCTAAAAAACAATACTGCTTTCTAGCTTTGTATTTTTTCCATATGTAAGCGAAATTTGAAACGTTTTAAAAATCCATTTAATAATTAAAATCTCTGTAAAGCATCTAGTCAGGATGGAACGTTAAACGTGATGACGTGACGTGCATACGTTACAACTAAATAGAACAAGTTTAATGTGTTGAATGATTTTTTTATTCAGGCTAGGAATCAACTAACTTTGATAAATGCGTCAGTAACGTTGAGATCTAGCTGTATTTTGGTTACGTTAACAATACATACATAGTTTGTTTTTTGAGAGACAAAGCCTTTTGATTTTGTAGTTGCTTTATTATACAGTAGTACAGCATTTAAATTTGGTGCTTCTGCATGGTTTCTGAGATATTTAAACTAAAGGTGTTTGCATGTTAGATGTTATTGTTAATAGCTGCACTACATTTGCAGCTGAAAATTACCATGATTCAATTTATGTATCTACTATTAGGTAGCTTCAATGAATTAGCAGTCTTCATGTTAAGTTTTTCTCTGCTGGACATCTTCCCAGTTTGGCCATACCGCGTTATATTCTACTTCTTCTTTTAGTTAATCCTAACTTCTTTCTTTAGGACGTCAAACCCGATAGTTTAGCATCCAAATTGTCAAAGAGCATACCTAATATCCGCGCGGATGCAATCGTGGTTGGTTCAAGTCACGTATTTCAGATCGTTCAAACTAAACTTCATCGCATACCTATTAGTAAATGTGCATTGCCAAAGAGGGCGGGGTTTGGTAGTCGTTTAGATGTTCCTACGCGACATATTATTTGTACATCAGCCAATTCAAATTTAGACTAAACATTTTCGCGATTAGAAACCTTATTGCTAATATACATAGTTCAGTTTAAATTGCAACTAAAATTGTTTTATGTTTTGATATTATTTCAATCGTTTTTGTCATTCTGAATTTCACTTAGTTAACATGTTCTTAAAGTTGGAATTTGTGAGCTTTCTTTTGTTAAAATAATAATTCTATTATTTGTTGCAGAGGGGTGGGAGCAACACTGATGTAGACATCACAGCGACGACGATGGACCGCTGGGTGACAGCAGCGAGCTCGCTGCTGGCTTTCCTGCTGTACTACAACACCTTGGACGCAGGATTTGTTTACGATGACAGGTAATTTATAAGCAGAGATGATTAACTAAGATAATAATCAGAACGAGAATTAAACAGTAATGACGAGCATGTGCGGAAAGGTATACTTTATCACTATAGAAAGATATTGAATTATTGATGTTATTTCAACATAAGAAAGTATACTTAGTATTTTTTTTTGTTACCTGACTAGGTCGCCTTTTACTCTAGTCGCACCGGTAAGCGCAGACAGGGTCTTAGGTGGAGCATATGAATCCAAGTAACAGAGATAAAGTGGGATTATATCCATTTGGCGTCCGATTTGAATCCGAGGTAATGCGAAAGCGTTCATACAAACAGTAATATGGAGAGAAATCGGATGACGGAAGTCGGATCTAGTGCGTAAACTACCATACAAATAGTTCTATGACTACTTCGGAACGTATTTTCTCGGATTCGGATCGGATGCAGTGCGTAACCGCTCTTAGTGTGCGTCCTGAGTGACGGCGCACGGGCGGATTGCGGAGCGGCTTTACCATGGCTTTACCGTCGATACCTGTCCTTAGTGCACGAGGGAAATTATTTTTTTAGGGCCGATTTTTCAATCGTCAGATAAATTTTATCCAAGGAATAAATATGACGATTTGACATATTTTCTATACAAAAGCTGTCAAAACGTCAAACTTATTCCCCAGATAAAAGTTATCTGACGATTGAAAAATCAGCCCTGAGTGTTTCGTTTATTTTACTTTAGTTTTAATAATGTCGATATCAAAATTCAAACGTTTTGAACATTTATTTAATGCGCCCTTCATTCCGCCTGCGCGGTGCGCCATCACTCAGGACGTACACTAAACCATTCTCATTACGAGAAGAGGCCTGTGCCCAGCACTGGGACAGCAATGGGCATAATTTAAGACTATGTTATAATGTATCTTTTCTCAACACAATTATAAATCATCATCATCATTCAGCCGAATGACATCCACTGCTGGACATAGACCCCCCCAAACAATGTTGGGGGGCTTTGCCATAATCGCCACGCTTGACAGGCGGGTTGGCTATTATCGCAGTATGGTTGTTAAAGTACTCAGAGAACGCTGCTGCCCATCCTCTAGTGAATCCCTTACTCGCCTTTTACGACACCCACGGGGAGAGATGGGGTAGTGCTATTCTTTACGTCCGGCATCACACGGACGCAATTATAAATACTTGAATTAAAACTTTTAAAGTAACGGTAATTTGAATTGGAATAAAAGAGTTTCAATTCGATATTCACACTAATGTCGATGCCATAAGCGTTTGAATTTTTTCCTGGGCGGGTCAACACGAAAAATCTGGTATCTCTAAAAGGCCGACGGTAGTCAATTTGGAAATATTTTTATTTAATTTATCTAATTTCCGTTTGTGCGATCTTGCGTCGAAGGTTCATAGCGAATGGAAAACGGAAGCCTTTAAGGTGCGTCTAAGATCTGCCAACCCTCGCTTTTTGAATCGGTGAACATCAGGCTACATCATTTTATACTTAGATAGATTTGTAAAATAATCACGACATTGAATTTACTTTGCAAAACATTTGAAAGAGTATTTTTTTATTCTGTTTGTGAAAGAGTTAGAAAATAACACAATGGATACATTTGAGTTCAGTATTTTTTCCGAGTAAACATTTCGCGTTTAGGATTTTTACACAAAATTGCGTTGTATCAGGTTTCGATAGGCCGGTAGCCGGTAAAATATTTTTTATTTTACTTTGTGTACGAACGTGTGAAATACAACGAAATAGCTGCCTCTGTAATCCGAGAACATAAGTAGTATAAGTACTCGACACGTTCCCAAAAGAGATTGGTTTAAAAAGCGGTCGTAGCCGAATAGACGTAAAATTTTATGTTAAAATACGTTTCGTTTTTTCCCGAAATCATATTTTTTTCTTGAAAAACAAGAAACGTTTCCATTCGAAAACACTCCGTTTCTGAGAGAAACTTAAACAATAACCGATATTGAAAGACAGGTCTTCTAATATCAGCTTTTCCTTTGTATTCCGACAGATGAAAATATTCCAAAAAAAATTTAAACCTCAGAGTTTTAATCTAGCGTTCACCTCATACCATCCGACGTCTAATACATAAAAAAGAACTACGGTCAGATCCTCTTGAGGAATGCCACCAATTAACACCTAAATAAGGCTCCCACGGGAATTGAAGGAGCTGTAAAAAGGTAACCCGCTATTTGGCGAAGCCCCAGACTTGGGCATGTTGAATAATTTAGATCTTCCTTTGATCCCATAGTCTCCGAGGGGTATAAGGGCAGCCACATTATTGTGTTTGATTTATACTTCTTTCGTACTTCGAACAGTAAGTCGGCTTGAAACAATATTTGTGTGATTAGAACTTTACTTATTTTTTTCCATAAACTTCTCAGTCTATCCATCAACTTGTCAGTTAAAATGTAATGGATTAGTAAGTATTAAAAGTTGATGATTGTCCTGGTGTTTCATCTGATTGAGTTAAAAACTATACAATTTACAGAACTTTTAAAGCACTTAAAATCATGTGTCAAACCGTCGTATTAACTAACACTACAGTGTTATTTCGATTTCTGTGACTAACACTAATGCTACAAAACTTTGGACAGTGCTAATTTTCTCAGTGGAAACGGTCCAAACCGATAATCGTGATAGAATCGATGAACTTTGTTCTGGATCAGAGCTCGTCGAAAACCGCTCCAGTGTTTCGTAATTGAGGGCTTACGTGACGACTGTGCACAGCTGCCCGCAACTTCCCCAACAAAAAGTTCCTCACTATCCCCAACTTTATCTCAATCTTAGTTTCGATTCTACTAGGGATGCGAGTCGTTTTTATCGATATGGTTATGAAAACCAATATAGGCCAATATTGTTACAGGATAGGCTTTGATATAAAATGGAAGGGATTACGTATTTTGCTATTTCAGTCTTATTTTATGCGTGTACATAGATTGATATACTCTTCTTATATGAGATATTGAAAAGATGAACGTAAAGCTTATGCTTTGATATTGGAATAAGATTTATTTTCAACAATAGGAACGTCCAACGTTATTAAATGTTATTATTATAGAGATTATTGTCTGTATGTAGACGATTAATAGTACAAGGACTCTGATAGATGAACGGAGTGTAGAATGTACACACATTTTACTTAGAAATAAAGTAAATCAATATCGCAAAGGAAAAATATTACTTTTGGATCAACTAATTGAGGATAAAGCTGTTCTTTTATGGATACATATAATATTATGTACCTATGTAGCTATTTATAGCTATCATTTTCGTGCTGATGTGAAAACGAGGCACTACCGATCACGAAATCACTCGCGTCATAAAGTGGAAACGCCCATAACCGGCCTACTAAGGTATTCCATATTTCTATTTTCACTTTTATTATGAGGCGTGGCACCGGTATGAATGTAAAAACGTAAGCCTATAAGAAAGTGATCGGAATGTTGGCTGGTCACCGCGCCGGATCACGTGAAGAATAACTATGGGCCCCCGTCCTTTGTATGACTTGCCGAAAAGGGCACAAATAGTTTCGGCTATGAATTTTCCCACGATTATCTCGAGAATGGTTAAATGTATTATTTAACCATTCTAGATATTTTCGGATAAGTGGTGAAATAGAACAACGGGATACATTTTATTTTATCAGTAATTAGGTATTATTAATTACTAGTTTTATAATAAACTGATGTCATGTGTGAGGCAATCAAACATTAGCATCAGCAAACTTGCATTGCTCGCGACTCCGCCAACGTAATGTTTTAGTTGGACTGAAAAGTACCTACTTTTGTGGTAATCCCGTATTCATTCTTCTGTTTTTGTATTTTAAGCTGTTACTGTATTATAGAGTCACAAACATATCAGCTTTCGTAGTGTATTAGAAAGAAGACGTATTTGACAGCAATGAACCGCCGCGTGAACAAAAGTTTCTAGATTCATATTTCCCCCAATTGGAATAAATATATTTTTGCAAGAACTGAAATGAGGAAGTGCAAAACGAAAGTCATTTACGAACAAAATACTCGGAGAACTTTTTATGTAAATAAGTAAAGGAAAAGGCGTCTTACTCACAATTTGCAATACAATGGCCGACTGTTAGAGATGATTTTTCCTTCTTCGCATAGTAAGCACGGTTTTGGTCCCATAAAAATATATTATTCAATCGGCTATTTCACTGGCTTTCCCTTCCAAATCTAAAATGAACGAATAAAATGTATGAGGGATCAATAGATAAAAGGATGAGTGCCACGTGTGTAGGTGTAGGCGGTCACCCACCTCTTTCAATAAACCTCTTTTCTCAAACGCATAATTGGGTTCCTAAATGATTATTTTTAAAATGGTACGTAATTAAAATGTATCCCAAAATAGATATTGAAAAGATAGTCTGAAAAAAGAACCATAAATTGGACAAGTGATGAAAGGTAGTTAGAGCTTCCGTTTCTATTAAGAAAAAATATTTTTTTTTAAATGTAAAGCGTTAAATATGAAATGTACCAGCAATAAATGTTTAATCTTATAACGTTTACTATTTGCTACAAAGATTTTAAGAATAAGAAAATTAGAAAAAATTACGGGCATTGAAAGTTTGGGAATTAATACAAAAAATATGTGGTTAGGTTGGGCTAAGGAGATCGCTGACTTTTTAATTTCCTCTGCACTGAAAATGTGCCCGGTAAATATCCCCGGTTGCCAATGCCATCCGATAGGGTTTCCGACGTTCACTTCGTTACTAATTTCCTTTGGTGTTCTGCTATCGTATGGCAGGAAAGACACAAATTAAGAAACCGAATAGAAATGCACAAGAATTTGAAATTGTGCTGATACAGGTCACCAAGCTTCTCGGTAATGCACTCAACCGGGTTACTTCACACATCAACCGGAAAACACAGAATCAATTTGAGAGGAGAGATCGGTACGTTAAAACATGTCCATTATTTAGTCGGTATTGGGGCGCCCTACGGAGGGAACGGTCGAGGGCACGGGGCCAATCGTTCGGGAAAACGTCGAACGGATTCGGCGCCGATGAGCGACTGGCCGCAGTGCCCGCTCAGGTAAGATGGTAATATTTTATTTAAATTAAGCAGTTAGGGACGGCTGTTTGAATTTGTTCTTCGATATTAAGTTTTGATGTGTAGCGTAAATAAAAGATGGAATCCCTTATTGCGTTTACTTTGCATGAATTAATAGCAAGCATTTACAGATTGGGGATTTAAAATTACGAGCTTTACTGTAAACATGTTATTTTATTAGATGTATGAATGCTAAATATCCTCCCCATGGCCAAGTTTGGGTGCAAAAACGAAGCCCAGGATTGGTTACTCGGACTTAAGTATATCGAAATAGAAAACCTACTTTCAATTGGGTATTAACCTACACACCAACACACACAAACTAACACTCATCATAACATACACACCTTGAGTTACCTTTTAGTTTTAGTTATGTCTTTATGATTTTAACCGTTGCATTTGATGTATCAGAACAATAAACCGTATTTGTCGAGAGAGACTGGATCCTGCGACACAGGGTATCCTAGTGCAGGATCCGGTGTCACATCTTAATATTGTAACACTTTAAGAAACAATATTTTTTATTATTATTTTCATTATACTCACATCAAAAAAGTTTGCGATCATTATGATTAATTACTCTTTTTTTTATAAAAATAAGAAATAGTTTTATTTTTTAATTTCAAACTGGGTATTTCTAAGAAAACACAACAAATCATTTTTCTCGACAAAGTTCAATTAAAAAAATTATATCAGCTTATGATCGGAAACTTTTTTTGATGTGTGTATGTTTATTTCGTAGAGATTTAGTGAGGCTATAAAATTACGTTGGACGCAACAGCCCGTAATCTTTTGAAATATTTTCAAAATCAAAACTAGAAGAAATATTATTTGAAATAAGTATTCCGAAATATTAAAGCGGTAAGTTGCCTATTATAGGAAATCCTTCGCTATTAGTTGTCTGTTACTGGGCAGAAACAAAAGACTTATTTATATATAGATCAAGTTTCTGACCTTTTTGTTAATAAGCTGGTCCGCCTTTTAAAGATAGTTCAATTAGTCCTTTGTTGAGATAAGTAACAAAAAATGATAATCATACCGACAAAATATTTCCAGGTATATTTTATTAAAATGATTTCAGCAATAATTTTGTCGAAAATCTACTTCGTATTGTGTAGCGAAAATGGTTTAGGTACTTGGGGCAATAGTTATTTGCGTATAATCATTTATGATTAAATGCGTAGGTAATTACTGAATAACAGCGGTTACGCACTGCATCCGATCCGAATCCGTGAAAATACGTTCCGAAGTAGCCATAGAACTATTTGTATGGTAGTTTACGCACTACATCCGGCATCCGTCATCCGATTTCTATCCGTCATCCGTGAGTCTCCAATTCGGAAGAAATATTGACGGACCGAAGTAGCCGTAGTAATGTTTGTACCTATGTACGCTTTCACACTACCTCGTATTCAAATCGGACGCCAAATGGATATGCCAAAGATGGCTCCTGAATTGTTTGAATTTGGATCAGAGATCGGAATAGTGCGTAGGCAACATCTGAAATCAGTCCAAGATTTTTACACTAGATCGGTATTTTCACGGATTCGGATCGGATGCAGTGCGTAAAGCAATATCCGAATTCGGCCCGAGTTTTTTATATCCGTATTTTCACGGATTCGGATCGGATGCAGTGCGTAATCGCTCTTACAGAATACCCGTACGAATTATTAAATGTAATTACATCATATGACAGTTTCCCGAAAATTGATGTTATTGAGTGTTATTTCAAAATACATGTCACATTATAACATAAATTGTATTTAAGTATGTAAAACTTTAATAATCTAGTTACGTACCCAACAATTAGTAAAAACAGATTTTTAGTCGAAAAATATTATTCGTTGTAAGTTATAAAAAGGTTCGCAATTTCTCTTGATAAATAACTAATGGCCAAAAAATGTTCGCAGATTGACACAGCTATAAAAATATGTTAGGTATTGATCTTTTATATTTCATTAAAAGGTAAAGCCGTACTGGGAAAAAAGTTACGTTGGAAAAGTTTTTTAATCAAAGCTGATGAAAAATATACGATACGGAGGCGTTGGACGTCAAGATACCTACTTATTACTTGGGCCGTGTACTACCTTGACAATCTACAAATTGCCCTTAAACAATTTCACTGGACTTACAGATTTTTTTAACACGTTTTTTCTTTACATTCTACTAACGACTACAACTACCAACATTTATTTTACATTAATTATAAGTTCCATATTGACTGGTGATAATGGAGTACTACAATATTAATCGTAGAAATTGTATATTTACTGGTGTTTATATTGATATAAAAATACGTTTGCGATCAAAAATGTACAATGGCAATCAGCGTCAAATATCGTTATATTTGACGCTGATTGCCTTTGTTCATTTTGAACGAATAGTTACCTAAACAACTAAAGAAATTAAACTTTACTTCAACGAAATTCTTGTCAGAATGACAGTTGTCGTATACTGTGTTCATTCTGAAACATCCCTTGTTATAATGAAATATAGTTTAATTTTCTTAGTTCTTCAGATCATTTTGAACAGTCTGTTCGTCCCGATATTTTTGATGCTGACCATGCTGTATGTACTTCCTATCTGAAAGGAATAAAGAAAATTAAATTACTCAGCATGCTAATCGACACAATCAATAATGATAAAAAGGTGAAACAGTAACCTAAAAATAATTAACAATGAACGTGTACTCATTGTAAAAACAACCTTAAAAAAAAAGAAAAATTGCTGCGAGTGTTAATAACTTGGACCACACAGATTTGTGTACAGAATATTTTAATTTATTTGACAAAAATGTTATTGGCCTTACGTTATACTGCATATTGAATATGCCAGGCATCTACATTTTTGCATATCAATACTTTCATTACCATTTTAAAAAAATGCGTAGAATTCCAGCCAAACAACGTATGTTAACGAAGTTATTTTATTCCGCAGGCGGGCGATTCTGTCCAACCCGGATGTCATCGGCCACACACCTATAAAGGCGTTATTCGAAAACGATTTCTGGGGAACACCGCTCACAGACCCCGGTTCACACGGCTCCTATAGGCCGCTGTGCGTCGCTACATATCGATTCAACTACGCTTTCAGTGGATTTAAACCGTGGAGCTACCACCTCCTCAACGTTATATTCCATTGTACTGCGACCGCTTTAGTGGTGATGACTGCACGTCGCCTCTTGCCAGCATATTGTATGAGAGTGGGCACTGCAGTCACCGGCCTCGCTTTCGCTGCCCATCCGATACACACTGAAGCTGTGGCGGGAGTGGTCGGGCGGGCTGATCTGGCGGCATGCAACTTGTTTCTATTGAGTTTCCTACTGTACAGCGAACACATACGATTACGTGAGGAACGACATAAGAAACAATGTCGGCATGTAGTGAAAGACAATTTGATGCGACGACAAATAACAACTAGCGATCCGCCATTCAGGCTGAGTTGCCACAGCTTGGTACAACACATAATGATGAATGTTCGTAAACTGTTAAAGGCGAGTAAAGCGGGGCCTATGAAGATGTTGGACGCTTGTGAAGTTAAGGGCGCAGTGAGACCAAAGTGTCAGTTCAGTGGTGGTGTCAGTGAAGATTCAGGTGAACTGTTGCAGTGGCTCACGTTGGCGGGGACACTTACTTTCGCCACGGCCGCCACACTGTGCAAAGAGCCGGCCATAATGGTTCTGCCTCTTTGCATATTCTACGACTTTCTTAAGGGCACTCGCTACGAGGAACCGTACTTTAAGGTAAGAAATACTATTTTTTGACGTAAATAAGCTTAACATGGGAAAGGGTTTGGTTTTCTTTTTTATAAGGTCAAGTATCGAAAAGTTATGAGATTGTTTTCCCGGGGTTTTGATATTGAAAGGGTTTCTTTCAGCTAATGAAAGTAGGGTGATTGATATTACCTCGTCGATACTGATTTTGAAATAAAGCCGAGGGTTATTCTTATGCTGATCCGGTAATAAAAGGAAGATAAAGTGTGATGGATATTTATCTTTTCAAATTATCGGAACCATTTAACGGAATCCAGAAAGGACGTTTTTTGGGTCAACCTTCACCTCATCTATACATATAATAAAACAGTAAAAAAACTGTGTCTGTACATTGAAAATATTAAAAAAACAATAGTTGAGGGGGGTTTAGAAACAGTAAGAGAGCACGAATCCAAAAAAAAAAGTCTGTCTGTTTGTCTGTTTGTCTGTGTGTCTGTTTGTCTGTTTGTTTGTACACGCTAATCTTCGGAACTACTGGACGGATTTGAATGATTTTTCTTTTGTTGTATAGGTATTAAGTCTGGGCAACATATAGGCTATAATTTATCTTGAAAACTTGAACACCTGATACAGAACCGCAACAGACCAGCTAAACTATTAGAGATACAAAAATGGTACCATAGCAAAAATTGTTCCACGTGATGAGCATTTTCTGTTGAGAGAATAAATTTGAAGATCTGGAACACCTGAAGTGGAACTCCAAGAGCCCAGCTACACTATAACATATATAGGAATGACGTTTTAGCAAAAGTTGTTCAATCTGATAAGCACTCTCTGTTGACTTATAAAAATCGAAGATCTGGAACACCTGTTGTGGAATTCCAAGCGCCCAGCTACACTATAACATATATAGGAATGACGTCTTAGCAAAAGTTGTTCAATCTGATGAGCACTCTCTGTTAACGTATAAAAATTTAAGATCTGGAACACCTGTTGTGGAATTCCAAGCGCCCAGCTACACTATAACATATATAGGAATGACGTCTTAGCAAAAGTTGTTCAATCTGATGAGCACTCTCTGTTAACGTATAAAAATTTAAGATCTGGAACACCTGTTGTGGAATTCCAAGCGCCCAGCTACACTATAACATATATAGGAATGACGTTTTAGCAAAAGTTGTTCAATCTGATAAGCACTCTCTGTTGACTTATAAAAATCGAAGATCTGGAACACCTGTTGTGGAATTCCAAGCGCCCAGCTACACTATAACATATATAGGAATGACGTCTTAGCAAAAGTTGTTCAATCTGATGAGCACTCTCTGTTAACGTATAAAAATTTAAGATCTGGAACACCTGTTGTGGAATTCCAAGCGCCCAGCTACACTATAACATATTTAGGAATGACGTTTTAACAAAAGTGTTTCAGTCTGATGAGCACTCTCTGTTGACTTATAAAAATCGAAGATCTGGAACACCTGTTGTGGAACTCCAAGAGCCCAGCTACACCATAACACATATAGGAATGACGTCTTAGCAAAAGTTGTTCGGTCTGATGGGCATTTCCTGTTGACTAATAAAAATCGGAGATCAGAAACATCTGATGTGGAAATCAAAGCTACCACTAATTTCACTGTATAATTATAAAATAACATAAGCTGGATGTACCTCCACGCGGTGAAGGCGGTAACAGTTTAGGACTGATTTTCGATGACGATGGTATATCATTGAAAGTTTGACTCTACTGGCCAAAACTTCCATTTTTTTTTTTTATTTTATCGAATAAATATGCCTTCGGGCTTATGTTATTTGAGTGTTTAATTTCCTTTTCCATTTATTTTCGTAACACGGTAGCCTACCCGGTAACGCAGGGGAGCAGTCACTTAGATGTTAATTGATCAGGTATCTTCACAATAAAACCATGCTTATAAAGAGGCCAAATCTTTCCCAATGTTCCAAAGGAGCTAAAAGATTGAGGATCATAAGATCCCAAGAATCTACCGAAGAGCGTCAGGAGAGACTTGATGCTGTTCGAGAATGTCAGGTTGCAACTCGCTCCGTGTAAACTTCTTCGGATCGCGAAGCACGCCTGCGTTCTCAGCGTATTTACGCATCTACATTCAGGTCTCTAGAGACCAGTGAAGAATATGATGCGCGACTGACCGCTGATCGTGAACGTCATGCATTGTCTCGCGAGTCGGAGACGTTCACGGAAAGAGAATTACGCTTGAGTTCTCAGCGTATATACACATCGACTTCGAGGTCTCTAGAGACAAGTGCGGAACTTGATGCGCGACTGACCGCTGATCGTGGAAGTCATGCATTGTCTCGCGAATCGGAGACGTTCACGGATAGAGAATTACGCTTTAGTTCCAAGCGTACCTACGCATCGACTTCTAGGTCTCTAGATACAAGTGGGGAACGTGATGCCCGCTGATCGTGAACGTCACGCATTATCTCGCGAGTCGGAGACGTTCACGGGTAGAGAATTGCACTTGAGTTCCAAGCGTATCTACGCATTGACTTCTAGGTCTCTAAAGACAAGTGGGGAACGTGATGCGCGACTGACCGCTGATCGTGAACGACATGCATTGTCTCGCGAGTCGGAGACGTTCACGGATAGAGAATTGCACTTGAGTTCCAAGCGTATCTACGCATTGACTTCTAGGTCTCTAAAGACAAGTGGGGAACGTGATGCTTGACTGACCGCTGATCGTGAACGTCACGCATTGTCTCGCGAGTCGGAGACGTTCACGGATAGAGAATTGCGCTTGAGTTCCAATCGTATCTATGCATTGACTTCTAGGTCTCTAGAGACAAGTGGGGAACGTGATGCGCGACTGTCCACTGATTGTGAGCGACATGCATTGTCTCGCGAATCGGAAACGTTTACCGATACAGAACCACGTATGAGTTCTCAGCGTATTCGTACATCTACTAACAGGTCTTTTGAAACGAGTGATGAACGGGATGCGCGACCAACTGCTGATCGAGATTATCATACATTGTCCCGAACACGCATACAACAAAATATTCATAATCAGTTATAAAGTGAGAGAGAAAGAATTGCTGTAGTACGGCATAAAGAGACAGAAGAAGAGCGCAACGAACGTTTGAATTCTGATCGACTTCGACATTCTCTGAACAGAATGTCGATATCATCTGAAGAATCGGATGTGGACCAGCTAAAGTATAAGAGATATAAAAATGGTGCCATAGCTAAAATTATTTCACGTGAAGAGCATTTTCTGCTGTGAGAATAAATTTGAAAATCTGGAACACCTATTGTGGAACTCCAAAGCCCAGCGACACTATAACATATATAGGAATGACGTCTTAGCAAAAGTTGTTTAGTCTGATGGGCATTTCCTGTTGACTTACAAAAATGAAAGATCTGGAACGTCTCGAATCGTCTCGCGCATCCCGTTGTTTTCCCGTCCCCGGGCTCTTAGAATTCAACATCAGACGCTTCAGATCTTCGATTTTGACGACCCCGTTGTCGCTGGCATAAGCAACAGGATCCGCGTACGAAGTCGCGGGCAGAAGCTAGTCGCAAATAAACATAGATGCAATTCCTACAAACGGTGACCTATATACAGTAGAATCTCACTAATCCGGCACTATTAAAAACCAGAGGGTGCCAAATTATTGGAATGTTCGGATTACTGGATTGTATAGAAAAAATCATAATAACTGATAAAATTCATTTGTCTAACATATCTCACAATTATCTTAAAATTAAGGGTGCCGGATTATTGGACGTGTCGGTCTATTGAAGTGCCGGATTAGTGAGATTCTACTGTAGGTATATACAATATCTGTAAACTATAACAAAAACTCAGTCTAATAGTCGATGTTGAGTCTTTTTATACTGGTTGCCTGTATTTATAATGACTTTTTAGAAATAACTGTTAGTGTAAAACTGTTTACAAATACAGATGATGCTTTGACTTCGCTCTACCCAAAACCTGATTTTCGATATTCCAAAAATAGGTCAAATAAATAAATATACCTACAACTGTAATAAGACACTACAAGGATGTGTCTTTGGAACTAAAGTCAGTACTAATCCAATTGGTATCCCGTGAACATCTTGATTGTTTCCAAGTCGTGATCTGAATGTTCGATGGAGTAGAAGGAAAGTTGGACGCACTACCGTAATTAGTAATAGAGAAGTTATACACAACAGTTCCGCGTCGCGATCTAAATAACATATTGACTTTTTAACTTGTTGGAATGAAAGTAGTGGCTGAGAGTTCTTTTTTGTTCAGACATTCTTACTGGCTGGTTATTATTTACGCCTAAAGCCGGGTCCACTGCGCCGTGTTTTCGTGTTTGCAAACAGGATAACATTGTTTGTTAACCGAATAGGGGCGTGGCCTAACAGTTTTGTTCGCAAAAACACAATAACATGTTAGAAAATTGGCGCTGCGGACCCGGTTTTAGGTCCGATTTTACCAACGTCGATATAAGATAGAGGTTTTGACAGAATTTCTATACAAAAGCTGTCAAAACGTCAAATTTATTCCTCAGATAAAAGTTATCTGATGGCAGTAAAATAAAAAAAATAAAAAATAAAACTTCCTTGTCCGTTTTTTACTTCCCTCTTTGATTTCTCATGTATCGTGGGTGCGTTTACAGACACAAATCTCACATACAAAAAACGCCCAGACCCGAAACAACTATCTGTAGGCCATACAAATTTTTGTTCCGTGTGGGAATTGAACTCACGAACTCACGACCCGAAGCACAGGAGCCAATCGCTCAGCCACTGCACCAAACGTGTCGTCCAAAATAATAATAGAACGGAAGTACGCGCACTCGAAGTCACTACATTTGAACAAAGCCAGATGGCTTAGTTGGTCGGGCGGCTGGATAGTGTTCAAACTCAAATCTTAGTGCAAAAACTTTCAAGCGTAGTGATTCTGGCAATTTTATCACCAGTTTTCATGATATCAGTTAATGAGTAAGCCTATGTGCAGCAATGGAGGACTGTGATCAACGGATGATCAAGCCGATCTATAAAAAAGTTATTGTAAGAAACTTTTATTAATTTAGTGTAATTAACCTTAATAAAAGGGAATTTCTCACAGCTTAGGACACTCCATGCACGAGTGGTAGAAAAACTACCCCTAAAAAAAACTACTAGCCCCGGGGGCCTACTCCGAAAAACGGACGTCGAAATTTCGGATCAAAACGAAACAACGATGAATATCGAACTACACACATCAAAAGTGTCTAGGGATCAACATATATTTTTGCAATAACTTTTCTCCTGATTGATATTAATTAAAATTTTCTTTAAGGATTCATCAAATAAAGTGTTTTCGTTTGTCACAGTAACGATAAACCAAGTCACCTTTGCATTAATAAAGAAATTTGCCATTTTCCTAATAAAGGGATTTTTGACATTTGAACCACTAACACAAAAGTTCGAAAAAAAGACTGAAATAACAGTTTTCTTTAAAATTTTATTGGGTAACTTAAACAATTAATAATCCGTGTTTCTACCGCGAACACTAACAACACAAGAACATCGGTTTGGCATACTCAAAATGAGTTCATCCAAATCACGCTGTGGAATGGCCGCCCATGTTCGTTGCAACAACAAAAAAAGGTCTTCTTGCGACTGGATACCCTCCATATTCGGCAGAGCTCTTCTCTGTAGCATATCCCATGCATGCTCAATCGGGTTCAAGTCTGGCGACTGAGCAGGCCAGGGCAGGACATTGATGTTAGCTGCGGCGAGAGTCTGTCTTACAACTCTTGCGGTGTGCGGTCGTGCATTATCATGCATTAACTGAAATAAGGGACCGATTTGCGCTTGTAGAGGAACGATGACGTCTGATACAATCGTCTCAGCATAAATTTGAGCGTTGAGGTTGCCTCTGATCCAAATCAACTCAGTTCTTCCGCCGATCCAAATACCCGCCCATACCATGATGGTTCCACCACTATAAGGATGGACTTCCTGGCAGGATTTTAATCGCTGTTGGCGTCCAGGGGTTCTCCAGTGTCGTATACGTCTTGTATCCGGTCTCATACCAAAACGAGACTCATCAGAAAAGCACACGAAACGCCATTGTTCTTCTGCCCAATTTCTGTGTCCAAGAGCCCATTGATATCGAATCCTACGATTGTGCATTGCTATAGGTGGTACCCGTAGCGGTCTTCGGGAATGAAGGTTCACTTCATGCAAGCGGTTTCTGACTGTTTGGTCGCTAATTAAGTTCCCTGAAGAGTGATGAAGCCTCACGGCTAACATCATGGCGGTTATTGTTGGAGCTCTTCGAGTTAAGATTTGAATGTATCGGTCTTGTCTCCGTGTGGTGCAGCGATACCGTCCTCCATGGCGCTCAGCCACGGTACCAGTGCTTCGGTAACGTGTCCAAAGTCGACTGATAACACTCTGACTTGTATTCAGAGCTAAAGCCACAGTACGTTGCCGGGAACCAGCTTCTATCATTCCCACGGCTCTGAGCATTTCTTCCCTGCTTAAATGACGTCGCCGCTCCATAATAACGTTGGTTTTAATCAGTAGTAGGGAAACAGTAGCACTAATAATGTCTTCAATGCGTTGTATGTTTTTATAGGGAAAATATTGACAGCTGATTTTCATCTTTTACTCGAATTTGATTCACAGTTCCTGATTCAAATTATGAAATGCACCAAAAAGGATCCATATAAATTTATAAAATCATAAATTTATTACAAAGCCACATCTCAATCTCAAGAAATCCGCATAAAAATGCTTGATCCCTAGACACTTTTGATGTGTGTAGTTAATACATAATTATAATTATGATTAGTATTGTCAAACAACGAATTACAATATACAGGGTGTAAATGAATTCATGTTATTCCTTCAAACCACGTGATCTACTAGTGACACAGATTGATCAAGCACTGTTTTTTTTTAGTTTCAGCAAAAATATTTTTTCATTAATAACCTGATTTACTGTTTCTGATTCATTTTAGCACCCGAGTTGACTGACTGCACGGAACGATATCGCACTAGTCGCGCCTGCTATGTCGCCGTGTTTTCATTCATTTATGCGTGGTATCGAAATTTTCTGCTTATTTTTTCATTGAGTCCTTATTAGGTGGTTTATATATAAATACTACTGTCAATTAAAATTTCGAAGTAGAGTTAACGAAAGACAAAATGTCAAATCGCGAAAATCGAATTCGTCGAATCGTCGGATCTGGGGGCCTACTCCTTAATTCCGTCAATGAAGTTAGTCACCCGTCCGAAAGTAGCCCGAAACGTAGGAGTGAACCAAACAAGTTTAGTGTCAAGTTCAACTTCCCGGACGGGCAAAAACACACCGGTAGTAGAGACAACTGTCAAATCGTGTTGTCATTCATTCTTAGTTCGGGCCCCGAAATAACCGTATGTCCGTAGGTGATAGGGAGTAGGAAACGCTCGTAACTAAGGCCGAAACCACGGACTTCGTGCTTATTGAGTAGACCCTCTGCTGAGTCGCCGTGCTTTCATTCATTTATGCGTGGTATCGAAATCTTCTGCTTATTTTTTCATTGAATCCTTATTAGGTGGTTTAGATACGACAACTTACACATACTTACTGCAAAAAAAACGTTTTTATTTGTTTATTTTTAATCAAGCTAAATCCTGTGCGGGGTTAATCTATACCTATCATTAACAGATCATGCGGTTTGAAGGAATTACGCGAGTTCGTTTATATCCTGTACATATAAACACTACTGTCAATTAACATTTGGAAGTAAAGTGAAGGAAAGACAAAATGTGAAATGGTGAAAATCGAATCGATTGTCGAATCGTCGGATCTGAAACACTTTCGTGGTTGAAAAACGTGCGATGCGTCAGCCGACACTTCGTAGTTCCATTTTCGGAGTAGTTCACGAACCTTTAATACGAATTTCAAATAAATATTAATTGCGGTGTCTGTTTCTAATTAATATACATATTTCTCTTAAGGCATTGCTAATGTTTGCCATTCCATCTAGCTAATGGCATATATGATCAGTAATGAACGGTAAATCAAATCCGTTCTGCACACGAGGTGAGCTTGACAACGTTAATTGTCTTATAAAATATGTATTTAGCCGTCTCCTTCAGTTGACTTTCTGTTTACTTAGTCCGTAATGGCATGCAAATAGGATTAGCAATTGATTAATTAGCGTAGCTATGCCTGTACGAATTTATGTTGCTCATTAGTAGCTATGAAGTAGGTATGCACGTGGATAATGTACTTCTCTTTATGGTGTGAATATGTTTATATATGGTTAATGTAGCCTCGTTAGAAATACAAGGTTTTAACGAATTCGTGTAATTCCTTAAAACCACATGATCTACTACTGGTGTAGACAGGCCCCGCATGGGATTTAGCTTGAATAAAAAAATAAAAATTCTTTATAAGTTTTTTTTTGCAAAACATAAAGAACAACGGCAAACTCCCAAACAAACTATTGTTGTAATAATCTTTTGCGTCTGCTATTGAAACATATGTAAAAGTATAGAGCTTGAATTCCTGAACAGATTCGTCTTAAGGCTTACTATTAAAGAGACTCTCGAATCCAAGATATTCTAGTTTGAAGTTTTGCTTAACTAGAAATAGAAAGAACAATGGCGAACTTTGATTCATCACTTTATCTGTATACCTACATAAATTGTAACGTCTTCGTGTCATCATAGGCTTTGTGTATTCGCAATTAATTTATTAATTCTTAATGAATTGAGCCATTTCTGATGAAATAAGCGATTCGCCACTTATCCCTAGGATTTGAGAAAATAGCTGGGAAAGTATATTTAGGTTAGAATGTTTATGATTATACGAAACAAATAGGTAATTCAATTCATTCTATTTTTCATCAGTGCAGCAGATCTCTCTATAAAAATCCCATCAATACCACTTTGATAGTCTAGCGCCTAGCGTTATGCCTGATGTCCTAACCAACAAAACATAATTCTAAAAAATGTTGTGAATTCAATGAAATATAAACACCCGCTAGGGTACTATGCAATCATTTGCGAGCATATCCCTTGGTTATAGTTTTGTATAAACATAGGTGTACGACGAGTTCAGTAAAAATTAAAAATCTACTTCGGAAGGTATAGGGTATAAATAAAAGATTTCGTGTTATTATATTTATTTGTCTTTTGCTCTTCTTAATAACGAATGAATAACTTCCTAATAACTTCTTAGTAACACAACAATACTGCTGATGCTGCTTTATTTCTTTGATGCCTTAGTTCCTTTGTAATACACCAACGTCATGATAATGAACATTTTAGATAGGTACTTCCTCCATGATGACACGTACCATGATTGTATTCTCCCTCTTACTAAAGAAGTATTTCCACTCCCTCTGAGACTATACCTATTCAGAGGAATTCACTTGGTCAATCACTACACAGAAAAATCTACAAAATCCATGCGCCACTTTTCACTTCTCAACTCCAAATCGAGGAGTGAATTCGTAGTCCGTTAATGAGTAGCACAACGTAATGTTAACGCAATGTAGAAGTTTTAAATATTTGTCAGAAGCCGTAGCACTGTCACCGAATATAATTATCTTTAATGTCCAACGACAAGGCGTAGCCGTGTAGGCAGTAAAGTTAGGCCCCTTGCTGATAACATTGTTTTTAGGACCGTAGCTACCGGCTACGCGCAGTTTCAAGCCGTAGTAAGTCTGGATGTCGGATATGTATCGGACAGTATGGAGCTATTTTGACGACACCGTTGCTAACGATGGCAGAGCTTGCCGCCGTGATCGGTCACAACGTGGTTACCCTGTGCTCAGACGTGGTACGGTGGCCTATGTGCACTCCTTGCGGAGGCCGATTGTACGCACGGCGCATCCCATATAAGTGGAACTTACACGGCTGGCTAGCGGGTACAAACCATATCATCTACGAGTTTGGCCGGGGTTCACCCGGCGCCTCGATCTCGTCTGTTACGGGCTTAATAATATACCTACTGATATTTGTAAAATCTAAGATTGACAGTGACAGTTTTTGAAAGAAAACATTGTCATGTCTGTGTTGTGTTAGCTTGTCTCTGGTAATACCATATTAGATTGTCTCTGGTAACTGTCATCTGTCACTGTCACTCTATCGATCATTCATTCGTTCATAATTAAAAACTTATCGGTAGTCATTCGGCAGTCTTGTCAGAGACGTCGAGGTGTGAACATCAAGTGATACTTACTGTGTAATTTTGGATTAAATGGTAACACTTCAGATACAAGTGTAAGTACAGATTAAATCATTATGTATTGAATAATTGGAAATAATTGGAATTGTACCGAGTGTATTTGTGGTTTATGTTGAAGGAAGTAATAAATATCTATGTTTATACTGAAATGTCTGGTTTTCTATTATGAATCCTTTATTCTGAACCGGTGGCCAACAGTTCAGAAGTGGGATAATAAGGGAATTCTCATAATTCCCTTTTTCACGTCCACATTTTAACGGATATTTGATGTCATTTATTATCAGGTGTAATTTATTTTTCCCACCCGGTAAATATATTTTTGTGGCTATTTAAGTAAAATAAATATCAAATATTTTATTTTTCTTTTCCATCTGTCATACGATATTTATTTCCTTACTCTTTACCGTAATAATATTAAAGAACCGTTATTAATAAATATCACATCATCCATATTTAGAAAACGAAGTATTAATTTCGATTATGAATTTATGGAAGTTTCTACTGTGGTAGATTTATAATTATTCAATTTGTTAAGCGACCAATCGATATGGTAGTCTGTGTTCTGTTACATACTTAGATATTATAACATTAATAGGATATTTATATAAAGATTTTAGTTTACCTACTTTATTCAAAGTAGAATTGGTACGGTTATTTTATTCGTGTAATTATTATCATGATATGATGATTATTTTTTAGTGTTTTTGCATAGTATGGCTTACAAGGATAGAGATGGAAAAGAAAACTGCTTTATTTCTGCCTTAATAGCTTCTTTAAAATAATGCAATTATAAATGGAACAATATTGGATCAATATTATGATAATAAAACAATGACTTTGACTTTTATTATAATCTTAAATATTGTTTCGTGTTTATGAACAAACACTAAGCTTTACAGCTGTAAGTTTCAGATACACTCACAATGGACAAGGAAAGACACAGTCGAGGGGAAGGACTGATGTTCATGGATGGTTATAGATGACGATGGATCGCCCAGGGCCAGGAAATGTTCAGGATTAGAGCATTTAGCATTTTGGCTAGGACAGACGGCCAGGATGTTCTCAGGTTAGAGAGCAAGGAGTTCTCAGGTTAGAGAGCAGGGAAAGTTAAGTCGTTGGATAGTGGAATGAATACTACTGGATGGACCAGAAATTTGAAAAAGCGAAATGTTATCATAAATGAACAGTTCAATGAACAAACAAAATTACAAGGAACGAAAAGCAGGAATACAGGAGAAAGATCAATGCGAAGGAGATATCGCAACGATAGCTCGAGTCCGGGTGAGTCTTTACCAATTAGTATTGTGTTGACTATGACAATGTTAAATAAAGCCTGGAGTTCAGATAAAAATAAGTTAAACTTTAACGCAAACATCGTAACGGATTTGAAGCCTATGAGTAAAGAACAGACTCTGTTAGTACGGATCACTAAAGTTGAAGAATGCGCGGAAATATGTGGATTATATGAAAAACAACATACATTACGTCCTTCCTAATCTTACTGGGGTTACGAAAACGTGGTATCAAAGATGACCTTCTCTTTTGCATAAGTAGGGAGCATTGAAGAAAAAATAGTTATCTATTCCCTTGCCGTGAGAACTATGCTGAACTCCTTACTGAAATGCTAATTAACCGCTAACGTCCCGACCGACGAACCGGTTCGTCAGTGCCATTGTTTATCTATTGTGTCTATAATTACAGTACTTGAGATTTTAAACGTGTCGTGTATGTTTAATCATTGGAACAATAAATTATTATTGCATAAAACTGAATTGACTGAATAGGTGTAAAATTCATAGGAAACAGGCGGTGGATTGAATTTTTAATAGAGTAGATAATCAGGCCACAAAAGTGGGAGTTCAAGTAGCTTAATTTAGTGAGTCAGTATTTTAGAATAGTCAAAGTAGGGCAAACTAGAGAAGTTACAACATACAAGCAAAAGAAATGGGTATGATAACAGGTCTCTTATTAACGCAACACATCGACAACTTTAAATCCTGAACGATTAATTAAATTCAATTGCTTTTATTGTAATGAATCTGGCCATCCCAGCTTTAGAGTATACGTATTCAAAGAGCATAATTATACTCATAACGAATCGGCTGAAGTTATGCGTTACTGATGGATACAGTGACGGATACGTTTTTCGATATTGGGATCAGTGGCTGGGCTGTATCCAGTCATTAGATTTGAGAAGTCGGTCTTCTCAAGTTAAGCGTTACTGATGGTTACAGTGACGGATACGTTTTTCGATATTGGGATCAGTGACTGGGCTGTATCCAGTCATTAGATTTGAGAGGTCAGTCTTCTCAAGTTAAGCGTTACTGATGGTTACAGTGACGGATACGTTTTTCGATATTGGGATCAGTGACTGGGCTGTATCAAGTCTATAGATTTGAGAAGTCGGTGTTCCCAAGTTATGCGCAGCTGATAGTTGCAGTGGCTAATACGTATACGTTTTTCGATATTAGGATTAGTGGTTGGGCTGTATCAAGTCATTAGAATTGAGAAGTCGGTGTTCTCAAATTATGCGCAACTGACGGTTACAGTGACAAATAGATTTTTCGATATTAGGATTAGTAGTGGGGCTGTATCAAGTCATTAGATTTGAGAAGTCTGTGTTCCCAAGTTATGCGCGACTAATAGTTGCAGTGACAAATACGTTTTGATAATAGGATCAGTGGTGAGGCTGTATCATGTCATAAGGTTTGAGAAGTCTGTGTTCATTTATTACAGTTAGTAGAGCTAGGGAACTTGGTCTCCATGTAAAGGTTTCTTCTAATATTCTACTGCTTGGAGGTATGGGTGTGAATTTTATTGTTGTATGTACACTAACAGCCAGTGTTGAGGTACAAGGTGTCAAGAAGGTTATAGATGTTCGAGTGGTTCACGATTGCGTTTTGGATTGTCCCGCGCTCCTAGGACGTTCTTATACTGAGGTGCCTAGTTTAATAACCATTCAAATTCCATACAGGGTGATTTTTTTGGAAAAAAAAGGGTGTACCCTGTATACTTATTGTCTAGTGGTGACATTGTTGTTTCGTGTCCATCGCATCTAATCTAGTATTTGATGGGAGCATTTACGTACGTGGTTCGCTTCGAGGTGAAGAAGGCAAAGAATCTTTTATCTGGTAGATGCCGTATCGAAGACGGTCATGGTTTCCTACTTGCATATAATACGTCGTAAGGACGATGTAGCAATTTCTGGGAATTCTTTGCTAACGCGGTCTATCAACACTAAACATTTGCATTTACTACAAGTTTTAAAAAAAATGTTCACAGAAGACTTTTGAGTCATATAGCTCTGATGATTTGATAAATTGTGGCGAGGAACTTGTTGGCATTGGCTGAATGGGCTAGTAGCCATTGCTCAACATAATTGCAAAAAGAAAAACACCATTTTGGGTCTGGCACTTTCATACGAGACCGGGGAAGCCATGACGTCAGGTTACACTTTGTTATAATTATAAATAGGAAATATGGCTTATTTACGAAAAAAAAGTAGTTTTAAAACAGAATTAAAAGACAATTAGCGTGTCTATTTTTAAACATAACTTAATAAACATCAGGATTGTTTTTAATGATCTGAAGGATTTACGATTTACGGGCGCTAACGAAATGGTTACGGAGTTTGATTTGTTGGGTTTTGAAGTGGACTCATGTATACGGTCACGTGGTGGGAGAGCAGATGGTGTCTCGAAGTTCCCGGCACTTAAAACCAGCGTGAAATTGGTAAATTTTTGGGGTTGTCTACGAATTTATATTAATTGATTGATGATTGATATTTAATGTTTTGTTTATTAATAGGTATTTGACATTACCATTGACTGGCACTCGAAAGGAGGTGGCATGGATATGGAGTGGTATTCAGGATTGATACTTTACTTACGTGGCGTCTACTGTTAGCTTTGTGTGATTTTAAAGCAACAACACAAGTTACACACCGATGCGTGCAAAGATGGACGGACTGACGGGTGTGCTTTTGCAAGACGATTTCGAAGGAGTGTTTCGATCGGTCTCATGTTTTGGGCCGTAGAACCTCTCCCTGACGAATATGAGATTCGCTCCTAGGAATCTTCTACCTTGGCGGTGCTAGCGTCTTTGAGTGGACTTATAGTGTGCTTGCTATCACAATTTGTACTGACTGGTGGATTCACATTTACTAAGCGCAATCTGATTTCGTGAGTTGCACACTGCTGGGTCCAGCTACAGGTGTTTGATTGTGTTATCGAGTCTCGACTTGGCTATCGAGTGGTGCATACTAACGCGTAATCGCGGCTTGGTTTCGGTCCCCGTACATGGGAACTTGTATTTTGAACATTCCTGAGTTGAGTACTCTTTGCCATTGCGCAGAATGGTGGATGAGGAAGTGCAGATGTTTGAAAATATACTCGGCAAAAGGGGTGCACGGTCATGAATAACGCAGGATATATAATATTTAGCTGGTTTCTAAGGAGGTCTGAAGGAGATGTACGGAGGAAACCACGACAAAGTTGGGCATTGCAGATTTGATGAGGCTCTTTGTTGTTTTGAGAAAGGTGTTTGGAATGGGCTCTGTGCAAGGCGCCTGCTGGTGAATGAGAGGGTAACTCTCATCTAAACGAAGGAATCAGCGTTACCTCCATACGGTGGATGCGGACTGCCTAGGTCTTTTCATTAAGAGCGAGGGGGGTGGCTGTTATTTGCAAGTATTGTTTTATGGTTTTATTGTATATGTTGGTATAACTGCTGTCAAAAATAATAAATCATAGATGAGTATACGAGTGTTTGAGAAACGTATTGGCTGATATGCCTTCTCGCCTGACAGCCGACTAGGAAAGAAGCTTTACCAGTAAAAGATTTAGAGAGTTTATTCCTTTATGTGGAATGAAGAATATTGGCAATACCGTCGCCTAAAGCGAGTGGGCGAGTCGAACGTTTTGGTGGACTTATTTTGGACGCTCTGTCAACTTTTCCGTAGCCAAGATGAAGAAACCTGGGATGATTGTATTTATGAAGTCCAGATAGGCAACGGTGCCACGATCCATAACATAACCTGGAAAGGGTCACTGAATTGTCATTTAGTTTTGGCATTGCTAGCGGAACGGAAGGAATTTTGTACTCTACTGTGTCTAATGCCGCCGATGTAGCTGATCTGGAGGAGTTAGATAGGCTGGGGGTAGAGCGAGCGAAGGTATTGGGGAACAACGGCTAGAGAACATAGGGGTTTGATAGGTGTAGGAAATCAGAAAGTGTGGAAGGGAGATTAGGTTTGCGTTGAGAGATGGGTGTACCACGATAGTGCGTGTCGGATACTAGTGGTTAAGTTTCAAGGACCATGATCGCGTGGTAAGGGTGCTTTCCAATGAGAGGTATCTGATTGAAGACACCTCCATGTCCCGCAAACGTGGCCGTTATCGACAGGATGTAGTCTTGGCGTTTTGTAGAGATTTGGAGAGTAATAAAGAGGTTAGTCGTAGTAGCAATAGTGAAAACAAGGTAGAGATAACAAACTTTAAGTTATTACAGGATTAAATGTGCTTTATATTATTAATATTAATCGATTGAGTTTTATATTAATGAGTTCACAGAAAAATGAAGGTGTTTTATTGAGATCGCGGCCTTCAGGGTTAAGGAGAAAAAGAAAGAAGGAAAAAGTATTTATTCGGGATGAGCACAGGAAATAACAACCGAGAGCGACGTAGGAAGAAGGAATAGGTTGATTGTAATTGTTATTTCATAAAACAATGTTTTAGAAAGTATAGATACTGTTGTGTTATATTCTTTATAACTATAATTCGTTGCTAGATTGCCAATGCTATACAACTGTTTGATTACTGGAAAAATAACACCTAATTAAGACTATGATTGTGTTGTAGTTTACATAATTAAATTAATTTAACGATATTATCGTTGGTGTTTAAATAGTGAAACTCGTTTTTATAGTGTGTATAAAACTGTACGCGTGAGGACACGCTTTGAACAGGATGGCCGAACTGTTAGCTTGTCTCTGGTAATACCATATTAGATTGTCTCTGGTAACTGTCATCTGTCACTGTCACTCTATCGATCATTCATTCGTTCATAATTAAAAACTTATCGGTAGTCATTCGGCAGTCTTGTCAGAGACGTCGAGGTGTGAACATCAAGTGATACTTACTGTGTAATTTTGGATTAAATGGTAACACTTCAGATACAAGTGTAAGTACAGATTAAATCATTATGTATTGAATAATTGGAAATAATTGGAATTGTACCGAGTGTATTTGTGGTTTATGTTGAAGGAAGTAATAAATATCTATGTTTATACTGAAATGTCTGGTTTTCTATTATGAATCCTTTATTCTGAACCGGTGGCCAACAGTTGCTATACTTTTTTTTCATATACTTCTATTAGGTAAGCAGGATTATAGAAAATCTATTTCTTTCCTAATATACGCCAAGTTTTACTGTCTTTATTTTGGTATTTGTTTCATGAATTATTGAATAATAATTCATCAATCGAAATAAAACATGTTATAAAATAATTAAGCATTAAATATATTAACATAGCTGGTAAAAAATCTTCCAAATTAATTATAAGGGCATCTCTCAAAGTGTTGCAAAATTAAAGAAGCATGGAGAACAAATAAAAGTTATTCGAATTATCGGGAATATCAGTAAAACTTTGAAATGTAATATAATTTTTTCAGAGAGTTCGTTTACAAATGTTAAAACTACAATAATATCTAGAAAAAAATTTGGCTTTTTTTAATATACCTTTTGTCATTAGACGCTTATTTTAAGTCTCAGCAATGATTTTGCCATTGTTCTTTAATTTTTGTGAACATTTCGATGCCACACATAAATTAATGAAAGTACGGCGACACGGCTGGCAGGAACGACTAACGCGATATCGCTCTTTGCAGTCAGATAACTCAAAGCTCTAAAAATATTTAGAAAAAGAAACAAAAAAAATTTTTTTTTGCTTGTTTTTCTAAAATTCTCATTTACGGTTAATCTGTGTCAGTAGATCACGCGGTTTTCTCATATGTTCGACGACCACTGAAACATTGTAAATAGTAATTTTAGTCATACACGTTTTATGTCATAATTAGCACGAAAGCCTTGCAACCTATATTTTAGACTGGCCCTAGTTCAATTTGAATGCAAATAAAGAAGTTGATTATGAATAAAACACCTGTTTATCTGCTGATATGTTGTATGTAACGACAAAATTCCTATTTTTTTCCAAGAAAACCCTGCAATTCGCATATAACAACACCTTTCGAAAATTCGTGTTCAAACATTTATTACAGGATTTAGTAGGTAATGGGCCATCTATGTATATCGGGTGTAAAAAGACCCTTAACGGTAACGAAAACCACGTATCCTACCCATCATTGGAATCATTTTTTTCGGACAAACCATACCTGGGAAATCACTGGTTTTGGAGATATTGAAGGTCAAAGTACACTTTTTTTTTTGTTTTTTTCCATAAACGATTTCCAAGTCATAATACTAAACTTTCTTCCATACAAACATTATCAAAAATTTAAATTTTTCCTAACAAATTACCCATTTGAAGTTACAAAAACGCAATGAATATCAAACGCACACGACCGCCTCAGCTCGGCTGTGTGGCCGCTGCACGCATGCAAACGCGCGGCATCGCCACAACCATAATTTGTGCGCTACAAAAAAATGCGTTTTTTTCATGCCAAAAAATAAAAGTCGTTTCCCAGCAATTATTTTTGGTCAATGTAGTTTAGTTTGATGTACAGAGTGCGTAGATTTCGGCTATGTGATGGCTCTTTTTACACCCTGTATAAAAAGGAATCCCTGGCTGGACCTATTTCGCTTATTTTTTTTTGTTGTTTTCGTAATTGCCTGGAGAAGGTTCTTATGAAAAAAAAAATGATATTTAAAAAAAATCAAATTATCTCACTATGTCCACATTCTGCATTTGTTTACCGCATGCATGAAAATGGTTTTAACTTTTTGTTACTATTTTGATTTTGTTTCTGAAGGTAGGAAGTAGTTAAGCAGTAGGTAGGTAGTAAGTAGGAAAAAGTGCATTGCAACGCATGCCAGCTACAGCTAGTTTATAATAAAATAAAAACAAAAAACACAGCGACCGGTTTTCCGTCGCCTGTAAAATTTTATTTTGGCAATATCGAGGTTTTCACTCGTGGCCGACAATACGAGTATATACTTGGGAGCAAATAAATCGAGCCACTTCAATTTTTCACGTAGGTATAATTGTTATTATTTTTGGTATTATGGAACAGATCAAATTTAAACATATATCGCCTTAAAGGTTATTTAATAACCTTTACAGTGTGGGTAGATTTTTGTATTTTGAATTATATAAATCTTGAAACCAAACTAATAACCAAGACACGTGAAAAAAGAGTGGCTCGATTTCTTTGCTCCCAAGTGCAGATGATGTAGCTAATTTTACTCCCATGATCTCCAGGAATTTCTTAGTAGCAGTCCGCTGTCGGATTTGTGCCGGGTTGATGGCAATAAGCTCGTTACATGGGACTTAAACATAACGGCGAAATGCGGGTGTACTATTAGACCTCTGCCCAACCTTTCGGGGAACACAGGCGTGATGTTATGTTATGATCTCCAAAAGAAGTTATTTATTTATTATTAGCCTGTAATGTCCCACTGCTGGGCAAAGGCCTCCCTCCGTTCCTTCCACTTGTCGCGATTCTGTGCAGCTTCATGCCAAACATCAAGAAAGGCATCTAACTCGTCCCGCCATCTTCTCCGCGGTCTGCCGCGACCCCGTCTCGCTGTCTCAGGGCTCCATTCTTGTGCTATACGGGCCAGCAGCTCATTTGAAAAGAAGTAGTTATTGAAAAAAAACAGCAAATATAAAGCTAACGCCCCATTTTAATAACTGATGTAGTTGCCTAATTGTATTTTATTTGTAAAATTTCCCGTTAAACTCACACTTTTTTATTATTCTAAGGTAGGAGATTATAGTCTAAGCGATTTTAGTTTTATTCTATAAAACGCATGTATAATATGCATGTATATACTTTAGTACTTCCTTGTAAACAGTACCTTAGGTTGAATTGGCCACATTTATAAATTATCGTGTGAGTGGATAAGAAACTTCACAACCCTCCCCGACAAACAAAGGTGGATCCAGACATTGCGAGGCATGCGCCGCGACCGGCGCACAACGCATGCGTATCCCTACCGACACACGCTGGCTCACCTCGCACATGCTTAGCCTGTGCGCAGCACATACCTCGCCACAAACATGAAGACAGACAAACGAAGCATTTGCTTCGCACGCTATGGCTCGACCCTAGCATACGTTGGTATATTTTTTCGACACGTACGCCTCTCTCCGAGGCATTCGTTGTGCGCCGTTCGTGGCGCATGCCTCGCAAAGTTTGGATCCACCAAGATATACGGCGAGAGGGGTGTGGGGGGGGGGGTATGACAAGAGTCGGAACGCCCGTGTTCATATGACTTTTTACCATAGATGTTTTTCGAAAATTAAGCTGTATTCAACAAACTACATAATTATATCCTACTTTTTTTTTCTCGAATTAGGCATCGGAATCGAAGGTTAAAATCTTTCGCGTACTTCGGGCCCACGCGGTGTATTATACTCGTTTTGTTTTAAAAAAATGTTTGTATTTCTTTGTATAGTAACGTTTTGTAGAGAAACGTTAGGACTCGCCTTAGGATAAAATGTAGGTAAGCTAGTTTTCATACTAAAAAGAGCTACAGATAGTCGCAAAACTTATCTCATAGAACGATCGCAAGCGATACGTGTAAAAGAATTTACTGTTAGACATACTAGACTGGATAAACACGGCTCGGTATTTCGGAAAAGCTTGCTTTCCCTGTTGCTTGCTTTTTAATTTTCCACTGAATGCATTCACACACCTGGGAAATATACCAACCAGAGATAATCGTATCTCGAACGATAGTGGAGTAACGTAGCTTTTGAATTTAAAAAAGTTGTACAAATTTTTAACTTTTACGTTGCATGATAATGTATTTCACAATTGCGAATTTTCCTCTGATCGCTTTACGTTTCGACAATCGTAGTTACACTCGAAACTCAACCGAATGCAAATTAAAATAACACAACCTTCCGATTAAATTTACGGACAACAAGTACTCTACAATAAAAGGGTGAAGTTTGGCAGTAGGTAATATACAGGGCTACTGGTAATTCGACGTATTCCTTGCACCACGTTATAGGGGGGCTAATATGCAACAAATTTAACCCCACATATGTTCTACGAAATTCAATGGATTTCGAGATATTACAATTTTTATATTATTTTTAATAAAACCCAGAATTCCTTTTTAAACACTATCTATCTCTAAAATATCAAATTGATCGGCTTTGATTATGATATTAGCTTGTAGCTGATACTTTTACGAAGCTTTCTGCGTATCTAACTGTTCTTAATGACCATCCAATTGAAAGTAATCATTAAAAGTTAAATAAGTGTATTAGAAAATCGTCGAGGTACACGATAAAGAATGATGTTTATCTCAAAAATTTACTATGACACTAAGTGTACAAAATGCAAGACAAACATCTTTATTTAATCAGCTATCCAACGAGGTATAGACGTTCAAAAAATATTTAGAAACTAATGTAAAAATGTCTTATAATACTGACAAAGGCGATTTCTGAAAAATCTCTACAAGCACGCAGGTGGCCCGTTAAGTGCAATTCATTGCATAATCCTCGCGTAGAGGTTAAACAGCAGTCTGTCGGGCACCAACTGTCCTCTAAATGTCAGGATTAGATTAGGTCAGGTCGTTAGGTTATGTTTGGTCAGGGTTAGGTAGGTTAGGTTAGGACCTAAGTGTGCGAGGGAACACCGGGGTGGTTTTAGTCAGTAAGAGTCTGAAGATCCCTCTGCCCACCCCCAGGATGGAGGACATCCATGAGGATATCCAGTAGGCAAAAAAATATGTTAGGTTACTTTAAACTCTGCAGACAGAAATAAAGAATTAAGAAATAAGCGCTTAAGAATTATTATAGAAAGAAAGAAAGAAAGACTGATCGTTCTGAATAACTCGTACCTCAAATTCGTAATTTTAAGTCGCCGTTATCAATATTTGTGTTCGCCCTGTCTTTCGCCCACTCAGTATTTCAGTACGCCATAATCAGTATTTTTGACACCCTTACTTTGAATTTAAATCGATCGTTTAAATACCTACTAGCCTTTTTTTTTACGTATTAATTTTTTGTTCAACCAGTCATGCTGCCTGTATACACTATGACTGGTTGAACAAAAATTGAATGTAAACGAATTCGTGAAATTCCTTTAAACCACCTGTATAAAAAATAGTTTTTTAAATCCAGATAGGGATGGCCACGTGTCTCCGTACGGAAGATAGTCTTTGCTTAGAGTTAATATACACGCGCTGTTGAGCATGGGGAAATTATGCCGCTCCGGGTTTAAAAGGAGGTTCAAGAGATTTATGGAACTAATCTAGAACTTGTATTGCGTTTTATTTTGATCTAGGATTTTAAAAGATATACAGGTTTGGCGACTACGTGGAATGATAAAACGTATTTTATCTAAAGCCGGGTCCGCAGCTCCGTGTTTTTGTGTTTGCAAACACGATAACATTGCTTGTAAACCGGATAGGAGCGTGGCCTAACAGTTTTGTTAGCAAAATTGCGCTGCGGACCCGGCTTAACATTGTTTGCTAACCGAATAGGGGCGTGGCCTAACAGTTTTGTTAGCAAAATTGCGCTGCGGACCCGGTTTAACATTGTTGCTAACCGAATAGGGGCGTGGCCTAACAGTTTTGTTCGCAAAAACACAATAACATGTTAGAAAATTGGCGCTGCGACTTTTATTTTTTATGGGCTTAAGTTGTAAAAGGATTCGGGATTTTTGGTGTTTTTAAATTGATACAATTGATAACTGATAGGACCTCGTTATACCAAAATTAGAACCTCAAAAAGTCAGTTTACAGAGGTAGTTTTAAGCGAACGAGAGACCAAAAATCATAATAGGTTATTTTATTAATATGCAATATGAATTTAATCACAAACGCTCGTGCCTTAGCTTGCATATCGTTTAAGAATATTGAAATTTTGATTTTAAATTTTAATAAGCTTCTTAAACATCTTATAATAAATATTTGGGACATTTTTACACAGCACCATCTAGCCCCAAACTAAGCAGAGCTTGTACTATGGGTACTAGACAGTGGATATAATACTTAAATAGTTTATTTTTGTAAATACATACCTACATAGAATACATAAGAAACACCCAGACCAACACAAACACATTCATCTCACATAAATATTTGTGTCCTGTGGGAATCGAACCCACGACCTCGTGATCAGCAGTCCGATACTCGAACCAGTAGACCACAGACGTCTTTGTAAATTTAGTTAGTCAAACAGGATATTGGAAATTAACCGCTGAGATAAAATTGTGTAGTTAACGAAGTTATAAAAAAATATGTACATATTTTTTTATAACTTCGTTAACGTTGTACAAAGAATAGACTTACATAATAAGAAGTATTTTGTAGCAAAAACCTCGACAAACAATTCCTACAAGAAGAGAGAGACGATGATTTACTAACGGCCGATTCCTATGATTTACTGAGCGTTATTGGTTAAAATTAAGACTTGTATTTTTACTAATAATAAAGCAAAAACTTCGTAGCTTTGCATAGTAGATCTTCCCATACGTTAGTAGCTATCACAGGTAAAATTAGCTTACGAGTCTATTTAAGGTCACAGCTCATTAGAGCTACCCGGCACCCGACCCGCATCGCCTCGTCGCTCGGCATCCACTCGTTGTCAGCAGGTGGTTCACGGGTGGACGCCGCGTTATCATCAGTAAACGTCGCGTGATTAACCAGAGGAGTCATCGGAGGAGTCCACTCGGGACTTGTGCGTTGGCAATGCGCAGTAACGCAAGGCAAGCGTGCGAGCAGCGAGTTGTCACCGAGTGGTCAACTCGTCGTCAGCGCGAGGACAGCATACGCCCGAGGCTATCCGGTGACGCTACGGAGTTGATGTAGTGAGCGCACATCCATACAAGTTCATATAAAGAATACAAACCACACGAGGAGAGGCGATGCGGGTCGGACGGTGTCTCTAATGAGCTGTGACCTTTAAATAAATTTGTTGGTATTTCTAAGTTTTTATGACGTGCTTTGGCGCGCGTTCTGGTGGTGTATGTGAACTCAGGATAATTTCAGGGGAGTGAATTTTGTAATAGACCCTTGGTTGGTGGTTTCTACGTCAATAGATACATACGAGTACATCAGTTTTCATCTACAAGGTTAGTCAGAAAGGAGGTACTAATCCGAAAGGGTGTTAAAGTACACATAATAATGAATAACTTTTGTTCTACAACTTTTCCCAAAACTCAATAGTTTAAGAGAAACAGTAATTCAAAAATCTCAAAAAAAAAAAAACAAAAATCTATCTATCCCCAGTTATGATCAGCTGTGTTTAAATTTTAGGTCATATTTGGAGTCATGAATTAGAAGCACCATTTTCTGAATTTGTAACTAAAGCAGGGATGAAGAATTTTTGAAAAAAATGAAATAAAAATCATTTTATTTGGAAAAAAAATATCGAATTTTGAAATTTTAACACTTGCTTTCAAACAGTCATCAGCGATACTATAAGTGGGCTTCGGATTAGTACCTCCTTTCTGACTAACCTTGTATAACTTTACTTACAACGAAACATAGAAGTAATAAGTAACGAAATGACCGACCATAGACTAAACAAACACAAAACATATCCCATCCATATCGTTTGTTATACCTACGTACATAAATGAACTCAGTTATGTTTTATAACACCGTCTTTATTGTTACATTAGCTTTGTGCCGTTATTTATATCGGGGAGCGGAAGGCGGAAACACCGCTCACAGTGATTGCTCCCGGTTAATGAGGTTGCGGATGTGGCACTACCTAACTCTATGAAGATTGTAGGTGTTAGATGTTCATGTGAGCGTGTCTTACGCGATTTTATATATATACTTGGGAGCAAATAAATCGAGCCACTTCTATTTTTCAGGTAGGTATAATTGTTATTATTTTTGGTTTTATGGAACAGATCAATTCTAAACATATATCGCCTAAAAGGTTATTTGATAACCTTTACAATGAGGGTAGTTTTTTGTGTTTTGAATTATATAATTCATGAAACCAAAACTAATAACCAGGACACGTGAAAAAAGGAGTGGCTCGATTTCTTTGCTCCCAAGTGTATACAGATAGTAATGTTGTATGAAACAAATATATGGTGATATTTGGGGCGTATTTATTGGCATTAACATTGTGCTTCTGAAGATCTAGTTTGTACAATTTCGAGTCGAGTGCCTCCGATGGATTTAAAGACTTATTACTGAATAAAGTAGCTGTTTGAATATTAAAATATATTTATAGGTAGATGTGTATCCGATAATTTCTCTTTTGAGTTTTTTCATTCTGTCATTATTACTACCAAGGGAAAAACCCGAATTCGTAATTAAATAATCTGCTGTTCCATACATTTTATTAACCAACATTATTTTGTGTGGCGCAATGGCAGATATTTTTTCACGAATTCAGAGTTTATCCCATATTAAAAATTGTACAGAATTATGAGCAAAGTTCATTGGCTTTCAGATGTAAAGTGACCAATGAGTCATGCTGTATAAAATAAATATAACAACCCTTACCAATAAGTAGTGTATATCAAAGATAGAAAAATACACAGTAGGTACCGTCCGCGAGGCCTAAGCTGAGCTTTGCATTTGTGTGAGAATGAATGCAGACGCGTCCTTTGCTTGGTTTAAACCGGTTTATACTGCTTTTTGGCAATCGATTCTATGTGCACTCACACAAATGCAAAGCTCAGCTCACGCGTCGCCAATTGTAACTCAATATTTTTTTATTTTTTTTTATAACGTTGCCCCACACTAAGATTTCTCTTGTATCGTGGGTGCGTTTACAGACACAAATCTCACAAACAAACGCCCAGACCCGGAACAACCATCTGTAGGCCATACAAATTTTTGTTCCGTGTGGGAATCGGACCCACGACCCGTAGCGCAGAAGCCAATCGCTTAGCCACTGCACCAAACGTGTCGTCATTTAAATTCAAATCAAATCAATTTAGTTTTGCTATTTCCAATATTCGTGGTACATACAAACCCCTGCCCCCTTATTACAAAATATGGTTTAAACCAAGACTAAGGTAAACCCAGATTTAAAATATACCCATCACTTTCTTGTCATATAACAAAAAGAGACGGCGCTATTCTAAAACCTAGGTTTTTCTTAGACTATCTTTTGTAATAAGCGGGTTGAAGTTTAGGTGGCGATAATTACGATATTTTCAAAAGTGCACACCTGTTGTAACATGATACCAATCAAATACCAAAATATTTATAGTATCTACTCCGAGTTGATTGTTAGAGCTATTGTTGTAGTATTATATCTTTACACGAAGCGATCGTATCAAAAATAGTCCATCGAATAGCCCGAGTCACGGAGGTGACATTTTGATGTAAACCCTTTGCTACACCAAATGCAGACCGTGAACGAGGCGTGAGCGTCGCGTCGCGTGGGTGGGGCCGCTAGCGATATTATAATACAACGAAATATGGTTATTCGATCAAGTTTTTCATAATGCTTACTGATATTGACCTGTTACAATTTCGATTCAGTAGACATTTTTAGCGAAATCGTAATATCGTTAGTGATATTGTAGTGTTGGGCGGTGGTGAACCACGGCGTGTCGAGCGCTCTGATATATTATGTTATTGTAATATAGCGGCTTTTACAGTATCGTTGCGACTATATGAAACATAACATCATCATCACGCCTTATTCCCCGAAGGTTTGACAGAGATGCATAGTAGGTACACCCTCATTTCGTCGTTATGTTTAAGTCCTTCTTCCCCCTGGACCGCCAATTGGTATAGACGTGTCCCTTTACTTAATTAATTATAAATTAAAAAATCAACTCAGTTAAATCGCGCACAAAAATAGGAGTGCATAAGCCGGAGGAGCTACAGTCCGACCTACGAGTTACAACACACACCGACCTCTTCGCTACTCCTAGCAGCCTGGTACTTCGAAGTAAGTCGGCCAGTCATAAGGTACGATTTGATAATTTACCTGCTCACGCGCACGGCAACGCCCCCAGGAAGCACGAAGCCCAGCCTACCCACGCCTAATTGGACCGCCAAGGACAACTTACCGTGTGGTGTGTACCACCGCGGTGTGCGTACACAAATCTGCACACCACACTGCTACAACACTTTATCTCTGCGTACGTCAGCCCGCGCAAGACCCCCTAGCATTTGTTTTCTCCTGGTACTTGAACCGATTTTACTCAACCAAAGCGTAGTTCGTTGTAGTGCAAATAATCTGAGCGAGCTAGCAAAGCTCCTCTATAAAACTACTAACTAACTGAAGCATCTCCTCTGAATTTATTATCTCCTGATCTCGAAATGGATGAAATGAGTGGAAAATCCCTTTCGGAGTCGAACATTTCCGAGCAACTAGAGCAAAACACCCCTCCTAACTTCGTATCTCGTCGTTACAAGAGGCCACGAGAGGATCACCTAATCTCCACCATGTAATATATATTGTATAGGTACAACCCTCAATCCCACACTTTCTCATACCCACCACTCAAACACACATTCACCTCCACACCACACACACTTATCACACACATCCTAGCGCGTCTTTTTGCCTTACATAAAAATACTGTTTCAATGTCATTCTTTAATGTTATTTAAGTTCACATAACTTGAACAGGCGCAAAAACTTAATATTAAATAACAATTTATATAACCTGGGTAAGGACGGAGCTTCCTAACACAAGCAAACTATTTGCTTAAAGGGGTGCTCCCCATTGTAACTGGAATATGTTATTTAAGTTGATGCAATAAACTTTTTATAGTTTTTAAGTCCCATGTAATAGGAGGCGAGCCTATTGCCATCAACCGGGCACAAATATCTACAGAATCCTGGCTTCTACTGATAAATTCCACACGGAAATACACAATAACACTTTGCCCAACCTGGGGATCGAACCACGGACCTTACGCTCAGCAGTCGCGCTTGCGACTGCTAGGCCAACGAGGCAGTCGAGGCAGTGTAATGAAACCTATCACATAAAGGACTTGCCGAGGACACATGTTGCTTACAACTTACGCTGTCATTTGACGTATCGTCTTTCGTAATACTCGTAGTTCCTTGCATAAAAAATCGCGCGGGTCCGCCGACGCTCACGCCTCGCTCACGACGCGCGTTTAGTGTGCCGAAGGCTTAAGGGATTGGCTATTTTGCTAGTATAGTATTACATTATTGGTACTATAAAAATATTATTAAGAAGAGAGCTTTGTTCGTGGTTGACGAAAATGTGTTATTATTGACAATATTCAACGATAGCTTTGTGTCCAAAATAAAGCTAGGCATAATTATGAAAGGTTAGATCAGTTCAAATGACATAGTACATTTAAGTAAGTAAATAGACAAAGTTCATTAAAGTACCCACCCACCTATGTATTTAGTAACAAACAATAGGTTCAGCCAGAATATAATAAAACAACGAAACCATTATTAGAAAGACAGAAATACCTCTTTATATTAAGTATGTATACTCTACACACATAATATATATATATACGGTAGGATTAGATCGGCACAGGCGTAGAGGGTAACCGTTTAACACACGCGCGCCGGAGGCGGTCTGTTTTATACTGCGGGCTAATTAAATCCAATTTTCGAATGCGGGTAGCCATGACAGAGATATTGTGGGACCGGACTGAGTCTCACTGCCATTTTATGTGAAAATATCCGCACTGGACAGAGCTGTATTGTGATTATCTTATACTGATTAAACTGCGTTTGTTATGGAGGTCTTTAGATGGCTGTGTTTCAATAGGGTATTTGACTGAAAAAATCTAATAAGTCCGTCAGTTAGGTTATCAAAAAATATTTGACACGTATTTTTTCTATTGTTACGTAAACCAAAATTGACAAAGATATGACAGTTTTAAAATTGGCAAAACGTCACAAACAAGTACAATTTTTACATGCTTCGACGTCACAAACCCCCACTCTCGAGTTTTGATGCGTTTTATATTTCCAAATATTCATAGATTTAACAAAAGAAAAAATACGTGTCCATTATTTTTGAAAACTCTAACTGGCGGACTAATTAGATTTGCAATGTATTGATGCCGTCAACATGCCTATTGTTGTGTTCCTTGAATTGATATTGATTGTCTATTTAATATTGGATATCGGAGACAGAAAATCCTGTCCATTTGTCTGGTCATGTTTAATTAATATTTCTATTAAATTAATATTCATGCCTTAAATTATTGTAGTTATGCCTCAGAATAGACTTTAGGCTTCATAGCTGTCAAAGAGGTAAAGAAAAGATCTTAATAAAACATGTCGTAGTTCTTTTATGTTCTTTATCACAAATATATCTGCTAGAGCTTATAGTGAAAGATTTACATCAATCGGCTTTTCCTTGAATCCGAAAAAAGGGAACTTATTTATTTTATTATTTTCATGTGTACCATAACTGTTTGATGTTTATCAACTTAGTATACCTACTTAATTATTTGCGAAATGCGTTATCAACTCCAAACCGACAGTTGCAATTAAATCTTATATGTGACGAAAATTACACATAGAGCAATTAGCTTCCTAATAGGCAGAACATTATTTTTCATGGCCTACGTTCAGCCCCAAATAGCAGGCGCTAAGTTGTCTTTATTATTATATTAAATAACTGCTATCCCAAATAAACAGATAGCTGTTTTTCAAGATAACATTTAATGTTAGGTCTCGCGTTTCCTTTAGCCCTTATCAGTGTTAATACGCACTTAGACTAATTTATGAATAACGACTTATGACTATGACAAGATGATGTAGTGACAAAAATTGAAAGGAGTATGCTTAGGTGGTTTGGTCATGTTGAAAGAGTGAGTGAACGGCGATTAACAAAAGGATAAGGCGGATGTCAGTGGAAACGTCGGGAGAGGACGCCCTAGAAGGACATACCTACATCGATGTTATTGGTGATGTTCTTCAAAAAAGACAGGTGCGTAGTACTCTTAACCGGCATGCGTGTATGACAACATGTATGAACGTGGACGAAGCGAAAGGAGTATGTAAGGATCGTAGCATGTGTTTAGCAGTTTCTGCTTATCACCACATGAATATGAAAAATAATAATAATACTATCTGAATAGAAATATAATTATTATACGCAAAGGATGTATATTCTACGCAGTTTCAGCTTCGCGCAAGCACAAGCGGTGTGCAAATGTGTATTTTGTAGCAAGTTTTGTTTAAGTTGCGAACTGTATTTCCTAAACAGTTGCATAATATAACAGTAAGACTAAACATTTTCATATTCGACTCAGATTACTAAACTTTTCGTTTTGAATATCTTAATTTATAAACCTCAATGCTCCTTGAAACTCACATAAAAAGATAGGCGACCTTTCTTCCATTGTTAGGCCGGTGTACAAATTCTGGTGAAGTAATTAGGTGACTTTATAGGCACGGTTCACGAAAGAAATCGCTGAAATGATTCATTTGCATGTAAATTTCTGAATAAAAAATTTACTTCAAGAAATAATAAAAGGCAAAACAGGAAGTTTGATATTTGGTTGCATATCTCTGGCATAGTTGGGATCACGACCCGACATTCCGTCCGTGGTTGACAAAACCCTTCTGATTTTCGATTTAGTATTTCATGTAATATATACATATCGAGATATGAGCAAAACAAACGTCTATTTTCCCTACAGCAATGTTTTATTGGTATCTCCTACACAAGTTTATGCCATCTCATGCAATAAAGTGATAAAACAGTTAGCTAGCACAGCGCTCCGAACTGGCTCAGATATATCGACGAACAAATAAAACAGACATTAAAAGCGCAAACTTGCCGAATGTTTTGTTTTGTTTTTTTCGCCTTAACTCCTGCGAGCCTTCGCATTATGGATATGGCGATAATATTTCTCATCATGTAAGCTAATGTCAGAATAATATTCAAAGTAACGCGCGCTCTTCGCGCTTCACTTTATACGTAGATATTTTAAAGTATACATTATGTGTTTTCGTGTATTTTTTAACCCCCGTCGAAAAAAGAGGGGTGTTATACGCTTGAAGCCTATTACAGTCTGTCTGTGTGTCTGTCAGTGGCATCGTAGCGCCCAAATGGATGAACCGATTTCAGTACGTTTTTTTTTGTTTGAAAGCTGGTTTAATCGACATGGTTATATGTTTAATGGAAATTCAGTCTGGTTCAGTCGTTTCGAAATGATCACTTTTTTTCACAGTACGTGTAGACGGCCAAACAATGGATATTTATTTTACTTCCACCCGGTTGACACGAAATTTCTAACGTATATGCAAACCTAGTGACTAAACACTATAAGGGTACCATTGAGCTGATCTTATTGAGGTTTTGGATCGGAAGGTTGTTAACAGTACTTATTTCAGAATAGCTAATAATCAGGTAGACCCATCGACTTTAAATCATGACTTATTTTGACAAGAACGACTTAGAAAGTGGCTCAGCGTAGTGATCGGCCCTCCGCAATGATTTGTTGTAGACCGATCGTGTTTGAACTCGTATGACTTAGCTTCCGCCCGCAGCTTCGCTTGCGTGAAATTTTGAACCCGTTAAGTGTCGATTTTCCATACAAACTTTCATCCCCTATTTAACTCCCTTATACCTATGAAGGATGCCTACGTTACAAAAGGAACCTACTGTCAAAATTTCAACTGTCTAACCCCAGCGGTTTAGGCTGTGCGTTGATAGATCAGTCAGTCAGTCAGTCAGCTTCTCCTTTTATTTGTATAGATTACGGAAAGCACTTTCTCACCGCATTAATAACAATCGCTAACAAGGATTGACAGCCACATTAAAATGTCGGGAGTACTTTAAAATTTTAATTTAAGCTATATTTCTAATTGCCTCCATAATGATCCGGGTAAGATATGATCTGTTCCACGTAGGTGATGGATTGTTCATAGCTTGATATCGACTGATATAATCTGTTCAACTCGTTACACCTCAATTTATATATATTATTTATAACATTCTTTATAATGCGCATATTAATTCAACAACTTGCATCAATAACCGTGCATTTTACATCGACACAAAAGCACAATATGTAAATCAGTACCCATATAAACATAAAGTAACTGTTAACTCTGTAAAGTACGAACATTGTGGCGAACAAAGCATAAATTCAGTAATAATGAAAGGCCGCTTATAAAACTAAGTAGATACGTAATATTCATGATATCGTTCGCCAGGAAAAATTAACGGTACGCTTAGCCAAATGAATATCGATTCAACGCCCTGCCCTCGGCTCATTTGCCCTGCATAAAATTAGTGTTTGGACCTTTTCGCGGGTAGGGCCAATATTTCTCTCATGTTGAGGATTGAAGCAATTTTCTGTAGCTCTCAACATTAAATTAACATTTGGGCTTTTTCTTGGGCCGCGTGCCCGGTCCTCGCCGTCCCTAGCTCAGTATATTTCAGCGGTCGCGTAATTTGTGGCTCGTAAATGTTCTGAAATTGGTCATCCCTTTGGTTGAGGTGAATTTATTGCCTCCTCGGTCGGCCTGTCGAAAGGGGAATTAATAAGTCCCCTCTAATGGTGAAACGTACCCTTACCATCAATTTGAATGCCAATGCCCCAAGATTGCTGCGGCCCAGTAAAATGAGCCTGCACATGAAATATCTCACTTATAAATTCTTATTCATTTTGTGCTTCCAATAAATTGGATACCCGATGATTGCCTCATTTTATTATAGAGCGTACATTGTAGAATATTGGAAGGTTGACAGATACAAGATTGAATGAGATATTATAGTTGGCTAGCGTTGTAGAATTTGTTTTCGGTTTGGTACACGTGTTGTCCCATAACGTCTGAGCGTTTTATTCCCCGTGCTGAGCCGTCGCTTATCTCTCCGCGCCGATGGAAATTGATTATTTTCAGTGTTCGTAGGCGACGGCCCACCAACTTGTCACTATTTGGATAACATTACTGTTATCTCTCTCTCTTGTGTCGCCATGAGCTCGAGAATAGCTCCTGACGTGGTAAGAAGATTAGTCAGTTAGCAAGGTTGGTAGCGGGGCTGACTACCCAGGATGCGACGGACGAACTTTAGAATCGTCGCTCATGGAAGCTCTTTGCACCCCATCATTACTGTTATAATTATTCCCTTAATATTTATATTAAAGCTTTAAGTTATATCAACTTTTTGTCGCTTCTAGTTAGAAATCTACTTACCCTGTAATTCAAAGGACTCCGAGCGTTCAAAGTGTTTAAAGTTCGGAAAGTTCACTTAGGCTGTAATTATTGTTTGTATTCTTTACCTTATTATCATTTTAGAAAGTTTGAAATGAAATATAATAACAAAGGAACAAACTAAATGGTTTATTTTCTTTGTGAATTTTAAATTAATTGATAGCAAAGAAAGGTGTCAACGTTTACAAAGTCGTGAATGTTTATTCATTATTGTTTACGTGTGTTTCTGTGTTGGAATACCCGAGTCCAGCTTTAGTAACGATAATGAGTAAATAATGACCATTCCGCTGTGAACTGAAGAGTGATAAACATTTTTTTCGTGAGTAAAATCACGTTTTATTTTCACCTGTAAATGTGACTGCAAATGTGATTCTAATTCTTATTTTTGTATAAAAAACGAATTAGTGGCGCTATTAATGCCTTTGTAATACAATAGGTCGCAATAAAATTAGCGAAGAAAATATTTGTGGCGTGGAAGCACGAACGTGCATTTCGTGTTTCTGTGTCACAAATATTTTCCAATAAGTTCCAAATAATGGTTATTTTCCTAATGACTGCTGACACAAACCGAGCCAAGTTCTTTGTCGTGCAAATTGCGACTTCAATGCGATACATCACTATTTTTACGTAAAGTAATAAACAAACCTGGTTGTAAATAACATTGGTTGAACGCCTCCTTGTCTTGAGAGAAGAATAATGGTATTTTCTATTTCGTTAGGTTGTACTAGATATACTTATGTCCGTTCGGATGGCTGCCAGCTGCGGCGCTCGGCATCCAGTTCTAGTGTCCCTCCCGGTCCAAAGATCTAAACTTACTATATAGCTGGAGGCGACTTGTTCTACTATATTTTTAGCTCTAGGGAGAAAACAGAACGGTAAAGTAATAAATTTCAACCGGACGTTCACGAAGACTTTCTAGAATAGAGAAATCTTTTATTCTATTGTTTTATTGACTTTTTCATCGTGTAAGTAGTCTATTGGCGGATTCCTATGATTTACAAAGCGTTATTCGTAAAAATTAAGGGACTTGTATCTTTACCAATAATGAAGCAGAGATCCTTTTGCATAGTAGACCCTCCCATACGTTAGTAACTATCTCACAGGTAAAAATAAGCTTACGAGTCTATTTACATGCCCAGTTAACAATAAAAACAGCTGCCATTGTTAACAAAAACGATTCGTTTTTGGCTATAGGAACCAGGCAGATGTGACTACTTTCAAATTAGCATGATTGGTCTTTCAATAACCTCATTGTATACTTTTCACTCTCTCAATTTAATCAGATGCGGCTAAATAGGTGTGTTTTTATTTGCAAATACAACTAGATAAATAAATGTCATAATTTATCCTACCATTTAATACGCACGCATACCCGCTTACCAATTTACGCTTCGTGAAATTTGCTGCGTTTGTTTGGCCGTGACGTCGTTTCGCATTCAAATTGGCATATAACGACAGGACGCACCGCGCACCGCCAACATTCCAAACAATTAAGTCTCACACGTGTTGTTCGAGCCTCTTCCATTCCGTAGTAACTGTGTGCCGGCCCGACGGCCCTAAATCAAAGAGCCGTGAAGTCTCCCCACACTTCCATATTTTCGCACCCCGACAACGTCGTATAATGGCTATTGACCAAATTTATCGACTTTCATGTCATATTCTCATCTTTATGCGGAGCTGGAAGCCTGGAATTGGCCTCACATAACATATGTGGGAAAAAGTCTCCGTGTTCTACGACACAATAAATTATTTTGATCTTTGTCTCGCACATAAATAATAGAAGTTATTGATATCTGCGGAAGATATGGAATATAGCGGCTTAATGGCGTATTCAGGAAGCGCATTATATGCCGATTGGTTTGATTAATTTGATTGGGTCTATGAATAGAATAATCAGTCTACTTTTTAGCGATGTTGACTCGGCGGTGGCGTGCGCTTAGCTTGCGTGTAGCTAGAATTATTTGAACTCAATTCTAATCAAACTAACACGTCCGTTATAAAATCCTACCACCACAAAAAGACCTTAATACCCGGGACAATTGTTCGCTCACGTATGTGCCCATTCAAAAAGCGGAGAGAAACCGGCGTGAGCAATCACAAAAGAACGGAAACGAGGAGCGAAGAAACACTGTCATTAATATACGTTGTACGATGTTGTACCACGCCGCTACTGGTGCTTGTTTTTATTCATAGCACGGAATTTAAGTTTATTATGACTGTTATGCAAACTTCGACGTAAATGGTGCGAAGCGAACAAAAGAAGTAAGCGATCGAGTATCGCAAGATTCAAGTGCTTTACTTCTTCCATATTTAAATCAAGAAAATTTCCGATTTCATCTTACACAGCTCAAGTTTTTTCCTCTCAAAACTTCGATCGTCATTGATTCTTCGGCGTATTTAGGTACTGCTTTCATAACTTGGTTGGTGCCTATTGTTCTTTTTAATAATAAAAAAATATTTTTATTTCTCAGGTCACTTTTGTTGAAAGTTTTTTATTAAAGTCTGTGCATAAATTTTCACGCCGGTTTCATGCTGTAAACTTAACAATGGACTGGGTTTCTCATTTTTATTTAAAAAAAAATTGGTACAACATGTTTCATGTCCGCCTCTTTTACACGATGCCAGACAAAATACGGAATATATTATTTCAGTATATTTTCTTTTTTACGGCCTCACCTCACGTGTGAAATTAAATTTATTTTTGAAGTACTTTATTTATTTTTACTTTGTACGAAAATGTAACTATTATTTTAAGTCATGTTGTTGTTTTTACGTTGGTTGTGTTGTATCCTTTTTAAGTAAAAAGGTTGTTAATTACAAGCATTACAGTTTGCAGTTATTACAAGACTTAAGTCATTTAATCCATGAATAGGTAAAATCTATTATAAGTCTTATAATTAATTGCTGTACCGCCTACGCAGATGGCGACAGTTTAAGTGAAAGGTCACCAGTAAGCCAGGCCGGACAGAATACCTATACAATATAGCCGCCGACGTCATAATCATTATTAAAAACTTTTACAACAACTTCGAAACACCCTGCTCTGGTAAGTTGCTACCTACGTAAAGTACGAAAATTTATTACAGAATGTTTTTACTGGTTTTCGAAGTTCCTTAATCTAAAATCGATAGAAACGGCGCCGAACAAAGTTGTGAATAGTACCTTAAGTTGGGAATCGAAGAAAGTCGGACCTTCCGTTCAACACCTGCGTAAAAGATACGCTCCGTTGATAAAGCCACTATTTCGGAGCAGTCGCGTTGCACCAAAACGAGATGAATCGAAACCTTTATTCGAAAAGTTCATATCTACAAGTATGTGAAAAATAATCTCGTAACTTGTGAAGTTTTCTGTGGGACTCCAATATGAGGTCGTATAAGTGACGTCAGTTTGATATCAAGTGTAACGTTTCTTGATAATGCGATTTTCTCTGAAATATCTTTATGTAATAGTTGTTCTGCCTAGCTTTTTCTTAACTATGTTGGGGCCAGCTTTCAGTCTAACCCAGTGATGGGCAAAGTACGGCTCGCGGGTAGGGTTACCATCCGTCTGGATTTGTCCGGACATGTCCGGACTTCTAGACTTTTGTCCGGACTTTGTCCGGCTCTTTAATTTGTCCGGATTTTTGGGCTTAGATGGAATACGAGTAATGAAACTTACATATGTAATATCAAATAACTTTTTAATCTTTATTAACTTCTCATTCATCTAAAAACAAAATATAAATCTTTGATAATCAACTTAACGAGATCAAACAATAAATCTTCGTATGTTTGCATTTTGTGACTAAAATGTCCGGACTTTTATTGAAATGTCAGGCTTTTTGTCAGGAATTTTCAAATTTCTAAATGGTAACCCTACTCGCGGGCCAGTTCCGTCCCGCGAAACGTTTCGATTCGCCCCGCCAACAACCGCAGGAATCATTTAAATAGTCTCGAAAATAATTATTATCATACGTCTTTAATGTTCCACTGTAGGGTGAGAACGATTGAAACGCCTATGACAATTTTTAATAATATATAATAATATTTACTGCTAAGAAAACTACGTAGGTAGTCAGGAAAATTCTGGCCCCCATAAGATTGACTCGGTTTTTTCTGGTCCTTGATGAGAAAAGTTTGCCTACTCCTGGTCTAACCAAATGCGACTGTATATCAGTATTTTACACGGAACGACAATCCAGTTACTGGGCAATGTCAATATCCTAAGGTAAGACCGGTTGTTTGACTATCGGGCTTCTGACTTCCCGTAACGACTGTCATAGGTATTCGTATGACACGCAGGTAGGGTTACCATCCATCCGGATTTGTCCGGACATGTCCGGACTTCTAGACTTTTGTCCGGACTTTGTCCGGCTCTTTACTTTGTCCGGATTTTTTGGCTTATATCGAATACGAGTAATAAAACTTACATAAGTAATAATTATCAAATGTATCTTTATTAAGTTCTCATTCATCTAAAAACAAGATATAAATCTTCTTTATCAATCAGCTTAACGAGATCAAACAATAAATCTTCTTATGTTTGCATTTTGTGCCTAAAATGTCCGGACTTTTATCGAAATGTCAGGCTTTTTGTCAGGATTTTTGAAATTTCTAAATGGTAAACCTACACGCGGGACCGACGTTAACGTACTCTCTGTGGCACGGAGGGGTCTCGATGTGTAACGAATAGTCACCCATCTACGAACTGACCGTGGCAAACGCAGCTTAACCTTGCAATATGATCCGCACGGTTGTTAATTAGCCACGAGCCCTTCCTTTATGTAATAGTTATGCACTTAATTCAACCACTGCATTCACGTAATAAATAAATAAATATTAGCCTGTAACTATCCCACTGCTGGGCAAAGGCCTCTTCACGTACAGAGAAGGAACGAGCATTGATCGCCACGCTTGCTCATTGCGGGTTGGCGATTTCAGACCATTAAAGTCTAGGTTTCCTCACGATGTTTTCCTTCACCGTATGTCAGTAGCGCTTAGATTAAATAAGAAAGTACGCAGTAGCATTCACATAAGTATCTATAAAATAACATCCTAACCGATTGACTGTCTTTGATAACCAGGAACTTCTTTTATATCTATTTACAGGATTAATAGCTTTGCTAGAGATTTCATGTTTTTTCAAAAAGCTTACTGGATTGAATACCTGTTTACGTTGGGGCCTTTGATATAACTATTAAATGCGCTGCAATTTCCCGGTTATCATGTTTCTTTAAGTTTTCCTGGGAATTAGAAAAAACCCATCTCGATTTTCAAAGCGACCCATCGTGGTTGCTTCCTTCATAAGCCACTCAAGTTTTAAGAATAATATTACCCATATTTGCATCAGTTAAACTTAGCATTATTCCTCAAATAAACTAACCTGACAAACGATTCCTAACGTCTAAACCATCTTTATTGATTTTAATGGTAATTTGTACGATAGTCGGATCCTACATAAATGGAGGACTTCTAGAGAAAGCTCCTAAATGTGTACGTGAATGCTTAGAGAGGGATACAAACCGAATAGATATGGTTGGGTGCGTCTCGTACGTTGGTCGAATGAAGCGAGCAAATTACATCACTCTATAGAGCTGGGCGCCTGGTAGCACGTGACACCACTTTCCAACATGATACATGGAAAATTATATTCATCATCGTTTTAGAAGATTATTTTAATGTAGGGTTGAAATTGTTAACGAAATGGTAGTTTCAATAATCTCGTGCTATATTACATTGTGATTATTCTTCGCAAGAGGAGTTCAGCAATTTGTCGTGGTATCCGCAGGTTTTGTTGTTTTAAGGAGGTATTAGAAAACTGCTATTAATTAGCTGTTTTTCGGTAGGTATATTTTGATGTTATGGTAAGCTACGGATAGACTACCTACGCCTTTGTCTAAAAAAGGTGGAGAAAACATTTTTAAATTTATTAATTTATAATTTAATAATATTAATTTTTCGTAGCCTCCTCCCACGAAAATACAGAAAATGGGGTGAGTTTCTGTACATTTTCCAGAAGAATACAAGGGTTTTAATAAATAAATACAATTCCACTAGTTAATAGACATGTTAACGTTAACCTGGTAGAGAAAAAAAATAAGAAAATGTTTGATTGTCATATCGGCGCAAATAAATATTTTTTCTTTCTTTTCTTCTTTCTTTCTTTCTTTGAAATATGCACAGGAAAAAAAAACATTTTTAATTTTTTTTCGTATATTTTGCTAGGCAGATGAACCTTCACTGTGTGAAAATAAAGTTGGTTTTCCATCTGTCATTTTCTGTCAGCCACCATTGTGAGTAGACTTGAGTCGCTTGACAGCAGAAATGAGCGGTCAAATATATCCCTCCGCGGTCACAAACATTTGTATTGACCTAATTTTTTTTTTTTTTTTTTTTTTTTTTTTTTTTTTTTTTTTTTTTTTTTTTTTTTTTTTTTTTTAAAAACGTTGCCCCACACTAAGATTTCTCTTGTATCGTGGGTGCGTTTACAGACACAAATCTCACAAACAAACGCCCAGACCCGGAACAACCATCTGTAGACCATACAAATTTTTGTTCCGTGTGGGAATCGAACCCACGACCCGTAGCGCAGAAGCCAATCGCTTAGCCACTGCACCAAACGTGTCGTCAATTTTAAGATAAAGGTAGGTACGTTGTGTGTGTGTTGGTCGTCCGCATATCATAATTTTACTTTTTACCTTCGCTTTCTGCAAATGCATCCTTAAGAACAAATGGAAGCTGCTTCTTACTATGATGTGATTTCCATGTTAAATTCCGTCATAGCTGACTTCTATGACACTTGCCTGCATCAAGAAACACGGTTTCCGGTTCCGTCTCGTCGGTACCGACTATACGAGGTTATTCTGAAAGGGGCGCGGGCGACTTGAAGTATCACTGATGACTGTTTTAAAGCAAGCGTTAAAATTTCAAGATTTGATCATTTTTAATTCCATGCGAAATTATTTTTATATTAGTTTTTTTTGTCTAATATTCTTCATCCCTGCTTTAGTTACGAATTCAGAAAATGGTGTAAGTTCCATTTTCTGAATTCGTAACTAAAGCAAGGATGAAGAATAAATCTGTGACTGAAACTGATCATAGCTGAAGATAGATAGATTTTAGTGTATTTTTTATGAAATCTTTGAACAGTTATTTCTCTAAAATTTTGGGGAAAGTTGTAGAACATAAGTGAAATTATTATGTGTACTTTAACACTCTTTCGGATTAGTACCGCCTTTCCGACTAATCTTATATTAGTATTATGTTTCAACTTTTTTCTTAACGTGTAACCATATAAGATAACGCACAATAATAATATAACACGGGGCTATTTACCTGCAACAATCGGTTCCAAATTTTCTGTACCGGGAACGCGCTTCGTTATGCAATTACCCTTAGAAAAGAGGCGTGGCTTATTTCTAAGCGTGGACAACACGGGGGAAATGCAGTTATATTTTAAACGAATTTGAAACAAAACATAAAAAAACAACAACACGCTAGGTGTGATAGGCTGTGTTGTATTTACTGCATGTCATGAACAGATACATAGGACAACAGGTTTACAGCTGTAATGGTGGAATTAACGCGAAAGTGGGAAAGTGTCAATAACAGCTTTGAGTGATCGGTGTAAAGTTACACTTTCTTTGTAATAATTACAATTTCATCCATTAATTATGCAGTGTTTGTATTAAATTGCGGTAGCATTTTGCATGAGTTGCTAATAATACATGGTGTCGTGTACTGTGTTTATTCTGGAACATCCTTTGTATCATTGAGATCTAGTTAATTTTCTTAGTTTTTCCAGTTCATTTTGAACGGTCACTGTATATTATAAAAATATTGAGTCGGGTCTTCTCGCGTAACAAACTTTAAGAGGCACAAAATACCTTTTAAACGTAAAAATCGCGAAAGTTTAAAAACATTTATTGGTCACTGTATAGTCAGAAGAAATAATATCTTCCTACCGATGGTTTCAAAATCGCCAACAGTAGCAATCTGAATATGGATAGAGCGGAATAATATGGGCCTATGTATAGAACGGATAGCAGTGCTACAAATAATCACCTACTCTTGGCTTGGGTCGGATGACTACGTATTATCGGCGGTTTTAAATCATTCGATAGGAAGATATAATTGCTTCCGACTGTATCCAGAAATGTCTGATGCAAACTACAATAAATTGTGTAAAAACAGAGAAAAGATTAAATAATACCAGTTTTATACTCAGATTATGAATAATAATAATTTATTTACATCCATACTCTAGAATACAAATAAATGCGTTGATTTCAGTGTTTACTATTTCAATTCTCATGGTTTAAATGTATTGAAAAAATCCAAAAGTTGACATTCAAATTTCATAACGTGACTAAAAATATTTGAAATAAATCTTAGTGTTATTTTTATGAGTACGTGCTTATATTTGTATCTTAACTTTCATGCATGAAAATACCTCATCATAATTATAAAAATGATCAAGTTTTAAAGAAAAACTAACGCATCGTTCAATACACATTGACTGTATGAGAATACGTATACGGCCAAATTCTAAACAAAGTGAACATCGATAGATTTCTCTATCTGGTCGAGCACAAAGAGCAAAACGCTACGCTGTGTTCCATTTTGCGTTTTTCATTGAAGTGGAAGAAATACAGCCAGAGACATTCCTTTATTTTGTGTTTCGTATCGCGTTGAATATTCAAACAACATTAACAAGGACTAATTTGTGAATAATTTGATGTGAATGTACATTGTTATTCGGATGAACAGGGAAAGTTTTGACGGATTCAGATTTTTTTCTTGTCTTGTACTTCATTTTGTTGTTTTGTATTATATTAAGGATGTTTTAATTAGGATGAAATCAGAGCTTAACATTTCTTTTATTATGATGATTACATCAAAAGGAATATTTTGACTGACAGCTGGTCTAACCTTAGGATATCGGCATTGCCCAGTAACTGGGTTGCGGAGGTCTGATGGCAGTCGCTCCTTGTAAAATACTGGTATTCAGCCGCATCTGGTTAGACTGGAAGTTGACTCCAACATAATTGGGAAAAGGCTAGGTAGAGCATATTAAAAGGAATATTCTATGTGAAGGATTTGTTTATTGGGTCTTTTTGGTTGGAGTTTGCAAACAATTAAAGAATGATCTTGTAGTTATTTCCCTCTCATCGATAAATCAAAATGTTAAATAAAAATAGCCATACTGGTATTTACTACGGTTCTCTGTTAGAATATCGAAATATTATTAGCCGATTCTTATCTGGCCGAAAACCTTTCGGAACTTTTCATTTCGCCGAATAATTAAAACTCCGAATGATTAAAGCCCCTAATTATGTTTTGTAACTTTTTGTTACGCCAACTAGTCTGCTGGCCACTGTTTCATTAGTCAACTGTATTATTGGCCACTTTATACTTGTTAGATGGCTCATTTTCCCATCATGCAAGCAAGAAAGCAAGCAAGCATGCAAGTGTTTCTGGGTTTGCTCCGCCATAAGACTCGCTTTGTCGCCTCTTCGCTTCGCTCGCACACTCGACTAGCGCTACGCTCGGGAGGTCGCCGACTCGCTTCGCTCGTCACCTCTCCCCACTCGCTGCGCTTCGGCCTCGTGCACTCGTTCCACTCAGGACCTGCTTCGCGAGCTTCTGGCTCCACGCTTTTAAATAACACTCTAGGGGTAGGACAGAGTGGCCACGTGTAGTCGGGGTGCGCTGAGTCGGATTAACAATACATTCCACTGTGTGAAAATAATGTTATGCGAATACTTATTTGGCAAATTAAACAATAGCCAAATAAGTATTCGACTAAAACAAAATTTGATTTGTTGGCCAAATAATTATGGTGGCTAATAATCATTCGGCGAAATCAAATTAGGGTAAAAATTGCTTCGGCAAAGATTACGTCAGCGAATCGTTGTCGGCGTAATGAAATTCGATATAAAATACTTCGGCAAAAACACGGGCACCCATTTATTACATTTACTGATTTTTCGAGCACATTCTGCGGTTGTTGCGAAGCGCTGCGAAAGTTAAATGCTAGTTATAAACCGCGAAATAATCAGTAAAACTAGTTTCAACTTTCATTATTATAAATAAAATAAAATTGATGCAAGACAGTTTTGCGGCTTCTTAATAGAGTTAAAGTTTGGACCAGTGGCGCATTATTGTGTTAATTATACATTTTAATCTCTGACGCGACGGTACCGTCTTGGATTTTATATTAGATTATAAGTCATTAACCTTATTCACTGTTGGACGCACACAAATGAAGGTAATGTTCCTTACCACGCCCAGCAAGCGTGCTGGTGACCGTAGTTGGTCGCATCCGTGTCAAATTGATCCGTTACTGGCCTCCCTTAATAAGTTAAAGAGAATACTCGTATATTTCCCATCAACTTTTTCGGAAGATGTCGCGAAAGCCTCCTTGTTATATTTGTATTGTTAAACCTCTGAATATTACAATATTTTACCATATTCTTTAATAGACAATAAAAATGATAAATAATAAATTAATAAAAAATATTTATGAAATATTATTTATTGGTACTTATTACTTTTCCCAAAACCTCTTTATAATCACGGCTCATCTTCTGTGCTGAAGATGTCCGGTCCTTTGGAAGGCATACGGGGGACACAGGTCCAACGCGCAGAAGCCCCTTTGAGATCATTGATCTAAAATGGGATGGGGCATCAACCGGAGACTATCCACGGCTGTACTATTGGATGGAGTCATGGACCGTCCTAGGTGGGTGCAAGACTATTGTAAAATATGGTAAAAAAATATCTGGTCTATAGGGAGGGGTATTTAGTGGATTGATTAACTTCTATTGCCGGAAGAAAACGGCGTCTGCCTTTCAAGTTTAAAATTTAAATACGTTGGCAGACGGTGACTCGCCAGCTCACTAGCTGGGCTCCCCGAAAAGCCGCCAGTACATAGGCGAAGGGGGAAACAAACGTATGAGGGACTAGAGGTGTAGAGAGGTGTGGCCCCGGTTTCACCGTCGCGGGTCTAAAAGACCCGGAGTGGGTTTCCCCGCTATTACGCCATTAGACACTTCCACCCCCGAGCATATAGACCGTATGTCAGTAGCGCTTAGATTAAATAAGAAAGTACGCAGTAGCATTCACATAAGTATCTATAAAATAACATCCTAACCGATTGACTGTCTTTGATAACCAGGAACTTCTTTTATATCTATTTACAGGATTAATAGCTTTGCTAGAGATTTCATGTTTTTTCAAAAAGCTTACTGGATTGAATACCTGTTTACGTTGGGGCCTTTGATATAACTATTAAATGCGCTGCAATTTCCCGGTTATCATGTTTCCTTAAGTTTTCCTGGGAATTAGAAAGAACTCATCTCGATTTTCAAAGCGACCCATCGTGGTTGCTTCCTTCATAAGCCACTCAAGTTTTAAGAATAATATTACCCATATTTGCATCAGTTAAACTTAGCATTATTCCTCAAATAAACTAACCTGACAAACGATTCCTAACGTCTAAACCATCTTTATTGATTTTAATGGTAATTTGTACGATAGTCGGATCCTACATAAATGGAGGACTTCTAGAGAAAGCTCCTAAATGTGTACGTGAATGCTTAGAGAGGGATACAAACCGAATAGATATGGTTGGGTGCGTCTCGTACGTTGGTCGAATGAAGCGAGCAAATTACATCACTCTATAGAGCTGGGCGCCTGGTAGCACGTGACACCACTTTCCAACATGATACATGGAAAATTATATTCATCATCGTTTTAGAAGATTATTTTAATGTAGGGTTGAAATTGTTAACGAAATGGTAGTTTCAATAATCTCGTGCTATATTACATTGTGATCATTCTTCGCAAGAGGAGTTCAGCAATTTGACGTGGTATCCGCAGGTTTTGTTGTTTTAAGGAGGTATTAGAAAACTGCTATTAATTAGCTGTTTTTCGGTAGGTATATTTTGATGTTATGGTAAGCTACGGATAGACTACCTACGCCTTTGTCTAAAAAAGGTAGAGAAAACATTTTTACATTTGTTAATTCATAATTTAATAATATTAATTTTTCGTAGCCTCCTTCCACGAAAATACAGAAAATGGGGTGAGTTTCTGTACATTTTCCAGAAGAATACAAGGGTTTTAATAAATAAATACAATACCATTAGTTAATAGACATATTAACGTTAACATGGTAGAGAAAAAAAAGAAAATGTTTGGAATATAGGTGGCACACAGGAAAAAAAAAAAATTTAAATTTTTTTTCGTATATTTTGCTAGGCAGATATGAACCTTCACTGTGTGAAAATAAAGTTGGTTTTCCATCTGTCATTTTACTGTCAGCCACCATTGTGAGTAGACTCGAGTCGCTTGACAGCAGAAATAAACGGTCAAATAGATCCCTCCCTGGTCACAAACATTTGAATTGACCTAACTTGAAGATAAAGGTACGCTGTGTGTGTTGGTCGTCCGCATATCGTAATTTTACTTTTAACCTACGCTTTCTGCAAATGCGTCCTTAAGAACAAATGGAAGCTGCTTCTTACTATGATGTGATTTCCATGTTAAATTCCGTCATAGCTGACTTCTATGACACTTGCCTGCATCAAGAAACATGGTTTCCGGTTCCGTCTCTTCGGTACCGACTATACGAGGTTATTCTGAAAGGGGCGCGGGCGACTTGAAGTATCACTGATAACTGTTTTAAAGAAAGCGTTAAAATTTCAAGATTCGATCATTTTTATTTCCATGCGAAATTATTTTTATTTTAGTTTTTTTTGTCTAATATTCTTCATCCCTGCTTTATTTACGAATTCAGAAAATGGTAGAAGCTCCATTTTCTGAATTCGTTACTAAAGCAAGGATAAAGAATAAATCTGTGACTGAAACTGATCATAGCTGAAGATAGATAGATTTCAGTGTATTTTTTATGAAATCTTTGAACAGTTATTTCTCTAAAACTTTTGGGGAAAGTTGTAGAACATAAGTTAAATTATTATGTGTACTTTAACACTCTTTCGGATTAGTACCGCCTTTCCGACTAATCTTATATTAGTATTATGTTTCAACTTTTTTCTTAACGTGTAACCATATAAGATAACGCACAATAATAATATAACACGGGGCTATTTACCTGCAACAATCGGTTCCAAATTTTCTGTACCGGGAACGCGCTTCGTTATGCAATTACCCTTAGAAAAGAGGCGTGGCTTATTTCTAAGCGTGGACAACACGGGGGAAATGCAGTTATATTTTAAACGAATTTGAAACAAAACATAAAAAAACAACAACACGCTAGGTGTGATAGGCTGTGTTGTATTTACTGCATGTCATGAACAGATACATAGGACAACAGGTTTACAGCTGTAATGGTGGAATTAACGCGAAAGTGGGAAAGTGTCAATAACAGCTTTGAGTGATCGGTGTAAAGTTACACTTTCTTTGTAATAATTACAATTTCATCCAGCAATTATGCAGTGTTTGTATTAAATTGCGGTAGCATTTTGCATGAGTTGCTAATAATACATGGTGTCGTGTACTGTGTTTATTCTGGAACATCCTTTGTATCATTGAGATCTAGTTAATTTTCTTAGTTTTTCCAGTTCATTTTGAACGGTCACTGTATATTATAAAAATATTGAATCGGGTCTTCTCGCGTAACAAACTTTAAGAGGCACAAAATACCTTTTAAACGTAAAAATCGCGAAAGTTTAAAAACATTTATTGGTCACTGTATAGTCAGAAGAAATAATATCTTCCTACCGATGGTTTCAAAATCGCCAACAGTAGCAATCTGAATATGGATAGAGCGGAATAATATGGGCCTATGTATAGAACGGATAGCAGTGCTACAAATAATCACCTACTCTTGGCTTGGGTCAGATGACTACGTATTATCGGCGGTTTTAAATCATTCGATAGGAAGATATAATTGCTTCCGACTGTATCCAGAAATGTCTGATGCAAACTACAATAAATTGTGTAAAAAACAGAGAAAAGATTAAATAATACCAGTTTTATACTCAGATTATGAATAATAATAATTTATTTACATCCATACTCTAGAATACAAATAAATGCGTTGATTTCAGTGTTTACTATTTCAATTCTCATGGTTTAAATGTATTGAAAAAATCCAAAAGTTGACATTCAAATTTCTTAACGTGACTAAAAATATTTGAAATAAATCTTAGTGTTATTTTTATGAGTACGTGCTTATATTTGTATCTTAACTTTCATGTATGAAAATACCTCATCATAATTATAAAAAATGATCAAGTTTTAAAGAAAAACTAACGCATCGTTCAATACACATTGACTGTATGAGAATACGTATACGGCCAAATTCTAAACAAAGTGAACATCGATAGATTTCTCTATCTGGTCGAGCACAAAGAGCAAAACGCTACGCTGTGTTCCATTTTGCGTTTTTCATTGAAGTGGAAGAAATACAGCCAGAGACATTCCTTTATTTTGTGTTTCGTATCGCGTTGAATATTCAAACAACATTAACAAGGACTAATTTGTGAATAATTTGATGTGAATGTACATTGTTATTCGGATGAACAGGGAAAGTTTTGACGGATTCAGATTTTTTTCTTGTCTTGTACTTCATTTTGTTGTTTTGTATTATATTAAGGATGTTTTAATTAGGACGAAATCAGAGCTTAACATTTCTTTTATTATGATTTATGGTGATTATATTAAAAGGAATATTTTGACTGACAGTTGGTCTAACCTTAGGATATCGGCATTGCCCAGTAACTGGGTTGCGGAGGTCTGATGGCAGTCACTCCTTGTAAAATACTGGTATTCAGCCGCATCTGGTTAGACTGGAAGTTGACTCCAACATAATTGGGAAAAGGCTAGGTAGAGCATATTAAAAGGAATATTCTATGTGAAGGATTCGTTTATTGGGTCTTTTTGGTTGAAGTTTGCAAACAATTAAAGAATGATCTTGTAGTTATTTCCCTCTCATCGATAAATCAAAATGTTAAATAAAAATAGCTATACTAGTATTTACTACGGTTCTCTGTTGGAATATCGAAATATTATTAGCCGATTCTTATCTGGCCGAAATCCTTTCGCCACTTTTCATTTCGCCGAATAATTAAAACGCCGAATGATTAAAGTCCCTAATTATGTTTTGTAACTTGTTGTTACGTCAACTAGTCTGCTGGCCACTGTTTCATTAGTCAACTGTATTATTGGCCACTTTATCCTTGTTAGATGGCTCATTTTCCCGTCATGCAAGCAAGAAAGCAAGCAAGCATGCAAGTGTTTCTGGGTTTGCTCCGCCATAAGACTCGCTTTGTCGCCTCTTCGCTTCGCTCGCACACTCGACTAGCGCTACGCTCGGGAGGTCGCCGACTCGCTTCGCTCGTCACCTCTCCCCACTCGCTGCGCTTCGGCCTCGTGCACTCGTTCCACTCAGGACCTGCTTCGCGAGCTTCTGGCTCCACGCTTTTAAATAACACTCTAGGGGTAGGACAGAGTGGCCACGTGTAGTCGGGGTGCGCTGAGTCGGATTAACAATACATTCCACTGTGTGAAAATAATGTTATGCGAATACTTATTTGGCAAATTAAACAATAGCCAAATAAGTATTCGACTAAAACAAAATTTGATTTGTTGGCCAAATAATTATGGTGGCTAATAATCATTCGGCGAAATCAAATTAGGGTAAAAATTGCTTCGGCAAAGATTACGTCAGCGAATCGTTGTCGGCGTAATGAAATTCGATATAAAATACTTCGGCAAAAACACGGGCACCCATTTATTACATTTACTGATTTTTCGAGCACATTCTGCGGTTGTTGCGAAGCGCTGCGAAAGTTAAATGCTAGTTATAAACCGCGAAATAATCAGTAAAACTAGTTTCAACTTTCATTATTATAAATAAAATAAAATTGATGCAAGACAGTTTTGCGGCTTCTTAATAGAGTTAAAGTTTGGACCAGTGGCGCATTATTGTGTTAATTATACATTTTAATCTCTGACGCGACGGTACCGTCTTGGATTTTATATTAGATTATAAGTCATTAACCTTATTCACTGTTGGACGCACACAAATGAAGGTAATGTTCCTTACCACGCCCAGCAAGCGTGCTGGTGACCGTAGTTGGTCGCATCCTTTTTTTTTTTTTTTTTTTTTTTTTTTCTATTGGACTTCTGTAGGTCGTCCTAGGGGACGGTTTCTACGTAACCGGGCAGTTATTGGCGAGACCTGAAGGGTCTCCAGCCAATGGGGGGGAAGTAAAATACTTAACCTAAGCTAACTACTTGTACTACACTAACATCATGACTACCTGCAACAACAGCACTAAGGGCGACCCCTAGTGGGACTCGGACCTCGGCTTAGGGCGTTGCTGGCGTGGACATAGGGGGGGGGAGACAGCTTGATGAGGGCTGAATTATCGGTGTGACTGCGGAGTCTGAAGAGACGACCGGCTCTACGACGGGAGAGCTCGGTGGATCGTGACCGGCGGCGGTGGGACGTCGCGACGGGCCTCGTCGGCGAGGACGGTATGCCGGACGGCGGCGGACGTTGTGTAGTGTGCTGGTCGATTTACTCGCCTCCTGGAGGAGGGTTATTTCGTCATCGGGTTCTAAAAGTGTGTGCCTGGGACGGCGAACTTTACTTATGAGAGAGGGACTGTAGTCGGCCGCTGCGGCGACTAGGGGGTTCGGATGGCGGGGGGCATTGTCGAAGTAACGCTTGGAAATGCGTTTGAGGTATTGCCTGATGGTTGGCATTTTTAGATCGAGATGGAGTTGGACGTTACGCATGAACCACGGGGCAGCCGCGGCTCTGCGCAACACTCGATTCTGGAGGGTTTGGAAGGAATTGAAGCGACAAGGCTTAACGTGTGCGAACACGACGCTAGCGTAAGTCAAGATGGGGCGGATGCACGTCACGTAGATTCTCAGCTTATTTCTAAGTGACAATTTACTGCGCGCTCTAAGGATGGGGTGGAGGCGACCGACAGCGAAAGCGGCGCGAGCGCGCACCGCTTTGATATGGTCTCGGAAACTCAGATGGTGGTCGAGGATAACCCCCAGGTATTTGGCTTTCATCTCCCAAGGGATCTGTTTGCCGAACATGAGGACAGGACGGATGTGGGTGTGGGAATCACCGTGTCTCTCGAAAAGAACGGCTGCGCTCTTTTCGGGATTCACCTCTATTCTCCATTTCCGGAACCAGACCCCGAGGGTGTTGGCTGCGGTTTGAAGGGTTCGAGAGATGCTATCGAGACTCCTACCGGAATAGTAGATAGCCGTGTCGTCGGCGAAGAGAGCCAACTTGGCCAAGCCACGTTTGGGAATGTCGCTGGTGTACAGCGTGAACAGAAGGGGCGATAGCACGGAGCCCTGAGGGACGCCGGCGCGAATGGGGTGAGGGGACGAGAGGGTGCCTTCTAGGCGATAGCGGAAGGAGCGATCCGACAGAAAGTCTCGAATGATGAGCACGAGACGGTCCGGCACGTTGAATTGGTACAGTTTGTATAATAAACCGTTGTGCCAGACCTTGTCGAAGGCTTTCGCTACGTCGAAGAAGAGCATGCCCGTTTTGTACGAGCGCATAAAACGGGAGCTAATGTGTTCGACTATGCGGTGCAATTGTCGAATGCAACAGTGCTGGGTTCGAAAACCGAACTGTTCGTCGGGGATGAGTTTACGGGAGTCAGCGAAATCTTTTAAACGGATATAAATGAGACGCTCATAGATTTTCCCAAATACATTGAGAAGGCTGATGGGGCGGTAACTAGTGGGCTCACTCTTGGGTTTGCCGGGTTTGGGGATACCGATAACGGTGGCTTGTTTCCAAGCTTGCGGAAAGATGTTATTACTCAGAGCGCCATTGAAGATGGCGGTCATGAGGACTATGAGCGGGGCGGAAAAGTGTTTGATCGCCTTATTGGTGATACCGTCTGAGCCGGGGGCTTTCCTAGGTTTGAGTTTCCTCACTATCGTGTGGACCTCGTCTACGGTGATGGGGGGTAAGGGGTCGTCAGAGTCTTGATCGGGAGGGAGGGTGGCCCTACGTTCGACCTCGCGATCCACCTTGGAAAGATGGACCGGGTCTACGGGTTGGGTGCTGGGAGTACATTGGGCTTCTAGACTGTCGGCTAGACATTCGGACTTTTCGTCGTCTTCAAAGGCCGGCCTTTGGTTTGGACGATTGAGAGGGGGAGTTGAAGCTACACAATCGGATTTTAGATTTCGTTGTAATTGCCAGAAGGCCAGATGGGATGGCTCTAAGTCGCTCAACATCTTGTCCCAGCGGGCTTCCCGAACCTCCCGTACACGTTTCTTTACAGCACGCTGTAGAGAACGCATATGGGCGCGGTTAGCTTCGCAGGGAAAAGAGTCGTAGGCACGGATGGACGCGTTCTTCTCCGTCAGCAGTTCACGCACATCGTCCGGCAGCTTCCAGCGGTGTTCGTCCACCGCTGGAACCTGCCGTGAACATTCGTTCACCACGGACTGTACGTGACTGGTGAGGGAGTCGATCGCGCCCAGCGTGTCGGCGATCGTAACGATATCGTCGGGGATGGAATCTAAGTGAACGGATGAGGAAGACTTGAGGCGCTCCTCTAGTTTTCCCCAGTCCGTGACAGTTTTGGTCGGGGCGGGTTGACCAGGATCCGGGGGACCACCCCGGGGACCTAGGTGAAGGACTACGGGGCGGTGATCGGAGTCTAGCTCTTCATGCGTCTCTATAGAGCGTAGACCGAGGTTTACATTCTTTAGAAGCGCTATGTCAAGGACATCAGGCTGATGGTTAGGGTTATGGGGGTAGTGAGTAGGACACATCGGGGCGATAACGTCGAATTCGAGCTCCGGGCTCAACTGTTCGAGGTTACGACCCGCGTGGTTGTTGGAGTTGCAGCTCCACGAGAGATGTTTGGCATTGAGGTCGCCCGCTATGATAACGGAACCTCCGCCGAGGTCAAAGAGGGCTTTAAGATCGCTCCGGAGTTGGATCTTATTACTGGAGGGAGGATTATACACCGAGACGATTGTGATCGGCTGGTGTCCTGTCATGCCTAGTCTGCATATGGAAGTTTCCAGGAATTGGAGACCAGGGGGAGGGTCTAAGGGAGTGCAGTACAGGGAACGTTTGTAGTAGATGAGAGTACCACCGCCCCTACTACGGGTCCTGTCGTTGCGAACTAATTTATAGTTTGCAATTCCAGGGTTCCTGTTGTGGGGCTTGAGAAACGTTTCCTGCACTAGGAAGATGTCAATTTGATGATCACGCAAAAAGATTGCGATCTCATCTCGTTGACCGTTAACGCTGTTAGCGTTGAAGAAGCCTAATTTAAGGGATCGGGGCTTAATTCTACAGCTTTCTGTATCCATTGGAATTTATTGGATGAGGAAAATGACTATGTCATCTAGTTCGCAGAGGACATTGATGCGAGCGATTGGATCGCCTTGAGAGGCGTTCCAAGCGGAGACTATGTTTTTCGCCCACTGCGTATTGCAGGAGGAGAGGGTTTGGATGAGGCTGGGGATCGTGTCCCTAAGGAGCACTTTAGTGGACGAGAGGGAAGTGGAGGGAGCAACCGCTGTCGGCGCTGGCCTGGGAGCGAGTGCGGAGGCGGGTGCGGGGGTGGGTGTGGGGGCAGCCTGTGATGTTGGGGGACTACGTGCAGCTTGTGAGGCAGCTGGCACTATAGTGGGAGCGGGGATAGTGGAGCTCATCAGGCCGGGGATAGCCGGGATTGGGGGGCTTGTGGTTGGTTGCTGTTGCTGGGGCAACTGGGTAGTGGGCCTTAAGGCGGGGAACGCCTGCTGATGGTTCAGCGCGTTCCATGGGGACGGCCTTTGGGGACTGAGGCGGGCGGGGAGTTGGGAAGAAAGAGGGGGAGCCGTGGAAGGACTCTCTCTTTGATGACGGGCGGCTGAGCGTTTAGCTAGGTTAGGGTTGCGCTGTTTTGGCGCTTTAGCGCACCCGCGATAATTCGCAGGGTGACCAGACTCGCCGCATAAAACGCAGCTGGGAGGCTCGAGACATAGGGACCTATCTTTAGGACGTTCACAGTCGCTAGTGCCGTGGTCGCCCAGGCACTTGACACACCTGGGTTTCGCGTAACAATTACGCTGTGAATGGCCATAAAGCTGGCAACGGTGACATTGACCAGGCGGACCGGACTTATTGGGGCGCTCGACGCTTATGCCAGACAGGTGGCACAAGGTCTTAATATTATAGACGGTCTTAGACTCGTCTGAAGGCTCGCATACTGCGAGGACCATGTCGTAGGGGGTGCCACCGCGGCCGCGGTGCATGCGGTGGACTTCCAAGACAGGAATGTTTTGCGACTTAAGGTCGCTAAGGATGGCGTCGGAGTCAATCTCCTTGGGGATTAAGTCGCTCATCGGGAAGGGCAAAGGTGTGGAATGACACGCTTTTTTCCCTTAACATACGCGTGAGATCGCGGAAGTCTTTTGACGTGGGGACCATGACTTTAATGCCCTGTTGGGTGGTGCGGGCACTAAGATAGTTGATCTTGCGATCAACACACATCTTGGACACATCGGTCCACTTCGCTTTGTCCTGAATGTACAGAGGCGGAGGAGAGGGCTCTTTCCTCGGAGCCGAGGTTTTCGAGCCGGTAACGAGACGGGGAGAGGAAGGACGACTGGCCTGCGGGGAGGTATCCGGGACGGGACTAAGGGAAGCAGCCGACGCGGGGGTCGCAACGGTTGTCTTGGGGGTTTTAGCCGGGACTTGGCTGGAGGAGGTCGCCTTATTTTTGCGGGCACGCTTTTTCCCCTTTCCGACTACGGTAGTGTAGCCTTCTGAGGAAGAGGAAGCCGACGAATAGGATTCGGACTCAATATCGGAATCGGGGACTAAGGGCTCTGACGTGTCCATTGATGACGTCATCTCTGGAGCATGTCGGAGGGACGGGGAAGGGGTATGTAAATTAGCGGAAGGTGCAGCTGCGGAGTGCAGGTGCGAAATTTCCATTGTTTCCGGAGACAATGGACCGGGAGAGAAAGGCGGAAGCGATAAAAGGCTTGGAATGCCATTGTTCTCATCGAACAATGGCTCTCCTTCGCCGAAATAATCAAAGTCGGTATCGCAGGTGGGCGATAACGGATTAGTAGTGTGCCTTATGGGCCCACTACTAGGAATACGAGCGCCATATTTAGCGAGAAATTCGGGGTCCTTTAAAAGTTCCCGGAAGAACGCTAACAACACAGCGTCAGACATCTCGGAAAAGATGCCTGAGCCGTGTGTAAAAAATGGGAATTAGGCTTAATAAAAACGCGGCGCGCACACGTACGCGACTATTTTTAGTAACGGCCTATAAGTCCTAACAATTTAATTTTTAAAAAACGCGATTCCCCGGGTGGATGATCCCGGGGGTGTGTGAAAACCCTCCCTGTCGGGTATAGACAGGAAGGTTGAGTGCCTACTGGTGAGCCCTAAGCTAGTAATCCCGTCGCCAGTCTTATTGTGCGAACGGGTTCCTAAGTCTCTAGTGAGGTGCAATACTAGAGAGTGCTAGATGGGAGAGAACGGGGTTAGAGCTAGCGTCGACTAGGAGACCCCCCAAGGCCGGTGGTACTAGCTCCTTCCAATTTTCGCCTTGCCCTGAAGGGGCGCAGCTGGTGTATTGGGTCAACACCCACTCGGTTTCGTTAACACTGCAAAGTATCAGCCGAGGACCACGAAACTGTGGATTTTCCCTGAAGGGGCACACGCGTTTGTCAAAGAAATAGGCGTTCAGCCACCGCCTTGAAAAAGGCAGCTTTTGAACTTATAGTCGTGAAGTGGAGAACACTACGGCGGGGCGTAGCGATATTCGTGAGCGAGCACGTCGAGAAAGTACGCAGCGCGAGTTGCGGCACGTCCGTCCTCAGCGAGCGTCGGAGCGCGAATCGAGGTCGCATCCGTGTCAAATTGATCCGTTACTGGCCTCCCTTAATAAGTTAAAGAGAATACTCGTATATTTCCCATCAACTTTTTCGGAAGATGTCGCGAAAGCCTCCTTGTTATATTTGTATTGTTAAACCTCTGAATATTACAATATTTTACCATATTCTTTAATAGACAATAAAAATGATAAATAATAAATTAATAAAAAATATTTATGAAATATTATTTATTGGTACTTATTACTTTTCCCAAAACCTCTTTATAATCACGGCTCATCTTCTGTGCTGAAGATGTCCGGTCCTTTGGAAGGCATACGGGGGACACAGGTCCAACGCGCAGAAGCCCCTTTGAGATCATTGATCTAAAATGGGATGGGGCATCAACCGGAGACTATCCACGGCTGTACTATTGGATGGAGTCATGGACCGTCCTAGGTGGGTGCAAGACTATTGTAAAATATGGTAAAAAAATATCTGGTCTATAGGGAGGGGTATTTAGTGGATTGATTAACTTCTATTGCCGGAAGAAAACGGCGTCTGCCTTTCAAGTTTAAAATTTAAATACGTTGGCAGACGGTGACTCGCCAGCTCACTAGCTGGGCTCCCCGAAAAGCCGCCAGTACATAGGCGAAGGGGGAAACAAACGTATGAGGGACTAGAGGTGTAGAGAGGTGTGGCCCCGGTTTCACCGTCGCGGGTCTAAAAGACCCGGAGTGGGTTTCCCCGCTATTACGCCATTAGACACTTCCACCCCCGAGCATATAGCTCTGGCGGCCCCCTTCTGGCCGGCCGATAAAGGCAAGCCAGAGTTGAGAGTCCTGCGGGCACTCTTGGGGCTCCACTTCAGCCAGTCAATAAAGGCAAACTGGAGACGAGGCCCTGACCGACTTTCTGAGGCAATAAGGTACGCAGTGTCGCCACTCACCAAGCTCGCTACAAGCTGCCCTGCGGTTTGTAAGCTTTTCAGTAGACCTTATGATACATTAAAACCTTATTATTAAGGGGTTACTACATTGCGCTTACAATGCGTGAGGTAAGAGAAGAGTAACTTGTATAAAAACTTTAATAATGTTGCATAGTCGATTAAGTGATGGTTAGAAGCATTTCTCCAAAAAGGAAAAAAATAGGTTGAACATAGCAAGAACTACTGTAATAATAAATTAACGTGCTATCAAAATACCTGCCTAAACCAAGGGCTAGTAAAAGTTCCTTAAAAACGATAAATTAATACTAATATGATAGCTGTTTATGTAGGTAAGTAAAGTACCCGCGCGGGACCGAGAGAGTCCAATGAACCTTCATCAAAACACAAAATAAATCTTACTTAAGTATTTAAGATCACTTGATCTTAGACTTTTGTGTCTAAATAAAAAGTATGTTATTTTTTCCCTCTTGTCGCTCAATAATTGATTCATTGTTTCTGTTTATTTTAACATACATTAACCGGTTGCGTACCGCCCGTCGTCCCAGGATGACACTTAATTGTCTTATCTATTGTGTCTATAATTACGGTGATTGAGAGTTTAATTTGATAAATGATTTTTATTTCTGTACTGTTTGACGACACGTTTGGTGCAGTGGCTGAGCGATTGGCTTCTGCGCTAGGGGACGTGGGTTCGATTCTCACACGGAACAAAAATTTGTAAGGCCAACCTAGTTGTTTCGGGTTTGGGCGTTTGTCTATGTGAGATTTGTGTCTGTAAACGCACCCATGATACGGGAGAAATCCTAGTGTGGGGCAACGTTTTATTTAAAATAAATAAATAATGTAAATTTCTGTAAATAAATCTGTTACAGTTATTACAAGTCAATTTTATGTGTTTTTTTTAAGACTAGATGGCACTGGCTTTTCCATTCTGACTAGCTCTCAGAAGAAAAGTGGAAAGAAACTCAGAGGCCAAGGTTTTTTTAAAGTTCAGACATTGTGGTATAAAAACTATGCGAATGTAACAATGTAGGGCAACGTCTGGATTGGTTTTTTGAGGAAAGATCCATAGCAGCTTTGAGGTGACCTGTCCCAGCTGACGGTACGCACGTACCAGCCATCGTGTAGCTCAACCTTGTTTTAGGGAGCTCAACGACCCGACAGGACATTATTATTTTTAACCGACTTCAAAAAAAGGAGGTTCTCAATTCGTCTGAATGTTTTTTTTTAATGTATTTTTTACGCGATATCTCCGCCATTTATGAATGGATTTTGATTATTTTTTTTTTTTTTTTTTGGTAGGATATACTTCAGAGGTGGTCCCATAATAAATTTTATCGAAAATGATGTAGCGCTTTTTGAAAAAATGAAGAAAACAAAAAATATAATACTTAGATGACGTTTTGATTTGTGGTTCCCTTCAACAAAAGTTTTGATGAACTGTCATCACAGAAACATTAGCCAAGAACAAAGAAGATTGTATGTATTTGTAAGGAGCCGTCATGATAATTATACATTAATACCCATTCAAAGAAAACTAAATACCTAGTTGTTGGAAGGATTACGTAAGAGTGTCATTTTAGTCTGAAACCGTGCAATTTATGGCACTAAAACGTATTTAATAAATAACTTTAAATTAAAGTAAAAACCAACTTAAAAAAAAAAACTAAAAAGAGTAAAATAATCACCATAATATAAAATTAACAGTTTCAGAAGTCGGTGCAATTCTACAATGAAACAAATAAAAACCACCAACTTCTGAAACTGTTAATTTTATATTATGGTAATTATTTTACTCTTTTTTATTTTTTTCAAGTCGGTTTTTACTTTAATTTAAAGTTATTTTTATTTAAACATTTTAAACAACCCCTTGAAGTTAGAGCAGATATTTCAGCAGAACCTTATGTTTCCAATCAATACTAATTTACTATCTAATAGGAAACTCTATTACTGTCTAGTTAGTCTAGTTCAGGGGTGAGCAAACTCTTTTCATCAAGGCCCAAAAAAAACCGAGTCAATCTTATTAGGGCCAGTATTTCTTTACATGGATTTATGTCAACACAAACACAATGCAGGTATCTACATTTATTTTGGAGTCTATTCGAAAACTTTTTACGACAACGGTTTTTGGCAGGCCGGTACAAAACAGTTCGCGGGCCGTAGTTGGCCTACAGGCCGTACTTTGCCAATCACTGGTCTAGTTAGTAACGAATCACAATTATAAAACCAACCAAAAATAATGTAGGTACTCGAAAATCACCGAAACAAACTCTTCGACATGAATAATATAAACTTTCGAAGATTCTATTTTAATACCTACGTTGTTGAAAGACGCCTCGAAGCTTACAGCTGGTTGTTGCCACTACAATGGTACGAGTTAAGAATCATATTTCTTTCAACAGTCTATCTTTTGTTTTAAGTAATATAGAGCGAGCAAAGGAGCTCCAGTAACTTAATCCATGCTAGTACAGTTGCTGATGCAAACAGATTACGAAGTCTTTTGAAAACGAGATAGCTAATTATTGAATGCTTTTCACTATTTGCAAGGTTCGTCCTACCAACAGTGTTTTTTTTTTCTCTTTATTTTATTTAGGAACTTTTATACAAATGTACATGCCAGTCCCATCGGACCTTTTAAGTACTATACAGTATAACGCAACAACGCGAACCTTATTAGACTATGAACTGCCCTGGAGTTAGGTATCGACAAAATATGGTGGAACATCCCAACATCATAATGTATTTGTCTCGAATTCTATAATTCATTCCTCTCTTGCAGACTGAAATCTGACACACTCCATCAGTAGGTGCACTACATTATCATTCAAAATATACATAGCATACTCTCTCAGAATCTCGATGATGAACATTCGAAATTTAGTAAATCGTTATAGTAAACTTTTGGAGTTCCGTACATCGGGATGATGAACATTCTCAATGACGTAATTCGTAATAGTAAACTTTCGCCCTCTCATTACAAAATATGGTTTAAACCAAGACTAAGGTAAACCCAGGTTTAAAATATACCCATCACTTTCTTATGTAATATAACAAAAAGAGACGGGGCTATTTTAAAACCTAGATTTTTCTTAGAGCATCTTTTGTAATAAGGCGGTCGGAGTTCCGTACATCGGGATGATGAACATTCGTAAATTCAATAAAGTAGTTCGTAATAGCGTACCTTCTAACTCACGTAATTAGTACTTTTAAACTTTACCCCCTTAATACAAAAAACAGTTTTAACCAAGACTAAGGTAAACCCAGGTTTATAATATACCCATCACTTTCTTATGTCATATAACAAAAAGTGTTTTTCTTAGACCATCTTTTGTAATATGGGGGTATGAATACAGTACATCGGTATTTTAAACTTCCAAGTTCAGTATACAGTCGTACTAAACACCCCTGCCCAATCCTTTGGAAAATACAAGCGTGATGTTATTTTAGATTGTACATAAATATCTGCATACTTTATAATTGATATAAATTAATTTTACAACAAGAAATTAATTTTTATACGTGTTACATAATCCGTTTCACTGTTAACTGGAGCCAAGTTCCGCCTGTATTATCTCAAAAAATCTGCATACAGGATTTGAGCTGAATTAATTTTTAGAAAGTTTTAAACATTTTCTGAATTGTTGCCCTTTAACGTTCACTGCTTGTTCAGAGGAAAGTTTTATAGCTTTGAAACTTTTTCAGACATTTTCACCGGGTTGGTATAACCTTAGTTAAATCTTGTCTAAATGTTCATTATGTATGCATCAGCTTTTTAGTGGCAATGTACGGATACGTGCTAGCACTACGTTATGCTATCGATAAGATATTAGTATACACGAAACAAAGATAAAGGCTATATCCGAATTCGTGTAATTTCTTCAAACCTCGTGATCTACTGGTGACACAGATTGCCCTGCAAGGAATACCAGCAGGATAAGAAGGACGAGCAGGATCAAAAAACAAAATGAAAAAAGGAAACATGGTATTCGTATAACGTGAGTCATTCGCCGTATTCCCATTCATTTATTTATAAAATCTTTTTTTTGTAATTTTGGTTTTGATCCTTGTGTGGTGGTTTAGATACGATTAATTAGGTACCACAGTCACTATTGCAACACAAAAAAGAAAATAATATTATTTTTAATCAAGCAATTCCCGTACTTGCTTAATTTATATTTGTAAATGAGGTTTTAAGGAATCACTCGAATTCACCACACCTTGTATGTGTATAAGTATTTATAGTACAGGTTACTTCTATTTTAACGTGGACAAATCCTATCTTGAGTTCGACTCGCGACCTCGCCGCGTGATCAGCTCATGATTAAGGACTCCTATTGGGTCCGAAACTAGTCGGGCAATCCCGAAAAATGCACGTGAGTAAACCGTAACTAATCATAAATATGAATGTGTCTCACGAAAGTTATAATAATAAAATCCTATCTAATTAAAAATTCACATTATTTGGGGTTGCCTAATTAATAACTGTGCTAGATAGCCATATATTTGTTACATTCATAGATAATTGCAAAAGTTACACAAAATGAATGAGTATGGAAATTAACTAATCCATTACTCATTTATAACCATGGAATTGTTATAATTAAATGTTTATAACTTGTTTACCTACAAGCGTCTCGCTCGGGCACAATTTGATTTTCTTATTTGATGCTCAACGCTTGCACAACAAAGAAAAAATTGATACACTTTGCTATTTTAAATTAATGCTATCATTTTAAACTGCCACAGAAATAAAATGAGATTAAAATATTAGCATACCCAAAAAAGCTTTTAATCGTATTTCCAATCATTAGTCTGATGGAAGAAAGCAATATTTTTGTTGATTTTGTGAAGTTGGATTTTGAATCCAACTTCACAAAATCAACAAAAATATTGTAAGTATTCAAGATATCGCTGGGTTAAAAAATTGAGTAAAAAAAAACATGAATATTTCACATAGATCAGAAATCGGAAGTTAACGAATTAATACTTTTTCCCGGGTGATCTGTTACTGTGCATAGATTTAAAACCTGGAATTAGGTCAAACCTCGCAGTGTATGACTGGCGACGAAAATCGATTGATAGTTTACCCAACCAAATATTGTTGTAGAGATGATTATTTCGCGAACCAAATATATTTTAACTATGATGAACTAGCAACCTTATGGTCGATGGGGCAGAAAGGTGTGGAAGAAGTAGATATTGTGTTCCTCCAACCAAAGGGAGGATTCTCCAACCAGGCGGAGTCTTGTGCCTGGCGGTCTACTGCTCATCTGCCCAACGATTGTTTTTTTTTCTCTTGTACTGCTTTAGGTGGTCCTAGGGGACCCTTCCTACGTAACCGGGCAGTTATTGGCGAGACCTGAAGGGTCTCCAGCCACTGGGGGGACTCGGACCTCGGCTTAGGGCGTTGCTGGCGTGGACATAGGGGGGGGGGGGGGGGCGGGAGACAGCTTGATGAGGGCTGAATTATCGGTGTGACTTGCTGAGTCTGAAGAGATGACCGGCTCTACGACGGGAGAGCTCGGTAGATCGTGATCGGCCCAACGGTTGTTTTTTTTTTTCTATTTGACTGCTTTTGGTCGTCCTAGGGACGGTTGATACGTAACCGGGCAGTTATTGACGAGACCTGAAGGGTCTACAGCCAATGGGGGAGATCGTGACCGGCCCAACGGTTGATGTTGGGCGGTTGTATATACTATACTATCTGCGTGTTAAATCTTGATATCGCGATGTAGGAACTGTCATGGCATCAACTATGCGTGTTGTCGTTACTGTCGCTGTAGTCTGCTACACCACCGGTGTGTTGCGTAGTTCGCATGTAGCGTGATAGATGCCGCCACAAAGGTTTTCAAGTGAAGATCACCCACCGAAAAGCGCTGCATGGGACGGCTTCCAGCTAGATGGACAGATGTTCCGGTGAGGGTCGCTGTCAGTCGTTCAATGCTGGCGGCAGGTAATTGGGTGTTGTAGAAATGTATGGGGGAGGCCTTTGTTCTGCAGTGGACGTCCTTTGGCTTATAGGATGAGTCGCTAAGAATCTCTATCTCGCAATAATCGGTTTCTAAACTGCATCCGTGTATCAAAGTGTAACATTTGGATCGTTTGACTTCTCTCTTTTTAATTTAGTCTCCTAAGCAATTATTAAGCCCGGACGCACATTGGAAGAAAGGATGATGGACGTTTTGGTACTCCTGTCCAATCACAATGAATTTACAATCGTTAGATAGTTCTTTTCAAGGGTACAAAAAACTACTACGGCAACAAACCCGTTTAAGTTGTCTGTTTTGAAATATAGTCTTCAGAAGATACTGGATTAGTTCGAAATAGTTTTTTTTTAATCATATCGCCGGTTTAGCTTGTCCGATTTTGATGATAGGTACTTGCACAGATTTTGAGCGAAATAAAATTCAGTTAACGGATTAAAATCACAACAAAATCGGTTTAGTATTTTTTCAGTTAGGGGTGATCTATCTATTAAACAAATCGGACTTGTTTTTTAATGCCTAAAAATAAAAGTCGTTTCCCAGCAATTATTTTTGGTCAATGTAATTTAGTTTGATGTACAGAGTGCGTAGATTTCGGCTATGTAATGGGTCTTTTGACACCCTGTATATTGACATTCAATAAATGATAAAACTTACTTCGAACTTTTTTTATTTACCTAGATAATGAAAAATGTTAGTAATAATTATAATAATACCATGCCAAAATGGAGAAAAATGACAATAACAGTATGTGAACTTAATAGGATGTAACAAAAATAAATAACTTTCAAGCAGGATTACTTCGATCGGACAGTGAATCTAGCGACATGGTTATTCATAATCTATACAAAAATACCTTTCCATCGGTGTATCATTCATTCCGATTGGTGCCAGTACCAGATTCCATACATTTGTGCCCATCCTCCTTTCTGTCAGAAAAATTCTGACGCGTGCGCTCAGATCCTCTGCGCACGCATTTTGTACTACAGCCAGCAGGCTGCCTGATCTGGTAAATTCTGAGAGTGTGAGGGGACTATTACAAAATGTATAAAGCAGAGTCGTGCCTCAGAAATTTTGTGATAGACATTTCTGACAATGTGTGGCCGGGCTAAAGCATAGAGATCACCAAAAAATAAGACAACTTTTACCACAGGCAAAACTCTGAACTCATATGACACTTCGAATGTGACAGAAAAGAGTTAACAAAATAAACATACATGTTCCAGTTCCGGAAAATGAGAAGTTGTATTTCCATCGTTGAAATGTACGAGAAAAAGATGACCATGTTGACATATCACTGTGTACAACTATACACGTGTGTACTGTGTATAAATGTTGGGCTAATAGTTCACTAAACTCTCTTTCGGTTACACGTTCTCATAAACAAGCAACAAACGATGACTGATATATTGGATACATTCAGTTCTTTGAATCATCTATCACTGAACTACAACTGAACTATGCAAATCTCTCTTTTCTTTTCCGTGACACATTTTGCGCATCCCTTAAGTTGCCTTCGACTATTCTACAGATTTTATCTTGGTGAACAAAAAAGATATGAAGAATGAACACTTAATAAATAAAGATTCTCTCACTAGTGCGCGTAGCACCATGTATGCGTGAGCTTGTAATAAATGTAATTTTCATGTGATGTGTCCAAACCTATGCACACACACCACACACACATAAACACGGACACACACCACACACATATAAACACGCACACACACCACATTCATACACATACGCACGCACACACACACACAACATTGTCACGGTGTTTGTAATAGAAATTTAAAGCACGTACAGAGCCGTGCGCACAAATGAGTGAACCAATCTATACCATGTTGTATCCACTCGTGCACTTATAACACCACACTGCGATCACTAATCCATCTGTCAAGCGTGGTGACTAAGGCAGCGTCCCCCTAGGACCGTTTGTTATGGCAGGCGGTTCCGTACTGATACGGATGATGGATGATAAGGGAAAAAAGTGCAGAGAACTTCAGTAAACACGGTGTATCTATATGTCATCGATAAGCTTTATGTCTTGAAGTTAAATATTTTAAAACGTTTAGGAAACTGGCGCATTTATTGGCTAAAGGTTGATGTCTGAGCAAAGCATAAACTACAGGGCTTCAAAAGATTTATCAACGTGTTTTTTGATTGCTCTCTTAGAAAAACTCACAGATATAACAATAACTGCCTCGTTGGTCTAGTGACTGCTGAGCGTGAGGTCCTAGGTTCGATCCCCAAGTCAGGCAAAGCGTTATTAGGTTTGTCTGTGAGGGATTTCTCAGTAGCAGCCCGGGGGCCCAGTTGATGGCAATAGTCTTGCCTCCTATTATAAGGACCGACGAAATGAGCGTGTATTATACACCTCTGCCCAACCCTTCGGGTAATACAGGCATGATGATAAGTTATGTTTAACTAACAAAGTTGGATTATTGAATGATTAATAGTAAGAAGCTATCTTAGAACATAATTCTGGCTTCGGTGAACTGAAAACGATTGTACAGCTCTGTCTGTTCATTCAAATATAAAACTGTTATATATCTTAAGTGCCTATATCTATCTATGTGTCAAGTTGCATTGTGCGCGACGACTAACCACTAACCAGTCCGGAATTAAACGTTGAACCGAACACCCGTCTTTGATTTAACGGTGGCGACGAGGATGAGATGGTGGCGCATCAGCTACCGCGTCGCACACGGCACAAGCGCGACACGACGCTTCCACTGCTTCATCTAAACCTGGCCACCACGCATAGCTACGCGCTAGAGACTTGGTCTTAACTATGCCCATATGTGAGTCGTGAAGCTCTGAAATTACACGATGATGGTATGACGTATTAAGAAACCATTGTGGTATTCAGAACTGGAGCGATCTATACCACTCAATGGTTTATAATGTATTTTCTCCCGAAACCATTGCGTGGTACAGAGCTCGGCAGTTCTGTATTGCACAACGGTTTTGGGCTAGATTGTCAGCGGATTCAGCCCAAAACCACTGCAATACAGAACTGCCGAACTCTGTACCACGCAATGGTTTCGGGAGAAATTACATTATAAACCATTGAGTGGTACAGATTACTCCGGTTCTGGATACCACAATGGTTTTTTAATACGCGACCCGGTTACCCCACGTAATACTACCGTTTAATGATCAATTCATGTTTAAAAAAACATTAATTCACAAATATAGTTGAACCCAAGACCTTCGTGTTTGGTCAACTGTGTTTATACTGTTGACAAAGTTAAAAATGTTTATTTTAAATTGCCCCGAGGTCGCTATTTAGTCGAGTTAATATCTAGCTTGACATACACTTTAATTATATTAGAAAATGCTTTGTTCTGTACAGCAAAGAAAAAAGAATAATGTTAAACCCTTACACATTATCAAGCAATTAATAAGACTGTGTTTTTCGATTATGTTACGATTAATTAAATTAAAACTCACGTTTCTCAATAGTATTATAAAATTATAATATATTATTTTGAAATGTCATTTTCTTTTTATTATAAAATATGAAATACATACATGAATACATACATAAACTCACGCCTTTTACCCATTGGGGGTAGGCAGAAACTGAAGTACGCCATATGCTTCGATCGTTACACACTCCTTGCGTTTCGTTCACGTTCATACACCTTGTCGTTAAAATACGTATTGAAATTATTTGATTTTATTCATTGCCTGTAAACTCGTTCAAATGGAGTTATAATTATATATAATTTCGTTAGCCGACGATAAAAAGTTCATTTAAAAATACTTTAGAACATTATAAACTCTGCGGCTAAGTAAGAGGTGCGGATAAAGTGGAAAATGGGCCTATTGATCGCCTGTTGGTGATCGTATGTATGTATTGGTGGTAGTATGATAGAATGTAGACAGTTTATTGATGTTAAGGTACGCTCAAACCAGAGCGTCCAATTTGCGTTCACGGTGGCGGATGCGGTGGCGATCAGTTACTGCAAAAGCACTTTGTACTTGTAGCGACGTGTTCATCAAACCATACGCGTCCAGGGGCCTAATTCGCCTAAAATAAATCTTGATAAATCACAACCGAACCAAGGCCGAACCGTTCATTCAGACAGTTCTCAATTTCAAAAGCTTTCAAATTGTTTCACACAAAAAACAAAATCAATCATTTTGAAAGTTTTCGAAAACAAAAACTGACTGACGGTTGTGGTTCGATTGCGTTTGGCAACAATTTATTTTAGGAGAATTAGGCCCCTGCGGGCGTAGCATGACCACCGAAGACAAGGGTTTTGTCGACAGAAGATTAGACGAAATGACACAATGCCATTATCTTTATGTCATTTTGTCTATTCTTCCGTCGACAGAACCCTTGTAGACAAAATGACATAATGCCATTGTCTTTATGTCATTTTGTCTATTCTTCCGTCGATGGAAACCTTGTAGACAAAATGACATATTGCCATTGTCTTTATATCATTTTGATTATTTTTTCGTCGTAAAACCCTTGTCTACGGTGGTCAAGCTGGGTGTGTAATGTATGATATAATAACAAATGCTCTAATTTCACTTGAAATAACGTTCATATAATATAATTTTCTTGCTATAAAATCATATAACCTAATTTCATATGACCTAATGTTTCATATGATATAATTTTCATTTAATATAAAACATTTAGTATAACGTTCATTTTATATAATTTTCAATATGTATAATATTCTTTTTATATAACATTCATTTGACCTAATGTTCTTTTGACTTAATTTTCATGTTTAATGGTCACAGTTCTAACCTAACTCAAATGGCTCAAATGTCAAGCTACGCCTGCTGTTTGGTTTTATACGACGATACAAGTGTACCATGCTTTAGAGGGGAGATCTATTATTTGGCGGGAACCACATGGCAAACTGTTTTTGAAATCCTCGAAGAACAATTTTGTACATATATTGCTTGGCATTCCTTACACCCGTGTATTATACAACAGGTCCATCAAAATAAGCATACCAATTCAATGATCTTCAAAGGTCATTGAAGCGTCTAAGAATAGCCAACATGGTCGATTGTGTATATACCACTCAACAGGAGGAAATAACTTACTGTGGTATTTGCAGACGTGGCCCACACAGTGTACAGCCCACTGTGCTTGTGGTTCCCGGTTACGAATGGGTCTGCCCTACCGAGTCGTAACAGCTAGTGTACACACATTATTATACGAATGATGTGTACGAAAATTGATCGTCTATTATTGTGTATGAGCGTTTGTATCAGTAACACCGCTAGGAGACAACTGTATTGCATTATTTAATCACTAGCTTTCGCCCGCGGCTTCGCTTTCGTTCATTAAGCTCAATAAAACTCTTAACACACTACTAAAGCTTCTATAATAATATAATTCAATCATGATTCGAAAGATACGTGGCGCCATCTATTATCATTATTGCTGTTTTCCTCGGGAACAGTACTTTTTTTCGGGATGGAAGGTCCTCCATGTCCGTTTCCGTACACCTGACAACGTATACGCAATATTTCAGGATGGTCGGTTCTGTGGTTTAGGCGTGAAAGGGTAACAAGCTTACTTTCGCATTTATAATATTAGTTAGGACAACAAAAAGCAATGTTCATATTTGAATGCAGATAACATGTGTGTACAACCTCCCTTAGAGACGTTGCAGGGATTATACCAAGCATGACATAATAATACGCTACGCTAGGTATTCACTTCCCACGATGGCCCAATAGGTACTACTACGTCACGAATTTAACGATCAGTACTGCCATTGATTGAAATCTTCAATACAATTAAGTTTTTTTTTAAATCCTAATCCTAATTAATATTTAAATGCGAAAGTAAATTTGTTTGTTTGTTACCTTTTCATGCCTAAACCACTGAACCGATCATCCTGAAATTTTGCATACACGTTGTCAGGTGTACAGAAACGGACATAGGGTACCTTTCATCCCGAAAAAAGTACTGTTCCCGAGGAAAATAACGATAATAGATGCCGCCGCGTGTCTTTCGAATCATGTTTGAATTATATTATTACAGAAACTTTAGTAGTGTGTTAAGAGTTTTTTTTTAAATTATAAATTAACGCGACCGAAGCCGCGGGCAAAAGCTAGTTTAATATAAATTACTAACTAGCCTAAATATTATTTATATAAAATACGTGTTATTCCTCTTTTTAGTTAAAAATAATAATTGTACAAAATTACTAGCTCAAAATTGCTTCTTTAACCCTTAATTTGGTCTCGTTGAGTATACTCAACGTTACAAATAAAAAAATCTAGACGTCACACCATGGGAAGTGACTCGTCCGTGGTAACGCGGACGAGTGCGGAGCGGTGCTCCGTATCCACATCACACACCCTCATAATGTGGCTTCCCACGGTGAGTGATTTTACGGATGATACCACGCACAGCCGATGCGCGCTACCACGCACCGTAGGAAGCCAGCTTTAAACGGGCACAGACAAAAATGCGACCACCAACATGAATTTAGTCAATATGATCGACATTAATGCCAATTAATTATGGTTTGATATGTGCCGTAATGTAAAATTTGCCCTTTATAGGGTTAACTTTAAAAAGCTGTTTATTTCCACGACATAAAATTACCCCCATTGATCATAATTAGAAAAAATAATTTACCCTCACCTTTTTTTTGTAGGAAAATTAAAAATACATTATTTAAATTTGAACATCGAATCCTTAAATTCTTCAAAGTTTAATTTCTGAAGAATGAAGTTGACACTTTAATGAAAAGTAAACTAGGTCAGTTTGTATCTATGACAGTTAGGGCCGGTTCTCATTTGTAGACTTGCCGTTGACTTGCTACTGAATTATTACTGTTTTGATTGTTTGATAGAGTTGGCTTGCTTCGTTGATTTATTAGTATTATTGCTACAAGAAAATTGCTGTAGGTATTATGGCAACGTGTTTTCTGTCGTCATTTTCTGTCTTAGCCTTTTTTTGTCGTCCTAAGAATTGAACTTCTTTGTACTTGAGATCACGTGGCTCTTCTTATTTGTTTTCGTTATAGAATTCTTAGAGTTCAAGGAAAAGTTATACTTTTTATTAAGCCTTGCAGGAAGAGGAATAAAATTAAATAGGTCACGTATATTGAAAAATATTTTTCCGAACTCGATAATAACGAATGCCGATCAAAGAGCAAAAGTGTCGTGTGAATAAAAGTATCGGTATAAATTACACCACTAGCACGAGGTGAACCGCGATATTATTATGTACGAGTGCAAAATTTCATCAATAATACTATTTCACTTTGAAATAGGAAAGAATGGATGAAACACAATTACTTAAACAGAACTCGACACAAGCGTCCTATTTCTTTCTCGCCTACTACAGTAATGGGTTTGGTGCTCCCCTCTTCCCACTAGTGGTGTTGCCGGTACCGCCCTCACCCCTCCCCCCACCCTTCAGTTTCCAACGCCGTCGGTGCCACCAACAATGACCTCGTATTTCAGACGGAATTGCTCAAACACGGAACAGAGAAAACTCAGAATAGCGCTTAAAGTTTTTCGTATTTATTATGTTTTAATTTTTACTAGCCTAAAGTTTATCCCTTCACTCTGATGTTTAAAACCACATCAAACATTGTAATGAAATTATTTCTTTAAAAACTGTGTAGCTTTTTATTCTGCTCCGAAAAGCCTGCTGTGTAGATTAAACTTTTCCACGAAATCTATTGTGATTTATTTTATTTTAATAACATGGAAGTCTCCATGTTTTAATCCTATAATTATTCATGTAGAAAATTGAATTTTAATTACACAGAACAAAAATGTATCAATTCCTAAATGCATAGTAGGTGAATCTCTAGTACTAGCTTTGTTTCATCTTTACTAAACTACGTAATACCGTAGAGCTGTCATCAAATGTAAATTGTGAGCAGGAAATAGCCATATTTTCTTCATAGTATTGCCAACTTACTTTACACTATTTGAAGCCAACTTTAGATTCAAATAACTCGAGGTTGCAGAATAGCGGTTTCGTTTTACGGTATTCTGGATTCCTTCTTGATTTCAATGAATTTTAGAACACAAATCTACTAGAATATTACTGGGCGTATAATCTTCAGGTAAAAATATATTAGCCCTTCTTTTCTACGGGTTTCACAACACTAACGGCTTATAATTCGGGTGGGAAGTAGCATTTTAACATGGTTTAAATTTCCCTAAGGGGTGTGGGCGCCAGACAGCATTCGTTCTCCGTGGAGCAAGAAACACGACATCTCATGGATGCAGAAATGTCGCTCTTGAACCCGTCAAATTCAATTGTTAACGCTAATAGAAAAGTCAAAACCAAATGCGTTTGGAGAACATTCATCGATTACAGCATAATTAGATATGTCAGTGCATATCAGTCAAAAGTGTATGTGATTTATTATCGTCGATGTCGTGATAAATGAACAGCTTATGGCGATTTCATGCGTGATAGATTATATTTATTATTATATATTTTTTTACGAAAAAACAAACCGCATTTCGTTACGTTTTCTTTTCTCTCAGAGGACTTAGAAAATACCTGATCTTTGATTGTGTTGTCTATGTCTTGATAATAACTTTGTCCATGGGTTCTAATGTCAATACGCACGCGGAAAAAAATCAACAGTTCAAAAATGGATGCTCATTGTTTATTCCAATTTAATTGATTGATTGTCATACATCTAACGCACTTTACATTTAATTTAACACGCTGTTCGTTTCATGTACAAACACGAAGTGAACACGTAATAATGATTTGCATTAATAATGGCAGCTCCAATAATGCATAGAACAAATTGTATACAGTTAAATTGAATGATGATACTGAATTTTGAACGTAGAACCTACGCCATTTGTAGGAGTGTGAAAAATACGTTCATTCATAAAATTGAACTAAGAGGCTTCGTAGTAGTGTAAACTGAGATATTTATATAAGAAATATTTAGCCTAGAGGTGCACTGAATGTTTTTGTTTACGGAAACTGTTTGTTTTTAGAATTCGTAATTTGAATTTTAGTCAATCAATCACTTTTTGTGATCTGTGTTTTTTTCGAAATATGAATCAATCGGCTATCGCGAACAAAAGTGTATACAGGGCAAACTAGTCTTGTTTTTTTCTGTTGATTAACTTTGAGTAGATTACAGGCATCCCACGTCTTGTCGTGGTTGTCGTAAGGTGCGATTGAGGACCTTTAGGCACTAAACACACTCATAAAAGAATGGGCATTTTGTATAAGCGTGCTTATGCATGCTTTCATCTTTTCTATAGATTTTCTATGCTATAGAATGCGAAAGCATACACGATCGAAATCTTTCATAGTCTTTCACAGATAAAATCATTCAGCTTTTGCGAATCGATGCTGTTTAATGTGATTAGTCCCTTAATTGGCATAGTATCACTTACCCGTGTACTTAAAGTATGATATCATCATACTGCGATTATTAATCCATCTCTCAATGCCAGTGTAGTGATTGGCAGTGCTTTCACTAGAATTTGTTATAGAGGGCCGATAACTGTAAGATATTCATTTAACTAACGCTATTCCTATAGACTGTTTTCAAAGTAACAGGTGGCTCTATATAGCTTCCGTAATTGGCCTTGGCACTGGCAACACTTCAATATTTAATGCACTGTTTGCGTACAGGAGGTCCACCAAAGAAACAGCTAAGTCTTTAGTGAACTAAATGTTGAATACTGCCTATTTACTGGAAAAAAAACTCATTAAAAAAAAAAACAATTTATTACGATATATATGCACCATATAATAACAAAGATAACAACGCGAGGAGGACGTGTTGCAGGCAGGCTCGCGCTCGCATTCGGTGTGACATTCTTCATAGTGATCCCTTGAATTCAATTAACGCGAGTCCGACGACAGGCCTCGCTCGCGCCCCGCGATCGCGTTTGGTGTGACGTGCTTCCTAGAATCTAATCCATTGAATGCTAATAACGCAGACCCACCGTCGACAAGCCTCGCTCATGCCCCGTTCACGCTCCGCGTTTGGTGTGGCGAAATTTTAATCTTGGTTATTAAAGATTACGCGCGCTATTGCTTCCAGTAGAAAATAAAGAATAACAGACACAGAACACACACACAGAGACAAAAATTACAACATACACTAGCTAGGATGAACTAGAACTGTACCATATTAATTTTGACACTCCATTTGGCGTTCTATTTAAGGTCATTCGTATGTTCATAATTCTTTTTAGTTGCACGTTTTGTTCAATAAAACTCGAGTAAGTCTATAGGTACTAGCGGTGAGGCCAGCATTAGTCGTTGTGTACCCAAGTCATTACAGTTGTATGCAGAATGCTCGTGTTGGAAAACATTCGTACACGCCCACGACTAATTACTACTGTCCGATGTCACTAATCACTCGACTATTAGTGTCGCTTCGTACTAGGGCAATGTGTTTTTCAAACGTATGTGCACACAGTTTATTATTAGAATCTAAAGATGGAAAACTTGCCTGCCGCAGGAGTAATTAATATGTCTGTTTATAAACTGGTGTTAATGTCACCTACTACAAACTTTTTGAATCATTATACTTTTTGGTAGCTACTTATCTAAAAATACCGGGCATATTGCAAACCTATGTTTTTTCGTAAATATAGTAAAAGGGGGACTAAAGGTACTACCACATTGTATCATTTAGTCGATCCGCTCATCGCATCGGGGGCCTACTCCGAAAATTGAACTACGAAATTTCGGCTGACGGATCGTACTTTTCTAGTAGTTCGTTGTTTGACAATACTTTAATCTTATATTTATGAGTTCGATTTTGATTTGGTGATTTCCATCAAGACATTGTGGTTCACAACAGTTCGAGCCCTCCCGGATCAAGAGTGGCTCAAATTCGGACGTGGACTTAATCTCCCTTATTACAAAAGCTGGTCTAAGAAAAACCTAGGTTTTAAAATAGCCCCGTCTCTTTTTGTTATATGACATAAGAAAGTGATGGATATATTTTAAACCTGGGTTTACCTTAGTCTTGGTTTAAACCATCTTTTGTAATAAGACCCAAACGGTCTAATATCAAAAACTCCGTATCAGTTGCAATGGCTGCAAATATGACTGTCAATATTTCACGTGAAAATATTTAAGTTCTCACTACAAAGATCTTGTATTACCTATACCTAAATACTTCAATATAAACTACGTTGCAAAATACATTGATTAATTTAGTTTGCAACAAACTACGTGTAAGTGTTGCCTTAATTCATTAACAAGTCTGCAATGGGTAACAAGGGCGATATGTCGGGCTGCCACGTCAGGCGTGTATTGCCCGAGGCATCGTCGATACGTACATCAGTTCCGAAGCGTTCACCACCAATATTGATATTCGACAAGGCATACAATCCAAGGAAGTCAACTAGAACAGTATTGATTTTGAAATTGATTAATAATAACTGATGTGCGAATCGAAATTGTTGCATCTACAACCATCGTATAATTTTGGTCAAGAACTAAACATCTCCCAAAACAAAGAGTTAGGCTTATTGGCATTAAATACGTAAATCACAATACAGAGTCAAATAATACATGAGTTTTACACTAAATCTATTTACCAAAACAGATAATCAACGGCATCGATATATCTAGTCGACATCCGCTTTGACTTCCTGAATCATCAATTTGAATCCAGACATGAAATCAAAACCGAAAAAGTGTCATTTTCGAATTCAAAAATTAATAATTGAACACATTATTTTTATAAGCAAAACTAGCTTTGGCCCGCAGCTTCGCTTGCGTGAAATTTGAACCCGTTACGTGACGATTTTTCATACAAACTTCAATGGCCTATTTCACCCCCTTAGGGGTAGAATTTTCAAAAATCCTTTCTTAGTGGATGCCTACGTTACAAAAGGAACCTACTGTAAAAATTTCAAGTCTCTAACCCCAGCGGTTTAGGCTGTGCGTTGATAGATCAGTCAGTCAGTCAGCTTCTCCTTTTATATACATATATAGATTAGTCTAACTAATTGCTTTATGCTTAATATACGTTCATAAGCCCAATTACTTTAAAATAGCGATAATTTTTGCTAATATTTATGTTCAGCGTCGTAAACATTGATTGACGCTAGGCGAATGTAATAGAACTCGTTTTAATTGACATGCCACGTTAGTACAGCAAACGCAGTTAAACGGCTAATTAATCTCGTAATATTCCATTTCCGCCATATTGAATTCTACTATTCGTCGCTTTCTTTGTTTAGCTAATTGGAAACCCGCTTGATAAATTCTGACACCGATTGCTCGGTGTGGTTATCATGACAGGGCAACATAACCTTTTGCGGTTTCTATTTCAGCGCGCAGTCCGCTCATAATGGGGTAAAATGAAATAAAGACGGGAAAGGCAAGGGCATTCGTTGTTCCTCCGCTGAGTTAGTTGATAAAGAAATTGTTAGAACGGTGCCGTGGATCGTGGAATAGGGTTTGCGAACGAAATGCAAATGTCGGAACCGTATCGCTGTGCCTCTCATCTCCATACGATTAGTTGATCATTTGTTACGTCGCTGCCAGTTCCATTCTGCCGTTTGCCGCCATTGCTGAGGCTGACTGATATACAGTATTACTTCGGTCATAATTTACAGTGACATTACATTTTGTGAGCACACATTCACGAATAGTTCGCGTAAGTGTACCGATTGTATTAGTTTCTGTTGAACGCAATTTACGCGCATATTCTATATTGTTTTTATGACATGACACAATGATTTAAATGATTTAATAGTAGTCAATACAACTTTAGTTAGTATTAATAAGTACTACACTTAACAGGCGAAGTTGTGATCGCAATGAGACGTTACTAACAAATCACATAGATGAATATTTCTGCTTTTCCTTCCGATAAATCCCAGAAACGCGTTTCCTGCGCCCGCAGCAAGTTATGGGCCGTTTCTATTAGTGCCTAAGACCACACGTCAAACCCATGCGAACGTAGAGGCTAAAACTAATTAACATCTTAATGAAGTCGGTGATATAATGAAGTTGTCAGTTCTGAGTTGACACATGCGAGTGCGGCGGCGTCGAGACTGTTTAATTTTTCGCTGTGTGATTGCCATTTGCATAAGCTGCGAGCCTTTGGATACTAAATTAGTTTTGTTCTTCATATATATGTTACGGGCAACATGATTAACTGGGCATTATTAATAAGGACCGGCCATTATTAATAATGCCCAAGAGCGATGGGCAAAGTGATTAATTTATCACTTTGACCGGCCATTATTAATAATGCCCGATGGCCCGTGGTCCATGTAATAAGTCAGTGTTTGCACAATAAAAACAAATGAAAAACTTAAGGGGATGTTTGGAAGGTTGTTTGGTTTTCCAAAGAAGAGTCGACGGAACCCCGCTGCGCGGGGCTCCTATTTCTGTCTGCGGGGTTTAAAGTGACCTAACACTATCCGTGTCGGGGCGCCCCAAATGAATGACCAAATCTATTTACTTCACACATTGCCGCTGGACCAGCAGGTATTCTATTTTTATCAAAATAAAGGTAGGTAACTAATGATGTTATAACATTTTTAACTGTTTAATTTTTAACTACTATGTTCAATAGTTTATTCTTTGTTAACTTTTCATGAAAATGTAAGTTTAATTTCATTTAATAAACAGAAACACTACAGTTCACCTATTTTATTACTTTGCCCAAGATAAGGTGGGCATTATTCATAATGGCCGGGAAAAGTGATTAATCATGCTGTTTTAATCACATTGCTCAATTGAGTCGGGCATTATGAATACAGACTGGCCATTATTAATAGTGCCCGGACTTATCAAATTGTCCGTAACATATGTATTTTGCTTAGTTAGTTAGTTTACTAACCCTGGATTGTACGTACACACACGAATCTTACATGGATTCGGAAAAAAAAATTGTTCCGTGTTTGGGTGTGTGTGTGCATTGGCCCATTGGTTTATTATAAAATAATTATATCAACTTACAGCTCAGAAAACCAAGCGCTTATTCCCCCTACTCCATTCATTTACCTTTTTTATTATTTATTCAAGATTTTTCTTTACATCGAGCTCAAACTTCTCAATAGTTCTTAATTAGAAATTTATCGGCAGTTATACGATTTATGTTATGAATTAAGAGGGAATAGTTTGTGAGGCATTTACTTACACGCTCTAGAGTAATTAATTCATTGACTGTAGGATAACTTGCGGAGGCGGATAAGCTTTATATGTAGGATATTTCATTCTAATTATAATAAGGTTTCATTCCACGAGCTCATGAAAACTACTCAAAAGTACATTATATATTACTAAACAGTTGCAACTTATACTCAACCCTTGTAAGAGCTGGTGTCAGTGCTAGGTTCGAAATCTGTATGACAAATCACCAAGCTCACATCCTCTTAAAATCAGGTATCTAAGCGGCTCAGCGCAGACAAAGATAATATTAGCAATTAATAAGTTCTGAGAGACTAAACGATAGGCGCAAAATAAAAATTTTAAAAAAATCCTCCTCCATAATGTAACCTCAATGGTAATCAAAAAGAAATCATGATAAAGTTCAAGTGTGTTTCGTTCACTCCATTCAGGGGCCTAATTCTCCTAAAATAAATCTTGATAAATCACAACCGAACCAAGGCCGAACCGTTCATTCAGACAGTTCTCAATTTCAAAAGCTGTCGAATTGTTTGACACAAAAAACAAAATCAATTATTTTGAAAGTTTTCGAAAACAAAAACTGACTGGCGGTTGTGGTTCAATCGCGTTTGGCAACAATTTATTTTAGGAGAATTGGGCCCCAGGTTCCGTAGTTAGAAATGGAAACAATATCTATTAATTAATCACGAAATCATAGTTCAACTAGTCTTGATTTATACAAAGTTAGTCAGAAAGGGCGAACTAATCCGAAAGGGTGTTAAAGTACACATAATAATGAGTAAGTAACTTTTGTTCTACAACTTTTCCCAAAAGTCAATAGTTTAAGAGAAACAGTTGCTCAAAAATCTCAAAAAAACTATCTCTAAAATCTATCTATCCCCAGTTATGATCAGCTGTGTTTACATTTTAGGTCTTATTTGGGGTTATGAATTAGAAGCACCATTTTCTGAATTTGTAACTAAAGCAGGGATGAAGAATTTTTGAAAAAACTAAAATAAAAATCGTTTTATTTGGAAAAAAAAAATCGTATTTTGAAATTTTAACACTTGCTTTCAAACAGTCATCAGTGATACTATAAGTGGGCTTCGGATTAGTACCCCCTTTCCGACTAACCTTGTATATCTCACTAGCTGTACCCGGATGTGTTGCAATGCTACTTAGAGAAAAAAGAGTTTAGTTTTGAAATCTGTTTATTGGGGTGCTTTTGGATATACAATATTTTTCGTCGTACGTCGTACACGAATAAGTCAAACGGATTCCCGACACGTCAGCAAGCCACATACAGTTGTCCATGTGAGAAGTATGGATTTTCCAGATCCACACACTTGTAGCGATTGTTTTGTTTTGTTTTTGAATTTCCAAAAAAACCTCAAACACGTGTATGTTTATTCCTCACCAGAAGACTAAATAAATATTTAATTCCGTGCTTCTTCTACTTCAAAATTATCAGATTTCTCATATAAACTTTCAACCCTTACTATTTCACCCGCTTCGGGGCTGAATTCACAAAAATGTTCAAACACGTGTATGTTTATTTCTAACCAGAAACCCTATTATTTGATTTCATAATCATGATTTATCTCTTTCAAAGTTTAATCTCAAAATAAATTTCTGACAACAAATAGGTATGTCGATTCTTTGTCATAGTGACACTAATTTGCAAATTAGCCAAATCGGTCCAGCCGTTCTCGAGTTTTAGCGAGACTAACGAACAGCAATTAATTTTTATGTATATACAGGGTGTTAACGAATTCGTGTAATTCCTTCAAACCACATGATCGATTAATGGTATAGATTGGCCCCGCACGGGATTTAGATTGATTAAAATTAAAAAAATATAAAACTTTTTTTTTCATGCGGTAGCGGTAATTGATCATATCTAAACCACCTAATAAGGAATCAGTAAAAAAAAGAAAAAAAATGTTTGCATAACATTTTTTTTGTTTGCGTGAACATTTCGATGCCACGCATAAATTAATGAAAGCACGGCGACACGGCTGACGGATACGACTAACGCGATATCGCTCTTTGCAGTCGGATAACTCGAGGCTCTAAAATGACTCAGAAATAGAAAACAAAGTTTTTTTTTTTAAAAATCAGTTTTTTTTTCAGAAATAATCATTTAGGTTTATTCTATGTCACATATTTACACGAATTCGTTAACACCCTGCATATCTATCTCATAAAGTTGTTATATAAGTTTATTAAAACAATTTTAGTTTGAAATTTTTATGGTATCAATATTTTTCATGCTTTAAAAGACAATTGTTCTGTAATACTCGTGCACGGAAAACACTTCCAGTAAGTGATAATATTTGCTTGACTTATACCAACGATAACGAGATCGCCGCCTCGGATATTATTATTAGGCATAACACTGAGTTCATCTTGGAATTCTATAAATACTGGAAATGTATTAATTTAACACCTGTTTTATTTTTTCCTGGAAATTTTGTTCTAAGTACGGTATCTACTTACGTATTCAGACGCAATTCTAGTTATAGATATTTTACAGGAGGTAAATATAAATAGTATTTTAGTTTTGTTAGGTAATGTAATCAAATATACAGCGTGTCCCAGAAAGTAGTGTCAAGCGCAAGTCCAGAGGTAGAACATCCTTTGAGGTACCCAAATCACCCCCATGTATGTTCCGCGATTTTTTGTAGTTTTCGAGTTATGAATGTTTTTCATGTTTTTTAATCAAACTCTGACTATGACGACAATTTTGATCATAGTGACGTGAATATTTGAGATACATGAGTAATTTTTTTTTCTAAATTAGCTGATTAGTGACCCTATCGAATGCATAAACATTTGTAATCATAGATGTAACGGATGCGTTACAAAAAAATATTGAATTGTCATAAAGTTAAAATCCTGTATGTTTCCTAAATCTTTGTAGGTGATTTAAAAATAAATCTCTCTAAACTTTTTTTGTCAGATGTATTTTAAAAACTTATCCATTTTATCAGCTATTTGCCCTGTAAATTTCATCGAGCTATCTCTACGACATCACAATAAAAATTTCATTCAAAGCATACAATATCGAAAATTCCAGTTATAAAAGGGTGAATGGACAATTGATTAAAACTAACTAATAACGTATTTTTTAGTAACCCTCGACGCAAAAAGAGGGGTATTATAAGTTTAACGTATGTGTCTGTGTGTCTGTCTGTGGCATCGTAGCTCCTAAACGGATTTTGATTTAGTTTTTTCTTTTGTTTGAAAGGTGACTTTATCAAGGGTATTCTCAGCTATGATTCAAGAAAATCTGTTCAGCCGTTTGAAGATCATCAGCTCTTTTCTGGTTGTCGAAGGGATATGAGCCACTTCTACTGATCTGATCGTTTCGAAATTTACTATCCTGTGACTTCAATGATATTGATGACATGTGACAAGAAGGAGGTCATTACAACTTATCATAAACTTAAATAATCAATAGGCACACAATACCTCTACTGTAAGTTGGGTATCATGCTGTTTCAGATGATGCTTGAGTATCAGGTCGAGGTTACCATGTTATTGTAATATCATTGAAGTCACAGGATCATAAATTTCGAATCGATCAGATCAGTAGAAGTTGCTTATATCCCTTCAACAACCAGAAAAGAGCTGATGATCTTCAAACGGCTGAACAGATTTTCTTGAATCATAGCTAAGAGCACTCTCGATAAAGTCACCTTTTAAACAAAAGAAAAAACTAAATTAAAATCCGTTTAGGAGCTACGATGCCACAGACAGACACATAGACACACACGTTTAAACTTATAACACCCTTCTTTTTACGTTGAGGGTTACTAAAAAAGACGTTATTAGTTAGTTTTAATCAATTTTTCATTCTCCCTTTTACAACTGGAATTATCGATATTGTATGCTTTGAATGAAATTTTTATTGTGATGTCGTAGAGATAGCTCGATGAAATTTACAGAGTAAATAGCTGATAAAATGGATAAGTTTTTAAAATAAATCTGACGAAAAAAGTTTAGGGAGATTTATTTTTAAATCACCCACAAAGATTTAGGAAACATACAGGATTTTAACTTTATGACAATTCAATATTTTTTTGTAGCGTATCCGTTACATCTATGGTTACAAATGTTTATGCATTCGATAGGGTCACTAATCAGCTAATTTTTAAAAAAAAATTACTGATGTATCTCAACTATTCACGTCACTACGATCAAAAATGTTGTTATAGTCAGAGTTTGATTGAAAAACATGAAAAATATTCATAACTCGAAAACTACAAAAAATCGCGGAACATACATGGGGGTGATTTGGGTACCTCAAAGGATGTTCTACCTCTGGACTTCCGCTTGACACTACTTTCTGGGACACGCTGTATAAAATCACTACATAGTATAAAACAAAGTCGCTTCCCGCTGTCTGTCCCTATGTATGCGTAAATCTTTAAAACTACGCAACGGATTTTGATGCGGTTTTTTAAATAGATAGAGTGATTCAAGAGGAAAGTTTATCTATACATATAATAAAATCGTGGTTTAGAAGTAACTATGAAATTTTTGTCTAGAACTTATAAATCGCGCGGTAACGAAACCATAGCGCGATCTAATTCGACGCCAACGCCATCTAGGGAAGTAAAGATTAAACATATGTTTGCATGTTTATGCAAGCATCACGTAAAAAGAGCTGACCCAATGCTGTTGACTTGTATAAACATATATTGTGCTTATCTCCAAGTAATATATTTTTTTTGTTTCATCGCAATCGGTTCACGCTTTCAAAAGATATGCAAATAATTAATATCTCTATACATTTAGAAATCTGTAGACTTTTGCGTATCTGTACATAGCAAATATTTTGAAAAAACCTGGTTGGGGTGTTAAACTATAACCAATAGAACCCATTTTTAACATTTTTGGATTTTTTGTCTGTTTGTCTGTTTATCTGTTTGTCTGTTTATCTGTTTGTTTGTTCAAGCATCACATAAAAACAACTGATCCAATGTTGTTGACTTTTATAAATAAATATTGTGCTTATCTCCAAGTAACATATGTTTTTTGTTTCATCGCAATCGGTTCACGCAATCAAAAGTTATGCGAATTTTAAGTTTTCTAGAAGAACTTAGCATGTATTAGTTTATTTTCAATAGATGGCGTTACGTGTATCAAATCATGTTGTGAGGAAATATATTACTACGAATAAATCCACAAATTACCTAATATTCATTGTTAAATTGGTACCTATTCTCAGTCTACGAAAGGTCTAATGATCTCTATCCTTATGAAAAAGGAACTAAGCTTTTACAAAAAAAACGAAGATATTGTTATTTAGAATTTATTAGGTCAATTTCTTATTGTTGTTCACAATAAAATGAATTCATGACTTCATGTGGACTAATAGTAAGATTTTTGTTCATTGAATGTTCATACTTTTTGGGAATGCTGATGCCGAAAATAAGGTCCAAATTCAAATTGAAATCGGTGGCCATGATTATTTGCAAGGAAAGCGCTCACCCAGTGCTTTCGTTGAAATTTAGTATTTCGTAATCATTCTATCTACTCAATGCACTTTTTGGAATTTTTTTCTATATTTAATTTTATTTTGTTCATTATTGTCAGATTTATTCAAAGCCTGTCGCCGTCGTTTTAATAAGTTTATTTAATTGAGTTTTTTTAAGCTTTAGGTAATGTTCCAAAGACATGGCCATGGAGGGAAAGTACTTTAAATATTAAAAATAGCAAATTTCACTCAAAGGAAACTTCATTTCACTTTTTTTTAAAGTAAGAAATATTGCGTTTTACTGATTTTTTTGCCTGAACCGGGAATCGAACTGACAAAGCTTTATGCACCATCCGGTATTATATTATGGCACCTGTTGATAGATATTTATAAGGATCAAATCTCTCCAACAAACACACTGTCTTAAATTGAAGGAAGTGCAAGAAATAAGAAGTAACAACAAATAAGTGTTTGAATTGAAATGTACCTAAGTTAGGTAGGTACTTAATGTTAGTTTTTATGGTCTTCCATCAATTTCAGGCACTATGTTTATTGGAGCGATCATATCGATTGGTGAAATAAAAATATAGAAGATGTTTTTTCGCGTTTGTGTTGGTTCGATTTCCAGATCAGACTTTTTGAAAGCAGTACCTACCTATTTATAACTTATTAAAATTAAATGAAGTCTTCTATAAGTTTTTTTTAAAATATTTAAAGTTCTTTTCTATACCTACCACACCTCGAATGAAATCATAATTTAGTTCGCAGATTGTAACAAGACGGCGTTGTAACTATTTTTGTATCGCGATATGGTTTTGTTACATCTTCAATAATAGTATCAATATTCAATTATAATCCATTTTAGCAAGGAAATGTATAGAAATAAGCAACACGTTTTTAGTATTACGGTTTTATGAATCTTTACGGTCAATCAAGAGGAGCTGAAACTCTACATAAAGAAATGGTTCAAAAGATATAAGTGTCTTAGTGGGACACCTTTGCCTATTATTATAATAAATGGATTATTTAGTTGCTGCGACACAATGTTGTTTTCCGACTTCCACGCGGACGGTGTCGCGGGCACAGCTAGTATGTATAATAAATACATTGCACCCGTGCGGAGCCGGGGCGGGTCGCTAGTTTATAATAAGACCCTATCCCCCTTTTTACAAAAGATGGCTAAACCAAAACTAAGGTAAACACTTTAAAATATACCCACCATAGTGATGGGTATATTTTAAAGTCATATAATAAAGAGACCTGGGGCCTAATTCTACTAAAATAAATCTTGATAAATCACAACCGAACCAAGGCCGAACCGTTCATTCATACAGTTCTCAATTTTAAAAGCTATCAAATTGTTTGACACAAAAACAAAATCAATTATTTTGAAAGTTTTCGAAAACAAAAACTGACTGACGGTTGTGATTCGATTGCGTTTGGCAACAATTTATTTTAGGAGAATTGAGCCCCTGAGCTTTTCTTAGACCATGTTTTGTAACAAGGCGGTTAACGTTTATTTTTTGTCTTAAAAGTAAATTATGATTTGTGAATTTATGAGCTGCCCTGGACATCTTTATCAGTATCTCTAAAAATGCTTTTAATCAAAAAGTATAATTAAGTCAATGTAAGACCAAATTAGCGATAGGTATTCACGTTGTATTGTATTTTCTAGACCTGTGAAGTGGTATTGAACCAGGGAACACTTTTACTAGTGACACCTAGTAAGAATCATTATTCTTTGAAAAAAATATCTTACCGATATTAAATCGTCTCGATGTCAAGGCGATAATGGTATTGAAGCGATACAATACTCATTCTGAGAACAACGCAAGATTAACGACAACGAAAGAAATTATTTGTATTTAATCAGCAGAAATCTGAAAGCAAACACTGTATTAAGTACAAACCAGAAGAAATTTGCGATTGGTTTCAAAACGGATTGTGTTATTTTTGGAATATCGATATCGGACGTTATCAAAATATTTGTTCGAAAAATTCGCAGGGTGGCATTGCGCCAGTCACGTTTGTCGCACCGATAGCCTTTAGAGTAAAATTTAAAATCGCTATGTGTGTTTATCGCATCCAGTGTTTGGACGAAAAGCTTGGGTTCCTTATTCGCTTCGACGCTGATCTGTGAGTAATAGAACACAGAATGTATCGCATGCTTCAGTTTGGTACTTAGTTTCTTGTTCAAAGTAGTAATTATGTATACTTTTTTATTAACTTTCGGCTGGGTAATGGTTTTCCCATTACTCATTCTGTTTCTTCGGCCCGTCTCACTAAGTATCTTCCCGCCTGTTCTAGGTATGCCTTAGTAATTAAATGCAGCGTATATTACTTGACCATCGCAGTATCAACCAATTTTGAAACCTTTTTGAGGCACATTCATATTTATGATTAATTACAGTTTACTCACGTGCATTTTTCGTCATTGCCCGACTAGTTTCAGACCCAAACGGAGCCCTTAATCATGAGCTGATCACGCGGCAAGGTCGCGAGTCAGTCAGTCAGTTCAACTCATGACCTCGCCGCGTGATCAGCTCATGATTAAGGGCTCCGTTTGGGTCCGAAACTAGTCGGGCAATCCCGAAAAATGCACGTGAGTAAACCGTAATTAATCATAAATATGAACGTTGCAACCGTTTAATACAATATTTCGCAGAAACCTCATTTTAGTGACGTCTATGGTTGTAAACCCATTGTCGCCTAATCGACTTTGACGGTGTAATAACCCGCAAATTACTCCTGTGTTCTTTTAATACCACATCAGTGTCAAATATAATAGTCCAATGCTATATAATAGTAACTATTTATTACGTTTTAGTTTAGCCTCACTCCTTATAATATACTCTTACTACATGTGCTTGAGCTTCTCCCAGTGGGGTAGTGAAATCAGATTCGCAACAGCTAAAAACGTATCATTACGCTTATTTCCCCTGTGAACGCAGTGATACTTAATCGAATGTCAATCCCGGTGGTGGTGGCTTGGCGCCCCAGTCCTCGTGAATGTAAGTCGTGTAAGAGACCCGCTTGACAGGTGACACAAGCCATCGTTGTACTCGCCATTGCGGTTGTGGTATTTTAAAGGTGTGTTCAGAATAGAATTGTTCTTTTGTCATGCCGTCGCTGAACCCAAGCGATCACCTGATGTTTATTCGCTTTATAACGCTTGTAAATCAGATAACCTTATCATACTATATTTTCCCACGTTACTTTTGAATAGATAGAGGAGCTCGTGGCTAAATAATTACAGCCGCATAGACCGATCTTCCGGGTTAAGCCACGCTTGCCGAGGTTGGTCTGTGGATGGGTGACCATTTACCATAGCGAGTTTCCTCCGTGCCTCGGAAAGCACGTAAAGCCGTTGGTCTCGGCTGTCATTTGTAGATCTTTGACAGTCGTTACTGTTGGTCAGAAGCCAGAAAGTCTGACAACCAGTCTTACCAAGAGTATCGTATTACCCAGTTACTGGGTTGTGGAGGTCTGATAGGCAGTCGCTCCATGTAAAATACTGATATTCAGCTGCATCCGGTTCGACTGGAAGCCGACCCCAACATAGGTAGTTGGGAAAAGGCTAGGCAGATTGATTGACTTTTGAATAGATACTATCGCTTAATAATTCTTCTTCTCTAGTGTCAGTACGAGCTATACGAAAATAGCACATGCTGTGGTGAAAAGTTTAGCCAGTCAGCAAGGTTGGTAGCGGGGCTGACTGCCCAGGGTGCGCCGGACGTACTTAAGTATCGTCACTCGTGGAGGCTCTTTTCATGCACCCCCCCCCCCCCCCATGCTTAATAATTGATCTGTAGATTTGAAATACATTGGTGCTAATCAAACTATGAGACTGTACTTAAAAGAGTTACAACGTTTCTTGAAAATTGAGATCATTTTTATAACAGTAGGTCTGCCACTGTGACTATCTTTGCGTGAGGGTAAAAATAAATAAACATTTATAAGGTACTGCGAACATACCTAATGTCGGTTGGCCTATGTTTAGACCACTTAGATTCCTAACCTAATAATAAAAACCTAATAATAAAACCTAATAGCCTAGTAAATAAATTACGCGTAAGAACAGGGTGTAGTATTTAAATCTAAACAAGCTAAGGCTGTTAAAGTACTCAGAGAACGCTGCTTCCCATCCTCTAGTGAATCCCTTAGTTGCCTTGTACGACACCCACGGGAAGAGAGGGGTTAGTGCTATTCTTTATTACCGACACCACACGGACATAGGGTCTTTTCACTGTCATGCGGGTTCGTGCCTGCGTGCGTCACCCGCATGCGTGGCGCTCGCAGTTCACCTTTTCGTGCGTGTTTCACGCATCACAATAAATACATCTTTGAAAAGGTGAAATTCAGGCGCCACGGGTGCGGGTGACACACGCATGCGGGCACGAACCCGCATGACAGTGAAAAGGCCCATACTGCGATCGCCAACCCGCCTGCCAAGCGTGGCGATTATGGCAAACCCCCCCAACATGGAATGTGGCGGTGCTTGGGGGAGGCCTATGTCCAGTGGACGTTGTTTGGCTCAACGATGATGACCACGATGACGCAGCTAAGGCAATTTGATATCCGGTTGTACAACCGACATAAAGACACGGGACTGAAATAACCTCGCAAATCGAGCCACGAGGCTCTTAAATAACATGCTACGAAATATCTTTTATTGTCACCTAGGAATGCTAAGTAGGACTCCAATTACAAAAAAAAAAAAACAAATCCAAGATGGCAGAAGAAGCTAGTTTTAGATTAGTGAACTTATTTTTTTTTTAATATTTAAGTACTTTGCCCCTCACTGAGATTTCTCTTGTATCGTGGATGCTTTTACAGACACAAATCTCACAAACAAACGCCCAAACCCGAAACAACCATCTGTAGGCCATACAAATTTTTGTTCCGTGTGGGAATCGAACCCACGACCCGTAGCGCAGAAGCCAATTGCTTAGCCATTGCACCAAACGTGTCGAACTACGTAATTATTTAGATTTTAAATTACATAGTCGTCGTACACCTCATTCACGCTTGCTCACACATAATGCACCCTGTATATTCACACAATGGTGCCAGACCCGAAATGGTATCACATTGTAGCCTAACTACCTAAGTCCTGCCGTGACCGCCATTACCATAGTAATAATAATTAGTTATTCGGCCAACTCTACGGAAATAGCATGACTAAAAATGGGGTGGTATAATTACTTCATGAATAAGACTACCTTAAATATTGAAGCTAATAAGTATATTTTATGAACTAGATCGTCTCAAGCAATAATCGGCCGTTGGAATATATAAATACGGTTAACAATAGAAAGTTTTAAAAATCTGTTTAAGAAAAATATAAAAAAGAACGAACTTTTTAAAAAAAAAAGCAGTCGCTTCAATGGGTTCAATTATTCGCGATGTATTTTATTTGCATGAAAATAAACCAGCTTTTTTATTTTTTTTCAAATACCAAGAAGACGTGTCACACAGAAATAACAAAATAAATAAAACAATAAAAAAAGGGTTTATTGCACAAAATGAAGCGTGTAAAAGTTTGGGCGATAGCAGGACGGAATTTTTCCTTATATTCTAAACTTTCTATAAAACGTATTAGACGAAATCTCTCCGTGCAAAACGATCCGATAGAAAATTCCGCTACAGTACTGGACCGAGCACACGCCTTTGTCTGATATATATAGCATCACTATGTAACATAGCATAGTTATATATTTATTTCTTTGATGCACAAATGAAAAATACTCAGGAAAGAAACTGAAAACAAAGGAACATATTAATATCTATTGTTAGCAGCAATACAAAGAAACAGATAATACACAGACACTTCAAACACGTGACACGATCTCCTAATTATTATTTGTTCGAGTGCTCGACCGGAATGCCCGGTTATTGAGTGTATGGGGAATTAAGCAATTACGTCTGCCCACTTCAGCTGCCAAGTGGAAAATGACCAGTTGCCACTTGTTTTTCTTTAATTACCCATCTCGGGTAGTCGTGCTTTCGCAGCGTGGTGTACAATGAAACCTATGCAAACATTGACCAGAGAGAGACATTGTGACAGAGATATATGCGCGTAGGTGTAGTTTGAACATACACACATCAAAAGTGTCTAGGGATCAACATATATTTTTGCAATAACTTTTCTCCTGATTGATATTAATTAAAATTTTCTTTAAGGATTCATCAAATAAAGTGTTTTCGTTTGTCACAGTAACGATAAACCAAGTCACCTTTGCATTAATAAAGAAATTTGCCATTTTCCTAATAAAGGGATTTTTGACATTTGAACCACTAACACAAAAGTTCGAAAAAAAGACTGAAATAACAGTTTTCTTTAAAATTTTATTGGGTAACTTAAACAATTAATAATCCGTGTTTCTACCGCGAACACTAACAACACAAGAACATCGGTTTGGCATACTCAAAATGAGTTCATCCAAATCACGCTGTGGAATGGCCGCCCATGTTCGTTGCAACAACAAAAAAAGGTCTTCTTGCGACTGGATACCCTCCATATTCGGCAGAGCTCTTCTCTGTAGCATATCCCATGCATGCTCAATCGGGTTCAAGTCTGGCGACTGAGCAGGCCAGGGCAGGACATTGATGTTAGCTGCGGCGAGAGTCTGTCTTACAACTCTTGCGGTGTGCGGTCGTGCATTATCATGCATTAACTGAAATAAGGGACCGATTTGCGCTTGTAGAGGAACGATGACGTCTGATACAATCGTCTCAGCATAAATTTGAGCGTTGAGGTTGCCTCTGATCCAAATCAACTCAGTTCTTCCGCCGATCCAAATACCCGCCCATACCATGATGGTTCCACCACTATAAGGATGGACTTCCTGGCAGGATTTTAATCGCTGTTGGCGTCCAGGGGTTCTCCAGTGTCGTATACGTCTTGTATCCGGTCTCATACCAAAACGAGACTCATCAGAAAAGCACACGAAACGCCATTGTTCTTCTGCCCAATTTCTGTGTCCAAGAGCCCATTGATATCGAATCCTACGATTGTGCATTGCTATAGGTGGTACCCGTAGCGGTCTTCGGGAATGAAGGTTCACTTCATGCAAGCGGTTTCTGACTGTTTGGTCGCTAATTAAGTTCCCTGAAGAGTGATGAAGCCTCACGGCTAACATCATGGCGGTTATTGTTGGAGCTCTTCGAGTTAAGATTTGAATGTATCGGTCTTGTCTCCGTGTGGTGCAGCGATACCGTCCTCCATGGCGCTCAGCCACGGTACCAGTGCTTCGGTAACGTGTCCAAAGTCGACTGATAACACTCTGACTTGTATTCAGAGCTAAAGCCACAGTACGTTGCCGGGAACCAGCTTCTATCATTCCCACGGCTCTGAGCATTTCTTCCCTGCTTAAATGACGTCGCCGCTCCATAATAACGTTGGTTTTAATCAGTAGTAGGGAAACAGTAGCACTAATAATGTCTTCAATGCGTTGTATGTTTTTATAGGGAAAATATTGACAGCTGATTTTCATCTTTTACTCGAATTTGATTCACAGTTCCTGATTCAAATTATGAAATGCACCAAAAAGGATCCATATAAATTTATAAAATCATAAATTTATTACAAAGCCACATCTCAATCTCAAGAAATCCGCATAAAAATGCTTGATCCCTAGACACTTTTGATGTGTGTACTTATTAAGTACAAATTATTCGTGTAGGTATAATTAGTAGTTTTACCACTATTCGGTGTTAAAATAAACTTTTATGTTTCATGAGGGTTAATAAATTTCTATATTAATAATGGTCTTTAATTCTCTTAAGGCGCAGACAGCGGTGGACTTTATTAGGTGTGGGAGTGAGAGGTTGTGAGCATATTTCTGTTTATTGTCCGAACGTCCAGCGCTAGGTTATAGCTAAGAATTAAATCTTTATGAGGAAGACTCTATATAATACCTACATTCGTTGAAAGACTGCATACCTGCTATGCAATATGCTGAGCGATGGCCGATGTGCTCGGATGTGACTCTTTCCTTTCTTAAATTTTATTTTTACCTTTTGTATGTTTTGGTTGTTATGTTCATCACGTCAAGAAGCAAATAAATTGGTTTTCTTTCTTTCTTTCTTTACCTACTCCAAATTCTTGGTTGGAAACTGGGGGCCAATTTTAATAACAGAAACGTTGATCAATCGCAACTGAACCATTCATTCAAACAGTTTTCGTTTACAAAAGCTGTCAAATTGTTTGACAACAAAAACAAAACTAAACATTTTGAGTTTTCGTAAACGAAATACGAAAAAAGAGTTTTGGCTCTATTGCCATCTCGGTTACTTCGAGGGTAACGTTTGAATTTCGATTGCCAGCAGCTGACTTTGACGCCTATCATTCTTTCCCAAGTGATTTCTAAATCTTCATTTGAATTTCAACGTATTCTGTTTTTTTTCTATACTAGCTTAGCTTATAACTCCTGTATTCAACAAAGAGGTAGCCAGAGGTGTATAACTATACACCGAATTAATTACCCAGCGCTATTCCAAACCCGATGCTATTATTGATAGTTTCTTGAGATAGAAAAACCTAATATCGCCTTTGCCTACCTGATAATCGAATCAAGGTTCAACTGTTTGAAGTTCTATCTCACATTCAGCGTTAAAATCGTCAGTTTATGTTGTGATTCGTATATAAATATCGCTTGCAATAGAAATAATAGTGTACATATAGCTGACATAACAAGATACGTGGGATGACAATGATACAAAAACATTTGTGAAATAAAATATTTTTACAAACATTCCAGTCTATTCAATGTGTTTTATATCCAGTCCGTGGGAGATTTATTTATCTTTACGAGGTATTTACTAGCATGGGCAATTTAATATTAAAGACTTTTCATGCAGGTATTCTGCGTGCGTAAAAGCTGTTTAGTAAGGATTTCAACCTTATTGACTTTATAATAGGGTTTAGTCATGCTTACATTCTTTTGTGAGGTAAATTGAGAGAATGACAGCGTATGTCAGTTGAATATAATTTAATTCATTATCTGTAGCACTGCAAAGGTGGGTTCAGACATATATAATTTTGCTGATCCGATTATCGTACCCTGCTGACACGTAGATTTTGGCCAACGAAAATTGACAATGAATATCACCACGAAATTAAAAAAAACTTGACTCAAAAACACTCATGACACTTAATACTGACTTTTTTATTTTGCTAGTTTAATTTGAAAATATTAAAAAATGAATAGATACGAAATAATTTAATAAAACAGTATTGAGTGTTATGAGTGTTTTTGAGACGAGTTTTTTTTAATATCTTTGCGGTGATAGTCAATGTCAACTTTCGTTGGCCAAACTCTACTATGATCGCTAGTGTGGACGGACATATGGACGCATCATTACCCGCTACACTAAGCTATAAATATCTAATCGTTTATAATGCACATAAATAAGTTTAATATAGGCTTTATATTATTCTTACTTAGATCAACAAACGTAGCCTCGGGCGTGTCAATTTATGATCCATACATCTTTATGAATGAAAGTCTTTGACATTGACGCTGTATTAAGACTCATTTACACGGAGATAGTTTCTCGAAGCGAGTCTCATACTATCTCTGTTTTCATCGTAGAGAAAGACAACGACAGAACGAGTCTCACTTCGAGAAGCTATCCTCGTGTAAATCGGCCTATATTATGTTAGGCGACTTGAATGTATGGTCGCAGACTCAAAATGTTTATCAGATTTCGAAGTCGATTCCTTCTCACACTGTGCGCAATAAGGTTTAAGATGACATCGATGGCCCCACCGAATAAACGTGCAAGAGTTCTTACACGATTTTTTTTTTCATTTTTCGTTTCTTTTGCTTATCCAGCACCTACTTAATTTTTTTTATGAATTTTAGACTCAAAACACGCCTATTATAATAGTGAATTTCTTTATTCTAGGGAAATAATTAATTTTAAAATTACACGAATAATAGTTTATGCTATTAATACATGCTTTTTGAGTCGCCAAGTACACAAGAATAAACATGTTAAAACCTACAGACGTTTGAGAAGATTTGTGATTGTTTCCGAATTTGGGTAATGTCTTCTTACACGTTTATTCGTGTAGAAATGTATGCAAATTTTATTACCAATGTTTCATTCCACAAAATGGAAGTTTGAATATAAATAGGTTATTAAAATTAAAGTATTGCATTATCTCTTACTATAATTATTTTTTTCTAACAATTGTGTTAAAGATTCAAACATTAAGTGCATTAATTGCATATCAATTTAAGTTTATACCTAGTAACGGTAAATAAACAAATGTTTACGCGATAAATTCTATTGTAATCGTACGTAACGTCAGAAAGGGGTACGGGGGGTAAAATGCGAGTAAAATAAGATGACTAGCTCGGAGTTGGTGGTGACCTCTCGCTTCCGGCCGTGGTTCTGTTCATGGTCGGAAGCGAGAGTGCGTGGGAAGCCGTCGCCTCCTTCTGCGAAGAGGAGGCGACCAAAGAGGGAGCGGAGAGGGGGAGAGAGACAGCTGCCACTCTCCCTTCCCGCGCCAGACGCACCGGGCGCTGGAGGGCGCGTGCCGATCTCCGGCCACCATAGTATGTGGCCTGCGGGTAGTACTAGTACTGGCCTGCGACCAGTAACAGGCCCGAGAAGGCGGCGCGCAGTGTTCCGTGCGCGCCTCTCAGGAGGACGTGGGGCCAAGCCCCACAGAAGGGGAGGTCCGCCAGGGGCTGGTAGACCGAGGCCGAGGCAGCTGCGAATCCCGCGACCCCGGCCAAGGGTCAGGAGAAGGAACACCGTGGGTTTTTATACCCTATACTAGTTTTTATACCCCTTTGCCTTTCCCGGGCGAAGGGCACCCATGAGGCATTACCCACGAAAAAATAAAAAATAAAAGGTGACTAGCTCGGAAGGACAGTCTTGTTGTGATTCTGTGCGCGCTATTACATAATTTTGTTTCGCGCAATTACATTCGATTATAAATATTATAAATCTACTGCCATTGGAAAACTCCATCTCGGTCTCCAATGACAGTGAGGAGGAGGATTAGTGTTTCTAATATCGCAATTCGTATTTTTTATAATCAAGAAATTTACTTTCTTTGTAACTGTACTTTCTGTTCACGTGGGCAAATACATAATTATATTTTCTTTATTCTTTATAATACGAGTATCTGTATTTTATTTCATCCTTTCGAAGTCAAAGTTTTTTATTTCAAATAGACTAGATTACAGGCACTTTTAAAACGTCAAAACTAGGTGCACGGTTCCAAAAGGTAGGTTGCATGGAAAAGAGCTCAAAACTCCAAGAATACTCTTTTCAAAATAGTAGTTCATGACAATTCCATTACAGTAGTGTGAGAAATAGAATGAGAATAATGCAGGTTAATGTAAGAAATAAACTCACATAAGAGTAACAAATACAAAAATATGCCTTCTGGGATTGTCATAGCAGCTAAGGGCTAACCAGTTCCGACAGACAGCAACCGTTTACGACGTGCACATCCGCATCGCTTAGCTCAACCATATTGCAGGGAATCCAACGACAGGATATACAATGCCACCATAAGCAGGACATTTAAGTGAGCATGACAGACTCATACTACCACACAATAGGCAGTAATGTGATATGATTATAGGTGTATCATTAATTGCCGCATGATGCTCAAACTTTACAGATCGGTAAATGATATTATGAAAATTATAATTATAAAACAATATCAGACTATTTAGGCAGAGTATTATACATTAAATAATAAAATTATAATGGGAATATAAAAATTTAAGTATTTGAATTAAAAAAAAAATATATGAAAATTGATCAAATAATGTACAGGTTATTTTAAGTCAATAAAAAGAAGATTATTAGAAGTAAACATTAAAAATAATGTTAGGTCATACAACCAACCAGTTAGACAGGGCCAGAGGATCGCAATGTGCAGGACGGAGTTGTACGCCAGGCATCTTTATCTTCGATATAATGATTTATGTTGTAATAAGCTTTAGATATCAAAATGCTCTTAAGAAATTATTTAAAATGCTCTTAATAAATGATTTATTGTAGAACCTAACACTGTTCCCCATAAACGTCTTGCAGGTTTGTCTTAGTCTAAAACCAGGTACTGTTACTCGTAGCTTGTGTTTATTGCGAGTATTTGTGTTGTGGACGTCACTTTTCTTGTTATACTAGTGCAATATTCTTATATTATATTCTTTCGAATTTAATATAAGCAATATTTTTTCGAATGTACATAGTGTTACTAAGTATATACAAAGATGGTAGGGTAAGTATATTTATTTCCTTAAATAATTCACGAAGCGATTCACGGCAGTCTAGATTATAAATAGCTCGGACTGCTCTTTTTTGTAATATGAAAATAGTACCAACATCAGTAGCGGAACCCCACAGTAATATGCTATAAGATATAATACTGTGAAAGTATGCAAAGTACACCAACCTAGCTGAAGCTACATCAGTCAACTGCCTAATTTTCCTAACGGCAAATGCAGCAGAACTCAGTTTGCCTGCAAGTGCCTCTATATGAGGTCCCCATTGCAATTTAGAGTCTACTGTGATGCCCAGGAAGACAGTTGAGGGAACCGGATCTAACGCTTTCCCGTCAAGTTTCACATTTGAATTAATGTACACTTGAGGTGGAGAATTTAATACTTTTGGTTGGTTTTACAAAATTATTTATATTATTATACCTTGCATTAACAAAGATGTATTACACAAATTAAAACTGATTTTATTAACACTAATATAAATGCATACGATCTTTTCAATCATATAGAAGCAGAATAATGTACTGTAAACAAGCGTGTAAATAGTTATAGCTGGGTTCAAAATAAACTTGAATTACGGAGAATAATAGTGTAACATTACAGTACATTTTATTCGTTGTGTACTATTACACGAATAAACGTGTAATGATATATTGCTGTGACCTAGTCATGCAAATTTCACAAGAGTATTAACATTAAATGGTTTTTCATGAATTTCCTGAAACTCGTTGATATTTAAAAAAAAGTAAATACACAAGTCTACAGTTTATTTTTTTACCTATAATTCGATACTAAATTATTTATACCTATTTACAATGGAATGAGCGTTATTGAAGTTTAAACGTTTTTATTTTTTCCTGAAAAGTTGTCATTTTTCTCTTACACGTTTATTCGGTGGGGCCATCGACATATCAACTTATGACATATCGATCTTATGAAAAAGTAATGTGCAAGCAATTATAGACTTTATGGTGGTAAATATTTCAAGTCCGCGACTGTACAGCCGTGAACTCGAAACGTTTAACAGATTTCAAATTCGATGGCTTTTCACATTATGCGCAATAAGGTTCAAGATGTCATAATTATCAACTTAAATAAGTATTCGTTTTTAAAATTGAAAGCGTCGGTTATAGTAAAAAGGCTATTAACCACTTTTTTATGTTATAAACTCCTTTTTAGGTATGTGTGTCTAGTCAAAAGTTGTAGGTATAGAGCGAACTTGATTGACTTGAATTTACTAAATAGGTTCTTTTTCTATGCTACCTAGTATAAGTATATTATCCTCTATACAGGCTGTAAGGGTAAACACCGTTATCCTTGAAACCAGTGGTTTGGTTTCATTTATAGAACGTAAAATCAATGAAAAATAACAAACTTTTTTTATAAAATTTTAATTTTTCCTCAAAAGCATTTCACCCTATGCGCGGGGGCAACAAGCTACGGGAGGGGGCGTGGGGAACTCGCCGCGTAGCGCGACGCACGGCCCCGCACAGTTTGCTACCCCAGTCAGTCAGCTGTGTCGTTAGCGAGTGTGTGTACGTCGCGTCGTAGCGCCGCCGCCGTGCCGCTCATTTCTCGCGCGTATATTTTTTATTTATTTTTTACTCGTTCCTATATTTTTATGTTTAAGTCAACTACCCATGGTTTGACTGATAACGGTGTTTACCCTTATATGCTGTATATTAACCAGATTATGTGAATTAAGAAAAAAATATCTTTGCCCTGTCAATTCTTTGCGAGCGACCGATCGACCTCATGAAAAAGTAATGTGCAAGCAATTATAGACCTTAGGGTGGTAAACATTTTAAGTCCACAACTGTAAATATAATTTCTTTACTGAAATACTTTTTATTATTATTTGATTTGGGCGCGTCTGACCCTAGTAGCACCTGATGGTAAGCGCAGAAAGGGTCTGAGATGGAGCACACGAATCCAAGTAACAGAGGTATAGAGGGATTCGCCTATACCCCTCCGGCTCTCACATACACACGACCGATCACAGTAAACTGCTTGGCGCCGTACTTTAATGTAACGGTGGTTGCTAGCCAGGCGGACCGTATAGATCCTACCACCAAGCGTGCTGGGTTTTGTTTGATTTAACAACACGCTTCCATTCCTAGCGTGCGGTTAGGAAGTCTTGTATTCTAGCCCGTCCTTACACGGGGAAATCTACTTTATACTTTACTCTATCTTCTTTTTGAAGAGTTCATATTAAATTTTATTAACGTATCTACTTCTTTTCTTGTATCTGCACGAGTTATACGACAATAGCTGAAAAGATTAGCCAATTAGGTTGGTAGCGGGGCTGACTGCGTAGGGTGCGCCAGACGGACTTAACTATCGTCACTCAAAGGGCTCTTTTAATGCACTCCTATGAAGAAGAAGAAGTAACTACTTACATTGTTATATCAAGGCCCATACTATGGCTATTCATCCCGTATAGCGCCATTCCTCTCGCGCAACGGAACAATGATAGAACTGTGATTTTACACTTCATAGCACGGATCCTGGTCATAAACGTACATTGCTGAACATAACTATATGCCCCTCCACCTATTCGATCGCTAAGTAGACAAGAGGACACTGCTGCCAGTGCTCTTGACATAAACCCTAAGTCGCATTTAACGACTCGCACTACAGCTGGAGAGGGGGATGACCTATTTATTGTCGGTAAACACACGGTTAAGGAGAATGGGCAGCTCTCTAGGGGCACTTGCTCCAAACCCCAATAATTATAGTGATATGAGTTGTACCAATGGACATTTGTAACTATTGCGACTTTTTGCAATTAAGAGCTACTACGCATTGTCGACTGGTCGCCGGAGATCTGATCTCTCGGCAACCAAAACATAAGCATAGTCGCCCGGGCGACCGGCGACCAAGTGCGTAAACACCTATTTAAACTATAGAAGGTCACAGTTGCCGTTGACCAAGTCTCTGGCGACCAGTCGACAGTGCGTAATGGTTCTATTAGTGCGTTCGAAATTACATCTTTCTGAGGGCGATAGCCCACGACAACTTTTTGTAGCGATGCATTGCTGCATGTGGTCGCTTGCAACGTGCGGCTAAAGCGATGCAGTAGCGATACAGTCGCATTGTTTGGATTCAGCATCGCTACCGCATCGACGCAAACGTGCGACTGTATTATAAGTTCACTGCGGGCCGCGCGTAGGCATACTATGCTACAATAGCGACACAGAATCGTGACTGCGTGTGCTAAGGTAAACGGACAGCAACAGCATCGTGTTAGAGCGGGGGCACACGATGCGTTGCGGCGGCGGTGTGGCGCCGGAGCGGTGTCGCTGCGTCGTCTCACATAGAAATATCTGTGGCATGTCACACGATGCGCTCCGGCGCCGCACCGGACTTGCAACCACCGAGACGAGGCGGGGAGGGGTGAATGCGTTGCGACGTCGGAGCGGCACCGCTCAGTTGTTTATGCGTCACAAGGAAGGACACACGCTCGCTCGTTTCGATTTTTTTTCTCTACGATTTTTTTGCTACGGCGCCGCTGCGACATAACAACGTTGCGGCGCCGCACCGCTCGTATGCCCGCTAATACGGTGAAATCTTTTCGGTGCGGCGCCGCTACGCATTGTGTGCCCCCGCTCTTAGTATCGTGACCGTTTTGTGACTGCATATTGTTGCAAAAACTCGTGGTGAGGTATCGTTTACATATAATTGTAATGAACTGTTAAACTAGGTTTTGTATTAGCTATCAGAGTAAACAAAACGCTTTCATTATATTACTTAAAACTGTGTACTGTTAAATACACGCCACTGTTTTAGGATCAATTTACTAACAGCTTGTTTTAAGTTTCGCCGTAACTTCGTGATAATTTTATGAACGTTATACACGAAAGTTCAAGTGGTTATTGTGCCTAGTTAGCTACAACTAACGTACAGAACATTCTTGTGGTATATACAGCTCGGATACTTTTATAATGGTTTGACCCATTTTTTTACTAACGTTTGGTGCAGTGGCTGAGCGATTGGTTTCTGCGCTACGGTTTGTGTGTTCCATTCCTGTACGGAACAAATATTTGTATGGCCTATAAATTGTTCCGGGTCTGGCCGTTTGTGCATGTGAAGATTTGTGTCTGTAAACGCACCCACGATACAGGAGAAACCATAGAGAGATGCAAAGTTTTGGAACAAAAAAACTATTAAAATAACCTAAATTATACATACATACGTATACTCATGCGTGTAAACTCAAATGTACGATTTCCACCAAACCGGCCGTGCCGGAGCGCATTTCACCCTGTGCTAAAGGAAATTCAGGCTTCTATACAATAGTCAAGTTTCATGTTTGCATGGAAATTACACTGCTTGAAACTCAGTTAGATCCGCGCGTATGCCGCGGCAGCCGGTCGGCTGCGCTCGGATGCCGCGGCAGCCGGTCGGCTGCTCGAGTACGTGGACGGCGGTGTTCGGCTGTCATCGCGTCCGGTCGGCTCCGCTCGGCCACACCGCAGGTAGAAACTGATTGCGATAGCGGATACAGGAGCACGTGCGCTTGCGCTCGGGTTCCAGCAGATTGTAGCCGTCGGGCGGAAGCGGTCGGCTACGGGCGCGTGCTCGAACATCCGCTGCGACGCGCTGCGCTGCGCTCCTGCGTGGCCCGGTTGATGGAAATCGTACAAAAGGGGAAAGCAGAGGTGTTCTCCCATTACAGAAGTCTGTAACCCATGTTTCGCCTCTTGTATTAAGTGCAATATTAGGCGAGCCTATTGCCATTTTTTCGGGCATAATTATGGTGCCAGGTTCGTCGCCTTTTAAGACTCGCTTGCCTGGCGGCGGAGAAGAATTGTATTCTTAATATCTCATCTTATCTCTTATCTTAATTTTTAATCCGTGGGGGGGCCCACGGATTAAAAATTAAATCACTCGGTTCAAAAGACTTCTATATTCTCTTTTTTAAGAATAATAACCAACGGTATTTATGTAGAAGCGTAATTAAGGCGAATAGTTCAAAGATTTTCATTATCGGCAGTAGCAGCGTCCAAGTTTAAATACTTTAGCATTTAACTGTTACTGTAAAGTGTTGGAGCTTCTTCAGAGTGTCTGAAGCTCACTTTTAGTACAATTCACCCAGTGTAAACTCAAAAGGTCGAGCTTTCTAAGTTCTGTTTAAAATTTATATGGCAGCAGCGTTGAATTTCATGGTTTTTAATGCATACTATACATTTTATGTGTATCTATTATGAAGTTTTTATAGTTATTAATTGAGTAATTTTATGACAAAATGAATTCAGTAATTAATAAAGCACAGACGAGGTATTATTATAACATCATTTTTGTTTACGAACCTCCTTTTCTTCACAGTTCATTTAAACTTAAATAATTCACAAAAGGCTACTCTTTTATTAACGGCCGCCTTACCCGACAAGGAAAATTTGTGTGCACGAATCCTTTAATATTTATGTGTTCAATAGGCTCGGTTATACGAATGACAAATTGAAAAATAAACTGGAATCAATTCACCGATTTGAGAACGAACAATCTTTCATCGTTCACTCGTTCACCCTTCCCCCTTATCCGAGACTATCTCATCCTCCGAGCGGTGAGGATTACGTTTGTTTGCTCTACCAGTCGGTACAAAGCGAACAGTCTGTTGACATTTACTGTCACGGTAAATACTCGGTTTACCATTGTTTACCGAGCGGACGTAATACCTACTACTGAGTAAATACGCAAGACCGGAAAGAATGGAACAATGGATACGAACTGGTGAAGTTTAAATCGATAGCGTTATGGAACATGTCTAACCCCCAATTAAAAGTCGGAATTATCGCAGGGTGAATCAGTGTAACTTCCGCTTGTTAACATGTGAATAACTACTCTTATACTTTACTATAGCATTAGGTACAGTCAACCAAAGAGTTAAGTATGCAGGTTAATTAATTACATTATGTATATTTCATTAGGAAAATTAATTACATTTGTGTTTTAACCGAGTTATGTGTGTGTCCAAGTATTTGCCTTCGTTTGTCAAAGCGAGAGAATAGACGTTCGATACTTGTCTCCGACTGTCTGCACCGACTAACGGATCGGATTCACCAAATACACGTACGATGCTCGTATCCGATTTTTTGTGATTTCTGATCCAATAGTCGGATCGGAAGCGATCGGATGTGTATGTTTGTTCAAACTAATGTATCACGCGGAAGCCTTCTGATATCAGACTATCGGAGACAAGTATCAGACTTCTATTCTCTTGCGAAGGATGTCTTGCGTACAAAAAGTTACTACGTAAACAGTTACAATGACAATTGCCTGCGTAGTTTATTGATATCCGTCGTTTGCCTGTGTACCTAACTCTTTTGCTGACTGTATCTACGTAGCGAAATATTTGTTTCATGAAACAGACAGACTGGAATTGAAATAATGCGGTCTATGTTTCGTACCTATTTTTGAGTATAAATACTGTATACAATATCTTAAGAATGTACAGAAGACTACATTCTTGAGTCGTTGAATTCCGAGCCAGTTTACGGCACTATTTTAGTCTTCACGAACTTTTGTTTCGTTTAGCTCCCAATAATAAAATAGCTTATTGTCGTAGCCGAAGCACACGTAGCGGCTGTCATGTCGCGCAGCTACGGCGTAGCTCAACGCGAACAAGTTGCTCCTTTCCAAAAACAACTTGGCACGTGCTAAATTAGTTTTAGTATTTTTTGTACCTAAGCCCGAAGGTCTGGCGCCCGTAGTCAAAACAACCTTTTAGCCAAAACATAAATATTGTGAAACGGAGGTCCCGACTTTGTTTTTTTGTGGAAACTTAGTAAGTAATTTATTGGTGTACAGTGAATAAAAAAATGCACGGTATCTACAACTAGGTATACTATTTCTGTTTGTTCAAACTTGATTAATTCTACATTTTGAGATTACTTACTGTTACATTCGATTGAAAATAGGGCTCTTCGCTGTTCAGTCTCTAGATAAGATCATTGGAAGCAACTGTCCCTTTCCCTCCATATCTGTTGTTCCCTTGCGACCTTTCAAATGAATCTCAGATAGTCTTGAATTTGTTAGACGTTAGTTAGCTGGTGAGAAATGTGAAGGACCGTTGATGTAATACATAGATAAGAGCGGTAACGAACGGGCCACTCGCGTGTAAAACTTTACTACAAATGTACAAATGTCGACACTACCGCGACTGAGCACATTTCAATTAAAGAATTATAAAATATATTTTTTTCTACAATGTTAAATATATTATTATTATTAGTAGTAACCCGGAGTTTGGAATTGCGTCTGTTTTAATTCAATAGGCTCGCCGTTTAGTATACGGGACCTAATACCGTCCTGGCGAACTGGGGGTGTACATCATAAAATATATATGTCGCAGGTATATAACGATACCCGGGATTTTGCGGAATCCCCGGCGATACCACGAAATCGGGAATTGGGACAAATATTTCAACATTGTATTACAAAAAGATTTGATAAAATGCTAAACTATATTCAGTGATATGTCGTTTCACTAGACTGATTAGTAAGAAGTCAAAGCTTATTAAGAATAACATTTCGTTTCTAAAATACAACAAAATCTTGAATAAGCTAAACATGTTTTTTTTTTAGATTTAATGGAAACCTAAAATTATTGAGGTTTTACTTGGTTAACAATGAGATTAATAGATTAAAGTTCTCAAAGGGGCCTTTGCGCGTTGGACATGTGTCCCCCGTATGCCTTTCTAAAACACCGGACATCTTCCGCACGGAAGATGCGCCGAGAATATAAAGAGATTAATAAAAAAGTTGCTTTGTACAAAAATCCGATCGATATCGACTTATTTGATATCTTACTATTCTAACAAAAAGAAACGACATATCACTGAAATTAGTAGAGCATTCTGTCCAATCACTAGACTTTTTCAGTAAGTTGCGGTAATCGCTTGGAATATTCAAAAACATCCGGGATTTCGTGGTATGCCTAGGGATTTTGCAAAATCCAGAGTATTGCCATTTCCCTGCGACATATACATAATATATTGTTTATCCTCATGACGTATAATCTTTTCATAGTACTAGCTATTAATAATTTCTTTTTTGTAGTGCTAGTGTAAACATCACGATTCAAGAAGGAATTTTTTACGGTACATTAATTCAGTTAGCTTTGAGACGATTCGTCAAATTAGTTTACATAGAATAAAGGTCACTGAGCATTTTAGGTAGGTACGTGAATTAAAAATGAAATGATTTTGTGAATCACTCTACTGAATTATGTTAATAGTGTAATAATAAATATTTATAGAACAAATAAAATATCTTGATCTAGCACACGAGGTTGTCGGCATGTGGGATGTGGACTCAGCAGTCACTGTCCCGATAGTCGTTACGGTGAATGGCCTAATAGCCAAGAGCCTCGATCAACATCTCATGAGGCTCTCGTTGGACGGCTGGATCAAGGGCTTGATACAGAAAGCAGTACTCCTTGACACGGCTCGCATAGTGAGGAGGTTCCTTTCTCTGGAGCCCTGATTGCCGGCAGCTTGGACCCTGTTCCCGATGCCGGTGGGATACATTTTTTTATATTTTTAAATATTTTTTGTTTTATACAAATATTAAAAAATGTAATTTTATATGTGTATTTAGATGAATAAACGGAATAATATTTATCGTATCAAATATTGATAGACGAAGAAACATTGAAATAAGAAACTTAAAAATTCAAGAAATGTATTAGACTTTTCCCTGCGCAAAACAGTAGTAATCGGTATAGTCGATATAATCGATATTGACAGGTCAACAATTTCCATAGCAAAGTACGTATTAACAATCCGAATTCTCCAAAACTATGTGCCACGCAATGAATATTGTTGTATTATCAAAGTGAAAGCTATTGAAATTACGAATCTGATACGCAATTTAGATTCTTTTGTATAATGCTTCCTCAGTTTTCAATATCATTCGAACGGCGGAAAATCTGCGCGCAAAGCCGCCGGGCAAAACGCTAGTATAAATAATAAGAACAGGCATCCACGTCGGAGACGGAATACCGGCAAAGTTATACTCCCACCAGACACGATTTCTCTCATAATATTATTTGCTGCTGTGACTACGTGACTCGAATTTCACCAGTTACCTGCTTATGACGATATGAAATTTGTTCGCCACAGGAAACTTGCTTATTTACCTTAGAAATTGCAATGCAAGTTATGAAATATGAGATTATTGTACTCTGGTTTTCGTCAACATTGCTTTATTTGGCATTTGTCTTGAGTGTTGTCTGGTAGAATGAGTTTTGTTATACTAAGACCCAATTTCACCATACTCTGTTAGTTATTAATGTCCTGTTAAACATTTTAACAGACTGTTTAACAGTACATTGAAATTGACATTGATAGCTTAACAGAATATTAACAACTAACATTGTATGGTGAAATTGGAGCTTACAATTTTAGTATTTTTTTTGGAATAGTGCTGTAATTTTCGTCAAAACTTAATGTCACTAGTGCCAGGCAAGTGAGTTAATTGATGCTTTTCATTGATATTATTGCAAAAGAAAAATATTTGTGCTGAAAATGGTCTATACATGTTTTTTGCACAAATATTTTAAATTGATTTACGTTCCTCTCTATTCAAATATTCTAAATTGAAATTTGAAAACATTTTCCTAAGCCTCTCGCTGTCCTCATAAATAATAGGCTTGAAGAAGTACTCCATCGAGTATTGTTAATTCTCATATACGGTATCTAGTATACTTATTTTGTATAAAATAATAACATCATCATCGAACAATGCACATACCTAGTAATTAAATCAGGTCGTAATGTGCAATATTGAGGTACCACCATAAAATAAAACCATTTTCTCGCAAATTTACAAGTAGTGTGTTGCCATATTTAATCCAGCACATACGAACATGTATCCGAAACAACCGAGCTTACTCTCGAGGTGTACTTTCAATACAAAATGCATGTGTAGTCTGTTGTCGGGACTTAGACAAAGCGTAGAACAAAAACTTTGAGCTAGCTATGTTTGAGTAACCCAAGTCAGACATTAGGCAAATAAGTTATAGCCTACTAACAGTACTTAAACAAATGTGGGCTGGTTTTATAACAGTGTATCGTTGGAAAAAGTGTGTGTCTATATTTACTTGACCCATATAATGTAAAAGGTTAGTCTGAAAGGGGGTACTAATCCGCGGGCTACTTAAAGTATCATTGATGACTGTTTTAAAGCAAGTGTTGAAATTCAAAATACGATCATTTTTATTTCCACATAAAAATATTTTTAGTTTAGTTTTTTCAAAAATTCTTCATCCGTGCTTTAGTTACGAATTCAGAAAAGTGAGCTTTTGATCTCTCATATATAACCTAAAATGTAAATATAGCTGAGGACAGATAGATTTTAGCGTATTTTTATGAAATCTTTGAACAGCAATTTCTCTGAAACTATTGACTTTTGGGGAAAGTTGTAGAACAAAAGCTATTCATTATTATGGGTACTTTAACACCCTTTCCGATTAGTACCCACTTTTCTACTAACCTTGTTTATCAATAAGCATAATAAAGGATACATTTTCGAACAACGATGATTGTTTACAGTGATTGCTTGTGCCAAAATTTGACGAATAAAAAAAGAAAAGTGAGTTTGTTGGTTACAAGGAAAAGAAAAAATTAAACATGTTCTCATAATTAAATAAGAATAAATTAGTATATCGAAATGTCTCTTTTTTTAAATGTTGTCTTGAAAAATACAGTGGGCACAACTGTGAGATTCACACTCCACCCAACTGGGTGGAGTGTGAATCTATCTTTATACGCATTATATTGTGGGCGTATAAAAATATTGTCATTCCCTGTCGAAGACCTTGGCGGTCGGAATTAAAAGAGCTTTTTCCTGTTGTAGAAATTTCGTCATGTAGTTATGAGGGTATTAAAGTTAATGGAGCCCTCGGCACCGTCGTCTACCTCGCCGAGTTTATGAGTTCATAGGCAGGGTATCTCTGTGGCAACGTTTTATTTGTAAGATATAATTTCCATTTTGGAAGCTTCTCAGAAAATTATTTTTTACAAAAACATAAGCACTTTTTTTTGCTTCTACTACTTAATTCCGTTGATATAAGTTGGGTACTAAATTCAATGTTCAAATGTCACGTATTTTTTGTTTCGCTAGGGTGCCAAGAGACATAAAATAGGTCATAATTAGTCGGAACGCTTTAGTTTTAGTCGACGAAATAAGAAAGCCGAAAATATTAAGACTTCGTTCCGATTTAAATAAATGCGGGTATTTTGAATGAAGATTCGTTACTACTTAATGCTGGTTTTTCAAACGGACTGGCAAATGAGTCGGCATTTGCGAGGCGACGATGGCAATGTCAGCCAGCCAGTAAATTTTCCAGATAAGCACAGCTCTGACGGCTAGGCCAAGCTCGCTCGCTTATTTCATTAAGTTATTTGCTTTGACTTCAACTTGGCTGATGAAATACAAGTCGACAATTTGGAATCTGGAAATATGTACATTAGTATACTGTATTGTATTAATATTATCCGGCTTGTCCTTTATGATATTATAACATTCAGCATTAGATAAACATATTCCCCCTTATTACAAAAGATGGTCTAAGAAAAACCGAGGTTTTAGAATAGCCCCGTCTCTTTTTGTTATATGACATAAGAAAGTGATGGGTATATTTTAAACCTGGGTTTACCTTAGTCTTGGTTTAAACCATCTTTTGTAATAAAGCCCAATATGTTTTACTTTTATTCCACATCCCTCATTTTTTATGTGTTTTCTTGTTCTGGAGACGTAAATGGTAATTTTCATGTACCTATATTGTAATGCTCATTATTTTCCCATTGTTAAATAACTCACGTACCCGTAATAGTCAAGGAAAGTGGCGAAGGTGCAAAAAGTGTGTTGTATTATTCAGCCTTTTTCCCCTCATTCGGATTGATTAATTTGTAGTTCATCTAAGTTTCGCCGAGATTTCCGATTTGCTCCCCCGGTGGTGTAAATTGTGCTAGAAATCCGAAACGGCGTCGTTAGTTCTGCGCGGGGGTTTCCCCTGGGCCAGGTCGGGCAGGGGACGCGGTAACCTTCATAAATCTTTTCCTCGAGCTTCCCGCAACTAACAAGCCGGCAGCGCACTCCCGACCGGCGCGGATCGAACCCCACCGCCACTAAATAACCGTGAAAACTTTCATAATAACACCACTTTAAGTAGATTAAAATACCTAACTGATCATATATTCATATTAATCATATAGTGCCTGAAAGAGGGTCGGCGTTATGTACGTGCTAGTAGTAATTTAATAATCTAAGGGACGTCTCGCCGCGATTCTCTCCTTTATAAATCAGTTTTATCGGGGTGCCTTCGCTGTGGCTTGAAATTATTAGTTCTCTGAATGGGTGTGGCCCTCTTAACTATACACTAGTATCACTAGTCACCCTGAAAAAATCATATTAATAATTGCTTTGAAAATAAATCAAACACTAACAATTTATGATCCTTCCTTCCATCTCGATTTGCCGGAAGGTAACAGTTTATTTTACCACAAAACTCGTATCTGAATTGTAATACGTTTGATGTTTTCATACATCAAACGTACGTTTTTAATACGACATTCTACGAAATTTAATTCGTTCGCTAAATTAAAAATATAATTCTTTTATACGTTTATAAATAATTTCGGTATGAAAATATGAATTCGAACAAAAATGTGTGCTACGATAAAATAAAATCACAGTGGTTGATCTAGATATATCACTCAAGATGTATATCGTATGGAGTAGAGCTGTAGAGCCACAGAACCGCAGTTTCCCACTAGTTTTAGTCACCTTACGACACGTTCTGGTTCGGTGGGGATTAGTTCTTAATACCGTCGTCCTTGTGCCAGTTGAGACGTAAGCCGTAAATACTCCTGTCATAGGGTTGAATCTCGCACAAACGCGAACAAATAAATCTGTGTAGAAAACCTGCTCGGTTGACGACTTGGTAAAATGGTCATTAATCTCTCGACTCTAGATCGAGTCGATTGTTGCGATTGTTTGTTTATAATAATATGGTTTGATTTGTTACTGTGAAACGGATTAGTTTAAATGAAAAGGTTTTAATTAACGTCGTGGTGGCCCGTAGGTAACAGACTTGCTTGTTTATCACCGGATTATGGGTTTAAACCCAGGCATGTACCAATGTGAATTTTTCAATTTCATATTATGTACTTTCTCAGTTAATCTACGACGCCACTGACATACGGTGAAGGAAAAAAACCCCGAGGACACTTGGACTTAATGGCCTGAAATCGCCAACGAGCAGTGGACAAGCGTGGTGATAAATACTTGTTCCTACTCTGTGCGAAAAGAAGCCCTTGCCCAGCAGTGGGGCAGTTACCGTCCGCGATGCCTAAGCTGAGCTTTGCATTTGTGTGAGAATGAATGCAGACGCGTCCTTTGCTCGGTTTAAACCGGTTTATACTGCTTTTTGGCAATCGATTCTATGTGCACTCGCACAAATGCAAAGCTCAGCTTACGCCTCGTCAGTTGTACAGGCTTATAATTATTATTTAAAGATTTAAATTTATCATTCCGTAAATAAAGTTGTAAAATCATTTTGTCTTCACTTTTACAGCTATAAATAACATCTTAAATCACATATCCGCCAGGTTATAAAAAAATACTATAATTCTATTACATTGCGGCAAATTCTTCGACAGTTATTAATGAAATATTGCTCAGAGGTAATCAATCACTGTTGAGTTCCGAAGAATATTTAGAAAAATAAAACTTCAAATTCCTAACTTTCCTCTTTGCGTTTATGAATAAACTTTATTTTATGAATTGGGAATAACTTGATACTTTTAGATCCTTTCTTAAAAGTTTGAGGTAGTCAACTGTCCACTTCTTACTTGAACGCGCCGCTTTTGTTTATGAGTATTTTATTAAATAATATGTTTTTATTGTTTCAGCATCGATGGCGGAGTGTTTGCACGTTGGGGACCGGAGGCTTCGCCCTCTTGTACTGGCGCTTACGACTCGCCGGGGCGCCTACAGCCTTCGCGGCGGCTGATAACCCTGCGTCGCGAGACCCCTCAATTCTTACGCGCCTCTATACTTTTGCTTATCTCCCCGTCTTCAACTTCTTCCTCCTTTTATACCCTTTTCATCTCAGCTTCGATTGGTCGATGGACTCGATACCGAGGATAACGACGTTGTTCGACGCCCGAAATATCACCACTGCGATATTCTACGCCGTCATTTCAAAAGTGACCTGGCGTACACTTACGAATGAATTTAAAAAGCATCAAGATAACTTAATTAGAGATGCAAAGTACTACAAAAAACAGAATTGTAAAATTAAGCACAAATGGAATTATAGTAGCAAGCAGTATAATAGAGGACAAGACTGTTATGAAAGAAAAAGCTATCATGCGCCGCACAAAGAGAATGTATCATCTAAAAAGCTATTGTGTCCGTGCACTGGTTGCAAACATTCACTCACTGATGAGCATACGAGTGTGTGTCGCGCGAGCAACAACAATAACATAACGATGCACAACTCTAGTTGCATTTGTCCGATATCGTCTGCTAAATCCAAGACGAATACTACGCAGAGAAGCGTTTATCGCAGTCCCCAAGTTGCGTTGCTGATGTTCATGGCGTTTATGGTACTGCCATTCGTGCCTGCGACTAATTTACTTTTCTACGTTGGCTTCGTAGTGGCGGAGCGTGTTTTATACATACCGAGTGTTGGTTTCTGTTTATTGCTCGGCTTGGGGGCTGGTGTGTTGACACGAACCTGGCATCGTGGCGAGACGCGGAGCAGGCTGTTTATGTTGGCCCTGCTGGTGACCTTGTCCGCTATGTGCGGTTATACGTTGCGAAGAAACCTTGACTGGCGTGATGAAGAAAGTCTCTTCAGAAGCGCATTGCATATCAATCCGCCAAAAGGTGAGTCCTACATCCGATATTTTTGTTTTTTGCTTTTTGTTAAACAATTTCATGTTACGCGTTAGTATTTGAAAAGGGAGTGGTCGCCACTTGCGACATCGTTCGTACTGTATCGCGACAGTGCGTAGGTCGTGACTAGTTGCTAACCCTCGTTTACGAGCGTTATAGTGACCTATTTTCTCTTCTTACTGCGCGCGGCGGGAGGATGTCGGCTGATGCATTACTATGTATGTATTTTTTAGTGGTCTGTATCCAAATCACCGACGGAGTACTTATGGATATTATTCACACAACACTCTCCGCTAAAAGTTGTGGTCACCTGTATTGTGGGTGTCCTTACATATACAAAATAGCAAACTGAACCAATAGTAGTACCTATAATACACGATAAAATGACTTTATATTTTATCTGAATATAAAATAGAAATGATTTTACGTATAACATTTATTGCACAGATGGTCACATAATTTTAAAGTCCAACAAAGTTTCAATTCCGGGCAGGCCAGTTGTACTAACCGTTACTCAACGTCGCGTCAAAATTTCGCGAGTTCACGGCATAATGTGGGCGCAGGCAAACCAACACTTCCATTTCGTACCTTTCTCAAAAGTTTGTTTGAGTTGCTCCCTCGTTACAGCTCAAAACTAAGACACAATTAATTTGTTTGAGAGACGGCTACAAACTACCTGTCCGCGGCGTGTTAGTTCGTGTAAGTTAGAAAAGAGGTTGTCACGGCACGGCTGCTTGGTTCAGAGTACCTGCCCACTCGGGAGATGGTAATGTATTCACTACTTCCACTCACATTCAGACTCTTGACCTTTCTAGGACGCCATTAAACATGCATGTGCGTCCCGAGGGACGCCGCCCCGGGTTTCTGTTCACATCACAAAGTTTCGCGCAAAGAGAAAAGTTTCGTCTGATGGTTCTCATTTTGTCTCCCTTCACACGACGAATGTTGTTCGACTCAATATGGAATATTATATTAGTTGTGTTTTGTAAAACGATTGATCATGAATATTTTATTGGCTACTTGATCACCATAAGTTCAATAGTACAATTGTGGGTAATTAGTGGATTAATTATTGGATCAGGTCCTTTTTAAATTCAGTTGTAGCTTGATTTTTATAAAAATAAGTTTAGATAGTTACGTAGTTAGAGCAACGCGGTCGATGACAAATCATCGGTGGCTTCGTTGCTTTATGGTTAGGTACATAAAAGTTTATATTATTGACTACTTGATTCGTAGTGAATTGGCCCGAAAACATTTCATTTTCCTCAAACAGATTCATGGTTAACTTGACAGACGTAAAATAATATCAGAACGCAATTGCCAGCATGAAAAACTATTTTTGCCATTATTTACCTGACAAACAAAACAGGCATTCAATATAACGCAAATAGATCCGTACAGCTGGAGGACTTCATAAATAATATTATCAACAGGTCTCCGAAGTCGGTTTGGTAAATATATACTATTGAAAGGAAAGAAACTGTAACTTATTCAGAAACCACAAATAAGATAACGAAATATGCTCCCCTCGCCAGAAAAACAATATTTCACCAAAATTATGACACTTTATCGAAGGGTCTCCGATGTAAAACTATCCAACTTGTTCACGACGGGTCTGTAAGGAAAAAATAAGAGGGCCGAGTTGCTTTTTAAAAGTTTCTATCTAACTTCTTGTATTTTTACGAGATCCGAAATCACTTGTAAAATATTGAGGACGCACATCTCCGCAGCTGTGGCGTAACTTATATTCTCATGGGAATTAAATGCTATAAAAGACAGTACGACAAAAACTAGTTGCTCAAGTCTATAAAGATATGAATTTAGATTGCGTTTAAAAGTGGCAATTTTATCAATTTCCGAAGCTAACTATGTAAGTTACATAAAAAAATTTGTATTACGATTATTTTTACGACGGATTAGATATTTTTGTAGGCATGTAATGTTGCCTAGGTTTTCTGTTTTTTCCCTTTCTTGCGTTTTGTATCAAAAGGGTCAGATTAGGAACCCTTTGTTGTGCCTTAGCTGTCAGTCCTGTCGTCCATCTGTCTGCCAGAGGCTGCTCTTGAACCAAATAAGTTACAGGCTTGAAACTTTAGAAGTAATAACTTGAATATGTATTTCTTGACCCCAAAACGTTTGGTTTACAATTTCATATAAATTTACAAAGGGGAGCTTAATGTTGAAAATCAGTTTTGTAAAGCATTTTTGATCCTTTTCTACATATATATTTGTAGGTATTATATATTATGTATATTGAGGAGCTCGTGGCTAAATAATTACAGCCGCATAGACCGATCTTCCGGGTTAAGCCACGCTTGCCGAGGTTGGTCTGTGGATGGGTGACCATTTACCATAGCGAGTTTCCTCCGTGCCTCGGAAAGCACGTAAAGCCGTTGGTCCCGGCTGTCATTTGTAGATCTTTGACAGTCGTTACTGTTGGTCAGAAGCCAGAAAGTCTGACAACCGGTCTTACCAAGAGTATCGTATTACCCAGTTACTGGGTTGTGGAGGTCTGATAGGCAGTCGCTCCATGTAAAATACGGATATTCAGCTGCATCCGGTTCGACTGGAAGCCGACCCCAACATAGTTGGGAAAAGGCTAGGCAGATATATATATATATTATTATGTATATTAATTAATATTATTATGTATATTAATTAATATTATTATGTATATTAATTAATATTATTATGTATATTAATTAATATTATAATGTATATGTAGGTTATGATTATTCATACATATTTATGTATGCATGTGAATATGTTATCAAGTATTTATTGGGTTATTTAATTTGTGTTTTATATTTATAAGTGTAAATATTATTGGCAAAAATCCCATCGCATCACATACCTACATACTACACGTGGGAGCAAAGAAATCGAGCCACTCCTTTTTTCACGTGTCCTGGTTATTAATTTTGGTTTCATGAATTATATAATTCAAAATACAAAAAACTACCCTCATTGTAAAGGTTATCAAATAACCTTTTAGGTGATATATGTTTAGAATTGACAACATTTCATATTTTTAACCTGCATGTATTATTACGTTATATAAAAGTAAATCCAAATCCAGAGCACCCGTATTTTTCCGTTTTTCGAAATTATGTACTTTTCATTCATAATTTCAATTTTGAAATTCGGCGTATTCTAAAAAGACGTATGCGCCAAATGACGTTATACATACGGTGGAATGGCGATCTAACCTTTGCTTCACTGTGAGCCGTCAAAAAAACTGTTAGTTAGATGTCACTGCCATATAACACTTGTTGTTTAACTTTGACATGTCTTGTTTGACATTAAATGTTTTCATCTAAAGCATTGGAACGCATAGGCAAAGGTAATTCCTCATTCCACCGTTTATGTGACGTCATCACATGTTTTTTGATTTTCATTTTTTTTCTCAGAAATGAGGAAATGAAAAAATTTAAAAAATATGTATTTGAACTCAGGACACGAAAATAAAGAAACGGTATTTTTGTTTTAAGGTCGTGTCAGTTTTGAAATGTTGTCAATTGATCTGTTCCATAATACCAAAGATAATAACAATTATACGAGTACCTACGTGTAAAATATAAAAGGCTCGATTTATTTGCTCCCAAGTATATTTAGTGCACCTACCATGTTTTCTCTTCATCACCCTAAGGTCGACTGGTAAGTCCGCCTCTGTACGAATTTTGTGCGAAAGAATAAATAAATCAATACATTTTTGAAAAGAAAAAGCCTTTGAACACTACAAATGCAGACATAATAATCCTTTCAAAGTAGGTAGCAGTTTTTAATAATATGTTTTGCTAAAGCTTTAAAGCATTTCAAGCACAGGTAATCTCTCTTTTTAGATCAAAAGCCAAGAACTAGGTAGGTACTATTGGAAAACTATTTTTAGATGATTCAATAAAGCTTATAATATTAAAGGCACAATGACAACTTAACTAAAAGGAAGCGAAGAGAATAAAGGCCATATTAGTTTCCTATATCTTCCTTAGTTTTATATATCCCTCGGAAGTGGGTGGATAACTTTTCTGTTTCTGAAAGAATAAGAATCTCTTAATACGTTAGTCGAGATCACTCGTATGGTTTCATAACCTTTGTTGGTTTGTTTATAGATTGTTTTTGACACAATGAATATTATGCTATATTTCTATAGCTACAAAGTCAATATCTCAATAATATTGAAGCTACCAAAACAAGGTTTGTAAAAAATCGTGTTGGTACCTAAACAACTCGTTTATAGAACTCGCAGACAATGTAAACAAACTTTTTCGTAGTTTTTAACGATAAATTATTTTATTTTGTTAAAGAGAAACCAGTTATTTCAAAGAAAGAAGAAGAATTAACGCAATAAAATTACTGTCATTTATTACAAAAAATGCATTCATCATCATCATCATCATTCAGCCGAAAGACGTCCACTGCTGGACATAGGCCTCCCCCAAGCATCGCCACTATCCATGTTGGGGGGGTTTGCCATAATCGCCACGCTTGGCAGGCGGGTTGGCGATCGCAGTATGGTTGTTAAAGTACACAGAGAACGCTGCTGCCCATCTTCTAGTGAATCCCTTAGTCGCTTTTTACCACACCCATGGGAAGAGATGGGGTAATGCTATTCTTTACGTCCGGCACCAAACGGACGAAAGACGAAAAGATGTATTAAAAACCATGATTTAAAATACAGGGTGTTAACGAATTCGTGTAATTCCTTCAAACCACGTGATCTACTGGTGACAAAGATTGACCACAAACGGGAATTATTGAAAACCAACTAACAAAACATTTTGCAAAATATTTTTGGTTTTCTATTTCTGAGTCATTTTTGAGCCTTGAGTTATCTGACTGCAAAGAGCGATATCGCGTTAGTCGTGCCTGCCAGCCGTGTCGTCGCGCTTTCATTAATTTATGCGTGGCATCGAAATGTTCACACAAATAAAATTTATTTTTTGCAAAAAAATAAATTCTTATTTGAGGTGGTTTAGATACGATCGGTTACAAAGCCGCATGAAAAAATAATATTTTTATTTTTTTATTTTTAATCAAGCTAAATCCCGTGCGGTGGTTGTCTACATCAGTAGTAGATCATGTGGTTTTAAGGAATTACACGAATTCGTTAACACCCTGTATACCCATCATTTTTTAACGTCATAATTATAACAAAAAGAGAAGTGGCTATTTTAAAACCTGCATCGAAATTGCGCGTCACATTCATAATTTCAATAGCTTTCATTTTGACAATACAACAATTGCGTGGTACTGGTGGTACATAGTTGTGGAGAAGTCGGATTGTTAATTTATAGGTACGTTACTGGCGAAATTGTTGACTTGTCAAAATCAAAGCCATAGCGATTACCGTACTAAAGCTTTTCGCAATTAGGAAGCTGGGTTTATCAACAATAATAGGCATGTTGACAGCATTAATAAATTGCAAATCTAATTAGTCCGCCAGTTAGAGTTTTGAAAAATCATGGACACGTATTTTTTCTTTTGTTAAATCTATTAATATTTGGAAAGATAAAACGCATCAAAACTCGAGGGTGGGGACCTGTGACGTCAGAAGCAAGTAAAAAGTGTACTTGCTTGTGACGTTTTGCCAATTTTAAATGTGTCGTTTTTCATCAATTTTGGTGTATGTAACAAAAGAAAAAATGTGGGTCAACATTTTTTTGATAATCTAACTGACGGACTAATTAGATTTTTTCAGTCAAATACCCTATTTAATTTGTCGGAAAGGTTTATTGACGAGTAATTCACATCCTATCCTAATCCTAACTAATATTATAAATGCGAAATTAAGTTTGTTTGTTTGTTACCTTTTCACGCCTAAACTACTGAACCGATCATCCTGAAATTTTGCATATACGTTGTCAGGTCAGAAACAGACATAGGGTACCATTCATCCCGAAAAAAAAGTACTGTTCCTGAGAAAAACAACAATAACTTTCATAGATGGCGCCACGTGTCTTTCGAATCATGATTGAATTATATTATAATAGAAACTTTAGTAGTGTGTTAAGAGTTAGAGGAGTAGAGTAGAGTAAGAGGAGCTCGTGGCTAAATAATTACAGCCGCATAGACCGATCTTCCGGGTTAAGCCACGCTTGCCGAGGTTGGTCTGTGGATGGGTGACCATTTACCATAGCGAGTTTCCTCCGTGCCTCGGAAAGCACGTAAAGCCGTTGGTCCCGGCTGTCATTTGTAGATCTTTGACAGTCGTTACTGTTGGTCAGAAGCCAGAAATTCTGACAACCAGTCTTACCAAGAGTATCGTATTACCCAGTTACTGGGTTGTGGAGGTCTGATAGGCAGTCGCTCCGTGTAAAATACTGATATTCAGCTGCATCCGGTTTGACTGGAAGCCGACCCCCCCAACATAGTTGGGAAAAGGCTAGGCAGATGATGAGTAGTGTGTTAAGAGTTTTTTTTAATCTAAATCAACGCGAGCGAAGCCGCGGGCAAAAGCTAGTTTCTCATAAGTATCGGTGCATTATCGAGGACAATCTTTACACGTGGATAAATACAACAGTTATCATTTTCACACCACTCGTATTTAAACATTTATGTAGGTACTACATACATACACGAGAGCATACGTTGCTCATTTAAAATTCCTCCAATGTACAATACGCGTATAAATAATGACATAGTTCCATTGTTAAACATCGCAACTGCTCTGCAATGTATTGTGCACTATCACAGAATACTGTATTTATGTATTTCCTTTTACAATTGTATCTTTAATAAATACTTCCTTTTGTATTTTTTACTTTATTGTTTGCGTGTTTCCCGGTTAAGAATACATCAACTTCTCTTCGAGTTGGTGTCGAGAAGGTGAGAATGTGGAAGGGCATCTCTTACTCTGTAAACTATTAAAAATCCTGTGTTTTTAGGGTTCCGTACCCAAAGGGTAAAACGGGACCCTATTACTAAGGCTCCGCTGTCCGTCTGTCTGTCGGTCTGTCACCAGGCTGTATCTAATGAACCGTGATAGTTAGACAGTTGAAATTTTCACAGATGATGTATTTCTGTTGCCGCTATAACAAAATATACCTACTAAAAAACATAATTAAAAAAATATTTAAGGGGGCTCCCATACAACAGACGTGATTTTTTTGCTCGTTATTGATAACGGCAAGAGGTAGACGCTTGAAATATTCACAGAATATTTAGTTATATATTCAATTTAAAAATAAATAACTAAATTAAAATAAAACAAATATTTAAGGGGGGCTCCCATACAACAGACATGATTTTTTTGCCGTTTTGATAGATAATAGTACGGAACCCTTCGTGCGCGAGTCCGACTCGTACTTGGCCGGTTTTAAATAGAAACCGCAGCACTTATTTTAAATTTATTCTATACTAGAGGTCTCTTGCGGGTTCGCCCGCGTGGATGTTGTTTATCGCGTACTAGTTTTTTGCAGCAGCTTCGCTCGCCAATGACAATTAACTCTTAACACACTACGAAAGTTTCTATAATATATATATAATGTGAACGTATCTCTTTTAGAAAATAAAACATGTGTTTCTCTGCTACGAAAGAAACGACATTTAATGTCTTTTCCTCTCTTTAACAATCTATTTTTATAATATTGTTTGCACTTACGTTATTCAACCATCAAATCGCATCTTCAACATTTTCTTTCTTGACAGTTGAGCTGTCACACAGAGCGCGTCAAATTAATTCAATTAAAGAAAAAGTATTTTTAATTCTAATTCAATCATGATTTGAAAGACACGTGGCGCCATTTATCATCATTATTGTTGTTATCTTCGGGAACAATACTTTTTTTTGGGATAAAAGGTACTCTATGTCCGTCTCTGTACACCTGCCAACGTATATGCAAAATTTCAGGATGATCGGTTCAATGGTTTAGGCGTGAAAAGGTAACAAACAAACAAACTTACTTTCGCATTTATAATATTAGTTAGGAAGTTAGGATTAGGATTCCGCGTTTTTCAGGATAAAAGTAGCTTATGTTCTTCTCCGGGTTCCAGACCATCTCTGTACCGTGTTTCAACAAAATCGGTTCAGTAGTTTAGTCGTGATGAGGTGACAGATAGGAGTTACTTTCGTATTTATAATAGGTATAACTATTCGATTTTAACTTCATTGAATAATAAATATGTAATTTTAACTACACTCTTGCCGGGTTAACAGATTAAAAAAGAGTATTATAGCACCTTGTGATAGAGTCTGTTTGGGGAAGTACCTCCATACCTAATTCTGCCGCTAAAACAGACACATGAGATTTTTCGACTTGTCTCTAAAGTAACGCATCAGCAATGTTTTTGGTGTTGTACCTTGGTGTTATCATCTGGAGGGCCTTCGGTATGCTATCCAAAATATTAAATTTAAAAAATGACAAGAGTGTAGGCAGAAGTATTCTCCGGTGCGTTAGTAACATACTGCGATCACCACTGTGTATATCAAACGAAGTGATTATGGCAATAGTCTCCTATGACGTCATAGCGGTCATAAGTAGGCCCATGTAAATCACAGTTTACAAGCTGATATATGTCGTGTACGTATTTACAAGTTTAGTCGGAAAGGGGGTACTAATCCGTAGGCCACTTAAAGTATCACTGATGACTGTCTTAAAGCAAGTGTTAAAATTTCAAAATTCGGTATTTATTTTTTTAACGCATTTTTTTTTTATTTTAAATTTTTTTATATTCTTCGTCCCTGCATTAATTACAAATTCAGAAAATGGTGCTTCTAATTCATGACTCCAAATATGACATAAAACGTAAACACAGCTGATCATAACTGGGGATAGACAGATTTTAGCGCTTTTTTTGAGATCTTTGATCACCTATTTCTCTTAAACTATTGACTTTTGGAAAAAGTTGTAGAACAACAGTTATGCATTATCATGGATACTTTAACCCCCTTTCGGATTAGTACCCCCTTTCGGATTAGTACCCCCTTTCTGACTAACCTTGTATAATTAAAACGTAGGCATAAAAAAATCGGGTTAATTTCAAATAAGTACCTACGTTTAATTGGAAATAACAGGGTTTCTCATTGAAATCGACTGCTGAAGAGCTAATAAGTACCTACCTACGCAGTTTGGTAATTAAGTACGGTCTTGGGCACCGGCTTACGACCTACATTGAGGTTCTATTATTATTTATGTCGGTCACAGTTTAAACTACATAGGATTTGATGGTGCGTAGGTTTGAATTATTACTAACTGTTAATATAAAGGTATTATTAAGTAGTGTACCTATTAGTGATATTAGATTGTTTTACTTTTCGGGTCACATTCGACTCGCAGGGAACCGACGGCGGATACCTATTTAAAAATGTCATGTATACAAGATTAGTCTGAAAGGGGGTACTAATCCGCGGGCTACTTAGAGCGATTACGCACTGCATCCGATCCGAATCCGTGAAAATACGGATATAAAAATCTCGGACCGAATTCGGATATTGCTTTACGCACTGCATCCGATCCGAATCCGTGAAAATACCGATCTAGAGTAAAAATCTCGGACCGAATTCGGATGTTGCTTACGCACTATTCCGATCTCTGATTCAAATTCAAATAATTCAGGGGCCATCTTTGGTATATCCGTTTGGCGTCTGATTTGAATCCGAGGTAATGCGAAAGCGTTCATACAAACGGTACTACGGCAACTTCGGTCCGTCAATTGTTCTTCCGGATTAGAAAATCACGGATGACGGATGCCGGATGTAGTTCCCGATGAAGACCCCGACGATCCCTTACCCCCCATCACCGTAGACGAGGTCCACACGATAGTGAGGAATCTCAAACCTAGGAAAGCCCCCGGCTCAGACGGTATCACCAATAAGGTGATCAAACACTTTTCCGCCCCGCTCATAGTTCTCATGACCGCCATCTTCAATGGCGCTCTGAGTAATAACATCTTTCCGCAAGCTTGGAAACAAGCCACCGTTATCGGTATCCCCAAACCCGGCAAACCCAAGAGTGAGCCCACTAGTTATCGCCCCATTAGTCTTCTCAATGTAATTGGGAAAATCTATGAGCGTCTCATTTATATCCGTTTAAAGGATTTCGCTGACTCCCGTAAACTCATCCCCGACGAACAGTTCGGTTTTCGAACCCAGCACTGTTGCATTCGACAATTGCACCGCATTGTCGAACACATTAGCTCCCGTTTTATGCGCTCGTACAAAACGGGCATGCTCTTCTTCGACGTAGCGAAAGCCTTCGACAAGGTCTGGCACAACGGTTTATTATACAAACTGTACCAATTCAACGTGCCGGACCGTCTCGTGCTCATCATTCGAGACTTTCTGTCGGATCGCTCCTTCCGCTATCGCCTAGAAGGCACCCTCTCGTCCCCTCACCCCATTCGCGCAGGAGTCCCTCAGGGCTCCGTGCTATCGCCCCTTCTGTTCACGCTGTACACCAGCGACATTCCCAAACGTGGCTTGGCCAAGTTGGCTCTCTTCGCCGACGACACGGCTATCTACTATTCCGGTAGGAGTCTCGATAGCATCTCTCGAACCCTTCAAACCGCAGCCGACGCCCTCGGGGTCTGGTTCCGGAAATGGAGAATAGAGGTGAATCCCGAAAAGAGCGCAGCCGTTCTTTTCGAGAGACACGGTGATTCCCACACCCACATCCGTCCCGTCCTCATGTTCGGCAAACAGATCCCTTGGGAGATGAAAGCCAAATACCTGGGGGTTATCCTCGATCACCATCTGAGTTTCCGAGACCACATCAAAGCGGTGCGCGCTCGCGCCGCTTTCGCTGTCGGTCGCCTCCACCCCATCCTTAGAACGCGCAGTAAATTGTCACTTAGAAATAAGCTGAGAATCTACGTGACGTGCATCCGCCCCATCTTGACTTACGCTAGCGTCGTGTTCGCACACGTTAAGCCTTGTCGCTTTAAATCCTTCCAAACCCTCCAGAATCGAGTGTTGCGCAGAGCCGCGGCTGCCCCGTGGTTCATGCGTAACGTCCAACTCCATCTCGATCTAAAAATGCCAACCATCAGGCAATACCTCAAACGCATTTCCAAGCGTTACTTCGACACTGCCCCCCGCCATCCGAACCCCCTAGTCGCCGCAGCGGCCGACTACAGTCCCTCTCTCATAAGTAAAGTTCGCCGTCCCAGGCACACACTTTTAGAACCCGATGACGAAATAACCCTCCTCCAGGAGGCGAGTAAATCGACCAGCACATTACACAACAAACGCCGCCGTCCGGCATACCGTCCTCGCCGACGAGGCCCGTCGCGACGTCCCACCGCCGCCGGTCACGATCCACCGAGCTCTCCCGTCGTAGAGCCGGTCGTCTCTTCAGACTCCGCAGTCACCCCGATAATTCAGCCCTCATCAAGCTGTCTCCCCCCCCCCCCTATGTCCACGCCAGCAACGCCCTAAGCCGAGGTCCGAGTCCCACTAGGGGTCGCCCTTAGTGCTGTTGTTGCAGGTAGTCATGATGTTAGTGTAGTACAAGTAGTTAGCTTAGGTTAAGTATTTTACTTCCCCCCCATTGGCTGGAGACCCTTCAGGTCTCGCCAATAACTGCCCGGTTACGTAGAAACCGTCCCCTAGGACGACCTACTGCAGTCCAATAGAAAAAAAAAAAAAAAAAAAATGCCGGATGTAGTGCGTAAGCTACCATGCAAATAGTTCTATGGCTACTTCGGTCCGTCAATTGTTCTTCCGAATTAGAAGCTCACGGATGACGGATAGAAATCGGATGACGGATGCCGCCGGATGTAGTGCGTAAACTACCATACAAATAGTTCTATGGCTACTTCGGAACGTATTTTCACGGATTCGGATCGGATGCAGTGCGTAACCGCTGAAGTAACACTGATGACTCTTTTAAAGCAAGTGTTAAAATTTCAAAATTCAGTCATTTTATTTCCATGCAAAATGATTTTTAATTTAGTTTTTTGAAAAATTCTTTATCTCTGGTTTAGTTACGAATTCAGAAAATGGAGCTTCTTATCCAGGACTCCAAATATGACCAAAAATGTATAAACAGCTGATCACAGCTGAGGATACATAAGGTTTTAGGGTTTTAGGATGTTTTTTATCAAATCTTTGAACAGCTATTTCTCTGAAACCAATGACTTTTGGGAAAAGCGGTAGAACGAAAGTTATTCGTTATTATGGGTTCTTTAACATCCTTTTGGATTAGTAGCCCCTTTCCGATTAACCTTGTATATTTGGGACATATTTAAACAGACAAGTGAGCGCAATATCATAAAATTGTTTTTATCGTACAGCAGGTACGTGCTGAACTTCCCATCCGCTCGCCGTAATAACTTTCGCCTTTTACTAAACCTACGTGAAGGCTAGGGGTTGCAAATTTTTGGCAGAGATAAAAGCTCCCCGGCAGCCCCACAGATAATTATGATAGACCACAGATTGAGTATCCCTTTCCCAGATATTAGTTAGAACTACAGCTTTATTTAGAGCTCTAACAACCTTCAATATTTAGGTTGGAAAGCGTGTTAGATTTGAGAAATAATAAATCAAGCCACAAATTTATTTATTGGCCACGTGACCAAACTTCTCATTTTATAACTAAGCAACGGGAAAATGAGATAACCTCTAATCTCAGATTACAAAACAAAAGGCAGATAGACTGTACTGAACCATAATGTGAGGCACGTCTGTAGACATGTGTGCCTGACAGCACTATAAGAACACGTTGCCTCTTTGTGCGTGTACGGTTGCCATGATAATGACAAAATTCCCATAATATTTCATTATATTGAATAAACAATTTACTGTCTCCGAAAAATGCAGATACATACAGAGTTATACATACAGTGGTGGACATATAATTAGAAACACCAAATGTGACTTTTATTTTTAGTACAAATTAACTTGATAATTAATGTTTTACGTATCATAGAGGGCTTATACCTATTTATCTATAATGTATCCACATCATGAAGTATTAGTATGTTAGTTTTGGAAATATCATACAACCGATTATGTAAAAACTGGTATACTTTATAAAATAAAATGAAGCAGCACAACGTACTAAGGTGGACAACTAATTAGAAACAGACAAAAAAACATTAACATAAATATGAACAAAGGTAACGAAACAATAAATAATGAAGTTAAATGGTACAAACGTTTTATAATAAACAATTAATGTTTGGTTGGGAAGCCTCTGCTGTCGATTACAGCTCTACAACGACGTGGCATTGATTCTATCAATGTTTCATACATTTCCAGGGAATTTTTCTCCAAGCTTCTACAAATGCGTCTTAAAGATGTTGTAGTATGATACTAGTAGTAGTACGATATTAGTGATATGTTTATTGGACAATGTTTTCTTTACAATGTACCACAAACTTAGATTTGATTCAAATCTGGACTATTTGCAGACCTCTCTAACACCAATACTAATTAGTCTCTTAGAAATGCTTTAACTTTGTTTCTTTGGTTTGGATTATTGTAGTGTCGGTATTATGCAGTCTACACACCAAACCCGGCGACCCGCCGTCATGAGTCGTCGGCTTTTTTGTCGGCGGGTTAGTCGGCGACTTCACATCTCGTTCAAGTAGTAAAATTTTGTCGGCGGCACGAAATCAGTAACTTTTTTGGTAGTTAGTGACTGCCGCGTGTAGGAAAGTGACGTGTGTTGTGTTTCTCGAATTATTCAGCCTACATTTATCTAAACATGGATAGTGATACTGATCTAATAAAAGCGGCACAAAATTGCAAAAAAAACACTAACGTCACTATAGCTCGAGTGTCGGCGGGAAAATGAGCGCGTACGCAAGTCGCAGACATGCCGCCGACATGTTACCAGAAGTCGCCGGGCGACACGCGCGGGTGCAAGTCGCCGACATGATTCTTTTGAAATAAAGCCGTCGACATCAAGCCGCCGAGCTGTGTCGGCGGGTCGGCGGCTTTGGTGTGTAGACTCCTTTAGAGTGGTCTGCAAATAGTCCAGATTTGAATCAAATCTAAGTTTGTGGTACATTGTAAAGAAAACATTGTCCAATAAACATATCACTAATATCGTACTACTACTAGTATCATAGTACAACGACTTTAAGACGCATTTGTAGAAGCTTGGAGAAAAATTCCTTGGAAACGTATGAAACATTGATAGAATCAATGCCACGTCGTTGTAGAGCTGTAATCGACAGCAGAGGCTTCCCAACCAAACATTAATTGTTTATTATGAAACGTTTGTACCATTTAATTTAATTATTTATTGTTTCGTTACCTTTGTTCATATTTATGTTAACGTTTTTTTTTCTGTTTCTAATTAGTTGTCCACCTTAGTACGTTGTGCTGCTTCATTTTATTTTATAAAGTATACCAGTTTTTACATAATCGGTTGTATGATATTTCCAAAACTAACATACTAATACTTCATGATGTGGATACATTATAGATAAATAGGTATAAGCCCTCTATGATACGTAAAACATTAATTATCAAGTTAATTTGTACTAAAAATAAAAGTCACACTTGGTGTTTCTAATTATATGTCCACCACTGTATGTATATAAAGTGAATCTCTGCCGTTGAGTCAGATTGTATTTTAATGCAAGTACCTACTTTAGAAATTTACTAATCTCAGATTACAGAATAGAAGATGATAAATAGAAATATTTTGTGGATTTATGGCAGTCATTTAGTATAGTCGTGAATGGTTGTAATTATGTTTTTGATAGCTATATTTACTTTATGTTGGCAAATCGACTGACGTACATGATTATTATTAGAGGCAGACAATACATTAAGTAGTTTTAGTTACGAAGACACATACAAACGGACACACATACCTACAAACATACCAACCAAAAAACGCGATAAATAAAACACTATAATCGAAATAAATATTTTTGTAAATCGTTATTCCTGTATTCTTTACTTATTTCCTAACTTAGGGGGTAAATGGTTTCAATATAAACAAGCAACACTGAATGATTTTTGTTAAGGTTTTGTGTTCCAAGATGTCACTAATAATAATCACGTAAAATAATATCCAAATAGATAAATAATCAATAAAACCTATGAAAAGATACTCCATCTTCTTTATTTTGTTTTTAGGAACAGTTTTTGCAATGTTTATAAACGCAAGATGGCATTACTATCATAAATATTAAAATTATCGATGACGTCCTAACAATGCGGCGCTTCGTGTCATACTGACTCGAGATTGTATTCGCTTTTGAATTTGTATTTGCTTTTTTGGCCGCACTCACGTTGTTCCTGTCACTCTATCTGCCTTCTGTTTTATAATCTGAGCCTCTAATAAACTAATTCGACTTTTTTACAACGCCAACTAAATTTTTGGGCACCCCGACACGGATAGGTTAGGTTCGAAGGGGATGACGGGGGGTAGAGTGAGCGAGCAAAGCGAGCGAACGAAGCCCCCGTCATCCCCTTCGTGTTAGGTTACTTTAAACCCTGCAGACAGAAATAGGAGCCGCGCGCAGCGGGGCTCCGTCGACTCTTTTTGTTTTTCATTTGTTTTTATTGTGAAAATAAAAGTGGGTGACGAACAGTGGCTTTTATAGAAGATAACTAGTGGCTAAGATAGTATCATTCAGACGCTCGTTAAATGTGGCTGACTTAGTAATTTAAAAGCCAATGTAGATTTTTAGAGGCGAATAATGCTATTAAAAAGAAGTCTGTTTAATTAGCACCCGTTAGATTTTACTTATTTAAATTTTTATTTAGGTTAGAACTGCTACATTTCTTACCTAGTACCTAATTCTTGTTTTTTCATTAGAGCATGATGATCTCTCACGTATTATATGCATAGCTCGCCGAAAACGGTAAAGCCTACTATTCAATATACGAGCCCATTTGCCGGATTTGTCGCTGGCGACAAGTCCGCGGACAAAGCGTGAATGTTAAGCCCACCATAACATTCACTGACATTCACACGCAGATTTGTCCGTGGACTTGTCGCCAGCGACAAATCCAGCGGATGGGCGCGCGTTTGAATGGTGGCCTTTATAGTCTCCAGCTAGCCTAACATACATAACGCAAGATAATTTTGTCGTCCAATTACGAGTATCTCGTGGCGAGACGAGATATTATAATATGGCTTATTTCGTCTCAGCACGAAAAAATGCATCGTGTGTCCGGCTGAAGATACTTTTCCATTGGATAGAATACAATTTCAAAATACAAACAAAAAAATCCATAAAGTCTTTGACTGACTCGATGATCGATACCAGGACCTTGGATATGGACTCGATATGACCTTTGTTGCTACGGAGTGTTAATGACTTCGTGTAAATATGCTTAAATTATTATCTATCTATCTTATCTATTTATTTATTGGTGTCGGTATTGTCCGTGGTATCACTATGGTTCTATCTGAAATTCAGCGCTGCGACATTCTGTTTTTTTTTAAATGTCGCAACATTATGATGAGATAGGAACCCTTTTTAGCCTCGTGCACGTAGCTTAATTTTTTTCCTTTTTTTTCTTTTTGTTTGAATATTATTTTTGTGTCTGTAACTGCCTGTGTGAGTCTAAAATAAATATTTTTTCTTTCTTTCTTTCTTTTCTAATTCATTATAACTACATGATCTATTACTGGTACAGATTGACGCACGCGGTTCGAAGCAATTACTAGAATTCGGATAAACCCTGTATTATCAAATACCCAAATATTTCCTAAATACGTACATATTTAATTTATGATACAGGTACGAACCCTAAAATTGTGTAAAATGTTCTTTAAAATAAATATATTATGCTTTACTAACCTCGTACGACAATTTATATTATCAGTCGAATGCTAGGCAGGTACTGACTGTAGTACAATGTCCACAAATGGCAGCGGCGGGCTTTGTTTATGATGCGCTCAGCACGCAAATTCGAAAGCTCTGCGACGCTCGCTGAAGCACGTCGTTTTCAGCCGAGCCGGGATGCCTCGCGGGACATTCACTGCTAACTTTGAGCTCACAACAAGCATGCCTCGTTTATGCACCAGCTGAGTATTAATAGAATTTGACTTCGCAGAATTTAGTAAGATGTTGCCTTGAACATAAAAATATCGTTGTTTTTAACCGACTTCAAAAAGGAGGAGGTTCTCAACTCGGTTGTATTTTTTTTTTTTTATGTTTTTTTTTATTTTTATGTTTGTTACCTCATATCTCCGTCATTTAAGAACCGATTTGAAAAATTCTTTTTGTGTTCGAAAGGGCATACTTCCCGATTGGTCCCATATGAATTTTGTTATGATTAGACCATGAGCTTCAGAGATATGGAACGGAACTTCTCATCGGATCAAAGCAAAATTCTCAAATTACTAATATTGCTTTGTTTATATTTGTTGTTGAGAACTGACTACTGGAAAAGAGGAGGGGTGCGTGTCGTTAAATTTATGGCACTAAAACGTATTAAATAAAAAATAAAATTTAAAAAAAAAGTAAAAACCGACTTCAAAGAAAAACTAAAAGGAGTAAAATAATTACCATAATGTAAAATTAACAGTTTCAGAAGTCGGTGCAACTATACACTGAAACAAATAAAAGCCACCGACTTCTGAAACTGTTAATTTTACATTATGGTAATTATTTTACTCCTTTTAGTTTTTCTTTGAAGTCGGTTTTTACTTTTTTTTAAAGTTTATTTTTTTGTATTGTGCTGATCCAGTAATGTAACAATGAAAGATATTCAAAACATCGTTCGCTAACCTAAATGTAATTCTATCTTGTTTGTTAAGTCTTGTATGCTCTAGGTTTAGTTAAAAATATAATCCTAACTTACTAACTTTATATTAATATTAAATATTATTAATTAATTAATATTATAAACTCGAAAGTAAGTTTGTTTGTTTGTTACCTTTTCACGCCTAAGCCACTGAACCGATCATCCTGAAATTTTGCCTATAAGTTGTCAGGTATACAGAGACGGACCTAGGCTACCTTTCATCCTAAGAAAAAGTATTGTTCCCGAGGAAAACAACAATAACGATAATAGATAGCGCCACGAGTCTTTCGAATCATGATTGAATTATATTATTATAGAAACTTTAGTAGTGTGTTAAGAGTTTTTTTAACGTGAGCGAAGCCGCAGGCTAAAGCTAGTAAATAAATATTAGCCTGTAACTGTCTCACTACATTGCAAATGCCTCTTCTCACACAGAGAAGGAACGAGCATTGATCACAACGCTTGCTCACTGCGGGTTGGCGATTTGAGATTACTAAGTCCAGATTTCTTCACGATGTTTTCATTGACCGTATGTCAGTGGCGTTTTAGATTAACTAAGAAAGTATATAATATAACATTGAAAAAAAAAATTGGTACATACCTGGGTTTGAACCCGCAAACCGGTGCTTAACAAGCGGGTCTGCATCCTCCGGGCCACCACGACACAAGGTTAAGTTAGTATACCGAAATCAAACTAGCACGAATCAATTAAGTAAAAGCTGTTTATAATATAAACACCATTAGTAGACTAATTTTAATGTAATATTTATTTTATTCAGGTCAAATGTGTTTGTTTAAGTAATCGTTACCCTTATGCCTTGTTGATTCGTTTCCTTGAACTAAACTAATAAAATCACAGTAAAGTATAAACAAACTAATGTAAATAGGAAAAATTGGTTGTAACGTAATGGTCTTGAAAGTTGTGGAACATTTCTTGTTATTTATTCATTGACAAGGTAGGAGTCAAGGATAATGTATGCCCTACAAACAACTGTTGGATTTAATTATTCAAGTAATTGGCTTCAAGTAAACCATGTAAATTAAATACTTTGAGCCTGCTGGCCTAACTCGTTGGTTGGTAGTACTTAAAGAGATTGCGTTGTACGTTATGAGTTACTAAAGGTGGCCCATTCCTATAATTTACCGGTTAAAACTTGGCTCTCGTATTTTTAACAATAATAGGGCATTTGACTGAAAAAATCTAATTAGTCCGTCAGTTAGATTATCAAAAAATATTTGACCTGTTCTGTTTCTTTTGTTACGTAAACCAAAATTGACGAGGATACGACACTTTTAAAATTGGCAAAACGTCACAAGCAAGTACAATTTGTACTAAACTTGCTTCTGACGTCACAAGCCCCCAATCTCGAGTTTCGATGCGTTTTATCTTTCCAAATATGCATAGATTCAACAAAATAAAAAAATACGTGTCCATTATTTTTCAAAACTCTAACTTGCGGACTAATTAGATTTGCAATTAATTGATGCTGTCAACATGCCTATTAAGCAAATATTTTTACGTAGTAGACCCTCCCATACGTTAGTAGCTATCATATGTAAAATTAACTTATGAGTCTATTAAAGAGTATTTACCCAGGTTGATCATAAAAATGATACCATTTGGTAACCACAACGATTAGTTTTTGGCCACAGAAACCGGGCATTCGTGATTATTGTTTGTTTATTTATAGTAATATTTTTATGATGAGTTACAGCGGTTACGCACTGCATCCGATCCGAATCCGTGAAAATACGTTCCGAAGTAGCCATAGAACTATTTGTATGGTAGTTTACGCACTACATCCGGCATCCGTCATCCGATTTCTATCCGTCATCCGTGAGTTTCTAATTCGGAAGAACAATTGACGGACCGAAGTAGCCATAGAACTATTTGTATGGTAGCTTACGCACTACATCCGGCATCCGTCATCCGTGAGTTTCTAATTCGGAAGAACAATTGACGGATCGAAGTAGCCGTAGTACTGAATTATTTGAATCAGAGATCGGAATAGTGCGTAAGCAACATCCGAACTCGGTCCGAGATTTTTACTCTAGATCGGTATTTTCACGGATTCGGATCGGATGCAGTGCGTAAAGCAATATCCGAATTCTGTCCGAGTTTTTTATATCCGAATTTTCACGGATTCGGATCGGATGCAGTGCGTAATCGCTCTTAGTATTTTCATAATAGATCCATCAAATTTATGTTATGTTATTGCTGATTATGTACAGGGTGTCCCAAAACTGAACGTCACGCCGGGAACAAACGATAGGGCAGTTTATAACAGTTCAGAAAAATAAATAAAAGTTAAACGGTTTTCGAGTTTCAAAGTTACCATGAATAAAATTTTTCGTCATAAATCTGATAGATAAATAGATAAGACATTTATTTGGCACACATAAAGAAAACGCAACACACAAAAGCAAAAAAACATAATACTAGAAAATATAAATATAAAGGCATTTGGTTGTCCTTATCAGAAGCAGTCATCGTACTATGCGTGGGTTTGCGGGCGAGGAGAAGCAAATTAAAGTCTTTGATATCAATTACAAGTTATACTTTGACAAACACAAATAAAATGATGCACAAAGGTAGACGACGTTCCACCGAGTACGTGGGGCGCAAGCGCACGTGCATTCAATCCCAATCACTTTAGTTATCTTTGTGTTGTTCTGTTTGTTACCTATATATTTATCGTATTTAATAATGATCACCATTAATAATCAACACCGGGTTTTTTTTCGATTGCTCAGACGTTATCTGTCAAGGTTTTTGCGGGCCGCCTCCCCAGTCCCCGGTGTTACGTCAAGTCGACATTGACCGCTGTCATCTGGTAGATGTCATTCGTCCAGGAATCAATTAAGTTTGGCGTCGTCAAGCCAATTCTCTCGACGCGCCGTCAAATATTAAAACAAAAACACATTAAAAGTAAAAGACAGAATATGGTATCTGACAGTAAGTAGTCAGACAAAATAGTAATTAAAAATGTACAACAATTTGGTATTATTTTAAAGAAAGTATAGGAAGAACACGGTATGTGAAATGCTTAATATATTTATAATACTTTCGAGATTTGCAATAAAAAAACAACAGTCAAACACCCCATTATGGCAATCTGTGGCAGTAGTGCCAAACTACCTACCGACATAAAAACCAATCAATTTGAAAAAAAAGAAAAAATAAGTGCGGTGTGTGTCTCTAAGCTGCACCAAATGGGAGTCCAACTCAGCATGTGCCAGGCAAATATACCTGACGCTGGTATTCTGCTGGATCACAGTAAATCTAACCAATAAATGTTTTTTTTTTTAAGTTAAATATTTTTTGGTTTTGTTTCTGATCATTCATAAACTACCCTTTCATTTGTTCCCGGCCTGACTTTGAGTTTTAGGACACTCTCTACTACTTACTCTCTTCTACTAACTTACACTGCTGCGTGCTAAACAAGCGGTTCAGTCTGTTAAGTGCTTGCTTAGTTCCGTAATTAAGTTAATGCAGAACATCCACTATAATGCATTAGCCACAAAACAGAATCATGTGAGGATCAGATATACACACAAATATTACTGCCACAAAAGTTCCTTGGCTATTTGTAGGTCTTAAAAATATTAGCTCTGGTGCTGAATCAAATTGTAAAGCCTCTTGCCACTCAGCGTTCTATGTTTAGAACAGAAACTTATTGATTACAGCGTAAATTAATTAAGCTTATTAGAACTTATTTTTATTGAAATACACATGAAAAGGTATTTCAGGATGATTTTTATTACTTTTTTCTTAAGTTTCAAGCTTACAAAAACAATAAATGTAAATTAAAAAACAAAATAAATATAAAAAACACCCATAGGCAGCGGGTTATGAATCTATGATGTTTTTTTTTATTATTTCTTTTATGTTTCAAGCATTAACAATCGATGTAAAATTAAAAAAACAATTTAAAAAAGTGTCTCCCGCATGCTGGGGGTTATGATAGAGTTTTATAAAAGTAATAAGTCACTATTGCACGCATCACGGGATATACGGGACGTTTTTGCATAAAATATACTGCAACATGCTTGAATTTGGTTACACATGAACTGATCTAGGTCTTGAACTCAATTTTAGCTGAGATTTTTGTTTTAAACAACACACCTTTACAACGCTGCGCGACGACGAACTCGCTTTTATTGCAGTCACAAAATAGAGAAGCTTTTCTTTTAAAAGATACTTATAAACAGGTACTCCTATTTTCGGTAGGTACTCCTCAGATAAAAGAAGCTCTCCTTATTCAAGCACTAGTTTCCTCGTCGCTTTCAAAGCTAGATCCTCTTTAAACAACTCGTTTTACTTAATTAACGTTCAGGTACACCGTTACAGTGTAATTTAAAATAATAACAACAGTTTACGTTGTAATATTAAGTGGTGATAGTTGAATCTCGTCCAATTTGAAGTGGCTTTTATTTCTCCTTTTATCTTTTAGCAACATGACCTAAAGGCTAACTGGATCCAATTTGCCGCTGGCGGGTCCATTCGAAACTGGCCAATCACAAGGCGCCTCCTATTACTCGAATTGGTCGGAACAAGGGACGCCGAGGTGATCTAATCGGCTAACGCTGGATTTATCCAATACACCTTTTGCAGTGATAACTGATCTATCGAATTGTGCATAGTAAATTAACACTGTGACCATCACGCAGAATATTCAATTAAGTTGATGCTTGTTTGGGTTAAGCTACGTAGTTATAATGTCAGTACTCGCGCAGCTTAACTTGGAGTTAATGCAATTAATGAGATTGCTTGCGTTGTTGTTGGTATTAATGAAGTTAATAATAACATCACGATTGTAGAAAGTGATTTTGTCTTTGGTAAGTCCAGCAGTTTCAATATAATTTTTCCGCTCATGGAAAGTTCTAGAATGACGGAGTGTTTGCGGTTTGTGTTTTCAGTCAGGGATTAAAAATCATTGCACCTAACCACTTATCTGTCTGTAATTTGTGTAGACAAATAAACTCTTATATGGTAGAGAGTTTGAATCATACTATGTTAGTCGGAGAGACGGAACTAATCCGAAACTTTGTTACAGTACCCATAATAATAATAACTAACTAGAATAACTTTTGTTTTACAACTTACCCCAAAAGTCATTAGTTTAAGAGAATAGCTGTTCAAATATTTTATGAAAAATACGCAAAAAATCAATCTATCCTCCGCTATGATCAGCTGTGTTTTCAGGGCATATTTGGGGCCATGGATTAGAAGCTCCATTTCTTGAATTTCTCATTAAAGAAGGGACGAAGAATTTTTATAAAACTAAAGTAAAAAATATTTTACATGGAAATGAAAATTATCGAATTTGAAATTTAACACTTGCTTTAAAACAGTTATCTTATCAGTGATACTTTAAGTGGCCTGCGGGTTAGCTCCCCCTTTCCGACAAACCTTGTATATTAAATACTAGCTTTTGCCCGCAGCTTCGCTTGCGTGAAATTTTGAACCCTTACAGCGGTTACGCACTGCATCCGATCCGAATCCGTGAAAATACGTTCCGAAGTAGCCATAGAACTATTTGTATGGTAGTTTACGTACTACATCCGGCATCCGTCATCCGATTTCTATCCGTCATCCGTGAGTTTCTAATTCAGGAGAACAATTGACGGACCGAAGTAGCCGTAGTACTGTTTGTATGAACGCTTTCGCATGGGATGCAGTGCGTAATCGCTCTTAAGCCTACCCTTAATTTTAAACCTGTTAAGTGACGACTTTCCATACAATTTTTCATCCCCTATTTAACTCCCTTAAGCGTTGAATTTCGAAAAATCCTTCCTTATTCCTTGTCTACATTATAAAGGAAACGTCTGTGCAAAATTTCAGCTTTCTAGGTCCAAGGGTTTGGGTTGGGCGTTGATGAGTCAGTCAATCAGTCAGTCAAGACTTTTCTTTTTATTTATATAGATTTTATTACCGAACTACCATATGTGAATTAAGTACCTACCTACAAAGTCAGGCAAGTAAAGTAAAGTAAGCTTTCATCACAAGAAAACATTGCTAAAATATTTGGCTCTCGCCTGAAATACGTGTAGTACAGTCACAGCCGATTATTCATACATAATACCTTCCTGGTTGCAAAGGCTTTGTCACAAGCTGTTTGTTATATTTACTATGTAACGAATAAAACTCCTAATAAGGCTGTTTTTGTGAATTATGTTTTCGTAAACCTTCCGTATTTTTATGAAAATAACCAAAACAATTTTTTTAACGATGTACGAATAACATGTGAATAAGAAAATGAAATCATCCGAAAAAGAGAAGTTAACAAGCTCGTTAGAATTATTAATAAAGTTTCGATACATCCAAGTTTGTATTTTGTTATAATAAATATCTACTTTATTTATTTGTTTATTGCACAATGTAGTTTACGGAAAACTTATAGAATAGGTTATTCCAAATATACATAGGTATTGCAAGGCATACAATAATAGAGCTTATAAGTTATTCAATTATTAGGAAAATTAATCACATTAAAATAAGGTTAGATTGGTGATTACATTAAAATTCTATTACTTAGGTATACACCGTGGGCCCGAGGTAAATTCACAAATAGAATAATATCTATGGTAACAAGTCCTATGAACGCGGCGTTGCGACTTTTGTCATACCACACCCCTCTCGCCGTATGTCATAAGTGTCAGGGAGGGTTGTGAAGTGAGAAGTTTCTTTTCTACTCACACGAAAATTTGTAAATGTTGCCAGTTCATCCTAAAGTAATGTTTACAAGGAAGTACTAAAGTTAATTGATTAATAAAGAATCGAAAAAAAAAACAAAAAAAAATTTACTAAATTGGACTTTAGTTGACATACCATTTGACTCATAATACATCAGAAAGTCGTGGTTAAAATCTTTTGGGTACCTCGGCCCACGGTGTATAGGTAAATTATTTTATTCATAGTATTTTTTTTACCATTCGTAGTCGGTAGGTGTTTTTAGAATCAGTATTCTATTACTATTTATAGGTAAATTATTTCATTCATAGTATTTTTTTTATTTATTTAACATAATAGTAGGTTTGTATTTTTAGAATTTGTCTTCCATAAATTCTTTGATAGTATAATAACATTATAATAATAATAATAATTCTTTATTGGCATAAATTATTTTAACAAAAGTAGTGAAGCCCTGACTCCTGCGCTAGGTATAGTACCTGAGTTACAGGAGCCAGTGTCTTCTCCCAATTACATGAATCGAGTTTTATGCAATAAAAAATAATCTAAAACACATACAAAAAATAAAAATGGAAAAAAATAAATAAATTATAAACATGAAAAACATTTCCTACGTGGAGTAATTTATTAGAGTTTGGTGTATAGTGTATGTGGTGTGTAGTGTTTGTGGTGGGTGAGTGTGTAATGTAGGTATGTGGTGTGTGATATTATAGATACATTTCTCTAACAACATGCGCTTTAGTTTCACTTTAAATGTGTTTATTTTTTACTTTTGCATTACCGAACTACTTCATAAATCGTGGTAATATAGATGAGAGTACTATATATGGTAAATTAAAGGAAAATTCAAGCATGCAACTATAAACATAAACATCACGCCTGTATTTCCCGAAGGATGGGCAGAGGTGTATTTGGTACACCTTCATTTCGCCGTTAAGTCCCAAGTATTAGGGGCCGAGCCTATTGCCATCAACTGGGCACAAATCCAGAATCCGGGCTGCTATTGAGAAATTCCACACGGAAAAACCCAATAATACTTTGCCCGACCTGGGGATCGAACCCAGGACCTCGCGCTCAGCAGTCGCGCTTGCGATCATTAGACCAACGAGGCAGTCATACAACTATATCTATATATACTCGTATAAAAGGAGAAGCTGACTGTAATTAACTTGAAATTTGGCATAAACACTCTTCAAAATAAGTAATCGAAGGCGGACTTTTTGTATATTACTACTAGGTACACCTAAAAAGGGGTAAACGCGGGTTTAAAACTTCACGCAAGCGAAGCTGCGGGCAAAAGCTAGTTATTCATAATTATTTTGGTACAGTTCTTTCACCCCTACGATACAACTGTTGAATTTTTAATCCTTAATTGTCTCTGCACTAATTAGAAAGTTCCAAACAAATCTAAACGCGACAGTTCGCTAGTTCATACGGGTTTGTACTACAGAATTGTGCAACATGCAATGTAATTATTTGTGCAACCAATTCGCTCATTTAGACTGCTAAGCGGCCATTTATTAATCAGATAAGTTTTTGTTGACATTACGTATTGCATTTAAGATTATTTATGGTTTACTCACGTGCATTTTTCGGGATTGCCCGACTGGTTTCGGACACAAACAGAGCTCTTCTTCATGAGTCGCGAGTCAAACGACTCGCGACCTCCTCGAAAAATGCACGTGAATAAACCGTAACGAGCGATTACGCTCTGCATCCGATCCGAATCTGTGAAAATACCGATCTAGAGTAAAAATCTCGGACCGAATTCGGATGTTTCTTACGCACTATTCCGATCTCTGAATCAAATTCAAACAATTCAGGGGCCATCTTTGGCATTATCCGTTTGGCGTCTAATTTGAATCCGAGGTAATGCGAAAGCGTTCATAGAAACTCACGGATGACGGATAGAAATAGGATGACGGATGCCGGATGTAGTGCGTAAACTACCATACAAATAGTCCTATGGCTACTTCGGAACGTATTTTCACGGATTCGGATCGGATGCAGTGCGTAACCGCTGTAAATAATCATTAATATTAATGTGTCTCACGAAAGTTATAATGCAAAAATTACGTATTGTGTTCGCAAAACACAGACGAAGACCTCTACCTTTTAATATAAAGATAATCCCTACTAATATTAAAAAAGCGAAAGTAACTCTGTCAGTCTGTTACGCTTTCATGCCTAAACCGCTAAACCGATTTTGGTGAAACTTGGTACAGAGATAGTCTGGAGCATGAAAAAGGACATAGGCTACTTTTATTGCGAAAATCATGAAATATCTTCGCGATAAACGATATACATGCGGGCGAAACTGCGAGCGCCGCGCTCTAGTAAAAAATAAAAAAAAACTTCTTATGCGGGTGGAGCTAGTACACAAGGTTAGTCAGAAAGGGGGTACTAATCCGAAAGCGTTTTAAAGAACCCATAATAATGAATAAGTTTTGTTCAACCACTTTCCCCAAAAGTCAATAGTTTAAGAGAAATAGCTGTTCAATAAATACATAAAAATACGCTAAAATCTATCTATCCTCAGCTATGATCAGCAGTGTTTACATTTTAGGTCATATTTGGGGTTCACGAATTAGAAGCTCCATTTTTTGAATTCGTAATTAAAGCAGGGATGAAAAATTTTTGAAAAATCTAAAATGAAAAATATTTTTCATGGAAATTTTAACACTTGCTTTAAAATCGTCATCAAAGATACTTTAAGTGGCTCGCGAATTAGTACCCCCTTTCCGACTGACCCTGTATTATAGTTTCAACTAAATCTGAACGCAAAATTATACCTAGTTTATGAGAAACAATACGAACACACATATACATACACGCACACACACTTATATTTATGTATCGTCATGTTTCTGTACGAGGTGATTATACGGCGATTCATTACGAGTCTATTTCTTACAGCACTTGGCCGGCCCCTCAGATGTTATCGGTTAAGCCCACGGTTTATCGACGCCATCTTTGCCCCGATAGCACTGGTTCGAGTGGCGACTCTCAGAGATTAACGCCATTATCTCTTTCGAACTTGTCTTACGGCTACTTAGGTGTCACAAACTTACTTACGCAGTTGGTCCGTCGGGAACCGATATTATTATACCAATTTGTTTAATAAGAAGAATCGGGAGTTTCTTTACTTTTGACGTTGGTAAGAAGTCGATTTTTCAGTTGACCTTTTTTTTTGTTTTAATCGCCAAGAAAATGCGAGTCATTGGACTCCAATACAACTTTAAATTGGATTTTCTGGGTTGAATTTTTAAGTTTGGAGTCGAAACACAAGGGCCATGGGGTCCGAGTGCCCAACTCCTATTCAGAGATATAGCAAAGCGGCTAGTCGACACTTCCCGTGACCTGAAGGCTGGCCTCTACTTTGGTCAAAGGATTAGCATTGCCATACAACGTGGCAATGCTGCCATCCTTCTGGGCACGTTACCAGTCGACAGCGATGCGAAGGAATATTTTGATGCCCTATTTTAGTTTATTGTTTTATTAGGATATAGGTATTTTTCCTTATTTGTGTATACTTTTATTTGTAATTATGTAAATATTGTAAGATTAATAGTTCTGAATTTTAGGAGGAGCTCGTGGCTAAATAATTACAGCCGCATAGACCGATCTTCCGGGTTAAGCCACGCTTGCCGAGGTTGGTCTGTGGATGGGTGACCATTTACCATAGCGAGTTTCCTCCGTGCCTCGGAAAGCACGTAAAGCCGTTGGTCCCGGCTGTCATTTGTAGATCTTTGACAGTCGTTACTGTTGGTCAGAAGCCAGAAAGTCTGACAACCAGTCTTACCAAGAGTATCGTATTACCCAGTTACTGGGTTGTGGAGGTCTGATAGGCAGTCGCTCCATGTAAAATACTGATATTCAGCTGCATCCAGTTCGACTGGAAGCCGACCCCAACATAGTTGGGAAAAGGCTAGGCAGATGATGATGATAATAGTTCTGATTTTTAAGTTAACTATAAAATAATGTCAGCCGTGGTCAGTTGGCAAGCACACAAAATATTACTTAATATAATCAGTCCATTACTGACCCACTGCTGGGCATGGGCCTCTTCCCAGGATGAGAAGAAGTTAGGCCTTAGTCCACAACGCTGGCCTGGTACGCACACATAGCATCGACAATTTTACGGTGACCTCTCGTGTGTACAGGTTTCCTCACGATGTTTTTCTTCACCGTTAACGCAAGTGATTATCAAATTCTGATTTTTGTAATACAGGTCTTTGAACCTAGCTCAGAAGTCAGGGACTTCGTTATAATTGTGACTGTTTTATGTGAATAAAAATATTATTATATTATCATCCTTCTATATGGGAGACAAGCTTTTAACCGCTAGCCTTTCGCTGTTTACACAAAATATTAATATAAATAAAAAAATCTAAATTAATAAATCATAATCACAACCCCAGCTCATATTTACCATGTGTGTAATTCATCGCAGCGAACGCGTAATTTAATTAACGGCATAAAAATATGTTTTTCAATTTGTAACACAAAGACACGGCTCATGGGCTCAGTTTTATTGAGTTTTGATTTGAAAACGAACAAAAGATGACCTCTACATAATAAAAAACGAAACTGGAACATTGGATATGGTTAGGTATTGAGGCTAAATGAAACATTTCAACAGAGGCCTTTATTATCCGCGCAGGGCTGTGATGGTAACTGCTAAAGGTAATAAAAATGACAAAATAATGCTTTTGTAAAAACGGTTCACAGTACTTTGTTCGTACCGCTCGCTTCACCTTGCGCCGAGTTCTGAAACAAATGTGACTGACTATTTACGGAACATGAAACAAATCATACGGCTAAGTTTCGTTAGAATGGAGTGCTATTCGAAGAACAGCTGTTTTGAATAACTTATCTATCGGCGTGCGGTCCTGGGGCCTAACTCTCCTAAAATAAATCTTGATAAATCACAACCGAACCAAGGCCGAACCGTTCATTCAGACAGTTTTCAATTTCAAAAGCTATCAAATTGTTTGACACAAAAAACAAAATCAATGATTTTGAAAGTTTTCGAAAACAAAAACTGACTGACGGTTGTGGTTCGATTGCGTTTGGCAACAATTTATTTTAGGAGAATTGGGCCCCTCGGCTCGATCCATAGGTCGGGCAAAGTGTTGTTTGGTTTTTCCATGAGGGATTTCTGAGTGGCAACCCGGAGCCTAGATTTGTGCCCGGTTGATGGTAATAGGCTCACCCTCCCTTACATCGTCATAAACATAACACCAAAATTAGGGTTTACTATACAACTCTGCCCAATCCTTTGGAGAATATGGGTGTGATGTTATGTTATGTTTATGGTATGTATAAAACTTTGACATTACTTCTATGCAATTTATGTCAAACTAGCTATAGCCCGCGTCTTCGCTCGCGTTAAAAAAACTCTTAACACACTACTAAAGTTTCTATAATAATATCATCATCATCTGCCTAGCCTTTTCCCAACTATGTTGGGGTCGGCTTCCAGTCGAACCGGATGCAGCTGAATATCAGTATTTTACATGGAGCGACTGCCTATCAGACCTCCACAACGCAGTAACTGGGTAATATGATACTCTTGGTAAGACTGGTTGTCAGACTTTCTGGCTTCTGACCAACAGTAACGACTGTCAAAGATCTACAAATGACAGCCGGGACCAACGGCTTTACGTGCTTTCCGAGGCACGGAGGAAACTCGCTATGGTAAATGGTCACCCATCCACAGACCAACCTCGGCAAGCGTGGCCTAACCCGGAAGATCGGTCTATGCGGCTGTAATTATTTAGCCACGAGCTCCTCACGAGTTTCTATAATAATATAAGGCATATATAATAATATAATTATATTTAACTTACCACCAGATATAGTAACATCTATCAGACAAAAATAGTAAATGATCACCAAAATTAAACCCGCATTTTAATATAAAATTACAAACAAAGTTTTAACATCTCGCTATCCTATTAAAGCAAAACGACTCCACATAAATCATTGTTAATCCAAAAGTAGTAAATGTTGTAGTTAATGAACACCAAATTGTCACTTGTTTGGGTTTCCAAAGTAGAGTCGACGGAGTTCCGCTGCGCGGGGCTCCCATTTCTGTCTGCAGGGTTTAAAGTAACGTAACACGAAGGGAATGACCGGGGGCTTCGTTCGCTTGCTTCACTCGCTCACTCTAGCCCCCGTCATCCCCTTCGAACCTAACCTATCCGTGTCGGGGTGCCACGGGGGTTCTTAGGCAGAAATAGCGCATTATTTTGCTCGCTAAGATACGGTGATCATTTACTACATTTGGTGTTCGAATACAATTTGAAGTGCAGTTGTGACTAAAATAGCTAGTACTATTGTAATTTTAAACTTTGTTTTTGTGGTGTCAAGTAGGTATATATTTTTGGTAAAAGAACTAAGGGTATCAAAGCATCTTATGGTGGTCATTATGTTTAACTCCATAATATAATTCAATTATTATTCGAAAGAGACACATGGCGCCATCTATTATCGTTATTGTTGTTTTCCTCGGAAACAGTACTTTTTTTCGGGATGAAAGGTACCCTATGACCGTTTTTGTACACCTGACAACGTATATACAACATTTCAGGATGATTGGTTCAGTGGTTTAGGCGTGAAAAGGTAACAAACAAACTTACTTTCTCATTTATAACATTAGTTAGTAAAAGTTAAGATTAAGATTTCTATCTGTCATAAGGCAAACCGCCAATAGATAGTGATATGGTATGTGTACACCAGTGTGTTTTCATGTTCATCTTGCGCTTTCGTCTGACGTACGCCTGAAGTGCCATAGCGCATGCCCTAATACTAGTTCGAGTCTTATGGCAATGAATATTGCATGCGCTTGACGCAAGAGGAATTGAAAGTTGAAAGCGCAAGATAAACATGAAAGTGCACGGGTGTTGACATACTATTAGAGATTTACACTGAGTTGCAAGAAAGCTAACATTAGGTGATCATTAACTAATCCGTCATTAAGAATAATGTTTCCATTAAATTAATGGCCATTGCATGAACACTAATTAGGTCGTAGTTCGTTCTTCATTTACTAATTATAATATATTGAAATCATGGGAAGTTTGACACATCAAAAATTAATTTTAATGGATAGTTAATCATTCCATTAAATCTAGCTTCTTGCAATGGACAGAAGAGGTTAATGGAGCATTAAAGTTCTAATGAGAGCATTAAAATTTAATGGACCTTTCTTGCAACTGAGTGTTAATGTTGTCATAGGGGTAGTTGCACATGCTTACTTCACGACCTGTCAAAACGGTCTCTAGAACAGTATGCGATGCGCTACTCGGCCCCGACTTTCCCCGTTTGGGACGGATGGTCACAATTGTTAAAATTGTTGTTTTGTTTAAAGAATTTCATTATCACTGTGGTTGATTTTCCTTCATTGGAATGATAATATAATTTATCGTAATAAAGGATTCAGCTCATACGTACTATCCTTTTTTTTAATAAATAGCTCCCCAAAATGCTAAAAGCTATAAATAGGTTATTGAAAATGGCCGTAAGTTGAGACAGACAGTTACTTAACAAAGACGCTCGATTTAGTGCTGCCTAAATTGTAGTAATATTCATTAGTTTTGATTGACGATGGTATTTAAATGTCTAGTCTGTTTACATAAATACATGTTACTTGTTTACTTGATAAATAATGGTACAAGTAAAAAACATCTACGAGGTTACTTAGTCTTTAGGTAGAGTGAATTGAGTCGTAATCAAAAGTTTTTGTTGCCTTTTTCGTATTAATCGTTTAGCTACACAAAAAGAACGAGAGGCAAGATAGGCCAGCAATGTCTAGTAAGCCGACACCTACGTAAAATTACGTGGAACGTTATATTCCTCTTTTCTTAAGCTGTCGTTTACACAGCAATAGAAAAACCATTTTTAACTCCAGTTTTATGAACTCATTAGTCGAGTTTTCATTATAACTCAACAATTGACGTAATTATTGTTTCCTACCTAAAGCCCGTGTTCTAAAAATGTTCGTTCCTCGATTCCTTAAACATTAATAACCCAGCAATAAACTTTGTCGGAAGTGCCCGTATTGTACACGAATGTGGAGTATATAAATACGGCCAGGTACAGGCTGTGTTTTAAAAAGGAAAAATATGACGCAATAAACAAGCAAACATACATAAACACCTACGGGTACAACGTCAATGTTTCGCGTATTACCCGTGTAAGTGGGTACATAAAAAAGCTTTCAGACCGATATTCCAATCAGTGGAACGACTAAGTAACGCCGTGTCTCTTTTATATTTTTTCGCTCTATGTTTTTCTTACAGCTAATGGTGCCGATCGTAAATGGGATAAGATTTTTATTTTCTTTTTGATGTGCCCTATTTAAGGAAAGCACCCAGTTACACTTTTATGTAATCGCCTCTTTACGGATGAACGCTCACAGTAAACACACGTGAAATTGTTAAAAGCACGATTTAGGGCTCCTAAGATTACTGAGGATTATTGCTATTGAATTTCGCTCTTCAAATAGCGAGACTTTACCGTAATTCTTATTACCGAAAAACGAGGATTTGAGACGGTGACAATTATTTTAGCTGAACTTTTTTTCGTGGAAGTGCGGTGATTTTTGCCGAAGTAATGCCCGAGAGTTACGCACGCGGTAAATCTACGATGTCATAAATAAAAGGAATCCCTCGGAAATCCATTGCCTCTGTTTGATAATGTCTTTTGTTAGCATAAGTCCTCATAGGCCGGCGAGATTCCATTTCTTATTCTACTTTTCAATAAACCGAATCTCCAGTGTTGGGTCATTTTATGTCGGTTCTTAACCGGATCAACCCCAAAAATAAAGGCGCCCTCCGATATCTATTGTTGTCCGAACCTATTAAATTAGCAATAATCGTAGGGGTTTTACTGGGCTTTAAACATAGCTAATCGCGGCGGAAGAACTTTTTTTTGTCATAAACTTGTCAAATTAGCATAACACCACGCCTGTATTCTTGGAAGGATTGGGCAGTGGTGTACTGTACATCCTCATTATGCCGTTATGTAATCTATTGTCATCAACCGAGCACAAATCCAGAATCCGGGCTGCTACTGAGAAAGTTCACATGGAAAAATCCAATAACAATTTGCCCGACTTGGGACTCGAACCTACGATCTCACGCTCAGCAGTCGCGCTGGCGGCAAGTAGAACAACGACACAGTCAAACTAATTCCGAGTTAATGGGGAGATAATACTATATTGGTCTTCAAAATATGTTTAACAACTTCATTTCGTGACTGTGTGCACGTTTCTTAAGGCCGAAGACATAGCAAAAACAAAACATGTTATTAAAATTGATTTTCGTAAGTTTTAAATTCGATTTAAATGTACAAACACGTTATATACTTACTAAAAGGCAAGTAGATTTTAAAAGTTATCAGTACGGTAACTTCTAAATCTAGTACGATACCGTTCTAACTTTATAGTTACATGACTTATATCAACAAGTTGGCACCACCTCTTGTGGAAAACCTGTGAACGATATGTAAGCAGTTAATGGAATATACCGTAAGGCTTCCACGCGTACAAATCATATATGTACACGTGGCAGTAACAAAACTGTATAAAATTCTACCATTCAGTCAATATAATAACATAAATATTTATAGTACACCTCGGGAGCGATGAATCCGGGTTATTAACATAAATATTAATATCTCTAAAACTAAGAATGCTAGCTTATTCAAGTAAAAATTATTTCTTAGACAATTTGAGAAGTTTTATTTGAGTAGGGGGATCTCTCACTCCCACGCGCCACGCACCGGTGCGTGGGGTGACGCATCCAGGCGCACAGCGACGAAGGCGTAGATCTGCACCATCATGCGAGTTCCATCGTAGACACGTGCATCATTCGCAAAAATCTGCGCGTTACTGCACATCATAATGTGCCATACCTTTTTTTTTTTTTTTTTTTTTTTTCGTGGGAAAATCCTCATGGATACCCTTCGCCTGGGGAAGGCGAAGGGTTATGCCGGACTCTTACCGGCTAAAAACCCACGGTGTTCCTACTCCTGACCCTTGGCCGGGGTCACGGGATTCGCAGCTGCATGCACCGCAACCCCGGCAGGCCTCGGTCCGCCATCCCCTGGCGGACCTCTCCTTCTGTGGGGCCTTGCCCCACGTCCTCCTGAGAGGCGCGCACGGAACACATGCGCGCCGCCTTCTCGGGCCTGTTACTGGTCGGGCGACGGGTCCCCTAACCCGTCGCCCGCAGGCCACACACTAGGGTGGCCGGAGATCGTCGCGCGCCCTCCGGCGGCGCCCGGTGCGTCTGGCGCGGGAAGGGAGAGTGGCTGTCGCCTCTCTCTCCCTCTCCGCTCCCTCCTTGGTCGCCATCACCACCTCGCAAAAGGAGGTGACGGCTTCCCACGCGCTCTCGCTCCCGACCATGGACAGAACCACGGCCGGAAGCGAGAGGTCACCACCGATCGCCGCGACTAGTTCACGGCGCTGCGTCGCCCACGCACGGCACTCCTGCAACGTGTGCAGCGCCGTGTCTTCCGGGCAGTCGACGCAGTGGTGACATCCGGGCGTCTGCTCCCGGCCTATGCGACACAGGTACTTCCCGAAACATCCATGTCCCGAAAGCACCTGCGTCAGCCGGAAGCTGAGGGCGCCATGCCGCCTCTCCAGCCACTCCTCCATAACGGGTCTTACCGCCGCTATTGCGGCGTGCCCTGCGCTGGGTTGCGCAAGTCGTTCTCTCCACTCGGCCACTAGGATCTGGCGGAGCTCACTCCGCTCAGGCGCCTCCTCGCGCTGACGATATCTCAGCGCGAGGGCCCTCGCCTCCAGATCCCAGGGCATCGATCCGGCTAGGAGGCTCGCCGCCTATAATGTGCCATACCTTGCGGGACGCCACGTGACCCCGCGCGTTATCGCGTGTTCTACCCGCGGTCTGCACGCGTCGATGCATTGTCAATATGTTGCACTATGCGTATTTAATATACAAACTGAAGTACTTACTGTCAACGTTAAAAACGCAGCCCCGCGCACCGGAACTTAGCGCGTGGTAGTATAAAATCCGTCTTAGGGCCTATGCATACCACGTCTTTTTAACGCGCCGTCGACGCGCGTTTCTGTCATACTTCATACTTAAAAAACGTGATTTTTATGTATGGAGTATGAAAAGACGTGCTAAATACTATTTATTTGAATAAATATTCTTAGTTTCCGAGTTATTAAGGTTTATATTAGTGACCCGGATTCATTGCTCCCAGGTATAATTGTAGTATATTTTGTATGTATTTTGTTGTAATTTATATTTGTCTTATTATTTTGTAGTCTATTGAGTTAAAATATCATCTTTATTGAACCTATTTCGATGCTTTTCTTAGGTACTGGGAGAGAATGTCTTATGGTATTAAGTCCGCTTCATATAAAAGAATTGTGCGTAAAAGTATAAATAAATGTTATCTCAAACTGTCGTTATGATAGAGACGCGTCAAAAACTCTTTGTGATGTGACGTAGAGATTAATATGTGTTATAAGAATGAGATAAAATTTATTTATTCTGGACTCACACAGGCAGTTACAGAAACAAAAATAATATGTATACAAAAAAAAGGATACTAAATTAAACTACCTGCACGAGGCCGAAAAAGGCTCCTATCACATCATAATGCTGCAACATATAAAAAAAATCAAAATGTCGCAACTTATTACTAACTTACTAACTTAACTACTTATTTACTAAAATCCACAGAGGATATTGAACGATGGATGACTTAAGAGCCATTACGCACTGTCAACTAGTCGCCGGAGACTTGGTCTCTTGGCGACCAAAACATAAGCATCCGGGCGACCGGCGACCAAGTGCGTAAACACCTATTTAAACTATAGAAACTCACAGTCACCGTCGACCAAGTTTCCGGCGACCAGTCGACAGTGCGTAATGGCTCTAAAGGTCAAAAGGATGGGCAGCAGCGTTCCTTTATCTGCTAATACAACGAAATACGATCACGGTACTATCTGCTAAGCTGTTTATTATCGAAGTAACCAAGCTCTGGCATTTGGTGCAGTGGCTGAGCGATTGGCGTCTGTGCCACGGATCATAGGTTCGATTCCCGCATGGAACCAATATTTGTGTGGCCTACATATTGTTCCGGGTCTAAGAGTTTGTGGATGTGAATATTTGTGTCTATAAAGTACTATAAACGCACCCTCGATACAGAAGAAATCGTAGTAGGGGCAAGGTTTTAAAAAAAAAGAAGTAAATATCTCTTGTCATACCACCGGTCATTGGAAAGCCTATGTTATCATCATCATCTGCCTAGCCTTTTCCCAACTATGTTGGGGTCGGCTTCCAGTCGAACCGGATGCAGCTGAATATCAGTATTTTGCATGGAGCGACTGCCTATCAGACCTCCACAACCCAGTATCTGGGTAATACGATACTCTTGGTAAGACTGGTTGTCAGACTTTCTGGCTTCTGACCAACAGTATCGACTGTCAAAGATCTACAAATGACAGCCGGGACCAACGGCTTTACGTGCTTTCCGAGGCACGGAGGAAACTCGCTATGGTAAATGGTCACCCATCCACAGACCAACCTCGGTAAGCGTGGCTTAACCCGGAAGATCGGTCTATGCGGCTGTAATTATTTAGCCACGAGCTCCTCTTTGGAAAGCCTATGTTATGATGTGAAATATTCAAAACCAATATTTATAACCTAGCTAATTCCGTATTCATATTTTAAATTCGCTTATAAAATTTAGGAGGATTTCAGTAAAATATTTTACGGATACAATACCGCCATGGCTTCGGACGCTCGAAGTGGTCCTTGAATCGAATTTAATCGAGTAAGCTCTCACATTCAGTATGGTAAAGCACTGCTCGTAATGTCGGCATTCCTGCGAGTATTTTTAACCGACTTCAAAAAGGAGGAGGTTCTCAATTCGGTTGTATTTTTTTTTTTATTTTTTTTTTTATTTTTATTTTTTATGTTTGTTACCTCATATCTCCGTCATTTATGAACCGATTTGAAAAAATCTTTTTTTGTTCGAAAGTGTATACTTTCCGATTGGTCCCATTTAAATTTTGTTATGATCAGACCATGAACTTCAGAGATATGGAACGGAACTCCTCATCAGATCAAAGCAAAATTCTCAAATTACTAATATTGCTTTGTTTATATTTGTTGTTGGGAACTGACTACTTGAAAAGAGGAGGGGGTGCGTGTCCCCCTCTCTCCCCCTTTGGAATGTTTTCATTATATCGTGTAAGGTATCATTTAAAAGGACTTTTTATGCCCGACTACGTGAAAGCCAAAAAGAAGGGTTATGAAGGAGTGGGTTAAAATTATGACACTAAAACGTATTTAATAAAAAATAACTTTAAAAAAAAGTAAAAACCGACTTCAAAGAAATACTAAAAGGAGTAAAATAATTACCATAATATAAAATTAACAGTTTCAGAAGTCGGTGCAACTCTACACTGAAGCAACTAGAAGCCACCGACTTCTGAAACTGTTAATTTTATATTATGGTAATTATTTTACTCCTTTTAGTATTTCTTTGAAGTCGGTTTTTACTTTTTTTTATTTAAAGTTATTTTTTATAATTTAACTGTTGAGTTGATACGATTAGAAATAAAAAAGGGGCTACTTTGACACTGAATAACAAAACAGAGATTATCAAAGTAAAAGCCTACGGTCCGACTTTGATACGGAACATTTCTCCTTTTTTTATCGAAAACTATGCTCTGTAGTTTTTTTTCATCTAGTCTATGTGATTTTATATATCTCATTTAATTCAGTCTAATATTTAGTCAAATATTTTTGATGTAGCAGCTAAAAGCGAAAATAAATAAGATACAAACACATGAGGCTCAAAAAATTGATCAAAGTAACCCCTTTCTACGGTACCAATTACATGAATATAAATTTGTTTGAAATAGTTTTTCGTTATAATTTTTTTGCGCTGTGATAAAATTGTACTCAATCTTTACGAAAATCTGGGAAAAGTTTTATTCCAAATGCAAAAAAAAAACATCTTCCATAATCCGACAATTTCGTTGCTTTCATAACTTAATCTCTACGAAGGCAACAGACCGCGTCGGATAAACACTTACTAAAATGATTTAACCCTAAGCAGTTAACATAAAACGAAAACACAATATATGAAAAAAGGACCAAATACTCATTACAGCACTTTTGAAAAGGGTTTGTCAAAAGATAATACAGCCAGATAACTCGAAATGCCTGCGTCGAATACTCGGGGGTACCAGGAGCTCATATACGACCGCAGAGCAGCCTAATGTTTATTCGGTAAAAGCGGATCGCAGTGCACCGGAGATGGGTCGGCGGCGTGATAGCGCGGTCCAATCATACCCGTACATGACACCCGTCTAATAGACTGAGCTATAGCAACCTAACGCCGAGTGCTAAAATCAAAAACGTGTATTGGGTTTCGCCACTTTGGACTTTAGTGTTTGCGTTCGGATACGTTGTATGGCATTTAGAGAGTGGTGACACGGCTTGTGGTGTTTGACCAGAAGTTGAGATTGCACGACGTTTTGCAAACTACTTTAGAATTGTGCTATTTAGTTTGTTAGTTTTAAAGTATAAAGTTTTACACGATACGATGGACAGAAGTGAAATTGCGAGAGGCGAGGGGCTAACTAACAACCGCACGGATGATTTGCAAGGTTAAGCTACGCTTGCTGGGGTCAGTCCGTGGATGGGTGACCATTCGTCAAACATCGAGACCCCTCCGTGCCTCGAAGAGTACGTTAAACCATCGATCCCGGGCGTCATACAAATAACTATGACAGTCGTTACGCGTAATCAGAAGCCCGAAAGTCTGACGACCGGTATTACGTTAGGTTTTTTTTTTATTTGGTGCTAGGCCTACGTTTGACCTCCATTTCGCCTGATGTTAAGCGATGATACGGTCTACGATAAAGCACGCTTGCCCAAAAGAAACCGATTCACTCGTGACTTGAAAACACTCAGATAGCTGTCGGGAAACACCCAATCGGGCAGCGCATTCCACTGTTTGGCGGTTTTCACAATGAAAGAAAAACGCTTCGTTCGGGTTTTTGGTATATCAACCACGAACCGATGGCGCTTTTTCATGCTTCTGGCCGTCCGATAGAAAAAAGGGCCGGGGGGAATTAGATCATGCGGGATATGGGCAGTGCACAGTAACTGGGTTGACGTCTGTTGGCAGTCGCTCCGTGTGAAATACAAGTATTCAGCCGCATTTGTTTCGCCTGAAGCTGACCCTAACATTGGTGCCGATTCTGATAAGGACAAATTAAACTTAATTTAGGCTATTGCCATCTTTTTCACCCTAATAAAATAAGAAAGAGACATATGTAAATAAGAGCTATCTTTAGTTGAACTAAAATTTCCATACAAATTTAGACGACATCTAAAACGTGTACGTGTAAAAATACGGTGAAGTTCAAGGCGTAAACTAAGACGTCTCTAACTTAGTTGTCATCTATCACCGTCCTTTTCTCGCGCTATCTGTTAGTAAAAGATAGCAATTCTCTAATTTTAGTTTAGTTGGTGAACAAGAGAATTGCCACCATTGTTGGGAAAAGACTAAGTTGAGCGGTATGAAGTGAAATTGCATTGATATTAAATAAAACGTGTAAATAAACATACGATTAACGGCATACAAGTTGAGGTCAAGATAATTAATTGGTGTTATGAATATACCATAGTACTAACCATAGACGTCTTGCTGAACATGGGCCAACACCACAGACCGCTACTACAAACCATTGTGGGTGGATAATGCCGCCATCACCGTGTTAGGCTGACAATCTTAGCGATACACTGAATGATGTTGTGTAGTGTTTATATGGTTTTTCTTGCTTATACCTACGTCACATAGTATAAGGGACGGTGTACCGAAAACTGAATCAGTGAATTCAGCCTATTATCATACGTTATTCTGAATCGAAAATAAGTGGAAATTTTGCTCGAAATTTTCCGACTTTATCGATTTTTCTTTTCACAATACATTTCTCAGTTGTATAATAATCAATCCTATTAGGACACAGAGCACGTTACAATATTTTTTTATAAATCGGTAAATTCGAAAGATTTCGTTGATATTTTCCACGGATTTTCAATTCAAAATAATGAACTAAATTCATTGTGTTAATTTTTGGTAACCTGTCCTTTACACCCAGTATATTTACCTGCCAAAACACTTATTGAAATACAATAAAACACAGGCAAATTAGCAATTTCCAGTAAATTCGGAAAATTCCGAGAAAAAAACCACTTATTTTCGATTCAGGATAATGGGCTGAATTCACTGTTTCAGTTTTCGGTACACCGTCCCTTACACCTAGTATTTTTCTGTATACGAGTACAACGTGTAACATAATAATTGCGAACCCTATAAGCAGTTTGTTCAGAATCGGCCACTGAATCGATTTTTAAATTGTGTTGTTTTTTAAAACCTGGGGCCCAATTCTCCTAAAATAAATTGTTGCCAAACCCAATCGAACCACAACCGTCAGTCAGTTTTTGTTTTCGAAAACTTTCAAAATGATTGATTTTGTGTTTTGTATCAAATAATTTGATAGCTTTTGAAATTGAGAACTGTCTGAATGAACGGTTCGGCCTTGGTTCGGTTGTGATTTATCAAGATTTATTTTAGGAGAATTAGGCCCCTGTATTTTACCTGTTAGTTTTTTAATTAAGATAAAGCAAATTCAGCTTCAAGTCAAGGTCGTAAGACAGATTTTAAATGCAATTAACATTGAAGAGTAATTCAATTTTCTTAAGTAAACAATGTTTAAGCACGTCAAAGTAAAATTTTTGTGTATGAATTATGATGAATATTCTAATTAGGGTGTTTGAGTGTTTGCGTTATTCCTGTTGCATGTTGTATATTACTAACCGAAAAAGGTTAAAACCACTAACGACTCGTCCATTTGTAAAATAAATTGTACATTTTTTTTAACGTTTATTTATTTTTCGTTTCGAGTGGACTAAACAACACAGTCAGATGCAAAATGATTCGATTGTAGTCTTAATACGAGTATCAATGGATAAAAAAATGAATCCCTATTTCCCTTGGTCACGGCATCATGCGTGAGAGTGCGTGAGCGGCTGGAACGATGTCGCATTTTTTTTTTTGTATTCATGATTGTCAGGAGAAGGTTCTTATGAAAGAGAATTTTGATATAAAAAAAAAGATATTATCTTATTATTTCATTTGTTTACCGCATGCATGAAAATGGTTTTAACTTTTTGTTTATTTTGATTTTGTTTCTGAAGGTAGGTAGTAGGTAAGTAGTAAATAGGTAGTAAGTACGAAAAAGTGCATTGCGACGCATACACATCTACAGGTAGGTACAGCTAGTTTCTAATACAGGGTGTTAACGAATTCATGTAATTCCTTCAAACCACGTGATCTACTGGTGACACAGATTAACCCTAAATGGGAATTTTTGAAAATAAAAGAAAAATAAATAAATAAAAAAAAAATCTTTATTTTCTCTTTCTGAGTCATTTTAGAGCCTTGAGTTATCTGACTGTTATCCTGATATCGTGTTAGTCGTGCCTGCCAGCCGTGTCGCCGTGCTTTCATTAATTTATTCGTGGCATCGAAAGGTTCACAAAAATAAAAAAAAAATTTGCAAAAAAATTAATTCTTATTTTTTTACTGAATCCTTATAAGGTGGTTTAGATACGATCGGTAACAAGGGCGCATGAAAAAATAATAATTTTATTTTTTTATTTTTAATCAATCTAAATCCCGTGCGGGGCCTGTCTACATCAGTAGTAGGTCGTGTGGTTTTAAGGAATTACACGAATTCGTTAACACCCTGTATAAATAACAATGATCCAATTACGATACGTATGCTGTTCGAATGTCCATTCACTATGTACGAAATGCTTCATCAGATCATGACGAAATTTATATGGGCACCTATCGAGAATACTTTTCAAACAAAAAAAAAAAAAAATACAAATCCGTTTTGAAATGCCGGAGCCATCGCGTAACACACATAAAAATAAAACTGTCGAACTGAGAACTTCCGCTTTTTTTGTAGACAGTTAAAAATGAAGTGTAGCGTAGAGAGCTCTTCTTATTTTAGTACCACTTAAGGTAAATAAGAAACCGGGCAAAAGATTTCGGAGTAAAAATATCCAGATTTATTTAATCATTCCTACTCAGACTGTGAATCAGTTTTCATTATGTCAATCAAACCCTACTGGGAAAAAGCAAAATAATTTTAGCCTAAGTGTCTACAAGTAGATTTAAGGCCCGTATTATTAAACAGCTCTTTTTGCCATAAAGTAGAATTCCTTATACATGACAACTTTTTTTTCTTAATACCTCTTTAATCTACCTATATCACTACATAGTATAAAACAAAGTCGCTTCCCGCTGTTTGTCTGTCTCTATGTATGCTTAGATCTTTAAAACTACGCAACGGATTTTGATGCGGTTTTTTTTAATAGATAGAGTGATTTAAGAGGAAGGTTTTAAGCTATAAAACGTACACGTGCGAAACCGGGGCGGGTCGCTAGTCTATACATATAAAAATAAATCGCCGAAATGTATGTACGCGCATAACTTCCGAACGACTGCACCAAATTGGATAATTTTTTTTTGTGTATTCGTTATTGCCAGGACAAGGTTTGTATAAAAGAAAATTTAAAAAGAATCGAACAGTTTTTTTTAAATCTCATATTATGAAAAGAGAATGAGACAGCAGACTGTGAGGGATCTTCAATATATTGACACAAGACATTGACAGATTATATATTGACAAAATATACATGAAAAAAAAATGGCGGTACGAAGTTCGCCGGGTCAGCTAGTAGTATATATAAATGAATCGCCGAAATGTATGTAGGTACAATACGGCCGACGTATCTTGGCGTTGGCGAGTCTGAAGTTAGTTATTTGGCTGCGCAATGAATCTTTTAGAAACGAAATTGTCTACTGCGCAGCTAATTGGCTAACTTCAGACTCGCCAAGATACGTCGGCCGTATTGTACGCGCTTAACTTCCGAGCGACTGCACCAAATTGGATAATTCTTTTTTTGTGTGTTCGTAATTTTTTTTTATACTTTGCCCCACACTATGATTTCTCTCGCATCGTGTTTAATTGTCAAGACAACACAGTTGTATTCTTAATTCACGAAAAAAAATGGCGGGTTAAGTTCTCCGGGTCCGCTAGTTATTTATAAACTACACTTAAGAAGGATCTATCAAATGAGAGCTGTTTATTTATACGGGCTTTAGTTTCTAATATTTCAAAGCTTCACACTTAATTTTAAACTTATTAATATGATAGTTTGATTAAATAAATAAAATACTAAACACGTATTAAATGTATTCTCTAAATTTTCTTGCTTTTGTCAGTATATAAACCGAGTAATCACCTTTAAAGCAGTTTTGTGTTAAAATAATATAATAAATCGACTTAGTCTTGCTTATAAGTATGAATAATTAATGAAATTTTGTCGTCTGCTTCGTTAGTGGATTAAAATGATGGATCATGTGGGTTATTTTACATCCTTACACTTAATTAAGTTAGTGTATAAAACGAGAAGTAGGTATAATTTGATTGTTTATACTTAATCACTCTGAAACAAGGGTTTAGATAAAGATACAATTATTTTGTTAAACAATATACCTCTGGGATATCCTCACTGTACCTGTCCCACTGTTTCCCACACATTATTGGGCACGGGCCTCTTTTCAAAACAAGAACCCCCTTATTACAAACAATGGTCTAAGAAAAACCCTGGTTTTAGAGTAGCCCCGTCTCTTTTTGTTATATGACATAAGAAAGTGATGGGTATATTTTAAACCTGGGTTTACCTTAGTCTTGGTTTAAACCATCTTTTGTAATAAGGGGGGAAGGGTTTACGCCTTAGTCCATCACACTGGCCTGATGCGGGTTGGTGGACTTCACATTGAGAATCTTTTGAGCTCTCTAAGCCGTATTTCAGAGTGGAGGCGGGCGCGAGTGCTAGCGCGGGCGCGTGTAAATCAAATGTATGTAGACGCCAGTTGCATTCACAGTGCGCCCGCGAGTCGCACGCCTGCATGAGGCGGGCGCTGGCGCAGTATCGCGGGTGTTTCTAATGGATCAGTCCGCCCGTATCGTACACAGTGATATAGCGTCTGTTAGGGTCTCACCACATTTATCGACGCGGAATCGGCTTAAGCCGAGTGCGGATCACCACACTACTCGACTTATCTCGACAAATGGCTCGTTTCGCCGTCAGCCGGCGTCGCGACGCGTCGTCCGAGCCGAGCCGTTGCGAATGGTATTAGTAACACCCTTATTACGTAGACATAAAGGTTTTTTTGTACGGTGTTAGTTGATTCCGCGTCGATAAATGTGGGGAGGCACTTAGGTGACTGCGCGTGTAGTGCGTACGATAGCTCGTTCGGCACTACTGTGAACACGCAGACGCCAAGACCCGAGCGCCCGCGCCCGCGCCCGCGCCCTCCCCCGCCCCCGCACCCGCTAATGCAGTCTGATTGACCACTTACGTGTCTGTTTTCTAACGATGTTTTACTTTACCATTAACGCAAGTGATCATCAAATTCTGATTCGCACATGAATTCGAAAAGTCGTTTTATGATCTTCTTTATTATATTACTTATTGTTACTAGCTTTTACCCGCAGTTTCGCTCGCGTTAATTAAGCTCAAACAAACTTAATACACTACTAAAGTTTATTCAGGGTGTTAACGAATTCGTGTAATTCCTTTAAACCACGTGATCTACTGGTGACACTGATTAACCCTAAATGGGAATTTTTGAAACTCAACTAAAAAAAAAATCATGATTTTCTATTTCTGAGTAATTTTAGAGCCTTGAGTTATCTGACTGCAAAGAGCGATATCGCGTTAGTCGTGTCTGTCAGCCGTGTCGCCGTGCTTTCATTAATTTATGCGTGGCATCGAAATGTTTACACAAATAAATCATTTTTTTGCAAAAAAAATTAATTCTTATTTTTTTACTGAATTCTTATTAATATGTGGTTTAGGTACGATCGGTAACAAAGCCGCATGAAAAAATAATAATTTTATTTTTAATCAAGCTAAATCCCGTGCGAGGCCTGTCTACATCAGTAGTAGATCATGTGGTTTTAAGGAATTACACGAATTCGTTAACACCCTGTATAATAATATAATTCAATCGTGATTCGAAAAACACGTGGCGCCATCTGTGAACGTTATTGTTGTTTTCCTCGGGAACAGTACTTTATTTCGAGATGAAAGGTACCCTATGTCCGTTTCTGTACGCGTTATTAGCAACGTATATGCAAAATTTCAGGATGATCGGTTCTGTGGTTTAGGCGTGAAAAGGTAACAAACAAACAAACTTACTTTCGCATTTCTAATATTAGTTAGGATTAGGAAGTTAGGACTAATTAGGATTCTTTGTTGATACCGTTAGAGGTGGTCTTAAATCCGTCACTTACTCGCAACACACACTGGCCGATGTGCACTGCAGTGCATTCATTAATGGATCATTGACGTAGAAAGTAGATATATCCTGTGATATTCTAATCGTCATAGCTCGGTGTCGATCTCTGTTTGTTGATTTTGCCTTATTGGCCGGCACTATAGCCTGAATGTGGGTGGCTCTAGCTCGCCTAACTCCGTCAGATGAAGCGAGCGTGAAATCATTATTGGGTAAAGCCATTCATTGACTTATGCCTGACTGGTTTCAATATCTGCGAAGAGTGTAAAGTAAGACAGTTCCTAGATAACGATACGATAAGCTACGAAGATTTTAATTTATTTGTAACAGATGTACACACATCAAAAAAAGTTTGCGATCACTTTGAAAAATTATGTAGCCTTTTTGAATTTTTGAATTGAATTGCGGGATTCAAAGCGATAATTATCATGATACATATGGATTGATAGCTATCTAGATAAATATAAATCAGATTTCAGTTGGACTTTGAATTCGGAATCTTCACATACATAATTATGCTAGTGATCGCAAACTTTTTTTGATGTGTGTGTACGAGTCGTAGTTTTTACTAATAACGGTTGTTAATATAAAAGGTGTTAATGAATTCGTGTAATTCCTTCAAACCACATGATCTATAATGGTATAGACAAATCCCGCACGGGATTTAGATTGATTAAAAATGAAAATAAACTTATTTTTCCCAAATATTTTTTATGCGATAGAAAATTTCGATGCCGTGCATAAATGAATGAAGGCACGGTGACACAGCTGATGGGCACGACTAGCGCGATATTGCTCCATGCAGTCAGTTAACTCGGGATGTTAAAATTACTCAGATACAGAATACCATGGCTCATTTTTTGAAAACTTTTTTTTGTTTATTCAGAAAAAAACCTATGCAGCCTCAATCAGTGTCACCAATATATCATGCGGTTTGAAGGAATTACATGACTTCGTTTACACTCTGTATACGGAATTATTTTCTGTTACCACTTCAACCCCTTTTTAGGGTTCCGTATCCAAAGGGTAAAACGGGACCCTATTACTAAGGCTCCGCTGTCCGCCCGTCCGTCTGTCCGTCTGTCACCAGGCTGTATCTCATGAACCGTGATAGTTAGACAGTTGAAATTTTCACAGATGATCTATTTCTGTTGCCGCTAAAACAATAAATACTAAAAAACATAATAAAATAAATATTGAAGGGGGATCCCATACAACAAACATGATTTTTTTGCTCGTTTTTGCTCGATATTGATAACAGCAACAGGTAGACGCTTGAAATATTCACAGAATATTTAATTATATATTCACTTTAAAAATAAGTAATTAAATTAAAATAAAACAAATATTTAAAGGGGGCTCCCATACAACAGACATGATTTTTAGATTTTTAGCCGTTTTTATAGAAAATGGTACGGAACCCTTCGTGCGCGAGTCCGACTCGCACTTGGCCGGTTTTGTATTTATAATATTTTTGTACTATGAATTTGGAATTTGGCACACGACTAACAAAACTTGTTTTTTACAGCATACGGCAACTTGGGCAGTGTGCTGACCACACAGGGGCGGACCGCGGAAGCGGAAGTAGCCTTCGAGAGGGCGCTGAAGTACCGACCTAATATGGCCGACGTGCATTATAATTTGTGAGTAATTATAATATTTTTTTGGAAAAAATTTGTCAAATCATTACTCCTGTTAATGCCTAAATACTAAGGCCTTTGTTAATGCTCGATATTTGTAACAGTTTAGGTATTTTTCGATGTTCGAAGATAGGTGCTTCCTTTATCAATGTTAGTTTGCAAACTGTAGATAAAACCAGCAAATCGTTTACACATATTCAGAAGCCACCCGTTATCGCTCACTGTTAAATGTATGCCACCCGCTGGATAGCAACTTCGAACGTTTTGGGGTGACAATGCCATACCCCCCAAAATGTGGCTGGCGGATTTGCGATCTTAGTATTTTGTAGTGGGTGTCTTCTACCTATCATACTCGTAGTATTAGGGATCTACTAATAATATTAACATACAAGGTGTTAAAAAATCAACTCTAAGAATTTTATGGGGTTACTCGGTATCGGAAATTGAACAACTTTTGTTCTACAACTTTTCGAAATTCGCGTATTTTTTATACCTTTCCATAAAAATCAAAAAAAAAAATTTGATTGATTTGTATGGACAGGCATAAAAAAATTGGCGAATTTTGAAAAGTTGTAGAATGAAAGTTGTTCAATTTTCGATACCGAGTAACCCCACAAAATTCTTAGAGTTGATTTTTTAACACCTTATATATAACTGTCTTCTATTCTTGATCATGATCTATTCCATATTGGGGACAATTAAACTAATAATATACACTCGAGAGAAAGGAATGAGTCACCAATATAAACTTTAATATCTCGAAAACTAAGAATGATAGCTTATTCGAATAAAACATGTTTTATCTATAGACAATTTAATACTACTCAAATAAAATTAATAAAACTTTTTAAATAGTCTATAAAACATTTTTTATTTGAATTAACTAGCATTCTTAGGTCCGAGATATTGAGATTTATGTTGGTGGGACTCTTTGCTTCCAATTGTATTTTAATAAAGGCATATTGTCAACATAATTGCCTGTTTAACCTTCAAGAAATAATCAAAAATAATAACTACGAAAACAGAATTCAGATGAATGTCAGAGCAACAACAAAAGACATAGATTTGATGTGAGGCCCGTATTATTCTAATCTCGATAACAACAAAAGTTTAATAATACATTCAAAAGCCCTGAGTACCCTTAGCGGAGGGTGAAATAATATTCGCCATGTCTTCCCCAAGGGACTAAAAAGGCAAAAGGTCCGATCCCTATTAAGGACATCGGGAAAAGAAAATATTATAAATATAATAAATGGCGGCCACACCACATTTGCTTCCTCGTGTTTCTGAAAACTGCCCTTGTTTGAAGTTTTCTCGGAAAACCAATAACAAAACTACTTTTTTGATAACATGGAATATCGCTGAAGGGTAGAGAGGGGGTGACATTTACATTGAATTATATTATTATATTGCTTTATTTCGGCTATAATAGGATTACATAAAATAATAGATGGCAACTTCTAAATGAGGTAGCGATTTTACAGTAACGACTTATGTCTCATCAAACAGCTTATTTCAACAATTGGTAATGATGTTGTTATTTTGCTAAGCAATTAATACAATTACCTGCCTATCTGTCACAATCTATTTAGTTATAATTATAGTTACGAAGCACATAATACATTTTTTGTAGAAGTTATTTTATAGGGTCTACATAAAATGTATAAATACACTCACACGGTAGCGATGTGAATATGACGACAGTGTCGTCAAAACGCTTATGCGAAAACAATATGTCTGCCTCGTCCTTAAAATACGGGGCGTTCGATCAATAGGCACAGAACGACGGCCCGTCCCATTAATTCACCGAGGATTCCACTTCTTGAATTAATCGGGTACGGTACTCTCTGCCCTGCCACCTAAGCGTTGGGTTTCCGAGCAGTTTCACAAATTAACGTCAAGCCACACGATCATAATATAATTACGCGAAGAGGTCAAAAGGACTGGCAGGCACTATACACTCGGTTTGATAAGATCTTTGTGGTGAGTGTTCTTCAATCCTCGGTTGATATTTCAATCCGTCAAGTTTGCGTTAAATTCTCGTCTTCACGTTTAGTGATGTTTTCATAAACTTGAAATAAATCTCAAGAAAAGTTCAGAGTTTCATCAGTATTCTAAGAGTATATGTTGGTTTGTTTTGTTTTAATCTACTTATTCCTTGCGAGCTACGCATAATACTTGAAAGAATTAAGAATGTTAATCAAGGTAAACACGTTTAGGTGGTTGTAGGCGTTTAATCTCGTTGCCTATACATGTTCACGCCATAAACCGGCCTATTTATGAGCAGGATCGTTTCAATCTCGGCCCCTATGAAGATAATAGGTATTGTTTAGGCTTCCATTTTGATACGTCAGCTTCTTAGCTTGTTTGAATAAAACCCTGTTAATATGTTCACATAATGGCTCCGTGACATAAGTGCGGGCTTCGCAGCGAGCTCAGCGTTGGCGCTGCGTTGTAAAATTATATATCTAATGTATATGTATATCTACAGGGTATAACAGGGTGTTAACGAATTCGTGTAATTCCTTCAAACCGCGTGATCTACTGGTGACACTGATTGACCCTGCATAGGTTTTTTTCAGAATGAACAAAAAAAAGTTTTCGGAAAATGAACCATGGTATTCTGTATCTGAGTAATTTTAGCATCCCAAGTTAACTGACTGCGTGGAGCGATATCGCGCTAGACGTGCCCGTTAGCTATGTTGCCGTGCCTTCATTCATTTATGCATGGCATTGAAATTTTTATCACATAAAATTTTTATTTGGGAAAAAAAAAGTTTATTTTTATTTTCGATCAATCTAAATCCCGTGCGGGGTTAATCTATACCATTAATAGATCATGTGGTTTGAAGGAATTATACGAATTCGTTAACACCCAGTAGGTATAAATAATAAAAAGTTTTGACGTGAATTGTATTATTTTAAATAATTGTGTTTGCGTAAATGTTTGTTAAACCACAATGTTTTACATTAATATGTGGAAGTCAATTTTTTTTGTAATTGCGGGTTCGATATCAAATATTTTTCACAAGTTTGATCGGCCTATAACAAATACATTACGGGCTACACATAGTTCCTCTGCAGATCCATACAAATTGGTTGTTCACATTTTGTTTTTGTTGACGATTTCAAATTATCGTTCCGTGTTCAGCGTGATAACCCCAGTGTCGGTGTGTCACCACGTTTAAGTAGCTATCTGTACGTGATGATAGTCGAGCATGCGTTCAGGCGTAAACTGAATGGGCGAACATCGCACATCTCCTTATTCTATTAAGGTCATACGATATTACGCGCGTGCCCGATACCATCTTTAATATTGTAATACGCGCTGTAATCGAAAGAACTGTTACACAAAAGGCGTATTAGAAGCCGGAAATAAATAGAAATAAAGCGTCACACAGCTGTGGAATAAAGTTGGGGAAACGTTGTCCTTACGATCGGTTGGCTTCTTTGATTGAATGAATATCCGTTTGCGTTGCGCACAATAAAAAGGTTACAATGCCTTGTTAGTTGTTATGTTGCAAAACGTGCCCGTGATGAAAATTTATAAACAGTTATTTGGAATGAAATTTTGTGACTCAAAGATTATGACAAAAACCGAATCATAAAACAGTAGGTAGGTACCTAATGCTCATATCTGGCAAAAAGCTTCAAAAGTGCAATAAAGAGAATTGACATGTAGGTATCTATATCAATTAAAGTTCATATTTGCTTGCTTTAGCGTCGCCGCGTGGCCGAGTGCAGCCGATCGGCTGCGGACGTTTACGCGCGGCATTTTTCGCCAGGGCCCATGCAATGATTTTTTATCATTATAGACATCTACATGTCAATTCGCTTTATTGATCGTTTGCCGTTAGAGTCAATGAACCTAAATATGAACTTTGTTTATTGCATTATAAATTACCTTTCCGTCCGCTCCGACGCGCGTCGTAAGGCGTGAATCATACTTTAGGCCTTGTGTACAGAGACGCGGAATCCGCCATGCACTCGGCCACGATTTCTGTCGCGTACTGTCATTCATACAACTACAACTAAAACAATACGCGTGATGAAACGCGTATCCATTAACGCTCTAATACATCGTCAATGTTTGAATTGTCCTCTTAACGCCGCATCACGCGCCGCGCTAAGCTTCGCGTTTTGATAAACGAAGCCTTAGGTATTTAAGTTAATACTTTTATATACTTAAATGACCTAAGTTATTGTATAACTTTAGTAGATCCTATAAACAATGTAAAGAGTTAAAAATGACAATAGTCCTTAGATAACAAGTTCCTAGCCCCTTCGTCAACTAACTCGTTAGTCACCCTTAGTCGACTCTCTCAGAGATAAGAATGGCTCCCTCATTATCGTAGAAACAATGAATTTCACAATGATTGTTCTTTATAAAATAATTATTTCAAGTACCGACGAAGTGGGGAGGTGAAAACGTAAGCGTCATCTTATTGGGGTGAATTATTACTGAAAGGCAGACATAATGGCCGCCGAGCTGCGATTTCTCGCAAAGATTAGATTATTCCAATTGTGGTGGCAAGAAATCACTAGAACACATAGCTTGTCGCTAGAGAATTTGTGTGACTAGTGTAATGTGTAGGTAGGTACCTTACATATATTAAATGATTTAACTATTCAAGGACTGTACAAAATTTAGGCATTCGACGTACGGTAGTAACGCAAAATTTTATATACATATGAACGCAAAATTGCTGAGCGATGTAAGAAATATTTTCAAACTAAGTAAAAAGATTTACACTAGTACTCCAGTCAAACTCGCCAACTAAGCTCAATATTTTTATTCTAGGATTGGTGTACGTAGGTCCGTAAGGGTTGAATTTCGAAATCAAGACCTTTCATTTGCCAGTCTATTAGGCTGTTCTTATAATATACAGGGTGTCATCGAATTCGTGTAATTCCTTCAAGTCACGTGATCTATTGCTGACACAGATTAATCCTAAATAGTTTATTACTGAATATAATATTATTATTAATTTATTACTGAAAATCAACTGAAAAAAAAAACAAAACAAAAACTTGGGTTTCTATTTCTGAGTCATTTTAGAGCCCCGATTTAACTGACTGCAAAGAGCGATATCACGTTAGTCGTACCCGCCAGTCGTGTCGCAGTGCTTTAATTAATTTATGCGTGGCATCGAAATGTTTACTCAAACATTATTATATTTTGCAAAAAAAAACTAATTTTTTGCTGATTCCATATTACTTAGGTGGTTTAGATATGATCAATTAACCGCTACCGTATGAAAAAAACATTTTTTTTTTAATCATTCTTAATCCCGTACGGTGCCCATCTACACCAGTAGTAGATTATATGGTTATAAGGAATTACACGAATTCGTTTACACCCTGTAGTTTCAGTTATTCAGCCCAGAAAATAACGATAGCTGTGCTCTTACTCATGGAACTAAAAAGATATTCGCGGTAACAATCTACAAAGTAAATAGGTACTCGTTCCGACTCAATAGATGGAGAGTAACTTCCCGAAATAGTTCCTTTCATATCATATCGTCTGAGGCCAACGACCGTGTATTAATCTTGGTATAAACTCCGTCAAATCTATTGACAAAAGAAAGACTACACATTGTAGTGCCATACTATGAATAGCGGGTATTGTAGTCTCGTACGAGGATTTGTAGCAACAAATCCCGAATCACTTGACGCTATTTGCAGTAGTGATGGACGTACACAAGTCACATTGTACTTACAGGGCTGTCAGTAAAAGAAAATATAGAAGTCTTATGTAATGTGTGATGAAATGAAAATAGAATGCGTAGGTCATCAATTGAAAAAGCTTTAAGAAGTAACTTTTCTATTTCATTTTTATGTTGACCGTTTAAAGACGCTATGTAGTTTGTAGGACATATTCGTATTACATAAATTATACTCGTTAAAATTTGCATAGTAACTATGCAACATTCAATATACAGATTTTTTCAGTGCACTGACTAATGGCCGTTTTCAATAACCTATCTATCGGCAGTTTCCCCGACTAGAGATAGAAACTTGTCATTACGTATATGGAACTTACATCAATTTCATTTCTATCTCTAGTAAAGGAAACCGCCGTAGGTGGGTTATTGAAAACGGCCGTAAGACAAAATTGTACTTGTTCATAATGTAACTATGTTTATTTCTTTGTGAGTTAAACACAGACATTTTATTGACAATTGAATACGTTTCCTAATCATCGCCGCCCAATTATTCACTAACTATTATTTTATCTCTATCTTGAACAATGCTAGACATCATGTACAAATGCAATAACTTTTCTTGCTGACAACAAACAACTGCAAATAAAAAGCGTGCATCAACCCTATGCAAAATATCAGTACTGTACAGAAGGCGAAGCGAGGCGAGACTACACCGTCCCAATGGCGATAAGGCGTAGATTAAACTGGTGTTTGCTCACACACACACATATTTAACATTCCCGCCATCTAGACTCGCGACAACGCTTGCTTGGTATTTGCATACTTGTTTGCGAAACGATTTGGTCTAGATCTGGACGCGTCTACATGCAAATGCAATTTATACGGAACCATACAACACTTGCTCCGAGTAATTGTAAATTCACTGGGATTTTTTCTCGGTAACTTTTTTCTGGTGCAAATGTAATTACTGATAAAATGTCGTACTACGGATGTTAATGTTGTTTCTTGTTAGTTGCATGGACAAAAATGTTGTTGTGAAAAGTCTAATGTGCATTTGTGTGTAGATATGTCAAACTTTACTTAGGCGATTCGCACACTGCATCGCATCACGCATCGTAGCGCGGGAGTGCGTGTTCTTACGTTGTTTGTAAGTATCTGTATTTGTATAGAAAACCAACCCGCATAGTGCAACACACAGAAAACGCATTCACGCACAGTGTTGCAGATCACGCGCCTACATGCGGAGAAACACGCAGCCACGCGCGTGGGCAAGTCGCATGGTATGGCACACCGAGTTCTGCAGTGCGTGATTTTGACAGAGCTAGACGTACTATTTCGAAATGGATCTCGATATCGATCGATTTATGTTCGAAATCGAAAGTCGTGAAGCAATTTGGAATATGAAATGTAAAGAACATAGTGATAGAGTACAGAGAGTGAAGCTATGGGAGGATATAATAAATATATGAGTCATTATCATCCTGAATGAGTTCTAAATGCATAACCATTTTTAGTATAAAAAACAATGCTCTGCAATGTACTATCACCACCACAAGCTGCTGTGAAATGAGACCTCTAGGCCACCGCATGACTATACTGCAGCTCCGCGCGTTTGTGCGGAGAAATCTGCATGATGATGCAGATCTGAACTCCCGTACCCGCACGCGTGGCTCCGTCGCCACGCACCCCGCAGCGTAGCTCGGGGCAGTGTGTGTTTCGCCTTAAGATGAAGTATTATGCCAGTAGACTTAAAGTTTAAAGTATCATCATGATTATTTCAGTCGCAAGATGTCCAGCAATGGACATCTTGCCCACGGACGCTGACAACAAAAATACGAAAGTTTTATTTAAAAAGTACAAATCGCAAAATATATAACGCAGTCTTAACACATTTCAGTAATGGATCACAAACTTAATTATCTGCGTCAGAACCAGTCCGCCATGTTTAATTAAAAACTATTTTATTTCACGATGCATTTCAAGAATTAATCAAATGATTAAATTGAAACACAAAAGAAGCGAGGATAACTCTTTGAGGAAAACTCGGCACTTTCCTCTTTTCCGCAAGTTTTCACAGGGAATCAGTGAAAAGATGTTTAATAATTCTGACGGATTGTAGAGTGCTGCGATGGTGCAATACTGGCGTCCTCTTATAAAACGTTAGTTTTAGTATACATTAAACGTGAAACTAGTTTGTTCAGAATCACTAAGAGAATCGATTGGTATAGTTTTTTTACCATGTTATACTTTCTCTTTTTTTTTCATAAATTTCTATTTTGTTTCAATAGGTTTCTACGCGTAACAGTGGACGGGAATAGACACCTTGAGGCTTGAGATGGTCTGCTTGGCCAGTTTTTGCGTATTAGACAACTTCTGCATAGCCTATCTCAGGCATTTCACACACTAGGGAACTGAACGCAGCATAAACTCAAATGTAACTTGGAGATTTACTTTAAAATATCAACACGTATTCAGGCAGTTCTGATGAAAATCTTGTTGGGGTGTCTTGGTTTTTGTATATACTAAAAATAAACCTGTATAAGTTATTAGGGCCGAACTAAAGTATAATTATGTAATTTTAATGTACGAGTATCTTGTGGGCTTTACTTTTGTGTTCAGATATGGACAAAGGTTTGATGTGTTGTTTGACTCAACATTTCGCTCCTTTGTCATGAATTCATTATAAATAGTGAGACCTAATGAATAATATGCTTTTAAATTCTACGACTCTGCCCAGACAAAGGCTTTAGTCACCTTCTTTTGTTAATTCTAGTTGAACAAATTTTTTGAATGCTTTTTAATGCCATCTTTTTAGTCTTCTTCTCTCGGATCGGCAGGAGCTATATGCGAATTGCTCATGTTATGTACTTTCTAATCACAATAGTGTTTAAGTTCGTGGACTACTGCTACTATAACTAGAACATTATCTATGGCTAACTCATTTTCAAACTACTAATAATATTGTATAAAAAATCTACTCAACCAAACTTCATTCAAGTTAGACTATTTCGAGAGTATTCCGCGCCAACTACAAAATAATTCTCAATTTTCAAATCGGTCTACAAATCTCGAGAAATCGGTGTATATACCTACTACCTACATTAAAAAAACCGGCCAAGTGCGAGTCGGACTCGTGCACGAAGGGTTCCGTACCATTATCTATAAAAACGGCAAAAAATCACGTTTGTTGTATGGGAGCCCCCGTAAATATGTATTTTATTCTGTTTTTCAGTATTTGTTGTTATAGCGGCAACAGAAATACATCATCTGTGAAAATTTCAACTGTCTAACTATCACGCTTCATGAGATACAGCCTGGTGACAGACGGACGGACGGACGGACGGACAGCGGAACCTTAGTAATAGGGTTCCTTTTTACCCTTTGAATACGGAACCCTAAAAAGAACGCATCGAATTCATAACCTCCATCTTTGTCGAAGTCGGTTAAAAATCAGGACTCTATTTGATTTCTCCGTATTCAAGTAATAGAACGGAACAAAGGCATCTCACGGTACAAAGTGGAATTCGAGAACGTGGAATTCACATGTTGTTAAAAAGAAAATAAAGTTTATTTTAATATATCTAATATTTATCTTCCATTACTTACCTACGTAGAAAGAAACCTCTGAAATTAGTTGTCTCCCGTATTTTTATTTTCTCATATTTCTCATATCTTGTCATCGCCACTGTCCCTCAAAGTTTTATTTAGGAGCTCAGGAGCGTCATTTACTTTAAATTATAGAGGAGACCTTTTACAATTTAATCATTATTATGAATTAGATTTACGTAAAAAGCTTTTACTTACATTTATACAAATGTCGTTGAGAGAAAAGATATATTCGTTACGTACCTTTCCCAACAAAACCGCGTATTTCATTGAAATAAATGTATTATAATAAAAGGTTTTGGCCAGTCTAACTAGGTTTGGTTTTTAATCTATTATCCTTTTATATTTATGTTACAGTTTAAGCCCATTCACAATAAAATTTGTGAAAACTCGTTCTATCTGTAGTTTTGACTAGTTAAAACCAAATGAAATTAATAACATAACGTACCATCACGCTTATATTCCTCAAAGGGTTGGGTAGAGGAGTATAGTACAGTCACGAGCACCAACATGTATACACGTAGTGAAATAATTATAAACTGCATTAACGAAGGAGTTGTAATGGAAAGCTTGAAATATTGTTTACATAGTATCTACGAATGCATACGAATATATAGCATTTCAAAATATTTCGTAAATTCAATCGGTAGTTAGGGAGAAAATCACTTGAATTTCGCTACATGTATACATATTGGTGCTCGTGAATGTACACCCTCATTTCACCGTTATGTTTAAGCCCCATGTGTTAGGGGGCGAGCCTATTGCCATTAACTTGGCACAAATCCAGACTCCGCGCTGCTACTGAAAAAAAAAACACGTGAAAACCCAATAAGACTTTTCCTGGGGTTACCCTTGTTTCATCGAAAAAAAATTGCCAAAATTTCACTTCCCAAACATGTTTCCGCATAATTTCATTTGCCAAATTACTACTTAGCAAATAAACTCTTCACAAATAAATTATTGTAACGCAAACCTAATGTTTGGCAAGTCAACGTTTAAACAATAACTTGCTTACCAACTAGTACTTTTACTCGTACCAATTTTAATGTAGTCAAATATTTCAGTTGGTATAAAATATTTTACGCAAAATAAAAAATATATTTCTAGCACTCGCCGGCCGCTGCCGCGGCACGCTCGCTTCGCTCGCTCGGCTCACACAGTCACAGTTCTAACCTAACCTTTTTTTTTTTTTTTCCTGTGAATATCCTCATGGATACCCTCCGCCCGGGGAAGGCGAAGGGTTATGCCGGACTCTTACCGGCTAAAAACCCACGATGTTCCTTCTCCTGACCTATGGCCGGGGTCACGGGATTCGCAGCTGCATGCACCGCGACCCCGGCAGGCCTCGGTCCGCCAGCCCCTGGCGGACCTCTCCTTCTGTGGGGCTGTACCCCTTAACTTAACCTAACCTTTTTTTTTTTTTTTTCGGGGTGGAAATCCTCATGGATGTCCTCCGCCCTGGGGTGGGCGGAGGGGTCTGTCAGACTCTTACTGACTAAAACCACCCCGGTGTTCCATCTCACACCTGCGCCGAGGGTCGCGGGAACTTATGACACTTCCGCAACCCCCAGCTGGTGCCGGCCCGCCGCAGCGGGCCTCCTCGGGTTAGCGGGGGGAGTGAGGTGTTAGACTCCCCCCGCGCCGTCTAAGAGGGGCGCGCTTGGAACACTTCGCGCCGCCGCCTCGGGTCCTGATGTGTGGGGGGCGACAGACTTCCCCAAGTCCGTCGCCCCTGGACCCATTTAGGGGGGCTAGAAGAGGGCGTTGTCCGCCCTCCGCCGACGCCCGGTGCGTCTGCTGCGGGCCGGGTGAGTGGAGGTGATCTCCGTCACCCTTTCCGCATCCTCCTTCTGCGACATGACCGTGTCGCAGAAGGACACCACCGCGTCCCAGGACTCCTCGCTGTCGACCATGGACTCGACCACACGGCCGACAGCGACAGGTCACCGCCTACTCCTGAGATGAGGGCACGGCGCGGCTCCTCCCAAGCGGCACACTCTGCCAGCGTGTGCCACGCCGTGTCCTCCCGGCAATCGCCGCAGTGGTGACACCGGGCGTCTGGCTCCCTGTTTATGCGACACAGGTACTTCCCAAAGCAACCGTGCCCCGAGAGCACCTGCGTCGAACGAAACGACAGGGAGCCGTGCCTCCTCCCCAGCCAGCGCTCGAGCACCGGCCGGACCGCCCCGACGGTGGCGAGGCTGGCGGTAGGGCGTGAAAGCCTGTCCCGCCACTCCGCCACCAGGGCCTCGTGCAGCTGCGACCGACGCAGCTCCAACTGTCGCTGCATCGGCCGCTCGCCCCGCGTTCTCGCTTCCTCGCGCCACCGATATAGTGACGCGAGTACTAACGCCTCGAGGTCCCAAGGCGGAGATCCGGCCAGTACGCAAGCCGCCTCGTAGGAGATCGTGCGATACCCCCTGATGACTCTGACGGCCAGCGCTCTCTGCGGCTTTCGCAGAACAGCGATGCTGCCGGCCGTCAGGTCAGCCGCCCAGATCGGGGCCCCGTACAGGGCCATCGATCGCACGATCCCCACGTAGAGCCGCCTGCAGGCGAGGCTCGGGCCCCCCAGATTGGGAAACAGCGTTGACAGCGCCCCAGCCGCGCCCAACAGCTTGGGCGCCAGCCGCTGGAAGTGGGGTCCGAAGTCCCACCGGCTGTCGAGCACCAATCCCAGGTACTTCATGGTGGACTCGACAGCTATTCGGACCCTCCCCCACAATGATGTGGGATCCGGACGGCGGCGCCCGCCGAGGGCCATGAAAGACCATGGCCTCCGACTTGCTGAGGGCCACCTCCAGGCCAAGGAGCCGTATGCGGCTCACCACCTGTGAAACCTAACCTAACCTAACCTAGCTGTTTCGATTTAAAAAAAAGATATAAGCGTGTTACAATAATTTGACCAAATGTTTATTGTCTAAAGATTGTTTGCTGTATTATATCATTTGATTAAAGACCAAATGCCTTAATTATATTATCCTTGATAAATTGGGTCCGAAATTAGTCGGGCTATCCCGAAAAATGCACATGAGTACACCGTAACTAATCATAAATATAGCAGGAACGCATTTTTTTTTTAAACTTAAAACTTATTTAAATATAATTTTGTAGGGACATAAAAATGATCGAATTTTGAAATTTGAACAGTTGCTTTAAAACTGTCATCAGTGATACTTGAAGTGGTCCACGGATTATTACCCCCTTTTTCGACTAACCTTGTATAATCTGAAAAAAAGAGGGGCTCGTGGCTAATTAAAAACTTTGCAAATCATACGATTTGCAAGTTTAAGCTGCGCTTACCGCGGTCAGTCCGTGGATGGGTGACCGGTCGGTACACATGAGACCCCTCCGTCACAGTAGACATATAAGCTAAAACAGTACTTCAACTATCTACAATCGTCCGATTTGACACACTCACACAGACACGCACTGCAACAAGACAAATAAGGTATTTTCGGGATACAGTTCCATACAAAAACAAAAAACTACTCAGTATACAGAGCGTGTCCGTGTGAGTGTTTCAATTCATGAGATTATAGTAAGTTTTGAGGTACTGCTTTAGCTTATATGTCTACTGTGCCTCCGTGCTTCTGAGAGCACGTTCTGCCGTCGGTCCCTGGTGTCATACGTATACCTATGACAGTCGTTGCGGGTAGTCAGAAGCCCGAAAGTTTGACAACCGGTGTAACCTTAGGATATAGGCATTGCCCAGTAACTGGGCTGCGGGTCTGATGGCAGTCGCTCCGTGTAAAATACTTCGACGCTTGAAAGTCAAAAATTACCAAGCGACTTGTTGACAACTTTACACTACAGCATTTTAAAGTTTTATTTAAGTTCATAATCTTTAAATGCCAGTTTATTAAGCCTTTAAACTGCATTTAAAATTCGTTGGAATCAAGTAGTTATGACAAATAGGCGATATGATGAGATTTAAAAAAAAAACTTTAAAATGCTCCAGTGTAAAATTCCCAACATGTCGCTTGGCAAATATTGCCTTTCAAGCGTCGACTTGTACTCGTATTCAGCCGCATCTGATTAGATTGAAACCTGACCCTAACATAGTTGGAAAAGATCTAGGCAGATAGGTGTTTACACTAATCCACAGTTTATAGGAATCCTTTTATCGTTCCTGCTATTGTGTACACAAAATATTGAATCATAGACTACTGACACATGCCATAGATAAATATTGCTCTCAGCGGATGTGGGAATCAATCCCCCGAGTCTCAGTTTATGTGGCGAAAATTACGCTGGTACGTATGCTAAGTGGTTAATTTTGCAATCTGTGTGAACAGTGCAGGGGTCAGCAACATTTGACTGACAGGATGCAGACAGGCAGATATCAGAGGTTTAGCATTGCATCCTCAAAGCTATGAATGAGAAATCATTATGATTTTAGTTTCCAAACTTGCCTTATCCTAAATTTATTGCCAGGATTTTTGTTCGGGTTCGCTCGCAGCCAGTGCAATTTGTTTGTATTTCCTGTTTTTACGTTGTTTAGAAATAGCTTATATTTTTGAAAATAAAGAAAACTGCATTCGTTATGAACTCCTTTGTTCTGTGTGCGCGAAATAGGTATACAAGTATAATATAGTTCTCCGTAACCGACCAATTTCGATATTCATACGTATTTCAAACTAAAACACTCGCCGCATTTTATTTTTAACCAGTTCACTTTTATTGATTAAGTTACTTGTTTATTCTTTCTAACTGGCAGAGTGGGCACTGGAGCTCTTTTGACTTCTAAAATGTTTAGAATAAATGTTATTCGATGATTAAAGTTTAAATTATGATAAATTGAAATTGGGCCTGTCGTGTTTATACAACCACGGTCAACGATTCGGCAAACTGAAATTTCAGTTCAAGTCGAGTTAATGGAAACAGACAAATTGCTTATTCAAATAAATCTGGAGTAAAATATTGCAGCCTTTGTGTAACAACGTTGAGAATTCCAGCAGTAAATTATAGCAACAATAAAGATAGTGTTATAATGCGTAAGTTATAATTTAAGCGGGGTGGTAAACATTAATTCAATTCACAATTTGTCACCTCGGTTAAATCGCGGAATGCCGGTATCGCGTGCGACGCACCCGGCTGGCGGCCCGGGGCTTCGGGGCGGGGACGTTAGACCTGTTTCGTGAGAATCGTGAGCATTCACTGCATAAATTACCTACAATTTATCCAAGCAACGTTTGCGTCGTCGCTCAAACGTGCCAAATTAAACAAACATTCCGTCATCATAATTTATGCAACGTTAACATTAACAAACCGTATCTGAATTTAATTTATCGCACCTACAACCGCGTGTGACTGCGTTACGCCCGTCATGGCCAGCGTTTATAAATCGTTTGTGTTGTGTCTGCCGGGTGTCCCAAAGTCATGTAGAAAAAGTACTTTAAATTAGTTTAAAATAACAAATTTTAATTAAAACAACTTCGTTTTATTTTTAAAAGTACTGCATTGAATTTATTTTTTTATAGTCCCTTGCCCTAATCGGGAATCGAACCAAAACAAACGCGAAAAAATACCATTAAAACCAACAAAGATTGATACAATAATAAAATAAAAAAGTCACTAAATTAGAAAAAAGTACCCATACATGAATTTCAAATTAATCAATATTGAAATAATTTAATAAATTCTTCGAAGTTATAGATGGTCTGCTCAAGTAGCCAACGTTTTAGACTAGTCTTGAAACATTGCAAACTATTTCCCGTTAATATACTCTGAGGAAGTTTATTAAACTTCCTTAGAGTGATTACGCACTGCATCCGATCCGAATCCGTGAAAATAAGCACGTAAAACTCGGACCGAATTCGGATATAACTTTACGCACTGCATCCGATCCGAATCCGTGAAAATACCGATCTAGAGTAAAAATCTCGGACCGAATTCGGATGTTGCTTACGCACTATTCCGATCTCTGATCCAAATTCAAACATTTCAGTGGCCATCTTTGGCATATCCATTTGGCGTTCGATTTGAATCCGAGGTAGTGCGAAAGCGTTCATACAAACATTACTACGGCTACTTTGGTCCGTCAATATTTCTTCCGAATTGGAGACTCACGGATGACGGATAGAAATCGGATGACGGATGCCGGATGTAGTGCGTAAACTACCATATAAATAGTTCTATGGCTACTTCGGAACGTATTTTCACGGATTCGGATCGGATGCAGTGCGTAATCGCTCTTAGAGTATAAACTCAGCTTGGACTCAGCTTTGGAGGAGTCTGTGGACGTTCGTTACAAATCGACACCCCTCTGTGCCTCGGAGAGCACGTGATGCCGTCAGTCCCGACGATCGTCAGTATCATACGAAACTAACTTTAGGATATCAGCATTGCCCAAAACTGGGTTGCGGGAGTCAGATGGTAATATATCGGTAAAATATTGATGAAGTTGAACCCAAAATAGTAGCGTAGAGCCTCCACGAGTGACGATGCTTAACTTATCAAGTACTGTAATTATAGACACAATAAATAAACAATGGCACTGACGATCCGGATCACCAAAGATCCGGATCGTCGCGCGGGACGATACCGGTTAAGTAGGTTGTGACGGTGCAGCGGTGGCGACTAGCGGGGTGCGCCTATAAAAGGGCCGGCACGCTGCGCTTCGTCCTCTCTCGCGCCTCAGCAGCCGCTAGTTAAGTACTACCTACTACACCTGAAGACCCTGGACTCCTCGTATCGTATTGTCTAAAAACCACGCCCTGTTAACTAGTCTAATTTTGTAACTATTATCAAATATATTATATTGTATGGTTAAAAGTGTTTTCCTTAACATTCTTATGTAAGTACACTCCTGCTAAACTGCTTCTGCTTCTTGCTAGATTCTGACTTTATGTGCACATGCTCGTTAAGGTTTGACTCATCAAGCCACTCTTGACAAACACCCGTGACAAGGTACGTTCGGCGCACCCTGGGCAGTCAGCCCCGCTATCAACCTTGCTGACTGGGTAATCTTTTCACCACAGCATGAGCTATGCTCGTGTCGACACGAGATAGGATAGCGTAGAGGACTTAGTCAGTATGCGAGGTACGGGTACCAGCTTGCCTGTATACAAGGTTTGGCAAAAAGGGGGTACTAATCCGCGGGCCACTTAAAGTATCACTGATGACTGTTTTAAAGCAAGTGATAAAGTTTTAAAATTCAATCATTTTTATTTCTACGTAAAATTATTCTCATTTTAGTTGTTTCAAATATTCTTCATCCCTGCTTTAGTTACGAATTCAGATAATGGAGTTTCTAATTGGTGACCCCTATAATATCACCTAAAATGTAAATACAGCTGATCATAGCTGAAGATAGATAGATTTTAGCATATTTTTTATGAAATCTTTGAATAACTACATCTCTTAAATTCAATAGACTTTTGAGAAAGTTGCAAAACTTATAATATTATGTTATGGGTTCTTTAACACTCTTTCCGATTAGTACCCCCTTTCTGATTAACCTTGTATAGATGTACATATGTACACATCTACGTATTGGCTTGTCGCCCTTAGCCGACAACAGCACAGGACAACGGCTATTTTAACCGTTCTCGATGGTGTGTATGGCTTAGCAGAGAATTTCTAGCACTGATCGACTATCGCTAGAACCCAGCACCATGGCTATGCTCCGTGCATGTGCCGCAGCAAATGCTGAGCGATGACCAATTTGCTCGGAAGTGATGCATATTTTCTCAAATTTAATTTAATTTTGTTAATTTTTGGTGGTTGATCGTTGAAACAGATTTATTTACGTCTTGAGGTAACGTACTTAACGTTACCTCAAGACGCAAATAAATCTGTTTTCTTTCTTTCTAGTATTACGCTGATTTTTACATTACAAATTCCAATTCTCTCTCTCAATTTCCTCATTAATAATCCATTTCAACCCGTAAATATCCACTGCTCTCCCTTAACCGCGAACGGTCTCAAGGGAGCATAGTCGTAATTACCCTACTTAGCAGGCGATTGCAGTATGATCTTATTAGCTCGTAAGATTGCTGCTAGCCATAACCGTAATACAATTTCTTATCATCAGATATACTGGGATTATTTGCTACTAAAAGTTATAAAATGGACTTAACACCCTTAAAAGATCTGGACAGGGTAGGCAGACGTTCTGATAGTGATGGTTTTATACAACGGTAGTCAGAAAGGGGGTAGATACTAATCCAAAAGGGTGTTAAATAAAGTACCTGAAATAATTAATTACTATTGTTTTAGAAGTTTTCTCAAAAGTCAATGCTGTTAAAATATTTTATAAAAAATACGCTAACAGCCAGTTTCTTCATCAACAACTAAAGTAATCAGTAAAAGTATTAACTTTTACTTGACCTTTAAGTTGTGTCATTATTGTCGGCCTACTGTTTACACTATGAATTAACCTTTTGACCGCCACGGACGTCTATGGACGTCAAATTAAAACGTGCTCACGATGCCTCTGACGGCATGGCACGTTGAAAACACCACTTTTTACAGTTCAAAAGTTTGACGACCATACACGTCCGTGGCGGTCAATGTGTTAAAATTGTATTTTAATTCAACCTTCATAAGTTTTTTTTTTAAAACGTTGCCCCTCTCTAAGATTTCTCTTGTATCGTGGGTGCGTTTACAGACACAAATCTCACAAACAAACGCCCAGACCCGGAACAACCATCTGTAGGCCATACAAATTTTTGTTCCGTGTGGGAATCGAACCCACGACCCGTAGCGCAGAAGCCAATCGCTTAGCCACTGCACCAAACGTGTCGTCTTTTGTTAATTTCGTTAATTTGTTATAAGCAATTCAATTTATCAATTATAAATTCTATAAATAGCAACTGTAAAATTTAATTAATACATCATGCACTCTGATAAATTGTAAAAAACAATAACTGTCTGCTTTCATTTAACTTCAATGTAGGTAAACTACACCTAACAATGCTGTAAAACTAACATAACATTTAAAATAATAACACTAAAAGTTTTTGTGTACCGTTAATGAAATTCTACACGTTTAATCTAGCTTCACATGCTAAGGGAATTTGTTGTCCCAGTAATGGATTCTAATTTGATGAATATCGTAACACAGACAATAATTTATAAAAAGTAATTATTACTATTGTTGCCAGTAACAGTAATAACTCCAAATTATACGAACATGGACATGAAATAGCTTTTAAAGTTAATTTTGTGCCTCGTTTATCACGAAGTTGATTATTTTTCCAACTTAGGTAAAAACTGAATGAATAGTGTTCCTAGAATCAGAATACAGGTAGTAATCTAGGTATTAACTGCAATGCCAACTGCCTATTACCATTATTTTATCAAATCGATCTGTAAATGGTTTGCGGTGAATTGTAACAACGTTGTAACAAGGATTAGAGGATAAGAGCATAATAAATACATAATCATTCCTGATTGTGTTTAAAACGTTTTGTTAATTAATCAATGTTAATATTACCATCCATTAATTTCTGAACTATCTATTAACCCACAGGAAATATTTTTAAATTTTCCTATAAAGAGATTTTTTGGCTTAGTTACATTTTTAATTAGATTAAAATGAATTGATGTCTCGAACTAATAAATATCTAAAAAAGTTCGCGAGTGAATTGCAAAAAAAAAGCTTTACATTCTACTTTAATCGGCTCGTTTTCTCAGTGTAATTTCTTGACCGCTTGTAAAAATTAAACACAAAGTATTATAACTTTTAAAACCTAATCCTACTTTTACAATCCTTATAGTCGGGTAAAAAGGTGTATTAATCGAAAGTTGTGCACAGTTGGGTCGCTGAGGGACCGTACGGCCTATTATGAACTGGGGAGAAAAAACCTTTTCATCACACGTTGTGTTAAAAGCTGACTGGCTGCGAGTGTCGCTGCTAAAATGTGTGAACGCCTATTTTACTGGTGCACAATATTTTTCAATGTAACATGGACAGTCAGCGGAAAACTGCCAGTTTGTGCAACTATTTTAGGACAGTTCCTTGCTATTTTGTACCGTTTTTGTTACATTTGTAACAAAATATTATTTTTGTATTATAACTTTTGTGAGACACATTCATATTTATGATTTTTTACGGTTTACTCATGTGCATTTTTTGGGATTGCTCGACTAGTTTCGGACTCAAAAGGAGGCCTTAAACATGAGCTGCGGTGCAATTCTGTAAGAATCTCACCTCGATCGCGACTGTCAATTAGACACTTGTCGTGACACAGCGTGGATAACAAAACTACGCGTTATTAATTATACTGCTGATTATCTGTATGTTATTTGCTTCTATTATCCATACTGTGACATTATGGATATCGAGCTAACCGCCGATATTGAGGTGGGTTTCTTACAGAATGACACTAATGATCACGCAGCGAGGTCGCGAGTAGAACTAATATCATAACGAAAAAATATTCTTGTATTTTTATATGAATTGAGAGATTATGATGGACTATTTGAACTTGATCGTCCAAATAGTGTAATCATGTATTGTTCTAACTTTATTTAATTATATTTAATAGTTTCCATTATAATCCTTCTCTTAATTTAATTCAGTCTTCAAAAGAATTTCTCAATCTTCAGAAAGATTTATATATTTTCAATGTAACATTTACTCCGGACTACAAAATGAATCGATTTAAAATGTGTTCGTTCAACCAATAAAAGGAATGTCGAAAACATCGTACATACCCGCATATATTGCACTTACCCCACATAGAGCGAAGAGATAAGAAGGAAATACAAAAAGATAAAAAACGGTACGAGCTGTGGAAAACGTTGAAAGAAATAAAAATTGTGATAGTACACAACTGCGATAGGTTGCTTATTTACAGATACTGCTCGAATGATAGTTAAATATTTCCCTCGTTAGTGGCTAGAATTAAAGAATCAATTTTATAGAAATAGGGGAACATTTTCTCTGTTGTTGCAGCATAAAATTACATATTTGTTTTTAGCGTGTGGTATATTTCAGATTCCGGGAATATTCATCCTTCGGAAGTAACGTTCAACGTTAGTTTGATATCAATATATCTACTCATTATTTACGTTACATTAGACAGGGTGTTTTATTGAAACGAATATCCTAGCTAGTCGATGGTAAACCAATTCAACAGACAAAGGCTGATTTGAACGTGCTATTTCCACTTAAATTTCTACTAAATTGGTGCACAGCTAAATACGCAATGGGATAAACATCTCGCGATATAGAAGTAGGTGCTTTGAGTTTGTGTTAATGTCATATACAGGATGTAAACGAATTCGTGTAATTCCTTCTATGTGATCTATTAATGATATAGATTAACCCGGCACGGAATTTAGCTTGATTAAAAATAAAAACATAAAAACATTTTTTTCTTGCGGTCTTCTTTTCTAGAGCTTAGTTCCTAAGAAGGATTCAATAAAAAATAAGCAAAAATATTTATTGCAAAAAAATAAATTTTATGTGATACAACATTTCGATGCCACGCATAAATTAATGAAAACACGGCGACACAGCTGACAGGCACGACTGGCACGATATCGCTCCGTGCAGTCAGTCAACTCGGGGCGCTAAAATGACTCAGAAACAGAAAATCTGATTATTTTTATGAAAAAATCTTTGCTGATACTGAAAAAAAAACCAGTACTTTGTCAATCTGTGTTGTGTCTGTGTGTAGATCACGCGGTTTGAAGGAATTACATGAATTCGTTTACACCTTGTATTTAGCATGAAAGCTATCCTAGTACTGGCCTACTGCTCGGTCCGGGGATCTTCTCAGAATGAGAAGGCTTTACGCCCTATTCCACCACCCTGGTGAGGGTTGGAGAACTACACACACCAGCGAGAACTGTATGGAACCCTCTCAGGTGAACATGTTTCCTGACGATATTTTCCTTCACGTTTAAGAGTGAAGCCACACTGCTCCGTTGCGTTGCGTTGCGACGTCGCAGCGCTAGCTTTGGACCAATCTATACAAGGTTAGTCAGAAAGGGGGTACTAATCCAAAAGGGTGTTAAAGTACCCATAATAATGAGTAACTTTTGTTGTACCACTTTACCCAAAAGTCAATGATTTAGGAAAATAACTGTTCAAAAATTACAAAAAAATTTGCTAAAATCTATCTATCCTCAGCTATGATCAGCTGTGTTTACATTTTAGGACATATTTGGGGTCACGAATTAGAAGCTCCATTTTCTGAGTTCGTAACTAATAGCGACGAAGAATTATTGAAAAAACTAAAATTAAAATTATTTTACATGGAAATAAAACTTGTTGAATTTTGAGTTTTTAACACTTGCTTTAAAACCGTCATCAGTGATACTTTAAGTGGTCTGCGGATTAGTACCCCCTTTCAGACTAACCTTATAAGGTGTTAAAAATTCAATTCTAAGAATTTTGTGGGGTTACTCGGTATCGGAAATTGAACAACTTTTGTTCTACAACTTTTCGAAATTCGCTTGTTTTTTGTAACTTTCCATACAATCCAAAAAAATATTTTTATTGTTTTGTATGGAGGCATAAAAAAATTGGCGAATTTCGAAAAGTTGTAGAACAAAAATTGTTCAATTTCCGATACCGAGTAACCCCATCAAATTCTTGTAGATTCTAAATGTGGCGCTACGACGTCTCAATAGTCCAAATTAGCGCTGCGACGTCGCAACGCAACGCAACGGAGCACTGTGGCTTCACGCTAACGCAAGTGATTATTAAATTCTGATCCGCATATTAATTTGAAAAGTCAGAGGTGCGGGCTGGGGTTCGGAAGCTCTTGCAAGGAAGACAAGCGTTGTTCAACCGCAATGTTATCACTGTTATATTATTTATTTATTTAAATACCTTTAACTATCATTACAGGTCTGTAACCTAATGCAATAGCCAAGTCACACACACAAAATTAAAATTAAAGCACCAAATACAATCTCGACATCATTGTTTGTAACATTATATTTAACACGTTTACAAATATTAATTTACGAATTATTTGAGCAACAAACGCCATCAAAACTATGAAACATTATCTCTTCACTTCAAAATTAAAATAAAATTTCGTTAGTTCAAATCATTAAGCTTGCCAAACTTTCAAATATAACACAAACTCTCTACCTATGTTCTAGCAAAATTTTCACGTAATAGGTTGCATACTTTCATTTAACCGGAATTAATGATGTTCGCCAACAGTTGGGGCCTGAACGTCAACACACCCGAGTTTTGGTAAGGCTGCACCCAACCGCACAAAAGCAATTCCACTCACAATACCAACGTTACAATAATTAGAAGGGAATTAGTAACAAATTATTGCTCGCGAAGAGGAGGGTATAATAGCCCGACCGAGCTGGATGGTTCTCATTAGTGTACGTTGGTCGTTGGTCCCACGTAGAAGCAGCCTCGTTGTGGGCCTGCATTATTCATGCGGACAATATTGCACTGCCGCATCTATCTATACAGCTTTTATAACGTTGTACAGTTATAGCAGGTGATGTTTCATTAACGGTGACATTTTGCATTGTGCTCGTGTAATAATGCCGTCCGACTGTTTGATTCTGAACTATGCTGTGTCACGTTGAGGATTGGCGATATTAAATGACTTGGTTAGGATGACGATGCTGAGATGAGTTTCGTGGAAATCATAGACTATTTTGTATTTTGCTAATTATATTTAAAAAAAAAAAAAACATACGTTACAGTGCAGTCGTCGTTGTCTCTTTCACCGTGAAGTGATTCCTGTCATTTCTCAACAAAACGTTACCATACAAAGAATCCTAACTTTATTAAGTAATATTATAAATGCGAAAGTAAGTTTGTTTGTTTGTTACCTTTTCACGCCTAAACCACTGAACCGACCAACTTGTGCATATATGTCGTCAGATGTACAGAGACGGACATAGGGTACCTTTCATCCTAAAAAAAGTACTGTTCCCGAGGAAAACAACAATAACGATAGTAGATGGCGCCACGTATCTATCGAATCATGATTGAATTATATTATAGAAACTTTATAGTAGTGTGTTAAGAGTTTTTTTTAACGCGAGCGAAGCCGCAGGCCATAGCTAGTATCAAATATTTAAAAAAAAACAAAACACGTATAATACAGCTATTTTACGGTTTTTGATGATGTCATTTACTGTTTTTCGATAGCAGGCTACAATTTACGAAATGACCGAGCTGTCGGGCCTCATCTTTGGCCGGCCATACACGGGCAGCTCGAGCAGTTAGCCAGTGATAAACATACACGGACAGCTCGAGCAGTCAGTGTATGCCTGGCGACTGCTTGACCGCACGCCGTGCCGCCAACCGCCCGAAGCAGTTGCAACTGCTCGAGCTGTTTCGTCTATGTACGTACGTAGAAGGCTGTAGTTTACTATGCAGTTGCAGCTTAAAGCAGTCGATCCTGACTGCTTCAAGCTGCCCGTGTATGGCCGGCCTTTGGGTGAACAGAGTATAATTACTTTTACTTTGGTACAGTTTTTTATACCTGTCGTTTCCCCTTTTACTAATACTATTTCTAGATGATACCAAGAAACATCTCTATTGACTAGTGTCCAGTTCCTATGGCTAACAACGAATTGTTTTGCTTACCAATGATAGCAATCCATAATACCAAACTGGGCATATAAATAGACTTTTAAACTAATTGTACCTGTATCAGGGGGCCTACTCCCTAAGTCCGTCAACGAAGGTAGTCGCCCGTCCGAAAGTAGCCCGAAACGTAGGAGTGAACAAAACAAGTGTCAAGTTCAACTTTTCGGACGGGCAAAAACACATCGGGAGTAGGGACAACTGTCAAATCGTGTTTGTCATTCATTTTTAGTTCGGGCCCCGAAATAATCTTAAGTCCGTAGGTGATAGGGTAGGAAACGCTCGTAACTAAGGCCGAAACCACGGACTTCGTGCTTAGGTAGTAAACCCCAGCTTCTGACATACGGGAGGGTCTACTATGCAAAGCCATAGTCTTTGCTACATTATTAGTAAATACAGGCTGTAAGGGTAAACACCGTTATCCTTGAAACCAGTGGTTTGGTTTCATTTATAGAACGTAAAATCAATGGAAAATAACTTTTTTTTTTTCTTTGTTCCTCAAAAGCATTTCACCCTATGCGCGGGGGCAACAAGCTACGGGAGGGGGCGCGGGGAACTCGCCGCGTGGCCCAACGCACGGCCCCGCACAGTTTGATACCCCAGTCAGTCAGCTGTCTCGTTAGCGAGTGTGTGTACCCCGCGTCACACACACGTCAGACAACAGTCTTCATTTTAACAAATAACGCTAGGTAATTCATATTGCCGTCCGATTTCTGAAAGGCCGTTAAGTGAATAAACCAAATTTTGAGTTATGAGCAAAAACGTAGAAAGTGTTGTCCCTAGAAATTCTGAAGACATACAGATTATTTTGTTATACCAAATTATTGGACTACTTTAAGCTCATTATAAGTATAACTTTTAATGAGTTACAGAACTAAATTTGTTTTTAAATTAAAGTTCTTATTATTTAATCATATTTTGCTGTATTGAAATGTGACCATCTACAATATGGTATGGTATGGTATGATGTGGTAATGTCTCTGTAAAGGTCTCTGGACTTGTAATTGACAAATGATAGAAAAATACGGACCAGACTGGTCGATAGGGAAAATGTTGCGCTTTTACGTAGTTTATAAAACTCAAAGATCAATTAACAGTATTTTTGAAATCGGACGGAAGCACATGAATCGGCAATAAAAACTTTTAGACTACCCTCAAAAGAACAACCGCTTTTTCATATACAGTGTGTTAACGAATTCGTGTAATTCCTTAAAACCACATGATCTGATGTAGACAGGCCCCGCACGGGATTTAGCTTGAATAAAAATAAAAAAATCAAATTATAATTTTTTCATGCGGCTTTGTTACCGATTGTACCTAAACCACCTATACCCTAATTCTATAATTCAGATAATTTATGTAAACAAAGAAATGTCATTGTCAAAGTGACAGGTTAGTGGTACAAAACATTTTATCATTAAATGTTTACTAAGTAATCATTTAAAATCAAGTTAATTTTAAGAACAATGCAAACAAAATACCGTAGCCAAACAATGTCTTGTGTAGTGTGTCGGAGACGCGCCTTATAATCACTTTAATCAGTCCTTATACGCATTCATCACCATACGTTTTTCTGTGGCACTCATAGATGTTCTAGGCCGCTTTTTAACAGGCGACAAAAAGTCGGGGGCGGCTGCCTTCGAGGGCCCCGGCTGAGGCTCCATTTGTCAAATATCAAATAAAACTTAACAAACAACTCAACAAAAATAAGGAAATATAACAAACAACAACAAGATGAAAAACTTAACACGATGATGCACAATAACAAAATTAACAAACACGCAGCGAAAACGGTAAAAGAAAACGAATGTATTGCAATTTATGACGCTAAGACAAACAATAAACAACTTTGACATTTTGTCAAACGAAATTTGAAAATGTTTTGTACTCCTACAGTGTTACCAATATCATAAAATACTTTATACCAGAAAATCTCCTTTTTTTCATAACTTTGTTGAAAACTGAAAATTTATAAAAGTAATTACGGTATGATACTTTTTAAATTATTATTTCTAAAATCAGTACATAAAAGAGAATCTAACCCTTTTTCCGGCATTTTCAGTGAATTACCATTAATAAAATATTTTTTTGATCTGTTATCCCCTTTGTTTACATAAATTATCTGAGTTTGGAATTTAGGGTTTAATAAGGATTCAGTAAAAAAATAAGAATTTATTTTTTTGCAAAAATAAATGTTTTATTTTTGTGAACATTTCGATGCCACGCATAAATTAATGAAAGCACGGCGACACGGCTGGCAGGCACGACTAACGCGATATCGCTCTTTGCAGTCAGATAACTCAAGGCTCTAAAATGACTCAGAACTAGAAAATCAAGATACTTTTTTGTTTTTTTTTTTAAAAAATTCCCATTTAGGGTTAATCTGTGTATCCAGTAGATCACGTGGTTTGAAGGAACTACACGAATTCGTTAACATTCTGTACATTCTGATTTATCAAAATAGAATAGAATACACTTTATTGTACACCAAAATTGTAACATAAACGACCTAAATAGTCACGAGATTTGGCAGCACAGCGTGAAACAACGTTTGATGAGCTATGAATTTGAGAGCAGCAAACGCTCGTCACTAATTAGCACCAAATGTGAAACTAGGAATCGGAATATTAATGTGGAACATGAAAGCGTTAAGCTTCGCAACTTCAGTTCTGCATGAAGGCTGGTTCAATATTTCATACGTCATATGAATACGTCACAAAGGGTGACTCTGATGTGGCTGTGAAAGATGAATAGCATGAATGGAACAGATGTACGACAAATAGTTGCTGTTCTTTATAAGCTTCGTCGCTATCGCTATACATTGTTCATTATTGTGATTGCTACTTTGTGTATAGTATAAATAATTATTTAACCTACTTTCGGAAGAGCCGCATACAATTCTTTGCAAACCAAAGCGACAAACGGGTTACGTCACTAGGATGGGCAGCAGCTTCCTCCTATGTGCTATTAAGAAAGAAAGAACATTAAACATAAATATCACGCCTGTATTCCCCGAAGGGTAAGGCAGAGGTGTACAGTACAACCTCATTTCGCCGTTATGTTTAAGTCCCATGTAATAGGGGTAAGTCTATTGCTATCAACCGGGCACAAATCCAGACTTCGGGCTGCTACTGAGAAATTCCACACAGAAAAAACCCAATTACACTTTACCCGACCTGGGAATCGAACCCAGGTCCCCGCGCTCAGCAGTCACTGTGACCACTAGACTAAAGAGGCAGTGAAAAAACTATTTTACTTTTTGTTATTTTTTTACTTTTTATTAATTTACTCAATCTATACATATAAAAGGAGCAGCTGATTGACTGACTGACTGATCTATCAACGCACAGCCTAAACCGCTGGGGTTAGAAAGTTGAAATTTTGACAGTAGGTTCCTTTTGTAACGTAGGCATCCACTAAGAAGGGATTTTTCGAAATTCAACCCCTAAGGGAGTTAAATAGGGGATGAACGTTTGTATGGAAAATCGTCACTTAACGGGTTCAAAATTTCACGCGAAGCTGCGGGCGAAAGCTTAATTATTATATAAGCCTTAATAATTTCTGTTAAAAGTCATATAAAAACTGTGAACTATGAAGAAAAATTCGAATGCTACTTTATAAGGCTTCATGTGAAACCGTGTTGCACAAAACTTTGTAGAAACTTTTCACAATAAACAATTGATGGGCTGCGGGCTATGACGTAGTTAAAGAAGTCTTATGCCTACGCCGTAGGCCTCTACATGCCAACAATGATTGTAGAATGGTACTAAATGAATCATTTTTTTTTTATAAACTTTCTGTTTATTAAACATAACGACGACGTCTGTGGTCTAGTGGTTCGAGTGTCGGACTACTGATCACGGTCATGGGTTCGATTCCCCCAGGACACAAATATTTACGGGATGTCAAGGTGTTTGTGTTGGTCTGGGTGATACTTATTCATCTATATAAATAAAAAGAAAAGTCCTGACTGACTGACTCATCAACGCCCAGCCCTTAGACCTAGAAAGCTGAAATATTGCACAGAGGTTTCCTTTAAAATGTAAACAAGGAATAAGGAAGAATTTTTCGAAATTCAACCCCTAAGAGAGTTAAATAGAGGATGAAAGTTTGTATAGAAAATCGTCAACGTCAATCGTTAACGGGTTCAAAATTTCACGCAAGCGAAGCTGCGGGCAAAAGCTAGTGTATTATAAGTATGTATTTACAAAAATCAAAGTATATAAGTATTATGTCCATTGTCTAGTACCCATAGTACAAGCTCTGCTTAGTTTGGGACTTGATGGTGCTGCGTAACAAATGTCCCAAATATTTATTTATGTAAGATGTTAATTCGGAACGCATCTCATTTAAATAAAAGTAATTGTGCATGAATGCAGCGATGAGTGAAAGAGAGGGTATGTGTGAGAGTGAGAGGGAGAGTGTGGCGAGCTTACAAAAGACGATAAGACGACTCGAAAAGGAAAAATTGTTTTAAAATAATGAAGAAGATTTGAAGACGAAAAAACATTTTGTTTCGGTCATCCACCCCACCCTACATTTATTTATTTATAACATAACATCACGCCTGTATTCCCCGAAGGGTTGGGCATAGGTGTATTCAACTTCATTTCGCTGTTATGCTTTAGTCCCATGTAATAGTGGCGAGTCGAGTAAAGTTTTATTAGGTTTATTTGCTAGTAAATTTTCAGTAGCAGCTCAAGGCTTGGATTCTTGCTCAGGAAATGTCAATTCCATGTAATAGGAAGCGAGCCTATTGCCATCAACTAGGCACAAATCCGGACTGCTACTGAGAAATTTGTCACGGAAAAACCCAATATTACTGCCCGACCTGAGGATCGAAAAGCAACGAGGCAGTAAAAATAGTAGATTGTTGCACCGAGCGCAAAGTGAGTCATTAATGCACGAGTGTTATGTTGGTGCCCGAGCGCAAGCGAGGGCACTAAATTACAAAGAGTGCATTAATCACTCACTTCAGCAAGGTGCGTAATCTACTTTTCTTTCAACTACCAATTTACCTACCGTGATAAAATATACCTACTCAAAATAAAAACTCAAGTTAATGAAAACAAGGTTATCCTGCGACTTTTGCGGGAAAAGGTTATTAACAATTTCATTTGCAGCTGTTTTTATACTTTCTGGACTTGAATTCATATCGCGGAAATAGATAATTTCCATTTTTTTAAACTTTTCTTGCTAAATAAGAAGTATCAAAGTTTTACAATGGTACAAAATGCGCGCCATTTTTTTTTTTTTTTTCACCAATTCGGTTTTATTCAGCCGATTTTTATTTTCAGCCAGTATCTTTTTGATCTAATGCATAAGAATGCATACATTTAATATTAAACTTAACGGGAGACATTAAACCTCTGTGGTAAATTTATATCTAAATAAAAAAATAAAAAACTGCACTAATGAAAAACAGTGCAGTAATGAAATTTCATACAACATTTCTGCACTGTTTGCAGTGCAGTAATGAGATTTCATACAACATTTCTGCACTGTTTTGCTTCTAAGCAGAAAATACGTAATTTGTGATCGGTTTTGTAGCGATTAATGATAACATTACTACGTAGTTGGAAGAAAAAGTATTTCACTTAATAAAGGATATTGTTATTCCCACCGCTCATAGTACAAAGTACAAACACCTTACTATCAAGTTTTGACGGTGCAATGACTGTGAGTTTACTAAAACTTTTGCAACTACCGACATTCATAAATTAATTACCTTTTGTGTATCTACAATCTATACAAGTTTAGTTTTAGTATACACTAAACCTGAAACTAGTTTGTTTAGAATCACCAGGAGAATCGATTGGCATCGTTTTTATACCACGTTAAATCTTGCATATTTTTTTTCATAAATTTTAGTTTTGTTCAATTAGTTTCTATGCATAACAGTGGACGGGAATAGATACTTTGAGGCTTGAGACGGTCCGCTCGTTCAGTTTCAGTGTATTAGACAACCCCTTCGTAGCACATCTCACACATTTCACACTCTACTGGGGAACTTAACGCAACATAAACTGAGGTGTAGGTAACTTGAAGATTTATAAAAAAAAATACATACTCCGGTAATTCTGATTAAAACCTTGTTAGGGTGTCTCGGTTTTTTTTTCTATACTAAAATAGTGTTGTATAAATAAAAAGAAAAGTCCTGACTGACTCATCAACGCCCAGCCCAAACCCTTGGACCTAGAAAGCTGAAATTTTGCACAGAGGTTCCCTTTATAATGTAGACAAAGAATATGGAAGGATTTTTTGAAATTCAATCCTTAACTGAGTTAAATAGGGGATGAAAGTTTGTATGGAAAACCGTCACTTAACGGGTTCAAAATTTCACGCAAGCGAAGCTGCGGGCGAAAGCTAGTATTATTATAACTAGAATACGTTTTGTTCCGACGCTTGTTAGTTTTATAACCCTATAATAAGTCAACCAGTGTTTCTCAGATAAATGAATTGTAATTCTTTTGAAAAATAAATGTCTTAAACCAGTAAAACCCAATAATACTGCCCGACCTGGGGATCGAACCCAGGACCTCACGCTAAGTAGTCGCGCTTGCGACCAGTAAAGCAACGAGGCAGTAAAAAAAGTATTTTTATTATAATAATAAATACTAATGTAGGCTATTGTATTACATATACAGGGTGTAAAAAGACCCATCACAGAGCCGAAATCTACGCACTCTGTACATCAAACTAAATTACATTGACCAAAAATAATTGCTGGGAAACGACTTTTATTTTCAGGCATAAAAAAACTCAGTTTTTTTGTAGCACGCAATGTAATGGACGTAACCGAATGTGCCTGTGTGGGTCGTGCAGCGGCTACACAGCTGAGCCAAGGCGGTTATGGTGCGTTTGATATTCATTGCGGTTTTGTAACTTCAAATGCGTAATTTGTTAAGAAAAATTGAAAAGGACAATGGGACAAAACGTCCCCAGTAGTGTAGCACTTTCTTACCTATTGTATATGAAAGACCTTATTAATGTCTTAATTTTATTGTATGACAGCACATCTGTAAAATGTATAGTTTAATAGTTATTTAGCATGAAAGTAACATAAAAATTACCTTAAAAAAATGCTTATATTATTACTTCAAAATGAATATAATTATTTTAGTTAGTGATAAGGGGTTATTTGAAGAGCTCCAAAGCTAGTGTAACAATAGTTCAATGTGGGAAAGAGATAACGAGAGGCGCACGCGTCCAGGGGGTCTACTCCCTAAGCACGAAGCCCGTGGTTTCGGCCTTAGTTACGGGCGTTTCCAGTAGGAAACGCCCGTAAGTGATAGGGAGTACCCTATCACTTACGGACATACGATTATTTCAGGGCCCGAACTAAGAATGAATGACAACACGATTTGACAGTTGTCCCTACTACCGATGTGTGTCCGAAAAGTTAAACTTGACACTTGTTTGGTTCACTTTTACGTTTCGGGATACTTTCGGTGGGCGACTAACTTCGTTGACAGACTTAGGGAGTAGGCCCTCAGAGGCGAGACGCGGCGCGCAGCCCTAGGCAGCGGTTACCATTTTCAAACGTATTATCACCCGACAGGGTTTACATTACCTGCGCATCGTACTCAGAATTGCATCCCCGACGAACAGTTCGGTTTTCGAACCAAGCACTGTTGCAGTCGACAATTGCACCGCATAGTCGCTCCCGCTTCATGCGCTCGTACAAAACGGGCATGCTATTCTTCGACGTAGCAAAAGCCTTCGACAAGAACTGGCACAACGGTTTATTATACAAACTCGTACAGTCTCGTGCTCATCATTCGAGACTTTCTGTCGGATCGCTCCTTCCGCCATCGCCTAGAAGGCACCTTCTCGTCTCCTCGCCCTATCCGCGCCGGAGTTGTGTAGTAATATCGCCCCTTCTGTTCACGCTGTATACCAGCGACATTCCCAAATGTGGATTCGCCAAGTTGGCTCTCTTCGCCGACGACACAGCCATCTACTTTTCCGGTAGGAGTCTCGACAGTATCACTCGAACCTTTCAAACCGCAGCTAGCGCCGTCGGGGTCTGGTTCCGGAAATGGAGAATAGAGGTGAATCCCGAAAAGAGCGCAGCCGTTCTTTTCGAGAGATACGGTGATTCCCACACCCACTTCCGTCCCGTCCTCATGTTCGGGCAAATTATAATACTCTTCATTTAGGAGTTTTTGATTCATTGACTTTTTAAACCGTTAATTTTGAATATAATGACTCATTCTTTAAGTCAGTATATCATTTATTTTTCAGCCAATAATTGATTTAAAATGAAGAAATAATAAAAAAAAAAATATCATTTTATTTTATTTCAAACCGATTTCATTCATTCCTTCACTCATTCTCGACTATTCATTCGTTCGTTCATTCATTCAAACTCACTCTATAGTGCTACAAGGGTGGGGACGGGCTCCATACATTTTGTCCCATTGTCCTTTTGATGTTTGTTTGGAAGAAAGTTTAGCATTATCACTTAGAATACGTTTCTGGAAAAAACTAAAAAAAAAATGTATACTTTGACCTTCAATATCTCCGGAATCAATGATTTCCCAGGTATGGTCTGGTAGAAAAAAAATATCCCAATGATGGGTAGAATATGTGGTTTTCGTTATCGTTAAAGGTCTTTATACACCCGATATATTGCAACGATAACTTTAAAGAGTACTAACTTTTGCCCGCGGCTTCGCTCGCGTCAATTAAACTTAAAAAATCTAGTAAAGTTTCTATAATAACTAGCTGACCCGGCAAACGTTGTTTTGCCATATAAATAATTAGAAATTAAAAATTTTGTCTAAAAAATAAAAAAAAAAATTTAGGGATGGACTACCCCTAACATTTAGGGGGATGAAAAATAGATGTTGGCCGATTCTCATAGATACCGGATAAGCACAAAAAATTTCATCAAAATCGGTCAAGCCGTTTCGGAGGAGTATGGCAACGAAAACTGTGACACGAGAATTTTATATATTAGATATAATGCAATCATGGTTCTGAAGACACCATCTATGAACTTTATTGTTGTTTTCCTCGAGAACATTACTTTTTTTCGGGATGAAAGGTACCCTATGTCCGTTTCTGTACACCTGACAACGTATATGCAAAATTTCAGGGTTCAATAGTTTAGGCGTGAAAAGGTTACAAACAAACTTACTTTCGCATTTATAATATTAGTTAGGGTAGGATTAGAATTCATGGAGTTAATGGCGGGTTCTTCTCCATATAACATATATTTGCAATCATTTACTTTTGACATTTGATAAAAGTGTACTTTTGGTCGAATAACCAAAATTATTGCTGGAATAAGGAGTTTTATGTAAAATAGCTCATGTATTTATTAAGTACGTCCGGCGCACCCTGGGCAGTCAGCCTCGCTACTATCCTTGCTGACTGGCTAATCTTCTCACCACGGCATGAGCTATTCTTGTATACCTCGTGCCGACACGATAGAAGAAGAAGAAGCTCATTATAAAGTCCTTAAGGACGCCCATATTCATCAAGGTCGTTGAGAGAGAATATATTATGAGATGTGAAGGTCACTCACAGTAATAACAAAATATTTATAGAACGATCTTATAATGGTACTTACTAAAGTTCAACGGGATCGGCGTTGCGACTAAAAATACTTTTCGGAGAAAAGGATTAGCTTATTAAACCAGTTATTGAATACAATACAGTAAACAATTATTGGATTTCATGCTACAGCGATACATTAGGCAATATTTTCGATCATCAACATTAATTCTTTGGTTAAGTATACGTTTGCTCAAAAAACGTACTAGAATATTTTTGGTAAACGGTTGTTTAACTACGGAATTAATGTTGGTGAACACTAGCGGCCTTAGCCCCTCCACACATGGATCGTAAGCGTAGTCGTCTCGTAAGCGTATCGTCATGACGCAACGAGTACGAGACCTGCAGAGTTCTACAAACGAATCGTCGCGTAGACGTATCGTATTACATCTTTCCTTGAATATTGAACGCTTCAACCAGTTTCACGAATTCAATCAGTTTTTCAGTCATATCAAAAAGTACAAAAATTGTTTAAAAGTTATTATTTATTCATTAAAAGTATTTTTTACGCTTGCTTTTTTACGCCCGTACGCTACGACTATCGTAAAAAAAAAATGTTTGAACATATACGTGCTCGTATTGCTCTCTTCCTACGCGCGTATTACGATACGCTTACGATACGAAGCCGTGTGCGGAGGGGCTAAGTCTCCTTTGTTGGTAGTGTGTAGGCAAATTCAGATATTTTCTTGAAGCAGGAAACGTGCAGAAAGCATACCGGTTTCTTCAATAGTACCGTTTTCGTTTACAAAAATTGACAAATTGTTTAGCAACAAAAACATTTTGACACTTTTCGTAAACGCAAACTGCACGATTAAAGGAACCTGCGGGCTTCCTGCTTCAAAAAATACTTGAATTAGCCCACATGTTTTCAGTTAAGAATTTTGATTAAATGTGAAGTTGATACATACATAACAATTATAATACAAGGTTAGTCGGAAAGGGGGTACTAATTCGAAGCCCACTTATAGTATCGCTGATGGCTGTTTGAAAGCAAGTGTTAAAATTTCAAAATTCCATAATTTTTTTTTCCAAATAAAATGATTTTTATTTTAGTTTTTTCAAAAATTCTTCATCCCTGCTTTAGTTACAATATCAGAAAATGGTGCTTCTAATTCATGACCCCAAATATGACCTAAAATGTAAACACAGCTGATCATAACTGGGGATTGATAGATTTTAGAGTTTTTTTTTTGAGATTTTTGAACAACTGTTTCTCTTAAAGTATTGAGTTTTGGGAAAAGTTGTAGAACAAAAGTTATTCATTATTATGTGTACTTTAACACCCTTCGGATTAGTACCCCCTTTCTGACTAACCTTGTATAATCATGCCTAGGTCCTACAGCCAAAAGTCGTTTTGTTTACCAATGGTTGCATTTTTATTGTCAAACTTGACATAAAAATAGACTAGTGAGCTAATTTTAAGTGCGAAAGCTACTAACGTATCGAAGGTTCTTCTGTGCAAAGCTATGAGGTTTTTGTTTCATTATTGGTAAAGAAACGAGCGTCTTAATTTTAATGGCCCTGATGTCCTGTACCAAAACCTATTTCAGGCACCAGTCTCTTCCAGCGGTGAAATATTGTTAGTCACATTAGTTTTAAACTATGTTAGTTTTAAGGCAACCAATGTGCAGAGAATAAATGACTTTGAATTGAAAATTGAATCAATAACGCTCGGTGAATCATAAGAATCGGCCATTCGTACGTAGAATAGAAATCTTATAAAACCGAACCGTTCCTAAAATGAGTGTTTATCTTTGTTTCAGGGGAATATTACTGCAAAATCAAAGACGTTACAGCGATGCTATCAAAAGTTTTGAGAGAGCAATTTACTTTAGACCTTCAATGGCTCGTAAGTACTTGACATAAATTAATTATTAAAAACAAAGCCTCTTTGGTATTTCTTCATAGCTCTTACTAATAATTTGATTGTCCTTTCAAATTATTTTAGATGAGGGCCGGTCGGGTCTTTATTCTGTTCTAATTTTGCTTATTGTCTTGGAAATAAGGGGTTTACAAAATTTTAATTGTTATGTAAATACAAGAACAACTTTTAATGGAGCATTTTGAACAAAATGTACTATGGACAGTTCGAAGTACATATTTTAAATATCCACTTCGGAACTTCATAGTCAACTTGTTTTCAGTTCGAAAGTTGTATGTAATAAACAAGTTTTGCGGTTGACTTCAACTAAAACTAGTAATGGGTAAAGCCATATTGTTGTCTATTTTAGCTCAAGCTGTCTATGATTTAGAACAAGAATTTAATACTAGCGGAATCTCTTTGGCGGGCTTTAATTACAGCATTATTTATGTGTTTTTAACACATAATAATACGTATGATATTTCAGAATACAGCAATTTCTATCAAATTTTATCAATAACATTTAAATTCAAAATGCGAATATTGTTTTAGTGGCGTACGTGAATCTTGGAACATCATTGATGGCGGACGGGCGTCTCGCGGAAGCCGCAAGCGCACTCCGGGCAGGCTCCCGAGCCGAAGGAGTGCGTGTGCGCGACCGAAGAGAACATGACGCTGCCCGAGTGTCAGCCCTTGTACAATTAGCAGCTTTACACTCACAGAGAGGGCACTGGCATAAAGCGCTTTCAGCATATAAAGAAGCGCTGCAAATACTGCCAGACACAAACACACCGATCGTCGGCTGGACCCGACATGTAAGTAACCGTTAAGGCACGTCGCCTTTTTACAAGCGTTCAACAGTGTTATCTTATGATGGCACGTGCCGATGGATTCCTTCCGTCAGGGGTTAACTGGCTACAATCCAACCCGTATAGTCTACCCACATTGAAGAAAAAATACTATTTGAAATAACATACAACCCATTTGACCAATCCTAGACAAAATCTTATATCATAATGAAACAAGTAGGTATTGTAGATTTGTTTTTGAATATATATTTAAATAAGATATACTTATTATTTATTCTATAAAATTTCCTGAAAATCCGCAATTTGTTTACGCTCATTATGTATGCTTAAGATGGATTCTTGTTGCGCATGTTTTTGGTTAATTGAAATTAATTATACATATAATTCGCTTGATTAAAAGGGTTATGATTTTCCTCTATTTTTTTTGCGGTTATTAGACTCTCGGTGAGAGTCTCTTACGGCTTCGGAGAATGTTAGAATCTTGAGTGTGAAGGTAGGAAAGAAAGGAGTAAACATTATTAGACTAATTTGGTGATTATTGTTGCAGAGTGTCTTATCGATGGTCGGTGAGATTTATGTACAACTACAACAATGGCCGCTGGCTGAGCACAGTTTACTGTCAGCGTTAACAGCGGCGCCGCATCACGCCGGCACGCACGTCACATTAGCTCAAATACTCGCCAGAAATGTTAGTATGATCACAAATCAATAAAAAGCAACTGGTACAGTCAACAAAATAGTAAAGTAAACAGGCAAATAACGAGAATCAAAATCTTGCGCCGGCAACTGTCATTTTAATTGTTTGTGTAATAACTTTTTGTACACAGAAAATGCTCAAACAAGTGATAGCAAAGGCTTGGCCACTCAGCAAGCGCATAAGTCTGTTAAAATACGTATGTAATTTGTTTTGGATTATGTACGGCTTTACTCACGTGCATTTTATCGGAGTTGCCAGACTAGTTTCGGACTCACCGAAGCCTTTAATCATGAGCTGTTCACGCGTCGATGTCGCGAGCCGAATATGAATTTTGCCTACGGAAAATTATTTTATAAAAATGTAATTAGTTGCCTGTATACTTATCTATTTCTGCCACTGCGCACTGTACCTTTATGTCCGTTTAAATATTCGTTGTAACGGACATTGGAAAAAACAAGTTCAGCAGTAAAAGATTGCGGACTAACATGAAGAGCATCACATTATATACTTAGGCCTAGCCTTGTCCTCTTAGCTTTTATTTACAACGAGCAACTGCCATTTGAGCTTCACAACTCAATGTTCGGAGATATCGCTATACAAAAGTATAAAAGATTATCATGGTATTTTGTACTTTTAGGGTACAATTCCGTGCATCGCGGCCGATCGGAGCCGCGTGCGGTATGTCGCGTGCGGCTGACGCGCGCGGCTAATGCGTCAATAGTCAGAGTATGAAAATGAATGGCACCGCTTCCGAAGTCTGCGACAGACACGTGCGGCTAACGACAAATCTGTCGTGACTAATCAGTCAGTATATTATAGACTCGACTATTGACGCATTAGCCGCGCGCGTCAGCCGTACGCGATCGATCGCGTGCGGTTGCGATCGGCCGCGATGCACGGAATTGTACCTTTAAAGCCCGTAGTAGGAGAAAGCCTTTTCACTTGCTTTCCGGTTAACTCAGCAATTTCATTTTATGTAAAGAAAGTCATCAATGCGAGCCTGCCAATAGAAGTATTATTCTAGTAGATATTCGAGGTTTTTTTATTTTTATTCATAGGCATAGTAGCGTTTAGCCTTTGTATCTTATGGTAAACGCAGACAGGATTCGAGATGGAGCTCAAGGATCCAAGTAACAGCGATTAAGAGGGATTTTTATACCCCTCTGGCTCTCACATACACACGGCGGCACACAGTAAACCGTTTGACTTTAATTCGAGGGTGATAGCTAGCCAGGTGGACCGTATAGGTCCTACCACCAAGCGTGCTGGGTTTTGTTCAATCTTACAATACGCGTGTACAAGGTTAGTCGGAAAGGGGGTACTAATCCGCAGACCACTTAAAGAATCACTGACGACGGTTTAAAAGCAAGTGTTAAAATTTAAAAATTCGATAATTTTCATTTCCTTGTAAAATAATTTTGATTTTAGTTTTTTCAAAAATTCTTCGTCCTTATTTCTGTTACGAATTCAGAAAATAGAGCTTTTAATTATTGACCCCAAATATGACCTAAAATGTAAACACAGCTGATCATAGCTGAGGATAGATAGATTTTAGCGTATTTTTTTGTAATTTTTGAACAGCTATTTCTCTTAAACTATTGACTTTTGGGGAAAGTTGTAGAACAAAAGTTACTCATTATTATGGGTACTTTAACACCCTTTCGGATTAGTACCCCCTTTCTGACTAACCTTGTATTCCCGGCGTGAACAAGTTTTATATTCTAGCTCGTCCGACACGGAATAAAAAGATAGGTTCTATAGTAGATAGATCGATCAGCGAGTCGCTATTTTGGTAGGACCTAATCTTTAGCACATTACATACAACATTATAAGTAAGGTTAGTCTCTACTGCGGTATGATTGCGGTATCTTAAGATTATTACTCCTTAAGGGCTCAGTTGTTACGCCGCATTGATCAATTATTCTGTTATAAGAATTACAACGCCGCTCAAGTATCTTACTGAACTAATCGTTGCGGCAAAAGTATTAAACTTGTCCAAGTATGATTAATAATATATTTTGTTACAGGCAAGTAGGAGTATGGAAGCAGAAATGTGGTTTAAAAAAGCACTAACTTTAGCGCCTAACGATCCATCAGTAAGAGATCAGTTTGGTAAGATTTTTTGTTTATGTTTCTTACAATCTTTAAAGCATTTTTTCAATGACTTTTGCAGACAAATTAAATAATGTTCACGTAAATATATTTTGAAAGATCAAAATTAATATTATAAACGAAGAATCAGTCTACATTTACAAAATATTGGCATTTGGATTAATTCGTAGTGACTTCGTAGACCCGCTACGAGAACCGTCGTAGAGGTTCTACGAAGTCTACTTTTATAAACAATTGTAGCTTTTTGACAAAGTATTTATCGGTAACGTTTTTTTTTAATGAACAACTTTGCAATTAATAATATATTATGATGTTACTTTTTCACCGCTTTCTCTTCTTTCAGTAAATGTTATGCACCTATTCTATGCATTGTCGTATTTTACATGTAGAACGTCGTATATTCTACAATAGGTATGTTCCTGAGATCACAACGTCGTCTCCGGGAGTCAGCAGAGCAACTAGTAGCAGCAGCTCAGTTGTCGCCGGTAGATGGTGCACGTGCGGCATCAGCTGCGCGTGCGCTGAGGGACGCGCGACGATGCCGCTCCGCTGAGCGGTGGTATGCGCGCGCAGTGCAGTTGAATCCTGATGTAAGTTATATTTGAAACTTTGCTATCGTTATGTATACACGGTGTAAATGGATTCGTATAGTTCCTTCAAACCACGTGATCTACTGGTGACACTGATTCACCCTGGATGGGTATTTCTATCAGAAAGAAAGAAAAAGTTTAAAAAAAAAAAAAAAAAAAACACTTCTATATCTGAGTAATTTTAGCGTCCCGAGTTAACCGACTGCACGGAGCAATATCGCGGTAGTCGTGCCAATAACTGTGTCACCATGCTTTCATTTATTTATGCATGGCATCGAAATGAAAGACCAAATAAAAAAAAATAAAAAAAAATCACGTCTTTTTTTTATCGAAACCTTATTAGGTGGTTTAGATACGATCACTTATCTCTACCCTCCCTATTATTTTTTACGTTTAATCAAACTAAATCTCATCCGGGGTTAATCTATACCATTAATAGATCATGTGGTTTGAAGGAATTACACGAATTCGTTTACACCCTGTATAATAACATGTTCTAGTGTAACGAAGGCGATAACTAATTAGCACATTGTATTTAATTTTGTAGTATTAGTAAGTGTAGGTAAAATTGGACGACACAAAAATACATGACCTCCATGTAACTACACCGCGTTCAGTGAAATCAGTCCCTTTGTACGATTATGTAAATCATGACGCTCGTACTACCCCATGAGACATTTCTAGTTTTACCTGCTCTAAGGTTTTACCTATCTATACTTACTATACAACCTCAATGAAGCGCTATCATTTGGAAAGCAGCGGTTGAACCGTAGACTGTAGCCGATGAGAAGGATTAAAAAAAAAACACTACCAGAATTCATACAACGTTCCACTAGAAATACAGGGTGTAAACGAATTCGTGTAATTCCTTCAAACTACGTGATCTACTGGTGACACAGATTGACACTGCATACGTTTTATCAGAATACACAAAAAAAAAAATCGAAAAATTAACCATGTGTAATTTTAGCGTCCCAAGTTAACTGACTGAAAGAAAGAAATAAGAAAGAAAATACATTTATTTGGCACAGACTAAAAAGGCACACAATATAAAATAAAGCAGAAAAAAAAAACAAAAGAAATTAGCAGAAGCGTGTGCCTCACGGCTGCGCCAAAAAGGCCCAGTTCAGCAAAAATGCCAGACAACTAGTGCCTGACGCTGGTTTTCAACTGGACCTGAAGTGTGAGGTGACGGATGTAAGTCAGCTTTATGCTGCAACGTGTGTATGCTTAATTAAATAAAATAAGATAAATATATAAATTGTACAGTTTAAAAATAATAATAACAACAAACAAGCACACATGTAGGTTGCGATTTTGATTTTGTTAACAATTTGCAACAAAAACAAACAACAAAAAAATAAATAAAAATACAAAAAAAAATACAAAAAAGAGAAAATTAACATAATTAAAAGTACATAACACAAATCTTTACACCTAAACATATAATAGCATAAAAAGCCTGGCAACCCAAACACCATTAAATGTAAATAATAATATTTATAATCTATGGTGCACGGGTTACCGACCGACGTATCATAAATGGATCTTTATAAAATATAATTTAAACTTGAAAAATACCATGTAGTGTGTGTGTAGTAGTGTGCTGTGCCGTATACAATATAATATTATAATATAATTAGCTAGAATTGCATTTCATAATAAGAATCCTGACAGTCACATCAAAACAAAAATTATGCAAGGAGGCGAGCGGCGGCCATTATTGCGTAAGAGCAAGAGCATCATACATAACGGTAAACGACACCGACGCCCGCGACCCCTTTAGGGTATAATGTTCTGTGCCCGCGACCGTCACGTGATAAGTCCCGTTTGAAAACACAATACAATTACAAATTATCAGGTGCGTACCAATCGAAAAGTGTGATAAAATAAATTATTTTACATATTTGTATAATGAAATTAGCGTCGCCGCTTTCAGAACAAGTTATATTGTTTCAGTGGATCAAACTATCCGGAACAGAGAATACACAGATATTTTGCAATTATTAAACAATTAAAATAATTAAGGTGCCTAGACGAAGAAGAACCAACGTACCGAACATAGACATTTTGGGAATTCTGCTCAAACTAGCCTTAAGGCCACGACCCCTGAGGTAATCCTTCTCTTTTGTAAACAACTTACTGACTGACTGCACGGAGCGATATCGCGCTAGTCGTGCCTGTCAGCTGTGTCACCGCGCTTTCATTCATTTATGCATCGCATCGAAATTTTCTATGACATAAAAATATATTTGGAAAAAAAAAGTTTATTTTTATTTTAAATCAATCTAAATCCCGTGCAGATTAACATCTATACCATTAATAGATCATGTGGTTTGAAGGAATTACAAGAATCCGTTTATACCCTGTATATGACATTAACACAAACTCAAAGTACCTACTTCTATATCGCGAGATGTTTATCTCGTTGCGAATTTAGCTGTGCACCAATTTAGTAGGAATTTCAGTGGAAATAGCAGGTTCAAATCAGCCTTTGTCTGTTGAATTGGTTTACCATCGACTAGCTAGGATATTCGTTTAAAAAAAGATTTAAACGTATCGATGAACAAAGCGAAATGGGTGGGCAAGTGAGCATTCAGGTTGTTTGTTTAACAACATGGTCAGATCAAGGGCCGACGGCTATTTTCTTTGTTTCCCCGTTGTTTTGACCTTTGAGGTACAGACGCCAACAGGTCAAGCTACCCGAAACTGTCAAATTTTCCCAATCAACCTTGAACTTAATGCTTTCGCGATAAAGATGAAAATCTATTAATGAAAAGAAGACGGGTCAAGGCCCATACAAAATTTACCCAGGAACGGCGGAAAAAATAATCTCACATTTTAGTATGTTTTTAACATAATAATAATTGGTAGTCACCATTACTCAAAATCATGGCTATCATTGTAGTATTGCTATGTACATTTTGCCAGGAAAAATATTAAAAATGTATTTATTTCATTAGAAAATGTATTGAACTTGTACACATGTGCATATTATTTGTGAAACTGATTAATACAGCCTCTATTCTACCTTCTATTATCGTATAACATTGTCACAATATCTGTGCACCTCGCTGGAATGCAATACCCCTCGCGCTTCCCCCTTCACCTCGACGCGCTCGCCCCGTCACCAAACAAAAAAGAAATATAAATATTTACATGATTTACATCGAAATAAAAAAAAAATATGCAGTTATTTTTTACTCATGATAATGCATAAACTGAGATACATTCGACGAAGACGTCATACATACGGTGGAATGGCGATCTAACCTTTGCTTCACTGTGAGCCGTCAAAAAAACTGTTAGTTAGATGTCACTGTCATATAACACTTGTCTTGTTTAACTTCACAAGTGACATTGACATGTCTTGTTTGACATTAAATGTTTTCATCTAAAACATTGGAACGCATAGGCAAAGGTAATTCCTCATTCCACCGTTTATGTGACGTCATCATATGTTTTTTGATTTTCATTTTATTTCTCAGAAATGAGGAAATGAAAAAATATAAAAAATATATATTTGAACTCAGGACACGAAAATAAAGAAACGGTATTTTTGTTTTAAGGTCGTGTCAGTTTTGAAATGTTGTCAATTATGATTTTCAAAAGCCGACACGTTTTATTATTTGTTGGTTTTTGGAAACTATGTTTGTTTAGATGTAAGTCATTACGTCACACTGAGTGTGTGTACAGAAACAAGATAGAAGATAAACAGTATCATTAGTGACCGTTTGAAGGAACTAAAAGTAATGCAATTGAAAAAAATTAGTTTAAAGTCAGATGTACATGAAATCACTAATGTTCCGTTCCGTTAACAAAAAACGAATCGTTTTTCTTACCAATGGTAGCATTGTTTATTGCCCAACTGGGCACATAACGTCACCCGGGAGTGAAAACCTCGGGAATGCAATATGGTCATTTTTATTTTATCACGACGTATACCCCCTTATTACAAAAGACGGTCTAAGAAAAACCTAGGTTTTAATATAGCCCCGTCTCTTTTTGTTATATGACATAGGAAAGTGAGGGGTATATTTTAAACCTGGGTTTACCTTAGTCTTGGTTTAAACCATCATTTGTAATAAGGCCCATAGGGCCCATCACTTTTTTATGTCATAAAAAAGAGACGGGGCTATTTTAAAACCTAGGTTTTTCTTAGACCATCTTTTGTAATAAGGGGATATGAGTCTATATCTTATAAGAGAGCCGCTCTATGCGAAATTAGTTTGTAGGCACTGAAATTAGCCTTGATTGGGTATATAAAATTGGCAATAAATATAATTGACTAGCTTTTGCCCGCGACTTATTCCGCGTGAAAGCCCACAGGAACCGAGCAAAAACCAAATGTATTCCCGAGGCTTTCACTGCCGAGCGACGATAAACAGACTAGTAAGCTAATTTTACCTGTGATAGCTACTAACGTATGGGTGGGAGGGTCTACTATGCAAACCTATGGTGTTTTTGCTTCATTAATGGTAAAGATGCAAGAGTCCTAATTTTAACCAATAACTCTGGGTAAATTACAGGAATCAGCCATAAGTGATACGTCATTCGCTTGTGGTCGAAATTGACAACATTTCAAAACTGAAACGACCTTAAAACAAAAATACCATTTGTTTATTTTCGTATCCTGAGTTCAAATACCTACATATTTTTTATGTTTTTTTATTTCTGAGAAAAAAAAATGAAAATCATAAAACATGCGATGACGTCACATATACGATGGAATGAGGTATTTACCTTTGCCTATGCATTCCAACGTTTTAGATGAAAACCTTAATGTCAAACGAGACATGGCAATGTCACTTATGAAGTTTATCTACATGACAGTGACATCTAAATAACAGTTTTTTTGACGGTTCACAGTAAAGCAAAGGTTCTAATGCCATTCCACATGTACGACGTCATTTGGCGCTTACGTCTTTTTAGAATACGCCGAATTTCAAAGTTGAAATTATGAATGAAAAGTACATAATTTCGAAAAACGGAAAATTACGGGTGCCCTGGATTTGGAGTTACATTTATATAACGTAATAATACATACAGGTTAAAAATATGAAATGTTGTAAATTCGATCATTATTTTACCTGCCTTAACGGCAACATACACACATGTTTTTTTGTGTACACGTCTAAGGCATAGTACCTTTATTTTTTACCTTACCTATAGGTAAAATAATTGTAGAACTTCGACCACAAGCTAAAGACGCATTACTAAGTAATTTTATGTACTACATCCGCCTTCATTAGCATTAAAGAAAAACAACTAGAAATTCAAAAACAGTTAAAAAAGATGAAAAACTGAAAAAAAAATAGGAATACAAGCACCCCAGGTGTATAAACAAAAATGAATCAACAAGAGCGAACGTTGCAAACGTGTCGTTCCTTTTTGTTCATTTATTGTGTGGCCACCGCAGCCGCGGATTCAGCCGCCGCTATATTTCTAAATTGTGAAAGGCTTGACCCACACGTCTATAACGTTTAACGTTTTTTTGTCCAATAATTCTGTTACTGGAATTCCTGTTTGCAGCAGTTTGAAGCACTTACTACACAATAAACGAATCATTTATTTTATTTAGATTTATTTCTAGGAATTGATCAGCAAAATATATATTATACTAGCTGTACCCGGCATGCGTTGCAATGTACTTTTCCTACTTACTACCTACCTACTACCTTCAGAAACAAAATCAATATAGTAACAAGAAGTTAACCATTTTCATGCATGCGGTAAACAAATGAAAAATATGGTCATAATGAGATAATTTTGTCTTTTTTTAATATCAAAATTTTCTTTCATAAGAACCATCTCACGACAACAAGGAACAAAAAAATAATAATTGCGAAGTCGGTCCAGCCGCTCACGCGTGATGCCGTGACCAAGGGAAATAGGGATTTATTTTTATATATTTTACGGGTAAAGGCTGAATGGCGGGTACACCTAGGTTTACCCAGGTACAACTAGGTGCAACCAGTGGCAGTTGGGTAGAACTAGGTGTAGCTTAAGTCGACGAAGCCCTGCTGCGCGGGGCTCCTATTTCTGTCTGCAGGGCTTAAAGTAACAGTAAAAGAACCTAACCTATCCGTGTTGGAGTTCCCCTTAACCACCGGTGTGCGGGTACACCTAGTTCTACCTGCTATGATGAAGGATAAACCTAGTTCTAACCGAAGATAATTAGGATACATCTAAGTTTAACCGCATGTGGCCGGCTGCACCTAGTTGCACCCGGGTAAACCTAGGTGTAACCGCCATTCGGCCTTTACCCGTAACATATGTACATAGATTACATATAATGACTGGTTAGTCACTCTACATCCAAAGACCATGAACTATTGTTTTTCACGAGTTCATTGTCTGTCCCACAGTAAAAGTTGTACAAAATTATGAGCAGGGTTGATGGTTTTCGGGTCTTAAGTCATGCTGTCTAAAATATATTGCAAAATAAATGACTAATTAGGATTACTGATATTACAGGATTCCGATTAAACGTTAACCACTAAACATAGCATAATCACTGTTTGGCATTCGGTTCAGCATTCCGTTAAGTAATTAACCGGTCGGCTTCTACAAAGGACTTGGAATAGAATGTCGCTTTGGTTGCAGGATGCCGAGTATCATTCCAATCTTGGCGCTATCCTACATCTGAATGGGAAGTATGCGGCAGCAGCGACTTCCTACCGACGGGCACTCCAACTACAGCCGAACGACGAAATTACCATCACCAATCTAAAAAGAGTCAGAGCACTGATGAGCAAGCAACGCAGAAAATAATCTAAAGGAAACATAGGCCTCATGTTAATCGACACATCAAAAAGATGAAATAGGATGTCAATTGCCAAAAGTATTGTTAGATACTGAGTACATTTTATTTTATGCGTTTGTATATAAGCCAGTGAAATGTTTCTTTACTTGTACCTACTAGGCTTTATTGCCTGTGCTTGTAAAGTTATGAAGACCAAATCGAAGGGTAGTATAACTGCCAATCTTACAGCAAACAATTACATAGCAGGTAAGTGCCGATTCTAGTCAGTGTAAATTGATAAAATCGAATTTTCATACAATACCGATGAAGTTTTCCTCCAAACAATGATAGCCAGTAAGTATTAATATTTAAACCGTATATCATTATCATAAAAGGAACCTAAGTACCTTGAATTATTCAATTATATCCGTAATTATAGGTTTCAAGCACAACAGTGAATTCTAAAGTGATAAACTTTACACGTATTTTATTTAATATGCTGTTACGGAAAAGGCCTCGCCGCTTTCTATAGTATGGAAACAAAATAGTTTTGTTTTTATAGTAGAAACACGTGATGTGTTTCATCAGTATATAAATTAACTTCTAGGTCAGAATTGTCTTCTTATTATATACAAGAAAACTAATTTACCTCTTTTTCATTATAAAAACGGGACTCTAAATCGTGCATACTTGTGGTTTCAAACGAATAAATGGAAGGGTCTTAAAACAACGTTATAGGAGTAGTTAGAAATTATTGTAAATAGACTTTTAAAATAAAACAATTTTATACGTGTGCAAATATAAATCTATAAAAAGCGTTGGAATATAATTGTTTTCTATTGTTATTATTTTCGTCTTCCATTATATTTTAACTGACTGTACCTTGAGAAATGCCGGACCTAAACGATGGATACATTGATATCGAAGCGAAAGGCTAGTGTATAAAATATGTATCATATAAAATATAATATAAAACTAATTTTTGGACGATTGATAGGTTCTTAACAGGGTTTCGTCTTGCAGGACTAAGCCTACTGTGAGATATTGATTGTTCATGCTAGGGTGAACGCCAATACATTATTCTGGAAGCCGTTGGTATTACCTTCTGATTCTGTTGCGGCTTGCATTCATCGACGGGGACCGATCGCCTTCGGACGGCCTGCCTGCCCCTTAATCCCTTCTATTATCTATAACGCATAAATTATAGGTACCCGGCCGTAGTCCTGGCAATTATGGACGTATTAAGTGTCATTCCCTTTAAAGCGTGTACTGATTTATTACGGTTAACAAAAAAGGAATTGTCACATAAAATATTGGTAGTTATGGCATTATGGAATGTGTGTATAACATATTAATATAATTTTCAGCCATACAATTGGACTTTTATTGGTCTCAGCGGCAAGTGGTTATACTGTACCCTTATCAAAATTATACATTTTATAAATTACTCTATGTATAATTTTGATAAGGATATTTTCAAAGAATAACAGTATATTTCGTGTGGAAGTAAAATACTGATTTTTGGTGTTATTTTTTTGGTTATCTTTTTAATCATTCAATAAATAAAGTATTGAGTCGACATAGGATAAATATACAAGACAGCAAAAGGTTAAGTGTTAAAAAATTAAGTCAATCATCTGTTATAAAACTTGCAGCTGGTTAGCCACTTGCACCAAGTTACTTGTATCCTAGCTACTAAAGATTATAAGCGCCGGGAATCGTCGTGAATCGTCGGTTCATTTGTCATGTAACATTCATAAGTTGTTGACGACTTGCATTTAGAACGTGATAGGAATTGCAATACGTAAACATGTTATGTTATAAATCAGTACACAGCTGACGGATTGTCATAAAATACACCAAAGAAAAGGGTAATATAAAGAATAGGGAATATTAAAATCATATGTTTTGAGGACAAATAACTCATACAGGCATATATTATTCTTTATATTACCCTTTTCTTTGGTGTATGTTATAAATCAGTACACAGCTGACGGATTGTCATAAAATACACCAAAGAAAAGGGTAATATAAAGAATAGGGAATATTAAAATCATATGTTTTGAGGACAAATAACTCATACAGGCATATATTACAAACAAAAAGGAATTAGTCCCTTGAAAATGAAATATTTAACACGCGAATTTCTGTAATGTAAGAAAACTACAAAATTTTATTTTTACTGCAAAAGGATTTTACGGGTTTAATCTATAAAATAATTAATTACGAAACTTTCTTTGTATCACAACTATTTGTATGAGTATAAACTTACCAAAGATTAAAATTTTATTAATGACATTAACATTTTCGAAAATAAAAGACAAGTTAATTTTAATGTGTTAAAGATTCCTGCGATTTATCGTATCTAAACGATGAAGTTATCTATTAATTATTTTACGAAGTCTGAAACATATCTATGTCATGTTTGTATAGATATACAACCAGACATAATTGTTATTACGTATAAAAAAATGTAAAATAATATTTGTTGTAAATAAAAAATATATAAGTCGCATACTAATACCGTATAACGATAAAATGATTTTTACATTTCTAATTATTATTATTTGTCGTTTTACTTCTCACACCTGTGACAATAAATGTAAATTACGCTTTGTAGTAATAGATAAATGCCAAATAAAATGATTTCAGTTTCTTTGAGCAGACTTGTTATTAAAATATTCGTTCCAAATGTAATCAATGAAATATTTTAAAGGACATTACTGTATTGTGAAATTTCAAATTAATATTGAAGAAGTTTTTCACTAAAATTATAAATCTGATACTGTGACATGACAAAAATTTCTTGTATATATTAGATATTGTATGAATTTGCTTGGAAACACTAACAGTGCTTCAAAGGGATCCTTTAAAATATTTTCATTACTTATGGAACTTGAAATCTTTCACGAGTTACGTGATTGTGTGTATAGACCAGGCCTAATGACTTAAAAAGTGATATAGAATTTTTTTAAATATTTATTGTATCTAATAAACTTTTAGCAAACCCCAATACAAGCCTTGTCTTTATAAATACAATCACGTAAAAAATGTGTATTAGATATATGTTTTAATTTTTGAAATAATTAGTTAAAATATATAAATTTGCAACGCATAAATCATTGTGAATACATTATTGCAGAATTGTGTACGCTTCTTAACAATTTATAGCTTTACAATAATATGGATATTTTTCTTACTACTCTATGCGCCCACCAAAACTATTTAATTTGTCAATGTAATTTCATGTTTCCAAATTATATTATATTTATGTCTTTAAAACACTGTTTTTCATTTAATAAAAATATGTAAAATTCATCTTTTCAATAAAAGTTTTTTGCTCTCCTATTTACTAGAAAACTTTTTTTTACTTTTAAAACAAAGATAAGCGGCATGTTTCTCAAAAGCCGTGTTTACTAAATTGAACACTAAACGCTACCATGAAAGCTTTGGCATTGGAATCGGATCTAGGAATTTGAGTCATGACAAAATCAGATATTCCATAATTTACCAAGTCACGAGGCTTTGCGACTAAATACAACGATAGGCACCTAGACGTATATATGTATATTATTGATCGATTTTTATAACTTTTCTACGAAAAAAACTGTCAAGCGTCAATAAGTGAAATTTGACGATTTCAAAATCGACCCTACATTGAAGTCAGTTTCTCATGTGTTAAATATCGGATAATCCCGATACTCAACGTCATGCCGGTGATGTCAAGTGATGGAGAAGATTAACCCTTTAACCCCTCAAGTCGGATAAATCCGACAAAAAAAATGTGTCCATTTCGCCCATGTCGGATAAATACGACAAAAAAAAACTGTGTTAATGTATTAATTTATTGACATAACATGATTGTAATACTCTTTTCATAGTAGTTATTATTTTGACGATTTATGAGCTGGGCGCTAGGGGCACGGCCACTGGTAAAAAACCAAGCGGTTAAAAGGTTAAGAAGGATTAGCAAAAAAAGGAGTATACTTAAAAAAAACTTTAAATATTTCGATTTGAGGTAAAATTTTATTCATGGTTAATTTTGAACCTCAAAAAGGAATAAGCATTTTTTTTTTACTGGCCTTTGTCTAACAATTCTATCATTTGTTCCCGGCTTAACGTTGGTTTCGGGACAACTTGTACGATTAAAAAATTATAGGCTACCCTGTACCTTCTCTAAATAACTTTAAAAGTATTCTTTGACAATTTGTAGTATAAAATCTGTTGTAGTATCTACGGTGGGTGCAAAATCTTGATTACCTACAATGTACTGGAAAACACTTTTTATATCATAAATATTATTTTCATAATAATAGTAATTAGGTATTACAATTATTGTACTTCCAATAATCGATACATCAACATTTTGTCGTAACATTCTACCTACTTTAATAGTAGGCATACTGTAAGTAACAATTGAGGAATTGTAATCACTATTGTTTTTATTAAATAGTAATAAATAGGTATGTATATTTATGGCGTTATGCAAGTAAACCTGCAAATTCCCAAAGTGATATTATATGTTGGTAATTTTGTAAATAAAAGCTTCAATATTTTATGTAATGTTTTCATTTCCTGATCCCCACTAATTGCAATTAATCGAGCTTCATTTATGCCTAGCTGGTTGTGGTATCTGTTTGTAATACCTATATGAATGATAAAAGTTTCGAATAACTTAAAATATTTAAATAAATATTTCATAAAAATATTTTCTTACATTATTATCATAAATTTGTGTGCGCCTGTACATGTCTAAGTGTGCCTTTCCACCAGAGGTGTGCTATGCTATGAGGATGTAAAAGCTAAGCTACGACCGTTTCCACTGATGCTAAGCTATGTAGCGGCGCGAGTAAGATGTGCTATGAAAATGCGTCGCCGCAAGGTAGCCGTGCGACGTTGATGTGCAGTTCGAGCTACGCGACTTATCGACGATAGGGAAGGCACGGGGAGCGGTGGTGCACATAGCTACACCACTTGCGACCATCCATAGCACGCATCCATAGCTCGCATACAGAGCACGCATCCTTTCATATAAAAAACGTAGCTTAGTTGAATCAGTTTCCACCAGTGCTACCTATGATTGGTGAATATCAAACGCATCAATAGCAACGTTGCATAGCACATCTCTGGTGGAAAGGCACTCTAACTATTTAAAAAACAACATCTTATCAGACCGACAGTATGGTTTTCGCTCAGGTATCTCAACGGAGGACGCAGTGCTTGATCTTGCTCAGCACATCACTTCGAAACTAGACCAGGGACTAAAATGTCTTGGTATCTTTTTGGACTTTCAAAAGGCCTTCGACACCGTCGATGTGCCTACACTGCTAACCAAACTCTTTAACCTTGGCATTAGAGGAACTGCTTACGAAATATTCTGTGACTACCTTTCTAATCGTCGACAAAGTGTTACAATCAGTGGCCACGTTAGTGATGAGGTTCCTATTGAATACGGCGTCCCTCAGGGGTCAATTATCGGACCTACCCTGTTTCTGCTGTATATTAACCAATTATGTAATATTAACTTACCAAATTGCAAACTCTTTACCTATGCGGACGACACCGCCTTAGTGGTACATGGTCCCGATTGGTCTGATATTAAATCTACAGCAGAACATAACCTGATGATAATTAATAACTGGTTGTCACAGAACCTCCTAACACTCAATCAGTCTAAAACCTACTTCATTCCCTTTTCCATTCGTAACTGCACACAGCCACCGTCCACTTATAAACTTTTTATCCACTTTAATTGTAATCCCAATGACAAATGCAGCTGCCTTCCCATAACACGTGCATCGTTTATTAAATATCTTGGTGTCTATATCGACCGGAATTTAAGCTGGTATCCCCAAATTGATGCCCTTACTACCAGAGTAAGGCGACTCATCCATCTATTTAAAACCCTCAGGCATTCAGCTGATCCTGAAACCCTAAGCTTGGTCTACTCCTCCCTGTGTCAATCGGTTTTAAATTATTGCGTGACAGCATGGGGATGTGCGGCAAAGACTTACTTCATCAAGGTCGAAAGAGCGCAAAGAGCTGTTCTCAAAGTTATGCACTTCAAGCCCTTTAGGTTTCCCACTGTTGAACTTTACTCTCTTGTTTCTGTTCTTACAGTGAGGCAACTCTTCGTGCTCAGTGCTACCCTTCGCCTACATACTAAGGTTCCACTCCCCGATCCTTCCAAAAGGACATCTTATAGAGCCTGTGCTGTTCCCCGACACAAAACTACTTTTGCTTCTCGCAATATCATGTCTCTAGCTCGATTATCTATAACAAAATTAATAAAATTTTAAACATCAGTAAGTTAAATAAATATGAGGTTAAAAAAAGAGTAATAAACTGGCTTGTAAAACAGAACTACGTCGACACTGAGAAATTATTACCCAACGTTACGTAACACTACTACACTAACACTCTACACTAACACTCTACACTAACACTCTACACTAACACTACACTAACATTCTACACTAATACACATAACAAACATACAACATCTCCGTAACATTCACACTGCTACTTACCTATCACACCTAAATTTAAGTTGTTTTGTCATAAATTAAATATTTATAGACAGTCAAATATTGTATTAAAGAAAGCGTTCGGCTTTTAAACACCTTTTGTGTTATAAATCAACTAAGTCCCCATTTCTTCTTTTTTATTTTTTTTAAATCTATTTCACTTATATAGTTGCATGCATGTTTGTACTTTCATAGCCCTCCGGTTTGCACTTACTTGTTCTTTGGTCTTTTTGCCTAATGACTGACAAATTTATATTTCAAAAATTGTTTGTTTCCTTAATTTAAGAATACGGTCGAACACTGACTTCCAACATACAGGTCTGCCTAGTTTGGAAATCAGGGTTTAACAATTAATTTGTACTGCCTACCTCTAACAACCATTATGTGTGTTATAGTATAAGTAAGTACTGTACAAATCTTTTAAGTGAATAAAGAATTATTATTATTATATTTGTATCTCTTTGGACATCACGGCTCATCTTCCATGCGGAAGACGTCCGGTCCTTTGGAAGGCATACACGGGGACACAGGTCCAACGCGCAGAGGCCCCTTTGAGAACTTTAATCTAAAATGAGGTGGGGCATCAACCGGGGACTATCCACGGCTGCACTATTGGAGTACAGTCATGGACCGTCCCAGGTGGGTGCAAAACTATTGTGAAATATGGTAAAAGTAAAACTGGTCTATGGGATGGGGTGTTAAATGGGCTATTTAACTTCTATTGCCGGAAGAAAACGGCGTCTGCCTTTCAACATTTAAAATTGAAACCTGGTGGCAGACGGTGACTCGCCAGCTCACTAGCTGGGCCCCCTGAAAAGCCGCCAGTACATAGGCGAAAGGGGCAACAGACGTGTGAGCGGCTAGAGGTGTAGAGAGGTGTGGCCCCGGTTTCGCCGTCGCGGGTCTAAAAGACCCGGAGTGGGTTTCCCCGCTATTACGCCTTTAGACACTTCCACCCCCGAGCATATAGCTCTGGCGGCCCCCCTCTGGCCGGCCGATTAAGGCAAGACAGAGTTGAGAGTCCTGCGGGCACTCTTGGGGTTCCACTCCAGCCAGCCAATAAAGGCAAACTGGAGACGAGGCCCTGACCGTCTCTCTGAGGCAATAAGGTACGCAGTGTCGCCACTCACCAACAGCTCGCCACAAGCTGCCCTGCTTATTATTATTATTATTATTGTGTGGCGATAGTACTAACACAACAAAAATTTATAATGCACACTTTTGCACGAATGTAGTTTTTTTTTTTTAACTTTGCCCCGCACTAAGTTTTTTCTTGTATCGTGGGTGCGTTTACAGACACAAATCTCACATACACAAACGCCCACACCTGAAACAACCATCTGTAGGCCATACAAATATACAAATTTTTGTTCCGTGTGAGAATCGAACCCACGACCAGTAGCGCAGAAGCCAATTGCTTAGCCACTACACCAAACGTGTCGTCAAAATTTAGATAAAGAATGAGACGCGTTTTCATGGATTGAACTATCTGTATCGTCCCGCCCGTATTTCTGAAAGGGTTGGACAGAGCGGTGTCTACTGTTTTACAATTACATTTTGTCGATGTGAGTACCAGCGATTGGGGTTACTTTGATCAAAGGGCGACATTGATAGTTACTAAAAATATTGCATTTGGTCATATATCTCTGTAAAAATGGAACTTATGCATTAGGCAACATTGATAGTTTTCCTATTTTACCATACGGTATAGAGGTATCTGCGAAGTTAGATGGCGAAGATAAAAAATTATAAACCACACCACTGATTATGTACAAAATTCGAGTCCTAATTGGGGCTACTTTGACACTGACGGCCAGTTTCTTCATCAAAAGTAACAGCCAAAGTCAAAGTAACGGTAAAATTTGTTTCTTCACACTGTAAGAAACAAATTTTACCGTTACTTTGACTTTGGCTGTTACTTTTGATGAAGAAACTGGCCGTGAATGATAAAACAGGGATTATCAAAGTAAAAGCCTACCCTACGGTCCGACTTTGATAAGGAACATTTTACCTTTTTTTTATCGAAAAACTATGCTCTGTAGTTTTTTTATCTAGTCTATGTGATTTTATATATCTCAGTTAATTCAGTAGGAAAATATTTTTGATGTAGCAGCTAAAAGCGAAAATAAAGGTACAAGTCCGAGACGGGCTGCAAACTGCAGACTGCAACCAAGTCGCCATCGGAATAGCGCCTTTAAGGTGTGCACGTTAAAGGTGCTATTCCGACAGCGACTGCAAAACTGCAACCGCAGACCGCAGCCGCAGATCGCACCGCAAGCAATACTACTTTTGCAGTTTGCGGTCTGCAGCCCGTCTCGGACTTGAACCTTAAATAAGATACAAACAGATGTGTCTCTGTACCTAGCGATTAACCATGCCCTGCGTTTTAACGAATACATTAAATAATCTATATTTGTTCTATCGAAATATGCATAATACGCAAAATGTTCCGTTTTAGTTTTTATAAAAAAATGACTTCTTCTATAACAGTTAGCCAGCGATGTACTTTTAAATTACGCACTTTAAAAAAACCAAATCTAGATAGGCGATTAGTTCTACATTAACTCTAATTACTTATCTAATTTCTATTTATAAAATTCATTACTAAGTTAAAAAAGACAAGACAGAAGTAAACCTAGCGATGTATTGTAAAATAAATTATTATTATGATAATGTTAATGATCAAAATTGTCTCTAAGTTTTTAATTTTAATTATATCATCCCATTTTATGTGTTTTCAAATTGCCAGGTAATTTCCAGAAGTAAATGAAACTAATAGTTTATTACAAAAAAAATCTAATCTAAGCAGGTATTTCAAAATGCCAAAAAAATTAAAATGAATTGTAATTGGGACAAAACTGTCACATTATAAGCGAAAAAAATTCATTTACTTAGAAATACATCGCTAGGTTTCCTTCTTTGTATTGTCTTTTTTAACTTAAAGTAATGAATTTTATAAATAAAAAGTAGATAAGTAATTAGAGTTAATGTAGAACTAATCGCCTATCTAGATTTGGTTTTTTAAAAGTGCGTAATTTAAAAGTACATCGCTGGCTAACTGTTATAGAAGAAGTCATTTTTTATAAAAACTAAAACGAAACAAATTGCGTATTATGCATATTTCGATAGAACAAATATAGATCTAATTATTGAATGTATTCGTTAAAACGCAGGACATGGTCAATCGCTAGGTACAGAGACATCAAACAGATGAAGCTCAAAAAATTGATCAAAGTAACCCCGTTCTACGGTACCTGTTAAGGTAATGACAACAGGCGATGGCTAAAAGAGATGTATGGAAGAAAAAGACATACTGTGTCGGACCCCAAATTAACGGAGATAACAGGAAAATGACGCTGAGTATGATGTTCCACGTAATAAGGAGCGAGCCTATTGCTATTTCCTGAGAAAGAATACAAGCCCTGTGCCGCTTCTGACAATTTCTTGGCTTCTTCTTTTATCGTGTCGGCACAAGCTATACAAGAATAGGTCATGCCGTGGTGAAAAGATTAGCCAGTCAGCAAGGTTGGTAGCGAGGCTGTCCGCCCAGGGTGCGCCGGACGTACTTAAGTATCGTCACTCGTGGAGGCTCTTTTCATGCATCCAAAAGTTTCTTGGCAAAAACACTACTCGACCCGGGAATCGAATCACCGAATCCAGGACGCTTGGCAGCCATGCTTGCGAACACTAGAATAATTTGGTTTAATAATACCTATGTGTTTGACACATTGCATATCTAAACTACTTACAATGGACAATATACAATGCGTTTATGAAGTAACGTAAAACCTTAGTGATCCAACTGATATCTATTGTAATAAATTAATTCAGTTTTAAATTATTTATTTTCAAAAATCATTGTAGAAGATTATTTGTATTTTTTGTTAACCTAAATTATATTCTGATCTGATGGCTCCACCCGCCTTACCTCGCTCCGCCGGCCACCTAGTAATTACCTATACGTAATGAATTAGTAGATAATTCGATTGCGTGGTTTACGATAATTTAGAAATGACATAATATGTGGAGCAATAATCCTAACTAATATTATAAATGCGAAAGTAAGTTTGTTTGTTTGTTGCGTTTTCACGCTTAAACCGATCATCCTGAAATTTTGCATATACGTTGTCAGGTGTACAGAAAAGGGCATAGGGTACCTTTCATCCCGAATAAAAAGTACTGTTCCTGAGGAAAACAACTATAACATTCATAAATAGCGGCACGTGTCTTTCAAATCACGGTTGAATTATATTATTATCAAGAAACGTTAGTAGTGTGTTAAGAGTTTTTTGAGTTTAATTAACGCGAGCGAAGGCGCGGGCGAAAGATAGTACACACAGACAAAAAAAAAAAATAGAATTAACTGCCTCGTTGGTCTAGTGGAGTGCTTATACTTTGCTATGCTATGCCTATGCTTATACTTTGTCTATAATCCGCATTTTGCATAATTTCACTATTGTAATTAATATTACCTTTTGCTGTGTAGAGACTCAATTAATTTATTCACTTGACAGACAGATGTGTTGCTGGGGAGTTTGTTGCGCCGTTTCTTCTTCACAGCAAAAACACTAGGAAGCGGTGAAGGGAGGGCGATTGTTGGGGCTGTCTTTGATGTAACTAATTTTGACGGTCAAAAAGAACTAAGTAATTCTAGTCTATTTTGAATAAATGAGTTTTGAAGTTGAAGTTGCTGAGGGTGCGGTACCGGGTTCGATCTCCAGGTCGGGCAAAGGGTTTTTACGTGTGGAATTTCTCGAGTGCTCGGTTGATGGTAATAATTCGCCACCTGGGAATTACATGGGATTTAAAAATAACGGCGAAATGAGGGTGTACTTACACCTCTGCCCAACTCTTTGGGGAATAAAAGAGAGACGTTATGTAAAAAAAAAATATAAAAAAATACCTAGTGCAATTATGATCGATAAGATTCTACTCTCTATTCTGAACAACCTAATTAAAATTTTTGCGTTATTTCATTAACACATTGTACAAATCGATGCCTCCCACGTAAGTTGTTGTAAGCCACAAATTGCATTTTAGTGTTTTTCACATAAAAGTGTCTAATTTTATGTATATTATCCGTTCCAAATATAAATCGAAAAATGATACATATTTTTGCTATTTTTAAATTTGGAACAGATAATACATAAAGTTAGACACTTTTACGTGAAAAACACAAAAAATGCAATTTGTGGCTTACAACAACTTACATGGGAGGCATCGAAATATTGACTATAGTTTCTGTAACTTAATAGAAATTCAACTCTATTTTATTGATACAAAAATAAAAGACAAACGAAATTACTTCAGTTGCTATCTTACGTACAAGTAGCAAAAGTCAATTAAAGGTAATCAGTTACTTCGGTACTCGAAGACGGCAACCTAGTAACTGTCACTGCTAAGAAAATATATTGGAGAGCGTCTATTTAATACAAACGTACTATCTAACTTAAACGCAGCCATTCGTATATTGGGTTTGTTCTAGCTCCATTTGCTTCACCCGATAAAAAGTGATATATTGCAGTCAAAGTATATTTATACAAGATATACAGGGTGTAAACGAATTCGTGTAATTCTTTCAAGCCGCGTGATCTACTAGTGACACTGATTGACCCTGCATAGGTTTTTTTCAGAATCAACAAAAAAAAAAGTATTCAAAAACTGAACCATTGTATTGTGTATAGTAATTTTAGCGTCCCAAGTTAACTGACTGCGTGAAGCTATATCGTGCTAGTCGTGCCCATCAGCTGTGTCGCCGTGTCTTCATTAATTTATGCATGGCATCGAAATTTTCTATCAAATAAAAATGATAAATGAAAAAAAAAAATTTTTTTTCATTTTTAATCACTCTAAATCCCGTGCGGGGTTAATCTATACCATTGATAGATCATGTGGTTTGAAGGAATTACACAAATATTCGTTAACACCCTGTATACGTAAATAAAAACACAGTATAAACTTTTTACAGAACAAGATAATGTGGAAAGTGATTACATTTCTTGCCGACAGGCGAGTTTGCACTTGGCAATTTTTTGCGACTTTTTCCGAGCACATGACTGGAAGGAAAGGCGCGTCAAATAACTTGGAAAAAAGACACTTAGCCCTCACGCTCACGCCTTTCCTGTGTGGAGATAGAGCAGCCCCTAAGCTTCACAGTAATTTCCCTTTAAGACATTATTTTCCATGCTTCGCGCTCACCCCACAGCTATTACCATTCGCTTCATCTTCAGTTTCCTTTTGTATTTTGCTTTGACACTTTGTATTTCGATTCGATATTGAGATATATTTTCTCTAATATTATTTAGGATGTTTATTTTTTATGGCAACGTCTCCGTAGGGATTTTTATAAGGATGTTCCTATTTATTTTTAAAGATACTGAAAATTACAGTATTTTAGTGGGTATGTACATTTTAAAGATAGGTTTATTATTGACTAGCTGTGACCGCGGCCTCGCTTGCGTTAATTTATATTTAAAAAAAAACTTTTAACACACAGTAAAGTTTCTATGATAACATAATTCAATCATGATTCGAAAGACACGTGGTGCCATCTATGAACGTTATTGTTGTTTTCCTCGGGAATAGTATTTTTTTTCGGGATTAAATGTACCCTATGTCCGTTTCTGTACACCTGACAACGTATATGCAAAATTTCAGGATGATCGGTTCAGTGGTTTAGGCATGAAAAGGTAACAAACAAACAAACTTACTTTCGCATTTATAACATTAGTTAGGAAGTTAGGATATTATTGAAAAGATCAGATTCTGTGCTTTTTAAATTGCTAATGAATGCGTTACATTCACCCATCCATAATTTAAGTGCTGGGCACATGTTGGTGCAGCAATCTCCATCTTTTTCGATCCAGAGCCAATTCTTTCACTTCGCTGTATGGTTTTAACTTCTGTCTTTTCCTTCAATTGGTCTATGTACTTTCTTTTTGGTTTACCTTATTTTATCTTTGCCCCTAATTTACCTTCTATAATGTTGGTTATAAAGCTGTCGTTTCGCAATAAGTGACCGATCAGTCCCCCTTCTTCTTTCTATCAATCAATCTGCCTAGCCTTTTCCCAACTATGTTGGGGTCGGCTTCCAGTCGAACCGGATGCAGCTGAATATCAGTATTTTACATGGAGCGACTGCCTATCAGACCTCCACAACCCAGTAACTGGGTAATACGATACTCTTGGTAAGACTGGTTGTCAGACTTTCTGGCTTCTGACCAACAGTAACGACTGTCAAAGATCTACAAATGACAGCCGGGACCAACGGCTTTACGTGCTTTCCGAGGCACGGAGGAAACCCGCTATGGTAAATGGTCACCCATCCACAGACCAACCTCGGCAAGCGTGGCTTAACCCGGAAGATCGGTCTATGCGGCTGTAATTATTTAGCCACGAGCTCCTTTTTCCTTCTTCTTTCTATATAAGTTCTCAAATTTGCTTTTTCTCTTTAATCTTCATGATTCTCTACTCTTACATTATAAGTCACTAATTACTTAAAGGATTGGCCAGATACTGCAAAAGACCGAGAAAAATGGAAAGAGGGAAGGGAGGCCTGAGCCCTGCAGTGAGACACAACAGGCTGATAATAATAAATAAAGATAGCCAAGAGCCTCGAACAAAATCTAAAGAGGCTCTCGTTGGGCGGCTGGATCAAGGGCCTGATACAGAAAGCGGTACTTCTGGACACGACGCGTATTGTTAAGAAGTTTCTCTCTCTGAGGCCCTGTCCACCGGTAGCTTGGACCCTGTTCCCGATGCCGGTGGGCTACAACATTTTTTAATGTTTTTTTTTGTATGGAAATATTTAAAATGTTATTGTATTTTAATGAATAAAGGAACAGACAGTGTACATACGAAACCAATAAAAAAACTGTATTATTATTTTTGCATTATTCATTATGACATGACATTATTATGCGTCATAATATATGTATACATGCGTCGTACGTCATAATGACGTCATAATTGTCCAGGTTTTGACAGCCTGCCATTATCTGACATATTATATCGCATATTACATAACAGAATGATGTAATGATATACAAGCCAAATTATACTCTATTATTTGTGGTGTTTATTAATTATCCTAAACAAAATATTTGGTTTCTTTTAACATGAATCCACATTGTTCTCTAAAACAATGCTTGTCGATATAGTGAATAATAATAATTTTATACACAACTAGCTGTTGCCTGCGGTTTAACTTGCATCCTAGGGGAACTACTTCATGTACCCGGATAAATAGTAGATTGTTGCATCGAGCGCAAAGTGAGTTATTAATGCACGAGTGTTATGTTTAACACGAGTGCATTAATTACTCACTTAAGCAAGGTGCGTAATCTACTTTTCTTTCAACTACCAATCTACCTACCGTGATAAAATATCCATATAACATTTTTTTTAAATTTTCTTGCTAAACATGAAGTATCAAAGTTTTACAATGGTACAAAACTGCGCGCCATTTGTTTTTTTTTTCACCATGTCCATTTTATTTAGCTGATTTTATTTTCAGCCAGTATCTTTTTGATCTAATGCATACATTTTATATTAAACTTAATGGGATACATTAAACATCTGTGATAAATTTATCTAAATAAAAAATAAAAAACAGTGCATTAATGTAAAACAGTGCAATAATGAGCACATTTCTGCACTGTTTTGGTTCTAAGCAAAAAATACGTCCTTTGTGATCGGTTTTGTAGTGATTATGGATAACATTACTACGTAGTTGAAAGAAAAAGTATTTTATGTCCTAATACAGGCAGTGGCGTAGCTATGGAACCAAGGGCCCTGGGGCAAAAATGAAATTGGGGCCTTATTTAAAATAATCTAAATACTTTGAAGGTGCAAAACTACTTCATCATCAGCTCTTTATCGCCCACTGCAGGGCAAAGCTATTTACTAGTAAGCATTATAATATATAACGCAACAGACAATTATTTAATCGCAATTCCTAATGATATTATAAATGTGAAAGTTTGTTTGTTTGTCACGCTTTCACGTAAAAGTCGTTGGTTAGGGGCCAAAAAGTTACAGTCAAAAATTCTTTATTCAACTAGGATATTACATAACTTTTGGCCGAGGGGCCCCTCGAGCTTGGGGGCCCCAGTGCACTGCCCCGCCTAGCCATACGGTAGCTAACGCCACTGAATCCAGGTCATGGTCTACCTGTGTGACAAATTTCATCCAAATCCGATCAGCCGTTGAGGCGTGATTGATTAACAAACATCCAAATTCACAAACGTCCGAATTTTCACATTTTTAATATTAATAGAGGTCGCTCGCGGCCTCCCGCGTGGATCTTGTGTATGACGTATTCCGTATTTTTCGCAATAAAAGTAGCTTATGTCCTTTTCCAAGTTCCAGACTATCTTTGTACTAAGTTTCATCAAAATCGGTTCAGCGGTTTAGGCACGAAAGCGTAATGGGGGATTTACACGGGTCGATTTTAGCCGTGCGGCAAGTCACCAGTCGCATCGCTTGTATAAATCGAATCGCCACCCCATTTACATTGGTCGACAAAAATCGCATGTGACTTGTTCATTTCTAGCGGAACAACACAGTGCAAAACACACCTCACGCGGCGGGCGATCGCCTGCAACTGACCATGACACGGTCGATTTTAGTCAGCCGCCGCGTGCGGCTTGTCATCGCACGGCAAAAGTCGGATGGCACCAAAATTTGGGGCTTGCGATTTTAGTCACTTGCGGCCTGGTCGAATTGTCATTTAGACGGTCGATTTTCGAAAATCGACCGGTGCAAATCCCCTACAAGACAGACGACAGAGTTACTTTCGCATTTATAATAGGTATTAGTAGAGATTATACATACATACATAACATAACCAGTCCATTACTGTCCCATTGCCGGGCATGGGCGTCTTCTCAGAATGTGAAGGATTTAGGCTTTTTTTTAGATTTCCACGCTGGCATGGTGCCGGTCGGCATCACCATCGAGAACTGAAGGGCTACCCTTGAAAATAATTCCGAACGGTCGATATTGGAATTGTCATTTTTTTTAAACAGTAGTACAGCTTTTTTTTCTTAATTGCGTCACTACCGCCACCTTTGTTGAATATTGAGTGGCTATTGGCTGAACTAAATAACATTGGATTTGGATTGGGGTCGGATTTAGTTTCAAGAGTAGGCCTACTGTTTGGAGCTCTCTCAGGTGTGCAGGTTTCCTCACGATGTTTTCCTTCACCGGTAACGTAAGTGATGATCAAATTATGATCCGCACGTGAATTTGAAAAGCCAGAGGTGTGGACGGGGATCGAACTTAAGCCTTCCTGTATAGAAGGCAAGTTTTCAACCGCTGGGCTATCACCTACATACATAATAGTAATATTATTCATCTCTCTCTCAATTCATACAGAATTGATTTATATATTTTTTAAAAATTTTAATTACTGCTTTTCCTTTTGCATAATTTTATTATTGTAAAAATTATTATGATTTTCTTTGTATAGACGCAGTTAATTTATACACCTGACAGACAGAACTGTGTTGCTGGGGAGTTTGTTGCGCTGTTTCTTCTTCACAGCATAAACACTAGGAAGCGGTGAAGGCCCGGGAGGGCTTTTTTGTGGGCTGTCTATTGTATAACATTAACGTTAAAAAAGAACTAAGTAAGTAATTCTAATCTATTTTGAATAGTTTGAGTTTAAATTATTATAGTTGAATTTAATTGCCTTCAAACCTGCCAATATTATAGGCTGACAAGGCACAATGTGCATGCGACATGGAGCCTTAATTGAATTCACTTTTTGTACATGCACAGCCAGAAGATTAGTTTTGTACGTCACTGTTACTGCAGCGTTGTTATATACAGGGTGTTAACGAATTCGTGTAATTCCTTCAAACCGCGTAATCTACTGGTGACACTGATTGATCCTGCATAGGTTTTTTTCAAAATAAACAAAAAAATGTTTTCAAAAAATTAACCATGGTATTCTGTATTCGAGTAATTTTAAGCGTCTCGAGTTAACTGACTGCGTGGAGCGATATCGCGCTGTCGTGTCCGTCAGCTGTGTCGCCGTGCTTTCGTTCATTTATGCAAGGCATCGAAATTTTCTATCACATAAAAAAAAATTTTGGGGAAAAAACGAAAGATTTATTATTTTTAATCTATTTAAATCCCGTGCGGGGTTAATCTATACCATTAATAGAGCATGTGATTTGAAGGAATTACACGAATTTGTTAACACCCTGTATAATATAATAATGTACAATTGTAAATCACTCCTAAATCGGATCTTTGCTAGCAATAATAGGCAGATTTACGATTGTATTGTAAATTATATTAGGTAAATGCATGTTCTTGAAACACGCGCCCTATTGTGTCCTCTACGTTATCACAAAAAAACTGACAGTCAATCCGTAGCCGGACGCAGTGAAGGAACTAATAAAAATAAGTGTAAGTATATTTAAATTAAAAGCAAATTTGAAATAAAAAGCAAGTCTAAAAATTAAATTGCACTGCCGAACACTCTAATGATGTATAAGATAAGATCAGGGGCCTAATTCTCCTAAAATAAATCTTGATAAATCACAACCGAACCAAGGGCGAACCGTTCATTCAGACAGTTCTCAATTTCAAAATCAATCATTTTGAAAGTTTTCGAAAACAAAAACTGACTGACGGTTGTGGTTCGATTGCGTTTGGCAACAATTTATTTTAGGAGAATTGGGCCCCACATAACTCTTTGTTTATTTAAACATGACTGTGTGTACAAACAAAAGCATGTAAGGTATAAAAGCGTCCAACCATATTTCGCAAGGACCTTCTAGAAACAGTCAGGCGTACAAATATTTAAAAGAACAATATTACAATTATAAAACTATTGACGGCGGCCTTAAGTTCTAACTATTGGTAGGAACTTAATTTATAAACAATGATCGCAACGAACAAATAAACAATGAATAATTTAGTAATCAATCAAGAGGTATTTTCTTCCAAAAACTCTGCAATGATAATAATAAAACTATTTGCGCAAAAAATCTTTAATTTATTTTTGAATGCATTCCTATACAACTTTATCCAATGTTTATTAATGTTAAGTAATGGTAAGTAATGTCTTTATTCAATGTTTGAAATATAATATTTCTTCGACGTTTTTGTTCAAAGCCCAATGGGCTGAAGACCCTTTCATGCCTTCTCCCTTTTCCAGTATCTTGTAAAACGACAAACTTCTCGAAACATCCATGAATGGATGTTTACACAGGTGTAAAAGTGTTGCGTTGAAAGAAGAGCTTCTAATGTACTTCTCGGTACTTATGAACTACCTTATCATTGAGAAGCCTTATCTTAGGTGTAGAACGATCCTTAATATTATTTCTTCTATTCAGGCCATTCCTTTTTTTCAGCTTTGCCCCTCATTGGTAATTTCTCTTGTATCGTTGGTGCGTTTACAAAAAGATATATAACATAACCTCACGCCTATAATCCCACGAAAGGTTAGGCAAAGGTGCACATCCTCATTTCGTCGTTGTGTAAGTCTCCGGGCACAAATCCAGACTCTGGCTGCTACTGATAAATTCCACATGAAAAAACTCAATAACACTTTGCCTGACCTGGCGATCGAACCCAGGACCTCACGCTCAGCAATCACGCTTGCGACGAGTAGACCAACGGGGCAATTAAAAAACAAAAAGAAATCTCAGATGCAAATACACCCAGTCCCGAAACAGCTATCTGTAAGACATACAAAGATTTATACCGCGCGAAAGTCGAACCCGTGACCCATAGAGCAAAAGCCAATCGCTCAGCCACTGAGCTATTAAAGGTTAGAACTACCTTATCACTGAAAATTTGAACTCATTATTTGTTTTTTTTTTCTAAAGTTTGTATTACTGCTAAATGAACCGTAGCCGGGCGGCCATAGTAATTTTTTGGTCCTATTTTATTGCGGTGTTGCTTTTAATTAAGAATTCCAACTTGACAGGAGAATATTTTAATGAGAATGAAAATCTCGCATTTTTAAAAGAAAAATACTGAACTATCATTGCAGACAGACAGAAATTATTTCAGCTCATGGATGTTTTTCTTTGTTCCTAACGCTCCTTAATTAATATTTTTCATCTTTCTCGTAACAGTAGTAGTACTTATTTCATTTCTATCATTTAAAATACTGTACAAGACTAATTACTCGTGTCTAGTTCATACTTGTGATTTGCTTTTATTGTTCTCATTAATAATAACTCTATTAATTAGAAAAGTTTATCTCATTATTTTTGTTGCAATAATTTTATCATTGTACTGAAATAATAGAGTGAATGTACAATATAATAATATCAGAGATATTCAACTATACTTGTTACTGTAACATACGTAGGTATTTTATGATAATATTGTCTTAGGTAGGTACAATAACATTCAGATTTATGTTACAGGTAATCCGGTAGAATCCAATAATATAAGGTTTCATATTCAATCTGATAAGCCGTTTGTGTGAATTTCTTATAAACAAAACTTTTGTTCTTGTAATAATAACTTACCCATAAGAATCGAATTCATTGAATAAATCGATCAGTTCAGTAGTTCGAAACGCGGTTGCAAAGCATTGGCTTCTAAGTTTCATTCCCAGGGCGCGCAAAATGTAATAGGCATGTTAACAGTATCAATAAATTACAAATATAATTAGTCCGCCATTTGAAAAATTATGCACATGTATTTTTTCTTTTGTTAAATCTATGAAGATTTGGAACGACAAAACGCATCAAAACTCGAGAGTGGGGGCTTGTGACGTCAGAAGCAAGTAAAAATTGAACTTGCTTGTGACGTTTTGCCAATTTTAAAAGTGTCGTATCTTTGTCAAATTTGATTTATGTAACAAAAGAAAAAATACGGGTCATAAATTTTTTTGATAATCTAACTGACGGACTAATTCGATTTTTTCAGTCAAATTACCCTATTGGGCTCGAGTGAACACCTAGACAAGCATGCACCATCGACTGCAGCTTGACCTCTCATCAGGTGAGAAAATGGTCAAACGTGAGCCTATAAATAATAATAAAAAAAAGTTAAATGTTCTCAGTAGCAGGCCAGGATTTGAAATTGAGACCAGTAAATGACAATAGGTTCATCCCTTATTTCGTCTATATGAATATGAACGTACAACATACACTTCTCCCTACACACTCAAGGAATACAAGCGTGATACATATAACTTATAAGAGGTATACTTGCATGCAATGAATTTGTAATTATTAAATAGAGTAGAAGGCTCGGAACTGTTCTTTATGGTAATTAATAGGGACAGTGTCCGACGTCTACCCGCTGATATGATAATGACGACGTGCACATGTGCCAAGTATTAACAATTCCAGGAATAGAACTGAGCCTCTGCCATATAGAACGAGGTGCGGGAACGGTGCTGTCACCGCGACAGACTTACGCCACAGAATAAATAGTACTTACGCTTCGTCCTATCTGAGCAGCGCGTTGCATTGCGTTGCGTGGGGCAGTGCGGCGCGTGTTAAAGGTACAATTCCGTGCATCGCGGCCGACGCTGCCGCGCGCTATCTGTCGCGTGCGGCAGACGCGTGCGGTGATGCGACAATAGTCAGAGTATGAGAATGTATGGCGCGTCTCGCCGTACGTCTGTTGTTAGCTGCACGCGTCTGTCGCAGACTCCGGAAGCGGTCCCATACATTCTCATACTCTGACAATTGTCGCATCAGCCGCGATGCACGGAACTGTGCCTTAAAGCAGTGCATTTTATCGCAGTCAACGAGCAGCTGCGTTATACAACAGTGGCGCAGGGTGAATTTTCTTAAAAGGGAAGCCGGATCAATTATTTGTTTAAATGATAATTGAAAATAATAGATACTAGTACCTATTTGCCATATTTCGAAAGGGAAGCCGATAGGAATCGAGTTGTATGGAGCCTTCGCCACTGTTATACAAGCTGTCCCAAAAAGTAGTGTAAGGCTGAGCATCCACCAGAGCTGTGCGAGGAAAATGTGCGGTGCGAAAATGTGTAGCGAGGATGTGAAACGGTGTGACTCTATCCACCAGAGCTGTGCGAGGAATGTGTTAATGTGTACAAATGAGCCGTGCGAGGATGGGTAGCGGACTCTTTTCGAATATGAGGGAGAATAATACACATTCCTAGCAACACGTTCCTCGTAACACATTCCTCGTAACACATTCCTCGTAACACATTTTTCGCAACACATTCTTCGCAAAACATCCCTCGCTCGCATTTCTTGCTTGTTTTGTATGATGCCATGTCCACCAGAGCTGTGCAGAGCGAAGCTAGGTAAATGAAGTGATTCTATTGGTGATTACAAAACACATTACTCGCTACGCAGCTTAGCACAGCTCTGGTGGATGCTCAGCCTTAAGCGGAAGTCCAGAAGTAGAAAATCCTAAGAGGTGGGTCCGAATCACCCCCATGAATGTTGCGTGACTTTTTATAGTTTTCGAGTAATAATATAAAAAATCGCGGGGATGATTCGGGTACTTCTAAGGATGCTCTACCTCTCGACTTCCACAACCCGATGACGAAATAACCCTCCTCCAGGAGGCGTGTAAATCGACCAGCACAATACACAACGTCTGCCGCCGTCCGGCATACCGTCCTCGCCGACGAGGCCCGTCGCGACTTCCCACCGCCGCCGGTCACGATCCACCGAGCTCTCCCATCGTAGAGCCGGTCATCTCTTCAGACTCCGCAGTCACACCGATAATTCAGCCCTCATCAAGCTGTCTCCCCCCCCCTACGTCCACGCCAGCAACGCCCTAAGCCGAGGTCCGAGTCCCACTAGGGGTCGCCCTTAGTGCTGTTGTTGCAGGTAGTCATGATGTTAGAGCAGTACAAGTAGTTAGCTTAGGTTAAGTATTTTACTTCCCCCCCATTGGCTGGAGACCCTTCAGGTCTCGCCAATAACTGCCCGGTTACGTAGAAACCGTCCCCTAGGACGACCTACAGCAGTCAAATAGAAAAAAAAAAAAACTCGACTTCCGCTTGACACTACTTTTTGGGAAATCCTGTACTGTACAAAACTGTCTTTATAGTATTTACTCGTAGAATAGAATATACTTTGTGGTACACCAAAATTGTAACATAGTATTAAATGAGTAAGGCTACATTTAAATTTCTCCTGTAGTAAAATCGCTAAAAAGCGTCGCTTTGTCAGATGCGCTGCTCACGTAGGCCACTAGTATAAAAGGTATAATGCATGTTATTTTCGCAACGCGATGATCGATGGATGCAATGCAACGTATTGTGTTGCCCAGCTAGGAAAAATGGTTATGTTTTGGCTAGCATGAGCGACGGTAAAGTCACATATAAATACGATTACATAAAGAATGTGCTTGAAAATGGCGGCTTTTCAATTTGCGTTTCGCTGTGCGTATGTTTTGTAGATAACAATATAAAACATTAACTAGCGTTATTTATAGACTAGATTACGTCTTTGCAAAACATATACCATGAGCAAAATAGTTTCTACTTTAGAATTATGTCATTATATACTGTATTTTTTAACAATCGTTCACTCAAATAATTATTCTAATCGTAGCATAATTTTAGCTTGACAACTTGTAGTAGATAAGGATAAGACCAACGCGGCGACGCAAAATGTCTATATTTGGAATCTTTTCTCTCCAAGTGAAAATGATAAAAAAATGTTGTTACTTCATTCTTTGTCTAGTAATAACGTGGATTCGTTTTATTTAAATCAATAATGCTTCACTAAAAAATACATTGCATGATCCGTTTTTAATCTTAAAATTGTCTGAAGCTAATTTAATGCGATTTCAACGATTCTTTTTTCAAAAGATAGCTTTTATTATGCTCTAGTGAATTGGTTTGTATTACAATAATAGGTAAAAATTGGCAGCAATAACTAAGATCGCTCGAGCCGTTCGGGTATGTCATTTTCTCTATTGATTTTTTTTTTTTTGGTTGGGAATATTTGTGGTTTCAAAATTAAATAATACGACAATGTTATTTTACACAAACATATTAATTTGTTTACTTACTATTTAATTAGCTCACAGAGAACGTGCGTAGATGAGAAGTAAATAACACAGAATTTTCAATCTTATTCTCCATGGGTTGTACGCACAGCTATTTATATATCAAGCTATTCATTTCCCAGTATATGCTGATCGCGCATTGTATGGGCTTTCCGTACAATGAGAGGTCAACTTATACTGGAAATATATTGCTTGATACCTATGTGGGCGTGTGTACATAGAACACGGTAGGGTGGACTGAAAATTGTATCCTTTGAAATTAGCCATAATCTTTAGTGATTGAGATACATATTTGCGATGCATGTCGGGAACTAGGTTACTATCTTATTTATAAGTTTGGAATACAGGAAGTTTCAATTTCGATCTTTGTTCGACGAATACGATCATTCTTTCCAAAACAGAGATACAATCACAATTGTGTCTCAAGTTCTAAGGTCTCAAGTGAAAAAAAGAATACAATTATTGTTGTCATAAATTGTAAAATATATTTGTTAAGTATGATTTCACAATATTTATTTTATATTTTTGATGCATTTTATTCAAACTGTAATTACCTCTATTAAAACTATGATTCGACATTGTAAAAAAATTCAAATAAACTACTTTCGTCTTATGTATTTCAAACACATACATTTAAGCACTTTTAATGTCGACCATACAAGTTGAAAACAATAGAAAAACGAAATTAATAATATGTATCTTATTCGGGGTTCTCAGGGACGGGGGCCTCGGAGATCGGGGTACTCAGGGAATAACCCGAAATTTTACGTAATTATCATTACTTACTGACATTGCTGCAATGTCCTTTGTTTTGAAAATGACAAAAAAATATGCTAACATTTTTAATGAGGAAACTTGTATAGTTAAATCTTTTTATACGAGTATCGAACTTTAGAACTTTAAGTTGGGTGTTTTAGTAGCTATAAAAGTATTTTGCTCCATAGTAGGTACATTAACCTACGTCGGCGACACTTTAATCAAGTTTTCATCGCTGCATTTTTAATTAGCAATGTAGCCAGTAGATGTCAGTCATAGTTCAAAGTAAAGCTAGGCGTTATAACGTAAAGGTGAGACCTTTACATTATAAAAACCGGCCAAGTGCGAGTCGTACTCGCGTACGAAGGGTTCCGTACCATTATCTATAAAAACGGCAAAAAAATCACGTTTGTTGTATGGGAGCCCCCTTAAATATTTATTTTATTCTGTTTTTTTAGGATTTGTTGTTATAGCGGCAACAGAAATACATCATCTGTGAAAATTTCAACTGTCTAACTAACACGGTTCATGAGATACAGCCTGGTGACAGACGGATGGACAGCGGAGTCTTAGTAATAGGATCCCGTTTTACCCTTTGGGTATGGAACCCTAAAAATCAGTGTGTTAAAAATAAGTAAAAAAAAATGTACACACCCTGTGATACAACTTTTAACAGCACCGAGATCTAACGTCAGCTCCAATTTACGTCACAAAGTTAATATGGAAGGTGACTCTGTAAGGTACAAAGCTACAACTTCAATATGCAACAAGTATGTACATCAACAAAACTGAATTTACAATCAAAAGAAACATGGTAGCTCGTCACCGGCTCGGTTGAACGGCGTGTCACAGTTCATTAATATTAATAGTCGAGGACAGAATCCACGGCTACTGCTCTCACTCCATGCATAATTTCACTTCTACGTCCCCTACAAATTTTAATTGCTTGAGTTACTACGTCGCAACTTTGTCCGAAGTTACAGTGACGAATATACCACCCCATTTGCTGTTTCGAATAAGCACAAAAAATGTTTGCGCTGCGTACAGTGCATTTCGAGTACGCTTCAGTTCGGTTACGTACCACTAAATTTTCGCGACGTATTTTAATTTGTTAAAGTTGAAAATTTATTGTAAACTTCTTTAATTTAGCGAAAGTCAATATTAACGGGCGTAATAGACGAGTGGAACATAAAATCGGCTTTACTTTATGTTCACGCATATTAGTTTGTTGTAGTTTATATTAAATTTTAACAAGTTATACCCCGTAAAATACAAATTAGACGGGTATTTGCAGAGTCAACAATTACGCTAAGAGTACTAAAGGAAACATTTTACAGATTTTAAATTATGAGTCTTAAATTCTCGACTGTGGAATTACCGAGTGAAGTAGGCAGCTCCGCACTCGCTGTTAAGCGCATTACTTACGTCAAATGTTATTTCTAAATGAGTTTCTGTATCGCGGGAGATAATATAAATAATGTAAAACCCCAAAAGTTTGACACACAACCATAATTAGGGAACCTCTAAAGTTAATTTATGGAAAATCAAATAAGTTATATATAGGTGTGTGTGTGTGTGTTCACGGAGGCTGCCGCTCGAGCGCAAAAGCCCAAAGCTTATTAAAAGCTGTCACAAAAAGCTGGCTGCATCGGTGAGAACTCCCTTATGAGTGTAACCAATCTAATCTGTATTAATATTGGGTAAACAAGGTATGTTGTAGTTTCTTATAGGTTCAATTTAGTCTGTTAATATAATAATATATCATATTATGTATCAATTAACACATTGTGTAACTGTACACTTCGACGAGTCCTACGTATACTAGTGCAAGTGCAAAATCCCAATTTTTCAGGAGAGCAGTATAAAGCTTCTAAAAATTTTAAATTTGACGTAAATCAAAAGAAATATTTGAAATTTTTAAATGGTGTGGTATGGTCCATTCCAAAATTTCAAATATTTCTATTGATTTATGTCAAAGTTAGAGGCTTTCGAACCTTTAAACCGCTCTCCTGTAAAGTTGGGTTTTTGCACCTATACTAGTATACGTAGGACCCATCGACTTGTCTTAGGAAGTTTATAATTTTCACGTCCGACAAGGTTGCAATTCAGCATTTTTTTTTTACTATTTTCCGATGTCATTTACCTTGTAGGTCTCATTTATAACAAAATATGGGACACATAGCCGAACAGGTACCTACTGTAGGTAGAATGAAAATATTCTGTAGATACTGTACATTCATCGACCTGTTGTGTTGAATTTGAATCCTTAAATAATGATGTCTTCATAACACATAGTTGAGATTTTGCACCTGACTGACATTATTAACTGTCGTGCGCGCATATCGTATGCATATTTCTAACAACATGTAAGTAACAGGAATAATGTAAACACTTAAACAGCCGAGTTAGAATATTTAATTATAATCATAATACATACCTGCACAAAAATTTGACTTTTATGTGCTTAGATATTGTTTAGTTAAGAAAATAGTGTTACGTAGTTACTTCTTCATTGTTAATTGCATTTAAAATTCAGTATTATGGCCTAGACTCAATTAAAATTCTGAATAGATATAAAAACATTTCAAAAAATTAAACATTTTCATAATGGCTGAAATTGATTCAGTTGCCGATTCTTAACAACGAGCCTGTTATGGAAGAACATCGTAAGCGACACATACAATTTTACAGAAGAGGTATTTAATTGGTTATTTTTTAGTTGTTAATAAGACATAACCGGTCTTTGTCTATATATAGCACTACTATAATCAATTAAATTATTGCAGAAAGAGTTAAATAATGAGTACTTTTGTCACTGAAGATAAAAGTGTAGGTCGTGATTTCATCTTGTGTGTCGTTTACGATGTTCTTCCGTAAAAGCAGTGCGAGCACGGTTCTTTGATCGATAAACTTCTCGACTCGATAAAAGTTTAAACATACCGAATTTTATCGAGAGTCGGTAGCACGGAACTTGCCTCGGTATCTTTATCGAGCCTTGTCGACGGCTGTCTTCTCGATAGCTTATCGGCTTTTCAAAATGGCAACACCAGATTTAAAAATATCATTCACTCATGTAGACTTTATTTTATTTACGAAATAATCTTTTCCTGGTTATTTCTCGCGACTGAAAACTATTTCGTTTTATTATTTTGTTAGAAATATTGTAAACATTTTTTTAAAATCTTTGTAACATTGTAAAAAATATTATTTTAGTGGCATACAGTCTGTCAAAAAAGAGTAGAAAAATTGGGGGCACCACTAGTCATACATTATTAAATTAAACTTATAATTCGCGTCTCTAAACTCCGCTTGTGGATCCTTTTCATGTCACGATGCGCTCTGCTTTCAACATCTAACAAAATGAATTCTCCAAAATAGTTTCAAAGAATCTTTATAGTACCAACTTTAAACTGACGACAACAATTCGTGATAATTCGAGAAATTTACCAGTAACAACTGTCAAAACTCGACTAATCAACTCGTAAATTATTTCGATAAGATTTGTCGATTATAAAAGCCTCGATAAAATACGATCCGAGCTACCTTTGTCGTTTTATCTATATCTTATGTCAAATTTGACGTTTAGAATAGATAAATTTCTCGAATCGACTCGATAAAAAGAACCGTGCTCGCACTGCAGGCTCGACAATTACTTTCAGGGTTTACGTTTATTATTTTATAGACGTTGTATTCTCTCTTACCCATTTCGACTAAGGTGATTTCATATCGTATTGCATCAACAAGAATTCTATGCACAGTAAAATAATTCGTGCTAAATTATATGTGCATTTAAATTGCTAGCAATTGCGGTATCTTGAGAATCTGCGCCATACACTTTGTCTTGCAGTATTGCAGTTGGTCTTAGCGCCTCACCGGGATTAATTTTAATCTTCTGCTACAATAGAGTTCTCAGTTAAAAAGTTTCTAAAGCCTTTGGAGTAGGTAGCTCAGTTTTAGGTAAAAGTTTTTAGTAGGTATACATAAATCTTAATGCTGCGTTGCAACGCAAAACTCCGCGAGCATTAGGGCCAAAATAGACTTAGCGTGTCTTGCGTCACGTATCTTACGCAGTAATGCGCGCGCGCGAAACTACTAGGCCCTATTATAGGATGCAGGTGATGCAGGTGACGCATAGCACAGTACAGATTTTGCAAGGCAGGGCAGGCAAGGCAGACATAGGCCACGACCGCATGCTGCGACGTAGCTCGAAGACACATTCGAGTTATAACTAGTACAAAGAATAGACGTGTTCGAGTTGATGAGCAATTTAAATGTTTTTTTTAATAGTCTGGATGATTAGTATCTTACAAACAGGGTTCACAACACACTAATTCTATTAAATGTTCTGTCATTGCAATAAAATTAGAATAAGCGGTAAAAAAACACGTATCGACAAGCACGCGTCGAGCAGAAATCTGGCGGCATTACAACAAGGCGCAGAGCAGGACAGACGCATGTCTGCGTCGCACGCGCCTGCGCTGCAGCGTACGCAGCTATTAGTACGTTCATGCATTACAAAATCTACGCTGCGTGCAGCTGCGTCACCGTCGTCTCAGCATACGCTTAGCCTAAATACGCGTGGTGAGGGCGCACAGGAGAATTTGTATGTAGCGCGACGCATACGCGTAACGTGACGAAACATGAGTCGCGTAAGATATGCTCAATGTGTTTGTCGCCTTAGGCTAATCCAGATGACAAGCGTTAAACGCGCGTTTTGCTATCGCGCGTTTACTACACGAATTTTATTCAAGGCATACTCATGCTAACCCGCGTTAATTCGTGTATTTAAAAACGTATGTTAGCAAAACGTGCGCGTAACGTTTGTCGTTTGAACAAAGCCTTAAAGTTCGGACACATTTATACTGCATACAATGAATTTACCACATGAAATGAATATGCATGCGATATTAAATGTATGAATGACAACTGTGGTTAATTTGGGACAATAAGTGTCACATTTGAGTAAAAATGATATCCATTATTAACATTGTTAATTACCTTTAAAATACCATGCTATCATATTTTACAGAGCTTAATTTCTGATATCTATAATTATATAAAATTCAATAAGTATATATAAAAGGAGAAGCTGACTGACTGATCTATCAACGCACAGCCTAAACCGCTGGGGTTTGAAACTTAATTTTTTTACAGTAGGTTCCTTTTGTGATGTAGGCATCCACTAAGAAAGGATTTTTCGAAATTCAACCCCTAAGGGGGTGAAATAGGGGATTTAAGTTTGTATGTAAGTCCGTCATTTTTGAAGTAAGAAGCATGAAATTATATGAAAAGGTTTTCGGTAAGAAATAAATGTACACTTGTTTGAGCGTTTTTGGAAATTCTACCCCTAAGGGGTGAAATCAATGTTGAAAGTTTGTATGAGAAATCTGGTACTTTTGAAGTAAGAAGCATTGAATTAAATATCTAGACTTCTGGTTAGAAATAAACATACACGTTTTGAGCGTTTTTAGAAATTGTACCTCTAACGGGGTGAACTGGGCTGTTAACATTTGTATGATGAAAATTTTTATTCCATTGGGTTATTGACTTGAAATTTGGCACAAACACTCTTCAAAGTAAATAATAGAAGACGGAATTTATGGATTTTAAAACTACACCTAAAAAGGGGCTTAACTAGGGTTTAAAATTTCACGCAAGCGAAGCTGCGGGCAAAAGCTATTAATACATAAATAGACAGAATTTTAAAACATCGTCATCATAGATTGCTATTGCTAATAATTGCATCCATGTATTTATACAAGATTAGTCGGAAACCGTGTACTAATCCGCAGACGTATCACTGATGACGGTTTTAAAGTAAGTGTTAAAACTAAATTCGTTTTTTTATTTCCATTTTAAATTATTTTAGTTTCTACAAAAAATCTTCATCCCTGCTTTAGGTACGAATTCAGAAAATGGAGCTTCTAATCCGTGACCCCAAATGTGACGTAAAATGTAAAAACAGCTGATCAAAACTGAGGATAAGATAGACTTTAGAGTATTTTTTTTTAAATCTTTGACCATCTGTTTCTCTTAATTTATTGACTTTTGGGGAAAGTTGTAGAAGAAAAGTTACTCATTGTTTTGGGTACTTTAGCAACCTTTCGAATTAGTATCCCTTTTCCCATTAACTTTGTATATATGTTACGGGTAAAAGCCGAATGGCGGTTACACCTAGGTTTAGCCGGGTACAACTAGGTGCAACCAGTAGCAGTTGGTTAGAACTAGGTGTAGCTTAAGTCAACGGAGCCCCGCAGAGCGGGGCTCCTATTTCTGTCTGCAGGGTTTAAAGTAACCTAACACGAAGGGGATGACGGAGGCTTCGTTCGCTCGCTTCGCTCGCTCACTCTAGCCCCCGTCATCCCCTTCGAACCTAACCTATCCGTGTCGGGGTTCCCCTTAACCACCGGTGTGCGGCTGCACCTAGTTCTACCCGCTATGATGAAGGGTAAACCTAGTTCTACCCGAGGATAAGTAGGATACATCTAAGTTTAACCGCAAGTGGCCGGCTGCACCTAGTTGTACCCGGCTAAAACTAGGTGTAGCCACATTTCGGCTATTAGCCGTAACATATACATGACCTAAGTTCTCCTGAAGTCACGCGCGCAGTCCGTATCAGCGGCATCAGGCAGTTGTCCTCCCGCCGGCGAGGAAGCGGCTAAGTATCGGCTATTTTCTCGCTCAAGTAACGTACAATAAATATACAGTCCATGTAAACAAAAGCGATGCATATATTAATAGTCGATCGCTGACTGTTCACACTGCCGGCGAGGACTCGCTCCACTAGTTTGTCGCTGAGCAAGAAGAGCTATCAAAGATAATACTCGCTTAGCGGTACTCGCTTGTCGGTCAGAACTCACGCCGAGAGACCAACCAGCGGTCATTTGCGAGTGATGCGAGTAGCCGCCCGTCGTACTCGCACACTCGCTTATAGCCCAGCGACAAAACTATCGGAACTGCACACTCGCTTCTCGTTGCTCGCCAACTCGTTTCTAGTTTCTAGCTCTACTCGCTGCTCACTCATCGTTCGCGGTGGGACAAGTGCCTCAAGCACATACGACATGAAGCTTTTGTATGTCTCCCCGTAAGGTCAACAACGCATTACCAACAATTGAAAAAGCTTGCCACCAAAGTTTGTACAGCTATTTATCAACGTTTTTCTTTCATCCCTATGGAATTCTCACAAAAAAACGAAAATATAAATCCGTTTCGCCGAGCATATTATTTGGAGCAATACTGCAGAAAGTAATAAATAATACCTACAGGTAAATAAATCGAATGGCAGTTGCAATGAAAAATAGACGCCTCGAAAGTAATATTTTGCTTCTGTTTCGAGCTTGAAATTGGAACTTTTTTACAAAGAAACAAAGAAAGTGGAACCGCCTTGTTGTGACATAGAAAAAATAGGACAACTTGAGGTAAACATTTCAACGGTCAATCATGTAAACAGTTCTATTTATTTTAGTTTACAATTCAATCGATGAAAAGTTCGAATGAAGGATACAGTGAACTAATCTGATTGCCAATCGTAGTGGTTATATCAATTTCCCTCGGGAAAGTTCGATGTAGCAGTCTATGGCGATTGGCGGAGCGCAATGTTTATTTGTGGACATTTATAAACCCGTATCGAAGTGATCGAACCATATATGATCATTATAGAAAGACCTTAGTAAGTTGATCATGAAAGAGAGTCATGGAAATGAGTATCGGAAAAAGATACTTATTTTTCTAAAATTATAATAATACCACAGTCTACCTATATCTTACTCCTTACAGTCGGTCAACGTAGAACATTGTCGCAGAGCAATCGTGCGGGGGGTTGCGGGGTGAAGGAGCGGAGGTTATGTCCCGAGTAGCCATACTGCATACTCGGGACATAATCTCCGCCCCTACATAATTTTGACATTTCATAGGACCTGTCAAATGTATGGGCGTTGACCCACTGTATGTAGTAAGTAGGTACACTGTGATAATACTAGCTGACCTGGCGAACTTTGTACCGCCGTTTTTTTTTCTTTTTTTTTCTTGGCTTGGTCGCATTTGTCCCTCGTCGCACCTGATGATAAGCGCAGACAGGGTCTAAGATGGAGCACACGAATCCAAGTAACAGAGATAGAGATGGATTACCCTATACCCCTCTGGCTCTCACATACACACGACGGAACACAATAAACTGCTTGGCGCCGGACTTTAATGTGAGGGTGGTAGCTAGCCAGGCGGACCGTAAAGATCCTACCACCAAGCGAAAGGTTGTCACCTGATTGGCACCACCCGGGGACCACGTGTGGGGTTTCGAACTAAGGGTGCCTTCCCACGGACGAGGGTGACTCAGCCCCCAAAAACTTTACTCCTTCTGTTTTGTCAATATATTGAAGATCTCTCACAGTCTTCTGTCTCATTCACTCACTCACTTTTCATATTATAAGTATTCTTTTTACAGGCAGTTTTTTAAATTTTCTGTGATACTAACCTTGTCCTGACAATAACGAACACACAAAAAAAAGAATTATCCAATTTGGTGCAGTCATTCGGGAGTTATGCGCGTACATATATTTCGGCGAATCATTTTTATCTATAGAGACTAGTCTTTAAAGTATTGTATGTTTTTTTTTGTCAACCTGTAGTGACCCTCTCCTGCTAGCCCAACATGCATAGCGCGAAATATTATTTTTCGTCGAATTATCTCTTGCCCGAACGACATAATGTAGGGTCGACAACAAAATTATCTCGCGCTGCGTATGTTAGCTATAAGCTCGGGTGGGCAAAGACCTCCCTCCATTTTTTCCACTTGTCTCGATCCTGCACTTCCTTCCAGGTTTTATGAAATGCAACCAATTCATTCTATCGTATATTTACATAGTAATTTTTACTGGCAAGTTTTCATTTACAAAATACTTTTATTTTTATTTTATTCGGAAAACTTACAGCTAGCATACATGCAATATACTTAAGAAATACAAAATTGAAGGCCATTTACAAGTTTTCACCGATAAATATTAATCTAAAAATCTTGAGGTCGGAACTAAGCGATTATACATTTGAAGAAAATAATAAAAACAAAGATAATGAAAAATACACTACTATCACTTTATACTATTATCACTCACTTTTGATGCTGTCTGTACAATGGTAAGCATAATGCAAGAAGCACTCGTGAATGAGTGAGTATGTGAGTGTTTTCAGATAAAATATTAAAGTCTCCATTGTTTCGAGCTTTTTGCGGTGCGCTAGGTTTTCATGATATGCAGTGTACGTAAGTAGCTGGTAAGCCTTTGAATGCATTCCTCTTCTTGTTCTATATTGAATCCCTCATTTCAACTCCGCAGCCTCCGGGTCTTTTCATTTCCCAACTTTGGAAGCAATTACCAAAGTAGTTGTAAAGTTTCACATCGGCCTCTGAAGATTTTCATTTGCAAGAGTGAGTTTTCAAATTACAAACGAGCAGTTTTAAAGACCCACGTATATTTTTGCAGCTCCTTGCTTACGAAAATTCTCCCTTATGCTGAACTGACAAAATTTTCGCTTTTCGTTCTGTTGCCTTATCCCAAGAAAATGGCGAAGTTGGGAATATTTTAAAAGTAGAAAACGCTGTGTCATCCCTTATTTTTAATCTTTGAGAAAGAAAGAAAAATAACAATACGGGTCAGTGATTTTTTTGTAATACAATACTTCGATGGGTCAAAAGCGCTCGACACCGACTGAATATCCGACATCAATAAATATTGTTAGCAAAGTTTCGTGCCCAAGTTTTAGGACTGTGCCTTTTTTTTATGGTGCTTCGATTCTTGGATATCATCGTCCATACTGGGCGTAGTTATATCATTCCGTCGACCACTGTATATACAACAGTCATTAGAAAATGTTTAGAATAAATACCACATGATATACAGAAAAATCAGCTGTTCCCTACATTTTGATTAATGCGAACACAAATGTAGGGAACAGCTGATTTTTTTTCGCGATTTCCGCTTTTGTCCCATAGTTAAAAGTTGTTCATAATGATGAGTACAATAACCCCAGAGATCGTTAGTGTCTCACCAGTCATTCTGTATAATGCACACTTTTACCTATAAAGTGAAGAGCTGCTATTTCTTTTCAGATCCTTGTTTGGCAAACAGGCCGGCGGTTCACCTGATGGAAAGTGATCACCGTCGGTGTATACACCTCCAGCACCAAAAGACTGGTGGTACGTTGCCAACCTAAGAGACTGTTGTTAAATTTCAAGTTGGAAAATTTCATGTGTCTGCGTTTCACCGGCGCCGTTCCATACCTTTCAAACCTTAATACAGAAAATAATGCTGGTTGGTGACAGTAATAGTAATGATGGTCATACTCTTTCACAAGGAGCTTTACCACAACTAGAAGCCCTGCTACTGCTAGGACCTCTACTACTGACGTGATTGCGTCACCCAAGGTCGTCACTTGTTCTTCACTTGTGAAAATAAGTTCCAATGCTGCGTTATACTGTGATTATACTTAGTGATAACTCATTCACACGCGAGTACGACTCATTTCTATATTTTAGTTTTTTATTAATAGTATATGGTGTTGCTTCTTAACTATATTTAGGTTATTGTTTTATTATTTGTCATTATTGATTGTGTCAATTAGCATGTCGAATAAATTGATTTTCTTTCTTTTTTCTTTTCTTTGTATACCAATGTTTTTATTATTATTATTTTCTTTGTTTTTCTAGGCATTAGTTCACTTTTGTGACTATGCAAGCCTCATAGGTACCTCCTAAACGTCAACATCAGGGAACAACTATACCTCCAGTTAAACCTGCACGGACTCCCACAACTGAGGAATCAATATCGCTACCAATCAACCTCCACCAAAAAAGGCATCAGCCGCTCTTAAATTCGTAGAAAGTTCGACTCATAGAAGGGCCGACCTTCTCAAAAACGCACACCCCACAATTGTAGACGAATATTTGTATGTAGTTATATGAACTGTAAATTGTACAACAAAGCAATACACCGCTGCTTAAATTACGGTGGCTCAGAACATAGCATGCGCTAACAAGGTGTAAGGGATTAAAGAGACATCGATTTAAATGGAATGTAACAGCATATTAGGTATTAGTCATATTATAATACCGACACCTACAAATATTTTGTTTCTACAGCCTACTGTTTGTTTTGGAGCGTATTAAAATACCCTTTACGATTGGCGATACCTAAATCCCGTTCAGCGTACCCTGGGCAGTCAGCCTTGCAACCAACGTTGCTGACTTGCTAATCATTTCATCACTGAAGAATGAGAGAAGTAGATTGTTTTTCTTTTGATAGTCCTTGGCTTGTCTCATCCACTTCTTCTATCGTGGCGGCACGAGCTAAACAAGAATAGCTCATGCCGTGGTGAAAAGATTAGCTAGTCAGCAAGGTTGGTAGCGGGGCTGACTGCCCAGGGTACACCGCCGGACATACTCAAGTATCGTCGCTCGTGGAGGCTCTTTTCATGCACCCCTCGTCCACTCACACCCACAACCGCAACTGCTCGCAATCTTTACAATGCAACCCGATCATGTTTTTTTTCTGCTTAGCATTTTTCCTTGGAAACTACATGAAAACTCTATTGGTTCACCATGTGTCATTATTTTTACACACGCACATACCTACATTTATTTATTTATTTACGTAATTAAAACGGCCTCAGGGTACTTACAGTAATTAAAACGCAATTACCTCACAGACTTCTCATAATACTCCAGACATACTGACAAAATTTTATTCCATTCCATCACAATTTGTATTGGCCTCTAGAATAGGCATATACATAAACTCACGCCTTTTTCCCATGGGGATAAGCAGAATCTGTGGAACGACACATACTGCAATCCCTACATACTCCTTTCCTTTCATCCCCGTTCATATATCTTGTCATACACGCACGCCGGTTGAGAGTAACGCATTTCCTAGCGTTACGAGTACTTCGACACTGCCCCCCTCCATCCGAACCCCCTAGTCACCGCAGCGGCCGACTACAGTCCCTCTCTCTTAAGTAAAGTTCGCCGTCCCAGGCACACACTTTTAGAACCCGATGACGAAATTACCCTCCTCCAGGAGACGAGTAAATCGACCAGCACACAACGTCCGCCGCCGTCCGGCATACCGTCCTCGCCGACGAGGCCCGTCGCGACGTCCCACCGCCGCCGGTCACGATCCACCGAGCTCTCCCGTCGTAGAGCCGGTCGTCTCTTCAGACTTCGCAGTCACACCGATAATTCAGCTCTCATCAAGCCGTCTCCCCCCCTAAGTCCCAGCCAGCAACGCCCTAAGCGAATGATGTCCTCGAACATGTTCGGGCGTGGGGTGTCGAAAATAAGTTAAAGTTTGCACCACACAAAACCTGTGGTATGGTAATAACCAGGAGGCTTAAATTCGATGCGCCGCGCCTGAGCATGGGAGGGGTCAGCATTGGAATGTCCCCAGAGATCAAGATCCTCGGGCTCACCATCGACAACAAGTTAACTTTTAACGCCCACGTTTCTAGCGTCTGCAAAAAAGCGATAGGTATTTACAAGCAGCTAATTAGAGCAGCCCGCGTAAGCTGGGGTCTCAGCCCGGAGATCATCCGTACAATATACACTGCGGCGGTGGAGCCAGTGATACTGTACGCGGCGGCTGCATGGGCCCCGGCGGCGGAAAAGCTAGGAGTTCGCAAGCAGCTTGGCACGGTCCAGAGGGGTTTCGCACAAAAGATGTGTAAGGCGTATCGGACGGTGTCACTCAACTCAGCACTCTTGCTCACGGGGACGCTCCCTCTAGACCTCCGAGTCCGTGAGGCAGCCTCGTTATACGAGGCTAAGAAGGGAACACCTAGACGTGAGTTGACTGACAGAGAGGTTGAGAAGATGACACCTAAGATACAAGCCCCACACCCTGCGGAACAAATGGGGGGTTAAAATTCCAAAACCTGGTAGACGAGGATCAATACTCTCGCCACAGTGATTTTGCTGTGCGCATTTTCACAGACGGGAGCAAGATTGAGGGCAAGGTCGGGGCGGCGCTATCCGTTTGGAATGGTGCTGTAGAGACTAAGGCCCTCAAACTTGCTCTATCGTCATACTGTACCGTCTACCAGGCGGAACTACTAGCCCTATGCAGGGCAACGGAGGTCGCATTGAAGCGCGGAGAGGACTCCTTCGGGATATACAGCGACTCTAGGGCGGCACTCGAGACGGTGACAGACTCCGGTTCCTCTCATCCCAACTTGAGGAGTTGCACAATCCAAAACAAGGTCATATCCTTGTTTTGGATAAAGGCACACGTGGGACTGGAAGGGAATGAGAGAGCCGATGAGCTAGCGAAGGAGGCGGCACTAAAGCTAAAAAGGAAGCCGGATTATGATAGGTGTCCTGTCTCATTTGTCAAACGCAGTATTAGGAGGGGGACGATTGAGGAATGGGACACGAGGTACAGATCGGAGGAAACGGCTTCCGGAACAAAGCTGTTCTTCCCCGATGCGGTGACGGCACACAAGATCGTTAAAAAAATTAAATTAGATGGCCAGTTTACGCAAATACTAACGGGGCACGGGGGTTCTCCTCGTACCTGAGCCGATTCAAGTGCAAGGAGAGCCCATCTTGCCTCTGCGACCCTGAGATGGATGAAACAGTGGAGCACCTTCTCACTGAATGCCCTGTTTTTGCCCGAGAGAGATTCGAGCTGGAGCAAAACCTGGACATAAACGTAGATGTACGAAACCTACAATTTATTGTTAAAAGCAAAGATCGAGACAAATTCCTTCAATTTGGTAGAAAAGTTGTAAAAATTGTAAACAATAGGAATAAGTCAGCCTAAGAAACGTATAATAGAAGCATATAGTGCAATATATATGACAACTATTATACCCATAAGCACATGTATATGAGTATTAGTTAAGAAATATATGTATAAGGACCTAAGTTAAGAAATGTATGTACAGAAAAAAAAAAAAAAAAAAAAAAAAAAAAAAAAAAAGGAGGTTCCATCAATCTCAATAGCTCCCATAGCTCTCATTTTTATGTGGTACTTCAGTACATAGCCTAAAACAAAATGAAATACTGTAATTAATTAAAATGTCTTAGCTTCCATGGTCTCCGGTCTACATATCGGAGGAAACATTGTAAGGCAGGAGTGTGGTTTTAGTCGGTAAGAGTCCGACACTGCCCAAGCCATCTCATCCGGGAGGTGGCTTGGGCGTCCATGAGGATTTCCCACTCCTGCCAAAAAAAAAAAAAAAAGATGTTAGTGTAGTACAAGTAGTTAGTTTAGGTTAAGTATTTTACTCCCCCCCCCCCCCCCCCCATTGGCTGGCGACCCTCCAGGTCTCGCGCCAATAACTGCCCGGTTACGTAGGAAGGGTCCCCTAGGACCACCTACAGCAATACAATAGAAAAAAAAAGCCGGTTGAGAGTACTACGCACCTGACCTTTTTGAAGAACATCACTAATAATGTCAATGTATGTGCTTCTAGCGAGTCCTATAATGGCGTTTCCACTGACATCCACCTTATGAGAGTAATACCTTGTGTTAATCGCTGTTAACTTATTTTCTCAACGTGACCGAACCACCTAAGTACACTCCTTTCAATTTTAGTCATTTCATAATTTTACTTTGAGTAAAGTATACCAGGAAAACTGATAATACGAAAACTCCCCACAATCTACTCGTTCCTCTAATTAAGGCTCATTTGTTGATCTTTGTAGGTTTTATAAGAATCTTCATAATACCAGGCGTAGGTGGCAGATTGGAATTTAAGTAGGGATTGTCTTAGCTTTGTGATCCGTCCGTCGCCGTAATGAAGCCTTGAACGACTTGTGGAGGCTTTGTTCCCGTTTACCTTATCTATATAGTCTGAGACAGTCTCTTTATCAGATAAGTCATCATTAATATTAAGTTACTTAGTATTAATTATTATAAAAGGTTTTTTGTTCTTGTCTTTTTAGGGTTTTGATATTGAATGTAACTACAATATTATATGCGTATGTCTACCAGTCCACGGTTGGACACAGGTTTTACTCTATAAAAGAAGGTAATGATAGTCACTGGGCGGGGAAAAAGAGGTTGATTACCTCAGAGCCACTTCTATCGTTCCAGTAAACCTGGTGCTCGCCATCCAGCTAACCATAGCTTCAAACACCAGTTTCAAATGGCGACTTTGATGGTTAGGTATCTGACCATCTGTCGGTGGCCTCAATCATTAATGAGCAACTTATTCTTCTTGTGTCGTGTCGGCACGAGCAATATGAGAATAGCTCATGCCGTGGTGGAATGATTAGCCAGTCAGCAAGGCCAGTAGCACGGCTGACTGTCGGGGTGAGCGAATGATATATTGGAATATGTTGTTTCTATGCTGCACAGTCAAATTACTGTGACTTACGAAGATTCGCACTGTAGTCTTCATCACTACGCTAGCTTTTTCCCAAATAAGTTAGAGTCTGCTTTATAGGCATTTGTAGCGGCAAGAAACTTTATACGACACCCGATAGCATATTATACTTACATTGCAAGCTAACTGCGTCGTTTTTCTTCGTACTGTCGTCTGCCTCCTGTCGTAAAGAATACTTGTACTTTGTGTATCTGGAACAATATATATTAGTGAAAGTTACAATTGGTGTTTTTTACTCACCTTCAAGGGAACCCTTTTCTATTTTTACAATATTAAAACAGGAACAACAATAACGTAAGACTGCCTTTTATCTATTTCCGTTCATCCAGTCCATCCTAAGGTTGTCTGGAAGAGATCGCCTTGTGCGATAAGACCACCCATTGTCCATATATTGTGTAAATGTTTGTATTCCTTTGTGTTTACCGGTGTATTATGTATCTACATTAAAGAGTATTTATAAATAAATGAATAACTCTAAGGCATTTCAGGACAATAGCGTTCTCTTACAGCCGTTTTCAATAACATATCTATCAACGATTTTTTCTAGACATAGAATTTCGCCCTACCCTCGCAGCGTCAGAAGTAAGGTCAAACTATTTCTAGTAGGGCAAACCGTCGATATACCTATAAGTATCACTGTCATTAATTATAATAGTAAATGTATCTTAATATAAAACAAGAAAATGAAAAATAATGATCTGGGGGGCTAATAACGCCGAGTTTGGTGAAACATATTTCGTTTCAGATTGTAATCATAACTGCAAGTAGACTGCACATCCAGTCGCAACTGTAAACTATGCAACTGCCAAATGCAGCTTGAAGGCAATTAGGATGTAGTCAGTGCACCTACGTGACAACTGCCGACTGGATGTGCAGCCCACTTGCAGTTATAATTTCTAATGTGAAACGAAATACGTTTCACCAAACGCGGCGTTATCAGTGTCGGACTGGCCGTAAAGTCAGGGTGGCGTTTACCACCCGGGACCTAGCATGCACGGGCCCCCTCAACCTTACTACCAGGTAAATTTGGGGGGCCAGCAAAAGCTAGTCACCATTGGCTGGAGACCCTTCAGATCTCGCCGATAACTGCCGGGTTACGTAGAAACGGTCCGCAAGGATAATCCAAAGAAGTGCAAAAGAAAAACAAAAGTAAAAGATAGCCTTTAAAAAAAAAAATATAGCATGCCTTTTTTATACACCGTGGGCCCGAGGTACCCGAAAGATTTAAACCTTCGATTCTGATGCCTAATTGGAGAAGAAAAGATAGGATATAGTTTGTTGAATAAAGCTTAATTTTCGAAATATTCATTATTTACCGAAATTCATATATCGAAAAATATGTATGGTAACAAGTCCTATAAACGCGGCGTTGCGACTTTTGTCATACCATACCCCTCTCGCCGTATGTCTTATTTGTCGAGGAGGGTTGTGAAGTGAGAAGTTTCTTATCCACTCACACGATAACTTATAAATGTTGCCAGTTCAACCTAAGGTATTGTTAACAAGGAAGTACTAAAGTTAATTGATTTATAAAGTACACAAAAAAAGTTACTTAGTTGGACTTTGGTTGATATAACATTTGACTCATAATACCATCAGAAAGGCGTGGTTAAAATCTTTCGGGTACCTCCGGCCCACGGTGTATACATAATTTATGTCTTTGAAAATAAAATCTTCCAAAAGCTATTGACTATTTGATTATTATCATTTGGTTTGCTGGTAGACATGAAGGTATCATCTGCGCCTATATCATCCTAGGTTGCCGGATCCTTAAGTCATAATGCCATCGGGGCCCCTTCGGCCCAGTCCGACACTGGGCGTTATTAGCCCCCCTATTATTGTAGGTACGAAACTTTTCGTGCCTAATGAGCAAAATCAGAATGCCAATCTCACGAACGGTAAATTGCTAAACATAATCCGTAATAATCCGATTGTCAATGACAGGTTTCTAAGCCAGCGTCTGCAAACACCTTAGCTTAATAACTTGCTGCCTTCAGTTGACTTTTAATATTGCCATTATGATGGTAACAAGCCAATATTTCCTTTGTTTTTCTCTTATTCGGGATGTAATTTGAAACCCTAACTAATATAAAAAATGCAAACATAAGTTTGTTTGTTTTTTACCTTTTCACGCCTAAACCACTGAACCGATCATCCTGAAATTTTGCAAATACGTTGTCTGGTGTACAGAAACGGACATAGGGTGCTTTTCATCCCGAAAAAAAGTGCTATTCTTAACCCTAGAAGGATAACCATATTTTGACGGCCACAAAAGATAACCATGCGCTTCAGAGGCGCACGATATATTATTGTTTTTTTTTTAATGAAATACTTATTTTATTGTATTATTTTTTTTCATTGTTTTAATATGTGATTAATAAACTAATAATAAAAAACTTTTTTTAATTAAATATTTTATATATTTTAATCATTAAACTTAAATCAAAAAATCTCTAGAAAAAATCAACAAAATTAACAGTCTTCTGTTTACAGGAACATAGTATCAAAAAATAATATATATTTTTTTATAGAATAGAATTCATTTATTTGTTAGAATATTGTACAAGGTTGTTATGTGTAATAATTATAATAATATTATAAAACTAATTTTATTATTTCTTACTTACTAATCAACTAAAAAAAAAACAGTCAAAACTATAATAATTTGGTTCAAATTTGGTTTGACAGGCATTCAAAACAAACATCATTTTTATGTTCGCCGCAAACTGTTTTCTTGCATTTGGCGCAAGTCATCTTAGACATTCTCTTTTTTTTGGTACCTCATCATCGATAAACTCGTCTTCGAAATCACTTTGTATCATCGTCACTCAAATGATCTTCTATCTCACTGTCACTTTCTTGTTCTTGTTCATGCTCGTTCTCTTCCTCTTCAGCGATCAACCTAGATATTGCATCATCAGTTAGTGTTCTCCGGCTCGTCATGATGAAGGCAAAATGATTTCATGCTAAAAAAGAAAAACAAACAGTTATTAGAAACATTTTATGTAAGTGTAAACAAATCCTTACTTTCACTAAATGTCACACAAAAGATAACCATGCGCCTTTGAAGCGCAACACTTAGTCGTTACTGCAAAACTATGGTACTTACCGCGAAAAAAGGGCCGTCCTGCGACGCTGTGCACCGTCCACTGAGCTAACTTAGAAGGACAGGTAGATACGCGCGCTCATTAGAAAGAGACAGCGATGTCAAACCAACGCGGGCGCCTCTGAAGCGTAGGTTATCTTTCTAGGGTTAAGGAAAACAACAATAACGTTCTCATGATAATAGATGGCGCCACGTTTCTTTCGAATCAGGATTGTGTTATATTATTGTACCTAATACAACCCGAATTTATTGTGAAATTCTAAATTAACGCGAGCGAAGCCGCTGGCAAAAGCAAATCATAAAGAAAAGACACTTAGCACAACATAACGCCTGTATTTCCCGAAGGGTTGGGCAGAGGTGTACAAAGTAATGTTTTTGTTTGAGTCCCATGTACTAGAGGGCGAACCCATTGCCATCAACCGGGCACAAATCAGATTCCGGGCTGCTACTGAGATATTCCACACGGAAAAACCTAATAACACTGCCCAATCTGGGGATCGAACCCAGGATCTCACGCTCTGCAGTCGCGCTTGCGACTACTAGACCAACGAGGCAGTCCTTAAGAAGGAAGGAAAAGACTTCTCGATCTTTTTTGAAGTTGGTTTACCTTCTACATTAAAAAACGGATACCTATCCTCGTTCTTTAAAATATATATTTTATGGTTCAAACCGAAGCACGAGGCTCTAAAAAAATTAATAATGAAACAGCATGTTCGTTATAAATAAATAGGTGATCACAGAAATCTGAGATCACTTAATAGAGTGGCTGGCAACATTTTCTATTATTATTATTTACGTTGGTAATACCTAGTAAGTATGTAGTCCATCCGTGCATCTTTCGAAACAATTCCTTACAACTACTTAGCTCGTCTAAGTAAGTGAATGCATGTATGTGAGGCTTTGATATTAAGTTATAATACATACAAAGACAGCACATTACATAGAAAGCGTATAAGTTTCGTAACTAAATCACATTTCCATACTTGTAGGAAGGTTTCCTAAAGAATGCGGCCGATGCTATCCCGCCATCTCGTCATATCACGTTAGCGTCAGAAATGAGAAATTTTAATGAGAATTCCTCTTCCGCTTGGTAACAAATATATTAGTATTATAGTTTCCATGTTTTAAATACATTCTCATTGACGGATGACATAGCCTAGGCCACATTACAAAGAGCTTATGTTAATTTGAACCTCAACCCGTGACGTGGCTATTTTGGCAATATTAATATTCAAAAGGGAGGCTCTACTGTCAAAGTTAGGCGCTTATTTAAAGAAGATTTTAACTTATTTAATGGAATGAGTATTTAAAGGGACGTCGAGCGGAGCTGTTTCGTTTCACCGACGATTGGCGGTGATGAGAAGTTTTTATTCGATCAGACATGTTTTTAGTGAATAAAAAGCGTTTGTGATTTTTGGATAAGGATAATTTTAGTGCTTCAGCATGATTTCCTCCACGTCAAGCAGTGATAGCCTAGATCGAGTACGAATCGAGCCCGAACTTCTGACTTTACGAAATTTTGAGCGGCTTAGAATTTGATTATTACTTGCGTTAATGGTGAAGGAAAACATTGTGAGGAAACCTGCATACCTGAAAGGGCTCAAAGTTCTTGATGATGACATGTGTGAAATCCGCGAACCCCCACCACCAGGCCAGGGTAGTGGACTACTGCCAGGGTTGCAGAATTTGTTCGAAAGAGTTACCGCGGCCCTGGAACGCAAAGGGCACTAGGAGGAACACGGATGAGTTTAGTCAGTAAAAGTCTGACACTCTCTTCCGCTCCACCCAGAGCGGAATAAGTCATTTGATGATAATACAAGCTAAAAAAAAAATTAAAAGGAGGAGCTCGTGGCTAAATAATTACAGCCGCATAGACCGATCTTCCGGGTTAAGCCACGCTTGCCGAGGTTGGTCTGTGGATGGGTGACCATTTACCATAGCGAGTTTCCTCCGTGCCTCGGAAAGCACGTAAAGCCGTTGGTCCCGGCTGTCATTTGTAGATCTTTGACAGTCGGTACTGTTGGTCAGAAACCAGAAAGTCTGACAACCAGTCTTACCAAGAGTATCGTATTACCCAGTTACTGGGTTGTGGAGGTCTGATAGGCAGTCGCTCCATGTAAAATACTGATATTCAGCTGCATCCGGTTCGACTCGAAGCCGACCCCAACATAGTTGGGAAAAGGCTAGGCAGATGATGACAAGCCAAAAAAAAAGAAATGTGGTGGACTAAGAGGCCTAAACCCTTCTCATACTGACTGACTGACTGAGCCCGTGCCCATCAGTGGGAAAATAGTGGGCTGATTACGTTGTATGTAAATCATCCCGACACTAAAGATACATTTTTTCAATACATTTCATTACTCAATGTATATTATTTTCACGAACAAACTTGGGTGTTCGCTTCGCTCACCAACTTCGACGAAACCTTTGCAATATGGAATATTTAATCCTAGGTCAGTTATGGAATTCCCTGCAACGTCAAAGTTGTGCAGCAAGTGCAAACTTCAAACTTAATAAACATAGCGGATATTACGATGCATGATGGGAAGTGATTGATGTATAATATTGCGTAAAGCATTATTGAGCCAGGAATATACGTGCATAGGAATCTATTATACAATGTACTAATCCTTAATTAACTTCAGTTCTTTATCATAATGATAATGAGTTCGGGGACAGGAACGTGGACTAGACCTGTGTCTCTCTGCGGTTTAAGTATGCGGCACGCACCGCTTCGCTTCCTCATACCGATTATTCAGCTGTCCTTCCCAATAGTATATGTATAATATAGTAGTTTATTTAGTTAGCTTAGGTTAAGTATTTTACTTCCCCTCTATTGGCTGGAGACCAGTATTTTACACGGAGCGACTGCCATCAGCCCTCCGCAACCCAAATACTGGGCAATGCCGATATCCTAAGGTTAGACCGGTTGTTTGAGTTTCGGGTTTCTGACTACCCGTACCGACTGTCATAAATATTCGTATGACATCCGTGACCGACGGTTTAAAGTGCTTTTCGAGGCACGGATGGGTCTTATTATGTAAAAATGGTCTCCCGTCTAAGGACTGATCGCGGCAAGCGCAGCTTAACCTTGCAAATCATATGATCCACGCGGTTGTTAATTGGCCACGAGCCCCTCCACGTACAAGTTTCTGTACGAAGTAGATGATACTATTTTTGTATTATAACTTTCGTAAGACACATTCATATTTATAATTATTTACGGTTTACTCACGTGCATTTTTCGGGATTGCCCGACTAGTTTCGGACCCAAACGGAGCCCTTAATCATGAGCTGAACACGCGGCAAGGTCGTGAGTCGAACTGGCGCTGCATCGCGCCGCATAGCGTTGCACCCGCGACGAGAGGGGCGCGCTGAAATCAGCCGTTATCTGAACTTCAATAGAGACGGTGGTTGGATACTGCCGCCTGCCTGGAAACCAGCTCTGAAGTCTACTTCATATAAAAGTGAGTTAATTTTGGAGTGCGACACAGTTAGCGCGGCATGCACCGGTACTATTTCATTCAAACGCCCAGACACGATAAGTGACGACGACGCACGAGCAATACCGACACAGAGCGCGCCCCTCTCGTCACAGGCCCAACGCTAAGTGGCGCGGTGCAGCGCCAGTTCAACTTGCGATCTCGGCGCGTGTTCAGCTCATGACTAAAGGTTCCGTTTGGGTCCTAACTAGTCGGGTAATTCAGAAAAATGCACGTGACTAAACCATAAATAATCATAAATAGATGATACTATTTATTATTTTCTGCTTGAGTCTCTTAAAACCGTTGAAATATTCAAACATGAGGGAATTTCTTTCTCTCCGATATGCACTTCCTGTTGTCATTATTCCTTCGTACTGACAGCTTCTTAATCTGCGAATTAATTTCCAAAACGAACACTTTTACAACTATTTATTATTGTTTACAGACAGCATCATCTATTGGGTATACCCCTGGTAGCTTCTGGAAGCTCTTTTGATTCACACTAGTACTTCTAGTAGATATAATTTTTGTGTAGATATTCATATAGAGGCCTACACATTCATCCATATATTGTTATCTTTATTCATAAAACTACAAGTGGTAAGGTACATTACAAGAGCCTGTACAGTTACCGGAGTAGTACCCAATTAATGCAGTTGTCTGTACCAATATTAAAATTTAATTAAACTGGGTAATAATTTACGTCCGCGCTAACTCGAAAATGAACCAGAAGAAAATACGCTTCCCACTTATTGTTACGGTCAATTCCGGGACTAACCTGTTCAAGCTCCCAACTGATTACTTGAATATTTTATACTACCATTTTACTGATCGAATATAATCAGTGTTGTTGAGGGAAACTCCCCGCAAAGAATCAGTACTTCTCTTATTTTTCTTTGGGAAATCCTCACTTTTTCCCTACATCCGGGGAAGATGACGGATTATGTCGGACTTTTACCGACTAAAACCACAACAGTCCTCCTCCTTCCACTACCTTTGGCCGGTAGCGCGGGATCACTCGCGTATTCAACACCCCCATGGCAGACACCTATCTCTTAACAGTGGATTTGTTTAATGCGAGTTATGCACCGCACACACTCAGCCCACGAAAGGAGGTCGATACCGCAACAAACCGAATAAAATCGAATGAAATCGGTTATGTTCTAGCCAACAAACACCAACGATCTGGGCTCGATACCGCTAAAAACCAATCGAAACCGGATTCTATACAAAGTTTGGCCAAAGTTTCAATTTTTTGGGAAGATGGGCTCTTCCACGCTTATCCCGCAGATCTGAGAGCAGCTGATGCTTTCTTTGGGGGGGGGTTGATTGGGACCGACATTGATTCCTCTGTCGTAGGAGTCCGTGCCAGTGGAACTGTTTAGCGGTTCCCAGATGTCGACATACTAGGAAGTACCTATGAGGGTTTCATAGTCACAACAAGGGAAGTAATGCCTCGTTTTTTTTTTCATAAAAAGTTATATAGTAAAGTGGTGACTATTATTTTTAATCTCTGTATGAGAAGAGGCAACAGGCTGGCATTACAGCATCTTTCTGTGCGATAATAACAAACTGCGTTCAGCATTCTGTTTATCAATTATAGTGATTGTGGCAAATAATGGGATTGGTTACCGTCCGCGAGACCTACGCTGAGCTTTGCATTTGTGTGAGAATGAATGCAGACGCGTTCTTTGCTTGGTTTATACCGGTTTATACTGCTTTTTGGCAATTGATTCTATGTGCACTCACACAAATGCAAAGCTCAGCTTACGCCTCGCTAGTTGTACTTGTGGTAGGAAGGAATACAATGACTCAGAACAGTTTGCTCTGGAACTCAACAGATACAGCCTAAGTGGAAATGTGTGCACATATAAACATTCTACAGGTGAGGACTATCACAGGATCTGCGTTGGTGTGACTCAAATGTGGGTGGTATAATTCAAATGGATAGATGTTTTAAATAATAGCTACCGAATTTTCGGAGCGTTATAACTGGAGTCAATCGCTCGGCCATATTGATTTACAATGTAAAATTCATTCCTTTCCATTACCATAAGCCGCTATCTTTACATATTATGTTATTTTAGGATATATTGCTTAGAAAGGGGTCACCCTTAAAAATAAATTGAATTACTTATATTACACGAGGCAATATTATATCGATTTAGGTTTCGTTTATATAAACTATCGGATTTAACTGACATGGGTCTCTGCCTGGCCTTTTCTGAATTATGTTGGAACCAGCTTCCAATCTTACCAGCCTCTGTAGACAAATGGCAATCGACGATCGCCAGAGATAGATACGCCAATTAAATGTATGGAAATAAAGATCGCTTGACCGGTCGAAAGCTTATGTCAATCCAATAAATCTCATGATCGTTTCTATTCTCTAGCGATCATCGAATGCCATTTGTCTACAGACGCTTCTTTTCTCGTGTCAGCACGAGCTATACGAAAATAGCTCATGCTGTGGTGAAAAGATTAGCCAGTCAGCAAGGTTGGTAGCGGGGCTGACTGCCAAGGGTGCGCCGGACGTACTTTAGTATCGTCACTCGTGGAGGCTCTTTTCATGCACCCCACCATACAATACAGACGCTGATCCGGCTAAATACCAGTATTTTTTAATACGGAGCGACTGCACACGAGACCTACGTAACCCAGTTACTGGGCAATGCGGATATTCTAAGGTCAGACTTTCGGGCTTCTGACTACCCGTAACGACTGTCATAGGTATTGGTATGACACACGGCACCGACAATTCAACATGCTCTCCGAGGTACGGAGGGGTCTCGATGTGTAACGAATGGTCACCCATCCACGGACTGACCGCGGCAAGCGCAGCTTAACCTCGCAAATCAAATGATTAGCAGGTGTTAACTCGTCACGAGCCCCTCACGAGCCTCACTAAAATGACGTGTTTATCGAAAAGAATAGGTCAGCCTTATTCCACTAATGGGTGTAATATCTAAGATTAAAGGTACGAGTTGGTAGCCGACTGCATACAGCAGCAGCATACGACGTGTCGCTACGACATTACTGGTTTCTATGTATTTCTATGAAATACCTTCCGCAGCTAGCGACACGTCGCTCGACTACACGTCGTACGACCGCAGACGACCCGTCGTCCGAACGCAGATCAGTAGTGCCCCCGAGAAAGATTCAACGTATTGTCGCTCCAGCGACAATACGTTGAATCTTTCTCAAAAAATGAGTTTTTCCAATTCCGAGGAAGAAAAACTGATTAACCAGGTGGCCCAATATCCTGCACTGTACGATGCATCTAATAAAAACAAAATATACGAAAGTAAATCGCGATCGCCAATCGCAAACAGGTCAGACATCTTATCTCACGGAACATTCAGAACTAACTGGAATACGACGTGTCGTCTGCTGCAGCCATTTGCTGTTGGGTTCGAAATCATGACTGCATACAGCAGCAGCAGCAGACGTAGTGTCACTACGACGTGTCGTAACAACATGTCATCTGCTGCTGTATGCAATCGGCTACGAATTTGTACCATAAGTCGAGAGGAAGGGCAGCAGTTTCATCCGGTCTATTAAAACCACTTCTTCCTAGCCTTTTCCCAACTATGTTGGGATCAGCTTCCCGTCTAACTAGATGCGGCTGAATACCAGAATTTTACACAGACTCCGCAACCCAGTTACTGGACATTGCCGATATACTAAGTTTAGACCGGTTGTCAGACTTTCGGGCTTCTGACTACCCATAACGACTGTCGTAGATATTCGTATGACATCCGGGACCGACGGCTTAAGAGCCTGTCCACATCTCCACGTCACGACGTCGTCAACGTGGAACGGTGCGTTAACGTGGAACTGTGCGTTGACGTAACGTGCAAATTTACGTTACCGTAACGTAACACGTTCCGCCTCTAGCGGCAAGCGCATACATATATGCGCTCCGCCCGCGCTCTCCACGCCCGCAAATTAATCGCCGTCTATGTGCTCCGATGCTCTAAAACCTTACCTTACTTTTTCTCTTATTAAAATTCAGGATCTACATGGTCAACGATAAATCTAACAATGATCCTGACGTGCATTTTTACGATACGGTAACGTAAATTTGCACGCTACGTCAACGCACCGTGCCACGTCACCGCACCGTTCCACGTTGACGACGTCGTGAGGTGGAGATGTGGACAGGCCGTAACGTGCTCTCCGAGACACGAAGGGGTCTCGATGTGTAACGAACAGTTACTCATCCACGGGCTGACCGCGGCAACCGCAGTTTAACCTAACCGGTCTGTTAACACTCTCACTGCCAGCAATATATACCACTAGCTTATGACCTTGGCTTCGCTCGCGTTAAAAAAACTTAACACACTAGTAAAGTTTCTAATATAATTCAATCATGATTCGAAAGACACGTGGCGCCATCTATTATCGTTATTGTTGTTTTTCTCTGGAACAGTACTTTTTTCGGGATGAAAGGTAGCCTATGTCCGTTTCTGTACACCTGACAACGTATATGCTAAATTTCAGGATGATTGGTTCAGTGGTTTAGGCGTGAAAAGGTAACAAATAAACTTACTTTCGCATTTATAATATTAAAATATTAAGTTAGGATTAGGATAGGATAGTTAGGATTAGGATGGTTCCAGTTCAGCAAGCCATGGAGTCCGCCGGCGGGTCCCAACGATTCCGTTACGGTAAGCCATCACACAAAATGAAATTGAAATTGAAATGACTTGATTTGTTTTTCAACATGTAGCTCACTGAATGCGCACATCAATACTAGACATATTTTTTCTTTATTAGCAGGCCAGTAGTACAAAAATCTGTTTGAATTTAGGGGGTCACAGCGGATCCCACGGCGTGCTCAAAGCATTCTTAACTAGCCGCTGGCGGACCCCACGGCTTGCAGTTAATGTTTCTTTAAAATAAGACCGGCCCTTTGCACTCGAAAACTTGGAGCCCGCCAGCGGATCCCATGGCAGTGAGAGTGTTAAAACAACAAACTTTTTAAAATTATTATTTTGACCTTAGTCGAACTTGGTGGTAAACGCAGACAGGGTCTAAGATGGAACACACGAATCAAAGTAACAGAGACAAAGAGGTATTCCCCCAAACCCCTCCGGTTGTCACATACACACGATTGAACACAGTAAATTGCTTGGCGGCGGACTATAATGTGAGAGTAGTAGCTAGCCAGGCGGACCATTAGATCCTACCACCAAGCGTGCTGGGTTTTATTGCATCTTACAACATGCGTCTATTCCCAGCGGGCGGTGACTAAGTTTTATATTCTAGCGCGTCTCCATACGCGATGAAACTGTGACTCTATGGTCACCAATCCACCTGCCAATCGTGGTAATCATGGCAATTCCTCTTTGACCGTTCCGTGTAGCGATCATTAGATCCCCTATTAGATGATGTTTGGTCGATAATTCAACCAGTCACACCGATAATTCAGCCCTCATCGAGCTGTCTCCCCTCCTAAGTCCCCGCCAGCAACGCCCTAAGCCGAGGTCCGAGTCCCACTAGGGGTCGCCCTTAGTGCTGTTGTTGCAGGTAGTCATGATATTAGTGTAGTACAAGTAGTTAGCTTAGGTTAAGTATTTTACTTCTCCCCTCCCCCATTGGCTGGAGACCCTTCAGGTCTCCCCAATAACTGCCCGGTTACGTAGAAACGGTCCCCTAGGACCATCTAAAGCAGAACAATAGAAAAAAAAAAGTTCGAGAATTCAATAATGTTATGCTATATTAATTAAGAAATACAAAAACATCTCAGATTCGTATTTTTATTACGGCGATAAAATAAATTAGTTTGGATTTCTTTATGTCTGTTAAGTTTTTAGATAGCTTTAGATCGGTAAAGTCGGTTTAAACTTTTCAATTTTATGGCATCGCAGCCGTAGTTAATCGTGGTAATCTTATGAACCATTTCAGCATAGAACTTTCTTGTGGATGATTAAATTCATCACTATGAACGATCGTAAAGTTGTTCACCAACATTAATATAACTCGATTTCGCGACATATTTATCGTAAAAGTAGATTCATTGAATATGCTGTTTTTAGGGTTCCGTACCCAAAGGATAAAACGGGATCCTATAACTAAGGCTCCGCTGTCCGTCTGTCCGTCTGTCTGTCCGTCTGTCACCAGGCTGTATCTCATGAACCGTGATAGTTAGACAGTTCAAATTTTCACAGATGATGTATTTCTGTTGCCGCTATAACAACAAATACTAAAAAAACAGAATAAAATAAATATTTAAGGGGGCTCTCACAAACGTGATTTTTTTGCTCGATATTGATAACGGCAACAGGTATTCACTTTAAAAATAAATAATTAAATTAAAATAAAACAAATATTTAAAGGGGGCTCCCATACAACAGACATGTTTTTTTTGCCGTTTTTATATATAATGGTACGGAACCCTTCGTGCGGGAGTCCAACTCGCACTTGGCCGGGTTTTTTTACTTTTAGCCACTTCTCTTGATTAATATCTTAAAGTACTTTACGGTTTTCTATCTGCCAGACTGATCCGACAGTTAAAGCAAAACATTGAACTCATCAGCTGCATTTAGCGCTAGTCATAAAAGGGTATTAAGCTACTAGCAACCTATAACTATACAAGGTTAGTCGGAAAGGGGGACTAATCCGAAGCCCACTTATAGTATCGCTGATGACTGTTTAAAAGCAGGTGTTAAAATTTCGAAATTCGATAAAAAAAAACAAATAAAATGATTTATATTTTAGTTTTTTCAAAAATTCTTCATCGCTGCTTTAGTTACAAATTCAGAAAATGGTGCTTCTAATTCATGACCCCAAATATGACCTAGGTAAAATGTAAACACAGCTGATCATAACTGGGGATAGATAGATTTCAGAGTTTTTTTTTTGAGATTTTTGAACAACTGTTTCTCTTAAACTATTGACTTTTGGGAAAAGTTGTAGAATAAAAGTTACTCATTATCATGATTGTGTACTTTAACACCCTTTCGGATTAGTACCCCCTTTCTGACTAACCTTGTATAGAACGGTTTTATTAGTAAACTCACTGTTTTCATGTCGGACATTTTTTTTTTTAGTTTTTGAAATCATCATATGTTTCCTTCCGCTCTGGGCGGAGCGTAAGGGAGTGTCAGGCTCTTACTGACTAACACCCATCCGTGTTCTTCCTAATGCTCTTTGCGTTCCAGGGCCGCGTTAACTCTTTCGAACAAATTCTGCAACCCTGGCGGGCACTGGCCCTAGCGGGCCTCATCTACTAAGCTGACATCTATAAGAGGCGCGCGTGGAACACAACGCGCCAACGACTCGGGCCTGGTTCTGATCGGACGGCGAGCCACCCAACGCTCGCCGTCCGCAGGCCCGCGCCTACGGTGGCCGGGAATCGCCCGGCGACTCCCGACGTCCGGGGCGTCTCCTTCTGTTGCGGTAGCTGGGGCGTAAGGTTTGTCTCTCCCTCACGCGTTCCGCCTCCTCCTTCGCTAGCATTACTGCTTCGCAGAAGGAGGTGACTGCTCCCCAGGCCCCTCGCTCCGGACCATGGATTGAACCGGACGCGAGAGGTCGCCGCTACATGTGTCGGACATAGCTACATAACATAACATCACGCCTGTAATCCCCGAAAGGTTGGGCAGAGGTGTATAGTTCCCCTCATTTCGCCGTTATATAAAAGTCCCATGTAACAGAGGGAGAGCTTATTGCCCTCAACCGGGCACAATCCAGCCTCCGGACTACTACTGAAAATTCCGCACGGAAAAAATCAATAACACTCTGACCGACTTGGGGATCGCACCCAGGACCTCACAGCTCAGTAGCCGCGCGACCACTAGACTAACGAGGCAGTCAACGTATTATTTTGATTTTCAATTATTTTTGCTATTGATAAAAGATGGCGGAGCTACTGTTGTCGTCGTTACTTATCTTTCGCTTAAGCACGTTCTCTGTAAAGGCGCGATTCCATTAGACAAGTCTTGCATGTTGACGTCACATTTGCGTACAAGTTGCTTACATTGGAAACAAGTTTTCGAGAGTGTGCAAATTGCATGCAGGTTTTACTTGCATACAAGTGGAGATGTTTAACAATTGAGTTGGACATCATGGGTGTCAATCACTCGTTCGCAATTCGAAAAGTGCAACTAACGTTTGCGCGTTCAATTTGCACGTCACTTGAATAAAAAAATGTACAAGTTCAAACTACCTCATACAAGTTTTAGCTTGTATGCAGGTTTGTTCAAGTTGTATGCAATTTGCAACTTGCATACAAGTAACTTGCCTAATGGAATCGCGCCCGAAAGCAAATAATGGATCCGCCATTAATAATTCCGTTATTTAAGTAGATAATGGATGGATTGGAAAATAATGATATGATTGATGATGATTGCTTATCGTCACCACACTAGTCCATAGACGTCTAGAAAACGAGCATTAGTTACAGTCAGTTGTTATTAGCACAAGAAATCTTCCTTGGGAATCCTTTTGATGACACTCATATAAGGGTGACTATAGTTACTCTTAAAACTAGTTACTCTTGACAGTATCCATGAAGATGAAGAGTTGGCCTATTATGACGGATACAACACAGCATAAAGCAGGTACTATCAAATATTTATCACTATATTGCGAAACAATGAGGGACCCACTCGCAAACTATTAATATTAAGTATAGAAAATTAAAATTGAAAAGCCGCGGTGGGTGAAATGGAACTTCATTATAAAGGTCTCAACTATTTGCAAGGACGATTAATATTCCTTTTTACACACTGTCGAAAAATTTACGTCGAACAAAATTCGGGTCAGCGAACATTGTTCACATAAGCAACCGAAACAGGAACTTAGGTACTAGCATATAAATTAATAACGAAAATTTTAACAAGCAATGTATTCGTAGCGATAATATAAATATCAAGATGATCCAGCAGATTTTAGTTCTAAAAGTTCGTTTTGAGCGTCCAAAAACAATTCCAAGTTCGAACTTGTATTGTATTTACCATCAGTCGTTTGTCGTCGGACGCGCGCGGCTGTGTGTCCCGCATCCGGGGCGCGGTCCCCCGCCGCGGGTTGTCACTGCTAATTTGCACACAATTGTTCATCCCGGACTGAAAGTATAGAAATGAGAGGAGAAATGTAGTCGGGACTCAATGTAACTCACTAATTGGACCCACGAAATTGTATTCCATTCTAGCTGTCGTAACGATGGATGTTCGTTAAAACTTCATGTCGAATGGAAATGTAAATGCAGATCTATACTTTCCCAGTGACTTTGTTAATCGCGAATCATCAAGCGGACTTCGTTACGCTTCTGTTTAAATAACTCTGTATAAATACAACCAAGTACCTACAATTATACTCGTTGTTGTCTCGTCCTCTATGATGATAGAAAACAAGTGTAGTCCCGGTTCTCTAGTCACTAACGTCACATAATTTTAAAGAAATTAAAATGTCTGGAACGCACCCGCCTGTGCTGCCACCTGCCTCTGTAACTAGGATCATTCGGTTTTATGTCAAGCTTTACGTCACATCGTTTCTTCTTCATTCTTAGTGAAAAAACGCGTAAATTAACATAAAACTAGGAAAAAGAAGATCAAAAGATCAAGATAAATCCGATCTATTAAAAAAGATACGTAAACTGTAAAAGCGTATCAAACATTTTTAGCTCCGAAGTGATTCTGAAGAAAGAATTCAACGCCATGACTCAAGAGTGGCTTTTACTGTATTTATTTTTTTCTCTGCATGCAGTTTATTTCTATTTTTCAATGCATTGAATAACAAATATATCGCAATATCGAGTGTGATTATCATGCGGCTTGGTGCAAGTGTTTTTTCAACCCCAAGTGAAGGTGCTCTTACTCTGTGTCAAAACAACATAATGGACCCGATGGGCGTTCTGCGGGAGCGCACGTGGTCTAATACTACTCTGTTGTGAACATCCATGCAACCTGTGGGGCGTTCTGAAGGGACGCACGTGGTTGATATTCTTTATAACCTTAAAGGGAAGTCCTGCGGGGGCTTACGTGGTTATATTATTAAGGATGTAATGTTTGTAGCCTAACGGCGCACCAAGCCATAGGTGAAGATTCTCTGACTTTGTGTCAAAACAATGCAATAGACCTGAGGGGCGTTCTGCGGGAGCGCACATGGTCTAAAACCGCTCTCTCTCTTGTGAGCATCCATGCAACCTTTGGGGCGTTCTGAGGGAACGCACGTGGTTGACATTCGTTATAACCTTAAAGGGAAGTTCTGCGGGGACTTACATGGTTAGAATAACGTTACAATGCTTGTAGCCTAACAGCATGAAGCATGAACAATTCATCTGTATTGCATAAAAATAATGAGAATCAGCCTCTGAAGGTGGTTGAATGTATTTAACCAGAGTTTTTTTGGCATTAACACAGATTTGCTAAATGAGGTGGTTGATTCCGAGGTGAAGTCCCTCAGGAAGAAAGGTGAGAATACAACCTAATGGAGATACTAGCTGCTTCTCCACAACGTGCAAATCAAGGAGAACGTAAACAGATTGCTGAAAGATGGCCAATAATAATAAAAAATGGCCTAGCTAAAGGAAGAAAAATTTGTGAGGAAAAATCCATCTTTTACTTAATTTTCAGTAAATGGTACAACACTATGATATAATGCTATGTGCATTGCTATATCCTAGAATAAATGCTGCAGTTAATGAAATAATAAGACAGCAACACCCCGCTACAGCCGTGTCAGTGCTGGGCTCACATCTTCAAATGTGTGTGAAGAATGCCTTGTTGTCTAGACTAAAACTTTAAAAAAGTCAGGCTTTAAACTGGTGGGGCCTTCATCCAGAGGTGAAAACAGAGTCATCAAGAGGAGAAGATAACACTGTGAGGGCAGAAGTAACCTGACAGGTGGGCCGTTCTTTCAATTTCATTTTTTATGATTTGGAACAACTTACCAGATAACCTATCATCACTGATTAGGATATAGGATATAAAATCCACTTTTAAAAGGAAATCACACCATAATAACATTCAGTTAAATGGTTAATTTTCTAAACTTAAAATTTGCAGCTAGCATCTGAAATTAATGAATTAATCCTATTAAAAGCTATAGAAGTCTGTAATGCTTAAGACAATCAGCTCTTTGGTTGCCCATTTTTTATCTTGTAATAAGATAATTATAATAAATCATTACTTCAATTACATACTTTTGTCAAAACTGACCTGACCGGTTAACCGGTCCACCAGTGACCGGTTAAAAGTTGGGAAAACCACCAAATACACAGTATGTAAACTCAAACAGAAAAATATTTTTCTAGTATTATTAAATTTAAAGAGTCATATTTATATGTATATGATCAATGTCAACAAGAAAAGTGAAAAGTACCTAACTAAGATTCTGTTTCAAAGAAAATAGCCTTCTATTTAACTATAATTCTTTTGGTTACATAGGTATCTACAGCCCAATTAAACAGTGACTGTATTTACTCTATATTAGTATGAGTATAATAAATACAATTATCTACTCCACTTTATATGGCTATATAAACAATAAAATAGGATCACTTCTCAGTATAGAAAACAGAACCAAAAGACTCATTGGAAGTTTCTATAAATTAAGACCTCCAACACCTAAATATTGGAATATTTGAGATGTACCTATTTAGTTAGTTTTTTTGAAAATGATGTTAAAAATAACAACAGGCACACATCAAGTGATTATAAATTGTTACCAAAAAGATGGTGCCTTTTTTAATGTGTGTTAATGGCAACTAGAGGCCAAAGAGCTCAAACGAGCTTGTTATTAACATTGAAAAATAGAGAAAGACAGGGTAATGAAAACCTGGCGGGCAAGTAGATGCCAACCATTTCTAGTATTTTCTCTCTTCAACAACAAAATAGAACCTACAGATAAAAATGCAATTAATTACCTATTAAGTATTCATAAAATATCTGAGATTTAGAATTTCTATGCTTTAACAAAAAGACCCTGTAAGGCTGGGACCGTAACCTTCAGTACAATTAATCACTGGGTCAAGAAGGGCCAAACTGTTCAGAATTTTTTATTAGGTTCTAGAATAGGCCCATATTCAATATAATTTATGCTCAAATAAATAAAGTGATGTCTGATCTGACCATAATTAGGTATACTACGCTTTTCATGCTCAATATTTATGAAATTAAGAACCTTGTATAATAATAAAATAAGTAAAATATTTAATTAAGGTCGTGAAACCACTTTGTGCAGAGTGCTGTGATTAATTTTCTTTGTGCGGACATCATAACATTGCATTATTTTGCTTTTTACTTTACATTATTGTAAAGGTAAGATAATACGTGTTATACGTATTACACATAACATGTAGATCAATACAATTTTTTATTGTATTCAAACAATTAAAAAATATAGAAGATTATGTATGTCAAAAAGAAAACGTTTTGTATGTGAATTGTTGATACAAATATTTAATTCCTTAAATTATCTATTAGAATTACAAAATATTACACATGCTGTTTCTACAAAATTCTATTTATAGTTATTTAACACACAAACAATATTGAAACAAATATAAAAAAAAAAAAAAAAAAAAAAAAAAAAATGTTCATCCAAAAGTAATGAAGGTCAGTGCTAATCAAAACAACTAGCATTGTCGTACCTATTGAAATCAATAAAATCTAAGATCCTGGAAAACACTACCGGAACCCATTTGGGTATTAGGTACATTGCTGATATTAATTTGTGCCACACACATGCATGTTGGATGCAATCCATAACTAATCACAAACAAACATTAATGTCTTAGTACAACTAAACATAATGTTCAGAATGAATTCACTATGTTGAATTACTACTAACAAGAAAGTATAAAATATCTATTAGATACACATAACATAACATCACAGATGTACTCCCCATAGCGCTGGATAGAGGCGCGTAGTACACCCTCATTTCAAAAAACCAGGCTGAAAAGAGGATCAGCGGTCGCGACGACCACTAGACCAATGAGACAGTCAGGGATATACAATGATACTAATATTATGACACTACATAATAATTTCTCGTACATTATACTCTGTTCACCCAAAAATGAGTCCTGAGTAGCCCTGACAACTCGGTCATTTTGAAAATTATCTAATAGTCGTATAGAGACTGCTATCGAAATAACGTAAACGACATCATCAAAAACGTAAAATAGCTATATTACATAGATAATGATACATTATAATGATGAGGATTGAATACAAAATATATGTACCTACATATAAAGTATTCCTTGCATGATAACGTTTGTAAGTACAGAAAAGTCAGATATCAGTTTAGGATGAAAAGGGTATAGGTAGTACACGTCAGGAATACCAAAGTTATGTTATATATACTAGGAGTTATGTTTTGTTGTAAATTTTTCAAAAAGTTTATTAAGCCTTACTCGAACTTGATGCTATTGAAGTTAGCAGTGGTGGCTATTAGTAGAAAGCTATCAAAAAGAGTTCATTTACCAAAGTTAGTTTCTATTTCCAATAATAGAATACCTAAATACTTTATTAACTATTTATTACTCGGAAGTTTACTTTGAGCGCATCTTAGCGGAAATAATTATCACGCCGCTAAATATCAATCGAGGCGTGGAACCCACCGAACAGTGAGTTCGCACGTAAGTTGCACTTAGTTACATGCAATTTTCGATAGATGGCTCTAACATCAATTATTGACAGATCGATCAAATTTCGTAAGTAGTAAACGAAGAATAGCGCCTTATCACTTCATAATTTATAAGTTTTCTAAAAGATGATAAGATTGCAACAATGCAACTAAATTAAAGAGGTATAAAACGTTTATCTCATTCTACAGCGCGTTCGTGTGGAATACAGATTCCAACTATAGAAACCATTTCTAAAGTAATCCCTAATGGGTTTATATATACATTATTTAATTTGAATTAAGAAGCACAATCCTGATTGTCTTCTTTTTTAACAAATGTTTATTGATTTTACAACTTATCTTTGAACATCTACACTTGTTTTCTATCATCATAGAGGACGAGACAACAACGAGTATAATTAAATAGTCAAACGAACTTACCTGTAAGTGAAGTTCGACTGTAATTATACGAAGTTGTTGTCTCGTCCGAATATGATGAGTCCCTCCCTACCCAAACACTCCATACTATGTAAAGACATGAGCATGGACCCTATGTTGTAAAACCAATAAAACGCTATGAACTTCATGATCCTAGTTACAGAGGCAGGTGGCAGCACAGGCGGGTGCGTTCCAGACATTTTAATTTCTTTAAAATTATGTGACGTTAGTGACTAGAGAACCGGGACTACACTTGTTTTCTATCATCATATTCGGACGAGACAACAACTTCGTATAATTACAGTCGAACTTCACTTACAGGTAAGTTCGTTTGACTATTTAATTTTCTGCATTAGTATATTAAAATAACCATGTGCTGTAACGTCTATATTTAAACTGCGATATTAAGCATATTATAAACTACTAATAAATATAGTTCGCAAGATTTAATTCTACATATCATAAATAAACTACTTAATATAATAACTACTATGTATTATAATGTAATAAAAGTTACATTAAATTGTTAAATAAGTACTTACATTTAATATTAGTATCTGCGATCCAACAGACAAACCAGGTATATGGTTTTGTTGGACATTTTATTGTATTATAGACCTTAATATGTACCTTTTACTATATAATAAATAAATATTAAAAAATAAATAATACCGGTCTTATAATATTATTTTACTGGATTTCCATTGTTACAAATGAAGTACCGTACCTTCATTATAAGTTCGTAAGCATCATTATCCTTTATCACATATCACCAAATAGAAAGAGATATTGCTCGTGGTCCACTTGGTGGACCAAGGTATATTCTTTTGGCCATGTTCCTCCCATGTGGACAAAAAAAATGAACCACGGGCAATATCCCAACAGAAACAGTCATTGATGAACAGTAACTGTGGGTATAAGACAGTAGATTTCTGTATACCTTTTCTGGGGAAATCAGCGTGTATAAACCGTGTACAACAAGGCTCTCCCCACACTTATCAATGCGGAATCGAACGATGTCGGTTAACCCTTATGCCTGTAGACATAAAGCTTTTTCCGACCGGCCTAAACGGATTCCGCGTCGATAAGTGTGGGAAGACCCTTACAACCCGTTTATTTAAAGAACGGGATTGGAAATGGCGGCCACTATTTGCCTTTCACGCATAGAGAACGTGCGGGAGCGAGAGGCAAACGACAACAACAATAGTAACGCCGCCATTTGTAATTCCATTCTTTACCATGTTCAGCGTCATTGTAATCGGGTATTGTACTACTTGAAACAAGGCGTGGTAGGTATTATTTGAACATATCTTTATTGATTTCCAAGGCTTACGACAAAAGAAGGAGAAGCAAGTTCACAATATGTATTTAAATTTGAAAATCCTCCAGTTACAAAACAACATTTACAAAGACTAGTTGTACAGAGGAATAAGTAAAAAAATAACTTCAACACCAGTCGCTTTTCTAAGCATAATGTGCAAAAATAAAGATGTTTCAATTCTATTGTAACAATGCATTTCACATCTCTACAAAGTATTTGTGTTCTATTGCAATTTTTCCCGGTATCCGACTCACAATCTTTTGTAAAGCAAATATGTTTATTCATTCAACCTTGTTTTAAATTGATGAACAAGACTGTAACACCTTTTTTCTAAGAGATATATGTTATGAAAAGAACGTACTTACTACATTAATAAAAGCAATGTGTTCAATAACCCAAATTAAAATACCGTTCGATCATTTTCATTGGTTTTTGTAAGTTATTGTTTTTCTGCCCCAAAACTCATTCATCTTCACCAAAAACATTCTGTTTCAATAGGCCTTTTTATTATTCTTAAGTTCGAACATCCACTCGACGATGTTAAAAGGAAATAATAATACGCGTTTCAAAATTCATTGTCCATCAAATTGATTCCGAAGTAATTTCTACGAAATTAATGTTGAAAATTGTACCTAAAACTTGCAGCATGACATGTTCCTATAAACAAATACTCTCTATAATCTATCGTGCGATCATAATCGCTTTCGAACCACTTCCTAACAACGCGGACGCTAAATAGCTTCGAATCGAATAGCAATGATTTGTGAAATAGTGTTGGGAAGCAATTAGCACAATTCAAGTTGGGCGATGAAAGAGATCGCGTGTGGCTGAGGGAAGATAGTAGTTTGGAGTAATTACGATTGTTGTGAGCGCCGACAATCACTTAGAAGCGCCTTATCTAAGGCCTACTTAACGCGCGGACTTGGCTATTAAGTCATAAATCGTCGGTTAGTCACGCAACGAGCTGACGATTTGGCTCCAAGCGAGTTATCTTCACCTTGGCATCTAATTAAGAAAATCTTTTTTTTTCTTTCCCCCCTTAATTGGAACCTTAAATTATACGGATACGTAGGGTAATAAAATGGCTCATTTTTGGAACACGCTCGCGATTTTGAAAATGATAACAACTGATTTGATAGCGAGATATAATATGAAATACGTGTTGTGTTGATATTTTCACGTATAAGTTACGTTGATACGAATATCTGGCGTTATTGTACCGAAGCTAATTTTGATGTTACCTTCAATCAAAATTAAATTGATATTTGTACGTAGTTTGGTAATTATCGCGTGCTTTCATGCGTGAATCTCTTTGTCGTGAAATGTCTTGTAGTTGCGGTACAGAAGCTACGTTGTATAGGAAATATTTGAGTCGTACCTAAGTATGAGTGTTACTGATAAAAAGATAAATGATTTTATTATTACTGTAAATAAATCTGTTACAGAAACTTTTACCAGTCAATTTTATATGTTTTTAAAGACTAGATGGTATCGGCATTTCCTATCCGACTAGCTTTGAGAAGAAAAGCCGAAACAAACTCAGAGGTCAAGGTCTCTTTTAAAGTCCAGACATTGTAGTACAAAAACTATGTGACTGTAACAATGTAGGGCAACGTCTGGAATAGCCTTTTGAGGAAAGCGCCATAGCAGCTTTGAGTCGACCTGTCCCAACTGACGGTACGCATACTAACAGCCATCTTGTATCTCAACCTTATTTTAGGGTTATAGGTATGTACAAAGTGGGGCAAAAGTATTGTCTTATTATGAATGTGTAATAATTTTTGCAAATGGAGTCAAATGTTATTGTGTTTTGAAATTTATGCTGTAGACAGATAGAGAATTAGTTGACAAAAAGCAATGGAGCGATACACACCTGCAGAACGCGGAATTATTGATAAGTACTGCTTATTTTACCAATTTCCGGTCTGTAGTTGAGATGTTGCAAGAAGTGGCTGGCTCTGTATTGCTCGTTCGATCGAGAACAATTCAAAACGCACCAACTCACGAGATGGTCATTTGGCCAGTATAATTTTTTCAACTTAATATCATCAATTTTACACCTTCAATTAAAATTTCCGTGATAACAACGCCCATTTTTTTTTCTTTTTTAACAAAATGACAGCCAATTCACACGATGACATTACTTTTCATCGACCTTGTATATAGTTTAATCTCTCAATTACGTTGTATCATTGGCGGACAGATTTAGCACTGTCCCACCGGGTGTATCGTCTCACTCAACGGACACTGGCTATCCATTTAACAATTGGACAGTCAGTTTGACACATGACAGTGTGCGCACATCCCCTCGGCTCGATGCATCCCAATTTCTAGTGTGTTTGGTGAGCACAATATTACGCATTATACAAATATTATTTGCTGAATGTTTTGCCTTTATTTATTGTTAGTCCCTTTGTGTTATAAGCTGAATTACTGAAATCTGTGACTCGTATTTACGTATGAAAAACTAATGTTTAGGGAGGGACATTATCTTATACTATGTAGGGTGAATTCTAAACCACATTGCGTCGTAAACTATAACTATAGAGCATGACGTTCATACAATACGCTATATCGCAAGCCGGTCTACTATGTATAGCAAGTTATTTGACGGCGATCCGTCGGGCGACGGACGGGGTAGAAGAGAAGCGGGGCGGCATCCGGAGAATCGTACGATATAGCTCTGAGAATCGCTCAAGTTTATCGTGTACAGCAAGCCAGTACATTATGGCAAAGCGTTGTGTGAACGTATCCATGTAAAATGTTTGCTGAACGATATCCTTGTATGTATATCCTTGGATATCCGATGGCCCGGTTAAAAAAATCCCGATCGAAAACCGAAGAGACCGGGCGCCCTAACTGTTATTATAACTACACTGAATAAGAATTATGATCCCTACAAATCGGGTAATCTAATAATAAATCTAATAAGGCCTTTTAAAATAAAACAAAAGCAATACAACTGTTACATTTTGCTTTAATGTTCTCTTAACGCACAGAAATAAATTAAATGTCCAAACACATCGTAGATATAATTGCACTTTTTTCACTAATCGGATAAAACACAAAGCAACATTATCATGTATAGCAAAAATGAAGCAAATCATTAACAAGTCAAAAATACAGTATTACAATATTCAGTACTCCTATCCAACTGTGACGTCACAAAGCCAACAAACAGAATTTTAGAGCAGAAATAATTGAATCAACCGAAGTCTGCGGTAAGCTCACAAGTACTTTTAAATACAGTAGATATAACAGTTCTATTGTTTGAACAGAAAGGTTCCAATTCGAAATCCTTAATATTTATTAAAGGTATTGACCGCCATTTGGATTGGAGATGGCTATTGTTATAGAATTATAATAGCTGAAGTTGGAATGGGGCAGTTTTGGGCCTGTTTGTTAACCAACTATGTACCTACTTAGGTTTTGTTGGTGAGTTGAGGGGTGATGGACCTTTTATCATATTGTGTTCTCCGTTATAACATAACATTTTACACTGAAAGCTTTAGACAGTTATATATTCTTTTTTTTTGTACAGGCTATTACACGAATTCGTGTAATTCCTTCAAACCGCATGATCTACCTACTGGTGACACAGATTGACATAGCATGGGATTCATTAAGATTAAAAAAAAAAGTAGAACATTGTGTTCTGTTTTGTGTGTCATTTGAGAGCCCCGAGTTAACTGAATGCGCGGAGCGATATCACGCTAGTCGTGCCCGCCAGCTTTGTCGCCGTGCTTTTATTCATATGTTTGACACCGAAAAGATCTACCACAAAAAACACATTGTTTTTTGCTTATTTTTTTGTTGAAATCTTATTAGGTGGTGTAGATATGACGGGTAAAGCCCGAATAGCGGGTACACCTAAGTTTACCCGGGTACAACTAGGTGCAGCCGGCCACATGCGGTTAAACTTAGATTTATCCTACTTATCTTCGGTTAGAACTAGGTTTATTCTTCATCATAGCGGGTAGAACTAAGTGTACCCGCACACCGGTGGTTAAGGAGAATCCCGACATGGATAGGTTAGGATCGAAGGGAATGACGAGGGCTAGAGTGAGCGAGCGAAGCGAGCGAATGAAGCCCCCGCCATCCCCTTCGTGTTAGGTTACTTTAAACCCTGCAGACAGAAATAGGAGTCCCGCTTAGCGGGGCTCCGTCAACTTAAGCTACAACTAGTTCTACCCAACTGCTACTGGTTGCACCGAGTTGTACCCGGGTAAACCTAGGTGTACCCGCCATTCGGGCTTTACCCGTAACATAGATACGATCACTCACCCCTACCTGTTGAAATTTTTATTTTTTTATTTTTGGGTAAATTTAATCAAGCTAAATCCCGTGCGGGGTTAATCTATACCAGTAATAGATCATGTATGTGGTTTTAAGGAATTACACGTATTCGTTTACACCCTGTATATTATTTTTTGTACACATAGGTTTCTAAATATATATTTCTACAAGATGAACACTAACTTTCTTGTATACTACTCGTAGTAAAAGTGTAACTTATAATTTTTCATTAAAATTCTAGTACTTACGAAAAAAGTATTTTTTCCAAAGTGCTATTTTTCAACTACGCAAAGAAACGGCTGGAATATTATAACTAGAACCAATTTCTATAAAGTAGAGATGTTATTAAATTTACCTTAATAGGTCCGTACTAAATCACGACAACTATGTAAAAAAGTTTTATAAAAATTTAATCCGAATAAGTGGATACTAAGTACGAAATTCTTCTTTTTGTGATACATTAGACGATTGTACTTTAGAAAATAATTATGCTAATGTACAAATTCACACAGCTAATTCGAAATCCTAATCCTAGCTAATATTATAAATGAGAAAGTATGTTTGTTTGTTTGTTACCTTTTCACTTCTAAACCACTGAACCGATCATCCCGAAATTTTGTATATACCTATACGTAATTGTCAAATGGGGTACAAATATACGTCGACAATGAGCCTCTCCAATATACCGAAAAGTACGTTTAACTAGGCAAGCACATAAGCTTCGACAGACTTAATAACTACCAGGAGACAGCGCAGGGCCCAGTTAACATGGAATAAGTACTAGAGTTTTAAAGAAATATTTAAGAGCAACATGCCAATCAAACTGAAGACTAAGGTTATGAATTCTTGCCTTATACCATGCCTGACCTATGCTTGTCAGACATGGAAATTTAACAAAAACATCAAAAATAAAATTATAACATGCCAACGAGGAATGGAGCGGAGTATGCTAAACATAAAAAGAATAAATAAAATAAGACATACAAAAATACGCAACATTACAAAAGCAACAGATGGTTTAGCACAAGCTCTCGCATTAAAATGGAAGTGGGCCGGTCACATAGCACGCCTGCAAGATCAAAGGTGGACAAAAAGAGTGACAGCATGGAGGGGGCCAGTGGGCAAAAGAAAGAAAGGGAGACCTTGCAACAGATGGGAAGATGAAATTAAACGCTCAGCGGGTCCAAACTGGATGTAAACAGCGCAATCCAGAGAAAACTGGCTCAATTTGGAGGAGGCCTTTACCTGCAGAGGGGTTCCTACAGAATAACTTTTACTATAATAATTTTTTTTATTAACGTGTCTAAAATTCTTTTATAAAACTGTAAGTACTAACATAAAAACAATAAACTACCAATATTTTTTAATACTAACAAAACTAGATAACTTTGTCAATCAACATTTTCTGTAAGAAATAAAAGGCTTTTTTATATTTTATTTTATTTTTTATTAATTGTCAAGTGTACAGAAACGGACATAGGGTACCATTCATTCCAAAAAAAATTACTATTTCCAAGGAAAACAACAATAACGTTCATAAATGGCGCCACGTGTCTTTCTAATCATGATTGAATTATATTATCCCGAAAAATACGGAATACGTAATAAACGACACCCACGCGGGCGAAGCTGGGAGCGACTTCTAGTAAATTATACAAAAGAAATGAACGATATCAACGCTTATAAAAACCAAAAAAAAAAACAACACTGGCCCATAATTGTCCCATTGCAGGGTAAAGACCTCTTTCATGAGCGAGAGTGCGTGGGAAGCCGTCACCTCCTTCTGCGAGGTGGTGATGGCGACCAAGGAGGGAGCGGAGAGGGAGAGAGAGGCGACGGCCACTCTCCCTTCCCGCGCCAGACGCACCGGGCGCCGCCGGAGGGCGCGCGACGATCTCCGGCCACCCTAGTGTGTGGCCTGCGAGCGACGGGTTAGGGGACTCGTCGCCCGACCAGTAACAGGCCCGAGAAGGCGGCGCGCATGTGTTCCGTGCGCGCCTCTCAGGAGGATGTGGGGCAAGGCCCCCCAGAAGGAGAGGTCTGCCAGGGGCTGGCGGACCGTGGCCTGTCAGCGTTGCGGTGCATGCAGCTGCGAATCCCTTGACCCCGGCCAAGGGTCAGGAGAAGGAACACCGTGGGTTTTAGCCGGTAAGAGTCCGGCATAACCATGAGGATTTTCCTAAGATAAAAAAAAGAGTAAAGACCTCTTCTCATACAGAGAAGGAACGAGCATGAAACAACACGCTACGCGTTTCCGATTTCAGATCTAATGATCTAATCCATGGAATATCAATATGATGTTTTTTCTTAACCTCATGTTAACGGTGTCTTAAATTAACATAAATAGTGCAAACGAATTTACAAAGTGACATTGTTTCGAGCTAAGTTTCAACTCTCAACCACCACGATAATTATAATGCAGAGCATGGTATTTACCAAAAAAACCGGCCAAGTGCGAGTCGGACTCGCGCACGAAATCTTCCGTACCATTATCTATAAAAACGGCAAAAAAAATCATGTCTGTTGTATGGGAGCCCCCCTTAAATGTTTTTTAGTATTTTTTGTTAAAGCGGCAACAGAAATACATCATCTGTGAAAATTTGAACTGTCACGGTTCATGAGATACAGCCTGGTGACAGACCGACGGACGGACAGCGGAGTCTTAGTCTTCTTCTATCGTATCCGCACGAGCTATACGAGAATAGCTCATGCCGTGGTGAAAAGATTAGCCAGTCAGCAAGGTTGGTAGCGGGGCTGACTGCCCAGGGTGCGCCGGACATACTTATGTATCGTCACCCGTGGAGGCTCTTTTCATGCACCCCCTCTTAAGGAGTCTTAGTAATAGGGTCCCGTTTTACCCTTTGGGTACGGAACCCTAAAAAGTTACTATTAATTTATTCTGTTCTATTATTTTTAAACGTCGCGCCATTTTGCCAAGATAAGAGGCTTTTTTGCTTCGCATAGGTCTTTTTCGTTTGTTAGTTTCAACATGTTCTTTTACTATAGTTTTGTTATTTCTGTGCGTGTCCCGAATAATTGCTTTTTCTTTCTTGTTTTAATGTAATTAAAATATCGTTTTAAATGTTCATCATTGTCATCGCAGCCTTTTTCGATTTTACATGACAATCACCTATTTCACTTTAATCATGAGTAAAATATAAGTCGGGTTCCAGTCGACGACTTTTTTTCAACAAGGAACCCTTATAGTTTCGCCATGTCCGTACGTCTGTCTGTCTGTCCGTCCGCAGCTTAGCTCAGAGACTCTTAGTACGAGAAAGCTATAATTTGGCATGGATATACATACTCGTAGGTATTAATCACGCCGATAAAGTGGTAAAACAAAATCATGAAAATTTTTTTCTTCGTCTAGGTACATGTAATTTGGGGATGTTTGTTTTTCTCGTCTACCCCATGGTGTGGGGTGTTCTTGGATAGGTCTTTCAAAAATATTGCGGGTTTGTTAAAACAACTTTTCGATTAAGGAATCTGTTTCTGAAATATTAAGCTTTAAAGTGCTTATTTTTGTTAGAGTCAAGTGCCCCCCCCCCCCTCTGCCAGCTAAACGGTTAGTTTGGGATATGTGAAAAAATTCACAGTAGTAGTATATATAATGAAATTAAAAGGAAAACTATCACACTAAGTAGGTTTTACAAGTTTACGAGTAATAGTCGACCAACTTTTAAATTAAAAATTTCGTACAAATTCCATTGAAAAATTACTAAGCCCTCTTCTTAGTCCGCATTATTGTGCAACTACGGAACCCTTATAATGCGCGTGGCCCGACACGCTCTTGACCGGTTTTTTACTTTAATCACCATAAAATCTCACACATATACAGCCACATAGTATTAACAAGGATTTGAAGTAAAACGTTTATTTACGATTGTAGTGGTGCCAGGGGGCGTGTCCTTCCATTCACCCGATAGTTAATGTCCAGCCCAGTAGCAGTACTGCCAAGAATAACAACTGAGGCCTTTTGTGCTTGAATACTCGTTGTATTTAAATAGCATTTATTTCCTTTACAAACATTGTTGAAAGTTTCACAATAAATTGCGGGCCTTCACTGACGGATGGCTGGCTTGATGATTAATAAAGTTTATCTTTTTTTTGGTGCGGCGTTCATACATTTTATTAATAGCTTTAAGCTTTATGGGGCGTTATTTATTTAAATAGAATAGTGCGGATGCACTGAATCAGTTATTCTTCCAATGAATCAACAACAATTATTATAATTATAATCTTGAAACAAAGCAAAACGACAATTAATAACAACTGTGAACGTCTGTCCGTCCCAAAAGTCGCAGCAAAAGTGGGGTCAAGTAGCGCACCGCATACTGTTTTATGGACAGGTCGTAAAGTAAACATGTGCGGCTACCCCCATGACATCATTAAATCTGTAACAATATTATATGAAGCGATTTTTTGCAAGTTTCATAATGAGCAACTTAGCAGATGTTTAAATTAGCCCAGTCGCCAGGTAGTCTTCACTTGTTTTAAAGGTCGTCAGTCCTGAATTTTGAATATGTGTTATGTTTAGTTATTCTTATGAAATATCAAGTTTTCGACCTTGGGTGACCTCGCCGCGCTCCGCCATCTTGGATTAAATACCCCAAAAATGACTTTTTATTAAATAACTCCTTATCTATAGGTTTAACGCCAAAAATAGATCAGACTAATTTTGTAGACAATTAAGTTCACTACAATTCCTACCATAAGTATTTTTTTTCCATAGTAATATACTTATATGTATATGTCGTGGCCAGATCATAGAATTGATCACTTCATGATGTGGCCAGCCATTTCATGAAATGGTTGCATTTCATGAAATGGCCAATACCCGTTGGCCATTTCATGATATGGCCTGGCCAGATCAATGAATAATCAGCGTTTAACGATATGATCAGCTAAACGCACGGCTACTTCATGATATGGTCAAACATTAGTGATCATATCGTAAAATAGTTACATTATTCACCGTTAGAGGAGCTGATATCGTTTTGTTTTTGTGATGCATCATGGCGGCGGACAATTATTCTGACAAAAAAGCTAATAATAATAAGTAAAGTAGGGTGACCACGCAACGAAAATTAATGGACTATTATTGGATTTCAAAATATGACTTCATGGTAACTGCGGGTGAACTTTTCATAGAATTTTATTTGTTCGATTATTTATCTGGTTAACCTGTGAAACTACAGCACAAAATATCGATGCACGTTACTGCAAACATTTACTATTTAGTATATTGAATCATTTGGGTTAGGTTAGGTTAGAACAGTGACCAATAACGCGCGAAGGCGAGCGAGCGAAGCGAGCGTGCCGCGGCAGCGGCCGCCGAGCGCCAGATCCCCTTAATTGTTGGTGAATCAAGCTATTAAACTTTCGCGGTAACGTGCATCGATATTTTGTGGGTCGAAATTCCGTAGTCTACTCCTTTGCTTGCATGGTACGTGCTTCCTTTATTTGGATTTTTTTATTAAACCTTTGATATCATGGAAACCCTACATTAATGATATGGCCAAACGTGGATGGCCATATCATTAAACTTGACGTTTCAACGATATGGCCAATTTTAGTTGGCCATTTCATGAAATACGACCATTTCATGAAATGGCCGGCCACATCATGAAGTGATCAATTCTACGATATGGCCACGACATATATAATAAGTTATTTAATAAAAACTCATTTTTGGGTTCTTTAATCAAAGATGGCGGAGCGCGCCGAGGTCACTCAAGGTCGAAAACTTGATATTTTCATAGGAACACCTAAACATACCACATAACCAAAATTCAGGACTGACGGACCTTTTGCAAGTGAAACCCCTTTTTTGCGACCTGGCTACTGGGCTAAGTGCTGTAATTATCACTCTGATAGACATACCTACTGCTTCTAACTGTCACAGGCAGTATGTCTACTGCTGAACATGATATTATATGTTGAGCAACAACTATTTATTAGGTACCTAACAGGTAACAGCCGAATATTTCCATAATCACCGCAGTTGGCAAACGGATTGGAGAATACTGCATGTTTTTTTTTAATGATTTCTTATTGATAAATGCAGACATAACTTGCAACATAGGACTTACCTAATTATGAGCAAAATATAGATGTACAACAGTATACAGCTGCGTACCTTTTAATGGCAAACAGCTTAGGCGTGATGACGTTTATATAGCTTTTTAATACCAACCATTAAAACTTTAAACACTATTTTAAGCTAGTAATTTGTATTAACAGCAATATCAATTTGATTATCACGCGTTAGCGGTGATGGAAATTATTATCCACCGGAAAGATTAAATTGCATGGAAATGACATTTGCTTACGCTCGAGAAAATGTCAATTTATACAATCTTTTCGCAGGCATTAACGCTTGAGGAAAAGGGATTTTGTCTAGGGGGCAAGAGAGAGCTCCAAAAAGTTCTAGATAGTGTGTGTAATCCGCCAAACCCCACCAAGCCAGCGTGGTGGATTATGGCCTAAACCTTTCCAATTCTGAGAAGAGGCACTTGCCCAGCGGTGGGATAGAAATGATCTGATTATGCTAACAGCAACAGTAGAAGCAATCAACAAAATTGTGCTATTTTTATTGAAAAGAGGTAAACAGGAAAATTACAAATACCTAGGTAGCTAGGTAGGTAATTCCAAATACCTAGGTATTTGGAATTTTAAACAGCAATACATTAATAACATGTATCCACTGAGCGTAATTTGTACTTTTTAAAATGTACCGTCCCTTTTTCGGGATGGGAAGAATGCCAAATTGCGGTAACAGAGTTGTATAGATACCTACTACTGCTTGAAGTCATGGTGTAAAGCGGCAAACGAAACGTGAATAAACTATAAGATATACTTTGCTTTGGGCAATATAAAAGTTAATGAAATTATTTGGGACAGCCGGTATATACTTGCCACTCCTTGCACAGAGAACGTATACCATTTATATCTGAAAGAATAATTACTTACTTGGAAAGCATTCTAATGGATTTTAATTCCAATACGGTGTATTTACCTTGTTTATTTGTCGAGGAATCGCGTGTACTCGGGCGGGGCTCTCCAGCTTGTAGCGGGCAAAGCAATCGGAAGATTGTTAAAACATACGGCAAACCCACAGATAAATTGCTGCTGCATACAAACGAAGCAGATTTGTATCATCAAAGATAAGTTCATTCCAAGTACTGTTTGTTCAGTACGGACGTTCATAATACGTATGTACTTAACGTGTATTTCAACAGGCGTTTCTAACCGCGATTTTAGTTTGAGAACAGTGAAACTTAAACAGTTCCTCAAATGAAGAGTCAGTTGAAATTAGTTTGGGGATGATGTTAATAGCTCTAGCTAATAGTCTATACAGCTCACAGTGATAATAGTATTTCAAAGATAAGATATTTACTGGCCAAAGATATGGTACAAAAGTTTTAGGTATACAATTAATTTTCCGACACATCCGCGTCTGCAAGAGGCATACGAATATTCTTAGGTTAAACGCTTTTAGGCTATTCATCATCGTTTAAACAGTGATTTAATCACAATTTTATTTTAATAATTAATTATCTGCACGTAATTATTCGTGATTAACAGCCGAGGTCGTCATAAATCTGCTTTTATTGTCAGTTAATAACACTGCTGTAGTTATTTACTGACAATTAATTTGGGACACAGGTTAGATTCATAAATATTATAAAACACTTCAGTGTAAGTGTATTAATTAGTCCTAATTTCGCTTAAATTTATTTATTTGGTAGTAGCACGTGTATTGTTCGAGTAAAACAGAATTATAAAATGTATTTAATTTTATTGAGGAAAGCTAATGATCACTAATTAGGTACTATTGGTTTTGTAAGCAGTTTAGTACCTTTGTGGTGGAAGTGTAACATGGATACATTCATGTATTATGTATTGCTCGGGTGGTATCGTACGGGTACAAATGAAAGTATCTAAATATGGCGAGATACAAGGGTATACTCGGTTATGTGTGTGGGGTTCGATTAGGGTCGACAAGCCTTCGTCCCTGTCGCCTCACATGATTGATGGGGTCCACATCAGATTTCGGATAGTTTTTTCAGCATATTATATTTTCTATGAACTAACAAGAGTCAAAGTTACGAGGTCACTGCAAAGTATCACTTTTTATCTTTTGCGGACGGTGACTGTCGTACATGGATTTTATATTAATATAATTTCTGTGAAACCTTTTCACTAGAATATTTTTTTACACTTTTTAGGAACTTAACGTTTGGTATAACTAACTAAAACTTCGCCAGTATGAAACTAACTCGTACGTTCGTTCCATGAACTCTTTTTTTAATAATGACTCAAATATTTACTCAAGTATCGTATCAACTGGTTGAAAAGCAAATATTTATTAAATAAAAGGAGAAAATTCATAAGTATTTGGCACATTCGGGGAAAAAGAGCTTGAAATAGGAGAGATGCGATGTTAATTTAGCATCGATATCGCCGAGTACCTAGTCAAAAGTAAAACATAACAATGTACCTACCTGCCTATGTAAATTGGGTACTTTCCTTACATTTACATACGTACATACCTTTCAGTGGGTTATTAAACACGCCGTCGCTTGAGTAAACATCGTAAATCACACAAAACTAGGGGCTTTGTACACACAATTTGCGTTTCTAATTTCCTACTATGTAGGTAGATATTGTTTATGTACGCAGGTAATATTGTTTTAATTTACAACGGTAAAATAAAGAACCTCGTAAATACCGATATAAGTTAATTTTTCTATTTTTATTTTTTAGTAAACGAAAGTAGCTTAAATAAAAAATGGTTTATGACATTCATAAAAAACTTTTGAATATTATTATGCAATATATTACCTAAATATGTTTCGGGAATTAATAATTTATTTAATCGAACAACTGAACTGTGTAGCAGGCCTTATCGCAGAACAATGGGCGACGTCTTTAGTAGGGATGAAATAGAACACATTGTGTGGCATGAATGGGTTGCATGGAACACACTGTATATTGAAAATTGCCTTGTAACGACTACAATACAAGTGTAATCAAATATATGCAAAAGAGAACCAACAATACATCCATAGGCTATTTATAAAATTAAAAATGTATACCTTTTTACTGATTACGAAAAATAATAGTTAGGAAGGTGCAGGACCGAGTGTTGTAGGGTAACTTGAAAACTCTATTTCCAAGCAGTGGGCTTAGTTAAGAAATAGCAATATAATATAGTTTTAGTAGTAAGTCAAAATTATTATTTTCGACAAAGAATTGCGCACCACTTCTCTTGTTGTGAGGGTTGCAAAAAGCGGGATGTGATTCATATGATCGCTAATAACTACGGACTATACGATCTAAATAAGAACAGGAATGGCTTTGACCGAAACCGAATGAACTTCACTTAGGTGAGTACACATCCTATACAAATCTTACCTAATACGACTCAACTGAAATTATTTTGATAGCTTTAAGGTACAATTCCATGCATCGCGGCCGATCGCAGCCGCGCGCGATCATTCGCGTGCGGCTGACGCGCGCGGCTAATGCGTCAATAGTCAGAGTATGAAAATGTATGGCACCGCTTCCGAAGTCTGCGACAGACGTGTACGGCTAACGACAGATTAGTCAGTATATTATAGACACGACTATTGACGCATCAGCACGCGATAGATCGCGCGCGGCTGCAATCGGCCGCGATGGACGGAATTGTACCTTTAACGTCACAATATAGCGGATGGTCAAATGTTCATTTCGATTACTATTTTGATCGCATAATACGTACGGCAATCACTGATTATTCTATGTGATTATGGGAATAGGAAGACTCTATGACCATTAATTTTAGAAATCGCTCAGGCGTAGGCTTTGCTTGAAATACCGAAATGTCATAAAAAAGGAAATAATAATATCATCACTGACAGGACTATTGTAGCCAATAAGCCAAACATAGTGGTGATAGATCGATAAGAACGTCTCACAATGATTATTGATATCACTGTTCCGCATGACAAGAACCTTGTAAAAGTCGAGAAAGATTAAGAAATTAAATATCAAGACTTGGCACACGAGGTTGTCGCCATATGGGATGTTGATTCAGCAGTCACTGTGCTGATAGTCGTTACGGCCAATGGTTAAATAGCCAAGAGCCTCGACCAACATCTAAAGAGGCTATTGTTGGGCGGCTGGATCAAGGGCCTGATACAGAAAGCGGTACTTCTGGACACGGCGCGTATTGTTAGGAAGTTCCTCTCTCTGAGGCCCTGACCACCGGTAGCTTGGACCCTGTTCCCGATGCCCTATTTTTGAATGTTTTTTTTGTATTTAAATATTTAAAAATGTAATTTTATATGTAAATGTATAAACGGAATAATAACTACATATGTGCAAAGACGGGCAAAGTTCGATAATTCAGTAAAAAAAAACAGTCCTGCCCCCCGATTCAGAACCTGTTCGTTTATTATCTCGCGTTTCGTCTACGATTCTCGTAACGGGAAGAAAGAGATAGCAAACAGAATCGTTCGACAACTGACTAATCGAATCTTTTTTGAATTATGGGTCTGGACTCGTACTATGAAGTGAAGACTTTGCGTTACACGAGAGGAATGACGCTATACGGGATCAATAGCGCCATTTCTGTCGCGCAAAGAACAAAGATAAAACAATGATAGTTATTAACACTTCAAAGTACGGGCCTTGATGTAAATTCGGACAGTAAGCCGGACATTTCCGGACAAATCCACACGTAATGGCAATGCTATTCAGGAGGCTCATGTTCAGTAGTGGCGCAATTTAAAAATACACACATCAAAAGTGTCTAGGGATCAAGCATTTTTATGCGGATTTCTTGAGATTGAGATGTGGCTTTGTAATAAATTTATGATTTTATAAATTTATATGGATCCTTTTTGGTGCATTTCATAATTTGAATCAGGAACTGTGAATCAAATTCGAGTAAAAGATGAAAATCAGCTGTCAATATTTTCCCTTTAAAAACATACAACGCATTGAAGACATTATTAGTGCTACTGTTTCCCTACTACTGATTAAAACCAACGTTATTATGGAGCGGCGACGTCATTTAAGCAGGGAAGAAATGCTCAGAGCCGTGGGAATGATAGAAGCTGGTTCCCGGCAACGTACTGTGGCTTTAGCTCTGAATACAAGTCAGAGTGTTATCAGTCGACTTTGGACACGTTACCGAAGCACTGGTACCGTGGCTGAGCGCCATGGAGGACGGTATCGCTGCACCACACGGAGACAAGACCGATACATTCAAATCTTAACTCGAAGAGCTCCAACAATAACCGCCATGATGTTAGCCGTGAGGCTTCATCACTCTTCAGGGAACTTAATTAGCGACCAAACAGTCAGAAACCGCTTGCATGAAGTGAACCTTCATTCCCGAAGACCGCTACGGGTACCACCTATAGCAATGCACAATCGTAGGATTCGATATCAATGGGCTCTTGGACACAGAAATTGGGCAGAAGAACAATGGCGTTTCGTGTGCTTTTCTGATGAGTCTCGTTTTGGTATGAGACCGGATACAAGACGTATACGACACTGGAGAACCCCTGGACGCCAACAGCGATTAAAATCCTGCCAGGAAGTCCATCCTTATAGTGGTGGAACCATCATGGTATGGGCGGGTATTTGGATCGGCGGAAGAACTGAGTTGATTTGGATCAGAGGCAACCTCAACGCTCAAATTTATGCTGAGACGATTGTATCAGACGTCATCGTTCCTCTACAAGCGCAAATCGGTCCCTTATTTCAGTTAATGCATGATAATGCACGACCGCACACCGCAAGAGTTGTAAGACAGACTCTCGCCGCAGCTAACATCAATGTCCTGCCCTGGCCTGCTCAGTCGCCAGACTTGAACCCGATTGAGCATGCATGGGATATGCTACAGAGAAGAGCTCTGCCGAATATGGAGGGTATCCAGTCGCAAGAAGACCTTTTTTTGTTGTTGCAACGAACATGGGCGGCCATTCCACAGCGTGATTTGGATGAACTCATTTTGAGTATGCCAAACCGATGTTCTTGTGTTGTTAGTGTTCGCGGTAGAAACACGGATTATTAATTGTTTAAGTTACCCAATAAAATTTTAAAGAAAACTGTTATTTCAGTCTTTTTTTCGAACTTTTGTGTTAGTGGTTCAAATGTCAAAAATCCCTTTATTAGGAAAATGGCAAATTTCTTTATTAATGCAAAGGTGACTTGGTTTATCGTTACTGTGACAAACGAAAACACTTTATTTGATGAATCCTTAAAGAAAATTTTAATTAATATCAATCAGGAGAAAAGTTATTGCAAAAATATATGTTGATCCCTAGACACTTTTGATGTGTGTATTTCTCATTACTTACAAATTAGGTCGATGTTCCCTTTATTTTCGTGATCACCGAACCAATTTAATAAATTGCATTAGCACTAGTATATTTGCACCCAATATTTCAATGTACGTACTAAAAGTTTAATCTTTCACGCTTACATAGCGAAAAGGATCGCTCTACTTAAACTAAATTAAGTGAAAGAAATGTGAACAAATACGAGTACCTATCGTTTTACGAGATCGAGTGCTTTTAGTCGAATGAACATAATGACGAAGATACATGACCGGGCTGGTTGACACGCAAGTTGTCCTTTTATCATGTGGTCTCGAAATGTAATAAAAAATCTGAGTTTATTTTATTTAAACGTTTGTCTGTCACTGTTTGTAACAAATGGCAATTAAATTAATTTAATTAGAACGTTTATTAGGGTTTATTTGCGCCCGAACAGTACCCAAAGTGTAAAACGGAATCCTATTACTAAGACTCCGCTGTCCGTCCGTCTGTCCGTCTGTCACCAGGCTGTATCTCATGAACCGTCATAGTTAGACAGTTGAAATTTTCACAGATGTATTTTTGTTGCCGCTATAACAACAAATACTAAAAAACAGAATAGATAATGGTACGGAATCCTTCGTGCGCGAATTCGACTCGCACCTGGCCGTTTTTTTTTATTTTTTTATTCGATCTTTACCGACGTTAAATCGAGTCAGAATTTGATACAAAAATTCTGACATTTTTTTATTTTTTTATTGTATTTTTAAATGATTACAACATGTTATTAAATTACAAATCGGTGGGTAAGGTGCCGTTCTCCTAGATAAGGTGAGAATTAATTTTAACATTTTTGTTTGCGAGTGTACGTCATAGAAGTTGGATCTATCGTTAGTTTATCACTACGTCTGTGTGTCACGAATTTATATTAATGTGTAGAAATTACGCACACATCCTAAAATTTCGTGGTTAAGTCCTAAGTGTTGTGAGATGGTCAATCGTGGAACTCATTTTCTATAAGCACGTAAGTATACAACGTTATTTTTAGTATATATGTTACGGGTAAAAGCCGACTGGCGGTTACACCTAGGTTTAGCCGGGTACAACTAGGTGCAACCAGTAGCAGTTGGTTAGAACTAGGTGTAGCTTAAGTCGACGGAGCCCCGCAGAGCGGGGCTCCTATTTCTGTCTGCAGGGTTTAAAGTAACCTAACACGAAGAGGATGACGGGGGCTTCGTTCGCTCGCTTCGCTCGCTCACTCTAGCCCCCGTCATCCCCTTCGAACCTAACCTATCCGTGTCGGGGTTCCCCTTAACCACCGGTGTGCGGCTGCACCTAGTTCTACCCGCTATGATGAAGGGTAAACCTAGTTCTAACCGAAGATAAGTAGGATACATCTAAGTTTAACCGCATGTGGCCGGCTGCACCTAGTTGTACCCGGCTAAAACTAGGTGTAGCCACACTTCGGCTATTAGCCGTAACATATACAAAAACCGAGACACCCCAACAAGATTTTCATCAGAACTGCCTGAATATGTGTTTTTTTTTTATAAATCTCCAAGTTACACCGTACTTTATGTCGCGTTAAGTTCCCTAGTAAAGTGTGAAATGCCTGAGATGTGCTATGCAGGGGTTGTCTAATACACGGAAACTGACCGAGCGGACCAACTCAAGCCTCAAGGTGTCTATTCCCGTCAACTGTTATGGGTAGAAACCCACTGAAACAAAATTGAAATTTAAGAAAAAAAATACAAAAAAAATGTGGTGTAAAAATATGTCAATCGATTCTCCTAGTGATTCTGATCAAACTAGTTTCAGGTTCAGTTTAAACTAAAACTAAGCTTGTATATGTTACGGGTAATAGCCGAAGTGTGGTTACACCTAGGTTTACCCGGGTACAACTAGGTGCAAGTAGCAGTTGGTAAGAACTAGGTGTAGCTTAAGTCAAGGGAGTCCCGCTGATCGGGGCTCCTATTTCTGTCTGCAGGGTTTAAAGTAACCTAACATGAACGGGATGACGGGGGCTTCGTTTGCTCGCTTCGCTAACTCACTCTAGCCCACGTCATCCCCTTCAAACCTAACCTATCCGTGTCGGGGTTCCCCTTAACCACCGGTGTGCGGCTGCACCTAGTTCTACCTGCTATGATGAAGGGTAAACCTAGTTCTAACCGAAGATAAGTAGGATACATCTAAGTTTAACCGCATGTGGCCGGCTGCACCTAGTTGTACCCCGGTAAACCTAGGTGTAACCACACTTCGGCTGTTAACCGTAACATATTCACCACAAACATATCTGCAGGCGTAGCATGACCAACTTAGATAAGGGTTTCGTCGACGGAAGAATAGACAAAATGAGATAAACACATTAGCAAAATGTAATTTTGTTTATGTTCTTCGGCTCAAAGCACACTGATCGCTATAATATTATGCGAATTTTGTTGTCTATGTTAGTCAGTGCGTTACTTATGCTGTTCATTTTTGTTCACAAGTAAACAAAATTAGTCTTAACTTTATTTTAGAGAACAATAACAGTGAGGTCCTTAATAAAACGTAATATTGTTATGACTTAAACGTGCATGAAACCAGAATCATTATAATAATAAAATCGATAAAAAGTGCATACTCGTCGTATTAAGCTCATTGCGTGGGCAGAAAGGACTGATTGCCAACGCCCACGTAAGTGTTAATACTCAAATTACAATTTCTCGCTTCGAAGCATAAATGTATCGGATCACATTCAGTTTAATCGATATAAAAAGATAGGTATCGATTTGTGCGAATAGTTGTGGTCTACAGAAAACTTTCGGAGGAAGTTAAATTAATTATTAAAGCACGAGACTGCTAAAGTTTCTGTCTCTGTGACCTCCAACTTGTGTGGACAGTGCACTGACTGTGAGTATTCGCTTAATTTGATGAGTCCAGCAGAGAATTGCGACAGGTTGCATGACTGAGGTGGAAGCCATGCGACTACTGGTCAATGGCCGATTTTGTAACGGATTCTGAGATCAATAAAAAATCCTATCCTACAATTATATCAACTGCGATCTTCCTGAATTACATCCAGTAAAGAGGAAATGCAAAGTAAAGGGCAAGAGATGAATTTCACTATCACTTGCGTTAACGGCGAATAAAAACATTGTAAGGAAACTTACACACCCGAGAGAGCTCCAAAAAGTTCTCGATGGTTTGCCAACTCACACCAGGCCAGTGTGGTGGATAAAGGCCTAAACCAGAAGAGGCCCGTGCTCAGCAGTGAAAAAGTAATCAGCTGATTATGCTAAAGGATGCAAGCCGTAAGTAAAGACGACGGTGATGACTGGACCTAGAACATCTTCTTCGTCTTGTCGATGGTTCATGTTATGCCCGACCTTCAAGAGCCGAAGAGCTCTTTATGAATGCTCCCGACGCTACTGCAAAGTCCTTGCTTGGCAAAGCATCGAAGTGGGCTGATGATGATGGTTTTGTGACGGTGCAAAGGAGGAAGCGTCGGCAGAGAACCCTCAAGAACTACTGCGGCACGGCTCCTGTGGAGCCCAACTTAACCATACGTGCCGCGAAGCCGAACACTTCGGCGTACATCTCCTGCCTACACTACACCACTAAGGTGGAGGACATCGAGGAGTACGTGCGCCAAAGGACCAAATACACGATGAGAGTGCAGCTGCTGGAATCGCGCCGCAATGTCAACTTCAGGGCATTCGTGGTGCGAGTACCAACTTTTCTTCTGCTGGAAGAGGACTTTTGGCCGCAGGGAGTGGTGTTCCGTAGCTTCCGTGCAAGTGCCAAACGATCGCACAGCGAATGACATAGTGCGCAAGTGAAATGTTTTTACTAACATAGGCTTAGTTTTATTACTAACATAAACTGTATTATTTAATATACAATATATGTTAGTTTGTAAGGTAAATAGGTATCTATGGCCAAAGTTGCCTGAAAATAAATGAATTTATTTTTTATTATAAAAGAGTTCGTCCAGGGAAGGACTACCTCTATACCTATTTCTGCTGTTAAGCAGCATTGCTGTGTTCAGGTTTGAAGGGTATGGGTGCCGGTGAAATAACGGGCACATTAGACTTTCCCATTTTGTCTCTAAGATTGGCATTGCATCAGCATACCTCTTAGTGTTGTGGTTTGTTTGCCAACCTTAGAAAAAGACCAAAACTTTGCACTGTCGATAGCACTGTCGTTGGCCTCGCAAAAGTCTTTAATTGTACACAGGTAAGGACTCAGTCGACAGATCAGTAGGTAATGCATCATCTGTGCGTGGGTGCGTGGGTTCTGCGAGGAGGTGATGGCGACTAAAGAGGGAGCGGAGAGGGGGAGAGATGCAGCTGCCACTCTCCCTTCCCGCGCCAGACGCACCGGGCGCCGGAAAGCGCGCGACGATCTCCAGTCACCGTAGTGTGTAACCTGCGGGCGGCGGGTTAGGGGACCCGTCGGCCGACGAGTAACAGGCCCGAGAAGGCGGCGCGCAGTGTTCCACGCGCGCCTCTCAGGAGGACGTGGGGCTAGGCCCCACAGTAGGAGAGGTCCGCCAGGGGCTGGCGGACCGAGGCCTGCCGGGGTTGCGGTGCATGCAGCTGCGAATCCCGCGACCCGCCCTAAAGGCAGAAGAAGGAACACCGTGAGTTTTTAGCAGGTAAGATTCCGGCATGCCCTTCGCCCGGGGAAGGCGAAGGGCATCCATGAGGACTTTCACAGGAAAAAAAAAATGTATCGCATCATCAGCGAAGTAACTTCACATTCACAATGCGCATCGTCGGAGTATCTCCATTTGACAAGGTTGTACCTACAGCGGCCCACCTAGAACGTCGAAATCATTACTGTTCTGCCTAGCTTTTTTCCAATTGCGTTGGCGTCAGCTTCTAATCTTAGCAGATGCGGCTTAATACCAGTATTTTACAAGGAGAGACTGCCATCAGACCTCGGGGTTTTGACTACCCGTAATGACTGTCATAGGTATTCGTATGACACCCAGAACCGACGGTTTAACGTGCTCTCCGAGGCAGGGAGGGGTCTCTCGGTCACCCATCCACGGACTGACCGCGACAAATACAGCTTAACCTTGAAAAACGTATCATCCGCGCGACTTTTAAGTAGCCACGAGCCCCTCGACCTTCGACTTCGACGTCGAAATCATTCCTATAAAGTAAATTAAACAATGCAATGCCGGCTACTAAGTTTCGAAGTGCCTTATTAAATCAGTCAAGAGCGTTTAAATATGTTTAATAATTATTTTCTTCTAAAACATTGATTCGTTTTGCTCTTAGCATAAATATTCTGTTTTGTATTTTGTGGATAACGGTATGAGTTGCACATTTGTGTCATGTATTTGTTTTGTAAGTTAGCTCATAAGATCTAATGAGTAACTGTTTGTTAGTCCCAAATAAATAAATAAACCTACACCTTCAATTTACATGCATGTGAGTAACTGATAACAGACAATTAACACACTTTCCATTCATAACTGCTTTCGCATTTCGGAGTCAGTCAATATGGAGTGCATGATGCGATATCGGCTCAGCCATTCGCCTGCAATATTGGTTTGATAGCGTTTTATTTCCAGGATCGATTGACATCACCGACATCACAAATGATTGGTCAATTTGCATGCGTCGGAATGAAGCTGTTCAAGAACTATGGGGGTAATTGGAATTCAGAAAAAACAATTATTTTTGACATTGACATTTATTATAATACTAGCTTTTGCTCGCAGCTTCGCTCGCGTTAATTTAAGGATCCCTAATTTTTTGATCCCAAAATATAGCCTATAGCACTCAAGGATAACGTAGCTTCCTATTGGTGAAAGAATTTTTGAAATCGGATCAGTAGTTTCGGAGATTACCCCCTACATACAAACAAACAAACAAACAAACAAACAAATTCTACCTCTTTATAATATTAGTATAGATTACATTATTATTCTCAAGAGCTGGCCTCGTTGGTCTGGTCAAGCGCTACTGCTGAGCGTCAGATCGTGGATTCGATCCCCTGGTCGGGCAAAGTGTTATTGGGTTTCCCCGTATGGCATTTCTTAGCAGCCCGGAGCCTAAATATGTGCCCGGTTGATGTCAATAGGCTCGCCTTCTTTTACATGGGGCTTAAACATAACGGCAAAATGGGAGTGTACTATACACACCTGCCCAACCCTTTGGGGAATACAGGCGTGATGTTACGTACGTTATTCTCAAAAGTATTACACTCATGAATCTTACCTACTTACTGCATAATATAAAATGTATCTATCCTCACAGGCACAAACATCCAGATTCGGAAATAAATAACTTTAAATAAAAGTAAAAAAAACCGACTTAAAAAAAAACTAAGAAGAGTAAAATAATTACCATAATTATATAAAATTAACAGTTTCAGAAGTCGGTGGCTTTTATTTGTTTCAGTGTAGAATTGCACCGGCTTCTGAAACTGTTACAAAGCAAGTCATCTAAGTATTATATTTTTTTGTTTTTGTTGATTTTTTCAATAAGCGCTAAATCAATTTCGATAAAATGTATATGGCTCTAAAAAAATATACCTCTAAAAAATGGCTTACCAAACAAAAAAGAATGATCAAAATCCATTCATAATTAGCGGAGATATCGCATAACAAACATACAAAAAAAAAACCTTCAGACGAATTGAGAACATACTCCTTTTTGAAGTTGGTTAAAAATATCTGCCGTGGTCAATATGGTGACAACGGAATAAAAGTGTCTGAATTTGGATTTGTGAACAGTAAACAAAAATGGTACCGCCCTTATCATGGGGGAACCTAATAGGTACCTATCTACCATCATCCGAAGACTGTACAGTCACGTATAATGATAAACATAGCAACTTAAAAAACTCATTCCTTTTAGAGAAAAGTTTGTAATTAAGAAATATTTGTAACCATAATGCATATATTTGTAGACGGCACGTGTGTAATATTTACTAGAGGAGCTCGTGGCTAAATAATTACAGCCGCATAGACCGATATTCCGGGTTAAGCCACGCTTGCCGAGGTTGGTCTGTGGATGGGTGACCATTTACCATAACGAGTTTCCTCCGTGCCTCGGAAAACACGTAAAGCCGTTGGTCCCGGCTGTCATTTGTAGATCTTTGACAGTCGTTACTGTTGGTCAGAAGCCAGAAAGTCTGACAACCAGTCTTACCAAGAGTATCGTATTACCCAGTTACTGGGTTGTGGAGGTCTGATAGGCAGTCGCTCCATGTAAAATACTGATATTCAGCTGCATCCGGTTCGACTGGAAGCCGACCCCAACATAGTTGGGAAAAGGCTAGGCAGATGATGACGTGTGTAATATTTCACAATTCTAATAGACACTTTAGAAAGAGATCGCTTTTGAATTTCGCTATGTGTATACATATTACAACGTGACCGACATACCTGTCGACATACCTGTCGACAGACCTGTCTACTTCTACGGGGATAACTTGCATGTAGCGGTTTTGCTACATTAGTAATTTTACAAATATCTTCTTTAAAAAAACAGGTTAATTTTGAAAACTAACTACGGTTACTATTTGTCAGGCATTTGCCGCGGTTGACAAGCAATTTAAGGCATGCGCTGACATTGCTCTGGGACAGGAGTTAATTTTTATTCCTAGGGCTCTATCTATGCCATTTGTATAAGAAAAACACGTCGCGTGTTTCGCGTTACAATTATATCTTTGTAGTTCATGGTGGCACTGCTTGCAAAGGCGACAAATTCAAAATTAAACCCCTATTTTTCGATTGCACATTCTGATGGGAACGCGGCTGTGTTATTTGCGTGTTAGGTTTTGACATGTCATAGTAAATAAAGGCTCTGCTTTTTACCGTAGACAAGCATTTTTCTGAAAAATTGGGCATTTTAGACAGCCTAAACAGGCATTTTTTCATTTTGAAATAGTAACCCTACCTATCCATCAAGAACTGGGCCTGTAGACAACATGAGATCAACGTCAATCTAGTACGATTGACATAAGCTTTCGACCAGTCAAGCGATCTGTTATGTCATTTCCATACATTTAATGAGCGTATCTAATCTCTGGCGATCATCGATTGTCATGTTATCTGCAGGCCCTGATCAATCGAGTTTGATTCGAATTAGTGTCAATTAGTACTTCTGAAATCGACAAATACGATCGAGCAGAAGCTCTAATTAAAAAGTAATATCGAAAACAGCCGTTAGTTTCAATTCGAGACTTCGCACGATCGTTGTTTTTATCGATGTCAAAAGTGCTAATTAAGACTAATTTAAATCAAACTCGATTGATGTAGAATTTGAAGCTGTTGGGAGTCAGCTCTCTGCAAGTAGGCCATTAAACTGATATGATATGTCCTGGTATCTGCGAGTAAAAGTTAGCTAGCGAGTGCCCGCGGCACATGATTTATGTAACTGCACAGTATAAATTGTGGTGGACAGATCTGTAGTGAAAAATTTGTTTATTTTTATGATAGCACCGTACGAGGACATCTCAAACACAAAATAGTTAAATAAACGAGGTGAATTTTTAAACTGGGCATGGATGGTCAAATCCAAAAGTACAGGGAATAGCGAAAAATGCTGAAAGGAGTCTTGGGGCCGATTTTGATAAAAAAACTAAAACTTCTTCTTCTCTCGTGTCAGCAAGAGCTGCTCGAAAATAACTCATGCTATGGTGAAAAGATTAGCCAGTCAGCAAGGTTAGTAGCGATGCTGACTGCCCAGGGTGCGCCGGACGTACTTAAGTATCGTCACTCGTGGAGGCTGAAAACTGTATGACTGCCTCGTTGGTCTAACTGTGGCTGCTGAGCGTGAAGTCCTGGGTTCGATCCCCAAGTCGGGCAAACTGTTATTGGGTTTTTCCGTGTGGAATTTCTTAGTAGCAGCCCAGAGTTTGGATTTGTGCCCGATTGATGACAATAGGCTCACCCCCTATTACATGGGACGTAAAAAATAACGGCGAAATCTGGGTGTACAATACACCTTTGCCAACCCTTAGGAGAATACAGGCGTGAGTTTATGTTTATAAATTAAGAGTTAAAAAAAAACACAACTTGTATTATTGCTCCATCCCATGGTACCGCTTCATCATCATCTGCCTAGCCTTTCCCCAACTATGTTGGGGTCGGCTTCCAGTCGAACCGGATGCAGCTGAATATCAGTATTTTACATGGAGCGACTGCCTATCAGACCTCCACAACCCAGTAACTGGGTAATACGATACTCTTGGTAAGACTGGTTGTCAGACTTTCTGGCTTCTGACCAACAGTAACGACTGTGAAAGATCTACAAATGACAGCCGGGACCAACGGCTTTACGTGCTTTCCGAGGCACGGAGGAAACTCGCTATGGTAAATGGTCACCCATCCACAGACCAACCTCGGCAAGCGTGGCTTAACCCGGAAGATCGGTCTATGCGGCTGTAATTATTTAGCCACGAGCTCCCATATTATCCCATAGTACCGCTTATAAGGATCAAATTTTGGAAAGTAATGTTACATGGCAAACTAAAAAAAATGTCTCTTTTTTAGGGTTCTGTACCCAAAGGGTAAAACGGGACCCTATTACTAAGACTCCGCTGTTCGTCTATCCGTCTGTCCGTGTGTCAGCAGGCTGTATCTCATGAACCATGATAGTTGAAATTTTCACAGATGATGTATTTCTGTTGCCGCTATAACAAAAAATTGAATAAAATAAATATTTAAGGGGGCTCCCATACAGCAAACGCTTGATCCCATACAACATGATGCTTGTTGTTGTGGAGTGTTTTACAATGAATACATTTATTTAGGTTACAAAATTATACTACATTGTGGATATAAAACAAAGTGAGTAACCGCCACAAACGTGATTTTTTTGCCGTTTTTATAGATAATGGCACGGAACCTTCGTGCGCGAGTCCGACTCGCGCTTGGCCGGTTTTTTTTAAGGAAATAAGTAATCAACTTATAAAGTTTTTCAGACACCATAGCCTCTGACTGGTGATCTAGATGTTGTGAGTTCGAACCTCACGCGTTGCACTATAGAAGGGTACCCACTTGTAGCACAAGGGTTTTGTTTACTTGAAATGTACAACTGTACAAGATATTTTTTGTTCTTTATTTCACGTCCTCATACGACTCCTTCCGCTCGGAAGGGAGTGTCAGACTCTTACTGACTAAAAGCCATTCGTGTTCCTCCTAATGCCCTTTGCGTTCCAGGGCCGCGGTAACTCTTTCGAACAAATTCCGCAATCCTGGACGATTACAATTCTAATACATAGTTTAATAGTGATTTGGTTTTAATAACTGAACTTTCCTCCTTGTACTTGAGAAAGTTCATCATAGTAGTGTTGACAACTCTATGTTAATTTACTTAGATATAAATATTATGGTACATTAACAACTCACTTACATTAATTAAAGTGATTAATCTACTCAATGTTTAGACATGTTGCCGTACCCTTTTTTCCCGTCCCGTCCAGTTTTCATGAAAGTAACGCTTATCAAATTGGATTAAGTTGAAAGGGCAATACCCGCAAGGACATGATGAAACATGCCATAACAATGGCGGACGACCATCATTAATTAAATTAAAGTGATGTCAACCAATTCGTTAATTAATAAAACCACGATTATACATACATGCTAGGGTGAACACGGAAATAACTTAACGAAGTACAATTGTTGAATGCAATGCTTTGCTTTGTTTGCATTGTGGTGGGGTAAAAATTATCAGTTTTAACCCACAATGCGAACAAAACAAAGCATGATAAAAGGACCATTTTTTTATAACTTTACTTTATATTTTGTAGTTATACATAATATCCTAACTATATTATATACTTATATATAATCTTATAAACTCTATAGTAAGTTTGTTACCTTTTCACGCCTAAACCACTGAACCGATCATCCTGAAATTTTGCATAATTATACGTTGTCAGGTGTACAAAAACGGACATAGGGTACGTTTCATCCCGAAAAAAAGTACTGTTCCCGAGGAAAACAACAATAACTTTCAATGGCGCCACGTGTCTTTCGAATCATGATTGAGTTATTATCATAGAAACTTTAGTGTGTTAAAAGTTTTTTTAATTATAAATTAACGCGAGAGAAGCCACGGCCAAAAGCTAGTTTACTTATTATTTTAGATTCATGAAACTAAAAATCTCAGGGACAATTGATCCGATCCTTTTGAAGGAACCAAATCTAAGATTTACTTGTTTTTCCGAACTTTGGAATGATTAAGAACGATTGCTGCTACGTACGTTTAAAACGTGATGTAGTGACAAAAACTGAAGAGGTGTGCTTAGATGGTTTGGTCATGTTGAGAGAATGAGTGAACGGCGATTAAAGAGAGGAACTTATAAGGTGGATGTCAGTGGAAACGTTAGTAGAGGACGCCCTAGAAGAACATCATCGATATTATTGGTGATTTTCTTCAAAAAGAACAGGTGCGTTGTACTCTCAAGGACTTGTCACACTGGATGCGTTCTGCGTCCTCCGGTCCGGTCGAATCGACCGCAGCCCGCATCCTATGTCAACTTCATGGTCAGGGCAACCGGTCAGCGATCCGGGCACGGTCAGCGATCTGACGGGCAGGGCGAACAGCGGCCATTTTATATTTGATTGATGTCATTATCGATGTCATTATTGATGTTTTTGCAACATCGATCACCCCTATGAACTGTCCGGACCGCCGCCCGTTCCCCGCCGCCCGCTGCCCGCCTGCCCGAAACCGGGCAGCCCGTCCGCTACCTTCCTACCCCGACCGCCTAACCGGTGCGTTCCCTACGTTCTTTGCTTGTGCCCGCATAGTCAGATCGTAATTACATAAAATATATATAAAACGCAAATGATGTTCACATAGAATGCGGGCTGCGTTCGATTTAACCGGACCGTAGGACGCAGAACGCATCCTGTGTGACAAGTCCTTCAACCGGCCTGTATGGGAAGATGGACGTGGACGAAGCGAAAGGATGCTACGATCCTTACATACTCCCTGTATGTAAAGATCGTAGCATGTAGCGTTCTGCAGTTTCTGCCTACCCCCAAGGGAAAAAGGCGTGAGATTATGTACTATGTTCTGCTACATAGGTACTTTCCTTTTTTTTCGCAGGGGTCAATAGATTTATATCAAACGCAGCGTTGAAAACTGGTAATGAGATCACAGTAAAACTATGTGCATGAATATTTACGTGTGTGCGTTATGATTACAGATTGCAGTAATACCCTAAAGCTATCCATACAGCAAAAGCTTATGCGACTATCGTAAATATGAGTATCAGTAGCGTATACTTTGCATAGACATGACATATATGACACTTTGCTGCGTAGCGCGAAGCTGACGCAGCGTTTTAACAATGTGTGCACTGTACGTTGTGACGTACGTGTTGTTTATCCTATATGAAATATTAAAAGCAAAACGATAAAATTAATAGGATTTGGGGAGAGAAAATGTAATCGTTTTTCGATTTTCTTTTTTTTTGCAAGCCAGCCAACGGCTGGTCTGCTTCTCTGAAACAAAGTGGTTACCACTGCCTATAAACAAACCTACGATAAGAGGATTGCTGATGAATTGCCAACTTTAGACGCAGCGCAGACAACGCACTTTTTGTCCGGCGGACTGCCGCGCACAAGAATGAACGTGGCTGGTAGTGGTTTCCAATGAAGACACTAGAGTTCTAACGACAACTACGGACAAAATGACCGTCGTGTGCGTTGAGTCCGTGTCCAATTTCGCGACGGGCAACTACCAACCATGTTCATTCTTATGCGCGGCAGTCCGCTGGACAAAAAGTGCGTTGTCTGCGCTGCGCCTTAAGGTGCGTACATATTATACAAGGTTAGTCGGAAAGGGGGTACTAATCCGAAGCCCACTTATAGTATCGCTGATGACTGAAAGCAAGTGTTAAAATTTCAAAATTCGATATTTTTTTTTCCAAATAAAATGATTTTTATTTTAGTTTTTTCAAAAATTCTTCATCCCTGCTTTAGTTACAAATTCAGAAAATGGTGCTTCTAATTCATGCCCCTAAATATGACCTAAAATGTAAACACAGCTGATCATTACTGGGGATAGATAGATTTTAAAGATTTTTTTTGGAGATTTTTGAACAGCTGTTTCTCTTAATCTATTGACTTTTGGGAAAAGTTGTAGAACAAAAGTTACTCATTATTATGAGTACTTTAACACCCTTTCAGATTAGTACCCCCTTTCTGACTAACCTTGTATAACATAACATGTTATAAAACATTGTTATATAACATGTTTCAGTAATGTGGAGACTGAATGTTATAAAACATGTTATAATAACAACCGTGTTATATAACATGTTATTAATATTTACAACAATGTCAATAAACTAGGACGAACCCAACATCTACGTTTTTTTCTTTTGTTATTTAAGAGTACAACAGTCGCTGCAGCAGCTAGCAAAACGTCCTCTCGTGTCGACATTGTGAATATCACTGCAGAACGACAAACGATAGTGTCATATAACATGGTTATATTGCATTGTTATTGTAATGTGTACAGTATTGTTATATGTTGCAATGTTGAAAAACAATGTTACATATTGTGGACGTGTTATATAACACAAGTTATACAACATGTTACTTTATCTGTGTACGCACCTTTAGAGACAGCGTTAAAAGTACTCATGTGCCTGTAATTTTATCGGCACCCTTACCTTTCAAACCGGAGAATCAATGCTGTTGAGTGGCAAAAATTGGTATGATGATTTTCCGGACGAACTATTTTGCTAGGAGCTCTACTACAACTAAAATTCCGTTTATGCTTTTAAAATAAAGCGTAAAAATTATGTTCTATTTAAGGTCTTACTTTAATAGTCCACGATATTTTGCATAACGCCTTAGTGAATGCTGAAGATAACGTAGGTATCACTTAAATTGAAATTAGTTGTATTGTTTTTTTTTTGTGTTTTTTTATTAATCATTCAATTCGTTACTAACTGGTTCTCTAAGTTGTAATAACATCCTTGCATCTAGCCGGTATTCATTGATAGGTAGCGTGCACGGATGTTATTACACGTAAAAGAACCCGTAAATTAATTGATTAATTTTTAAATTATTTATTTTTTCAGAAAAGATATTTATCAGATTTATTATTTTGTGGTAGGTATCATCATCTTTAGCATTCACTAAGACGCTATGCAAAATATCATAATATACATATAATATCGTAGACTTATTAAAGTAAGACCTTATACAAGCTTAGTTTTAGTATAGACTAAACCTGAAACTAGTTTGTTCAGAATCACTAGGAGGATCGATTGACATAATTATTTTTTACACAACATTTTTTTTTTGTTTTCATAAATTTCAATTTTGTTTCTGTAGGTTTCTACCCGTAACAGTTGACGGGAACAGACACCTTGAGGCTTGAGATGGTCCGCTCGGTCAGTTTCCGTGTATAAGACAACCCCTACATAGCATATCTCAGGCATTTCACACTTTACTAGGGAACTTAACGCGACATAAACTACGGTGTAACTTGGAGATTTATTAAAAAAAAAAACACATATTCAGGCAGTTTTGATGAAAATCTTGTTGGGGTGTCTCGGTTTTTGTATATACTAAAAATTACGTTGTATAAAGATAATTCGTGTTTTCTCATCTCGAGTTCTCGTCGGCGAGCATGTCACAGACGCTCTTTCAAGTTAGTCTGCCGCATACCTTAGAAGTATTAGCTTACCCCACGCCATTGTTCTGCTCTATAGAAACTCATTGTCTGGGAAAAGATGCGCATAGGTTTAATTACAACTTAACCCCTTATTTTTATTTCATACATTCAGTTATGGATGAAATTTATGATTAGTTACGGTTTACTCACGTGCATTTTTCGGGATTGTCCGACTAGTTTCGGACCCAAACGGAGCCCTTGATCATGAGCTGATCACGCGGCGAAGACGCGTGTCGAACAGTGTTCTGTGAAGGGCTCCGTTTGGGTCCAAAACTACATAGTCGGGTAATCCCGAAAAATGCACGTGAGTAAACCGTAACTAATCATAAATATGAATGTATCTCTCGAAAGTTTTAATACAAAAAGGATGAAATTAACTGTACTTTTTGATTAAAAACTTGGCAGAGTATAAGAGAACGTTATTCCCTTTTATCCAGCCAGTAACTTTAACATGTTCTAACAAAACAGCACCCAAACTCGAAACAACTCCCTAATTCGGATATTTACTTAAATTTCAAGGATAAAAGGATCAAAAAGTACTTAAACATCTACTTAGCGAAAATTAAAATAATTACTGGGGGTAGTATTCGGAGGGCATCCATTAGGTCGTTCCGACCGGCGCGGCGGCGCGTTACAGATAATGCCGGCAACGTGGGGTTATTGTTCGAAACAACAATGGTGGCACTTACGTGAGCGAGCTCTTATCTCGTCAACCACCTCGTTTGTACCGGCGGACGCCAGCCCACCTGCATAGCCGAGATATTATTTCGAGGTGACATTAGTGTAGGCAACACACAGTTAACTATAAACAAAGCGACATCGCCTTTCACGGGTTAAGATTAAGTGACTTTCTAGACGTGTATGGTTACTTAATTAACATTAAGCGAAGTTATATGATATTGAATGTCGCATGTAAGTCGATGGTAATCACGTAAGGTTAATTAAAGCTTTGTTGATTGTTATTAATGGGATTAGGTGGGTTGACCGCAGATCGGTAATTAGGTAGTAGTCTATTTTCTAGGATTATCTCGTTAAATGGAACAATCATATAATGAGGATCGTGGGGATGAATAAGGTGGGGGTGGTGATGATGAATTCATCATCATCATCTCCCTACCCTTATCTCACATTAGGTGGAATCCGCATAAGTATGATCGCAGGACAAGTAAACTATCTTAAAAGAAAGCCAAAAAGACAGTTGTAGAAAAAACGTGCTTCACATTCATACACTGTTGAAAAGTTAAATCCTAACTAATGTTAAGTATAAATGCGAAAGTAAGTTTGTTTGTTTGTTACCTTTTCACACCTAAACCACTGAACCGATCATCCTGAATTTTTTCATATACGTTGTCAAGTGTACAGAAACGGACATAGGGTACCTTTCATCCCGAAAAAAAGTATTTTTTCCGAGGAAAACCCACGTGTCTTTCGAATCACGATTGAATTATATTATTATAGAAACTTTAGTAGTGTGTTAAGTGTTTTTTTTTTAAATTATAAATTAACGCGAGTGAAGCCGCGGGCAAAAGCTAGTTATCAATAAACATGCATTTATACTCACGCCCGTAATTTCCACAGGGGTAAGCAGAGGTGTGCTCCTGTTACATGAGTCTGTACACTTTCGTTTTGCATCTTATATTGAGTTCCATGTAATGCGTGGCGCTGGCCAGCCTAATATCATTTTTCGGGAACAATTAAAGTAGCAAGTTCGTCGCCTCTTAAAATTGTCTGTATCTTTCAAAAATTCGTAAATTTTAGGCTTCATTTCATGACAAAATAGTAGGATGGATGTATAAGAAGAAAGTGTGAAAGAGAAAGTATGAAGAAATATTCTAGAGTAAAAGGGACAGAGTATGACAGTAGACAGATTTGAAAAAGAAAGAAGAAGAAAAATTAGTAACAAAAGGGGATTTTTTTGAGTTACTTAAGAGCTTGTACGCCGTACGGCATGTCATACAAATTTTCAAGTCTTTGCTTTTCGTAATGACTGAACCAATTTTGATGAAACTTCACACACATAAGCAGGATACTTAGGTCTAAAAAGTTAGTAGAAAACATTTTCGAAATGTCGTACTAAAAAAAAAATTGGCAACGTGACTTTTTAGGGCACTATATCTCTGAATATTTTTTGTTTGTTTGAGTGTCCTCTACCCATATGGTAGTCTCATCGTGCGCCGCAACTTGGAAAAAAAATGAAAACGGCGGCAGGGGCCTATGCCAGCTTCCATAGAAAAATGTTAGAACCCCTTTCTGTTTGTATGGAAAATTTAAAATCGGTCTAATTTAACTGTAACACTTTTTTTCGAAAATGTTTTCTACTAACATTTTAGTCCTGCTGATGGGTATGAAGTTTCATTAAAATCGGTTCAGTCATATCGAAAAATAAGGATTTGAAACTTGTACGAAATGCCGAACACGAAACAGCTATAAAAGTTAAAGTTTATCATAATTATTTTATTTCGATCCCACGCAAATTTTACAATAACCAACGATTTCTTGTATCTTGAGTATGCTTCCCTGGTTATATCATTTGTATAAATAAATATCTATCTAGTCGCTTTCAAAATCTCGATTGCAGGATCATATATTCATATTAGATTCCGTTGGACTAACTCGGTGCGGATAAACTCGATTCCATGAAATGTTCCTCTTGACTTGGAGGAGCTAACTAGAACATTACAATGCATGATACTTGGCTGTCTAGGATCGTGTGGTATTTGGCTATGAAGACCACTTCTCCAATTCCTTTGAACGTCATTAGTGGTAACATAGTGTGGATATACCTACACCTAAATAATACAAAATCATCATATCAGTCTTCAGAAGTAAGTTCAAAGCTGAACGCATACTTAACTTAGACGACACGTTTGGTGCAGTGGCTAAGCGATTGGCTTCTGCGCTACGGGTCTTGGGTTCGATTCCCACACGGAACAAAAATTTGTATGGCCTACAGATGTTTGTTTCGGGTCTGGGCGTTTGTTTGTGAGATTTGTTTTTGAGATTCTTTTTTAAAAAAAGAAAAGAAAAAACTTATCATGGTATCCATACAGGGTGTAAACGAATTCGTGTAATTCCTTCAAACCACATGATCTATTAATGATATAGAACCCCGCACGGGATATAGCTTGATTAAAAATAAAAACTTTTTTTTTGCAGTAGGGTTAAGTCATCAAATCTAAACCACCTCTTAAGGTTTCAATTAAAAATAAGAAAAAATGTTTTTTGCAAAAAATAATTTTATGTGATAGAAACATTTCAATGCCACGCTTAAATGAATGAATGAACGGCGACACAGCTGGCAGGCACGACTAGTGCGACATCGCTTCGTGCAGTCAGTTAACTTGGGTCGCTAAAATGACACAGAAACAGAAAATCTGGTTATTTTTATGAAAACTTATTTTTGCTGTAACTGAAAAAAACCAGTGCTTGGTCAATCTGTGTGACTATTAGATCACGCATTTTGAAGGAATCACATGAATTCGTTTACACCCTGTCAGATACAGCTTGAGAAAAAAGTTTATAAACAAAACAATTATATTTCATAGCTCCATTCTTCAGATATATTTACCAGTAATCTTTGCCAGTGCTATGCATGTCCTTGTTTGTCAGACTATACGGGTATAATGAGACGCTAAAATTGATTTAAAATGAATAAAGGTTTTGCTACACGAAACGCGAGGCATGACCGGCAGGCCCGCGCACTCGCATTGCTCGCATGCTTCGTAGTAATCGAAGAAAAAAAATTGTTGCATCGAGCACAAAGTGACTTATTAATACACGAGTGTTATGTTGGTGCCCGAGCGCATGCTAGGGCACTAAATTAATACGAGTGCATTAATTACTCACTTAAGCAAGGTGCGTAATCTACTTTTCTTTGAACTAACAATCTACCTACCGTGATAAAATATCCATTAGTATAAATTTTTTTTAAACTTTTCTTGCTAAATATGAAGTATCAAAGTTTTGAAATGGTACAAAATGTGCGCCATTTTTTTATTGCCAAGTCTCTTTTATGTAGCTGATTTTTATTTTCAGCCAGTAATCTTTTTGATCTAATGCATACATTTTATATTAAACTTAATGAGAGACATTAAACCTCTGTGGTAAATTTATCTAACTAAAAAATTAAAATCAGTGCATTAATGTAAAACAGTGCAATAATGAGCACATTTCTGCACTGTTTTGGTTCTAAGCAAAAAATACGTCCTTTGTGATCGGTTTTGTAGTGATTAATGATAACATTACTACGTAGTTGAAAGAAAAAACTATTATTGCATAATAACAACATCTGCGTAGCCTTTTTCCAACTATGGTGGGGCCAGCTTCCAATCTAACCAAATGCGGCTGAATACCAGTATTTTATACGGAGCGACTGCCATCAGGGGCCTAACTCTCCTAAAATAAATTGTTGCCAAACGCAATCGAACCACAACTGACAGTCAGTTTTTGTTTTCGAAAACTTTCAAAACGATTGATTTTGTTTTTTGTGTCAAACAATTTGATAGCTTTTGAAATTGAGAACTGTATGAATGAACGGTTCGGCCTTGGTTTGGTTGTGATTTATCAAGATTTATTTTAGGAGAATAAGGCCCCAGATCTCTATAACCCAGTTACTGGGCAATGTGTTAATAAAAACAATATGTGTAATGACAATGTGCGTGTACAAACAAACTTACCAAGAAACATGAACGCTTTATTAAAAGGACCTGAATATTTTATTCCATGCCGTGTTGAAAAACAAACAGCACACATCGACAAAATGACTAGTTAGAAAACCAACTCAATAAACACTAGTTTTCAACTAGTAAAATACATTTTTTTTAAATTTTTTGTTCACTGTTTGTAAGCTCACACAGGGTCGAATATGGAGCACACGAATCCAAGTAACAGAGGTATAGAAAGATTCCCCTATACACCTCTGGCTCTCACATACACACGACGGAACACAGTAAACTGCTTGGCGCCGGACTTTAATATGAGGGTGGTAGCTAGCCAGGCTGACCGTATAGATCCTACCACCGAGCGTTCTGGGTTTTGTTGAATCTTACAACACGTGTCTATTCCCAGCGTGCGGTGAGGAAGTTTTATATTCTAGCCCGTCGACACGGGATAAAATTATACTATATCCTAACGTCCTAACTATATATAATATTATAAATGCGAAAGTAAGTTTGTTTGTTACCATTTCACGCCTACACCACTGAACCAATCATCCTGAAATTTGGCATATACATTGTCAGGTGTACAGAAACGGGCATAGGGTACCTATCACCCCGAAAAAGTACTGTTCCCGAGGAAAACAACCATAACGATAATAGATGGCGCCACGTGTCTTTCAAATCATGATTGAATTATATTATTATAGAAACTTTAGTAGTGTGTTAAGAGTTAATTGTCAAATTCTAAATTAACGCAAGCGAAGCCGCGGGCAAAAGCTAGTATATTACAGTAATAAAATTACATGCAATTTATAAAGTAAAACGTTCTGACTGAACACAGTGTACAATGCAATTCTCACTCATGAAAATGACATGTGACAAGCGGCCGACAAATTGAAAAAAACGACGAATGTACACATCGACACCAAAAGTAAGTGATAAGTGAAAACTTGTTATGAAATAATATTGTTTTGTTACCTAATAACGATATCGTTATGAATTCTTTAAGGCGTGTATAGAAGCTCTAGTGTTTTTATTTTGCGTTCTTAAACTTTAACAACACTTGACTAAAATGTTAAACATACAATTTGTGTGTTAACAGAAATGTTTTTGTTCTAAAGTGGCGCCACTTTCGCTGCTTTAAGTGCCTCAAAGAATAATTTTATTGTAAGACAAACTATACTCCTGCGATAATTAATGTTGAATGTAAAATATTCATTGACTGTTACTGTTGACTGTTCTCCACGATAAAACTGTGTCATGGAATGTACGGGCGCACCTATTGCCAGCTTTTGGGTCAAAATTTGCCTTACACCTACAAAACCTACCTCGGTACTGTACATGGTATAATAAAACAAGGTAGTCCCGTGGCAGCTAGCACGTGACTGTACGCTAATACGTCATGTCTTCTGATGAACGTATAAGCTTCGGTTTCTGATATCAAACTTTGTTGATTGGTGGGAAAATATCACAAACCGTGACGTGTTAGCGTACGTCGCGGGAAAAGAATACCTTGTTTTCTTAGGTCATGGCGTACTTGAACCCGCTACAACTAGCTCTATTTCATTTTGTATATATATTTTCGTAAAATGTTTTCTTTAAAAACATTTTGTGGCGACGCTTTTCTTAATAAATTTTAGCGACAGTCGTCACGGGATTTGGGTTTTAAAATGTAATGTTCGAAATTATTAAAGAAACGCAAAGATAAAAATATTATTTTTCTCTAGAAAAATATCCATTTTATTAAGAATTTTTATAAAACTTTTATTTCAAAGTCAAAAGAGTAAAAACGTTTCATTAATTACTTATATACTGGGTGTAAGGGACGGTGTACCGAAAACTGAAACAGTGAATTCAGCCCATTATTCTGAATCGAAAATGAGTAATTCTCGGTATTTTCCGCATTTAATGGAAATTGCTAATTTGCCTATGTTTTATTGTATTTCAATAAGTGTTTTGGCAGGTAAATAAACTGTGTGTAGAGGATAGGTTACCAAAAATTGACACAGTGAATTTAGTTCATTACTTTTAATTGAAAATCCTTGGAAAATATCGACGAAATCTTTCGAATTTTCCAATTTATAAAAAAATACATTTTATTTTTGCAACGTGCTGTGTGTCCTTTAGGATTACTTATTTTACAGCAGAAAAATGTAAAATTTGTGAAAAGAAAAATCGGAAAAGTCGGAAAATTCCGAGCCCACTTATTTTCAATTCAAAATTATTGTCATCATCATTCAGCCGAAAGACGTCCACTGCTGGACATAGGCCTCCCCCAAGCATCGCCACATCGACCGGTCTTGTGCTTCTCGCATCCAGCGGATTCCCGCGACCTTCACCAGGTCATCGGTCCACCTTGTGGGAGGCCTACCCATGCTGCATCTTCCGGTACGTGGCCGCCACTCCAGAACCTTTCGGCCCCATTGGCCATCCATTCTGCGAGCAATGTGCCCCGCCCACTGCCACTTAATCAAATCAAATCAAAATGTTTATTTCAATTACAAAAAGCACAATTTTAAGATTTGGAGAACACCTTTTAAGCAAGAATTGCTTGTGTTAGGAGACTCCGCTCTTCCACTTAGCATAATCTAAATAATTGTAATTGAGTGTACACAATGTAAAAATACAAACAAATTAACTCAATGGTAACAACTTGGTTAATTATAATGGCAAAATAAATCAACGAAAGAGTCTTGCACAGAACTAGTAGACAAAAATGCGCGTATTTGTGTGATGTGTGCGAATGTGTGTTTGTGTGAGAGTGTGGAGTGTGTATGAGTAAAAGTAGCTTAATACTTTACTATTATAGGGTATGAGTTTAACTGTAAGTTAAAGTGTAATTTTAGAGTTAAAAGTTTGGCAACTCTTCGAGCTATATCGGTTCCCTTGGTTCTGCTGCGGATCTCATCATTTCTGTATGATCACGCAGGGTAACTCCGAGCATAGCCCTCTCCATTGCCCTTTGGATGACCTAGAGCCTTCTTACGAGGCCCACTGTGAGCAATATACCAATACAATTGAGAATAATATATGATAATAGGCTGAATTCATTGTTTCAGTTTTCGGTACACCGTCCCTTACACCTGGTAAATAATTGTTTTAGCAAGAGATTATTTTGTTAGCAAGTCTTTCAGCTTACGTGAAACTTCAAATAGTTCATACTTTGAAATTATTTATAGCACATCTATCCACTTAGGAAAGTGGAACACTGAACAAAATCGTATATCCACAAAGGCAAATTTATTCAAATATGAGTAGGTGCCTCTCGTTTTAAAGAGATGGGACTCTGATTTATACGTGTAGCGGTAACGTGGGGATATAATCGCGAATGAGGTTATGAAACATGGTACTTATCGAATATACCTTTGAGTATTTTCCATTTGGAGGGTCCACTGCAATAATGCTAAATATCCTTTTTACTTTGTTTTAAGATATTTGCTTTTTAAGTGTATAAACGGTGAAAGAAAACTCAGATTCAAAGATGAACACCTATGACGCTGAGCATTCTAGCCGTGTATCCGATTTTTAAAAACGTATTTATCTCGGGATTGTAACCGATGTTACTGAGTTTGTAAACGAGATTACGAACTGCATATAGGTATCAAGTGTTCGAATGACATACTTAGAATTAAAGATACTTTGGACATTCATCATTATTGCAGTGAACCCTTCATTTGGTTTCAACGCAATTGTATTTCAAAATGTATTTTCGAATTGGTTAAAGTTTCACAGAGAAACAAAGGTTTTCAAACTTGTTTGTGACTGTTATTTATCAAAGGGATTTGTCGTTCATTAAAAAGTGTTCAGTTATACAGAAAGGTCACTTTTGAGCGCAATACGTACAGTTCGTAGAATTCTTTCGTGGAAACTGAAGTTATTTTTGTCTTTTAAACTATATTTATGTTTATTTCTTTCATGAAACGTAGTCTTTATGTGAGAAAATCTAATAATAGCATTAAATTCATTTACAAAGTGGACATTGTTATAGGGCAATCTTATTGTATTAGATACTAATAAAATCACCAATCTCGTTCAAGAAAGACAAAGTCTATCCGATCAAATACGTCCAGTACAATAGAGGCTCTCTTAGCCAATAACTTGGTTTATTAATGACGTTGAGTATCATTCAACCGTACTAAAGTACTAAGTAAGTGTATATAAACAAAATAAGGTTGTTAAAGTGTCAGTTGAATAGAACCTCTTGTGCGGATCGGACACAGGGTTTGTCCATTAGCCTGATTACGGTCAAAATGTTCGCCCTCTGGGGAGGCTGCGGCCAACGGTTTCCCTTTCTCTCCGACTGGACGTAACTATTAAATTTCGTCTCTTGATTCTAGATATATAGCTCACATTTAAGATTAAAAGTTAAAGAGATTAAAAACGTTAAGTTTTGCAAAGAATATTTTACATTATTGTCGTTTATTATAAAATGTTTTGGTCTTTGAAGAGCTTTTGATCTTCTTCTTCTCTCGTGTCAGCACGGGCTATACAAAAATAGCTCATGCTGTGATGAAAAGATTAGCCAGTCAGCAAGGTTGGTAGCGGGGCTGACTGCCCAGGGTGCGCCGGACGTACTTAAGTATCGTCACTCGTGGAGGCTCTTTTCATGCACCCCAGAGCTTTTGATAAACTTATTTGTTTAAGATAATATTAGTATAGAAAACAATACTAAGAAAATGATTATTTCTTATCGAAACAAAGATAAAATACGTAATTTAAGCAGGACCGATTTCACAAGCCTTATCTAACACACAGAACAAAGGAGCGATAATATAATAACACTTATTTGAGAACAAACCACCGGATACAATAGAGAACGAACCAACTGTAGATAGAGTGAGCATGATGGAAACCGATAGACGATAATACACATTGAATAGGCCCCAAATGCCTCTTCAGTCTATAGCGCTTGTGTCTTGTCATTACACACTGGCCGAGCACTTCAGTCAGATAAAGACGTACCTATAGGCAGCTAGCCTAGCTAAATTAGTAGCTAGGCACTCAATCACGCTCCAGTTACCTATAATTATCGAATGGCACAACAAATTAAGTGGCTGCCGCATTGCAACCCGTTTGGGACTGATTAAACAATAATTTGCGAGTTTAGCCGAGTGTGATATTTAATAATATTGGATGCGAAATTATCGTTGATTTTGAAATTATGAGGATGTGTGTCACGATATACAAGGTTAATCGGAAAGGGTGTCAAAGAACCCATAATAATAAATAACTTTTGTTCTACAACTTTTGCCAGAAGTCAATAAGTATATATTACAAGTGTTCACAGTTTTTATAAAAAAATGCATGGGATGCATGAAAAGAGCCTCCGCGAGTGACGATACTTCAGTACGTCCGACGCTCCCTGGGCAGTCAGCCTCGCTACCATCCTTGCTGACTGGCTTATCTTTTCACCACGGCATGAGCTATTCTTGTATAGCTCGTGCCTACACGATATAAAAAAAAAACAAAAAAACGCTAAAATCTGTCTATCCTCAGCCACGATCAGCTGTTTACATTTAAGTCATATTTGGGGTCACGGATTAGAAGCTCGATTATTTGAATTCGGAACTAAAACAAGCATGAATAATTTTTGAAAAACTAAATTAAAATAATATTGCATGGAAATAAAAATCGCTTTAGTCATCAGTGATATTATAAGTGGCCCGCGGTTTAATACCCCTTTCCAACTAAACTTATATACTAGGCATTTTCTAGACTTTCTAAACTTTGATTATTCATTATTGAATTTCTCGCTATGAAAAACTTTCGCTTTATTCTGTGGCGCTCCAAAATTGTTAATTGGTCTAGCCAATCGTAATATCAAAGCTGTCAGCTTCACAGTTAATTTCAAAACCAGTACCGATACGATTTCCTTTTGATCAATTTTGATTAAAGAATAAGTTATTGATACAATAATGGTGATCCAGTTATTTCAATTATTTTCTGCTGTACAAAGGCTTCTTGCTAATAATGACGTTGAGGCTCTTATTATGTCCAATGGTCAAACAAAATATGCTTAAGTTTGTGAGAAAAAAGAGCAGAACTTAAAACTAAAATAAAAGAAAAGAGGGTAGATATTGTAAACTTGATATTTTTACGAAGAAATCAAGTGAAGAGATAAAATAACAAATAAAATCTCATCAACGTTCCTAAAATTAAAGGATTTGAAGAGATAAAATAACAAATAAAATCTCATCAACGTTCCTAAAATTAATTACGTCATTACAGACAGACGTGTTTGATGTTAATGGGCCCTAAACTGTTGCCTTAAAGAACTTTCTATGAACTATGATCCTAATCAATCACGGAAAAAATGTGAACCAAGAATCAATAAACTGTTCATACTACACCTACCTAAATATAAAAAAAACAATCCGTTATAATCAACCGTTGCTATATAAGTCATTTTTCCCAACTGTTGACATGTTAAAAAGTAAAAAAGCCATTTACGAACACTGCAAAAAGCAATGCCACTGGCACTTTTGACGTTTGACACTTGTTACCGCCATCTTTTTTTGATGGAATCGGTTAATTGGTCAGTGTGGGAATTGTACCGTGAGCTTTGATCTTACTCGTAATGCGTACAGGGAATTGCTATTAGAAGTTTCTAGGTGAACCTGACAGGTTATCAGAAAACCGTACTTTTAGTTAGGTTCCAATTCCAGATTAAGAAGTTCAATCTGATATCCAATTATACTTATCATTTCGCTTATAGACTGCCCCATTAGTATTGTGGTTGCAAGAGATGCTTTTGAACTTGAATTCCTGGCTTCAAATACCAAGCCAAGTGCTATTATAGGGTTTAATAGCCCAGATTTTTTCCTGATAAATGGTCGAACTCTCGTTAGTACATGGGACTGAAACAAAAGTACACCTTTGCCCGCCTTCGGGGCAGATAGGTGTAAAGCGTAATTTAATAAGTCTTAAAAAAGGTTCCGTGGGTGTAAAAAATAATAATTCACACACACAAACACCCAGATCCTGAACAATTATCTGTAGACCAAAAAAATGTAATCAAATTATTCTTTAATTTGCATGAAAAGTAATAAAATTAACGCGAATTTCGAAAAGTTGTTTTCCGAAAATTGTTCAATTTTCGATACCGAATATCCTCACAAAATTTTAGAGTTCTCTTTTTAACAATTTGTATTTGGTCCGTACGGGAATCGAACCGGCGATCAGTCAAGTTTATTTTCGTTCCATATTTCATTTAACTATTTACAAACGTACCGAAACAGTAAGTTCAACACGATATTACAAAATCCAGACAAATTACTCTTCTTTCTAGTAATATTGGAACGTCTCCCTATATTTCTATTAGCTTGAAGAACAAGTGAAATTTTGTTCGACACAAATTTACTGCAGTTCATAAGGAACCGGGTGAGCGATGTCTGTCATTACTCATGGGCGTGCCTCGAGCACATTCTTTACTTCTGTTGCCTATTTTATGCCATATATGTATGTACCTAGTTTATATTCCCTATGAGGTCAGTCTGACTGATGCCTGTTCTTGTTTACAAGGTCCAATGAAATGGGACGCCATGTTTCAACGTCTTCCAAATGTTGGCCCGAAAAATTCGGGAATTAACCACGGAAATGATAATAAACTGACATTATGTTTTTTGTTTTATGTAAGTCATTTCTAGCATCAAACAAGACATTTCAGTTTCAAATTGAAATAACTTGTCAGTGTTTTTTTTACAAAATTCAAAATTTAATATCCATTCTACTTGATTCAATAACGGTAACAATGGAATAGTTTAACTATTAGTCCCGCCTTTAGCTTAGTAATTAATTAGGTATCGGCTGAGTTTGTTTGATTTCAGCGTGGTTTTATTAATTAAACTCTATCTGTTAAGCTGGTAGTTAATCTAAGACACCACTGTCATATGGTGAAGGAAAACATCGTGAGGAAACCTGGACTTAATGGTCTAAAATCACCAAGTAGCAGTGATCGTGCCAAGCGTGGTAATCAATGTTTGTTCCTTCTCCGTGTGAGAAGAGGCCTTTGCACAACAGAGTCAGTTACAGGCGGATTTATTTATATTTATAATTTGGTACAAACCAACCTGAAATAGGGGCAAATCTATACAAATAAAAAGAAAAGTCCTGACTGACTGACTGACTCATCAACGCCCAGCCCAAACCCTAGGACCTAGAAAGCTGAAATTTTGCAAAGAGGTTTCTTTTATAATGTAGACAAGGAATAAGGAAGGATTTTTCGAAATTCAACCCCTAAAGGACTTAACATGAATAGGGGATGAAAGTTTGTATGGAAAATCGTCACATAACGGATTCAAAATTTCACGCAAGCGAAGCTGCGGCCAAAAGCTAGTATTTGAGTAATATGCCGTTTTACTTTAATACCCAAGCTTTTTGATATATTACGTACTAGTTGTTGCCCGCGGTTTCACTTGCATCATAGGGAAATTACTTCATGTTCCCTATCTGTGTACCAAATTCACCCGAAGGCGTTTTGCGTAATTCAGTTACAAACACCCAAACTCACAAACTTTCACGTTTATAATTATAATATAATAGTGTGATACTATTATTATAATAGTGTGATATTATACAACGTGTAACATAATAAACGTAAACTCTGAAAGTAGTTTGTTAAGAATCGGCAACTGTATCGATGTCAAGCATTTTTATTGTGTAATTTTCTTATTTTATCATGCTTTTTACGTTTGAATATTGAGCTTTATGTCAAGGTCATAAGACTGAATTTTAAATGCAGTTAACAATTAAAACTAATACTATTTTCTTCAATAAACAATGTCAATTGCAGTTGGGTAATATGATTATCTGAATATTCTAATTGAGGTGATTGAATGTTTGCGTTATTCCTGCAACATGTTGTATTGATTTGTATGGAATTAATTAAAAGTAAAACTTTCACATAATATACGTAGTGTATGTATGTATGTAATCCTGATCTCATCAGGACAAGCTACCCTGCCAGTCATTAATTACATAACTCCAACCCGGACAAAAACTTGATAATTGCCTTCATTACCCTTTCGAGAACACTCCAGTGAAACTAGCACATTAGCAACGAGTATGCGAACGTTTGTTTCATAAAATATTTCTGAACCGAATCACGGACAAAGTAAGCGATACGATTCTAGCGGGAACTCTATGAATAAAATTATCATTTTGCAGAATTGATTCTGGAACACAGTAAAATACTCGTTCTATACAGCCTGCTTATGAGTATCTATCCGTTTGACTTCGGTATTATTTTATGCAATTGGTACACAGCCGTATGTATTTTGAATTGGATTGTATAATTAATTGTACAGCCCCGTTTAGTTAGGTAATCAGCTGTGATGTTGTTCTTAACGGTTGTTCATTTTGTATTTATATTAAATGATTGGTTTGATTATGCGTCCTGTATCCATGTTAATTAATTGTTATTTTATCGCTGTATACGCAAATACACAATGCAGAAATGTGTATATGTATAATGTGTTTGATACCGACTTTTTGCATTGCCAAATGGTTAAGTGACTACTTTAAACCATCTGGCAAACCTAGAAGTTGGTTAGAATAAATGAAAAGCAACGTTTTTTTTTAATTTGGCCTGGTCTTTTTTTTAAATGAAATAGTTGAAGGAAATTTTCAGCTTGCAAATAAAAACTAATTGAAGCCTTTAGAACTCTTAGATCCAAAGAATTTTTAATAAACACCCAAATTACTGAGCAGTAAAAATCAAAATGGCTGCCATTCGGGGAGGAGCTGGTATTGCAAAAAGGGGCATTATTGTCGATAAAATTAAATGTTTAACATGTCGTTAAGTATTGCAATACCAAACACACTGTATGTACCATCAATACCTCATCTGCGATTGCATCAATACCGTCATCGTATTGAATAAAATAAATAAATACATACTTCCATCAATTTTATATTAAGGTTGCCTTTGTATTTCTGTTAACAAAAAAAAACAAAAGCCGTTCCCCATAAATAAATTCACTTACAGTTAAAAATATCATCTGTCACGGGAATCAAAAGTTGACTACAATAAATTCTAACCTCAGAATCAAATAACATTTTCAATTTCACCGGATACGAGGCGTGTTGATCGACAAACAGTAGGATTGACTGAGTTTCGCCCGCCAACCCGGTAGGTATATTCGACAGCTTGAAAATTGCCATCATATTTCAATGTCAAACGTGCCGAGCCGAATAACTTCCTTAGGTATTACACTCTAACTTTATGCGAGGAAATCAGTCACGGATGTAAACAACAAGTACGTAAGTTCTTAATAGTGGCGCACACTTATATCAATTGCCGGATTATGTTATAATTACTGTTGATAACGGTTGATGACGTGTAATTGTTAGGTATAACTAATTAATTGGGTAATGAAGATGAAATTACCTAACTTTAACGTTATCCAGTTATGGGAAAAATAAATTGTATTTTACGTCATGTTTGGCTTCATTAGTTACGATAGACTACCAGCCATTGTTAAAGAATATTAGAAAAATGTTTAATAATCTCCGGCTCCGTATCGCCCGTAGCAAAAAATAGAAGCCACAGCATGCAGACTCAATTTTCCTTCATCGTATTAATATGCAAACGAAGGGCGACTTTTATTTATTGGACAATTTTCAAGATAATAACATGTGTTGAGCTCGATAGCAGAAAGTTTTGGATAAAAGAATGACGAAAACATTTTATCAACATAAATATTATGTAGGAGATATTCAATCTTGTCATGAATCTCTAAAAAATCTTCAAACAAAAATACTTGTTCGTTTTATTTGACATGAAAATATATTTTTAAAATTCAGTACACGTCTATGTCTGGCAAAAGACTGCATTTTAATATAACTTTTATCTTAATCTCCAGCTTGCACTTTGTTAAAGGAGTGCCGAGAAATAAACGGTTATCATCTCAAGATTCTCCGAAGCAAGCTTTAGAAGCACGACGTTCTATTTCATACCAGCTACGTCAAACGGCTGGCAAGGCAAATCAGTACAATATCATTAAACAGATGGGTTAGATCTTATGCCTTGAAGAGAATATTATGCTATCGGACGAGAATGACGTCACTTTGTGGCTCTAATGTCTGAAACACTGGGGAGGTCTGGACAAAAGGCTTACTAAGTCTAACTAGAATATTCGAGCAGCTGGAATTACGTTTGGTAATGTTTACATCTTCTCTAATACCTACTAGGATACGTAGCAAAACACAACATCACGAACTACAACGTTATTTTTTTGTACAGTTAGCAATAGAGTTAGGCATACAGGCAAAGAACAGATACACAATTGTGTATATTTTGTTGTTGTAAATACACTACGCAAACGACTGTAATTGTGAGCGTACCTAATACTTTTATACAACTTTAATTTTGGTATATACAAAAACCGAGACACCATAACAAGGTTTTTATCAGAACTGCCTGAATGTGTGTTTTTTTTAATAAATATTCAAGATACACCTTAGTTTATGTCGCGTTAAGTTCCCTAGTAAAATGTGAAATGCCTGAGATGTGCTATGCAGGGGTTGTCTAATACATGGAAACTGACCGAGTGGACCGTCTCAAGCCTCAAGATGTCTATTCCCGTCCACTGTTATGCGTAGAAACCTATTGAAAGAGAACTTTGTGAAAAAAAAGGAAAAATCTAATTTGGTGTAAAACTATGTCAATTGATTCTCCTGGTGATTCTGAACAAACTAGTTTCAGGATTAGTGTATACTAAAACTAAACTTGTATACGTAAAACACGCTCAGAAAAGCGATGGCTATGACTTAGCCGCTGACCACGAGCATAACTCTGTTAAAATACGAATGTAACTAGTTGCCTGTATACTTATTTATTTGGTGGGCTGTACACATGAATAGACCTCATCACATTGACGGTGGTCTAGTGATTGCTCCTTCTGTGTAAAAACACAAACCAAACAAACGTTACAGAACCGTAGTTGTTGCTCGTAAGCCAGTCTTAGCGCCTCAAGCAAGTTGTGAAAGCGATATTTTAGCAGATTGTCACTACATAAGTCCTATTGTGGTCTCGAAAACATAATATACGACGTCTGTGTGTGGCTTCAAGTAGAACCGTTTGGCTTGCGTCGGTAATACGTGACTATATTTACACTTTCATTATTATTTAAGGATTGTCGCGTCCTAATCGGCTAGATTCCATTTTGGTAACTTAATTTTTACAAAAACGAACGTAATGAAATTAAATTGTAAATGGAATGATGTTATTTTAGGATGTTAGTGAAGTGGGATGTAGCCTCATTGTCGCGTCTGATTGAAGAAAATTTATAGTCTAATTGCGTCACACTATCGAAAACAACATTCTAATTACAGAAAACACTGGTAATCGCTGTAGCTTTGATTTTGACAGATCAACAATTTCAATAGCAACATAGTATTAACAATCTGACTTCTCCACGACTATGTAATACGCAATGAATATTGTTTTCTTGTCAAAAACAAAGCTTTTACGAGTGTGTTGCGAAATTCGAATGCTGGATTGCTATTACCTTGACAGCTTAACAATTACAATTATGCTGCTGGCCATGTGCTCAGTAGCTAAGATTCGACTTTCATGAGGCGACTGCTGGCGGCCCTTAGCAATTCTTGGAGATCAAATTTTTTTTGTAGGTACTACTTCATTATTATGTGAAGCCTAAATAGAGATGTAGGATATATATACTATATACAACGTGTTACATAATTCCCCTTAAAAAAGAAAATGTCATAAAATAAAATCATCACTAAAAAGCAATCCTGAAAACATAAAACCAAAGAGTAGACTACCCAGAAAGTTATTTACATTCTTACCTAATTTCCTCAGAGAGGTAAATGACAACAACCATAAAAGACTACTCGATTAATATTTTAATTTTAAGGGGAATTATGTAACACGTTGTATACAAGGGTAGTCAGAAAGGGGGTACTAATCCGAAAGGATGTAAAAGTACCTATAATAATGAGTAACTTTTGTTCTACCACTTTCCCCAAAAGTTAATAGTTTAAGAGAAATAGCTGTTCAAAAATTACATTGCTGAAATCTATCTATCCTATGCTATAGCTATGATCAGCTGTGTATACATTTTAGATCATTATTTGGGGTCACGAATTAGAAGCTCCATTTTCTGAATTCGTAACAAAAGTAGTGCCGAAGAATTTTTAAAAAACTATCTGTTTTTTTTACGTGGCAATAAAAATGATGGAATTTTGAAATTTTAACACTTGCTTTAAAACCGTCATCAGTGATACTTTAAGTGGTCCGCGGATTAGAACCCCCTTTCCGACTAAACTTGTATAGGAGAATAGAGATGGATACCTTGGCCTTTATTACAAGTATTCAGGCCTAATAAGCTTACCTAGCTTATTAGGCCTGAATACTTGTAGCCAAATATATGGATGTTTGATACTCGTATATATTCAGTGTACATAGTTATTCATCTATTTATTTCTTCATTGGCACACAAAACAGAACACAGTCAATACATTGTATAAAAGAGTGATAAAGTTACAATAATTAAACTCAAAATACAAGAATCTGGCTATAAATTAACTATACAGCTCGTTCTTTATCAACATACAGTCAGCCTTAGTTCCGTAAAAATAAAATTCCTACGAAAATACGCCACCACAACATGGTGCCGCTAACAGTGTATAAATTAAAAGTGGGACATTAACAGTTACTATATAAATACTTAAACTATTCTCGGTAAAGTAGCCTAGATGCTCCTGCAAATTAGTTATGCTGCCACGGCCCAGAATCTCCCGCCTACTCGACACGCCTGTAGCAACGAGCACTTTTCAAATTAAATTTACATGATTACTGTTAAACATTTTTATTTTATTATATATAACAGTTTTTTTTGAGGAGCTCGTGCCTAAATAATTACAGCCGCATAGACCGATCTTCCAGGTTCAGCTACGCTTGCCGAGGTTGGTCTGTGGATGGGTGACCATTTACCATAGCGTTTAGGAGTTTCCTCCGTGCCTCGGAAAGCACGTAAAGCCGTTGGTCCTGGCTGTCATTTGTAGATCTTTGACAGTCGTTACTGTTGGTCAGAAGCCAGAAAGTCTGACAACCAGTCTTACCAAGAGTATCGTATTACCCAGTTACTGGGTTGTGGAGGTCTGATAGGCAGTCGCTCCATGTAAAATACTGATATTCAGCTGCATCTGGTTCGACTGGAAGCCGACCCCAACATAGTTGGGAAAAAGGCTAGGCAGATTGATTTGACTGTTAAACATTTTTGAAAATAAATGTGAAACGATTATGTAGTGATAGTGGGATATTATACTGATTATACGTAGGTGATGAAATAAATAATGAGTGATCGCGTGGAATAAGTAATAACTATAATCCACGGCTTGATTATGGAAATGACAGAATGGACTAAAATGGCAACAACTATCATGATTATGATTATTTACGGTTTACTCACGCGCATTTTTCGGGATCAACTCGCGACCTCGCCGCGTGTTCAGCTCATGAATAAGGGCTCCGTTTGGGTCCGAAACTAGTCGGGCAACCCCGAAAATGTACACGAGTATCCCGTAAACGTGCCTCACGACGAGAATGTGTCTCACGAAAGTTATAATACAAAAACTATCATGATACAAACATTGACACTATAGAATACTAGTGTAGGGGTAAGCACAAAATGCAGGATTACTCTCCGTGCTCGGTGCAGGTACCTCGCTAACGATGTGCGCGTACTCCGATATCCGGTTTCATTGCGGAAGTTGCGTGTCCAGTGTCGAGGGTCACCAATGTAGGGGTAAGCACAAAATGCAGGATTACTCAGTGATAGTCACATGTTAAGATATATAACTTTACTGGTACCAGCTTACATATTACAATATAATAATTACGACCTAACTATACGGTTGCGGGGAGACGACTGCTGCGCCGCGCTAATACAATGGTGCGCATGAGTATTACAAAACTTATGCGTCAGCAGTGTCGCTACACTAGTCACTACATAGTATAAAACAAAGTCGCTTCCCGCTGTCTGTCCCTATGTATGCTTAGATCTTTAAAACTAGGCAAAGGATTTTGATGCGGTTTTTTTAATAGATAGAGTGATTCAAGAAGAAGTATACATTGCACCCGGGCGAAGCTGGGGCGAGTCGCTAGTAATATTATAATTGTGAAAGTTTGGATATTGAGTTTGTTATTTTGAATGTTCTTTAACCAAGCACTTCACTTTTTAAAACACCAATATTTGGATGTGGCACACAGGTAGAACATTATCTGGATTAGGATACGGGTTATTTTTTATCCGGGTACATGAAGTAGTTTTCGAAGTCGTGATAAACGGATTCCACTATCTAAACTCAGCTTGAGTTCAGATTGTTGATTTTCGGTTTTTCAAAAGACCCTTTGAATGTCACTTGTTAGCCCCCATAGAGTGCATAAAAAGAATCTTTATGAATACGATAATTAATTACGTCCGGCGCACCTCAGCGACCTTGCTGACTGGCTAATCTTTTCACCACGGCATGATCTATTCTCGTATAACTCGTGCTGACACGAAAGAGAGAGCCCACCACTATGCCTTTTCCCATGGAGGCAAGCAAAATCTAATAAAGGCAATACTACGTTACTCAGAAAGGGGGCACTAATCCAAAAGAGTGTTAAAGTACCCATAATAATGAGTACCTTTTGTTCTAAAACTTTCCCCATAGTTTAAGAGAAATAGGTAACTGTTTAAAAATTCAAATAAAAAATAAACTTTAAAAAAAAGTAAAAACCGACTTCAAAGAAATACTAAAAGGAGTAAAATAATTACCATAATATAAAATTAACAGTTTCAGAAGTCGGTGGCTTCTATTTGCTTCAGTGTAGAGTTGCACCGACTTCTGAAACTGTTAATTTTATATTATGGTAATTATTTTACTCCTTTTAGTATTTCTTTGAAGTCGGTTTTTACTTTTTTTTAAAGTTTATTTTTTATTTAATACGTTTTAGTGTCATAATTTTAACCCCCTCCTTCATAACCCTTCTTTTTGGCATTGACGTAGTCGGGCATAAAAAGTCCTTTCAAATGATACCTTACACGATATAATGAAAACATTCCAAAGGGGGGAGGGGGGGGGGGGGGGGCACGCACCCCCTCCTCTTTTCAAGTAGTCAGTTCCCAACAACAAAGCAATATTAGTAATTTGAGAATTTTGCTTTGATCCGATGAGGAGTTCTGTTCCATATTTCTGAAGTTCATGGTCTAATCATAACAAAATTTAAATGGGACCAATCGGGAAGTATACCCTTTCGAACAAAAAAAGATTTTTTCAAATCGGTTCATAAATGACGGAGATATGAGGTAACAAACATAAAAAAAAAAAAAAAAAAAAATACAACCGAATTGAGAACCTCCTCCTTTTTGAAGTCGGTTAAAAAAAAAATACGCTAAAATCTATCTACCCTGAGCTATGATCAGCTGTGTTTACATTTTAGGTCACGAATTAGAAGCTCCGTTTTCTGAATTCTTAACTAAAGTAGGTACAGAAATAAAAAATATTTTACATGGAAATAAAAATGATCGAATTCTTAAATTTTAACTCTAGCTTTAAAACCGTCAACAGTAATACTTTCAGTAGCCTGCGGATTACGAGTAGTACCCTCTTTCTCACTAACCTTGTATATACTTCTTGTGTTTGTTATACATTTTATGCACGTCTATTTTTCATGTCTAGAGATTTTAAGAGTCTCGGCATCAATTCGCTTTTCTATCATAGAAAATGGCATTTTTTATGAACATGCGTACTTACCACAGAAATCTAAATAATAGATTTCGATTTCGACGATTTCCCCTTTTTGCATCAATTCAGGGGGCCTACCCCGAAAATAGAACTATAAAGTGTCGGCGGAAGGTTCGCACGTTTTCCAACCACGAAAGTATTTCGGATCCGACAGTCGATTCTATTTTCGCAATTTGACATTTTCGCTTTCGTTCACCCTACTCCCAAATACGTGACATCTAGTAGTTCGTTGTTAATAATAATAATAATTTATTTCCCAAAGTATAGTACAAAGTACGAATAACATTTACAGCGTTGTTTGAAAATACTTTACATTTATTTTTATAAGTTCTATGTTCGTCGTCGTTTCGTTACGATCCGAAACTTCGAAATTCGTTTTTCGGAGTAAGCCTCTAGTACGCTTACGCATTCTATAAAATGCTTTTGCAGCTGAACGTACATGATTTCACAGGTGACGTAAATAAGTGCGTCTAAAATCATTAAGTATTTTTGCGAATACATTCTGTTTAATGTGATTAGTTCCGAAATCATATACCTAACCTGTTACAGCCGCAGAAAAATCCCAACAATTGATAAAACCAGGTTAAGATACTTAAATGTGAACTACTACCTTCTGTTGGTTTTTTGAGTGAAGGTAAATGTATTTAAATATTTACAAGGGATAAACTATGGGCTTGTACTTTCGTAAGTGGATCAAATTTGGAATAAATGTTTCTACTTACAGCGACCCTGTCCAAAGCCTTTGAGGTCCCTTGTATGGAAACAAAATCTGAGGTTTTACGATGAAAAGAAGGGAATTGATAAAATTAAGAGTAACATTGTTGAAGTTTTTGTCGTTAAGGGCGGGTTGCGTCTCCTGTTACATATGTAAACGTAAGCGTAAATGAATATTTATCAGAAGCTTTAATTTAAACCTGGCCATAAATACGCATCAATAAGTGTAAATAATATAACATCACGCCTGTATTCCCTGAAGGGTTGAGAGGTATATCGGGTGTAAAAAGACCCTTAACGATAACGAAAACCACATTTTCTACCCATCATTGGGATATTTTTTTTCTAACAGACCATACCTGGGAAATCATTGATTCCGGAGATATTGAAGGTCAAAGTCAACATTTTTTTTAGTTTTTTCCAGAAACGTATTCTAAGTGATAATACAAAACTTTCTTCCAAACAAACCTTATCAAAATTTTCAATTTTTCCTAACAAATTACGCATTTGAAGTTACAAAAACGCAATGAATATCAAACGCACACAACCGCCTTGACTCAGCTGTGTAGCCGCTGCACGACCCACACAGGCACATTCGTTTACGTGCATTACATTACGCGCTACAAAAAAACAGAGTTTTTTTATGCCTAAAAATAAAAGTCGTTTCCCAGCAATTATTTTTGGTCAATGTAATTTAGTTTGATATACAGAGTGCGTAGATTTCGGCTATGTGATGGGTCTTTTTACACCCTGTATAATATTGACGACACGTTTGGTGCAGTGGCTGAGCAATTGGCTTCTGCGCTAGGTACGGGTCGTGGGTTAGATTCCCGCACGGAACAAAAATTTGTATGGCTTACAGATAGTTGTTTCGGGTCTGGACGTTTGTGTATGTTGTGAGATTTGTGTCTGTAAACGCACCCATGATACAGGAGAAATCCAAGAAAGGGATAAAGATTAAAAAAAAAAAGATTGCCGTTATGCCATGTAACAGGGGACAAGCATATTGCCACTAATCGGGTACGAATGCAGACTTCGGGCTGAGAAATTCGACACTGAAAAACCCAATAACCCTTTACCCGACCTGGGGATTGAACCCAGGACCTCACGCTCAGCAGTCGCACTTGCGACCAATATACCAACGAGGCAGTCTAACTAAATAATCGATATTTTTGTTGGTACTGGTCACAGGGATCTGTGCAGGCAAACCATTGACTATAACTAAGAAGCGTCCGATCAAAAGTAAGTACCTAGCTATTTGCGTCATAAATTATTTTTCAGATATGACCAAAATATTGTCGTTGTCGTTAGTAAACAGCTTGTATAGACCAAAATTTTTAAAAAATAAGGATATTTTTCATGGGGAAATAGCCATTTTTGGTGCATTCTGAGATCGGAAATGGTATTGATGTAAAAAAAAGCAAATGGGGTATACAAAGTGGGGATACAACACGTGATACCACGTGGTCTATGATTTGTTCTAGTACCGTAAACAAAAAATCTGTTACTTCCAAGAAAATTTTTGGTCGCATGAATTTTCAATTTCACTCATTCATGTAGATGAAGGGCCATTGAAGTGGAAACTTATGTAAACTATATCTGTTCTACACGTGTAATTATAGATAGTTTTGGTTTAAACAGATTTACATAACTTCCCGTACAGATCTTGATATTCGTAAAATTATTAAATCGTACGAATATTCCTGTGACTAAACTATTGAATGTACATAATTGATTATTTGAGTTCTACCCGTGACCGCGGCCGGTGCAATTCGGCCGAAACGTCGGGATAAAAGGTATTGTGTGCCTCTTAAAGTTTTTTACGCGAGTAGACTCGATCTATACTCTTATAATATTTGTTTTCGGTCGTAAAAACCATAATAGGATACGTGGTATTGTTTAATGTTGTATCGTCATCCCCACTTTTTATAAAAAAATAATAATTGGAAAATGTTATTAACGACTTCTGATCAGACACTCCTCAACTGTAATGCAAACGCTATGTGTACGTGTAGCTTCAAAGAGACGTCAAGACACTCAGTATAAAGCCTGACTTCGACTTCAGCCGAAACGCGCCGAATCGAGTCGAGTCGCATTAGTTCCGTGTGAAGACGAATCGAGACGAAACGGTCAGTAATCGCAAGTCGTTAAAACAGAAATTCGCGTGACAACAAACGCGCGCGAGTGATGCGACTCGGCGCGTCTCGGCTCGTCGCTAATCGACGCAGTTTTATAGTAAATTTAAAGGAGCCTAGTGAAGGCTAGGCTTTACAGATACTTATTGACATTACGTAGCTGCTAGCCGTACTAATTTCAACTGTCAAATAACGAACGTAATTGCGATAACTAGTTCTTTGAAGTAACCTGCCCTTAACTCGAATAAAATAAAAGGTGAGCTACATTTAAACGAGAAGAAGGCTGACAGCTCAAAGTAAAATCTGGCTAATATAAAGAGGGAATTCAGGCGTGACGTTAGTTGGGTCCTAGTACAAACGGCGGGATATCCCTGAGTGAAATAATAAATCATTCACAGTCCAGGCTGTTCGGCTTTGGAATGCTTTGCCAGTTATAGTTAGACGTGCGCAATCCTTGGCAACTTTCAAGAGACTCGTCAAGGATCACTACCTATCGATATAGTTATGTTTGCATCTTTATATATATTTATTTATTGTCTGTTTATATTACGTATTACATACACATTACACAATATATATATTGTATATAGTATTTATTTGTGTTTTTAGGTTTATTTAAAGCACTTAATTTAATGTCTCCTTATTTATTGTTACACCGAGAACTACCCCTCTCTTTTGTTTCTTGCACTTCATGTCCATCCAAAGGTTGTCTGGAAGAAATCGCCTAGTGCGATAAGACCGCCCATTGTACATCTCTATTTTTATAGTAATGTTTCTTGTTTGTTTTGTGTACAATAAAGAGTATTGTATTGAAATACTATTCTAGAAAATCACTAACATTATTTTGAACTTAGCTTGAATCGTCTTTAAGGTCTCCTTTGAAATCAACAGTAAGACAAAGGGTTCCTTTATATTTATGACAGTGTTTATTTAGTAAATCTGGTTATGATATACTGTGGCCTACATACCATTGTTCGCTAGACTGCTCTGAATAGTATTGTTTTAAATACAATTTTGTGGAAACTTTTGGTTTATGTTTATTTTTCATCAAATACAAAGTTGTTTATCATGAACAAAGAGTATCCAACCTAACAACTAGCTGTTTATTATAATAAAAACATCTCATGAGTATGAACTATTGCTTTTAAATAAAGCTTCTTACTTCGGTCCAGTGTACTTAATGTGACCATACGTCTTGGTTTTAGCGGGACAGTCCCTATTTTGAGCTGTGTCTCGCTGTACCCAAAAACACAAAAATGTTCCGCTTTGAAAAAAGTCGACCAGTAGCAATGAATTCAATACAAAAAGGGCGCGTATTTAGTATTTATTAATCGCATCAGAAAATCGAGTGTCAACGCTCAAACGGTGGCGTGATGCGCCGTGTGACGGGTCATGGCAGATGTGCTCATCTGAAATATATAGAAAACCAGCCCACACGGGATTAGATTTTAATTTTTCTATTTTTAATATGAAAGGGTAGTCGGAAAGGGATACTAATCCGAAAGGGTGTTGAAGTACCCATAATAATGAATATCTTTTGTTATATAGCTTTCCCTTAGAAGTCAAATCATAAATAGTCAAATATTTAGGAGAAATAGCTGTTCAAGGAATTCATAAAAATACGCTAAAATCTATCTACCCTCGGTTATGATCAGCTGTGTTTACATTTTACGTCGTATTTGGGATCACAGATTAGAAGCTCTATTTTATGAATTCGTAACTAAAGCAGGTATAAAGGATTATAGAAAAAAAAAAATTTTTCTTCGAAAAAATCGAATTTTGTAACTTTATAAGCGATTACGCACTGTCCGAATCCGTGAAAATATTGATCTAGAGTAAAAATCTCGGACCGGATTCGGTTATCGCTTACGCACTTATCCGATCTCTGATCCAAATTTAAACAATTCAGGGAAATTTTCTTCCGAATTAGAAACTCACGGATGACGGATAGAAATTGGATGATGGATGCCGGATGTAGTGCGTAAACTACCATACAAATAGTACTACGGCTACTTCGGTCCGTCAATTGTTCTTCCGAATTAGAAACTCACGGATGACGGATAGAAATCGGATGACGGATGCCGGATGTAGTGCGTAAACTACCATACAAATAGTTCTATGGCTACTTCGGAACGTATTTTCACGGATTCGGATCGGATGCAGTGCGTAACCGCTGTAACACTCGCTTTAAAACAGTCATCAGTGATACTATAAATGGCTCGCAGATTAGTAGCCCCTTTCCGACTAACCTTGTATAAACATTAAACTTCGTTAAGTAGTTTTATTCTTGTAAAAATAATAAAAATTTACAGGCGTCCCGTTCTGAGAAAAAAAAATATGGTCACGTTAACTATATTGCGGGTCAGTCCAAAGGCGACAGTCACCCAGACCGGGAGCTCTAAGTAGTGAAGCATAACGAATATGGGATCCTTTACTGTAGAACACTATAGTCCTTAAAATATAGCTTGATTAGAATGACAGATGTCAGCAAAAGTAACGACGTAACTTTGGAGTTACGTCGAACGGGTGACATAAAATGGCAAACGAAAAATCATTCATATCTAGCATGCTAGCATTTTTTATAAATATAGTGCTTCCCTATAATTCAAAATATTATATAAAATCAGCTTGAAAACTAAAATAACTCTAATATAAATCAATATCTACAACGTTCTTCAAAAGTTATGTCTTATTGCAAAAATGTTAGAAATGGGACACAACGATAAATGTAAATCGATTGAATAAAATAATAATTGCGTTTGCGTTTTTAAAATTTTATGGGATGATATTAAATAATTATACCTACTTCGTACAATATTAAAAAGGTCTTTAAAAGTTTTAAATTTATTTTTTTAGTTAAAAACTATTGCGGTTATGCGGGTTTTCGGGTATGCTGATGCTCAAGATGAGGTCAAAACTCAAATTTAAAATGGCAGCCATGAAAATTTGCAAATTAGTCGTCATGGGTGTCAATTTCACAGTTTTCCGGTGTGCTGATGCTGAAAATAAGGTCAAAAACCAAATCCAATATGGCGGCCACGAAAATATACAAATTATACGTATTATGTTTATTTTTAATTATTTATATCGATTTGATCAGTCCATTCCCAGCACTAGTCACACTAGTTTGGCAGCTGTCATTCTAATCAAGCTATATTTTAAGAACTATAGCTACGCAGCAATCCTAGTGACGTGCATCAAATTAGGTTTTTAATCATAAATCTTAAGTGCTAATTAGCCACAATATCGAATAAATTTGAGTTAGCTTGCAAATATTAGATTAATGGATGGATCTGAAAGCCGTTAGGTACTTATGTAACACGTTGTATAATACAAAGCACTTGTTGTAACCTGATCTGAACTTCGATATTTAAATCGATTCGATTTCTAGATAAAATAAAAATCTGACTATCAAATTCAAAGCCGTTTGATTGAATTGATGAAAAGCTATTTCATGCAAGGGTATTTTATCAAAATTCAGTTTTATAGAAGGGTAACGTAATTGACGTACAATTGACTCGTGTTATTGAATTGAATATCACATAACTATTCTATTCTAGGCTTCTTCGACTATTTTCTCATTGTTGATAAACTCATAGATATGATAAGGGTACTTATATATGATAGGTCTCGTGTAGTGCCGGACTTAAAGAACAGCACTACCCCATCTCTTCCTGTGGGTGTCGTAAAAGGCGACTTAGGGATTCTCTAGAAGATGGGCAGCAGCGTTCTCTGAGTACTTTAACAACCATACTGCGATCGCCTACCCGCCTGCCAAGCGTGGTGATTACGGCAAACCCAGGGGGGGTTTGGGGGAGGCCTATGTCCAGCAGTGGACGTCCTTCGGCTGAATGATGATGATGAATGAGATTTCATATGTGGTATATAACATAACATCACGCCTGTAATCCCCAAAGGGTTGGGCAGAGGTACACCTCTGCGAAATGAGAAATGAGAAACGGCGAAATGACGGTGTACTATACATAGTACACCCTCATTTCGCCGTTATGTCTAAGTCTCATATAATAGGGGGCGAGCCTATTGCCATCAACTGGGCACAAATCCAGACTCGGCTACTGAGAAATTCCACACGGAAAAATCCAATAACACTTTTCCCGACCTGGGACTATAACCCAGGACCTCACGGCAACAGTCACGCTTGCGACCACTAGACCAACGAAGCGGAAATATGTGGTACCTACAAATGATTTATGAATAAACTGCGATAAAACCGTTTGCCATATGATATCATTCTAAAATCCGAATTCCACCAGATTTTAGGACGTCTTAAAATGAACAACGGCAGTACTTTAATCCCCCGAGGCTTACAATATCCGCTCATAATTTATCCTTACGAAAGGAGGTACTTTATTTCAATCTCACCCATCTTATTTTTGGAATTACCTGTACCTATGTGATATTAAAGCGCGGACTACGCTATAATATATAGCAAATATTGTATAGCACAACGATATCGCTCAGCATACATTTTCTATGGACACGTTCACGCAACGCAAATATGGTATAAAGTACGGGCTTGCTGTACGCGATAAACTTGAGCGATTCTCAGAGCTATATCGTACGATTTTCCGGTCACCGCCCCACCTCACTTCTACCCCGTCCGTTGCCCGACGGATCGCCGTCATTTAAATTGCTATACATCGTATACGGGCTTGCGATATACCGTGTAGTGTGAACTTCATGCTATACACCGTGGGCCCGAGGTAACCGAAAGATTTTAACCACGCCTTTCTGATGGTATTATGAGTCAATAATGTTATATCAACGAAAGTCCAATTCAGTCATTTTTTTTTTCTTTAGGTACTTTGTAAATCACTTAACTTTAGTACTTCCTTGTTAACAATACCTTAGGTTGAATTGGCAACATTTATAAATTATCGTGTGAGTGGATAAGAAACTTTTCACTTCACAACACTCCCCGACAAATAAGACATACGGCGAGAGGGGTGTGGTATAACAAAAGTCGCAACGCCGCGTTTATAGGACTTGTTACCATAGATATGTGAATTTTCGTAAATAATGAATATTTCGAAAATTAAGCTGTATTCAACAAACTATATCCTAGGTTTTCTTCTCCAATTAGGCATCGGAATCGAAGGTTAAAATCTTTCGGGTACCTCGGGCCCACGGGGTATAGCGTAATAGTATAGCGTAGTCTGAACTACGCTTAAGTGTAATACGTGTTCACGTTATTGCATCTGGTTACCTGTCGCTTAGGATTTGTAATAAAATCTAAGTAAGTGGATATCGTAAAGCTTATGAGTTTGCCGTAGGACGCAATATCACGCTACGAGACGCCCTTTGCCGTACATCTAGTGGTACGTGAAATCTTGTTATTCGTAGGAAGCTGAGTTCTATACAAAATTATAATAAAACGTTATTTCAGTGAGCTTGTAAGCCGTAAGATATACAAAGTACTACAAAATACATTTACTAGTGTACGAGGCTTTGGCTTATAGAACTAGGTTTTATAAACATCGATGGCGGCAAAAAATCACTCCTGTATTGTATATTTTATAGATAAAGCTTTTAGTCACTGTATATGGAAAAACAAAAGGTAAGAAAAGCTACTTGTATGCCTACTAGAATTGTTTAAAAGTTGATATAACTTACCACCACTCTTTACCTGTAAGCATAAGGTGTCTTGAAAAGCGTATGGTACGCATGAGTGGTATGTTTAGCAGGCAGCTTACCAATGGTAGCATTTTTTTTTGCAAAACTGGGTTTATAAATAGACTGCGAAGCAAATTTTACTTGTAATACCTCTGGTTTCTGATTTGAGAATTCGAGATAAGCAAATACTTAAGTAACATTTGAGTATGGAGTTGTCAAAAAAATTACGGATTTTAAAGCGTTTTTTTGACAACTTTGTACTCAAATAAGACTTAAGTATTAAGTATTTGCTTATCCCGAATTCTCAAATCAGAAACCGGAGGATAGTTACTATACCCTTTTCTACGTAAGCTTAATCCTGACGTTTTTCTTCAAAACGTTACCATACAAAGAATCCTAATCCTATCCTAACTAATATTATAAATGAGAAAGTAAGTTTGTTTGTTTGTAACCTTTTCACGTTTAAACCACTGAACCGATCATCCTGAAATTTTGCATATACGTTATCAGGTGTACAGAGACGGACATGTCGTACTTTTCATCACGAAAAAAAGTACTGTTCCTGAGGAAAATCACAATAACGATAATAGATGACGCCATGTGTATTTCGAATCTTATTTGAATTATATTAGAATTAGAAACTTTAGTAGTGTGTTAAGAGTTTTTTGAGCTTAATTAACGCGAACGAAGCCGCGGGCAAAAGCTAGTATCAAACATTTTAGAAAACAAAACATGGATAATACGACTATTTTACGGTTTTTGATGATTACCTTTTTTCGATAACATTCTCCTTACGGCTATAATTTACGAAATGACCACTATGTCAGTACTCATCTTTCGTTGAACAAAGTTTAACGTATGGGAAGATCTACTATGCAAAACTATGAGGTCTTTGTTTCATAACGACGACACGTTTGGTGCAGTGGCTAAGCGATTGGCTTCTGCGCTACGGGTCGTGGGTTCGATTCCCACACGGAACAAAAATTTGTATGGCCTACAGATGGTTGTTTTGGGGTCTGGGTGTTTGTTTGTGAGATTTGTGTCTGTAAACGCACCCACGATACAAGAGAAATCTTAGTGTGGGGCAAAGTTTAAAAAAAAATTAGTCATACAAGAGTTCATTTTAACCAATAATGCTCGGGTAAAATAGGAATCGGCCATGAATCGTTATAAAATAACCCGTGCCACATTCTATGTTCGCTCTACTCAGACTACCGTCAAATTAACTGGTTTTAGTTACAGGCTATTCTGGATTATAAATGGCTAATTGGGATCTGAGAAAGCACTCATATCGTATTTCATGGCCTTCCCAACTAAATGTGAAGGGTCATTCAAACCGCAACGATGCCAAATGTAGTCGGAATTCTCAGCCAAAATGAATTAAAGACAAAACATTCGTAAAATTCAGCGCAATCATTAAAATTGTATAAAATTGTCAAAACTAACAATACTAACCTATTCATCTAAGCACTATTGTTACTAACATTAAAAAAGTACTAACAAAACTATGGACTGAAGTCTGAAATAAACTTTATTTATTATTATTATTTGTATCTCGCTTAAATTCACGGCTCATCTTCCGTGCGGAAGATGTCCGGTCCTTTGGAATGCATACACGGGGACACAGGTCCAACGCGCAGGGGTGCCTTTGAGAACTTTAATCTAAAATGGGGTGGGGCACCAACCCGGGACTATCCACAGCTATTATTATTATTAACCCTAATGAAATAAATAAAAATACAATGGAGTGGATGTTTGTACTCGCAAAAATGCTAAGTTCTGTGTTCAGATTATTACAATTACTACCAAATTCTTTGTCAGTCAAGTGTACCCGTCACTTTGTTCTTGGATAAGCTCACTTAGTTCCGGTTGAGTGTTAGCCATTTTACACAAAACAGGTTTCAAACAACGCTGCCCCTTTTGTTCCGCAACAATGAAAATACTTGAATGTAATAATAATAATAATAATAATAAATTTATTTCAGTTAACTTTACAAACTTCTACAATATATGATCTTACATAGAGGCCTCCTTTTAAGTATGGAAAATACCTGTGCTAGGAGACCCCGCTCTTCTAAAACTAGAAACAATAATAATGTAGGAGTGTAACAAAAGAACATACAAAAGAATTTAAACTTAAATCTAGGAGCATGTGCGTGTGTTCGCGTGTGTGTATGGATGTGTGTGGGTGTGTGTATGCATGTAATTATGTATGTGTGTGTGTAAGTCGCTCATCGGCAAATTTTTATGTGATATTTTGTAAAAGAGTTTCAATGTCGTCATAAGTCTTGTGTTTGAATGTAAACTGAGAGTCTTATCACGGAACCCTTATTTGTTTCTCAAATCACTGTTCTTGACTGTACATGGTGTGTTCTCTTGTTCGTCCACTTTTAGATGACGTCCGATCGTGAAATTGTATGAGATTGTTCTACAAATTGTCTTGCTTGTAACAAACTTGAATATTCTCCTTTGAGCGTACAGTGTATTTCAATCTAGGGCTCCAGTAATGGTAACGCTTTGTTCCCAAGTAAAATAGACTGAATAGATATGAATATTATATTTTAGAGTGAGTATTATGTGAGTAATATTTGGTTTAAACTTTTGATGGTAGAGGTAAGGTAATTATTAACTGAGTTGTGTAACGTAAGCACAAATAACATAAATCTAAATAATAAACCGAAATAAATAAAACACACAATATACATATTTACTCGACAACATATTACTCGATATACTTTGTTGTTTTAGTTCTAGTATCCTTACTTAAAATATTGTGTATTAAGTTAAGAATAACAATATTCAAGAATTAGGTACTATGTACCAAGTAGACACATAAGTAAATTTATAAAATACTTTTCTCTAACTAGAGCCCTCAAATGTTGCAACACCTGGAAAAGGTTGCTAAGTTGTACCCACTCTATTATAATAAGACCTGTATTATTTTACCTTAGTGTGCAAATAAATAGTTTGAGTTTGAACATTGAGTATTTGATGTAACGTGAGACCATTTTCCGTGTTTCCGTAAGAGTGTGAGTTTGTAAAAGTTTAATTAAAGACGTCATACGAATACCTATGACAGTCGTTACTGGTAGTCAAAATCCCGAAGATCTGACAACCTATCTAACCTTAGGATATCGGCATTACCCAGTAACTGGGTAATGGAGATCAGAAGGCAGTCACTCCATGTAAAATACTGGTATTCATCCGCATTTGGTTACACCAGAAGCTGACCCCAACATAGTTGGGAAAAAGGGTAGGCAGAACGATCAAAATAAAAACAATTAACATGCATATTGACGTAGAATCTACGTCACATTGACGTAGAATCTACATCAATGGACATGCACATTCTCTCTCGAAACTTATTAACCTTTAACCTAAGTCCTTTCGCAAAATTTCCCCTTAATCAAAACATCGATGACACTTATGACTAAGAGGCACCTTTGTCTCTTACATAACGCTTCCCGGGTTTGACGCCGAGGGCGCTATCATCGCCACGGATAAGTGAAAGCGCCCATCTCGCCATTGAAGGCCCGCTTACACGAACACCCTTATCACAAACGTATCGGAAACGAGTTTTATATTAGACTATTCGCCGTGGCCGTTGTGTCGTGTACCCTGTTTTGTTGAGTGGCTCTGTGTTGACAATGTTGTTGAATGCATTTACAGGTTCTCACGGTTTATACGTTATTATTTTATAAAGCCTTCTATTACATGGGACTTAAACATAATGGCGAAATGAGGGTGTACTGTCACGTCTGCCTAACCCCTCGGGGAATTTAGGCATCATATTATGTTATTAACCGACTTCAAAAAGGAGGAGGTTCTCAATTCGTCTGAATGTTTTTTTTGTATGTTTGTTACGCGATATCTCCTCCAATTATGAATGGATTTTGATGATTCTTTTTTTGTTTGGTAGATCATACTTCAGATGTGGTCCCATATAAATTTTATCGAAATAAATTGAGCGCTTTTTGAAATAATCAACAAAAACAAAAAAAAAAGTACTTAGATTACGTTTTTGTTTGTGGTTCCCATAAGCAAACGTTTTGATGAGGACTTTCAATCTCTGTTTTAACTGTGATCATAGAAATATTATTTTATAAAGTCCTTTTTGGAAACGTGTTCTTACGTGACCCAAATAAATAGCCTAGACTAATCATTTAAGTTAGAGTGTATCAGTATGGATTTTATAGATCCAATGGATAATACTCCTAATTACCATGAATATACATTATATACGCTTTGTATTAACTGCTCTGTCTATGGTCTTGTGGTCGCAAACGCGACTGCTGAGCGTGACTTCCTTGGTTCTATTACTAGGTTGGGCAAATTGTTATTGGGATTTCTGGGATTGGGATAGTCTGCGCTTTCCTCGCGTCAGCGCTTGTACTAATAATCGAGCTTGTTGACTGATAGCTTTATGAAGCGGCTATACGGTATAAATCAGACATTAATATGTGGACATACTGTACTAGTGGTTACGTCCATCATTAGTCTGGCATTGAATTATAATTGATATGTTATGTAATATTGCCTCGTTGATCTAGCGGTCGAAAGTGTGACTGCTGAGTGTGACTTCCTTGATTCTATTACTAGGTTGGGCAAATTGTTATTGAGATTTTACGTCTGGAAATTCTCAGTAGTAGCCCAGAGTCTGGATTTGTGCAAGGTTGATGGCAATAGGCTCGCCCGCTATTAGATGGGACATAAATTAAGCGGTGAAATGAGGGTGTGCTATGCACCTCTGCCTAACCTTTCGGAGAATACAGGCGTGATGTTATGTAATGTTGTTATTATTGAATCTAAATCATCTCTTACTACTTGTAAATAAATAAATCTCTCAAGTTGTAGCTTGTTCACCATAAAGTAACTTATTAATGTACTTACCGTAACTTATGCCACGTAGTATATTTGTAGTAAAATCTAGTTAACTTGACTTCAACTGGCTCGAATGAAAATCAATATAACGTGTAAGCCCCTTTACCATACTGTACCACTGCCAATATCGGAATTCAATTGTGAATCTGGAGCGCTACAGGCCTCTTGCCTTTGTCAAGTCATAACGGTGTAAATGCCTGGATGACGAAACTATTCTCAAACAATTGACGCCTTTAATACAGCTGACACGTTACGTGTATTCTGGCTGTAAATACATTGAGCGTATCTAAGAGCGGCGGCACACGATGCATTGCGGTGCCGCACCGCAAAGATTTCACCGTATCAGCGGGAACACGAGCGGTGCGGCGCCGCAACGTTGTTATGTCGCAGCGGCGCCGTAGCAGCGTTATGGACAGTCTGTTAAGGACTAATGTTATGAGGTAGTCCATATCAATAACATCTAGGTTGGTACTCATTTTTTAAAACCTCAATCACAACAACAAAAAACTTAGAAAAAAAAATCGAAACGCGCGAGCGTGTGTCCTTCCTTGTGACGGATAAACAACTGCGCGGTGCCGCTCCGACGTCGTAACGCATTCGCCCCTCCCCGCCTCGTCTCGATGGTTGCAAGTCCGGTGCGGCGCCGGAGCGCATCGTGTGACATGCCACAGATATTTCTATGTAAGACGACGCAGCGACACCGCTCTGGCGCCGCACCGCCGCCGCAACGCATCGTGTGCCCCCGCTCTTAGGGAGAAGCCACACGGTGCAGTGCGGCTCCGGCGCGGCGCCTGTGCGGTGCCGCTGTCGCGTAATACATGCAAATTTCCATGCATACCACAAGGTGCGGTGCGGCGCCGCGCCGCTCGCTCGCCGCACTAAGACGAGGGGGGAGGGTGCATGCGCCGGAGCGGCACCGATCCGGCGTCGCAGACCGCTGATGTTTTGACGGAGAGCCGTTCCACACGGTGCGGTGCGCCGCCCCAACGCAGCGCGTGGCTCTTGCGACGCCGCGTACTAAGTGTGCACGCTGATGCGGCAAAATGGTAGCCGTGCGGCGACGCACTGCACCGCACCGCACATTGTGGCTTCTCCCTTACGCGGCTTATGTTTCGTCGCGTTACGTGTATGCATCGCATTACAAAATTCTCCTGCGCGGCCTCACCACGCGTATTTTACGTCGTTACGCCGAGCGTAATAGGGCCTACAAGGCATCGTTCACACCAAACGTATTGTCCGCCGCTGACTGTGAGCACGCGTTACGCAGTTTATCGCTTTTCAATATATATTTAACTTCTTGTTCACACCGAACCGACAATACGCTATTACGTAGTGCGTTGTGACAGTGAGCATACTCACAGTCGGCGACGGACAATACGTTTGGTGTGAACGATGCCGAAGTTTCGTACGCGCGCATTACTGCGCAAGATACGCTAAGGGTAGTATGTAGGTACTGTACTACTATTGTGCATTGCATCGGCATTCCGGACAAGTCTATTGGCATTTCTCGAGTACTATTCTAAAGTCTGGGCAGCTGCTGTTTATTACCTAACAAAAAAAAGCCTATACTGCTTTGCCAGACCAAAAAATCGAACCCGTGTAAGGCAGCCGCATTTACGACCTCTAGATGAATGGCGCAGTTATATACTTTAAAATAATAGCCTTCGGCAGAAATCTACTACGGTACAACCACAATTCGGTAAAAATTCCATATGGTGGTAAAGCCACGCCTATAACTTACTTATTTTAGTACCTTCCCAACATTGAAACACTAAACTTTAGATTAAAACAGAGATAAAAATACGAATAATATTAACTTTCAACAGATAATAACAGCTGGCTTTTTAAAATCCCTGTTGTAATGTAAATACAATGGGAACGAGTTAGGTTTTAAATTTATAATAGGTAACGCTTTTGTTGAAACACAATAGAAATCGATCTTCATTGTTATTTTAAAGTAATAATGTATGATGATGAAGTGTAAAACTTTTATCGAAATACGTTGAAAATGTTCTAACTCGTAGTAACAGAAGGAAAATAACGTTAGGATCTTGGCAAGTATATGTAAAATTAATGGAAACAAGAGGTAAAACGCTTCCAGATACGTATTAGCCGTACCTGTTCCTGTGGCACGCTGCCAAATCACGCTATCCATTGAATATGCTCTTACTTTTATAAGAATTTTAGTCGAAGTCTAAAAAGGAATATGTAAAGTTATTAGGGTTGTACCTTCGTAAAAAGCCCCGACCTCACCGCTTAAGGACATCCGTTGCTGAGTGACGGCTTATTTTCTATAGCAGGACTCATGGCCACAGTATTATGTATAAGCTTAGGGCACAATACCTGTAAAGTGTCTGGCGCTCTCGACGTTATCGAATAATGTGGGTGCACGTCAATACCAGGTGATTGACCAAGATCGTATGTATAAGGCGATAGTGAAATTTTGTTCCGGAATTCTTGGCGTAAATTCCTTTCGTTAGTTGCTTAAAGGTTATTTTGAACTTTAGTGTACACAAACGTCTGGTGAAGAATAGGCCATCTCTTCGGTTTCGACTTAGCGATTATGTAAGGAAGATGGGTATATTATCCTTCTTTGCGGAAATCAAATTGCGATCATTCGCCAAGTGTGATGATAATAGTAACATAGTATATCTGTACAAAAAAATTGTTGCATTGTTAAGAAGGCGGGTCACGGCCCCTACAAAATTTACCCGAGTCCGGCGGAAAAAAAAATCTCACATATCAGTATTTTTTTTAGTATATTTATAATTGGTAGTCACCATTGCCCAAAATCGTGGCTATCATTGTAATATTGCTATATACATATATTTTGTCAGGAAAAATATTAAAAATGTATTTATTTCATTAGAATATGTATTGAATTTGCACACATGTGCATATTATTTGTGAAACTGATGAATACAACCTCTATTCTATCTTCTATTATCGTACAATACGGTCAAAATATACCCTTCACCTCGCCGCGCTCGCCCCGTCACCATACAAAAAAGAAATAGAAATATTTACATGATAGCCATCAATCGATGCCGGTTGCGTTCGCAGAAAGTAAACGGTTTGGCGCCAGAATTTTTTTAAAGTGACACTCTCTCATTTTGGTTCGGGTCCCACCACCACCCATCACTTTCTTATGTCATACAACAAAAAGAAACGGGGCTATTTTAAAACCTAGGTTTTTCTTAGATCATCTTTTGTAATAAGCTGGTATATATTTTGACTGCCTCGTTGGTCTAGTGGTTGCAAGCACGACTCCTGCCTGAGCGTGAGGTCCTGGGTTCGATCCCCAGGTCGGGAAAAGTGTTATTGGGTTTTTTCGTGTGGAATTTCTCAGTAATAGCACAGAGTCTTGATTTGTGCCCGGTTGATGGCAATAGGCTTGGGACTTCAACATAACAGCGAAATGAGGGTGTACACCTCTGCCCATTCCTTCAGGGAAATAAAGGAGTGATGTTATGTTTTATGTTATATTTTGAAATAAATAGAGGATAAACAGATGCGAATACAAAATGAAAATCAATTTAGATGAGACTCAAAAAGTTAATAACTAACGTGCAATTTAATGTCTGTTTGCAATGTCTTTGTCATCCATTCCGCCGAACCATTGATTCAGACAGTTCTCAATTTCAAAAGCTATCAAATTGTTTGACACAAAAAACAAAATCAATCATTTTGAATGTTTTCGAAAACAAAAACTGACTGACGGTTGTGGTTCGATTGCGTTTGGCAACAATTTATTTTAGGAGAATTAGGCCGCTGATCTCGACAACTTTTTGGTCCAGCCGTGAGACACATACCCAAGACTTTTTATTTATATCACATTTTTAACCTGTTGTGTCTCTTTGTGCTGTGTCCTAATAAATGATTCTTTAAATGATCTTTATCTTTAATTGTCTTTCTCTTAGAGAAAAAAAATACCTCTTTTTTTTTAATTTTCTCCTCCTTATTTGTATTTCAGACTGCGTTTACACTATTTCTACTAAAAAGCACAAGACCCTTTAGATTCTGATAGCGAACTTTAAACTTACATAATCGGGATATCTATATGGAATTTTGGTGTTGCCATTCACGTAGAGACAATAAATGCGGATAAAACGTAAATATTTGAGGTATGAACGTAATAGTGCGACCTGAATGTCAAATTATGAGAGTGTGGCTTACATTCGTAATGTGTTTGGTGTGCTGAGGAATGATGTTGATGACTAGAATCATTGCTAATATGGGAAAATGGGATGTCGTTTTCTACTTTTAATGCTGACTGTACTAAGCGTGCCGATTTGTGCAGTGTGAGTGTGGAAGATGTCCAGACTTGTTGGCGAAATGCATAAGAACCATCCTGTAGAGAGGTGCTGAAAAATTTGCTAAAAATAAGGTTGATTGATTTTGATTTTGTTTTTCAGAAAAGGTATACACATGACTGGTTTATGACATCCGAAAACAACGAACTCTGCTCATCGTTCCGTACAACTTTTACTAAGGGATAAAATCTGAATTTGTGAAAAAAACCAGCTGTTTCATTCATCTTTTTAAGGAACATTTTATTATTGTATTGTATTGTCGAAGAATTGCCAAACTTAAGTGGCAGTGGGCGGGGCACACTGCTCGCAGAACGGATGGCCAATGGGGCCGAAAATTTCTGGAGTAGCGACCGCGTACCGGAAGACGCAGCTTGGGTAGACCTCCCACAAGGTGGACCGATGATCTGGTGAAGGTCGCGGGAATCTGCTGGTAAGAAGCACAGGACCGGTCGATGTGGCGATGCTTGGGGGAGGCCTATGTTCAGCAGTGGACGTCTTTCGGCTGAATGATGATGATGATGATTATTGTTTATGGAACAGCTGTTTTTGTTTTGCAAAGTTGTACAAAATGATGAGTAGAGTTCATTGTTTTCGGATTTAAAGCAACTAACCCGTCATGCTGTATTTTTACTGTTAGAGCCTCTCTCTAAATGCAGCGATTTTATTTTACGAAATGGTGGGTAAGGGTTTAGCAAGTTTAGAATTTTATTAGGTTATGATAGGGCTGGTATAGTCTTATTGTGGACAATTTTTTTTAAATATAATGAAGACAAAGAAAAGAGTCCTGAAACATAAGGCAATGTTAATTACACAGGCCATAGACATACACCGTTGGATAATTACGACCTAATACCTAATAGACCCTAGCAGTGATAGCGCAAAGATTGAACGCTTGTTTTCCATGCACTTGTTGTTCATGACCCGCCTCTCTGACTTTTCAAATTCAAAGGCAGATTAGAATTTAACTATAGATTTCGTTAACGATGAATGAAAACACAGTGAGGAATTCTACACACTTGAGAAAGCTTCAAGTAGTTTTTGATGGTGTGTGCAGTCGGCCAAGCCGCACTAGGCTATTGTGGTGGACTGAGGCCTCATCCCTTCTCTTTCTGAGAAGAGGCCCGTGCCCAGGAGTGACAGAGAACCTAATGGGCTGATTATCATGATGAATAAAACGTTGATTAGTTAAACGTATTGATAGAAATTCGAGTGCACCGGGATCTCTGGTGATGGTTTTTTCAAACTGTTTCCTACCATTTAATTTCAAGCTATGATTGAGTTTCCTAAGCCTGATCTGGGAACTTAAGTTAAATTCTTAGGACCGATTTTGCCAACGTCCAAAGACATTCAAAAGTAGTCCTCACCAAACCGAAGTTTTTACACATTTTGTACAGAAATTCTGTCAGATCGTCCAAACTATTCCTCAGATAAAAGTTATCCGACTCTAAAATCGGTCGTAAGCTGTACCGTATATTGCAATCTCGACCAATGAAGAGATTATTAGCTTAAACTGCTTAAAGTTGCGCCGGAATAAGGTATAAGTTTCTAAGAATTCGCCAGATATAGAATACCGATCTGTTTGTTTGGCGTACCTAGTCCAAAAGTGAACTAGGTCAACAAACTCTATTCTGCAGGTATTTAAGCAATGCCTTTTGCATTGGTAAGTATAGCCAAAGGTAAAAAAGGTGATTTATTCTCTGTTGGTACAAATAACAGACTTGCCAAATTCAGGTTGTTATTTTTCTTGGTTTATTTTGCACAAGATTCAAATGGCCTCCCCCTTTTTTTGTAGGAAAATCCTCATGGATGCCCTTCGCCCGGGGAAGGCGAAGGGTTATGCCGGACTCTTACCGGCTAAAAACCCACGGTGTTTCTTCTCCTGACCCTTAGCCGGAGTCGCGGGATTCACAGCTGCATGCACCGCGACCCCGGCAGGCCTCGGTCTGCCACCAGCCCCTGGCGGATCTCTCTTTCTTTCCCCACGTCCTCCTGCGAGGCGCGCACGGAACACTGCGCGCCACCTTCTCGGGCCTGTTACTGGTCGGGCGACGGGTAAATTCCCACCCCCTAAGATTATGTAAGCGGTTGAACGGTTGCTTTCTATGCAGGAGGTTACGAGTTCGATTATTACGGCCTGTTCCTCTGACTTTTCAAATTCATGTGCGGATCAGAATTTGATCATCACTTGCGTTAACGGTGAAGGAAAACACTGAGGAAACCTGCACACCTGAGAGGGCTCCATTAAATTCTCGATGGTGTGTGCAGTCCGTCAATCAACAGGCCAGCGTGGTGGACTAAGGCCTCTTAAACTCTTCTCATTCTGAGAAGAGGCCCGTGCTCAGCTGTAGGACAGTAATGGGCTGATTATGTATGTATGTAAGATTAGGTATTAATACCGTCATAAGAAAAAAGGACGTAATTGCACAAAACGAAGTAACCGAAAGTAAACGGAGTAAGATAACAACTTAAGGTCGGAAATCGGTTACTTCGTTTTATGTAGTTACGTCCTTTTTTCTTATGACGGCAGATTAGCACAGTGTACCTACTTACTACATACAGTGGGTCAACACCCATACATTTGACATGTCCTATGAAATGTTAAAATTGGTAACACTTGTCAAAGGGTTGTCACATAAAACAAACTACACAAACTTCGTCAAACAAACGTCCAAATTAATTAACGTTTTATAGAAACAGTGATACGCAAAAAGAAAACCACGCATGCGTAATTTTGACGATTGACAAAATAATGCAAAGGTGCCTTCAATTTGGTTCAGTGTAAAATTGCACCGACTTCTGAAACTGTTAGTTTTATATTATGAAAATTATTTTACTCTTTGTAGTTTTTTTTGACGTCGGATTTACTTTTTTTTTTAAAGGTGAAATATTATATATTATTCCTTTATTATTATTTTTACATATTTAATTACATTTTTAAATATTCTAATATAAAAATAAAAACATTTAAAAATATAAAAAATAGTATCCCACCGGCATCGGGAACAAGGTCCAAGCTGCCGGCAGGCAGGGCTCCAGAGAAAGGAACTTCCTCACTATGCGTGCCGTATCTAGGAATACTGCTTTTTGTATCAAGCCCTTGATCCAGCCATCCAACGGGAGCCTCTTAAGGTGTTGATCGAGGCTCTTGGCTATGAGGCCATTCGCCGTAACGACTATCGGAACAATGACTGCTGAGTACACATCCCACATGCCGACAACCTCGTGTGCTAGATCAAGATATTTTAATTGTTTATCTTTCTCAGCTTTCACGAGGTTCTCGTCATGAAGGACCGTGATATCAACAATCATTGTGCGGCGCTCTGATCGATCTATTACCACCATATCAGGCTTATTGGCAACAATAGTCCTGTCAGTGATAATAGATCGATCCCAGTACAATGTGGCATGACCATTCTCGAGAACTGGGTCGGGCACATACCTGAAGTACGGTACTTCCGATTCGAAAAGGTTATATTTCAGAGCAAGTTGCTGATGAATAATCCTGGCCACCAGGTTGTGTCTGTGCAAGTATTCACCGTTGGCAAGACGAGAACAACCGGAAATAATGTGTCGGATAGATTCTCCCGGACGGTGGCATGCCCGACAGATGTCAACCGTGCCATCCTTCACAATTTATATATTATATTATTATGTTCGACGACAATCTGGACTAGTATCCAGATTGTATTCTGCTGCTGAATGAATGAAGTCTGATGCTGTGGAAATAAAATCGTTACTATTAGTTGGCTGATAGTTCAGCCAACTAATAGTAAAGATCTTATTTCCACAGCATTAGCTGTTTATCGTGTTCTTCCCTACTAATAAACAATATTTTTTCTATGTTTATAGTCACTTAACATTGTCCACTACTTAACGTTGTTCTGCAACTACCATCAGTGTCAGCATCAATGAAACTGGAAATATATGTGGTCATTACATTTGCATAAGCGCGCAATGTCCATCGGTAGGTTCAAAACAATCTCGCTAAAATCCTTTTATGTCTGATTCCCCACAGCATTCCATTAGTATCGAAAACTGTTTTCTGCAACACACAACAGCTCCAAAAGTTTGGAGTTCCAAGTCAATAACGATGAAAAAAATCCTAGTTTTCCGGGAATCCGAGGCGTACTTTCAACAATACATTTTTAAAAGCAATTGATATTCGCATAGCCATCGAGTTCCCAATCTAGATGGAAAGCTCCCTAGTGCCCCGTTCATACAGTCGGACGCATATTGCAGTCATTGGCGAAATAGAGCCACCGCTACGCGTTACTGTAACAGTGGGTACGTATTACGACGGTGAAATATTGCAACTGCATCGAACACATCAATAAACCGAGCCTATTGAAAAATAAAATATAACTCCATTGTTCAATAAAAAAATGTGTGCAAATACAAAAACACGAGCGGGATGTAGCATGTAGTGCTCCAATTAAATCTATAGGTTCAATTTTATATTTTAGCTGACTGAAATAATAACAGAATAAAAGGTTTTATATTGCTGAATGAGGATTAACAGCGAAATCAAATTGAAATTTATACAAAATGATACGTGTTATTTATCATTGAAAAACGTCCCTACGAGGATTTTAATATGAGTATGATATAAATTATTAACTGACCGCAAAACTTTCCCGCCGAGCTGAATTTGTTAAAAACTATGTGCTATGAAGAGCGCTCCTGACAGTGTTTCCCCGATGCGGGCCTCATTACTGTGTTTTGTTTTTATTATGTCTAATTTGTTTTCAGCTGTGCTTTTCCGAGATTAGAGTGAGTCAGAACTTAATGCTTATTAAGTACAGTTTTTGGAGTTTGTTTTATGTGAGAAGTAAATATAACTCCGAAACAAAATACACGATTTTTGAAATTCTTATTTTGATTTAGATCAATCTATACAGGGTGTAAACGAATTTGTGTAATTCCTTCAAAGCACATTATCTATTAATGGTAAAGATTAACCCCGCACGGGATTTAGATTGATTAAAAATAAAAATAAAGTTTTTTCCCAAATTTTTTTTTTATGAGATTGATAATTACGATGCCACGTATAAATGAATACAGCTGACGGGCACGACTAGTTCGATATCGCTCTACGCAGTCAGTTAAGTTAGGACGCTAAAATTACTCACAGAATACCATGGTTCATTTTTTGAAAACTTTTTTTTGTTGATTCTGAAAAAAACCTATGCAGGGTCAATCAGTGTCACCAGTAGATCACGCGGTTTGTAGGTATTACACGAATTCGTTTACACCCTGTGTATATAAAAAATGAATCCCTATTTCCCTTGGTCACGGCATCACGCGTGAGCGGCTGGATTGATTTCGCAATTTTTTTTTTGTTGTTTTCTTATTTGCTCCGAGAAGGTTCAAAGAATATTTTGAAATTTAAAAAAAAAAAAAGAAAATATCTCAGTATGTCCATATTCTTCATTTGTTTACCGCATGCATGAAAATGGTTTTAACTTTTTGTTACTATTTTGATTTGGTTTCTGAAGGTAGGTAGTAGGTAAGTGTACGTAGTAAGTAGGAGAAAGTGCATTGCAACGCATGCCGGGTACAGTAAGTTTAGGATGCTTGGAAGTTTAGGATTAGCCTGTAGTTGTCTCACTACAGGGCAAAGGCTCTTCTCATACAGAGAAGGAACCAGCATTGATCACCACGCTTGCTCACTGCGGGTTTGCGATTTCAGACCTTTAAGTCCAGGTTTCCTCACAACGTTTTCCTTCACAACGGTCCTAGTTGAAAACCAGTGCTGCGACATTTTGTTTTTTGTTTTAAATATCGCAGCATTATTCTGATATGGCAGCCCTTTTTGGCCTCGTGCAGGTAGTCTAAATTTTTGTCCTTTCCTTTTTTTATATTGTTTTTGTTTCTGTAACTGCCTGTGTGAGTCCAGAATAAATAATTTTCTTTCTTTCTTTCACCGTATGTCAGTGGCGTCTTAGATTAACTAAGAAAGTACATAATTATGACATTGAAAAAGTCACATTGGTACATGCCTGGCTTTGAACCCGCAACCTGATGCTTAACAAGCGGGTCTGTTACCGGGCCACTACGTCATTCTAATCATCATTCATCAATTTAGGAAGACATTTTTTTTATGTGTGGAACCGAGTCTTATTTCTGCTGATATTATCAATAACCAATTCCAATCCAAAATCTCCATGTAAGTTTTTGACACAAATATAACATACATACATAAACTCACGCCTTTTTCCCGTGGGGGTAGGCAGAAACCGTAGAACACCACATGCTACGATCCTTACATACTCCTTTCGCTTCGTCCACGGTCATACATCTTGTCATACACGCACGCCGGTTAAAAGTACTACGCACCTGTCCTGAGGAACATCACCAATAACATCAATGTATGTCTTTCTAGGGCGTCCTATACTGGCGTTTCCACTGACATTCGCCTTATAAATTCCTTTTGTTAATCGCCGTCGGCCGTTCACTCAATCTTTCAACTTATCCAAACCACCGAAGCATACTCCTTTCAATTTTGACATTACAAATATGTAATGTCAAAAACCTACATCAATCCACAGATAAGTGGTTATTCAATAAAGATAATGTTATATTCCTCTGGTTTCATTTTACGACGCCCACGGGTAATGATGGGGTGGGGTCTAATATCAGCCGGAGAACATAAAACTCGAAGCTATGGGAAAAATCAATACACGTTTAATTTTTATATTATAAACTAGCTGCGCCCCGCGGTGTTATCCGCTTTTTTCGGGATAAAAGTAAGCTTTGTATTAATTCAGGATGTCAGCTACTTCCTTACCAAATTTTATCAAAATTGGTCCATCCGTTTGAGCGTGAAGAAGTAACAAACATATAAACACACACACTCATAAACTTTCGCCTTTATAATATTAGTGTGATAAATCTACAGTAGTATGTAATGTTACATCACATAATATAACATAACATCATTCCTTATTCCCCGAAAGGTTGGGCAGAGGTGTATAGTACACCCACAGTTCGCCGTTTCAAGTCCCATGTAATAGGGGGCGAGCCTATTGCCATCAACCGAGCACAAATCCAGATTCCGGGCTGCCACTGAGAAATTCTACACGGAAAAACCTAATAACACTTTGCCCGACCTGGGGATCGAACCCCGTGCCTTACACTCAGCAGTCGCGCTTTCGACCGCTAGATCAACGAGGCAATACTACATATTAAATCCTAATACTAACTAAGTAATATTATAAATTAATGCGAAAGTAAGTTTGTTTGTTACCTTTTCACGCCTAAACCACTGAACCGATCATCCTGAAATTTTGCAAATACGTTGTCAGGTGTACACAAACGGACATAGGGTACCTTTCATCCCGAAAAAAAGTATTTTTCCCCAGGAAAACGCACGTGTCTTTCGAATCACGATTGAATTAGATTATTATAAAAACTTTAGTAGTGTGTTAAAAGCTTTTTTTAAAATTATAAATTATCGCGAGCGAAGCCGCGGGCAAAATCTAGTCAATTATAATTCAATGCTAGACTAATGATGGACGTAACCACTAGTACAGTACGTCCAAATATAGATTCGTGATTTATACCATGTAGCCGCTTCATAAAGCTATCAGTCAACAAGCTCGATTATTAGTACAAGCGCTGACTCGAGGAAAGCGCAGACTATAAAATACTAGAAGTGTTACATAAGTTTAAAATAGTTTAGTAATTGAAATATTTTTAATGGGTTCACTGTCCGTACAGCAGATACAATAGTTAAACAATGCCCCGAATCATAATTATGTGCAGGGGCGAATTCGATACGTTGGCTGCCCTAGGCCTATGAAATATTGCCGCCCCCTACTCGCTGTCAATCACGAAAAATTAAATGAACTACAGGAGTGAAATTAAAATAAATAAAAAATAAACTTTAAAAAAGTAAAAACCGACTTCAAAGAAATACTAAAAGGAGTAAAATAATTACCATAACATAAAATTAACAGTTTCAGAAGTCGGTGGCTACTATTTGCTTCAGTGTAGACTTGCACCGACTTCTGAAACTGTTAATTTTATGTTATGGTAATTATTTTACTCCTTTTAGTATTTCTTTGAAGTCGGTTTTTACTTTTTTAAAGTTTATTTTTTATTAAATACATTTTAGTGTTATAATTTTAAGCCCCTCCTTCATAACCCTTCTTTTTGGCTTTGACGTAGTCGGGCATAAAAAGTCCTTTCAAATGATACCTTACACGATATAATGAAAACGTTCCTAAGGGGGGGAGGGGGGACACACACCCCCTCCTCTTTTCCAGTAGTCAGTTCCCAACAACAAATATAAACAAAGCAATAATAGTAATTTGAGAATTGCTTTGATCCGATGAGGAGTTCCGTTCCATATCTCTGAAGTTCATGGTCTAATCATAACAAAATTTATATGGGACCAATCGGTAAGTATACCCTTTCGAACAAAAAAAGAATTTTTCAAATCGGTTCATAAATGACGGAGATATGAGGTAACAAACATAAAAAAAAAAAAAAAAAAAAAAAAAAATATACAACCGAATTGAGAACCTCCTCCTTTTTGAAGTCGGTTAAAAACAACGAAAGTCAGTAAATGATAAAGTTATCTCTGCGAGATATAATGGACGCATTTTTAAGTTTTTACATTTGATTTGAGTTTATTGAGTTTGAGTTGGCGGATAGATTCACAGAAGGTGCGATAAATAAAAAAAAACCCACCAACTTTTACCGCCCCCTAAATTTTGCCGCCCTAGGCCCGGGCCTATCTAGCCTATAGGGAAATCCGCCCCTGATTATGTGATTCACGGGACAAAGAAAGGGTTAATTAGTTTTTTGTCCCGTTGGTCTAGTGATAGTGGTTGCAAGCGCGGCTGCTGAGCATGAGGTCTTAGGTTCGATCCAAAGGTGGGAGAAAAGCGTTATTAGGTTTTTCCTTGTTGAATTTCTCAGAAGCAAGCCGGAGTCTGGATTTGTGCCCGGTTGATGGCAATAGGTCTCGTGTAGTGCCGGACTTAAAGAATAGCACTACCCCATCTCTTCCCGTGGGTGTCGTAAAAGGCGACTAAGAGATTTTCTAGAGGATGGGCAGCAGCGTTCTCTGAGTACTTTCACAACCATACTGCGATCGCCAACCCGCCTGCCAAGCGTGGCGATTACGGCAAACCCCCCCTTTTGGGGGAGGCCTATGTCCAGCAGTGGACGTTTTTCGGCTGAATAATGATGGCAATAGGTGCGCCGCCTATTACATTGGACTTAAATATAACGGCGAAATAAGGGTGGCTACACCTCGGCCCAACCCTTAGGGGAATACAGCCGTAATGTTATGTTTATGTTATATTTTTAATCACACCATCAAAATACAAGGTTAGTCGGAGAGGGGATACTAATCCGAAACACACTTATAGTATCGCTGATGACTGTTTGAAAGCAAGTGTTAAAATTTCAAAATTCGATAGGTAAACAAAATTCCAAATAAAATGATTTTTATTTTAGTTTTTTCAAAAATTCTTCATCCCTGCTTTAGTTACAAATTCAGAAAATGGTGCTTCTAATTCATGACCCCAAATATGACCTAAAATGTAAACACAGCTGATCATAACTGGTGATAGATATATTTTAGAGATATTTTTTTGAGTTTTTTGAACAACTGTTTCTCTTAAACTATTGACTTTTGGGAAAATTTGTAGAACAAAAGTTATTCATTATTATGTGTACTTTAACACCCTTTCGGATTAGTACCCCCTTTCTGACTAACCTTGTATAAAAGGTGCTTTTGCCTTTTTATCGACTTTATCTTAAAATATATTGTTAAAATCTCTGTGTGCTGATTCTGTCACTGTGTAGCCTCAGTTGGGTCCCTATTAGGTGGGCATATGTTACAGAGATCGCATGCATTCATGGATCGCATCGGCACAGTTCTGTCGCAGTTGGTAAAGGCCTTTATACAGTGATCTATGAGGACGATCATATTGTACGGGCTGATAATTATGATGATTAAATAAACCCTAAGGGTGTGCTACACCTACACCCCTAAGAAGCCCTGGAAAGACATTCATACATGTTATTGGTGATGTTCTTCAAAACAGGTGCGTAGTACTTTCAACTGGCGTGCGTGTATGACAAGATGTATGACCGTGGACGACGCGAAAGGAGTATGTAAGGATCGTAGCCTGTGGCGTTCTACAGTTTCTGTCTACCCCCATGGAAAAAGGCGTGAGTTTATGTATGTATGTATGTAAATAAACTCTTTTAAAATCTAAATTCTATAAACCTATTCTAAATAAAGCAGGAGGTACCTATTTAGCGACATATTCGCCTTTTATGAACAGTAATGTAGTAAAGAGTATTTTCGAGATGGTCCCATTTTGGTGAAGATCTGATGAAGACCTTCGGAGGTAGACAATGTAATTCTTCAATGGATAACAACAAATCACTCGCGATTGCTGTAATCGCATTTTTATGTATTGTTTATGCCACACAAAATAGAAACAGAAAATAACTTGAAAAAAGAAAAGCAAACTTTAAGAAAAACGTAATTAAAATTTTATATAAAATTTATTGTATTGAAAAGAGCTACTAACCTATATATTTTCACAAAAGTCACGACCTATTTTCCCTCGTTAGTGTGCGTCCTGAGTGACGGCGCACGGGCGTATTGCGGATTGCGGAGCGGCTTTACCGTGGCTTTACCGTCGGTACCTGTCCATAGTGCACGCGGGAAAGTTGTCGCGTACGCGCGTGTGTTTATTTTACTTTGGTTTTAATAATGTCGATATCAAAATTCAAACGTTTCGAACATTTATTTAATGCGCCGTTCATTCCGCCTGCGCGCGGCGCCGTCACTCAGGACACACACTAATAGACGATCTGACATAAATTTCACTTTAATTTTAATTCGATATTAGTTGCCATTGTGATTTTCCGCAACCGTTTACCGCTAATTGTTCGCTATCAAAATAAATAAAGTCAAAACCTAAACAACAATAAATGCCGGAACTGTTTAAGCGTATTTTAATTAATGATTAATGCAATCAACACAACAGTTATACCACAGAATTAATAAATGAACCAGCTGTGGTATTTCAATAACATACCTATTTAAATATTCAATTAAGCAAAATAATACTATCAACAACTGATTAAAATCTAATCCCCACTAATATTTTAAATGCGAAAGTAACTCTGTCTGTCTGTTACGCTTTCACGCCAAAACCGCTAAACAAATTTTGATGAAACTTAGTTTATTTATTTTATTTATTTATTTATTTATACTTTCGCACATAATTTATACAGAGGCGGACTTAATGCCTTAGGCATTTTCTACCAGTCGACCTTAGAGTGATGGAGAGAAAACATGGTAGGTGCACTGAAAGAGCTATGTGATGTGATTCGCAATTAAAAATAAACACAAAGATAACTAAAACATTTTTGCAATAATATTACCTACATACATAATTATAATTATGACATTTACATACATATTATATGTAGGTATACATACTTATGCATAAATATATATATAAAAAATATATGATACAATACCAAAAAATATATATAAACAGATAAATCAGCGCTGTGATGATTCTGCCAATTCCTTGTGAAGATGTTCACGCACTTTAATTTTAAAGGAATAGCGACTGGTTGCCATCCTGATTTCCAAGGGGAGTGCATTCCATAGAAGAATGGATTGGACGAAGAAAGAAGAGTGTATAAAGTCAGAACGGTGCGAGGGACATTGAAGGAGTCGGTTGTGTGAAGAGCGTAGATTTCTGTCATGGTTGGAGCATAAGTATTGAAATTGAGTAGTTAGATAAGTAGGAGTAGTGGGAGAATAAAGAAATGAGAACAGGGTAGTCAATGCTCTTTGAACTCTACGTTGGCGAATAGGCAACCATTTGAGAAGCAAACGATACGCAGAGACATGATCATATTTACGAAGATTGAAGACGAATCGAATGCAGTTATTAAGAAGGCGATCAAGTTTGTTGAGAAGATCTGCATTCAGGTCATAGTAACACACATCACCATAGTCAATCATGGGAAATATCAAGGTCTGCACAAGCATTGCTTTCGTGTTAGATGGTAGGTAGCTTAGTTCAGAGATAGCACTAAAGTAGTACCTCAACTTATTATAATCGCTTGAATTGACACACTCGCACAGACACGCACTGTATACTGAGTATAATGCACTCTTTGTCATCATCATCTGCCTAGCCTTTTCCCAACTATGTTGGGGTCGGCTTCCAGTCGAACCGGATGCAGCTGAATATCAGTATTTTACATGGAGCGACTGCCTATCAGACCTCCACAACCCAGTAACTGGGTAATACGATACTCTTGGTAAGACTGGTTGTCAGACTTTCTGGCTTCTGACCAACAGTAACGACTGTCAAAGATCTACAAATGAAAGCCGGGACCAACGGCTTTACGTGCTTTCCGAGGCACGGAGGAAACTCGCTATGGTAAATGGTCACCCATCCACAGACCAACCTCGGCAAGCGTGGCTTAACCCGGTAGATCGGTCTATGCGGCTGTAATTATTTAGCCACGAGCTCCTCCTATAATGCACTCTTTGTATAAGACTGTATTCCGGAAATACCTTAGAAGACTTATTGCAGTGCATGTCTGTGTGAGTGTGTCAAATCGGACGATTGTAGATAGTTGAAGCTCAGACCTAATAAAAAACCAAGACATAACGTTGTTAACAGTGAAGTGAGGCCGGTTTCATAAACATGTGTGAGTGTCGTGAGGCGTAGTTTAGTTGTAGTTTGGTGTAAATATGTGCGTGAGAACGTGTATGTACAGAACGAGGTGTAGTTTTGCGCATGCTTTGCTGTGTTGTTCGCAACGCTATGTCTTGGTTTTTTATTTGGTCTGAGAGTTGAAGTACTGTTTAGCTTAAGGTACATATCCGAGACGGACTGGACTTACCAAGAGTATCGTATTACCCAGATACTGGGTTGTGGAGGTCTGATAGGCAGTCGCTCCATGTAAAGTACTGATATTCAGCTGCATCCGGTTCGACTGGAAGCCGACCCCAACATAGTTGGGTAAAGGCTAGCCAGATGATGATGATCCGAGACGGACTGCAAACTGCAGACTGCAACCACATTGCCATTGGAATAGCGCATTAAAGGTGTGCACTTTAAAGGTCTATTCCGACAGCGACTGCGAAACTGCAACCGCAGACCGCAGCCGCAGATCGCACCGCAAGCGATACTACTTTTGCAGTTTGCGGTCTTTGTTTCGGACTTGTACCTTTACATGTCTACTGCGGAGATAGTCTGGAACCCGAAGAAGGACATGGGCTACTTTTATCCCGAAAACCGCGAAATATCTACACGATAAACGACAACCACGCGGGCGAAGCTGCGAGCGATCTCTAGTTATCTATATAAATAAAAAGAAAAGTCCTGACTGACTGACTGAATCGTCCACGCCCAGCCCAAACCCTTAGACTTAGAAAGCTGAAATTTTGCACAGATGTTCCCTTTATAATATAGACAAGGAATAAGGAAGAAATTCAACCCCTAAAGGAGTTAAGTAGAGGATGAAAGTTTGTATGGAAAATCTTCACATAACGGGTTAAAAATTTCATGCAAGCGAAGCTGCGTTTAAAAGCTAGTTCATAATATTCGGGCAGTCTACTCCTTCAACGAATAAAACCTATCGATTGTAATCGATACTTTGTAGGCATTGAGTTAGAAACACATAGACCTCGGGTCAGCGCTCAAAAATGTTCGAACTGAATGTAGGCTAAAACGTGAAAAAGTAGACTAATTTAATCGTCGATGAAGTCGAATCTTCGCATGGTGAAAAGCTAAATTAGGCATAGTAATGACGACATACGATTTAAATTACTTTTCTTTCAACTACGTAGTAATGTTATCATTAATCGCTACAAAACCGATCACAAAATACGTATTTTCTGCTTAGAAGCAAAACAGTGCAGAAATGTTGTATGATTACTGCACTGTTTTTCATTAGTGCAGTTTTTAATTTTTTATTTAGATATAAATTGACCACAGAGGTTTAATGTCTCCTGTTAAGTTTAATATTAAATGTATGCATTCTTATGCATTAGATCAAAAAGATACTGGCTGAAAATAAAAATCGGCTGAATAAAACCGAAATGGTGAAAAAAAAAAAAAAATGGCGCGTATTTTGTACCATTGTAAAACTTTGATACTTCTTATTTAGCAAGAAAAGTTTTAAAAAATGGAACTAAATAGCGATATGAATTCAAGTCCAGAAAGTATAAAAACAGCTGCAAATGAAATTGTTAAGCCGCAAAAGTCGCAGGATAACCTTGTTTTCATTAACTTGAGTTTTTATTTTGAGTAGGTATATTTTATCACGGTAGGTAAATTGGTAGTTGAAAGAAAAGTAGATTACGCACCTTGCTGAAGTGAGTGATTAATGCACTCGTGCTAATTTAGTGCCCTCGCTTGCGCTCGGGCACCAACATAACGCTCATGCATTAATGACTCACTTTGCGCTCGGTGCAACAATCTACTATTGTTGTTATTTTTACGTCAATGTTTGTAGGTCTTATACATAATAGAGTTTTATAACGACTACCATAGTCATACCTCCATAAGGCGATTCCCCCCGTGAAAGTGGCGCCACTTCAGAAAAAAAGCATAATTTCTGTCGACACACAACATATTGAAATTTCGTACGTACAACATTTTAGTCAAGTGTTATAGAAATTTTCGAATACCAAATATCAACATTAGAGCTTCTGGATTCAAAGTTTTAGCGATAAGTACCAAAAACGGCCGTTTTTAGCATTAATTACTAAAACTTCTAACCTAGGATGTCAAGTGTTGTTTTTTGGTGTTCAAAAATTGCTACAACACTTGACTAAAATGTTGTACGTACGAAATTTTAATATGTTGTGTGTTGACAGAAATTATGCTTTTTTTCTGAAGTGGCGCCACTTTCACGGGTGGTATCGTCTTAATAACTTTGATGGCATTACATGGACATGTCTTCAAGTTCTTCTTCTTTCAAGTACAAGCTATTTGAAAATGGCTCGTACTGACACGAGTGGTGTAAAGATTAGTCAGTCAGCAAGATTGGTAGCGGGGCTGACTGCCCAGGATGCGCCGGACATACAAAATGAAACAAGTGTATTTACATTTGCAAAAGCCTATAAGTTCCTTTCTAGGAACCTTTTTTTAAAAGAAAGCTAATTTTCGTTAGCATCGTAGTTAGTGAGTGCTGTGTATAGTTATAATTGGACTCCAGATTTAAGTATAGTATATTGCTAAACATAAATTTGAAGGTATTTGTCTGTAATTTGTTGCTGTATCTATTAAATAAAAACAAAATAAAAGGATCAACAAATACACAATTAAAATAAGCAGCAGGACTGCAATAAGTGAGTAGGTACTAATGCCTTTTATTTCCAAATGCATGGAATTGTTAAATAATTTAGTAATTATCAGCGAGTTTTCATCCGTTTTTTAGGTCCTCTGCTATTCCTTAATCCTAAGCAATTAATGCAAATGATTGTGAGCCAAGAGAAGACATAGCATCCATTTGCATTTATATGCAAACGATACAATAATATTTACATATACGAACCAAACTTACTCAAATCCGTAACGTTAAGGGATTCGTTATATTTTTTCAAACAGTCCATGAGAAAGGATCTACAGGTGGTAGTTGAATTCGTGTAATTCTTTGAAACCACATGATCTATTACTGCTATAGATGAACTCTGCACGGGATTTAGCTTGATTAAAAATACAAAAATGTTTTCTTTTTTTATCTTGCAATAGTGGAAAGTGATCGTATCTAATCCTTCTGATAAGATTTAAATAAAAAGTTAAACATTTTTTTTCACTCCTGAATGCACGGCGGTACAGCTGGCGGGCACGATACGCGCGATATCGCTCCACGCAGTGAGTTTACGAGAGACGCTAATGATTCACGGTAAGAAAATCATGTTTTTTTTATTTACAGCTTCTTTATGAGTCACTAGTAGATCGAATGCGAGCGAATTCGGATACATACCGTTGGTCACAGTTAGTAAGCTATTAAGATGTGACCAATGTGTAATTAAAAAAAATCCGAATGAAATGTCTTGTCCTTTTCCAATGAACATAATATTACCTATCTGCAAAAAATTAGTAACAAACTAATTCCTTTTCACATTTATAATATTAACATGGATATGTCCCCTTTACCAACATTTCTGAAAAACATTTTCAGATACCCGAACAGTTAGAGACTAGTTCGTGACAACTGACCTAAATCCGTGCTATCCGCACAATATTTGTGCAAAAGTGACAGGATGAACTAAGGGTCGATTGAGACCAATACCACGCAATCACGATCTTGTAGTACATGTTCTCTCAGGAGGCGTAGTCATGAATATCGACAACGAGAATATTCAGGAATCATGCACGTTAACACTTAGTCTAGCCAGATGGATTGGGTAACCTAATTCATTAATTGGTTTTATGATGAAACCTCTTTAGGAATAAGCAGTACCCTTGTTCTTAATACTATAAACATTGTTTCTATTTTAGTTATATTCATATTTATTAGTTACGGTTTAATCACGTGCATTTTTCGGGATTGCCCGACTAGTTTCGGACACAAACGGAGCCCTTAATCATGAGCTGATCACGCGGTGAGGTCGCGAGTCGAACTGGCGCTGCACTGTGCCGCGTAGCGTTGCGCTCGCGACGAGAGGGGCGCGCTCTGTTTCGGTATTGCTCGTGCGTCTTCGTTACATGTCGTGTCCGGGTTGTTAGAAGAAAGAGTGGCGGTGCATGCCGCGATAACTGTGTCACACTCCAGACTTAACTCGCTTTTATATGAAGTAGACTTCAGAGCTGGTTTCCAGACAGGAGGCAGTGTCCAACCACCGTCACTATTAAAATTGTTAAATTAAGTTATATTGTTCGTTCTTCCTAGCCTTTTCCCAACTATGTTTGGGTCTGCTTCCAGTCTAACCTGATTTGGCAGAATACCAGTATTTTACACGAAGCGACTGCCATCAGACCTCTGCAACTCAGTTATTGGGGAATGCCGATATCCTAAGGTTAGACCGGTCGTCAGACTTTCGGGCTTTTCACTACGCAGAACAACTGTCATAACTATGAGTATGGCACCCAAGACCGACGGTTAAACGTGCTCTCCGAGTCACGGAGGGGTCTTGATGAGTAACGAAAGGTCACTGTTTCGTACTCGATTTAAATTATGAATTTAAATATCGCGCGCCGAATGCTAGGTTCATTGCTGGACGCTAGTGGCTGGTTGATCTGTGTTCACGTCACAGAGTCCTAAGCCAATCAGAACGTATTTCCTCTTGAAAATACGATGCGTTGTCTCGCTCCCACCTTCGGCTTCGCATATGGACACCGGCGATCGTCTTGCCCGCTGACGCCACTAGTCGGCTTCTTCCTGTCACTCGTTACGTTTAAGTCCATCCAAGGACTGACCGCGGCATGCACAGCTTAACCTTGGAAATCAATATGATCAGCGCGGTTGATAATTAGCCACGAGCCCCTCTATTTAAGTTATATTGTATGTACATAAATAATAAATCAAGTTAGCATGAATCCTACCAAAATTAAGCAGAATTTTATTACGGTAAAATCAAAAGTTCTGTTAAATTCATCGATAAATTCTTAGTATTAGAAACAAAACAACTACTCGAGACAATGGTAAGCCTTATAAAATTATCCAGACAGACTATTTAAATAGAAAAATAATAAAGGCTCCATCTCACTATCTTCACGGGATTACAACGAAAAGATGCAAGAGAAAGATGATCATTAAATAATCTATTCTAATTAAATAACCACGGACTACTTTCTTTATAGGACTTAATAATATTAAATAATAAATCAGCATGTAACTGTCTCACTGCAGGGCAAAGGCCTCTTCTCATACAGAGAAGGAACGAGCATTGATCACCACGCTTCCTCACTGCGGGTTGACGATTTATAATATAATAATAATCTTTATTTCTCTTTCACAAAGGCCGGTCTTGTGAATAAACACTTACTGTTATGTAAATGCTTATTTCAGACCATTAAGTTCAGGTTTCCTCACGATGTTTTCCTTCACCGTATGTCAGTGACGTCTTAGATAAACTAAGAAAGTACAAATAATATTGAAAAAAAAAAAAACACATTGTATCAAGCCTGGGTTGGAACTCGCAACCCGGTGCTTTATTTAACACCGGGTTTCGAGTTCAAACGGGTCTGTAACTTTCAGGCCACTACGACATTTTACTTAAGTATGGACACTACTTAAGTATAGTCAATAACCACATACGTAGGATATAAGGTATAGGGCACGCCGCGATAGCGGCGGTAAGGCCCGTAATGGAGGAGTGACTGGAGAGGCGTCACGGCGCCCTCAGCTTCCGGCTGACGCAGGTACTCTCCGGACATGGTTGTTTCAGGAAGTACCTGTGTCGCATAGGCCGGGAGCACACGCCCGGTTGTCAACACTGCATCGACGGCCCCGAGGACACGGCGCTGCACACACTACAGGCGTGTCCTGCGTGGGCGACGCAGCGCCGCGAGTTTGTCGCTGCAGTCGGTGGTGACTCTCGCTCCCGGCCGTGGTTCTGTCCATGGTCGGGAGCGAGAGTGTGTGGGAAGCCGTCGCCTCCTTCTGCGAGGAGGTGATGGCGACCAAAGAGAGAGCGGAGAGGGAGAGAGAGGCAGCTGCCACTCTCCCTTCCCGCGCCAGACGCACCGGGCGCCAGAGGGCGCGCGACGATCTCCGTCCACCGTAGTGTGTGGCCTGCGGGCGGCGGGTTAGGGGACCCGTCGCGCGATGAGTAACAGGCCCAAGAAGGCGGCGCGCAGTGTTCCGTGCGCGCCTCTTATGAGGACGTGGGGCAAGGCCCCACAGAAGGAGAGGTAGGTCCGCCAGGGGCTGGCGGATCGAGGCCTGCCGGGGTTGCGGTGCATGCAGCTGCGAATCCCGCGACCCCAGCCAAGGGTCAGAAGAAGGAACACCGTGGGTTTTTAGCCGGTAAGAGTCCGGCATACCCCTTCGCCTTCCCCGGCCGAAGGGCATCCAGGAGGATTTTCCAAAGAAAAAAAAAATGGGTGTAACTCTCCACTCCACTCCACTCCGCCGTCTCCACGTCTGAGTGCGTATTTTGCGTGCAAACCACATAGGTATAATGTACACGAAACAAACAATCTTAAATGAGGCTTAGATATCACAATAATACAGGAATATATAAGCAAAATCTCCTGCGAATTCCCTGTCGATACATTATACACGAATTACTTATTACGGGGTAATCCATTTCCCTAACAACCGGCACGCGATGATCGGAAGCTTTCAATTTTTATTCTATTCGCTAAATCAATCTGAAATCTGAAAATAATACTTAGTGAATACATATAATATGAAAACCGGTTTTATGGTTAAAATAAATCAATTTTGTTTTCATGTTTATTATGATAATAATTATCTTCTTAATAAGATACTATAAAGAAAGTTTTGTATATTTGCATTGATATTTGTTACTCAATCACGTAGTTTTAAATTGTGATATAGAAAACAATAACAGTGACTGTATCCTAGATTAGCGAATACGTCACTCATTTTGAACCGGAAACTAACCATAAAGTGGGATTATACCGTCTTACTTTAAAATTAGGTTTACTAGGTAGTTGTTTAGAGTTAAACGTGTAATAATACTCTTTATGGTAGATTTAATAATAGGTATATTTATTTAGAAAAGAATCACATTTATTAACATTAATTTATTATATTGTACAGATACAAAATCCTAAGTCGTCCGATCTGTAACTCGCTCCAAATCAAAGTTACGAATCGATTACCTGCTCGACAACTTGACAACTCTCACCACTTGGTGTTGCCATTTAAATAATCGATAAGTCAGTTTAGTTGATTTGAAAAACACAGACAATTAAACTTGACACTCGTCCATCCTGACCATGTATATGTACTTACACACATAAGTCAGGAAGAACCTAACAAACGAGTCTAAGAAACAATTAGGAGGTACGGCAATCGAACTAAGTTTATTTTTCATACCTTTGGACTGTTTCTCAACAATTATTAAGACATGTACTATCTATACATATTTCAAAATACTGTTTCCATCGTTCAAACGACTTGTAAATTATAACAACTTAACCAAATAACCAGGTACTTCCAGTATCGCTATACCACGTTTCAAGGGATAGATCGCGTGCCGTCGGAGATTTATAACTCAATCCGACAATCAGCGAAACGCTTAACTAGCTGACGATAAGGTGTCGGCGAATGATTGCGTCCGTCTATTCGCCGTGAAATAGGAACTATCGACTGTTAAATACGATTCGGGGATAGATTATACTGTTATTGGGGGCTGTTGCACGTCAATTGTGAATTGAGTGATCTGTTTTGTAGGTGACTTTGATTTAGTGTAACTTCGATAACTTAAATGTAGGGTTAGGCACGGACAACACCGGAATCGATTCTTGGTGTCACAAAAGGCGATGAACTGTCCACATTCAGAGACGTTTGACGGTTACTTGAGTCGCTCCTTAGTATATATTTCCTTTGTAAATCTACCCGAAGTGTAGATACCCGAAGGATTTTAACCACGCTTTTCTGGTGGTATGGGAGTCAAATGTTATATCAACAAAAGTCCAATTCAGTTTTTTTTTTGTTTTTTGCTCTCCACGTTTGTTTTTTATTACCCAGTCATCGTGACAAAAAAATCACAATTAGCGGCGGGCGGAGCAGCATTCGTGCTATGAAGATATATGGGACTGCAGTCACTATGGTGACGTGACATTACGGTGACAAAATATATATTTTCATAGTTCGACTTGGTAACAAAAATCACAATGAGTGCCCGGCCTAAGCCCCCCCCCCCCGCATTTTTTGTCACGGTGACTTTTTGTTACCAAATCGAATGCTATGAGGATTTACGGGAGTGCGCTCACTGTGGTGACGTGACATTACGCTGACAAATATACAGGATGTTAACGAATTCGTGTAATTCCTTAAAACTACATGATCCCCGCACGGGATTTAGCTTGATTAATTATTTTTTTTCATGCGGCTTTGTTACCGATCGTATCTTAACCATCTACCTAATAAGGATTCAGTAAAAAAATAAGTTTTTTTTTGCAAAAAAAAAATCATTTTATTTGTGTGAACATTTCGATGCCACGCATAAACTAATGAAAGTACGGCGACACGGCTGGCAGGAACAACTAACGCGGTATCGATCTTTGCAGTCAGATAACTCAAGGCTCTAAAAAGACTCAGAAACTGAAAACCAAAAAAAAATATGGAATTTTTTATTGGTTGGTTTTCGAAAATTCCCATTTAGGGTTAATGTGTGTCACCAGTAGATCACGCGGTTTGATGGAATTACACGATTTCGTTAACACCCTGTATATCTTCATAGCATTTGCCTTGGTAACAAAAAGTCACCGTGACAAACAATCACAATCAGCGAGTGTCTTAAAGTGGTCTACGTGTCGGCCCATTCTTGGCATTGGACAAGACTGAACATAAAATTTTGAAGGTTAAATAAACGTCCACGGCAATGATTGCTATCTGAATGACAAAGTACAAACACATGAAAATATTCACTAACGAAATAAAATCGACATTTCTAACCATGTGAAGTTCCAGCACCGGATTCGGTATACCGACCGAACTCCAACCTCCCGAGTACTCACGATGGCATAAAGAAAACCGCAAACAAACAAACAAACGGCAGATTTAAATAAATACGAGTCCACTTTGATGCAGCGCTTATTTACAATTTACATCTGTGTTTGAAATTATGACGATTATGGGTCCTATTAGAGTTCCGTACGTGAAACGTTAAAACGCGTGTTTCATTTTATGTTTTGAGTAGAATGGTAGAAATCTATTTTTTTTTATTGTTTGACTTGTTCGCCTTAAACCCTAGTAGCACCTGATGGTAAATGCAGTCTAAAATAGAGCACTCGCATCTAAGTAACAGAGATATAGAAAGATTCCCCTTACCCCTCTGGCTCTCACATACGGTCGCGTACTTGAATTTTTTACCACCTTAAGGTCTATAATTGCTTGCACATTACTGTTTCATAAGGTCGCTCGGTCGCCCGCAAAGATATGACATCTTGAACCTTATTGCGCACAGTGTGTCAAGGAATCGAATTTGAAATGTGATAAACATTTCGAGACGCGGCTGTACATACGACGGAACACAGTAAATTGACGCCGGACTTTAACGTGAGGGTGTTAGCTAGCCAGGCGGACCTTCTATATTCTACTACCAAGCGTGCCTTCGTTGAATCTTACAATAGGCGTCTATTCCCAGAGCGTGTGGTGAGGAAGTTTCATATTCTAGCCCGTCCTCACACGGGATAAACAATGGTTATTCAAGAATGAATACTGTGACTTCGAACCACGATTGTATCGATCTTTGGTTTTGAAGAAGAAGACGAACTCCTCTTGATTTAGCCTAATACGGTACGTATTGTTTAGGTTAAGTTAGCTTCTGATTTAGAGCTCTAACACACCACGATTATTTCAGGCGCCGTCAACGCGCGTTTCGCAATCGCTCGTTGACGCGCTGCTAAACTTGAAATAGGCAGATTACTTGCGATTGCATCGCTGCAAACTCACGAGAGACGCGCTACAGACGCGCGTGAGCAACTCTCCTTGCAAAGTAAAACGCGTGTAGCACGCGCGCGAAGGAGCGTGTATCGCGCTACAGATGCGCGTGTCGGTAAGTAACCAATTAAAACGCGCTGTACGTATATGTTTGCAGCTAAAGAGACGCACTGTGCCAGCGCATCTGTATCGATGTAGCTTCGCGCTACGAGCGCGTCGACAGCTCGCGAAAAAATCGTCATCTGCATACTACAATTTTATGAACATGTGAATAGGTAAATTGGTTGCGATAACATCGCGTTTGCAGCGCGTTATAGTTGCGTGCGACGCGCGTCCAAAGCGCGTGAAAAAAAACCTAGTGTGTAAGAGCCCTTAGTATAGTGACTGCCGAGCTATATACTCTTTGGATATTTTGAAAAAACTACTGATAAAACATCATGTACCCAGGATAATACAACACTCACAATGAAGTGATGATTATGCTAAGTATTTATGTCAATTGTATTATAAACAACTAGCGACCCGCCCCGGCTTCGCACGTGTACGTTTTATAGCTTAAAACCTTCCTCTTGAACACTCTATCTATTAAAAAAAACCGCAATAAAATCCGTTGCGTAGTTTTAAAGACCTAAGCATACATAGGGACAGATAGCGGGAAGTGACTGTGTTTTATACTATATAGTGATACAACAAGATTGATAGGTAATTTGGTGTTAGCATAATGAATAATATCGCTTAATTGGCCCACTACTGTCCCACTGTTGGGCACGGGTCTGTTGTCGGAATGAGGATAGTTTAGACGTTAGTTCACCACACCTGGCCTGATGCGGGTTGGCGGACTACAAACTGAATATACATTCCCGAGAAAAAAAAACTTGGTGCTCTCTAACCATAACCATTTAGGCCGGCCATACACGGGCAGCTTAAAGCAGTCATGATTGACTGCTTTAAGCTGCAACTGCATAGTAAACTACAGCCTTCTACATACGTACATACACGAAACAGCTCGAGCAGTTGCAACTGCTTCGGGCGGTTGGCGGCACGGCGTGCGGTCAAGCAGTCGCCAGGGATAGACTGACTGCTCGAGCTGTCCGTGTATGTTTATCACTGGCTAACTGCTCGAGCTGCCCGTGTATGGCCGGCCTTGTTGTTATAAAATGAGTACCCATTTTACTCTAATTGCCTATTTATTAGAAATTTTGATATTTTATTAAAAACACTCAAATTGTCATAACTTTTAAGGAGATCAAGTTAGGGCTCTGCTACAGAGATATTTTTCACTCCAAATAGCTCCAACTATTGCCCTGTTTCGTTTGATCCACGATTTTTGAACCAACCTGTATTTGATGGTTACTGTACGAAATGTATGAGCAGAGTATTGTGTCAGAAATTTCTGTTAATGTGCCGGCTGAATATCTGCTTATCCAATTCCACTTCCACACATTAAACAAACCACTGTTTCTCCATCTTTAGTAATATAAATAGAAAAATAAACGTAGGTACACTATCGACTTATTCATCTTCGCATCCATTGTTCTGTGTTGTTAATATCCGTCTGCGAAAGAATCCTGCGGAATTGAAAAGAAAAGGAAATGAAATACACGATAATTATAGTACCTGTTGTCGACATTACAATGTGTTGTTTGAACAACATTATTGTCTGGAGTTTCTGTTGGAACTAGAAAAAGCGACTGCTTAATTAGTCTGGTATACTTAAGTAGTCTAGTCTTATAGCAGGCGGAGCTACCGAGTGTGTGACCCTATGTTCGATATCCGAGTCGTGAAAAGTATACAGGTTGTAAACGAATTCGTGTAATTCCTTCAAACCACATGACCTATTAATGTTATAGATTAACCATGCATGGGATTTAGATTGATTCAAAATAAAATTAAACTTTTTTTCCCATTTTTTTTTATTTGATAGACAACTGCCTTGAGGTTGGACTGGCGATGAACATGTCGAAGACTAAACTGCTGGCAAACACCATTAAGCATAGGATCAAAGTGAATGGTGAAGAAGTGCAATATGTTCATGAATACATCTACCTGGGCCAGTTAGTCTCTTTCCAGTCCAGACAAGACAAGGAAGTCACAAGACGAACCGAAAACGCCTAGAGGAGCTACTGGTCCATGAAGGAGCTTATGAAAGGAAGTCTTCCTTTGTCGCTCAAGCACAAAATCATGGACATGTGCATTCTCCCCATTTTGACCTATGGATCCCAGACTTGGTCTTTGACAAACATTCAAAAGTCCAAACTCAAGGTTTGCCAACGTGCTATGGAGCACAGCATTCTAGGCGTCAAGCTAACGGACTATGTACGCAACACCACACTGCGCTCCAAAACACAAATTGCTGACGTTGCTCAAAAACCCGCTAAGCTGAAGTGGGCGTGGGCCGGCCACATGTGTCGCATGCCCAATGAGCTGTGGGCCAAAATAACCACTTTATGGAGCCCTGACACAGCCAGAAGGCGTCGCGGCTGACCTCGAAGAAGATAGCAGGACGAGCTGGACAAAATCAATGACCAGTGGTCCACTTTGGCTCTGGATCGAAAAAAATTAAGTCATGGGGAGAGGCCTTTGCCCAGCAGTGGTATGACGCAAGCTAGAAATGAAATAAAAATGATAGAAAATTTGGATGCCACGCATAAATGAATGAAGGCACGGCGACACAGATGACGGGCACAACTAGCGCGATATCGCTCCATGCAGTCAGTTAACTTGGGACGCTAATACTCAGATACAGAATACCATGCTTCATTTTTTGAAAACTTTTTTTTGTTGATTCTGAAAAAATCCTATGCAGGGTCAATCAGTGTCACCAGTAAGATCATGCGGTTGGAAGGAATTACACGAATTCGTTTACACCCTATATGGGTAGGTAAGTAGTAGAGAGAGTCGTGCAAAATAAAAAGTTCCTTCGGATAAATACACACATCAAAAAAAGTTTGCGATCACTTTGAAAAATTATGTAGCCTTTTTAAAGCCGAATTTTCTAATCGGGATTTAAAGCGATAATTATCATGATAAATATAGATTGATAATTATCTAGATAAATATAAATCAGATTTCAGTTGGACTTTGAATTCGGAATCTTCACATACATAATTATGCTAGTGATCGCAAACTTTTTTTGATGTGTGTACTTACCCCCATACGTATTTCTAACGACAAGCAGCATTGCTGTGTTCTGGTTTGTAGGGTATTGGCAGTGCTATTATAGTCGCATGAGACTTTTTAACTGTCTCTTGGATTGGCAACGTATCACCAATCCTCTTGGAGTTGTAGGTGTAAACAGGTGTTGACGAATTCATGTAATTCCATAAAACCACATGATCTACAACTTGTGTAGACAGGACCCGCAAGGGAGTTAGCTTGGTTTAAAAAAAAAAATTTTTTTTTCATGCGACTTTGTGGTCGATCGTATTTAAACCACCTAATTAATAAGGATTCAGTGATAAAATAAGAAAAAAATGTTTGCAAGAAAAAAAAAATTTGAGTGAAGATTTCAATGCCACGCATAAATGAATGAAAGCACGGCGACACGGTTGGCAGGCACGACTAAAGCGATATCGCTCTTTGCAGTCAGATAACTCAAGGCTTTAAAATTACTCAGAAATAGAAAACCAAGCTTTTTTTTTTTAATTTTTTATTTAACTAATTTTCAAAAATTCCCTTTTAGGGTTAATCTGTGTCACCAGTGGATCACGTGGTTTGAAGAAAATACACGAATTCGTTTACAGCCTGTGTAGGCGGTGGTAACCACTAAAAATGAGGTGGGCCGTATGCAAGACAAGCAAAATCATTAAAAAAAAAGGTATTTCTCTTAGGGCATTCTTGGAGGCTCAACTCGGAGTTTGGAGTTGTGTCCAATAAATGGAAATAGGATCACCCTTATAAGGGACTTAATACCTACTGTTACTGACGTAATATAGATGTACGCAGTTATTAACGAAAATCGATAGATATTTTTGGAATTTATAAATTAATTATCTGAGAAGTTAATTGTACACATTTATCAAAAAACTTTTATTTAAAAAATGCCTTTGTCTATTGTAACATGTTAACATTTATAATAATTAATAAGTTTTTATTCATAAAACAGTTTTGAAACTTTCAGAAACCGTCACTTACCTTTGATTTTTTGATGTTGATTGTAAGTACTACATACTATAATAATACACTTCTGCTTACACCTCATGTGAGAATAGGTGTGATGATACATTCAAAGCTAAAGTTGCGGGGATAGAATGTTATACAATATAATACCTTATTAAACAATGCTAATTAGAATAGTTAGTTGATGGGAAGATTGTGTAGCTTGTTAGCAATGGAATAACAATGTACAGGTTACACGAGTAGCTGTTGTTATGTGTGGAGCATTAGCAGGTTTGGGTGAGATCCTAGGTGGAATTTTCAGCTAAAATAAAAGCTTCTTCTACATTTTCATCATTATTCACATCCTACTCTTCCAAGAAGAAGAAGAAGGTATTGACCATATTGTGACGGTGGTAGTGGTGGCGACTAGCGGAGTACGCCTATAAAAGGGCCGGCACGCTGCACTTCGTCCTCTCTTGGCTGGAGACCCTTCAGGTCTCGCCAATAACTGCCCGGTTATGTAGAAACCGTCCCCTAGGACGACCTACAGCAGTCAATAATAATAAAAAAATAAAAAACTTCGTCCTCTCTCGCGCCTCAGCAGCCGTCACTTAAGTCAACCTACACCTACACCTGAAGATATTGGACTCCTCGTATCGGTTAGAACCACGCCCTGTATTTTTAACTTGTAATAATATTAAAATATACGTATAATGTATGGTTAAAAAGTTAAAAGTATTTTCATTAATATTCAGTAAGTACTCTCCTGCTAAACTGCTTCTTGCTAGATTCTGATTTTATATGCACATGTTCGTTAAGGGTTGACTCCTCAAGCCGCCCTCAACCCGCTAAGCGTGACAATATTCACCACGCCTAGCAATTTGATTTGCTCATCATCAGCTGTTGGATCTCGCCCATCAGGCAGCGGCGCACCACCTCCAAATCTCCCACTAGCAACGCCTAATGCCGAGGTTCGAGTCCCACTATGGATCGCCCTTAGTGCTCATGTTTCTAGTAGTTATGATGTTACTGTAGTATGAGTAGTTAGGTTAATAGCTTAGGTTAAGTTATTTACTTAACCTCCATTGGCTGATGACCATTCAGGTCTTGTCAATAACTGCCCGATTACGTAGAAACGGTCCGCAAGGACTATCTACAAGCAGTACAATAAAAAAAAAAAGTAATAAAAAGTAAAAACCGACTTCAGAAAAACTAAAAAGAGTAAAATAATTACTAATTACCGTAATAAAAAAATAACAGTTTCAGAAGTTGGTGGCTTTTATTTGTTTTAGTGTAGAATTGCACCGACTTCTAAAACTGTTAATTATAGGTATATTATGGTAATTATTTTACTCTTTTTTTTTAAGTCGGTTTTTACTTTTATTTAAAGTTCAAAGTCAAATAGTTTTCATTTCAAGTAGACCAGATCCCTGGTGCTTTCAAAAGGTCAACACTAGGGGCAAGTTATTTATTATATACGTTTTAGAGCCATAAATTACACGGTATAAGACTACAAATTTAAATGACACGGTTGCGTAATCTTTCCAATAACTAGGTAGTTTCCTTTAAGAATAGGTATAATTACCATGACGGCTCCTTACAAATACATACAATCTTCTTTGTTCTTGGCTAATGTTTCTGTGATGACAGTTAAAACAGAGATTGAAAGTCCTCATCAAAACTTTTGTTGAAGGAAACCACAAACCAAAACCATTTTTTTGTTGATTTATTCAAAAAGCGCTGAATCATTTTCAATAACATTTATATTGGACCACTCTTGAAGTATGGCCTACTAAACAAAAAAAGAATATCAATAATCAAAATCTATTCATAATTGGCGGAGACACCGCGTAACAAACATACAAAAAAAAAACATTCAGACGTATTGAGAACCTCCTTCTTTTTGAAGTCGGTTAAAAACTGAATCTTGTCTTACTTATTTGCACTATTCATTGTGTATTCAGTTTAATTATACTGAAATCCTGTACAACATTCTAAGACTTACAAACTACTCCTGTGTCAGTATTCTGCACTTTCTCATTTGTTATAGAAAGTGTCATACGTAACTGCCAACAAGAATCTCTAGAGTAAAATACACAATCTTTTAAATCAAATCTGAACGCCTAAACATGTAAACATGTCGTACCTATCTAATGTAAGAGCATCTAAGTTATCACCTTTGCATGCATTTTAGAATTCTACCGGGAGCAATATGCACTAGCTACATTAACGTGAGAGCCAAAAGAGGAGCGCTTTTCCTTTGCCTTTTGAAAAATGTCACGAAAGCAAGCACAAAACTTAAAATTTCACATCACAAAGTATTTCGTCTGCTGCACGTTTCACATTATCTTACAATTGTGGTATGTCTGAAGGGCCAAGCTATAGCAAAGTTGAGCTCAAAATTACTTAATAAATATGTATATAAGATGGTATATTCATATGAGAATTTAACTTTTAGAGTATAAACAAGCCAAAGAGCGCGCGCAACGAGTATAAATGAGCATAGATAAAACATTTTTAACATAGCAAGAAACAAACGAAACACGTTTCTCATCGAAATTTACACTTGAAAGCAAAGAAATCGAGCCACTCGTTTTTTCACGTGTCCTGGTTTTTAGTTTTGGTTTCATGAATTATATTATTCAAAATACAAAAAACTACCCTCATTTTAAAGCTTATCAAATAACCTTTTAGGCGATATATGTTTAGAATTGATCTGTTCCATAATACCAATAGTAATAACAATTATACCTACGTGAAAAATAGAAGTGACTCGATTTATTTGCTCCCAAGTATATTTGCATTAACCCTTAACCACCCAAAGTCAGTCACAATGACACTAGAAGAGTTTCTTGTTTTTCAAATTATTCGGTTGTTACGCAGGCTATGCATTTGTTACTTCATGTATCTCTCCTGCACCATACGCGCTGTGACTTCGAGCAGTCGACACTTGCGCACGTTTGTGACTGGTACGGTACAATAATTTACGCGCGGTCATGACGACCAACGCAACGTTAGGTGGTAGTGTAATCAGAAATCATTGGCTATGGGTTAAAAATGTAAAAGGTATGGCGAAAGTAAACTAAAAACCTCTTTTTTTTTTGATTCGTTACTATTTGGGGGCTGAGTCACCCCCGTTCGTGGGAAGGCACCCTTAGTTCGAAACCCTACACGTGGTCCCCGGGTGGTGCCAATCAGGTGACAACCTTTCGCTTGGTGGTAGGATCTTTACGGTCCTCCTGGCTAGCTACCACCCTCACATTAAAGTCCGGCGCCAAGCAGTTAACTGTGTTCCGTCGTGTGTATGTGAGAGCCAGGTATAGGGTAATCCCTGTATATCTCTGTTACTTGGATTCGTATGCTTGATCTTAGACCCTGTTTGCTCTTACCATCAGGTGCGACGAGGGTCAAATGCGACCGAGTCAAGGAATAAAAATAAATATTAATAAATCACTGATTGAAACAAATAGGATATCTACTTACAATCGGCACAACGGACAAATGGGTTTGAGAGCTCTATAGCTTGCTTATGCATACTGCAAGCTCTATCTTTTGGGTTAGACCGGGAACAGTACCGACGGTCGCATTCCTGACGCACTTCACTAACATAGTTTTATCAGTGGAAGTGAGCCTCGGTTATACCATTTCCAAACTTGGACTTCTATAAGTGCTTGGACTATTTAGTCGCTATAATTTAGTCTCAAGCTTGAACCCTTCGCCTAAGCCGAACCCACTGAATATCTGCCAAGTAATATTGTATAAACGGGTTCGATCATTTTAAATTGTTCAGCTGAATTTTCATACGTGAATTTTGGTACGAAACTGCTAAAAAAAACCCACACCCATTTTAATTTGATATAGCTATATCCATTATACTCGACCTCGTCGGTACAAAAGGTTTAATGTCGTCTAATTAAGTATCTTTGAAACACTATAGGCGTTAGTCGAACGCTTTTTAAGCCTTTAATTACTCAAATTCTAAAATGTACTGAGTATAGAGTTAATTAACTGTTATTTAGGTTTATTTGATGGTATATGATACCTACGTTCATAAGTTCAGAGTGTTTAATAAACTATCAATCACCGTAATTATGGATACAATAGATAAGACAATTATAATAATATTTTATTCAAAAAATTACAAGGTATAAAAATTAGTACAGTTTGTCTTAAATGTAAATTATGTTCCTAAGACTTTCGTGCCTGAACTAGGTAATCCTGTGTTTCAGGCGAGAAGAGCTTAAATACACTTATAAAATAAATAATTAACTAACAGTTTGACAATAGATCACTAATTCAATTTTGAGTAGCTTAACTCTTAGTTTCTAGATGAGTTTTTGTTATTTCGACGAAACATGACCGTGTTATTCTGAATTGCATGTTGTACATTTTTGATTAGGTACAACATACAAAACTGCGGATCAGCGGAATCGTAGACTGGGTCATAGTCGATATTGCGTAAGTCGTCTTCAAGTTTATTTACAATTAAACTAGAAATTGTGTGTGTCTACTTTAGGTAATTTACTGTGTTAATTACAAGGGCAAGTGCAGGGAAATTTTATTTGAATATAGTATGGTCCAAACAGGAAAAACAATAACAAGGGTTAAAAAATACGTAATTAACGGCGCTCTTATTAGGCGCTTCCGTAATCAACAGAATTGATATACCTTTTTTCAGCCATTATTTTTGCTGGGCAGTCAGAAGCACTTGTCTTGTGATTGCTCGGCTTTTTGAAGTGCAAGCAAGTAGCACATTTTGGTTCCTCAGCCTTCTTTGTGCATTCTGTAATAGAGTGATCCTGATCACCACAGTGACCACAGGTAACGGTAGTCTGCCGACATGATTTGGCCGCATGCCCGTACTGCTGACACTTATAACAGCGTGTGACTAGAGTAAAGTCTTTCACAGGGCATGACGACCAATTTACAAACACTCTGTCTTTTGTTATCAGGGCTTTACGTATGTCTGCAGATACTTCTATTATATAATTACAGGTCTCAGCGTCCTTCTTACCTGACTTATGGCTTAGCTTAATGGAGGTCAAAAAAGTCTCGAGGCTGCAATCCTGAAGGGTCTCTGCTAGATTCTGGTGGAATAAACAAGTAAAAACTTCCTTTTCTTGCATGGATGAGGGCACTCCTATAACTACTACTCTAGGCTTCCTTTTTGGGGGTTCGTCTACTGTAAGGCCTGAATTTGATAGCTGCATTGATTTTTTCACCTTCTCAATATCGTCCTTTGTTTCAGTGCTGATAATGACCCCGCCATTTTTCGTCTTACGTAGTCCTCTTACGTGAAGTTTCATCTGCTCGGGGCATATAATTTTTTGGACAAGTATTTTTGTTTCCTCACTCGACTTTAGTTTGTCGTTAGGGTATATGGCCACTGAGCTTAGATTTGCCGGCTGTATAAAATTGTTGGTACCTTTTTTAACCATTTCAGCAAAGGACGTTCCCGCTACCGGTTTCGTTGAAGCTCCGATTGACAGCTTAAGGTCTTGCAGTTGCTGCGACAGATCAATTTGGTCTTCGAGTGTTTGGACGGTGGAGTGGGCCCGGACGGCTCTCATCTTAAGGGACTGGTACTGAACGGCCATCTGCGATGTTCCGTGACTAACTTTTCGGCATAGGGCACTTATACGCAGTTTTTGCTCCATATTTAATTTGCCCTCTGATGTAATTGAGCACACTTCATTTAGGCACTGCTCAAAGGACGACATCCAGTTCTGGATTTCCGGCGTAGATACAACTTCCATGACATCTTCTTTTTGGCTGGATGGTTGAGGGTGAGGTGCGGGTGCGGGCACAGGTGTAGGAGGTGGGCTCCGAGCACATTTGCCACCCCTGCTGAAGGGACTGGATGCCATTGTGATACAAGTTATGTACTTGTTAATCACTTGTACACATTTTCACAGAAACGATTTGCACATGTTATGCTTACGTATGACACAGTTTGCTACCGGCTATTTTGTGAAACTAGGTCACGATTCAGCAAGTAATTATTTATTTATTTTAATAAATATTCGACACGTCTGTTCACAACAAAACTGCAGAGAGTATATCAATTAAGTGTCGTTAAACCATAATTAACGACATATTTTAAGTTAGTAATTCATACTAATGTTATCGGTAGCGGGTAGCACTGGGCAATGTTGACAAGAGAAGGTAGTCGTCGATATGGATCGGCCCACCCGAGGTTATAAAGGCGGCGGTCATTCGACGAAGCGAGAGCATTCCGTGTTGATCAGCTGAAGAAGTCTGACCTTTAATATCTGATTAGCTTGTCCTTATTTTATGATCTTGTAATAATTGTGTAAAGTAATATATTGTGATCTAGTTATGTTACTAATACTAACCCAAATACAAGTACTCTCAGTGGTGGAGAGTCTATGTTGGTTTTATTTACTGTGTTTACCTTGCTCGCAATCCTGACATACCGATATTAGCTAAAACTGTAATGATAGAATCACCCCTGAACGATTATATTGTTGTGTCATTTACATCAGAAGTGGAACAAGAAAAAACCAGTCCACATTATGATTGTATACCCACATGTAAATATTTTTAGTAAAATCCCCTGTAGACGGACTGACAAAAACTTGATTTCGACTGATATTACAATGGTGAGAAATGTGAGAATGAGAAAATGTGATAAATCCGGTGAGTCACAACCATTTTATTATGTGTGAAGGAATTTTGATGAAGGAAATATAATATGAGAGGTTATTTATTCGTGTAAAATAAATATTAAATGATATCTTTGCTTATTCATGTAAAATAAAAGAGATGTTATCTGTATTTATCCGTGTAAAATAAATGAGATGATATCTGTGTTTATTAGTATAAAATAAATATGATGGTATCTGTATTTATTCGTGGAAAATAAATACGGCATCTGTATTTATTCGTGTAGGAAAATACATTGCAAGTCGTATTAGAGTTTGTGGTGAGATGCAACCAGGGTTGATCTTTGGCACCGCCCGGTTTGGCCAGCCGGGGTTGGCCAAAGGCTTCGCCTGGGGAAAACTGAAACTCTAACGTGGCGAAGCAATTGTTATAGGGCTGGAACCAAGGCGGGATATGCCATGATATGGCTAGATCCAAGGCGGGTGATGCCATGTTGATAAAGCAGGATCCCAGGCGGGTGATGCCAAATGAGTTGGCTAAATCCAAGGCGGGTGATGCTATTAATTGATAAATGAAAATGCAGTGAAAATGAGATTCTGTTTTGAATTAATGTTTTGAAAAAGTTTTGAAAATATTGATATTTGTTTTGATTGGTTTTGTTATAATTCTTGTTGTAGAATGGTACAAAATAGTTTATTGAAATTAAAAAGTAGTTTGTTAATATTACTTATGGTTTAAAATGTATTTTTTGTAGACGAAAACAGGAAATTGTATTTATTATTGATGATAATTACTATGATGACTTCCGTTAAAGATTAATTTGTCAAATTTATTTTAAATAAAAAATAATTTGACTTATTTTCGTTAAAGATGTGTTTAATATGTATTGTATTGTTGTAAAAAGGTTGGATTATTAGCGCAATATAGAAATGTTATGTTTAAAACATCATGTCAGTTTTGTAATATGAGTTTGTGAATAATGAGATATTTAATCTTGAAATATTTTAAGTGTTTAACGTACTATGAGTTTGAAGTGTTTATATGCTGGTACAATGAATTGTGAATAATTGAGATATTTAATCATGGAATATTTTAAGTGTTAAATGTACTATGAGTTTGTAAATTATTGAGATATTATGTTATGATTTTGTGAATAATTATGAGATTTTTACGAATGAAATATTTTAAGTGTTTATGTATTATGGCTTTGTGAATCGTTGAAATATTTAACCAAGAAATATTTTAAGTGTTTATGTATTATGAATTTGTGAAAAACTATAATGATATAATTATTTAGCCCTGAAAAATATTGTAAATGTATTTGAATGATTTTACGAATTTGTGTATGATGAGATTGTGTGTTTATGTACCTATTATGATTGATTGAATAACTATAATTTGATGTTTAACCAAAGTAGAACTGTCTAATAGGCATCTGAGATAGTATTTTATTGTGAAAATGTTGGAAATCTAATGTGTGGATGTTTGTAAGATTTTGATACGAGAAGTTATGAACGAATATAGAACTAGGTTGATACTGAATGAATATCAACTAGTTTAAGCCACGGGTGATGAGCTTGTTGGCCGTCGATGGGATAACAAGCTCTAATCGATACAAACATTCTTTGGATGCTCTTCATGTTACTTTGGTCAAAGACATGAGTAACATGACGAGGTCAAAGATGAGTGATCAGGTGTGGCCGAGATGTGTACTGTATTATTTGTTTCTGTTTAAGGTCCAGAGGTGTCACTGAAGTCAGGCCTTGATGTACAATCTTGACGATGGGGTTGATGGTGCGTCAACCACCAACCACCAACACACGAGGACGTGTGTTTTGCAGGAGGGCCGTGTTATCGGTAGCGGGTAGCACTGGGCAATGTTGACAAGAGAAGGTAGTCGTCGATATGGATCGGCCCACCCGAGGTTATAAAGGCGGCGGTCATTCGACGAAGCGAGAGCATTCCGTGTTGATCAGCTGAAGAAGTCTGACCTTTAATATCTGATTAGCTTGTCCTTATTTTATGATCTTGTAATAATTGTGTAAAGTAATATATTGTGATCTAGTTATGTTACTAATACTAACCCAAATACAAGTACTCTCAGTGGTGGAGAGTCTATGTTGGTTTTATTTACTGTGTTTACCTTGCTCGCAATCCTGACATACCGATATTAGCTAAAACTGTAATGATAGAATCACCCCTGAACGATTATATTGTTGTGTCATTTACACTAATACTCTATGTAGAATTTATAATTTGGAATGGCTACAATTACTGGTGAAAAGGTTATTAATAACCATTTGCAATATTTTATTTATTTAAATTATGGTACTCCAACGACTTATTCACTAATACATTTTTAGGGTACTGTAACAATTAAACTTAAAATTTTGAGTGAATTTGTCACTTACAGGTGTGCACAGCACTTACGTATTACAAGTTTTATACTATTACAGAGAGTACATAATATGGGCTAAAAAAAAATAACGAAACTACCTACATGAAAACCAAGTTTAAAATATAAAAAAGAAAGAAATAACTGAACCTATTTTGTTGCTCTAAAGAATAACACAATCAATGACAAATAATAAATAAGTAGGTAATAAAATGACATTTGGAATTAAAAAGTCCTTGTTTATTTATTACATCAATACAAAGCTAATCGGCAGCGAGGGGCTAATTATAATTATTAACCGCGCAGATCGGCAGACTGACAAGGCGCCTGCTGCGCCTGGACAGGAGCAGCCTGCGAATGGTGACTGGAACGATAACCGGACACTGCTCACTAAACAAACACTTCCACACGATAGGCATAACGGAAAACCCTCTGTGCAGAGCATGCATGGGGGCCGAAGAGACGGTCGCACACGTGCTCCTGGAATGCACAGGTGTCACCCGAATACGAGAAACAACCCTTGGCGCACCGAAATCACTCGCAAATGTTCTGAGCGGACTGAGAGCCCTAATCTGCTTCTGGAAGGAGGTGGGCTGGTTGGAATGATGGCCGCCATGGCCCACGTACAATGGTCCACTTAAAGGACTAAGTGCGGAAACCACATCTCCTAACATAGAACATAGAACCGCGCAGATCATACGATTTGCGACGTTAAGCTGCGTTTGCCGCGGTTAGTCCGTGGATGGGTGACCGTTCATTACACGTCGAGACCCCTCCGTGCCTCGGAGAGCACGTTAAATGAACGGTCCCGGGTGTCATACGAATACCTATGAGAGTCGTTACGGGTATTCAGAAGCCCGAAAGTCTGACGACAATTATAACCTTAGGATATCGGCATTGTTGCGGGGTTGCGGGTTGCGGAGGTTTGATGGCAGTCGCTCCGTGTAAAATACTTGTAGTAGTGGTGGCGACTGGCGGGGTGTGCCTATAAAAGGCCCAGCACGCTGCACTTCGTCCTTCACACCGATAATTCAGTTCTCTTCAAGCTGTCTCGCCCCCTAAGTCCCCGCCAGCAACGCCCTAAGGCGAGGGCCGAGTCCCACTAGGGGTCGCCCTTAGTGCTGTTATTGCAGGTAGTCACGATGTTAGTGTAGTACACGTAGTTAGCCTATGTTAAGTATTTTACTTCCCCCCCCCCCCCCCCCCCCCCATTGGCTGGAGGCCCTTCAGGTCTCGCCAATAACTGCCCGGTTACGTAGAAATGGACCACCTACAGCAGACCAACAGAAAAAAAAAACTTTGTCTTCTCTCGCGCCTCAGCAGCCGCCAGTTAAGTCAACCTACACCTAAAGACCCTGGACTCCTCGTATCGTATTGTCTAGAACCACGCCCTGTAAACTAGTCTAACTTTGTTATAATTATTAAAATATACAACCTTATTTTTACTTTATACGAAAACCGAGACACCCCAACAAGATTTTCATCAGGACTGCCTGAATATGTGTTTTTTTTTAGTAAATCTCAAAGTTACACCTTAGTTTATGTCGCGTTAAGTTCCCTAAAAAAGTGTGAAATTCCTGAGATGTGCTATGCAGGGGTTGTCTAATACACGGAAACTGACCGAGAGGACCGTCTCAAGCCTCAAGGTGTCTATTTCCGTCAACTGTTATGTTATGGGTAGAAAACTACTGAAACAAAATTGAAATTTACGAAAAAAAAAAAAAAGTGGTGTAAAAAATATTCCAATCGATTCTCGTAGTGATTTTGAACAAACCAGTTTCAGGTTTAGTATATACTAAAACTAAGCTTGTTTATTGTATGGTTAAAAGTGTTTTCATTGTTCTTATGTAAGTACACTCCTGCTAAACTTCTTAGTAGGTTCCTGATTAGATGTGAATATGCTCTTTAAGGGTTGACTCCTCAAGCCACCCTTAACCCGCTAAGCGTGACAGTTGTATTCAGTTGCATCTTGTTAGACTAAAAGCTGACCTCAATATAATTCGGAAAAGGCTAGGCTGAACGAACAAACCAAATCGGCGAATGAATACACCAAAACATTATTAGTCAACATTAGTCTAGATTTTTTCCAAAAATATTACTTTTACTTGCAGTGTTATATTTTTTACTACCATCATCATCATCATTCTGCCAAATGGCGTCCACTGCTGGACATATCTAGACCTCCCCCGAGCAATGTTGGAGGGGTTTGCCATAATCGCCACGCTTGGCAGACGGGTTGGCGATCGCAGTATGGTTGTTAAAGTACTCAGAGAACGCTGCTGCCCATCCTCTAGTGAGGGGTGCATGAAAAGAGCCTCCACGAGTGACGATACTTAAGTATGTCCGGCGCACCCTGGGCAGTCAGCCTCGCTACCAACCTTGCTGACTGGCTAATCTTTTCACCACAGCATGAGCTGTTTTCGTATAGCTCTTGCTGACACGAGAGAAGAAGAAGAAGATCCTCTAGTGAATACCTTAGTCGCCTTTTACGACACCCACGGGAAGAGATGGGGTAGTGCTATTCTTTACGTCCGGCATCACACGGACGTATATTACCATCTTCACACGTAATTAAGAATTGTATTCTATTTTTTTATTCGTGAAGACCCTTTTGGCTTTTCTATTGCTTTTAGTTTTTAAATGCAACGCTTTCCCATGCAACATAGTTGGTTGTCTTCAACTCCTTTTGTAATTATATATTCTTTACCTCTCCTTTAAATATTTATTATTGTATTTAATTTTCAAGTTTTTAATCAGCTTTATTTCATTTAATTGTTTCTACTTTGTTCACCTAATTATAAGTGTATCTTGTGATCTCCTTTAATTGAAGGAGCACAACTCAAACGAACATATTTTATTGAGCCATGTATTTTGTATATCCTTTGTTGGAGATCCATAAGTAAATTTAAAAAACCCTGTTAAGGCTTGTATTCACGCCAACGACCTTGAGCATTTGGTACCGTACTAACGTACGACGAGTCGACGAGAGAGAAAGGGACAAGTGCGATTGTGACATAGACGCAATCTGTAATTTGACGCATTTTTAATTTAATGTAATGAAACTAATACATATTTAAAAAAGTAACAAGTCCAAGTTATTGCCCTTTGTATTGCAAAGTAGAAGATATTTTTTTAGTCTTTTGATAAAAAATGTAGGAGTAAAATGGTTTCGTCTCAACGATTTGGAGGTGATTTGGTGGTTTTTTTCTTATTAAGTGATGCCGATAGGCAAAATCTGGCAAGTCCAAGTTACGTATCATATCCTGTTTTTTTACTACCTATTTTTTTAGATATATTTTCTCTGTAAATGCCGACGAAAAGTTGCTTCATCTGCACGCTTTTTTTTCCGAGAGGACCCTTAAATACTGTTGGTCTTCCAAAAACAAATAAATAAACAATCTTTAAAAGTTAATTTTGTATTTTCCTTACATCCCTACTAAGTTGCCTGCCTATAAGACAACATAGTTGTCACAAAGAGCATTACTTTGAAACAGAAGTGGCAGTTCGTCATAAAAGTAATTCGACCATCAAATTACTAACGCCCCACTTTTTCTGAACACTTACGTACATTTCCTCTATGGAAAGTCGTAATATAGCACTCCTGAGGGAAATCTGCTCTATTGCCGGCTTGTTTTGTTCAACTGACGTCTGTTGGCCAAGTGAATGTACCAAATGAAACAACTTTATTATTCTTTAACGGTAAACACGGGTTGACTCAGTGAATTGAACAGTGAACGAATTGAGTGACTATTTTTTCGGCACGATTGGGTAGATTCTGTTGTTTATTTCTGTGATACAAATAATGTTTTGAGCTAAAAAATAAAAGAAATCTAAGAAAAATCGTGTATTCAGTACTTACTGTGTTAGATAAGTGTTCTTTGTATTTTTCAGTGGAGTTTCTTCGGCGCATGCAAAGTTTCTTAACAACGTGTTTTATAACGGGTCGTACATGAAAAGAATGAGGTGGTACGCGTGTTTTGTATTCTGAAGCATTATATTTTTAGAGATCTTTCTAGTATCTCGTGATAATCTAGAAAGTTTCATGATAAAATAAATCTTTATTTACGTGTGTTATAAAACTGCAATTCAAATAACCTCTTTATAAAAACAATAAAAAACAAAGATAACAACCTATCTGTTTATAAAAAAGCATCTAATTTCTGTGGGACACCTTTATATTTTACGTAATATTCATCTCGATGTTCGTTTGCAAATAACATAAATGGCCGTGTTTATGTCTCACATTCGCTTTGCTATTCAAGAGAGAAAATTTTAACTTAACGACGGCAATAACGGCCTTGCCGGGGCTCGTTTACACCTCCACGTAATATTTTCACCTGCGCGTGAACGGAAGCAAGAGGTAAAGGGAATGTATCTACTTTTACCACCTTTTACCGACCGCATTTTTACCCCACGCCGCGTACGCACGGTTGAATTGTATTTTATTTGATAAAAGTTTTCATTTTAATGTTTCAGGTTATTGTCGTCGTTAGAATGTAATATTAGGGACTCCTGAATTTCTGTTTTAAGTAGGTTTAGGATTATAATATGTTTTGTATGATAAGGAGTGAGGTGTTTTATTGGAGGTGTTTTATTTTCCTCTTTTTGCCTAGGTGGCTAAATTATTTTGAATTATACAAGGTTAGTCGGAAAGGGGGTACTAATCCGGAAGGGTGTTAAAGTACCCATAACAATGAGTAACTTTTGTTCAACCTCTTTCCCCAAAAGTCAATTAGTTTAAGAGAAATAGCTGTTCAAAAATTAATAAAAATAAAAATTGCTAAAATCTATCTGTTCTCAGCTATGATCAGCTGTGTTTACATTTTAGGTCATATTTGGGGTCACGAATTAGAAGCTCCATTTTCTGAATTCGTAACTAAAGTAGGGACGAAGCATTTTTGAAAAAACGAAAATAAAAATTATCGAATTTTGAAATTTTAACACTTGCTTTAAGACAGTCATCAGTGAAACTTTAAGTGGCCTGCGGATTAGTACCCCCTTTCCGACTAACCTTGTATTTTATGTCAATCATTTTACGGGTTTCAAAATAATCACTAATTTTAAGTCAGTTTTATCGACGGCTACCATACGCTTAATTTACTACTAATCCCTCTTTCAGCATATTAAATTTATGTGCGTACAAACGATTAGTATTCAATATTGAATTATGTTTTACGTTTAATAATAAACATACAACTATAAAAACCTAGTTATGTACCGAGATGAAACGTCTCTGTGAGTAAATCCTTAGTTTGAACATTTAATTTCTCGCATTCCACTTATCCTACGAAATACAATTTTAAAATCTGGAATTAAATCTAATAAGAGAATACATGTCAGCGCAAAGTTTTCATTCGTCTTCACAAAATTCATTATCTTTTATTTGGTGGATCTAGGTATTCTAGAAAAGTGCATTTTTAGAGTAGGTATGGCTTCGTCTATAGTAGGCTACACTCTTGCATTATTCCTATATATATACAGGGTGTTAACGAAATCGTGTAATTCCTTCAAACCACGTGATCTACTGGTGACGCAAATTAACCCTAAATGGGAATTTTTGAAAAACAACCAAAAAAAGAAATTGAAAAAAATTTTTTGGTTTTCATTTTCTGAGTCTTTTTAGAGCCTTGAGTTATCTGACTGCAAAGAGCGATATCGCGTTAGTCGTTCCTGCCAGCCGTGTCGCCGTACTTTCATTAATTTATGCGTGGGATCAAAATGATCACACAAATAAAATATTTTTTTTTGCAAAAAAAAAATTCTTCTTTTTTTACTGAATCCTTATTAGGTGGTTTAGATATGATCGGTAACAAAGCCGCATGAAAAAAAAAAGAATTTTATTTTTTTATTTTTAATCAAGATAAATCCCGTGCGGGGCCAGTCTACACCAGTAGTAGATCATGTGGTTTTAAGGAATTACACGAATTCGTTAACACCCTGTATATACAGGGTGTTAACGAAATCGTGTAATTCCTTCAAACCGCGTGTTCTACTGGTGACACAGATTAACCCTAAATGGGAATTTTCGAAAATCAACCAAAAAAAAATCTAATTTTTTTTTTTGGTTTTCTATTACTGATTCTTTTTAGAGCCTTGCGTTATCTGACTGCAAAGAGCGGTATCGCGTTAGTCGTTCCTGCTAGCCGTGTCGCCGTACTTTCATTAAGTTATGCGTGGCATCGAAATGTTCACACAAATAAAAATATTTTTTTGCAAAAAAAAAACATATTTTTTACTGAATCCTTAATATGTGGTTTAGATACGATCGGTAACAAAGCCGCATGAAAAAATAAGAATACAATTTTTTTATTTTTATCAAGCTAAATCCCGTGCGTGGCCTGTCTGCATCAGTAGTAGATCATGGTGATTTTATGGAATTATACGAATTCGTTAAAACCCTGCACATACCTGTATATACAGGGTGTTAACGAATTCGTAAATAAAAAAATAAAAATCTTTTTTTTTCATGCGGCTTTGTTACCGATAGTATCTAAACCACATTAAGGATTCAGTAAAAAATTAAGATTTTTTTGCAAAAAAATCGTTTTTTTTTGTGAACATTTCGATGCCACGCATAAATTAATGAAAGTACGGCGTCACGCCTGGTAGGAACGACTAACGCGATATCGCTCTTTACAGTCAGATAACTCAAGGCCCTGAAAAGACTCAGAAATTGAAAACGAAATTTTTCGAAAATTCCCAATTAGGGTAAATCTGTGTCACCAGTAGATCACGCGGTTTGAAGGAATTACACGATATCGTTAACACCCTGTATATTGCCACCTACGAGTGAGTTTCAGTGTTATTTTTTTAACGTTGCGCCATGTTATTTTTTTTATGTCGTGGGAGCGTTTACAACACGAACACATGCACAAACGCCCAGACCCGGTGCAACTATGTGTAGAGCATATAAATATTTGTTTTGTGCGGGAATCGAACTCGCCATCCGTATTTTGTCAACCGCGTCGTAAAGAGTGTATAAACCTCAACTACAAATCTTTGTAGGTACATAGAATTTATTACTTCTTTGGCCTGAACAAAATAATCATAATTTTCGTAACAACTTGCATTTGGTAAGTATTATAATCAAATGCGCGCAGTTTTCGATGGTAACACAACCGGTAACTAACCAGAGTATAAGTAAAAGATATAAATATAATTATGTTTAATAAAAGTAGGTACATTCGGGAGTAATGAATACCACCACCAGCATAAACCTTAATATATCGATTTAAACACTATTTGAAGTTTTATTAATTTAATTTGAGTAATATTAAATATTCTATAAAATACTTTTTATTTGAATAAGTTAGCATTCTTAGTGCTCATTCGCACGAAGACGATTCGTTTTTTTTGACGAATCGTCTTTTTTCACGATTCGTATTTTTTTTGACGGCGGCTATTCTTTTTAAATGCCTGTGTTCACACGCATCACAAAATGTCGGATACGTCTTAAATCACGTATTGTCTTTTAAAAACCAGTTCGTCAAAAAACACAAATCGTGATTTTTTGTGACGGATCCATCTGTTCGATAGTTCATCCAAGACTAAGAATCACGAAACGAATGTGAACATAAATTCGGATATTTTGCCGAATCGTGATAAAACACGATTCCGTATGCAATGTGAACGTCCATCCGTCATGACGTATCGTGTTTTATGACGAATCGTCAATGACGGAACCCGTGTGAATGAGCCCTTAGTTTCCGAGATATAAGGTTTATGTTTGTGACCCAGATTCATTGCTCCCGAGTGTACGTTACCTACTACTTCAGTAACAAGTAAATTAGCACGTTACTTATAAGTAATTTGTAATGTAACTAACTACCTACATCATAGAGTGTAAACGATATTCGTGTAATTCCTTCAAATCGCATGACCTAGGTACTGGTGACACAGATTGACAATGCATGGGATTATTACAGTATCTATGATTAGTTACGGTTTATTCACGTGCATTTTTCGGTATTGCCCGACTAGTTTCCAACCCAAACGGAGCCTTTATTCATGAGCTGATCACGCGGCGAGGTCGCGAATCGAACTAGCCGCTGTACCGCGCCGCGTAGCGTTGCGCCCGCGATTTGAGGGGCGCGCTCTGTGTCGGTATTACTCGTGCGTCTAGGTCACTTTTCGTGTCCGGATTATTGAAATACTAAGTGCACGTGAAAAATGCACGTGAGTAAACCGTAACTAATCATAAATATGAATGTGTTTCACGAAACTAATATTAAAGTAAAAAAAAAAAAACAAAAAAAAACTATTGTGCTCTGTTTTTGAGTCATTTTAGTGCCCCGAGTTAACTGACTGCGTGAAGCGATATCGCGCTAGTCGTGCCCGCCAGCTGTGTCGCCTTGCTTTCATTCATTTACGGTTGTCATCGAAATTATATTATGCTTAGCTACATAACACAAAAAACGAAACACTTTATGCTTATTTTTTGATTGATAACTTATTAGGTGGTTTAGATACGAACACTTACCCCTACAACAAGACAAAAAGAATTCTATTTTTTAAAGTTTAATCAAGCTAAATCGCGTGCGGGATTAATCTATACCAATAGATCATGTGCCTTTAAGGAATGACACGAATTCGTTTACACCCTTTATAGGTATGCGTAGGATATCTACTTACAATTAGTGTACGGACTACAAATTAGCGACGGGCGATTATTACTAAAACTTAGTCTACTTACTAAGACTTAGTCGATTGTTCAGTCCAGTCGATAAAAGTCGATGACAATTGATGTTAGTCGATTGTTATCGACTATCGGCGCGCAGCAGGCGGCAATCACTGATACGGTTACCGTATCAACTTTAACTACTAATTTGTATTGATTCAAATTACTTATTTAGTAGTACTCATATGCGATTGGCGCTTATAGATTTTAATTGTCCTCCACTGTGTATGTACCTACATTTAGCAGTTCATCGATTGTTATTCGAATAATTATGGAGAAGAACTACTAAATCGACAATCGAATGCGCAACCGTACAGTTTTCGATTCAGTCGATTGTTTTTTTTGCAACAATCGCCCATCGCTACTACCAATGACTACATTACAGCACTCTACAACACATCTTGGGTCTCTTATTGCTTAAGCTGCAGGTTCACTTAACAGAAACAATTCCCTTTGGAATACAATTGAGTAGGTAAAGGCGGTCGGGCCAAAGTTTGGTGGTTACGACAAGTAGAAAAGTGGCAACATTAATCTGATCCCGGGCAGCAAATAGCTCTCGAATGCGGTGGCCGAGGGTAATGCACCGTGTGAGGACTAGTTGGACCAGAAACTGAGCGGCTGCGACCGATGTGCTCCCTACACGACCGGCGGTTGTGCCATTCTATCTTATTGTAGGGTTTAGGATCAAAGTGAGTGTTAGATGCGTGTTGCATTTTAAGTAGGCTTCCATAGTCACGAAACAAGAACGAAGGCCGCAAAATAAATTTGAGTAAAAAAAAAGTTTTGACAGTTAAGTAGTTATGAAAAATCAATTTCCACTATTGTCAAAAATAGACAAGTGTCTGTTAACAAAATGACAACCGACGATCGCCAGAAAATAGATTGTTAAATGTACCTACGGAAATGACAATACAAATCGCTAATCGGTCGAAATTTTATGTCAATCCAGCACATCTTATTGATGTTTATATTCCCTAGAGATCATAGAATGTTATGTTGTCTACAGGTCCTTCTCTATTTTTGACAATTGTGAAAATCCTGTTTTTGAAATGAAAAACAAAACGGCACTGCAAATGTCTTGTTTAATAAACGCATCATGCCTTGTAGACCAACCGAACGAAAGCGAACGAACGCTACTGAACGAACGCGAACGAATTAGTGTGGACGATTCAGCGAAAGCGAGCGAACGCATTCGAAGACCTTCGTTCGCGTTCGGCTGTGTTCCGTGGCGTGTGGAAACGTCAAAGTTTCGCTCTGTGTGGATACAGTAGCGAAGGCGAGCGAGCATTCGGTGTTCATCGGCGAAAGCCATTCGTACGCTTTCGTTCGGTTGGTCTGTACAAGCCAGTAGTTGTAAAAATTATACAAAAAGGCAACCAGTACTTTTTCCCATTCGATATCTTCGTAATTATCAGCCTAAACTCTCGAAGACCGCTTTAACGGTCATAGGAAATACTAGCGATTAGTCCGAATATCGATCACGTGTGGACAAGATTGTTGTTTGCCATTCAAATCACTTCGAATTTGAGTTAAACTGGTCATTGGTTAAAACTAAATAAGGGGCGATAATTAGGCCGTTGCTCTAAAAGTTAGTTCGTAGTAACCTAGCGATTCCGGTGAAAACCGTCGTTAATAACTTAAACATGTACTATGGTTTGGTACGATCGGTAAACAAGACTATTAATCCCTCATCGGATTTGGACTATCTGTTATATTTTATTGGGTAAAGTTAACAGCAAAAGTTGATGACTTTTTTAAAACTTTGAATTCAATTAACACTAATGATTATTTGAAATGTTTAATAATGTAATGTGTGTGTAATGTAATTAGTGTTGTCTATTATGTTATTTTGTATACAAAATAATACCTATTAATAAAAAACAAGTTTACGTTCACTTTTGCAGCTTTTGCAACTTTGTACAATCATCATTTAGTTTTGATGTTTTCTGTACTTTGTAACCATTATATCGACTGTAGGTAATCGGAACATTCAATCCTTTTTTGGTCTGAATACTATTTAGCCATTTAATTGTTAAAAATCCTCCCATTCATACATATAAAAAAATCGTAACGATTCTAAAACTGTACATTCAATATTTTTGGAAAAAAGTAAGTGCAGCGCATCCTGGGAACGATGGTGATGCCAATAATGTAGTTTATAGAATTTTTGTTTGTTTGTCCGTTTGTATGTTTAAACTATGCCAGTGCTACTGGAGAGATCCAGTTGAAATTTGGCAGCCACATCCGTTAAAGATCGGGTCAGCCTATAGGGTGCAAATTATCACGCTATTGAGTGTAGGTGATAAGCAGTAATCTTATTAGAAATAAATGTGTGTTAATAAAAAATGGAGTACGTATACATTGTTTAGTTTCATTTTTCGAATTCCACGCGGACGAAGTCGCGGGCACAACTGGTTTTAATATGAATATTACCTACTGAAACTAGTAATAAAAGTTAAACCTAGAATAATGGACTCGTGCCTGCTAATCTACCGTTGAGGTTTATTACAAAACACCTCAACGTAGCCGCAGTGCAAGTGCACCAGTCAAGCAACTAGTTTGTAGTACTTATTACTTCTATGGTTTTACATTACTTTGACCGTATTCCGCGATTATTAACGGAGAACGGTTAAGGGTTGATTTTGTTTTTAGTAGTTTTTTTTTCCTTTAAACTTACTACTTTCATTTAAGTTTTGATATAAACATAAATATTCATTGTGACGTAGTATATTCAGTTCTATTCTAGTTGAATAGGTAAAACATCCGTCTGTGTGGTGCCGGACGTAAAGAATAGCACTACGCCATCTCTTCCCATAGGTGTCGTAAAAGGCGACTAAGGGATTCACTAGAGGATGGGCAGCAGCGTTCTCTGAGTATTTTACCAACCATACTGCGATCGCCAACCCACCTGCCAAGCTTGGCAATTAGGGCAAACCCCCCAACATGGAGTGGCGATGCTTGGGGGAGGCCTATGTCCAGCAGTGGACATCTTTCGGCTGAATAATGATGAGGCAAAGCATGATTTCAACATAGTTCTTCCTACTGAGAATGAATTACTCATTACATTAGAAAATACACGATTACCACGTCAATACATAGAAACACATGGACCAAGGGTCTAGTGACAAAATCCACGAATAAAGTCTACTGAGTTTACATACACCACCAGAGCGCGCACCAAGGCACACCGTCATTTAAACTTAGAAATACCAACAAACTAATTCAAATCTAAGGTCTTATACACAAAGGAAGCAGGTAACCAGCGCGCAACCTACCAGGGGGCCAATACTACTAACAGAAACTTTTATCAATGTCAACTCAATCGTTCATTCAGGCAGTTTTCGTTTCAGAAAACTGATCCAAAGTCCATGTGTTTCTACGTCAATGCCTACAAAGTATCGTTTACAATCGATAGGGTGCCTTATAATATATCTATTCGTTGAAGGAGTACCCTGCCCGCATAATCATTTTGATTAATAAGATTTAAAAAATTTGTTTGACAGTATTCTTTGCTTAATTGCATAATTAAATATACGTTTATAAAAGATTTTACGTCAATGATTACCATAAAATAAGTCAGTTAGTTTTATTTAAAATTGATGGTCCTAAGAGGAAAATGCCTAAACTTGCAGAGCGGGCGACTTATCTAAATCATACCACTATGTGCCAGCCCTTGAGTTTGTTTGATACCACTCGCCTTACGTACAAAATCCAATTATATTTTAGTTATTCACTTATCTACTGCGTTTAAATACGTTATTCTACGTTCAGCATTTAATAGAGAATGCTCCACAATGATAATATATTCTAAATAAAAGGAAATGAACATTCGTCGTATATTGTTACTTATATGGAGTGATCATCAGTTTTTATAGATTGATGTGTAAGAGAGTGGTTGAATGCTGATTTCCATAGATTTCCAATCGAATCATTCTTAATATATCATGAAATGGGGTACTATAACGCATAGAGCGACGCGGTCAACGTCTCGTCGACCGCGTTGCTTTATGACTCTAACGCAACGTGAAGATTGTATTTTTTTTATTCTTTATTTCTCTTTTCATGACTATGGATGCCTCATAGATAAGTGCCTCCTAATATGTCGTAATCAGGGAACCGCTATACAATTCCACCAGCACGGACTCCCACAGCGGAAGAATTGTCATTAGTTTTAATAAATGTAATTGATTCTATGAGCTAATCCAGTGTAAGTTATTTACATATTTTTCATTTCATCCCAGTTGACCATTCTTATGAGGAGACCAAACATTGTTTTTTTTTTTTTAAGTCGACGTTCATGCAGCGCAATGGCCTCTCTGCCAGGGTTACGGAATTTGTTCTGCCAGGGTTGCAGAATTTGTTCGAAAGAGTTTCCGCGGCCCTGGAACGCGAAGGGTATTAGGAGGAACACGGAAGGGTTTTAGTCAGTAAGAGTCTGAGACTCCCTTCCGCTCCGCCCAGAGCAGAAGGAGTCATATGATGATTGCCCATCCATAAAAAAAAGGGCAAATGCCTCGGAAAACCTAGTAATAAATATTTTCTGTACAAGATAAAAGGATATAATTATTATTAGCAGTACCAAACAAAAACGTGTATGTCGTGATCTAGTGCAAGTTATACCAAAAACCACCCTACATAAGTACCTCCAAAAAGCCAACGGTCTTAAATTCTGCCGAAGACAGTCAAAAACACTTTTCTTTGGTAAATGTTTGGGTCGAATTCTAAAGGCACGAATGATGTCTGACCATTGAAAAAGCTTTTTCTCCCCGCGATACGTACCAGCAATAAACACTAAACAGGGTTTCATTTAAAGGATAACCTTTAAACGAAATAAATAAGTAATGATACACTTAATTCATTGTTCCTTTGGCGACATCAAAAGACGAGTTTTAGGGACAAAAGCATGTTTTGGGTTTTTTTAACAACCTAGAGTCTGAATAAACTGTCTTTTTAAAATATTTTTGAAATCGTCTTCTTGTTGTACATGGGTAGGTATCTTTACAAATAAAAAATCTGTGTACACAAACAATATAATAAATCTGTAGACTTGGCGGGCAAAAACGCAAATATTAAAAAAAAAACGGCCAAGTGCGAGTCGGACTCGCGCACAAAGGGTTCCGTACCATGCAAAAATCACGCTTTTTTGTGGGAGTCCCCTTAAATATTTAATTTATTTTATTATTTAGTATATAGTGTTAGCTCTTGCTTACACGAGAGAAGAATAAAAAAAAACTTTACAAAAAAAGTAAAAACCGACTTCAAAAAAAACTAAAAGGAGTAAAATAATTAAGTAAGGTAAAAGCACTAATGCCCGACACTATAAGAGCAACACAAATTTAATTCTTCAATAACAAATGTAATTTAATCACAAAACACAGTTAAATCTTTTTAAATGCTAAAGTAACATTTAGATATTTAGTTTTCAACATAAAAGCTTTATTTACTAACATATTTCATACTTTAATTTACATTCTTTTACACTTTGTCGTAGGAACTATTAAATGACATCACAAAAAAACGAAACCACTAATAGTAGACATACCTTGGCGCTAATACTAGACGTGTCTAATATTAGTGCTAATGGATGTCTATTAATAGTGGTTTGATATTATTATTATCAAATTAAAAAAAAAAAACTGAAATACTATAATATTAAGTTACCCGTGAACTTGTAACAAAAAATGCAGTTTAGACTTAATCCTATCACTTGTTATAATAATTTTTGGCATGACATAAACTCGTACGGCGGCATAGTGCTCAAAAATAAATCTGAAATCAAAAGAACTAACAGTTGACACCTAGTATACCCCAATAGTTGACACCCTGTCTACTGTTGGATACGATCATTTGAAACGAACAAAAATTAAACAGCACTTTGTTGACAGGATATAGAGACAATAATTGCATGAACATGTGCTAAGAAAATCTGTTTCGTGAGACACCAGTAGATGACACATATGTCGGCTTTTAGGTTTTTACTAATTTCTGGTACTAATAGTAGACACCCTTTAATTTATTAGAAAACCTAACCGAAATAAGAAGGCAATAGTCCTGGTATGTCAATAACTTAATACATTTCTATAAACAACACGAAAAGCAGCAAAAATCGTAAAAATGTAGAACAAGATCATACCAGCTACATGTCGGCGTCGTTAACATTTTCTTTTAGAATCACATTGCATTTGTTCTCTTTCTCACATTGTTAACTGCCAACTGACGTCATTTTTAAATTTGCTTAAATACGCGAATGAACATTTTTGACCGCGTATCTTAGATATCTAGGTGTCTGTTACAGCAATCTTGAAGTAAATTCAATGATTATTATTCTTAGTAGAAAAGGTTTTATTCGAAAGTGTCATCCTTTAGTTCACTGTCGGGCATTAGTGCTTTTACCTTACCATAATATAAAATTAACAGTTTCAGAAGTCGGTGCAATTCTACACTGAAACAAATATTAGCCACCGCCTTCTAAAACTTATTTTTTTATCATGGTAATTATTTTACTCCTTTTTTTTTGAATTCGGTTTTACTTTATCTTAAAGTTTTTTTTTTCTACCTATTTCAATGCTTTTTAACCCAAAGGTTGACTGGTAGAAAATGCCTTATGGCATTAAGTCCGCCTTATGTACCACCATAGAGCATGATTAAATAATCATCTGCCTAGCCTTTTCCCAACTATGTTGGGGTCGGCTTCCAGTCGAACCGGATGCAGCTGAATATCAGTATTTTACATAGAGCAACTGCCTATCAGACCTCCACAACCAAGTAACTGGGTAATACGATACTCTTGGTAAGACTGGTTGTCAGACTTTCTTTATTTATTTAGCCATGAGCTCCTCAGCATGATTAAATAAAAAAAAAAAATGGACTTGGTTTTATCCATCCTCAAATGTTACCAAAGTACTAAAATTGGTTTACATCGCCATGTCTCCTTTATGGAGAAGTTAAATACTTTAATGTTGCGGACATTTAATGTGTACGTTAAATGCTTTGATGGACACCTTGGTCTTACTATAAGTACTATTGCTCCACAATAGTCAGTAAAGTTAACATCGCCAGTTATTATTTTATGTAATACTAGCTTTTGCCTGCGGCTTCGCTCGCGTTAATTTATAATGTTTTGATCCTAAAATATAGCCTATAGCACTCAAGGATAACGTAGCTTCCTGTTGGTGAAAGAATTTTTGAAATCGGATGAGTAGTTTCGGAGATTACCTCCTACATACAAACAAACAAACAAATTCTACCTCTTTATAATATTATAGTATAGATATTGGCAAACAAGCTTTCGGCCCACATGATGGTACCTATATGGTTACCGCCGCCTATACAAGGTTAGTCGGAAAGGGGGTACTAATCTGAAAGGGTGTTAAAGTACCCAAAATAATGAGTAACTTTTGTTCTACCACGTTTCCCAAAAGTAAATAGTTTAAGAGAAATAACTGTTCAAAAATTACATTAAAAATACGCTAAAATCTAATAGATCCTCAGCTATGATCAGCTGTGTTAACATTTTAGGTCATATTTGGGGTCACGAATTAGAAGCTCCATTTCCTGAATTCGTAACTAAAGCAGAGATGAAGAATTTTTTATATAAAACTAAAATAAAAAAAATTACATGATTCGATTTCTTTAATTTTAACGCTTGCTTTAAAACCGTCATCAGCGATACTTGAAGTAGCCTGCGGATTAGTACCCCCTTTACGACTAACCTTGTCTTCTCTTGTGTCAGCACGAACTATACAAAAAATAGCTCATGCTGTGGTGAAAAGATTAGCCCGTCAGCAAGGTTGGTAGCAGGCAGTCAGCCCTGCTACCAACCTTGCTGACTAACCTTGTATACACATACAACACCAAGAGGATTGCTGATGCGTTGCCATCCTTATAGACAACATTTAAAAGTCTCCTGTAATTTCACCGGCACCTTCAACCCAGAACACAGCAATACAGCTTAGCAGCAGAAATAGTTATAATTAGTACCATACCGATTTCTGCCGCCAAATACCACAGAACATAAACATAAACTCATGCCTGTATTCCCCGAAGGGTTGGCAGGGGTGTATAATACGTGGGGCAAGGACCCACAAAAGGAGAGGTCCGCCAGGGTTTGGTGGACCGAGGCCCGCCGGGGTTGCGGTGCATGCAGCTGCGAATCCCGCGACCCCGGCCAAGGGTCAGGAAAAGGAACACCGTGGGTTTTTAGCCGGTAAGAGTCCGGCATAACCCTTCGCCTTGCCCAGACGAAGGGTATCCATGAGGAAACTAAAAAGAAAAAAAAGTGGTGTATAGTACACCCACATTTCGCCCGGTATGTTTCACAAATCCAGACTCCGGGCTGCTACTGAGAAATTCCACACAGAAAAACCCAATAACACTTTTCCCGACGGGGGATCGAACCCACGACCTCACCAACGAGGCAGTCCACAGTACTTTCCCGATAAAACTCTTTCATAAGGAGCTCTAGTAGTAGGCAACTTAAGAACTCGTTCTTAAGTTGCCTGCTCTATACATATAAGAGCTATTTGAAATAAAAACCACTTAAATATCCTGAGGGTCAAATAATAAATATGACCAAAAAAATATTTTCTACAGTATTTCTTTGAAAATGTCATACAAAACCATATCTTGAAATATGTTGTGACAAAGGCAGGCAAATCATAAAAAGAGTTCTTGAAATCTGTCATTACAACAACATTATACAACCCAATACCATCTATACTATTGATGTAGATATATTTAGATGTCGTCGTACAAAACTAAATAATTCTAAAGCCTAAATATTTAGGATTCATGTTCAAACAGTCTCTTTGAGCGAGTCACATGGATAATATCGAATATTAAATAACGTATCTGCCTCGTTGGTCTAGGTGGAATTTGTCAGTAGCAGCCGGTAGCCTGGGTTTGTGCCCGGCTGATAGCAATAGGCTCGCCCCCTGTTACATGGGACTTAGAGTTATTACGCACTGTCGACTGAACGCCGGAGACTTGGTCTCTCGGCGACCAAAACATAAGCATAGTCGCCCGGGCGACCGGCGACCAACTGCGTAAACACCTATTTAAACTATAGAAAGTCACAGTCGCCGTCGACCAAGTCTCCGGCGACCAGTCGACAGTGCGAAATGGCTCTTAAACATAACGGCTAAATGAGGGTGTTACTATACACCTCTGCCGACCCTTCGGGGAATACAGGCGTGATATTATTATGTTATGTTTTAAATAACGTTCCAATTATTTCAACTGATAGTTATACATCAATTCAGTATGAAATATCATGTAGTGTCCAACCGCGTGTTCATATTCACGATAACGCTGACTCAGCATGATCCCATCTCGTGAAAGGCTGCCGCGGACGGTCACGTACAGGCTTCAATTTATCAGCTATCAGCCGATGTGGGTTTCGCGGAAATTTTACATAGTTACATTACAGTGTATGTAGCACACATGGGCTCAGAGGACACTTCATATAATATGGCTCAGAGCGCAGGGCTACCACACATTTTGATTTTTTTTGACCGTTTCTACGTGATGTGAGAATATGAAAGATACAAAGTTGGGGTACTCGTACATTTATAAATACCTTGTGTCTAACAAATACATATGCTGAAAATTTAACCGCAAATCCTGCTCGTATGTAATTTACATATATTTTGGCCGTTTAGTTTAAAGTGCATTCTATCAAACTAATATTTAACCAGTATTTAGTACGGTCAAAGCCTAGTATAATTATTGATTTCCAATTAATTCGTCAGCCTAGCAAATGCAAAGTGCAAATGACGTTCCAGAAATTGCCTGACATGCCTACATGCCTACTAATGCGTAAATGAGCAATCACGATTTCCATAAGCAATTAGTGTATGTATGATTTTAGATTGGATATGCCGTATAAGTAGACAACAGACATGTCTAGATCCATTAATGAACTTGTCTCGGTTTAGATCTCATTTTATATCTATTCTAATTCAAAAATTTTATATAAATGACTTATTTGATACATTTATATTTCATTCAACCCTCTATACCAAACTCAAACTCAAGACTCATTTATTCAAAATAGACTAGAATTAAGTAAGTAGGTACCTACTTAGTTACTTTTGAACGTTAATGTTACGAAAGACAGTCCCCAAAAATGCCAGCCGTTCACCGCTTCCTAGTGTTTATGATGTGAAGAAGAAACGGCGCAACAAACTCCCCAGCAACACAGTTCTATCTGTTGAATAAATTAATTGAGTCTTATACAAAGAAATACATAATATCAATTACAAGAATAAAATAGAGTATTTGACTGAAAACATCTAATTAGTCCGTTAGTTAGATTATCAAAAAATATTTGCCCTGTATTTTTTCTTTTGTTACGTCAACCAAAATTGACGAAGATACGACACTTTTAAAATTGGCAAAACGTCACAAGCAAGTGCAATTTTTACTTACTTCTGACGTCACAAGCCCCCACTCTAGAGTTTTGATGCGTTTTATCTTTCCAAATACTCATAGATTAACCAAAAGAAAAAATACGTGTCCATTATTTTTCAAAACTCTAACTGGCGGATTATTTAGATTTGCAATTTATTGATGCTGTCAACATTCCTATTATGCAAATTTATACTAATATTATAAAGAGGTAGAATTTGTTTGTTTGTATGTAGGAGGTAATCTCCGACCCTACTCATCCGATTTCAAAAATTCTTTCACCAATAGGAAGCTACGTTATCCCTGAGTGCTATGGGCTATATTTTAGTATCAAAAAATTAGGGATCCGTAAATAAATTACAAGTAAACTAACGCGAGCGAAGCCGCGGGCAAAAGCTAGTTAAGGATAAGTATGTAAAATAAAATCGAGAACGTTCCTGGAACAGGAAACTATTATGACAAAGCCGTTGCTAAGCACCACATCTGTGCCCCACCATGCCACATCCACACGTCGTGACACACGTGTTAGTTTGGTTTCCTCGCGATAGTCGTACTACGTAAACAAGAGCCGAAAGCAAACAGTTTATTTACGTAATATGTTCGCTCGCTTCGAATACGAATGATTTTCTAACAGCGAGAGATGATTTTACGCTTAATATCAGGCACAGGTTATGCAAAGTCAAGTTTGGATTTAATAGTTGTATTTGCACTGGTATCCAGTAGCCAGGCAGTTTATACATCACGCTTTACCTTACTCATTGCACTTCTGTAAAGTACACTTTGACAAACGAAGTTATAATGGCAACTTAGTCTTAGTTCAAGCTAAGCAAAGTTTCTTGTTTTTAAAGTAGGGTGGGTGTTTGAGCCAGACAATGACGACCCTATTAAACTATTTAAAACTTTAATTATTACTAGAGATCAGTACCCCAAGTGTGAGTTTTTTTCGTTAACTACTGTAGTTGCGTCACGGCAAAAATGTATGAAAATTTAGGCTGTGCCTCTAGGCGCACCGTTCACTAACTACTATTCGCGCCTTAATTGAACGGTGCGCCTAGAGGCGCAGCCTAAATTTTCATACATTTTTGTCGTGACGCAACTACAGTAGTTAACGAAAAAAACTCACACTTGGGGTACTGATATTTGGATGCATATTCACCTAAACTTGTGATGTTGGCTAATATGGAATGAGCTATTGTATCGAAAAAATCCTGCGGTTCCGGGACAATTATTTTAATTTATGTTTTTTTTGGTTTATCTAACACACACCACTCCTCTTCTTACACTCTACATATTTGCATTGGGGGTTAATTAATTTTAAATAATTATGCAATCCAAAAATCCCGGGTTTTTTTTATAAATCATTTTAAGAAGTCGCTTCCATACTATATACTCGACTAGTTATGCATTCCCAGTGTTCCTGGAACGACGGGTTTTTTTTACAAAAAATATATTTTAAGCAGCCACTTCCATAATTTCGTAGCTAAAAATTCACTTTAGGTAAATATGCTTCCGAATATCCGATCCCTAATTATTACTCAATGGGAATTAACGTGAATTTACCTTTATTAGCCTTATTGATCGTGGTCACGAGCAGAGCAACCTGGGGGGTTACCATGATCTGTTAGAGCAGGAATGTTTTAATATTATTCCGAGAGTGGGAAAGTGACAGCGCTAGACAGCTCTCTAGCGCCATCTCTTACCCACTCTCGTAATAATATTAAAACCATCCTGCTCTAAGAGATCATGGTAACCCCCCTGAAATCCTAGTACAGTCAACCAAACATAAGTATCCCCGGAACTAGGTAATTACATTCGTATTTTAACAGAAGTATGCGTGTATTGAAAGAGAGATGGAGTCCACTCAATACTATTGAGAGATTTCGATCTAAAAATGCATCCAATCTCCCAACAGTAACGCCCTAAGCCGAGAACCGAGTCCCACTCTTGTAGAGTGGCTAAGTCTTTGCCATCACATGTCTGGCCGTGTCTTACGTATTAAAAAAATATTACGCACATAATTGCAATAACAATTGCCTCCGCAGTGCATTGATATCCGATGTTTGCCTGTATACCTAACTCTTTTGTTGACTGTACGAGTTTGACAATTACGAAATCGGCAAAAATAAGCTCGCTAAACTGTACCTCTCTTACACATCCTCAAGAAAAAGAGACAAATATATTATTCAATTAAGCAATCTCGAAAAAATAATTGCTATTTGTTTTATTTCAAGTTGCACTGAGGGTACGAAACATCGGATGAATATATATAATTATTATTCTCATACAATGTAAAAGTTTTAAAGCATAAGAATGGCTGACAATTACTCGAGGTTTACAATAATAACAGAAAATTGGCATTTTCCCGCCAGGCCACGATACCCCATCTTCCCCATGGGTGTAGTAAAACATGACGAAGAGATTATTATCAAAAATTAACAAGCGCATAAATATATAAAATACAACGATATAATATGACACCATGATTACTCCGGTCGATTTTATTTATGTTAAGCGGTGAACATTTACCAACAAGAGCCAGTCGTCTCTTCAGACTCCGCAGTAACACCGTCAATTCAGCCCTCATCAAGCCTCCCAATCTCCCGCCATCAACGCCCTAAGCCGAGGTCCGAATCCACTAGGGATCGCCCTTAGTGCTGTTGTTGTTAGTAATCATTATGTTAGTGTAGTACAAGTAGTTAGTTTAGGTTAAGTATTTTACTTCCAACACATTAGTTGGAGAACCAATAAACAACAATGGTTTTATAACAATGACCTAGTATAATAACAACTGAATATTTTATAATAATTGGTGCAATAATTTAATTTAATTACAATTAATAAAATAAAAATAAATAAATAATGAATAGTGCAATAAATTAAATAAATATTAAATAAAAATTAATAAATAGGTACATAAAAATAGTCAAAAATAGTAATTAATAAGTAGGTACAATTAACAAATACTAGTATTAGTGCAAAAAAATAAATGTGATATACAAAATATTTAGTCAAAATAATAAAAAGGAAATAGATAATCTCTAAATAAATAAAATATCGAATTGCAGTTATCATATCTAGCAATAAATTGTTATTAAACAAATAAGTGCTCTTCCTCTCTTCTACTACACTATGCTGTGCCCGACAGGGTCCATAATTGATCCTATTAAGCCTACCACCTGTATTTGACATTATGGAATGCAATAAATAAATTGAATTGAATTGAACCTTCGGGTCTCGCCAATAACTGCCCGGTTCAGTTCCGTCTTTACCATAAAAGCACGCGGGGCATGGGCCCAGAACCCTTAGCCTGATGGGGGCCTCGAAACGACAGTACCTTTGTATTTTTCATCTAATGAATCAATTAAAAAAAAAACAACTTTGGCTTCTTAAGGCCTCTACACACAAAAGCCGCCGGCCCGGCGGGTTATTGCCAGCGGGTTATTGCGGCGAACTAAGCGAGCGAACATGACGCAAAACAATTAGTGAGGTCCGCCAGGCTTGTTTTGCGTCATGTTCGCTCGCTTAGTTTTGCGCAATAACCCGCTGGCAATAACCCGCCGGGTGAAGCCACCGGCGGCTTTGGTGTGTAGAAGTCTTTAAGGTGGAGTGGCAGTCGCAACAAAGCCGGCGGCCATGTTGCCGGCGAGGCCGCCGGCAGCCGGAAATAATTCGTTTGCGGCTGTCAATTAGTGCTAGTGTCGTTTGTTTTTGATAACTGCGAATCGATTCAGAGCCGCGCTTGCCGGCGCCTATCGGCGGCACGGCGGCTTCTCTGGCGGCTTTGCTTATGGTCAAACCGCCGGCAGTGCCGCCGGGCTGTGTGGTTCCGCCATTAGTTCAACGCATCATTAACAAAGAACCCAGATAGCCAGGGTTGCTCAACAAAAGTTTGCTTAACAAAACTTTCCTTCCTAGCATTTGAGACAAAGAGCTACCAACTTCAGACTTTCTAATTTATCACTGCTAAGTATATGAATACAACTTGAAATACAAGTTGGCGCCAACCTAGTAACCAATAAGGTCACTGATCAAAAAGTACATACTGATGTTTTTATTCGCGTTTTTTTTTGTATTCTAAAGGGCCCCCAAACTTGTGTGCCTGAGGGCCCCTGCATGGCCTAAGACGGCCCTGGCCCGGTTATGTAGAAACGGCCATCTACAAGCAGTCCAACACAAAAAGTTTTTTTTTTATAACACACAGACAGATTCTGAGTAGTCTTTCAGTTATTGAAAATAGTCCACAAACCAGCTTTTCCCAAACTAATATCCAATTAACAGCTAACGAATAGTGAATACTAATCGTCAAACACACACAACCAGTTCCCCAAGTCCCATCGGAACGGTTAGTAGTACGAATAGCTAAACAGGCTCGTCGATTACTTCCTACAAATGAGTTTATTTCGACCAGGTTCATTTGGCACGGGTCGCCATACTACCCGCTAGGTATGAAAACCAATTTTGGAACAGTTTATTTGTACATTTTGATATTCATTTGTTTATGTAACCGCTTATTTGCTGCTTTTGGGCCTCTTCCAAACCTTGGGATACACTGAATGTTATGTGGGAATAATGTCATGATCACCGCGGTCTGCAGAAGAGGACATTAGTAGGCAGATACACAGCCAACTTGAAACAAAGTGATGATTGCTCAAAGTTGCAAAAGCGCTTTATGAATGAAAAAAATAATGCTGAGATAGAGTTTTTTTTAAAGAAAAATATTATGGCTAGATAATAAATAACACTCCAGAGATAATTAATTTTGAAATTACATAACATTCGTCGATACTTACTGTTGACTGTATAGGCAAAATAAAGTTTACAACTTAACCTTAGGGCAGACAAATTATTACCGAGTTTTTCTGTTAACTTTTCAGTTTTAAAAAGGCCCAAAACTTTGTATTAATGGCATCAGCGAATTATCTGTAACATTACCCTTCGGAACAAACTCAGTACTCACATAAATCATAAACCTAGGTCCGACTTAAATTTAAATCATTTAATCATTTGTGAATCATGTACATAAGATTTTTGATTTACATAATCATCCTCTGCATCCTCCTCATCAGCCTCTGTATATTGCCGTTAGGCGAACAAATATAACAATCATGTCATTAGTTTTGTAATATGAATTAAACAAAATTTTACAATAGGAATTCAAAGTTATAGATGCAACAAGAAAACAATAATAGAATGGATTATTTCGAAATTTCGTGAATACATTTAATTATTCTTCACTACATAATGCAATAGGTATTTCAATATTGTCTAAGTGCTCATTCACACGAAGACGATTCGTTTTTTTGACGAATCGTCTTTTTTCACGATTCGTATTTTTTTTTTGACGGCGGTTATTCTTTTTATATTGCCGTATTCACACGCATCACGAATCGTAAAAAATGTCGGACACGTCTTAAATCACGTATAGTCGTTTAAAAAACACGTTCGTCAAAAAACACGAATCGTGATTCGTATTCACATCCATCGTGTTCGATAATTCATCCAAGACTAAACTCTGAATCACAAAACGAATGTGAACATCAATTCGGATATTTTGCCGAATCGTGATAAAACACGATTCCGTATGCAATGGGAACGTCCATCCGTCATGACGTATCGTGTTTTATGACGAATCGTCAACGACGGAACCCGTGTGAATAAGCCCTAACAGGTAGTCTTAACGATGACATTAAGCAAACTTTCGATATTACTTTACACAATATTATAAATCTTATGGTCTTGGTTGTCTCTACGACACTATGAAGAGAGTTGATAGTGCGCTTATTTTTATTTTTAGCAAAAAACCACGATGCAATTATTATTTCTTCGTTTGTAGAGTAAATGTCGCTTAGGGACGCATAACCTTTATTATTAGATGTGTATCTATTGTGTAGAAACATAATAATATTATTGTGAACAGGATTACGAGGAATCAAGGATAATGAAATCCATTTAAATGTCTGGGCATATAAATTGTTCGGGAAAATAAATAGGTTCAATTTTGAGAGTTATTTTGTTATTTAACTTTTAATGGACAACATCACTGTGAATACAATACACATCTTCTGTTTTATCCAAAGGAGAAGGGTGTACTTTTTAGAACATACTTTTTGCTGATGACGGTACTCCAAACTCCGGTGGTACCTACTGAAGATTTCCCAACAAAAAATTGGAATAATACTATCCAACTCCGGAATCAAACTTTGGACCTCACGCTCTGCAGCCATGCTTGCGACCACCAAACCAATGGTGGTAGAAGAACAATTTTAATATGGTATCTACTGGGTGTCCCAAATGAAGTTGTCATGGAGAGTGATGTTGACGATAGGGACGTGTGGCGCTAGTTCCTTTCTGCACATGTGGCTTCCCTGGAAACCATTAGTTTTTATGTGTTTGTTTATATAAGTATCTATATTATTTAGATACGATTTTGATTTATCTCAATTCATACAGAATTGATTTACATACAGTTTACTATTTTAATTTTTACTTTCCCTATAATTGCATAATTTTATTATTGTAAAAAAAAATATGATTTTCTTAGTATAGAGTCAATTAATTTATTCACTTGACAGACATACTTATCTGTGTTGTTGGGGAGTTTGTTGCGCCGTTTCATCTTCACAGCATAAACACTAAGAAGCGGTGAACGGAGGGATTTTTGGGGGATGTCTATATTGTAAAACTGACGTTCTAAAAGAACTACGTAATTCTAGCCTATTTTGAATAAATGAGTTTTGAGTTTGAGTACAAATACATTTTTAAAACAGCTGATTTTACTTAAAGGAGACTTTATTTTATTTTTTAAAGTAGGTAACACTTTCAAGTACACGTCCGTGTGGTGCCGGATGTAAAGAATAACACTACCCCATATCTTCCCATGGGTGTCATAAAAGGCGACTAAGGGATTCACTAGAGGATGTGCATCAGCGTTCTCTGAGTACTATAACAATCATACAGCAATCGCTAACCAGCCTGCCAAGCGTGGCGATTATAGCAAACCCCCCCATTTGGGGGTAGCCTATGTCCAGCAGTGGATGTCTTTCGGCTAAATGATGATGATGATGATGATGACACTCAAATATAAAAAAATATAAAAATTGAGCCAGGAGTCGAACCAAAAGAAAATGTTTGAAGAACTTTCCCTTCATAACCCTTTGATTTGGGACACGTCCCAGTATAATAATACGCCTTTTAACTGTTATCGGTAGCGGGTAGCACTGGGCAATGTTGACAAAGGAAGGTAGTCGTCGATATGAATCAACGCACCCGATGTTATAAAGGCGGTTGTCATTCGACGAAGGGGGAGCATTCCGTGTTGATCAGCTGAAGAAGTCTGACCTTTTATATCTGACTAGCTTGTCCTTATTTATGATCTTGTAATAACTGTGTAAAGTATTATATTGTGATCTAGTTCATGTTACTAACACTAACCCAAATACAAGTACTCTCAGTGGTGGAGAGTTTATGTTGGTTTTATTTACTACATTTACCTTGCTCGCAACGCAATCCTGACATACCGATATTAGCTATAACTGTAATGATAGAAACACCCCTGAACGATTATGTTGTTGTGTCTTTTACAAAACATCTAATGTTTGTTACACACAATTGCTAAGCCATCAAAATTTACCAATTTTGTTACATTATACCACTGATTACATTGCACGTTGCAAATATACACTTCTGGACACATCTATTGGCCCCACCTTGTATTTTCAGTTTCGTTTGGTCCTAGCTAAAATTTTATATTAGGTCGAGCAAAAAGTTTTTATGCAGTTTTGAACCTGGCACATTCACAATTTCATTCAATATTCTTTTTTTGAATTTCGAACACAGAATTTAAAGAAACAAAAGACAATTTGGAGCCTGTTTGTTGATATTAAACAATCGAATACTAAGAAAACTTGGTTTTATTGGTTTACTTGGATTTAATTCTTGAAAAAGTGATTGATATCTTTGGTTTTGCAACAAACATTACTTATTCTTAACATTAAGGTGAGGTTCTATCAATAATCTATGGATACTTCACCTGAAGTCGCCGCCCAAGCTGTGGCACTTATTCAGGCCGGACACAGCCAAAGAAACGTGAGTGCTCAACTTAATTTAAGTCGATCTGCGGTCCGAAATGTTTATTGGAGGTACCTAGAGACTGGTGGCTTTGTTCGTAGCCAAGGAAGGCCACGATCTCGGGTCACAACTGAAAGGCAGGATCGATTCATCGTGACGACCAGCTTGAGAAATCGTCACCTTACCTCCATTGAGATACAAAACCAACTTCGCGACTTCCACGGAGTATCTGTGAGCGCTCGAACTGTTCGGAGAAAGTTAAAAGAACGCGATATGGTACCACACAAGCCAGCTAATGGGCCCAAACTAACGCGAGCCCACCGAACAGCGCGCCTTCATTTCGCACGCAGTCATTTAAATTGGACACAGCAAGATTGGAGCCGTGTACTCTTTTCTGATGAGTGTAAAATTGTGTTATATGGCAATGATGGAAGGAAGAAGGTCTACCGACGTAAGGGAGAGCGTTTCGCACAATGCTGCTTTGAAGAGAGGGTTGCTTATGGCGGTGGCTCATGGACTGTCTGGGGCGGTATATCCGCGAGCGGCAAAACTCAACTTGAGGTTGTTACAGGACCACGGGTGCCAACATTAAATGCTGAAAGGTACATTCGTGAGTGCTTAGAACCTCACGTGATACCATACGCGGACTATGTGGGCCCAAATTTCCTTTTTATGCATGATAATGCAAGAGCCCGTGCGGCCGGCATCGTCAGGGAATATCTTCGGGATGTGAACATCACAGTTATGGACTGGCCAGACAGAAGCCCAGACATGAACCCCATTGAGCACATGTGGGACGAGCTAAAAAGACGTGTTAGGGCTCGTCAGCCAGTTGCCCAGACGATGCAGGAGTTGAAAACTGCCATAAAAGAGGAATGGGAGATGATCCCTCAAAATTTCATAGAGCGGTTGATAAACTCTATGCCTGATCGTATGAGAGATGTGGTAGATGCCCATGGAGGCAACACGCGTTATTAAATTAAACCTTTATTTGATAAAACATGTTTTTTATTCAAAAATCAATTGCCTTTAACAAGGCGCATATCCGACTTGTTAGGCGTAGCTCCATGTCGTATGGTATTCTGAATTCAAATTTAAAACAATACGATCGAAAAAGATGGTAAAATGTATCAGGTTTAAAACTGCATCAACAGTTTTTGTTCAATCTAGCAATCATATTTCGGTAGGGGCCATCGAAACCTAAACTCTAAGGTGGGCCAATAGATGTGTCCAGAAGTGTAATAATTATGGACCACTTCTGTTCGCTTAAAATCACAAATGATGATTGTACAAAGTTTCAAACGTTTTATGAACGTAAACTTGTTTTTGATTCATGCTATTTTGTATACATACATTAAACATTAATTACTACTATTATTAAAATTTTCAAATTATCTAATGGTAAGCGAAGAGATGGAACACACCAATCCAAGTGATAGAGATATAGAGGGATTCCCCTTTACTCCTCTGGCTCTCACATACAAATAATCTGATAATAGAATTCAAGGTTTCAAGACCGTCATCAACTTTTGCAGTTGACTGGCAGGCTGAATCTCTAGTTTGGATCAATAGCCATTATTTATCAAAACAACAAAACATAAATAATCGACTTTTACCGAATTTAAAAATTTCTTTATACCAAATATATATTTTTGTTGATTAAAACATAATAGAATTTTACAACACCATGCAAAAATAAATAAATTAGAATGACCTTTCAACAAAGAACGCCATTATTAATTTTTCCCCAATCATTTCAAGTTCGGCGTAGGTACCTCTTTCAATAGGTCCTAATCACCATTCTCTGGACTTCGGAAAAAAAATCTAATATTCCTGTTCAATATCTTGGAACATAAGTACACATTATCATTCTTTTCATCTAACAATTATTCGAACAAAGCATTTTGACTATTAAAATACGAGCTGGATATAATAATCAAACAATAGTGGGCCCATAAGGCACGCTACTAATCCCTTGTCGCCCACCTGCGATAACGACAATGATTATTTCGGCGAAGGAGAGCCATTGTTCGACGAGAACAATGGCATTCCGAGCCTTTTATCGCTTCCGCCATTCTCTCCCGGTCCATTGTCTCCACAGACAACAGAAATTGCGCACCTGCACTCTGCAGCTGCGCCTTCCGCGAATTTTCACACCCCTTCCCCGTCCCTCCGACATGCTCCAGAGATGACGTCATCAATGGACACGTCAGAGCCCCTAGTCCCCGATTCCGACATTGAGTCCGAATCATATTCGTCAGCTTCTTCATCCTCTGAAGGCTATACTACCGTAGTCGGAAAGGGAAAGAAGCGTGCCCGCAAAAACAAGGCGGCTTCCTCCAGCCAAGTCCCGGCCAAAACCCCCAAGACAACCGTTGCGACCCCCGCATCGGTTGCCTGCCATAGTCCCGTCCCGACTACCCCCCCGCAGGCCAGTCGTCCTTCCTCCCCCCGCCCCGTCACCGGCTCGAAAACCTCGGCTCCGAGGAAAGAGCCCGCTCCTCCGCCTCTGTACATTCAGGACAAGGCGAGGTGGACCGATGTGTCCAAGTTGTGTGTTGATCGCAAGATCAACTACCTTAGCGCCCGCACCACCCAACAGGGCATCAAAGTCTTAGTCCCCACCTCAAAAGACTTCCGCGATCTCACGCGCATGCTAAGGGAAAAAAGCGGCATCCCCAAGGAGATTGACTCCGACGCCATCCTCAGCGACCTTAAGTCGCAAAACATCCCCGCCTTGGAAGTCCACCGCATGCACCGCGGCCGCGGTGGCACCCCCTACGATATGGTCCTCGCAGTATGCGAACCTTCAGACGAGTCTAAGGCCGTCTATAATATTAAGACCTTATGCCACCTGTCTGGCATAAGCGTCGAGCGCCCCAACAAGTCCAGTCCCCCTGGTCAATGTCACCGTTGCCAGCTCTATGGCCACTCGCAGCGTAACTGCTATGCGAAACCCAGGTGCGTCAAGTGCCTGGGCGACCACGGCACTAGCGATTGCGAACGCCCGAAAGATAGGTCCCTATGCCTTGAGCCCCCTAGTTGCGTTCTATGCGGCGAGTCTGGTCACCCGGCGAATTATCGCGGGTGTGCCAAAGCGCCAAAACAGCGCAACCCCAAGCTGGCTAAACGTTCAGCCGCCCGTCACGAAAGAGAGAGTCCCTCCACGGCTCCCCCCCCTCTCTCATCCCAACCCCCCGCCCGACTCAGTCCCCAAAGGCCGTCCCCATGGAATGCGCTGAACCATCAGCAGGCGTTCCCCGCCTTAAGGCCCACTACCCAGTTGCCCCAGCAACAGCAACCAACCACAAGACCCCCAATCCCGGCTATCCCCGCCCTGATGAGCTCCACCATCCCCGCTCCCACTATAATGCTAGCTGCCTCACAGCCTGCACGTAGTCCCACAACATCACAGGCTCCCCCCGCACCCACCCCCGCACCCGCCCCCGCACTCGCTCCCAGGCCAGCGCCGACAGCGGTTGCTCCCTCCACTTCCCTCTCGTCCACTAAAGTGCTCCTTAGAGACACGATCCCCAGCCTTATCCAAACCCTCTCCTCCTGCAATACGCAGTGGGCGATCAACATAGTCTCCGCTTGGAACGCCTCTCAAGGCGATCCAATCGCTCGCATCAATGTCCTCTGCGAACTAGATGACATAGTCATTTTCCTCATCCAATAAATTCCAATGGATACAGAAAGCTGTAGAATTAAGCCCCGATCCCTTAAATTAGGCTTCTTCAACGCTAACAGCGTTAACGGTCAACGAGATGAGATCGCAATCTTTTTGCGTGATCATCAAATTGACATCTTCTTAGTGCAGGAAACGTTTCTCAAGCCCCACAACAGGAACCCTGGAATTGCTAACTATAAATTAGTTCGCAACGACAGGACCCGTAGTAGGGGCGGTGGTACTCTCATCTACTACAAACGTTCCCTGTACTGCACTCCCTTAGACCCTCCTCCTGGTCTCCAATTCCTGGAAACTTCCATATGCAGACTAGGCATGACAGGACACCAGCCGATCACAATCGTCTCGGTGTATAATCCTCCCTCCAGTAATAAGATCCAACTCCGGAGCGATCTTAAAGCCCTCTTTGACCTCGGCGGAGGTTCCGTTATCATAGCGGGCGACCTCAATGCCAAACATCTCTCGTGGAGCTGCAACTCCAACAACCACGCGGGTCGTAACCTCGAAGAGTTGAGCCCGGAGCTCGAATTCGACGTTATCGCCCCGATGTGTCCCACTCACTACCCCCATAACCCTGACCATCAGCCCGATGTCCTTGACATAGCGCTCCTAAAGAACGTAAACCTCGGTCTACGCTCTATAGAGACGCATGAAGAGCTAGACTCCGATCACCGCCCCGTAGTCCTTCACCTAGGTCCCCGGGGTGGTCCCCCGGATCCTGGTCAACCCGCCCCGACCAAAACTGTCACGGACTGGGGAAAACTAGAGGAGCGCCTCAAGTCTTCCTCATCCGTTCACTTAGATTCCATCCCTGACGATATCGTTACGATTGCCGACACGCTGGGCGCGATCGACTCCCTTACCAGTCACGTACAGTCCGTGGTGAACGAGTGTTCACGGCAGGTTCCAGCGGTGGACGAACACCGCTGGAAGCTGCCGGACGATGTGCGTGAACTGCTGACGGAGAAAAACGCATCCATCCGTGCCTATGACACTTTTCCCTGCGAAGCTAACCGCGCCCATATGCGTTCTCTACAGCGTGCTGTAAAGAAACGTGTACGGGAGGTTCGGGAAGCCCGCTGGGACAAGATGTTGAGCGACTTAGAGCCATCCCATCTGGCCTTCTGGCAATTACAACGAAATCTAAAATCCGATTGTGTAGCTTCAACTCCCCCTCTCAATCGTCCGAACCAAAGGCCGGCCTTTGAAGATGACGAAAAGTCCGAATGTCTAGCCGACAGTCTAGAAGCCCAATGTACTCCCAGCACCCAACCCGCAGACCCGGTCCATCTTTCCAAGGTGGATCGCGAGGTCGAACGTAGGGCCTCCCTCCCTCCCGATGAAGACCCCGACGATCCCTTACCCCCCATCACCGTAGACGAGGTCCACACGATAGTGAGGAATCTCAAACCTAGGAAAGCCCCCGGCTCAGACGGTATCACCAATAAGGTGATCAAACACTTTTCCGCCCCGCTCATAGTTCTCATGACCGCCATCTTCAATGGCGCTCTGAGTAATAACATCTTTCCGCAAGCTTGGAAACAAGCCACCGTTATCGGTATCCCCAAACCCGGCAAACCCAAGAGTGAGCCCACTAGTTATCGCCCCATTAGTCTTCTCAATGTAATTGGGAAAATCTATGAGCGTCTCATTTATATCCGTTTAAAGGATTTCGCTGACTCCCGTAAACTCATCCCCGACGAACAGTTCGGTTTTCGAACCCAGCACTGTTGCATTCGACAATTGCACCGCATAGTCGAACACATTAGCTCCCGTTTTATGCGCTCGTACAAAACGGGCATGCTCTTCTTCGACGTAGCGAAAGCCTTCGACAAGGTCTGGCACAACGGTTTATTATACAAACTGTACCAATTCAACGTGCCGGACCGTCTCGTGCTCATCATTCGAGACTTTCTGTCGGATCGCTCCTTCCGCTATCGCCTAGAAGGCACCCTCTCGTCCCCTCACCCCATTCGCGCAGGAGTCCCTCAGGGCTCCGTGCTATCGCCCCTTCTGTTCACGCTGTACACCAGCGACATTCCCAAACGTGGCTTGGCCAAGTTGGCTCTCTTCGCCGACGACACGGCTATCTACTATTCCGGTAGGAGTCTCGATAGCATCTCTCGAACCCTTCAAACCGCAGCCGACGCCCTCGGGGTCTGGTTCCGGAAATGGAGAATAGAGGTGAATCCCGAAAAGAGCGCAGCCGTTCTTTTCGAGAGACACGGTGACTCCCACACCCACATCCGTCCCGTCCTCATGTTCGGCAAACAGATCCCTTGGGAGATGAAAGCCAAATACCTGGGGGTTATCCTCGACCACCATCTGAGTTTCCGAGACCACATCAAAGCGGTGCGCGCTCGCGCCGCTTTCGCTGTCGGTCGCCTCCACCCCATCCTTAGAACGCGCAGTAAATTGTCACTTAGAAATAAGCTGAGAATCTACGTGACGTGCATCCGCCCCATCTTGACTTACGCTAGCGTCGTGTTCGCACACGTTAAGCCTTGTCGCTTTAAATCCTTCCAAACCCTCCAGAATCGAGTGTTGCGCAGAGCCGCGGCTGCCCCGTGGTTCATGCGTAACGTCCAACTCCATCTCGATCTAAAAATGCCAACCATCAGGCAATACCTCAAACGCATTTCCAAGCGTTACTTCGACTCTGCCCCCCGCCATCCGAACCCCCTAGTCGCCGCAGCGGCCGACTACAGTCCCTCTCTCATAAGTAAAGTTCGCCGTCCCAGGCACACACTTTTAGAACCCGATGACGAAATTACCCTCCTCCAGGAGGCGAGTAAATCGACCAGCACACTACACAACAAACGCCGCCGCCCGGCATACCGTCCTCGCCGACGAGGCCCGTCGCGACGCCCCACCGCCGTCGGTCACGATCCACCGAGCTCTCCCGTCGTAGAGCCGGTCGTCTCTTCAGACTCCGCAGTCACCCCGATAATTCAGCCCTCATCAAGCTGTCTCCCCCCCCCTATGTCCACGCCAGCAACGCCCTAAGCCGAGGTCCGAGTCCCACTAGGGGTCGCCCTTAGTGCTGTTGTTGCAGGTAGTCATGATGTTAGTGTAGTACAAGTAGTTAGCTTAGGTTAAGTATTTTACTTCCCCCCATTGGCTGGAGACCCTTCAGGTCTCGCCAATAACTGCCCGGTTACGTAGAAACCGTCCCCTAGGACGACCTACTGCAGTCCAACAGAAAAAAAAAAAAAAAAAAAAAATAATAATCAAACTACGAGAGCGCTAAATTGTACTACAATATAATGTGGTTTTATAGTTAGCGCGGCCTTTGTGTTTTTATAATTGAGGTATATCGTTATAATTTTTTTATCAACTTTCAGACATGTATTATGCAAGAATAATATGGGTCGGTTATTAAATCCTATCCTATCTTACTTCCTACTAATATTAATAAATGTGAACGTTTGGATGTTTGCGAGTTTGTTAATTTGGGAATTTGAATGTTTGTTAATCAATCACGCCTTTACAGTTGAAGGAATTTGGATGAAATTTAGGGTTGAAGTGTACGTAACGGGGCACTGACGAAAAAACATTTAGAAAAACATAGCCAATTTTTTTTTTCTCGTTTCATTTGCTTTCGTGATTCTATCGTATATAACACCTAAAAATTAGGCGAAAAGCATCTTGGTAATTTTCGTCTCCGACCAACAGTTTGTCGTAAAAACGATGTCGAAGTTGAAGGGATCGGTACAATATGCAATATTCCTGTACTAAGAGAATTTAGGATGCAAGAGCGAGCGAAGCGAGCTCGGGACTTGGTGCACCCCGACTCGGACAAGTTAGGTTAGAAGTAGAAGGTAGTCAACGCTCTTTGGACTCTACGTTGGCGAATAGGCAACCATTTAAGAAGCACACGATACGTAGAGACATGATCATATTTGCGAAGATTGAAGACGAATCGAATGCAGTTATTAAGCAGGCAAGTTTGTTGAGTAGATCTGCATTCAGGTCATAGTAACACACATCACCATAGTCAATCATGGGAAATATTAAGGTCTGCACAAGCATTGTTTTCGTGTTGGATGGTAGTAGGTTTCGTAATTTATAGAGAGATCGCAACGTTCCGGTGACTTTCCGGCTGACATTAGTGACCTGTGTTTGCCAATGCAGAGTAGAGTCAATGTGCAAACCAAGATCCTTAACATCAGGGCTTAGAGGAATAATAGTACCGTTGAATATAACAGATGTTATGAATGCACTGTCCACCCTACTTACATTCCGGGGACTCCCTACGAGAATCGCTTGGCACTTAGTAGGGTTTACCGCCACACCGAACCTATCAGACCAGTTCTTAATAGCCAGCAAGTCCGGTTTACTCTGTTGATCGCGTCAGATATATCGTCAACATTTGCTTGGCAGTATAACTGTAAGTCACCGGCATAAAGATGATACGCACACTGAAGCTCGGAGATAATGAGATTGATAAAAATTGAAAATAAAAAAGGAGAAAGAATACCGCCTTGAGGAACGCCAGTTTCTAAGTCGCACCAACTCGATGAAGACTCACCCACACGAACTGACTGCTGGAGTTCCTGAAGATAAGAAGAAAACCATTCCAATGCCTCCGGAGACACAATAAGATAGAACAGAATGGATAGCAGGATGTCGTGACTGACGGTATTAAAGGCATTTGAGAAATCGAACAACACTAGGACCGTAACTTTGGTGTCTTCCATACCAGCCCTAATATCGCCAGTCACTTTGAGGAGGGCAGAAACGGTACCATGACCAGGCCGAAGCCCGAACTGGAGGGGGCTAATGAGGGAGTTATGGTGGATAAAGTAGGAGAATTGTTTGTGAACGCAGCCCTCAAGCACTTTGGATAAGAAACGAAGAATGGAAATCGGACGGAAGTGGCTGAGAAGAGAAGGGTCAGAAATCTTAGGGAGGGGACAAACATAGGCTTTACGCCATAAGGAAGGTAAGACTCCAGCGTAAAGGGAGAAGTTGATAATGTGGGTAATCGCTGGAAGGAGATAGTCAAGAAGTGTTACAATCATACGGCGGGTAATATTATCGCAGCCCACCGCCTTGGATTTAATAGACAGGATAATCTTTTTGATGTCTCCCGGTTCTACCGGAATGAATTTAAAGGTATCAAATATTAAGACGCATTAGACCAGATATATAATTGAGAGTTTGATATTTGGTTAGGCGATCTAGAGTAGGGACAGTGGAGAAATGGCGGTTGAGATCATCTAAACCAATTGTATTTGGAAGGTCTAAACCTCACGGCCTGCCAATGCCTAGAGTTCCAAGGAATTTCCAATATCGGCAGGCGAAGAAGTTGTGATATTATCTTGAATATGACGGCGTTTGGCGTTGCGCATCATCTGGTTAATAATCTACATAACTAAGTACATAAATATACCTTTTAAAATTAAAGAAGTTTTTTTTATCAATCTAAATATTATTTTATTTTTCGAACAACGCGAAGTTCGCCGGTACTACAGAACAAGATAAGAATATAATAAAATTTATTACCAATGAAAACTTAAACACTTAAAATAGGTTAGAAAAACAAACAAGAACACAAAACAGAACTTATATACAAGTGGTATTCAAGCTGAATAGATTTAACTACATACAAAATTACTTCACACTTTCAAAAATTAATCTACATTACACATACGAAATTGTTGATTGTAATCACAACTCGATGGCCAACTCCCATAAAGTGTAAAATATGTAGAGCAAAATAATTACAAAAGAGATCGATAGCGTATAGTGCGAACCTGAATGTTTTATATCTCGCTTGCTGAAATTTATGACCGTATGTCCCAACTGTTATTACCTTACGTTGAATAAGCAAACAATTTGCGAAGTTTGTTGAAATCAAGACTCGTTAGTACTTTGCTCACGGCCAATCAGCGTGAAGAAAGTCATTAAGTTTGATTGGAAGTTATCTTTCTTTGCTTGAAGGGTGCTTAGCAGACTGAAAAAATATTGGTAAATTATTCCGGCTTGCATTTGGATTATTTTCGATTGGTTTCCGTGTAATCGGAATTTTAATTGAGCTCTGATTTTGTTTAACTATGAAGATATAAGGAAAACCTTACAGTAATCCTGAAGCGTAAACTCATCGATATGTGCATCCTGCCCGTTCTAACCTACGGTGCTCAAACTTGGTCACTGACTGAAAAACAAAAGTCCAAACTCAAGATTTGCCAACGAGCAATGGAGCGTAGTGTACTGGGTATTAAACTAACCGATCGTATTAGAAACACCACCCTGCGCTCCATAACGTAAGTAACAGATGTTGGAGAAAAAACCGCCAGGCTAAAGTGCGAGTGGGCCGGTCATGTCGCTCGAATGCACACGGATAGGTGGGCAAAGACCGTTACTTACTGGACGCCTGAAGGAGGACATCGCCGTCGAGGTCGACCTCGGCGTAGGTGGCGTGACGATCTAGACGTGTTTGCGGGGCTAGCATGGCCAGAAACAGCACAAAATAGAGATGTTTGGAAGACAAAAGGGGAGGCCTTAGCTCAGCAGGGGACAGTAAAAAGGCTAGAAAAAAAAATGAAGATGTAATAATACTTATGTACGCCTCAGACTTTATTAGCATTAATGAACGCGTAATTAATCTTGAAATATGGCTTGTCAGTAAGTTTTCCAAATAAAAAGCAATGAAAAAGAGCAGTAGGTATTTCGATACACAATCTCTGGAGCTAATTAAAAAAAAGTTAAACAAGTTTCCTTGAAAGAAATTAATAATGAAACTTCCGGAGGGAAGTCAGGAAATATTATTGAGTTACGTTTCGCTTCACTAATATAATTTAGCTAAAAAAGAGGCTTAGCTTGTCCGTCGGGGTAATGTTCTAATGTGACCCTTATCAATTCGCTCGTGTCCGTCTAGTGGACGCGTCTACCCGCCCTTTATTACGTATGTACGCATCTCACAAAAATAACGTGTCACTCCCTAATAACGGCGAATGGGGCATAACGTTCCTGCTAATATTTAATATGGAAAATGGTTGTTCCTAAGCTTTGGTCATTTTTGACATGAGAGACAAAGTGAAGGATTGTGAGCATTTTTCATAGCATTTGACAGCGCACGTTTTATTTAATGTAATCTAATTGTGACCTCATTAGCAAGTCGACCAGTTTTTATTTACTCGTTTGGTTTCAAGTGAATTGTGGCAACACCTTTAACCTGGTAACCTTTATAGGTTGCATATTTGTATATTCTGTAATCACAATAATTTATTTATATACTTATCATATTCACACCACGGAAATCCTTGGCCAGAAAGAACGATTTAACTTATACTATAACTTCAACCAGCACTCGTGCTTTAAGATAAAATACTATATAATACCCCTGTGAATTTAAAATACCATAACATGAATAAGTCAACAGTAAAACTTTTATCTTTTTATTTATTTATTGAATCATAAAATCCCCATCTCTTAATCGAAAATAAATGAATCTTTCAGCCAATTATGGACTTATAATTGTCTGACTTTACCATGCAACAGAAACGGATGATATACCAATAACCATAATATATTATTATGCATGTATGTATGACTGTGTGCGAGTATGTGCCAGTGTGTGTATTAAGTGTAGGGTGTGTATTATAGTGTAGGAGTGTGTGTGTTGATGTGTGTTTGTATTTTGTATACACAGTGCATAGTTAAAAAGTATATTTATTTTTTAATTGTCATTAATGATGATGACCACTAGAAGCTTCCTGACATTTTGTTGTGTTAAAAATATCTATCTTTCTTTTCAAGGTCTAAGATCTATTCTTACATTTAAGGGCTAAATAAGAATTCCTACGTACATTTAAACGTCAATTACTTATTTTCTGAATAATGGGAACTGACAGTGCGTCTGGACTTATTTATTATAATTGAACTTTATTTAATGCGGTCGAGAATAAAATGACGATCGAGAAAAAATGTTGGATATGAAACTTAGAATATGTAAGTAGTCGTTGTCTCTGATTATGACATGTTTATATATTATTCAATCATGTAGCAATTTATGTTTTGACTAAGAATAATATGGCTACTGAACGAAATAAAATTATAAATTACAACGTTGAATGATGGAATGTTGTTTTGGAAAAAAGACTCCTCATGTTTAAACGTCAAAGTTTAATCTATACTTATAATAAATCTGTACAATTTGCATGTCTGTATAGAGGAAATATTTTCAGAAAAATTACGGGTATTTAAAAGATAACGAACAGAATCCATTTTGATCTTTTTGTCTGTATATCGGTTTTTTAGTGCACGCATCACGTAAAAAGTACTGTTTTTTTTTTCTATTTGACTGCTGTAGGTCGTCCTAGGGGACGGTTTCTACGTAACCGGGCAGTTATTGGCGAGACCGGAAGGGTCTCCAGCCAATGGGGGGGAAGTAAAATACTTAACCTAAGCTAACTACTTGTACTACACTAACATCATGACTACCTGCAACAACAGCACTAAGGGCGACCCCTAGTGGGACTCGGACCTCGGCTTAGGGCGTTGCTGGCGTGGACATAGGGGGGAGAGACAGCTTGATGAGGGCTGAATTATCGGTGTGACTGCGGAGTCTGAAGAGACGACCGGCTCTACGACGGGAGAGCTCGGTGGATCGTGACCGGCGGCGGTGGGACGTCGCGACGGGCCTTGTCGCGTCGGGGAGGTCGGTATGCCGGACGGCGGCGGACGTTGTGTATTGTGCTGGTCGATTTACTCGCCTCCTGGAGGAGGGTAATTTCGTCGTCGGGTTCTAAAAGTGTGTGCCTGGGACGGCGAACTTTACTTATGAGAGAGGGACTGTAGTCGGCCGCTGCGGCGACTAGGGGGTTCGGATGGAGGGAAAAAGTACTGGCTCAATGAGGTTGACTTTTATAGACAAATATCGTGCGTATCTTGAAAAGTATTTAGTTTTTGCTTCATAGTAATCGGTGTGCTCAATCAAGAGATATTAGAATTTAAAGTTATCGATAAGTTTCTTTAATTTTTGCAACACAATATTGGTTTGCGACTTGCACGCCGACGGAGTCGCGGGTACAGCTGTGCTAAATATGTTTAATGTTAAAATGTTCTGAAGTGATTTTTTTGTAATTTCTTATTGAGAAAATATATTCTTTCACCAGAATATTACCTACCGTAAAGTTCCATCTCTACTTAATCTCAAATACTCATGAAAAACAATTAAAAGTTATGCAAACGGTAAAACGGTGTTTATGTTTAACGCCTTCTTTTATCGACGTTCAAATACTACCCTCAAATAAAAACGAAGTAAAACGCTTTAATATGTTGCCAGCAGCAATAAAATATCTTTAATCTAGTTTATTAGTTATATAAAAAGGGGCACAACCCACAATTTTACGTTTTTAATTACCACTTTTCTCTAAGGGGAACAAAGTTTGTAAATGATTCAGATAAACAATAATTACGGCCATTTCAAATTAGGAAGTTAGAAGAACTTACGATGTTCAGAGCAAACATGAAACTCAGTCCAGCGAGCGCCTAATTAGTTAAGTTTATAAATTTGTTACCTATTTGGTATGCTAAGTGCCCAGGAGAGGAGGTACAAGCTATTTTTATTAGACTATAAAATACTAAAACATTTTTAAACGTGAACTTTTAGCTAATTGTGGTCCGTAACTTTGTACACTATTTGTTGAAACAGAAAATACAGTGTCGTTGCGTTTTTTTGTGTGTTTGAATTACAACAAAAAAGTAATGAAAGTTCACTAAATATCTCATTTTCAGAGTATTTCTTTATTCTATTTAGAGCAATACTGAAGCACAGTCTACCTATCTTACTCCTTACAGTCGGTCAACGTAGAAAATTGTCGCAGAGCAATCGTGCGGGGGGTTGCGGGGTGAAGGAGCGGAGGTTATGTCCCGAGTAGCCATACTGTATACTTGGGACATAACCTCCGCCCCTACATAATTTTGACATTTCATAGGACCTGTCAAATGTATGGGCGTTGACCCACTATATGTAGTAAATAGGAACACTGTGACTGAAGTTTGCAAAAGCCAATATGTTTAGTCACTTTACATCCGAAAACCATGAGCAGTAATCATCATTTTATCATTAAATTTAAGTAACTTTGACTATTTTGTATGGAAAAACTATTTTTTTCTCTTCTCAAGTCTCATGTGGTGCCGGACTTAAAGAATAGCACTACCCCATCTCTTCCCGTGGGTGTCGTAAAAGGCGACTAAGAGATTCTCTAGAGGATGGGCAGCAGCGTTCTCTGAGTACTTTAACAACCGTACTGAGATCGCCAACCCGCCTGCCAAGCGTGGCGATTACGGCAAACCCCTTTTGAGGGTTGCGTCCAGCAGTCTTTCGGCTGAATGATGATGATGAACTGTTTTTTTCACGAATTCAGATTTTGTCACACAGTAAAAGTTGTCCAGAATGGTGAGCAGTGTTCATGGTTTTCGGATGTAAACTGACTAACCAGTCATGCTGTATACAGAACTAGATTTTGTCTGCGGCTTCGCTCGCGTTAATTTAGCATTTGATAATCAACTCTTAACACACTACTAAAGTTTCTAATAACAATTCAATCATGAGTCGAAAGACACGTGGCGCCATCTATTAACGTTATTGTTGTTTTCCTCGGTAACAGAATTTTTTTTCGTGATGAACGGTACCCTATGTTCGTTTCTGTACACCTGACAACGTATACGCAAAATTCAGGATGATCGGTCCAGTGGTCTAGGCGTGAAAACGTAACAAACAAACTTACTTTCGCATTTATAATATTAGCTAGGATTAGGATATTAGCCCTTGCAATTACCAATTATTATGACGTTCTTACTTTTGTACGTAATAAATCAGTGGTCACAGTAACTGAAACTGAAAGTGACCAAGAACTTGACCCTGATATCGAATGAACTTTCTTACTAAGTTAGTATTTAGTTCGATAAGTTTTACTAACCAATACAGACATCGAAGTGAACGATTTACGATTTTAAAATTAAGAGGTCGCAGAATTGTTTCAAGAAAAATGATAATCGTAGGCTTAAACCTGATGGTGACAGTAACAAAATAAAATAACGACTAGGCTATTTTAGTAAGAATCCATTCACTAAGCTTCTATAATTATATTGAAGTTCAGTTAGCACAGAGTTTTCAATAAGACGTAATATATTTTTATTCAATACAAATTCAAATATTTTAATAGCTAACCTTTCATACTTTCATGAATATGAAATCTATGCATATTTTGATTTAATAAGCCTCCCATGTGCGTGACTTTATCTTGATATTTTTCTTATTTCATTAAAAAAACTCAATTTCCCGTGACACCAACGTGTGAATACAAATCAGTCGATTTACATGTCTTTCGTAAAAGAACACATAATTTTTCTTCAAAAAATTACCTACGTAGACACGAGGCGTATTCTAATGTATGTGGAATTATAGTCGGCATGTGGTAACACTGAATACCTACATATTTAGTAGATATTCGGCACACATTCAAGGCGCGTTCGGATTTGGCAAATGACAGACAAATTGGCGGGCTGTGAACGTGACGTATGGCACCCACACTCGCTACCCAGTTACAATAAAGTGAGCCAAACTCTTCGACTTTGACTTTGGCAGCTCCTACATTGCCAGTTTGAGAACTTGGCGTGCGTACATTACCTATAACACCTATTTATAATGTAATTAAACTTTGTACAAGTCGGAGTTTTAAGAAAGTTCTTTGACTGCAAGAATTTTCACAACTTGATTTTAACGAGGTGGAGGCAATCTTAGAAAGTAAACAACTTAAGATTAAAATTAAACGGAATTTGAAATTAAGCATTCTTAAAATTGAGTTTTATTATAGCTCTATAGAAAGTAGTTGATGAAAAATTGAAGACAGAAAAAAAAACTCTCTTTTGTCTCGAAAGCGGATTGTAGAAGACGCTTAACTGAAGCACAGCGTCGTGTCTCGGAATAAGGTTCCCCCTCGGATCACGTCGAGCTCAGCGGGACCCAGATACTGTTTTATATGGACATAACATTTAAAATCAAAGCACAATGTCTCCATTTTGAACATTTATGAAAATTTATCGAAATTTTCTGTATTTTATTTTAAAGAATGTTTTATTTCATACAAACATAGACAACATTTCTGCGGTTAAATTTAATTTAACAGAAATCACGTCCCGTGTTTGAATGCATTATTATACCCTCCTTGTGTGTCAAAAAGCAATCTCATTCCGAATTAACATTTATAATTCAATTAACATTTTTTCGTTCCCCGCCACAGCCGGCTGCGCAATGTTAGACTTACAGTCATCAATCATAAATATCATTGGTTCGCTTCATCACTTATTCAGCTCTACTTTGTTGTTCAGAGCCAGCTTGTGACATTTTTGTGAGATTGTAATTATTTTGAGTGGTTCCGGCCAGCTGTGACAAAGGGACGAGTTAAAGGAGAATACATACTATTTCGAAATGTCGCTGTCACATTGACTCTGCGCGTGACTTTTGGTTTGAATTTTGAAATTCTTGCCCAACTTCCTACCGCTTTATAGGGTAAAATATCCTATGGAATGTTGAAATGTGGCCACTATAACATTAAAAATTCGACACAATATGAATCCTAAAATAAGTTGTAAATATTCGACTTTCTAATTGTACTGTACATATATACCTTTCGTTTAATATAACAAAACATAATATAAATACCTTGCATGTTCAAATGTTATTAAAGTTTCGTGTACACGGTCCTTAACATCATGAGAACGCAATATTCTTAATGATACCAGCAATAAAATATAAACCACGGTATGTCTAGCACTGATTGAACGTTTGCGTTAACAAAATGAAAAATATTGCGTCTTCGTGTCTTTAAATTGCTGTAACATATACCATAGGGTTTATTATTAAAAGTATAATAATATCTAACAGCGTTTTAACTCATTCTATTTGACACGCAGACATTCATAGCTCCACATAGAAAATATATTTATTGTTATTGTAAAAGATATTGTGTGGATTGTACTCATATTACATAAACATAGCGTCTGCACAATCTATGCAAAAATGAACGCCTCAACTCCGCTGTCGGGACCGCAGCGCGTGCAACGTGACGTAGTTGTTTACAAATTCACCTCGTTTTATACAACGCCATATTGCACGCTGCACGCGCCGCGGTCATAACAACGGTACCTTGGCTTCAGAACTGTAAGCCAGTCAGTACGCCATTAATGTAGTCGGGAATAACAATGAACGCATAGCAGCTCCTACAATTTACAAAACAAGAGGTACTAAGGTAGGTGTATGTTAAGTTTACCTTTCTGAACAGCCTTTGTTCCCCAATGGCAATATTAGTCCTCAAAGCTATAGAGCCAAGCCCATCGCTATTTATCGGCAGTTCCAATCTCGAGTAAAAGATAATGCCCAAATCACACTTTGCCTTACTCCGAGATTGAACCCCGAACAATAGAAGCTACAGTGATCTGTACAGTGTTTAATACCATTACACTAATGAAGTGTAAATTGATAAAAAATAGAAATATATATTTTCTCAAATTCTGTTTAGATAAGTATTTATAACTGGCAACAATGATGAATTTTAAAGTACTCGTACTTTCGTCAAATATCCGCTTCGTTAAATGTTTGATTCAGAAAGTTGAAACTCCGAACGAACCTAAAAATTTATATTATTATAACAAAATTTTACTTTTGTAAACTGTTTACCTAATGGTTTTACAGCTTAATGCACAGATTTCAATAAAGGTTCGCTTCATGAATACGCCATAGTTTATATTTTAAAAAAATATGAATAGTTCGAAGGCACCTCATTTATTATATGATTTATAGACTTTCAAAGGCTTAAAAAGCAGCTTTCACTTTCAGTGATTTATTATACAGCTCTAAGTATTTGTGGAATAAAACAGAAAGGTATTGAAACTGCCGACGATCAATATCTGTCAAAGCGAAAAAAAATTCAATTAAACGAGCTCGCGAATTCTTTCATTGGATAAACGGAAGGCGTGAGAATTGAAAATTATGTGAAAAGATTTTTTCTATACACACTCGAAGTGGTGTTTTGTTAATGAAAATTCTTTTGGTTATCGATTGGAATAGACTATAAGGGCTGAATCTGAATGGAAACTTGAACAGCACGATTTTTCATTACCCATCTACACGCCCAGTGAATTTGTTGTCGCTCGCGCACTCTATTAGCCTTCGTTTATTCAACGTTCTATTTCATAATCTATGAAAATCTTCACTTTGACTCGCTGACAAAGCAATATCTTCCATCTATTGTTTAATATCGTATCTGATAAATAAAATAGCTTTAACGTCGTATTAGATTGCGATGCCTTTATAGTTATGTCATTATTAATATAGTATCAGACAGCCGATGAAGGTCAAGGGGTGAAACCCTATAAGCATGAAGACACCCTTTTTAGGAAACTATAAGTAATGAAATTCTCAATATAGACAAGTTAATTACGTTTAAATTGCCATTTCTTTTGTTTTATAAATGTTTGTTTATGTACCTACATATTTAAATGTGAAAGGACACTTTGGAAAATAACATTTTCCTTTTGTTTCAGATTTTGTATTGTGACAAAGACATTTTTGAATGACATTCATCTGAATTCTCTAATCCTAAAAGGTTCACCGTGAATTTGCTATAAATTATTACTTACACTCCATCCAAAATGAGAGTCAACGTCCGGGATTATGTTGGATCATATTCATCCACTTTTTTTACATCAAAATATTCAATGAAATTCAAGTTCTAAAAATACATGGTGTAATTTTGTATGCCAAAAAATTAGGCAATTGAATTTTTTCCAATACTGTAAAGCTCTCAATTTTGTACTGACATGTTTAACGACCTTTTAAATTGATATCGAGTACCAGTTGTTGCATTCAAAAGCTGCAACTCCAAATTCACGCGCGCTATCAAACTTATTTGGCCTCGGAGGTACAGATAATATATTTTCTTTTTTCGATAGTTCACGACTATTCGAAAACGTTCGGGGTGACTTGGCGAAACTTTTGAAGTTACGAACGGGAAACTTGGAGCTTACAATATAGTTGAATAGATACTTACCTACTACAATACTCATTGTTAGTGTCTTACCAATACACATTTATTGAGAATACGAAATAATAATGGCTACGAAAATTATGTTTCCACTGTATTCCCCTATGGTCAGGTTACCTTTACCCTTTTTTATGTTTGAAAGTGACCCAAAAATAAATTAAAATTTTTGCAAACTTACGTAAAAAAATGTTTAGTAATTAAATAAATTATTACCCACAATGTTCAGTGAAGTAGACACCTTTGTAGGATCATCATCACATTAGTCATTATTTTCTTTATAAAGAGATGATATAGAGTGTACCTATCCAAATGTAATTCATGTAATTCCTTTATACCTCGTGATCTACTGGTAAAAATGATAGACCAACCAAGGGTTTTAAGATAAAAAAATGCACGGTGTTTTAACCTTTTAGCGCCCAAAGTGCATGAAAATCATGGGGTGCATGAAAAGAGCCTCCACGAGTGACGATACTTCAGTGCGTCCGGCGCACCCTGGGCAGTCAGCCTCGCTACCATCCTTGCTGACTGGCTAATCTTTTCACCACGGCATGAGCTATTCTTGTATAGCTCGTGTCGACACGATAGAAAAAGAGAAGAGAGCGCCCAAAGTAAACTGTAAAATTGTTTTGCTTTTTTTTTTATTTAAACTTTATCAGTTGGTTTAGATATTATCACTTACTACAATCGCAAGACAAAGAAAAAACCGGCCAAGTGCGATTCCGACTCGCGCACGAAGGGTTCCGTACCATTATCTATAAAAACGGAAGAAAAATCTTTGAACGGAAGAAAGATTGTTGTATGGGAGCCCCCATAAATATTTATTTTATTCTGTTTTTTAGTATTTTTGTTATAGAGGCAACAGAAATAAATACATCATCTGTGAAAATTTCAACTGTCTAACTATCACGGTTCATGCGATACAGCCTGGTGACAGACAGACAGACGGACGGACAGCAGAGTCTTAGTAATAGGGTCCCGTTTTACCCTTTGGGTACGGAACCCTAAAAAGGGAAAAAAATATTTAGTTTTTAATCAAACATAATTCCGTGCTGGGTATAATAATCTACATCAGTAATGATCTTATGGTTTTAAGGAATTACACGAACTCGTGTACACTCAGTATAATTAGATACTTTTCCTAATTACGCGTAGTGCCGTGTGTACACGTGTAAGGTACCTAGTCATTATGTGACGGATGTGAACGCACGGAATAAGGTCTTCTTCACGCTATCAATCAAACAACACTAAGCTACGCAATGGGCTTATACATAAATAGTAGTGAGGCAAGTTCGCACACTTATGATTTATAGCTTGCTAACTTTTGCCTGCGGTTTGGTTTGTACCGGAGGGAACCGGCAAAAATATTGACTGCTTTACCCTCGCTTAGTTTAGTATACAGGGTGTTAACAAATTCGTGTAATTCCTTAAAACCACATGATATACTTACTACTGATGTAGACAGGCCCCGCACGGGATTTAGCTTGATTAAAAAAAATAAAAAAAAAAAAATATTTTTTCATGCGGCTTTGTTACCGATCGTATTTAAACCACCTAATAAGGATTCAGTAAAAAAAAGAATTAATTTTTTTGCAAAAAAAAAATGTTTTATTTGTGTAAACATTTCGATGCCACGCATAAATTAATGAAAGAACGGCGACACGGCTGGCAGACACGACTAACGCGATATCGCTCTTTGCAGTCAGATAACTCAAGGCTCTAAAATGACTCAGAAATAGAAAATTAAGTTTTTTTTTAGATTTTTTTTTCGTTGATTTTCTAAAATTCCCATATAAGGTTAATCTGTGTCACCATTAGATCACGTGGTTTGAAGGAATTACACGACTTCGTTAACACCCTGTAATAAGGTCTTACTTTAATAATCCACGATATTTTGCATAACGTCTTAATGAATGCTGAAGATAATATAGGTATCACTGAAAATGAAATCAGTTGTATTTTTTTTCTGTTAAAATTATTTTAGAAGTCATTTATTTAATTACTGGTGCTCTAAGTTGTTATAACATCCATGCAAGAAAATGGCCCCGCGCTGATAGCTAGTGCCGTGCATTACACTTAAAAAAACTAGTAAATTAATTAATTGATTGATTTATTAAATTATTTTTCTAACAGAAAATACATTTATACCATCAGATTTATTTTTTTGTGGTAGTTACGTCATCGTTAGCATCTACTAAAGCACTATGCAAAATATCGTGGATTATTAAAGTAAGACCTTAAATAACCTTCTAGAGTTCTTGAATGTGTTAAAGAGTGAGTAAATGTATCTACTAACAAAAAAATATCAAAATCATAGAAAGGTCGGTTACAGATTAACCACGACTGTATATCCCGAAGAGAGAGGGCATGGCAGTGTCCCTGCCATATGATAGTCAAGCAGGCATGGCCGTACACCTTTTTACCCGACTGCGCGACAGTAAGGACAGGGTTATGTTTTTCACGCGTATCTCTGTGTCTTTGTATCTATGTGTGTGGGATTCTTTATACATTCGAAGCAGCCCAACGGCTGGATGGATTTTAAAGAATGAGGTGTCTATCGATTTGTCTAAGCAGTGCAATGGTTATAGACTAGGTTTTATTTTTATAAAATCAAAATGGTAGCCGTGAAATACGCAAAAGAACAAAAAAAACAGTCGCCTACCATATTATAAGTAATATCGCTGAATAGGTCTTTTAAAATCAATATGATGTTTCCTTGACCATTTTACAGCCGTAAGCTCCGTTTGAGAATTACACAACCTGAAAGTTGTGCAGGATCTACATTGCGAACTAGAGCGAGTGATGGTACCTATATTAAATAAAGTGTCTATAGATAGATTTGTTTAGGCCTCATTACAACGGTAAGTACCTACTTATAAACACGCACGATACATTGATAAAATAATACTAAAAAGACGTAAATAAAAAATAGTTAATAAAAAAATCAAAAAACCCGCCTGCATAAAAAGCGAACTAAAAAGATGTAAACAATACGTACTTCTAATCATAACAAACATAACATAACGTCAAATTTACGTAGAGCTTCAAAAAATCTTGCTATCAAATCGTCACATGCAGTCGGAGGCTACCTAATGCCGTCCTTACACTTGTAAGTTTTACTCACGTAAGTAACTTACGTAGTTAACTTACGATAAATTTGCAATTGTAAACACTCTTTGTAAGTAGCTTATCGTAATTTCTAACTACACACATCAAAAGTGTCTAGGGATCAAGCATTTTTATGCGGATTTCTTGAGATTGAGATGTGGCTTTGTAATAAATTTATGATTTTATAAATTTATATGGATCCTTTTTGGTGCATTTCATAATTTGAATCAGGAACTGTGAATCAAATTCGAGTAAAAGATGAAAATCAGCTGTCAATATTTTCCCTATAAAAACATACAACGCATTGAAGACATTATTAGTGCTACTGTTTCCCTACTACTGATTAAAACCAACGTTATTATGGAGCGGCGACGTCATTTAAGCAGGGAAGAAATGCTCAGAGCCGTGGGAATGATAGAAGCTGGTTCCCGGCAACGTACTGTGGCTTTAGCTCTGAATACAAGTCAGAGTGTTATCAGTCGACTTTGGACACGTTACCGAAGCACTGGTACCGTGGCTGAGCGCCATGGAGGACGGTATCGCTGCACCACACGGAGACAAGACCGATACATTCAAATCTTAACTCGAAGAGCTCCAACAATAACCGCCATGATGTTAGCCGTGAGGCTTCATCACTCTTCAGGGAACTTAATTAGCGACCAAACAGTCAGAAACCGCTTGCATGAAGTGAACCTTCATTCCCGAAGACCGCTACGGGTACCACCTATAGCAATGCACAATCGTAGGATTCGATATCAATGGGCTCTTGGACACAGAAATTGGGCAGAAGAACAATGGCGTTTCGTGTGCTTTTCTGATGAGTGTATCGCTGCACCACACGGAGACAAGACCGATACATTCAAATCTTAACTCGAAGAGCTCCAACAATAACCGCCATGATGTTAGCCGTGAGGCTTCATCACTCTTCAGGGAACTTAATTAGCGACCAAACAGTCAGAAACCGCTTGCATGAAGTGAACCTTCATTCCCGAAGACCGCTACGGGTACCACCTATAGCAATGCACAATCGTAGGATTCGATATCAATGGGCTCTTGGACACAGAAATTGGGCAGAAGAACAATGGCGTTTCGTGTGCTTTTCTGATGAGTCTCGTTTTGGTATGAGACCGGATACAAGACGTATACGACACTGGAGAACCCCTGGACGCCAACAGCGATTAAAATCCTGCCAGGAAGTCCATCCTTATAGTGGTGGAACCATCATGGTATGGGCGGGTATTTGGATCGGCGGAAGAACTGAGTTGATTTGGATCAGAGGCAACCTCAACGCTCAAATTTATGCTGAGACGATTGTATCAGACGTCATCGTTCCTCTACAAGCGCAAATCGGTCCCTTATTTCAGTTAATGCATGATAATGCACGACCGCACACCGCTAGAGTTGTAAGACAGACTCTCGCCGCAGCTAACATCAATGTCCTGCCCTGGCCTGCTCAGTTGCCAGACTTGAACCCGATTGAGCATGCATGGGATATGCTACAGAGAAGAGCTCTGCCGAATATGGAGGGTATCCAGTCGCAAGAAGACCTTTTTTTGTTGTTGCAACGAACATGGGCGGCCATTCCACAGCGTGATTTGGATGAACTCATTTTGAGTATGCCAAACCGATGTTCTTGTGTTGTTAGTGTTCGCGGTAGAAACACGGATTATTAATTGTTTAAGTTACCCAATAAAATTTTAAAGAAAACTGTTATTTCAGTCTTTTTTTCGAACTTTTGTGTTAGTGGTTCAAATGTCAAAAATCCCTTTATTAGGAAAATGGCAAATTTCTTTATTAATGCAAAGGTGACTTGGTTTATCGTTACTGTGACAAACGAAAACACTTTATTTGATGAATCCTTAAAGAAAATTTTAATTAATATCAATCAGGAGAAAAGTTATTGCAAAAATATATGTTGATCCCTAGACACTTTTGATGTGTGTATTTATGTAACTTTGAAAATTACAAGTCTAAACGTGTTCGAGTTTGCTTACAGAATCGTCTCACAGCTTATCGAATTAAATTGATAAGTTGGGAACTTATAAATGAATTAGCCGCAACAATGGCAAAACAAACAAAAAATTGTTCACCACCTGAAGTAGAAAGTTTAATTACTGCTTTTGAATCACAACCTCTCTCTAGGACTGCAAAAATAAAGAGTAGCGTGAAAACAAATTTACTGTATAATAAACTAAGTGAAATGTTTAGTACAACTCCAGAGGAAATAGCTAGATAATTGCATAATTTTGAAAGGGCAATTTAGCCAGGAAGTAACGAAAATTCAAAATCCGTGGCATTCATTCTTATAAAAATTGGTTTTGGTCTTCCATTCTCAACTCCATCAAAATATTTCCAAATGCACCTCGTGACATTCTGTTTTCCAGCTAAGGACTAAGGTTTTACCCGGCATTTTCTTTGCTTTCGTCTTTTATTTGTTATAATGATATATGCAGCAGCTGCTTGAACTTGACGATGAGAGGGCAAATTCGAAGATTTTGAAGCAAATGAAGAAGGGCATTTTCGATTCTGATTTTTGTAAGTATGTGTAATCATTTACGCAAGTAAAAACTCACAAAATTTACGTAAGTATTATTTACTGTAAGTTTATTAATATGTGTAAATACTGTCGTAAGGTTCTTACATAAATTTTACGGAAGCAACAAGTGTAAAGGCGGCCTAAGATGTAATTCACAAACTGACTGACCAAAAAAACATACGTAGCCTCCGACTGCATTTATATATTGAATTATTTACGTATATCCTAATTACTGTAATGTGATGACCGTGCCAAACACACCAATAATAATTCATTTCGTGGCAATCAAATAAAATATTCATCAATCTGTTTTATTAATCATAACACTCCTGTTGTATTGATATTATTCATCGCAAGTATTTCTTCATAACATGTGTTAGATTATATATTAAGATAAATTATCGCATCCCTTTTAATTTTCTTATTAAGACTAGCTGACACCAGCGGCATCATTTGCGTAGTGTGTCAATAAAAAGTTCTACGTTCTTCTCTGGGTTTCATGCTATCTATGTGCCAAGTTTTATTAAAATTGGTTCAGTAGTTTAGCCGTGAAGGAGTAACAAACACATCGACTTAGAAACCTACTGTTACATTTTATAATACCTATTAGTAAGGATGTACCTATAAATAGAGCATCATTGGTACAGGGTTCGCAAGCGAAGCTGCAAAGTGTAAAGTCCTGGGTGTGATTTTCAGGTTGGTCGAAGAGTGATTGGGGTTTTCTGTTGGTAAATTTTCAGTGGCAACCAAACATTTGGCATAATACTTAGTAAAATTTGAATGAGTTCGTCCCCTACTACATGACTCACGGCTTAGTACCGGCATTGAGGAAATATTAATCAGTTAATGCAATTCACTCTAATATAGTTAAACGTTTCTCAAAAAATTACTTAACTTCAATCCGCGTATCAAGCTCTGTTCCGCAACAAATGTTTATATACAAACTTACTATTGTTGCAAGTTATAAATGTATCTTGAAATATAGCAATATATAATAATAGCGATATAGGAAGTACGAATAAACATTGGTATTACTTTAATTTTTGGACGTAAGTGCACATTTGGACGATATTAATGCGCGGCCCATGAATAACGTGAGGCGGTTCACACGATTCTGTCGGCAAATGGCCCATATGTCTGGCTTAGCGGTGTAAACGCCCCAAATAATAACATGACAATATTGCTTCGAGCTCAAACTGTGTGAAGGTGACAGTGTTCTACGGAAATGTCTGTCGTTAGCGGTATTTGTTCGTACGATTTGTTAGCATTTATACTGGCTAGGCTAATCAGGTATTATTTTGAATCAGGAAACATGCTGGTTTCCTGCATGTCGTGAATCATACGGTTTTCGATTACGAAAACTGTCAATATGTTTGTTTTTGTTGTCAGTTTGACCGTTTTTGTAAACGTAAACTGTACTATAAAGCCGGGTCCGCTGCGCCGTGTTTGCAAACAGGATAACATTGTTTGCTAACCGAATAGGGGCGTGGCCTAACAGTTTTGTTAGCAAAATTGGCGCTGCGGACCCGGCTTAACATTGTTTGCTAACCGAATAGGGGCGTGGCCTAACAGTTTTGTTAGCAAAATTGGCGCTGCGGACCCCCCGGCTTAACATTGTTTGCTAACCGAATAGGGGCGTGGCCTAACAGTTTTGTTCGCAAAAACACAATAACATGTTAGAAAATTGACGCTGCGGACCCGGCCATAAAGAAACAAAAAAATACCCGAATTAGCCTACTGTTATTTAAACAAGTTCATTTTCATCCCATTCGTGAAAACTACGGATAGGATTAATTTGTTCAGTGTAATACCCAGTTACTCTTGTTTTTTTTTCGACTCTGAGATGTTGAAAATGTGTCTCCAAAACAGCTCTATTAAAGACAAAAATTCTACATTATCACCATGATTGGCAAAGGATTCGGTGATCATAGTAGACCTATATTGTTATTAGGCGGAAGCTGTTGTTATCTTAACATAAACAACTTCGAATAAGTTGTTTTAAGTACAGGAAAAGACCAGGAGGCGTAGAATACCTTTTAATAAAGTAAAATTTGCGCAGACTTCTTTATTCCTGTTGGATTTCAAGATAAGCAGTTGATACTCTGTACATTTTTTCATAACGCAGTATTTGGTGTAGGTGGTTATATGCCTTTATCCGGGAGTCCTTGGATATTATTATTATGAATGTGTAGGCGTGCCTTTTGACGTAACTTCCAAATAGAAAAGGATGATTGCATAAAAGCTTTTTTTTTGTAGGTCCAATAATCATCAACCGCTCTTGTCGGCGATTTCCTTTTAATACTTTTTTTGTGTGGTAGTACTTAGAATGTTATACATTTTCGCCGAAAAAAAGACTCAAGCAACCGTTGACCGTTTACAATTATACTCAAAAGCGCTTGTGTATTGTCCACTGCGTCTGAATGCGTCGAATTCCGAGAAAATACAATCTGAGGAAACTCGGCTGCAAATCTTTTTTTTATTATTATTTTACGCACAAAACTAGATACAATCATAAAAACGTAGATGTCTAGACAATATTTAACAGCATGTCGTGTTTATATCCTCTTAGATGCGAACACAGCCTGCATACTAACGTATATTATAATTAAACTTAACTAGGCAATACGTTAGAAGTTAAAGGTAGGTGTGTTATGATGCTAGTAAAAACAAAAGAAAAAAATCAAAATTATTTAGGATTCATTATTAATTTAAAAAAAAACTAAAAGAGGCTAAAGAATCGTGACGAAGAAACATATCAATATCACTTTGAATGTGATTCGATGAAGAACTCATACGATACAAAGGAGAGTGCTGGACGAGATTAGTTTTAAATTTAATCTATGAAAGCAATATGCAAATAGGGGAGCTAATAACGCCTCATTTGTTAAATCATAATTCGTTTCATATTCTTAATCATAAATAGAAGTAGACTGCACCTCCAGTCACAACTGCAAACTATGCAACTGCCAAGTGCAGCATAAAAGCAGTTAAGATGCGAGTGCAACTGCGTGGACAACTCATGACTGGATATGCAGCCTTCTTGCAGTTATGATTACTTCTGACTACTGATTATGATTTATCCCGTGTAGGGATGGGCAAGAACATGAAACTTCCTCACCGCATGCTGGGAATAGACGCATGTTGTAAGATTCAACAAAACCCAGCACGCTTGGTGATAGGATCTATACGGTCCGCCTGGCTAGCTACCACCCTCACAATAAAGTCCGGCGCCAAGCAGTTTACTGTGTTCCGTCGTGTGTATATGAGAGCCAAAGAGATATAGGGGAATCTCTCTAGACCTAGTCCTCTTTAGACCCCGTCTGTACTTAAGGTGCAATAAAAGAAAAGCGAAAAAAAAAGCGTATGGAACGAAATATGATTCACCAAATGACACTTTACTAGCCCCCTAGAGTCGTAGTTTCTCGGATTCGAATTGGACGCATTGCACTGTCATATGGGAAATAAATTATGTGACGAACTCGTTGGTATGCACGTTTTTTTAATAATTAATACATCATTAACATATGCAAACAAAACCGCATGTCACATCATTTAAGAGCTTAACACGCGTTGTGTTAAAAATACAACACGAAAATATTTATTACTTTACATTTTACATCCAGATTTATACGTGTAAAGTTAGATGAAAAATTTATAGCCACCCGTTGAATCAGTAAAATTTATTGTAGTTTTATTTTACGACCTTTCGCAAATCTACGTATAATTAGAACAACACTAGTTAAATAACAGGGTTCTGCTTCAAATTATTACTAAATCCATGATGTTTCATATTAAATTCAACAATTAAATTTGGATTTCAGACTGATGAAGTCCATTTAATTAAACACAGATATGAGTTAAACCGTTTGGGAAGTTATGCGCTGCACGAGCGAATGCAAATAGCAAGGCTACCCGTTTGGAATTAGCCTAACAAGTTTACAATTTACACACTGTTGATAGTAAAACTGTTTGCTACATAATACATTACATATTGTTTTGAAACATCTATTAAAAAAATTGTAACCAGATTTCTGATACTAAAATTAAATCATATGCAGGTTGTCCCAAAACTCGAAGTCAAGCCGGGAACAAATGAAAGGGCTATGAGTGTTCAGTTTTTTTTTTTAATTTTTTGTTTTTTTTTTCATTAACACGTTCTCTGTCCAGACAGCAGATACAATAGTTAAACAATGTCGCGAATCATATGTGATTCATGGGACAAGAAAGGGGTTAATATAAAATTTTACATCATAAATCTAAAAAAAATACAATAAGCATGTTGACAGCACCAATAAATTGCAAATCTAATTAGTCCGCCAGTTAGAGTTTTGAAAAATAATGGACACGTATTTTTTCTTTTGTTATATCTATGAATATTTGCAAAGATAAAAGGCATCAAAACTCGAGAGTGGGTGCTTGTGACGTCGGAAGCAAGTAAAAATTGTACTTGCTTGTGACGTTTTGCCAATTTTAAGAGTGTAGTATCTTCGTCAATTTTGGTTTACGTAACAAAAAAAAAATACGGGTCAAATATTTTTTGATAATCTAACGGACCAATTTTTTTTTTTTTTTTTTTTCAGTTTTATGTATACCCTATTTCAAAGTATTCAATTTTTTTCTCAAGAGTCGTAGACTGCCCTATCATTTATACGCTTGATATTGAGTTTTGGGAATAGCCTATATAGGATTACTTGAAATTAACTGGCGAAACTTCATTGAGTTACTAGGTATCATTAATAAAACACATTCAAATAAATAAAAACTTCAACTTTAGTTAATTAAATAACGAGATACCTACGACGCGCGCGCTCTTCGATAATGTATTGGTAAGGTATCTACATATCTAATTACATAACTAAAGTTTAGATATTTTTCTATTTGAATGTGATCAGTTAATGATACCTAGTAATCCCGTGAAGTTTCGCAGTTAATTCAATGGAATCCCGTAGAGTATAATGAAATTACCTGTAATGGTAAAATACAAGTTTTTAAAACTACGAAAATAGAAAGACAGCATAAAACACGTTAAGTGCAGTTGCGACATAAATATCTGGTTATTGCGCGTTTTGAGTGGTACCCGCGATCCCGGCACACTTCCTGAGCTAACAGCCTCGGAGGCTGTAAACGTCTCCAGCGCCTGACTTTCGGTGATTTACTCCAATTTTATGTGTCGCCTCTACTCTGGATTTATATTAAATTTATTTTATGGTACAATTTTACAACCCTGAACATGTTACGATGGCCATTTACGTCGTCTTGTTCGTATACGTGTTTAAACGTAGTTGTAGCGTTTATTTATTTTTAATTAGTTTACTATCCACGATTCGCCATCATTTTGGATATTTACAGGCTTAACATTGTTAAATATTTTGTTGGCTACTATTTACTCAGTGATTTTCAGCTTGCGATGCCGTTTTCGAATTGAATAAGGCAATGATTTTACGCACAAAAATTGGGACTCCAATCGAATCCATTTCTTGTTTTCAGCGAAGCATTAAAAATGCTGTTAATGGAAGGAAAAATCCGAATGGCATCGTACAGCTGTGGACAACGGGGACCGTTAGTACGTTACTGAAATTATTTCTCTGTAACAATGGTTCCCGGGGCTATATTATTGTTTGTTCAGACCATTGTACGAAAGTAATCAAGTGGAAAAGCAAGGAGTTGTATTGCTCTGGTTGTGACACGAAGCACTCGACTGTCACAATAATAATTATTAATCCTGGTTATTCACAGGGGACAAAGCTGCGAGGTGAAATGAGTTTTTTCTATTTATATTCACACACATACACAAGTCTGACGTAAATGGCGGTTTAAATGTCTCAGTTGGGAATATACAGGGTGTAAACGAATTCGTGTAATTCCTTCAAACCACATGATCTGTTAATGGTATAGATTAACCCCGCACGGGATTTAGATTGATTAAAAATAAAAATAAACTTTTTTTCCCATTTTTTTATGTGATACTAAATTTCGATGCCCTGCATAAAAGAACGAACGCACGGCGACACAGCTCACACAGCTGACGGGCACGAATAGCGCGATGTCGCTCCACGCAGTCAGTTAACTTGGGACGCTAAAATTACTCAGATACAGTATTCTGTATGAATTCCATGCTTCTTTTTTTGAAAACTTTTTTTTGTTGGTTTTCAAAAAAACCTACGAGTATACAGGATCAATCAGTGTCACCAGTAGATCACGCGTTTTATAATATTAAATTTATTAATGGCGTTTGTTTATACGACCTTAGGTTCATATGTAAGCAGATACGCCTAAGTTGAAGACTAATAACACTTTGAAGAACATACTTTAATTAAATTACGATGAATGAGTAGATTAAAATTATGAGACTAAAATGTTGTGAGCGTTGAAACAAAGGCCGAAAATTAGTTTATTTATCAATTTATTCGTAAACTAGGTTACTGTCTTCGTGGTTTGATCAAAAGTTTCTGTGCGGGTAATTGTTTTTGACGCTTAACTCATGATAAATTTATTAAATTAATATTATTTAAATATTCTACAGCATAATTTTAAGAAGATTGATTTTGCTAAAGTACTTGTAAGTATATTTTTAGAAGGTAATCCACCGTATAAGCTCATATCGCGTCGTTCAAAACAATACCCGATAAAGTCGAACGGCAAACATATTAAAGTATTAAATCATATAGGCACTTCACGTTTATACCTACCGTTCCTTTTATATGTATAGGTACGTTCTAATCTCCCTTAACCGATTCATATTCATTACTATGTATTTTTTTAAGCATAATAATGTTTATCTGCTCTCATGTCGAAAAGTTCCAATTATGAACTCAAAAATTGTACCATAATAACATGCTTTATGCATGCATCTATAACAAATTTTAAAAGTTTTTATTATAGTACGGTTCTTTTAACAAAATAATGCTTTAAAATAACTTTTTTTTCCATTATAGTAAGATTAAAGTACACTTCGAACCGACCAAGGAGTTTTCAATTCATTTTTTTAGCAGCTGCACATTATCTGTCACGGCGCGCGCTAAGGCGCATGCGTGCACAAACACACCCATACACGGTGGGATGCTGGATTTGGGCACGGTAATGTTATACTAAATTTGGGCGCCATATTATTGTTTTTGTTTTAACTTTAGTTTTTATTTAAATTGCATGAGTTTAGCTAAAGTAGTGTATGAAAGGGTGTACTACGCCATATCGAATGCCAAAACATCGAATATCAATTGATCGAACACTATAAATCGAATGTTCAAATAGTCGAACGTTCATTACATCGAAAGGTTAATAAATCGAACATTCAATAAATCGAACACTCAATACATCGAGTGTTCAAAATATCGAATGTTTGTTTGATCAAACGTTCAAAATATCGAATGTTTGTTTCATTGAACGTTCATCGTATCGCATAATCATTATATCGAAATATTAACATACTGATTACTTATTATATTGAATATTTAAAAACACTTGCATGGATTTGAACCCACAACCCGGTGTATATAACAATGGGTCTGTAACCTCAGGGCCAACACGACATTTAATTTAATTAATAACTAACAAGCAAAAAAAAAAGATTAAGCTGTGTTTTTCTTCGACATAGCCGTATGCGATGCATTGAACGTTCAATGAAACAAACATTCGATATTTTAAACGTTCGATCAAACAAACATTCGATATTTTGAACACTCGATGTATTGAGTGTTCGATTTATTGAATGTTCGATTTATTGACCATTCGATGAAATGAACGTTCGACTATTTGAACATTCGATTTATAGTGTTCGATCAATTGATATTCGATGTTTTGGCATTCGATATGGCGTAGTACACCCTGATATCAGTATATAGAACACTACTATAAAGTCCCAACTGAGGTGTTCTTAGACCTTTTACGTGTTAATGCGTGTGTAGTACATTTATGTTTATTATATCAACCGTTGGGCTGCGGCACGCCTGGCAATAAGATCCAGCCTAGTTGGAGGATCCTTAATTTTAGTTGGAGGGACACTTTACCTCGTTCCTATTAGTCCTTCCACAATAGTAGGTACATGAAGAGACCCTGTAAAATATTGACGTGATAAATAACAAATAACACTACAAGACTTCAGGGAAGTAGGGGAGATTAGCCCAAAACCGGGTATGGGGGTAAAACCGGGACAAGGCAGTGTAGCCTCTTACACGTTTCAAATTTAGGCGCGCGTTCGCTAGCTGCTTTTGGCCACCCTGATTAGTTTGTCAACAAACTTTCAATGGCGTCGGTGCGTGCTCGACAACAATAAATACATTGACGACACGTTTGGTGCAGTGGCTAAGCGATTGGCTTCTGCGCCACGGGTCGTGGGTTCGATTCCCACACGGAACAAAAATTCGTATGGCCTACAGATGGTTGTTTCGGGTCTGGGCGTTTGTTTTTGAGATTTGTGTCTGTAAACGCACCCACGATACAAGAGAAATCTTAGTGTGGGGCAACGTTTTTTAAAAGAAAAAAAAGAAGAAAAACGCTTTTATGGTCAACTAGCTTTCGCCCGCAGCTTCGCTTGCGTGAAATTTGGAACCCGTTAAGTGACGATTTTCCATACGAACTTTCATCCCCTATTTAACTCCCTTAGGGGTTGAATTTCGAAAAATCCCTTCTTAGTGGATGCCTACGTTACAAAAGGAACCTACTGTCAAAATTTCAAGTTTCTAACCCCAGCGGTTTAGGCTGTGCGTTGATAGATCAGTCAGTCAGCTTCTCCTTTTATATGTATAGATTGATCTAATATTCTTTGGAATTATAAAGTGTATATTTACGTACACACTCGCGAAGAAGCGATGCATGGTACAATGTCTTAAATGTAAGAACCGGGCCCATGAAGGCTGTACGGGTTGGGAACCCGAAGATCGTGATGAGTTTCATTTCTGCCATTGTTAAGGTGGTTAAGGGCTAAAATCGGGTATAAGATTTGGGTATACCCGGTTTTGGACAAGGGGTGGAGCAAAACCGAACAAAACATAACTTTTATATATTAATTATTTTTTGTTATTTAGAATTAAGAATAAAGTGATCTCAAGTCCTAAATGTATGATTTATAAACTAAACTAAATAAAGCCTATTAAAATTGTTTTTTTTTTCAAACTTGTGTTTTATTGAATTCATGCCTTAGCGTCCCGGTTCTATCCCACTTTCCCATATAGTGACTAAATAACAACCGCTCGGGTCGTACGATCTGTGAGGTTAAGCTACGCTTGTAGCGGTCAGTCCGTGGATGGGTGACCGTTCTTTACACAACGAGGTCTTCCGTGTCTCGGAGAGCACGTTAAGCCGTCAGTCCTGGTTGTCATACGAATATCTACGACAGTCGTGACAGGTAATTAGAAGCCTAAAAGTCTGACAATTCGTCTTCGTCCAACCTTAGGATGTCGGTTTCGCCCAGTAACTGGGTTCTGATGGCAGTCGCTTCGTGTAAAATATTGATATACAGCCGCATCTGGTTAATCGTGGAAAAGGCTCGGAGTAAAAATACAGGACTACACCATGAAATCAGTGAGAAAGTTATAATTATAGCAGAAAATTTAGATAAGCACTGAGCCAAGTAGATAGTAAGACAAACGACTTTCACAAATAAGCGTTTATCTTTATCTATAAGAAACTTAGAATAACGAGCAGAAATGTAGACGAAAACATGTTTATTTGGCTCTAAGTAGAATCGGTAGGGTTGTTTTTATTATTTGTAATTTATCTACTGGAGGAGCGTTTAATAGAAAAGTCTTAAAACAGATATTAAGTTATATAGGTACTGCAAGTTTGTCAAGTTGTACGAAAACAAGCGTTTCGCATTTAATGCTCCAACAACCTACATATCGCGAGCACCTTAGTACTGGGAAGTAAACATTGCGCACGCCTCACGCACATCTTTGCAGTGAAAGGTCACACATACGCGTCTTCGAATGGCAACGGTCGCGAGGGAACTGAATTAGCAGCGTAACGGGTAGGAGCATTGCTCTTACCGAATGTGTAAAAACACCGAAGTATCTACCTTGACAATGTTTTACGGCATATTATTTAGTAGTTTGTGTGAAATTATGATGTGGATAGGTTCTAACCATACAAGAACACCAGATTTCTGCTAAAATCTACTAATACCTGCGGGTGAAAAGTACTTTAAACAAGCAAACCTGTTCTTAGGTAGCACTAATGAATATTCTCAGACTTTGACAAGCAAACTTACTTATTGAACAGTCTCTACCTACGCGATGCTCACCTTTCCACTCATAAAGTAAAACCTAAAGAACAATTCGAAAAAGGCTTTAAGTCAAGTAAGATAAGGCAATAACACACATTCTAAGAGTCATAGCATACTTTCTAAACAAATGTAACCCCATATTTTAACACAGTATTAGAAATTAAATATTTAGACGCGGCGCAGCGCCATCTGACAGGAAGCGTGCATAGTTTCGGTTATTCTCCGAGGAACCGCCCTAAAACACCCTTTACGTTACTTTGGTACTTGAATTGGGTGTTTGAATTGGGTGAGAATTGGTCAAGGCAACAAGTTGTAATCAATAGGCTTGGAGAACCCCACAAAATGCTGATATTTATATTTAGTTTAATTTGTCATCATTATCAAACATTTACTTCTGAACATGGCCCTTGATAGACCGCTACAATTAATTATAGGTCGTAAGGTCATTTTACGTGTTGTTTCGTAAGTCAACGATTCATAGAAATACCAATAAATGGTACTCGGAGTCGTCACACATTTTGTCGTGTCGTGTCGTGAGCTGTGGAAAAATGGCCTAAGAGAAATATTATTTCAATATAATCACCAAATTAATTGACAAAATAGATTAGCGAGATATGTATGCAGTAATAACATAACATCACGTCTTTATTCCCCGAAGGGCTGGGCAGCGGTGTACGATACATCCGTTTCGCCGTTATGTTTAAGTCCCATGTAATAGGGGACGAGCCTTTCGCCATCAATCGGGTACAAATCCAGACATCAGGCTGCTACTGGGAATATCCACACAGAAAACCATTTACACTTTGCCTGACCTGGGGATCGAAGTCAGGACCTCACGCTCAGCAGTGGCGCTTCCGACGATTATACCAACGAGGCAGTCTATGTACATATGTATATGCATAATAAAATGCTGCTACCCACTCTTGACATAATCCTAAAGTCACTTTATACACCCACTGAAAAAACAGAGGTGGCCAATAACGCAGAGCTTCCACCATAACATTTTCCAATTACGAAAATATTACACCAGTAAACGTAACTCACGAATTACTGATAATTCCATTAATAAAGTTTGACGTTCGCAGAAGTTCGGGACATCGAGTCATTAAGCGGGACATAAAACCAACTACGAAGAATACGGCAGTTAGTCGGCTTAGCGGCGATTAACTTTGGCAGAAAATTAAAAGCGACGACGGAGAGATAATAAAAGCAGTTGGTGAAAATACGTGACCAATATGTCCTAGGAGGGTTCGGCGGGCTTGATCTACAAGTTTATGTACCTCACGTCCCGCGAGTTTGCTTTGCCAACGTGCGATGGCTACCTTACTGCTTGCGCGGCTCGCTTGGTTCCAATATCGAATCAAACTTCGATCGCTCTCAGCATACAATGTCAACTATGTACCGAATACGGAATCGTGCGTATTGCAGTAATCATATCGGTTTAGCATACGGGATTTTATTTGCTTAAATTTCGTTGAGCGAGTTGGATGGTTGAATACATAGTATTCCAATTAATAGTAGGAAGCGCACGTTAAGGATCATTTATCTAATCGGGCCATGTAGTGTGGAGCGCAGTTTCACACTGATTCAGCCCTCATCAAGCAGTGTCCCTCTCCATCTCCCGCCAGCAACGCCCAAAGCCGAGCTCCAAGTCACACTAGTGGTAGATCTTAGTGCTGTTGTTACTAGTAGTCATGATTTTAGATTAGTACAAGTAGTTAGCTTAGGTTAAGTATTTAAATTTCCCCCATTGGCTGGAGACCCTTCAGATCTCGCCAATAACTGCCCGGTTACGCAGAAACGGTCCGCAAGGACCATCAACAAGAAGTAAAATAGAAAAAAAAGGGATTAAAGCCACTGAACTTGTGAATATCACCATCGCCACTATGAAACAAGCGTGTTGCGCTTCTTTTTCTTCTATCGTGTCGGCACGAGTATACAAGAATAGCTCATGCCGTGGTGAAAAGATTAGCCAGTCAGCAAGGATGGCAGCGAGGCTGACTGCCCAGGGTGCGCCGGACATACTGAAGTATCGTCACTCGTGGAGGCTCTTTTCATGCACACCCTTGCGTGTTGCTCTAAGACTGAGTTTATTCTTTCTTTCTTCCTGATACCCACATACACAAATATAATATTTATTTTACAAATACCGACAATCCCTTTCTGAAACAATTTAAAATCAAATAACACAAATAAAATTTCGCTAGGATCATTGTTTACTTTCATCTCATGCATCATCAATAAAATAATCATCTAGTAACTTCTTAAGCATACGCAGTAACACACTTAACTTACAGAATACATATCAAATACCTACATTCCCCAATTGTAAAACATAATTGTATTAATATAATTTATTTATATTTATCAGAAGATAATTTTCAATACGCTACAAATGATTTTAATATAATTATAAATATTTATACATTCTTATTTTAGGTATTCATTATTTATTATAATTATCGTCTTTCCGAATTTTATCATTTCATGCACTACATTATTATATTTATACATTCATAATTTAGTTATTCATTATCTCTACAAGACATAGTATAAAACAAAGTCGCTTCCCGCTGTCTGTCCATTTATGCTTAGATCTTTAAAACTACGCAACGGATTTTGATGCGGTTTTTTTAATAGAAAGAGTGATATTATGAGGAAGGTTTATTTGTATAATACATTGCACCCGTGTGAAGCCGGGGCGGGTCGCTAGTATATTATACCGTAGAAAGAGATATTCTGTAATCCGTGACTGCCACAGATGTTTTGAGATTAATAAGCATGTCATAACAATATACATGCCTCCCGATGACCTTAAAATTTGTGAAAGTCCAGTTATCAAAATCAAATTCCATTTTTTATTTAATCTAGTCGAGTATGCCGAATTCAATTCTAAAAAGAGAAGTTTTCATAGCACACATATTTTTAACCGTAACTTTCTTTTTGCTAAAACGTTTTAACTGATGTAGTTCGGGACGAGATTCGATCAAAGGTTTTTTTTTTAGGGTTGTCGTTTATTCTTTGGTGCGAAAATATCAACTCTACGTCACCCGACCGACAAAAAAACCATGGCACATACCGACCTAGATAGAAGGAATGGAAATATTTTATCAACCGTTTTCAAGTTTTAATGTTCGATTTTTAATAGTTCGTGTGTGCTCACGCGTCTAGAGATTCCGAAGGTACCAAGTTCTGTGTAATTAAAGTTCTCCTTCAAAAAGGATGACATGTGTTTGCATAAGCAGTGCGCCTATGGACATATTCAACTTAATTAACTGAAATCCTACCTAATTAAAAGGATCTTATCTGCTGATACTAACAAGCTCCGTTGGTCGTCCGGTTGACGAAACTACGAACTATACAAAGTTTTAATTAAGCCATTTTATCAAATATGAGGGATTCAGGATGTTTGCAGCCGTGGGGATCCGAGGGTCAGCTTTGAATGAAAGGGTGCGATGACTATCGGAAGGCAGCGGTTTCAATCACGCCAGAACTTCGCTCGTTAGACCACATACTCGTCAACAAATGCTATTCATAACATTTCACACACGCTCTTTCATGTCGAGGCGAGTTGAAAGGTCCTGTCAACAGTTTCCATCGATATTATATACATTAGCCGTGTGAGGAAATGTCTATGAAATATTTAGACTGGAAATATAGGTAATGTACTCATAACGATCCTTTGAAAGTATTTTACGACATAACTAAAAAGTCACATCGATGTACCTGGTCAAACAATCAATGGAAATCGCTCATTTTCGCGTCACTCGCACTTATTGTGTCAGCGTAAAGATCATTTTTTACTGCAGTACTTATAAACATTCGTGGTCTTGAAGTCGCACTCAGATCGGAAGTGATCGGTTTTACGAAGTTTTCTTTTAAGTTGTACTGTACAGTACCAGTCGCTAAATCAGTATTACTTTACTATGCTATTACTTACATGCACTGGTAAAGGCAGTTTCAATTAATCAACTCGGCCGATCACAATCTAGTGTTCAACACTGGCCTCTCACAAGTTCCGCCACATCACTTCCACAAAATAAACAAAATTCTAAACGAAAATATCAAATCATGGCGCTGAAAACCGTAACAAATTTATACAAAGTAGTTTTTCAACACGAGGTGAGTTACGGCTATAAACAGTGATACTAATGGAAACAGGAACTTTGTTTCGTAACAATTACGTGTTAATGCATCCAAACGTATCTACAATTAGAAAGTGTACCAACCATTTATGTTTGATATTATTATTATCTTTTTCGTTAAAATACACGTATTAATTAAAACAAACGGTCGTCAAGGGTGATAATACAAACAAAAAACGTAAACGTCACTTATTTTTTATCTTATAATACAAAACAAAGTCGCTTCCCGCCGTCTGTTCGCTGAGATCTTTTAAACTACGCAACGGATTTTGATGCAGTTTTCATCAATAGACAGTATGATTCAAGAGGAAGGTTTAAATGTATAACACATGCATACGTGATAAACGACAAACACGCGGGCGAAACCGTGAGCGACCTCATAAGTAGAAATAATGAGAAAAACAACTGGACTTGTACAATACGGCCGGCGTATCTTGGCGAGTCTGAAGTTAACTGATTAGCTGCGCAGTAGACAATTTCGTTTCTAAAAAAATCATTGCGCAGCCAAACAACTAACTTCAGAGTTGCCAAGATACGTCGTCCGTATTGTATCAGGACGTTTTTCTGAAGTGAAGGTTTCTAGGCCATTTCTGACTTATTTATAAAAATAGTAAGTATAGGTGAAACGTGTACGGCAGACGTGATAAGTTAGCACCGATAAGAGTTTCTTATTTGTTAGCGTTGGAAGTTCGCATTAAAAAGACGAATGTGGGTTCGGCGCAAACGATTTAATGGCCATATTTAAGGTTGGCCTCTTGATCCGCTTACAAAACGAATTGGTTGCGAAATTGCTTTCTAAATTGGACTAGTTCGGCGGTAGACAATTTGGCAAGACATTTGTATTCTTACGGAGAAAAATAGCATATACCTCGAACATCTGATAGTGAACGTCGTAGGTCTGTCGGCATCCGTCGAGTCACACAGTTGGGCCTGAGCCAATCATTCGATCGAAATGAAATATTTCGTAGCAATTTAGAGACTTAATGAAAAAAACTCCCCTTTTCTCATTTAGTATGTTCATGTATGTATATTGACGAAGAGAGTATTGGATTTGTTTCGCTGTGACGTCCTTCACTGCTGGCATTGTACGGGCTAATATTGCTTTGTGAAATTCATGCAAATGTATGGATTAAATTCTCTTATCATTCTATTTTTGTCATGTCTGTTACAACGGACTCTCCTATGCTTTATTCGTTTAAATATGAAAAGACCGCTTAATTATTTTTGTACGTACGTTTCATATTTTCTTTGGCATTGTGTTTGGTATAAGTAGAATAAAAAGCTGAGCCACGAACTGTAACAGTGTTCCGCGCTCGCTATTCTTAATGGGAATAGCAATGTTAACAGTTCTCCCTCATTGTCTATAAATTGGATGCCGCGGCAATTTGCTCATCGTACTGTTTTTAAAATGGGTATTTTATTGTTCCCTCTTTTATTTAAACTGAAATTACTCCTCATTCATTAGGACGAGAGGACGCAGCGCACTCCATTTTTATTTTCCATTGTTGGTTTTCAAAATTAAGCCCAAGTAACAATTGCTTTGTTAATAAGGGTTCCACAATTAATCTGCTTTATTTTTTCTTTTCGACGAAACAAGAAAGTCTTGGGACGACATTAGTATTTTTTGCTGTTTTAAATTAATCAGACCAGAATGCGTTTTTTTAGTAGTTCTGTAAATGGAAAAATGGCGTTGCGCATTTCCTCAAATTCTTTGTTTGGCAGCGACCATAATGTAATTGAAGGCTTTTCAGTTAATGAAACTACATCAGCTTTGCTTTTTACAGACGTTGCGAGTCATACAGGCCGCACATACAAAAGGTTCTGAAATCCTTTTAATAATGAAACATGTTTGTGTTCAGAATAGTACCTAGATAATAAATATGTATTATTTGTTATGTATCTAGTGTAGATACATACAAATATTAATTATAACTAACTACTTATTGTTAAGTTCGTAGACTAACTGCGTATTGATATTCTCATTCACAATATGAATTCAAATCAAAATCTCAAGCGAAATGAGTTACGTTAAAGCGAACAAATTCAAGTCAATTGTTCTCTAGCTCCATTATGAGTTAAACTTCAAAGCAATAATGGTGTACGATTTCTGTAAACATGCGAAGTTTCATTATTACTTTGGCTAGATATAAATAACAACAGGTACCGACAGCGAACAGTATTTTAAAGCTAGTTAGACAGGGTGAGTTTTTAATCAAAATCCAATTTTTTTCGAAGCATTATGTATTCAATTAAAACTTCATATAAGTATAAAGAAAAATGGTAGTTCCACTCACAATAATGCAGTGCCGGTAATACCATTGGGCGAATGGGAGCGAATCGGGGTTCTCAATTTGTTCAACCACAGTCCAAGGCGGTTTAAATGGTAAGAGAGCCCTTTTGTCTCATTCAGTGCATGCGTGACAAGAGTAGTATTTATGGTTTGACTCAGTAACCTCGCTGAATTGATTATTCTTTCGGGAAAATTATTTTATTGGATTATATAAAATGGATTCTTAGAGTAGTTTGCTTGGTGGTAGGATCTATACGGTCTACCTGGCTAGCTACCAGCCTCACATTAAGGTACGGCCAAGCAGTTTACTGTGTTCCGTCGTGTGTATGTGAGAGCCAGAGGGGTATAGGGAAATCTCTCTATATCTCTGTTACTTGGATTCGTGTGCTCCATCTTAGACCCTGTCTGCTTACCATCAGGTGCGACGAGGGTCAAGCGCGACCAAGTAAAATAATAAAAAAAAAGTTGATCCCTAATCCCTAAAAAAATGCATGGTGATTAAAAAAACATCCTCCATAGCTAGATATAAAAGCTAGTACAGTTTGTCATATCATCATATCAGCCCATAAACGTCCACTACAATAACAGTTCATCATAGGAGAAATTGCCACAATCACAACGCCTACCAGACGGATTAGTGACTGCAGATAAATTAAAATTAAAAACCCTCAACGCAAATAAGAAAACAGCTGATGACCCTGAAACGGCTGAACCGATTTTGATAAAACATGTCTAAGAACCACCGCTAGAAAACTAGCTTTTAAATAGAAAAAAACCGCACCTAAATCGGTTCACCCGTTTAAGAGCTATGGTGCCACAGACAGACACACAGACAGACAGACAAATATATAACACCCCTCTTTTTACGTCGGGGGTTAAAAATAAGACGCTGCTGCACATCCTCATGACGTAATCATTCCGTCGCCTTCTACGATACCTACTACTTAAGTGTGGAAGAGGCAGCCCATAATTTTCTAGAAATCACACGAACAGCGCAAAATCTAGTTCGTATGTATAGTAAAAAACAAATATTGGGTTACTCCAATATCGTATATTTATACAATATATTAAAAATAACGCCGACGTCGCTCATCAATATAAATGATGGGCAATTTATTCCTCGTCCGTTTGTACATATTGTCGCCAGTTGAGCTTGACAGATGACAGCCCCGTATTGTTGGTGCAGAGCTACAAACAAATATGGCCGCATCACCCTCTCATAAACGAGCTCAAATATTATCCTTTAACAAATTACCACATTGTCTGCGTGTAAAAGAGTAAACAACATTAAATATGAAACAATGTTACTGAGGTCGACACCGCAAAATCTTTGTTAATGATCCACTAGAGAGGGCAAAACACCTTTTATATAGCTTTGCGTATTAATCGAGATTTCGCAAAAGGAAATCAAGCTTCCGTAATCCCAATCGAAATATTTTAATGTAATCGCTTCGGGCCCTCTCGCTGGGCGTTGTTTAAAGTGTTTTTTTTAATTGAAAGCTTTTTCATTATTACAAAACGATAATTTAAAATTGGTGAGTGCTTCCAGCAAATACAAATAAATGTTACGGTTTTTAAAAGAGAAGTAAATTTAAAAATTGTTTCGTTGATATTTATTTGCACAGTATCTATATTTGCTTTTACTAAGTTCAAAGTATCAGGTAGGTATGATATTTTTTACTGCCATATATTTATTTTCATTCTATTAAGTTGAAATATATTTAAGTACTAGCTGTGCCCGCGACTCCGTCCGCGTGGAACTCGGAAAACAACATTGTGTCGCAGCAACTAAATAGTGTATATGTACCTATTCCATTTATTATAATAATAGACAAAGGTGTCCCACCAAGGCACTTATATATTTTAAACCATTTCTTTAGGTAGAGTTTCAGCTTTTCTTGATTGACCGTAAAGGTTCATATAACCATAATACTAAAAACGAGTTGCTTATTTCCATACATTTCCTTGCTAAAATGGATTATAATGGAATATTGATATTTATTGTGATAAAGTAACGAAACCTTATGGCGATACAAAAATGGCTACAACGCCATCTAGCGATCCAATCGGCGAACTAAATCAAAATATTTTACGCAGTGCAGTCTATAAAATGATTTCTTTCGAGGTGTGGAATAGGAAAGTACTTTAAATATACATATAAAAATTTCACCCATAGAAGACTTCATTTTATTTTTGTAAGTTAGAAATAGGTACTGCTTTCAAAGATTTCAAAAAGTTTGATCTGGAATCGAATCAACCCAAATGCGAAAAAATATCATCTGTATTTTTATTTCACCAATCGATAGGATCAATAATACGGATCAAATCGCTCCAATAAACATTGTGTCTGAAATTGATGGAAGACCATAAAAGGAAAATTGACTAACTTAGGTAGGTACATTTAAATTCAAGCACTTATTAATTGTTGTTAAGTAGTTCTTATTTTTTCCACTTCGTTCAATTTAAGACAGTGTGTTTGTTGGAGAGATTTGATCCTGATTATTGACCATAAAGATATTATCAACAGGTGCCACCAGATGGTATAGCTTTGTCAGTTTGATTCCCGGTTCAGGCAAAGAAATCAGTAAAGGCAATATTTCTTACTTTTAAAAATAAAATGAAGTCACCTTTGAGTGAAATTTGCAATATTTAATATTTAAAGTACTTTCCCTTCATGGCTATGTGTTTTGGGACATTACCTAAGGCTTAAATAAACTTAATAAAACGGCGACGACAGGCTTTGAATAGTTCTGACAATAATGAACAAAATAAAATATATGAAAACATTTTAAAAAAAATAAAAAAGTGTATTTTTTTAAAGTGAGATTTTAACGCAGGACACTGAGCCAGCAACCGTTCACTGCAGCACTTACTTCTGTCTACAGCTTATACTACGCAGTATATGTAAATAATGTTCCGTTGCTCGGCATCTATGAGCAATAGCTTGATAGTTTATATACCAGCATAAGCGCAGGCCCATCAAAATCGATTCACGCGATTTTACGATCCGAATATTAAGCTTATACTTACGCAACACATCAGCGAAAGTCCCATCAAAATCCATCCACGGGATTTTACGTGATGTCCGGACGGAAAGACAAACAGACACAATAATTCTAAAAAAAAAATGTTATGGTTTCTGTATCGATCGAAAAAAAAAAAAAAATATAATATAATAAAATATAGGAGTATTTCAAATTAATCTATCGTATGGCCTTGCACAATTAAAAATTTAGTATACCTACACTCGCTTATGAAATTGAATGTATTTCTCTTCCACTGCCATTCAGATAGATAGGTACCTAATCAATTTTAAATAACATTATCTTCGTTTTTTTTATAAAAGCTTACTTAGTACCTTCTTCGGATAGCATTTCAATAGACCTTCCGTAGACTGAGAATAGTAACATATTCGTTGATTATATTTCCTCACAACGTGACAACGTGATTTGATACACGTAACGCCATCTATTGAAAAGAAATGGTATACACAAATACATGCTTCTAGAAAACTTAAAATTCGCAAAACTTTTGATTACGTGAACCGATTGTGATGAAACCAAAAACATATATTACTTGGAGATAAGCACAATATTTATTTACAAAAGTCAACAACATTGGATCAGTTGTTTTTACGTGATGCTTGCACAAACAAACAGATAAACAGACAAACAGATAAACAGACAAAAATTCCAAAAATGTTAAAAATGGGTTCTATTGGTTATAGTTTAACATCCCAACCAGGTTTTTTCAAAATATTTGCTATGTACAGACACGCCATGTTTACAGATTTATTATATGTATAGATATGTCGCTTTTAAGGAAATATTTTGCCTAATCACACTATAATATTATAAATGTTAAAGATTGTGAAGATGGACGGATGTTTGTTACTGAATCACTCATAAATGGCTGAACGGATTTGGATAAAATTTAGCAAGTAGGTAGACTATGTCCTAGATTAACACATAGAATACTTTTTATACTAGTTAATGAAGTGGTTACTCTGGAATTAGAGTGAAATCGCAGGCAACAGCTAGTAGTTCATCGTGTAGATAATTGTGTCTTTTCAGGGGAAACTGACTAAATACAACTGCTGGCTATATTTCAAGCCAATACGCACCTAATTCACCAACACAAATAAATTGATACGTAACTATCATCTCCATCACATTCGTATGTAAATTAAATCAATGTCTATATAAAGGGCGATGGCAAACCGTTGATTGCAAGTCTTGCACGCAATTCGGCAATAAACTTGCAGCTACGGAACTAAAATTTCAACGCAACTTTATTTTTATCAAAGGAAGTCGTTAGACGGTATCTGAACCACCTCGCACGTATTAACATACATAATTATAGGTAGTTTAACAATTGGAACTGTGCCAACTCGATCCAACTTAAATTATACCACTATTACAGTTTTTAGGTTTCCGTTGGTAAGGGAAACAATAATGTTTTCTGAAATTTTCTTATTTTTCGACATAGGCGTTACTGAAGACAGAAATTTATTGGCTTGATTTATTACTGTTATCTGGATTCAAAATTCTTAGTTAGAGCTTTTGGGGTCTATAAAACTAAGTTGAGGTGTATTTACATAACTAACCTTTAATTAGCAATAGTCGGCTTTCTTTCGACTCGGATTGTAATTTTAGTTTTTAAGGGACTTGATTTTCTTTCGAATTAATTAGCGTCATGCATATCTAACATGCTATAAGTAATTTGAAACTCTATTGATCTTCGTTAATGATAATTACTGCAGACGCAATTGTTTATCAATGACATTATAGTAAAAAATATATCTAGTCATAATTTTAAGCATTTTTCATGTTATAAAATATATGTTATGATAGACAGGTTGTAAACAAATTCGTGTAATTCCTTCAAACCACATGATCTGTTATTAGTATAGATTAACACCGCTCGGCATTTAGATTGATTAAAAATAAACAAACTTTTTTTTTCCAAATATTTTTTCTTTTTGTGATAGAAAATTTCGATGCCATGCATAAATTAATGAAAGCACGGCGACACAGCTGACGGGCACAACTAGCGCGATCGCTAGGTTTACTTCTTTGTATTGTCTTTTTTAACTTAAAGTAATGAATTTTATAAATAAAAAGTACACAAGTAATTAGAGTTAATGTAGAACTAATCGCCTATCTAGATTTTGTTTTTTTAAAGTGCGTAATTTAAAAGTACATCGCTGGCTAACTGTTACAGAAGAAGTCATTTTTTATAAAAACTAAAACGGAACAAATTGCGTATTATGCATATTTCGATAGAACAAATATAGATCTAATTATTTAATGTATTCGTTAAAACGCAGGAAATGGTCAATCGCTAGGTACAGAGACACGTTACCGTCGCCTATATACACTTACAACACCAAGAGTATTGCTGATGCGTTGCAAACCTTACGTCCCTCGCCCACGGCGACTTTTTGTAGCGATGCAGTCGCGCGTTTAGCAAACGCGCGACAGCATCACTTCTAACGCGTGTTAGTCGCATTTGCAACGCGCTACTGCATCGCGATTGTATCGATAGAAACGCGCGACCGCGTCGCGCTACTAACGCGCTACTGCATCGCGATTGTATCGATACAAACGCGCGACCGCGTCGCGCTACTAACGCGCTACTGCATCGCGATTGTATCGATACAAATGCGCGACCGCGTCGGACAACATCGGTAGAGAGAACGGAGGGGGGAGGGAGTGTGGCGCGGTGCGTGATTGGGAATCGGCATCAGGCGACCGAATCGCGTTTGCATCGCGACCGAATTGCGTTTGCATCGCGACCGATATCGCGTATGCATCGCGACCGAATCGCGTTTGCATCGCGACCGAATCGCGTTTGCATCGCGACTGAATCTGGTCCCGTGGGCGCGGGCACACAGCTAGCGACTGCTTCGCGTCTGTATCGATGATACGCGCGAGAGCATCGCGACTGCATCGCTACAAAAAGTCGCCCGTGGGCGAGGGCCCTTAGAGACAAAGTTGGAAAATCTCATGTGTCTATAATTTTAGCGGCACCCATAACTTTCAAACTGGAATGCATCAATGCTGCTTAGCGGCACAAATAGGTACGTAAGCGTGAAGCCACACTGCTCCGTTGCGTTGCGAAGTCGCAGCGCTAGATTTGGACCAATGAGACGTCGCAGCGCAACATTTGAAATCTATAGATTGATATTTATGATTAGTTACGGTTTACTCACGTGCATTTTTCGGGATTTCCGTTTGGGTCCGAAACTAGTCGGGCAATCCCGAAAAATGCACGTGAGTAAACCGTAACTAATCATAAATATGAATGTGTCTCACGAAAGTTATGATCTATAGATTGGTCCAAATCTAGCGCTGCGACGTCGCAACGCAACGGAGCAGTGTGGCTTCACTCGAAGGTGGACAGACGGAGCACTACTGCTCAGATTATACTCATAATATTTAACTGTAGTTAGTAACAACCAAACGTTTTTACAATTAAAACAGTTTCTGTGACATTAACCTTCTATAGGACAAAACAAAGAGACTGTATATTCCCTTTTATTGTCAAGCACAAGGGCTCTGTCGCTGACACTTCGATTTAGTACCGACCCTTGGTTTTGATAAAAGTCCTTTCACCGGTCCACCCATTATTTAAGTACTTGCAAGCAAATAAGAGCCTATTCCACGATAAATAACTTCATTTGTGAATGAAATTTCATTTTCCATAACTTTTTACGTTCACGATAAGAACATAGTATAAACTTTATGACTCATAATGTACTTATTTTTATATACTAGTTATTTTATTTAGTCCCTAATGTAAGTTTATGCGGTAATGGAAGACTGAAAGGTTTAATTCAAGACATGACTGATAGCGGAGAAATAAAATATACATTACGTTATAATACGAAAGCACTTAAGGCGCATGTCACGCGTCAATCTGCACGCGGACTTGCCTTACGCTCGCTCCATGTTGACGTATTTTACTTTTTACTCATATACGAGCCTTTTCTGAATATTAAACTTCATATTTTAATAACCAAAAGGAAAGTTCTAACGGTATATAAAGTCCTTTTCGACTTTCGATGTAAGGAAGCAGTAGCTAAAGTTATCCGAGGATACAAATAGCATCCACGTTATTACTTCTGCAGCCACCCTATAAACGCAATTCCGGGAAGAGAATTGATGCTAAGTGTCTTTTTTTGTAACGTAACAAAGACCCTGAAAAATAGCACGTCTGAGAAAAAGGAGGCAAAGTAAATTCAGCAATTTATTGCCAAGCCTCGGGCCCTATATTTGTTGCAAATGAAGACGGCAGCGAGGTGACAATTTTCGGATGCTGGGACGAAATGACCGTCGGGGGACGTACCGGCCTCGACGCAGTGTCGCGGTTCGAATGTCTCACACCTATTGTACGGTCTTAAAAAGTTGACCTTACTTCGCCCCTTAGAATTGGAAAAAAAACGTTTTAATGTACTGTAGTAGTAAGTATGTCTATTAGTTTCAGCTGAAAACTACGACACATATGGCCTAAATCAAACAAGGCGAAGTGACAGTGACAGCACGAAATTAACGGCAAATTAGTTTTAGCGTTTGAGTATTTGGTCAGTATTGCAGTGTTGGCCCAAAATTAATCTGATTATCGATTAAAATTAATGATTGAAATCATAATCAATATTTTTGATTCATCATCTGCCTAGCCTTTTCCCAACTATGTTGGGGTCGGCTTCCAGTCGAACCGGATGCAGCTGAATATCAGTATTTTACATGGAGCGACTGCCTATCAGACCTCCACAACCCAGTAACTGGGTAATGCGATACTCTTGGTAAGACTGGTTGTCAGACTTTCTGGCTTCTGACCAACAGTAACGACTGTCAAAGATCTACAAATGACAGCCGGGACCAACGGCTTTACGTGCTTTCCGAGGCACGGAGGAAACTCGCTATGGTAAATGGTCACCCATCCACAGACCAACCTCGGCAAGCGTGGCTTAACCCGGAAGATCGGTCTATGCGGCTGTAATTATTTAGCCACGAGCTCCTCCATCCTCCAAATTTGATTATGATTAGTCAATCTTAATCAACATTTTTGATTAAGATTAACTAATCATAATCAATTTTTTTAACTATAATTATCAATCATAATCATTAATCGTTAATTTGATTAACTACGTCCAATTTTACATTTAATAAAACAACTAAATCAAAAAGTAAACATTCCTTATGGACATCTCACAGACTCTACTTTCATGGACTGACATGGACATGGACTTAATCTGATTAAAATTAATCAAATTGACTAATTGATTAAAAAATTAATTGATTAATGCCAACACTGGTTTTGACCTAATTCGTGAATAACTGTGATTAAATCATAATATTAGGTACCTAATTTGTTAATCACTTGGCGCAGAAATGAATCATAGCTTTGCACAGATTTAGTAGATAAAGCCGGCGTTGCACATAAAATCTGTGATTAGAAATTACGCAGGTAGGTAATTTAGCGAGGCGCAAGTGAATAAATGTTATTTACAACTTTGTTAACGTAAAGCTATGCACGTTCTCGCCGGGTATTACGCGTAACTTCCAATTTACGCTCAGGAACATTCTTGTAGGAGTACCTAGAACGCGTATGTAGATGCTTTTTCTCTCGTTTTTATTGCAGTAAATTAAAATCTTCTCGTGTTAATAGAAAAATTATAGAAACAGGCGTTACCGTGGAATGGGGTTTCATTGATCAATTTCGAAATTCAAATGGCCATATTTTCTAAAATATAAACGAAAAAAAAACGAAAAAAAAATCAGAATATCGGTTTTTACTGTACAATCGATACAATGAATTAGATTTATTTTTTAATGACTAATATGTCGAAGAAAAATATAAATGTGAGTGATCAATGTTAAACCGCAAGTGGGGTTACTTTGATACCCCCTATTTTTTTCACGGAAACTAAAAGTAACCCTTTTAAGCGATACTTTTTCTAAAGAACGAAAAAAACCGGTCAAGTGCAAAAAAAGTTATTACATTTTTAAGAGTTTGGGGGTGACATTGATCAAGGCAATAAAAATAACTTTTCAAAAAAAAACAATTTTATTATCAATTCTTTATTATACTCCATGGTACTTATTGAAAACCATAAGATCTTCTGCAACAGCTGTTACAGCTCGCTCCAACACCTCATCATTAAAATTTCGATAGGCGCGAGCGTCTGGACGCTTTGTATGGGTACTTGGCAGAGCGCTGAAAGTAAAAAAAACTATATAAAGCAGTCATCATTGAAAACATATTGATAGTTTATGTTAAAAATGGCAGAAACAGCAAAATTGCTAGGTTTGGGTGAGATTGAACAATGATCAAAGAAACCCCATGCCTATGATCAATGACACCCCGCAAAAAAGAAAAACCGTCAGTGAACGAAATTTTTGAGGTTAGAATACAAAGCATGACGTCTTTCTCAAGCTAAGTAAACACTTATCAACATAAACTAACATTTTTTCTAACACCTTTCATATCCAATCCGGTACCCGTAAAGTTATTTAAGCCTTTGAAATAGTTGAAATGCAATACTCACAGTTTTTTATGAAAATCTCCAATATCGATCCGTTTGTACGTGCAGCGCTTGGGCATTGACAAACAGTGACATTCAGTGATGCACACCCAAGAATTAAAATCGTACGCTTGCGTTTAGAAAAGGAGAAATTTCGGTTTTAAAAAAATATTAAGTTTTTATCAAAGTCACCCCGTGAATCAAAGTAACCCCATTCCACGGTACTTTGCGGAAATCCATGATATACAAATATGCAAATACATACAATATACAGTACAAGTTAGGGAGGTGCTGCATACTGCATCTAAACTAGCGATCTTGTTTGGCGGAATTAAAGCTAGATATTGTATTTGCATATTTGTATGTTAATAGAAAGTTCAAAATAATCCTATTTGCGGTAATAATTCTGTTGAAAGAAAGAAAAGTAATTTATTTAAAATCGACTAATAATAATTTATATTTTTTGAGCTTCGACAAAACACTCACCCTTTACCGTCATGTTAGCTAGGAAGAAGAAGCAACTAAACTAAAAACTACCTATCACTATTTCTGCATTTTGTTGATATAACGATGGTTCTTGAAATACTTCAAGTTAGTTCTTCAAGCAGATAACTTCCACCAAGTATTCCGTTTCATTTGCAGTATAAACTTCTTCATATTTCTTGGTTTCAATCAAGCAGCAAAACTGCAAATACAACCGCATATTTTTCTAAAGTTCAATAAGGTTTCCCTATACAGAGAGCACACTATTAAAATACCCTGTTTAAACTAGGTAATTCCGCGTTCAGTTTGCTTTTCAATGTTGGTATTCAGTATGCAACCCGCATTCTATTTGCGAGACATCCTGTTAGGTTACCAATACATCTGGCCGTGCTGGCCAGCGGACCGATGACTCGGTACGTGCGAACGGTGACAATGCATGCTCACTGCACCAAATACACTTTTCGTGTAGACTGTACCGATCGGTTACAGTGGAGGTACTATTGAAATAGTTTTTATTCAGATGAATTAAAATACTAAGGCACGATTTTTCAGTAGTCAGATAACTTTTATTTGAGGAATAATTTTGACAGCTTTTCTTAAGAAAATATTTCAATCCGCCGTATTTATTCCTCAGACAAAAGAAAAAAATTTGTAAAATCGGCCCTCAGAAAATTATATTATATTTTTATTAATTATATCTATTACCTTTACTGTGTGACTTAAAAACCACGTTAAATCTAAAATCTGGATTATGATTTCCGATTATCTTTAAAATCATGTTATATTTTTAAAATTATGTTAAAGATTTTTTTATTGCATTTTAATAGCGTTAAAGAAAAGACTGATCCAAAAAAAAAACAATATGGAAAATGATAGATACGAAGAACGGCCCGAGTTTTGCGAGTGATCTTTGTTTTTGCTGCCAATAGATTAATAGCCAATTCATTAGAGCATAATAAAACCCATATTTTGAAAAAAGAATCATTGAAATGGCACAAAATAAGCTTGAGAGAATTTAAGTAAATAGGTTAAAACCGATGTTTGCAATTATTGATTTAAATAAAAACTATTCAACGTTTTCACTAGACAAAGAATGAAGAAACAACTTTTTTTATTTTTTTTGTCTTAATCAAGGAGAGGTTTCAAACATATACTTTGTCTTTTATTAGCCTATAACTTGTATGTTTGGTGTCTTACCACTGTCAGTGGGAGTTGGTGATTAATAAATAAATAAAAGAACTTTTTGCGACGGTCTTGTCCTTAAGTTTCAATTATGTTTTTTTTATCTTTGCCCAACACTAGTATTTCTCTAGTATCATGTTTGCGTTTACAGACATAAATCTTACATGAGCAAATACCCTACTCATCAACAAATATATTTTAATAAACATACCTAATTCAAATAGAAAAAAATATGTAGGAAGGTCTTTTAGCTACTATCCTCCGGTTTTTGAGTTGAGAATTCGGGATAAGCAATACTTAAGTAATACTTGAGTACGGAGTTGTCAAAAAAGGCTTTACAATCCGTCATTATTTTGACAATTCCGTATTCAAATGTTACTTAAGTACTGCTTATCCTAGAATTCTTAATTCAGAAACCGGAGGTATACCGATTAATGGATGAGTAACCTTGATGCCTATTATTGGTACCTCGCTTGATGAATGGATCCCATGAGAGATAGATATCTTTGATCAACGCAAATAAACTAGTACGACGAAAAAGCAATATCAGCCGTTGTATTTCTACCAATAAAGCAAAATTACAAAGTAACATTAATAAATAAAAGTTCTATCAATATAGGAACGTACCACGGACTTATTCGATTCTATGAAGCGTTCAGCATCTTGTAATGAAATACCTACCTACGAGTCTTTCGATTGTAGTGTATATCGAATATCGGCTTTAAACTCATTTTTCCATTACGAGGCAAACAAGATTCTAGAAAATATTGCTAATGCGACGTATATTGCCTTGCTCTGCTTTGATAAAAGATATATAAAGCGCACGAGCACAGCATAATAATATTAAAATTAAATTAAATTTATTTAATTCCAGATCAATACAATCCATTATTGTTAGTAGAAACATAAAACTTACAAACTAGTGTTAGTAGATACATATACCGAAATAATAACACATTCAATAAATTCAATAAATATTCAATAAACATGTCAAGGTCTATAATAATAATAACAACAATACTCATAATAGCCACACACACACAATGACAATGCAGATACTATTTCTGGGCACGGTTTGTAGGCAACACTTGCGTCCTCGTCCAGTGTTTCCAAATGAGGCCATCCGTCCTATCCGTTACAGTCATCAAGAGACTGTTGGTGCTGCCCCTCACCCGCCACATCAGGGATGCGACACGCTTTCATCTCATATATCGAATATAATCAACCGATTACTGTCCCACTGTTGGGCATGGGCGTCTTCTCAGAATGAGAAGGATTTCGGCCGTAGTCCATCACGCTAGCCTGGTGCGGGTTGGAGGACTAAACGTACCATCGAGGACACTTTAGAGCCCACCCATTGCACGTGTTTTTTTTTAAATAAGATAAAATAAGCATGTTCCTTCCTTTACTGCATTCCTCAAAGGAAGTAGGATGATCACATCATCCTAGTATATGAATATCAGAAGAATTGTCAAACTCAAGTGAATGGGGCACATTGCTCGCAGAACGGATGGCCGATGGCGCCGAAAAGTTCTGGAGTGGCGACTGTGTACTGAAAGGCACAGCGTGGGTTGGCCCTCCCACAAGGTAGACCGATGATCTGGTAAAGGCTGCGGGAATCTGCTGGGTGCGAGAAGCACAAGACTGGTCAATGTGGCGATGCTTGGAGGAGGCCTAAGTCCTGCAGTGGATGTCTTTCTGCTTTCTGTATTTTACGCAGAGCGACTGTCATCCGACCTCCACAGCCCAATAACTTGAAAATCATAACCTTTCCCTGTCCCGTGAATCACATATGATTCGCGGCATTGTTTAACTGTTGTGTCTGTTGTCTGGACAGTGAACCTGTTAATGTTAGATCGGTTATCAGACTTTCGTACTTCTAAATTCCTGAAACGATTGTCATAAAAAGAATCAAACAGTATTTTGATAAACTTTCGAGTTATAAAGCGTTGGTAATGTATTAAGTGACAGAGGCATGTGGGAGTCAGAAAACGCCTAACAGAAGAGATGGGATGGCGTCTTACTTTTCATCTGGGAACACGCAACTAATGCTGCGTGTTCCCCGTTAGTATAGAAGTTTGGTCGATACCAAACTTCAATAAATAATGGAATTACGCGTTACTTTGTGAAAATACATATATATATATATATATATATATGTCAATACAAATAAATAAATAAAATAAAAGTAAATATTAGCCTGTAACTGTCCCACTGTAGGGCAAAGGCCTCTTCTCATACAGAGAAGAAACGAATATTGATCACCACGCTTGCTCACTGTGGGTTGGCAATTTGAGACTATTAAGTTCAGGGGCTTAATTCTCCTAAAATAAATTGTTGCCAAACGCAATCAAACCACAACCAAAATCAAAAAATCAGTTTTTGTTTTCGAAAACTTTCAAAATGATTGATTTTGTTTTTTATGTCAAACAATTCGACAGCTTTTGAAATTGAGAACTGTCTAAATGAACGGTTCGGCCTTGATTCGGTTGTGATTTATCAAGATTTACTAGTATTTTAGGAGAATTGGGCCCCAGGTTTCCTCCCGATGTTTTCCTTCACCGCATGTCAGTGGCATCTTAGATTAACTAAGAAAGTAGGTTTATATAACATTAAAAAGTCCATTGATACACGCCTGGATTCGTAACCTCCGGGCCACAACCACGACATACAAATATACACTAAAAATGTTTAGTGTTACCGATACCCCGGTATCGGTTTGGGTTTCATGTTGCATTATATTAATCACACCTGCATGTGCATATATTGCGGGTGGGAAGGTCGGTGCTGCATACTACATCCAAGTTAGATGAACTAGTTTGGCGGGTGCATATTTGCAAACTTCTTTATTCATAGGGCGTCATCTAGAATCTTCCTTTTGAAATTAAAATCTGAGAATTACACATTGATTGATACAGCATCCGTATTTGCCAAAATACACAAAATATTCAACATTCATAATCATATTTCACACTATCAATAAATTACTCAAGTCACCCGTCAAGGAACCGTCGTAATGGATCATTCCCAAATATTATATATTAGAAAAGCAATTACATAATATTACATAAACACACAATATATGTTTGGCTCCAATAACTATTAATAACTTAATGTATGTTGTTGTTAAATTGTATAATAACTCGCTCGGCATAATAGTTTCCTAAAGTGGTTTGTTTCGCTACACTAGTACTACATAGATTTATTTCCCTATTTCAGACCCGAATGTCCTACCCGACGAACATTGCACGCCCCATACAAATTGAAAATCAATGAACCACGGGATCCAATTTATTATCGACTGGCATTCATCTTCATATCACTCAATACTGTTTTATAGAAGGGGTCATAATTTTAAAACGATACCCTTTGAAGGTTTATTGTACGTGCAAAATCAATGTAATTGTCTCCATTTAACGACAGTTTTTTTTTTTTTAAGTTGCATTATTACTTGCCTATCATTATTGGCTAAAAGAGCAACTTTTCCGTCCCTAACGGCCCATCCACACATACATCAGTCAGTGACGATTCGTGATTGATAACATATTTTTAAACCCAATCGTGAATTAATACCACTCGTCAAAACGATTATACATCTGTCATCGACGATTCTTCATAGATAATCGCGAGAAAACGCTCCGTCTAAAAACGAATACGATTCGAGACGAACAAAACGTCAACGAACGAAGACGATTCGTCCGGACGGATTCGTCTTTTTTTTAACGTATTTGTATTTTTTCACGATTTGTGAGCATGTGAATACGGTCGTAGGAGATTATGGTCTGCTGAAAAAATAAAAAACATTCGTATTAAATCACGATCCGGAAAAAAATCGATTCGTCGATGAGTGAATGGGTTGTAAGAATCAACCGGAGCTAAAATTGGTCTAAAACAGTTCGGGCATTCCAGTGATAAGAAATACCACCGTGCCAAGTAATTCGAATCGTAATTGAATAAGACCAAATACTTACAGACGAACGGTTATTCTCTTAGTTGCCTCTCTGATGAAGTAACTAAAGTTTAAATGTAGAGCATTCACCAAAGGCAGGGAACTATTACAAAAGTAAGAAGTCTTAGCCTGTCTGTACTTTTGATTGAGGCAATATGAATTTGAATTTCGAACTGAACGAATGAAGAGTTGAATTACAGCGAATGAACGTTCGATTGTAATTTATGACGTTCAATTCTTACCCGTCTTGAAACATTTTACATTATGGGACACAGAAAATTGAGTTCGTCGCGAATGATGCTCATATATTAAAAGTATTGAAGCTTGCTTGATCGTAGTACATATTATGTACTTATATTCAATTTTATTTTTGGTTTAGAACTGCGTATTTAATTGAGAGTATTTTATACTAATCATTAAATGTATGAAAGATAAACAAACTGCGTATCGTGAAACAATCATTTCGCTTTAAGAAACCATTAAACATACACATTTTTATAAAATCTTAAACCCGATTCTTAATTAATTTTAGCTTCCTAAAAATGTTTAATTTTAATTGAATAAAAGCAAAATTAATGTTTCACGATCAAAGGTTTCTTTTCTTTACCTTTTATACAAAATTAAAATGGCCGGGCTATGGCACTATTTAGTGATATCAATTTGTCGTTGACAGAGCAACAACAAAGCATCGCTTCAGTTGCAGGTTATATGGAGTACCAGGAATTAATCAAGTTAATTTCTATATCAGGGACCTTTTATATCCTAATTAACGTTATTTATTTATGACTAGTTGTGCCCGTGACTCCGTCTGCGTGGAAGTCGGAAACCAATATTGTGTCGCAACAACTAAACTCTTCTTGATAACTTTAAATTCTAATATATTTTGATTGAGCGAACCGATTACGATGAAACAAAAACTAAATGTTACTCAGAGATACGGACCATATTTTCGTATAAAAGTTAACCGCATTGAGTCGGTACTTTTTAAGTGATGAGTGCACAAACAAATCGAAAAACAAATAAACAGACAACATCATCATCATCATCTTCTTGTCGTAATCCCATGTTACTTGGGGTCGGCGTAACACGTTTTTTTCTTCCATTCCGTCCTGTCACCCGTCATGATATCACTGACTCCCTTCTCTTTCATTCTTCATTGTGTGATTCTTCACACAATCTATCCATCTTTTCTTTGGGCTCCCTCTTCCTCTCCATCCATCCAAATTTATATTCATAACTCTTTTCGTCACATGCGTTTCATCTCTGCTTTTCATGCAGACAGATAAACAGACAAAAAATCCAAAAATGATGGAAATGGCCCCTCCCTCTGCTATTTTGTTTAAATATTTCCAATTTACAGACACGCTTAGTCTACCAATTTATTAAATGTATAGATTGGAGCAGACAATGTAGCCGTATTTCGAAGAATCATCTCGATGTCAATTATCGCTCGGCTTATATTAATTAATATTTTGGCGTTAAGCGTAATCACGTTCCATGTAAGGCCGTCAACGCATTGATGCTACAGTGTATACTTAATTAAAATGTCATAGCTATTATACTGGCAAGCCGAAGCCCGCCACTCTTTAGTCCTGTCACGCTCGTTTGATACTCAAGGCATGAACAGTGAGCCAATTAGACGCCTATAATTACTATGTTAATTACAGGCACTGTTCTTGTTTCTCATCTTGCTTTTCCGACCGTTGCTTTGTTATATAAACATAAATTCGCTCCCTTCGAAGTAAGCACTAATTAACAAGTGCCAGAATGATTACAGAGCAACTATTTACATTGAAATGTAACGCAAAATGTAGGTTTGCGTTTAGTGTAAGCTACAGCAAAAATAATTGTGAAAACTGAGTCGCTTTATGCTAAACGACTAATTAGCACACCTGTGTTAAAAATACAAAATGAAAATGAACTAAGTTTAAAATATTATGGTATTTCTGTCTCAGTGTTAATAAGTATCCGACTGTACCTAGTGGCGTAGCACGCTCATTTTCTAAATGTCGTAGAACACGTAGCAGCTGTCTACGGTGCTACACGCGTAGCATCTTCGTGGCTACATTAGTGTGTGGTGAGCGTATCGGGTAAATGCCAACGCGATCGCCTGCAAAATGTGCACTGTATTTTGAATCAATGATCGTAATCAAAATTATTTGTGCAAGTAAGCAAAATAATAGTCTAAGAAACTGAATGTGAAGAAATACAAATAAATATTGATTGAGTTGTTTTAAAAGACAATCACTTACGATAACGAATTTTTAAATGATTTTTTATGTTATGCTAAACGATATGAAGGGAAATCTGTAGTCACTATCCGTAAATCATAGATGATGGAACGAGTAAGCAAAAGTACTTGACGTCACTAACAGAGCCCATATATCGAGTGTCAGTCTTCCAGAACTATGATTGACACCTAATAAAGTATCTCTGCTCCCCCACAAGGGCATACAGGCGTGAAAGTACTTACCAATCCGTTTATTCACAAAAGATAACTTCGTTTTATACGGCGATAACGTATTTTATAACTTTTCTAGAGTTGCGATAAATCACACAATTTGAGACGAACCGATATAATGTACAGACTGTATCGATTCAATTAGCGATGAAATAACTTTGAGGAAACCTTGGTAGTTAATAGACTGAAATAAATGTTCTGAAACTTGCTTTTGTCCGCTGTTTTATTTGTGTAAAAGTTTTACTAAATTGTTTTCCAATATTTCCGAAAAATCAAAAGCGTTAATCAGTTATTCATTTTTTCTTACTAACTTATTCCACTAGCGCATGGCTCCGTCCGCGTCATTTTATAATTGTCTTATCTTGATTACCCCTGAAATATCGTGGTGGCCAAGAGGTTACAAACGCGCTTGTTAAACACCCGGTTGCAGGATCAAACTCAGGCAAGTACCAATGTGACTTTTTCAATGATACAACGTGTTACATAATTCCCCTTAAAAAAGAAAATGTTAATCAAGTAGTATTTTATGGTTGTTGTCATTTACCTTTCAGAGGAAATTAGATAAGAATGTAAATAAGTTTCTGGGTAGTCTACTCTTTACTTTTATGTTTTCAGGGTTGCGTTTCAATGATGATTTTATTTTATGATTAGTCCAAATTTTTTTTTGGGTCCTTCCTTTATTTTAAAATATTGCCGATAGACTCTTTAAAGGGACCTTTTAATCCCCTTTCGGCTTTAGGGGTATTTTTGTAACACGTTGTATATAATTTCTTAGTTAATCTAAGACGTCACATATATACATACGGTGAAGGAAAACATCGTGAGGAAGCCTGGACGTTATGGTCTCAAATCGCCAATCCGCTGTGAGCAAGCGTCATGATCAATGCTGATTCCTTCCCTGTATATGAAGAGCCCTTTGCCCAGCAGTGGGACAATAACCGGCTAATATTTAATGTTATTTGTCTTGTTGATATCATTACCGCTTCTATGTTTTCAGTACCTATGTATTAAATCTTTGCCGCTTCCATGTTTTCAGTACCTATCTATTAACTCATATCAATAGCGATTGAGCAGTTTAGCCGTGTAGATCAACAGACAGATAACCTTACTTTCGCAGTATGTTGGAGCTTCTCCCGAACGATAACATTAAAATTCAATATAAAACATCCTCACGTAACGCCAGACATAAAGTAAGATTGATACCTATTACAAAAGTTAGTCTTATTAATGATTAATCGTAGTTAGTAACTTTCTATAGTTTGGGAAATCTTATATTACTTTAGTTAGGAAGTGTGATTTTATTCAGGAGTCATCGCCACCCACGCCCTTATTTTTTATACATTGATATTACGGCATATTTTACTGTAAAAAAATGTATTACAGTATTTCTGAGTATTCTCTAAGAGCAGTTTTTTTTTTCTTTTGGACCACTGTAGTGTCCTTGGGGACCCCTTTTACGTAACCGGGCAGTTATTGGCAAGACCTGAAGGGTATCCAACCAATGGGGGGGAAGTAAAATACTTAACCTAAGCTAACTACTTGTACTACACTAACATTATGACTACCTGCAACAACAGTACTAAGGGCGACCCCTAGTGGGACTCGGACCTCGGCTTAGGGCGTTGCAGGCGGGGGCTTGGGGGGGAGAGACAGTTTGATGAGGGCTGAATTATCGATGTGAGCGTGGAGGAAATCCTTAAACAGGATTATTTTAAGTCATGAGCAGTGTCGTGTCAATGGGCTGGTTATACGAGTGGCTGTGAGAGGCATAAGACCAAGGAGGGCACAAATTAGGCCGCTCAATACATATACATACAACTAAAAAATCCGCAGCAGATCTCGCGTTAAAAGATGGTGTTGATTTAAATGAAAATAAATTAAGCCTGGAGATTCAGAGATACAAATATTAGATAAAATAGTTACTACCTTAATTTTTAACAAAATTCTGAATTAAATGCCTTTTTTACTTAGCGTGTTTTTTTAGGAGGCGCAAAATTTTATGCTGGCCCGGGCACTCATGACTATAGTTTTTTTTTTTTGTTTACTAACTGTCATCAAATGACTTCTTCCGCTCTGAGTGGAGCGGATAGGAGTGCCAGACTCTTACTGATTAAAACCCATCCGTGTTTTTCCTAATGCCCTTTGCGTTCCAGGGCCGCGGTAACTCTTTCGAACTAATTCCGCAACCCTGGCAGCATGACCCTAGCTACAAGACTGATTATGAGTCCAGTCCTAGTTAAACTTTTCAAGCGTTTAATCTAAAACGTTGTTTGACCGCAAACAAAGGATTATCTATGGTGGCTTATTGGAATACAGTCACAGATTCAAGAACAATTAAGAAAATGTCAATTTACATAACATAACATCACGCCTGTATTCCCTGAAGGGTTGGGCAGAGCTGCACACCTCTGCCCAACCCTTCCGCCGTTATTTTTAAGTCCCATGTAATAGGGGGCGAGCCTATTGCCATCAACTGGGCTCAAACCCGAATCTCTGGGCTGCTACCGAGAAATTCCGCACAGAAAAACCCAATAACACTTTGAGCGATCTGGGTATCAAACTCAGGAACTCAGCAATTGCACTTGCGACCACTAGACCAAAGAGGCAGTCCAAAGATGATTTATTTTAAAATAATAACAGTTACCTATTGTGGCTGGCACGAATGTTGCTTAAATAAAAGCTTCGAAGATCTGTTTTTTGCTTGTACAGTCAGCATCAAATATATCAAGACGAACAGATTGTTCGTAATTACCTAAACAACTATAGAAATCAAACTTCATCTCAATGGGATAAAATTCTTGTCAGAATGACAGTTGTCGTGTACTGTGTTCATTCTGAAACACCGCTTGTATCATTGAGATATAGTGTAATTTTCTTAGTTGTTCAAATCATTTTGAATAGTCAGTTCGTCCCGACAATTAATATTGTCAAAAGACAAAAGAACAAATGCCAAAAATCCGGTTTTTGGCATTTGTTCTTTTGTCTTTTTTTGGTTGTCCAAAAACAAATTTCGTAAGTGTTTTTTCATGTCAACGTAACACAGTTATCAAGTTCTGACCACATCTATTTGAGTCGTAGCCGCAGAGATATTTTCAGTGCGCTTCACTTAGTTTCTGTTGAATGATTTGGGTAAAACGCGAATAGATATTAATTCAAAATAGGTACCTACAATGAGAGTCGGAAAGGGGGTACTAATACGATAGAGTATTAAATTACCCAAAATAATTAATAACTATTGACTGAAAATAGAAAATAACACAAAATTTGTGTGAAATATAATATACTAGCTTTTGCTCGCGGCTTCGCTCGCGTTAATTCATAATTTTTTGATCCCAAAATATAGCCTATAGCACTCAGGGATAACGTTGCTTCCTATTGGTGAAATAATTTTTGAAATCGGATGTGTAGTTCCGGAGATTACCTCCTACATACAAACAAACAAACAAATTCTACCTCTTTATAATATTAATAATAATAATAATAATACCCCTCTGGGAAAGGCGTTACCTCATCATGAGATTAACGTAAAACCGGAGGGAACATTAGACTAGCTTTCTACAACCCCATCATATAATAAAAAATGTATCATGAGGTCTACTGAAAAGCTTACAAACCGCAGGGCAGCTTGTGGCGAGCTGTTGGTGAGTGGCGACACTGCGTACCTTATTGCCTCAGAGAGTCGGTCAGGGCCTCGTCTCCAGTTTGCCTTTATTGGCTGGCTGGAGTGGAACCCCAAGAGTGCCCGCAGGATTCTCAACTCTGTCTTGCCTTTATCGGCCGGCCAGAGGGGGGCCGCCAGAGCTATATGCTCGGGGGTGGAAGTGTCTAAAGGCGTAATAGCGGGGAAACCCACTCCGGGTCTCTTAGACTCGCGACGGCGAAACCGGGGCCACACCTCTCTACACCTCTAGCCGCTCACACGTCTGTTGCCCCCTTCGCCTATGTACTGGCGGCTTTTCAGGGGGCCCAGCTAGTGAGCTGGCGAGTCACCGTCTGCCAACACTTCAATTTTAAATGTTGAAAGGCAGACGCCGTTTTCTTCCGGCAATAGAAGTTATCAGTCCACCTAACACCCCTTCCCATAGACCAGGTATTTTTCACCACATTTTACAATAGTCTTGCACCCACCTGGGACGGTCCATGACTGTACTCCAATAGTGCAGCCGTGGATAGTCCCGGGTTGGTGCCCCACCCCATTTTAGATTAAAGCTCTCAAAGGGGCCTCTGCGCGTTGGACCTGTGTCCCCGTGTATGCCTTCCAAAGGACCGGACATCTCCCGCACGGAAGATGAGCCGTGATGTCCAAAGAGATACAGATAATAATAATAAGTATATCCTAGATCCCCTTGAGGGGCTTGTCAAACGCAAACGAACAACAGTCAGTCAAAATGATTTAATAATAATAATAATATATAAAAAATTTCATCTCATAATATAATTTAATAAACCGAAATATTTTAAACAGAAAAACGTTTATCATACCTAAAAAGGTTAACAATAGCACCATAAACATCGTAAAGCTTATAAACAAACAATAATGCCAAATAACGCAATAGAAAAGTATAATAAACTAAAGGACAAAGTTGACACATGTCAACTATAAACGAAAATGATGATGAAGTTATGACGAACAAATAGCGAAAAAAATAATGCTCACTCGAGCCAGAACCAGAGAAGCACGCCCACCACCCCCGGACTCGCCGCTCAGCTCCGCCTCGCAGCCGCCGGAATCCAGCCCCACCGTGAGTGCTGTGACACCGGCCGCCGCAGTTGCGTCGAGCTCGAGCGACGAGTACTTCTCTCCGCCGACGTCGCCAACACCTGTACGTCGGCAGGGGAGACGCCGGCCGCCGAATAGCTTGGGACCTAGGGGCCCCCCGGCCCCGAGCCGGGTCCTCGCTACCGGTGGTTGTGTGCAGCGCATGAAATGGACTCAAAATATAAACGAGAACGTCATGCGCGCATATTACGGGTCTACAGAGGGGGGAACTAACCTCACTGCGTACCGTGTTAGGATGCTGACTCTGTTTCAGGAACTTGAACCAGCCATTAACGTCTCGGCCCAACGATTATCGGATCAGGTGCGCGTTATCCAACGCAATCATAGATTGGACGACGCCGCACTTGATAGGCTTCGCTTAGAGGTACAGAACAGCCGTGTCACCCCTGTCCCCTCACAAACCGCGGTACACCATATTAATATCAATGTAGTCCCGCCGCGGTCCGATTGTGTAGATGGGGATGTGGATGACAGGGCTGTTACAGTAAGTAGCCAATACAACGACCGATTGAGGAGTGCATTGGAGGATGCGATTCGGGAGTATAGAGCTAATCCCGAATTACGGCCACGATTACCACGCTTGCCTATGCACAATAAAAACAGGGCGCTGGTGTGTGCCTTGGATTCGCTGCTTTCTAGCTATTTTGAGAGCAGCGAAGATCTCGTCGATACACACTCAATCCTGTACTGTGCGGCTGTTGCGGCATGTCGTGTAGCCAACGTCAAATTTAATAATAGTGAACGAGCTACACGACCTAAACCAGCCATACCAGCCTGGCAGTGCAGGATTGAGCGTCGTATCGACGGGGCCAGGGCACTCATCGGCAAGCTAATTTGCTTCAGGGAGGGCAATACTCGACCAAGAGTGATGCGCTTTGTGAGGCGGGCATTCTCGGGGACTGGTATCAGTCCTCGAGAATATATGTCCCAAGTCACAGAGCGCATCGACTTCCTGAAGCAGAAAGTTTGTGCATGGGCAAGCCGTATTCGTAGGTATAAACGCCGCGTGGAGCGATATGCTCAGAATCGCATGTTCCAATGCGACCAAAGGTGGGTGTATAGAGCTTGGGAGCGACCTGACCAAGGAGTGAGTGATGGGCGCCTGCCGGATGATGATGCCATGAGCTCATTCTGGCGCAGCATCTGGTCGGTCCCCGTCACTCACACCGAGGGTGACTGGACGCGGGATATTGAGCGAGCGTGTGAGCCAATAGAAGAAATGGGGGAAATTTTAATTAGCCCCCAAGACGTAGCCAGTGCGGCCCGTCCGCTGCCTAACTGGAAATCTCCAGGGCCGGATGGGCTGCACAACTTTTGGATAAAATGGCTACGTAGCTCACACGCTCGCTTGGCGTCCCAATTCCAGTCGTCCTTAGAGTCTGGGTCGCTTCCACAGTTCCTTACAACAGGAGTTACCCACCTGCTCCATAAATCAGGTAGTACCGCGGAACCCAAGAACTATAGACCGATCACATGTTTGCCGACGGTCTATAAGCTTCTTACGTCCATTTTGAGAACCAAAATTAACACTCATGTAGAAAATAATTCGATAATGTCCCCTTCTCAAAATGGATGTAGGAATGGGTCCCGCGGTACTAAGGAGCTACTCCTCATTGATATGGCCATTAGCCAACAGGTTCGTCGCTCCCGAAAGAATCTGTCGACATGCTGGATAGATTACAAGAAGGCCTACGACTCGGTGCCACATACATGGCTCATGAGGGTGCTGGAGCTGTATAAAATAAACACAACTTTACGCACCTTCTTGACGTCATGTATGAGGCAATGGAGGACGGTCCTTCGCTATCCAGGGTGTCGACCGATTATGGGGAGCGGTGAACCGATTAGTATTGAGCGGGGAATATTCCAGGGCGACAGTCTGAGCCCACTATGGTTTTGTTTAGCCTTGAACCCTCTTAGCACATTGCTGGAGGGGTCAGGGCTAGGCTATCCACTGCGGAGAGGAGGCCAGGTAGTATCCCACCTTCTCTACATGGATGACCTAAAGCTCTTTGCCCCCACCAAATTGCAACTGGTGGAGTTACTGAAGGTAACTGAAACTTTCAGTAATTCTATCAGGATGGAATTTGGTGTGGACAAATGTGCAGTCATGCATGTTAGACGAGGGGGGATTATGGAATCCGAGGGACTACAACTATCGGATTCCATACACCTCAGGTCGCTCTCCGCAAACGACACCTACAAATACCTAGGTATGTCGGAGGGGCTGGGCATCAGTGAGGCCGACATGAAACAATCGTTGAGGGAGCGTTTCTTTGGCCGCCTGAAAAAAGTTTTAAAAAGTCTTTTGTCGGGCGGAAACAAGGTGCGCGCCTTCAACGGGTGGGTCATGCCGGTCTTGATGTACTCCTTCGGCATACTGAAGTGGACTCAGACTGAACTAGATGCTCTGGATAGGAGAGTCCGGACTCTGCTGACCGCAAATCGGATGCATCACCCGCGATCGTCAGTAATGAGGCTGTACATCCCGCGAAAGTGTGGGGGTCGAGGCTTACTAAATGCTAAGACCCTCCACAATCGTGAGGTGTGCAGCCTCAGGGAATATTTCCTACATGCCGACGCGGGGATGCACCGAGATGTGGTCACAGTAGATAAAGGACTCACCCCACTCAACTTGGCTAAAGAGAACTGGCGCAAGCCTGTGGTACTCAGTACTAATGACCGCAGGGAGGTATGGCAGAGCAAGGAGCTACACGGACGCTTCTACCGGGCCCTTCATGGGCCCGACGTAGACTTCCTAGCGTCCGTGTCCTGGCTACGGTTCGGTGACCTATTTGGGGAAACCGAAGGTTTTGTCTGTGCGATTATGGATGAAGTTATCATGACGAATAACTACCGGAAATATATTGTGAAGGACGGGACGGTTGACATATGTCGGGCATGCCACTGTCCGGGCGAGTCCCTAAGGCATATTATTTCCGGTTGTTCTCGTCTTGCTAACGGCGAGTACTTGCATAGACATAACCAAGTGGCCAGGATTATCCATCAGCAACTTGCTTTGAAATATAACCTTGTGGAATCGGAGGTACCGTACTACAAGTATGTGCCCGACCCAGTTCTCGAAAATGGTCATATCACGTTGTATTGGGATCGATCTATCATCACTGACAGGACTATTGTCGCCAATAAACCTGATATAGTGGTGATAGATCGATCAGAACGCCGCACAATGATTGTTGATGTTACCATCCCGCATGATGAAAACCTCGTGAAAGCTGAGAAAGACAAACAAATCAAATATCTTGACTTAGCGCACGAGGTTGTCAACATGTGGGATGTGGATTCGGCAACCATTGTGCCGATAGTCGTAACGGCCAATGGCCTAATGGCCAAGAGCCTCGACCAACACCTCAAGAGGCTCTCGTTAGGTGGCTGGATCAAGGGCCTGATACAGAAAGCAGTCCTCCTCGATACGGCGCGTATTGTGAGGAGGTTCCTGTCTCTGGAGCCCTAACCACCGGTAGCTTGGACCCTGCTCCCGATGCCGGTGGACCTCTATTTTTATATTTTTAAATGTATTTCTTTCTTTTTTTCGTTTTTATAGAATTATATTTAAAAATGTAAACGTAAGAATGAAAATGAATAAAGGCGATAATAATAATAATATACCCCCTCTGGGAAAGGCGTTACCTCATCATGAGATTAACGTAAAACCGGAGGGTACATTAGATTAGCTTTCTATAACCCCATCGTATAATAAAAAATGTAAGATGAGGTCTACTGAAAAGCTTACAAACCGCAGGGCAGCTTGTGGCGAGCTGTTGGTGAGTGGCGACACTGCGTACCTTATTGCCTCAGAGAGTCGGTCAGGGCCTCGTCTCCAGTTTGCCTTTATTGGCTGGCTGGAGTGGAACCCCAAGAGTGCCCGCAGGATTCTTAACTCTGTCTTGCCTTTATCGGCCGGCCAGAGGGGGGCCGCCAGAGCTATATGCTCGGGGGTGGAAGTGTCTAAAGGCGTAATAGCGGGGAAACCCACTCCGGGTCTTTTAGACCCGCGACGGCGAAACCGGGGCCACACCTCTCTACACCCTTAGCCGCTCACACGTTTGTTGCCCCCTTCGCCTATGTACTGGCGGCTTTTCAGGGGGCCCAGCTAGTGAGCTGGCGAGTCACCGTCTGCCAATATATTTCAAATTTAAAGCTTGAAAGGCAGACGCCGTTTTCTTCCGGCAATAGAAGTTATCAAGTCCACCTAACACCCCTTCCCATAGACCAGATATTTTTCACCATATTTTACAATAGTCTTGCACCCACCTAGGACGGTCCATGACTGTACTCCAATAGTGCAGCCGTGGATAGTCCCCGGTTGGTGCCCCACCCCATTTTAGATTAAAATTCTCAAAGGGGCCTCTGCGCGTTGGACCTGTGTCCCCGTGTATGCCTTCCAAAGGACCGGACATCTTCCGCACGGAAGATGAGCCGTGAACAGAGATACATAATAATATAAAAAAAGGAAATCTCTATTTCCCTTGGTCACTGCATCACACGTGAGCGGCTGGACCGAATTCGCATTTTTTTTTTCTGTATTTAGGTTATATGTAAGTAGTAGGTAGCAGGGTTTTCGCGTTTCCGGCCTTTTTTAGTTCTCGGGAATCGGGAATTTTTTCTCTTAATTCCCGGTAATTCCCAGGTAGCCCGGGAATTTTCATGTTTTTTGTATCAATATAGTTTTTCTCGTATATTTCAGCATTAAACTTGTGTAAATACTTTAAACATGTTATATTGATAAATTGTTTAACATACAAATCGACTTTTCTTATTAAAATAAAAAATCTTACACATATTTAAAAAAATAATTAAAATTCATGTAATACCTTGAAACCATATGATCTACTACTGGTGTAGAATGACCAAGCACGGGATTTAACTTTTTTTTTCTTGCGGTAGCGATATCTGATCGAAACTTAACCAGCTATTATGGTAGGTATAAACAAAAAAAAATGCTTCATTAAAATTTTATGCGTTGGCATATTTCGTCGCCACTCATCAATGAATGAAAGCACAGTGACACAGCTGGCTAGCACGACTAGCACGAAATTGCTCTTTGCAGTCGGTTTACTTGGGGCGCAAAAAGGGCTTGAAAACAGTTTTTTTTTTTTTGAAAATAAGTTATTTCGTATTTAATATGAAAACCATTTAGGGTTAATCTGTGACCTGTGATCTACTGATCACGCTGTTTGAAGGAATTACACGAATTCATTTACACCTTGTATATTTTCATTTTAATCTCGAAACTATTACACAAAAGATAAGCATTGTGAATAGTTTCTACAAATGAAACATATACAAAAAAAAGAGCGTTTAGAATTTGTTTACTAAACAGAGACAACAGTACTGTGTGCTGACATCATGATACATTAACCCCATTCTAAGTTCACACCACGCAGTACAATGTCCGTTTCACGCGAAAGAGACAGAAAATGCTCTAAAATCTTCGGAAACGTGTAGACCCTTCATTTTTCCTCAGCATTTCTTCATTTTAAATAATTCCCGGGTACCCGGGATTCCCGCCAAATGATTCCCGGGTCCTAAAATCCCCAAATTCCCGGGAATTCCCGGTTCAGCGTACCCGGGGCGAAACCCCTAGTAGGTAGGTAGTAAGTAGGAAAAAGTGCTTTGCAACGCATGTACAGCTAGTATTCAATAAAAACAATGTTGAAATATACCTATCATCAACTGAGTTTAAATTTTAGGTCATGGGATCACAGGTTATAAGGTTTATTTTCTAAAATCGTGACTAAAGCAGGGATAACGTATATTTGAAAAAAATACGATAAGAATCATTTTGCATGGTAATAAAAATGAGCAAATTTTGAAATTTTAGCACTTGCTTTAAAATAGTCATCAGTGATACTTTAAGTGGTCCGCGGATTAGTACCCTACGTACACACGTCTATACATCAAGCCATACATTTCCAGTTTACACTGACCTCTCATTGTAAGGCAATCCTATACAATGCGAGATCAGCTTATACTGCAAATGTATAGCTTGATCTGTAGCCGTGCGTACTATAGTAAGTACGCTTTTCGAATAACCTTGTACAATATACACGGTGCTTTTTAATCAGCTAGGGAGCTTTCACAGAAAAGCACAGTGGACATGCAATGTAACTAACACGTAAGTGAAAAAAATAATACATGTTTAGGGATGTTGTATCCACTCAAAACGTTTAAAGTATGATAATTTGATTGCAAAAAAAATTTAGATTTCACTGTTTTGATAATATGATGGATAGTTTTGATAGTATTTGGTATATCACTATCGTGGCAGCTCTCTAGCCAATAAAAACCGGCCAAGTGCGAGTCGGACTCGCGCACAAAGGGTTCCGTACCATTATCTATAAAAACGGCAAAAAAAACACGTTTTTTGTATGGGAGCCCCCTTAAATATTTATTTTATTCTGTTTCTTAGTATTTGTTGTTATAGCGGCAATAGAAATGCATCACCTGTGAAAATTTCAACTGTCTAACTATCACGGTTCATGAGATACAGCTTGGTGACAGACGGACAGACGGACAACGGAGTCCTAGTAATAGGGTCCCGTTTTATCCTTTAGGTACAGAACCCTAAAAAGCACCGCGTATATTTTTATAGCAGCATGTTATTATCGGGGCAAGCTGGTGCTGCTCTACCTGTGGCATATGCTTCACCGGAAACCGCACCAGAGTGAGTAGTAGATTATCCGTGGTTTTAGGTTGAAAACGCGGCGTACAGTTTCGATTCGGACGGAAGTTAAATAGGAAATTAGACGAACGCAAAGCTCCATCTAACTCCATGTATAACCGAATACTGCCTAAAATAGAGTCAAGTAGGTCTTTGGTATCAAAAATCACTTGATTTGGTAAATCATATATAATACAGCATGTAAGGGTAAACACCGTTATCACTCAAACCATGGGCAGTTGACGTGAACACAAAAACATAGGACACAGTAAAAAAAAAAAAGTATACACGCGCGAGAAATGAGCGACGCGGCGGTGCTACGACGCGGCGTACACGCACTCGCTAGCGAGATAGCTGACTGACTGGGGTAGCAAACTGTGCGGGGCCGTGCGTCGGGCCACGCGGCGTGTTCCCCGCGCCCCCTCCCGTAGCTCGTTGCCCCCGCGCGTAGGGTGAAATGCTTTCGTGGAAAAATGAAAATTTAACAAAACAAAAAAAAACAATTTTTCATTGATTTTACGTTCTATACATGAAACCAAACCACTGGTTTCAAGGATAACGGTGTTTACCCTTACAGCCTGTATATTACAAAGATTAAAATATAATCCTAACCAATATTACAAATGCAAAAGTAAGTTTGTTTGTTTTTTACCTTTTCACGCCTAAAATACTGAATCGATCATCCTGAAATTTTGCATATACATTGTCAGGGGCACAGAAACGGACATAGGGTACCATTCATCCCGAAAAAAAGTACTGTTCCCGAGGAAAACAACAATATCATTCATAGATAGCGCCACGTGTCTTTCGAATTAAGATTGAATTATAATATAGAAACTTTAGTAGTGTATTAGGAGTTGATTGCCAAATTCTAAATTAACGCGAGCCAAGCCGCGGACAAAAACTAGTATATCATATTTTAATCTTTGTACATGTACAGAATTACTTATCTGAATATCGTATTATTCCAGTTATAAGTACTATAAAAAACACATTTTATCCTACAATATAAATCTAAACTGCTTGTAGTATAATATAAACCTAAAGTAAAAACTACTTATAATAATAATACAGTTCGAAAATAAAACTACAAGAATAACATCCATACTCTCAAAGTTTTTTATCACTTCGTTACTTTTGAATTTCATTTTTTTTTTTTGTTGTACTCTATTCAGTTACGCTTAATAGATACCTACTTATTTTACTTTGTAAGAAATATTATCCTTACTAATATTATACAACCTTATTTTTACTTTATACGAAAACCGAGACACCCCAACAAGATTTTTTTTCAGAACTGCCTGAATATGTGTTTTTTTAGTAAATCTCCAAGTTACACATTAGTTTATGTCGCGTTAAGTTACCTAAAAAAGTGTGAAATGCCTGATACGTGCTGTGCAGGGGTTGTCTAATACACGGAAACTGACCGAGAGGACCGTCTCAAGCCTCAAGGTGTATAGACACCTTTTACACAAACATACGGGAATAGTCCCGTCAACTGTTATGGGTAGAAACCTACTGAAACAAAATTGAAATTTATGAAAAAAAAAATTAAAAGAAATGTGGCGAAAAAAAAATGTCAATCGATTCTCCTAGTGATTCTGAAAAAACTAGTTTCAGGTTTAGTATATACTAAAACTAAGGTTGTATAGGGTGACTGGTAATTAGTGACCGATACTTTAACACATGATTGTACTCACAATTGTACTCATGATAACAAACAACTTTCCCTAAGAAACATTATTTATGAAACAAAAAAATAATATTTCCATTTTACGAACCGCGTCCATTCCGTAACGGTTTATTAATTAATTTTAAATGAAAAAAATGAAATAAAAATAATGTTTCTTTGGGAAAGTTTGTTATTATGAGTACAATCATGTGTTAAAGGATCAGTCACTAATTACCAGTCGCCATATATATGCGAAAGTAACTCCGTCTGTCTTGTACCTCATCACGACTAAACTAGTGAACCAATTTTGGTGAAACTTGGTACAGTCGAGTTCATTAATATATTGACCCTGCTAGGCTTCAAAAATACATGAACGTTAAAAAAGTTCTTAATATTGTGACAACTCTAAGCATTATTAAATTGTGGTCAAGATTTAGATTCATTAATATGTGACTGCTTTTTCTCAGTCTTGTACCTTTGGCTATACATGTTACTGAGAAAAAGCAGTCACATATTAATGAATCTAAATCTTGACCACAATTTAATGATGCTTAGAGTTGTCACAATATTATGAACTTTTTTAACGTTCATATATTATTGAAGCCTGGAAGGGCCAATATATTAATGAACTCGACTGTACAAAGATAGTCTGGAACTCGAAGAAGGGCTACTTTTACCCCGAAATAGCGGAATACGCGATAAACAATATCAACGCAGGCGAAGCCGCGAACGACCCCTAGTTAAAAATAAATACGGTTTTATTATATCTACTTATACAGGATGTAAACGAATTCGTGTAATTCCTTCAAACCGCGTGATCTACTGGTGACACTGATTGACCCTGCATAGGTTTTTTTTCAGAATCAACAAAAAAAAGTTTCAAAAAATGAAACATGGTATTCTGTATCGGGGGTAATTTTAGCGTCCCAAGTTAACTGACTGCGTGGAGCGATATCGCGCTAGTTGTGCCCGTCAGCTGTGTCGCTGTAACTACTTGCATTAATTTATGCATGGCATCGAAATCTTCTACGAGTATCACATAAAAAAAAAGGAAAAAGATCATCATTTTTTATTTTTAATCAATCTAAATCCCGTGCATGGTTAATCTATACAATTAATAGATCATGTGGTTTGAAGAAATTACACGAATTCGTTAACAGCCTGTATACTTATGCCTGAAATGCCCGAACGGATAAGTATAACAGGTGTTCGCCTATTACAGGAATCTATACACCCACGTACTAGAAGCGAGTATTAGGGTGCTTTTCCACCGGAGATGTACTATGCAACGTTGCTATGGATGCGTTTGATATCCACCAATCATATTCATTAGTCCACGTAGCTTAGCACTGGTGGAAACTTATTCAACTAAGCTATGTTTTGGATATGGAAGGATGCGTGCTTCGGATGCGTGCTATGGATACGAGCTATGCATGAGTCCTATGGGTGGTCGCGAGTAGTGTAGGTATGTGCACAGCATTGTACCTACAGTAGGCTCGCGTTTATCACCGAAACTAGACATTTTCATAGCACATCTTACTCGCTCCGCTAAACAGCTTAGCATTAGTGGAAACAGTCACGTAGTTTCGTAGCTTAGCTTTTACATTCTCACAGCATAGCTACATTGCACATCTCTGGTGGAAAGGTACCCTTTAGTCCTAGGTCGCAAGCCATTTCTCGGGCACATTATTACGGTTTGGGTTTTATTATACCCAATGCAATATGTAAATGTGGAGTGCGATATCTTTACATAGCAAAGAAAATAAATATTTCAAAAACTTTCAAAGGTTTCGTGTGAATATAAACTACGCCGTGATAGAGAGTCGGGAAACCGTATTGTATGGGTTCTACCGCCACCTACTGAGATCTCTAAAAGGACCAAGAAAAAGATGTGAAAGCGCGGGTAATTTAACCGCGGAAAGCTTGGAAACGATGCAAAGTTTCGCCAAGATATTGTGAATCTCGGAGACTTCTCCCAAAATTGAAGCTCTTTTGCTCGTTGCTGTGGTATTTCAAAGAAGCAATATTAAAAAGTACAACAACTTTCGAAATATATAAATTATATGCGGTACGAAAAGCTGACTCGTTATCCAAGGTGTAATAAAACCTTATTTTTATGGAAGTGGTTTTCGTAGTTTCTGTTTGGATGGAATAATAATGAATGGTAATGAAGAGTTACAATTAGTGCCAAGTTCTACTTGAAACTAGGTTTTACAAACATTTAGTAGCTCAAAGTTTTATAAAAGTGCACTATTTAGTGACCGTCGCTCTTACTTTAGTGTTGTCGTAAATCTTTCCGTATGACGACTTAACGTAAGTGACGTTTGAGTTGATGTTTGTAACATTGATTGACCGCATGTAAAATATAAATTGTCATAAACATTTTAGTTTTCAAAACGTCATTTAAGGTCATGTTCAATTCACTTGCGAAGCGTAAATAATACTAAAGATTTAAAAAAACAATTTTCCTTGCCGGGAAAAGAAGCCAATACTTTTTTTTTTAATTATACCCATTTTATTGCGCCATCCCATAGTGTCGCTTATAAGTATCGAATTCTGGGAAGTGATGTTAAATGTAAAACAAAAGGAATGGTCTTATTTTTAAGAAAATACAATTTTATTTTTCTTACATTTATCAAACTTTAACTGAGGACCCGTTTGTCGTTCTTTTCAAATCTTGACTATTCCGCTTTTTGTGTTTTTGCACAATTTGAGAAAATAGTTTTTTAGGTATGTAACTATGTATTTAACCCGAAATTTTGTTGCATTATTATAGACGACAAGATAAGTCATTGCTTTGAACAGGATTAAAAAATTTAGCTATAATATATTTTGAATAAATTTGAAATGGAATTATCTAGTTTTGACACGGCTGATAGGGAATAATCAAGTTTTGTTACGAGCACGGTCCACCTGCTCAGTTAACAATGACAATTAAAACATGACTTTTATGTCTAAACCGTCAAACAAACGCCACGTAGTGTTATGCAATCGTTCAAAATCAAAAATTCAGCTTGCCATATTAAAAGTAAAGAATATTTCTGACTGAAAAATGTAGGGATAAAACATGTTTTGTTGCAATTTGGACCAAAATAGTTAATTAACTTCTGGGTTAATCATATTTTTTTCCAAAAATGTATATTTGAAATGGGTTATGTCATTTTGAAGTGGAATAATCTACTTTTGACAAAATCAAGCTTTTATTCTTTTTTATCTGGTGTAACTATCAAGTTTTCGCCCAGTTTTATTTTCGCTGAGTATTAATTTCAAGGTCAGCAATAAAAAAAGAAAAAGCATTTCTGTCGAAAGTGGAATGGTCAAATTTTGAAAAGAACCTCCTCAACTAATCAATTGTTCGAAATTAATGATGCCTTTGTTTTCAATACATAGCTGGACTCGACGTCTCAAGGATTGGGATCGATCTCAAGGATCTATATTATTTCCAAAAAATAAGACCTTTCCGTCAGTTGGCCATTTATCATTAATTCCCAGAATTTTATCCTAATAAGCGACACTATAGGATGGTGCAGTAATACACTGTTTATTATTTCTGAATCAACGGGTTCGATTCCCGGCTAGGACACTTGTTTTTTTTATCTAACTATACAGTTTTAGTTTTTATCAAAATCGGCTCCGTGTGACTCCATTAAGCATTTTTCGCTGTTCTCCCTATACTTACTTTCGGAGTTGCCAATCCATGCCCAGTTAAAAAATTCATAGGTGCAAATTGTATAGGTACCTGTAGTGACAGCACAAGAGACAGACAGACTCGCTCGATAATACATTACTCTCATTAGTCCAATATCACAAATCATCAGAATAATCCTCTTCACAAACACCTTCCAAACTTAGAATGATAAGCTCAGTGCCACGTGCATTGTGTATTGTAATTAGATGGGGTTCTTGCTCGAATACATCCTCGAGGGCGAGTAAATACTCAGAAACACAATAGAGTATAAACGAGTATTTACAAACTAGTTATTATTTATGAGTAGATATTTATCCGCTCCTCCGCTTTGTTAATTGTGCTTATTCATAAAATAAGGCAAGGCAAGGCGCGCCGGGTGAGCGCACAACAGTATATATCAAGGGACAGAATTATACATCACACGCCTACATAATTGTACCTGCACTTTATATTGTGTCACTTGCGCATATCTTTCATATCTTAATTATAAATATAATTAGGTGCCAAAATATTAATTAATGAAGCTTAAACAAAAAATTATTGATCACATCACTAAATATTCAAAAGTGGGTAAAGGTTGAGGGCCATAGCCATGAATTGAAAAACTAGTGTTATCAAGATTTAGTAGAAGTTGTAAAAAGATTGGAAAACTTATTACAAAAATTGTAAAACAAAAGAAAAAGTTAAAGCACTTCAAAGGGTGTCCCTCAATCCTTACTCAAGGGACCTTATATCTCTGCAAATCGATGCAAGTAGATGTTAAATCTAATTTCAATATTTAGTAAAAATATAGTTCAGGACCTTCCCAAAAATTCAGCAAGATTTTTTAATTTTTTATTTATGTTTTGAACATGTCCGTCAATCTTTTTTTTTATTTAATTGTAGATGGTCCTAGGGGACCATTTCTACGTAACCGGGCAGTTATTGGCGAGACCTGAAGGGTCTCCAGCCAATGGGGGGGTAATAAAATACTTAACCTAAGCTAACTACTTGTACTACACTAACATCATGACTACCTGCATCAACAGCACTAAGGACGACCCCTAGTGGGACTCGGACCTCGGCTTAGGGCGATGCCGTAGGAGGCTTAGGGGGGGAGACAGCTTTATGAGGGCTGAATTATCGGTGTGTATGTCCCTCAATCCTTATTGTATGAATTGAGGGTCATTGCGTTATGGCAAACTGGTGAACAATTTTTTTTTCATAATTCTTTAGTAAAGTTTTATAAAAACGTTTTTTATTAAATACCTACCCTACAATTTTTTTTAAAGTTTTTACGCTAGAAACTATGTCTTTATGCCACAAAATGCTAATAATTTTAACCCGTTATGGCATTAACAATATTAATAGACTTAGAGCTCATCAAAAAGTTAACGTACACAAAAGATAGTTCAAAGTTCTGAACAATATCACATATCGCCAGAGTAATCCCTCTTTGCAAACACCTTCTAAACTTAGAATGATAAGTTCAGTGACACATGCATTGTGTATTGTGATTCATAATAAAGTAAGGCGAGGCGAGGCGCACCGGGGCAGCGCAGAGCAGTATAAATCAAGAGGCAGGATTGTACATCGCACACCGACTTAATCGCACCTGCAGTGTCGCTTGAGCATAGCGTTTAATACATAGTGATATATGACGTCATTTATTAGCCACAAAGCGCGTTCGTGTATTAATTTGATATGAGCCGGTTAATTATAGGTTTTGTTGATGTTTTTGAGATAAGAATGTTGTGAAAAACTTTCGAGTTATCGTTGTAAGATCAACACTGAATAAATTAGGGTACTATTTATTTTAATTTAAATAAACATTCTGAAGTTGTGTGACAGTTCTTTATAAATAAATGCCTTAACACACTGGGAATAAATATAATCTAACAAATAATAATCATAACTGAGATTTTTTGAAAACTTAATAACGCCTCTAGGCCCGCTTGAACAACGATTCGCGAAATACATTTGGTGCTAAACATATTTAAAATATTATTTTGTTTCTATCAACTTCAAACAATTGATGGAAATACTATAACATTTTAAATAATTTAACACTAAATGTATTTAGCGAGTCGTTGTGCAAGCGAGCCTTAGTGTCATTTCGTGGTGGAAATCGGACGGTCACTACTTCAATAAATACAAAATTGAACATATTCAACCATGTTAAGTTCAGCTCGAAACTCCTCCATCATAACTAATATTATAAATGCGAAAGTAAGTTTGTTACCTTTTCACGCCTAAAACACTGAATCGATCATCCTGAAATTTTGCATATACGTTGTCAGGTGTAGGTACAGAAACGGACATAGAGTACCATTCATCCCGAAAAAAAGTAGTGTTCCCGAGGAAAACAACAATAACATTCATAGATGGCGCCACGTGTCTTTCAAATCATGATTGAATTATATTATAATAGAAACTTTAGTAGTGTGTTAAGAGTTTTTTTTAATCTAAATTAACGCGAGCGAAGCCGCGGGCACAAGCTAGGTCATCTATAAATATAACAATACACCACCCTGTATTATAATAATCACCACGCTTGACAGACAGATTGATTAATACAGTATGATGTTATTAACACAGGTGGATATTGCTCGCCATCCTATGATATAACGACCCTCCCGGGAATGATAGAGTGGTGTATTCGACGCAGAAACCACATTACGAAACTAACACAATGAAAATAATTAAGTAGATTAATTTTGAACTTTATATACATACTAGCTTTTAATTTAGAATTTAACAATCAACTCGTAACACACTACTATTAAAGTTTCTATAATTCAGTCATGATTCGAGAGACACGTGGCGCCATTTACTATCATGAGAACATTATTGTTTTTTTTTTTCTCGGGAACAGTACTTGTTTTCGGGATGAATGGTTACATGTCCGTGTTTGTACACCTGACAACATATATGCAAAATTTCAGGATGATCGGTTCAGTGGTTTAAGCGTGAAACGGTAACAAACAAACTTACTTTCGCATTTATAATATTAGGTAGGATCTAGCGTGAATACAGAATCCAATTAAACCATATATGGACCGCGAACGTCAAAGTAAGTTTATCTTAATTCGAGATTAATTAAATATTCTGATAATGTAAAGCGATATCTTCCGACGAAGGCGTCTAATTAGGAAGTCAAACATATTTCTTGAAATTCATCGCGATATTGTTCAGCGGTAAACTAATTGACGTTCCACGTTCACCTAATGTATGTAAACTGTCGAGTATCAGTTACCAAGTTCAAAGCACCCAAGAATAAGATGCTAATGAGCTACAGAATCTGGTTGTTATTAATATGTAAGATGCAGCCATTTAATATTTTAAGGCACATTCGGGTGTTTCTCGGCGGCTAATATCGTTAGTGATATAATGAAAACGGCGTGTGCATGGTTATTCGTCGTGCTGTAGGTAATCTCGCCGCCTCGGATTAATACCAGCTGCGGTGTCTCACAATATTTATATTTTTAATTTCACGCTACTCCGCACACAGGGATTATACTAAAATTTGTGTTAATATTTTTGGTACACAGCCAAACTTTCATTGCGCTCACTGAGGCCACTATCACAGTCTATTGAACTCAAACCCGCATCACAACTGCGATCTGACGCTGCGACTAGTCGCAACCGACACAATGTGCCACATTCGTGATTCCAGCAATACGGTCGGGCTTTTTACGTTCTTGTTTTGTTTAATTAAACTTTGAATTTATCTGATTAGGTTATTTTATGTTATCATTTTGTGTTATGGCTGACGCAAAACTTTCTGCTATTCAAGCGAAATATAGCAACAGAATTATGTTGTTAACTCGACAACCATTCCCAACTTTCAAAAGTCTAGCCACGGTAAATAAGCCGAACAAACCTTACGAAGCCATTACGGGAACCCTTCATTTATTTTAGCATTGTGTCTTTTACCGTCCGTAAATAATAAAGTTTCAAATTTCTGCACGCTTGTTTATGAAAGCTCACCAATTCATTACTTTATTTGTTTAATAAAGCTCGAACGGGCACCGCCTGTGTACATTGGGATATAAATTACCTTTAATTTAGGTGAACGATCCAGAAAATATGATGATGTAAAGTTTTCATCAAGCCTTAATAAAGGCGGGCCGGGGCGTCGGGGTAACTACGTAACAAGGGCGCTGCACCTACTTGTTATGAAATTTCGTATGATAAGATTTAGGTGTAATGGAGCTTCGGGGCGATTTCGCTTATTAGAATATGGCGGGGTACCGGAGCACCGGGGTACAGAGGTGTCCCGCCGGTACACGGTAGACACACGACCTTGTAAGTGTTATGTTCGAGGTAAGTGGCGAGAACCATGTTTTATGTGTGATTTAACACGGGTTGGAATTTTATGGCACTTTAGAGATAGCTACGAAGATATTGAAGAACGTACGCGTAGACTACTTGTATAACTTATAACTATTTTCATATCTCAATATTTAAACAACGGACTGCCTCATTGGTCTTATATTCGCAAGCTTAACTGCTGAGCGTAAGGTCCCGGGTTCGATCAGGTCGGGCAAATTGTTATTGGGTTTTTTCGAGTGGCATTTCTCAGTAACAGCCTGGATTTGTGCACGGTTGATGGGAATAGGTTCACCCCTATTACATGCGACTTAAACATAACAGCGAAATGGAGATGTACTGTACTCGTAATACACCTCTGCCCCATCCTTCGGGGAATACAGTCATGATGTTTTTTGTTATGTTATGGAATATTTCCACAGCTCAATATTTAAGCAACTTATAAGTTTCCTAGAAAAGTAAAAGAAATTAAACAGGAGTAATGTTATTACGCAAAAAATAAAGCTATTTTCTGTAAGGTAAATTAAAAGTGCATGGCTTTTAAAAGAAACCTTTGCCGTAGCCGGTCGCACAGTTGATTGGAAATGTATTTCCGATGTTGAACTTACAGAAAAAGAGTATTTTTAAACTTTGCGTTTAGACGAACTGTAATGAAACCTTTTTAACGTATTAAATATTTAAACACAAGTGTGAGACTATCGACTTTAGTTACTTCGTGTGATTCTATTATTCAGAGGACAATTGTCAAACGATAAACTATGCATTGCTCTGTTAATTGATGCGCTATCGGTTAATTGATTAATGTTGTCCACCAGTCTGGAATCAATTGCCACGCGGAATATACATAATTAGCCTCTAAATAATAAACAGCTGCCATAAATCTAGTCAGATGAAAGGCAAAACATCCTGACAGTTAATATTTTATTAACATGTAATAAAATTTGTTATGCCAAAAGCATTGTGCGCTCGCATGTTCAAAGGAGCTGTTTCTTTATTTAAAGTCATATTCCGAAGTAACGTGTACAGTCGCTACAAAACATAATGATTCGAATGTATCTCTGTCGTGAAACTGTACCTCGGGGAACCGCGAGTAATAAAAATTCCGGCACGCGCGTTACAAGTGTGCTTTCGAGAAAGTAATCCGCGAAGAAATACAGCCTCTACCTACAGCTTCCACATTTGTAACTGGGAAATCTCCATTTCTCTTTGACTACCAGTCGTTTCAAAAGCCACCGGGTCCCTGGTGTGTCGTGTAGAGGCGACACTCATAAAAATTCGCCGTGCCGAAGTTTCACGTAACGTGTCACAGTGCTCAAAGCGAGCGCAGCAGATTTCGTTGTATTATAATTTTATAAGCTACTTAGGAATGCGTGTGGGTGATTCCGTTTCATGAATGTCACATTAAATTAAGCCCTTTGTTACGTCAGCAGTTTAGGCGTAAAGCTTGTTTCAAAGTTTATTTTATTATGACAAGGGAATTAAACCCATTGGTTTTCCATGAAGCAACTGCGAAAATAAACGTCTTTCTTATTGTACCGATGGACATTAGCAGGCTTTCCACTTGTTATAATCTATCCTTGTCGTTTGTTAATATACCGACGGGAAGAAAGTGATTATAAACTCATCTAGCCTTCTTAATGAAAAAAGTGAACTCACCTTATTGTGAGATCTGTGGAAAAATTAATTATGTGCAACACCGACTAATGGAATGTGTTCGTAATGCAAAAAGAGACCAAATGCTAGGCAATGATTCAGCTAGATTGCTAAATTCTTTTAAAATTAGCTAAGGTTGATACTATACTATGCTATTCAATGTAAATAGAAGATAGAATATAATATAATTGGTGTATTATCTGTAATGTAATTAGGATAAGATACGATGGGGCCATCATCGTCATTTTTATGTACAAAAATCCTAATTTAAATAAAGAATTTAAAAAAAAAACTTATACTGAGATAACTATGTTAGGAGGGCTATCGCATTTTGTCTCCTGCCTCGCTCGCACAGGACCATATTTTTTAAGAATGTTAAATTAAAAGATGCATTTTTAATAATGTATTCAATGGGCTCCCTTTAAAATAATATTAATTTGATAGGTAATTATTAAAAACACATTACTATCGTGTTCCCTAATAAACTCAGCTCAATAATTATTATGATCCGTTTTTGAGATAAGTTTAATAAATGTCACAATAAAAATGTTTTAATAATTATACCTATTAAATTAATATTATTTTAAAGGGAGCCCATTGAATACATTATTAAAAAATGCATCTTTTAATTTAACATTCTTAAAAAATATGGTCCTGTGCGAGCGAGAGAGGTGAGAAAATGCGATAGCCCTCTTAAATGACAGTAATGTCTCGATTTATACAGGTTGAAATTGTAAACACTCGACAAACCGAAATGGGAGATTGTACTCATCACTATGAACAACTTTTACTATGGGACCTGGGAAATCACGAAAAAAAATCTGCTGTTCCCTACATTTTGACGAGTTAAGCGAACATAAATGTTTGGAACATCTGTTTTTTTTTTTCGCGATTTCCGGTTTGGTCCCTTAACAAAAGTTGTTCATAGTGATGAATGAGTACAATCTCCCATTTCGGTTTGTCGAGTGTTTACAATTTCATCCTGTGTATACAAAGTTATAGATTCGGAAATACAAACGTGCTCGTAACGTTTTCAGGAAATCAAAAGCAAACATTTCGCGTAAGTATTTTACCGCCGCCTTAATGAATTTCCACATCTTGAAAATAATGCGATACGAACGACGCAATTAATTCACCACCTCGTTTGTTGCATTAAATCATAGTTGATTGTTCGGCTCGTTAGCTATAACTCACTGTATCATACCAATATCATTTCAATTAACAATCTTTATTTATGTTCCGATTTTTCCCAGCTCTGTTTGGGTCGGCTGAATATCAGCATTTTTATTCGGAGCGATCTGCGCCCAATTCTCCTAAAAGAAATCTCGATAAGTCGCAACCGAGGGTTCTACTCCCTAAGCATGAAGTCCGTGGTTTCGGCCTTAGTTACGAGCGTTTTCTACTCCCTATCACCTACGGATATACTATTATTTCGGGGCCCGAACTAAGAACGAATGACAACACGATATGACAGTTGTCCCTACTACCGATGTGGTTTTGCCCGTCCGAAAAGTTGAACTTCTCTTCTACGTTTCGGGCTACTTTCGGACGGGCGGCTAACTTCGTTGACGGACTTAGGGAGTAGGCCCAAAAGCCCGAACCGTTCATTTAGACAACTTTCATTTTCAGAAGCTGTCAAATTGTTTGACACGAAAAACAAAACAAATCATTTAACAGTTTTCAGTTGTGGTTCGTTTGCGTTTGGTCACAATTTTAGAAAGAAAGAAAACTTATTTATTCGCGCCAACATGACGCACAAAAATAAAAAATAAAACTACACAAAAACAAAAAGAATCTATTGGGTAAAATATGCGTCACATTCGCGCAAAACGGCCATCGCTCAGCATAATGCTATGACTCACACGTGCGAGACAGAGCCAGAGCGCTGGTTTTCAGCGAGAGCCGGCGTTGACATGATGACGTCCAACGGTGCATCAAATAAAAAGGTATAAATAAATTCAATTTAAGAAAAAATAAATACCCCATTGGCTGGAGACCCTTCAGGTCTCGCCAATAACTGCCCGGTTGCGTAGGAAGGGTCCCCTAGGAACACCTACAGAAGAAAAACAGAAAAAAAAAAAATGTTACTCGAATTGGCCCCCTGTACCCCAAGTGTGAGTTTTTTTACGTTACTACTGTAGTTGCGTCACGCCAAAAATGTATGAAAATTTAGGCAGAGCCTCAAGCGGCGAATAGCGAGACTAAAAATTTGTTTGACATTTTTGGCGTGACGCAACTACAGTAGTTACGTAAAAAACTCACACTTGGGGTACTGATCTCCGGATTACCGATATCCTAAAATTAGACCAGTTTTCGGGCTTTCGGACTTCTTACTGCCAATAACGACCGCCAGTTTATAACGTGCCCTCAGAAGCACGAAGTGGTCAACATATTAAAAAATGGTCGCTGAAAAATGGTTTACACACAGTAGATCCGTATGACGATACGGATCTACTGTGAGTCCCTCACCAATAAGCATTCATTCATTCAAATATCATCCTAATCCTAACTAATATTATAAATGCGAAAGTAAGTTTGCTTGTTTGTTACCTTTTAACGAATTAAACCAAATGTGCACATACGTTGCCAGGTGTACAGAAACGGATTTAGGGTACCTTTCATCCCGAAAAAAGTACTGTTCCCGAGGAAAACAATAATTGATTATAGATGGCGCCACGTGACTTTCGAATCATGATTGAATTATTATTACAGAAGCTTTAGTAGTGTGTTAAGAGTTTTTTCTTTAATTATAAACTAACGCGAGTGAAGCCGCGGGCAAAAGCTAGTTTTTAGGGTTCCGTACCCAAAGGGTAAAACGGGACCCTATTATTAAGACTCCGCTGTCCGTCCGTCTGTCACCAGGCTGTATCTCATGAACCGTGATAGTTAGACAGTTGAAATTTTCACAGATGATGTATTTATGTTGCCGCTATAACAACAAATACTAAAAAACAGAATAAAATAAATATTTAAGCGGGCTCCCATACAACAAACGTGATTTTTTGGCGTTTTTATAGATAATGGCATGGAACTCGGACTCGCACTAGGCCGGTTTTTTTAATAAATGCAACTGTCCCAGGGCAGGGCAAGGTCTCTTCTACAGAGAAGGATCGAGCATTGATCCCATGTTTGCTCACTGCTTGTTAGCGAATGCAAACTATTAAGTCTAGGTTTACTTGTTCTAGATTAGCTTAATAATATGTGACATTGAAAAAGCCATGCTAGGGTAAGGCGTGGTGTTCACCAACATAAATTCTCTGGTTAAACGACCGTTTACTCGAAAAACGTACTTTAGTTTTAGGTTAACGGGTGTTTAACCAGAGCAATCAAGTTGGTAAGTACCAGCCTTAGACCCGCAACCTGGTGCTTAAGATGCGAATCCTTAATCATTTCAATTAACAATCTTTATTTATGGGCTTAACACGCACTAAATCTGGATGTCTTCAACCTTCCTCATTAATAAGCAAAGCAGGCCGGCAGTGAATGGCGACCCTTTGCGTTACGAGAACGACCTGTGTGCGTAATAACTCGGGAGTTTGGGAGTACGCTCGTAACGCCGTCATTTGTTACCATATTTGATTAAAACCTGTAACTCATTAAAATTATTAATAAGCAGCTCACGTGCCCTCGGATAATTTGTGTCGTTAATGCCCGGAAGAGGGATATCGAGGTGCGTCTTTCTGTCTGAAATACTCTTACATGATCTTAGAGAAATGAATTAATGTTTTATTCTTATTGTGACGTTGTGTCATTTTATTGGCTTGTTGACTTACCTACAAAAAAATGACTATTTCAAAATGTTGTATACAGCATGATTGGTTTGTCGCTTTAAATCCAAAAACTACGAATTCTGCTCATTGTTCTATACAAAATTTACTATGGGAAAAATAAATAATCGCAAAAAAAAATGACTTTCCATACAAAGTAATCAATAAACACGGTTTTAAGCTTTCACGGTTTGTCTCTAAATTTAAATATCGGGAACTCAAACAAATAAATAATCACGGAAGATATCCCGTAAGTGACAATTTAAATTTAAAGTAATCAATGTTGCATAACAAAATTCCACCGAGCTCTCCCATCGTAGAGCCGGTCGTCTCTTCAGACTCCGCAGTCACACCGATGATTCAGCCCTCATAAAGCTGTCTCCCCCACCCTATGTCCACGCCAACAACGCCCTAAGCCGAGGTCCGAGTCCCACTAGGGGTCGCCCTTAGTGCTGTTGTTGCAGGTAGTCATGATGTTAGTGTAGTACAAGTAGTTAGCTTAAGTTAAGTATTTTACTTCCCCCTCATTGGCTGGAGACCCTTCTGGTCTCGCCAATAACTGCCCGGTTACGTAGGAAGGGTTCCCTAGGACCACTTACAGCAGTCCAACAGAAAAAAAGAGCATAACAAAATGAATGGAACAGCAGTTTTTTACACGAATTCTGAATTTGCTTTTTACAGAATGATAAGCAGAATTCATGGTTTTTGGATGTTAAGTGACTAACCAGTCATACTGTATGAACGTACGTACAGTTGTGGACTTAAAATGTTTACCACCCTAAGGTCTATAATTGCTTGCACATTACTTTTTCATAAGGTCGCTCGGTCGCTCGAAAAGAATTGACAAAGCAAAGTTTTTTTTTTAATTGGCATTAGTAGGTTAATTTAAAGAGGCTATATACTAGGTAGCATAAAAAAAGAAATTAACCTATTTAGTAAATTCAATCAAATTCGCTCTATACAACTTTTGTCTTTTGACACATACCTAAAAAGGAGTTCATAACATCAAAAAGTGGTTAATAGCCTTTATGCTAGAATCGACGCTTCACAATTTTAAAAACTAATACCAACTTATGTATTCTTGATATGACATCTTGAACCTTATTGCGCACAGTGTGTCATGGAATCGAATTTGCAATCTGACAAAACATTTCGAGTCCGCAGCTGTACATTATTATTAAAGTATTGAGTTTAATTAGAAACATTAATTTATCTGAAATCCTGACTTAATTCCTCTAATTTGCCTAGCACGTTTGTCTCCATTTTTACTTTACCAGATTAACATAAATAAACGACTTAATCCTCCTAATCTTATTAAACAATCCTAACTGTTGTTCTTTAAAAGCATAGGCATTAATGGAATTGAAATACGTAACTGGAGCAGTCTTTCACAATTTCTCTCGACTTTCACATTTAGAGAATGACAACCATATCGTCATAAGTTCGTAGAAACTGATATTTCATCTATCACGTCATCGCAGCTCGACATGCACCATGTGTTCAATTTTATCTCTGCAACGTTGCACTGCTCCGTCTTCGAATACGTTTGTAAAGGACTTGAAACAATTTGAACCTTATTCCATCGCAATACGAAATACACAAGTATGCATTCTGTATGTCGGTCTTCCGACGCTGGGATCGCAATTAAGTGCTTCCTGCACGTTCGTGTGGCGAAGGTTAGTCAACTAATTATGACACTCTTTTCCTTCAATTTAGTGACGTTTGGAAGTTCCGGAATACACAATAATTAGCCTCTCTCTTTTTTCGTTTGAATGTTTAGCTTTACTCTTGTCTATTTTTGTCTCCTCAGCTTTAATAAAACGCAGTTTGAACAACTGGGAAGATTTCAAACAAGATTGCGAGTAAAAATGTAAAAAGATATCCTCAATGGGTAGCTTCTTTTAAAATAAACATGAATACTGCTTTTTGTTTGCTAATAACATGCTTATTTCTCTATTTGGTTGAACATTTTTTGAGCTTTGTGATAAAATCTGTTTTATATTATCGCAAAAAATATGACGATTGACAACATAAGTCTGTTCGTTTCTTTTAGATAGACATTTTGTTTCTTTGATGTTATTTAATATTGAACAATACTTTATGCAAAAATATGAAAATCAAAAAGAAACTGTCATAGAACAGGGATTATAATAGGTATTTGCGTAGATAAGCGATATAGTGGAAAACTAACACAATGTCATGTCAGTAGTATGAAAATATATTTTGTACTTATTCATGCCAATAGTACACTCGGGAACAATAAATCCGGGTCACCAACATATACTTTAATATCTCGGAAACGAAGAATGATAGCTTATTCAAATAAAAAGTATTTTGTAACCTATTTAATGTACTGCCTAGCCTTTTCCTTTTCCCTTTCTATGTTGGGCTCAATTTCCTGTCTAACCAGATGCGGCTGAATATCATTATTTTACCCGGAGCGAATGCCATCAGACCTCCTAAAGATATCCTAAGGTTAGACCGGTTGTCAGACTTTCAAGCTTCGGACTACCCGTAACGACTGTCATACTCGTAGGTATTCGTATTACACCTGGGACCAATAAGATTAACGTACTCTCCGAGGCATGGAGGGGTCTGGATCTGTAACAAATAGCCACCCATCCACGGAATGACCGTGGCAAGCGCAGCTTAACTTCGCGAATCAAATGATACGCGCAGTTGTTTATTTGCCACGAGCCCCTTCGTAGACTATTTAATACTACTCAAATAAAACTTCTTGAATAGCTTATAAAATACTTTACATAAAGAAGCATTCTTAGTTTCTGACACGTTAAAGTTTATGTTGGTGACCCATATTCATTGGTCCCGAGTGTATTTTCATACATACTTTGACATCTCATCATTCAGCCTAAAAACGTCCACTGCTGGACATAGGCCTCCCCCAAGCATCACCACATCGACCAAACCGGTGCTTCTCGCATCCAACGAATTCCCGCGACCTTTACCATGTTGGGGGGGTTTCTCATAATCTACGAGCCCAAAGAAATAGTAGCCCACCGGCATCGGGAACAGGGTCCAAGCTGCCGGCGGTCGAATTTTATTATTATTTTGGATTTTTATAATTTTACCAACACGTTCAGGAGTCGCATTCAATTTGTATAACATTTATTTAGTTTAAATTTACTCTGACGCATTATTCGTCCGGTGTCTTTCTCCGAACAATTCAGAATAATTGCAAATCATTAAATAAATATTTATTTATTAGCATAGTTTGTTCGTTGCTGTTAGCTTTATTATCGATATTTACATTTCTTCGAATGTAATCTCTAGTGTCATGGGTCTACGGGTAAATAATATTACCCGTGGACCCGTTAATGGGTCGACCCACTGGGACCACGGGTAATAGCTGTAATCTACACGCTTGGCAGGCGGGTTGGCGATCGCAGTATGGTTGTTAAAGTACTCAGAGAACGCTGCTGCCCATCCTCTAGTGAATCCCTTTGTCGCCTTTTACGACACCCATGGGAAGAGATGGAATAGTGTTATTCTTTACGTCCGACACCACACGGACGGCATCTGAAATCTCACTATACAGGGTGTTAACGAATTCGTGTAATTCCTTAAAACCACATGATCTACTGCTGGTGTAGACAGGCCCCGCACGAGATTTAGCTTGATTAAAAATAAAAAAATAAAAATCTTTTTTCTTCATGCGGCTTTGTTACCGATCGTATCAAAACCGTATCAAAACCGTTCACTTAGATTCCATCCCCGACGATATCGTTACGATCGCCGACACGCTGGGCGCGATCGACTCCCTTACCAGTCACGTACAGTCCGTGGTGAACGAGTGTTCACGGCAGGTTCCAGCGGTGGATGAACACCGCTGGAAGCTGCCGGACGATGTGCGTGAACTGCTGACGGAGAAGAACGCGTCCATCCGTGCCTATGATTCTTTTCCCTGCGAAGCTAACCGCGTCCATATGCGTTCTCTACAGCGTGCTGTAAAGAAACGTGTACGGGAGGTTCGGGAAGCCCGCTGGGACAAGATGTTGAGCGACTTAGAGCCATCCCATCTGGCCTTCTGGCAATTGCAACGTAATCTGAAATCCGATTGTGTAGCTTCAACTCCCCCGCTCAATCGTCCGAACCAAAGGCCGGCCTTTGAAGATGACGAAAAGTCCGAATGTCTAGCCGACAGTCTAGAAGCCCAATGTACTCCCAGCACCCAACCCGCAGACCCGGTCCATCTTTCCAAGGTGGATCGCGAGGTCGAACGTAGGGCCTCCCTCCCTCCCGATGAAGACCCCGACGATCCCTTACCCCCCATCACCGTAGACGAGGTCCACACGATAGTGAGGAAACTCAAACCTAGGAAAGCCCCCGGCTCAGACGGTATCACCAATAAGGTGATCAAACACTTTTCCGCCCCGCTCATAGTTCTCATGACCGCCATCTTCAATGGCGCTCTGAGTAATAACATCTTTCCGCAAGCTTGGAAACAAGCCACCGTTATCGGTATCCCCAAACCCGGCAAACCCAAGAGTGAGCCCACTAGTTATCGCCCCATCAGTCTTCTCAATGTAATTGGGAAAATCTATGAGCGTCTCATTTATATCCGTTTAAAGGATTTCGCTGACTCCCGTAAACTCATCCCCGACGAACAGTTCGGTTTTCGAACCCAGCACTGTTGCATTCGACAATTGCACCGCATAGTCGAACACATTAGCTCCCATTTTATGCGCTCGTACAAAACGGGCATGCTCTTCTTCGACGTAGTGAAAGCCTTCGACAAGGTCTGGCACAACGGTTTATTATACAAACTGTACCAATTCAACGTGCCGGACCGTCTCGTGCTCATCATTCGAGACTTTCTGTCGGATCGCTCCTTCCGCTATCGCCTAGAAGGCACCCTCTCGTCCCCTCACCCCATTCGCGCCGGAGTCCCTCAGGGCTCCGTGCTATCGCCCCTTCTGTTCACGCTGTACACCAGCGACATTCCAAAACGTGGATTGGCCAAGTTGGCTCTCTTCGCCGACGACACGGCTATCTACTATTCCGGTGGGAGTCTCGATAGCATCTCTCGAACCCTTCAAACCGCAGCCGACGCCCTCGGGGTCTGGTGCCGGAAATGGAGAATAGAGGTGAATCCCGAAAAGAGCGCAGCCGTTCTTTTCGAGAGACACGGTGATTCCCACACCCACATCCGTCCCGTCCTCATGTTCGGCAAACAGATCCCTTGGGAGATGAAAGCCAAATACCTGGGGGTTATCCTCGACCACCATCTGAGTTTCCGAGACCACATCAAAGCGGTGCGCGCTCGCGCCGCTTTCGCTGTCGGTCGCCTCCACCCCATCCTTAGAACGCGCAGTAAATTGTCACTTAGAAATAAGCTGAGAATCTACGTGACGTGCATCCGCCCCATCTTGACTTACGCTAGCGTCGTGTTCGCACACGTTAAGCCTTGTCGCTTTAAATCCTTCCAAACCCTCCAGAATCGAGTGTTGCGCAGAGCCGCGGCTGCCCCGTGGTTCATGCGTAACGTCCAACTCCATCTCGATCTAAAAATGCCAACCATCAGGCAATACCTCAAACGCATTTCCAAGCGTTACTTCGACTCTGCCCCCCGCCATCCGAACCCCCTAGTCGCTGCAGCGGCCGACTACAGTCCCTCTCTCATAAGTAAAGTTCGCCGTCCCAGGCACACACTTTTAGAACCCGATGACGAAATTACCCTCCTCCAGGAGGCGAGTAAATCGACCAGCACACTACACAATAAACGCCGCCGCCCGGCATACCGTCCTCGCCGACGAGGCCCGTCGCGACGCCCCACCGCCGCCGGTCACGATCCACCGAGCTCTCCCGTCGTAGAGCCGGTCGTCTCTTCAGACTCCGCAGTCACCCCGATAATTCAGCCCTCATCAAGCTGTCTCCCCCCCCCCTATGTCCACGCCAGCAACGCCCTAAGCCGAGGTCCGAGTCCCACTAGGGGTCGCCCTTAGTGCTGTTGTTGCAGGTAGTCATGATGTTAGTGTAGTACAAGTAGTTAGCTTAGGTTAAGTATTTTACTTCCCCCCCATTGGCTGGAGACCCTTCAGGTCTCGCCAATAACTGCCCGGTTACGTAGAAACCGTCCCCTAGGACGAACTACTGCAGTCCAATAGGAAAAAAAAAAAAAAAAAATTGTATCTAAACCACCTAATAAGGATTCAGTAAAAAAAATAGAATATTTTTTTGGCAATTTTTTTAATTTTATTTGTGTGAACATTTCAATGCCACCCATAAATTGATGAAAATACGGCGACACGGCTAGCTAGCACGACTAACGCGATATCTCTCTTTGCAGTCAGATAACTCAAGTCTCTAAAATGACTCAGAAATGGAAAACCAATTTTTTTTTGTTTTTTTTTCGTTTATTTTCAAAAATTCACATTTAGGGTTAATCTGTGTCACCAGTAGATCATGTGGTTTGAAGGAATTACACGAATTCGTTTACACCCTGTATACTATCTCGAGAAATCGTATAAGCCTAATTCTGTATACCTTCGGATCTATAGGTAATGTGTTTTATATAGAATGAGGAAAACACGTGCCATATAAAAGGTAGGTACGTACTTACCTACTTCCAATTTCCTTTTGTTTACCATGTACGCGGGTCGGGTGGTTTTCTTGGACTTAGTGTTATTCTACGAGAGCTAGGCTATTCTGACCTGAATTCCTGAGACCTTAGGTATTATGTATGTTCGTCCGGACAAGGAAGGTAATGTTTGCTGCAGCTGCTTTATGTGACTTTCTTATTTTTACGTTGTTCTGAAAAAGCTTGCTGTCTTGATCTTTATTAACAGCATAATTTTGTAGATTCACGAATCGAATCGAATAAATCTATCTATGCTGTAAAGTTATGTAAGATAAAACTAAGATTTATTTATTTTTAATCATACTTAATAATAAATCCCGTGCGTGGTTGATCTATACCAGTAATAGACCATGTGGTTGGAAGGAATTACACAAATTCGTTTACACCCTGTATAGGTGAGTATGCTTCTATTTATATTAAAATACCATTTTGACCTGTCGACTTGAATGACATCTCGCACTGCTTTTTATTGTTCGAAGAAAGTTTTTTGTTTGGAATTTTTTGGGGTTTTATACAGCATGTAAGGGTAAACACTCAAACCATGAGTAGTTGACTTAAATATAAAGATATAGGACCGAGTAAAAAATAATTAAAAAAATATACGCGTGAGAAATGAGCGGCGCGGTGGCGCAATGACGCGGCGTACACACACTCGCTAACGAGACAGCTGACTGACTGGGGTAGCAAACTGTGCGGGGCCGTGCGTCAGGCCACGCAGCGAGTTCCCCGCGCCCCCTACCGTAGCTTGTAGCCCCCGCGCATAGGGTGAAATGATTTTGGGGAAAAACTAAAATTATAGAAAAAAAAAAGTTTGTTATTTTTCATTGATTTTACGTTCTATAAATGAAACCAAACCACTGGTTTCAAGGATAAGTGTGTTTACCCTTACGGCCTGTATATCTACAAATATCTTCGATCAACATTGTTGATATTTGCTTGTTTTTCTGAAAAGTTGTTAATTTTTACCTTTATAGGCATACCTACCTACGTAATATTGAACCTCTAAGAAACTTTGTAAAACAAACACTACAATAGCGCACTGCATATACCCACACAGGCAGGAGTTGTCAAGTTTGTGAATTTAGCATGTAATGCCGCGGGCGCTGGCGCAATATGCCCATTGCAGCTTTAATGCCCTGCGGTTTGGATTCGGTCCACGTACGGAGGTCACTATAAAAGTGGTCGGGCCCTGGCGGTGTTCAAATTGTTTTCATCCCACAAACTCACACGGTACAGTTAACATGGCAACCAAACACAAACTTAATTTATTCTAAAGTTAGATTAGATTCTGTTGGTTTGTGTGTAAAACTATAACTGAAACCACTGCCGCAAATTATTTTGTTAACGCTCGCTTGCAGTTCATAGAAAAACTAAAGGATTAATCACCTGATTAATAATAATTTATCGATATTATTATCTTTTATCGAGTTGCTCACAGACAAAATAAAAATTCATGTTTTATGTTGGCGCGGGCGTCAATGTTAAAATATTCAAATATTCTGACTGAACACTTGAGCCTCTAGCTTCGGGCCGACATTTCAAAATGGAAATAGACCTGTTCGTGCCTACAAGGGAAATCGTATTCGACATTTGACGCAAAATGATGATGCAAATTTCACGAAAATATTATGCGCGGTTAAGTATCAATGGTTGCGGCTCCACGAGTGTTCGATTTGTGAGCTGTTAGAATTTTATCGACAAAATACAGTATTGTAGACACGCTACTAACTATTATCTGTTTTCAATCAAAAGGAAAGGAAAAAGATTTATAGCATTTTTATCTGCGAGAAACTGTTTCTCCCCCAGTATTAGGACTTTTTATACCTTCACTGAACTTTATTCGTGCTTGATTTGCTCTTTCACATTTTAAGAAAGATACCGCCTAATCTAAAGTAGTAATATTTCAGTCTACGAGCCGCTTAATATATTTATAAATAGCGTCTTCATATTCTTGTTGATATCCAAATATTTGTATTAGAGTATTTTCTCAAGCAGTTTCTAGTAAGGTCGGTGTCTTCGCATGCAATATATGAATGTAAATATTCAACTGTAGCAAAAGCTAACCAAACGAGTTTGTAACGACTTGAGGTGCATCACTCAAAATTTGAATTTCATATTTTGGCACAGCATAGACAGTACTTGTGGAAGGTATGCACGAGTACATACGAATATGTTCTCATTATCTTTGTATATACTTAAGATACGAGTAAACTTATACTCTTACATATAATATTCATACTCATACTAATATACAACGTTATTTTTAGTATATACAAAAACTGAGACACCCCGATAAGATTTTCATCAGAACTGCCTGAATATGTGTGTTTTTTATTAATAAATCTCCAAGTTACACCGTAGTTTATGTCGCGTTAAGTTCCCTAGTAAAGTGTGAAATGCATGAGATGTGCTATGCAGGGGTTATCTAATACACGTAAACTGACCGAGTGGTCCATCTCAAGCCTCAAGGTGTCTATTCCCATTAACTGTTATGGGTAGAAACCTACTGAAACAAAACTGAAATTTATGAAAAAAAAAATGTAGTCTAAAAATTATGTCAATCGATTCTCCTAGTGATTCTGAACAAACTAGTTTCAGGTTTAGTATATACTAAAACTCGGCTTGTATATATTACTAGAGATCGCCCCCAGATTTGCCCGCGTGAATGTCGTGTATCGCGTAGGTATTCAGGACAAAAGTAGCCTATGTCCAGACTATCTCTTTACCTCTTTCTTGAGGAGAGCAAGCGCAAGCAGGGCGGACAGCTCCTCAGGTATAAAGATGTGCTAAAGCGTCACTTTAACAAGTGCGACTTAGAGCCGTCTCGGTGGGAGCAGCAAGCCGCTCAAAGATTTGAGTAGAGAATTTTGGTTAAAACCAAAGTTCATGATTTTGAATTACAGCGGCGCCTTGAGCTTGATGCTAAGCGTGACAACTTGAAAGCCCGACCACCTGCGGCAATTAACTATAATTACATAGATGGTGTGCTCACGTGCTCGTGAGCACACATATAGACATAAGCCACATGCGAGCTCACGAACAACAACTACAGCGGAGCTGAAGCAATCGCCATGGCCGACATCGGTCGGATCACATCATCTCTTTACCAAGTTTCATCAAAATCGGTTCAGCGGTTTACGCGTGAAAGCGTAACAGACTGACGGAGTTAGTTTCGCATTTATAATATTAGTAGGGATAGTTATATAGTATATAACTTTTGTATAGTGCGATTTAGTCTGCTGTCGCTCAGTTGTATGTATTAAAACATTCAAAGTAATTTACGTATGTAGAGTCTAGATTTGTGCCCGGTTAATGGCAATAGGCTCGCCTATTATGAAATTAAATGAGGGTGTAGTCTTCTGGCGGAACAAACCCAGAAACACCCGCATGCTTGCTTGCATGATGGGAAAATGAGCCATCTAACAAGTGTAAAGTGGCCAATAATACAGTTGACTAATGAAACAGTGACCAGCAGACTAGTCGGCGTAACAAAAAGTTACAAAACATAATTAGGGCCTTTAATGTATGTTATGTAGTGTAATATACAAGTATTATTTCGATCTACATTTAACCCCATCTTCATAAATTGAGTACGAATAACTTGTATAACAAATAGTTTAACTACGAACGGCTCAAATAGCTCTGTAAACGCTGTATAGCCAGGCAGGGGTGGCGGGTATCGGGATACCCGCACCATAAAACAATGGAAACCCGTAGACAAACTGTAACATTCACAATCCCAACCTGTTATGCATATGGTATTATTCCAAGTTATAGTTTCTCCGTCTCTAGTTAGAACTTCGTGTGAATTGTTAAATTCCATTTCTGAAAAGCTACTCTGTGCCACAGGCGTCCCTACTTCCTAACTAGAATTTAATTATGAATATCTGGAGACTGTGGGTACTCACAGTTTGGCACAAAGCATTAACTTACGTAAGGCACATTGTCCACTGGGGCGTAACTGCTGTAACCGTCACTATGTTAGGGTTGTTATTTATGAGAGGTGAATAAATGACAATACCCATTGTGAGGCAGGTGGAACAAAGGCAGGGCTTACAAACATTGTGTTTATTTTTCTGCAAACAACTATAACTTTTGCAGAGTTGCGAACGTATGGTTGTAAATTAAAAATATTAAAAGACAATTAGAATATATTGCATACTGGTACAAAAAAAGCATGAAAAACTGATGTTTTAAAAAGAATATGACCAAATGACAGACTCTTTAGGGATTTTAATTCAGGACGACAAAGTAGCTTCATAACTCTCATATTTTCTGATGTTCATTCTGTCATTAAAAGCGGTTAAATATTTGCTCTGATATGATTTTGATCTCTCTGCGGAACCATTGAATGCTTTTAATGATGTTCCTGAAAAAGGTACGGTGGTTGTATGAGCCCGGGGGCAGTTGCGCCAGTCATCTTTTTCTCACGGGTATTAATAGCGATTTGAAACAGAGTTGGGTGATTTTGCATAATTTTCTCAATCATCTGTTTGCCTAATGGAATTATCAAGTAGATACCAGAGCGTCCACTTCGTAGCTATGGTATGAATTAAGTGAGGATTACTTTTTTATTTTTGCCTTTTTGTGACAAATTGTAATTTGATAGCTAGATTTAAGGATTGTTACTGCTACGGCGTAGCAGATGCGATTATGTCACTGCTACGCCAGTAACGCTGTCGTAGCAACTAACTAAATTCCTACGACATTTTTGTGACGTGCTACCTTGATTAGATGGTAAATTTACGTTATGAAACAGTTGTTTTAATCTGCAAATTACATCTGCTGTCACTACATACCAATAGGTAGTGTCAACTTTTTCTGAAACTAATCAAAATATAGGTCAAAATCTTATAAAAAGTTTGTGTATATGTTAAACCTGTCTGGGTGACTAATTTCTTTGGTTGGAGACCCTTCAGGTCTCGCCAATAACTGCCCGGTTACATAGAAGGGGTCCGTCCAGATGGACAATCTACACAAGCACAATAGAAAAAAAAAGTTAATAATTTCGCATAACACATTATTTGATCTCAAGGTTGTGTTTTAGTATTCATTTCTATAACAGACAGACAACAAAATGATAAGGGTTGTTATATGAGTTATTCTGTTTGATCACGAAACAATTAATTACTTATAAAAGGGAATAAAAAATACCTATTTGTATAGTCTTCCCGTTGCCATATCGATATTCAAATTAATTTAATGAATATTAATTGTCACGCCCTGACCACCCTGGTGGCGATTCCTGAAAGGTGAATTGTTGACGCACTGTTGGCCAATATGATCCTTAAATGTAACAGACCCTGAAAAGAAAGCCTGATAATTCTAGGAAAAGAGTGTGTTATTCTTCTAAGGAAAAGATCCAATATAGGACTATAACAGTTTTTTTCTGTTTAGAAAACATCTAAAAGGATGTTAAAGCACCTATAATAATGAATAACTTTTGTTTTACAACTTTCCCCAAAAGTCAATAGTTTAAGAGAAATAGCTGTACAAAGATTTCATAAAAATACGCTAAAATCTATCTATCCTCAGCTATGATCAGCTGTTGCATTTGAGGTCATATTTGGCGTCACAGATTTGAAGCTCTATTTTTTGAATTTTGAAGCAGGTATAAAGATTTTTTTTGGAAAAGAGACTAAAATAGAAATCACTTGTTTGGACATAAAAATGATCGAGAAATTTAACACTTGCTTTAAAACAGTCATCAGTGATAGTTTAGTGGCCCTTAATAAGTCTCCTTTCCGACTAGCCTTGTATATTCTGCCAAAAAAAATTAAACCTTTGTTTGTCGCCACTTTACCAAAAAGGCCACAATTGCATAACATAATTAAAAAGCCAGTTTAATTAAGCGTCACACAGTTATAACCAACGTTCATTCCCGCAGGAGTACTTATGAGGAATATTGCTATGATAATGTTGCCACATTTTCCACTGTATGAGTACCACGCTATAGAGATAACGAAACAAATATGACAATCGGTCGGAAAATAACTGAAAAACCAAATATGTTTGACGCTGATGTTCCCGTAAAACCAACATACAAGCAGGTAGACATCGGTACCCATTCTCTTGTTCACCAACAAAACTAAAATTAGAGGATCGCTATCTTTTACTAACAGACAGCGCGAGAATAGGAAAGTGATAGATGAGAACTTAATTAGGCCCGGTTTCCATCAAAAAGGAGAGGAGACGAGATGTGTTTTGAATAACCAATCAGATTTTAATATTTCTACATCTCCTTTCCGCTTAGCTTCGATGAAAATGGATCAAGCAGAGAAAAGGGGAGATGTCTAATTTTTTTATAGAATTTTGTGCCGCAAGCGAGCAAGCGGAGCGGCAGAGCGGAGACGTGTAGGTATAGTCGGGCGGCCGGGCGGTGCCCACGCTCGCGCGCCCCTTTCCCCGCTGCCTTCTCTCCGCGCCTCGTACACCCAAACTGACTGATTTCGAGCTCTCACAGCTCACATCGCTGCTACGCACAGCTCACATCTCCTCTCCACTTTGCATCTCCTCTCCGCATTGGTGGAAATAACCTGCCAGCTTCGCAGCACATCTCCTCTCGTCTCCTCTCCTCTCCGTTTTGGTGGATACCGGGCCTCAGAGATGTCAAACTAGTTTACGCCTTGAACTCCATCGTATTTTTAGTAGACACGTTCTTATGGTAAATTCTCTATACAGTATGACTGTAAAATATTAAAGGACAAATTCCTTAAAATTGGATCTTAATATTTGACCTAAATACATAAATTAACCTACGCCTTTTTTGCACGGGGGTAGTAGTTTCTGGTAGGCCAAAAGTACAGATCGCCACATCGTACGATCCTTACATACTCTTTGCGCTTCGTCCACGTTCATACATCTTAAAATACACCGCCAGTTGAGAGTACTACGCACCTGTCCTTTTTGAAGAACATCACCAATAACATCGATGTATGTCCTCTACTGGCGTTTCCACTGACATCCGCCTTATAAATTCCTTTTGTTAATCGCCGTTACTCCACTCAACATGAGCAAACCACCTAAGCATAATCTTTAAAAAATTGTCATGAAATGCTCTTTAAAGTCGCTTCATTGTCGTATCATAGCATTCCTCAATTGATCATTCAAATTCACATCGCACATACTTCGCAAGGAAAGCATTTTCACAGCATTTATTCTACTTTAATATTTCTTCTACCACATCCAACATTCAATTCCATACAGAAGCGTAGTTAACACCATTATGAACAGCCAGTCGTGCCTTTTTGGACATCGACTGGTTAGCCTCAACCGCATGCATAGCTCCGTTCACTTTATTTCCCGCATTTGCTCTCCTTTCCACATCTGAGTCAATTTGACCTATTTTTCCAATGAAGTGTATTTATTATAGATTTTGGACACTATTTCGCACATAAAGCAAACCGAGCTTGCAAGCTGTGAGGTGATGCACACAGTACGGTCGTGCCGACCGGCCGCTTCCCCCGCCTGTCAATCTTTTTTTTTCAATATTTTCATAAAGGTTTTCTTTGTGATTTATTAGTGAATACTTTTAGTACATTTTTTCATCCACAAATCATCAAAAATACATTGTATTTTAAATATGTCACTCGTTCAACCAGTACCAGCAAATCGTCGCTCGGGAGTGAAAACGTCGGGAATGCAATGTGTTCATTTTTATTTTATCACTACTTATAGGGGCTATATCTTATAAGAGAGCCGCTCTATTTGAAATTAGTTTGTAGGCACTGAAACTAGTCTTTATTGGGTACTAGCTGTACCCGCATGCGTTGCAATGCACTTTTTCCTACTTACTACCTACCTACTACCTACCTACTACCTACCTACTACCTACCTACTACCTACCTACTACCTACCTACTACCTACCTACTACCTACCTACTACCTACCTACTACCTACCTACTACCTACCTACTACCTACCTACTACCTACCTACTACCTACCTACTACCTACCTACTACCTACCTACTACCTACCTACTACCTACCTACTACCTACCTACTACCTACCTACTACCTACCTACTACCTACCTACTACCTACCTACTACCTACCTACTACCTACCTACTACCTACCTACTACCTACCTACTACCTACCTACTACCTACCTACTACCTACCTACTACCTACCTACTACCTACCTACTACCTACCTACTACCTACCTACTACCTACCTACTACCTACCTACTACCTACCTACTACCTACCTACTACCTACCTACTACCTACCTACTACCTACCTACTACCTACCTACTACCTACCTACTACCTACCTACTACCTACCTACTACCTACCTACTACCTACCTACTACCTACCTACTACCTACCTACTACCTACCTACTACCTACCTACTACCTACCTACTACCTACCTACTACCTACCTACTACCTACCTACTACCTACCTACTACCTACCTACTACCTACCTACTACCTACCTACTACCTACCTACTACCTACCTACTACCTACCTACTACCTACCTACTACCTACCTACTACCTACCTACTACCTACCTACTACCTACCTACTACCTACCTACTACCTACCTACTACCTACCTACTACCTACCTACTACCTACCTACTACCTACCTACTACCTACCTACGTTAGGAACACACCTACATTGCTTAGACAACAGTGAGTGCTTGTAATTTAATATGAACTTTATACCATAGCAATAAAGCTCAAATTGACTACGTTTTAGTTAGAAATCATTTGTATGGGAAAAAGAAAAGGGCTATTTTTTAGGGTTTTTCCAGCAATAATTCTAATTTTTCTCGCCGTAAAAACCATCCTTGAACTTCAACGAACATTTTAAAAAAAGATTTGGCCAAATTGGTCCAGGCGTTGTTGAGTTATGCGCTTACCAACACATTTTGCGATTCATTTTTATATTATAGAAGATATAAAACTCGTAATAAATATAATTGACTAGCTTTTGCCCGCGACTTATTCCGCGTGAAAGCTGAACCGTGCAATAACGAAATGCATTCCGGAGGTTATCACTCCCGGGCGACAAAATACTGTGTCGAGAAGTGACACAAGGAGATGTTAATCCTCCAAAATTGTTCATCAACGCATTGGAGGTGTGTTTAAGACATTGGACTGTAAAGGACACGGCATAAATATAAATAGCAAGTGTATCTCACACTTGCGATTTGCAAAAATGGCATCATCATTATGGCTGAATCGTTGCAAGATTTGCAACAAATCTTGGGTGACCCAGCTGATTCTTTCTACGCATCGGTGTTCGGAAGAACTTGGATGAAATCAAGCTAATATTCAATGAGCATGTTACTCCGGAACTGGTTGTTGTCAACGACGTTGCTCTCGTTGTTTGAGACTATGTTTTTTACCTTGGGCAAACTTTGCAGTTTCGTAAAAACGACTTTGAAAGGGAAACTAACAGAAGAAAACAGCTAGGCTCAGACGCACTTCGGAATCTAGTCGTCGAGTCTTCTCGTCACCGATACCACAAGGCCTGAAAACTAAAGCCTTCGATCAGGGTATCCTGCCAGTCATGACATACAGAGCCGAGAGGCAACGCACAGTCACAATACGGCTGGTCCACAAGTTTAAAGTCGCTCAGCGGGCTATGGAAAGGGCCATGCTCGGAGTCTCTTTAGGGGATCGAATCCAAAATTAGGTTATCTGACACAGAACCAAAGTAATCGACATAGCCCAGAAGATAAGCAAGCTCTGCCAATGAGCCGGGCATATTAGCCATAGAACCAATGACGCGTTCTTAATTGGCGACCACGAATCTTCAAACGTAGTGTGGGATGTCCTCAGGCTAGGTAAGGTGGCTGGGGAGTTTGTTGCACCGTTTCTTCTTCACAGCAAAAACACTAGGAAGTGGTGAAGGGAGGGTGCTTTTGGGGACTGTCTTTTATGTACTTAATTACGTTCAAAAAGAACTAAGTAATTCTAGTCTATTTTGAATAAATGAGGTTTGAAGTTTGATGATTTTCGCCAGACGGCTGGTAGCAGCGTGATGAGAGAAGCCGAGGACCATGCTCAATAGCGTGTACTTAGAGAGGCCTTTGTCCAGCGGTCGACTACTACGATATTTTATCCAATACTAACTAAACTATGTAAATGTGTGAAATTATAATTGTAATAATGAAATTCGATATAAAACCGAGTAGGTACTTACACACATTTCACGTAATTCTTTTTCATCGCTCTACAGCAACTAATTACTACGGACATGCTTTTTGAATTAAGCATTTCAGTTAATACACAGAAATGTACTTTAGGCGACAATGAGCTGATGTCTAGCGTGTGTACATTACAGGACATGAAATGAAACTGAACATGTTTAACTAGGTTTATTACTTTAACTCTAAACAAACTGTAAGTAAGAATATAATATGCACGGTTGTTTAAAGAAAAAGTAGCACCCATACCTAAGCGTTAATGAAAACTTACCGCGAACAACAATTCGTTTACTGTTTGGTCATTACGGTATTAACCCGGCTAGAGTGTGGCAGGGTATCTCAGACCCTGTCAACTTAACTCGGAAGTAATAATTCCGGGTTACCAACATAAACTTTAATATCTCGGAAACTAAAATTGATAGCTTATTCAAATAAAAATAATGTTCTCGACTATTTAATACTACTTCAATAAAATTAATAAGTAGTATTAAATAGTAAAATAAAGTTTCCGAGATATGAAAGTGTATATTGGTGACCCGGAATCATTGCTTCCAAGTGTATTATTTTATTAATAATAAATAATTTAAATTTAAATATTTTTTATTAAAATAATTTTATTAACTCTCGTTTAATCTTTTAATTTCGCAATCATTCTTGAAGGTAAAGGAGCGCAGGGTGAAATACTGACGTGACAGCGGGTGCCATGCTTAATTTCAGTATATTCAGCCTTAACTTAATCTAACAAAAAAAGATAATTACATGCAGTTATGTATGAGGGTATGGTACTTATATCCTACCATATACTACGTGTAACAATTTTCACGACACTCGCCGAATTAATATTTGGCATATTTATGTTTTGAACTGTTATTATAATGATGCAGGTTTACTTTGGTTTTTCATGAGTTTACACCAAATGTTAAATCTACTTAAAGCTTTAGCGCGCTAAAGGATCATAAGAACGTGGAGATGAGATAAAGGATTTTCCACACAAAATAGTTTTTCTCATAATAAAAGTCTTTTCTACCTAGCTAACCTAAGAAATCTTGAGCACTTAACTTAGGATTAGGTTTACCGTGACTATAAAAAAAAAGTTTCGACTAAGCTTCGGGTAGAGTTAATAACTCCGCTCGCCGAGTGACTAGGCCAAATTCTAAATGTCCATCACCGAATTTGAGAAGCGATGAAACGTAGAATGTGTCGTACACTCTTCTTTGGCTTTAACTATATTTCACTTGTAACGAAATGAAACGAATTTGGACATTCGAACTTGAAGATAACGTGAGGGTAAACGACACATTTCTCGGGTCGGACCTCGAGTTAAGAGGGTATCGGAGGAACGAACGTGTGCGTTCGTATGTTCATGGCATATTATTTACGAAGTAGACAGATCGCGAGGACGAAGGTTTTAGTTTTCTCGTAACCAATTTATATTGGTACTGCTAATATATTTGTAAGACAATGGTGACAATAGTGTTTTTTTGTGTTAAATTAAAAAGTACGCTGAAATCAGGGATAATCATAATAATTACACTCCCCGAAAAAATCTTAACCACAAAAAACGATTCGGTTTTGAAGCACAATCAGGTACACTCTGCTCTACTATCTGATTCTGAGATACAATAACTTAGTTCTAAGTTTTAAAGGATCAAAACAATAGTAAAATATTTAATTACATCAAGTACAAGAAGCTTCTGAACTTTCATTAAATCAGGAAGTATCATGCCACCCACGATACCATGTGAACAAAGATATTGGAAGGACGAAAATAAAACATTTCATATATTAACAGCAACAAAAAAAACTTAATTCATCCTGTTTTCCAGTTTTAAAATAACAAAATAAAAGTCTATTTGTTTCAGCTCGTACTCGCAAAACATTGAAAATACGTATTTATTGTGTAAAGTGGCGTAAAAGCAAAGTGGCCGATGTCACTTTCAATTTATTTTGATAGCGCGTGAAATACGCAATCTTTCATAATATTTCACTTCCAAACGAGAACTAGACGGTTTTTTTCAAGTCTACAAAATCATCATTTTGTAGACTTGAAAATACCAAATAGAATAATGATATTTATGTAAATCGTTACTAAAAGTTTTATCGAAACCGAAAGAGTAATGACACAATTAAATGACTATAATGATGTTAACAATATCACAAAGAGTATGACAGTCATTTAACAGTAGCTAATTAAACTCCTATAGAGTGTACGTACAATGTTCAATGTCTATCTGTATCTGTATTGTAAAACTCTTAGTTGATTGCACTTCTTTCAAACATCTTACCCAAAACAATATCACACTGTTATCCTTCCACTTGCAAAAGAACAAGAATATTTTTCTTTCACTTTTGTCTCGAAAACCATAAATAAGTATGATACCATGACCACTTCGAGCGAAGCAGGGGCGAGTGCCTACTTACCTACCAGAAAGCTTTAATGCAAAATTGGATTTCGCGGTCCATTAATTTTCAATTTGCGTGATTGCAATTTTGGAGGTTTGCTCCTTCCAAAGACGTCTGGATTGGGGACAGAAAATAACAAAAAGGATTTAGGATGAGATTGGAATGAATACATTACAATCCTGCTTCCCGACTTATTTATCTTAGACACGGTTCTGTTTCATTCCGTATAAAGCTTTTAATGCATTCTGTATTTCAATTATACCGTTCATATAGATTTTTACTTTAATAGTTTCATCAGTGAAAGGCTTACACTATAAATCATCAGCTATTTTAAAGTAAAGACTGAGAGTTTCAGAGAAAACTCCGTTATTTATTCAAAGTATTAAGCGCGTTATAACATTAATCACGTAATTATCGCTAAAAGCATCTTCTTTATACTGAAGTCGACAAACTATTTTCGTTCATTTTATATTGAAAAGATCGTAAAGTCAAGTAAATAACTATTAGAAACTTGCAGAAAGAGTACAATAATATACTACTCAAATCAAAATAAGAGCCACTCGTTATTTTCACATTTCAGTGTAATTTAATGAACGTTAAGTAATTAATAAGTAACAAATAATTGATGTTACAAACTCTTCGATATTTAACCTCTTTGGTTTTGTACTTGAGACAAAAACGATGGCCATCATTTAAAAAAAATGAATTTGAAATTTTCTGGTTATTTTGTTTCGATTTTTCTTTATGTGTCGTTTCGATTATCTTTATGGTAATCTGAAATAATCGTTTAACTTTGTTCAGTTAATTTGTTTATGTAACATCTTATGTTAATATGCCACAAGTACGAAGACATATGGACGCAATTACTGCAACTAGAGCCGTTACAATGATCCAAGAAGGAAATTCGCAGCGGTCTGAGACTTTGTATCTGGATTTTTCTCGGAAAGCTATCCAAAATGCTTGGAATTGCTTCTAAGAGACTGGTAGTGTTGCAAGAAGATCTGGTTCGTGTAGAGTTCGCATTACAACTGTTCACGAGGATCGGTACATCCGGTTAAGTGCCCGCCGAGAACGCACAGTGACGGCTCGTAAGTTCGTAAGTTACAAAATCGCCTACGGTTGACAACGGGTTCTCGCGTCAGTGACCAAACGATCCGTAACCGATTGCACGAAGACCAGCAAACTTCAAAACGTCGAGTTGTTCGAATTCCTTTGTCCAGGGCTCAACGTGCAAATCGTTTAAGTTTCTCCCGTCAATATTTAGACTGGGGCATAAACGAGTGGGGCATGATGCTTTTCACCAACGAGTGTAAAGTAAAATTCTTTAATGACGATCGGCGCATTAGAGTATGGAGGCGACGTGTCGAGCGATTTTCTGAAGCCTGCATTCACGAAGTTGACCATTTCGGTGGACCCAATGTAATGATTTGGGGTGAAATCAGCTTACATGGCAAAACTGAACTCGCTATTTTAAATGAAGGTTTCGTAACTGCTCAGTGTGTTACATTGAGGAAGTCATCAGGCCTCATGTGATTCCATTTGCACAGCGAATGGGTCCTGGGTTCGTCCTGATGCAAGCCAATGCCCGTGCACACACAGCTCAAGCGACCCAGTCTGTACTGGAAGGCTCTCACATTCAAGTGTTGCCGTGGCCAGCAAACATTCCGGACTTAAATCCGATCGAGCACATGTGGGACCAATTAAAACGAACGGTTAGAGAGAGTGCGCAAGAGGTCTACAACCAGCAGCAACTGATTCACGCTTTGAAAAGTGCCTGGGAAGAGATCCCAGATGAAAACGTCAGGCATTTGATAGACAGCATGCATTCCAGGCTACAGGAGTGTATAGTCAAAAGAGGAGGGCATACCCGTTATTAAAAAAGAGAAAAAGAAATAAAAAGTGAAGTTTTTTTTAGTTTTTACTGACTTTTTGTTATTTGTGTGTTTTATCCTAAATTGTAATTTTTTATCAAAAGTTAAATAAACATGTTTCTTAATCACTAATTTCAACAGTTACTAGCCTAAACGGTAATCAATAACATTGTTTTAAGTTTACGTAAATTGAACAATGTGTTAATTTTACATTTTTCATGGTATACCTTAAATACCTAGTGGCTCTTATTTTGTTTTGAGTAGTAGGTATATATTCTTTAGCTTCTTTCTTCTTGTGCAACCAAACGTTATCATTGCCAAGGTCTACCTTGTTCTTACTGTTTGTTCATCAACATACGCACTACAACATCATACCAACATAATATAACCATGTTTCTTATTTTATACTAAAAACTAACTTTTAAACATCACTATAATAAGAAACATATGCAAATCAAATAATTATGAACACGTAAAAAATATTTGTGTCCGAGTTCAGTTCAGTAAGAAAAGTCAGATGTTAATTCAAATCATTCACTATTTTCTATTCTTGAACGATTTCAGTCGACTGATCATTTCAATCGTTCAAGGGCGTCTAATGTAAGACGAGGGGAGATATTTCCGCAATTCAAAGACAAAAAGTATGTATGTGTGCAACTGTTTTATATCTCATAGTAGGTATACGGTCGATGTAGTTATGTTCCGAGCCATTTGTTGGAGGGACATTTAAACGGCGAAAAAACGTGACAAGAAAACAGAGCCTTCACATTAAGCCGCCTTTATTGTGCGCCAACGCTTCGTTTTGTTCTGTGTGCAGATTAAAACATGATATTTATGAGATACGAACATAATCTGATTATTAAGACGGCTGTCAATGTAACAAGTGCTGAATAAAATATTGATGAAACTCAAGCCGAATTTAAAGAAGATAATTTCGGATAATACCGTTTAAATTGTTTATTCGAAATGTTTTTTATGACCATGTTAAGCCGATTTCGAATGAATGAAAGAATGATTTAACGATGCGAATACTGTGAATATATGAGCTGTTCAGTGCTCTTTCAACAAGTTGTAATTCTGAAACTCTGGGAAAAGGCTTAGGTTCAGTATACTTTCCACTGCTCTTGCTATACAACTATCTGAAGAGAAAAATCACTCACCTGTATTTTTGCGAATTTTTGTTGAGCATAAGCGCATTACGTCGTCGTTTTTGCTTCGATTTATGCAGAACTCAGTTATGGAAAAATCAGAACTCGCAATGGTAGATACCTAAAGAGAACAAGGTATTTAAGTGCTATTAAAAATATACAACAATTTATAATAGTATTATTTATGGAAAGTATAAAAATACGGTATGTGAATAAATAAATAAAATCGATGAAAAAATTGAGGAGATACACACTTTCGAAGTGAACGGTTATTCAATAGAGCGATGTCAAGTCACTTTAAAGTGTTTAAGGTATGACGTCATAAGGTAGGTAGTGTTGTCTCTGTTTTGTGAATAATTTTAAATCATTTATAACTTGGGCATTTTATTAAATATTTCATTAGTTTTTATTGATGCTTCTCATTTTTGAAAAATGGAGATTTATAATAAAAAAAAAAACATTGTCAAATACTCAGCACTAAATCCCCATGTAATAGCAAAGTTGTAGATAGACTTGTTGTACTTAAAGAATAGCACTACCCCATCTCTTCCCGTGAGTGTCGTAAAAGGCGACTAAGGGATTATCTAGAGGATGGGCAGCAGCTTTCTCTGAGTACCTTAACAACCATATTGCGATCGCAAACCCGCCTGCCAAGCGTAGCGATTACCGCAAACCCCCCTCCCCCCCCCCCTTTTGGGGAGGCCTATGTCCAGCAGTGGACGTCTTTCGGCTGAATGATGATGATAATAGCTTGTTGTTGAAAAATGTTAACATTTCTGAAAAATCATATACTCAAGTATTATACTTATCTTCAAATTCACTATTTTACATTAGGGTTTGTCTAAATTGTTTTGTTATATTTTTGTGTACAATAAAAAATAAAAATATTTTTTTTACGATTTAATTCCGTTTTAAAAAATAGTCACTAAAAGGTCAATAAGATCACTGTGTCATACCTAAAATATGTAGTAATAAAATGTAATACACTCGTAAATGTATGAAGATGGTCAAGATAATATTCGTAATAAATCGATGGCCAAGTTAAATCGTTCATTAGGTCCTGTAATACAAATGGGATTCCAACATTGCCAAAATTCTAGTAATGAAAAGTATAGAGATCCCTTGATCAAATGTTCGCGTGGGAATTCGTGTGAATAAAAGAAACAGCAGTCAAGTGCGAATCGTGATGTTAGTGATAAGTGTTTCAGGATGTTCACATAGCAACCATGTTGAACTAAAAAGTCTTCAAAAAGTACAAGATGTACAGATGTGTCTCGCAGAAAACAATGTAAAATTCATATTTTTGATCTATAAAATTAATGGGAAATGGTATACTAATCCGTAGGCCTCTTAAATTATCACTGATGACTGTTTTAAAGCAAGAGTTAAAACTTCTCTATTCGATTATTTTAATTCCATACAAAAAAAATACTGCATTTACATTTAAAAATCGACGTCTATAATTTAGTTGCGGATTAAGAAAATGGAGCCGCCAATCCGTGACCCCAAATTTTAATACGACCTAAAATGAAAACATAGCCAGTTTGATTTTAGCGTATTTTTTGTGAAATCTTTGAACAGCAATTTCTCTAAACTGTTGACTTTTAGGAAAAGTCTTAGAACAAAAACTATTCAATTATAGGTACTATAATACCCTTAAGGATTTGTAGGTGCCCTATTTCCAACTACCCTTTCATAGTAATTTGTTCTAAGCTCTGAAAATTTTCAGTAAAGATCCCAAATCTCCAGTTTAATTTTTTTTTCTCGGTACCTATTTAGCCCATTGGGGTGTTTTTAGTGGCATGCGGATTTCGTCACGCACGCGTGTTTGACCCGCATGCGTAGCACTTGAATTTCGCCTATACACGTATTTATTATGATGCGTGATCCAAGCACGAAAAGATGAACTGCGAGCGCCACGCATGCGGGTCAAACCCGTGTGCGTGACGAAATCCGCATGACAATAAAAATACCCTCCTTTTTGTGTAATGCGGGTTCGTGCCCGCGTGCGTGCCCCACCCGCATGTGTGGCGCTCGCAGTTCACCTTTTCATGCGTCTTTCACGCATCACAATAAACAAATGTATGAAAAGGTGAAATTCAGGTGCCACGGTTGCGGGTGAGGCACGAACCCGCTTGACAGGAAAAACTCCCTTAGTATTATTTTCGTTCTTAGAATTCTGACACACCTGACAGGTTAACATATACAGGGTGTTAACGAATTCGTGTAATTCCTTAAAACCACCATGATCTACTACTGGTGTAGACAGGCCCCGCACGGGATTTAACTTGATTAAAAATAAAAATAAAATAAAACTTTTTTTTTTTCATGCGGCTTTGTTACCGATCGTATCTAAACCACCTAATAAGGATTCAGAAAAAAAAAAAATATTTGTGTGAACATTTCGATGCCACGCATAAATTAATGAAAGTACGGCGACACGGCTGGCAGCAACGACTAACGCGATATCGCTTTTTGCAGTCAGATAACTCAAGGCTCTAAAAAGACTCAGAAATTGAAAACCAAAAAATTTTTTTTGATTTTTTTTTGTTCGATTTCGAAAATTCTCATTTAGGGTTAATCTGTGTCACCAGTAGATCACGCGGTTTGAAGGAATTACACGATTTCGTTAACACCCTGTATACTACACTACTACATTAAATTATTTTCTCTAACACGTGTCTGTACTACGCACTTGACCTTTAAGAAGGACGTCACATCACTCAATATGGACTGTATAAAACATGTCCATCGTGTCCTCTTTCGACACTCCCACTCATATTCACTCGATATCCCTTTCGTTAATCGACTTTCATCCATCCTTTCCACATGAACAACTCTCTGAAGCGTTACCTTTTCAACTTTAGTTACCATGTGTTTTTCAAACCATAGTCTTAACTTAATACGGCAGCTTTTAATATAGATTCAAAAATATTTGTTTTGCCAACTTAGTTTCGTTTTTCAGGCGTTGCAAAAATATAAGACTGTTAAGAAAAATGTATATAAATACTAAGAAGTAGATCGCCTTATGAAATTTTGTTTGTTAAATAATGTTCCATTGTGTATTTACATCTTTATTTATTTCAATAGTGGAAGCAGAGTACGTGTCTAACCACCTTTGAGCAAACCAGGACCTAATGGTTAACCGCCTCTCGGTTAACCATTAGGTTCATCAGTTAAAGTATTAGTGGTTGAAGAAATTATAATACATTCATAAGGACTGTATGTCCTTACATTTTAATAAAAGTCACATCTTGACCAAATAATTATCACTACTTAAGTATGAACTATTTCTGTACACATCGCTGCTCTAGCTACATAATTATTTGTCACTGACCCGACAGACGCCATCCTGTCCAAATTTCTTTCCACGACCATCTAACGAACAAAACAAAAAAAAGAATTACGCATTACGCCTTCGTTCAAATCGTGAATTATGGTCTTGAGTTCATACAAAAATCGCATAGAAAAAATTACTGTCAGTTTTTTTCCGAATTTACCAATTTTCCAAGCAAATTTTCCAAATTTTCTTTTGATAAAAACTTATTTCAGTCCAGCCGTTCTCAAGTAATACGCTTACCAGCAAACAGCATTCTATTTTCATTTTCATGTAAAATGATTTTTATTTTAGTTTTTTTCAAAAATTCTTCGTCCCTGCTTTAGTTACGAACTCAGAAAGCGGAGCTTCTAATTTGTGACCCCAAATATGACCTAGAATGTAAACGCAGCTGATCACACCTGAGGATAGTTACATTTTAGCATATTTTTTATGTAATTTTTGTACAGCAATTTCTCTTAAACTATTGACTTTTGTGGAAAGTCGTAGAACAAAGTTATTCATTATTATGGGTACTTTAACACCCTTTCGGATTAGTACCCCCTTTCTGACTAACCTTGTATACAGGATGTTAACGAAATCGTGTAATTCCTTCAAACCGCGTGATCTACTACTGGTGACACAGATTAATCCTAAATGGGAATTTTCGAAAAACCTCAAAAAAAATATTCAAAAAAAAAATTTGGTTTTCAATTTCTGAGTCTTTTTAGAGCCTTGAGTTATCTGACTGCAAAGAGCGATATCGCGTTCGTCATTCCTGCCAGCCGTGTCAACGTACTTTTATTAATTTATGCGTGGCATCGAAATGTTCACATGAATCAAATTATTTTTTTGCAAAAAAAAAATCTTATTTTTTTACTGAATCCTTATTAGGTGGTTTAGATATATGATCAGTAACAAAGCCGCATGAAAAAAAAAGAATTTTATTTTTTTATTTTTAATCAAGCTACATCCCGTGCGGGACCTGTCTACATCAGTAGTAGATCATGTGATTTTAAGGAATTACACGAATTCGTTAACACCCACCCATACCTAGATTGAACATCGCAGTATTTTATCAAAACAACGAACTAAAGAAAAGGCAGTCGTCTCGCTTCTAAAGACGTGATCACCTTGTTCCAAAACATGTCGCAGTCATCCGAACAGGTGTACCAACTGCGGAACATAAGCTACTTTTCTTTTGTCCGGGTCATCACTGTCTCACACAGATCGCTTGTTGGAGGTCCACTACGAAAGTTAAAACGATTTATTTTCCGTTTGGAGCTAAAACGATTTTAGATTAAAAACAATTGTAACGTTTGTTGCATCTGTGTTTCACGACACTTCTAGAATAATAAAATGTCATAATCTCTTTTTATTATTTTAAGAACAAGTCTGCCGTGCAGGCCCTAAAACGCAGTAACAGGTTTTTTCACGTTTTTGAGTTGAATATTGAACCTTGACGGTCATGCTATAAGGAACACAGTGATATTGCCGGTTTTTAGTTGGGATGTTCTAAACGGTTAAAAAGACGAATTATTGAAAGCAGTAACTTACGTTTGCAGGTCTAAATATGTCATAAGACTAACTAAAATACAGTAACAGCTGTTACGTCTACCACGACCCGTCACTTTACCTATTTAAATGCAGTAAATATCTTTATTACCACTAAAAATCTGTATTCTACACTCAAACAAATATTGACGCATATAAATTAAAACGCAGTAAGTAGTTTTTGTACCAAAAGTATTAATACTGCATGGTTGATCACTAATTTATTTCAGGCGAACTACTGATTAAAACGCAGCAAAGTACTTGCATGTGGTATTTTATTTAGTCTTATTCAAGTAGGTTCTTAGAGTGAAAACCAACTAAAGTGCAGCAAAATTAAAATTCTTTCTTTTACTGCTTTTACTTTAATCGCAAAACACGTTCGAGTATGAATGCTACTGTTTAAATTGCAGTATGATCATTATTTACTGCAGTATAGTTGGTATTATTTTAAAGGTGAAAATAACTTAATGCTAATTAAATAGCAGTATGAGTAGCTGTTACTGCATTATAATTGGTAACTTGAACAATGCTACTTCATTCCACTGCAATCGAGACCATATTTTACTGCGTTCTAGTTGGGATCTGTCGCTCTCTCTGGGTCAATCAGTCGTGTCGAACGCTGCCGCGGAAGAAAGACGTTTGCGTCCGCGTCGTGCCGGTGGTGTAGGTAGTGAATAATGCCGTGCAGGCCCTAAAGTGCAGTATGAGAGAAAAAGCGGTTTCGAGTAAATCGCGAAAAACTTTTTAACGCTGTTTTTTTATATTATTCTTTTGTATGGTGGATATTTTTATTGCCACGAGGACTACCTGAAAACAAAGATTATATCTACGAATAGAAATATGAATTTAGTTTATTAAGTTCTAAATAAAACGTTTTTTTCCAAAATCATGGCAGTTACTGCACGCAAAAAGGTACACGTATGCAGATTAAAATGCTGTAAAAATACTTGATACTGCAAAATCTTTGATTTATTTGCTACTTTGCAGAGTAATTTGCAGCATACTTAATACCTTTTTTACTGCATTTTAATTTGTATCTTGAACTAATTGCACGTGTAGTATGTAACAAATCTTCCAACTTACGAATTATGTCCCAGGTAGGAATTTACAGAATAAAACAATTTTATGTATGGAATAATAATAACGTTTATTTTTTAACAATTTCTGCTAATATTGTTACTTATCTTTAGGCGTTTCGAGCACATGCGGCTATAAATATACTTAAGAAACAATATTAAATAGTAAGAAACTTTTTGCTTTCGCAAGAAACATGAGATCTTTTACTTAAATGGCACATGGTTTATACCTATCTAAAAATAAATCACAAAAATCTTAGGTATCAAAATAACATAAAATAAATGCTCAACATTCGGTTCATGTTTACAAGGCATGCATAATCATAAAAATAATAAAATAGGGTTTATGATACGCGTATCATTTACTCGGTATTATTAGGTAGCTTTGGACGACCGAGCTTGGGAACAAGCTACGCTCCCCATCCGTTTTGGGGGCCTCGGCGTCCGCAAAATGACCAGTATAAGTCTACCGACATTCCTATCCTTGGTTCACAGTACTGAAAAATTAACCAGGAATATCTTAGCCAACTCACTGGTTAATTTTGAGGTAACGTGCTTGACCGAGGCTTTGAATGCTTGGAAAATCGCTTGCCCGAATACGGATCCGCCCATCAACCCATTTTCCCAGAGACAGTGGGATGAGCCGCTCTGCGTTGGGATACGGAATCAACTTATAAATACGTCAATTACAACCACTGAGCGTGCTCGCCTGCTGGCTGTGGGTGAATGGGAGTCGGGCCTATGGCTTCAGGCACTTCCGTCGCCCAACATATAATAGGTACTATGTTGGACGACACTACTTTCCGGATCGCTACATGCCTTCGTTTGGGTGCTCCATGCGGTGCTCCGCATCGCTGCCATTGCGGTGAAGCCGTCGACAGCCTCGGACACCACGGCTTGTCTTGCAGCAGGAGTGCAGGTCGTATAGCACGGCACGCCAACTTAAATGATATTATCCGTCGTGCTCTTGTCACCGCCGGCGTTCCAGCTGTATTAGAACCCAATGGCTTGGCACGTGACGATGGTAAGAGACCAGATGGCATGTCATTGGTACCATGGAAGATGGGTAGGCCTCTGGTATGGGACGCAACGTGCGTCGATACCCTTGCACCATCCCACCTTCCTAGCTCGGCAGGCTGTGCTGGCGCTGCTGCTGCAGCTGCGGAGGCCCTCAAGCGGCGAAAATATAATAACTTCATCAGTAACTATATTTTAGAGCCGTTTGGGGTCGAAACACTCGGGTCGTGGGGTCCGAGTGCCCGACTTCTATATAGAGAGGTAGCAAGGCGGCTGGTCGACGCTTCCCGTGACCCGAAGGCTGGCCTCTACTTTGGCCAAAGGATTAGCATTGCCATACAACGTGGCAATGCTGCCAGCCTTCTGGGCACGCTACCAGTGGACAGCGATGCGGAGGAATATTTCGATGCCCTATTTTAGTTTATAGTTTTATTCGGATATATTTTTCGTTATTTGTATATTTTTGTTTGTAATTATGTAAATGTGTGTAAATAACTTTGTATTCTCTTAGGTAGGTAGGTACCAAAAACAAAAGATATAAGTAAATAACAAAACACGAATGTATCAAAAAAACCATAAGTCCTCAACATTACCCGTTTTATAAGACGGGTATTTAGTCTGAACGGCCCAAAGCGAATGGACCGCGGGCCATTCGACCGTAAACAAAAATCGTCTGCGTTTCAAAGGACCGGGTGATAAAAAGTACATCAAGTACCTACATTCGGGTGCAAAAGTTAAAATAAAGGGTCATTGTTAAGTCGTGCCAACCGGTTATGAAGATAATGAAAATTCAAAATCATTTTATCACCGGTCCTTTGGAACGTAGACGATTTTTGGTTACGGTCGAATGGCCCGCGGTCCATTCGCTTTGGGCCGTTCAGACTAAATACCCGTCATATAAAACGGGTAATGTTGAGGACTTATGGTTTTTTTGATACATTCGTGTTTTTGTTATTTACTTATATCTTTTGTTTTTGGTACCTATCTACCTAATAATACCGAGTAAATGATACGCGTATCATATACCCTATTTTATTATTTTTATGATTATGCATGCCTTGTAAACATGAACCGAATGTTGAGCATTTATTTTATGTTATTTTGATACCTAAGATTTTTGTGATTTATTTTTAGATAGGTATAAACCATGTGCCATTTAAGTAAAAGATCTCATGTTTCTTGCGAAAGCAAAAAGTTTCTTACTATTTAATATTGTTTCTTAAGTATATTTATAGCCGCATGTGCTCGAAACGCCTAAAGATAAGTAACAATATTAGCAGAAATTGTTAAAAAATAAACGTTATTATTATTCCATACATAAAATTGTTTTATTCTGTAAATTCCTACCTGGGACATAATTCGTAAGTTGGAAGATTTGTTACATACTACACGTGCAATTAGTTCAAGATACAAATTAAAATGCAGTAAAAAAGGTATTATGCTGCAAATTACTCTGCAAAGTAGCAAATAAATCAAAGATTTTGCAGTATCAAGTATTTTTACCGCATTTTAATCTGCATACGTGTACCTTTTTGCGTGCAGTAACTGCCATGATTTTGGAAAAAAACGTTTTATTTAGAACTTAATAAACTAAATTCATATTTCTATTCGTAGATATAATCTTTGTTTTCAGGTAGTCCTCGTGGCAATAAAAATATCCACCATACAAATGAATAATATAAAAAAAAACAGCGTCAAAAAGTTTTTCGCGATTTACTCGAAACCGCTTTTTCTCTCATACTGCACTTTAGGGCCTGCACGGCAGAAGTATTTAATTGTATTAATATGTTAGTCTTAAATATTATTATAAAAGCAAAAATTATGTCCATCTCTCTGTACCCATATTTTAGCAAAATAAAGAAATAATGTATTTTGCTATTATATACATTGCAATAACTGAGTTTTCTTCTTCAGAGGTTAATTTTATTTACAACAGCGATGCAAGTTACGGGTCATGTCATGTCTTTTAAATTAATTACAGTTGAGTGAGCTCCAATGACATTATTTTGAATGTGAATCTGCTATCGTCTAAACCCCACAAACTTAGATTAAATCAATTATACGTACTTTAATAGGTTAATTATAATAATCAGGACAATGTGGAATAAGGGCAAGACTGAATGAATTAATAAATAATTAAGTGAATAAATATAAATCAATAGGGGTGCATGAAAAGGGTTACGTATCATAATCCCTAAGTTTATTCTAACTATTTTCAAGATAACTACGGTCAAAAGACCTACCGTTTAAAATATCTAAAGATCGTTTCACCAAATTTTGTAATAACTAATGGACAAAATCCATAAAGGAGAATTCATCTACGGTTTATTCAACTACAATTAATTCACCTAAGGTTGATTAACCCTTAACCACTGACGTACGTCTGAGAGACGTAGGGACGCACTTTAAACCATTATAACTTTTAGTGTCGTACGCGCACAAACTTGGCCTTCCCTGTACCTTTCTAGGATCCTGTGAGGCACGCGAAGCGGGGGCGAGGGCATGTGTGGTGCGCCTCTATCAGGTAAATATTGACTTCATAACGTCTGTGAGACGTAGCGTCAGTGTTAATGTCAGTTTTTATGTTTTGGGTTAGTTTTTGTTTTAGGGCTTAAAAGGCGTAAAATGGCTTCTAATAAACGCCGTTCAACTGTTGGATGCTTTTCATCAAAGAAACAGCCTCGAATCAAGTTCACCAGTCAAAATTTTTAGAGTTTTGTAATGGAAAACTGTACTTTTTCGGAGTCCAACGATTTATCAGCTGTGAGCATGAGATGAGAAGCACCAGAGTCTGCAATTAATCTGAAGAGTTATTAGAGATTTTGGATTTGTATTTTTGATACTTCTTAATACAAATTCATATTCTAGAGATAATTTCATTTTATAATTCTCCGAAAGGCAGCGTTGTTTTCAGTGTTCAAAACCTGCTTATAACACATGCCGTCAAAAAGGCGTTTATAATATTATAAAGTGCCATTTTCCCATTATAATTTTATGATCATTATATATATTTTAAAGTGTTATCAGTTTTGTATTAAAAATAGACTGATAAGTTTAGTTTATAAGTCATAAGAAGAGAGGCTATTTTTGTTACAGTTGATTTTTTGAAGTTTTTGATTTTGATATAAAAATAAATACTTAAAGTGCCGGTATTGCTTTATCTATGTTTATTAGATACCCAAGATATTAAACTAACAATTTATAAACAAAAAAAAAACTATATCATAATCCAATAACTGATTAGGGGCATTTAATTAAAGCATACGTCTCATAGACGTATGTCAGTGTTAATGTAAGTAAATACACGTCAGTGGTTAAGGGTTAAACTAACGGACAATTCACCTACTGTTGATTTATCTGTGGTCTTGTGTTTGATTTACTGGTCATGTTGTATATGTGAAAACATTTCTGCGAGCAACTTGGAAGTAGCGCTCGCCGGCCGCTGCCGCGGCATCGCTCGCTTCGCTCGCTCGGTTCGCGCGCTGTTGGTCACAGTTCTAACCTAACCTACTTCACTCAGTTCAAAATGACGAATCATACAATCTGCCGCAGAAATGTTTTTACCATTGTCTAATAATCTAGTCGCAGGCGCACCCCGACACGGATAGGTTAGGTCCGAAGGGGATGATGGGGTTAGAGTGAGCGAGCGAAGCGAGCGAACGAAGCCCCCGTTATCCCCTTCGTGTTAGGTTACTTCAAACCCTGCAGACAGAAATAGGAGCCCCGCGCAGCGGGGCTCCGTCGACTCTGCTTTGGAACCTCAAACAACCTTACAAACATCCCCTTAAGTTTTTATTGTGAAAATGAAAGTAGGTGACGAATAATCGTTTCATGAATAGGCCTTGAAGGTGTATAAAAATAGTGTATGCAGTCGGCGCGGCGCCGGCAGCCAGTTTGGTAACCGGCGCCGGTAACCAAACTGGCTGCCGGCGCCGACACTCGTAATGACAACCGGCGCCGGCAGCGGAGGCACTCCCTAAGAAAACACAAAAATCGTTGAATCATAGTTTATTTACATATGATCAGATCATTAAGTTGAAGCGTCCATTAGGTATTTCATACATAGTTGAAATATCCAATATCTTAAAAAATCATTACATTAATCGTTCGTTAGTGCAATTAATTTTAGTTTAATCAAGATTAAGTAAGTTAAACTGTAGTTGAGTCGACCAATATGCGTTATGAACATATGTGAATCAACCGTAGTTATCTTGAAAAAAGTTAGAATAAACTTAGGTATTACAATACGTAACCATGAAAAGAGCCTCCACGAGTGACGATACTTAAGTATGTCCGGCGCACCCTGGGCAGTCAGCCCCGCTACCAACCTTGCTGACTGGCTAATATTTTCACCACACCATGAGCTGTTTTCATATAGCTCTTGCTGACACGAAAGAAGAAGAATCAATAAAACACTTTATACCGGATTATCTTCTTTTTTACCAGATTGTCTATTACTTTTCGCATTATCAAATCTTATATTTAGTGAACACTTTCCGTTTCTCGAAAATTTTTGGTACACATCGTTCTTTTATTAATAACTTTACTAGCTTTCGCCCGCGGCTTTGCTCGCGTTAATTTAGAATTTGACAATCAACGCTTAACACACTACTAAAGTTTCTTTATTAACATAATTCAATCATGATTCGAAAGACACGTGGCGCCATCTATAAACGTTATTGTTGTTTTCCTCGGAACAGTACTTTTTTTCGGGATGAAATGTACCCTATGTCCGTTTCTGTACACCTGACAACGTATATGCAAAATTTCAGGATGATCGGTTCAGTGGTTTAGGCGTGAAAAGGTAACAAACAAACAAACTTACATTCGCATTTATAATGTTAGTAAGGATAAAAGATGTATAACTAAAGCTGCGAGTGAAAAGAACAAATTTTCAAATCAATCTAATACGCAAAAAAATTAACCGCGAATGAAACGGTTAAACTTAAATACTGAGTAATGGTATCGATTATGTTACATACCAACTAAGCTTAACTAAAAATATTTCTATCTGTAACTAAAAGGCAAAACAAGAAAGCGACGGATCATTTATAGAGCTTTCTATTAAGAAATTATTACTTGTTGAAAATCACCATGTTTTTAAACTGTCAGTGAAGTTCTAACAGTGCGGAAGTCAAAAATGGCTTACTTCACAAGAGAGTGAAAAAACTATTTAAAACAAGCGTAACCTACGCTGAATGCAATATTGTTTTTAATTATCATTACAATTGAACTCTTTGATGATTTAAACCTTTGAAAATCCTAATAACTCTTTTTCATTTCAAGTAATATTGTGACTCTCGCAGTGTTAAATCTCAAAACAGTCACAAAATGACTTACGCACTGTTAAAAATTTACTGACGATGCATATTACCTGTGTTCACAAGCGCGACTACTCAGCCTGAGGTCCTGAGCTCGATCACCAGTTTAGGCAATGTGTTATTGAATTTTTCCGTGTGATATTTCTGAAAAGCAGCCAGGAGTCTTGTGTGTGTCCGGTTGACGGCAATAGGCTCGCACCCTATTGCATGGGACTTATACATTACGGCGAAATGAGATTGTTCGATACACTTCTGACCAACCCTTCGGGGAATACGGGCGTGATGTTATGTTAGTAGTGTAGTCTAAATTTGTTTGGAAATTGTTCAACCTAATTTGACAGCTCTAATATGTTTCCATCCCTTTCTTATTTTATCTGTAAGAAAAGGATAGCAACAATATCTTAGTTAAGTTTAGTCTGTACTCAACCGAATCGAATCCAATCCTGCCTACAAATACAATATTACAGAAACATGAGCATTATTACGAAACTTTGTACGTTGACCAATGTCAACAGGCTTATTGCTTTCAGTCGACCGCGCCCGACTCTATAACTCACATAAAACGTTATCAGTGGCTAGGGACAGGAATTTACATTAAATTTTGATTTGAATATAAAATGGGGTGCATGAAAAGAGCCTCCACGAGCGACGATACTTAAGTACGTCCGGCGCACCCTGGGCAGTCAGCCTCGCTACCAACCTTGCTGACTGGCTAATCTTTTCACCACAGCATGAGCTATTTTCGTATAGCTTGTGCTGACACTGTAGTATCACCTTCATAGTCATTCACCTACCTACTGGCCATTTTTATAATTTATACTTTTTTTTGATTGGTGACAGATAGGAATTTAAATTAGACTTGACTTTTAGACTTTGGATTGTTTTTTTGACACGATGGTGATGTTTTTCTGATACAATATATTTTCTATTTATGTTACGTTGATATAAATATTATAAATTCAATCTGCTGACTGTTTAATTATGTGGCATGCCACAGCAACCCACCTTGGAGCACAATATTTGCCTGGGGGAGTCCGTTTCTACACCGTGAGACAGTAGTCAGGGGTAAGGCAGTTCTAATCTTATCCCTGGTTGATGAAGCAATAGGCTAATGAGGAAAAGCTATTGTGGATTATGCACGCAGCCGAGTCTGCGTCTCGGCGATCGAGTCCGAGTGGTTAGCCCATGTGGCAATTGTGATACGCGCTTGCTGCCGCCGGATTCTGTCAAGTGGCTGTGTGGCCCATTGGCGAGCGCCGTGGCTTCAGGAGGGATCTCGCTGACTGCTGCAAGGGACGTGACGCTGTCCTGTCTCTTTTCTCTAACCATTTTTATTATTGTTGTTATGTACTAGCTATGGAATGCCCTACACATTCTGTACAACTGGTGTAGCAGACGTGCTCTCAGGAGATCCTAGGGCCGTCTGTTACATTACAACACGAGAGAAGAAGAAAATATATATAAAATGGGTAAAGGGTGTAAACGAATTCGTGTAATTCCTCCAAACCGCGTGTTTTCTTTGTGACACAGATTAACCAAGCACTAGTTTTTTTCAGGTAAAAAAAAAGTAAAAAAAACTGTTATTCTCTTTTTTTTTATTACTTAACAAGGTCTAAGATGGAGCACACGAATCCAAGTAACAGAGATATAGAAGGATTCCCCTATAACCCTCTGGCTCTCACATACACACGACGGAACCCAGTACACTGCTTGGCGCCGGACTTTAATGTGAGGGTGATATCTAGCCAGGCGGACCGTATAGATCCTGGTAGGATCAAGCACACTTTATGACTCATTTTAGCACCCCGAGTTAACTGATTGCATGGACCGATATCGCGTATAAGCCTTCTTCGCTTCTTTCACACGGCAGTCCAGTTTTGCAGGACCAGCTTTTTAGTGTATCCTGCAAAACTGGACGCAGTGTTCACATGGTAGTTCAGTTTTGCAGCTGGTCCCGCAAAAAGCTGGTCCGAAGGTCCCGAAGCCGTGTGTATACTGCCATTGAAATATATGTGTGATTAAACGGGATTCCGCTTTTTACTTGACGACGAATCCAGTTTCTAGTGACAAAACCGAATGGCACAATTCGACCGGATCGGTTTTTTGCAGGATCCCACATGCGGGATACTCGTGTAAACGCTAGCATATAAACACATTCGCCATCAAACGGGATCCTGCAGAAAACGGGATCCTGCAAAAAACTGGACAGCCGTGTGGAAGGGGCGTTAGTCATGCCCGCCAGCTACGTTGCCATGCTTTCATTCATTTATGCATGACATCTAAATGTTTTATCACAAAAAAATATTTTTTTGCAAAGAAACTGTTTGCTTGTTTTTTTATCGAGGCTTTATTATATAGGATAGATACGATAACTTACCCATACGGTTTTTTTTAATTTTTTTACTCCCTAACTCGTGCGGTTTTAATCCATACCAGTAATAGATCATGTGGTTTTAAGGAATTACATGAATTCGTTTACAGCCTGCATGTCACCCACAAATATTTGTGTGTAGGCACTTATGACGACATAGACTCCACTTGTCGATACCAATAACAGGTAAAATGGTGATTCAAAAATGAAACGCGATGTTGATGCCAATAACAGGTAAAATGGTGATTCAAAAATGGAACGCGGCGTTGGTTTCGATCACTTTTGTCAGACAAATTGAACACAACATCGAAGCCGCGGTAAGTTCAATATAAAATGAAACTAAATAAATATATGTTTTTACTCAATAGCCTTTCAGGTTTAAAATTTTCTGTATTCACCGAAATTGTATAAATTATACGGGGAAAAACAGTTTTATCATGGATAAGAAACAAAACAAAATGATAACAGTAAGAGTATTCAAAGAATGGCTTTTATGTTAACTTAAACAAAGAAAGACGAGTTTGTACATACCTTGTTCAAATTCGTATTTTAAACAAATAAATATATATATGTATAAATCAGCCTTGTCGCGCTTAGCGGGTTAAGGGTGGCTTGAGGAGTCAACCCTTAACGAACATGTGCACATAAAACCAGAAAATCTACGAAGAAGTTTAGCAGGCGTGACTTACAGAAGAATAATGAAAACACTTTTAACCATGCAATTAATATATTTTCCAAGAATTAAATAAATAGTTCACAGGGCGTGGTTCTAGACGATACGATACGAGGAGTTCAGGGTTTTCAGGTGTAGGTTGACTTATCTGGCGGCTGCTGAGGCGCGAGAGAGGACGAACTGTTTTTTTTTTCTTTCGTACTTCTATAGATAGTCCTTGGGGACCGTTTCTACGTAACCGGGCAGTTATTGGCGAGACCTGAAGGGTCTCCAGCCCATGGGGGGGAAGTAAAATACTTAACCTATGCTAACTACTTGTACTACACTAACATCATGACTACCTGCAACAACAGCACTAAGGGGGGGGGGGGGGAGACAGGACGAACTGCAGCGAGCCGGCCCTTTTATAGGCGCACCCTGCCAGTCGCCACCACTACCACCGTCACAGCCTGTCCCACTGCAAGACAAAAGCCTCTTCTCATACAAAGTAGGAACGAACATTACCACCGCGCTGCTGCTTGGCGATTTCTTCAGTCCTGGTTTTCTCGCGATGTATTCCTTCATCGTATGTCAGTGGCGTCTTATATTAACTAAGAAAGTACATATGACATTGAAAAAGTCACATTGGTACATACCTGGGTTTCAACCTGCAAACCGGTGCTCGACAAACGGGTGTGTAGCCAACCACACCAACATTAAATAAATAATAATTTTCTTAGTAAATTGTACCTTCGAAGGGATACCTAATTTCAGCAAAACAACGCTTTATTCAACTTAAGTTTGACACTAGCATAACTTGAAATACCACATGAAACCTATCAAATAATTAATACACCATTACCAGAGATCGGAATAGGAAGAGTATATTTACCTAAACTTCGAGGAAGGAAGTAACATAGGGTGGATAATACCTCCTCTAAAATCCCGGAATGATTATAATGACGTTTTAATCCCGGGAATTAAACATCACGAATTACTTATTGAACTTTATTTATAGTTACAAATTATTGATTTGAATCATCATATAAATTTTTTTAGGGTTCCGTACTATGTAAAATGTAAAACAATGTATGTAATATGTAAAAGAAAGATCTTTAATTTAATACTTTTAGTATGGAAACATTTTTTTAAATATTATTCTTCAAATAAATAATTTGTAACTATAAATAAAGTCCAATAAATAATTCGTGATTTTTAAATCCCGGAATTAAAACGTCATTATAATTATTGCGGGATTTTAGAGGAGGTATTATCCACTCTATGTTACTTCCTTCCTCAAAGTTTAGGTAAATATACTCTACCTATTCTGATCTCTGAACATTACACTATGCAAATTCACATCTCAAGTTCCTATCTCAGAGAGCAGACGCGAACTCAAAACACTCGATTCGTGACAACTACATGATACTGCATGTAATTGAGCCACAGAAATGCATTTCGGAGTCGGGGCACCCAAGTGTATCTCAGGCGTGCAGGTTTATGGCGACAGTCGTAAAATCCGATTATTAGAGAGTTTGATAATGAGGTTTTGATGGTAAATGTTTTGTTTATTATTAGAAAATCGAAATTCAGCATGTTAACTAACGAAAGGCGTTCCCGTTAACAAGCAATACTATTGGTATGTCTACACCAGTGCACTTTCATGATCATCTTGCGCTTTCAACTTTCAATTCCTCTTTCACTCGCATGCAATATTGATTGCCATAAGATGCATGCAGCTTATCGTCTACACCGGTGCGCCTCGGTCAGTCGCACCGGTGACTCAGGGCGTCACGCGTCGCGTTGTGCCACGGGGGCTTCACTGCGAAGAAAAAATTTCGACCGTCGTCTCTATGGCTCTTTATTAGACTCTGACAACTACCTCATCCCCTCTGACTCATACTTCGCCCCTTTGACGCCTTCTGACGCCATCTTGATGCTATGACGTCTTTTTTATCTCTATTCTATGAAGTCTATGGACTGATTTGCCAAACAAAACAACAAAATGTATTAATTTACGTTTTTAGCGTATCCTCTAAATATTCTTACTGTAAAATACCTTGAAAAGCCGCAATTATGTGCAATAAGTGATGTACTGTGGGTTGTCAGAGAAGTGGAAAGGCCGTCATGTTTTTTGAAACAGGATTCTTGTGCATAAAGTGCATCAAGTTGGAACATTCACAGGGCTTGACTTTCCAACAACTGCAACAACTTAATTTTCAATGCAGTCCTGCATCAAGAGTTTTCAATGCCGGAAGGACTACCAATAGCTCGGTGATCAAGGCTCGGTCTTTCAATCATCAATGAAAAGTCTGCTGGAGGACGAAGGAGTGACCAAACTGGTGCTAGTGAAATAATTGGTGGTGAGTGCTACCTACTAATGTGTGTAAGAGTGAATAATAAACTACAACCAACCATTATTTGTATTTTTAACTAAAAGTCTTAATAATTGAACTTATACTTAAATAAAGTTCAAGATGCAATTATGTGTGAATAAGAAGCATGTGCAGGAACATAATTATGTAAAATACTGTACATCATGGAAAAAACATAATTAATTAATCTTTTTTCTTCTTCCAGATGATGTCATTGTAATGAATGGTGATTCATTAAATATAATCTACGCCCCACCTTACCGGATAAAAGGAATTCGAAATAATTTCCTCACAAATAATGTAAAACATAATAATCACCAAATGGAGTAACATAGTGGATGTATATGTATACAAAGGACTGCAGTCACAATAATGTGAGATTGCTTCATAAATTAATTAAATGATCAACACTTGGTTCCTGAAAAAATCAAATAGATGAAGGTATGTATGTATTTAATTACTGAAGACTAAAACCAATAGCACGAGTCAGGAGAACCAATAGTTTTAGTCAGTTGCAATGCCAGGGTCTCTAATGATATTATTATAAAACTTTCAACATTCAATGCTTAACAGCATTACTTTTCATGGCAAGTTCATGTAAATATTTGCATTATGTGTCCAATAGCAATACAAACAAATCATCAAACAACCATGACATATATGTATTTTTTTAACTGGTATCTACACTTCTTTCCACTCGTCTATCTTTAAAGGTATTAATAATTTAATAACGGTGATTTACTTTGTTTTAGGTAAAGAACTGCATTGGAGTATACAGTAAAACAGTACCAGCCACTTTATCCTACACAGCTTGGTTTAGTAAGTTGTAAAATTAAAAAATTAATATATTTTACAGTCACAAAATGCATTGTCTTTTCTTTGTTTATTATCCTGAAATACAACAAGAACTAGTAAATCAATAAAGAGCTACGTACAGCAAAAATACAGAGCTCAAAAGACCTGTATTCGAATCTACACGAATATTAGCTTAAAAAACTTATGTTCATGTTAGTTTATCGAAAACTGATACGCCCACAATTAAAAAGTAAAAAAATTGCGAGCCTAGGAATGAGGTCCACAGATAAGTAAAATGTCCATTTTTTGTTAGGGAGTGCGCCGTCTGTTTGTATCCCTATCTAGTCTGTGCGTTGTGCGGTGCGGCCCGCACTGAATTCAAACATATGACGTTGTATGAGTGCGTTTACGGAGAAGCGATTTTAGACGCGTTTGCTTGAAATGGAGCATTTTTTGCGGCCGAGCCCGCGGCTGGCACCGCCGCCTCTCACGCGGCGTTTATCGCGGCGGCGCACGCAGCGCCAATTCTCGATGAAGCGATGCCCGCGGCGGAATCTTCTGCCAGTCATATTTGGAAATTGCAGAACGCAGACGTAGCCACCGTCACAATGGAGTACAATATGATCGATTTTTTATTGTGATATCAAGTTGCGACACGTGCGCTCCCATCTTCCGCTAACCTAAAACTGGTCGGTTTGATTGAGTATCCCGCGTGCGCCGCAGCGATGCCCGCCGCGTGCTTTGCTACACGCTTGAGGATTCGCCGCGGGCGCAGCGGCGGGCACCGCCACGCCTCCCGCCCCGCATCTCTATGAACAACGTCTTATATTGCCATACGTTTGTGTTAACGCGTGTGATGATAAGTGCCGCTTGACGCGCCGCCGCTCCGTAAACAGAAAAATCGTAAGAAGCGCCGCGAGACGCCACGCCGCTCGCGACGCGTCTCCGTAAATGAGGCCTAAGCAGTGATAGCTTACGCGGTGTCTTACGTAGGCGGTTCAAAGCAAACGCGATTTGCGAAGCGATCCGATGCGGTGCGAAGCGGCGGCTTTATCCTACGAGCTTCCGAACCGAACGAAAGTAGCACTGTACGGCACCGTATCCAGTTCGCGCGAAAATATCAAGCCAACTGATCGCGTTTGCTTCGCTTCGTGCCGCGCCGCACCGCACTCCACGTGCTTTTTGTCACATAGGCCACTTCAATAGGTATCGACTGTTTGTTGTTTTCGTGTCGCGCCGCTTAGCGTTCTCTACTAGACCGCTCACGTAGGACGCCGCGTTAGCGGTTGAATGGTTGCCTTCCATGCAGGAAAACTTTTTTTTTTAAACCTTTCCCCACACTAAGATTTCTCTTGTATCGTGGGTGCGTTTACAGACACAAATCTCACATACACAAACGCCCAGACCCGAAACAGCCATCTGTAGGCCATACAACAAGAGGGCTCCCTAAAGTTCTCGATGGTTTGTGTAGCAAACCAGCACCAAGCTAGCGTAGTGGACTAAGGCCTAAATCCTTCTCATTCTGAGAAGAACCCCGTGCTCAGCAGTGGAACAGTCATCATCATCACCATCATCATTCAGCCGAAAGACGTCCACTGCTGGACATAGACCTCCCCCAAGCCATGTTGGGGGGAGGGGGTTGCCATAATCGCCACGCTTGGCAGGCAGGTTGGCGATCGCAGTATGGTTGTTAAAGTACTCAGAGAACGCTGCTGCCCATCCTCTAGTGAATCGCTTAGTCGCCTTTTACGACACCCATGGGAAGAGATACGGTAGTCCTATTCTTTACGTCCGGCACCATACGGAACTCAGTACTCATGGTACTCAGAACAGCAACACAGTGGAACAGTAATAATATAATAATAGTTTATTTCACATAGGCCTAATACAAAAAGTTCTAAGGTGCATGATATGTAAGAGTATTAGGTAGAAGCCTGTATCTTAGGAATCAGTGTTCCTCCGTAACATTAGACAAAGGTCAGAATGCCTATTTTTTGGGATAATGCTAGGCTGCTATTTATACAATAATAGCAGTTCTTTAATATACTAAAGTAATCAAAGTGATAATAAAAAAGTGAAATAAAATAAAAAATGAGTATAAGCTGGTGTGCGTGAGGGTGAGTAAATTGAGGTGTAGGTGTGTGTAAGTAGTATGTGTGTGAAAGAATGAGTAGCTGTGTGATGGCGAAGCTCAAAATAATAAGCACAGGGATGCGCGTTCCCATTGAGGGACCACTTTTGAATTTTGAGCTTTTGAATGCGTCAGCCCTTAGTAAAAGTTCTCAAACCATTGTAAATTCAGCCTCTAGTTTGTAAAAGTAACCACTCAAAAGTTACAACCGGTTAAAGGTGGTCCCTCAGTCGTGACTGACAGGCATCCATATCTCACAACATAGTTAAAATTTACAACTGCTGTAAATGACTACTCTTAGTAAAAGATTTGTAAAACTAATTTACTGAATATCAACCCTTCCTGTGCACTGAATAAAAAGAACTAGCATGCAGAAGGTGGTCCCTCAATCGATCACTATAAGTTCACCGTGAGTGGAGACCCCAATGGAATTTGGAATTTTCGTATGGGTCTAGCGTTAGTAAAAGTACTTGAATGATTGTAAATTTAACCTCTAGTTTGTAAAAAAAGCCATTCAAAAGTTTCAATCGATAAAAGGTGGTCCCTCAATTGAAACGTTTATCAAAAGAAAAAACTATTTACGTGGCATTCCGAAGTTAAAAAGACGAATGCTACAGTCTATCCCTTAGTAAATTTTTTTTACTAACGATTACTTTACCAAACAGTGTCAAAAACTGAACCGTTTTATTTTAAATAATAATCGAATTCCTGCGTTGAAATACTAAGATCGAGGTGACCACACAACTGGATTTTTTTTAGAGACTGTTACGTAATACAACATTTCATTGATATTTGACATCACTTAGCTAATTTCAAACCCAAAGAAAATAATAAAATAGTGTAGGACTAGTAAAAAAAAAAAATTAAACTTCTGAAAATTATTGTACAATATTATTTTTTATTAATCACATCACTGCTAATTAAAAAAACAGACAGAAAATAATGCGTATGATAATTAAAAAAAAAGGATGGTTCCCATTTCTTCTATGGAACATCACGTCAATAGAGAAAATGAAACATTTTTTTCTCGTTTTATTACATAGAACCGCATACTAGCACTTCATCCGACTTCACTTTTCGGTGACGTCATGGAACAACATGGGAATCATAATTTTTCCCAAAGGATGATGGGCACAAATGTATGGAGTCTGGTACTGGCACCAATCAAAATGCATGATATACTACTAAAGTAGAAAAAAAAACGTAACTATTAACAGAGATATGAATTATTTGAAATACATGTATTTAAAATAGAAATTCAAAATGCAAAATACCTATTTTTATTTTGCATTTGAAATACTTTTTTTCAAAACGTATTTTCTATTTTATTTGAAATACTTTTTAAAAATATTTAATATTTGTAAAATGCAAAATGGTTTTGTTAATTTTTTAATTCATGTTTCATATTTTTCATTCTCAAATTCTTGTTATTTACTTTAAAGAGTATTTGTGCCAAGTTTCATGTTTATAAATACTGGAAATAAGAATTTTTAAATAAATTTTATCACCCCTTTTCACTCCCTTAGAGTGCGCTTTCGCTATAAAAACAACTACTCTCCAAATTTCAAGTTTCTACCTTTAGCGGTTTAGGCTGTGCGAGAATCTTACATTAGGACTTGTTCTTTATATGCATGTAGGTATGTGTATATACCTAGATGATTTTTCCAATCTTTAAATCGCTATATCTCATGAATGATGATTCGCAGAATCAACATGAAAGAGGAACTCTTTGATCAAATAGTAGTGTTAAAATCAGTGAAAAAAGGTATTTTATTTGAAAAACCTATTTTGAAAATACGTATTTTGCATTTTGTATTTAAATACTTTCATTGAAAACCATTTTGTATTTTTATTTGAAATAAAAATATAACCAATCATTTGCATTTTGAATTTAAATACTTTTAATATACTATTTTGCACATTTCTGACTATTAAGCATTTCTTATTTTTCATTCCCGACTCAAAAAGAGAGGTGAGAGGTGAACCCACGACGGAAAAAGAGGGATGTTTTATAAGTTTGAAGCTTATGTCTGTAAGTCTCTGTCCGTCTATACTATTCTATTTATATAAAATGATATCCCTTTTTCCCTTAGTCACGGCCCGCCGCGACCGCCGCGCCGCGCCGCCGGCCGCTTTAAATTGTAAAAAGTTTTTTTTTGTGTCAAATTTGGGAAAAATTATGATTCCCATGTTGTTCCATGACGTCACCGAAAAGTGAAGTCGGATGAAGTGCTAGTATGCGGTTCTATGTAATAAAACGAGAAAAAAATGTTTCATTTTCTCTATTGACGTGATGTTCCATAGAAGAAATGGGAACCATCCTTTTTTTTTAATTATCATACGCATTATTTTCTGTCTGTTTTTTTAATTAGCAGTGATGTGATTAATAAAAAATAATATTGTACAATAATTTTCAGAAGTTTAATTTTTTTTTTTTACTAGTCCTACACTATTTTATTATTTTCTTACGGTTTAAGACATTTATTTCTCAACAGAATTTACAACTCATTTATCTGAGAAACACTGGTTGACTTATTGTAGGGTTATAAAACTAACAAGCGTCGAAACAAAACGCATTCTAGTTAAAGTAATATTAAAAATACACAATAGGAAATTAATTTATGAATGTCGGTAGTAGAAAAAGTTTTAGTGAGCTCACAGTAATTGCACCGTCAAAACTTGATAGTAAGGTGTTTGTACTTTGTACCATGAACGGTGGGAATAACAATGTCTTTTATTAAGTGTCGTGTTTCAATGTCTATCGCAAGGAGTTTTGATAGCAATTGCGTTTTCAACGGGTTTTTTGAATTCACTTATTTCATAATAACAAAAAAGGTTCTTTAGATAACCTTTTTTGTTTTTTAATACTTTACTTTATTATTTCCATAGGTTTTTTTTTTTTTCTTTATTTTCATTTTTTTTTTATTTTTTTTTTTATTTTTTTCTTTTTCTGTGTATATATTTTATTGTAAATATTTTATTGACTGTTTTGGCTACGGTATTTTTTTTTTTTTTTTTTTTTTATACTTTTATAAATAAATGGTGAACGTGGTGAATGGTGGTCTGAATTTAGAAGTTATATATGTATATATTTTTTTTATCATTCTTTTTTTTCTATGTGACATCTTAACGACTTTTTGAATAATGCCATGGATTTTCTTTGGGTTTGAAATTAGCTAAGCGATGTCAAATATCAATGAAATGTTGTATTACGTAACAGTCTCTAAAAAAAATCCAGTTGTGTGGTCACCTCGATCTTAGTATTTCAACGCAGGAATTCGATCTTCTTCTCTCGTGTCAGCACGAGCTATACGAAAATAGCTCATGCTGTGGTGAAAAGATTAGCCAGTCAGCGAAGTTGGTAGCGGGGCTGACTGCCCAGGGTGCACCGGACGTACTGAAGTATCGTCACTCGTGGAGGCTCTTTTCATGCACCCCATTCGATTATTATTTAAAATAAAACGGTTCAGTTTTTGACACTGTTTGGTAAAGAAATCGTTAGTAAAAAAAAATTACTAAGGGATAGACTGTAGCATTCGTCTTTTTAACTTCGGAATGCCACGTAAATAGTTTTTTCTTTTGATAAACGTTTCAATTGAGGGACCACCTTTTATCGATTGAAACTTTTGAATGGCTTTTTTTACAAACTAGAGGTTAAATTTACAATCATTCAAGTACTTTTACTAACGCTAGACCCATACGAAAATTCCAAATTCCATTGGGGTCTCCACTCACGGTGAACTTATAGTGATCGATTGAGGGACCACCTTCTGCATGCTAGTTCTTTTTATTCAGTGCACAGGAAGGGTTGATATTCAGTAAATTAGTTTTACAAATCTTTTACTAAGAGTAGTCATTTACAGCAGTTGTAAATTTTAACTATGTTGTGAGATGTGGATGCCTGTCAGTCACGACTGAGGGACCACCCTTAACCGGTTGTAACTTTTGAGTGGTTACTTTTACAAACTAGAGGCTGAATTTACAATGGTTTGAGAACTTTTACTAAGGGCTGACGCATTCAAAAGCTCAAAATTCAAATGTGGTCCCTCAATGGGAACGCGCATAGCACAGGGCTTCATTGCTAGAGGGTTGTAAATAGATTCTCGGATTCTGAGTAGTCCATTGAAGTCAACCAGTTTTTCAAAATTTTCTTACATTTAGACTTAATTACGTGAAAGATGTGTAGTTGCTTATTTGTCTTGTTGTATAGACGGGAACTCAGGATGTAGAAATGTTTTCTTGCAAACGCAGTATTGGATCTTTCAATTTGAAATATATTATGTTTAAGTCTGCGATTAGGTGAATAGTAATAGACTGACTATGATCATGGTGTTACCTATTCGGTTTCCATCAGGTGTCCTACGTGCTTGTTTACTAATTTTAAGCTAAGAAAAAGAATATTGAGAAGAAACATTCGCACCCATATAAAGTTGGAACTCAGTCTCCAGTATAATACCGTGGCCACACATTGGACTCAACATTGAGTCCAAGCTTGGCTCCAGGATTAAATGGATTTTTTTGAATACAACTACTGCTCATATCATATCATTGGTGTGTTAGACATTATTGGACCAAGACATTACATTGGGGCAAATAGTGGCAATGTGAGGCCGCGATATAATATAAAAAAAGAAGAACATAGCCATCAGCATACAAAGTCGCTTTATGCTACATTTGTATATTTCCTGGCAAGAAAAACAAAAACGATGTTCAATAAGGTTCGACCCATTCCCTTTTATATTGCAGAAAATGAGTCCCCAAAAAGGATATGGACACGTGCAATCAATTTTAATGTGGAACCTAATACCGTTCAGTTCCTGTCCGGAAAGGCCCGAATTTTACATACGTAAAGTTATCTTAGTCAGCCAGAATCGATTCCTGAACGAATTGGTTTTGGGACTATATTTAAAACCCGAAAAACTGATTAAATCGATCAAATAATGGGTTTCGGGCGGTGTGAAATGTAATTTTAGACATAGGTGCTATTATTTTAATCACCGATTTAATATATTACCATTATTCATTGTTATCGCTTAACACATTTTACTGTAAAATCTTTGTTGAATATTTAAAAGCGACGTATAAAGAAATGTTTTAAAATAATATTTTTTGAAATATATACAGGCTGTTCAGTAGAAGGACCGACACAACAGGGGGTCTACTCCCTAAGCACGAAGTCCGTGGTTTCGGCCTTAGTTACGAGCGTTTCCTACTCCCTATCACCTACGGATATACGATTGTTTCAGGGCCCGAACTAAGAATGAATGACAACACGATTTGACAGTTGACCCTACTACCGATGTGTTGTTGCCCGTCCGAAAAGTTGAACTTGACACTTGTTTTGTTCACTCCTACGTTTCGGGCTACTTTCGAACGGGCGACTAACTTCGCTGACGGACTTAGGGAGTAGGCCCCCAGGAACGAAGGACGACACAGTTTTTGAGGGATTGGGGAGGTCATTGGCTAGTTATAACACAGTAGACATATAAGCTAAAGCAGTACTTCAACTACCTACAATCGTCCGATTTGACACACTCACACAGACACGCACTGCAACAAGACAAATAAGGTATTTTCGGGATACAGTTCCATACAAAAACAAAAAAAACAGAGCATGTCTGTGTGAGTGTTTCAATTCTTGAGATTATAGTAAGTTGAGGTACTGCTTTAGCTTATATGTCTACTGTGGTTATAACCCAAAGACCCATGTCCCAAGTATCATGGTTAAGGAGATTTTTTTTAAATTACCCAAAATCTCGCTTTTAGTCGTCGTAACTTCTTTGTTTGTGGTTGTAAAAGCACGAAATAACTTTTTTTGTATTTTACAATTGCATTATTTGATACAATTGGTTTCAATAAACTGAACTATGCACATTCAAAGTAAAAAAAAAGTTAACTATATGAAAAAAAAAACAAAATATAAAGTCATTTTATAAAACTAAATGCAATTTTAATTTAGCTTTAGCTAGCCAATGACCTAATCAATCCCTCGTAAAATTGTATCGGTCTCTCTACAAAACACCCTATTACGTACCTATTTACATTTTCCTGTACCTAATTAAGAATTCCGTACCATGATTTAGACGTAGAGATGTGAAGCAGTAAAATTACCGTGGTAAAATACGGTAAAAAACTATATTTTACGTAAAATACGGTAATATTCGGTAATTTTCGGTAGTATTCGGTAATAATGGTAATATATGATAAATACGTATTAAACGTAGGTACTCATACGCACTAACACTATAAATATGAAAGTGAGTATGTTTATGAGTAGATACGTCACTACTTCACTCTTTAACGGATAAATTTGAATGAAATTTGACAGAAATGATAAATGATATTTATTTCTGTAAATAAATCTGTTACAGACACTTTTACAAGTCAATTTTATGTGTTTTTTTAAGACTAGATGGAGCCGGCAGTTCCTATCTGACTAGCTCTGAGAAGAAAAGCCGAAACAAACTCAGAGGTCAAGGTCTCTTTTAAAGTCCAGACATTGTAGTATCAAAAACTATGCGAGTGTAATAATGTAGGGCAACGTCTGGAATGGCCTTTTGAGGAAAGAGCCATAACAGCTTTGAGTCGACCTGTCTAAGCTGACGGTACGCATGCATCAGCCATCGTGTAACTCAACCTTATTTTAGGGAGCTCAACGACCCGACGCACGACGCTACCAATCAGCAAGACATTTGCGTAGGTCACAAAAAACACTCAAAACCGCCAAACACTTATGAAATTCGAGTAGGATACTAGCCTACACGGTACTCACATTCACGATAAAAAATAAAATAAAAATAATATCAACATATTAATAATTGAATAATTATTCATCAAAATGTCAAAGTAAAAAAAAATATTCAACATTATTAATAATCAATCATGCAAAATGTCAAAATAAGAGTTACAAAAGAATTACAATGATTTTTCTGTGATAAGAGCGAGCAGCTCAATTCCAAGCATTTTTATCGTCCATATAATCTTTAACTTTATAGAAAGCTTTATTGCAAAGTTTCTGCTTTTCATAGGACTTAAATTTATTAAGACTTATAGTTCTTGAATATTGCTTGGAATTTTGTTGTAGAAACTTATACTTTGGCACCTAAATGAATTACTAATTTTACAATTTTTGAGATATACCTAAGAAGTATTAGAATTAAAAAAAACAGAAAATTAGGTTCAAACAACCAATCCTTACTCTTGCGCAGTACGTGTAGTCAGCCGGACAAAACCAAATCAACTAGTCGCCGCCCGCCTTGCTCAGTCGCTCACCTTACCGACAGCCACCTTACCGATTGCCACATGGAGTGGAACGGCCAGTGCAAGAGCGCAATATGGTAGACTACCTACACTAATCGGCAGCGTCGCCTAATGATTTTGCAACATTACGCACGCAGGATTTAAAACCAATCAAAATTAAAAATTTCAATCTGCCGGTAATTTTACCGTAATTTATATAAATGACTGTAAAATACCCGTATTTTACCAGCGATTTCAGTAAAATTACGTAATTTTGCATCTCTAGTCACACGTCCCATTGCTTAGCTGAGTATCAGTTGCTCTTCAAAGGATTTGAATTAAATTTTAATTAAGATCTGCCTGGACACGCGTTAACGAACATTATTTGCATTTAAAATGGACGCTTTGCAGGCTCGTCGCACACCACTATTATTTAACTAACAGTAACAAACTATTAGTTTTGCTAACATGTGTTTTTCTTTCAACGAATCACATTTAACGGACAGCTGGTATTAACTAAACATTTTAATACAAGAAGACGATTGTGTGACTAAATTGTAAAAGTCACTTTAAGTGCGTATGTTTTAATAAATACACGAAAGCGTATTAGTTACTTAAAAACGTAAATATACGATGTTTACACAAACAGAATTCAATTCGAATAAAAGCAATGTTCGGCGTCGATTCGAAAAGCAAAATATTTTTTTACCAATAATACCCATTATTTTGTGAAAGAATTATTAGATACTCGTAGCACACTCTATTTGGTTTCTATTTCGGGGTTACACTTTACAGACGTTTTGTTTTTAGATTGTCACTTTGTATTTGTACCTTGTAATAGGGAAGGCACGTGACTGGAATACCTAATATGCTATTAGCAGAATTTTGTAAAATGAAGACTAAAACAGGAAGGTATTGTGTTGAATGTAAGGAGCATAATACACGCTCAGTATTTATCACGATATTACGATGGATCGCAATCTCAGATCGTGATATTTATTGAGCGTTTAGATGAATGTATTGATTGGTTAAACGCTCAATAAATAACTCGATAAAGGATCGCGATCCAAATATCGCGATAAATAATAGAATAGAGAGAATAGAGCGTATACCATTCGCTTATGTGCCTCGACTTGCGTAAATGGAGATTTTAATCTCCTCTGATTATTTTGATGAAATGTATGTCTTTTATTTTTGTGATTATTAAGTATATTGACAAACAAATATATGATTCATGTGAATATTTACAAAACACCGTATAAAAATTCAAATATATTAACATGAAATAAATATTTCAATGAAAATTATATACAGAGTGGAAACGTTCAGTCAACAGGCAATTATTTTGTTGATTTAATAGATATTGAAAACTATTATCGGATATCAAAACTAGGTTGCATATATAATAAAATGACATAAATCTTTTTAGGCAATTTGGTCGCCATAATGTTCGTTTGACTTATACTGCGCCCATACATTAAGTTTGAAAGGCATTCTGTTTCGACGATTACTCCGTCAATATAGGTACGATATATTTTTAAAATTAACTTGATATTGAAACCTGGCTATCTATTTTATAAAATGTCTCAGTAGTTGGAAAAAACAAAGATGAAAAAAAATCAAGAATAAAAATTACACGCAAAAAATCTACGAAAAAACATTTCGCGAAATTTTTTATTTTGAAAAAATGTTGATGCCAGTTTATGTGTTATGTGTGCCACGACACAAGTTTTGGTACCATTTTTTTATATCTCTTTTTGATACTTTCAGAACAAAACCCAAAAAGACGTCTTTTGTGTGAAATGTGTGGTCATGGATCATGTAACGATGTAATTTGTAAAAAGGTATTAAGTAGTGTGCTTTAGTTAGTTAGGTTAGGTACATATTAACTGATAACTGATATAAAAACTAGGTCACTAGTTTTGATATCGGTTAACATTTTTTCAATACCAATCTGTAAAATTGACGCAATGATCGTCTGTTGACACTTAACCTTTCCACCCTGTATAATATTTCTTTACATGTAGGGTAAACCAAGGTATAACTGGCCACTACCAATAACTAGCCACTTGGTACTTTATCTATTTGAAATAAGAATAATGTTTTATTTGCGCCATCTATGAACGTTTCAAACAAATGCCTTGTCATTCACCTTTCATAGTAGTTCAACTTTTTTTCGCTACGGATACTAGCGCCAAAGCAAACGGCCATTTACTGACAGTTGGTGTACGTGTCTCGACATGTAAGCTACTTCACTACGTAAATGTTAGTGGCTAAGTTTTTACAAAATTTAAATTATGGGTGATAATACTTAGCGTTGGTGAAAGAATCGCATATTTCTACGTGTTTGCATGGTGAGTTACATGGATCTTTAGCTTAATTCTAATAAAATCTTAAATAAGCCGTTATTGAATGGGTGGCTAGTTTCTGAAGTAATTTTTTGCATGTTTTTAGTTATTGGCCACGTATGCCAGTTACTAAAGTTTTACCTATTATTCAAATTTCTTTAAAAATAACTCGTTTTTATGATATTTATAAGGTGTAGTATTGTGTATTTCCTTTTTAGAAGAATTAATCGACTCTAATCAGAAACTGGCATAGGTGGCCAGTTTGTGGCCAGTTACTAATCTATTTTCTTATTTTTTTTACAGTTCTTTGAAATGTTAGTAAAATGTCTAAAAAACGACAATACGGCAAAGAAACAATAGATAAGGCTCTTCAATTTATTGAGAATAAAGAGGGTTCAATTCGTCAGGCGGCAAAACAATTTGGTGTGCCTAGAAGTAGCCTCCAATTTAAAATTAAAAATCCTGACACAAAGTTTAAGTCTGGACCAGATCCAGTGCTAACTGAAGCCGAAGAAAACAGTTTATGTGACTTCATCATACAATTATCAAAGCGTGGCTTCCCAAGAAAGAAGGAGGATATCCAATTGTGTGTCCAGAATTTTTTGGAACAAAATCCGAGACCCAACCCTTTCCGAGACAACAAACCGGGAGATGTGTGGTTTAAGGCTTTCCTGAAAAGACACCCTAATATTTCTATTCGAACATCAGAAGGAGTTACCAATGCAAGTGCATGTGTTTCTGAACAGGATATTAGGAAATGGTTCCAGGAAATACAGCAATATATCGTCGAGGAAGAACTGAATGACGTCATTCAAGATCCCATAAGAGTGTTCAATGCCGATGAAACTGGATTCAATATTTGCCCGAAAACAGGCAAAGTACTGGCTGAGAAAGGGTGTAAAAATGTGTACCAGATAGAAAAAGGATCCTCTAAAGAGAACATTACAGTTTTATTTACATTTTCTGCTGCTGGACACGTCTTCAGACCAATGATTATCTATCCTTATAAACGGATACCTGACCGAGTTTCGTTGAGTGTGCCATCTGGTTGGGGAATAGGGCGAAGCGACACAGGTTGGATGACTGCAGCGGTTTTTTATGATTACATCTCTAATTGTCTGTACCAACAAATTTTAGAAAACAATATCCCACTTCCTGTAATTCTGTTTGTCGATGGACACAAAACCCACATAACCATAGAAGTATCAGAACTATGCCGCAGTCTTCAAATACATCTAATAGCGCTTTATCCAAACGCAACTCGCATACTACAACCAGCAGATGTTGCTGCTTTTCGCCCAATAAAGGTTGCTTGGAAGAAGGTACTGCGCGATTGGTACGCAGCGAATAATTATCAGAAGAGTCTGACCAAAGAAACCTTTGCTCCACTGTTAAAAACAGCTGTAGACTCGTGTTCTAAGAAAGAGACATTAATAAATGGATTCAGAGTATCCGGTTTGTGTCCATTTGAACCAAATAATGTCGATTTTAGCAAGTGCATTGCAAGAGTAAACCAACCTGATGATACACATACATATTTTTGTTTGAATCTCATTACACGTAGGGTTATTGAATGTAACCAGTGTAACAAACGGTTTCATTTAAATTGTATTCCGTCATATCACAGACTCCATGTACCTGTGGACGATGAGGATCAGTTTTTGTGCCACATTTGCTATCGAGAGAGTAACACTGACTCATCTGACGGTGATTGTGATGCCATGTTTAGCTCTGCTTGTGAAGAAGCACGAAAGCAAGGCTTCGGTACTTAACTTTATTCTATAAAACTATATTAATCTTAGATTTGTTGATTTGTTGTTCGTGTGAATTAAGAAAGTTCCTATATCGTATTATTTTTGATCTCATATTAATATTACGGGTAAAATGTTGATTTATTGTCTAACATAATGAATGTTGTTTTGTTTAAAGTTTATTTTTTATGTTCCTTTATAGATAGTAGGATGAAACTGAGACTTATTTCATGTGGCCAATAAATAGTTTAATGACGGCCAGTTTCTAAAATTTGTGGCTAGTAAATACCAAAAAGTGATAATTTTTTGATTTTATTAAAATTTGATACCAAATATTGTTTTGTTTTAGTTTTAAAAGCCTAAATTACATAAAAGAATGGGCATATTATTGTGTGTCATTGCAATAAATCTAATATAATAACCTATTTTGACATAATTCAAGTGTGACTTGGTGAAAGTGCTTAAGTGGCCAGTTACCGGTGGCTTTACCCTATATCTTTTACATTTTCCACGAAAAACATACCATTAATTTCAGAAAAGCCAACGGTACCACATTCCTTATTGATACCATTATGATGCAATTAATCGAGCAATGCGAAGCTTTCACATCATTAACAATTTACGTTGAGTACATCTGATTTATGATGATGGAACATTCTTATTACCTTCAGCAATTTAATAAAATCGGCTTTTGTTTTCGTGGTATTTTAAAGATGATCGTAGCTATTATTTATAGCATTTTAACCATCGCATTATTAAAACTTCTGATTCCTCAAGTATAGTTCAACAAATATTAACAGTATTGACTATACACCTTTTTCACTATATTCAACGTACAGTCACGTGTATACAAAAACCGAACTCGGTTGCGTACCGCCCGTCGTCCCAGGACGACACTTAATTGTGTTATCTATTGTGTCTATAATTACCGTGCTCGAGGTTTTAAAATGCGGATTTATTTTAGAGAATATTTTGTAAGAGTTATTCCAAAATATAATTCGTACGTATTTGCAAAAACTATGTTTGTTAATATTTCATAATTATTATAGATATCTTCGAAGGAAATCGCTTTTGAATTGCGCTAAGTATGTGTATTAGATATGTGTCAGATATATCAAAACGAATTCAAAAACCGATTTCAAACACAAATCGATTCGTATCGATTTCTCAAACTAGAAAATTCGATTTCAAAAATCGAACTTGCTAATCCAAACGCTAGCGATCTCTATCACTGAACGAACGAATCCGAATCGACCAATAAAATCAATGGATATCACCAAACGAGTCGTGTGTGAATCCAAAATCCAAACGCAAACTTATGCCTAGAAAATCGCTTTCTCTCTTTCTAACATACCGGAACTTAGCGGAATAAAAAGGATAGCATGAATTTTGCGATTTAGATTTCGGTATATCGGTAACGGAAATGATGAAATGCGATCAGTATCATCTTTACTGCTAAGTTTTAAAGACTATAATTGCGAGATAATACGTTGATGTATTTTGGTTTCTGGATTCGTGTTTTTAACTAGAAATAATATACTCTTGTATACCTTGAACTAAAGGTACTTTTTAAAAACATAGACACTGAATCACAATCAGTTATTAAGTAATCACAACAAAATTAATCATAAAAAGGGAAAATAGCAAAAATATCGGACGTTCCTCAATGGCGGTTATTTTACTTACTCCCCTAGAGCGCATGCGCGTGCCGCTCTTTTTAACCTGTGGTGAACATTTTTCCAATGTTGCCAACAATACCTATTGTTTTCGTTTAGATGAAAATCGCACAAATCGTTAGTACCTACTCCTTAGCTAATAAAACGAAATCTAAGAACGCAACCGAATTGTCGAGGTTAGGCGCTACTGAAATCGGATTTCTAAAAACGGATTTTGAAATCGATTTTGATATCTGAAATCTGATAAATATCAGTTTGCATTCAAAACCAAAAACGCCCATGTCTAATGTGTATACATATCCTCACACGTGACTGTTCATCTAACCATTCAGTTATCACTGTGATTGTCTAAACTGACCATCACATTATCACCTCCTTCACACTTTCAATAGCTTGCACATTACTATATAAACACGACCAGTTTTCGGCACCTTATTGTCAGAGGACATCCTCGTAGCCCGAGGTTGTGAAGTGAGTCGATGTTGGTAAGTAAATGGCTCTTAGTGATCATTGACATCATGAGTATGTTCTGTTAAATACACACGAGTACTTCTCGGAACATCAAAGATGTGTGCACGCGATTGTATACGTTCGGGACATAGCAAGTTTTGGCTGTGAGAATTTGAAGACAGATAACTATTAACAACTAGCTGTACTCGGCATGCGTTGCAATGTATTTTTCCTACTTACTACCTACCTACTACTTATCTACTACCTACCTTCAGAAACAAAATCAAAATAGTAACAAAAAGTAAAAACCATTTTCATGCATGCAGTAAACAAATGAAGTATATGGACATTCCGAGATAACTTCGTTTTTTTTTTTTAATTTCAACATTTTCTTTCATAAGAACATTCGCCTGACAATTACGAACACAACCATTAACATTTACCCTTTGAGTACGGAACCCTAAAAACTATTTGAAATGAAACAAGTCGGTTATATCAACACAATTAATTCTTGGATTCTACAGTAAACTTTTATTCCCCGTTTGATCGTGGAATATGATTTCATTACCATAAAACCAAGGAAGGCAATTGAATGAATCCATTACAATAAAAACACCATTCGTATTACGCACATGGATGGCAGTCCCAGCTAAGATAATGTAAGCCTATTATCACATCAACGGCCATTCCCATAGTTCAGCCATGCCTGTCCCTAAGTGCACAGTCGTGTATCGGTTGCCAAAACCTCGGGGGACGTTCACTTCGGACCCCATGATTCAGTGCATGTACACAGTTTTAATTTTATTTTGTGCCGTTCCTATTCCAATTTATAGTCTTTATCGAGCGTTCATTGTATACGGTATGCGAGTGGATTTGCGCTGTAAATACAGAACACCTATCTGTATTTTATTCTTATCTTTATTTATGTGATCTAAAAAATAATTCTTTATTGCTATCGTATTTAAATTGGGATTGAAGTTTAATAATAACAAATGAGATATCGATGTTTACATAAATTATCGATGGTACTCTACTGTAAAAAGGAATCGTAAATATTTATTACAAACAATGTATAATGTTTTGTAAATACAGCTTGTAATGATTAAATTACTTAAGTAAACCGTTTTAATGATGCACATATTTATTTATGACATGTTCCCAAATAAATGTAAAAGGTCCAGGTGGTTGTTAAATCGAAACAAAATACATTTTCAATATAGATACTCGATTCAAATTGAGCATTAACATTTCCATGTACGTATATAGAGTATATAATGTTCGTTTGTAGGTACTTTTCGTATGCAAAGTTTCCTCTTTTGGACGGCGAACCAATTTTATCGGTCATTTTATTGCTTTCGACGTTGCTCTCTTTACAACTTGGAGCTCGCTATTACATGAGTACGTATCTAAACTCGACAAAGATATCGGCTTTATCGCCGCTTGGCCGTATTGCCCGTTACTTTGAGGATTGTTGAAAAACCGACGCTAATATTAATGAATATTTATTTTGCTACTTTTTTGCTTTAACTCGAAAGTATTTGAATTATTGAAAAATACAGTGATACTTATTAGGCTAATCTTCTTATCTCGTGTCAACCGAACTATTTGGGAATAGTTCATGCCGTAGTGAAAAGTCTATCCAGTCAGCAAGGTTGGCAGCGAGGGTGACTGCCCAACGTGCGCTGGACCTACTTAAACATGCCAATAAAGAAGAACCTTTGGAATAATTAAAAAATGCACCCGTATTGAAAAATGTATATAGCGTGTAACAAAAAATATAATAAAATAATAGACGTCAATTCTGTACTATCTCCTTACTACTTACATTTTTACTTTTATAACCACGATAACTCTCAATATTACTCCATCTCGGCATAAAAGATTCGAGGAACCTCGTTAACGGATATTAACCTAGCGTGTAATAAAATTTCACGACCGAATAGCATAGTACATAGACAAAAATGATTATAATTTTATCGGCTTCATATACCTATCACTTTTTTACGATCAACACTCTGTTTCGCGAAGGCATTCACCGGCTGATAATGTGTTCTCTGTTATTGGATTTACGGGAAAGCTTCTGTTCTATCCTTTGTTTATATTTTCTTATTCGAAAGCCTTATTTCGCAATTTCCTTGGAACATACGGTGTATGAAAGAACATGTGGCCGCAATTAACGAACTGATTCAATTTTGTGATACAATTTTCGATAGGTACTGCTTTCTTTTGATCTTTCCACTTTATTTTCTAGATATACATCCAGAAAATAAATTTGTTGAAATGATAAGACATTTGATGATGTTGATACCAACATCATCAAATGTTGAAATGTTGTTGGAAAAGATTATGCGCGCAGATTTTGGTAATTCTTGGTTTTTAGGGTTCCGTACCCAAAGGGTAAAACGGGACCCTATTACTAAAACTGCGCTGTCCGTCCGTCTGTCTGTTTGTCACCAGGCTGTATCTCACGAACCGTGATAGTTACAGTTGAAAGAACAATGGCAAAATCATTGCTGAGATTTAAATAAGCGTCTAATGTTAAGAGGTATATTAAAAAAAGCCTAATTTTTTTTTAGATATTCTTGTAGCTTTAACATTTAAAAACGAAGTCTCTGAAAAAAATATATTACATTTCAAAGTTTTACTGATATTCCCGTTAATTCGAATAATTTTTATTTGTTCTCCATGCTTCTTTAATTTTGCAACACTTTGAGAGATGCCCTTATAATTAATTTCGAAGATTTTTTACCAGCTATGTTAATACATTTAATGCTTAATTATTTTATTAGATGTTTTATTTCGGTTAATGAATTATTATTCAATAATTCGTGAAACAAATAAGAAAATAAAGACAGCAAAGCTTGGCGTATATTAGGAAAGAAATAGATTTTCTATAATCCTACGAGTATAATCATAAAAATATTCTAACCTAAATATACTTTATGAGCTATTTTCTCAAATCCTAGGGACAAGTGGCGAATCGCTCATTTCATCAGAAATGGCTCAGTTCATTAAGAATTAAAAAAATAATTGCGAATACACAAAGCCTACGATGACACGAAGACGTTACAATTTATTTATACAGATAAAGTGATGTATCAAAGTTCGCCATTGTTCTTTCTATTTCTAGTTAAGCAAAACTTCAAACTAGAATATCTTGAATTCGAGAGTCTCTTTAATAGTAAGCCTGAAGACAAATCTGTTCAGGAATTCAAGCTCTATACTTTTACATATGTTTCAATAGCAGACGCAAAAGATTATTTCAACAATAGTTTGTTTGGGAGTTTGCCGTTGTTCTTTTCACAGATGATGTACTTATTTCTGTTGCCGCTATAACAAAAAATACTAAAAAACAGAATAAAATAAATATTTAAGGGGGCTCCCATACAGCAAACGTGATTTTTTTGCCGTTTTTATAGATAATGGTACGGAACCCTTCGTGTGCGAGTCCGACTCGCACTTGACCGGTTTTTTATAACCGACGAGAACCGAGATACCTATTAATTATACTTTGCATTTAAAAGTCTCTTACAAGGTATCCAAAAAAATTGTGTCAAACGAAAGTCCAGAAGTAGAGCATCTATAGAGGTGGGCCCAATCATCTCCATGTGTATTCCGCGATTTTTTATAGTTTTAGAGTTAAAGGAGAATGACCAGAAGTGGTACCAAAAAGTCTCATGCATCAAGATCAAAATATAATAGTAATTATTTTCATAATTTTTTACAACATTACGCGTCGGGGATTTGATTTTTGAACAGGGAATTTAATTTAAAGTAAAAAAGTGTTGATATTGTATTATTCCCTTTACATGACGTTCCGTTTCACATCATGATTTATGATTACTATAACCTTGAAGTTTGAAAGTGTCATGACCACATCTTTCAAAAAACATGTAAAAAAAGTTTAGTATATTTTCGGATTCTACATGGGAGTGATTCGGGTAATGGTGCTCTACCTCTGGACTTCCGCTTGACACTAAAACTTTGTATTTTAGTCTTATTCTCTCTAGCAGCACAAGTTATAAGAAAATAGCTCATTGGTTGGTGGCTGACTGTCCAGGGTGCGACGTCCGTACCTACTTAAGTATCGTCATGTATTTTAGTAAAACGTTTTATTTCTAATATTACAAATAAGTACATTTTCTTTTCCACTCAGTATAATTATTTATTTCTAATTATAACGTAGTTTGATTCCTAGCATATCAAATATCCTTATTGCTCTAACCACAATAGTCGCTATCCACTCGACGTACATTGATGGATTACAAGCTGTATTTTGAGAGCCGGTTTGTGAACGAAACAATGGACGTTGAAGTGTGGAAGTAGCATACGATATACAAAGGAGCCTTAACTCGATATTGAGCGAACATTGTGGCCTGTTAATATTATGCACGTAGGTTTAAAACAGTCTATGATAAAATTAATTAAGTTCGTTTATAGCCTGCCGAGACACTCTGGGTACAATTACCAAGCCAACCTAGACAAAATACCTTTTCCTTAAACGCCTGCGGAAAGATTAAATTGTATGGAAATTATATTTGCTTACGCTCGCGCAACTGTCTTTTCAATACAATCTGATCTTTCTGCATGTGTTAACGTTTAAGGAAAAGGTATTTTGTCTGGGGGGCTGGTCGGACAAAATGTTATGTGGTTTCTGTTAGGAAATTCTCGGTAACAGGTCGGAAGTTCAGACACGTGTCTGACGATAAATAACTGACGAAAATTCAGTCAAAGATTTAGTCATCGGTAAAATATGTGTATAACTAACTGACAGTTTACCTACTAGTGGCCGTATAAACTTAAATAACGTTTATTAGCAACTAAATATGTCTCCATACAAAGAAACTATGTCTCCTGAACTGGGTAACAACCTGTATCGCAGGAAACAGTACCTACCTTCTGTATACTTAATTCAAAATTCTATATTCGGTAAATACATTGCTTTTCATTATTCCTTAGTGATATTATTGGTAGTAGGTATAGTTAATGGCGGTTAAGTACTACTAATTAATGTATGCGTAGTTGATGTGAGAGTATGCAATCATGTGTGAATGGAGAAAGCAATGGTGATGTTATACATACATTTTAGATGAAATATTTAACTTGTGATCATAATTTTTAATATGATTTTTGTGGTATTCTGGCTTTCCTAGCCACGCTAAGTGAATAAAGACACAAAAAAAGAAAAAGAAGGTGCATTGCACCGTACAGTCTGCAGTTAAAAATAAGTCACCCCACATACTCCCAATAGCATCGTCGAAGGCAACTAAGAAATTACATCCAGTGGGTGGACAGTGAAGCCTGGCGTCGACTACAGCCGAAACGCGTCTAATCGAGTCGAGTCGCATTTGTTCCGTGTGAAGATGAATCGAGGTGAAACGGTCAGTAATCGCAAGTAGTTAAAACAGAAATTCGCGTGACAAGCGATGCGCGCGAGTGATGCGATTCGGCGCGTGTCGGCTCGTCGCTGATCAACGCAGTTTTATAGTAAATGTATGGGAGGCGAATTATTGCGATTCTATTCGACTCGACTCGGCGAGCCCAGTGGACGCTAGCCTTAACATCTGCCTTCACGTACTGTTAATCATCCCTAAGGGTGGTGGTTGATCCACGTAAAATAAGGAACTTACTCAACAAATTCTGCAATCTATGCTACTATCAGATGAGAAAAGAGAGAGTCGGTGTATGTGTGGTACGAGTAATCCTGGAAATTATTAGACCGACTCGAATTCGGAAAGCGTCACTAGAACCAACAATGTATTGACGCATCTACAACGTGTTACATAATTCACCATGAAAAAGAAAATATTAATCAAGTAGTCTTTTATGGTTGTTGTCATTTACCTCTCAGAGGAAACTAGGTAAGAATGTAAATAACTTTCTGGGTAGTCTACCCTTTAGTTTTATGTTTTCAGGGTTGCGTTTCAGTGATGATAATTTTATGTTTTATGCAAATTCTTTTTTTTGGGTCATTCTACGATTTTCATATATTGCCAATAGACTCTTTACAAGGGACCTTTTAACCCCCTTTCGGCTTTAGGGGTATTTTTGTAACACGTTGTATAGATGACATATCTACTTCCCAAGAAAAAGTGTAAGTTTTTTCTAGAAATTACGTTATTTTAATTATTTATTCTGGGAGAAACAATGTTGTTGCATCAAAAAATAACTAAACTGCTTCAGTGCGTCCTTTGTTACATCCAAGAGGACTATTTGAACCTTTTCTTACTTGTTCATCATTTATTTTAATTTTCTCAAGAAACCCTCTGTTCAGTCTTTTTGCATTTTAGGTGCCTGACAACTAAGGATCGCCTGCGTTCCTTTAAAAAGGAGAATGCTGTAAAGATGATTCACTTGTAAGAAATGGTAAGGCTGGCATAAAACAGTTCTAGCAGAAAATTTAAGAAAATATACTTTTAAAACAAAGACCACAACGAAATTCAAAGTTGGAATACATTTTCCTGCAAGAGAACCGTCCATGAAACGTTTGAAAACTGCTATAGACTTTTATGAGGCACTCGGTACGTCATTGTCGAAGCAAGCCGTATATTTAGCAACTTTGTAAAGTTATTGCTTAACGAGATGCGAGATATTAAAGATATTTTACATTGTTTTTGTTGTCTGAACGAACTTCATCTTTTGAATCCATTGTAATACGAAAAGACAGATTCACATTCAATTCGTAATTTTACAGACATTTTGAACAGGATCATATTTACCCCGTCAGTCATTCAAAACTGACTCTTATTTATTATTTTGAATGATGGTATCCTGTCATCTATTTATTCAGAATTATGTTACGCAATATGACGTTATTTTTAATCTATTTCGCCGGTACCCGTACGCATATGCAATGCGCCCGCGGCCAGCGATTTGAGCTACCGTGGTCATCACACATTACACACTTCATTATCTTTTTATCTTATGTGGGCATCCTTTCGTCATATGAGCAACCGTGTGTTGAATATGGCCATCGTTAAAAAAATCAGGTAAAGCTGTATACGGAATATAGGAATCTATATACCGTATTCGTGATTGTTAATCACACGAGTTCACACAATAGCCTGTAACCACTGTTTAATAGGGGGCTTTGTCACTAACCACTACAAAGTACGATCGCGCCAGAGTTATTGTTTTACGGCAAATATTTATAGCAGATTGCAATCCAAAGTCTCTGGATTAATGTAGATTTTTGACAGAAATTCAAAACAAGTGAAGGTGCTCCCACACCGGTGTTCATAAATGTTTGTCAAAATTAAAGGCGGCGCTCATTGTGCTTTTTTGTCACGGTGACTTTTTTGCTATCCAAGTCGAATGCTATGAAGATATATGGGAGTGCGCAATTAGTGAATGATATTTAGTATCCAGGTGACTGCTGTCTAACCACCTAAATTATAATACCAAAGGCCACGAGTTAATTTGTCAGTGTGGTAAGTATTCAATACCGACAGAATACGTTTCATGCGGTTACTTTCAACCCCCTGGCCCCACGTTGGGCGCCAGTGTAACGCTTAGCGGATTAAGGGTGGCTTGAGGAGTCAACCCTTAACGAGCATGTGCACATAAAATCAGAATCTAGCGAGAAGCAGAAGCAGTTTAGCAGGAGTGTACTTACATAAGAATATTAAGGAAAACACTTTTACCATACAATATATATTTTAATAATAGTTACAAAATTAGACTAGTTTACAGGGCGTGGTTCTATGACAATACGATACGAGGAGTCCATGGTCTTCAGGTGTAGTAGGTAGTACTTAACTACCGGCTGCTGAGGCGCGAGAGGGGACGAAGTGCAGCGTGCCGGCCCTTTTATAGGCGCTACCCGCTAGTCGCCACCACTGCCACCGTCACAACTAGACTGCATCAAGTCAGTTAGGGTTCATTGAAATGTAGGCGTGAGGGTGCACGTAGGGCAAATGTTACTCGTATCAAGTACAATCAGCTACAAAAAGATGTAAACAATTAACAAAATTAAATAGTGAAATTAAAAAGAATTCGTCAACGGATTCTTACAATTTCACGAAACAAGTATTCGTGTTGGCTGGTGATATGTGTACAATAAAATATTTAAATAACTACTCCTTCTACATTTATAAATCCTTCTCATACTGAGAAGAGGCCTGTGCCCAGGAGTGATACAGTCATGGCCTGATTATACTCACTCGATTACTTCAGAACATCCAGCGCACACTGGGCAGTCAGCCCCGCTACCAACCTTGCTGACTGGCTAATCTTTTCACCACAGCATGAGCTATTCTCATATAGTTCGTGCCTACTCGAGATAAGATACTTACAAATCGCTTTTTAATTTCCCTCTTTGTAGCTGACTGTACAAACCGATCAAAAGGGTTCTCGGTACAATTACCTGATACGACAAAACAGAGACATTATATCGATGTGGCATCGACATATATGTTCTGACACTTGGTTGACTATTATGATATCGATATGAATCGATCTAACCTAGGTTGAACATAGAGCATTTGAACACGAGGGGTAATAATTTACAATTTATACCACAATAGAGCAAAATACTGCAAGTACTGCCTCGTTGATCCAGTGGTCACAAGCACGACTGCTGAGCGTGAAGGTCCTGGGTTCGATCACCAGGTCGGGTAAAGAGTTATTGGGTTTTTCCGTGTGGAATTTCTTAGTGACAACCGGGAGTTTGGATTTGTGCCTAGTTGATGGCAATAGGCCAGCCTTCTATTACATGGGACTTAAACATAACGGGAAATAATAATAATACTGACCACATTTTACAATAGTCTTGCACCCACTTGAAACGGTCCATGACTGTACTCCAATAGTGCAGCCGTGGATAGTCCCCGGTTGGTGCCCCACCCCATTTTAGCTTAAAGTTCTCAAAAGGGCCTCTGCGCGTTGGACCTGTGTCCCCTGCATGCCTTCCAAAGGACCGGACATCTTCCGCACGGAAGATGAGCCGTGATTCAAAAGATATACAGATAATAATAATAAAGTTTAATAACTAAAGAGGCTCTCGTTGGGCAGCTGGATCCCTTGATCCTGATAACCTGATACAGAAAGCGGTACTTCTGGACACGGCGCGTATTGTTAGGAGGTTCCTCTCTCTGAGGCCCTAACCACCGATAGCTTGGACCCTGTTCCCGATGCCGGTGGGCTCCTATATTTTTAAATGTTTTTTTTTTTCTATGGAAATATTTAAAAATGTTATTTTTATATGTGTTTAAATGAATAAAGGGAATAATAATCTAATAAGGAATAAGGGTTTACTGTATACCTCTGCCCAGCCCTTCAGGGAATACAGGCGTGCTGGTATGTTATGCAAAGTATTCTTCAATCTGTAATTTAATTCACTTTTATTTAAATACAAATCAACTTAAAGAAATATTGTTTTACTTATATATTAACATTGGACCAAAAGCAAAGACGTTACTTGAAAACCAAGACCAAGTTTTAATTGACTTCAGTTAAACCTATAGGCTACATTCAAATTGAAGAAAAATAAAAGGGTGTATTTTCTCACTCCAGGGAACGTATACGTCATTTTTAGCACTAAATACCATTAACAGCAGGCTCCCAGACGAGTGAACATTATATTGTTAATTAATGACTATATGCACTTTATTTTGCATCTTTAGTTAGCAAAACTCTCTGAGAGTCTTTTAAAACAACTAGGGATATATTAACTTTTATTCACGAGCAAGGGTCAGCAAATACGTGAAACATTTACAAATATGGCTTCCACGCGGGTTAAGTAAGTAATACATAGATGGGTATCTGTGAAGTTTATCACGATATAGATTGTTTATCAGTTGGCATATTCGGTATGCTTTTTTGTAATTCTAACACGTCGGGGGCACAGCGTGTTTCTGCTTTGTACAGCCCCTGTTATTTGAATATGTATGAGGCGCGGTCGCGCAGTTCGTGCCACCCGCTTGTATGAAAATGTGATGTCCCGATAAATTGTCAAAAGGGTTGATCGGCAATGGAAAATGGCCGCCGAAAATATGTCCACAGAATAATATAAAATGCCTGCAGGCTTCACTCTCTGCCATCAAAGATTGTTTATTTATAAGCTGTTGTATAACCCACGGCTTACATGTACGTTTTCAATACAGGTAGGTACTGGATTTTTTATTCTTGTTTGTAAGAAAATGCAGATTTTTTCATAGAATTGATCTCGTAGTAAGCACCATTTTGGTCTGGCCATGCCAGGTTGGGCAAAAAGAAGGTACCTACCTACCTTAACTTAATTGTATACTGGGTGTAAGGGACGGTGTACCGAAAACTGAAACAGTGAATTCAGCCCATAATTCTGAATCGAAAATAAGTGGTGTTTTCTCTCGGAATTTTCCGAATTTCCTGGAAATTGCTAATTTTCCTGTTTTATTGTATTCCAATAAGTGTTTTGGCAGTTAAATAAACTGAGTGTAAAAGATAGGTTACCAAAAATTGACACAGTGAATTTAGTTCATTATTTTGAATTGTAAATCCGAGGAAAATATCAACAAAATCTTTCGAATTTTCTGATTTATAACAAAATACATTTTATTTTTGCAACGTGCTGTGTGTCCTTATATGATTGCTTATTTTACAGCAAAGAAATATAAAATTTGTGAAAAGGAAAATCGGAAAAGTCGGAAAATTCCGAGCAAAATTTCCACTTGATTTCAATTCAGAATAATATATGATAATAGGCTGAATTCACTGTTTCAGTTTTCGGTACACCGTCCCTTACACCTGGTATATCTCATAGAAAACAACGTATTAATAAGGAAATTACAATACGAACACCATCACTATTATGGTATGGACACCATGCCATCAGTGAACTGTCAGTATAACTCTACCCACACCCTTGGTAACCTCAAGCCTGACTGTTACAATACCAAAGCTAATCTATGAGGAATCCGAACCATCGGAAATAATCACAATAACTTAAACTTTAAAGCTTACTAGTTGAAAATAATCAAGAATCTTTAAAATGACATTAAATAATTAAAGGTTTGTTACCCCTAATCTGAAAGTTACTAGTAAAAAGCAACTCAGTAATTTTAACTTGAATTTATAATCGTCAATCTATACAAAGGGACCATTACTGTGATCTATGGACTGGAAAGCACTCATTTTCCGCTTAAATTACGCCTCGGAAGCTCAGTAATAAGCGCCCAGAATTGGATAACTCTGAGCACTTTAAAGCAAAGATGGGTCACAAAGTTAAAAGTCATGTTACTTAAAAGGGGTTTCTTGGGGTCGAAAAGCTCGGAGGAGGGTAAAAGAGGATTGCCTCCGCACACCTGTCGCCGCCGTGATATACCTCCTTGCAATATAATATATTATTCGTTACCCAAGTCCCACGCGCTCATTCTAGCGTCACGGAAAATATTCGCCAATAAGACGACGCAATACGAAACATACTGCATTCTCTTTACGTTCTACATGCCACGTGCCGTGACTGTACTGGAAATCCGGAATATTTTTAATATTATTATCAACGCATTTTATATGTAATTTTTTGTAACTGAGTTTTATTTACATAAATCCTTGAAAATTAAGAAAATGCGATACTTTTTTCGGTTTTCTTTTCGATTTAAGAGCCTTGAAATCGTTTTGCGTAGGTACACATATTTCCGCTTTGTAGGTATTAACTATGGCAGTGAAAATTCGGAGAGATTTTTATTTTATCAATCAGTTAAAAAATATGTAGGTAAAACCGAAGAACTTATAAAGGCTGTATTTATTGTGCACAAATCGTGTGAAGTACCCAAATACTCATTCAAATTGATTAGAAAATAGAACATTATACGAAACTGGGTCACATCCTATCCATAAAATAATACTCAAAAGCAACTATTGCTATCATTACATGAATAATTATTGGATATGTTTTGTTATAACAAAATAAATTAGTTACATTGGCTAATAATTAATTTAACAGTATTTGAAATTCAAAATCAGCTCCTTATTTATTTTAATTAATTCAGCTATAACGGAATTCGTCAAAAAGATTTTTAATGAACGAAAATGTATATAAAAAGAACAAACGGTAATTGGAAAGAGTGTATTCTCATGAAAATTACAAGCATCAAAATACCTTTAACATTTACGTTTAATGATTTAAATTAAAGAGCTTTTGTCTTTTATTTTGTTACAACAAAATAACATTTACATTTTGGTTTGTATTGTTCTATTTTATGGTTACTTTGTTAAGTCAATATACAACGAAGGCACGTAAAGAATAGCAGAATATAGATTTAATTATACAATGGTCAACTTGTCTACATTTTAGAATCGTTTTTAGAAAAGGTTAACTAGTAATAGTTTCCATCGATAAATTTTAAAAGCTGGGGACATAGCCCGTAAATCCATGCATTCACTTGTAAACCATGATGTTTTAGATACATCTTAAATGTTTCTAGAAACAAAGTTTCTGAGATTTACCATCTACATTAGTCAGCTGTTGTTGTGTCTCATACAGTTCTAATAAATCTTGTCTTTGTCATTATATCTCGATGTTTATAAACAAGTGAAACACACGTACACACTCGTACACATCTGTTGCGAAACTGATATTTCACCTAAAGCTTCCCAGGAGCTCCGAAACAAACTGTGCACCAAAATGCAACACGTAAGGGCCTTAAACACTGTCATGCGGGTTCGTGCCGGCATGCGTGTGTCACCCGCACCCGTGGCGCCTGAATTTCACCTTTTCAAAGATGTATTTATTGTGATGCGTGAAACACGCACGAACAGGTGAACTGCGAGCGCCACGCATGCGGGTGACGCACGTGTTAGATTATTCTAATAGTTTCATTTTATTTATTACACTAATTCACGTCTTATTCTTTAACTAGCTTTCGACGATTTTCCATACAAACTTTCATCCCCTATATAACTCTCTTAGGGGCTGAATTTCGAAAAATCCCTTCTTAGTGGATGCCTACGTTACAAAAGGAACCTACTGTCAAAATTTCAACTTTCTAACCCCAGCGGTTTAGGCTGTGCGTTGATAGATCAGTCAGTCAGTCAGCTTCTCCTTTTATATGTATAGACTAGCTTTCGCCCGCAGCTTCGCTTGCGTGATATTTTGAACCCGTAAGTGACGATTTTCCATACAAACTTTCATCCCCTATTTTACTCCCTTAGGGGTTGAATTTTGAAAAATCCCTTAGTGGATGCCTACATTACAAAACGAACCTATTGTCAAAATTTCAACTTTCTAACCCCAGCGGTTTAGGCTGTGCGTTGATAGATCAGTCAGTCAGTCAGTCAGCTTCTCCTTTTATATATATAGATTAATGATATTAAATGTCTACCTAATCATTTAAGTCATTATACTTACTTATTTAACTTGTGTTCTGCTTTACATACCACTTAAAAATGATTTTCATAATTATAACCTTGTTTACATGTGATAGACAATATTACACCAGTTTCTTAGCAAAATCTTACACTTACAATATTACGAAATATATTTATAACATAGTTTAAACGGTGTTTTTTTATTAATGTTTTGTATAATATCATATTTAATTGTTTTTTCCAGAAATAACGTGACTTGTTTATTAATTAAGCCATTGTAAGACATGCTTGCTTTTATTAATTAAGCCATTGTAAGACATGCTTGCATGCTTGATTGCAGGTAGTCATGATGTTAGTGTAGTACAAGTAGTTAGCTTAGGTTAAGTATTTTACTTCCCCCCCCATTGGCTGGAGACCCTTCAGGTCACGCCAATAACTGCCCGGTTACGTAGAAACCGTCCCCTAGGACGACCTACAGCAGTAAAAAAAAAAAAAAAAGGAGGTACTTTTTTTAAAAACAAAAAAAATAGTAAAAAACCAAATTTATTGAGTTATCTTTAGTATCATACAAAAGAACCATTCTGGACATTTATTTTTTAAAGATTATTTCTTTCAAATGTTGTCCGTAACTGCGGTTAATATGGTCCATTCTGCAGTTCCAACTTTCGACGACGAATTTTCGTTTGATTATCGTGTCACGATAACGGACTATTTGTTTCCTGAAATTAATGCCCGTGATCTCCAGAACTTTTGGTACCAACAGGACGGCGCCACTTGCCACACAGTACGTGCAACCATGGCTTTATTGCGAGAACAATTCGGTGAACAGTTAATTTCGCGGTCAGTTGGCCGCCAAGATCCTGTGATATCACACCCCTAGACTTTTATCTTTAGGGCTATGTAAAGTCCAAAGTCTATATGGATAAGCCGCTTACGATTGAGCAACTGGAAGTCAACATTACTCGTATTATTCGCCAAATACCACTCGAAATGCTCGGACGCGTCATCGAAAATTGGAACTGCAGAATGGACCATGTTAACTGTAGTTATGGACAACATTTGAAAGAAATAATCTTTAAAAAATAAATGTCAAGAATGGTTCTTTTGTATGTTAATAAAGATAACCCAATAAAGGTCATGGCCCATAATCCGACCCGATTCAAAAATGTTTTTGTACAAAAACGAAAATGGTGGTAAATAATGCAGGCATAACCCACTTTTCATTATATGTAAAAAGAAAAAAATAATTCAATGGAGAGATCTTGCAGTAGACCAATAAAAGTTGGATAATAATTAGCTGCACCACAGCGGTTTCGCCCGTCTGTAAATTATTTTATCCCATGGAAACATGTCACTGGGATAAAAAGTATACTATGTCCGTCTCCAAATCCAATAGGTATATCTCTACATGGCAATTTAATCAAAATCGGTTCAGTGGTTTAGACTTGAAAATGAAACAAACAGACTTACTTTGCCATTGTTTTATTAAATAAAAATATCATCATCACAATCATAAAGCAAACTCGTTCGGTCAGGTAATGACACGTATATTGCTGCCTCTGTCTCACCCGAGTTGATAACCAGCTTTGTTGCGCTCGCGCAATAATACAATGCCTTGCCTGGCCCACAGCGGGTAGAAAAACATCGGCAGCGCCTTCCTAACCTCGCCCTTCGCAGTCCTTCGTCATTCGTCGTTGTGATCTGTGCTTTTTCCGAATTTCTATATTATTCCGATACAATTAACTATTTTGGCGTGTTTACTTGAGTGATTGTTTGGTTCTCGATTTGGATTTTGTTGACATGAAACGACTTAATAGCTGTGTAGCGTGTAACCGATCGGAAGTTTTCATACTTTTAATCGACCTAAGATTACATTTTTTTATTATTATTATTTCATGATCCCCATCAGCCATAGTAATGCGCCACTTACCATTGAAAAGTATAATCATTTGTCTTTGATTCTCGCCATGTTTCATTTCTGTACGCCGTAGGTATATTTTTCACACTAAATGGGCCATTACCTTTGTTCTTTTATATGTTTTTTGGTTTTGAAAAAATTACCTCCAAATGAATCACCCATTATATACCTACAGCTTTTATGATTACATGTATATGTAACCTCTCACACGCACGCGGGCACGAACCCGCATGACAGTGAAAAGGCTCTTAGAGCGGGAGCACACGATGCGTTGCGGCGCCGCACCGCAAAGATTTCACCGTATCAGCGGGCACACGAACGGTGTGGCGCCGCAACGTTGTTATGCCGCTGCGGCGCCGTAGCAAAAAAATCGTAGAGAAAAAAATCGAAACGAGCGAGCGTGTGTCCTTCCTTGTGACGCATAAACAACTGAGCGGTGCCGCTCCGACGTCGCAACGCATTCACCCCTCCCCGCCTCGTCTCTGTGGTTGCAAGTCCGGTGCGGCGCCGGAGCGCATCGTGTGACATGCCTCTTAGAGCAGGGGCACACGAAGCGTTGCGGCGGCGGTGCGACGCCGGAGCGGTGTTGCTGCGTCGTCTTACATAGAAATATCTGTGGCATGTCACACGATGCGCTCCGGCGCCGCACCGGACTTGCAACCACCGAGACGAAGCGGGGAGGGGGGAATGCGTTGCGACGTCGGAGCGGCACCGCTCAGTTGTTTATGCGTTACAAGGAAGGACACACGCTCGCTCGTTTCGATTTTTTTTCTCTACGATTTTTTTGCTGTGGTGCCGCTGCGTCATAACAACGTTGCGGCGCCGCACCGCTCGTGTGCCCGCTGATACGGTGAAATCTTTGCGGTGCGGCGCCGCAACGCATCGTGTGCTCCCGCTCTTAGTGTTAACCGAAACATGTGTCAATGTTTCAAAAACACTTAAATTCTGATTCACTATTTTTATTATATAAATAAATGTTTACAAATACATTCCAAGTAATTTAAAAACAAACTACAAGAAACGTCTCCATTGTCAATACGTTCGTGCGGACGTTAAAACCTGGAACTCAACAATGAATAGTTCCTCATTTCCGGACGAGTGGACGCGTTCGCTGCACTGAATTCAAACAATGTTCGATTGCTCTGTTACTTAATGGCGGCCTGTGACGACTGATTTATTGATTGACCTGTCTGCTCCAATGCCTCTGCCTTATATCTCGTTAAAAACTTAATGAAATGGCCGCTTGTAGAATGGAAAATATTTTATATTTTCAGTACCTATTTAATTTTAAAAGTTTATACCTATTCGTCTGCATTAAATTGTTAAGACCAAAATTGTTGTTATTCATGGTGATAATGGTTGTTTTAAGTTAAAGGTATACTGTTATGTAGCTACTTAGCATTTTCTTTACTCTTACAAACTTTGCAGGTAAATTGGTAGTTCATATTCACTTTATTATTTTGAGGTGCTAATTTTCACAACACCGGAAATCGTGTTAAGTCACGAAATGTAAAGGCAATTCAAAATCTTTCAACACAAGTTGAACAACAGCGAGGCGCCGCATGCCTCAAGCAAATTCCAGAGATATTTTAGTATAATATGGCACGCTCCACAATGTGGCCAATCAACGAGCATCCTTGATATAAAGAGTGTTTTCTCTTGACTTGCAAAAGAAGCACACTTACATAAAAGACTTACTTATTCACTCTTGACCTCGCAAGAGCCCCGAATAAGTATGTAAGTGGGAATACGGTAAGATAAAACCGAATCAATACGCAATAATCGGCATTACCGCGAGTGCGTTCGCACGTTAACTCGATCTATCAATCACCATCGTCGAGAGCCTCCTGAGGGTTAGGTAGAAAACTTCGCTCTCCCTAACTCATTATTTCAAGCCATTGTGGTTGTTAATTCGTGTTAAATTGTGGGTGCGTCTCCCCGGACAATCGTTGTCCCTTTTTTCTCGTTAATAAGAGACAATCCTGAATCTCAGATATTGAGGGATAATAAGATTTTCGCGGTGAATTGGACGGTATTTGTAAAGTATTTCACGTTAATGAGATTGTAAAGAACAAAAGAGTCCCCGAGTGCCGGAAATTTAATTCTGCTTAGCGTCCACTCTCATTAGACATGGGGGAGGAATCAATCATTATTTTATTTAAAGTGAGTTATATTGTTGTGAACGAGATATTTCCTGTAGACATTTTTAAACGAAGGAATTCTTTGCGAACGTCACTTATAAAATTTTAGGAACGAAGTGGATAAAAATATGAAGCAGATATTTCAAATAGGTACTCAGAGGAAATTATTTAAAATCTTTACTTAGCTACTGTTAGATTAAACCCTTCTGTTACCTTACTTTCTAAGAACCGCCAAAGTTTTCGTTGCAAACACTTTCATTTATCTCGACGGCAATAACTCTAGTTTTTAGATAAAGCGCTATCTATTGATTTAGTGCCTATACTTCGTAATTTTTCGACCGTAATAAGTCTTTTAAGTATCTTCACTCTGCGTTTTATCTTACACTATCGCGGGATAGCTAAATTTCTTCTTAGTACAATTTTTCACAATTCCACCTTGTCCAACGTCCCCGGATGGTTTCGCACATCGGTCCTTACGACCTCTAATATTGTTGGGCCGACCGATGGGACCCACTATTGGGACATACGAGAGGCGTCGTTTTCTCAATAACCCTACGGCTTTCAAGGAATATGATCGTTACCTTAGACGTCTATCTTATTGTCTGCTACATCACGTACATTTGCCGAAATAGCCACCGCCGTCTCATTACTTATCCGTTCTAAATGTAACCGTAATGTTACGGCTATATTAAAGTTTTATCTAGCAATATCTTGAATGGATATAAATTCGGATGTTATTCAGCTCATATATGAGAAGCTTTAATAAGACGTATTTCTAGCAACAATAGCGATTGGAGGCGTGAAATATAAGTATTAAAAGACAAGAGGGTAAGTCCAACAAAGCCCTATGGCTAGGGCCGGCGGCCGCTAAGCCTCCGGTCGCCTCTCACGCATCCACCCGCATTACTTCTAATTGTGATTTAATGGCCCTCCGCGGCGGATCTGCTTGACCTTAAAAATAAAATATATCGCACATTTTCTCCTAAAACTAGAATTTTTCTCTGGAAATTCTGTGACGACTGTAGACGGCTCTGATAATAAAAATGTTTTACACAGAAATTTTTCTTAACGCCATATTATAACTTGTTTTATTATTTTTGTCAGAGTTTTCTTGGATACTTCAAATGATTATAATAGAAGTTTTCTGGTAACGGAATATTTAAATATATTAGCTATTCTTTTTTGAATTTGTATTTTTTAGGTATTTTGCCGTTTGGTGTTACTATTATATCAACTCTAGGTGACGTAATTACCGGTAAAATCAGTTTCATATGTTCCACGGTTTTATCTTAAAAGTGAAGAAATGCTTGTACATTTTGCACAATGCAAAGCACCAATTTCTTTGTTCAGATGGGTGAATGCGATATAAAATCCTTATTAACAAACACAATAATACGTTGATTACAAAAGTCTGGGAATAAAAGTGAAATATTCCGCACAAGAGACAAAAATGTTTATGACGATTTTGCTGAAATAATTTTGCAAGGAAAATGAGAAAATTGCCGTCGCACGATCCGACCGTGCTAATTATGATTTAATGGCAACCCAGACAGTTGATGAGTATTTTTACAACTTGCTGGGGTCAGTACAAAACACAGCAAACGACCATTTTAATTTTATAAGATTATTTGATGTTAGTCGGCAAGATATTTATGTAATACTAGCTGTGCCCGCGACTCCGTCCGCGTGGAACTCGGAAAACAACCTTGTGTCGCAGCAACTAAATAATGTACAATTATGTATTCCATTTATTATAATAATTGACAAAGGTATTGATATTTATTGTGATAATGTAACGAAACCTTATCGCGATACAAAAATGATTACAACGCCATCTATGTAGTTACAATCAGCGAACTAAATCAAAACATTTTACGCAGGATTAGTACCTTCTTCGGATAGAATTTTTCAATAGACCTTCCGTAGACTGAGAATAGTAATAAATTCGTTGCAATATATTTCCTCACAACGTGATGTTATACACGTAACGCCATCTATTGAAAAGAAATGCTATAAACAAATACATCCTAAGTTCTTCTAGAAAACTTAAAATTCGCATATCTTTCGATTGCGTGAACCGATTGCGATGAAACAAAAAAAATATGTTAGTTGGAGATAAGCACAATATTTATTTATAAAAGTCAACAATATTGGATCAGTTGTTTTTACGTGATGCTTGCACAAACAAACAGATAAACAGACAAACAGATAAACCGACAAACAGATAAACCGACAAACAGATAAACCGACAAACAGATAAACCGACAAACAGATAAACAAATAAGACAAAAATTTCAAAAATGTTAAAAATGGATTCTATTGGTTAACGTTTACCACTCCAACCAGGTTTTTTCAAAATATTTGCTATGTACAGACACGCCATGTCTACAGATTTATTATATGTATAGACTTGTTGCCCGCGTTTTCACTCGTATAAAAAAGGGTAAATACATCATTACCTGGATAAAAAGTATGCTATGTATTAATCCAGAACACGGTCTGTCTGTGTGCTAAATTTAATGGAAATCCGTTCAGTCGTTTATGCGTGGTCGAGTAACAAACATCCATTTATCTTCACAAACATTCACATTTAAATATTAGTGTGATGCAAGGAGATGATGGCTATGGTATTAGGTCATGGATAAGTCCATATCGCATGCTGCAACTAGGTTCATTAGAGAAAATTATGATGCATGGAACTAATGCTTCATTTTCTGGTTAAATTGATGATTTTTATGAACAAGGATTAGGTTCGTCGATACAATTCTAAAACAAATAAATTAGGGTTGAAATAATTTTCTAGAAGTCAGAGACTTGTACAAGTTAAATTCTTTAGATGAAGAGGATGTTCTTTAACATTTGATTTACCTTTGATAAGATAGGCCACTACATAACCGATATAAAAATATTCCACTCTGTCTTGTCTGCGGGTATTCTACATCGAACAAAGCGGGCTTATACAAGATAATATGTTCAATGGATATCCTTAGACAAAGAGGCTATTTTATAAAACGGTCCATTACAGGTATCTTCCAATTTGCTGAAATGAAAATGTAGGTAAGGCTTATCGTTTGGGACAACCCTGCGTATACCGATTGAGAGAAGAGAGAGTTATGCTCTTTTCCAGTTCCGTCTCTTATATCCTTCATATCAGCATATCTATACACATAGAAACACAAAGGAATTCCTGCTTGCATCTTTGCGGAATATCTCGACAGACGAAAATTCGATTTGGGCGCGAGATAAAAAGATCTCTCCGAGTATTCGTATTTGAATGGATGAGCAAACCATTACTGTATTAAAAAGTATTGCGAACGGAACATTATTGGCGGCGAGTGTACGAACGTGACGTAAGTGTGTCTTCACATGCGACTAAAATTCAGTGAACTTTTGTGCGACACGCCGCGCCGCGTGTATCTTTATAGGCATGTGCCTTACATTATTTATCGTTTCGTGACATTGGGTCCTAAGTTTAATAGCATACCTACAAGTCTCTACAAGTTGGGCTCGTCAATTTCTTATGAGGATGTGGGCTGGAATAGAGGACACAGGTAAAAATTGCGTGAGATAGTAAAAATTACGCAGGTACGTTTTTTATTTACCTTTAGTTGAACCTAGGTATCGTTCTCTGAAACCTTCCGTCCTTAAATCGAGATATTGTCACTGTTTTTGTAGTTTCTTGACATAATCATCAGTATTTAAACCGACTGTTTTTATGTACATAACTATAGTGTGTTTTACAAAAAATATAAAAGTTTCGGTACAATAAATAACTCATATCGTGAATATAATTACTTAAACTGGTAGTTTTCACATGATATGTGGACGTTTATCGTTTTGAAGGAAGAATCCAATTACGATAACGTTATGTTCCGCATGAAAGTGTCGCATTTATGGTAAAATATTAATGTATTTCAATTTGGGAAGGCTGCTACAGACCTCCATAAATATCAGGCGCGTTGGGACCTAGCGGGGACGCGTAAATACTTCGACTAAAATTGAATGTTATTATCCGTGAACTAGCGGGCGCAGTAAAAGTGGGACGTTTTTGATGTTAGATAAAACTCACGACGACATATTGGTACGTTCGACTATATTGAGTCATTTCAACTAGAATTACGGTCGTGGGTAAGTACCTAATGGATCTAACTATCTATTTATTTGAATAGGTAATAATTTCTTACTTTTATTGTGGTGTTTAAACCAACATATAAAATGACCAAACAAAAATTTCCCTCTGTTTATTGCCTTTGGAAATAAATATTTCTCGCCAACGTATTACGTCTATTCCAGCAAATCAAACGTTAAATTTTCCATTACCGTTTGATTCTAATATACAGCGGTAGGTAAGTGAATTTCAATTTGTATGAGTCCGACTTTAATGCGTATTCATGTGTGGAACGAAACGGGGCGGGAGTGAGAAAACGGGAAAATCAACACACAAAATGCATTTGGCAACAACTTTTAATGCAATATACTAAAATTGGTTTTCCAGCGTCTGCGGAACGAGACGCCGAAACACTAGATACGCTTTAAGAAGAAGTTAGAGACAGATTTATAGGTCCAAACAAACGCAATACGAGTCCGATGCCATCCTATCAACCAAACAAGTTGTTTGTAGAAGCCGACTTTGGTCATTTAAATGTTGGATTTGATAAACTGCAAGCCGAAATTGCTTTGGGTCTCGTTAGAATAACGTGGACCTCGCGTCAAGGGTTTAAGGGAATGCAAATTTGATTTTAGTTGTGCTTACAATTAATGACGGATCAATCCTATGATTGAATGTAATTCTTGCACTACTATTGTGTCCTTAATTTTTCTTATTCATTTTGACAGCTTTTTTTAGTCTCACGATAAATATTTTAAAAACGCTGCATTTGTGATATTTTTATTTTCCCCATGTGGGAATGGGCTAGAATATTTATATTCCTCACTGCACTCTAAGGAATAGACGCGCCATAATAGTAGCGAATAGTAGCGCTAGTGACAGAAAAGTTGAAAGGGAACCGTTTGTCTTGGTATGGGCATGTGAAGAGGAGGAATGAAACGCATGTGACCAAAAGAGTTATGAATATAAATGTGGATGGACGGAGAAGAAGAGGGAGGCCAAAGAAAAGATGGATGGATTGTGTGAAGAATGGTATGAAAGAGAAGGGAGTCAGTGATATCATGACGGGTGACAGGACGGAATGGAAGAAGAAAACGTGTTGCGCCGACCCCAAGTAACATGGGATAAGGGCAGGAAGGTGATGATGACTCTAGGAATAGACGCGTGTTGTAAGATTCAATAAAAGTCAGCACGCTTAGTGGTAGAATATGTACGGTCCGCCTGGCTAGCTACCACTCTCATATAATAGTCAAGCCTACTTTATACCGTCGTGTGTATGTGAGAGCCAGAGGGGTACCAGGTAAAATAAAGTAAAATAATAAAAAACAATATTTGTATTCATTATTGTGATTTTGTAATAACAAAACAAAAACTAATATACCTTCATAAAAACTCAAATATTGAAATTAAAAGCATTGTGGTAAACACAAATACTGGCTTCAAAAATGATTAATTTTCTTTCATTTTAGTTTGAAATGAAGCCAATATAGTTACGACTTTGATAAACAAACAATAGTTTTGTCGATCAACGATTAAATCAGTTTTATTTTGAAATGCGTCTACAGTAATATACTTTAAAATAAATATTGGAGAAAAATACACGGTGTATCCACTGGCAGTCGCGAGCGCCTTGCGAGTTGCGACCCGATCGGAACAACAACATTGTGTCGTTTAAATTGAATTGAAAAATGATTTATGCCAACAATCTCTGGCGATACTCTCTTCTTTACACACTTGATCGCTCTAAACGAAAATAATAAATAAAATTCTGTTTCACAAAATTGATCGAGGTTTTTTCTATTTATTAGGCTGAAGCCGGAAGTTGCAAATATTTTTTATTTCTTTCTGCTCACTGACATGAAATTAATCGTTTGGAATTCGTTTAAGCAAAATTGTTTGTTCCATTATTAACGTGGTTCGATTGTGGTGTTTTAAAATGAAAGATGATAATTAAATGTAATTAATGGTTGTGTACTTTAATTGGTTTAATTTCGAACTGCATTTTTATACGTAATTTATACATATAGTTACTTTAGACTTATACTGTACTAGGGTTCGCTCGCGGCTTCACCCGCGTGGATGTCGTTTATCGCGTATTCCGCGTTGTTCCTGGTAAACGTAGCCTATATTCTTCTCCGGGTTCTAGACTATCTCTGTACCAAGTTTCATCTAAATCGGTTCATAGTTTAGTCGTGATGAGGTAACAGACAGACAGACGGAGTTACTTTCGCATTAATTTATAACATTAATAAGGATATATTAGGATAAAATGTATACAAGGTGTAAACGAAATCGTGTAATTCCTTCAAACCACGTGATCTACTGGTGACACTGATTGACCCTGCATAGGTTTTTTTCAGAATCAACAAAAAAAGTTTTCAAAAAACGAAACATGGTGTTCTGTATCTGAGTAATTTTAACGTCCCGAGCTAACTGACGGCGTGGAGCGATATCGCGCTAGTCGTGCCCGTCCGCTGTGTCGCCATGCTTTCATTCATTTGTGGAAGGCATCGAAATTTCATACCACATAAAAGAATGGGAAAAAATGTTATTATTTTTCATTTTTGATCTATTTAAATCCCGGGAGGGGTTAATCTAGACCATTAATAGATCATGTAGTTCGAAGGAATTACACAAATTCGTTTACACCCTGTATAACCAGTGACAACAAGAAAAGTATTTAAAAAGAATAACATATCCTTTAAAATGATTGTTTACGGTTGGTTTACTCACGTGCATTTTTAGGGTAATCACAGAAATGCAAGTGAATAATAAAAGTATAAACATGATTCATCGCGTGCAATAATATTATTATTCGTTTTACTGCTGAACAATTTATTATCCCGTAGGAAACAATCAAATTAATTATACAGTAGTTAAAATAAAGGATGAAAATGATGCTGATTTTTATTACAGTATTATTTTAATAATGGTATGAAAATAATTTAACGTAATAATCTAATTAATTACGCGGTGTTCGGGCATCGCGCACTTTTTAACCGACTTCGGAAAAGGAAGAGGTTATCAATTCGATGCGTATCTTTTTTTATTGTATGTTCACTGATTTCTCCGAAAGACCCATTTGAGTAATTCTTTTTTTGTTAGTGCGGAATATTCTCGGAATCACTCGAGGTGGTCCGACATGAATTTCATTACGTTTGGTTGTAGTCTTTTTTAATACAATGTTATTAGTACTTTAAAAATTCATTACTTAAAAAGACGACGTTCTAGTTCTCCACGAATTTTTAAATATTATTGCAATTTGTGGCACTAAAAATTATTAAATAAAAACTTTTAAAAAGTAAACACCGAAAAAAAATGAAAGGAGTAGGGATAATAATTTTCATCCCATCTATTCGAAAAGGACGACTTGGTTCGCCTTTAAGTGCGCCCAAAGGTGGTGTTTTCTATAAGAAAGTTTTAGCGGGCAGTAATGAGTTTTTAATCCTTTTACTCTTTATAAGTGCGTTTTTTTTTGGCTCGAGCGACTTACTTTGAATCCCTCGCTACATTCAAGATTCTACTAAAGAATCCCTCGCTACGCTCGGGATTCTACTCTAGAATCCCTCACTTCGCTCTGGATTCAAAAAAACGCCCTCGCCGTAAAAATATTATTTTGCTCCCTTATGATATAATCTACTATTTACTACCTACCTTCAGAAACAAAATCAAAATAGTAACAAAAAGTTAAAACCATTTTCATGCATGCAGTAAACAAATGAAGAATATGGACATACTGAGATAACCTTTTTTTTTAAATCAAAATTTTCTTTCATACGAACCATCTCGGGACAATTACGAACACAACAAAAAAAATGCGTCTTCGGTCCAGCCGCTCACGCGTGATGCCGTGACCAAGGGAAATAGGGATTCATTTTTATATACATAGATAGATAGATTCCCTCAGGCAAACTACATGTAGGTATAATAACTGCAGATATTGCTGCAGTACATCAATATACTTATGAAGTATTTGCATAGGTGAAAGCTTGCCAATACAGTGGCTGCATACAAGTAGGTAGTACGTTTAGTCACTAAGTGGCACTTAGCTCAATGTATGCACGGTGCGCCGGTGTCCCATGTTCAAAGGGAACTATCGTGCTTACACACTTTATTACGATTTTTATAATAATAATAATAATTCAATTTATTTCCGACTACAAGATCCATATATTTGTTAGTAAGTACTTAAGAGCTATGTTAGTGACAAAAACTTAATTAAACATACTTTTATTTACATAAATTGGCAACGTGAAGCGATATCCAATGCCTCAAAATTGGACAGTCAAGCTTGTCCGCCAGTACCCTTAGGATGCTGTTGGTGCTTGTTCTGACACGGTGTAGAATTGATGCAGCTCTCTTTCTCATGATGGCATGAAAACCATCCGTGCGTGCCTCGGCAAACATGCCGGATGCACTGCAAAACCTTGGCAAACCCAACAGCATCCTAAATACATTATTGTATTGAACACGGAGCATGTTGAGTGCTCCCTGGGTACAGTTGACCCATAGGCTGCATGTATAAAATGATTGGCAGTATGCCTTGAACAGAGTCACTTTCACCTCCCTGGTACAGTACGCGAACCTACGAGCCAACATGTTCCCACGGACAGCCAACGCCCTCCGTTCCCTCTCAATATCGACGTCATCTGTGAGGTCCTCCGAGACCCAGTGACCCAAGTATTTGAATTGCGAAACTCTTTTTAGTGGCACTCCATATAGCCACACAGGAGGTACTACTGTCACCTTATGCTCACGCGGCTGGAAAACTAAGAGTTCGCTCTTTTTCGCATTATACTTGAGCCCATGGGCCTCGGCGTATTCTTCACATCTTCGCACAAGTTTTCTAATTCCACTAATTGCGGGGCTCAGCAACACCATATCGTCAGCATAACTAATGTTGTTGATCATGGTGCCGTCTATTGAACAACCGATTTTGGTATTGCTGAGACCCTCAATCAGTTTATTAATATAAAAGTTGAAGAGCCTAGGTGACGTCAAACCCCCCTGTCTCACTCCACAGTCCAACCCATACGCTTCAGAGTACACGTTTTTTATGAACACGTGTTTCTGCTAGATATTTTATAAAATAAATAAGCTGGTAATAAATATAATTTGAGTGCATTTGTTTGGATTCTGTACAGTGGCGTGCCTAGGGTTCAAAGTTAGGGCAAGCCCGATAGCTTTTTAGGAAAAAAAAACCCTGTACCCTGTTAAAAAACCCTCAAAATTTGTTATTTTGCACCAACATTATTTTCACCACACAACTATTATTTTCACCCTAATAATAAATAGGGTGCTCTTCGCCTATGTACTGTCGGCTTTTCAGGGGGCCCAGCTAGTGAGCTGGCGAGTCACCGTCTGCCAAAACTTTTCAATTTTAAATGTTGAAAGGCAGACGCCGTTTTCTTCCGGCAATAGAAGTTGTCTAGTCCACCTAACACCCCTTCCCATAGACCAGATATTTTTCACCATATTTTACAATAGTTTTGCACCCACTTGGGACGGTCCATGACTGTACTCCAATAGTGCAGCCGTGAATAGTCCCCGGTTGGTGCCCCACCCCATTATAGATTAAAGTTCTCAAAGGGGCCTCTGCGCGTTGGACCTGTGTCCCCGTGTATGCCTTCCAAAAGACCGGACATCTTCCGCACGGAAGATGAGCCGTGATTTGAAGAGAGATACAAATAGGGTGCAAATAATACAATTGTGTGATTTTGTAAAATCACGTACAACTTTGTTTAAAAGCCATCTATGAGCATTACAGGTGTTTTTTTGCGCTCTTCAAGTTCGACGGGAAAAATGACACAATCGCCCGTCGCCGCCAGTAGATGGCTCAAAAATAATTGATGAGCATAATTACGCAATGTTTATAATGTTGAAATATTGTTAATTTATAATAGACCCGATCTATATTTATATAATGTGTACAAATCGCAAAAGTTTAAAAACAATTCATAATTACTTTCGATGTAAACAGCCGTGTTAACTCTTCATTCTTCGCTTCTTTACTACTGCTGATGACAAACAACAAAGCTCACTGAAGGCATGGTATGACTAGATAGATTTACAGACATATCAGCAATCACATACCTTCGGTGGCTTTGATAAAAGCCGTTTGTTGTTTCGTTCTATTTGTTTAGAGCAATTAATCCTGGCACCAGATAAGTTATTCAAATCATCGTAATCTGATGTTTTCCAGGCGTTCGTATCATTAGAGAAAAATATGCAACACCAGCAGAATAATGTTTAAATGAGAGTAACCTACAATCCAAGGAGTTTTGTAAGCCGATCTATGAAAATGCCTATTATGTGACTTTGATTTACTAGAAATACTCAAATCAGGAGTAGGTTTAGGTGAAGTAATAAAACGGTATTTTTCTGCAAAATTCAAAGTATTTACCTTCCCGAGTAACGATTGCACACACTTTAATCCATCACAAGGAACCATTATTTCCGAATTCATCTTATAAGAAAGGCAAATCACAAAGAAACTTAAACACAAACGATAAAATAAACTAATAAAAGTTACACAATACTTTAAATCACAGAAACTGAAAAAATATTTATCGCGTCAAAAGCATAGTGGTGAGCAGCAGAGTAAAAATGCGGTTTTCCACCCGCTTAAGCTTATCTATTGTGGTGACTACCGACAATATCTCTTTTAAGGAGGAGTATATTGTCCAGCCGAGGCCGCGAGGGCTGCAAATAATTAAGTTAATTAATTAAGATGATATTCTGCATATACAGAGTCTGACAACCGGTCTAGCCTTAGGATATCGGAATTTCTCAGTAACCGGGTTGCGAGGGTCTGATGGCAGATGGCAGTCACTCAGTGTAAAATACTGGTATACAGCCGCATCTAGTTAGACTGCAAGTTGACCCCAACATAGTTCGGAAAAGGCTAGGCAGATATTTTGTAAAAGCCCGAATATTGGTAAATCATATCAATATGTCAATCAATTAATATGTGTAATCAATCAATAAAGATTGACGACACGTTTGGTGCAGAGGCTGAGCGCTACTGCGCTACGGGTCGTGGGTTCGATTCCCACACGGAACAAAAATGTGTATGGCCTACAGATGGTTGTTTCGGGTCTGGGCGTTTGTGTATGTGAGATTTGTGTCCGTAAACGCACCCACGATACTAGAGAAATCTTAGTGTGGGGCAAAGTTTAAAAAAAAAGATATGAAGAAATCCTAGGTTTTACTGGTAAATCTTAGGATTTACCAACATCAGTTGGTAAATGTAAGGTTTGATATAAAATGAGACAATTTTTCGTACTTTTACCATTACAGCTTGGCAAATGCTAGGTTTTACCAATAACGATTAGTAAATGTTGGTTTTGGGAATAACACAATATTATGTAATTAGAAATTATTTATTAAACATTATAATTACGAGTCAATAGCTGCAGGCAAGTTACTTATATAATTTTGAAATATTGCAAAATACTTTTTGAAAGGTAAAATAAACAAAAAAAAATTCTTCTCAAAAACATAACACCTACGTTGGCTAAGTTAATTATTTAATCATTCATTATTTTTTTCATTTGGTAACATTAATTGCCTCGGCGTGACTATTTTTCAACATTTACCGTGTCTCTGAGGTAAAACCTAGGATTTACCGAGTGAATGCTAGTAAAAGTCCGAAATTAATGATTATCACCGAACAATTCGGACTTTTACCAATCGGACTTGGTAAATCTTAGGTTTTACTGGAAAATCTTAGGATTTATCGTAGTTCGAGCATTTACAGTAACATATACATCATACTAATGATATATATATACCTTGTGAGATATATATACCCAAAAAAAAACCATTAAAACAAGAGAGAGACTTTACAAATGCGGAAGTAAACGGTCGAGCAAATATACAGGGTGTTAACGAATTAGTGTAATTCCTTCAAACCGCGTGATCTACTGGTGATACTGATTGACCCTGCGTAGGTTTTTTTCAGAAAGAACAAAAAAAAGTTTAAAAAAATGAACCATTGTATTCTGTATCTGACTAATTTTAGCATCCCAAGTTAACTGACTGCGTGGAGCGATATCGCGCTAATCGTGCCCGTCAGCTGTGTCGCCGTGCCTTCATTCATTTATGCATGGCATCGAAATTTTCTATCACATAAAAGTTTTATTGGGGAAAAAAAAAAATATTTTTATTTTCAATCAATCTAAATCCCGTGCGGGGTTAATCTATACCATTAATAGATCATGTGGTTTGAAGGAATTACACAAATTCGTTAACACCCTGTATATATTTGACCACATTCCAACAGAAAATAAGGATACAGCCCACAAGATTAATAATAGCAATGAATTAGTCACAGGAAATTGCAGTTTCTTGTTTAGTAAATTCCTCAAGAAGGGTGGCTAGGCCCGAACGTAATAAAAATTGCGTAATATGTACGTGGCCGACTTATGAAGACGAAGTGAGCGAATTACGTATGTAGATATTAATATTGCCTGGCTGCTGCCTCCCCAGTGGGGGCCATTTAGTCATACGTCGACGATGCTTCGCATTACCCAACGCTTTTTTGTCACGTTTGTAATATACTGTTCAGTCGAGATGAGAATCTTAGATTGCTGAGGAATAGAAATGAATAGTCAGAAGAAGTCATTAAAGTAGAATAAATGCCGTGGAAATGCGAAGTATGTGCGGTGTAACTTTGAATGATAGATTGAGGAATGATGTGATAAGACAAAGTTGCGGTTTAAAAGGTGTAGTGACAAAAATTGAAAGGAGTATGCTTAGGTGGTTTGGTCATTTTGAAAGAATGAGTGAATACCGATTAACAGAAAGTATTTATAACGTGGGTGTCAGTGGAAATTCCGGTAGAGGACGCCCTTGAAGGACATACATCGACGTTACGGGTGATGTTCTTCGAAAAGGACAGGTGCGTAGTACTCTCAACCGGCGTGCGTGTATGACAAGATATATGACCGTGGACGAAGCGAAAGGAGTAAATAAGGATCGTAGCATGCGGCGTTCTACAGTTTCTGCCTACCCCCATGGGAAAAAGGCGTGAGTTTATGTATGTAGAAATAAATAAAATGTACGTGAATTACTTTTACGGATGGCGTGGACGTTCGATAGTTCATGTCAATCTCGTACATTGACGTTCAATCGTGGACTGTAGGTCTGCAAAAGCTTGGCACGATTCGTGATCTAGATGGCTTGGTAATTGAATTTCATCAAAAAGTTATAAAGTAATCTTGCATCAAAAGATGAATTTGAAATGGTATCGGGGCCGAAAAGTTTGTGTAATGAATTTACAAGTACAGGATTGGTCGCTGGCCTATTGATGCTATCAAAAGGGCGACCTATTATGACTTTGTTATCAAACTTGTTGGTAACTGACCCAGCCTATGTATATAAAGTATATAATATGTTATATATATGCGCCGGGTTTGTTGTCCCCCGAGGGATAGCTGAGGTGTAGGCGTACACGCGCACACAACCAATTCACTGACCATGGAATATTTTTATTTTAATGTAATTTAGGGGTTAACTTTTTGATGATTGATCAAAGGGATGAAAAATTAACTTACAAACGGGGGATCCTGGTAAAATCACAAACTTATTTCACAAGAAGGGGCTAGCTTTTTGTTATTCACCATTAGCCTTGCCATTCCATACTTTGTCCTGCCCCTCGATTCAGAACCTTTTCGATAAGCAGTTGGTGACCGATTAGGTTTGTTATCTCGTTCCGTCTACAATTCTCGTAACGAAAGAAAAACAGCGTCTGTAGACAAATGGCAAACGATGATCACTAGAGAATAGAAACGACAATGAGATGTAATGTGCCTGTAGACAAATGGCAATCGATGATCGTCAGAGAATAGATACGCCAATTAAATGTATGGAAATGGCATAACAGATTGCTTGACCTGTCAAAAGCTTATGTCAATCCAGTACAGCTCATTGTCATTTCTATTCTCTAGCGATCATCGATTGCCATTTGTCTACAGGCACAGGACATAAGCTTTCGACCGGTCAAGCGATCTGTTATGTTATTTCCATACATTCAATTGGCGTATCTATTCTCTGGCGATCATCGATTACCATTTATCTACAGACACTGATAGCTTACTGAATCGTTCGACAAGTGACTAATCGAATCGTTCTGAATCAGGGGGCTGGTCGGTTTCCAGGCAAACAAGATGCGGCTGAACATCAAAATTTTACACAGAATTTTGGATCTTCGTTATATCATTATCATCAATCAGCCGCAAGACGTCCACTGCTGGACATAGGCCTCCCCCAAGCATCGCCACATCGACCGGTCCAGTGCTCCTCGCATCCAGCGGATTCCCGCGACCTTTACCAGATCATCGGTCCACCTTGTGGGAGGCCTACCCACGCTGCGTCTTCCGGTACGCGGTCGCTACTCCAGAACCTTTCAGCCCCCTCAGCCATCCGTTCTGTGAGCAATGTGCCCAGCCCATTGCCACTTAAGTTTGGCAATTCTTTGAGCTATGTCGGTTACCTTGGTTCTCCTGCGGATCTCATCATTTCTGATATGAGCATGCAGGGTAACTCCGAGTGTAGCTCTCTCCATTGCCCTTTGGGTGACCTTCTCATGAGGCCCATTGTGAGCGACCACGTTTCAGTGCCGTGTTTAATCATTGGCAACACGCACTGATCAAAGACTTTCGTCTTGAGATACTGCGGTAGTTAGTTCGTTATTTATCCAAGTAATAACTGGTTTTTGTTATTTTACATAAATATCCGATACTCTTTCACTTAAACTAACAATCAAAACCCCAAACCCTAAAATAGGCCCCTGTAGTTGATGTAACTACTTTGCAAATCTACACTCCATATTTTGGCACACCAGCAAATTCAGCTGAATAGTTCCAAAATATGAAGTGCAGACGTGCAGAGTAGTTACATCAAATAAGCCTCTGGTATATACCTATATACATATACTAAATCTTTCAAAGCAAACAGTAAATGGAGCTGACTATAAAGCCAGAGAAACAATATTATATTTAATCTAGGGAAATGTACTATGACCCACGCATGAGCGGGTTATACTGTATCCGTTAGATGGTAACTGAAACTTTTGTTTTTACAGCATGTTTACACCGCGCCCCTCCCCTACCCCCTACCTATTCATATCAGACTTTATGACATCTTGCTTTTATGAAACTGCACCAAATTTTATTTTTTACGTACAAATACAGTAAGCTGGATTTATTACACAAAAAAGTTGTATAACAATTTTAATTTTGGTACCATAAACGTGGATTTAATGTGGCGCTTTTTTTTGTTTTAATATTATTAAAGTTTCTAAACCAGCAAGCACACCATATATTTTTTTATCGTTTTGGGCTTGTTGTATGTACAATTTGACTGAAATAATTCAATAACGAGAGCCTCGACCAACACCTCATGAGGCTCTCGTTAGGTGACTGGATCAAAAGCCTGATACAGAAAGCAGTCCTCCTAGACACGGCGCGTATTGTGGGGAGATTCCTGTCTCTGGAGCCCTAACCACCGGTAGCTTGGACCCTGCTCCCGATGAAGACCCCTATTTTTATATTTTTAAATGTATATCATATTTTTTTATTTTAAGTTTTTGTTATTTAAAAATGTAATAGATTAGAAGTTAGATGAATAAAGGTGATAATAATTCAATAATAGTACTCAATCGGTCATAGCAATGTGGCATTTTTATGTCACAACTAGAGGTCGTCCGCGGCCTTGCCCTCGTGGATGCCGTTTATTTGTTTTTCGTATACCTATTTCAGGATAAAAGTAGCGTATGTCCTTCTCCAGATTCCAGACTATCTCCGTACCAAGTTTCATCAAAATCGGTTCAGCGGTTTAGGCGTGAAAGCGTCACAGACAGACAGAGGTTCTTTCGCATTTATAATATTAGTAGGGGTAATGTGAAATATCTTTTATCGGCTTACCTATGTATATATTTGATTCCAGACAATGGTCTATTAACTAAGTCTGAATACAATATAGTTAATTAAAGCCATCTACATAATAATATCTAAGCGCATACAATGCCATCAATTTGGCGCTGACCAATCAGCGTAATCTTTCGCTTGACTGGAGTTCTAATCTGATTCAATGACCACATTACCACACCCTGGCTAGTTACAAGGAAATTATGTGCCTACTTATCTCAATTACACGCAAATATTGGTGTATATAATTATGTCATAGTACAATTATACAGTAATATACGTATACTCTTCTTATATATATAAGGTTTAATCATTAAAGTAGATTAACTTGAATAGACTAACAGCAATTATAAAAACTGTTTGTACGTACCTGTATGAACAAACAGTTTTTTAACAGTTTTTAGTTTTGTGTAAGCAAATTCGTGTAATTCCTTCAAACCACGTGATGTACTGGTGACACAGATTAACCCTAAAGGTTATTTTTGAAAATCAACTAAATTTTTTTTTTTAAAAACTTAGTTTTCTATTTCCGAGTCATTTTAGAGCCCCGAGTTAACTGACCGTCAGTGACATCGCGTTAGTCGTGCACGCCAGCCATGTCGCCGTGCTTTCATTCATTTTTGCGAGGGACCGAAAAGTTCACGAAAATAAAAAAAAAATTGCAAAAAAAAACTTTTTTTTCACTGAATCCTTATTATGTGGTTTAGATACGACCACTTAATAAAACAGCATATTATTTTTATTAAATCAAGCTAAATCCCGTGCGGGGCCAGTCTACACCAGTAGTAGATCATGTGGTTTTAAGGAATTACACGAATTCGTTTACACCCTGTATAATAAATCTGTAGACTTAGCGAGTCTGTACATTGGAAATATTTCAAATTATGATATACACATACATGTGTAGGATAACCAATAGAATACATTTCGATATTTTTTGGATATTTTGTCTGTTTGTCGGTTTGTTTGTGCACGCATGTTACGTGTCGGCCACTGTGCGTATGCGCTCGTATTACATTTTTGTTTGGTCACTCACTATATTCTGTGCTTTTTTATGTTTTCATACCTAAACAGCAGACTTACACAGACCTGATAAACATTAACAACCAAAGTATGTGCCCCCTGCTACAATAATAAAGGTAACAGTATCACAAAATCGTCTGTTCAAATTAAATAATCAATTGAGTGCTTTTTGAACGTCAAACAATAAAATACAGTCCAAAAAACGCCCACCTTTTATGGCTTAAGCTGAACAAAGCTTAAGTTTGTTTAAGCATCGCGATAATCACCACGCTTGGCAGGCAGATTTATTTATTTATTTAGTACGGCACAACCAATTACACTAAATAACAAAATAAAAAGAGCATTCAACACATTTAGCAGCATTCATCATGCATTCCTCTCGCAGTACTCCAGGCATACCGCCAAAATTGCCGTACATTAATCCGCAAACACATCGCAATTCGGTCTGGCATAACGCTGATAGTATTTGCCCAAAACTACACGTCTCTTATCGTATTTGTCTCCTTCACCTAGTATTTATTTTACAACTTTTATCGAGACCACCATTATTATTCTTCCAACGAAAACCTAAAGGGTCTACAAAATCTCGACCACTAACGACCAAAAGTTGAACTACTGTTTGAAGTCGGCATCCGTCGAAAGGGGGCAAAGCTGTTAAACACCAACCCTCACGTACACAAAGAAGATTTGTGCCGTTATATCTACGTTGTTGGTGTAATGCCTCATTTTCTGGATTAATCTTCATAATTACGGCAATTCTGTGTAATGAGAGTCACACGCGTCCTGCTAATCTGACTCCTTACCTTCATACGTGAGGAGCTATGATCATAATATTTTCCCTTATATCATGTAAGTTGAGATAAGTTTACTTACAGCGAACTGTGTATCTTTGTTTATGCGCGCAACTTGAGCGAAACTTATATATCTTAGTATCTTGACGTAACTTTTGACGTATCTACTGAAGCGGTAAAAATTTAGTATCTGCTATAATCTATAGCTTAAGCTATAAACGTAATATCTGTTTGCTAACTTAGAATCTAACTTCATGCAAAAAGCAACGTAATATAATGCACTACACGATAAGACCGCCATTTGTACTGTTCTTAATTACGTGTATTCCTTCTGTTTTATTTCTTTTAGTGTACAATAAAGTATTCTATCTACACATTACGTACAAGGTTAGTCAGAAAGAGTGCTAATCTGAAAAGGTGTTAAAGTACCCATAATAATGAATAACTTTTATTCTACAATTTTCCCTAAAAGTCAATACTATAAGAGAAATTGCCTTTCAAATATTTCATTAAAAAACGCTAAAATATATCTATCCTCAGCTATGGTCAGCTGTGTTTACATTTTAGCTCACATTTGGTGCCATGAAATAAATGTTCCGTTTTCTGAATTTGGAGGTATTCCATGAAGCACACCCAAACGAAGCACACCCAGACGAAGCACACCTAAAGTATTCCACTTAGCACACCCGTAGGTGGGCTTCAAATAAAAATTTAAAATAATTAATATCCTATTCCACGAAGCACACCTACGAATATCACTCGCATAGTGCGGAGACTAAGAAATAAAAATGTCGATAGAAGAAAATATTTATTAATGATAAATGATATTTATTTCTGTAAATAAATCTGTTACAGACACTTTTACAAGTCAGTGTAAGTTTTTTTTTAAGACTAGATGGCGCCGGCATTTCCTATCTGACTAGCTCTGAGAAGAAAAGCCGAAACAAACTCAGAGGTCAACGTCTCTTTTAAAGTCCTATTTAAAAGACTAACTTTTTCTAACATCATTCATTTTCATTATAATATTGTGACACAATATTTGTCATTTTTGTAATCTTACTATTTCAAAATCACAGATTGTTTCATAATTTTTGACGACACGTTTGGTGCAGTGGCTAAGCGATTGGCTTCTGCGCTACGGGTCGTGGGTTCGATTCCCACACGGAACAAAAATTTGTATGGTCTACACATGGTTGTTTCGGGTCTGGGCGTTTGTGTATGTGAGATTTGTGTCTGTAAACGCACCCACGATACAAGAGAAATCTTAGTGTGGGACAAGGTTAAATATAAAAAAAAACTTTTCATAAAATGTATTATTTTTTAACTATTTTTCTACTATTTTCCTTTTTTGTGCTCTTAATAAAATCACAGATTGTTTCATAATTATGCAATAAAAACTTGGACAAATATCAAAAACATTGTAAATATAGTTCTCTACAGAGATCTATGTTGATGTTTTCTTATAGCTACCTTTTAACTAATAATAAAAATCCTCTAGTTTTATATAAAATCACAGACTGTTTAAAATCACAAATCACAATCTTTAAGATTCTTAAATAATCTTGAAGAGATGGGCAATTTAGTACCTAAACTTATAAGAATTAAAGATAATTATGAAACAATCTGTAATTTTAAATAGTAAGATTACAAAAATGACAAATGTTGTGTCACATTATTATAATGAAACTGAATGATGTTAGAAATTTAAGTTTGTCTTTTAAATACGACTTTAAAAGAGACGTTGACCGCTGAATTTGTTTCGGCTTTTCTTCACAGAGCTAGTCAGACAGGAAATGCCGGCGCCATCTAGTCTTAAAAAAAAACTTACATTGACTTGTGAAAGTGTCTGTAACAGATTTATGTACAGAAATAAATATCATTTATCATTAATAAATATTTTCTTCTATCGACATTTTTATTTCTTAGTCTCCGCACTATGCGAGTGATATTCGTAGGTGTGCTTCGTGGAATAGGAAATTAATTATTTTAAATTTTTATTTGAAGCCCACCTACGGGTGTGCTAAGTGGAATACTTTAGGTGTGCTTCGTCTGGGTGTGCTTCGTTTGGGTGTGCTTCATGGAATACCTCTGAATTTGTAACTAAAGCAAAGATGAAGAATTTTTGAAAAAAATAAAATAAAAATTATTTCGCATAATTAGAAATAAAAATTTTCGAATTTTGAAATTTTAACACTTGCTTTAAACCAGTCATCAGTAAAACTTTAAGTGGCCTACGGATTAGTACCCTCTTTTCGATTATCGTTGTATCGTAACAAAGTTTTACTTGTGTTTAATAAGCAAGAGAATCGATTGACATATTTTTACACCACATTTTTTTTTTCATAAATTTCAATTTTGTTTCAGTAGGTTTCTACCCATAACAGTTGACGGAAATAGACACCTTGAGGCTTGAGATGGTCCGCTCGGCCAGTTTCCGTGTATTAGACAACCCCTACATAACACATCTCAGGCATTTCACACTTTACTAGGGAACTTAACGCGACATAAACTACGGTGTAACTTGGAGATTTATTTAAAAAAACACATATTCAGGCAGTTCTGATGAAAATCTTGTTGGGGTGTATCGGTTTTTGTATATACTAAAAATAACGTTGTATATTTTATTAATTGTTTATGTGGATAGTGTTAAGTGTTTAAATTGTGTCGATAAATAATTAATGCATACATTGTGATAAACTATAAAAATATATTAGACAAAGATTCTTAAGTTTACGGTTTATCATATCGTGAATAAGTAGAACGGCGAAGTGTGGGTCGTGCCAAACGGACCAACAGTTGCACTAAGCATTAGTATATTTATTTGTACCCAACATACGAGTATTATTAACGTATTAGATTTGAAGTACGCTGTTTGTTGTCCTATGCGAGTATCGTAGTCAGGTTTTGCTTTCCGCCAGCTGTTGCAGCTTAGCAGCTGTTTTGAAATTTATAGTAAATTGGAATATATTTTTGAGGATGTACGAAGGTGTGTTTTACACTGAATATATTTTTGAGCTGAACTAGTTTTATGATTAATTGTTTACGTTTTAAGAGTCCAAAACAAAAAATAAATAAGATCATTAAATTGAGCTTAGTTACCTAAGCAGAAAGCGACCATCGACAGAAAACGCGTTGTGAGATATAGGTAGCTGTTATTTTTATACAATAAAATAATGATTGAAAATTCACATTTCACATTTAAAATAACAACCAAAGTACCTTTAAACGGCCATTTCTCAAAACGCGTTTTTCTTTGATGCTCTACGCCCAATTTTGCCTGTTAAGGCCATTAAAAATAATAAAAAACAATCAACAAAATATCTCCGCCCTTTTAGCAGTTCAGCAGAAAGTTCAGTTACAATTAATTTCGAAGCACTACTTAACCACAAAACAGCAAATTATCACCAGTAATTATCCACCACCTCATATACATTTAAACGAGTTAAGGTTCGTTTTCCATGTATAAAATTAACTAGACGTGTTTGCTACGAAAATGTCATAGCAATCTTTTTGTACTTACGTTAGAACGACGTATCTGGCGGCGACAGGAGTCTCGTACCCTCATACATAATTAATACAGCCGGTCAAAATAAGCAATTTGGACACAGTTGCACTGGTTTGTGGCTCGCTTTAGTTTAATATAACACATTATGCGTACTTACTTTGAATTAGCGTAACTTTTAGTGTCTTTATGTGTAATTTTATATGTGTTAGTCGAATTATAGTGTATTATTAATACAACCGGTCAGAATGAGTAATTTAAACACACTTGGACTGGTTTGTAGGACACATTCGCGGCTTGGCTGGAGAAGCGTCATGGCGCCCTCAGCTTCCGGCTGACGCAGGTACTCTTGGGACATGACTGTTTCGGAAAGTACCTGTGTCTCATAGGCCGGGAGCAGACGCCCGGTTGTCACCACTACGTCGACTGCCTGGAGGACACGGCACTGCACACGTTGCAGGCGTGCCCTGCGTGGGCGATGCAGCGCAGTGGTGACCTCTGGCTTTCGCCGGGGTTCTATCCATGGTCGGGAGCGAGAGTGCGTGAGAAGTCGTCGCCTCCTTCTGCGAGGAGGTGATGGCGACCAAAGTAGGGAGCGGAGAGGGAGAGACGCGACTTCCCGCGCCAGACGCACCGCGCGCGGCGCTCTCCGGCCACTGTAGTGTGTGACCTGCGGACAGCGGGTAAGGGGACCCGTCGCTCGACCAGTAACAGGCACGAAAAGGTGGCGCGCAGTATATTGCGCGCCTCTCAGGAGGATGTGGGTCAAGGTCCCACAGAATTAGAGGTTCGCCAAGGTCTGAAGGACCGAGGCCAGCCAGGGTCTTAGTGCATGCAGCTGCGAATCCCGTGACCCTTACCAAGGGTCAGGAGAAGGAACACCGTGGGTTTTTAGCCGGTAAGAATAACCCTTCACCTTCCCCGGGCGAAGAGTATCCATGAGGATTTGATACAGATAAAAAAAACGCCTCATGAGTTTAATATAAATGTGTGCTAATTTTTGAATTACGCTAAACCTCTTATCTTTAAATATTATTTAATAATTTAGTCTACTTGTGGAGTTATTTACTTCTATTAATAACACAAACGCGCTTGTTCAGCGTGTGAGCTACTATTAGGGAGAGGCCCGTGTCATGCAATAGACAAAGATGGTTTTAAAAAAGGTACAATTAACTAGACTGTGTTATTTTTTAGTGATTTTATATTTACGTTACAACATCGTATCTGGCGACGACGCGATTCTTGTTCATACATAATTGATATAGCCGGTCAAAATAAGCAATTTGGGCACAGTTGCACTGGTTTGTGGCGCTTCAGTTTAATAAAACAAATTTTGTGTACTTACTTTTGAATAATTAGCTTAACGTTATATATGTTTATAACATGTTTTGTTTAAAGGCCAGCAGCTTTGAGTCATTGAAAAGGTTTGTAATAATTTAGTAATCTAAATAAGTTTTTGGGTCTTCTCAAAATATCAATAGTAGCCTAGATTAGTCTCAGTAGGTTGTTGAAGTTTCAGGGTTTCAAACATGTTATAATTACGTAGATTTTTTAGTTTTTCATTCTACCTTTGGTAATCAAGTACATGACGATAAAAGGTTTGTCTACAAAAATGCACCTCTGCTATTTTCACTGATTAAAAGCTCAAAAGTATTTTATTCACCAAGATTTTCCATTTGACATTTCTCACCGCAAACGGAGCAAATTCGAATTCAAGATAATTAATACCTGTAAGTCCCAACGAAAAGATGAGAACGAAGCAAAAATAAAATGGCCCATAGGGACCGGAGAGATGTCGGGAGAGGTAAACTAGCAAAAAAAGTCGCTTCACTCGTCGACGAGTCTTTGTATTAACTGAAACCAAAAGGCCTTTTCTTTTCTTAAAAGTGTAAATAAAGTACTAGAGGTGCGGGGAAGATAGAGTTGCTGGGGATCAGGTGCCCTGTAATCAGTGTATTTTTGTTCTTTTTGTAAACATTTTTATATAAAATGCTCGTTTTAAAATGTCCTACACGTACCTGTTTAGACAACCAATGAATAAAGGGAATCCTGAGTGTCGGTATGACAAAATTTTGCGCAGACATGAGATATTATGCCTGTCTAGTATACTATGACGTGCATAGCCGCCTTTGCGTCAATTTGTCTTATTAAAGATGTCCTAAAGATAATAGTATAACCATAATTAAAAAAAGCCACATAACCAGATGATGGCACCCAAAGGTTTTAGAAAGCGTTGGTGTGTGTAAGAAAATAATAACTCATAAATAGTGATAAATTACTAGCCTATAGCGGTGTCTAGAACTGGCAAATCGATTAGTCATTTGTCGAACGATTCGGTAAGCTATCTAATAGGGGATTTACACGGGTCGATTTTCGACCGTCCAAATGACAATTCGACTAGGCCACAAGTGACTAAAATCGCAAGCCCCAAAGTTGGGTGCCTTCCGACTTTTGCCGTGCGGCAACAAGCCGCATGACAAAAATCGACCGTGTAAAATGGTTAGTTGCAGGCGATCGCCCACCGCATGAAGTGTGTTTTGCGTTGTGTTGTTCCGCTAGAAATAAACAAGTCGCATGCGATTTTTATCGACTAGTGTAAATGGGGTGGCGATTCGATTTTTACAAGCGATGCGACTGGTGACTTGCCGCACGGCTAAAATCGACCCGTGTAAATCCCCCACAACTTTCTCTCCTTACGAAAATCGTAGACGGAACGAGATAACAAACCAAATCGGTCGACAACTGCTTATCCAAAAGGTTCTGGATTGGGGGGATGGCAGCATCCCGTTCTCCGCTTCGTTCTAGCATGTTGAGGATGATATGCAGAATCACTTTTTTCTAAACCACGCCACGTCATACCTATACGTCCTTACCTGTGATGCTGTGAGGGATTAGGACATTCTTCGCAGTATACTGCATTATGCAAACAGTTGTTTAGTAATCAAAGCATTCTCCTAAATTTTTGTTGATTCACGTGTGTATAAGCAAATATCTAAATCACTGTAATTTCGTTACAATACATTGTACACCCCTACATTTATGTACTAGCTTCGTGACAGTCAAGTCGCGATAATTATTCAATAAAAGGTATCATTTGTCAGGGCTGTCCAAACGTCACCAAGTCGGCATTGTGATGACTAATGCGACAATGTTCCAACCATTTGCGTCGAATCTCTTATTGCCTACTTTTTACCTGGTGTCGTCGAACCATTATTCACTCTATTGTATTACTGTAGCTTTGTCAGTTCTACTGAAATTGGTTATTAGTCTGATTTGTTTGGTTATGTTTTGTTAATAGACTGTCTGCCATGGTTTTCGATTAAAGACCGACTTTACCAATATTTGTTAACTTTTATATGAGGAATAAATTTGACTTTTTGCCAGTTTTGTATAGAAATTATTTCAAAACGACGTACTTAATCGTCAAATAAAAGTTATCCGAGTTATCTTAAGTGGATTATATTTACACCGTGGTGAATTTTGTAGCGTACCTAGTAATTTTAATAGACTGACTCATTTTAAAAACTGAATTTTCGATCAGGACGGCTAAATGAAGCACTCCCTTATATCCTCATACACATTCAACTATCGATATTTGAGTTGAATTTATGCGGCCAACCTTACATTTATTAATAGCTGCATATTTGTTTTAACTACAGGCTATATTTAGCTTCGTGATTGATATCCCGATGAGTATATAGACCACGTAACATAACATGTAAAAACTCAAAACTAAATAAAAATAAAATAAATAAAATCATGTTTATTTCAGAATCTTGTACACTTTTGCAGTAAATCTTACACAGGGACCTCCTTTTAAATAAAGAATATACCTGTGCTAGGAGGCCCCGCTCTTGAATATCAAATTATAAAGTGTACGAGTACCAAAAGAAGATAGAATTTAAACAAGAAACAAAACAAATATAAAATTAACAAGAAAATAAAAAACTTAGAAATATTATCTAAATTAGTGTGTGTTTGAGTGTGTGTGTGTGCATGTGTGTAAGTGTATGTGTGCGTGAGTGCGTGTGTGAATCTTATCGACTTATAATGACGATGCTTGCAGCAACAATTCAACGTCATCATAGGTCTTTAGTTTTAGCCATTGAACTATTGCCTGTTTGCAGTCTTTAGTAGTCATGGGATAAATGTTAATTATTTTATATATTTTATTATATAAGGTAGCGGAATTTGTATTGAATTGTCTTTTGGCATATGTAGTTTTAAAGAATTCAACTGGTGCAACACGGTAATTTCGTCTTCTTTCTTTTTAAGAGTCATAGGACAGGACTAAGGACAGGACTTTGTGTAATTTTAAGACAGCATGGAGTATTTATAATTTTCTGACAGTGAGAATACCGCTAAGGGAGTATAACTCATTGGTTGGGAATCTATACCGTTTGGTATACATGACCTTGTTAAGAGATCTCTGTGCTCGCTCTAGCTCAAGAAACTTCGTTTTTGTCGCACCGCCCCACACAGGTATGCAGTAGATAAGAATTGATGAGCCAGAGAGACATAGATTTCAGTTAACATTTTTTTAGTTGTCAAATGTCTTAAGTTATTAAATATTCAGATAAGTTTTCTCGTACGGGCCATGACCATATCTGTATGAGTGTGCCAAGATAACCGATGATCAACGATTATACCTAGGTATTTTATGAGTCACTTTTTCAATTATTTTAAAAGCACAATTTGTGCGAGACATATTATAACAAGTGTGGATTTTGAGAGTTTCATTAGGTCCGGGTTGAGTGTTGTTGTAATTTGTAAATGCAATCTATTTTGTGTTAGAACTCAAACTCAAAACTCGTTTATTCAAAATAGACTAGAATTACTTAGTTATTTTTGAACGTCAGATTAACAATAGATAGGCCCCCGAAAAATCCCTCCCTTCTTGAAATCTTGTAAATAATTGTATAGCAAATAAATTATACGATAAAATAACTTAAAGTTTACAAGTGATAACTTAACCTGGCGACTAAACTTGCATAATCTGAACTAGGTTTAAGTCTAGCAAACTTGGAATTTAACGTGCTGAGACTAAGATTAAATAATCCCACTAGGCTCGAAGCCTATGTAGAATCTGCTACTGTTGGGTTATTGCCATTGAGTTGTAAATTTCTCAATCTCAATGAAATAATGAAGTAATCTCTACTTGTCTCATAATATAATAGAACACATATACATAATATGTAAAATCACGCCTGAGATCATAGGCGAAGAGTAACAATACAAGGATTATAATTTTCATTTGGCATTAAGTAATTACATAGTGATAGTTTTTAAAGACGTCTTCTACGTCACCTAGGGAATACATAAGAATTGTGACTTGCGTGGTACTAAAAACATCTTATTGCATACTATATTTTCTTTAGACTTCTAGATGAACGTGGAAGAAATACCAACATTGCAATTTGAAAATGTAGAATTATTTTATTGACTGCCTCTTTTGTCTTGTGGTCGCAAGCTGCTGAGCGTGAAGTCCTGGGTTCCCCAGGGTGAGTATAGTGTTATTGGTTTTTCCGTGTGAAATTTCTCAGTAGAAGCTCGGAGTCTGGATTTGTGCACGGTTGATGGCAAATAGACTCGCCCCCCATTGCATGAGACTTAACTGGTATCATACCACGCGACGACCCGGGTCGTCAGTGCCATTGTTTATCTATTGTGTCTATAATTACAGTACTTGAGTAATTAAATATTACGGCTAAATGTACATCCTGTACTAAACACTTCTGCCCAATCCTTCGGAGAATACAGGTGTGATGTTATGTTACGTTATTTCATCACCGTGCTCCTCGATTAAGGACAGATTCAAAAAAGCATTTCTACATTCAAATAAACCCAAACTGGAACAATTAAACGGAGAAGAAGTAGATAAAAAACTAAAGTTATCCGATTTCATTATTTGGCATCGCTCGACAGATTGTCGGTGAATATTCCGCGGACAATAAAATTTTGATCAAAAAGAAAAAGAAACCTGTAACACGGTCTGCGACAGAGGAATTACAAATTCATTAAAAAAGTTTCAGCGGCTTTGGTCAGAACCCTTTCCTGTGTACAATAGAGGCAATTGGAGTAGAATGTTTGTACCTTTGCCGTAACTGTTCGTACATTTATAAAGGTTGTCACGGAAACGATTTCATTTTACCTACAGCGTATGCGGACTGCGTATGTTTATATAATTATGTTGCCGTCCCTGATAGGGAAAATTTAGCTATTAAAACGCATGTGATGTGATAGTACACGATTCCATCAAGTAACAAATTACGACTTTTTGAGTTATTAAAAAATTTAATCGTTTATTCATATTTTTCATTTTCAAATATTTCCATACTTCTTTTTCTTATTCGTTTCGCTCTTGTCAGAGCGGTCGTCATGTAGCACTATGAACTACTGCAGCTGATGTGACTCGTCTCACGATGTCTCGCCATCTGTCCCTGGTGGTGGTCATTCTGGTACACTCGCACAATGGGCCACCTACGGCTGATTTTATTTGGTCGGTCCATCGCATCGGTGACCTTCAGCGCGGTCTGGTGCCTTCCACTCTGCCCTATATGACCAAACGCTCTATGGAGTCATTTCCTCGCCGTGTGATGGGGGGTGACTGACACTCGCGTTCACAGGAACTACCTTCCATAACCCTGCACGTGCCCCCCGGGTGGTGCTAAACGAGTGTCAACGCCGGGCATCGGGCGGCGGAAATGATAACCCGACCCCTGGCTTTCCAGGTGGCTTTAGGAGCCGAGAAGATTAAATGACCTCTGAAAGTCTAATGCAGAAGGCAAGGGGAAATCACTGCAACTATTTGTTGCCAAGACAGTCGTTATGAAAGAACAAAGAAATTTCCATACAAAAAACATTAAACATAACATAATCAGCCCATTACTGTCCCCTTGCAGAGCACGGGATTCTTCCCAGAATAAGGATACCTAGGCACTTTGCGGTTAGCCAGAACGCGGTCAGGCGTCCGGTTGGCCGCAATCAAAAATATGTACGAGAAAATAGTTTTATAAGCACTTCGATGCCGCATTACAGTGCGTATAAAAACTCTTTTTTCTTAAATATTTTTGATTGCGGCCAACCGGACGCCTGACCGCGTTCCGGCTAACCGCAAAGTGCGTGGGTACACCAAGAAGGGTTTAGGCTTTAGTAGCCACGCTGGCCTGATGCGGGTTGGCAGACTACGCATCCTAGCGAGAACTATATGGAGCCCTCTCAGATATGCAGGTTTCCTCATGATGTTATCTTTCACCGTTAACACAAGTGATACCTAATCAACTTCTGATCCGCACATGAATTTGAAAATTCAGAGGTGCGGGCCGGATTTGAAGTCAGACTCTCTTACATGGAAGGCAACCATTCAACCGCTAGACCAAGGATGGGCTAACTCCGGCCCGGGAATGATTTTAATCCGGCCCGCCAATCCTCCTTTTTTGAGCAGAAGTGTATGATCATGACAAATAACCCTAATTAGTTGAGCTAAAAATTTTATACTAAGCAGAAAAAAATGCATTTTTTTGGAGTTCTGGCCCCCGATGAAAAAGTTTGCCCACCCCTGAAAAAACAGCCATAGTCATAGGCTAGAGAATGACTGGTTTTTTTTTAATATATCTAAATATTAGCTCACCAACCTCTCCACCAGTGTCTAGCTACAGAGAAAGTAACCTCCTCACAATGCGTGCCGTGTCAAGGAATATATTTTAAATCGAACGCACGATCCAGCCACTCTTGGCTGTAAGCCATTGGCCGTTAGAGTTATTGTTTGTGTTTACCACAACGTAGTTTCCACGCGTATAATGTCTAAAACTACTGTTGATGTTTGCTACGGTACACACAGATGTAGTCAAAGATCTTGCCTAAAAGGGTTTTTGTTTCAGATAATTATTATATACCTACAACGTGTTACATAATTCCCCATGAAAAAGAAAATATTAATCAAGTAGTCAGTTGTCATTTACCTCTCAGAGGAAATTAGGTAAGAATGTAAATAACTTTCTCGGTAGTCTACTCTTTAGTTTTATGTTTTCAGGGTTACGTTTCAGTGATGACTATTTTATGTTTTATCCAAGATCTTTTTTTTTGGGTCATACTACGGTTTTTAAATATTGCCAGTAGACTCTTTACAAGAGACCTGTTAACCCCCTTTCGGCTTTAGGGTTATTTTTGTAACACGTTGTATAATTCAATCTTGTTTGAGGGGCTTATTAACAACCGCGCGGATCATATGATTTGCAAGGTTAAGCTGCGCTTGCCGCGGTCAGTCCGTAGATGGGTGACCGTTCGTTACACGTCGAGACCCCTCCGTGTTTCGGAAAGCACGTTAAACAGTCGGTCCCGGGTGTCATACGAATACCTATGACAGTCGTTACGGGTAGTCAGAAGCCCGAAAGTCGACAAACCGGTCTAACCTTTTTTTTTTTTTTTTTCGTGGGGACATCCTCATGGATACCCATCGCCCGGGGAAGGCGAAGGGTTATGCCGGACTCTTACCGGCTAAAAACCCACGGTGTACCTTCTCCTGACCCTTGGCCGGGGTCTCGGGATTCGCAGCTGCATGCGCCGCAACCCCGGCAGGCCTCGGTCCGCCAGCCCCTGGCGGACCTCTCCTTCTGTGGGGCCTTGCCCCGCGTCCTCCTGAGAGGCGCGCACGGAACACATGCGCGCCGCCTTCTCGGGCCTGTTACTGGTCGGGCGACGGGTCCCCTAACCCGTCGCCCGCAGGCCACACACTAGGGTGGCCGGAGATCGTCGCGCGCCCTCCGGCGGCGCCCGGTGCGTCTGGCGCGGGAAGGGAGAGTTGCTGCCGCCTCTCTCTCCCTCTTCGCTCCCTCTTTGGTCGCCATCACCACCTCGCAAAAGGAGGCGACGGCTTCCCACGCACTCTCGCTCCCGACCATGGACAGAACCACGGCCGGAAGCGAGAGGTCACCACCGACTGCCGCGACCAGTTCGCGCACGCCTGCAGTGTGTGCAGCGCCGTGTCCTCAGGGCAGTCGACGCAGTGGTGACATCCGGGCGTCTGCTCACGGCCTATGCGACACAGGTACTTCCCGAAACATCCATGTCCCGAGAGCACCTGCGTCAGCCGGAAGCTGAGGGCGCCATGCCGCCTCTCCAGCCACTCCTCCATAACGGGTCTTACCGCCGCTATTGCGGCGTGCCTTGCGCTGGGTTGCACAAGTCGTTCCTTCCACTCGGCCACTAGGATCTGGCGGAGCTCACTCCGCTCAGGCGCCTCCTCGCGCTGACGATATCTCAGCGCGAGGGCCCTCGCCTCCAGATCCCAGGGCATCGATCCGGCTAGGAGGCTCCCCGCCTCGAAGGAGATCGTACGGTACCCCCTTATCACCCTGACGGCCATCGCGCGCTGCGGTCTCCGCAAGATTGCGACGTTGCTGGCCGTCAAGGTGTCTGCCCATATTGGCGCCCCAAAACCGGTCTAACCTTAGGCTATCGGCATTGCCCAGGAACTGGGTTACAGAGGTCTGATAGCAGTCGCTCCTTGTAAAATACTGGTATTCAGCCGCACCTAATTTGACTGAAAGCTGAACGAAATATGTACAAGGTGTAACATAAATAACGCACACCCTCTTAAGGGGTACTGTACTCATCATTATGAACAACTTTTACTACGGGAATGATGAATGAATTTAAATGGTTCCCTACATTTATGTTCGCATAACTAATCAAAATATAGAGAACAGCTTTTTTATTTGGGTTTCAGGTTTGGTTCCATAGTAAAAGTTGTTCATAATGATGAGTACAGTGACCCCTTATTACACCTTGTATAAGTTAATCTTTACCTGACGGTGGAGCTTCGGCCTTTAACCTCAAGATTCAGACATATTATTTGCCTAAAATTCAATAGCAAAATATGCTACAATAATGCCAACAAAATAATCCTCTAATAGCTACACAACAGTTGGTAACAAGAAACTCGGCAGTTTGTCATAAGCTACATTATTTGCGCATGATTTAGCACTGCACGTAGTCCACATTAAAATGGCGGCCTGTTTAGTGGTTTGCAAATTTAATTATAATATACACGGTTTAGTTCATAATTAATTTACATTGATCTCGATAGAGTGTAAACTGTTTAATGTATTTTTTTATTTATGGTCGTACCTTTTGCATCTAAATAATTATTTAAAAAATCTCGAGATTTGCAATAAACTACAATGCCTGAAAATCTGTTCTGGCATTGGCAACTGTTACACATTGGCTGATGTTGGATGTAAAGTACTGGTTACGTCAAACATGAACCGTGAAGATTGACACAGCATAAAATAGATATAACATAAATGTACACATGTATGAAATACCCAGTAATAACCAAGCGGTTGAGGTTACCTTCCATGCAGAATGGTCTATATAGTCTGCCAACCCAGGCCAGTGAGGTGGAATAAGACCTACACCTTTCTCTTCAGTGGACAGTAATGGCCTAATTATACACACATTCATAAATTCACGCCTTTTCCCATGGGGGTAAGTAAAAACTGTAGAACGCCACATGCTACGATCCTTAGTGGTCAATCAGACTGCACTAGCGGGTGCGGGGGCGGGCGCGGGCGTTTGAGTCTTGGCGTCTGCGTGTTCACAGTAGTGCCGAACGAGCTATCGTACGACGCTTCGGCGGGTGAATCAAAATGGTTTAGACCACACGCGCGGTCACCTAACAGACACTATATCACTGTGAACGATACGATCGGACTGAGCCATTAGAAAAACCCGCGCCACCTGCGACCGCGCCCGCCTCATGCAGACGAGCAGCTCGCGGGAGCACTGTGAATGCAACTGGCGTCTACATACATTTTGATTTACACGCGCCCGCGCTAGCACCCGCGCCCGCCTCCACTCTGAAAGAGTACTTACATACTCCTATCGCTTCGTCCACGTTCATACATCTTGTCATATACCTACACACCCTGCTCGCACGCATTTGTTCTTTAGGAAGAACATCACCCATAACATCAATGTATGTCCTTTTCGGCCGTCCTTTACTGGGCTGATAATGCTTATGTATAAAATCCCGCTTAACAACTACTACAATATCTCCATCTGTCGGTATCTTCTACAGAGCATATCCACCTACCATTAACACATCTCACCAACTATCTCTACACAAATTAGGTGGTTTGCGCACCAGAAGAAAAATAACTACCTAAAAACAATTTGCCATTCGCAAGAAAAAATATGTTCCGTGTTGATCCCGGCTAAGAAACAAAAAAAGAAGAATCCGTTTATTAAAAGAGGGCTCAAATAAATTAGCACCTTTTGAATGTCAACTACAAAATATTTGGCCCATATTCGCTTACTCTTGACAGATAATAGGCTACCCCCTATGCCCGTGAGTATAGTAAAAGGCGACTAAGGGATTGTGTTAATAAGGATGGGCAGCAGCCTCCTTTCTACCGTCCTTTAACTCGTCTGCTAAGTGAGGCGATTATGGCATTATCGCCTTTGATTGCAGTGGTCATTGGGAGGCCTATGCACAACAGTGGCTGTTTACGGGTCGATAATATATGATTATAATTATAACCATGTTCAACATATACAAGGTTAGTCGGAAAGGGGGTACTAATCCGAAGCCCACTTATAGTATCACTGATGACTATTTGAAAGCAAATGTTAAAATTTTAAATTCGATATTTTTTTTTTCCAAATCAAATGATTTTTATTTTAGTTTTTTCAAAAATTCTTCATCCCTTCTTTAGTTACAAGTTCAGAAAATGGTGCTTCTAATTCATGACCCCAAATATGACCTAAAATGTAAACACAGCTGATCATAACTGGGGATAGATAGATTTTAGAGATTTTTTTTTGAGATTTTTGAACAACTGTTTCTCTTAAACTATTGACTTTTGGGAAAAGTTGTAGAACAAAAGTTACTCATTATTATGTGTACTTTAACACCCTTTCGGATTAGTACCCCCCTTTCTGACTAACCTTGTATACAAGGTTAGTCGGAAAGGGGGTACTAATCCGAAGCCCACTTATAGTATCGCTGATGACTGTTTGAAAGCAAGTGTTAAAATTTCAAAATTCGATAATTTTTTTTCCAAATAAAATGATTTTTATTTTAGTTTTTTTCAAAAATTCGTCATCCCTGCTTTAGTTACAAATTCAGAAAATGGTGCTTCTAATTCATGATCCCAAATATGACCTAAAATGTAAACACAGCTGATCATAATTGGGGATAGATAGATTTTAGAGTTTTTTTTTTGAGATTTTTGAACAACTGTTTCTCTTAAACTATTGACTTTTGGGAAAAGTTGTAGAACAAAAGTTATTCATTATTATGTGTACTTTAACACCCTTTCGGATTAGTACCCCCTTTCTGACTAACCTTGTATATACTGGGTGTAAGGGACGGTGTACAGAAAACTGAAACAGTGAATTCAGCCCATTATTCTGAATCGAAAATAAGTGGTTTCTCTTCTCGGAATTTTACGAATTTCCTGGAAATTGCTAATTTGCCTGTGTTTTATTGCATTTCAATAAGTGTTTTGGCAGGTTAATGAACTGAGTGTAAAGGATAGGTTACCAAAAATTGACACAGTGAATTTAGTTCATTATTTTGAATTGAAAATCCGTTTAAAATATCAACGAAATCTTTCGAATTTTCCGATTTATAAAAAATACATTTTATTTTTGCAACGTGATGTGTTTCCTAATAGGATTGCTTGTTTGACAGCAGAAAAATGTAAATTTTTTAAAAGAAAAATCGGAAGAGTCGGAAAATTCGTAGCAAAATTTCCACCTATTTTCAATTCAGAATAATCTATATATATAAAAGAAAGTCGTGTTAGTTACTTCACTTATAACTCAAGAACGGCTGAACCGATTTAGCTGAAAATTGGCAGGGAGGTAGTTTAGAGCCAGGAGAAGGACATAGGATACTTTTTATCCCGTTCGACATCATGTAGGTAGGTAGTAGGTAGGTAGTAGGTAGGTAGTAGGTAGGTAGTAGGTAGGTAGTAGGTAGGTAGTAGGTAGGTAGTAGGTAGGTAGTAGGTAGGTAGTAGGTAGGTAGTAGGTAGGTAGTAGGTAGGTAGTAGGTAGGTAGTAGGTAGGTAGTAGGTAGGTAGTAGGTAGGTAGTAGGTAGGTAGTAGGTAGGTAGTAGGTAGGTAGTAGGTAGGTAGTAGGTAGGTAGTAGGTAGGTAGTAGGTAGGTAGTAGGTAGGTAGTAGGTAGGTAGTAGGTAGGTAGTAGGTAGGTAGTAGGTAGGTAGTAGGTAGGTAGTAGGTAGGTAGTAGGTAGGTAGTAGGTAGGTAGTAGGTAGGTAGTAGGTAGGTAGTAGGTAGGTAGTAGGTAGGTAGTAGGTAGGTAGTAGGTAGGTAGTAGGTAGGTAGTAGGTAGGTAGTAGGTAGGTAGTAGGTAGGTAGTAGGTAGGTAGTAGGTAGGTAGTAGGTAGGTAGTAGGTAGGTAGTAGGTAGGTAGTAGGTAGGTAGTAGGTAGGTAGTAGGTAGGTAGTAGGTAGGTAGTAGGTAGGTAGTAGGTAGGTAGTAGGTAGGTAGTAGGTAGGTAGTAGGTAGGTAGTAGGTAGGTAGTAGGTAGGTAGTAGGTAGGTAGTAGGTAGGTAGTAGGTAGGTAGTAGGTAGGTAGTAGGTAGGTAGTAGGTAGGTAGTAGGTAGGTAGTAGGTAGGTAGTAGGTAGGTAGTAGGTAGGTAGTAGGTAGGTAGTAGGTAGGTAGTAGGTAGGTAGTAGGTAGGTAGTAGGTAGGTAGTAGGTAGGTAGTAGGTAGGTAGTAAGTAGGAAAAAGTGCATTGCAACGCATGCGGGTACAGCTAGTATATGATAATAGGCTGAATTCACTGTTTCAGTTTTCGGTACACTGTCCCTTACACCTGGTATATCACTCAACGTCAAGGCGAGTACAAATGATAGGGCAGTTTATGAATGTTCCGTTTTTTTTAAGTTTTATCTTTCAAAGTTACCATGAATAAAATTTTACCTCATAAATCTAACGATTAATTGTATTTTTTTTTAGAAGTATATAACTTAAAAAAAACTGAACAATCATAAACTGCTCTTATCATTCGTTCCTGGCTTGACGGTGAGTTTCGGGACACCCGGTATACATACACTCACGCTTGTAACTCTCGAACGGTTAGGTAAGTAGATAATATGTTCTCATATAACAGGAATCTGTACCAACCACGTTTCGCCTATAGGATTAAGTCCCATGTAATAGGTAGCGAGCGTAATGCCATTTCCAGGGCACAACAATAATTATAGTGCTAGGCTCGTCACCTCTTAAGACTCGCATGCCCGACGACGAAGGGGAATTATATGCATATTCTTGATACGTCCACACACGGATAACTAAGGGTTAGTGCACACCGACAGAGTGGCGGCGAGGAGACTAATTTAGTTCTGCCTCGCCTTTTCCCAATGACGTTGGGGTCAGCTTCCAATCTAATCAGATACGGCTGAATACCAGTATTTTACACGGAGCGACTACCATCAGACCTCCGCAACCCAGTTGCTGGGCAGACTGGATTTTCAGAATTTTCGGGCTTCTGATTACCCGTAACGACTGTCCTACGTATCTATTCGTATGACACCAGGTGACTGACGGCCTAACGCGTTCTCCGAGGTATGGAGGGGTCTTGTTCTGTAACGAAGGGTCACTCATCTGCGTTTACGGACTGACCGCAGTAAACGCAGCTTAACCTTGTAGATCGTAAGATCCGTGCGGTTGTGAATAAGCCACGAGCCCCTCGAACTAATTAAATATCAACTAAAATTCAACTTAATTTTCTTCTCATACGACTGGAATTGGAAAAACAAAACAAAATCACACTGGGAGGCTCAAAGTGCCCCGAAGAGCGGTCGAGCGGCCAGAAGCGTCCAAAAGAGTCGGTGCAAACCATCTCGCCGCACCGCACGCCGCTTGGTGTGCCTTGCGACCAGTGAACTGCTCTTCGCCGCCACATCGTCGGTATGCTAACCCTTATTACTTTCTAATAAATCTACTACACTCGCACAATATAAGCGAAGTCGCCAGTTGCTCACGAGATCCGCCGGTCACGATCCACCGAGCTCTCCCGTCGTACTGCCTGAGCCGGTCGTCTCTGTTGCAGGTAGTCATGATGTTAGTGTAATACAAGTAGTTAGCTTAGGTTAAGTATTTTACTCCCCCCCCCCCCCCCCCCCCCCATTGACTGCCCCACTGCCCGGTTACGAAGAAGGGGTCCCTTCTTAAAAAAAAAACTCACGAGTTGCCTTCGGTGTGAGAGCCGCCTTACATTTAATTTATCTAAAAACATCTTGACCTAAAATTACAAAACTTCAAACTCAATATTGGTTAAGCACTTTTGTTTTTATTACATATTAAACTCGCCCAAAACGTAAGATTCCCGTAAGAGTGAAATGGGGTGAACTGTTTATTCACGAGAAGCGCCTCGAGCAGTTGTCTAGTTCATACGAGTGTATTTGAAAGATAAAGAAGTCTTTTGCAAAAATTGTATTCTATGTTCCTCCTTTGAATAGTAGAAAAGGTGCATTTTTACGAAAACTAGGAGAGAAGTAGGTAGTTTTCAATAGCTTTAAATCAAAATCGGTGTAGCTTTTCCTGGCCATCGAACTATGTTGACCCCAAGTCAACTTCTATTCCGTGGCTGAATATCAGTATTTTAGACGGAAAGGCTATACCATCTGGCCTCTGCAACGAAATTACTAGTAGATATGGATAGGACGGAATGGATGCTGGGATATACAAGATATATCCGAATTCGTGTCATTCCAAATCCCAATTCTAGATTTTTCAAGACACAACAAATTATAATTTTCAAAAACAAAACATGGTATTTTAAGTTGAGTTATATTAGCGCCTTCAATTAACTGACTGTGCGGAGCGATATCGCGCTATTCGTGCCCGCTAGCTGTGTCGCCATGCTTGGCATCGAAATGTTCTATCACATTAAATAATTTTTTTGCAAAATTATTTAATGCTAATTTATTTAAAGTTTACCATGTCAGATGGTTTAGATATGATCACTAACCCCTATTGCAAGACAAAAAATAGTGTTATTTTTTATGAAATTAAATGGCGTACGGGTTTAACACTAGAGCGCACGCGCGGGCTACATATGTAACCCAGCGTGTAATATTGTCGTATATTTTCTTAACTTGGCGCACTACAGTGCAATCGTCTAGTGTATTCCTTAAGTACTAGCACCCGCTCCCTCCAGTAGCGTGCCGACTCCTACGGCACATGGACTTCTTCACAAATCTTCCTTGAAGTTGGTGGGCTACACCTGTAGCCCGCGCGAGCGTTGGAGGCAGTCAATTTTTTACTGTACAGTTGGTGAAATTGAGGTAAATATGATACATTGGCTGTGTGTTACTATAAAACGTACTGTAAATTACTTTTTTAAGTATTTGTTGTGTTTTGTTAATTTTTTAGACGTCGGATAACTTGAACGATTTGTGTAAACAAGTACAAAGATGGCAGCTGGAAGATGACGAAGACGAAGACATTTTGAGTGAAAGTGAGGAAGAAGGTGGATTCGCGGAACAAAGTGGCCTGCTTAGATCTCCTCACCATTCTCATAAGGAACAAGATGGCGAGTGGGACGAGGACAAAAATGAAGACGTTCCTTTGTCGACTTTCGCTTCCTACCAGTCCATTGTACCCTTATAAAATGGTACAAAATGGAGTAAGTTTTCACCGCCCACTTCAAGAACCAGATCTCACAACATTTTAGCCCGTCTAGTAGGCCCAATAGGTGAAGCAAAAGACGCAAATAGAAGAAGTGGGATTCGATCTTGCAAGAACTTCTATTGAGCGTCGTATATCCCATCAAAATATATCCAAAGATACAAAACTGAAATCAGACTACTTCCAGGACTTGCAGAACAAACCTCAGAACATAAGATTATATTATGGTTTTAATAAAATCGTTTACATTCTTTATGTAGAGGTAATCGGCAACACATAACGGATTTAATAAACAGCAATTCGTGTGACAATCAGTACAAGTGAACGGGCTCTTTGAAATAGGCAACGGATCTTGGAAAGAGGCGAAGACTCTTCTTGGAAAGAGCGGTCACCCAACCAAGACCACGGCGCCGATGCGGTACCATAGCCCGGAGCTATAATAGATGGTCACTGAAAATTTGCGCTGTTGGTGTTGCATGTTGGCAAAATTAGTCCCAGTGCTGCCACATCACAGTATTGTGTTGAGTGATGACCCAATCACATACGATTGCGACACAGATTTGAAATGTAATGTAATGTGTAAGCAATTATAGACCTTAGGGTTAACCTAAGGTATATAACTGCTTACACGTTACTTTCTCATATGGTCGCTCGCATAGGATTGACAGGGCAAAGATATTTTTTTCGTAATTGACATAAAAAGTTTAATTTAAAGAGGCTATACAAGGTTATTCGGAAAGGGGGTACTTATTCGCAGGCCAATTAAAGTATCACTGATGACGGATTTAAACCGTAAAATTGTTAAAATTTCAAAATTCGATCATTTTTATTTCCACGTAAATTAAATTTTATTTTAGTTTTTTCAAACATTCTTCGTCACTAGTTACGAATTCAGATAATGGAGCTTCTAATTCGTGGCCCCAAATATGACCTAAAATGTAAACGCAGCTGATCATAGCTGAGGATAGATAGATTTTAGCATATTTTTTATGTAATTTTTGAACAGCTATTTCTCTTAAACTATTGATTTTTGTGGAAAGTGGTAGAACAAAAGTTACTCATTATTATATTATACATTAATTATTATATTATTAATTATTATACATTAACACCCTTTCGGATTAGTACCCCCTTTTTGACTAACCTTGTATACTAGGTAGCATAGAAAAAGAAATCAACCTATTTAGTCAATTCTAGTTTTAGTTCGCTCATGGTTCGCTCTACACGAGTTCATAACATCAAAAAGTGGTTAATAGCCTTTTTGCAACGATCGACGCTTCACAATTTTAAAAACTAATACCTACTTAAGTAAGTTGATATGACATCTTGAACCTTATTGCGCACAGCGTGAGAAGGAATCGAATTTGAAATCTGATAAACATTTCGTGTCCGCGGCTGTACACGGTGCTAGGTAAATATTTTCATTTAGGTACAGTTCGCCTTGTAGCATTAAAGTATGTATTGTGTCGATTTGCATGCTGAATAAATTCAATTTCTTTCTTTCTAATATCACACAATTGTTTCAAATAAATCTGTTCAAAGCGCAAACCATTTTGTCACGTGCCGCGGCGTGAATTGGAAAATTCAATATCGAAGTTTATTTCAACTTTGCTCTCATAAGGGGATAGACCGGTGAAAATATAAACCGAAGCTCCCACTATCTCGTTTTTATCTCTAACTACTTTGTTCTAGTAAATATTGTTGCGATTTGTTGAGATATGAATAATAGATTGAATATCGGCTTTCATGGTGCTGGTGAAGATTTAATGAAGCTGGTTTTTGTCAGGTAGGTACAGTCACGTGTAATAATATGTGTACACATATCGAATTTATGAAGCGAATTTATTTTAAAGATTAGAAATATTCGAAACCATAATTCGTATATTTGTAAACAGTATTATATTATATTTGTTTTAATATATGAAGGAAATCGCTTTTGAATTTTGCTGTGTATACATACAAGAGATTGTACATTGAAAAAACTTTTGTATAGTATCTCACATTTTTTTTACTAGTTTCCTACTTTAAAAAGGTGACTAATTATAAATTATATGGTTGAGTAACTAACTCAACTAGCTAACAAGTGGTTGGCTATTATAATTATTCTCATTTGTTGTCAAATTAAAAGAACTCTGCTTTTTTTGAAGCGATTAAACTGATTCAGTTGTCCCTTTTTTTCAGTGTATGTACATTTTCTTGTGCGATTTACTAAATAACCAACTTATTACGGAAAACAAATTAGTTAACGAAATTCACCAACAGATGATAATCATCCAACTTGCCAGAAATACCCCAGTTCTTTACTGGGCAGCCTTGTCGTTGTCACGAAAGGGCTGGGCATCGGATACCACACTGGGCATTACCTTCTATTTGGGACAGACAATACGTCCAACAATGAAATGCAATAAGCTGTTAATAGTGATTAAATGCAGTTTATAACTTATTCAGTTAATTAAATCATATGCATAGATTGATGCTCGATTTAATCTGATATTTCTAACAAATTAGCAACTCATCTATTCTGCAACGTAATACCAACAAGGATTGTACCGAACTTCTCCCATTCCTTGTTTGCCTAGTGAAACCTAGAGTTGCCACAATTACTCGATACCGAGCGTATCTCGAATCAACGTGCTTATTCGGTCCTGTCCAAACGTAATTCCGGAATCGATATCCTTTACAACGCAGTGCTATTTCCTTACATGCCTACATACTCCTTCAAGGATATCATTTGCTGTTTCGACTTAGCCATAGCTCTAGTCTAGGTATTAAGTATGATTTTAATAATAAATTATATTATGTATGAAAAATGTATGTATGCGCTATAGAACTGCTACGCCACGCTGTAACTATTTTGCGTAGCACATAGTTTCGGCCAAAACATACTTATTGTATCTTGCGCCGCATACTGCGTAAGATACGCGACGCAAAATACGCATAAGTGTAGCCGCTGAAAAAACGCCGAATACAGGGTGTAAACGAATTCATGTAATTCCTTCAAACCGCGTGATCTACTAGTGACACAGATTGACTAAGCACTGGTTTTTTTCAGTTTCCGAAAAAATATTTTTTCATAAAATAACCTGATTTTCTGTTTCTGATTCCTTTAGCGCCCCAAGTTAACTGGCTGCACGGAACGATATCGCGCTAGTCGTGCCTGCCAGCTGTGTCACTCTGCTTCCATTAATTTATGCGTGGCCTCGAAATGTTCTATCAAATAAAATTATTTTTTGCAAAAATATTTGTACTTATTCTTTTATTGAAACCTTGCGGTCCGTGCTGGTCATCTTACTAGATAAGATGACCAGAACGAACCGAAAGTTTTTTTTTTTAAATCGTGCTAAAGTCCGGTTTTGTCTATACCTATCATTAATAGATCATGTGGTTTGAAGGAATTACACGAATTAGTTTACACCCTGTATAGTTCACATCAATGAAACGCAAGATGCGCGCGAAACTTCTAAGCCCTATTACACTAGATTTAATGTCGTGTAAATACGTGAGTGGTGAAGCCATGCAGAATAATTCGTATGTAGCGTGATGCATACGCGTAACGCAACGAAACGTCACCCGCGCAAGATACGCTCAGTGTGTCGGCAACCTTAGCTATACTAAAATATATAATAATAATAATAAAATCCGCTCACACGTTGTTGCCCCCTTCGCCTATATACTGGCGGCTTTTCAGAGGGAGGGGGCAGCTAGTGAACTGGCGAGTCACCGTCTGCAAACACTTTTGAATTTTCCTTCCCATAGACCAGATATTTTTCACACTATTTTACAATAGTCTTGCACCCACCTAGGACGGTCCATGACTGTACTCCAATAGTGCAGCCACAGTCTACCTATATCTTACTCCTTACAGTCGGTCAACGTAGAACATTGTCACAGAGCAATCGTGCGGGGGGTTGCGGGGTGAAGGGGCGGAGGTTATGTCCCGAGTAGCCATACTGCTACTCGGGACATAAATTCCAGGGCTCGCACTTTTTAATTTCAAATTTGATTGATATCGTTCATAGAAATTATATTAATTTATTATTGACATGTATGTGTACCTATTACGAGAATTTTATTATAAAGTCTGTTTACTAATCCAAGATGGCGGCATACATACATTTTCAAATGATTGTTCGTGGGAAGTCATTTCCACGGTTTTCGGGGTCACTGATGCCGAAAATGACGTCAAAATCCAAATCCCTGATGGCGGCCATGAAAATTTTCATGTAATCATCCTGGGTGTCAATTTCATGGTACTCGGGGTCACTGATGCCGAAAATAACGTCAAAATCCAAATCCAAGATGGCGGCCATCAAGATTTTCATCTAATCATCATGGGTGTTAATTTCATGGTTTACGGGGTCACTGATGCCGAAAATAACGTCAAAATCCAAATCCAAGATGGCGGCCATGAAAATTAGTAAATTAGTCGTCATGGATGTCAAATCCAAGGTTTTCTGGGGTGCGGATGCCGAAAATGAGGTCAAAATCGAAATCCAAGATGGCGGCTACAAAAATGTCAAATTCGTCGTCACGGGTGTCATTTCTATGGTTTTCGGGGGTACTGATGCCGAAATTGAGGTCAAAATCCATTTCCAAGATGGCGGCTATTAAAATTTCAATTTAACCATCATGGGTGTCATTTCCATGGTTTTCGGGGATGCTGATGGCGAAAATGAGATCAAAATCCATTTCCAAGATGGCGGCTATTAAAATTTCAATTTAACCATCATGGGTGTCATCTCCATGGTTTTCGGGGATGCTGATGCCGAAAATGAGGTCAAAATCTATATGCAAGATGGCGGCCATAAAAAAATTCAAATTAGGCGTCATGGGTGTCAAATCCATGATTTTCAGGGACGCTGATTACAAAAACAAGATCAATTCTCGAACACCAAGATAGGGACCACGGACCACCTGGCAAATCTCATTTAACTGGTAAATTTTTTTGACCGCCTTTTGTTATCGAGGAATACTTAGGCTTTATTTCCGGCATCAGCACCCACGAAAACCACAGAAGTAATAACCATGAATAATAAGTAATTTTCTATGACTCCATCGTTGACTTGCGAATAATTTATGACCCTTACCTACCCCCGCAAGCGTTAGCCACTGCGACTGTAACCGCGACAAAATTTGTAGTTTTAAATATTGTTAGAATATTCCAGGATAAGATGGCGAAACTGCTGCTACATACCTTTGCATTATTTTGTCAATCGTCAGAATTACGCATGCGTGGTTTTCTTTTTGCGTGTCACTGTTTCTATAAAACGATAATTAATTTGGACGTTTGTTTGATAAAGTTTGTGTAATTTATTTTATGTGACAACCCTTTGACAAGTGTTACCAATTTTGACATTTCATAGGACCTGTCAAATGTATGGGCGTTGACCCACTGTATGTAGTAAGTAGGTACACTGTGGTGCAGACATGGATAGTCCCCGGTTGGTGCCCCAACCCAGATTAAAGTTCTTAAAGAGGCCTCTGCGCGTTGGACCTGTGTTCCCCGTATGCCTTCCAAAGGACCGAACATCTTCCGCACGGAAGATGAGCCGTGATTCAAGAGATACAAAAATAATAAAATTTATATTTAAACTTTTGTAAGAATGTGCACAGATAGCCGCAGTAGTATTAGTAAGTTCTCATAATAATGGTTACATTAATGCCTAACTGATTGAAAACCGGATTCATAAACACGATAGATAAACAATAGACGCCGCCACTGATCCGCAGCGCTAGGACATTAGCGGTTAAACTATCGGACGTGTGTTTTGTTTGTGGCTGTTTAATGTAAAGCGCCAAATCCACCAGCAAGTTTTATTGCGCAAGTTATTGCACTCCATTGCTCACTGCGTTCGTAAGGAACTTGTAGAACTTGTAGAAGTCGACTTGCTACGGGTTTGTACACCGTGTCGTGACATCGCCGGACATCAATGACGTTGCACAGTTGTATGGATTGTAAAACTGTGACAACTGTGTTGCTTGCGCGGCCTGCGCCCCCGTATACGCTTAGTCTAAGAGTGGTCGTAAATAGCAAATGATACCATTGTACGTGTAATATATCGTACATGAGTATACGGAGTGTAAACGAATTCGTGTAATTCCTTCAAACCATGATCTATTAACGGTATAGATTAACCCCGCATGGGGTTTATAGACTGATAAAAACAAAACTTCCGGTTGGGATAAATCATCGTATCTAAACAACCAAATAAGGTACCAAAAGAAGAAAAACCAAAAAAAAAAAAACTTTTTTTTTATGTTACCCTTTGGGGTGTCAGTGTTTTTACCGAAGTATTTTGTATCGAATTTCATTACGCCGAAAACGATTTGCCGACGTAATCTTTGCCGAAGCAATTTTTACCCTAATTTGATTTCGCCGAATAACTTATTAGCCACCATAATTATTTGGCAAAAATCATTCAGAAATTTTGTTTTCGTTGAATGCTTATTCGGCTATTGTTTAATTTGCCAAATAAGCATTCGCACAACATTATTTACACACAGCGGAATGTAACGTTAATCCGACTCAGCGCACCCCGACTACACGCGGTCAGACTCTGTCCTACCCCTAGAGTGTTATTTAAAAGCGTGGAGCCAGAAGCTCGCGAAGGAGGTCCTGAGTGGAACGAGTGCACGAGGCCAAAGCGCAGCGAGTAGGGGGAGGTGGCGAGCGAAGCGATTCGGTGACCTTCCGAGCGTAGTGCTGGTCGAGTGTGCGAGCGAAGCGAAGGGGCGACAAAGCGAGTGTTCTAGCGGAGCAAACCCAGAAACGCTTGCATGCTTGCTTGCTTTCTTGCTTGTATGATGGGAAAATGAGCCATCTAACAAGTGTAAAGTGGCCAATAATACAGTTGACTAATGACACAATGGCCAGCAGACTAGTCGGCGTAACAAAAACTTACAAAACATAATTAGGAACTTTAATCATTCGGCGTTTTAACTATTCCGCGAAATGAAAAGTAGTGAAAAGTTGTCGGCCAAATAAGAATCGGCTAATAATATTTCGATATTCCAACAGAGAACCCGCCCTTTGATGCCATGCATAAATTAATGAAAACACAGCGTCTCAGCTAGCGGGCACAACTAGCGCGATATCGCTCCGCGGATTCAGTTAACTCGGGACGCTAAAATTACTCATATACAGCATGTTTTTTGTTAACATTTTTTGTTGATTCTTAAAAAAACCCATGCAGGGCCACTCAGTGTCTCCACTAGATCACGGACTTTGAAGGAAATACACGAATTCGTTTACACCTTATATACAACATGTACCTACACACGTTGTAGATTCAGTCTTCGGCAGATACGACACGGATAGAGACAATACACAAGACGTTAATAACATTTGCATTGTTCCCAAACATACATAGAGAATTATTCATTAAATTTAAATTCGTAGTAATGAAATAGTTAAGCAACCACAATTCTCCGGTGGCCACTAGAGACAAAGTACAAGTTCAGAACAAAGTTGTAATCTTACGCACAATTAGAAACTTAATAATGATACAATTAAAGATAAAGACGACGTAACATTAATTAGTTAACTAGGACCTATCTATTAAAGTTAGTAGACGGTAGTTTAGGCCGAGGGAATTATGCAGTGTCAGTAGCAAAGAATTGAAGCCATAATGTTAATTTTGAAGCTGATTAAGAGTTTGGGTAATTTTCTTGAAAGCTCAAGAGTAATTAGCACGTCTAGGAATAAAGCAACTTTTAGTTTATTGAAGGATTTCTTATTTGAATTTATATTGCTTCATTTTTGACCCTTATTAATTTATTACAGACAACAAAGGCCCATAAATAAATTCCTTAACCTAAACATACATAATCTATACATATAAAGAGAAAGTTCCTAACTGACTGATAGACTGATTCATCAACACAGAGCCTAAACCTATGAGTCTGAAAACATGAAATTTGGACATTAAGTTCCTCTTGTTTTTAATAAAAATAATAAACACTAAAGTCGAGGATTCGGTCTCACCCTGATTAGGATCGCAGACTAAACTTAAAACAAAAAATGTATTAATATATTTGCGACAACAGGCAGTATGTGAAAGCCATCGAATAGGCGTAGGTACCTTGTTTTTTTTTTTCAATCTGAAGTACCTTTTCCCGTTTGCCTAATAGGTAACGATTTGAAGAGCATTAAACACAAAATCCTGCAAATAAATTAGTATTCAGCCACTGTGCCACGCTTGACCACACTACATATCGTTTCCAAATAGCCTAAACATAAATGTTTATGCCAGCAGCAAACATTTTAAACGAAACTGTATTAGTTAAAATATACACACATCAAAAGTGTCTAGGGATCAAGCATTTTTATGCGGATTTCTTGAGATTGAGATGTGGCTTTGTAATAAATTTATGATTTTATAAATTTATATGGATCCTTTTTGGTGCATTTCATAATTTGAATCAGGAACTGTGAATCAAATTCGAGTAAAAGATGAAAATCAGCTGTCAATATTTTCCCTATAAAAACATACAACGCATTGAAGACATTATTAGTGCTACTGTTTCCCTACTACTGATTAAAACCAACGTTATTATGGAGCGGCGACGTCATTTAAGCAGGGAAGAAATGCTCAGAGCCGTGGGAATGATAGAAGCTGGTTCCCGGCAACGTACTGTGGCTTTAGCTCTGAATACAAGTCAGAGTGTTATCAGTCGACTTTGGACACGTTACCGAAGCACTGGTACCGTGGCTGAGCGCCATGGAGGACGGTATCGCTGCACCACACGGAGACAAGACCGATACATTCAAATCTTAACTCGAAGAGCTCCAACAATAACCGCCATGATGTTAGCCGTGAGGCTTCATCACTCTTCAGGGAACTTAATTAGCGACCAAACAGTCAGAAACCGCTTGCATGAAGTGAACCTTCATTCCCGAAGACCGCTACGGGTACCACCTATAGCAATCAATGGGCTCTTGGACACAGAAATTGGGCAGAAGAACAATGGCGTTTCGTGTGCTTTTCTGATGAGTCTCGTTTTGGTATGAGACCGGATACAAGACGTATACGACACTGGAGAACCCCTGGACGCCAACAGCGATTAAAATCCTGCCAGGAAGTCCATCCTTATAGTGGTGGAACCATCATGGTATGGGCGGGTATTTGGATCGGCGGAAGAACTGAGTTGATTTGGATCAGAGGCAACCTCAACGCTCAAATTTATGCTGAGACGATTGTATCAGACGTCATCGTTCCTCTACAAGCGCAAATCGGTCCCTTATTTCAGTTAATGCATGATAATGCACGACCGCACACCGCAAGAGTTGTAAGACAGACTCTCGCCGCAGCTAACATCAATGTCCTGCCCTGGCCTGCTCAGTCGCCAGACTTGAACCCGATTGAGCATGCATGGGATATGCTACAGAGAAGAGCTCTGCCGAATATGGAGGGTATCCAGTCGCAAGAAGACCTTTTTTTGTTGTTGCAACGAACATGGGCGGCCATTCCACAGCGTGATTTGGATGAACTCATTTTGAGTATGCCAAACCGATGTTCTTGTGTTGTTAGTGTTCGCGGTAGAAACACGGATTATTAATTGTTTAAGTTACCCAATAAAATTTTAAAGAAAACTGTTATTTCAGTCTTTTTTTCGAACTTTTGTGTTAGTGGTTCAAATGTCAAAAATCCCTTTATTAGGAAAATGGCAAATTTCTTTATTAATGCAAAGGTGACTTGGTTTATCGTTACTGTGACAAACGAAAACACTTTATTTGATGAATCCTTAAAGAAAATTTTAATTAATATCAATCAGGAGAAAAGTTATTGCAAAAATATATGTTGATCCCTAGACACTTTTGATGTGTGTACTTAGTTACAAGATCTACTATGTGGCTAATAACTACTTTAGCCCATTATCCACTCAGTGCTAACACTTTCCTTTACCAAAAAAGTCTAGATAAAATAAGATCTTACTACAAAAATGTTAGGAATTTCTTTAAAGGAGAAAACATAAATTTGTATGTGGAATGGGCCCCACCACAAATTGTGACGTATAGTAATTAAATGCATGTTGTTTTATTCCTTATAATCTCTAGATTGAAGTGGTAATATTAGCAATACTTTATGTAACCGGAATACTGTGAAATACGACAATCAAAACATGGATCTCACAGTAACCTAATACGCGAGTCACATTGTGACTCTCATATTAGGTTATTGTTAACACTGCAATCTAGAGATTATAAGGAATAAACCAGCATGCATTTCATTACTATACGCCACAATTAGTGGTGGGCCTATATGATTAATACACGTTACAATTACCTAATAGTCGCCCCAAAAAAAATTTTCTCTTTTGTTTTCCGTTCTGTATCTAAGCCACGTTTAACTCTAAATAACTGTTTAACGCAATTTATGGTGAGATATTTAGAAGTTACTTTCATACAATGAGTGTTTTCTTCATTGTTTACCAACGCGATCATTTCATCATTATTATGAGTCGAGAAACAAGGCAGTTTCTTTCATACGCCCGTAAAGCACCACTTCGTAACGAATACGCGCACACCTTTTTGCTATTCCCTTTTTGCACGGAACTAACGTGGGCTTTTTTGTCTCTTTTTAATTTCCTTTATGAGCTCACAATTGCCTTCATAATGGTATCGTACCTTTCATTAAGACTCATTTGAGCCCCTCAATGGTGGTCTCGCCTCATAATGGCTGGAAACGTTAGATGTTGTAAGCCTTTGTGTACACATTATAGCGTTCACTAGCTCTTTTCACGGGTCATTCGTGTTTGCGCGCTGCCTTTTCTATGGGGCTTTATTAATAAGCGCCCTATGCAGGGTAATAAACATTATGTGGCCAACCCGGTGTTTTCCATTCAATTTTCGACGCCTATTCATTATGCGTGCTTGTTTGTAACCATCTCTTGCTCATTAATTTGTATTATATTATATTTTTTATTATATATATCATTAATTTGTATACATTTTGTATTATAATTTTATTATATTAATTAGTCGATTTCCAATTTTGATTTGGTTATACAACACGCTAACTAACCAGCAATAATACAGCATCGTTACATACAAAAAAAAACAAACAAAAACAAAAAATTGATTCGTAAAAACCATTTATTTTCGGGTGTGTAACGTTAGCTCGAACTACGATAGTGCGATGAACGTTAGGTCGAAAGATCGTTCGTGCGATGAACGTTAGGTCGAAAGAACGTTCGTGCGATGAGCATTAGGTCGAAAGAACGTTCGTCCGATGAACGATAGGTCTAACGAACTCAACGAACGTTCGTGCTATGAAAGCTGTAGATCGACCTACTGCTGGTGCAAGCATTAATTGCGTGAAGGAACGATACTGCTACGTCATCCTAACGTATATTACTTAAAGATAAAACGATGCAGGGCCTAATTTTGTTGTGAGAGGCAGGAGTCTGACTACAATCTCCTACCTCTCCCAATTAAAATAATAGTGATATTGTCCATACAACATTTGGGTTATTATATAATATTACGTAATTATCATTTATAATAATTGACGATAATTTTTACTACATTATCATTACATAATTATATGTATTATAGTAACTTTTTTCTAGTAGTTCATAAAGTTTGTATGATATGTCATATGATTTGAATAGCCAAATGTCAACTTTGTAATCACAACCGATTATAGGCGCTCCTGAGTTGTCGAAAAAAAAGAAGTTACTGCCGCGTTCCAAAGTGTAGATTCAAAGAATATAATATATTGTAAAGTTCTCTCAAAGGGGCCTCTGCGCGTTAGACCTCGCACCAGCAGTAGGTCGAACTACAACTTTCATAGCACGAACGTTCGTTCGACCTATCCTTCATAGCACGAACGTTCGTTCGACCTATCGTTCATCGGACGAACGTTCTTTCGACCTAACGTTCATAGCACGAACGTTCTTTCGAACTAACGTTCATCGTACGAACGTTCTTTCGACCTAACGTTCATCGCACGAACGATATTTCGACTTAACGTTCATCGCACTATCGTAGTTCGACCTAACGTTACACACTCCTTTGCTACTATTTTGATGAGTGCGTTTTTTTTTTTCTTGTTTTTATATAATTTTTTTAATTTATTCTATTTATGATCTATATAACCGGTTTAAGGGAACGCCCTCTGTTATTTTATATACTGTATATTTGTACACTGCAAACTGCTCTTTATATTTTTCTTAATAATTCTTTCCATCGAATAGTTTCTCTGTAAGAAATTGCTTTAAGCGATAAGACCACCATTTGTATTTTTCTAAATTATGTGTATACCTTCTATTTTATTTCTTTTAGTGTACATTAACTATTTATCTATCTATAACTTTCTCAAATAATAAAAGCAGTTCGTACAACGTACGTACGTACCCGTAAATAAGGTACATACTTTGAAATATATTTTTACAGTTATTACATGATGTTTTCATAATTCCGCTTTTCAGTGGTAACTTTGTAAAATGAGGCTTCCAGTGTTTCCCATAAATGAGTGTACAGCGCTCGTTAATATTCTTTGAAGCTGACGCCACATTATAAATAAAATGTTGAACAAATTTATTTTGAATACGCGGCAATACTTATATTTGTAGAAAAATCTGGAAGAATTTAAAATATTAAACGTTTCAGGAAATGTATGATGATTATACAAAGTTTCCAACGTGTTTCGTATTAACTTACGTATTAACTTGTTCTTTATTAACATTATTTTGTATACATAGGTACTTATTATCAGAATAGACAACAATAAATATTGGAATAATTCATTTTTTTAAATGATCATTACGTGCACTGATAATGATTACAGTTCAAATAACGAAATAGGACCGATTTGGCGTTTGCCTAAAAGCACAAAATAAATATGTACAGAAGTTGCACGCCTTCGATCTTAAAGAAAATCGCCTTTTTATTTATCTGAACATGATAAAATGAAACTAGACGCCACGCATTGTTTTAATAATAGTGTTGACTTTACTCCTAGTATTTTGACAGGTGTCAAATCGGACCTATTAGATTGCGACAACTATACATCTAACGTAACAAAAAAATTATAAATTATTGAAAGAAAGAAAAAATATTTATTTGTCACAGAGGCACACACATAATTATTGTAAAAAAAAGGAATTCAAATAATAAAATAAAATGGTCAACTGCGACAAAAAGGTGATCACTCAGCGTAATGCTGTGCTATGGTGTGGACAACAAACACAGCGCTGATCTTCAGTGATCACCTATCTGACATGCGGATTTAAGCCAGTTATAAGACTTATGTTTGTATGTATATATATAAAACTTATGTAATTATAATAAAATAAATTATAATTACACCTCTTCTAAAATAAAACAACAAATAAAAACATACAACACCATACACACACACACCACCATCATATTACATATTTATTTATCATATTTATTTTAGGTTTTTATTTTTATTTTAAACACCTACCAGCAAAATCTAAAAAGTAAACAAAAGCCTGTGCGTCCTGACCTAGTATTGCTGTTGACTGTTCCCCATGAAATACAACTTAATAGAAGATTAGTGATCTAAACGTCTTCGTTGTATTATTATTTCTTCCATTAACATTAGCTGATTTAAATTCTGATTCTGATTTAAAACTCAAGCTGTTACTTTGTTTGAAACGTAGTTACACCTTGTGTGACGCGCGTAGTTAGTTCCTATGTGTGCATTCTATTAAAGTGAACTTAGAATAACAGGTTAGGTACTTAATGTAGCTTGAAGCGTTAAGTAATGGTGCATGTAGTACCATTAACTTAGCGACGAGTAAGTTGCTGTTTATGCACTGTACACATCTTTAAACTAAACAGGTATGTGCGGAGCAAAATCAAGGGAAGTTCGGTTAACTTAACATAACATAACATAACGTTGTGATACCTGAATATGTGGATTAGGTAAATACCAAAACACTTCATATCGAGGCATTACATATCATGCATGATGAATTGGAATTTCGTTTGGCAAAGGTAAGTTAATATTGAAATTCAGAGCGTGATTACCAGTTTTATTTCAGACTTCAACAACATATATAACACACAGCTGAATCATAGGTACGTACTTCTTCTTCTTTCGTCTCAGGACGAGTTATACAAGAATAGCTCATGCCGTAGTGAAAAGATTAGCCAGTATGCAAACAGCGAGCGTTGGGTGGCTCGCCGTCTGATCAGAACCAGGCCCGGGTCGACGGCGCGTTGTGTTTCACGCGCGCCTCAAAGAGATGTCAGCATAGTAGACAGGGCCCGCTAGGGCCAGTGCCTGCCAGGGTTGCGGAATTTGTTCGAAAGAGTTACCGTGGCCCTGGAACACAAAGAGCATTAGGAGGAACACGGATGGGTTTTTAGTCAGTAAGAGTCTGACACTCCCTTCCGCTCCACCCAGAACGGAAGAAGTCAATTGATGATTTCGCATAAGTAAAAGAAAAATAAAAGACAGTACGCAAGGTTAGTAGCGGGGCTGACTGCCCAAGATGCGCCGGACGCACCTAAGTATCTTCACTCGTGAAGGTTCTTGTCATGCACCCCACATGGGTACTAAATCCACACTAAGTTTGTAAAATGCGAAAGAGAGTTTTACGGTTTGCTTGTTTGTTACTTCTCTGGGTTTCAGTCTATCTCTAAGCTAGGATGCATAAGTGAATTTGTGTGTCTATTTGTTACTTCTTCACGATAAAACTACTGAACCAATTTTGATGAGACTTTTCTCAGATATAGCCTAATACCTGGAGAAGAACATAAAATAGTTTTAACCAACATACCACGCGAGCGACTACGGCACAATCAGCTAATTTTAATTAGGGCTGATTTTTCAATCGACAGATAACTTTGTCACGCTTAGCGGGTTAAGGGTGGCTTGAGGAGTCAACCCTTAACAAGCAGGTGCACATAAAATCAGAATGTAAGAATATTAAGGAAAACACTTTTAACCATACAATAATATATTTTAATAATAGTTACAAATTAGTTTAGTTTACAGGGCGTGGTTCTTTACACAGTACGATACGAGGAGTCCAGGGTCTTCAGGTGTAGTAGGTAGTACTTAACTAGGAGGCTGCTGAGGCGCGAGAGAGGCCGGAGTGTTTTAGTTTAGTTTAGTTTTCTATTGGACTGCTGTAGGTCGTCCTAGGGGACGGTTTCTACGTAACCGGGCAGTTATTGGCGAGACCTGACGGGTCTCCAGCCAATGGGGGGGAAGTAAAATACTTAACCTAAGCTAACTACTTGTACTACACTAACATCATGACTACCTGCAACAATAGCACTAAGGGCGACCCCTAGTGGGACTCGGACCTCGGCTTAGGGCGTTGCTGGCGTGGACATAGGGGGGGGAGACAGCTTGATGAGGGCTGAATTATCTTTAGCTTTAGCTGAATTACTGCGGAGTCTGAAGAGACGACCGGCTCTACGACGGGAGAGCTCGGTGGATCGTGACCGGCAGGCCGGAGTGCAGTGTGCCGGCCCTTTTATAGGCGCACCCCGCTAGTCGCCACCGCTGCACCGTCACAACTTTTATCTGGGGAATAAGTTTGACGTTTTGACAGCTTTTGTATAGAAAATATGTTAAAACGTCATATTTATTCCTTGGATAAAATTTATCTGACGATTGAAAAATCGGCCCTTAAATGAGGAAGCTTTTTAGCTCACAAAGAAAAGTTAAACTGTTTACTCGTAAATTACGTTTCACTTTTCAAATGTAATTTTTAACAGATAATGCAAAAATATGAACGTTATTAAAATTAAGATTTTACGGTTCACGCTCACCTATGGTCCATACAGCAATGAATAAGCTGAGCTAAAACTTTTTCGTATTTAGCACAAAAGTGAGGTAATTATACCGCCAAGGTAGCTCCCATTTCATGCTAGGACATTAGTGCTAATGTTAGTAAAACTTTGTTACGTGAAAAATAACAACTGATACATAATAATGGCTATAAGCCACAAATGACTTGAAGTTAGCAACGTTACTTTTAATATTTCGTAATAATGACTGCGAAAGCTGAAAGGTTTTTTATTACTTTAAAAATAAAAGTCACCTTCGAGTTATTAATCTTTGCACATGTGGTACAATCACGGCCGGTTGATTGTGTATACGTATTCGGTACATTGATCACGAAAAGAAAGAAAAATATTATTGTGGTAATACGTGAGGGGCTAGTAACTAATTTACAACCGCACGGATTATTTTGACGACACGTTTGGTGTAGTGGCTGAGCGATTGGCTTCTGCGCTACAGGTCGTGGGTTCGATTCCCGCACGGAACAAAAAGAACAATGGTCACTTTGGACTAAAAAACAAAAATTGACGGTTTTCTGCGATGACCGTATCGTTGTAGTTTCGGCGACGACTGTGTTATGCTCGCATATGTTATAATACTATTTCGTGTTCTGTGCGATTTTATATTATTTTCCTGGTTTTTTTATATTTTGCATTGTTTACAAACTCCGATTGATCTTCTTCTCTTGTTGACTTGGCATTCGTTTAATGGACTTAGAATTGCATCACGTTTTGGATCTGATATTGGAAGTGGCAAAATATCTTGTCTCTCCGACCTTTTAAAAATATATTGAAGGCTGTACTTAGTTATATTTAAGTAGGCGAATAAAACATTCATCAATTTTACTAGTCCAAGCATGTTAGCCGAGTGACCATTGTTCTTTGTATGGCCTACAGATAGTTGTTTCGGGTCTGGGCGTTTGTGTATGTGAGATTTGTGTCTGTATTGGTTTATGTGAAATAAAAATTTTTGATTTGATTTGATTTGATTTGTAAACGCACCCACGATACAGGAGAAATCCTAGAGAGGGGAAAAGTGTAATAAAAAAAAAAAATGCAAGGTTAGCTGGGCTTGTTGCGGTCACTCCGTGGGTGCTTGACCATTCGTTACACATCGAGACCCCTCCCTGCCTCGGACAGCACGTGAAGTCGTCGGTCCCGAGTGTCATACGAATACCTATGACAGTCGTTACTGATAGCCAGAAACCGAAATCCTGAAAACCGGTCTAACTTTAGGATATCGGCATTGCCCAGTAACTGGGTTGCGGTTTGATGGCAGTCGCCCCGTGTAAAATACTGATATTCAGCTACACCTGGTGTGACGGTGTAGTGGTGGCGACTAGCGGGGTGAGCCTATAAAAGCCCCGGCACGCTGCAGTTCGTCCTTCACACCATTAATTCAGCCCTCATCAAGCTGTCTCTCCCCCATAAGCCCCCCACCAGCAACGCCCTAAGCCGAGGTCCGAGTCCCACTAGGGGTCGCCCTTAGTGCTGTTGTTGCAGGTAGTCATGATGTTAGTGTAGTAAAAGTAGTAAGCTTAGGTTAAGTATTTTACTTCCCCCCCACTGGCTGGAGACCCCTCAGGTCTCGCCAATAAACTGCCCGGTTACGTAGAAATGGTCCCCTAGGACCACCTATAGCAGTGTAATAGGAAAAAAAAAACAGTTCGTGCTCTCTCGCGCCTCAGCAGCCGCTAGTTAAGTACTACTACTATAACTTGAAGACCCTGGACTCCTCGTATCGTATCTTCTAGAACCACGCCCTGTAAACTAATCTGTAATTACTTCTAAAATATATATTTATATGGTTTAAAGTGTTTTCATTATTTGTCCGTAAGTAACCTGCTAAACTGCTTCTGCTTCTTATTAGTTTTCTGATTATATGTGCATAGGATTGACTCCTCAAGCCACCCTTAACCCGCTAAGTGTGACACTGGTAAGACTGGAAGATGACCCCAAAATAGTTGGGAAAAGGCTAGGCAGAATAAGAAAGTGTCGAGCATGTCTTAGTAAATATGTTTACGTATTTGCTTTAAAACAGGGGTGCTCAAACGATCGACCGGTCGATTGCGAAAGCTTTCCGAACCGATCGCGGGAACGCGTATTGTCGCCAACGATAATTATGCGGTGCCATCCACCAAAATGCAGTTATTAGTACGTGCCTTCATTAAGTATGTACCTATTTAATTTTAAAAAAGGTTTAGTAAAAGCATATTTCAAAAACGTACTTGTTTCTTTTTGGTAATAGATAGGCAGGCAGTCGATCACTTACTGGCGATATATTTTGTGGTAGATCGCCGACTCTATCCCCCTTATTACAAAAGATGGTCTAAGAAAAACCGAGGTTTTAGAATAGCCCCGTCTGGTTTTGTTATATGACTTATGAAAGTGATGGGTATATTTTAAACCTGGGTTTACCTTAGTTTTGGTTTAAAACCATATTTTGTAATAAGGGCCTACAAGTCTAAGCTGCTGTAACCCCTGCAATTCTACACTGAAACAAATAAAAGCCACCGACTGAAACTGAAACTCTGAAACTGTTAATTTTATATAATGGTAATTATTTTACTCTTTTTAGTTCTTTTTGAAGTCGGTTTTTACTTTTATTTAAAGTTATTTATCTATCAACTCCTTTCTAGTTAAAGGTTTTTATTATTTACGAATTTAAACTTAAAATTTTATACTTTATGTTATAAATTTGTGTATATTGTTTCTCATGAATTACAAAACTAAAGCGTTTTGAAAAACTTTATCAATATTACATAACTAGAACTAAAAACACATTGTTAGTTAATTTATTCAATCACCATCAGGCTAGCCTTTGCCTAACCATATTGCGGTCGGCTTTTAATCTAACCAGACGCGGCTGAATCATTATTCATTTATTTTAGAATGTAGCCTGTATTCAATTCAGTATGTTTCAATGTTCAAAATACAACCTACGTGTTCACAAAACACTATGTTATACCTGGTTACTCAATACAGTTCGGAAAAAGGCGAACTTTTTAAGGGATAAAGCAGAGTGGCAAAGTCGAGATGTAACGCTTTCAGACGGTCTCGAAGAAGCGGCAAAGATGAATGGCTTTCAATATGAAATTGAATTCCGCGGTTCATTGCTTTTCAATTTGTTCGAGGGAACGTTCGCCAGCGTTTACCCCCGATACCCCACAAGGTGCCGGTGTATTACACAATAGGTACCATGACTTACTTGCGAACATGAGAATCAAATATAAAAACGATTAGCGATAAATTCTGAACGCGTACAAAGTGTCTGCCTATTCGATGACCCGAAACTGAGGCGGAATATCGTCACCTACAGCTCTGGACGTTTTGTTCGTGTAATAGATATGTATTATCAGAAACGACCGTTGTTTTAAAATAAAAGCTATAGGAGGTTTTGTGCTGGTATTGCAAAGAAATAAGGTCGCTTTATTGAGTAGCCCTTTTGATATTTTGTTTTATATTTAATACTCAAAACCTTATACTTACTCGAAGAATAAATTCGCCACAAGAAAAAAAATACCCGTGAATTTGTGAACCTTTTAAAAAGGTAGCTCATTTTCATGATCATAATATTTATGGTGTAAATATAATTTCAACTATCGACATAATTTTTACTGCGTAATGAATCAGAAATAAACGATTCTATTTTCAATTGCTAGACATTTGCTTTAGTCACGCGATTACTCACAATAGAGTGTTGCTCTACTTTTTTGAATAACCCTATTCAGGGCTGAGCTGGCGACAATAATTAAAGGCGCTGAAAATTAATCATCTTTTGTGTACCTAAGTAAACATGGAGACTGTTAAAATATTTCATTTCAAAAGGTTTAGGCACAAAGTTATTCAAATTACTGGGGTTTATTTACACGTATTTCACATAAATGTATTCGTATATTCAGATATAAGGGTAAATGTGAAATTTAATATAAGACGAGGTCTAAAAAATCCCCCAATTGGAAAAGTTCCCCTGCTTTTCCATAACCATTACCCTTACTTCCCTGCCTACCTTCATCCGTAAGGTGTAATATACAGAACTAATTTGGGGCTCAAACCGTTAAGATTTTCATTATTCCAAACATCTACGGAGGGGAACATTGGGTCCCGCTATAATCGTTGAATCGTATTACCATTACAACTGTCCACGAGACGCCAGATGCTTCAAACAACTTTATTTCATTATTCGGGCCCTTTCTCTGCGCGTGTGTTTTACTAACGTTTCTGATACCGTTTTAAACTATCCCAATTGTTTGTATTTCTATCTTTTATGGTTGTAACTTTAAATGCTACAACTTATTTGGAATTTTTGTGGAACATTTACTTTAATAACGCCGAGGCAGACATTCGAGTTATTTTAATAGAATCTTTCGTTAACTTATGACCTATGATGATGGTAAAATAGCCAACTGCAATAAAGACTCCCATTAAGTTAAACAAGTTATTTTAGGTACGTCGAACAACATTTTGCCTTTTCATACACATGAAAGGATAAAATTACAAAACTCAAATAAATTACGGCGTGGATCTATGTAAAACATTTCGTCGTACTTGAGGCACTTGGCAGTCCGACTTTACTTGTACGTTTTAAGAGTAACTTGGTAGCTGTATCTTTTCCAAGACTCCTTAACTTCACCAGTCCTAAGCTTTATTGCAGTTGGTATGCATCCTGGCTTACAAATAAAAGTCGTTGCGACGAAACCGCAGCGAATGAAAAAAGCTTAGGAATGTAATTAACGGTTTAAATTGACTCTAAAATCCACAGCAGCGGGCGGTATTTAAATTGTTAGTGATGTGAAGCAGGGTTCCTTTTTCTGCAAACGCAAACATTATATGGACAAAAAAGCGCAAGTCATATGTAGGGTTGAGTACGTTTAGAGACTTGAATGTTACCGAGAGGTCAGACGAGCCATTGTGCTAATAACAGAAATTTTGAAATCCCTTTTTTATGAGCAGATTTTCAACAAACATTTGCGGTTGAACATTTTTGAGATATTACTCGAGAGAAAAGCTTAATAAATGAAAAACCTAGCCGTTCTACGAAATCCACAGAATCATAGCAAAAGTGAATAAATAAAATAAAAAAACAATAAATAAAAAAGTGTATAAAATAAAAGAACATCACAAAATAAAAGAATGTTGCAAAAATTCCGAAAACATACACACAGTTTGATTGTCTTTCATTTCAAATTTCTACTTGTTTTTGTACAGTTTTGAATTGAAACATGAATTCAACTGTTCTGGGTCAGTCTGAAATTTCCCGGTGAACATGTATATGTGGTTAATCCACTCGTCTGCAGCCCAGCCCGTGCAATATACTTTGTCAAAGCCGCTTTGACTCGGATTTCCTAAAACATACACCATTATTACGAGAAAACAGTGCATCGTTTTAAAAATGATGTTGCAAGTTATTTTTAACTTTTTGTTAGTCGTAGAACTCAAGTATTACTTTAGCGTTTGGAGCTTTATACATTAGAAATAGCTCCAACAAATTGTCCTAATTGCTTTCAAATACCTACTGTCATTTAAATTTCATTCCCCGCAGCATAGGTCCACTTTCATTTCGTATCAGTACTGCTCTAATGATCAAGGCATAACCGTTATTTGTAAAACGCGATAGCTGTTTATGCCTCTTTTATTGTATCAAAATTGTCGGTTACCGTATATATAGCACGGAAAGTGCTTTTTCGTTTAAAGTAGGTTCCATCTAACGTGCAGGGAGTAGCTATAATTTCATTCTTCAATAGTAATAGCAGTCGATGGCAGCGTAAGTGCGCGGGGCCTTTGCAACATTTACTAGAGTTTAAACAGAAATCTTATTCGGTTAACCTAGGTGCAGTTACAGGACAATACAAGCTGTTACGTTCAGATGTCGAATACAACATCGTTTAATATTACGATAGCCGTCGTGTAATACCAGTATAAATATTCATAGCTAATATGTTTTATTCATTAAACGTGTTCAACTGATACCAATAATAATTTCCCTTTAGTGAAAACATTGTTTACTATAGAGGAGTTTTCGATTTTCGTTTCAATAAGTTTATTTGTGTTGAAATAAAAGTTATCTGTTTACAAAACCGGAACATAATTATATGTTATAATTAAGTCATGATTGTGCAGGCTTCTTCAGTCATGAATCTAAGTATAGAAAAACCAAGCAAAGTTGTAATAATTCATTGCGTCTAAATTAAATTTTCTTAATCCAGTTTTCTTTAACTAAAACGTCAACAGTAGCCACAATAAGATTTAATACAACGTGTCGTGAGAAACGGCAACTTATTTCTTACCCTGATTTAAATTCAGAGCCTTACAAACGTATTAAAATTATTACACCCTTTTTTTCTCTTCCATTTTTCCAGTGAAAAACTTACTCGCGCTTTCTAAAACCGAGTTCAAAATTTTACAAGCTGTTTAATATGTAAAGTGTATTTTTATGGGTAGAGGGAAAGTAATATGATGAGTTTATACTATTAAAATTTTCTTCTGAAACTGAAACTAAAATAAGGAAACGTTCAACTAGGGCCGGATTTTGAGAAGGGAACAGCGGATTTATTTCCGGGGCCTCCATAAGAGAAGGGTCCTAGAGTTGTTTTTGAAAAATAGACTTCGAACTACGATGACACAGAACCGCCTGTCAAAGTTATCTCTACTTAAGTATTGAAAGTGGTTTACTCCTAGGGCTGGATTTCACCGAAATTACACTGAATTACGGTTTGTTATATATGTGGCGGCATCTATCCACGCCACATGCGAACTACGCAACACGCCGGCGATGTAGACGACTACAGTGACAATATTGACAATTGTCATAGATGACAGTTCCTACATCGCGCTATCATGATTCAACACGCAGATTGTATATACATATACAACTTCCCAACATCAACTGTTGGGCAGTAGCCCGCCAGGCATAAGACTCCGCTTGGTTGGAGGATCCTCCCTTTGGTTGGAGGAACACCATACCTGGTTCCTCCACATTGGTGACCCCGACGTGATCGTCACAGACAGTGTTTCCACACTGGTGACGTCACACTCAACCTTCGCAGCCTCGGCAGCAACAGCGTCACTCCCTCCGCTCAGCTCCGCTCATCAAAAAGTGACTACATAACTTGTGCTACTAACCATCAAATCAATAAGCAACCGGTAAACAAGCGGTTTGTTAATTATAATCAAACTTTGTTTGCTAGTAAGCGAAATTTGGCAATATATGAAACTAGAGGTCGCCTGCGGCTTCGCCTGCGGCTTCGCCTGCGTGGATGTCGTTTATTGCGTACCCACGTTTTTCGAGATAAAAGTAGCCTATGTCCATCTCCGGGTTCCAGACTATCTTTTTACCAAATTTCATCAAAATCGGTTCAGTGGTTTAGGCCTGAAAGCGTAACAGACAGACAGACAGAGTAGCATTCGCATTTATAATATTGTGATACAAGTAGTAGGACTAGACTTAGTTGTCCATTTTTTTCAGTGGATTTATCGACGAATCGCGAAGTCCCTTTCTCTAATAATATTAATCACTTTTGTATGTTTTACGATAACTTCATTTGTTTGTTAAGAGCATTGTTTTTTGGCTTCGAATAAATTAATGAAAAACTGGGGCCTAATTCTCCTAAAATAAATCTTGATAAATCACAACCGAACCAAGGCCGAACCGTTCATTCAAACAGTTCTCAATTTCAAAAGCTATCAAATTTTTTGACACAAAAAACAAAATCAATCATTTTGAAAGTTTTCGAAAACAAAAACTGACTGACGGTTGTGGTTCGATTGCGTTTGGCAACAAGTTATTTTAGGAGAACAGGGACACTGCTGAAAAAAAAAACCGTCTTATTTCAAAAAATATTCAGGGCGTTGCCCACGGACGTCCAAACCCTTAAATCCGACCCTGCGTTCAACAAATATTGACGAATGGAATTTCGAGCATGTCAGTCAACTTTGAACGGATTTTTTCAAGTTTTTAACTTGCATTTTTTGGCGTATCGTACGTATCATCGGTATGCTCTGCACCTGCAACACTATCCCTCACACACAACACTGAAATACTGGATGAATTTGTAGGAAAACTTCAAAAAAGGCTCGATCAAGTTAATGCCTATACACCTTTTTTTATACAGCATTACTGGTTAGTTGCTTTACATCCAAAAACCATGAACGCTGCTCATCATTCTGTACAAAAGAACAATGGTCACTTTGGACTAGGAAAAAACAGAAATTGTTACCGAGATGAAACTGTCACCAATAAATTAGTGCATTGTTAGTGTATTTATTGGATATCTTCGTTTATTTTTAAAATCTGGGGAAATATAGATAATCTTATTTTAAAAATACTACTTCATTTATCAGAACGCTGTATAAAATATCTAACTTCGAACGCATCCGTAATTACTTACGTTACTAGAGAAGTCCATACTTTTTCTAGTCTATTATGATTTTATTAAAATCCCAGGCAATGTCAACCGTATAAACTCACATTAATATTATACTAAATTCTATTAGTGGCAGTGGCTACACTGCCACTAATAGAATTTAATGTTACTTCGTGGTAGATTGTTTTAATAAAGCCATGAATTAGATAAAAAACTAATGATTTTACATCTAAAAATCGACACTGTCATGAATCGATCGATTACGTCCCTCCCTATTCTTGACAAGTAAAAATAAATTGACGGTTTTCTGCGCTGACCGTGTCCATGGTAACCGAGTCGTTGTAGTTTCGGCGACGACTTTGTTCTCCTCCCATAATGTTACAATGTTCTTTGGTGTTCTGTGCGATTTTATATTATTTTCCTTTTTTTTTATATTTTTGCATTGCTTACAGACTCCGATTGATCTTCTACTCTTGTTGACTTGGCATTCGTTTAATGGACTTGGAATTGCATCACGTTTTGAATCTAATATTGGAAGTGGCAAAATATCTTGTCTCTCCGACCTTTTAAAAATATATTGAAGGCTGTACTTAGTTATATTTATGTAGGCCAATGAAACGACATTATGTTTCATCAAGTTACGTTTTGTTAGATTTTACTAGTCCAAGCATGTTAGCCGAGTGACCATTGTTCTTTTACCATGGCGCTTACTTCGAATTCGTAAATGCTGTTCCATACATTTTGTTAAGCAACATTGATTATTTTGTATGATAGAGCATTTTTTTACGAATTTTCTTTTTGCGCCTTCTAGAAAGTTGTACAGAATAATGATTTTCGGATGTTAAGCGACTAACTAGTCATGGGGTGCCTGTGTTTTTGCCATAGTATTTTACATCGAACTTCATTACGCCGACAACTATTCGCCGACGTAATCTTTGCCGAAGCAATTTTTACCCTAATTTGATTTCGCCGAATGATTATTAGCCACCAGAATTATTTGGCAAAAATCATTCAGAAATTTTGTTTTAGTCGAATGCTTATTCGGCTATTGTTTAATTTGCCAAATAAGCATTCGCACAACATTATTTTCACACAGCGGAATGTAACGTTAATTCGACTCAGCGCACCCCGACTACACGCGGTCAGACTCTGTCCTACCCCTAGAGTGTTATTTAAAAGAGTGGAGCCAGAAGCTCGCGAAGGAGGTCCTGAGTGGAATCAGTGTACGAGGCCAAAGCGCAGCGAGTGGGGGGAGGTGTCGAGCGAAGCGAGTCGGCGACCTCCCGAGCGTAGTGCTGGTCGAGTGTATGAGCGAAGCGAAGGGTCGACAAAGCGAGTCCTCTGGCGGAGCAAACTCAGAAACACTTGCATGCTTGCTTGCTTTCTTGCTTGCATGATGGGAAAATGAGCCATCTAACAAGTGTTAAGAGGCCAATAATACAGGTGACTAATGAAACAGTGGCCAGCAGACAGCAGTCGGCGTAACAAAAAGTTACAAAACCTAATTAGGGGCTTCAATCATTCGGCGTTTTAATTAATCGGCGAAACGAAAAGTGGCTAAAGGTTGTCGGCCAAATAAGAATCGGCTAATAATATTTCGATATTCCAACAAAGAACCCTAGTCATGCTTTATACGTATGTGTCCGGAGTCAGATAAATAACCACCACTATCCATTCTCACTTAGTTTAAAATTTACATCCTGTATATAACGCTATTCTCAAAGGGCTTTACACCGTAGATTATGATACAGAATGAGTAAAGTTCCTATTGTTAAGCATGGTCATAAACTAACACAAAACAATTGTTAGTTGCCCCAGTGTGTGCACCGTCGCTCGCGCCGTAACAAATCGCCTTTATACTGCACTGTCAACGTATAACATAATTAACAATACATAACTTCACATAAATCTGGTATACCCAATTGTTTTACATGACGGAGAATTTATAGGCATTTAATTATTATATTATAAATTGCGGTCTGTCTATTTATTTGAGAACATGTTGTAAATTAGTTGGGTATAACAAGGACTTATCTTTATTAGGTCTACGCACATGGTACGCAATTTAAGCCCGATTGACGTTGATTGTACTTGTTTATAAATAAGCATGTAGTTTTGAGATAATAAATTGGGACCCATATAGAATACTGGGTACAGCGGCTAACTTTACCTACGTATGTATAAATAAGGTCTTACTTTAATAATCCACGATATTTTGCATAGCATCTTAGTGAATGATGAAGATAACGTAAGTATCATTAAAAATTAAATCAGTTGTATATTCATATATTTTTATTGTCATAATTTTTTAATTAATAAATTATTTATTTACTGCATGGTTCTCTAAGTTGTAATGACAACCGTGCATTGAGCACGTGCTCATTGATAGATAACAGGCACGAATGTTATTACACATAAAAAACAGTAATAAATTGACCATTAATTGATTGATTAATAAAATTATTTTTTAACAGAAAATATATTTACGTCATCATTTTTTTTTTAGTGTGGTTGGTACCTACTTCGTCTTTATCATTTACTAAGGCACTATGCAAAATATCGTGGATTATTAAAACATTACCTTATTTATGGTAAGAATATAATTAGATTTATACAGAGTGGTTTTCAAGGGCCTTCTTCCAATTGCTCTACGCACAACACGTCTATTCGAGGGCATCCCTGTATATTTTGCGAGGAGGTTCACGGACCCGCTTCTTAAGCAATAGGTTGTGAGTTTGATACCTAGTATGTACCAATGTGACGTTTTGAATATCGTATATGTAGTTTCTTAATTGAGGAGATTCTTTTCAAAACTTGACTATTACACTTTTTGTGTTTTTGCACATTTTGAGAAAATAGTTTTTTAGGTATGTAACTATGTATTTAACCCGAAATTTTGTTGCATTATTAAAGACGACAAGGTAAGTCATTGCTTTGTACAGGATTCAAAAATTTTGCTATAATATATTTTGAATAAATCCAAAATTTGAAATGGAATAATCTAGTTTTGACGCGGCTGATAGGGAATAATCAAGTTTTGTTACGAACACGGTCCACTTGCTCATTTAACAATGACAATTATGACATGACTTTTGTGTCTAAACTGTCAAACAAACGCCACGTAGTGTTGTGCAATCGTTCAAAATCAAAAATTCAGCTTTCTATATTAAAAAAGTAAAGAACATTTATGACTGAAAAATGTAGTGATAAAACATGTTTTATTGCAATTTGGACTAAAATAGTTAATTAACTTCTGGACTAATCATATCTTTTTCCAAAAATGTATATTTGAAATGGGTTATGTCATTTTGAAGTGAAATAATCTAATTTTGACGAAATCTTGCCTTTTTTTTCTGGTGTAACTATCAAGTTTTTGCTCAGTTTTATTTTCGCTGAGTATTCATTTCAAGGTCAGCAATCGAAAAAATAAATAAAAAGCATTTCTGTCGAAAGTGGAATAGTCAAGTTTTGAAAAGAAACTCCTCAATTAATCTGAGACACTGCTGACTAAACGGTGAAGGAAAACATCGCGGGGAAACCTGGACGTAACGATGCGAAAACACCATCACGTAGTGAGCCAGTTTGGTGATTGGTGCTCAAACATTTTTTTTATTTTAGAATAGGCCAATACCAATAGTGGGACATTTATAGGCTAAATTATATTTTACACGATAACATAGTTAGAGGGGGTACTAATCAACGGCCCACTTAAAGTATCACCGATGACTTACTAAAACAAGTGTTAAAATTTCAAAATTCGTTGTTCGTTGGTTATTTCCTTGTAAAATTATTATTACTCTGGTTTTTTGTTAAATTCTTCATCCTTGCTTTAGTAACGACTTCAGAAAATGGAGCTTCTAATCCTCGACCCCAAATATTACCTACGATGTAAACACAGCTGATCATAGCTGAGGATTTTAGAGAGATTAATGGGAGATTCTAGCGTATTTCTTTATGAAATCTTTGAACAGCCATTTCTCTTAAACTATTGACTTTTGGGGAAACTTGTAAAACAAAAGATATTCATTATCATGGTTACTTTATCGCCCTTTTAGGTGAGTACCACTTTTCCAAGTAACCTTATAGAAAGTTTGTTTTAATTTTATTACAAAGAAAATAAAATGTAAGATCCTTTTAGTTAATTAAAAACAATTGTTTCCTTTTTAAACGGACGAAGGGTAAATATGGTCGTTTTATAATGAAGGCATTCTGTGACAATTCCATGTCTAATTGACATTGAGAAGCACTCGAGTTTAATTCTTGAAATATCTTGAAACGTTGTAGGTAATTGACGTCAGAAATGTAACTTTCTTTTTTGCAAGAAATGTTCCGCTCGCTAGAATTTAATTATCGTCGTAGCTATGCCAAATCACGCGTTATTGTTTAGTAGGCTTTTCTTTAGCCTTATTTTATTTATGAGACTAATAGCATTTCTGCCGTCCGATTCCTAAAAGACTGTTAAGTGTCACTTTGTCAAATTTCAGTTTTATGTTCTACGTAAATGCGCAACTTTTTCTCCTGCAAGTCGCTCGTAAGACGAATGCTTTTGTCATCCGTTTCCTTCGATTCGGCGGTGTATAGTGTTTTTCTTTTAAATATGTATTTTTTGTTTTGCTTTTTTCTTTAACATACGTTCATTATCATACTCAGATGTTACTTCGTGGCCAATAGTGTGGATTATACGCTTTTTCGACTTTATTACAACTTTTTTACAAATGCTGTAATTTATAACTGTTTTTTGTCCCAAATAAATAAAATAAAACACAATATTAGTCCTGTAACTCATTAAAAGTTATACAATAAGCTTAAAAGTAGCCCAATAATTTGGTATAACAAAAGCATCTTTCATCATATCTCTTCAGAATTTCCAGGGACAACATGTTCCACGTTTTTGCTCATAACTCATAATTAAGTTTACTCACTTAACGGCTTTTTAGAAATCGGACGGAGGATTTTCGGTCCTTGTTATAAACGTTAACATTCCGGTTCTCGGTTGTTTTTAAGCATACTTAGATTCGGTTTTCAGGAGCAAGCTTATTTATATTAAAAACCTGTAAGCCAATAAAATGTTATTACCTGCGAAGGGTCGAATTACAATATTATAAATGTATACGGTCTACATATTTAGCGGGCAGGTGTGTGCTAATCTAGTAAGCAAGACACACGGAGGGAAACATTATTACGTCGTTATCTGAAAATCTGTAGTGTGAAATTACACGGGATAAAATGTGCTATGGAAGGTGGCCGCGCCGGGTACGGTGCGACTTGCTGCCTGAAACTTTAATGTAACGCCTCGGCAGAGCTGTTTCCTAGAAAATCCCCACTCGAGCCTTGATTTCTGTTTTATGCGGCTCTAAAGTCGTTTGCCATTTACTTGAATTAGTAAATATGTAAGTACAAATTGAGGATTTAATGTTTATCGATCGTCAAACGCAGGTAAGCTGGCTTAAGCCGTTTTGGATTTAAAGTGTAAGCCGCGCGTTTTAATCTTTTCTAAGAGACTTTAATTACTTTAAATAAGTACTGATTAAGACGTGATGTGTTTACAAAAGAATTGTACTGCGAAATTAAGATTAAAATGAAAAGGCGAGTTTTTAAGTACTGTTTTATCTAAGTAACAATACTTATTATAGATAAGTAAGTAGTTTTAAAAAACGCATAATGATATTGTAGGTGCATAATTATTTAATATTTCGTCTTATAACTTAAATTAAACGACGACATGTTTGGTGTAGCTGAGCAATTGACTTCTGCGTTACGGGTCCTTGGTTCGATTCCCACACGAAACAAATATTTTATCCTCTATAAATAGTTGTGGTTGTCTGGGTGTTGGTGCATGAGAAGATTTTTGTCCGTAAATGCGCCCACGATACCGGAGAAATCCCAATGCACCCACACCACACCCATGGATTTTTCCTGTAAACGAATCTAAAAACTATTCTATAACATCATTATGTTAGCAAGCAATGAACGCCTCAACACGTGTTAAGAATTACATTAATGCACCCCCTCTGGGAAAGGCGTTACCTCATCATGAGATTAACGTAAAACCGGAGGGTACATTAGACTAGCTTTCTACAACCCCATCATATAATAAAAAATGTATCATGAGGTCTACTGAAAAGCTTACAAACCGCAGGGCAGCTTGTGGCGAGCTGTTGGTGAGTGGCGACACTGCGTACCTTATTGCCTCAGAGAGTCGGTCAGGGCCTCGTCTCCAGTTTGCCTTTATTGGCTGGCTGGGGTGGAACCCCAAGAGTGCCCGCAGGACTCTCAACTCTGGCTTGCCTTTATCGGCCGGCCAGAGGGGGGCCGCCAGAGCTATATGCTCGGGGGTGGAAGTGTCTAAAGGCGTAATAGCGGGGAAACCCACTCCGGGTCTCTTAGACCCGCGACGGCGAAACCGGGGCCACACCTCTCTACACACCTCTAGCCACTCACACGTCTGTTGCCCCCTTCGCCTATGTACTGGCGGCTTTTCAGGGGGCCCAGCTAGTGAGCTGGCGAGTCACCGTCTGCCAACACTTCAATTTTAAATGTTGAAAGGCAGACGCCGTTTTCTTCCGGCAATAGAAGTTATCTAGTCCACCTAACACCCCATCCCATAGACCAGATATTAATTTCACCATATTTTACAATAGTCTTGCACCCACCCGGGACGGTCCATGACTGTACTCCAATAGTACAGCCGTGGATAGTCCCGGGTTGGTGCCCCACCCCATTTTAGATTAAAGCTCTCAAAGGGGCCTCTGCGCGTTGGACCTGTGTCCCCGTGTATGCCTTCCAAAGGACCGGACATCTTTCGCACGGAAGATGAGCCGTGATGTCCAAAGAGACATTAATGCATTACCTACCGAAAACCAATAACCCAATCGCCTTCAATTAACTTTGAAAACTCGCGCGTTACGATAAGCAACTAATTCACTTTGTTTTTCTTTTGTTCCCTTGCCGATCGTTTATCATGCCGCCCATTGGACAGAGATGATGCTATGTCTAAACTTTCTAAGTTCTTTCTAATTGAGTTTATAAACTGTTAATTGAAGATAACAAGAATTAGAGCCAGATAGTTAGGCTGAATGGAATTCAACGAATCGCTTATAAAATTTTAACGTCATATTAATTTTATTTATTTAACTTTGAAAATACGGTTTCTCATCAAACAAACCATTACTGGAGCCTCCAGTATAAGGCACATTATTGTAAAATTTGCCTGTTTAAAGCGATTCCTTTGACGTATCCATATTCTATGCCTCTCATCCATTAAATGGATATCAAAAAACAGCTTGCCCCTCAGAAAAAAAATCTTTCTAACTCCTTAGTCCGATCTCGGTGTTTTTGAGCAAAACTTAATTTCACTACGCGATGACGTACGTTTTGGACTTTCAGCAGTCGCGTTAGACATCAGATTACCTGCAATGAGACGTCGTCTTTCTTTTCGCATACTCACAAGCAAAATACGGACCACCTCCACGATGCTACAGGTCCAAATAGCAGCATTGCGCCAATTTTTCAGAGCATAAACCGGTTTGAACTGTCATAAACCAATCATCAAAGGCACTTTTTCCTTGATTTCTGCACTATCCTCATCTTCTAACGAAACATCCTGTCTGCCTGTACCAATGGACATTACGAGGAATGACTAATATCGATACACCTAGTGCTTAACTTACTGCACGATAGGTTTGACTTTCATCGATCACTGTAACATCCCTCGTAACTTTTGTCACAGGTAAATTAATTATTTTAAGCTCTACGCAATGTTTATTCTCCAAATGCAACGAATACACTAAGGCCAAACCACCACTACTTAAATAAAACAAAGTTCCTATCAAAAACACAAAAGGGCAAAATCTTTGTTAAATCAAAACTGGGCCTAATTTACCTCTAATCGCTTAGGAAAACCAAATTTTTCTTCAACACGCAGTCCCAATTAGAGGAGAAGCAAATATGTGAAAAATGCATTTTGCTTTGGTAATTTATTTATACATAGCGGAAGCACCCCTAGCTGATGACAAGAGATCGGATATTCGGATGCATATTCACCTAAACATGAGATGTTGGTCCCGGCTGTCATTTGTAGATCTTTGACAGTCGTTACTGTTGGTCAGAAGCCAGAAAGTCTGACAACCAGACTTACCAAGAGTATCGTATTACCGAGTTACTGGGTTGTGGTGGTCTGATAGGCAGTCGCTCCATGTAAAATACTGATATTCAGCTGCATCCGGTTCGACTGGAAGCCGACCCCAACATAGTTGGGAAAAGGCTAGGCAGATGATGATGAGATGTTGGCTAATACTCGTATGGAACGCTTTTGTATCGAAAAATCCCGCGGTTCCGGGACAATTATTTTAATTTATGTTTTTTTTTTTGTTTGGTTTATCTAACACACACTATTCTTCTTCTTACACTCTACATACACACATATTTGCATCGGGGGTTAAACATTAATTTTAAATAGTTGTGCAATCCAAGAATCCCGGAGTTTTTTTTAATAAATCGTTTTAAGTTGTCGCTTCCATATTACACACCCGACTAGTTATGCACTCCCGGTGTTCCTGGCAAACCGGGATATTTTACAAAAAAAAAAAAAAATTAAGTATACCTAGCTGTCTACTCTTCCTTCCCGCGCCAGACGCACCGGGCGCTGCCGGAGGGCGCGCGACGATCTCCGGCCACCCTAGTGTGTCGCCTGCGGGCGACGGGTTGGGGGACCCGTCGCCCGACCAGTAACAGGCCCGAGAAGGCGGCGCGCATGTGTTCCGTGCGCGCCTCTCAGAAGGACGTGGGGCAAGGCCCCACAGAAAGAAAGGTCTGCCAGGGGCTGGCGGACCGAGGCCTGCCGGGGTTGCGGTGCATGCAGCTGCGAATCCCGTGACCCCGGCCAAGGGTCAGGAGTAGGAACACTGTGGGTTTTTAGCCGGTAAGAGTCCGGCATAACCCTTCGCCTTCCCCGGGCGAAGGGTATCCATGAGGATTTTCACAGTATAAAAAAAAAGGTGATAGGGAGTAGGAAACGCTCGTAACTAACACCGAAACCACGGACTTTCTGCTTAGGGAGTAGACCCCCAGGAACTAACGCTCAGCAGTGGCGCTTGCGACCACTAGACCAACGAGGTAGTCTATTCTAGTCAGTAAATTCTTCTTTATTCTAGCATTTTCTTTGTTTTTACACAGAGAGCGTTTTACCATTCCTTAAATTGCTCAAAGAAAATAATTTCCACGTTCAACGTCGAAAATTTTTAGGTAAGTAATTGTTTAAGTGCAGTTGTTCGACGGTACGTAGCACGTACGACGGGGCGTAACTCAGTAAACTCTTCACGACTAAACTTTGGTGGGCATTCATCTAAAACTTAGGCTGGCACCTGAACGTCGCGTGACTTGAGACAAGCTATGGCTATGGGACCAAACTGTCGGTAAAGCCGACGCGTTGTTGCCTTTGTTGCGGCACGTTATGTTATCTCTTTGTTAATGTTACTGTTCTTGTACTGAAATAATACCGGTGGATTTAAGGAGATCTTCTAATGGCCGATTCCTATAATTTACCGAGTGTTATTGGTCTAAATTAAAACTCTTGTATCATTCGTATTACCAATAATGAAGCAAAGACCCCATAGCTTTGTATAGTAGATCCTCCCATACGTTAGTAGCTATCACAGGCAAAATTAGCTTACGAATCCATATAAATCTCAATTTTGGCAGTAGTCAGTATTACCATTGGTAAGTACAACGATTCGTTTTTGGCTATTGGAACCGGGCATTAGGCTGCGTTCACACAGGCGCGATTTTCTTCGGCGCGAGAGCGCGCGCGCTTCTCTTAAGATGGATCCAGACATTGTGAGGCCTGCGCCGCGACCGGCGCTCAACGCATGCCTCGCAATGTGTGTACCTTCATATTCGTGGCGAGGCATGTGCTACGCACGTGCGTGTGCGTAGCACATGAATCGCCACAAACATGGAGACAGACAAAAGAAGCATTTGCTTCGCACGCCATGGCTCGACACGAGCATACGTTGGTATATTTTTTCAACACGCACGCCTCACTCCGAGGCATTCGTTGTGCGCCGTTCGTGGCGCATGCCTCGCAAAGTCTGGATCGACCTCCCTCCTCAGAAACTTTGGAATTTAATAGTTAGTCCCTTGGGTTAAAGTACATTTTTTATCCATGTAAAGTACACGCGCACGCTCAGCGCCCGAATAGCTATCGCGCAGCACCCGCGCCGCCTCCACCCTCCCGGCTAGGATGGCAAATGCAATTTGAGATCTATTGATGTGTTATAAGACTCAAATTATCTGCTACAAATTTCAAAGCGAGTTAGACGTGGGTGCGGACGCGCGTGGCGTGCGCTTAGCGGGCGCGTGTCATCTGAACGCGCTCTTAGGAAAGTGTTTGGTACAATCATCGTCAGATTACAAAAATAGAACAAGCTCAATTTAAATAATTGTTTTGACAGCAACGGATATTGAAAGAATACATTGGAAACCGTAATAAAACATTATTTGTACTTTTCAAATGCCAATTGGAAATACAAAAAACAAAGAGAATTTGATTAAGTGAATGGACCACTGTTGAAATTTGAGTAGATATTTTGAATGGTGATTGTGCACACCATTCAATATACGATCATCGTATTGATCCAACAGACTCGCGATCAAATTTTCATTGTGTTTGATTTTATATTAATTAATCAATCACATCTGATAATAGGTATCTAACATTGATTGTTTCATGATATCAATCGCGAATCCATACAATCAATACGATATCGCGTTGTATTGTTCAAAATTGCTAATTAGAATTAAATGTTTATAAATTATTTGATTCCTCTTCCTCTATTATTCTTATAATGCAAACGACTTTGTAGAGATTTATTAAAATTGAACTATCTTTCTCATTTGTTCACTACCCCAACCCTTTTCAAGAATATTTAATTCATATCATATCAGAATCAGATCTTTATTTGCTTTGAATGTAGGTACAAGGTATATGATGTTGTACATAAATTAATGAGATCTGCTACAGTCTACCTTACGGCGTGCAAATTATTACAGAGATTAAAATAAGTTTAATAAAATAAAAACAATGTCAACAAAACAAAACGGAAATTAAAGTGAAGTCAATTAATAATATTATAGTCAGGTACATAAGTCTTACATGGTCAAATTTGAAATTAAAAACAATCATAATCAGGATAAATTCATGTCATTTAAAAAGTCTGTCACTGAGTAGTAACATTTGGCCAAAAATAGTGCATTTACCTTAGATTTAAAAACGTTTACAGAACAATCCTTAAAACCATGAGGTATTCTATTATAAATGACAGGACCCATTGTCATAATACTTTTCCTTAACAGTGCTGTTTTGTAACTATCCAAATGTAGCAAAGAGACATTTTTAAGAAACATTTCTTCAAGTAGAGTTTCAGCTCATCTTGATTGACAATTAAGGTTCATAAAAGCTTAATACTGTGTTGAATCCCTGCTGGAAGCAAACATGTTGCTTATTTCTACACATTTCATTGCTAAAATGGGTCTTATCTGTGTAATACTTATTATATTAAATAGAATTTGTATAGTTTTTTTGTATTGTATTGTAATTTTTACACTTGATGCAAACGGTTAGAAAACTCTTCGACCTATGATTAGGCTCTGTCGGGACTTTATAAGTAAAACAGAGAACTGTATAAAATTTAGGTTTAATACTGTTATTACAATCGTCAGTTTATTAGGTACAAATTGATACAAAGAAATGCCCGTAGTCGTTCGCGGTAATGAACGGAGTGGCGGACCGGCGCGGCGGCGGTGCGTGTGCGGCCGGGCTCGTTGCCCCGACCCCGGCGCAGCCCCCGGTGTCGCCTGTAGCGGCTGATGCGCCGACATATTCCCCGGGTTGAAGGGACGTCTTCAATCTTCGACTGGAAGGGGGCAGATGCAGTTGAAGGCACGACGAATGGTGCCCCTCTTCGTCTTCAACTCAGCCACTCTCGTAACTCCGTCTACGCCGGGATATGTCTTTACGACACGACCCAGGGACCAGAGCAGAGGTGGCGCTGTTTTGTCCTTGATCAGGACTAAGGACCCCGGCTTCACTTCGCCTCTGGAATGAAACCACTTCGATTTTGCCTGCAGCAGAGAAGTGTACTCATTATGAAATCTGCTCCAGAAATGCTGCCTGATGAGCTGGATTCTTTTCCACCGATCCAGCCGTGTGATGCCAGCTTCAGTCATCTGAGGGTATGGTACAGATAAGAGTGATATCGTCCAGTTAGGAAGTGAAAGGGAGTAAGTGCCGAAAAATCGTTGGGGTCTGAAGAGAAAGGAGTAAGAGGGCGTGAATTTAATACCGCCTCTATGTGAGTGAGACAAGTAGTCATCTCCTCAAAGGTGAAATGGGTGAGATGCAGTAACCTTTTTAAATGATGCTTACAGGATTTCACAGCAGCTTCAGCCAATGAATTAAAATGAGGACTGTAAGCAGGCGTAAAAATAAATTCGATACCCTGCTGCGCTATTTCAGATGCAACATTCGATGATTGCAAGAACCTATACATTTCATTTGATGCGCCTACGAAGTTTGTTCCGTTATCGGACGTGATGCTTCGAGGCTTCCCTCGACGCGCCACGAAACGATTTAGAGCGGCCATGTAAGCCTCAGAAGTGAGGTCGGAGACGAGCTCCAAATGTACGGCTTTTACTGCCGCGCAAACAAAGATGCACATATAAGATTTTGTTAGTTTGCATCCACGGCCTTTACGATTGGCCACCAATACTGGCCCCGCGTAGTCAACATAAGAGTTTAAAAATGGAAATTCAAGGTGAGTTCTTGAATTAGGTAATTGACCCATTATAGGCTGTACGTTTTGAGCCTTGTGTCTGAAACATTTAAGACATTTATTCACGACAAATCTAGCCAAGTTTCTACCACCGAGAGGCCAATAGGTCTGTCGAATATGTGATAGTAACAACTGCGGACCAGCATGTACAAGCTTTAAATGTTGCATTTGAAATATAAGTTTAGTGAGTATGTGTTTACTGCATATCACTACAGGATGTTTGACGCTATACTCGTATGGGGAGTTATCAAGCCTGCCACCCACACGAATGAGGTTATGTTTATCAATAAATGGAGTCAATGGAAGCAATTTACTCTTGCGTGGCAATTTCTGTCCAGACTTTAAAAGATTATACTCCTCAGAAAACATTTCAAGTTGTGAATAATGTATAATTAAATTTAATGAATTTTCAAGTTCTGTTGTAGAAAGATTGCCACTTAATTTATGTTTATTTTTTAAATTGTAAATAAATCTTTGTACATATGTAAATACCTTTTGTATTTTTGTTAGGCTAGAATACTTTTCTAATAGATGACGTATGATTGATGAATGAATGGTTACGCATGAATGAACATGATATGAATGATTTTCACTACTACCACTACTAATGAAATGAGTCACTACTTCCGGTAAATTATCTTTCCCTGTGTTAGGCATTTTGGGCCACTCATTTTCGTTATGCCATAAAAATGTGGGTCCGGACCACCAGAGAGGTGTATCCTTAATAACATCGGCCCTAAGACCACGGGAAACAAGATCCGCCGGGTTGTCCTTCGACGGTACGTAGCTCCAGGTGTGACCATGAGTACTTTCCTGTATCTCATTTACTCTATTTTTAACAAATGGCTTTAATTGGGTAGGGTTAGTAGCGAGCCAGGGCACGCCGCAATAGCGGCGGTAAGACCCGTTATGGAGGAGTGGCTGGAGAGGCGGCATGGCGCCCTCAGCTTCCGGCTGACGCAGGTGCTTTCGGGACATGGATGTTTCGGGAAGTACCTGTGTCGCATAGGCCGGGAGCAGACGCCCGGATGTCACCACTGCGTCGACTGCCCGGAAGACACGGCGCTGCACACGTTGCAGGAGTGCCGTGCGTGGGCGACGCAGCGCCGTGAACTAGTCGCGGCGATCGGTGGTGACCTCTCGCTTCCGGCCGTGGTTCTGTCCATGGTCGGGAGCGAGAGTGCGTGGGAAGCCGTCACCTCCTTTTGCGAGGTGGTGATGGCGACCAAGGAGGGAGCGGAGAGGGAGAGAGAGGCGTCGGCCACTCTCCCTTCCCGCGCCAGACGCACCGGGCGCCGCCGGAGGGCGCGCGACGATCTCCGGCCACCCTAGTGTGTGGCCTGCGGGCGACGGGTTTGGGGACCCGTCGCCCGACCAGTAACAGGCCCGAGAAGGCGGCGCGCATGTGTTCCGTGCGCGCCTCTCAGGAGGACGTGGGGCAAGGCCCCACAGAAGGAGAAGTCCGCCAGGGGATGGCGGACCGAGGCCTGCCGGGGTTGCGGTGCATGCAGCTGCGAATCCCGTGACCCCGGCCAAGGGTCAGGAGTAGGAACACCGTGGGTTTTTAGCCGGTAAGAGTCCGGCATAACCCTTCGCCTTCCCCAGGCGAAGGGTATCCATGAGGATTTTCCCACGATAAAAAAAAAAAAAAAAAAAAAAGGGTTAGTAGCGAGCCAACCCAAAACTATGGTGGAGTCACACCAGAATCTACATTTGTGAATAGGTATTGAAAGTGATTCCTGAACCTTAGTACACAGCCTTGCACCCAACAAAGCTCCACAAAGTTCAAGTCTCGGTATCGTCGTAGGTTTGATGGGCGCTACACGATTTCTAGAAACTAGAAGTTGTACGCCTATAGATCCACTGCTATTACAAGACCGAATGTATACACAAGTGCCATACGCCCTCTCGGACGCATCGGTAAAGACATGTACTTCATGCGTAATAGAGTCTTCATGCAAAACCCAACGAGGAATTTTTATATTGTTCAAAGATGTAATAGTTCTTTCAAATGTAGACCAAAGGTTTCTGATCTCGAGCGATACGTTGTCATCCCAGTCATATTTTTCTAGCCATAGACGCTGCATGACGATTTTAGCTTCGACGACGCACGGACCTACGAGGCCCAGTGGGTCAAAGATTTGACTGATAACAGAAAGGACATGACGCTTAGTGACTTTCGTAGTAGGCGTGATATTAATAGTGTAAGTAAGCGAATCTGAATCACAAACCCAGTTAAGACCTAGCGTTTTAGATTGAGAAGGGTTTGTCCCTTGCTCAAATAAATGCAATGTGGTTTGTGACTCATTACTATTTGTAATCTGGTTAAGTATATCAGGATGATTTGATCGCCATTTGCGTAAATTAAATTTAGCAGAAGATAAAACAGATTGTACCTTTTTTGAAATTTCTACAGTCTCAGCTATGGTATCTCCTCCACTAAGAAAGTCATCAACGTAAAAGTCACGTCTTATGGCGCATTGAACACGATTGTCCTCAATGTTATCAGCCAAACTTACAAGACACTTAGTGGCTAAATAGGGAGCAGAAGCAGTACCATAGGTAACCGTATTTAAAGTGTAGGTTCTAAGAGGTTCTGATGGATCAAATCGGAAAATAATTTTTTGAAGCGGTCGTTGGACTGGACTTAGCTCAATGGCTCGGTACATTTTTTCGACGTCACCTGAGACCACGTACCTATGTTGACGAAAACGTGTTAAAATTGAAAACAGATCGTCTTGTACTACGGGACCAACCATCTGTATGTTGTTCAAAGACACCCCTGAACTAGTAGCGGCTGATGCGTCGAAAACTACGCGTAGCTGTGTAGTGGTGCTAGAATTACGAATAACTCCATGATGAGGAATGTAATATTTAGACATGGAGTTTTCAGGCGAAGCAGTATTACCTAAGTCTAACGTCATATGACCTAAGCGCTCATATTCCCTCATGAACTCATAATATTTGTTTTTAAACAAAGGATCACGAATGAATCGTCGTTCTAGGGATAAAAAACGATTTCTTGCAATAACATAAGAATTACCTAATAAACTAGGATCTCCTTTTAAAGGCATCGTGACTACGAAGCCCCCGTCATCGTTACGGACGGTGGTTTGAGCAAAAAGCTGCTCACACATTCTTTCTTCAAGTGAATGTAAATGTGTTGATGACAAGCTGTCTAGCTCCCAAAATTTTGTAAGGTCAGGAGTGACATTAGAATGATGGCAAAAATGATTGGAGAAAAAACTAGATTGATGCGAAATACTACCCGAGACTAACCATCCAAATTTGGTTTCACATAATTTAGGTAGATTTCTCCCTAAATCTATCGTTTTATTGCCTATGACATTCCAGTAAATTTCAGCCCCTACCAGGATATCTACGACCGACGGAACGTTATAGTTCGGGTCTGCAAGTTTAAGACCTGAAGGAATAGGGACGTGATTGATATGTACGAATGAAGACGGTAGAACTTTTGTGATTTCAGGCAAAATAAGACACTCGATATCGACAGTAAAGGCACAGCATAAAGACTCTATTGTGAGGTGACAAGACTGTGTACTGGTGGAAATGTGATTATTAATACCCGTTACCTTGGTGCTCGTCCCGCGTCGTAACAAACCCAGCTTCTCCGATAAGCTCCGCGTTATAAAGTTTGCCGTACTACCGTTGTCCAGCAATAGGCGCGCAATGTACTTCTTACCCGTCACGCCAGTCACGTTCACCATAGCTGTGGACAGTAAAACATGCGCAGAAGTAGCAAGCTGCAAGGAATTTGCTGAAAGCACAACATTTGAAGTAGAAGGCGAAGCAAGAGGCAAAGCAGAAGGCAGTGGATTGAAAACTGGTTTAGGTTCATTTGATTCCAAATGCAAAAGCGTGTTGTGCTTTGTTTTGCAATATTTGCAATGTGAAAATTTACATTTCTGAGAAGAGTGCCCAAAGCGTAAGCAGTTGATGCAAACATTAAATTCATTTGCCTTTTGTATACGATTTTCTATAGATAAGCTTCTAAAAGATTCGCATTTATATAATGTATGAGCTTGAGAGCAAAGCGGACATTTAAAATTTTTGTTATTGTTTATTTTTTTATTTGTGTGATTAGGTTTATCATTAGTTTTACTTGAATGGCTATTATTTAATGCAACAATGGTAGCAGTCTCAGAAGAATTAGACTCAACTGATTCCAACCAGTCCGCTTTCCTGCTTAAAAAGGAACAGAATTGTGTTAAAGTAGGATCATCATTCAATATATTGTTCCTATGTTCTTCCCAATCACGACTAGTCACCAAATCTAATTTTTTAGACATAAAATAAATTATTATGGAGTCCCAATATTGAGTGGGCTGTTTTAATGTTGTTAGTGCCCTGAAATTTTTATTAATAATATCAACAAGATTTCTTATTGAGATACTTGACTCAGTAGCGATTGGTTCGACATCAAATAAAGCCTGAAAATGATTTTTAACAAGAAGACGGTTGTTGTTGTACCTGTCACACAACAAGTCCCACGCAATTTTGTAATGATCACTTTTAAAATCTATGTTTTTAATAATTAAAGCTGAATTTCCCTGCAGTGAAGCTCTCAGGTAGTGGAACTTATTTATGTCATTAATGCTAGTATTATCGTGAATCAATGACCCAAATGTATCTCTGAACTCAAGCCAGCATTGGTAGTTCCCATCGAAATGTGGCAAATCTATTTTAGGCAAACGAACAAAACTATTTTTAAATGAATTATGTGCACCTGAGTCAGCATCTTTGAAGTCCGCCTCCGACCCAACAGCGGCGGACGAGGCACCGAGCAGGCTGCGCGTGAGAGCCACCAGACTGAAGAACTGACGGTCAAAGTCCTCACGCTCAGTAAGTGCAGACGCGGCATCATCGGCAAGCACTTCTATTTGTGTCTGAAAGTCATCAAATTCGCTGTGTAAGGTCTCGAATTTATTAAAACGCTCCTGTAAGTCTAAAAGTTGCAGCTCAGATATTACGGAACTACTTTTAACTAATGTTAAATAGTTGCTGTAAATCGTAAGCTTTGATTTTATCGAGCTGCGTTTCTTAATGAGTGTTTTTAAGTTATCTGCCATTATAAAAGCAAATTAAAACAAGCCGAACAAATACTAATGATCTTAGTTTATAAAAAACTGCAAAACAGCTGCGCGATAACAAAAGAGGATCGTGAATCAGTGTCAAGGTCAAAGTCTCGAACACCTGTTTAACGTAGCTAATTAGCAAGCGTGTTTTGCAATTAAATATTATATGTATACTAGCAGCACAATAGAAAACAATAAGAATGCACTAATAAGAAGCACAGACTACTTGTTAAGGAAAGATCTAGAAGTTTCGAGAACGATTTTTTCGGCAAGCTATGAATAAAGGAAAATAACTAATTGGAACGGACTCACTCAAATACAGTATTTATACTCCCAAGGAATGACTTCAGCTTCCACGATGACAATGTAATCTGCTGCGGGAACGACTTCCTTGCTCCAATCTGCTTCGTAATGCGCGCGCGCGGTCAAAGTCCGCACGGCTCGCACAAAGGATCGATGACGTTGGCGATGATAGTTACAGTAGAACTGGTATATTATAGCGCAATCGAAGGACCAATGATTAGGCTCTGTCGGGACTTTATAAGTAAAACAGAGAACTGTATAAAATTTAGGTTTAATACTGGTATTACAATCGTCAGTTTATTAGGTACAAATTGATACAAAGAAATGCCCGTAGTCGTTCGCGGTAATGAACGGAGTGGCGGACCGGCGCGGCGGCGGTGCGTGTGCGGCCGGGCTCGTTGCCCCGACCCCGGCGCAGCCCCCGGTGTCGCCTGTAGCGGCTGATGCGCCGACAACCTATGCTTAGCAGTGAGCGCTAAAGGCTTTATCTTCATCATCAGCCTTGATAATTATTATTATACAATGTTTTTTTTCTAAGTATTGATGACATTTAATTATGTCAATTGTTTTATAAAGTTTATATTCATTTTATCTTTTGTAAATGTGAGAACTTCGTTGGCTAGCCTGTACATATAATTGTATAAATTACTATTATTCATATTGTGTTATTTTTTTTTCTTATTGGTTTATTTTTGTTCTCAAGACTTGGTATTACATTACTCACAGGTCTGTGGTCAAGACTACATTGTTCTCTCTTAACTATCCTAAATCATAGTACTGTATTTATTGAAGTTGTTAAAGATATCCTTTTTTAAGAGAGTAACCATGGAGTTTCTTGCCGGCTCTTCTCCATAGGAAACGACTAACTGGAACCGTGCACCTAAATTCGACTTTTCATAAGCGCCTGTATTGGTTTATGTTTTTTTTTTTTTTTCAATTTGATTTGATAAAGATTTTTAGGTGTCTCATATAACATAACATATTATCATCACGCGTATATTCCCCGAAAGGTTGTGCAGATGTGTATAGTAACATTTTACCGTAATGTTTAAGTACCACGTAAAGAGGCGAGCCTATTGCAATCAACCGGGCAGAAATTCAGACTCGGGGCTGCTACGATAATACGACACGAAAAACCCAATAACACTTTGCCCGAAGTGGAGATCGAAATCAGAACCTCACGCTCAGAGGTTGCGGTGTCTCACATTTATTAGTAAAAGACATCCTGTAGGGGTGTTATTACGACTAAAGACCTGTCCACATCTCCACATCACGACGTGGTCAACGTGGAACGGTAACGTAAATTTGCACGCTATGTCAACGCATCGAGCCGCGTTACCGCACCGTTCCACGTTGACGACGTCGTGACGTGGAGATGTGGACAGGCCCTAAGAAACTGAGAAAAGAACAGCAAAGATTTGTTTAAAAATGTTTGATATAGTTTTGCCTTCATGAACCTCTACGAAAAAAGTACATATAATATTGTCTGGTTGACCCAATTCTTGGTAGATTGCAAAAAATGCGCTCATAATACAACGGCCCGTATTGAACCGCTATTGTTCTGTTGTATTTGAATAGAATACGGAGCGTAGTCGGTAGATAGATGAGAGGTCTTATCTGAGGATGCATTGTTACTACGTATCGTAAGCTCGTTATAAGCTCGCTGAAAAATCTCATATTTTCATGTTGATCTGAAAGGAAAATACACGACATAATAATAGTCAAGGGTAATCTAATCTGATGAAGTATCAACAAAGAATTTATCTACTTAGGTTGATAACCGTACCTTGAAGCCTTGAAGAAAGTTAATTGTGGCTGATACATTAATATACTTCCTTCCATCGTGTCGGCACGAGCTATACACGAATAGCTCATGCCGTGGTGAAAAGTTTAGCCAGTCAGCAAGGATGGTAGCGAAGCTGACTGCCCAGGGTGCGCCGGACGTACTGAAGTATCATCACTCGTGGAGGCTCTTTTCTTCTATCGTGTCGGCACGAGGTATACGGGAATAACTCATGCCGTGCTGAAAAGATTAGCCAGTCAGCAAGGTTGGTAGCGAGGCTGACTGCCCAGGGTGCACCGGACGTACTGAAGTAACGTCACTCGTGGAGGCTCTTTTCATGCACCCCGAGGCTCTTTTTATGCACCCCGATTAATATACTGATTCATTATTATTTATTTTATCTCACATTTTATCTTGTTTTATTTAAGTATGCATACACACGTTGCAGTATAAAACTGACTTACATCCGTCACCTCACGCTTCAGGTCCAGTTAAAAACCAGCGTCAGACACTAGTTGTCTGGCATTTTTTGCTGAACTGGGCCTTTTTGGCGCAGCCGTGAGGCACAATTTCCAGCTAATTTCGTTTTTTTTCTACTTTATTTTATATTGTGTGCCTTTTAGTTTGTGCTAAATAAATGTATTTTCTTTCTTTCTTTCTAATATGCTATGATATGTATTCTCCCACTTTTACTATAGTAAGAAGTATGGTATTTTGGGGAAAATAATACCATAATCAGAAACTTAGGATATCGGCATTGCCCTATAACAACTGGGTTGCGGAGGTCTGACGGCAGTCGCTCCTTGTAAAATACTGGTATTCAGCCGCATCTGAATAGACTAGAAGCTGAACCCAACATAGTTAGACTAGGCAGAACAATACCATAATCATCACGCGTAGCAGAGGAATTAGTGATAATTAGTGATTAGCCTGTTGTGCCGATGATATGAATGTACACACGGCTACATATCAAGCTATCAAGCTATATATTTTTCACGCTTAGCGGGTTAAGGGTGGCTTGAGGAGTCAACCCTTAACAAGCATATGCACATTAAACAGAAAATCTACCAAGAAGCAGATCAAGTTTAGCAGGCGTGTACTTCATCATTCAGCCGAAAGACGTCCACTGCTGGACATAGGCCTCCCCAAGCATGTTGGGAGGGGTTTGCCATGATCGCCAAGCTTGGCGGGCGGGTTGACGATCGCAGTATGGTTGTTAAAGTACTCAGCGAACGCTGCTGCCCATCCTCTAGTGAATCCCTTAGTTGCCTTTTACGACACCCACGGGAAGAGATGAGTTAGTGTACTTACGGAAGAATAATGAAAACAATTTCAACCATACAATATATATTTTACAAGTATTTACAGAAAACTTACAGGGCGATAATTTACAGGGCGAGATTCTTCTCGATACGAGGAGTCCAGGGTCTTCGGGTGTTATAGTAGTTACTTAACTAGCGGCTGCTGGGGCGCGAGAGAGGACGAACTGCAGCGTGCCGGTCCTTTTATAGGCGCAACCCGCTAGTCGCCACCACTACCACCGTCACACATTTCCATTATAACCTGACCTCTCATTGTACGCAAAGCCTGTACAATGCGACATCAGCTCATACTGGAAATGTATAGCTTGATGCGTTCGCCTCTAAGGGTGCCTTTCCACCAGAGATGTGCTATGCAGCTACGCTGCGAGTATGTAAAAGCTAAGCTACGAAACTATGTGACCATTTCCACTGATGCTAAGCTATGTAGCGGAGCGAGTAAGATGTGCTATGAAAATGCGCCGCCGTAAGGTTGCTGTGCGAGGAAGATACGCAGCTCGAGCTATGCGACCTATCGACAATAGAGAAGACACGTGGAGTGGCGGCGCGGTGCTCTGCACATAGCTACACCACTCGCGACCATCCGTAGCACGCATCCACAGACCGCAGCCACAGACCGCATCTTTCCATATAAAAAACGTAGCTTAGTTGAATCAGTTTCCACCAGTGCTATGCGGACCAATGAATATGATTGGTGGATATCAAACGCATCCATAGCAACGTTGCATAGCACATCTCTGGTGGAAAAGCAACCTTAAGCGCTGAATCTACTTGCAAGATAAATTGCGCAAGTTATTAAAGCAAGTGCTTGCGTACCTGTTTACACTGAAAGCAAGTGCTTGCGTACCTGTTCACACTGAAAGCAAGTTTTATAAAACCTTACACGGGCAGCTTACGGCAAGTCAGGCAAGCCGGTAAAACTTGCAGAAGTTGACTTGCTGGAGGTGTGACCACATTACAAGTCGATTGTAGAAGTAACCTTGCGCAATTCACTTGCTAGGGGAATCAAAGCGTAAACGACACTCACATTGAGAAATTATTTCAAAACGCAATTAAAATTGGCTCCGCTTCTATAAAATAATCATGAAGCTGAAGACCATTGAAATAATTATTTTTACCATTTCATTAAATACCGTTATTGTATAGTACCGTCGGCATTTGTTGGGTTTTAATGCCGTATAATTGGGCTATTCAATGCTAACGGAGCTAATTAAAAATTTGTGCCTATCTAATATTCTTTTCGCACAACGGAAATATTTTTTAACAGACTTCAAAAAAAAGAGGAGGTTCTCAATTCGTCGGAATGTTTTTAAGTATGTTCCCTGATTACTCAAAGACGCCTGGACCGATTTGGAAAATTCTTCTTTTGTTTGAAAGGATATTACTTTCCAGGTGGTCCCATGGTCATCAGGTCAGAATCTGATGATGGGATCCTGGAGAAACCGAGGGAACTCTAAAAATTTTATAGGCACACTTGAAGCGATTTGGGTATTTTTTGTTTGAAAGAGTTTTGTCCCGATGTGGTCACATTTTGGTGAAGATCTGATGAAGAACCTCGGAGATTGACCATGGAATTCTTCAATGGAAAACAGCAAATTACCCTCGATTGCTGTAATTGCATGTTTATGTATTGTTTATGCCATTTAAAATAGAAAAATAAAATTATTATAAAATAAAAACCGACTTCAAAAAATCCAAAAAGAGTAAAATATTACCATATTATAAAATTAACAGTTTCAGAAATCGGTGCCTTCAATTTGGTTCAGCATGGATTAGCAGGTTGTAAAAAAACAGTTTATTTTTTATTTTATAAAACAAACAGTTCAAATTGTTTTAAACAAGTGTTTTTTTTTGTTCTGTTTAGTTTAGGGCATTATTTCAAATTAATTCGTCCTATGATGTTTCATTTCTAGACTCGATCTTCTCAAATTCACGATAGTAAATTAAATATCTCTAATAATACTGAACGCTTTACATTCACCCTGTATGTTCTAACTAATTTTGATTTTTAAATTGGGCGACATAGGGACTTACCTAGCGTGACTATACCGGCGGGGAATTACCTATGAACTATGAATTCTATTATTTTGATTTGATATTGAAATTTTTAATATTCTAATACATGTTTCAAAAATAAAATATAACAGCAATAGCATAGACTCAATTGACAACATTTCATATTTTTAACCTGCATGTATTATTACGTTATATAAAAGTAAATCCAAATCCAGAGCACCCGTATTTTTCCGTTTTTCGAAATTATGTACTTTTCATTCATAATTTCAATTTTGAAATTCGGCGTATTCTAAAAAGACGTATGCGCCAAATGACGTCATACATACGGTGGAATGGCGATCTAACCTTTGCTTCACAGTGAGCCGTCAAAAAAACTGTTAGTTAGATGTCACTGTCATATAACACTTGTCTTGTTTAACTTCATAAGTGACATTGACATGTCTTGTTTGACATTAAATGTTTTCATCTAAAGCATAGGAACGCATAGGCAAAGGTAATTCCTCATTCCACCGTTTATGTGACGTCATCACATGTTTTTTGATTTTAATTTTTTTTCTCAGAAATGAGGAAATGAAAAAATTTAAAAAATATATATTTGAACTCAGGACACGAAAATAAAGAAACGGTATTTTTGTTTTAAGGTCGTTTCAGTTTTGAAATGTTGTCAATTGATTTCATGTCAAGCTATTAAGACTCCTAAATATTAATTTATTTTCATTTTATATCCATTAATTCGCCATGAAAAGTAGTTTTAAAGCTTGTTTTTTCTTATTGTTTTGTACAATGCTTAAAACTTGTTTTAATCTTTGTTTTTAAACTTGTGATAAAAAACACGGTTTAAATTCAAACTGTTTTAAACATGTGTTTTAAAACAACTTGTTTTAAACATGCCAACCCTGATTAGCACCGACATCTGAAACTGTTAATTTTAAAATTAGCTATTTTCAATGTTTAAAGTATCTTATTCTACTTTATCTTCTAATTACCCTTACATAACAAATCTATGTCTGAATGGGATTATATTATCAGATTCGAATATAGTACACGATTTTCAGTTAATTGCGGCTCTTGGGTACTAGGTTTAATGACAGATAATAGTATCTTCTTGCCAGCTAGAACGTACCCACATATCTACCCGCATAATAGCTTGAGCATCTCCACTGTAATAACCTGAAAATAACTGTCTAAGTCAAAGTTTTTTTATTTCAAGTAGACCAAATTACAGGTGCTTTTAAAACGTCAAAACTAGGTGCACGTTTCCAAAAGGTAGGTCTCATGGAGAAGAACCGGCAAGAAACTCCATGGATACTCTTTTTAAATAATAGATCATGACAATTTCACTACAGTATCGTGAGAAAAATAGTATGAGAATAATGCAGGTTAATGTAAGAAATAAACTCGTATAAGAGTACCTAGCAAATAGAAAAATACGCCTTTTGAGATTGCCATAGCAGTTAAGAGCTGACCAGTCCCGACAGACGGCACCCGTTCACGAGCATGACGTGCACATCCGCATCGCTCAGCTCAACCATGTTGCAGGGAACTCAACGATCGGATGCACGACGCCACCGTCAGCAGGACATTTTAGTGAACATGACGAACTCACACTACCTGGCAATAGGCAGTTGCATAATAATTATATGAATAAAACCCCCAGTAAACCCCCTCTGGGAAAGGCGTTACCTCATCATGAGATTAACGTAAAACCGGAGGGAACATTAGACTAGCTTTCTACAACCCCATCATGTAATAAAAAATGTATCATGAGATCTACTGAAAAGCTTACAAACCGCAGGGCAGCTTGTGGCGAGCTGTTGGTGAGTGGCGACACTGCGTACCTTATTGCCTCAGAGAGTCGGTCAGGGCCTCGTCTCTAGTTTGCCTTTATTGGCTGGCTGGAGTGGAACCCCAAGAGTGCCCGCAGGACTCTCAACTCTGGCTTGCCTTTATCGGCCGTCCAGAGGGGGCCGCCAGAGCTATATGCTCGGGGGTGGAAGTGTCTAATGGCGTAATAGCGGGGAAACCCACTCCGGGTCTTTTAGACCCGCGACGGCGAAACCGGGGCCGCACCTCTCTACACCCCTAGCCGCTCACATGTTTGTTGCCCCCTTCGCCTATGTACTGGCGGCTTTTCAGGGGGCCCAGCTAGTGAGCTGGCGAGTCACCGTCTGCCAATATATTTCAAATTTAAGCTTGAAAGGCAGACGCCGTTTTCTTCCGGCAATAGAAGTTAAATAGTCCATTAACACCCCCTCCCATAGACCAGTTTTATTTTCACCATATTTCACAATAGTTTTGCACCCACCTGGGACGGTCCATGACTGTATTCCAATAGTGCAGCCGTGGATAGTCCCCGGTTGGTGCCCCACCCCACTTTAGATTAAAGTTCTCAAAGGGGCCTCTGCGCGTTGGACCTGTGTCCCCGTGTATGCCTTCCAAAGGACCGGACATCTGCTGCACGGAAGATGAGCCGTGACTAGAGCATTAGATTGCATTAGCATTAGAACAATATGAATAAAAGTGTATCATTAATTACTGCATGATTCTCATACTTTACAGTTTAGAGGGTAGGCAGATATTGTCTTTTTATAGTAAAATAAAAAGATATTAAAATAAAAATTGTTAAGTAGTCTAGTAGTCTCTATAGGAATATTTGTAAAAATTGCTCGAAAAAATTTGCGACTACAGATTTATCTGAAACTAGTTTGTCATCTATTTTTATGTTTAGTGGACTATCCGCAACCCTACGATTACCAGTTTCAGTATTAATTATTTTCCATGTCGTTTTTAGTTTATTATTGGATTTCTTTATCTGATCACTAATAGCAGCTTTTGCTTGCATGCAAACCTTTTTAAATATTTTTGAGTATTATCTAACGTAAATGTGAAACTCATTATTAGATGTATACGATTTTGTCATATAGATCGTACAAGACATCCCTACTGCGTCTTATACCTTCAGTGGCCCAGGCACTGAACAAGATTTTATGTTTTATAATTACTTTTTTTACTTTGCAAGCCTGTTGAAACTCATTATTAATAGCATTGAACAGTGTACGGTACATTTTATTGGGATTATCATTTTGTGGCTTTAATGTAAACAATTGTGATTCTAGATTTTTACTAAATTATTCTAGACTCTTTTTTGTCAATGTCCTACATTTTATTATTTTGGAACGTTCAACTGCCATATAATATAACTTAACAATCTGACATTTATGGTCGGAACGAATGCCACTATTATGACGCTTTTCTATTAATTTAAAATTAGTAGTAATATGCATATGCATGTGGCTGAGGTGGGTGTCACTCTAGTCGGCTCAGAGAACATATGTTTCAGGTTAAATGATTTAAATAAGGATAAAAGGTTTTGTTTGTCTGTGGTATTTACTAGAATGTCAATATTGAAATCCCCACATACTAATAACTTTTTATTTATTTTCCTAAGGGCATCCTCCATTGTTAAAAGAAAATGGGAGGTATTAGAGGAGGGAGGCCTATAAACACACGAAATCACATACTCCTCCGTTTCTGCACACGCGAGCTCGCATACTCGTTTAACAGAGAGATTGCGAATATCTAGTCGCTCTTTACACTTCAGGTGATCTCTAACCTTGATTAAGGTTCCCCCACCTTCTGCTGACTCTCTCTGGAACGAACTGGCTATTTTAAAATTAACTATATTAAATAACATTTTATCTGCCTTCAGCCAAGTTTCTGTGAGGCATAGAATGTCTACATTATATTTCTCAACAAATAATTCTACATCTAAGATTTTGCCAGAGAAGCGATTTATATTTTGATGTGACAATATTAAACAATGGCTATGCTTCTCTGTTGTCGAACTGGCTAGTTTAAATTATTCTGGCTAACCACCTTGTTATTAGTATTATTACTAAATCTAGTGGTAGTGAAAGGTAACTTCGTCATACTACTTATGACTGTGTTAAAATTATATACTAACAACATAACAATATGTTGCCTAAGTTTCTTAGGGACATAAACAGAATCCCTGTTCAGTTGCAGTTTGCCAATAAAAGCTTTGGTGTCAAAAAATATAAACTTGTCACTATGGTGACTTACTGAAAAGTGCATAAGCATGTTAAGCCCGTGGACATAATTATTTTCTCTGTCTGACAAATGATTGAGGTAGGGAAATGCACATAGTGTTATTTTGTTATAGTCTAAATTTAACATTGAGGTAACACCGTCCGTGATGTCTTTTTTCCTAACATTTAAGCTATTGCCTATGAGTAAGGTTATATTAGTGTTGTGATTAAATATATTCGACATAAGTGATGTTGCGATTTGTCTGAATTTCAGTTTCAGATATTCAACTATTTTTCGTAGTATAACATTTTTGACTCGCTTTAAAAAAGGAACTGGAAAATTGGATAGATTTTTTAACACACAGTTCAAACGAAGGATAAAAAAAAACAGTACATCCAATAAAAATATCCCGCGATATTCGGCTGACATAACATTGTCCCGCGTGACATAAATATTGCCGTGAGCATTATATCGAACAAGTTAATTTACTACGCTGTAGATATTGAATTTATTACTGTGACAGTGACCCAAAAATCCGGGTATATCGTAAAAGTGCGCGCGCAATCTTCCACCACCACGCAATTAGCGTCACAATCAAGATTGCGTACGATAATCCCGTGGTACGGGGTGGCGTTGTCAAAATCAACGCGTTCCGTTCCATTTCTCCTTTTAGTTATTTTTAAGCCCGCTTACTTCTGAACCTTTAGACGATGCAATTTTCTTACTCAAAGTTACTCTAGAGCGAGGTTAAAACAATTTAGTCGTTTGACCTGTATACTTACTAAAGAAAAGTGAGCTACATTTCTGAAGCTTAGACCGTGAAATTGTGAGTACTTGTTGTAAGTGTTCGCGCCATTGTGCCTCCAAGGAGTGCATAATGTCACCTACACAGCACTTCCATAATATACAACGTGTGTTTTTTGATATCCCATAACTCTAGGGTTATATTATTTAAGTAAAAAGAACACAAAATCTCCTAGAATCCAAAAATGCATAGTTTCGAAGATTACCTTACACTTACATACACTTAAATACCTATAATTTAATTATGATTGATTATAATCATAATTAAATTATAGGTATTTAAGTTTCATTGATAAATAAGAGTAATTCATTTTTATTCAAACCAATCATTCATATTTATAGCTAAGAAAATGCGACGTTGTCATATTTCACGTAAGGGTGTTTTACATTAATAATCGTGACTTTGTCGAATTATTTTGTATGAAAAATGAAAACAAAAAAAAAATGATTGAAGAATAATTCATATGCCAGTTGATTCTTTGATATGGTCTTAATCATACCCTAGAGTTATGGGATATCAAAAAAAAAACGCCTTGTATACAATATTTAGATTTTGTATATTACTCTGTGAACTACAGAAAAGATAATCTTAAATCTTCTACCTAGCTTTTTCCCAACTACGTTGGGGTCAGCTTCCAGTCTTACCAGATGCGGCTGAATACCAATATTTAATTGAATTAATCTTAAGTGTCAAATATTAAATTATCGACACTACCCAAAAGTCGGTCTTATTTCTACAGAATGACTGGTGAAACACTAACGATATCTTAAGGGGTCATTGTACTCATCATTATGAACAACTTTTACTATGGGATAAACATGAAATCGAGAAAAAAAAACAGCTGTTCCCTACATTTTGACGAGTAATGCGAACATAAATGTAGGGAACAGCAGATTTTTTTTTCTCGATTTCAATTTTGGTCCTTTAGTAAAAGTTGTTCATAATGATGAGTATAATGACCTCTTAAGATATCGTTAGTGTCTAACCAGTCATTCTGTATATAAGTTTAAGTACCTACACTATTCTCTAACTAATCCGTTTATCGAATCCAACGAATCCTACTAACCGAATTTGTCTAATGCTTGGACAAAAGAAACGTCTGTCATTGTACAATCGCCCACACATTTTCATTCCATTTAGATACTACCCTGTGAATCGATGTTAAATAAAAAACAACAATACTTCTACGCACAATACCAACTCCTTTACTAACCTGTAGATTTTCCTGAAACCACTGATCCTCAATCAAATTGGTAAGCCTTATTTTTGGTAACATTTATTAATGCGCGTAGGTAATTTAAAAAAATAAATACATTACTTGAATTTAAACATAGCTTGGTACAGCTTAGCCATGTTATTTCAATAAAAATAAGAATTGGAGCCATCTGACCTTTGACTCATAGAAATGACAAAAATGTGTAATAGGTACAATCACTAATAGGCATTCGTCAGAGTTGATAAAATGCTTGACATTTGTGGAATATATTTAAAGAAGTTTATAAGAAAATAAGCACATTTTTACCAAAATAAATCTAGGTTTTCTTTCTTTTTAGTTTCGATACATGTTTTCTTTTTTTTTATTATTTTAGTTGGTCACGGTTTACCCGACTCGCACCTGATATTAAGCGCAGACAGGGTCTAAGATGGAGCACACGAAGCCAAGTAACAGAAATATGGAGGGACCCTCTATACCCCTCTAACTCTCACATACACACGACTGAACACAGTAAACTACTTGGCTAGGGTGGTAGCTAGCCAAGCGGACCGTACAGATCCTACCACCAAGCGTTTTGTTGAATCTTACAACACGTGTCTATTCCCAACACGCGGTGAGGAAGTTTTATATTCTATTCTGTCCCCACACGAGATGAAACTACATTACTAAAGCGACAATAAACGACAACAAGTACAAGTTTTTTTGCAGCACTCTCTTTTAAATATTTCTGTTTATATTCTGCACAGCAACAAAAAACAGAGTACAGTGAACTACAGAAGTGAGACCGCAGTCATTTCTGTGCCTAATAATTTCCCGGACGCAATGAAAAGCCTACTCTGGTATTTTTACTGACGCCATCTTATTTTTTAGAATTTTTTACATTGAAGTTATTAAAAGAAAAGGTAGCTACGGTATTTCACATTGCAATTTTGACTTCCTTGTAACTCAAGAATGCGGCAACAATTTTAATTGAGAGTTAGCCAAAAGTTTCAGTTTGGGCTGCTCTAATTTAAATTTGATATGCTGTTGGTAAATTAAAGGAATTGCTTACCTGCCTACTAATTAATACCTCGCACACATGTTAGTGGGAACATAATTAAGTTTATTCTGAAATACTTTTTGTTATCGTATTTACCTATAGTTATTAATAAAGTAAATACTTACCTATAAAAAGAGACCGTAGAACGGGGCTACTTTGATCAATTTTTTGAGCTCCATGTGTTTGTATCTTATTTATTTTTGGCTTTTAGCTGTTACATCAAAAATATTTTATATGGATTGAATTAACTGAGATATATAAAATCACAAAGACTAGATAAAAAAACTACAGAGCATAGTTTTCGATAAAAAATGGAGAAATGTTCCTTATCAAAGTCGAATCGTAGGCTTTTACTTTGATAATCCCTGTTTTATCATTCAGTGTCAAAGTAGCCCCAATTAGGACTCGAATTTTGTACATAACTATGGGTGTGATTTAATATTTTTTATCTTCGCCATGTAACTTCGCAGACACCTCTATACCGTATGGTAAAATAGGAAAACTGTCAATGTTGCCTATACAGTTAAGTTAAAATGCATAAGTTCCATTTTTACAGAGATATATGACCAAATGCAATATTTTTAGTAACTATCAATATCTCCCCTTGATATCCAAGTAACCCTAATCGCTGGTACTTAAATATTCACTGAACACTATTTTGTTATGCCTAGCCAACTATGTTGGGATCAACTTCCGTTGTAACCAGTTGCGGCTGAATACAACTACTTTACAAGGAGCGACTGCCATCAGACCTCCGCAACCCAGTTACTGGGTGTAGGAATGTTTTCTTGCATTTGTGAAGGATATGTTGATAAGATCGGTGTTTTAACTCTTGCTATTAAAACAACCGAAATGCTTGATAAGAGCTAGCGGCTGCTGATGCCTGCTAGGTTAGGCTGCTGGTGCCTGATGATGTGCATGGTGTTCTAACTAACTGATGTGATAGAATAAAACAACCATGCTGCTTGAGTGCGCTTGATACACTAAAAATATATATGAGTTATTAAATGCTATGAAAATGACAATGTTTGTTGCTACGTATGTAAGGACCGCCTAGTCATCAATATTATAAGTTATAATTTAATTTGTGTTACACGAGTTTTCAAATTTGCTGAGCATATAAAAATGTACGAATGGCTCGTACACTGGGCAATGCCGATATCCTAAGGTTAGACCGGTTCTCAGACTTCCGGGCTTCTGACTACTCGTGATGACTGTCATAGGTATTCCTATGATACCCTGGACCAACAATTTAGAGTGCTTTCCGAGGCATAGAGGGATCTCGATGTGTAACGAGTAGTCAAGAGCAGCTTAACCTTGCAAATGATATCATCCACGCGGTTGGTTAACCTCAAAAAAAACATTCACTGAACACTATTTACCTATAAAACTTACTAACTGTTACAACAATACAGCAATCAAAAACTAAACAGCACCCCACTCAAATTACCTCGCGTCTTTAATATTTAAGTAGATTTAGTGTTAGACTAATCTGTTGCCTAACAGTTAGGCAATGCATTAGAGGTTATTCAGCGCAAGCGTGTGGGGGCTCCTGTCATTCCCCTGAGAGATTAGGTTGCATTTCAGCGATTAATTATACTAATTATAGTTTTGCTCTGTTTCGGTAATTATGGGCTAGAATTAATTGCTACCTAAATACAAAGTATATCGTGGTGTTTGCCAGCGGGTTTTTTTGCAGTAGATACTTACTAATAATGTTGGGCGTTATAACATATAACAGCTAATATAATTCAATATACATTTGTAATATTCTAACCATTATTTATTTGCAACAAAGACTGTTATAATATATATTATTGTCTCTATGTAGTAGTCGCCCGCCACACGCATCGAGTCGTTAAGTCGGCCGAAAGCGTCACACAATTATGAACTTTAACTCACAAATAACAAGAGCAAATTTTTACCACCGTTAAAATAACATAAATATTTATATAATATTAGTGTGAACTTGTTTCATATTACTGGTGAAATAATATTGTCGTACTTTACGTCGTATTAAAGCGTCACACAATTATGAACTTTAACTCACAAATAACAAGAGCAAATTTTTATTACCGTTAAAATAATTGTATATTATATTAGTGTAAACTTAGTTTCATATTACTGCAAGTCTTCTGCTCTATTGATAATTCGTGTTCCTTCAATACAATACAATATAATATATATTACAACAGTCAAAAACAACAGTTTGAAAATTATAATATAATGTATAATGCATTAGGAAAATATATCAGTTACGCCCAACATTACTTACTAATAATATTAGTTACAGGGTGTTAACGAATTCGTGTAATTCTACTGGTGTAGATTGGCCCCGCACGGGAATTAGCCTGACTAAAAATATTAAAAAAAAACGTTTTTCCTGCGGTAAGTAGGTAGGGGTAAGTGATCATATCTAAACCACCTAATAAGGATTCAGTAAAAAAAATAGTTTTTTTTTTTGCAAAAAAATAATTTCATGCGCTTGAACATTTCGATGCCACGCTTAAATGAATAAAAGCAAGGCGACGCGGCTGGCGGGCCAGACTAACGCGATATCGCTCTTTGCAGTAAGTTAACTCGGGGCTCTAAAATGACTCAGAAATAGAAAACTAAGATTTTCAAAAATTCTCTTTTAGGGTTAATCTGTGTCACCAGTAGATCACGCGGTTTGAAGGAATTACACGAATTCGTTAATACCCTGTATTTAACCGGTATCGTCCCGCGCGACGATCCGGATCGTCAGCGTCAGTGCCAATGTTTATCTATTGTATACGTAATTACAGTACTACACAGGTTAATATATTTTGTTTGTTCTCCCGTTCATTACTGTGAAAAAGATATATCGCTAAATAATACAATGAATTGGAATCTTTTTTCATATTTTCAGCAGATGATAAGGATAAATAATAGATATATTTCGAATACGGCTATATTTCGGCTACGTATGTTTTTTTGGTCAGTCAGTTTGTGAATTACATAATTATGTCCTACGTAGCCTCCGACTGCATGTAATGATTTGATAGCATGTTTTTTTTTAAAACCTATGTAAACAGGCGGGTTTTTGTTTTTTTTTTAATTACTTCTTTTTAGTTTTATTTTATCAATTTATCGTACCTATTTATAATTACCTACCGTTGTAATGAGGCCTAAACAAATCTATCTACAGACACCTCATTACCACCACTCGCTCTAGTCCGCAATGTAGATCCTACACAACTTTCAGGTTGTGTAATTCTTAAACGGAGCTTATGGCTGTAAAATGGTCAAGGAAACATCATATTAATCTTAAAAGACCTATTCAGCGATACCCAACATGATATGGTAGGCGACATTTTTTTCTCCCCCCTTTTTCTTGTTTCACGGGCGCCATTTTGATTTTATAAAAACAAAATTAAACCTATAACCATTGCACGGCTCAGACAAATCGATAGACACCTCATTCATTAAAATCCATCTAGCCGTTCGGATGCTTCGAGGTTATAAATAATTCCACATACATAGAAACAAAGATACATAGATACGCATGAAAAACATAACCCTGTCTTTGCTGTCGCGCAGTCGGGTAAAAAGCACCTAAGCTCTAGAATTAATTGTTATTAAAAAAACATGTTGCTAGTAATTAAACAATAGAATATAGCAAAAAAACTTGCATTTATTAATTAAATAATGATTAAATTAATTGAAGATAATAACAGTAGTGTAACAAATATTCGATAACAAACAGTAATTAGTGGGTATTGATATCAGCGATATTGTGAGGTGGAATATTATATTAGGTACCAATTTATGAGTAATAAGCTAGGTATCATATTACGTAATTACGTAAACTCTTTTACTGAGGCGCTTATGCGCAGATCAATCTATCTAGGGCGTGAATTACATAAATACAGAAGCGGCGTAAGGAGCAGGCGCGGCGCAGGCGCGTCGCTTTCATAAATTTTGTACGATAAAGATTTGAAGCGTCACGACAAAATGTATGAAAGCGAGGCGCCTGCGTCGGGCCTGCACCTTACGCCACTTCTCTGTAATTCAGACCTAAGAGGTTCTTCTTCTATCGTATCGGCACGAGCTATATGAGAATAGCTCATGCCGTGGTGAGAAGATTAGCCAGTCAGCAAAGATGGTAGCGGGGCTGACTGCCCAAGGTGCGCCGGACGTACTTAAGTATCTCTTGAAGGCTCTTTTCATGCATCCAATCTAGGAGGTAAAGCAACATCATAAGGTCAAATCTTTAGTAAGTTCATTCAGTTAGTAAGCTAGGTACATTAATTTTATCTGTAAGACCGATCACGAACGGAATAACAGAATTTGCATCGTTTCAGTACAAAACATAATATCTTATATATAAAAATGAATCGCAAAATGTGTTGGTAAGCGCATAACTCAACAACGCCTGGACCAATTTCCCTATTTTTTTTTTTGTTTTGTTCGTAATTGTCAGGAGAAGGTTCTTATGAAAAAAAATTTTGATAAAAAAAAAAAAAAAAAAAATTATCGGTAGGTAGTAGGTAGGTAGTAGGTAGGTAGTAGGTAGGTAGTAGGTAGGTAGTAGGTAGGTAGTAGGTAGGTAGTAGGTAGGTAGTAGGTAGGTAGTAGGTAGGTAGTAGGTAGGTAGTAGGTAGGTAGTAGGTAGGTAGTAGGTAGGTAGTAGGTAGGTAGTAGGTAGGTAGTAGGTAGGTAGTAGGTAGGTAGTAGGTAGGTAGTAGGTAGGTAGTAGGTAGGTAGTAGGTAGGTAGTAGGTAGGTAGTAGGTAGGTAGTAGGTAGGTAGTAGGTAGGTAGTAGGTAGGTAGTAGGTAGGTAGTAGGTAGGTAGTAGGTAGGTAGTAGGTAGGTAGTAGGTAGGTAGTAGGTAGGTAGTAGGTAGGTAGTAGGTAGGTAGTAGGTAGGTAGTAGGTAGGTAGTAGGTAGGTAGTAGGTAGGTAGTAGGTAGGTAGTAGGTAGGTAGTAGGTAGGTAGTAGGTAGGTAGTAGGTAGGTAGTAGGTAGGTAGTAGGTAGGTAGTAGGTAGGTAGTAGGTAGGTAGTAGGTAGGTAGTAGGTAGGTAGTAGGTAGGTAGTAGGTAGGTAGTAGGTAGGTAGTAGGTAGGTAGTAGGTAGGTAGTAGGTAGGTAGTAGGTAGGTAGTAGGTAGGTAGTAGGTAGGTAGTAGGTAGGTAGTAGGTAGGTAGTAGGTAGGTAGTAGGTAGGTAGTAGGTAGGTAGTAGGTAGGTAGTAGGTAGGTAGTAGGTAGGTAGTAGGTAGGTAGTAGGTAGGTAGTAGGTAGGTAGTAGGTAGGTAGTAGGTAGGTAGTAGGTAGGTAGTAGGTAGGTAGTAGGTAGGTAGTAGGTAGGTAGTAGGTAGGTAGTAGGTAGGTAGTAGGTAGGTAGTAGGTAGGTAGTAGGTAGGTAGTAGGTAGGTAGTAGGTAGGTAGTAGGTAGGTAGTAGGTAGGTAGTAGGTAGGTAGTAGGTAGGTAGTAGGTAGGTAGTAGGTAGGTAGTAGGTAGGTAGTAGGTAGGTAGTAGGTAGGTAGTAGGTAGGTAGTAGGTAGGTAGTAGGTAGGTAGTAGGTAGGTAGTAGGTAGGTAGTAGGTAGGTAGTAGGTAGGTAGTAGGTAGGTAGTAGGTAGGTAGTAGGTAGGTAGTAGGTAGGTAGTAGGTAGGTAGTAGGTAGGTAGTAGGTAGGTAGTAGGTAGGTAGTAGGTAGGTAGTAGGTAGGTAGTAGGTAGGTAGTAGGTAGGTAGTAGGTAGGTAGTAGGTAGGTAGTAGGTAGGTAGTAGGTAGGTAGTAGGTAGGTAGTAGGTAGGTAGTAGGTAGGTAGTAGGTAGGTAGTAAGTAGGAAAAAGTGCATTGCAACGCATGCGGGTACAGCTAGTTATAATATATATCCGCCGTTAATTAGGACATCTATTCTCTTTCTATTTTTTTTATAAAGTTTCTAGCGCCTTTCTTTACTGTATTAACGCAACCGAACTTCGGCCCTATAGCGCCTGCATTTTTTTCTATATTGGCAAGACACAACGTAATTTAACAATTTAAGTGTAATTAAGGTGAACAATTTACGGGAGGGATGCACAAACTGCGGATCGCGGGCCCTATGGGGCCCTTCGTCAATATACATGCGGCCCGCCAGCGAATTCAACTCTGTTATGCGTTTTTATGAAAATACTGCAGTACTTCAACAATAGGGGCCAATTTAAGATCTGTGTTTTTTTTTACCTTTTTATATTAGCCCAGTCGCCAGGGCGCAAAAAAGGGGTTTCACTTGCAAATGGCGAAGCGCGCCGAGGTCACTCAAGGTCGAAAACTTGATATTTTTATAAGAACACCTAAACATAACACATATCCAACTGACAGACCTTTTGCAAGTGGAAACTACCTGGCGACTGGGCTATATGCCAATAGACACGCAATTGTTTAACTTTTTTTGTTGTTTTCAATTGTGGTGGTCCGCCTTTAGTTTATAGTCTGCTCGAGTGTACTCCAGTCCTAATAAGTCTGTGCATCCTTGATTTACGGTCTGATATGATGGTGATCAACAATGATGATATAATATAGATAATGATATTCAATATAACATATTGCTCTCTTGGTAGATAATTATAAATCAATAGCACTACCTGGGACCGGAATTGATTAAATTCATGATTAATTACGGTTAATACGGTTAATTAATATTAGATGAATTATACAATCTGTGTACATGTGTACGTATATTTGGCTAATAAACCAGCAATTGTGTTCCATTAAATATTAATGGTGTAGTATTTATAGCAGCTATTGTGCTACCTCTAATTTAATCACAAAGACATCAAAATTGTCGGTACCCCTATAGACTCCTCTATCGCCAATAAATTGCCAGGGTATGAAATTCATGTTTTTTTATACAATCTTAAATCGGTTACGTTTATTTATTTATTTTTATAGGGAAAACAAACAGTAGTATACTGAGAATATACAAAGAGTCTTCCCACTACATTTTCCACAGATTACTACTTAAAATAATACAAACTGATAGCAAACTTTAACTGTAGTCAGGGTACTTAGAGATATTAGAGGCTACTGTTGATCCTTCAGAATTTTAATAATGTCTCTTCTAAAGGTATGTCTGCTGATAAATAATATATCAATTGCACAAAATCGCTTATTGTATGTGTCGACTAAGCGGCGTAGCGGCGAGCGCTCACCAGAGCGGCGAACTAGAGGCTCTGCCTAAATTTTCATACATTTTTAGCGTAACACAACGACAGTAGTATCGTAAAAAAACTCACACTTGGGGTACTGATCACCAAATCTTTCTGCCAAGCGTGGTGATCATGACAATATTTACATCGGGATCGTTTACGTTTATTAGAACAGTTTATTTGGGAGACCTAAGTTCAGCAGTGCAATGTTCTACCTAGCCTTCCCCCAACTATGTTGCCTAGTCTAACTATGTTGGGGTCAGCTTTCAATCTAACTAGATGCAGCTGAATACCAGTATCTACACGGAGCGTCTGCCAGCAGATCCGTGCAACCAGGTACTGGACAATGCCGATCTCCTAAAGCTAGACCGCTTGTCAAACTTTCGGGCTTCTGACTACCCGTAACGACTGTCATAGATATTCATAAGACATCATTGACATAATATTATAATCCTAACTAATATTATAAATGCGAAAGTAAGTTTGTCTGTTTGTTACCTTTTCACGCCTAAACCACTGCACCGATCATCCTGAAATTGTGCATATACGTTGTCAGGTGTACAGAAACGGACATATACCTTTCATTCCGAAAAAAAGTACTGTTCCCGAGGAAAACAATAATAACGTTCATAGATGGCGCACGTGTCTTTCGAATCATGATTGAATTATATTATTATTGAAACTTTAGCAGTGTGTTAAGAGTTTTTTTGAGCTTAATTAACGCGAGCGAAGCCGCGGGCAAAAGCTAGTGATGAAATAAATAAAGCATGCTATTCCACCAGAGATGTGTGCTGTGGATGTGTGCCAAATTCACCAATAGTTAATTAGTCAAATAAAACGACCCTAACGACTGATTTAAAACATCCGTATCACACATGTCCGGTGGAAAAACTGCCTAAAGCTCTGTTCAGGTGCAGAAAAATACTCTTGAAAATTATATTTTGATTATATTACGTTACCTGAATAATTAGCATAACAACTTGAGGTACATGTCGTCTCAAGTTCGCACTTCTCATAGATAACAGTGAACGCACCTGCACAGAAATGTTTTTGTTGAATTAAACCCTTACTTCGCCGCTTCATCTTAATTCTGGCAACGTTCGAGCTTATTAGGAGCAGACTGATAATGTGATGAATAATTTACGGAAACATTATTTTATATTAACTTCTTAATTTGTTAAAGCTTTTCGTTTAAAATTGGGGTGATGGAACTGAACACTTTTATTTAATAAAAGTAATCAGCGCTGTAATGTAATTAATATTAGTTAGTTCTTTAGCAGACGTTCTATGAAACAAACTATGTCAGAAGTATTCCTTTGCTTCGCCGTATCTAGAAAAATATTGGATTAGTTTTCTCGTTATAAAATTTTATAAAGCAATAAAACTACTTGGGATCAGATAAAACGGATAGCTATTACTTTTGATTTATTTCCCTGAATTCCTTTCCGTTGTATCCAAAAGTATATCATTTACAGGGTATTAAGTATCCGAAATATTTATTTGATGAAAATACATACATCGTGAATTTTTAGCGTCCAAAATACTTTTCGGGCTGGATATTCTCGTTATAACAAACTGCTTTTGTTTTACAATATTTCAAAAGGAAAAGAAAACCGTACAAACTCGATTGATTGATCGAAAATTTTGTATACACGGTGATGAACCATTAAACAAAGGGATCGCCAAAGTCGGTCAGTTAATAAACAATAAGATATAAAAATCAAAGAGCGCTACATTCTAATTGAAAACCCCTTTTCTTTTTATGGAGTTTGTAGTTTATAGGCACTTAAAGCGATACTTTCGTGAATGTTGCGTCTGTAATAAGAGTTATATAACGACCCAATGTTATTCGTTCCCTCCGAGATTATTGGCGGAGCGTAAGGTTGCGAGGGCAACTTGTTTATTTTCTTTCTCAGTGTGTATTCTGTGTATAGAAAGGCTTCAGCTTATCGCCACCGGGCAGCCGGCTTCATATGAGCCGGCCACCTCACGCCCCTATTTGGGATATAAATCATGGGAAACACACATTTCCTTTCCACAAAATGTTTAGGGCAAAATCTATTTTCTTTGCAACGTTATTGATAAATAAAGGTCCACTGTGTATACAGCTGTAAAGCTAATGACTTTTTATCATTATTGGACATGGCTTTTTGGCTGGACTCCACCCTTCCGATTGTTGACTGACATGAGACATTTGCGGGGGTTATTAGCTGAACAAATATGAAAACGAATACAATAATTCTTATTTCTGCTCATAAACTTTATCAGCTTTATGTGTAACAACAGAATATTCTAGAACATGAAACACTAGAAATTTAATATTTCGTGAAATTGAATAAATGAGACTCCCAACGCACAGTCGCATTTAAAGTTTAACGAGTTTGAGGATTTTAACTAAATCATAACTGAAACTTTGCTGTAAGTACCACGCTAAGTACTTTAAGCAATTGCACATTTCACGACTGAGAAAATATGGATTATAACATCTATTGTTCTCACTCAGCATTTCATATTCTATAAGATTAGTACAAAACTCCTCAAGAATATAACGAACGAGGCTTAAACGCAACAGTAAAAGGTTTTCCTCTTTCGAGCTAATCCCATATTTTAAATCGGATGTTAGTTTATTTTACATTCCACTTAGCTCCTGAGAAAGATAAACAGCCAACTGAATGAGGTTACTTGCCTTTTTAACATGACCTTTTAACTGATTAAATTGAAATATACCTTGAAAGGGGAAGCGGAAACTTTACCACCCTAAATTCCTGCATTCAAGAAAAGTTATGGACGAATGTTAGTCGTGAAAATTTTCGGAAGATTTACAATAGTCGAATCTTCAGTGTGTCTATGGTAAACGATGAGAGTACTCCCTAACAAATTGAAAATCAATGAACCGCGGAATTCAATTTGATATTGAAAGCCATCTCTCACGTAGCCTCGCAGGGCGCGGGCGGCGGCGGCGTCACAGAGCACTTCTCAATATCTCTCTCTTTGACTCCGTTTCACACATAAAGCCATACATTCAAAAGACATTCAACTTCACAATTTAGAGGTATTCAGCACGTGTAGGAAGTAAATATTGAACAAAAGATACGATGATCGAATTACGTTATTAGCTTTACGTGAACGAGTAGCGTTACGTGTTTTTAGGTATTGACATTCCAATCCATTTCGGGTTCTAAGGTGAAGAATTTCTCAATAAAGGAACATTATTCCTGAACATAATTTTGGTTTTTGAACGTCGCAGCAGCCGTAATCAAAAATTATATACATTTACTTTGTGTAACAAAAAAACATTATTATTAACAAGTTTAATTACTTTAATTCTTTGTGTTGAGCCTATTGATATTTTTATCAAAAACAATTAATCGTAGCTTTGTCGTGGTGGCTCGTAGGTTACAGAAGCTCGTAGGTTACCCGCTTGTGAAGCACCGGGTTGAGGATTCAAACCCAAGCATGAACCAATGTGACTTTTTCAATGTCAAATGTACTTTCTTAATTAATCTAAGACGCCACTGAGATGAAGGAAAATATTATGAGGAAACCGCATCTTAGGTATGAAATCGCAAACCCGCAGTGAGCAAGCGTGGTGTGTAGTATCACCTTCATCGTCATTTTCACCTACTGGCCATTTTTTGATATATTATGTTTTTTTATATGACGATGACAGAGGAATTCGAATGGGGAATGGAGACTTGGTTACTGAGAGACATGAAGTGTTTTTTATAAAAGTGGTTTACTTTTCTTACACGTATAAAATATATTATAAAAATACTACTAACTGTTTAATTTTGTGGAGTGCCACATATGCAACACCCGTTATTTGCGTGAGGCTCCGAGGGTTTATCTTATGTGAGCTGGACAACCTGAGCCTTTTATTGAAGAACCTGCGCTCACTTGGTACAAAATGAGACGCATTCCGGTGCCCGTCGGTAACCCCTTCTCCCTTCTGTTCAACTTCGGCTCCTGCTCTAACTACACTTACGAGATCGGCGATCGGACTGGCTATATTCTACCGTCATGACTATATGCACTCCAGCCGGTCTGTTTGCTGCCGCCGGTTTCTATCAAATGGCTGTGTGGGCCATTGGCGAATGCCGCAACTACAAGAAGGAACTCGCTGACTACTCCAAGGGACGTAAAGCTATACTGACTCTTAGTCTATAACCATTTTCTTATTGTTATGTACTACTAGGTAATGAATGTTCTACACCATTCTTTACAACTGGTGTAGCAGACGCGCTCAGGAGATCCTAGGGCCGTCTGTTACATTACAGGTGATCAAGCTCGTTCCTTCTCTGTATGAGAAGAGGCCTTTGCCCTGCATTGGAACAAATTACAGGCTAATATTACTTCCTTTATTCCTTTTTAAACATATTACATTACATTTTAAATATAAATATTAAAATATTTAAAAATAATATCCCACCGGCATCGGGAACAGGGTCCAAGCTGCCGGCAGTCAGGGCTCCAGAGAAAGGAACCTCCTCACTATGCGTGCCGTGTCAAGGAGTACAGCTCTCTGTATCAAGCCCTTGACCCAGCCGTCCAACGAGAGCCTCTTAAGGTGTTGATCGAGCCTCTTGGCTATTAGGCCATTCGCCGTAACGACTATCAGGACAATGACTGCTGAGTCCACATCCCACATGCTGACAACCTCGTGTGCTATTTTATTTTATTATTATTATTACCATCATAAAATTTAATTTAGTTGATCGTCGACTCCCTTATTCAATTGACTAAACGAACAGTTAATTCGATGGTCGGCTCGTGTTCAAAGATTTAAAACTGTAGAAATACATTTCTTCTCATTGTAATTTAAATCCTACATATTATTAAAAAAATATCTTGATCCAAACATCATGCAAGCTCACTTCCACGGAAAGAAACCGAAGTTCTCTATAATTAAAAAAACGTAGTTAATATCAAAGTGCACAAAACACGTTTATATCGGGTCCGTATCCATTAAAGTGTAGAACGATATAATTTGTAAACAGAAGGCACTGGAGTTCATAGCTGTTAAGTTGGAGTGGTTACTGATAAGCCGGCATAAGTCTCTGTTACTGTATAATTAAACGTAATACTTCGTCTGTTTCGTGTGTTTACAGTGACTTATCACGCAACGCATTGAAAGACTTTGTGTAGTTAATAGCTGGCCAGTTGTAAAGTTGTCTGATCGTTAATTAGAGTTTAGAAGAAAACCAGGCTAAGTGCGAGTCAGACTTGCGTATCGAGGGTTTCGTACCTTTCAAAGAAACGTATAAAATGTTATACATTTTTTTTTATGGGACCGCCCAGCCCTATTTTTTGTAAAGGATTTTTGCTGATTTCTAAAAAACTGTGCTAGTTACAGATATCGTTTTATTTTTCTATAATATTTATGTAAACTTGATTTATTCCAGGTATTTTGCAGAATTGTTTCATCACTAGTCAAAAACTATGCGATATAAATGAAAATAAAAATATGTTTTGTAATGTCCAAATGAAGCTTTTTCATGTTATGATGCCACGCTTGATTTAGTAACCCCATTTTAAATTTCAACCCCCACTTCAGTCCCAATTGCAATGAAAATAAAAATGTTTTTTCAATTCTTTTTATTGCAATATAGATGTATACGCATTACTTAAAACTGTTCTAAATTTCAAGTCAGTACCTGAGGAGCTCGTGGCTAAATAATTACAGCCGCATAGACCGATCTTCCGGGTTAAGCCACGCTTGCCGAGGTTGGTCTGTGGATGGGTGACCATTTACCATAGCGAGTTTCCTCCGTGCCTCGGAAAGCACGTAAAGACGTTGGTCCCGGCTGTCATTTGTAGATCTTTGACAGTCGTTACTGTTGGTCAGAAGCCAGAAAGTCTGACAACCAGTCTTACCAAGAGTATCGTATTACCCAGTTACTGGGTTGTGGAGGTCTGATAGGCAGTCGCTCCATGTAAAATACTGATATTCAGCTGCATCCGGTTCGACTGGAAGCCGACCCCAACATAGTTGGGAAAAGGCTAGGCAGATGATGATGGTAGGGAAACCTAAAAATAAAAGTCAAATGAACTTTAAGAACTTTTAAAGTTTCCGACAATAAACATTAATTGTCATAACCGTCTTCTGGTTACATAAAATCGATTCTGGCCCTCGTTTTCCGTTGAACTTCTTAACATTTTGAACAAAATAATTCTAAGTAATGTTAACGTTAATATTATCGTTATTTTCTTTAAATTGTAAGGTTCTAAGTACCGACTAAGAAATATGTACTGAAAAATGTTCCGAGAAATGAAGAAAGTTCTTAATAAACACCCATTTTATACATAAACAAGATAGGTACTTAATGTTCCCGCTGGCAAATCACTGAAATAAATGAATATAATTAATTAAATGTTGGTTACGATTTTCATTTCTGAGTTTTAATGATAACTTTCACTCAAGGTATAAATAGCCAGTGATTAATGTACCATTATTGATAATGGAGAGACATTACGAAAAATGCCCAAAACAACTGGGAAAAGTAATAAACATTGTTAACATTATTACGGTACATTACCCCCTACTGATCTGAGGAGGGAAAACATAGTGCATTAGCTGCTTGTCATCCCCTGAAAGGGTTAAGTGGGGAGAATGGCTTACGGAGCTATCAGAGACTGTTGACAGCCAGGAGTTGTAAGTTTTTTATTTATGTCAGAGATTTGCTTGGTTATTGAAAAACAAAATGTATTTTACGCTTTTCTTCCGCATTACAATGACTCAACTTTAGAGAATTAGCCGCTCTTTACAATAACAGTACAGAAACCCTTAGAGGAATATCTTTTACTAATCGGTTTACCTTAATACGTATTGATCATTATAAAGTAAATTATGATGCTGTATCGAATGGTTCTTCTTAGCCTTTTCCCGACTATGTTGGGGTCAACTTTCAGACTAACCAGATGCGACTTAAACAAGTATTTTACACGAAACGACCGCCTTCAGACTTGCGCAACTGAGTTACTGGGCAATGCCGATATTCTAAGATAAGACCGGTTATCAGACTTTCGGGTTTCGGAAGTAACGACTGTAATCGGTATTCGTATGACACCAGGTACCGACGGCTTAAAGTGGTTTCCGAGGCACTGAGAAGTCTCGATGTGTAACAAACGGTCACCCATCCACGGACTGACCCCGGCAAACGCAGCTTAACCTTAGCGATCATAAATGCTCCGCGCGGTTGATAATTAGCCATGAGCCCCTCTAGCTACCTATTCCGAGCTATACCAAATTTTATCCTAATCATATCTAATATTATAAATGCAAAAGTAAGTTTGTTTGTTTGTTACCTTTTCACGCCTAAACCGCTGAACCGATCATCCTGAAATTTTGCATATACGTTGTCAGGTGTACAGAAACGGACATAAGGTACCTTTCATTGCGAAAAAAAGTACTGTTCCCGAGGAGAACAACAATAACGTTCATAGATGACGCCACGTGTCTTTCGAATCACGATTGACTTATATGTATTATCATAGAAACTTTAGTAGTGTGTTAAGAGTTTTTTTGAGCTTAATTAACGCGAATGAAGCCGCGGGCAAAAGCTAGTACTATATATTATTCTTAAAAGACACTTATGACGCGTGTGTTGACGCGTTCGAACACGCTAATATTAGCTCCCCCGAGTAATGTTTACCCTATACAAAAGTATTACGTGTCCTAAACTCTACTCGGACATTATAGACATTACCCTAATTAATACGTAGCCCATAAAATATATAGGCCGTAATGCGTTATTATCTTTTTCCCTTCAAGATGGAGTGACGTTCAGATGATCAAGTAGGTCACATATCAAGGCGACGTCGTCGTTATTGCATCTACTTTGAGAAATGACGGCAGTAGGTGTCGACTCCACCTATTCAGAACGAATTCGCTGCCTGAGATATATATGTATCCATTCTTCATGGCGATTTCATCTTTGCCTGACTGGTGTCTGACTTGCTTTCAAACAAGTGGGTATGAAAACAGTTGTATAAATAAAAATGGACTAGGTTAAGATACACTTTACATTTCTTTCTTTTTTTACTATAGTAACACCAAACCCCTTGACCGCCTCGTTGGACTAGTAGTATCGGTGGTGCGGTCCCCAGGTCGGCAAAGTGTTATTGAGTTTTAATTACGTGTTTCTCAGTAGCAGCCCGGAGACTGGATTTGTGCCCAATTGACAGCAATAGGCTCACCTCCTGTTACATGGGGCTTAAACATAACGCTGAAATGAGGGTGTATTATACACCTCTGCCTAGCCCTTTGGGGAATGCAGGCCTGATGTTATGTTATACATACCCCTTTACTTCACGCAAGACTACTTTGAGGATTCATTGTTTAAAAAAGATACGTTGTTTTACGTACTATTTAAAAATAGTTTAACAGTGTCTGTAGATAAATGGCAATCGATGATCGCTAGAGAATAATAATAATAATAATAAAACCCCTCTGGGAAAGGCGTTACCTCATCATGAGATTAACGTAAAACCGGAGGGTACATTAGACTAGCTTTCTACAACCCCATCATATAATAAAAAATGTATCATGAGGTCTACTGAAAAGCTTACAAACCGCAGGGCAGCTTGTGGCGAGCTGTTGGTGAGTGGCGACACTGCGTACCTTATTGCCTCAGAGAGTCGGTCAGGGCCTCGTCTCCAGTTTGCCTTTATTGGCTGGCTGGGTTGGAACCCCAAGAGTGCCCGCAGGACTCTCAACTCTGGCTTGCCTTTATCGGCCGTCCAGAGGGGGGCCGCCAGAGCTATATGCTCGGGGGTGGAAGTGTCTAAAGGCGTAATAACGGGGAAACCCACTCCGGGTCTTTTAGACCCGCGACGGCGAAACCGGGGCCACACCTCTCTACACCCTTAGCCGCTCACACGTTTGTTGCCCCTTTCGCCTATGTACTGGCGGCTTTTCAGGGGGCCCAGCTAGTGAGCTGGCGAGTCACCGTCTGCCAACACTTCAATTTTAAATCTTGAAAGGCAGACGCCGTTTTCTTCCGGCAATAGAAGTTATCTAGTCCACCTAACACCCCATCCCATAGACCAGATATTTTTCACCATATTTTACAATAGTCTTGCACCCACCCGGGACGGTCCATGACTGTACTCCAATAGTGCAGCCGTGGATAGTCCCGGGTTGGTGCCCCACCCCATTTTAGATTAAAGCTCTCAAAGGGGCCTCTGCGCGTTGGACCTGTGTCCCCGTGTATGCCTTCCAAAGGACCGGACATCTTTCGCACGGAAGATGAGCCGTGATGTCCAAAGAGATACATAATAAATAATAATAATAATTGATTTATTTATCTCCACAAATTACATTAAATAAAGTAGACAATTGAAGTTGACAAGCAGTGTGGGCGAATTAGTAATATAAACGACAATGAGCTGTACTGGATTGACATAAGCTTTCGACCGGTCAAGCGATCTGTTATGTCATTTCCATACATTTAATTGGCGTATCTATTCTCTGGCGATCGTCTATTGCCATTTGCCTACAGACAAAGGTTAGTCGGAAAGGGGTACCTACTAATCCGAAAAGGTGTTAATGTACCCGTAATAATAAGCAACTTTTGTTCTACCACTTTCACCTAAAGTCAATACTTTCAGAGAAAAAAAAAATGCTGAAATCTATCTCTACCTCTCTATATCTATCTATCCTGAGCTATGATCAGCTGTATTTACATTTTAGGTCATATTCGGGGTCACGCTTTAAGAGTTCCATTTTCTGAATTCGTAACTTAGGCAGTGACGAAGATTTTTTGAAAAAACTAAAATAAAATTAATTTTTCATGGAAATAAAATTATCGAATTATGAAATTTTAACACTTGCTTTAAAACAGTCATCAGGTCATCAGTGATACTTTATGTGGCCTGCGGATTAGTACCCCCTTTCCAACTAACTTTGTATATTATGAAATAATGTTATTGTATTATAATTGAGTTATTAAATTGAAATAAGCATATATTTCCGAGAGGATTTTATAATCTGCCGTTTATCATGTTTCTAATATAGCTTTGCCATACGCGATACTTTGGTCATATCTCCAAATTTTTCCTATGGCTTACTTGAAATTTCAAATATTGATTTAGGATTGGGTAACCGCTCGAAGTCTTCCCACACTTAACCCCTTATCGAATGATTCCGCACCTTTGAACCCCTAGACATTTCACGGGTTATTATATTTTTATTTCAATATTCAATATCAAGAATTGATTTCTAACACTGTAGTGTTTTTTAACAGGGTTTAATAATTAACTTATGAAAGAATCAGTAAACAAATTATTCACTCCTACGGCTGCGAATCTTCTAATAGATTTTGCAGATAACCGGTAACACTATTGAATATACCTTTGTACTCAGTTTGACCGCTAGCTTTGTCGAATTTGTGAATTGCTCAAATGCGCAGCTGAATGCACATAAATTCACTTCGAGACCACAAAGTTTTCAAATACGATTTTGCCGAGTTAGTTAACGCTAGAGTAGGTATTAATTTCGTACAATGGCAATTGATTTCCGAGGAAATGATGACGTCATCAAAAATTATTAACTTAGTTATCGACGAAAATACACAGCCATTTTCTCGGCAAGGGATAAAGTAAATTGAATTATGTGATCGGGGATTGATCCGCATTATGTGAAAGACGAATATCCGAATTGAATATTTCAGGTTAATACCTGCTATTAGAGATAATTAATAGAAATTGTTGTTAGTTTGTAACGGTGCACCCGACGGGACGACCCTAGTAAGTAAGTAAGTAAATATTTATGTGCCTACATTACATTCTATATTTCTCGTTTTATATTCTCTGTATTTATTTGAATAGATAAGGCTATTAAAACAAATTTTCCTTCATTAAACGTAATAAAAATTGTCATACGCGAACACTTAATTGTGGTTAGTCGAGGCTGCGGTTAGCCATAAGAAAAAATATCCTTGGTCGATCTGGCACATAGTAACTAATAGTAACTAATAAAAAAAAAAACTTTTTTTATATTAATTGGAGGCTTTAGTTCACTTATCGTGACTATGGAAACCTCCTAGGGTACCTCCTAATTGGGAAGCAGATACCTCCTTCTGCGAAGCAGTAATGCAGCGAAGGAGGACGCGGAACGCGTGAGGGAGAGGCAAACCTCACGCCCCAGCTGCCGCAACAGAAGGAGACGCCTGGGAGTCGGGAGTCGCAGGGCGATTCCCGACCACCGTAGGCGCGGGCCTGAGGACGGCGAGCGTTGGGTGGCTCGCCGTCCGATCAGAACCAGGCCCGGGTCGACGGCGCGTTGTGTTCCACGCGCGCCTCAAAGAGATGTCAGCATAGTAGATGAGGCCCGCTAGGGCCAGTGCCTGCCAGGGTTGCGGAATTTGTTCGAAAGAGTTACCGCGGCACTGAAATGCAAAGGGCATTAGGAGGAACACGGATGGGTTTTAGTCAGTAAGAGTCTGACACTCCCTTCCACTCCGCCCAGAGCGAAAGAAGTCATATGATAATTTCCCATCCATAAAAAAAGGTTACCTCTTAATTTGTCGATATCAGGTTAATAAATAAATTAAATGTTTCGCATTACTTTATTTACGAGCGTAAAGTCAAGCTTGTGATTCCCAGGATAAGCATACTGACAATTAAAATACAGAGCGTTAATTGCAACCACGCTGCGCTACACCGATACGGTCGAATCAGTCGATACAACTCCTCTGTGTAATGACAGATTGCCTATCGTCCAGTGAATAGTGCACCTTTATGCTAGTCGCCGTTTATGACTCGTTCGGGACTTAGGGGCCGTCCATTAATCACGTGATGTTTTTTTTTAGCATGTTTTAACCCCCCCTCCCCCTTGGTGATACGTGGTAATATTTAAGACTACCCCCCTCCCCCACCCTGAATCTTAAAATTTTTAGAATATTATCTTTAAATACAAGCATAAAGTATAATCTAATTTTATTCTGAAATTAAGGACCATGATAAAAATGTCTAGTCAGAAAGGTTGCAGGTTGTTTTTGACTGGCATAAAAAATTTCAGTTTAGAAATCGCGCGTTTGACCAAAAATAAATACACGTGATATGTTACTACACCCCCCTCCCCCCTTGTGATATTTCGTGATTTTTGCCAAACCCCCCCCCCCCCCCCCCCCTTCGAGCTTCACGTGATTAATAGACGGCCCCTTACCTGAGGACCAATTCTACTACCGGTAAAATGGGGCTATTTGAAAACCACGGGGCTAATATGCATGAACATGGTATGGTATAGGCGATTTTTCGACATACACACATCAAAAGTGTCTAGGGATCAACATATATTTTTGCAATAACTTTTCTCCTGATTGATATTAATTAAAATTTTCTTTAAGGATTCATCAAATAAAGTGTTTTCGTTTGTCACAGTAACGATAAACCAAGTCACCTTTGCATTAATAAAGAAATTTGCCATTTTTCTAATAAAGGGATTTTTGACATTTGAACCACTAACACAAAAGTTCGAAAAAAAGACTGAAATAACAGTTTTCTTTAAAATTTTATTGGGTAACTTAAACAATTAATAATCCGTGTTTCTACCGCGAACACTAACAACACAAGAACATCGGTTTGGCATACTCAAAATGAGTTCATCCAAATCACGCTGTGGAATGGCCGCCCATGTTCGTTGCAACAACAAAAAAAGGTCTTCTTGCGACTGGATACCCTCCATATTCGGCAGAGCTCTTCTCTGTAGCATATCCCATGCATGCTCAATCGGGTTCAAGTCTGGCGACTGAGCAGGCCAGGGCAGGACATTGATGTTAGCTGCGGCGAGAGTCTGTCTTACAACTCTTGCGGTGTGCGGTCGTGCATTATCATGCATTAACTGAAATAAGGGACCGATTTGCGCTTGTAGAGGAACGATGACGTCTGATACAATCGTCTCAGCATAAATTTGAGCGTTGAGGTTGCCTCTGATCCAAATCAACTCAGTTCTTCCGCCGATCCAAATACCCGCCCATACCATGATGGTTCCACCACTAGGTATAAGGATGGACTTCCTGGCAGGATTTTAATCGCTGTTGGCGTCCAGGGGTTCTCCAGTGTCGTATACGTCTTGTATCCGGTCTCATACCAAAACGAGACTCATCAGAAAAGCACACGAAACGCCATTGTTCTTCTGCCCAATTTCTGTGTCCAAGAGCCCATTGATATCGAATCCTACGATTGTGCATTGCTATAGGTGGTACCCGTAGCGGTCTTCGGGAATGAAGGTTCACTTCATGCAAGCGGTTTCTGACTGTTTGGTCGCTAATTAAGTTCCCTGAAGAGTGATGAAGCCTCACGGCTAACATCATGGCGGTTATTGTTGGAGCTCTTCGAGTTAAGATTTGAATGTATCGGTCTTGTCTCCGTGTGGTGCAGCGATACCGTCCTCCATGGCGCTCAGCCACGGTACCAGTGCTTCGGTAACGTGTCCAAAGTCGACTGATAACACTCTGACTTGTATTCAGAGCTAAAGCCACAGTACGTTGCCGGGAACCAGCTTCTATCATTCCCACGGCTCTGAGCATTTCTTCCCTGCTTAAATGACGTCGCCGCTCCATAATAACGTTGGTTTTAATCAGTAGTAGGGAAACAGTAGCACTAATAATGTCTTCAATGCGTTGTATGTTTTTATAGGGAAAATATTGACAGCTGATTTTCATCTTTTACTCGAATTTGATTCACAGTTCCTGATTCAAATTATGAAATGCACCAAAAAGGATCCATATAAATTTATAAAATCATAAATTTATTACAAAGCCACATCTCAATCTCAAGAAATCCGCATAAAAATGCTTGATCCCTAGACACTTTTGATGTGTGTATTTTTTAAACTATCTTCAATTTCACATATCGTCACCCGCGAGTGAAAACCTCCCGAATGTATTTGATCATTGCACGGTTCCTGTGGGTTTTCACGCGAAATAAGTCGCGGACAAAAGCTAGTCAATTATATTTATTACGAATTTCGTATACCCAATAAAGGCTAGTTTCAGTGCCTACAAACTAATTTCACATAGAGCGGCCCCTATTATACGTCGTGATAAAATAAAAATGATCAAATTACATTCCCGAGGTTTTCACACAATTGAAATTATTTACAATAACATTGAAATCTTAAATACACAGCACCTGTGTCTGCAATGGTTTAAGAAGCACGAATTTTAAGTTAATTCCGATTAGCCCCGTGGTTTTCAAATAACCCCATTTTACAGTAACAAAATTGTTACCAAACCGCAAACGAACCTCAACCGTGAGTCAGTTTTGATTTTTATGCAAAACATTTTGACAGCTAAATGAACGGTTTGTCTGCGATTCGGTTGCGATTGATCAACGTTTCTGTTATTAGCATCAGCCCTCTAGTGATTTATACAAGGTTAGTCGGAAATGTGTACTAATCTGCGGGCCACTTACTGCCATTTTCAGTATCCTATCTATCGGCGGTTTACCTTACTACAGATAGAAATTTGACATTACTTCTATGAAGCTTATGTCAAATTTCTATCTCTAGTAGGCGAAACCGCCGATAGATAGGTTATTGAAAACGGCCGTTAGAGTATCACTGATGACGGTTTTAAAGCAAGTCTTAAAAATTCAAAATTCGATAATTTTAATTTCAATAATAATTTTTATTTTAGTTTGTTTTATAAATCTTCGTCCCTACTTTATTTACGAATTTAGAAAATGGAGCTTCTAATTCGTAACCCCAAATATGACCTAAAATGTAAACACAGCTGATCATAGCTGAGGATAAATAGATTTTAGCATATTTTTTTTTGTAATTTTTCAACAGCTATTTCTCTTAAACTATTGAGTTTTGGGGAAAGTGGTAGAACAAAAGTTATTCATTTTTATGGGTACTTTAACACCCTTTCGGATTAGTACCCAATTTTTGACTAATCTTGTAGATTCAGTCGCCCTATTTGTCTTTTGCTCGTTCCCTAGGTAGACAATGATTTATTGAGTTAATGCTGAGGTTGAAGGTATACCTAGCATGAGCATAAGTTGACCCTGTATTATGGAGTCCTTCCGTGTAACACAGACAATTACGAACTTTGTTTGCTGGAATACCCCTGTCTACATCTTAGAAATAACAGGCGGAAAACATGCTGAACAAAATGGCGATGGATTGTTAACAGTAACAACAGAGAAACAAATAAATACGAAAATCATGAACTTTGCTTATCATTCAAGGAAAACTTTCTTCCGCTAAAACGAGGAATCGGTTTTAATCTTTCTAAAGATTTTGTAATGTTAACATCCGTTCAGAAGTTTTCTACGAATTAAGTACGCATTATAATTAAACGAACCGAAATCATACGTCATTACTCTAAAAGGGACAACTTGGCGGTCACAACAACAACGGACAACGGTTTTCAGTAGAAGCCTATGTCCTGCCCAGGTTGTTGATGACAATAAAAAACCTAGTTCAATCAAACTATGGTTTATATAAGGTCCATCTATTCATACACGAAATATTTTAAGGGACGTCTATAGGTGGTAAAGAACCCAAAGAAAAGCGATAATTTTTTTTTTCAATGTTTTTTATTTTACGTCGTCTGAATTCACGGCTCATCTTCCTTGCGGAAGATGTCCGATCCTTTGGAAGGCATACACGGGGACACAGGCCCAACGCGCAGAGGCCCCTTTGAGTACTTTAATCTAAAATGGGGTGGGGCACCAACCGGGGACTATCCACGGCTGCACTATTGGAGTACAGTCATGGACCGTCCCAGGTGGGTGCAAAACTATTGTACAATGTGGTGAAAAATATCTGGTCTATGGGAAGGGGTGTTTAGTGGATCTGTTAACCTCTATTGCCAGAAGAAAACGGCGTCTGCCTTTCAAGTTTAAATTTGAAATGCGTTGGCAGACGGTGACTCGCCAGCTCACTAGCTGGGCTCCTTGAAAAGCCGCCAGTACGTAGGCGAAGGGGGCAACAAACGTGTGAGCATTATTTTACGTAATTATTATAATTGTAATATTGCTTGAGAAATTTTGCACAAATTTGGAAAAAAAATGCCCGCTTCGATGACAATAAATACTACATAGAAACTAGCGTAATGGGTGTTAAAAAAAAGTAATGAGCCAGTATTTGTTAATTGCATCAAGTATATAAAAATTATTTAATTTAAAAAAAAATATACTTATTTTTTATTTATTTTTATTTATAATTATAATGGCTTCTTTACCACCTATAGATGTATCCCTTAAAATATTTCGTGTATGAATAGATAGACCTTATACAGCATATAAGTAATTTTAAAAAAATATACTTATTTTTTATTTATTTTTTTATTTATTATGGCTTCTTTACCACCTATAGATTAATCCCTTAAAATATTTCGTGTATGAATAGATAGACCTTATACAGCATGACTGCTTAGTCACATCTGAAAACTGTGAACTGTGGTCATCACTCTGTACAACTTTTACAATGGGATAAACTTCGTGATAAAATAATCAGCTGTTCCATATATTTTGTTAAGGCGCTTCCCCCAGCGAATGTGGCGCCACTTCAGAAAAAAAAGCATTATTCCTGCCAACACACTACATATTGAAATTTCGTATACAACATTTTAGTCAAGTGTTTTAGAAAATTTTGGAACACCAAATATCAACAGCTTCAACGGCCGTTTTTAGCATTAATTACTAAAACTTCTAACCTAGGATCTAAAGTGTTGTTTTTTGGTGTTCGAAAATTTCTACAACACTTGACTAAAATGTTGTACGTACGAAATTTCAATAAGTAATGTGTTGGCAGAAATAATGCTTTTTTTCTGAAGTGGCGCCACTTTCGCTGGGGGAAGCGCCTTCAGCAACATTGATTATTTTTTTATCCCCAGCAGCTTTTTCTTCACGAGCTTTTGGCTCCACGCTTTTAACTAACACTTTAGGGGTAGGACGGAGTCTGACCCCATGCAGTCGGGGCGCGCTGAGTCGGATTCACATTAAATTCGATAATATTTTTTTTTACAATTTCTTAATTTCTCCCATAGTAAAAGTTGTACAGAGTGATAATCAGAGTTCATTCATGGTTTTCGGATGTAAAGTGACTGACCAGTCATGCTGTATAGGTATAGGAAAGCATTCGATGTTTTTGTATTCATCATCATCATCATTCAGCCGAAACACGTCCACTGCTGGACATAGGCCTTCCCTAAACATCGCCACATCTACTGTTGATGGGGTTTGCCATAACCGCCACGCTTGGCAGGCGAGTTGGCGATCGCAGTATGGTTGTTAAAATACTCAGAGAACGCTGCTGCCCATCCTCTAGTGAATCCCTTATTCGCCTTTTACGACACCCATAGGAAGAGATGGGGTAGTGCTATTCTTTACATCCGGCACCACACAGACTTTTGTATTAATAACAGACAATTGAACCTTTAAACACAGACTACAATGTTAGTTAAATACAACGACATTTTACAAGAGAAATACATTTCTGTTCCATGTCGTTTCCTCTCGGTAACTACTCGTAGCTGTTTGTAGCACAAAGGCCTGTTGCTAAGAGTACATTGGTTTTTTATTTATTTATGGACACTTCTCTCCGGTCACATTAAGAGGCCCGACTTGACCCGAGGACAATAATACGATTCCCTCTTCTTGGAAAATAGTTTCCATTAAAAATTCATAGCGACCTTTTAGTGATATGAACGAGGCTGGATAATGTTCGTGTGACTTGCTTTGATCACCTAAGTGTGCCTAGCTACTATATAATGTAGATTAGAATTTAAAATTCGTGAATAAAAATACAGAAAGGTAAAAAACTTCTTAGGATTTAAATCAAACTTTTCAATGTTGGATTTGGTTTGAATTTTGTTTATATAATATATTTTTTGATGTAAACTTCAAATTACAGTACGGTTCAGTGCTTTGAAATTACAGTAGATTCACAAGTTATTTTGGCTTCTGTACTGAATACAGTAAAAATTAAAATATACTGTAGGAATTAACTGTATTTTTTTTTCATACAAATCAAATCCAATGTAAAAATTCTGTAATTTGACTAAGCGCTGTCGATCAAATTCGTCATTGGATAATGTTATAACCTATACCTACATAATTATGTAGATATTATTAAGAAAATGCTGAAGATAAAATGTCATGATGGGCATTAAACGATATCGTCGCAGAGACAGGAAGATCTTGGACCAGGACGGCCCAAGAAAGAGATAGATAGCAACGGATGAAGAAGCCTATTTTGAAATTTTAGAGTATTTTGTTCAACGTAAACCAATCTATCAAATAAAGGCAATTATTTTAGCAGACTGCTGCTGATCTCTTTTGTCGATATGTTTATATGGTGGATGAAATGTAAAAGTCGCGTGTATAAACTTTTACTGTAATGTTTTATTCATTTATTTAATTTTACTGTAAGATTTAGTGTAATCGCTTACACTGCTTACAGGTATACAAGTATTACCTGCGACGATGCGCAAACGATTATTTTTAATTTCCCTCGGGAAAGTTTCTTCCGCTAAACCGGGGAATCGATTTCAATCTTAGTGAAAAGATTTTTTAAAGTTAAAATCCGTTCAGGAGTTTTTTTATGAATTAAGTACGCATTATAATTAATCGAAACGAAATCGTAAGTCATTCGTCTGAAAGAGGCAACTTGATGATCTAAGCTTATATGTATATCATGTCCAAGTTGTCGATGACAATATAAAACTTGATTCAAACTACATTACCTATGATTTATATGTCAAAACAAAATTAACATTAAAACCATAATTATTTATTGGCATGTAATATAATAAACCAGTGTTAAAATTAGTTTTGCTTGGCTAAAGTGGAAACAGTTAGTTTTCTTCAAGACTTAATAAGCATGTATCATGTAGGTTCGTTTTCCAAGAATGAGTGAGTGCGTTGGCGGATAATGCCGGGAAATTGGTTGTTAAGATACTTACAAATAATTTTCGTGCATATTCTCTCACCATCGGAATATTGCTTATTTTATAGACGTAATACCTCTTTGCTAAGATATATGATTTGAGATTTACCGTGATTGTAGAACACTCACAGTTAAATGCCTATAGCGACTGTGATTGTAATTTAAGTTGAAATTTTCCGTTTTTACGTCCCAAAGATAGAGACATCATCGTATGGGGGTTTTACTTTTGGCATTGACTGGTTACAAATAGATGCACAAGTCGTAGTTTAAATCAATAACGATCGGTAAAATATAAGAACCCAGCAAATTCGTTTCTGTGCAACTGTCTTACCCCTTTAACCCTTCGTGAAAAACGTAACGTTAATGGGTAATAAAAACATTGTTCTTGTTAACAATGCTTTGTTTTTCTTAGTGGTAATGAGTTAATAAAGAAGGGGTTTCTAATGACATATCAGTAGATTATGTTGTCCAAAGGCAGAGCTACGAAGCAAATTATTTAATTTCATTTACTTTTTTCTTTCTATTTGATGATAAATTCACAATACAAATGACAATAGACAGTATCATATCAGCGCAACACCTAAGTACGATGATTGAACAAGTAATGCACTAGTGATGCCCTGAATCGGGACAGATAATAAACGAATAAAATTTAAGCGGGTGCCTAAGGGTCTCCCCACACTTATCGACACGGAATCGGCTTAGGCCGGTCGGCAAAAAGCTCTGCGGGCATAAGGGTGCAACCGACGTCGTTTACCTCAGCTCAGCTCCATCGATAAGTGTCGGAAGACCCTAAACTGCTGAATCTTCTTACAAGTTAAATTGCGCAAGTTATTGTAGCAAGTGCTTGCTTACCTAACCTACACTGAACGCAAATTTTGTTAAAACCTTACGCGAGCAGCATACGGCAAATCAGGGAACTCAGTCAAACTTTCAGATGTCGACTTGCTGCAAGTGTGTCCACAGTGCAAGTAGGTTTTGAAAATAATTGTTAAATAAAAACTGTTCGCACAGCTAAGGAGTAGAATTCCCTGCCGGAGTCTGTGTTTCCTGCTAGCTACAACCTTGGGGTCTTTAAGTCAAGAGTGAATAGGTTACTTCTAGGCAAGCGTGCTTCACCGTCGACCACATCATCGCTTACCATATAAAAAAACAGGTGCAATTTAACTTGCTCGTTACTTGGTCGTTGTACTGAGAGAGACTGCACTAAACTAAACTATGACTGACCTCAGAGGCAGCATACTCGCACTCATTCTGGTAGACCTTGTCAGTACTCCTTCTCTGCTTCCTCTGGATGTCTTGATTCACTAGTTACGAGCACTTTGATAGCACGGGCTAGTCTGTAAGTGGTGCGGTAGAACCACGAGGCGGCCGTGGCTTAAAGATGGGGGTCAGAGGTAACCACCTGTGGTCCGACGACGAGAGTCGATCGCAGGCGATGCGGAAAAGCGGTAAGATAAGCATTGGAGGGATATGTTCTTCAAGTTTGCAGTGTCAAACGGTTGACCATCTCGATCGGCGAATCCACCCTTGACGTACTGTTCGAGAAGTGAACAATAGTTTAGTGCAGCGGAAAAGACAAGGATACATAAAAAATGAAAAAATCGGGTAGTTGAAAATATGACTAGAACCGGCGCGTATAGATATGTTCTTAAAAATAATTGCACTCCGACATAATATGCAACTTTAAAAATACAAACGATAATTTGCAAGACTATCATCGATGTCGTGATAGGCAACAAAGGAATGATCTTAGGACAGTCCTGAGTGGCAGAATCCTTCTGTCCGCCAGTGACAACCTATTTCGATCATCAATCCATTTACCATTTACTGTAACGGTCTAGTAAGTGACCTTATATCTGATGATGAATAAAGGGGTCAATATTGATATCTTGCTTGTCACTATAATCTAAATAATTCTAATGGCAGTGATGAAATACATATGATAGGCCATTTCGTACAGGCACGAAGCATTCAGATAGCCATATAATTGCTAAATTAATTCACAATAATGCAACATCAATTTGTAAGTTAAGTTTTTTTGCATTTTGTAGTGTTATTTTTGACCTACGTTAGCAAGAATACAATTGAAATAGGTACCTAATTTTAAACTTTAACACATTAATTAAAACTTCTCAAAGTGAATACGATTACAAATTATAATATGAAAAGTTTGGATAATTTGAATTTTGTTAATGTGTTGTATGAAAGTTTAAGTTAAACTTTTTTTTTTAATTATAGCATAAAATATGATACACGAGCACATCGATGGTTACTGAAGAAAGATAGATACATAATAGAGATCTTAAGAAAAGATGACATTCAGGGGCAGACGAATCCTTGGATTGAATGTAAACCACAAAAATCGGCAAATGTAGGTTTCAGCAGCCACGCTAAACGATGAAATGACGGTCTGAAGGAAATAGGTAGTGTGGCGACATCTATCATGCCACATGCAAACCACGCTACACTGCGGTTGTGTGGCTGCCTACAGCGGATACGAGGCACAAGATGTCGTCACAAATCCTGCATCGCGATATCAAAATGTAACACGCATAATACAACCCCCCAACATCAACGGCCAGGCACAAGGCTCGCCTGGTTGGAGGATCCTTCCTTTTCGCTGCAGGGACACCACACCTCGTTCATTCACACTAGGATAGAAAATCGTAGGACGATTATACAGATCTTCATAGAAGACTAAAATGTGGCTGACTAATCCCGGTTTGCTAATTCGGTTCGGAATTCGGTTGGCTGATCAACCCAAAAACAATAAATAATATACTAATGAGCAGACAAATTTCATGTCAAATGATGTGAATGGTTGTTAGTATTTTGGTCAACCAATCACAACAGCGGACATAAGATTTGCCAAAATTGATTAGTATTTCAAAAACAAGGGGTAAAGCTTTTATAAGTTTGATTTATACAAAATAAACAGCATTGTTCTCTAATTAGGGTCGAAAACTTTGGTATTATAAAACGTACAAGTTTCATTACCAAAATACAAGTCCTTAAACCCAATTTGGTCGTTTGTGAAATTGTAACGCCTACAACATGGTTAATAAATAACGAGCCAACCAACCAATTACGTAGATATATAATTTGACAAAGGTACAAACGACCAACAGTGTAACTAAATTAAAGTTACCTTTGCAGAAACTGGGTTAACCTTACAAATCCCTACGTGGTACGGAGAGGCTTTTGCCGTCTCGTCTTACAGAAGAATATTAACTCCTAAACGCTTACACGGGCCGCATTGAACCGGCATCATGAATATTTTAGCATGTTGAATTCGAAAAAAATTATACCTGTTTATTTTCGTACAGAAAATTCGAAATGATAAGAAACTACCTTAGCAAGTCTAGACATTTTCACCTTTCAAAAAGTTGATGTTGCCGTAAACAAATCATTAAAATATGAATAAACCGAAATAGGGCGAACAGAACTTTTATGGCAGCAGTTATTTTATAGATTTTGGCAGTTCCCTTGATATTATCAGACGTGTTGGGAAAATGAATACTGAGTTTCTTGGCGAACCTCCTTACCGGAAGCAATGTTTCGAAAGCAGAGAAGAAGCATAATTACACACCCACTTATGTATATAAATATGTTAATATTCTTTTGGTTGAGGTGTGTATTTCTTTTGAAGATAAAAGGAAAAACTGTGTGGCAACTAACTCAGCGTCGAATGTAAGCAATTATATTCGGACGCTACATTCTTTCTGCAGCGTCCGCGAGAGGGTAGGTGAATGTGAGGACAATAATAATTGTGTAGGGCACGCGTTGTTTGCATACCTTGTAACTAATTGAATTAGTGTCACGGTTCTGTGCAAATTACTCGGCCAGTTTAAATTAACTTGTTCCGGGCAGGGGCGACTTTGGCCCTAAACTTCCCTAATTTTGTGAGCGCAACATCAAACTGTGCTTCACCCATATTACCCTGTTTGGTCCCACGTGAATTTTCTACACTAATTAGTTTCCACCGTGTTTATTTTACTTAAGTTTACGTACTACAATGATTTATGATGGCGACTAGTGTTGTGACACGATATTGGCGGTTACCCCTTACTCCCCAATAATGGAACCTTGTGTTGTTTAATTCGTTTATTATTAAACTAATGTGTTATTTATTGTGTTAATAAACGTTGTTCGTTTATATTTTAACATGTTATTTTATATAAGTAATATATAATTACTGCAGTTCTATTTTCACATAGTAGGGATTAGGTCTTCTTTGTTTATGGTATTGGCATTACGCGTCGCTTTAAATCTTTGCCCTGTCTTTAAAATGTTTGCAGCTAAGTTGTTTGCAGAAGTTTAGGGCTGTGCAAGCTGTATGCGGAAAAGAGCACCGTTAATAGCTGGAATGATCGATCTGGAAACAGTATCGACTTCCACAATTTATGACTCTGCCACACTAGCAGTCTACAGTAGCGGACCTTTTGTGGCTTGTGCCTTTATAGCCTTATACTGTAGCCAAAATATATTGTAAGTTGCTTGTATAACAACACATACAACGTTAATTGATATAAAAACGAAGGATTGTGTGATGTGGTCTTTTCTAAAATGAGGCAACATGGCATTTCTTTTAGAATGCCGCTTTGACTATATCTATATGATTTCTTTCAGGACAACAGTGGATATGACGTCACACGTTTTTAAAACTTTTCGGGCAAGTTACATAAACCTTGACATCCATATAAACCCCCTAATTCTTAAAAGATTGTCATGTGTAAACACTGATTAAATTGCACCTGTCATTGTCATTTGTATGCCAATAAAAAGAGATGGCAATAGACTTAACAGCCATTTTAGTTATATAACCTTTAACCATCACTTATGAATAAATGTGTTACATTATAAATTCTAAAATGAGTATGATGTCTGTCTCTCTGATTGCTACTTCTACACGACTAAACCACTGCACCAATTTTGATGAAACTTAGCACACACGGGATACTTTTTATCGACATAGCACGCGAGGAAAACCGCAGGCGTCAGCTGGTTTAAACATGTAATACGAGTGTACTTATTAATGGCGTCAAGTGCAACGTCACACGTCAGCAGGGTTAGCACTTTGCAGTTAGTTGTGTAAAATCAATTACGTGGTACGGTTTGTCGTGTCGCTGTACCGTCGTGAGCGGGCTAACCGCCGGATTAACGGCTTAACTGCGGGCCCAAGCCTTTTACAATGGTTTTACAAAACATATACGGGACACTAACCTGTTTTTTTTTAGTATAAATCCGTTTCAATTGTGAGTAAGTGGTACTACGATCTGTGAAATACACGTCGTTTCGTTTAGGAATTACCAGCGATTGGGTTTACTTTGATATCAAGGGGTGACATTAATAGTTAGATACTAAAAATATTTCATTTGGTCATAAATCTCTGTAAAATGAAACGTATGCATTTTAACTTAACTGTATAGGCAACATTGACAGTTTTCCTATTTTACCATAAGGTATAGAGGTGTCTGCGAAGTTAGATGGCGAAGATAAAAATTTGTAAATCACACCCCTGATTATGTACAAAATTGGGCTACTTTGAAACTGAATGATAAGACAGGGATTATCAAAGTAAAAGCCTACGGTCCGACTTTGATAAGGAAACTCCTTTTTTTTGATCGAAAACTATGCTCTGTAGTTTTTTTTTATCTAGTCTATGTGATTTTATATGTATATCTCAGTTAATTCAGTATAAAATGAAATATTTTTGATGAGCAGCTAAAAGCGAAAACAAGTAAGATACAAACACATGAAGATCAAAAAATTTATCAACGTAACCTCGTTCTACGGTACTCACTGTTTTGAGATTGCCATTGTTCTTTTTAACAATCTTTATTCACCCAATTTAGATTGGAAAACCAATTATTTTAAAATGCATCGCAAAACGATCTCTATAGATGATCATACAATGATGACTATAGAATCGGAGGCGATCCGTTTATTTATCATTAATATTTGCACCAGTTTTTTCCCTCTGCAAGATAATAAAAGTAAAAACAATTTTAATTTGTAGGCTAACATTGGCATGTATTTAATCCGTGCAATGTTTTTTCCTTGCAATTTTATTTCCATGTCACTTGCAGTAATAATCGTAGCTACGGTTACGTATCATAATACCTATGTTTATTCTAACTATTTTCAACTTAACTACGGTTGATTCACATATGTTCATAACGCATAATGGTCGACTCAACTACAGTTTAAGTTACCTAATCTTGATTAAACTAAAATTAATTGCACTAACGAACGATTCATCTAATGATTTTTTAAGATATTGGATGTTTCAACTATGTATGAAGTACCTAATGGACGACTCGCCTACAGTTTATTAATACTGATAATTAGACAATGGTGAAAACATTTCTGCGAGCAACTTGGAAATAGCGCTCGCCGGCCGCTGCCGCGGCACCGCTCGCTTCGCTCGCTCGGCTCGCGCGCGGTTGGTCACAGTTCTAACCTAACCTAACCTATTTCACTCAGTTCAAAATGATGAATCATACAATCTGCCTGCGACTAGATAATTAGACAATGGTAAAAACATTTCTGCGGCAGATTGTATGATTCGTCATTTTGAACTGGGTGAAATAGGTTAGGTTAGGTTAGAACTGTGACAAACCGCGCGCGAGCCGAGCGAGCGAAGCGAGCGGTGCCGCGGCAGCGGCCGGCGAGCGGTTACGTATCATAATACCTACGTTTATTCTAACTATTTTCAACTTAACTACGATCAAAAGACCTACCGTTTAAAACACCTAAAGATCGTTTCACCTATTTTTGTAATAACTAATGGACGAAATCCATAATGGAGAATTCATCTACGGTTTATTCGACTACAATTAATTCACCTAACGTTGGTTAAACTAACGGACGATTCACCTACTGTTGATTTATCTGTGGTCTTGTGTTTGTCTTACTGGTGATTTTGTATATGTGACAACATTTCTGCGAGCAACTTGGAAGTAGCGCTCGCCGGCCGCTGCCGCGGCACCGCTCGCTTCGCTCGCTCGGCTCGCGCGCGGTTTGTCACAGTTCTAACCTAACCTAACCTATTTCACCCAGTTCAAAATGACGAATCATACAATCTGCCGCAGAAATGTTTTTACCATTGTCTAATTATCTAGTCGCAGGCAGATTGTATGATTCATCATTTTGAACTGAGTGAAATAGGTTAGGTTAGGTTAGAACTGTGACCAACCGCGCGCGAGCCGAGCGAGCGAAGCGAGCGGTTCCGCGGCAGCGGCCGGCGAGCGCTATTTCCAAGTTGCTCGCAGAAATGTTTTCACCATTGTCTAATTATCAGTATTAATAAACTGTAGGCGAGTCGTCCATTAGGTATTTCATACATAGTTGAAACATCCAATATCTTAAAGAATCATTAGATGAATCGTTCGTTAGTGCAATTAATTTTAGTTTAATCAAGATTAGGTAAGTTAAACTGTAGTTGAGTCGACCATTATGCGTTATGAACATATGTGAATCAACCGTAGTTAAGTTGAAAATAGTTAGAATAAACGTAGGTATTATGATACGTAACCCGGCGAGCGCTACTTCCAAGTTGCTCGCAGAAATGTTGTCACATATACAAAATCACCAGTAAGACAAACACAAGACCACAGATAAATCAACAGTAGGTGAATCGTCCGTTAGTTTAATCAACGTTAGGTGAATTAATTGTAGTCGAATAAACCGTAGATGAATTCTCCATTATGGATTTCGTCCATTAGTTATTACAAAAATAGGTGAAGCGATCTTTAGGTGTTTTAAACGGTAGGTCTTTTGATCGTAGTTAAGTTGAAAATAGTTAGAATAAACGTAGGTATTATGATACGTAACCGTAGCTACACATAGATATAATATTTTTACGTTCACATCGCCTCATATTTTACAATTGTATTATAAAATAATTATAATTTTATAAAGAGACGGAAGCAATAAAAACGTGTCACACTGGCAACGGGCGAGTAAAGGTAAAGAAAGAAAGAAAGAAAATACATTTATTTGGCACAGACTAAAAAGGCACACAATATAAAATAAAGCAGAAAAAAAAAACAAATAAAAGAAATTAGCAGGAGTGTGCCTCACGGCTGCGCCAAAAAGGCCCAGTTCAGCAAAAATGCCAGAAAACTAGTGCCTGATGCTGGTTTTCAACTGGACCTGAAGTGTGAGGTGACGGATGTAAGTCAGCTTTATGCTGCAATTTGTGTATGTAATGTATGCTTAATTAAATAAAATAAGATAAATATATAAATTGTACAGTTTAAAAATAATAATAACAACGAACAAGCACACATGTAGGTTGTGATTTTGCAACAAAAATAAAAAACAAAGAAAAAAAAAATACAAAAAAGAGAAAATTAACATAATTTTATGTGCTTACACATAAACAAATCTTTACACCTAAACAAATAATAGCATACAAAGCCTGGTAACCCACACACCATTAAATCAAAAAAGATAAAAATACAATATTGTGAGTTTGTGACTGTGGCTATGGCTAATATTTATAATCTATGGTGCACGGGTTACCTACATATATCATAAAAAGATCCACATGAAATATAATTTAAACTAAAAAATACCGTGTAATGTGTGTGTAGTATAGTGTGCTGTGCCGAATATAATCTAAAATAAATAGCTAGAATTGCATTTCATCATAATAAGAACATGACAGTCACATCAAAACAAAAATTATGCAAGGAGGCGAGCGGCGGACATTATTGCGTAAGAGCAAGAGCATCATACATAACGGTAAACAACACCGACGCCCGCGACCGTCACGTGATGAGTCCCGTTTGAAAATACAATTACATATTTACAGGTGCGTACCAATCGAAAAGTGTGACATAAATAAATAAATTATTGTACATATTTTGTATAGTGAAACTAGCGTTGATGCTTTCAGAACGAGTTAAATTGTTTCAGTGGATCAAACTACCCGGAACAGAGAATACACAGATATTTTGTAAATATTGAATAATTAAAATAACAAAAGTGCCTAGACGAAGAATAACCAACGTACCGAACATAGACATTTTGGCAATTCTGCTCAAAATAGCCTTAAGGCCATGACCCCTGAGGTAATCCTTCTCTTTTGACCTACATTCCATTTGCAAGTATGCATCATCATACCCAGTATGTGTAGCATCCTTTTTCCATTTCTCAGGTCTTAGAAATGCTTGAGCTTACACAATGCCACCGAGGTTGTCTTATAGTAGACACAGGCCATGGCAGAAAGGGGGCAGATTGTGTGGGCCAGCCACATCTCACTGCTGGTGGTGACCAGGACCATTGCCAGAAGGCTGTGACCCTTGAGGTTAGAAATACTGTTTTATGAAATTCAGATTATTTTAGTCCATATATTATTGAAATTTACATATTATTGAAATCATTAATTTATAAATGAAATGATTGTATTACTGTAATTGTGAATAAATGTATGAAATTATATGATAATATTGTTTAATAATTTAATAATAATAATTTAGTATCTTGATCTAGCACACGAGGTTGTCGCCATGTGGGATGTGGACTCAGCAGTCATTGTTCCGATAGTCGTTACGGCGAATGGCCTCATAGCCAAGAGCCTCGATCAACACCTTAAGAGGCTCTCGTTGGATGGCTGGATCAAGGGCTTGATACAAAAAGCAGTACTCCTGGATACGGCACGCATAGTGAGGAGGTTCCTTTCTCTGGAGCCCTGACTGCCGGCGGCTTGGACCTTGTTCCCGATGCCGGTGGGATACTATTCTTTATATTTTTAAATGTTTTTTTTTTTTATATTAGAATATTTAAAAATGTAACTAAATATGTAAAAAAATGTGAATAAAGGAAATAATTTAGTAATAATAAAAACTCAATAATAATAACCTAATAATAACAATTTATTAATAATAATTTAATAATAATAATTTAATTATGCAAAAAATAAAATAAAAAAGTTGTTACTTTTGTGGGTAGGTACCCTTATACCAACACATACATCATATAATTGAGACATTAAGTGTGACCATGTCTAGCTCACGTTGCGCTTTTTATGAGGCACTGCCGTAAGCGTCGTCTAAAAGTGTCTATCTTATTTATTTCTCTAATCGATGGTGGTGGTAAAAGGTAAGCGTTCACAGTTCCGCAACGTACGCATCGGACGGATAAAGTGTAGTGCGTCCACTGTATTTACAGCATTCGGAATGCCAATGCGACTCCTGTTATCGGTAGCGGGTAGCACTGGGCAATGTTGACAAGAGAGGGTAGTCGTCGATATGGATCGGCCCACCCGAGGTTATAAAGGCGGTGGTCATTCGACGAAGCGGGAGCATTCCGTGTTGAACAGCTGAAGAAGTCTGACCTTTTATATCTGATTAGCTTGTCCTTATTTTATGATCTTGTAATAATTGTGTAAAGTAATATACTGTGATCTAGTTAATGTTACTAATATTAACCCAAATACAAGTACTCTCAGTGGTGGAGAGTCTATGTTGGTTTTATTTACTGTGTTTACCTTGCTCGCAATCCTGACATACCGATATTAGCTAAAACTGTAATGATAGAATCACCCCTGAACGATTATATTGTTGTGTCTTTTACATCAGAAGTGGAACAAGAAAAAAACCAGTCCACATTATGATTGTATACCCACATGTAAATATTTTTTTGTAAAAATCCCCTGTAGACGGACTGACAAAAATTATTCGACTGATATTACAATGGTGAGAAGTGTGAGAATGAGAAAATGTGATAAATCCGGTGAGTCACAACCATTTTATTATGTGTGAAGGAATTTTGATGAAGGAAATATAATATGAGAGGTTATTTATTCGTGTAAAATAAATATTAAATGATATCTTTGCTTATTCATGTAAAATAAAAGAGATGTTATCTGTATTTATCCGTGTAAAATAAATGAGATGATATCTGTGTTTATTAGTATAAAATAAATATGATGGTATCTGTATTTATTCGTGGAAAATAAATACGGCATCTGTATTTATTCGTGTAGGAAAATACATTGCAAGTCGTATTAGAGTTTGTGGTGAGATGCAACCAGGGTTGATCTTTGGCACCGCCCGGTTTGGCCAGCCGGGGTTGGCCAAAGGCTTCGCCTGGGGAAAACTGAAACTCTAACGTGGCGAAGCAATTGTTATAGGGCTGGAACCAAGGCGGGATATGCCATGATATGGCTAGATCCAAGGCGGGTGATGCCATGTTGATAAAGCAGGATCCCAGGCGGGTGATGCCAAATGAGTTGGCTAAATCCAAGGCGGGTGATGCTATTAATTGATAAATGAAAATGCAGTGAAAATGAGATTCTGTTTTGAATTAATGTTTTGAAAAAGTTTTGAAAATATTGATATTTGTTTTTATTGGTTTTGTTATAATTCTTGTTGTAGAATGGTGCAAAATAGTTTATTGAAATTAAAAAGTAGTTTGTTATTATTACTTATGGTTTAAAATTTATTTTTTGTAGACGAAAACAGGAAATTGTATTTATTATTGACGATAATTACTATGATGATGACTTCCGTTAAAGATTAATTTGTCAAATTTATTTTTAAATAAGAAATAATTTGACTTATTTTCGTTAAAGATGTGTTTAATATGTATTGTATTGTTGTAAAAAGGTTGTATTATTAGCACATTAAAGAAATGTTATGTAAGTTTACAACATCATGTCAGTTTTGTAATATGAGTTTGTGAATAATTGAGATATTTGATCATGAAAAATTTTAAAGGTTGATACTTGAGTATTATGATTTTGGGAATAATTGAGATAATATTTTAAGTGTTTATAATTATGTACTATGATACTGTGAATAATGATTATAAGATATTTAACCATGAAACAATTAGGATGTTTGTTTTATGATTTTGTGAAGAATTGAGATATTTAAGAATGTAGGATGTTGTGAATAATAATGAGATATTGAATCGTGAATTATTTTAAGGGTTGATATGTACTATGAGTTTGTGAATAATGAGATATTTAATCTTGAAATATTTTAAGTGTTTAACGTACAATGAGTTTGAAGTGTTTATATGCTGGTACAATGAATTGTGAATAATTGAGATATGTAATCATTGAATATTTTAAGTGTTAAATGTACTATGAGTTTGTAAATTATTGAGATATTATGTTGTGATTTTGTGAATAATTAGGTATGAGATTTTTACGAATGAAATATTTTAAGTGTTTATGTATTATGGCTTTGTGAATCGTTGAAATATTTAACCAAGAAATATTTTAAGTGTTTATGTATTATGAATTTGTGAAAAACTATAATGAGATATTTAGCCCTGAAAAATATTGTAAATGTATTTAAATGATTTTATGAATTTGTGTATAATGAGATTGTGTGTTTATGTACCTATTATGATTTATTGAATAACTAAAATTTGATGTTTAACCAAAGTAGAACTGTCTAATAGGCATCTGAGATAGTATTTTATTGTGAAAATGTTGAAATCTAATGTGTGGATGTTTGTAAGTAAGTAAGTTTGATACGAGAAGTTATGAACGAATATAGAACTAGGTTGATACTGAATGAATATCAACTAGTTTAAGTCATGGGTGATGAGCTTGTTGGCCGTCGATGGGATAACAAGCTCTAATCGATTCAAACATTCTTTGGATGCTTTTCATTTTACTTTGGTCAAAGACATGAGTAACATGACGAGGTCAAAGATGAGTGATCAGGTGTGGCCGAGATGTGTACTGTATTATTTGTTTCTGTTTAAGGTCCGAAGGTGTCACTGAAGTTAGGCCTTGATGCACAATCTTGACGATGGGGTTGATGGTGCGTCAACCACCAACCACCAACACACGAGGACGTGTGTTTTGCAGGAGGGCCGTGTTATCGGTAGCGGGTAGCACTGGGCAATGTTGACAAGAGAGGGTAGTCGTCGATATGGATCGGCCCACCCGAGGTTATAAAGGCGGTGGTCATTCGACGAAGCGGGAGCATTCCGTGTTGAACAGCTGAAGAAGTCTGACCTTTTATATCTGATTAGCTTGTCCTTATTTTATGATCTTGTAATAATTGTGTAAAGTAATATACTGTGATCTAGTTAATGTTACTAATATTAACCCAAATACAAGTACTCTCAGTGGTGGAGAGTCTATGTTGGTTTTATTTACTGTGTTTACCTTGCTCGCAATCCTGACATACCGATATTAGCTAAAACTGTAATGATAGAATCACCCCTGAACGATTATATTGTTGTGTCTTTTACACTCCTACGAGCAATCAGCATCCTAATTGCGCAAAACACTCGAAATCGCTATGGCTTTGATTTTAACAGGTCAACAATTTCCACAGCCACGTACCTATGTATTAACAATCCGACTTCTCCACAACTAGGTACCGCGCAATTTATATTGTTGTATTACCAAAATGAAAGTTATTGAAATTACGAGTGTTTTGCGCAATTAAAAAGCTGATTTTTGACAATGTCATTCGGCAATCCGAATGACGTCATCGGCACGCGCAGCATTGACGATGATCCGACGCGCGCGGTCCGTCCGTTGCCGATTAGTGAACGCACTTAGAGAATGAATCATACAAAGAATACTGAAATCCATTGGATGCGATGCGTCTGATGCATACGATGCAGACCTGTGAGCGCTGACTTAATAGAATAGAATATACTTTATTGTACACCAAAATTGTAACACAGCTCCTATACAATATCATACATTGAAGGGTACAATGGCGGTCTTATCTTATCTTTAAAAATTTACTTAAAACAATTTGGTTGAAAGCATCGAATTTATAATTTCTTTCCACACCACTAGCTAATTTCGGTAGAAACCATACAGATCTAGTAATGTGCTAGTAAACGTCCACAAAGGAACATAGTTCTCGCTGAAAACCACAACAAAGGGTTTTGAGCGTGTTTAACACCATAGGCTGCCAGATAGGGGTTTAGAATTCAATAAGCCCATATTAAACGTGTCCTTATTCAAAAAGCATATTACAAGACTAAGGACTGCGTTGACGATAAAGATGTTTGACAATAACTCCTTCTGCACATATGGCTTCCCTGGTACCTCATTAACGTCGTATGCGTATGACTATTAACTAACCTCATTACGATTAACTTTTTTTTCGTTACTCTCAAGATATCTCTATCTTATTATACAGTGATTTTCTTTGTAATGTGTTTTGATGACAATTAACCATGTCAGTTGTTTTTTATAGTTTAGCGTTCTTTTACCTTTTGTAAATGTGAGAGCTTTGTAAACTTGCTAGATGCCTGGATACCTAGTTAATTTGTGACCATATTTTTCATTTTGTTTTTTTGTGTGGTTCCTGCTCTTAAGTGTACTTTGCTCTCTCATAACGCGTGGTGATGCCGCGCAGGATAATTTGTATGTAGCGCGATGCATAGGTACGCGTAACACGACGAAACATGAGCCGCGCAAGATATGCTCATAGTGTCTGCAGCCTTATTGTCCCACTGCTGGTCATGGGCCTCTCCTCAGAATGAAAAGAGTGTAATAGTATCACAGTCCATCACGCCAGCTCTGGTCTGTTTCGGGTTGATCGAGAATTATTTTTTGATGTGCTAATACCGTTAACGCCAGTGGTAATCAAATTCTTTATTCATCATATTTCATCACGGCGCGGCATGAGCTATTCTCGTATAGGACACGAGAGAAGAAGTCTGCATAATTATATAAATTAAATACATTTAAATACTTTTATGTTACTAAAAATACAATTACATAATTGAGGATTTTTTTCCCTGTTGTATTAGAATTCAGTCATCTGTGGAATTTGGGTATACAACGGTAATTTTCTGCCTAACCCCGAAGGGAAAACAAGTAAGGCGAGTTTAAAATACAGGTTCTGAACATACCTGTAGTACCTAATAGGGTTAAAAATCAGTCAAGTTTATGCCGGCAGTGCATACAAAATGGATGCGTCGGTTTTTGGACCTATCCAACGATTTTCAACTTGATTGAGTGCATGAAATTTTTTAGCGTTCCATTTTTTGTGCGGGTGCGTTATTACTAAACTCTCGTGCATTTCGAATACACGCGTACGGTGAATGCATTTTATACATGGCTCAATGACTCATATATTTTCAGTATATAATTTTTATGCGGTTTTGTGGGTGATTTTTTGGTATTCGTTAATTATTTATACACTATCAAATGTCATAAAGCACAAACATAAAGTAGGTACGGATTTCTACTTTAATTTCAACAAACAGCAAGTAAACAAATAATCTTAATTACAAGATACAGTAATTTATAATTAACATCGTATATCACAGTTGTTAATTGGAGCCCCAATTGACACAACTGCGACCTACAATGTTAATTATTTATATCTCTTGCTCAGCACAAACGCAGCGCCGCCGCTTTTTCAGCAGCTTCGTCGAAATTTCCCGTAAACATCCACTGTTCACCAACACTACGTCCACTGTTGACTAGGTCATTGGGAGGCCATTGGTTGCTATAATAAATGGTCAGGAAAATTACCATTATCACCACGCTTGGCAAACGGATGTGCAACCCCAGTTTATTGCTGCCCATCCTCATGACGTAAACATCATCGGCATACTGTTGTAAAACTGCAACAATTTGTTCATACCCACCTATCATTAATCGGTGAAATCGGAACTTGAAATTTACCTATACAGACTGACGCAGTCCACTTCTCACATCACCATCATGCTCAGTACAGAATCCCATGACGAGCCAAGAGTCTCTGACTGGCGAGAGATTTTTAGAATGGATGTTGGATGATTATTCCCCCATCAGTCGGTCGTCAGAGCCTCGTCGATCAGTCGAAAATATACACCCCGTGCATACGAGATTGATGTGTGAGAAATCATAGTAACGTGCGCTCCCTTTAAAACTAGAAATAAAATCTACATAAACAAACAACTAACAAACAATCTAAACAAGAGAACTAGAAGAAAAATCTCAGTATAAACTTACCGCGGATTGTACGCTTCTGCGAAAATAAGCCAAGAGATTCTCTCTATGATGGATTATTTGAAAATATTTTATATTCATGTCCACGTTGAATCAGTATTGTTGTTCATTTTCATTCAGGGCGGCTCCCGAAGGACCCAGGCATGACGTGATTCATTTCCAGACTGCATTATAAATTTGTATCCCATTGTTTCTTTTTCAACAGCCAACTGGTTCAGTTACCTATTGTTGAAGCTAACAAAAGGATTGAGATATGCGATTTTTAAGTGCAGCCGGCGGAATTTTCAACTATTTTAGTGAATGCGGAATAGATTTTTGTGGGAGTGTTCGGTTTACCAGTAAATAAAGTTAGTTTAAATTAATACTTACCATCAAATTTTACGATGACGGGAAGCTTCGTTTTCTGCACCTTCCGTGCACAAGTAACAGGTTCGTTTGCCGCATTGTGATAAACCATTTCATTACCTTTTGGATGTTTTGTTGATAGCATCTAAAATGTTTTAAATACTTCATTTCATGCTCTTGTTTCATAATATAATGTCAGATATAAAACAGCCGTTTCACATAATATTCTATCACCATAAATCAACCTGTGGATCTGTGCCAAAAATAATAAAATTAATAAATACTCACACTTTACGAGGCATTTTCACTAGCTTATGGACTCGTTAACGAATTTAATCTTAAAACACATTTATTGCATAACCATTAATAATAAAACTTAACTAACTCTTTAATAGAATAAAATAAAGGAAATGGCGCGAAGTTCGAAGTGCGGAATTTTAAGCTACTAAAAATAATTACAGAAATAGATTATCCCCTACGTACATGCAATCTTACCCCAGCCGGGCTAACATTATCTCGTCTCGGCACGAGATAATTCGACGACAAAATTATCTCGCACTGTACATGTTACGCCAGCTGCTTTACACTGAAAGACTTGTACCGGCAATGTATTAAACATTTTCCTGCATTGCCATCGGGACAAATCTTTGTATTGGTCACTACTTGCTTCAAGTGTATAAACAATAAAGGAAAATATATCGACTGAAACTTGTACAATACATGTTTTATACCTTGTTGTAAACCACATTGTTGACAAATGTGGATACATGATATTTGTATGTTATTGAATGTAACTTACGGCAATCATGTTTGTGGTCTTAAACGTAGCATAACCCAAAGTAGACAGGAAGCATATAACTAAACTATCATGCTATTGCCGATAGAATATTTTTTACTTAAAAATGTCTTAATAATGCGCAGTCCTGTATTGCCATAGACTTGAGCAATATAACTAAATTATCTTAGAATACATAATATATGTAGTATCCTAACTAATATTATAAATTCGAAAGTAAATTTGTTTGTTTGTTACCTTTTCACGCCTAAACCACTGAACCGATCATCCTGAAATTTTGCATATACCTACGTTATCTGGTGTACAGAAACCGACATAGGGTACCTTTCATTCCGAAATAAAGTACTGTTCCAGAGGAAAACAACAATGACATTCATAGATGGCGCCACGTGTCTTTCGAATCACGATTGAATTATATTATTATATAAACTTTAGTAGTGTGTTAAGAGTTTTTTTGAGCTTAACCGGTTGCGTACCGCCCGTCGTCCCAGGACGACACTTAATTGTCTTATCTATTGTGTCTATAATTACGTTGATTGAGAGTTTAATTAACGCGAGGGAAGCCGCGGGCAAAAGCTAGTACATATATATATGTAGTAGTTAATATATTATAAGCGGGGTAAAACTTGAGTTTATATGTATAACAATACATATTCTACAGTTTCAATCAAAGTGTCATTAGGACTAGACCCAACTGGACCCTTTAAATCCTTCCCTTGAGCACAAAAACATTAACATTATACCTATTCGGACACAAACTACGGCCACACGCATATTACTGGAACAAAATATTTAGGTAATAAACATAAATAACACAATGTGTTATTCTGATTAATGCAGAAAAAAAGTGTTTTTTTTTTTTCAGTCAGTTTTACTTTTATTGCTCTATTTGCGATCCATCACTTTTTATAACTTTATACAAGTACCCTTATCCTAATCCACTATGGTACATACATCAGAAGACGGCGCAAATACTAAAAAGACACCCCGACATAACATTTCCGAAGGTAATTCACCGAAATCAAAGCAGATAATACTTTCGCATCTAACCAATGACCTTCCTATATCGTTAGGTTGGCCTTATTCTTGAGATAATTGCGTTTTATGAAGCAATCCACCCGAGCAATGTCATAAAAATGTTTATTTTATCACGCCTATTCTATTTTAGCGTAATACCTGCGAAAATTCGCGAACGTGAGAAAAGTGTGAAAATTGGAAACCAATGCCGATTTGTAGCCTAATAAACGAGAATATTCTAATAAACTTATGTAATAGAATGTAAAATGAAGTGTAACAATAAAGATGTAATATTATTAAATATAAATATTATTCACAGCATTTCATAAGACTATAATTACACATTAATGTAATCTAAATATCTCGTCTTTACGTCGACTTGTATAGGTTTATTACATTAAAAATGAAAACTTACCACAAAAGCTGGTCAAAGTAATCATGAAGATCTTTTATCCACCAGCTAAAGACAACGAAATATCCGATAACAACGTATTACCAATAAATAACTGATTAATTATTATATGACTATCTGTAGACGACAAGAAACAATTAGCGGGGAGAATGATGCGTGAGAGATTAACAATACGTTGCGATGAATTATTCGTACGTGTGGTTCGGGAGGCATGTCTGATTGCCGAATACAGGCTATATTGTGCCGTTGTGCCAACCCTGCAAGGGACTGACATTAATATATTTTATTGCGCTAGGTAAATGTTATTAACTTTCATATATCTGTGTTTATGGGGTGGGCAGGCCAAACCGCTCCTACACAATACGAAACTGACAGCCAACTATGTTACTCTTGATGTTTAGGATATTGTTTTGGGTTAGCTATGTGCCTAATAATCCCTGACGCTACTAGGTATTTCCTGTATAACTTCTCGAATAGTTTCTCGAAACTTGGAATAGTTGGACGGTACACCTAGAAAGGATTCGGTTACCTAATGTTACTTAACGTCTTGATGCGTGACTCGGGTTCTTTCCTACTTTTGGTAGCCATTGAAGGGTCATTACACTACAATAAAATAAATGTTGTTCTCATTTCCCTTGTACGTACGTAAGCAGTAACATAACGCAGTGTCTGACTGCATCATTAATTTATGCTCTACATGATAGGTGCGAACGTACAGTCGTTCATAACAGTAGTTACCTGAGAATTTATTAATACGTGTAGCTCGGCCATTTTTCCTTCATCGTTTCGCTGTTGTAAATTCACATTAGTATAACTATGAGGTATTTTATTTGCATGTAACACATGAATCACTCTTAGCTCCGACTTTAGCCACTATGTTACATTTTACCGTCGATATACTGCGCGGGGCGAGAGCGGTTGAAACTTCGTTACGTCACCACACTACATCGCAGTAACATAGTCGCAGATTTAATAGCAGTTTGAACAATTCACGCGTGACCGTTTGACCATAAAGTTTGTATGCCCGGTATACTGGAGTTAAGTGTCACATTATAGAATCCTATTGAGTCGCCCCTCAACTTTAGAAACTATGCTTAGTCGGACATTTATATCATGGATAGTTTTATGATTTTTTACTTTCGCCTTTCTAGATTTATTATTTGTGTGTTAGTTAAGTTCGAAATCCTGAAATTATTTACATGCATTACATTGGCTATAAACAGCGTTATTACAGAGATAGATCTACAATCTTTGTACATTTCACCCCTCAATCTTATTTCTCTCAATATTTTATATCAGAAAAATACTAGTAAAACACATATTTTTATTAGATCGTATAACCTATGTCGGCGAGTGTACATGTACACGTACATAAACTCGGGTATAGCTGGGACGAGGGCCGGCCGTGCAATCGTCCTGTTTATTGCCGTCCCCCTCCATATAATACAAAACTAGTATAACAGTCCCATACACAATCCGCCATTGTCCTCGCGATACATGCCAGAAATATATCATTTTACCACTTTACCGTCGCCTTTGAATTCCCGTATTGCCTTATTTCGTTGGCTGGTCTGCATCTTGTTAAGAATACTGCTTGGCTCCGCTCCTAGGAGCTAGTGATGTGTCGCTAGTTAGCTATCTTCATGAAATTTATTTTCAGGCGAAACAGAAATGTCGGTATCTTCGACTGTGCTAACTCGTAATAACATTCAAATTATGTTGCATTATTTGGTGAGCTGTGTAAAATATACGGGATGTCAAAGTATTATGACTGATTTGAGTTTATTTACAGAACAAATAAGAACTGTTAGGTAATTAAGAAAATCAAACGCAATTGATAGAAAATTTAAATTCAATTAGACTCCGACAATCTTATTCCAGTCTTTCTTTAAGCAAACTGCGTCTGGAAATAATAACGTCTGTGGAATTGGTAACGATGAAAGTAATACCACTATAATTCTGTCGCCAAATCGAGCTCGCCGCAATTCGCAGAAATTCCGCACAATCTCGAAATAAATGCGATTAGCAATCCACTTACTATAATTAAGGCCACAATCCCGAGTTGAACGCCGACAAACCTAACTGATCAAGACGAAAAATCCAAAACAATTTCATTCGAGTTCTTCAATTTTATTTAATCCCAGGAAAGTCGCCACGACCTGCGGGGCTCAAGTAATTTCCTAAAGGGGGTGAGGGGCGCGCGCGGCCCCTGCGACGGGAGACGCTTGAAAAACGAGAATTACACCATTCGCTAATTGCAGCAATCAGTTTAATGTAGTCGACGAGACCGAACTGAACGAGATCCGGCCAATGGCCGCCTTATAAACAACTGAGTGTCTTTAAAAAAAAAGTAAATACATTTTTTTGTGCTGGTCGTCCCCTAAAATATGGCTCTGCTTTAACATCTTATTTTCAATTTTACGAATCCTCGAGTCGCTCCTCTCCTTTTAGCGCAATAATTATAAAGACTCCTGATTTGAGAGCAGTACAATTCTGTAGGAGTGTTTTTAAACGATTATTGTTATTGAATGTACTAAAAGCTTTCGATGTTGTTATATAGATATTTGTTTCCCAATTATTTCTTATTGATAATCGATAACAAAGAAATTGCCCGAGAAAATTGGGGGAGAGTTGGATTGATCACAAAATGTATTTTCGATAACCGAGCTTGAAGAAGATAATGACTGCTAGCTTATGGTTCATAAGGTACCTGTTAGAGGAGGCGTGAGGGACAGTTTCCGTAGTGCAATTAGTGAGGTGTGAACACTTTGCGCAGCGTTTGTGTCGCCCCTAATTTCCGCTGCTCCTTTGATACGCAGGACTCAGGAAGTAAATAACTGCACTGACCTGGACTGCCGTTAGCGGAATTAAAAACGGTAGACACCTAGGGTTGCGTTTGTTTGTTCTATTTTTTATTTTATTGTGCTTAGTCGCTTTTGGTCCTAATCACACTTGATGGTAAGCGCAGACGGTCTAAGATGGAGCATACGAATCCAAGTAACAGAGAAATAGAAGGATTTTGCTATACCCCTCTGGCTCACACACGATGGAACACAGTAAACTGCTTAGCGTGACTTTAATGTGAGGGTGTGAGCCAGGCGGACCGTATAGATCCTACCACCAAGCAAAAATCTATTCTTTGGGTCCTTTCCTTATGTTAAAACAAATGTACTTTCTTTATTAGTCGTTAAAGTGAATACACAAGCTTAGTTTTAGTATATACTAAACCTGAAACTAGTTTGTTCAGAATCACTAGGAGAATCGGTTGACATATTTTTTTTTTAACTTTTTGTTTGTTCTTAAATTTCAATTTTGTTTCAATCGTTTTCTACCCATAACAGTTGACGGGAATAGACACCTTGAGGCTTGAGACGGTCCTCTCAGTCAGTTTCCGCGTATTAAACAACCCCTGCATAGCACATCTCAGGCATTTCACACTTTTTTAAGGAACTTAACGCGACGTAAACTAAAGTGTAACTTGGAGATTTATTAAAAAAAACACATATTCAGGCAGTTCTGTTGAAAATCTTGTTGGGGTGTCTCGGTTTTCGTATAAAGTAAAAATAAAGTTGCAGTGTACAGGTTACTCTTGTACTTAATAACCTGTCACTTCATATTGAGATTGTGTTAACTTTTGAGAAAGAGTGCTTTGACCATGTCTGCGTCTCGTCGTGATTTGGAGGCAAATGTTCAGCAATTTAGAAGTTGAAGTTAATAAACCCAATTTAGAAGTTGAATTTTCCCGCTCTCCGTACAGTTGAATTAAGTTCTAACTACAATCTACGTAGGTAACAAAAAAAAGTTAAAGGCAAAGGTAACTACTACGGTGTACATTTACTTCTTTCTTTGCTTCCTGACAGTAATTAGGTGTTGTAACACAATATTCTAGTAGACTTTTAAATTGTGCACACTTGAGGAACGTTTAGTAGTCTTGCACGTTCTTTATAATGGCCGAGCTTTCTAATTATCTTTGAGTTTACAGAATGTCATGCTAGTAAAAAAAATCTGACTCTGAGAGAGCAAAATGTAGGGTACTAGGTAAATTTACGAATACATTCGCTTATAAATATGTAAAGAATCTTTCAAATAGACCGTTTACAAGCTTTTTTGCACCGTCAACACTTTAGTTGTTCGGTTCAAAATTGTCGGTTCAAAAGAGTCGGCAAGAAACTCCAAAAACACTTTTGCTGGTTGCACTTTCGAGTCATGCTTTATTTTTATGTACTGGGGCTACTGTGTGAGTGTGCTGCTCACAAGTGGGCTTATGGTCATCGTGGCCAAGTTGAGCAATTAATGCTGGATAATTATGTTGTACTCAGCTGATTAAATTAAAAACACAGACATCATAGATGTGTGAGGCCTTGTACGGACTAAGCGTTCCAATGTACGCGTAGGTACACAGGAAAGCTTAGTCCGTACCTGCAGCAACGCGTAAACAAAGGGGATGTGAACGCTCAATTAGCCTGTATGCGTATTCAACGTACCTAGATGACGCGTACATTGGAACGCTTAGTCCTTAGAAGGCTTTAGAAACCCTAAGAGCGATTACGCTCTGCATCGGATCCGAATCCGTGAACATACCAATCTAGAGTAAAAATCTCGGACCGAATTCGGATGTTGCTTATGCACTATTCCGATCTCTGATTCAAATTCAAACAATTCAGGGGCCATCTTTGGCATATCAGTTTGGCGTCTGATTTGAATCCAAGTTAATGCGAAAGCGTTCATACAAACAGTACTACGGCTACTTCGGTCCGTCAATTGTTCTTCCGAATTAGAAACTCACGGATGACGGATAGAAATCGGATGACGGATGCGATGTAGTGCGTAAGCTACCATACAAATAGTTCTATGGCTACTTTGGTCCGTCAATTGTTCTTCCGAATTAGAAACTCACGGATGACGGATAGAAATCGGATGACGGATGCCGGATGTAGTGCGTAAACTACCATACAAATAGTTCTATGGCTACTTCGGAACGTATTTTCACGGATTCGGATCAGATGCAGTGCGTAACCGCTGTAAAGCAGTATTTTTAATCAGACGAAGTAAAATGGCAGGGCAACTGTCAAACAACAATGCATCAAAGCATTACTGTCAATCATAAATGGTAGAACATGTCACTTTACTTAGTCTAACAAAAAATACAACTTTACACTATTCCCTAACTATCAGATCAACATAAGAAATAATAGATCAACAAAAAATTTAACATTCAAATCCGTAACGGATGCATAAAATTTCACTTAATCCATTTGTATTAATGCGAGTCCATTAAAGTAGGATGGAGCCAATTACATTTATGGCGAGTTCGCATCGCCAATAAGTAATTACATCTGTCACAGCTGGCAACACTTCTGGCCAGTTAAAAAATTACGCTGATGATTTGGGGTAATAAATTTTCATGATGGCAACACTATCTAACGAAGCGTGGCGCTGGAAGTTTTATTAATAATATTTTTTGTTTTTTCGAGGCCTTGCTGAATTCTGATTAGTCTAATGAGTTTGTTCGTGCCTTTACCACGGATAGTAACCAACTTATAATATGACGATTACCTATAGGAATAGTACCTACTCATTCCTTTTTCAAAAGGAATAGAGTCGAGTCGGATATTGAAATAATAAAGAAGTCAATTTCATGCGTTCACATTTTACTTGATAATACTATAAAAATGTGGTTGCATTGAATCAAAGATTCCCATTTTTAGAATATTCAAGTTTGATCGTATTCTTTTTGAAAAAACTGCGGAACGAATTTTAATGAAAATTTCTAAAAATAGAAAAAATTGTTTTCGGCAGTTGAATATTTCCAATTTGAAGAGGCACTAGGTCATAAATCACACGTCATCGTCCTTGTGGTTGCTATCAAAGAAAGATTAAAGTGTGCATAATTTTGTTCCTTGATGTATTGATTAAAGGAGTAATCTGACAAAAACAGTGGTTCCCAACATTTTAAAAGCAACCCTAAATATTTACGGAGGCCTTAGCCTCTGTAGATGCAGTGGACTGGCGATTGAGATATCGGAAGTTCGAGCCTCAGCCCTTGCACTGACTGGTGTGGACAACTCCCAAAATATGATTATCTTTCTTCCACAAAAAAATAAAAAACATTTTTTTGCAATTATACGAAAAATTCACTGGTACATTAAGCTCAGGCAATTTATGTAGGTACTTGAGGAACGCTGTGATAGGCGCGTTTTATTCGCTCCATTTTGCACGGCCCCATTGACGTTATTATTTGTTCCGCGCAATCCGAATCTCGGCGGGAAACGTCCGCGTAATACGGTCTCTTTTCACAATTTTAATAGTTTATTTCTCTCTGTGACGTCATTTGTATGCATTCGTTTTTATCTGCAGCTTGATAGGGCTTCGCAAGCAGCATAGCATTCATTGCCTTTGAAAAAAAACAAAAAAAAACTACGAAGGTCCCTCTATTCTAAACCCACTATCTCAGAACTAGTGTCTCTGTGTTTTAGCAGTTTTGTAGTCTGTAGGATAGGATTATAAGAAAGCTGTTCTTTTTATAATCTATATAAATAAAAAGAAAAGTCCTGACTGATTGACTGACTCATCAACGCCCAGCCTAAACCCTTGGACCTAGAAAGCTGAAATGTTGCACAGAGGTTCCCTTTATAATGTAGACAAGGAATAAAGAAGGATTTTTCGACAATCAACCCCTATGGTAGTTAAATAGGGGATGAAATTTTGTATGGTAAATCGTCACTTAACGGGTTCAAAATTTCTCGCAAGCGTAGCTGCGGGCAAAAGCTAGTAATGAATATAAATTCATTCTTCTTTAAACACAAAATATTGAAATGTTTTGTATTAGGACATAAATGTTAGGTATGTCCTTAAAATACAGTACCTATTCACAATATGAAAATCCTGTAATATAGAAAGAAATCATTAATTTCAATGTCCTTTTTACTTATCTCAAATTTTAATACTTGCATTATATCCAACTTATTTAAAACATCTTAATCCCAATACCATCACTCTCAATAGTCTTTAACAGATAACCCAGCTATAAATCAACCTTACAGATCATGATTGATTTGTTACCAAGTTAAAATTCGCTATTCTTAACTACATACAGATAAATTTTCGATTCCAAATGCTGAATAGAATCAAGAAAAATAAAAGTTGGGAAAGGAATTGACAGGTGCAGGTTCGTCCGGCGGCGATCGCACGCAACGACCAACTCACACAATTTATTTCACTTTGTGTGTCAGCGAGACTCACTGTGCAACTTATTCGTGTATTTATCATACTGATCCTGGAATAAAAGGGAAATATAGTGGATCAGCTTGTCATTCCACTAGATAGAGTAAGAGTAATATATTACTACAAAGTTGCAAACTATTCTTTATACTTACACAATTTTGATAAACACCATCGCTGCTTCTAGAAGCACTTTCTCTGCCGTTATACAGCATGACTGCTTCGTCGTTTTATATCCGAAAATCATGAACTCTGATCATCATTCTGTACAACTTTTCATCATCATTCAGCCGAAAGACGTCCACTGCTGGCCCCCAAGCATCGCCACAATCAAAGGCCCGTTTTTTTTTTAATCTTCCCCTCTCTAATATTTTTCCTGTATCGTGGTTGCATTTACAGACACAAATCTCACATTACATAAACGCCCAAACCCGAAACAACCATATGTAGGCCACGTATGTAGGTAGCACGACCCGTAGCGCAGAAGCCAATCGCTGAGCCTCCGCACCAAACGTGTGGTCCTGTGCTCCATGTTGGGGGGGTTTGCCATAATCGCCACGCTTGGCAGACGGGTTGGCGATCGCAGTATGGTTGTTACTGTTAGTACTCAGAGAACGCTGCTGCCCATCCTCTAGTGAATCCCTTAGTCGCCTTTTACGACACCCATGGGAAGAGATGGGGTAGTGCTATTCTTTACGTCCAGCACCACACGCAACTTTTATTATAGGGCAAAATCTGATTTGGTGAAAAAAAAAAATTGCTGTTCTATTCAAAATCTTCTATATCTATAAAAGGAGAAGCTGACTGACTGACTGACTGATCTATCAACGCACAGCCTAAACCGCTGGGGTTAGAAACTTGAAATTTTGACAGTAGGTACCTTTTATGACGTAGGCATCCATTAAGAAGGGATTTTTCGAAATTCAACCCCTAAGAGGGTGAAATAGAGGATTTAAGTTTGTATGTAAGTCCGTAATTTTTGTGATAAGAAGCATGAAATTAAATGTTATGGTTTCTGGTTAAAAATAAATGTACACATGTTTAAGCGTTTTTTGGAAAATCTACCCTTAAAGGGGTGAAATAAGTGTTGAAAGTTTGTATGAGAAATCTGGTATTTTTGAAGTAAGAAGCATGAAATTAAATATTTAGGCTTTTGGTGAGAAATAAACAATATACGTGTTTGAGCGTTTTTGGCAAATCTATCCCTAAGGGGGTGAAATGGGTTGTTAACATTTGTATGAAAATCCTTATTCCAGGGGTAATTAACTTGAAATTTGGCATATACACTCTTCAAAATAAATAATAAAAGCCGAACTTTTTGGAATTTATAACTAGGTAGGTAAGTACTACACTTAAAAAGGGGGTAAACGCGGGTTTAGAATTAAACGCAAGCGAAGCTGCGGGCAAAAGCTAAGTAATTAATATTTCTTAACAAAATGTATAGAACAGCAAATTATTTTCACAAATTCAGATTTTGCCTCTTAGTAAAAATTGTATAGAAAGATGAGCAGAGTTCATGGTTTTTGCATGATATGCTGTATTCACTTCTTAAGCAAATTATGCTTCTTCTTCTTCATTCATGTTTTTTTGGCCTGCCTTTTCTTATACCAGGTGTAAGGGACGGTGTACCGAAAACTGAAATAGTAAATTCAGCCTATTATCATTATTCTGAATTGAAAATAAGTGGAAATTTTGTTCGGAATTTTCCGACTTTTCCGATTTTTCTTTTCACAAATTTTACATTTCTCTGCAGTAAAATAAGCAATCCTATTAGGACACACAGCACATAGCAAAAATAAAATGTATTTTTTTATGAATCGGAAAATTCGAAAGATTTCGTTGACATTTTCCACGGATTTTCAACTCAAAATAATGAACTAAGTTCACTTGGCCTACTGTAACATGTCCACCCTTTACACCCAGTTTATTTACCTGTCAAAACACTTATTGAAATACAATAAAACATGTACAAATTAGCAGTTTCCAGTAAATTCGGTAAATTCCGAGAAACAAAACCCACTTTTTTCGATTCAGAATAATGGGCTGAATTCACTGTTTCAGTTTTCGGTACACCGTCCCTTACACCCAGTATAGATATCTACATTCATAACTAATTTTAACTCTTCTTGTTCAAGCAGTTCAACCGGCTCCATGGAACTTTTTTTTTTAACTTTTCTTGTATTGTACCTGAAAAAATAATCATAATATTGAACCGATGGTTTCATTGTCAGTCGAGATTGACATTTTACCCAAGACCAAAATTTATTGTTACGAAAATATTTGGATGAATAGAACCATCTGCCGCCAGTGTCCAAAAATATGCTTGAAAACATCGCAAAGATTTGCTCAGATTAAAATAGAAACAGCTGCTTCACAGAAATAATGAGTAAGTAAAATAATAACAGTGACAGTGCACGAAACTGTAGAAACAATTTATTTCCATTCAGATGCTCAAAATTATCCAGAATTTATATGTGAATAGGGGTCATCCTTTAATTATGCTCCTAACGTTGCAAATGCGTATCCTGTGTATGACGTCATAATGTATCACAGTCAATTTTGCGCATGTCAGATGTGATAATGCATGTGAAACTATTTTCGCCGAATACAGGAGTAGGATTAATGAAGCCTTGGTTTACTCTTCAAAATAGTAGGTACTTACATGTACAGGTGAAACATTCGATAATTTTTTCTAATAAAATTTTCATCAGATTAAATTAATCATGATTAATTTGATTGACATTAAAACATCCAATGTGTGTACGCAGCAGGACCCTACGTTTAATCCGATTGAAAGCTAATTTTTAACGTACGTAGTATTTAGTACCTTCCGAATCGTGTATATAAAAAAATAGTACCTTAATCGTTACAGCGAAATCTTAAATTATTTTCCAGCAGGACCCTCCGCCGTTTGAAGGTCTTCAGACCAATGTTATATGGTCCCGCGTAGCGGTGAATAAGTACCTTAAAAATACCTTAGTTTAATTTTAAAATAATGATTATTTTCTGAGGAATGCACCTGCAAAACTTTTATCATGCCAGCAGGACCCTATTTTGTTTTAACGCTTTCAGCCCAGACACTCATATTTCTTAAAAACATTTTATTAGTACTTTTCAAATAACCTTACGTTTAATTCAAATAGTTTGTATTTTAGCTGAAAATTTGATTTAAAAGTTTTAGTATGTTTTCAGCGAATGAACGTTTTGTTCGGCCGATGTATGAGCTTTCACATTTTTTAGTAAGTTCTGGTGGCGTTAATCAAAGAAAATTTTAAAAATAATCATCAATTTTCTGTATTATCCAGTTAGAATAAAATTAAACATGGCTGTATGTAGTACATCCATGTCATACCTTTGCCTTTCCCGCGGTAACAAAAAAAAAGTTAACAAAAAAAATGCAAGCGGCGCGCTTTACAAACCTTTTTTTATGTTGTTACTTTTCTCTATTCTAACTGGATAATACAGAAAATTGATGATTATTTTAAATTATTAATTCTTTCTTTCTTTGATTAACGCCACCTTATCTACTACTAGCTTTTGCTCGCGGCTTCGCTCCCGTTAATTTACGGATCCCTAATTTTTTGATCCCAAAATATAGCCTATAGCACTCAGGGATAACGTAGCTTCCTATTGGTGAAAGAATTTTTGAAATCGGATGAGTAATTTCGGAGATTACCTCCTACATACAAACAAACAAACAAACAAACAAACAAATTCTACCTCTTTATAATATTAGTATAGAAAAGCTGTGAAAGCTCATACATCGGCCGAACAAAACGTTCATTCGCTGAAAACATACTAAAACCACAGTCTACCTATATCTTACTCCTTACAGTCGGTCAACGTAGAACATTGTCGCAGAGCAATCGTGCGGGGGGTTGCGGGGTGAAGGAGCGGAGGTTATGTCCCGAGTAGCCATACTGCGTACTCGGGACATAAATTCCAGGGCTCGCACTTTTTGATTTCGAATTTGATTGACATCGTTCATAGAAATTATAAGATTAATTATTACTAGAGAATTTTATTATAAAGTCTGTTTACTAATCCAAGATGGCGGCCATGAAAATTTTCATCTAATCATCATGGGTGTTAATTTCATGGTTTTCGGGGTCACTGATGCCGAAAATAACTTCAAAATCCAAATCCAAGATGGCGGCCATGAAAATTAATAAAGTAGTCGTCATGGGTGTCAAATCCAAGGTTTTCTGGGTGCGGATGCCAAAAATGAGGTCAAAATCGAAATCCAAGATGGCGGCAATAAAAATGTCAAATTAGTGGTCATGGGTGTCATTTCCATGGTTTTCGGGGGTACTGATACCGAAAATGAGGTCAAAATCAAAATCCAAGATGGTGGCAATAAAAATGTCAAGTTAGTGGTCATGGGTGTCATTTCCATGGTTTTCGGGGGTACTGATGCCGAAAATGAGGTGAAAATCGAAATCCAAGATGGCGGCAATAAAAATGTCAAATTAGTGGTCATGGGTGTCATTTCCATGGTTTTCGGGGGTACTGATGCCGAAAATGAGGTCAAAATCCATTTCCAAGATGGCAGCTTTTAAAATTTCAATTTAACCATCATGGGTGTCATTTCCATGGTTTTCGGGGATGCTGATGACGAAAATGAGGTCAAAATCTATATTCAAGATGGCGGCCATGAAAATTTTCAAATTAGCCGTGATGGGCGTCAAATCCATGATTTACTGGGACGCTAATTACAAAAACGAGATCCATCCTGAAACTCCAAGATAGGGACCACGTTTTACCTGGCAAATTAAATTTAACTGGTAAATTTTTTTGACCGCCGTATATTGTCGAGGAATACTTAGTCTTTATTTCCAGCATCAGCACCCACGAAAACCATAGAAGTAATAACCATAAATAATAAGTAATTTTCTATGGCTCCTTCCTGGATTTGGGAATCATTTATTACTCTTACCTACCCCCGCATGCGTTAGCCACTGCGACTGTAACCTCGACAAAATTTGTAGTTTTAAATATTGTTAGTAAATTCCAGCACAAGATGGCGAACTTGCGGCTACATACCTTTGCATTATTTTGTCAATCGTCAAAATTACGCATGCGTGGTTTTCTTTTTGCGTGTCACTGTTTCTATAAAACGTTAATTAATTTGGACGTTTGTTTGACAAAGTTTGTGTACTTTGTTTTATGTGACAACCCTATGACAAGTGTTACCAATTTTGACATTTCATAGGACCTGTCAAATGTATGGGCGTTGACCCACTGTATGTAGTAAGTAGGTACACTGTGCTATTACTGTTCCACTGCAAGCCTATTCCAGAAGGAGAAAGGCTTACGCCTTAGTCCACCACGCTGGCCTATTATATTAATATTATAGGATAAATGTTTTCACAAAATAACAAACGAAACTATTGATTATTCTCTCTTTTCAGTTCAATTACTAACGCTTTGTTTTCGATATTTCAATTTTAGATATAGATTTTATACAAAATAAAGTCTATATTAACATCAAAATTAACTTTTGAACTACGAGTAGACAGCTCACAAATGGTTTAATTAACTTTCATCTCTGAAATTCTTTGACCTCAATAGACGGATTATTAAGGTTTTGTTTGTAAACCGTTCTTAATCTAATTGCGTATAGATTGAGTACAACACACCCATGGGTTTAATTTATCGAATATCTAATATAAATTATTCATCGACATTTGCCAATTTGTAGCTGAGCAAACAATTAATAGTTATTGAAATATAAGGTATAAGCAAAATTTTAATCAAACGGAATTTTAATGTTACATCATTATTTGAGTTATGAAAACACGAAAGTTTTGCATGGGTGAGCTCATTGAGACTCTTTTGGGGCACAGTTCAAGTAGAAATGAGAGGCGGAACAATAAAATGCGGATTTTTAAGGCTGTACGGGAACAAATTGCGGCTCCGAACGTTCGCAGCCAGGACGCGAGCTTGCACCCATACCACGGGTACACTAATATAATATTATTAAAAGTCATAAAACATTACAAACAAAATGTAAATATTTAAATTCTTGCTACAGACACGTTAACGCTTAAGAAATGCTTTAGACTAAATTTAGAGAAAATTACGTAAAACAGCTTTTTTGAAAAGCTCTATGCGCTTCTTTACTGAAATCGTACTTTAAAGCATAATCTTAAATGGCATTCAATCATACGAATAGTTAATAAAAATATCTTAAAATTCGTAATATTTTCTAACTAGTTTTGCGATAGCTACTTAGGACCAAATTGTTTTATCTTTCGTCTCAAAAACCATTGTTTCACGTACACATTGATAAATTATTTCATAGCACGATCGCGACTTGATTCAAAGCAAAGTCATTGTTCACTTTCAAAGTAAATTCAAAACTATTTCTCCTAAACAAGACGATGAGAAAAACTTCCAACGGTTGTTTGGAGAGAATTCAATATGAATATAAAAGTTCGATGGTAGAGGCCGTAGCGGTTCATCCCCCCGCGAAGATTTGTTGGTGAGATTTAATTTGAGATACGGTCGCGGCCACACGCCGGCGTCGCCAACTTTTTACGTTACTATACACAGAATTAGCTGCCATTGTATTACTTTAATACTGCTCTCGGCACATTTCGGAGGCCAACAGTTTGATGATATATGGGATGAAACTAGCAAGATTTGCGCGAAACGAAAAGTGAGCTTGTTAAAAGTAGTTTGTGCTGTTTTCATTTTGAATAATTTCAGTGTGAATTTAATTGCTGAATTTTATAGTGACTTGAGAATATTTAATAAAAATATTTCTGGCATAACACCCGTCATAACAAAGAAGTTGTCAGGCTCATATACAATAAAGAAAGTATGATAGATAGGATAGACAAATTTAGTAGGTACTTATAAGTCAAGGTGCTAATAATCCATAACAAATTCCAATTACACACGAGTCAAGTAATTATAATAAAGGATAATTTTAATATAGGTAAGCTAACAATAGCCAGCTATTACTTAGCCAACTTAATTCAACTTATTAATTACTTATCTCATACATGTTAGCGTTATATTCCAACAAAGCGATAATACGCCCTGCGGACAACAACTAGAGGTGACAAATAACTTGGCGAGCTTTATACAAAGTTGTTAAGTTATATGAACACTTGGATACCGAGTCAGATTTCATGGCGGGGTTAGAAATTATGCACTGACTGCCAGATACGAGTGGTTCGATAACATTTGCAGCTAGAAAACGGCGCGACCGGTGTGGCATGTATCATTCATAAGGAAATGCGGCGTCTGGCGTACACCGCGAATATTTCACAGTCGGTTTATCGAAAGAGCAGAGGCGCGTTTAAAGCCTCATAGAGTACGGGCACAGGTGGCTCGAATATCCTCACCAATAGTATGGAGACGTGATCGGAAAACCAAATTGCAATTGGCAACTCGCGACTTCCTCTTCAAATAATGAAATTTGAAATTTATTGTACCGATCGAACTCTTCCTTGTTCTACTGTTCCAATAAATTAGGACGTAGGTAAGTCGGCACGCGAAGAGAATTAAGGGGAAGTTGCCGCGAATCTGTTTTAGTACTTGGCTTAAGTGTGGAATTTTAATTTTGGTAAAGCTCGGCGGTACTGCTTTGTGTATAAACTTGGTTGTGGTTTTAATCGCGATAATGGTGCCTCGTATATGCTTACAGGCCCTATATGATCTTTAATATCTTTGAACAGTTATCTTAGAAAAATAGTATAACACATTATCTATTATTAGCTGGATATCACACAAAATTGTCAACGCTAACACTTTTGAGATTGTAGCTTAGCATATTAAAATAGTTACGTTAATTAACAACTATTTTATTTAATGCAAATTACTTAAACAAAGACTTCAATCCTTTAATAATTGTTACTTCTTTGTTATCTTTGAAGCAAATTCTACTCAATTAGGGATAAGGATAACACTGATTATAAGTTTTAATGATCTAAACAGAGTATTATCAAAGTTAGGACCCGGTATATAATATATCTACAAATATTTTTTGCCTAACCTACTTTCCAGAGATTTTTATCTACATAACTGTGTTGCACTGGAATTGTGACTGCAGCTTCTGCCAGTGATTTTTCTTTACAAGAATCTTCCCGACAATCAACGTTGGCTTTGAATGAAACAGCAATATTTTTTTCTTTTTTTCTCGGGAATCCTGTACTTACTAGCGGAGCTATGCTCAGTCGCTCAGTACTTGGTGCCCAGTGAGGCGGCATAATAACGAAGTACCTATCGATAATATAGTCGGTATACAACTCTAGATTTTCAATCTACAACCGATACAATTTACTTCTGTCACAGCTATTATTTTGTGTTTAGCTGCGGTACTTTTCAATCGTACTTTATTTGACATTTCAATATTAATCTAACTTCTTGTCTGTAACATGTTTTCTTATGAACAACAATGACTGTAAAAACAAAAGAAAACGTACTAAAAGTTTCCTCGGGCGGTAACAGGGAACATACTTTAAAATTATAGCATTCCCGATACACCATCCCGCGTTAAAAGCTTTCGAAGCTATAAAAGTTTTCAGCACTCGTTTTTCTGAAATTATAGCACCTAAATCTAACGAAGTTATATTACTTGAATAGACACATCAAATACTGCGAACGGGAGTGTAAGAATGGATATTAGAGTATATATTTATAATAGACTAGCTTTTCTAATTTGACATTCAATTCGGGTTGTACAAAAAACTCTTAACACACTACTAAAGTTTCTATAATAATATAATTCAATCATGATTTAAAAGACCCGTGGCGCCATCTATGAACGTTATTGGTGTTTTCCTCGGGCACAGTACTTTTTTCGGGATGAAAGATACCTTACGTCCGTTTCTGTACACCTGGAAACGTATATGCAAAACTTCAGGATGATCGGTTCAGTGGTTTAGGCGTGAAAAGGTAACAAACAAACTTACTTTCGCATATATAATATTAGTTAGGAGTTAGGATAGGATACCAAATATTTTTATAGGTACAGATATAATGTTTTTGTAGTTATCAGATGGTGCTTATTAGGTACGGTACTATATTTTTCCAGAAGAACTATTATTATTAATTATAATTGTACTTGTTCTTTGGTCTTTGGTCTTTTAGCCTAATGCTTGACAGATAAAAACTGTTTAAAAAAAAGGTTTGTTTCCTTATTTAAGAATACGGTCGAACACTGACTTCCAACATAATATGTCTGCCTAGTTTGGAAATCAAGGTTTAACAACTAATTTGTACTACCTCTAACAATCATTATGTGTGTTATAGTTTATAGTAAGTACTGTACAAATCTTTTGAGTGAAATAAAGAATTATTATTATTAAATTATGTAGAAGAGATTCAAATACTTAATTATTTATTTTTTATTATAGTTCAACTAATTCGGTTGATTAACATTTAATCATACTGTGCTCATGAAATAATCAAATTATGCTCAATACACATACAACATACCTATACCAAAGTAAATAGGTACATTGTTCAACAACTTTCAGATTCTATATTCCATTTTTTAATTTCTTTTATATTTAATACGCATGTACAATAAACTGTATTGTATTTTGTATTGTAGGTATATAAATAGATACCAATAGTAGGTGGCGTACCTACCTTAATGTCGATATAAGTTTAAATTCTGCTTACCGCCCAAGGGAAAACAAAAAGTATACTTGCAAGTCCAACTGCTACAAAATAAAAAAACACGTACCTCAACGCATTCTATGTCATTCTCTGTTCATGACAACTTAGCTGTAACTTACATTTTGTATCATGTTATTTAGTTTATGTTATTCCCTTTTATTTAAATTATTTTCCTGGCTTTTTAGGATTCCGTAGTCAACTAGGAGCCCTTATAGTTTTGCCATGTCCGTCCGTCTGTCCGTCCGCAGCTTAGCTCAGAGACTCTTAGTACTAGAGAGCTATAATTTGGCATGGGCATACATTTTAATCACTCCGACAAAGTGATACAATAAAATCATGATAACATTTTTTTATGGTAACTACTTCCTGAACACCTAAAGAGGGATGTTTTATTTTTTCTCGTCTACCCCATACTGTGGGGTGTTGTTGGATAGGTCTTTTAAATATATTATGGGTTTTTCGGTACACTTTTTCGATTAGGCGATGCGTTTCTGAAATATTATGCTTTAAAGTGCACATTTTTGTTAGAGTCAGATGCCCCCCCCCCCCCCCTGCCAGCTAAACAGTTAGTTTTAAATATGTGTAAAAATTCACGGTAGTAGTATACACAACGAAGTTAAAACGAAAACTATCACAGTTAAGTAGGCTTTACAAGTTTACGAGTAATAGTCGACCAACCAGAAAAGTAAAAATTTCGTACAAATTCCATTGCAAAATTACTAAACCCTCTTCTTAGTCCGCATTATTGTACAACTACGGAACCTTATTACTGCGCGTGGCCCGACACGTACTTGGCCGATTTTATTGATATGATCTAGTACATAAGTCCAGGGCCCGTACTATGAAGTGTAAACTATTATAGTTCTATCACTGTTCCGTAGCGCAAAAGGAATGTCTATGCGCGATTAATAGCGCCGTTCCTCTCGCGCAACAGAACAATGATAGAACTATCATTAGTTTACACTACATAGTACGGGCCCTCCTCACTAACAATTACTTATCCATAATGGTAGAGGGTCTGGTAATACTGGACGCTCCGTGTAAAAACACAATCCGAGCTTCATTGGCGTCTAACTACAGTGCAACTAGGTTTTAGCAGTAGCTATGAGATGTTCAGTGTATCTCGATGCTTCAGAAATAATTCTCATAATGTGCAGTAGTTTGTAACAAGAGGGATTAGGATTCTTATGGCTCTTGTCGCATTTACGGGAAGTTTACTTAAGGGGCTAAAGTACAGATAATAATAAGCTTTTGTTCTACAACTTTCCTTAAAAGACAAACAGTTTTTGAGAAATAGCTGTTCAAAGATTTCATAAAAATACGCTAAAATCTATCTATCATCAGCTATGATCAGCTTTTTTTACATTTTAGGTCAAATTTCGGATCACGGATTAGTGGCTCCATTTATTTAAATCGAACCTTACGTAATGATGTAAAAAAATAATGTTTCTGTATTAGTTATTAACATTTGCTTTGAAACAGTTATCAGTGATACTTTATGATGCCCGCGGATTAGTACCTAGGTACTCCCCTTCCGACTAACCTTGTATATTTTAAGATAAACTCCAGACGGAATACCTATCTTCATAATAACTATATTTCTCACAACACATTTACAATAAACCAATTCAACATTTTCCCCTACAAAGAAAACCAGGTAAAAACACTACCTACATTAATATAACCCACGAAGGTTACATACAGTAGTTATAATAACTCAACTGAATAACTATATCCCGGCTTCCATTCGCACCGCAACTCTCCGGCTAGCAATAAACGCCTCGAGAAATATTTTCACATCGTTGTGGAAGTTAAAATGAAAGTAACTACACCCTGTAGAGCAATAGGAGCCCCTACACCGGCGACGGATAACGCTGAATATTTCGACGAGTTACATAATTTTATTCATGAACCGCCGCCGATTGCGTATCAGACCTTTTGTAATAGTTTGTATACAATACGTTGATCAGAACGTTGTCTGTTTCTAGTCTATTGTTCTGGTGATGTTAGTTTTTTTTTTCTATTAGGCTGCTTTTATACGGTCCGTTTTTACGCTTAGGTATAGCAACGCGGTCGACGTAGTCGGGAGTGGCCATATGGAACATTTCCCCTCTGTCAACTTGCATAGGCCCCATTGGCCCCATTTGACAGTTCGAGTCAAATGAGGGCTAATTTAGTTTTATTTTTAATGTCTAAATGTCGTATCTACATTGTAGAATGCATATGTTTGAGACTCCCCCCCCCCCGCAAAAAAATACAGACTGTTGCTATAAGGTTTCTACTAGTGATGTGCCGACTATCCGCCCACTTTCGTAGACGGTGATTATTCGGCAAAGAGCGCCGACTATCCGGCTTCTTACTTGACTTCACGGGAATAATTGGTCAAAAAAAAACATACACGAGACTTTCTTATTGACATGATTAATTTGTAATTGAGCTCTTTCACTTTAATGAACAATAACAGTATTGTCTTTTTTTTTTACAAAAACACCCCTCGGACCCGTGAAAAAGCAAAAATCGAGAAATAATGTGAACTAATCAAAACACGGTTGCGACTTTCGCGCGAATTTGCTGTAAACAAATCATCACGGAAATTACCCCCGACACCGTGATCGGCTTGGCCGACTAGTCGGTGCATCTCTAGTTTCTACATAACCGGACAGTTATTGGCGAGACCTGAAGCATCTTCAGCCAATGAGGGGGGTAAAATACTTAACCTAAGCTAAAATTATACTACACTAACATCATGACTACTAGCAACAACAGCAATAAGGGCGACCGGACGTTATATAACTTTAAAAAAGCTGTCTCATTCTTTGTACCCTAGCAAATAAGTTAAGCTTATTTAGTGAGGGCCTATCAACCTATTGGATTTTTCGTTCTAAAACTAAGAAAATTGGCTTTACATAACATATGGGAAACCAAATTGTATTGACGTTTCCCTAGGAAAACATGGAACACCACTCCGCCACCGAAATTAGCTGTGCTGAAATAATTCTATGGCATTTCCACTAAAAGGTTTCGCACGAAAGCACATCACTACGTACGCAAAAATAATAGAAGTAAAATACAGATGAATCTTATATTCGATTTGTAAGTAACGTCACCGACATTGAAGAGAAGAATAATAAATTTTGATTACTTTCTCACGTCCGCAATCGTGATTTGATTTCACAATTTTTCACCGCTCCCCTTCAGAAAATCATGATTAAAATGGAAAACGTTATTACTTTCAATCATGTATTTTTTCTTCGGCCGCGCTTTTCAATGGCGATTAGGAGGCTATTTACAGTCTATCGAAGAAGCTTTTTACTTATTGAATAGATGATACCAATAGATTTTTTTATCACGTAATAAATAAAGAAGATTGGCGGAATAATTTTCTTTTGGAACGAGTGTAGTTGCGTTATTGAGACAGATGTGTTAAACATTGTTTTAGCTGTAATACATATTCAGCCTATTTCTGTCCCACTATTAGGCCTGGGCCTCTTCTCAGAGTGAGAAGAGTTTAGGACTTAGTCCACCATCCTGGTGAGGTGCGGATTGGCGGACTACACACAATATGGAGAACTTTTTTTTTGATGCCTTTTCTTTTGTGCAGGTTTCCTCACGACATTCTACATCACCGTTATATGAATTTGAAAAGTCAGAGGTGTGGGCCGGGTCGAACTCCTGCATGGAAAGCAAGCGTTCAAGGCTAGGCTATCACTGATTTAGCCCTCTAGTTTCAGTAGTTCGGTTGTTTTGTTCGGGGCCGAACTACTGAGACTAATTTTGTCTTTTTAGTTCGGTTATGACGTCAAACCGAACTGTTGAGACTTGTGTTCTGTAGTTCGGTTAATCATTTCAGTATTCTCCGGTCAGTATTCTTATGAAAGCGCCTATTAATTAATAACTACCAAACTATGATTTCAGAGAATATGTTTGATTCTTTTATTTATAATAAAAGCATTTTATGTTTACATCTCTAATCGGACTACCGGTATCTTTTTTAGTATCAACAGTTCTGTTTGACGTCATAACCGAACTAATGAGACAAAATTAGTCTCAGTAGTCCGGTCCCGAACCAAACAACCGAACTACTGAGACTAGAGGGATTCAGCTCTAATAAACTGAAGAAATAACTACCATTACTACAAAAATATCCTTTTTAAGGATTTTTGTATGTGTATTACTACATTTCCCTCGTGTTACGAAAACTAATAAACACGAAGGGCTCGTGGCTAATTTACAACCACGCGGATCCCATGATTTGCAAAGTGCGCTTGCCGCGGTCAGTCCGTGGATGAGTAACCATTCGTTACACATCCCGTAGATCCCAGGTGTCATACGAATACCTATAACAGTTGTTACAGGTAGTCAGAAGCCCGAAAGTCTGACAACTGGTCTAACCTTATGATATTAGCATTGCCCAATAACTGGGTGGTGGAGGTCTGATGCCAGTCATTATCATCATCATTCAGCCGAAAGACGTCCACTACTGGACATAGGCCTCCCCCAAGAAGGGGTTTGCCATAATCGCCACGCTTGGCAGGCGGGTTGGCGATCGCAGTATGGTTGTTAAAGTACTCAGAGAACGCTGCTGCCCATCCTCTAGTGAATCCCTTAGTCGCCTTTTACGACACTCATGGGAAGAGATGGTGGTGTTATTCTTTACGTTCGGCACCACACGGGACTGGCAGTCATTCCGTGTTTAATACTGGTATTCAGTCGCATCTGGTTTGACTGGAAACTGACCCCAACTTATTTGGGAAAAGGCAGGGAAGAACAGAACTCGTGTTACGAAAAACACATTTTCCTGCTGCGTTGTTTACTAGTTACCAAGTAATAAAAAAGTTAGTTTGATAGCAGATTAGAAAGTACGCGAAAGAAGCGAGTTCGGACTGCGGGTTACGTGACTAAATAAATCTGACTCTCGACGTCGACCCGCCTTAAGAACTAAACTTACAAAACTACGTATCGACACCCCTCTCTGGAACATTCAAACTGTTAACACACGAGATACTTATCTAGAATTAAAGGTTAAAACAGATTAACTTGGTAAAACACAAAGAGAAGTTTCGTTTAACTTTCAGCTTTCTAGAAACTACTAAATTGCTTAACGCCTTGCTTAACATATTGCGATTGCATTTGCCCCTTATAAGTATAAATATAACATGGAATACACATTACTTGGCTTTGTACCTATAATAAGCTTTCGCCCCAGGCGTCACTCACAAGGAATTCGTGAAACAAAAAAGTTATTTTTATTCCCCGAGGGTTCTACTTTCAACAAAAATGTATGTGACAATAGACACATTGATGTTCGTTGGTATATTTGTTGTATGATTTCTTGCCGATTTGGGAATGACAGGAAAACAAAGTGACGAGCGTACTTGTGCAAGTTGAATGATTCATATGAGATAAATCGATTAATAACTTAAGTAAGTCTAGGAAACATTTTTTGTCACTTTACTACATTTAAGCCCCTACGCACACGGCGTCGTGTCGTAAGCGTATCTATGCGCGTAGGACGAGAGCAATACGAGCACGTACATATTCAAACAAGTCCGCACACGAAGTGGTGCTGCAGCGAAAATCGTCGAGATTTTTATTATCATTACATTACGATAGTCGTAACGTACGGGCGTAAAAAAGCAAGCGTAAAAAATACTTTTCATGAAAATATAATAACTTTTAAATAATTTCGATATGACCGAAAAAGTGATTGAATTCGTGAAACTGGTTGAAGCGTTCCCTTCTCCTATACAATCATTCATTATGTGAATATTCAAGAAAAGATGTAATACGATACGTCTACGCGACGATTCGTTTGTAGAACTCTGCAGATCTCGTACTCGTTGTGTCACAACGATACGCTTACGGGACGACTACGCTTACGATCCGTGTGCGGAGGGGCTAAATAAGAGTTTTTTTTTATCTTTATTTCATTTGGTCGCGTTTGGCCTTAGTTGAACCTGACTGTTAGCGGAGACAGGGTCTAAGAACATACACAAATCCAAATAACAGAGATATAGAGAGATTCCCCTATACCACTCTGGCTCTCACATACACTAAACGGAACACAGTAAACTGCTTGGACTTTAATGTATGGGTGGTAGCTAGCTAAGCGGACCATATAGATCCTACCACCAAGCTTGCTGGGTTTTGTTGAATCTTACAGCACGCATCTATTCTCAGCGTGCTGTGAGGAAGTTTTACATTCTAGCCCGGGATAACAGTTACCCTAGCGCGATATATTTATCGGTTTTATTCAGTATATGAAGAAAAGAATTAAAGACATATTATGGGGCGGCCAATATGTAGTCAAAAAGCAAGTATGTTAAATTGATAAAATTATTATAACAACGACAATAATAACTAAATAAAATGCATCCGCGACCACCACACCCCGGGTCCCTTATTTATGCAAACCTAACGTTTTAAAAAAGGGACTATTCAGGACTTAATAGTCCCTTTTTTAAAACGTTATATAACGTATATTTTGGTGGAATAACCAAATTCATCATCATCACAAGTAATCCAGAACTATAACGAATCTCAACGCAATAGTTCAGCACCCGGTAATGTACAGCCATTACGTACACCATTAATTTCATTTTAAAAGCTATACAACCTCTTGAACAAAGACTTAATTCCACGTCCAAACGATTTCAAAATTTGTAAGAACACGAAACATTTACAAGTGACATGATTTATGGTTTTTGCTGAAATCAAGATGCTTGAATAAATTCTCGCTCATCAATTTTAATTCAGTATCAACCGTTGTCGACTCGGACCCACTCGTTTGTGAAGATATTCAGAGTACCTACATAGATGGATAATTGAGTATTTTGCTTCCAATGCCGATTTTTCTGAATAAAGCTTTTGTTAATAAATATACCGTGGGCCCGCGGTACCCGAAAGATTTTAACCATCGATTTCGATACCTAATTGGAGAAGAAAAGCTAGGATATAGTTTGTTGACTAAGGCTTAGTTTTCAAGATACCTATTCACAATTTACGGAAATTCACAACTTGAAAAATCTTTAGGGTAACAAGGCTTATGAACGCGGCGTTGCAACTTTTGTCATACCATACCCACCAACCGTATGTCATATTGTCTGGGAGGTTCGTGAAGTGAGAAGTTTCTTATCCACTGACACGATAATTAATAAACGTTGCCAGTTCAACCTAAGATATTGTTCACAAGGAAGTACTTAAAGTTGATTGATTTATTTGATATTAAAATTAGTTAGTTCAAAGTCAAACTCAAAGCATTTATTTCAATTAGACCAATTACAAGCATTTTTGAATTTTCGAGAAAAAGAGAAGTTACTGCCGCGTTCCGAAGTGTAGATTCCAATGGAGAAGAACGGGCAATAAACTCCATGGTTACTCTTTTTCGTCAAATAATTACAAAAATTTGGTTACATTGTGAATAAGAAAATAAATGTGAGAACAATGTAAAGAGTAAATTGACTGAATTGGACTTATGTTGGTATAACATAAATGACTCATAATACCATCAGAAAGACGTGGTTAAAATATTTCGGGTTCCTTGGACCCACGGTGTGTACAGTATGACAGGTTAGTCACTACATCCGAAAACCATAAACTCTGCTCATCATTGTGTACAACTTTTACTATGGGACAAAAACTAAATTCGGGAAAAAATCTGCTGTTCCATACAAAATAATCAATGTTGCTTAACAAAATGTATGGAACTTCAGATTATATTGTACTGAACGATGAGCAGAGTTCATGGTTTTCGGATGTAGAGTGGCTAAGGGTCTCCCCACATTTATCGACGCGGAATCGGCTTAAGCCGAATGCGTATCACCACACTACTCGACTTATCTATACAAACGGCTCGTTTCGCCGGCGTCGCGACGCGTCGTCCGAGCCGAGCCGATGCGAATGGTATTAGTAACACCCTTATTACGTAGACATAAAGGCTTTTTTGACCGGTGTTAGCCGATTCCGCGTCGATAAATGTGGGGAGACCCTAACGCGGCGTCCTACGTGAGCGATCTGGAAGCGATGCGAAGCGGCGCGGCGCGACTCGAAAACAACAAACAGTCGATACCTGCCTATTGAAGATGACGACACGTTTGGTGCAGTGGCTAAGCGATTGGTTTCTGCGCTACGGGTCGTGGGTTCGATTCCCACACGGTACAAAAATTTGTATGGTCTACAGATGGTTGTTTCGAGTCTGGGCATTTATGTATGTGAGATTTGTGTCTGTAAATGCACCCACGATACAAGATAAATCTTATTGTGAGGCAAGGTTTTTTTTTTAAAAAAGATTTCGAAAAGAAGTGGCTTTCGTGACACACGTGAAGTGCGGAAGCGAACGCGATCAGTTGGCTTGATATTTTCTCACAAACTGGATGCGGTGCCGTACAGTGCTACTGAATGGCGGCTGCTCGTGGCGGGCGGTTCGAGAGCTCGTAGGACCAAGCCGCCGCTTCGCACCGCATCGCATTGGATTCGCGTGTCACCGCATCGGATCGCTTCGCAATTCGCGTTCGCTTTGAACCGTCTATGTAAGACGCCTCGTAAACAGTCCAGCTGTATAGCATTGGCGATGTTTTACTCCGGTCAGGTTAAAATAGCGGGCGTTGCAAGAAAATGCATTACCGTATTTACAGTTTTTCGAGAGGCATGTGTTCATCAATGGAACGCTACTTTTAATATGGGATAACAACTAAATTCGGGAAAAAAACTGCCACTCTACTTTGTATGGAACAGTACGCAGTACTGCCACAGTACTGCGTACGTTCCATACAAAATAATCAATGTTTACTAACAAAACGAAAGTATGGAATAACAAATTGTTTTCTTCACGAATTCTGTTATACTCCTGATAGTTGTACAGAATGATGAGCAACGTTCATGGTTTTCGAATGTAAAGCGACAGTCATGCTGTATTAATAATACTAAGTAATATAATTTACATTAATGTACCTACATACCGGCAAAGAAAGGCGTGTTTCTATAGTATTCAAAGCCAGTACGCAGCCACCCGAACTAATCGCGTATACTTCAGAATACACATTTGACGATCAAGCGTTCTAAACTTTTCATCAGTATTCCGCAATAATCGTGTATATTTTAGAATTGATAATTTCAGGCATTCGATTCTAAAACATACTTCTAGTACCATCCAGCACGCAGTGCGTACTAATCGCGTATAATTTTGAATACCCGCGCCACCATGCTCTATTCTAAAGTATACGTCATTATTTGCAGCTTGCCATTTTGTCTCATGCACATCTCTTTCTTTTCTTAGATTTGTTGTTATATTTATCTTTTTCTAAATATTAGCACGTGCCATTGTTTTGGTTAGCAGATTTTTTGTTTTGTTTGGCAAATAAACGATATACCGTTCCACTACAAAATTAATGGTTTGCACTATAATGAATTAAAAACCAATTGTTTTATTGAACGCACGCATTAAACGAATGGTGGAAAGTGATCAGCGAAGCGAATCGTTACTGGCACTCGCCGGCCGCTGCCGAGGGAACGCTCGCTTCGCTCGCTCGGCTCGTGCGTTGAGAGGCCCCACAGTTGTAACCTAACCTAACCTAACCTTTCAGTTATTTTTTGTCACTTTATTTCTTATCGGGGGGGATATTGAAGTTGAAAGTAAACTTTTTAAGTTAGAATTATTAAAATTAAAGTACACTATTAATTTTAAAGCTAAGCCTTTTAAAGTGAAAACTAATATTTTTAAAGATCATTTATGTATGTATATCCCATAAGTTAAGTCTTTCAAGTGTTCAAGTGTAAGTTTAGAGTGTTCCCTAACAAACCCGTTTGAAAAAGTTAAGTCCTTTTTAAATGTAACTGACACTGTATACTTAGTTTTGAATCCGTTTTTATACCCGGACCATTCTAAAGTATACGCGATCAGTACGCAAAATCTATGTATATTTTAGAAAAGAAAGTTTTAATTTTCAGCATTCTAAAATATACGCAACTAGTTATGGATGCGTTCTGGCCTTGTATATTCTAGAAATACGCCAAAGAAAGAGAGGTAAATATCGCTAGCTGTTTTTTTTTGCTGACATAGTTAGAGCATATCAGATTTTCTTTTGCATTTCCAGGAAAAGTAAGAAAGCGACTGCTCTGTTCACTTTCTTTTTAAACTAGCTTCTCTGCGTAAAACACAGCTGTAATGAGTTTACGCAGAAAAGAGAAACCTTTCAAATTATTGAGATAAAACTAGGAAAAGGAAAAAGATTTTGGAAAAGATAATTTATAGTTACTAACTTTATCCTTTAAATATTTATTTTAAAAGTTTTGTTTATACCAGTATTTTTATTGGTGTAACGAGGCTTTACTAAGGCAAGACCGATAGAATAGTGTGTAACGCGATTTTATTTTACTTTTATTATATAAGTTGCGAACATATTTGTCGGAATACAGTGGACTCATACGTGAAAACATCGCATTGATTCCATAAATGGTTCGCTTTTGCATATTCAATACGAAACACTAAACCAGAGGTTCCCAAAGTGGTCCAGGTGGACCCCTCAGGGTTCCACGAGAGACTCGACGGAGGGTCTACGTTGGCGTGACAAAAAGATCTAATCTTCACATTTTGTATGGTAATCTGGTAGAAATGTAGCTGCAAGCGATCCACCGGAACCAGCTAAATTTTGAAAGTGGTCTATGAGAAAAAAAGTCTGGGAACCGCTGCACTAAACCAACAAAACTTCGACGAGCAATTTTCTAAACTCTAATTTGTCAAAAAATCATTAAAATAATTAATTAAATGAATCGATGGTCGTGGTGGCCCGGAGGTTACAGCCCCGCTTGTTAGGCACCGGGTTGCTGGTTCAAATCCAGGCAAGTACCAATGTGACTTTTTCAATTTCATATGTACTTTCTTAGTTAATCTAAGACACCACTGACAAACGGTGAAGGAAAACATCGTGAGGAAACCTGGACTTATGGTCTGAAATCGCCAACCCGCAGTGAGCGTGGTGATCAATGCTCGTTCCTTCTCTGTACGAGAAGAGGCCTTTGCCCAGCAGTGGGACAGTTACAGGCTAATATTTATTTTATTTATTTTAATTAAATGAAAAGCACTCCAATCTGCAAAACAACCAAAATTTAAGGCAATATAATTCTACCAGAATACATAACTAACTTTTAAATTAAATATTTCCGTTAAAATGTTAAACTAATCCAGAGTTCAGACCATCCATACAAAATTAGTGTTGGAGTGGGTTGGTCCACTTAATCACAAAGTTGGTTCACCTCGGGCGAGTTAACTCACCGTGCACCTTTATTTCCTTTTAATCTTAAATTAACTCTGAAACAATTCTAGAGTACCTACATCGAAGGGTAACCGCGTACGTTCGATAACTAAAGTCAGGAAACTAACCAAGAGCTGCTAATAAATGAAGCAAGATCTAAGTTTTGAATCTGTACATTCAAGTAGTAAAATAATGTATCTGTGGTACATTAATGTACCTCAACCTAGACTTTTGCTATTAAAAAACAAAATTATTGTGGTTTAAACATCGAATGTTTTGGTTGCACATACTATAACCACAGTCTACCTATATCTTACTCCTTACAGTCGGTCAACGTAAAACATTGTCGCAGAGCAATCGTGCAGGGGGGTTGCAGGGTGAAGGAGCGGAGGTTATGTCCCGAGTAGCCATACTGCATACTTGGGACACAACCTCCGCCCCTACATAATTTTGACATTTCGTAGGACCTGTCAAATGTATGGGCGTTGACCCACTGTATGTAGTAAGTAGGTACACTATGCTATAACATCATGTTTCCATACAATATTTTATATCTCTATGTAATATACTTTTCGAGTAAACGGTTGTTTACTCAAAAATGTATATACAGACAATTAATGTTAGTGAACACCAACCTAAGGGCCTACTCCACAGCCGTTGATTAACTCATAACTGAGAGATAAATATGGCGATTTGTCAGTTTATCTATTGAAAATCGAATCAGCTTTCGCATGTTTCAGCACGCTTATGCATGCCATAAAATGCTGAAAGCTCGAGCTATAATGCACAGGTAACGTCATCACATAATTATGTGTGTTTAAAAACCATCCAGCCTTTTGCAAATTAATGCGGATTAATGTGATGAGTCCCTTTAGAGTATTTTATTGGTAAAGGCAAATTGAAAATCGGTATTTTTAAATTAAAACTTCCTTCATTAACCGGAGAATTGAACGGAAAATCCCTTTCAATGGACGTTTATACAGGTGGGTCGCGGTAGGATCATTAATTATTGAAAATATGAAAATTGGATTTCATTATTTTTTTATCAAATAACATTCAGCTTTCCTGATTGACTTTTAAATTGCTAGTGGAAAGAAATAACTGATGTTCTGAGTCATTCTGAGTACTGTTTTTATAAACTGTAAAAGGTTTTTAAATCACAAATTGAAAGGTGAGTAGAAGGTAATATTCTAAATCATGTTTTAGGTGCCTGCCTAACGCTATTTTCTTATCCTGACATTGGTACACGGCTCTGCAGATAATTTCAACTGAACAATTCTTAATTTCATGCGTACGACTTTTTAAAGAGCGCGCAGATGGCATTATCGCCAGGACGCCAAATGAGTTGAGCGCAGACGGCGGGAATTGTCTCAATGTATACAGTCGCGAGACGGGTCGGGACGACAACTGAGACAATTTTTTTGTAGAAACTGCTCTTTTCGCCATCCGCAAGATTAGATTCAAGGGGATAAATCTCTCCTTCCCCCCACTTGTGTCGCCCGTTTTGTGTGAAGGCTTTATTCCGGATTATTTATACAGAACATTTCGCTTGCCGGCTTGACATACTGAATAACGCCATCCTTTAATCTCGCAACGTTAGGATAGTCGGCAGTCACCTTCTAACTAGAATCCCTACTCCCATTCGGCTGCGAAAATAAACTGAAAAAAATACGCCAAAAGCTATCTTTTAAGAGGTTTCTAAAAGAGTTTATGGTAAAAGCCCGCTTCACACAGTATTCATTACCAAAATAATTCGCCGGTGCGATGCAAGAACGGTTCGCCGATGTCTGAACTGTGGGTATAAACACAAAATTACATTGAGAACGGCACGTAAGAAGCGAGCAATTCCTGATGTACCATGAAGTTAGATTGGAAAACTTCTCATGCTGCAACGTGCTATTGCTCTGTGCCTGTTCTACTCCAGTTCTCATATTATTACCGTAACTAGTAAGCAATACCTATTTGTTAAACATTGCACTGTAAATCTGTAGACAACAAAGTATAAAATCGTATTTTCGTAATTTAAATGCACTTGGATTCGATTCACATTTAAACATACTTAAGATAAAATGATAATAAGAAAGAATATAAGTGGATAGTTAATTATAATGCCAATCTTTATATTCTGAAGGTCTCATTTAATCATTATTAATACCTATATAAATTTTAAATTTTTAAATATTTTCTTAAGGTTATTATTATACTTTAACCGTTAACATCCCGACCGACGGCCCGGGTCGTCAGTGCCATTGTTTATCTATTGTGTCTATAATTACAGTACTTGAGTAATTAAAATGTATCAATTTACACATATGTGAGCAAGCAGACCAAAATATAAAATCTCAATTCCACTATGAGTAAAAATAAAGCAGAAAACAGCATTATTTTCAGAAGAATCATTGTACAAAAGTCTACTAGAATTACCGGGGAACAGAAGCCATTGGAGCAACGGTCGAACCATCCAAACGGATAAGGTTACCGTTCTTACCAACGGAACTCTAAGATTTTCATTTAAAACTCATGTAGAAAATATTATAATCCAGCTATTCTAAATTTTTCCCGTAGGTAATATTGCTTCTAGGCGTTTGTCGTAAACAGAGGCTTTGTTGCAGCAATTTCCACGATACCACATTTCTGCGAGATTAAATTCGTAATACGGCTTCCGTTTGGCTCTGCTTCGTATTCAGTGCGCCTACTACAGGAATTTGCGTAAACGTTAACAGATATCGAGTTCTCTCAACGAACCACATGCATCTCGATATCACCACCGTGAAACTACAGACTGCATGCAGTGGTCCTTTGATATTGGCTGACCTTTGACATTTCCACTAGGTTCTCACATGATAAAGTTAATAAATGTAAACGATTCTGCATTTGCAATCAAAGCCTGCCCCGAAAATTCCTCGCATGGTTCGCACGGAAGCATTTTTGTAAGGGGTTAGATACTTTTATGTAATTGGACTGTGACAATGTGTTTGTAGTTTCGTTCTGTAAAACGAATAGCATTTAATGCCTACCTGAAAGTATCGTTAACATTAGATCTACACTAGATTAAACACATTAGTGGCCACAAAATCTTTATTGCTGAGCCATTTTAACGAACATTCGTTCTTGAATGCCGTTTTCATAGCCTCACGTACGCTCCATAAAAATATAAACTTCACACATTGTATCAATACGAACAAAATTACATTTCAGCACGTTGAGATAATACTTTTTAAAACCGCTATTTTTGTTCCTAAAGCCGTTCGATCACATTATTATAAAGCGTAAAAGATTATTTCAAGAAAGATAATAATCTCTAATGAATATGTTAACAAGGCTGAATAATGTGAACAAGATCGACAATGTACTAGAACTTACAGAAATTCAAATTTAGTAAAATTAACTTTAATCGCGAACGATCAATTGAACGATTGGAACAACTGATCGTTCCTTTGCACAAATAAAAAAGGTAAAAATGGCGCACACTGAAGCAAATGACAGTTTAATAAAGACACAAATTTAATAACGAGAATTCTTGAAATATTCCCATCATTAATTTGCATTTCGGCGCTATTTTATTTGCGTTTGTTTAATTGTTATTAATAGTCGTACGTAGTAGGGGTCTTGGGGAAAATGGGATCTTTTTCAGAATGGCTTATTTGTCAATGTCAGAGCGGCAGTGACGCTTGCGTCTGTTTCTGATAGCCTCGTTGTTTCGTTTTATTGGTTAGGCACGTTTTCTTTGTGACTGACGTATGTATGTAGGACATAATTATTTACGGAATGGGAGATCGGGAGAACAGTGATTGAACTTCAGTTTATTAATTGCGCTACTCTAGTCTAAGTAATTCGATTGTATTGTAGAATTCTCTTATAAAGTATAGAAATGATTTCTTTTACCCATTATGTGTACTTAACTTTTTTTAGCTTAAAGATACCATAAATAATAGAATAGAAGAATAGCATGACTGGTTTACCTACATCATAAAACCATAAAGTCTGCTCATCATTCTGTCCAACTTTTATTATGGAACATTCATGAAAAATCTGCTGTTGCCATACATTTTGTTAAGCAACATTGTTTGGGTATTTGTATGGAAAAGCAGATTTCTTTTTCTCGAATTTAGCGTTTGTCCCAAAGTAAAAGTTATACAGAATTATGAGCAGAGTTCATAGTTTTCAGATGTAAAGTGGCTAACCAATCATGCTGTATATATGATGATAGCGTTGATTAATGTTTTATTTACGCCAAAAATAAAACGTAAACCAATAGTTGGAAACATTTTTTATGCCTACATACAACTTACTTCGTACATAAACGGACATACAGGAACGGACAGATTGGATTAGGGTTCCACAGGTAGAACGTATCGACGTCCTCAGCTCAGGTGAAATCGAGACGTTTGGGTAGAGGAGGCCGGCCGATATTGTGGGCTAAGAGCACTTCTACTCAAGAATTTGAGCAAAGCGACCTCGCCTTCCAAGATATCGGTTACACTATACACACCACTATTATGCTCACCCGACCGGAACTTGGAACGAAAATAAGCGACACATCAATATTGCATAGGTACAGCTACAGGGTATGATCACAAAAGTATTGCAAAATATATTAATAGTAAAACCGTATGCAAATTATTGGCAAATACATGCATTCGAAAGTATGTCGACATGCATCTTGCTTCTTGTCAGCTTGTGTAGTGCACAAACACCAGCTATTTGTCATTTTATTAGTCTTGCTCCGCAATATTCTGCGAAATAACTCTGTAGTCGAGGCGAGATTGCTTCCCAGTTTACTGCCCCGACTTGAGACAGGGAAGTGAGAAAAAGTTGTAAATTTGCCGCCGAATTGGACGTTTATACAACTCGACTGACCTCAAACGCCTTAACCGCTTTCGTTACGGATCTAGCAAAAATTTAACCCAATTGGATGGTTCTACCGATAGTTTTAATAACGACTCGTAGTTACGAAACGGGAACTATGAAACTATAATTTAGGTTATGCATGTTACATTTCGCGTATATTCTTTGATGGGAAAATCTTCGCTTTATTAGCGCGATCCGCACGTGATAATTATGTTACAAACAACAATTCCTAGACAACGGCCCGCGCCAAATGTTATTCCACAACTACCCTCAAGTTCACGGGGTGTGGAAAGGCAACAATGGCCGGACTTCCTTCAAAAGTGTTTTTTTGTATTTCGCCCGGTTTAATTACATTGCATTTTTTCCAAACTTCCCTCTGTTAGGAGCAAGCATTGTTGACAGTGGAAAAATTCCCACGGACTCTTACCTAGTTTTTATTTTAACCTACATTGAATTGCAAAGTTTTCGTGCTGTGTTAGTGTCGATAGAGTCTGTTTCTTGGTCTTATACGACGGTAAGTAACTTACTTACCACCAACTTTTTATTTATAAATGGATTGCTGTTTAGACTTCCGTGGTTAGTAAAAAGTTGTCAATAATAAACGGGAAAATTTCCAAAGAATTTATCAAAACTTTAACTTTCAAGTATAGTATCTCTTTGAAATAGTAATATGAAAGAGATAAAATAATGCTGTAGTAAACCGCGTAAGTGTCTAGAGTACATCTGATTCTTTTCTTGATCAAATATGTCACAAAATGCTCTGCTCCCTACTCTTAAAATTTCATATTTGATTGACGTACTTACCTACTACATAAAAAACCGGCTAAGTACGTATCAGACCACACACAGTGTAGTGTCCCGTAGCATTTACTAAGTAGCAAGAGATATTTTTTTTATATTTTACACTGATACTGCGTAATGCAAAATTCTTTTTGCGGTTAATAAACTCAAAATAACATTCCAGTGATAATACAGTACTTAATTGGTTTTTTTTTAGTTTCCTTTTGTACGCTACACGCTTATTTTTTCAGATTTTTTGTTGACGCGGTTCGATAGTTACCTACAGGTGACACACACATTGTTGACGAATTTCAGAGCTCATATTTCACCAAATATTCACCTAAACAAAAAAAATCTTAAAAACCTTAAAAAACATTTTTAAATGCCTGTCCAACGAAAACTAAAAAGAGAAGGAGAACGAGGAGTGAGGGATGAAAAAATTTTTCATGCATCTTTTTCAAGCACGGAGTGGCCTCTAATAAAAAAATTTCGCACTCTTCGCGCTTTTATTGTGGTTCACAGAAGACACTTCCCTACCAAATTTCAAACATGTAGTTCCAATATTCTCCAAGTAAAATGGCCGTGACAAACGGACGGACGGACGGACATCAAGAAACAGATAAGATAAGAAGGATAGTTTGTTTACGGAGCCCTAAAAACTGACTTGCCAATATTGACAAGTATATTCTCGCTAGAGTAAATAGTATTATGTAAGTATATCTCATCAAAAACACTATATATTAAGATATAATTTTCTTTATTTGTAAATATTTGTATTTGTAATTATGAAATTTTAATTAAAGTAAAATTTAAAGGCCATAAGCCAAAGGACATATCCTGTAAAAATTTCTTTATAAAGATACAGCTCTATGACAAACAGATGGACGGACAGACGGCGTTGGCTTTCTGATAGGGTCCTTGCTGGCACCCTTTAGGTACGGATCCCTAAAAAAGGGAACCAGCACGTCTCACGTTCACCGCCCCGTAACTCAATCATAAGTCATAAATATAAATTTCAATTCACATTAATATCTTTCTGTAGTAATAAAAACTGCGCTACAAATTATTATCCGTACCGTGGCCATTAGCAAATTGTGTAATTTTCCTTTTTCAAGTTCTGTTGGCCCGGACAAAATTACTTTGGCCTCGCAACCCGCCATTTAACGAAGAAATGATGAAAATTGACTGTAATAATTACATGAATCAAATTATTCCTTGACTTGTTACTGTGTAGGTACAATGCAAGTTATGTTTTGTAAGTTAGGAGAATTTATTGTCTCATTAAAAAGTATGACAAAGTTTTTTAATTGTAATTAGCGCTGTAAATAACGTCTGCGAAGGATTGCATCTTATTTTTGACATTGTGTTTTAAGTATTTTCATGTTTTTATTTTGTTTTTTGTGAGCCAGAACCATTTTTCACAAAAATTGAAACGAATCACGTCGAATTGATAATATCCGTATTGCACGCCATTCCTCAATTCTCAAGTATGATGGGGAAGAGCTTCCAAAAAGAGGCCCATAACTTGTTGCGACGCCTGTAAAACGTGATGAAAAGCGACAGATCTGGACCGGAGCCAGTGCACGGCGGTCATTCCATTTTCTTTGCCAGCCATCGAAACTTTTCCAATGCTTTGATTACTACCATACTACACAATACACATAAAATGTTGTTTGAATTTTTTTGAGTTTTTTAGAATTTAAGCTTGTTGTAACGTTTAATGGAGGTTCAATGTTTTCTTGTATTTGATTATAAATAGAAGAAGCGATTTATTTGAAAAAAAAAAAAACATTATCTGGAACATTTCTATACAAGGTGTAACATAAATAACGCACGACCTCTTAAGGGATCACTGTACTCATCACTATGAACAACTTTTACTATGGGACCAAACATGAAATCGCGAAAAAAAAACAGCTGTTCCCTACATTTTGACGAGTTATGCGAACATAAATGCAGGGAACAGCTGTTTTTTTTCGCGATTTCATTTTTTGTCCCATAGTAAAAGTTTTCCATAATGATGAGTACAGTGATCCCTTATGAGGTTGTGCGTTATTTATGTTACACCTTGTATATTTTATTTTATCACAGTAGACAGACGGAACTTTGTACAAACCTGAGAGGGCTGCAAAACAATAAAGTTCTCAATGGTGCATGTAGTTCGCCAATCTGTACTGTCACAGAAGAGGCCCGTGCCCAGCAGTGGGACAGTAATGGGCTGAATATGCTAGACAGATGAACGAAGTAGACCCTTTTTAGTTTATATCATACAAACACATTAATTCCATATAGTTACACCACATTCTGTTTCTTTGTTTACTAAAAAAGATTTTAATAGACTTGTGTACATGTATATAAAACACAATGTGGCTTTCAAAAGCATTATACCAAAGCGAGCAAAAGCAGTTTGACAATAGGAGCAAAGGAATTCATATTTGCTACTGTTCCCTCTCACGGGCACGGAATTTAAATGAACTTTGGCCAACAACAATGACACTAGAGACTTTTGTTCCATGAACAATACATTTTACCGGTAGAATTAAAAACTGCGGACAAAAGAGTACAAATTCATAATGCAGCCGCAGCCGGGCGGCGATTACGTGCAGCGTTCCGTCATTCTGTGCTTACAGGAATAAACCTAAAACAATTTGTATTAAACCTTGTTAACTGTGCTAAATACTAAGGTCGTGAACATCAGTCATATTTTTTTTAATAAATACTAGTAAGTTGGGGCGTCTAATGTAAGCCAAATATGATATGAAATACTTGCTAATTTAATACCTATTTCTTGCCCTTTTGACTTTGATCTTTCCCACGTATAAATGAGGTGGAATTTCTAAGAAGACGTCATCCATCTTTTGCACGTAGTTCGTGGGAAATACACAGAAATATAATGATGATTTAAGAATATTCCTTATTATAATAGTAGAGACGTTAATAGGCTTTCAAAAAACAAATGCTGTAGCTTGTGCAATAAAAACAAGATGAAATAACAAGGAACGTCCACAAAGCGATTGGTTCCGTAGACAGACGAGCCGACGACAGCCCCTTATCAGATGGAACATGTTATTTGTCTTGAGGAAAATACAAAAGTCAGCCAAATGCCTTCGCCCGGACAGCCCAAAGCTGGCGAACTGTTTAGGAATACAAAATGTCTTGGATCCAATAAAAATGCACGCCAAACGCTACTTAACGTAAACACTGTCCAAAATATAGAGCCGCGATGAAATATATTATACAACAAAGTAATTTCAGAAGGCAGCCGTAAAAATGGAGGTTTAATTTGGACAATATTATTCCTGTAGGTTTTGTATGTCGGACACACAATAGAGGCTTCTTTTTCCTTCTTGTTTAAAAGGATACCTGTTATTCATGCGTTGTGTTTATTCACATAATTAAAGTTTACATAATTTTCACCGCTGAATATGGACATTATACATCGGATTATCTTGTAAGGATAATGCCATTTTGACCACGGTTGGCAGGTTTCGTTAACGCAATGTTATTTTGTCAAAGCGGGTTCGGTATCACCCGATATAGACCCTTAGCCGCCCTAATGTCACCTGCGGGTCAGACGTCAGTGACAGGTGACCTATTTGTAGACCAGGGGACCTCACGGAACACATTTTTATTTATATTTATCAACGCAGGATTTCTCCACATTGTTAGATGTCTACATTGCAATGTTATTATATTATATTATCACGATATTTGGATCGCGAACCTGGATATGTTACATTATATCCAGGAAGGAATTATCCTGGAAAGATTTTGATTTCAAAAATGTAACCATGGAGTTTCTTGCGGGCTCTTCTCCATAGGAAACGACAAATTGGAACCGTGCACCTAAATTCGATTTTCATAAGTGCTTTTCATGGTTTAAGAGAAAAAAAAAAGATTCTGATTTTGGATAGTGATATTTATTTATTGCGCGTTTAATCTATCAATATACTGATCTGAACGCTCAATAAAGATCACGATCCAGGATCGCGATCCAAATATACTGATAAAATATTGTAAGTGTAACATTCGCCTTAGAATTCTTTACATTTCTTCACTGAAATTATGTTTTGTTAGTTCCACGAAGGAAATGCGAGCTCCTTTGAAATTCAACTCTTGACATCTTTGGATCCGTGTTCACTTGAAACTTGTGCTATTCGTGTCCAGATGTTGGGTGTACTTCTACACAATAGTTACTTTAAACTGTAAACAAAGTAAAATCGATAGTTAACTTCACACGAAGGTCTCTTAGAGAGATGTTTGGAGATTGTATGCATGAGTGTGTGCTATCATGTACATGTGTGTGTACTGCCACAGTTTTGTCTCACATGGGGTAAGTAGAAATCCATGTCTCATCGAATCGCTTGAGGCTATTTAAAACAACTCTTACTCGTCCATTGCCTTAGTATCAGAACCCATTTCCTTATTTAGATTCGCCGTCATAATAAGCCACACAATCTTCATTCTAAAAATATAAGAATATGTTTAACGCGTGAAATATTCGCTAAACAAAACACCCACAACACTCACTTGTATAAACACCGGCTAATAAAATCAACTAGAGACCAAATAAGAAGCTAATCTAAGTAAATTATGACGCCATGTATCGAACGTTCAGAGGACCCTCGACACTCCTATGCTTTTCATATGTAAAACAGGTAGTATAGTTATTATCTGCGTTTTCGCAGTCACATTACTTCGCTCAGAGAACAGACTCTTATCTCAGAGGCTATGGCTTGTTTATCGTCCGACTCCCATTTATGAGTTCGTTATTTCCCTATTCTTACGACATAAAAATGTCGTCCAAGAGAATAACTTGAGCTTTTATCTGCGTACGTACGTTGATAAGGGAAAATAATGAGAAGACTTATACGGATCGATTCCGATTAAGTTGTTGTTGTGGTCCAGTTAATAAAGTCTGATGTGACATTTCGTGGTGAGATTGTAATCAGAAAAGTATTTTTTCGGAATTGTATGTTCCAGATTTGGCTTAGCTCGTCGCATATCGTAAACTTCGTCTTCTCTGTTTCCAATGTTTCCATTTACATATTTGGGGATGTTTCACGGTCGAGTTCATAGTCGGCAGATGAAATCTTTGATAATTTCGTATGAAATGGATTTCAGGCATATCCATTCACGTACACTTATCCAGCCGTCGTCGTCGTAAAATTATATTACGGCAAATATTCACGATAAATCTAAAGAGATTTTGCTGTATATGAAGTTTTTGCTACATTACATTATTAACATAAAACATTTTTTTCTGAATTACGAAGATAGCATAATACGTATTTAGTAAACCTAATTTATTTGCGGTTACAAATAAAAACATACCTTGTAGAAATGGGTAAAACAGCCTATTTCGTATCGTTCATCCGGCTGACCTGTTTCTAGCGGGGCTCGCGTGGTCTTATTATATTTTATGAAGCTCCCTTGCATGCCTGAGGGGATTTGTAATGTTCGCCACTCGGCGACAATGTCGCTGGATCTTATTACCACCTTTCTACATAACCCTCTACTGTTATTATTTATGTTCATATATGTTGTGATTTGTATACACATATTGAGGAAAAGTGTTTATTTCTGTACGTGCCAAGATGCTGTTCTTTTTGTTATTATTACATTAAGTTACGATATCTTATATTACCAACACTAATTATGTTTGAATTAGTGAGTTTTTAGACATTATATTATGTAAGATTGTGGACATTGCACTCATTCATTTTAGACAGATATAATATAAATGAATGAGTTGTCATACAATGTAATGTTACGAAAAAGATTTGCTGATATAAGGCCTCTGCCTCGAATTTTGCGGGCAGCGGGGCGGCGGCGGCGGCGGCGCGGGAGCGGCAGGATCTTATGCGTAAAATCAAATGGACCGGTTCTCGAAAACAGCGGCGTGGCAGCGGCGCGGGGGCGGGCAACGAGCGGTGCACTCCAGTCAAGCGGTGACCGCCCGCGTTGCGCGTCTGCATTGTAGTATAGTGTTGTACATTTTTTTTGTGACGTATCAAAATGTCCTCGGACGTGCAAGAGCAAATTATTTCGGCAATCTTTGAGAGGACACCCATATGGAACAGCAAAGATGCGAACCATAAAAATAGAAGAATAATTAACCAATTATGGGAAGAAATAAAAAACGAACTGAATATTGAAGGTAAATATAAAAATCATTTATTATGTCAAATACAATATTTATTATGTTTTACAAATTAATTTCCCTATAGTAGGGATCCACTTCTTCTTTTGCCCACAATAAATCGAGCTTTAGGAATAAATTTGAATCAAAAAGATGTTGTCGCCGTTTTTCAGACATTTCGTTCGCGAATAAAAACAAATATCTCGACAACACAACCACGAACACAACACTACACCGCTATAGTGCCGCGCGATCTGCCCGCTGGTTTGGAGAACAGGTATGCGTTGCCCGCCCCGCTGCCGCGCCGCCGCCGCCGCTGCCCCGCTGCCCGCAAAATTCGAGGCAGAGGCCTTATGTGTGTGATAATACTGCTACAAAGCTACGACATACTATTTTCAAATTATTTTGGGCAATATTAATTGTAGTCAAAAAGATAATCATAGTAATAGGTACCATAGGTAGGTACTATAGATGGTTAGGTAATGATTATTTTCTTAATGTAAGCTTTGATTGCATTTAATAACACCATTCGAAGTGATAGACCGTCTACTCGAATGCAGTGGAGAAAGAAACAATAATTGTCTACCTACAGGAAAGTCTCTTCCATAGTTTTTTTTTTTTACTTTATTTCCTTTGGCTCTTCTGACTAGGGCCTAGTCACACCTGATTGTAACGCAGACACATATATATTTATCACATACATCATTGATATCATTGAAATTACTATTTTTATTATCACATACATCATTGATATCATTGAAATTACTATTTTTATTTTTTTGACATTCTAAATTATTTATTGATAATTTATTATTGAATTATTTTTATATTTTTGTTTGACATTTTGTCGACTATTATTATTAATATGTCGCTTGTTTTTTATTTATTATTTTATATTTCAATTAATTGTGAATGTGAGTACCATGTAGGCTAGTTTTTATACACGAATTTTATAAAATTGTTTGGCCAGTTTTGAGTATTTTTGTGACCTACGCAAATGTCCGGCTGATTGGTGTCGTCGTGCGTCGGGTCGTTGAGCTCCCGATAATAAGGTTGAGCTACACGATGGCTGATGCATGCGTGCCGTCAGTTAGGACAGGTCAACTCAAACCTGCTATGGCTCTTTCCTCAAAAGGCCATTCCAGACGTTGCCCTACATTGTTACACTCACATAGTTTTATACTACAATGTCTGGACTTTAAAAGAGACGTTGACCTCTGAGTTTGTTTCGGTTTTTCTTCTCAGAGCTAGTCAGATAGGAAATACCGGTGCCATCTAGTCTTAAAAAAAAAACATTACATTGACTTGTAAAAGTATCTGTAACAGATTTATTTACAGAAATAAATATCATTTCATTTCATCATTTCATTTCATTTCATTTCGACAGGGTCTCAGATGGTGCAAACAGGGTCTCAGAAGGAGCCCACGAATCCAAGTAACTGAGAAATAGAGGAATTCCTCTTTACCCCTCTGGCTCTCACATAAACACGGTGGAGCACAGTAAACTGCTTGGCACCAGACTTTAATGTGTGGTTGGTGGTTCCCCTTTGAAAGTTCGACAATTTATAAACAAATTTTCAGGCAACAAGCAACGAACTGCAAATTTATCATTTCACAAATCAACATTCCATATAAAAATGTTTCACAAACTTTACGTCTCATAAAGTAATGCTTTCATATATTGTCATTAAAACGTTACATTAGTAAATATTTCCTCACACAAACACGTTAAATCGACAAAGATCTATTCATCATGTTTTCTTTATGTGTACTTGGCCTATAAGATATTAGACAGTTTAATCATATGGGTATAGTATTTTTTTTAAATTTCATTCTTATACTTTTTCTTTAATGATAGGCCAAAGAAATGATGGATGGATTGTATGAAGGATGATAGATATGGGTAAGAAAGGAGTGAGTACTGAGGTAGGTCTTTGATTTAAATCCGACTCAGCGCACCTCGACTGCACGTGGTCAGGCTCTGTCCTACCCCTAGAGTTTTATTTAAAAGCGTGGAGCCAGAAGCTCGCTAAGGAGGTCCTACGTGGAACGAGTGCACGAAGCCAAAGCATAGTCGAGTGTGCTAGCGAAGCGAAGAGGCGACAAAGCGAGTCTTCTGGCGAAGCATACTCAGAAACACTTGCATGCTTTCTTGCTTGCTTGCATGAACCATGCTTGCTTGCTCGCTTGCTTGCTCGCTTGCTTGTTTGTGCAGATTCTGTTAAAGCTACACTTATGGTAGGGTAATGTGTTCGAAACAAATTTGTTGTGCAGTTGCGAAAATTATTATATTTTAAAAAGTATTATAGGTATTTAATAAAAAAAATAGCAAATATAAATTTTATTAAACAAAAAATATGTATCGTATTTTGGTCTAATTAATTATTTGTAAAGCATTATTTTTACTTTCTGTGAAATGTCGACATGTCAGTTTATCTTTTAAAATAAAATAATGCATTTTCAAGATGGCTGCTTATCATTGAATGTTTGTGTATTGATGTCATTGTTAAAGCAATAGTTTGTGAAATGAAACGTTGACAAATGTTGTGAATTTTCCCGTGTGGAATTTCTCAGTAGCAGCCCGGATTCTGGATTTATGCCTACTTGATGGTAATAAGCTCGCCCCATGGGACTTAAACTTAACTGCAAAATGAAGATGTATTAGGTATACACCTCTGCCCAACCCTTTGGGGAATACAGGCGTGATGTTATAATAACTTAAAATAATATATCTCTGGTCTCTAACTGGTCTAACACAACAGAACCACCGCGTGTCTTGGACACCTCTCAGATACTACCCTGGTCCAGCTTTCGTCATCCCAATGTATTTTCCTGTCCGTACCCCCCTAACCTTAAAATCCCTTAAACCAATGTAGAACCTCCTAACATTAACTGGTGCCTAAAGCCCAAAACACGTAATCAAATTACGTGTGAATGACACAAGATACGTCTATACATCTCAACTTTACAAATTACATTTTACAGCCTCAATAGCGAACAAAGTTGCGCAACCCTTATCTATCGTCTTAAACTGGTAACTAAGAATATTGATTCTTCAGAGAAAGACGTCGAGAATGGGGTGGAAGCGATTCAGAATATGTATAACAAAAACTGGCTGTAATAGCAGCTAATGCATGTGAATATGGAGAAAGTTTCGGAGCCGCCATTCTCAGCGCAATCTCAAATTAAATCTGTGCCGTCGGGTCGGAGACGCGAAATGCCAGCCGTCGTTATAAAATATGTATACAATAGTCTTTTTTCGGGACTTTTATTAGGTAACGTATAGACCACGAAGCTGTTTACAAGACTAAACATGAATTGTTTTTTAAGTCGGGTGTCTGTTGGTATCAGGTGAAATACTAAGTACTTCCAAGCTTGCGTGATGTTAACAAATTTTGGCACTTTTCTCTTGTTCTCTTTCTAGTTCTGGGAGAGGCTCGTGGTTGATTATCAATCGCGCAGATCATATAATTTGCAACGTTAAGCTACGCTTGCCGCGGTCTGTCCGTGGATGGGTGACCATTCGTTACACATTGGAGAGCACGTTAAACCGTCGGTCCTGGGTATCATACGAATACAGTCGTTAGGGTAGTCAGATGCGCGAAAGTCTGAGAACCGGTCTTATCTTAGGATATCGGCATTACCTAATAACTGGGTGGTGGAGGTCTGATGGCAGTCGCTCCGTGTAAAATACTGGTATTCAGCCGCATCTGGATAGACTAGAAGCTGACCCCAACATAGTTGGGAAAAGGCTAGGCAGAGTATGAGTATGATAGAAACATGTTTGGTAATGTAAATGGGATACAGTATTCAGATGATCCTTTAGATACACTCTCAAACTATCTCACTGCTTTATAGTAACGAACACTTCATATACCTAAGCAAGTATGGAAATAATTTGATTGCTATTACCTACAATGATTTACTAAAAGCGACTCTACTGAAAGCTGTGCCTATAAAGCTAGTGAATAAACGGTGGTTAAGCTCGCCTTGTGCTCTCGCCTACGTTTAGGACTCGGTCACGCACAAATGCAGCATGCTAGCAACAACCAGTGTACAGCACCGTGCTACGTATTTTGTACAGGCGCGCAACATACTGCACAGGCATACGCATTGTAAATTAGGTGTGACATCTCGTAAAGTCATTTCGCTCAAATAGTGGCAGTACACCCAAACGGCATGCAGGAATTAAATGTAATAAAATAGGAGACAGTTTTATTTTAATTAAAAATAAAATTAATGCGGCTTACACTTTTTTTCATCACAAGAAGTGTCCTCGGAATCAACAACTGTGTTTATAAAAAAAATACAACAGCGTCTCGCGGTCTTAGTGAACTATCTTTATACATTACAACTCCTGCAGCGCACACATACTGCTCACGCGCTGCAGCTGCATTTAGTTTAGGTCCGGCTATATCAAGGGTGTTGGAACTTGGAGGCTTATGTCAAACAGTGCAGGTCTGCGATAAGCTGAATTGACTGTTGACAACCTTTACCAGCACACGCTATCATAACTATGGTGGTACCTTTATGAGGTGTGCAAGGAAATGGGCATCATCATAATCAGCCCATTACAGTACCACTGCTGGGCACGGGCACTGGGCACGGGCCTCTTCTCGGAATGTGAGGATTTAGGCCTAAAGGTACTATTCTGAATCCAGCTGCCAACTGCAACTGCCGACAAAACGTGCAGCGGCTAGAGGTGACACTGGTGTGGCGAGCGAGTGTCGTGCGTGGTGCGACTTCATGCAGTCGCTGCACGTGCTGCCGGCAGTTGCCGTTGGCAGCTCAGTTCAGAATAGTACAAAGGTACTATTCTGAACTGAGCTGCCAACGACAACTAAAGAGTTCACCACGCTAACCTGGTGCGGATTGGCGGACTAAACACACCATAGAGAACTTAGAGCCCTCTTAAGTATACAGAATTCCTCACGATGTTTTTCCTTCACCGTTAACGCAAGTGATAATCAAATTCTAATCCGCACATGAATTAAAAAAGTCAGAGGAGCGGGCTGGGTTTGAATTCAAACCCTACCGCATGGAAGGCAACCCGTTCAACCGCTAGGCTATCACTGCTTCCTGCATGGAACTTGGGTAAGTAAACATAAGATGTACTTTGATGCTATTAATAGCACATTATTGCACGCACCCACTTGCCAAAAATACCTACTCTCCCCCTTACTCCGTGAAGTCACTCTGTGACCTTGGCAGTATATCAGCGCTGTACCTATTAGTTATATTATTATCTGCTTCACACCGATAATTCAGCCCTCATCAAGCTGTCTCCCACCCCCTAAGCCCCCGCCAGCAACGCCCTAAGCCGAGGTCCGAGTCCCACTAGGGGTCGCCCTTAGTGCTGTTGTTGCAGGTAGTCATGATGTTAGTGTAGTACAAGTAGTTAGCTTAGGTTAAGTATTTTACTTCCCCCCCAATGGCTGGAGACCCTTCAGGTCTCGCCAATAACTGCCCGGTTACGTAGAAGGGGTCCCCAAGGACCATCTACAGCAGTCAAATGAAAAAAAAAGTTATATTTGGTGCAGCACTATGCTGAGCCAAGGTCCATTTTTTGCCTCGTGTAGTGACTCTTATATGTTTGTACCCAATTAGTATAAGTCTTTTTCTTTTCGTATATTATATTGTATTTTTACCATTTGTTACATGATTTGTATTTGTATGAGAGCAAAAATAAATACGTTTTCTTTTTTTTCTTTCGTTCTTACCCACCTTCGTTGAGACAGTTCTTTATAAAGCAGTCTATTAAGCAGCAGACAAAATAATGTACGAGTATGGGTAAAATGTTCCTTTTATTATACAATCGTATTACACAGATTTATTTCATGTGGCATCACAAAGGTAGTTATAACACAAGTGAAAAAAAATCCACACTTGAGTGGCATTAAATAAAATAGAGACATTTGTAAAAATATATTTATTCGTTAACAATGAAACAGTTATTCCACTTATCATTAAATACAAAGCACCAAAGTTGTTCAGAGATATAATACATATATAAACGTATAACCAAGCTATGAGTATATCGAGGTATTTGTTTAACAATATCGAGAACTAAAGTTCAGAACACATCAAATTTGATCTACGTTTGTATAGAAAACTTAAGCAACTAAGTAACTTTATTTAGGGTTCAAGATTAACTAACATTTGCTGATTTATAAATTCAGCATTTTTTCATGCAGTCTACATGCCCTCGATATCGTCACTGTTAAAAGGAGTATTTTGGTTCAAACATGGCAACTGTTTAATAATCATTACACGAATTTTTATATCTTATAAAACATTAATTACATTGTTCGAGTTGTCTCATCACAAAGTACTAGAAAGAACGTCTCAAATCATAATTATTATTAATAATAAATTGCGACGACTAGTCACTATACCTTAATTACTTACAAAACGAAATATATACAAAATGTTGGTATATAATCTATTCAGGACATTATTTGAGGAGCCGGAACTGTCGTCGAATTTCTAAAGCCACATTGAGGCGACTTTGTCGTCTTCTTGTGATTGGCTAATAAATTCCGAAGGCTGCTTCAAACCATCTATTGCATGGCTATGCTGGAAGTTCGGCAAACTCAAAGGCATTTTGTTGTTGTTAAACTTATTGAATATTAAGTACTGAATAGTCTAGGTATTATATTCCAAATCTAATTTCATATTATACTATTTCTAAAGGAATGTTCCACCTACAAACGTTTGTTATCAAGCTAATTCCATGAGCATATTTGGTTCTGAATTTCATCACGGAGATAGATTTTCCGGGAAGCGAGTACGCTTAGCTTTTGTATAATATAATTCAGAATTCTGCAAAAACTATTGTATTTGACTATCCTACACATGTTGTTAGTAGGCATGTGCTATAACGTCAAGCCATCCGTTCTAAAGGTGGCCACAAGCGAAATGTTAACAACATGTTGACTACCGCATAATTAAACGTCAAGCTGTACTGAATAGATCACATACGTGTTAATAAGGGACTACTCGTATACACACTACTTCCTCCTGAGATTATCGGGTATATAGTTGTCTTTACCAGGAATACCCGTCCCACCGGAGTCGCCTAGCCATGGGTACCTGGAAGTTAGAACAAAATTAGATTTATGTGGATTTTATAAAAATACTGAGTCGGGTCTAATCGCGTAGAATATTTTAAAAGGCACAATACGAGTATACCTTTGTTTTTCAAAGGCACTATCTACCTTTTTTATCCCGACGTATCGAACAAATTACAAAAAAAAGGTATGTTGTGCCTTTTAAAATATTCTACGCGATTATACCTGAGTCAGTATTTTTAAAAGTATATGAATGTCAAAAGTTAAAAAAAAACTGGATTGTACCGATTTTTTTCGTGGGGTAATCTTAATTCTATGCTGAACACCTAACCGGCTTGAAAGTCGCTTGATGCCTATTAGTTGAGTTGCATAAATATTTTAGGATTTATCGACTCCTCTAGACATTGATATTACGTGTTATCTGTCTGTAACTGAGGGCAGTTACTTCTTGCAAAGAATAATATGCATCTATAATTCCCAAATTATACGAACACTTTAAAACCACATTTTCGTGATGCACAAAATCTCATTTGTCATACCTATCTACCAAATTTATTCAACACAAAGTTGTTAACGCTACAAAATCACATCTCTCCTTTTCGCTCGTGAAAGCTGGCTCAATCTACGATAGATGGAACCCTGACACCGTGTTAAAAAACTTTTAAATTTTAAATTTTCCTCCCTGTGTTACGTATACAAAGTAAGATCATCTTTACGTGGTGCTAAAGTGAACGTAGTAATAATATAACTCTTGTGTTATTGCTATGTCGTTAACGATGCGTCAAAGAACTTTTACAACGAACTTTTCACTATCCATACCATATATGTGTTCTACGCCCATACAATAAAATTCGTTGTCTTTTTAACAGAAAAATTTAACTGAAAATCGAACACAGGACATCTGCTGTAGTGTTGCCGAACAATCGATAGTTTCACTATCGATAGTTTAAATCGATGACCAACTACTCTATAGGGCAATCGATAGTATCGATACTGTTGATAGTACGGTTTTTCTGAACTTCGATAGTATCGATAGTGCTTGTATTTCGATAGTATTGATACTATAGATAGTATTGCTTTTCTGAACGTCGTTACTATCGATAATATCGATAGTAATGCACTCTGTCAATACCATTGTCACCTTCCGAGGTATCATATATCATTATCGGATAGTTATACTATCGTTAAGCTATCGATATATTATCGTAATGCTATCGTTATTCGACTATCAATCGGCAACACTCTACTGCCATTGCTGCACATGTATTCTTTGCCTCATTTTTTCGAAACCTGTTCCAAGTCTTTGGTTTGATTAACGAAAGTGGGCTATAAACTTTAAAACACAAATTACATAACAGTTCCTTGCTTTCATGTTTTCGTACGGAACTATTTGCTCTATTAAAATGACGACGACAGACCAATTTTCTTTCGCTCATTCCCATGCGCGTCAGATTTTTTCTTGGCCACTGACTGGCTAATATTTTTACCACGGCATGAGCTACTTCGGGTTGCTCATGCTGACACGAGAGTAGAAGACTTACTTTTTTGCTGTCTGGCATTAATATTTCCGGCTTCTGGTAGGTATCAACTGTACGAGAACAGGTCATGCTGTGGTGAATAGATTAGCCAGTCAGCAAGGTTTTTAGCGTGGCTGACTACCTAGGGTACGCCGGACGTAGTTAAGCATTGTCACTCGTGGAGGCGATTTTAATGCACCCCCATCACACTATGTAATAAGTAGGTATTGTATAAAAAAATACTTACTGGTTAGGGCATTCAGTGCAAGTCTCCATATACCTCGTATCAGTGAAATTGGTATCAGCAGGTTTGAAAGACAGCGCGCACTTGTTGGGCAGATTGCAAGGCGCGGCTGGGAAGTCCTTGCGGTCACATTTCCATGCTTCAAGGTTGTTCACGGACTTGACTGACTTCGGGTCCGTTATCCAGGTCAGAGCTTGGGTTACTGTCACGAACCATACATCGTCACTGTGATGGAAAAAAATTGTTAGCTAATTTCAAGTATTAAATAGTCAGCAAAATTGCAATGATAATAAACATAGTCTTCCTCAGAATGTTCCTGCAACGTGCCAGTCGTTGAAGAAAATGTTGGGTAAGCAGATTATTGACCATAATATGAGGTTATTAGTTTTCAGGATAATACGTCGTTGGTCCCTACATACTGGTAGAAAACATTTTTAGTCGGTAGGCTCTTATTGGCACGGAAAGAACAATCCAACAATCATGTAATCATCTCTTACGAGAACCAGAAAACAAATTGAAAATTTTTAAATGAGACGATGATATTGAAGAAAATGTAGCTCGTTATACCTTTCTGATCAATCGGATAATCGGATTAATCAGAAATGTCACTAAGATACATTCCGTTGGTGAATTAAATTTATCATATACATAATATGATGTTTGTGTGTTTGTATCAGTCACACTTTAACAGCTGAACGGGTTTGGATGAAATTTGTCACACAAGTAGACCATGACCTGGATTAGAACATAGGATAGGTACTTTTTATCCGAGTACATGAAGAAATTCCTCTTGGATGCAAGTAAAGCCGCGGGCAAAAGGTTGTTGAAGATAAAAGGCATAGAGACGGTATAATGTTTGGGATTCATGTTTACACAGTATACAGCAACACGTGTAAATCCTGATTATGTTTATAGCATATCCATTTGTAAATCGTATTTACGTTTTATTGTTTATTTTGTTTGTCTATGTATTTACATTTAAACGATGTTTTCATAAGTAATGCAAACAAAGATAAATATAATGAACAAATAAATACTAGGAAAATATGAAATCATGTAAGTATTATTGTTATTGTAGTATTCGGGTATTATTAAGTTTGTGACTGGAACGCGACCAAGATTCTTGTTGATCGAATGTTTTAAACGAATTAATCTTATAGCCTGTCTAGAGGTAACATTTTATTTAGATACTAGCTGTGCCCGCGACTCTATCCGCGTGGAAGTCGTATACCAATATTGTGTCGCAATAACTAAGAAAACATCTAGATAATTTTAAATTCTAAAATCTTTTGATTGAACGAACTGATTACGATCAAACAAAAACTAAATATTACTCCGAGATACGCACAATTTTTGTCTTTGAAAGCCAACCGCATTGGTTTTGTTCTTATTAAGTGAAGCGTGCACAAACAAACCGACAAACAGATAAACAGACAAATATTCAATCGAACTGAATTCTGTCGGTTATCGTTTAACGCCCACGCTTTTTTTGTTTAAATATTTCCATTGTTCTGACACACCAAGTCTATAGATTTATTATAATTTGTATACCTACATTGTTTTGGAACTTACAGCGATTGCTATTAAAAACTTGAAACTTACGAAAAAAAGTAATGAAAAAATCCTAGACGATCAAAGTTTTTTTTGTAAATTTTTCTTGTCCCACTGTTGGACAAAGTCCTTCCCCATTTTTAATATTGAAAAGGTATAAATAAATCTATGTTCTACAATATTATGCTGGGTATAGGAGGATAGAGACCCTATTTCGGCGCTGTTCAATCGGATAGATGCTGCAGCTAGTACCTTTTATAGCTGTAAAGCTGTTAGGAAGCTTCCTAACTGCATAAAAAAGTTATAAGCGTTCTTACATTTCCTCAGTTTATTCTTACTACCTACCTACTTGTATGGGAAGTTAAAGTACATTGTATGTTTTAGTATCGATTCCGGAAAAAAATCTCTTATTACTTGACTCTAAAAAGCATAAAAAACTATATTAGATATTCCACTACGAAAATACCAATTAACAATGCGAGGTTTTTTTTTTGTCAATACATTGTCATTTTAACGATTTTTAGAGCTACCTATAACTAATAAAATGAAATGACAATCTAAACCCTGCGGCGGTTAAAAAAAACCACTACATTAAAAAAAATACAGATAGTGCAGTGATCTTTTTTATTTGAAAACGGAATGTTCTATTTAAAGTCTTATTTATTCTGCCAAAAATGGTGCTAACTTTCACAAGGGGAGTCCTAAGTAATAACTTTAACAGCTAAATGGCTCTATAAGAGCTCCAATATATTTCCCGTAGACAAGCTTGGAACTCATCTCACCCACTTTGAAAAATGTCCGAGTGTTTCGTACACACTTAAAATTCCATCACATATGTCTTACTAGCAACTCGCTCCGTCTTCGTTTCGAGCCAATTATTCAAGTCCAAAGCAATTCGAAATATTACACGTCTACTTGTACTTCGTCTACTCAATAACGTGAAAGTTAAGTAATATACTTTTTATCTTTAATAAGTTTTTAATTTGCCTATCTAACAAAAAATCTATAGACTATGCCACAAGTTTTATTGCGTCACTTTCTGTTAGACATTTAACAACTTGTGGGTTTTAAAGAAATCTATAAATATATAAAAATGAATTGCTGTTCGTTAGTCTCGCTAAAACTCGAGAACGGCTGGACCGATTTGGCTAATTTTGGTTTTGAAATATTTGTGGAAGTCCAGGGAAGGTTTAAGTGGTGAGAAAATATGGAAAAGTTGCGAGGAAAATAGTAAAAACAATAATTTTATTTTCCCATACAAACTGTTCCTATCTGTCAAACATTTGATGTTCGTCCCGTCGGTACGGTAAACTCGGGTCCCCTCAAATTAAATAACATAATTAATTATGGGTTTTGAATAGACAACATATATTCACAAAATTCGGATTATCGCGTATTTAGATTTTAAAAATGCAAATAAGTGTCACAATGACAAAGAATCGACATATTTGTTGTCAGAAATTTATTTTGAGACTAAACTTAGAAATAGATATCATGATTATGAAATCAAATAATAGGGTTTCTGCTGGTTTCTGGTTAGAAATAAATATAGACGTGTTTAAACGTTTTTGTGAATTCAACCCCGAAGCGGATGAAATAATAATGGTTGAAAGTTTATATGAGAAATCTGGTAATTTTGAAGTAAGAAGCACGGAATTAAAATTAAATATTTAGTCTTCTGGTGAGAAAAAAAAAAGTGTTTGAGGTTTTTTTGGAAATTCAAAAACAAAGCAAAACAATCGCTACAAGTGTGTGAACGTCATTTGGAAAATCCATGCTTCTCACACGGACAACTGTATGTGGCTTGCTAACGTGTCGGGAAACCATCTGACTTATTTGTGTACGATGGAAAACCCAAAAATATTGTGTATCCAAAAGCACTCCAATAAACAGATTTTAAAACTAAACACTTTTTTTCTCCAAGTGGCATTGCAACGCATACGTGTAGGTACAGCTAGTATAATTTAAAAATTATATTTATTTTACATTGAGGGGCTCGTGGCTAATTAACAACCACGGGGATCATACGGTTTACGAGGTTAAGCTGCGCTTGCCGCGGTCAGTCCGTGGATGGGTGACCGTTTGTTACACATCGAGACCCCTCCGTGCCTCGGAAAGCACGTTAAGCTGTCGGCCCCGGTTGTCATACGAATACATATGACATTCGTTACGGGTAGTCAGCAGCCCAAAAGTCTGACAACCGGTCTGGACCTTAGGATATCGGCATTGCCCAGTAACTGGGTTGCGGAGGTCTTATGGCAGTCGCTCCGTGTAAAATACGCCGCAGACTGGAAGCTGACCCTAACACAGTTGGGAAAAGGCTACACAGACTATTTATTTCATAACCCTAATTCTAATAACTATCTACTTATGACCTGTACCCCAAGTGTGAGTTTTTTTCGTTAACTACTGTAGTTGCGTCACGCCAAAAATGTATAAAAATTTAGGCTGCGTCTCTAGGCGCACCGTTCACTAACTAATATTCGCGCGTTAATTGAACGGTGCGCCTAGAGACACAGCCTAAATTTTCATACATTTTTGTCGTGACGCAACTACAGTAGTTAACGAAAAAAACTCACACTTGGGGTACTGATGATGCTTGGTTTCACGAGTTCGAGTACATAACAGCATTTTTGTAATTTTTGAGATTCGCGTATACTTACAGACTTGATGCCCATTGCAAGAACTTATGGAGTCCTCGCTCGAGCGCCTTGATCTGGAACCAGTTGGTGTGGAACGGCATCATGTATGGAGCGCGGTTCTGCTCGTAGTATCGGTTGAAGTCCTCCTGTAGCCATTCTAGCACCTACAACATGTTTTATTATTAGATTTATTATAACAATCGCCACACATGCAAAGTCTTGACTATGCAAAGGTGTGATGTAGTCAGATAACCAATGAGGTATTAAGGTAATTTATGATAGGAATAATATGTCACTGTCATTCTTATAACTTTCAGGAGGATGTTTATAGTGCATCGTGCGAATTATTGTCGTTTGTCTTTGGTGCAACAAGAATTAATACATGTACCTTTTTGTAATTCTTTCACGCCGGCGACAGAAAGTCGTGACAGAATTTACCACCGTTTAATTCAAAATGGAAATAAACACAGGAACGAAAACAGCGAATGAAAGAGCAAGTGCTTCAAATACCAAAACAGTTTTTACAAACGAAGCTACAAAAATGTTGAACAAACAAAACGAAACCAAACACGTCTGTTTAATCAACAAGTTGTTGAGGTTTTTATAACATCAAGATTTATTTTCATATTTCATGCTTAAAAAAACCTGACTGCGAATCTCTCGCCAAACCTGAGTAAAAAAAGTATTTTAATCAAAGAAAACCGCATTATAACGAGAAACACGTTGATGAGTTATGAAACTAGAGCAACATAATGTATTAAATTATGTATGTGTGACCATCATACATATTAAACCTCCAACGAGTTTCCTTTTATCTCGAGAGTTAAAAAAGATATTAAAGCAACCATAATACAGTCATCTACATTAAAAACATGTCTTACTGCCGGGTACAGGCACAAACTATATCGTAACTAAATACTGGCTAATACGATAGCGTACAAATAGTATAATTATAAACTTTTTTATACCTGTTTAGTCGGGCTTTAGTTATAAAATTAAAGCAAGAGATAAAATAACAGGCCACTCGACCACGTACGCGCGTATATGAAATTATTCTCTACTGCGCCTTCCGTTCCACTTCTCGATTCAATTGCGCAACTACAAACATTGGCTTATCCTGTACCTACCTACATACAAAATATAAACGGCCATTTTCTAACACAGATAAAACCAGGTTATTTTATTAAAATACGTACGATTGTGAAATTTAATATTTACACCGTTTTTACTTAATTATTTGTAATCATTGTGCCTTTTAAACTTTATCTGCATATTTATATGAAGAATGATAACGATTCGGTGCATAACATTTTATTCAATATTTGCTCTAGTTTTTTGTCTCTCTAAAGGTCATGGCACACCATACCGGCACCGCAACGACACCGCTCCAACCTAGCAATTAACTTGTTATTCAAATTAGAGCATTAAATCGTGGGTCGTATAATATATTTCAAAATGTCAATATGAAAAAGCCAACGGCGGGCAGTCAGCGTGCTTGCCGCTACCATACAACTCGACTCGCAGCCTGCGCTCTGTAAGCGAGCAGACCGCATGCTTATTGCGCGCCGACTCCGAGTCGCCAGCGAAACAACGTCGTTATGAAAACGTAAAAGTCTTAGGCGTGTGTAAGTGTAGGCATTCAATCACAAATGCCATATAACTACTGTGTTCGCGATGACAGCAAGTTTGCACTTCGCGGCCAGCGCGCGGACTGCGAGCTTACAACTCGCGGCCGGCGCGCGGACTTCGAGTTTACAACTCGCGGCGGACGCGTAGTTAGCGCGCTGGCGGCTAGCCGTAGCCTAAATTCGAGGCGACGCCGTGCTGCAGCTGTGCAGTTGCGGTGCCGATATAATGTGCCATGACCTTAAGGCTCCACGGCTTACGACACGACTCGACAAATTTGATGACGACTCTAGGCGCCATATATTTCCACGAACTGAAACGTTGCCCCACACTAAGATTTCTCTTGTATCAACAATTTATACACTTCTTCATTCTTTGAAACCATTGGGAAAAGTTTTATTACACCACTCTACTCGCTATCGTTTTTGAACTTCCGTTAACTCATGCGGTATCCATCTCGAACAAAGCTTCCGAACGTTCAGGTGTACGTGCAAAATATTTTGGACTTGGCTCATGCCAATGTTCAATGTTGTACGAATTTGCTGATATGTATTTTTTCATCCGATTGAATTAATTGTCGCGTGCATCAATGTTACCGTTTCTGTTAACGCTGTCGCCGACCGGCTTTCACGTGAATCGTCTTTGAGACAGTTTATAATATCATTGCTTGGAGATGAATACGTCCACGTTTAAAATAATTATCCCAGAAAAACACAAAGCTACGAGGAGGGGGCTTCATCACCAACCGCCAGTTTAAGTGTTTGACAACTTTCTTGCTTCTTTCTTGTTGAAATTCGTAAAAAAAACTTATAAATTCCTAGTTAAAATACCACAAAGAAAAAACAAATGACCGACGTAAAAAAACAATAAAATGTATTCTTTAGCCAAAGAGTTCCATTTTCAAAAATAGGAATTACTTTTTTAATATCTTTACGAGGCCCGTCCCAGAAACTTCCAGCGTGGCCCATGACACCGAAAGTGTGTCATTTCGTAAGTACATTTTCATAGAATCACCACGGGAATCACATAGCGCATGAAGTCGTCACCACAGGTGTCGTGTCGTCACCCGTGGATAACAGCCGCAAACTTTATACTTATCAAAGAGCATATTTGATACAGCTTGAAAGCGCACACAAACCTGTCAGATCTGTTTAAAAGCATATCGGAAAACCCGAGGACAGTTACTAATCTGTAGCCTACAAAGTACTACAAACGAAATAATTTCATCCGGCGCTTTTATTCTGACTATGCATGTCAGAGTAGTGTTATGGCGGATTTCTAAGACTTACCGGGCGTTATTGGTTAAAATTAAAACTTGTATCTTTACTTTTAATGACGGTAAGACTAGCTTTGCTTAGAAGACTCCTACGTTTGTAGCTATCACAGGTAAAATTATTTTACGCGTATATATTTATACGCCCAGATTGGCAATAATAAATGCTATTGGTAATGCGTTTTCAACCGGTTTAGTCCCATCTCTTCCCCTATTACGTTTTCTAGAGATGGGAAATTTTCGTAGTTATAAACGCATAGGGGAAGAGATGGGAAGAGGAAGAGATAGGACTAAACCTTTCAACCCTAGGAACCGGGCATCAACTGATCAACTACCGGAAACATAGACACAATAGATAAACAATGGTAGCCGCCGCAAATACGTGGTGGTGGGCTCTAAACTTTTATATATCAGTAAACCTTTCTTATATACAGTCGGGAGCAGTGAATCCGGGTCACAAACATAAACCTTAATATCTCGGAAACTAAGAATGATGGCATTATTTAGTGTTTATTAGACTATTGGACTTTTACCAATTAGAAACTAATACCTATTAGTTACTCAAATAAAATTCATAAAAGTTCTTAAATAGTCTGTAATCTACTTTTTATTTGAACAGGCTAGCTAGCTGGATTCATTGCTCCCGAGTGTATACTGTGCATGTGCTGAGGTGCTGAGTTTTAAAGGATGATTACATTTTCTTGTTAATCGATTTTGCGTAGATCGTTTGCTAGAATAGACAAACACACCCAGCTAATACACTGAACGATCAATCTTTTCTCTCCCTGCAGAAACATTATGTACGTATTTTGAAAATATTTTCGGTATACAAAATTATTTTAAGTTAGGTATTAGTAGTAGGTATAATAGTCGTTTCTTATGTAGTGTTTTGCTAGGTTTGGTATGAAATATTAAAACTGTGTAGTGCCGGACTTAAAGAATAGCACTACCCCAACTCTTCCCGTGGGTGTCGTAGAAGGCGACTAAGGGAGCGTGAGGCCTTGTGTAGACCACTAAGCACCTTTGGCCAACCGCCCGGTGGCGGGTAAACCACCAGCTAGCATTCCCAAAGAGGGTTGGTATCAGGCAGGCGGCCGACTATAAAACATTTGCCAAATCATTTAGCAACATGATAAGTTTGAATGGAATGCGCGACAGGGTTAGGGCGTACCCCACAGGCGATGCGCAGGGGCAGCACCCGGCTCCTGTGGGAAATGGACTAGGGTTGTTGCACCACCCCGGGCGGGGGCAACGTAAGAAGCGAGCTCGGGAAGTGAGATTGAGGTATGCAAGTTGGAATGTTGGAACGATGACTGGAAGAGCCAGAGAGTTAGCAGAGGTACTCAAAAGAAGGCGAATAAATGTGGCGTGTTTGCAAGAAACAAAATGGAAGGGAACAAAAGCGAGGGAAATAGGTGAAGGATACAAGTTTTTCTACTGTGGAAGTGACGGGAAAAAAAGTGGCGTGGGAATAGTGTTAGACAGTAACCTGAAAGAAAGCGTGATGGAAGTGAAAAGGATTAATGATAGATTGATAGTTGTGAAAGTTATGTTGGAGAATGTGATGTTGAATGTAGTTAGTGTATATGCACCGCAGGTAGGATGTGATGAAAGGGTGAAAGAGAAGTTCTGGGAGGATTTTGATTCAGTTTTGATGACCATCCCAGTGAAGGAGGAATTGATAGTCGGAGGTGATTTTAATGGACATGTGGGAAGAATGAGAGGGACTTATGGAAGAGTACATGGGGGATGGGGATTTGGAAATCCCAACGACGAGGGAGAGACGCTGTTGCAAACCGCTACTGCATTTGACCTGGCAGTAGCAAACACCTGGTTTCAGAAGAACGATAGTCATCTGATAACATATAAAAGTGGCAACCACAAAACCCAAATAGATTACTTCCTCGTCAGACGCCACAATATAAAACACGTCAGAGACTGCAAAGTGATACCAGGAGAAGATTTGGTCTCACAGCACAGACTCCTGGTCATGATGGTAGTTTTAACACTACAGTGTTCAAAAAAGAAAGAGCGTCCCCCCCCCCTAAAATTAAATGGCATATGTTAGAGAAGACGGATTGTGCGAAAAAATTCAGAGAGCGAGTGGTAGATAAAATGATAGGGATGGGAGATATGAATGATCGGAGTGTGAATGAATGTTGGAATGAAATGGCTGGGTGTATTCGGTGTTCAGCGAAGGATATTTTGGGAGAGACGAGAGGAAGGGGCACGATAGACAGGGATACATGGTGGTGGTCGACAGAAATACAGAATGTGTTGAAGGAAAAAAAGAGAAAATTCAAGGAATGGCAGAGTGTTGAAGAGAATAGTGTTAGTTTGAAAGCTGAAAAGAAGAGTGAGTATGATGCCCTAAAGAAAAAAGCCAAGAAAACTGTGGCCATAGCGAGAGCAAAAGCCCAGAGTAAAATGTATGAAGCTTTGGATAGTCTAGCAGGCCAAAAAGACCTGTACCGGCTGGCTAGAGCTAGAGAAAGAATGGCGAGGGATGTTTGTCAAATAAGATGTATCAGAGATGAAGCGGGAATGGTTCTTTCGGATGATGAGAAAATTAGGGATAGGTGGAAGGGTTATTTTGAAAGGCTGATGAATGAGGAGAATGACTGGAGTGGTGTGCTTGAGAATAAACCAATGAATGAGGGGTTAGTGAGAATGGTAAGTATGGATGAAGTGAGAATAGCAGTAAGTGGAATGAAGAATGGTAAGTCAATAGGTCCAGATGGAATACCAGTTGAAGTGTGGAAGGTATTACGGGTTGATGGATGGATGTGGTTGGCTTCATTCTTCAATAAGTTGTTGCTGGAAGAAGCCATACCTGATGAATGGTGCAACAGTTCGCTGGTGCCCATCTTTAAAAACAAGGGTGATGTGCTGGAGTGCAACAACTATAGAGGAATAAAGCTAATGTCACATAATATGAAAGTTTGGGAGAAAGTCATTGAAAGGCGGCTGAGAGAAGAGAGTGAAATTTCACAAAACCAATTCGGTTTTATGCCTGGTCGGGGTACAACAGATGCCATTTTCGCTATACGCCAGCTATGCGAAAAATACAGAAGTGCGCATAAAAACTTGCACATGGTGTTTGTTGACCTCGAAAAGGCATACGACCGAGTGCCTCGTGAGGTTTTGTGGTGGGCCCTTAAGGAGAAAGGTGTGCCTGGGAAGTATGTGCAGTTGATCCGAGCAATGTACAGTCGATGCAGTACCCAAGTCCGGTCTACAGTGGGCACTACTGGCAGCTTCAATGTGGCTGTCGGCTTGCATCAGGGGTCGGCCCTCAACCCTTACCTCTTCCTGGTAATAATGGACGCTTTGACGGCGGACATCCAAGAAGAGGCCCCCTGGTGCATGCTGTTTGCCGATGACATTGTGCTGGTTGCCGAGAGTGGCCTAGAGGTCCAGAGCAGATTGGAGGTGTGGTGGCAAAGACTGGAGAGTGTTGGTCTGAGATTGAGCAGAACCAAAACAGAGTACCTGTTTTGCGATTTTGGCGGTCTCTCTAGTTCTGTGCCAATATCTCTCGCCGGAACGCCCATACCGACCTGCTCCGACTTTCGGTACCTCGGGTCGCTTGTCCAAGGGGATGGCGGAGTAGACCGAGACGTTACACACCGGATCAACTCAGGATGGATGAAATGGCGACAGGTCACTGGAATAACTTGCGACTCACGGATGCCTCTCAAGTTAAAGGGGAAAATCTACAAGTCCGTGATAAGACCTGTCGTACTGTATGGATCGGAATGTTGGGCCGTGAAGAAGACGGATGAAAAAAGATTGCATGTAGCGGAGATGAGAATGTTGAGATGGATGTGTGGAGTGACCAGAATGGATAAAGTCAGGAATGAGTATATTAGAGGAAGTTTGAAAGTAGCGCCAGTGACAGAAAAGTTGAAAGGGAACCGTTTGTCTTGGTATGGGCATGTGAAGAGGAGAGATGAAACGCATGTGACAAAAAGAGTTATGAGTATAAATGTGGATGGATGGAGAGGAAGAGGGAGGCCAAAGAAAAGATGGATGGATGGTGTGAAGAATGATATGAAAGAGAAGGGTGTCAGTGATATGATGACGGGTGATAGGACGGAATGGAAGAAGAAAACGTGTTGCGCCGACCCCAAGTAACATGGGATAAGGGCAGGAAGAAGAAGAAGGTATGAAATATTAAAACTATATTTATGTACTAATTTAAACGTGAGCCAAAGTCAATTTACTAATTTATATAGATCCTGTCCCAGACAACGTTTAAATAATTAATTGAGCCAATTAGGTTACGACTAAAACTATTGTAATATTAAACAAGATCATTAGAAACTCATTACTATTATTAATTGTGACATGCGTGCATATGAAATGCTGTTAATGCAAATCATATTAGCTATAAAAATGGAAATGCACGCAAAATAGTAATTATGTATTCCAAAAGTTTTACATATGCAAATGTTATAGGGCTTCCGATAGGCTTATATCATCATCCCATTAAAACTTACTATTACATAATAAAAACCGAATGGCGTTATGTGAATAATATATAAATAAATAAAACCGGTCAAGTGCGAGTCAATCCGTTTTCCTAGCGCGGTCATTATGATAATTTTGCGTCGGGACCGTGCATTGAAGCGGTCTATGGGGAGATTTTATACAGTAGTAAGCTTTTACGGGTTTATCTATGTCATAATAATGCCGACTCGTAAAGCTAACACCGTCTGACGAACAGTTACTATTAATATAAATCGTCCGATTTGATATTGATAACGAGTCACAAAACAATACAATTGTGCAGTTGGATCTATCCAACACAAATTCTAAAAACGTTCGAAAAGTTGAGTCTTTCAGCGCGTTTGTAATCTGTAGAAATCATAAAATAAATAAAGCTTCTTCATCTACTCCACAATTTGGCTTTAACTAATGTTTCTTTTTGTTTCTGATTTCTTTTCAACCCGATATCAAGCAGAACCTATGTTTTTAAAACGATAGCTTTATACTATGTACCCACCTCATCCGAGTCGTGATTATGTAGGACACACTGATCGAGATAGGGGCAGTGTCCGCCCTCGTATGTTTCAACGTAGTGAGCGTTGAACGGCACCTCCCACAGGCCTGCAAACAAATTACCTCTTTATTTACAGACATGCCTTTAAATCAAATATGGGTGTATTGGGTATTCTCTGCCGAATCATTAAATGCAGCGCAGTTTAAAAAATTTGACAAAGGCATGTGTAAACAGTAGCTGTGTGTGTACCCTTATGTAGTCACCCCCCGCGCTAACTGTCGTAACTAGCAATTGATAATTTTTCAGAGAAATTCTCACAGAGTGACGTATCTGCTTCAAATGAATAGAAATAAATAAATAGATACCTTAGGGCTTTAGCGCAACTACTAACTTAAAGAGTAAGCCAAGAGCAATAATAGAAAAAAGTTGTTAATTCATTAATAAAGCCACAACTAACGCAACTACTGAAAAATTATCAATTGCTAGAGACGATAGTTAGCGCGGAGGGTGACGATGTGTACCAGCATAGATATTATGTGGAAGGAAGATTGTGGAAATCAGACATGTTTATAGTCGTCATTAAATAGTTGTTCAAGGAAGAAATAAAAATGTCGTACTGATTTCTAGTTAGTTGTAATTATACTCTATGGGTGTGGCGTCGCGACCGCGTGGCGTCGACTTACAAAATGTGGGCAGATGGAGTGAATATTTTGGGAATAGTCGAGCATGTTTTTAGTTAATTGTAATTTCACTCTACGGTCGCAGTACACCGGCGGTGTGCCGCTAACAGAGTGCGGTCTACATGTAAAATCAGTGAGCAGGTTCACCTCGGTTTATCCAACGCCACACTGCACGCGTCACGACAACACGGTCATGTGTTCACGCAAGAAGCTGTGCGGAAAGCAGCATAGATTATGTGAAATTCTGGCTAGAAGTTGGCTGCTGAGTTCCTATACTTGATATCCACCAATGATGACTTTGGAATGCATACTAGTTTTTATCCTAACAAACTGCCATTATTACCAAACACCTTGATTTCTACGTTCTGCTTTGTTACATCACTATGTTCATAATTCACTGTTGTCGAGGAGTTGAAGCCCCTCTACATTCACGTGATGGTGAAGCCTATGTTCGTGAACTTCAGCATATTTCTTAATAACACTATTAACGAAGTCCGTATTAAGGTCCCAGTGAAGATCGATGTTTCTTACGTACCAGGGCGATGACAATGTCCCCAAGTACTTTGTTTTGAAATCGTGGAAAAATAGACTTAAAAAGACTATTTACATAGTTTAAGTTAAATTTGAATTACTCATTCGCCTTTTGGCTAGATGGTAATATAAATAAAGTATAAAAAAAAACTATGTTCATAAGTTCAAACAGAATCATTGTCTATAATATCCGCTCTCCACTCCGCCCTCACTTCTTATCTAACAAATCTTTTCTACCTCTTTACTAGTTTTTCTAACTATCGAGTACCTATCTAAGTTATGTTCACCCACCTGGGAACGACTTGGTCGGACAAGTGCCGGACTTGCACTCGTGCGCGATCTTATAGTCCAATGTGTAAGGCCACACGGGGATGGGCAGCGGTGGCACGCCCACCGAACTGTCGTAGATGTAGCCAAAGTCTTCCAACACCTGTGAACAAGGAGGTTAGGTTGAGAGTCAATAATTGGGGTTTTCATAAAGTTACCGTCGGGACGAAACTTACTGGACGTTGACCGTCCGATCAAACATGCGTTGGCTATAAGAGTTTTCTGCTCTGCCGGGCTACCATTAAGCTATACAAGCTTAGATTTAGTACCTATATACTAAACCTGAAACTAGTTTCAGGTTTTTGAAAATCGATTGACATATTTTTTACACCACTTTTTTTTTCATAAATTTCGATTTTGTTTCATTAGTTTTCTACCCATAATAGTTGACGGGAATAGACACCTTGAGGCTTGAGACGGTCCTCTCGGTCAGTTTCCGTGTATTAGACAACCCCTGCATAGCACATCTCAGGCATTTGACACTTTTTTAGGGAACTTAACGCGACATAAACTAAGGTGTAACTTGGAAATTTACTAAAAAAAAACACATATTCAGGCAGTTCTGATGAAAATCTTGTTGGGGTGTCTCGGTTTTCGTATAAAGTAAAAATAAGGTTGTATGCTATCTCGTCTCGGCAAGAGATAAAGCGACGACAAAATGATATCGCGCTGCGCATCTTGGGCTTGTTGAAATGGAATACATACGCTATGAAAAGCATGCTCATTTATTGCCGCGGTCTTATAAACTAACTTATAAGCTACCAAGTAGAATGTGCTATCCAGAAATAAAGCAACTGCCTCAAATATAAAAAAAACCCTGCATAACCAATATCAGTACGTAAATGTAATTTTCGTTGTGGTTGTTTTCTCCCGACTTCCTTCTGACCTCCGCGACTCGTTGCCAATAACTAAAGGCTTTTACATAATACTTTTACCCCAGTAGGTATACACTGGTGGATCCGAGGCTTTGATGCTACTACCTGATACGACACCTGATATGATAGTATTGTGTCTCATGGCTAACGAAGATAGGCTTTTTATCTACTCTCAGTCGGAAACTGCACGGCTACTAGCTAGGTTCAAATGACGAATTTGGCCGAAAATCTTTCACATTTGCTATTTTGTGTACCTACCTACCGCTATTTACCTATTTACAATGCTTCCTCTGACCATGTTTACATTCGTTCAACATATTTATTTTCCAGTCCATGTGTAATTTAATCGTACGTTCCAAACAGTCATCTCCCACAACAAATCACATACAAAGTGTACTTCAATCAGTTTTATTTAGATATACGTACGTCGATCGGTGCCTATCAAAACGTCGATACTCGAGCGTGCCCGCTTGTTTGACAACTGACGTAGCTCCCCGATGACGACGCAATGCAAAAAAAAATTCTCTACGTATTTCACTTTGTATTGCGAACATGACGGCTGTAATTGTCAGGTAACGAATAGACGTACCGCTGAAATATTGACGCCGAGTGTACGCAGTTACGCACACACGGTAGGTATATCGAATGACTGTCAAAATATTACCCTAATAAGCTACCTGATATTCGATGTGGGCCAATTTGGAGACAAAAGAATATAAGAGAAATTCGTCAGAAATAAGAAGGCAGGATAATAATGGCATTTGAAATACAATGCGAGGAGCACACATCATTTTGTTATAAACATGTACTTATTAGCCTCAATTTCACGTAATAAGTTTATTTTATTATTTGGAGGATATTTTCTATCATAATATTCTTTCGATTTAATTTACATACCTAGTATCATAATATATTTTTCAGCAATAAATGTTAGGATAGTTTTTAATGCAAATTCACATTTTGACTCCGATTTGCTAGAATTACTATTGATCTTTGGTGACATGCCTCACAAAGAGAATTTATTCAGTCTCATATTTTATTCTGTACCCAAAGGAACCGCCTACCTAGTCGGGATAAAAAGCATCCTACGTTTTTTCCGTGTTGTAAACTTCCTTTATAGAAAGTTTGATTGTCAACCGAAGTCCCATTGAGATGGGGTGGAATAACTAACAAACATAGAAACAGAGTTCTGCATTGCATACATATAATATTTTCAGAATTTTATACTAGACCTTTGCAGTGTAATCAAACGTTCATTTTGTGAGAGAGATGTATGTATCTTCACACCAAGAAAAACCAGAGCACCAGGCCTGACAGAACAGTAGGAGTAAGCAATGTTCGTTCTATCGCATGATTTAAAATCCGTCTTCTCAACAATTAGATCAACACAATTAGAATAAAGCTGTCAAAATGAACGCAATTGTTGGTGTTACACAATTAGGCTGCAGGCTACAATTTCCATACAATTCTCTAGAAAGGTGGGCGGACCCATTTTATGACTATTGTCTTCGAAAGTTCGCGTCACAATGATTACAAAAGAATGTGCCTATCCTAACTTGCGGTAAGTGGAGATTTTTGTGTGTAAAAAAATACATGGTTGAGATTATTGTGAGTCAGTATAGAGTCTAGAATACAAGACAATCTGAAATGGAATTCCATACGATAATCTAAAGCGTCGTCTTAATTGGCAACCGGTCGCGTGGCGATGCGATGCGGTCCTACAAATACAGAATCAAATATCTTAATGATCGTAATATTTTCTAATTAAAACTTTTACGATGGACCACGTTGTATAATTTAAAATCGTAAAACGATTTTATCTCTTACTTTAAGATATTTGGTTGAGCATCGCATCGCATCAGACGATCGCGCGACCATCAGCCACATTATAACGACGGGTAAACACGGGTAGTCTTTACCTTAAACTGTGTATTTCTTCCAGGCTTGAGGAAAGGCGCTCTCGCGCCGACGATCTCCGAACGCGACACGTTAGCGAACTTGCCGAGAATCTCGCGCATGCCGATCATCTCGCCAGCCCATTCTTCATAGCCTTTGTCTTGGAGACCTTGCTGCTGGGAAACTGTGCCCGTCGCTATCTGTGAATGATCAGGTTTTTGATTGTTAGAAGCATTGTTTATTTTATGACAAGGTGACATTAAGAAAAAATTGTAGATACTACATCAAAACACCCCTAAGAGACAGTTGTTTGTGAAATACAAATTGAAGAAAATGATAATACCGTCATACCGGTGTTCCCTGAACAATGTACAGGTGCCATGCACCCTCAGTTCGGCCATTACAATACCAACGCGATAAGTAATATTAATGCTGTGACCCAGATTCCATGTAATAGGGAGCAGGCCTATTGTCATTTAACGGCACAATTCCAAACACGGGACTACTACTAAGAATCACACAGAATTTCACTCATAGAAAATGGGCATTCTGTATGAAAATGCGAACATGCACCTATTCGCATCGATTCGACATTCGTATGCTTCAGCAGACTTACGCATGCTGTAGAGTGCTTTCGCAACTAATAGCACACGACTGAGCAATCATTCAGAGGAAATGCGGTTTAGTATCTTAAAACCATCCAGCTTTTTGGGAATTGATGCTGATTGCACCATATTTAAGTGATATTAAATTGTAAATTAACATCCTTTGACATTTATATTTACCTAAATTTTTGTTTGACATTGATTTTATTATTATTGTATTAGTTTAAGGAAGTATTTTAAATTTAAAATATTGATCTCACAAATATTTGCATGTCTAATTCAAGATAGATTGCACAAGGTTTTGTGCATCTTTATTTTATTTATTTTTTTATTTTTTTTGATTTATTTACTTAAGTTTCAAATACATTTCCAAGTTAGATTTGTACCATTAAACCGGGAATGGTTTGTATTGGTACTCACATTCGCTATAACGACACTGCTTAATTACTAATACTTAAAAGAGAATACAAATCAATAATATTGTGCACCTAATCATTTGAGCTGTAAACATTTATTCGCACGTAGGACAAAAGCTACATGTAACGTTTCGAATCTGAGCAGCCCGCCGCTGGGCCGCTTATTGCACAAACTGGTTCTGCGAGTCAACGAAAACATTTCCTATACAGGTTGCTTGACTTTAATAGTTTGATGTGTACTAATTAAGAACTCAAAAATTACCATTACCATAATGACATATTTTGTTCACCTACATACTGTATCATCAAAAAGTATTATTATACTAGTTCTTTAATTGAGGTACCTACACATCTAAATTTTTTTTTTTTTTTTCTTTTTTTTAGTTTTTTTTTTTTTTTTTCTATTTTTTTTTTTTTTTTTTTTCTTTTACATCATGCAAATGTTTCATTAACTACTGTTATATTGCTAAGTTCTTTATGTTGTCGTAATAATATTGCTTGTATTTTTGTTTATAGTTTTTTGAATTTATTTCCATTTTTATATTTTGCGGAATTTTATTGAGTGTTGTGGGAATTATAAATTCTACTGTTCGCCTACCATAGTAATTTCTCACCTGAGGTACTATTAGTTTATTTTTGGTAATACTTCTAGTGATTATTTTATGAGTTATGGGTATTTGAATGCTATTATTATCAAATTGTTCAATTAAAAGGGCCATGTTAAGTCTAATCTGTACTGGTAATATATTACAATATTTAAATAATTCTATGACGTTATCTTTATGTTTTTGTTTTATTTTTCTGGGTACGATGAGTTTCAAAAGTCTAACTTGCAGTTTGCATATCCTTTCAGTGTATGATTTAAATGTTCGCCCATAACTCATGTTCATAACTTATGTTGTACCTACTTTCTATGCAAATAAATTGATATTCTATTCTAAACGTATATTATGTGCAATAAAATGCAAGAGAAAGCATTCCGAGTAAATAATATAAACTTATAAAAAGCTCACCTCATGGCCGTCGTGTGCAAGATGTTGCACCATCACGTAATTACTGGAAAAAAATAAGGAAAACATTAAATAAAATTACTCACAGTTTCACCGAAATCACTATAGTCTATCCTCTTTGCATTTTATTGAAGAACTGGTCGAGGAGGTAGACAAAAACGAGTGTCTAGTTGTATGATCTACAAGTTAAAAAGGAAAAGCTAGATAACTAAAAGTTATTATGAAATTTACAGATTTTTTTTGCATACCTTTGCGTATAGACTATACCAGGTCTCCCAAACCAAAACATATAGTTATGGAGGGGAAGTAATTTAAATATTAAAAAAAATTTGCAAATATTACTAAAATGAGACTATACTATTTTTGAAATTAAGAAATCTACATTCTATCAGTTTCAAAAAGTCTCTTGCCTGATCCGGGAATCGAACAAAAAAGCATGAATTACAGTAAAAACACACTTAATTATTACCTGTACTCGTGTGACAAGAAGAAAGTGCCTCTAATAGGGCAACCATTAGGGTTCTTAGTTTTGCCATTGAACACTTTCTTGTACAGGTCGAAGTTATTCAAGTTAACAGCACCGTCGAATGTCAGGATTATCATTTGGGGCGTCTGCGAATAAAAAAATATGGCATTCTTATTTTTTACGACAACTTTTTGCATCTAATCGCCGGATTGTTGTATAAATTGAGGTCGCTTTTTGTACTATAAATAGACACCTATTCAACAGTAAAATAACAGAATTTATTATAGTATTTATAATATCGTGGTGGCCCGAAGATTACAACCCGGAGATCAAACCCAGGCAGGTACCAATGTGACTTTTTCAATATAATATAATATTTTTGGGACATTTTTCTACACAGCACCATCTAGTCCCAAACTAAGCAGAGCTTGTACTATGGGGTACTAGACAATGGATATAATACTTATATACTTTTTTTTTTGTAAATACATGTCATATGTACTTTCTTAGTTTATCCGAGACGCCACGAACGCCAGAAGAAAAACATCGTGAGAAAACCTGGACTTAATGGTTTGAATTCACCAACACGCAGTGAGCAAGCATTGTGATCAATGCTCGTTCCTTCTCTGTATGAGAAGAGGCTTTTGGCCTGCAGTGGGATAATTACAGACTGATTTAATTATGTATTATTTAGAAACACTTTTAAAAACAGTATACTTTTTTATTAAACTTACAGAGCTTAATAGTAATCAGGTGATCTTGCGATCAACGAGAGATAAGTGTCAATTTATACGCCACTTATGTACAAAGTACAGGTTGGATGTTATATTTTTATTTTATTTCGTCTTCACAGATCGTTAGATGGGCTAAATAATCTAGTAAGGAAGACAATTTATTAAATTTGGCCAAGCTACATTGAGTCCAGAGCAAGGTAGAAAGACGCGACATTTTTACTACATGTTCATTTTTTCTACGACGCTACCCGTGTTGTTTTCTAAGAACATAACATTATTTCTTAAAATTTACGTTTTTTACGAAACGTTAAACCCCTGAAGTATTGGCGGTGAATAAAGCTAACATACGTACAACACGACACCCTTTCTTCGCTATTTTGCATGCACGACAGGACTCTAACTTTACCTACATGCAATAATTTAATTCCAGTAATTCCTAGATTAGCAAACGTTCTATTCTGTTCTACGTCGATATTATATCATGATGACTATTGCAACAATTATCATTATTAATGCGAAGCCATTAAGATTGACTTTGCGGTTTGGTATATAGGTACTAAGCTAATCGAATGGATTTGCGAAATCACTATTTAAATATAATTACTTAAGTATATTTAATTTAATAGTTTAAAATAATTTCAAGGCTGTTATGTTAATAGCATACATAATTCTGAGTAACTACCGATAGCCGACTGTAGGTTTGATTCCAGTTATACTCGTTAAACATATTATGAATACCTAATCAATAAAAATTAATGTCAATTTATAGTAGAGGTTATCTTTTCGATAATAGTGCGGATGTCAATTTAGAAGAATCAAGGAAATAATAGATGATACTAGTGATCCATAGATGATATAATTATGTATACAAACATGAACTCAAGCCTTTTTCCCACGGGGGCAGGCAGACACTACAGAACACCACATGCCACGATCCTTACATACTCTTTTAGCTTCGTCCACGTTCATACATTTTGTCATACACGCACACCGGTTGAGAGTACTACGCACCTGTCCTTTTTGAAGAACAGCACCAATAACATCGATATAATATATCCTTCTGGGGCGACCTTTACTGACGTTTCCACAGAGTCACTCATTAATCTCTCTAGATTCTCAGAAGAACCACCATTTAATGTTTTGTACAATTTGACTATAAGAGCTCTATACTTAATCAGAATACAATTTTCTATTAATGTAAACAAAGCAACACCTTCAAATCGTCCGATAATCATTAACACTACATGGCCAAATATGTTGACATCATCTATTTAGAATAAGGTACCTATAATTAATTTTAACATTTATTTATTAGTTTCAGGTTCATCGTCAGCATCCTAACCTTCCAAATACCTATTTTGAGGTAGGCTTTTAATCAAATAAAATGATGTGGAACAATGAACCTTCGCACGGCTGGACCAATTTTTCAGATATTAATCAAGTTTTTAACCGCCTAGCCTATGGCAGCTGGATTATTGTTGATCGCAAATACTTCAATGGCTAGAGAGGTTTTTATACTATTCTTTTTCTTCATTTTATTCAAATTTAAATGTTTACTTACGTCTTCTGGTTCGAGACCCCCGGGGATGAGGGTGCCATCTTTGGAGCAGAAGCAGTACGGCAACTGGCATTCCCCAGTGTCGCACTTCGTTGCCAAGTCCAGCGGCACTTCCGTGATCGGCGCAGGCGCTAAAAGAAGTTCAAACAAGCTTACTTTACCGATTACCTCTATCTATATCAAAATTTAAATAACAATCAGAGAAACAAAATATTGACATAATTAAAAGCTGTCATTTAGGTAACCTTATTTAATAATGAGGGGTAAAACAAACCCCAAATATCGTCTACAGAATCATGAGTTACCATTAATATAACATACACATGACATTATTACAGAAAAAAGTTTAATGTTACAAGACAAAGTTAAATTCAAGGTGCTTGCATGTGCAATTTTACATTCAATCAGCAAGGTGGATTAATTGATTTACGATTACCTATCTAAATGTTAGCTTCCTATATTTTTTTGAGCTTTTATCTTTTAGAAAATTTCATAAATATACTCTTTCTAGTCCTCACAATATATGCAAGTAGAGTTTCTGCTCTTACACTCAACAATATTACATATTTGCTTATCTACAGCTTGACTGGTTAGTCACTTGACAGGCTCTGTTCCATACATTTTGTCAAGAAACATTTATTTTGTTGTTTGGAACAGCTGTTTTTTTTTCACGAATTTAGTGTTTTTCCCATGGTAAAAGTTTTACGGAATGATGAACAGAGTTCATGGTTTTCAAATGTAAAGTGACTGACCATGCTGTATATCTAGAGCGTGAATTACATAGAAACGGCGTAGGGCGCAGGCGCGGCGAAGGCACGTCGCTTTCATACGTTTTGTCGTGCCGCTTCAAATCTTTTTCGCAAAAAATGTATGAAAGCGACGCGACTGCGCCGCGTCTGCACCTTACGCCGCTTATGTGTAATTCACGCCTAGCTGACTACAATAAGTGCAACTGACAGGATTTGTACCTATAACTTTCAGCTGCACCAAATAGCGCACTCAAACATAAGGCCTCGCCATGTTTGCGAGGGCAAATCAAAGCTGCAGCTTGCAGTCAACCTTATAACATGAAAATTTATATCCCCTAAAAATCAAGTTACGTTTTCAAAACACATTGTATAAATCCAAACATCAAATTAATTCCAAAGTATTACAAAACATTGTAATATATGTACCTACTTGTGGCGATGGGACCGCATCTGGCTTCTGCTTTGAAAGTACAGAATTTGCTAATATCATCGAAGTATAATCCAGAGGGGCATCTGTTCATGTAGGGATAGCCATCCACGCACTGAAAAAAAAACATAGTAAGTATTAGTCGGCGGTGATAGCGGTTGAAGGCTTGCTTTCCATGCAGAAGGATCTAACTCCTATCCCGGCCCGCATCACTGAGTTTTCTAATTCATGTACGAATTAGAATTTGATTATCACTTCAACTTCAAACTTCAAAACTCATTTATTCAAAATAGTCTACAATTACTTAGTTCTTTTTGAACGTCAAAATTACAAGACATCCCACAAAAGCGCCCACCCTTCACCGCTTCCTAATGTTTTTGCTGTGAAGAAGAAACGGCGCAAAAAACTCCCCAGCAATACATATGTCTGTCAAGTGAACAAATTAATTAAGTCACAGCGAAAGGTAATATTAATTACAATAATGAAATTATGCAAAATACGGATGATAAACTCATTAAATCTCTCATTAAATAGGTGTTTGTAATAAAATTACCTGAGTAAATTATAACCTTATCTGTACATAATAATAATATTTTAAGAAAATAGCTACATAAATAACAAATTATTATTTATGTAATTGTAATTTTTGTTATGCGGATGTAATTATTTTATTTTCATGTATAATTTATTTTAAATTTTAGCTTTCTACGACTTAGATTTTTAACTTTAAGTAATAGCTATGTATCTAATAACAAGTTTCGCTGTGCCCTGACAGGGTCTACCACGGATCTTAGCTCTAAGCCTTTTGTTAATATCTTTTTACCTTGTGGAACGTAAATAAATGAATAATAATAATAAATGAATAAACAAAGTATAAGTAGAACGGTAAAGGTAAACACCAGGAGGAAATTTGCGAACCTAAGAGGGTGCCAAAAAGTTCTCACTCTAGTGTGTGAAATCCGCCAACCCAAGCTAGCGTGGTACCTTAGACCTAAACCCTTCCGATTCTGAGAAGAGGTCATCAGTGGGACAATAATGGGCTGATTTTGCTAGTTTAAACAGATTAGTGATCGCAGATCGTAGTGTGAGCAAAAGGATCCCATCCTCTTGAAGTAATCCCTTAGTTGCATTTAGTCTGAGCACCCCAGACTCCGCTGGGAACCACGCCGTCTTTTATAGCTCCAATATGTTAAGTTTCTCGCTTATGAAGCAATAAAAACGTACAATAGGTAAAACAAAGACTATAATAACAAACAACTAGATAACGCAGATATCTAGCTATGGTTATGGGTAGCCATTTTTATTTTTGAATCCTTCCAATTTCGCGGACGTAACATAAACTGAACTGTAAGCCCAGGAGGGTTAGTCACGCGGGGTTACGTTATTACATACAACGGCATACGAAAAAAGGGAATCCACCGTTTTATGCGAAAAATGTTCGGTGTTTGTCCATAAAAATATGAATGTAGCGGTTATGCCTATCCCTTAAGCTATCCTTCGCGGGATATCAGAATCGTAATAAGCGCCTGTAGATATCCACCTTCGTAACATATAACTTAGTAATCATCCGTCATGCTAGCCCTTTCTCTTCTAGGTATGTTGAGTCAATTTCCAGTCTAACCAGATAGATAATACAAGTATTTTTACAAAGACTGACTTCAGTTCGTCGGATATCGATAACCTAAGGTTAGGCCGGTTTAGGTAGTGAAAAAAAAACTTATACAAACGATTTTTAATAACCCGTTGACCCATACAGCCTTAAATTCAATGAACTCGAAGACGATCAAGTTTAAGGCCAGTTTATACTTAAGAATACACACGTATTATTGCAATTGTTTCAGGTTTTTGTTGCGTTTATACGCAATCTTCATTAAAAATGGATTCGATTACTGTAACGTGTCCATTGAATAAGAAGTCAGGTACGTTGACTTTGTAAGCCATCCTTGTACTTGCGCGTGTACATAGCCATCTTAGGAAGAGCTATGAATTTTAATGAAACAAGCTTATAACTGGAACTATCACTTTTATAGATGAGAGATTCATGTAAAGTTATAAATGTGAATAACAAATTCGTGTAATTTCTTCAAACCTCGTGATTTACTCGTGACACTAATTGACCCTGCATGGGATTCCTTCAGATTCGATAAAAAAATATTTCAAAAAGAAAACTTAGTGTTCTTAACCTGTGTCTTGGTGTTCGTAACATGCGCCCCGAGTTAACTAACTGCGCGGAGCGATATTCGTGCTCGCCAGCTGTGTCGCCGTGCTTTCATTAATTTATGCGTGGCTACAAAATCTTCTGTCAAACAATAAAATGGCGATATATTTTTTTTATTTTAACTTCTTCCGATGATCTAGATGCGATCACAATCGTAAGAAAAGGTTTTTTTTTTATCAATCTCTATCCCGTTCATGTTTACTCTATACCAATAATAGATCATATGGTTTTAAGGAATTACACATTATTCGTTTACACCCGGTAGGTGTTTTGTACGTAGTTGTACTTGACTCAACATTGATATTTCACAGCGGTCCATCGCCTTCACCGACTTAACATTCAACGGACATAGGTAATAAAGACGCGTGAATAACAAAAAAGACGTAGAGGTCCGGCCACCAACCAATACAGACATACCTCAAATACCGATATTTCTCCATTAATATTTACTGCACATAATAAGAACTGGACCCAACCATTTTTACGTTCGTATTCTGACTTATACTCGTACCATTGTTGAAATTAAACCACAATTCTCGCCCCACTGGTTATTTCAAAACCGGTTGATCCAAACACCAAAATGTCAATAAGTTCCAAAATAAATATTATTTCCTCAATATATTAATGAACTAATTTAATCATGACTTTTATATACCTACGTAATATTGTTATAGTCTGTATAATAATGTATATTATATATATTGTATATTATGTATATTATATATATATTATATGACCAATCATAATCAAAATTACATTGTATCTAATAAAGAAGTAATGTGATTGATTAATAATAGCATTTGTGTATGAATCATCTTTAAGTTGATTAACTAATTTTCTTTTATGTTTATACTTTATGTTTTATGGCTGCAAACATTTTAAAGACACGCGCAAAATTGATATAATGGACTTTCACATAATAAAGTATAGATAGACATAGACAGGATGTTAACGAATTGGTGTAATTGCTTCAAACCACATGATCTACTGGTGAAATATGGGCTTTTTTTCAGATTCAACAAAAAAAACATTTCAAGAAGAGTGATGCTCTGTTTTTGAGTCATTTTAGCGCCCCGAGTTCACTGACTGCGCGGAGCGATATCGCGCTAGACGGGCCCGCGAATTATGTCACCGTGCTTTCATAAGTATAGTCTGTTATGATTGGCATCGAAATGTGCTAATGAAAGAGAAACTATCGGGGGAAAAAATTGTTTTTTTATTGAATCCTCATTTGATGATTTATTAAGTACGATCACATAACCACAAAGGAAGTTTTTTTTTTACGTTTAGTCATCCCAAATCCCGTGCGGGTTTAATTTATACCAGTAATAGATCATGTGGTTCGTGTAGTTACACGAATTCGTTTAAAACTTGTATACTTTATTGTACACTAACGCCCGATATTAATAACCGATCCCAATCCAAAATCTCTAGATTGATATAGGTTTTTGACATAAGTTCAATATAAGTAGTGTCAAAAACCTACATAAATCCAGAGATTTTATATTGAGATCGGTTATTAATATCAACCGTAAAAGAATAAAGATACAAAATGTATCTACAGATATCTACGACCGTCACTAAGGAATTCTCAGGTCTCAAGGTTATATCCATAATAACCCTGCGTGGTTTCCTTGAATTCATCAACGCCGAATAAACATTCAGTTGTATAAATATTCCTTTACGTATACATAATATTCACGATCAAGTAGTATTTATGTCTGAATCGTTCGAACCTACGTTGTTCGTATATTAAAGCAGTTTTTTCTTGTTACTAAAATACTTTATGCATACGGTTAGACGCTCCGAATGTAGACACAATATGCAAAATTTGTTGAGGTTTGATACCTAATCAAACGTAAACAGCTGGATCTTCATTATATAATATTTATATAGGAAACAGTTTATTTAATAAAAAGATGTGAAGGGTTTATTAACATTGCAAACGCGGAAGTTCAAATATGCCAATTTTTATTAATTACACCGCAACGCTCGAAGTACGCTTGACGACAGCGATTGTTAAACATATTATTAAACAAAAATATTATGAAAGGCATTTTTTTCTCGTTATGTAAAAAAGTCTCAGTTACATAAATCGCAACGATTTCATAGGTCAGGCATAGTTGTAGAGTTCAAAGCCGGGTGGGTCTCTTGCGGATGTTTTGTTCTACACACTACACAAAAAAGTTTAGTTAAAATTTTTGCTTTCCGTACCTGACGGAAAACATGTTTTTGTGTTATGTTTAGAGCAAATCACGCGCAGGAGACCCGGCCTAATGCATAAGGAAGTTGTAGAGGTCACTTTTAGGTACCTGATATGAACCTGGTGTAAAAATAAATAATCTTCAATCTTACTTGGTAAAACCGCCTGCACGTGGCTGGGTCAGCAAAATTTCCATTACCGGTTGTGCCTTCAGGACAAATAAAGTCTTCGGGCTTATCTTTCTGCTGATAGCTTCCTGAAAATCAATAAACCTGTTTGTAGTTTCACAAGTAGACAACGCTGTTAGCATTACGTCACCTTGTGCTCGGTATTTAAAACTCCGTCCTGTACAAATACGATGGAGCTTTAAGCTTAAGCACAAGCAGAAGACTACAAAGTGTTTTACTTTATTAAGGGAAAACCTGAGAACAGTTTCTATTTGATTTTCTCTGAGAGATTTCTCCAAGATACATAAAGACGCATTCCTTAACTGTTGGATAGGTATAATGTCGCATCTGGCAATCCTATTCCACAATTTCTAGTATGGGTATGTATTGCCATGACTTTAGTGATTGGCTCTAATAGGGTATTTGACTGAAAAAATCTAATTAGTCCGTCAGTTACATTATCAAAAAATATTTGACACGTATTTTTTCTTTTGTTACGTAAACCAAAATTGACGAAGATACGACACTTTTAAAATTGGCAAAACGTCACAAGCTAGTACAATTTTTACTTGCTTCTGACGTCACAAGCCCCCACTCTCGAGTTTTGATGCGTTTTATCTTTTCAAACTCTAACTGGCGGACTAATTAGATTTGCAATTTATTGATGCTGTCAACATGCCTATTACACTGCCAGTAAATTATCTCAGTGTTGTAACGAACCCATTATTTTTAAACTTTTAAAAGATGCTAACAAAAGTACTTTCAACAACAATTTAGTATTATTATATTGAAAGGAGAAAGTTGGTTACGCAAAACATTTCATAGTCCCGAATTGATAGCACACTATTCAAATAGGGAAGTCACGATTTAGATATTAATTGATTTAAACGAGCTTCCTTGGTAGGCTAATTATCAAATGCCTTGACCGAAAAGATGCCTACTTAAAATACAAGACGTTATTAGTAACCATATTATTTAATGAAGCGATTATGTAATTTATTGTATTATACCTACATAATATTCTCAAAATACTTCAAGGATTCATTTAAATACGAGTGAGTTTGCTATGTATTTATACTTATACATATTTCAGCAAATCATAAAAATTCTTGATTTTAATTTTTTACTTTAGTGTGGCTAAATATCGACGAATTTATCATTGACAACGAGAATTATTCGTAGTAGAAGCAAATAAAAACTACCCGCTATTAGTAAAGAGAGCGTAAGAGCTTTAATATGCCTTAATATCGTAGATATCGTAACAAAACTTCTAGAAAATAAATTTAAAAGATTTTTAAGCAAATACAAATGTAATGCCGTTGGTAGACATTTGTACAATATAAAGGCTATTAGAAAAGACTGACGCTAAGCTGTCTAGACATCTTGCCAAATTACGGCCAGTTAGAAAGACGTCCAACGGCTCGTGCCTTGGTTGGTATCTCACGACGTACTTTAAAATACCATAGGGACTGGAAAATACTAGAAAACTGTACTATTTTCTTATTTTCGTACATCAATCATCTAGTTTAACATAATAACTAGATTTTTTGCTGAACTAGATCTTTATTCCATCATCCTTTTAAAGTACTTAAACCAAAACATTCGGGCTAACAAACAAAATTTTCATAACTGACCCTAAAATGTTTGCTGTTAAAATATTTTGAGAGCAGTATTTAAGTAGGTACCTTGTACTTAATATTTTAACTGAATTTTGATTTGAAAAACGTCAAGAACCAAAAAATAACTAGATACCAGTCCTTAACTCATATCAGCATTTTTCTAACAAAACAATTACCCCCAGGCACAATAGGTCTGAGAGTTTTTGGTATCTCAATGTTTCCTGCTCATTCAATTGTAGATTAATCTTTGAGTGCTTATCTCACAGTTTGTAAGCAGACAGACAAACCACATCGCATAGCTCATTCATTATTTATAAGCTAACTGATTACAAAATTTAGTGGGCCTTCGGAGGCTTGTGAATTGATTGTAAGTCTGGTTTACGTACCAATAAATTGTATAATACAGAAACTACATACATTCGTTTTGAAATCTAAATTAGTAACAGCTACTGAAGTTTCTTCATATTCTGTACGCTCTGAAGTTACTTAAAGGCATGAATTCAAAGAAATATTTTCACTAGATACGTTCATGGATAAACTGAACACACAGGTTTGTTCTTTTGGTTTGTTTGACAGTTGTTAATTACTTTTGTTGTAGACTGTACCAGGCTTCTGTCCCGGGGAGTTAGCCGCGCTTTGCTCCTGAGAGCTTTGAATTTACGAAATTCGTTTTGGTAAAACTAAACACTTGGAGGAACACTCCTAAATTACAGACAGGTGCAGACGCTTTACGTAGCGCGGTTTTAAAATTAATTTTCCCATTGACTGAATGTAGGTTTTATTACATTTCAAGTTAATTTAAATTTGAAATTTGATGTACAGTCTTTTTATCAGACCTAATTTGTTGAGACTTAATTCTGTTAACTTTTTTCTGTACTCTGTTCAACGAAAGATGAGTCCTGACGTAGCAGTCATTTCGTAAATTTTAGCCGTAAGAGAGAAGATATTTGATGAAAAAAATGTAAACGACATGACTCAAAAACCGTAAAATAGCAATATTATCCATGTTTTGTTTTTTAGAAATATTTAATATTTTTATACGGTAATATTTTGTAGAAATACCCCAGGACTCACCTTACGTTGAATAGGGTATAACTATATTTTTTATGTATTTCTGAAGTAGGGTTTCTGTTTTCTCGACATATTATTTTTCTCGGGTCTCGAGAATTCTCGAGCCCGATTTCTCGGGTTTCTCGGGTCTTTCGAGAAATTTTTAAAAACCTTAAAAAATCAGCTTCCGCCCGTTTTCTGGAGTACTCTTGAACGTAGTTTATCTGTTCGAAAGCGCTGTTATTTCGATAAACTGACGCATTGCGATTCTGGACACCCCAGTCAGAAGATAATCCTAGTTCAAACTTCGGATAACTTATTTTTCCGGTGTCTGAGGTACTCCTAACCGTAGTTTATCTATTCTACCTCTGTTGGTTCGATAAACTGACACATTGCGTTTCTGGACACCCCAGTCAGAAGATAATCTTAGTTTAACCTTCAGGTAACTTATTTTTCCGGTGTCTGAGGTACTCCTAACCGTAGTTTATCTATTCTGCCTCTGTTGGTTCGATAAACTGACACATTGCGTTTCTGGACACCCCAGACAAAAGATGATCTTAGTTCAAACTTCAGTTAATTTGATTGACCAATTTGGGGCGTTAATCGGTTCCAGGATTTTATTTTGTCGTTTTATATCATATTATAACAAGAGTATTTAGAGTTTTATTATTAGTATCTTATTTTGGATAGCGAGTTTTGGACTCCCAGCGAAATGGACTCGAGTAGTTCATCGGAGTCTGATTTGGAAGAGCTGGAGGCTATTTCAAATATATCAGTACCAATAAAAAGGCATCGAAGAAATCCATCCGAAATGTTCACAGATAAAGAGTTTAACATGAGATATAATTTTAACAAGGGCACTATGATATATACCTTTGTGAAATAACCAACACTGCTCTAGATAGAACCCATTCATTTACATCACAAATAGGTACGTTAGCCTAGATTTTTTTTTTCAGATGTAAAATAAACTTTACCGTCCAATATCAAAAATTACAATTAAAATCCTACTTATTTTGTTTTAATAGTTTTATTGTGTTGTTGCTACGATTAAAAATAACAATGAGAAAATGTTGTGATTAAAATTTTATGAGTATGAAATGGTTCATTTTAAAATCATTGCATATACCACAGGAGATTTTCTTTTAAACTTGGGGCATAACTGCAAAAAGATGTAAAGTTTAAGGCGAGAAAAATATATTTAGCTGGCCTTTAAAAACAGACCCCATCTAGTGGTCAATTTACAACCTTACTTATTGTTTGGATAGTTATCTAGTCGTCAAACCCAACAATAGATGAACGCAGTTTATCTTACAGTTCATTTTATTTGACGTTTTAAGTCACACTATAATAAGAGTACTTGGAGTTGTAGGTATATTATGCGTCTGTTCGCTTGCCTCGCTTACTCGTTCCTCGTAAGGAGAACGATCAGAAGCCATAATGCAAAGATTACGTAACTTGTAAGCCAATTTTTATAGAAATAAAAGAAAATCTTTAATTTCTCGAGTTCTCGAATTCTCGAGGCATTATTTCTCGTCTCGAAGTTGGCATGATTTCTCGACATTTCTCGACTCGAGAATTCTCGAGCAGAAACCCTATTCTGAAGGTACCTCAGGTCTTCTAATTACCTACGGAACTAATGGAAATCGAACGGCAAAAGACTTCAACGACAAAAAAGTCTGCAACGCTGTCGGCTATAAATTTCCGGACTGAAGCCTTGTAAGATAAGTAGACATAAAATCAGGTACACTAAGTACCGACGTAAGTGTCAATATCCTCGATCGCAACCGGTCACAGGCCTCAATGTCAAGTGAAAGAAAAGACGTGTCAGACGAATTACATTTAGGCACAATATTCAACAGATCTGACACTTTCTATATAACATTTGTTATACAAATTTTACTAATGTAATGCGTAACGCTTTTAACAACATTTTATGTCACACGCTTTCAAATTCAACGTTATTTTCTGGAATAGTAAAAATTCTAGCTAGACACGATGAATAGCTTTCACTAAGTATCATTTCGTTGTAACAGTTACGTTAACGACTAACAAATTGATCGGCAGACCGCTTGCATAAGATTACGAATTACGCATTGGTTGATTTTTAATTCCTTATATGAAGAAACTGCTCTAATGTGGTGATTTATCACTGAATTAAGTAGTCAATTATAAAAAATATTGCCTGTACAAAATTGGACTAACCATTGATTAAAATAGCACAAATTAGTAATATTCGCATATATGGTAAACCGGCCATGGCGTTGGCGGTCCGCGCACTGTTCACTGCGTATAGTATCGACATGGCGCCTTTCACCGTCGCGCGCGCACTGCGCCGGAGTCGCGCGCCGCCGCTGCCATCACCAGCCGACCTCCGCGGGCGGCTTTCTCCTCAAACCCCCTGACATTCGTCAAATAAAGGTAGGTGCTGCTTACGTGCCGCATTGGTGTCAAATTAGGTTCCGTGTGCAGCGAATGATATTGACAATATATCGCTTTTAAATGGAAAGGCACTGATGCAATAGGTGAAGATGACCCTTACATAAAAACATGTAACTTCGTTTCGCTACTCGTAAATAATAGATGCATATTGCCGGTACGCGTAGAGCGTAGTTCTAGATACATTTAATATAACCAATAATATTAGTAGGTAGTATGACACATTGTAATACTATGAAAGGTAGGTACCTAATTCCTGGTTCCTATCCTAATGTTAAGGTCTAAAGAACAGCCTGTTGAATTATGAATCCGATTTTATTTGCATTCGTATTTTTTGAGCTTTTAGTAGATTGGCCTTGTCCACTGCAAGCTACGTGGCATAAGCGCATAATAGAAGCAGATGTGATATTCTCTAAACAAAATTTGAGGGCGTCCATCCACGGACTGCGATAGACAGATTTGATTATATTTTCAATGAAATGCCACTCCTCTTCAGTAACCACGGGAGCAGATGCTGCAGGCCTATTCGACGAAGTTTACTCTGGTCTTATTCAGAAAATTTTGAAACTGTATAAGTAGTAAATACTTACAATTTCGGCAATAAACATTATCTCCTTCGTGGAAGGAGATAATGAGATTTAGATCGATCATACAAGGTGTACCCGAATACGTTCAACTCCTTTAAACTTTGTGGTCTACTGACGCCACACATTAACCCTGCATGGGGTTCTTTTGGATTCAACAAAAAACTAATTTAAAAAAAGAAAACATGGTATCCTTAACGTGATGCACGTTAGCGCCTAAGTTAACTGATTGTGCGAAGCGATATCGCGCTAGTCGTGCCCGCCAGCTGTCTCGCCGGCTACGGCTTCCATTCATTTATGCGTGGCTCTGAAAAGTTCTATCACAATTACCTAATATTTATATTGCAATGTTTTTCCCGGTTTTTTATTTATTTAAATATTTTCAGGTGGTTTAAATACGATCACTAACCATTATCGCAAGACAATAAAACTTTGTAGGTATTATTATTTTTAATCAAGCTACATCCAGGCATGTTAATCTATACCAATAGTAGATCATCGATTGTAAGGAATTACACGAATTCATTCGTTTGTACTCTGTAAATATAGTCAACAGTAGTACTAATTGACCCAAATAAAACGGTGCAGTAGTTTTAAATATGTATTACTTGTAAAATTTAAACAAATCTGTGGGTTGCATAGGCTAGCATTAGTATATCCAATGCAAATCTGAGTAATTACCTAACGATGGGGGCAATTAGCCAAATACCTATGTAGAAATTCATCAGCAATTATGCAAGTTTTGGCGCTACATATTTCTATATTCTAATAGATTAGGACCAGTGTCGTATTTAAGGACAGGCTACATAGGCTGCAGCCTAAGGGCAGCCAGGCTCCAGGTAGCGGGGTTGAACTGGTTGCGGAAAACCGAGTAATGTGGCGCAACTTGGGAGGCCGATGTCCAAGTCTGGGATAGCCTTTGAATGAGGAAATTGCTCTCTAAACGAATTTAGCAGAATAATATAAACGACCCCCCGACCCTCTAAGGAGAGCCCGCTATATGTGCACAAGTTAGCCTAGGGATCTACAAAATCCTAAGTGCAGCCCTGATTAGGACTATTTTTGCAAAAGGCAAACTTATACGAACAAAGTCGTGCTTTCTATAGCACTACTTCTCAATGTGGCAGTGCATTTTTTCCGCAGCGTTACAGAAATGCCTGTCATTTTCTTTTTTATGATAAATTCATGGATAAAATTGCTGATTCTATGAAGAATAACGATAGGATCAAATTATGGCTCTCCTCTTCCAAATTCTACTCCAAACTTCTCAAACTCCAACTTATACTCCTGCCAACAACAAATTCTGGGTTTCTCTTCAACAAACACCCATCTGTAGGGAAGAAATTAGAGATCGAGACTTCTCTTCTTCTTGTTTGGGTCATAACTGTCTTTTACAGGTTTTTGATTGCCTGAGTGTTTCAACTGCCGTTCACTGTGAACGCAAAACAAACCAGAATGTCCTTGTCAATGCACAATTGCATTGCTTGCATGGTCGCGGACTCGAAATGTTTATCAGATTTCAAAGTCGATTCCTTCTCACACTGTGGGCAATAAGGTTTAAGATGTCATATCAACTTATGTCATATCGACCTTATGAAAAAGTAATGTGCAAGCAATTATAGACTTTATGGTGGTAAACATTTCAAGTCCGCGATTGTACATTGCAGTTGTTCAGTGCAAAAGTAATTCTATTGCATTGTTTAAGTTGCTTCGCAGTCGAAATATATCTGTGGTCACTAATGGCTATTCTAAAGGTTAAGCTGCGCTTGCCGCGGTCAGTTCGTGGATGTGTGACTATACGTCGAGACTCTTCCATGCCTCGGAGAGCAAGTTAAACCGTCAGTCCCGAGTGCCTTATCTATGACAGTCGTTAGGGGTAGTCAGAAGCCCGAAATTCTGACGACCGGTTAGGATATCGGCATTGCCCAATAACTGCGTTGCGGAAGTCTGATGGTAGTCGCTCTGTTTAAAATACTGGTATTCAGCCACATCTGGTTAAACTGGAAGCTGAGCCCAACACAGTTGGGAACAGGCTGGACAGAAAATGCTTTTGAAAATTAGAACTATTAAGATGTAATGTTAATAAACTATGGAAGTACCTAACATAACACCATGACGCTTGCCTGTATTCCCCGAAAGGTGAGACAGAGCTGTATAAGTACACCCTCATTTCGCCGCTATGTTTAATTCCCATGTAATAGGTAGCGAGTTTATTACCGGGCACAAATCCATACTCCGGGCTGCTACTGAGAAATTTCACACGGAAAAACCCAATAGCCCTTCGCCCGACCTGGTGATCGAACCTAAGACCTCACGTTCAGCAGTCCAAACCAACCACAAAATAAATCGCATTTAAATACACACCTATCTAACTGTTCTATACCTATGTGTACTTAAAAAACGGCGATGTCATTTAGTTTTAATGACCTACATGTTTAATCCCAATTCAACATGTAGCTAGATTTTGTAATAGGACCGCCATAATTGGACATTGTTGCGCGCGTAGATTCTTGCACTAGGTTAATTAACGTACACATATATGTACTAAAGCTATCTTTGTACATACATAGATGTGATTGGTATTACAGGTACTCAAATATTTGACCGATGTTGACGGAACTGGAATTTACCTACGTAATTGTAGATGTACCTACTTAATTAGGAACATCATTGGGTGTCTTAGTTTAAAATGTTGCGGTCAAAATAATATGTCGTAGTGACATGATTGTAGCCGTTATACAGGGTGTAAGGGACAGCTCTCCGCAGACTGATGGGATGAATTCAGTATACCATACTAAGATGACCGGTACAGCCGAGGACTCGAAATGTTTATCAGAAAGCCAATTCTCGTAATTAAAAATGTTCAAAATATAGTTTCGATCTAGTCTCAGTCTAGTCTCAATCTCATAAATATAACAAATGGTATTCTGGTTCGTTAACAAACAACGTCAAACGTGAGATTATTTAAAATGAGATTCAAAGTTGACTGAAGCCAAAGGGGTATTCTGTTTACATTAGGTATAAAATTATACTGAGCCATTTTGACAAGTTGGAATTCTCATTTATTTCTAGAATTTTAGTCTATGACTGTTGATATCGGTATGCTATCGGTAATAGATTTTAAGTTGACTGAATTGACATTAAATCGAGATAGACTGAGATGATACTGAAACCGGACCGAACTTAAAGTGTACCAGAATAACTACCATTTTTATTTAAGTAATTCATAATTTAATTTCAGTTCGGGTCAACCTTCAGTCTTACTTCAAATTAATTACGAGAATTGGGCTTCTGATCTCAAATTCGATTGCTTCTCACACTGTGTGCAATAAGGTTCAAGATGTCATATCAACTTACTTAAGTATTCGTTTTTAAAATTGTGAAGCGTCGATTCTAGCAAAAAAGGTCATTAACCAATTTTTGATGTTATGAACTCCTTTTTAGGTATGTGTGTCTAGTCAAAAGTTGAATAAAGCTAACTTGATTGAATTTACTAAATAGGTTGATTTCATTTTCTATGCTACCTAGTATATAGCCTCATTAACCGGTTGCGTCCCGGGTGACGTCCCAGGACGACACCGCCATTGTTTATCTATTGTGTCTACATATAATTACAGTACTTGAATTACATAACCTTTTATGTCAATTAAGACAAAAATATCTTTGGGCTGTCAATTCTTGGCGAGCTACCGAGCGACCTTATGAAAAAGTAATGTGCAAGCAATTATAGACCTTACGTGCTTAGGTAGGTTATAGGTGGTAAACATTTCAAGTCCACGACTGTACATGAAATTATTTCAGGAACGTTATGGGAATCCAATAAACCTGCTTTGTTTTAATACCTCATAAGTAATGTATCGTTACCGTGGCAAAACACACGTAGCGGACGGCAAGCGCAGCGAGCCTTCAAACGCCTTCCCCACCACGGGGCTGTCGAGTATTTTAACATCCATTGCGGGTTTTTTGATTTTAGCTGTATTATTTATAAAAATGGAGTGCTGTGTACAGAGAATGTAAAGGAGATCATTCATTTTCGGCCCAAAAGTCAAAGTGCCGGCCAACGAAAAAAAACATGTCACCACTGTTGGGGAAGTCAGTCCGAGTATTTTTTACTACGGCACTAAGTCTCTACAATCATTCCTTCTGCTGATTTTTTTGGTTGAAAAATCTGGTTTTCCGTACGTTTGACAAAAATCTTTTCAACTGCTTGCTGGCGAAAAAGTGATATGAGCTTGTTGGGATGATGACCTTGAACAAGATTATTGTAACACCAACCGAAGTGAATATTATTTAACCATTAACTGAATATTAAGATGAAAAAAAGAACAAGACTTAAGTGTTAATACATAGGTCAATTTAGTACAGTCTAGAATAGACCATCTACTGATATACAGCTTGTTACTGTAAGTACTAATATCTTGTTTATACGAGTATCAACGCCATTGCACTTGGCCTGCACTATACATGATGTGAAATAAATAGCGCTTAGATACATTTTTTTTTTATTTGCATCATACAATAAAGGCCCATCCAGCACTATTGCAGAGAGCTACGTATTCAATGCATGGACCAGTGGACTACAAATCCAGTCTCTGAGAGAGGCCATGGTCGAGCGCTTGAATTTGTCCCTTAAGACATTCTCCGACTGGGGCGATGCCAACCTGGTGAAGTTCAATTCAGCTAGGACCCAAACATGTCTGTTCTCTGCCAAAAGGAGGCCATTCCAGCTGGCTCCTACTTTTTGAGATATGTCTATACCGTTGACTGACCATCTTGAGCCCTTGGGCGTTACTTTGACGTCAACCCTCAACTTTGGCTCTGATATTGAGCCCAAAGCTCAATTGGCTGCTAAAAAGCTGGCTATCCTCTCGAAGGTGCGGCGGTAATTGATATCGGAACAGTTGTTTCTATTGTATAAAGCACAAGTTCGTTCGTGCATGGAGTACTGCTCGCACCTTTGGGATGTCTCAGCCAAGTACTGGTTTGAGGCGTTGGAGTCCATTGAGAAGCGTACCAAGAAGCTTATTAGCAACAACTCCCTTGTTCAGACCAAGCTCCAAAGTCTTGAGCATCGGCAAAAAGTTGCTAGTCTATCGTTTTTTTATCGGATACGTTTCGGAGAGTGTGCTTCAGATCTGCATGATCTAATTCCCCCCGTCCTTTTTTCTATTGGACGACCAGAAGCACGAAAAAGCGCCATCGGTTCATGGTTGATATACCAAAAACCCGAACGAAGCGCTTTTATTCCACTTTCATTGTGAAAACCGCCAAACAGTGGAATGCGCTGCCTGAATGGGTGTTCCCCGACAACCACAATCTGGGTGTCTTCAAGTCACGAGTGAATCGGTTTCTTTTGGGCAAGCGTGTTCTATCGTAGACCGCATTATCGCATGACATCAGGCGAGATGGCGGTCAAATGCAGGCCAATTTTCAAATATAAAAAAAAATAACAGCGGTTTGGTGTCATACATAATAATACTTGTTCAACGTCATCATCCCAACAAGCTCATATCAGTTTTTTCGCCAACAGATGAAAAGATTTTTGTCAAATAAAACGAACGGAAATCCAATTTTTCAACCAAAAAAATCAGCTGAAGGAATGATTGTAGAGACTTAGTGCCGTAGTAAAAAATACTCGGACAGACTTCCCCAATAGTCGTGACACCTTTTTTTTCGTTGGCCGGCACTTTGACTTTTGGGCCGAACTTTGTATGAAACGTGAATGATCTCCTTTATAAAGGAATAAATTAAATTTTTAATAAATTATAAATTAAAAACTAAAAACGGTAAAAAAAATGAAATTTTTCCTGCGAAAAATTCCGTAGAATATAATTCAAAATATGGAGTTGAATGTACCCTGTCAGTTTGCGAAGGGCTGTCCCTTACACCCTGTATAATCATATTCCTAGCGATATGATCATCTACTAGAAGACAGTTATACGAAAGCGTTTCATAAGCATCTCCCTAGGAACATGATTATAACACTAGTAACATGATCACATGGATCGATTTATAAGAATTAATCAACCGACGGATGTAGTTGCGCGATAAACTCGTACAATGTTTTTTTTGTAACTATTACCTTTCGTTTGTGTTGTTTTGTATTCCTAGGGATGCTTATGAAACGCTTTCTTATTAGCATCTTCCGGTATATGATCATATCGCTTGGATTGTGACCATATAACGGCTATAACCACTATATACCTACTGCCTGAGATACATAGGTACCAGCGCTACATAGATATGATGTTAAGATATTATTGGATATAACATTGTTCAGCTAATTTTGACCTTTAACGATGTTCATTAAATTCTGGCGCTAGTCTTGTTGAGCGACTTATATGTTACGTTGTATAGGGGTTTGTGAAAACTGGATGTATACCCTTTTCACTATAAGTTGATTCCTGACGTTTCTCTACAAATCGTTACCATACAAAGAATATCAAATATTTTTAAAAAACAAAACATGTATAATATAGCTATTCTACGGCTTTTGATGATGTCGTTTACGTTTTTTCGATAGCAGTCTCCTTACAGCTACAATTTACGGAATGACCGAGCTGTCAGGAATCATCTTTGGGTGAAAAGAGTATAGTCATCGACTTTTGGCGCTGACTGTAGGTACCTTAGTATTGCAATTAACTAAAATAAAGGCATAAGAAGATAATTATACAAGTTGACGGGAATAGACACCTTGAGGCTTGAGACCAAAGAGTATTAGTAATATATAGGGTACTTGAGACGGTCCTCTCGATCAGTTTCCGCAGTGCCGGCGTTAGGGGGGGGCGTGATGGGGCGATGGCCCAGGGCGACAAATTCTGGGGGGCGCCAAGGTCTGAAGTTGGAGTACTAACACTTGATATTGCTTCCCTCAAGTGGGCGCCACAATATTTTCGCCCGGGGTGTCAGTGGCCCTTACGCCGGCACTGAGTTTCCGTGTATTAGACTACCCCTGCATAGCACATCTCAGGCATTTCACACTTTTTTAGGGAACTTAACGCGACATAAACTTGGGTTTAACCGTATAGTCCGTAGCGGGCCCCGAAAGGGGACGAACACAAGAACTACCGTAAACTCGTTTTCGACCCCGATTGGGGCCCAGAGTTAGGTCATACGACATCCTAATTAATAATGTAAACATTTAATTATCTACTTATCGGATCTTGTTATTGGATGAAATTTATAAAAACTAAATAAAAAGCTCAAGTTTGAGTACCATTGAATCAATCCTATTTAGCGCACGAGTTTTAATATTTACCTTTACAAAACTGAATGTATAAATGCGATAACCGCCATTTGATGACAGTCGTGGTGGACGCTAAAAATCATAAAAAGAATGGATTCTGGACTACCATACATCACAAAATGAGTTAATCATTTATTAATTCGAGGAAATCATCCATAGTTTTGGTAAATTTAGTAGTGATAACAAAGTTTTTGATATCCAAAGTAAAAGCTTCCCGCCACTTGAACTTTTGTTGTTGTTCATATAACACTAATATCACACATTACATAGTAGGCGTGGTTAAAAACATTCCATCATCTATTTACAAATGCGATATACTACTAGAAAAAGCCCATGTTTTAACGTAAAACGTTAATGTACGTAAAATATCACGAAATCTTTGTTATCACTACTCAATTTGGGATTCGGAATCAGCCGCCATATTACTTTTTTATGGTTAATGACGTGAGAAAGTGATTATGTGAATCGATTATTTCGTTGTGATTTTGTTCGAATCGATTTAATAAAAAATAAATAACACCAAAAATCGATTTTTTAAATTATAATAAATATTTTACATGTTTGATGTAATTTAACATTCTATCTATGTTAAAATTATAATCAAGCAATCAAATTTTTTTTTTAAATATCATAATAAGTCATTATGTACATTTTAATAAAATAAAATAGATTTAGATTCATCATAAATCATAATCCTCTGTGGCTACATCAATAAATATTCGTACCGAAACTTCACCGTGGAATCCAATGCGTCCGTAGACTGATATTCTTATTTCAAAATTCAAAAAATAAATTCTAATTTGACGCAATATCGGCAGTAAAATAATAATTATCAACGAAACGATCCTTGTAATAAGGTTTAAAATTGTTAAACGGGATCTTAATAGTGCGAAATCTAGGTACCTCGCCTACGCCTTCATGTACTAAGAATATTAATTTTATTATGTCCAGGATGGTTGACGGCTGTGAATAAGCGAAAAAAAACAGAAGAGGTGAAGAGGGTGAAGAGGTCATACAATATAGACTTTATTTTTTGAAGGCGTAGATGGTATAGGGTGCCCAGTATATCTGACATAGGCGTAATGAGTATTTGATTTCGGGGAAGATTTCATGGCGGAAAGCTTTTGGCATTCTCGATGCGAGACATTGATGAGGCCTTGGGCCACCTTAAGTCGAATGCTGACCGGAAGCATTTATTTACTAATAATGTAGTAGTTAGAATTCGAATAAGTAGAACTTAAAACGAGCAATGAACATGCTGTTATGTCAAAATGGCGAATAATTGTAACATTACACGAACTCGTTAATGTTTCACCTCAGACTAGGCACCTCTGGGTTTTGAAGTAGTATTTTATTTCGAGATCGATTTTGAACGCAAATTTATGAAATTTTCGTCGTTTTATTTGGACAGGGGTGCAAAGGTAACAGTAGTTCAGCCATCTTTACTTGGCACTTTTACAACATTTTTTAGACCTTAACATTTTGTCGAGCTGATAGTCGCAGCGGATAAGCCTTGCAGCAGTAGGTAGACATAAGTTATTCTTAAATTCAAGAGGGCGGCCTTGAAAATTTACTTATTATTTCATAATTATATTATTTCCATAGATTTCGAGGGTGCTGATGCCGAAAACAAATTCTACTCCTAAATCCAAGATAGCCGTCATGAAAGTTCACTAGTTGAATGAAATTTACTAGCCCTTAAATCATGGGATTGACACCCATGACAGTTAGCCAATTTGCGTATCCGCCATCTTGGATTTGGATTTTAATCTCATTTTAGGCATGAGCACCCCCGAAAATCACGATTTTGAAACCCATGACGAGTAATTTGCAAATTTTTGTACCCGCTATCTTGGAATTTCATTTTGACCCCATTTTCGGCCTCAGCGCCACCGAAAACTACAGAATTGACACCCATGACGACTAGTGAACTTTTGATGTTTTGGCCTCATTTTCTGCAACAGGAGCCATGAAAACCATGGAAATATCACCCATGATGAATAAGTAGTAAGTTTTCGTAGCCGCTATCTTAGATTTAGAAATCGATCTTAGCCATCTTTGTTTTGTGAACCGACCCTATATCCTCCAACATTATTAACACCTGATTATAGTAGTACGTCCTCTATCTTATGAACTATTTCACTTCTATTTGAAATCAGGAAGCAAAGGCCCAGGAATTTATGTCCCGAGCTGCGGTATGGCAGATTGGGACATAAGCTCCGCCTCTCTGCTGCTCGCTTTCCTCAGCAAACCCTAGCACGAATGCTCTGCGACAATGTACCGCGTTGACCGACTGCATGTAGTAATATAGGAGAGAATGTGGGAATGCATTCTAATTATGTCTATTAGATACTTAAAATATCTGTGTGTTCATTCTACTTGTACTAATATTTAATCTGTGCCAATACTTTAGGTTTTTGAAAAATACTTTCTATTCACGTGAAATTATTTATTTGTAGCTATGCCGAAAATGAATAAATGTCATTAATTAACTCTCGAGTGATTTTATTTATTTAATGATTATTTTTCGATTAGGCTGAATGAGTATCGATTTGGCTGAATGCAACATTTGTATTGTATTAAAAATTTTGGATTGATGGTCAGCACTAGGTTCGAATTAAGTCGACGTACAATTTTTACTAAATTGAATTGTGTTTTTTATCCGTTTTTGTATTTGAATAATGGTAAAAATGAACATGAAAAGAAAAAGAAACTATGTTTAGCTTGTCCCTTCAGCGTTTCAACACGTAACTAGGTACGTTAATTATTGTTTTTGAGCTAATCTAACTCAACTAATATTTGGATATAGGTATATTAAATATCTATTTTATTCTAATTTCGCAGTATGTTGACGTAGCTTCACGTAAACAGCACATTTTTAAAGAAATTTACCAGACATATTAGGTACAATATTAATAAAATAAAATAATTTTCACATTAAATTCATACTTAAAACTTGCGTGCAAAGGACATGGCTAAATGCATGTATAGGCGACTGCCTCAACAATGCATAAACATTGTACCTAGTAATATGTAATACTGCATAGCTGAATATTTGTATTTCATATGAAAAAAGTTTCAGGAACTGTTTATTTCATTACAATCCTGAAAAAAATCCTACCTCAATAGGTTAAGTACAAACTTATAAAAGAAAACGATTTTACCATGAACTTTAGCTAGACTTTTGTTTACAAACTTCAACAATATATACGTAACATTACGCCTTGTTTCCCCGAAGGATCCTTCCGCACACATATTATAGGTACGCACTAATTAAACAAGAAGAAGATATTAAATATTGAAATAAATAACAACAATGACATTGACATAAGCCACAGAGCGATAAAATGACGTCTGACTACAGTTTTTTTTTTCATGGAGATGGTTACGATTGAACTTGGAGTGTAAGGCTAGCCGTACACACAATAATATTGTAAAGGCAATATTGTCAAAAATATTCATTAATATATGGTCCCCTATGCAATATTATTAACAATTATCGTGGTACAATCTGACTCAGTCGCTCAGCAGCTAGATTCGTGTGCGCACGTTTTATATGATGGATAGAAGGAAAAAACTCGTTGCATTGATAATTGCATTTATGTCATCTACTAAAAAAAGCAATCAAGAAAAAAACAATGGTTTAACGACTGGATGAGAAAAAAAGCTGAGTTAAATCATTTTTATCCAATAATTGAAGTATGACTTACTGAAGAATATGATTTTAAAAATTACATGAGAATGAGAGATGCCAGCTTTCACAAACTCTTATTAAATAACTACTAATATTATCAACACTATTCTCGCTATGGATAGTTTTCTTCTTCCATTTTAAACAAATAATAAGCAAACTAAAAAGTTGGTAAAAAGAGGATGTCGAAAAAAAAGAACTGAAAAGATGTGAACAAGACGTATAGGTTTTCAAAAAATGATGCTATCAAATCACAACACGCAGTCGGAGGCTACGTACCTATATTTTTTGATCAATCAGTTTGCGAATTACATTTAATTCATAGGTAGTCTCCAACTGCATGTTGTGATTTGGCACAAACGTCTTGTTTACATCTTTTCAGTTCTTTTTTTTTCTACATCCTCTTTTACCAACTTTTTAGTTTGCTTTTTAAGCAGTCGGATTTTTTGTTTTCTTTAATTTATTTATTTTTATTGACCTCTTTTTATTAGTATTATTTTATTAAGATATCGTACCTATCTATAAATACCTACCGTTTTAATGAAGCTTAAAGAAATCTATCTATAGGCACGTCATTTACCATATCACTCGCTCTAGTCCGCAATATAGATCCTGCACAACTTTCGGGTTGTGTAATTGTTAAACGGAGCTTATGGCTGTAAAATGGTCAAGGAAACTTATTGATTTTAAAAGGCCTATTCATCGATACCCCTATGGGGTATCGGTAGGCGACATTTTTTTGTTTCTCCCTCCGTTTCGTATTTCACGGCCGCCATTTTGTTTTTATAAAAACCAAACCTAGCCTATAACCATCGCACGTCATAGACAAATCGATAGACACCTCATTCATTAAAATCCATCCAGCCGCTGGGATGCTTCGAGTGTATAAAGAATCCCACATACATAGATACGCGTAAAAACCTGTCTTTGCTGTCGCGCAGTCGGTTAAGAACCGAATGTCCGCGTGCATTGAAATCTTTTTCTCAACTAAAATATTGCCGTGCGTGTACACGACAATATTATTGACCCCTGCCTCCCCCCGATATTGCTGTGACAAAATCAAAATATGTGGAAATCCACAATAATATTGAACAATACTGAAATACGGGGCCGTACGCACAAAATATTATTGACAATAGGTATGTACTTTAATTGACAATATTATTGTGTGTGTAAGGCTAGCCTAACAAAAGTTTACCTCGTTTTAATATCTTTAAAAGTAGGTTTCTTGTCCACACTTTTCGTAAAACGAAACGTTAAATCTTACGTTCTCCATGTCAAACAAAAAACATGGAAAAACAAGTAAAAAACTTTTAATTATTTCATTAATTCACGAAAGTTCTACGAGAATAACAAACACGTAATAATTAATTAATTAATATTTGAACGTTACCAACTAGTGAGAAATTTCTATGCCTGCTTGAGGCAGTCGTTTAGCCATGTCCTTTCTGCATTTAGTGACTTAATTCGATTAATTATCGCGACAACTCCCCGAGTCAGCGGATATGACAAATGTCAAAATCTCGTCGAGCCGAAGGGTTAACATGGAGATTTACTAAAAAAAAACAAATATTCAGGCAGTTCTGATGAAAATCTTGTTGGGGTGTCTCGGTTTTCGTATAAAGTAAAAATAAGGTTGTATATCCTAAAGAAAAGATATTGAAAAAAAAATGGTAGGTACAGTCCGTAAGAAAATGGGCAGTTCTCACAAAACATTTTATGATACCTACCAATCGATAAATTTTCTTAGCAGGATCCGGACTCACTGAGATTAAAGTAAAACAAGAAAGGTCAAAAATCGCGAAAGAAATATCTGTTTACATGAACGTAAGAATAGAAAAAAACAATTTCAATGTTTCCAAAAATTATGGACAGTCTGCTAAGAACGTTTTCCTGTAGCCACAACGATTAAGGTAGCTGCACTTATTATTTATTATGGGGTAGTCCCCATCTCAGATTACCACTCTGCCACCTACCACTTCTGATCATTAAATGATAAGAAGGTAGATAGGGTGGATGGTATAGGTACCATCCACCCATAGAATATCTAGGTATTCGCGGCCCTAAAAACATGGGGACATTGAGCGGAAAAACAGATCTTGGGGTAAAAACCTCAATAGCTTTTCCTTAACCAATGTCTACATTCCTTCTGCAAAAAAGCCTCTCACTTAGTCTCAAGTACTATAATTATAGACTCAATAGATAAACAATGGCACTGACGATCCGGTTCGTCGGTCGGGCCTAGGGTTTCTGTTTTCTCGACAATTTTTTTTTCTCGGGTCTCGAGAATTCTCGAGCCCGATTTCTCGGGTTTCTCGGGTCATTCGAGAAATTTTTAAAAACCTTAAAAAATCAGCATACTCCCGTTTTCTGGTGTACTCTTGAACGTAGTTTATCTGTTCGATAGCGCTATTATTTCGATAAGCTGACTCACTGCGTTTCTGGACACCCCAGTCAGAAGATAATCCTATTTCAAACTTCAGATAACTTATTTTTTCAGTTTCTCAGGTACTCCTAACCGTAGTTTATCTATTCCACCGCTATTGGTTCGATAAAATGACACATTGCGTTTCTGGACACCCCAGTCAGAAGATGATCTTACTTAGTTCAAACTTCAGTTAACTTGACTGACCAATTTGGGGCGTAAATCGTTAATCGATAGTGAGTTTTGGACTCCCAGCGAAATGGACTCGAGTAGTTCATCGGAATCTGATTTGGAAGTGCTGGAGGCTATTTCAAATAAATCAGTACCAATAAAAAGGCATCGAAAGAAATCCATCCGAAATGTTCACGAATGAAAAGTTTAACATGAGATATCTTTAACTAGGGCACTTTGATATTTACCTTTGTGAAATAACCAGTCCTGCCCTAGAACCCATTCATTTACACCACAAATAGGTACGTTAGCTTAGTTTTTTTTTCAGATACAAATAAACTTTACCGCCCAATATTATAAATTACAATAAAACTTTAAAATCCTACTTATTTTGTTTTAATAGTTTTATTGTGCTGTTGCTATGATTAAAAATAACAAAGAGAAAATATTGTGATTTAAATTTTATATTTCATGTGTGTAATGATTCGTTTTAAAATCATTGCACATAGGTACCAGAGGAGATTTTCATTTAAACTTGGGGCCTAATTGCAAAAAGATGTAAAGTTTAAGGCGAGAAAAGTATATTTAGATGGGCTTTAAAAAGAGACCCCATCTAGTGATCAATTTACAAACTCACTTATTGTTTGGATAGTTATCTAGTCGTCGATTTTGTATTCAGAAACCCAACAATAGATGAACGGAGTTTATCTTACAGTTAATTTTTATTTGACATTTTAATGTCACATTATAATAAGAGTACTTGGAGTTGCAGGTATATTATGTGTCTCTTCGCTTGCCTCGCTTACTCGTGCCTCGTAAGGAGAACGATCAGAAGCCAGAATGCAAAGATTACGTAACTTTTAAGCCAATTTTACAGTAATAAAAGAAAATCTTCGATTTCTCGAGTTCTCGAATTCTCGAGGTATTTTTTCTCGTCTCGAAGTTGGCATGATTTCTCGACATTTCTCGACTCGAGAATTCTCGAGCAGAAACCCTAGTCGGGCCGCTGGCGGTTAAAGCATTTCCTGTAGAAACTAAGTTAGAAAGTCAAGAGACTAAAGACAGAACCTGCTTTCGTGTGCCGGTGATGATTCAGCCCATACAACAGTGGGATAATTTAGGCTAACAAATTGTATGGATATTATAGATACTGTTCACGGGTTCCCTGATAGGTCTACTTATCAGGTACCGGTAAAACCGGCCATCATTGCCCTTAGCGGATATCTTTGCCCTAACACGAAAAATAACTAAAATCTTGAATTGCAAATAAACTTAAATAGCTGACAACATTTTTTACCTACCAAAGGTTAAAAAATGTTGTCAGCTATATAAGTTTATTTGCAATTCAAGATTTTAGTTATTTTTCGTGTTAGGGCAAAGATATCCGCTAAGGGCAATGATGGCCGGTTTTACGGTATCTATCTATTTCTCTATAAGTGGTGGATTGCACACTGTGTGCAGGCAATGCTGGTGGTGTAGGTTGACTTGGACAAGGTAGAAATTGTGTGCTTCTACCTAGAACGTCAACCTGGTAAAAGTTATATCAATCAAAAGAGTCTGTAGGCCTAGCACGAATATTGTGACGTATGGTAACGTAAACGTAACGTTAAAGCGAGTGAATTTTGAATTGGAAATACTCGTTTCGCACATAATATTTAATCGAATTGAAAACTTTATTCATATCTATGTATGATACAACATACAACTTGTGCTTGTCGCATACATTTAAAACTAAAATGCTATGGAATAATTGTATTTTAGATTTAGAATTCACTCACATTAACGTTACGTTTACGTTACTATACGTCAAAATATTCGTGCTAGGCCTACTATAATCTATCAATGGTCGTCAAAAATATGTCAAAGTTAGCCATTTTGTCAAGGAACTGCAAAACCCCGAAGCAAACCAAGTATATTTAATTACTCAACTACTGTAATTATAGACACAATAGATATACAATGGCAGGTGTCGTCCTGGGACGACGGCGCGTGGCGTTACCGGTTTACAATAAATCGCAACAACTTTTCGCAAAAAGGTTATCCTGGCTTCTTAAACTCCTTGAGAAGTTAAGATACTGGCTACATTGTTGAGAAACAATCTGCCGAATGCCAGAAAAAAATAAAGTTGACTTTTTTTCTATTATAATGGTTTCAGCTGTTATAATGTGCCATATATTTAATTTTAATAATTGGCAGTGTATCCAAATTGTTTTTGAATGAAGTCTGCGCGGCCGACGTGTCGCTGTTTTAAATGTCAAATTTGACATTTAGGGAAATACAACTCCCCGAAGAAAATAAGCCTAAATGTAATTAAATGTTGAAATAGTTGTGTAAAAAACAGAAATTGCCATTGAATGAAAGGATTATTTATTTAACGAAACAAAATGAGTACTTTACGTGAACGACAGCTCAGTGCGTATTGTGATTTAATGTTTTTTGACGATTACACGTAGTGCACAATAAGATTATTTATTTGTGTTGTAACTTTACAGATGCTTTGAAGCAAATGCTGAATTTAAATCAGCCCCTCACAAAGAGCGTGGCATCTGAACCTACGTGGAAAGTGTTAATCTATGACAGAGTGGGTCAAGATGTTATATCTCCACTCATATCTGTCAAGGAACTTCGAGAGCTCGGCGTGACTCTGCATGTGTGAGTAATAATTCATTCATTATGAACCTTGGAACCCTAATAACTCGTGTGTGTATCCACTACTTGATTATCCAACTGGACAGTCTCATATATTCTAATCAGTATTAATATGTTGTAAAAACAACTCTCTTACTTTTCGCACCCTTAAAATAGACCAACTTTTAATCAGTTTTATGTTAAATCATTTTGTTAAGTGACTAAATATAAAGAGAATTTTTTAGAACATTATACAATAAGTTCTAGCAGTACTTAGAACTGTACTTACATACATTTCACTTTCTACTAAACAAGTGTCTCACTATTATAAATATAATAGAAAATAGTAATTCACTATACTTAGGCATAGTGTATGCTATAATTTCATTATTTTCTATAATTAGATTCTAAGCAACCTTCAGTAGTTATAAGCTTAAAGGTATTAAAAGATTTGTTTTATTTTGGTGGAGTACGCACAGCTACATAATTATCAAACTATACATTCCCAGTATGAGCTGATCTCGCATTGCATCGCATTCCCATACAATAAGAGGTCAGCTTATACTGGATTTCATAGCTTGATAATTATATAGCCAGTGTACAATCAAACATGACTATAAGTGAAAGGTACTGACAGGTTTTTTTTAGCTTTGTATTTTTGGCTTCAATATGCAGAGCGTTCCAAACAACAACACAACTGATAAATTGATAACAATTACTCTTTACAATAAGTAAAAGTCGGGATATATAGCTGTTATTTGCTTCAAGATATCGAGCCTGTTATGGAAAAACATTGTAAATGACAAAATATAGGTATTTAAATTGTTTATTGTAATGTAAAGCTAAAATTAATAAATAAACAATAAAATACCTCTCCTGTAAAATTGTATGTGTGTCGCTTATGATGTTCTTCCATAAAAGGCTCAATATTATGTGAGAAACAAGTCCAACTATTTGCAGTATTTCGGTTATGATTCCAACACTAGGCTACTATACTTTGTCAGCTAATTTAAAATGCACTTTAAGCCCAGCTGCACATTATCTGTCTATCAGAAAATTTCTAACACATGTGCAAAGACCCTCTGTATTTTTTTAGTTTGTACTAGAGCCAACAAAGTACATGATCTGGCAAATTCTGACAGTGTGCGAGGTCTAGAACAAAATGTAAAAGTCGCACGTTAGAAATTTTCTGACAGAAATTCCTGATAATGTGTGGCCAGGCTTACAGAAAGAGTAAAATCTAAAGTAATAATTTTATTATTTTGTACTTTATTTTATTATATTATAACTAAAATTATCTTTTATGTAGGATATGTAAAAACCTGAAATGTTTTGTAAATACATATAAAGGTTAACATTGAAATATTAGGAATGTCAGTAAAACATTTGTGTAAACTCAACATTACTTTTGAAAATCTACTTTACAAGCGGAATGAGCCATTCCCTTATTAAAATTGAAATACTATTTAAAATAAACTTATAATTACTCTCTGTAACTGAATGTTTACATTTCAGTCAATTGCACTCAGACCGTGACCCAATACCGGAGGTTCCTGCAGTATACTTCTGTGCACCAACTGAGGAGAACCTTGGCCGAATCTGCCAAGACCTGGACAATGGCATTTATGATCAGTATCACTTGAACTTTATATCACCTATTACAAGACAGAAACTTGAAGACCTTGCTGCATCAGCCATTCAATCCAATTCGGCTGTGAATATCCACAAGGTGTTTGACCAGTATTTGAATTTTATATGTCTGGAAGATGACCTGTTCATTATGAAACATCAGCAGTCAGATTCACTATCTTATTATGGTAACTATCTTGCTATTTACATACTAAATTAGTTCTCTAGAAATAATTTGTAATAACTTTTATTCACACTAATCGGGCCTTGTGATTTCTTGTTGCAATAGGCCAACTCTTGCTAAATATTTGAAAAACAACTAAGAGATTATTTTATGAGAATAAACAGCAGCATCATTCTTGTTTGCCTAGGGCAGGGGTGCGCAAAGTTTTCTCATCAGAAGCCAGAATTCCAAAAAATATATGCATTTTGTTTTAAATTAACTGCTAAGCTCCACCGATCAGCGGTGGCATCTATTGTGTCTCTGAAACTGGTTTTCAATAAGTGAATTTACTGTTAGAAACTTAATTATAAAACAAACAATTTTAACTGCTGTTCAGAGGCCCATGCCGTGGGTGTATGGGACGTATGGAACTGCTTGTTGCACGCTTTAGGTGCTTATCATGGCAGGAATGTACCAGTGCAAAAGGTCTGCCAAAACTAACATTTTTGGTTCAAATAATTATGGTTATTTGTTATGGCATTTTATAATCTTCAATGTATTTATTTTACACCTGTAAACAGCACCGGCTGACAAGGGTAAGACTTCTAGCTAGATATCATAAAAACTTGATAAATGAAGAAATCTTTTACATAACATAACATAACATCACGCCTGTATTCCCAGAAGGGTTGAGCAGAGGTGTATAGTACACCCACATTACGCAGTTCTTTTGCATTGATAAATACTTAATTCCCCTTTTCCAGCTATAAACAGAGGTGACACTAAGGACACTGAAATGGAAGCCATCATGGACAATATAGTTGAAAGTCTATTCTCAGTATTTGTGACATTAGGTAAGAACGCTATCAGTTTGTGACTCATGAATCAGCATGCAGTTAAAATAATAGTAAAGCAATAATACTGATTTGATATGGACATAATAAGTAAATATTGCAATAGTAAAAACGTTGAAATGTAATGATTACTTATGATTGATTTTCTTAGGCATTTCAAACGTAACATTCAAAATGTATTACTAAAGTTTGTAAAAGACGTACATATGCATTTATTTTTAATTACTGCTCACCACACACACTCAATAGTGTGATAATTTGTACCCTATAACCCGCTCCTTAACAGTCATTTTGTCAAATTTTAACTAAATCTATTCAGTAGTCTTGGAGGGCAGCTCAGACAGACAGAAATTCAAAAAAATTGTGTCGGCATCAATATTGTTCCTAATAAAAGCAGTTTTTTTTTTAAATACTCTTTGTGCAGTTTTTGCTTCGTTACGATTTTATTATATGTATAGATTGAATTTTAGGTAATGTTCCTATTATAAGAAGTAGCAAAGGTAACGCGGCGGAAATGGTTGCGAAAAAGCTGGACAAAAAACTACGAGAAAACCTGTGGGACGCGAGAAATAATCTATTCCATGGCAACACTGGCCAAGTGGGATCCTTCAGTTTCACTCGGCCTATGCTAATATTGTTGGACAGGAACATAGATATGGCAACACCTCTACATCACACTTGGACATACCAGGCTTTGGCACATGATGTCTTGGATTTATCATTAAATAGGTATGTTTTTTTACACATAACTTCACGCCTTATTCCCCAAAGGGTTGGGCAGAGGTGTATAGTACACCCACGTCTCGCCGTTATGTTTAAGTCCCATGTAATAGAGGGCGAGCCTATTGCCATCAACCGGGCACAAATCCAGACTCCAAGTTGCTACTGAGAAATTCCAGACGGAAAAACCCAATAACACTTTGCCCAACCTGGAGATCGAATCCAAGACCTCACGCTCAGCAGTCGCGCTTGCGACCGCTAGACCAACGAGGCAGTTTTTTACACGTCTTACAATAATAATATTAGTTAATTTATACAAGTCATTCTGCCTTCTGTATTGCTTATATTAAAATATTTATATTTTTTTCTCAGAGCAGTGGTACCTGAAAATGTGGGTCCCACAGTACAAGAGCAGAAAGCAAAGACAAGAATATGTGACCTGGACTCCAAAGATCCTTTGTGGACAGAGCACAAAGGCAGTCCTTTCCCAACTGTCGCCGAAGCTATTCAAGAAGATCTCGATAAATATAGGTATGAAAAAAACTGTTTAGGTACTTTTCTTAGTGTAGAAGTGAAGTACAGTCAGCATTCTGATGTACAGATGATGTTCAAAATGATCTGAACAACTAAGAAAGTGAAACTATAATCTCAAAGACACAAGGTGTGTTTCAGAATGAACACATTACTCAACAACTGTCATTCGGACAAGAATTCTATCCCATTGTGATAAAGTTTAATTTCTTTAGTTTATTAATCTGTTCATCCCAATATATTTGATGCTGACTGTACAAGTTCTATTTTTCTACACATTAGAGCAATACACGAACTGTTCATCATTATTACAGTAATAAGTAGCATAATTATAATAGCATCTTATGTCGCGTCGTCAAGATAGACAAATGTATTTTTTTTTTGTTGGCTCTGCAAAATGTTTGTAGAAGCCCCATACAAAATTACTTAAATGAACTGCAAAAAAACAATACTTACCAAACATTATGCTAGACCAAAACATCTAGCTGAACTGACTATGGAACTCTACATTGTGTGTGGTCTGACATGAATGACAGGGCCGGCTTAAATATTTTTTTTTCTACCCACCGAGCCAGTTGTTGAATACTTCTCTATGCGATACGTTTTTCCAGTCTGTCTTATCACGTTATTTCATCTTTAACTTGTGAGATGTGTGAGAGTTACAAAAAGTTGCATGTTTACAAACACATTGCAAACAGCTTTTCTTTATGAACATCTTTCTTCTCTCGTAGGAGTTCAGAGGCAGAAGTAAAGAAGTTAAAGACCTCTATGGGCCTTGATGGCGAAAGCGATTTAGCTCTAAGCTTGGTGAGCGATAATACCCAACGACTAACAAGTGCCGTCAATTCCTTACCACAACTCATGGAGAAGAAACGACTTATCGATATGCACACCACTATCGCCACTGGTGAGTAACTATAAATCATCGTAATATCTCTACTCTAGTAAACCAAAGAATAGTAAACAAATGGAGTGATATAGTGCGGGTCAATATACGCGCTCATAATCTCTGCGCATATTGCGTATGTTACTGCAACAGTCTTCAATTGTAATCGCTTGACAAGACGCGAGCATTTGTACAATTTGAGACAATACTGTTTGTCTTAACTAATTGTTTTTCGCTCGTGTCAGCACTAGCTATACGAATATAGCTCATGCCGTGGTGAAAAGATTAGCCAGCTAGCAAGGTTGGTAGCGGGGCAGACTGCTCAGGGTGCGCCGGACGTACTTAAGCATCGTCACTCTTGGAGGCTCCTTTCATGCACCCCCTTAACTAATTATGGGATTGATTTAGAGCGACAATTTCATGTAATATTCATTAGCATTGCATAATTCTTGCGTCTTCTACTCTGCATACATAGCTATATTTATATTTGACAAATAAACTCATTCACGAAAATACCTAAGTTCCAAAAACCACACCAAACTTTATAAGGACTGAAACCTTTTACCATATTTTTCTAGCTATCCTAAACTCAATAAAATCCAGACGACTAGATTCGTTTTTTGAATTAGAAGAAAAAATAATGAGCAAAAGCAGCGGCATAGAATGCAAAGCTGTAATGGACCTTATATCGGATCCTAGCGCTGGAACCCCTGAAGACAAGATGCGACTGTTCATCATATATTATCTGTGTACGGCACAAATATCCGACGACGAGTACAAAAAGTTTGAAGCAGCACTACAAAGCGCCGATTGTGACGTCAAACCTATGGCTTACATGAGGCGGTGGAAGTAAGTGGAAATTGAGTATAGTTTATATAGACTTTGTTTGTTTTTTCGAATGGTCTATCCAGTTAGCCTAATCCCAGCAGCCAGTTACAAGGCCACGTCCAATCCTTATTGATTCATTAGGCAACAGCATGGCTCTAAGAAAAAAGTTAACAACGTCGGATAAGATCCTATCGACTGGTCCTCACGTCTCGATTGTGAGTATTACTAAGCAGACAGATATTTACTGAACGCCAAAGACCAGCTCAAACAAGGACCGCGATGGAAAAGATCGGGATAGTAGTCGCTCCGTAAAAGATTGCGATTATTTTGCCCTTGTTTTTGTGTACGTTAATTTTGTTTTTCCTATTAATACAATGGTTTTATCTTTTGCAGAGGTTTCACGAAAATGTCCAGTCAGTACGAAGGTGGTGGTACCAAAACAGTTTCTATGTTCTCCAAACTGGTTTCCCAGGGATCGTCGTTTGTAATGGAGGGAGTTAAGAACTTAGTCGTGAAAAAACACGTGAGTATACACGACGACGATATTGTTTCCCGTTTTAGACTTGTATCTCAATCATAAAAATGTGTATGGCGAATTTGTTCTTAGCGATAGCGTAAGCAATCTAGACTGTAGTTAGATTTGAGATACATTTACGAATACGGACAATGAATTTAAAAAATACCATAACAACATAAGCCTCCTACGGCCAATGTGTCCATCCAATGTCTGCCGAAATGTATCGCCGGAATAATGGGCTTTCTGCAGTCAAAAAGCATTTCATCCTATGACTGCGGCGACAAACGATAAACGTTTCGCCCTTCTTGAGCACCTCAACAATTTGTCGAATACATTTTAAAGGACAATTATTTGTTTTCTGCGCACTCTATTTGTTTTTTTCTCTGTGACAGTTGGGAACCGGGAAATCCTTGCAATAAATATAATAATAATTACACATTACGCCCGTATTTTCTTTAGAAGAAAGCAGAGGGTACTAGATTGGAAATAATGGCTGGACAGATAGTAATTTGTAATATCCAATATTATACAACGAGTTACATAATTCCTCTTTAAAAAGAAAATGTTAATCAAGTAGTCTTTTATGGTTGTTATCATTTACCTCTCAGAGAAAATTAGGAAGAATGTAAATAACTTTCTGGGTAGTCTACTCTTTACTTTTATGTTTTCAGGGTTGCGTTTCAGTGATGATTTTATTATATGATTTGTCCAAATTTTTTTTTGGGTCCTTCTTTTTTATAAAGTATTGCCAATAGACTTTACGAGGGACCTTTTAATCCCCTTTCGGCGTTAGGGGTATTTTTGTAACACGTTGTGTAAAATACGAGCAAACCTACGCTTCCAATTGAACATACATGTTTTAACTCCTGAACTGAAAATGCTATGTAAACTATACAGAAGCTGCCAGTAAGTCGCGCAGTAGAGGCAGCGCTAAGCGGCGGGGAGGCGGGCGGAGAGCTAGTGTGGCTGGACCCCCGCGCCGCCCGCACGGACGCAGCGGCCCGCGCGCGCGCTGCTAAGCACTCGCCCCCCACCGACGCCGTCGTCTTCATCGTCGGCGGAGGCAACTACATCGAGTATCACAATCTTATTGACTTCGCCAAGGTAACCACTGAAACTTACATTCTTTTATTTGGTCGCAATTGGCCCTGACGGTAAGCTCAGACAGTGTCTAAGGTGGAGCACTCGAATCCAAGTAGCAAACATATACAAGGCCTCCTGTACACACCTCTGGAACAGTTAACTGCTGGTCTTCAATGCGAGGATGGGGTAGTTAGCCAGTCTGAAAGATCCTACCACCAAGTGCGCTGAGTTTTGTTGTATCTTATATAACACGCGTCTATTCCGAACGTGCGGTTTGTCTAAATCTTTGGTTTAGATAAGCGTCTTGTTGCGTTATAGTTTGTTCTTCTTCTTTGTCATTTTGTTACGCGACGAATAGCAATGTTTGACGTATATCATAGATAGCAGATTGAGAGAGCAGACTTTGCGATAATGAGCGTATGATGGCAGCTCAAACATTAACACCCTTACTAAACAATAGTTAAAGGTCGTTTAACTAAAAATGGCTTTTAAGGCGATTGCCATCTCTATTCATGGGCATACAAATGACAAGGACAGCTATAATTTAATCAGTGTATTAAAAATGATGATTTTTTTAGAAATAAGGGGGTTAAGCTGGTTATAATCGAGAGGACAGACTAGACTTGCGTCACGTTATAAGTGTCTGATCAATGTGACCGAACAAATTGGGATTTCTTTCAATGTGACCGGACGTTTTCGGGCACTTATTGTCAGGGTCAGGAATGTCAAGTTAAATTTAAAAGTAATTGGATATTCCATCCTTAATACAGATAGGTATTTAGAGTTAGGACTTCAGACGAGACGATGCCGCTTCGCCTCATATCAATATAACGAGTACTCTTTTATCGAATTCCTTTTGTTTTAAGCATTGAATTCTCGCCCAACTTGTGTGCTATACTTTTAGCGTCTCTGCTGGAGAGCTTAACTACATTTTAGGTTAATTAAGCGACATTTTCTGAAACTACTTATATTTTTCAGCAACAAGCAACGAGCGGCACTGCCAGGAAGATCATCTACGGCGCGACGACCCTCCCGAACGCATCGCAATTTCTTAAACAACTGTCGCTCCTTGGTGAGGAGATCCAGTAGACATTCCCGATACATCTGATATTATAATCACAATGTATATTGTAATATAAAGAAAACATTATAAATAATTTAAATTATAATAAAGATCGTTGGATTGTTGTATAGACAATGAAACAAATGTCTCAACAAGTTGGCATTTTATTTACAATGACATTGAAAATATAGCTAACATCTAAGAATCTACTAATAAATTTTGATTGTTTTAAACAAGAAGTATAAAATCTAAATCACAAGATCTTTTTTCAACATTAATCAGATCTTAGTCACAAGTTATTACAACTTCCCCGATGAAACTTCCGTCAAGTTAAAACTTTTCAAAGAAAAACACTTTCACAACCCAAACAATAGATAGAACAGAAACATTTTGCAGATACCGAATAAACAAACTTGTTGAATTTCATCCCAGCCCTTAGACTATTGTGCTTAATTAGATAAATAGAAACTAAAACGTGTATGTTCATTTAAAACATATACATAGTTAATAACCTTCGAAAAATAGTAAATATGTTATAGATTACTCTTACACTAAACATACATTAATGAATAAAGAAAAAAAGTAGTATTCAAATGACAAGGAACTTGAATATCTCGCGTAGCACTGCATTCTGCTATCTATTGTGATAAAACTCGTTTAAAAAGTGTCTAACAAACAAGAAATCTTATAGTATGTTACAAGTACAACATTTATCACTGAATATGATATGGTTTTGGCACAGTGAAAACTCAACTAAAAACAAAATGGAAAATACCTAGAGAGCAAAATTGAAGTCGTTTATAATGCTAATAGTGTGTAACAATGGCAAGATCACATTAGCGTATCTACTATTATTCGTTTATATATGATTTACAATGGTTTAGTGGAATACAAGTGTTTGTGCAGAAAACGGAACAGAATATTGACACATTTACAAAGCAATTAGGTGCTCAGACACCATTTCTGATACGATTTACATAAATAATAGCTTTAAAATTAAGACTTACTTAAAACATTGTGCGCAGTTAAAAAAACATCATGGATATTGAAATAGGTAATCAATCACATAGTTTATAAATAAGTAAAAACACATCTACTGGTAGACACATGGCACTTTGTATAGTTAGCCATCGATGTACACAAAATGGATAGAAGTTAAAACGAAGATTACTATTTAAGTATATTAAAAGATTATAATGGGATCCATCCCCGTATGTCAATTCATAAAATACATGACTATAAAAATCCTCATAAAGATCAATACCTTAACAACGTACAACGTATACCAACATTTGATAAAACGTACACAAAGGAGTTTCATAAATTAGGTAGGTATTGACGTAAGAACAATAATTCCATCGACGATTAAATCAACTTTTATCGGCATCTAAAAATGTATGACGAAACCTATAATAGTACTCTTATTATATAAACTATAGTAAATACAAGGAGCACTGACAGAACTACTAAAATTACACAGATATTAAGGCGCATTTAGACAATTATTTATTGAACGTTACTACACTTACGATTATTAAAAACTTTAAAGCAGTGCAATGCTTAACAATCAAGCGATGATTTATTATGACAATAATTCAAAAAGCTTTAACGAGTAACATACTTACGTTGATTGGCTCTTGCCTTGCTCAGAGGCGCGTCACTTAATTGTTACTAACAAGTCAACTCATCAACTAGATAGTTTTTGGGTCAAGATATGTAATTAAATATAAAATAAACAGATTTTTGGAAAAAAAGACCTTCGAATATTTCATAATACTGTATACCTTCCTGTCCCGGTTCCTACTGAGATAGTAATTATTTAGGTCCGAAACTAGTCGGGCAATCCCGACAAATGCACGTGAGTAAACCGTAAACAATCATAAATAGTAATTATAAACGTAATTTTAAATAGTACCGCACATAAGTCGCCCGCGCCACGGCGTTGATTGCACTTTGTTCGAATTTCAGAAGCAATCGCATTAATTTCATATTATATGGAACGGAAGCCTCGGCTTGGACTCAACAGACGAGATATCAGACTTATAATATCGATTAGGCCAATTTTCGTAAATATGAAATAGAAAATTGGTAAACAATATAATTTATGATTAATTTGGGTCCGAAACTAGTCGGGCAATCCCGAAAAATGCACGTGAGTAAACCGTAATTAATCATAAATATGAATGTGTCTCACGAAAGTTATAATACAAAAACAATATAATTCTAAATGCTGTAAAATCATTAGAGACACCGTGGCACGTATTGGCAGACTGATTCAATAAACTGTAAAATTATTGTGTAAAGAATCTCAGTGAATGCTGTGGACGGAAGATACATAATATATGTCTTATTACAAAACTAAAGAATTATCTTTTCCAAAAACCATTCGCGTTGCAACCTTCCCTATTTAAATAGACATTAAAACGATCACATGAACACTAGAAGTAGCCTTGTATTGAAACAGTAAAGTAATAAAACACTAATTGGAATGTTAAATAAATTTAGTAGGTGTATAAGCTTTGCAAATACATAAGCCTAAATAAGATATCTACTAAGTACTTACCATTGATGTAAAAATTAGATAAGTACTTCAACGCTACTAAATCAAAATATTACAATATAAAACAAATGCTCGCTTGTCACTGTTTGTTTTTTTTTTCAAATTAATAAAATCAAGAAGCAAGTAAATTGTATATTCCTGTATATGTATAAATATACTGAAGAAATGGAATGTAAGAAGTTTTAAATAAAAATTGTTTTTTCCAATGCCAAATAAAATCATTCACGGCGGAATGTAACAATTTTAGACTTCGGCATTTGACAGAGAAAGTTCATTACATAACAGGAAAATTGTGTTAAACAGACTGGTCTCAACATTTAATTTCATTATGCTGCGTTGTGATAACTTAACAGTTTCATTAGGATATATTCAGATCCTGATTTTCATATAGTAAAAATAGGAAAACAATGAGATTCATCGAATCTGTACATGATACGCTCTTAAATAATAAATTGGGCTGCTAACAGTATAGCGAGTAGCTAGGCGCAATAAGTAATGTGGATGTTGCAACAGATCTACTCTTAGTGGCAAAATGTATTACTTAAACAAAAATCCCATGCCAGCAATGTTATGTTTACTCCCTTCATATAATTAATGTCCAAACAACATTTTCTCTACTCTACTGCTACAGAGAAACAATATATTTTATCAAATGCATAAATAGACGTTATCTTTAACTTACATTTTATTCTCAAAACAATGGAATATTGAAAATGCGGTGGTTATTACCTATATCAGGGTTTTAGAGAAACAAACTAGCTATCACTTTATAATTTCAGTCTTGCGTACAGATCTTTCACTTTTACCGATAAAAAAATAAGTTGAAATGCGCAAAATAATGTTGGGTACAAATCATGTAAGCTAGGATATATTATGAGATGATATTTGCAAAAAATCAGCTCTATTTTACAATCGTTTTAAACGCGGAGTATTATATGACAACATTGAATTCAACAGTGCATATAGGTAAGATATAATAATTCACTACTTAACAGGTATTTGAATATGACAGTGGATATATAGGACTTAGCTTTAGAATCACAAAACTTACGCTAGGCATAGCATAGGTGATCATTTAACAAAGTTTAAACGACTACTTTGAAGGTTCAAATTGAATAATCACAATACATGTCGGAACTACCGTAATTTCGTTATGGCCTTTAACAGACGACATTATTATTTACGACATTCTTTATGCACGTGAAAATGGATAACACTAAATTGTATGAAGCATCGCATAGAGTGCATAAAAAGAACGACGCGCAGTCTGTCGTCTGTTAGAGGCCTAACAGTACCTAAGTAGATACTCCAAATGGGGATACAAGATGTAAACAGCGGTTCAACATTCTCAATGCCTAATATACTTTATCATATCCAACCATTATCATTTATGTGTAAATATTCGTCACTTTATCAATTTGTAATTCTAATGAATTTCGCAACAGACCTTATTATTATGTGATTTGTCAGTATCACCATACCTAAGTAATAACTATTTAGTCAGTATCTTTTAAAGAGAACATTTTAATATCCTACCTAATTATTTTGAATCGCATTGAAGATAATTTAAAAAAAACGTAAAAAGATTCATGGTCAAGATTTAGAATTAATATAATAGATATACATAAGTACATGTCGCTGTTTGTATTTAACAGTAATTTGACATAATATAAATAGTCTATCAGACAGGAGATACATGTTTTATGAAATGTAGAATAGGAATATCAATGATGACTTGAATAGGTAAGCATAATGTAACTCCATAATTGTTACCTTTGACTACAGTTATCATATTCATAATTATTAATCCAATTAAGATGGTACATACTTTTATGCAAGCAGAAATGATAAATGACTAGACGTAATGTCTTATAAACAGTTCGTTGATTTTTAATCATTATGTAACATGCCTACAATATATTTTTAGAAGCAATGCTCCAAGTACATTGATTTTGTCAAGCACTGATTTAAAGTAGTATAATGGCATAGAGGCGTCACAATTATAGCGATGACACGAATCTCAGACGCGTCTCTTAGCAACTGTTTTGACAATGAATTCCAATTAATTGTATGTGTTATCTACCAATTTAACAAGCATCGCACCGAATGGTGCTGCAGTAACAGGATCACGTCGAACTTAGTTATTTCGAGACCATTAAAAACCTACAATATTAGGTACCTTTCTGGGCAGGTGTAACAATGGCAATCGGAAGGTGGGCAGACAGACAATACAGCTATTGTTTGCCGGAGGCGTTAGCATTGCGACTTGAGCTGCTGCTGTTGAGCGCCATTTTCTGCATTTGTCTGATAACCGTAGTAGCATGGTATGCCTGTTTCCAACGCGACTTGGCGAAGTTCTTCTTGAGTTGCTCAGAAACGGTACCATGGATGTTCTTGTTGCTGGCAGCGTTTCCTGAAATCCATGGGTGAGCCAAGGCTTGCCTGAAAAAAATATTAATTGATAAGCAAACAAGAATGTTATGATGCAAACGTAATAAATAAACTCGTCAGGATTGTAAATTGAATAATTAAAATGCTTGTGTTCTAGGGTTTTCGCCCCGGGTACCCGGAACCGGGAATTCCCGGGAATTTGGGGATTTTAGGACCCGGGAATTATTTGGCGGGAATCCCGGGTACCCGGGAATTATTTGGAATGAAGAAATGATGATGAAAAATGAAGGGTCTGCACGCTTCCGCAGATTTTAGAGCATTTTCTGTCTCTCTCGCGTGAAACGGGCATTGTACTACGTAGTGTGAACTTAGAACGGGGTAAATGTATCGTGATGTCAGCACACAATATTGTTGTCTCTTTCTAGTAAACAAATTCTAAACGCTTGAATTTTTTTTGTGAATGTTTCATTTATAGAAACTATTCACAATGCTTATCTTTTGTGTAATTTCGAGATTTATAATGAAAATATACAAGGTGTAAACGAATTCGTGTAATTCCTTCAAACAGCGTGATCTACTGGTCATAGAATAACCCTAAATGATTTTATTTAAATACAAAAGTTTATTTTTTTGACTGCCTCGTTGGTCTAGTGGTCGCAAGCGCGACTGCTGAGCGGTAGGTCTTGGGTTCGATCCCCAGGTCGGGCAAAGTGTTATTGGGTTTTTCCGTGTGGAATTTCTCAGTAGCAGCCCGGAGTCTGGATTTGTGCCCGGTTGATGGCAATAGGCTCGCCCCCTATTACTTGGGACTTAAACATAACGGCGAAACGTGGGTGTATACTATACACCTCTGCCAACCCTTCGGGGAATAAGGCGTGAAGTTATGTATGTGTAAAAGTTTATTTTCAAAAAAAAAGTTCTGTTTTCGAGCCCTGTTTGCGCCCCGAGTTAACCGACTGCAAAGAACGATTTCGTGCTAGTCGTGCTAGCCAGCTGTGTCACTGTGCTTTCATTAAATTGATGAGTGGCGTCGAAATGTTCCAACGAATAAAATTTTTAATTTTTTTGGTTGTACCTTATTAGCTGGTTATGTTTCGATCACATATCGAAACCGCAAGAAAAATAAACCTTATTTTTATTTTTAATCAAGCTAAATCCCGTGCTCGGTCATTCTACACCAGTAGTAGATCATGTGGTTTTAAGTTATTACACGAATTTGGTAACATCCTTTATAGTCATTCACTCTATTGTTATTTCGTAATATTTTGCCATATTAAGTATATGAAGAGACGACGTTTTTTCATTACTTGACTGTAACTGTTCCTAGTTCAATTTTTTAAAAAGTAATATATTTTATTTTAATTAGAAAAGTCGATTGGTATCTTAGACAATTTATCATGTTTTAAGTACTTACACAAGTTTAATGTTGAAATATACGAGAAAAACTATACTTATACAAAAAACATGAAAATTCCCGGGTACCCGGGAATTCCCGGGAATTAAGAGAAAAAATTCCCGATTCCCGGGAACTCAAATAGGCCGGGAATGCGAAAACCCTATTGTGTTCACAATACATAGTAAATTCTGACTGTACTTCAATATTCATTGTTTCTTTTATGTTTACACAAGTGAAGGAGGATTACCAATAGAGGTTTGCACCGGAGCAGTGAGTACCGGAGAATAACCGGTGATTTACCGGTGAAAGTACTTGAAATAATCGGTAATTAACCGATTGATCTCCGGTGATCGACGCATCTTATTTTTTTTTATATAATAAATTTACACAAATAAAAGACACATTCAACCAATGACGTATTATAAATAGACACGTCATGCATCAACATCACGGCACTCGAAATCAGCGTAAATACTATATCGGTAGCTGGATAGCTACATAAACGTACGAAGAAGGAAAGAAAATTAAATGTCATCTAAGGAATTCCTGTTGTTAGAGAGAGATAAATATATATCTTAGGTTACGTTATTATTCTTTGGCGCATGCTCATTGGTCGAGCGCGTACAAAAAGAGGCATGTGGGGAAAAATTTACACTCAATTTTCTCGTGTTGATATAGGTAGGTAGTAGATTTTTGGGTAAAATAATATTATTCTCTATCCTTAAAATTATGAATGCAGTATTTCGCAACAGTAATTATAGTTATTTAATTAATAAAACATCATCATCTGCCTAGCCTTTTCCCAACTATGTTGGGGTCGGCTTCCAGTCGAACCAGATGCAGCTGAATATCAGTATTTTACATGGGGCGACTGCCTATCAGACCTCCTCAACCCAGTAACTGGGTAATACGATACTCTTGGTAAGACTGGTTGTCAGACTTTCTGGCTTCTGACCAACAGTAACGACTGTCAAAGATCTACAAATGACAGCCGGGACTAACGGCTTTACGTGCTTTCCGAGGCACGGAGGAAACTCGCTATGGTAAATGTTCACCCATCCACAGACCAACCTCGGCAAGCGTGGCTTAACCCGGAAGATCGGTCTATGCGGCTGTAATTATTTAGCCACGAGCTCCTCAATTAATAAAACAAAATGTAATAAAAACATAAAAATCTTTATTTAACCACTTCCCTGTCCCGTGAGTCACATATGAACATCTGCATTGTTTAACTATTGTGTCTGCTATCTGGACAGTGAAGTTGTTAAATAATCAAAGAAACCAAGTAAGAATCTCAATAAATGTCTATGATGACCTCTTGATGAGATAGGTACGATTCGAGTATGATTCGAGTATTGGTCTATTATATTGATCATTCATTATGTAGGTTTAATAAAACATATTTATAATTAATCGAAATAAAAACAATGTAGGATATTTAAACACTGATGCAAAGTTGCCGATTTTCCTCGCCAGCCGCCATTATGCTGCATCGAAAAAAATTAAATTAAATAAATATTTTTTCTTGATACTTACGCATGAAATTACACTTTTTTATCTTTTACAGTTGCAGTATAATTATTACATTTTCTAGACACACAGGACGGCATTTTTTTTTGCTAATAGAGAAAGTTATTACACACAAGTTATTTCAATTTCACGTACAGCCGCGACAACGGTTGCTACGCGACTAAATGGATGTCAGGCAATTACCTTGCATTCATCTAGCCACTTCAGAGCGCGGGCAACGTATCTATAGTACTTTATATTATCATTGCATTCAACAATAATTTTTTAGGGTTCCGTACCCAAAGGGTAAAACGGGACCCTATTACTAAGGCTCCGCTGTCCGTCTGTCTGTCACCAGGCTGTATCTCATGAACCGTGATAGTTAGACAGTTGAAATTTTCACAGATGATGTATTTCTGTTGCCGCTATAACAACAAATACTAAAAAACACAATAAAATAAATATTTAAGGGGGCTACCATACAACAAACGTGATTTTTTTGCCGTTTTTATAGATAATGGTACGGAACCCTTCGTGCGCGAGTCCGACTCACACTTGACCGGTTTTTTATAATTATTTAACATTCACGACAATTATTTGCCAACTTGTTTCTTTCGAATTAGGCGACAGGACAAATACTAAATGATAGAAGAAACATGTTCACGTCATGTCAAGCTATGACGCTGTTGAAATGTTGTGTTTCTTAAATCAAAATAAGCATTTGTTGTCTTTAAAAAACGTTTTTTTTTTAAATAAATGTTTATTTATAAAGTATATCAATTGATTATTCTTATTTCTTCATTTTTAATGTATAAATTACAAAAAAGAACCAAAATATCTTCAATCTCCGGTGACCTCCGGTTTTTCACCGGTGATTGCCCGCCCAATCACCGGTGAATTCAATCGGTTGTTAAAATCTCGCTCCGGTGCAAACCTCTAATTACCAAGGAAGTTAGTATACAAAGGTATGCTAAACTTCAACTACTTCCTGCATACATACATCATCACAATAATGGAGATTGTAGTTTATATTTTTAAATTGTAATCTTTGAACTGTTAAGTTAGACAAAAGATAAGCAGCATATTAAAGAATGTTTAAGTTATAAGTATTTTAAAATTGTATACTAGACAGAGACAACAGTACTGTGCGCTGAGGTCACAACACATCACCGCCATTGTAACTCCACACCAGTACCAGTATCAAGTCCGTTTCGCGCGCTACAAAGACAGAAAATGCTCTCTCCAAAATCTTCAAAAGCATGTAGCTTCTCCATTCTCATATTTTTTTATATTGTGTTCTTTCTATAACTTCTTTTAAATAATTTTACGTTTTGTCAAACACCGAATTATGTTTAATGATGGCGCTAGCACTTCATAATATATATTATTGAATTTTATTACAAATTACTGCCCAATCTTGTTATGTTGTAGGCCTCTGGATAAACAACAGTTAAGTACCTACATCTAGACAACAATAGGTCTCAAGGCCACCTCCTATGAAACCACAATATTCCTAAGTTGACATCTATAAATTGTATGGTGAATAGCTTCACCTTCTGACTTGATGTAAATTTACATGGCGTAAACAGAGACAACGCGCTTCGGATGGGTATGGGTCAGAAATCAAAGTTGTTTACTGTATTAGCTGAAAAGCAAAGAACACACTATGTTTTCTTTAACTCAGCAAACTAATACTTCGAAAAATCACCACAATTCCCTAACTTTAGGAGATGTTTCACAAAGTATTACTGAAAACAAATTTCAGGAACTTAAGATTGTATCATAGGCCTTCTAGGATCAATAAATTACATACATATAAATACTTATTTCCTGTTAATTGAGTAAATACAATAGCAATAATTATTATTTGCCTAAAATAGGAGTATTTTAGGCAAATAATAATTATTATGAAGGTGCTTAATGAAAATAATAATTATTATGAAGATGTTTACCTAATGAAACTAAAATTATTATTTTGGTACTTAAGTGAATTGTCACATCCACTCATGGCCACAAATGTTGTAGGAAGTTTAAAACAATACAATTTAATATTATGTAAAAACAAAGCCTTCAATTTGTGTGTGGAATTGAAGGTTTCATCTCCTGTAATCAATATACTTCAAATGAAATAAACATTCCTATCTTATTGGACTTGTCCCAGGTACACAAAACTTCTATTTTGGACCCAAGATGTACTTTGAGGTATGATTGCAACAAAATAAACAAAACATTAGCTACGTAATATAATTAATCAAGATCCCGAAAAAATGCACGTGAGTAAACCATAAATATAATCTTAAATATGAATCAAGATTTAATTTAATTTTTAGTCTTGTAACTCAGTAGGTAAATAGAATAAAAGCCACCCCATCAAATTAAAGGGCATGCGTTTTGTCTCCTTTTCATTTCTTCGGTTTCTTCCATTTATAACTAGCTGACGCACGCAGCTTCGCTCGCGTGGCATGTTGATAATATACTATTTCTTTCTCCAGGATTTAGGCCATCTTTTTTATTTTCATCAAAATTGGTTTAGTAGTAATCATGACCAAGTAACAAACAGACAGAGAAACAAATTCACTTTTGCATTTATACTATTAGTGTATATTCACTACTACAACTCAATAAATACTTAAATAGGTACTTCCTCATTTATTCGATATTAAGTACTTAATTTCAAAACAATTATTGAAATTATAGCCAAAAACTAATGACATTACTGTAATATTGTTGATAAAATTTCACAATTATGTTGTATTTTCCTGTACCTATTAACAATATGCTGCAGTGATTAATTAATCAATAGTTAATTAAGTAGCTTTTATTAGAAATAAATTGTTATTATTGCCATTAAAGGAATATTATGTTGGAGATAAAACAAAATGCATCACCTTACCACAGTAAACACTTGCTTTTTTAACAGTAAAGGCTTTAGTGCCAAATTCACTAGCAAGTTATTACACTCCATTGCTTGCTTAGTTTGTAAAACTTGCAGAAGTTGACTTGCTATGGGTATGTGCACAGGTTGGAAGTGAACTAAGGGAGCAATAGAGCGCAATAACTAGTACAACAACACTTGCTTGTGGATTTGGCGCTTTTGACTATTTGGTTCGTTTTTTCTTATCCCTAATATTATAAATGCTAAAGTAACTCTGTCTGTCTGTCTATTACACTTTCACACCTAAACAGCTGAACTAATTTTGATGAAATTTGGTACGGAGATAGATTAAACCTTGGAGAAGAGGTTTTCGTTACTTTTCTATAGTGCATAGATTACAGAAGTAGTTGGTGTCCTTTTAAGTTTGTAGCATCCATGGCAGTATTAATCTGTGATTCAGTCTCTTTTAAGTATATCCATTAAATTAGTAGCCGGCTGCTATAAAACAATTTATATCAACTAGCAAAGGAATCGATGAAAATTGCTTATTGTATAAGTATAATGATTGTACACCTCAATGTATGATTTAAAACTTCATTTCTAACTATCATTATTATGTGCAGTAATTAACATAACTTTATTATGTAAGTAAATAAAATATTGAGAAGATATAAATACCTATTTTTTTCTGGTTATTCAATAAACAATCAATTGTGCAAATAAGTATGTTTAAATCATGAAAAAATGCTAAAACTACATTACACTACAGATTCAATTAGCAACAAAAACATGACAAATACCTTGTATATTAAGATTTGTGAAAAGGTTTTCTAATGAAAACTAATGCACAAAATTATAGTCACTAGAACATGTTATTAAAACACATAGGTACAGAAGGCACTAATTGTTATATTATTATGAAATATGAGCATCATTAATAGGCATTATGAAATGTTTTTCAATAATATTTTGAAAGACTTACTTGCAAGTGTATCTCTTGTCAACATCAATACACATTAAATGCCGAATGAAGTCTTTTGCGGAATCACTAATATCATCCCAGTATGGCGAGTCAAATTCAAAATCTCCCTTCAAGATCTGAGCAAACAGGTTCGCATCATTCTCATCATAAAATGGAGGATATCCACACAGCAAAATGTATGATATTACTCCTATGCTCCACACATCCACAGCCTTGCCATATGGTTTCTGTGCCAAAACCTCGGGTGCAACATACCCTGGTGTACCACAAGCTGTGGCCATAATACCAGAGTCTTCTATCTTTGACAAACCAAAATCACTGATCATAATTTTACTTTCCTCATCAGCACTGTAATACAGCAAATTCTCAGGCTTCAGATCTCTATGCACTACTCCTTGAGAGTGCATGTAGTCCACTGCTTCCAACACTTGCCTAATGAGATTGGACGCATCTTTTTCGGTGTAAGAACCTTTTTCAACAATTCTATCGAACAATTCGCCACCTGTGACAAGTTCCATCACAAGGTACACTTTATTTTTGTCCTCGTATGTTTCGAGCAGCTGGACAATATTCGGGTGAGAAAACATTTTCTTCTCGGCACCCTCACCTTTTGCTTGCTCGCTAAATCTTTTCAAGACACGAATTTCATTTTCTAATGAGTCTTCCTTGCCTTTAAGAGCCTTCTTGTCGATAATTTTACATGCGAACATCTGCCCGTTTTCTTTGCTCTCTATCAAACGTACCTCGGAAAATGCTCCTGTCCCCAGTAGATCTTTAACGACGTACTTGTCTTCGATTGACGGCTGCTTCTCTGTATCTCTACCATCTTTTTTGGACTTCCTCCCGAAATCTTTTTTGCCAAATAGAGGCATCTTCGCGCCCCACACTCGCAGATTTTAAACTACACTACTACTTATCTAATAAATATCTACGTACACACTGTAGATAGATATAACGAGACTGGCTCGACAGAACAATAATCTTGCTCGGCTGGATTCACGAATGCACGAATGTTGCGCAGGGCGCCCAAGGTCAGACGAATTGTCAAAAATTCGTTATGCGTTTTGTTCCACGTAAACTTAATTAATAAAAATAGCTTTATTAAAAACAGTGACTTTTACACATTCGAATAGTATTTTTTTATAATATTTAATTTGTTTTATTATCATACAATTGAAAACGAATCATGATTTATAGACTAAATCATGATTATGTTACAAATAGTATTCTAGTGATAACAAATGCCAATAGGTAAAATAAAACGTTAAGTTATCACCAATAACACGTCGTCATTACCCTATTCAAAATCAAGTTTTGTTTCGTTTGATCAAAACGAATTTGTTCGTGCAGATTAAACTGAGATTTTTTAGGTAATTATATTCTTCGTCTCTTTTTCTCTATCAGAAAAAGTTATGGATTACGTAATAAATAAATTAACTAATTTAAACCTTATCAAGCTACGAGGAGTACACCTACCTACTACTTACAAAAAAATTTGATCATACAAATACCTTACGGTTTTCAACTAAAAATTAATACCTATAATAAAACTTCACATATAAAAATGAAACACTTACTACGTATCTAATTTAAATAATACAATGAAGATGTTAATTTATTTTTTACTCACTACGACGTTCTACGGTATGTTAAGTCTTGTATGTACTGTAGGTACCTACTTCTCTGCACACAAGAGACTAAAATGAAAAACTTATTTATAAAATACCTTTTACAACATAATAACCTTAACATCACCGTTTTTAATAATTTGATTGGAATGTAGAAATAATTATGAATGTCACTATCGTTATGTGCAGTAGCTACCTACCTAAACAAGTAGGTACCGTACTTCTTGTCTTATTTTCCTTTCCAACATTTTAATAAAGACATGCAATTAGAGAAAACTGTTAACATTAATAGGTGTAACTATAATTAAGTCTTTACTTTGAATTGATTCTTTATCTTGTAACCTAAGGCCTAATGAACGTTATCGTTTGAATGCAATCTATTGATTGATTGTTCACAACCACAAGCAGTGTATAAGCATCAATTATTACACTGTTGTTAAGTTAGCCACTAAGTTAAGAACACTTTTAATAATAATGTATGGTTTTATGGTGCTCAATTTCATTTAGGTAGGTACTTGGAACTTTTGAAATAAATGCTGCCTTAATTACAACAGATTTAGGAGAATTAATATACCTACATATTCCAGAAGGTATAGGTAGGTACCCAAACGCACACAATAAAAAATATATTGCCTAACACGCTAGAACTCTACGCTACTTATGACTGTGTTGTCGTTGATTTTTACAACAAGTGGGTCGACGTTTTATCTGGTATCCCCAATATACTTTTTCCCATAGAAGTAATTTTCCCAACCCCGGTCTACGTTTTTCATTGTCTATGCTTCCACCCCCTGACGTCACTGTGAAAATCGACCAATCCCATCGGGCGCAGTATTCGATGGCCCTCTTAAGCGGCATCACTACCGCGCTTCACATTGTACCTTATCTTCTAAATGTTTTCGTTGTGCGACAATATGTACCGTTTGAAAATGGTCCTTGCTGTGATTAAAATTGTTTAAAATGATCAGTGTCATCATTTTGCCGCTGTGAAATATCATTTTCTTTTATTTTCTCTGAAGTGTATTAGTTTTCTAAAATACTGTGAGGGGGTGGTGCCGTGATGCCAGTTCGTAAGCAAGGTGAATTTTGATATCCCGATATCGACGTTTATTGTCTATAGTGATCGTGTTTTGTCCGTACTGTCATTGACTTATTATTTAATTTGCACAAGGGGTTGGCAGCGCTCGCCACAGCACCCTTCTGTTGATCCGTATCGATATTAGAGGGTTGTAAACCACCCGCTTTTGCGCTCCATGCTTAGTATGCTGCACCTACCTCGTATTTAACCTACCTATATTAAAACTATAAATCCCTTATTGTTTCGTTTTATTGCTACCAATAGAAAAACATGCCCTTCGTTTCAATAAAAATGTAGGTCGAGCATATAATCATACATCCACCTCATCCGCTTTAACATTTTATGTAATAATAACAGAATAATGTGCCTCGATTATGCATAAACTTTATTGTCTTCGCAACCTTGCCTGCTATCTAATAGCTGTCTAATAAATTTTGAAAACAAAAAGTAAACATGACCCACTTTCAACGTGCCTATTTTTACCAAAGAAGAATCAATTGCCCTTTGTTCATGTATTGCTGTCTTGGTGTCACAGAGGCCCATCGAGCATTAGAACTGCTGGAAGACTACCACAGCAAACTGGTAAAGCCGCAGGACCGACAACTTCGCCTTGCCATCGAGAGAGTCATTAGGATATTTAAATCACGACTATTTCAAGCTTTACTTGGTGAGTCTACAAAACTATAACATAATTTTTCTTTGTCAATTACTGTAAAGCTATGTTCAGTCTCACAGGGTAAGGAACTCTAAATTGTTCTAATAAGAGCTGCGTAAAGCTCGGCTTACATTACGTCACTTAACCCTAGTTAGCACGAATAGTACGACACTACACCAACACTGAAGTGCAATAGGTAAATAGGTACATTCCTATTTTAATATCTGATTGACCTACATTTATTACGTAGGTATCGTACCTATCTCAACATCCGATATTTTTGGTAAATCGAACAGGAAGTTACGACACGGGTATATTCCACATTTGTGTCATACTTTATGACTAGGCCGAAAGCCAGTGTGTATTACGTTTACTTACGTAGGTATCCATCGAGATTGTTTACTTCTGGTGGACTCTGATGTTCACATAGTGTTACACGTTTACTACAGGCTTATCCCTCTCTTCAATTTCTATTTCACTAGTGCGAAAATATAAACAATCTTGCTTCAATTTGTGTCATAGCCCAAACTTAGACCTAGCTTTAAAGTACGGACGTAGCAATAATACGTTGGGTTTATTGTTTGTTTCCATTCTGGCGTCAAAGCGACCGGTTGTTCCAAATAATATTGTAACGTAATCCGGGCCTATAAGCATTTGAATTAATAAGCAATTTCACATTCAGCCGAGACTACCTTGTCAATATCAATAAGCACTTAATATCATCCCTAGGGCATCCTCCCGGCAGCCGATCTCCGAAGTTAATAGCATAGACTTTCAACGCAGAAAGATTCTACAATCATGACGTTGAGATGGCAAGAGGATGGCCAGTCGTCTGCACCGATGGGTTATCACATACATCGTGACTGCGACGACGAGTCGTTCCACAATAACTTTCGAATCGATTCGAATAAAGTCACCGGCAACAACACACACTCCACCAGCAGCTACCAAACTTTGCTCTTCGGCAAGTAAATAGGTTATCTACAGATTCTAAAAATGAAAACAAACCGACCGCCATAAAGGCCATGTTCCCGCCATCCATATTGCCGAAACGCTTATCATTTTAATTAAAAAGTTCATGTGTTGAAGGAAGCCATTCCCATCTGTTTCTGTTGGTGTGATGAAAAGTGACTAAGATACATTAAATGGATGAGTAGCATAACCGCCCAATGATTAAATTATGATAATGATGAATATCAGAGATATTTTGTTGATCTTAATATGGCTGCACACTAGGTACATATAGATTTTACTTAGATTTTCTCACAAAGTTCGCCAGTCGACTAGCCTTGCCATGCTGCTCATGAGATGAGGAGGTTCTTCAGGTGAGCCTATCGTCATTCGATGTGGACAATATTCATATACCTACTCAATTACCTATTAGGGATTTTTGCGCCAGAAAGTCTATACTTATTAAAACTAGTAGGTTAGGTACCTAATATTATTCTCGTCCTAGAATGCTAACCCAGGACCCCAAGATTTTCAGTTGGGTCCGTTGGTCGGAAAATGCCTCGTTGGGCATTTTCTAGTAATTTCCAAGTTTTGATTTGTGTCGCCAATATCTACCACAACAGCCAGACAACACACCTGTCGTAGTTTCGTATTTCCGTCTGTCTTCTCCAATTTGCTCTTGCACTTGTCACTATCCTCGATTTAACCGTATCCGTAGCCTCCTTCTATACGAATACTTATACCTAACCCGATTTTGCCATCGAGGATAGTAGCAAGGACACTCAACGATTAAATGTGGCGAATGTACATTATTTAGTAAAATTGTTTGGCCTCTATCTTTCCTCCGAGTTATTGCAGCCGATTTATTGTTCGGGTTTCACTTCCTGCACCAGTTTAAAGCTTAGGTGCTTTCAATACCCTTAGTCTGGCTCAATAAACCGATACGAACTCTTGCATTTTTGTTCAAAGTAGGTACTACTTTAGTTTTTTAAATATATCCCATAAACACCCTCTGCAGCTATTAAAATTCTACTAGCCAGGATCTACAATCACCACAAACCAAAAATCAAACAATGACGCTCGGCGTCGGCGTGTCTCAGGGAACTATCTTAGGACCCGCACAGAAATACCACAACAGTGATAGTAGTAGAAAAAAAAAACTGTTCGCGCATCTTAGCAAAGCGGAAGGACAAAAAAAGTATAGGCCGTTGGCAATATAATAGAAGTTTACAACTAACTGGGATAATCACAGTTGAGTTGCCAAGCAGTAGCTCCCCGCCATAAATGTTAATTGCAACGAAAAAAAACTTAATAAATAATACTATAATACCTATGTACTTCTTATAATGGTCCCTTTACAAAACATAATTTTGCTAACTAAAACCTGTACTTTCCCTTTACCCATTAACCCGCTTAATATAAACCAAGCGCATACCCGCCTGGTATGGGTATTCTTAAAATAAGCAACAATAAAGAAGCAAACCCCCTTTTTTGCATTAGCCGTTAGCTTTGAACTTCAGTTCGACTTTGAAGTTCAGTGGTCGAAGGGACCGATTCAGCTCACTATGCTATAAATATACGGAACAGGCGCGTGACCGCATATCGCGTCACTAGCGCTCTTGAGTCTTCCTTGACCACGACACTGCTATTGTGATACGATATATTTAGCCGGTTGTAATGAACAGTACACTAGTCTAGTATACTGATATCAACAAAACGAAGGTCTCAACCGCAGAACGCTTTTGGTTATGATTAGTGAGCAATGTTTTAAGTCAGACCAATTAAAAAGTTGTTTTATGAACATCTACATTTTGTTGAGATAAAAGCTTTCAATAGAAAGCCTGGAAACCTTGCCTGAGGGTGGAAATGGAAACACTATACACGCTTAGTTATGTTGATAGACACCTGGACAGACGTATATCTTATAATACAATGTATGTAGGATGAAGGGTTAAAGTACCCAACTCACTTATTATGTAAATTATACCTACTGATACACTCCGGCTGTAATGGCTTTAATTAAAATAAAAAAAGGTTTTCGCAGTTAAAACTTACTGATATTATAGTAATAGGTATCCTATAAAATCTAAGCACCTATAAAGGCCTTATAGGAGGTATGCACAGGTGACCTACTTTACGTATAGTGCGGTGAACCGCATATTAAAGTGCCTTTAGACGTTCTAATTCAACACATAGTCTCTGGGGCTGATTACTCAGTCTCTATGCACATCTAAACATGGGAGAGAGACCAAGACACAGGAACTCCACAGCAGGAGGTCAGTATTAGGTATTAACAAAACTGTTTTTATTAAAATCGCAATCGATCAGCAGCTAAATTTAATAATGGCCGTTTGACCGTTATCTTTCTACGAAAAAAGAAATAATAAGAAAAAAATCAAATGGCCATGGAAACTGCGGAAAGATTGTGATTAAAAAAACAGTTACTAGAATTGACCTCCAGCATTGGTAGTTGGCTCCGACCAGTTTGGGTAATCACTGTCGTTATGTAGAACTGCTACCGTTGATCTCTCTACGCTAGCCTCTGAGTAGACTTTTATTATTGGAATCTATTACCCTGGACTACAATTGCGGCTGACACACTTTTCAGAAAACAGTAGTGCCAATACTGTGACAAAGTCAGTTAGAAAAAAGAAATATTTATCTACATTGGATTAACCTTGCCCTGTAGCCGATGCGTAGGTACTTGATTGCAGCTGACCGTATGCGTCATGTGTAATGAACACACATGGGCTTCACTGCATCACAGTCAACAAACGTGAAGTTATTCAACTTGTTTAAGAAAATTACTTGTTTGCTTTTCTTATGAGAAACAAGAATGATTTGGTAGAGCAAATAAATATTCAAATACCTAAGTAGGTATTTATATTTTAGGCTTGTTTGCCTTGTAGCAGGAATTCTCATCTATGGCACAATTCTCCTAAAAGAACCAAGGCCGAACCGTTCATTCAGACAGTTTTCGTTTTCAAAAGCTGTCTGTTTGACACAAAAAACAAAAACAAACATTTTGACAGTATTCGTAAACAAAAGCTGACTGACAGTAGTGATTCGTTTCGTTTGCGTTTGGTAACAATTATAAATGTGTTAGTCGAATTAGCTCTCGGCACCTTTTCCTTGTAGGTATGTATTGAGGTACCTTATGAATGAAACAGTAAGGCTCAATTTACACCGCCGCGGAATGGAATGGAAGCGACTTTTTGCAACGAAATTGTATACCTATAGCACAGTCTACCTATATCTTACTCCTTACAGTCGGTCAACGTAGAACATTGTCGCAGAGCAATCGTGCGGGGGGTTGCGGGGTGAAGGAGCGGAGGTTATGTCCCGAGTAGCTATACTGCATACTCGGGACATAAATTCCAGGGCTCGCACTTTTTGATTTCGAATTTGATTGATATCGTTTTATTATTAATATGTATGTACCTATACATTACGAGAATTTTATAAAGTCTGTTTACTAATCCAAGATGGCGGCATGGATACATTTTGAAATGATTGTTCGTGGGAAGTCACTTCCACGGTTTTCGGGGTCACTGATGCCGAAAATGACGTCAAAATCCAAATCCAAGATGGCGGCCATGAAAATTTTCATCTAATCATCATGGGTGTTAATTTCATGGTTTTCGGGGTCACTGATGCCGAAAATAGACTCAAAATCCAAATCCAAGATGGCGGCCATGAAAATTAGTAAATTAATCGTCATGGGTGTCAAATCCATGGTTTTCTGGGGTGCGGACGCCGAAAATGAGGCCAAAATCGTAATCCAAGATGGCGGCAATAAAAATGTCAAATTCGTCGTTATGGGTGTCATTTCCATGGTTTTCGAGGGTACTGATGCCGAAAGTGAGGTCAAAATCCATTTCCAAGATGGCGGCTGTAAAAATTTCAATTTAACCATCATGGGTGTCATTTCCATGGTTTTCGGGGATGCTGATGCCGAAAATGTGGTCAAAATCTGTATGCAAGATGGCGGCCAAGAAAATTTTCAAATTAGCTGTCATGGGTGTCAAATCTATGATTTTCGGGAACGCTGATTACAAAAACAAGATCAATTCTCAAACACCAAGATAGGGACCACGTTTTACCTGGCAAATTTCATTTAACTGGTAAATTTTTTTGACTGCCCTATATTATCGAGGAAATAATTAGGCTTTATTTCGCATCAGCACCCACGAAAACCATAGAAGTAATAACCATGAATAATAAGTAATTTTCTATGGCTCCATCATGGATTTGGGAATAATTTATGACTCTTACCTACCCCTGCAAGCGTTAGCCACTGCGATTGTAACCTCGACAAAATTTGTAGTTTTAAATATTGTTAGAATATTCCAAGATAAGATGGCGAAATTGCTGCTACATAAGTACCTTTGCATTATTTTGTCAATCGTCAAAATTACGCATGAGTGGTTTTTTTTTACGTGTCACTCTTTCTATAAAACGTTAATTTGTTTGACAAAGTTTGTGTAATTTGTTTTATGTGACAACCCTTTGATAAGTGTTACCAATTTTGACATTTCATAGGACCTGTCAAATGTATGGGCGTTGGCGTTGACCCACTGTATGTAGTAAGTAGGTACACTGTGCCTATAGCATAATGAACTTTATGTCAATTGTGTAAAGTACAAACTTACTACGAGCCAAAAAAAGGTCGCGCGTCTTCCGGGAAATCCTCGTGCATTCTCGAGAATTCCCCTAGCTACTATCGGCGCCGTCTGTAGAATCCGCCGGAAGTGGCGCGAACGTCGGTCGGGACGGTCACAGTAGCGCGATGACAAGCGTTTATGATGATGATTCGCTGGAATTCTTGAGCATTACCGAGAATTCGCGCGCCTTCTAGCGTCATGAGGCGAAATTGACGCTTACATTCCATTCCATTCCGTGGCGGGGTGTAAATTGAGCCTAACTGATCCCTATGCTTAATAGGTAGGTAGGTACTAATAAAAGCGTTAAATAAATCCGGGCATCCTTAAAGTTCTGTCAACTGACTAGTTTCCGTTTGTTACCAACATTTGGATGTCTAGACGATCTTGTTTTACTATGGATTTGAGTTCTTTCAGACCTTCATAGAACTAATTAAACTCGATCAGTTTACTAGAGTACGCGCGCAATTAAACTGATGTGTTATTTATCAAATGTATCGCTTACGCACGCAATGCAATCATCAGTTGAAAATAATTTATAATAATCTACAATCCTGTTGTTTATTAGAAACGTGTTCTGATAACTGACTGGTCCAGCCTCTGTTGATGGGTTTTATATAAAGACACTAAATGACCTTTAGATAAGGTTATTATTCAAATAATTTATTTTTGTATTTACTTGTCCATAATACTTGGAGAATAAATGTAATAATAATAGTACGAACTTTGCACTGTTTGTTGTCAAATCAAAATACCTATTATGTCAACTCGATACCAAATATGCACTAAGAATTGCACACATCTCCACGTGGCATTGATAGAGGAACTTAAAGGGATGTAATTACCTCTATACAGGGTGTAAACGAATTCGTGTAATTCCTTAAAACCTAAAAATCTATTACCTACTGTTACAGATTAACCGGGCAGGGGAGATAGCTTGATTAAAAAAAAAACAAAATAGCCATGGATAATGAATTATGTGATAGAACATTTCAATGCTACGCATAATGAATGGAAGCCCGGCGATACAGCTAGCGGGCATGACTAGCGCTAGCTCCGCGCAGTCAGTTAACTCGGGGCGTTTAAGTTATTTTTTTGTCTTTAATCAACCCGTGCAGAGTCAATCTGTCTCACCAGTAGACTACGAGGTTTGAAAGAATTTCACGAATTCGTTTACACCCTGTATGTTGTGTATGGCCAGTATGGCACCTACTAATTAGGTACAAGTTACCTACCTCAGTTATTAGTTAAAACTGCAAAAGAATACCGTTTATTGATTCAGTCCACACCAATAACAAGGTGCCAACACAAAGGTACGGTAAGCATACCGTTATTGAATGAATAAGTAATTATGTACCTACCTACTTTGAGCTTGTTATTAGGCGTTATCATAATTACTATTAATGTGAACAATTTCGCAATAGTAAAAGCTTCCTCCTAACACAATAAAAAAACGGCTCAACCCTACACAAATACGTCATGAAACTTTGATTGACAATATACAAAATCAATCAATCCTTATGGCGGTAAACGGATGCGTTCGTAAACCCGACAATATGTGCGGTGGTCTGTTTGACCTACATCTCGATATATACGGGTCACCGGCTCCAACTGGGCCTTTCGCCTATACAATTCGCTCTTCAACATGTTTTAATTGAAATTTTAAACTATGTTAGCTGAACTGTTAAACAATTTTTATTGAATAATACCCTCTATGCAACTATAGGGAAACGAATATCGCGCGCCGCGCCGTAAGCTGATGTAGAAGTTTAAATTTTCGATTAACAGTTAGCGTATCAGTATTTTAGTGTTTCCAATACTTCAGTAGGTATTTAATCGGGATGCAATGTATTGGGGTAATTAACTACTGCTGAAACTATAGGTAATGTAGGTAGTTTGGTCGTAACAAATCTCAATTTTTCGTCACCTACGGTTAAGTACCGATTGCGTACATAATAATAACCATAATAACCGTAGAGATAAGGCTTATCGATATTTCAATATTTTACCGTCGATAGCCGACCTATTTCTATGATGATGAAGAATATGAATTTCTTAATTGACATGTGGTTTTTTTTGCGATTAGCTTTAAAAACTTCATAATCATCCTTGAATAAATCAAGGATTGTAAGTATCAATGATTAGGGTTTATGAATGTATTATTATTAGATAAGAGAGCTTAAATTTTGGTAGACTTCTATAAACTTAAACTTTATGAGAATGTCATAAAATATTAGGGACAATCTTCAATCAAATTAGTATAAGTAAGTAGGTAGGTATTCGATCAAAGTGGACGATAGCAAAACAAAACTTGATTGCGAAAAAACTCTTTGATATATAACATAAGTAGGTAAGTATAATGATTCTGGGTCCTTGTACGTTATTCTAAATTAAGTAGGTACACCTACTACCAGTAACCCATTACGTATTTGTGAATTAAGTTTAAGAAATACGTACAACATGCGCTCCAAATAAAGCATAGAGAGAATCTACAACTTGTTTCTGTGAAAATACGAAACAACTACCTACTTACTTAGTAGTTACTTATTGTGCTGTCACAAAGGCCTACCTCCATCAGGCTCTTGTGATGCGAATTCTATACCCAAACAAAGTTCGTGCGTTGCATAATAGATACCTATCGTTACTCACAAACGTGATACAGGCCTCCTATGTATCTCACAATTTCACAAGCTGCACTACGATCAAGAGACGCTGTGAAGCAGACTGTAAAATCTGGCTGAACCTGCCTTTACACCCGACTATCCTATAGTCGATAGGTAGTTCATTTCATAACATAATATGCACTAAGTTCATCCACTCTTACATGAAACAACGTGGGGTCGCCGCCCGCACGCTCGATATCGATCTCAACACGACACGACTCACGCGATAGTTTCTAGTACCCACCTACCATTGAACGGAATTGTTCCAGATTAAGTCTTACAGATAAGCCTTTATATCTACCTGTATATAATCCTACGACCTGTTAGTTCCTTTTTTAAATAGGTACCTATTAGGTAATTATTACTTAATTGATGCACCTTCCAGAATCAGCTGTTACAGGTAAACATAAACACATAAATGCATTAATAATTCATAACAAGTCAAGGCCCTGAGAATATCGATTGGAGGCATTCTATTCAATTCATTTTTGCTGTGTCACAGATATTCAAGAGTTCTACGAGCTCACACTTCTCGATGACACCAAGTCGATTCAGCAAAAGACTGCGGAAACGATACGAATTGCGAACAAATGGGAAGCAGACAACGTTCGACGTGAAGTAAGTTTAGTGTTATTCTAATTAGTAATTAACATGCCTCAGATACTGTATGAATTAATTATAGAGCAGTCACGAAACTTTTTGGCACATTATAATCATTGAGAATTATTTTAAATGGAGATGGAAACAACTGTGTGCAAACTATTCACAAATTAATGATTTGTTTGTTCTTATTCGTTCCTCGATTCAGCAATTTTAACTGGGCTATTTACAGTTTCATTGTAAACTTCCCGATGTCTGTTCTTTTTAGTATTGACTTGTTTCATCGTTACTTGCCTTGAAGCCGGTGAGTTTGTTAGGTAGCTAGGTACCTTCAATAAGAAATGAGTATTAGGTAATAATTCTAGATAAGTATTTAAATGAAGGTAAATTTTATTGCATTGTTTAAAATTGATTCTATTTTATGTTTATTATAGGCCTGAGACGATCTAGGCAGATCCATATTATAGTCTTAATAATACGAAACAATTCTTATAAACAGATAGGTAGGTACTATAACCGTCTGCCTAGACTAGGTCTAGGTGGCAGTGGCTCCACTCACTCTGTTTAAGTGACATAACTATATCTAGCCTGCAGGAACAGGCAAAGCAAAATCAGTCCATTTCTAAACATACTTAAGCCTCTTAGACGAAGAGGGTTGTCGTCGAATTAACCCACTTTGTACCGTTGATGTGTAATGATGAGAGTCTTACCAAAACACTCTTTCCAGGTACAACATACAGAGGACAGTGACTACCGAAGTGTATCCAATGCATTCCTTCAAGAGAATCACAGAAAATCTGAATCCCGAAATGCTACGCCAGATTCAACGAAGGTTTGTACAAAAATTAATCAAAATAGTTTCGTTTATCTTGCATTTATTAAATTGTTTTATAATGACACTAATGAAGGAATGTTTCATTAGTGTCATTACAAAACAATTTAATAAATGCAAGATAATGCTATTAAATAAATGTTACTACCATATAAATGAATATCTAAATAATAAATGTATGTAAAACGCAATAAATAGAAATCTAAATTATAATTATAAATAATAATATTAGCCTGTAACTGTCCCACTGCTGGGCAAAGGCCTCTTCTCGTACAGAGAAGGAACTAGCATTGATCGCCACGCTTGCTCATTGCGGGTTGGCGATTTCAGACCATTGTAGTCCAGGTTTCCTCACGATGTTTTCCTTCACCGTATGTCAGTGACGTCTTAGATTAACTAAGAAAGTACATACCTATGAAATTGAAAAAGTCACATTGGTACATGCTTGGGTTTGAACCCGCAACCCGGTGCTTAACAAGCGGGTCTGTAACCTCCGGGCCACCACGAAATCTATTTATTAATAAAATAATTTAGGTACTAGTATCATAAATACAAGTAGGTGCAAAATCTTAAACAGACATACATTCATTTTATATTTTTATATTCTTACAAACTAATAAAAATACCTTTACTAATATTTAAAACACATTACAAATAATATAGCATAAATATAATTAAATCCAATATCTAACTCTAGTAGATGCTCCGTAATAAATTAATCATAATAATTCAAAAATGATTCTCAAAACCCAATTAAATTAGTGAAATTACATAAAATAATACTAAAATTAATTAAAGTTCTCAAAAGGGCCTCTGCGCGTTGGACCTGTGTCCCCGTGTATGCCTTCCAATTCCAAAAGACCGGACATCTTCCGCACGGAAGATGAGCTGTGAACAGAGATACAAAAATTAATCATAGTTTAGGTAATAATACGAAATTAAAAAGGGTTTAATACCCTTTTATGAAGTCGTCTCCTACATTTGCCGTGCCTGACAAGGCCCACACATGTTTCTTATATTATATTAATGTAACATCTATTTAACTTGTGGAGTGCAATAAATGTATTGAGTATTGAATGTAATTGGCAAAGTGTTGACTTCGGTTCGATTCCCGGCTCCGGCTAGAATTTATAAATGGATTATTCTGTAAAATTGAATCGATTATAGCCCAGGATAGTAAATGTGTGTGTGTGATAAATTGCTAGCCGGCCCTTGATTCAGAAAGTCACTTTCTTTAAAGCTGAAAATTCAACCTTCAAGCGACTATTAAAACAATTTCTATAGGCACTTTTTGTTTCCATGATTTGGCAACACAGGCTGATTGTCAATGGGGATGACAACTGGAAACCTAACTGAAAACTATTGGCACCACTTTCGATTGTTCCAATGCGCTCTTATTGGTTGCAATTTTTTTTTTTTTTTTGGACTGGCAACACTGTTCAAGTGACATGTCAAATATTAGCTTCGTATTTTAAAAATTAATAATTTTCTAATTATAAGTTATTAACGAGTAATTTTGTGATAAAACCTATCAAGACGTTATAAATCTCCAGGACTATTGTTTTCCTTCGATTATCTGCAGTATATCACAGTGTTTGGTTACTCACCGTAGCCGGTAACCTATCAACAGCTGATCGAACTTTGGACTAAAAAGGGGAGTATTAGTATTGTTTATTATTAATGTCTTTTCAACATTCATTTATGCCCTGTAACACAACCCGTTAAGTACATGCAGGGTTTATTCAGAGCGCAGGCACAATAATTGAGTATTTTTATCACTTTTTTGACAAGTAGGTGGAAATCGAAGTTTATAAAAATCAATTAACAAAGACTTCCTTTTCGATTTAATAGGTGTGGTGAACATCAATATTGTTCTGTTAAACTAGTATTGATATTGTTTTGCACTAAAAACTAATCTGTATAATTCTTGTATAATTATGTCTTGACAATTTAGGTACCCTCAATAAGTCATAATAATAAGATTCCAGAATAATTTTCATTTCCTTTTCTATTCTATAAGCCCCCCATATTATTAACTAATATAGATAGTTATTGCTAAACCCTTCTTATTTTATTTTCTTTCCCTTTTTCATCTGTTTTCTCTATTAGAATTGTTCTCACTGTTTCTAATTTCCACTTTCAGTAACCAGTCCTCACAACATGCCTATGCTGACCCGTAAGGCTACTGCCCTAGACATGGAGCATAAGTTAAATGCAGCCCTCAAACAATTAAAAGCTTCGCACACCCAATGTCAACAACTCCTACAGGAGAGAGAGGAAAGTGAGGAGGAAGTTAAGTTAATTGTTGACAAAAACACAAGCCTGAAAAGGGAGCTAGCAGACTTACATCAGCAATACCTGGACGTTGTTGATGAACGGGACAAATTCCAGGTGGTGACGGACGGTTTTAATCAATGTAGTGATCTATATGAGGAGGCATTGTGTAAAGTTAGGGACCTAGAGGATGAGTTAGTTTGTGCAAATTTAGAAATATTAAACTTACGAAATGAAAAGGAATGCATGCAGTCTGTTGCTACCCAAAGCTTATTCTGTGAGTTAGTTGGTCCCAGCTCTGACCTTATGTCAAATCAGCCTTTAGTGACCATAGATCTTACAGAACATGATTCTTTGGTGAATCATAAATTTATGAATAGGACTAGTCACAATAAAATTAAAAAATATATTAAAATTAATAAAATTATAAAGAAATGCTGTAACTTAAAAAAGAAACAAAAGCACTTCTGTAAAAATGTTGAGTTAAGAAAAGAACGTATAACATTAATAAATAAACTAAAAAACTATCAAGTTAAAATAGAGGACTGTAAAAATATATACAAAATAGACACTCAGCGTTTACAATCTGACATTAATACCTTAGAAGAGTCGCTTAGCTCTGTCTACAATAAGTATGTGTCCTCACAAAAGCAAATTGGGGAACATATCCTTGCTGCAAACAAATTAGTTGACATGTGTACACATAATGCAGACAGAACAGATTCATTGAATAAAAGTAACCTATGTAAGTGTATGAGCAAGCCACAATGTGATAGATCCCCACCTGTGATGTTGGAGGACCCACCTCAGGCTGGGAATATCTGTGGCAATGAAACTTTGAATTTATCCCAGACAGTTGACATCAATTATAGCATAAGTAGGACTAATATCTGTCAGAATCACAATTCTATTATGTACTCAGATAGCATAGGCAAAGGCTTTGGGGAATTGCTAAGCAACAGCCTGGAGCATTCCTCTCAAAATAATTGTATGCCTGGGTCATCTTACAGGCAAATAATAACATCACTCTCGTCAAATACATTCAACTCTGATACAAATGTAGCTTTACTTATAGGAAGTAGTTTAAATGTAAAAAAGAAAGACATCACCGATAGTGTTGCCTTAATGTTAAATTTACAATGTAACAAAATAATACTTTGTGCATTTCCATATCTTGAGCATTTGTCAGACAGACAAAATAATTACGTTCACGCGCTAAATATGCATATGCACTTTTTAGTAAGTCACCATAGTGACAAGTTTATGTTTTTTGACACCAATGCTTTTGTTGGTAAACTTAAACTGAACAGGGATTCTGTTTATCTCCCTAGGAAACTTAGGCAACATATTGCTATGTTGTTGGTATTTAATTTTAACACAGTCATAAATAGTATGACGAAGTTTGCCTCTATGTCCAGTATAGTTAGTATTAGTACTAACGATGATGTGGTCACTCAGCATAATAATTTAAACTAAGTTGTCCGACAACAGAGAGCGATAGTCATTATTTAATATTGACACATCAGAACATAAACCGCTTCTCCGGCAAAATTTTAGATGTTGAGTTATTTGCTGAAAATTATAATGTAGATATTTTATGCTTTACAGAGACATGGCTGAAAGCTAATACAATGTCGTTTAGTGTAGCAAATTTTAAGGTGGCCAGTTCGTTCAATAGAGTATCAGCTGTGGGTGGGGGGACTTTAATTTTAATAAGAAATCACTTAAAGTATAAACAGCGTTTAGATATCTGTAATCTCTCTGTTGAACGAGTATGTGAGCTTGCGTGTGCAGAAACGGAAGAATATGTTATTTTATGTGTTTATAGGCCTCCATCGTCAAGTACCTCCCAATTTTTACTAACAATGGAAGATGCTCTTCGTAAAATAAAAATAAACAAGAAATTATTAGTATGTGGAGATTTTAATGTCGACATTCTGCTAGACACGACTGATAAACATAACTTCTTATCCTTATTTAAATCATTTAACTTGAAGTGTATGTTCGCTGAGCCGACTAGAGTGACACCTACTTCAGCCACCTGTATTGATAATGTTGTAACAAACTTTAAAATACTAGACAAGTGCCTCATTAGTGGAATCCGTTCTGACCATAAATGTCAGTTAGTGAAATTGAATGGCCATGCAATCAAAAATAAAAAAATAATTAAATGTAGGCCTCTAACAATTAAATGTCTAGAAGAGTTTAGTAAAAATTTAGAATATGAATTAAATACAATCAAATCATATCCGGACAACCCCAATGAAATGTATGTCACATTATTTAACGCCATAAGTAATGAATTTCAAAAGGCGTGTAAAATAAAAAATGTTACTATAACAAATAAAATTAGATTTAGTACCTGGGCAACTAAGGGTATAAGACGAAGTAGGAACGTCTTATACGAATTATATGATAAAAAATCGTATACACACAATGTAGACTTTCATAATTATGTTAGGAATTACTCTAAACTTTTCAAAAAAGTTTGTATACAGGCAAAAGCTACTTACATTAGTGATCAAATAAAGAAATCGGATAATAAAATAAAAGCCACGTGGAAAATAATAAATACTGAAACTGGCAATCGTGGGTTTAGTGACAACACTATTAGTTTAAAAATTAATGACGAACTAGTTTCAGACAGGAATGTAGTCGCTAATTTCTTAGATAATTTCTTTATTAATATTCCTTTAGAGACTACAAAATATCTTGCATCGTCACCAGTAGCAGCAGAACATTTTTTAAAAGAAAATGTAGATTTACAAGTACCTAACTTCAAGTTCCAATTTGTAACCCACACTGACATATTAAAAACTTTTAAAACTATTACAATAAAAAAAACAGAAGACCTTTGGGGTTTGTCAACGAAAGCCGTGGCGGCAATAATTACTAAGATCGCTCCAATGCTGGCAGAGATCTTTAACTCTTGTATTATTGACGGCATATTTCCCGATCTCATGAAAACCAGTAAAATCATACCCATTTTTAAAGCAGGTTGCTCAAATAACGCGTCTAACTATAGACCGATATCCATACTACCAGCCTTAAGCAAAATTTTTGAAAAACTAATTTTAAATCAAATGCTTACACATTTTAACACACATAGAATATTACACGACAAACAGTTTGGCTTCACAAGAGGACGATCTACAGAGGATGCTGGATCCACTCTAATTAAAACCATATTAGGGGCCTGGGAGGGGGAACAGGATGCTCTGGGTGTGTTCTGTGACCTTTCTAAGGCATTTGACTGTGTGGATCACCGCACACTTACCCTGAAACTGAAGTACTACGGAATCCGAGGTAGATCCATCGATCTTGTGACTTCCTATTTGTCAAATCGGGAACAAAGGGTGGCTGTTGATAATGTCATCTCTACAGGCTCGCGAGTCAGAATTGGAGTACCCCAAGGATCAATTCTTGGCCCATTCTTGTTTCTAGTATATATTAATGACCTTCCATTTATGATGAAAGACAATAATATGTCAAATATAGTTCTTTTCGCTGATGATACATCATTAATATTTAAAGTAAATAGAAAGGACAGGGATCTTATAGAACCTAATAACACACTAAATTCAATCTCGAATTGGTTTTCTGCCAACAATCTTCTTTTGAATGCTAAGAAAACCAAATGCATTAAATTTTCATTACCAAATGTAGCTCCTATTAACGCAAATGTAAGTCTGGGCGGGAAAAGGTTAGATCTTGTTCCCTCAACAGTCTTTTTAGGGATTACAATAGACCCTAAACTACAATGGGGGCCTCATATAGAGGCAACTGCGGGTAAACTCAGTTCTGCCGCTTTTGCTGTTAGGAGAATAAGACAGCTTACTGATGTGACTACGGCTAGGATGGTGTATTTTGCGTACTTTCACAGTATTATGTCTTACGGCATTTTACTGTGGGGGTCAGCTGCTGATGTCGAGACACTTTTCATTTTGCAAAAAAGAGCAGTCCGAGCTATTTATAACTTAAGCTCTCGAGAGTCTCTTCGTGAACGATTTAAGGAGATCAATATACTTACTTTACCATCTTTGTACATTTACCAAAATATCTTGTACGTCCGTAAAAACATAGCGAGTTACAGTAAGAAAAGTGATACACACAGCTTGAATACTCGAAATAAGCATAAACTTGTGGTTCCTGGTTTTAGACTTTGCAAGACTAGTAAGTCTTTTTTGGGGAATAGTATTAGGTTCTATAATAAAATTCCATCTTGTATTACTGAATTGCCTTACATGAAATTCAAGTCTTTGGTAAAGCGTGTCTTAATGTCAAGAGCATATTACAATATAAACCAGTACATTGAAGATAAAAATGTCTGGAATACGATTCCTAACTGCACACTGCGACCCACTGGCACTCCTGAAATTTTAAATTTTTAACATTTAACTGTAGGTATCTTTTTTTTTTTACCTACTCATTATATATTGTATTATAATTTTATATATATTTTATTCTTTGATTCTGATATAGGTAGTATCAGTTTTCTTTTTAGTAATGCCCATGGCATCAAGCTATTTACAATTGTAATAATTACAAAATGTAAAATGTGAGTATCATGTAGCCATTATTGTCATGCTTAGTATGTTTTTTTTTTTTTTTTTGTGTATTCCTACATTAACCTGACTGTTGTCTGGCAGTTGAGGCTGTCATGCTCACTAAAATGTCCTGCTGACGGTGGCGTTGTGTATTGGGTTGTTAAGTTCCCTACAATATGGTTGAGTTAAGCGATGCTGATGCGCTCGTCATGCTCGTGAACGGGTGCTGTCTGTCGGGACTGGTCAGCTCTTACATGCTATGACAACATTAAGGCAATTTCTCATTGTTATTCTTGTACTACTGACATTGACCTACATTATTCTCACATTAACTGTAGTAATAATAATGTATTGGAATATATAGAGTCTATATATATTGAGTGTAGGTATATAATTGTATGTTTATATTATGTTGAATTATCTATATTTAGATAGTTTTACTTTTGTTTTCAATTCATCCAGAATTGTTCTAGGTAAATATTTTGTTTACCATCATCAACTTGCATAATCTAATCAATGTAATTAATATTTTACTTTTTTGTGTATAGACTCATTTAATTATTCACTTGACAGACTGAACTGTGTTGCTGGGGAGTTTGTTGCGCCGTTTCTTCTTCACAGCATAAACACTAGGAAGCGGTGAAGGGTGGGAGCATTTGGGGGTGCAGTCACATGTAACTACCTAAATTTGACGTTCAAAAAGAACTAAGTAATACTAGTCTACTTTGAATAAACGAGTTTTGAGTTTGAGTTTGAGTTTGAAATGAATATGTCAAACACAATGCAACCAATAAGAGTGCATTGGAACAATCGAAAGTAGCGCCATTGATTCCACAGTTGCCATCCCTTGCTATCCTCATTGAATCAATGTTGTCTCATCTCGACGCCCAAGCTGATTTCACCCAATTCAAGTTGTCAATCAGATCATGATGTCATCTGTAGCGGGTATTAGTGTGTAGTTGAGTGATTCTTATATCACATTAAAAAACTGATTTATTCATTTAAGTTGATAAAATGAATACAAATTAAATAAACAAAAATCTTATATAATTCCTAATTTTTTGTTTTAAAAGGGCACCTACGACATTTGTGTGTATGTTTCACTATTTGGTTTTATTTGAGGAAAAATGAGTGTTTTTTTTCATTCTCCTAAGTTTTCTCTAGGTAGTTATACTTTTGTTTCCACGATTAAATGCTTTTGTTCTAAAAGTCACATCAAAACTAGCTTGTTTTAATGTTGTTAATAAAGCTTAAATAATGTATTAATAATTTTAATATTCTATAAAATCTTCAAAAGGCTAAAAATCCAAAGAGAAAAATTGTAATTCCATTTTACTCATTACCCCGACAAATGTCGTAACGCGGCTTTAATTCAGAAGGGGGCTTCGCACCGTAATGGTTACCCGCATCGAATTTTCCGCCTTCTCGAACAGTCTTCGCTTGCCACCAGAGATCGGGAGCAAGCGCTCTATCTAAAGAAAATATTACTGGTGATTGTTCCTTATACGACGTTTGTCCAAGTTTTTTTCATTCTTCAAATACTTCAAATCTCGGTAAATATACCTTATGATTATAATATGATTGCTTTTTTATTTAAATAAGAGTAAGAAACTATCAACACGTTACTTTTTCCTCCCATATACAAACGATTTTATTGCTTGTTTCGTGATTCTACGTGAATTTCTCATTCCCCTACGTTTCATTTCCTCTACTTCAACTTACGAGGAGAATGAAAATTTATCAAGGGGAATGATAATAACTCAACTAAATAATTTAGTAGCCTGAAGTTTATTAAAAAATTGCCTTAAATTATAATACAGGTAGGTACATATTTGTATTTGATAATGATGTGCTAAGTAAAGTAAATAAATGTCTTAGGAAATATGAGTCGTGTAAATTCACCATCCATATTAACTAATCACAAAAATTGATTCAAAACCAAAAGTAATCCACCTGAAGACAAAGGTTTTCCTTTTACTCGTTTCTTTTATAATGAAATTTGCAAATTATGCATTTAAAAAATAGTTGCCTATACGTATTTTTATTTATTTTTAGACGATAATGGTTCATTAAAAACTTATGTGAAGGAGGTTAAAGTGGAGAATGTGGTCTGGTGGCCTAGAACCAAGCTGAGCACAGCATCAAACAAACTACAGCGCATACAAAGACTTGCCTGCATGGCAAATAAAGGCTGCATGAGGACTACATCGACTGCGGCACTGAAGGCCATGCTGGGACTGCCACCGCTGCACCTCTTTATACAGCAAGAAGCAGCGGTGGCAGCAATACGCCTAAAAACACTGAACCTCTGGAGCAAAGGTAACACACAACACACCTCGTTGCTAGAGGAATTCGCTAAAGTTCCCTCTTGTAAGAGCTATAAACGACCGGATACCTAAACAATTTATTTTTGATAAAAATACAAAATTCAACTGTACGAAGACCACCGATGCGAGGGTTTATGCCCTGCGGAGCTGCGGATCTTCAGGGACGGATCCAAAACAGGTATACAAGCACAGGTGCCGAGGACTTCTCAGAAGACCTTAACGTACACATAGCCACACCATTGGGGGCCCACAACACGGTCTTCCAGGCTGAATGCTTGGGTATTTCCCTAGCCGCAGCTAGGGAGATACCCAAGCATTCAGCCTGGAAGACCGTGTCGATGATGTCGGTGATGCTGACGCATCAGCAATCATGGCCAGGAAGGTTGAAAACCACTCAATCCGAATACTCTCGGACAGCATGGCCGTCCTGCAAGCACTAAGCAGCTACACAGTTAATTCTGGGCTGATACACGAGTGTCACCAAACTCTGAACCAGGTGGGTAACCTCAATAATATAACCATTCAATGGATCAAAGGACACAGCGGTTCCTGAGGCAACGATGCAGCAGATGAGCTCGCCAGAAGGGGATCGAGCATGGATGCATTGGCTCCCGAACCCATAGTACCACTCCCCTTCGAATACCTATGCACCCTGGTAAGGAAACTCACCAGAGACCAACACAACGAATCGTGGATAAACCATTGCGAGTGCAGGCATTGACGGTCGTCTCACTAGACGAGCTCTCCGGCTGTCAAAGCAACAACTGCGTACAGTCACAGCAGCCATCACTGGTCATGGTTCTTGTGACAAACACCTCTTTGTGTTTGGAGTTATAGACAGCCCACTGTGCAGAGCATGCATGGAGGAGGACGAGACGGCAGCCCACGTGCTACTTAACTACCCTGAGGTCGCCACATACAGGGCCAAGCACTTCGGAAACCCAGGTACTCTCCGAGAGATCACCAGCAACATCAAGGGTGTGCTGGCCTTTTTCGAGGAGTTAGGGTGGATCGAGTGACTACACTTACCACCCATCACGCAAAATACGCGCTTAGACGTGGAGTTGCAGACACCAGGCCGTTATACCTTATACCTTACAAATATAACATAATACATTATTTTCTTATAAATGTTGATTTATCAAAAATAAAGGCAAAAATTGTTGGTTCGAGAAATAACTTTGACTAGTTTTATGTTGCAAAAGACTATTTATAATAAGGATACCCACCTTAATTGTTTAAATAATTGTGATCTTGTTACCAAATGTCTACAGTAGGTATAAAGGTGCAATTTGTCACTCTATGAATATTGTTGGTTAGTTTTTCGATTAAAATAAACATTTTATTTCATTCCCCTCGTTTAATTTCATTCCCGTCTCAAGCACCAAATTTTAATGGCTTATAACTCTTTAAGTAATTAATAGAATAAAGTGCCTCATACACAATGTTTTATGTATTTGAACATAGAACACGATAGATAAACAAATTTACGTAATATGAATGTTTTTTTAAATTCGTAATTTTTTTGCCTGATATAAGAATCACTGAGTTATAGAAATACGGTAATAAAAGTTCGACACGTTTTATCGTCGTAAAAGTACTTGCCAAATGTTGCCATGTGAGAAGTTTAGATTTACCCCAGAACCTACTTTCGTGTGTCAGACTAGCTAGCCGGAATAGGAAAGGATAGACCGGGAATTTCCTGCAATAAACAGTTGCAAGCTTCGATCTATGAATTGTTGATTTATGAATGTTGATGGAAAGTATCAAGGGATAGCAATTGTCATAATCACTTGCCCTCTAGGTAAACCTGCTCTGTCCGCAAACAGGGTGTTGATCGTAGTATATTATGCTGTTATTAGCACAAAGGAGGATACATAACCATCTGGCATAATAAAGGAAAAAAACTTGCTTCTCTGCCTTCCATCGAAAATTACAGCAATTACAATTTTTATTGTTAGAAAACGTCATGATAATGTTTTTTGTTTAGACACATTCTGTCGTGCTACCGGGTGGAGAAACCGAGGAAAAGAAGGTAGTGTAATAAATGTTGTATTACCTATTTATATGTCGATTCTATAGTCCTAGAGAGTGCATCATTCAAAATTGGATTGTAGTTAAACTTCTTCATTAAGTAGTTAAGAGCATGAAAACAATGGTGAAAATTCCTTGATAATACATAGGTATGCATTTATTATTTACACTGACTTTTTGTTACCTACTTCTGTTTTGAAATTTGAAACAGAAACAACTTTGTGAAGTCTTTACCATAGTCCTTAAGAATTGCTACGAACAGCGCCATCTTTTGTAAATAGTCCATAATCAAAAGAGTTTTAGTTGTGGATCGGGCGGCGGATCGATGCGATGATTCCAATTTTTTTATTTTGATGACGTGACGTTTACGAAAGTGGCTGAACGGAGCGCTAGGTACAACAAGTGGACGGTAATGGCGGATGGTTGGTGGTTCGCGTCTCGTAGTACTATTTATAACCTAAAATATAGTACAAGTTTTCGGCGATATGTGCGCTAACGTTTCTTCGTTGTGTGGATTGGTGCCGTTAAATTTCACAATTGTGCCAATGACGTACGAACACTACATCGACTGAAAGTATACTGCTCTAAATGATAATCAGTGAAATGATATTGCACACAAAATTTTGACATTCACACTGCCGAGATTTCGTATTCGTTGCAAGTAAGGCCATTTAATAAACACTAATCTATTTTTAAACGTTTAGTAATTTCTTTACACTCTGGGAACGTTTTCAACTCTTGGTGAGACTAATGCGACTTCGGAGTTAGTTTTGCTTGTAACAATTCGCTGTTACTTGCCCATGGTTGATAGGTACAATATAAGTACTATGATACTATCAAATGTCCATAAATTGCACACTAATAATGTAACACGGACATTCTAATTAAGGTTCATCGCTTTGACATTCATACCATCCTATCATCGAACACAAGTTGGTAACACGCCTAATAATTACCTAGCCATACATACACATATCTACTAAAATCGCTATCAATAAAGGGCTCGGCTAAATTTTGTCCATTCATTAGATAAGGACTGCTGGAATTTAAACCAAGCTAACATGATTAAAAGCTTTAAATGTTATGGGATTATCTGCAACATAGAAAGAGGTTGCATACCTTGAAAAAAGGTCATACTTTTGATATGTTTTGGTGCAAGTTAGTTGTGGGTTCTAGGTAGAGAATGGTGCATGCTGAACATCGTCAAGTAAGCTGAAAGTGGACACAAGTGTGTAACTAACAATGCATGCAGTGTACATAGTGTAGTACGGACAACAAAATAAATTCCCTGAGGGCTATGCACACTTGGTCTTGAAAATGACAGAAAGACGGAAGAAAAAATCACATAATGGATTCCTTCGGAAAGTCTCCTCCTTGTTTAATCTTGATACGGTGAGTAGGTGACATGATGACTTCAATTTGATTCAGTACCAGTTGATCAATAAACATTAATGAATTTTCACCATTGTTACATGACAATATTGTTGCTTATTCTTTAGAGTAATTTATAATTGGCAGAATATATATTTAGTATTTGTAGGTATAAGTAAACTTTATTATTTACACTAATATTATGTAATATAGGTGATTTCTGATTAAAATATCTTTATATCTACTAATTTCTTTAGACATAATAATATTGTTTACATTGTATATATTTAACATTTTAATTAAAATTATTTATTTAGTAGTGACTATGTACATACAACCTGTATAATTGTGTGTGAATGATGTTTACCAGTTTGTACTGATCCTCCTGTTTCTATCATTAATATTCATTTAACTAATCACATAATTATTTCAATGAGTACATTCATTCTCAACTTTATTTTTAGATTATACCAACCTGTTGTTGTCATCAGATTTTGTTGTTGAATATTTAAGTTCCTAAAAGCATTCCATCTTATTTAAATTAATATGTCGGTTTGACTATTATTGTGTTGACCTTTAGACACGTGTTTTCGGAATACTTACCTATTTAAATATTGAATAGAGGTATAAAAAATATGTTGTATACAAATAGTGATCTATCTCTCGCTATTGTGCCTACAGCCGGAAAAATGCAATCATTTTGACCTAAAATTACAAAACAAATACATTATCCATGATCATCTCAAACTATGATATTAGTCAATAATGTAACATTGTATCAACAGCATTACTAAAAATATAAATAAACCAGGTTTGAACCATTATACATACCTATATAATTGAATATTATCACATACTTATGTTAAATGATGTGTTAAACATCTGAACCATTTTTTAACTGACTTCAAAAAACGAAGGTTCTCTATTGGGCCTGTATGTATGGAGGTACGTTTGCTATTATTTCGAGAACATATTTGAATGTGATTTTCATAAATCAAATGAGCGATCCCAAAAAAGGTTCTCACATGTAAAATATTTAAAATTGTTGATAACTAATTACTTTAAATTCAATATTTAATAATACTTATTAATGATACTCTATAAATAAAACTTATTTATTACTAAAGATATATTTTTATCTATTTACTGTTAGCTTAGTAACAGTAGGTTTGGCAACATAATCCTATAGAATATTTATTTCCAACAGCAACTACTCAAATTTTATAGTTATGAAATGTACTCATGGAAATTTGACCCTTTCATTATTATGTTGTAATTAATTTAAGTGTTATTTTCAGGCTCACGTCACATCACCAGAAATGAAGCAGGTAAATATCAATTTAAAAGTATTTAAATTGATTTCTTTAGTTCAAAGGTTTGCCAAAGACACTAAAACTTGGATTTTGACTTTAATTGCAACATCCCCAATCAAATAAAGGCTTTTGGGAATAATAATGTTGAAGCAGTAATTGCTTATTTCTCTGTCAGGCATTAAGGTTCGGTTACATGTTCAATCTTAGTTGCACAAATTGTAATTTGTAGTAAGCATGTATGTTAAGGCGGATAAACAGTATACTGCCCAGTACTGTTAATACCGTCACTACTGTTTCTGCAAACTTTCGCAAGTTGTTCGCACATGCAAGGCTCTGCTTGTAGCCGGACCTTTAGTTGTGTACAGATTCTATAGAACACATGGATTAGTAAGTAAACAGAGTGATAAGTGATATCACATTTATTTCTGCTTAGGGTTAAGCTCACTTTATTTTTAATTTCCACGGGAATATAAAGTTGTTCCAAGTGTTGAATGTCGTTTTCCATGCAATGTTAAGACAGATGTATATGGCTCAATTTATCCGCAATTATCACTCTATTTGCTTCTTTCTTCTTAATCATATCTCTCTCACTTTCGGCTCTACCCGCTTTCTCCAATTTAATATCTTCAATAACTACATCCAACAAATTACTAAACAAAACTTGCAGCCTTTGCAGGTAAATGGCATAGAAGGTGGTGGTACGGAACGCACGCAAGGTGAGGATGGATACATCTACATGACGGTGGTACTGTCGCGCGCGGGCGGTGCCGGCCTCGGCTTTAGCATTGCGGGAGGGTCTGACAACCCTCACGTAGCCGATGACCCACACATCTACGTCACTAAACTCATTCCCGGAGGAGCAGCGGCTGCCAGCCAGCTGCAGATCAATGATGCAATATTACAGGTTAGGTTTTACTACAGTTATGTGAATTGTATACCAGAAAAAACTTTTAAGGGAGTGCCTCCGCTGCCGGCGCCGGTTGCCATTACGAGTGCCGACGCTGGGTACATACACTGATTTATACACCATCAAGGCCTCTTTAAACTCTTCATGAGACGATTTTTCGTCACCCACTTTCATTTTCACAATAAAAACAAATGAAAAACTTAAGGGGATGTTTGTAAGCTTGTTTGGGTTTCCAAAGCAGAGTCGACGTCGACTATTTCTGTCTGCAGGGTTTAAAGTAACATAACACGAAGGGGATGATGGGAGCTTCGTTTTGCTCGCTCACTCTAACCCCCGTCATCCCCTTCGAACCTAACCTATCCGTGTCGGGGTGCCCCGAATAAACGAGCTCGCTTCGCCTGCTCTTGAAATTAGTCAGTTTGAAGACAAGTTACAGTGTTTGGCCCAAAATCTAACCTACCAAACAACTTATTACCGCCGCCGGTGTCCATTTTGGGTGCCGGCGGCCGATGTTTTAATCTCGGCTGCCGGCCGTAGTGTAGTGCCGGTTCGCAATGGCGTTATTTTTGGGTGCCGGCGCCGGCAGCGGAGGCACTCTCAAACTTTAATGTCTGTACTTTTCGTTTGAATATTTACTAAAGGAAGTAGAAAATAATGGAAGTGCGTGCGTGCATATTTTTTGTTAAAAATATAACTCGCCCAATTTGTAGGCTTTTGCCGATCGCCGTTATCGCATCATAAGGCGAAGGACCGACAGACAAACGTTACATATGCTATGCGTATGGTCGGTTGTACATTAGCATTCCAGTTACTTACTACTCCGCGTCCACTATTTAACTACAATAGTGGCACGTTAGATCTGTAGTGGTTGTAGCACTGTACATAACATAGTACACGTAACACTATCATGTCATCTTTTAAGTTTTGCTTTTATTTTGCCCTACAGGTGAATGATACGAGTGTTGACAGTGTTACGCACGCTGACGCAGTTGATGCATTAAAAAAGGCTGGCAATACAGTGAGACTGGTGAGTTTGTTTATTTACTTTACTGTTTGTCATACTCACAGCAGCTGTTACGAGATTAAGCAAATATGTGACTCAAGCTATAAGCTTTAAGGCTCATTTACGTCATTTGATAACTGGGCCTTCACAGCGTTCAAGGAGTTACCACATTCTGGTACTTATAAAAAAGTTATGTATTTCGAACATAATTATGTGAGTCATTGAATAGGTGTGGTGTATATTTTTAAGAAAATTCCTCGCGCTAAGTTGTTTTGTTTTGATATTTGTGATAAGTATGTTGTACAAGCCAGAATAACTTATAAAACTCAACAACGTCAAATCAACGCCTCATATAGTTGTTTCGTATCGAACTATTGAGCGAGCCATGAAGGAGTTACTATTAAATACAATCAGAAGAATCAGTGTATGTGTACAAATGCTAACATATTTAAATTTCATGGACAGAATAATTTCGTCATTCTGTTAAGAGTATAAGAGCGTTGATCGTTGACCAATCGTTCCTGCCAATTTTGATTCATAATCGATCTATTGAGGGCGGCCTATTATGTGACACTCCAGCGATTGACCTTCATACAAGGACTCTTTTACAATAAACATTGTATGTCCCGCGAAAGGCATGACTCACAGCCACAGCCGTTTAACGCACCTATCTTCGCGACAATTAAATTTTATTTATACTCTTACAGAAAATACGACGTCGCGCGACAGAAGATACCTCAAATGCTTTACAAGTTACAAAGCCAGAGGAATCCGTAGAGATCGAGCTGGTGAAAGGCGGCTCAGGTCTCGGATTCAGTATAGCAGGGGGTCTTGGCAATCAACATATCCCGGGTGATAATGGTATTTATGTTACCAAGATTATGGCTGGTGGTGCTGCTCACAGAGACGGCCGTTTGAGGGTCGGTGATAAACTGCTGATGGTGAAGAATACTTCAGTGAGTTTTTTTGTTATGTAAATAATGATAATGGTGCTACACCGTTTTGTTATGGAGGTTTCTTGTGGCTGGACCAAATTTTTTGTTTGGTTAAAGAAGGTCGCTCATGCCACAACTGACGTGTTGATGTGTAAAGTCCTTAAAACATGAAATATTTATAATAAGTTGTAAAGAAAATCAACTAAATTATTCCATCCGTAATTTAAGAGTTGGACATTTGTTGGTGTGGCAATCTCCATTTTTCTCTGTCCAATATTAATTCCTTCACTTCTCTGTATGTTTTAACTTCTGTCTTCCTTCAATCGGTCTGTATACCTTCTCGATCTACCTTAACAGATAATTCTTTATGTTTTATTTTGTTTGCAGAATGGAGATGTGAACCTCGATAATGTGACACATGAAGATGCCGTAGCCGCACTAAAGGCGACGGGCGAGCGAGTGTTACTAGTGCTAGTGCCCGGACCAAGACACGGACAGCCCTCCCCCCGGACGTCGCGCGCCAATACGCGTAAGTTACATCACTACTGACCTTAATAGCTTTGCCCTAAGCTAAGTAGAGGGCCTCACTGACCAATGCCATAGTTTATTGCTAGTTCAAACAAACTGATGAAATGTGTACCCAACTACTATTTACTTATATCTTGTGATTTTAAATATTACACATACAGCAACAAGAATGACAGTTGAGAATACTGAAACAGCATCAAGCACAGCAAATTCTCTGCGTCGTGAAGATGTCACGGACAGCAATGAGGAGACACGGGTTGTCGACCTGGAAAAGGGCCAACAAGGGCTCGGATTCAACATAGTCGGGGGTGAAGATGGCCACGGCATTTACGTATCGTTCCTACTGGCGGGAGGGCCCGCAGAACGTTCGGGCCAGCTGCGGCGAGGCGACCGGCTCCTCGCTGTAAATGACGTAGACATTACTCACGCCACGCACGAACAAGCCGCTAAAGCTTTGAAGGTAATCTATATTATCATGATTCTATTTACTAAAGTATCAATACACCAGTAACATTGAGTAGGAGCCAATAAATTGTCGTAGTGTCATTTGAAAACTACTGGATGCATTGTATGACATTGTTAGTGTTGAAATGTAAAGGAAGTATATAGTTATAATTGAAAGTTAAATGTTATGATTTTATTTAGCCTTGCAGCTTATTGTGCCATGGAATGGATCAATGGAGTAAAGCTCCATCAAATAAATTGTTATTGATGCATGCTGATACGCAATCTAGGGGCGGTTTGCTTTATCAGCTATAGTTATTAGCATTCTTTAAATTAGTAACTGCTGAAATAATTTTAAGATTACATTGTTGTCAATGATTTTGAGTATTGACGCCTAAGTGTACAATAAGTAATTTTCATTTGTAAAATTATTCAACTGCATAATTTGACGGAAAAAAGATAGCTTTCTTAGTAATTGTTTATAATGTTTCAGAGCACAGGACAGAATGTAAAGTTAACAGTTGTGTATAGGCCTCAGGAATACAATAAATTTGAAGCTCGTATCAATGAACTGAAGCAACATCATACACTTCTGAGAACATCCCAAAAACGTTCCCTCTATGTTAGGTGAGTTCATGGCTATTTTCATTAATAATTTTGTATTAACAAAAGGGTTTTTTCCTTCCTTATGAGTCGTGATTATTCGTAGTAAAACTGTTATAAAACATGTTATTATTAGCATAGTTTTCAGGCATAAAAAGAAAGAAAAATTATTCAATCAAAATAGCCTAATAACTAAAACTACCCCGAAACGCATATCATCATTCAAAAGTACCCTATGTGCTATTCCAGGATACATTCCATTCTAAATTTATTAGTCATGATTAAGTAACAATATCTATATAGATCACAATATCTTTTACTTATTAATAGGATTCTAGAGGAAAACCGCCTGTTTCCTCAAACCGTTGTACCAATTCATGATTGTATTGAAATTGTTTTCAGAGCACTGTTCGACTATGACCCAATCAGGGACGACGGTCTGCCCTCAAGAGGCCTGCCATTCAGATACGGTGACATCCTGCACGTAACCAACGCTTCCGACGACGAATGGTGGCAAGCTAGGTACCGTAACATTATTTGTTTTGCTACTTTTATTTGGACTGCTATTTAACAAAGCCTATTACAGTTTTCTGCTGCGCGTAGACTATTCCGAATTGTGACGTCACTTTTCATAGCAATACTTCGTAAAGTATGACTTTATCATCCAGGAATATTATTCGACATACAAATATGGTTTGATTTTGATTAAAATTGGTTTTAAATAGAATTTAGTCATCATCAATGTAGGCTACGTTCGTAGCCGTCTCTTCCTACGTTGGTATCGTGTTTAAAACTACAATTAATATAAAATGTGTGTCTGCAGACGACTGACGAGCGACAAGTCAGACTCTGACGCTATCGGCATCATCCCTTCAAAGCGGCGGTGGGAACGCAAGCAGCGCGCTCGCGACCGACAAGTTAAGTTCCAAGGACAGGGCACGCCCGTAAGCACTGTGAGTACATACAACTTCTGTACATTTTTCTTTATTAAGACATCCTAGTGTACAGTTATTTTATTTTTAATTTGATAAATAGATATCCCTTGACTGACCATATTTTATAACTTTCGTTCAAATGATTGTTATCACTTTTATTCATTGATGCATAACTGAGTAGTACTTTTTACAAAAAATGTCTGCTTCGATTCCGGCCTAAAACGAAGATTTTTCAAAAATCTAAAAATTCAGTTTTAAGGTACGCGTCCATTGGCCCGCGCCGGACGCACGGCACGCAACGTATTTTAGTTTTCCGTTCACAAATGCGTTCGGTGCGTCCGGCGCGGAGAGTGGACGCAGCGCTATGTGACATCATACAAAGCAAACTAAAATCCGTTGCGTGCCGTGCGTGCGGTGCGTCCGGCGCGGACCAATGGACGCGTACCTTACGTTGTCAAAGTCAGTCGAGTACACGACTCTCTGGACCCTTTTTCTCTATTTCTCGTAGTTTCGGTTTTCGCCCTACAGTTCAATCGCAAAAACTCCAGCTGTATATTATTTACTTATGATGTTACAACCTCGATGTTTTGCAAATAATACCAATCGATAGTGAAGAACTTGCCATTTTGTAATATTTGAATTTATTGTTTGAATATCAATTTTTATGTTATTTTGTCGTGACTAGATAAAACTTGCCTTCAAATAAAAGGTGATTTGGTTTTATATCTGTAACTACTTTATTTATTAGCGAAAATATAAATCTGCAATTTATTAGCATCTATAAAAACTTATTTTGTTATTTAGAAGATATTTTCCAACAATTGTACGTTGTGATTCAAGTTATATAACGATTATAACTGATGCCATTACAGAGCCAATCAACACTCGAAAGAAAAAAGAAAACATTGTCGTTCAGCAGAAAGTTTCCATTCATGAAGAGTCGAGAGGACGGCAAATCTGAAGATGGTTCGGACCAAGAACGTAAGTTTATCTAATGTTATATCTTCCTGCCACTATTGTATACACATTCACAGCACGTGAATCACTTCTCATACATTTAAATATCATTAACTGGTCACAAACATTATAAATAATGTATTATATGGTGCAGTGGTACATGTGTAATGATATTGATTCCATATAAAGAGTGCAGGGAATTAATCAGTATGTTTTGTGGCTAAAGTGACGGACAAATTGATAATTCACTTGAGCATACTGCGTCACAGGGGTTTGGTGTATGTCTAAGACAATGTCAAGGCTTTGCTGCACAGACAAACTAATAAAACAATTTTGTTACAGCTTTCATGCTTTGTTACACGCAGGAGGACGCTAACGCGGACGGTAAGTGCACATTCCCTTGTCCTCTCATATTTATTACTTTCGCTACTGTGCTGTTAATCGTATGTAGGTCATTACGCAGTTTTTTTTTCATGCGGCTGCCAATAACCACTATTTAAAGTTAGGTCGATTTTACATTGGAGCTATTCGCTTATTCTAACCACAGAACAAATTCACGTTCGATGTTAAAGAAAGTGAATGAAACTGCCTTCTGAACGGTTCAATTTGGTGTAACGACGAAATAAGAGCAATTGTACACTGTTCATTACTAAGGGCAATTGTACCTTTAGATCTTTTGGTAAAATAGTTAAAAAGTAATTATCATCTTATTATATTTTTAGAGTACAATAACATTACCAATGACGTAATTTTTCGTTTATTTAGTTTCGAAATAATGTCGAGTAACAAACTTTACAAAGCGTGATGTTAAGTTTTATTGCCCTTGGTGGTACATTGATTTTTTTCAGTTTATATTATGATATGATATACATTTTTTTTTACCAAATCTTAAATTATAATAAATTTTTATGCCATTAATATTTTTACATTGTACTATATGTATTTTATCTTATGTTTTGATCATCACTATGTGAAATCTAACATCATATTGGTAATACACACTCCAAATTTTATCATCGCAATAAGTTATCAAGGAACACAAACCATTTATTATTGTGTGAACGTTCAAAAGCATCACAGTGTAGTGAATTTTACTATTATCTATTTTTAATCAAAATGTACCGGATCTATGTGAGTAAATTATCGCTTGTAGTGTGTTTGGAGACGCATGGTGATGCCTATAATATTAAAATATAGGTCTAGCAATATTGCCAGTAATCGGCATATCATTGTCGCTTGTCGAATAATACGATGTTGTGGGCGACCCGATGACAAGCTATGTACTTATTACCTCTGTGTGTTAGATAGTTTTATTTTTTTATATACAGCTCTTGTCGCACAACTGTGTTTATTCCTTGTTTTCTTTCGAAAGATTTAAAGCATTATACAAAGTGTTTAAGCAACTCTAAATATCAGCTGTGGCTAATTTATTTGATAAATGTAGAACTAATAGTATTTAAGTGTATTTTGATATTTGGCAAAAAATATTTTTAGCAAGAAATAAAATTGCTAAAAATATTATAAGAAATTCAATTCATGGCGGATATAAGTTAAATATTGTCTTTAGATTTCATGAAACACGGATGTGTGGCGAGAGCTTAGAAATTACGATTTGGTGTTCCACAAGTAGTTAATGTTGATACTGAAAAGTGGTCGCAGCGAGCACACGGGTTGGTTTGAGACACGTCCAGCTTCCCGTGCTTCTAGTTGCCTAACCGAAGCCAACAAAACATCTTAACTATCATCCCGTCAATGAGACGTATTTTTTATTTGCTCTTTATTTTCCCAAGCGCTATTCACGAACTTGTAGAGTTCTGCTAATTACAACCATGCTACGAAAGTGATGACGAACATACCTGTCGATATTCTGTCAGAACGGAGGTTCCCCATCCCTGGTCCCGTACCACTGTACGGACGCATATTGCTGCGTTTATTATAAAATATGTAACGTTAATTTTTCTACGTGTAGGGGAAATCTTGTACCGAGTGGAACTTCCCATGATGGAGGAGATAACGCTCATTTATCTCGAGGACGAGAGTAAGTTTTGGGAGTGAGGCGTAGCTTGCGAGTGCCGTAGCCGATACCTTACCTCCCGCATTCTGGTTATGATCATCAATTAGAAATGTAGTTTTCATTTCAATAACACTCCAGTTTTTTTATTATTTGTCATACTTTCTTTATGTTCAGTTGTTTTAATTCATACAACGCGATTACTCTAATAGCCTCTCCGCACTCGAAAATATTGCCATCGAGCTCACGAAAGTGTTTGGATCATTGTTTCTAAATTGTTGAATCACGCCGGGCTCACTAGTTCGCGGCTGTGGGCGATACGCCGTCACGTACGTCACGTACAGTAACTGTTCGAGCCCCGATTGATTAGCTAGTTGGTTGTGGAGACAGTGTGGGGCCACTGGAAGCACACGAGGACACAAGAACCGCCTCTGTCACACTGGCTGATGCTTCAGGCGCCACGCATGTGAGCACAGTTATACGCGCTTTGCCTTTAGTTTACACTACACACTACGTCACTACGTCACTGGCATGTTTCAGATGTACGATCGATCTCACGACATTCTCATACGAGCTTGTTTTCGTTTTCAAAATTACGCTGTGCTGGTTTATCTTTAGAGTTAGTTTTTATCGCTTCAGATGTTTAGGGATGCTGTAATTATTTTATTAGCCTAGCAGTCGCTGCCATACATATTGATTGTTGTATTAAAATGTGTACATTTGCTTATTATTATTATACTTCAGTTGAATATGATATTTATGGGTAATTGAGCCAAAATTAAATAAATCATACCTTGAAACATGTTGGCAAGACAATAAGGTTTTATTTAATTGTGGCTAGTAGTAAACCGATTTATGTTGTAAAGAGTATTCTAGAAAGCATAATACAATTCGATACCTAAGAAATATTTCAATAATAATTTGAAATACAATAAATGACACAATTTTCGTATGTTGCCACAGAAATAAAATATATTTCTTGTGTCGAACTGTACTTTTATTCCAGAAGTATGTTTTACGTAGCAGGCAGGTGTTTTAATGCATACCTTCTCGCTAAGTAAGTCGAAACTATACCGTCAACTCTTACAGTTTTATTTTACATACACTTCACTATTAGGTAATTTGCTTTTAAGAAATATATGATTTAGGTTTAGGTATATAGATAGTTGATAATAGTTCTTATAACGATGTAGAATATTATGTTCTATCAATAATGAACTCTTGAACTATTTATGTCAATAAGATTACGTCCTTTATAGATTTCGTTAAACGTGATTGATAAGAAAAAAGGTTATTTTGCAGCACAAATTTTGCACGTAATACGTTATTTTGATATCAGCACAAATCGCACGAATGATGTTGTGTACACATTTAAAGTTATGGATTACACGAATCTAAGCGAATTCACTATAACTTGGGCTGGTTTTTATGGTCGTAGTATAATGGAGAGACACGTTCCAAATAAGTTAACAAGGTACAGGCATATTAAACGCACATAGATGGGCACTTTGACTGTCTTCTCCGAGGAGTTAGAAAATTATAATAATATATTGATTTTTATGCTAAAATATAATGTTTTGCAGGTCAAGATGAAACGGTGCTATCATATGAGACCGTACAACAGTTGACCATAACTTACACGCGGCCCGTCATAATCCTGGGCCCTCTCAAGGACAGAATAAACGACGATCTAATATCTGAGTTCCCTGAGAAATTCGGCAGCTGCGTGCCTCGTGAGTATTTTAACGTTATTACTCGGTCGGCAAACAGGGCAACGGCCCACTTGATGAAAAGCGGTTAATGCCGTCTTTATACAGCTACAACAACCAAGTGGATTGCTAGCGCGTTGTCAGCCTTAGAGATTAAGTTGGATAGTTTCTTGTGCCTGTAATTTCACCGGCACCCAACCCTTCAAACTGGAACACAGTATTGCTGCTTGGCAGCAGAACCAGGTAAAATAATAGTACCTGGAAGAACTCTTTCACAAGGACCTCTACTTCTTCTTCTCTCGTGTCAGCAGGAGCTATACGAAAATAGCTCTTGCTGTGGTGAAAAGATTAGCCAGTCAGCAAGGTTGGTAGCGGGGCTGACTGCCCAGGGTGCGCCGGACGTATTGAAGTCGTGGCGGCATCTATCTCGCCACATGCGAACTATATCCTACATCGCGCAATCAAGATTTAACACGCAGATAGTATATATACAACCTCCCAACATCAACCGTTGGGCAGTAGCCCGCCAGGTACAAGACTCCGCCTGGTTGGAGGATCCTCCCTTTGGTTGGAGGAACACCACACCATAGTTTCTCCACAAAGTATCGTCACTCGTGAAGGCTCTTTTCATGCACCCCAGGACCTCTACTACTTTTATATCACGAAAATGTGTACCAAATTAATGTATCATTTTATGGCCATGGCAGTATATTGACAAGTTAGTTGAATAATTATTCTGTAATTTGTTGGTCATCAGGGTCTGTTTTTGTTATTAATCTCAACCGCCCAAGTGTACCGAAAACGGTACGGCCGCCATTGTTTATCTATTGTGTCTATAATTACAGTACTACACAGGTTAACATGGTTTATGCGTCGGAAAGTAGGATATTTTCCGCTATTCCCATACGAGTACTAAGAAACTATTTATTCCTTATGTACAATGGTGGTAAACAAAATGGATTTAATGCCGTGGGGCATTCTCTACCAGTCAACCTTTGCGTTAAAGAAAAAGAATAAATAGAGATGACTAGAATAAAGAGAACTATTGTTTCATTACAGACACGACCCGCCCCCGGCGTGACTACGAAGTGGACGGGCGCGACTACCACTTCGTAGCGAGCCGCGAGCAGATGGAGCGCGACATACAGAACCATCTGTTCATTGAGGCCGGACAGTACAACGACAACCTGTACGGTACCTCCGTCGCCTCCGTGCGGGAAGTGGCCGAGAAGGTAACCCATTTTCAAATAATTATTGTAAAAAGGCCTGGTGCTGAATCAAACGGCTCGAAGCCGTTCGCCCAGCAATTTATAAGGGAGGCCTATTCCAGCAGTGGACGGAAATTGGCCGAATTGCTGATACCAGGACCTATGACAAAGTACGAGAACAAACCCTAAATGTACCCATATCTACGGTGTCCCGATTATGATATTAAGTTCCATGACAGAGAAAGCACGTGGTGCCTTTTCTAAAATACTTCTTGACTTTCAAGACATTTCAGGTGATTAAAATGTGAGTATATTTGTGTGATAACAATAATTTTGTTGTATTACAGGGCAAACATTGCATTTTGGATGTGAGCGGCAATGCAATCAAGAGATTACAAGTGGCGCAACTTTATCCTATTGCCATATTTATAAAACCAAAGAGCATAGAATCTATTATGTAAGTACTAACCGAAAATAAATTTCACTACAGTAAATTAATTCATATTTTAACATGACATGGCCTGATCCATTGTATCTCATATAAATTATGTTTCCAGGGAAATGAATAAGCGAATGACTGAAGAACAAGCGAAGAAAACTTACGAACGTGCGCTAAAAATGGAACAAGAATTCGCCGAATACTTCACTGGTTTGTATATTTTTAATAATTTAACATACAATTTAGTAACGATGTTTCAGAACATGGCACTAAAGCGTCAAATAATGAACTCGTTATAATAATATACTATCGTCACGAATTCGCCTGTCAAACACAAAATCTCGACGCCCTTTTTTGTTGTTATTCTGTGGTATTTATACGTAGTAGTGAATTCAAAGTATATTGAGTATATGTTGAATGGTTGTTATTTATGTACCTGCAGCAGTAGTAACGGGCGACACGCCGGAGGAGATCTACGCGAAGGTGAAGGCGGTGATCACGGCGGAGAGCGGGCCCACCGTGTGGGTGCCGCGCCGGGAGCCGCTGTGAGAGTGTGGAGCGACAGTGCCATACGGGCCGTACTCCCGTACTCCCGACCTCCCCACACCCCCACGTACTACCTAATTAGTACCTATTATAGTGCCTCGAGTCCACTCGCCATCATTTACGTACGAAGGTGCGGCTCCGATATTTTTTACGATATCTCGTGTACTGCGCGATCCTCCCGACAGCAATAAACAGTAGAGCGTCCCCGCGGTCGACGACGCGCTCGCCGAGCGTCGCCGCCTTATGTTTCGCGTTACGCTAAGCGTGCGATATATACGCGTCTTTTTAGATTTACGATCAGACTTTCTTCAATCACCGCTTGATAGATAGACCGTATCGGAGTTAATTTAGCGTTAAAGAGATTATTTCTAAAATTAATGTAAATTGTCACATGTGGATAAATTGTTGACCAAGAACTCGCTATTGACAGCATTCATTGTTGTTCACTAATTCTTACGCTTATGTTTATCGTGCAAATCTATTAACGAGGACGTGTCGTCGAATGCAAGTTTTATATCGAATTATTATTTTAATTATTTGACAAAACCCACTAATTGTGCTTCAATTAACTATGTAAATTTATTGTATATTTAATAACATTTTAAAATGGTATTATACATGTTAATTTACTCAGGTTGCTAGATACATTTTGAATTTTCATCAGTGTTAAGAGTTTACTATAATTACAATATTCAGATAGTGGATTTATCGTATGAGACGAATCACGTTGCACAGGTGATGTTAAACCGCTATATAAAATGTATACCTACTAGTTATGATATAGTAACGCTGTGTAGTTGAACCCACCTCACGCATGGCTAGTGTAAGACGTACATAATCAGGATTATTTGCTCAAGCGGCAATCTATATCGTAATTGTAACCATTGAATCTCATGACATTTCTGCACACCGTTGTCCTCCTTGACACTTTAGGCGAGGTGCAAAGTTGTTTGTTGATCATTTTTATAGTAAGCAATTGTGTTATATGGTGTGAAATGTCTCACCAATTAAATAGTGTTTGACATTTATTTATTGAGAATTTTATTTTCTTACGGAATAATTGATGCTCATCTGCAAATATGGCACTAGAAGCGAGCATGTAAAGCTTAAGTTGCAGTATACTTGTTGTTACGTCATGGCGTATGTATTGCTAATTATTATGTCCTTTATAACAAAGTAATGATTACCCGTGAGTATTATGTATTACCTTAGTATAAACAACATGATGCATATACTTTTAAATATTAAAACATGGTACTTAAATATTTTATTGATATGTTTCAAATATAATGCGAATGTTAAAGTATTAATTAACTCATACATGACAAATGCTAATGACGATTATTACAAAATATATTAAATTTTGACACAAAAAAGGCATTACGGCAAACTCAATTGGTGTACTAGTACTGATAAATTGTTGAATCCACCAAAGAGATTTGACACTGTGTATATTAGCAATATTGGCCGAGCACAATTTTTCACAACGTTAAAATCACTTTCGTTTGCCGTGATTCCTTTTATAATTTTGTTGTGTATTGTAAATAATATTATTATAGATATTTTAATTTATTTTTAAGATTCTGTATCATTGTATTAACATCATAGTCACGAAAATGGTTTATTTTTAAAGCTATTTATTTTATCTTTTATAAGTAGGTATTTTATTTAATAATGAATTGAGTTTGTGCAAATTAAGTGTATAATGTCTTTTTAACATGTAGTTTAACATTTTAATCCACATCCATATTTGCAGATGTACAATGTTTATGAGTTAGTGATGTTCAATAGAATAGTTTGAATAAAATTATTTACGTTGAAAATCTATTATTGTTTTTATTGTAAGCCTTACTTTTTTATAGCAATAGGAATGTAAGACAGACATAGTTCGTAAGCTAGTTTCTCCTATGGTTTTGTTTCTCAAACTTACAAAGTAGTTTCATGCAAACTAATATTACAAAATATGTGAAAGTGAGTTTCCTGTCTGTTTGTTACTGCTTCACGACACACTGCTTAACCACTTTTGATGAAACTTGGCACAAATACTAGAGTGCGCGCAAGATAAGTCTGCGCGCGGCCGAAATCGGAACTGATCATGATCCACCAAAGTGTGTGCCGTTTTATTAATTTTGATAGTAGAACTACCTGATTGTGGGAATGTTTAACGGGAAAAATATGTTTAGCGATAAGAAAGTTAAGCTTAAAAAGCGGTAATTTGAACTTTTGCGATCATGGCAACGTGTAGCACGCCCTCAGTCGCGCGCAGAGTTATCTTGCGCGCACTCTACCTAATATGTACGCCCAAGTTAGCTAGCTGTTTTTTCTAAATTATTATTATTATGAATGCCTAAAATTTCCCCAAACAGGCAATAACATAAAACAACAAAACTTATAGACGCATAGTAATAAGGTCTAGCCTATGGGTAACCAACTTTCCAGCAGTTGGGCAAAATTTTGAAAATAAGATTTTACGTTGGGCCGCCGCTATACTAATTTTACAAGAAATATATAAAAAATTAGACTGTTCAATTAATAAGACAACTTACATTTTTTGTGCACAGAACCCAGCTCCACGGGCCACAAGTTGACGCCCGCGGGCCCCTTGCTGGCGGCCACCCATGGTGTAGCCTTTTTTTATGAAGAGAGTTGGAATAGCCCTATGGAAAAAAAAAGACTTATTTGCCATTGGCAAGGGTCTGCAGGCTACAGACCTGTACCTGCTCCTATAATATGAGGGATGATGTCATAACATTAGGCCTGGACTGAAGATTTTGAAGAGGTCAACCGCGTTTTCTTGAGATGCGATGCTACGACGCGGTTGCATTGCAGTTCATAGACAATTCAACCGAACGGAGCTGGCAAATAGACATAATCTTGTAGTCATTAAATTAAGAACGCATTTGTAAAATGCATAGGTAATAAGTCTTATTACTACATGCAGACGACCCACAAACACTCAGCATACCTTTATTCAGTTAGGATAACCCAAATCTTTTTGACCGTTGCCGCGTATTGTATTGTATAAAAATGGTTTTAGGTGCAAAAACTAACTTTACTATTTAATTGAAACATTAATAAATTGCTGCTGATAAGAGACTCGATGGTTGCAGACAGTAAAATAACCAAAGGACAACCAATCTTATTTATACAGTGTTATGACCTATTTTGGGTGGTTCCCATATTTTGTTCTATGGAACATGACATCAAAGGACGAAATAGGAGTGCCTATTTTAGGGCAAATTATGTTTTTTGCAGCAGGAAAACTGGTAGATTACGCCGTTGTCTGTTAAAAAATGCTGCGCTTTAGGCTCAGCGCACACCGAGAGAAGAGCATTTTTTGAGACCAATGAAAAATTGACTTTAAGACTATAGCATAGAATACAAAATTAAATACGTCCAAACTTGATGCTCGAGCTTGTAAGATGCGTGTTCGAGTATGCGTTCTACATGAATGAGCGAACGCGCTCGAGCCGCCGCGCTACCCATAGACTACCGCGCGCAGATTCAGTTCATTCAGTATTGCCGCAGCGAGAAAACTGTGTGGACGTGACTTCACTACCTACGGCGCGGCCGGCGTCAGTTGGAAATCATGGACGAAGAAAAGTTCTTATTCTTTATTGTATACTAGCTTTTGCTCGCGGCTTCGCTCCCGTTAATTTACGGATCCCTAATTTTTTGATCCCAAAATATAGCCTATAGCACTCAGGGATAACGTAGCTTCCTATTGGTGAAAGAATTTTTGAAATCGGATGAGTAATTTCGGAGATTACCTCCTACATACAAACAAACAAACAAATTCTACCTCTTTATAATATTAGTATAGACAAGAAAATTACAATAAAATATTACAATTTAGTGAAGTCATGTACAAAGGCATATTTCCCTTTCCAACTGGCGACACCGGTCTCGCGAAATCTGCACGCCTTTGTATTACTACACAATTCATCCAACCCGTGCTCAGCTCGCGTCAACTGAGCACGTTTTTGCGATCAAGCAACGTTTTAAAAGAGGTTTTACAAAACTGCAATTGAATTGAACACGGTTTTTTAATTGGTCTGTTCAAAACAAATCCGTGCTGATTTAGCGCGTTCGGAATAAATCGTGCGGGCCGAAGCAGGCGGGAGCCGCCGTGGGTAGACATAATGGAAGAGTTTAAAAGGATTTTCAGTGAAGTTACCAAAGATTTCGAAATAAAAGATTAAACGGACCCGCGCGGGGCTTCTATTTCTGTCTGCAAGGTTTAAAGCTTAACACGAAGGGGATGACGGTGGCTTCGTTTGCTCGCTCACTTTAGCCCCCGTCATCCCCTTCGTACCTAATCTATCCGTGTCGGGGTGCCCCAAATTCCCGAGCTCGCTTCGCTCGCTCTTCAATATAGTCAGTTGAAAAACAAGTATCAGCAATGAAAGCAGTAGGTACCTCAACTAATACCGTCGCCGATTCAACATGCTTTTGAAGACTCATACTGTCAAGAATTTTTATAAAACCTCCGCCAGCGCCACTTGATCACAAAGGTGTGCCCAGTTGACGCGAATTGAAGACGGGCTAGTAGAATTCCGTAGTAATACAAAGGCGTGCGGATTTCGCGAGACCGGTGTCGCCAGTTGGACACGGAAAGGGAAATACGCTGTACAAAGGCGAGCTTAACTCAAAAATGAGTTTTCTACCAGCAAACCTTGGAGTGATAGAGAGAGATTGATAATATGGTTGAGGGCAATACATACAACTGTCTTATTAATAACTGTGTAGGTACTGGTCAAGCACGCCCGCCTGGCAACGCAGAGCATTTACAACCAGTGTGACCATCTAATAAATGGCGAATCTGCCACAGACTGGGCAAAAAATCTGCCAAAATCTGCCACACTTGGCGCCAAAAATGCCAAAAATATGCCTTCACGGAAACGGAAAAAAAATACAATCAATGAATTTTTTTAACCGATCTAGGCCCTCTTTGTCAACAAAAATATTTATCAATTTTCTTATGCATTATTATACCTATACACTACTTACTCTACTTAACCGCACTTGCCTCCAAATTTTCGTCATTTTCGGTGTAGATATGTACATAGATTTTGACGACATCTAGATCATATTTTTAGTTGGTCTAAAAGAGACACAGTCTCCTTGTTCCTTATTCCCTTCTTTAGTTGTAATTAAAGCTGACACATGTTGATTTAGGAACCTATTCCTTATTTTTGTGTTGTTTAAATTCAGCTGAGAGAAGATTGGTTCGCACGAAGCGTTTGACATCGGCAAACATAACAACACTTTTGCGAAATTTGTAATAATTTGTAGCCCCATTCGCGTACAGGATTTTTCCAATCGCTCTCCAAAATTTGTCTACACTTAAAATTGTGGTGGTGCTACTTCCACCTGATTCTAACAAGTAGGGATGGGCCGAATATTCGTTTTATATTCGTTATTCGGCATATTCGGCAGGTTTACCGAATATTCGTATTCGGCCGAATATTCGGCTAAATCACCGAACGTTCGGCAAAGTGGTACTGAAAGTATTTTACTGTATTGCGCCGTGTTTGATTGAGTATGAGTTGAGTATTAAATGGGTTATTTTTACGAGGTAAGTAATTTACATGTTTTTGTCGATACTATAGTTTCTTTCCAATAACAGCTGATAAAAAGATGGTTATTAAAATCAAAATATAAGTATGTAGCTGTTTTGGGATTAAGCTACAGTAAACTCTTTATAATAAAATAATATATGTTATTATAATCAGGTCTATATTGTAAGAAAGAATTGCATGATTAAATTACAACATTTCAGCAGAGATATGATAATCATATTTCTATTTTCTACATATAGTGGCGAAAATTAGTTAATGTCTTATAAACTTTAAAGTTTAAACGTTAAAAGTATTGAACCAATATAGTATTTTTTTAAGAGAAAAAATTAATTTCATTTTTATAGGTATTCATTTGAGAGATCAATCAATTACCCCTACACAAACAGAGTTACTCAATTATATTAGTGACATACTAAGACAAATATGAGATCTTTATAAGAGACCAAATCGAATATTATAGATAATACTTATAGGAACATAACCTTAAGAATTCACATTTTTATTAACTTTTTATTTAAGTTACATGAAGGTAAATTTTCTTAAAACGCCCATCCGCGCGCTTTTCGTAAACGCATTCAGACTTGTATTGTTTACTTTAGGGGATCAATTATGCCGAATATTCGGCCGAATATTCGGTTCGGTAAAACTTTTACCGAACATTCGGCCGAATGTTCGTATTCGGTGAAATCCATGTTCGGCCCATCTCTACTAACAAGTCTCTGGGAAACCAAATCAATCATGAAGATAAGAATATGAACACTATTCCAGTTAGATTACAGTTCATAATCATATGAAGCACTTGTTTAAAAACAGATTAAGTGGGAAATCCCCGTATAATTTGGCCATGAAACAGAAGTTGCCAGTTCGATAAAATCATTTGTCATCTCATTTTATATAAAACCTGATGTAATTACTTTAAAAAAGATGAATTCATTGAAAATTCAGATTAGGTGATGTGAATTTTCTTGAAATCTTTTAAATCTGCCGAAATCTGCCACTTTTGTAAATCGTCAGCATGATCTGCCACAGACAAAATTTAGGAGCGAAATCTGCCAAAATGGCAGAAATCTGCCACAAATGGTCACACTGTTTACAACGGAGCTTGTTCATGGAGGGGCATACATGCCGCTTGCATTAGTGTTGCATAACTATCGATAGTTGATCTATTGATAGTTAACCTTGAAAACTAGTAACAATATCGATAGGCCTATCGATAGTATTGAAATTTAACAATACTATCGATAGTATCAATCGACAGACATATGCAATACTATTGATGAGTACCAATAGTATTGAGTTGTGATAGTGTGTTTTACAATTACGAGCGATACTATCGATAGTATTAGAACTATCGATCTTTTTACTCCATCGATCTATAAGAAAATCAATAGTATTGTGTTGATGCAAAAGTGCTTATAATATTACATTATATTATGTACACAAATTGTGAACTCATCCATAACAATTTAGTGTTTTTAATACTTTTCATGAGTTTACTTGTTCATAAAATATTTTATTCTAATAGGTTATGATGATTTATATCCTGATGCAATACTATTGAACTTCGTTAGATATCGATGGGGTAAAAAATCGATAGTTCTAATACTATCGATAGTATCGCTAGTAATGGTTGTAAAACACACTATCAGAACTCAATACTATCGATACTATTGGTACTCATCAATAGTATTGCATATGTCTGTCGATTGATACTATCGATAGTTGAGCAACACTAGCTTGCATGGTCGAGCAATCAAAATTTTGCTCGACTATGCGAGAGCATTTTGGTGTGCGCTAGCCCTTAGGCTGCATCCGCATTAGGCACTGTTATGCGGCCGACGAACGCTTATTACGCAATGCACTAGTCTAGCTTATATTTGTAATGTACTATAGTGGTCGACGGCGTTTGAAGAGACCACGGCCTAAGCTATTGTCATAGCTTAGGCCGGCAATCAAGACGTCATTTTGAACTCCGTGTGACTCCCTCAACAGGGAACTATGCAATTTTTTATTTATAGCTTTAAACAGTTTCTTTGAAAATAAAACAAATATTGTCAAATTAAAATTATTTTATGTCCTTATATCTCATCCATTAGAACAGTGGTCTTCTCAGACACGTAAAGACCGTCTAAGAACTTTCTGATGTCCTTGTTTTTCACTGTGGTTGATTGTTGGATGAGGGCAGCGGAGCTGGACACATCCTCCAAGGAGTTGCCTTCAATGATCAGCTCGTCCTTCTGTTTGGGAGAGTTGACAACTGTCACACCAGGTGCCATCTTTACCCTCCTGATGTATTTCTCACCAAGGAAGTTACGGATTTCAATGATGCTGTTGCCCTCAGTGGTGACGCAGTTGATGGGGAAATGGGCGTATACAGCGCGCATTTTGTATTGGAATCCCTTGGTCACACCTGAAATGGAATTATAAAAAAAGGTTAATAAAATTGGATTTTCCATTCCTACACTGCACATTATGGTTGGCATTTATATTCATTGCACTCATTGTCCATTTGGAAATTGAGTGACTAGCAATTATTGAGTAACTATGTTATAATGGCCCACCACTGTTATCAACCTACAATAAAACTTTTTTCACCAACACAACAAAATCATATATTATTAACAGATAACTAGTTGACTTTTTAGTTTTTACACTGATTTAATGGTAATAATAGATGCCAATAGAGCCAAAATAATATTAGAGACAACTGCTAACTGTAAGTAGTGAAACATTATTATAAACTGTAGATTTTGTTCATGAGACGAAGGTGAGTTGGATTTGGCATCTTTTTTTTGGTAAAGGTTAATTGGAATAAATGCACATGGCAGGCTATTGACGAAAAATGGTTGATTTATGTATGCATGGAAAAAAAAATATTGAATTTGCTAGTATGTTGAATCAAAGTTTGCCACTCCTATGCATGTTACCATATCGAGGAGTAACGGGCTATTTGGTTTAAGCGACATTTTGGGTGATATTGAGTTATACATATATTTGGAATGAGAAAAATTCACTGATTCCAAATCTATATATAACTCAATATCACCCAAAATGTCGCTTAAACCAAATAGCCCGTTACCCCTCAATATGTATAGATAAACTGCAGAAAACTGTCACATGACTAGGAGTGCAATAGAAAGTTTATTAAAATTTTTCTGTAGGCCTTTCTGAAGATTGAACTCTCAATCACCGTACTTATAGACACAATAGATAAGACAATTAAGTGTCATCCTGGGACGATGGGCGGTACGCAACCAGTTAACTAGATATTTTTTATATTGCAAAGAATGAGTACACTTCTTATAAAGCACACACCCAGTTCCTACTTACAACAAACTAATAAATTCACCAAAATCATTAAGATAATTAATGTGGTGCCCATGCCATTTCCCTAAGTTACTTAGCCTAATTTCGTGAATATTGGTCTAATATTCAAATGTTTTTACACTTCATTCCTATTTTATTTGAGTAATTCATAAGAATTACACACATTGACAGCAGTTTACAGTAATGGGGTGATTATGTTTGCTTTTTTTACACAAATAAAGTATGATTTGTTAATGTTTTGCTCTAATGTTCCAACAACACAATTTTTAAACTGCTTTACAAGTTTGTGATATATCATGAAAACATCACTAAAATTAGCAATATGTTATAAAATTACTGATTTGTTTACTTTGTTTACATGATTAGACTTGAATCAGTATTATTATGTGTACAAATCGCGAAAGATTAAAAACATTTCTTTAGCAATATAGCTAGTTGAATGGAAACCAAATTTTGTAGAGCATGAAGAATATCATGCAATGCAAACCTATAAGTTGTTAGATTGGATATGAAATATGTATGTGCACTAATCAAATCATGGTATATCAGACAGCAGTGATTCTATAATGAACTAGCATCTTATGGGCCATGGATTTTCTACTGATTATGTGGTTGGCATAAAATAGACCCATATAGACGATGCACTTGAATAAAGCAGTAATTCCAGCACTGTCCACAGGATATATGGATGGTACTTACAGTATAAGATATAAACAATGCATTGTTACTTTCTCACAAATTAAGATAATTGACATGCTTGGATAATATCACATATCCCCAAAATTTGCATGAAAAATACAACTTTTGGTAGTTTTCCTCATAGAACCAGTCTTTCTTTCCCTCCATGAACTTATTCATACATACATACGTCTTCAATTAACCTCCAATACATTTGCAGGTTATGACACCAGTTAGTAAAATAACAACACAGTAAACAATTTACCTTTGATCATGTTCTCAACGTGTGAGCAGACTGTCCTGACTGCGGCGAGCTCCTTCTTGGAACCGAACCATTTCTCAACCTTCAGCATACGAGGGTTCACCATGCGAATGTCAACAGCCAAGTGCTTGAAGTTCCTCTTCAGGATTCCGCGCGGTCCTTTCACTGTCACCAACCGCGATTTCACGTGTACAGTGAGCCCCTCAGGGATCTTCACTTTTTGATTCGCAACTATTTGCTTCATGGTCAAGCCTAAAACGATAATAAATCCAGTTACAGAACTTAACCTGTTTGTTGCAGATTGTCAACTAAGGAGGCAATGTTTCAAGTTTGGTAACTGAAATATAGCTGAGAACTTCTGGTATAAGATATGTCTCATTTAAATAAATCACTATCGCGTTGATAATTAAGGTATTTTACGGGATTTTCATGGATTTTTGCAATTACAAACATATTCACCTACTTTCTTTGACACAAGAGCCGGAAAAGGCAGAATCGGCAAAAAGGTCTTGCTAGTATACAAAATTACTAAACGTCATGTGGCTGTTATTCTTGGCACGATTGCAAATGTTACTATTACACTATATGATTATTTCTTCATCTTTTGTTCCTCACTGTTAGGGCTCGTGGCTCCTCTATCATTATATTATTCTCTTCTTGATGGTCGTTGATGACGGCCACAGTCATCTCTACTTAGTGATACGGCAATTTTCAAAAACCTTACTATCGGAGATTTGCTCTACTAGACATAGACCCCCTTATTACAAAAGGTGGTTTAAACCGAGACTAAGATAAACCGAGATATAAAACATACCCATCACTTTCTAACATAATATCAAAAAGAGACGGGGCTATTTTAAAACCTGGGTTTTTCTTAGACCATCGTTTGTAATAAGGGAAAGGGAGAAAGACATAACGCTCTATTGAAGTAATGTCAAATTTTTATCAATGTAATCTATCTTTCGGTGGTTTGCCCTACTCTCTACTCTAGTAGGGCCCCATGGAACCACCACCAGACTGTGGAAATAGAATTTGCTCGAGCGTAAGCAAATGTTATTTCCATTCCATACAACATTACATTATTCTTGAGCTTGAGTATGAAAAATAGGGGCGCCACTAATAATGCATTATAGAATTTTAACTTTAAATTAAAATCTCTGATAGTTTATAGCCTGATAAAATACTGACGACAGCACTGACAAATATATCAAATTCGTTTCGTTTACAGACTTTTAAGTTGAGCTGTATGCTTCTGCTACCGTCACACAGTGGGCTGAAATTGAACTTTCATAGACATTTTCATTAAATTTTTTGAGTGGCTGTTTTTTTGCATGGATGTGCTTCAGAAGACTAAGTACATGCTTATAAACATAAAATTTACGGAAAAAGATTGCAAACGGCTCACAAAGAATTTTTTTTAGAAAATTTTGTATGGAGTTGACATTAAAATCGGCGATAACTCAGCTATCGCACGATTGCGCCTTATTTCCTCGTAGGTGTTTTTACTACTATTTATTTATGATTTTTTGGTATACTACTTAACCCGCGCACGGGTGCGATTTATTTTTTAAAAATCCTTGAATATTTTTATTTTTTTATTTTTGTACTACGTTTTGATCTTATGTAAAGGTTAACATAATATGAAGTACCTAAGTCACGTCTAGATCAATGATTGACAAATTGGGGACTAAAATCTTGGTAGTTTATTTTATAATTGTCCTTTGAATAATTTACTTTTCAATCTCTGTGAAAGTAGACCTGTGCCCCTTAATAATAAATTAGTTAGTATTATTGATAGAATTACGAGGACGACATGGTCACGTTTGTATTTATATACTAAGTTCTTATTTAAAATAAAGATTTAAATAAAGGCTGCTGGCGAATAGAAAGAATCTAACCATAGAAATGCTATCAAAAACTATAAACTGTTTGAATATATTATTAAATAAAAGCATATCTTGAATATACCTAAGATTTTATTATATTAAAATGCAAACAAAAAATATAAACTATTTGAATATATCTTAAAATAAAATTATATCTTGAATATAACATTTCATTATCTATGAAAAAAGTAAAAAAAAAAATATCTAATGGAAATACTTATTATTACGTATTATTATAAATTAAAAGATAATGAAAAAGAATACTAAAATTATTATAAAAAGAATTAAATAATGTATAAAGCACTTAATTATCTACTCCGAGTCATCATCACTACAGATAGAATCAGAATTTGACGATTCAGGATCCAAATTAGTGATATCGCAGAACTCTATTTGATTGTCTGGTTCTTGAACATTTAGCAAACCCCATACTTCATCAAACAAGGCTTTTTTCTTCTTTGCATCCATAGTAGGCCTTGTCGCTGAAATAAGTGGATCTGAATAAAGGAGAAGGAAATTTAAAATGTCTTCGTTCGAACATACTCTGCTGTTTTTGCGGGAATGGTGCTCTCTTAGTCTTCTGAAATCTTTATTGCGAGCCTCCGATGCCTCCTCAGAAAGACTCCCAATAGGTACGATTGCGTTATGAGCTATAATCTCTGCTCCATGTATTAATACCTTGTGCACAGTAACAGGCATATTATACCAACCATATAATGACACGAACCTCTCAGCAGTTTGCCATGTATACTCCTTGAACTTTTCTACCTTTATATGTTCACCTGATGTTATGGTCTGTAGAATTACAGCGAACCTGCGGATAAGTTCTATATCCAGCCCCGTTATTTCAGCAGTTTTATCGGGGAATTCAAAAAACCTTCTGGCTGTGTTTCCGTCATTGGTTGTTCCGTGACCTTGTTTTACCACATCAATAAGTAGATTTAGATCCTCTTTAAACCGGTTTTGAACCATCTTCTGTCGTTACTTCATCAATTCTCGGTCAGCATCTCTAGCAGCGCTCTTCTTGAAATCTAATCTGTATGCAATATGCAAGAGGCACTGCATCATATTTATGCGCGCATGAAGTGGAGAAAGTCCAAGTTCCATCATATTATCTGGTATCGGCTTGACTTTCACTTCTGTCAACTTATTCATCTCAGATGGCTTCGTTAAACAAAGATAGCATGTTGCTGAAGATTTTGCATCTGAAAGATATGTGCATATCTTACCATCAACCATAGTTAACATAAGCTTGTGGTCAATCGTATTGCTTTCGCAAACAGATGGCCTTAGAAATTCTATTTCGTTCTTTATTCTTTTTTCTTCTTCCTTTACTACTGCTTCACTTTCCTTAACAAACGTAAACTGCACTGGACGACAAAATGCTGCCGAGCAGGGTTTCGGATTCTCCCATACTATCGCTCCTTCACAAGTCATTTTCAATGGTGCCAATGAAGTCATAAATATACTGGAGTCATCATGCGCGGAATCCATCTTTTGCTTGTATCTGCTCTGGCTCGATGCACCATCGAAACCCCACTTGCTGATCAACTGCAATTGTTTGTTTTGAATATTTTCAGGCAAAGTTTTTGAAATCCGTTTCGCTGTTAAATCTAAAATAGCTTGCAGTGTAATTCTGGCAGAAGAGTCTGTAACCGTTATATTTTGTTTTGGTTCAGGTGGATAGCACTCTTGTTTTTCTTTCTGTATACGGTGTACCTATCATTTTGCTAGCATTTCAATAGTTAAGACTTACTATTCGGCGCAGCAGCTATAAAGTCCTTACTTCAGGGACACAGGCCTACTTTCACAGAGAGTGAACAATAAATTAGAACAATTATAATCTAGACGTGACTTAGGTACTTCATATTATGTTAACCTTTACATAATATCAAAACATGGTACAAAAATAAAAATAAAAAAAAATAAAAATATTCAAGGATTTTTAAAAAATAAATCGCACCAGTGCCCGGGTTAAGTAGTATACCAAAAAATCATAAATAAATTGTAGTAAAAACACCTACGAGGAAATAAGGCGCAATCGTGCGATAGCTGAGTTATCGCCGATTTTAATGTCAACTCCATACAAAATTTTCTAAAAAAAATTCTTTGTGAGCCGTTTGCAATCTTTCTCCGTAAATTTTATTTTTATAAGCATGTACTTAGTCTTCCGAAGCACATCCATGCAAAAAAACAGCCACTCAAAAAATTTAATGAAAATGTCTATGAAAGTTCAATTTCAGCCCACTGTGCGTCACTGGTATACATTTATTTTCATGTGAATAACGCGCATGTGTGTACGCGGCGTAATTTTACGAATATGCGAGTCCACCTCATAAATAGAGTTATCACTGGCTTTCAAATAGTCGATTATAACCATATCGGTATATCTAATAAGAATATAAGTGACTAAAAAAATAGACAGCTGATTGAATTGTACGTCACTGGTTCACGTCACTGTCACTGTCATCAGAGAGAGAGACCATATGTACGGGAAAATAAGAAAATTGTTTAGAGAAGAATAATAAATGAAAAGTGTGATAAATACCTATTTGAAGACTTAAAAACATTTGCTTTTGGTGACAATGTTGTTCAAAACATTTATTCAGGCAGAATTGAATTTATGTCACAGGATTTTTGTCAGAGGTATATTATTATCATCTTATAGGTTATTTTGTATTATTATTTAACATTTTCACTCCATGTAAGTACTAAATTAATATTGTCCACAGGTCTAAGCACCAGATCATCATGGGATATTGTGACTGGAGTGTGTGTAGAAAGGGTACCAGTGGTTACTCCACCATTGAATGAGATTCAGAAGAAATACAAGGACTTGCTGCACACACTGGAAATTGAGAAGAGTATGAAGTCCGACCATGAGATCAGACATGAGAATGATAAGTACGTATATTACAACTTCTCTGTTTACTGTTCTGTCAGAGTTCCAGAAAAATATGTGGATATGCTGTGGTACTGGAAAAGAGTTCATGGAAGTACTTGGGGGAGGAGCTTGTGGCTAAATAATTACAGCCGCATAGACCGATTTTCCGGGTTAAGCCACGCTTGCAGAGGTTGGTCTGTGGATGGGTGACCATTTACCATAGCGAGTTTCCTCCGTGCCTCGGAAAGCACGTAAAGCCGTTGGTCCCGGCTGTCATTTGTAGATCTTTGACAGTCGTTACTGTTGGTCAGAAGCCAGAAAGTCTGACAACCAGTCTTACCAAGAGTATCGTATTACCCAGTTACTGGGTTGTGGAGGTCTGATAGGCAGTCGCTCCATGTAAAATACTGATATTCAGCTGCATCTGGTTCGACTGGAAGCCGACCCCAACATAGTTGGGAAAAGGCTAGGCAGATGATGACTTGGGGGAGGGGCCTTTGCCCAGCAGTGGGATAGTATAGGTTGACAAAAAAAAGCTGAGGTATTCCCCTCTCATACCATAATCCAGGTCAAATTTAATAATAATGTAAGCAATATAATGACAGTATGTAGACTGATGAATTAATGAGCCTTATTTATTAAAACTTGCTTAACAAATACAGCCGCGGACTCGAAATGTTTATCACATTTCAAATTCGATTCCTTGACACACTGTGCGCAATAAGGTTCAAGATGTCATGTCTTTGCGAGTGACCTTATGAAAAAGTAATGTGCAAGCAATTATAGACCTTAGGGTGGTAAATATTTCAAGTCCGCGACTGTACATATTGTCGTTGCGCTTGCCAAAACCCATATGTGCATTTTATGAACTTTACAGGAAGCAGACTGTTTTATCTGATAATTAGTAAGTTTATAAGAGAAATATAAAATTTCGAAACGCTAGCAAAACATCTTGTTTTATTCTGTGATAAAAGTTTTTTTTAGTGTTATTTCATTACCTCAAAATATACTTTTTTGTATTTTTCGTGCATATGGCAGATTTTTTACGCCCTGCACATATGGGTTTTGGCAAGCGCACCGACGGTATACAGAGTATCAGACTTAATCGGGAGCTTATATATATGGGATATAAAGTAAAAAAAAAACTTTTTGTATTTAAAGGGTTCAAGCAGAGCTCCTGAAAAATGAGTCAGCTGATGTGGACATGGACGCAGTGAGCAAAATCACAGCTCAGGACTTTGAAGATGCTGCCAATGAAGAATTGGCTCAGTTCAAATTTGCCAGTATAGAGACTGGTAATGTATTTTGCACTGTTTAAATTGATAAATGAGATTTACAAAGCTACATTGATAAATAATAAGTGAGACCTAAAGTAAATTTGATTAATTTGTACAAATACGAGAGGTAAGCAGGACTTAGATAATATTATTATGGTATTCTTTCATGTGGGCAGGCAGAGTCTACACTGCATGCAGAGGGAGATTTAGATCAGGGGTGGTTAAGGCGATATACCAAGAGTATTAAAAAAAACTTCTTTTTAAATTATGCTTAAGTCATATTCAAGAGCATGAGCTTTGGGGCGGTCATGTCCCTTGTGTCCATCCCCCTGGATGTTCACATACTGAATGCATGATTGCATACAGATTTTTATCTTTCCCAAAATTTTTATGTGAAAACATTTATTGCATTATATTGAGCTTACCTTTAATATTAAGAAGGATTTTTTCAGAGGCTGATAAAAAAGGCGACAAGACTTCTACAGAAAGATGTCTTCAAAGGCATTTAATACTTGTGACTCCAATAAAGCTGGGCTCTGATGTGAAAACATTGCTGCCTCAAGGCTTGTGGCAGGAAGGAGAAACATTAAGACAGGTACAGTTACTGTAAATGCTTTATTACTATTAGATTGTAAGGGCGAGATTCACTAACCGCACATAGACTTTACTTTGCTAAGTAAGCATTTCATATAAATATGAACATCATTTTTATGAAATTAATGTTCATATTCGTATGAAATGCTTACTCTTATTTGCTTATAAACAAATATGAACATTATGTATATGAAATTAATGTTCATAATCGTATGAAATGCTTATTCTTATTCGCTTATACAAATATGAACATTGTTTTATGAAATTAATGTTCATATTCGTATGAAATGCTTATTCTTATTTGCTTATACAAATATGAACATTATACTTAAAGATTTAAGGTTCATATTCGTATGACGATAACTTAGCAAAGTAAAGTATGGTCTGTGAATCTCCCCCTAAGAGTGAACCTAAATTATCAGAAATCCACAAAAATTGTTTACATCCCATTTTTTACACGAGAGATGTTTTTAAAATATAAAGAAATATATTATCCAATTATTACCCAGTTACATTTGTAAAATCAGCCTTAATTTGACTTAATTCTTCATTAAACTTTTTTTATCTTTTAGACTGCAGAAAGAATTGTAAAAGAACAGTGTGGACCTGAGCTACAAGTGCAGTTTGTATCAAATGCGCCATGTGGGTTTTACAAGTACAAATATCCCTCAGAAGTCAATGGAAAGATTGGAGCCAAAGTAAGTATAGTTTTCGGCAATTTAATGGATATAGCTGTATAGCGACAATTCCAAAGCAAGGCAGGCAAAAGAAAGAGATTGTAATAAGTGGAATATTCACATGGGTGCGAAAGTGTGATGTTGATGGTCGCCAACGCGGTTGTTTAATATCTGACGATTCTACTCCATTACACTATAAAAAAAACTTAATTTTAAAATCACACTATTAAAATATGAAATTTAAAGCTCAATACAATAGCAAAAGTTTTACTTTAATAAACTTTGCCATTATTTCTTCATGCATTGCTAACTGCATTTAAATTTATTCTAATTGCCTTGACATAAGTCCTAATTTTCTTTACTCGATTTCTCAGATATCAAAAGATTTCTTTTGCATGATTTTGGAAAAAAGTGCTTATAAAAATTGCTGAAATTGATTTTAGTAGTCGATTTTAAACAAACTAAGGGCTGATTTTTCAATCGTCAGATAACTTTTATCTGGGGAATAAGTTTGACGTTTTGATAGCTTTTGTATAAAAAATATGTCAAACCGTCATATTTATTCCTTGGATAAAATTTATCTGATGATTGAAAAATCGGCCCTAAATCATAATTTTCTTTTTCACAGGTATTCTTTTATTACGCCAACTACAAAAGTGGCAAAGCTAGCAAAACTAAAGCCGATTGGTTAACCAGAAATGAACTGCAGCAAATATTGCCAGATAAATATAATAAATCTGTAAACGAATTTCTAATCGAAGAATCATATTGATAGTTTGTATGTAGTGTAGCAAAAGTAGTCATAAAAGTATGATTAATTTAAAGTTTGCTTTTTAAAAAACCTAAACACACCTTTAAAAACCTACTAGTTATATCGAATTGAATTTGTATGAAGTTATACTTGATGAACACCGCATATTTTGTGGATAGATTCCATTTAGAGCACCAATGTGAAGGGCACCAATTCCTATTACTGTTGTGATTTGAATTGGTGCTCTTCAAATTGATACGCTAAATGTAATTACTTCATGTTGTGCATCTAATCATCATTATGGTTATCGTCAGGGTAGCCATTTTTCTCCTACTATGTTGGGGTCGGTCGGTTTCCAGTCTAACTAGATGCGTCATTAGCCTCGCGTAAATATTGAGAATTTGAGATAGAATATAGATTGGAATGACCCTTCTTGTGTGGCGTATCTAATTTATTGAGGATTAGTGCATCTTCGGCAATTAGTCACAATTACCCACTATTCGATATTGACCGGCTAACCTTTCGTGGATGGCAAGATTGATCATTAATGAACCTGAACGTGATAACCAGACCATCTGTAGCCAGGGGCGGATTTGATACGTTAGCTGCCCTAGGCCTATGAAATATTGCCGCCCCCTACTCGCTGTAAATCACGAAAAATTTAATGAACTATAGGAATTAAATTAAAATAAAAAACAACGAAAGTCAGTAAATGATAAAATTATCTCAATCAGTGTTTCAAATACTGATGCTTACCTTTTCTATATGTAAGTAATAATGAATCGCTATTCACAAATTGTCTTTTGTCTGGCTTTCTGAGCAGCAAATTAGTTTATCAAATCATCACGATCCCACCCACCAAATTTTGCCGCCCTAGGCCCGGGTCTACCTGGCCTAAGTATAGGGAAATCCGCCCTCTTTCCGCGCTCTTTCCAGAACCTAATACTTAAAACCTAAAATTGGTAGCAAACAAGCTCTGAAGGACCAACCGTTATGATTACCCGTTGATCCCAGAAATACGGTGACCAGGATCTACACCTACCAACTACAGCATCTCCGAAACAACTTTAACTTCCACCTAAGAGACTGATAACAGTGTGATAAAAATCAGCATAAGAGTAACCATTTCGTGTGATTTAACTCATACTATCATCTGGGCCAGCAACAAATCGCCAATACATCACATTTGTATACAGTCAACAAAAGAGTTAGCTATGTATACAGGACTACCAAGCTGAATTTTCACAAATCGTTCTACGACAAGATTTTACTTCGACACTATGGAACTCCGACAAGATTTTACTTCGACACTATGGAACTCCGACAATTATGGAACTTCGACACTGGGGTTTAAAGTAACCTAACACGAAGGGTATGATGGGGGCTTCGTTCGCTCGCTTTGCTCGCTCACTCTAGCCCCCGTCATCCCCTTCGAACCTAACCTATCCGTATCGGGGTGCCCCAAATTAGGGTGTTGAAGTTCCCTAATAGGCATGTTGACAGCATCAATAAATTGTAAATCTAATTAGTCCGCCAGTTAGAGTTTTGAAAAATAATGGATACGTATTTTTTCTTTTGTTAAATCTATGAATATTTGGAAAGATAAAACGCATCAAAACTCGAGAGTGGGGGCTTGTGACGTCAGAAGCAAGTAAAAATTGTACTTGCTTGTGACGTTTTGCCAATTTTAAAAGTGTTGTATCTTCGTCAATTTTGGTTTACGTAACAAAAGAAAAAATATGGGTCAAATATTTTTTAATAATCTAATTGACGAACTAATCAGATTTTTTCAGTCAAATACCCTATTGTCAGAGTAGCGTAATGTTGCCATACTGTCGAAGTAAAATCTTGTCGTAGAACGATATTTGTCGAAATTCAGTTTGTGAGTGGGTATACAGCCATACAACAGATATCAATACACAGCAGGCGATTGTCATTGTAATTGTGTGCGGCAACTTTTTATACGTAAGACTCGCTCAGACAAGCGATGGCAAAAACTTGGCCACTCAACTCCAGCTACTACAACTACGAATGTAATTAGTTGCCTGTTTACTTATCTATTTGGTGGACTGTACTTATCCACGTTGCGAAACGATCACCGTCCGCAATCTATTCTATGTGGCCATAACCCTGATTTTATTATCAGCAGTGCTAGAGAAATATTATAAAAGCAGCTCCTAAACTGCTTTAAAATGGAGAATCTTCTGGTGAGTAAGGTATTACGACTGATTTGAAAGGAGGAACTCCTGTGTTGAAGCAGCTTCGGGAGATCTTTAATTCCGTCTAGTTTTCTAGGAGAATTACAGAGGTGTGATCGTTCTTTTCCTCAAAAAGGGCGACAACTGAAAACGGGTTTTAACAGTTACGTGTAGGTATGTTCCGATTAACATTGTAATTTCATCGGAAGAGGGATACTAATCTGAAAGGCTATCAGAGTGCATAATAACTTTTGTTCTATAACTGTCTCCAAAAGTCAAAAGTAAGAGAATTACGCAAAAATCAATTTCTCGTCAGCTGAGTTTAAATAGGTCATATTTGAGGTCATGGATTGGTCGATCCATTTTCTGAATTAGGTCGGTGAACTTCGTTAGGTATAGATTCTGTTTGATATGTTGTATTATTTGATAAATTCATTGTGGTGGATTAGTTGTGGTATGCAACCCTCCATGATTGTATCCCTATCTAGTCTGTGCCTCCATGCGCGAGTCAAGCTCTAACTTTACCGGTTTCTACAATTAATGTATCATGTAATGTTTCCTATGAATGGAATGGAATGAGCGTGAAATGTTTTATTGTTATGAACCATTGACTTCAGAACAATAATCCAACAAAACCATTTATGTAAAAGACGCCAAGTCTCGCCGTAAAAAGTTCTGAGATCTTGCATTTCATTTATAAAGTCTAAAATTTTAAAATCGGATTTGGTAGTCAGGATGTAGGTACTCTGATGTAAAAGTAATTATTACATTTTAAATGTACTTACATTGTTTCATTTTTAAACAAATCAGTACGACGGTGAAGAACTTTCCTTCATACAGACTAACGATAATTACCTATGCCAAATTTTAAGGTCGTAGGTCTGCTAGAAGTACTTACCTTAGAATTTTGATGATCGGTGAGTGATTTGGTTAAATAGATTTAGTACTGTCTGTAACATAAATACAGGCTTTCGCTCTCATGTGTTAAAAAGATATAGGATGCTTAAACGTTCCTTGACTTGCTTCGAGAACAAAGTGTTCGGCCGTGCCTGTTCGACGTTGGCGGGGGCACTATCATGCCCCCTGATGATTCATACGACAAGAGTTCGTATTGCAACATTGTATCATACTAATGCTTTTGATTCAACATTTGTTTACATTCTCGGAAATTATGAAAACTAGAGACAGGTATGAATGAGTTAAGTAGGTAGCAGTGAAGGAACGATGGTGAAGGTGACGAAACCAGTCAGTAAGCAGAGCCCTATACAGGGTGTTAACGAAATCATGTAATTCCTTCAAACCGCGTGATCTACTGGTGACACAGATTAACCCTAAACGGGTATTTTCGAAAAGCAACCAAAAAAAATTCAATTTTTTTTTTGGTTTTCCATTTATTAGTCTTTTTAGAGCCTTGAGATATCTGACTGCAAAGAGCGATATCGCGTTAGTCGTTCCTGCCAGCCGTGTCGCCGTACTTTCATTAATTTATGCGTGGCATCGAAAAGTTCACACAAAAAAAAAAAAGAATTTTATTTTTTAATCCAGTAGTAGTAGTAGATCATGTGGTTTTAAGGAATTACACGAATTCGTTATCACCCTGTATTATTATTGGGTGGAAGCCATTGTTCGCGTAGAGTGTCACGTATCTTTTGAACCGCCAGTAATAAAACAATCGCTTTCTCACCATCACCAACGATGACGCTGCTGCTGTCCGGTATCCTCCTGGACTATTCTTCCCAGACTCCTGACGGTTATTCGTCCATCTGTCGGGTGTCAGAGCTTCTTCAGTCAGCGGTAGGGTGCATACTCTCTAGTACCTCCAGCACCCATCAAAATAATGAGCTACAATACTATATAATATACAGGGTGTTAACGAATTCGTGTAATTCCTTCAAACCACGTGACCTACTGGTGACACAGATTAACCCAAAATGGGAATTTTTGAAATCAACTAAAAAATAAATAAAAAAAAAACTTGATTTTCTAATTCTGAGTCATTTTAGAGCCTTGAGTTATCTGACTGCAAAGAGCGATATCGCGTTAGTCGTGCCTGCCAGCCGTGTCGCCGTGCTTTCATTAATTTATGCGTGGCATCGAAATGTTCACACAAATAAAACATTTTTTTTTCAAAAAAATAAATGCTTATTTTTTTACTGAATCATTATCAGGAGGTTTAGATACGATCGGTAACAAAGCCGCATGAAAAAATAATAATTTAATTTTTAATCAAACTAAATCCCGTGCGGGGCCTTTCTACAACAGTACCTAGTAGATCATGTGGTTTTAAGGAATTACACGAATTCATTAACACCCTGTATATATTGGTAAGTAGGTATATTTTTTTATCTACCATAATTAATCAATTATAATACATATAATAAAGTATTGTTGCCGCTACTTACCTAGAGGCAGTCAGTGCGCTTCTACGTAAATTTTATACCTGCTCATCTTTTAACATCTTCAAAAACATGCATTTAAAACATTCAGTATACATTGTTTTTCGGTTAATGTACAGCGGAAGAGAAAAATGTCTGTGTACTTACGTTACCTAGATTTGTTATAAATGCGAGGCTAACAGCGCGCTCTACGCCGCTAGGCAGTAGTAAATATTATTTTCTGACAATGTTCATTTAATTTTAAAAGCTTCGCGTCAGTTTACTGGTGTTAGTAATAAGTTCAGCGAAGTAAACAATGAAAAATATGAACATTTTAGTGCGTCCGGCTGCCAGTAAAATAAATTAAAATATGTATTTCCTTGCCTATATTAATGTGCGCAGTTAGCTTTCGTTTCTTATTGGGGTACTGAGAAATATTGTTTAGCGCGAATCTCGCGCGGTGAGTGCTTCACAGTAAAGCATCGAAATAGAAGTTTGCTTAAACAATGAGCGTGGTTTACGAGTAAACAGTTTTTGGCGCCCGACTCCCGAAGATTACAGGAGTAATCGCTAAACTGAATCCTATGGTTTTGTAATTAGATTATATTTTTCAGTACCTTCAATTAATGAATATTTAAGAGCGTACACGGATCATACTGTTTTTGGATTTCGTTCCTTATGTCGTATAGTGAGAGTTGGGTTTCTGTTGATGCCCGCGAGTTTGCTCCCTAAAGATGGAAAATGTTAGCTGCACTTCTCAAGGCTCCCGTCTTTTCGTTTACAAACAACGGTGTGCTGTTTTTCGTTTGTGGCGTGCAAGATTAAATAATTTTCTATGAAAACTATGTAAATATAACTTTGTTTTCCTTCCGTTGAACTAAGTAGGTACTCAAGCCATTAAGGTCATTGTTTGTTTTGTAATTCTAAACTGTTTAAGATTGTTTTGTGATTTGTGTCATAATCTTTAACTTGATCACCTTATTCATCATTTTAAAACATAAGTAGTTTCCAATAGTTAACATCCTTGTATGAGAATTTAGTGTCTATTATAATACATATACACTTAACATCACGCCTGAATTACCCTAAGGGATGAGCAGAGGTGTATTTATAGACTATAAACAAAACGGCGAAAATAGGATGTACTATAAATTATAGTACATCCTATTTTCGCCGTTTTGTTTGAGTCTCATGTAATAGGGGGCTAGCCTGTTGCCATTAAACGGTCACAAATCCATACTCCGGGCACTGGGAAATTGAGTAATTCTACGCAGAAAAACCCGATAACACTGCCCGACCTGGGGGGTTACCATGATCTCTTAGAGCAGGAATGTTTTAATATTATTACAAGAGTGGGTAAGAGATGGCGCTAGAGAGCTGTCTAGTCTGTCACTTTCCCACTCTCCGAATAATATTAAAACATTCCTGCTCTAACAGATCATGGTAACCCCTCTGGAGTTCGAACACAAGACCTCACGCTCAGCAGTTGCGACCACTAGACCAACGAGGCAGCCTGTTATAATTATTCAGTTTCATAAAGAGTGATAGCACTATTATTTATTCTGTGGTGATAGCCTAGCGGTTGAACGGTCACGTTCCATGCAGGAGGGTACGAGATCGAATCCGGCCCGCAACTCTGATTTTTCATAATTTCATCTTCAGATCATAATTTGATTATCACGGAAAACATCGTGAGGAAATCTGCACTCCTGAGAGGGCTCCATAAACTTCTCGATGATGCGTGATTTCCGCCAACTCGCACCAGGCTAGCGTGGTGGACTAAGGCCTAAACCCTTCTCATTCTGAGAAGAAGCCCGTGCCCAGCAGTGGAACAGTAATGGGCTGATTATGTATGTAGTAAAAAAAAGAATCAGCAATACAAGAAATAATAATAAAGGGAAATATCAGACGACGGAGGCTTAATAACGAGTCATTTAGAATGTCAGGGGCCTAATTCTCCTAAAATAAATCACAACCGAACCAAGGCCGAACCGTTCATCCAGACAGTTCTCAATTTCAAAAGCTATCAAATTGTTTGACACAAAAAACAAAATCAACCATTTTGAAAGTTTTCGAAAACAAAAACTGACTGACGGTTGTGGTTCGATTGCGTTTGGCAACAATTTATTTTAGGAGAATTGGGCCCCAGGGTAAGGTACTTATACCTACTCAAAGGTATCCAATAAAACTCTTAGTTTTTAAATAGACTACGTAGAATTCTAACTTGTAACTGCATATCGAAAGGGAACAGACACTAGGTTACCAACTAGAATTTTCCGTTACCAGCTACATCGAATCGATTGAAAATCTAGCAGAAAATCATGCTATGATTGTATCTTTATCGGAGCATCGGATACAATCATAGATTGATAACAGCGAAATTACAAACTCCAAATTATTGAGTGCTCGTCGAACGATGGATAATTCGCATAGCAAACATCTAATTATGACCAGGAAGTTCTGCAAGGATCCTGAGCTTCAGAGCGTTGCCCTTTATCGAGTTACAGTTTCGAATTCTTCTATTTTACTGTGTTCTTAATTTGTATGTTGGTTTTTCGAGTTAGGTACCGTATCTATCTCTAATATCTGAATAGTATATACATATTGAAGTTGCTTTTCTCGTCTGTCTGATTGTCCGCTTAGTTTTTCTTAACTACTTAAATGGATTTTGATGCGGTTTTTTAATTTCTTTCGGAAGATTTTAAGCTATAAAACGTAACCGAGCGTCGCCGGGGCGGGTCGCTAGTAACTCAAATAATAAACATAGCCGAAACCGTAACCTAAAATTTAAAGTTACCTGCAAATTATTTCATAGTAAATTTTCCGGCGAGCTTGACATTCTTCTGCGAAGAGTTTATGCCAGTTAAAAGTCTTCCTTCCCATTTTAGCGTATGTATGGCACTGTAGACTTAACAAAACAACAACAGCTCATCAAAACAAGGATTAGCATCCTTACGCCAAAGCCCAGAATGGTATCAGAGTTATTAAACAAGAAAAAAAACTGCCAAGAAGGAGTGCTATTAGAAATACCATTGAGTAATTATCGACTACAGTTATCGAAATAGGTCGCACTTGAAGTTTCATTAAAATCACAAAATAAATATAGGTACTTGGGAGCAAATAAATCGAGCCACTTCTATTTTTCACGTGGGTATAATTGTTATTATTTTTGGTATTAAGGAACGGATCAATTCCAAACATATATCGCCTAAAAGGTTATTTGATAACCTTTACAATGAGGGTAGTTTTTTGTATTTTGAATTATATAATTCATGAAACCAAAACTAATAACCAGGGGCCCAATTCTCCTAAAATAAATTGTTGCCAAACGCAATCGAACCACAACCGTCAGTCAGTTTTTGTTTTCGAAAACTTTCAAAATGATTGATTTTGTTTTTTGTGTCAAACAATTTGATAGCTTTTGAAATTGAGAACTGTCTGAATGAACGGTTCGGCCTTGGTTCGGTTGTGATTTATCAAGATTTATTTTAGGAGAATTAGGCCCCAGGACACGTGAAAAAAGGAGTGGCTCGATTTCTTTGCTCCCAAGTATAGATTCAAAGGTATTTTATTTTGTCAACTAAGTGTAGGTAAGAAAAACGACGTTACAAAAAAAAATTCTTAAACTTAGTTGACTTTTTCAGGCGTTGTAAAAATAGACTTTATGCTATCTTCTTAATATTATCTAGTCATCAAAAATAAAAGATCCTTTGATCTTTAAGAAAGCCGGCTTTATATTAACCTAAACATCGTGCCTTTGATTTAGATATACTTCTATTCTGTTTAGATATAAAATACACCTAAACGCCGCGCATTAGAGTAATAACGTAATTATTTACAAGTGTTGATACTACACAGAGTATTTTGACAGGTGTTAAATCCGACTTAATTGTGACATCTGTAGAATATGAAACAATCTACGTGTGGAAAATTTTCACTGAAGGCAGCATTTTCACTGGTGCGAGAAGACTGACTCCAATGGTTTTGCGGCATAGTGACATGACTGACTACGGCTTTTTAACGAGTAACTAATATAGGTACATATCAGCTGTTAAAAATATTCCATCGGTGCGAAAAAAGTCGACATCGGAGCGATATTGGAGATATTGGATATTGGAGCTACACTAAACATTGAGTCGTACCTTAGGCCTCTTACACGCCACGTTTTTTTCAGGCGCTGTCGACGCGCGTCTCATGCAACTATAACGCGCTGCAAACGCGATGTTATCGCAACCAATTTACCTATTCACACGTTCATAAAATTGTAGTATGCAGACGACGACTTTTTCGCGAGCTGTCGACGCGCTCGTAGTGCGGAGTTACATCGATACAGACGCGCTGGTACAGCACGTCTCTTTAGCTGCAAACACATACATACAGCGCGTTTTAATCCAAGTAGAGTTGCTCACGCGCGTCTGTAGCGCGATACACGCTCCTTCGCGCGCGTGCTACACGCGTTTTACTTTGCAAGGAGAGTTGCTCACGCGCGTCTGTAGCGCGTTTCTCGTGAGTTTGCAGCGATGCAATCGCAAGTAATCTGCCTATTTCAAGTTTAGCAGCGCCGGCAACACGCGACAGCGAATCGCGCGTCGACGGCGCCTGAAAAAACGTGGTGTGTTTGAGCTCTTAGCAGCAAATATGTAGAGTAGAGCTCTTGTAGAAAAGCTCGTCTAGGGATGTGCTCCCACCATAGGTACTTATTTCTGCCTCCAAGTAGCATTGCTTTCTGGTTTGAAGGCTATGTAAGGCATGTATCGATGAAATTACAGGCACACGAAATTTTCCAACTTTATCTCTAAGGTAGGCAACGCATCATCAATACTCTTAGCGTTGTTGGTTGTAACGTAACGTAAATACAGGTCGTAAACGAATTCGTGTAATTCCTTAAAACCACACGATCTACTACTGGTGTAGTTTGGCTCTGCACGGGAATAAGCTTGATTAAAAATAATAAAATAAAATTCTTTTTTTTCATGCGGTTGTGTTAAGTGATCGTATCTAAACCACCTAATAAGGATTCAGTAAAAAAATAAGATTTCTTTTTTTGTAAAATAATTTTGTTTGAGTGAACATTTTGATGCCTCGCATAAATTAATGAACGCACGGCGACGCAGCTGGAGGGCACGACTAACGCGATATCGCTCTTTGCATTCAGTTATTCAGAGGCTCTAAAATGACTCAGGAATAGAAAACCAAGATTAAATTTAGAGTATTTTTTTACATCGTTTAAAAAAATACCCATTTAGGAATTACACGAATTCGTTTACAACCTGTATAGGCGGCGGTAACCACTTTCCATTAGGTGGGCCATTGCGTCTCGGCTTGTTTGCCAAACAAAATACTACCACGGAATAAACCTAGTCAACTTCATTTTCAGCCCCTAGGGTTCAATTTATTTATTTTATTTATTTATGAATAAATGAAATAAATAATTAGGTATAGTTATAGTTTATTTACAATCTATGAAATATGGGAGTTCTTCTTAAAGATCTATCAATTCTCTTTCCATACTACTTATGTGTTACTGGAATTTTGTGGCTATACCTATCTAAAATATGTTTGGAACGTTAATGACTTCTCGATAAAGGTTCCAATTGATCCTTCAAATAACTTTCCACAATTTGGCAAGCGGCCTACGGTTATCAGACTTACTGACTGTTTGGAATGACGCATGCAAGGCGGAAGCTGATATTCTGCTGATATTCTATCAAAAAACATACTTACCAACGTAAATATCTAACATTAGTTAATAAATAGAACAATTTCATTACAGATTATGTTCATTACATATGACTACAGTTACAGATAGCCCGTCCTCTGTGGAATGTAGAAGAAATCGTAAAAGTCCCGAACACACGCGAAGCACTTGCTTCGGAATAGTTTCGTAGATGTCTAAATAAGGCGAACGCTTCCATTTTGTGGATATTTTACACAATCCTATATTTACTTCACAATTGGGGTCCGGATTTATTAGGTACATAAAATAAGTTTTGTATCTAGTTTCTGCACGAATTACCAGTTGTGGTCTACAAACAGTTTATAGCTGGAAAATACAATTTTTATTTCCCATATTTCATCACAGTTATATGAAAACTCCATTACTTACGTTTAATTTAAAAATAAATTTATATTTAACGTATAGTAGTAGCACATAATATTTTGTGTATTCAGATTATTTAGGTATTCATCCAATGATTATTTTCGCATTAAAAGTCCAAAAATACATACCTATGAATACAGTTTTGTGAATTTTAAGTGCATAATTATTTATCTGGGCCCTATATTCCCAAAAAAATCTAATTAGGTTTTCAATGCTGCTCTCATCACCCTGCCTAATTCCATAGCCACAACTTATGACCGCCTCAAAATGAAATAGGGTGATAGTTTTGCATTAGGGCAAATAATATTTCGCTTAGATACATACTCGTAGACGATACTATACTATCTACGACGAGGTACGAGTGGGACCCTCAAAACGGGGTGAGTGGTACATTTTACTAAAAGGGGCGAAATCTAAGGGTCAAATGGTGCGTAGGTACACCAGTGACAAAGTGAGCACCTTCTCGCGTTTCGGTATGAACTATTCTCGTATAGTGATGAAAAGATTAGCAAGTCGGCAAGGTTGGTAGCGAGGCTGTTACGTAGCGCCGGACGTACTTGAGTATCGTCACTCGTGGAGACTCTTTTAACACATTCAAGTCCACCACACTTTTCATAGGGCTCATTACGCCATCCCGCCATACATACTGCTAGTGGACCTTCCAAGAGGGTCCTCGGCATTACATTTGCGCTAAGAGTGAACGCTCGAGGAGGGTTCCTGGCATTTGGTTAAAAACCTTGAAAAATATGCTACTACGTCGTAAAGTAGGTGTTTGCTTGTTTCATGACGGTAAATTTTCCAAGAAAAACCCGTAATTAAAAAGAGCCCTCCACGAGGGCACCCGGCATGGCAAATGCGACTTCAGGGTGCCCTTCTAGAGGGCACCCTTCACTGAACGTGTTAATACTAGTGGAGGCTCTTTTAACCGTGGACAGCTGAACCTGTTTGACTAACTGGTGATCAGCCTTAGACCATTTATTTCTTACGTGTAAAGCTATATCTATACATATAAAAGGAGAAGCTGACTGATTGACTGACTGATCTATCAACGCACAGCCTAAACCGCTGGGGTTAGAAAGTTGAAATTTTGACAGTAGGTTCCTTTTGTAACGTAGGCATCCACTAAGAAGGGATTTTTCGAAATTCAACCCCTAAGGGAGTTAAATAGGGGATGAAAGTTTGTATGGAAAATCGTCACTTAACGGGTTCAAAATTTCACGCAAGCGAAGCTGCGGGAGAAAGCTAGTCTACAAATATGTTTAATAGCTGCTATTGCTGGTACTCATTCTCTTTTTAAAACCAATGACCGCAATAATTAACGTGAGTTCGATTTTTCCAAGTCAACTTCATTTTCTAGTTCAGAATATGCTAATATATTCATATCCAAAACATTCAGAATTATTTCTATGGTAGGCAATTATTTCTAGAAAGAGTCTGATAACGTGAAAACTAAAAACTTTTAGAAAATCTAAAGAGAAAACTTTTAACTCTACCTATTGAAGAAATTGGGAACTACTAAATTATTTTTGTTATCGATGATTCATGGTAATTAATAGTGCATTATTTGACATACTTATATAACTACATAGGTAGGTGCGTAGTAAAGTTAATAACTACATAAGTTACACCTATATCTATATAATGTAAAATAAGTCGTAATAGTCTGCTTCGTCTACAATTTTGCAGGTGTAAGGCGAATTAATGTCGCCGCAAAATAATTTAATGTTTCCATAAATTACGTTACTTGAACACCTGAGCTGAACAATCTATTGATATTGCTAATAGTTTGATTTTACAACAATATCATATTACATGCCGACTCCTCAACATTATAAAATTAATTTAAATTAATTATATATAATCAAGGAGCCGTTTCCATGTTAACTTTAAAGGCTAAAGTTGAAGTCGGCGGGGGGCGCAGCCTGGGGCTGCGGAGCATCTATAATTGATAAAATTCTCAACACACCACTCAATTTCTTCTCGACATTTTACTATTTCGAGAAGTGACTCATATTTTCTGTATAATTTTTTAATATTATTTATTTCATTGATGATGCCGTATGTTTACACTCCTTTCTGTTACCTACTTATTATACGCCTATAAATAGACAAGTGATTTATCTAATGAGATACTACATACTGCCTGTTATTTTATTACTGTTCGAGACCCACCTTCGTAAATAGGAATAAATTATTTTATTTGGCATTTATTGAATGACACATAAAGCATAAACTATAGAAATATCAATTTCTGGTTATAATTAATTGAGCAGTTTGATGGTATAATTATTTTCCGTTACCATCTGAGCCTGTTTTATTCAATGTATTAAACGTTTTAGATAGGTAGGTATCCTCTGTAGTATGTGTAGATATGTATAACAAATATCTACTAAAAAAAGAGAGATTGTACCGATGGTTTAGTCCCATCTCTTCCCCTATTACGTTTCTTAGACATGAGAATTTTTTGTAGTTATAAACGCACAGGGGAAGAGATGGGACTAAACCGTACCGCTACGCATTGCTCATTAACTAAGGGGTTGTTTCACCAACCTATCATTAACTGTTCATTAAGCTAATTCAGTCTTTAAACTTTTCAATAGCTAATATTTGCATTTCACCTTCATATCAATAGTGATAATGACAAGAATAATGAACACATAAATGTCATATTTGCAGGTCACATTTAGCTTAACTAGTCAATAGTTACGGACTATTTATTGATAGGTTGGTGAAAGAGCCCCTTAAGTGTTAAGTATCACCGAAAAATTAGAGCGTGTACCTAATTAGTCATCAGACGGGCAGCGTCATTAAGTAAACAAAAAACGTCCCGACAAAATTCACATAATGTGCGTCAAAGTTAGATAAAACGGCAAATAGAACCTGAGTGGTCCATTGTTCACATTTAGTGGACCACCGAGCGATACGCGGCGGCATCCACGCAAAAACAGCTCTGAAATATCGGCATCGGAAAAAGGATACGAAAAACAACATATTTCGCCATTGAGGTAGGCAGCCGAGGAATTCGTCAAAGTATTTTATCTTGGGCTTTCACAGTTCGATGGCGGTCAGTGTTAAATTATTGCCGAGACAAAGTTATCGACGTAATGTGAGACCCTTTGGACTTATTTTTCTTTATGCCGTCAAGACCTGTGTCGTTCGGAGAAACGTTTTCGCTAAAGCTCTATTTTAAAGTTCTTTATTAAGTAGCAATCTTAAGCGTTATTTGTTAAGTGAAAGTACCGTAATCGTCTTTCTGAATACTAAGATAAAAATGACCGATACCAATGTTATACAAAGATAAAAAGATCCCAAAATAAAACAGTCACTGATAATAGCGTCACTCCTAGGAAATGTATGACAGTGTACCTACTGTATAGCAAACAATATGGGAACTGTTATCAGTGAAATCGTTTGATAACTGTAAATATGACTGTAGATATCATGAACAATATTAGCGCCAAGTAAAATAAAAGCTAGAGACACCTCAGCTGTCTGGTGCTTCTGTAGAGCTAACTAAAAAGGCGGTAATGTGAGTTTAACAGTCTCTATATGTACGTATGGATGTTCGATTGTAGCTCAAAAACTACTGATCCGATTTTTACAAATAAAGTGTTTGAATAAAAGAATAGATGATCCCAATATTCAATACGTAGAAAATTTCTTCTTAGTTCTTGTAAGTACTTTCCAAGAGAAATGACTTGTATTAGACTACCTACTATAATAATATCCCACTTACATTATTAAGGGTGCCTTTCCACCAGAGATGTGCTTGCAGCTATGCTGCGAGAATGTAAAAGCTAAGCTACGAAACTATGTGACCGTTTCCACTGATGCTAAGCTATGTAGCGGAGCGAATAAGATGTGCTATGAAACGCGCGCCTACTGTAGGTACACTGCTCTACACATCACTCGCGACCATCCATAGCACGCATCCATAGCTCGCATCCATAGCACGCATCCACAGCATGCATCCTTCCATATAAAAAACATAGCTTAGTTGAATCAGTTTTCACCAGTGCTATGCTATGTGGACCAATGAATATGATTGGTGGATATTAAACGCATCCATAGCAACGTTGCATAGCACATCTCTGGTGGAAAGGCACCCTAAGACATACGGAGGGGGACTTTATTTTATAATACTTAACTTTGGTAAGTATCTTAACTACCTTATATCCTATAACTTTGGATATTTAAACATGCTGCGTGACGACTTCATGAATCTGGGAGTTTCGAGGGTAGATTGTACTCTATAGTATACTTTTCATCTTAAAAAGCTGAGAATATTTTACACGAGCACAAATTGTTAGGTTTGTTGGGGCAATTCTGGATATAGGGTAAATTCGTTCAAATGAATTTGCCGCAGAATGAGACATAAAAATATTACGACGCGGACTGAATTGAGTGCAGAAAAATGGAGTTGCACTCTATTCTTGCCAACAATTAAAAATGTCTTCACATTCTGCGGTAGGTAAATCCATTTAACCGAATTTACCCTATATCCGGATTTGCTTCAACGCACTATGTCATTTTATAAGGCATATATAATAAATAGTAGGGTATGTAAATCATCATCATCTCCTTGCCCTTATCCGACGCTAGGTGGTGTCGGCACAACATGTATTTCTCTTCCATTCTCCTCTATCAGCCGTCATCTCAGTACTCACTTCTTTCTCACCCATATTATCTTTCACACAATCCATCCATTTTTCTTTGGCCTATCTCTACTTGTATAATCATCCACATTCATATTTAACACTCTTCTGGTATCATGACTTTCTTCCCTCCGCATAACATGTCCATACCATGCTAACCTATAAATATCTATCTATAAATTGTACGTATAGACTCTACGAGATCGTTACTTATCTACGTCGTAGCGTAAAAAGATAAATGACTACTTAGTTAAGACAACCATATTTTGATATAACATGACTTATGCGCTAAAAATAACGTAGTTTAGCTGTTGATTAAAATTGAAAGTTTCCGCATCGGACTTTCTCTACAGTAAACAGTAATAAGTGTTAAGGTTACGTAGGCACGTGTATCGAAGTTTTAATGGATTCAAGTTCGAAACGCTTCGATATGGACGCATTAGGTATTCCTAAAGATAACCAGATATTACCAGGCGCAATCAAAAACCAATCATGTCTTTATTACTTAGACGGGAACATGACTTGGCTGGTCTGTACGTCAGTAGGAATGTGTGGGCACGTAGGTAGGTGCGCGTACACATGTGTGAGGAGGGAGCTCGGGCTGCCAGGTGGGCCCCCATTAGCAGCGGCGAGCCTCGAGCGGCCGCTCTTCATCTTTATGATAATTATTTTCTGTTTGTTTTCGTCGAAGAATCGGCCCGCCTCGCCGGCGAACGCTTCTCAGAACCAACTTCCATTGTGGTAAATTAAAGCCGCCCGGACCCCTGCCACGACGAGAGATAATTCGACAGGATGCCGCATATTATTAATTGCACTATGACTTGTGGAAATGGAGCTTTGAGTTTAGTGAGTCATTCATTCCGGTGGATCCGACGTTACCCTCTCGCGTGGGAACGCATAACGTACCAGAGTTACACCCGCGTTAACGACCTTTTAACTTCACTTGAAAACTGTCCATTTAATTTCCAAACTGTCCAATTTTCATACGTTTTTTTGTTTAATTGAATTCTGTTTCTGAAATGGTCCATAGCCCCGTTTACAGTCGCGTACACCGCGAATCAATTAAGCTCTGTTGAGGTAAAGCGATAAATTTCCAATTAACTGCATCGCAAGCACCAAGTGGTACTGAGCGATCAGTTCGTTAACTAGAGTTTAACAAGGTAATAAATAGAGGGTTCGAGGCAGACACCGGTGACCAATAAAAAGAGAACCGTAAATAAGCCGAATGCCTGCAATAAAAAAAGGGAACCTCGTAATGTTTACAATCTTGTGGCTTTATTCACTTTGTGTTCCAATTTCATGCTAAATCGAGCGGATAAAATCCTCCTTTATCAGGCAGACTCACCGTCTCGACGGAGTCCGCGCCTCCTCCCCGTCCCGGCCCGCGCGGGCGGCGGGTCGCGGCGATCCGTCTGTGCCTGGGCAGCCGCCCCGCGCCTTGAGCCGCCATTAAATACAAATCTAACATCAACCCTGAATGAAGCCTAATAACTTGAAAGGATCAATTTATGATAATTCAATTTGTGAGAGAACGAATGAAATATTTTATGTGGTACTATAAATTGTATAAACCTTTTAACGCGCTATGGATAGAAAGCTTTTACGACTTTATTTTATTCTGTACAGATAAAAATGTACTCATATTTGGATGGCGTAGTTTTATATAAAGATATTATTTAATTTAGCCGCATATTTTGTTTCTTTATGAGGTCTGTAACATAAAAGATAAAACTAAAACTGTTTTTCAGTTTTACCTGAAAGAATGTAGAGTTATTTTTTTCAGGAATCGTATTACAATCCTATTGTAATTCCGCAGATATAGAGGTATTTAGTAGAGTAGTATTCACTTCGTCAATTTTGTTAGAGACAGATATTACCTACATATATCTATCATAATTCCTATACAAATATATCACGACGTTGGACCATATTAGAAAGAATATAATTATAATAAAATTAATTATAGGAACTCTTCTATTAAGAGAGGTGAAATAATTTCTTCCCAGAACTTTTGTCTTGTAATTTTGCGTCATTTGCCAAACATTAAAAACTACAGTGGTCGTAATAAATATTTTTTATGTTTCAATAATAAAAAGTATTACAAGAAAAGATATCAATGGCGACTGGAATCGGACATAGCTCTGAGAAATTCTCATTAGTGCATTGCGATGAGGCCTAAGAGACCATTCATACAGGAAAATTTATCTTATTGATCAGATTTATTTTTAGAACTCTGACAATAAAAAATCTTTAAAAGATTACAAATAAATGTAAAATTAATACAGAATTTAAAAAATGTGGGTTATTATTGAACACACTATCCTCAGTTTTATGCGAGAGCAATGGAAGAACTAAGTTATTCAGCGTACCTAATATATTTTCGAGTATTGTCATTTTTTCATTGCGAGTCCCATACTCGCGTGAAGTGCGCATGATTCTCAAGAGTGCATTGGTTAGGAGGCTCGACGGGTTATTAATTTTATGGTGTCGATGGCCGCACGCACCTGGCTGCAGCGGTCACTGCCGCTGCGCCAGCGCATTCCCCACTCCCCCCACGCCGGGATCAATCACGTAAGTACCTGTACACATGGGTTGCTACTGTCATATACAGAAACTTCAGATAATTATATTAATTAAATAGGACAATTATAAGATAGAGATGTCTTGACTTAAATGATTTAATTATGGTCTTTTTGTTTTTTTATCACTACCTTTTTGCCATGTGCTTACAATGTGCATAGATGAAATCCTTTACCATAACAATCCAATCAGTTAATAGGTATCTAAAAATAGTTAACAATAGCAGTTTATCTGTAAACCGAGGTATTAGATATGTGATGTGGACAGCATTCCCCTCCTAATCGAACTGGTTGGAAGCAGTGCGCATGCATTACAATGTAAATGGCACATTCGTCTACAGGTGCCGTAGAGAACCTGAATTGTGCGCTGTACCACGCGTGGCATTTGAATAACACATTTCGTGTGTCACATATCCATTGCCGTACGAAGTCGGCGGTGTAACATAGCCCGCCAGTGTTTCGGCGTTATGTAATTGCCATTCAAAATGTGTCGCGGCGTAGTGAGAGATTTTGACATGTTTTGGTGAAGGTCACAGGTGTAAGTAGTACGAGACACGCGGGCGACAGCGTTGCTCAGACGATGTGGAAATGCAACTGATACTATTAAGTATATATCGATACGTGTGGAATATATGTAGGAGATTTTTATACTAACTGACTAACAGTCTATGGGTTTGATTTTAGAATAGTGTCTGGGACCTTTTACTAGTCTGTTTAGGGTCAACAAGCCCGAAGTTCTTTGCCCAAAGCGTCAGCTTCAGCTCATTTCTGATTTATGATAATCAGCCAGTTAGAAAATAAAGTAAGCACTTAATTACAGTGAGTGTGGGTTTTCACGAATAGCAACAGACATTAAAACAGATTCAGGGAACAATTGGTAGCAATATACAAGTATTATTTAGTCGTAAATTAAAATTAAATACGCGTCAAAATTAATGGAAAAACTTAGGTAAGCTTTCTTGCTTTTCTTGACGTACAATTGGCAATAAATGGTTCAAACGAGAACTCCTTACAAAGTTTATGAATTATTCATTACTTCTTATATCTGAATTATTCTTACTCCTGAAAGTTATCATTAATATCTTCATTCAAGAAACTAGAAATTTATTTAAGTACCCGAGCATTTTCTCGACATCAATAAAATGTCGTACACGCAGTCACGGGTAAAGATATTTTAATTGCTCCATTACTTTCCGACATTATTTCAAATAATGGAATTAGTTAGCAATCAAACTTTATAATTTCTACAAATGGGACATTTTATTTGTTAGAAAAAGAGCTTGCCAGCTAAAGTTTTAATACTCAAAGAATTTATAACAATGAAAAAATATATCGAAATATTCTAATATTTCGTGTGTGTTCTGTCACGATATTATGCATATAAGAATCTATACCGTCTGTCTCGGTCACCGGGCCCTGACTCCCATAACATAAAAATCATAATAATGTTCAAAGCTTACGAGTCGAGGCGCAGATGAAAAACAAAACAAAGGCAATAATCATTTAGTGAAGGCACAAATTCCTACAGAATCACAGCCCGCTGATAGGCTGCTGTGAAGTGTACTCCGCGTAAGCAAGTGGCATTCGATACTGGATTATATAACAGAAATTCAAATAAATCCCTACAAATATTGTAAATGCGAAAGTAACTCTGTCTGTGTGTCTGTTACGATTTCACGACTAAACCGCTGAACCGATTTTGATGAAACTTGGTACAGAGATAGTCCGGAACCCGGAGAAGAACATAGGTAGGTACTTTTATCCCGAAAACCGCAAAATATCTACGCGATAAACGACGCGAGCGAAGCTGCGGGTGACCTCTAGTCTATATATATATGTAAACGAATTCGTGTAATTCCTTCAAACCACATGATCTATTAATGGTATAGATGAACGCTGCACGGGTTTTTTTTTTTTTTTTTAAAGAAAACATTGCCCCACACTAAGATTTCTCTTGTATCGTGGGTGCGTTTACAGACACAAATATCACAAACAAACGCCCAGACCCGAAACAACCATCTGTAGGCCATACAAATTTTTGTTCCGTGTGGGAATCGAACCCACGACCCGTAGCGCAGCAGCCAATCGCTTAGCCACTGCACCAAACGTGTCGTTAATTTAGATTGAATAAAAAGAAAAATAAACTTTTTACCAAATATTTTTTTATGTGATAGAAAATTTAGATGCCATGCATAAATGAATGAAAGCATGGCGACACAACTGACGGGCACGACTAGCGCGATATCGCTCTACGCAGTCAGTTATCTTGGGACGCTAAAATTACTCAGATAAAGAATACCATGGTGCAATTTTTGAAATTTTTTTTTTGTCAATCAGTGTCTCCAGTAGATCACGCGCTTTGAAGGAATTACACGAATTTGTTAACACCATGTATATATAGGCAGAGACAATAGTTAAGTACCATAATTTTCTCTATTGTTTGTAAATGTTTTTTTTTTTAATTTGATTTTTTAGCTATTGAAGACCTGTCAGTGTAGTAGTAGAGTTTTCAATAAGAACATTTTGAAAATGAAATCGTAAGAAATGATTTAGTAGATTTTCGATCACTGTGGGCGAACACTAGTCAATCAATAATTAAGGCTTCGTCCATACTGACCCCTATAAGAAATACAGTTGATAGAATTTAAATCAGAGGCAGGTTACCTGCAGGTTTATTGACTGGCTCACCAGCAGATATTGGTAAAATTACAAAATTATGAGCGACCTTTTCAATCAAGAATATCAATTAACATATTTTTAGCTACTCTTAGCCTTTCCATCAGAGATGTGCTATGCAGCTATGCTGCGAGAATGTTATAGCTAAGCTACGAAACTATTTGAACGTTTCCACTAATGCTAAGCTATGTAGCGGAGCGAGTAAGATGTGCTATGAAAAAAATTCGGTGACAAACACGTGCCTACTGTAGGTACACTGCTCTGCACATAGCTACACCACTCGCGACCATCCATAGCACGCATCCACAGCACGCATTCTTCCATATAAAAAACGTAGCTTAGTTGAATCAGTTTCCACCAGTGCTATGCTATGTGAACCAATGAATATGATTGGTGGATATCAAACGCATCCATAGCAACGTTGCATAGCACATCTCTAGTGGAAAAGCAGCCTTATACTAGTTGTTAGTTAATACAAATTTTGCGGAGTGATTCGAAACGTCACTAGGACTTTTATCACGGGAATGACCAAACCACTTAAAAAACAATTGAATATGAATCTATACCGGTCGCTTCCCTCGTTCGTTTAGGCCGTGGCCCCATGTCTACGGTGCGGCGCCGGCCGCCGTGTGACGACGCGGCGCCGCGCCGCGTACGGTGCCGCGTACAGCGACTCGGCGCCGTGTACGGCGCCGTGTAGGTTGCACCGTACGAACGTGGCTGGCGTGAATATGACATGTCTAAAATTGCAATATTTCAGGGCGGCCATTTTAAAGTTTTGACCTCTTCTGGTAAATCGGTAAATTACTTTAACGTATGTATATTAGTTGTTTTAAAATATACAGGATGTTAACGAATTTGTGTAATTCCTTAAAACCATATGATCTGCTACTGGTGTAGATTGTCCCGGCATGGAAATTAGGCAGATTTAAAAAAAAAACTTTTTTTTTCATGCGGTAGGTACCTATGGCTAAGTGATCGAATCTAAACCACAGGATTCAGTAAAATACAAATGTAAATGACGTCAACGTCAAAATCCAAGATGGCGGCATATTTTATAAAATTTCACAGCCGCCATCTTGGATTTTGACGTTAACGTCATTTACATTTGTATTTTACTGAATCCTGTGGTTTAGATTCGATCACTTAGCACCGCATGAACCGCATGAAGAAATGATAGGTACCGCATGAAAAAAAAGTTTTTTTTTTTAAATCTGCCTAATTTACATGCCGGGACAATCTACTTATACCAGTAGTAGATCATATGGTTTTAAGGAATTACACGAATTCGTTAACATTCTGTATATTTTAAAACAACTAAAATACATACGTTAAACTAATTTACCGATTTATCAGAAGAGGTCAAAACTTTAAAATGGTCGCCCTGAAAAATTGCAATTTTAGACATGTCATATTTACGCCAGCCACGGAATTAACGTGCGGTGCACCGTACACGGCGCCGTGCCCGGCGCCGCGCCGTTTTACGGCGGACGGCGCCGCACTGTAGACATGGGGCCACGGTCTTACACCAAAAAACAAGTTGTGATACAAGTTGTAAACAAAGTAACGAACATGTACAAAACTGTTATCTACTTGTTTTAAAGATCTACATACAAGTTTGCTACTCGTCGGTAGACTTTCTATGCAGTTATTGTTTTTGATAAAGTTTACTGATACATGTAGAATACATGTTTTATATCTTGGTGTAAACAAGACGTATCTCTCATTTACAAACGAAAAAGCTATAATCTGTAAATACAAGACAAATCTTGAGGATTTTGAAGCTCTGGGTTGGATTTGTAGGTCAACCAAAAAGTAAATTAGATTGTTTTGGTAGTCAAATACTCAGACACATTTAAACACAAACAAATTAAAGACAAAATTTTATTTTCATTGTTTGTTGTTGGGATTCAAAGTGAAAAGACTTTCACCGTATAAATGCAAAACGATTGAAGCTACTGTCGGCGAGGCCTAAGCTGAGCTTTGCATTTGTGTGAGAATGAATGCAGACGCGTCCTTTGCTTGGTTTAAACCGGTTTACACTGCTTTTTGGCAATCGATTCTGTGTGCACTCACACAAATGCAAAGCTCAGCTTACGCCTCGCCAGTTGTACGAAGTCGATCATAGCACTAGGTATGTGAAGCATTTCTTACACCAATCTTCCTGGGATAATACCTAGTTCTGGTAAATTGTTAAACACATTTATTTGTTCAAATTAATTAAATATGGCATATATGGCATACACTTAATACTTATCTATTAGCTTAGTATCAAACTCAATTCGTGTAACGGGAGTGATCGCGTGTGTAAGCTCGGTCCCAGCTGGAACCGCGTTCTTACCCACGCTGCGCCTGCGCCGGCTTTACCAACTGTTTATAATCATTATGACGGCAAATAGATAGCTCACTAATTACTTTATTTAAAATTACCTCACAGAATAGAGCTGTGTAGGATGTTTAACATAGAAATGGTTCATACGATACATTTTGATTCAGTACTATAGATACGGTCGTCTCAGACGCTACGTGTCATTATCACTATAAATCTTATCGGGAATTATTATAAATGAGATCGAAGCCGTATGCTTAAGTTTGCCTGTCTGGGGGGCTAATCACGCCGCGTTTGATGCAACATATTTCGTTTCATACTCGTAATCATAATTGCAAGTGGGCTGCACATCCAGTCGGCAGTTGTCACGCAGTTGCACTGACTACATCCTAATTGCCTTCAAGCTGCATTTGGCAGTTGCATAGTTTACAGTTGCGACTGGTTGTGCAGTTATAATTATGAATATAAAACGATATGTGTTTCACCATACGCGGCGTTATTAGCCCCCCAGATGATTAAACCAAAGGCTCTGGAAATCGTCAAAGTCCAGAGGTAATCATTAAAATTCAGTATCTCTTTCACGTTTTTTATCTAATATGGGAAATGGAAAATCTTTACAAACATCTCATCATCATCATCATTCAGCTGACAGACGTCCACTGCTAGACATAGGCCTCCCCCAAACCATGTTGGGGGGTTTGCCATAATCGCTACGCTTGGCAGGCGGCTTGGCGATCGGGGTATGGTTGTTAAAGTACTCAGAGAACGCTGCTGCCCATCCTCTAGTGAATCCCTTAGTCGCCTTTTACGACACCCATGGGAAGAGATGGGGTAGTGCTATTCTTTACGTCCGGCACCACACGGAGCTCCACAGCTTAAGGTATAAGTAGGTAACCGTATAAGGTATAATGGGCTGGTATCCGCAACTCCAGGTCTGAGCGCGTATTTTGCGTGATGGGTGGTAAGTATAGTTACTCGATCCACCCCAACTCCTCGAAGAAGGCCAGCACACCCTAGATGTCACTGGTGATCTCTCGGAGAGTACCTGGGTTTCCGAAGTACTTGGCCCTGTATGTGGCGACCGCAGGGCAGTTTAGTAGCACGTGGGCTGCCGTCTCGTCCTCCTCCATGCATGCTCTGCACAGTGGGCTGTCTGTAACTCCAATGACAAAGAGGTGTTTGTTAAAAGAACCATGGATGGCTGCTGTGACTGTACGCAGTTGTAGCTTTGACAGCCGGAGGGCTTTTTTAGTGAGGCGACCGTCAATGGCGGGAAGCGCCTCCTTGGCCTGCCGGCACTCGCCATGGTTTATCCATAACTAGTTGTGTTGGTCTCTGGTGCGTTTTCTTACCAAGGTGCGTAGGTATCCGAAGGGGAGTGGTACTATGGGTTCGGGACCCACCGCATCCCTGCTCGATCCCCTTCTGGCGAGCTCATCTGCTGCATCATTGCCTCGGGAACCGCTGTGTCCTTTGATCCATGGAATGGTTATATTATTGAGGTTACCCACCTGGTTCAGAGTTTGGTGACACTCGTGTACCAGCACAGAATTAACTGTGTGGCTGCTTAGTGCTTGCTTAGCTCCACAGCTTACAAACATATAGTTTATTTTTATAACACTGGACTTAGTTTCAAAGACATATTTAAACATGAGTCATTGTTAAGTTAAAGCTATATTTAGGTGTAGAAAGCGATGCCTTCAGGGGCGAGCCAAGTGGGCACAGGTCCAGGATATTATGCGAGTTGCAGTCAGACGTGCTTATCACATGTGACAAGATTGAACACTGACATACATAATCAAATAGTCACAATTTAGTATTTTGTTAAGGTCTGCAGGCTTATCACGTATTATATTTACAGTGACAAGACATATGTCCGGAATTTTCTTGATTTTTATCTGAAATTGATTTAAGGGGATAATGGCTTTTGGCTAAACAGCAGTGCCGTTCGGTCGATCTGCGAAGTAAAGCTGCGCTTGACGCGGGTAGTCCGTCGATGGTCCAGGGGGCCTACTCCCTAAGCCCGTCAACGAAGTTAGTCGCCCGTCCGAAAGTAGCCCGAAACGTAGGAGTGAACAAAACAAGTGTCAAGTTCAACTTATCGGACGGGCAGAAACACATCGGTAGTAGGGACAACTGTCAAATCGTGTTGTTATTCATTCTTAGTTCGGGCCACGAAATAATCGTATGTCCGTAGGTGATAGGGAGTAGGAAACGCTCGTAACTAAGGCCGAAACGACGGACTTCGTGCTTAGGGAGTAGACCCCCTGGTTATGATACAAATACACAGTCGTTACGGGTAATTAGACTAACCTTATTAGGCTAACCTTAAGGATGATGATATTAATATATGTAGATAGATGGCAGTCCTTCACTGTAAAATATATGATTATTCGCATCTTATTTGATAAACCCAATACGGTTGGGAGAAAGCTAGGCTGAGGATGATGTTTGAAAGATTTGACAGAATTTGTGACGCATGCCTTTCCACGATAAGGGTATGTTAGGCTGTCTGTCTGGTCGTGGCTCGGGATCTCGAACTTCTCCGAGTTAACTACAATCTACAATACGGCCGATGTATCTTGGCGAGTCTGAAGTTAGCTGATTAGCTGCGCAGTAGACAATTCCGTTTCTAAAAGATTCATTGCGCAGCCAAACAACAAAAATAATAACATATTAATAATTAGAAAAATTTGGATAAGTTTGTTCTTTAGTAAAAAACTTAATAGCATCAGAAAAAGGCTGTAAAATACCCATAAACACCACCTTATTAGGACCTTTACGAATCTGAATATAACCTAATACTTTACTTTCTCAGACTCGCCAAGAGACGTCGGCCGTATTGTACTTAAAGCCTCCTTGATATATGAGATGTTTTATACAATTCATATTAAATTTCTTATTTAATAGACAATAAGAGCAAATTACGTCGTCTCGAAAACAAAAATATCAAAAAGTAAAAAAAAAAACATCTACCTACATAAACAAAGGAGAGCGACGAACGTTTTAGCACCTCCATAAAAACTGAAGCGAACTATGGTCAATAAATTAATAAGTCATCGTCAAATGCCTCCAATTACTGCACAATATAAAGCGGAGTCAAGCAGGTAAACAAAATAGAGCTGTTATAAATTTTACAAGAGCAGTTGAGTGGGCACGCCACACTGCCTCTCGACCGCATTATGCAGTTTTTTTCATAAACTTTTTGCTCGCTGGCATTCGCTTTGTGAGCTTACTTCCGTCGGTACATTTTTTTATGGTGGCGCTAAGTTTTGAACACAAAAGATTTAATATGAGAGCCAAAATAGTGCGCCTTACACCCCGGACAGACTGTCTCTAAAATAAGAACATTCTGAACAATGCGTCACCCAATAGGTATGCCGTCAATATATTTATTGTGTAAACGCAAATTTTAATCGATGTGCACACAAGATTAAGCTTGTTTACATTATTTTTAAATGGGTTTACTTAATAATTAGGTATCTTGTTTACCGTGTAGTGTAAAGTTTATTCATCGGTCAACTTTGTTTTATGACATGTGTATGTAAATAAGAAAATTTTAAATCATTTGTTAATCGATATTATTGTAATTGTTCTATTTGGAATTTATTATTTTGATAGTATGTTGATATTTAAAGATCAAATCGAGGGACTAGTGGCTAATTAACAATCGCGCAGAATATACGATTTGCAAGGTTAAGCTGCGGTTATTTCGTGGATGGGTGACCGTTCGTTACACATAGAGACCCCTCCGTGCCTCGGAGAGCATGTTAAGCCCGGGTGTCATATGAATATGTATCTTGCTTATCGGCAACGATGCACTGGTCAACTCAAAGCTCCAGAGCCTTGAACATCGACGCCGAGTTGCCAGCCTGTCGGTTTTTTATCAGTTACACTTCGGGGAGTGTACGATGGAACTGCTTAATTTGATTCCGCCTGGCCCTTTGCATCATCGGACTACAAAACGTACGGCAATGCGCCAACGGTACATTGTGGACATCCCACTCATACGTACAAAGCGTTTTGCGAACACTTTCATTGTTCGCACAGCTAAGGAGTGGAATTTCCTGCCGGAGTATGTTCCTGATAGCTAAAACCTTGGGGTCTTTAAGTCAAGAGTGAATAGGTTACTTCTAGGCAAGCGTGCTTTACCGTCGACCACATCATGCTTACCATCTGGCGAGATAGTGGTCAATTATTCTATTGGACTGCTGTAGGTCGTCCTAGGGGACGGTTTCTACGTAACCGGGCAGTTATCGGCGAGACCTGAAGGGTCTCCAGCCAATGGGGGGGGGAAGTAAAATACTTAACCTAAGCTAACTACTTGTACTACACTAACATCATGACTACCTGCAACAACAGCACTAAGGGCGACCCCTAGTGGGACTCGGACCTCGGCTTAGGGCGTTGCTGGCGTGGACATAGGGGGGGGGGGGGGGGAGACAGCTTGATGAGGGCTGAATTATCGGTGTGAAGATAGTGGTCAAACGCGAGCCTATAGTTAAATACAAAAAACTATGACTCTCGTAACGGGAAGTCAGACGCCCGAAAGTCTGATAACCGGTCTAACCTTAGGATATCGGCATTGCCCAGTAACTGGGTCGCGAAGGTCTGATGGCAATCGCTCCGTGTAAAATACTCATATTCAGCCGTACCTGGTCACCAACATAGTCGGGGAAACGCTGGGCAGAACACATATTAATAGGACGTAGTTACACGAAAAGGATCCAATCCACACAAAGTCACTTTAGAGATATTGACGTTTGAAGTTTGGAAAATGTTTGACGTACCATACATGTGGGTTGGTTCTGAGGTTGATAAAAAGTGCTAAAAAGTTGTTTTTGCTTGGATCTTTTTTGCTGGCCGATAATATCGATATTTAGCATCAGTTTGGTGCACTTATCTCATTTTTGACCATTTTGTGGATTGGATCCTTTTCGTGTAACTACGTCCTAATTGACCAAACAACGTAGGACTGGATGCAAAATATTTCCGCCTTGTCAATGCACACATGAGTGAAATTGTCACGTGAACTATGATGTCATCGTCAGAAATGTAACAGGACAAGTATCGAACAATGTAGTGCAACACAAAAGGGTACCGTACACCGCATACTTCACAAAATGCGTGTTTGCGTTATCTTAAAACTTTGTGGCACGTCTTTTGTGTACCTGTTGACTTTCCCTTAGCACCGCTGTCAATTTTTTTCACAGCGGTGTAATGTCGCACTGTTTGTATTCGTCCGAGCGTTAGATAATCACTATTGTCCTGTAAGCGCCAGCGGCATCGCAGACAAGCTTCTGTACTTAGAACTATTTGCTTTTATCTTTAGTCAAGCCAATTGTTTAACTTTCAACGTTTAGGTCTAAAATAGTAGGCTTAAAATTAAGTAATTTACTGTAAGAGGGCGGTGTTACTGTCTTTTTATTTTGTGTACAATTGATGTTCTCGTAACGTTATCGAGTTATTAGTACAATGTTACGAAATAGCGGTTTACGTAGCATGATTCATGTTCTCTGTGCGGTGAGTCAATATTTTTTACGTTGTCCTATTCAAAAATGTTAATTACTCCTTTCAACGGCTTTTGTTGAACATAAAAGAATACAGTAATTTACCTTTTCATTGAAAATGAGATGTGGTACTGTGAATTTTTTAATCTCAAGAATCAAGAACAAGTACAAACTGGTATTCAAGTGATCATTCTCAAGAGTAGAAAACAAAAAAACCGAAAACGACATTAAATATTGTAGAACAATATATAGATAGAATTTTACCGTGAAGCAAATAATACATTACTATCCACAAAATACAACTCGTAGCAAACTGAAAACTATTACTATAAACGTTCACTCGAGCGCGTTGAAATCTTTTCTACGCGAGTTTTTCTCTTTACTTTTACAAGGTCGTTTTCACGGGGAGAATGACCATCATCACAATCTATCTGCAGCATAAAACGTATTAAGACATAGTTGCTCGTAATTATGTTCTTAAGGCTTCGATTCGATAGGTACTGTCGGTACCTACCAATTAGGCACCGTGCGCCGGATTGGCGGTCGTTAGTACGAAAGATGTTCGAAAGCGGATAATTTCTTTATCGTCGGCAGAGGGCGCGCGTGAGGTCCGGGCCTGCCTTTGGCCCATGCCGCCGAGTCCCCAACACCTACCCAAACTACCTAAGTGTTTTTCAATTAAGGGAAATAAAATGTATATACACACATCTATAACACATATAAAAGTTACTGTGGGAAATAAAGTTTAATAAGAGAGCGTCAGGAAGTAATTGTCGAATTCCTTCTACTGAGAACATTTGGAAACATGTTGTTTATCATCATTTAAAACTTTTAATTGAGCTTCAAGTACTTATCGAATCATTTCCACTAACAAACGTTGAATTGTGAGATGAATGATCATAATACTTCCTTTGTGAGTATAACACATTATGTTTATGTTTTACATACAATGTAGGTACATACAATGTTAAAAAGGATCCTAATCTTCGTAAAGTGACCAGTCATCATCTATCTATACTTTAAGCACTGGTAGTATGAAAACAAGATTTTCAAAATCGTGAGTAAATATTTGCTCGCCTGACCATTCCATAAAGCAAGTTGAGAGGAACAAAAAATACGTTAACAAGAAAGGTCCTGTGGGAGCGGCCGCGGGTGAGACAGAAATATGAATATGCCTTAGGTACGATAAGGATGGAGGATGCCACGCCCACAACCACCCACGTAGTCGTAAACAGTCCAAATCCTTTGCACGCTTTCATGTATCCCAAATCGAAATCGCTCCGAGCATCGAACGCGTTGATAAAAGAATACACGCATCTCCTCCGTAGCCCGTAAGACATAAAGTTGTGTGAACCATCTAAATAAGTTATTCCGTGTTGTTGTCCTTTTGTGATCGAGATCATAATGATAAATAACCCAAAGGATAGGTCCAGTTGGGAAATAATAATTGATTTTGATGTCTTAAACATAAAATATTCTCGATTGTATGTTTTGAAATGTATTTTTATAAACGCTGCCTACTTTTATGTTTTTAACATTCCATGTCATTGAATAATAAATATGTTTTGACTTGAATAAAAATAGGGATTTGATGTTTTTCTCTTTTATAGTTTGCCTAATAGGGGATGTCTTGAAAGAGGTTTGAAGACAGGAATACAATAAAAAAGAGATAACTTACAAGTGTTAACAAGTTGGCGGCTCAAAGAGCGCCGCTTTACTCGTTGAGTCTAATAACTTGAGAGCTTATTTGTTATCTAATTATTGCCATTACACATTCCTTCCCATATCCTTAGATGAGTTGGGAAAGTGACGAAAGAATTTATTCTCATACTTACCGCTATCGTTGTAGGATTTTTTTATGATTGATATGAATTCATATGAGTATCCAAATGAAGTAATAAAAACCCATTATATGGACTCTAATATATAAATCGTAAAAGTTTCGCCAGTCATTAAATAAAGGTAAGATATTTTTTTCATCTCTTATTATATGCTTGGGTCAAAAAAAAGACATTTCAAGCAGCATCTACGTCGTGGAAAAAAACGAGGGGCCTAAGTGAATCAATAAATCATGTAAAAAATCGCTGGTGGTTTTGTCTCACACAAAATGATTAGGCCAAAAAGTATCAAAGACATTCCAATCGAAATGGTGCCTTGTTCCAGACCCGTCATGGGCAGCCTATAATTTGTGCATCCACATCGACACGTAATTAGAGGGACGTGACGCACCATGTTGCGCATTCCCACATGGACAAGCAAGGACATAACACGTAATTTTGACCCATTATTTTGACCGCAAAATTACTGTAGTCACACCGTGACCGTTGGGAAAACTTTATCATAAGTTAATCCAACCTCACTTTTTGTAGGGTTGAAAATATGTATTAGAAAATAGTTTTTCAGACGCTTGGTGAATACGTAGATTTTCTTTTATCATAGAACTCACGACTCTATTCCTCGAAAGATTGAGCAGAGATGTATAGCACTCCCTCATTCGCCATATAATAATAGGGGCGAGCCTATTGCCATCAACCGGTCACAGATCCAGAATCCGGGCTGCTACTGAGAAATTCCACACGGAAAAAAACCAATAACACTGCCCGACTTGAGGATCAAACCCAAAATCTCACGCTCAGCAGTCGCGCTTGCAATCACTAGACCAACGAGGTAATCAATTTTCTTTTATCACCATACTAATGTTTGAAACTGTGTAGTATTTAGAGCCAAATCTTAATACTTGTCTTTTTGAACACTGTGTGTGCGCCGTGCACCTGATTGTAGGCTTGCCCTATATTATAGGGTTTTGAGCTTTTGATTGATCCAATTTCATGTCATGACTTAAATTCCAAGTAAATTCTAATAAACACATTCACCATATAATCTTGTTACCCCGTCTAATCTGTTTATCTATATAAATAAAAGAAAAGTCCTGACTGACTGACTGACTCATCAACGCCCAGCCCAAACCCTTGGACCTAGAAAGCTGAAATTTTGCACAGAGGTTCCCTTTATAATGTAGACAATGAATAAGGATTTTTCGAAATTCAACCCCTCAGGGAGTTAAATGGGGGATGAAAGTTTGTATGGAAAATCGTCACTTAACAGTTTCAAAATTTCACGCAAGCGAAGCTGCGGGCAAAAGCTAGTCAAATATTAATATTATTGAAAGGTTTAAATTCGTAGTAGTAGATACTAATTACCATCGTACCACGTACGCATTCTCTGTTACAATTCGGTGTAACAAGCGGCAACCTATAAGAAAAACTAACTAAGTGCTTTTAGCCAACCTTTCGCTATTTATTGTCCTAATAGTTGGTTTCCGTGTTTCACCATTTCTTGTGATTTGCGGTATATAATTTGGATGTATCCGGTCCCGATTGTGGCTTGAAAATTAATTGATTGTCTAACTGCGTAGTTCTGCGACATTAACGACATGTTCAAAATAAATCTATTCTGATACTCAACTGTGAATAGTTTAACACATAACATAACATTACGCCTGTATTTCCAGACGGGTTGGGCAGAGATATATTTATAGTACACCCTCATTTCCCTTTAAATTCCACGTAATAGGGGGCGAGAATATTGCCATCAACTAGGCACAAATCCAGCCTCCGGGCTGCTACTGAGATATTTCACAGGTAAAAACCCAATAACACTTTGCACGACCTGGGGATCGAACCCAGGACCTCTCAGCAGTCGCGCTTGCGATCACTGGACCAACGAGACAGTCAATATATCATATGAAAATATTAAGTATATTAACAAAAGTGTCTATCACGTGTTTCGTTACTCTAAAATAACATTTTTATAACCGACATTAGACACTACCTGTTAAACAAAATTACGAGAAAAACAACTTAAACAAGAGGCCGACGTTTCGTCTGCCTCGCGCGCTCAGAACAAATAAAATGTAAAAAGGTGAGCGATGCATTAAGTGCATATAAACATGTTGCCTTAGTGTCAATATTTGCGGGCGCTTTCCCATGGGAACCGCGGCTCTGTCTGCGACTGCGCTAAATCACTTTGGTTGTGACTGTACCACGTTACTTTTCTTTTTTGCTATTGAAATGTCAATTTCCTACCTTACGTCCTGTGAGACTAAAATCAATAAAAAAAATCGCCTTTTAGTTTTGTTTGTGATTGCCGAATGCTATTCTATTGTCTTTTTTATAACTGAATGCAATTGTTTTGCGCCCTTTCTTATACTGAAGAATAAAATAATGTTGAAATATTTTACTTTACATGTAGGTAAATTATAGGTATTTAATCAGTGGAAAAGTTCGATACATTATCTCATTCATATTAGTTTCCTTGACAAATTTGAATTAATTAAGCGTTATGGAAAATACGAGGAAAATTATACACATAATACCTAGTGAAAGCGAAATTCCTTTAACTGATGCAAGTATGAACTGTACTAGGAACTTGGAGATGTTATAAATCGCGTAGTTGGTCGGTGCTTGTGCGATGATCACGAATATTTGTCGCGTGATGTCAGGAGCCGGCACAGACCGAGATAAGGTAATTGTGAATGCGTGTAGCTGTCCCCGGGATATATTGCTGTGGGATGCCGCGCTTTGCCGCGCAGCCGTACCACTACCTCCCAGCCCTTCACGCTTGTTGTAGCCCTAAATATTTGGACCTTTAACATTCAACACCGTGAAAGGTATCAATTTGTAACATTTTCAAATAATTCCTGTTGTCCTATGTATAAAAGCCGCAAAAGGTCAACGACATAATTGAGAACGACAGTCGGAATGAATATAAAAAAATTGAATATTTTAATAGCCGTTTCTAATTAGTGGCAGTTACCGTTTTTTGGGTTCTGTATTCTAAATGAGAAAACAGAATCCTCATGATCCGGCTGTCTATTAAGGTCATTTTGTAGTAAGACAAAAAGTTTCGAGTTGAACGTGTTGGCATTAGTACCTGTCGGTACCTAATAATAAAAAAATAAGGAAATTATGTGAATACATAGGTACTATTACGATTTTGATGGCAATTAATCAAAAATTGAATGAACTTTACTGGAAAAATTATTTGATTTCTACATTCACGTTTGTGAAATTAGAAAAGTTTGATAAAAACCGATAACAAAGTAATAATTGTAATTATATTTTTTTTTCTGTACATCAACATTAAATAGATATAAGGTATGTTACACCTGAGGATAGTCCCCAAGTCTATTAAAAATATCTATGTGCGACATACAAATTCATTACGGACGAAAGTATCACAGAATTCATTATACTAAGGAACCCTTAGCATTGGATTAAAATCATACTTGACCTGTTTTTATTTAGGTACTTAAAGTACATCTGACTTGATATTTCTTAGGAATGTAATTAATTATTCGAGCGCTATCGAATTGAGTCTGTAAGATAACAATCGGTTGGAATCGGTAAGAGAATGACAATAATCGGTGCATGTATCAAGTTGGGGAGTCGAGACATGTGTACGCACTCGGGTGTGCTCGCAGGTACCTGTGATGGAATGCCCGATACGCTCCTATAATGATGTTAAAACAAACTGTTAGGTTGTCATTAACGCGGCTCAGCGCCTAAATGGGGGAGGCCCATTATAAAAATTTGTCCCATCCGTTTCGGCCCAAATTTATGGTTATCGAGGTGCCCCGTTTTTCTTGGGCCATCGAAATTTTATTGCTTTAAGATTAGAGTGGGAACACAGATAACAATGTTTTAGGATGGGATTTGTGTCGTTTATGATGTCGCCGATGAATGAGAGTATAATCAAACGTCATTTTATTTCTATTGAATACGTATTATTTGAGCCTTATAGGCAGTTGTGGTTGGTTTATTATTATGTTAGTAAAACATTCTTTGTATTGATTATGTGGGAATTTGAGAGAGAGGTATAAATAGGTAAATGTTGTATCGGAAACTAAGTTCATGGATATATTGGTATAGCATCATGATATCTGTATACTTTGGAATGTTTAATACGTTCATTACTTAGAATCACAAACATTCTCAGTACATGTTATGCAGAGGGAAGGAAGTCATGTTACCAGAAGAGTGTTAAATATGAATGTGGATATACAAGTAGAGGTAGGCTAAAGAAAAGATGGTTGGATTGTGTGAAAGATGATATGGGTGAGAAAGAAGTGAGTATTGAGATGACGGCTGATACAGGAGAATGGAAGAGAAATATATGTTGTGCCACCACCTAGAGTGAGATAAGAGCAGGGAGATGATGATGAAGATTCTCAGGTTTATCCAGAGGCACTCCAGGACCCTATTAATAACATAATGTAGGCGTTATTGCGCAATTACACTTGGTCGTTTGCCCCAATTCCGGTATCCAAATGACTTTTTTTTTCTTTTGAAATCGTTGCCCCACACTAAGATTCCTCTTGTATCGTGGGTGCGTTTACAGACACAAATCTCACATACACAAACGTCCAGACCCGAATGAACCATCTGCAGGCCATACAAATTTTTGTTCCGTAGGAATCGAACCCACGACCCGTAGCGCAGAAGCCAATCGCTTAGCCACTGCACCAAACGTGTCGTCAAACTTTGACTTTATCCGAATTCGGACAATAGGTAGGTAGGCGCCAAACTGTAATGTAACAGACGGCCCCAAGGATTTCCTGAGAGCAGGTCTGCTACACCAGTTGTAAGGAATGTGACGTTATCAGTGAATCCTACCTATCTATCCCTAGTCGGGCAAATAAGGAAACACTTAAAACACGACAATTTTATAATAAGATAATAAAGAAACACTAAGTCCGTAAATCCGGGGGTCACACAAACAGTAATTGTACGACGGCCACACGTAATAGTACTATAGGTATCCGAATTCGGGTACACGACCAAGTGTTATTCCGCCATTGGCAAATAAAACAGAAACAATTGCACAATTATATATTTTATGCAGAAAAGGAGAACCAAACTGTTGCCCAATTAATAAGAAAGTGTCTAATAGTTATTGATATTCATTGATATTCTTTTAGAAGCGCGTATCACGTAACACGGTAGCTGCTGGCTCGCTCGTAATGTATTGTATTTTATGGCAGTGGCCTGCGGTATGCAAAACTTGCCTTCGATAATCTTACGTACGCCAATGCAAAATTAACTTTGCCGTCCATAAATCAAGTTTAAAGTCAATTATAAACCTTATTGTGTGCCAATAAGAGTGTTGAGGTTTTTATAGAATACTTAAGCTAATATCAGTATGTATTTATGTGGTAGAGCAGATACTGGTCCCCGTCGACGGGTCCGCGTCAATAAGTTATTATTTCTGCAAATATTCCAGTGTCACATACAACCGTTTGGATTATGATTTTAAAACGACAAGCACTTGAAGTTTGATTACAAAGTTAAATCAACATTATCTGTATTTATAGATTGAAGATTTTCTTAAATATTGAATAAACTATTTGGGATATTGTCTTTGAACGTTCTAGTATTAGTAAGGCTTATTATACATGTGTACGTAAAATGTAGAATCTCTATCTTGTCATTTTTTTACAACCTGCCAGCTGCATATCTATTCAATGACTATGAGTAGTCTAGTAACCACTATTCGATAAGTGGTCACCGCTATAGTCACAAGTACAAAGTTCATTCGGATTAAATTAAAATATGCATACTGTGGTTTACCATAATATGCACATTTTATTCCTAGTTAGTACTATTTAGAAGTTAACTTATAATGAGTTACAGGTCACGAAGTATTAATGCCTATTCATCGTGATCGTGTATAATTGCTAAATCTATTCAGGAAAATTCTTAAAGGTAGTGCATTGTGAAAAGGAAAATTACAGAGATTAAGCGTTGAATCCACTTGCAAGTTAAATTGCTCAAATTCATGATTAGTTACGGTTTACTCACGTGCATTTACGGGATTTTCCGACTAGTTTCGGGGCCAAACGAAGCCCTTAATCATAAGCTGAACACACAGCGAGGTCGCAAGTTAAACCGGAGTCGAGTAAATTGATGATGTTTATTACAACAAGTCGACTTCTGGAAAATTTACCGACTTATCTGACTTGCCGCACACCGGCATCGGGAACAGGGTCTAAGCTGCCGGTGGTTAGAGCTCCAGAGCAAGGAACCTCCTCACAATGCGTGCAAGGAGTACCGCTTTTTGTATTGATCCCTTGACCCAGCCGCCTAACGAGAGCCTCAAAGGTGGCGACTTTTGGAAATTTTACCGACTAGGCTGACATGCCACAAACTATCCGTGTAAAGTTTTAACATAACCTGCTTTCAGTGTAAACAGGTAAGCAAGAACTTGCTACAATAACTGGCGCAATTTAACTGGCTTGTGCAAGTTAAGCAGCGCTTAAGTTACATTGCTTTCAAACCATGTCAAACAGGAGAGCGTCATAAAGCGTCTTCATCGAATAAATATCACAAAACAATTATTATTTTAAACTAGATGATCAATAGGTAAAACTGTACCCTATTGATCGCATTTATTCACTTTCCAACTAATTTTTAGGGCAGTATTTGAATGGTTTTGGTGAAAACTATCGCTGTGGTTTACTCAACTACTGTTCGGGGGTTTGATTCCAACACAAATGCCCAAGATTGTTTATATGGTACCTCATACAAAGTACTACTTCGGACTTCTGTTACACGGTGCATGCAAACAGAATTTCCTGATTAAGATAGTGACCAAGTCAGACCCAAAATTTCTCTGACCGATTCAAAATTGATGATTTCATACAAACTTCATTTGAGGTTCTTCGCTTGAGAGGCATGAAAAGAGCCTCCACGAGTGACGATATCTAAGTACGTCCGGTACACTGTGAGCAGTCAGCCCAATTTGCTTGCGACCAAATTGCTTACTGGCTAATCTTTTCACCACAGCATTAGCTATTCTCATATAGCTCGTACTGACACTAGAGAAGAAGTTCTTCATTCCTATTCCTTAGAAGTGTAATGGATCCCACTTGCTACTTGAAACCAATGAGGCGACATTAATATAATTAAATACATTTACTATGAATACGTCATATAACTCATAACCAGCTCAGCAAGGTGTATCAGAATACCAGCCATTGGGAAAGTGTCGATTGTCACCGTTATCAAGCGGTCACTTTGATTGTCTCGTTGGGCCCTGTTCCACTGACAGCATGACGAATGGCCTGATGCAACCCATAGATAATAACAAAAACGCGTCCACTACTAACCCTGTCGGTGTCCTGTCAACGTCAAAAAACAAATAAGTCCTAATGATCGATCGTTAGACCTCTGTTTTGGGGCCTTTAAAACACGAGTTATCTCGAGTAAGCCGTAGCGGTGCGATCACCTACCTGTTAAAAGGTGGCTGAATTTGTCAGCCGATAGATTCCAACGAGGCTTACGTGTCAGCGAGTAAGGTGAGTTTTTCATGTAAGTTGCCTTACCTGGCGCGGCCAGCAATCTTGTAAGTCGACTTTAACTTCCATTTAACCGAGGAAAAGTTAGAAACATGCGCTATGAGATATAAACATTTTGAAGTGACAATTGTTGCGTATTTTTATTACATTATAAGGTTTTGTATTATATACACATTTATATTTATGTTTAGTTACGGTTTACTCACGTGCAGTTTTCGGGATGACTTTCGACTCGCGACCTCGCAGCGTGATCAGCTTATGATTAAGGGCTTCGTTTGGGTCTGAAACTAGTCGGGCAATTCCGAATAATGCACGTGAGTAAACCGTAACTGATCATAAACATTTTAAGTTATTTATTTGTTGGCCTTTTGTTTTTGTAAAATACAATCTGTTTTACCCATATTTGATATTCTCTGTTATTGATATCCGCGTAAATTCCCGTTTCTATCTTTCGATAATATATTGTTTTGTTTATATAAGTTGACGTAAATTGACATGATGATAATAAATGCTTAAAGGACATTGATCAATCTAGACCTCACACAATTATTTAATATACACACATCAAAAGTGTCTAGGGATCAACATATATTTTTGCAATAACTTTTCTCCTGATTGATATTAATTAAAATTTTCTTTAAGGATTCATCAAATAAAGTGTTTTCGTTTGTCACAGTAACGATAAACCAAGTCACCTTTGCATTAATAAAGAAATTTGCCATTTTCCTAATAAAGGGATTTTTGACATTTGAACCACTAACACAAAAGTTCGAAAAAAAGACTGAAATAACAGTTTTCTTTAAAATTTTATTGGGTAACTTAAACAATTAATAATCCGTGTTTCTACCGCGAACACTAACAACACAAGAACATCGGTTTGGCATACTCAAAATGAGTTCATCCAAATCACGCTGTGGAATGGCCGCCCATGTTCGTTGCAACAACAAAAAAAGGTCTTCTTGCGACTGGATACCCTCCATATTCGGCAGAGCTCTTCTCTGTAGCATATCCCATGCATGCTCAATCGGGTTCAAGTCTGGCGACTGAGCAGGCCAGGGCAGGACATTGATGTTAGCTGCGGCGAGAGTCTGTCTTACAACTCTTGCGGTGTGCGGTCGTGCATTATCATGCATTAACTGAAATAAGGGACCGATTTGCGCTTGTAGAGGAACGATGACGTCTGATACAATCGTCTCAGCATAAATTTGAGCGTTGAGGTTGCCTCTGATCCAAATCAACTCAGTTCTTCCGCCGATCCAAATACCCGCCCATACCATGATGGTTCCACCACTATAAGGATGGACTTCCTGGCAGGATTTTAATCGCTGTTGGCGTCCAGGGGTTCTCCAGTGTCGTATACGTCTTGTATCCGGTCTCATACCAAAACGAGACTCATCAGAAAAGCACACGAAACGCCATTGTTCTTCTGCCCAATTTCTGTGTCCAAGAGCCCATTGATATCGAATCCTACGATTGTGCATTGCTATAGGTGGTACCCGTAGCGGTCTTCGGGAATGAACGTTCACTTCATGCAAGCGGTTTCTGACTGTTTGGTCGCTAATTAAGTTCCCTGAAGAGTGATGAAGCCTCACGGCTAACATCATGGCGGTTATTGTTGGAGCTCTTCGAGTTAAGATTTGAATGTATCGGTCTTGTCTCCGTGTGGTGCAGCGATACCGTCCTCCATGGCGCTCAGCCACGGTACCAGTGCTTCGGTAACGTGTCCAAAGTCGACTGATAACACTCTGACTTGTATTCAGAGCTAAAGCCACAGTACGTTGCCGGGAACCAGCTTCTATCATTCCCACGGCTCTGAGCATTTCTTCCCTGCTTAAATGACGTCGCCGCTCCATAATAACGTTGGTTTTAATCAGTAGTAGGGAAACAGTAGCACTAATAATGTCTTCAATGCGTTGTATGTTTTTATAGGGAAAATATTGACAGCTGATTTTCATCTTTTACTCGAATTTGATTCACAGTTCCTGATTCAAATTATGAAATGCACCAAAAAGGATCCATATAAATTTATAAAATCATAAATTTATTACAAAGCCACATCTCAATCTCAAGAAATCCGCATAAAAATGCTTGATCCCTAGACACTTTTGATGTGTGTAGTTGAAGCTCGCTCGTCCTACATTGTGAAGGGAATTTACAAATATCATGTTTAATGTAAAAGGATGGCAAACAAGCCGGTGGCCCACTTGATTGAAAGTGGTTACCGCTGCCTATATACCCACAACACCAAGAGGATTGCTGATGCGTTGCCAACCTTAAGGTGTGTCCAGACCTGGCGAATGCGCCGCGAAAGCGCCGCTTGCGAACAGCGCGCGTGTTGCTCGCTTGCGGTTACAGCCTACGTTTGGTGCGCCGCTCTAGTGCAACTCCGGCAAGGCACGAATGCACATACACGAGTGCGTACATAGCTTCTTTCGCGTTTGAACTATGAGCCTCGGTTGTGAGTTTGCTTCGCGGCACGCGCGCACCTCCTGCGCCGCTCGAGTACGGCGCGTAGCTTGCGGCCGAGCAGCGCGCAGAGGCTGCGTACGAACATGAAATGCACGCGCGCAGTTCGCAAGCGGCTCGCGAGCTGCTAATTCGAGGCGCATTCGCCAGGTCTGGACACACCTTTAGAGACGAAGTTGAAAAGTTTCATTTTCCTTTAATTTCACCGGCACTCATACTCTTCAAACCGGAACAGCAATGCTGCTTGGCGGCAGACAGGTGTAGTATTTCCCCGGACGAACTCTTTCACAAGGAACTCTACTACTAGTTACTTACTTATTCATTATAGCCTACTGCAATTTCGCAAAATAAACATTAGTTTAAGATTAATCGGTAGTTGCTTCCAGTTAAGATACTATGTCAATGCAAAAAGCTCTATTTGCATTATTTATCGCTTGTGGTTACGAGCCCGACCAACAATCCGGACTAAAAATAGATGCAAATACTCAGAACTAAAGCACCACTTACATTTTACTTAACGGTCGGTATATTTTTAGTAAAAGCATGCATATTTCAAAGGCTTATCATTTGCAATGGTAATTAGCACTGTAGGTAAATGAGCACCTTTAATATACATCGCTGCTAGAGGTATATTTTCTCACACAATTTGAATATTATATCGCAATCGCAGCAGGTATTTCCTTATCCTTCAACAATAATGATGTCACCATCATCGTTAATGAAATGAATAGCATTAACAGGTCGTTAACAATTCAGGCTTACACTACGAAGCTTATTAGGATCTGCGCGGGTTGTTGGAACCTAGTATATTAACGAGGTATTAGGCGTTTGTCTAATTATAGCTAGTTAAACAGCAATAGAATATTCAAAGTTCTCGCTCGCAGGCTTAGGTTTCAATTAGAGCAGGCGGGCGTTATCGAGGGACGTGTAAACGCCACCGTATATCATGCGAACCACGCTATTACATCCAGTATCTGCGATATTAATAGCAGTGGATACATAAATTTTAATAGTTGCATTTGTCAGATACGGATTGGTGTCATGCGCACGTGTTTAGCGCAGTATCTCCGCAGGCCTACATACTGCCTGCAGACGCATGTAACTGTTGCCATATCTATGTATAATCATGTTTACTGTCAATATTTCCATTGCTTCCGTAGCTGGTGATAAATAGGTAACGTCACGACGCGATTATCTTGCTTACATGGCGGCTAGATCAAGACATATACGAGTTCGCAGATTAAATACTTAATTATAGACTTAATTATCTAATTACGTCAAACGTTTCTTATGTGTGAAATAGCGTTATTTAAACAAAGCAAATTGTTGTGCTGTTATTGTTGAAATGAGTCCTAAAACTCCGTTTAAGGTCTGTTAATAACTACTAATAAGAATCAAACAAAGACCTCATCGTGGTTGAGACTTAAGTGTGGAAAATAATGACTAATTGCCTTTATTACTTTAATATAATACCTTGGCTTATTTTAGAAGTTTACTACTAGAAATTCCTCTTACAACTGTCTAGATGTAATCAATTTCATCGAATCACAGCTCCTCATTCGTCTATCTGCAATAGATGCTCAGACTTTCCAAGAAAGTCGAGTAGGATCTCGACGATTCTCCACAGTGACACGAAATCAATCGATTCTCGTACAGTTACATTGGCTGCGTGTATGGCATGTGAGAAATGTCGTCGAGAGTATATCAAATGTTAGTCGAAGCTATCGGATGGAGGCATTCCGTCGCGGGATTGAACCGCACGCGCGGCGAGCGGCAGAAATGTGGCCGCAACTTGAGACGCCCGCGCCCGCGCTGCCGCAAGGTCGGCTACTGCACTGCGCATGCGTGACCTAGCGCTGTCGCACCATTGCGCGCTGCACCGTCGCACCCGCTTCAACTGCAACACCACTGCATACACACTTTTCCTTCGTGATGTCTTCTCGTATCTCTCTTAGAATATTACCAAAGTCCTTGTCATGCAATGAAAATTACATAAACTGCAATTAGCCTTGAGTAAACTACGCTTAAAACGTGCATATTTTAACTTCAAGTCAATACACATAAGATTTCTCTCATTAGCACATTACCGAAGTCCTTGCAAAGTAAATGACATGAATTTGGTTTGGAGCTAACGATACACTGTGAGATAACATAACATCACGCCTTGTATTCCCCGAAGGGTTGAGCAGAGGTGTACCTAGTACACCCACATTTCGCCATTATGTTTAAGTCCCATGTAATCGGGGGCGAGTCTATTGCCATCAACCGGGCACAAATTCAGACTCCGGGCTGCTACTGAGAAATTCCATACGGAAAAACCCAATAACACTTTGCCCGACCTGGGGATCGAACACAAGACCACACAGCAGCCGCGCTTGCGACCACTTGACAACGAGGCAGTCACTGTGAGATATGTTTAATAATTGAAATGTTGAATATAAAACAAGTTTCATTAAAACTAAGTAGTTCATACGTCTCGTCTCCGTTAAAATTACAATGACCATTGCTAATAAACAATAAAAGGCTTTAGCTCTTACAATATTTTATAAGGCTCTATCTAAATAACTTTAAACTTTTTTTGATAACGGTGCTATCGATATTACCTAAAGAATAGTGCGAAAGCCGAAGAGCCGAGTGCTGTAGCAAGTTGCACTACAACTTTTGTATGACTTACAACTTACAACCCTCATTGTTCTTATGACCAGCAATGGGTTGCAACAAAATGGTTGGTTCTTTCGGATCATTGCAGCTGCTTGCTTTGGTTTCAAAGATGGTTAATCGAGACTTAATAAGCTACTAATGACAGCAATGAAAGATCATTATGCATTTAGATGATAGGAATAATGGCTTAGCGACTTTACAGAAAAAAGGTGGTTCTCAATTATAATAAATAAATAATAAATTCTTTATTATCACGCTACTTAGGATGATGTATACCTAGATGTATACCTTACAAACTAACATATATATTATAATAATACGTTTGTATTAGTATAGAATACGACGTGTATTTTTTTTGTGTTTGTCAGCTATGTCGTCGCCAATTCTGAACCGATTTTAATGATTATTTTTTGTTTGAAAGAGTATTCGTCCAAGGTAGTTAGTTCTATTTAAATTGGTGAAGATCTGATGCGGGCTTTCAGAGATATACAATGGAACTCTTCAATGGATAACAGCAAACCGCTTGCGATTGCTGTAATCGCATGTGGCATAACAATACAGAAAGTACTGTCTATGCCACTCAAAATAGAAAAATATTAATACTTAAAAATAAAGAAAATTCAACTTTAATAAAATTGAAAAGAGTAAAACAATTACCATAGGTATTATAAAGTTATCAATGTCAGAAGATGGTACCTTCAATTTGGTTTAATGTAGCACCGACTTCTGAAACTGTTAATTTAATGACTACACATGGTTCTGCGAAACCTAGGCAATTTCCGAGGCGCTGATAACGACTAGTGATCATAACTCCATTTTTACAAGCGCCAAATCCACTGTCAATTTTTACTGCGCCAGTTATTGTACTTCATTGCTCGCTTAGTTAAAAACTAAAAGTAAACCTGCAGAAATCGACTTGCTGCGGTTCACAGTATAAAAGTCTGTTGCAGAAGTCAACTTGCGCATTTGTTCATCTTTTTACGGATTTGGCGTTTTAGCATCAGTTTGTAATGAAAGAAGCTAATGACCTTAAAACCATTTTAATTGAACGTGTATTTCGTTGCTTATGAGAATGTTTTATAAATAATAAACTGTAGGCTGATTTCGGTATTTAGGAAACGTGAAGGATGCCTTCAGGTTTCTATAATAGTAAATTTTTCGTTTACAAGAACTGCCTACTTAATTGTTTTACAACAAAAATAAAAACAAACATTTTGTCGACTAACGACATGTTCCTTCATCCAAAAACGAGTCGTTTTGCTTACCAGTAGTACCATTTTTCAATGCCAAACTTGGCATATAAATAGTAAGCAAATTTTATCTGTGATAGCTATTTTATCTGTGATAATAACATATTTATGGAAGAGTCTGCCATGCAAAGCTTTTTTTGCAAAGTTGCAGTTTTTGCTGATACAAGCTTAAGATACAAGAGTTTTAATTTTAACCAATAACGCTAGATAATTCATGGAGTGGGCCATAAAAAAACGTGCACGCTTCCTGCACGTTTCCTGCTACAAAAAATACCTGAAAAATCCTACTGAGCAACACAAAGTTGTTTATAAAATGACCAAATAGGCCACGGGCCAAACGGTTTGCTCTTCCTTTCCTGAGCCCTCCAGAGCAGAACACCAGTCTCGCAAGATATCAGAATCTCAAAATACCATATTATCAAAACAGCAGAGTCGCAAAATCCCAGTTACGCAGAATACCAGTCTCGTAAAATATCAGATTCTCAAAATACCATATTATCAAAATAGCAGAATCGCAAAATCACAGTTACTCAGAATACCAGCATCGCAAAATACTACGATCTCAAATTACCGGATTCATAACCACCTCGTACCAGATTCTTAAATAACCCGGTTCACAATAAAATATTTTTTACTGTTCGAACAATATTTAAATCAATACTTATGCAATATAAATAAATAAAACTCAATTGCTTTTTACTTCGCCACCATTGGCTGGAGGCCCTTCAGGTCTCGTCAATAACTGCCCGGTTACTTAGAAGGGGTCTCCAAGGACCATCTATAGAAGCAGAATAGAAAAAAAAAATTGAATATTATCTGTGATTGCATTACCAACAAAATTTCCATCGAAGCGTGTTTAAGACGCCTAGATGTTTTCGTAAAGAAAATTTAAACTACATAATACCTTCTACTACCGTCTATTAATTACAACTTACATCAGGTGTGATATACACATGATTTTTGCTCGGACAGCCTATAATGGCGCTACGCGTTATCACTATTTAGTCAATTACAGTGTTTGATGTTGTTCAGTCTAAATAAAAGAATAAGATTTTATTGAAGAAGAACTTGAAGAAGTATTGACTAAAATATTATTCCAACAGTTTTTTTTATTATTTCACTATCTGAAACGACGTGGTTACGAGTCCGGTAATTTGTAGTATTTTGCGATGCTCATATTCTGCGTAACTGTGATTTTGCGACTCTGCTATTTTGAGAGTATAGTATTTTGAGATTCTGATATTTAACGAGTCTGGTATTTTGCGACTCTTGTGTTTTGCCTAGTCTGGTATTTTACGACTCTGATGTTTTGCCGAGTCTGATATTTTGCGACTCTGGTGTTCTGCTCTGGAGGGTTCCTGAGTTCATAATATACTTGAAATAGCATGCCATAAAACAAGTCAGGCTTATAATAGGCGTTATTTATCATTCACATTAGTTACAAAGAAGGTTGCAGATTAAGGGATCCTACCTACCCCTAGCCGGACGAACAAGAAAACACTTTACAGGACAACTTCTATAATAGTAATAAAACACTTAAGGTCTCTAATAAACTACACACGAGAATTTGGAACGAAACAGAGTGATGTTTGGGTGTGACTCCTCCCAGTGAAGCGGAGTACCCAGAGCTTTTTAAATATTGAATATACAGGGTGGTTCAAAAGTCGTGGATCAAACGAAACAGGGCGACAGTTGGGGTTATTTGCAGCATTTTATGGAAAAACATTTTTTTTGCAGTAAGTTTCTAAAGTTACAAAAAAAATTTCATGAGACTTAAAAGATACTGAAAAAAGTGCCAATACTCATAAATTATGGTACCCACTGTCATAAAAGCACTTTCAGGCAACTAAACACCATTTATTGTTTTAAAATAGGTAACCATTTTACTCTAATTGCCTATTTATTACAAATTTTGATATTTTTTAAAAAACACTCTTAGTGTCATAACTTTTAAGGAGATCAAGTTAGGGTTCGGCCACACAGATATTTTTTACTGCAAATAACCCCAACTAACGCCTTGTTTCGTTTGATCCACGACTTTTGAACCACCCTGTATATAGAGTGTTCGAAAACGATGTGGCCTGTGATTGAAAAAAGGTTTAATAGGTATAAATAGAAAGAAGGTGAAATGACGTATGAGGATGATAATGAAAAAATTATCTTACAACCTAAAACCACACGTGACTTAATTGAATGGATAATTTAAAAAAAAAGTATATATAGTCCTCCTTATCGATTTCGATAACGGCGACCCTTTAAAACTATTTCCTAGCGTGTGCCCTAATATGACTCGCCAGACCGAATTTTGTTTAACATGTTGTCAAACAAGCCGACGCCGCGACAGCCCACCTGATGGTAAGCGGCTATCGCCCGCCTCCGCCTACTTACTGCACCAAGAGGATTGCTGATGCGTTGCCAACCTTACAGATAAAGTTGGAAAGTGTCATGTGCCTGTAATTTCACCGGCACCCATACCATTCAAACTGTAATACACCAATGCTGCTTAGCGGCAGAAATAAGTATGGTAATATGTAATTAACGAACTTTTATTCCAACATAAATTCTGAGATACGAAAGGCAGCAAAAAGGAGCAAAGTAACATCAGCTCATTACTAAATCTCCTGTTAACCCTTCCAACTAACTAATAAGCATGCTTTTAGGAACACGACTGCTAAGTACCGAGATGTCTCGATGACGCTCGACAGGGACAGAAGCGTTATAACTCAACGCTATTAGTAAATACAACATAAATCAGCTAATGCATCATTTAATGGTTGTTATAGCTGAACGATTAACGGGCGTGCCTAATCTTCAATGCGTTAAGTACAAACACATAAATGTTGGTTTACCGTGCTCGTAAATATGATAATAAGGTGTGGTACCGCCGTACATATCGTAGTGTTGATTGTATTGCAAAATGGAAACGCACGGCAGACCGGCCACATTCGTACTTGGTATCTACCTCGTAATATTTCCTCCGGCTCGCTTATGCAAATGCAGCATATTGACAAACAATATACATGGAAATATATGAAGTGGACGCATAAAAGTGACAGCGGCTGGGTGCGTACCATCGGAGCTACGTAAGGGCTACGCCACATACAAGCAACTCCACACGTTTTATGATCTGCACTGCATCAATATACAACGTTGTTTATTGATATTAAAACAAGTGACGGTTACACTATTTCTAGGCAAATTAACTGTAATTAAGTTGTTGGATTAACGCACGATTTTGTAAATACTTATAATTAAATCACATATTTATTAAGTAATGATTGCAGTCATTTAGCATTTTTAATTACTAGGAATTAGTCATAAAAATAACAGAACCGTTTCCAACAGCTATATCACATGGTACATATACAATGTAGAGAGTGTAGAGTAGAATTTATAAACTCTAGTAATATATTATTATTGTCTCGTTTATAGGGTTAATTAATAATAAAACAATTTTCTGCATTGCTTTCAAAAATTTCCTTGAATGAATTTACGATCAATAAACTACATTGTAGGGTTACAAACACGTCAATAGTGTTTGTTTATACAAATTCTGCTTACACCACATTTAGCCCGCTATTACATAAAATCAACAATGAACGGGTGAGTTAACTTTGTTTATGTGTAGAGAATGAACAATAACAATAAGTTTATCATAATCGGCGACAAGTCGACTGCCCCTCAGACATTGTGTCAGTTCGTTTATCGTGTTGAGACCTTTGGCTTATTAGCGGGGCGCGGCACCTGCGAGCTACGATAATGACTCTCGTAATGTCCGAGATTTATGTCGGTGAATTAAAATGAAATGTCACTTAATTTAATCAACACTCCCCGTGGCGCGGGCGCACATCTGCGCGGACCACGGCGAAATAAACGCGGATGAATCACCTTGTTTTGCAGTACATTCTTGGAATCGATTAATAATTATTATAATAATTTATCTCGTCAATAAAACAATAATTAACAGTCAGTAGTCATATGAGCCGTCGTATAAATTTCCTAATGTGAAACCTAGTGAAACATGATACTGACATCGAACAGGTTGCTGGTACACCTGGGCACCTGGCAAGGCTCACGTCAACTACGATAATAGACCAAACTTATTTTATTTTAATATTTTTCCAGAAATATCGATTACCAATCTTTTGGACTGTTTTTATAATAAAAATATTTTTCTCAGATCTTTTAAACAATATCCAGTATTATCTGGTATCCAGCAGTTCAAATTAACGATCGTTAACTTTTTGGTGTTACTTTTTTTAACACGTCCAGGTTACCTATCTGCAGTCGCAGGCGCTTCATAAAGGATAGCCGGAGTCAATATGTTGACTTGGCCAAATAAGGGCAGGTCGTTGCTCCGCCGTTGTCTTCTTTGTTTAAAAAAATAACACTCGTCCCATATGTATGAACGTACGTGTATGGAAAATCAACTGAGAATTAATCACGTGTAAAAGCCTTCGTTTTTATGAATGTCTAAAAGAAAACGAAGGTTCCTTGTTATGAAATTTCTTTCATACACTTTAGTTTCATATTATTTTGTATAATTAGTTACTTTAATCAAGCGTTTTTGCCTTTTTTTTTGGTTTTGGATAATTAAAGGCACAATGCACCCTAAACTTCAATAATTAGGCTCAATCAAAACGTAACCTACTTAAAAACGAGTTGCACCTGAAAAAAACAGTCGTCATCTCTATATTAACAGTCGTTAACATGTTCAACATGGCTGATAGCGATCATAATTAAGAATGATTATGTCAGATTCGGACGGTAAACTAGTTGGTTAATGCCATTGTGATATGAATATGGATTTAATGTTGTACAAACATCAAAAGCTTCAGGTTACACGGTATCAAGTGTCGTGACAGCACGGGGTCGAGCTGCCAGGTGCGCTGCTTGGGACATTAATCGTGATACACCATCGTATAGATCACAATCAAAACCAGTTTTATTATTTTAAAGTTGTAAATGACGCAAGTGGCGGTGGTGCGCAGGCGCAGGTGGGACGTGTACGGTAACACGAGGACTACGGCCGCGCAACGCGTCCAACAACCGTCTTATGCAACTCATTAGGACTGTAACGCGATATAAAGTTATCATTGCACTTTTTTATCTTGCGTAACGATGTCTTAATTGTTTGCAAGTAATTTAATGCTAGTGTTTACCTTCGTGACACTTGATTTCTTAATTAACTGAATGAGATATCAAACTTATGCTTCTCACGCAGCCGTTGGGTCACTTTCTTTATAAGATTTATTGAATAGTTCGGTACAATGGAGTGGAGCAGCGATAAGCGAGTGCTACACGCACAATGTTGCTCGGTTCAAAGTTGAGCGGTGTAGTGGGCCGTGTGTAGGCGTGCGGGCGACACGGTCAGGCGGCGCGGCGTCACCGCGCGGCGCCCTATCGTCTACCGACCGCCTATCATTATTCCCATCCAAACATTATTTACCACTCGACCTTTTTATCCTGAAGCCTTTTTTCACAAACCAACCTTAACTGCACTTCCACTTATCAGGTAGACATCGTGAGATATTAATATCTTTATGGGGCAGATATTTAGTGCTCATATAGAACAGATAAATGCTTTTAGTGTTGAGTTTTGAAAATAAATAATGAAGGTTTAGTTATCGCTTTACACGAAAATATCTTAACGAAGCCAAACGGTTGACTTACTCAGAGCTTTTTGTGAAAATTGTATTACTTGCCTACGACGGAATTTTCACTGATCGGGAAATTGTTTTATGACATTGATGGCTGAGATGTTATTTTCAGCTTATGAGTGCTTAGCATTACTATATGTTGTTATATCCACGGCAAACTTACGAATCTCATGATGGGGTAAAGTTACCCATGTGCGTTTATTTCTGATCCTTGTAAAATATTGAACATCTTTTGATTGTATCTTAAAAAGTTTACATTTTGAAAGCTAGTAGGTACTACAATACCATATTTCATAACTTTTTTTACTTTTTCTGCTCTTTATTCTCCTGTAAAATACATGTTTTATAGATTCGTTAGTTATCTGTGGATGTGACATTGTCATCAATCCTTTTCACATTTTCAATCTACGCGCATCCGAACAAGAAGTTACATAAAATTTAAGTAATTCTGAACTTTTTCAACCGTTACCAATACCCTTTTTTACTTCGCAAGGAACGCGGATGGGACTCGAAAGCAATATTTATTTATAAAGTCCGCGCATCGGGTGCAGGCCTGCATCGGGATTCCATTTATACGTATACTTGGTGTTTTTCTGTTTCCAGCAATCTCCCGCAACTGGTGGCCGGTGCATTGCGAAGCGCCCAGCATCGCAAGCGACTTTTATTAAGTACTTGTTACAGCTTCGTACTTACATTTAGGTGTATAAATATCAGCTAAGGTTTTTCTTGGCAGATGTACCTACGTTCGTTTGAATAATGTAGAGTTCAATAACACGCTTTTTTTAAACGTATGAAAGAAGTTTTGTGAGGTAAGTGTTGATGCTTTAGAATTATAAGCTTGCAATAAAACAATTTCAGTTATGATATTAATTTTATTCCGTAGCTTCTCCGTAGTACAAATATGGCATTCTAAAAGACTATTTATACGCTAAGCTCAATATAAGGCCCCAAATTACACAACAGGAAAAAATAAACCACACAATAATGACGGTAGGCGAAATAACTTTTAAATGGTTTTGTTTTGCGATCCCCCATTTAATTAATCCGTTCCGCTGCCAAATCATCTGTATAATAAAGTTCTCATGACGTAAGCTTCGGAACGCGCGCCCAAAGAAAATAATTAAATTGTTATTAATTTACTAAAACACCGGTGTACGATTTCATCCATTTTTTCTATGATCTAACAAACGAGAATCAATATTTTATCATTAATTTTCGAAATATGATATCGCGGTACGAACATTTATTATTGACATTAATAGGTATCTTGTATATTAAAATAAGGATTAGATACGAGGCTATTATAGTTTAAATGTATGAACACACCTGGGCGTGTCTAGGCACTTTAGTTGGCTTATCAAGCGTTTACAGTTTACTTATTTGAATAATTCCGATGCAAAGTTGCAGTCTTATAGAGTTATAAGATGATTTCTTGCTTTCCGACACAAAATAGGCTACTCCTCGCTCGTGGATGTCAAAAGAGGCGACTAAGAGATTATTCAAGAGGGTTTGAAACAACCCTGATAGTTTTGTTCTGTGCACTTATAACAGTTTCCTATATTCATCCATCCGTTTGCCAAGTGTAAGATTATAGTAATATTCTCCCTTGGCCGTTCACCATAATGGTCTATTAGAAAGCCCGTGTACAGCTATGGACGTCAACGGGCTGATATGATGAACGTCTCGGGGGTATACGTGAGGCATGACTTAGATATAGGTGAGGGCGAGTGCATGATCCAGTGTGGCGTGTTGAGATATTCTGTGAGGTGATTCGCGGAAGCGGAGCGCGCGGCGTCCGCCCGTCTGTGCGCGCGCTGCACCTGCCCGCGCCGCAAGCTATTTATAAACCAGACCGTACCTCCGACATAGAATAAGCCTTATTCGCAAACGACACGCCTTAACTTTGAACATTCTGCCTACGAGGCACCTCTACTTGGACTCATGCGATGTCATTGTTTTTATAGTATCTATATTCGTCTGTTGTTAAACTTTACATTCCTGTTAAAGGAGTGTTAAAGTTTAGAACACTATTTACGTTGGTATCATTCAACACTATTTTAGGTAAAGAGCTCTAGTTAACACTTCAGTTGGAAGGCCTGGCAGCTCGTGATCTGTGACACATTTCAGGCAAAGAGTGATACATCTTCAAAAAGAGCAGCTTTTGTCATAGTTTTGTAACGCTTAATGTATAATGACTTAACCATGGCTAATTAACTGATTACATATTTGTATCGTTCCCTACCAGAAACAATGCAGTGTCCCTTCTAGATGTTGCCTCATAGCAGTGTGTTGTGCATTGCTATTTATCTACGATGCTATAGTACCCAAGACATTATTCTAGTACACAATACTAAGTAGCTATACTACACCCAATAATATATTGTTTACCAGCTTTTTGCGCAGCATCTCTGTTAATAATTTTCCGTAATGTCTTTATGTATCTGCATAACAAGAATAGTTACAATTGCCAGCGTAATAACAAACACACCTGGTAGGTGCGAGCTTTTCAACTCCGTTAGCGTGGAGTGTGCGAGGTAGCGAGGCAGCCTAGCAGTAGTTGAATAAATATTATTTTTAACGATCAGTGCAGCCGGTGTTTGTGCACTATGTGTTCGACATGTTTACGTAACAGTGTTCAGATGTCGGGAGCCGCCGCCCGCGCCGCTTCGTCGTCGGTAAACACACCAAACGGTGTTCACCACACGACACACACGAACCGATATTTGCTCACCGGCTAGTTCTTGTTCACTGCTCTCCGTTCCAACACAGCAGTCGCGCCCTAATATGCCACTAAATATCTCGCGTTAAAAGATATTATGTGATTGATTTTTTCGCTCATCGATATCTATAGAGGTTTTTTCAATCGTAATTCATTATTCGATGTCATCGTTCTCGGGTCCGCCTCACCTTTATGATGCATACTTTAGATTTATATTAGGAAATATATCAACGATTTAGTACCGTAAATATTCATTCTATGCGGATAGACCATAGCGTATCGTGCGACTAAATTTGTTGTGGCAAAAGCAAAAAGGGCCATGTCTTAACTTAGAGGTCAAATATGCGAATGCATGCCAGTCGTAAAAACTCGGCAAGGTGAACTAAACTGTTAGACAAAGGCTCATCGCGCGCTGAACTAATTAGGCTGAACGTTGTGAGGAATGCCCCGCGGGCCACGGCGGTAATTGTAGAGCGCGCGCGCCGCTCCGCGCCCCCGGCACGGCGCGGGCGCACACATCATTGCGAACGAAGCTTTTGCTTCAAGATTTATTTACATCCGGATTCTATAGCTAGAAACTAATGTGTTACACATAATACGAAAATAAATAACTTCGCTTTATTACATTCACGACAAAAAACAATAAACTTACGCTGAAATTTTCAATATCACGTTTTGACGAATGATTTTTGAATAAATATATTTTTCTGATTTAATCAAAGCAAGTATAGCAGTAAATAGCGTCGTCAAACCAATTTATTACCACTTTGATAACGGTAGTGGTGGAAAAAAAATGTTTGCGCGTTGGCGGCCTAACACACTGACAGAATGTCGGCCGCTACGCAAGGTTATATACCAACGTATGATGGTTTTTTTAGGCTGATTACTATTGACCATGTATTACATACTGTACATATCTATATAGTTATAGATAATGTGAGAGTAAACTTATGAATCAAATATAGTTTCAGACTGTCACGCGACCGCTGATGTATGATAAGTGAAACAGAGGACATTAATGTACTGATGATAAGAATTTAAAAGAACATCGATCATCAGGGATGTAATTTAAAATAATATAAACTTAGAGTTACATCATTGTAAACTGTTCAGAGCATAGTGAAATAATCTAGAAAAAAAGAAATTAAAAAAAAACTAATTTTAAGTTCTATATATAGCCGGATGAATAGATTCAATCTTAATTTTTTCGATATTCATCTATTTTAACAAAAGAAGTGCTAAGAAAAATGCCAAATGCATTTTTTCATATATTAGGGCATATTATTGGTGTTCGACCCACTCTTAGGTATAAGCATATCTGTTGCTTCTACCTATTTAATTGCGCATATCTTTCCTGCGCTTCATTTATCCAGAGACCTACTCGCCAATTTAGACCTATTTGCTTATTCTATCCATAGTAAAATTAATTTTCAGGGTTCTCTTATGTTCCAGAATCGTCTGAATTAAAACACACTTTTCGTGTTCGAGATTATTTCAATTGTAGGTTTTGTTTGAGTGTTTGTGTAAGTTGTGTCATTGTTGTCATGTTTGTAAACGCATCTGGATATACCACATGGATAATTTCTTTTATAAGTTCAATTAATATATCAAATAATAATACCATGAAAGACTGTTTTAACGACCGGTCAACATTACGCGACATTTAATCTTTGAGTAATTTTACAAAATATTTTTATACAAGGTTAGTCATAGAGGGGGTACTAATCCGAAAGGGTGTTAAAGTACACATAATAGTGAATAACTTTTGTCATACAAATTTTCCCAAAAGTCAATAGTTTAAGAGAAACAGTTGTTCAAAAATCTCAAAACAAATAACTCTAAAATCTATCTATCCCCAGTTATGATCAGCTGTGTTTACATTTTAGGTCATATTTGGGGTCATGAATTAGAAGCACCATTTTCTGAATTTGTAACTAAAGCAGGGACGAAGAATTTTTGAAAAAACTAAAATAAAAATCATTTTATTTGGATTCTTTTTTATCGAATTTTGAAATTTTAACACTTGCTTTCAAACAGTCATCAGCGATACTATAAGTGGGCTTCGGATTAGTACCCCCTTTCCGACTAACCTTGTATGGAAAACGTAAATAATTTAAAAATAATTTCCGACGAATTTGTTTAGCGTTAGTGCAACAGTTTTTGTGTGGATATTATTTACGTCGGTCGGAGCGGTCTGGTTGTGGTCGGCCTTCGCTCGGCGGAGACAAGAGGCTTGCTGCCACTTTCACTCGACCAACGCCACGCGCATCCATAAACACCTTATTTTAGATACGTGGATGTGGCATTTTCTCCTCAAATCACACCATTTTAAAGTAGGAAAAATCTGTTCTTCGCAATTGAATAAAGTAAACGAAACCATCTTGGATTCTACACAAAACTTAATTAATTGCGCTCTTTTTTTTGCCGCATACTATGTACCTAATTTTCGACAAAAAAAGTAAACCAAAACACGGTTACTATAAAAACGAAAGTTAAAAAAACGGTAGTTCATAATGATTTAACATACCTCCTCCATTAATTTGCAGCTTAACGATTTCGGAGGTTCATACTCTTACCAGAAAAAATGTGACTTGAAAACAATACGTAAGTGCCAACACAATTTGTTTTTCACTTGTGCCTACTCACACCTGGCAACTTGTTTTGATAGTTTTCTGATTGTACACACACACATACACACATTATTTATTATCTTGGTACATGCATGAAGGTATGTTTGAAATACGAGTATTAACAAAATTAACTTTGCTTTACTTAGGTTCGACTTTACCAACATCGGGTAACTTTTATCTGAGGAATAAGTTAGACATTTTGACAGCTTTTCTAGAGAAATTCTGTATAGAAGATAAAACTTCCTCAGATAAAATAGTTAAATGACATTGGTAAAATCAGACCTAGTGTTTGTAATACATGTGACCATAACTTTTGACAATTAAATGTGTGTGTTTAATAAATCGCAATACCATTTTCATATTAAGTGAAGACACGTATATGCAACTAATAATTCCAGTATTTATATTATTCAGAAATAAAACTCGGAAATCCTTTAAAGATTTATTTCCTTCTATTTGGCGTATGTTGTCTAGGAGCAAGAATCAATAATATGTATCATAGTTGTAATGAGCAAAGCACTTAAGTAGCATAGACCGTGCGTGTGCGCATTTCGAAACCGGTGTTGCGCAATAAGGTCGGCGCCAAGGACGCGGGTTCGTTGCCAGAAATAAATTGCTGTTTATGTCTGTCTAGCGTATACCGCGGGCCGCGCGCAATGCCCGCGAATTAAAAGCCATACGGGGCAAATAATTTTATACAATTTCTTTTACTAACTCTCCCTAAGCTCTTTCCCTTCGTGATATGTATTATATGATATGTATTATAATTTATATTAATCTTATGAATTTAGAGTCCATTGATAACAAAATTGTCAAATCATCTTGTTTTTTTGAACCTATTTAGATACTTTTCTTTTTAACCTAAAGGTTGACTGGTAGAGAATGCCTTATGGCATTAAGTCCACCTTATGTACCACCATAGTGCATAGGAATATAAATAAATATATAAGACATGTATTAAATGCTCGTATCATACATATTCACTTTTAATGTTAAAAGGATATTATGAATTTATTACAATTTATTGCCCAGATAACATACGTTGCAATGCCTTGAAGCATTGACTTAAGTTGAAAAATAAATGCTTTTAAAGTATTCAACTTATTTCGTTTCAGTACTTATCTTTACTAACATAGATTCATTTGAACTACTTGTGAGGTTAACGTGCGTCTATGTCCATTATTAGCTCACATAGAAACATGGTTTTTGCAGATACAAGAAACTTAACACGAACGCAGCGGACGTGTTAAGTTGTTACGAGCGAACAAAAGACTAGTAAGTAGGTAATAAGTATGATAAGGTGCTAATTCCTATTCAACATGTCGTGAACTAGAATTCTTCTGTTACGTTTATTTACTGAGTGTCAATATTTGCACTTAAGTAGGTATTACTTTCGTAATAAAGGATTAGAAATGAACAATAAACGATACAATCATTTAAAATTGACATTCATCTCAAATCATAAATAATATTGATAAATTTTCGTGGCCTAATTTTCATGCACGCCATTTTACTCTTGACTTAAAGGCGGAAGAAAATAAATAGTTCACAAAAGAGGTTTAATTATTTACCTTTATTCTCTGAGGCTGAGGCTATTTGTAGAGTTCAAACAACAGTTTGGAATTCTGTGCCAATTACATACATAGGTATTATAAAAACGTTGTGCGTGACTTAATAAGGCGTAGATGGTACTTAATCGAACACTTGTTGTATGCTGTGTTGCATTGATGGAATTTATAAGGTAAAATTTTAACATAAAGCTTGACCAGCTTGACCTAAACAATTCTGAAGGGCTTTACCAGCAATTAAAACCAAGTTATATTTCTCTGAACAGTATTCGGCACGTTTACAACATTCTCCTATAGAATTTCATATTACGAGTACGTTGCATTTATAGTGACAAAATACTCGTTTAGTGTTGTCGCGACAACTCGGAGAGATGCGCCGGAGCATGCATCGGAGCGGGGCCGACTGGCCGGTTAAATATGTCATCACCGTTATACAGACACGTGACAACTACACCACTAGTGGGATTACCATCCATGCTTATTATCTTTATTTTCGCTTCACAAACACATCACATGTAACTGTTCTTTAGAGCTGAACTTATTTTACTTTATTTGGCGTTTTTGGTATAATTAAAGTCAGAACGATTGTTTGTAACAAATGTGAACGTATTTATAAACATTATTTCCCTATAAGAGTGATTAATAGCGTTTATAATGTAAGCATCATTTCAGAAGAGCTTGCTACAATGTTGTAACGGGATGATTAAACTGTACAACAGCGAACGAGCTAAGGGCGTACATCAAAAGCTCAGCTCAGCGTGATAGCTGTAATGCTTGAGTGACACGCTTTACAAACTGCACTTGACGATAAAGGCGAGTTCATATTGGAAGTCGGATTTAAATAACTTTGCATAGAATGTTAATGTTCAAGATATTAAACCCTATTCTCGCATTAATGTTGTTCGGCTTATGATTGGTGATTTGACTATCGTGCATGTGACGCTGCCCTTATGGTGAAAGTCGATTGTGATTGAGGTGCGTACGAGACAAACAAAACTCGAGGTGTGCGAGTTCCGCGGCACGCGACTATATTATTTTTTACGTCGACCAAATAATTATGTTCCTTTTTCAACCTTCAACATCGGGGGGAAAGGTTGAAAGTGTGATGGACAGACAAATTGATGGTAGCGAGATGCGCTCCGATGCTCAAATTCGAAACGCAAACAAGTCGCTTGCATACGTGTTAAATATTTCACGCCGAGCGCGTTATTCTTTTTCGTTTAAATGAACAAGAATTCTGAAAATTCGAGATGAAGCGAAGAATTAAGACAGATTGTGCGCTCTTATAATTTGAACGTAACGTAAATAGTAGCTAGGGTTGCCGCGCGGTTTAAATACTCATTATCTATAAAAAAAACAAATCAGTGTAATAAATCAATCCTTTTTTACATTTCATGTTTTGTATATAGGTTTATAAAACAGATTGAGATAAGCTAAACTCTGCTAAACTGTGAAAAAGAGTATTAAGGTTGGCTATAAAAGCATCCAATTTGATTGTTGCGGCGTGTGGCCAGATTATATCCGTATGTTGAGTGTGCAGTTGATAAGATAAGGTACCTGTGTTGGTACATCGTGGGGTGCGCGGGCGCGTCCGCGGGTGTGCGTCGTATTGCGCTTGCGCCGGAGACTCGCGGCCGCTGAACGGCCATCGACCGCACGCCTCCTCTAAAATATTCCAAGCATGCACAAATTAAACTGGTTTTTTCTTCACATTACTTTATTACTTTTGCATAAAAACATTGTAAACTAAACAATTTCGCGAAACTGTGCAATAAACCACACCTGTTAGCCATTATGTTATATGACCTTTTGATTTAGCTATTATATCAAAGTTATGGCTGATTGTATAGATACCATCACATGCTCTCACGTCACGATACCATGAAAACTTTCTTTAATTACCTACAGTAAGAACGAAATCTCGACTTTTATTTCAAGGATGCTGAAAAGCTGTGTACATAAAGATACCTATGCCAACCACTTCTTCTGAGCGTTATTTCGGCCGGCCTGCTTTAGAAAGGAATTTCGGTTTGTAACATAAATACCATCTTCTACCTACTTTATGATGTCAAAGGTGTGATGAAAAGCTTAACTTTGTTTTGCTCTACGTTGCTTTTTCCTTGTTTGTCACAGAGAAAATGTGAAATTAATTACTTACGTTTTCCGCCTTTCGTGATTAACAATCTCAAAAAAGGCTTCAGAGTTTGAAATCGCTTTGCGCATTTTTATCTACATACACTTGACGACCAATCTGACTTATAAATACTAGACCATAATCATCTTTTAATACTTAATGCTAACATAAAACGACTTTCTTGATTTATTGTATTTATAATCAATTATTCATAAAAAAGTAATGCGACTCAAACAACAATGTATAGATAAGTAGATTTTTAAAACAAAAGCAACCACTTTCCACGTGAGCCCGAGTCGAAAGCTCGCTCCAATTCATTTGTAGCTTTTTGTCTCAAGGGAATGCAAGTCGTCAGACTTTAGTCTGGTCTACAGGGCAGCAGCGCGGGGGGCCCGTACCTCGCCCTTTTGTTTTTATACCCGTGCAAGAATGCAAAACAATTATAATTCCCTTAGGGATAAGTCGTCGCGCTCCTTGGGAACCGAGCGTACGTAATCAACAAACGATTTTCGTATCTTATTCGGCTTGCGGTTTGAAAAAACTCTAATTGGATTAAGCCGGATCACACGAGGTATTATCTGGAGGCACTAGCACTGCCCTCCGCGGATTGGCTCCGAGCTGCTGTTGATGAGCAGGGAGTGGCTCGAACCCGGCAGCCGAGGATCGAGGCGGGCGCTCGCACACAGGCACCGACGCTGACCAATCCATTTACGTTAATTACGCCGAGATGGGGATAAATCGGCGTCCAGCCGTCCACCGCCGAGTTACGAGCGAGCCGACTATAAAATAAATTATACCCACTTCGTTCGCCTCCACTCAGTTTTTTGTTGCCGTCCAAAGCGAATGAAAAAAAAAAACAAAAGCAAAATCTCGAGAGGACGAAATACGAGGCAAAGACAAAGCTTGAATTTATCTACTGATAATATAGACGTAGGGCGGGTGGCGCGGCAGACGCGGAGTTGCCGGGTGGCCGGCCAAATTATACGGCCGCGCATTCCTGCGTCCAGGCAAAAACATGATATATAGCCGCCTTGTGACGAAATATTTGAAATTCGGAGACCTGCCCGCCACACTCTAAATGGAATCCACTTTAAATATTATCTCTGACATTCTTTTCAGACGACTTTATAAGCTTTTACATGATACGTATTTTAAGAATGAATGTGGGGCATGAAATTATATTGTTATGATATTTACGACGGTATCCGCACATATAGATAGCGGTTTATAGTTCGAGGCGGGCTTAAATTGCAAGAGGACACCATGAGAAAAGAAAGGCTCGTCGGCACGCGTCATGCGCTTAGCAAACCTTATACAATTCAACTAGATGAATTTCCTCGGAGGAATGCGGTCTCGTATGCATACGGCATACGGAGTGTACGAGAATAAACTCTACACTCTTGGACAATTAAATTATTATGTATCCAGTGATTCAAGCGTCAAGACTTCGAAACATTTTGTTTATAAATGGTGCAATTTTAGGTTTCTGTACCAAGAACGATATTTTAGTTATTTACAAACAGTTTAATTACAGAATGCTATAGATACATTATTTTCGTCATTAATATTGCTAGGTGTGGTTAAAGCGTAGTAACAGTAGCTCAATGGCATCCAGTTAGAACCCGCGAGCTTCCGAGCGGAAGTCTAGCGTTTAGATCATTATAAATGATCGATATGAATAATTATGATTGCTTGACGTTCATGTTTTTTATATTGTGGAGTTTATAGTCATAGGCTTGTAAGTCGGTCAATTATACATTTGGTCACTATTGAATTACAATACCACCAATGTTCTTCGTTTCAGCGGTAGAAGAGGCCTAATTAGTTTATTTATTTAGAGGAAAATAAGACAAATATAACATTCGTGTGTGTATAGAGGAAAAAGGACATTTCCCAGTTTTAAACTCTCCATAAAACAAGGTTTTGTTTAGTAGGTTGTCAAAATGTGTTTGAGTCTGCGCAGTTAGTCCTCTCGCATCGTTGGTGCTGCTTTTCGTCATCGGCTTGGGTTGTTTGATGTTTGGACGAGGCCAACTTAAAATTAAACTGATATTTCAGAGTTTTATCTTTTGGCCATGCCTTGTAGTTGATAGCTAAGAATAAGCCACACCGTTGTTTTCCTTGTGGTAATCCACAAGCTTCTTCTTTAATCTTCAATCCTGCCCTGATGGGCAGGGTGCGGGACTATATCAGGCGCTCCTATTACATAGGACCTAAAATCGTTGCCAACTTAATTTTATTAAGACTAAATCTTCCCATAGGTTTTACATGAAAATATTTTCTCTAATTCTACAAATTTTATCATAATCGTTTTTTGTTAAGCTGCTTTTAATTTATCTATATCTTTTTATTATCATAAAATTTTAGACAGGAGTTTCAGAACGTAGGTGAGATATCAGAAATGATTTTTCAAAATTCATCCCCTGAAGGGGGTTAAATACTGAATAAAAGTTTGTGTGGAAGTTCGTCATTTTTGTAGAAATTTCATAGAAATTATCTGCTAACCAAAACAATTCTATATCTATGCTAAAAACATAGACAAGGTAATTGAAAACTTTTCACCCGGGCGGAGCCAATGACATAGTTCGTTCCGTAAACAATAACTACGCGGAAGAATTAGCGGGTGTTCTCTAGCTTCATAGTAACATTGGCATGTTCGTCGTCACTGGCGTTTCATTCATTCGTAAGTAACCTTGCATCGAGGTTACAGTGACACGCACCTCTAGACGACCCCACGTTCATCTATAGAGCCTTATTTTGACTGCGACTTGAACATGACCTTTGTATTCGGTGTAGGCATAACATAATCCTTAAGCGGCAACAAGGAACTGTTGCTTATTACGTTTGTTTTAAAGATTTTAATACCCTATTCTTTATTTATGCATTATTTTTTACATACACTCGGGAGCAATGAATCCGGTCATCAACATAAACTTTAACTTCTTGGAAACTAAGAATGATAGCTTAATCAATAAAAAGTATTTTATAGACTATTTAATACTACTCAAATAAAATTAAGAAAACTTCTTAAATAGTCTTGAAAATACTTTGTTTTTGAATCAGCTAGTATTAGTTTCCGAGATAATAAGGTTTATGTTGGTGACGCGGATTCATTGCTCCGGAGTGTATATTTTTTTTTACAATCTCTTTTGCAATTTAGAAAAATATGTATATAAACAGTATTCTGCGCGCAGTGAGGGGGTAAGGCCCAAGATATCTGTGGTTGGGATCCAGAGTGAGGGACCTCCTCACGATGCGTCCCGTGTCCAAGACTACCGCCTTCTGTTTCAGGCTTGATCCAACTGTTCAGCGAGAGTTTCTGAAGTTATTGGTCGAAGCCCTTCGCTATCAAACCATTTACTGACACGACTATCTATTCCACATGCTGGACCTCATGAGCAAGGTCGAGGTATTTTGTTATTTTAAAGGTTATTTTTGTAGTCGTTGAAGTGCAGATTATTTATGTTAAAATCATCTGCCATCTCAATCTTTTCATAGGGTTGTCTGATGCGGTTGACTATACATACTTTTACGAGCGACCCACAATGGAACGAATGTATGGGAGAGGTTGGACATACGCATCTCCAAATAAAAATTGACAAATTTTGAAAAACGAATAATGGCATTGTATTTAATAATCAAATGCCTTCAAAACTTGTTCTGATAAATTTCTTCCTATCTCTCGTATTTCGGGAGTTATTTGAGAAAATGAGAAATTTTACTATGAAAATGACTGTACCGAGCTCTCTGCCGTTCGATTCCGGCCTCGTTTCAAGTTGCGGTCTTTACTATCATAATATGCATACCAAAAGCTACATTTAGTGCAAAGACACATGGTGCTCCAAACGTGCACCTTCGGAGTTATAGGGTGATGTATGTTTTTACCGAATTAAGCTCTATGCCTCCTGAATTTGGTCCTCTTTTAAGTTGTGGTCTTTACTATCATAATGCACATACTGAGAGCTGCATTTAGTGCTAAGACATATGGTGCGTCAAACGTACACCTTTTGATCTATTGGTCGATTTATAAGACATGCAAAAAAAGATTGAAAATTGAAAAAATAGTCAAATTTTGAAAAACGAATAATTGCATCGTATTTAGTTGTCAAATGCCGTCAAAACTTGTTCTGACAAATTTCTTCTTATCTCTCGTATTTCGGGACTTATTTGAGAAATTGTGAAATTTTACTATGAAAATGACTGTATCGAGCTCTCTGCCGTTCGATTCCGGCCTCGTTTCAAGTTGCGGTCTTTATCATCATAATACATATACTAAAAGCTACATTTATTGCTAACACACATGGTGCTCTAAACGTGCACCTTCTGACGTATAGCGTGATGTATTTTTTACTGAATCGAGCTCTCTGCCTTCTGGATCTGGTCCTGTTTCAAGTGGTACTCTTCACTATCATAATGCCAAGAGCTGCATTTAATGCTAAGACACATGGTGCACCAAACGTACACTTTCTGATATATAGGGTGATAATATACAAAAAAAAGTTTTCGCCAGTTTTATTCATTTATCAACTTTATGTACACTGAAATATTCTAATAACTATAACCTAATCATCCTCCTAATCATCCTCCTCATCATCATCTTCTTCATCATCATTATTCGATTCAGATTCCGAGTCTATATTTGCTAAATTGCTGACATCAACAAATTCGGTGTCATTCTTTTCGGAATCCGTTAGGTCATAAAACTCCGTAAAAGAAGATTCTTTTACGAACTTGTTTGTTTTTGGACGAATGCTTGTAAGCAGTGGATCAGACGATATTAAAAGATTGTGCATAATACCTTCATTACATGAGATACTGTTGCATTTTCGAGAATGCCCTCTCTATATTTTCAAAAGTCTTTGTTTCTAGCTTCAGATGCCTCTTCAGATATAAATCCAATGGGTACAATCGACAAATTCTGAACTATGTCTGGCCCGTGTATAAGAAGTTTATGAAGAGAATCTGAATCGAATAATGATGACGAAGAATGTGATGATGAGGAAGATGATTAGGTTATAGTTATTAGAATATTTCAGTGTACATAAAGTTGATAAATGAATAAAACTGGCGAAAACTTTTTTTTGTATATTATTACCCTATATATCAGAAAGTGTACGTTTGGTGCACCATGTGTCTTAGCATTAAATGCAGCTCTTGGCATTATGATAGTGAAGAGTACCACTTGAAACAGGACCAGATCCAGAAGGCAGAGAGCTCGATTCAGTAAAAAATACATCACGCTATACGTCAGAAGGTGCACGTTTAGAGCACCATGTGTGTTAGCAATAAATGTAGCTTTTAGTATATGTATTATGATGATAAAGACCGCAACTTGAAACGAGGCCGGAATCGAACGGCAGAGAGCTCGATACAGTCATTTTCATAGTAAAATTTCACAATTTCTCAAATAAGTCCCGAAATACGAGAGATAAGAAGAAATTTGTCAGAACAAGTTTTGACGGCATTTGACAACTAAATACGATGCAATTATTCGTTTTTCAAAATTTGACTATTTTTTCAATTTTCAATCTTTTTTTGCATGTCTTATAAATCGACCAATAGATCAAAAGGTGTACGTTTGACGCACCATATGTCTTAGCACTAAATGCAGCTCTCAGTATGTGCATTATGATAGTAAAGACCACAACTTAAAAGAGGACCAAATTCAGGAGGCATAGAGCTTAATTCGGTAAAAACATACATCACCCTATAACTCCGAAGGTGCACGTTTGGAGCACCATGTGTCTTTGCACTAAATGTAGCTTTTGGTATGCATATTATGATAGTAAAGACCGCAACTTGAAACGAGGCCGGAATCGAACGGCAGAGAGCTCGGTACAGTCATTTTCATAGTAAAATTTCTCATTTTCTCAAATAACTCACGAAATACGAGAGATAGGAAGAAATTTATCAGAACAAGTTTTGAAGGCATTTGATTATTAAATACAATGCCATTATTCGTTTTTCAAAATTTGTCAATTTTTATTTGGAGATGCGTATGTCCAACCTCTCCCATACATTCGTTCCATTGTGCGACCGGGTGACTTCTGATTTCTGTCTCCCAGTTACTAAATAATAAATTCATACAGAAATTGTAAAGTTTGGCTAATTGACGGACTTTCGGGCTTACCTGAGATAATTGCCATCGATATTCGCGTAACAATCAGTTTGTTTTTAAATTTAGCTATTGTCAAATATTAGCAAGACTAGTAGCCATTCATAATGTTACTAAGTATAACTTAGTAAACTATTACTAAGTGTAAATATAAGCTTTAAGTAGGTATACAAGCAAACACATCAGATGTAAAACTGGACATTTAAGATAAATGTAGGTACATGTGTAAAATCTACGGAAGATTTAATCTCTACAAGAATAGCATCTACTGCTTTTCATCGTCTAAGCATAATTTTCACCAATATTTATGTTTAATGAATAATAGACGGATACAATTTAAAATTACATCATTTATTACATCTGCATTTTAATAAAATAATAATTACACGATTATATACACAAATAAGTATGTACAATTTTCGAGGCCGTCACTATATGTACACTGGGTCCACGAGTTATCACTAGGTCCGCACTGGGCGTGGGGAGCGCCTTCGTCATCGGCAGCCGCATCCCGTCACCATCATGTCCTGATAGTTTTTGAGCACCACATTATTTAGTTCGTCCATATATAACATGGAAATAGAGGATAGCTGCGTCGGTACACAGCACGCTTTCGGCACCGCGGCCGGGTTCACTGAGTTCACGAGAGTCTGCACGATCGCGTGGTTCGTGCCGTTGAGGTGGTCGGCCAGCGGGAACGGACAGTCACCCTGGCAGTAGTATGCCTCGTACCCATGTGGCGCAACGATCCAGTCGCTCCACCCGACCTCCGCGAAGTCCACGTACAGTGGTCGTCGCTGGCAGATCTCACGAGCTTCCTTGCGTCGGTGATGGGCGCGGTGACCTCTCCGTTGCGTAGCGCGCTTGTTGCGCACCAGGCGCGTCTCTCCGCTCTCCCGCGCGGCCCTCGCTCGCGCGTCTTCCGTGTACAGCAGCAACAACGGTTGCCGCGTGTTCCACTCTTCGTCTTCCTCCGCGACACGTCTCCGCACTCTCACATGAGGTTGTTGAGCGTCTACATTTCGCTCACCCTCTTCTAACACACGCACTAATAGTCCATGATTGTGTTCGGGCTCCGTGAGCCACCGGCGCGCAGCACCGAGCGCGTCCGCAGTAACAGCGCCTTTAGCGGGCCTTAGCGGCACCGAGTCAAGGAGCCGTAGAATCGGCGCCGTCTTGCCGCGTCGGCCCGGTCGGACTACGTCATATAGAAGCAGCCGCTGGGGGCCAGTGACTCCGTCGACCCGTTGGAACGTGAGGTCTGCACCACGAGCGAGCTCGTCGCTGGGGATGCCGCTCAGGTTGAAGTAGAGACGAAATCGATGCTCGCCGGGAAACCGCAAGTCGAGCTCGGTGGGAGTGTGGTGATAAGAGCGCGCCGTATTGGCGGCGGCGGCGGGGATGGCGCCATCAGCCTCGTAGAGCAGGCGCATGGCGCGAGGCACGGGTGGAGGCGCTGCGCGACGCATGGGTCGCCGCGGTAGGCCCAGCAGCGCCAGCAGCTGCCGCTCAGCGGCGCCGCGCGTGCGCTCGTCCAGTTCCGCACACGCGCAGAGCGCCACCAGCGCGCACACCACCGCGCATGCGCACGCCCCACGCATAATTCTCCTCGACCCACCTGCAAAGATGCAAAAACATGCGTTACAATTTGTTTACATAGTAAAATCATATACCTATACATGTATTGAAATTTCAATCAACACAACCATCAATAGTCAATGTACGACCGGCCATCTATCAAGCTATACATTTCCAGTATAAGCTGACCTCTCATTGTACGGAAAACCTATACAATGCGTGATTAGCCCATTTTGGAAATGTATAAGCTTGATATGTAGCCGTGCGTACACCATTTTGTTAAAGTTAGATATTATTGTTGATCAAAAATGTTGTCAATATTTTCACTTAGGTAATGTAACTTGAGATAATGGAACTCAAAGGTAAGTAGGTGGCTTATATTATTAGAACCTTAACCTAGGTACCCTACTACTAGGCTCGGCTCGCATGGAGAGTCATGGTACTTATGGTGCACATAAATGTTTTATAAACAAAAATCTTTATCAACAATGACCTCACTAGTATTATGAGCTTTATTAAAATCCGTTCAGCAGCAGCTATGTTATGAACAAACAGACCTTGCGTTTTATTTCCTCTATGTAGAGATAAAGATGAATTTAAGTTACCAAGTAAAGCAGCATTATGATTATCACCGGGATCTATCAAGGTTTACAAATCGACACAACTAATCTGGTTCAGTATTTCCAAGGAACATACAACACTGATGCATTTTACTAATAATTGGTTAGCCAACAAAGACTGACACTGTGTCCAACCGGCAGTCGTTTTATCTCTAGGTTTGTTTCTAGTAAATGCACAAACATACATTGTAATATACTCATGCATATGCACTCATTCAATTGAGTAGTACATGTACCGGTCAACATGTACAAGTGGCGAAGCCAGTTTTGAACCTCTTGTCACATTTAAGTAAAACCGTACAAGCTTATGTATAAAAGCAAGTACCTACCATAGTGTACCATTGGTATTCTGATATCTTCTGAATTTATTTTAATATTATATATGATAGTCTTGAATAAACATCAGCCGGTTAGGTCACTAACTGTACACCGTATTTTTAATTGAGGAAAATTGACAGATATTTTATATGGCTGAGCAATTATTAATTAATAAGAAAGATCGAGCAAACGTACGCCTATGATGTATTCATTAAGAGGATATTAGTTAGACTCAAACGTTTCCGACAAGAGGTAAACGATGACTGATAGCAGTTGGCGATGATGACTATTTTTATTTGAATTTTGGGACACGCCCCCCGATGATGATGGTCCGACATCTTAAGTCAAATACCCGCCTTATCACGTAGGCACATGGAACAAGGTGCTAGTACAAAATTCACGAAAAAGGTGTTCTAAGTTTACATACAGTACCAAAGCACGCGGCAAGTCACACCGCCATATAAACTTAGAAATACCAACAAACTAATTTAAGTCCTATGTCGCCATCACAATGTCTAATTTAAATTATAACCATCTTTCACCACACGAAGATTTCATAGGAATAATAAGTAGATATAAATAAGATACTTTGTACACTGGAGTCTGCCCTTATTCATAATATTATTAATCTCTCTCTCTCTATCACTCAAAGGTTTGCTGGTAGAAAACTCATTTTTGAGTTAAACTCGACTTTGTACATCACTTCATTACAATTTAATTTTTATTGTAATTTTCTTGTGTACAATAAAGAATAAGAATAAGATTCGACTGCACCCTTTGACGTAAATTACTCTTAATTTTTGCGTTTTAATCTACATTGGATTTGGACATTTTTGTGGGCTGACCCGAGGTCCATATGCTTCTACGGCGATGGTTGTCACCAATATATTTTCGTCATTTTCCTGGGGAAACTGCCTTTGAACTTTGAGTACGTTTTGGACGTTTGTATTGAATGATTGAGGACTCTACAAGCTTTTTGGATTTATAATTTTTGCATTTTATCCTTCTAATTTATGGTTTCTTAACTAATCCTCCTAAATCTGAACTGATCTGACTTTATAGGTTCAGGATAGTAGTGGTTGTGAATAATGTTACCCAACTTTATCTAATCAAGACACGGATTAAGGTACGTAAATGTTTAGCGTCACGACGGAGAACTGAATTTGAAAATAGTTTTTATAGATATCAAGATCCTACAAAAAAATCTCTTAATTTAAAAAGATTTTGTATATAAATATGTTATTATAACCTAATACAGTGTTTGCGATTAAGCACAACACCGCTAAACAACAACACAGCTGTTTATGATCTTATCTGCACATTTGTTTACTGTTTCGGAAATTCCCTGCATTTGTATACAATAATGTTTTCGCGTCCCGGTTATTTATAAGCGAATGTTCTGAACGCTGAAAGAAACCAGAGATCACTGCGGATGCAAGTAAGATAACACATGTTATAATATTTGCGGTAATTTGTATTTATTTTCCGAACTTGGCTTGACACACTACCGTGCGTCTAGATCAGTTTGCTTGATATCAAAACAAAATTAAAATTTCAGAACCTATCCCAGTTCAGTCTGTGTAGTAAACAGAAATATATGTCATTCAAGTTATATTCGCTTAACGTCATTATTATCTCTACAAGTCAACAGCGTAACAAGTGGTGGGGATTATCAAAATACAAGTGACCATGTGACGCGATATATTCAAATGCAGATAAGTTACAACCTCTACAAAAACTCATTTTTAACCAAATTTTACAATTTAACAGAAAACACTATCACTAAAAAAACGTCTGCATTAAGAATAAGCTGAGAAAAAAATGAAATTCAATAATATGTTACTAATACTGCATTTTTTAAGTTACACACCATATTAAAATGAAGAGAAACCAAGATCACATGTGATGTTACACAAACATTCAATATAAACATGGTTATATCGCTCAAGCACTTTCCAAAAGCGTTCTGTAAAAGACATCAACGGGATGCTTTTCGTGCTGCTACGAATAACTGTACGCGCTTAGTACGTTTGACATTATTTAACCGCGATTGTTGAGCTACTACATAGCTTTTTGACTCTAATATATTTACCAAACATAGAGAAAATTTCAAATCTTACAATCATCTAATAGTTCATCTTTCGACCTATAATATGGCTAAACAAACAAACATACATTTTTCTGAAACATAATCAACATTTTGTGAAAGTATTCAAGACCACGAAAATACTGGCTGATCTGGAAAAATATATGAACGTCACCGAATTTATATGTTTTTGTTATAATGTTTTGATCGTTCTAGCGCGGTCGACCGGATTGCGGCGTACGTATTTCGAAAATAATGCGGTCAAACCGGCCGCGGGCGCACGACCGCTCGCCTCTCTCACTCACCCGAAATTTTAACGCATCCAACGTCGACGGGTACGCAAAATCCGCGATATCCACGAACGAACGCACAGTCAACGCTTGGGGAACAGATGGAGTAGCACTCGTTCACGACCGAACCGATGGCACATAACAGCGGAGTCTGGTAACATCACTGTGTCGGGCAGGCGCGCGGGAGTGGTCGCGCGCTCGTGCGTGCGGGGCTGAAGTGTCGCGCATCGCGTGCTCGCGGCGCTGTGCTCGCGGCCCGAATGAGCGCCAGGCGCGGCAGACGCGGCGGCGTCGTCCGCGGACCCCGCGCCTGCGCCGGCGCAGCGCGGGCGTGCCCGCCCCGCCCCCCGACCCCCGCCCGCCCCGCGCCCTCACCACACCGCCCCGCCCCTCCAACAACATGCCTGCCACACTTGGAACATTGGAACAACCCTCAATATACCACTACCACCACCACCAAAACAAAATATACCAAAAAGTACCAGCCACCAGTTCAATCCCGCAGCGCCATTCAGTTCGTCCAACGGTTTTCCTTTTTTCTCTTCTCTCTCTACGCAGCCTATCGTAGTCCAAATCTGAACATAATAAGCCTCTCCCAAAAAGAGACTCGATTCCCAAAAAGTCACTACGCTGGGCGGAAAGCATCTACCTTCCCGCCCAGCTTAGTGACTCTTTGGGCATCAGGTCCCTGAACCACCACTTTTATCAAAAGAGACACTTATTTTTTTCAGCAGGCCATATGCTTTTCATGTCTATTCGATTCTAAATATGCATGAAATCCCATAGGTGTAACAGCTACGGATATGATCTATATCTCTATTTTTTGTTTATTTTGGGTCTACGGTGCTACGAGCGCTACGCCGAAATCTTATCGGGAGCGATCATGAAACTGCCAAAATTTCAACTGGTATATTAACACATAACTGATACGTACCAAATATAAAAGCTACTAAATTGCTTTACATACATTTATAAATATACGTAGTGTCATTTTAGTTACAAATAAGGAACTACTGTTACACCAAAAAACCCGTACGTAGCACACGAAATAAAGACCGAAAATTCATATTGAAATACCCATAATATCTTTGCGTACATTTCTTTTGAACTTTTTTTGGAGCTGTTAAATCAGTGTGATGTTTTAGACCTCAAACAAAAGCATTAGTCACTCACCAAGCGCTTGTAACGATAAGAAGTCACAACAGTCGTTATCATTTACGACGCGCTTCCTCTAAAACCTTGTCCGTTGTCCATTTCACGTATTTCAGATAATGGATGATGCGTAGTTGTTTTTATACCTTTCTCTTATGCAGGACGCAGCTGCCACGAAAGTTATAACAATGAGATGTAGTTGAGTAAATACTGCGAAGATAAAATGCAAGCAGAGCGAGTCTTTACGATGAGTGTGTCGTGAACAATGATGAGTGATGTATTTCAGGTGGCAGCATGTTGACCCACGTGCCATCACAGATGTCCATCTCAACTGTATTTTTATGAAACAGGTGTAACATTACGACAGTTGTTTGATTTGTTTTACGTAAGAGAGTGTGATAGGTCAAGTTTTTCTGGGCACATTTATTGCGCGTATATATCTTCTGAAATGTGCGATGACTATCGTTGAGATGTGAATTAGTGACATGATATACGACGTATAGAATTGAAATACAAATGGTAATTATTTTAAAGCCGTTTTTCTTATAACACGTGTGTATTAATACTCTTATGTACAAGGAAAAACAATGGGTTTGAAAGAAGTATCGACAGAAGTACAATATTTATACCATATATATGAAGTGAGAGAGCTTAAAATTGAATAAATCGTTAAAGACATAACAAAATATATTTTTTTCTACTTAGAATTTTTTTTACTTAACACTTCACCACTCCTGTATTCCCCTATGGGTTGGGCAGAGGTATATATAGTACACCCTCATTTCGCCGTTATGTTTAAGTCCTATGTAATAGGGGGCGAGCTTATTGCCATCAACCGGGCACAAATCCAGACTCTAGGCTACTACTGAGAAATTCCACACGGCAAAACCCAATAACATTGGCCACCCTGGGGATCGATCCCAGATCCTCCCGCTCAGCAGTCGCGCTTGCGACTACAAGACCAACGAGACAGCAAAAAATATATTTACTTAATACAATTACCTACTACATCATATCGCCGGGTTAATTCAAAAACCAACTTACTGTCGAAATCATGGTTTCAAGTAATGGCGTTTTGAAAGTTTGTGTCCTAAAATTTCATATACTATTTTAGATGAGATAGTATACGAGATTTTAGGACACAAACTTAGATAAGATAGTATACGAAATTTTAGGACACAAGCTTTCAAAGCGTCATTACTCGAATCATGACTTAGGCAGTTAGTTGGTTTTTGAATTAACCCGGCGATATGCGCCTCTTTTGGGATGAAATGTTTGTCCGAAAATTATTTGTCTAGCTAGAGCACTCACTGTTGAATTACCTATCATGTTATTAGAACCGAATGTTAATTCACATTTCTATAAGTCAATTATTCATACAGTCAAGATAAACGGAATTTTAAACAAACTTTACGTTTATTACCGTTACATTTTAATGAAAGCATTCCCGTCGCCAGCGCCATCGCATAGTCGTAACATAATTCATGATTCGTTTTAAAACACCGTAACCTGAATTATCTGCAATATTTTACATAAATTCTTAAAGAATAATTAAAGAAATATTTTTAAAAAAAAGAGTATTATAACCACTTTCCAATAAAACGCTCCATTAAAACGTCCAGACAAACGAACATTACGAAGGCTATATTGCAAGGAGAATTAAAAAGAGATACCGGTACAATTGCAGTTTTATTAAACATAATAAACCTCAATTATTATTTGGTATGAGTGTTCATAAATACGACCTAACCGCAATAATTATTGTGAGCATGAAATTCGGCAACTCACTGAGTGCTACCGGGCACCGCGGCTACCGGAGTTGCGCCCGCGCCGTTACGCGCAAATAACTAATGCTCTGCTCTGTTCTTTTTTTGGCGCGTGTCTCTTGGAGCCGTTATATGAGATATTTTGACGGTAGCGAAAGTTAGAATCATTTTATACCAGTTTTTATTCGGAAGATATAGAATAATAATTGATATTAAATCTATCGCGACGTATGCCGTTGGATTTGAAACATTGCTAACATTAGGTTTGCTTTTATAACTTTTTGCTCGAAACTTGTTAAGAATTCTTGATAGCATATTATTAAAGAGAATGATTTATTGAGCTCGTATTTGTTAGAATTTGTCAACCTGTTTGAACTTTGTATTGTGAATAAACGTATTTATACGAGATAAGAGTCGGAGGTCTTCTTAGTGAAATATTCTTGTTCGTTATTCAAGTGTTTTTTGGACCAACACAAGGGTAATTTCGCTTGAGAGAACATGGGTTTTTCTAGCAATCACACAAACAATACCCGACATACATGACATTGCTTTCTCGTTATACGCGAAACGACTGATGATCTGATCTACCAAATCTAGTTTGGTAGATCTGGTCTGATCTACCAAAAGTTATATTTTACCTTTCTACTTTGTATGATACCTAGAGACTGTGATAGGTACCTTATGTTTATCTACCGACTACATAATATATTCTCAAGTAGGTAATATTAAAATTACAAGATTTCGGAAAAAGTTTGTATCTGTGGGTTTAATATTCAATATCTATCTAGAATTTTATTTGATTACAAAAAGACAAGTAAGCTACTCAGGTGACTTTTTTGTCATTAACAACCGGTATCTTATGCTTATCACGTTCTGTAATTTTCTTTATCTTTCCATTTATAGGGTCAAAAACAATTATTTTAAAAGCATGGGCAGCATCCTTTTTGTGTTGCTTTGACAACTTACTGCGACCATCAATGGTCATATCACATCTATTAATAATAGCTTTCTATGAAGATATCCTCGTTTGTCAGTGGAAGCTAACTGGCTTCCTTAATTGCTTCCTAAATTAATTTAAGGTATTGATTCCTTAAAGAATATCGGAATTTTGACTCTAGAATCCTTCAAACAATTGGAGAATGAACCCAGAATTTCATATTCTAAGTCAAGGAAATATAATACAAAGTATTATTTAAAGCAAAAAGTGACTCTTTATACATCAACTATACTACTAAGTCGATGTGGCGATACTTGGGGGAGACCAATGCCCAGCAGTGGACATCTTTCCGCTTTCGTCTTTCTTTTGAATGATGATACTACTAATTAAGTACATTGAATCATGACAATTATAAGAAACTTGGGTTCAAGAAGTGTTTTGGGACTATATGTCATAGGGTCGACAAACTAGTGAGCGACTTGGCATTAGATTGGTCATTAGAGCGATAGTAAAGATACGATTATCAGGCCGGTTATTTTGACTAAGTCGACGGAGCGCCGCAGGGCGGGGCTCCGATTTCTGAGAGGTACGGTCACAAGATAAACCACTCGAAGGGGGTGACGGGGGCTTAGAACCTAGACCAACCATGTCGGTGTGCTCCAAGTCCCGAATTCGCTTCGCTTGCTCTCGTTTTGACTACTTAGACAATAAGTGAGTATACCCCATTGTCATGTCGCTCCAACAACCCGTCGAACTTCCGACCGGTCGCTCTAATGACTAATGACATGTCACGCACTTGTTTGTCGAACCTTTGACATGTAGCCATGTTTTGGCTGTAATTAAAACATATTACTCAAGTACTGTAATTATAGACACAATAGATAAACAATGGCACTGACGACCCGAGTCGTCGCACGGGACGATACCGGTTATTCCTACAAGAAAATAGAATATGATATTGTTCAACTCTCAATATCACGATACTTATTCTTACTATTGATTACTATCAAAATAAGTTTAAATCACGTTTTACGATAACGAAGTATGCCAGCGGTGTGGCCGGAGCCACGCCGTCTGCCTCCCACGGGCGACCGCGTCCTGCCGTTGACTCACCAATTCACGGCTTCATGCACGTAATTAGTCCATTAGCAGGCACGCACCGCTCAAATGCTCAATTAGATCAACGACCGACGGGAATAGCTGGACAGATTACGTTCCTCCTGTGTTTCAATGATACCCAGGATAAAATGTTCGCCGTAATTGACAGTTCTCCTTTTGTCTAGCGTTGTTCAAGATTGGATTAAAGGAAATTAACACCGACACGTCAGGGTTTGTTTTTTGTGTTTTTTACTGTGTTATGAGAGTTCTAATTGATGGCAATTCCGCTTTTAACACTAATGTGAGGTTAATAGAGTTTAAAGATAAGAAATGGTTCAAGTTTTTTTTAACTGACTCGCTCGACACTTAATGTTGTCGGCACATTCTAGATTGTGTTTAAAATAAGAAAAAATATTTAAAAGTTCTTAAAAATAACGCTTCAATCTTCACTAATCATCGCCCACTTAATAAATAATCATTTGAACAACATTTTTTTAGTACATTACACAGTAAACTACTTTAGCCTAGAATTCTATAACACATAAACAGATCAAGTTTAAATATTGGAATAGAACGATGTAGAAAACTGGTGAACTATTTTAACAACGCGATAGACTATTATGGGTTGTGTGTTGTTTTAATATTGTATAGTAGAATTTCTCATGACTATAAAATCGTCTGTGCTTTATTTTTATTCTTGCAGTAGAATAGCTACTTTTACATTAATTATGTCAGTGATAATGATAAGGTAATGGTCAAAAACTTTTCTTTTCTATTTCTTTGCTTGTGATGGTCCTATGCGGACCGTTTTTACGTAACCAGGCAGTTATTGGAGTGACCTGAAGGGTATACAACCAAAAGAAAAAACTATTCTGTACCTTATACCTGTATAGCAAAACCTGTCTTAAAATGTTGAATTAATTTTCTTTACATTTACATCCTTTTACAACAATTACTTTCAGTGGTTGCATACAGCCAGCCTCTTCAACACTATGTAATAATAAATACATCCGTAATGATAAATGTATACATACAGACAGTGGGAGGAACCTCCTCCCTTGAATCTCTAACCACAGGTAACTTGGGTCTCACCACTTCGCTGCGGGCAGAGCACTGTTTTAAACACATTTTTCTAAATAATATTTATCTGTTGTATTTTTTTATAATTATGTACTTAAAATACAGACACTGCAAGAATTTTTAGGAATATTATTATTTTACGCATGAAAGCACCAATCAAAAAGAACATGATAAGTATAAAAATAAACGAATGAAAACAAAAAACATTAAAAAATTTAAAACCGTTCCGGCGAAAAATTCAAGAAAATGTAGTAGTTAATTCGAAAACTACAAAAAATTGCGGTTTTTTTTTTCTTTTGGTCATCTGTATTTTGACCAGCCTGTAAAAAGGGTCCACGTTTTCTTCTAATTCGCTTTAAATTTTTGAAATCCGCGGATTTACAATTCAATTCATCATGCATTGAACTGTAAATACGAAAAAGAAATGAGATCTATTGAGAAATGTGTAACTCCGGATGACGAATAAAGATTGTTCAGAAAACTTGGAGACCAATAACAAAGTTAAAAAAACTTGACTTCACCATAAGGAAAAACGGGTAAACTCATCTATACCCTGTTGTCTCAGCGCACTCAGCGCTCTCCTAAAGGCCAATACAAATTGTGATATTTTTACTGATGACTGGAAGAAAATTTGAGTATTGCGAGAAGTTTGTGTGCTAATTGCGTTTTAATTAGTTTAAGTGGCCTATGGCCGTTCTAATTAAGTCAAATAAAATAAATAAGAATTATAGCCTGTGATAATATGTCATTAGGCAATTGTTACTTTTTATCTTTAAAATAAATCTTCTGATGTAACCTCCTTACTAGTGTGAAAGCTTATGTCTCTATAATGGGTTCAATTAGAATCCATTATTTTACCCACCAACGGTAGCAGCCTTCACGAGAACTGCTTATAGTTACATATAACCCTACTTAATTAATTTTGGCTGATTTCGGTAGTCACTGTAGGTACATTCAACAAAAGAGTTCTTTATCAATGCACTACGCAGACATATTATGTCATAGTAATTGTGAGCATTATAACTTTTTATACTCAAGACACGGTCAGACAAGCGATTCCAAAGACTTGGCCACTCAAAAAACGTATAGCTCTGTTAAAATACGAGTGTAATTGGTTGCCTGGATACTTATCTCTTTGGTCGATTGTACCTATCACACATTTTTTAACTTAGTAATTACTTATGGCTTTCTATTACTAGAAAATTACTAGAGGATACTTATTTTTTACCGCTAAAAGAAATCGTAAGGTTCTTGATTATCTAATAAGCCGTGGAAAGATGCCTCGTGCCAATCCTTGCAATCGATGGACGGCCTTCGATTTTTCTAACTAACTCTGTATTATGATATGACAGTGCAGCATTTTACCCACTTCTGCCAATGCAATCCGAAACTTTGCATGTTACAATGTAAACGCGCCACTAACATGGACTCTATGCCTTTTAATAAAACTAGAATTACTTCTCTCGAGAGATTGCATAAACGTGTTTCTTGACTTAGATATCGTTTTAACTTCAATTCCTAGTATATGGCAGTCGGATTATCTAAATATATCGGTAAAGTATGTTTATCGATATTAATAATATCGATAAAGTATTGATTTCTTGTCAGAAAGATACAGAGAGCTTTTGTAATGGTAAAATGATATTTTATAGGTACATTGCAATGATAATAAATTATAGTTTCATTATGCCTAGGGTAGGGATATCGCCATTTTGGTAGAAGTAGAGGGCAATACTATGGACAGAGTGCCAAAGTAAATGTAAGTTTTGTAATTATTGATGTGCTATCTACATAATATAACATCACGCCTGTATTTCCCGAAGGGTTGGGCAGAGGTGTATAGTATACCCTCAATTCGCCGTTATGTTTAAATCCCATGATATAGGGGGCGAGCTTATCGCCATCAACCGGACACAAATCCAGACTCAGTTATGTTTAAGTCCCATATAATAGGGAGCGAGTCTATTGCCATCAACAGGGCAGAAATCCAGACTCCAGGCTGCTACTAAGAAATTTCACATGGAAAAACACAACAACACTTTGCTCGAACTGGGGATAGAACCCAAGACCTCACGCTCAGCAGACGCGCTTGCGACTTGACCAACGATGCAGTCTACGTGGTTTCAATGCCATCTCCGTTCGTAAATAAAGCAATCTATCTCTCTATGCGATTTTTTTTCAGTTATTCCGGCACTCGTTGAACAGTGCTCGGATAGAGTCAGTGCCGAAACTTTCATGAGGTTAAGTAAGTGACAACCCTTGTTTACTCATAAATACACACATCAAAAGTGTCTAGGGATCAAGCATTTTTATGCGGATTTCTTGAGATTGAGATGTGGCTTTGTAATAAATTTATGATTTTATAAATTTATATGGATCCTTTTTGGTGCATTTCATAATTTGAATCAGGAACTGTGAATCAAATTCGAGTAAAAGATGAAAATCAGCTGTCAATATTTTCCCTATAAAAACATACAACGCATTGAAGACATTATTAGTGCTACTGTTTCCCTACTACTGATTAAAACCAACGTTATTATGGAGCGGCGACGTCATTTAAGCAGGGAAGAAATGCTCAGAGCCGTGGGAATGATAGAAGCTGGTTCCCGGCAACGTACTGTGGCTTTAGCTCTGAATACAAGTCAGAGTGTTATCAGTCGACTTTGGACACGTTACCGAAGCACTGGTACCGTGGCTGAGCGCCATGGAGGACGGTATCGCTGCACCACACGGAGACAAGACCGATACATTCAAATCTTAACTCGAAGAGCTCCAACAATAACCGCCATGATGTTAGCCGTGAGGCTTCATCACTCTTCAGGGAACTTAATTAGCGACCAAACAGTCAGAAACCGCTTGCATGAAGTGAACCTTCATTCCCGAAGACCGCTACGGGTACCACCTATAGCAATGCACAATCGTAGGATTCGATATCAATGGGCTCTTGGACACAGAAATTGGGCAGAAGAACAATGGCGTTTCGTGTGCTTTTCTGATGAGTCTCGTTTTGGTATGAGACCGGATACAAGACGTATACGACACTGGAGAACCCCTGGACGCCAACAGCGATTAAAATCCTGCCAGGAAGTCCATCCTTATAGTGGTGGAACCATCATGGTATGGGCGGGTATTTGGATCGGCGGAAGAACTGAGTTGATTTGGATCAGAGGCAACCTCAACGCTCAAATTTATGCTGAGACGATTGTATCAGACGTCATCGTTCCTCTACAAGCGCAAATCGGTCCCTTATTTCAGTTAATGCATGATAATGCACGACCGCACACCGCAAGAGTTGTAAGACAGACTCTCGCCGCAGCTAACATCAATGTCCTGCCCTGGCCTGCTCAGTCGCCAGACTTGAACCCGATTGAGCATGCATGGGATATGCTACAGAGAAGAGCTCTGCCGAATATGGAGGGTATCCAGTCGCAAGAAGACCTTTTTTTGTTGTTGCAACGAACATGGGCGGCCATTCCACAGCGTGATTTGGATGAACTCATTTTGAGTATGCCAAACCGATGTTCTTGTGTTGTTAGTGTTCGCGGTAGAAACACGGATTATTAATTGTTTAAGTTACCCAATAAAATTTTAAAGAAAACTGTTATTTCAGTCTTTTTTTCGAACTTTTGTGTTAGTGGTTCAAATGTCAAAAATCCCTTTATTAGGAAAATGGCAAATTTCTTTATTAATGCAAAGGTGACTTGGTTTATCGTTACTGTGACAAACGAAAACACTTTATTTGATGAATCCTTAAAGAAAATTTTAATTAATATCATTCAGGAGAAAAGTTATTGCAAAAATATATGTTGATCCCTAGACACTTTTGATGTGTGTATTTATTGGTATCATAATGTCGGTTTACATTTGTTATGAATTGCTTTTCTTACCATTTATTAATATACCAGCGAGTACTTTACAGAGCGAATAGAAACCATAAGGAAATAAAATTCTGGCATTTTTTCTGTCTATTAACACGCCTATGATACTTGAAAAATTAGCACCCGGATGAACTAAAGGAGATGTTTGATTTTGGGCCACCACTATGTACAGTATATAGAAAAATAGGAAAAAAATAGGGGATTACCATAAAAATACAAATAAATGAATTTGAAGAAGAGTACAATTATACTGGAATTATTATTTGGGGACGTTTTTTAATATGTTAACCCTATTTTTCTGGTACCCATGACAGTTGTGTTTGACATTAACATGAATTTGACAACTTTGACAGTCCTAGGTTTCGTGATGTGTGTGTGACGCAATCGAGTACAACACCTGTACTTCTATTTCATTATAATTATAACGAAATCCAAGTATTTTCGTCTATAAACAACGTCGATAGGTTATGTAAGTACACAAGAAATAAACACTATGGGGTCAATGACATGCAACAGTTGTCAAAATGACATTTCACATCATTTCGATCCACCATATTTTTATGTGTTGTGTTGCTCTCCTTTACGAAGTAAACTTGAATGTACAATTAAACAAAGTAAAATTATAGAAAATTAACATTAAAAAACCGTTACTTTATTGTATAGCTATATTTCCTTATAGCGTACATGGTGCTGGCCCAGGCTCCATACATTTCTGAAACATCTCCTTTGGTCTACGATGTATTCAATTCTAGAATTGTTCCTTGGAGAGTGTATTTGTCTGTTTTTAAAAACATTGTTCAACTTTCGTTTTCAACCCCCGACACAAATAAAGTGGTTTTATAAGTTTGAGGCTTTTGTTTGTCTGTAACATGATAGCATCCAAACGAAAGAACCTAACCAATTTCAATGCGGTTTTTTGTTGTTGTTTAAACGCTGGTTTAATAGGGATGGTTTTGAGCTAAGTTTGTTGGCAATCGGCTCAGCCCTTTCCGGATTATCAGCTCTTTTTACATTTGATGTCGTAATCTCAGCCTTAGAGTGGATATTTATTTCCCTTTAGCTCTTTCGATAGACTTGGAATTTCAACCATACAATACAAACCTAGTGACAATACTATATTACGGTATCATAGAGTTGATCTGATCGAGGGTTTGGGACAAATGGATTGTTGTTAAAAGTACTCCGCAATAGCTAACAATCGGGCAGACCCATCGTTTTAGCCTAATGACTTGCCTTGACAGGATTCTTTTAAACACGTGGTGCCGAGGGTCTTATGATGGTCTTGAAAGTTGGCTCAGGGTAGCGATCGGCAATCAGCAATGACTAGTTGCAGACCCATCGTGTTTACGCTCGTATGAGTCGTCATAGAAAGCAGTTTTTCACTGCATTAATAATTGTTAACAAAGGAACGACAGACGCATTTGAAATGTCGGAGTATATTTTTTTTTTAAATCGTTTCCGTCATCATCAATCAATTTATGTTTGCTTTAGTTATTTCTATTACTCGATAGTTCCTAAAACCTATATTTAACCGAGAAATCTGCAGTAACTACCAGAAATTTCTTCAAACTGTCATTAATTTATGTTTATATTACTTACTAGTTGACCCGGCGAACTTCGTAACGCCATATTGTTTTTTTTAGGTAATTTACAAAAAAGATACCAAATCTTGTCCTGACAATAACGAACACAAAAAAAAGAACTATCCAATTTGGTGCAGTCGTTCGGAATTTATGCGCGTAGGTACATACATTTCGGCGATTCATTTTTATTTAAATACACAGATTAGCTACCAGCCAGCAGTTCTTGTGAACACTGCAGTAACAGTGTGTAGCAAATAATGGATTCTAAACGAGTCCACTATTTATTAACACAAGCTTCGTATCTTTTTCTACCAGTAATAAGGTTGACTATCGCAAATATTTCTTTTGACGGCAAAAAAAAAACTTTTGCCTAAAGACATTCCTCGATAAACCTTAATACCCTTAATTACAGTAGTCCCTGAACTGACTTTGATAAAGTTGGGTAAAATTATTAATAATTTGTCTTATTAATATTATAAGCTATTAGCAGTTCTTGTGAACTCTGCCACCTCTGTGTGGCAAATAATGTATTCCAAATGAATCCATTATCGAGACATAAGCTTTCAAACGAATTCGGCTCACACCAGTAGCGAGTTTAGAAAAGTTAATAGATACGTAGACCCTGTTTTTGAGACGGCGCCACGTAGCGTAAATAAGTAAATTTATCTTTTATTAATTCGGTTCCACGGTAGGTAACTCATCACTGTCGCGTGGTTATGAATAAATAATGAAAGATTTGTTGAAATTTATAATTAGATAAGGCTTACTTTTTGGGGTTCAAATGGAAGAGAGTAAAACGGCACTCTTGCGAGGCAAACTCCTAGTACGAATTTTCTAATTACGAAAACGGCAATAGTTTTTGTGGACTCACTATAATAATCTCTATCTCTCTTTCACATCTGCAAGAAAAAGAGACAAATATATTACCCAGTCAATTCGTACTAGGTACCGAGCAGGTAATTGCCGGTCTCCTGCAACTGATGCAACAAAAAATATAATTCTGTACATTACCATAGAAATTTGCTAAATACAACTTTTTCTCCTAATGTAAGCTGAAGCATTTATCAGCAGAAATTAATGTGGAATCTTAATCATTTCTAAAATGTTAACATGAAGTCGAAACCGGTACAAATTAATCTAATATCTGCACTATAAATCAGAATTTCTAACTTACTACTTACATATACAAATAAAGAAATAATATATCCTAGACTAAAAGAGAGCATTAAATTCATTCTCATAATAGGTCGTTACAATTTTTCATAAGAAAACTTTTCACGCGGAACTTCCTAGTAGCTTTATTCCTAATCATATTGACCGTTTATATTGTCAACGTCAAACTATATTTTATACTTATTCACGTGACTTGATTTTATAGAGCCTACATTTACATGAAAAATTACTTATCACATCGATTTTAAATAAATAACCAATTTACTAATACTGATTTTATTTTTACCGCACGCTTAATTATAAGTATATGTAAGTAGGTATCTGCATATTATAATAGGTAGACGAAATAGATAATAAAGAGAAAAATGGAGATATACCTATATACTGCTTACGATAATAATCAAAATACCTACTTAAAATAGGAATCGAATTAACAATGAATCTTTCAATATTCCTTCCAAGAACATAAAGGGGGAATGCTCTGTCGTTAATACTGTAACGATTACTTACTTTGCACTAGCCAATTACATCAATTAACATTTCTTAGAAGCTGCCACTGATATCATTAAAGCGATGATATAATATTGTAGATTAGGCGTTCATCAAAGACTCTTGTTTAATTCATAATAACGTCAGGTCTAAAAAAAGAAAACAGGCCGAAATATAATTATTATTTTGTATTTAAATACTAAAAGCATCTCTAAGTGCTAATCTTGCCACATTAGCCTTCTGTTGAAATATAGGTATCTAAATAAGTATCAGGTGAACTTTCTTAGAAGTCTTTGTTTTTGAATATAAGTATTTTACAATACAATACCAAAGTTAGGAATGTAAGTTCCTTCATTTAGCTGTAGATTGCAGTTTTAAATTCTATACATATGTAAAATTCTTCGTACTGACAGAGTATTTCCTTATTCCGTTTAAAATATCCATGAATTTTGCGGGCACAATCTTAAGTCTCGTATTCCATTCTTATTTCAACAAGTTTTCCTAACATAAGTAACTAAAAAACATAAGTAATTTTTAAGTGCTATAGGAAAAGCTTAAGTATGTGTCACATAAGACACGTGTGGTCATAAGGTTCAGTGGTTAAAGACTGCAACAATGTACAGGCGTGGATAGTTCGTGTCGTCTCTAGCACCATACAGTTGACCTCAGTTGACTCTCATAGCGTACGCGACATAACGTGCCCCATGCTTGTATATCACCATTCTGAGATCATAGATTCCTTAAAGAAAATCACCGTTGTTTTGATTAAATACCTACATTTTTAATTTTAATCACTCTACGATCAGATAACACATAGAATATTCTACAAAAACAACAAAACAAAAAGTATATTTCGTCTGAATGACAGGGGGACATCCATATTGTACGAGTGGTAATGCGTCTAACCCATCACAACCTTGAATAACTTGTTATGCTAAAACATAATATCACGACCGAAAATAAAACTTAATCCATTCAAAGAGCAATATTGTGAAATTTAAAAATTAACCGCTAATGTCACACTAGATAAGTCCTATATTAAACAACAAGTCTGGTTGTCACAGCGCGTAGTAAAAATACTAACATGAAACACGTTAACAATCTTTGAGGAAATTTAAATCTACTACGACGCGACGCGATAATATATTATTTTCTTAAGATTATTATCAGACCTGCCATAATTAGGCAGGGCACTATATCAAGTTTAATATTAAACGTAAAGTGGGGAAGGTTCTACATACAAAAAAAGTTTGACAATAAACATGTTGGGAAAAAAACATTGTCCATTGCATAGTAACTTTGCCAGATTTGCCAGAACTTAGTCTTATTTCGAGTCAGATAATAAGCTGCTGCTCATTTTATCTGCTATATCACCCCCTTAACATAGCCCGCTAACGAGACCACCACTTTATTACCGAACAGAAGGATACTGCCACCCATCCTCCTGGTATTATCCCGTAGACGCCTTAAACAATAGGTGGGATAGACGGGATGTCGTGACGAATACTACACAGTTAATAGAATAAGGCTGATGTGCCCCGGCATTCATTCTTTGGTTAAACAATCGTTTTTTCCAAAAAAATTGTAGTTACAATTATAGGTAAACGATTGATTAACTAGAGAATTAATGTTGGTGAACAGCCTCTATAGTTTATCCAGACTAGTTTTATTTCACACGAAGACGAGTTTTTTTTTCTTTTTTCACGCTCTTTTTATTACTAGCAAGCATTTTGCGGCTTTTGTGAATTCTCTAGGTCGACTATTTTATTTTTATTGGAACTTGTAAAAATCAATCTTAACAAAAATTTCAAGACCCGAATATTTAAAATGAATGTTTTTTTTAAGGTCATTCACTTTCAGGAATCACATGTCTGACCGTAGGTATGTTATGTTTATTTTCACCAAATAAATAATTCATTAAAAGCTAAATATTATTGATCGCTGGTCAGTTAATTATGAGGAGTGTCTGATCAAAAGTTGCTATTTACGTCATTAACATTCAGAAATGACTAAAAACTTACTTCTTTTGTAAAAATAGCCACTTTCAGTGCAGTCTGAGATCGGAAACCTGGAAACGGACCCGATTTAAAAAATTCTACCGTATAATAGGAACAATAGTAAAAATGTTAGGAAAATGTAAATACCGACTTTTTATCAGGCACTCCACATATATTTTAATGCAGTTGACAATATTATAGTTTCGTAGAGTCAACTGGGAGAAACGAGTTATTGTGGTGGTCGTCCGCAATCAGTTACAGACTACTGTTTATGCACATTTTGACCTTTAAACCTAGTACATTTCTGTTGAAAATGATGCGGTGCTGATGTATCTGAGGAAGCCTTTTTCTAGCGTAGCGAAGCTAATCAGCTTGATAGAGACGCACGACTGTTTTTAGTCCAATACCTCACGAGATCCTAAATGATCTGGCCCTTTCGGAAAATCTGATAACCCAAATGCTGTCAACAGTAGAAAAATGGATTCTTCCCGTCTAATGAGATCCTCAAATCCTACGATAAACTACAAAAAGAGAATTATTCAAATTAGCATGATAGCTCAGGGGGGCTAATAAAGGTACAAGTCCAAGACGGGCTGCAAACTGCAAACGCAGACCGCAAGTTACATTGGTTTGCATGAACCAGTGTCGCTCGTCTCCTGCTGTCATTTGCGGTTGCAGTTTGCGGTCGCCTTGGAATACTACCTTTAAGGTGTACACCATAAAGGTGTTATTCGGACGGCGAGTTGCGGTCTGCGGATGCAGTTTACTTATTCTTTTTTTTTTTCTTTTTTTTTAAAAACCATCTTTTTTATTTAATGTATAATGAAATATATTTAAAGGAAAATCTATGAATAAACATAAAAATACTACGTACTTGTGGAAGCCGATATTTTCACTTTGATTTTTTGTACGTCCCTTGCGAGATTTACATTTTTTTACTATTCAGGACATAGCGCACACTCTTATTTATAAGAACAATATGCACTTACACAAAACACAATTAATTAAATATACATTCTTGACTAAAATATTTTTTCAAATCACCGCGCCACTGTCACAAGTATTATACGACAAAATTTAAAATGTCGTTGTCGTTTGACAGGCGGGACTAGTGGCGGGCTATTTAATTTGGTAGCGTTAGAATTAGCTCAAAATCTCGAAATTGCCCATATTTGACAGATGCCCCTGTACGTTTTTCAAGTACCGAGACGGCTTCTATGCTTTAGTACTTATTCTAAGCACCACACAGTATAGAGATTACCTGCGCCGACTAACTGCGCGGACCAGCACCGACAAGCGCTGACAGATTGCCGCCGGCAACCCGCTTTCTACCTGTATGCGCACTTATTACCTTCAAGCTTTTTTGTTGTATAAGTTGCATAGTTTACAGTTGCGACTGGATGTGCAGTCAACTTGCAGTTATGATTACGAATGCGAAACGAAATATGTTTCTACAAACGCGGCGTTTTTAGTCTCCCAGGTCACTCCGTTACCAAGACTCATTGTGAAGTTAAGAATGAAAACTATTGGATAATAAAGCCAGGAATGTTTTTTGTAATTCAATGTACTCTATTTCTTATACTCTAATTCCTACTACGGTAATCTGTATCAACAATAGTAAGTACCAACGGTATCACACAATGACGAATACATGTACCGTATCTACGTCTGCACAGGTCGATTCCGCACACGCGAGAGCTTGATAAAAAGATAGAGAGTAAAGGTTATAGACGAAACGGTCAGCATGATTCGGATCTGCTGGAGAACACAGAGAAATCTATCTAGCATAATCATCATCATCTATCAAGCATCCGTGACCAGCCATCAAAAAAGGCAGTAAAAAATTGTAACATAACATAACATCACGCCTGTATTTCCTGAAGGGTTGGGCAGAGGTGTATAGTACACCCACATTTCGCCGTTAAGTTGAAGTCCCATCTAATAGGGGGCGAGCCTCTTGCCATCAACCGGGCACAAATCCAGACTCCGGGCTGCTACTGAGAAATTCCACACGAAAAAAACCAATAACACTTTGCCGGACCTGGGGATCGAACTTAGGACCTCACACTCAGCAGTCGTGCTTGCAACCACTAGACCAACGAGGCAGTCAACGTAGTAACACTTTATGAAAATTACACAAGTTTCTCTAAAGTTATAGAAAGGATGTTAGAATTGCAATTTTAATGTTTACACCCGTACTTGCTCTTGTTTTATATAGTTACCTCTCTGTCACTTGTTGCTTTCTAATTATGTAACGGGCAAACGAAATCGTAGCGTTCCGTCGGCCTTAATAGTTTTAATTGTGAAACGCAGCATGAGACTTTATCATTTATTTAAATTATGTGGTTGTATCGAACGGTGGCTTGAGTCTATAGGACCGGTTCGCGCACAAATGAGTATGGCACACACACACACACTTGGGACGTTGTTGCTACACGGCCGAGGTCCAAACCTGCCTCCTAAGAACCTGCGTGGATCTGTCTTGCTGAGACAAAGCCTGCGAAGGGCTTCTAACTACTTCACGTCAATGTGTTGACACGTAACACTACACTGTAATATAATTGGTAGCGTTTGTTTATTTTGTTTTATGTGTTAGGATAGTTAACTTGTGGGTTTGGAATATAATTAAGGTTAACTTTATGCTAATAACAAATCGAATATCTGTGATTTTCCGAAGTTTCGGTACTTTCTTTGCCGTGTAGTTTTAAGCTCTATGTTTTCACATACAGGGCAAAGTTTATAATTCGGTGCTTAGTTTAATATCATCGCTAAGATAATATTAAATAAATCTGCCTATAACTGTCCCATTGCTGGGCAAAGGCCTCTTCTCATACAGAGAAGGAACGAGCATTGATCACCACGCTTGCTCACTGCGAGTTGGCGATTTCGGACTATTAAGCCCAGGTTTCCTCACGATGTTTTCCTTCACCGTATGTCAGTTACGTCTTAGATTAACTTAGAAAGTACATTTGACATTGAAAAAGTCACAAGCCTGGGTTTGAATACGAAACCTGGTGCTTAACACCTGGTCTGTGACCTCCAGGACACCACGACATGTTTTATATATCGAATATCAAAGTAAAACTTTAATTTAACCGTTTTCCGTAACAATAATGTATGTACAACTTTATACATAGTATAATTGTCTGCGTAAAAGAGGAGGCGTCAATGAAACCAGCGAAGCGTAGACGTGAAGGCCTTCTAAGCTCTATGGTCCGATGATCACCAATCCAACTCTGTCGTTTTGTTACTCACAATTACATGTCGACATTCTGCGGTTGAAACTTGTAAATAATTAGTTTTATTAATACAAACGAAACTCTGTTCATAATTAACCACTTTAAGTAATAGTTTCCTTTTCATTTTATATTTACTGAAGTTCACAAATGAAAAACGTGTCTCAATTAGGAATTGTATACGTCGTAATAAGTATATTCAAAATCTTGTTTTTTTTCCAATATACCCTAAAAAGTTTCTAGGTCTTCTTAAATTCTAAACATAAATAGCACTTATGCAAAGTTCAAATACTTTCTGAAATTATAAAATGTTCTGGATGTGGTTTGCTTCACTTGTCTGGTCTACATATTTTAGTACGAACACAACAGATCTTCATGATCCCATGTCGAAAACCTTAGAAAAATGGAAAGCTGTGGAATATAGTAGTTTCACATGAATAATTTATCGTAAATCGTAAAGCTATGTCTACACCAGTGCGCTTTCATGTTCATCTTGCGTCTTCGTCTGAAGCATGCGTGAAGCTCGACAAAAGCGCATGCCCCCTAGCGCACGCTAATCCGTCTATTGTATGTCGACTGACGACTGACCGAGGCGCACTCGTATCGACGATAAGCTGCATGCGTCTTGTGGCTATCAATATTGCATGCGCTTGACGCAAGAGGAATTGAAAGTTGAAAGCGCAAGATGAACATGAAAGCGCACGGGTATAGACATACCATTACGGTAGTTAACCCACCCTCACACAACCACAACCCCATGGACCCATCCTACGGATCCATCTTCTAATAATGCCTATAATTTCCTAACAGAAAAACACAATTTGACTGTTCCTTCCCCGATCGAGCCAGCTGATTTATGAGCTAAAGCCAACTGTGGATCGATCTGTATTTTCTCTAGCACTTCTGGATAACTGAGTATTCGAATCTGCCCTAAGAAGCCGCATTTAACTATCAGTTCTGTCATCAGCGTTAAATTCTTCTTCATTAATCATCATTATTGAGATCTTTCCTCCTCCCCCACTTTCCTGCCATACTTTTTTCAGTCCAGGGGGTCTACTCCCTATAAGCACGAAGTTCGTGGTTTCGGCCTTAGTTACGAGCGTTTTCTACTCCCTATCACCTACGGATATACGATTATTTCGGGGCCCGAACTAAAAATGAATGACAACACGATTTGACAGTTGTCCCTACTACCGATGTGTTTTTGCCCGTCTGAAAAGTTGAACTTGACACTTGTTTTGTTCACTCCTACGTTTCGGGCTACTTTCGGACGGGCGACTAACTTCGTTGACGGACTTAGGGAGTAGGCTCCCTGTACCGATTTCTCTTGCAGGGAAGGAATTACAGAAGCACTTTTATCTTATTAGTGTACTGGTCGCAAGTTTGTCCTAAGGTGCTCAGCTCGACCGAAATATGGATGGAAACTTTTTACCTTAGTTACAGCGTACTTCTAAAATAAAACTATAAGGATGGAGGAAGGGGGACAAGGAAACCACAAAGGTGTCCTACCTACATCCCTACGACATGTTATGAATGACAAAATCTAACTACACTTTTTTTAAGTTTTCTCTTAGAGGAAGTAAGTTCAAGGGCCGATGGTGTACTAGGAAAAAGAGAAATCATAATATGCACTTAGTGCTGTTTTGTGCTGCTAGCAGACATACCTTAGCGGCTTTAGTATTGCCTGATGAACATGGGCTTCACTTGTAGATGGCTATAGGGAAGCCCATTAAACATATAAGCCTCCTTATATAGCCCTCTACAAGGAACGATTATGAGGAAATATTGCCATAATTAGTCACACAATTAGCAAACAGATTGGTGAGCGCTATACATTGTGTTTGGTGTAGCACTACCGAAAATTTTACGACATGTTCAACACTTAATTCTATCTGCAAAAATACCCTCTATTGTAATACCCACCCCTCTTCTCCCAACGGCAGCTATTTTATCTTTGACTGATCCAGTAATGCAGGTTTTCATTAAAAATACAATATCTTTGGGACTAGGAGTATAAAGGCTTCAATATTTTTATTTGCAAGTTGACAATCCCTCTTCTAGTTCATTACAAAAATTATCTCAGCAATTGCACTTTAAAAAAATGACAAATTAAAAAAAAACTTTGCTTTTCATTCATTTCCTCTTTAACTGACTTCTTGTCTTGCCAAATAGTTTTAAAATAGTCAATAAACCATATCGCACTGATAATACAATACTGTTGCAACTCAAAATGTGACTTTTTTCAGAATCGACGGAAAATTGATTATTCACTTCCTATTTAATTATAGATTATAAAAAAATGAATACTTTAACTGTACTTTTTATGTAAAGTATTCGTTTTTTTATAATCTATAATAGGAAGTGAATAATCAATTTTCCGTCGATTCTGAAAAAAGACACATTTTGAGTTACAACAGTATTGTATTATCAGTGCGTTATGCAGGTTGAAAATAAAAATGGCTGCCATTCGGAGACGAGGGAGTTACAAAGGGGGGTATTTTTGTCGATAAAATTAAGTGTTTAACATGTCGTTTAGTTTTCGGTAGTGCAACAACAAAAACACTGTATGTAGGAGAGTACTGATGCCCATATTCCCTAAACAATCCCTTACTTGACTTAATGACACGTACGTGAAGAGAGGTAACACAATAATGTCGTCCTTTCTCCTGTACTTCATGGTGCTATGCTGCTAATGTCAGTACCTAAATTGTGCTTCCAGGAAATTAATTACAATTAAATTTTATATTGTACGAATAGGTACGTCTGATTTTTCTGCCTAGGTGTTATACAGTTCCACCACAGATGAATTATGTAGGATATTTTCTGTGGTTATGTATTGTTGAGTTTGTGTTTAAATTATAATGTTTAAAAATATATTAATCAAACTCAGTACCTGACCACACAACAAAAATTGCGCACAAATTGCTTTAGCTTTCTCCTTATGGTATTTTTGTAGCAGTGGTAATAAGACCAATGTTTAAAAACATCCAATAGAACAAAAATACGTGTGCTTTTTATAATTTTCTATAAAGTGGTTGGTAGTCTTTTTCTTGAATTTTCTTGCATTCTTCTTTTCGTGCCTGCACGAGTCACTCGAGAATAATGTGTGCCATGGCGATGAGATTAGTCAGCCAGCAAGCTTGGTAGCTGGCCTACCCGCCCGGGTGCACTGGACGTATTTAAGTATCGTCACTCGCGAAGGTCCTTTTCAATTACCTCAAACATTTTCATTTACTGCAACTAATGAGAACACCTAAACTAGGAATATGGAAAAGCATGTTTTCCTCTAAATAAATTTTGGTGTAATTGTAATGTATGGTCCGCAGTAAAATTAGGCATTTTTACCTAGATCGTCCAAAGAAGTGACAGTGTTGTTATCAGGAAAATGGGAGCTTATTATTCACCTGCACATTGATTACACCAAACTGTTATTCGAAAGCATCATAATTACATGTATCATATCACGCTTGTTTTTCCTGAAGAGTTACATAGAAAGGGAATGTTGCACATCTAAGTGCAGTAAGTCTCATATAAAAGAGGGCTTGCCCATTGTCATTTACTGGATACGTCCAATTCCAAATTCTGCTTTTGAGTATTTCCTAACAGAAAAAAATAACACTTTTCCCATCTTAGAGATCAAACCATGACCCTGAAACTCACAATCGGCAGCAATTCTCGCGACCACTGACAGACTGATAAGATTGTTAATGTTCAGCTGGGATAAAAACCATAGTCAACATGATGACAATAAAAGCCTTCGTAAGCAACTGTTTTTGCATTGAATTTGCATGCCAGTTAGAGTGCCTTTCCACCAGAGATGTGCTATGCAGCTAGGCTGCGAGAATGTAAAAGCTAAGCCAACTATTAGTTAATCTGTGGCTAAGCTACGAAACTATGTGACCTTTTCCACTGATGCTAAGCTATGTAGCAGAGCGAGTAAAATATGCTTTAAGTGCCTACTGTAGGTAGACTGTTCTACACATAGCTACACCACTCGCGACCAACCATAGCACGCATCCATAGCTCGTATCCATAGCACGCATCCACAACACGCATCCTTCCATATAAAAAACGTAGCTTTGTTGAATCAGTTTCCACCAGTGCTATGCATAATGTGAACCAATGAACATGATTGGTGAATATCAAAGGCATCCATAGCAACGTTGCATAGCACATCTCTGGTGGAAAGGCACTCATAAGCTACTCAGAGGTATTCGGTAGAAGTATTCTAGATTCAACCTGATATTCCAAATAGCTCTCTTTGTTTCGCTGGTGCTGTTGGAAACTAAAAGACCAACTTGAAGGCTGTATATCTATTCGTCCTGGACAGAAGCAAAGCGGCATTCAAAGTGGCATTAATTTGTTGTTCTTCCAGATATAATAATTCTAGATAATTCTAACTTACAGCCACGGGGAAAATGCCAGAAGGGACTTCAAGACCTGTAGTATAGACTGATTCAATATTTCCATTCAATCAATGGAAGCTAATCAAACCTTTGTAGTTAGTAGCCCCAGTTAAGTTAATTCTCCTTTAAGCAGAACGTTTCTCGGTTTACCAGATGGAATTTACTAGCACAGACTTTCAAAATTAAATTTGATATGGTCAAGAACAACGACAGCAACTCATGGGTGTCACAAAAGAATAAAGAAACTTAACAGCTGAATTGGAATCCCAAAAAAAGAGTCCACATTACACTCGTAACTACTCAGGTACGGTCTGATCCCTCGTTTGCTGATCCAATTATTTAGTAAGAAGACTGAAAGGTTCTCAGATTCGCAAAGTAGTTAAACGGCTTGGAGAACTTGGTAAGACTAAACTACTAGGTTCACAATAACTTTTCCTATAGTAACGTTCTTCCTTACATAACGTTAGGAGATCCAATCATCAATAACACTAAGTGCGCCAGCACCGGTTTCATTTATAACGGACCTATACAACGTAATGTTTACCTTGAATATCAACCTCATTGATACTTCTTCCATCCCTATAGAAAAAATGCTCCAAAAGCACCAGAGAGTTGAGAAATACATGAAGTTTAAAATATTGCCAAAATAAGCCAGAAATAAAAAGAAGGCGCCTATAACTTTAGGTAAGTTGCATCCGCGCTAACTTAATGGTAACTTAAAGTTATATAAGTACGAACGATTTCTACTGTCTTAACCAGAAGATCAACCTTATATTGCAGACCAAATCTTACAGCAAACATAACTCTTACATAACACCAGGCTTTTGCCAAGAGGAGAGGCAGGAACTACAGTGCCTCCGCCACGTGCACAAGCTTTACGTTACTTCTGCTTCTCCCACATACATACGGTACACATTAGCAGTTGATAAGTTCTTCAATTCTCTATAGTTTCTAGATCTGCATCTATTAAATTTTTTCGTTCTACACCATGAAATTGGACAGCGAGAAATGTTTGTATTTCTTAGGTTAGTAGAAGATACATCAGTACTTTTCCAATACGAATACTTAATATTTATCTCCCACATCTGGTCATCCCGATCTAAACAGAAGGCAGCAATCGCTCCTTGTAAAATGTTAAAATATTGATACCTGCAAGACTCATCTACTTGGGAAAAAATAAGGAGGGGCTGAATGACCAAAATGGCTTGGGACTTGAATCAAATGATAAATTGGTGTAGCTAAACTATCTATAAGGACAAAGCTACGATAACGACGAATTCACCTCAGATGACTTCTACAACTTACAAGATGAACCAGTTCATACCACATACATCCATATTATTTCACAGATCTCATGCACATGTCATGTGCAGTGGACAATCCAGTTCACGACACAAACAAAACTTAGGCATGACAGAGTTATCATCTTACTCAATACTCAATTCTTTATAGCATTCTATAACGTAATTTTAACAGGTGATAGACTTAAGACAATGGAATCAATATGGAATTAATTATGCTCCCTTATGCACAGCATATTTTAGTAGAGAGAGGAAGAGCGCTTACATTTTTGCTTGATTTTATAATTAATTGTGTTTACTCCTACAGAGATAGGCTAGGAATAAGTTAATAATTCATAAAAACCACTTACAAATTAGGAAGTTCAGAACTGAGTTTAGAAGAAGAATTCCAAGAATCCAGATTATAAAACTAGTTACCATTGGTAGACTGTCTTTAAAATGGGCATGCAAATGCAATATAGAGCATTTATTTATATCAACATTCTTCGTTTTCCTGTTATGCATATTTCATTGAAAATGTGTTTCTATTAATTGCTATTTACACGGTGTTGTGTTCTGTACACAAACAAATAGCTCCTGTAGGTATGTCGTGTACCTACGTCATTCCAAGTGACTCTGATAGCAGCTTTACCAAAAAACGTCATCGGTTATATCGACTGTTAGTGATTTAATTGGAACAAGGTAATAATTTACATACTCGTATCTAATAACTTGTGTATTATCAATACGAATGGACATTGGATCTTCTCAGAATTTGTTTGCGCACGTATTCATTGTACGTAATGTTCCTATAACGTGTGTAGATGTGGTGAGTTATACTTGTTTCAATATGTCGAAGTGTTTATCTCAAGTATTGTTTTGTTTTTGTTTGTTTAATAGCTAAATTAGTATCTTACTCTCTAAAATAAAGAGATTTCTATCAACAAATTGTAGAAGAAGCTCAATAAATTCAATCCAAACTAACTTTTTTCTCAGTTTACTATTTAAGCCACAGGATAAATTTAGGTTATGGAATTAGGATACAGTCAATGGATTAGTTATTCTTGTTCGTTGAATGTGCAAATGTAGTCGTCAAAAATCTTAATTACTGCATCATTAACAAACAATAAACTAATACATTGAATGTAAATAGTGTGTGATATGTTGATGTCGACATACGTAGGTCATCGCACGTCGTGCAGCAGTTGAGCGCGCTGGGGCGGCGGCGGCGGCGGCTCGTAGTCGCCGACGGCGGCCAGGTCGCGGGGCTCACAACTCAGCCGCGAGGCGCGGGCGCAGATCGAAAGTTCGACGCGAGATCAAGCGCGCATATGTAAATATCGGCACATTTACAAGCGAAAGGGTTCACCAGAGCGGCGCACTAACGCAGCGTTGCGCGGGAACCAGTCCGGTGAGATTCCTACGGCGTCCGATAGAAAAATGTCGAATGAGCTTTGGGTCCATCACTCGGTGCGGGTGTGTGGTACGTAACGCGGCCGCCGCTCGACTGCCGCCCTCCTCTCACCGCCACTGCTGGTATATTTATCGCTTAATTATTGAACTCGTCTGTGTAACAATTATGAAGCAGCTCGGCGAGTCGGCGAGTCGCTGCGCTGGCGGAGGGCGCGCGGCGCTACCGCGTCTGCGCTGGCGCGTTGCGTCACACGCCGCGCAGCGCCGCCGCCGCACGCGCAGCCTTCAGATTTTATCTCAGCCAGCCGACAGCCAATCCGCTGCTCACCTGTTATATTCATTTAAAACATTAACCTCCAACTTACATCATTTAGCGATATCTTCCTGCCTTCTGTTTCCGCGGTATATTCATCTCAATTATGTATAGTACCTATGTTTTGATAATGCATTACAATACAAACAAACACAAGGTACCTACCTAAAGCACGTAGATATTTGCGGTAAATAATATTAGTTTTCATGTGTTTTCTTCTTCTTCTCTCATGGCACAAGCTATACGAGAATATCAGAATCTTATATCGTGATAAAAGATTAGCGAGTCAACAAAATAATCCGTCATTGTGTAGGCTCTTTTAATGTGTTCCCCAATTTAAAATAACAATAAATGATGCTATTTTGAGAAGACCTACATTCACCAGAGTATGGTGATAGCCTGAAGGAGACTATAAATTATTATAGACAATCAATACGTAATCTATATTTTTTAATCAATTGTCTGAACGTAGGTACTGCAGTATGTATTCAACATCACTAAATAGTATAAAACAAAGTCGCTTCCCGCTGTCTGTCTGTCCCTATGTATGCTTAGATCTTTAAAACTACGAAACGGATTTTGATGCGGTTTTTTTTTAATAAATAGAGTGATTCAAGAGGAAGGTTTTAAGCTATAAAACGTACACGTGCGAAACCGGGGCGGGTCGCTAGTACCTACATAAAGAAAATGACTTAACTTTATATTTTTATACTTATTGACCGTTATTTACAGTAGGTACATATTTAAGTATTGTAGGAACGCTACTGAGCTAATAAAATGACAGAAAAATTAATTATTTTTAATATATATTCAACGATTCCTCACTTTATAAGGATAGTCAGAGACACCAGTTCATAATAATAAATAAATAATTAGTTCAAATGTAGGACCCCGTCCATAACAACGCTAATCTAATCTTTTTGTGATTTCCATTAAACAGCAAATATTTTTTGTAAATAAAAGAAGATAATGCTTACAGCCACATCTTCTGAGATACCCTAGAACGTATTGACTAAAAGTCCAACCCAACGAACCTGAATAATGTTCCTACTTATTTTTTACATTTATTATACCCTCAGACGCTGGGGCGTGAGGTTGTGGAGGACGTGACGAGAAAGACAGACGAAAAATATTTTGAAAGAAGAATTACCTATGGAAGAACCCAACTGTAGCAGAAAAAAAACTTATTTTTATAGCTGACAGATGTTGTTCTGACATACAAAAATCACATAGAAAGAACTTTCAGTTTTCCCGAATTTCCCGGGCAACTTTTCTAATATTTCTATCCATAAAAACCTAAATCGGAATAAAACAAACATTAAAAAAAACTTAATTAATTAGGGCGATCGCAGTAGGTATATGTTGTTATTAGCGGACAGGAGGAAGCTGCTTCGCATTCTCTTCTACGACCCCCATGGATGGATAGGGGATATCTTATTCTTTACCGCTTCCAGCTCAAGCAGGGGCCTAATTCTCCTAAAATAAATCTTGATAAATCACAACCGAACCAAGGCCGAACCGTTCATTCCGACAGTTCTCAATTTCAAAAGCTATCGAATTGTTTGACACAAAAAACCAAATCAATCATTTTGAAAATTTTCGAAAACAAAAACTGACTGACGGCTGTGGTTCGATTGCGTTTGGCAACAATTTACTTTAGGAGAATTAGGCCCCAGCTTAGTTAGAACAAAACTGGTTAAGTGCATGTCCGACTCGCACCTGGGCAAAGACACTTGGGTAAGTTCTTTATTTAGAGAGAAACAGCTTTCAGCTGAAACTCTCATAATTTTGAAATTATGACTACGTTTTGGTAAAAAGCACCAAAACCACATACTTGATCGCTAGACTCGCCTAAGCCTCCCCATGATCATAAAGCGATACGTCCATTCAATCTATCAGTATTGAAGCCCGTAGCTGGACATAGGGGTCATTCAAAATGGGCCACAAAACTCGGTCCTTTGCGTCCCGCATCCAGTTTACCATCACGGGCTACTCTAGGTACCTTCTGTTAGATCGTATACAGGGCCGGCGCTACCGTTGGGCGAACGGAGCGGCTGCTCCAGGCGCCAAGCCCCAGGAGGCGCCTCACTCAACTGATATATATTAGGGGCAAGCAAGAGGGGCGCCATTTTGGCTGGAGACCCTTCAAGTCTCGCCAATAACTGCCCGGTTACGTAGAAGGGGTCCGCAAGGACAATCTACATCAGTCCAATAGAAAAAAAAAGGGGGCGCCATAATTGGATTTCGCTCCATCCTAAAACTTGCCTCGGGCCGGCACTGTTCGTATAGTGTCTGTTAGTATCAAAATAATGAAAATACCCGAAACATTCTAGTAGAGTGCGCGCAAGATAACTCTGCGCGCGACTGAGGGCGTGCTAAACGTTGCCGTGATCGCAAAAGTTCAAATTACCGATTTTTAAGCTTAACTTTTTTATCGCTTAACATAATTTTCCCGTTAAATATTCCTACAATCAGGTAGTTCTACTATCAAAATTGATAAAACGGCACACACTTTGGTGGACCATGATTAGTTCCGATTTCGGCCGTGCGCAGTATTATCTTGCGCGCACTCTAGTATATTAACGGCCGCTTTTCTAAGATCAAGTATGCTTTGTCTAAGCCGCTTTTAATAACCGATCCAATCCAAAACTTATGGATTGATGAAGGTTTTTGACATTACCTTACCAACATACTTAGCGTCGGTGCGCTTGCCAAAACCCATGTGTGCACGGCCAAAAAATCTGACATGAGCACGAAAAATACAAAAAAAAAAAGTCTATTTTGAGCTGTATGAAGTAACACATTTTTTTTATCACAGGAAAGGTCCGAAGGAAGAAGAAGGCGCGACTACTAAAAAAAACCCACCAAATTTTGGCGCCCCCTAAATTTTACCGCCCTAGGCCCGGGCCTACCTGGCCTATAAGGAAATCCGCCCCTATTATACAAGGTTAGTCGGAAAGGGGGTACTAATCCACAGGCCACTTATAAAGACATAGAAGTAATAAGTACTACGTACTGATGACGCTTTTAAAGCAAGTGCCATAATTTCAAAATTCGATATTTTTTGTTTGTATGTAAAATAATGTTTATTTTAGTTTTTTCAAAAATTCTTCGTCCTTGTTTTAGTTACGAATTCAGAAAATGGAGCTTCTAATTCGTTACGCCAAATATGACCTAAAATATAAACACAGCTGAGGATAGATAGATTTTATCATATTTTTTATGTAATTTTTGAACAGCTATTTCTCTTCAATTTTTGTTTTCTGGGGAAAGTGGTAGAACAAAAGTTGCTCATTTTATAGGCACTTTAACACCCTTTCGGATTTGTACCCCCTTTCTGACTAACCTTGTATAAAAAAATATGTTTGTTTGTTTGTGTGTTCGTCTTTTATGCGTTTGCGTAGTATCCATAACTATGTCTCCGATTAAGTTAAAACTTTGTAGTTGCTGTTGGCACTTGCGCGAAGGTTTCTGACATAGTACCATCAACGTTCAATAGATGGCGAGCGAGTCCTATCGGATAATATGCAGCTGAGAATCTAGGTACTTCTTATGCAAAGCTGCAAGGGCACAGGTTGTCGTTAATTAATATAGCTTGCAGGTTACCTACCCGTGACAGTTGTCATCGAAATCGACAACATAACTTTGAACAAGGGTCTCGATAGTAATTTCCGTTTTTCACTGCGAAATTTTGTCGCTTACTATGTGCAACACATTATAAATAGGTACAACATAATTCATAAAGGAGAATGGCCAAAAAAAACCAGATCCAACAGAAACGACTCATATTGGTATTTGTTCCTGCATATCAACAATCCTGCATATTTTTTTTTTCTCAAGGCTCCGTCAGGACCCGGTAAAATCAGGTCAAAGTTTGAAAAATATCTGTTCGTGTAGTCGGAGTAGTACAGAATTAAATTAATATTTATACTAATAGTCCTACTGTAGATCACTGTTGAGTAGGTAGGTATAGGCACCCCCTATTAATTGTCACCACACCGGGTGCTTGCTCATAAAATGGGTAATAACATTGTCAAAGTCCTAAAGGTGAACCAATTAAAATTGAAATATAATTACTCAACACATTCCATCTCTGTAATGTGAGATGGTTCCTTTTTTATCAACCTGATTATCCCACTGCTGGGCAACGGTTTATTAGTATAATTATAAAAGTATCACAGGAGAAACGTTTAGCTGGAGACCCTTCAGGTCTCGCCAATAACTGCCCGGTTACGTAGAAGGAATCCCCAAGGACCATCTACAGCAGTCCAAAAGAAAAAAAAAGGATAAACGTACAATTCCCAGCTTCCCCAAACGGGAAACTATGTGGGCGCACCCTTCTACTATTCGTGCAGACTCCAACAATCAGCATTTGGTAACATAACCATTGAACTAGTCAACCTAAACCCGTCATGGGCTGTAGTGTCATAAAGGTAGACATTGACTCTGCAGTAACTGGTAGTCCTCTGGGCAAGCATCCACTGTCCCCTGACTATGAAAGTTATCATTATATGGAGTAATTAGAAATATGTACATAATTATCAATTTTAATTGGACCTTTAGAAATTTGATAAATTTTCAATCCATTTTCTGAACAAGCAACTGGGGGCTTACCATGACGTCTTAAGAAAACGTTCAAATGCCAGTCAGTCAATATCCGTTCAAAAGCGGGCCTGCTTCTGAATCGCTAAAAACCCTACCATGACAGTACAAAAGGTGAACGACTATTCAACCAAGTTGAACGGATAAGCTTGTTTATGGTACGAAAAGTCTATACAAAAAAAACAGGTGAACGGATTTCGTAAACGTCAACGTAGCAGGCCTGCTACAGGCCTGCTATAACGATGTCATAGTACAAAAAAGCAGGGCAGTTCAACTTCCAGGCAACTTCTGCCCTGCTTTAAGAGGTCATGGTAAGCCCCCTGGTGTGGTGACATTTTATGGGACATGCTACACCCAGCAGTGCAGTGCGTTATAGTGATTGCTATAAATATTTTTGTATTTCTGTACTACACGTAATATTTTTCAAAATTTGACCTCACTCTTCCGTGAGCCGACGGAGCCTAGAGAAAAAAAAAATATGCAAGATTGTTTAGGATATTAAGTGTTACAAATACCCATATGAGTCGTTTCTGTTAGATCTGGTTTTCGGTTATATGAAATTTGCCCATTCTTCTTTAAAATAGAATGAACATCCCCCGACTTTGTAGTATGGCGGTCAATCCTTGGTAGCGATTATTACTACCTACTGCGCGATGAGAAAGTACTTTCTATAACGAGTCATACGAGCTCAAACATGATGAATCTGCAACGAGTTATTGTAACGTGGTGATCGCTACCCTGAGCCACCTAGCTAGCTACTATTAACTAATCTGTGGAGCCACCTTCAAAGTCCTTCTTTAAAAAGAAATTATGAGGAAAGAATAAGGAAAATAGCTGTCAGTAAAACTATCTAGAATATTTACTTTTTATTTTTAACCAGTAGTACACAAACGAAAGTACTAACGTCAAGTTGACAACTGTCAGTGTACTGTCATGTCAATATTCAGTCAGTCAAGTCAAGTCAGTGTCAATAATAATTCTAACTTGAAAAGTTTCGTTTCATCGCGTTGGGCAAGAAAAAAACATGTAGAAGTTAACAAAGAAAGCCTTAATTTCGGAAAATTTTAGTGCACACAATCCACAAACACAGTTAAATGTAATTCGAAATAAACCAATCAACTGCAGTTATAAAAATGTATTGCAGAACGAAAATATGGTTAGTTGTTGTGAACCATACTTCCAACCTCAATTCTTTTAGACGGAAGTTTTAGATAATTAAGCTAATGCTATAACTCGGTTCGGTGCTATGTTGGATTTCAGAAAGTTGTTACATAATAGACTTCAAAGGAATATTTATTTTTGATATTAAATTATACATAATATTGCATTATTTTTTCAGTGGTAGGTGTACCAGTGGCTTGGTATGCAGATTTTTAAGTTCTGCTGAAGTATCTACTGCCCTGCGTCCATTTTACTTCAGTGTTCATCCAGACCTTTTTGGAAAATTTCCTGAACAAAGAGTAAGTTAATAAATCATTTACTTAAGTAAATAGTTGTTATAGGTAGCCAGAAGCAATAGTTTATTACTTCCACATCGGGTTTAGACTGATAAACAACCCTAACATAATATGTACTTTATAAAAAGCTAGAAGTGATGTCCCTTCATGAACAATGTTCAAAGCATTCATAATAACATTCTTCTCCAACCAATTATTCCTTTGCACCTGTTCATATTTAAAATGTTCCTTTATTCCAGAAAACTAATGAAAGCTCATTACAACAGTTGAGTGCACTAATAGAAGCCCAACAATCAAGCAAAAGAATGACTGTGGCTCCCTTACCATTTTATTTGAGACAAAAAAACATGCCCGATGGTAATCATTGTTTTGTTTATATTATTATTCTAATGGTAAACAAAACTATACATGGTAACTTTTATGATTAATTTTTTACAGGTGAATTTAAGCTCATAAAGATTCAGTTAAACTCTGCTAATGTTAGAGAAACAGTGGTCTCAGTTCTCAATGCCTGTGATATCTCAACCAAGTATATAGATAAGATACCCCACAGCCCGCAAAAATCAACCTTTGGGTAAGTACTGAAATGTTTTGCTTGCCAAAAATTTCTGTTATCTAATCATATTTCTGATTGACTAATGTAAACACTTACTTACAGTAGCAGAACAGTAAGATGGCGTTTTTGATGTTTGCCTGCTCATAAAGATCAATAAATATTGACAGCTATGATTAAAGGAAAAATTGCTGTACTATATTGTCTATAGTGACATACTGCTATAGCTGCAATAGATATTGAATCTATTATTTTAGAACAACAAAATTTATTTTGTATTTATTTCTTTTGTTTTGTTTAGTCTACATATTAACCTGTAATATAATAAGTGTAAGTTATTAAATCTTTTGACATCAACCTTATGTTATGTGCTAATAAAAGTAGAAGATGTAAGCAGCAACAACAATTCAACGGAGAGTGGATATAGTGATATGGATGAATCAGATTAAAAAATCGTATCTTATAAAAATGTGTTTTATTCATACTTTTTACGTAACCACTCACAAAAATATATTTTTCGATAATAATTTGAAATGTGCCACATCAATATAGTAAGATGTCAAAAACGCTTTTGTACTGTGCCGCTACTACAAGTGTTTTTCACACCATAGGCAATAAGTAATATGGTATATGTATGACTTTTTTAGAACTGATTGATCCCATTATTAAATTTAATCATAAAATGGAAATGATTCTTTGAACGTTTTTTGTTTTAGAAATTTAAAATTTGTTGTTTCTAAAGCATTAAATAATAAATGACAATGACTTGGAATCAGTAGTTTGTAAAAAAAAAACAATAGGTTTCGAATCTCATGCACCTTTTGCATTGGCAATTCCTATTCAAATATCCTGATTAGTCAGGATATCATATTCTTTAGCCAATTGCCTTTTTGGTTTGCAAGCTTCCTTACATAACAATAGAATGTTTTTACAGCGCCAAATCCAGTTTTGGTAGAGGTTTTGGCAAATCAGGTTTTAACAAGAAATATGAAGAATATGAAGAAGAGTTTGATGTGTCTAGAATGAAGAGAAAGATAGTAAAGAAAAAGGCTGCTGCTAATATTGTGTATGTTATGTTTTACTGTTACTATAATTTTAGAAAAGTTTGGTCTATTAATTTCCATAAAAGGTGGCTTAGGGGATTATGTCATGAAAATAGGCAACACCCACTTCTTCCTCTTAGCCTTTTCCCAACTATGTTGGGGTCAGCTTCCAGTCTAACCAGATGCGGCTGAATTGATTGCGGCGAGCCGCACTCCGCAATCCAGTTACTGGGCAAACCAATACATATACTTTCGGGCTTTCTAACTACCCATAACCACAGTTATATGTATTCTTATGGCATCCGGGACCAACTGTGTAAAGTGCATCTGAGCCATGGAGCCTTCCATGCCTTTCTGACCGTGGCAAGCGCTTAACAAACCATCAACCCCCCCCCCCCCCCCCCCCCACCCCACCCCAATCTGACCCTAAAATCTTCAAATTCAAAAAAAATATTTGCGAATAAGGGTAGAAAATACATAGATGTCAAATAATCATTTATCATATATCTTGAAATTTTGTTGTAATTGTCATATCAGGTAGATTAATAGTACCTAACTAATACTAGTTTCTGTAAGGGTTAGAGGTGACATTTTAGTTGTAACTAAGTTCTGCAAGGAATGTGAAAAAAAACGCTCAACCTTTGTTTTGATATGCTTTAATTTTTGTTTGTAATTTTGCAGAGAGTGGGTACACCAGAACAGCAAGGCTGCAAAGGACAAATATGAATCTACAGCTGCAACAAGGGACCAAGTGCAATCTTTAGTAGACAATCTATGCAATACTTATGGTATTAAGGAAGTATGTACAATACATACATTCAATAATCATACACATTATTACTTCAGCTCTGTGATTCCCGTTCAAAATTGGCATAGCTTTTAATACATTTAAAGCTTGCTATAAATTATTATTTTTTGGTTTTTAGAACATGAATGTATTATGAAAACACCAGAATTGGGCAGCTTTAATTAAAGTGATATGTTTCGCTACAACTGCATGCAAAATATTATTGATCAATCGTGTTATTTAAATTTTCGCGTGTTGCGGAAACGATAATATAATTTATAAATAACAATATTATAATATTTTATATTGTAAAGATGAATGTATAAAGATTTTATGTGTATTATTTCCTTATCTGTATATGTACAGACGCCAGCACATAAAGCTACTAGAATCTGTCAAATTTCTTTAATAGATTTTCATCTTTATCGCAAAAGCATTAGGTTCAAGGTTGATTGGGAAAATTTGATAGTTTCGGGTAGCTTGATGTGCTGGTGTCTGTACTTTAAGGAACTTGCTGGATGCTTACGATCATGTATGAGCTTTCCATAAACATATAAAAAAAAATGATTTTTCAGGTGAAATACGACAGTGGTTGGAACATGAGCCATATAAGAGGAGCCTTGCAGAGTTTAGTCAACCTGGCAACACAGCATTCTAATACTATGGCTAATTTAGAGGGTTTGTATTTTTAAAAGCTTTATTCACTGTGTTGTTTGTTGTATGTATATTTAGATCAAATCTAGTAGGACAAGTTTGAGTTATCTGAACAGGCTTAAATTTTTCACGGGTACACTCAGAAACTGAAAATCTACCTAGGATAATTACTTTAACTCTACCCTGACAATTCAAAACATAGGGGTAACATCTATTTTTGGTAACTAACCAATTAGTTTTATACCGTTTCGTATATCGGGTACATTTTTATCTATGGTAACCAACATTTAAAGGTTACCAGTAAAATATCGGTACTACACGGTTACTTGTTAATAAAGCCATGTGTTGACTAATAAAGGGGGCCCTCCATCTGCTTAATGTACTTAGCGATTTTGATGTTTTTTTTTCTGTTTTCCAGGCAGGAACATAGCCCTGGGTCAGTTCACCGGTGTTAGTTTGGACGGCGACGTGTTCCTAAATATAATGGACGTCCGAACCGAATGGCTGTCGGTGAGCTTACCATTTCGTGATCTCACTTGTTAAATAATAAAATTTACTCAATAAGGTCGCATTGCGGACAAATCTTTGTGACCGGGGAGGGATCTCTTTGATCGCGTATCGCTGCTGTCAAGCGACTCTACTCATAATATTTTGGCCGACAGCAAAATGACAGATGAAAAACCAACCTTATTTTCACAGGGTTAACAATCATTTCTCAAGCAAAATATTTTTCTCTCTTCTTGTGCTTATTCCGAACATATTTCATGTGTCCGCTTTTTAATAGTGTTATTTTTATTTATTAAAACCCTAGTTGTTGGGCAATATGTATCGATACTCACCCTATTTTCGTGGAAAGAGGCTACGTAAAATTAATTATATTATTGAATTATGAATTGTCAAATATGTATAAATATTTTCTTTACATTTTATGAACAAAGGAGGAGGCTAGTTGTAGCTAACCATAAAATCTTGCTAATTTTCACGAATTGATCGAAAAATTTACGGAAAACAGCTTATTTATAGCATGCCCTTATAAGATAGAATGTATAATGGCTTTCATAGGGTGCTCAACCTAGAAAACTAAGAACATTTGCAGTCATAACTAATTCCGTTGCAGGAGACCTTATTCGTTTTTACCAATAAGGTCTACTTTATACATTTTTTTTAAATAACAATAATATTATGTTAAGAATACACTAACTGAATATTATTTTTTCAGCTTATAAAGAAAGTAAAACAGGAGGATAGTGCCTTAATAATGATACCGAATTATGAGAAAACATTGTCCAGTATTCTGAGAAATATACATATACGTCGTAGGTAAGACACTCCCTCGACGGTCGCTGCAGTATCTTTTTAGTTGCGTGCGGAACCAGTACCAAATCTTTCTAAACAGCGTTCCAATTAACCCATATCCCGCGCAATTCTGATAGTGTGCATTGATATGAAAACTCTAAAGAGTTTTCGATACCGATACCGCACCATTTTCTGTACGTACTGGTTCTGAAAACGATATCCCACGCCGCTAAATTAGGCAGTTAAACGCTTTAAAAAGCTAAACAACTAAGGAAATTAAACTTTATCTCAATGGGATAAAATTCTTGTCAGAATGACAGCTGTCGTGTACTGTGTTTATTCTGAAACATCCCTTGTTTCATTGAGATATAGTTTAATTTTCTTAATTGTTCAGATCATTTTGAACAGTCTGTTCGTCCACCATGTAAATTAATTATTTTTATTACAGAAAATTCATGCCAAAAGTGTCTGCACACCAGTACTGCAGTCACTTGAGACAGCTGATCACGTCCATAGGTGACTTTTATGGTAGAGGTGGTAAGCTTCCGGAACATGTGCCTCAATCTCTTCAAAGATACGAAATAGTTATTGAACCGTAAGTGTTTAATAAGTATGAAGGAAAGGGGAGTGAATTATGAGGTGACGGCTGGCAGGGAAGAATGGAAGAGAAAAACATATTACGTCGGCCCCAAGTAACTTGGGAATAAGGGGCCTACTCCCTAAGTACGTCAACGAAGTTAGTCGCCCGTCCGAAAGTAGCCCGAAACGTAGGAGTGAACAAAACAAGTGTCAAATTCAACTTTTCGGACGGGAAAAAACACATCGGTAGTAGGGACAACTGTCAAATTGTGTTATCATTCATTCTTAGTTCGGGCCCCGAAATAATCGTATGTCCGTAGGTGATAGGCAGTAGGAAACGCTCGTAACTAAGGCCGAAACCACGGACTTCGTGCTTAGGGAGTAGACCCCCAGGGCAGTAAGACCAAGAAGTGTTCGTTTTAAGGTGTGTCTTTATTGCAAGCATTCGTAATGTACCTAGATTCTATAAACATCAACGTTTGAACACGTTTGAGAGCTTAATAATAGTCACGCGCACGCTACACACCCTGTTAAATCATTACATGCCAATGCTTCTGTTGAGGACGACCCAAGTTTCGTGTTTAGATAACTAACTCATTTGTATTTAAATAAGTTCATAATATTGATCCGTGATAATATGTTCGGTGTGGTGCCGGTCGTAAAGAATAGCACTACCCCATCTCTCCATGGGTGTCGTGAAAGGCGACTAAAGGATTCACTAGAGGATGGGTAGCAGCGTTCTCTGAGTACTTTAACAACCATACTGCAATCGCCGCCTGCCAAGCGTGGCGATAATGGCAAACCCCCCCTTCTTGGGGGAGGCTTATATTCAGCAGTGGACGTCTTTCGGCTAAATAATGATGATGATAATATTGATAAATGTTTTGTTCATGTTTCAGTGAAGCGGGTCCGCTAATGGTGTCGCCTACTGGTCAATTCATAACCCCATCGTCTTGCCCGGCAGAAGAGCTAATAGCTTTCATGGCCAAAAATTTAGATGAAGCTACTTTATTGATGACGGAATACAGCATGTGAGTTGCATCCTAACAGACTCGAAAAAACTCGCGGCTTTCGTTTTTTCATTTTATGGGTTTTTACGAAATCCCTGGTTTGTAAAATGTGGATTGGGTTTGATATAATTATGGTACACCCAAATTACCCAAAAAAATATTCAAAAACTGAAGTCGGCCATGATTTTATTGTTTATGTGTTGTTTCAGAAATAAGCACGTGGAAAAAGCTCTCCACAAAGAAATAGTAGAGAGGTTTGGTCTACTGGACCTAAGAAAAGACGATAGCATCACACCCGCATACATGATTTCATGCTGTGAAAGATTACTCACAAGAAGTGAACAACTGCAAGCGGTATGTTTAATTATTTTGTATTTTATTAATTTAGTTGTGACTTTTACATCTCCTATTCTAATCAAAGAACAGCTTAAGCCGGGTCCGCAGCGCCAATTTTCTAACTAGTTATTGTGTTTTTGCGAACAAAACTGTTAGGCCACGCCCGTATTCGGTTAGCAAACAATGTTAAGCCGGGTCCGCAGCGCCAATGTTGCTAACAAAACTGTTAGGCCACGCCCCTATTCGGTTAGCAAACAACGTTATCCTGTTTGCAAACACGAAAATACGGCACAGCGGCCCCGGCTTTAAGGACACACATGTGCTATAAATAACCTGTTTTTCGGCACATTCTCCCATCAATCCGTGAAACTTAGCTAGATGTTATGGTAAGCCAAGAAAATGTTTGGAAATACGCACAGGAAACGAAAAATGTTTTATTTTTTATTTTTCATGTATTTTGCTAGACAGATTAACATTAACAGTGTGAAAATAAGGTTGGTTTTCCATCTGTCATTAATGTCGGCCGTCATCGTGAGTGGACTCAAGTCGCTTGACAACAGAAATAAGCGGTCAAATAGATTCATACACGGTCACAAAGATTTTAATTGACCTAATTTGAAGATAAAGATACGGTGTGTGTGGGGGGGGGGGGGGGGGCGTCCGCATATCGTAATTTTACTTTTACCTACGATTTTTGCGAATACCTCCTTAAGACCCATGCAGACAACGTCTTTTAAACGCGCCGTCGACGCGCGTTTTTTATCAAACTCCATACATAAAAAACGTGATCATGTTTCTTAAGTATGGAGTTTGACGGAAACGCGCGTCAACGGCGCGTTTAAAAGACGTCGTCTGCAAGCGTCCTTAATCTGTATCATCGCAATGTTCACATTCGAGTCCATCACACTTTTCATAGAGCTCATATGCCATGTTAGTGGATCTTCCAGGAGGATCCACGGCATTACGTTTGCGCTAAGAGTGAACCCTCGAGGAGGGTTCCTGGCATTAGGTTAAAAACCGTAAAAATACGCTACTACGTTGTAAAATAGGTGTTTGCTTCTTTCATGACGGTGCATTTTCCAAGAAAAACCTACAATAAAATGAGCCCTCCACGAGGCACCAGGTATGGCGAATGCAAATACAGGGTGCCCTCCCGGAGGGCACCCGGCACTGAACGTGTTAACGTCCTAATGCTGGAAAGTTAAAACGAAACGGATGGTTTTCAATAAAAGAGACAAACACCACTGCTTTTATCCCATTATTCAAATTGCAACGGCACGGGCACGGGCGGTGGCAACAAGTTAGATGTAAAATAAAACTTATTATACATGGTGTCCCAAAAATAGTGTCAAGTGGATGTCCAGAGGTAGAGCACCCTTAGAGCGCGTTCAGATGACACGCGCCACGTTAAGCGCACGCCACGCGCGTCAGCATCCGCGTCTAACTCGCTTTGAAATTTGTTGTATATAATTTGAATCTTATGACACATCAATAGATCTCAAATTGCATTTGCCATCCTAGCTGGGGAAGGTGAAGGCGGCGCGGGCGCTGCGCGATGCGACGCGTGTACTACACAATAGCTATTCGGGCGCTGAGCGTGCGCGTGTACTTTACATCGATACTAGGGTTTCTGCTCGAGAATTCTCGAGGCGAGAAATGTCGAGAAATCATGCCAACTTCGAGACGAGAAAAAATACCTCGAGAATTCGAGAACTCGAGAAATCAAAGATTTTCTTTTATTATTGTAAAATTGGCTTAAAAGTTACGTAATCTTTGCATTCTGGCTTGTGATCATTCTCCTTACGAGGCACGAGTAAGCGAGGCAAGCGAACAGACACATAATATACCTAAAACTCCAAGTACTCTTATTATAATGTGACATAAAACTCAAATAAAAATTAACTGTAAAATAAACTCCGTTCATCTATTGTTGGGTGTCTGAATACAAAATCGACGACTAGATAACTATCCAAACAATAAGTAAGTTTGTAAATTGACCAGTAGATGCGGTCTCTTTTTAAAGCCCAGCTAAATATACTTTTGTCGCCTTAAACTTAGCATCTTTTTGCAGTTATGCACAAGTTTAAATAAAAATCTCCTCTGGTACCTATGTATATGCAATGATTATAAAATGAACCATTACATACATAAAATATAAAATTTAAACCACAATATTTTCTCTTTGTTAATTTTAATCATAGCAACAACACAATAAAACTATTAAACCAATTTTTTTTGTTGTTCTTCATAATATTGGGCAGTAAAGTATATCTACATCTGAAAAAAGAAATCTAGGCTAACGTACCTATTTGTGGTGTAAATGAATGGGTTCTAGGGCAGGATTGGTTATTTCATATAGGTATGAATCATAGTGCCCTTGTTAAAATGATATCTCATGTTAAACTCTTCATCCGTGAACCTTTTTAGTGGTACTAATATATTTGAAATAGCCTCCAGCACTTCCAAATCAGACTCTGATGAACTACTCGAGTCCATTTCGCTGGGAGTCCAAAACTTACCATCCAAAATAAAATACTAATAATAAAACTCTAAATACACGTGTTATAATATGATATAAAACGACAAATAAAGTTCTGGAACCGATTAACGCCCAAATTGGTCAGTCAAGTTAACTGAAGTCTGAACGAAGTAGGATCATCTTCTGACTGGGGTGTCCAGAAACGCAGTGAGTCAGTTTACCGAAATTATAGCGCTATCGAACAGATAAACTACGTTTAAGAGTACCTCAGAAAACGGGCGTATGCATCTTTTAAAGTTTTTAAAAATTTCTTGAAAGACCCGAGAAACCCGAGAAATCGGGCTCGAGAATTCTCGAGACCCGAGAAAAAAAATATGTCGAGAAAACAGAAACCCTAATCGATACAAAATGTATGTTAAGACAAGGGACTAACTATTAAATTCCAAAGTTTCTGAGGCCCGAGCGGCTCGTAAGCGACGTGAGCGCGCTTTCGCACCGCGAACGCAGCCTTAGAGGTACCCGAATCACCCGTATGTTCCGCAATTTTTAAAGTTTTTGAGTAATATTTTTTTCATGACATTTTTGATCATAGCATCATGAACAATTGAGACAAATGTGTTTTTTTAATATTAGATTCTCTTTTCGTCTAATTTAGACAAAAACTATTCACGTCACTATGATCAAAAATTACATTAAAGTCAGAGTTTGGTAGACATGAAAATAAATCATAACTCGAAAACTACAAAAAATCGCAGAACATACATGGGGGTGACTCCGGTATCACCTGCGTAGAGAATAGAATACGAAACCACGTTGACCACGAGACGGGATGTACGGAGTAATGGAGTACGGATGTAACGGAGTATAGCCAGACGGCGACGCTCGTAACGTGCTCTCGTATTCTTTTCTCAACGCTAACATAAATAAGTTTGTTTTTTTATTGAACTTTTTGCCTCGGCCCGTGCCCGTACGTACCGTTGTAGTGTGAATAGTATCTTAGCCTGTACAATATAGACTTTGGTTATATCTGTGGGGGGCCTTATCTTTGGCCCTAGGTTGACCTACTGTTGTGTTGTTGAGCGTAACCTTGATTTTCCCTTTTTTTATTGTTTCAGAAACTGCATGGAACCATCCTCTACATAACCCACTACTACTCTGTTTTATCTGAAGGGATATTATGTATACCTTGGAATTTTCAATCATGAGTTACAAACAACTCAATACCTTAGATCTTTGATCAACAATTAGTCGTTAATCGAAGCCTTAGATACTATTGTAAATATTCTGTAGGTAAAAGTTATACATATTAGATCAATCAATTTATTTTTATATATTTGTTTTAGCTTAGACATACTATGATCGTAATATTGCTCGAATTTTTATGTTGATGTGTATTTAGTTTAAAAGTATGTATACATATAAAACAAACCAATGTTGATAAATATATTTATACAAGTCTTAATTTGGCAAAAATATATACAAAATTTGTAAATACCAATAAGATCTAAATTATTTACAGAGCATAAAAAAAAATATGTTATAAAATGTGATGAAACAGTAATAGAGTGAAACTACAATAGAATTCATAATAGTATGACTACATTGATTATTCAATACAAAACATTAATTATTTTATAAGAAACGAATATGAAGATAGAATTGAAAACGGTCAATAAAAAAAATTGCAAATATCAGTGTTTTTTATTTTGTTGTACTATGATGAGCTTGTTCTTTTCCTTTGTCACCTTTGCCACTGGTAGATTCGTTGCTGGCATTAGCTGTCGCAGATTTTGACTAGGTATTACGGGTGGCTGAAAACGAAATAAATTATTATAAAACACCATTCTTATTGCCATAAAACTGTTTAGACGGAAGGATAGGCTGTATAGTCTCAAAAGTAGTCATTGCACGATCCTAACGGTACGGCGTGGTGGTGGAAACAGAGTCTGCCATTTGTCATGCCACGTCGTTTTAAGAAAAAATTATGATAATAAGTTTGTTGGTCCAAATATTCCTTAAAAAGTACATGTATTTTACTTACCGGAGGACACCTCGCAAGCTGCTTCATACGATCCACTAATCTCATGGCATCATCCGACGTCTCCGAATCAGTCGTCATTCCCAAAGACAACGCATTGCCTCCATCCAGACATCTGTGTATTGATTGGAAGTGTCTGAAATGGGAAAATCACGTGGTACACTTACACATTGACATACCTAAGTGCTGGAGGGGTCAACAGGTCTGCTGACGCCAATCCACAGTTGATGATCCTTGTGACGTGTCGAGCTCCTTTTTAATAAACACTATTGCAAATCTTGAGCTCCAACTGAGATTTAACAGTATAAAACTATTGATCTGAGTATTGAACCAAAGGACTCGCAATCGGCAACCGTGCTTGCGACTGCTAGACCAAAAAGGTTGCATATGTATTTTATGTACACTATGAATTTTGAAATTGTCTAGAAACTTCTCTCGTAGCTATACATATTTACTTATTTAAATGCCTTAAACTATCATTACAGGTCTATAACCTAATGCAATAGCCAAGTCACACACAAAAAACTAAACTTAGAGCACCAAATACATCTCAAGATCATTGTTTGTAACACAACGTAAACAATAGTACTTTTGCGAATTCACCCCAGTGACTATATATGTATGGCTCATGTATAATATAATACTATAAAGCTTTTTAACCAACTTCAAAAAGAAGAAGGTTCTCAATTCGTCCGAATCTTTTTTATAAATAAAAACTTCCAACTTAAAATTCTAAAATGTTATAAACTCAAAGAACCTGTCACTACAATTGATCCAGTAAACAACAGGTTATAACACCGACAGTACCTGGAATGAGCATGTGGTCTAAGTCTCTGGGCGTGCCTCCAAGCGGCCGCAGCCCGAGCGCGCCACACTGCTGCCTCCTCGCTGGCCGAAGCGACGCCAGCCTCTAGTGCTGCACACGCGCCGCGTAAATCGACCACCTTGGGCAAAACATTACTAATTACGCGGTTGCTTTCTCGTCTGTCTCATCCTACTGATTACGGAGCCACTTAAGGGTCTATGCTTGCGTCACTCCTTTTGGGAGTGAACAGCGGCCCGCAATATTCTCGCCGCAACGCACGTGACTAGAGATAACATATTCATAAGGGAGCGAGAATTATAACTGTTACGACATTTAGGGTGCCTTTCCTTCAGAAAAGTGCTATGCAGCTATGCTGCGAGAATGTAAAAGCTAAGCTACGAAACTATGTGACCGTTTCCACTGATGCTATGTAGCGGAGCGAGTAAGATGTACTATGAAACGCACGCGTTCTGTAGGTACACTGCTCTGCACATAGCTACACCACCCACGATCATCAATAGCACGCATCCATAGCTCGCATCCACAGCACGCATCCTTCCATATAAAAAACTTAGCTTAATTGAATCAGTTTCCACCAGTGCTATGCTATGTGGACCAATGAATATGATTGGTGGATATCAAACGCATCCATAGCAACGTTGCATAGCACATCTCTGGTAGAAAAGCACCCTTAGCCTAATTGCGGCCCGCATTAACGCCCACGGAAAATATTTAGCCCTCTTACAGCAAAAGGTTGCCAACCCATGCTTTAGAGGAGTGATATCCTGAAACAGCAAGAACCAATAAGGCGCCTTTTTAGTACTCTGACTACTTCATGAGTACCTTGAGTACTGCTTCTGCAGTACACAAGGTACTAATTAAGTTTTAGTTTATTTTGAATATTATAGGTACCTATTATTTTGGTTTGTTTGATGGTATTGCATACACGCAAATTTTACGTTTTGTCACTTAAGATGTATTACGAAAATCGTAAAATACACATGACAAGCAACACCCATACCCTTACAGTGTACTGCAATCCTGGCAATCCTGTGTTCCTTCCAAACAAATAAAATATTTGTTGCATATTTGTTAATCATAAAACTAAGTAAAGAAATGATTTTCAGATTACTGTCTAAAATCCATTCCTTTAAAACACAACAATGTCATCCAAATCTTACCTTTTGAAAATACCGGTAAAGCAAGGTTTTCATCTCATCATGTGACAATTTATCAAGCCGCGCCATCAACATTTGCTCGCCTCTACTCCTCGAGTCTTTATTGTCTTGAGAATCTGACAGAGAGGCTGATGGTGATTTGCCACAAATTAAATTGTTTTTGTACTCTATCGCTGTGTCTATCGCTTCTATAGCTTCTTCACATTCAAGTAGCTTGCGCTCCTAAAAAGTAATTACATTTATAAGTATATGCAATTGCTATTATCAAATGAATGGTTACAATTTTAACTGGGGTTACCTCAGAATCTGAAAGAGATTTGTATATTTTTCTCTTATGTCCTAAACTGCATCTCTGTTCATGTAAACATTCTCTTGTCTTCCTCAGGTTTTTAATTTCTTTCCTCAGCAATAACTCCTTTTCTCTGGACATTTCTAAGGTTTCCAAATCATTGGTCTTTTCCTTCAAAATACTGTCTAGTTGTGTTATCCTATGTGTAAAATGTTTTAATGAGTTTGTTTTCCTGTCTTTAACATCTACTGATGTGTCCGAAAGTTCATCCAGCTTTAGCTTATCTTTAACAAGTTCTACATCTAATGTATTTTTGCGTTTTTCGTCTTTTTTTATCTGTCTTTTAATTTGCTCAATTTGTTTCTTATATGTTTTTAAATTTGTCTCATGCCTTTTTATTTCCCTCATAGTATCTTGATCTATTAAACTAGATTCTATCTTATCTGAATAATGTTTGTTTTGGGTATGGCACATAGATTTTGACAAATCATTTATCAGTCTCTCTTTGGCTATACAAAGATTTATCAATTCTTTTAGCTGTGACTGGCTGCTACCTATTTCTTTTGAAAGTTTTCTGGCCAGTATTTGTTTTTGAGAGTATTTTTCTTTTGTCATCTTGTACTTCTTACATATTTCTTCAGTCTTTGGAGAGTCAATCATTTTAAGTAACTCTCTCTCAATTAATTTGGGTTCTGGGTCAATATCTTTTTTGTGAGATTCAATTAGTATCTTTTGAGATTCAGGTGAGATTGCCTTTGCTGCAACTTTTCTTAATAGCTCTAACTCTGCTCCTGACAAACTTTCACCAGGTTGTATAGTTCTTCTTCGCCCAGAATTTGATTGAGATGTCATGACAGGCAAAGACTGTGACCCACTTAGTTCTGATATTGTTATATCATCAGAGTCAATGTGATTCAAATATTCTTCACATCTGTCAGCAAATAATTGGTCATTTTTTTCTCTAAAGTATTCCATGAATTTTTCAAGTTTATCTTGGAAAACAGTGTCAGAATGAGTATCTTCTTCTGAATCTGAGTCAACATCCGACTCACTGGGCTCACTTGGTTCTGTGTCTTCAGCTATTCTTGGCAAACCCTGTTTTATATTTGCATCTTTATTATCAACACTTGCATCACCATTTAAACATTCATCACATTCTGCCTTTAAAAACAACCATTCACTAACTTGGTTGATATCTGCCTCAGATACAGATTTAGACTGAAGAATTTTGTTGAAAAGTCCCTCAGCATTTGATACTAATTTTATCCATTGGGTTGTGGCAAATTGTAAATTAAAATTATTGTCTGCATGAGGTAATACTGCCTTATCAGTGTACACAGGAGTATTATTGTCAGCAAATAAGTTTACAGTAACAAAGTTCTTTATACCCCTACAGCATAAACATAAGTTTAGTGTTTTTAAAGTGTCTTGATAGTCCTCAGGTTCTGCACTAATACATCCAATAACCCATGTAAAAGCTCTGCCTCCAAAGGAGTCTCTAAGCATAGCAGTGAGGATGCACTGATCATAATTTATTTGCTTTGGTGGATTGCCTGCTAGCAACTCTTTTATTATGTTCTCTAGAGCAAATAGTCCTGGCTCAGGGTATGCAGCAAGATCACAGAAACTGGCGGTGGACATTCTATGATTTAAGACACCATTGGTGCTGACCCACTTCTGTTCCACACTAACAGTGAACACAGTGTGGTTATTTCCTGGACACCTCTGTCGCCATCCCAACTGTAAATACTGAAAGGCCTCCTCTACATTGCAGCACCTCACCAGACCAGCGCCCAATACATCAAATATGTTATTATTGACAACTTGCATCCACGTTATGTGTAATATAAATTCTCGCTCTGGCATTTGATTGAGCTTGTGAAATATTTCAGACAAGAATCGAGGAATAATTCCTTGGTCACATTCACTATGAATGCATTCAAAACCTGAAAAATGGAAAGTATTGAAATACACTTAGGGTCGATAGGGACAGCTGACAGTCTGACAGGATGCAGCTGACAACCTGTACCTTATCTGACTATGTAGGAACAAAGGAAAAGCATTAATATTCTAAGATTAGAAACATGATAAAATGTATCTTTGTACAACTTTGATGGTTACATTTACCTATGTGGTATAGTATGGGTCAGAAGGTCGTCTTGGGGGCGGAGTTAATGTATGTACGTGCAATCAATACAAAATGAACATGTCTGACAATTTACCTGGTCCAAATAAAGTGTATGTTTTGCCTGTCTTGGCCTGTCCAAAAACCACGACTGAAGTATCACATCCATCCAGAAAGCAGTTAATCTGTGGTATCATGAACGAGTTGAAAAGGTTTGCTTGTGTGCAGTCCACTGGCAGAGCCCTGTTCACATGGAATGTTTGCCCACTCTCAGTGATCACAATTTGTGTTACAGGATTACTGAATATGCACTGTGATGAGTCCGCGAGACTTGGGGGCTTCAACCTTATAGCTATTTGCACTGGGATATCCATTTTCGTCTCTTAATGATAACAATTCAGAGATATGAAAGCGTTGTATCACTTGCAGTTTTAACATACGGTACTTGAAAACACCATACTGTAACTATTTTATTTTTATTATAGTCATTTTGTTATCACCACGTATTCGTGTTTTTTCTCAATTTGCGAAGATTCTATTGATTATCCTTAGATAAATTAAAAATGTAAACACCAAACAGCTTCTATCAAATCCACACGCCACAAGCAAAACAAATTTTTATTCATAGCAACACACCAACCAAAGCTGTCAAATGTAAAAATAAGAAAGAAGGACACTTGATAAAAAAATTGTATGTTTGGGAGTTTCATAGAAACACAAAACCTTTTTACTATAACTTAGATTATTTAATAGGCTAATTTAAGAATTCCCTAATAATAAGTAAGTTTGATTTGATAATAACATTGCAGAATATACTAAATAACCGACGACCTTCACAATTAAGTTTAGGTATGACAATTGAACAAAAATTTTGAAACGAAACTCTACTACACTCACCGGCATAATTAGCGGAACATTTTCATTTTTTACATTTTTTTATTATGGTACTGCTATTGCAATGACGATTTTTTTATTCAAAAGAACCTTTAATTAGGACTTGCATGTTGAAGAAAAATTTGGTTTTCCTAAGCGATCAGAGGTAAATTAGGCCAAGTTTTGATTTTACAAAGATTTTGCCCCTTTGTGTTTTTGATCGGAACTTTGTTTTATTTAAGTACTGGTGGTTTGGCCTCCAGTGGTCTCGAACCTACCGATTTTTCGGTATTTCTGCCGATATGAAACCGCTTCTACCGAAATACCGAAATGTAAACAATTTCTCACGATTTTTGAGAATAGGAGGTTCTTCCGATTATTTACCGATTTTACACTTTTAAGTTGGTTTCTAATGAATCAATCACTGGTCTATTACATGCAAAACGACTCTTTAATACAGCTAATTGTTATGATTTTGAAATTAATTCGAAGATGACCGCGGCTATGGCCAAAAAATATTGGTAAAAAAAATAATGATACTTAAGTGTGATTGTTATAAATTAGTCAACGTAAGTTTTTTTTCAATAAATGAACGAATTTGATTGAATATTGTATTTTTTGTCAAATACCGATTTTGGGTACAAATATACCGATTTTAGCTGGCAACTCTACCGATCTCGCTCTATGACGTTCGAGACCACTGTTGGCCTCAGTGTATTCATTGATTCATTGCATTTGGAGAATAAACATTGCTTAGGGGCTGAAAGAAGTAATTTCCCTGTGACAAAAGCTACGAGGCATGTTAAAGTGATCGATGAAAGTCAAATCTATCGTGCAGTAAGTTAGGCACTGGGTGTATCGATATTAGTCATTCCTCGCAATGTCCATCGGTACAAGCAGACAGGATGTTTTGTTAGAAGATGAGGACAATGCAGAAATCAAGGAAAAAGCGCCGCTGATGATTAGTTTATGACAGTTCAAACCGGTTAAGGCTCTGAAAAATTAGCGCAATGCTGCTATTCGGACCTGTAGCATCCTGAAGGTGGTCCGTATTTTGCTTGTGAGTATGCGGAAAGAAAGACGACGTCTCATTGAAGGTAATCTGATGTCTAACGCGACTGCTGAATGTCCAAAACGTGTTGCAGGTCATTGTGTAGTGAAATTAAATTTTGCTCAATAACACCGAGATCGGACTAAGGAGTTAGAAAGAGATTTTTTCTCAGCGGCAAGCTGTTTTTTGATACACATTTTTTGGATGTGAGGCATAGAATATGGATACTTCAAGGGAATCGCTTTGAACAGTCAAATTTTACTGGAAAGTGCCTTATGCTGGAGACTCCAATAATGGTTTGGGGTGTCATTTGTTTTAAAGCGCACACGGAGTTAGGCATTATTGAAAGAGGCTTACTGGCTGCTTATTTTTGTAGGATAGACATCCCAAAACCTCATCCGATGCCACTTGACAAATTATCAGACAAGAAAAAAAATGCACGATAATGTGTGGCCGAACTGTGTATCAACGGGTATGTATAAATGGGTGGGTCAACGTGGACCCCGGACATGAGTCCAATAGAATATGACATAGCCTTGACGGGAAATAAGGTTAGAGAAAAAAATCCAGCCACCAAGAAACATTAGAGGATTAAAAAGTGTTTCATGCGAGTATGGGGACAATTTGCCTTAAGAAAAGATAATGGATTAATAAATTGCACGGAAAAATATGTCATAATACTGATAAAGACCCCAGCAGTATAGAAACGGACGCAAAACAAACAAAAAAGTATAATAAATAGCAAATTAATTATTCATTCATTCAGTCAGAGGGGCAAAGTTATTTGGTATTGATAAAATAACTTGGCGCTCTGAAAACAGGCTTTGAGCGTTCTGTTCATCACTGCAGAGGATGTAAGCAGATAACAAAATACAAAGTAGGTTTTACTTTGTATTTTGTTACTTGCTTAAATGAAAGAACTAGTTCTTAAAACATATTTAATAGCCTTTTAAATTTTATCAAATCAAATTAAGCATATTAGTACACACGGCTACACATCAAGCTATACAAAACCAGTTTATCTTGGCGTCGCTTTGTATAATCTTTTCACACAAGTAACGGTCAGCTTATACTGGTTTTAATAGCTTGAAGTGTAGCCGTGTGTACAAGTGAGCTACACAGTAGACGCTACGAACTCTGAAAATGGCGAATCGTCCGTTACCTTCACAATCGTGTGCGCAACTGGTTGCACGAATGTGTGGGAGACTCCGAGACTACACTTTGATGTCCGTTAAAAAACCGACACAACTTGGAAAACCGCGAATGCAGCGAAAACTTTGCATAATCATTTGCAAATGTCGTCCTACGCTTGTGGCTTCACGTATTCGTACGAATGTGACTGGCATTATGTAATATACTTCTTCTTCTTCTATCGTGTCGGCACGAGTTATACAAGAATAAATCATGTCGTCGTGAAAGAATTAGCCAGCCAGCAAGGTTGGTAGCGGGGCTGACTACCCAGGGTGCGCCGGACGTACTTAAGTATCGTCACTCGTGGAGGCTCTTTTCATGCACCCCATGTAAAAACGTTAATGTGTACACACGGCCATAATTATTGTGGTCCTAGAAATCTACATCCTCCTTCAAGATTAATTTCGGTTTTAAACATAATTATCATAATAAAGGAAAATGAGGGGCCAAACACACCATTAGTCACAGCTTACGGAGCGATTTAATAAAAAAATGTTTTTTGTAATTTTGTGTCATCCACTCCAGTCGTCGTATCACTCAAGAACAGTAGAAATACCAAAAAATCTGTACCTTTGGAAACATTACAAAATGTTGCAACCATCTTTCCCAAAAGTGTTAATGACAAAAAGTTTGCCTTGGATTTCGCTTGCTTGTTCTGGGATGCTTGGTTTCTGGGTTTCTGGGTTGGCGTTCAAATCTGCGATTGCCTTGAATAACATAAAAAAAGTTTTATTATATTTAAATAATCTCAGTTGAATACGTTTAATGTTTACCTTGGGAAAACGTTGTAGTTTAGTTATAACAACTTTGAGAGTAAACTGACAGAAACATACTCTTGGCCTTATTTGCCCATTTGGGAAGCTAAGTCTTCTCGTCGACTCTAACACCGAGCCTGAGGACTAGTGAATCCTGCCAGTAATGACATAGTTACGGAACCGAGACACGGACACTCAAGGTACGGCTGGTCCACAAGTTTAAAGTTGTTCAGTAGGCTATGAAAAGAGCTACGGTCGGAGTCTCTCTAAAGGATCGAACCGGAAACGAGGTGATCCGACAGAGAACCCAAGTAGTCGACATAGCCCACAGGATAAGGAAGCTGAAGTGGCAATGGGCCAGCCATATTACAGCGGCCGTGTAACCGATGACCGTTGAGGGAGAAGTGTTTTTAAATAGAGACAGCGAATCGGCAAACGTCATGTGGAAATACCTTTAGGCATCCCTAACTATACCCTCATTCCAGAATTCAGATAATTTATGTAAACAAAGAAATGTCATTGTCAAAGTGACAGGTTAGTGGTACAAAACATTTTATCATTAAATGTTTACTAAGTAATCATTTAAAATCAAGTTAATTTTAAGAACAATGCAAACAAAATACCGTAGCCAAACAATGTCTTGTGTAGTGTGTCGGAGACGCGCCTTATAATCACTTTAATCAGTCCTTATACGCATTCATCACCATAAGTTTTTCTGTGGCACTCATAGATGTTCGAGGCCGCTTTTTAACAGGCGACAAAAAGTCGGGGGCGGCTGCCTTCGAGGGTCCCGGCTGAGGCTCCATTTGTCAAATAACAAATAAAACTTAACAAACGAACTCAACAAAAACAAGGAAATATAATAAACACCAACAAGATGAAAAACTTAACACGATGATACTATAGCACTATAACAAAATTAACAAACACGCAGCGAAAACGGGAAAAGAAAACGAATGTATTGTTAGGACGCTAAGACGAACAATAAACAACTTTGACATTTTGTTAAACGAAATTTGAAAATGTTTTGTACTCCTACAGTGTTACCAGCATCACAAAATACTTTATACCAGAAAATCTCCTTTTTTAATAACTTTGTTGAAAACTGAAAATTTATAAAAGTAATTACGGTATGATATTTTTTAAATTATTATTTCTATAATCAGTACATAAAAGAGAATCTAACCCTTTTTCCGGCTTTTTCAGTGAATTACCATTAATAAAATATTTTTTTGATCTGTTATCCCCTTTGTTTACATAAATTATCTGAGTTAGGAATTTAGGGTATAGTCTGTGCTTTAGGCGAAGAGTGTCGATCTTTGCAAGGCGTTTGGTAGCAGCTGGATGAGAGAACCCGAGGATCGAACTAACATTTCGATAACCCTAAAGCCACGTATTCACTTGTAAACAAATTTTTCAGATACAAGTTGCCAGAAGTTTCAGAAACATCACGTAAATGTTTGTAGACACAATTTTTTGGTGCTTTTGCCATTTATTTATTTATTAATCAACTACTCGCTACACTTACAGTTACCCAACACGTGCAGCGAGTCATTACAATTATGACAATTTGTTAACACAAAAGTTGTTTAGCTAAAAAAGATTTTACAGATATTTAAAAAGAAATTTAATTTATGGTAAAATAGGTATGTCGGCATCTGGATATTGAGCAACCAGGGCGTTAAGCAGTGCTACTGCCCGACTTGTAGGGGCGAATTGCGCAGTGCACGTGCGCACGAGTGGTGCTGCCAGGAGGCGGCGCGTGCGTAGCCTCGTGTACTGGTTTGGCGCCGATAGGGAACAGTGGGACAGAGTAGTTGGGTTGTCGATTCTATTGTTCAGCAGTAGATAATAATGCATCATAAGACAACACTTGCGCCTTAACTCAAGAGTATCGATTTCTACCATACCTGATACGAACAAAGACGGATACAAAAAAGGGTAGTAGCCGTAAAAGAATTTATACAGGAATCTTCCGAATTTTCGCTGGACACGTTCTATCATTAAATCATTATGCTATACTTTGCCTCGTGCGGATCCCAAATTATGCTGTTATATTCTAAAATGCTGCGAACAAAAGAGAAGTATAACACAATGACCGCACTCCTGTCCCGAAATCTGGCAGACTGTCGCATAACGAAGCCTAGAGACTTGTAGCCTCGACTACAAATGGCAGAAATATGCGTGTTAAATGCAGTGACGGATTAAGAGTACTTGATGCCCTAAGCAATCCACGCCTGTGGGCCCCCCTATCCGTATGTCAACTAGAATCGGTCTTTAAACCTTTACCGCCTAAAAACATTAGTTTTTTGTAAAAACAAAATACTTTACATATTTTGACTTTGGACATTAACAAAACAAAACAAAATAAAACTGTAGGTACCTAAGCGAACACAATATTATGAACAGAACTTGATTTAATTGTCGACAAACACACTCACACTAATTTGTGCTGTGTGATTCACACAGCACCGTAGATTTTTAGTTTACTGAAAGTATTGACTTACTTATTAATTATCAAATTAATTGTATTACGTATGCATAGAAGCTGGACGACACAATTACTCAAAAAACAAAACATTTGATTGACATGCGGGGTGGTTTGTGATTGGCTGATCGCAATTCAGGTGCATTCGAATTGCCGAATGCACTAGCGGGCAGCGAGTGGGCAAGCGGGAGCGGGGTTATGACTCTAGGTCGGACTCTATGTCAACATCAAACGCGCGAATTTTCAAATTAGTCCTAGAATCTTTTTTTGGTGTGGTTTTTGGCGACGTGAGAGTGAGACGTGATGCCCTAAGGACGGATTTTTTTGTGCTTCTTCTGGTGCCCCCCCAGACGTGATGCCCTAGGCAATTGCTTAATTTGATTAAGGGTTAATCCGTCACTGGTTAAATGTAAGCCATCAAAAACTGTCAGTAGTGTTTACCGCAACATGTATCAATGTTTCAGAAACACCTACATTTTTGTTTCTGAAACAGTTTTTATAAACAAGTTTACTAGTGAATACGTGGCTTAAATAGTAGAAATTCTGAAGATTATTTTTAACACTGATTGCCCCAATCTGTCAAAGTGACTGACAAATCACAAGTGACAAGTTAGTGTCATCTTTGTGATTTGAGATCGAAATGCACATTCTCGTTACTATTTTCGAGTTTCAGTAGTCTAGTTTTGTTCATTCTAAGAAATACATCCTCAAGAATTTGCTAAAGAGTGCTTTAATTTTTTTATAATTTTGTATAAATTTACAGTGTCACGCGACATTCACAATAATTTGATAAATTGATTTGTTATCATATATCTTGAAAGCGAACATAGTTGTGATAATGTGATAATACGATTCGATTAGAAGTCTTATGTGAGGACGATCGTCCTAAAGACTCTTCCAAGTATAAAATATATCCTGGAAGTGATCCACAACATGGAAATGGAGACTGTCGGCGACGTCGGCTTAGGCCTTCACGAGCCTCCCAAATACGGCTTAAAATTATTATTAAACCATGAATTCCCTTTACAAAGCAAGCAAATAATCATACCAAGAGCAAATCAAGTTTTTGACATGATGCCTCTAACTGCCAGGTAAACCATCACAACTTTAAAACTACATTTCTCAATCAATTATTCTTGTGCAACATGGTATAGTATTTATTGGCTTGAGAGAATTGAATCAATGAAACGGCATTGGCCTAATTTTCTTGTAAGTAGGTACATTACATTTAATTTGTTCCTTTAGTTTTAGACTAACCAAAACATAAGGCAAAGAACAAATGAATAAAACATGAGTTTTTTGAACCTTTATTCATTTTGTATAATTTATTGAAAATAATCTGTATTGTATATTTATTTTTTAGGTATCTAAAATACTACATTGGCAAGAAATTTAACAAAAAGCGTCCAATAATGGATTACATTCACATGATATCAGCTCAAAGGATGTATGGTAAGTTCTCATTTACAGTTAATAAATAATGCTAAATGCTAATGTAACATTATTCTTTTTTTTTCTGGGTGTCTATCATTGCGTCAGCCTAAAAGCAATAGTTCTATTGCTTCTACTGCCTATATACTATGTCCATTGATGGACCCTCTACCAAAGAGGTAATTTTTTTGAATTAAAATTCAGTCTAAAACCTTACCACAGACCAACTACACTATATACCATAGTATGATACGTTCATAGAGCATGGTATTTAAAATTTGTCTTCAGTATATTTACTGGTATCTTTAATGAGTAAGATAAAGATATGGAAAAAGTATGAGAGTGAAAGAGATAGGTATCTGCAAGATCCACCAATTAGCGCATTTTTGAATGGTCAATTTTGGTGTGTCAATGACATCTAATTCATTTTGTATATAACATCATTGCCACAGACTGAAAAAGTCATGACCATGTTATGACAATAATTATTCTGGTATCAGATGAATCCAAAAACATGTTTATAACCTTTTTGCTTCTATTAATATACTAAAAGTAGACTGATACAACATTCTCATTGCACAGAATTAACTCTGCAGATTAACAATAATATATAGTGTAACACATGTGGTTCTCTTCATGCCAAAACTAATAATAGAAAGTGGCTGGTTAGTAACATGTATTAATCTAACAATCTAGATTACCTAATCATTGTAAACAGCTTGTTTTACATGGGTAATAGGTCCGAATTCTGGTCTGGGTATGAAAACTCTTAGGCCAATTTTGTGGTGTTGGCCCTCCTTACGGGAGGGAGTTGAAGGAGGGGGGCATTAAATTCGTAAACACATAAGAATGGCTATTCCCAGAAATATGCAGTAATCTGCATACCCACCCACTGCACTTTTTGCATCATTCTTCCCTATTTTGTGCCAATCTTGTTCAGGCCATTCAGACAAGATAATAAGTCAATCAATGATGTAATGATTTCTTGAAATTAAGTGTGGTAAACATCTACTTAGATATCATATAGATATTGTTTAACATCTCATGGGAACTGTTAACATTGACGGCCTGTAAGGAGTAATCCCTGTCTTTTCCTCACCATGTATACAACATGGTGGTTCAGCCTTGTCTTTCTCATCCAATTAACTGAATCTTTGCCTGTATCTGAAATATTGTATAATGCCACCATAAAGGTCGAAAAGTTTTATACTATTATTGAAAAGTTTTAACAACTGCCCACCTATCGCAAGATAAAATAACTATGTCTGCTCATAATCCACCTTAAAAACTATGCTATACTCATCTAGGGGTAAAAGTTTGATTGTATCTATGTAAAAGTAATATTTATGTAATTTTTAGGCTGTCCTATTGGAGGTATTGGTGGTGGGACTATTGGCCGGGGGTTCAAAGGCGAGTTCTGCCGCTTTCAGCTTTACCCTGGCATATATGAGTATGTCACTGTGCCAGAATGTCAGTTCATTGTAAACATAAGGAATGCCAACAATGAAACTATTTTCCAGTCCGTTTTGTCAACATATAAGTAAGTTATTCATATTCAACAGTATGCTAATAGAGTTTGCATGTTTCTATGAATATATTGTGGATGTTAATTGCTGTATAATTGTCTTAATAAATAAAAATCTTTTATTTCAGTCTGGTTAGTATACAAACTTAGAAACTAATATTATTACTTAAATCAGAAACAATTCTATTTATTAAAAAATGGCGCCACAGTGGCATGTAGGCGTATCCAATGCCTCAGTACAGATTTCAGGATGATTTCTTAACCAAGATGATAATTGGCAATTTACCTACAGAAGTCAATGGCTTATTTAATCACTATAATGTACTATCAAGTTCATGATTATTTTAATCTTATCAATAATTTAATTAATTCTGATAGATGGCCTCTTAGGTAACACTTACAACATAAGGCAGCATGTCCATTTATCAAATAAGATTTACAGATGCTAGACAGTACCTGGATACCAATGACGTCATGCTAATGATACAAATCCAACTGCCTTGTGTAATGATTAAGATGCGTAAACTCCCGCAAGCATTTTTAATATAGTCTAAAAACTCTTAAGTCTAAGTACTAGAAGGCTCAATTCCCGCAGTCGTCTGTTAATAGGGTGCTGCGATTGATGTATGTATATTAATAGATACATTTTAATTTTAGCAAACCAAAGAAAGCACCAGCTACATGGGAATGGAACTTAAATGGCGCGGAGTGTGAGTACACGGCGCTATATCCGCGCGCATGGACTACTTACGACCTCACCAAGTATGGAATAAAGCTTGTATGCAGACAGATCTCACCTGTTATACCTCATAATTACAAGGTGAAGTACAAAAATATTATTAAATACCTACAGATCATGTTCCCACATGGTCATGGCCAGGGGGAAATCAAAATCTACAATAACAGCTGAAATCTAATTTACAACTACAATAAAAATGCTAAATATGTCAGTAAAATCGATTCAAAAATTAACCCAATTCGATTTCCCAGTGAATATAAAACCGATTCGAATTCCCAGTGAACTCAAATCTTGGCTACTCAATATGCAAATAATGCTGTCATGGGTATTTTCAATCCTCAAAACATTAAACTATGTAATGCATACAAAATCTCTCACATGCCAAGATTTTCCTTTCAATAACTTTCCCTGTAATCTTTTAAAGATGCTTCGCTTATCTGACTCATGCGCACCATTTATTCGTACCGCGACCTACGCGTCCTTTGTCCGTCCATTAGGCGCGTACTTTCAACGCAAGACAAAATGACAACGACCTTTTTGTTCAACATAAATAATTATTTACAGGATAGCAGTTTGCCGTGTGCTGTCTTTGTTTTTACAGCTATAAACGTTTGTAATGAAAAGCGAGATGTTAGCATTAATTTTACATGGACTGAAGTCCTTGGAGGCTCCCACAAGAAGAAATCTGTTGGTTGGTATTAATTATAATTTGTCAATCAATATTAATTACGAACACGGGTTTTTACCAGGGTTCGCAAATAATTATTTACAATAATTTATAATATTTCATAGTTATAACAGATTAATAATGCTAATTTAATTATTATTTTTAAATTTATATCTTGTGTAATAAAACATTTACATCTAAATTTTATTTAATTCCGCGTAAGTTATATATTTTGCTTAAATTAACGATTTCAAATAAATAGGTTGATTCTTGTATTAGATATGAACTAGTCGATCTTAAATAAAGCTAAACAGGGTATAAAAATATCCAGTATGAATAGATAAATAATCCATAGTGATCCATATATATGAAATGATATATATTCATGATAATTATAATTTTAATACCTTGTCTAGCTTTATTTAAATATTCGATATGTATATCTTTGAAACCAATGCAATTAATTTAAGAGGGATACATTTTCATATTGGATATAATTTTTAGCATTATAAGTGTTATTTCGTCTTTCAGCCAAATTGGATTTGGAGAGATATTCGGAGGAGAATACGTGCGGTGTTACACTGGAACAAAAAATCTCTGATACACCTTGCACATTCACCATTGCCAAAAGGAAGGACGAAAATGAGACAATCCACGAAGGTTACTGCCTATGGAACGCGTTGAAGACTTCTAGTTATGTGTGGGATTGCATCAAGAAACACGGCAAGCTTGCGCCAGACCCGAGCCTAACTCCGCAACCGCCTAAAGTGCCAGACAAGGACAAGCCGAAAGACGAGAAGGCCAAAAAAGAAAAAGCGAAAAAGCTTTACAAATGTAATTAAGTTTCTCATTAGTCTTTATTTCTTTAATATCTGATTTAATAATAGGAATATATGATATACCCAACTTTCTTATTTGCAGGTGATTCAGTAGCACTTTCGAGCGTTATATCTTTGGAACCAGGAGGATTAGGGTCTACAGAGTTTTGTCTTACCTGGGACATGCCAATTATAAAATATAAGAAAGATCAAAAAATACATAAGAGGTAAGTTTTTCTATATGTCTACTTTTTTGTACATTTTCATTCGATTATTATCTTGGTCTAAAGCAGGCTTTTAATTATTAATTTTGTTTGTAACAGATACTATACAAAGTACTTCGGCAGTGACGGTATCGCCGGTGCCAGCATAGCTGCGTACGCGCTTAGAAATTATAGAAATTGGGAGAAACAACTCGCAGAGTGGCAAGATCCCATCTTTAATAATAGGTAACACAAGCTGAAGTAGAATTAAGATCGTATCCCCAAATAGTTTTGTTGTTTATTTTTTAATCCTTTATTTACCTCTTCTCCACAGTAATATACCAGACTGGTTAAAAAGTGCCTTAATGAATGAGCTTTATTTTGTCGCCGACGGAGGGACTATATGGTTTGACGTCCATGATGAATTTCCGGAAAGCGATCCTAGGTAATTATTATACACGAATTAGATTTTAGCACACGTCAGTTTTATAGCCATGTTAAATGAAGTGTTAAAGGCCTCACTCGCTCATCTTAACCTTGCTAATTTGTTTCTAGGCATGACTTTGGTTTGTTCGGATATTTAGAAGGCCACGAATATAGGATGTATAATACTTACGATGTACACTTTTACGCTTCCTTTGCGTTAGCACAACTGTGGCCTAATTTGCAAGTAAGTAGTTATTTTTGCACCCTATAACATTTTTAATTAAATATAAATTCATTAAACTAATATTTTCTTATTTTTAGGTGGTCTTACAATACATGTTCCGTGATACCATAGAATTAGAAACTGATAAATGTAGACAGTCACTTTACGATGGAAAATCGGTAAAGTTTAAAATTAAAGATTCAATTCCGCACGATCTTGGTGATCCAGGTAAGTGATCGTCGTTTATGATTACAATGCAACAATGGAGTCATGTACTACGGCAAGTTTCATTGCACACCGGGTTAGTACCTCTCTTAATCTACGGCACGCAAACGGTTTTGGAAATTAGGTAATCCAGCACCGCTATCTTAACTTCTCCCGGACGTGTTATAAATGTTGTGTTATTAGAAAGGAAAGAACTCTTAACATAAAATAACAGTCTTTAATGTTGTCGTTAAATACGTAGAATAGTATATATCTGACGAGGGAGCGTAGAAAAATTCCCTTTTCTTTTTTGTCTGTCTAGCAAATGTCATTTCCATACATGCCGCGGGCGTTAACGTTTAAGGAAAAGGGATTTATTTAGTCTGGGCCCCAAGGTTTGATTTTTATTAAGCTAACAGCCTAGTCAAAAAGAAGCCGGATTGTGCCGACCGTATTGTTTTAATTTTTTAACAGGTGATAACTCTGAAATACGATCACCAGCACAGAAATATTTTTTTCGAAGGTCTTCTATTGAGCTAATCTAAGTTCTGATGTCATGAACTCAAAATCTAAACGTTTTGGGGATAACTAGCGGAATTCTTGATTAGCGCCGATCGTACTTAGACCATAAGCCATCCAAATTTGTAAATGACAGTAGGAAAATTTGGACATTCACTGCTCATTTAGGACTACCACAGGGGTCAATTATTGGACCATTGTTTCTCAATCTTCGTCAACTATGTCCGTTTGCAGATGAATTAAAGCTGTTTTGTTAAATTAAATCAATCTAATGTGACTATCTTTAGAAGGATCTATATTTATAGATAAGAATGTTCTTTAATAGGTACACCACACTCATTCCATTTTTGTCTGTACTCATGTAACTTTATTTAAAGGGCTTCACAAATACTTTAAAAAGGCTAGATTGGTGGTACGGTTTACTAATCATATTTCTTTTTACAGAGGATGTGCCATTCTCTCATATAAACGCATACAACATCCACGACGTGAGCGACTGGAAGGACTTGAACCTCAAGTTCATATTACAAGTGATACGGGACTACCGGTTGCTGAGAGGACACACCGCGCCGTTCGGCAACGAAAGGTACCGCTCCATGGCGTTCATAGACGACGTGAAGGAAGGTACTGAAGATGACCTGTACTCGCGATCTACCGGGCAGGAGGACGACATCGATCGTACGATCGACGAGTCTCCAACTACAACACAGCAGTCGACCCCCATCGTCAGCGAGGAGAAGCCTTATGGGGTGGGGGATATACTGGACCTGTTGTACAGGAGCGCGGACGTGGAGGCCGAGGAGGTGGGACAGCGGCCGGAGCCGCGCGAGCCCGCGGCCGCCGTGTGGGAGGCGCGCCGCTACCTGGCCGACATGTACCCCGCCAGCGTCACGCTGCTGCGGAGCGCGCTGCGCTGGGACCGGGACAACGACGGACTCATCGAGAACGGCGGCTTTCCTGACCAGACCTACGATGCCTGGGTCATGTCTGGACCAAGGTAACTATATACTCATTGCATTACTCTATTTTTCTTCTTATGTATAAAGAGTAAAGTAGAAGTACAGCACTTTCAATTTATTAATTCTCAATTAGTTGCGTGCATTGCACCTTGCTTATCCCGCCCGCACATCCCAAAGCATCCACGATGGGCGACTATTTTTGTCACCAACCTGGTTGCCCAGTCCGGTGACTATGGGTATTAGCTCCCTTTTTAAGAGATGCTTATGTCCAGCAAGGTCCTTTGATAGACTGCATAATATCTAATCACACATATCTACATACATTGAAATTAAGACAGAAATCTAATTTTGTAGCGCGTACTGCGGCGGTCTATGGGTAGCCTCAGTGAGCGCAGTGTGCGTGATGGCACGCATCCTTGGCCATCAGGACGACGAGCGGGAGTTCGGCAAGCTACTGGAGCAAGCGCGGCACTCCTTCGAAGAGAAGCTGTGGAACGGCTCGTATTATAAGTTCGATGTTCGCCCGTCTAACAGCCGCGTGGTGATGGCTGACCAGCTGGCGGGACACTGGTAAGCAAAAGATCCCTTCACAAAGCATTAAAGACTGTTTTTTGAAACTGAAAATCATCTTCAATATCCAAAATACATTTTTTGATCGTAAAACTTCTATGTAAGATATATTTTTAACCATATCTTCTACTAAAATTGGTATAAATAAGCTCTCTAAATTAGATGCTTTGATTATGAAAGTGTATAACATAACGTCACGCCTGTTCTCTCCGAGGGGTTAGGCAGGGGTGTATAGTACACCCTCATTTCGCCATTAAGTCCCATATAATAGGGGACGAGCCTATTGCCATCAACCGAGCACAAATCCAGATTCCAGATCTAAGAAAGTGTTTAGTGGAATCCAATAAATATTTGCAGTTTTATTGAGTGATACAAACTGATTCAATTAAAAAGCTGAGAACCGCCTTTTTGAAGCCGTTTAAAAGTTTATTTATGCGTATGCTTTACATCCAGGTTCCTTCGTGCATCGGGTTGGAGCGAACAGGTCTTCCCCGAAGCCCACGTACGGAAGGCATTAGCGACTATTTTCGAGAACAACGTCCAGCAGTTCAAAGGCGGGAAGATGGGTGCGGTTAACGGTTGGGTGACCGGACCTCGCGGACATATTGACACGTCCGCGTTACAAAGTGAGGAGGTGTGGACTGGAGTCACTTATGGCCTTGCTGCGCTTATGATATATGAAGGTAAGAAAAGTGAAGTTTAGGATGGTCCTGGAAAATAAGTGTGGGATCCCAGTATTACATTCCCTAATACAAATGTCTTATCTCTCTTTATCTTTTAAAGACCCACTGACTGCATTCACGCAATGTGGTTTTGAATATGAATAGAATCATAATAATTGTCGCCAGAGGCGTCCAAGGCGTTATAATAATAACAGACTTAACTAATTTTAAAACGCTTACTCATGGTGAGGCCTAAACTCAGTGTGTAATATAATTTATCTCTGAATTAATAAGGATTAAATACTTTATATCAGCATTTAATTCTCATAAAGTAATATCAAACCTTATCTCTAAACGAACAGCTGCAAAATTAGGTTTAAAATCTTGATGCTAATTATCTGGTTACTGGTTATTGTTTATCCAATCTAATATGGATAGTGGATTTTTTTCTTCGTTACTTATTTGGTAAACAAATATGGCGTACAGGTAACCAAAGATAATTTAAAGATTTGGAAAATCATCGAATGAACTATTGAACGAATTTAGTTTGAAAGGAACAAGTGAATGACTTTAACCATTATCATTGATTGATTTAACTGTTTTTGTACTTTTTCATTCATCCGATGTTGATTGGGTACGTCACATGAATAAAAAAACTCGGAGTTCATTGAGTTGCATTATCCTGTTTGTCTTCTTTTGTAATTATGCTCGATACATTTTGTCCAAGACTTGAAGATTAAAATGGATAAAAGTTATGATATATTATGATATTGCCGGAAAGTTCGCGATGGTGTGTGTAGTTCGCCAACCCACACCAGACCAGCGTGGTGGATTAAGGCCTAAACCCCTCTCATTTCGAGAAGAGGCCCGTGCATAGCAGAGAGACACTAGTTTGCTTATTATGTTATGTATGATTATGCCTTTTTACATTTTTTCTATTGTGTTTTATTTCAAATTTAAAGAAAATCATACAGTTCAAAATCATTCATTGATTAACTTCTCCCATCTTTACAATATTAAGACACACACACATTCAAAATGGCATGCCATTACCAACAACGCCGAAAGTATTGGGCATACCACTATACTTGTAGTCGATCCCCACACTGTTTAATTACTTTGCACTTTTCAAAAATATGAATACATCATAATAAATCAACTTTTTATTTTAGGCATGCATGAAGAGGCGTTCGTGACTGCCGGAGGCTTATACAACACATTAACACAAATGGGTCTCTCGTTCGAAACCCCAGAAGCTCTGTACGAGAACGGTAATCATCGCTCAGTGGGCTACATGCGTCCCCTCGCTGTGTGGAGCATGTACCAGGCCATTATTGCCAGCCCGCCGCCGCCGCCACCTGTAGCTAACGGACAAGCGCATCATACCAAAGAAAAAGCACACTTATAGTAACTACAAACAAAATTGAGTTTGAACGTAAGATTTTTACATTTTGGTACATCGATATGAACTGAATAATGCAATGATGCCGGTTCGAACGTGAAGCGAATAGATTGGCTAGAAATTAATATCTTAAGTGTTAGATTATGTACTTACCTAAATTCTATGGGCTCGATACCCTTTCGAACAATGAAATTGTCGAATTGTTAAAGCTTCACAATTATTATACAGCCTTAGAGGTGTCGATGCACGGTACGTTTAGATAAATAAATCAATAGTATTACGAAACAGTGAAACAATGAAGTTAGAAATTTATTTATTGAGGTAAAACGCAATAATTATATTATTAAGCATTTTATTATACTAACATTTTCTAATAATGAATTGTAGTTAGATTCGTTGTATTTATGTTTTTATCCATGTGATACTTTGCTTAATTTTAGTTAATAGCAATTCTAAAGATACGCTTTCGTTCACAAGTACTGTAAGGACTGGGTCGATCATTATTTGCTGCTGTAAGATTATTTAACTTTAATAAGGTCATACAGCACTCTTATGACAAGACGTTGTACTTAAATAAGTTTTATGGAAAAATAAAAGAGATTTTGTTTAAAAACGCTGATCGGGGTATGATGCATTTCCTGATGACGATTGTGAGAGCTTGTCTACAGGAAAGTATGATCTATGTTGTGTTCAGGCGCGCGTATCCATATGTGATTCAGTAACGCATTTATTTTTGCTTTCGTATTGTAATACCAATGAAACCGTGAAAGAGTATTAAGTTAATTATGTTGTTCTACGTTATTGATAATTAGCAAAAATTTTGTGCATTTTTATTGTGCTTATATTAATTTAGCAATTGACAGTATTGTCTTAATACCACTGACCTCTATTATACTAGTATAATCTAATATAACAGAGGTCATTGCTTAGTACTATATAATTTATTCTTGGTTCATTTGTTTAAAATAATAAATGTTTTTGTATTTGTCTTTGGTGGCCTACTTGTTGTCTGCCAAAAGTAGGTGCCAAATTAAAATACTAACAATATTAAAATTTGTTTGCTTGTAAATTAAAATTATTATCCCTAACTAATTAATTGAAGTCGGAATAAGTAGGTACTGCTATTTGAGGTCAATGAACTTAAATTTTACGTTAGTTTGGGAATGCCAAATGCGGTGGCATTTGGCATTCCCAAACTAACGTCTGAAAATAGCTCAATCCCGTACTTTATCGAGAAAATATGTTATTGTAACTAATTATATTATTTGCTGTGTTCAAAATTAGCTGTTTTGCTTTATAAAAGCAAAAAGTGAAAAAAAATTCATCGTCTCTTATACATTCGAACGTGTTGCGAACGTTACAAAACACTATGTTCTTGGAATCCAATAATGTTATTGTCTTAGGAATCGTAAAATCGTGGGATCGCGTGTTAACATGGAATCCATTCTAACTTATCGCATAACAGTTTCTTTAAATAACACTACTCATTCTGAACACTGGTCGTATGTTCACGAGGTTACCCAAGAATACCCAATATTGTCTCTAACAGTAAATCAAACACAGTTTTTTTGTCTCAAAGACGTTTTATCAGTTCATAGAGACGGATGCTTAACGCCTTCCTCACGAAATGGTTTTGTCGCAATCTTACGAAAACGACAGGAAGATCTCTTCCTGTGATGGTCCCCATCTAGAACGATCTATTTTTAGCTATGGACCACACGGCACAAAATGTAGGGAGGGGTAAAAATAATTTGAGACAATTTATGTAGCATTTTGAATTTATTTTCACAATACATAGGTACAATAAATGCATCTTGGACGATTTAATACAAAGATAGGTATAAAATATTTATTCAAGTAGATCGTTTTGCCAAGATTCTCGCATGCTAATGATTTTTCTTAATATACGTTAAATGCTTAAATAATAACTTAATTTTGGCTACATTAAACTAAAAATGAATATATTTTGTACTATTTAAAATATTACGTATCTGCTTTAAAGATCGATGACGACAATAAATAGAGAAATTAATTTTAAAAGATTAAAAAATATATACATTATTTACATGCATCTTTTCAGTCTTCATACATTTTAATGGAAAATCGCACTGCCGCATTCGAGAGTCGGCACAAAAAAAACTGTTCTAAGTCATCTACTTGTTTTGATTTTCAAGCAGTGCTTTGGCACCAATACTCAAACTTTACACACGCAAAATGCTTTATGGTCAGTTTATCTCCATTAAGAGATATTAGAGATACGATTATGTTTACATCTAACTCTTATTTGATGAATATAAGCTTCTTTTATTTGGCACAGTTTCTACATCCAAAAATTGTGCGTGGATTTACGCAACACCCACGAGATATAGTCATTTCTATTTCAGAATGTCAACATTTCGTTGTTACTGGGTGTGTCACCTACACTTAACAATGAATGTTTTTGTAAAAAATACACAATGTCATGTGATTGAATAAAGCTAAAGATAGTTCGTGTAAATTACGTGTGAGTGGCAGATATGTTCATGTACATGTGGGCGCCGTCGCGGTCGTCGCAGCGGCCGGTCGGGAGCGATCGGTCGCGCGACCCAAAGTTTAGTCGCAAGTGCGTGCCGTTGTGCGTGTCTGCGTCACAGTCGAGCTTTTCACGAGACGCTGACGTTTCACGCTCAACTATGGTCGCCATGTGCTGGTTTCTGAAACAAAAAATAGGTAAGTAGGTTTTTACTTAATTATGCTGTGACTAGAAAGGGCACTGGGCTACTGAAATGAAGGCTAATAGAGATGTATGAAAGAAAAAGACATGCTGCACCGACCACAAATGAGTTGGGGTAAGAGCAGGAGGATGATGATGCTGATGCAAATTGTGAATGGGATGGAATAAAATAATTTTACCTATACAGTTTTATTTACAAAGTTTTATTTTTATCTAAACATGCAGCTGAGCAGATTTGATGTAAGGGGAAGACCGAGATTTATTTTAAACGTTAACTGGCAAACTCAATTATTATAGTGTATTTATTTATTATGTATTTACCTGTTGTCGTGTTTAGGATGTCCGAAAGTGGTAAACTGCGGGCATCCGTTGAGAGGGCGAGGTGGCGGCGGGATCAAGTAGTCATCCATTCTGTTCTCACCGTCACAAGCCGAGTGCATCGTTAACGTGCTGGATGAAATCTGGCAAATGGAGCAAGAGATTCAAAATACACAATCTTTTGAAGAGCAAGATCTGTTTTAAGAACATTGGTAAGTAGGCTTTATACTTACAATAGACCTAGCTTTGTCGTCGATCTCAGATTGGACGCTGTTGGTTTCGGCTACACTGCCTCCACTGACCGTACTTAGGCGTCCCGAGGAAGAGGAACCTGTTAAACAAATTAAAGACATAGAAAATGATTTATAAAAAAGTTATCATTTAATTCTATTATGCTAAGCTTACTTTCACTAAGGCTGCTATTTGGTCGTGTATTTCCATTTCGCTTTTCAATAGTTCCATTATTGTTGTCGTGGTGGTGGTCTGAAAGTGTAATTGTGTATGGTTAGTATCAAATACTGATAAAATATAGAACTATCTATTTATTTAACATTGGTGGAATACTTACGTTTATTTTTGCTCTTGGAGAACATTTTCTTAACCCTCTCGAACGGTGTAGGCCTCTTCATGTTATCTTTAATTTTTAGTTGAATTCTATCATACTCCTCTCTCATTTTATTCAACTGTTCTTGCTTCTCTTTGAGTGATTGCTGCGTTTCGTTTCTGTTTTTCCATTCCATTACCAACTTTTCTACTTCTGATATCGTGAAAACGTTGTTTTTAAAATCATTTATTATTTCAGCTAACTCTTCTTGACCAGTCAGAGGACAGGTTTCTTTTCCTGATTTCACACTACCACTGTTACGAACATCTTTGGTATTTAAATTAATTTGGCTTATATCACTAGTAGGAGTGTCAATGGTAAAAGTCTTCGATTCTTCGGTGGGTGAGTATAAGAATATGTCAGACTGCTGCGGCATCAGTCTTGAACTATTTGCATATAAGTTATTTGGTCTGAATTTAGGGCTTTCTACTTTAATATTGGAGGGTTGAACTAAGTAATCGTGTTCGAGGGCTTGTTGAATTCTGTCTACTGTATTGTCATGAAGCGGGAATTCGTTTTGGTAAAACTGTTCCTTAATTTTCGGAAGCCTTAGATTTGGTCTTTGCTTCTTTTCGAAATCGTCTGACTTTTCGATAGTTTTCTCCAAGTTCTGCGTGCATGCTTCGCTGAAGGGGTCGGTAGAGTCTGCTATGTTTCGATGATCACCGCGTACTGGTGAATCAACCGTGTCACATGTTTCCACAATTCGTAGCTCATCTTGCTTAGATTCGTCCTGGCTCTCTTCTTTGTCGTTGTCTGACATGTTTTTCAGATAATAGTACATGTTGGAGAATTCATTTATTTTCTAAAAAAACAAAATAGACATTAGGAAAACATAATAGTTTATCAATTTAAATCACAACTGAGTTTAATGAGATACTTACGAGATGATCAGCTAGTACGTCAGCGAGTGCATAATGTTTGTGATCTCTGGCTAGGTCTGCTGGCGTTCGTTGTCGGACATTGCGGAGTGCGACCGCAGCGCCTCCTCCGGGACATTCCAACAACTGCCAGCACAGCCTCTCCAGGCCAAAACGTGCTGCCCAATGCAACAACGTTGGATACTCCTCGCCACCTAAACATTTATTTTGTCATAAATTTATGCTTTCTATTGCATTTTTTTTTATTTCTATTTTTCTAATTCATGTATCCCCAAAAGAAAATAGTATGATCCAGTCAGTGCCAAATATTTTTTTAGGAAAGGTGTATAGTCTTCTTTCATTAAAATAGTTCATAGTACACAGCTGAAAAGAAGATACAGGGGCAAACTTACTAGACATATCAGCTTTCGGGTTAAATTGTTCAGTAGATGCCAGCAGGTTAAAATGTGGTGGTATGTTCTTCTGGAAAGCGTTCAGCATCCAACTGTCCAGTTGTTCTTTACTGGTAGTCTTGAAGCCCAAGGTCTGTGTAAAAACAAATTCTTTAGTACCGTAACAATGTTAAAGATTAAATCGGTACTATAATAATTTAGCAGAAAAAAGGAATCCATTAGTTAGATAGCTTGTACAACGCTTGTAGGTAAACTTTTGAAAACCTTTTTGAGACTCGTATCGAATCGTAATATAACATTTTTTTTAATTTAATACCTAACTAATTATCAAACTAGATCAAATTATCTTTAATTACGATAAGAAAGACTGATACTAACTTGGCACATGAATTCCAGGGGATGATCGGATGCCCTTAAGAGCTGATCAAGTTCTCTGAGTCTGCTTTCGCACTTGATTTGCCTTCGTCCTAGCGACTGGCCGTTCTTGCTCACTCGCACCCAGACCAGCATGGACACCTCCAAACATGACTCTGTAAAATCATTCCATTATATTTGCCTCTTAATTAAATCTGACCTAAATAGCAATATGAAAAAAAGGCACGAGCTTCTAATACAAATGACCCTTACCTGGTATATCAAACTGAAGAGTATAAGGGTTCCTCTTTTTGAAGCTTGGTATATTAATGACCTCGCCCTTTTTGTCCACCATTATCTTTATGCTGTCCTCGTCTCTAATGGGGTCGTTGAGGAGCGCTATCACTCGACTTTGTCCCTGCGTGCAAACGACATTAATCAACTCACGTTGTGAATTTATTTTGTTAAGGTAAACAGGCGTTCACTTTGTGTCACGGAACCATCTCTGCCATTTTATTCCCTAAAGCTTTCTTTAGAAGGTTGAATATCGTGTGTCTACTTTGTAAACGTTTGTGTCTAACGTTCTAATTTGCTAGTAATGAAGACTCGGGATTTCCGTCGTAAATGTTTAAATTGATTCGTAAGAATTTGTGGCATGTAGTGTACAGTAAAGTGTACACTATCTTCTGTGTATATATCTTCTGTTTATTCAAGATAAATATTCCTTGTACGCATTATAACTATTTGTTAGTCATTAAATTTGTGTTTACTTACAATTTTAACCTTCTTGGGAACAATGGAGAAGCTGGTTCTGTCAGTGGCTGTGTCTTTACAATCTTTGGTTCGTAGGATCCCAACGGCAGCTGTTAGGAATGTATCCACGAAAGACGTGTCCTTTTCTCGCACCGACATCATCTGCCATTGGTCTATTGTTGGATAATCTATAAAACGTTAAAGTTGATTAGGTACTTCCAATAAAGAGTACGTGGATAAATACATTACTAACTTCTGAATAAAGATCATACAATATAATTTCAGTGAAGTTGAAATTCCAATTAAAGTTAAATAAAATCAAACTTTTTATTACAGCTGCGTGAGGAAGATCACTAACGAAATTGCTTGTGCAAAGTTTATTTTCGGTTCAAAGTCCCAAGATTCCTAAAAAGTGCCACTGTTGTTCGGGACTTTTATAAGAACATCCCGCCGACTCAGAATTTTAAAAGTTTTTCTAATTATAAATTGCTTTGATCATGTTTGTGTTCATACCTTCACAATTACTGGAGATGACTTGGTTCTTCTCGACTCCAAGCAACATTACTAAAATTTTGTCAACTTTGAACAGATTCTCGCCATTGACATCTCTCTTCAGATCGCCCATCTTGGTGGCGAGGTTAGGACACAGGATCACTATCTGCAACTGTGCCTTTGTCAGTTTGTCTATTTTCTCTTGCGAGTCTGCGGCTAGGAGCTCTTCTGCGGTTATTGGTGTTACTCTGTAATAATTTGTAGTTAAGTAAGTCCTTAACAAAACACATTAATTGTAATCATAAAGCACAATGTATTATAAAACAAAGGGAAATCACTTAGTTGTTTATGATATTTACGTTAATGAATACGTCAGTCATCGTCAATGAATTGATCAGATAAATTACATTCAAGTAAATGTTATTAATGAAGTAGGAGGTACCTGTAATGATGTCTAGCTCTCTGCGACATAATCTTATCAAAGCTTGCTACTAAGTAGTCGGACCACAGCGCGCTCTCGGGAGACCCAGAGCTCCACAGTATTGCTATGTCTTCCATTTCTGCAACAATGGGATTAAAAATCAGAACTTGGTTCACACATGCACTGTATTAAGTTTCTATAATTATTATACTTGAAATGTCTTCCATTAACAATTGAGTGAACAGTCATATTACTTGATCTTGGATTGTCTGTTTGTTAAATTAATCATTCACTAAGCCCGACTGGCATTAAACAGATAAGATAACATTTATTTATTGATAAAAATGCAGAGTGCATTTCACGAAAGAATTCCCTTTGGCGCTATGTTGCCACCACTGAGTTTTGATTATGAAAGCGAATTAATAAAGTGCGTAAGCAGTTTTTGTTTTTGCAAACTTCTTTGAACGTGTGCTTTAGAATAATAAGCTTGCTATCAATAGTTAGCCCGTGGAATTTGATGGCTAAAGTGCAACAATTGTTTTATTTAAAATAATATTTGCTCAGGAAATAATAATGTCTGAGAATGAAAATGGCTGTTTCATAAGAGTCAAGGTTTTTAATACGCTATGGTTATAGTACTGTCATCTGCAAAATGTCATGGGTTGATAAATTGTTTTAAGCAAGGCGTTAATGTAGATAATAAACAACAGAAGACCCAGCACGCTACCCTGTGGCACTCCGAATTTCACCAAACGCTCCTCCTTAATTATAAGTATTGCTACCTTGTAATTGGCGTAACTTCTTTTCTATTAGATAAATATGATTCTAGCAGTTTTAAAACATTGCCTACTATTCCATAAGCTTGATAGATGCAGACTATTTTTTTTTTTATAAAATGTCCCAACTATGAATCAGTTCTCCGAATTATTTGGAGATATCAAACTGCTTCCAGGAAATACAAACGTAAATAATATTAATCATCCTAAAAGCGATAAGCCCGGACTGAGAACATGATATAGGAACATACCTAAGCAACAATACAAGTAGAGCCACTCGTTGCTGACATCAATAAGTCTCCGTACCGAGCTCAAATATAACATTGAAAGGAAGTGTTGTCAAGGGATAATCAAGGCATGAACGATGTCGTTCACTTGATATCGGATGGGGGTCATTGGCTGGATCGAAGTTCATGGATCGCGCTCGGACGCATCATAAACCTTTCTACACATGTTGCTGAATTTAATCCCATATAAAGAAGCTTATACATAAAATTACACGTATACCCAAAAGTGTTACTCATATTTATATGTATAAAAGGAACACAAAGTGATTATTATTTTACGCGAAGCTGAAAATGATGCAAATTGTGTATGTAATGATGCGGTTTAATTAATGTTGTTGCGTCCTTACTTTAATTGTGAAGACACTTGAAATCAATCAACCGTCATAATACATTTTACTTTCGATATAAAACAGAAAAGCTTCAAAGTCAAGTGATCTCAGTAAACTTTATTTCATCTTTAAGTGCGTTTTTATTTTTAGATTCAAACATTGCGTTGTTTCTAAGAACCATTATTTTTCACTTTCATTACACAATACGTAATGGTCAGTTATGTGTAAAGACGTTAAAGCTTCAACGCTGTCCTAAAAACATATATATTCCTTTCCTAGCGTATAAATGAATGAAAGCATACGTTCGCTGTTAAATTTTTTATTGCATCCAGTGCCACGCATACGCATCGGCTGCTTACAAAATATGCTATGCACTGCGCGCGCGCCGGAAACTCGTACGGGTTTATACTTACCCACCTCTGCCGCCAAATGAAGACCCGACTAAATGTAATATCCGTTTCCTAAATAGACAAACGTCTATCAGCGTCGCCCGGAATAACTATAGCCGATTAAATGCAGCGAGTAACAGAACTGGAGGGTTGAATATGATGCCCGATATGCAGTTATGTGTTGCTATGCGACTATTTTCTGCTCAAGTAGAGCGGACGTACCTCCTTGAAAGATTAGATCGGTATTTCATATTTTTATTTACTTTCCAAACTAGGGTTACGAAAGTAGAAAAAACTTTTTCATTATTTTATTTATTTAAAAGAAGAAAACTATTATTCATTAGATTATAAAGCCTAGGAACTATTACGAATCATTATAAAAGTATTTATGGGCTTAAAAAAACTGGAGGTGGAATTTATTCTTTTTTGATTTTGAAGGAATGCTCCAAAATGTAGATTTACTTATTTTATTACGTACCTAACTAGTAGTAATAGTAGACAGGCAGTAGTATGTATACCGCTGCTCTTAAAAACTATCTTTGTGTTTATTCAAATACCGAACTCTTGGGTTGAACCAAATGCTTGGCAGCATGTCTTCCGTCAGGTTACACTTAAAACCCTATTTTTATCACCACAATAAGGACGTTACGCAAGTTTTAAAGTGGAACAAAACAGGTACATATGTAGCATTTGGGCCACAGAGTCCGGGCTGTGCTCAGTATGCCCACTGCTCAGCCGCTTTCAGTTTTCAGTTCAATGGCCGCCGCGGACGTCTTTGATGTGCCGGGTGAAATATTGTAGCCCTATAACGCCTCCCAGTACGGCAGGTAGCTTTTTGATCTGTATTTTCTTTACTTAAGCCGGAAAGGTACTGCGCGGTTTTTGTTTGGAAAGGTAGAGATTAATAAGGATGGGATCCGTAATATAATTTCTGAATGTATCTGCGGGATAATAATATCCTTATGAGATGAATTCCCTTTGGGTCTATTCATCTTGTTACTAAAATAATTATGAGACACATAATATGATGACAATATTGTATCATCTGCCCTCGTACATTGTTAGTAAATAGGGCATTCAATATTCCCCAGTGGGACGTGGGCGACGCAACGTTGCCTAATCATTTAGTTATAAGACGTTTCTAAGAAATACGAGGAAACGCACCGTAGATTTCCAGCAAAATCAGTTAGAATGAGATCACATTTTAGGGAATTACTAAATACAAGATGTTGCATCTAAACACGATATGTAGGTAGGTGTAGTTTCCTGAAAATCCGTGAGTAATACATAATTAAGACCACATCTTTTACTCATTCAACAAATGCTACGTATATTTATAATTTATTTGTCCAATCTGTGTTTATGTTTCGATTAACATAATGTTTATAACCTAGTTATTAGAGGATATTATTGTTTGCCAAAAAAGGGGTTAATATAAACCATGTTCGCTAAGAAATAGTGAATGCGCGGCGTGCAGCTGACGACGTGTGATTCATCATATCAAAATAAACGTTCTTTTTCACTGGCTCCTGTCAGTTCTTCGATGCTAAATCATACTTTCTGGTTTAATTATAAGACACATTTTATAATATTAATTTATTGACTCACCGTCACTATCATTAAGCCCACTGTTTCAAGCCCTGTGAACGGCTCGCATACACATGTTGGCTTGAATAACAAATTCCGCTAACTGACTCATTAAAAAAATTGCTTAAATAGGACTTCCCTTTGGGCTTTACAAAGAGAACTTTAATTTTTTTGAGTCCACTTTAACAAACCGTTGTTCATATGTGTAGTAGGATTCCAATTACATTTTGGACGACTTAAGTTCACTACACTTATACAGCGTGTCCCAGAAAGTAGTGTCAAGCGGAAGTCTAGAGGTAGAACATCCTTTGAGGTACCCAAATCACCCCCATGTATGTTCCGCGATTTTTTGTAGTTTTCGAGTTATGAATGTTTTTCATATTTTTTAATCAAACTCTGACTATAACGACATTTTTTATCATAGTGACGTGAATAGTTGAGATACATGAGTAATTTTTTTTTCCAAAATAGCTGATTAGTGACCCTTTCGAATGCTTAAACATTTGTAACCACAGATGTAACGAATGCGTTACAAAAAAATATTGAATTCTCTTAAAGTTAAAATCCTGCATGTTTCCTAAATCTTTATGGGTGAATTAAAAATAAATCTCCCTAAACTTTTTTCGTCACATGTATTTTAAAAACTTATCCATTTTATCAGCTATTTATCCTGTAAATTTCATCGAGCTATCTCTACGACATCACAATAAAAATTTCATTCAAAGCATACAATATCGAAAATTCCAGTTGTAAAAGTGTGAATGAAAAATTGATTAAAACTAACTAATAACGTCTTTTTTAGTAACCCTCGACGTAAAAAAGGGGTGTTATAAGTTTAACGTGTGTGTCTGTGTGTTTGTCTGTGGCATCGTAGCTCCTAAACGGATTTTGATTTCGATTTTTTCTTTTGTTTGAAATGTGACTTTATTGAGAGTGTTCTCAGCTGTGATTCAAGAAAATCTGTTCAGCCGTTTGAAGATCATCAGCTCTTTTCTGGTTGTTGAAGGGATATGAGCAACTTCTACTGGTCTGATCGATTCGAAATTTAGTATCCTGTGACTTCAATGATATTACAATAACATGGTAACCTTGACCTGATACTCAAGCATCATCTGAAACAGCATGATACCCAACTTACAGTAGAGGTATTGTGTGCCTATTGATTCTTTAAGTCTATGATAAGTTGTAATGACCTCCTTCTTTTCACAGTCATCATTGAAGTCACAGGATAGTAAATTTCGAATCGATCAGACCAGTAGAAGTTGCTCATATCCCTTCAACAACCAGAAAAGAGCTGATGATCTTCAAACGGCTGAACAGATTTTCTTGAATCACAGCTGAGAACACTCTCAATAAAGTCACATTTCAAACAAAAGAAAAAATCGAAATCAAAATCCGTTTAGGAGCTACGATGCCACAGACAGACACACAGACACACACGTTAAACTTATAACACCCCTTTTTTACGTCGACGGTTACTAAAAAAGATGTTATTAGTTAGTTTTAATCAATTTTTCATTCACCCTTTTACAACTGGAATTTTCGATATTGTATGCTTTGAATGAAATTTTTATTGTGATTTCGTAGAGATAGCTGGATGAAATTTACAGGATAAATAGCTGATAAAATGGATAAGTTTTTAAAATACATCTGACGAAAAAAGTTTAGGGAGATTTATTTTTAAATCACCCATAAAGATTTAGGAAACATGCAGGAATTTAACTTTAAGAGAATTCAATATTTTTTTGTAACGCATTCGTTACATCTGTGGTTACAAATGTTTAAGCATTCGAAAGAGTCACTAATCAGCTAATTTAGAAAAAAAAAATACTTATGTATCTCAACTATTCACGTCACTATGATCAAAAATGTCGTTATAGTCAGAGTTTGATTAAAAAACATGAAAAACATTCATAACTCGAAAACTACAAAAAATCGCGGAACATACATGGGGGTGATTTGGGTACCTCAAAGGATGTTCTACCTCTGGACTTCCGCTTGACACTACTTTCTGGGACACGCTGTATATGTATATTTGGGCGATGTCCACGAATTAACTAATTACAGCCTTGTATGCAGTCGTTGGTGATAACGGCCTGTCTCGTCTTCTATTTATCAATGCGACCACGTCGATAGACGTCATAAACAAAGTTATAATTCAATACTCTGATTGATAACGCGACAATAGCTCGGAAGACAAAAGATGACACGTTCCATGTATCTACTTATGTACTTATTAGTATTGATAACTGGACGTTTGGAATTTTAAATAGAGATACGTATTTTTACCAGATTTGTAAGAATCAACAGATCAGAATCTAATTCAATCTCTCGTAAACATCAGATGGGCTCAGAGCTTTATTCTTCACACCTTTTGTGCTGAAACTAAACAACAGACCGATGTTTTACATCTTTTGTCTCTTAAACAATTGTTCATCGTCTCTACATCAGTTAACACAATCTGTGGGAGCGATCCTACCGAGTCTACCGACAATATAGACAAGTTATACAAGACGTTTACGCATTTACATTCCCAATGCGAGTACATTACGGGAGTTGCTTCGATGCATGTAAATTACACTATGTTTATTCAGCCATACACGCCACCCTGCATATTTAATGCGCTCAACGCGACCAAATCAGTTACCAACCAACTCATCGGCTTCCCTCCTAATTCTTAGCTCTTAAAGCTCATTATCCTGTGAACATTAGCAAGGCAACGGTGAATCTAATTTGGTGATGTTGTACGGTGTTTCTTTGACATTGATTTTGGATGGAGCTGGACATTTTCGACTTACAAAGTGTGACGTTGTTGAGTTCAGTAAAGTGAAGGCCGCTGAAGACGTCTATAGCGAAGACAATGGCTTATTATCTAGCACATTAGGGGAGCTGTGCTTGTCGCTACGCTAAAGTATTATAGCACCATTGTATGAGCCACTGTATATCTAGTAGGTAACTATAAATAGTATATAAAATAAAAACAAAAGTCAATCAAAAAAGTTAATTACGTAAATCCTTATCGTGAATGTAATAAAGTCGTCAAATGAGACATTTTCTACGTCGAAAGTAGAGCGACATGAAATTTACCTACCACTGTGGAAATGAAACATAAAGCCTCTTCCCTTGTAGCCTCGTAGCAATAAGAAAGATAATGTAGTAAAAGATTGGATCTATCTTTAGTCTTTATGTAGCATAAATTAGAATTATATTAAGTTCCTTAACACAAGCAAGTAATATCATACAATTAATATGGAACGCTATAATGTCTCATATTATATTAGTCAAGGAGCTTACAAATTGTTAACTAATCCGCTTAACTGTCTTACGTTGTAATTACGGCGTATTTAGCTCAAGTTAAGATACGTGATTGTTACGTATAAATTAGTTAACAGAAGTTCGCACCAACACACTTTAATTAATTAAATCACTGCTATTAAACCATCCGGTTTATTCTCAAAATATTACGAAATCTTTTAAACTTGTTAACATGCAAAACCTTTCCAACACAAAAAGTGTAACATTAAAATATTTAATTTTTAAACAAAACTCACTTGTGTCTGCCATTGTTTCGTTCCTTTTATCCTCCATAGCGACGCGAGTGAGAGAAGACGTTATTCCCGACAATTTCAAGTTAAACGCCTGTCATTGCACTGACTGAACTGCAGGCGAGCACTAGAAAGCGCACGAAATTAATACAAGAGCCCTCAGAACTGTGACAGGGAGAAGTGTCGGTTCGCGATCATGTGCCGCGCGGCCGGCGACTGCGCGCGCGCTGGCGTCAGGCGGCGGCGCAAGCGCACGCACTTCGCATACTAAAAGCTCGGCGCGACAACGATAATCGCAAGTCGCAACGCCATCCCTGACGCTTAACCGCCTAATCTTGTCAAACAAATTTGGGCCCATGTGTAAATATTCCCCAAGCGTTATCGACGACCAAATATGAGACAGTAAACACTAAACACGTTTTTATTATATTCTGTTCGCGTTTCGCAGATACGCCTAATCGGCGAAACATAACGATTCCTGAAAACTGATAAGATGACACAATCTTGCCGATATCGAAGATGAGACGAAGCTTTTTATAACATAACTGACATGTTACATAACGCTTGGCTTTTATTTTTATTGTTTCTGATAAAATACGTTATATCGCATCATTATTTTAGATAGTATGTAGTAAAGGGCAAATAAGATACGTAGATTCAAAAGCGCCGCTGAGGTTATTGAACATTTGGGAGATGCATCTGTACCATGCAGCCGCAAGTATCGGGTAGGGTCGAAGGGTAACTCGGGAGCAACGTTCTCTCGTATCGGCCCTAGGTTTCGATTGACTTGTTTACGACCGTTTATCATTATTATTCACTTCCATGTACCTACATCATTATTATCTAAGAATAGATTTTACTGCGGACGCTTCCTTTAAGACAGTTGCATTCAACTTTAAATATTAGATAAGTTCATTCGAAGCACTACGATATCTAAAAATGTTAATTTTTATTTACATCCTGATCACGCAGTTAGATTTATATCTAAGACTAAGAATATATTAATTGGTGATAACATTTACATTAATTACCTTAAGTAGGTATTGTGGGTAATCAATAAAGAGGAATAGAATGTAAGTAAATAATGCCAACTCGTCGCCAAGTAAATAAACCGCATTAATCTAAGTACACGTTTATGTGTAAACCGTTCCAAAGTAAATAAATCATAGCAAATAACATTCGGTAATAGTTGTTACACTCTGGAGTAATCTCCAGTCAAATCTATTAGATGTTTGATAGATTGCAAACAGCCTAACTAAATATATGCTCCACAAATAATTCACACTTGGTGAAGATAAATCATGACATACACAGTATTACATAACTTTATTCATGGGTACTTCCGATACGTTTATTTTCTTAAATGTTTATTTAGGAGATAACAGTCGAAAATGTCTCTACGATTATAAATAACAAACAATATTGTTGAACTTACCTTTGAAGGAGAAATTCTTTGGCCTTCTTCTCTTCATTGTGTCCTCTTCTTGTTGGTTGAAGCGTGGTGGTGGCATTCTTGGCACTTCGCTGGGAACTGCGGTCACTTCCCCTGCTCCAGCCGCACCCGTGGTCAAGTAACCGCCAACCGAGTGCCTTCTCCTACCCTGAAGGGGAATTGTGTAGAATACTTCTTCGCGCTCCTGTGGGCCATCTGTTGTAACTACTGTTGTACTTATTTTGCCTTTCCTGTACACAAAATTGGGTCATGAAACTACATAACTAGTAATTTATTAAATAGTGTGCCTAAGTACAGTCAACATCAAAGGTCCATGAATGTCTTGGAATTAAAATTATCTCTGGAGTTTGTTGTTCATCTTTTGGCATATTTATTTTATTTAAAGACTCCTCTACTCTATCGTATTAGTTACAAAAATAATAACTAGCATGTTTTCATGCATAATACACTTGAAATTTTGAGCAATCATCACTTGAACACTGTTGATGTTGACTGGACAAACCTAGAAATTTCAAAAAAATGTTTACTTACTTGATACGCGGAGCAGTATAGGTGTGTCTCATGTCACCAGGAGCGCAGTCCCCTGGTCTGGGCTGTCCTTTTAGAAACGCTTCGGCTTGTTCTGGCTCCCTCGCAGACAGAGATCTCAGTAAAGCTCTGAACTCTTTTCGTCTGGGGCTCTCTGGTTCCCTGCGTCGCGGAGAGCCGAATGGCCGCCCAGCATCCGGCCAGACGCGGCCTGGAGCTGATCGGGAACATGGCTCAGAAGAACCTTGAGATTCTGCGCTGTCAGGCACATCCTTGTTCGGCAACGCGAAATACGAGGGATTATCTGAAAAAAATTGGAATTGATGATCAACAAAGTTGTATTTGGTAATTCTACCAAATTTGATACAATGATGACCAATGATATCTATAAAGGGCACATAATATACCGAGTATCATCGAATTGGTCGATGCGAGTATGCGACGTCGCACGGTGGCGGTGGCCAGTGCTCAACGACTGCGACACACGGGAATTATTCAATAACCTCAATGAACTAACGGCTCTCCATTACGTCCAGTGCGGGCCGAGTGTAGCAACCTACTTTTGAAAGCCGGAAAATGCGAATTGAAGGCAATTTTCGCCCATTGTCTACTCCCTATCTAGATGTCTTACTAGTGCAATGATAAACCATTTGGAGATATGACACGGCACTGGCACGCACTTACGAGGGAATCGGGTACAGTAATAGATGCTACTATTTTCTACCTACAACTTACATGAATTATGTTGGTTAGTAGACAACTTCGGCTCACGGCAGCATCAGTAGTCGTAAACGACACTTGGGAATTTAACGTACTTTAGAATTTATGTCGGTGCTACATACGAGGCAGAAATTACATCGCAAACTGTACGTTAAATATCGCATAAAGTCGACGAAGTAATGCATTTTTGTATTATATTAGAGGAAAGGAAGTCACAGTAAAATAGGATAAATGATGCTTAATGAAGATTTATAAATCGTCCCTAAATTGTTGCTACGGGATGTAAAAGAAATCTTTTTACCAGATTCGTATTTTTTGTTGTGCCCGCATCTGCGAGATTTCGGGTGGATTCAGGACCGTGGGCGGTTATAGAAATGGCCCTAAGCACATGTGGCTAAATAAAAACAAGTGACGAACAATAGCGGGCCCACTCCTAAATAATATTTACAATGCTATTCACTGTTATTGTTGTATTATTGGCCAGTAATGACGTATTTGACAGTAATTAATTGCACTTTAGTTAAGTTGCTTACAAAGCTTTAGCAGAATTGACGAGTTTGAAAATATTGCGTAACTAATTATAGGATGTGTTAAATCTCAAGTAGGGACCTACTTAGAACTTCTTCCTTCTTTAAGATAGTTATGACGGAAATTAAAATAAAATACACCAGTCTGTTCTGATCAAGTCTGCTCTGGTTAATAGAGTCGTGTCATGACATTAAACGAAATCGATAAATAGTGAAATGTAAATAATTTAACACGATTTGTACGTAATTTTCATTAAGCAGTGAATACATTTCAGTGATAATAGGTACCTGATTCAAACTTAATTATCACCAAAAATATTACAGATATAATTACATTTATCTCTTACTCTGTTTTGGTATCGTTATAAATACCAGCATTGTTAATTTCTAATTATCACAATCTTTAGTCGCAGTCTAAACAAATGTAGGTAGGCGCCTCTTGATTAATGAATCAATCGTAATTCTCGGAAAGCTTAAAAAAGCTTCCAAAATGTGTTTTGAGAATTGGACGTATGACTAATTTTATTCTAACCGATATGTTTCAAAAGTTTCAGAAGCTACGGCGCTGAAACGCTTTCACGATGTCACCGTTATCTAATTATGAGAATGCACTGGAATACTAATTACCCGCGACCGTACCTATTGTGTCACAAACAGTTATCATCGACACTTTAATAATACACACCGATGCCTGATTAGGAAACAATGTATTTTATGTCCATATGAAAATATCAGTGCATCGCGTGCCTACCTATACAACGAGGCTTGTTGGTAAATATAAAGGCAAACTTTAATAAAAAGAGAGATTTGCCAATAAAAATATTAAAGATAAACTGATCATAAATTGACTAAGTATTTTCTTTAGCAACTTTCTGTATCGTAAAATAAAATAACTTGTTGAACTTATGGAAAATTGCAAAAGTTTTATACACAGCCCAGACGGTTCGGTTCTGAACTTCCATAATGAGGTTGACACAACAAACAAAGTAGAAGTTAAGTATTGATAACTCACTGGTGGCACGGAGGCAATAGTCAAACTGGGGTCCCATGGTCGGAGATCACGGTATGTTCACTAAACACGACACATCTGGACGAGCGCACGGCGTGCTCTGCGGGTTGGCGCGTATCTCATGGATCCGGCGCGCGCGCAGGTGGAACCAAACGCGAGTTTTAGGCTCACACGTGCGGGCTTTCACAAGGAAGCAAAGCTTTCTTAGCACGCGCGCACAGGAAACGCACCGTGTATACACAGCCCTGATGCGCTGTAACCATGTATCGATGAATATTGAACGGTATGGATGGAGGTTAATTTCTTGGGATTTCCTGTACCTATGCAATGCTATATTAAACTGACACAATACCGTACAACGGTTAGAAATAAAAATAAGTTTTTGAATTTATGTTTTGCATTTTCTTGTCTTTCACTTTTGCTAGTTACTACAATTTAAGCTCTACTTTTGCATAAGTACATATTAATTATGTACAACCTCTTCAGAAATTTTCAATTAGTTCAGAACCGTCATTTAGTCAATTGTTACCTCGTGACCACTGAAAGATATCAATAAATGATAGGCTCTAAAAATAACCGATGCGATTATTGTGAAAAAGCAGCTCTCCTTCATCCTTCCTCATATCCCTTCAGTTAGCATCTTCAGCAAATTAAACTTGGGCTTTTTTAGATAGAGGTTTATAATCTAAAAATGACCAAGTTTTTTGCACTGTCTTCTTCTATCGTGTCGGCACGGCACGAGCTATACAAGAATAGGTCATGCCATGGTGAAAAGATTATGCCATGGTGAAAAAATTAGCCAGTCAGCAAGGTTGGTAGCGGGGCTGACTGTCGATGGTGCGCCGGCTGTACGTACTTAAGTATCGTCACTCGTGGAGGCTCTTTTCATGCACCCTGTGCAAAAGTAGTTATAATGATATTTCCTAGGTTGGCACGAAACAAAGCTATCCAGAAGATTCAATAAATAAGAAAGAAGTGTGCTCAAATAAAAATATTGGCCAGGACTATCCCAATACATAGGGCAGATATGGCGCCTTCAGTAGGCACATATTCATGAAAGGGGAGTAGTGTGGCCAGTTTTAATTTTAAGTGTTTATGCGTGTGTTGCGCTTGCGTCGCGTCGCGTCCGTCCAGGAGCTAGGCGCGTTGTTTGTAAACACGCGCCCATTCACAGACCCCTCGGGTAACACTGTATCCACCGAGTAATTATAACCCTTCTAATTTTAGCCTCAGACCCTGTAGGAAGTAGGGGAGGATGTTGCTTCAAATATATTACAGGTAAACAAGTTTTAGGGGAGCCTGTAATATCCGGAGCTTGTGTCGTAGCCATAGAGCAACACAGGCCACCGGCGGACCGGAGGTCGTAGCGGTTTAATAATTTTAAAAAGTACTATCTATTGCCCGCGGTGTCTCTCGCATCCTAGGGTAGGGGAACTACTTCATGTACCCAGATGAAAAGTATCCTATGTCCTAATTCAGATCGTGGTCTACCTGTGTGCAAACTTTCATCCAAATCCGTTAAGTAGGCGTGATTGATTAACAAACATCTAAATTCACAAACTTTTTCATGGATAATATTAGTGGAATAGAAGAATTTTTGTTTTTACTTTTGTACCTATCTACTTATATTGTTACAGTACAACATTAAATGGAGATTTAGCTGTAGTTGTAACAATGCAGTTCCATACTTAGTTATTGAGATGAAAGTGAAATGAAACCCGCTCAAAAATTTATTTCAGACATATTATTCTGTATCGTATATTGGTACGTATTCATTTACAGCGCAAGTATAGGTATTTACTAAAAAGGTAGGTATGCCTATGTACTGCCTATCTATTTAAAACAGCTAAAAAAGGCGAGTCACAAAATCTGAAATGAACGTCAAGAGCCAGTTGTGCATGACGGTGTACGTGTGTATTACAATTTCAATCTCGGCTCGTCTGTCGACCCATTCGAAAAATGAGAACTGTGACGTTGGACGCTATTACCAAAATATTTTAGATGGTTAATGTCGCATACGATTTATTTTTGGTCTGAATGGCGTAGCCGTAGCAAGCGCTACGGAACGTAGAGCGTGATTCGGTTTTAATTATTAAGGTGTATTAATTCAGAGTACATTTTACATGAAAAATACCTATTTGAGATGATTATGCGCATATTAATGTAGTCCATCTATGCTAAATTGTAAAAAATCATCTTTACAAACTCCTCGGTAATAACAAGCGTAGACTGTAAAGTAAGGACCTAAATGTCTATTCAACTTTTATGAATGTTTTATTAGGTACTTGATTATATATTCACTTAATACAAATTGAATTTAGTCAGATGATAGAGTAATCCGGTTTGCTTCGCAAAATAAAGCGCTAAGTAAATATGAGAGTGAACATAAAATAAGATTATGGAAACAGACGCAAACCGATATATTATGTATAGTCTAGGTATAATGTAGCATTAATATTCATTTTAATAAACGTCTACGTAAATGTCTACGGGTACGTAACGTCTTAGTAAACTTTCCCTTTCCACATAGTCGTTCTTAGGCATCTAATTCGATCATTTCATTGAACATATTTTCATCCAAACCATCCAAGCTTTTTTCATTGAATACAAACTATTAACACTGCCCTCAATATATATACACGACCTATGCTTGTTCGTATTCAAAAATAACAGTCATTTCACAAAAGTAAAAACACGCGTCACAAAGATAGATTAAATTTACCACCCTCCAGAATAAAAATGCTTAACCATAGTCCCTATTATATGGCAGTAAAAATTTATAAGTAATAAATTACCAAACGATGTGAAGAAAGAAACAAACTTACCAATATTTAATAGAAAATTAAAAACATTCCTTACACAAAATTGCTTTTACTCAATTGAAGAATATTTTGAATACAAAACAAAAAAACAATAGACTCGACTAAATGTTGTAATATGTTTGATTTTGCCTCGGGTTGATAAAATGACCTATTCAAAGTTATTATGGCGATTTACAGTTAACTAATTTATTTATTAAGAATTCTTTTGCAACGCCTGAAAAAGGCAACTAAGTTAAGAGAGCTATTTTATATTGTAACACCTTATGTACACTTAGTTGGCAAAATAAATACCTTTGAATCTTTGAACATTCAGTGATAAATAAGCATTTAGATAACAAAACAAATATTTGGAAAACACGATTCACCCACTACTTTGAACTTTAATTTCACTCATTTTATCCGAACCAAAATCTTTCCTACAGCTGAGCCGTATCGATTGACACCAGAATCGGCTCTTCGTGTAGTGGAAGTAAAAAAAATATACCAGATGTCGGGTCGACTGTGTTTACTTGCATCTGCTGTAAAACAAAGCTGACTCTTGTGCCGCAAGGATTTACAGAGGGCATAGCGATGTACCTACCGCGTATTAGTGTTGGTTACTATACCCACTTAAGTTTATTTTTACATATTCTTTATTTAGTAAGCTGTTTTGATTTGTATTATAAAATGAATCCCTGAGGTTTTACGAAATTTCTCAAGTTTAAAAAATTCTATTGAAAATCATGGTCCTATGTTAATTTTACAATAAACCTAGAAGGTACATCATGTAAGTAATTAGTTTTTCCTGTGCATAGTTATTTTTGTACTTAAGTATTATTATGAGCATCAAAATGATTAAAAAATGCAAAATCTCAGATCCACTCTATATTACAAAACCACTCGAAATTATTCTTACTTTTTTATTCAAAATACTAATTGCCGAGGGCAGAGTCGAGATCGTTTCAAAAACGTCCACCCAACGAATAGCTATAGTTATTGATATACCGTGAAGTTCGAAATCCGAGGTATATTCAGAGAATGCAAGCTGGTTTATTTTTGCAAAGTGTACTCATCGCTAAGAAATGGCACGATGTGATTTAAATCCCTCATTAGTCACCATACGATGATCAGTATTTCATATACTTATTTTTAATACAAGGTTTTGCCCTCGGCTTCGCTCTCTGGATTCGGAATATAGCAACATTTTGTCAAAATCAAGCACCATAGGATCGGCTGCATAGTACAGTATAGAGAGCTGTATCTCCAGTCCAGATAAAAAATTACCTATTTTATCCTCATAAATTTTAAATTAGATCATAAGTACGGAATATTAGAAAGAGGTATTCCGTGGTCATAAGCTATAAACAGTGATAGGAACATCAAAATACGTTCGCCTTTATAGCGTAACGCGGTAATAGACAGATTCAGGAAATTGTTAGTTCTTATTTTAATGGTTACCTGCTAGACACCTAGCCCGGATTACCGTGAAAATATTTCCAATACACAGACATTTGATACTTCACTGTTTTATAATGTTAATCGGGAAGTGAAATGAAAGCAGTGTCAGCTGTTTGTCGTCCCACGCCAAGTTGTGAAGCGAGAAATGTGTTGTAGTAGTCGTGGGCGATGGGATGACAATCTGTCGCTGCATTGTGCACAATTGTGTTTAACCTAGCACCTACCTACAGTATTCATTGTTACGTATACTTTTGAGAGGTGTTACCAACAAATCTCTTGTTTGTGCCACTTCGCTCACTTCCGAGGAGAACACTCTGATGACAACCCTTTTTTATCGTGGGAAAATCCTCATGGATACCCTCCGCCCGTGGACGGCGAAGTGTTATGCCGGACTCTTACCGCCTAAAAACCCACGGTGTTCCTTCTCCTGACCTATGGCCGGGGTCGCGGGATTCGCAGCTGCATGCACCGCAACCCCGGCAGGCCTCGGGGGCTGGCGGACCTCTCCTTCTGTGGGGCTTTGCCCCTCGTCCTCCTGAGAGGCACGCGTGAAACTCGGCGCGCCGCCTTCTCGGGCCTGTTACTGGTCGGGCGACGGATCCCCTAACCCGCCACCCGCAGGCCACACACTAGGGTGGCCGGAGGTCGTCTCGCGCCCTCCGCCGGCGCCCAGTGCGTATGGCGCGGGAAGGGAGAGTGGCAGTCACCTCTCTCTCCCTCTCCGCTCCCTCCTTGGTCGCCATCACCTCCTCGCAAAAGGAGGCGACGGCTTCCCACGCACTCTCGCTCCCGACCACGGATAGAACCACGGCCGGAAGTGAGAGGTCACCACCGACTGCCGCGACTAGTTCACGGCGCCGCGTTGCCCATGCATGTGACATCCGGGCGTCTGCTCCCGGCCTATGCGACACAGGTACTTCCCAAAACAACCATGTCCCGACAGCACCTTTTTTTTTATCGTGCTAAAATCCTCATGTATACCCTTCGCCCGGGGAAGGCGAAGGGTTATGCCGGACTCTTACCGGCTAAAAACCCACGGTGTTCCTTCTCCTTACCCTTGGCTGGGGTCGCGGGATTCGCAGCTGCATGCACCGCGACCGTCCCGAGAGCACCTGCGTCAGCCGGAACCCGAGGGCGCCATGCCGCCTCTCCAGCCACTCCTCCATTAGGGGTCTTAACGCCGCTATTGCGGCGTGCCCTGCGCTGGGTTGCGCAAGTTGTTCCCTCCACTCAGCCACTAGGATCTGGCGGACCTCACTCCGCTCAGGCGCCTCCTCGCGCTGACGATATCTCAGCACGAGGGCCCTCGCCTCCAGATCCCAGGGCATCGATCCGACAAGGAGGCTCGTCACCTCGAAGGAGATTGTACGGTACCCCCTTATCACCCTGACGGACATCGCGCGCTGCGGTCTCCGCAGGTTTGCGACGTTGCGGGCCGTCAGGGTGTCCGCTCAGATTGGCGCCTCATCCCTACCTTATCTTTACCGTTCCTTGACGCCTTTGATACACAAAGAGTTTGATACAGAAATAAGGGCGACATTCACAGACCGCTCTTAGACTTTACTTTGCTAAGTAACCGTTTTATACGAATATGTACATTAACTTTATATGACTCTCTTACTTAGCAAATTAGAGACTAAGGCGGTCTATAAATCTCGCCTTAAGTGTCAAATACTTTATACCTACACTCATAACACTGATAATCATGCAACCAATCCTGGTGTGTGTGTGGATTGGGCCGAGCCCTGACACTAAAGTCCGCAACCGAGTACTGAAATATCTAAAGGTAACATAATTATTACAGCATACCATTATTTACAATTATTTTTCTCAAGAGTTTCCCTTTATAAGAGACAGAATCAGCAATAAGGAAGTCCGTAGGAAAACCAAGGTCACTCACACTAAGAAATACTTACCAAGTTTAAGACAATGGAAGGCCACATAAGGCGCAGAACTGACAACCGTTGGAACAAAAAAGTTCTGGAATTGCGACAACAATCTAGAAAGCGAAGCGTTGGACCTCCCTACTAGATGGACAAACAACCTGGTGAAGGCGGCGGGTAGCCTAAGGGTCAGCTCACACCGAGACGCGACGCGACGCGACGATACTGGAAGAAGCCCGTGACTACGCGCTGCGCCGCGCGCCGCCGCGATACGCATACAATGAAATGTGTATCTTTTCGTGTAGAAAATAAAGTTGTATTTTGAGTCGCTCTTTTAAAGTATGCGCGCAGCGTCGCGTCGCGTCGCGTCTCGGTGTGAGCTGACCCTTAGGTGCAAGCGACCCAGAACCGATCCTTAGAACCATTACGCACTGTCGACTCGTCCCCGGAAACTGGTCAACGGAATTGTGACTTTCTGTAGTTTAAATAGGTGTTTACGCAGTTGGTCGCCGGTCGCCCGGGCGACTATGCTTATGTTTTGGTCGCCGAGAGAACAAGTCTCCGGCGACCAGTCCATAGTGCGTAATGGCTCTTATGGAAATGTATGGAGGAGGCCTTTGTCCAATAATGGATATCGCCCGGCTGATATAATCATGATGTTAATTATTTACAGAGTAGTTATTTAGTTTGGTTTTGTTTGTTGTCAACGCGGTGAACCTATGCTAAGATGGCGGTAGTAGCTGGGCTTCTTCCATAAAGACTGATCCCTTGCAGCTAAAGACAAGGAGAAGTGGAAGAAGATAGGGAGGGCCTTGTTCTGCAGCTCTTAATAATAATGGAGCAGTTGTAAATGGACAGGTACTTTGGTAGTGTAGAGTCATCCATGAAGTCTACAAGGTTAGTCAAAAAGGGGGTAGGTACTAATCCGCAGGGCACTTAAAGCTTAAAGTATCACTGATGACTGTTTTGAAGCAAGTGTTAAAATTTCAAAATTCAATAATTTTTATTTCCATGTAAAATCATTTTTATTTTAGTTTTTTTAAAAATTCTTCGGCCCTACTTTAGTTACGAATTCAGAAAATGGGGCTTCTAATTCGTGACCACAAATAATATGACCTAAAACATACACAGCTGCTCATAGATGAAGATAGATAGATTTTAGCGTATTTTTTTTATAATTTTTGACTATTGAATTTTTTAACTATTGACTTTTGGGGAAAGTGGTAGACCAAAAGTTACTCATTATTATGGGTACTTTAACACCCTTTCGGATTAGTACCACCATTTCTAACTAACCTTGTATAAGCAATCATTCACTACTGAACACTCGGATCCCAATACCTACCTATCAGCGGATAAAATCATGAACAAATGAGCCAAAATCTACTCGATATTAAGCCTACTTAAACGATGTTACATATTTAATTATTTTGTGCTGTCTTCGATATTTTCCGCTAAAAGTCAATATTTAACTAAAAAGCGGCGCCACAATTCTCAAATTTTATGAAAAAAATTCAACCGTAACGTAATTAAGTAATTTATTAATATCCCGCAGCTGTAGTTTGAAAGGAAAGGCGGTCTCACGTCAACCACGTGTTGATCAATTTTTATATTGACAAAACTTTTATGTGCTATGCGTAAAGTAAACATTATAGCTACGGCATTAAAATTATAAATAGAAGAGAATAAATATTATGGTCCCAGTATTTAGCTCTTGGTGAATTTTAACAAATACGTAAAAGTGAAAGGTACAAAGATCATTAAATTTCGTTTATTAGTTTGGGTACGGTACTACTGGGGACAGTGTTATTGTAATTAGTTGTGTTGGAAACTACAAAATAAACATACCTAATGTAAACTCACGTCCGTGTGGTGCCGGATGTAAAGAATAGAAAGAACTGAACTACCCCATCTCTTCCCGTGGGTGTCGTAAAAGGCGACGAAGGGATTCACTAGAGGATGGGCAGCAGCGTTCTCCGAGTACTTTAACAAACATACTGCGATCGCCAACCCCAGGCGGGGCGATTATGGCAAACACCCCCATCATTGTTTGGGGGAGGCATATGTCCAGCATATGTCAGTCATTCGGCTGAATGATGATGATGATGAAACTCACGCCTGTATTCCCCGAAGGGTTGGCAGAGGTGTATAGTACACCCACATTTCGCCGTTATGTTTACGTCCCATGTAATAGGGGGCGAGCCTATTACCATCGACCGGGCACAAATCCAGACTCCGGGCTGCTATTGAGAAATTCCACACGGAATAAACCCAATAACACCTTTCCCGACCTGGGGATCGAACCCAAGACCTCACGCTTAGCAGTCACGCTTGCGACCGCTAGACCAATAAGGCAGTCAAATAAAATCTGTAGGTACAAAATATGGCCAGAAATTCAATCTTTCATTAAATTAATGACGTGTTTACGCAACTGCTATAAATTTGCATTTGTTTTTCGGGACATTTTCCGATCAATCCGTAACACTAAGGCCTCATTTACGGAGACGCGGGGCGTCGCGCGTCGCGTTGTGCGGCGTGGTCCGCACTGAATTCAAACTTAAGGCGTTGTGTGAGAGCGTTTACGGAGAAGCGATTTTACACGCGTTTGCTTGAAATGCAGGCGGAGCCCGCGGATGACATCGCCGCGTCGCACGCGGCGTTTATCGCGGCGGCGCACGCAGCGTTGCGACCAGCTATTCCTGCAATTCTCCGTCCACTGTAAAACGTAGCGTCAACCGCGGCGGGGCCCGCGGCGTCGCACGCGCCGCATCTTCATAAACATTGCGCGTGTGATGTTGCGGGCCGGCTGCACACGCCGCCGCCGCTCCGTAAACAGAAAAATCGTACGACGCGCCGCGAGACGCCGCGCCTACGCGACGCAAGACGCCCCGCGTCTCCGTAAATGAGGCCCTAGGCAGATCTTATGATTAACTAGGAATAGGCTAGGTAGGTACTCCTTTGTCTAAAAAAGGTGGAATATTTTGTCAATTTTTATTTCAATTTGGTAAATAAATTTTCCGTAGCATAGGTATTCTCAAGAATAAACGAAAATGGGATGTGTTTCGGTACATATTCCTGAAGAATTCAAGGGTTTTAATAAATAAATACAATAGGTACCATTATTTAGCAAACATATTTAACATTAAGAGGTAGAGAATAAAAAGAAAATGTTTGGAATATGCACAGGAAAAGAAAGTACCTAGGTACCTACCTATGTTTTTCTTTTTATATTATTTTGCTAAACAGATTAACCTTAACCATGTGAAAATAAGGTTGGTTTCCCATCTATCATTTTACTGTCGGCTGTCATCATGAGTGGACTCGAGTCTGAAATAAGCGGTCAAATAGATCCCTCCACGGGTTATACTTAAAGATTTGGATTGACCTAATTTGAAGATAAAGATACGATGTGTGTGGGCCGTCTGCATAGGTATCGTAATTTGACTTTTTACCTACGCTCTCTGGAAATGCGTCCTTAATTAGCTACATGATAAACTATGATCAGAAAACTTTCGGAGCAAAAAGCCCGCCATCACCACAGGCAGAAGTGAGCCTCCCTGCTAAAAGTTAGTCTACACTGCGACATACACTATTGCAGTCGCCTCCAGCCTTGAAAGCTGATTTATACGTCCCAAGTTTATTTTTATTTTATTCACTTAAATTCAGTCACTCGAACCTTGTTACTAACCTACTACAATATATACCCCAAACATCGATCCGTAGTAGGTACTCTAGGTACCTAACTACCAAGTACAAAACTCCCTGAGCATTTATAAGTTCTCGTCGTAAGCCTTAAGCTTAGCCGTCTCTCACGACGCTCATAGAAAGAAATTAAAGTTTTACATATATTTAAATATCGTAAGTACCTAATAGTAGTAGTTACTTACTTAGTAGGTAAATCAATTTCACACGAACGCTAATTGTATTGGCACCGCTCAAAGACTCGTTTATTACTAAAGTGCACTTTATCAGGTTAGGTCTCGGTATACTCGGCGCCACACTTTTATGCTTGAAGCTATTGATTTTATTAACGTCTTATAAGGGAGGAAAAGTAGTTTATTGTGTTCATAAACCTTTTAAATTTTCTTGCCGACGGCAACATAAGTACTTTGGAAATAAAAGAAGTTTAAAAGTTGAAGCATTCCATTTAGCACACCAATTTAAAAAGCACCAATAGGAATACTATTGATATGATTCGAATTGGTGCTCTTCAAATTGGTGCGCTAATACCTACCTATGGTTCCTATGGTCAAAAACGAATCGATTTGCTTACCAATTGTAGCATTTTCTAACTAACCAAACCCGCTACTAGGTATAAATGGACTCCTAAGATTATTTTACCTGTGATAGCTACTTAAGTATGAAAGAGTGTGCTATGCAAAGCTACGGGGTCTTTACTTCATTATTGGTAAAGTTACAAGAGTCTTAATTTTATCAAATAAAGCTCGGTAAATCATAGGAATCGGCCATAGGTAAATGGAATGCCTCAACACTTTCAAGTAATTGTCTGAAAAATCAATTCATTTGCATCATCCATTAATTTAATTAATTTATTGACTCCCATCAGAAGCGATTCACATCGTGAAGAGATATTCCGTTGCCTATCAGTCAGGCTACAAGAGCTTTTTCGCACCTATGATGACTGCAACACAATTACTTATCAACTAGGGAAAATTGATATTCTAAGGATTTTATAATTTCCGGCTTCTGAATGTCCATATCGACTGTCACAGGTATGGCTTGAACGCGCAAGCGCGGCTGAACCTTGCAAATCGATCGACCTACGTTGTAGCTACGAGATGAAACCTTACCCATTGATCTAATTCCAAGTCGATAGCATCAGTAGGTTCCGAGTTCTAAGATAAAGAGGCACACGCAGACATGGAAATCTCATCACCTCACGTTTTTACCTTTTTATAACAAAATACTACAACTACAATAAGAGTAATAAATTGGAACCGCCATGAATAAAGTTAGGCAGTCGTATGTACCATCGCGACGACTGATGGCTTACATAGGTACAATTGGATGTTTCCGTTTCTCTTGAACCAATTTACTGTATACGTGTAGCTACTTAGCTGTCTTAAATAAACATCATGTAGCAGCCGAACCAATCTATTGAAATATGATCACTGGCTTTTGTAGAAATAAGATTAGTTTGGCATTTAGATATTTCCTATTACATTTGCAATATCGTTTTATCTAGGCTTGGAACCATTCGGTTATTTGTTCGGATAGTAGGTAGATCATAAATTATATAAGTATAGGCACAGTGTACCTACTTACTACATACAGTGGGTCAACGCCCATACATTCGACAGGTCCTATGAAATGTCAAAATTGGTAACACTTGTCAAAGGGTTGTCACATAAAATAAATTACACAAACTTTATCAAACAAACGTCCAAATTAATTAACGTTTTATAGAAACAGTGACACGCAAAAAGAATGCCACGCATGCGTAATTTTGACGATTGACAAAATAATGCAAAGGTATGTAGCAGCAGTTTCGCCATCTTATCCTGGAATATTCTAACAATATTTAAAACTACAAATTTTGTCGAGGTTACAGTCGCAGTGGCTAACGCTTGCCGGGGGTAGGTAAGAGTCATAAATTATTCGCAAGTCTATGATGTAGTCATAGAAAATTACTTATTATTCATGGTTATTACTTCTATGGTTTTCGTGGGTGCTGATGCCGGAAATAAAGCATAAGTATTCCTCGATAATAAAAGGCGGTCAAAAAAATTTACCAGTTAAATGAGATTTGCCAGGTAAAATGTGGTCCCTATCTTGGTATTTGAGAATTGATCTTGTTTTTGTAATCAGCGTCCCTGAAAATCATGGATTTGACACCCATGACGGCTAATTTGAATTTTTTTATGGCCGCCATCTTGCATATAGATTTTGACCTCATTTTCGGCATCAGCATCCCCGAAAACCATGGAAATGACACCCATGATGGTTAAATTGAAATTTTAATAGCCGCCATCTTGGAAATGGATTTTGACCTCATTTTCGGCATCAGCATCCCCGAAAACCATGGAAATGACACCCATGAACGTTAAATTGAAATTTTAATAACCGCCATCTTGGAAATGGATTTTGACCTCAATTTCGGCATCAGTACCCCCGAAAACCATGGAAATGACACCCATGATGGTTAAATTGAAATTTTAATTGCCGAAATCTTGGAAATGGATTTTGACCTCATTTTCGGCATCAGCATCCCCGAAAACCATGGAAATGACACCCATGATAGTTAAATTGAAATTTTAATAGCCGCCATCTTGGAAATGGATTTTGACCTCAATTTCGGCCTCAGTACCCCCGAATACCATGGAAATGACACTCATGACGACGAATTTGACATTTTTGTAGCCGCCATCTTGGATTTCGATTTTGACCTCATTTTCGGCATCCGCACCCCAGAAAACCTTGGATTTGACATCCATGACGACTAATTTACTCATGGCCGCCATCTTGGATTTGGATTTTGACGTTATTTTCGGCATCAGTGACCCCGAAAACCATGAAATTGACACCCAGGATGATTACATGAAAATTTTCATGGCCGCCATCTTGGATTTGGATTTTGACGTCATTTTCGGCATCAGTGACCCCGAAAACCGTGGAAATGACTTCCCACGAACAATCATTTGAAAATGTATGTATGCCGCCATCTTGGATTAGTAAACAGACTTTATAATAATATTCTCATATTAAGTACACATACGTATCAATAATAAATTAATATAATTTCTATGAACGATATCAATCAAATTTGAAATCAAAAAGTGCGAGCCCTGGAATTTATGTCCCGAGTAGCAGTATGGCTACTCGGGACATAACCTCCGCCCCTTCACCCCGCAACCCCCCGCACGATTGCTCTGTGACAATGTTCTACGTTGACCGACTGTAAGGAGTAAGATATAGGTAGACTGTGGTATAGGTATGAGCTTAATTCCCTCTTGTAACTGCTACGAAAACGGAAAACTATGATTTATTGGGAGTCGAACACTATAGCTCTATGTCGCAATGGTAAAGATTATCATGGGTCCAGTTTCAAGATTGTAGGCATACCTACAATACTTATGCACATTCTGAATTTGAGTTAAATAGACATTTTGTAAAATTGTACCTTGGAAGTTATTATAATATTAAAAGTGGCTCAAACATTTCCAAGTTTATCCATGATACATGTGTGCATGGTGTTAAATTTGAGAAAGGTGCTACACGTTTTACCATTTAAGTTAACAAGACAATTCTGAAAGCTATCGTTTATACAGGTTGTAAACGAATTCGTGTAACTCCTTCAAACCACATGATCTAGATTGGGATTTAGATTGATTAAAAATAAAAAATAAACTTTTTTTTTGCCTTAGGTACCTACTGTATTTTTATGTGATAGAAAATTTCGATGCCATGCATAAATGAATGAAGGCACGGCGACACAGCTGACGGGCACGACTAGCGCGGTATCGCTTCACGGTCTTAAAGTCAAAAACTTGGGATGCTAAAATTACTCAGATACAGAATACCATGGTTCTTTTTTTGAAAACTTTTTTTTGTTGATTCTGAAAAAAACCTATGCAGGGTCAATCAATGTCGCCAGTAGATCACGCGGTTTGAAGGAATTACACGAATTCATTTACACCCTGTATGTTAACTACAATTATTAACGTAAATAAATAGTAGAGCATAGTATGAGGATCTGTTAAAAATAGAGATATGCTGTTATAGACGTTAAAATAACAAGATGTAGGTACTCACTGTATCTGGCATGCAGTCCAGATAAGTCACGACGATATGATTGACACAATATAGAGAAAACAAGAGTGAAAACCTATAAATATTAGGTATAGGATCGATCGTTATTACTTAGTTAATGATGATGGAGATGTGAGACGTAAACAGGGCCATAATCCCCTGTTTTACTGAGTTTCTAAGTAATGACCTAAAACAAGTGTCGGTGGGCGCCCACAGCGGCCATAAAATTCTATAACAATGCCTTCCTACGCATTACCTTACAATTCTTTGTTCCCGATTTAGTTTTGACCCAGTAGACTATATTACTGTATTACGGAAATTGCTCTAAAGTTCTAAACAATGAAATATGATGATAACCAGATACCGATTCGATAGAGTCTGCGTCCCACAAAACTGAAGTAAGGGTTCATCGACCAACCTGTCTCACGAAACGCATCCCAGACGCGGAGTATGATATAGATCATCAACTAACACATATACACACGTAACCCACATATTTTATTAGACTGCTATTATAACACTGAAGTGCTTGTTCGTTATAAAACTGAAAAAAATATGTGTCGTAAATTGTTATTTCTAATCTTTAGTATTTCGTTTATTGTGAGTGATGGACAGAAATTACAAAATCTTTTGACCGCGCCCCGGATTGTTTCGTTCATCGGTAATGGGGTCGTAAGCCGTCATAATAAATATGATTTCTTTGCCAGAACACATACGTGCCTGTCTTCCTACATCAGCTTTGAAAATGCACCCATAACATTGGTTACATGCATTATGTACGGCTACGCTTGGTTCAAGAGAAATAAAAGCGAGAAATATTCACATTAAATCCATCAACGATCAATTCGATGAATTCTTATACACACCACGACTTCATGGTATTATTTTTATAACATCTACTATGTAATAAACACGAGTAGGTGAACAGATAGCGCGTACTATTATTAATATAAATTAGCTTATTTTTAAAGTTGGATCGTTATCTTAGCTCGTTAAAGTCCTTCTCGCTACATACAATGAATAATAAAGTTTTAATTGATGCCTTCTTTGAATACGGCACGGCAACCGTACCCGTAGAGAGATCTATTTGGCACGGTTAACAGTACCTCATACTGTCAATGTCACACATATTATTCTGAGCTCAGTAGGCTAATTAATTTCACGATTGTACACCAAGAGTACGTCATCAATAAACAACATAATTTTTCCAAAAAACATTCAACATTATGTCTAAATGCGTTTAGTTTTCAACTAATCTGGCCTGTATTATAAGCTTTAAAGACTTATTTACCTACTTCTTAGAATTTGGATAAAAGCATCCAAAATATTTTCATGGCTTCTACACTTGATCATAAATTCACACAACTTTGTAATTGGAATCCGTATTTGACGAATTCAGGTATAGGTATCAAGGGATTGTAAGGTATGGTTCTGCTAATTGAATCAATGTTAGAACTGTTAATATCTACACATAATAAAGTTTAGATTAACATGGAAATGTATCGGTTATTGCCGGCAGATAACTGATTTGTTACTTACCTAATTAAATTAAGGGTAAGATAAGATATTTATTCGCCAAGGATATTAAGAGTAAGTAATTAAGAATTAATTAAGAGTAGGTAATTAAGAGTAGTGTATCTACAATAGGAGTTGCATTGGAAGAGATTAATAGTCCTCTGCAATTGAAGTGGTACGGTTTTTGAAATTGAAAAAATATGTTCTGTCTCAAATTCAGAAACATGTGTAGTTAGTAAGCGGTTTTAGAGGCTGCGAACCCGCGACCCTCCAACAGACCTTAGCACTTCAACAGTTTTTGGGGTCATATAATCTGATATTGTTGTAAAAAAAACATCGCTAATATTATTCCAAGCAACAGACAGGTGCGTGTCAAAATATTATGTTTTATTCAATGTAGTCACTGTGATAAGAATTATAAGTATACTTTTGTTCTTTGATAACAATGTGAATCAACTCTCGATTTTTGATAAAACAACACACATTTTATGATGGGACCCGTAAAAGCTCTTATACCCTTGTCAAGTCTTACGTATAATCCAATTTTCAATCTACACTCTACAGTGAAACATCTGACGAAGGTTAAGCAAGAGCAAGAGGATTTGATAAATCTACCTATACCTTGAGCTATAAACGATTATAAACACAAAAAATAAAGGTTGACAAACTTTCGGCAGGGACACGGATCGCATAGAAAATATGGGAACGAAGATGCGAGCATTGTTGTTAAGCATTCATATGCCACCGCTCACCCATTGCCGGGACATCCGCCGCTACTTCCGCTGCCAAAGATGGAAGATCTTCGAACGAATAGTTCGTTGACAGCGCCTACCGATGGCTTCCCCTCCAAAACATAATAAAACTTGTTATTTAGTCCTGATAACTCGCGATAACACTACTTTAATACTGCACACACGATTTGTGATCTTTATTAAATGTGTATGGAGCGGGGCACACGGCCGCGGCGGCCGCTCAGCCGCGTAAACTTACGTTTAGCGCGTCTTCAATAGCTATTTTTGATGCAAAAGCGCGTTGGGACGCCAATGTCTAGAGCATGCACGGAATATGCAATGTCGTCAGCCTTCACAATAACACTAGCGCGTACATTTCAATGGATATCATTTATAGTTTGCACGTTTAATAAGTAATTACTCAGGTATACGTATATTATATTATTTCAGTACCTTGTCTGGTGATTTGGATACAGTAGCAACAAATCACTTAGTTACCTCACATAACCATTAAACGTCTCACATAAAGATTTTAATCTTTATGCCATTAAATAGATAGTAGGTACAATATGATGTTATTAAAATAAAAGATTGAAGTATAAAATTCCATAGACTTGAACATGAAAATAAAAATAGATGCCCGTAAATCTGTTTCTTACCTGTGGGATTAGTCATCTGAACGAAGGGATAGTAATACGTTCTATGTGTTTGATGTTGTTTCTGTTTCTAAATGCTCATTAATCCACGCATAGTTTGACATCCTATTGTGCTTAACGTTATTAGGTAGTTAGGGTCCACTTTACGCAACGGGCCTCCGCTGGTTAGTGAGATGATACTGCGCCACATAAACTGGGCCGAATTCATTAATCCGTTTATTATATTTAAGGCCACTACGTTACGTATAGGTTGGGACTTTATATTGGCAACCGTGACTTGTTTAATTAGGTACATATTTGTTTAAAACAACTACTTCTTTGCCTTATATTAAAACAACGTTGTTTTATTAGTCCATCGTCGAATAATAAGGTAAAGGTTTCATTTGGAAATATATGTCTGGGACAGTTCAGATTCACCTTAATTATTTTTTGGTATGTGATTTGATTTTTATGGAATGGCACGAATGTTTCATTCTCGTTGCCAGTTACGTGTCGGTTTTATATCTAAATAGTGACAGCCTTCGGCGTTTTCGTTGCTTGCCATATTAAGCAACATCGTCAGCAGAGGACGCAAGTAACCTACATCCGTTAATTGCTGAAGTGGAGAGGCCGGATCTATATACAAATAGTTTTATTTGTCAATGTAGTCATTTCTGTGTGTCACTTACAATATGTGCTTACAAAGATTTTAACATGTTATTTTCAACTAGCCCCAAGATAGACCCCTGCGGGACTCCTCCCTAAACGTTATATAAGCAACTAATTGCATCTCGCTTCACCTGTAGCACTCACTGAAAGGTGAGAAGCAATGATGGGGAACGAGTGGGGAAGTTTTTTCACTTCTTCGTATGCCCTGATTAAGGCTGACCTCAGACAGGACATCCACGAATTGGTAAACAATCTGATGCAAGCGGCTGGGGTAAACTGAAACATGGAAGATGAAGAATCAAATTTTTGTGCAACGCCTAAGCAGATCCTATGTCTAGCTATTGCTGGAACCTTCTGTAGTCTAATTACTACAAAAAGCTTTGGCTTATCGGAGTTGATTGATTTAAACAATAAAAACACCTGGCTGTTAAACTCAATAGAAGACGGACGTCCAACTTGTAGTAAAATAAATAAATGGGCTGTACCCGGCGGTGCAGGTTTTATGACGAACGGTATAACACGGACGGGACCTACTATAGGTAATAATGATACATTTTATATGTAAGTATACAATGTTCCTATTCGCTGATGTGTACTGTGTACCTTATTATGTAAGTAGAGGAAGACAACAATAAATTTATATCTACGTAGTTATCTACACTGTTGTCTGATTTGTCTGTAATAAATATGTTGTTAACTAAATACATAATTATATTATAATGTGGTGATTTGTAGGTACTTGATTAGGTACTTCCAACTCACTAATAGCTAATGACGTTATCATGTGGAACTTGTATGAAATTGTATGTAAGTGCAACCTCGGGTTGTCACATAAAACTGTGGGATGGACCTGAACTTAGATCAATCCAAACATCAGGAAACCTCAATTCGTAGAAAATTTGACAAAACAAAGCATGCTTGGACAGAAAATATTGTTGATTTGATACAAGAAAATAGTGAACGTGCGTAAAAAAAATCGCTGTGCGAGCTATGACGCCATTTCTAGTTCTACTACAGATCTAGATCTAGGTACCTAGTATATGTTCAACTCCCCCTCTTCAAATATAGGTATGCAACTAGCTGCCTGGCCAGTGCAGTGTAGTGATTTTATGTCCGCGCAGTTTATCCACCTGCTGAATGCATCGATCCGTAAACTACACGCGCAACGCGGGAAGCAGTTGTAACTTTACTATACCTACTACATTTATGTTACTCTACTGTAACCAAATTTAAAATGTAGCGTGTTAGTTATCTACATGTCACAATCTATAAAAACTATAATTAAAATTCGTATGACAATGATGATAATCATGTACCAAAATTACCAAATTAAGTGTTTAATAAGTACTATTTAGTTTGTTTATTTAGTACCTACACATTTCATGTACTTAATTAATGGCAACACTGACTAATCATTAAGAAAATAGCCCACACAATCTCAGATTTGTTTTTGTGTACATTGCTTGCTTGATCGTGTTTTATTATATGTGTGTGAATTAAGTAGTGTGTACAAAAGCGACCATTTAGTAAGTTTTTAAATAGTCGATTTATTAACCATATTTTTGTTTTGTGATATAAACAATCTATTGTGGTGTTTATTCTTACGTTGTCAATAGTAATACCATGTGGTTTCTAGCAAAAAATAGGCCACTCATCACTCATCCTAATAGGTATGTCTTACAAGGCGACTAAAAGATTACGAACAGAGGATAGGCAGCAGCATCTTCCTATCTGCTATTAACAACAAACTGCCGTCACCAATCTATCTGCCAAGCATGGTGATTGTGGCAATATGACCAATTAATAAGTTTATGTTCACAGTAGACGTCTACAGGATGGTGTGATACCTAGTTGATACGAGAATAATTAAAAACATTTGATTGAATTATGACAAAAAAGTTGATCCGTAACCGCTATAAATATTATAAACTTTTTATAACAAATCAACATGTAACAACCGAAAAATTAATTATAAAGTATTTTACGATTTGGAATTATTTTGATTGCAATGTGAAAAGAATATTGTATTTCATGAAAATAAAAAATGATGAATTTTCGTTAGTTATGACTTTTGCGAGTTCTTGGAACTGATATCTATAACATTCAATGTACGAAAACTCTGCAGGCACATTAAACTTTGCACAACTGTCAAGAAATAACAACTTACGAGCGTTGACCGTAAACCCAAAGTCCTAATCAAACCCCAAGTACCTACTACACAGGGCTTTTGGTTTTAAAAATTCTACAATGTTAGTATATTATAAAACAAAACTTCTAGACAACTGTTAAACATCGTAGATTTAACCATATTAATAAGATTAAATTAAATCTTCAGATGATACAAAGATAATCGATTAACAACTCGACTATTTTCGTCAGTTGTTAGTAAGCACAGCGCAGCGCTAACTCAAATTTAGTATCTGCTTGGGTCTCGTGAGGGACGCTTGTGAAAATGACTGGCGTCGATGAAATACTAAATTATCAACGGAACCCCGACGACGATTTCTACGGTCTACTGGGTTGTGACGAAAATTCAAGTGTAAGTACTTAAAAAAATATTCTTCAATAAATATCTACATACAATAGCAGGTTCGCTCCGATTCCGGAATCGTACTCATTTTAGTGTATTGATTCTACTGTTCTGCTCAATGACCTTATTTTGCCGAGGCACTGAGAGTTGACCTACATCTGATAAAAAAAAACTACAGGGTTTAAGAATAAATGTATCTACTATCTATAGTTTTATTTAAGCAAAGGGCGTACATAATTGCGCGCTGAGCTAACTTAATTGTGTAGCGTCAACGTCTTCTGTTTGGGTTTTCCAGTTCCCCGACTTCCCCGTTACATTACGTCTTTGTGTTAATGCTACTTGTGTCATTATAATTAACAAGATCATTATAACTATTAAATTAAAAAACTAATGAGAATTATAAGTTATTTTAGATAAACGTTATTATTAAAAATATATTTAATTGAACATATCTAAATTTGAAAGCTAATAATTTAATTTACATTAATTACAGACTGAGCAGATAAATGCTGAGTACAAGATTCTTGCTCTCCAGTTCCATCCAGACAAAAATGATGGCGACAAAGAAGCTGAGGCCAAGTTCCAGCAACTAAAGGTAAGATCAACTGGAATTCTCAAACCAAAATATAAATTATAAACAATCAGTTCCTTACATTAGGGAATTAAGTTCTATTATGTACCTACTGATAATTTACATTTAAATTCCAAAGGTACTTGCAACACATTAACTAATCCAACTAACTTGTTTTTGGATGCTATTAATATTTAATAATTACTTACTTGAATAATATTTCAGATAAGTAGGTACAGTCCAACCATTAAAATTACGTATAAAAAAGTATTTACAGTGAAACATTTATTTTGTTTTAAGAATCCATTAAAAGTACTTACCCATAATTTATAAACCTTTGTAGGTGTTTTTCTCATAAAATGATTCATAGGTTTAGATCTATTTAGTGTAATCTTTTCCCGTTATTGTTTATAGGCATTGAGCAAAGAGTGAAATGCAATGAGAAAATAAAAACTTTTTAGGTACTTATTCTTCAATTATTTTCTAAATATACTGTAAATATTAATGTCGCCCTCAAAGGTTTGTTTACTTTTTATACGAAATTGAAATGGATGGGCCAATCATAATTAAAGCAATTATTAACCACAAATACTTAGTCTCTAAATGGAAGCTGCAAATTACAATAACAAATGAATTACTTACAAGATAAATTTAAAGACGTTAATTATTTATTATAGGTACTCTCACAAGAAACTAGATGTTGTAAAACTGTTTAACAAACTCCCCGGCCTAAATCTTTTACATAATAGCTCAACATGAAACAAGAAGTTGGGACTTGTAAAGTTTTGATGTTTAACTTTGTTTTAGTTTAATTGATTAACATTATGAAGATGTTTTACTTGATCAACTTTAGTTATTAATTAATGGGCTGTATTCTTGCAAGCTTTTCGTTTGGTTGTTTTTAGTTGTAGTGTGAGTGAGTTTGTTGAGTTACCTATTTCATTTTTCCAGTTTTTGGGTGTTGTTGCTTGTATGTTATGCTGAAGTTCAATATAAAAAACAAGCTCCTTTGAATAAATGATATTTTTAGTTTGAGTTTTAGTGTATCTGTACCTAGCGATTGACCATGCCCTGCGTCTTAACGAATACATTAAATAACTAGCTTTCGCCCGCAGCTTCGCTTGCGTGAAATTTTGAACCCGTTAAGTGACGATTTTCCATACAAACTTTCATCCCCTATTTAACTCCCTTAGGGGTTGAATTTCGAAAAATCCCTTCTTAGTGCATGCCTACGTTACAAAAGGAAACTACTGTCAAAATTTCAACTTTCTAACCCCAGCGGTTTAGGCTGTGCGTTGATAGATCAGTCAGTCAGTCAGTCAGCTTCTCCTTTTATATATGTTACGGCTAATAGCCGAAGTGCGGCTACACCTAGTTTTAGCCGGGTACAACTAGGTACAGCCGGCCACATGCAGTTAAACTTAGATGTATCCTATTTATCCTCGGGTAGAACTAGGTTAAGCCTTCATCATAGCGGATAGAACTAGGTGCAGCCGCACACCGGTGATTAAGAGGAACCCCGACAAAATTTTGAAAAACAAAATCTTCTTTCTAAGCGTAGGTAGTTTCTGTGAACTTCGATATATCAACATTACAAATATTAAATAAAAAATATTAACAACTTCTAATTTGAATTGTAATGGGGACAAAACTGTCACATTATAAGCGAAATAAATTCATTTACTTAGACATACATCGCTAGCTTTACTTCTTTATATTGTCTTTTTTAACTTAAAGTAATGAATTTTATAAGTAAAAAGTAGATAAGTAATTAGAGTTAATGTAGAACCAATCGCCTATCTAGTTTTTTTTTTAAAGTGCGTAATTTAAAGGTACATCGCTGGCTAACTGTTACAGAAGTTATTTTTTTTAAAAACTAAAACGGAACAAATTGCGTATTATGCATATGTCGATAGAACAAATATAGAACTAATTATTTAACGTATTCGTTAAGACGCAGGGCATGGTCAATCGCTGAGTACAGATACACTGAGTTTTAGGGTTCCTTAAGAGGGCTATCGCATTTTCTCACCTCTCTCGCTCGCACAGGACCATATTTTTTAAGAATGTTAAATTAAAAGATGCATTTTTTAATAATGTATTCAACGGGCTCCCTTTAAAATAATATTAATTTAATAGGTATAATTATTAAAAACATTTTTATTGTGACATTTATTAAAGAGTAGAAACTATATTTTATTTAACAATATATTAATATTGCAATGCCTCTTAGTATGTTTTATAATACGTTAGGACGCTGTACGTAGGAATTTATAATAAAGGGAACGCGGTAACTTATCTCAAAAACGGATCATAATAATTATTGAGCTGAGTTTATTAGGGAACACGATAGTAATGTGTTTTTAATAATTACCTATCAAATTAATATTATTTTAAAGGGAGCCCATTGAATACATTATTAAAAAATGCATCTTTTAATTTAACATTCTTAAAAATATGGTCCTGTGCGAGCGAGGCAGGAGACAAAATGCGAACCCATTTAAAATGGGATGGGGTCTGAAATTTAGTAAATTTAAAAGGCCAATTAAGGTACCATACGAAGGGTTTTGTTGAAAATTCTACCTCTCGTTTTGCCAGAAAAATCGATAAAATGAAGATGATAGGTTTTGAATTTTCTGATGGTTAAATTTTGATGGATGGGATTTTTTCTTTGCCGATAAATTTTATTCCCAGGACTTGGTCTTTACAATACAGGGTGATATTTATATACATTACGGCGGGTTTGATTCCCAATTAAACAAACATTTTTTTTTTCATCCCCCCATCTCGGAAAGAGTATTTTTGCTCTTCGATATCTGAGTGCAAAAGCCATTTTTATCCGCTAGAGGATAAAGTAAATTGAATTTAGAACATCGTGTGCACCAAGTTTGTGAATTCAAAACTTCATTAAACCTATTTACTTCTACCTCCATGGTACCGAATTTATCATACAACCTTTTTTAATTTGTTAAAACTCAGACTCTGAACCTTCTTGGTGTATTTTTTTTTTTAATTTGCTTTACGCGCGCCTGTTTCTTTTCACGTAATATTGTTAAAACCTTAGGTTAAAAACAAGAAACTTGAAAACAAAGTGAAAAACCTAAAATGAGTGATTCTAGCGACAAGGAAGTTTATTTTTTTTACATTAAGTCATTTCCTCACTGAGGTAGGATGAAAAGTTACGTGTTGCACTCGAGTGCAAAGATTTTTCACCTCGTTCTCTTTTGATTCCCTCGCTAATGCTCAGGATTCTAATTTTTGAATCACTCGCTGCGCTCGTGATTCAATTTTAGAATCCTTCGCTTGCTCGGTTATCAAAATTGAGCACGCGGTTAAAAAGCAACTTTGCACTCTTGTATAACAAATAACTATTTTTCAATATCTATCTCTTACTCAGTGGTCATAGATCATTTCTCTGTTTCTCAAATATATGGGAGCCAAACATCTCATTAAAAAAAAATGTTTCCTCTTTTGTGTTGTTGTCATGGTACGGTCAGCAACAAAAGTAGCTGAACAATTGAGTTTTTAAACTTTGCATTTATTAGATAACTACTTAATTGATAGGAAACAAAAACATTAAGACATACTTAGAACTGTATCTAGCAGCTCTAGGTATCTATTAAAGTTTTTGTTTTAAAACAATTAGGTTTCTAATTAATGCCAAGTTTAAAAACTCAAATGTTCATCTACTTTTGTTGCTGACTGTACAAAAAACAGGGCACCTCCTTAACAGGGTTTAACAACAACTTATTAAGGAACAAGATAAATATGTACCTTCTATAAAATAAGTTGGCTGAACTGTCGTGCTACAAGCTCAATACAGGAAAAAAAACTAATTAACCTATCCACTATGGCCTCTCAAATAACTATTCTTTGTGAAATACGGAGTTTTGATTATAAACTGAAAGTTGCGTGGTGCGCACTGTGTTAAATAAATAAGAAACCTTAATTTGGCAATTTCAGTTATAAGTTCAATCTTAACTAAAATTATAAATACGAAAGTAACTCCGTCTGTCTGTTACCTCATCGACTAAACTACAGAACCGATTTTGATGAAACTTGGTACAAAGATAGTCTGAAACCAGGGGAAAGATATAGGCTACTTTTACGCTGAAAAAACGGAATACGCGATAAACATAATCCACGCGGGCGAAGCCACGAGCTACCCCTAGTTTCCCATAACTATGAGTTGCGACCAAAGTAATTTTATATATGTCAATTTTTGTAAAGGATATTTCTGACCTTACATTGGTCGAGATATTGAGACACTGTTATTAATACCGACCGCCGTAGGCCGTAACCGCAATAGACATGTATACTTATTTTAAATTCGTCGTTTGAATCAACTACTGTTCATATAATTAAGACTTTGTCGCATTTAATAAATAAAAAATAGTTTATCTTGATCTATAGCCAAGCGACGCAAAGTTATAAATATTTATGCCTTTGTACATTACATGCTACTTAGTTTATAACTGGATTATAATACAATATTCTTTCACTTTTAGATAAAACTGAACAGTTTTATAAACAAAATATGTATTTATTTTGCCAGGAAGCAAAGGAGACACTATGCGATCCTTCTAAGCGGGCTCTGTACGACAAGTGGCGCCACAGCGGCATCGCTATGGGCTACAAACAGTGGCTCGGCATGAAGGACCACGTGCAACAGTCCATGCACTGGACCAAGCCAAACACTAAGGACCGCATGCTGGAGGGAGAGTGCGGCCGCGCATCGGGTCCGTCGAGTCTCGGCCCCACTAATCCTGCCGCTCGCCGAGCCTCCGAGGGCGGCGCCGCTCTATGGGGCCGCTGGGGAACAGGCAACCAGGAACCTCCCTCTGAGGTCATCTCCAAATTCCGCAACTATGAGATCTAAACTCCAATGGTCCCACTCTCTATTGGCCAATAAAGTCTTACCAGCCTTTATTAGACCAAATACTTCGGGACTACATTTTTTTAACTATTTTTTATCAAAGAGGTTACTTGTGCCCTAATCTCTATATTTTGTTAAACACCAGTTATTGTACTTAATTTCTAAATTTACCCAAGTCACATTATTTGTGATATTTTAGCAACCAGGCTGTTAAATTTATTACTTGCCATTACAAGTTTACAAATTTAGTCATGTTATATTTGACAATTATTAAATGTATTTAAAATTAAGGATAATTATTATCAATAAGTTAAATATTATAAAGTAACGGCACAATATTCATCAAGTCAGCTCGCGGTACGTTTCTCGAATGTGGCTCGATATTTTAATAATTACTGTTTTTGAGTGTTTGATGTGCTAAATGTATTTCTGTTGTACTTAGGAACAGAATTTTTGACTTAGGAGCCCCAAAATCCCTAGAATGATGTATTAGTGTTAAACACTCTTAGCTGTTACCCCTTAGATGTAAGCTGTGCACATTCCTGATAAACTTATGAGTCTGATTTATTACATTTCTGCTCTAGAACAATATTTAAGTCTACTTAAAGAATCTCGATATTTTGAAGATTTATATTTTTGATCCTCTTTATCTTACTATAAGTATGATATTATTTTTAAAGAGAATGAGAATATAACGGATGTTGTTGTGAGATATATACAGGGTAAAGTTGCGAGACAGGACTGTTTGTTTGTTTATTTATCTTCTGCAACCTTGACAATTCTACTTTCTAATAAATGGTCTACGACGTATGTACTCATTAATCGTATTTGTTCCAAGATAAATGTTGTGTTACCTGTTAGTTACGTAGATATTAAATGTTGATTATGTGTTAAATGTTTGATCAGTATTTACTTTATGTATTTAAAAAATATAATTAAATGTTATAAATGGGTAGAGGAATTTTAAACTTTTAATGTTTTGTCTCGATAAGTATTTTAACAAGCTAAAGCCATGTATATGATGTTTTTATTTTTGATGTAAATCATCTTAAAACAATAAAGGTTTGCTGAACATATTTGTTTTTATATTCTGCAATCGAACAAATCGATAAACTGAAACTTGATCGACTAATATAATCACTAATATATAATAGTACAAGGAAATGGATGAATAGAATTTCTTTAGACTCACTGATAAATGAAAGTATTTATTCCTCCATTTACTAAAATAGGACGGGCTATCCGATTATATTTAATTTTATGATATAACAAGGCAGCTGGGGATGCCTCTTCTGTAACGTACCTATACAAACGGGTTTGTGATCGCCAAATTCTCAATAGGGTGTTGCGCGGTGCGCGTCATTGGCTGGGAGTAGTGGGCATTAAGACTGAAAACTCAGATGGCCAATAAATATTTTCTAGACTGAGAAAGATTGCCATGTAATCCCTGATAGAAGCTTCACCATTAATGGGCTAAACCAGTGCTAGGTAAGTACGATTGACCAAATCGGAATAGCCCTGAACGCAGCGCAGTCAGCATCAAATATATCGGGATGAACAGACTGTTCAGAGTGAACACATCATCATTCAGCCGAAAGACGTCCACTGCTGGACATAGGCCTCCCCCAAAAGGACCATAATCGCCACGCTTGTCAGGCGGGTTGGCGATCGCAGTATCGCAGTGAACACAGAACACTACAACTGTTCTGACAAGAACATTACAATAGGTAATTATGAACAGTCGTCCCGTTAACTTTGAAGCTGACTGCAAGTGGCCAAAAACCATAAAAAGGCCCATCCAATCAAGGTCGAGTTATGAAGAAGCCGGAGGTCGAATTATAGGAACATTAAAAAAAAACTCCTTTGTTTTTAACATGATAAGTATTAGTTTCAAATTGTTTTTATCCTTGTTTTATGGCTTGACGGCAGTACGTAGTTGGAGTTTTAAACGTCTGCATTCTTAACATTGGGATGATGATACAGACGTTCTTAATTTTTGTTAATGTTCTTCAAATATTCACCTAGGCAAAACACCCAACTTGTAAGTTGGGATAATCTACATTAGGTACTTATAATTATTATGACATGACGACTCAATTGACACATTAATGCACAAGCACGTGCTTGGTCCCCTTGTGTCCAGGGTTTATTTCGATCTGTCACCCTGCCTTGTCCCCTTAGAGGGACAGATCGGAAAAAAAGTTTGATAAGTATGCTGCGCGCGCAGTTCCTGTTGTGTAGTCATCGTAGCATTTACGAAGGTTTCCATGTTTCCCATAAACACAGCTAGTAGCATTTTTATAAGTGATGAGTCTTCTTATGAGTCCATTATCTACATAGGCCTTTTTTATGGCAGTGGCGTAGCGTGGGTTTCAGCCACCCCGGGGCGGAGGAAAATTTCGCCGTCCCCTTATTTAGGTATTTCAATTCAAAAGACTAAAATTTACAGTAATTCTTAAAAAACTTTTCGGAAAGAACAATCATTATTATTGTGTATTGTACAGGTTACAAGTAAAATGTACCTATTCTAAATGTTAAGTGCGACAAAAATATGAAATGAAATGGTTCAAATTAAAACAAGATAATATTATTATTTATTGTAAAATTTGCCGCCCCTTCTCACTACGCTACGCCACTGTTTCAAGGCATTCCATATTATGTGGTATGCTGTCTTGTACCTATGCTTGTTATTTTTAATCACTAAATTCAATGTTTTCGATGGACACTAGGCAGATTTTGGATTGCGCTTTTGCATCTTTACGAACGTTTTTCATGGGGAGTATGAGATTACACCCTTTTGATCACAATTTCCCAGAAATCTTGGTCAATTAAGTAGCATTCCTTAGCAAACGACTAAGTACGGAAATTGTCTTTACCTCGCAATTTGGAGATCTGCCGTATTTTTGTTAATTACCACTTTCCATAAATAGTACAGTACCTAAGTAAATTAAAAAAACGATGTAGGTAACTCTATAAGCTTCTAAATAAAATAGCTTTCATCATTATCATTCAGCCGAAAGACCGTGTCCACTACTGGACACAGGCCTCCCCCAAGCATCGCCACATCGACCGGTTCTGTGCTTCTCGTATTCAGTAGATTGGCGATTGGGCTCGTGACTAATTAACAACTGCACCCATCATAAGATCATCACCAGGTCACATCGGTCCACCTTGTGGGGGGCCTACCCGCGCTGCGCTTTCCGGTACGCGGTCGCCACTCCAGAATGTTTCAGCCTCATAGGCCATCCGTTCTGCCAACAATGTACCACGTCCACTCCCACTTAAGTTTGGCAATTCTTCTGGCTATGTATGTTACTCTGGTTTTCCTCCAAAATAACTTATTTATTGATACTTTTATATTAGCACTGATTTTACACAAGATTTATCTGACACAGATTGTTTGGAATACACACTTATTTTACCATTTGAAGACAAATGGTAAGTACCTATCTATATCAAGTTCAAAACTATAATTAAATATTTTTCTAAATATCTTTTTTTTCCGAGTGCCTACCTTACTATACCTACCTACAAACTTGTCTATTAGGTATCTGTATTGAAGCTTCTCAAAAAGAATACAACGGTGTGGAACAACCAATCGGTTCCTCGCAGCTATGGAATCAACAAAGCATTTTTCAGGGAAAATATTATGTAAACAGGTCGCGTGACATACCAACATAATATGTTGGTATGGCGTTCACATGTTTGTAGACATATTATGTCTACAAACATGTAAAAAGAAACAACAAGTTTTCACGCAGGCCCCATCCTGTTTAATCATTCCGAGGATTCTTGTATTGGAAAACATTTGGAGCGCGTGCCTACAACATATCTATTTGTAATCAACACATTTTTATTTACCCAAGCCGTCACGCCACCAATCTCTGATGGTTTCATCAAATGTGAAATCACTTGCAACTTACGAGACAATTCTCACAGATGCTCTAGAATGTATGTTTTTTCTTTTTTTTATCGTGCGAATATTCCTCGGGGAAGGCGAAAGGTTATGTCGGACTCTTACCGGCTAAAAACCCACGGTGTTCCTTCTCCTGACCCTTGGCCGGGGTCGCGGGATTCGCCGCTGCATGCACCGCGACCCCGGCAGACCTCTCCTACAATGGGGCCAAGCCCCACATCCTCCTGAAAGACGCGCGCGGAACACTGTGCGCCGCCTTCTCGGGCCTGGGGGTCTACTCTCTAAGCACGAAGTCCGTGGTATCGGACTTAGTTACGAGCGTTTCCTACTCCCTATCACCTACGGACATAGATTATTTCGGGGCCCGAACTATGAATGAATGACAACTCGATTTGACAGTTGTCCCTAATAACGATGTGTTTTTGCCCGTCCGAAAAGTTGAACTTGACACTTGTTTTGGTCACTCCTATGTTTCGGGCTACTTTCGGACGGGCGACTAACTTAGTTGACGGAGTTAGGGAGTAGGTAGGCCCCCTGTTACGGGTCCCCTAACCCGCCGCTCGCAGGCCACACACTAGGGTGGCCGGAGATCATCGCGCACCCTCCGGCGCCTGGTGCGTCTGGCGCGTGAAGGGAGAGTGGCAGTCGGCTCTCTCTCCCTCTCCGCTCCCTCCTTGGTCGCCATCACCTCCTCGCAAAAGGAGGCGATGGCTTCCCACGCACTCTCGCTCTTGACCATGGACAGAACCTTGGCCGGAAGCGAGTGGTCACCACCGACTGCCGCGACTAGTTCGCGGCGCGGCGTTGCCCACGCAGGGCACGCCTGCAGCGTGTTCAGCGCCGTGTTCTCGGGACAGTCGACGCAGTGCTGACATTCGGGAGTCTGCTCCCGGCCTATGCGACACAGGTACTTCCCGAAACATCAATGTCCCGAGAGTACCTGCGTTAGCCGGAAGTTGAGGGCGCCATGCCGCCTCTCCAGCCACTCCTCCATCACGGGTTAGAACAAGCGTCGTTAAGTAATTTCCGGTGAGGTCCGTAAACTTTTACTTTCTTATCGAGGTCCAGAGAAAACAAAAACATATCGACCTCAGGTTAACTTTAATTCTCGAAAAATAATGTAGCTTATAAAAACTATTTTATCAGACATTTTAAAAAAAACATTTTTTTATCGTCTTTCCAGTTTTTTACCTGTCTTTCGTGTACCTATTGGATCACAACAGGTATTGACTGTTGCTCTTAGGGTTGCCAACATTTTTTTGTCTGAATATAGTATTTTTTTTAAAAAGCCATCAAATATATAGTACGCTTCAAAAAAGTATAGTATTTTAGTAGGGAAGAATAAAAAAAAGACATAAGTTATATTTTTTTTTCAAACTCAAACTCTTTATTGCATTCATGTGTACATAGATGTTACAGAAGTAAATAATAAATTCTGTCGAACGAAAGACGCGTTCGAAAATTGCAGGAAGTTTTTTTTATTTCACTAATTTTAGTATTACATTGAGCTATTGTACTGAAATATAGTATTTTCGCGTACTATATATTTCTTCAACAGTATATAGTACGGAGACCCTAAATACAGTACAATACTATATATTATAGTACGGTTGGCAACCCTAGTTGCTCTGGATAACGATCCTTGGTAAATATTTATTAACCTAGGTACAAGCATAGTTAAAATTGGGCCGAGTCCTTAGTTTGCACTGCAGCTTTTTAAGCCGTAGACGATTTTTCGGCTCCAGTTTCAATATTATACACAGGTGTAAACGAATTCGTGTAATTCCTTCAAACCGCATGATTTATTACTGGTTTAGATTACACCCGTACCGGATTTAGATTGAAAGAAAAAAAAAGCCTTTTTTTTTCTTTCGGCAGGTGTAGGTGATCGTGTCTAAGCCACCTAAGGTATAAATAAAAAAATAAGCATTTTTTTTAAATTATTATTATTATGTGGTACAACATTTCGATGCCACGCATAACCCTTTCAGCACGAGAGAAAAAAAATACCAAATTCTAAAATCTTTTGCGATATTATTATCTATTAGGATGCCAGTAATAAGGAAAAAATAACAAAAAAAAACCATGGCATATTTTAACCCCCATAAAGCATCCCGTACGATCGTATCATACCGTCATGACCCCTAAAAAAACCTTAAGCAGTAATTTATGATAAATTAAAAGAAAAACAAGGTTTTATTATAGTATTTCAAAGGTTAAAACCTACAGTAACGTCATTCAAAACATGTTGACGAATATCATCACGTTCCATAACTTCTTTCTCCGTAAGCTCAAATTTTTTGCCATTCGGGATGCGATGTACGTATTGTTCCAGTTCCACTTAACCAATTGGGTTCATTCTTTCTAAAAGTATAACCCATCAATGGAATATTTTGTGCCAAATACCATATTACTCCGGGTCCTTCTCCAAGAGATCGGTCAAAAGCAGGGTTTTGGCCTTTGACATTTCAAAATTAACCATCAGACCATCACTCGTTGTAACCACGTAGTTTTTCAAACCTAATGGGTGTGGTTTATTAAGCTCTAAGACACGAATGTGGCGCCGTCCTGTAAACGTTCTCTCTCTCATAGATCTGCTCGTTGATGCTGTAATATCCTGGGGTCCTTTCTAGTTTCGTTCAACCATTGTGTGCAGCATTGATAGCAGGCTGGACTTTCCAGAGGGGAGTCTTGGTCTCCAGTTTCTTTATCTCTGATTTATCTGACTGGCTGCAACCTGATTCCTAGATCCATGTGATGATCGTCCGCGATGAAATAATGCTCAACTTCGATGTGTGCGCCCCCGTCCTCGTCCCAATGTGGATGGTTAGCTGTGGGGTGATAAAGTTTGAATATGTCCAGATAATCGGTTGCTTACGGAACGTGAACGGCTTCCACTTGACGATGGACCACTTCTCGATGATGGCTCTGGTTCTGGTTCAGGAAACTCCAGCTCCGGCTGAAGAACAACCGTTTCGGGGGAGGATTAAGATTTGAATCCACTTGAGCCTCCCAATTCCTGTAAACTGGCCACTGATTCCACCGCGACTGCATCAAGCTGAGGTTCCTCGACGTCAAAATCTTCCAGCTTTTTATTGCACCCATCTCCGAAGATAGATTTGTACCCAATCAGATATTAGTGGCTCTGGAAATCTCAAAAACTGTCTTTTAGGCATAAAATCGTATTTACAAACATCGCCCCGACACGCATGATCGTGCTAAATAATTTTGGAAGGACCATGTTCATGTATTTTTAAGTATAATCAAAAAAATCAATTGTATTCTTCAATTTAATGATATTTTTAAACGAAAAACACATTTCAAACGAAATAAATATTAATATTAGTGGAAATAAAAATTACTTACTTTGAGCTCTTCCCACCGCCAGGTACTCGTCCATACTTTTCGCTCCACACTCCCCGAACTAGACCTCGCAACCGCACGAGCTATTTTGTTTGGTAAATATAAGAAAACGCACGATCTATCGAAGTCGCATTCGAGCGGTAAAAACGTTTTCCTACTCCGCTAGAATTTTTCAAAGTCGAACGCATCATTGTATCATTCTGTGCTGAAAGGGATAAATAAATGAAATCACGGCAACACAGCTGGCGGGTACGACTAGCGCGTTATCGCTCAGCGCAATCAGTTAACTCGGGGCGCAAAAATGACTCAAAAACAGAACACGATGTTTTTTTTTAATGTGTAAAATTCTCTTGCCTTGTCAATCTGTGTTACATAGTATGTAGATCATGCGGTTTGAAGTAATTACTTACATGATTTTGTTTACACCCTGTATTTATTCGAAAGTAATTTAACAATCCCAAGGAGCACTTAGGCGTTACCGACATCAAATATGCAGCACTTATAGAACTTAGAGTTCTTTTGGAGACGTACAAGGGTGTAAAGAGAAGATTCTATATTTATAAGGTTGATTTACCAGTTATTATACAGCTCAAGCTGTATTAAATCTTTATAAAAGAATCCGTGTAAACTAAAGGTGTTAAAACGGAATATTAAAACTCTACTTTAAAACTTTAAGAATTTTTGACACTTTAAGCTAATGTTTATTATTCAAGCTGCACAGAGGCTGTATTTTGCATGTGATCACTTACTTACTACAGCTTTATGTGTTAATATGGTATCACTCTATACTTGATTCTGTATAATGGTATATGCAAACTCCTTTATAAAACTTATTATTATTGCGTAATTATACACCCTTGTAAGTGTTAGAGTTTTATGACTTCTGACAAATATGATGTTAAAATACTATAATAATAAATTAATTATATAGTACAGCTTTAGTCTGTTTTATTGTCAGTTGTCTATCTTTGCAATCTATACTAATATTATAAAGAGGTAGAATTTGTTTGTTTGTTTGTTTGTTTGTTTGTATGTAGGAGGTAATCTCCGAAATTACTCATCCGATTTCAAAAATTCTTTCACCAATAGGAAGCTACGTTATCCCTGAGTGCTATAGGCTATATTTTGGGATCGAAAAATTAGGGATCCGTAAATTAACGGGAGCGAAGCCGCGAGCAAAAGCTAGTAGTAAATAAACGTGTAATTCTGGATAAAAATATGTGAAAAAAAGGAAAAAGGTCCGGTGGAGTCAAAAGGAAGATTAAAAGAGAATATAAAATATAATAACAAATTACCAACCAAATGAAACTAGTGATACTGAGTCGTCATTTATAGAGAATAAAAAGAATGTAGTCATGAATCGAGCAATCTACAGTCAAGCGCCACTTCAGTCGACGTCTTACGAAGGTTCCGCAACAAAAACGTCAAACATTGATATTGAAAGTGAAAATTTAATAAAACCTTGGGAAACTGATAATGACATATTTTCATGCAGCAGTACAAGTAAAGAAGACGAATTTTCTGAAAATTTACTGTTCTGTCGTAAAATTAAGGAATGGGCTATAGAAAGAAATATATCTCAAAAAGCTCTTGATTACTTCTGTCTGATTATCAAATTCGGTGTCGCAATTTTGTAGCATGAGATCTAGTTCTCGTGTTGCTTCGTCGTATGATGATAATAATTGTCTTTTGACACAGCAATGTGAAGAAGACCAATTATCTACAGGCTGCGAATATTCGTCCTTGACCAATTTATTGATATCTAATCGCTTTTTGGCCATCTTAAAATACCATTAGACTCCCAAAAACTAGGTATAATGCACAGTCGTTTTTGGCCTTTTTCTATTGTTTCAATTATTTTGAACGGCATATTTTCCTGAAAAATATTGAAAAACATATGAAAAAAAAATAGGCACACAACACCACACACTAAAAACACTACTGCACATAGTTCTTAGTAAAATATTTTTTTAAAACGAACTACCGTTTTCTAACGCTTTGTTTTGTTTTTGACCTACCTACGAGTTTTACGACGTGGCAAACAAAGGATCGAAAAGAACAAATAAATGCGTGCACGCTGTCCAGGCACTATCTATAAACTAATCGCGTTGCTTGTAATGTGACGCTGCTGTCTCGCTCTGTGTGTGTGTGTTCTATGTACGATGTTACCTATACGGTTGTTTGTTTACAAGTAATGTGTCTAGCAGTAGGTGCGTCGTCTGTTGGGTCTATCAAACTGCTTCAATTTGCCTTAGGCATATTACACACTTAAAAAACACGTTGTGTAAGCCGCGAGCGATGTAAACGGCGAAATCTAACAATTGCTAACGATATATTTATTATACATGGTTTTTCATTTTGAATACCTACGTATCCCTAATGAGCTGTACAATTTATGTTTTGAAAACTGATGTACTGCCTAAATATTAAAAATATTCTAATATAATGCCTATTTAAAGGCAATAGCTGTACAATGGAATCTAAAAACTGCGTAGTAAAGCTATAGAACCTATAATACCCTCCAGATATACTTTAGGCTGTTTAATATTTATCGCCATTTTTGAATAAACAAAAACAAAACATAATACAAATCAAACAATATTTGACAATAGCTACAGCTGCTATCGTAATTTTACAGCTAAAATAATGAGTGTACTCTAATATTATGCAGTATTTTCAAGCATATTATATTATTCTAACCTCAAAACCATAAACTTACTTACCCGTTTTAGTTATATTTTTTACTTAATCTTGATTATATTGCGGGCGCGTGAATATTTTGACACAAAACTATACAGGGCGTCCCACGACTTTGCCACATGGAGGGGAAGTACATTAAATACTGTAGATAGAAAAATTTACTGAATGAAGACTTCATTTTTATTTTAAAAACAATACGAACTGCATTCAAAGAATTTTAAATAATCACCTGTCTGAACCGGGAATCGAACCCGCAAAATGTGAAAACAAAAAAAACTGTAATTTTATTGTACTAATCGAAAGGCTTGATTAGATACATTTATCTCTTCTAGTAACATAGCATCTAAAATAGAAAAAACACCATGAAATGTAACATTTATTTGAAATCATAAGACACGTTTAACCGTGCAACTTACAAACCATTTAATTTATTAAATGCTCAAAATGTATCCCATCCTATTGTATACAAATTGTAACTCTTTTAATAATCTCGCTTACTGTTGATTTATTTATTTTTTCATAGTGAATATTTGAAATAATACTTCGAAATAGTAATAAAGCGGAAAGTAGTACATAAAGTCAGTTGTTGTAAGCACGACATAGTCAGCGAGAATGCTACTCGTATTCATTATTCTTAACAAAATTTTAAATTAAATGTTAACTTTCATGGTGTTCCTTTTATTTTAGATGCTATGTTATTAAAAAGAAATAAATGTATCTGATCGAGCCTTTCGATTAGTACAATAAAATTACAGTTTTTTTTATTTTCACATTTTGCGGGTTCGATTCCCGGTTCAGACAGGTGATTATTTAAAATTCTTTGAATGCAGTTCGTATTGTTTTTAAAATAAAAATGAAGTCTTCATTCAGTATTTTTTTCTATCTACAGTATTTAAGGTACTTCCCCTCCATGTGGCATAGTCGTGGGACGCCCTGTATATAATTTCACAACAAAATTAAATCGGCACGTCGAATCTACAAATTATCACACAGAAAGTCCAAGATCATTACTTGATTTATAATTTTGCATGAAATATTAATCGGTCGCCATTTATGTATCTAAAATAGAAATATTTGACAAGTTTCACAAATTTTCCCTTTGTAATTCTCTTAAAAAACCGATTAAGAACCGTTATCTTTTAAAGACATTTATAAGAAGATAACTATATTCTTGTGGTTTCCTTTTACACCATACTACAGCTCCACTGCAGCTATATTACAGCCTATTTTTTACTTCTACAGCTACTGTACAGTCATAATAACGCATTAGGCTGTATAAGAATGGGCCCAATTTTTACTTATAAGGGCTGTATAAGCGCTGATACAGCCCTTGTACAGCCTCACTATACAGCCTGTGGTATAAAAATAAACTAAAATACAGCTTTTATACAGCTTGTGGTGCTCCTTTTAATCAACATGTTACACATCCTCGACGTTGGTCTAGTGGTTGCAAGCGCGACTGCTGAGCGTGAGGTCTTGGGTTCGATCCCCAGGTTGGACAAACTGTTATTGGGTTTTTACGTGTGGAATTTCTTAGTAGCAGCCCGGAGTCTGGATTTGGCAAGCCCAGTTGATGGCAATAGGCTCGCCCCCTATTACATGGAACTTAAACATAACGGCGAAATGTGGGTGTATTATATTATACACCTCTGCCCAACTCTTCGAGGAATACAGGCGTGAAGATATACGATACAATATACGGCCATACATCCGTATGACCGATGGTGACGAATTATTTAAACGAAGGTTCGGTCGGGCCCTAGTTTTTAGTCTACAGTGAGCCTACGTACACCCACACTAAAAAAAAATTTAAAGAGACTATTTATTGTGGGTAGACCCTCTTGATGATATTATGGTTGAGCTGACAAGCTGTCTTGCATAAAATGCCATGAGTTAATTACGATCGCTGACATTCATCGGGTGCCACGCATTACCCCATAAAGTATCTATTAATAATCCGCTCTGAAAATGGCTCTTTTTAGCTGACTTGGCTTCTAAGTACTCACGCCAAGGCGTCGCGTCGTTGTGAAAATAAAAACATCACTATAACTTCATACATCTGATATCTTATTAAAATTGAATAGTTAGGTACAAGATATTGAATAGTTTTAAGAGTCCCAGATTTATATACTTTTCGGGATTTACTCAGATACTTATTTGTGTCAAATGGGTAGCTGAGCTACTCAACGGCGTCGTAGGCTTAAGTTCTAGTCTACTAAATTGTAAGTCGACACGTCAGTAATTATTCGGCCAAAAATTTATAGCTAGGCACAGTATTGTAGCCCCTATAATGTTGTCTGTAAGGTCTATAATTGAATCAAATATTTTGAGACTGAACTTAATTGGCGGCTTGGATAAATTCAGGTCAAGAGGCTGCCGAGAGAATTCATCCTCCCGGTGGTCAGGCAGTTATCTTAATGTGCCATATTAGTGCTGTTATGGAGATTTGAGCGCGAGCGTCGGCGGCGCGTCGACAGCCTGCGAGGATTCCAGTCAGTGGATGTTTACAGTCTACAGCTCCGGTTTCATCGTTAGCCATCGACGACCGACTCCACTAGCCATCAGTTTGTTGCCAGCACTGATTCGAAAGTGTAGTGTTAAGTATCTACATATTAATTGTGGACCACCCTTAAATTAAAATCTCAATTGGCAATTTGATCAATAAAAAAAACAGCTCAAGTTGTTCTTCAAAAAGCAATTTGAAATCAATTCTTGATCTATAGGTACTTAATTCCGTATCAATTAATTACCTCTGAGGAAGGAATACCTACCTTATACAACAAATGTATAGGCTTCAGAAAGGGTGATTGATCATTTTTTGAAGGGAAATTGGAAAACCTTTTTACTGAAAAGACTACCATTCAGTGATTGTGCTTATTGTCGCAATACTATATGAACTTCCACTCGATGATACAAGTGTTCAATGGACACGTATTTATTTGAGTTATTTTCCTTGTAAGTTGGAAAAAGAAAAATAAATGACTGATCAAATAATGCAAGTGGACGACGCGGCGACGCCGATGTTCGCTATGTATGGTAAGTATGACTTTTTTCCTTTTTTCTGAAAGATGAAGTGGCGCTGCCGTTATGAAAAACATTTTACAATATACGAACTATTAGATCCAAGGTGCTGGTGAGACGTCGATTTTCCGAACATATTATTAAATTGATTAACGTTCGCCAGTTTAGTTTTACTACAATTTTAATAAACCAGGTTTACTATGTAATTTCGGTAGAGATAGTCTGGCCATTACGTTCACGTGATGCTTCACATTTCTACTTTCCAAATCAATCTTCTGCAGCCAAAGTTACGACAAAACTTGAACGGTTACTTAAAGGCAGCTGTTCAATATCTTAACTATGGACGTCGAAAATTACTTTTCAGTTCAGCCACTTGAATTGTTCATGAAAATCATCGATAGTTCAAACTGAATTGGGGACAAACTTGATTTGTAGCTTCAAACGACAAAGGCATAAATAAAATAGATAGGCATAGCTTCCCACTCCATCGCTTTCCGAACACAAGACTTCATGACTTAATTGCATCATCAATCCGTCTGCCAAATGATACATCCTCATAATTAATTTATTAATGTTACATTTTTAGTACCGTAATTCATTCGCAAGCACTAAAGAATTAAGAGCTATCCACGTCATACAGTTTCTTGGAATCTTGGAAGTAATAGCAGGGATTAAAATAGCTTTCTCGGTATATTCCCTGTCCTATTTGCTCTATAAGCAGCGACGTATGACCTCTGCTTACTCCCCTTTATGGATTGTGACATAAATAATATAGTATAGGTATAATCAAATTTTTCAGATTCTTAATTTTGGTTGTTTTCGATCGTTGTAGGATTACAAACATCGCGTAATAGACTATCCTGTAAATTGCAAGCCTGAAGCTGAAATCAGTTTGGTCTACGAGTCTTCACAATGGCTAAACAAAAAACTCAAATCATGAATCTGTATGTTTATAAAAAACTCATGACTTTTCTATCACCAGTTTTGACGTGAGACATTATCTGTTGGGTTAGTGTCCTTCTGCTATTTTGCTGTGCTAATTAATATTTGTTCTCTTGGAACCAATCGTCGTGGTGGCCCGGAGGTTACAGCCCCGCTTGTTAAGCACCGGGTTGCGGGTTCAAATCCAGGCAAGTACCAATGTGACTTTTTCAATTTCATATGTACTTTCTTAGTTAATCTAAGACACCACTGACATACGGTGAAGGAAAACATCGTGAGGAAACCTGGACTTATGGTCTGAAATCGCCAACCCGCAGTGAGCAAGCGTGGTGATCAATGCTCGTTCCTTCTCTGTACGAGGCCTTTGCCCAGCAGTGGGACACAGTTACAGGCTAACATTTTTTATATTTTTTATTTGAAACAAATGTAGTTTGAGGTCTTATTATGAATTTTGAGAAAACAAACCATTTTGGTAATTTTGAATGGACTTTGTTACCAGAAACTTAAAACTGACCATCACAATCATTAATGTTTTGTTCATGCATTTCAGTGACTTTTTTGGAACATAACGCATGCCAACAACAGTACGCAAAGATGGTTATACAGGGTGGAAAAAATCAATGGGCCCTGAAGGGAAACCACTTTAAATCCTTAAGATAGATTATTTTTCTTAAAGGAAACATTCCTTTAATTTTAAAAAGAAACAAAACTGCATTCACAGATTTCTCGAATTGCTTACCTAAACCGGGAATCGAACCAGTTAAAAAAATTTAAAAATAAACACTCGCTATTTATTTCACTAGTCGATACAGTCAACGTTAGAGATAGAATTTCTCCAATAAACATTAGGTCCTACACCCGTCTGTCGTACAAGATATCCATGAAATCTAATATTTAGGTAGTAAACAAGGGCTTTAATCAACTTTACCTAGACTAGAACTGTTCACTTTTAACAAGTAAAAGACACGTTATATTTTTTTTTAAACTCTAACATCCAAAGACATTCTATGAAGTACAAGCTTGCTAATTTATCTCTAAGTGTATTTGTTTTTTTTTTATTACAAGTACCTCGTTGAATACTTAGAGAAGAAAATAATTTAATTGGTAGTAATAATTCTATGCACATTTTCTTTCTTAGACGGGGCGTTCTGACTAAAAGTTTAAAAATAGAACGTTCCGTTTGACAATAATCCTATCGATTAGTAGAATAAAATAGCGAGGGTTTATTTTTTTTATTTTTACCTGGTTCGATTCCCGGTTAAGGTAAGCTTATCGAGAAATCTGTGAATGCAGTTTTGTTTCTTTTTAAAAATAAAGGAATGTTTCCTTTAAGAAAAATAATCTATCTTAAGGATTTAAGGTGGTTTCCCTTCAGGGCCCATTGATTTTTTCCACCCTGTATAACACGTTTTATAATCAATCTCGGCGCAATATTGAAAACGCAGGAGGACATTAACGTTTCCGTGAATGCGGAATCCGCAGAAGCAACCTGAGAACCCATTTTCCAATCACTTTACGATTGACCTTAAAACAAAGAGCCATTATTCCGTGACAATGAAATGTAACGCCGAAGGTTAACTCCATGTAAACTGGGAGTTATTTCACAAAATTATATAACTGTACGTAATAAGAAATATCAGTTCGGAATAAATAACTTTAAATAAAAGTAAAAACCGACTTCAAAACAAAAACTAAAAAGAGTAAAATAATTACCAAGATATAAAATTAACAGTTTCAGAAGTCGGTGGCTTTTATTTGTTTCAGTATAGAATTGCACCGACTTCTGAAACTGTTAATTTTATATCTTGGTAATTATTTTACTCTTTTTAGTTTTTGTTTTGAAGTCGGTTTTTACTTTTATTTAAAGTTATTTATTATATACGTTTTAGTGCCATAAATTACACGGTTTAAGACTACAAATTTAAATGACACGATTGCGTAATCTTTCCTACAATTAAGTAGTTTTCTATAAGAATTAATGTATAATTATCATGACGGCTCCTTACAAACACATACAAACTTCTTTGTTCTTGGCTAATGTTTCTGTGATCACAGTTAAAACAGAGATTGAAAGTCCTTATCAAAACTTTTGCATAAGGGAACAAACGAAAACGTCATCTAAGTATATTTTTTTTTTGTTTTTGTTGATTATTTCAAAAAGCGCTGAATCTATTTCGATAAAATTTATATGGGACCACATCTGAAGTATGATCTACCAAACAAAAAAAGAATCATCAAAATCCATTCATAATTGGAAGAGATATCGCGTAACAAACATACAAAAAAAAAAAAAAAAAAACAAAAACATTCAGACGAATTGAGAACCTCCTCCTTTTTGAAGTCGGTTAAAAAGTAAAAAACTACGTAAAAATATTAATAAAAATCTTTTGCAATAAAATTGTGTGAAATTAAATCTTAAGCCCCTTATTAAAAATATGGTTTAACCCAAAACTAGTAAACCGAGGTATAAAATTGTCGGCGACGAGACCCCGTCCAAACTGCGAGGTACAGTGTACGCGACGTTCGCCATGTGCCGATAGCGCTCGACCAATCAGAGCTCAGGAAATTGCTATGTAAATATCTTTGTTATTTGTGTTAGTCTTATTTTCTTATTAGAATGTGTAAATAAGTCAATCAAGCTAGTTTCGTATGTTTCCTGAGCGATAAATCTGATTAGAATAGTTTTTGTAAGGATTTATTAGAAATTTTTGTTGTTGTTCTAATAATTACGTAACTTGAAAATGTGATTTTTTGTTTATGGTTAGATTTTGTTTATTCTTGTTTTAGATTGTAGGGCTAGGCCCAAAACGAGTTATACAGTTTGAATCGTGAGAATCGGGCCACTAGTTTTCAAGTTATGTCAAAATTTGTGTAACAGAAATTTAGTTAAGAGATTTTTTAGATGTTTTTGTTCTGTATTAATTTTATTTAGTGCAATATGTGTAAGGTTTTTGTTTTTAATGATTATATTTACGTTAAGAAAGGTATTACAATAAAAATTGTAATTGTATTAAAAGGAAAAATAAATAAAAAGGGGCTCCAAAGATTTCGGCTGAAGCGAAATTGGCGAGGCGAATACGCGCAAAACGCGCGGGCCTCGCCAAGGTAACTTAGGCCACTATAAAAGGCGTGCCATTTGCCGGCACAGTCAGTCGCAACACAGCCACCGAAGAGGCAACAACTAAAAGGAAGCGAAGCCGAAATCTGCGGAGAAAATTCAGCAAGGAAGAATCGTGTATTATTTTTTCTCCGACACCCCCGCTCCTATTTCTTTGTCGTCTCTAGTCTCTACGTAAGGGGTTCCCAACCCGGTACGCATAACAGGGGTGCGTGGTGACGTACGTTACCAGCGGAGGAAAACAAGGAAGCGTGCGTCAAGAAATTGGGAGATCGTCCCAGGACGACAAAGGGTACTGGACGTACCCCTGCCGTCCGCAACAGTTGGTCCTTCGAGCCGGATACCCTGCGAGAAGAAGAAGTCAGAAGAGTCCAGAAGATTTGAGAAGACTGCAAGATGCCGGTCACCAGGTCGCAGAAGGATGCCCCCTCACGCCCCTCGTCCCGTCCCTCCGTTAGGGACGCGACGGGAGAAGGGTCAGGGTCAGAAGGGGTCACGTCAGCGGCAACGTCATCGGGCACAGCAGCCACGTCGGACACGAACACTTCTTCGGGAACCACAATCACCGAGACTACGGTTGCGACCACAACTACGGCGGCCTCCGAGAAGAGCGAACAGAAGAGGAAGGAAGCCGCACAGAAGGAGACGACGAAGAAGATCCCAGAAGATGTTCCGGTTAAGGGTGTTTATGGCTCCGCCACGACCCTACAACCGCAGGGGATCAGTCGTCGCGCCCGGTCCATGAAGACCACGAGTTCCTCGGCCAGAAGACGCGAGCTGGAAGCCAGAGAAGAATTGGCACGCCTGGAGCTGGAGCGAGCACAGGCTGCGGCGAAGCTAGCCCGTGTCAGGTTGGAGCTGGCTCAATGTGAAGATGAGGACTCCGTGGATGAAGACCAGGAAGACAGAACAGCACAGGTGCAGAACTGGATCGAGACATCCGTGTTGAATGAAGACGTGATGGAGAAGCCAGAGCAACGAGGTCACCGCCCTCCAGAAGAGCCACAGAAGGTGAAGCCTGAAGAGAACTCCTCACCGAAAGGGGCTACGATCGAGATTCAAGCGTTGGCGACGGCGTTGAGGGAAGCCCTTACCACGAGAGGAGGACCAGCACCGCAGCCGAAGTACATCCACGAGTTACCCTACTTCGACGGCAACAGCAGCGAGTGGTTGGCCTTCAAGGTTGTCTACGAAGATACAGCACCGATGTTCAACGAAGTTCAAAATATGGCTCGACTAAGAAGAGCGCTGAAGGGCAATGCAAGAGAAGCTATCAAGAGTTTGTTGTACTCCGAAGCTTCTCCGTTGGAAGTAATGCAGGCCCTCAGAAGAAGATATGGAAGACCTGATGCGCTGGTGCTGGCGGAGTTGGAAAAGGTCAGGGCATTACCGAAGATTTCAGAGAATCCGAGGGACATATGCATCTTCGCAAGCCAGATCAACAACAGCGTAGCAGCAATAAAAGGACTGAAGAAACCGCAGTACCTGCATTCACCTGAGATGGTGAAACAGATCATCGAGAAGATGCCGGCGATACTCAAGTTCCGATGGTACGACTTCACTGCAGCATCAGAAGAAGGCGAGTTCTCCAACCTTACGATGGTGTCCAAGTTCCTGAACATAGAAGCAGACAAGTGTGGGGCCTTCGCGACTTCAGAAGAGAAGAGCGGATTCAAGAGGACTCATCGACAGGCGACGCATTCAACTAGAGAGGACTTCAAGGAAAGGGATTCAAGACAGCCGGAGAAGACTTGCCCTATGTGTGAAGGTGAGCACTTCCTCCTCGACTGTAAGAAGTTCCAGAAGGCGTCGGTGCAGGATCGGTGGGCAACGGTCAAGAAGAGTCGCGTCTGCTTCAAGTGTCTGCAAGGGAGGCACCGCAAGGAGAGCTGCAAGAAACCACCGTGCAAGGAGTGCAAGAGGTGGCATCATCATATGCTGCACGTCGGGTCAGAAGAAAGGGACTCAGAAGACAAGAAGAAGGAGGTATCGCAAGAAACGGCAAGCTCTACTACAGCGGTGAATGCGGTCAACAATGCAAGGGCGTACCTGAAGATAGTTCCGGTGGAGGTCTTCGGGTCGAAAGGGTCCAAGAAGATACTGGCGCTCATGGATGAAGGGTCAACAGTATCGCTTCTGGACGAGAAGATAGCAGAAGAAGTCGGCGCTCAAGGGAATAAGGAAGAACTGGTCATCCAGACAGTCGGAGGCAGGCTGATAAGGAAGAAGGATTCTCAGATGCTGAACCTGACGGTGAAGGGGGTTCATCAGGGAAGCAAGAAGACCCTGAAGGGAGTCCGGACTGTAGACGAATTGAAGCTGGCACCGCAGTTCTTAGACAAGAAGAGGATTCAAGATTGTCGACACTTGAAGAAGATCGCCGATTCTCTGCATTATACAGGGGAGTCACCACAGCTGCTCATCGGTCAAGACAACTGGGAGCTGATCGTGACTCGAGAAGTGAGAAAAGGAAAACCAGGGGAACCAGTCGCTTCAAGAACAGGACTTGGTTGGGTGCTGCACGGAACGGACAGTGGGAGCGCGAAGTTGGTGCACTTCATGAACACGTGCCTACATGTCAACACGCCAGAAGAAGAGATGCATCAAGCCATCAAGGATCACTTCGCGATCGAGGCGCTCGGCGTGCTGCCAAGAAGACCCACTACCGACTCAGAAGGAAGAGCACTCGCCATCCTGGAGAAGACCTGCAGAAGACTTGAAGATGGTCGATTTGAAGCTGGACTTCTGTGGAAGAACGAAGAAGAACGGATGCCAGAGAGCTACACGTCTGCCAAGAACCGATTGATGAACATCGAGAGGAAGATAGACAAGGATCCTCAGCTGAAGGCGGAGTACAGCAAGCAAATCCAGCATCTGATCGACAGCAAGTACGCAGAAGAAGCACCAGAAGGGCAAGAAGAACCCAAGAAGACATGGTACCTGCCTCACTTCTCCGTGGTGCATCCGTTGAAGAAGAAGATAAGGATCGTCTTCGACGCTGCAGCCAAATCGAAAGGAAGAAGCCTCAACGACGCTCTACTGCCAGGACCAGATCTGCTGCAGTCGCTCTTCGGGGTACTTCTGAGGTTTCGTCAAGGTCCGTTAGCGGTGGCAGCTGACATAAAGGAGATGTTCCTGCAAGTTCGCATCAGGCCAGAAGACAGAGATAGCCTGAGGTTCCTGTGGCGCGGGGATCGTCGCGACGTACCGCCGAAGAAGTACAGGATGACATCAGTCATCTTCGGCGCAACATCATCTCCGAGCACGGCCATCTACGTGAAGAACCGAAACGCAGCGGACTACAAGGAGCAGTATCCGGAGGCTACGAGGGCAGTCGAGCTGAACCACTACATGGACGACTACCTGCACAGCTTCCATTCAGAAGAGGACTTCAGAAGAGTGACGAAGCAAGTAGACTTCATACACAAGAAGGCAGGCTTCGAATTAAGGGGATGGGCATCAAACCAACCGGAGCTGCTGCAAGAAGTAGGGACAGAAGCAGCGGAGAAGACCGAAGTGGACCTTGGTGAGAAGGAAGAGAAGACGCTGGGACTACGCTGGTTCACCAGAAGAGACTCCATCGGCTTCAGGGCAAACCTCCGGAATACACCGGAAGAGATAGCCATGGGGCTCAAGGTGCCCACGAAGAGGGAAGTCACCAGCGCCGTGATGTCGACCTTCGACCCACTGGGATTGGCGTCACCGGTCCTCGTCCAAGGGAAGAAGCTGCTTCAGAACATATGGCGGAGCGGCGTCGGTTGGGACGATGAAATCGAAGACAAGGAGTACGAGGCATGGAAGACTTACCTGGAGAAGATGAAGCTGCTTCAGGATCTTCAGATTCCGAGGTGTCTGGCGCCACATCGCACCGAGGGGGAGCTGCACACGTTCACGGATGCAAGCGAGACGGCGTATGCAGCTACAGTCTACTGGAGGACAGAAGAAGAAGGTACTTACCGCGTCCACTTGATAGCAGCAAAGGTGAGAGTTACTCCACTGAAACCGGTATCAGTGCCAAGACTGGAGCTGCAGGCGGCCCTCCTAGGAAGCAGACTGGCACACTCGGTGGAAGAAGAAATGGATCTGAAGGTGGTTAAGAAGACTTATTGGACGGACTCCAGCATCGTACTCTCTTGGATCAAGACGGACCCGAGGACCTTCAAGACATTTGTAGCTCATCGTCTGGCAGAAATAGAGGACCTGACCAAGCCACAAGACTGGAGATGGGTGCCTACGGCGCAGAATCCTGCAGACGATGCGACGCGCGACGTACCGGAGAACTTCGACTCCAATCACCGATGGTACACCGGACCGGACTTCCTGAGAAGAGAAGAAGTTCACTGGCCAGCGGCGAGAACATTCAAGAAGGAAGCCACCGGCGAAGAAAAGGCTACGGACGTCGCAGCAGCAGCGAGCATCACTCACCCTCTACCAGATCCTGAAAGGTTTTCGTCGTGGAAGAGACTCTGGCGAGCCACAGCGAGAATACTGCAGTTCATACAACTCTGCAGAAGAAAGGAGAAGGTCAACGTCAGCAAAGAAGATCCCACCTGGAAAAGAGTGAAAGGAAAGAAAATTACGCCAGAAAAGCGACAGCAATCTTCGAAAGCAGAAAGGAAATACCGGCCGTTGGACGCAAGCCTACTAGAGCAAGCTGAACTTCTACTGCTGAAGAGAAGCCAGGAAAGAAGCTTCAAGGAAGACGTCAGATGTCTGCAGCAAGGGAAGCAGGTAGAAGGCAGCAGCAAGTTGAAGAGGCTCGACGTGGTGCTTGAAGAAGGTCTCCTGCGGCTGAAAGGAAGGATCGACGCGATACAGGGTGTGGCAAGAGAATACAAACGACCCATCGTGCTCGACAGCAAGGACAAGACAACACGACTCATCATAGAAGAGTTCCACTGTCGCTTCAATCATGGGAATCACGCGACAGTAATGAACGAAGTAAGGCAACGCTTCTGGGTGTTGGGGTTGAGGTCAGCAATCAAGACGGTCCAGCACGAATGTCAATGGTGCAGGACGAAGAAGGGAAGACCGCAGGAACTACCAACGGGCAACTTACCTGCAGAGAGGCTGATGCACAACAACCCTCCTTTCACGTGCACCGGCGTAGACTATTTCGGCCCGATGACAATCACCGTAGCAAGACGTCACGAGAAGAGATGGGGGGCTCTGTTCACATGCCTAACCACCAGGGCTGTGCACATAGAGCTCGCTCCTTCGCTCTCCACCGACAGCATGATCATGGCGCTACGACGGTTCGCCGCAAGAAGAGGAATGCCGAAGATAATCTACTCCGACAACGGGACCAACTTCGTCGGGGCCAACAAAGAACTGAAAGAAGCACTCGACATCATGAAGACAGAAGACCTCGCCACAGAAGCGGAGAAGATCGGCGTGCAATGGAAGTTCATTCCTCCTGGTGCGCCAAACATGGGCGGCGTATGGGAGCGTTTGGTGCGATCCATAAAAACCGCACTAGACGCCACACTCCACGAGAAGCATCCACGAGAGGAGGTACTTCACACCCTCCTCCTAGAGGCCGAGCACATTGTCAACTCTCGGCCTCTCACCCACCTCTCCGAGAACCTCGAAGAAGAAGCGCTCACTCCAAACCACTTCCTCATCGGGCGATCCTGCGGCGCGGCGAGGATCGGCAGCTTCGCAGACGACGAGCTCGTGGGCAGACACACCTGGAAGGCGACGCAGCGACTTGCCGACCACTTCTGGCAACGTTGGCTGCGCGAGTACCTGCCCACTCTGCTGCCGAGGAAGACGACGGGGAGAGACGGCGCCACGGATCTGCGAGTTGGAGACGTCGTGCTGATCGTCGACCGCAGCCTACCGAGATGCACCTGGCCACGCGGAAGAATCCAGCAGGTGTACCCGGGACCAGACGGGCGGACCAGGATCGTCGACGTCGAGACGCGAGGAGGAGTGCTGCGAAGACCCAGTTCGAGAGTGGTGTTGTTGGTGCCGGGAGTGTCGCCGAGTCTGGAGGATGGTGCTGCGCACGAGGGGGAGAATGTCGGCGACGAGACCCCGTCCAAACTGCGAGGTACAGTGTACGCGACGTTCGCCATGTGCCGATAGCGCTCGACCAATCAGAGCTCAGGAAATTGCTATGTAAATATCTTTGTTATTTGTGTTAGTCTTATTTTCTTATTAGAATGTGTAAATAAGTCAATCAAGCTAGTTTCGTATGTTTCCTGAGCGATAAATCTGATTAGAATAGTTTTTGTAAGGATTTATTAGAAATTTTTGTTGTTGTTCTAATAATTACGTAACTTGAAAATGTGATTTTTTGTTTATGGTTAGATTTTGTTTATTCTTGTTTTAGATTGTAGGGCTAGGCCCAAAACGAGTTATACAGTTTGAATCGTGAGAATCGGGCCACTAGTTTTCAAGTTATGTCAAAATTTGTGTAACAGAAATTTAGTTAAGAGATTTTTTAGATGTTTTTGTTCTGTATTAATTTTATTTAGTGCAATATGTGTAAGGTTTTTGTTTTTAATGATTATATTTACGTTAAGAAAGGTATTACAATAAAAATTGTAATTGTATTAAAAGGAAAAATAAATAAAAAGGGGCTCCAAAGATTTCGGCTGAAGCGAAATTGGCGAGGCGAATACGCGCAAAACGCGCGGGCCTCGCCAAGGTAACTTAGGCCACTATAAAAGGCGTGCCATTTGCCGGCACAGTCAGTCGCAACACAGCCACCGAAGAGGCAACAACTAAAAGGAAGCGAAGCCGAAATCTGCGGAGAAAATTCAGCAAGGAAGAATCGTGTATTATTTTTTCTCCGACACCCCCGCTCCTATTTCTTTGTCGTCTCTAGTCTCTACGTAAGGGGTTCCCAACCCGGTACGCATAACAGGGGTGCGTGGTGACGTACGTTACCAGCGGAGGAAAACAAGGAAGCGTGCGTCAAGAAATTGGGAGATCGTCCCAGGACGACAAAGGGTACTGGACGTACCCCTGCCGTCCGCAACAAAAATATATCCATAACTCTTTAAAGTCATATTATAACAAAAAGAGGCCGGGGACTATTTTAAAACCTCTGTTTTTCTTACCTCCGGTTTCTGAATTGAGAATTCGAGTTAAGCAATACTTATGTAGTAGGTACACACGTTAGTAGTAAACACGCCGTTGACCAGTGACCGCAGCTTTATCATGTATATAATTTTAATGAAGACTTAAATAATACACCCTACATTGTTATGTGACTGTCGAGCCTCGTTAGCGATTAGGTATTGTAAGATAATGTGGTGGGAAAGTGCGTTCCCTAACGAGTCATATGAGCTCAAACACGATCCCTCTTATTACAAAAGATGATTTAAAAAAAGACTAAGGTAAACCCAGGTTTAAAATATACCCATCACTTTCTTATGTCATATAACAAAAAGAGACGGGGCTATTTTAAAACCTAGGTTTTTCTTAGACCATATTTTGTAATAAGAGGGGATGGGTCTACCTACAACTAGACATTGCGGGGGGCCGATCACCACCCCGAGTCACCTTCGAAATCCTTCTTGCCAAATAAGTCATGAGGCAAAATTGACAGGTCTGCCGTATTTTTTGACAACTCTGTACTCAAATGTTACTTATGTACTGCTTATCCTAGAATTCTCAATTCAGAAACCGGAGGTTAGACTTTAGACCATTTTTGTAATAAGAGAGATTTATTTTAATTTTAAACTAATTTGCTTCAATAATTAATTTTAATTATTTTGTAAAAATGGGCCGATATCACCGTGTATTCGTATAGAAATTCTGTCAAAATAACTCTGGCATAACCTTCAGATAAAAGTTCTATGTCCCTAGTGAAAAAGCTTATACCCTGTTTCACTAGGCCCTAGGGGCACAGAGTTATCCAACGCACGTTGGTAAAATCGGCTCCAAGTATACAATAATTTCCAAGGGAGCGGAACAAACAATTTTATAGGTAGTTAGTCCAGTCAAGTTAGCCCAAAAAATAGGGGTAGGTTAACAGAAATTCGCATAGAGCTGAAAATTGGTACGAATGTCCGGAACACCATTATAAATGAAATGTAAAAACTCCCCATCGATCCCACACTTGCAAAAAAAAATATTCAAGGTCAAAGTTTGCAAATATGGTTTTTGCGTTTTTTTAGCCAAACGGTAAGTTTTATGATAAAAATAGGTCAGACAAAAATTGTAGATTAGGCAATTATCTATAAAAATTGTCTACAATTTTTCTCCTAAACGTCACCGTTTCTGAGATATAGTGATTGAAAAAGTTGTATTCTTCGTAATATGCGTTTCCACGCCACTTGGAAGGTAGTGTACTTGGCGCGTTTTTTTAACGTGGTTTCCCCGATAGGCCTATCCCACAATCTATTGTGATCCTGTTTAATTCAATACTATTTCGAAATATGTAAAAACTGGTACTATTGGAAACGCTGAAAGCCGTGTGAATTCTAAAAAAATAGGTAAAATTATCCGTCTCATTCATAATGATCTGATAATTCCGCTTCCTCTTCTTCTTGTTCGTCTTCTTGTACTTTTTCTTCTGCTTGTTCTTCTTCTTCCTGCTGGGTGTAAGTAAATTGTTCTAAAAGCGATGCATATGATGTCTCCACACTAATATTGTACGAATCCTCTTCTGATGGTGATTCAACATTGGAGCACGACTGACCTTGACAACTGGTACATGTTTAATTCGGACGGATTCGTACGATATCAGTGAGGAGACATCTGATGCATCGCTTTTAGAACAATTTACTTACACCCAGCAGGAAGAAGAAGAACAAGCAGAAGAAGAAGTACAAGAAGACGAACAAGAAGAAGAGGAAACAGAATTATCAGATGATTATGAATGAGACGGATAATTTTACCTATTTTTTTAGAATTCACACGGCTTTCATCAGTTCCAATAGTACCAGTTTTTACATATTTTGAAATAGTGTTGAATTAAACAGGATCACAATAGATTGTGGGATAGGCCTATCGGGGAAACCACGTTAAAAAAACGCGCCAAGTACACTACCTTCCAGGTGGCGTGGAAACTCATATTATGAAGAATACAACTTTTTCAACCACTATGTCTCAAAAACGGTGACGTTTAGGAGAAAAATTGTAGACAATTTTTATAGATAATTGCCTAATCTACAATTTTTGTCTGACCTATTTTTATCATAAAACTTACCGTTTTGCTAAAAAACGCAAAAAACCCATATTTGCAAACTTTGACCTTGAATATTTTTTTTTGCAAGTGTGGGATCGATGGGGACTTTTTACATTTCATTTATAATGGTGTTCCGAACAACCGTACCAATTTTCAGCTCTATGCGTATTTTTGCACTTTGAAATGTCTAATTTGACCGGACTAAGTCGGAATAAGAACAACTGTCAAATAAGGAAAATTTCTAAGGAAGTCAGAAGAGTAATTTCAAGACAGAATTTCAACAGAAGACAAGAAGAGTGTTTCATAGCAAACACAGTAGTGTGCAATGCTAAAGTTCACCATGCATGTACTTACTTTGTTTGTTCTGAAATACTCTAACTAGCGTCACCAGCACCGAGAAATATCCTCCATATGAAGCCAGAAGCTTTAGGGTAATGTATAAACAACAGGAATGTTATGTACAGTATACGTATAATTCTATATGTAACGTTTTTGTTGTCTTAAATTGCTCTCCTCACAGCGAATCAAGAGAGAAGATAACTATCACCATATTTTGAAGACTTATTTAATTTCTGGAATTACGACTATTTGTATTAATTATCTAAGAAACAGTATGGCTAGTTGAACGAGTGACATATTCAAGGACAATGATAATTTCTGCGTAGGTAAAGTAAGAATAAAAATGTAAAAAATATTTACTAATAAATCACAAAGAAAACCTTTATGAAAATATTTGAATAAGATTGACCAGCGGAGTATGTCCGAGGGTACAAAGGGCGGGGAGGGCGGAACAAAGGCCGGTCGGCCTGGAACCTCGCAAATATTTCATTCGCGAAAAGTTGTCCACAAGTTACTTAATTGGAAAAATAGGTCAAATATTAATCTATATTAAAGCTGTTTTTTTACATGTTTGGAACGAGAGTCGATAACTGAAGTCCTCCTTTAATATATGACTCGTTTAACCAGTCATACTGTATAATAATCATATATTTATGCTATTATGTCTAGTAGGTATTCCGAATAGATGTAAGAATGGCACCCACGTTATTTGAGCTACTGCTGCGTCCGGTGCGTCCTCGAAAGGATCTCTCGATATTTGGCAGAGAGTATAAGACGGCCTGGGGCTCGGTGTCAGCATGGCTTCTGTACTCCGGCATATCCAAGTGGACTCAGATGGAACTCGATGCCCTGGATATAAGGGTTCGTACACTGCCTGCATATCGGATGCGTCACCCACGTTCGTAGGTGAAGAGACTGTACATCCCACGGAAGTGTGGTGGTCGAGGCTTTTTATATTTTAAAACCTTTCACAACCATGTAGTGTGCAGTCTTAGGGAGTATTTCTCCCAAGCCGAAGTGAGGATGCACTCAGTTGAAATCGCAGTGGAGAAATGACCCATTCCGCTCCCCTTGGCTGAAGAGAACGGGCTTCACGGATGCTTTTACCGGGCCCTTCATGGGCTTTATGTAGATTTCTTAGCGTCCGCCTCCTGGCTACGTTTAGGTGATCTCTTTGAAGAAACCGAAGGTTTTGTCTGTGTCATTATGAAATAAGTAATGATGACAAAAAACTACCGGAAATGTATAGTTAAGGACGACACAATTTACATCTCTCGGGCATGTCACTGCCCCTGTAAAATCATCCGACATAATATTTCTGGTTGTTCTGGTGTTGCTAATGGAGAGTATATACAAGGTGTAACATAAATAAGTGTACAACCTCTTAAGGGGTCACTGTACTCATCATTATGAACAACTTTTACTATGGGACCAAAACTGAAATTGCGAAAAAAAAATCAGCTGTTTACATTACTCTTGTAAATATTAATGTTCGCATAACTCGTCAAAATGTAGGGCGAGCAACTTGCTCTTAAATGCAATCTTGTGGACCCAGAATCCTACAAATATGTGTCTAACCCAGCTCTCGGAAGTCGGAAAAGGTCATGTCACATTGTTCGGATCGATCTATCATCACCGACATTACTATTGTTGCCAATAAGTCTGACACAGCGATGATAGATCGAATAAAACGCAGCGCAATGATTCTTGATATCACTGATCCGCATGACGAGAATCTCATGAAGGATAAAAATAAACAAATATCTTGATTTAGCACAAAAGGTTGTCAATAAGTGTGTCGCCGCGCGCGCTCGCTACTACCAACGCCATCTAGTAAACAACGGAGGAGGCAATCTGACGGCTGCAGGAGGCCTTCGAAAGAAACGTCTAGATTTTTGACACACACATATTCTTTCACGCATACGATAACGACATATTTTGTAATTAATTTTTAATAAACGATTATACGCATAAACGAATAAAATAAATCATTGAAAGGTCTTCGAAGCCCCCGTTCCTGATCATATGGTCCATCGAACCGGATAAGAGAAGAAGAAAAGGCGAGAAATACGAAATCTTGCAAGTCATCGCACCGGTGCCTTCGAGAAAACTCATCTTCGTGATTCTTCAGTTCAACGGTCAGGTCTTTGATCCCGTCTTCACCTTTCCTATGCGATTAGTGTTAAAACCGTGATTTTGTGCATTCCAGAAGTTAGTATACGCTACTCCACCCTCGGGAGCCAGGTTATTGCAGACTTTAAACCGTGAGTACTTTAACCTATTCTTATACGTAGGCCTTTAAAATGGGTGGTGATGATAGATTAGCGGCGCCTTCCCCTAGTTATTCAGTGTCTCCAACTAAGAAACGATCTAGTGACCTCTCTGACCTCAAGAAGCAAAGAGGTAACTTGAGATGCCGTTTAACACAATTTAAAAAGTATTTAGACGCATTTGAGGATAGCAGCCCATCCCCATTACAAATAAAACAGATTAAGTTTAGGATGCAAGCTGCTACTGATCATTATAAAACATTCAATGAGATAGAAAGTCAAATTGAGTTGCTTTGCTCTGACGCTGAAGTTTCTTCTAATTGCGAATACGTAGAATCTTTTGAATCATTGTATTTTGATATTTTAGCGATAGCCGAAAATTTTATTGAAATTGGAGAGACCAGTGACAGTTCAAATTCAAAACCTAACGGTCGTATATCTCGAGCAAATTTGAAACTTCCTGATATTAAGTTGCCTTCATTTGATGGGCTATTTGATCATTGGTTAGAATATAGAAATACGTATGTAACAATGATCCACGAACGTACGGATTTAAATGAAATTCAGAAGTTTCATTACTTGCGTTCCTCACTTACCGGGAGTGCGTCACAAGTAATTAGTGCTTTAGAATTTACTGCTAATAATTACAAACACGCTTGGGAATTATTGGAAAATCGTTATCACAACGCTAGACTTCTGGTACACAACCACTTAAAATCTTTATTTTCTATTCCGCCGTTAAAGCAGGAATCTCATATGCAAATACGGAAATTAATCGATACTGTTTTGAGGAATTTACGGGCCCTAAAAACTTTAGATGAACCCACTGATTCATGGGATACAATTATTATCTTCTTAATTACAACTAAGTTAGATTCATCTACTGAGCGTGACTGGGAAAAACATAAAGGTTCTATTATTTCCGACAACAATAAGAAGTTAAAACTAGAGGATTTGTTATCATTTTTAAGGAATAAAGCCGACATGTTAGACATGATTAACGCCAGTCACAGTAAATTTCAAACGAAACCTTCAGTTACAAACGAACCCAAAGTTTCTCAGAACAAAAATAACGTACAAGTGCATAGCTATGTAACCGCAGGTGGCACAAGTTCCAAAGGTAAATCTTCCAATTATAACAGTAGTAAACGTATCGTAAATACCTGCCCCTCGTGTAACGATAGTCATGCACTTTACACGTGTTATAAATTTTTAAACTTATCGGTTAGGGATAGAATTAAACTTGTAGATGAGAAATGTTTATGTCGCAACTGTTTACGTGCAGGACATTCGTCTACAGAATGTATGTTTGGGCCTTGCAAGCAATGTCAAGCCAAACATAACACTTTGCTTCATTTAAACGATAAGAGTGGTGAGTGTGTGCGTAACGAACGCACAGCTGATCCTAATACGTCACCTGCCTGTTCTTCGACTTTAATGCACTCTTTAGCTATAGGTATGCATAACACATCTGGCCGCGCGGAAGATACTCGTAGTTCAATACGTCATCCATTGCAACCGGTTTTGTTGTGCACCGCGTTAGTGGATATTATAGATAAAGATAAACGTGTGCATACAGCCCGAGCGCTATTAGACAATGGCAGTCAACATAGTTTCATATCAAATAAACTTAGAAAACGATTAAATACGCTTTCTATACAGTCCACTATTCGTATTTCAGGCGTCTCTGAATCCGTGACACAGTGTAATGAGTCATGTGAAATAATTATACGTTCCAAATTAAACGATTATAGTAGAAAGGTACGATGTTTCGTCTTGAAGCGCATAACATCCAGTTTGCCCACGACGAGCATAAATACCGATCTTATACGTATTCCAAATAATATCCAGCTAGCAGACCCCACTTATCATAATCCGTCGGAAATAGATTTATTAATTGGTGCGGATCTGTTCTGGGAAATTATAGACGAAAGTAGAATTCGATTAATAAATGGCCCGTACCTCCAAAATTCGAAGTTTGGATGGTTATTGTCTGGTCCGTTATATACGAAAGACGTAAGTCAAAACAACTTCATGCAGATTCATTGTAACTTCAATCAATCATTAGACGAAACACTTAAACGATTTTGGGAAATAGAAAATGTTCAACCATCAATTAATGTACTCACACATGATGAGCGATTGTGTGAGGACCTATTTAATAAAACGACAAAGCGTGAATCAGGTGGTAGATTTTCTGTGCGCGTCCCATTAAAGGAATCGCCTGACATCTTAGGTGAATCATATAATTTAGCTAAGAGTAGGTTCCTCTCGCTTGAACGCAAACTCGAACGTTCACCCGAGTATAAACGTATGTATTGTGACTTCATGAGTGAATACGAAGCTTTGGGTCACATGAGTCATATACACGATTTTAATAAACCGTACTATTTCTTGCCGCATCACGGCGTAGTTAGGGAAAGCAGTACGACGACTAAACTGCGAGTAGTCTTCGATGCTAGTGCCGCAACTTCATCCAATAAATCGTTAAACGACATCCAGTTGCCGGGTCCAGCTTTGCAAAATGATATTTTTTCCATATTGTTACGGTTTCGGCAGTATAAATTCGTCGCAACTGCCGACGTAGAGAAAATGTTTCGACAAGTTTTGATCCAACCGGATCAACGGTCGTTGCAGCTCATACTTTGGCGAGATAAACCAGTAGACCCTCTAAAGGTGTATCAGCTTAATACAGTGACGTACGGGACGGCATCAGCGCCTTACCTCAGTATGCGTTGTATACAACAGCTTGCTTTAGAGTGTAAGGATGAAGTGATAGCGCGCATTATCACCAAAGATATTTTTGTAGACGATTTAATTACCGGAAGTGATAATCATCAACAATTATTAACCATTTGTGCAAAAACAGCGAAAGTTTTGCAGTCTGGATGTTTTTCACTACGTAAGTGGACATTCAACGCTGACGTCACTAGTAGTGCACCTGAGCATTTGTTTGAAGGAGAACACTCACAGAACAAAACGCTAGGTATCGGTTGGCAAAATACTAGTGACGAATTATATTACGTTACTAAAATTAATGATTGTTCGAATAAGTCTAATATAACTAAACGAGTAATGTTATCTATAATATCGCAAATATATGACCCGCTCGGTTTGCTTTCGCCAGCAGTAATTATGGCGAAAATATTATTGCAAAGGTTATGGCTTACTAAACTTGATTGGGACACTTCAGTGTCACCTGATATTGCCGCAGCATGGAATAACTTTTTTGGGACATTAAAATATTTAGAACAATTAAGGATTCCTCGTCATGCAATGAGTAATTAATGCCAACACTTTGCCAGAATTAAAATGTAATGTTAACAATTTTGTTTGTAAGTATTCGTTCATATGATTTAATTAAATTCGAAACTTATTCATCTTTTAACAAAGTTATACGTATATGGGCATACGTATTGCGATTTATAAATAACATAAGCAAAGCTACGAAACGTAGCGGTGTAGTAGTGCAAAAAACCGGTTGCTTATCAGCTGACGAGTTAAATGAATCACAGCGCGTACTAGTTAGCTTTGCTCAGAGACAATCATTTCCTGAGATGTATGAGTGTTTATTAAATAATAGGCCAATACAGACTAATAATCGAGTAACGAACCGTATTTCGGGATTAAACGTATTTTTAGACGATAACAAATTAATTCGTGTCGGAGGTAGACTTAGTAATTCAACGAACTTTGATTTTAACAAAAAACATCCTATGTTATTGTGTAGCAAACATAATTTATCCGTTTTATTGGTTCGACATGAGCACAAACGTTTGCTTCACGCCGGCCCACAACTTCTTTTATCTAATATTCGTGAAAAGTGGTGGTTGTTGAGTGCTAGAAATCTCGTTCGTAAAATCGTGCGTGAATGCATAGTCTGTACGCGAATTAGAGGCAAGACGTTAAGCCCACTGATGGGCAACTTGCCATCCGAACGTTTGGACGCTGGATTTCCATTTATCCGTACGGGAGTGGATTATGCAGGTCCAATGATGATTTTAAATCGTAAGGGCAGAGGTGCTCGGCTAGAAAAATGTTACGTATGTCTTTTTATTTGTTTTCTAACTCGAGCTGTGCACTTAGAACTGGTTACTGGTCTATCCTCTGAACAATATATTTTAGCGCTTAGACGTTTCATTAGCAGAAGGGGCAAACCGCATTCTATTTATTCTGAAAATGGTAGAAATTTTGTAGGTGCCGCTAAAGAATTATCTTCTTTCCTTCTCAATAATTCAAATCAAATAGTCGACTTCGCCACTACCGATGGCATTCAGTTTAAATTTATACCACCATATTCACCACATTTTGGAGGCCTATGGGAGAGTGGGATAAAGTCATGCAAACATCACCTTAGGCGCGTTGCCGGTAATGCGAAACTTACATACGAGGAACTAAGCACGGTTTTAACACAAATCGAGGCCGTCCTTAACTCCCGTCCAATGACACCCTTATCCACCGATCCTACCGATCTCACTCCTCTCACACCTGGTCATTTCCTCATAGGCCGGCCGTTGACTGCTCCACCGACCGAAGATGTGACTGATGCTTCGACGACACGACTCAGCCGCTATCATCGTATCGAGCAGTTACGTCAGCATTTCTGGCAACGGTGGTCAAAAGAATACATATCGGAACTACAACTAAGAACAAAGTGGAAGGCTAGACAACCTGATTTATCTCTGGGCAGTCTGGTTCTGATCAAGGACGACAATTTGCCACCCCTCAAGTGGCGGCTTGGACGCATAACTAAGGTGTTCCCAGGTACCGACGGAGTCTCCCGTGTCGCAAACATCTATACTGCGACGGGGACCACGAGAAGGGCTTTCTCGAAAATATGCCCTTTGCCGCTACAACCTGAAGAAACGCACCCCGATTCATCAACGTTGGGAGTAGGTGCTCCCAAGGCCGGGGGCATGTCGCCGCGCGCGCTCGCTACTACCAACGCCATCTAGTAAACAACGGAGGAGGCAATCTGACGGCTGCAGGAGGCCTTCGAAAGAAACGTCTAGATTTTTGACACACACATATTCTTTCACGCATACGATAACGACATATTTTGTAATTAATTTTTAATAAACGATTATACGCATAAACGAATAAAATAAATCATTGAAAGGTCTTCGAAGCCCCCGTTCCTGATCAAAGTGGGATGTTGAATAAGCAGTCATTGCGCCGATACTCGTTACAACCAATGGTCTAATAGCCAAAAGGTTCGACCAACATGAAACACTGAAGAGGCTCAGAGGGCCAATTCTACTAACAGAAACTTTTATTAATTGCAACTGAATCGTTCATTCAGACAGTTTTCGTTTACGAAAACTGTCAAAATGTTTGGTTTTGTTTTTGTTGTCAAACAATTTGATAGTTTTTGTAAACGAAAACTGTCTGAATAAAGGATTCAGTTGCAATTGATAAAAGTTTCTGTTAGTAGAATTGGGCTCCTGGATCCGTTAGGCAACTGGATCAAGTGCGTGATTCAGCAGACGGTACTTCAAAACGCGGCGCGTATTGCAAGGATGTTCCTCTCTGTCCAGCCGTCACCATCGTTAGCTTGGACCCTGTTACCGGTGGACATTTTAAAATAGATTTTGTTAATTTTTTTCAAAATGTAATTTATAAGATTTAATCCTTATTAATATTATAAATGCGAAAGTAACTCGGTCTGTATGTTACCTAATGACGACTACACTACTGAACCGATTTTGATGAAACTTGGTACAGGGATAGTCTGGAACCCGGAGAAGATCATAGGCTACTTTTATCCCGAAAAACGCGGAATACCTACGCAATAAACGACATAAAAGCGGGCGAAGCCGCTGGCGACCACTAGTGTTAAATAAAGGGAACATTGCTTTAAACAAAATATTTTGTGTAACGTTATCTAATCTTAAACTAACTTTAAAAGTTGAAATAATTGTAGTGTATTGTTTAATCCCAGGTACGACCCTTCATCGTAATTGTACTTCACTTTGCCAACACAACTTTACTTTGAATTTATTATGAATAAGATATTATTTTACCTAGACGTGTCACCGCAGTTCTCCATATTTATCAATGTAAAAATAGCGCAGTACAGTAAGAACTTAATGTCAACGCTGCAGCGGGATAAGGGTGCAAGGAACGCGACATCGTTCTTATTGCTTCAGCTCAAGCCTATTTCGCGACAATAAATATGGAGACCATAAGCAGTGCAGGCAGTGCTTTTATATACATAATGTACATGTATGTATACATATACAGGGTGTAAAAAGACCCATCACATAGCCGAAATCTACGCACTCTGTACATCAAACTAAACTACATTGACCAAAAATAATTGCTGGGAAACGACTTTTATTTTTTGGCATAAAAAAAACGCTTTTTTTGTAGCGCGCAATGTGTGGTTGTGGCGATGCCGCACGTTTGCATGCGTGCAGCGGCCACACAGCTGAGCCAGGGCGGTCGTGTGCGTTTGATATTTGTTGCGTTTTTGTAACTTCAAATGCGTAATTTGTGAGGAAAAATTGAAAATTTTGATAAGGTTGTTTGGAAGAAAGTTTAGTATTATAACTTAGAATAGGTATTTGGAAAAAACCAAAAAAAATAATGTATACTTTGGCCTTCAATATCTCCAAAACCAATGGTTTCCCAGGTATGGTCTGGTAGAAAAAAAATGATCCCAATGATGGGTAGAATATGTGGTTATCGTTAAGGGTCTTTTTACACCGATATAATACATCTTATAATTTTTATATCTGCCTAGCCTTTTCCCAACTATGTTGGGGTCGGCTTCCAGTCGAACCGGATGCAGCTGAATATCAGTATTTTACATGGAGCGACTGCATATCAGACCTCCACAACCCAGTAACTGGGTAATACGATACTCTTGGTAATTGATAATACATCTTATAATATATTTTAAATATACATAATTATATTAAATAAAAGACAATATATCAATAGAATGTATAATTAAAAAGTGGAAAACAATTTATGTTTATGAACGATCGTTTTTATTAGAAACACTTTTCTTTAGAGCCAACATAATTTAAGCATTTAGTTAATATCTAATAAAGTAATATTGTCATTGCTAACATTAGATATGTTTAATAAAAACGTTGAATAAATGCATTTAATGAGATTGAACTTCCTTAGTATCTTTCGTTACTTAATTAAATGACTGGTTTGATAAACATATTAAAAATAATATCTTTACTTAAATATAATTATTTGTATCTATCTTTTTGATTTGAACTAAAAAGTTATTAATTAAAATTATGTAACTATGTTAAACTTTATTTAGTACACTGGTAATAAATTATTACATTAGTTTTACAGACAAACGTCACCTCCGCAGCCTCTATTTATTTCGATTGATTAGATATTTTGATTGGTTATAAGTAATTTATAATCAATTTGCGACTATTTTAGTCAGGCAAGATTAATATTGTAAGTTTTTCATTCAAAAATCATTACACATGACGATTTCAAAGCAGACAAACACATCATACTAAATACTATATTGGCTAGTATAACACCTTGTACTCGATTTAATAAAAAGCAAATGATACATTTTGATAACTAGGCAATAATAAGCATTTCAGTGAAAGTTTTTGTAACATAATATAAATTAAATAACGACAAATTAATAGGAATGGAATACCGACTCACTCTAACGTGCATTAGAATAAATATTGGGTTTTAACCAGCAATACCAATGTACTAAAAATGCAAGCAAATACAGTGCTCCAAAAAAAGTATAAACAATGCAGTAATTGAACCACAAATAAGGATCACATTAGGATTTGACTGATTCAATTCGCATCTTTACTATTTAGTCATCATCAACACGTCTGCTACTGCGCACCAAAATTGTATAAAAATCGCGCGCATTGCAGCCACCATATAAAAACGTGCCTTTTGTAGCTGTGTACAGAGATATCGCTGGATTTCACAAATGGATACTAATACCACAGTGTACCTACTTACTACATACAGTGGGTCAACGCACATACATTTGACAGGTCCTATGAAATGTCAAAATTATGTAGGGGCGGAGGTTATGTCCCAAGTATGCAGTATGGCTACTCGGGACATAACCTCCGCCCCTTCACCCCCACGATTGCTCTGCGACAATGTTCTATGTTGACCGACCGACTGTAAGGAGTAAGATATAGGTAGACTGTGCTAATACCTAGTTATCAGATATACTATAATTTGCTGCACTAATCAGATCACTAATTTTGCACTTATCAGTTATATTTGTACAGTCTGTTGATCAATATGGACTGGTAAGTCTACCTGGAGGTCTTGGGCACTGGACGCGGAATCTTGCGGACGATGCCTTCCTGTTGGTACTCCAGGTTGCAAGGCTTCAGCAACTCTTGACCACCTTGATGGAGCCATTTGTTGCACACTGCAATATTGTGAGTAGAAATTACTTTTGTTTTCGACATTTTTTTATAAGACATACAAGGTTAGTCGGAAAGGGGGCACTAATCCGTGGGTCACTTAAAGTATCACTGATGACTGTTTGAACGCATTAAAATTACAAAATTCAATAATATTTATTTCCATAAAAATTCATTTTGTTTTAGGATTTTCATAAATTCGTTGTCCCTACTTTAGACACGAATTCAAAAAATGGAGCTTCTAATCCATGACCCCAAATATGACTTGAAATGTAAACACAGCTGATTATAGCTGAGGATATAGATTTTAGCGTATTTTTTTGAGATTTTTGAACAGCTATTTCTCTTAAACTTTTGGGAAAAGTTGTATAATAAAAGTTATTCATTATAATATAATAATAATATTATTATGGGTACTTCAACACCCTTTCGAATTAGTAGCTCCTTTCCGACTAAACTTGTATAGAATACAGGATAATAAATATTTTAGATTGTGGTTGATGTTAAATGGTTCCAAACAATAATGATTACTATTTTGCCATTGCAGTAAAGGCAACCTATACCTTCGTATACATACATAATCAGCCCATTACTGTCCCACTGTTGGGCATGGGCCTCTTTTCAGAATGAGAAGGGCTTAGAGGCTTTAGTCCACCACGTTGGCTCGGTGCTGGTGGGCCTACACAAACCATTAAGAACTTTTTCGAGCCCTCTCAAGCTTCCTCACCATGTTTTCCTTTACCGTAAACACAAGCGACAATCAAATTCTGATCTGCACATGAATTCGAAAATCAGAGGTGCGGACCGGGATCGAATTCAGACCGTCCTGCATGGAAGGCTAGCGTTCAACCGCTAGGTTATCACTGCTTTCACCTGTGTTCGCGTGCCTTTATTTGATATTTTTTGTACAGGCAAGGTCAAGTTCAGCTGGCCTAAGTTTTAATGACTACACTCGGATCTCCGCAGCAAACTCGGCGGTGTAAGTTCAACCAGAAGGCCGAAGCGCGCTGCACCGGAAACATGTTCAGACCTAGCTCCGTGGAAACCGAGGCACTGCCTTGTACGACAGGCATCTAGATTAGTGTAAGCCACGTGTAACATAATAAACGCAAATCCTGAAAGTAGTTTGTGAAGAATCGGCAACTGAATCGATTACAGCCATTTTTGTTTTATTTTTGAATATTTTTTCTAAAACGTGCTTTTTCAGATCAGTGCTTTAATTTAGATACAGAAAATTGAGCCTTATGTCTATGCCATAAGACTGAATTTGAAATGCTGTTAACAATGAGAAGTAATACTATTTTCTTAAATAAACAAAATGAAAGCACATATAAGTCAAATTTCAGTGTAGGTATTATGATTATAATTGACTATTCTAATTGGGGTGTTTGCGTGTTTGCGTTATTCATGTTACACGTTGCAGTTACTAACCCTAGTTGGATCCGTGCAGGACAAGGCAGGCAGCGTGGCTCTTGGCAAGGTGCCTCACCTCACCAGAGAAGCAGCTCCGTGAACACGCTGTATGACCTTGACCTGCATTACCAGTGTAGTATGTACTAACCCCACTTGGAGCCCTGCAGCACGGGGCAGGCGGCGTGCCTCGTGGCGAGGTCTCCCTCGCCGGAGGGGTGCAGGTTCAACCAGAAGGCCGCCGCACGCTTCTCCGGAAACACGCTCAAACCTAGCTCCGTAAACACTGTGGCACCGCCTTGCGCTACGTCCGACATCTAGACAAAAATAATTTATGAGTTAAGAATGTAACGAATAATTTCAGGATAAATAATAGGAGCAAAATATTATACAGTGTGTCCCTGCATAATGTGCATAAACGAAAATGGGTGGGACGAGTACACAATTTATCGACAAAAACAAAGGAAAGGGAAAAAATAAGAAACGTTACACTTGATGATTGTTTTTAAGAGTTGTTTTTATTTGCCATGCAATATCATTTTTTAGGCATCCTTTTTGTTTTTATTTAAACGAAATACACACAATTAATAAAAAGTTACAATTTTTTATAATAAATAAGCGTTTTTTTTTGTCGATAAATTGTTGTTTAGTTTCACCCATTTTTTTTGTCCACGTTATCCAGGAACAGACAGTAAGTTACCTAATAAAAAATGTTTGTCTAAAGAGCTTAATTCACTAGCAAACTAAATTGCGCAAGTTGACTTCTACAGGCGACCTTTCCTGTGGATACACCCGCAGCAAGTCGACTTCTAGAAGTTTTACGAACTAAGCAAGCACGTGCTTCAACAATTTACGCAATTTAACTTGCTAGATATTCTTTTACTAGGCATAAAGTTTTAAAACAAGTGTAGCTGCAATATTATAATAAAGGTTTGAAGACTTTGTAACAAATGTAGGAAATAAATGAGTTTTTGATTACAACTGTTTATTATTTTAATACTAACATAGAAGAGCACCGTTGCTATTCTGTTGCCGCCTGATTTGGTGAATGCATTCTCCCGTTTCTGTAAACAAATACATGATTTTAATAACAGTCATAAGTAATAGGAACAACAAATAATTGATATAAGTAAATAAATGAATACAATCATAATGCTGTTTTATTAGAAATTTATTTTGCTTTTTACAAATCAGTATTTTTATTGAGATAAAGAAAATTGAGCCGTATACGAAAGAACTTAAGACTGAATTTTAAATGTAGTTAACAATGAAAAAGTAATACTAATTTCTTATTTAAACAAATAAAACAAAAAATCCAGTGTATTACCACAGTGTACGGTCAGCATCAAAAGTAGCTGAACATTAGTTTTTAAACTTGGCATTAATTAGAAAACGAATTGTTTTAAAACAAAAAGTTTAATAGATACCTAGAGCTGTTAGATATAGCTCTAAGTATGCCTTAATTATTTTGCTTCCTATCAATTAGTTATCTAATTAATGTAAAGTTTAAAAACTCAAATGTTCAGCTACTTTTGATGCTGACCGTACCTACTTACTACATACAGTGAGTCAACGCAACGCCCATACATTTGAAAAATGAAATTCACAGGTCCTATGAAATGTCAAAATTATGTAGGGGCGGAGGTTATGTCCCAAGTATGCAGTATGGCTACTCGGGACATTACCTCCGCTCCTTCACCCCGCAACCCCCCGCACGACTGCTCTGCGACAATGTTCTACGTCACAGATCATTTATAATACTACGTACAGATACCCAATCCCATACAAAGAAATGACACCTCCCTAAGTCTGGCTATTGATCTGGCTATTTTTCTTCCTACATTTTTTTAACAGATGGCAGCATCAGCGACTCGCTAATTGCCAGAGGCTGTAGTTTTACAACGCCATCTAACAGCCTGCCTGGATATTACCTGGCATCGATGCTAGGTGGCATTGATACTACTAGATGGCGTTGATACGATAGTTTCTCTAGGTACCTACATATACATCACCCGTGCGCTCAAGGACAAATAATAACAATAGGCACAAAAAAAGTTATCTCGAGTTGGTGGAATAGTTTTTGAAGTTAAAACATCTTTAGGGGCCATCCATAAATTACGACACACGTTAAGAGGAGGGAGGGGGTCGATGAAGTGTGACATTGTGTGACAAGGGGAGAAGGGGTCCTAAATTTCGTGACGTCACATTTCAAAATCTAATATATCTAAGAATTAAATGGAAATAAAACTAATGTTTGATTTGCTGTTTTAATTTAATAATTTCTAGATGTAAAATTGCAAAATATGTTACGTCACGTTCTACGTGTATGCGCTGCACATTTATTTAGCAAAAACCGTACATTAGTCCGCGAAATTCCAAATTTGAATATGAAAATATTGAGTTTTTGAGGTCCTTATGAAACAGAGAAAAGTCGACAAAAACATATTAATAAAAATCTTTGCACTAGATTTCAACGAAAGATTTTTAGATTTTCCTTGAAATGAAACAACTAAACGTAAATTGAACTTATTTAGGTGTTGTGGAGTGATAACCTGGCAAATTGAGTAAAACGCCATCTACTTTAAAGAGATCTAAACAAAATGACTGACAATGGCTACTTTTAACTACTTTATCATTCGATGGGTTCGAATTGAACTATAAGACTTCATTTATCTTTTTTGTTGAAAATACGTGATTTGTGTGTGTAATTACATAAATCAAGATTAAGCAAGGATGTTTTGATTTTTAGTACTTCTTACTTCAACCAAAATCTGCCGTTTAACACTTTTTAGTGATTGTTAATTTCATAATTGTAACCCAGGCTACCATCTATGAACTTTTTAGTAAGACTAATTATAATTTGTTCGAGTTGAGACCCCATGTCTACGTTGACCGACTGTAAGGAGTAAGATATATGTAGGTAGGTAGACTGTGATATTATTATGATTAAAACTGAATATTCTAATTGGGGTGTTTGAGTGGTTCCCATGTACATGTTGTATTTAGATTGCCACTATTGGATTGGTCTAGTAGTCGCAAGCACATTACAAAATGACAATCCGCAAACAAACTGAGGACAGTCACTAGCTAGATGTACGGACGATCTGAAAATCAGTTCGTCGAAAACCTAGAGCCCTATTTAAGCATAGGCTACATATGCTGAAATCTAGGGGAATACAAAAAAAACTGTGTAAAATTACAGTGTAATGTTATTTTCACATTTATTTTGTGCTTCTTTCCGTTATCATGTTATTTACTTTAGGTAATCCTAATTCCTTTCAATGTTACTACCACATCAATACCCCTACCACCTACCACCCGTCACGCAAAATACGCGCTCAGACGTGGAGTTGCGGACACCAGCCCGTTATACCAATACCCCCCTAAGTAGGGTCAACACCCCAAGTTATCCTAGGGGTTTACAGATCCTAAATGCGGTTCTGCAGAGAGAGACCGAGTATTGTGGTAGAATTAAAGAGAGGCCTATGTCTAGTAATAGATAGACTGCAGTTGTGGTGTGTGATCGTATAACGGGGTTGCGAAATGCGCGCAATGGGCACGGCGCGTCACGAAGTCATGCTGACTTGCTAAGAACTTCAAATTATAGTATTTAAGCTACACTGACTACTTTCCTCAAAATAACCCTAGTGAAATCAAAGTGCAGTTCATGTTTTTCTATCCCGCAGTAAATTGCAATTCTTCAGCAGTCTCCATCCGGAAGATCGCCGGAGTATATGCCCAATAGCTTCTAACTCGGTGACACGAAGCCACGCCGATACACTGCTGCGATAGTGTGCGGGTACTATCTCACTAGTATTAAACTGGATCACAGTGCAGTGGAAGCCTAAGAAATAAGCTTCAACTTACCCTAGCAAAATCATAGTGAGGTTCATAATGTCCTCCTATTCCGTAGTTGACGACCTGCAGTTCCTCAGCTGTGTCCATGCTGAGGCCGGTCATGTGTGAGACTCTTCGGGAGATGCGCGCGATGGCCTCTGACTCGGTGTCACGAAGCCACGATGACTTACTGATGCGGTAGTTAGCGGGAACCAGTTCGCCGGTTTTCGGGTCGTGGACTACGGCGCGTTTGAACTGTACGGAAATATTAAAATGTTAATTTAACTATAATCAGTAGGGTTCATCGATGTAGTTGTGGGTTTGATTATAAGGTATAACTACTACTTATGGCAAGACAAAAGAAAATAAACAGACAAGCATTCTTCTTTTTTGGCATTATCTGGGCTGGGCCCATATCTATTATTCTCTATGACATTAAATAAATACACGCAACTGCGTTACAATTATATCTTTGCAGATTACAGAGCGCTGCTTCCAAATGCCTTTTATCAAAAAATATGTCAAATTCTGTACATTCAAAATTTATGTGCAAATTTTTCGATTGCACATTCGGATGATATATGACACGCGGCCGTGTTATTCGCGTATTAGAAAGAAAAACATTTATTTACGTCTTGAGGTGACGCACATAACAATCAAATAATAACAAAAAATAAAAACCAAACGAAAAAAATAAAAATCCAAAAATATGCGTCACATTACATTTTGATGTGTCATCGTGAATAAGGGCCCTGGTGTATAAACGAATATATCAATTATCATTATTCGATATTTTTGAAATAAAATATTGTTGGTTTGTTCAACTCACTCTTGGCTGAGCCATCTTTTTGATCTTCTCAATCTCTCCATCACTCAACACATCGTGGAACACCACTACATCGGGGTCGAGGTACTTCATTTCCATCTTGATAGGCGCTAGGCGAAGGAACGGATGGTTCTCCGTGAGATAACGACATGTCAACCTGTGGATAAAATAACGAATAGATACAATGCAAATGCATGCAAACGAGTCAACAAAATGTTGAGGCCACTCACCTCTATTGCGTACTAATAATATAGGAGATATTAAGACTTTATTACACTGGCTCATCGCATGACTCCGTTTGCGTTAAATTGGGATAAATCTATACTATAATATAATATTATAAAGAGGTAAAAGATTGTGTGTATGTAGGCGGTAATCTCCAAAACTACTCATCCGATTTCAAAAATGATTTCACCAATATGAAGCTACGTTATCCCTGAGTGCTATAGGCTATATTTTATTATAAAATTAGTGATTCGTAAGAAAATTACAATAATGTAACCCAAGGTATCAAAAATTTGCTTATAAAAGTTATTATTTGGCGTGCGCTGCGAACGAAACGGCTGCACCGATTTTGATGAAATTTGGTATGAAGATAGCTCGATCCCTGCATGGGGAAGGACAAAGGCTATTTTTTAATCCGCGACTTCGTCTGCATCCGCAATAACCGACATTCACGCGGACGAAGTCGCGGGCAAAAGCTAGTAATTTATATAATCTTTCGCGACATCACCCTCACCCACACATTATTAACCCATTTTATACTAATTCATGTTTCATAGAGATACCTAATTCACACTCGCTTATTTTGATAGTTTGGATTGTATAGGTTGTTTTTTTTTAATCATGCATTATTTTATATTTTTATATTTTGGATACACAATATTGAAATAAATAAATAATTTAACACATTTTATGACGGCTACTCCTTACTTCCATGCAGTCATATAGCAGAAACTAGTTTTAATAGATTCTAACTTTGCGTGGGACGATGACTATTTAATACAGAGTTACATCATTTTGCCTTAGATTAGAACAAATTAATATGATAATTTTATTTACTCCACTCTGCTACTATCATGTGAATTTCCACGAAAGATCGTAGTAAAGAACGAATGAGGCGACAATTATTTCATTAAACGTAAAGCTCGCTTTACCTAAGCTCAAAAAAACTTTTAACACACTACTAAAGTTTCTAATAATATAAATATAATTTAATCGTGATTCGAAAGACACGTGGCGCCATCTATAAACGTTATTGTTGTTTTCCTCGGGAACAGTAATTTATTTTTTTCGGGATGAAGGTCTTAGGTTATGTCCGTTTTTGTACACCTGACAACGTATATGCAAAATTTCAGGATGATCGGTTCAGTGGTTTAGTTAGGCGTGAAAAGGTAACAAACAAACAAACTTACTTTCGCATTTATAATATTAAGTTAGGATTAGGATAGGATAACTACGGACCTATAACCGAGGTTCCCGCTCGCATGACATACCTACGGGGTATTAAGGTGCTCGAAACACAAGGCACGGGTACATTATTAACTAGTGAGTAGAACTTATCCCGTGGTTAACTGGTTACTCCTGGTTACTACTAGTTGCTATAGTTCGCGGATGACAGTATTAAATTCCATGTCTAAAATCCCATTTTACCAACGTCTGATATGTATTATCTGAGGAAATAATTTCACGTTTTAAGAGCTTTTGTGTAGAAATTCTGTCAAATCATCTAACTTATTCCTCACATAAATGTTATCCGACATTGTTAAAATCGGCCCTGAGCGAGTTCGTCGCAACACTAATACAAAATGCGAAAGTGCTGGGATTAATCAGGTCATCTCCATTTTACATACATTTAACATACAGGATATGCCATAACTCTCATGTACACACGGCTACACATCAAGCTATACAAATCCAGTTTACACTGACCTCTCATTGTAAGGAAATCCTATACAATGCGAGATCAGCTTATACTGGAAATGTATAGCTTGATCTGTAGCCGTGTGTACATAGCGATCGTATTCGCTGAGAAATCGGAGATTTTGGAAATATATTGGCGGGATTAGTGTCTCGGTACATGACTCATGAAATGACATTCAGTTTGGAGCGTTTTAATATCGAATTTCGACTAACATTTAGGATCGTGAATGTTCCTGTGAATATATCAAAAGGTGATTCAATATTAAAGGCGATGAATCATTAGGAATGTACATTTATGGCAAGAAGTTACACTGATTTAGGTATAAGATTATATTCGATTTCAAATAACACTACACAAAAGTTGCCCACCCCAGCACGAACATCTTTTGAAGAATTTCTTCAAAACAGACTTTTAGCTCATTGTGATTGATCATCAATAGTACATTGTTACCCTAGGGGTGATAGCGAGGGCGCAAATAGTTCGAGGGACTAAATAAGTGTTTAACCCGAGGTAAACACTGTGCTTTACATTACGAATATTTAGATTGCCGCATTCCGGCCTTTTTTTTTTACTATTAGCAGCCTATTTACTGTCCCACTGCTGAGCAAAGGCCTCCCCTTTTGTCTTCCAAACATCTCTATTTTGTGCCGTTTCTGACCATGCTAGCCAAGCAAACACGTCTAGATCGTCACGCCCACCTACGCCGAGGTCGACCTCGGCGGCGATATCCTCCTTCAGGCGTCCAGAAAATAACTGTCTTTGCCCACCTGTCCGGGTGCATTCGAGCGACATGACCGGCCCACTCCCACTTTCGCTTGGCTGTTTTTTATCCAACATGTGTTACTTGCGTTATGGAGCGCAGGGTGGTGTTTCTAACACGATCGGTTAGTTTAATACCCCGTACACTACGCTCCATTGCTCGTTGGCAAATCTTGAGTTTGGACTTTTATTCTTCAGTCAGTGACCAAGTTTGAGCACCGTAGGTTAGAACGGGCACGATGCACATATCGATGAGTTTACGCTTTAGGGTTATCGGAAGGTTTCCCTTCATGTGTGTCCCTTTCCCGCCTATTTTGTTTTTTTTTTCTGTGGCCGGCCAGCTATTCTGCCATTATTTTTCATTTTCATCATTGAAAAAATGGTGAATATTTTGCCCAAATCTATGTTATTTTAAAGAAATAGTTGAAACTAAATTATAATCAAGTCATTTAAAGAAAATATTCTTTAATTAACACTTAACTCTAAGTTATTACAATTTTACATCGCGCTGTAGGTAATTGAGTGGCTGTATAGAAAGTTGGAACATGGTTCAATAGAAATGTGAAAATAGAACTAATTTTTTTTATAATTTGATAGCTGTCAGTTGAAAACGATTCTCCCTAAGGCTGAAAAGTATTACTTCCAACCCGCTCCTCAGGCAACTTCAGACCTACTTTCCGAGTATGAGTAATGAAAAAATATATTCACCTCTTAGTGATCGTGGAAGGTACGTCCTTTTCACCACGACACAGCGACTCGTAGACTTTCCTCTCCTTAGCATAGCCAGTCAGCTCGACCGGTTTGTCCTCGGGCTGCTCTGTGCCCGTTTCCTGTTGGTGAATCAATAATATTTCATAGTCTATTTAGACTAATTTAAATTCTGTACCTACTGTTTTAGGAATGTGTTTTAATAATATACTTAATTTACATGTTTGGTTTGATTTGAGTCAATTCTGCTTGAAAATAAACATCACATAGGAAACGCCAGAGTTAGGGTACAAAATTGAAATATTTATAAATGATGATGCGTAAATTAAATATTCTGATGGCATTTTCAAGTAAAATATGCTAAAAAGTCAGATCTGGTGCAACGTATTGTACGTTGCACCAGATCTGACTTTTGGTAATTTTAGTAGCTTTTTTTAGTTAGATAATATAGCAGATTTTCCAAACGTTTTTAAAACTTTTTGGTACCTTTACTAACCTAATGTATTTTATTTAGGTACACTAAGGCCTCGTTCTTAGAGACGCGGGATCCGCCGCGTACTGTCATACATACAACTACTACTCCAAACATACTTGTGGAAAAACGCGACTCCTTAAACGCTCTAATCTAATACATCATCTTAAATATGTTTAAAGATCCGCTTCACGCCCACATCACGATCCGCGCTAAGTTCCGCAACTCCATAAACGAGGCCTTAGAGCGTTTATGGAGACGCGTTTTCCTCGCGTAATATTTGAGTTATAGTTGTAACTTTGTAAGTACGCGTGTGAGGTATAAGACGTTTAAAAAGATAAAGGCGTCAACAGACCAATAAAATTATAAGGAAAAATGCTTATTTATATTCAAACGATTATTGATCCATATTGAATAATCTCTATTACTTTTCTGACAAAGTTTGATGACCTTTATAATAATATTAAATATTCTGTTATTATGTCTTCACATTAATAAAACAGAAACCGATAGAATTGACATCAGGACTTGAAAACGTTTGAGTTTTAAGTTATAAATTTTGTTTATGTTTTTAGGGTGCTGTACCCAAAGTGTAAAACGGGACCCTATTACTAAGACTCCGCTGTCCGTCTGTCTGCCTGTCCGTCTGTCACCAGGCCGTCTGTCTCATGAACCGTGATAGTTAGACAGTTGAAATTTTCACAGATGATGTATTTCTGTTGCCGCTATAACAACAAATACTAAAAAACAGAATAAAATAAATATAGGGGGCTCCCAAACAACAAACGTGATTTTTTTGCCGTTTTTATAGATAATGGTACGGAATCCTTCGTGCGCGAGTCCGGTTTTATTAATATTTACCTACTATTGTGGGTACGTGTGTATATCACAGTAGACGGGTATGCTGCCGTACGTATACGTCACCCACAGGAAGCGATTAAGTGGTCTAATCTTAGCTAGGGACCCCAGGGTATAATAATATACAAGGTGTAACAAAATAAACCAAAACCCAGAAAGTACTTTCTTTACAATCGACTACTTATTTGATTAATTTTAATATTTATCTAGATGCGGTATAATACTTATCAATACTAATAATTTAACAAATTATTGTAAAGTGCATTTAACGTGTTCCGCCCAAGTGTACCGAAAACAGTACGGCCGCCATTGTTATCTATTGTGTCTATAATTACAGTACTACACAGGTTAAGTTAAATTTTTACTTTTGTATTGTGCTTTAAACTTGTATAATAAAAATATCAAATATCATATACGCTTCCCACGTACAAATTCACACTAGCGTACCATGTCACGTATGCACTATCACACACAAATCACGTGCAGTATCATCCAGATTGCGAAACATATTCGGACTGCTAAAAAATTGATACAAAGACCATGCTGACGCAACTAGAGGGGGCATAATTGTCCCCCAGCAGTGGGCCTGTGAGTTGATTGATAGACTGAATTGATTGATTGCTGTTAAACCTTGGTCTTGCTAGGCTCGAGCTTTTACAGCGAACAGTAGTAGCTTTTATAATCTGACGCTCACATTGATACGAAATTATTACCCAATGCGAGCATGACGTTTTTGCCTTTGATGATTGTAATTGTTCATAGACCGTAAATAAAATTAAAAAACCCGCGTCCTTGACGGTGAGAGTGCCATCACTGCGCCATTTATGTCAAATGACAAACAAAGATAATCTATTTGTGGTATATGGTAATATACAGGCTGTCCTCATACCATACAATAAAAGTTTATGACTTTACAGTTTTTTTTAATTATACAAGGTGTAAACGAATTCGTGTAATTCCTTCAAACCACATGATCTAGTAATGGTATAGATTACGCACGGGATTTAGATTGGTTAAAAATAAACTTTTACTGTTCCCAAATATTTTTTTTATGTTATAGAAAATTTCGATGCCATGCATTATAACGGCACTGCACGGCGACGCAGCTAATGGGCACGACTGGCACGATATCGCTCCACGCAGTTAACTTGGGACGCTAAAATTACTCAGATACTGAATACCATGGTTCATTTTTTGAAAACTTTTTTTTGTTGATTCTTATAAAAACCTATGCGAGGTCAATCAGTGTCACCAGTAGATCACGCGGTTTGAAGGAATTACTTACACGAATTCGTTTACAGCCAGTATAGCTTAAAAAAAATGCTTTTTATAGTTGAATTTATGAGGTAACATTTTATTCATAGTAACTTTAAAACTCAAAAACGATTTAACTTTTTTTTTCTTTTCTGTCATGTGTTTCCGGGTTCCCTATCATTTGTTTCCGGATTGAAGTTGAATTTCGGGACAGCCCTGTAAATATCACGAGTATGTAATGTAACGTACCCCTCGTCGTTCCTTCCTGAGCCTCGTCTCCTCTTCAGCGATGCTTTTCTGGTAGTGTGGCACGTTGCCTTTGCCACGTACATGTTTGGGATCTACAGCCAATAGCTTGTGTGTCCATTCCAGAGCGCTTCTTGTGTCGCCTGTAAATATTCATCATTACAATGACCGTACCAGCCCGTAAACATACATGACCAATGACCGCTACAATGATTGTTCAAAGGGGTCAGGATGGCGGATAGGTGAAACCAATGTTTTTTTTTTAGAAATAAGGCACTCTATGGGTAGAAGCAGAGACGCTGTTCCCCGTCCTCTTGAAATAATTCTTTAGTTCCATTTTAAGACACCCAGGTTGTTGAGTAAAAAAGGTTAATTCGTCGTAGTTTAAGTCGTATACGAACTTGAGAGTATTTTGAAATTATCTTTCAGTATTTGTTACTAACAGTATCGAAAATAAAAATAAATACTAACCAAGCAAGTAATAAGAGAAGCCGATGTACTCCAAGATATCGACCTCAGTGAAGGGGTACAGAACATTTTCCTCCTTAAACTTGCGTAACGCCTCCAACATCCATGCGCGTGCGTTCGTGAAATCTTTCTCGTTGTACAATGCGCGCCCTAGCTCGTAACAATCGCCAGCACTCATAGGAGTACTGGAAATAACAAATAACATTAAAGTTAATATAATTTTCAATAGGTAAAAATTCGTCTTTACTAAAATATCACACACATTTACACATATATTTTCTGTGCACAAAACTAGACTGCTATGATAAGACTCCACTTTTAACAAGCTTACAGCCAGTTCCTGAGTTGATAAATCTACGATGAACAGAACTTAAGTAACATTTGTGCATGGATTTGTTCTAAATCTACGCTCAAATGATACTTAACAGCGGTTACGCACTACATTCGTTCCGAATCCGTGAAAATACGTTCCGAAGTAGCCATAGAACTATTTGTATGGTAACTTACGCACTACATCCGGCATCCGTCATCCGATTTCTATCCGTCATCCGTGAGTTTCTAATTCGGAAAAACAATTGACGGATCGAAGTAGCCGTAGTACTGACATTTTGTTTTTTTTAAATGTCGCAGCATTATGCTGAGATAGGAGCCTTTTTTGGCCTCGTGCAGGTAGTTTTTATTTTTTTATTGTTTTTTCGTTTTTATAAATTATTTTTGTAACTGCCTGTGTAAGTCCAAAATAAATATTTTTTCTTCTTCTTCTTCTACTGAATTGTTTGAATTTGAATCAGAGATCGGAATAGTGCGTAAGTAACATTCGAATTCGGTCCGAGATTTTTACTCTAGATCGGTATTTTCACGGATTCGGATCGGATGCAGTGCGTAAAGCAATATCCGAATTCGGTCCGAGTTTTTTTATATCCGTATTTTCACGGATTCGGATCGGATGCAGTGCGTAATCGCTCTAAGACATGCTGATCTTAGAATTTTCAACTCAGAAACCGGTTGTTAGATGCAATTTAAAAACTGAAGTACCTATCCTCTTCCTACGTCTATTCAAATCAAAACAATACAATAAATAGAACTAAAGTCAATAAGCTCGTAGACGAGCTTATACCTATATCTAAAAATTCAAAATCACTCATTACTCATGTTGACAGCCAAACCATGTCTAAAGATACGCTAAACTATTACTTAACATTTATGCTATAACGTATTATGCAAACACAAATGATTCCTAGTCGTAAAAACTTAGTAATTGTATCGGCCATACTCGTCGCTGCTAAAGCACTAATTTTACGCTTCACGCTAAACAAGACGTAATTGTATATTCGTGACACTAAGCACATATTAAAGATAGTAAAACTAAAAACATGTAGATAGTTAACCATTTAACTAATGACACGGTTTAAAAATATAAATGGTAATTATACCTACCAGGGTAGACAACGAATTGTATAAAAAAACTTATTTTTTTTATACGATTGATTGACAGTGTAACAGTGTAAAGGAACCCACTTGGATATTCTTATCTAACCTTTGTTAAATGACCTTTATACGTGTAAAATATTATTTTCTTTATAAATATTATATTACAGCATATTAAGTTTTTTTATAAGAAAGAGCTTAAAATGACTAACCCCATTAATCAGCTTTAGTTCGCAATAAGCTGGGCAGTTTTAGACGGACTGATTTTCATACAAAAAATGGCTGTAGTTTTGTAAGGAAATTAGTTGTTATAAATTACCTATAAGCGACGCCGTTGAGCATCCCTTCAGAAAGGTCCTTCACATCCAGGTGGTAGGTCTCCTGAAGCCGGGTGAGCGCCTGAGCGGCCCCCGTTAGGTCCTCCAAAGCGGGGTACTTTACATCTTCGTGGTTCATTGTTATATTCTTTATGTATTCTGTAATAAATTTTGAAAACTGATTATCATACTCTCAAAATCGATGAACAGAGAATAATTCCTAAATAGCAGTTAACCAAGCAAGAACACTATCTAAAGATTACAACAGTTCATTGACGCCTATCAACACTACAATAAGCCTATTACATTTTGTGGGAACTAATAACACCTAAATCCTGATTAATTTCATAGTTCTCAGATCATTGGCAAAACACATAATTTTTTAATGGTGTTGCGACAATGTCGTCAAGTTCTTTGGCAGGACAATTCAAGCTTAATCAACTCTAGTGATACATTGCCCGATTCTCGTGATCGCGAGAATGCCATTGTTTTTTTAATAAACGGCGGCATGTCATTATGAGCCTATTGTCTTTTTATTATGACCCTGTGGCGCTAATTAACACAATTATGTAAGTACATTATGCTTTTCCCGGAGCCTTCATTAATTAGATTTATCTTTAGACTCCCAGGAAATAAAAAACGATTACTACACAAGTTTAGTTTTAGTATACACTAAACCTGAGACTAGTTTGTTCAGAATCACCAGGAGAATCGATTGACATAGTTTTTACACCACATTATATTTCGCTTTTTTTTTTCATAAATTTTAACTCTCTTTTAATAGGTTTCTACGCATAATAGTGGACGGGAATAGACACCTTGAGGCTTGAGACGGTCCGCTCGGTCAGTTTCCGCGTATTAGACAACCCCTGCATAGCATATCTCAGGCATTTCAAACTTTACTAGGGAGCTTAACGCGACATAAACTACGGTGTACTTTTGGAGATTTATTAAAAAAAAACACATATTCAGGCAGTTCTGATGAAAATCTTGTTGGGGTGTCTCGGTTTTTGTATATACTAAAAATAACGTTGTATACTGTATTCATAATCTTGTAGCAACAGTGATGTTACAATTGAAGAAACTAAGTTCACGGGTCGTTAATAAAGATTTTTGCCAATAAAACTTCTCGTATATCATCTAATTGAACCAGATCAAATCAATGAAGGCGCTATTAAATATTTTTATCACGATCTGCATCATTTAAATTTTCGTTTCGTTTCGATTTCTATTTCCGTATCGAGAAATCGAGATAGAAAATCAGGGTAGTGTGAAGCCTATTGCAGTTATTGATCAGCGTTTGTTTATACAGGGTGTAAACGAATTCGTGTAATTCCTTAAACATAATCTATTCTTGTATAGATTAACCATGTACGGGATGTAGATTGATTAAAAATAAATATAAAAATCTTTTTTCTGCTGTATGGTTAGTGATCGTATCTAAACCATCTAATAAGGTTTCAATCAAAAAATTATATTGCAAAATATTTATTTTTATTGATAGAACATTTCGATGCCACGCAAAAATGAATGAAAGCACAGCGACACAGTTGGCAGGCACGACTAGCGCGATATCGCTCCGTGCAGACAGTTAACTCGAGGCGCTAAAATGACTTACAAACAGAAAACTAGGTATTATTTTTGCAAAACTCTTTTTTCTGAATCTGAAAAAAAAAGTTTTTGGTCAATCTGTGTCACCAGTAGATCACGCGGCTTGAAGGAATTACACGAATTAGTTCACACCCTGTATATGTGCTTTATGTGTGCTAGGTATACCACGAAGCAAATATTTGCTTCGTGAGGTATAGGTACCTACCATGCACAATGCATCGTAAAATTTCTATGTACTTAGTGCCTTCATTGCAATAGTAGGTACGATTAATAAGTAAGGCTGAAGGTTTTGAAAATAAGCCACAAATAAAAAATAAACTTTAAAAAAAGTAAAAACCGACTTCAAAGAAATACTAAAAGGAGTAAAATAATTACCATAATATAAAATTAACAGTTTCAGAAGTCGGTGGCTTCTATTTGCTTCAGTGTAGAGTTGCACCGACTTCTGAAACTGTTAATTTTATATTATGGTAATTATTTTACTCCTTTTAGTATTTCTTTGAAGTCGGTTTTTACTTTTTTTAAAGTTTATTTTTTATTGAATACGTTTTAGTGTCATAATTTTAACCCCTCCTTCATCACCCTTATTTTTGGCTTTGACGTAGTCGGGCATAAAAAGTCCTTTCAAATGATACCTTACACGATATAATGAAAACATTCCAAAGGGGGGGAGGGGGGGACAAGCACCCCCTCCTCTTTTCAAGTAGTCAGTTCCCAACAACAAATATAAACAAAGCAATATTAGTAATTTGAGAATTTTGCTTTGATCCGATGAGGAGTTCCGTTCCATATCTCTGAAGTTCATGGTCTAATCATAACAAAATTTAAATGGGACCAATCGGAAAGTATACCCTTTCGAACAAAACAAGAATTTTTCAAATCGGTTCATAAATGACGGAGATATGAGGTAACAAACATAAAAAAAAAAAAAATTACAACCGAATTGAGAACCTCCTCCTTTTTGAAGTCGGTTAAAAAGATTTTATTTTACACATGATAAAAACGATCCTTTTACGGTATCGGACCACCTAACTTGGGATTAATTAACACAAAGTATTTTACCTGTTCCTATCTTAATACTATCTTCTATATGGTCAAGATCGGTCGTCAGTCTTTTAATAAGAGTGAAAGCATTGATTGGATTTCCCAAGTAGTTGGGAATATCTTCCATCGCCTTCTCATGTTCCTTCTTGTAGAGATTCAAATGCCTAGAAATAAAAATAAAACATTCTACCTAATTCTTTCATCCAAGCAATTTCTACAAAGCTTATTTTAATTCTTACCTCTTTAGGGTCGAAAGTCTTGTCTCTTCCTTATTAATATAAAAATCTAAATCGTCTATTATCCGCTTGTGTGTTTCTAGCAAATGTTCTACTTCTGCTATCGCTGTGAATAATTCCGCCCGCGTCCGCATGCACAGATCGAATAACAGTGCGAAACATATTACGTGCAGCATGTTCAAATTAGGAACCATTTTCATGACTTGACAAACCTAGAATAAGAAATACCCATTAAATAAATTCCGGAGAAATGTCACAACAAGTCTGTTTCTTCGTAAGTAATAATAGTTATTAATATTCGACCGTTAGTCAGAATTTCATTATAGCTCCTTGTAACTTGTTTATAAGAAAAAGTTAAAAAAATAAAACGTGTAGGTATAAGTAAAATATAAGGATTTACTATACAGACATGTGAATCTGAAGCAACAGTCTGTTTCTTCGTAAGTAATAATGGTTATTAATATTCGACCGTTAGTCAGAATTTCATTATAGCTCCTTGTAACTTGTTTTTAAGAAAAAGTTAAAAAAAATAAAACGTGTAGGTATAAGTAAAATATAAGGATTTACTATACAGACATGTGAATCTGAAGCAACACAAACTGAATCTAGGAAGAATAAAAGAACTTGTCGTGCAAAATTGCACGCTTTAGTTAAAATTTACGCCATTAGTCATCACGACATTCACGACACATTTTATATCCTCAATAACAGCGAAATAATAGCTAGAAGTGCCATGTACATTATCTACAATTAATCACGAAGAGCAGAATATTGTTTATTAAAGAAGATCCATAACAACTATTTTATGAAATAATTCTTAAATTATGGCTGTAATAAGTTATTAGTCTAACAATATACCGCTACGAATAAAATAGATTGAACTCTAAAGCTCTATATTGGTATGGCCATAGATATGGCTAAGAAATAGCTTCTTAATTATAGAAAACCAGTTACATCTTTATAATAAATAAATTATATTTTAAGGTATTTCGGTGCTTAATGTGGTTTTGATATGTATGTGATTCACAATTTAATTTATCGCTATGGCTCATAAAAAGAATTTAAGTAGAAAAGCAAGAAAAATACCAACGTAAAATTCGGAAGCTGATATCAAGATTATGTTAAAAGTCATTTGATGGATTAAATTTAAAAGGTTAAGAGATATCTTTTTAATGTGATGAAGTGGTCACGATTATAAGTTTCAATTGTAAATATTTAATCTTATTACGTAAAACTTGATAGTTACACGTGTACGAGCGTTTTATCTTATTTTTCCTTCCGACCAAGTACGAGTGTTGTTGCGATCTTGCGATGTATTCGGGGAAACCCATTTGTATTGAAAACCTTTTCGGCCAAATATGTACGACACACGAGACCACAGAGATATTGGCATTAGTAAATATTAACTTAAGGGTAAAAGGAGAACTTTTAACAGAAATATTCCAGGAAGTAAGTTTGATGGTATAGCAATTTCAATATTTTGGCAAATGTTTGGATTTGATATCTATAAGACACGATCTTGGCAAGGGTCAAGATCGTTTTAATAACGGTTGCATAATTTTGAGTTTTACGACCAACACACAACGGTGTGTCTACGAGAATTTCAGAAAAGCATAAAGATCGACACTGCTGTGTTTGATACATTTCCTCGATGACTAAATTAATTTGATGACTGAGATGCTCCACGTGCGTATTATTATTTCACATTGATTTATATTGTCCGGTCGGGCAATGACTGCTTGCGGTATTAACAATTCATTGTGCCCGCGGGCGACGCTCGTAAAGAGCTTAATAAAATGAGAATGACCTGAATGTAGCCTCAATAATATTTTTTAAGTTCAAATAAAAATTCCATACGTTTTTTTATCGTGCTCAATCTTTAATTTTGATGTATGTATACCTTTGGGAACATGGGACACACTGTACCTATATTAACCCATTTAAAGATTATTTTTAATTTCATTAGGTAGGTACTTACCTACTAGATTTTAAGTAAGTACGAAATCCCTACTAATATTATACTTAAATGCGAAAGTAACCATATCGATCGATATCGATCCATTCGTAACTAGTGTGTCCTCAGCCAGGAAGAGTTTAAGCCGAAACTTTTTCATCTAGTTTAATTTTATTATTAGGTATATGAAAGTTGTTAAGCAAGAAAAGGAAGCCAAAAAAAAAAAAATTTTTTTTGTCCTTTTTCTGTTTTCTTTTTTTTAGTTAAGCTTTTTTAATATTATTTTGTTCGTGTAGACTATAATGTCCATAGAATATGTAGTTATTGTTCTGTTATTTATAAGTGAAGACTTGTAATTGGCTGTCGGTCTGATTTACTGGTACTAGTCTGTTTTTTTTAGCTGTAAGTCTTCCATATTAATTTAAATAAATAAATAAAAAAGTAACTATCTGTCTGTTATGTTTTCACGCCTAAACCGCTGAACCGATTTTGATGAAACTTGGTACAGAGATAGTCAGGAACCTGGAGAAGGACGTAGGCTACTTTCATCCCGAAAAATACGGAATACGCGATAAACGATATCCACGCGGGCTAAGTCGCGAGCGACCTCTAGTAAAACATATACCTACATATAAATAATCTTGTGAGAAAATACAATTTATTGTGACTTATTTTTTGCATTTTGTGCGGAAGATGTTATCAATTTGAGAAAATATTTGCTGCTGTCACGAGTAGGACTCAGATAGCAATCTTAAGACGTGGTGAAGATTTGATTTATGTATTTTTTGCATAAAAAATAATGTAAACAGGAATCTGATGTGGTGGACGTGATCGTTAGCGCGTACGGAACTACGGATACCGGGTGGCGACTGACCGCTTTACTATCTGTATATTTGAACGATAACAAATGGAATACTATCGAATATTGTTCTACTGCTCTACATAATTCTCTCGAAGTCTCTTACAATGGCACCGAATTTACACATGAACTAAATTACGAACGTTAAGAAAGTATCAATAAGCATTGGCTGTGTTTGCTCTTCTGTGAAATTGTGCGATGAATTTTGATGTTCCTTCGTAGTTATTTAGGACAAGTATTGAAGAAAACAAACGTTTAAAGATTTTTGTGAGTTAACAAACTGTACAAAATGAGTACGTTGCCGAGATATAACGTTAATTTATTGGTAAATTTTATGTTACAGTCAGATCACTAGAAATTACATGCTAGGTTACACTAGTTTTTAGAATAGAATAGAAATAATTTATTTGCATTGAATGTAGGTAAATACATGAGTTGTTACATTAATTTTTAGTTTTTGTTCCTGGTACATTCTACCATTTGGCATGCAAAAATTTATACTTTTCAATTACAATTTAAAAACTTTCACAAAAAATCTATATCAAATTATCTTGTAACAAATAATAAAATAAAAAAATCAAAACGAATTAAAAATCATAATAATTAGTAACATAGCTATACTTTGTCTATTATGAAATCTGATACAGAATAATAACATTTTTGTATTAAAAAGGAAGAAAGCTGTTTTTTAAAAATTCTTAAAGGTTGCTCCTTGATACTACTTGGAACCTTATTATAAATTACAGGCGCCATACCTAAAACACTTTTTTTGAATAAAGATGTTTTGTGAGCACCGGTACATAACATATATTTATACTGAGACCTGATTGTTGCACTTCGGCTTGTTGTGTCTTTCAAAGTAGGGAATAAGTTACTATTACTTTTGACGAAAATGCAAAGCTCTAATATGTAAAGACAAGCTTTTGCTCTATGTAAACTAAGAAAGCATCATAGAAATCTGTGTACGTGTCGTAAAATGTCGGAAATATAGCTTAACTTTGAATTCACGGGAATAGTCCAATTTGTTTTTCGAAGTCGGCAAAGGAAAATAATTGTGTATTTTATTTAAAGATCGCTCTTTTTTAACGCTACACCGTATGTATATTTCCATAATGGGAAAACATAACGGCAAGCACGTCATTGTTGGCAGTGTTATTTTAGTAAGAGGTGCTCATTAAAACAGTACATACATGAATATAAATAAACAGAACTCAGAGAAACAAATATTTGACCGTGCAAAGAGTTTTTCAAAATACGCGCAATTTTCTTTCATGAACTAATATTTAAAATTGTTTAATAGTTACTATCATAGAATATTGTTAAGATGCCTACCGGAGAATGTACTTACCTAAAAAAAATAACAGCAACTGAACATAAACAATGATTTAAAAAAATACCTACAAAAGAAATATTTAATGAAATTACAAATCCGACTTAGTAAATCTACACACTATTGCACCAAAGGAGATCAAAATGTCAAAATCTGGGCATCGAACAAATGCGGATCGAGTGCGCCAACGCAACCGTTCGCGGGTCAACGAACAAAATACTGCCATTGAGCAGCTAGCGAGCCGGTGACCTTATCTAACTACCGCTGTGACGAGATGACGTCCTTTATTAAAACGTGCTATATACATTAGGGGAACGCTTGATGGTTTTACATTGATTTGCGACCGTCCAGCGTGAAACTTATTGTGCCAGCTAACAATAATCATAAAACATATCTCCGGAAAGCTTATCAGTAGAATATAATTGCAAAAATCATCAGACATAAAATATTTGGTACTATTCAGCTAAAATTTGATTTTTTAGGTTTCTGTTATTTACTGTCAAAGCCCAAAAGTTCTATGGGCACGAACTTTAAGTCGAAACTGAGAGTGGATGTACGGAGAGACTACCAGTTAAAGGAGCTTTGACTATGTGAGGAAAGATAGGTCTTCTCTCGTGTCAGCACGTGCTTTACGAGAGTAGATAATAGTATGGTAAAATTAGTCAGTCGGAAAGATTGGTACCTAGCAGGGCTGACAGCCTACGGTGTGTCGGACGTCGGACATGCTGAAGTGTCGCCACTCGTGGCAGTGCTTTTAATGCACCCTAGGGAAGACAGTCAAAGGAGCTATTGTGCGTTGATGGGTATCCAAGCAAAACTAAAGCAAACCTATATTTTCGGCGTGATAATTTTGTTGTATGATAAACCTATTAAGTTTGTGGGCTGTGTATGATTAATCCACCGCAAGAATATCAATATTTACCAACCTATACATTTTTGTACAGTATGACGAAATTCAAGTGTATCTAAAGTCAACATAACTTATTGTAGAGCACAAACATTTTAGTCAAACAAATAAAGTTGGTTACACTAACTTCCTGTTTGCATTGTATCATATTTATGACCATGGAATTCATTCCATGGTCATAAATATGATCATGATATATCATGCAGTGATGATATGATGCAAAATTGCAATTCATTGCATTGTACACCTTCTTCCCAAGTGCCCGGTGCTAATGTTTCTCTACATGTCTCGGTCTCAAGCATTCTTAGCGGTCAGTTATTATGTCAGCCTTCACGACAACGAGCAATTATTATTCTTTGGGCCTATTGTGGAGATTCACTTCGGGGAACGCTCCTCCAAAGCACATATGTGATGTGGCCAAACCAATTCAAGCTTACAATATTTGAAGGCAACTAGGTGTATTTTGCACCCATCGTTAATTGACGGGTATCTTATGAATACCTATGACAGTCGTTACGGATAATCAGAAGCCTGAAAGTCTGACAAACGGTCTAACCTTAGGATATCGGTATTGTCTAGTAACTGTGTTGCGGTTGTCTGATGGCAGTCTCTCCGTATAAAATATACTATGCTGCATCTGGTTAGACTCGGAGCTGACCCCAACGTAGTTGGGAAAAAGCTAGGCAGAACGTTAGACGAAGCTTAGGGGTAGTTTTCCATTAACGTGAATGTTTTCGTTTCGTTTCCGATGTAATATAGTATCGTCACACATCGATTTCGTTTTTTTTTTATTTCGAAACTTTGCTGAAGGTCTTCGCCGAACGATATTACACCGACCCTTTCCGCAAGTACGGAAGTACCTACTACGTGGAGCTGCATGTTAATACTGTGTCTCGATGCTCGATGACCATGCCACGAGAGGCGGTGTATTTAGTCGGGTTTATTGTATATGTATTTTTAATATGGGCTAACATTGTCTGAAATAAAACTATTTTATTTCTGTGCGTAGCGCGTACCGCAAGCCAATTTCGTTACGTATACCTAGGTATACTGGTAGGTCGATGCACTACAGCTGACCATGCTTACAATAAAATAAGCCTAGTCGAAGTGCAAAAAATGTATTGTCCCACTGCTGAGCAAAGGCCTCCCCCTTTGTCTTGCAATATCTCTTTTTGTGCCGTTTCTGACCATGTTGATCCCGCAAACCCGTCTAAGTCGTCACGGCATCTACGCCGCGGTCGACCTCGGCGACGATATCCTCCTTCAGGCGTCCAGTGAGTGGCGATCTTTGCCGATCTATCCGGGTGCATTCGAGCGACATGTCCGGCCCACTCCCACTTCAGCCTGGCTGTCTTTTCTCCAACATCTACTACTTGTGTTATGGAGTGCAGGGTAGTGTTTCTAACGCGATCGGTTAGTTTCACCCAGGATACTGCAATCCATTGCTCGTTGGCAAGTCTTGAGTTTGGACTTTTGTTTTTCAGTAAGTGACCAAGTTTGAGCACCGTAGGTTAGGACGGGCAAGATGCACATTTCGATGAGTTTACGTTTCAGGGTTACTGGAAGGTTGCCCTTCAAGTGTTCTTTTAGGGACCAGAAGCTCTTCCAGGCGTTTTCAATCCGTCTTTCGACTTCTTTCTCTCGCCGGTTCTTAAACGAGACTATCTGGCCCACGTACGTATAGGTACTCATCGACATATTGCAATACTTGCCCGTCTACCCTGACCCTACGTTTCTTGCTGTTGGTCGTGACTTGGGTCTTGGATCTATTTATTGAAATTCCAACCTCAATACTCGCTGTGCTCAGGTCTTGGAGCATCTTCTCAAGTTCCGAAAGCGACGAGGAGAATATCACAATGTCATCTGCAAAGCGGAGGTTTGTCAGCTTTTCGCCGTCAATATGCCTCGTGATTGCCACGAATTCGGCAACTTCTTGAAAACCTCCTACAATGCGCTTGTGAACAGCTCAGTTGAGAGTGGATCGCCCAGTTTCACACCTCGTTCTGTTTTAAAATTTGGTCCTGAAATGTGGGATTTAATATTTGCGGTGCTATTTTGATAGATAGATTGGATGAGGTCAATCTAAGTGTGAGTAATATTTTGATTTTCTAGGGCATACATAACTGAGTTGTGGTCTATGGAATATCGAAAAGAATATCGAAATAAATGCACAAACAATACAGGAGAATTCATAATGAAGTGCTGTATGTTTCGAAAATAGAAAAATTAAATTGAAGCCATCCATTTAGAATAGGGAACAATATTGCATAATATTGTAGAATTTTTTACACACCATGCTTTCATCATAAAATATTTGGAATAGCCTTAGTTTATACTTTAATAATTTTATGGACTAAAAAAATCTATAACTATGGACCTGGACTTTTATAAAATAATTATTTTAATAAAACGTGTTTTCCTGTTAGGTATTGGTTTAAACTGTACACTCTAAAATAAAGTCCTGATAAAGTTACACCTGGAATAGAAACTCCAGACTAGACTCCTCCTGCCTCAATACTTTCAGACAAAAATCAGGTAAAATTAGGCTTACAAATTGTCTAATAAGAACAGTTTTGCATTACCAAATAATACCAATAGTGGTTGTAAGCATAATTATTTGTGTTTGGATATAAAACTAATGCACTAATGTCATAGTTTTTTTAAAGACAAATTGCATTATTTAACCAATAACTAAAATTGTACGAGACAGTAAATTAACTTTTAATTATAATTTGTTTAAAAGATTAGCTAATAAATAACCCAAATTTCTATGAAAGCCAATCAATTTTTTTTATACAAAATTCCTTTAATTGCTTTTAAATTGCATAATCTTGAAAAGTCAACACTGCATAACGGTGAGGTAAAAATATAAGGGAAAGCCTAAAAATAGCATAAAATTGACACATTTAATCATATTATTATTTCCTTGTGTACAACTTACGCGGGCTTGTCGATGTAATGCATAATAACTCACAACCAACGTTTGTTGTGCTAAAAAGCTAACTATTTTTAAAAGGCAGTGTGTCAGATGACATCTTGATTATTGAACATCTTCTGGCTACTGTTATTAATAATAGTCACTTAATATATCAAAGATGCACTTGGGTTTTCCTTATACTTAACGAAATCTTAAAAAGAATTAAGACCTATTTCCAGTCCAAACAATAATGTACATGGATCAGATCTTTGATTCGAAATATTTCCATAAGTCACTAATAATTAAAACTATCCAATAGTATTAAATAGATTCGATTCCTCCTCCTCCTCCTATAGAATAATAAACAACAAACTTTAAAAAATAAATGTAAATAATATTTACCCAAGAACCGATGCGTTTCAAATCCACTCACGTTGGCTGTTGAATTTATTTTAAGAAAATAGTGTGTTTATCCTTTCAAATATTACCCTCCGAGAAGGAAATATTGTTTATTTTAATGCACAACGAAACCAGTCTCAGTTTAAGGAAACCTCTACCGCGTCGCGCAAAATTGGAGGATTTAAAAATGTCAAATCAATTGTCAAAATGTCAATGAACGAGTTTGTGTTGTGTTGTGTAGACATGGGCGGACGGTAGACATACTTAAGGCAAATACTAGAACAGGTATGCGCACTAGTTATTTTTTTGGAGTAGGCCTTGTGCGACGAAGTATTTTCTAGCAGAGCGATATTTTCATAATAATGATTATAATATTAAAACAGTTTTAATATTAACAAAGCAATGGAATATCATCAACGTTCATAACGTGCGGCTACTAAGTATCGAGTATCCAACTAGTCCATCTAAGTGTTGGTAGATTTACAATTCAAAATTAATTAGTATATTTAAAATTAATAGAACATTTCAAGTTACCATTCACAAATACATCATAGATGTATGAGAGTTAAGTGAGAGAGATTGTATGGTACACAGTTGATAAGCGGTGAGAAGGACCATACGGTATCGGTAATTCGGTACGCACGCGATCCGGTATTCCTATATCCTGTACTCTAAAGTAGTCTATCTTTCTGAGTTAACAATTCGGATTCGTAACAGGTATTTGGACTAAAGGTGCTATTTTAAACCGAGCTGCCAACTGCAACTGCCGACTGCACGTGCAGCGACTGCATGAAATCGGCCGCAGCTGCACTACTGGTTTGTATGTATTTATACGGAATGGCTTCCAAGGGCCGCTGCAGCAGCCGACGGCGACTGCACCACGTGCTGCTGCCGCGGCGCTTAGAAGCCATTCCATATAAATACATACAAACCAGTAGTGCAGCTGCGGCCGACTTCATGCAGTCGCTGCACGTGCAGTCGGCAGTTGCAGTTGGCAGCTCGGTTCGAAATAATACCTTAAGTATTTTACGATGCTTGTACAAACGCCAGCATATAAAGCTACCACAATCTGTCATTCTTTAATAGATATTCATCTTTATCGCAAAAGCATTTATTTTGAGGTTGATTGGGAAAATTTTACAGTTTCGGGTAGCTTGATGTGCTAACGTCTGTACTAGGTGTAAAAGTGCGAAAAATACTTATTACGGGCCACGTCAAGCGAACGGGCGTTTTTTAGGCATGCGTTCTACATTATCAAAATGTATCGTTCCATATCTTCGTTTCGATAATCCAAAATAGGCAATCTTTAATTCTTATTCTAAGAGACAAACCGATTTCACTAAACCCATAGATTAGTTATATTCGAACAGAACCTGTAATGTAATGCATTTTTATTCTTTTTATTAGTATTAGACCGTGTTCTGTGACAAACGCCCACAAACGCCTAAGGCCGCATCCGGCGTGATGCTGTATGCGATTAACGAATGCTTACTACGAAAATGCACTATAATAGTGATCTCTTTCAAACTCTACATGTGGCCTTAATACTTTGATCATTATTCTAAGTCAATGCATTAATACCATCAGGAATGCCTTTCTGAATCAAGAGATGGACTTCAAATTATGAAACCAAAACGGAGACGCCACTGACGCCAGTCTACATCGAACTCTTCTTCCCATTTTCGAATCTTTCTTAGGCTGACCTCATACTTACCGGTTCGATCAGATTCTTAATAGCTGTCCATAGCATGCTTAATTTGCAGAAGTTGACTAGCTTCGGTTGAAAGTAAACTAAGCAGGCAATAGACTGCAACGAAGATTGTAAATACAGAGAGATATTCTGGCTGCGCACGACCGGACTGAGGGCAAATAATTGATTAATGAGTAATTCACTACAAGAAAAACTAGAACAACAGACTGTACTTGTGCTTTTTATATGTATTAAAATATCAATGTCAAAACTACATCTGGCAACTTTGTCAATGTCATTTCTGGGAGTGGGTTGTAAGTTAGTGCGCGCAAGATAAGTCTGCGCGCGGCCGAAATCGGAACTAATCATGGTCCACCAAAGTGTGTGCCGTTTTATCAATTTTGATAGTAGAACTACCTGATTGTAGGAATATTTATCGGGAGAATTATGTTAAGTGATAAAAAAGTTAAGCTTAAAAAGCGGTAATTTGAACTTTTGCGATCACGGCAACGTTTAGCACGCCCTCAGTCGCGCGCAGAGTTATCTTGCGCGCACTCTAACAGCTATTGTATCTGTTACGCCTGTTCCTGTTCCACGTATACAATAGTTCCAAAAACCTGTTACAAAATAACAGTCTGTTATTGCATACTATCTATGTATTGTGGGAACAAACATGTTTACTGTAACAGTTGTTCTTAGGTAGTCATACAAGTTGGTACTTTTCTTTCTAAATAAGGTGTTAAACCTATGCGAGAAAAGGAAAAAGCTTGTGACGACTGCAACAGGGTGTCACAGTGTAACATGTACATGTAACACTTTTTATGTAATTCTAAGGTAACTCTCATATGCATGAATAGAGAAAATCTTGCGACTGTCTTAGATGGGTTTTGTGAACAGGAACTGTTTTTTCAGTTGGTTTGTCACAATTGTCACCGTGTTACAGTCTGTTATTTTATGCTACCTGTTATATTTAGCTGTTACGATAACGTAGTACTTATTACTTCTATGCGATAAATACGCCTCACCATAATAAAATACTCTTTGCGCCTCACTCCTAGATTCGTTGTCAACTTGTCACCAGGCTTGTAGAAAAAATATCGATATATCGATATTTTTGATTCAATATATCGATATTTTTACTCGATTTATTTTAATCCGATATATCGATACAAAATATTCAACATCGAAATCGTATCAAAAACGATATTTTTAACAAATTTAATTTTTAACCAGTATATTTAACACAACAAAGCCGTAAAAGATAAGAACGAACTGAAAAAAAGGAACTGTGTTATCTATGACTAGCACTAGCTGCTGCAGCCAGTAACAATGCAGCTAATTTAGCCTCCCAAAGTAACAGAATGCCGGACGCGTTGAAGCAATTCCTAGATGCTCCAAATCTATCCCGCAAGGAAAACCCGATAAAATGTTCGATAGACACGAGAGAATGCCGGACGCGTTGAAGCAATTCCTAGATGCTCCAAATCTATCCCGCAAGGAAAACCCGATAAAATGTTCGATAGACACGAGACATTTTATGCCAGTTCTTTCGAATCTGGTACTTAAATACTTGACACCTACGGCTTCCTCTGTGCCTTCAGAGAGAGTAGTTTCTGCCGTAAATCTGTAAAGGCTGACAATAGTAACAATGGAGCATGTAAAGAGTAGAGGTTTTCTACTTTCGCTACCGAACAAATATTGGTTTGCCTGAAATAATAAATTGGTCTTAAAAATATTAGAAATTTGTTATTTAGTTTTTGATACAAATATTTTCTAATTTTGACTAATCTTCTTCTCTCGTGTTAGCACGAGTTATACAAAAATAGCTCATGCTGTGGTGAAAAGATTAAATAGTCAGCAAGGTTGGTAGCGGGGCTGACTGCCCAGGGTGCGCCGGACGTACTGAAGTATCGATTTTGCCTAATAAAAAGGAATAATGATTAAATTACCTTCGTTTTTATTAAGATTCTCATACATTAAAATAATGTGCATTTTGTGTAAAAAATACTATTACCTATTATTGAGCCAGACTGAACTAAATATGTTATTATTTAAAACCGAAAATCTCTGAAAATTTGACCGTTATATCGATATTTTTTCCTCGTGATATCGAAGTCGATTTTGATATTTTAATAAATATCGATACATCGATAGTTTTTTTCACTTCCGACATCCCTACTTGTCACTGTCACTTTTGGTTTGAGTGTGCGAAATATTTCCGTTTTTTAGGTTATAGTGTGGATAGTGTTTTTAACTTTGATTTAGAAATATATCAAAACAAATAAAGTGAGGATAAAGGAAATTGCATCACAAGATGTCTAAAGTTAAAATAAAAGTAATTAGTCGCAATCCAGATGACTATTTACGTGCTACGAAACGGGATATACACAAACGTGAGTTTATTTATTTTTGTTTTAGGTTAAAAATTATAGTTTTCATAAACATCATGCAATTGTCTGGTGATGTTTATGTTTGCAATTTAAATGTTCGAATGTTTCAGTACCCAGGAATTATGATCCTAGTTTACATCCTCTAGAAGCACCACGTGAATATGTGCGCGCAATGAACGCTGTTAAGCTTGAAAGAGTTTTTGCCAAACCTTTTATTGGTAATCTTGATGGACACCGAGACGGCGTATCAAGTATCGCCAAACATCCCAGCAGATTAGCAGTTCTAGCTAGCGGAGCGTTTGACGGTGAAATTCGTTTGTGGGATTTAGCTGTAAGAAAATGTACAAGAAATTTTGTGGCACACGAAGGTTGGGTGCGTGCACTCTGTTACACGCCTAAGGGTGACACATTCACCAGTGTTGGTGATGACAAAACTATAAAAACATGGAAGTCTGAAGTCCAGTCTCCTGATGATGAAGAACCCATAAACACTTTGCTGAGTATGTCTGTAGTCACAGGTGTAACACATCACAGAAATAAACCTATATTTGCAACATGTGGTGAACACTGTCAGCTATGGGAGAATACAAGAAATGAGCCTGTAAAAGTTTTTAAATGGGGAGTGGACAGTCTTCATCATGTTTCTTTTAATCAGGTAACATTTTAAATTATGAAGTACCTACTTTCCCTTTTGATATAAGTAATTAAAAACACTGTGGCTGAAATATGCTCCCTAGATAGAAATTCACTAGCTTGATAATGAAATATAAGTTTGACTTTAATGTGTTTAATGTGTGGTGTCCTTAATTGTTTTCAGGTAGAACATAACTTGCTAGCATCATGTGCTAGTGATAGAAGTGTAATTCTGTATGATTGTCGTGAATCAGGACCTTTGAGGAAGGTTGTGATGGAACTAAGGTCCAATGCCCTAGCTTGGAATCCAATGGAAGCCTTCATATTTACTGTAGCTAATGAGGATTACAAGTATGTATTTTTCCATTGAAAATTTAATTTCTTGCTAAAACACTTATTTAAAAACATATATCTTCAAAACTTCTTCAGTATTAAATACAGAGATGTGATTATTCACTGAAATTAATAATCAGTCCCAATCCAAAAATTTTAGGTAACTGTTTGACATTACTTTTGAATTTCTGTTAAAAACCTATCAATCCAGATTGAGATTGATTATTAATTTCAGCTCTAAACTAATCTATTTTCTTGAATTTCAGTCTATACACATTTGACGTGAGAAAACTAAAACAACCAGTAAACATTCATATGGGACACACATCAGCCGTCATAGATGTAGACTATGCACCAACTGGCCGAGAGTTTGTAGCTGGTAGCTATGACAAAACTGTTAGAATATTTGAAAGTCTCAAAGGAAACTCCAGAGATGTATACCATACAAAGAGAATGCAAAGACTGACATGTGTGAAATGGACACTGGACAATAAATATATACTTTCTGGCTCCGATGAAATGAATATCAGAATGTGGAAAGCAAGAGCTTCAGAAAAACTAGGTGTGGTAAGTATCACACAGCATTATTCAACATTTATTTTTAATTTGTTAGGGAAATACAAGTGTGAATATTTAGAAATGATCTTATGAATGTAGAAGTTCTGGGAGGTGCAGTAGTTTTCATTTTCTTCTATGTCAGTTGCCAAAGCATGTAGGCTAATTCAAGTAATTTCATCACGCGTCCATCAACTTGCAGTGATGGTGCAGTCAAGTTCACGCGAGCGTATTTGACAGCGATCGCCTAATGCGGGCTCTACACTCGCGCCGCGAAAGCCCGCGAAGGCCGCGAACCGCGAGTGTGGATGGTTTCGCGGCATCGCGATCGCGGTTCACGGCGTTCCCCGTTCGGTGGTGGTTTTTTGGTCCGCGTCAAAGGGTTTGCTAAGCGCGAACGCGAACGCATCCACACTCGCGGTGTGTCCGCAGTTGTGATCTACTAGTTACATTCTCTTTGTTGTGTTCGAGACGCAGTGACAAGCGGACGTAACATAAAATGAGCATCGAGTAGAGTAACGATCGCGAACTAGTGTTATCAAGCAGAACCCGTGCTTTGGCAAGCCCAACATGCTAAAGCACACAGTGTCAAAGCAGCAGCAACAGTAACTTCCACGTCCATTTCAGTCATATGCGCGAAAGTAAATGCGAGTATAAAGGGCTATTTTTTCGCGCCGTGTTCAAGCGCGAATCGCGGCTGTGATTCACGGCCGCGGTTCGCGGGCGAGTGTAGAGCCCGCTTAAGAGAATACTACGAAAAGCGTTGTTTTGATCGACACTTAACTGCAACTACACTGCAACTGAACTTCTTTAGTCAGGTGAATCAGGCCCTCCAGGATGTTGTCCTCCAATGTCTTCTTTTCCCAAAAAATAAAAACGCGAGACATCGCCAGAATATTCACTGCACAAAAAGGTCGCAGGAAAAGATGGCAACGGTGCGCGATGCCGGGTAATTTCGCGTGACGTCTGGCAACTTCGCACGACCTCTTCGGCGACACATGTTAAGTGAAACTTGTCCCCTAATGAATATGCGGTGGAAATCGGAAATGTCCCTGGTGTCTTGTTGAAGGATGGGGTTTCGAGGGCAATGTTAGTTTTTTCAGGACTGTAACCCTTTCTGCAGAAAGAAATTCGAATTCGATTCTGATTTCATGTAATTGGAATATGTACATTCCTAAAGGCGAAATGATAACCCGTTATATGTACCTCTTGCATGTGATGCTTTCATAAGAAGGTGCTTACTATTCCTAAGTCCGACCGATGGTTTTATTAGATACCTACACAAGTCCTTTGAACATTTAGTGGCAGTAAGCAGATAGTCCAACACAACTGCCTTTTCATAATAAGAACAGCCCCACTGTCTTCTCATCTCATGAGAACATCCTTCCAGATGATAATTTACGTGAATTTATTTTCTAGCTCAAACCTCGTGAAAGAACTGCATTGAACTACGCAGATTCATTAAAGGAGAAGTTCGCAAACCACCCACAAGTCAAACGCATAGCGCGGCATAGGCATGTTCCCAAACACATATTGAATGCTCAGAAGGAAATCAGAACTATTAAAGAGAAATCCAAGAGGAAGGAAGGCAACCGGCGTGCGCACAGTAAGCCAGGCGCTGTACCCTTCGTGCCTGAACGGCAAAGACATATTGTTAAAGAGGATGAATGAAAATACACTCTTTTTATTTCTAATAACTGTTTCATTTGGTGGTATTTGTTTATTTATTTGAATCAAACTGTTACATCATTTTATTTTTAGATATTCATGTAATACAGATTATGTGATACAGACATTTAAGAAGTGGGTTTTTTTTCGCTACTACTTACAAGTATAATATAAATAGGTATAGACGAAATATCATAATAACTAATTATAAATAATGTATGTCAGGTTGTTACATACATTTAGCTGCAATTGTAAATATTGCTATATAAGTTTTTTTTTAACCTGATTGGTTAATGGGCCTGCTAATGCGGTTTGGAAGAGTCATCAGGCGGATATCCATACTGAAAAAAATGGACATAATCAGTATTATAGTATATGTCTAAGTAACTAAGGATTATGCGTTTTTTTTTTCAGAGAATAGTTAGTGATAAAAACTTACATGATATCGCGTGGGAGTATTGTGGTGTCAATGTTGTGTTCTAGCACGACGAGAATGGCCAGGGTCTTAAGAGATGGTTTATAGTCCAGCAGATGGAGGTCACTATTATCAATTAGCCTCTCTGGGTTGTTATCTACGTTCTCTGGTGCGCGATTAACGTTGTGGGGGCAGGGGCTGTATCAAAAATTATTTGTTCCTATTTGTATACTTAATTAAATTCGTAAATATATCATTTGACCTTAAACTATAAAAAAACAAAACCAGAAGTAGAATAAGGAAAAAGTAGTTGCTAATACATAAACATCAAAATACTGACCTTGTACCTCCAAATAAATATACCACATCATTATGAATTAGACATGCTTGACGTCGGCGTTTGCAAGGCACTGAGCCGCCCACGTTGATGTATTGCCAGATATTCTCTTTTATAGAATATCTGTAGAGATCATTGAAATGAGTCTTTGAATTTCCATTAAATCCTCCAAAGATATACATGTAGTCCTTGTAGAGCCCTGAAATTGTATTCATATTTTGCAATACTTGATTATTATTTTTGATTCACAATGGTAACTAATAAGTTTTAGTAGAAATGGTATAAAGTACTTACAAGATGAGTGGCTGCGTCTTCCCTCTGGCCATATTCCACCAGGGTTCACAGCCACCCACTTATCTTCAGTGGTATCCAAATAGTATACTTGGGGACAGTATATTTCCTCTTGGGAATTGTAAGGACTGTTTAAATCTCCGCGTCCACCAAAGATATACATTTTGTTATCAACAGCAACAGCAGTGTGAAAATCGCGATGAGATGGTGCTGTTCCACGTGCATTAATGTAAGTCCACTGCAGTGTATCCAGATTCAGGCAGTGTACTTCTTGTGAATACTGATCAGTGAGATATTCGAATCCTCCGAAAATGTACATCTTGTTGCCAATGACGCAAGCTGAATGGCCATCTTTGGCATAGGGCACCATACCCGACACAGCTGGGGTGCTCCATTCCAATGTCTTAGTGTCGAAACAAGATAGTGTGTCACAAGCCACAGCATTATTTCTGCCTCCCCACATGAAAACCTGGAAGACATTAATCCAAGTTCCTTTAATGGTACATAATCAATTTAAATTAGTGATAAAATGGCCACGGGGCTTTATTAAGTCATGGACAACCTAAACAAGGTGGACTTCAGGGACATTCAAATTTTATTGTAGCCTGGCTTGTTCTACAGCAAGGACCTCTATCTCCTTTTTCCGCACAATTTCCTAGCTAGCACTGGAGAGTGCTTTTGGGTTGTAATATAAACTTTAAAAAATAATGTTACCAAGATTATTTAGTAAAAATTGACCAGTGCTGAATTGAATAGCAAGAAAAATTGCGCAAGTTATTGAAGCAAGCGCTTGCTTACCTGTTTACACTGAAAGGAAGTTTTGTTAGAACCTTACACAGGCTGCTTGCAAAAGTAAGGCAAGTCTGTAAAACTCATAGGCGTTTATAGGGGTGAGGCCAGATGGGCCTTGCCCACCCCAGGATGTTAGGTTACTGATCCAAAGTTCTAGGCTGGACACTTAAATAACTTCACACAAAAACAATTAAGTTGACTTGCTGCAGGTGTATCCACAGTGTGAGTTAGTAACTATGTAAAAAAAAACAAAAAAAAATGTTGCAAGTTGTATAGCTTAACTTGCTAGTCACAAGTGTCAAAGAAGCTAAGTATAGCTAAACTATGATTGCTTTAACACCCCTTACTTGTATGAAAGTATAGCCATCATACTCAAACCGTTTTATCTAATATCTATCATGTTAACAAACTATAGGTGTTATGTAAACATTTTGTAATAATGATTGTTTACATGACAAGTATCAGGAAGAATGTACTAATTTATTTATTTATTTAAATTAAATGTTTATTCAAAAGGCAAGGATAAATGAAAATAATGTAAATACATTCATTATTGTTACATTCATTTGTTATTCTTAATATATCAAGACAATAGGAATACGTACATAATATTCATAATAGCAAAATCAACCCTTTACAGTCCCATTGTAGAGCACGGGACTCTTCTCAGAATGTCTCAGAATGAGAAGGATTTAGGCCTTGGTTCACCACGCAGGATGGGTGCAGGTTTGTGGACTACAAATACCATCAAGAACATTTTTTTTTAGTCCTTTCCAGGTGTACGGGTTTTCTCACATAATTTTCCTTCACCGTAAGCGCAAATGATAATCTAGCTCTGATCCACACATTAATTCGAAAAGTTGGATAAAAGTAAAGAATTTGTTAATCCAGGACATAGTCTATCTGTGTGCCATATTCCATCCAAATCCATTCAGCTGTTTATGCATGATCGAGTAACAAACATACATCCATCTTCACAAACTTTCACATCAATGATAATATACATAGAGGGTGGTAATTTGAGATGGGGCAGTTACGGCAGTTACCTTAACTAACCGTTGTATAGGAAAACATTCTTAGGAGATGCCATATTTTTTGAAAATATTTTGTTTATCGTTGAACAAAGTTCGAAATATTTTAAAAAATTATGGACAGTCTCATAAGAACATTTTCCTGTAGCCACAACAATAAAGTAGCTGTTTTTATTAATACAAATAAGTTGCTATTTACTATAAGGATCAATAGACTCTTTTGGAGCAACTGAGGTTGGAGTACTAGAAACGTCAGAAATCACAAAAACTTATTTGAGATGGGACATTAATAAGGGCAGCTAATTTAGATGTTGTGGCTACAGAATAACGTTCTTAGGAGAGGTCCAAAATTTTTGCAAAGTATTTCCAAATGCATACAGTACACAGACATTGAAAGAAAAAACACATTTTTTTTCTGTATAAACGTAAACAAAACGTTTATTTCCTGATTTCTTATGTTTTCAGTAATCTAACCATAGTGGGTCTGAAAGAGTATTTGATTCTTATTAGAAAATTAATTGAATGGCATCATAAAAATGTTTTGTGAGAACTGCCCATTTTCTTGCTGACTGTACAATTATTATTTTATCAATATATTCCTTCTTATGGGAAACAGGATTGGTTGGCATCATAAAAATGTTTTGTGAAAACAGCCCTTTTTCTCGCTGACTATTTTTTATCAAAATCTGTAAATGCAGAGCAAAATATTTTCAAAAAACATGGACATACCTAAAAACGTTTTCCTGTAGCTACAACAGTTAAGGTACTGGCCCTTACTTCCCCATCTCAAATTACCACCATGTAATAAAAGGACGAACTTACTGACTGGTTTATCAACGCACAGCCTAAACCGGGGTTATAAACTTGAAATCTTGACAATTGATAGACATACAAAATTGAAATAGTCTTTGTAGGAAATAATAAATTACATAGGTATCTTGGGATTTTCCAAAATTCTGTCTAGAGGGCAAGAAGGATTGGGTATGAAAAAAAAAACACACTAGCGAAGCTGCAGGCAAAACCTAGTTTTTAATGTATTTAATTTTAAAATAACACTCACCTTGTCACCGTATGCAACGGTGGTGTGGCCATATCGTTGGAAGGGGGCTACATCAGTCCTCTTATAATTCACTGGCGCCCATCTCAGGGAATTTGTGTCTAGAACATGGACAGGTATCGGCTCCCAATCTTTATATTCCTCGGTTGAGCAGTATCCTCCGAAGGAATAAATTTTTTCGCCGATGCATACCGCTGCATGATTGACTCGCATCGGCCCGCCCTCGATATGCACCGTCCATCTCATATTGGCAAGTGTTTACAAACACTGCTTGTTATTAGAATGCGACGGATCGCTGTGGAACCGCGCTGACGGCGTAGAATATTAGAAACTGAAGTGAAAAATATGCCGCAGCTCAGAACTATCTATGTTGACACTTGACAGTTTTCTGAAATCTAATCTGAAGTTCTGAACAATAATTTCATTGACATTTCACATTTTATTGATCGTCTACTGCTGTCAACTGTCAAATGACATGACACTAGTGCAAGCAGTGTTGTCGAACTACAAACGGCAAAATTGGTAGAAAAGGTCTAAAAATATGGTAGATTTGCAGAAAAAGTACGAACATTACATGAAAGAGAAAAGAGATCCGTGTCTTATCCGTATTTCTTCAACATAAAATTAACTTTTTACCGAAACTTACTTAGCTAAATTAATCACCTTATGATTCACTAGGGTTTATTTAGTATTTTTTACTCCAAAAATGAAAAAACGTTTTGAATAATTTAAGTATAACATTTCAATAAAAAAATTAGATTATGTTCTAGCATCAAAACAGTCAATTTATATTTTTGTACGCTACTGAGAATGTGTTCGATGAGCGGCATTGAACAGCCACTATTTCTGCATTTGCAATTTACAAGTTGTCAGAAGTTTATCCCATTTCATTAGATCTGCTTACAGATCGGCAGAAATACCAAAATATCAGAAGGTTTGGCAATACTGAATGGTATCGTGTGGTGATAGCCGTAAAAGGCAAAATTGCTAAAGTTGCAGCTGTAAATTAATTGTTGGTGCTCCCACACTGAGGTACCGTCTGCGAAGCCTAAGCTGAGCTTTGCATTTGTGTGAGAATGAATGCAGACGCGTCCTTTGCTTGGTTTGTACATACTGCTTTTTGGCAATCGATTCTATGTGCACTCACATAGAAAGCTAAGGCGAACTAAGGCGAGGCGTAAGCTAAGCAAAGCTCAGCTTACGCCTCGCCAGTTGTAGGTATAACATGTAACATACTCAAAATATGTACGTATAGGTATGTATTATAGTCTTTAAGGCTGGACTCACACATTCTGAATTCCTCTCTGAATTCAGATTCTGAATTCATAATTTGAATTCCGGCAAGCTGCCTCACACTTATTTTAAAAATTCAGATTATCAGTAGTCTCGTGTTTCTCGGCATAGGCAAACGTCTTGGATATGGAAGAGGAATTAATTCTCATCGTACCTATTAGTTTTAGCTTTAAATGATAAAAAAAGAAAGTCAAACGAATTCACTAGATTCATCCTCATAATGTGAACAGAGTAAGGGAAAGTCAGTTCTACATTACGGCGAGAAAGTTACGACAATATCCTGGCAGATTTTTTGATTACTACAGACAGAATGTCAGTAACATCATTTCATGAATTACTATGTTTGCTGAGGGATAAAATTCTCAATAGAAGTGTCCCTTATACAAGGGCGGCTTTCGACGCATAATATTAAATTTTCCGTGTCAGACATAACGCCAGATTACAACTTCACAAGTTGCAACACGTCTAACCGTATAGGATCACCTTTTTCATCATGATCCTCATACGTCTTTAGAACTTTTTTTTTTTTCGCCTTTGGTAAACAATAATGTTTAATAGTCGTTACCGCTCGCAGTGTCAACTGAAACTATTCATAATTAAATCAGATTCCGGTGTATGTGTGCTCGCGTGTTCAAATGTACCTATAGGAAAACGTGCGTTATGAAATCATAATCTTAAATATTCCGATCCGGAATTCAGAACGCTCGTCAGTGTCATTCTTACAGATCAATCTGAGAAAATCATAATCTGAGAAAATCAGAATGTGTGGGGCATAATGAAATTGTATACTTACATTTCCGGGCTTTCTTAATTAATAATATGAATTCAGAATGTGTGAGTCCAGCCTAAGAAGAGAAGTATCAACAATAACGATGGCCCACACGGCAAAACCAAAAACACAACCGAGATGTTATTCGTGCGGTTTCATACCTACCGATCAACATTTCATGCCGCGCCGAGTTCTTATTTAATAAACTGAAAGAACTTTTTAGAAATCAATTTGAACATTGTGTGAAAGACGAATTGATAGTAGGTAGTAACTTAGTTCATTGAAACTGAAATAATACTCGTAAAAAATTGTAACGGTGAACAGTGCCACCTAACAGGTGGAGCATGAACTACGAGCATTACGTTGAACCTTGCTTGTAGTATCACTTAGTCTTCTTCATAGTGGTTAACCTTCGATTAACATAGGTATCTCTGTTTCTACTATTTATTACACAAAGATCTTAAGTGTGTAGAAAGAAAGAAAGTTTATACGAAAAAAAAACTTTTATACGAACATACCTATCCCGGCTATGCAAACTTGTGCCTCTTTACATTACATTGATAACTAGGCTGGTCAGTACAGTTTTTGAGTAAATGGGACAGTGAAAGTTGGTGAACACCCAGCATAAATTCTGTAGTTGAAGAACTGTTTACCCGAAAATCTAATAGATTTTTCGAGTAAACGGTTGTTTAACCAGAGAATTGATGTTGGTGAACATCAGCCTTAGTGATCTTCAATAATTGCTCTAGAGCCTGGAGAAGAAGCTGCGTAATATGCATACTTTCCACGGCAGCAATTCTTAGCACACAATAAGTCAATCACACACATTCAGTCACAAAATTCTCGCTTTCGCAATACCATGGAGTGAGTCAGTTCTTTTTCATTGGGAGCATTTTTGAACGTGTTACTTATTTAAATCCTGACTTTCAAACGATTTGTAAGTAAATGGCATCTTTAAAAAAAAGGATTAGGTTTAATCACACATTATAAAATTACTATCGTGAATGCGTGATGACAGTACTGGGCTAATAACGCCGCGTTTGGTGTAGATAACATGAATTCGTTTCATATTCGTAATCATAACTGCAAGTAGGCTGCACAATTAGTTGCAACTGTAAACTATGACTTTTGCAACTGTATTGCAACTGTAAACTGCCAAATGCTGCTTGAAGGCAATTAGGATGTAGTCAGTGCAACTGAGTGACAAGTACCTATTGGAGGTAAGTCAAAGTCAAAGTTTTTTATTTCAAGTATTGGCGGAATCATCGAATAACGATGGAGCCATAAAATTAAATTTGAATTGAATTGACCAAATTACAGGTGCTTTTAAAACGTCAAAACTAGGGGTACAGCCCAATTGTAGTTATGATGACGAATATGAAACGAAATATGTTTCACCAAACGCGGCGTTATGCATTAGGAAAATATATCAATTACGCCCAACATTAGTTATTAGCCCCCCAGTTTTGTCGTCACGCATTCACGATAGTAATTTTATTATGTTCTCCGGAACTACAATTGTTAGCGTTTTCATTAATTAAAGCGAACTTGTACTCGGGTTTAGTTAATAACCCATTAACCGCCCAAGTCGGATATATCCGACAAAAAAAATTGTGTCCATTTCGCCCATGTCGGATAAATACGACAAAAAACCTGTGTTTATAATGTATTTATTTATTGACATAACTTGTTTATAATACTCTTTTCATAGTCGTTACTACACACATCAAAAGTGTCTAGGGATCAACATATATTTTTGCAATAACTTTTCTCCTGATTGATATTAATTAAAATTTTCTTTAAGGATTCATCAAATAAAGTGTTTTCGTTTGTCACAGTAACGATAAACCAAGTCACCTTTGCATTAATAAAGAAATTTGCCATTTTCCTAATAAAGGGATTTTTGACATTTGAACCACTAACACAAAAGTTCGAAAAAAAGACTGAAATAACAGTTTTCTTTAAAATTTTATTGGGTAACTTAAACAATTAATAATCCGTGTTTCTACCGCGAACACTAACAACACAAGAACATCGGTTTGGCATACTCAAAATGAGTTCATCCAAATCACGCTGTGGAATGGCCGCCCATGTTCGTTGCAACAACAAAAAAAGGTCTTCTTGCGACTGGATACCCTCCATATTCGGCAGAGCTCTTCTCTGTAGCATATCCCATGCATGCTCAATCGGGTTCAAGTCTGGCGACTGAGCAGGCCAGGGCAGGACATTGATGTTAGCTGCGGCGAGAGTCTGTCTTACAACTCTTGCGGTGTGCGGTCGTGCATTATCATGCATTAACTGAAATAAGGGACCGATTTGCGCTTGTAGAGGAACGATGACGTCTGATACAATCGTCTCAGCATAAATTTGAGCGTTGAGGTTGCCTCTGATCCAAATCAACTCAGTTCTTCCGCCGATCCAAATACCCGCCCATACCATGATGGTTCCACCACTATAAGGATGGACTTCCTGGCAGGATTTTAATCGCTGTTGGCGTCCAGGGGTTCTCCAGTGTCGTATACGTCTTGTATCCGGTCTCATACCAAAACGAGACTCATCAGAAAAGCACACGAAACGCCATTGTTCTTCTGCCCAATTTCTGTGTCCAAGAGCCCATTGATATCGAATCCTACGATTGTGCATTGCTATAGGTGGTACCCGTAGCGGTCTTCGGGAATGAAGGTTCACTTCATGCAAGCGGTTTCTGACTGTTTGGTCGCTAATTAAGTTCCCTGAAGAGTGATGAAGCCTCACGGCTAACATCATGGCGGTTATTGTTGGAGCTCTTCGAGTTAAGATTTGAATGTATCGGTCTTGTCTCCGTGTGGTGCAGCGATACCGTCCTCCATGGCGCTCAGCCACGGTACCAGTGCTTCGGTAACGTGTCCAAAGTCGACTGATAACACTCTGACTTGTATTCAGAGCTAAAGCCACAGTACGTTGCCGGGAACCAGCTTCTATCATTCCCACGGCTCTGAGCATTTCTTCCCTGCTTAAATGACGTCGCCGCTCCATAATAACGTTGGTTTTAATCAGTAGTAGGGAAACAGTAGCACTAATAATGTCTTCAATGCGTTGTATGTTTTTATAGGGAAAATATTGACAGCTGATTTTCATCTTTTACTCGAATTTGATTCACAGTTCCTGATTCAAATTATGAAATGCACCAAAAAGGATCCATATAAATTTATAAAATCATAAATTTATTACAAAGCCACATCTCAATCTCAAGAAATCCGCATAAAAATGCTTGATCCCTAGACACTTTTGATGTGTGTATTTTGCCAATTTATGAGCTGGGCGCTAGGGGCACGGCAACTGTTAAAAAATCAAGCGGTCAAAAGATTAAAACTGTGACAAAATTATTGCTATGAAATTGCAAGTAAGCTTAACTTAAACTTAAGATAGTACCCATATTATTTTAAGATTTTTTAATAAAAATCTTCAAATATAGGTACTATCTTACCCAGATGTGAATGCATCTTACCAAGTGTGAATGTTTAAGCAAGTCTAAGACCTAAGTAAATAAAATCACCAACATAACATCATCGTCAGACCTCATACGTATTACACAACGACTTTCAAACTTGATGTATTTTACTGAGTAATATCGTATACTTTTTTCATCAGCAGGAGAGCAATAGGCGTGATCTTTCAACGCCAGGCGGCGTTAGGGCGCGAATCATTTGTTATTATTTCTCTCACGCGTCAAGTTTCCAAACAAATTGTATTGTAACTGACAATATGAGCGATTATTGTTCGATTTGATACAAATGTTCGGTCCGTGCTGTGAAACATTTTTGACGCACTTTATCGTTGAGTTTCTTTTTGTGAAAGGAAGGCTAAGTACATTTTTGTTCTGACTGAAAATGTATTTGAACGGTTTGAAAAAGTTAACAAATATGTTTTGTTTACTACTTAATTTTTTTAATAACAATGGAACACATCACTATGGTTTACTTTGAGTTGAACATAATAAGTGACCAAAGTAATAAAGTCAGCTGTAGGTATATAACTAACTTCCGAGGGAACGGTAGAGAAAATATCGATGAAGTTCCTTCCTTGGCTGAATAGATCGAACCCGAAAAAATCTAAGAAAAGGAGGACCACCATGAAGTAGATCTCTAACAAAGATCAGACGATATAAATTTCGGGTTTCAACATCATCATCAACTTTTCCAAACAACATAAGTAGGTTGAATTTAAATATTCACAGGGCGTGAACTGAACGTCTTCAGGCGTTAAAATTTCATATTTTCAGCAAAATTCAGTTTGCTAGTTGCACCACTTAGCATAAATATGTTGCATTGCCTACATTACATCCCTATCATATCATGGATAGTATGGATATACTTTATATCTACTTGGTAGTAGCAAAATATACGCAATTTTCTTTTCCTCCAAACCGCGGTGTGGAGGCGGTGACATGTCCTGTGACGTATAGAAAGCGCATTGCCGATGACGCCCGATCTATAAATCATATTTCGGGATCGGCAATCGTCCGTCCGCCCGTCTGCTCGGCGACTTTTCTCGTTTTTTGTCTGACTCCTAAACCGTTAGCGTGTGTGATGTGATAGAAGGGTGGCGACATATGCTGTTGCCGTACGTTGTCAACAGTTGTATATCTTGATAAATTGATGGACTATTAAGACGGAATTAAGGACCAAAGTATGGTCTTCTTACCTAGGATCTACTTTTAGATAAAAGTGTATAAGACCATATGGTTGCAGTTATTAATATTGTAATTTGTTGTACTATTCGATGGTTAACTTCGTTAATAACACTTTCAAATGTTTGTTAACTTTTCACACACATAATTTGCCACTTTCACCACTTTATTTCCACATCATCGATTGCATGAATACATTATAAGCTATTTGGAAAGCTTATTTGGATACGTTACACGCACCACCCGTTAGCCTATCCAATGGTAACATTTATCATCGGAATCCTATAAAAAGTAAACCGGAACTAATCCGGGAACCCCACAGTCACCCTCCCATAATCTGCATACGCCAAGAAAATAATTTCACGCCCTAACCACACCGAGACGATGCGCCATTGTTGAGATTTTATGAATAATTTTGATGCGTGGGTGTTTGTAGTGTGATACACTGGGATACTGATAAGTCTGCATTGGCAATAATGCTTATTTGGAATTGTATAGGTTCTGTTATGCATCAGTTTTTCTGCATTATCTTGTCTATCTTAATGTCTTAGGATAGTAATGTGTATCCATGCATGGACGAATCTACATTCGTATAATGAGACTAGAATGGTGTAATTGTGTTTTTATTTATAAAAGAACCTGTAATATTTTTTTGGGCGATATGTTCATCATAGTTTCATGATTACCACAAAGTTGGATGCTGCTTGCTCTGATGCAGACACTCCTGATATAATTAGGGCCTCAGTGCCCTCTAAAGACTGCATGGGAGGTGACATGGTGGTAATATTTGTGGTGATCATTGGCCACACGGTGAGACACGAAGCCGTTACTTAACAGTTCTTTGTTTTCGTACATTACTTGATCGTGGTAAAATTATACGAACCATTTCTTGATTCTGAACTAATTTATAAATTTCAAATTAGTCTATCAATAGAGCGTTACGAATAAAGTTCTGAAAACTCTAGGGAAAGGGTACCTAGACCTACCTACTACCAAAACAGAATGAATACTTTCAATGTTTTAAGGACAACATTTTTATAAATAACTGAAAATATCTTAACCATACCACCAAACATCACGTATACGACATGGCACACTATAATGTGACATCGCGGCGACATAAAGAGCGCAATGTGTCTAGTCGACGGCTCGATCGACGTTATTGATACACGGAAAAGATTTCTCTTTGATAGTTGCGGTCGTGCGTTTTGACGCCTCGCGTCTTGAGCTAGTGTTGTACTAACTATGCATCGATACCTATTCTTATGGACAAAGAAAGTTTTCAAATTCAAATTGTTTATTTTCTTTAACAAGTTTACAAAAATTAGTGTGTGATTGGAGCCTTCTTTTAAGCAAAGTTTTATGATTTATTTGTGTCTACTCAGCTCATGAGGATCGCCTACAGCCGTGCTTCCTCCTCCTAAGAATACCGTTACCGTCATTAATTTTTTCTATAAAGTCACCGCGCCGTGCTAAACAAGTACCTATCAAAGTAATAGGTTTCTGTAGAATTTTGCACACTTCTACAGTCCGTTGTTGGTTTAAAAAAAATTAAGATTTATAATTTGGATACCTCGTCTCGACGATCAAAGGTAGAGTTCGTTGCATTCCGGTGAATTTGTGCGTCTCCTCTCTTCAAAATCTTCGTATATTGATAGGGGTATCAATATACGTACATTTTGAAGAGTCTAAGAAAACATTCAAAGTAATCACATGATCTTTCTGTAATGTTTTTCTTTATCTACATTAGGTGTGAGCAAGTTTTTTCGATTCTTTTGCACTATCATGCATAGTCGACCATCGTAGAAAAGGGTTTTGTCGACTGAAAAACATATTACCATTGTGTGTATGTCATTTTGTCTATTCTTCCGTCGACAAAACCTTAGACTACGGTGGTCATGCTACGCATGCAGTAATATATTAGTGGTCAGAAGGATACTTGTCCTAAAGGAGAACAAAGTGGATCTTCGCAAATTGTTACATTTTACCTTTGACTTATTAGATTTATTTTAAAATTATATCTCAGTATTGTATAAATTATCGATGGTGTGTGCCCAGTTGTAGCACAGCACTAACCACCATAAGACTGCGTAACGTTCCCCACGCAGCGCCACATTTATTGATGGACTTTGGAAGTTTTCAATATTATGGCTACTTTACATATCATATGGAGAGTTTTATTACGATTTCGCATTTGCCGCCTGATGGGAAAAACGATTTCACCATCGTTCCGAAAAAGAAAAGAGGGTTTGTTGTTCTGGACTTTGTTATCACTTTCAGAAATTGACAATAACATAACAACAGCCAAATTATCCATTTTTGCTAAAAACATCTTGTACTTTTCCTATTATTTTCGTACTTGAAAATATTGAAGCCATATTTTTATCATCTCCATATCGCTGGACGTTTATTCCCGCTATTTTTTCGCCATCCAAACCTACGCGGCAACCGTATGTCATTTTTATGTGGCCACTTTTCGACATTATATTCCTTTCTATTGTGGCAAAGGTGCTCATAGGGATAAGGGCCTTAATATACGATTATCGGTGGCACTCACTATTGTGCTTGACCTATTCTTTGAGTTATTGCCCTTATCGACAATGATAGCTCAATTTTGAGATTCTTTCAGAGTTTTAGTATGAAATAAAGTATCTTGAAAGATAGGTCCTTACTGTAAGTAAGATTGGTAGCACTGATAAGATTTCTAGCTAATTAAATTTTCTTATATAATTTATGATGTCTTTGTAAGTATGATGCAGAAGTTGTTGTATAAGTACAGCGCCAGGGTCAAGTTCCATCATTACGCGTCGTCGACAGCCCAACTTTAGCGCAAAGGTCGAACCATCAAGAACAGCGCGGAGACAAAAACACAGAAAATCGGCCATTACGAACAAGCAAGTCGCAACTTCTTAAAACATCCTTATCCAAAGAACACATAAAAAGCAGACATCGTTTTTCTTTTAAAAAACTCTCTCATTTGCCTATCAATAGTGGTTGAGGCAGATCTGACCGTAATAAATGTCATACTTTATGGCACTTAGGAAAAAATGCAAGGGAGCCATTTTACATTTTAGCCGGTGACCGGGGATCGCTATGTCGAATTACGCATTTCGAGTAGCCATTTCCTTGGGGAATTTTAAATATTTTTCGTTTGGAAACATTCAGTTTTTGTTGTTGATTTACGATGTTTACTAGATACGATATTTGTTGATGTCCCAAACAAAATGGTATGAAACTTATTACTTTATATCAAGTAACAGACAGTGTATAGAGTCGATCTGAGGGGCTAATAACGCCGTGCTTGGTGAAATGTATGCAAGTAGACTGCACATCCAGTCACAACTGTAAACTATGCAACTGCCAAATGCAGCTTGAAGGCAATTAGGATGCAGTCAGTGTAACTGCGTGACAACTGCTCACTGGATGTGCAGTTTGTGCAGCCCACTTAGTTATGATTTCAAATCTTCTTCTTCTTCCTACCCTTATCCCATGTTACTTGGGGTACTTGTACTATTTATTCTGTGCTTGGGGTCGGCGCAACACGTTTTTTTCTTCCATTCCGTCCTGTCAACCGTCATGATATCACTGACTCCCTTCTCTTTATATCATTCTTCACACAATCCATCCATCTTTTCTTTGGCCTCCCTCTTCCTCTCCATCCATCCACATTTATATTCATAACTCTTGGTCACATGCGTTTTATCCCTTCTCTTTACATGTCCATACCAAGACAAACGGTTCCCTTTCAACTTTAGTTATGATTTCAAATATGAAACGAAATGTGTTTCATCAAGCGCAGTCACCCTGAAATGGTGTTAGCAGTTCAAGAACTTGAGTGCATTTTCAGTTAACAAAACGCATGGATACAAGTATAAGTAGTACCTACCTATTCCTACCATGCGTCTGCAAACATAATCGTGGAGGTGAGAATACGCCTACTTTTGACCGAAGTTTGGCAAACAGCTCCACGAGAAGTGTCATTGTTATATAATTTAGTAGAAAATGAAACTAAAACTGTGGGTTGATTCATTTTATCTGACTATGATATGTTGTTAGGACTTAAACGTCAAAGTCTCAGAATACAGAAAGAACCAGAAGCCGTGATCGCGTATACCTAATACTGAAGCATCAAAAACTACTCTTAAACGGAGTTGTTTGACGCGCAGCCGATCAGTCACTCTGTGAACGTCATATCGAGTACGTGTAGGTATTTGCCGGTGTCAAATTAAATTAAATTATGCCGTCTTGTGTCGTTCCTACCTGTAAAAATGCAGCCGGGCTAAAAACCAAACAGGATGGGATCACATTTCACGTTTGTGTAGCACATTTATATATCGTCTTATTTAATTACTCAATTAATTGTTCAGTTTGTAATTGTCATAGGGAATGATGCGTCCATATTGTTAGTATTGTCAGTATAAGAGTTATGATTTTCCCTTCTTTTTATTATCTACTGAGGGCTTAAATTAAAGTTTAAGTTTTTTTTATCGAAACCGTGTTTTATTCCTATTAGACCTTTTCCATTTCTTGAGATTATCAGGTACAGTCAGCGTCAAATATATCGCGACGAACAGACTGTTCATCATTACCTAAACAGCTAAAGAAATTAAACTTTACCTAAATGGGATTCTTGTCAGAATGCCAGTTGTCCTGTCTTACGTTCATTCTGAAACAACCCTTGTTTCATTGTGATATAGTTTTGTTTGGATCATTTGAACAGTCTGTTCGTCCCAATATATTTGACACTGACTGTACATAGATATAAAAATTGCCTGTATAGAAAAGCACAATTTGGATTTTATTATTATCTTACCTCCAATATTCAACGTTTTCCCCAAAAACGAGTAAACAATGTCTGTCCTAGCAACATTACGCGGGTGGGAAGTGAGACGGGCGCGGGATACTTGTTTTGATTTTGGACACAGCGTACGGCTTGCAATTACTGTTGAACGCGGATTCTGGTTCTTTCTGTATTCTGAGGTCAAAGGCTGTCTAAGCATCTAGGTCTTACACATATAAATTAACGAAGGAATTAATTTTCAATCAGATTAAGTATATATTGAACTACGTTATGGAAGTATCGCAGCATCGCATCAGATTAGGCGCTACCATTGTTCTACTAATGAGATTATTCACGTATGATGCAAAGTACCGCTGTTAGGCGCCCAAACTCACTAAAATGCACCTAAAGCTCGACCTGAATAACGTTAGATTACAATCTGGGAGATATTCATGAACTTTGACCAGAGCCGCGATACTAAGGTGTTACGTTTTAGGAATTAGTGAAATACTAAACAAATGAGGTTATGGAAGATGCAGGAAATTCTACCCAACTCCACAGTTGTAAACTGTTTTGAAGAGGAATAAACAAGTAATACAGACAGATATCTATCGATATAAATTGGTTTCAATTAAGAAAAAGTACCTACTTAGTTTATCCCATGCACGCGGAGAAGAAGTATTTCTGAAATAGCGTCGTCGTGTAGCACACACAGATAGAGCCTGTGAATATTTATTTAAAGAAAAATCAAATTCACAATTATACATTAATACTATACTTATTAGTTGTAACGGTAAGTATAGTTGTATACATACATAGTTTTCTAAATTCAAAGTGAATTTCACAATAGATCATTTTGCGTTCTATATCAATATCTACACACAGATGACGGTCTGGGTGCCAACTGCATGTGATCAATCAAAGATTTAAGCCTCCCTTTGACCAAATACCGAAAGTGTTGCAAAAATTTAAATTAAATCTGTCCCAGACGTGTTTATCGGTGACGGAACCGCATTAAAACAGTCCTTTATATTGTATACTTTACTCGGAACGAAATTATATATTGAAACAGTTCGAAAAACAAAAGGAAAACTACCATTATCTGCTTCAATTGCAATGGAAAAAAAATCTTAGGATCAGGTTAATTTATTTTTACTTTTGCGTTAATCAGAGCGTATTAATGAGCGTATAACCAATTAAAAGAAATATTTTGGTGAACTATCTAACAATTAATGGTTTTGAACGGTTTCTGATTAAAGAAAACAGTGCGTTTAGTAGGTACCCCTTAATAACTACACTTCTGGTATGGCACAGTGGAATCCTAAACAGGGCTTGATTAAGTAGTACATGGATAATAACCACTGCAGTAGTTTCATGTTCAGACTAAAGATTTCAATCTGATATAATCAGATTCCTGACCAATTGCCTGCGAGGGTCACAATAACCTATTTCCTGAATTGAAGACCAATTGCAACGATTTTCTTTCATTTTCCTAGTCAAAAAATTAAGATACTTAATTTAGATTATGTATTTACTGATATTTACATGATCTGAATGTCATACTGTTTTTAAATTAATTGTGGTTGCTGCGTACGACGCAGATCACGCAGAGTTACGGAGGCCTAACCGGCGCGGGAATAGTGGATCTAGGCTATATGGCTATTGCCTATGTCTATGTGGATATAAGCATAGGTATGAAATGCTACATTGAAGAAGATGAGCTTATTAGTTCAACCTATGAATCCTAGTTGCATCGCTCTATTTTTTTAATCCCATAGAGAGCAAAGCCGACAAAAGATGGAATCATGGATGACACTTATTGGTAAGGGGGTTTGATCGATTGACGGATGGCCTATTGTAACCAATCTTTTACAATTGAATTTAGAATTTAGATAGAGAGCGAACGTGCGATACGTTTTTAAACTGGAGTCTTTGTTGAATAAGGGGAGGCTACACAGATAAAATTCGATTAAACGCGGTCTCTAATGACCGCATTTAATCGATTTACCTTAATAAAGTAGGATTGTGTCTACATTTATAAATTAATTTTTGTTAATCACTGTAAGGCATTAAGTTATGTTTAAATTTCTCACTAGCCTAATTAGGTACAAGGCTAGATTGTAATATGATTAGGGCGCATGGAGGGCAATAAGAGAAAAAAAAAGTAACGCCTAACATGAAAACCGTAACCTAAAAAGTAGGATAGTACAAGGCAAGGCTTTTGATCCTTTGATTTTTGGTACTTTTAGTGACAAGTGGCCAGTTCATCTGAATCATATCCTTTCTCTATGCTGACAATGAGATGATAAGCAATTGATACAGTCTAAATTTCCTTCTAAAATCAGAACAAATTGAAAAGGCACACTCCGTATTTTCCTTCCACGTCTTATTAGTAATTTACTTAAGCTTTGATCATTGAATCACGTAGTGGAGCATCTTGAAATTTAAGTAGACGAGTTGAGCAGAGCCTCAGATTACGGTGACACAATATTTGCGGGCGGCGAGTGCGTGAGCCCGATAAAAATATTCTATTTATTACGAACCATGCGGAGGTACATTCAAAGCGCGTCACGCGTTGACATCCGACTTCTCCGCGTTTCCAAACACGTACGCTTGCTTAGGGTTGTACTGACACAGATTTATTGAAGTTCTTTATCAATATTTTTTTTTCTACCTTGCCTTTTCCTTTCTATGTTGAGATCAGCTGCTAGTCTAACCAGTGGCTGAATACCAGTATTTTACAGGGAGTGACTGCTATCAGATCTCCGCAACCCAGTTACTGGGCAATGCCGATATCCTAAGTTTAGACCGGTTGTCAGACTTTCGGGCTTCTGATTACCCGTAACGACTGTCATAGGTATTCGTAAGACATCCAGGTCCGACTGTTTAACGTGTTCTCCGAGGCACAGAGGGGTCTCGAGGTGTAACGAACGGTCACCCATCCACGGACAAACTGCGGCAAGTGTAGCTTAACCTCGCAAATCGTAAGATTGGCGCGGTTAATTAGCCACGAACCCCTTGATGTCTTTATCAACATATCTGACACCAGGCCGTGTATCTCATGAACCGTGATAGTTAGACAGTCACAGATGATGATGATGTATTTCTGTTGCTGCTATAACAACAAATACTAAAAAACAGAATAAAAGAAATATTTAAGGGGGCTCCCATACAACAGACATGATTTTTATGCCGTTTTTATAGATAATGGTACGGAAGTCGGAACCCTTGGCCGCAATTGGCCGTTTTTTTGACGTTGTTCAAACTCCTTTTACGACACCAACTGGTGGGGATGAGGTGGCCTACTCTTTTCAGGCTTTTTATTTGCGGCCTCGTTGTTGAAGAACCTAATTCATACAGTTTTACAGCAGCTACATGATATGTTGCGATAAAAGATCTTGTAGAATCAATAATTTAAATTAAGTAACTCGTCCAAGTTACGCCCGAACATAGGTCAAGGTCAAAATCCTCCAGCATAGTTTGATTTTGGCCTAATATTCTATTTCTGGCCTGTTATGAAATATCTTTGTAAGTTTTTACTTCGTTTTGATAAGATTGAGTAATAGAGACCAAACTTAAGAAGACAAAAGGAATCTAACAGGGGAAAGATCTCTTTCAATCTTGGATGAAGCAGATACATTTTTGTACTAAAGGCACATTAGAACTACACAAAATCAATGGGGTGTTGGGAATTTACTATCATCAATACTCATGATATCCCTTAACATCCACTACTGAACATGGTCCTCCTCATCACTACAAATAATGACCATGAATCGCAAAGGACAGTGTGAGAAAATAAATTCCTTTTAAAAAACAACTTAAGGCTAATCTTCTTCAACTTAATAAAACTCTAACACTGATTGACAGATTTATAGATACCGCACAGCTTAAACCGGTGGATCTAGAAGCATAAAATTTTGCAGAGGAGTTCCCTGTTTAATGTAGGTGACCACTAAGAAAGCATTTTTGAGAATTCATCCGAGGTTAAATAGGGGCAGATAGTTTGAGAATATGGAAGAGAGTATAGAAGTTCGTCACTTTTGAAGTATGGGAAATCCTATCGGGCACACACGGCTAGTTTTAAAACAGTTTTCTATTTGCAGCCAATACTTATATAAAAATAAAATTATAATACAAAATTCGAACAACATTTGAAAATAAATTTTCGCAGCATTGTCAGCCCTGTATCATATTTCGCGGGATCACGCGCCCGCCCGCCCCTGTCACTGTAGGTACCTATACTACCTATACAGTCAATACGTGCGAGTGCGAATAATTTTTCATCTATTCCCATTAAATGTGACGTCAGTGCTGGTATCAGATATCAGGAGTTATAGTTAATGATGTACTAAAATAATAATTTGTATTACCATATTTTTAACTTACCAAGTAAGATTTTTAAGTTCCTGAACGACCTATTTTGCACATTGCACACTGTGTGCCCTACATGGTTTTCTTATCTTCTCAACCATGTAAAACTTCCTTGTCACACTTTAGATAGCTCCAGGTGAACAAAAATAAGTGTAGAACGTAAAGCACACAAAGCTGCAAAAAAATCTAAAGTGCAACTAAAAAAAATGTACACGAGACTATTCAGCGTAAAAAGTATCATTCATACTGCACTGCGGTCAGCGCCGACTAAGCCGCCCCGCAAAGTCAAAAGAGCTTTGACTTCAAAGCGTTGGGGAATAACTGGCAACACCAAGAGAATGCAAAATAAACTGACAACACTAAGGTAAGAGTGCAAAATAAATGCAGCAACAGCACATTACACAGCCATTGAATCAAAAGACCGACGGAGCGTGAAGTGATGAAAACTGGAAAAATAATAAAGTTGCCCCTTACGAGTGTGTGCGAGGGGTCCTATTCTGGGATCTTGAGGCGCACAGATAAGCACGGGCTGTGAGACTGCGTCACTAACCGGTGACCTGCACTATACTCAGACTTTTTTGCTGGTTATTGGAGCTAAAAAGTCTAATAAAATCTTGTACTAGAATTAATATTGGATGGCTACCTACGCTAACGATAAAAATAACAGTTTTTTCTTTTGAGTCTTGATGTATTTGCTCTAGTAGAACAATACAGACCATTAGTAGATATAAAACGATAAATCTACTTTTTTATGATTATTTACGGTTTACTCACGTGCGCGGCGAGGTCGCGAGACGAACGGCGTTCGTCTCGCGTCCTCGCCGCGTGTTCAGCTCATGATTAAGGGCTCCGTTTGGGTCCGAAACTAGTCGGGCAATCCCGAAAAATGCACGTGAGTAAACCGTAAATAATCATAAATATGAATGTGTCTCACGAAAGTTATAATACAAAAATCTACTTTTGCTTTGAAGTGCCTTGGAGTTACAGTATTAACATTAATATGTATATGCAAATGCCAAAACCTGTAAGTACTTCTTGTTTCTATGTGTTCAATGGGGTAAAAAAATAAATAGAACATTTTAAAACTTTAAGCGCTTACTGTAATATGCAAATTTAATTTCAATTTTAACTCTACATACAAAAACTAATTTTAACATTACCTACAAAAAATGTTAGAAAAGTAAATCTGACCGAATAATGACTCCCTGTGGTAGTTCCGCGTCTAGGTGTTCAAGCCGTGTCAATATTGGCAGACACTTGCAGGGAGAGACGTATGATTTTTACATCAAAAGCAACACGAACTCAAAGCAGAACAGAGAGAATTTACATTTGATGAGTAAGATAAGAGGTGTGGTAACGGTTTTGTTTGGCGTTGACGTACGGGATAATAGCTTTTACTAGGCTTAGTAAACAGGAACACTAGCTTAGGAGGAGTATGAGTTTTTCGCAATGTCAATATTTGAGGCATATTTTTATCACAGAATTAACTAAGAATTAATTAATTAATTAAATTAAGATGTCTGAATAAGTCTCTCACATAAATCAGGCTGATTTCAACTGAGTACTTACTAACTAATATTGTCGTAAATTGTCGAAAATGGATGATAAAGCCTTACACCGTCTAATATCATCTAGTATCCATCAATGACACCACAGACTTATGTCGCGTTGGTACTCACAACTTCCCCGCAAAGCGGCGCCGAAAGCAAATTAGTGAAAACATAAATTATCGAAAGCGCAGCGGTGGCACCTTGCATTGTGAACAAATTTAATTTCCTAGTTGAGCACGAGCACGAGTAAAATGAGTAAAATGCATGAAACCGGGATCCGGCGAGCAGGGGTCGCGCACTCGCGCACCTATTGGGTGCATTATTTACTGCGCTTACGACCCGTGTGGCGAAAAGCAATGTAATTAATTGGGTTATGGCCTGCGGTTTTATCGTTGTTCAACTTACTCATCATTTGTGTTTAGGCGACGAAAAATTTAATATTGAGGTATTTGTTTAGAGTGTCATACGAAGTAACTACATACTATACCATAAAGTCTACATAAATTCAAAATGCAAATAAAGCAACACAAAGAAAATTATGAAAAACAAACACAACATGACAGTTTGCAATGTCTTTAAAAGCTTCAAAAAAAGTTAACAATTTTATATGGATGCCGAATAAAGTACCATTCGGCATCCATATAAAATTACTAGCTGACCCGGCAAACGTTGTTTTGCCATATAAAATTTTAGGGGTGGACTACCCCTAACATTTAGGGGGATGAAAAATAGATGTTGGCCGATTCTCATAGATACCGGATAAGCACAAAAAATTTCATCAAAATCGGTCAAGCCGTTTCGGAGGAGTATGGCAACGAAAACTGTGACACGAGAATTTTATATATTAGATTAACTTTTGAGCTTTACTATAACAGGACTAGGTAGAGATTAGTTCCTTGTTAATTAATCTTGATATGAAAGCTAATAAAGTTTACCTTAAAATGTTGTTAATTATCTGTACTAGTTTTTAACCGTTCTATGTATCTAGCATTATTAAACTTTGGTGTTATTCATACATGACAAATATACATGTGTACGTTTGTCACGTAATTTTGTTTTATTTATAAAACATACTGTGATAGAGTTTTGATGACATTATTTAACAATACCTATCACAAAATCTGTAGCATTCTATTTAATATTAATATCTATGCAAAATTTTCACGTTTCACAGCGGGGATTACAGTTGTTGGACGTCGCATCCCAAAGTTACGGCTTTAATATAAAAATAAAGTTTAACGAGTGTGCGCAGTCTGTTGCAGCTTCCCAATGTTGAGCTCGATTTATTGCTCGGCAAAGACCATTTGTTTCCGATACTTTTTTGTGGGCTAATCCCCTGTATCTCTTCATTTTTTTCCACGAACTGGCCGCTTTTGCTATTAACGCACTTTGATTGTTGCGGGGATGAACTTTAGTGGTGGGAACGCCTGTTTGATTTGTGTGAGCAATAATGGTGGAGTTTAGTCGTTGCTGTCAATGTAGAGCTTTCAATTTGAGTCTGTAAAGTCATTACAGCACTGGAATCGATTCTAAGTTGGCATAAGAATCAGGGGTATTACTTAAATAGTTATATAAACTGTTTTTAGTATTGCCGTTTTTTATATCTCCTATTTGCGCATTCACGCTCTATATTCTGATAAATAAGGGTAGAGCGAAATTAAAATATGGTGAGATTGGTAAGGTTTTTGATTGGAACCTATCTATTTTTTTAAAACATTTTGATCTAGTTGACGCTCGTTTCCGTACTTTTAATCAAAGAAATTAGTTAAACGTTTTTTTTTTAATATAGAAGAAACATTATTTTGAAGGGTGGCAAGTGCCAACATGCCTGAGTCGGACAGTCGGAGCAGTATGATTTGATTTATGATATCCCGCTTCGGGCCCAGCCACACAGTTGAGCCGTCCCGGTACGACTTGACGCCGTTAGGTGGCGTTAGTCGATGCACAGGAAGATACGACACAGATTCAAGGTGGAGGAAATGGTGAGTTTCAGTAATAAGTCAGTAGTTAAATCTGGCATTTGTGGCAAATCAATGAAGTAAAATATTGACGATTATACCTCGTTTCAATGATTGTATAATTTTTTGGTCTAGACCAACTGATACAATAATATTTATAATTTGTGAGATTTATGAAGGTTCAGTAGTGTTTTAAGTTATGTCTATGCATTCTAACTAATAAAAAAAATAGTATCCTAATAAAAAACTATACCTAAACTAGAAGAGAGCATTAAAATATTCCTCCGTATCGCTGTCGACTGGTAACGTGCCTAGAAGACTGGCAACATTGTATGGCAATGCTAATCCTCTTTTAGTTTATAGTTTCATACTAGGATATATTTTTCTTTATTGTTTTGTAAATAGTTATTCTAAATTATGTGTTAGAGAGAATAAAAAATATGTAATAGGTAAGTAAATAGCACTGAAACTATTTTTTTTAAAGATTCTTTTCCCCACACTAAGATTTATCTTGTATCGTGGGTGCGGTTACAGACACAAATCGTCACATGCACAAACACCCAGACCCGGAACAACTATCTGTAGGCCATACAAATATTTGTTCCATGCGGGAATCGAACCCACGACCCGTAACGCACAAGCCAATCGCTCAGCCACTGCACCAAACGTGTCGTCAGAATGAAATTATGAAAAAGTTAAAATTATGAAGTAGATCACTGTGTTTGTAGGTAAGCATAAGCATAGTCAATGCAATCATTATTATAATATGTTTTTTACTGAGTCCAAATTCTACTGCGTTATTTTCACAGGTTTCAATGGAACTTTAAATCTAGCTTCCACTGAAATGAATTTCCTTCGAATCGGACACTATTACGAAACAAACTATGCCTGAAAAACCCAGCGACATAGATAAATAGGCAGGTGATTCATTAAAGTAATTATGTATAAACAAATGATTATGTTGTGAAATCTGAGTAGGTTATAGAACAGATAACAAGTGGCTAAGAGCTGTTAATTTGTTTGATTGTTGATAATAAGAACTGGAGATTATCTGGCATGTTAAAATATTCCGCGTTTCATACGAGATAAAGTTTTAAGGTCAGCATCATCAGACAGATGTTGATCCGTCTCGTAAATTCCGTTAATTGGAATCAAGTATCTGCAGGTGAATTAAGTAAAAAAATATTAAAATTAAAATTTCGTAGAATAGAAGATAGTTATCCACACGCAATCCCTTTTATTACAATACATGGTCTAGAAAAACCCAGGTTATAAAATAGCCCCGTCTCTTTTTGTTATATGAAGTTAGAAAGTGATGGGTGTATATACAGGGTGTCCCGAAACTCAACTTCAACCGTTAATAATTGACAGGGAATTTAAAGAGAGCTCAGAAAAAAAATCACTTTCGAGTTTCAAAGTTACCATGAATAAAAATTTACATCATAAATCTGATGATGTTAATGTTATTGAAAAAAAGTATACAACTTTTTTTTTCTTAGGTGCGTATTTGTTTATGTTTTGAACAAAGTGTAAAAAATCTACTAACCACTATCAACAATAGATAGGAATATGAGATGAAAAACTCTAACCGTTTAATTTAATCAATAGAGTCTAGACTTATGCAGTATTTGCTCTTATAGTTCTGCGTTATTGATAGAGGTAATAACTATGTAACCCTCAAGTTAGGCAAATACATGTACTTACTAATTAAAGAGTTCCATAGTTTTGGGCTACTGGATAAAGTGCATGCAATGAAAAGCTTTAATACTGTGGTATACGCCGAGAAACAGAGAACAGACGGTCAGCCGACGCTGCGATATGAGGTTGTACCGCCGAATGCGGTGCGGCGTTGTGTGGGGGGTGCCCACAGACTTGCGTTCCTAGGCGCCGGGGGGTGGTGTCCATTTGAAAAAAGGTCGACTCATGAATCCCTGAAAACGGCCTCGCAACTTTCACGTCGACTACGTTTCCATTCAATCTCTTGTCAATTGTGGGCAATTTACAGTTCTAATAATAATTTTAATTGCGAGCATTTCAGAAGATGAGTTTAAAGGGCAGTCCAATAGTATAAGATAGATTTGTCCGACAAGAAGTTAATTTACATGGTGCATATTGTTTTACGCAATTTTCTCATGAAGGAAGCATGCAGTATTCTCCGTAACACATAAAACATTTTTAATACTGAATAATTTTAAAGCTGTTATGAATTACCCAGTGTTTCAGTGGGTAAATATAGATAACATTGTTCTTTGTTTCCAACGCCCACTGGTGACATCTCATTATCTTTGATATATGATTGATAATCACGCAGAAAAATATATTTTTCCTCAACTTATGTACGGAAGACAGAGGTAGGTTTCATAATTATCTATGTAAATACAGGGTGTAAACGAATTCGTGTAATTCCTTCAAACCACGTGATCTACTGGTGACACTGATTAACCTTGCGTAGGTTTTTTCAGAATCAACAAAAAAAAGTTTTCAAAAAATGAACCATGGTATTCTGCATCTGAGTAATTTTAACGTCCCAAGTTAATTGACTGCATGGAGTGATATCGCGCTAGTAGTGCCCGTCAGCTGTGTCGCCGTGCCTTCATTCATTTAGGCATGTCATCGAAATTTTCTACATAAAAAAATATTTGGGAAAAAAAAAGTTTATTTTTATTTTCAATCATTCTAAATTCCGTGCGGGGTTAATCTATACCATTAATAGATCATGTGGTTTGAAGGAATTACACGAATTCGTTAACACCCTGTATATATATTATATATGTTCTAAGATAATACTTACTTAGGTATACTTAGTGTTTGTAATTACGTCATCTAAGATGGGTTTCTGTAATATGGCTAGGTCAATAAAGATTAGAGTACGCGTGAGTATCTTAAAAACAAGTTTTCATGGTTTTTGGATTTGTATTTTATGGAATACTTTGTTTCATGATTCACGAAGCCATGCATTCAAATCAAATATTACAACGTATTACGTTATTGTTTTACTTTATGCGAGATCAAGATTTGGCAAATTGATAACCTGTGTCTTCAATATTACAATGAGTGTGACGGGCTATTTACTAAGGCTACATTAGTAATTTGGCATTACCGCGTAGTAGCGAAGCATTTTGCTTTTTGTGTAAACAATCGAGAATGCAATTAGCCAAAGAACTAAGTGTTGTGATTTTAGGCAGTATGGAATCAAGACCGTAGCTGTAGCGATTTATTCGGTGTTCAACAGTGGATATAATTTTATAGGCTTTCATATCAGCCTATCCATGTCCACTAGAAAGGGCAGATGACGCACTTGGTAGGGCTGTAGCAGGTAATTTGCCGTCGTAGACATAGAGTTACTCATGTGTCGTAGGCATGTCCACTATGCTGTTGTAGCAGTTAAGTTCACGTCGTAGTTACAGTTACTCATATGTCGTAGCGAATCTACTTGCTTAATGTAGCAGTAGCAGGCCAGTTGACGTCGCCGTAGACACAAAGTTACTCATGTGTCGTAGATACGTCTACTACGCTGTAGCAGGCAACTTGACGTCGTAGACACAGAGTTACTCATTGCTTGTAAACACGTCTACTACGCTGTAAACGGCAACATGACGTCGTAGATACTGAGTTATTATATACTGAGTTTAATAGAAATGTCTACGACGCTATAGCAGACAATATTACGTTATAGACACAGAGTTACTCATGTGTCGTGACGAGTCTACTTGGCTGCTGTAGCAGGCAACTTGTCGTTTCAGACATTACTCATAGGCCGTAGCGAGTCTAGTTGCTTAATGTAGCAGGCTACTTGACATCGTAGTCAAAGAGTTACTAACCTGTCGTAGCCATGTCTACTTGGCTAATGTAACAGGCTACTTGATGTTGTAGTCATAGAGTTACTAATGTGTCGTAGCCATGTCTATTTGGCTAACGTAGCAGGCTACTTGACGTTGTAGTCAAAGAGCTACTAATGTGTCGTAGACTCTTGGCTGTAGCAGCTATAACGTAGCGTAAAGTCAGAGTTACTCATTAGTCATAACATCGTTTCCATAGCGGGTAACTTGACGTGTTATAGACATCGCGTGGTGGTAATTCATTATATTATAGATATTACGAGTAAAATGAATCAATAAAACTTTAGTGTCCATTACCATTAACAAGGATAAACGCTTAATCACATGTGGTTAAATTTACTTATAAATACCTGTTAGTGGCAGCAATATGTTATATTAATTCTAACCTATAAAATAAAACTTAATGGTTATATTTAATCGATGTAACAAACTTTTTTTTATGTGATATCTGGCAAGCAAGCCGATTGCCTATCAGATAGAAAGTGGTTACCGCTGCCTATATACACCTACAACACCGAGAGAATTGTTGATGTGTTGCCAACTTTAGCAACCGAAGTTGGAAAATCTCATGTGCCTGTAATTTCACGCACCCATACGTTTCAAACCGCAGTACAGTAATGCTGCTTAGCGACAGAAATAGTATGGAGGCAGTACTTGCCCAGACAAGCCTTTCGGCTCTACTTCTACTACGTAGCATACGTTGCGCTAAAACTCCAAAAAAACGACTTTAATCTTTTCACAACATTTTACAATATTAACATAGTGTTTCAGTTTATAGTTTTATGAGTAAATAGGAAAGTAGAAATTGGATGTTCATACCAACTAGCTTGGCTCGCAAGAGAAGTGAAAATTTTGTTAAACTGAGTGTGACTCTTGTCAGTGCATTAAAAGCCTCTTTATTTATGACCTATATATAAGCTTTTTAGTCCTCCAAAGTGAATTCACGGATGGTCAAAAGGGGGAGTATAACATATATCTCATTTCGAACCTCCTTGCTAACCGCAGAGGCCCGACCGTACAAATATACACTATGGTGAAAATTTACTATTTACGATTGTGTTTTGTTTAATGGTTGATTTTGTTTTCACGAGTGAGAATACACGTTATTTTAATATACTAAAATTGTTGTATTAATTTGTAATTGAGATCAACTCGTCACAAGTGTCTAAAGTTAAGTTAAGGTATCATATGTTTTGTTTACACGAATCGTTTCCGTTGATGCTAACAACAGCGACATCGGTTTCTCTGTTGTGGAAGTCTGTGCCAATGGAATTGTTTAGCGGTCCCCTGATGTCATGTTAGGCTTCCATAGTCACAAAAAGTGAACTACGGCCTAGAAAATTTAACAAGAAATTTTTTTTTCACTTTAAATATCTTTAATCATTTCAAATATCTACGTGCAGCTAACATGCAATAAAACATACGTGTACGAGCATACTATTATATGGACATACAGACATCACAACACAAATATATAAAATATGTCTGTATGTATTCATGATTAGTTACAGTTTACTCACGTGCATTTTTCGAGATTGCCCGACTAGTTTCGGACCCAAATGGAGCGCTTAATCATGAGCTAAACATGCGGCGAGTTCGACTCGCGACCTAGTCGGGCAATCCCGATAAATGCACGTGAGTAAATCGTAACTAATCGTATTGTATGTGTGTATGTGTCTCAAAAAAGTTATAATAGAAAAATGTCTGTATGTGGTTTACGTGCTTATGCACGTTTGTTTTATTGCACGAGAGGATGTTGCACGTAGATATTTAAAATAAAGCAAGGGAACGCGATGTAATCCGTAAAGTTGTTTAACTCACTTAAATTAAGGTAATTTTTTCAATAAAATTATTGTTTTTTCCTAGGCTAATTTGGCGCTAAGGCCTCAGAAAAAGAAAATGGATTATATCAGCTGATTCACATCTTGCCTGGCGTGGTATGTGCTAGTATGGTTCAGTCATGACCACCAATATGTATTACTGAACAAAATTCAAGTAATTTTTTCCCTAAATGCCGATTAGATATATGAAATATTTTAAATGCTAAGTATTCGTATGGGTTAGCAGATACTATGTGAACAATATTTTATGATTTCCATCACAACCCTTTCTCTTAATTTACTTTAAATTTCGATACGTGTAGGATCTTTGTGCCCATGACTGTACAACTGGTGAATTAGTTAAGTTTAATCTCCCTTAAAAATGTTGTAGTAATTTGTCGGAACAGCCGTAATATATACGCTACTAATTACTATGACATTGAGTCGCGTTACTGCTAAATGTAGCTTATGGTGGAAAGAAACCGTAAGGATCATTTGGTAGAGTTCTACCAACCCCGTACAGGTCAATGGATTTGAGAGATTTAGCTGTAGCTAGACATTATAGAGTTCCCTTTATAGGTGTCGATCGCTCGACAAACAATCAACTTTTGGTAGACTCTACATTTTGAAAGGCAGACTAAACTTTTGGTCGATTGCTAAAAATGTAGAGTCTTGCATTTAGTTACTGCAGCTACTGTACTTTAACTTCAACTCATTGTTTATGCTACCAACATAACAACAGTTTAATCGATCTTCATATCAGACTCGTATCTGCCGAAACCAGTAGCCGATCAAAATTCGAAATCTCTGGACTGATGTAGGTTTTTGACATTATTTCTATTAAATTTCTGTCAACGCTCTAAAGATTTTGGATTGAGATGGGTTATTGGTTTCGAGACGTCTCTGGCTATTCATTCACAAGGACCTCTACTAAACCTAACAACACAAAAACAATACTTTAAAGTTTAAACCAAACATAGCACTCAATACATTGAAAAATACAAGTATGTGTACTACCCTACATCTATATGTTGATTTTGATACCAATATTATAAAGAATAATCATTGAAAAACATCCTGAACAAAGAACTTTACAAAACAAAATTAACTCTACAACCCTTCCAAATTACATTTAACCCTTATTTTATTTGTAATAAGGGTTATATTACCGTGTGTAAAAGTTTGTGTGGTGTAAAAGTTATCGTTGTGTCGAAGACGGAACCTATTGGAGTGGCTTTCGGGAGTTTCGCTAAGTTGTCGATCGTTGAGATCGCTATTGTTTCGACACTTCACCCCCTTTGTATTGTAATCACACTATAATATGTAGAAATAAAGGCATACATTATGTTAAAGTACAAAAATCTGGTATCAATATATTATGTAGAGACTGTTAAATTAATTAAGTTTTCCAAAGTTCAGAAAAAAATCTAATAAGTTTTGAACTATAGAAACGATAGAGCTCTAAGTTTTTAATGACACCTAAAAACTGGACTTATCTAAAAACAAAGTTGTGTCTATTCTGTTATTTTGTTGGTACCTAATATGTTAATTTATATTTTTTTGGTCTCTACCTTCAATTTAGGTAACTAAATTATTTACAATAATAAATAAATAGTCAGTAAATAATTTATATGATATTCACACACATTTTCATAAAATAAAACTATGTTAATTATGTTTAATCATGGGCTTGAATGGTAGTAATTGCTCTATCAAAATTTTAAATATTTTATTGTTAAGGAGAGAGATGGAAGAAAGTAAATCCAAAAAGGTACTTCTTATCAAATATTGCGCATTGAAATCCTAAAGTTCGTTTAAATTGGGTCGAAGAAAATTCCTGCAACCTTTACAACAATAAGAATTATTTTTTAAATAAATGTTGTTTCTGCAATAGTTATGGTTTAGTTTAGTTTCAAAAACAACAGTCCGCCTAAATAAATAGTAGGAAAGAAAAAACATCTGTATATTCCGCTGCAAATAATGACTTTACCCCTAATTAAACTTAATCAAAGAAGTGTGAACAAAATGTAGAGTTCAGATTGCCCATTCAATGAAATTACTACGGTCCATAAATAAATTGTAAACATTTCCTTATAATCAAAGTTAATAATTAAACAAGATTGTAGAAACAGTTAGTATTTATTACAAGGTAGAGTACGCGCGACCGCGGCGGCATCTAGGCTCATATTGATTACCGTTGACATTCTTATCAATACACCCCCGAGCCGACGCGCGACGCGACCGACACACACAACACCCAAAAGAAACAGGAACGTTTCTTCGCGCGTTTGTAACGCAACGCAACGAAAAAAGAGGCGGAGACTCCGCGGCAGCGTTGCCACCCAATCACAGCTGAGTTGCAACCGCGGCGGACCAATGGCGCGCGGCGGTCGGGGCGGGCGCGCGCACGCGGCCGCGCCCTCGTTTCGCTCCGGCTTTTTATTTATTGTTGCGCGGAACAGCGCGCGCGACGGGTGTGTGATGCGTGTGTAGTCTCTTGCGAGCATGGAGTCCGCCGTGGACTCAGCGTCGACCGCGAGCGAGGTGAGCGGGTCCTCCGGGGGCTCGCCGAGGGTGAAGGCGGCGTCTCCGGCGCGCGCGCTCAGCCCGCCGCAGCTGCTGGCGCCGCGCATGCCGCTGCCGCCGCCCGGCCTCGGCCTGCTGGGCTCGCTGCAGATGATGCACCACTCACCGCTCGAGCTGATGGCGGCCGCGCATCACCACGGCCCGCCACGCTACGGCAGCCCGCCGCCCATCTCAACCTCCGACCCGTCTGCCAACGAGTGCAAGCTGGTCGACTACCGTGGACAGAAAGTGGCAGCCTTCATCATCCAGGGGGACACGATGCTGTGCTTGCCGCAGGCGTTCGAACTTTTCCTGAAGCACCTGGTAGGGGGGCTGCACACAGTGTATACGAAGCTAAAAAGACTGGACATAGTGCCGCTGGTGTGCAATGTGGAACAGGTGCGCATCCTGCGTGGGCTGGGAGCCATCCAGCCGGGCGTCAACCGCTGCAAGCTGCTGTCGTGCAAGGACTTCGACGTGCTGTACCGGGACTGCACCACGGCAAGGTACGTTGTATACACGAACACCTTGTTTACTGTGTCCTTGTTGTTGTGACGTGTTGCTCACCAACCACGCTCTGCTACCAGTCAGCAGATCAGTTAGGAAGGTAGGTATCATCTCTATGTTTTTAACGTTAATTTGGTTTAACTGTGACTGGCTTATTTATTTATTTTTAGGTTACGTTTATGTTGTTTTTGTCATACCCTGATACACTTTTTCCTACATTGACCTTTTCATGTGAACAGGATTAAAAGTTTTGAAATGGATGACAAAAAAATCTGCTGATCCCTAAGTACTTTTGTAAAGCTCAAACAAACTTTAGTTTTTACCTTGACTCTACATCTTCAGAGAATCAAGGCTTTGAATCGTTTTAACAACATTCTTAGGCCTAATAAGCAAGCTAGAGAGGTCCGTGAATCGGATGAATACCTGTGTTATTAACTATTAAAATAATTATTAATTGGGTGGAGGATCACCCAGGAAGTGTCACCAAGGTCGTCAGTGTAAAATATAAATGTGTGTGTTGGTTGTCCGCGTGCGTATACAGCCCCGCGGGGAGAGACGCGCGCTCCATTAATTTTTCACATTTTAATACGCGCAAAATATTTCTACCGGGTTAAATATTAAAGTGAGCTTCGGCCGGCGACGGAAGGGTTAAATCTCAGTTAATTAGCGGCTGTGGCTTAAATATTTAAATAGTAATTTTTACAAACGGTAAAGTTAGATTAAAAAATCTTGTTTTGTTGTGGTCGCGGCGCGCCTGTAGGCCTATATCGGTGTTTTCCCCGAATGTGTTTTTAAAAATGTAATGTCGACGGGAAGTGTGCATCTGGGAGGTGTAAAGTTTAATTTTTTTGGTGTTATTGGCGCTTTGTGTAATATTTAATGTTTGTTTATTTATTGAGAAGCGGAAACGCTTGGGCCGTGCGACGCGGACGGACGGGATGGCTAGCGGCTCTCTGACTCACAATTTTGTTTGACTTTATGAAATCATGAACTACCTATGAGTAATGATGTCATAGGTACGTGTTTTCCACTAATTTTAATGGAGCCAATTCCGGTGTAGAAATAGTTAGATACAAGAATGATACATTATAAGATTTAAAAAAAAAAGTGAATAGGTAGAGTCATCAGTAACAAATATTTATTAATATTTGCTTTTTATTATTCTAAGGGCCGATTTTTCAATCGTCAGATAACTTTTATCTGAGGAATAAATATGACAGTTTGACATATTTTCCATACAAAAGCTGTGAAACCGCTACTTTTATTCCTCAGATAAAAGTAGCGGTTTCACAGCTTTTCTGACGATTGAAAAATCGGCCCTAATTCATTCGCATTTATTTTAAGTTTATTTAGATTTTAGACAAATTGAAATGATCCGGAAACATTATTTAAAAAATAGAAACAGAGTAAAAACAACAATACATTAAAATAAGAACTCTACATTCAGATTTTAGAAAGCCAATGCCAACGTTTGTCATCACAGTGAAAGTGTTGATTTAAAATGAGTCATTTAAGTTCCAAAAATAAATTAATACAAGAAATATCATAAGAAATACCAATCAGAATAGAATAAATGAAAAAAAAAACAAGTCCATTCGCCGGCGGTCGTTGAATCATACTAAATTCGTATTGACATGTTTCCAGTATTACGATTCCACTAATACAGTCGACAAAGAAATCTTGTTTCTAACATAAATAACAATTCGCTTTTTATACCTGACTTTTTTGATAGTAAAGTAAAATAAAATGTTTTGCTCAGCTTGTTGGAGTACAGTCGTTATTAAAATAGTTTAGATTTTGGATATTTTATGTTGTATTGCTAACTTGTAATTTTTTTTTCAGGATAAATACTTATTTTAATTTCTTTTTTGAAGTTGTGAATTGGCATTAATAAAAAGATACAATATGCCAAATACATTTCAATTGTTTCTACAATAATCTTTGTCAAACAGTTTGCCTCTTCAACAAATACTAAAAATATTAAAAAAAAAATGCTTTCTGTCTTCCTAAAATACACAATAATACCTATTAAAATTGTTTAATAAATGATCATAATCTTTATTACTTTAAAAAATATTGTAATTTAAACCAAAACCTAATTGATGTCACTACACGCATTTGGAAATGTGATATTTTTTAAAATAAAAACGGAATGCCCGCATTACAAAACGCAGTGTAAATAATAGGAGGACGTTCCTTTTCACGCTTCAATAATTGCTCGACAGCAGATAAACGAGTGGGTATCGAGTTACTGCCAAGGAACTGCACGGGTGTTCTGACTTTACTTCTATAACTCTTTTATGTGACTTAATGTACAAGCACAATGCTTTTTTAAATCCTTTTATGAAATAGTAAGAATAATATGTAAGCCAGATCGGTGGATAGTCACATACTGCATTTTAATCCAATGATAATTGTAAGTAGTTACATCATTTCATTTTGAAAACTAGAAAAAACATTATCATCGCGTTTTCATTGAGCTTGTACATGGCCGTGTTTGAATTTTATCAGGCATTCTTTCGACTAATTAGGAAGTAGAGTAAATACTTGAGCCATTCAAAGGCAAAGGCGCTACTGCTATCGACTTACTTTTTTCTAATCAATAGATTCAAAGCACAGGGTTCCGTCCATTGTCTCTGCTACAAAGAGCGAGGTTCAATTACGGAGGTCATCAACACGACTTTTTATGGAATTTTCAGCTTTACGACTCATTTTGATGGTCCGCCTTCAAACGGAGTGATATTTTGTAAATAAACAAAGGACTGAAATAACTACCTCATTACCTTTGTAGAGCCGGTAGGTGCGTCGGAGAACTTCTCAAGCGTTTTTGCTGCTAGTTTAAAAACATAGGTGTATTTACTGGTTATGAAAAAGATAAAGGTTCTGTCTTCATTGTTTAATTTGTATTTATGTTCATTAATTAAGCGGCAACTTAAAACAGCTTCGAATTTTGGAAGTATTCCGTCCGTTGACGGATACCGTTGACTATTAAGTGAGATGTTTTATTATAACACTATTATGTATTTACAGCTGTTAAAAAGTAGGATATCTAGCCAGGTCAGCGTTAGTTATTACGTGAACTAGAATAATAGCCGTAGTAATTGCAGATATGATAGCATTTTTAATATATTATGTAGGCACGTTAGCGTTTGTTTTATAGCTCGCGGATGGCACAATGATTTGTTTGCTTAGACGCAGTCCATATCCACGCGTATGTAGAATACATTATTATCATGAATGTTGTGTCCGAACTCCGACTGGCGTTGGTCCAAGCACTGATTCTCATTGAAATATTAAACCAAGACACTGCAATGCAGTGTCTCAGACGCGTATGTTGCCAAATTAATTAATTACACTATGATTTCGTGTTTATTAATGTAAAATTACATTCGAATCATTAAATTATTTATTGTATAAGTTTTAATTAAACTATACACATAATTATTGGTTATTATAGTATTTTGTCCGTGATTGTACTTGTCAATCTAATTATTTCTGGTTGATCAATTACTTGCCGTAGAACACAAAATACAAAATACTGTTTTCCGGTTGATAGAGGTACCTATTGATGTTGTTTTAAGTGAATTCTATTTTTGATATCTACTACATTTTTGATACAAAAATAAAAAGGTAACCATAGGTACGGAAATCGCGGATGCAAAAAAAAAACAGTAAAAATTAAGTTCATTGTATTATTTGTCTACTACTGAAAAAATACTATGAGATGCTCTACAGTCTGTCTATAAAGTCATGAAATGGAACTAATTTTTTATCTTTCCCAGTGTTTTGTCAGTTAGTGTTTTATCAAGTGATAATCGTGTAATCGTGATAGACGCGCAAATTGATTTAAGATTAGTAAAACTATATTAAGTTCTGCAAGAGAAGTGATTTTTAAAGTTTAAATTTTATAATGTATGACTAGTAGCGACCCCAATTTTTCATGACTTTATAGACAGACTGTAGAGCATCTCATAGTATTTTTTGATTATTTTAATATCATTTCGGCGGGTTGCGCCGGCGCGGCGCGGCGACGCTGTAGCTGCGCGGCCGCTGCCACCGTTCCGTTCCTCACGCCTCGATGCACGCTTTATCGCCTATCCAAACACAACCACCACGCGAATGGAACTTTACTTTACTTTCTAGATTTCCGCATATCGATTGCTAGTTTACTTCTAGCTGATATAAATTCAGTGGTTATTCAACCTGTTTCCGACTTCCTTTCTATTCTTCATACATCGATTAAACAGTACCATCTAAGATGATAATAAATATACAACAATCATCCAAATAACATTACATTCACAATTGAACGACAAATAAACTCGAGTGGCTTGAGGAAACGCAATTTCCTTTAAGGCAGTAAAGCGACAAACTGTTCCACAATGGGAATATCATGGAGGCAATTTATTACGAATGATCAACAAGTAGCTGGGGAACTTCGGGCCACAGACGGAAAGCAAAGAATGAATACGAGTGCCTCCGAATTGAAACGAACACCGATAAAGGACCCTCCGACTGTCGGCGGAGTGCACGCTCGGAACGCACGCCAACACTCCAATCCTCCCGTACAATTCGAAAAAGCGAACGCACACAAATGACACGAGGGAATCCCTCCCGGCTAGACAGAATTATCTCGGCCTCTCTATTTCCGTTTCGCGTACTATTGAAATCGCGTCTCACTCGCGCCTCGCGGGTCTACATAACGCCGTCCCTTTCGCATTCGGTTCATTCATGACTGTAGATTTGAATGGATTCGGAATGTGCGTTTTCTTCCCGCGAGTCTCCAATTCGACGTCATTCAGGAAAACGGGCGGGTGACATCGGGACGCGTCGTTTGTATCTTCTACGTCTTTTTTTAGTCGTTGAAAGCTCGTGATGGAGACGGTAAATGCATTAGATGTTTTGTGCTGTAGTTCTACGGTTGAATGTAAATGCTAAGCAGCTGTTATGGTCAAATAACGAAACAAGATCGATTCACAAAAAGCGACAATGTAATAATGAGCGTGTATAATTAAAATTTGCTTCCGTGTTAGGTAGATATTGAATGGTTGATAGAAACTATCGCATGGCGTGTAGCGTAGTGCGCCGGTAGCCGTTGTAACGTCTTATAATTGCGGCTCACCATGTGTTGAGCTCTAATCATGTTTAATTATAGTTAGAAGAAGGAGTCATTGCCGTTTATCATGAGATGAACTGTTACAGACGTATAAATGCCGCGAGAAAATGATGGATTAAACGCTGCTCTAGTTACGAGTAGGAAAGTACGGTGTTCACATTAATTAGTAAACGTTAGAATAGATTAGAGCAATAAATATGTTTTATATTTACTGCCCAGCCTATGTCCGTAGTTTATAAGGAGGGGCTATTTTCTTAGTACAGGTAGTAATTGTCTTATTTTCGTTATCCAATAAACATAATCATCATAATATATTGACTGTATTATGTGAAACAGGCTTTATCAAAATGTGATAGGCCGATTTCATGTAAGTTTTATACTTCCGGTTTAACATCAAAAGCAAACCAAGAAATATTGTTTTCTAACACCACCTGTCTTGTATCTAGAACTCAATCCACTGCACTCAATCCATAAATATGAAATCTTAGAAATGAAGACAAGTTCCATCGATGTGAATAACGGGAGACAGTTGATTTAAATAAAAGTTTTCTTCTATCCGTACACACATAGGTACATGGTTATTAATCCAATGCAGATTAGAGTTGAGACAATGGGAGGCGGAAATGCAGCGGAATGACGTTTTTGCGAGACTCGCTCAACCGCCATTGTGTGAATGAGACGCGCTTACTAATTGCCAGCGAAATTATAAGTTCAAACAAACGAGATTCATTTATGTACTAAATTAAGATGTGTTCGTCTGTTTAAGATAATTATAATAAGCGAACCGTCATCGCAGACTAGACTTTGACAGACTCAAACATTCAAACGACAAAGTATGGGAACTCACAAGATTGATTAAAACAAATGACAATAAAAAGAGCTCATTTTAAAAATCAGCAATTCTAATCTATACGACAGTTAGTTCTTGCGCACATAATTATAACAATAAAGTTTTCTTTTAATGAATTATTACTATTCGTAATAACCGTCAAATGCGTTGTAATTGTTTCTATTAATTTAAATTGTAAAAGTAAGTGCGTTCTAACAGCGTGACAAAATAAAGTCATTATAGTCATATGAAGTGTTACTAGAAACGGTATAAGAACTGCATTCGCACAATTAGTCCATTATGAACTGATACTTCTCCGAGTACGGCGGTTTTGCTTATTTTTCTCATGATACCATATCAATTTACTAGCTTGTGCACCTAATCGTGCTTTTTGCAAATTATTGGTTGGATACACGAAAGTGTTCGATGAAGAGAGAACCGAACATCTCATGAGTACGTGCAGTTTAAAAAAATGGGAATGGCAAAGGAAAATGATTGAGTTAGAAAATATTAAGGAACAAAATCAGACAGGCTTTGTTATGAGTTAAAAATAATTCTGACAAAGTAAAATATAGTACCTAAGGTAGGTACTATTAAGTAGTACGAGAAAGTCGGAAAATTGTCTGTCTTCTCTGCAGAAGAACGGTTTGAACATACGAGCGTAACAAAATATCTTTATTGCAGCCATAATAAATTTATAGTAAGGTGAGAAAGTATTAGAAAACATAAAACTAGAGATGTAAATTACAAGTAATAGTGTTCGTAAGTCCAACTTTATACAAACACATAGAAAAGTTTATAACAAAGAAGCAAAATGAGATAAGGGCTACTTAAGTCAGTCTGAAACCCTCGTTAAACACTGATATACGGTTTATAATAAAAGTTAATAAAACATTCGCAACAATTTAAAAAGGGTTATCGATAAAAAACTTAGTAGACGAGTATCGAATGCGTTGGAGGTTGCCAGTTAAAAGATAGTAAACTGCGTTTTACAACCTACTTGTTATTTATTTTTAATCAAATCACGCTTTAATAAATTTAACAATGTAACACAAGCTTATACTTGCAAAGTTAGTTGGTAGGTATTCATATCAATACTTTGCAGCCGTCTTTCTGATTAACTTGATTTTTCTATAAGGATACCTACATTGTCACATAAAACAATTTGGATATAACCTTATAAACATTAGTTTAGTTGAACCTTAGACCAGTGCTGGTAATCTGCCATAAAGTGCAGATCCCTTTTCTAATCCTTGTTTCATTCAAGAGTTTCTTTAGTGATGTTGTTTGTCCAATAAAGATTTGCTACATTGTATATATTTTGTACTTGTTATTATTTCATTACTTTACACAGGAGATCAATAATCAAAACCAAGTAATATTGAAACAGGTGGCTCTATGTCTGGATCTGAACTTTAGTCTCCTAACCTTGACCGTCATACTAGAAGCTATATGGATCAGTACCTATCGGTTGAACAATACCTAGTTTCTTACCGGAGCTTTATGATCATTTCTAGGTTTTAACCTTATTACTACCGACATGATTTTGAATAGAATGTTGTCATTACCATGCCGTGGTTGTAAGTATTATTTTAGGTGTATTTAACGTGTCTTGAACAACATAGTAGTGTGATAGTAATCGCGGGCAGCGGCAGCGGGCGCATCACACTCCGATTAAAGTAATTTACAGCCGATATAAAACTATTTCATTTTGACGACGGACACATTTAATATAATTATCGTCGCTGCACTTAAAATAACTTTGTTTCCAGTTTTACGACTGCGAAATTAATAGTTTTTCACGTTTATACTTTTAGCACATAACATAAACGGTGGAGCGAGTGCTTTAAAATAATTTTGTAAAAAAGTTCAAATTGTTGACAGTGTATGCAATTATCGATTGTTGTGCGAGAGCTAAAAATCGATAGCGGTCCAGATGCACAAAAATGGGGCAGAGAAATCGATTTGCCCCACATTTTGGCGGTCTAGCGGCCGCCGCCGGCGAGGGTAACGTTCGCGATAAGGGATAGTGGTCCCCCTCCAGGGGCGGGGGTATCCCCCTGTCCCCCTTGATAATATTTACCGCCCCCCGGCCATACTTACGCCCCTCAGTATTTACGGGTTAGAGAAAAACAAGGGTACTCGAGCTTCGGAAGGTGCAACGTAGATTTTAATCCTTTCTGATGTTTATGATTGATGGCGGATTTCGTGATCGGTGTTGCGCTCATGTTGATGGATTCTTTATGATTCCCGGTTGCTGGCGGCTCCTACGCGCGCCAGCACGTGATCGCGAATTAGTTTTAATGATTACACGCACATAATTGTTGCCATAATTTCAAATGCATCTTCATTAGCGTGATAGAAGTGTCAACGTTTTTCTGGATTGAATTTTTAATTCAGTGTATGTGTTAATTAATGTGAAGAATTAGCTCATCAGTAATTAAATAAACTCTTTTAGGGTACGAACAGAAAGGCTTTGTCAATTAGAAAATGTTGCCCTTCGAGTAACTTTGGCCCACACAACACGAAAAACTATTATCATCTACTTGAGAACGAATAACTGCGACGTCCATACTTTCAAAACATAATATCTCTAAACAATTGTTTAATAATCACATCCCAAGCGATGTATCCATTTTAAATAGCCGCTAGCGCCATCTGTCAATCAATAATGAATTTCAATAGTCCTAAAAAACTTAATTAGACTGCTTTCAAAGACAGAGTAACATCGATGGCCAATCGAATATGTTGCTGAAAAAACGCTCGATGAGTAACATGAACTTTATTTCTGGAGTTGTAAAGTTTGAAATTGAGTAGTGTAGTGTATTCGATGGTAAAAGTAAGTTTGTTTTGATGTAATGTGGTGACGATGGGTAAAGATGTCCGTCAGTATTGACGCGTGCCGATAGCACAGTGTGTCCACGCCGCCAAGTCACGGCCTAAAGACTAATTATTATTTTCGTTACTTTAATAGACAGATGAACGGTTTCGTAACAAAGTAATCGTTTTAAATTTTGTAATCTTGTACTTTATTTATTAATAAATACATTAATTGAGCGGTAATACTTGGATTAAATGTTATTCTTTTTTTTGTGAGCATCTTTAATTATTTATTTTATCTTCTGCGATATCTAATCTATATTGAAATCTTTAATGTGTTTACAATACAATCCAATCGCAACACATCGAGTTTAAGTAAACAACCGATTCACTATCAATTAAGAAAATCGTTTCCCTCGGCAGACTTTTATAACCTGCAGAGGAAGATAAGCATACACTTTATGTTTTAATTTAATTACTGGATTAGACTTAAAATTAAATCTTGACGTTAATAAATGTGTTAATAAACCTTACAATTTATTTTTATGATTATAAACGAGTGTAGGACTTTGTAACATACCATAAAATTATAACTTGTTGAATTATCAGATATTTCTTGTTATTGTTAGAGTATGAGTTTTAAACATACAACCACTAGCCGTACAGCTCCTAGGATTTCTGATATCGTCATGATTTTTGTACTACATATAATACAGGCTGTCCCAAAAAGTAGTGTCAAGCGGAAATCCAGAGGCCCGAATCTCGAACTCTAGACTTTAACCGGTATCGTCCCGCGCGACGACCCGGATCGTCAGTGCCATTGTTTATCTATTGTGTCTATAATTACGGTACTTGAGTAATTAATTTCATTTTTGATCATAGTGTCATGAATTGCTGAGACAAATACGTGTTTTTTTTCGAAATTAGATTCTCTATTCATCTAATTTAGAAAAAATAACGATTCACGTCACTATGATCAAAAATGTAATTAAAGTTAGTGTTAAAACATGAAGAGAAATCATAACTCGAAAACTACAAAAAAACGCGGAACATACATGGGAGTGATACGAGTACTTCTAAGGGTGCTCTACACTACTTTAGGGGACACCTTGTATATATTCACACAAAACACATCCACTGAAGCAAAGCGTTTTAATTTATTTATAAATGCGTTTTTCGGTTAGTTACACGTTTGCGACGGAGGAAATTAAGTTTGGGGAATTGAAACTAGTCATTGTTCTTTTAATTGCGGTCAATTTGTGGCGTTCTAGACGAAATATGCTGATCATTGTGTGTCGAGGTGAGCCGTTACATCAAAGGCTTCATGTCTCTGTAGGGAATATTGATTATATTATTTTAATGTTTTTCGATGTTAGGAATTGTAGCACTGTGCTGTTATCGATAGAAATATTATGGGTTTTGAAAATATTGTGGTGCACATAATCCCCCACACAATTTCTTAGGCAATCGAGTGTTTTATGCATCCTATGATTTATAACTTGAAAAATCTAAAAGTTATTAAATTATATTATATATTAAAAGTTTTGCTAGACTTATGTTAAAAGTTAAGACTTATGTAAACAAAAATATTTAACCTGCGACAGATGTACACTTAGGGCCTATGCACACCACGTCTTTTTAACAAAAATCACAATGAAGTTTTTTAAGTATGAAGTATAACAGAAACGCGCGTCGATGGCGCGTTAAAAAGACGTGGTGTGCATAGGTTTTTACACAATGTGCATACTAGTGAGGAAAATAATAACTGGTCAAATACAATCGGAAATAAAAGTCATACAAAAAACTTTTCAACATTGCCTAAGAAACACCAACAAAATTAAATTAAGACCTCACAGAACTAATTATGGTAAAACAAACATTATGTATGAAGGAGCACAATTATATAATAACCTACCAAAGAATATCAAGGACTGTCAATCAATTTCTGTGTTTTAAACACAGAAATTGATTGACAGTCGTTGATTGACTCGATTGAAAAAACATTTATGACACCATCTTTTAGAATCGTTCGATCTCTGTAATAAGTATAAGCATTGTAATAGCTATTAATTAGTAACCTAAGCTCATTGTAAGTGAACTGTGTTCTTTATGAGTAATAAAATTCATTAAACCTAAAGTTCAACAGGGCACAAAAATTCAAACAAAAACACTTCTTCATTAGTAAGTACAAAATTAACCATGACGTTTAATTAAAAATCATCGACTTTTTCCCAACCCTACCTGCACACATTTTGGAACGTGTTTTAATAATTCCATTCGTAATATCATACAGATATCAAAGAAAGGGTTGCACAGTGGGCCGACTGCGCGCTGACTCGCACAAAATGCTCTATCTGCATATGCCCTCTGATTGATGTGCCCTGTAATTATTTAGACGCGTTAATAACACCACCGACGACGGCCGCACTTTGTTTCTGACGACTTAAGACGAATGAAATGAGAAATTCTATCGGACTCTTAATAGAGCTTATTGCTTTCTGATGTTTTGTTGATTAAACGAACAGAAATTGTTATTAAGTTCCGATGTTTGTTTCGTTTTGGGATGCGAATTTTAATTATCTTCCCATTCAACAATATTCAAAATATTTTAATTGTGGATGGATGACAGTCAGTAAATCCGTTGCGCATTAAACTAATTTAATTATTCCGTACACAAAACCACACCCAAATAAAATGGTAAACATAGTGGCCACACCCGTTTCGTACATATTGTTGTAATAATGCGGTATCGTAGATTTATTTACATAAATGGCCGCCACATACAAATTGTCTTTATGTTTTCTGTGCGTGCGACCCCCGCTCCAACGAATCAGAATATTAACGTAAATAGTAATGGCGGGAAAAAAAGCTATTATGCAAATGAAACATTTTGTGGTAAATAGAAACTGACGTAATACGATGTTAAGAAAGGTTATAAATCGTTTTTGTTAGTGGATTTATTAGATTTTTATACGTCCAACATTAGTCGATACTATGCGTGACTTGATAGGAATTTGAGGTTAAATATATCGTTAGTAGAACTATAGCTAAGTTTGATTTAATTCGATTGACTTAATAAACGTTTCATATTCTTTTATATAATCATTATTATTGTTTTTAGGTCAATATTTGTTGGTTAGTTTTGTTTTGTAAAAATAATATGCAATATTTAGTAAAATATCCTCAAAGCAAAACCATTTCGTTGATCACAACAAACTGTATACTTCAATTAAACTATTTGGACCACGTGTAAAGGGCATATGGTAAAGAATACAAAATATTAATCTCGTGTAACACAAAATAATGGAATTGGCATATTCATTGCGATCATAGATATGAATACGTTATGATATACATTATTATATTTAATAACAAACGGCTGTTGAGTGCTGAATGTGCTTACGTCACAACGGGAACCGAATAATAGAGTTTGCTACAAACGTTTAGCGAACCCTCGAAAATTGAAATAAAAAAGAACCATTCGAGATGTAACAGCGATATGATTTTGCACTTTTTATTATTTTTTTCCCGTTTGCGTGCGTGTTTTCAACACTGTGCGATGGAGTTGCAAATCGATTAGACACATCGAAATTACGATTTGCGTAACGATAAGTGTTTTTTTGTAAAATAATATAGTATTGCATTGAAAGAAAGTAAAAAAATCTTAATAGGAAGTAGATAGGTAACTCGATAGCTTTGGAAAATTGCCTTAGGTAAAGAATGTATTTTTTGTTTGTTTAATATACTTATAACCAAGATTACTTAAAAAATTAACTGTGTAATACATGTAGGTATCGTAAAATAGTACATCATGTATGTTCTAAAAATGGTCAATTTAGTATTATTTCAGTCGTTAATTTCAGTACTTACAAATTTTCCTTTTGTTATTGTAGTGTTTTTTGTTTCAATAACTAATTCCCCATTTTCGTAGACACAGCTATTCCATGTCTTTTATGTTCCAAAAAAGCGCCCCTGTTTTTGTCAGACTAACGTAATTATAAGCGGGATTGTTGCGAAGTGACTTGTAATACGACCCCTTCTATAATAAAGTTTTTAATTTTACAATTATGTACCATATCTGCCTAAACGTTATACTTATTATGATAGGTACATGTATGTAGATATACACAATTTCAAATGATATCAAAATGTTTGTAATTAACATTTAGTGTTATAGCTTAGTTTAAAAAAGTAGTATTGTAAGTTTATGATAAGTGAGAATCATTAAAAAGTAGAACCATTGCCTTTGGGTATGACAAATGCAGCAAACGCAGATGCTAGTGCTCCATTTGTATCTGTCAGTGAAGGTACTTCTAATGCCAACTAACTTATTTCTTACATTACAAAGTATATCAAACAGCTTTAAAGACTTTAACATTAATACGACCATCATATCTCTTGTACACACGGCTACACATCAAGCTATACAAAACCAGTTTATCTTGGCGTCGCTTTGTATAATCTTTTCGCACAAGTAACGGTCAGCTTATACTGGTTTTGCATAGCTTGAAGTGTAGCCGTGTGTACTACTCACAGGACTTGTATTAAATTAATATTTTTTTGCGGTATCTATAATAGTAACTGCTCATTGGATCCTGTTACCGATGCCGGTGGGCTACATTAAAAAAAATATACCTACTTATATTGTTTTTTTAAGATGTGTGTTTAAAAATGTATGTACACACGGCTACACTTCAAGCTATGCAAAACCAGTATAAGCTGACCATTACTTGTGCGAAAAGATTATACAAAGCGACGCCAAGATAAACTGGTATTGTATAGCTTGATGTGTAGCCGTGTGTACAGACGCCAGCACATCAAGCTACCCGAAACTGTCAAATTTTCCCAATCAACCTTGAACCTAATGGTTTTGCGATAAAGATGAAAATCTATTAAAGAAATTTGACAGATTATAGTAGCTTGATGTGCTGGCGTCTGTACAATAAATAACGGTTCAAAATTCGTCCAAAATCAATATTAAAACGAATTCTCTATATGAAGTACTTTGTAAAGTAAAAGAACTCCAAATATTCGGACATTCGGACCGGCGAGGGGCCCATTCGTAAGAATGTGATTAATTAAACAAATGTACAGAACCGGAAAGAAATTCGCCAACCCTTGGCTCCCATTTTTTATAACTGACATACCTCATTTTGTTTTGGGGCCGTAATTGACTGGTTGTTAATATTATTTTAATTTTCTGCTGGATGGAATTTATCTGTGATTTTCATTTACTTTAATATTGTTACAACTTTCTTGTAAGTTTTGTTACATTAAGAAGATATTGTAGACTTTGATGTAGATAACTGATGAGGTTAGTCTACACAGAATTTGGTCACACAACTTTGATAATAAAAAATATACTCTATCAGAGGATCTAAAAATAGAACTGTAGGTTACATTTGAATGAAATACTTACAATGAAAAAAAAATTGCAATATTACACTCGGAAGCAATTTATCCGGATCACCAACAGAAACCTTAATATCTCGGAAACTAAGAATGATAGCTTATTCAAATAAAAAGTGTTTTATAGATTAGTTGATACTGCTTAAATAAAATTAATAAAAATTCTTAAATAGGTAGTCTATCACATACTTTTTATTTGAATAAGCTAGCATTCTTAGTTTCCATGATAATAAGGTTCTTGTTGGTGACCCGGATTCATTGCTCCCGAATCGAGTGTAGGTATATAGGTACTATAGATAAGTTCGTTCATAGAACATGGTGTTTAAAATTTAATCCTTTATTATTTTCACTATTATCCGTACTGAGTAAGACGAAGATGAAGAAGTCCAAGAGTGAAAGAGGTATCTGTAAGACCTGCGAATTGTTCTGTTTTTGAATGGTCACTTTTGGCGCATCAATGACATATCTATTTCTTTTTGTGTATAGGATAAAAGGCCGGCAGCACTTTACACAAAATTTCTATCAGGAAATTGCTGACGCGTGACTCTGCTCATACATTTTGCACTAGACCCCGCACACTGTCAGAATTTGTCGGATCCGGCAGCTTGCGGCTCTAGTTCAAAATGTCAGAGGGCATTCGCGCACGCATCAGAAAATTTCTAACAAAATTTTCTTATAATGTGCGGTCGGGCTAAACATTAAATAAACATCAGTAAGCAACATTATAGAATTGACGCCAGTTACCTCGGCAAATTCAGACCGACACCGGGTCATTACTGCATTCGTATGAAACAAGTGTGCATGTACGATTCTCACTGTTTTTTTATACTTAATTATACCTCGTTACATATGGAAATCAATGGCCATAAAGAATACAGACATATCTTGGTAACAATCTATCGTAGACAGGATAGAAACGGCGTTAAATCAAAACAACGTGCAACGCAGCATTCGCTTCTCATATTTCCAATTAAAATTCCTATACATATGCATTGTTGCGAATCAGATATCTCTATTGTCCAGTGAATAGTTTTGTATATCGCACACATACGATTGTATTATGCGATTCTAGCAATTGATCGTTGAGTTGCATGTAAACATGTCCACTGCTAGCCTCGCTGGGAATGTAGCTGGCACTGATGTACCTGTCGAGGTCTATTAATTAGTCGACCAGTATAATGTGTCAAGTAGTGATATGCTTGACTATTGTATCACATGAAACGCGATAACATAATTGCATGAGTTCTACTATCAACTTTTACAGAAGAACTGTCATTTGCACTAGATGCAAGAAAATTTTGTGAGCAAAGACAGAGGAACAGAGGAACTGTCATTTACACTAGGTGCAAGAAAATTTTGTGAGCAAAGACAGCGGAACAGAGGAACTGTCATTTACGTGCAAGACAATTTTGTGAGCAAAGACAGAGGAACAGAGGATCTGTCATTTACACTAGGTGCAAGACAATTTTGTGAGCAAAGACAGGAACAGAGGAACTGTCATTTACACTAGGTGCAAGACAATTTTGTGATCAAAGACAGGGGAATAGTGGAACTCTCATTTACACTAGATGCAAGATAATTTTGTGACCAAAGACAGGGGAATGGAGGAACTGTCATTTATACTAGGTGCAAGACAATTTTGTGACCAGACAGGGGAATAGAGGAACTGTCATTTACACTAGATGAAAGATAATTTTGTGACCAAAGACAGGGGAATAGAGGAACTGTCATTTACACTAGATGCAAGATAATTTTGTGACAAAACACTTTCTTCTTAGGGCGTCCAAAAATATGTTGCGTACCCGATTCAAATATTGTGTTGTCCACAACATATAGTTCAATTCGTTTGAATACTGAGCTATTGCCGATCGCCGTATTACCTGACCGATGGAAGAACTCGTTTAGCATCCCAAACCAATCGGAAAATAATGCGCTGATCTCTTACCTTCGTTCACTTCGATAGGAGCCGACGATAAAGTTGCTGCTCACCGCCGCCGTTACACCATATGTTTTTCAATTATTTGTTTAGATAGATTTGTTAAAATAGAAGAAAAGAAGTGTCACACACTTCAGACGTAACAAAAAAGAAAAAAAAAAATTAATCGTCAGATAACTTTTATCTAAGGAACAACGATACATGACGGTTTGACATATTTTAACCGACTTCAAAAAGGAGGAGGTTCTCAATTCGTCAGAATGTTTTTTTTTTGTGTTTTTGTTACGCGATATCTCCGCCAATTATGAATGGGTTTTGATGATTCTTTTTTTGTTTGGTAGGCGATACTTCAGAGGTGGTCCCATATAAATTTTATTGAAATTGATTCAGCAATTTTTGAAAAACCAACAAAAACAAAAAAAAATACACAAATCGCATGTAGACGACGTTCTAGTTATAGTGCTGGTCCGAGAATTTGTACACTATTGTAATTATAATTTGTGGCACTAAAGAGTATAAAATAAAAAAAAACTTTAAAAAAGTAAAAACCAAGTTCAAAAAAAAACTAAACGGAGTAAAATAATTATCATTTAATAAAACTACCAGTTTCAGAAGTCGGTGTTCTACGCTGAAACAAATTGAATGCACCGACTTCTGAAACTGATAGTTTAGTTTTTTTTTGAAGTCGGTTTTTACTTTTTTAAAGTTTTTTCTATACAAAAGCTGTCAAAACGTCAAACTTAACCGGCCCTTATGCAACTAAAATCAGTTTTAAAGTTTAATGTAAGTTCCAAATTACCTACCATAATATTTGAAACACCTACGTAATGAACTCATAACAAGGCGTATGTGGAAATGTAGGATTTAAGCTGGAGTTAATGTACAAACAAAAGAATTTCAGTCCTTACGTTGGTGTCCTCTTTAGAGTTATACCAAGACTGGTAATGAGGTGTAAACACATCACACACATTCTTAGCAAACAAGATTACTGATACATCCTGCCATCCCGGTGGCCTAATCCGCCTTATCAGATATAGGGAAAAATTTATGAATACACCCACTGTTTCAGTAATCATTGTTTACAAGATACAAAGATGCCGCGTAAAAGTCTGTATTAATATCATTAATTTTGTGCTGATGTAATCTCTGTCACTTGTTTATTACTGTGTGGTATGTACTATATTATATTGTACTTTGTAATTTTCACATGATAGCCCTGATAGTAATATAATTAACAAATATAAGAAAAGACGATGTAGAAATCACTTGTATTTTGTTAGCTGCAAGTTTAAGTTATTCAAGTTAATCTAACTTCGCTAGCATAACTTTGAATAAAGAAACATTAAACTGTAACAAAATACTACAGAATGCTTACTCTCCTTATCTAATTACACAGAAAATAACTGAACATTAAGACAAATGTCTTCATTCATAATTTCACAGATAACTGTTGCACAATGGAATTGAAGATGGAACTGTTTCAAATTACCGTTGAGTAGTAATGTACACTTAAGTGCAAGTGAAGCGTGTGTTGTGTGAGTGTGACAAGGGTGTAAGGACGCCAACTAAGCTGTTTGTACAAGAAATAGTTTGATACGGTAATTCAACTTCCGTAAGTCGAGATGATAATGCTAGGGAGTCATGTTGTCTATCGTGAATGTTTCATACAAATACAATGCCATGTGTAGATGCACCTATATGTACATATATCTAGATCAATCATTTGTACTTGTTTAGAAGTGTGATTGCATTTAAAAACTCTTTGTCATCTCTTCAATATTATTTCTTTGATTGAATTCTATTATACCTTCTTGTTCTTCTAGCTTTTTCTCAACTATGTTCGGGTCAGCTACCAGTTAAACCAGATGCGGCTGAATACCGGAATAATTCTATAATGCCTAAATATTCAGAAATCAATTTGGTATAAGTATCACAAAGTCCCGATAAACAGTTTTAGAATATAAACAACTACCAAATTCAGCAGCACATAGCAAACTAAAAAGCAATATTTCAAACCATCAAAAATTTAACGAACTGAATAACTGCACTCGTTATGCACCGGTGTAGTAACTAGGTAGGAAATGCAATTAGCCAGTGTAGACCCGGCGATGCCTTTAAGTCGCTCAACCATGTAACTCCTTATCTCTGTTGCATGTTTTTTCAATATGCAATCCAAGACAATCGCCGGTTTATCTGGCAATCAGAATTCTCAGGTATTTTTTCATTCGCCAACAGTTCTAATTATTGTACACTTTCGTAACTAGTTGGCTCTTCGTGTCAATTGGATTATAATTGACTACACACTGTCGTCGTGTAAGGCGAACCTAGCAATTAATATTTAATTTCATTTGCGTTACCAGTATCTGTAATAGAACCTTTAAAAGTTGGTGCAAACTTACTTCGGTTTGAAGTTTGTTAACTTTTATGGTAGTGTGTATCATAACACTAGTTGTCTCTTGTGACTTTGCCTGAGGTAAGTGGTCTTAACGAATTTTGCTGTGATCTTCCGCATATTAAATGATTGGTATCTTCTTTTTACGTTTTCAAAACGCCATAAAACCGAGTCTTTGATGCAAAATTATAAGTAGAAGTAACGTGAGCCTGTGCTACCATTTAATAGCTGATCACCATGCGTGATTGTGGTTAAAGAAAAATCCTACCCTGAAAAGTAAATAGTGGGAAATGTTAAAAAATGCTTTATCTAATGTGTGAATAAAATTTAAACAGATCGTATAAGCGGATCCCGAGCGGATTTGCAAAATTGGTTCAACATACTTAGTTGTTTACCAAAATATAAAAAAAAAACATGTAAAATACATTACAGTAGAAAATGGTTATTATAACTTTAATGGTTATTATAAATATAACATGTATGAAGTAGTTTGCTCATCAAAATCATTTTTAGATATATGGTTATTTTTAAACGATTTATTGTGGTCTGTCTCAAGACTTTTACACTAACTTATTTCTAATATTTACACTTGCAAACAATCAAGTCAAAACAATAGTAGAGAAAAGGTCAAAATTTCATTCCACAAAATCAAAAAAAAAACCACGTTTATTATAAACAGGTGGTCAGGTCAGGTAGGTTCGCCGTAGGTATAGTGTTACCATGTCAGACACTTTAATTTTATTTATATAGCTAGATTACGTGGCTTTGTTACTGGTTAGATAGTAGCGTTGATTGGATCGGCACGGCTCGAGTGTTTTGCGTGTTTTCTAATTAACAATTTACATTAATTGATTGTTGAAGCCATAACCTCATGACTAATGTAATAATGGTACTGGTTATTGATTCTATGTAATTTATAGCTGTGCTACAATTATTTTTACAATTTGACAGTGCTCGTTATCATTATGTTTTACATAGCTTCTTTTTTGTTGGCACCGTCAGCATCAAATATATTGTGAAGCAAAGACTGTTCATAATTTCCTAAACAACTAAGGGCTGATTTTTCAATCGTCAGATAACTCTTATCTGAGGAATAAATATGAAGATTTGACGTATTTTCTATACAAAAGCTGTCAAAATGTCAAAATTATTCCTCAGGTAAAAGTTATCTAACGATTGAAAAATCAGCCCTAAATAAATTCAACTATCGGCTCGGTTACCAAAACACGAAAAAAAAAAAATTCAACTATAACTCAATGGGATTAAATTCTTGTCAGAATGACATTTGTTCTGTACTATATTCATTCTGAAACAGCCCTTGTCATCGAGATATATAGTTATATTTCGTAGTTGCTCAGATCATTTTGTACAGTCTGTTCGTCCCGATATATTTGATGCTGAATGTATATTGTAGCGAGTTGTGTGGCTTTGGACAAAGAGCCCCATCAGATTGGGTGTAATAAAGGAGAAAGAGAGTGTGCTGATGGCAACATCAGTATGTTGCCATCAGCACAAGCTTTAACCAATCCAAGAACTTTCATTGTAGAAGTCGCAGGGAGGCCCGAGACCATCAGGGGCCCAATTCTCTTAAAATAAATTGTTGCCAAACGCAATCGAACCACAACCGTCAGTCAGTTTTTGTTTTCGAAAACTTTCAAAATATTTGATTTTGTTTTTTGTGTCAAACAATTCGACAGCTTTTGAAATTGAGAACTGTCTGAATGAACGGATCGGCCTTGGTTCGGTTGTGATTTATCAAGATTTATTTAGATATAGGAGAATTTGGCCCAGTATATGCTATACGGGCTTTCATGATTGGTTAAGTGTTAGAACTTTTGCTTGAAAATAATTTATAAATATTTATGATGACTTCGAATTTAGAAAGTAAGAACAAAATTTATTTATTTTCGTAAAGAGTATAAAAGAACTTAGAAACAATGATTAAAACAATAAAATAACGTAGATGTAGGTACGCAAAAGAAATTTTAAAGTTGGCAATATAATGGTCATACTATAAAGGCTGTAAAAGAATTCGTGTAATTCCTTCAAACCGCGTGATCTACTGGTGACACTGATTGACCCTGCATAGGTTTTTTTCAGAATGTACAAACAAAAGTTTTCAGAAAATTAAACATGGTATTGTGTATGTGAGTAATTTTAACGTCCCAAGTTAACTGACTGGGTGGAGCGATATCGCGCTAGTCGTGCCCGTCAGCTGTGTCGTCGTGCCTTCTTTCATTTATGCATAGCATCGAAACTTTCTATTACATAAAAAAACTTATTTGGGGAAAAAAAGTTTATTTTCAATCATCTAAATCCCGTGCGGGTTTAATCTATACCATTAATAGATCATGTGGTTGGAAGGAATTACACGAATTCGTTTACACCCTGTATAACCTAGTAAATCATATTTAAAACCTTAATTGGTCAGAAACGAGGAGTAAGACAAACTATAAAGGTTTCGAAACCTTAATCTTGTCATGCACAGTCGGGTAGACACATTTATAACACAACAATTATTATTTTTTCCTCACCAAACAACGGCTACAATTACTTCAGTGGAAATGAAACATTATTATGAAAGGCTTTTACTAAAAATAACCCAGTACGATTTCCTGAACTACACATAATAAGGTGTGTTTCCTACCCTCGGTCTGATATCTTAATGATATTGTCCGAATGATGAATGCAGACCGGAAGTATGAGTGGCGGTGGACCGGGAACAAATAGACCAATTTCCAACAATTTGTTGGCTTTATTTTAACGTTGTGTGTGCTTTTGGCGAGATTGTGGTGAAAAATAATGTTTTTAAAATTTAGACTTATTTCTCGAACGTTATTTCAAAGGTTCTTTTTTGCGTTAATTCCTCAAAATCTGAAAAAGCTTAACCGCTTGCATCCCGCGTGTCGTTCCAGGACGACACCGCCATTGTTTATCTATTGTGTCTATAATTACGGTGATTGAGAGGTCACGGATGCTTTGTCCCTAATAATAAATCTGGGGCCTTGTATCTTAGTATCTTTATACTAAGTTCATACATTTCAAAGTTAAAGAAGCAGCGATAAGCATAAGTGATAATATCATTGCAAATTGCGCAAAGACAACTTTTAAAATATAAGTCAGGTAGTTTAACAAAGTCATGATTGAATTCTGTCTGTATAGTGGTTCCTATTTGGTGGTAGTTTTTTGTTGTTGTTTTCTTCTGAATAGAAGCGGGCAGAAATGTTACCAAACTTAAAACATAAAACTACGTCTCCATGATTTTAAAGACGTATCGAGCAGCAAAAATGCCTGTACACGGTATGTTTAAGAATATTTTCACGATTAGTTTGATCACTCCAATCATAATAGAGGTAAAAGTTACTTCCTTGATTAAAAAACAATGTGTATTCTAGTGATTGTTTCAAAAATGTAGGTTGTTGGTTAAACTTATTTCATACTGACGTGGTTTGCGTGCTACAACAAACTTAGTATGAAGAAAAATTGTTGCCAGTTGTTGTAACATCGTAATTCTCTTTTATTGTGGCCGTTTATACTATCAGCTTGTGAATGACGGTTGAAAAATTTGCCTCGTCTTGATACATGGTTAGTGCTTAGATAGTTAAGTGTAACAAGCAAAGTATAGCTGTCCACTTTACAACAAAAAAAACTACAATGATGTTTAAAAACTTTTAACCTAAAAAACTTGACTGTGGCTAGTACGCAAGATATTTATAGAAATGCCACCTTTACATTTTTTCTGGTCAGTTTTTGTGCCTAAGTTCACTAACTTTTGCTGTGATACAGAATATTTTCGATAATATCACGTAATTTTTTCCCTTGTTCTTCGTACATTACCAAATTACATTACCAGTAAAGTACAAGGAAAATATGTTCGTCGTACAAAACCGGGTAATGTGTGAAGAATTATTTATTCTTTGTACATTACCAAGTTACATTACCAGTACTGCAGGAGGAAAAAATATTCGTCGTACAGAACCGGGTAATGTGTAAAGAATTATTTGTTCTTATTACAAAACCGAAATCTTTTGCATTTTTCTTGCACTCGTCGCAGGAGGTAGAGGAGGTAAACATAATAACTGATTATAATTCATTTAAATTATGTGCATTATTTTCCTTAATATTAAAAAAAAGAATAAATATAATATTGCGTACACAAACAATTGAGGAAGGTTGGATATACGTACAAAAAGACAGTCCCAGTAACATAAATATTTCAGAATTTAACAAATACATGTACAAAAACTGGATAAGAGATGTAGAATTTCGCAAAATCTGGTGCTATCAAAATGAGTAGCAGTGTACTACCAACTACGCGGAGTTGTTGGCCGTACATATCCAACACTTCCTCATCTGCTTTCGGTTCTTCAGGACGATGCCACATTTTATGTAGTTTCAATATTCAAAAACAATCATTTCCCTGGCAAAAAAAAACATAAATGACATTGAAATTAATATCCGAATAAATAGAGCTGTATCTCAAATAGAAAACAACACCATAACAACTGGGCATTGCCTTGAAAGAATATGTCCTTTTATATAAAAAAATTGAGCCTATTTCTATATTATTAGATATACTTACATAATTAATAAAAAAAAACTCGAGAATACCCGGATATGGTTTCAATTAAACAGGATTTTATTCTTTTTTTAAATATTAAGCAACTATGCATAGCTTAAATAAGTATTTCTTTTTCATTTATTATTTTCTACCCTCTACCTCCTGCGACGAGAAAACGAAAAATCCAAAAAAATTCTGTTTTGTAATAAGAACAAATAATTCTTTACACATTACCCGGTATTGTACGACGAATATTTTTTCCTCGTGCATAACTGGTAAAGTAACTTGGTAATGTACGAAGAACCAATAATTCCTCACACATTACCCGGTTCTGTACGACGAATATTTTTTCCTCCTGCAGTACTGGTAATGTAACTTGGTAATGTACAAAGAATAAATAATTCTTCACACATTACCCGGTTTTGTACGACGAATATTTTTTCCTTGTACAATACTGGTAATGTAATTTGGTAATGTACGAAGAACAAGGGAATTTTTTATCGGCGGCTTTTTTTTTTATTTGCGTGCCCAATTAAAATTTACCTTTGGAACTAATTTCAAAGGGGAAATAATGGAAGTACTTACCGTATATTACAGTATATTGTTTATGCCAAATTGTTAGCCAAGCTTCGTTGCCAATCATTTCAGATAGAACTGGTTTTAAGCCTAGACAAGTATCTTCCTTAAACAGCTCAGACTTTACTGTGTTGAGGATCGAATCGACCACGATATTGCTGCGCTCTGCAAAACAGTTGCCAAACTAATTTGAACCATTTAGCACAGTGGAACGGAGGAGTAGATTGTTAAATTTAAAGTTTGTGACTGCAAAATTAATTTTGTGCTAGTGTACAATAAATCGTGACCACGCAGTCGGTGCCTTGGGCTAATCGCTCCTGTTGCCTTTTATTCTGACTTTGTTGATGTCTTACAGCTCGTAATATAAACAATATTATATTAATAAATATATATTGAGATTTGTATTTGACAACTGGTTATAGTTTCTAAATAAAATATTGATCTTTCTGTCGTAATTGATAACACAAGTAGCCTAGTTGTGCAATGAAATATTAACGATGAGCCACTGACATTTTCCATTCACAAGCTAATTTCGATCGATAAAGACTGTGGATATACTCGTAAGTTGTTATTAACTATATTGTATCTATGTGCATCGATGCATTTACTGTAACAGTTTTTATAGTCACAATTAGGGCCCATCATTGCCACAGTGGGGCAAAATGGATGAGTTTGCGGTAAAGGGCGTTCATAACTCAAGGCGCTTGCGGCGCACCCGTGCGAAATTATTGCCACTAGCCGCTCGATAATTATCATAATTAATTTAGCAATTAGTTAAACAATTGCAATTACTGGCAAGCTTCAACCCTTCCTAGCGTCAAATAGAGGTGCTGACGTGTATAAAATACTGGATATTCGTGTTCTTATTAATTCGGTTGGTATTACATTTTGTATATACAGGGTGTTAACTAATTCGTGTAATTCCTTCAAACCACATGATCTATTAATGGTATAGATTAACCCCGCACGGGATTTAGATTGATTGAAAATAAAAATAAACTTTTTTTTTCCCAAACATTTTTTTATATGATAGAAAATTTCGATGCCATTCATAAATGAATGAAGGCACGGCGACACAGCTGACGGGCACGACTAGCGCGATATCGCTCCACGCAGTCAGTTAACTTGGGACGCAAAAATTACTCAGATACAGAATACCATGGTTAATTTTTTCAAAACTTTTTTTTGTTCTTTCTGAAAAAAACCTATGCAGGGTCAATCAGTGTCACTAGTAGATCGCGTGGTTTGAAGGAATTACACGAATTCGTTTACACCCTGTATTTTAGAAAATATTTTTTATGTTTTAAAAATAAACTAATTCTATTCTTACAAAGTAAACACTTATAGCACTTGTAGATATCGAAGCACTTAAAATCTAATGACGGTCATAAAATAGGACATCACGCCTTGTGCTATTCTTTAAGGCTTTAGTAATAGTCTGTCATATTAAATAGTTCTAACTGGATAAGTCTTTTAACGGCACATACATAAGTGCCAGTTGTATAGTTATTAAAGTTACCCTTGCCGACAAGAGATCCAGTTCAAAGAGTGTAAAAGAATAAGGCCGACAAATGCCACTAACCCTTTGATATGACAGGTGTCACTAGAGCACCGATACTGTTGACTAGAGCGAATTATTTCCCTGTTAAAATAATAAAATGCATATAGTCTTGTCAAATACCGACGTATCAATGGTTCTGCTGACTTGTTAAACTTGCAAAGGTCACTACGACAAATATACAATTAGGTATGTGTTTACTTTTATTTAAAAACTAGCTTTTGCCCGCGGCTTCGCTTGATTTAATTTAGAAATTGATAATCAACTCTTAACACACTACTAAAGTTTCGATAATAATATAATTCAATCATGATTCGAAAGACACGTGGCGCCATCTACTAACATTTTTGTAGTTTTCCTCGGGAAAAATACTTTTTTTCGGGATGAAAGGTACCCTATGTCCGTTTCTGTACACCTGACAACGTATATGCAAAATTTTAGGATGATCGGTTCAGTGGTTTAGGCGTGAAAAGGTAACAAACAAACAAACTTACTTTCGCATTAAGTTTAAAGTTTATTATTAAAATATAGTTTTTCCTAGAGGCTTAGCCAAGCCTGCCATGTTTTACTTGTACAACAAGTAATCCTAATATAATTCTTGCGATCCTTAAAAGTATTTTGCCTAAACTAAATAAGAACAATTAATATTACCGTGTTTTAATATAGTACGAACACAAATGTTCGATTAATCATTTACTTAGGTAAAAAAGTTACCCTTTTAATTAGCGTTGGGCGAGCATTTTAATCTCGGCTCGCGGGATTACAAGCACTGAGCAAGGACTTAAACGATTCAGAAGTAATAATTCTTCAGTGTTATAAATAACAAAAAAAAAACTTGTCCTACACAGACTTGGAAGGGTTACATTTTTAAGGTAGTACCACACTGCGCTTACAACGATGTTGTTATTAAAAGCTATTTATAGATACTTATTTGTTGTAGATCGATATTTGATACACGCAATGTGTGTCAAGAATAAAACTGTCAATATTTCTAAGTTGCTCACATTAACTTAATGTTAGCGGTAATTTCAAAGATATTTTTTGTCATAAAATTAAACGCTGAATTGAATGGCTCAGGCGTACTAGTGTTATTATTAAATTATACGGCAATTTGCCGTTCGCATTCACATTAAAACTACACGCATTGCTGAAAGATCTGACTCTATGTGTGTTATTATCATAGTAAATATTATAATTAACAAAGTAATAGCCGCGGTTTCATTTTCTTTTCATTGTTATCTTAATTTGACGTCGCTTAGGTGATGTTTTAAGTTAACATTAATGTTTTGAATAATTATGATACATTAATTACATCAATCTACAAATAATTCACAAAAAATAATTTAATCTGTTAAAAAAATATGTTCAACAAAATGGTTCACATCTTTTATTGTGATACAGACTTTACGAGAACAGATCCTTGCTAAAGTAAGAAGTAATGCACTAATTGGGTTGTTTCCGCAGCAGAATCGCGGCTGAAGGGAAATTAATGCCCCCAAGAGGATAAATGTGCAATTATTTTTCCCGAAAAATGTTCGTTACGGTCGTGTCAAAAGTTTGTTTAGAGAGCAGGTGGGACGAAGGAGTTGGCGCCATTCGAGCTTCATACTATATTTTGTTTACGATACTTGTTACGTTTTATTACAACCACAGAAATTAATTTGGAGGAACTAATTAAATAATTACTGAGTGTAGAGCCAGTGTTTTTACGTAGACATAATAACATTTAATCGGTAAATTATTTCCAGTCTTAAAATATCAAATAAGGATGCTTGTGATACCTCGAGGAGGGACAGGCTCGCATTTACTTTAATAAATTGATTTACAAGTGGGGTGGATGTTTCCAAATAATTATTTCTGCGTTTTAATTGAGAGCTATGAAATTTCTAGTCCCTTGAGCAGATCATTGCTTAAGTGGTAATATATACCTGTATATCTATGATTGCTTGCGGCTTGCTACCACGTTGTGTTTTAATTATTTTGCTATTATTGGTTTTACGTTATTAAATATATATATAAATACACTTAAATATTGGACCGGTATAGTTAGTAAAATTTTGTATCTAATCTAAATATATAAAAGCGAAAGGTCACTCACTCACTCATCACGAAATATCGAAAACTGCTAGACGTATGAAGATGAAATTTGGCAGGGAGGTAGTTTATAGTTAGTAGACGTCCGCTAAGAAAGGATGTTTGGAAATTCTACCCCTAAGGGGGTGAAATAGGGGATGAAAGTTTGTATGGAAAATCGTCACTTAACGGGTTCAAAATTTCACGCAAGCGAAGCTGCGGGCAAAAGCTAGTATATAATAAGAATCGCTTGAGATAGGCAGATAAGTAATTCTAATGTCAGTGCTAATTTAGAATATCAAGTTATTTGTTTCGAAAACTTTTAAAACGAAGCTTTGATCGAGAGACACTCCATGTAATACAGTTATTTAAAAACTTATTCTATCAGGTTATCCATTCCTGATTGATCTTTGTACATAATAGGTAGTCTAAAATGATTCAGTAGACCCCCACATCCCGGCACATCACTATCAATTGAATGAGCAGCCTAGAACGTATCAATCTAATTCTATGACCTGTCAAACGTAATTTATACTCTGTGACTCATTACAATCATCTCGATCATCGCTCGGCCTGTGGGAGGAATATTATTGTGAAACTGTCTTAAAATAATATCATCTACACGTGATCTACCCACTACATGTTTTCATTGATCACATTAATGTTGGCAGACAAAAACAATATGATTAATATTTTATTACTGCTCGATCTCCGCTCTCTATGTTTTCTTAGACTTAAGAAAACTCAGAATACAATCTAACAATATTACTGTCTAGAAATAATCCGTCTTACAATCGTTATACTAAGACAAGAATAGTTTAACAGAGTAGTTGGATACTATCGGAAGGATTGTAATAAAATATAGAAAGAATGAACTGAACGCAAGTAGTTTGATTTATGGCAGCGAGCACCGCAAATCAACCGAGCAACAAATCTTCAAGATACTTACATCACTAATAAATTAATATGGAAGTTGTTTCTGGACGCTACATCAAAAGAAATGGTCCGAAATGTTTGTGGTCAATTTATTTACTAGTGATTCGTTACGGTTTGGGCGGATACTTGGCTCGATGATAAATTGTATACAGTCGCTCATTTTCTTCAAATCCTGACGATATAAACGCGGAATTCTCAGCTCTATAACTGGTGGCATATGATTCAAAGTTGTAATTTTTATTCTCAAGAAGTTTCCTTGGCACATCGTTCAAAGCGAAAAGTTATTTTGAACTTTAAAAGTAGGCTCTGTGGAAACATTTTGCATCATATGGCATCCAAAGGCTCATTGTGGGATTCGGAATGACACTTGGAATTGACAAATGATTACCAGTCACAGTTCAACAGTTAATTTGTATGTAAATATGATTTTATTTTGTTTTATTCTTTGCTTTGAAATTAATTTCTTTTTACAACAACCTCGCGTAGCAGACATTGGAGAAATAGATCATTTTTTTGTGTTATCAATAGAAATAGATGTATAATTTTTTGAAGGGACATAATTTTGTTGCAGTTAACAATAACAAACATTGAATAGAAGGGAAAATAAACGCTAAATTGCACTCATTTACTGGGTCGCGACGATCAATCATGGCGGCTAAGTCATCAGCCGGTTCAAATGTCAAACGAACCTAGGGTGGCAATAAAAAAGAAAAACTGTGTTGCCATTATTAAAAAAGTGACTGTGACTTTATTTCCATTGTCGATTGCCGATTCGGGATTATTAACTGACTTGCATATTTTTTGTGTTCTAATATTGATAGATTGGTTTTTTCGAGTAGGTGACTTTTGATTTTGTTGCGTGTATGCGTCGGTACGCGGTGAATACCATCGATTACAATATCTACGAGAAAAGTATTTGTGTCAAAATAGCACAAAACGATAGTCATCGGTGGTTGTTCACACGCGAAGTGAAATGTATTGTATGAACCGCTACTCTACGCCACTTTATTCATTCTGAGCTCTTTTTATTGTTTGATATTTTTGTTCTGTCTCGATAAATTTATTTTTAGCGCTTTGACGTTTTCATTATCCACTCTAATGAAACAATCGCAACGTTTAGCGGCATTTTGAGTTACATAGCTTTGATTTGAGTAGCACTACGTTTGAGTATCGACTGATATCACGTGCGTTATGCCCTCTTTATAATGAAATCATGTTAAGGGAATTGGATTCAATTTAACGGGATTGATTTCCTTTAATTTTACGATTCCGTTTGCGTGATCTCGTCCGGTAATAATCTAATAAATTTGTCCATCGGGAGGGGGGTCTGCTGTATTGTAATGACTCAATATTAATCTGTTTTTATTGATCAATTCATATACACGTATAATATTTCTTTCTTTAATTGATTGCTCGTACGAAATGAGTCATTGCAATTTGTAGTAATGATTGTTATTTTGGAATAAGTTGATGAAGGTAAACAACAAAATCTTTCATCGTATGAAATAATACATTAAGTTTTAATTAAAAATTACTGATATATGTATAAAAAATGTTGAATTGTTTCAATTACCTTGCACACTGATTGAACTACGGTTGCCAAGGTAATGCATTAAAAAACTTGATCATCCTCACGTATAGGCAACAGTAACATTGGAATGCAATATATCTGTAATACTTCATGTGATAGTTAATGATTTTATGCACATGATTCAAAAATGGAACAAACCGTTGGCTTGTAGCTGCATCAGTGTGCGAATGCAAACACGAGAGAGATCGCGTGCAAGCGCACAATAACACCGGAGCCGCGGAGTCAAGCCGCTCGACGCTACCCCATATTTTAACAACTGTCCTAATACATCTTGCAATGTTGTTTTTAACTGTTTTTGCCACATTATTGTTTATTCTTTTTTAGTATGTTTACTTTTAATTTTTATAATTCATTTTTGTTACCCTTTGTACAGACATGTTCTCTATTTAGATCCATAGCTCGCAGTAGATGGTTTCGTTTACAATGCAAACAATCCAGAATTCCAGAGATGTTATCCAGTTTTGTAATATAGCAAAACGATATTTGATGTAAACCTATACACATCCTTGCATGTAAATTTATCTGTGTCAATCTCAAATTAGTAGACCAAATTTTTTAAATTTAAAATTTTCAACGAATTGGATCGATTTTTTTCTTCATTTCAGGTGCCTGTCAATGAAAGCGCCAGACAGGTATGTCGCTCTCTCACTTGCATCGCGCGTTCGGTTTCGTTCGGCCGGGTTCGGTTGCGTTCGGAAACGTACGAGCGGGCTCGGCCGCTGTGCCGGTTGCTCGCAGGCCAAGGGGGTAGCCTGGAAGACCACACGTTACACCCGCAACGCAGGACTTTTACAAACAGTATAATATTTCCAACAAAATTGCTTATTGGTGTGTTTTATTTTCTTTTTTTAAATATTTTATTGTTTCGCAATTCCATCTCTTACCAGGTAGGTCCCATTTCATTTCATTGGAATTTTGAAGTTAAGCAATGATTTTCTTAAATGCTTGGTTGGTCCGTGAATCAGTCCTTATACATTCGATTGCATAATGTCTTAATGGTGTGATTATTTTACTGTATCTAAGTGTAATTGGAATAATTGTGGGTGAAATGTTAGTTGTCGTTGTTTTGGTTCCAGGTTACACCCTAGCTATTGATTAAAACTGAAAATCACAGATAAATTTACATTGTAATTACATGTGTAGTATTATTGAATGCGTTAGTTGTTTATGTTTAGTTTTATAAGCATGATTGTTTGTGAATTTTTTGTTTCTTTATCACGTAAGGCTTCCTTGGGCTCCATTGGGTGAGTATTACCAATTTTTACATCAAACGAAGTTAAGGCAAATATATTCACAAAAAAAAATACAAAAAATAAAGGTATTGTAGACATATCAAAAAAGATCCCATAACAGAACAAATGAATTTCAATATGCGAGTTCACGCATGACCGCCAACGAGCCCAGAGTGCGGTCCAATGACAAACGCGTGATCATCATCATCAAATCGTAAAGGATTTAACGCCTCTGTTGGCACACTTCTTTTGTTGGCTCCATAAAGCCGGCCATTAAAATGTTTGATAAAACGTTGGACGTACAAAAAGAGACTGTCGGGCTACTGTAGGCTCCCCACAGAGAGGCATCAATGAAGAACGATGCCATGCTGCGGCACTTACAATAGGAACACAAAGGCGCTGAATGTTCCAACTCCCGATTTGGTTGATCATTGCTTGTTAAACTTGCATTTTGTATGATCTGTTGTTGAAATGTATCAATAATTTAATAAGTAGTTATAGGCTGTTAACATTCAGACTGCTAGTTATTCCAATGTAACGGATTCAGCTTTGTGGCTGTACATATTATACTTCAACTGTTCATTGCACATCAGATAAGATGTAATTAGATTCTGATGAGAACTGCAGTTATTCGAAAGAACAATGAATTGAAATATAGATTCAGATAAAGAAACACATGAAGTCATATTTTTGATGTCTAATTGCCGTAAGCAAAACATGAATCTAACAAGATTGTAGAGCTAAAAAATTATATTACTAACTTCTTTTTTTAAATTCAGATTCTTCGTTCTCGATTAATTTAATTCATGCATCGATATCACATTCAAATGATGTTGCTCAGTTGATAAATCAAAGTAGCTAAGTATCTTTTTTATCTAATGGAATTCAAAGCTCTACTTATGAACCACGTGTGTGTCGTCAGCGTCCACATTAAAATAATCCTGACAGACCTTAGAGCATTAAGATAAAGTGGTCTTATAATGAACTTGGAGTTTCTTGCATTTCTTATTATGATTGATTTGAAATGATTCAATTAAATCAGTACGTATTTGAATTAAACTGACCTTCGATCAGATGAATCAGTAGTTTAAATATATTTTTTACAATTTAATGTAAAACTAAGAATATATTTCTATAGAGCAACTAAAACAATTCCAAAATAATCTATAAAAATGCCAACAAAAATATCTCACCTAACATTCCAGCATCACTCGATAAATTCAAACGTCGCAAGTAAGGGGAAGGTAAGGGTGCCAAACCAAAATCCTTGCAAACGACAAAACAATAAACTGAGAACGGTCGGAACAAAACACACGGCAATCACAACAAAGGATCCGTTTACATTCTAACGCCTTTTAAACTAACAAAGGCGGAATTCAAATAAACACTAAATTGTTAACCCTTTGACCGTCGGTGGGCAATTTTCACGGAAAACGGAATAGGAATGATTTTGTGAAGGGTCCCGAGTCCCGACACCCTGGAGCCAAGTGGGCCTATTTTCAAAGTATTTTTCAATATTATCGAAATTAAATATTTCGCGTGACCGAGTTATTGGGTGTATTCCCTACGTATTCTTACTAATGATAGGTAGATCATAATTTTACCCATCTTGATTATTATTTAAATTTAAAATGTACATCATATTATATCCTGAAGGATGTGGCGACAGATGCTTCCTCCGTCATAATAAGGCAATTTGTGCGAAGACTTGTTCCATAGTTTCTGTGTGTCTAGCTGTTGGGTGGTCTTCGCATTTACCTATTCGTCTTTAGTTAAAGTTACAAACAATAGTACTTTAAGTGTAAAACTGTTACTAACAATTTATGGATCTCGTAGTTGTCCGAAATGAAATGATTTTATTATATAAATACCGTAAGTGCGCAGTGTGTAGGTTGGAAAAAATATCGTACTGCAAATGATAAAAAGAGGAAACGGGAAATGTAGTCACTAACATTCTCATAAACAAAACAAGTACAGACACCGTTTAAAAAAATCTACGCACTAAAGTAACGTGAGAAAATATAAATAAAGAGGAAATAGTTTATGATATGGGAAGGACTAATTCCGTAAACTAGGAAGAAGTTTACGTTTTCCCGACAAATCTAATATTCATTGTTTTAAAGAACATGGTTTAGAATTTAAGTTAGTGCGGCAGTCATATCATAACGTAACGTCGTAGCACTCGTAAGCCGTAGCGTGACGGAATATCGAGTGATATCAAGATAAGGTTGTGCCGGGAGTGTTCACTGTGACGTAAGGAGGTGTCCGACTGTGCTGTACGATGACGTGTGCCTTTGTGTGCAAATTATGCCCTTTACTGTACCCCTACACTTTATAGGACTGTACATGTTTCGTATGGTATACGGCTGTGTTAACAGCCGTGTTAATGATCAAAAATATTTGTAATTGACGTTATTTGTTCTGTTTGAAGTCTATGGATGGCATCTAAAATATTTACCGGCCTATAATCCTATGTAATTATTATAAATATATTGAATAAAACTTAAATTGCATCTACCTAATTGTATTTCTTATAGCAAGCAGCTAATCGATCTTAAAAATGATATCTTAAGACAATCTCATAAAGTCATTCTTCAAACCAATTCTTAGAATAAGTAGTCATAAATAGACAATTGAAAATAACAAAACACAGGTCACGAAATCTCCAATCGGATACTCGATATACTTAACGTAGAGCCGAAGGTGTGGTCACGTCTCAATGTCAATCGGCTTTGATCTCGCCGCGGCGCGCCCCCGCGCTCACGCCGATTTGAACAATAGGTATTCTCTTAACACCTTGTCTGACCACTCATTGTTATCTTACACCTACAAACTTAGCACGCGTCTCTCCACTCCTAATACTCCAACACATAAAGTTAAATTTCACTTGACCGATTCTAACACTATCGCTAGAAACGTGTACTACCTATTATGGGCCATAATTGAATAGTAATCTTTGCTAGTCATTTGTTTATCTCTTAAGAGTTAAAGTTCAGAATGCCGCGACTGATGTCCTTGATTATCAATGTGTATGTAATTCGACACACTGTCAGAGCTGTAATGCGATTGGTCGAAGCAATAATGGTCTATTCAATTGTTGATTTATTACAGTCACAGTTGAAACGTAATTGAAGGTTTCGTTGGCTATGAGCTATGAGTTACTATCGACAGCCCTTGGTTTTTCTTGCACGGACATTCTTGTTATCTGGTAGGTGATTATAGTTAGTGAACTAGCATGAATTATTAGAGCCAAAATCAATTGGAGCAAAAGACAATTTTGTTGCTACATAACAAGTTAAAATAACACAAACAAGTATAAAATTATACAATTTTAAACGGTACAAACAGCACACTCGAACGCACCCTTACAATAGGTAACGCAGACCATCCACAAAGGTGTTAACATGTTCACCATGTGAAAATACATCTGTTTAATGAGCCCGATTGCCAATTATGTCATGAATGGCCGGTGCGTTGCTCTGGCCAGTAACCGCACTCACCCACTTGCGCGCACAGGCGTGATGAGAAACGGAACGTGAACTTTCCCTCTCATCAGAATACCCTAACTGCTCGTATTACGTAACACTCGACATCCCTGTCCCACTCTGGACCACACTTGAAGTGAGAGTGAGGCTCACAAGTAATCTATGCTAGCTATTGGGACAAGGGTGCCTCACGTACTTCACAGTTTGTACTAATTGTTCACCTGGTTCTCACAGTAATGTCAACATTAATTCGAAGAAAAGTAAATAACTTTGGAAACTTGGTCCTATAGCTATACAAAATAGATGGATCGGTAACCGAAAGCCGAAATTAGCGCAGTAAAAATAAACGTCCAATATTTGCAGTGCATATTTCAAAGCGTCTAAGACAAATGAATCTATAAAATTAATTGGACAAGTAATCGAAAACTCAGAAAGAATTTCTTCATCTCTGGTGAGGGGGAGCGGGAAACAAATGAGGGGCGGACATTGAATAATTCGATTTCCTTATTTGTACCAATCAATATCTTATATGGAAACTCGATATCGTAATACGAGAGACATTTGGATATTGACATTGAGAATTAAAAAGAGAAAATGTAGGTGCGGTTCATTTTGCCATCAAAGGAAATTTTGCATGATTGACATGCGCTCCCTAAGAAAATAACTTTTAAAGAATCGACTTCAAAAAAGCTGAGAAGCATCAAATGACGTTCATATGATAAAAACATTTTCTGAAGTCGGTGCTAAGCTATACCGTAACGAACATTGAAACCTATGTGAAATTGAAGGCACCGACTTCAGAAAAACTCAAAAAATAACAAAGCGCCTATAGTTACACAAAATTGATCGATTGTGATCTTCAGTTCTGATACAAATTACATTAACCCATTCATGATCTGTGTGCAATGTTCGTCGTTAAGGAGTTCCATTCTCTATTTTCGAAATGCTACATTAGATCATGACAAAAATTATATAGAACAAATCGGGATTATATTCTTTCAAACAAAAAAGAAACATGTATTCGGCCTAGAAATGCAGGAGAAATCCTTGTACACACATAAAAAAAACAGGCCAAGACCTTCTTTTAAGAGTCGGTTAAAAAATAAGTTATTTCAGTCCAACCTGAAGGTATTTTATACATTCATTATGCAAATAGTTTGGTTATGGTCCCATCTAGAATAAATAATGTCAGGTGCAAGTATCATAACATAACTAAATTGCAAGTGATCCCCAAACCGTTAAAGGGTGGCATCGCTTGAAGCAGTGCTGCGGAGACGAGCGTGGCGCGTCGGTTGCAGACGGCATATTAGCAGATGTAATTGCATTTACTACCGAGATCGCGGACGTTTCCTACTAAATGTATATCACTGAGTAATATAGACAATCGAGTTATTAACACAAACCACCCCCTGTAATAAGTTACCACTGATGGAAATACTCCCTTCAGGGTTGACTTCTTAGCAACTTCTAAATTCAATTTCCACACAACGAGGAAAAGTATCGAGCTCTGTTTGTTTGTAGGAATAAGAAAATCTTCAAGGAAATATTTAAATCCAATAAATACAGAGAAGAGTATCTGATTAATTAGGAGAGATACTCCGCTAAAATTAAGCTCATATTAAATTTTGTTCGTAATACTGTTGGGTACTTATTTAATTCCGGATATAAAATTTCTGTGATTGAGTCCCAGCGGGTGGAGCCGAGGGGCGTGAATTCCAACAAAATTAGCACCAGGGGTCGAAATAAAAAAAGCGAAGGAAAAATTTAATGAACAGGAAAATGCTCCTTTTTGCAGCTATTCCATCTATTTATCTACATCGGGATGCCCATTACCTTGCTAAGAGAAAAGTTTACATTTTTAATTTAATGATTCCACTTTGTGGAAGTTGGGCGGGTTTCGGCGAGATCTTAATTTGGGGATTTCTGAGGCGTCTCGTTTTGTAAATATTATTCCTTTAATAAGACCTCACGTCGAGGGGGTGCCTGCTGAACTCCGTGATTACGACTCTCTTTGCGAGCTTCATTTTGGACCTCGTCATTTTGATTGGCGCTAATGAAATTTTTCCTACTCTGCGTGCCATTTTCTTGTTCTTGACAGTATAATTTCAAGGGACTCGGAATCACTTCTGTTGCGTCACCAACACACCCTCTAAACATTTAAGGAAGGCAATTTCGCGACATCTGAAACATTATTGTTGTCATCTTCATTTATGTTTTTCACTTTGCTAATGCAATTTTTTACTTATCTCTTTCCCGGAGCGGAGTGCGTGTCCCATCTGTAACAAAATTTCTAAATCGTCAAGTCCCAGCTGCGTTTGCGTAGGCGATGACGTTTCGCTTTTAGCGGCTGTTTTAAAATTGAATATTTGATGCCTTATTCCCTTCTGACGAATCCGCGGCGGGTGGAAAGTACTGGATTCCGTGGTAGATAATTTTTTGAATGTCTCTGTTAACGACCTTACACATTACCCTTAATCCCTGTGTACCACTTCGTGTTCTTCATTTATTTTTCAACGATTTGTATCATGTTTCTTCGTAGCACTATATTTTAAAAATGAGTAATAAAACTTGGTAGAAGACATAAAGAAGGGACACTTAGGAACTTTAAAATGTTCTTTTATTGTGATTATGTTACATGCCTTGGGTATTTCTTGGCCTAATATTATTATAATAATAGTTCTCATAAACAGATATGTAATAAAAACAGGTACTAGGTTCTAGCTAACGTTAGACGAAGTAGCAGTTCTTGATTTCTCAAAAGTTTAATGTTACTGATACTACATATACTATGAAAGCATCCTAAATATTAATTAGGTATTCTCGCAACTGTTATTATGTATGTATATGTATTAGGTATGTAAGATGTTATTATTACAAGTTCATATTAGGATCTAAATTATTGTGACTAATTAACATAATTATCATGAATAACTTTAATAAGACGCGATGGTTAGGACTTTTTGGCCCTGTCTGGATGCTTAAAAGCGAACACTTACATGCCCAAAAATGAGATTCGGCTAACGCTACCAAAATTTCGAAGACGTTCGTTGGTCCGATCTTCATCAGCATAAGAACGAATATGTTACTGGTCCAAATAAATAAAACTACTATTTCTATATATGTTATCGGAAAACATGACTGTAGCACTCGAATGTTCCCATAAACACAAATGGTTACAGCTTAGTTCCTTTCTAATTACATAGATAAGCAACTTCAATAACGGTTGGTTTATCACAATCATATGTTTGGAATCTAATTGGAATTTTGCATGTTGATATGCTGAACTCTTTATTGGTCGATATTATGTTTGTTTTCAGATATTGATGATTGTATTTCATATATCGGTTTCATTAGTGATAACGCGCTTTGCACACGCTTAATGCTCAAATAGTGGAAATGTACAAACGCATGAAATGTTTTTTTGTTGCTTGTTTATTGATTTTATCAAAACGTATGTCGCCAAAACAAATTGTGTTTTAATGAAAAATCAACAAGATGAAATGATAACGTTCTTTTATCTATGCCAGAGGTGTCTGATATGCATTTCATGAAAAAACAGATTTCGTGGACATCAAAACAATATGTAATTTTTTAACGCAATCCGAGAAAAAGTTTATACAAGTGATGATGACTTGATACTATGACTGTCAAAGAACTCGTAGAAGGTTCGAAAAGCTCACTCAAAAATGTAAGCACCTGTCAAATATAGATGAAATAGTTTTACGAAAATTAATTCCCTGACACGAGGCTTGCTCCAATTTGTCAAAACTATGACCACATTAATACATCAGAATGCCCAATTTGCATTTAAACGTTTACGATAGAAAGATAATTTGGGAAATTACAGTTATTTTAATAGAAATTATAGTCAGCGTTTTATATTCTGGGGTCGATAGGGGTCGGTTTTTTACGAAAACATCTGTTGTGTATAGCGTATGAGTTTTTTTTTGTTATTTTAAAAGGAGACATGATGGATCAGTTTCAACACGTATTCGTCGGTCCCTTTGTTGCTTGGTTTATGGCTTTGTAATGTGTTTCTTTGTTTGTTCAGAATGTGTTACAGAAGCTTCCGAAGTTTATGAAAAAACGGTCAAGTACGAGCAATGTATAAACTGTATGTCCTACTAATTAGCCTATAACTTGTAGTATGATAAATATTAATATCAACAACATTAAAATCAATGTAGGTAGTTTAGATTAGGAAGAATATACAGAATTCCCATAGGTTAAACTTTTACTTAATAATAAACCATATACTCGAGCATCCTTTCATACTCTCACAAAGGATTCTCCACTGAATTCAATTACAAGCGGATTAAGAGACAACACGTATCGTCACTACAAATGCGCTTGCACACAAAAGACTGCAAAAAACTGCATCTTAACGAAAATCGTTTTGTGTAAGTGTGGGAGTGTGTCTAGTCCTCGAGAGTGCGCTTTAAAAGCCACCGTTGCGTGTTTTTAAAATAGGATTTAGTGCAGATTGCTGGTGCCGGCTACAGATTGCATAATCTTATCTTTTAAGTAAAAAATATCGGTTTGTCGCCAACCTTTCAAATGATATTTCTAAGCCACATGAGCTAAGGTTTTTTATAAAACCTTTGAGGCACCATTTTTTGCTTATCTTGTATCTCTGCAAGAATCGCTGTGTCAACGTGGAGCGACCTTTATGTTTACAGATCTGAAATGAAAACGTGCAAATGAATGAAACCAATGCTCGCTTTGAATGTACGGAGCCATTCGTAAAGCAAATATGGAGATGGAACTGATCTTGACGTGTCATGTGGACGAGATAGTTTTGATACGTCGTCACATTTTTGTAATAGGCATTTGAGTTGATAATATTATAAATATTTTAAATACATTAATTACATTTATTTTAATTACACTTGAAAAGCAGTTTTGAAATAAACAGAAGGAACACAACATAGTTTTATGAATCTTGACTAGCTCGTAAAATGTTAATATTTAATTTACATAATCGCATTTTAAATATATCTTACTGATAAACTGCAATTCTAGGTACACTTATCATCAATTTTATCAAAATTTCCACATTACCCAGCTACTATCACTAACAGTTGAAACTAAAATGCTCAAGACTATTCATGTACAGTCAGCGAGAAAAGTCTCGGTAGCAATTAGAGTCTGTTGAATAAATCACGTAATCCCGGGCAGGGCCGAATGAGGCCGAATGATCACGAACGTGAAACGAATGCGAATGTTTATTTACACGCTACTCCGAGGGCACTTTGCGACGATGCTCGTGAGATCCGCGTAGACCTATGAATGTAAACGATTGGGCAATCAAAGTAGGTAATGTGAGGGAAACTTATTGTAGGGAAAGGTTAGTGCAGATAGATAAACAAATATGTAGATACGTATAATTGCATATTTTAGGAGTATACTTTATTAACTTTACAATGATACAATACAATTATTACAAATACTAAAAGAAAAATATCCTAACTAATATTATAAATGCAAAAGTAAGTTTGTTTGTTTGTTACCTTTTCACGCCTAAACCACTGAACCGATTATCCTAAAATTTTGCATATACGTTGTCAGGTGTACAGAAACGGACATACCTTTCATCTCGAAAAAAAGTACTGTTCCCGAGGAAAACAACAATAACGATAATAGATGGCGCCACTATATTCGAATCATGATTGAATTATATTATTGTACCTAAAATTCTAAATTAACGCGAGCGAAGCCGCGGGCAAAAGCTAGTATCCTAATAAAACTATAAACTAAAATAGGGCATCCATATACTTTTTCCATACATTTTTTAAAGGTTATTTGATAGCATATTATTATTATGAATCCATTGAAACTAATAAATAAGAAAAAGAAATGTAAATAAACATAGGATAATTTGCAAATTAACGTCTCTATTTTTGTTTTAGTAGAACATCGCTGCAACATCTTTGCAGTATAATTTGTTCTAATCTAACGTTTAGAATTTCTTTCAGTGACTTAATGCCGATAGTGGTTGGGTCTAACACATTCTTAAACACGTAGTGCGGCGTCTGAGCTACGATTGGCACTCAACAATCTCAACATGCGACTACTCAATCATATGGCGACGTTTGCTCGTGACTGTTATGTCGAACTCGCATTTGATTCATCTTTGCAAATCTTTGACATGCCTTTAATATTACGTGCTGTAGAAACAGTCTCAAATAAAAAGCCTACGGCACATGTGTTTTTAAATGTCCAAAATATAATTCGCAGAACAAATCGTTCCAGTCATAATAATCATAACAAGAATTCATAATAATAATTACGTTACGATTAAAAAACCTCATTTGTAAAATGTAATTAATCTTTGACATCAGGACAAATCCGTCAAACTAATTTAATTTAAAGGATACCCGTTTCCTTTATACAAACAAAATAATACAGGCACATTTATAGCGGTTACAGGCGAAAGTGTATTGCAATGAAGTATAGAAAAAAGAAACGAGCGGCAGTTTTGATTGATCACCGACTCGGAGCTGTTTTTTGTGTGAAATTAAAAACACGGAGTGGGCATGCGTTGGATTAAAGAGGAATTTCACTCGGCCAGTAAGTAGAGGGATCCCTGCCTTTGTTGTCGAAAACAAATTTTGAAATTAATTTATTTTTGTAAGACGCGTTTTTGGACATCGATTTCGCATTACAGGAATTAATGGTCGTTTCCGTTTCGATCGATCTGGATGATGAGTTTTTAAATCATTAACATACGCACATCTGTCTGCCTAATATTCAATAAACTTATACAAATCTACCGCTGCTGGCAAGTTAGAGCGAATAGAAATGAACATTAACAGAGAAACCACAACTGTACCGCAAACGAGTAATTAAAGCATCTATAATATATTAACATTATGCATACCAAATTCATGGGAGACTTAGTCAAAATGTTAACAGGAATGGTTGGGGAGAGATGTGTAACACCCAATACCGCAAAGGTAAAGCGTAATAATAGGAGCTATTCGGAGCTTTATGAACGATCAAAATTGCAAGAGCACGTGTATAAAATACACTTTGCAAAGTAGATTTAAATTTTAATACAAAGCTTTCAGCCGAGGGTCGTAAGTAATGTCTTGACGTTGGAAAAGTGTGGAGGTGCTTCCGTAGCCATTTTTCAGTACTATTTTGCCAACAGTAATTCATGCTTAAATAAAAATTCATAAGAAAATTAAACTCATCTACTCATTAATTTTCTTTTGCAAAATGTTTGAAATATTTGTAAGAATTACATCGATGTCAAACTCGAGTTTTGTTCAATAATGATTATTATTAATTTATTATTCACGAGAAGGTAACTTAGTCAAACTTTATAAGCGGGCGAGCGTAGTGTTTCGGCGTCGCGGTGTAGCGGTGGCGTATGCCGAGGTGGCGAAGCTCGTTACCCTGCGGCGCGGAATATCCACGCTAAGTGGTCGAGCCCTGTGTCTCAGGTGTCGACTGCGGCCGATTTCACAAGACAATGCTTAATAATTTCATTTCGCCATTACGGCGGCCATCTTTGCGAGTCGCACAGTTAGAGGGCATCGGCGCACCCCTCCACGGCAATTTGCATTGTAACTCGGACCACGTAGAAGGCCCTAACTGCCATACCACCACCTCCTAACTCTTGAATATATAATTTTGTTGCTTTTATTAACAGCAACTTTGCGTGGGAATTGGCGATAGCCTTCCGCGGCGACTGTTTATTGTGGACGATAACTTGCTAGATTTATTTTATAGTTCAGCTTGAGACTTTGTCCCGTCCTAAGGGTTGGTCGGTGGTTACGCGTTCGGCGGACGATTTTATACTGCCAATAAAAAGGGTCGATGCATGGAACCATTAAAATATTTGTTGGCTTTATTTGACAGCGAGCTTGTTGAAATGTTTATTGGAGCCCATCAGTACATTGTTGCAAATTGGACTCTCAATCGTAATTATGTTGTAATAGATTTACGATTCCAGACCATGTTATAAATCTCTTTATGAATATGAATGTGTTGCATTAAATTGAAATATCAAATGTAGTAGAAATAAAAACAGTAATCAGACAAACGGCGCGGTGTAATAGATGTAACCATAATTGCTTTCCCGGGTCGGGACTTAATGCAAAAGTTAGGCGACTGTTACAGACTTAAAAAGTTTGTTTTCGTGCCTATAAATTAATGTGTTTGCATGTCTTTGTTGGCCTGTAAAATCATTAAGAAGTTGGTCTGCTTGAGTTTCTGTGGTTGACTCTACAAAAATTGTTATGTATCTTGTATCATCATAATAACAAATTCTGAATCGAATTCTACATTGCTACTAAGAATTAGGTCCAATATTCAAAAAGGCGAGTATGTAAGGAGCATGGAGATCTATGGTTTCTGCCTATTCCCATGGGAAAAAGACGTGAGTTAACATAATATGTATGTATTCAAAAAGGCCGTTACTATAACTTTTTTGAGATGTAAAATGTGAACAAGTAATCAATTCACGACAACGAAATAAGTAATGCTGATTATATTTCACACATAAGCACTCACTAATCACAATAATAACATTTATTCACCCTCTAAACCAAGCTTAAGCTAAGGTTCTACGGTTTGATGGAATAGTGTAGCATCGTGCAGTGAGCACAGGATACAGGAAATGCGGAAATATTGGGCCCCGGTGCGGAATAAATTGTTCCTCTAATTCTAATGGCGACTTTTAGGGGAATCCATAATTCCATTTCGTGTTTTCAACTCTTTAGGGGGTCGGAATATAGACATTAATGGCTTGTGAAAGGTTCCTTACGAGGAAACTTTTTGGAAGTATTGTTTCTTTGCTTTCAACTGACATAAACGCTGTTTTTATGGGTCAGGTACTTTAATTTATTTGGATTTTAAATGGGCATCACAAAAAGTATCAAAAGTTATTAGAATTTTTCTGCAGTTTTAATTTAAATTTATGTAGGTGCTTATTAATCTTGTTTTTTAACAAAAACTCTGTCGGAATAATATCCATTTGGTAGTCACTACATAGTATAAAACAAAGTCGCTTCCCGCTGTCTGTCCCTATGTATGCTTAGATCTTTAAAACTACGCAATGGATTTAAATGCGATTTTTTAAATAGATAGAGTGATTCAAGAGGAAGGTTTATATGTATAATACATGCATATTATGGTAGAGAAAAACGCGTAATACGCGATAAACGACATCCACGCGGGCGAACCCGCTGGCGACCTCTAGTAAGGTATTGTTTATAACCAAAATATCACTATTGGTTTAGGTATCAGTGGCGAAGGCTCCATACAACTCGATTCCTATCGGCTTCCCTTTCGAAATATGGCAAATACTAGTATATATTATTTTCAATTATCATTTAAACAAATAATTGGTCCGGGTTCCCTTTTAAGAAAATTCACCCTTCGCCACTGTTAGGTATAGATTGTATATATATATAGGTGTAACCTCTTTAGGGATATTTTATGAAGATAAGACAGCTTCACTTTTAACCGAAGCGTCACTGAAGCGGTCATTGGAATGTGACCACAAAGAATCGAATAAAACGGACTTTTTTTTACAAAAATGTGTATCGAACTTCACAATTCTGAGCCGAGACCGATCGCTTAGTGACACAGCCCAAGCCACTTGTAGAACCCACTGCTATGGGAAAGCGAAAAAAGTGGGACTGTTTAATAGATTTCTAAATACTAAGCGAGTTAATGAAACATGAACGAGTTTTTGAAGGCGGAATGGTTAGAGGCCGTTACAATTTTGAATTGGCGATAAAAAGTTAAGTTGCACTAATGATGTGCCGCCGTGCTACTAATTCAACTACAATTTTATTTATAGCATTTAGTTTCTTGAATCGGTATTTGTGCATATTATGGTTTCGTAATTGTAAATTACTATTGAGAAGGAACATTAAGAAAGCTTAGTGGATTTGAATGTTTTGCTATGAAAAGTTATTCCAAATTCCAACATGATTTTTTAGCAATATATTTTTCCTTAAAATTTCTAACAATAAATTGCACTCTACTATTTATGTATTATTATAACTTTCGTGAGACACATTCTATTATTGATTAGTTACGGTTTACTCACATGCATTTTTCTACTATTTGTTTATGCATTTTAGTATTTAGGGCGCACATCTAACCGTTCCGAATTAAAAATCAAAATAAAACGTAAAACAAAAAAACGGAAAAGAATCCGCTGCCTTTCAGAATGAACTGCGGTACACTCGCGTACACTCTCATTCAAGCAACAAACAAAAGCGAAGCGTTAAAAGTTTAAATTTCGAATGTAGTGAAGTGGAACATTGTGACAGACATGTCGAGCGTTTCACCAGCTAAGACAGGCGCCATCAATCGTACTCGTATCGATTCAGACGCGCGCCGCGATGAATTATCGAATCTATTAGCTCGCGAGATTACCGGATTCCATGAAGAGAATGACTGTGGAACGTCTAGACAGTTCATAGTACAATTTGGGTCGTGATGTTAGAAATGAAATCTCAATAATCTACTCTCTCTATCTATTCTACTCAGTGAGTTAAGAGTACTTAATATATTATATTCTTTAGTAAGATAACAGTGAAGAAGTATTTTGTTTGTTTTTATATTTATTTATTACTTGAGGTCACTCGCAGCCTTGCCCGCGTGGATGTCGTTTATCGTGTATTCCGTATTTTTCGGGATAAAAGCAGCCTATGTCCTTCTCCAGGTTCCAAACTATCTCTGTACCAAGTTTCATCAAAATCGATTCAGTGGTTTAGGCGTGAAAAGTAGTGAAGTAACTCTGTCTGTCTGTCTGTCTGTGACGTACGCGTCACAGACAGACAGACAGACAGACAGACAGAGTTACTTTCGCATTTATAATATTAGTAGGGATAAGTAACGTTGCAAAAATATGAAAAATAATTTTCAATAAAAAACATATCAAATATGATTGATAGAAGAAATTAACTATTATTTATATTAATATTCTGTATTCAATTGTTATTTCTGAACGAAATCTTACGCGTCGACTCTACACGTTGTTAGATCTACGCGCGGCGGCATGGAGCAGACGATTTGTACTAATTATAACGCGCGAACGACGCGCGACGCGATTAGCTTTCCACTGCCGATGCGAAACCACTGCCGACACGAAGACAGGTACAGCCTGATGATGTACTGTGCTTCTCTAATACGTATAGAGAAAATTTAATTTAAATTAGTTGGGTACTTCTCCAAAAATTAACACAAGTATGTTCCCCGAAGATACATGACTAGTAATCGGAAAAAGGTGAGCTAATTTGCCTAAACTTCAAAGAACAGAGACAAAAGCTGGAGACTTCCTTACGACAACATTTTTTTTCGTGAAAGTTATTCCGGGTTTCGGGACATCACTAAAGTACATTTAATATTAATGTTAATAGTACAGAAAACAATTAAATTCGTTTCCTATTTTTGTTTCCCAAAATTGTCACAAAACCAGATGACACGTTTTTCATTGTTTTTAAAAAAGAGATTGTTTAATGTTTTCAAAAAGGAGATACGCTTTTATTTTTTGAAAACAAATGAAACACAATTTCCGAGAAAATTCTCCCGAATAAAAAAAAATGTCGTTAGGAAGTTTCCAGTTTTTGTCTCTGTTCTTTGAAGTTTAGGTAAATTAGCTCACCCTTTTCCGATCACTGTACATGACACACATAATCAGTAATCAGCCTATTTACCTACAGTACCACTGCTGGGCAAGGGCCTCTTCTCAGAATGAGAAGAGTTTAGGCCTCGATCCAACATAGTGGCCTGGTGTGGGTTGGTGGACTATACACACCATAGAGGACATTTTTATTTGAGACTAGCTTTTGCCCGCGGCTTCGCTCACGTTCATTAAGCTCAAAAAAACTCTTAACACACTACTAAAGTTTCTATAATAATCTAATTCAATCGTGATTCGAAAGACACGTGGCGCAATCTATGAACGTTTGGTTGTTTTCCTCGGGAACAGTATTATTTTTCGGGATGAAAGGTACCCTATGTCCGTTTCTGTACACCGTACAACGTATATGCAATATTTCAGGATGTTCGGTTCAGTGGTTTATACGTGAAAAGGTAACAAACAAACAAACTTACTTTCGCATTTATTATATTAGTTAGTGTGGGTTTGCTCTTGACTCTGGTCAAGGTCAGAGGTGACAGAGACAAAGTCTACGATGGAGCGAGCTTACCCAGAAGAAGCCTATTCACTCTAACTTTGAAGAGATTCGGGTTGTAAGCGTTCGGGAACATAAACACAGGTTGTGAGTTCCACTCTTTTGGAGCCTTCTCAAGTGTCGACATTTCCTCACGATTTTTTCCGATCACCGTTAAACCAAGTGATAATCAAATTCTGATCCGCACTTAATTTTGGATGAATATCTGTGGATGGGTGACCATTTACCATAGCGAGTTTCCTCCGTGCCTCGGAAAGCACGTAAAGCCGTTGGTCCCGGCTGTCATTTGTAGATCTTTGACAGTCGTTACTGTTGGTCAGAAGCCAGAAAGTCTGACAACCAGTCTTACCAAGAGTATCGTATTACCCAGTTACTGGGTTGTGGAGGTCTGATAGGCAGTCGCTCCATGTAAAATACTGATATTCAGCATCCGGTTCGACTGGAAGCCGACCCCAACATAGTTGGGAAAAGGCTAGGCAGATGACTTAATTTTGATACGCCAGAGGTGCGGGTTTATCGAACTCAGACCTACCTGGATGGAAGGCAAGCGGTCAACCGCTAAGTTATCGTTGCTCGGCTAGGCTGTCACCGCTCATGTTATGACATGCCTTCTATTTGGCGGAAATTGAGTAACTGAAAATGTTCTACAAGACAATTATAGTTTGTCCGACTGGGGGAACCCGAGACCTGACGCTTGCCAGCCATTTAAAATTAAAATGATCAAATCAATGATGTGACTCTATTTAAAGTATAATATAATAAGTTTATTAATGCAGCTTCCCGTGAAAAATAAGCAATGAAAAATAATCGTAGCGTACTACTTACGTGTTGACATGAACACGTGCACCATTTTATGTGTGTAACCTAACACGTGATGGAACAAAAGCTGATGACAGTGAACAAGTGTCAATATCCTTGATGAAGCAAGAGGAGTATAAGATGCCCGTATGTCGTCGGCTTGCACTTCATTCATTCATCGAACATAATGGCACTTTACTTACTGTGTGGGAATGTGGAATAGTATTCGAGTGCTTGATCATATCGAGTATAATCGACGAAACGGTCTTCCAATTATTCGCAACATTCAAGTTAATCGGTCAGCCTCGACGGCGACGCTCACAAAATTAACAACAAAAATTAATTATAGAAAAAAACACGGCTACCGTGCAGTCCTACACCGAATGCGGAGTAAATATACCGTTACTAATTACAGTAGAAAAAACTTTTGGAATTGAATTCAAACATTTGTCTCTTAACGAATCGTGTCGCGGCGGCTTCCACTCAAAGCGGCGTGATTCGGCAATTCCGTTCCATTTTCAAATGCTCGCTGCCCATTCGTTCCCTCGGCTACGCCTACCTAATAAATTAGATGCCTGGCGTAGCACACCGCATAGTTACAAACTAATGAAATCCCGAAAAGATCTCAACCCATTTTCTTAACAACTTTTCCGAAAGAGCAACCGCCTTCAAAGATTTTACCCGGAGAAATAATTCCGCTAATAACGCTCAGCGCTCACGCGAGTATGTTATGCAACCATAGGAATTTCATTAGATACACACGCGTCTGTTTGTTAAGGAGCTTTCCATTGCTAAAAGTTTCTTGAGGCGGGTATAATTCCTTTGTTTGTTGTAAGGGGTGGCACGCCTGCCTCACCCACTACGTTTTCTAAGTCATCGGGTCCAATTATGCCCCTTTGTAGGTTTTGATATGTAAATTCGCGATTTTATTAAACAAACCGTGATGCCATTCGGGGGCAGCGAGCCGGATTAATAGCTTCTTCAGATTTGTGTAATCGCTTTCTCTTAAGACAACAGAGGTGAATCGCAAGGGAGCTATTCACATTTGTGTTTCATCTGCGCGAGGTGGGCATTTGTTTGATGTTACTGGTTTCAAAGTAGATTTCCGGGTCAAACAGCTACATTTACATCGACAGACAACCCTAGTTCTAAAAATAAAACGGTTTGTACTTCAGTCAATCGGCACAGACGCATTGACATTATTGTCGTTGACATAATCGATATATGAGAACATCGCACGATTTCGATTGCCAATAAAACCGATTCGCTCTACTCGTCACAGGATATAACAACATATTAATCTGCACATGGAAACATAAAACGAGCGTTATGGCCGAAACTACCCATTCGGTTTAAGCTTAATTTTTACCCCAGCACTATTAATAATTTACACGGGATAACGCCAACGTTTGCGCCATATTACAACGCATAAATTAATAATGTCGCTCGCTTGTTTAACTGCGAATCAGATGAGTTTTATTGACAATTTTGTTGGGAAAGAGCAATTTGCGGGATGACCAGGCAGTGCCGCCAAGTGGTCACCAAATAGGGGAACGTTCGGCTCTCCACGTATGCTATTGGCTGGCAATTGTCATTGATAGTTACTGTAATTGCGATAGTTGCATCGAGCCTATGGATAATATGGAAAGGGCTGCTAGCACTAATTTTAACTGACAATTTAATACTATTTCTTGCGGACTAGGTAAATTGTATCTTTTTATTGTGTGAGATTGAGTTGTGAGTTCTTGTTATCATTAAAACACATCACTAATCCATCCAATTCCTTCAGCCTTCTCGTACCTAAAGAGCAAACTCTGACCCCTTTCGATCGAATGTGATAGTTAGATATGTCATACACCGTATGTGGTACACCAATGCCTTTAATTCAATAATGGACTAATAATTATATTAACGATGTCCTCTCCACACATCGGAGTGCGGGCGCTAGATGCAAATGTTTCCATCGCATTCACTGTAACTCAATCCTCGCACGAATGTACACAATTGCATTTGGGGTTGCATTGAGAAGCTGACACACGGTCGCTATTATTGTGCAAACAAGGGCTTCCGCTCATGTGGACTGGCCTTTATCGTACTGTCGTGTGAATGGCTGATATTGCGGATGATTATGAATCAGCTTGATGATTTTATTGATTTTGTCTTGCAATTATTTAAATTGATGCTCGTATTTCGTTTTCAATTGAAATTTTACTTAATTGCAAGAACACAGTGAAAATTTCATCCGAGTTTCACGTGTAACTTGTGTGGTTGATTTGATTTTGTATAAAAATACTTTAGTATCTTTATTAGTAGGTATTTGGTTCGATACTTTAAATGGCATGGAACTTGTGCTTGTCTGCACGTTTATTAACTCTTATCGTAGTTAGGTAGCTAGTTAGGTACATGAGCAAAACGGTGTGTCGCCTCGAATTAACACGAGCTTTTGTTATCATTCAATTTGATTCTGCCGCCGGCTGTTTTATTATTTTAATGAGCCTCAATTTTCAGGGATAATTGAATGGACGTCGCGTAGGTTCGATTATTATTTCATTCGATACAGTAGTTGCATGTAGGTGATATGGTTGGTACTGAATGTTCGGTTTGATGTGCGATGTGCAATGAGTTAAATGAATCTGCTAAAATTGGGCATGTTTTGACGAATTGCAAATGTTTAAAATCCGTAGTCCGTAGAAGTCAGTCAATCGATTTTCTAAAGCTTAATTGGTGCCTGTTAAATAAAATTCTAAATAGGTTTAGACGTAAAAAAGTATGGGACTTTCAATATTTCTTTGATTAAAATTATAAACATCACTGTTGATTGTGCCCAGAAAAATGTAGAGCGCATGACTATGAAGCAAAGCTGTCTTCAAAGTCGTGTTCAAATATTTTATCAAATCTTTACGTCCAAACGCGCTGACAATGATGTCACGCCATCATTTTAGCTTCCCTGCATCGCTATTAACGATGAGGGTACTATTGGTCCGCACCTAATATTCAGTATTCTAAATAGTAACTCGTTACCCTCCGATAAACAGTCCAGGACAATCACAGGAGTAAATTATACGTGTGCTTTTATTCAACAGCTAGTTTTACCTATAGTTAAAGTTGACTTAGTGCCGGCAGTTTAATTAAAGGGGTGCGTTTTGATTTGTAGTAGCAATATGAAAGAGTGCGTTCCATAATGTGATTGTAAATAGTGATTTTCAACGTTCATTTTGTTTGTCACGAAAGGGATGTTTATTTACAAAGTTTTGCGCCGCCTAGCCTTGCTTTATTTTTAGTAGCAATTTTATAATTATTACAGAGAATTGTTAACTTGTTTTATGGGTAAATTTATTTTTATATTTGCAAAGTTTTTCATAATTAATTATTGAATACATGCCTTTCAATTATTAAGGGTTTATGATAAGATTATGATTATCAGGATTTCACTGTTGTAGAAGTTTCTATAATCTAGGCAAAATAAATAAGTTCCACTTGCACAGCATAACTCAATAATTTCATTCCCTAATTATCTCCAAATTGATTATTCTTATTGTTATTTCCATGAGGTTTTGTGCAACAATGTTACTGTTACACATAATAAACTAAGTACTGAATGAGTAAACAGTCCACGGGCTGTCCGACCACAGACCGCGGCACGCGACCAATGGGGTGATCTCACATTACTTATTAACGTATCTCTAGACCAGTGGTTTCCAAAGATTTTTTATCGCCAACCATAAATCAATGTAAAAGTTCACTTGCGGACAACTACAATTATTTCGTCGAAGCGAAGCAAAATGTTTTTTTTTTAATGTTACCTTGCATTAGGAATTCTCTTTAATCGTTAGTGCGTTTACAGATATAAATCTTCACATGCGAAAAATTCAGACTCGGAATAATTATATTATCTGTATTAGTGGTACGCGTACCATAGTTTGAGAATCCCTGCTCTAGGCGATTAGCACTCATTTCATTGCTTTGGATTGTCGTATAGCCCAATAGTATTGAATAACAACTGTATTAATTACAGAATAGGATAATTATTTCTGGTATAATTAGGCAATGCCATCCGTATGTGTTTGGCTTAATTTCCCAATGAGATTTAGAATTGAGGAGTGTCTGATCAAAAGGGGCTATTTACGTCATAAATTATTTTTCAAAATTGACCAAAAACGTTGTTGTATAACTTTTTTGTAGTAAATAGCTGGTTTTGAACAAAAGTAAGATTTGTAGGGTCGTTTTTCATAGAGAAATAGCCACTTTGGTGCATTCTGAGATAGAAAATGGATACGATTTAAAAAAATCTACATTCAATGAAAAAAAGTTTATTTTTGGAAAATGTAAGTTTGTCACTCCTCAAATAATGTCTTTAATACTTGAAACCCGATTTTGTACAGGGGGTCTACTCTCTAAGCACAAAGTCCGTCGTTTCGGCCTTAGTTACGTGCGTTTTCTACTCCCTATCACCTACGGACATGCGATTATTTCGGGGCCCGAACTAAGAATGAATGACAACACGATTTGACAGTTGTCCCTACTACCGATGTGTTTTTGCCCGTTCGAAAAGTTGAACTTGACACTTGTTTTGTTCACTCTTACGTTTCGAGATACTTTCGGACGGGCGACTAACTTCGTTAACGGACTTAGAGGGTAGGCCAGGCAATCTTACGTTGGATGGTCAGTAGCATTTCATTTCAGTAGCAGTTAACGTTTTTCTGCCATACTTGGTGCTTATGGTAATACTCCCCATGATCATTGCGGCAGTAGGGGTTCTATGTTTAGTTAGGACATTGTCATTATAATGTTCACAGGTGATCATAGTCTAATTGTTATACCAACAAGTTTTGTACAGTACCTACTATCTATGTTTAATAATGTCTAGGGGTATAGCAATACTACACTTTTTATTGGCAGAACCCTTTTGTTTTATAGTAGAACACTCATTGTAATGCTTTTTGTTAAATTATCAATAATTACACCCTTTTTAAGCATTTCATTACTAATTAACACTACACAGACCAATTATTTCATATTCGTAACAGAAATAATAAGTTCATTAGTTGTGTAGTTGAAGGAATTTAATTTTTGCTCAAGACTGTACCGTTAAACGGTTCAAACCACTTTAAAAAAATGAACAAGTATTTAATATTGTTACACTGAAGGTATAGAAAGGACACACTTGGTAAAAATTTAGATATACGCTTTTTAAGTTTTTGGAGAGGGTATTATATTGTTTCTGTTTTGTGAACAATTTTATATCGCTCATAACTAAGGCATTTAATTTATTTTATTAAATATTTTATTGGTTGGTTGATTGTTACCTATGTTTTTTTGTAAAGGTAAAGAGATTTCTAATGAAATAAAATTGACATCCACCCTATTCTCTATACACATAAACTCTTGAAAAAGAAATGTATAGGTACACGTAATGAAATTCAAATTTCTCTGATCCCACCCTAAACTAGGTTTTTTTTTAAAATACAGTATTATTATTACGTTTTTCTCTAGGTTCTTTAACAAGCCATTTTCCTGCCGAAAATCATCAAAATCGGTTTGATACTTTTGTAATGAAAACGTAGCAAATAGAGAAACATTTTTGCATTTTTAATGTTGGCGGGATTTCACATATCCTGTATTCGTCTGTGCGCGCAGGTACTATACAAAGAATATTTCAGATTTCCTTAACTAATCCATAAATTCTAGACTCGGAAGCCATAAGCACTTAAGTCAATTCTTTTTCATGCAAAAATTTACTTTACTTACTTTACTTTTTACAATTTTGAGCTAAAATTGACTTACGTGTTTTTGGCCGCCGCGTCTAAAATTCACCTTAAAATTTCGCTACGTGTATACAAACTTTTGCTCATGACTCATGACGGTATAGTATAGACATAAATGTCATTGGAATTGGCACCCCTATATCTTGAAAAAAGTGCCGGTGTTAATGAGACTTAATTGAATTACCTGCATTTATTCATTTCATTATGAAATAGCACTCATAGCCGCTCCCAAATAGGGACGCATAACCCGTTGCAAATTTCTTAATTGTAATGTCACACATGACAGATAAATGGTCTATAATGACTTAATCACTATTGTAATGTTATTAAAATGTTGCTAATACCTGAAGCTTCTTTTAATGTAGAATTGCTATGGACAGTTACAAAATCGTGCTAATTTAAAAAGTAAGTACAGTTAAGGTTGAACCTTATGGAGTGAGAGGTTGAATTTTGACAGCTCTCCTCGCGTGACCGGCCAACTTAATATTATGTGTTTTTTACTCTCATACTCGGTTTCGAGCAAATTGATTACGTCTATTAACTTGTTCCTCCAAAGTGACAGCCCTGCCTATTAAAGATGGCCGTGCTTTTATTCTATTTTTAAGTTTTTGAATTTGGAATCCCGTTAATAGGTTTGTCAGTTGTTTAAATTGATATTATTGAGCTTGTTAATTAATACTGTTAATTTAATAATCAACGGTTTGATACATACAGCTGTATTAAGCTTTAGTTTAGCTTATTCTTCTTTTTAACCGACTTCAAAAAGGAGGAGGTTCTCAATTCGTCTGTATTTTTTTTTTTTTTATTTTTTTTTTTTATGTTTGTTACCTCATATCTCCGTCATTTATGAACCGATTTTAAAAATTCTTTTTTTGTTCGAAAGGGTATACTTTCCGATTGGTCCCATATAAATTTTGTTATGATTAGACCATGAACTTCAGAGATATGAAACGGAACTCCTCATCGGATCAAAGCAAAATTCTCAAATTACTAATATTGCTTTGTTTATATTTGTTGTTGGGAACCGACTACTGGAAAAGAGGAGGGGGTGCGTGTCCCCCCCTCCCCCCCTTTGGAATGTTTTCATTGTATCGTGTAAGGTATCATTTGAAAGGACTTTTTATGCCCGACTACGTCAAAGCCAAAAAGAAGGGTTATGAAGGAGGGGGTTAAAATTATGACACTAAAACGTATTTAATAAAAAATAAACTTTAAAAAAAAGTAAAAACCGACTTCAAAGAAATACTAAAAGGAGTAAAATAATTACCATAATATAAAATTAACAGTTTCAGAAGTCGGTGCAACTCTACACTGAAGCAAATAGAAGCCACCGACTTCTGAAACTGTTAATTTTATATTATGGTAATTATTTTACTCCTTTTAGTATTTCTTTGAAGTCGGTTTTTACTTTTTTTTAAAGTTTATTTTTTACATTGATACCAACCCGATATTAAGAATTCGGCTTTGAAAAGATACGTCTTTGAAAATCTTCGTAGTTATTTCATTGGCAGACCATTGTTTTATGTCATACCCGCTAATATGCTAACATTTATGTATACTGCCTCGGTGTCTTACATTTGACTTACATGTGACTTAGCATTGTTGGGTTTTTCTGTGTGGAATTTCTCAGTAGCAGCCCGGAGTCTAAATTTGTGCCTGGCTGATGGCAATAGGCTCGCCCCCTATTACATGGGACTTAAAACAAAACGGTGATATGAAAGTATACTATACACCTCTGCTCAATTCTTCGGGGAATACATGCGTGATGTTATTTTATGTTATGTATAAATACTAGCTTTTGACCGCAGCTTCGCTTGCGTGAAATTTTGAACCCGTTAAGTGACGATTCTCCATACAAACTTTCATCCCCTATTTAACTCTCTTAGGGGTTGAATTTCAAAAAATCCTTGCTTATTCCTTGTCTATATTATAAAGGGAACCTCCGTGCAAAATTTCAGCATTCTAGGTCCAAGGGTTTGGGCTGGGTGTTGATGAGTCAGTCAGTCAGGACTTTTCTTTTAATTTATATAGATAAAATTTCTGATTATCTATCTATACTATTGCCACAAATACAAACTTGACCAACAACCGGTCAAATTATTGACTCATCCTCCGTGGCAACCATAAGCGGTTTATTTTATAGTTCGAGTTACGACTTAAAACCATTGTTTAAACATCCCATTGTGCCTTGCAACCACTGGGACCCTTACTAAGATTCGTTTAATTTGTCATATTTGCCTAAGATAAGACGCGAGATGGGAACGGAAGTCAGTAGGTAGCTGCACTAGGTGACACACGTCACCAGATAAACTGTTCTATGACTATTGAGAATACACGCAGGGTAATACAGGCCGGGGAGTAGGATTATACTGTCGGACTAGAATTAGGCACAATTAGATTTCTGTCAGAAAATCCACGTCTAATTTAACCTGATAAAATTAAATGGTAGTCGTTAAGACCGTATGATAATTTTAGCCATTAATCAGATGCTTATCCTGCTAGTTGGTATCACAAGCATTACGATTATAGTATAATAACAAATACTCCAAATCGTTATGGCATTTGACGACAAACTTGTTGGGCAAAGCATTTTGTTCCGACAAGTTGATTGTTGAAAGCAGTTTGTAGTGTCCTCAATCAAATAACTTTTTTATCCTTTACAATTATTTATAATAATGCATTTTTGTCGACTCCATCCAAATAAAAACTTCGCAAAAAACATAATACAAGGTTAGTCAGAAAGGGGGGTACTAATCCGAAAGGATGTTAAAGTACCCATAATAAGGAGTAACTTTTGTTCTACCACTTTCCCTAAAAGTTAATACTTAGTTTAAGAGAAATAGCTGTTCAAAAATTACAAAAAAAAATATGCTAAAATCTATCTATCCTCAGCTATGATCAGCTGTGCTTAGTATTTAGGTCATATTTAGGGTCACGAATTAGAAGTTCCATTTTCTGAAATTCGTAACTAAAGTAGGAATGAAGAATTTTTGAAAAACTGAAATAAATATTATTTTACATGAAAATAAAAATTATCGAATTGTGAAATTTTAACACTTGCTTTAAAACCGTCATCGGTGATAATTTAAGTGGTCTGCGGATTAGTACCCCCTTTCCGACTAACCTCTTATATTTCACAAATAACTTCAAATCTAAATAAAAAGTATGGTATTGACAATAAATTAAGTGACCAAGAACCACTGATACATTTATGATTCCCGAAGGGGTCGAATGATGTGCCTACTGTTCACCCCCGGTATGCCAATAATAGTATTAAGTTCCAATATCCAATTCCATTTATTGGAAATAATTTCGATTACGGGCTGGAAGAGCGTTCTCATAAAATCTATATTCATATTAGCAAGTCGTAAGGCTTGAAACTAAAACCCGGTTTTCCTAAATATCAGCGGTAAGAAGTACTAAGCACCAAGTTGAATGACGCGTTTATGAAAAGGTGTGAAGTTGATAAAAACAATACCTATGAAATGTCCAATCAATCTAAAAGTAAAAATCAAAAGAACCAATCATAACCCGGATGTAGAACACAATACAATGATTCCCACATGCTTCTGACAAAACAAAACAAGGTTTAAACATCGTCTAAACGCTGAAATAACAAACCGATTACGCCATGATCAGTGTATTATGTGGTCCAAGTTATAACACTTTGACGCTGAACAATCCCTTTTGGATAACACTCTCCTATTCTTATCCCTCCGTCGTGTAAACAAATTGAAAGTTGTTCGGTAACGCTTCACATTCCATTGGATATTATTTTCAGTATGTCAAACATTTTTATACAAAACACGTGTACACGCTACCGTTTATCACTTGAGGAATAACGTGGAAACAGTAGCGGGTAGTCTCACTCAGCGATCCAATATTTAATAGTTTTATGATGTATTATCAAAACAAATCTTACCGAGTTACTATGAACCACTGCTGTACGTTTCGGCTGCAATTCGATCATTAACTAAACGGTCTTGATATTTTTATTGTTACGCTTTCGTTGAATTAAGTCTGAGAGTTGGATTTTTTTTGTTTAAAAACATTAATTAATATAAACGTAATTATTTAGTGTATATTCTTTTTATAAAGTTTATTAGTGTTCCCGTTTATAACTAAGTCGTTAATTATATCATAAGCTCTAATTACAAAATAATAGCTTTAAGTGACATTAATTGCAAATACGTTTTCACATTATCAAAACCAATAACTAAAAAAATGATAACAACGTCATAAAAATTAATTGTAAGCAAGTACAAGTGAATTTGGACCGGTACACAATGCTCGGCCCAAGTAATACGTACATTACAGTAGTTAATTGGCATAATGGTCTATGGTTACAGCTTGTGAGTTTCATTATAATTGGGTTTCGTCTTGTCTACGTCCGTAGTTAAATAATGCTAATATTGGTGGATACGGATGGGTTACATTCAACATTAATTCAATAATGACTCCATGCTTAGAACACATTAAAGGGCACGCTAGATGAATTGCCTAGCAGACAACAAATTAAAGATCATTGGAGTATAGAGCTTGATGTAGTGTGTAGATAATGCCTCCCTCCAACTATGTATAACGTCGAGTTGTCATTAATAATGTGTGCAATAAATGTAAAATAGCAATTAATGTAAACAATCTAATGTGGGTTGTACGTAAGTTTTTTTGTATTAAAAAAGTAATTACTCTTTGTGTCGTCAATCAAATAATGCGACATCGTGTAGTTAAAATGTAACAACTCAATGGCGAAGTATTCAAAAAGTCACGGTGCAAAAGTATAATAACTCAAACTGGCATGAACTATCAATGTAGCGTAGACGTTTGGCATTTAGTGAAATGTTGGCCCGACGCCGACATCATTCACGGACACTAATTGTATTTCTTTATACGGAATATAACAAATGCAATTACCGTATTACTACCGTGCCAAAGGGTGGCTGCTCTATTTTTTTTTACATATTTCTTCATTTACTTTGTTCATTGATTGGCGATGATCAAACGATAAAGATTAAACACCAATAGCTTCTCGTTTATTATGCACTGTCTTGTAAAGTGAAATAATTGATCTTACAAAGTAGCTTCACTTTAATCTTTTTTAATTATTAATTTACAAAAAAGTAATTCGAGCTAGTGCTGCAATTGCAATCAGTAAAAAATATTGTAAAGTATCAAGACTCTTTACTAGTCGTACAAAAATAGACAGAAGCGGTCGATACAAAAGGACTTAACATATTTTTTCATCATATTTTATTATGAACTTCTGTTCAACATCCAGATGTTTGAGTCTGATCAAACAAAAGATTTTTCAGATGTACTTACGCTGCGTCAGAATGTAACTATTACGTTTATGATTTATGATTAACTTCTGTTTATCTTTAAAATCCCACTTTTGTTTTGAGATACGAAAATCTTTTATGATCGAATATTTGTCTATTTCCTTTGTGCGCGTTGTATGTGGAATGATATCAAAGTGCTGGGTAGGTACTAAATAATCTCGAGCTACCGTTGTGTTCTGCTACATTTACCAATTAGACAGTTAGTTATGAAGTTTACATCTGTTTCGCATGTAACTGGCGCAGTATGTGCTGCTGATAAATCTGTACATTCCATACGTAACAATAAAAAAGGTGAGCATAGAAAAACAATGAGTCAGGCTACAATACTGAACACTGCCTACGAGAGAACCAACTCCCACTTTGCTGTTTTTTAATAGTTTATTTCCAAACTCCCTGTCGACAGCGCCGATGTTTTTCTAATAACCTGTTTAACAAATCATAACGTTTATTTTTGTTCGACACTGAACGATCACACGTCCGGGACTCTATTCTGTTTCAAATCTCTAGCTTGTATGTTTTGATTATTTTAATTTTTCATTGAACATAAGAAATTGAAGTTAAAAAAAGAACAGCGGACGTAAACTTGTAGAATAGAGGAAGAAACGCCACAATAATATAACGTGTAAACAACGTGCCGAACTATTTGCTTAAATACATATAAAATTGTCGTAATCATCTTTGAAAAGGAAATATAAAACAGTAATTAATTATACGACATGCACATATTACTTATATTTTTATTCTAGGACATGTTGATGTTTCGAGATGCAATGGTGGATTTATGGGTTTACGAACGTATTTTAAATACGACTGCATCTATCTTTCAAGTGTCTCTCTAATGGTAACTGATGAAAAACAAGCTCCATTTTTTTTCATCCGAATTTCTTTGTGTATTTAAAAGCCGCCGATGGCATGCATACGACTTATATGACTCGACAGTATTAGTCGCCAGAATTAGACGAAATTAATTTAGGAACCAACTAACTGTGTCCGTTGATGGCCAGGTAGCCCGCTACATTTTTTTGTATCGCTACAAAAGACCGTTTGGGAAGAAAAAACTACAAACGCCTGGAACGGTAGCAAAACTTTTTGATTATTCTTAATGAAGCGTATCAATATAAATAGAAACCTATTAAATATCAAAAAATATCAAAAAGTGTGTTTCATTTGTTGTAGGCCCGAAACTTCAATTTGAGAAAACTTTTCGCGCCGAATTAACAACTTCTGGCGCCAACAGCAAAAACGACGTAAATCAATTAGCCATACCGTGTTAAAAAAGTATAATAATATGGATCCAACATATTTATTTGCAATTTATTTTGGTTAAACTTTCTTCTATAACTTCCCTTCCACAAGTCCACGCAATTATTTGTATGAACATTTTCATTAAAACAATTTAAAAAATAAAAGAAGTAGTTACCTTTTGTCGTAGCTCATAATAATAGATTTTTCATTTTCAATCGAATGGCGGAGGGCGTGACAGTGGTGTTGGCCGACCGCGCAACGTGGTCACCCGGCCAGAAATTGTATAATTTTACGCAACAAAACAATCGACCAATACAGGGTGAGCGTGAATGGACACGTCCGAACCAACAGTCATCAACGATTCATAACAAAACGTGCCAAACGCACGCATCTCAACTGATGCCGAATCAATTGAAAAGTGCCGAATGAAAAATACTACAAAGAGAATTTATCAACAAATTCTGCACCCTGCCGAAAATCACGACCACGAGAAATGGACACAAAACACACAACGTGCTTTAGGCAAAGGACAATTTACAAAACTAGCAACACAGCCATTAGAAAATTCACGCCGCAAAACGATCTCGTATTGTGATAAAAGGCTTTGATCCATACAATCTTAAGTCTACAAAGTCATGCAAAATTCATCCAGACAGACTCTTCAGTAATGAAATCCTTAGACAGGTAATAGTAAAAGGGAATTTCATAGCGGCTTGAGAAATGAAATAAAACGATAATATGTCTGGAGCTATTACGTCTTACAATAGGGTACGACAAAGGGAAATTGTTAGATGGCTGTTCAACGAACACGATAAAGTTACATTGATTCTCTCTATCTCGTCTCTCACATATCTCTCAAGTTCCATTAAACATATATGCATATTAAAGAAATTATATTCAATACATATCTAGATTCAAAAATATTTACTCACATGATTCTCAACGTCTCTTCAATAAAATCAATTCAAAAGAATAAAACTTACAACAAAGAACAACGTTCTGTCCAGATAAATAATTAAACTCGAGCATCCTTTGATACAGCAGCCAAAGAAACAATAAAGAAGCCATATCAAACGATACTAAGCGAATTAGAAACAAAACGGATTCGAAAGACTTTCTGAAGATGACGTCTCTTTCTATACGGAGCAGTCATCGAGTTTCCTTTGTAATTAAATATTGAAATTAAGAAATGAACAGCCGCTAATTACAAGAGGTTGTCCCTTGGGGGCTGATTATGTTGCCCCAGCATTCGCAGAAAGGGATGTTGGGGACTACGCCGCTCTTATTACAATTAATATTTAAGATTTTAATGTTCTCCCGCTCGAATATTTGTTTCTTAAGTTGGATTAATATTATTTCTATTGCGCTTTACATATGAGACTTACTTCTCATTAAAAATGAATTATAGTTGCTAACTTAGTATGAATTTATTCACATTCTACAACGCTTTACAATAAAAATACATCAACATGTTATGAATTTATTAAAGAGTAATTAAAAAACATCTGTTCTGGTAACAAAAGCGACAGATCCGCGGTAGATGTGTTGTGTCAAATATAATAATGTTAGATCAATGGGAGCAACATCGATAGGAGTAATAAAAAAGAAATAGTGACGTTGTACAAACTATAAATTTAGTGTTTGGACATTTCAATTATCCGGACCACGTGGCGTGCCGACAATGATGTTCGTGCCAACAGTAATAAAATAAAAAAAGTAACAATAAAAAAACGTGTTCGACCTAGTTAATATTTTTATGTATCTAATTCTATCGCTAATAAGACATTTTATATTGAAGATGATTAACAGAATAGTACAGTCGAATGCGAAAAAAAGTAATACAAATGATCAAATAATAGAAGCAATAATAACTTCATCAAGCAGCGATCACATCGCAGATGGAATAGGCTCAGATCTTAAATACGTTTGGTATGTCTTTATTACCTGTCAACAAATCAAGTGAAGCACCGGGAGCTGTTTAATACCCTATCAGACAAACGTAATTAGTTTTGTAAATAAAATGCCTCGAAGAAATTGAAACGTAGCAGCTACCTGACTGTTGCAGTGACTTGCTACATTAACTTATGATTGTACTGTCAGATAGAACAGTGTTATTAAACTGAGCTGTAACTTTATAGAATCACAGAGGTTAATCCCCTCTGATGATGATTTAACTATGATTGTTATTGAATCTAAAGAATTCAAAGATAAAATGAAATCAGTACTCGATTGATGTGAAAAACTTGCAATCATTTTATTTTAGATGCAAATATATACAAAGTTTGCTCTTAACGGCTGCATGCGTTTAGCTACAAGATTTGTATCAATGTTAATTACAATTCTAGGTTTGTTTTTATTTTTCATATTTTTTATTACCTCTGTGGACTTAGAACTAAATATAATGTATAATTTAATTTAAATATCGCTTTGTAATGCTTAACTATAAATTAACACACATTTCCAGTTCAGTGCGTAGATGTTTAGGTATTTTTTTTTTGAAATGTATTACGTTACTTCCACGAAATAAGAAACTTAGTTTTAATAAATTAAAAAGTATCCCTCGCCCTTGGGACAGGTAACATTAGGAGAACATCTTGCTACAACAGAACATGATATAATTGTAGAGCAGAATTACGGTCGCAAAACTTTTCCACCCCAAAGCATTTTTTATTTAATTTTTATTTTTACGACACAATTAAACTCGGCTTTGCTTTCACTTTTTATTGTTACTGTCTTAGTGCCCTCTAATTTTTGGCTTCAATTACATTTTTCCTTTGGTTTTATTAAAACATTGTTTTTAATGATGGAAGTTTATCGTCGTCTGGACAAAATTATCGAAGTTTTTAGAATTTCTGTCAATATTTGTAATGTAGTCGAAATGAATTAGTGTTCAGACGTGATCAATAATTCGGACCTCTCTTCTTCCTCAGGTACTTCTCAAGGTGAATAGGTGTTTCTATTCAAGGAGAGATTACATCTCGCTCCGACCGGAACTCGTTTAGAAAAAAATAGAGCAACGATTTTTTGAACCGAAATCATTTATCATGTTTGCACTGAACCCAAGACAAACTGCTACTGCGTTTGAGTTTACAGTAGATAAGATTACGTACGTTTGTTTTACGTTGTCTACCGATTCTTGGGCCATTTTTAAGACAGAGCCTCATTGTTTGGTGTAATATCCAGATATGGTGTTTCCGAGACACTAACTTGAAAAGGAAATAATGCATCAAACGGGGTTTAAAGTAATTCGGGCGTTCAAATATTGCTCTGTAGCGGTTAGGGTCTTGATAGATCGATGATTGAAATTGATTTTTGGATAACATAAAGCCCAGGGATATTATAGGTTGAAATCAATTTTTATTGAACGGTATGATTTTTAAGAAAATCTCCGAGCGTAAACTGCTTCTAATCTAATCTAAGTAACAATTAAGGGTAAAGGTTCAAGTGTTCAGGTACAAATGACTTACTCGTATACTTACCTGTTTTCAATAACCTATCTATCGGTGGTTTGCCCTACTAGAGATAGAAATTTTACATGACTTCTATGGAGCATACGTCAAATTTCTATTTCTAGTAGTGGAAATTGGTGATAGACAGGTTATTGAAAACGGCCGTTATTAGATAAAATATCTAGGTTAGATTAATTCTATTGACTTAAACCAAAGTAATTAAACTTGGTAGGAATAAATATACTCACAATAAATAAAGCTAACTTACGATCTTATTATAAGGCTACTAATCCAATAACTCTAAAACGACAAAGTCGATGCAAATAAAACAACAGTAGCATCGAGCAAGAAGCGTTAAGTGTCTTCAAAGGTATCGTATGAAAACATGACTTATGATAATAGCTATAAGATACAATCTCACCTAATGACAACCCCTCCGAAAAAAGGATATTTTTGGAACAACAAAACTTAAAAAGAGTTTTAATTTAATGTGTAAACATTCCCATACGGGTTGTAGTGCTCTAACGTGTAAATAATCAGACGCTTCAGTAACAAAAACATAAAATATACAGATTATGACTATTAGCTTACAATAAGCTGTCAGCGAGCTGTTTTTGGTCTTTTCATATTTTTTAAACTACCTTGTAGTCAAGGAAGGATGTTTACGCCACGTGAATGTTATGATTTAGTGTCAGTAATTATTAGTGAGTGTGAACACGTCCACTAAGAGTCGAGAATAGTAATACAAATATAATAACAAAGAGTACGGAGTCTATTCATAGTATGTCGATGGCGTTAATACTGTTTGTATACTTAGTAGCTTCATGTGTATAGGATCCTAGTTTTTTATGAAGTCGGGAAGATTGAACGGAGTTATTCGGGATAATTTTTGGTGCTGAATCGTTTTATCTCAAAGTCACGTTCTCTAGGCATCTTATCTAACTTTGTAATGTACCGCAGATTTTCGATCTATCTCTATAGAATCCGTCGATCAGGATTTGTTTCGTAATGTTTGTAAAACTATCTATCAAGGGTATATCTGTCAGAAATATCTGGGGACTCCTTTGTGGGTGCTATTTGATCAGTGACACGGGCGGTGAGTGATGAATATTGCCAAGCAAATATACAAAAAGCAAAACTATACGTGGTGTTAGTTTCACTAGGGTTGATCGGAGGAAAGAGTACGATGTGCAGAATGGATTCATGTTTGATATTTCGATTATTTTTCGCTATATGATTAGGATTTCACATTTAGGTATTTAACAGATTTGCAGATAAACCGTGTATGTATTGAACATAATATTTATTATTAGTTAGTCATTGCAATTTTTTTAAGTGATTCTGTCATTGTTTGGATTATGCTAACAATAATAAAAAAGCCACCTAGAGTTTAGAAAGCAGACGTTTTAAACTACTTACAATTATTGTGATTATAAAAATCCAAACCACATCACTGTTATTAATCAATGAGGCAAGAATAAAAACAATCGGAATCTAGGTAACTAACTATAATGTTAAAAATCGAGAGCAAAAGTGACTTGTTAAAAAAATGTTTAGATAATCCAAATTATGACCCAAATAAAGCAAAACAGTAGCAGTAGTAGAGCAACACACGAATATACATTAAAATTTGTAAATTGTGTGTCCAATTATTGCACTTTAATAATAGCAACACCTAATATTTCTACGCTTTCTTATGTGCTTAGTTTAATCTTATATCGACATTAAACGCGTTTATATCTCATAATTCCATTACTATTTGTAGATACTAAGGTATTGGTTAGTTTCTACCCTCTAGGACTCTCTGGTTTATGATACTCTCTCGATTTCGCACACCCGTATAAATCGTTCGGAAATCGTTCGGTAATAAATCGAACGCTTTTTAATGGCAGTTTATCGGAGTGAGCTTTGCGGTATTCAGATTACGGGTATGGCCTAAGTGGCGGCAAGGGAGCGGCACGTGCTCTCCTTATCTCTGTCCCTCGACACTTTCAATATTCGATTTCGTCGCGGGCGCGATGTTGTTTAGTTTTTTTTGCTGCCGACTGTACTCGCTTGCACCCAAAATAAAATCAATTTTTATGTGCGGCTTTTTGAAGTTCATTGAAACTATTTTTATTTTATAATTGTTCCTCTACGATAGTCAGATGTTTCGGAGATGACAGAAAAACCGAATTTGTTTCTACGTTTTTTACTGTATTACCGTGGTCCGTAAATAAAATTGGTCATCAAAATAACAAACCCTTTATCTGAGCACGGCAACGAAGAAAAAAAACTGTCATACCATACAATCGCACCCCAAAGCGTAACCGAAAACGAGTCTCACCGCAATCCAAGCTAATGGAGTGTCTCATAATGACGGTTGCTGACATAAAAATAAATAGGCGAGACTCAGTTTCTGCGTAAGCCGATACTATGATAACAGCATCGCTCCCCCGATAATTGCCGAACTTGGCCGACGCCTCTGATGTGGTACCTAGTTGTAATGTAGTGCGGATTAGCTGGTACTAGTGTAATTGATCTTACTTCGCGCTGCCAATTAGTCGGACTTGCAACTAGCGGCTGCTGTCCATATATTTATTTCTAATGGTGTGCCAGTAATTAAAATTGTTTTATGACAGGTCTATTTGTTTTAGTTTACCTACCTACTAGAGTAGGTGTCCATGCATTTCTATTCTGATTGACTCAGGACATAGTGTTATTATTAGTTTATTACTACCTAATCTATTAAGAGAGATAAGTCTTAATGGGTATGATGACACACTGTACTTTGCAACTGCATCTTCTCGCCTTTTCTCAGTCTTAAGGTGCTATTTCGAACCGAGCTGCCAACTGCAACTGCCGACAGCACGTGCAGCACTGCATGAAGTCGGCCGCAGCTGCACGTGCAGTCGCCGTCGGCTGCTGCAGCGGCGCTTGGAAGCCATTTCATATAAATACATACAAACCAGTAGTGCAGCTGCGGCCGACTTCATGCAATTGCTGCACGTGTTGTCGGCAGTTGCAGTTGGCAGCTCGGTTCAAAATAGTACCTTTAGGCATTTGTCTTGTATTATCTTACTTAATATTACAAAAAAACAACATAAACGTAAATTATTTTGTACATGTACGATTCTTAGCGAGTCCACAAATAGTTTAGCACTCTTTCGAACAACTATCAGATTTGCATTGTTTAGAAACTGGTTGTGTGATAACTAGCATTTGCCATATTTTGGGCAAAAGAACTGTACCAGCAAGATCTGGCATCTGGTCGGACTGTCCTCTGACCTTCGCAACCTTTAGGGAAATGACCTAGGTTCTTGCAGATAATTTTATTCTTAACTAGCGACCCGCCCCGGCTTCGCACGTGTACGTTTTATAGCTTAAAACCTTCCTCTTGAATCACTCTATCTGTTAAAAAAACCGCATCAAAATCCGTTGCGTAGTTTTAAAGATCTAAGGATGCATAGGGACAGATAGCGGGAAGTGACTTTGTTTTATACTATGTAGAGATTATGAGCAGACTACCACTCCGTATTCAAAGCTATAATTACTCTTAAGATGAAAAAGTAGGTTATGTTTCTTAAAAACACGTTTGCAGGTGATAACACGCCTTTGGCATGGAACATAATAAATGAGGTGTCGCAAAATCGATATTTAAAAAAAAAAAACACGACTCTTCTTTTCCCACAAACAAGCCCTAGAGACCTACATTTTTATAGGAATTCGATTTTTTTTGCGTTTATCATGGTCATAAGGAAACGGCTACGAAACCATTTATCAATTGCAGAAATGCGCAGTTTCGTGCACTGTGAATTACAAGTTAACGCAACATTTTTATCGTTACTGCAAAGTAATAGTAACTCTACCGGTAAAGGTAAACAAAGTTTTAGGTTCGCAAGTACGCAATAGGCTTAAGGACAAAGATTTAGGTGACAAACTTTATTGCGTCCAAGAAATACTGTTGTCTATTACGTGAACATAAATCACGGATGGGAAAACAATAAGCGTGAAATTGTGGAAACTGCGGCCGACGTGTTACGGTATTAAATCTTAGGGGAGTGAAATAAATAAAAATAAATCTGCACCCACCCTTACAGAAGTTGATTTATCTGATAAGTGCCACAAAGATACCGCATGAGAAGCTCCCGTTGCTCACTTTTAATTGAATTTAATTAATGAGTATTTCAGTTATTGTTCTTTTGTTGCTGTTATGAGAATTTGCTATGAGTACGGAATGATAATGAATGAATCATGTGTAACAGTGGATTGATCGATTTCTTACTTGATTTTTATGCTCGCTTTTTACTGCAGCGTTTTATCAATTAGCGTTTTAATTTTTTCACACGTCCGTGACTTTTATTGCAGAAATAAATTCTGTGATTTGTGTTGCTACACTTGACAAATTAATGATTATTTTAATAGATTAAAACTCTAATTACGTATACAATTAACGGTGTATTATTAAATCAGTCTATTGCAATCTGCTGTTTGTCATAGGCCTCCCAGAAACAATATTTCATTTTTGTATCCAGAAAATTAGTTTGGTGACCCGTCTCGGGTAGATGGTGACTATCGTGAGGCTATATTACATAACTAGTTTGGATAGCGATATTTCTAAGGGGGGCGCGTTTCGTCGCCCCTTCATACGAAATAATCTTGGTCTACTCTCAATGCACACACATAATTTTTGTCAGGAATTGCATTTCGCGGGTACAGTACCCCAAGTGTGAGTATTTTTACGTTACTACTGTAGTTGCGTCACACCAAAAATGTATGAAAATTTATGCAGAGCCTCTAGCGGTGAATAGCGTCACTAAATATTTGTTTGTCATTTTTGGCGTGACGCAACTACAATAGTAACGTAAAAAACCCACATTTGGGGTACTGTAATTCATAAAAAATATAAATGGCTTGAATATGTCTAAGAAGACTTATTTGAAATAAATAAAAATTGTTGACACAAACCCCCTTATTACAAAAGATGGTCTAAGAAAAACCTAGGTTTTAAAATAGCCCCGTCTCTTTTTGTTAAGTATATGACATATGAAAGTGATGGGTATATTTTAAACCTGGGTTTACCTTAGTCTTGGTTTAAATCATCTTTTGTAATAAGGCCCGTTGAGTTTGAATAAAATAAACTGTGCGTATATTTTGAAAAGATTAAGAGGGTATTTCACCAACTTATTATTAACTGTTAATTAAGCTAATTCGGTTTCTAAACGTTTCAATAGCTAATATTTGCATTTCACCACATATCAATAGTCATAGTGACAATATTATTGAACACACAAATGTCAAATATCTAGGTCACATTTAGCTTATCTGGTGAATAGTTACGGATTACATTATTGATATGTTGGTGAAATACCCCCTAAGAGTATTTATTTCGTATGAATCTAAGGCCTTACTTCTCGTGCTCTCTAAAGCGTGAATTACACAGAAACGGCATAAGGTGCAGGCACAGCGCAGGCGCGTCGCTTTCATACATATTGTGCGAAAAAAAAATTAAGTGGCACGCAAAATGTATGAAAGTGACGCGCCTGCGCCGTGCCTGCGTCTTATGCCGTTTCTATGTAATTCAGGCCTAAGGTCGGCCATACACGGGCAGCTTAAAGCAGTCAGGACCGACTGCTTTAAGCTGCAACTGCATAGTAAACTACAGCCGTCTACGTACGTACATACACGAAACAGCTCGAGCAGTTGCAACTGCTTCGGGCGGTTGGCGGCACGGCGTGCGGTCAAGCAGTCGCCAGGCATACATTGACTGCTCGAGCTGTCCGTGTATGTTTATCACTGGCTAATTGCTCGAGTTGCCCGTGTATGGCCGGCCTAAGGCTCGTGTTCAGCTGTAGGACAATTGTAGGCTACACATGGAAATAAACACATGAAGCTTAAATGAATAACAATAATATTGTAGAAGAAAATAGCTGAGGTAGAACTTGTGACAGACGGAAAACCGAGTATCGTGGTCTAACTTTGGTCCTGCTTGGGTCCAGCAGTAGATTGCTAATAGGCCGTCCTTCATAGGCTAAGTGTACCCACTTAAACGGCAGTAACGTGCTACTATGTCCGCAGCTCCAGACCGGGCCGACCACCGAAGCGTGCGTCAGGAGTAGGACTGTCGCTCGCAGCCACGCAATTCCCTGGCCACCCCTTCAAGAAACATCGGTTGGAGAACGGGGAGTACTCGCCGTATGAAAACGGACATATGAGTGGTAAGTACTACTAGATCATTTTTATTGAGATGGGACCTTTTCGGTCACAAGTACGGTATTTTTTTCAAAACCGATCTCATAGAATATTGTTGTTCTATTTTACCGCCCAATCATAATAAAAAAAGTAATACGATATCTACTCAGTTCAGTCAGTTCCAAACGAAGCAATCTTAATAGCTTATTAAGAAAATAGTTATTAGGTGTCAGGAATTGGTCAATCAATTAACAAGGATTTGGAATTACATCATTGATAGAAATTCACGTGAAAATCGCTTGTCTAATATTTGAAACCTAAACTACCGGGTGTGTATTTGTGTAACAAGGGGGGGGGGGGGGGGGGTCGTTATTATAGAGTAGGTATGATGTCATTGAAATTACAATATCTAATGAAAACAACACTATCATGTTTCTCAACAAATATGTCTGTATTTTCCACTGATGCCTTAAAAGGCGAATTTAACACAAAGTTATTAACCCAAAGATTAATCTCAACTTAATCTGGCTTTGTAATATAAATCAAAACAAACGGTACCATGACATGTGATAACATCAAAATCGGGTTTGTGTAAGCTCCGGGTAGGCGCCGGATATGAATCCCCGTCTTCTCGGGAGGTAGGCCTCTCATTTCATATACAAATTACACAAATACAAAATTATCCCAACACAAACGGAGAAAAGGGAATAAAGTGATTAAATAGAGCTCAGCGCAAGACGGCTAGCAATCAATCATTTTTGTCGCTTACGGCTTTGTTGATACTGCCACTTTTCATCTCTTTTTATCGTGTGCATTAGGGATATTTTGTCTCGTTCTAGCGTGAAGTGTCGTGCCAGACAAGGGAGCAATTACATTCGTGATCTTGCATAAGCGGCACTTGCTTATCGCGCACTGCCGTATTTGACTTTGAGTGTAGTTTGTTCGCTTTTTTCCCGAAATTTGCAATTCGAAACACTCTCATGGCTGAAATAAGCATTGCTTTGTTTTGTGCTTATTTCGTTTCCATTCCATAAAAAAGTCTCTATTTTTTGTTTAACACGCGACCCTCGTTCGTGGTAGGTACACTCGTATCATTTCTTGTTATTGTGTTCTGTATCCCATTTATGCTTAGTTGGTTTTAATTATTTTACAATTAGTGGGAAGATGGATGAGTCTTGTAGGGGGTTTGATTTGAGATTCGAAGCTCACGATATTCTCATCTTTAACTATTGTATAGGTATACGATAATCTTAACTGATTTTGATACTTTTTGATGAATTTGGGTTTAAAAACAAATTCGTGTGAGTTGATATTTCTCTAGTTGATTTCATTGAAGATATCAAGCATGGTACGTACAGATTCTGTTACTTACGAAGTAACATAATTTTTTTCTTCTCGTAGAAAAAAACTTAAAAAACACACAGTCCATATCTGTTATACAAATTATAATTTTGTTATGTAATTTTCCATCATCCATAATATTAAAGCCATTCTAATTAAATTCGTGCGTGTATCAAGTTTCCATGTACCATATCTGTGTACGGGCTCCGGCGTTAAGCCAATATTATTTTGACGAGTCGTTGACAGTGGTTTACAGTTGATGAAACAAACGCACACACACACAAACAGTCCTGGGAAGGTGCACTCACACAGGTGCCCAGCTAATCTGTACACGTCACACATGTATCTGAGGGGTGTCACTCTTTGAATGAGTGAGTGAGTGAGGAGGCGGGTGGCCCATTTTCACCCTGTGAAATAATAGGATACGAAAACATCGGAGGCAGAATATAATCCTCCTGCGAAGGTTGAACGGAATGGAAATAGGAATATGAAATGCGTGAAAGGGATGTGTCGGCCCACGTGCTCGTTGAAAGGGTTACCGATGTTTATCTTAAGGCGCTAAATCTAAACGGTTGTTCATTCCGCGTTACGACTCAGATTCACGATAAAGGTTTGAAGTAAATGTATTTTTAAATAGCCATTAGATTGCAGTTCGTCCTTAATGTTACATTTACAAGCCATAATTTAGTTCTTGGACGTGCAAATTATTACAAAACTTTATCAGTTCGACATGGTCTGAAGATCATAAAAATTATCGTAGTCTAAGGATTTAGGGTTATTTAATGTTGCGATAGTAAAGATTTCTGAAATATGCACAACAATAATTTAGATAGACGCAATAGCATGATAATTGACGCGAGTGATCAAAGTCGCAGGGGCAGCCCTAATATTTTAGAAAGTGCCATGAAAATGATGTGTTGATAATAATTAAAGGTTCGGCACGGTGTCGCCGCGAGTTGGATACACCGGGGGGATAATGTAAGGCATTATAACATTACTCGCTGGGGCACAAAGCTTTACGTTCTGATTGAATTCTGCGACTGAAATTAAGTAAGGATTTGCCTGTTTATGTTAAGGGAAGTAGGGATCAGTCAATTTGCGAATCTCTTGTATGTTCACGCCCTTGTTTGTCGCATTGTAACTTGTGTTCATGTTCGGTGATTATTGTAATAATGATGAATGATCGTATGACCGTAATTAAATCATATTATAGCTCGTCATTAGATCTTTAATGACTAGGGCGTCTGAATTAAAATCGTTGTGTTTGACATCTTCGTTATAATTATTGCAAGTAATAATAGTCTTCATGATTTGTTCTTCAGATAATTAGGTCAATTTAATATTGCATACCTATGTTTCTCTCACTTCCATGTAGAACTAATGTACAACCAATGTTAATTGTTGGGAATCATTGGATTATTATCATTTAATGAGTTACATGTATTCCTTCCGTTTTATTTCTTTTGGTATACAATAAAGCATATCTGTCTCTCTATATGCAAATTTGAATTTAATTAAAAAGGTACTGACAACAGTTAATAATCGCCTTGTTATATTTTCTAAGCCTTTAACTGTGTTCATTCGTAAAAACTCATACTCTAACAGACGATCATTATCTAAGTCGCGTTTTTTACTACGCAGAACGTTATTGCACATTTATCGGCTCGCAAAAAGCGCATATTCTCCACAATCACTGAATCGAAAGCTCATTTTTTCCATTTCCGTATCGAACGTTGGCAAGAACGTACGATAAACACTAGCAGAGTCGGCAATCATAGCAATTTCTTGCTATCCACGGCTGCGTTTACAATTTTTAATGGTTAAAACATCAACTGGCAATTGGAAGTAATCAAACAAATTGCCGTTGCCCCTTATAAGGAAATCGTAATAATAAACGCGGTGGCAACAATAATTAAACGCCGAAGCGATGCGAAACGACTCGAGAAGTGTTAGCTGCTTACGACAAACTGTACAGTGTGCGTATACTAAGTAGGCGTTTGAGTTATTTGAATATCGGCATTATTATATGAGCAATAATTTATGTAGCATGAATGAACGAATATGCATTTATAACGAGACTTCTATCCACTGAATGACACGTAGATTAACATAAATAAGAGGCCTAAAATAACTTTAACTAAAATACCAGAAAAAGAACTTGGCGTCGCAATTTCCCTTTTAATATGTAAACAGTTGTGGTCTGTACATCAAGGTGACAAGTTTCGAAGTTTTTACTACGTCTATAACTAAAAATAGTTTTGCATAGTTCAGCCACTTTTGCATAATAAGGCCATAGGTTCTTACTTACAACGAACTCGTAGATCGACTTGAGGACAATTTAATTTTATATAACATAATTGCTTTTAAAATAAAAATTACCTACCACATAGCAATGTTAGTTACAAGTTTCTTAATTGCTTAATAAAAATACTTCAGTAATTATTTCAATGAGTTTCGTGCGAACCACAGAAAGAAGTCGACTTATTTTCTTAGTAATAGCTAATAAGTCATCGCAATTACTCACACTGGACCAATGCTGGATAATCTACGATATCCATTGATGTATTAGTTAGTAATCATACGCAGCTGATTTACTCGGATACAGAAGTAGACATTTAAGCGCAACCAACATTGGTTATAAAAAGGAGCAGAGCAGTGCAAGCGCATCAATAAATATTCCTATAACATAAGTCTTCGTTACAGGATATTTCAATAAAAATTAAGCAATTAACATTTTAATTAAAACAGTCGTTATTGCGCCGTTTGTTCAATAGGACCATCACTTGTTGCAACCCTGTATGTAAATGAGCGTAAAATGTGAGGTCGTTTGTGTCCACCTGCGCTTAGGCGCGTGCGTTTGCGCCGTCCGTTGCTGATTACGGTCACCAATCAGCATAGTCGATTAAATCGATTATCGACTTTCAATTATCGGTACATTTCGCAATAAAAATCGATTTGACAAGTTGCGTGTACGCCGAGACGGACTGCGATTTGTCAAATAAACATCATGTGTCAGAACGTTCCGTGACAGTTACGTATTTTGAAAGTTGTGATTGTTAAATTGTGTAAAGACTAACGTTTGCTGCATTCCTTTGGTTGTTAATCTATTCTTAAAGGCAGTAAAATCTATTATTACAGTGATGCATTGCTAATTTGTCGCCTATACTTGCTTAACTTATTTCTCTATGTTAACTTAGTATGACATTTCAAAAATGTGTTTTGAGACACAAACTGACATGGGTCTAAATGAACGTGGCGAAATAGAGAACTAACAACATGAAATGTAGGTACTGGATATGACGGGTGAACAAAGTGAAATTTATGGTGTTCTCATATCACCTAGGTAATATCACCCAGGTGAATTAGTTCGACATATTTGTTCACCTGGGTGATTTAATTACAAGGTGAACAAAGGAGACCAAAGATGTCGAACTAATTCACCTGGGTGATATTACTTAGGTGAAATGAATCTGAGGTGATATGAGGACACCAACAATTCCACTTTGTTCACTCAGGTGATATCACCCAGTTGAACAAAGTGGAATAAATCGATATGACAGGTTTTAAACATCTTCCTTCACAAGCAGTGCCGCCATCTTGTTCATTTAGAGTCATGTCGGACTGTAACATACATTCAAACTGTATGAACTATGATACTTTACACCAGAATCTACCTGCATACTTTCGATTTTGTAACATTGCTATACTACTACATGAACAAAAGTAGATCGGATCATAACAAACAGTAAGTACCATTCTATGCGTACCAAATAAACCAGTGCGAAACGGTTAAAGCAAATATGTGCGGAGGTAAAATTCACAATAGGTAGGCAGGTATCCCGGTTCTTTGCTCCGTGTGTCCCTGCCGATATTCCGAATTCCGAACATACGAATCGTGCGTGGAATTATACGAATTCTCTCCCTCACTGTGTATTCCTCACTGTGTGTGTCATCCGCGAATGTACCCGTAAAGGGTCCGATAGAGCTGCCAACTGTGTATGTTCAATTGCTACACTTATAACAGGTGTCCCATCACTTTATTTTTTTATTAGCCTTAGAGAGTTGTCTTAAACAAATGCACCTTAGGATTACAACTAGCCTAGTTGCTAGGGACTACTTTACAATTCTTTGCTTCTTACTCTGTAATTGCAAAAAATTACTACGAGCTGTTATACGCTAGTTGTACAATTTCCATATTAAAATTAGTGGTGTTATTGACCGCAGTAACTTACGCACACATCTTGGAGTATACGGTTGCTGTTACAAGAGCTTATCTTTACACTGATGTAATTTACCAGATTATGTATAGCTATAATAACATTAACTAACGCATGTTTTTTTGTCCGCCATCATAGTAATAGAGGTTTCTTGTGGACCGTCATAAGAAATATTAACATCGCGAGACAATTTCCATACATTGCCTTGTACTTGTAGTGTTTAATTCCCATCGTTTTGCGTCGTGTGGAGCGGCGCTTACAATTAAAATGTCGTTCTACTAGCCACTTATGACATTGCTCACACCTTGGAGTCGTCGTGGCGGATTCAAGTTTTTTGTTCGAGGAAAAGCATAGCGAAAGAATTTCTTTTAATTAGCAAGTAGTTTGTAAACCGCTGGCCGCATTCTGAACATATTCCGTTGTTTGTAAGTATAGGTGCGTTTTATATTTCTATTTAATTAAATAAAACATAACATAACTTCACGCCCATATTTCGCCGTTGTTTCTAGTCCCCTGTTATAGGGGGCGAGCCTATTGTCATTAAATAAGAGTGTTATTAAAAAAAACTTAAGTTTCAACTGATTTTTTTTCAATAGTAGTGATAAAATAAGAAAACTTATGTTGCCATAGTAAATTAAGTCATAATTTAATGTTTATTTCTGATGTTCACAATATGTTAGAAAAATTAACACTTAATCCACATATTTGATTAGTGCGGAGAATATTTTTGTAAAAACGTCCTTGTCACGATTCGATGCTCGACCAATCACACCGATAATTATTATGTTAATACGATTGATTTATAACCACTTATCAACAAGTCTATACGGTTTCGCCCGGAGCACCTCCGACGTTCGTATTCGAGCGCATTGTCGATCAATCGACTTGATGTAAAATTACACGTTGCTCTCTTCCGTAACTCAAGTCCGTTTGTTATTAAATTGACGACACGTAATAACACCCATTAACTGCGAAGAGGCCGAGTGTCATACACGACAAACATTAATTTGACAATTAAATATTTTTTATTGCCTCGTTTGAAAATGGGACTGCTGTCGTGTCATTCCACAGTTTTTTTTGCCCAGTGGCGACAACTCGTGGCAATTTCTGATATTTAACAAATTAGACCGTATGTGTGTGAATGCACCTGTTAATTGCGTTTTATTAATAACTCGACGTAAATTATTGAGAGCTTTATTACGGTTTACATGAATCTAACTTGGAAGACGTATTTTATGTCATGCAATATATTATAATTATGGGGTTTGCGCAGTCGTATATTTATAGGTTATTATTATCTTGTTAATTGTTATTAGAGCTTACTCAAGTCTGTGTGAAAAACACTGCTAGTTATTACTATTGGTACTAAATTAATTTTACACTAACAGTATCACATAAAATTTCAAAACCTATACGTACTTTGATAATAACAGCTGCTACCACTGACAGATAATCTCTCTTTTGTGTTTTATTAATAAAAATATGGATGGATATTTCAGTATCTTTGCTACTTATTATGTAACAATGGTAGAGCTTCTTTTGTTAATATTCACGGATGAGTTGATCCTTTTTGTAACGTTTTTAACAAATAACATTCACATACGGAGATATTAAGGTCCTTCTAATTTTATTCAATTTACAAATGTAATATTCCTAACTGATATTTTTTAGGAATACATCGAAATGCTAACCATTTGTAGTGGTTATTCAAAACTAACATTATGGAAAGGATTAGTAATTAATCTTAGTGATTAGACATTAAACACTTGAGAGCTCAGGTGTTTAGATTATTCTAATTAGATAGCCTTTATATACAAGGTATTGTGTCCATTAGGGCAGCTTTGTTCCAAAGTATTAGTGTATAAATATATAAAAATCAATTAACAGCTAATTATAAGAACTTTATACAAGGTTAGTTGGAAAGGGGGTATTAATCCGCGGGCCATTTATAGTATCACTGATGACTGTTTTAAAGAATGTTTTTAAACTTTCGCGATTTGTACACATTATAAAAATATAGAATCGGGTCTTCTCGCGTAACAAACTTTAAGAGGCACAAAATACCTTTTATCCCGACGTTCGGCCGAATTTCACCGGCCGTGGTCACGGGTAGACTGAAGTGGCTAGAATTGTGGAAGTTAAAGTTTGTTACGCGAGAAGACCCGATTCTATATTTTTTTAATGTTTTAAAAAAAGTGTTAGAATTTCAAAATTTGATAATTTTTATATCTGTGCAATGTAATTTGACATATATTTTAGTTTTTTTTCAAAAATCCTTCAACTTTGCTTTAGTTACGAATTCAGAAAATGGAGCTTTTAATCCGTGACCCCAAATATGACCTAGAATGTAAACACAGCTGACCCTAGTTGAGGATAGATAGATTTTAACGTATTTTTTATGAAATGTTTGGACAGCTATTTCTCTTAAACTATTGACTTTTTGGGAAAGTTGTAGAACAAAAGTTATTCAATATTATGGGTACTTTGACTCCCTTCAGATTAGTACCCTTTTTTGACTAACCTTGCATATGCGGAAGCTTTCTGAAGAAAGCCCAACAATTCTACTGTGGAAGCCTAGCAATATTGTTTAATAAGTTGTGTTTGCATTTTCTAAAGCCAACAAAAACAACTCTTAAACTGGAAGACTTAATTATATTGCTTGACCTTTCCATAATGTGCAATACATTGTAGTAGATAGGTAGGTATACTAAACTGTGCAAATCTCACAGCCAAATTCTTTACATGAACAGTATAAATAAATACTTATATTCATAATAACCTATTTCTAATTCCCAAACGAAACATAATAACACGTATGACACATCGTTATCCTCGCGTGCATTTATCCGGGATAAAACTGTATCCCGGTCAATTTACGAGTAATTAAGCCTGACCCTCTTTCGCATCGAGGGAGGAACTTTTATTTGGATCGTTGGAATAGTCCGGAATCGCCGCTAAACTCCCATCCTATTGGCTGGTAACGCGTAAAGATTTTCCCGGTTTCCCGGGAACTTGATTAATGTGTTCGTATAGTGTGAACCGCAGAATTTACTTTTTATTGCTATTTATATTTGAACGTTGGGGTATTGTAGTGTGTTTGTTTTTTTATTGTGGCGTATTATTCAATTATAAACTCAATGTTTATCCGAGTTGATAGTAATAAAATATGCAAAATATGAAGTTATACTTTTCTCTCTTACGTGACTTCAGAACGAAGCTTAAAACCTTTTACCAATTAAAATGGTAAATAGTAAAGGTCAAAACAATATTTCTAGAACTTAACAAAGGTTTTTTATAATACTTTAGTAAAAATAACATGTCTAAATTGTTCTTGCATTAAAACAACACTTATTTATTCCGTGCTTATAATAACAAAATACAACTACCAAGTCTTGAACCGTTCATCCGCGAACATCAAACATACTCGAAGCTAAATCACAAAACAGTACTTATATGTAACAACGTGTAATATGGCTAAAGGATGAACGTCTTTGCAGACGGACTATAACTTCTCAAATTGCGTTCGTAAGTAAGGGACGCGGATTAGCGTGTGCTAGGGCAAATATTTTATTACAGTCCAAATCTCCAGCCCTCAACGTTTTATTGTTCATAAGGCTCGTCCGAGCCAAATGAAAGAGTTTATGGCAAGACATAAGTCGGTCGGTGTTGCCAGTCTAGGGGAGTTTATCTCATTATAAGCTTTAACGAAATAATTTAATACTTCGGTATTATTGCTCACATGCTTAATTAATATGTGTATTAAATGACACTATTTTAATGTCGCAATTATTTATGAGCTAGGTATATAATATAAAATAAAAATAGAGCATCAATAAACTAATGTCGTTACAAAGACACCATAGTTAATCGCATTAGAAAAATTGTGATAGGTCGATCATAATATATTAACAAGGAGTAATAAATAACTTGCAATTTTTCAGCGCCGGCACCTGGCAACCCAGTCTATCGGTCGGTCTTGTTGACTCACGATATTGACCGTTCGCATTTTGTTGGCGATGGTGTATTACTGTTATTGATTGTACTCGGCGCGTGACTTGTGTAGACGATTGTACTTCCACTGATAAACAAGTTGTAACGCATCGAGTAAAACTTGTGTGTAGAAGTGTCCGGGCAGACGCGAGACGCGTCAATCACTTTGTGGTACAATCGTTGCCTTTTCTCTCTTTCATTAGTGGATATATTCCAAATGCCAATGAATGTATGAAATTTCTTGGAGGCCGGCCCGTTTAACATTGTTTGAATGCACACATGTCTGTACTGTCAATTAGGAGGTTGGTACTGGTATAGGTACCTGCCAAGATAGTTATGAATTGACTATCCGGAAACAAACAGCATTTAAAAAAAGCGACATTCACTATATTTGTATTTACATACAATTTAATGTGTCCGTTAATTAACGTTATGTGTCCGTTATCGGGGAAATCTTTATTGATAGTTTTATACTCATGCTGTAAATAATAAGCATCCATTTTATGAGGGCTTATAATACAAACTGCGATTATTCACTGACCAGCAACGTGCACTAACGAAGCAAAAACACAGCTTTTGATTGTTCCTTGTAATGTAAGTACTAATTATGAGATCTGTCAAAGTCGCAAGTGCAATTACGTTCGCCATTTTAGAACTGATATCAAGGTGTTACCATAACAATTAATAATTTGTAGTCTAGTAAGGCGATAAGAATTTGACAGACAGTGTATCAGCAAGTGTATTCGTTTAAAACTTTGTTGTTTCACTTGAAGCGTCAACTCGAGCGATTTATCGTGCAAACGCGCGGTCCGTTATTTTGGCCAATCGTATATGCCATTGGTATACTGACCGTACAATTATGTATTTATTGTAAACGCTACGATTGCCGGCTGACTGTAATTTGCTTTTAATTCGCCCTCTTTCGTATCATTTTCGAGTTTCTTCGTTTTGCCGGCCCTTCGAAGATTTGTTGTATTCCATAACACTTTGTTACTCTGATGCTCGGAGTTCTCTGTTTTGTTGATTCATCGGCGTTTTGTTCTTTTAATACATTGTGATTTGTCGTAATCTGCGTCTTGTGTAGCCGGGTTTAATTTACGATTATCGAAGAGGAATTACAAATACTACTTTGTATTGCATTTATTACCCTCGTATTTACTCTCTGCGACTTAATGCATCCAATAATTTATTCCTTTCACATGATTTACAGGCCATTACGGTAATGTTAAGGTTTCCAGTTAAAACCACCGAGTTATAAAGCCTAGGAGGCTACGTTTACGATAGATGCTATTTTACGACTGCAACAAAACTTTAATAAAACTCTCCTTTTATTTTAGTAACAACTGTGTACAAAGTGCCTACTCCATGTATTTTTATGTATGGAATAGGGTGTGTTTCCAGTCTCACGTATCTGTCAAATTAATATCTATAGCTTGTCATATTTGTTTGACCAAACAATATCACATATCTTGATGTCTTCGTAGGGTATATTTATTTAGCAAAATATAGGTTATACGTGGCATTTACCGCGCGTATCTACGTTTTGCCAATCGTCGAATGTTATCGGTAACATAATTATAAAATATGTTTGCTAGTTGGTAATTAAGTTGTTAATTCATTTTTTTATTTAATATGTAAGTATTCTAGGATCTTGATACTTTGGAAATAAGGTGTAGGTATATTTTTAGATTACGTTTAGATTAGACATTACGTTTGAATGAAACTTATAACCGCAGGCTTTATATCTAAAGACAAAAACTTTGATAATTTCGGACAAAACTTAATGTGCGTAAGAATACAAAATTGTCGATTGCATACCTTAATAAAAGGGCTGTCAAAAGATTTTTGTGTAACTTAATAGTTGATGTTTTTAAAATTGTTCAATAATAAGTACTCAACGGCATTATGTAAGCGTCAGGGAAGAATACAATGTCAGTGTTGGCACTCGCTCCTTTAGCTTTATGGCCAATCATTTATGCCTGGCTCGTTTGGTCATTTTGTAATCTGTCTGCAATAAAACTCAACGGTTATTATGCCTGTTCCATTATCTCAGAACTTGCGAATGTTGCCTCCTTTGTTTAATTTAAATTTTCGAACAATTCGAAATTATTTTTATGCTTTCAACCGAATTTCGTTTAATAAACTTTAATCCACTACTATAAAAATTAAAACAAACAGCTAAACATCTCAAATTGGATTTATTATACTACAAAGTGCGTCCCTAAAGTTTTTGCGGTTATGATTGCCTTTATTCCAACCTCCTTTAAACACATAAGTGATATAATTGGGGTCCCGATTCTATCGATTCTAATTCGAAATAATGGCCAGTAATTTGGTACGACCATTTGTCGAGGACAGTCGATATTCGATCAATAAATCGATGTGTATCGATATAATAGCGGTTCAGAATCGACGTTTCATTTCTTTAAATGCCCTGATCAGTGGATTCGCTTAATAATAGTCATAATCTTAAACGATGAACATTTTTGTCGGTTATTGAGCAACAATTTGTGTGAGGGATCAGTTTAGCTTTTTTTGTGGTGTGCACAAATAACGTTGGGGTAGAGTCAGGGCCGTTCATACTTAGAGAGGTCTGCTGAAGAGTGAACGCATCAGTTTGTGAATTAGCTGACATTGGTCGTCGAACTTGTCAATAATATAAATCGTAATAGAAAGTCTAAGAGAGAAACATTTGAACCGAAACTCAGTTTCATTAATTATATTACACTTTTTCACGTGTCCTGGTTATTAGTTTTGGTTTCATGAATTATATAATTCAAAATACAAAAAACTACCCTCATTGTAAAGGTTATCAAATAATCTTTTAGGCGATATATGTTTAGAACTGATCTGTTCCATAATACCAAAAATAATTACAATTATACCTACGTTAAAAATAGAAGTGGCTCGATTTATTTGCTCCCAAGTATATTTAATAAAGGAATACAAAACATAATTCAATCAATACACTGCGTATTATTAGTATGTAAAACATAGTAAGTATAATATTAAAGTTCAGTTCAAGACAGTATTCCTAAATATGTGTTCACAGTATGACTATTAGAAGTAAATAAAACAGAACTTAAGGAAAGTTAAAGCTAAATGAGAGTGGCTAAAAAGTAGTGTCAAACGGAAGCGGATCGTCGCTATGACCAAAACGGCCAAGTGCGAGTTGGAGTCGCGCACGAAGGGTTCCGTACCATTATCTATAAAAACGGCAAAAAAATCACGTTTGTTGTATGGGACTCCCCTTAAATATTTATTTTATTCCGTTTTTTAGTATTTGTTGTTATAGCGGCAACAGAAATACATCATCTGTGAAAATTTCAATTGTCTAACTATCACGGTTCATGAGATACAGCCTGGTGATAGACGGACGGACGAACGGACAGCGGAGTCTTAGTAATAAGGTCTCGTTTTACCCTTTGGATACGGAACTCTAAAAGATCAAAAACTACAAAAAATCGCGGAACAAACATGGGAGTCATTCGGGGGTACCTCTAAGGGTGCTTACCTCTGGACTTTCGCTTGACACTACTTTTTGGGACACCTTGTATATCTAAACTAACCTAAATACATAGCAGGAGACCAGCTTATTTGTTACATTTTTCTAAATTTTGACATAATTTGTGTTATTTTTACCAATAACATGCTACCATCATCACATAAAACGAGTTTCACACTTACCGGATGAAAAGTTGTTGGAAACAACCGCACTGACCGCTCTACGAATTAGAAAGAGATGCTCCTACGTAAAACCGTACTTAAGAAAGAGACAACGCTAAGGGTTGTTTGCACCGCAGGTTATTACGAGATTTAACACGTATTTAGTTAATTAATAAGTGCGGTTGACCGGTGCGGTTGCGGGTCTTGTGTCCGGGGGATTTGTAAATATGCTTTTTGGTTTAGTGACCTAATTGTGGTTTCGGGGAGCATCCCATCACTGTTAAAATATTATGTTATCTCTGTGAATATGTGGTTTAGGAATAAACTTTGATAGTTTCATATTAGTATCTTTTTAAAATAAGGTACTTACATGTTTGTTTAGGGGTTACGTCAATTTTCTTTTACATAATGTAATCGTAAGATTCAAATATTTCGTGTACTTTACTGCGCAAGTTGACTTGTGCATCAGATTTTCAAACTGTGGACACAAACGCAGCAACTCGACTTCTGCAAGTTTTACGAACTTAGTGCGCGTCCTGGGGATCCTAAGCACGAAGTCCGTGGTTTCGGCCTTAGTTACGTGCGTTTCCTACTCCCTATCACATACGGACATACGATTATTTCGGGGCTCGAACCAAGAATGAATGACAACACGATTTGACAGTTGTCCCTACTACAGATGTGTTTTTGCCCGTCCGAAAATCTTACTACACAATAAATGAGTTTCTTAGTGACATCAAAATTGACTAGTTTATGATAATAATTTATTATTGGATATTATATTGTATTGTTTTATTAGATTTCGTTTAATGGTATTGACATTTTATGATAGTGAATTAATTTTGGTACTGTTTATTTTGTTTAATTATTAATTTCCTCAATAACTATATTTTGCGAAGTAGTAAGGGTGCAAGTATAAATGTTAACTTATAATAATATGATGCTAATATGATAGAATTAAGTAGTTATAAAAATAAAAATGCATGAATATAATATTGTACACCCAAGGGTATGTTTCAGCGAAAAATTATGTATCACAAGTATAACATCTGTATTCACCTGAGACAAACAATAAATGAATTGAATTGAAATGTTGAACTTGACACTTGTTTTGTTCACTCCTACGTTTCGGGCTACTTTCGGACGGGCGACTAACTTCGTTGACGGGCTTAGTGAGTAGGCCCCCTGACTTGAGTGACGGCGCACGGGCGTATTGCGGATTGCGGAGCGGGTTTACCGTGGCTTTATCGCCGATACTTGTCTTAAGTAAGAAAGTTGACGCGTACGCGCGTGTAGTGTTTCGTTTATTTTACTTTGGTTTTAATAATGTCGATATCAAAATTCAAACGTTTCGAACATTTATTTAATGCGCCATTCATTCCGCCTGCGCGGTGCGCCGTCACTCAGGTTGCACAGTAAGCGAGCACTTGCGTGAAATAACTTGCGTAGTATCACTTGCTAGTGGATTTGGCGCTTTACGTGACCGGCGCGGCGGCGGCCAGGAGCATGCGCTGTAACAATATACTGACATATTTGACGACACGTTTGGTGCACTGGCTGAGCGATTGGCTTCTGCGCTACGGGTTGTGGGTTTGATTCCCGCACGGAACAAATATTTGTATGGCCTACAGATAGTTGTTCCGGGTCTCGGCGTTTGTGCATGTGAAGGTTTGTGTCTGTAAACGCACCCACGATACACGATGCACGATACAGGAGAAATCTTAGTGCGGGGTAATGTTTTTTTTTTATAAATAACAATAAAATACTGTGATCGCCAATCCGTTTGCCAAGCATGGTGATAATGGCAATATTTTGGGTGCATGAAAAGAGCCTCCACGAGTGACGATACTTAAGTACGTCCGGCGCATCCTGGGCAGTCAGCCCCGTTATCAACCTTGCTGAGTGGCTAATCTTTTCACCACAGCATTAGCTATTTTCGTATTCGCTTGCATCTGTACATCAGCAGGTCCATGTTCGGTTAAACGTTTATGAATGTTAGAGTGATAGAGAGCACGTTAAGCTCGGCCGCACATCATAAGAAATCTCTGTCGGAAAACTTCTGACGCGTGACCGAAGGCCCTCAGCGCAAACACATTTTGTACAAGATTCCGTAGTGACAGTATTGATCTAGTACAAAATGTATGCGAAGAGTGCCTTGTGACGAGAGTCAGAAATTTTCTGACAGACAATTTCTTACAATGTCCGGCCCGGGTTCACCGGTTGTTACCGGTAGTCAGAAGCTCGAAAGTCTTACAACCGGTCTAACCTTAGCATATTGCGATTACCCAGTAACTGGGTTTCGGATGTCTACGACAGTCGCTCGGAGTAAAATACTGGTATTCAGCCGCATCTGGGGGCCTACTCCCTAAGTCCGTCAACGAAGTTAGTCGCCCGTCCGAAAGTAGCCCGAAACGTAGGAGTGAACAAAACAAGTGTCAAGTTCAACTTTTCTGACGGGCAAAAACATATCGATAGTAGGGACAGCTGTCAAATCGTGTTGTCATTCATTCTTAGTTCGGGCCCTGAAATAATCGTATGTCCGCTGGTGATAGGGAGCAGGAAACGCTCGTAACTAAGGCCGAAACCACGGACTTCGTGCTTAGGGTGTAGACCCTTGGTTAGGCTGGAAGTGGACCCAGACATAGGAAAAGGCTAGAACAGACTACTTAGTGTTCTGGTGTCTCTTTCTATTGAAACCCTGGCACTACACGCTTCACAAATTAGCAGGCTTTAAAGAAATATCGTATAATCTGTTCACAAGGATCTTTAAGCTATTATAAGCCTAGCAATAACAAGTGCTTAGAAGGTAAGCCGCTAGAAAACCAATATACTCATACTACTACACTGCATAAAACTACGAGTATTTCACTCAATTTCCTAGATGCTGTCCAAAATGTTGACATACCGCTGAAAGTGTTGCCATATACAAAACGTTGAATAATTAATTACAATAATAAATACGAAGTCGGTAGGTATGGCTTCGAAGATAACCGAAACGGTTAGCTAAGTCAATAGACCCTAACAATTAATTCAGGGTCCATTGGTCATAATGTTTGTTTGTAACTTGGTACCCTTGATTTCTGTTGGAGTTTGATTTGTATGTCTACCTCATAAATTATTGGTATCATGTGGAGTGGTAAACTAAATATTAGTATGCATATTTTAAGGATCCCTATATAAGATTGATTTTTGGCTGAATAACAGTTTGATTATATGAACCTGTTGAAGCTTTAATAGCACATAGTTGCGTCCACATTGGCTCAACTTAACATTACACAATAATTTTCATTGATGATGGCATTATTCTATAGATAGATAGGTATACTTTTTTATTGTACACTAAAAGAAATAAAACAGAAGGAATACATTTAATTAAGAACAGTACAAATGGCGGTCTCATCGCTTAAAGCTTTTTCTTCCACCAACCATTGGATGGAAAGAATTGTTCTATGTCTGTTTGTATTCCGTAATGGTTGCAGTCTATGGTTTCAGGTTCATATAAATCCTGTTTTCGTAATTTTGTTTGTGAAAACTAATCTTTTTTTATGTTAGCCACATAAGACATGTGGAATTAACCAAGGCAAATAGTCATTTATACAATTATTCCTTAATAGCTGATAAAATTCTCTGCCCCAACACACATTACCTACATTCAACAGTTATAGTAAGAGTCAGTTACAGGGTCGGGTTAGGCTTTGTTCGGCAAACGACATGAACAATCAAAATCAGAGGTCTGTTTACAGTGGTTATCCAAAAGATTTGCTTATAATTAAAATTTTCGCATTAAACACACCGCATCACATACCTGTGCCCTTAATCGCGGAACAAAGAGACAAACAATATTTAATATTCAGCAATCCCAAAATCCTTTGTAAAACGCTGCCACAATGGAAAAGGGTATTTTCCTTTAACGGTCCAACCGTTAATTCGTGTTTAATTCGACACCTTGTTAATTGTTTCCGACGCCCGAGTAGGTTTGGTGACCTCGGGGGGCAGACAGGTCATGGGCAGCGAAGGACCACCCGGCACCTCCAAAAACACCCTCACGGGGAGCCATTTTAAGAATATTTGCGCTTCACCCCCCTTATGTTTACTTGGGTTGTTTGTGGTACCCAGAAAACAATAGTCTCGAAATTCATTGCTCATTTTATTATTGTTGATACACCGTTTTACGGGCGATTCGATTATTGGAACGAGTAATTAAATGATAATACTGGGCATTAATTGGATTTTACCTGAGTGTTACGCCTAAGTGGTCTCATGTTTACCTCAAACCTCATGCCGTTTCATGGCTCAGATTTTCATATTACCATTTTATGGAGATTTTACTAAACGAACTTGCTATATTCTTCCTTGTTTAGTTTAGGATATGACAGTTCTTATGGTAGACTTCATCTAGGAGGTTTTTTCAGTTCTTTAGGTATAATGCCCGACTTAATATTTTGGTGTAGGTATTCTGTCTTAAATATAGTCATTTACGATTATTAACCAAACACATCTGTTCCAGAAATGGCTCGCATGGAGAAGTCTCCTCTCCTGGCGAACGGGTACAACGCACCTCCCACGCACCTGGGACCAATGGGGTTCATGCACCAGCATGCACTCATGTCCCCGGGCATGCCGCACCACGGCGTGCCCCGGCCGGACGGCTCCATCATCAAGGGGCAGCCCATGCATAATATGGAGGCACTTGCAAGGTAAGACCTGATGACCATAATACGGGAGAATTTGACGATTTATTTGGCGCAGTGGGTAACTATTGGATTTAGAAGTTAAAGTTTGCTGGTTCGCAAACAAATGTTCGATAATAATTCGATAAATGTTCAATAGGTTAAAGATATGGGCGTTTGTAACAACGTCCACGGTACTGGGGCCTAATTCTCCTAAAATAAATTGTTGCCAAACGCAATCGAACCACAACCGTCAGTCAGTTTTTGTTTTCGAAAATTTTCAAAATGATTGATTTTGTTTTTTGTGTCAAACAATAAGACAGCTTTTGAAATTCAGAACTGTCTGAATGAACGGTTCGGCCTTGGTTTGGTTGTGATTTTTCAAGATTTATTTTAGGAGAATTAGGCCCCAGGACAGTCTTGTTTTATGTTATGTGTAACGCACGATAATGTTGGTAAAGCTTTATTGAAAATTCAATACTTGCAAACAGAAAACCAATAATTATTACTGCTACTCTGCCTGCCGTTGCCCAGTGCTGGGTAAAAGCCTCGGCTAGGTATGGTTATGCAAGGCAAAGGGGATGATAAACACAGTCACCTACCAAGTTGCAATGATTAATTGAACCCGGTTTAATCACCAATCTTATCCCTCAAAGATTTACTACAGGTGTGCTTATACTCTGTTCAACGAAAGATGAGTCCTGACATAGCGGTCATTTCGTAAGTTGTAGCCGTAAGGATGCTATCGAAAAAACATAAACGACATCATCAAAAACCGTAAAATAGCTATACAGGGTGTAAACGAATTCGTGTAATTCCTTCAAACCACAGGATCTATTAATGGTATAGATTAACCCCGCAATGGATTTAGATTGATAAAAAATAAAATTTTACTTTGTTTTCCCAAATAAAATTTCATGTGATAGAAAATTTCGATGCCATGCATAAATGAATGAAGGCACGGCGACACAGCTGACGGGCATAACTAGCGCGATATCGCTCCACGCAGTCAGTTTACTCGGGAAGCTACAATTATTCAGATAAAGAACACCATGCTGCATATTTGAAAACTTTTTTTGTTGGTTCTGAAAAAAACCTATGCAGGGTCAATCAGTGTCACTAGTAGATCACGCAGTTTGAAGGAATTACACGAATTCGTTTACACCCTGTATTATCCATGGTTTGTTTTTTTAAAAATATTCTATATTCTTTGTATGAGAAAATGTCGTGGTGGCCCGGAGGTTACAGACCCGCTTGTTAAGTATTGGGTTGCAGGTTCAAACCCAGGCATGCACCAATGTGACTTTTTCAATTTTATAATTAGGTATGATGTAAGTACTTTCTTATTTGACATACGGTGAAGGAAAACATCGTGAGGAATCCTGGACTTAATGGTCTAAAATCGCCAACACGCAGTGAGCAAGCGTGGTGATCAATGCTCATTCCGTCTCTGTATGAGAAAAGGCTTTTGCCCTGCATTGGGATAGTTACAGGCTAATATTTGTTTTTAGGGTTCCGTACCCAAAGGGTAAAACGGGACCCTATATTACTAAGACTCCGCTGTCCGTCCGTCCCTCTGTCACCAGGCTGTATCTCATGAACCGTGATAGTTAGACAGTTGAATTTCACAGATAATGTATTTCTGTTGCCGCTATAACAACAAATACAAAAAAACAGAATAAAATTAATATTTAAGGGGGCTCCCATACAACAAACGTGATTTTTTTGCCGTTTTTATAGATAACTAGCTGACCCGGCAAACGTTGTTTTGCCATATAAAATTTTAGGGGTGGACTACCCCTAACATTTAGGGGGATGAAAAATAGATGTTGGCCGATTCTCATAGATACCGGATAAGCACAAAAAATTTCATCAAAATCGGTCAAGCCGTTTCGGAGGAGTATGGCAACGAAAACTGTGACACGAGAATTTTATATATTAGATGGTACGGAATTCTTGGTGCGCGAGTCCGACTCGCACTTGGCCGGTTTTTTGCTTTCTTTGTATGGTAACGTTTTGTAGAGAAACGTTAGGACTCACCTTACGGTGAAAAGGGTATATTTTGTGTTCCCATATCTCGCTGATGGTCTCACTCATATAAGGCGAGCCTATATATACCTTTTGAGGATATGATGGCTCATGATTTTTATTGTATGTGTCTTGGTCGCCTTTAATGATTAAACCAAGATAATTTCGAGAGCCACAGAAAATATATAAAAACGTATCCACCCCAGACTATCTGTCAAATTTTTATGACGTTGTCCAAGCTTGGACATACAGTAGCTGCTGCATATATGGTTGTCATAAACTATGGCCGGAAGTGAGACTATTTCGGTTTTTATTGATTGAAAGATAAACTGACGCACCATAATTTATGTGTAGGCTTTGTTTACGAAAAGATTCGAAACCGGTTTTAATATACTAAAATAACACGATTTTCGGTATCGCGGCGTTCACAAAAAAGTTGTATGTAAAGGCACGAATAACAATGGAATACACAAATAGATATTAAATTCAGGAGGAATATTATAATTTGTTCTGAGGTTTTAAACGGCACGTGTAACTTCGGTGTTTTTTACAAAGAGGCGAATTTTGTTACATTGTTTCTGACTGTTTCAGGAAATAATAAATAACTGTTGATCTGAAAGCCTTTTTCTTGTTAAAAGTTTAGTCAGTATTATTAAAAAAAATGGTATTTTAAACATGGTCGGTATTTCAATAAAATATCGGTATGTACTTAAAAGTACATAGCAAGATATTATTTACTAACATAATAAAGCTTCTCTTGTTAAAATAATTTCTCTAGTTTTGGATAGAATTATGCTCTAGACCTTACCTTTTTACACGTACATATAGTTCAAATAAGAAATTGAATAAGCTACATACCGCTCCGCATGCCACCAAAAGCATCACACTAGGTATTAAAATTCAAATTAGAAAAACAAAATTTTAAATCCAAAAATCCCAGTCTAAACTAATTAGAATATTCAAACGACTAACAAAATAAATCTACGTTACACGTCATAAACGGCTTACGTATTAATTCACGAAAGGAAACCTTTAAGCAGTTCGGTCAAGTGGTGCAGGTTAAATGTCCAGGAGGGAAGTTAATCCAGTTAGAAAAGTACAAACACTGAATGCCCTCACTTCCGCTGCGAAGACCCACAATGCTCACTTGACTTACCCCACTGTCTTACTGCCACTCATGTAACATAAGTGTGTCTTATAACCTTATACATTGATATCTGTCTGTGTAAAAATTGTCGTTCGTATGTATATGTTACGGCTAATAGCCGAAGTGCGGCTACACCTAGTTTTAGCCGGGTACAACTAGGTGCAGCCGGCCTCATGCGGTTAAACTTAAATCTATCCTACTTATCTTCGGTTAGAACTAGGTTTAGCCTTCATCATAGCGGCTAGAACTAGGTGCAGCCGCACACCGATGGTTAAGGGTAACCCCGACACGGATAGGTTAGGTTCGAAGGGGATGACGGGGGCTAGAGTGAGTGAGCGAAGCGAGCGAACGAAGTCCCCGTCATCCCCTTCGTGTTAGGTTACTTTAAACCCTGCAGACAGAAATAGGAGCCCCGCATAGCGGGGCTCCGTCGACTTAAGCTCCACCTAGTTCTAACCAACTGCTACTGGTTGCACCTAGTTGTACCCGGCTAAACCTAGGTGTAACCGGCATTCGGCTTTTAACCGTAACATATACAAGGTGTAACTTAAATAACGCACAACCTCTTAAGGAGTCACTGTACTCATCATTATGATCAACTTTTACTAAGGGAACAAACAGAAAACCGCGAAAAAAAAATCTGCTTTTCCCTAGATTTTGACGAGTTATGCGAACATAAATGTAGGGAACAGCAGATTTTTTTTTCGCGATTTCAGGTTTGGTTCCATAGTAAAAGTTGTTCATAATGATGAGTACAGTGACCCCTTAAGAGGTTGTGCGTTATTTATATTACACCTTGTATATATTTGGGTGTTGTATTTACATGTTGTGCACTTTTGTGGTTGTATGTCGGAGGTAATTTGGTTATGTAGTGTAGTTATGCGGACTTCAATATGGTATGTTAATTATTTTAACCGGTATCGTCCCGCGCGACGACCCGGATCGTCAGTGCCATTGTTTATTATATTGTGTCTATAATTACAGTACTACACAGGTTAAAGTTTGTATATATAGGGAAAGTATTAAGAGGATATGATTATAATACAATAGGTAGCGTCACGTTTTTAGTTCAATCTTGTTGTGTGAATTCGTGCGTTACAGAAACGCATTTTGTAAAGACTTCTTGCTTTTCTGCAAGGATGGGAGGAGAAAAAGGCTACAAATCCATTTCTCACTTGCAAATACGTGACAGAAACATGGATAAAGTAGTTTTTCCATCGAACTACGCATATGAATCAATTAAACTGTATATAGCGGTGATATTTAACATCGACTGGGTGCAAACAAAACACATATCAACAATTCATACACGTAGACGAAGTACCACACAACATTGTTGAGAAAACAACTATCAGCAAGATGTTTTAAGGTCTTATAAGAGTCCTCGAGTTTCAAGACAAAGAATTAGAACCCTTCACTGGATGATACTTAGTTACAAAGGGCGTTCCCTTGATTACAAACGGCGAAGAAAAGTTTAATGAAAAACAAAGAGCTAAAGTAATCGAGAAACAATTTGGACGAGCACGCATGAGTTGTTACGGTACAAATATAAACGATTGTTTTTAAAACATAATTTCAACGACCCCTCGCTTCACCAACGGAACATTTAATATTGAGTGCTCATAATTATTCCTTTCATATTCAAACCCTTTTTACGAACTTTCTTTGCAAATACTTGAGTAATTAGTTGCAGATTTTTGTGTTTCTAGCAGAGCCTTGCGTTTTAACCTCTTTTCCTTAGTTCCACTTGCTTACGAAAGCTTGGATTACAAAATAAAAAAGTACTTAATTAATATAGGATGTAGGAGCTCCAATAAATAGTACCTATAACTGTAGTAAGAATAGCTGCATTTTTTATAATCTATAAGCTTAATTTTTTTCAACAAGATTATATAGAGGATGTGGTTGGGTAGGTTTATTAGGTAGGGTATTTCAATTCTTCATTATATTATTACCATCACGTCTTCTCATCTTTCTTATTTTCTTAATTTTATTATTCTAATTAATTCCAGTTTACTTACCGTTTCCTCGGTTTTCTTATTTTATTTTCTTTTTGTCTGCAGATCTGGTATTTGGGAGAATTGTAGAGCGGCATATGAGGACATCGTAAAACATCTCGAAAGGTAAGAATCGACTTGCGTTAAAAACATAAAGTTTTAAAATCTAAGAGATGACCGGATGGATGTTCTTTTAAACGCAGAAATATGCATAGGACTGTTTTACATACGAAATTGGCTATTTTTATTTTCCTATTTCACTGTTTATTACTTTATTTTACTCATAAATGTCATCATCATCCACAAACAATAATTAAGAATTTATATTTTGAAGTGGTACTTTACATTATGCACGAACAAATAATACACTTGCAGAAAGGATCATTATTTTAAAACAGAGCGAAATCTTTGTTAATTTAAACGGGGCGCAGATATCACAGAAGGGTGTGAAATTAGAGGAGACAATTAGATCCGTGGATCGGGTGTATTTTTAACAAATGACCGCTCGCAGCGCGGGGCGGCTGCGGGGTGCGAACGATTCATCAAACTCATTCAGGGGCTAATCTCGATGCGAGGAAAAAGCGGCTCTCATGTAAATTGGGCTGATTCGAGGGCCAATCGGCGGGGGAAAGCACTTTTCTTTTCTTGTTTAACGGATGGTGATTGATCGCCGAGTCGCTTTGATACTTCGCGGTTTTGACTTCGATTTTACTGCGTTTGAACGTTTTCATACACGTTACTGTAACATGTCAAAAGCTTTTATTGGTTATGCGGTGATTTTGTATCATAAAAACGCACTTTATTTTCCTGATATTTCGGTCACGGTATTTCACGTAATTCCGATTCATTGAAAGGGCTGCGTTTTAATAAAACATTAGGTACTTATATTGGTCAAATGTTTTTATATTAATTTGATGTTGTTGGCGTGTTCTTTTAATTAAAATACACGTAAAATGAGGTTCAGTTCCCAAATCCATCTAATTAATCGTGTAGATTGGAATATAAAATCGTACACACGTAGGTCCGGGGATCGAGGCCGGGTAGAATTACAGTTGGACAGCGCGCCTTGTACCGATGTGTCACTGTCAGCCGGCGATCGGCCGGCCACGGCCGCCGGATTAGGGCTGTTTTTAAAGAAATTACTCCGTATTTTTTTATAAAATTCAATCGACTGTTTTTAAAAGAGTCTTTAAAATACATCATTATTGAAAGTTTGCGAAACAGTAATCAGTATTACTGTATAACAATGTACGACTGTTGTTACATAAAATACTATTTAAATTCCATATAGAAACAATCAAGAATCACATCAATTATTTCTAACATTATTACAATTGAGTGGAACGACAGGTAATGTAGTTAAGTCATATTAATGTCCTTGTCTGAATGGCGGGCTTCCTTGCTCTCGCATTATCTTGGTTCGTTTAATTTGCGCATGCGTCCGCGACCGGTTCTCAATGCTAAGTCCAATTAATTGACAGGACTAACTCTGATTTAATATAATTTGTACGTACTGTTTGTTTTGTTTTCTCTTGTACGAGCACTCGGTCGTGTTTCATTTGCAATTAAATTCAAATTTATTTAATTACCGCGTCTAAGTTAATAGTGCTCATTCTGAAGATAACAAGACTCTAACAATAAATGCATACCGAGAATCTATTGTTAGTTATTGAAGTACAACATGTATTCAAATTATTAAGTACATATGAATAGTACAGGGGAGTTTCATGTGCATTTTAATATGCAATTATTTCGCAAAATAATTTAATGTTAATTAACATCACCATTATCGAATCCGCTTTCAAAAACGGAGTTGTAAATCAAATACGACAATTACCATTGGACAAATCGTTCGGCTCAATGCATTCGTCCGGTTTAATTCGGTTTCGGTGGGAATTAGGCGGCGATTAATCGGTGCGCGGCGGGTTAAGCCGCGCCGGGCGCCGGGAGCCGGCACGGCATACGCCGCCCGGATCGGCACACATCGCTGTGACGTCGATCGTTATTCATCCCCGTGCCCCTTGCCATGGCAAGATAGCATTGTTTGTTCACCCTTAATTTTCATATATTTTTTCGGTGGAAACTTTGAAAAACTTTGTTCGAAAAGACACAAGGTAACGAGGGTTGTTTTATGTTTTAACACATTCGCATAACAGGCAAGTTCAAAGTTTTTAGTTGTTACAATTAATTTTTGAATCAATAACGTAGGTATACGTCACCAGCATCACGTAACAGCAAGCGTCAAGAGTGGCGGCAGCACTTGCGTGATTGAATCCTCCACCATTAATTTCTCTGAGATCAAACGGAGACCGAGGGTGATATTTATCAAGGATATTGCGAATTATTTTAATCAAATCAAATTCCCTTCGTTGTAAACAAATGCTTTTGATTAATGAGACGCGCGACAGAGCCTCGCAGCCGTTGTGATAAAACACCCGAGGAAAAGGCGAAATTAATGGTCATAAAATGAACTCTTGTATCCGTTAGATAAAGATACTGAATGCTTTGAATCTTAAGTGATTTTTCTTCTGCTATTTTGAATGATGATGGCTACGATCGCATCTGGTGACTGTGTACATTTATATCTTCAGAATTAGTCGGGAGTAATTTCGCGCGATTAGTACGTAACTTTCAGCTCGCTTCCAAAGATATTTAGATTGTCATGGCGTTGAATCATTAATAATAACGAGTTTTGATTTTCAGTGGACTAATATGCGTAGGGCGTCGGTAAAGGGTGCCGCGTCACGGCAGTCGTCAGCCCTTTGAATACCTTCCGAGTTTGTCGCCGATGCGGTCGTACTGGAATTTTATCTAGCTCTTTGTACTTTGCCCTTTTACAGCGAGAACTATTCGGTTAGTTCTGTCGGCGAACCGAACTATTCGTTTTGTTGGCTTTGATGTCACATTCACGTGGACGTCGCTGTACCCTGCGTACATACTACGTACAGGCTGTGGTTTTCAATTAAAATATTGTTTCAAAGAAAATCGCGAAGCGTAAATGTAGAAAATACAGGGTTCAAGTACCTATGCATCCAATTTAGGTATTTGAACTTTCCACTTGGTCAAGTAAAGCTTTTCTAAAATCTGTTTTCATACTTTACAGCCTTTGCTTATCTACCCTCGGTTTATATAGAAACCCAAAGTTCCCAAACTCGATATAAATGGGAAGTATAAACGGGGCTCGCGATGTCATAATGTAAGTTGCACCGTCAGCCTATATTAATCTGGATCCGGCGTCTGACAGCACAAGTCAAATTTCTCATCAAAAATAAGAATTAATGGCGAACGGCATTAATCATTAGCTCGCAAACGGCACGAGGTGTCTGTATCCCATTATTTTGCATTACTAATGATATGTACACAGCGATAAGGCAGCTTTTGGGAGGAAGAATCTTTAGTGTCACCGCCCTTGATTATTTGATGTCGCTTTAATCATTTTTATTTTTAACGCGTATGAACGTTATGTTACGCAGGTTTAGGTATCTGTAGAACACTATGAGTGACACACACTATTTGCTGAAGTTGCGTTTGTATTTAAACGAGAACAGAAGATTAATTGTTTGGATTAATTTAGAACACTCTATAATTGCGGTCAAATAAACTTAATCGTCGACGAAATATGTAAAAAGAAATTAGTTTCGACTAAAATACGTATTTAAAAAATTCGTTCTTATTCTAACTTGATATATTCTAACAGCTGGTTATGTTAATTGCGAATGTTATTTTATGCGGCGACGCGTGCCGGGCGTGGTGGAAAACATTCATTATTCCATCCTTCATTCGGGTGTCATTTCCACGGAGGGCGAATAAAAACACTGACTCCTAGCTCGGGACTAGCTGAATAGTAAATTAGATTTTACTTCGTTTTTTCTCAAACGATTCCTTTTGATTCTTGCAGTTGATATAAGTGTAAAAGTGTTACAACACCTAATAAATCTATGCAATCAATAGCTATTATTAGTGACAAATAACGTGCTTCGTTAGAGAAAACAGAGGCAAATTAAATACACATAGTATCTAGCGAAGTGTGACACGACGACAGACTCGATGATCAATTAGCCGCCTTCACTCAATAATTTTTAATAACTTTGTTAGACTAATCACTTCCTCACCAAAAGGCGTGACCGTTCTATTTCTAGTACCAACGCTGCCATTGACAGAAGATGTCACTTTTCCTTTAATTACGCAGCGGCCTCATTTCTTCGCGCCCTATTAGTACACATCAATCAATGTTGCCAATACCTATTTTTTACCCTGCGACTCGAGTGTTTTTTCCCTTGGCCCGTTTTTGTTTACGGAGATTTTTTAAGTGGGGAATAATTTGATGAGGTCCGCCACCCGACTGTGTTGCGATGCGAGCGATGCTCATTTGTCATCGTCTTGTCATTTCTGCGTTTCTTTCGAGCAGTTGAATCACTAAAGTAATTATGTAAGTTTTTAGTTGATTTTTTCCATTTGGAACACTCGTGCAGCTTTTATATCGATCCACTGATTCTCAGTTTATTGATCGAACTAAAAATGAAAGTCCTGAGAGCTGTTTGTAATTATAAGTCTGTTTTTTGTACTTTGTATCGCAAACATGACATCGTGTAAATCGATTTTCAATTGTCAATAAAAAGATTTATAGATGGAGGTAGCGAGTCCCCTCCATTTTTTCTGTAATTAACACGTTTAACAAATGAAGATCGCTCACCACAGAAACTATGAATATGAAATCAGCGTGTCATGCTAATACCCGACATCGATGGGGTTAAATCAAATATGTGAATCCACAGATCAAAAGAATTCATTACAGTGTGTAAATCACAATTTGCATGTGGCGCAGAGCAACCATGAATATGCATCCGGGACGCCTGAGTTTGAACATTCTGTGCTGCGTTCAAACACTCACATAAAACTGCGAACGAATGTTACCAAACAAAATGCTTTTTCCTATCGTTTATATTAACGGGTGTTGAATTTCGATACCAAACCTCTCTTCGCTGAAGTATTTGTGACACACAAAACTGCAACAAACTACAATGTTTTAACTAACGCTATCACTCGAAACGTTTAGAATTTAAAACTGCATGTTTATTATTGTTTGTAACACATTTTAATGGTGAATCCTGCGAATTTCAGTTTAGGATCTGAATTTATGAAGTTAAAAATTGTATATGACAACACGGCCTTAAAGTGGACATAAGAGAATGATCTACTTTGCGGTTCTAGTAGAGTCGTTTCGCAAGTCGAGTGGTTGGTGTGATCGCACTCTCGTTACCCAGCAATGCTGACTGGACATCAAACCGGACACTTGCCATTTCGTTCGCTTCCTGACCTTTTCCCGTTTTGTTATGCAAATCCCAGTTCCCGGGGGAATTATACGACGCGAATAAAAAGTATTCCAGTGTTTATTCGCTGACTTCGCGTCGAGTGCGAGTCGAGTGTGAGTGCGCATAAATCGGGAAAAACCGCGTTATTCCCATGTAAACATTTGTTAGCTGCCGTATGAATTATTCTAATTCTGTGTTTTATTTTCCGATTTATTGTGCTGTGTTTTATTGTTGTTATGGTAGTGACAGTGAAAATTGACATTTTCTTTTATTCAGACAGTAGAACAATATTTTTTTCCTATCAGTACGAAATGTTGGTTCCGATACTATTTCATATTTTAAAAGGTTCGATAAAACATTATGACAAGTCTTAACTAATTGCATGCCACCGGCCTTTTCATAAATTTATAAAATGACACCGTAAATTATCTTTTAATAAACGATGACAAAATAAAATAGAAAAACAAGTATATAATTACGTCGATACATATACATATATCATACAAATTATTCGACTTCATGAATATTTATCGTATTTTATGTTTATAAACCTCCTTGTATTGTATTTGTCATAAATAATTGACAACAAGCTGGGGGTCATCAAACGTTAACCATCGCATGGCTAAATAACAGCTCAACCCTACGCCACAAATCAAATGTTTTGATAGCACCGGTATTAACGAGACAATTTGATTGCGGACATATCCGAGCCAAATTGCTTCTAAATTATATTTTCTGTTTACTTTCTGCCAAACTCCCTGTTTCGATATGTGACGTATGTGTGCACAACAGATGCCTGTTTGTTTCTGTTGCGTTCATTAACCAATTTGTTTACACTCTTTTTAAATGTTCGATGAACACGTTTTGTTATGTATTTGTTTAACGAATATAGCTTTCATTTTCAAATATGAATATAAATCCAATATTTTATGTTTTAATCAGCATCTGTTCCATTTTTTCGCTTAAACAAAAAGTCGGGAAGCTAATGATTTATGATAATATCTAAGACCTAATCCGTTAAGGTAGCTCTTATCTGATAATCAGGCTGTCATGCTCATTAAGTTGAACAATTCCGCTTGTTAAGTTAATTATTATTTAATTATTTTTCGTAATTAGATGTCGCGTAATTGCCATAACAGACTGTCAGTCACGTACTACTCCCACACTTAAGAACCTTCGGTTTCATTTAGCGAAAGTAAGATACTTATCATGGTACTGATTTTATCTAAACCAGTGAGTGAATTCTTAAACGTTAACCGTTTTTCGTATGCTAATCTATTCGTTAGTCCATGATCTTCTATGTTCACTTGTGTTTTTATGTGTAACGAATTTAATAATATTACCAGACAGCTCCATTTAATATGATAATTATTATCATATTCTGATGCACAAAAAACCTAAATAGTATTTTTCTTAATCACTCATTGATTATAGAGTCAGAAATTACTTATCTATGATCTAACTTTAAATAATCAAATTAATACATTATTGTATTAACTTTATGTACGTTTATCTTTATAAAGTTGTTATTTTTATCAATAGAGTGGACAAAACTATGATGGATGCAGCACAATGTCCAACTGTGGTTCGAGATAAATCGACACAGATACTGCGTTTGTCCCACAGATAACATCTGTAAAGAGACAGGAGTTTTATCTCAAGATATTGTTTATCTATCATGTCCAACTCACGAATCTAGTTTTATTTTAATTATAACTTCCTGTTCATATTCGTTTGTGTATAAAGATAAGTTGCGTTCGAATTCATAAAATTCTATATTATCACCGCAGAAAATAAAAGGTGCACGTCGATACACCATTATCGTCTCGTTCGAAACATGTTGCGGTCAACGCGAGCGATCACTTCGATCACAATCATTACCCATGCGTCGGTTCTGGCCCGTGCAGCCGCTACAAACGATGCACAATTTCAACCGTCTACTCAAAGAAACTCATGTGGATCGACGAGTTAGTATTCAAGCGGCTAGAAGATACAAATATCTTTGTCGCTTTACATTATCCAAGGAATTGAATTGGAAGTGTGCCGATGGATGTGAATTTTCTGCGGTCGCTCCATATGCATGTGCATTGAAGCCATATTTATGCAATCGGTGGTTACTGAATTGTTCGGCTAGGATTACAACACATTTTTAAACGATGTAACGGATACGTTTTTATGCAAAGGCTTATGTGCTTATTTCATTTTGTTTATTTTGAAGGGAAATTGTTTCATGCAAGTATAGTCGTTGCGTATAAACGTTGATATAACGTTCACACCACTTGATTATATTTATTAAATATAAACACGAAGTAAACTCAATCTTCATCTAAAACTAACTTAAGAAAAAACTGACAAAAAACAGCCAAACGTAAAGGGCAATTCTAACAAATTTCCCTAATAATTGTACAATGAAATTCAACATTATCAAAACGCATTCCCATTACAGATAATGGTAATGGCCCCTAAAAACTGGGGGTCTACGAATCGTAGGAGCAATTTTGCATAATTATCCAACATTGCGCCCGGAGAGGCGACGCGGTGGCGCTTAAATCCTAATAACATCGGACCCGATCAGAATCTCGTTACGCTACGGTAATCTACTACGAACAAATACGTTGCTGTTTCAATACGTACTTTGTGCAGTTTTATTATTTTCTTCATTAAAGCCTCGACGAAATAAACAGCTTTTTAGCTATACGTGATCAAAAGCTATGCATCTGCTTGAATGCTTGTTAAGCAGTTCATAGCCATAAATACCTACTTGACCTCTCCTATATATACTCACGACTTCATTTACCCATTGAATGTGTTTTCAGGACTTATTTTGAAAAAGGTACTTTTATATCAAAGTTACGACAACATCACGTTTTTACGACGCATCTGATCACATCCCTTACTGCACATAACTCTAAAAACATCTTAAAAAACCGTCCATCTTCACAGCTTTTCCAACGACAACTTAAATCTCCTCACGTACTTGTAATATCGTAATGAGCTCCTAAGCTCTGAAAGACATATTTTATTTTCCACCAAAAACATTTTATATTTCATTTCACGTTTCATAAGCGGAATTTGCATGTCCCTTCTTGTATTTGGCGAGCGTAATGCCCCGGTCGCTTAGTGCACTTTTATTACGGTATTAAATGATGTAATTTTTTTCATATTATATTATTCAAATTTAAATAACTGTCTCCGGTTTCCCCCGTGGAGGTCCCACTGTCTCTACTGTTTCTTTTCGACGCCCCCGAATTTGGTTATTTTGGTTGGATATTTCCGCAACGGAATATAAGATGCGTGGAGACGCTGTGTTGCTAAAAAAAGTATTCATTTTACAGAATTAAGATAAGAGGAAAACACAAAAAGAATTGCGTGTGACTAGTAGACACTTCGTTTTACATATGCAGATTTTACATTTTGTAGATTTTTTATCACATTTTGTAGCTGTTTTACACGTTGTAGATTTTTTATAAATATGAAATAGATCAAAGAAATTAGATTGAAAACAAACAAGGAGGTGTACAAGGGAAATCAAATATGAATAAATGCCCTGGCGATTATTATAAAAGAAATAAAAATATAAAAAGAAAAAAAATTTGATTGTCGAGTTCGTTCGGTGTCTCCACGGTTTCTTGGTTAGAAAATTGGAGAAGTTGTAAGGCCGCAATTTTTACAAATGACGTCGTGACGTTTATGCGTAGGGAGCGCCGCCCGGCGACAAGTCATCATGTTACTTTCTTTCCTATTATTTTGCATTAGCCCGCCCTAAATGTTTGTACCTACAATCATATTGATTAGGCAAATTATCCTTTTATTTTTTTAGTCTTCTGCTTACTTTAGGCAATTTTCTTAATAGGTTTTAGGTTTCCTTATGTTCGGAAAAACAACTAGTTTGGTAATAATTAAAGTCATAAATAAGGAGTCACTTTTTTGAGTGTCTTTTAGCTATAAATAACTTTCATATAAGTAAACAGCGCATTGTACATTTGCTACACAACATTTTAAGTCCTTGTTACATCACTACATGCCTCCTGCAACATATCCTTAAATTGATGCACCGTGTTATTACTCGCCAATATTGCCTTTACATCATTTCAAAAGCACAACATTAGGTTATCTGCATATGCTTGGAACTTTTTACTCATAACAAAAGCCCCTTTGCTACTTGTATTTTCTTTATAATTTATTCCATTTCTCCCCCACACATTGGCATCGGTCGCTGATATTTTTTATTCGATTAGTAAACCCCTAAGGTGTTTTTAGCCTTTTTTCGCTCGATTTTCTTCGAAGCTTTGTTGACTGTTTGGAGGGTTACAATGCTCATTTCTTTTGGATGAACAAGCTTATTTATACTTTTACTTATAAACCGTTTGTTCAAGGGACTGTTTCCATTTTTTTATTGTTTGATTGAAATTATTTTTAAATATAGGTATGCTTTGTAGCTTAGTTTCTTAACTGATAGAAGAAAACAGATTTTTTTAAAAATGAAATATGCACTAACCATTTAACATAAAACAATAGACATTAAATATCGGTATCTTGAAACCGCGGTACTTACACACTCGATTTGTGTTGCGGAGCAGAGCGAGGGAGGATGAGACGAAACTTTTTGATGGATCGGACGGAGTTTGTTTTGCATGTGAGTGATATGTCTGAAATAATAAATGTTGAGGCGTCGACGCTTCCCCAACCTCCCCTCACTGGGGTGAGCTAAAACGATTTTTGATTTGGGTGTCAAGCAAATGTTTTACGCAGTGACGCTCCGACAGGATTTGATTTTCTTAATCGATTCTTGAGAATGCAAATTCGGGGTTCGTTTGCTAGTCTTAATTATGTATATAGTTAAACGGATCTTGTGTTTCTACGGCTTCAATCAACATTGCAGTTTTAGTACGGAATTCGGTTATGTAAATTGACAGCGCTATTACCGAAAGCTTTGTTTAATACTTGCGCTAATCAGATTATGCATACAAGAACGGTTCGGAACGGTCGGTAGTGCGGCATTAGGTTATGTGAACGGTCCAGTATTAACTAATCAACGTGCGTTGGCTTTGGTGGTAGATTGCAACGCATTGTCCGCGCTCGTGGCCCCGGAATATCTGTTTAGGCCACTACCCATTCTGTAATGGCAATGGTTAACGTTAACTATGTTAACCTTCCTATGACTTCATTACGTGGTTTTTATGCTAATAAGAGTGCATTACATGAACGTTGTTGAAATACTTCAGTGGATTTAATATATCACAACAAAAAGCACTTTTCCGCTCAATAAATCTCGATTTTCTTTTCCTGTTCTATTTGTCAAAAAATATTATTCACACCTCTCCATTGTTTTTCATTTTGTAATTTCCGCGGTGTACGCAACGATTCGTCGCCAATTTGCGTTTTGACAAGAGAATGAATAATATTATTTCGCTAGCAGACTGATGATGGCTGCTGCCGACAGATGGGGTGTTTGTTAATTTATCTACATCGGAATGTAACGTTAGAACTGCATTTTGTAGTTAATGAAAATTGTTTATTTGCGAAATCGTTTAGTGAAAATGGTAATGGACCTAGAGCTGGAATAGAGTTTGCTAGACATAGATTTAATTGATTTTACTTAATTATGGATAGTAGAATAATTAGTTGTTGTTATTCTGGACCAACCCTGATTTTGATTTCAAAGGATTGGGAAGTCAGAAATCTATTGAATAAAGCGAACACTAGTCATAAAATTAATTAAACAATAGGATAAAAATCTAAGCAAATTGGCAGTCATTAATATTAGAACTATTTAGATAAAATGTATCTAAGTGGATTTAGCTAGTTTGTATGAGACTAATGAAAAAAATATAATGAAGTTGAAAGTTAGGAAAACACAAAAGGATAAAGGAAAATTTGTGCTCAAAATAGTTAAACAAACGTTTTAAAAACTAAATAGATAGATAGTCAAAATAATCTCAAGCTATCCCCGTAACCAAACATTTGAAAATAAGCCATATCTGTTTTAATTTAAGTGTGAGCTAACATCATCAATCAAACCAACACTTTTGTAAAGATAAAAATAAAATAGAGGAAGTGGAAATAATTTATTATTTTATTGATTTGAGCTGTTATCTTTTGTCCGATCGAGTGGCGATGAGTCGATCATTCCTTTTTGATTCGTTAGGGTTCTGAGCATCCTTGTTAAGAGCCTTTAATTGACAAAAAATATTTATCATGTGTGATGTTTGGAAAAATGCAAAGAAAAAAACGTTCTTTTGCAATTTACGGCTGATTAGTTATTCGTAAAGATACAATCAAATAAATGATAAATATGAAGTACTTCCTGCTTATATTCTAGTTGAATGTTTAGCTTTTTATTCTGTTTGAATAATAACTTTTATCTGTGATGATTACTACGCTATGCATACATTTGTAGAAGGGTACTTTAAAATTTTGTACAATTTTATGTAATAAAAACTCGATCAAAAGATTTGAACGGTCTGAAGAATTATTTACATATTAATGGTGAGGGAAATGAAAAATATATTAAATTCAAACGAAGCTCCGTGACTCGTCAGTTAAGTACCAAACGACTCCATTTGGAGGGTTAACACAGAGTAGTAAAAGGGACAGAGATATTCATCCGTTTTTTTTAAAGAATACACTTTTCTTCTTATTTTACTTTTTTTTATTAAACATTTTCAATAATCAATTTTTGTAGCACTTCAAAATCATAATAAAAAAAATCACATAAACCATTACAGGCGCTTATAAAAATTAAATTTGAGTGCACCGCGCACCGTTTCTATTAGTTGTTTCAGATAGAGAAGAGCCGGCATGAAACTCCATGGTTACACTTTTAAAATCAATATCTTAGACTATTACAGTATACAGTAATGATTTAGGGTAGTTACGAGAGAATAATGACATGTTAAGAAAAAGACAAACAAAAAAAGAAAAATAGTTCACAAATTAATTAAGTATTTATATACATAGTTAGCAAACAACTATGTAAGAAAGCTTGCATTAAGCAAGTCAACAAAGTTCTCACACTTACAAAAGAAAGAAGGAAGCTAAACTTAACGAACTGAGATTATTACTTATTGAAAGAAGACATAAGTAAATACGGACGATTTCATCGTTTTGATAGATAACTTTTATCTGAGATATAAATTTGGTGGTTCTACATATTTTCTATACAAAAGCTGTCAAACTGCCACAAGACCTATTCATTCCTCAGATAAAATCTGACGATAGAAACATTGGCCCTAAATAAAATAATGTAGTTCTAATAAACAAAGCCCAGAAAATGTGTTAAATCTAAAATTAACTGCAGAATTTTTATATTTTGACTATCTAATCAATGTGTCTCATCCTAAAACAGGTATAATACATAATTCGTGTACAATAGAACTTCACTTGTTACGAGCTCCAGTTCTAACTTTGGGTTTACCACTATGTAGCTACAAAAGGCAGTGGAAAAAAAAATACCTACACTTATGTCAACGACAAGTTAAAAGGTCGCCTAATGGTGCTTCCACACTGCTGTTAAAAATGTTTACAAACATTTTCTAACACTAACAAATGTTAGGAAAAGATAAAAATATCAGATAATAATAAATCTAAACTATCTAATTAGAAATATTTTTTTAATAGATTTTTTGCAGATATTTTTTATTCATGTTTGTTTAGAAAATGTTTACTAATGTTTGTAAACATTTTTAACAGCGGTGTGGGAGCACCTTAAAGTAGGAAAAGTTGAACAAAGAAAAGTATTTTAATATAACCTTAATCATTAAAAACATGCATGAAACCAACTCCATCGTTCTACTTTCTAGTTCAAAACGCAATTCCTTGCGCTCTCTGTTTTGTCACAGCTCTGTAATCCGCAAAAGGGTTCCGCGAAGGCTTAAAACAGCCACTTATTATGTATGTTACATTTCACTTTCAGACGTCATTTATATTCAAATGCTCAAAAGGCATTACTGGGCAAAAATTGTAGTACTAACCCCTTTGAAACAAAAACTTGGTTTCCAGAAAAAATACTTTTCTGTAACTATTATTTTAACTTTATTTCTGAGAACGTTTTTTGGCATTCTCCTAGCATCGTACTACTTTTTCAGATGTGCTAAAAAACGTTGTTTCGCTTCAACGAATGACACCCGTTAGGTACATGACTGTCGAATGACTTGAAAGAAATACTAACAACAGTTATTAAAACACAAAAATCTATCATAAAAAACTTTGAAACAGATGGATCAAACAAAAATCAAAAAGTTAATAAGTAAATATTAATAAAAATAGAATTGGAACGGAAGCATCAAAAGTCCAATAATTCACAATCAAAAAGGACCTACAGAATTAGGGTAGCGGCACGAGAGATCGGCATACAAAATGATTACATACACCGTCTTCATCCGTTCACAAAGAAGCGCAGCGGGGTTCTATAATATTATACTTCTGCCTTTGTAGTAGCTCCACAACTCAGTGGGAAGTATGCTTTATGGTTTCAAATGATAAAATTGTTTGTAAGTAGCTTTGTTGGGATTCATTTTGCGTGGTAGCGTGACCGATTCCTGACAGTTCAACATCTGATTTCGTTAACGAGGTATTGCCTGTTACTGATATACGTTTTTAATTGTATCATTTGATTGTTGTAGATTGCGTGACGAACGAGGCGACATGGAACGAGTTATGGCGATGGATAAGGCTCGGGAGGGTTCACATAACGGTAATATACATAATAATAGTCATGAGATTATCATAGTCCCGTTTAGTTCTCCGTCATTCTATGACATTAATGTTCTAAAGTAATAGACGCGCTGTTGAGAACAAAGACGCAGGCGCCAACTGCATTCGTATTTTGATTTTCGATTCGTAACCATCGAAGAAAAACGCGTTTTGGGATATAGCCGTTTCTAGGTATTTTGGCTGTTATATTTCATACAATAATGTGTCTTGTAATTTCATTTAAATGTGACTTTTAAATATACAGGGTGTAAACGAAATCGTGTAATTCCTTCAAACAACATGATCTATTAATAGTAGGATAGATTAACCTATAGATTAACCCCCGCACGGGATTTAGATTGCACGGGACTTTTATTTTTCTCAAATAAATATTTTATAAAAAAAAACTATGCCATGCATAAATTAATGAAGGCACGGCGACACAGCTGACGGGCACGACTAGCGCGATATAGCTCCACGCAGTCAGTTAACTTGGTACGCTAAAATTACTCAGACACAGAATACCATGTTTCATTTTTTGAAAACTTTTTTTTGTTCATTCTGAAAAAAACCTATGCAGGGTCAATCGGTGTCACCGGTAGATCACGCGGTTTGAAGGGTACACGAATTCGTTGACATCCTGTATGTTTTTTTGTACAAAAATAACAGCCAAAATACCTTAAAATGGCAATATCTCAAAACGCGTTTTTCGTCGATGGTCGCTTTCTGCTTAACTACGTTCAACTATCTGTAAGTTATAATTGTTATTTTTTATCAATTGTTTGGAGATCATAACATTTGTTCTGCTCAGCGAGCGGTTGTTAAAGACATTTAACTTAGGCTAGTGTTCACCAAGATTATGTAATTCTTTGGTTAAACAAACGTTTATTTAAAATTCTAGTACATTTTTCGAGTAAACAGTTGTTTTACCAGAGAATCATCCCCTTATTCACAAAAATGTAATTTTTAAACACTGATTAAATTATAACTGTCCTTGTCATTTGTATGCCAATGAATAGAGATGGCAATAGACTTAAGACCCATTTTAGTTAAACAACCTTTAACCATAATTTATGAATGTTGGTGAACTCCATCCATAGTCGATAGTCGGTCTAAGAACAAATTGCATCAATTAAAATTTATAAATTAATGGAAGTAAAGCACTGCTCGTACAGATTGCGAATTGGTGCAAAACTTTCTAATTAGTTTTCACTAACAGTCGTATAATTAAATCGAAATAATTAGAGCTCTGATTGGATACTGTCAGCTTTCACTGGCACAGCAAATAACATTAACAAACCTGACCACGACTATTCTGTTTTAAAATTAATTAATTCCGTTTGGAAAACCGCATTTTCGATTTTTTTTACTATCCCCTACAGGGAAAAATCGTATTGCATAATCCTTATTAATATTGCAAATGCGATAGTAACTCTGTCTGTCTGTCACGACAAAACTACAGAACCGATTTTGATGGGTACAGATATAGTCTGGAACCCGGAGAAGGAGGTAGGCTACTTTTACCCCGAAAACGCGGAATACGCGATAACGGGGTGTCCTGCGTAAGCGACAAACGCGATGCTGCGAATGCGAAGAACGCGATCAAAACATTGGCATTCTCTGCTGGCGGCCTATGTAGCAGTCTGCGGCGAGACGCGACGTTACGTCATTTCATCGCGTCCTGTCGCCTGGCGTCGCATCGCGTAGCGTTTGTCGCTTACGCAGGTCACCCCGTAAACGACATCCACGCGGGTGAAGCCGCGAGCAACCCGTAGTATATAATTGATAGCAGTACCTAGTACTCGTGACGAGACAAATGGCACGAATTTTGTCAATTAGCTCATAAACAATTTTCCAAAATGCATTATTCTAATTCAAGTCTTATCATTGTACTGCCTGCAGCATAGCTAACTTTACAATCTAACAGGCTCTTCCCCAGGCCACAGTCCGGTGCTGAACCTATCAAAATCCGGGTCTGGTGGGGACCGGGATCGATCGGAGCGGAGTGACCGCGACCGCGGTGACCGGGGCGAAGGCTCCGCGAGTGGGCGAAGTTCCGCGGCCTCTCGCCGGAGCCCCCAGCCACCCCGGCTGCCCTCTGCCGCCACCGCAGCAGCTAGTCCAAGGTCACACTCCGATGAAAGCGACGCACAGTTATCAGATCAGGAGGATCATAATGTGAAGGACGAGGATGACGGTAAGTCGCCATTTTTTACATTTTGATATTCGGATGATAGGAGAACTGAGTAATACTACTTCAATCAGAATATGATAGGAATTTCTATGACCATTGACACAGAGAAGCACATAACTAATACAAGTATAGAATATTGTTATATTCTTCGTCTTTGTTATATATCCCCTAGGTAGTAAATGAAGAGAAGCAATTTACTTTCTTGTACAGAATATAATAATCGCAATTTCACAGCGATGAATATCTGTTTAATTTCATATAAATTAGATGTATCGATAAATGAGTCGATCTTTCCGCTGTAATCACGGCGAGGCTGTAGGCATGACAAGAAAGTGTCCGTGTTACATTAACACGGCCAGGGTATCACCCGCTCAATATACTTGGCATGTAATGCACGGCGAAATTACCCAGTAATAGCCCTGGAACCTTCAGCATTCATAGTTCGGAAATTATCAGCCATAAAACCACGGTTCCTTTTATTCTAGACTGGAAATACTTGTGTAAAATAGCTTCTCGACGATACATTGTATGTACGGACCGATGTTAATTATTTTACAGTCGAACACGTTAAATTGGTCTTAAGTACACTATATAAATTAATCACATAAAATAGATACAATTCTGCTGGTAAATCCACATTGCTGCAAAGATATAATAATATAGAATCAATAGATACTGCTGCGCCAGCGCATCCTGGCGGACGATTAGCAAATGATCATGCGCTTGCGTTCCCATACGTTTTCCCATCTTGATCCCTAGACACCGCACGTTTGCTTGTAATGGTCCTATATAATAAAATCTTATTACGAGTATCGCTCGCAATTGCCCCCAATGATGTATGAATAACGCTTAAAAGGACCCAATTCAATTTTACACGTGAGTGCGAGACCTTTTGTTGTTTATGCCTTTATTTTAAAATGAGTTGTTTCATGTAATAATACCTTAAGATAAAAGCTAATAGAAGTATCCCGGTAATAACATAGAAACAATAATAACTTGGAAAATTCAAAAAGAAAACTAACAATCATACCGTTGAACATGTCTCATCCTGTTTAAGTAATAATATTTAATCACGAGAAAGGCCTATGTTTAGTTAACCACTATATATATCATGAACTATTAACACCATTAAACTCAAATGATGGATGGTATGACAATTTCTCCGACGACACGTATTAGGTTCGTTTTATTCTCAGCTTTTTATCCATGAGTTTATTGCCGTACTAAATATTTTAATCAATTTAGTTTCTTCCTCTGGATCATCAATCAAGCGAAAACTAGTTATTAGGCCGACGTCACTAAGTTATAAACGCAATTACAGCCATTTGAAAATAGAATGGGAAAATCATAAAATCAGTGCTAGTGGTATGGTGAAGAGAATCATAACGGTTATTACATTGGAAGCGCATTTAGATCGAAAGATAACATTTAAAACTTTTATTGCTTCTTCATAAAATAAACAATAAAGAAATTCCTCTAACTATGAGAATGCAATTTAATTATTGAACATTTTCTATTGCTTAGATATAGCGTGCACACTGCGGTAACCGCCGCGACGGTGCCAATCAAAACATTGATCCACAAATGTAAATACTTGGTCCATACAATAGCTAAATTAAGTGAAACAATAAGGATTGTGTATTGGTTATTGCAAGCTGCACACAAAATGCTCAGAGAGCGTGGGAACGGATAACTAGCTACGATTTATAGGAAACACTCGCCCGGCCGCGGAATTACGGGATGAGCCCCGGGAAATTTGTGCAAACAAAAGATTCAATGAGAAAATCGATACCTGAAATCAGTTTGGCTCACAGAGTTTGGTATTTTGCATTTAATTGTGTCGTAATCGTTATTATTCATAGTTTATTTACAATTAATTCTGTCGATACATAATTCATGCTCGTCACGATCGCCCCGGTCTGATTATAAAAATGCTTTTTATATAAGCTCGTGTCATTCAACTTTGATCTTTGTTAATCTGAACTTACCTTTTCCTTTCAATCACCGTTCTCATCTCGGATCTAATTTTGTTTTATATCCGTGAAGTCTTTTACTCAGTCGCACGGGTTGATTGATTCTGCGTCCTTAGCATTAGTTATAGAGTTTAGGTTCGTTTGTTTAAATATCTTAGGATTCTGTTAATTGGCCTTATTAGGAAGATGGTGTTGTGACAACCCGAGAGTGCTATCGTGCGCATCGACAATGACGAAACGATGTTGTCTTCATTATTTGATGAGCGGTCACTATCTTGTCAGTTAAATTAAATGTATCGATAGATTATTTTGGACCGTGAGAGACGGCCATCGAAACACTTTTTTTTATGTGTGAGGTCCGTTATTGACACAAGACGCACATTATTGTAATTATCTCGTCATTTTAACATAATAAATACCTATTATGTTTCATCACGTTCTCTGGACTGAGTGAAGTCGAGGTACACTTTAGTAGGTGAATACCGCCATAAAATTTAAAGGTGCCTTTGACATCAGATTTTCCAAATTAATGTCTTTGTCTGAAATGCCAGGCGAGTAATTATGGAATAAAATCGATATAATATTCGAATAGCTGGGCCGTCCTCGTAGCGAATAACTTGCGGCATAGTGCAGCGGGGCATATAAATCGGTTAGAGACAGCCCATTCGGTGTCGAATGGCTTTGTGGTATCCCTATTCTGTGAACATGAAGACGAACAATCAGAAAATTCCTTTTCGAAATCAGTACCTACACTATTATGTATAACTCACTAAGTATTATTTAGTAAACTCACCTGAGTTTGGAAGCATTTTTAAACTTTTATCGTAAAATTTATCTAAATAATTTTGAAACAACCAGTGTTTTTATATCCAAGGGTTAACCCCTAGTTGACTTGTCCTTTCTTGACAGTTGATTTGTGTGTGACACGTAGTATTTACGATCGTATACGTTGCGTCATTCGAAATGTATTTCCGAATAAGCAGGCTATGCTCGGCGGACTCCATCAAAGCCCTGCGCCGATGATCACCACGCGATATCGATGTTCATCGCAACAATAATTGCGAACCGAATGATACATGCACGCGATTCTCGAATATCCTCGTTTGTCGGTATTGCAAGGTTTTTTTGTTCCATACACTACCCATTTATGACTTCTTATGAAGCTGTTATTGAAATTAATAATCATTTATTATAGTCACATGAACCTTTACTCTCAGTTCCACTACCTTAATCTTAAATGAATACTCGATATGTTAATTTTGGGTTGAGTCAAACGTTTTTTCCCTGTCTCGCCACAAATGGGCAGAAGTCAACGTTAATATTTATAAACCTTCCTATCTTATTTAGAAGCTAAATTGCTGTTTGACGGCTTCTAACTATTAATTATGAAAAATGCTAGTCTTCACGTAAGTAGGTGTACCCAGATACCCACCCGTCTTAAGCTTTGATTATAATATTTATTCGATAGAAGTCATCATCATCTGCCTAGCCTTTTCCCAACTGTGTTGGGGTCAGCTTCCAGTCGAACCAGATGCAGCTGAATATCAGTATTTTACATGGAGCGACTGCCTATCAGACCTCCACAACCCAGTAACTGGGTAATACGATACTCTTGGTAAGACTGATTGTCAGACTTTCTGGCTTCTGACCAACAGTAACGACTGTCAAAGATCTACAAATGACAGCCGGGACCAACGGCTTTACGTGCTTTCCGAGGCACGGAGGAAACTCGCTATGGTAAATGGTCACCCATCCACAGACCAACCTCGGCAAGCGTGGCTTAACCCGGAAGATCGGTCTATGCGGCTGTAATTATTTAGCCACGAGCTCCTCCTTATTCGATAGAAGTAAATTTCAAAATTGTTAAACCTAAAAATATCTTACTTATTATGTTTTTGCCCAAACATACTGATAATAATTTTATTTCCTTGAATGACACAAAATATTTTATCAACAGCTTCATTTTGTTTAGGTGGAGATCTGAGCGACGGTGAGCGCGAGCTTCCCGCATCAACGTCGCCGGCGCCGGTCAGCTACGCGGCTCAGACCAGCACGCCACCGAACGTGCCTGTGGACCCCACCGCCGACACGCTCGTGTCCTCCACCGAGACGCTGCTCAGAAACATACAGGGCCTGCTCAAGGTTGCAGCAGACAATGCCAGGCAGCAGGAGAGGCAGATCAGTTATGAGAAAGGTGCGTGCAGAGTTTTTTTTTAAATAGTTTTGAATAGTCATTCTTTACCTACCCTTCCTCCATGGTATAATAGTATGTTTCACGAGGTATTCTCTTCCTGTGACAGCTAGGTCACGTGATTGGCCCAAGACTACGTCATCTGCTCCGTGCTGCCACTATATTTAAATAAATTACCCGAGCAAAATGCATTTTTTCACTTACTTGCTTCCATACATAGGCAAGGTTCAAAAAGTCATTTTATACAGTTTACTTTTTTAACTGAATAGATGAATAACACGAAATAGCAATTAATTACGATAGTTAGCAATTTATTTTGTATTCATTATGAATTAAAAATCTCCTTAATGCCATTAAAAAAAAAACAATGTTAAAAACCGGCCAAGTGCGAGTCGGACTCGCGCACGAAGGGTTCCGTAGCATTATCTATGAAAACGGCAAAAAAAATCACGTTTGTTGTATGAGAGCCCCCTTAAATATTTATTTTATTCTGTTTTTTTAGTTTTTTTGTTGTAGCGGCAACAGAAATAGGTACATCATCTGTGAAAATTTCAACTGTCTAACTATCACGGTTCATGACATACAGCCTGGTGACAGACGGACGGACGGACAGCGCAGTCTTAGTAATAGGGTCCCGTTTTACCCTTTGGGTACAGAACCCTAAAAATGGCAGCACTGATTGTGACATTCATGACGTAATCTTGGGCCATCGCGGGAAGAGAATGTGGAATTATAATATCATGCCTTCCTCATAATAATTGTCAAAGAAGGTAGCATATACATAAACTGCCACCATCACCAATCCTCCTGCCGTGCCATCTCTCCGGCGAATATCCAATTTTAACATCATAAAGTTGGACTATCTCTTATGGACCTGGGCTCATGTTCTGCAGTGGATAATTTAATCAGAGGACTGTGACAAGAATTCCTATTGCAATTATTAGTGTCAATACCAGAATTCGTCAAAATTTGTTTCGTGTATCTACAGGGTGTAAACGAATTAGTGTAATTCCTTCAAACCACATGATCTATTAATGGTATAGATTAATCCCGCATGGAATTTAGATTGATTAAAATAGAAAAAACGTTTTTTTTACTCTTGTTTTTTTTAATTTGATAGAAAATTTCGATGCCATGCATAAATGAATGAAGGCACGGCGACACAGCTGACGGGCACGAGTAGCACGATATCGCTCCACGCAGTCAGTTAACTTGGGACGCTAAAATTACTCAGATACAGAAATCCATGAATAATTTTTTGTAATCTTTTTTTTGTTGAATCTGAGAAAAACCTATGCTGAGTCAATCAGTGTCACCAGTAGATCACGCGGTTTGAAGGAATTACACGAATTCGTTAACACCCTGTATAATGGTATGCTCAAAAAAGATTTTGATGTTTATATAGGTACACTCCGTAGCAATGAATCCCAGTCACCAACATAATCCTTAATATCTCGGACACTAAGAATGCTAGCTTATTCAAATAAAAAGTATTTTATAGACTATTTAAGAAGTTTTATTAATATTTGAGTAGTATTAAATGATGACCCGGATTCATTGCTCCCGAGTGTAGATGTTACATGAAAACATTTGTGAAGACGAGACATAATTTATCTTTACATGTCTTCCGTAAATGGTTTAATAAAAATTGCCGAGATATCGAATAATGTCCATATTATTAAATGACGAACATTGAAGAGTAGCAAATACGTAGGTGGGTCGAATTTCTCAGAAATATGAAGGCACCGTTTCAGAATTTACATATGAAATTATCATAGATTATAATACGGAGACACTGTAACATGCAGGAAGCCGTATCGATGTAAATGTTATAATCGATATTAGTCAAGATCTCGCGTGAATCGATTCTGCGTAATCTGACGTATAAGCAACATTGATTAGCCGCTGTTAGGATCTTAGATCACGTATTTTAACCTGTAAGTTCTACATTCTCGTATCGAGCGCGTATTAACGACACACGTTTCATTTGCATCGCATTATATGTTGTCTATTTATTGCGTTATTACGCGAAATTATTAAAATTAGAAAATAGTCGGTAAATAGCAGTTTTGTTATACATTATAGGTACTTGTATGATATGTGCGCCCAACACGTATGGAAACGCTCCGGGCTGCGTTTTATGATACTTGTATTTATGTGTTTGTGTCAATTAACTACGACATAAACATGCACTTTATTTATTGAGACCTACTGCCTTTAGTGCTTAAGAAATATTTTATTATATTTACTGGGCCGTTAAGTTTAAGTTTCGACGTACCTACGAAAAATTCTTTCGGCGTTGACACCTGTTGCCTTAGGCATTTAGAGGGTTTCTAATGTTCGTAATTACTGCAGGCGTATCTTCGATATTTGCTGCACATTTTTTAGAATATTTAAAACATGACCCAGATAATATATTAATGCAGTTAAATGTAGGGAATTAAGCGATAAAATGGATAAGTAAGAAGGCATTTCCCTTGGGGTGGAATAATGTTAAATTAGCAATATAAAATGTGTAAAATATAATAGATAGCTAATAACGGAGACAGGGCTATGTAGTGTGCGCGCACGGCGCATGTCGTGCCTTTTGCAAATAGCCGTAGTACAGATGCGCCTGAGTTATAGCCGGGCCCACTATCATTACACACGATTCCATTCGGACAGCATAATTGTTTAATTGATATTTCTGCGAGTTATTTATTCACGTCATTCCGTTTTCTCCATGAGAAATAATCCGTGCTTTATGGTATGAGAACGGCGGCGTAAAAATAATTTTGTTTCATTGTGAATAAACGCTTTACTAATAACGAGGCTTCAAAGCGTGCTTTTTTATGTTGTAGCTAAGAAAAATTTCAAAGAATTCGCTAGAATTTGCTTTCCATTTTTAGATATTTAAAATAAAAGTTTGTACAACATTATTCAATTTGCGTTTGCCCAAATGAAAAAGAAACAACAAAACGCAATTGTTATAAAAACCCATAAAAATACAGAGCTCGTGGAGAAGACTGGCGCAAGTCATCATCAAACTTGAATATCAATATTGCGCCTCCAGCCAATTGTATTAATAAACAAAACAAAATGAGAAATAATAATGCTATAGGCTAACAAAAGGTTCCATTTCTCCCCCTGGTATATAAGTAAATGTTAAACGAACACCTTACATCCATATATTCAAGGATCAAAATCGCACGTCAGCAAACCCAGTAATTTTGTTATTACGATAATAAAATTATTGTTGATGAAACATTTTTTCGAATCGATGTGTCTGGCGAACTTTACCGATGAAATTCTTTTTATATAAATTACGGCAATCGGCCGTTCGCTCCGCTCCGAGTGCTCCGACTCAATTGATAGGTGTTACTGGCAGAATCTGGCTTTAGTTGGCCTGTTTTGTTTCTTATGTACCATATGATTCTTTGTTTTAATCCTCTTTTAATGTTCTGTGAGGAGCAATCAGTATTATATGTTCATCTCTTGCGCGTTCTTCCAACTTAGTTTCGTATGAAGTCATAAATGTATCTATCTACCTGTACCTTTTCTTTATTTTTCGTTTACCCGGTATATGGCTAGCCACTATCCGCTTCGGTAAAAGGTCATGAGTTATTAACTAAAGAGAACCGAGCGCCAATTATAGCTATTCCTAGTAAAATCCCCGTGTGAAGATAGCTAGAATTTACAACTTCCTCACCGCACACTGGAAATAGAGGTGTGTTGTAAGGTTCCACAAAACCCAGGACGCTTGGTGGTGAGATCTATACGATCCGCCTGGCTAGCTACCACCCTCACATTAAAGTCGCCGGCGCCAAGCAGTTTTGGTTGACATACATGGAAAGACGGAACACAGTAAACACTGTGTTCCGTCTTGTGCATGTGAGAGCCAGAGGGGTATAGGGGAATCTCTCTATATTTCTGGATTCTATCTCTAACACTGTCTGTATATTAAAAATATCTGCTGTTCCCTACATTTTGACGAGTTATGCGATCATAAATGTAGGGAACGGCTGTTTTTTTTTCGCGATTTCATGTTAATCCCATAGTAAAAGTTGTTCATAGTGATGAGTACAATCTCCCATTTCGGTTTGTCGAGTGTTTACAATTTCAACCTGTATAGCTCTCTATATCTCTCTACCGGCTGATTTTATAATCACCATCCAAATTTTGTTTAGGCACTGAGTTTTAGAAACAGAAACGATTTAAAAAAAAACCTATTTCCTCTCACTCTGATGCATACCATTCCATACACTACCATAGGGCGAACGGGAGGGAATCGCGGCGCCCAATTTGTTCCACCACAGTCCAAGGCGGTTTAAATGGTAAGAGAGTCCCTTTCTCTGATTCTGTGCATGAGCGACAAGCATAGTCTTTAACGTTTGACTTAGTAACCACGCTAAATTGATCATTCTTCTAGGCAAATTATTTTATTATGAAAATTTTACCTATCTATTTATATCTAAATATGGAATCTTAGAATGATAGGTACCGAATGCCTTCTTTTTTTTTTCCGGGGTGTGTCCTCATTGATGCCCTTCGCCCGGGGAAGGCGAAGGGGTATGCCGGACTTTTACCAGCTAAAAACCCACGGAGTTCCTTCTCCTGACCCTTGGCCGGGGTCGCGAGATTCCTATGAATGCCTAGAAAATTTTTGGACGGTGATAAAAAAATCATGCTGTAGGTATATCTGCTTGGTTTTGTGTGCTCCATCTCAGATCATGTCTGCGTTTACCATCAGTTGCGACTAGGGTCCAAACCGACCAAGACAAATAATAAAAAAAAACTTTCTTAGTGACAGAAATAAATACCTCTAAATACAAAACCATGCATGCAACTGTTTACAAGTCCAAACACGCGAAGTAAAATAATTTTTAACCCACAAAGGAGGTGAAAGCCACCATAACTATCAACAACTAAGCAAACACAGTCGGCTAGGTCCCCTCGCAGTCACAAATGACAGATCACTATCTAGCACATTCGCTGACGATTTTTACACTAGTACAGAATGGAGCAGACAAATGTTTTGCATTCACTGCGTTATCTGATAACAGGCGAGGGGTAGCAAAGGACTGCGTGATAAACTGGTGTCGATTCGTACGTGTAAATAGAGTGCCAATGAATAGGAAATAGGTGTCATATTGTGGCCTTTTCTAGTGCGTTTTGTTGGGAGTTTGATATAAAAATGCTTGGAAAGAGGTGTTGAGGTGTGTTGGTGTTTTTTATGATGGGTTTTGAGATTGTAGATCTTTGTAAGGGTTCATAGAGTCTTAAGAATCAAATAATGTTGCATAGATATATTTACGGTATGTTCACTGATCACAGCTCTTATCGATGTCAATAAAACAGTAATGGACGGCAAAAAAGAACGTCTATTGAATCCAAAAATCTTCTGAAATTCATAAAGCACTAAAAGTTGTTTGATTAACCATTTGATTTCTCTAAAACGAATGGCGAATCAGAACAAAAACTTTCTTTCCGATCACATAAAACTCCTAAAGCGGTACATCAACGCATTCCTGATCAAAACTAAAAAACAAAACTCCTGTAACACGGTGAATCGGCCGATTGCGATCATTGCGACATAAATCTGCTTCGGCTACTCTTTTAAGCCTTTATCCCTGTTAATTCTTACTGCTTAGTTTATTTCTGTACCAAATGGTCCGATCTTGTTGCCTCGGTTTTGTTACGCTATTTTGTTTAACAACTATCAGTTTTTGTTAAGCTAAGTGCTGGTCAACGGACAAATGGCGCGCGCGCAGATAGCCCGTGAGCACTTTATGGCGCTTCGGTCAAGATTCGTATTTATTGGGTTTAAGAAAGCGTTTAATTTAAATATAGAATGTAATGTAAGACAAAGTGATAACTTCTTGTCAGTAAAGCTTACAGGTGTTGTTAAGGTATCCCAGTACTCCTAACGCCATCTATTTGAAAACTATGGAACTAACTATTTGTTTTTTTTAATAATGCAACATCATCTGCTCTATCTACAATTTACCAGTAGGTTAGGTATCTCATAAAAAACCGATAAACTTAATTAAAAGAATTTGAACTCAATAATTTCATTGATAGTTCATGGCCGCGGTCGTTCCTAGGTATGGCTAATCGCTGTTTTCATAGCCTCAAACACAAGAGTCCTTGTCACCTGTAATTTGTGTCGCAAATGACGTCACCAAACTGCAAATATGACTTGTTATAGGGAAACAGCCCATCAATAACGTAGTGAGCGATCGAACAAACATGGACTGGCCAATGATAAAAACTGATGAGCAAATAGACAGGACTTGTGTACTCAGCTAATGGATTCAATTGATATGAAAGCTTTTACAATGCTGACGACCCGACATTATCGGGGTGAAGCTAAATTACTGTTTTATGTGCGATTTTACATTTGTTGCTGATTGGCCAGATTTATGATTAAGCGTTGTTTTCTTCAATGTACATACTGAAATTACCGTCGGAATGTTAAATCAATCAAATCAAATCAATAGAATCTTCATCGAGTTTGTTTATAAGTAAGTTAAACACTGTTTCTACAAACGCAAGCTAAACCGCGGCATTTGCGAAAATTGCGACATCGTAACTTAAATTGATTTAACGTTGCCAGTTTGATTAAACATAACATTTAGATTCAACAACAAAGTCAGGATTAGTCAGTATAGGTGTTCATCACGAACGGCCGTCATAAGTTCATAACTCAGCTGTGAGCTAGCTCCCATCGCAGTACAAACAACCGCCCCCAGCGGCTTAACGAGCCACCGCGAGATGCGCATGCGCAGATACAAGCAACGACGCATTGTTGCCGCACCGCGCCAGCTTTCGCACCATTGTGCAACGCCGAGGTGTGCTGCAAAAATCGGTTAATGCAATCTTTGTTTGTTTACATCCACTTACCAAGCATTATAGAATATTCTTACTTAAATTCAAGAATCACTATTATGTCAGTTTGCATCACAACTTGTTAAACAACTAGGTAGTTATAACTCTAGCTATGTTTAAAGCCATTGTGGTTTTCGCTCGCTCGATGAACTAAGTAAACAATAAGTGACATTAAGTGCGGGATATTAAAATGCCATTCCTGCAATGTACCGATACGCGAGAGACACGGGCGGCCATATTGGATTACTTGCGCGTGTCGCTCCGGTTACATTGCGCACGCGACTCGACCACACGCGCGCCATCTAGCGGGACCCACTTTGAATATTGAATGTGGCTTACTGGATTACCTGGCATGTGCATATCTGTGAACTAGTGTGAACTCAATTGTTAGCTAGACACTAATTAGATTCTGATTAAAATCTGACAGAAAGTTATCACACTACAAAACGGTGTAGCTGTAGGGTAAAACCGGGATAGATGCCGCAGTGGGATAGATGCCTCGTTTTCAAAAAACCTAATTTCCCAAACTCGTGACTAAAAATTAATAGCTTAAATAAGAAGCGCAGGCGCCCCACACCTTAATCCCCCGCAGGCTGCGATGCATTACGAACAAATCTCGCTTGTAGGTACGTGTGATTATTTCCGCAGCGAACACGACGAATACTTCAAATTTTCAGAGGTTAGTATTTGCCGGTGTATAACTTTTTAAGTAGTTATAAATTCCATTGTATTTTTTATTGTGTCAATATACTGGTTCATTAAGTGCACACCTAGGTGTAAATAATCGCTCTTTTGTCTTTAGTTTATTTAAGAAATAAAAGGGCATCTATCCACATCGAAAAGGATAGTTGCCCCGATTTTTCGAGGTATAGGTGCCCTTAGAGGCATCTATCCCCTCATACACCTATACATATGTCAGAGTTTGTTTTAGAGTATGTCTTACGTGTATTTTTATTAATGTCTACTGATTGTAGGTGAACCATGCCACGGAAATACAAAAGAAAGGAGAGAGTGCGAGTTCGAGTATGTTCTTGGGCTACAGAACAATTAGATTTCGATTTTAATTAGAATTTCGAAAAAAAACAGATATTGCTGAAAGGAACAAAAAAAACAAATAAAAAGTCAAGAGATACAAGACTGAAACTACCAAAGAAAAAGGAGAACTTAAGAAAACAAACAAAGGAACCAAAGAAAAAGGACGAGAAAATAAAAAAAAATTGTGATGACCACGACGACTGGACTGATTTTTGTGATAAAGAAAATGATAATTATTTAAAAGTAAATGAAGGTCGAATCTCACAAAAACGACAAATTCACAAAAACAGTTCAAACAGCGAAGATTAAGAAAATCCATCCAATAACGACAATAAAGGAAAGAAAACTAAAGGTTTGCCTGTAAAGAAAACTAAGAGACATGAACCAGAAGACCCCAAAGATAAAGATGCACATGAATATAACGCTTTGAAAACTGTAAAAATAAAAAGTCAAAATCCGACTGGTTTAGTGTACTCGTATAATGTGCCAGAAGTGGCTACATGACACGTGCTAAACACTTTTTAGAAACTAAGTATTGCTCAAGATGTGGAAAACTGAAAGCACTTTCCAGCTCACAAAAATGTGGATCTTTATATTGAGTTATTTTTCTGAAAATTTTAAATAATTGTTTAAATAGATATGATTGTGCCACGTTAAAACTTTTTTTTTGACAAATTCTTAATTTTGTTATGGATACGAGTGTCATATTCGAATTATCTTCTAAAGATTACTAATAAAACATCGTAAAATTATGTATTTTACTTATTTTATTCGATAGGGCATCTATCCTACACTGCAGGCATCTATCCTTATTAGCATTTTCATGGTGGGGCATCTATCATTACAGGTAGGCATCTATCCTCAAATAAATTGTTCTGTAAAAAGTTAATTTCTGCAAAATCTGTTATTGCTAAGTCAACAAAAACAAGTCATAACGTAATATTAAAGATTAAACTAGCTATATTCATAGAGATATTTCATGGTAAATTTATATTTTTTAAATTAGAAAGCCATTTCAAAAAGTGCGGCATCTATCCCGGTTTTACCCTAGTAGCAGGCTCTAGACCACAACAATCAGTTAGAATCGGATCATTTAAAATTGTAGATATGTTTGAAGTAAGGTTTACATGTGCTCTAGGTAAGCACAATATTTGTAGCTACATATTAAAAACTTTCAACAAAGTAGCATTATCTTTTTTCTAATAAGTTTTAGGTAATGATCAAAAAAACTTACTTGTAACAGCAATGCAGGGGGCTAATAACGCCGGGTTTAGTAAAATATTCGTAATCATAACGGCAAGTAGACTGCAAATCCCGCCGCAACTGTCAACTATGCAACTGCCAAATGCAGTTTGAAGGCAATTACGATGTAGTCAGTGCAACAGTGTGACAATTGCTGACTGGATGTGCAGTCTTCTTGCAGTTATAATTTCGAATCTGAAACGAAATATGTTTCACCAAACGGGGAGTTATTAGCCGCTCGCAGCGTCTGTAGACAAATGGCAATCGACGATCGCCAGAGAACAGATACGTCAATGAAATGTATGGAAATGACATAACAGATCGCTTGACCAGTCGAAAGCTTATGTCAATCCAGTACATCTCATTGTCGTTTCTATTCTGTAGCGATCATCGATTGCCATTTTTGTCTACAGACGCTGTTCGATTATCTGTACCTTTAGTACGAGTCTGCAAAATCGAAAACGGCAACAATTTTCGTAAGCACGCTAAACTCCGTCTCTTTTACGCACCCGCATCAAAAAGAGACAAATACACACATCAAAAGTGTCTAGGGATCAACATATATTTTTGCAATAACTTTTCTCCTGATTGATATTAATTAAAATTTTCTTTAAGGATTCATCAAATAAAGTGTTTTCGTTTGTCACAGTAACGATAAACCAAGTCACCTTTGCATTAATAAAGAAATTTGCCATTTTCCTAATAAAGGGATTTTTGACATTTGAACCACTAACACAAAAGTTCGAAAAAAAGACTGAAATAACAGTTTTCTTTAAAATTTTATTGGGTAACTTAAACAATTAATAATCCGTGTTTCTACCGCGAACACTAACAACACAAGAACATCGGTTTGGCATACTCAAAATGAGTTCATCCAAATCACGCTGTGGAATGGCCTCCCATGTTCGTTGCAACAACAAAAAAAGGTCTTCTTGCGACTGGATACCCTCCATATTCGGCAGAGCTCTTCTCTGTAGCATATCCCATGCATGCTCAATCGGGTTCAAGTCTGGCGACTGAGCAGGCCAGGGCAGGACATTGATGTTAGCTGCGGCGAGAGTCTGTCTTACAACTCTTGCGGTGTGCGGTCGTGCATTATCATGCATTAACTGAAATAAGGGACCGATTTGCGCTTGTAGAGGAACGATGACGTCTGATACAATCGTCTCAGCATAAATTTGAGCGTTGAGGTTGCCTCTGATCCAAATCAACTCAGTTCTTCCGCCGATCCAAATACCCGCCCATACCATGATGGTTCCACCACTATAAGGATGGACTTCCTGGCAGGATTTTAATCGCTGTTGGCGTCCAGGGGTTCTCCAGTGTCGTATACGTCTTGTATCCGGTCTCATACCAAAACGAGACTCATCAGAAAAGCACACGAAACGCCATTGTTCTTCTGCCCAATTTCTGTGTCCAAGAGCCCATTGATATCGAATCCTACGATTGTGCATTGCTATAGGTGGTACCCGTAGCGGTCTTCGGGAATGAAGGTTCACTTCATGCAAGCGGTTTCTGACTGTTTGGTCGCTAATTAAGTTCCCTGAAGAGTGATGAAGCCTCACGGCTAACATCATGGCGGTTATTGTTGGAGCTCTTCGAGTTAAGATTTGAATGTATCGGTCTTGTCTCCGTGTGGTGCAGCGATACCGTCCTCCATGGCGCTCAGCCACGGTACCAGTGCTTCGGTAACGTGTCCAAAGTCGACTGATAACACTCTGACTTGTATTCAGAGCTAAAGCCACAGTACGTTGCCGGGAACCAGCTTCTATCATTCCCACGGCTCTGAGCATTTCTTCCCTGCTTAAATGACGTCGCCGCTCCATAATAACGTTGGTTTTAATCAGTAGTAGGGAAACAGTAGCACTAATAATGTCTTCAATGCGTTGTATGTTTTTATAGGGAAAATATTGACAGCTGATTTTCATCTTTTACTCGAATTTGATTCACAGTTCCTGATTCAAATTATGAAATGCACCAAAAAGGATCCATATAAATTTATAAAATCATAAATTTATTACAAAGCCACATCTCAATCTCAAGAAATCCGCATAAAAATGCTTGATCCCTAGACACTTTTGATGTGTGTATATTATTTAGTTTGACAAGCTCATGAAAAGTACTGCCATTTTCGTGATTTACAAACTCGAACCAAGGGTAAAGTCTCTAAGATTTAGAACCTTTTCGATAAGCAGTTGTCGGCCGATTCGGTTTTTATCTCGTTCCGTCTACGATTCTCGTAACGAGAGAGAAAGAGATAACTTACCGAATTAAAGTTCGACAACTGTCTAGTCGAGTCGTTCTGAATCAGAGTGCAGAATGGAATTTAAGTCCATTGATGATCACATTGATAACTGCCGTATAGGAAGTTCGTAGCTGGAAGGAAGGTCATCTATCTATGTATCTTCTATGTATCTATATAAAAATGAATCCCTATTTCCCTTGATCACGGGCATCACGCGTGAGCGCCTGGACCGATTTAGCAAAATTTTATTTTGATGTGTTCGTAATTGTCTGGAGAAGGTTCATATGAAAGAAAATTTTGATATAAAAAAAAAATATACCTCAGTATGTCCATATTCTTCATTTGTTTACCGCATGCATGAAAATGGTTTTAACTTTTTGTTACTATTTTGATTTTATTTCTTAAGGTAGGCAGTAAGTAGGAAAAAGTGCATTGCAACGCATGGCAGGTACAGCTAGCATGAAATAAAACACGTGTCATCCGAGTCCTCAATGTGACATTTTAACTTCACGTTTCTGCTAAAAGGTCGTAATATGTTTTCGTAGACTTCCAAAATAGAGTATTTATAAGGCATGAGTCAATTATTGTTATTGTATCAGAAAATGCTTCTTTCGTGTTTATGTAAGGATAAATAATTATCCTTATTTTCTTAGGGGAAAACTTTGTGAGCGTGTTACTCCCGAGGCGTAATACTCAAATATTTAACAATGGAAATATTAAATTTCCTTTTATGCCGACATAGGTCTATTGTTGATATGTCGGCTTGTACAGCTCTATAAGCGGTTGTGTTACATATGATTTGTGATTTGGTTATTGGTGATCAATTTGGACAACTACGTACATTTGTAACCCGCAGGGTAACAAACACACGTAGCTTCGTCACTGGTAACCTTTTTTCACCTGCTTTTGAGTATGAGCTTTTAGTTTCCTGTCATTCTCCGTTGTGTAGTACTGATATGACATCCCATCTTTCTTGCTACCTTTTCTAGTTCATCTAACCACCTGGCTGCATTAGTAGTTTTATAATTATCTGACACTGAAATGTTTATGTGACAATCCATAGATATTATAACGACCGTAATATGTGTACCTATTATATGAGCAGTCATTACAAGTAGCAGGACCATTAGGTCCTAAGTAAGTAAGGTAAGTTTATGTAAGACCGAAATATTGAATTTTAACATTAGTTAAAATTCAATATTTCAGTCTTACATAAACTTGTGTATGAATAATTCAAGTGAATTATTCGGAATACACACATTATAATAGTATTGTCGATAAAACGTGTTCTATATAGTGTCTACTTTAGAATGATAATCCTATTTCCTCGAGTAGCGAAGGGTTGCGATGTTCTATCGCCGGAGGCTACATCACTACTGTTGAATTCATCAAGCCACTCATGCGAAGTATTTGTTATTCGCAGTGAAGCAACAAACTGCTCACATATTATTAATATATCAACAACAGTATAAGTTAAAGATTTTAATTTATCGAAACTTTTTCAAACCCAAATATTTTACGTGCTTCTGTGACCGACTTGTGCGTGTGATTATTGGAGTCAGATGCCGAAAGTGATGAAGGGCGAAGGTGATATTAGGTCTAATTTATATTTCTCTTAATAAAAACATTGGGAATCCATTTGAATCTGTGAACTAAATTTCCCATCAAGAAACGTAAAATAAAACGTTAGCTTAAATGACTAACTATGTAATAAGGTTGTCAATAGAATTGTTTTTCAATTAAGAAGTTGTAGCAATCCGAATTTATTCATTACATATAAATTTATAGACAGTGGCTCAAATATGAATCCTGTACCGCAACAAGCTAAGAAACTCCCTCAGGATCTCGGGATCTAATGTAGCACAATTTGCAAACGGAAAACGTAGGGACTCCGAATGAGATGTTTAAAATTAAATGTAGTGTTTGCGTGCTAAAGTCCAAATTCCTTTGTGGGATGATGTCGGATAGGTCAGTTTGGTACGGCAAGGTAAAGTAAAGGGGTAAAGTGAGACAATCGTAAAGTTTAATAATAATTACATTCTCAACTCTCGTCGCAGGTTGTGCGCAATAATTAACCGCTCGGAATTACTTAGCTGAAATAATTTAATGTGACGCACGCCGAATTGTTCGCGTTAGTGTGCTCGTGGCCTTACTACAGAATGTGTGGACGCGCCAACTAATACTTATTTATTGAAGATTCTTCAAATAGGGCTGAAGTCAAGTAGAGGGTAGTTTATAGGTGAAGCTGTTATAATTTCTAATTAAAAAGTTCGTTTTTAAATTGATAGAAATTCTTGTGCGTGTGGAATTGTTACGTATGCACTATAATTAAGAATGTAAGATAAATTAAAAGTAAAATATTTAAAACGTAAATGCACACGCTAAAAAATATGACCTGCGCCTGCAGGGAAGTAAACGTATAAAACAATAGCAAAGTGTACAAGATATCATCATAGTATACTTAATTATTTATTTATACTTCTATGCACTATGGTGGTACATAAGGCGGACTTAATGCCATAAGGCATTCTCTACCAGTCAACCTTATTATTATAATTATGTTAAAAGTATGTTGGTAGTTATCTTAAAACAACGTGGTAACTTATCTAAGTGCTCTTAATATTTAAAACGGGTATAACCCAAGGTTACGAGTATTATTTCCTTAGCCAAGAAATAAGATCCTTCATAGTTAGTTTTGATAACATAATCCAAGTTCAAGTTATAGTGGCCGTATATTGTCTCTATGGGGGTGGAAAGTGAACGCTTGTTCTACTGGTAATTTACATACAGAATTACAAGCCGGAATAATATGTTTGATAGTCCTGTTTATGGCTCTAGTTATTATTGCATCTGTTATTTCTAACTTATCTACGGGGCTCGAACAAAAAATATGCTCAGGCCTAATGTTATTTTTTCCACTTCCGCCATTAAAAGAACTTGCTCCATTATTTTTCATTAAAAACATTTCTAGCAATTTCTATTCCCATTGCAGATGGGGAATTGAAATAAAATAAGTCATAGCGTACACCTGCCCGCGACTGGGAGGAGCATTAATATTCTTTATATGCAGTTAAATTTAGGTACGCCGCCGAAACATCGGGAAGTTTGCACAAAAATGAAAAATTACCGGTCAGGGAGCGGCGACCGCAAAAACACCGCATAAGAAACAACTAATGAAAGCTTAGAGCCATTCGCATAAATCTTCCTTACATTTTTAATACCAATATATCCGGCGAGGGGAGCATCCACCGGGGAAAGAAAATGTGTAGTCGAAAAACAAAACATTCGCGGACCTCCGCGTTTATATCTTATTTAAATACCACCAGGGGGCTTAGACAAAGTAATAATTTAAAAACGATAACGAAGTTCGAAAAGACTAAAATGTATGGGATTGACATAAGCCGCGTCATGTCACGTGGTCAATCGTCATCGTTATCGCAAGTTGGTAGACAATGTTATAATTCGAAACGAAACGATAAAGAAACGATTTGTTTATCGTGGTTATCCCATACAAATGCGTAGACAAGCAGCGCTTTTAGTGTTCGCCTTCGCTTCGATCGTGATCGCCAAAAAAGGTAACGAAGCGAATGTTTAAACGTTGTAGTTATTGGTCGGATTTCGAATCGAACGAAAACGATCGCGACAATAGAGACGATGACGAATTTAGATATCGTTTCGCTACGAAGCGATGTTACTTTGTCTAAGGACCCAGATGTTGTCCGCTTATAAATGTGGATATTTTTTAATCGGTGCCTTACCAGAGACATAATGGTATCAGCCGATCTGCCGTCAGCTGGTATGTAGATGTACACGAGTTTATCGTGTTCGGTGGCTAATTTAAAAATCCCTCTCGGAAAAGTATTCCCGTCGCCCGGCCCGTCATCTCGCCGCGGCCGGTTGATATCTCTTTTGACCTGTACATTTTTTATTTGCTTCGTTACCTAAGCTTTTTCGTATCGTATCGAATCTCGAGGAGTCGTGTAGTCTCATTAAAATAATACAGGGCTACCGGATAATCTTATCCGGTGTGTTTCGATCGCAGATTGGGTGCGCGTGCGGCGATAACACCACGAGTTATTCAGACAGTGCACGCTCGATACGCTACTACTTTTTAATCCATTTTGCGACGACATCTTCATTATTTGTACCTTTACTATAGTAATAAGGCTATACAAGAGTGCCACGGTTTACGATGCTCGTCAAACCTACGACTCGGTAGCGACATACGAAATGCAAATCCCTTATAATATATTCATAAAATTATGTGTTACACATGTATGACAAAATCTTCCCGTCAAATAAAGTAGTACTAGCAAGTGTGTTTTTTATGAAGGGCACTCGTGTTTTTGCCTTTTAAAAAGTACTCTTATTTCTTGTAGTGTAGGGTGAAAATTTGCGTAATAAAGAATCGTCTGCAAAAGATTTTACGTTCTAAATTTCACACATAATAAAGGGAAGCAATTCTTATGATTATTAGCGTGGAGACTGCGGGAATAATCCTCCGCAGTGACATCGCTGTGTGACGTAAGCCGGAAAAATCTAATAACAATAAAATAAAATTGCCGCCGGTTTGTAAATTTAAAAAAGGCATAGGGAAGAAAATTCGTTTTCCGCGCCATGACAACCATTACCGTTACTTTGAATTTACCTTTTAAGAGGATCGTCAATTCAGTTAATGTGTTTATACTTTAATCTATAAGTAGAGATGAACGAGTCCTATATCTCTTGTAAATTTTAATCCGCGCATAAAAGATTCTAAATAAATCATATCAGGCGTCTTTGTTAAGGCTCTAAAAGTGCTTAAATCAACAATATTCGTGAGTAATATTTCCTTATGCTATTACTATTAAAATTTCACCTTAAGACCGCCGGAGACTTCCGATTCATTCGTGGTAAAACGTCTGAAGGCAGTTCAGAGGGTGATCTGAATGCATACTTTTGTTTCCCAATTCAAAGCCCCATTTCGGTTGCTTCCACCGCAACGCTCGTTTAAATTATTTTGCCAGTTTTGAGTCGTAAATTTTACGAAGACTTTAATTGTTATTTTAACTGCAAGCTCAACTTCGTGTTCGCGATGGTGGGGGCTGTGAAAATATGTCTTAATTCGCTCACCCTATGACTTATGTTTCATTGAAATTAAACCGTTTCGTTCTTTGTAAGCTATTTCACTGAAAGGTAATAAATTTTCAGTTTTGTCTAACACCTTAAATTGTTCATATTTGTAGCTACTAATAACGTTATCTTCATTTCTTTCTCAATCACTGAGAGAACGAAGAAAGAATCTCAATCTCATTTCTCAATCACTTCAGAGAATCTGACTCAAAAACAATGGAGACGGATCTCTAAGGAGTCGTTATTCTAAGTAACTGTGTGCGCTTGATCTCGTTGAGCATGTCTCAAAGGGCGTCATACTCGAAATTTAAATATTATTGTTGTTTTTGCTGAGTGCAACGAAATTGAAGAGAAATAGAATTTATTCCCGCGACCCTTCGCGACTCGAGAATCACATTTGACTGCCGGCAAAAAAATAAAAAGCCAACTTGACTTTTCATCTTCCCTGTTTCGAAATCGTTTAAGTATCGATTATTATTATCAGCTAATTACTTACCTTCGAAACATTATTAAATTGCGTAATCAAAATTGATCCTTTTGTTTATGGGTCTCGATCCTTTCAATCATCTATCGACCATTGAGTTTCGATATCATAATAATTGTCCATAATTATATATTCCCTTGAACGGAGCGCATCGTTTTTATTGTTATTTTATTTATAAAGTAATAATTTTTTCGTCGGACGCAAGTCGATCAGGTTTTAAATTTGATTGATCCGATATAAAGATCGATTTAATAATCGAGTGTTCCGCTTATGTTTTGGTTTTCTCTTTTATCGATAAACGTTTTCATAGGATCGATTTTGTTTTGCCTTCTTAGTGTCTGTGTTCCGATGATTTATGGGTCGCTAATTTTGATGTAAACGTTTATATTTGATTCGATTTAGAATGAGATAATATTATTATTGTAAAATATTCAATAATGACTCCTTTGGAGACTGTGTAGCGAACTAATCATAGTAATTGATCTATATAAAGCATCTCTATCGTTATTGTAAAACAATACAGAGATACTTAGATGGTTGCTAAGTACGCAGGGACCACCGGGAGCACCTTTTGTTAAGGCTCTTCTACTCGCAAATCGCAAGATGCTGAGATACGCCGCATACCGACGCGGGCCCTTAATGGCCATCCCTCGACAAAGGTAATTTACGTCTCATGTGCGAAACCACTCTTAACTAAAAGCCCCTTAAATTACAGCATACACCGGGATTGATTCGAAATTAATCTCGCAACCGATGCGGTCTCGAGATTGACGCTTTTTGTTCATAAAAAAGTGGTATAGATGTTGTGGCAGAGGATTTATGACAAATCGATAAAAATAAGCACCTCCTCCTTTTTGAGGTTGCTTAACAAGTTATTTGTTATGACAAAACTGCGTGGCTTCTTATACCAAATATCTTGGTGTTTCCATCACGTGGATCTCAATTAAAGTTTTTATTAATTATATCTTCTGTGATACAGATTGATACAAATTCTGCTGTAATTCTTGATATTTAAGACAAATAACACGAAAGCCAGATAGCCTTCGACACCCACGATTATGTTCGAGGCCAAAACTACGATTGAATACTAAATAATATTTAGTAACAAAAGATGAGTAAGCCAACGTTTCAATTTACAAGATCACAATCCGAGATAGCTATTGTGCGATATTCATACATATATCTCGGGACCTTATTATAAGCTGCGCGAGCGCAAGTTAACTTGTCTCTGGTTTATCGCGAAGATTTTTGTTCGTCGATACGGTGCATGAGCATCCACCCGGCTACTTCTTTGCTCGTATGTTCGTATCATTGTAGATGCGTATCGGTGGTCACCAGTTCTTTTGACGCTTTGGGAATGACTGGTAATTGGCTTTATATCTGTCTGTGTTTTTTAATGGTATTCTGAGATTGACTTTTAGTTCCAGATTACTAGTACAAAGATAGAAGCGTAAATCCATTTCAAAATATTCAAGAATCTAGATCTCACTACTACGATAGGTCTTAATTCAAAACGACTGCAATATACCTAATCCTTAACAGAATTTTCTGTTATGAGTTATCCTTTAATGCTTCTAACAGTTCTTCTCATAAATTAATCACCTAATCTCCTTCATATAAATCACTCCAATTTGAACAAAACATTATCCGTACATAACTATTACTATCAGATACGTTAGTAACAGTGGCTGTTCGTAATTGACTGTTACCTTACATCGAATCTGCGGGAATAATTAAAACGCTAACGGAATTATTAAGCGAAACTGTTCTCCTTGTATTGAACAAGATAGTTGCGGGGCCGACTTGATAACTTGCCTAACGTATACTAGTGTATTTATACTAATGTAGATACGATGTGTTTTATTGATTCTTGCTTCAGACAAACTCCGCCCATGTCTATGTAAACTTATGTTATATTCTCGATTTGGATTTTGTCGTGATTTATTAACACAGACTTAAAAAATAGAATGCTTAGAAATCACTGTTACTTACATGAATTTTATGTTCATTTTTCTGTACACCAAAAAAGTAATCCATACAATTCAAATTTAAAATCCATAAAACTTTCCTTAAACAATAATTACTCGTTTCCCATTTAAACGCTTCCCCCGACGTAGACCTTACAGCACCTCACAGCCATATTTTCAAATTAAATCTTTCAAGTAATGCGCTGCAGTAACCTTAGGTGCTAACAACGCGAGTTAATCAGCGAGATCCCCTTACGACCTCCATTAGATAGACGCAGCTTAGGCACCTAATTGAATAAGGGACCAAATTAAACTGTGAACGGGCATGACCTCTTTCTATTCAAATTCGACTCCTCAGATGACTTTACATACGTATGGCGTGATATTAGGCGCTTATCGATGGCGAGATTAACTTGATTGAAAGCGTAGGGCCCTGTGAATTTACTTACAGTAGATACGATGTGTTGCGTAAGTTTAAAGACAATAGTTTTCTGATAGGAGTTTGACCTAAGAGCTAATCTATACATACATATAATAAAATCGTGACGATGCTAAATCGGTAGATTAAATATATTTGGAAAAAATTAGTACAACGCATTGCGTTGAGTTCCTAGGTTGCGTTGAACGCAACCTAGGAACTATACTGATGCCAAAAATATCGTTTTTAGAATTTTTGTCTGAGCTTCAGTGCTAATGACAGACCCAGTTAAAATTTAGCAACCACATCTGTTAAAGAGCGGGTTAGGGTATACGGTACAAATTATCACGCTACTAAGTATGGGTGATGAGCAGTAGACATAAATGTTTCCGTAGACAAAGCCGCGGGTACAGTTAGTATTGTATGTGATGAAAAGAAAAATGTACAAAAACGAACCTTACTCTAATTACTCATCAGTGAACCATTGGGATATTAGAAATAAAGATCTAAATAAAATGAAGTGGACAAGCTCCGATAAAATTGGCACTATTTTTAAAGTACCTAGGAGTAAAGCAATATGTCATAATAATTTTTAAATTGTATCACCATGTCTTACATTCGATATACTATCTTGTATATTTTATGTAGCTGCATCACCTGCAGCCAATTAGAGCTTGACACTTCACTATTTTTTACATAGAATTAATATCAATGACAGTTTTATAAATGTAGAGCATAGCATTTTTTATTGTGTGAAAATGGTTATTAGTTAAAACTGTACGTGATCGGCATCATTATAGTTTTACATTTTGTTCTCTGTTCGTATTCACTGGTATTTTATTGTCATCATCATTATCTTCAACCTTAAGCCTAGCTCCTTCTGAGTACTTCACGCCATTTTACCCGGTTTCTTTTTATTCTCATTCATATTTATGACCTACATATAAATTTTCTGATGTATGTCTGTGTTTTCTGATGGAGGAGCTCGTGGCTAAATAATTACAGCCGCATAGACCGATCTTCCGGGTTAAACCACGCTTGCCGAGGTTGGTCTGTGGATGGGTGACCATTTACCATAGCGAGTTTCCTCCGTGCCTCGGAAAGCACGTAAAGCCGTTGATCCCGGCTGTCATTTGTAGATCTTTGACAGTCGTTACTGTTGGTCAGAAGCCGGAAAATCTGACAACCAGTCTTACCAAGAGTATCGTATTACCCAGTTACTGGGTTGTGGAGGTCTGATAGGCAGTCGCTCCATGTAAAATACTGATATTCAGCTGCATCCGGTTTGAGTGGAAGCCGACCCCAACATAGTTGGGAAAAGGCTAGGCAGATGATGATATAAATTTTCTGATGTCATTAACGTAACTTTCATCGCTTAAATGCATTCAAAGCAATCAATCGACACATTTAGTTTAGTATTTGGTGGTGCAAAGTATACACAATCGGAAGTTCCTCCCCTAATCATTTCCGTCAGGTTGGGTTTAATTGAAAGTTATGCAAATCTCTCAATTCGACTCCTTCACAATAGTACCGGGATTCCGAATGAGTTAATCCGTGTTTATGCTCCTAATCGGCCCCTTGCTGAAGGCCTTGTTACTGATTTAGCTCACTGTTAAATTTATACAATGCCTTTTGTATACAATGAACCATTTATTTAACTTAAAATGTTGTTTATGCCAACATTTTCTTTTATTGGATTTATCATTAAACTCTGCGATATTGATTCTAAGAAAACAAATTCTTTAGCTGTCGCACAGCAAAAAGATTTTCTAAAAGAGGGGCTGTGATTTATAATAAAGGATGTTTTTGTTGCAGCTGAACTAAAAATGGACGTGTTGAGGGAACGAGAAGTGAAAGACAACCTGGAAAGGCAACTTCTTGACGAGCAGAAAATGAGGGGTAAGTAACATAATAATATCTACAGAAACCAAATATCCAGCCCAGGAGAGTACTAAGTTATACTCTCGTTGTTTTCTAAAATATGAGGAAACCTGTCGATAACAAGCAAAGGATTCAGTAAAGAACAAATAGGGCTTAATTTGAACACGTTCATAAATCACGGTTGAATGGTCCGCTCCGCATTGGCCACAATTAACAGGAGATCTTGTTACGAGACCATTGTCTTCCTCCTCGCCGCGTTATTTATTTCCAACATTAAAACTATTATTTTCTCATATTACACGGCGTGCCTTATGTTGCCAATTTTCTTTCCGTGCCACCGACCCATCGGCGCCTCTTCCATAATTGTTTATGCTACAATGTGTTGTGGGTGTTCAATTAATTCCATTTTTATACGTATTTTCACACGTTATAACCTCACACCGTCTCTTATTGTTAATGTTATCTATTTGTTTCTATACTTTCCCAAGCCCGGTGCTCGCGTGTTCCAACGTTTTCTTCGATTTATAGGTTCATTGATAGTTTTATGGGTTCCTTTGACGTCTACGTAATCACCATAATTATGCTATTTATTAAGACAATTTTGCTTCGCTACATTGAAGGTTTAAATTTGTTTGTGGTATAAACGACGTACATTTATTGCTGTGGGTCAAAGCTACCATAATTGGAAATAGTATACAGCCATAATTCGTAATCTGTGAAATTACAATAACTTTGCATAGTGCAGTATCAACATAGAGTTCATCACAATTGAATCCATAAATTAAATTAATAGTGCGATATCATTGTACAATTCTAGTCATAACAATCGTAAAGGTTAATTCGAACAAAACACAATACCACCCTTTCTTCGCTAGTTCAACATGATGTCAGCCCGTAAAAAGAAAACCGACAGAATGGAGGTAACCTTTGTACAAATGTCAGGCGACAAGGCAACGGTGAACTGACGCCTTGAGACAAAGGGTTTAATTCTATTGAAGACAATACGTCGAGCCATATTGAGCTTTACACTTTAAATAATAACGCATTAATTCGCATCGTGTCAAAGTTGAGAACGATTTTACATGTCACAAACGACATAAAGGTAGCTTAGATATTTTATCAAGGTAGACATTTCTCTTGTGTTAATGTAATATAAATTTAAATGTTAATAAAGGGACGACAGGTCTGCGAGCTTGCCGTTGCGTATAATGAAAATAATTATTGCTTCTGAAACATGCATTATAATTATTATATGACCGCTAACTGCACACTACAAAATTGTGACTAACAATCTGTAATAATGTTCATAAAACTGGGTGCTTAGCCAGTGTAAATTGTACAGTGTTTATAATAGCCGTGAAATCGCTGCTAATGGCTTTCCTAGACTATTTGGCGATCTTCGATCTAGTTTAAAAGCTTTTTGACAACTTATCTACTCTTGCTAACACCTTTATCGACGGCTCTTCCGTTATGTCCAATCCAGCATTATTATGAAATATATTTGCAGCCAAATACTGCCTTTCTATTATTCTAGTAGGAAAATCGATCTATCTATAGCTCTCCTTCTACAAGTAGTCTTAAGAGTCGCCTAAAGCTTGCTTACCAACAGGTGTCGAGCACGCAACCTGTCACTTCTTATAATTCCTATCTTCTATTGTAATAATGCTCAGTGAACCGTAATCTATAAGAATCCCGCACTTTTATGCAAAAGATGAACTAAAAACATTTGCGTTTACCTTACACACTGCGTGGGATACAAAACACATGCACAAGATTTAATATTTTGGATATGATATAGGTGTAAGTAAGTAGAACGGGGCAACAAAGAGGGAAATGGAGGCTCCATACATAATTCACACGGTGAATGAACTCGATTGCGACGTGAGCAATACTGTTAATTGCCAAAAACCAATCATCAGATAGCGGTATACGCGTCGACGCTGTGAAATACAACTTTAGTTACAAAAGCTCGCGCAACCAATAGTGGTTCACGGAACCTGAGATGAATAGTCACCGCTCCCGTGGAATTTACCACTCTTTATTACATTCTGTTACATTTTTGACACATTTTAAGTCAAAATTCCTGGCATATGAACCGAAAAATTCAGGTATTTGAAACGGTTTGCGATCTCTATTAAAATTCACCGAAGATATAAAACTGCAGCGAACGAGTTTGGAAATATCGCCTCAGGATTATAAAAATGACTGAACAGTGTAAAATTGGTCGATAATAACAGTGAAATGGCCGATCTCTGATGTAGATAAGGTTGATCTGAAGATACATATGAGGTTAATTTCTATAAACCTAATAAAATACACATAGGTACCTACGTAATTTTAGTGTAAGAGACGACAGTGGGTACATATTAAATAGTTATAGTGATCTAAATATAAGTATAATTTATTCATAATCCAACTATCAGAACAAAAATGAACGTGTATTTTGCAGCACAATCCGTGTAATATTGGTTTACATGTTCAAACTTACGTGCGATTCTAGAGCAAGTCGAATATACCGGCTACCGCGATCCAATAACAATCAATCAGGCCTGCGGATCGCAGTACACCATGAAAATTGGAATAGAGCCGACGAGCCTAATCAACCTTCGCGGACCGCGGCCATTCATAATAGATATTGTATTGAATAGTCCAGTATCGTTCAGGAATCTAGCGCTTTCGTAATGCCCCGTGATTCTATTTAAATGGCGTACTATGCGGTAATCTGTGTAATTAATTTACTATTGAAAATTAGAATTCATTGGCAAGCTGCTCGTGAAGATTTTTTATTGGATGGTTTTGTTTTAGCCGTTGTTTTTTAGTTTTAGTTGTAGCTGAAATAAAATCGTTTCTTTTGTGATCGTTCAATTTAATTGAAATCGACACAATTTATTTTCTTTGGCTTAATTTTGGAAACAAATAAATCTTATATCGAGTTTCCAAGTTATGGTAGGGTTCTGTGAAAATCTTACTCAGTCATTTTGATATATTTGTTTATAATTGAGTCGGACTGTGCACCCCCCAGTAAGGAACACCCTTAGGGTGCTCCTTCATTACCGAGGATGTTATGGGCTCGAAGGGAAATCGGAAGACTTTCATAGTTCTCGCCCTATGATTTTGAGGCGTTCCGGTCATGACTTAACCTTTTGAAAGCAGGGATGCAATTGGAAATATCATTTACTTTAAATCCTTATGCTTTATTCTATGTATTTAAAGTAAGTACAATACGTATACCATTGTCAGTTATTTAGAAGAAGATGAAAATTATTTTATCGTAATGTTAAACTCCGTTTAGAAACTACAGGATTACGTACTTAACTCCAGATTATCAACAGCTCATTTTAAAGACAATAAAATGTAAATGAACAGTTAAACGGAGTCTCAAAATAATATCTAATGATACTTTACCATCATAACTGTATTTCCCATCCCTCTATCCAAATACGACTCTGTCTTCCCCCATGCATCCGAGACGTAAAGGAGTTGGTATAATTCTCATTGTGCTCGAGATTGCGTAATTAAATAACATGTAGGCCTCAACATTACGCGTCTTGAAAGGGTTCGCAATGGAAACGTTACGCCAATTATGCGTACATTATGTCCGGAATGGAGGGTTATCGATGCCTGTTAAAGATATACCTCGGAACTGTGGAATTTGATATTATTCGTCTTCCGTTTGTTTCGATGTCGTATGTGACTAGCAAGTGAATGGGAATGAGTGAGCTTTGAGTTTGTGGAACTCAGAAATCTTATTGGAAAATGATGTTTCACTTCGCGTCTGTCTTCCTATAAGCTTCTGTCTATCGTCCTTTAATCTTTTTGGATTTGGCGAGGGCTAGACCACCAATCTTGTATTGATTAATTTTATTAAATTTTCTAGTAAGATTTTTTACCTGTTAGCACCTGATACAAGGCTGGATAGACATCTAAGATCTTTAAATGGAAATCGTTTTATTGTTGCGTGCGTGTAATAAGATTCAAATGACAATAAAGATTTATAAGTCGACGCTTGTAAATGATGGATTAGCGACTCGTAATTGCTTGCTATTACAATCTGCACAATTACCGTCATTGTCTCGCCTTTCTAGGCAAGGTATGAAACTAGCTCAATAATAGGACTTTAAGAAAAAATAATCATAGATGATTTGTTATATTAATCATCATTTGTATTCACTTAATCTATGTCTAATAAAAGAAAATGAAACGAGAGATTAATATGAATAGCGCCTCTAAATAAAATATAACACAATAAAATTAAAATATGTACGTAATATTATTTATTAGCAATAAAATCAACCAAAACAATAACTTGCCGTTAGTCCCAAATGAGCTAGTCACAATTTCGATGATCAATAATGACAGATTTCCATTTGCATATTGTACGCAAATGTACATCAATGCAGTGTTAGCAAACGGACATTTGACGTCACAGCCCCTGCAAACATTATCACTGGCGGACAGTCGAGTGATCAAATTCAAATGAAATCGTTTAACAGGCGGACAATCGTATCAACATACGTCAGTAGTCAGTGCGATCTATCGCTGACTGCCCTCCCCTGCGATAATTGTATTAGTTCATACATTTGAAATACGATGACTGGACAATCATTTGTCTATGTGCCAACGTATATTGTATCTCTGATGAATACGGTGTTAAATGTGACCAACATTACTGCTCGTTTTTTTAGATACACTATGATTTTGATTCACATGTTTACTTACTGTTAAAAATCTTGTTAATCCCTTAAACTAAGTTCAACTTACCTTATACCTCCATCATAATTCAACGATATTAATACGTACTGGTCAAAGTGAGAACCTTCTTTTTTGAAGTCGGTTAAAAAGTAAGTCTCTACCTGAGTCATTCACATCTAATTCATATACAATAATATTTTAGCTGCAACCAATCAGCAAAGCAATTTGGCGTCCTTCAATTTGGCTCACTGTGGCCTTAATAGATACAATCTGTCGAATGCGCATTGGACGTCGGTGCTATTGTGTGGTGCAGACGGAAGCCTCCTATTACAGGAGCGCAGTCCGTTTGTATGACCTAACTGTGTTACCAGCCATTCGATTGATGATAAATCGTTGCAGATATATGGGAGTTGGATCTAATATGTGCACAGATGCTTTGATATTTAGTTATAAATCTTTCTTTATCTTGGCATCCATCGCTTAGTGGTCACTTATAAGACATCGCATCGGTAAGTTTTATAAAATTGATGGGCTAAAATATAAAAATTCCTCACCTCACGCGGGTAATAGACGCGTGCTGTAAGATTCAACAAAACCAAGCACGCTTGGTGGTAGGATCTATACGGTCCGCCTGGCTAGCTACCACCCTCACATTAAAGTCCGGCGCCAAACAGTTAATTGTGTTCCGTCGCGTGTATGTGAGAGTCAGAGTGGTATAGGAGAATCCCTCTTCATCTCTGTTACTTGGATTCGTGTGCTCCACCTTAGAACCTGTCTTTGCTTACCATCAGTCGCCATTAGGGGTCAAATAAGACCAAGTAAAATAACAGTTTTTTTAACTTATAATTATATTCACAATCATACCAACAGCTTGGGATAGAATTGATGACCCAATGAATTATGACAGAAGGTCCCAAACTCCATATCACCACCGACTCCGGTCATTACTTAACACGGCACTTACGAACGCTTATCATAATCGAATCCCGACATAGTTCCGATAAGACAAGAGAGAGAATAAGAATCCCTATTAATATGTAAGCAACGAAAAGGAATCCGCAAATGAAGTAAGACTTCTCATAAAAATACCAGCGATATCTCACGCGGAGAGTGGGAAAATGAAAAAATATTCCGAGTACACGGTAAATCCCGACCGCGAGGCGACGTGCGACCCCGCGCTCTGTCGGACTGCCGGACCAGATACGAGCCGTGTACGGAATTCAATTACCGAAAACACTTACATACTTTTTAGGGTTCAGTACTTAGTAGCTGGTGGGGTTTGAAGGGAAATCGAAGATAAAATTTTGTGTCATCTTTTGTGGTTACAATAAGGCCGACGTATCTTGGCGAGTCTGAAGTTGGTTGTTTGGCTGCGCAATGAATTTTTTAGAAACGAAATTGTCTACTAGAAATATTTATTAATCGTGTGTATAGGATGACTGGTTAGTCACTTTACATCCGAAAACCTTACTGTACTCATCATTGTATACAACTTTTATTATGGCACAAAATATGAATTCGTAAAAAAACTGCCGTTCCATACATTTTGTTAAGCAAGATTCATTATTTAATAGAGAACAGCACATTTTTTTCCCATTTTCAAAGTTTGTCCCATAGTAAACGTTTTACAGAGTCATGAGCAGTGTTCATGGTTTTCGAATGTAAAGTGATTAACCGACCAGTCATGCTGTATAAGTTCAAGATTCAGTTTCAAAGGAATCGGCTATAGAACGCAGAAATTAAACGAAAACTCTGTTCTAAGCCATATAACTTATTACTTGAGTGTACCCTATATCCTTTGATAGAATTACACATCTTGCCACAGCCTAGCACTATTTTCAGTTTACAAGCGGTTATTAATTCCTACAGTAACATTCAATTGTCTCTCCTATCATTAAGCGTATGCCATTAAACATAGGTTAAGTACGGAACCGTAATAGTAGAGGTTCGTTCGCGTTGGACCGGTTTCAATTTATTGCAATATTCAGCGATCCTTATTCAAAGGGTTTCTTTATCAGATGTCTCTCGTGAAGATTCACAAAGTCCTTTACTTACAAATGCAACCTTTTGGCATATTTTTTTTTCGTCAATAACGATACTTTGGTCATAATTAGAGAACTATCTAAGAGGTCCATGGAAGAAAAAATTAAGTCCCTAAGCTGTAACTTACCGGTGGCGGTTTCTCTTTTGTTCTTATTAGGCGTTATTCTTGATAAGTCTCTAATTATAAAATAAGACAAGAGAATGGCGACAGGAAAAAAAATGCTACGGGTCCACAACAAAGGTTGCGTGATTTCCCTTTAAAAAAAGTATATTATTCTTGGCAAGCAAGAAATTCTGAAAGTAAGTACGTATTAAACTTGCGTTATTTCCCAATGACTCGATAGAGCAAGAAATATAAAAAAAAGAAATTCGTAAAATAATGCCTCCGTTCCCTGGGAGTTAGCAAATTGACAAATAATGCCATCACAAAAATTTATAGAGATTTATATAGGGTTAAAACTTCATAGACATCTAACGTATAAAGTCTCTTCAACAAAAGCAACGCTCACTCCTGGCAGGTTTTTTGCAAGTGTGAGGTCTGGTAGAAGTTATCGGCGCTACAAAGTTTTCGTGGGCGACGCCGGGTAAATATTTACACTCGAACGTTGCTTTGGCGGTTTGTTTCACTTTTTTCTTGAGGTTCCAGTGTGGCCGTGGAAAAATTGTTTTAGTCTGTTCGGAGGTTCGTGCTCATTAATCCGTTTCGTTTCGGTCTTGTCTCTAATTTTTTAACGTAAACAGACTAATCTTTATCTATCTGACTTTACCTGTGTAAGTTGTTTATTCCAAATTCTTTGTTTTCAGGTCGAAATAAACTAAATTCTATATCTGGAAATAGAACCTTAACATGCCACAGTTTTCCCCTTGCTTTATATTCTTCTTTATTCTTTATATTAAAGTTCTGAATTGTCTTATGGGTGTTCTCAACATTGAATAATTCCTTCATCTGGTCTGTTTAATTCTTCGCCATACTTCTCAGTTCTTATTAAAGCCGCGGTATCCACTACGTGACATTTTTCCCGATTCACGTGTACTTTAGAATGCAGGACACGTCCCCCTTGCTACAGGATCGTATCTGTAGTATTCTTCTAGATTCCTCTACTGAAGATTCCGGTGTACATATCTCCAGGTTTAAGGAATCATTAAATCACAGAATATTGCTAGTGGAATCAGTGACAATCATCATTGCTACCTTCGTAAAAGCATTTCTTCCTGATAGATATAATAATTTTATAATCTATGTATTGTCCTTAAAATTATAATGATAGAATATGAAGTACAGAAAATAGTTAAAAAGAGACTCTCAAATGTATGTAAAATGTGATCCGTGGTGGTCCCGCGGCTGTTCTCGTGAAATGAAGCGCAGTATGAGATCGGCGTGCGGAAGTAATGCAAATGATTAGATTTCGCCGACTGGTCAGTTCCGATCTACACCATCCACTAAATTCTATTATGCATTTGAAAAATTCATTTAATTTCAATTTGAATTCTTCATATATTTTATTTGTTTCTAATATATTCATGTTTGTTGTTCAAACCCATCTCTTGTGTTGCTTACAGTGTTTTCATTCCAAAAAGTTGTAAGTAGTTAAATGCCATATCGTATCTTTAACTATTTCATACTCTTTGGATTAAGCAAATCGAACTCCTCACAACTCCGAACAATCGAACCTCATTATTTTCTGAATACGTCGCAACATGGTAGGTAACACTTAAGGGCGGCCTGCGAAGACGTTGAAACGAAACGCGTAGCATTACACATTTCACGGCTAAGTAGAATCCGATGTTTGGCCCGTGCCGTTGTGTCTATGGACACACCGATTGACTACCTTTTAAGAACTAGCGCTATGGTCTCTCCTTATCGGGATGCTGTAGGCCGTTGTACATTCAACTTCTTTAATTTATCTTGTAAGTTTTCCTGATAGTAGTATTGTTCCAGTCCTCTTTGGTTCCGTTTAGGTTATTTGTTAAACGTTTTAAGGCAGCAGGAATGTTTTATATAAATTAACCTTCCCCACATATAAAGAGGTCTGTCGATATAATTTTGCGAGTATATATGGTATAAAATTAATTAAGCGGTATCGAATGTAAATGAAGCTTTATCTATGCAACTTAATTGCAAAAATATTTATGAAGTATTTTTTCATCCATTTGATCAAGAAGGTAGTCGATTATGTATAAATTAAAACAGTGCAAACTATCCAAAGATAGGCGTTTTATAATCAAGAAAATAGCAGTCCACTACATGACGTTTAATTTAACAAACCATCATCATTCGTAGTGAGATAACGAAACGGAAAGCCGACGAAGGTTTCACAATATAAGCAACCTTGTAATTACACTACTGTAATTATAAACGTGTAGCCACCACATCCATACAGCAACGACTAATCAAGACCCTATTCAGATTCATTACACCTAAGAGAAAAGCAATAAATATAACGCCCTAATAAAATCTCGCACAACATAGGAAATAATAATAAAATATTACAAGAGCCCGAGATTTTGTCTAATTAATTTTGTATATACGTACTGTGGGGCTGCGATGTCTTGGGAGTAAGGAGTAACATACAATGAGTCCGGAAAACCGAAGGCAAGGTGGTAACAAGATCCACCAACGAGCTAAATTAGAATTTATGATTGTATGTGAAATTGTTAGAACGGGTTTCAATGTATATTATAATGTTTCGCTGTAATAAGATGGAGTTGAAACGAAGTTTAGCGGCAAATTGGTGAAATACCTAATGAACTTTGTAATTAGTGTATTGTCTTCGTTATGAATAACGAACCAGAATCGCGTCGAATGTGAGCTTCAGTTTCAGTTACAGTGTTATATTAAATAGTTATTACGGGTACAGAATTTGTGTTAATAGAATAGGTAATTGTTCTTTGTTTGTCTTTAGCCGCCAAAAAGGAAAACCAAAAATCTAACAACACAAACAAGTGACCACCAAAACCTAATTCAATTAAGTATTCAGTCAAAACTTAACCAAACATGGCTGACAAAATCACGGCAATCTTTCTTCAATCCAGCAAGCCGGTAGTGTGACGGTATGAAGTCAACACGGCAAGAAGTGTCGCGACCGAGCCGTGTCCGGTCCACCGCGAGCTGTCGATTATACAACTGAGTGCACGCGCCGTGAGCCAGCTTGCCGTGCCCGTAACATGATACTAAACTTGTCGCTTTTAACTGTAATTATAATTCTCTAGCTTTGAATACGATTAGCAGAAAGTTTTTGACACCGCTCTCTATTTCGCTTCGGTGGTTTAATTGTGAAATTCTGGGTTTGCTTTCTCAAAATTCAATTGGAACAACCTTTTAATAAACAAACAGCAAAATGTATGAAAATACAGCAACTTTGTCATTAGATGATCTTTAAATGTTGTTGATCATGGGTGGGTAAATGTAGTCCTAACTATAACGAGCATGAAACGGAGCTACCTATGTGAGCTTTGCTCTGAAGAGCATCAGCATATGTAGTTAACAAATAATTTATAATCAAAACTATTTCTGTATTCAAGCGAGTTGAGTACAAATGAACAAATTTAGCAAAATTTAAGCTACAATTTCCAAATTGCCCACCGGAGCGTATGAACTACTGAGGCGGAGTTGCGTGTTAGCGCCAGACCACTGGGAGTTAGAACTCTGTTCAAAACTGGCGGTCGGCGACACTGGAATGAGTCAACCGGCCACCAGGCGAAGGTAATGTGAACACTGCCCACCCGTGCGCCAGCCGCGCGCTGCGAAATACTGCTCACGAAATACTGGCCCGATGTGTAAACGTTACACTTTGTCACGACGCCGGCGACGGTGACACATTAGCGGGTTGATTTGGACAAAAAGTTGACAGATTAAACTTTTCTAACAATAATCGATAATGATTCAAATTACCATTGATCGCAAAGATATGAAGATTAAGAAGAACTAAGTAAGGAAGCTAAATAAATTTAAGAAAACTTCGCGACAATATTTATTGAACAAGACAACGCAAGGATAAAACGTGACTTGATATAATCCAGTACAAATATTAAATCAAAACAATACTAATCGAAGAAAATTGGTCGTCAAAACATCCCCTCGTAAATCCGATTCACTGCAATAACAACATCAAGTGGATTTATAATTATCGGAAGAGCGTTTAAGTCGCGTTTTAATTATAGAAACAAACAAAAACAGGAATCTCCAATGTCTTAGTTGAGTTTCGGAGTGAGTCGGGAGTTAAATTCCGAACTCTTTGTTGTGGAAATAATTTTCTTACAATAGGGGTGAGCTTGGCACTCCAGAGATCGGAAGTCATAGCAACAATCGGCGTAAATCATGACGATTCTGCACTTAAAATGTAATTGACCTTTGCTCTCATAAATAAAATTCAATTTAAAAGCAGGGTCATAAAGCTTGCAATGTAGACAAGGACTTATAAAGAAAAAAGTTAAAGCTTTATTTATATACTTATTAATGATAAATTGTGACCAATTTAGACTAATTACGTCAAATAATTTTTTTCTAGAAATATTTGTCATTTTGCATTCCAAAATTTATAACCTTTGAACAGCAATGTAAACTCGTATCAAAGACAGGCAAATTATTTTACGAAAGTTTAAAAGGAATCGCCTCACCCCTAGTTGTCGGAACGGCACTCACCCCGGACATAGGAAATTCAATAATAATTGAACTTGGTGGCCGGCGGACCGCATCCGGTGTCTCGGGGAAATCGCTTATTGATCACAAATTTTACACCATAGTAAACGCTCATAGTCTTAAAATGGTCAAGGAATCTTGTTTACACGCGGTTCAGCATTGCAAATACGTTAGCTAGTGAGTTGAGTAATATGTGGAGTATTTCAAATACAAATTAGATTTCCACATTATTTGACAGATAGAATGGCACCAAAGAATCGGTAATAAAACCCGAGACGTTCGATTCGAACGATTCGAAAACAAGTAAAGAACGTGTTTACGTAATTATAGTGATGCAATTAAAATCGACACGTCTGCAAACGGAGAAGTGGTTCGATTCAGGGAACATGTATCAATGCATCGAATGCACGAACCGATTGTAACGATTGTCGATTGCGGGCTAATAAATTGTTTACGTTGGCCGGTGTGCGATCATTAAGATCTTTGTTTACGGCTCGACCACACACGAGTAGCAGACGTCGATGAAGCCATACGCTGATTTGATTGCAGGATATCGTATTAAAGTTGCTGCTAATATCATATTTACTGCTGGCACTGTTAACTTAGTGACAAAAATAGACTTCCGGCATGCTCCAGTTCGCTTTTGTTTTATTGCAGAGTTTATGACATTTACCATGTTTGTAAGTTTTGTTGCATTCATTATTTTCATTACAACTTCAAACAATAAGGGGGTGTTTCACCGACTTATCATTAACTGTTCATTAAGCTGATTTGGTCTTTAAACTTTTGAATAGCTAACATTTGCAGTTCACCAACATGTCAATAGTGATAATAACAAGATTATTGACCACACAAATATTTGTAGGTCACATTTAGATTATCTGGTTAATAGTTACGGACTACTTAGTGAAAGGTTGGTGAAATCACCCCTTAATGTGATAGCTTATTAGGTGTGGCTTTATATTTGGCAAGACCATTTTGAGCAACTCACTCAACCCATTTCTATCTCTTAAAAGTCCACTCAAAATCAAGTCCAATCACGTAATCAATACTCAGCATCTCTCAAATAAATCAAAGTTAATCATAATAATATAAAACTTGAAATCAAACTTGTTGGATGCTTCATCAATAAAATCAATTCTGTTTTCGTCTGTCGGCGCGTGAAAGATGGTTCCATTTATACTCTCATTTGATTTGCTAACAAACACATGGTTTATGCACTCAGCTCAACTCAGCTCACCTCGTTTTATCGACTTATTGCTTTTTATCGCGGATTAATTTGCTTGTTTATCTTCTACGAGTTTGTTATTGCTCTTCTAATACTGGTTAATTTGTTTGTTTAAAAATAATTATGTTAAACTGGATTTGCTAAAACGTTTATAATTCGTTCTTCAATTACGGTGTTAATGATAATTCTACTGCTGCTTTAACTAGTAAACTTTAAATAGTAAATAAGAAAAAGCTCCTAAAGAGTTCCATCGATTAAAACAGTAGCATAATTATAAAATTCTCCATAAATTTCGACTAATCCATCATAATTACTAATAGCGACTGGCAAAATGATACAAGCGTGTAATTTAATTCTTTCGGGCACCAGACAATATTTCGACGAAAATGAATTATCTCCTGCCCTTTCGATGCAAGTACCTACTTCATGTACACGACTGGGATAATCAAATGACGAGAGCCGAAATTGATTCGTGAAAACCTTTCCCCACCGTTTATCGGTGACCGGCCAATGCAGAAAATATGACCTCCATAGTGAAGTATAATACAACTTTTTTTGAAATTTAAATGTTTTTTATAATCATTGATTTTAATAACGATAACGTAATTTACGTAATCAATAAAGTCACTTGTTTTATTCATTTTTGTAGTTCGACTTTTGTGCATAAAGTAATTTGGAAATTAAAAAAACGACAGCAAAAACAAGCCTTTAAAAATTCATCAGTACGTCTACTGTGGTTTATGAATTAAATTGATTGTTAAAAAAATGAATACAGACAACAGAATGCTCTTTGTATAATTGCTTGTGACTATGAGAACCATTAAATGTCATATTTTATGATTGCGACGTGCTTCACTGATGGAAAGTTTATGTAAATCATTCTGGAAATCAAGTTAATGTTATTTGTAATTAATATTTCTATTGCAAATTGAAGATTACGTACAGTTTTGCTCACTCATGTCCTTTAAGGCTAATTTAACTGTTATGAAACAGTTAAATTACAGTAAATTACATGAACACCATTATGAAATGGTGTTCATGTAATTTTTATCGTATTCAAAAAGAATACATTAAAAATTAAATAGTGATAAAAAATAAGGTCGACACTCTGTGTTTGAGTGTGGCTTTCTAAGAATAGACTACTCTGTCTCTTTTCTTAGGTCTTCCAATGCCTAAGATCCGACAAAATGATAATATGAAGAGGTCTTAAATGTATCCTCATGAATAAAAAATTGTGTTTCTTAGACTCAACAAAAAAGAAGTAAAAAATGAGAATAAAATGTAGTCTAGTGTGTAAATTCAAATTTGTTTATAATTCTCTAAAGAACATATCAATCAGACTGGTAATTCAAATTGATTACATCTTGCAACTCACTTCCATTCATCACCTCTCCTCCCACGCACATTCTTTACAAACTGCTCTCACAAACAATTGCCAATACAATTTAATTTAATAAACTGTCAAAAAGCTGCCAGTACCTGTTAGTGTTTACAAATGGACCGGACATACGTTTTCCGCCTTGGTTTCCCGACAGGGGGCGTCGGTTCGCACCCCCATGATGAATTCACCTTTTATTTTGTCCCACTTGACTCAATTGAGAGTGATTTTTGAGCGTGAATGGGCAGCCTGCGTAATTTGCCACTGACAGGCAGAAATGTGCATTGAAAGCTATAAAAGGTTCAGACCAAACTCAATCAAGACCGCTTTTCCGTTTTACTGTTTGATGTTATAAAATGAAATTGTTCGTTCATGTTTCAACTGTGAAACAATCTCGTGCTTGCAAAAGGTTAAAATATGTACGTCTTCATCGTATCGCTGTGCGAATCCATTTAAGTTTCATAGACAAAGTTTACGCCAGCAATATTCCATAACAAGACTTTGCAAAATCTTGGCGGACCATTTGAGCAGTGCCCTCACGAATAGTTAGTAGACAATAAATTATTTAATAACCCCTCGGTTCCGAGTGCGGGCCGTGCACTTAATCTGGGCGTACATATGAAATCACCTCTTTAGAAACAATTAATATGGCCGTGATTAAGCCCGGCTACATTTGTGAGATGTCGTTTTGTAATAAAGAAATATTGCTAATTGAAAATCTATTTGCGATGTCTTAGATCAGAGAAAATAAGCAGAGAGAAGGCAAGATTTTGTTTTTAAATGGAAACCCTACACAAAAATAAAAATTTGATATCCTAATGAATACTTTACAGGCTTAACAAACTGCGTGTTATTTCAAAAGGAACTACACAGAGAGATGTTCGTTTATCTAATTCCTTGAAGGTTTTGTGTTTCAAAGCTTCAGAGTGTCATCTGTAATTATTGTCCCCGACTGACCGACTACGGTGACCGGTAACCGGTGTCGGGTGGTCGCTAAGCAGTTTGCAACTTATTCCAAAGATGTAGGGTTGCACCTTGCACCTTTCATAGTTATGCTCGTAAAATTGAATGTACCCTAGTAACTCTGCTATTACCAATTAATTTATTTTTAATTTAAGAGACTGAAAGTTGAACTTAATTCTTATCATTATTTTTTGTTCATCGATGTTTAACGTTAGATATGATGCATCCATTATGATAATCGTCGCCGTTTGCTTTATGGATTAATTAAAAACAAGTCCCTTTCATTTCTTATTGGTTATAACATTATAATTATATGTATCTATTTAAATCATGTTTATATATACAAAGGGCAATTCAATATTGGCAGCCTCTCAGATTACGTACTTGGGAAAACTTGGTCCAGATACAATGATGAACTCGAGACACTTCAGCTCTGAAAGCAAGTTGTGCACCGTTTAAACCTCTTGGTAACTAAGCGGTAGTTTATAGGACTTCCACGGGCATCGTTCTACTCAATACTTGTCTAATACCCAGAAACAAACCCATATATTGAAGATCATTTTACGAGGAGAATGTACTACAGGTATATCAAATGTCTCTGTAGAAGTCCGAATGTGTAATATCCACGTGCAGTCATCAATTTAGCATCTCAGAAGTTTTAATTTCCCTCGTACAAAATGCGAGAAGGGGTGTCCCATTTGATGTCCAGGGTCGATGAAGTTCGGACGCTTTATTACTGTGTCCGGCTTTAAGTGGGTGTAAAGTTTCAACACCCTTTGATTTACTTGCAGCGCGGGGAATAGGTGCCCGACGGATCGGACACAATTTGTTTGAGCTTTGTCTTTTTCCATTGTAACTCGATTTTATTGCGCACTTGTTTTGTTTTTGTTTTGTATCACTCGTCTGGCCAATCTGCCCCTCATTTGATTGTTCGTATCTCTATCTATACACCTACTGAATATGTTATGATCTTAAATTACCCTAAACAGCGTTACAAGGGAGTATCGGGGACAATGCTAACCGCATAATGGGCGAAGCAATTATTACACTAATACCTTAAAGGACCACTTTAATCCCCTAATCGGAAGCCAAACTAACGTGGTGCCGTCCCGCATAGAAATATCTTAAATTGGCAACACGGTCCGGCGGGCCGACCATAAAACATCTTAATGAGTACAGCCAGCAGCTGCGGACCCCTATATTGCCGCTCTCATATCCATGCAAACTACCCACCGACGACGTCTTAGCGGCCTTACTTTCCTCCTCCTTGTTTACAAGTCGACAACTAATTTGCTGCAATATGTGCATAGGACAACATTACGGGCGCTATCTCCTCCGTGCGTGGCTTGCATACATTTGCTCCTTCCTCGCCACAACAAGGTTGTTCCTCGACCTGACCCTTCACTCAACCCTCCTATATTCAAATTCGGCCCGGACCGGCCATTTGGACGCGGATTTGTTATAAGATTAAAGGAAGATTTCACTTGTGAAACAATATGGCAACCGATTTACATATTTCGTTTCCTTATTAGTTTCGGGATATTTGTTTTGGGGCCAGCGAATTTACATCCACTGACCGATTAAATGGCCCTTAGGCGTCTTTAATGGGGGTGCCGCGTGGTCGTTGTTGGCCTTAGCAAATGTGTGCTTATGCGTAATTGAATATTTTATGGGCTGGACCAAATTTAGTGCGGAAACTTTATTGATTTCTCATAGCTGTACACGCTTCTTCGCGGAAATCTAATTTTATTCTAATCGCAAAGTATGTTTATCCGTGCAGAGAAAAATAAACAGCCCTCTCATATTCTGCCTTTTCAGTTTGCGAGTGTGTTTATCGTTTGCATTTATCTGTTGACTGTTTTTATTCCGCGGTTGACATTTACCCTCTGTTTCAACAAGCGGGCTATTCCGAGCTCGTTTCTTTCATTCGCTGTACGAGTGCTCGCGTTGCATTACCTCTATTCACGTTGAGATAGCTTCACTTAGTTTCCTCTTTTTCAGTGTGGCCGGGTTAATTTCTGCATCTTTATTATTCGAGTGGCCGGTGTATGGAGTAGTGTAGTCTGTCTGGTAGCGTAGATTGTGTGGCGGAAAGCAAACTTGAATTGTTGGGTCGCCGCCGCGTGGAGGTAATGAACGCACGGGTGGGACATGCAGTGCTGCTGGAGGCGTCTGGTTCGAGCGAGAGGTGTAGCTGTGCGGGGAGGTAGAGGTGGGGGGCTGCTGGAGGGGGGGGGGGGGAGGGTGCAACGCGTCCTGTATGCACAGCGCCGCTTCCGCATTCGTTAATGCAAAAGCGAGCACAGACTTCAGGTGTACATTTTCAGCGCTTGTGTGCTTTATACTCGAAGTTAAGGCGTGCGTCTTTGTGCAATGCTGAGCCTTAATTATTATTACATTTTATCTTCTCTACGCTTCAATACACTCTCGAGACTGTAAGCTCGGGTAATAATATATCAATTTAATCTTCACAAGCTTCTACATGCTAAAGCAAATTTCAGTAAGATTATTCAAAACGCTCACGTCTCTAGGTACGAGTAGGTACGTTCTTTGGTTTTGTTTCTCTCTTTCCAATTCCTCTCCCTTTTAACGCAAAACGAATAACCGGCGGCTTAACAATTCATTACTGCATTCGTTCATTTCAGCTTCATTAAAATCGCATTAGGATTAATTTTTCTCGTCCCCATTTTAATTCGCAGTTTGCTAAGGGGATCTCTCGCTGGACGTGGTGCAATCATCTACTGTCAATATTTGTTGTGTTTTGTCTACCTGCGCCCGTGTGTTTTACGTTATTGCTTGGAAATTGCTAGTGGGCACTTATTATAATACAGCTACTATGTTTTACTACTTTATATTTTTATACGAACAAACGAGGTTCCCAGCTCCACTTGTTTTTATGAATTAGCATTAATTAAGAAAGCCTCATGTTTTACCCTTTTTCTGTATTTACATATTATGTGAATCCATAATCTTTTATTTGTCGATAAATGTCTGTTCGTATTAGTGCTGTTAATTAAAGGGTTATTTATGAGGCTGGGACTAATTGATTAAAGCTTATTTCAATTGATTCAAATAAAAAGAAGCAAAAAACGTTTAGAAGATTGAAATGTATACCTACATGTAGTTCTTCGTCTGCTATTTATGATTAGTTTTGTAAACAATATGATTCTTTAATTAATTACTTACTAAAGTAAGTCGTAGATCTAAATAGTGATTAAATAAAATTAATGACAACAGCATTAATCTTGTCCAATTATGACCTTAGTCACGTAATCATAAAATAACATCATAAACTTCAACAATGCGATGCTAATCGAACACTTTTGATAGTTTGTTTATATGTTATAAAATAAAGTCGTATTTTATGTAAAATAAACATACCCATGCTCGGAGCCCTCGTGCTCGATACACATGCGCATAATATCTTACGTCGGGACTGGTTACTAGAACCTTTAGATATTGTAAATCGATATTTCATTTTCAAATCGATGCACTGAAGCCTCACGATACATTCGCACGCGATACTCACGACCCCTGCCAACGAATATCTACAATATTATTAATTCAGGCATATTAATAAAAGGTGTCACGTTACGACCACACTGATGTCGCAGGAAGCATGGCCCGATGAGCCATTCCAACGAAAATAAATACATTATTCGATCCCGAACTGCATCGATTTTTTACTAAGAATTGATTACTTTTTATTTCATCTGTCCGTCCTAATTTTTACCGGCACGTTTGATAAGTATTATGTTACTAATGTTGTGACCCGGTTTCGAAAATACAATATTTTATATAGAAACATAAATAAACACAGGGTGATCATGTTTTTACAAGCAATAAAAGTTTGGATGGCGTATGACAACTCGTGCGAAGTGTCGAGTATTTTCCGGATACAATCATCGTTATGTCGACACGTCTATTCGGTGTATTTTATAGACAATTACTCGAAATCTACGTCAGTGTTTCTCGTGAAAATATTAATGTCAGTTTAGTAAATATATCATTATCATAAACATGAATAAAAATGCTGATACAGTGTCTTATGGTTTGAAACTAACAGTCTCAAAACTAAAGTTTAGTATAATTGCTTTATTTTCAGCAATCTTGTTAATGAGTGATGAGTTACTACAAATATTTTACTACGTTTTTGTTCCGAGTAATTACGTTAATATCCATGAAGCGTTTTATCCATAATAAATACCACTTTTTGTGTAAATTCTGCTTTTTAAAGCGTCCGAAATTACTGTAGTAGTGCCGGGGGCAGGCAATATCGAGAATCGAGCATTTCACGGTCGGTAAGTTCAGCCGTATCGATACGGATATAATAACCAGTGGAATGGTAACTATAAAGAGAGATTGTATTTTTTACTAACGTCGTAAGAAGTCGGAATGTCCGACCGGCCCTTTGATCGGTTTGATAAAAGTGCTTGCGATCTTCTTTTCTTATTTTTTCATAAAAATTTCCTTCGTACCTTTATTGATATTTTGTAAGTTTGAAATGTACGATGGAATGTTATGAAATATGAAAGCACTCACTCTACGTATGTCTGTATGTTTATAGGTAGCTATAAAGTCAGTCCCGATCTTGCGTAGCGAAAATGTAAGGTTTTATCAGCGGAGGTCATTCCCGACTCATAACTTAGATCCCCACTTGTCTGACAAAAACAATAATCCGTACAGTTTTGAGGAAAATGTTTATCTATCGCGACACCCGCCCCATAAATATCGCGCTTACCGAAATAAAACAGTGGAAACAGATAAAAAGCTAAACTGCTGTTAGCGACTGTACGAGACATTGGCGCGGACAGTTTGACAAATGTTCTTATAGAACAAGTGTCGGAGTTACTTTTTATTGCACGTTCTATCGACTTCGTATTACTATAATAGGTACGATAAACGAAGGTGAAAAAAATGTATAGCGTTAGTTTGACTTGCAAATGGAAATAAAACTCATTAATATAAGTACAACTAACTATCTTCGCTTTCAGTGGTTCCCTTTTTTCATTAAACTATTTATATTTATGTATATATTATAGCAATTGACACATATAGACTAAAATTTTCTTTATTTAACCAACTTTAGCTAACATTTATAAAATGTACAACTCACAACCCTTATTATTTAATAATCTCCAAGAAAAAAATTATACATCAAACCTTAAGTTTAAATTAGATATTATGTTACTCAGAAATCATTAGCAATCGTTATCGAACATCACCGAAACACGTCACCATAATCAGCTCATCAAACTCATCGAACATACGCTGGCATGATAACGACACATCTTATCTAAAAGACATTATTTCATACACATCTATCGGAAAGCCATTTGAACTGTGTCTGATTTTATTCTAGGCAATTTATTTTCAATAAAGAACTATAAAAAGACTTATCTAAATCGTTCGGCTTCGACTGGTAGGGGGAGCAACTGTCATAAAAGTCGATTCTTATTTACGTCGTATTGCACCGGTGGGAAAACTATTGGGTTCGATCGATATATTACATCGATTAAAATTTATATATGTGCCGTTTTTTTACACAGTCGGCACTATTAGGTCAAAAATATACTTGTCTCTGAAAATAAAGTACAGTCAACATCAGATACATAGAAGCAATTCAGGTACTCAGATAATTCTACACTCTCAAAAACACATTAACATCTGCACAACAATAGCGTTCAAATTATTGTTAGCATCCAATGTATCAAAATCATCTGAACACTCGCAATTCAAATATTTCTATGCAAACAAATCATCTTGTCAACTGAGGTAGGTAGTCAAATGTAACTAAGCAACCAAAGTGTTCAAAAATATGTAAACAATAACCATTTCTCAATATATTGCTCAGTGATAATAAGGCCTGTTACAAACCTAGACGTTTTAGGGCGGTTACAGACCTTGGTTTATGCTCGTTTATAACCGACTTCAAAAAGGAGGAGGTTCTCAATTCGGTTGTATTTTTTTTATGTTTGTTACCTCAGAACTCCGTCATTTATTAACCGATTTGAAAAATTCTTTTTTTCTTGGAGAGGGTATAGATACTTTTCGTTTAGTCCCCTAAAAATGTTGTTGATGAACTTCAGAGATATGGAACGGAACTCCTCATCGGATGAAAGCAAAATTTTCAAATAACTAATATTGCTTTGTTTATACGTGTTGTTGGTAACTGACTACTGGAAAAAATGAGGGGATGCGTAAACCCCCCCCCCCCCCATTTTCCGGAATGTTTGAATTATATCGTGTAAGGTATAGCATGAAAGGACTTATTATACCCGACTACGGTAAAGTCAAAAATAAGGGTTATGAAGAGAGAGGGAGAGAGAGTATGGAGGAGTGAGGGTTTAATTTATGGCACTAAAACGTATTCAATAAAAAATAAACTTATAAAAAAGTAAAAACCGACTACAAAAAAAAAACTAAAAGGAGTAAAATAATTACAATAAGATAAAATTAACAGTTTCAGAAGACGGTGCAATTCTACACTGAAAAAAAATTGTAGCCACTGACTTTTGAAACTGTTAATTTTATGTTTTTTTAGTCGGTTATTACTTTTTTTTACAGTTTTTGCATGCGCGCATTCAAGCGCATTACATTTCGCGCTTCAAAAAAACCGAACGCACGTATATGCTACTGTTCGCACTGCCAGTGGGTCTCTCTGTAGCAAAATGGATTCGACCGCCATGCCAGTGTGTTATCGCTGTAAGGTGTACAGTGTCCTGTGACGTTATTAAGATTAAAATGTAGGCAGGCATTGCAATTAAAGGCAGGCGGTGAGCCACTAAATGTAACGCGTATGGTTTTCTATACCAGCGCACGCACTAGCGGTTCTTTTAAAGTGACTGTTTTAAAACGTATCGTGCTAGATTTTGGCTAAAGGTATATTCGATGCGATTCGATGATAACTGACTACTAAAATCAGGCTACAGTGCATGTTCATAGATAAGCCGCTTTTAGCATTTGAAAAAAAAGGGGTACATGAAAAGAGCCTCCACGAGTGATTCTATTCGATACTTCGGTACGTCCGGCGCACCCTGGGCAGTCAGCCTCGCTACCATCCTTGCTGATTGGCTAATCTTTTCACCACGGCATGAGCTATTCTTGTATAGCTCGTGCCGACACGATAGAAAAAGAAGCATTTGAAAACCGCTTGCGTAAAATCATAGTATCACTCAGTGCGTGCTTAGTCGGGCTGATTTTACATCGTTAGATATCTTTTAACCGAGTAATTAAATAGACGCTTAACAGATTTTGTACTTTTTTGGACATGGTTATATTGATAGCCGTGTCCAAATACCTCGGTTCATTTTAACTATGTTTCGGATTGCCGAAACATAGTTAAAATGAACCGAGGTATTTTGTAGGTACCTTTTTAATACGAATTCAATTCCTGAAGATATACTAGAAAATGTAGCAAATAAAAATTATAGTTTCATTCAAACTGATTGTTGCGAATTTAATGGCTTTTGCGCGGAATAAATACTCGTTTCAATTTCCTTACGATGTTTTCCTATAACTTGACTATCAGATTATATTATAAACAAAAGACACGTCAATGACGTCACGCACGAAATGAAAGGGATATAGCTATATGAAGAAAAAGAAAAAAATGCTGTATTGACACAATAGTACACATTGTATCTATTTTTGAACTTTTAATTTAAGACTCTAAGTACAATCAAATACAATTCATTTTACGTTGCTATCCTGACTTTCTGAATAACGTGTTGCTTAGTTACCTTTGAATGTTTAGCTTGTTTACTTACCATAGACTTTTAGTTTGTAAATAAATATTTGACAATGTGACTGCTCAGATATATTTGGAGTTTATGATGCTCAAATCAATTTGAACAGTTTTGTCGCATAGATGTTTTTGGTATCTTGAATGTGTTTAATTATTTGGACACCTGAGTTGCTCATCTACTTCTGATGCTGACTGTACTTGTTGAACACAGTTTCTTAATGAACAGAATGGCTATAAGACAACTAGTGTAATGCAATTAAGAACAAGGTTCCCTTACTTTTTAATATTATACAATACCTACAACTTTATGATTAAAATTTTTAATTATTTGATGTTATTAAATTAATATCTATACATATAAAAGAAGAAGCTGACTGATCTATCAACGCACAGCCTAAACCGCTGGGGTTAGAAAGTTGAAATTTTGACAGTAAGAAGGGATTTTTCGAAATTCAAGCCCTAAGGGAGTTAAATAGGGGATGAAAGTTTGTATGGAAAATCGTCACTTAGCGGGTTCAAAATTTCACGCAAGCGAAGCTGCGGGTGAAAGCTAGTAATTCATACGAATACCTATGACAATCGTTACGGCTAGTCAGAAGCCCGAAAGTTTGACAACCTTAGGATATCGGCATTGCCCAGTACCTGGATTACGGAGGTCTGATGGCAGTATCTTCGTGTAAATACTCAAGCAAGTAAAGTGAGAAAGTATTCAGCCGCATCTGGTTAGGCGGGAGGCTGACCCAAGCATAGTTGGGAAAAAGGCTAGGCAAAATATATTAACAACATTTTTCAAAAATATATTTAGTTTAGGTATCCAATGAAAACCTAAAAAGGCAATATTTTCGTCTTTCCATACAAATTGACAGGAATATTCTTCAAAAAAGATTTTACGTAAGTTACATTCTTCACAAAAAAAAACAGGTGTATTGCGTGTAGGGTGTGTGTACCATAAAGCAATAAGTACGTCCGCATCCGCGGCCCGGTCCCATTGTGTGCCACAGATAAGGCGACACAGCGCGGCGCTCCCGCAACTAAACTTATTTAGACGACACGCGTGTATCTTGTACTAATATGTATCAGTATGAAAGAGAACACGAGATTGTGGAAAATTATTTAGAACCTAGCCTACCTTATCTTTTTATTAGTAAAAATATTAAAACAAGGAAAGTAATGATAGATTTGAATATTTCTGCGTTTAATACGAAATGCTGCCAGAAATACAAAAAAGTTCCTACTTTAAATATTATTACTACGAGTACCTACTACACGAGTTATTCAGAATTTGTTACATTAACTAAACTGACAACAATAACAATTAAAAAAGTCACAAGCATTACAAATAATGCGCACGTATGTTCGTAAATTAACAAGATAATTTAAATACATTGTTACAATCATCTTAATCAAAAACTATACCTAAGTACCAAATAAAACATTAAATAAATTAAAATGTTACAAAAATTATACAAATTACGCATTTTTCGATTAAAATACAACGATCGCTATAGATGATAAACAACAAAACAACGAAATAACAGAGGAACCCATTTAAATTTGTACTCGAGCACCGACTCATTTACATGTTATTCGGGCAACAAACCCTAGGGGACCGTATCAGCCATTTATGAGTTAAAAAGTATTAAAGAAAAGAAAACTCGATAGATATAAAAAGATACGTATAATAACAAGAGAAAGAAGCCGCGTGCAAGGAAACTGCTTGCGGCGAATAAGCCTCGCGGAAAGCGGTATTGTTCCGCGACTTTTTAAAACGGAACAAAATGAACGGAGGGGAAGGAAATCGGATGAAAATATGAAAAGAATACACGTTATATACGTAAAAGTGAAACGAAACGTCGGAGATCGGGTCTCAGCCGCGGCGGTCCGCAAATATAATTTGCATAGTCAAGTAGCCCAACTTTTGTCTGCAGCGGATGTTCGCAACCATATTCGTTCGTTGCTTTTTAACCACACTCTCGTTCTGTATCGGGTCGGGCTTTTTATTGCATTTTTTCCCCTTTGAACGGATTCCTTCAATATTTTGGTGGTTCGTTTTTATTCATACGCTCGGTCATCGAATTGTTTCGCTTCATATCACAGCTTTGTTGCGTTCTCTTAATCCCCGTGTCTTGTTATTGTCCTGCGGCTGAATGCATGTCATGACAACAACATTTTGGCAAACGCTGTTGTAATGAAAATAGCGTAATTTTATTTAATATTGATTTTTGGTTTGGATTTAATACCTATAATACGCCTAATTGTTAAAAATGAATCAAAAGTTTCACTTATTAAGTAATGAACGCAACACTCAATACATCTTCAGAAATTGAATTCGAATGCAATTAGAACAAAAGAAGTATTAACATAATAATATCATCGACCGGTGCATACTATTTAAAATTGGTACCATCATCGACTACAAAGGCGGCCACAAAAGATTAAAACTTTTTGTTCAGCTAGCGTCAAATGAAATAATCGATTGAGGAATTATTACGATTCATCGTTCCGAACTGGCGAGAGGAAGCAATAGGCCGGATTATGGGGTACAAAGCGGCGCCGACAAGACATAGACAAATATTGACTTGTAGAAACAATGAACGCAGACATGCGCTTCTGCCGCTGGATTATGCGTAGGAAGAATTTGATTGACGTTTCAGTTTCGGCTGCTCATATATGAGCGATCAAGATTGGGACAAAGAGTGAGTAACTTAAATATAGACACGACAAAGTAAGGAAAAGGACCGTTGGCTAATTAATAAAACGTTTACGCGTTAATAGACACAAAAAGTGAGATGAAAAGATCCTAAAATAAGCTTCAGTCGAGTGCAAACCTGTTTTTCAGAGGTGTTAAAGAGAATCGATACTCGGACTCGATGGTCCGACGAATTTTCCACTGAACGGATCTTTGGACGTAGACCTTTGTATTGACGAGAAATTAACGTTCGGACCTTTCCATCCTAATTTTGTTAACAAAGTAATTATGTACGGTCGTGTAAATAATATACCTTTTGACATCGTGGCTAACGGTGCAGACCTTAATGAAGTGGCTAAACAAACTTCGCAAAAAACGTGTTCAGAAATATCAGTCTGAATAAAGATCCAAATATACATGAATCTGTTGCAAAAAATACAAATGGAAATAAAAACGCAACTTTCCAATCCGTACGTTATTACTGACTCGTGTCGGAGGTCGTACGATGACAAATGATGCGTAGGAGTCGATCGCTAGTGAACCTCGCCCGTTTCATTAGCAACAACATTAATTACTAGCAAATCTTTAATGAGAAAACGAGCTTTCATTTTATTTTCAGTCTGTATTACTCTAAGAGTTGTTAATTTTGTATTAGTTCTTTTAACATACTTAACAACAATAAATGATATCTTGAAGACATGAGTAGCGTCGAACTCCTCATAATTATATCATGAAAACATAGAGCTCGTGAAACTATTTAATTTTTTATGGACTTTTCTCTTACCGTGCCAATAATTTTGTACTTCCACGTTGCACCATTTCAAAATTTCTTTCTTCGACTTGGTTATATAACTTTTGCTCCCACCAAATTTAAATGTCCACAATATTCAAATTTGAGGTACTAAAATCTCGTTCCAACACCAGCATTGCAACGACAAGAGGGCGTGTCTTATTTTTATTAGTTTATTATGCATGCCGTTTCCATAACACGGAGTTATCCGCATCTTGGTCGCCGCTCGACTCCATCAAAACTCTATCTTTTGCCATCTCGGCTCGAGACAGTTCGTCAAGTTATCTCATGGTACAAGTAATAAGCTTGGGAGATAATTATGCACAATTGTTTACACACACTTTTAATTGCACTTAAATTATATTTACTTCATGCAATACTTGTTTTCCTGTTTTCTTAGCTTCTATAGTGCGTGTTTCCAATTTTCGTAGCTGTTAAAGTATCATTCGCCTATACTGATATCTTAAAACTTTTTAAGCATACTTAAAACATTATTGTTGTTTATTCTTCACCTAGCTGTCATAGTTGGTTACGCATATTCATGGATCGAATCATGAACAGAATACGAAAGAATTTTCATTGGTATAAATAAAGAAATCATTCTGCGATCGGTTTATCGTTTGGTCCCTTGTCCGCGCCGCCCCTCTGCCCTCTCGGAGGCTGGGCCTCCAGCGTCTATCAACACGTGCACCGACTCAATCATTCGTCAATCGAACTTCGGAGCGAAGAAGACGTAAATATTATTACTGCATAAGTTAGAAAGAGAAATCTTATCGATGCGTGGCCGATCGCGCGATTATTGACGAAGAAATGGCCCAAACGTAAGGTGGTTATTGCAGGTGAATTAAGGAATCCTTTAAGTTTTCTGATAAAGATCGGTATGTAGTGACGTAAGAGTAAAAGAGACAGATGTAATGTTACTTGGAGGTTGATTTATAGGTAGTTATGTAGATGCAGGTGGAGAGAAGTATGGCGCACGACGCATACGCAAAACCGTTTATTTAGTCGCAGTTTTGTTTTGCTCCGCGTGCGGTATTCCAAGTAATTGTTGTTTCGATACGGTACATCTGGGCTGGATAATACAATCTTACATTAATATTTATGTACAATTTTATTCAAATAAGTTTCTTTCTCTTGATATTATATATTCTTCTTTTAAAATTCGTTCAGTTTTACCCAAATTAAACATTACAAGTTAAGCTAATAACCATCTCTAACCAGTGCGTTTCTTTTGACAGTGATGTACCAAAAACGGCTAAAGAAGGAGAGAAAACAGCGGCAAATGATACAGGAGCAGCTTGAATTAGAACTCAAGAGACGACAGAAAGTCGAAGAGGCTTTAAAACAGTCCGGAGCACCTTCCGAAATACTCAGAATCGTAACTGGTAAGTATTATCGTAATATAGTTGAACCTTCAGAAATATTCTTAGAAACAAGCAATCATTTTACGGATAATGAATCCTTATGATGTTACCTACTATGTATAAGCATGTCAAATTGTCAATACCATCTCTATCAACAAGTTTCAACATGTGTTAGTGCCCCTGACATGTTAACTTGCCGTCTGTCAAACTATCTGTGTATAAGCGAAAATTTCACCTAATAACATACTAATGTTCCGTGTAACATTTATAGAACATTGAGCTTTATGTGGCGTTGTTAAGATTAACTTTTGATTGCTGATAGGGATGATTTGTGACGTATTGGCGTTGGATGTGTGTCGAGTGCGTGATGTAAGAAGGGTGGGTGAACGCTGGTGATGGCTTGTACTAATCTCCGTGTCAGGAAATCGTTTCGCAGACCATTTGAAACGAGGGTTCTGAACTAACACGCATTCGAGTTGATTTTGTTGCATAATCGCTGTTTGCTACATTCATTGGCTGTCCGTTTGACTTGATGGATACGAGTACTATCCACTGTGACTTTGCGTAGTAAAGTCACTTTTTGATCACAACCGCTTGTTATGACAACTTTTGCTATTATGCTGATCTTCCTATTTTCTATCCTTGACCTTTTGACCGCATTTCTAACGTGACCTCTTTCCACAGAGAACCTAACACCGTCATCGCAAGAGACGGCGCGTTCGGAGCGCGAAAACGGTTCGGAACGGGAGAGCAAGCCCCCCAGCGCTGAGCCCCCGGCAGCCTCACCACCCTTCCAGCGGGATCCTCCGCGCACGCCCGACAAGCCACAGTGGAACTACCCACCGCCGCCAGTTGACATCATGAGCGGCGGAGCTGCTTTCTGGCAGAATTACTCTGGTAAGCATCTTCTACTGTAAACAGGTATTTAAGACTGTCGATTATGTGTGCTTTTGCATACTTTTAGGATAGGACCCGTATGTCTTTCAACTTACCTAGTGCAGTATAACGATTTAGGATATCGTTATACTGCACTAGGTAAGTTGAAAGACATACGGGTCACTCTGTGTAAAAATCGTTACAAAGGAGCCGGTCAGCGACTACAACATCAAAATACAAATACAAAATAGTTTATTGTGAGTATAAAAAATTGCAATACATTTAAACGTGTTTGAAGCCTCCCTTTAGGCAAACAATGCCTGTATTAGGAGGCTCCGCTCTTTTACATCATTGTCGTACACTTATACTAACTAGAGTTAATACAGTGCACTGCGACCTTGACATCATTTTGAACGTCTAGTTTTTAACAAGAACTCTCAATTTATGATTAAGTAATATTCTAGATTGCCCGACTAGTTTCGGATCCAAACGGAGCCCTTAATCATGAGCTGAACACGCGACGAGGTCTCGTTAAGGGCTCCGTTTGGGTCTGAAACTGGTTGGGCAATCCCGAAAAATGCACGTGAGTAAACCGTAACTAATCATAAATATGATGTGTCTCACGAAGGTAATAATATAAAAAAAACTCTATTTCTTGTACTTCCTTTTTATCAGTTATCAACGTTATAAACGTTGATCATTTTTCTACTTATACAATACAAATTTTCAGTCCCATTAACTTTCAATCCTTTCTACTCTTCCTTTTAAAGTCGAGAAATAATTGCGACGTTAATCTCAGCAATGATCAGGAAATTATCCCAAAGCAATGTTAATAAGACCACGTTATTGAATTCTTCGGGACGAACTGATACGGCAGAGGATATGTATGGTTTTCGAATGTAAAAGGGTCCGTTGGAGATGAAATTTTTTCCAACGAAATGAATTTATACTCATCATATTGCATAGCTTCCGTATTGGGAATGTCAAGCATTTAAAAGTACAACGGTATACGAGCTCTCGGTTTGTATTGTATTTTTGGGGGCGCGTTTTTATGAACGAATTCTAATATAACATGTTGGTTTGTCTGATTATGCATGCATATTGCTAGCATGGGAGAGCACAGATTCCGTTTATTTGATTGTATAAAGTACAATACATACAGAGGTTCTAAAACCACTTTAACCTTCGGTATTCAATTTCGGTACCTATACCTCAGGACGAAAGTAATATGGCAGTCGCAGCTGCATTCGGTTAGACTGAAAACCGACTCAGAGAAAAAAAACTGGGTTGATGTAAAATCAAGTACCATAAAATCGTGTCCCATTGTTGGGAAAGGACCTATAAAGTTAGCCTTCCTCTGAGTACCTATGTCAAAAAACACTATCAGGTATACAATCTAAAATATCATCAAAAACTTAGACTGATTACAGTACCAATTCATTAATATTGTCGAAAACAAAACCTGTACCTACACACGCAAAAACTTTTATTTGAATCACAAAAAAATTGTAACGCGCTCAACTTTGATGCAACAAAAAGCAAAAATCTGGTGCTCGTATCGGTGAATCAAACCGTGGTTTTTTTCATTTATATCCGCTTTGTGGAAAGCCCAGAAATTTCATTAAAAATGCACCGACGTACTGCAGCATGCCTAAAGTAGTGGCGCGCCCTTGCTCCGGCACTTGACTGATATAATAATGTGCTGTTCAATATCGCTGTACTCTTTTAAGTCAACGGGTTTATTTAGTTATTTAGAAATTACTTTTCTTATTAATTGATTTTGTATAACTGATCAATTCCACGATAGAGTTAAGTAGTAAGGAAAAAAACAATTCAAGTGTTTATACCTATTATCATATGTGTCATTAGCTGTCAAATTTATTTATTTATATTATCTTTATGTATACACACACCAAGTTAACAAAAACAAAAAAAGACAATTTAAATTAAAAAATGCCCAATGGGCGGTCTTATCGCGCAAGGCGATAATAATATTAAGGTATAAAACACAGAGACACTCAATAAATTTTCGATTTCAACCAATTTTTCATTATTACGTCCCCCACGTACTAAATTAACTTGAGGGGGTGATAGGTGTTTACTATTCGCAAAACATTGATACGGATTTAACCATTTCCCTTGTTCCGACTTGTGCCTTTTGCCGACAGTCTGTTCAAGTAGAAATTGCAACTAATTTAAGTGTTACGCTACCTCGAGTGTACTGACGCACGCGAACACGCAATACGAATTGTTTGAATTGGAATCGTTTTACAATATTTGAATTTGCAGCTTTTTTATGAAGATATTTTTTTTATAAGTTTTGGAACTAAAAATAAATCTATTTCGGTATTGAATTTCTACTTTTTTGAAAGACGTACATATTGCTTGATACAGGTAACGTCGTTTACCCACTTCTAAATCATCAGGATGTTTGTATAAAGTTTTCTTATAAGTATAGGTATATCCAAGACGAGATAAAAAGCTATAAAGCTGAAACAGAAAAATACAAGAGGGTTGTAAATATAAAAAGGTTGGTAACAGAAAAACAAAAATTAAAACTTGGAGCCTTTCATCAACTTTCCTCAGTGCCTTCGGTAAAAGAAAAAAACATATTTTATTATTCGTAAATTAGAAAACTTTTTTCTACGTGCTTTTTATAAGAAACGGGATGAGTCAAAAGTGTTCCGAGTAATTACTGTATACTTATTTAAGTGAAAAGAGAAATATATGAAAATGACAATAATTCTTACGAAGAAACGTGTAAGTATAGGTAATCAATCATGATAATGTTTCGATCATAAACATCATTATATTGATTGATACAAAGGTATGGAGGACGGTCATAAATTACCATTAGATACACACAATGCTAATTTATTAAGTAAAAACAATATTATTGATTATAATTCTAATATAACAAGTTACATCAGAATATTTTAATAATACAATGTTTATGCCGTTATTAGAGGTGCGCTTGTAAAACGGATAAACCATCCGATGTTACATAAGTAATATAAAGTTGAAAAATTAATAAAGAGGAAACTTTTCCATGCTACTTTTTAGGTGAGCTTGTAAAATGAATGGAAATAAAATTGTACCGCACAGGTGCGCTCGAAACCTTTGACGATATTAACTTTTTTATTTATTCTTAGTAATCACCCGCATCATTGTGTTCAACGTTTTATATAGAATACTTATTATATTATTATCATAACATTGACCGAGCGCGCGACTAAATAGTAAATACATACAATATTACACTGACAATGATAAAGATTTAAAACGAACTGAATCCGAGTCATGATGGAATTGATTCTGTAGATAAAAAAAGACAAAAGAATGTCTTTAATAGAAAATCAATCCAATCAGTATAATTCGTCTCGCTCCAATAGAGTCAGCAACAGTAGCACTTCATCCCGACTGTGTCCATTCGTTCGACTTGTATTATAACCAGTTGGGATCCGTTGTTGCTTAGCTATAGTTCTCTTTACAATCATCCGTTTAAACCGACCCTTTGTTCACAACCTTCTCAAATTTCCAACGAAGAATTAATCAACTCACTTTTTTTCTCTGTATTTTTACGGCAGTAATTAATTTCGCTTTAACAACGAGCCGAGGTGTCGATTGCGTTAAAAATTGTTAAAAAATAATGAGCAGATGTACTTTCTATTATTTCTACAGAGATATTAGATGTCAAAATACGCCGCTTAAAAAATAATAAAATACGAACTTATAATTTTTTTTGTTTATATAGGTATGTACTTAATTAGAAAAACGTTCTTAATAACTAAACGTTATTAATACTAAACGTTTTTGTGATTTCATAAACATTTCTCTTCAATAGTACGAAAGTAATATCTTGTTTGAGCTTCCTATCATAATAAGGAAATCGATTTGTTACTTCAAAATCGATGACTTTGTGTCGAATGGTTTTATTTTTGAATTGGGAGATCAACAACCATATCGAATTTTTAGCTTAAAATCTAACGATCCGTTGCTGAATAAGTAATCAACGAGAGATGTTTTGTCAAAACATAGTTATTTATTTGATACTTGCAGCTTTTTTACACAAATAGATAAGTAATTAATTATCTACGGTTCGATTTTTTGCTAAATGTTTAACGTTCTATATTCTACATCAAGTCTAATTCGCATAACTACATTAAACGGTTTTCATTTTCACGTGAAAGGGGGATATTACACTATCATATACACTTCTGGACACATCTATTGGCCCACCTTGTATTTTCAGTTTCGTTTGGTCCTAGCTAAAATTTTATATTAGGTCGAGCAAAAAGTTTTTATGCAGTTTTGAACCTGGCACATTCACAATTTCACTCAACAGTCTTTTTTTGAATTTCGAACACAGAATTTAAAGAAACAAAAGACAATTTGGAGCCTGTTTGTTGATATCAAACAATCGAATACTAAGAAAACTTGGTTTTATTGGTTTACTTGGATTTAATTCTTGAAAAAGTGATTGATATCTTTGGTTTTGCAACAAACATTACTTATTCTTAACATTAAGGTGAGGTTCTATCAATAATCTATGGATACTTCACCTGAAGTCGCCGCCCAAGCTGTGGCACTTATTCAGGCCGGACACAGCCAAAGAAACGTGAGTGCTCAACTTAATTTAAGTCGATCTGCGGTCCGAAATGTTTATCGGAGGTACCTAGAGACTGGCGGCTTTGTTCGTCGCCAAGGAAGGCCACGATCTCGGGTCACAACTGAAAGGCAGGATCGATTCATCGTGACGACCAGCTTGAGAAATCGTCACCTTACCTCCATTGAGATACAAAACCAACTTCGCGACTTCCACGGAGTATCTGTGAGCGCTCGAACTGTTCGGAGAAGGTTAAAAGAACGCGATATGGTACCACACAAGCCAGCTAATGGGCCCAAACTAATGCGAGCCCACCGAACAGCGCGCCTTCATTTCGCACGCAGTCATTTAAATTGGACACAGCAAGATTGGAGCCGTGTACTCTTTTCTGATGAGTCTAAAATTGTGTTACATGGCAATGATGGAAGGAAGAAGGTCTACCGACGTAAGGGAGAGCGTTTCGCACAATGCTGCTTTGAAGAGAGGGTTGCTTATGGCGGTGGCTCATGGACTGTCTGGGGCGGTATATCCGCGAGCGGCAAAACTCAACTTGAGGTTGTTACAGGACCACGGCTGCCAACATTAAATGCTGAAAGGTACATTCGTGAGTGCTTAGAACCTCACGTGATACCATACGCGGACTATGTGGGCCCAAATTTCCTTTTTATGCATGATAATGCAAGAGCCCATGCGGCCGGCATCGTCAGGGAATATCTTCGGGATGTGAACATCACAGTTATGGACTGGCCAGCCAGAAGCCCAGACATGAACCCCATTGAGCACATGTGGGACGAGCTAAAAAAACGTGTTAGGGCTCGTCAGCCAGTTGCCCAGACGATGCAGGAGTTGAAAACTGCCATAGAAGAGGAATGGGAGATGATCCCTCAAAATTTCATAGAGCGGTTGATAAACTCTATGCCTGATCGTATGAGAGCTGTGGTAGATGCCCATGGAGGCAACACGCGTTATTAAATTAAACCTTTATTTGATAAAACATGTTTTTTATTCAAAAATCAATTGCCTTTAACAAGGCGCATATCCGACTTGTTAGGCGTAGCTCCATGTCGTATGGTATTCTGAATTCAAATTTAAAACAATACGATCGAAAAAGATGGTAAAATGTATCAGGTTTAAAACTGCATCAACAGTTTTTGTTCAATCTAGCAATCATGTTTCGGTAGGGGCCATCGAAACCTAAACTCTAAGGTGGGCCAATAGATGTGTCCAGAAGTGTATTTAGGATCATAGATTAATGAGTCATAGATATATGACAATGTAATATAGATAGATATATCAATCATTGCTCCATACAAAGATGTGACTCAGAGGTCAAATAAGACATATGATCCTATATTATGATCCTAGATATATAATTCATAGATCATGTACATGTCATGTAGATGATAATGTAATATAGACATATGAATAATTTCTTCATACACAGATTTGACTCAAGAGGTCATTGAGAGATATGATCCTAGATATACATATGATACCTAGTGTAATATGGACCTAATTGATTGTCATAGGAAATCAAACATTTAGCATGGATAATTTTGACGAAAATAAGCTGTTTTTTCTACAAAGATCCCATGCACCACTTGACACTTAATAATAAATGCTTGAGTGAAACTGTTCCACATAAAGTTTGTTGCTTTACTTACAATTGTTATAACAAAAAACTATTTATTCTCACTATCGATCAGTGTCCACTATCGTTTTATTTCTATTACTTTTCAAATAGATCGGTTCACGTCCATCTTGTGAAGTCCCTTTTTGTCATTCCTTGACCATTCGATCAAAACGAAATAAGAACTGTTTCTTTTACAAGTTTTTGTCTATTAACAGCTACACTCCGTGAAAGTTAATGTCACTGTTGATTGGACTCCAAAAAACATTTTGTATTTCCCAACTGCCAACTGTTTACCAATTTAATGTCGTATATAATTTGAACATTTTGAGATAGAAGAAAGAAAAACAAACATTAAAGGATAACTTTTATTAAGCTAAGCGCTCAACCATTACAGTTGTTTCAAAGAACAAATAGATTATAGCTCTCAAAGGAACCGGCAATTCTGTTTTAAAAGCGGCAAATGCAAAAATATTACGTATTCAAACAGACCTAATGGGACATTTAGGGGTGGCAGCGAAGTGAAACGGCAAAGGCCGAAGCTTTTAAGTGTATAATATTTAATTGTGACGCCCTAGGCGTATAATCTCGCCCGAGATAATAGGTTTCTGTTTCGGGACAACCCTCGATGGTGACACTTGTGAGTGTGATGCCCTCCGGCAAGACAACACTGAAACAAATCGGATCATAATCGAGTTTTTCCAACTGACAAATGTTTTTAAATAGTTTCTCTGATTCGAACTTCACAGCGGTGCAAACACAATTTAAATTTAAATTATTTTTCGGCTAAGGGAAGTTTAACATTTTTTGGAAGTGCAAAAATTGGTGTAGGTTATAAATTCGGGACTCACAGCATAAATTGTAAACGAATGTCGGGAAGAAAAATTGAATTCCCCGTTGAGAAAATGCTCCATCAAAGTAAGCAAAAAACGCGATTCCGTTTATATCTTTTATATCTCGTAAATTGCAGGAGGCGGCAAGCGTTGCATGAAATTGAATAAGCATATTTCGTAAAACGTCGACGTTTTCGGAGACAATTGCCTTACCTCACCTACTCTTTGCCTCTTCACGAACTTTGTCAATTTTCGTGAAATCTTATTAGAGGATGTCCTGTGCTTGAGACGTGTTTCATTTTTTATGCCTTAATTTGTTGAGACGTTTCGCTACAGCGTCGCTTCTGCCAGGAAAATTCTTCCCTTTAGTTACATACTAAATTAGAATCAATCTGTTTGCAGAATTATTTATATTCCCTTGCTTCAATCACAGCATATTCTTTCCATTAACTTTGTTCCTCTTTGCTAATTAAATTGTTCTAGCGCTTATTTGAAATAACATTAACTATCTACAACATAGCAAAAATGGTCAAACGAGTGGCATTGGCCGTCTTTCCACCTGTAAGAATATAAGATCAAAATTTCCACCATACACTAACTCCTCAGCCATCTTTTACTAAACTCGTTGACTAATAGTCTGTACACGTGATTGTGTAATCTTGGTAATTCTAGGATAAGTTAACAGTCTAGATCTTTGACGATGTATCAATCACACGTTTGACGACACGTTTGGTGCAGTGGCTAAGCGATTGGCTTCTGCGCTACGGGTCGTGGGTTCGATTCCCGCACGGAACAAAAATTTGTATGGCCTACAGATGGTTGTTTCGGGTCTGGGCGTTTGTTTGTGAGATTTGTGTCTGTAAACGCACCCACGATACAAGAGAAATCTTAGTGTGGGGCAACGTTTTTAAAAAAAAAAAAAAAAAAACAATGTTCAAAACTATTAACTGTAAATATTATAGCATAAATAAAACCCAGACTCTCATGAAACACGGATTTTTTTAATTTCCATTTAATAACATGGTTACAATTGCAACCAATACTACCTCGAACAGAACCTCAGCACACGAATAACCCTTGTACGAGCAATTTAATAACACTCGCTGAACGTGAGTGCTACGTTTTTAACAAAGGCAATATCGGATATTAAATTAGAATGTGCCATACGGATGTGAAGTCCGTTTGATGTGAGTCGGCTTTCCCCGAAACACTAATGACATTTTACGAAGCGACACACGTGTAACTACATGTAGGTACCCTTTATACGAAATTCTGTTAACTAACATTTGTTCCCCTTTAACTTAAGTAATGTCGTCTCCCTTTGTAATTTATGTAGTTTCTCCATTTTGTAATGACATTTCAATCAAGCTAATTTTCAAATAAAAACAAATGTTTTAGATATCAAAATTATCACGTCATGATTTGTTACATTCCGTTTCAATTCAATATTTTGTTTCTCTTTCCCACCAGAAACTCTGGCGCAAGAGTTGGAGATGGAGCGCAAATCCCGCCAGCAGGCCATGGAGCGTGACGTCAAGAGCCCCCTGTCAGACCGTGCCGGCTACTACAAGAACTCGGTGCTGTTTAGTTCAGCCACTTAGCTGACAAACTCGGGGACAATCGACTACCCCGACAACCATGAATACGACAAAGAAATCGACGAATCGAGAAAACCAATGATCAGCGTGAAACCCGAGTTTAGGGAAAAATAAAATCCAAAGATTCGAGATTGGTGAATGGACTTATCAGTGGTCTCAACGTTCCGATCGATAACACAATTCTCAGCAGGAACACAAAGAAAAATACTTCCAAAAATATCTTAGAAACCCATCAAACTGTTCATCTGATTGTTTATTCAACTAAAGTTTTTGGCATAAACGATCTCAATGAAGTTGTAACTACTTCTCGTTATTGAGATTAATCTGTAAATATTGTTATTGAATTCGAAGTAAGACGTAGATTTCGTGGTGTTAATACGAAGTCTCATGAACTCTTCTTCCATAGAAAAATTTGTAAATATCCCTTTATAATTATTATTAGATTAAGTCAGAACGGTTTTATCGACGATCCGAGTAATTTATTCGTCAATATTTTAATCTTTTATGAAGAGTACCTTTAACTTATCGTTAAATGCCATATTTATATAATAAGTATCCATTGTTATTTGCCTTTGTAAATCTGGATTTATTTTCGAATTAATCTGTACCTACAAGACCTACATACATATCATAAGCTTTGACTTCACATTTAAATGTTCACTGATCGATTGAGACAATTGTTGGAATTGATCAAAGACTGCTTTTCGAGATTTTTTCTAAAATGTTTGTCACTAGTCTCAATTTCTGTAAACGATAGGTGTTTAAGTTCCTATGATGTTTGTTTAAAAGACCATTACGATATCGTCAGTAAAACTACTAAAAGTAGGTACACGTTTCTTTCACCTAACATGTTTTACTTTCAATAGCAAATAATTGTGATCTTCACTCTCATGTAACTTATTCAATTTTAGTGCAATGATTAGATTTAACTGATACTAGTGTATTTCATAAATCATAAAAGTGTACGATAGTTACGTTAAGTTAGTGGTTTTAAAAGGATACATTTTTACAATTCAATTTTATTGACTGAAAACAGAAGAGACAGTTTTTTGCGTACAATATAACCTAAGTGTTTTCTTTAAAACTTCATAAACTAGACGATGTATAAATAATTATAATCGCTATATCTCATATCCATACTGCAGAGTCGATGTATATGGGTAGTTATCCTAACAATAAGTTCGGTAGTTTAACATTATACATAAAGTATAAAATGATAGTGTTATTTATATTGATGCTTAGTTTACGAGACTTTGGATGTCTTAATAGCTTAAAATAAGGTTTTAGAGATTGTATCGGGCGTAATATTGGCGCTTGGCTATTGGGCAACTAGTTATAGTTGAGACACCTAATGTTATTTCGTGGAACGAACTCTGGCTGTTGAAATATTCCATTCGCCTTTCGGAATTAAGAAAAAGAAATGTAATCGAGGATATCCGTGAATAGTCAAGCGCCGATGCAAACGATCGCTTAATACAAGTAATTACATATTATCTGTAAAGGATAATACGACGTAATGAATAAAACTTAGTTGTTACTATAAATGTTTAGCTGAACATGTGTGATTGTGTAAAGAGCGTGAATGTGGTACTTTTGTATCAGTTATTTTCATTTCATTACAATAGAATGACAATACTGATGTGGAAGGAATTATTTGTGAACGTACCCGCTTCGGGTTTGAACCCAGTATTGTCGTTAGAAATAGTTTTTTCTTTGTCAATTAGATGTTGAGGCTTCTCAATGTACCTATTTTGTATTTCGGTAATAGTATGCAGTTCTGGAAGCAAGTGTAACTATTTATTATTTCTATTATAATTATTATTAATTTACTTAAAATTGTGTGTGTGCCTTGTATCGTAGATGAAAATATCAAGATTAAAAGGGAAAATTATCAGTTTGTGTTTCGTTTCATACAACCCCGACTACCCACCCACCTAACAACACATTACCTATCTACTGCATAACAAATCCATGTACACATGACATTAAAATTACAAGGTAAAGTGTTGAAAGTCCACGATCTTTAAGGAGAAAAAAATTAAAAAATCCAAAAAAATATATAATTTTGTTTCAAAAAAATTGTAAGTACCTACCTACCAACATTTTAATGATGGACTCAATATTCAGTATATTTGATAATGCATAAGTAGAAATAATCGGTATTAATTAATGTTGCAAAAAGCAGAACCTAGATACCTAAACTGGAAGAAAAATAAGTTTTAGGCTATAACTTAATACATAGAATTAAGTTAGTTAAAAAAGAACAAAGTTTATTTCTTATAACAACCAGACATGACTTAAATATAGTAGGTATGACCTACCCTATGAATTGTGTGACACTATCAGGCGTGCCATTACATAGCTCAACATAAAATACGGCATAATTAACCAATAGAACAGAACCAATTGAACAACGTCGTCGTAAACATGAAAAGTCGTAAGAACTCCCGACTTTATTATTAGAGTTCAGTCGCCCATCACCATTTTAAATCCTGTGAAATCGGAAAAGTTCATATTTATTGCTAATAGATTTTCGGCCGATGAACACCGGGTTATTTGGGATGCAATTTTATTTTGTCCATATGAATGATTTTTATATTTGCCCCCGGGTGGCAGGGCGGAGGGCCCTTTCCGATTTCGATTTCGGACATCATGCAATCGTTGGCCCCTTTCAGTGTATTTGGGAAAATATTTTCGAGATCAACTTCTTTGGTTGGTTTTACTCGCAATAAACATTTTAAACGGAAAATGGAAAATGCTAAAAGATTATTTGGATAAGAAAATTATTTATTACCTATTGAAGTTAAAAATTCTGGACTAATCCAATACTTATAACTACATTATTAAACCTCATACATACTTGCTAAGTATTTAATTTTATGTTAGGTTCAGGCAAAGAAATCTTAGATTTCTGTGGGTTCATCCTTTTTCATAAAATTAAATTAAACCCAAAAATTATTTAATATGATCAGACACAATAATTAATATAAATTACGAAGATTAGTTCACATACATTGTTTCAATAAACATAGTCATGCTCTATCAGAAATTTCTGTATCCCAATAATATAAAGTTTAAGCTTTTAGATTGCAATATTGAACCCTAAAACTAACAAAAGCTTATTAGTAACATTAATGTAATTCAGTATAACTTAAATATAGAGTTACTTCAAATTAACTTAGAAACTTCACAGGGTTACTAGGTATCATTAATAGAATACAATAAAATAAAAAAAAACTAAACTTTAGTCAATTAGAAAAGATAATACTGTGTAAAGGTACTACTGTGCTTCTGTATTACTTAGGTATCTTGTTATCTAATTAAAGTTTAGGTATTCTTTATTTTAATGTGTTTTATTAATTATACATTAGGGTGGGTCAAAAAAATTTTTTTTTAGTAATCGATTTCTAATAGCGAAAATATGTTGAAGTAAGGTATCGTTATCAACCCCCTAAAATATTATTGAATTATTTTAAGTGGAATAGCCCGCGCAAAGCAGTTGAAATTTTGAATAAAATTTGTTCAAGTATGTTTTTACATCTCAATTCACACGTTTGTGGTTGGGTGTAGTTTAGTGTTCTAATTGGAATTCACTGAAATACATGTCGATTTTGGCATTTAAATTGTGTTTTTTTATTCTGAAAAATCAGTTTTGAGGTAAGTACATTCAGAAAAATCTTGTGAAAATGTGATTAAATTCTTGTGGAATTCCGGTAAACTGACATTTTTGTTTTAGAGCTAGGAGTTAAATTTAATCATCATGTCGAATAATAAATAGACAGTCGTACAAGGGTCCTATATTTGGAACTATACAAGATATGAAGGATAATGTGTTACCAACATAACAGGATGTCATGAAGTGTTACGAGTGGAACAGAGTAGAACGGAAAATTCGAAATGGTAGTAACATGGAGCCCGCGTTTTCCGAAATTGCAGAAATAGTAACCCAAAAAGTTGAAGGAGTATGGCAAAAAGCATCAATTCCTGTAGTTTTGTACGCTAGAGTCATCCAGCTCCTGAAAGCCTATCATTTGAAATGCAAAAATATTATTAAATCATTGAAAAGGTTGTCACATGAGAGAAAAACTGAGTTCTTGCAGCAAAGTAAATTTATTCCATAGTTGTTCTTGCAAATGCAAGTTAATAAGTCAGTGCAATTGTCCCAGAGAAGTCAAAGTTCCCAAAGAAGAGTTACTGAGACTTTTGATCAAAGGGGTTAGAGAAAAATGAGAATCGGTGGCATTGATCGCATTCGGACAAAAACTTTACAGAAAAAGTTAGCTCGAAAGCATGCTTCAACAAAAATCTCTCAGAAGAGTGATAACGACCCATCCAAAATGCCAAAGCAAGAATTAGTCTCATCAACAAGTAGTGATTCTGATACAAGTATTTCATCTCCGGAAAAGCTTCACAAAAATATAGAAAAACCCTTACCTTCTACCCAAGCAACCATGGAAAATAAGAAATGCATCAAAAGTTTACAGGTGTTGTCCCAAATACGTGACCGTCATGGACTGTCCGATAGGGCTGGTGCTGCGATTGCTTTTGCAATTTTACACGAACTTTCGTCGGATGTCGTAATTGATAAATCAAAACTACGAAGAGACAGAAGGAAAACACGCGACGTTCTTATGCAAAATCAAGCGCCTTTGAATTTGCCTGCTTTATATTTTGATGGGCGGAAAGATAAAACCCTGAAGATAGTCACAAAAGGAACCAAAAGGTACAGGCAAGTAGTTATTGAAGAACACGTATCTGTCATTAATGAACCGGATTCCATTTATTTAGGGTATGTAACACCATCACAAGGAACAGTTAATACCATTAAGATATCAATAAACGCTCTTCTTTTCGCTAAACATATTAGTACTGATGTTCTCCTGGCTATTGGATGCGATGGAACAGTAACAAATACGGGTAAATTTAGTGGTGTCATAAGGCTATTTGAAAAAATACTTCAGAGACCCTTGCAATGGATAATTTGCATGCTTCATTTAAATAAACAGCCTTTGAGGCATTTGTTTGATTACATAGATGGTAAAACTTCTGGTCCATCTTCATACAATGAGTAAGTTGCTGGATAAGTGTGAAACGCGAGCTGTGGTCGAATTTGAGCCAATACCAGGTCAATTACCAACGCAAAAACCTGACGACTTAAGCACAGACCAAAAATATTTGTATGAAAGAAAGATTCAAGCAAAACTAGCTTCCAGAAAAGTTATGCTAAAATTTGATAGCAAGCAGGATTTTTTGCATAAAAAGTATTATTTTTTTTGATGACTATTGTGTGTTTATTTGGTTAAGTTTTGGTTTTTAACGTTAATGGTTGTCCTTAGCTAAAGATTTGTTTTGTTACAATAGTATTTAAGCGATTTCCAATAAAGAACTATGACATTTAGAAAGACGTGTTTTTTTAAAAAATCGTATATGTTTGAAGCGCATGCGCGGGCTGAAGATATATGTTTCGTTAATATTTTTTTTACTGAAACTATTTGTTATGTTGCACTTCAACATAATATTACTATTAGAATTTGATTTGTCAACTTTTATTTTTTTTCATACTAAAGTGACCCACCCTATTATACATACCTACCTCCGGTTTCTGAATTGAGAATTCTAGGATAAGTAGTACTTTAGTAACACTTGAGTACGGAGTTGTCAAAAAAATTACCGATTTTAAACCATTTTTTTGACAACTCCGTACTCAAATACTACCTACTTAAGTATTGCTCCCGAATTCTCAATTCAGAAACCGGAGGATAGTGTTTGGTAACCGCTAATCATGAACTTATTTCATGGCAACAATGAGCTGCCACGGTTTGAACGCCGTGGCGACCTAATATGGTAATGTTACGACGCGCTCCTCTGCTGTCCACATAACTCCATAAATGGCCGAAAAAAAGGAACATCGTCCGTCAGTCTTCTTTTGGTTGCTCAACAAAATTCATCGCAGTGCGAAAAGCTGAACTAGTCTGGTATACGGTGTACACCTTGGCTGGGTCTTCCACCGTGTGGAAGGAGCTACAAGCGCACAAACGTTGTCACCGATCCTGGGGAGCTGGCCAGTACAACTGTAAGTAGTTTCATTGTGTTTTAGGTTTTTTGGTTATTGCGTTAACCGTTTCGAGAATCCTCGGATACATTCCACTAACATCGCCGCACATAGTAACTGCATCAAGTCTCGCCAGTTAATTCAATATAACCCTGTATAACTAATTAAACTACATAGCTATTATATATTTCACATCTCAAATTGTCTTTTTTTGTAGGGAAAGCTCACATATGGCTATGTTACACAATTATTACTGAAGTACCTACCACATCATGTAGAAAATTATAATTTATGCAAATAGTCTCCGTAATAATAGTGATAAGAATATGACACTGACACTATTAAACGGAGCAGAATGGATAGTATTAAACACAGGGTAATAGTGCTAAGATTAATTGCATAATAGGTAGGAACACAGAGCAGTAAGCACATGGAATTATAATTGGTAAGCAAAACGCGTGATTGTTATCTGCACAAATATGCCAAATAGGTACTAGGAAAAATATGTCTAGGTATACGCAAATATACGTTAAATAATATTATGTGTTCAAAGTGGAATTACTATACGACAAATCGCTCATCGGCGGCAACTGTTCAAATACAAGAAGTTTTCTAAAACTCCGACTACTCAATACTTTGGTAAAAGTGATTCGATGTAGAAAATGATGAATGGGTACATACTAAATACCTTATTAATTTTATCAATCCAACTATTCAGTGTGTAAACTAAGTAGTGTAATGCCCTAGAACCATATAATCTACCACTGGTAGATATAGATTAATTCTGCAAGGAAGTTCACTCGTTTTTTTTTTCAAAGTCAATCTGTGTCACCAGTAGACCACGAAGTTTGAAGGAACTACACGAATTTGAATACAACCTGTTTACAATATATATTTTGTATATATATAAAAAAATTAAGGGAGTGCCTTCGCTGCCGGCGTTGGCATCCAAAAATAACGCCACTGAGAACCGACAGTACATTAGCCGGCAGCTGAGATTAAAAACATCGGCTGCCTGCACACAAAATGGACACCAGCGGCGGTAATAAGTTGTTTGGTAGGTATGTTAGTTGAAAGGTAGGTTAGATTTTGAGCCAAACACTGTAACTTGTCTTCCAACTGACTAATTACAAGAGCGAGCGAAGCGAGCTCGGTCATTTGGGTCACCCCGACACGGATACGTTAGGTACGAAGGGGATGACGGGCTAGAGTGAGCGAGCATAGCGAGCGAACGAACGGGGGCTAGAGTGAGTGTTTGGCCCAAAATCTAACCTACCTTTCAACTAACATACCTACCAAACAACTTATTACCGCGTGTTAGGGTACTTTAAACCCTGCAGACAGAAATAGGATGTACGCGCTACGGGGCTCCGTCGACTCTGCTTTGGAAACCCAAACAACCTTAGGGCGCGTACAGACGAAACGCGCCCGCTAAGCGCAGCGCGCACGTCTTCATCCGCATCTAACCGGCTTTGAAATTTGTTGTAGGTATATAATTTGAGTCTTATGACACTTCAATAGATCTCAAATTGCATTTGCCATCCTAGCTGGAAGGGTGGAGGCGGCGCGGGCGCTGCGCGATTGCGATGCGTGTACTACGCAATAGCTATTCAGGAGCTGAGCGTGCGCATGTACTTTACATCGATAAAAATTGTACGTTAAGACAAGGAACTAACTATTAATTCCAAAGTTTCTGTGGAGGGAGGGACTCGCAGGAGAAGCGCGCGCTTTCGCGCCGAAAAAAATCGCGCAAATGTGAACGCAGCCTTGCAAACATCCCCTTAAGTTTTTCATTTGTTTTTATTGTGAAAATGAAAGTGGGTGACGAATAATCGTCTCATGAAGAGTTTGAAAAGGCCCTGAAGGTGTATAAAAACAGTGTATGTAGTCGGCGCGGCGCCGGCAGCTAGTTTGGCAACCGGCGCCGGCACTCGTAATGGCAACCGGCGCCGGCGCCAGCAGCGGAGGCACTCTAAAATGAAATATACATGTGAAAGTTTGTGAAGTTGGATGGATGGATGGATGTTTGTTACTCAATCATGCATAAACGGCTGAACGGATTTGGATAAAAATTGGCACACAGATAGACCATATTCTGGTTTAACATATAAGATACTTTTCATCCGGGTACGTAAATTAGCTCTCCTAAGATGCGAGTGAAACCGCGGGCAACAGCTAGTCTTCATAATAATTATTGCACATCACAACTCTTCGATATTTATTCATAATAAATTGAAAGTCGTAGGCATTATTTCTCTTTTAGAAGTAGTTCTTGACACCTAATACATACTAAGCTGCCGATTAAAAAACCAAATTTTCCTCATCAACGCTGTATAGCAATAAATTGTCGCCGTTTTAAAAGTATTTTACGTATGATCAAACACATACATAATCATGAATACAATTACCTTTATAGGTAGCGCCCATATTATTAATTTCATAAACTTATTATCATAATAATGTAATATTATAAGGAGGACAGCTATGTTTGTTTATTAGGGATTAGCCTAAAGGGCTAACTTAATTATATCAGACGAATAGACAGCACCATTGCAACAGCAAAGGTTGGGATGATTAGATGGCAATCATTATAATCAGCCCATTACTGTCCCACTGTTGGGCACGGGCCTCTTCTTTAAGTCAAAGACAAAGTTTTTTATTTCAAATAGACCAGATTACAAGCACTTTTAAAACGTCAAAACTAGATGCACGGGTCCAAAAAGTAGGTTTTATGTAGGTATAAATAGTAGTTCATGACAATTCCATTACAGTAGCGTGAGAAATAGAATGAGAATAATTTATTTATTAGCCTGTACTGTCCCACTGCTGGGCAAAGGCCTCCCTCTGTTCCTTACTTGTCGCGATTCTGTGTAGCTTCATACCAAACCTCAAGAAAGGCATCCAACTCGTCCCGCCATCTTCTCCGCGGTCTGCCGTCTCGCTGTCTCAGGGCTCCATTCTTGTGCTATACGGGCCCACAGCTCATTTGGCATACGGCAGACATGCCCTGCCCAGTCCCACTTCAGCTGGGCGGCCTTTTCAGCCGCGTCGACAATTTGAGTTTTGGAATGCGTGAGAATAATGCAGGTTATATAAGAAATAAACTCACATAAGAGTAACAAATAGAAAAATATGCCTTCTAGGATTGGAATAGCAGTTAAAGGGTGACCAGTCCCGACAGACAGCACCCGTTCACGAGCATGACGTGCACATCTGCATCGCTTAGCTCAACCATACTGCAGGGAACCCAACGACCGGATATACAACGCCACCATCAGCAGGACATTTAAGTGAGCATGACAGACTCATACTACCAGACAATACTTTAGTACTAAACTTGCATGAGAAGGGTTTAAACTTTAGTCCACCACACTGGATTGGTGCGGATTGGTAGACTACACACAACATCGAGAACTCGAGGAGGACCTCATGCATAATTAACAACCGCGTGGATCATAAGATTTGCAAGGTTAAGCTGCGCTTGCCGCGGTCTGTCTGTGGATGGGTTCATTACACATCGAGACCCCGCCTTGCCTCGGAAAGCACGTTAAAACGTCGGTCCTGAGTGTCACAAGAATACCTATTGCAGAAGTTACGGGTAGTCAGAAGCCCAAAATGCTGACAACCGCGATCTAACATTAGGATATAGGCATTGCCCAGTCACTGGATTGCGGAGGTCTATCGTTCTGCGTAAAGTATTGGTATTTTGACGACACGTTTGGTGCAGTGGCTGAGCGATGTTGCGTGCGTGTCGTAGGTTCGATTCCCGCACGGAACAAGTATTTGTATGGCCTACAGATAGTTGTTCCGGGTCTGGCCGTTTATGCATGTGAAGATTTGTGTCTGTAAACGCACCCACGATACAGAAGAAATCCTAGTGTTGGGCAAGGTTTTTTTAAAAACAAAAACAAAAAATAAAATCAGCCGCATTTGGTTGGACTGGAAGCTGTCCCCAACATCATCATCATCATTCAGCCGAAAGACGCCCACTGCTGGACATAGGCCTCCCCCAAAAGGGGGTGTGGGGGTGGCGTAATCACCACGCTTGGCCGGTGGTTTGGCGATCGCAGTATGGTTGTTAAAGTACTCAGAGAACGCTGCTGCCCATCCTCTAGAGAATCCCTTAGTCGCCTAATACGACACCCACGGGAAAAGATGGAATAACGCTATTCTTTAAGTCGGGCACTACACGAGGCCCCAACATAAATGGGAAAAGGCTAGGTAGAACAAGAACATAACATCGAGAACTAGGTTGAAATATTGCTGGCAAAATAATGAATCGGGAATTAAACGTAACAAAAGAAAAAGAAAGGAATCCTCGCACTAGAAATGCTTTTACCCTACTTATGCTAGGTTTGATAAGGTCTAAGCAAGCATCCCTTGTAGGTATATCCTACACGTCATGCTGGCACCCAACAATATATAATAATATAATTAGACTATATATACCTACGTTGTAAGTTGAGAAACGTTTTCCAGTTAATACTGGAGCAGTTAATATCACGCGCATAAATATTGTCGCACAAGACAGCTCCTCGGCGCTTCTAGTCTCTATTGAAGTATGGCCAACGGATACAGGTTGAGCCTGTTTTGAATGTGTGAATTTCATTTTATTTATATAAATTACTCACATATTTGTAACATTTTAAAATACGTTGTATAAAAATCACGCAATATATTTGATAAATTTTATTTGTAAAAATCGTGTACCCAATAGTATTGGCAAATTTTTTTGTGGGATCATTTACACTTAATAATTATAATTATTAAATGTAACACATTTATGATCATAATCGTATCGCAATCGTAATAATAACCTACTATTTCAAGTGTCGTATAATTAGAAACAACTTGTTAAGTTAACACAGAATAATTTACATATTTACGGCAGACAGTAGGTAAAACACTTACTTACTACTTACTTTTGTGTTTATAAACTATAACAAATGCAGTAAGTATCTCAAATTATCTATGGTCTAAAGATGATTTAGAGTCCGAGATGGCTCTAGCGAATGGCGGCGCTGTTTATTAAGGAAAATGTCAAATCCAGTCCATTTCATGTTAGTTCTCTATTTCGCCACGTTCATGTAGATGCATGTCAAACTGTATATAAAAAAAACAAGTAAAGTACGCTACCATATGTCCTAGATTTAGGGAGATATTACACTATCATATGTCTAGGATCATAGATGTATGAGTCATAGATATATGATAATGTAATATAATCATATGAATCATCTCGCCATACAAAGATATGACTCTAGAGGTCATTTCGTTACCCATCCCGCTAACGGTCGTACTTAATAATTTTTCAGAGAAATTCTCACAGAGTGACGTATCTGCTTCAAATGAATAGAAATAAATAAACAGATACCTTAGGACTTTAAGGCAACTACTAACCAAGCCAAGAGCAATATAAAAAAGTTATTAATTCATTAATAAAGTCACAGCTAACGCAACTATTGAAAAATTTATCAATTGCTAGATACGACAGTTAGCGGGGAGGGTGACGATTTATGAGATATGATCCTACATATGATAGTGTAATAGCCCACATATAAATGTCAAAGTAACGGAGGTACACAAAAATGTTAAAGCAACAAAATATTATCTTTACCGAAGGTTTTCCTAAAATATTAATTCCAATTTCAAACTCAACCACCCTGTACACACACGCAGCGACACACGCACCTGCCGGCGCGGACTCGGAGCGCAATTTTCGCTCTCTGAAGCGCCACGGATTAGTTTTTCCTTACGATAATTAAATAACTTTGAGCTATGTTGTTGCGTGATGTACGGCCGTGTTTATTGTCTTGTTCAAGATGCGAGGGTGTGAATACGGCTTTATATTATTGCGCATGTTCTGTATGCTTTTAATTAAAGTGTGGAAACTTCAGGTTATCAAAATATTGAGTAATTACCTCTTCCTACACGTTAAGAGTACGGTTTTGTTTACGGTTATAAAAAGGTCACATAAACCTAGGACATCATATTTTATGAGTCCAGCCTGCCCATTGAACCGCACTACTTTTGCCATTGAAATGGATTGAGTGAAACACAATAGATCAGACTACTAGTAGTCTCTCGACTACTACGGCGACTACTAGTAGCTCTGCTTTACAAATCATAACATTTTCATAAGCCCGCCTGTATTTCTTTAAGGGTCAAGCAGACATAGGGTTGTTCAGCTTCCCCTCCTTATCTCTAAATATTATAAATTAAAGTCGCTTTTTGCGTCTGTCTGTTTGTCCGCTTACTTTTTTCTAAACTACTCAAAGGATTTTGATGCGGTTTTCATTTTAATTTAGGTAATTTCTTCGGAAAGGTTTTGTGCCTTAAAACGTACCCGAGCGACGACGGGGCAGGTCGCTACTTAGGAATTAAGTAGCTCATCGTGAATGATTTATATGTAGACCACATCCTTCCGTTTTCCAGCTTAATGCCTGTGTCTGTAAAATAGTAGAATCCCATCAAATGGGAAAGATCGGCATGAGACTATCCCTCATATTACAAAAAAAAAAATGGTAGAAGCGAAACCCAAATTTTAAAATAGCGGCGTCTCTTTTTGTTATATGAGGTTAGAAAGTGATGGAAATTTGTTAAATCTTTAACTTCATCATCATCATCATCATTCAGCCGAAAGAAGTCCACTGCTGGACATAGGCCTCCCCAAAGCCATGTTGGGGGGGTTTGCCATAATCGCCATGCTTGGCAGGTGGGTTGGCGATTGCAGTATGGTTGTTAAAGTACTCAGAGAACGCTGCTGCCCATCCTCTAGTGGACCGCTTAGTCGCCTTTTACGACACCCATGGGAAGAGATAGGGTAGTGTTATTCTTTACGTCCGACACCACACGGAATGGAATCTTTAACTTAGTTTTAGTTAAAACCATCTTTTGCCAAGGGGTTTATGTTTGTACGTTCCTGAAAACTGACTTATCTGATCGAGAGAGTGTACATTTTATATCTATAAGCGATCTAAGTAGCGTCTGCTACTGCCACCCGCTAAAACTAATTGATTTTCGGTGACCACCAGTGTGGTTGGAGCTAACATGTTCATGAACAGGTGTTGTATGTTTTAAACATATTTAAAATAATAAAACATACACCTTTTTCATGTCTGTCTGTAATTTCATCACTGACTGTGTGTGTCAATGTCTTTTATTGACGTAATTTTATCGGTAAAGTTAATAATATTATCTATTAATGGTGGTAGGTGCTCATTGTGTTGCTCCGCATCGGTGCCACTGCGGCGAAGCTGTCGACGGCCTCGGACACCATGGCCTGTCTTGCTGCAGGAGTGCGGGCCGCATAGCACGGCACGCGAACTTAAACGACATAATCCGTCGCGCTCTTGTCACCGCCGGCGTGCCAGCTGTATTGGAGCCTAATGGCTTGGTACGCGACGATGGCAAGAGACCTGACGGCATGACGTTGTTGCCATGGAAGATGGGTAGGCCTCTGGTGTGGGACGCGACTTGTGTCGACACCCTTGCTCCATCCCATCTTCCTAGCTCGGCGGGCTGTGCTGGCGCTGCCGCTGCAGCTGCGGAGACCCTCAAACGGCGCAAATATAGCAACATCGTAGGAAACTATGACTTTGAGCCGTTTGGGGTGGAAACGCTCGGGTCATGGGGTCCGAGTGCGCGTCTCCTTTTTAAGGAAATAGGAAAAAGACTTGTCGACACTTCACGTGACCAGAGGGCTGGCTTGTTTTTCGGCCAGAGAATTAGCGTTGCCATACAACGTGGCAACGCTGCCAGCCTTCTGGGCACGTTTCCAGTGGACAGCGATGCGGAGGAATATTTTGATGCACTCCTTTAGTTTATATTCTTAGTTTAGTGTAGGATATAATTTTTCTTTGTTTTTACTTTAGATTTACTTTAGTTTGTATTAATTTAGGTTAAAAATGTAAATAATACCCTTGTATGAAATTGAATTAATAAAAAGTCTTGAATAAAAAAATAAATAGTTGAAAAAAATAAATATTATCTATTAATAAATGCATATAATAAAAAAGGGTCAAGCGCTAAGCGGTTGGACTAAGGGAAATAATGATTTTCTATTTTCTGAACACGATGAATAATTTAGCTAACGATTGATATCTAGAAACATCTCCAATATAATTTACGCCTTTTTTGTCACGTTTATTGTAAATATAGATCTATCATCTAGATAGCAATAAATGTAAAGGTTCCTATTAACATTTTACATTATGTAGGCCGCTTGAAGAATAAGTTGAAAATTGGTTACAAAATGTCAGACCGCTGTAACACTCGTAATCTTTATTCATTTCAATTATAAGGGCAGCAGAAAGGCGATTGCCCAACAACTGCTAGGGCGACACTCAGTTATGAAAACATCTTAACCCTTTCCTGCGAAGGGGCGGTTAGAGCAATTTGCATTACATCTGAATTTGAAATACTTATTTCGCTTTCAAAGACTTATTTTTGTACCACTAAAAGCCCATGAAAAACCTGATTACAAGTTTGATTATTTCTTTTAACTTGATTGGCACTGAATATAAATGAACACCTAAGTAATGAGACACGAAATATACTTAGGCTTATTGGTAGACATGAAATAGAATAAATATGCAAGGTTACAGGGAAAGTCGTACTGAATATTAAAGGACGTTATTATTCAGGTCATTTCTGATGAATTTGATTCTGTAATATGGTGTCCGAAACTTAACCGTTATGGAGATATTGAATTTTATAGAAATTTTTAAAAAATCCTTTATTTTTTGGCTTTTTTTGGGATTAGAGCTCCCGGGGTCCGTTTTTTTTGTATCTTGTTAGAGATGTCAATTAATAAAAATTATTAACAAAAACTGAAACTACTACTAACAGCTTAAAAAGACTGCTCGACAACGATTAGAATTAAAGAATTTTCACTAAGTGTTTTTAACATACTTACAAAAATTTATGGAACTTATTCTGCAAATAATTTTAAAAACTTCTACGTCTCTTTAGCTATTTAAAAAGGTATAACATTTACTAGGTATGCTCATAAAATTTAAAAAAAATGTTATTTTAATAGGCCCAAGTGTTGTACTACCACAACATAAAAAATATCTTTAAAATACAATATCTCCATAACGGTTAAGTTTCGGATCCCTTACTACAAATAAAATCCATCAGAAATTACCTGATAAATAACGTCCTTTAATATTCAGTACGACTTTCCCTGTAACCCTATATATTCAGATAACTGAAGAAATAATTGTTTAAACATACTTACATAGGAAAAGTATCCGTCTAACCGTCTATTTTCATGAAAAAAAAAACTGAAAAAGAAAAATAACGTATGTTTATAAAATAATTATACAGTATTTTATAAGATCTATAACGTCGCCTTAGAGTGAAAACTTCGGGAATGCAATTTGGTCATTTTTATTTTTTCACGGCATATAGGTCATCATCATCTGCCTAGCCTTTTCCCAACTATGTTGGGGTCGGCTTCCAGTCGAACCGGATGCAGCTGAATATCAGTATTTTACATGGAGCGACTGCCTATCAGACCTCCACAACCCAGTAACTAGGTAATACGATACTCTTGGTAAGACTGGTTGTCAGACTTTCTGGCTTCTGACCAACAGTAACGACTGTCAAAGATCTACAAATGACAGCCGGGACCAACGGCTTTACGTGCTTTCCGAGGCACGGAGGAAACTCGCTATGGTAAATGGTCACCCATCCACAGATCAACCTCGGCAAGCGTGGCCTAACCCGGAAGATCGGTCTATGCGGCTGTAATTATTTAGCCACGAGCTCCTCTCACGGCATATAGGTACTATATAATTATAAGAGAGCCGCTCTATGCGAAACTATTTTGTAGGCACTGAAATTAACTCTTATTGGGTATAAAATTCGTAATAAATATAACTGACGAGCTTTTGCCCGGGAAATCATCTACGTGAAAGCCCACAAGAACCATGCAATATTGGGTCATAACACGGTTCCTGTGGACATTCTCGACGACATAGATCTTATAAAATACTGTATTGTACTGTAGTATTTGAAAACTGCATACCGTGCACCATCATAGATCAAAGATCTGTCATAAAGTCATAATACAAGAAAATTCCATCAGACAAGACAGTTTTCCAACAAATCAAAACCAATATAAATCAATGAAACACCAAACTGTAGCGGAATATAAGATAAGATGTACTAAGAAATTAAATCTCAACAAAGTATTAACTAGGGCGGACAGGAGCGACCATCGCGTCTTCAACTCGCACAAATTCGCATTAAGACGGCACCTAGATGAACTTACTTCGCTTTTAAGCCGGAGACCTCTTGCCGTTTATAAATCCAATTGGATTTAGTTATGGGGCACACCGGGCTATATTTAAGGTTTAAGTTTAAACCGTGAGTAAGGCGACGATGCAATTTAGTGTTGCTTTTTTATTAAGTTTAAGTAACATACAATTATTGTACCTCAGTGTACGTTTATAATCTTTTGTATTGTAAATTACGTTTCAATATAATAGTGTACAATAATTAAACACGATTAACCTCCGGTTTCTGATTTGAGAATTCGGGATAAGCAAATATTTAAATAACATTTTAATACAAAGTTGTCAAAAAATGCTTTAAAATACTTCATCTTTTTTACAAGTCCATACTCAAATTAAACTTAAGTATTTAGTTATCCCGAATTCTCAAATCAGAAACTGGAGGTTAATACTTAAATTAAAAAAAATCTTAACTTTAATGAAGACATTATATTGATAAAATAAAGGTGAATGTCCAAAATTACCATAATTATTATATAATGTGTAGCGCCGATAGCTCATTAAACCAACAAAATGAAGGAAATATTGCTACGGGGGTCTCAGACCTGCAGTCAAATGACTTTGCCTACAGTCTACAACGTCACTCGCTACAGCCTAACGATTAGAAAAGTAAAATCAGGGAATAAGATTGATATGGTTGGATTACGTGACTTTTAAATACCTCCGATCCCATAAATATTGAATGCAATTTATATTTAAGACCATACAGATATGCGTATGCCTACATTATTGGCAAATTAACAATTTCTATTGATTGTAGAAAGTGGCTAATTTCTATTTTCAATAACCTATCTATCAGCGGTTTGCCTTACAAGAGATAGAAATTTGACAGAAGCTCCATAGAAGTAATGTCTTTCTATCTCTAGTAGGGGAAACGGCCAATAGCTAGGTTATTGAAAACGACCGTTAGTCTACAGAGACAGCTTTGGATTTCCTTTAATTGCAAATGTGAAAAAGATATCGATGGAATGTATTTTATGGATAAAATGTAGGGAGACGTTACTTTTCGATACCATATTATAATAATTAATTCTAATTCCATTTATTTCAGACTACAACATCCATGTATTTGTTAGTAAGTACTTAAGAGCTATGTTAGTGACAAAAACTTAATTAAACATAATTTTATTGACATAAATTGGCAACGTGGAGCGATATCCAATGCCTCAAAATTGGACAGTCAAGGTTGTCCGCCAGCACCCTTAGATGCTGTTGGTGCTTGTTCTGACACGGTGTAGAATTGATGCAATATTATATTCAGTCTGTTAACCTGCAAACAATAGCAAGCAACTTATGTACGTAGGCAGTTAGGCACAAATAATTTCCTTTTCATGTATTCAGTACCTACCTAGAATAAGAGAATATTCCACGGATTTGAATGACAATTCATTACAACTGCTGCGATTATTTAGATTTAGCCCCTGTGTATCCCAATCTTAGTCGCGGATAATTGTCTGGCACAAGGAGTTTGTCTCTATTAGTGACGGCGAGGGTCCGGCTGTTTGATGCTCGATTGTTTAACTTACAGACATCAGAATTAACCATTGCCGACATCTCATAGTAGAAGGTAGGTAATGCAACATTCCATAACTTCTGCTAAGAGCTATGGCCTTAGGAACAATGAACTGAAAATCAGGAAAAGAGCGCTTTGTTAGGAACGGAAGGCGACTGATCGGCTGTTGTTATCATGGGTGATGGCTCTATATGGTGGCAGACTGCAATGGGGTAAATTGATCTTTTGTAATGCTGGGACAAAACTTATGCCTAACGCCATTAATTAACGCATTAAGTTCTACAAGTCCCTTGTATTATTGTCACTTAATGCGTTAATTATTGGTGTTAGGCGTTAGTGTGGTCCAGAAGTCCTTGAAGAATAAAATTACATTTTTTTGTTACACACGTAAATCTTGACATGATGCCACTTATTGGCCCACCCGTAGAACCAACACACAACATACACTTAAACAAAAAAACATGCAATGATCAATAAATAAATAATTTACCAACACAACAAACAAACAATCAAATCGGAACATACATCACTAAAGCTCGTTCATCTCGAGTCGGTATTCCAAACATTCAAACATAACCGTAATCGATAAAATGGCGTCGGGCGATGAAGGCGGCACAGAGACAATAATAAATTGTAATTACAATTTAAAATGAGCAGGCGTTGCCGTGGGAGTGGCCTGCCCCCACGGCACGGCACGCCACCTTACCTACACGTGTGTGCACTTTTTTACATTCGTACTGCAAGCAATTAGTGTCGTGTGCGTGTTCGTAAACTTTGTGAACATTATGTTGTGTTGGAAAATGAAACAGGAAGGCAATGAAAAATCTCTCACTTCTCATCTCTTGCTATAGAATCTTGTCGCCGATTCTATCTATCGTGAACGTAAAGTTACTATTTTTATGACTAGGTTTAATATTTTGACCAGTATTCTAATTGCGCAAAACACTCATAATCGCTATCGCTTTGATATTGACAGGTCAACAATTTCCATAGCAACGTACGTATTAACAATCCGACTTCTCCACAACTATGTACCACATAACAAAATTTTGTCAAAATCGAAGATTACGAGTATTTAGCGCAATTAGATTGGTGCTTTTGCATTTTTCTAATAACACTTATTAAAACTCATGACAGTAAAGTTTTAATCTTCTAAATTCTACATTGGTACTCGTATGTTTTGTCCGTGACCACATAATCAAATGCTACAATGAAATAACATGAAATAGACAACACAAAGAGTACATTTAATACATAATAATTTCCAGACACATTACCATGTTTTGTTCCCGAAAATGATTTGATACGTATCGAATAGCTATTTACCAAAATTACACGTTACGAAACATTTACTTGGTTTATTTTCCATTCCCTCGCATTCAAGTATGATTTTTATTATAAAAAGACAATCAAGCATGTTATGTTGGAACTCGCTGGGGATTCCGCAGGTTTTTAAAGCATTTATATGTTAGTCTACCAAAATATCCCGTTCACATCTGAACGTGAGTCTTCTTCATAAACCAACACAATAATTGCGCTTACAGAATCACTCACTAACAGTCTGTTCGATTTTCTTTAGTCTTTTACTTCGGAAGTGGGGCAGCACGTAAATTCTCGTACATAAACCGCGGAGTGACGCAGGCCAAAAAAACTTACCAATCAAAGTAATTTACAACAAATTAGCTGATAGTTAGTGAGTATGTTTACCAAAAATCATAATAATATATAATTATAATTAAATTTAAGCACTGTTAACTAATTATGTATCAGCTCCTAAGATATTATGATTCTATCGAATGATCTAGACCTGTTTCAGAGTAGTATACAAAAAGAAACAATAGCGTTCTTATTATCTACAGACGCCAATCAAGAAATCGTGAATAATTGCTATAATTAGTAACATAATGCAAAATCTATATAAACTACAACTACACCATGATGGGTTATAAGTTATACTGTCAGAAGAAAATTATGTCATCTGATACATTATTAGATATCGTGTTCTGTTATGTTGAACTTTACTTAACCATTTACTACTTAAGAATGAAAAATTGCTTAATTTGCGCAAATCCAGATAAGCAGAGTTGGTGTTTAAAGGTAGAACGAGAAAATGGCCTGTGTTTTCTTATTGCGAAGCTATCAGTGTGGCTTCAGAAAATGTAACCAAGGCCGCAAGGGGTGGGTTTAAAATGAACATGGACAAAATGGATGGATGGATGCTCATGTCTTATATCCGTTCGTAGATTTCGGTTATGGAAGTTTACGCTTGAACGTTTACGTTTACGCAGACCATCCATCCCGGTAAAACCAACTTCGATGTCCACTGTGAAATCCAGCTCAGACGAGCTGATAATTTCACATTCGATGAACCATATTAAATTTCGTTCAAATCAGAAATGGATTACAAAAAATAATAGTCAATTTGCATTCGCTTTTCTATTATTTACTGCACCTATCTATAAACCTAGTACCTATTGAAAATAGTTTAAGGGATCCATTTATGATGTGAACGAAATCTCTAAAATACGACATAACTAGCATGCCAGAAGGGCGGGGCGTTCGGGACGCTACGCAGGAAGATCTCGTCCAAGACACAGAATATATCAGTGATAACATACACCACCAAAACGCCCCCTAAATAAGCTCCAAAACATTCAACCACCTACAAAAAGAGCTATGCTTGGAGTGGCTCCATTCAATATGAAAACCTATAGATTTCCATACTAGCCTAAGTACAGCACAGTACAGCAGTGCTTGGCTGTCAAAAGATATACATGAATCTCGTCTTCACTTTATGCCTACTGCTAAGTCAAAAACCCAAGCAGCCCACGGATCCCTAATAAAAGGATAGAGATCACAATCTCGAAGGTTCGAGTTCGGGCCCGAATAAAATGGGAATACATTTTAATGATTATTATGCCCGTAAACGGTTTGCCGTGGACGCTGCCATACCATTCAATCCTAATCACTAATGCCAACACTTTTCACCTATTTTTTTTTAATGTTTTGTTTAAAGCTATTGATCTATCTATTGTGAAATCAGTAAAGGCATAATGACCTGAGAATTTTAGACCTCTGTTATAAACAAAATATAATGGGCTAAGTAGCAATGCAAGGTTGTGTTTAGTGTCCGACCGAAACTGGATTTTTAGCCGAAACAGAAACCGAAACCGAATCTTCGGCGCCAGTCTCAGTTTCGGCCGAAACCGAAACCGAACCTTATTTAGACATGTAAAATTCTATTCTATTGTACAAGGTGGGGCAAAAGTAATCACCCAATGTTGTTTTGCTGTAATTTTTTTTAGGAATGAAAATTTTTGGTTCTACTTGTGGATTATGTTTATTTAATGTATTGGATTTTTTTCCATCAAGTCGAGAAAATGATATCGGTCAAGTGACCGCCTTCAGAATTGATACGGTCTTGGAATTGGTATGGTCTGAAGTTCCGGCGTTAGGTTCTCGCATTCCCGTCGGATATTCTCTTTAAGGACTTCAAGAGTCTTGTTTACATAAACCCGGGAATTCAAGTAACCCCACAAAAAAAAGTCTGGAGCGGTCAAGTCGGGTGATCTGGCCGGCCAGTGCAAATCGCCAAAGCGAGAGATTAGACGCCGCAGAAATGCTTCCTTCGGAATATCGGTTGTGGCTCGTGCAGTGTGCACCGTTGCTCCGTCCTATTGGAACTACATGTCCTCCAGTTCCACTTCATCTAACTGAGGAAGGAAAAAGTCGTTGATCATGGCTCTGTAGCGCTCGCCGTCCACAGTAACGGCAGGGCCAGCGACGTTCTCGAAAAAAAAAGGAAAATTCCATAAAACGATCCCGTATCCGGTCGAGCCGGTCATCAATTCTGACGGCGGCCACTTGACCGATATCACTATCTGGACTTGATGGAAAAAAAAATCTAATTATCTAATTAATTATATAAACGTAATCCACAAGAAGAACCAAATATTAATATTCCCAAAAAAAAAAAAACAGCAAAATAACATCGGGTGATTACTTTTGCCCCACCTTGTATAGTGAGATCTAGTATCTTTTTTACAAATATACCGACAGATTTCTTGTGTTAAATGAAATGAAAGACAATAATGGAAATATATAACGAAAATAGTTATTCATTTATGGTATACTATATTAACAATATAACATCAAAAAAATGTTAGACTTTTTGTCAAAAATCAACATATAAACATAAAATACAGACTTCTTAATTCAGTATTTGTGTTCAATGTCGTAAAGATAATTTTTGTATTTATTGACATGAGATCTTGTATTTGATACTTGGTAGTTAAAGAATTATTTACCTAATTATCAGTATCAACAAAAATAACAATAAATTGTACTAAATTCGGTAAACTTCATCAAAAATCAACAAACAAAATCATAAACACAACACAACCACGCCGCACGCCGACCGGCGAACTCGGCTGGCAACCACACACGGGTCCCGAACTCAGCCGAAGTTAGCCGGAAGACGCGCGACAATTCACGAACACTGAGTTTCGGCGCGGCCGAACTTTCGGCTGATTTTTGGCCGAAACCGAAACTGTAGCCGAAACAAGATTTTTTAGCCGAAACTGGCCGAAACCGAAACCGAACCTTCGGTCGGACACTAGTTGTGTTCTTTGTTAATCTTTTGTTTAATTATGTTAATCTAAAATTAATTGCAACTGAGTATTAATACATTATTAGCACTAAAGCTGTTAAGGCAGTTCTTGTTATATTTAAACACGTTGTCAACGTCTTCTGTTGCCTCAGTCTTGTTAAATTATTAAGGTATATGCATAGAGCAAAGCGGCCATCGATGACGTCGACCGCGTTGCTCTAAGAGTATATAAAACAAGGAAATGCTACAGATACAGAACTGTAGAAACGAAACAAAACTCAAACCAAACTAAGATCGTGTAATCTTAATTATTACATCTGCGGTTCATAATTGAAATCGAATCAAGCCGAAGCAATAATTACAACACACCTGATTGACGACGTGTGATAACTAGATCACATGATTGGCGGACAAACCTAGATTAAATTGCGGTGCCAAAAACCCAGTGTTTAAGTCAATAACCTAACCGCCTATGTGGCTTTATAACGATGATTCGGCGCCACGCCAATGATTGATAGCCGTCGTAAACGTCAAAATTTTGGTGCTCAAAATAAAAGATCGCGCGGTGATCAAAACACCATATCAGAATCTGTTCCGAATAAACGTAATAATACGTTAATTTCGACGGTTTCAAACGATCGAATTAGTTTTTTAATTCGTTCGTAAATGGGTATCTTCGTGTTTTTAATTTTATGGCAATTTAATTATATTTCTGAGTTAACGCAATATTTATTAAATTATTGAGTGGGATAAATTATTTCTTACATATTCTTGTTTCAATGTCTTGTTTCAAGAATATGTGTGAAATGAAAATGAAATGTGTGCTTTCAAAGAGTGAACGATCATCACGCAATATCATGGACCACACAGACGAACAGAATCTACTAGCCATTGATTAATGTTCTCGTTACTATAAATTAGCGTCATCTAAAATAAATGCCCATTTTCTCAATAACCTTAACAAGTCTTTACGATACGTCTTTGGTTGAGTAACTATCATCGGAATTTCTCGATTTTATTTATGTTTCTCAGACTGAAGTGTCAACTCAGCCTACCGCAGTCCACAGCTGGGAAAAGACCTAAGTTGCGTCATCTCGTTTCTTTCCTCTGGTCTTAAAATTCGTTTGGGGAAGTAGGCGATCACTACAATGATAATATTTGGCTAAAAAATGCATCTAAACTAAAATTTCAACGATGTAGAAACAACAATTTTCAAGTTATCATACGATCCAAAATATGTTTTAGATAAAGCAGTGCTCCGGAGTGCTATACCCGCTACATCAGCGCCACTCTTCGGCGCACACAATGCTCGCTTGTTTGTCCCTCCTGTTTGGCGTACTTGCGCCCAGCAATGGCGGCGAAATACACAAAATTATTATAACTGAATTTTGTACCTCCATTTCAAAGGCAGGTGTTCATAAATTCATTCTAACTAGCATGTTGATTTAATTTTAGAATTTTGCTCCAACAATGGCCATACAGAAGTTGTGGAACGTTGTGTTGCATTTTATTGTTTGGGGAAATTTAGTTTCATACATTGTTCTGTTGTGTTTTCAGTTTCAGGTTTTAGATTAAAGAAATAGAACAGGTAGGTTGGTATATCGAATCGATCCACAGTACGTCGTTAAATCGACATCGATAGACCAATTATTTTGACAGTAGCAGTCATTTTATTCTTTGTAGCCATGAGGACAGTTCGATTTTATTCGCAGATATTCCGTTATCTTTTAATATCCACAAATACGTTCTGTTTGATTCGATTCTTAGTTCCTAAAAAGTTGTTCTCCGTAGATAGTTTTAATTAAATTATATTAAGACATTGATTAGCTTTAAAGAGAAAAATAATAAATCACAAGCATTTTTTATATCTTTTGATTAATTATGTATCGTATTTGTAATCTTGATAAGTGTTATAAAATAAATCTATACAGGTTATAAGGTTAGAGCTAAATTATGTTTAATAGATATTGGAATTTATTACCGCACTGATTGATATTTGAACAAAAAATCAAAATTATCTATAAATAATATGGCATAATACTAGCCCACGTTGTAGACTAAATGTGTAGTCTGTAGCTAAGGCAATAATTCTAAAAATTGAATTAACATTTTGTAAATTATTATGTTACTAGTAAACTATCAATCAATCAATTGATTACCTTAGATTTTATTTAATACGCTATAGATAAAAAAATAACAGATATTTAATATGATGTTTATTTGTATCACGACATTTAAACCTGGCATCCTGTATTTTAATCGTTATTCGGATTTAGTCTGGTTTCATTAAAGTGACCCTTGTCTCTCAATCACGGATAACTTCTCCAATGTAAGGAGTAACCCGTCCTTTAGATGGCTTACATGGGGACATGGGTCCAACACACATAGGTATATTAAAAATAAATAGTAACGTTAAGACATATACGATAAAAAGGAAATATAGTACTTATGTACAGCACATAACCAAATTCGTAATACGAAAAGAAACAGCCCACCGCAAAACCCTTGCGTAACTTGCAAGGCAGGGGCTCACGCCGGGACAGGAGTGTGGTTTTATTCGGTAAGAGTCTGACACTACCCAAACCATCTAATCCGTGAGGTGGCTTGGGTGTCCATGAGGATTTCCCACTCACGCCAAAACAAAAAAAAACACACCCAGGTAGGCCCTTTTTGAGAAATATTTACAAAGACAGTGTTTTTTTGAAAATTGACTCCTGATTTGGAGAAAGGGATTAGTAAAGTTTACATCATCATCATTCAGCCGAAAGACGTCCATTGCTGGACATAGACCTCCGCCTAGCATCGCCACATCGACCAGTCCTTGTGCTTCTCGCATCCAGCAGATTCCTGCGACCTTCACCGGGTCATCGGTCCATCTTTTGGGGGGACACCCATGCGTGGCCTTCCGATATGTGTAAAGTTTACATAAAAACCCTATTCCCTATATTTATAAACTAGAAACTAACCACAACTACTGTCCAAACTAAATAATGGAAAACGTATGTAGCGTTTTTCCAAAACTACCCCTAATAATGGGTGCAACGGAAAGTATTAAACTTTTTAATCGGCGGAGCTCCATGGTTACATCTGGATTAATATAAAATGTAATTGGAGAGTCTATGACTACACGGTAGGAATATAATCATGGCTTGCCTTTGTAGGGCTATTATAGAATTTTATTGTACAACATTAAACAAACGCCTACTGCTAGTGAAACAATGAGTATTTTATGGAGAAAGAATTTTAAACTTAAAAAAAAAACGGCTGCCTTTCATCATTCGATGAACCCAATTAGTAGGAGCTATTCCAGTTGTAAGTTACTAAAACATTCATGTTTCAAAAAATAAAATTTTACGGCCCACCAAAATTCTCAAGCCCACAACTTTGTCACCATCGTCATACCATGACTATGGGCTAAAAAAAGAAAAAATTAAGAAGAAAAAAACAAGTTGGGCAGTCGATGGCCAATTGCATTTTGTAGCAGTGAGTGCGAGTCGCGTGTTCGCCGCCATTAACCCGCCCTCCTGGGCTGTTTGCCAGAAAAAAACACTTATTACATGTGGAAAGGCTATTGCCAACATCAGGTACTTGTACTTGTATAAGTGGATGGAAGAAAATTTAAAAGTTGTTTTTATTTAAAGTTGAAAGAAGGAGTTTCGTTAAAATCGTGACGAAGAGGAAATTAACTACCTTCCATTCCTAATAAATACACTACAAAAATGTACTATAGTGTTGTCATAATTCAAGGTACTCTCAATAGCGTTGAAATCCTTCTTGTTCAGTTCTTCTCAATACTTCAGCATATAGATCACAATCTTTAAGTTCATTATGTCTCAGACATGGATTCTGGTTTTCTGATGTGCCGTGTCCTAACCTCTTTCGGCATAGGTGATGTTAATGCCAACGCCAACACAGAAATGCTACAACACGCTGGAGTCAAGTGACTACAACATGTACGCATATAACTCCAACTTCAAGGTATCCTTGCAAGTTCTCACCACGATTTCTGAGAAAACTTCAGAAGAATTATCCTGCATAGATGATCCTGAAATAAAAAATAAAAACTAATGTAATAATTTCAGAAGCAATAAGTAACAAAGTTTGTTCTGTGCTTATTGGATCTAAACAACACCAAATTTCACATGCCTTAAATTGACTAAACAAATGTCTAACGATAGCAATAGACTTTGATCGCCTTGTCACGTAATGGTTAACAACGGTCAGTACGGAGTGGCGACACGTCGTCTTATCTAGAAACCTATTTATTATGTCTAATGATTTTTATTATTCGGGTTACATGGGTGAAACAGCAAAACCTTCTACTTTAACCAACAAAAAGTAGAGATTGAATGCAGGATTTAGTATTTTAGTTATTTAAACGAGCTATAGAGTTACTATAAGAACTGGAAAACTAGTTCCTTATTTTGAGTTTTATGTTAGAGGATAAAGAAAATGATGATGAAAAGGCATATGGGTAGGGCCTATTTCTTGCGATATATATACATATTTCTCCTGTGAATGATGTTCTTAGGAGCAATATGCCTGCAGACTGAAAACGCATTCAGAGTAACGCTGTTTTAACTCGTAAGTATTGCATACTGATTTGCTCGTGGTTTGTCGATGACCATCTAAGATATCGATTCAATGTAATTATAGTAAACACACGATCGAAATTATTGAGTAGCATTATTGCACAATATAATCGTCTATAGAAGTCGTGGAAATCTATGTGCACGTCCTTTGACACATACCGAGCTGCAATATGGATTATAAAATTATAACTGCTACAGTGGATACAATTAGCATTTAAAGATCTGAACTTTCTCTCCGGAGCAACCGCTCCTCCAATTTCTAATGCTGACAGGAGACCCAAACAACATGCCCGGAATAGACTAACTTAACTGAAAAACATACGCGACAGAACCCTACATTTGACAAACACGATTCACCCCTAACCAGCTGCACCGTGTAAATAAATTTGGTTTTCATTAGTACTAGCAAAACACATTCCTCAAACAGTTGATTGTTATTAAACAAAGAAATTGCATCGTAGTTGATTTTAACAGTGATTCCCGGTCACGACATTGTATCGTACTAATGAAATATTGGTTACGCTATTTTAGCACGAGTTTTCAGTTGAAGGAAATTTTTCTAACTCCATAATTATAATATTTCTAATTATGGTCATTCGGAATATCATTCTTTATTTAGAAAAAAGCAGATGCAATTTAAAAATATTATTCATTTGTCCTACGTTAGTATGACTAATTCTTATTATTCGAATAATTTGGCAAATAATTTGCGGTCTTGTTACACGAAAAGCACTGGTTGTTTTAATTTCTATGAATTACTTAGTTATTATATTAAATCCACAGAATTTCTATATTGCGGGATCATTATTATACCTAGTCACAATAACGATTACGCTGATTAATAATATAATCGTTAGTATGATCATTATTAAAATTAAGAGGTACTAAGTTTCAGTGCATCACTTTAATTTATTCTTAGTAATAATTAGTTTTTTTCAGTTAAACTGAATAAGTATGTATTACTTATTCAGTTTAACTGTCAATATAAAATCGATGGCTGACTCGATTGGCGCAATTTCTCAGCGATTACGTTTCGATACCACCGGAGAGTTCCCGGTAAAATCGCATAAATAATACGCAAATAACCGATCTTCGAGCACTTTTTTTATTTAATTTTATAAACGTTAGCTCCAAGAAAATTCAATTACTTCATGAATCAAATTAATTCAACAGTTTTTGACATAATTAATTAGTTGCGGCTAAATATACTGTAAAATTACGTTCAATTGATTATTTTTTATACTTGAATAGTTATGGATGGTTTAGGCTATATACTGATGGTAATTTATAATTTTATGGGACGATAGAATTTATTATGGCTGCTTGACGCAATAGGCCATGTTGGACACGCTTCGAAGTCTATTGATGAATTGCTTACGGTTTTCAAGGCCACCTTGGCAAATAATTGCGTACAATTGGGTTATTTTTCTACCTAATCGGCTACAAGAAAAATGTTCTTAAGAGACACGGTCCATATTTTTTTTAAATATTTCGATCTAAATTTACAGATATTGAAAAAGCTGTTACGAAGCTGTAGCCACGATTAAGGTAGTTGCCCTTACCCCATCTCAAATATGTCGATTTCTGATGTTTCTAGTACTCTAATCTCGGTTGGTCCGGAAGTGTCTTTTGATCCTTAAGAGAAATAGGATTGTTTGGCATCATAAAAATGGTTATGTGAAGACTGCCCTTTTTCTTGCTGACTGTACATGTATTCAAAATCTGTGAATACAGATAGAAATTATTCTAAGAGTTAAGGGTGGTCTCCTAAGAACGTTTTCCTGTAGGTACAATGATTAAGGTAGCTGCCCTTCATACCCCATCTCGAATTACCAGCATGTATTCTGTTGACTGTCAATGGCATGGAAAATTCATATTATTCAGCCAGAACGTCAGCTTTTGAAACGCCAAACACTCAGCATATCACAGAGCGCTACCGAAACTAGACTCTCTGTTGGTTCATAATAAAAACTTTGAAATAACAATTAAAATCCCATCGACTTCCATATTCATCAAACAAATATTGTCTCCAAAAACTGAGACGTCATTAAAAGGGGACTCGTAAGACATGAGATGCTGGCAATAACTCGATTACAAGAGGGTTGCGGGGGTGTCACGTTGGGGGGAGGGGGAGGATTATAAGAACTTCGTTAGTCTCACGAAGGTGTCTAACTCAGGTCTGAGACGGGAGAGATTATCGCTTTTGCCTTTAGCGGCGCATTTTGTCGTCAGTTTAGAATATTTGATGTGATAAGATATACGTTACAGGACGCGGTGTTTACATTCATGTAGGAAGAAGGATTAGGTTATTACACAATTTTGCTGTATTCAAAATTTGCAGTGAACTATGTGCGTTGCATTTAATGATCAACTTTATTTTACTTGGCTAAACGCATAAATATTCAAGAACTTTTAAACTTATGTCTAAAATTTTAATAAGATTTTGCATAATATCGTTTCTTTCTTGATAATTCCAGTTTCTAGTTTTGTACCATTTCTCATTTCAATTTCTCCCATAACTTTATTAACTACACTTAAATTCACCTACTTTACCCAATAGGTACCAACTTTTCCTCCGCAACAATCATGAAAATATCCACTACCGAGAAAACGTCATCAAATTTTCATTTTGAGCGACGGGTACACTGGCGGGCGAGTGTAAAGCAAACGCACGTATCACTCGACGGGGCACAAAGGCACAGCCGCAAACACAAAAGGTATCCGGTGAACGCAGCTTAAACTTACCGACGATGCAATCACAACTTGCGCCGCTATAACGTATCCAACTTAATGTATAATCGCCTTAAAATTCGGTACATGTTAAAACTTTGGTATCACTTCGGATATAGCTGGGATGTTCATTGCTTAAATGCTTGCTTGAGTGAAGGTTGTGAAGGATTGATTACCTGAGACGGGATAAAGCGCCTTGAAAAAATAAAAATAAACTATTTTTCATTTCCTGTGCATATTCCAAACATTTTCCGATTTTTTTAGAGAAAGAAGTCTATTCGTAGCTTACTATGACATCTAGCTAAGTTTTATGGATTTATCGGGTATGTGTAATGTACCGAAAAACAACTTATTAATAACTTTATAAATAGATACTTAACTATAACTTATAGACATTCCATGGCATTACAATATGCTGCTACAAACTCGTCTTCATTGAAACTTAACGTAAAAGCTTTTTTTTTTATTTTATTAAACCAACCTTTTACTACATATTGACCAATTAAGTTAAAAAAATGTAGAGACATACAAGATAAAATCATTAATTGGAGCTACGTAATTGGTACTATGATGTTTGCATTCAACAAGCTGATAAACCAAGTTCTAGATAAGCTAGGTGCAGAAAGATGCTAAGCCAATCAAATGATAGATACAGCAAGAGATGCTAGAAACCGGAAAAATTTACCAGTCTGTATGCAGATGATAAAATTACAAGCCTACGACACTCGACAGTATTAATCATATATTATTAGATTTATGATTGGTCTTCTACATAAAGTTTCACGAAACGAACGTTAACGTAAAAATATAAAGCTTTTCAAAAAGTTTAAATTGCAATTTTTATAGTAACAGAGCTGGCTCTACCTACATTTCCATTAACATCTGCTCGTGTCCAATTTAACTTTTGTGAAAAAAAGTTGTTTCACCGACAAAATGCTCATGATAGTTGTAAATAATTCAAAAAAGGTATAGCAGCATTCCAGTTTTGAGGAGTTAAGAAAAATAATGCAGAACATTGTGGCTCGAGAAAGCCAAAATGTTGTTGGAAAACGTTTACCAAAAAAACAAAATGTTTTTTAACAGTTTGACGCTAACGTCCTTCCCAAAAGTCGAATGACTCTAGTAATGCTCTGTTACTTGGATTCGTGTGCTTCATCTTAGACCCTGTCTGCGCTTACCATCAGGTGCGACTAGAGTCAAGCGCGACCAAGTCAAATAATAAAAATAAATCACTAAAAGGTTTGCTGGTAGAAAACTCATTTTTGAGTTAAACTCGCCTTTGTACATGACTTCATTAAGGGAGTATTTACAAAATTGCTATTAATTAGCTGTTTTTCTGTACATTTTCCGATCAATCCGTGAAACTTAGCTAGATGTTATGGTAAACTACGGATAGACTACGCTTTTGTCTAAAAAAGGTGGAGAAAACATTTTTAAATTTGTTAATTTATAATTAAATTATATAAATTTTTTGTAGCCTCCTCTCACGAAAATACTGAAAATGGGGTGAGTTTCGGTACATTATCCTGAAAAATTCAAGGGTATATTATTATATATTATAAATAAATACAATACCATTTGTTAACAGACATATTCACGTTAACCTGGTAGAGAAAAAAATTAAGAAAATGTTTGAAATATGCACAGGAAAATAAAAAATCATTTTGATTTTTTTTCATATATTTTGCTAGGCAGATGAACCATAACTGTTTGAAAATAAAGTTGGTTGTCCATCTGAATTGACCTAACTTGAAGACGAAGGTACGCCGTGTGTTTGTTGGCCGTCCGCATATCGTAATTTTACTTTTTAGCTACGCTTTCTGCAAATGCGTCCTTAAATTGTAATGTTTTTATTGTAATTTTCTTGTGTACAATAAAGAATAAGAATCATCATCATCATCATTCAGCCGAAAGACGTCCACTGCTGGACATAGGCCTCCCCCAAGCATGTTGGGGGAGTTTGCCATAATCGCCACACTTGGCAGGCGGGTTGGTGATCGCAGTATAGTTGTTAAAATATTTAGAGCACGCTGCTGCCCATCCTCTACTGAATCCCTTAGTCGCCTTTTACGACACCCACGGGAGGAGATGGGGTAGTGCTATTCTTTACGTCCGGCACCACACGGTTACTTTACGTATGAATAATAATAAAGAACGAACATCCAATAATGAAAGAAAGATTAATGCCAATGTATTTCAAATTTAAGCTTGAAAGGCAGACGCCGTTTTATTCCAGCAATAGAAGTTATCCAGTCCACTTAACACCCCTTCCCATAGACCAGATACCACATTTTACAATAATCTTACACCCAGCTGGGACGGTCCATGACTGTACTCCAATAGTGCAGCCGTGGATAGTCCCCGGTTGGTGCCCCACCCCATTTTAGATTAAAGTTCTCAAAGGGGCCTCTGCGCGTTGGACCTGTGTCCTCCGTATGCCTTCCAAAGGAATCTTCCACATGGAAGATGAGCCGTGAATTTAAAAAGAAAGAATAAGAATAATAAAGAAAGAGTAAGAATAATTAAATAAATAAACGAAACTTTCCTCAGAAACTATCATCGATACTACTACGTACTGACCCCCTTGCATAATCATAATTAAAATTTAAACAGAATATCAGAGGGACTGTTCGTAGTGGACTAGTACACACTACCCAAAACCTTTCGGATACATCTCCGGACCACATCCTGTTTAAAGATGTTTCTAGAATTATTAACTAAGATTTGACGTAACAAATACCAAGTTTCACTTATGAGGGATTAGGGTTACATGTTCCGGTCCGAAGCCCCCGGGATGTGTTATTGTTTTGCTGCGTGGCTTTGCAAATTTTAACTAGGAGGGAGTTTGGATGAAGATTAAACTTGTATCACACAAAATGGGATACAATCTTTGAGATCGAACAAAGCTTCCGGTTATTTGAACTACGGGTTTTCAGGCTACGTGTGCTGTACCAATTTTGAATAGAACAACAAGCACGGTAGTTTTAATAACTTCTACTACCTAGAATTTAATAAAGCTTATTCATGCGAAGAAAATATTTATTTGCTTATTATTTATGTACAAACAATATCACAAGAAAAGCAATGTTTATATTTAGCACAAAGGTTATTTCAAAAGAAATTTCTGCCATCAGATCCACGAAAGGAAAAAATTATAAAAATGTATACAGCAGTGTGCAAAGCAAGAAATAAACAGAAAAAAACATTAATAATTGACGTCATTCCTTTCTTGCACAAACTAAAATAACAGAAGCTACTGCGAAGCACGACAAGCAACAATGTTTTAAGAAAACTCATGAGCTACAGTAAAATTCCAGAAAGAAATAACAACTCGTTTCAGCAGTCTTTACGTAAAGCAATATCCGATCGCAGTACACATAGGTATCGTGTTATAAGGAAGTAAATACAGTCTTAATAAATAAAAATAGAAATTGATTCGAAGTCTGAACCCTTTGCGGGTGCGGCCGCTTCCGTGCTCGTCTAGTTTTAATGTTTCACCCACTCATACTATATTAAAGATCAGTATCACAGGAAGGTGAACTATTAGTTTCGCTTCGTTCTCATTAAACCCTTTCAATATCGGACTATTACAGATTTTTGTATATCAATTTCGTTTAGTTTTCTATGCGATCATTTATTTCAATTTTTCGTGTCTGCGTTGTGAATATAGAATTATGTAGCGTTTAAAATATTGATTTGGTAGATATGCTACGGGTTTGATTTCCTGATGGTCAAAGATGCAATCGACCATGGTGAACGCTTGCCTAGAAGTAATTAATGTATTTACTTAAGCTTCTTCTAAAAGCCGAATGGCGGTTACACCTAGGTTTAGCCGGCTACAAATAGGTGCGGCCGGTAGCACTTTGGCTAGAACTTTGGCTGGAGACCCTTCAGGTCGCGCCAATAACTGCCCGGATACGTAGAAACGATTCGCAAGGATCTAAAAGTAATCCAATAGAAAAAAAGTTGGTTAGAACTAGGTGTAGCTTATTTAATGCCAGATAAAACTTGATGTAGTCGGTTGCTTTCGGCTAAAAGGTGTTTTTTTTAAACAAGGCTTATCGAAAACGTACACAATCGTTCAAACTTAACAATCTTTTAAACCTCATTCAATACTACTAGGCTTCACCTAGTTCCAACCAACTGCCAACCTATTTGTAGCCGGCTAAACCCAGGTGTAACAGCGTTGCGACTTTTAGCTGTAACAGATATATTATAATTTATATACTTTTCAGGCCGATTTTTTATTACTCATATATTACAGTCACTCGTGAATGTCAACTGCTGAACATACTCCTATAATTCGCGCCCGCGCGCTTCTCTACGCTGAGCGTGTTGCAGGGCGTACAGCGGACAATTGAAACAATGACGATGTATGCATTAGAGCGTTTATGAAGATGCGTAATTCCGCGCGTTTTTTAGGGTTCCGTACTCATAGGGTAAAACGGGACCCTATTACTAAGACTCCGCTGTCCGTCTGCCTGTCAGTCACCAGGCTGTATCTCGTGAACCGTGATAGTTAGACAGTAGAAATTTTCACAGATGATGTATTTCTGTTGCCGCTATAACAACAAATACTAAAAAACAGAATAAAATAAATATTTAAGGGGGCTCCCATACAACAAACGTGATTTTTTTGCCATTTTTACAGATAATGGTACAGAACCCTTCGTGCGTGAGTCCGACTCGCACTTGGCTGATTTTTTTTAGTTGTAGTTTTTATTATGTTGACAGTACGTGGCGAAGTGCGCCGTGGGTTTCGCGTATCCATAAATATCAAACTGATTTGCCATTATTAGCAAGTACCAAGTCAGGCGGATACTGCTATTCATCCTTTTCTTAATTATAATCCTTACTACGATGATAATCGTTTACGCTACTGCGTTGTGACGAGAATGTCTAGTCATAGTTAAGGTAGCACCGCGGCCACGTGCTTTGGAACGGTTAAATAAATGAATAACCGACCTTAATTCGGAGGCCAGTAGAGTTCTATTTGGCATAACCCAAGTTTATCAAGTAGTTGTGTGCTTAAAAATATTGATAAAGTATAAGCAACAAAACTATATTGTCATAAGTTGTTGTAAAGACAAGCTCACGATTGGGTTTATTCGATACCTATTAGATTTTCTAACAAAAAAAAAGAAATTTATTTTTTTCCCCTATGGGAAACGATCGGAATAAGACTGATGAGGCGATGATAGTGAAATATCGTGTTATCCTTAAGCCATGTCGAACTTTTTCAGTAATTAGAATTAATTAACTAATTATAAAGTGCGCTAGCATTAGCATTCAACATTGGACTTAATCATGATTATGTATTCATACACTTATGTATCTTTACTATTATTAGATTAGTTACGCTCAGTTGCATTTTATTGTTCACCTAACATCGTTGTATTCATACTTAAAACCTACACTGTTTTATTTATTCATAGAAAAATTTGAATAAATTAATTTCCTTTCATATAATAGTTACTTAGAAGTTAAAAAGTTAACCGTATTACTGATGTAAATCGCGTAATTATTTGAATCAGCGCCTTGTTAAGGGATAATCATCAAGTTTATTGAATCGTTCTTAGAACAATTCTAGTAATATGTAAGACTCCATTTTGCACTTTCTCAGCGTCAATAAATAATCATTATTTTACGCAGTAATTTATGTAGATATGTAACTTAAAACTGTTCACTTAATTAGCAACACTTGTTTCCTCATAAGAAAGTTTACATTTCCATTCAACAACGCACTAAACCGATCTCAAAACTACACTTGGGAGCAAATAAATCGAGTCACTAATTTTTTCACGTGTCCTGGTTATTAGTTTTGGTTTCATGGATTATATACTAAGTGACAAAAAACTACCCTCATTGTAAAGGTTATCAAATAACCTTTTAGGCGATATATGTTTAGAATTGATCTGTTCCATAATAGGTACCAAAAATAATACGTGAAAAATAGAAGTGGCTCGATTTAATTGCTTCCAAGTATAATTATAAATCTCTGCATAAAACTATCACAACATCCTACACCAATGAAATAAGCAAGTAAATCCGTATCAAACAAAATTAAATGTCATAAACTAGTTGCTTGGCTAATGCTGTAAAGAGAGTATATCGTCCAGCTACTTTTTGCCGCGGGCCCAGCATCGGCGTTCAATCGAATTATCGCGCTGCCACCATCCAAGCAGCAAATTAAGAATTAACACGAAAGCTGATTATTTTAAAACATGCATCGGGATACCCTTTCTAACGAGGTTTCCTTGCCGTCGACCCTCCACCCGTGATGGATTGGACTATATTGAGAACCTATGCTGTGCTAGTTAATTAATTGGTGTAATTGTTTATTATGGGGACTGTTGGGTTGGTTTTGTCGTAGCAACTTCTAAAACTGTGAGGAACTTTGAACACAATTACAATATCGTGAGTACGTGGTTTAGTGAATTGGATTCGGCAGAGCTAAACATACAACGTTATTTTTAGTATTTACGAAAACCGAGACACCCCAAAAAGATTTTCATCAGAACTGCCTGAATATGTGTTTTTTTTTTAGTAAATCTCCAAGTTACACCTTAGTTTATGTCGCGTTAAGTTCCCTAAAAAAGTGTGAAATGCCTGAGATGTGCTATGCAGGGGTTGTCTAATACACGGAAACTGACCGAGAGGACCGTCTCAAGCCTCAAGGTGTCTATTCCCGTCAACTGTTATGGGTAGAACTAGAACACTACTGAAACAAAATTGAAATATGTGAAAAAAAAAATGTGTAAAAAATATGTCAATCGATTCTCCTAGTGATTCTGAACAAACTAGGTTCAGGTTTAGTATAATACTAAAACTAAGCTTGTATAAATATGTAACATGTACGACGATCAATATCGAGCAAAAACGAGTAAAAAAATCACGTTTGCTGTATGGGAGCCCACTTAAATATTTTATTCTGTTTTTTTAGTATTTGTTGTTATAGTGGCAACAGAAATACATCATAGGTATGTAAAAATTTCAACTGTCTAACTATCACGGTTCGTGGGATACAGCATGTACATATAAAATTGTTCCGTGTGGTACCCGGACGTAAAGAATAGCACTACACCATCTCTTCCCATGGGTGTCGCAAAAGGCGACTAAAGGATTCACTAGAGGATGGGCAGCAGCGGCCTCGGAGTATTTTAACAACCATACTACGATCGTCAACCCGCCTGCCAAGCGTGGCGACACCCCCCCTCCCCCCCATTGGGGGAGGCCTATGTCCAGCAGTGGTCGTCTATCGGCTGAATCATCATCATCATCAAATATATAAAAATAGCTTGGGGTGCATGAAAAGAGCCTCCACGAGTGACGATACTCAAGTACGTCCGGCGCACCCTGGGCAGACAGCCTCGCTACTACCCTTGCTGACTAGCTAATATTTCCACCACGATATGAGCTATTCTCGTATAGCTCGTGTCGACACGATAGAAGTAGACGCAGAGCTAGCCTTCTAGCATTACCAGCTAAGAAATTCAGGCTGAATCGTTGGATGGTCATTTCGCTATTAGTCGGTCGGCAGAGCTAAGTCAACCAGTTGATGACGTTTTATAGAATATGGATGTTGTATGGTAGAGCTGCCAAACAAATACGAAACATAAAAAAAAAATGACAATCTCTTAAGAACATTTTCCGGTAGACACAACGATTATGGTATTATTACTATCCCATATTACTACCCCATCTCCAATAAGTTTTTTGCGATTTCTGCAATTTCTAGTACTCCAACCTCAGTTGGGTCGGAAATGTCTGTTGATCCTTATGGGTACTAGGATCGAATGACATCATAAAAATGTTTTGTTAAAACTGCCGATTTTCTCGCTGACTGTATTTTTTTTTCAATATCTTTAAATGCATATAGAAATGATTCCATACGTTAAGGCTGGTATCATAAGAACATTTTCCTGTAGCTACCATGGTTAAGATAGCTGCCCTTCATGCCCATTCTAAAGTTACCACCCTGTATACTGTTGAAAAAACATGTAATACGCGAAAATGCTATATTTCAGTTGGATGGATCAATATTTATTTTATTTTGCAACACCGAAACTAATAACAAACAAATCCCTCACTTTGTAAAATTTATTACATGAAGTGCAAAAAATGTTGTTCTCACAAAAATAATAAGTACTTAACAAACCTTCCCTTTGTCTTTTTTTAATCTTACCTTAAAGTAATACCTACTATATTTTTTTGAACTGTACTATATTTTTATAGTTCATTCTGAAAAATACTATAATTAGCCGAGAAAACGTTGGCAGTCCTAAGTTTTATGCTCGTATTATCTCGATTGATCTACCTACTGGACAAATGCATTTCCGAGACATACACGATAACTCACCTTATATTTTTTAATATAAGATCCGTCCGTGTGGTGCCGGACGTAAAGAATAGCACTACCCCATCTCTTCCCACGGGTGTCGTAAAAGGCGACTAAGGTATTCACTAGAGGATGGGCAGCAGCGTTTTCTGAGTATTTTAACAACCATACTGCGATCGCCAACCCGCCTGCCAAGCATGGCGATTATGGCAAACCCCACCAACATAGATAGTGGCGATGACTGGAGGTGGCCTATGTTCAGCAGTGGACGTCTTTCGGCTGAATGATGATGATGATATTTTTTAATTATTAAATGTGAAACTTAATAATTAAAACATTTGTATTTATATATTTTTTTAGAAGTTTTAATAATGTGTAGCTTAGAGTATTTGAATACATTTTTACAAAAATATTAATAAACTTAATTACCATTTAAAAACTCAAATTAACGAAATACAATAGAGGGTATTTTGATATCGTCATTATAAAAGTTGGCAAATTAAACGGTATTAATTTGAACGCAGTATTATTTATAAATAATGATCGTAATACACATTTTAATGATGATCATTTGCCTGGAGCGTGCCTCCATTTTACTTTAATTCGCGTTCGCCGAATAAAATTCGCTTATGTTATCATTTTCGAATGTGATGCGGGTTAAGGGGCAGATGCATTCATATATAGTTTAAAATATGAACTACAGGGTGAAATTGGAGATTGTACTCATCACTATGAACAACTTTTACTATGGAACCAACCTGAAATCGCAAAAAAAAACAGCTGTTCCCTTACATTTATGTTCGCATAACTCGTCACAATATAGGGAACAGCTGTTTTTTTTTCGCGATTTCAGATTTGTTCCCATAGTAAAAGTTGTTCATAGTGATCAGTACAATCTCCCATTTCGGTTTGTCGAGTGTTTACAATTTCACCCTGTATAAAAAAGTTTATTCCCATCAGTATTTATTAATATTCTCTCTCTCTATCAACTCAGACTATCGCAGTCAACTCTTCAAATGAAAACTTTCTCTGATAGACACAGTTTGTGTCATATTTTATGACTTTTAGGAGAATGATACGACATGATAAGGCTTTTTTGTGTAAATCAAAATCAATCTAAATCTAAATTATTTAGAATTTCTGCGTTAAATTCAACATAGTATTTGTAACTAACGGTTGTCCGCGATTTCAATGGCATCCTAGGGGAACTACTTCATTTACCCGGATAAAAAGTATCCTATGTCCTAATCCAAGTCATGGTCTACCTGTGTGCTAAATTTCATTCAAATCCGTTTAGTCGTTTTGGTGTAATTGATTAACAAACATCTAAAATAATAATAAAATAAATAATAAAATAAAATAATAATATCACAAACTTACAAACATCTAAAATTTCTCATTTATAATATGAACTAAATCTATGGCAACATTTTGACACCGTCGATCTGCATAAAATATTTTTTTTCCTAAATAATGGGCAATGAATAACGCAACGTTAATTCAGACAGTATTCGCCTTAAACCATTGTTAGCTCGAACAACTGACTGTCGAGCAAATAACATGAAAAAAGATGAAAAATCGGTTTCATATAAAGGAGCTAAGTAGTTTTTGATATCGGACGGTCGATGCAGAATTAGGAAGACGGGTTCAACAAAAAATAAAACGTATAAAGTTTTGTAATGATTGCAAATTGAGTTCACCGTGGTATGTTTCTCGTCAGAATAGTCTACACTCAAACACATTTTTTGGTTTCATCAAGACTAAAAAATGTCAATATAAGTATTTAACTAGGTAGGTACTTACTAAAAAACTCGTTGATTCATTAAGAAAAAATAAATAGGTAATACAAAAAATCATGAGAAATTTATACATGAAAACTTACCTGCTAAGAAAAAGAAAAATACGGAAAAAACCGTTTTGATGTAGGGCAAATAATCGCAGCGGCGAAATGGTATCGTGACAAACATCCATGCGTCAAAACCGCTCCGTAAATCAGCGCGCCAATGAAATCCAATTACTTACACAAAAAACTATTAGTTTTCTGCAACATATGTACATGTTACTACGTCATATGTTACGAAAATGCTACTATTTTTGTGTGTTGATACGATTTCAGCAAGTACCGGAGTAATTTCTATCTTTAGGCACGTGCAACTTACGAGGAAGTTGTGAATCCTAGAATTTGTAGAATGCTAAAGAATATTTTCATGGTTCTTAACTTTGAAAATTTAGTTTATATTTATAATAAAACTCACTAAACGATCATAAATGTATTAATTTAATTACCTACTCGGCATATAAGAAACTTTCACGAATTTTAACTGAAAAAAATAGTTTTAATTTCTAGTATCCATATTTTTTTGTATCTACCTTGTATTAGGTACAGTAATATAATACACATACTCAAACCATTAAAAACTGCAGTCATATAATAAAATTATTGAATTTTGCAATTTAATATTGGCTTGCTCGCTCACCGTTGGCCATAATTACCAATGCGGATCCAATTCATCATTCTTTATTACAAGCACAAAATTCCATGTAAATTTCATACACGCCAAATATACGGGCGAATGAGTTTCGATATATCGCAGAAATCTCATTTTTTGTGTTTTTATTGCACTGCACTGTAACAATATTTTTAATGACATTGCAACTAAATGATGATAAAATCTGTCGTAAGAAAAAAAAATGCGGTCTAATTTCTGTAAAAAATACTTATAAACGGTGACATTAAAATATCGATTAAATTATATAATTTAAGCTCTAAGTTATCTTTATTTACGGTGACTTTTGACACTTGGAAAGCTAGTCTATTCCGAAAGTACACTGCTGTTTTGTCTAATATTATGATTTCAGTAATCTCCATTCCTCTGAACTATTATTAGATATTTAAATTAACCTTATAACGGACTCCTTCGAATCACAATTTCCGTGTACATGGAACTATAAATAAAATCTTGACTGAAACATGAAACACTTACAGGTCAAGCATGAATAAATAAAGCAATGAAAACAACGAAACAAAAAGTCGTAAAGTAAAATAAAATACTTGGTTAGTCAGAAAAGGGGTACTAATCCCAAAGGGGTTAAGTACCCATGCTAATGAATAACTTTTGTTCTACAACTTTTTCCAAAAGTCAATAGTTTAAGAGAAATAGGTGTTCAAAGATCTCAAAAAAAAAGGTCTAAAATCTATCTATCCAGAGTTATGATCAGCTGTGTTTACATTATAGGTCATATTTGGGGTCATTAATTAGAAGCACCATTTTCTGAATTTGTAACTAAAACAGGGATGAAGAATTTAGGGACGAAAAATGATTTCGCATTGAAAAAAAAAATACCGAATTTTGAAATTTTAACACTTGCTTTATGACAGTTATCAGTGATACTTTAAGTGGCCTGCGGATTAGTACCCCCTTTCTGACTAACCTTGTATATGAAAAGCGCGTACGTTATTTGTGTGTGTATTTTTCCTCAACAAAATGACTTTCAAAAGGATTGTCTCAACATAAACAACAGCGCCCCCGCGTTGCCACAGAAAATGTCATTAATGTCTGAGTGAAATTCGGGGTCTAATCTCGTCACTGCAAAGCTTATTACATTTATACAACGGAGTAATCTTCGAATAAAGTTTTCAATGGAAAGTGTTGAATCATTGAGGATTGCGAACCCTTGCTCGCTGAAAGAACTCGGCCTACGGTTGTACACAACACAGCTATACTGTTTCACGACACCGTTTATTTTGAGAATAAAACCTTTTAAATTCGCTTTAAAACATTTTTTTGCAATAATTGTCGTTAGATAATTGAAAAATAGAATATTATAAAAAATTTAATTAAGATTGTTAATATCGTAAAAAAGAATACAGATTAAGTACATATTTAAAATATAAAACTAGCGCTAAGTAGGTACTTGTGCTTGGCATTAAGTTGATCTAGTTACCTGTTTGGTCCAGCTGTGAGACAACAAAAAATCATGATTATGCTTATAGGTAAATGTTGTCTTTCTATCTTGTTAGGTCTTTTTAGACTTCCGTACCCAAAGGGTAAAACGGGACCCTATTACTAAGACTCCGCTGTCCGTCCGTCCGTCTGTCACCAGGCTGTATCTCTCTGTGACAAATACTAAAAAAAGAAAATAATATGTATGTCGCAGAATCAACACAGAGGCGGAATTATTAGTATCACTATTGATTATTGTTAATGTAGTACAACGCCATCTATTGTCAGAAACGTCAAGCAGTGTGCTTGGGTGAGGTCGGTGTGGGGCGTGGCATGTCTTGTTTGACGGTTGTCCGTAAGCTGTCGGCTGTCAGCTGTCATTCTTTTTGACATTGGATGCATTTGATTTGAGTGAAGTCACTTTGGAGTGAGACACGAGGGCGAGAGGTCGTTTTGCCAGCCTGCACCGAACTTACCGCGTTTCCGTACTTTAATCTATTTCCATCGGTTTGATCATTAGAGATTTTATTATTTTGTTATCGAGAGTGAATAAATAGAGGACTATAATCAGTGTTGTGACTATTATTTCCTGCCTACACCAAGTCGAACTTGGACTCTGATGACGAGGTACCCTCAATGAGTGAACTACCCTCGTTATGTATTTAAGTGGGGCTCCCATACAACAGACATGATTTTTTTGCCGTTTTTATAGATAATGGTATGGAACCCTTCGTGCGCGAGTTCGACTTGCACTTGGCCGGTTTTTTGTCCTATGTTTCGTTTTGTCTCTTTGTATTGTGTCCAAATAAAAAAAAAACTTTTTTATATTTCTTTCAATATTGAACATATTCCAGGAAAACAGACTCGTTAAAAACAACCTTTCGCACGGCTGCAAATTTAACCGTGGTCGAGTTAGTAATATTTTCACGCTATAACAATATCGTTATAACCCAAAATATTGATACCGCTCACAAAATATATGACGGCGCGTGACATTATTAAGTCATGAAGATCAGTTAGATTTGAGTGTTATAATTTATTTTGTTAACGATTAATTGTTTTGTGTTCGACTAAATGGTAATTAAGAGCGGGTAACACCGAATGGAGTTGCGTCTGTCACAGCGAGCGAACGTCATGTCATTTTTGATTATTCATTTTCTGGTTCTCTTGATTGACAGCTGTCGTACGCGGTGGTCATTCGCAAACCCATTGGCTCTAAATCGCTACATATTATTGTAATCCTGATTCGTGTACGCAATTCAAGTGTCTGTGTAATTAAAATAGTGAACAGTCCACGCCACCGTGTACTTATTTAACGTTTCCTGGAGTCTAACGCCCACCATGGATTTCCGTACTGACGAGTTCACATACCAGCAATCGGATGCAACAGCCCGGCCTCCCGACTTCCCGTTATCAGAAGTGGGATTACCTGAGACTTTTCAGGAACGGCAAACAGGTCAGAGTATTGTTACTAATAACAATAGTGAATCCGAACGTTGGAAAACGTTATTTGAAATGCAATATGGGACACAAACACGGTTGATACAAAGTTAGCATTCCCCGAATTCAATCCAGATTCTCGAGACGCCGATGCCAGGTCATGGTGTAATACTGTTGACTTATGCATGCAAGAAAAACAACTATCTAGTGGTACTCTGATTACCGCCATGATTAAATCACTTAAAGGCGCAGCAACAACGTGGTTGACTCAAAATAGTTTCGCTGGTATAACCTGGCCTCAGTTAAAAGATTTATTCCTTTCTCGATTTGACTACGTCGAGACTCCAGCTGCCACATTGTGTAGACTCTTTAATGAAAGCCCAAAAGACGGAGAGCGCATGTCAGCCTATACTAGTCGATTCCTGAGTACATTAATGAATCAATGGCATTCCTTATCGACCGAACAAATTGCAATTGCTGTAACTCTGGCTCACGCAGTGGCAGATTAGGCCACATGGCAAATGGATGTCTCTCCAAAGACCCTCGTAACACCAGCACTAATGTCAAATCTCAGTTTTCAGCAACCAACAAACAGCAAGAGACCAATGACAGCAGAGTTCCAAACAAAACGTCGTCGCCTACGTGTTACTACTGCAACGAGCCAGGTCACATCGCCACTCGCTGCCCGAAAAAGGAGACCAGGATTAGTAGCGGCAATGTTGAGCATCGAGTGAATGCCTGCACCATGAAGCCAGCCACTGATCACATAGCCATTGAATCCGGTGAGAAGTTTTAATTTTGTTTTGACTCCGGCGCCCAGTGCTCTCTAGTTAAAGAAAGTTTAGCAAATAGACTCCCCGGTAAGCGCCAAAGTCAAAGTCAAATAGTTTTTATTTCAAGTAGACCAGATCGCTGGTGCTTTCAAAAGTTCAACACTAGGTGCTCGGTTCCAAGTAGTAGGTCCTTTGGAGAAGAACCGGCAAGAAACTCCATAGACACTCTTTTAAAAAAATAAACGGTTTGACAGTTTTCATTGTAGCAATGTAAGAACAATGCAGATTAGTGTACATACAGATAACAACATGAAAAGCAATGAGAAAGTTAGCCTTTTAAAACGATTATCATAGCAGTTACAAGCTGACCAGTCCCAACAGACAGCACCCGTTCATGAGCATGACGCATGCATCGGCGTCGCTCAGCTCAACCATGTTGCAGGGAACTCAACGACCCGATGCACAACGCCACCATCAGCAGGACATTTTAGTGAGCATGACAGACTCATACCGATAGACAATAGGCAGCCAAATATTAATAATGAAAGTGTAACACTATATTTATGCTGCATGGTCCTCACATTTTACAGCCTTGTGTAGAAATAATAATAGAATAAAATAATATTAATAATTGCGATTCAATGTCAAACTAATGTAAACAAATATTGGCAATAAATAAATTAAATGAAATGTCAAGAAAAAAAAAAGAAACAATTCAAATTGGAAACATTGGAAAAAAAATAAGATAAAATGACATACTTATTGAGTCAATAAAACAAAAAATAATTACAATAAGTAAGCATTTGAATAATGTCCGTTTGTTCTGTTAGACGGTGCCAGTGGGTCGCAGTGTGCAGGAGAGAATCGTATGCCAGACATCTTTATCTACGATGTACTGATTTAGGCTATAATATGCTTTAGAGATTAGTACGCGCTTGATATATAATTTGAACTTTGTATCTGGAAAATCAGTGACACTAGGTGGAATTTTATTCATCATACCTTATTGTCGTCATCATACCTTAGTGACATTAATAGGTATAGGCCAATCTAAAGTTAACTGTAATGTTCAAATATTGACAACTGTGACTATACAGGGATATTGACAATTGTGATTATACAGGGATATTGACAACTGTGACTATACAGGGTTATTCAATGCAGTTGTTATTACATGTCGTGCCCGACTATTGTATTTCTGACTAGCTTTTGCCTGCGGCTTCGCTCGCGTTAATTTACGGATCCCTCATTTTTGATCCCAAAATATAGCCTATGGCACTCAGGGATAACGTGGCTTCCCATTGGTGAAAGATTTTTTGAGATCGGATGGGTGGTTTCAGAGATTACCTCCTACATACAAACAAACAAGCAGGTTCTGCCTCTTTATAATATTAGTATAGAGTATAGATTTGATTATGATTGAAAGGAGTCCCTTTCAATTCTTTCGATTGATAGCAAGTCTGCTATCAATGGGATTTTCGGTTGAAGTTTGTGAGAACCAACTTGTTTTGGGAAAAACTACAACGGTTTTAACTTGTGATGCCGGCGAGAAAATTAATATTTTCAACAATATCAATACTGATATTCCCATTGAGTATAAACAGCAATTAGTCTCATTGCTCGAGGGTAGCTCGGATTATTTTGTGGAAGGCACGTCAACGGGTAGAGTATCGACGGGGCAATTAGAGATTCGATTAGCTGATCCAAACCGCACAGTACAACGGCGGCCCTATCGCCTAAGCCCCGAAGAGAGAGAAGCGGTTCGCACTAAAATCGAAGAACTTCTAAAAGCCTCTATCATTCGGTAGAGTTGCTCACCCTTTGCGTCGCCAATATTGCTAGTTAAAAAGAAAGACGGAACTGACCGTCTTTGCGTCGACTGCCGAGAACTGAATAGTACCCGCCAACAGTAGCCGTACCCGATCTGTAGGTATCGATCGATCGGTAGGTAGTAACAGTACCCGATCGTTACCCATTGCCACTAATTTCTGATCAGGTAGGACAGCTATTTACTGGAAGCGTTGAACTCTAATCGGACGTATAAGTATGTACATGATGGCATACGACATGCCAGAGTTGAATGTAGGTTTGGAAACACTCACAAACAATGTAGAGTCAGAATGTGCCGATAACGGCGCAGGTGAGTTGTGCAGATAGATTAACTTGTTTAGTGTGAAGGCTCTTGGTAAAATTTACCATGTGTAACAAAAGCCTGTGTGGCATTATCCTGTGTGGCATTAGCCTGTGTGGCATTAGCCTGTGTGGCATTAGCCTGTGTGGCATTAGCCTGTGTGGCATTAGCCTGTGTGGCATTAGCCTGTGTGGCACTAGCCTGTGTGGCACTAGCCTGTGTGGCACTAGCCTGTGTGGCACTAGCCTGTGTGGCACTAGCCTGTGTGGCACTAGCCTGTGTGGCACTAGCCTGTGTGGCTCTAGCCTGTGTGGCACTAGCCTGTGTGGCACTAGCCCGTGTGGCTCTAGCCTGTGTGGCACTAACCCATATGTTACTTGCCTGTGTGGCTCCAGCCTGTGTGGCGCTAACTTGTGTGGCGATAGCCTGTGTGGTGATAGCCTGTGTGGTGATAGCCTGTGTGGTAATCAGATAATTGTTTTGTTTTATCCGATAACTGTTATCGCTCTCTGTGTTATTGTGGTGTTTGATTTAAAATGGTCAGAATGACCGAACGCTAAGTTGTTTACTTGAGCTCTTTTATGATTGACCACAGATGATGAGATAGACTATTCACCCGAGGACGTGTGAAGATGCAGGAAGGCCGTGACGGCGCGTGACATTATTAAGTCATGAAGATCAGTTAGATTTGAGTGTTATAATTTATTTTGTTAACGATTAATTGTTTTGTGTTCGACTAAATGGTAATTAAGAGCGGGTAACACCGAATGGAGTTGCGTCTGTCACAGCGAGCGAACGTCATGTCATTTTTGATTATTCATTTTCTGGTTCTCTTGATTGACAGCTGTCGTACGCGGTGGTCATTCGCAAACCCATTGGCTCTAAATCGCTACATATTATTGTAATCCTGATTCGTGTACGCAATTCAAGTGTCTGTGTAATTAAAATAGTGAACAGTCCACGCCACCGTGTACTTATTTAACGTTTCCTGGAGTCTAACGCCCACCATGGATTTCCGTACTGACGAGTTCACATACCAGCAATCGGATGCAACAGCCCGGCCTCCCGACTTCCCGTTATATATATTACTTCCAGTTCAACATAATTAGTCCGTTAAGTTCCCGCGGTACTCCTCGACCGTTCGCAACCATTTTAATGTCTTCAAGAATTCTGTTGGGCGATGACTCGACATCGCGACTGAAATCTCGCGTTTCTGTTTACTATTAATCAAATTTCAAGCTTCGACTTTAAATCAAACTAAAACACTTATCCAAGTCATATTATAAAATGTTTATGTTGGTCAAACGCGAGTAATTAGCAGCATAAACACGAAACTAAGACTTAATCGTAAAACGAGCCCTTTTTGTTTCTTAGCAGTAGATCAATTAGGTAGCTATTCACTACTTGGTTACTGTTTAATTTAAAACCATACCACTTAACTACGAACCAACATAGAAAACAGAATGTCATACCAGTAACTTATATTTTTCATTGCCAAATGTTGAATATACCGTAACAATGTCCCCGCCAAAATAAAAGAAAAAAAACAACGTTATTGTTGCAAATGAATGTACTAGAAAGGTCTTCACCAAAAAATTTGCTATTATTACTAAACGCTATTGACCGAACTATTGACAGGCATTTAAAAATATCTGCCGAGTGTTGCAAAGTCCGAAAAATCTATCTAAAAAATTGGCGAACCTTTAGCATTTTCCTTGGGAGCTGTCATCACTGCTGCGCAAACCGCATAGTCATTGCATCGCAATAACCAATTGTGAGCGTATTACGTGTCCTATCACAAAGCCCGAAGCTCTTTTCACAAACGCATATAGATACTGGAATGCGTTCACAAAAGTATGCTCGAATGTTTTCTTTTGCACATCTTTGATGCGGACGAAATACAAACTGAATTTTTGATCATTATTTTATGTTTATGTACGTGTAGGAATTATTATTTTTAACTAGGACTCAAACGATCCTTATTGATTTTAGTTACCTCTGCAAGTTCCGATCCGTAGTATGACAATAGTAGATTGTATCATAAGGGAGCAAAATAATATTTTTACGGCGAGGGTGCTTTTTTGAATCCAGAGCGAAGTGAGGGATTCTTTAGTAGAATCCTGAACGTAGCGAGGGATTCAAAGTACGTCGCCCGAGCCAAAAATTGTGCGCCCGAGTGATAATACACTCTACTTTTCATCACCCACTATGAGAAAATAAAAGGCGCCTCATATTTTAATCCATCACATTTCTTGCGTCAGTTCTAATACTTTCAGGAGTTATTCTATATTTTCACTGTCACTTGAAGAACTCATTTTTCAAAACAAAACCATGAATTTCTAACAATCCGTGAAAATTGACGAAAACGCGGGTTGTAGTTCGGGCGTTTTCATTTTGATTTCTTTTTTTTTTATTCAGCCGGCGGCGCGACTGTTGGCCGTCGTACCAGCCAGTCTTTATTCAAACAATAATTGCGTTCGATTTCTTTGGCGCTGAACACTAAGATGTTCCAAATTCAAAAAGTGCGCGGCAAAGATAACTGCGGCGCACTTAACCCTAGAAGCCCAATCATATTTAACTAGCTATAAAGCCCAATCATACGTAAAAATGACGTGTAAAAATAAAACTTCAGAGTTTTCCTATTTTTTTCTGTTAATGAACTATATTTTTGCATGAGTTATCATAATTGAAGTTTTAATTCATAAATAAAATACATTTTAAGTTAAAAATACTCTTTATTAATACAATTATGGCACTTTAATCAAATCTTAGAAAAAAATCAACAAAAAAATCAAGCCTCTAACACTTTTTCTTAAAATTATGTAATTATAAAAAAAATCAACTAGTTTTAAATGTTTTCATAAAATTAAATCAACTTGTAATAATACTTTATAAGTCTCTTAGAAAAAAACAGTCTTTATATACAGTCTTGACAAACATCAATATTGTGTTCTCCACATATAGCCTTTTTGCTATATGATAGAAGCAATATTGTTATCGGGGTCCTCTTGCCTGCTTGTATCTTCAACGAAGTCGACCATCGCGTCCTCGTTATCACTCCAGACATCATCTTCAACTACACGATCTTCTTCCTCGGAGTCCGAATCCAGCGGAGAATAATCGTCATCATTTTCTAAAATTGTAGCTATTTCGTCCTGGTTTAGCCGTTGACGGGACTCCATTTTGTATTCAACCTGAAAATATTAATATTATATGAAAAATGTAACGAAACAATACGATTAACTCAAATAAATCACAAAAATTTTTTTTTTTAAATAGTTTCAAAAGTTACACAAAGCCCAATTATACGTCAAAATGACGTGCAACCTCTCTCTTACAAAAAAATGGCGGCACTTACCGAGATGACGCAACTGTGTCCTGCGAGGTCTCAATGGCTACTGAGTTGGTTCAGAAGTTAGCGGCGATCCGACGGTAAACGTGAAAGATATAAAGATATTTCGCCGCGGTATACGTCAAATTTACGTAGATTGGGCTTCTAGGGTTAAAGAGGATTAAAAACTCATTAGGTACTGCCCGCTAAAAGTTTCTTATAAAAACACCACCTTTGGTGCATTTAAAGGCGAACCAAGTCGTCCTTTTCGAATAGATGGGATGAAAAATTTAAAACCCCTCACTAGTTTGAAAAATCTGATCCGATTCATAAAAATAACTTTATTGGTTACGCTGTGCCGAAAGAAAACACAATTTCGTCAATAACTTGATGTTGAAATCGATGAGAACTTCAACGGTTAAAAATGTTAAAATCATTGAATATTTAGATCATCGTATAAAGAATGCTGTCAAAATTTCATTTATAAATAAACAAATTATAACATTCCATGAAATTACAATGCGCAAAATCGATAACTTTCGTAAGTTTCATCTGAACCGTATCGAAACTAAACAAATGGATCGATTTTCAATGGGACCATCGTTCATGGTTTAATACTTATTTAGATTGGAATTCATGTTTAGGAGAGAATCAATGAAAAACGCTGATGATGGTAAAAATGAATGAAACGTGTCTTTATGAATGAGAACATAAGTTAAAAAATAACGGAGTTGTTTTGCTTTCATCGCATTATTAGATAAAGATGAAGAGGGTATGCTCTCGAAATACATAAATATAAATTAATATTAATTGACTACTAAGTTATCGCACAGTTCCAAAAGTTTTATATTTGAATTTTAATCAAAACTTCACAAGATAAATATTTCAAAAAGCTAATTGAAAAGATTCTGATATCCTCAATAGCGTATAGCTTTGTCGTTTCTAGCAGCTTTTACGTCGTTGTATAGATTTTTTATTACTTTGACTGTGATGCGACAAAGTCGTTTTTGCGCAAACATATCGGCGACAATGGGAAACGGGGCTTTTGTATTTTTTAGTTTGATTGATGATTTTAATTTCCTATTTGGTTCGTTGATTTTACGTGATGGATACACTCGTCGATCGGTGTGTTTTGACTTTTAAATCGAAAGTCTAAATGTTCGAGTTTGAAGTCGAGCATATAAACATATCTACTAATAAAGATATTTCTAAGCAAACACTTATTTCTTGAATCCTTATTATGATATCAAATATAGTATAACTGTTAGCCTGTAACATCGCTCTGCTGGTCCATCCCCTCTGTTTTCCAAACTGCAGAATTTTGCGCTAATGTTGATAAGGTGATATTTAATTATAATTATTATAGTAAGTAAATATTACTGTAATGTCCAAAAACTCTACGTTTCATATACTTCTGTTCCAGATTCTGTTCGTCGTAGACCTCCTTTTGGATGTTAGAGATGATTTCGAAAACACATCTGACCTAAAATTTCGAAACCTACGTAAAAAGCGAAATTTCGTAATTCCCTAGCATATAAACCACCTATGCGATATGCGGATGTGACAGGAGCGATTTAAATATGGCGGCGGCGTCATCCCGCCACTGACGCTGCGGTCGTCCATTTATCACTCTCGTAAGCCTCCGTCGATATTATGATCAATGCCATTCGCCCGCCCAAATTCGCCTATCCCGTGTTCGCATGGCGATGGGTTTCTATTCCAAAATAATTCAGGTTTTACAAAAGTTATGCTTATCCTATGCGAGTTGAGGAAATTATTTTTTCTTTTTTCCGCATAATTCATGTTAAATAACAATAATCACCGTTTTTTTTATAAATTTACCGATCAACGGCTTTTGTGGGACGCTTTTTATTTAGTCTCATAAAGCATTTTAACTTTCTTTCTTCCTCCTGAATTAATTTTAATAAAACTTACATCAATTAGCAAAATGTCCAATAGAGGCATAAGCTTTATTAGTAGATAATCATATTTGGTTCATCCATTTGACCCAAATATTATAATCGACATGTCGATATGTAACAGGAGCGAAGGCGGATCGCCCGCCTTGCACACTTTGTATTCACCCAGTCGCCACCTGGGGGTAGTGGCTTTAAAAAAATTCTTTTACATTTCACTTGCTACGAGTACTGTTACATAGACCATATAATTTTTGCGATAACGCTACTTAGTCACTTTAAAATATTATTTACTTTTTTTAAATGTAAGCTGAAGTGACGGTAGGTTGGCGATGTCTGTCGGAGATCACTTGGCTGTCGGAGCAGATGAGTTCTTGAGTGGAGATCGCGAACCAGCAGAGCTAGATTGACCGATTGACCGACCATTGATGTGAAGAAGGCAAGAGCAGCAGTAGATTGAACTGAATCTGATTCGGATGAAATGGCGAGCTTTGCCCTATGTCCAGCATTCGGGTTCCCTACTTGAAATCGAATGCCGTAGGATCGAATAACACTTGCTCGAAAACGTTAACTCGATAGTACTTGAAATCGAACAGTTATGAGCGCGAAAGTTCACTGTCTCGATGCATCAAAATCTCGAATAACTATAAGCTCGAAGCATCGGCAGCGCGACAGCTCATTATCGTGAAACATCATTTCTCGAACGACCAATAAATCGAATTGACAGAATAGTTTCAAGGATTCTTATTTGAGATCAGCGTAATGAAACAATACACGAGTAGAAATATAAATCAAGTTTAAGGGATCCTACCGTTTTGCCGAAAAGATTTTGCCAAATTTTCATTACCCAAACAAATTTTAGCAACCTTTTTTTATACCAATGTAATATTTGGAATAATTTTAGTACGCACATTTTCATTTGGTCAAATGTTTACTTGGCAGATTATTATCAAGGATAATATCATTAAGGCATTTGGTCTTTAATCAAATGATTTATTACAGCAAACAATCTTTAGACAATAAACATTTAGTCAAATTATTGTAACACGCATAAATGTTTTTTAAGTCGAAACAGCTAGGTTAGGTTAGGTTAGAACTGTGACCATACAACGCACGAGCCGAGCGAGCGAAGCGAGCGTGCCGCGGCAGCGGCCGGCGAGTGCTAGAAAAATATTTTTTATTTTGCGTAAAATATGTTATACCAACTGAAATATTTGACTAGATAAAAAATGGTAAAAGTACTAGTTGGTGAACAAGTTATTGTTCAAACATTCACTTGCCAAACATAGGTTTTCGTAACAATTATTTTGTAAAGAGATTTTTTGGTAAGTAATAATTTGGCAAATGAAATTATGCGAAAATTTGTTTGGGAAGTGATAATTTGGCAATTTCTTTTCGGTAAAACAAGGGAGACCCCAAGTTTAATCATGTAAAATAATCTCAGTCTCAAACTTACCAAGTAAGTACCTACTTATGTACGAAATTACGAAATAAATTAAAAGATTAGTTCAAACATAATTTAAATATGGCAAATCATACAAAGTTGTAATTATTGCTTATTTCTTTTTTTGCCATATTTAAATTATGTTTGAACTAATCTTTTAATTTATTTCGTAATTTCGTACATAAGTACCTACTTACTTGGTAAGTTTGAGACTGAGATTATTTTACATGATTAAACTTGATTTATATTTCTACTCGTGTATTGTTTCATTACGCTGATCTCAAATAAGAATCCTTGAAACTATTCTGTCAATTCGATTTATTGGTCGTTCGAGAAATGATGTTTCACGATAATGAGCTGTCGCGCTGCCGATGCTTCGAGCTTATAGTTATTCGAGATTTTGATGCATCGAGACAGTGAACTTTCGCGCTCATAACTGTTCGATTTCAAGTACTATCGAGTTAACGTTTTCGAGCAAGTGTTATTCGATCCTACGGCATTCGATTTCAAGTAGGGAACCCCCAGCATTCGACCTACGTACAGGCCCCTTTTTCCCACTGGGCACTCTGGGCAAGTGCCCGGGCCCCGTGATCGATAGAGCCCACTAATTCCTGCCAGATCACCAAACGATAACCGATATTTATTACCGAAAAAACATATTTATTTCGAAAAAATCAAACGATAATGACTGACTACAGTACCTACTTATATACTTGCTTATTGTCTTTTGCATACCCGAAGCTACTCTACTCTCTTTTGTGGATTATATTATTATTATCTATGCATTTTATGTGATTTTAAAGAAATAAATTAAATCTAGAACTTTGCTTATCTAATTTCTTTTGTCTATTGTAACAAAATAGTGTTCTGTCCAGGTCTTTGGGCCCCATTATCCTAATGTGCCCAGGGCCTCCAATAGGTTAAAGATGGCCCTGCCTATGTAGATCTATGCTCTACACCTAAGTAAAGTTGACTTAATGACTACTATAATACGGCATAATTTAAAATAAATTATAAGTACTGCATCAATAATAAATAGCTGTAGTACGATTTCCCAAGTTGTATACTGGTTATATGATATCTTTATGATTACTATTTTTAGTATGATTCTGATAAAACCAATTTTATTAGAAACACAAATAATTCTCCTTCCCCACCTTTTATCAAAGCGACATTATAACAAAGACATCCTCGGATATCAAGTGGCGACACCGACCGAGTGCTGCCAACAAAAGAATGAGAACCGGAAAGCTAGACGAGTGGTCCTCGAATGGCGATCCCTCGGAGATTGTGTGAATGGTATCGAGTAGCTCGCGGGAGTCGGGGATCGAGGAGATCTGCGTGATCAATTGATACGAGCACGACTCGCTCCTTGCTGATACCGCTTGTTAGAAATGCTCTTGGGTTTTTAATTTTATTGCTTATTGGTAATAAGTTTTTTATTAACAGAAAATGTATTTGTATTAAAACTGATTGGTTGCCACTACTTCGTCTATATCACCAATGTCGATCGATAAATGAAGCCCCTTCCAATATTATTGTAGCAATGTTGCTGGTTGAAGATAGATAGATGAAATAAATTACTTAGGCGTCTGTGGAACCAAACAAAAAATTCGGTGGTGGCAAAATATACTTTGTTATTTGAATAGAATGCAGAAATTAACGTAATTTTTATTCATACGAAATTAAATTCGGAAACCATTTTTTGTTCGCAAAACTAAATCGCACTCAATTATTCACCGGCCCCTCGGAACCACTTGAAAAAATCCAATCAGCATAACTCGTCACTTTAATATCGATCCCCAATTTGCGAGCACTTATCAAATCGCTTTATGCATAGATATAAAATAAAACCAAACCGTAATTTGCTGACATCAGGCACAATTTTCAACCTTATTGCATACGGAATAGTAATAGATTTTCTTTCATTGGCGTGTGAATATCTTTGTAGAAGTACAAAGCCGAGTGGTTTACTTAGAGTTTAAAATATTCATAGCTTGTACTGGATCGTATTTAAATATTTACATAAGTGTCACGCAGCGTCACTGACGTTTGTCGATAAAATGTATTGAGTGGAATGGCTGAGTCGGGAATTACTTATATTGGGGTGACTAGGAACTGAGAAAAGAAACTGATTAGGCGGTTTTCCGGTTGACTTACTTGAATACTACTCAACAGTGGTTAACCATGCTGTATAGTACGCAAAATAATCTCCAACGTTTTTGCCCTAAGTTGCAATCCATTATCAAAGGTATCACAAACAAACATATAAGTAAGTTGACAAAACTATCCTACACATATTTAACTAATGTGTTTCTTAAGTTCATATTTATTTACTCAAGCAAAGGCGTTCTTAAGGTAGCATTCTTTCCAACTCGAAAGTGTTGATAAATATTACAGCGTGCTTTAAAAGCATCATATTTTTCAAAGTGGGTGTCATCAACTAACTACTAAGAAAATATCCATATTTAAATCGTATTCCCCTTCATCGCTTTTCATAAATTGTTCATACTTATTGCAAGTTGCAATTTCAGAACAAATTTTGAGGTCACAAAATTCATGCATATTACAGTTACTTTATTACGAACTCGCATATCAAAGAAAATGTTAGAATTTTTCTCTGCGTAAGTTCATTGTCACCCCCTAACCAAAGTGTACCGAGACGTTAACACTCGGTAGGCAGGGGCGATACTTCTACTAAGCATCGTGTATTCCAGCCATAAAAAATAATGGATCTGCGAATCGTCGAGATATGCACGGAAATATGGAGTGAGGTGAGCGCTCGAAAAATCGTAATGGCATCGAGAAAATGGGGATTAGAAAGCGATCGAGTCGAAATCGATGCGAGTGTTCAAACATTGGCTCTTATACAATGTGTATCTTAAGGGCTGCTCGGTTGTTTAAAAAAACAAGGAGTAATGGAAAAGAATTGCAATATTTCAAGGTGTTTTAATGAACATTTTTTGCATCAATATGTGTTGGTAATATTGCAACTTAAGGACTTTTATGTGTAATGGATTTGTTATCGTATTAATTAATAAGAACAATGTGTTAATAAGTATTGAACTTAGGTACCGTTCTTCATTAGTGAACAAATTAACAAAAGTAGGTAAATGTGAGAATAATTATTAAAATCTGATGAATAAATGAAAAATAATTAAATTATAATTTGCGAATATACCTCTCAACAACACGTTATTATAATAATATGAAGTCAATTACTTGGGAACAACCATTATTAAAAGATGTAATAATAATTTAAAATGAGCGAAAACCTAGGGACCCTCATGATAGTGTAAATAACATAAAACGTACTAACCTAATTTCAGGTAATCGTGTTTGCTCGCCGTATGCAAACATATGCGACGTAAATGACGGCGTTACCAAGTACCCTCACACCAGTCTCTCTGAGCCAACTTAGACGAAATACAATTACCTAGCTTTATGATAATAGTCTCATATTAATATTTTTCTTTACTACCTTGATTTGATAGAGACTGTCGAAATAGAGCGTAAGATAATCACCGTAATGTGAGTCCTAACGTTTCTCTACAAAACGTTACCATGCAAAGAATCCTAATATTATAAATGCGAAAGTAGGTAAGTTTGTTTGTTTCTTACCTTTTCACGCCTAAACCACTGAACCGATCATTCTGAAATTATGCATATACATTGTCAGGTGTACAAAAACGGACATAGGATAGGATAAAAAAATACTGTTCCCGAGGAAAACAACAATAACGTTAATAGATGGCGCCACGTGTCTTTCGAATCATGATTGAATTATGTTATTATAGAAACTTTAGTAATGTGTTAAGAGTTGATTGTCAAATTCTAAATTAACGCGAGCGAAAGCCAGTTTATTATATTGAGTTCTTGTATCAAATATTTTTGAAAAACAAAACATGCATAATATAGCTATTTTACGTTTCTTAAAGATGTCGTTTTCGTATTTTCGATAGCAGTGTCCTTACGGCTACACTTTACGCAATGACCACTATGTTGGGACTCATCTTTTTAAACAGAGTATAATAGAACATACATTCAAAATATTTCTGAATTAGTACCTACATATTTTGCTGTAAGTGGCAATCATTATACACATCCTAATTGACGATCATCTATTTCCAGTTCTAATAAAGGTGCTTAAAAACAGGGTAGTGAAACGTACAATGGCTACCTACAACAACTTTGATCCTTGGGAGCCTTTCTACCAAAATTATAAATAGAACGTCCGTCCATTCCGGCTAACGACTGCCTAACCTATATGACGTAGGTAGGTTAATGTTCAAGAAATTCGTCTCAAGTTATCGACGAACAAACAAAGTTGCGGCCGATGGGGAGCGAACCCAATTACCTCTAATGAAGACAATGATATAAGCGCGGTTATTGATCTAGATTTAAATTTCATGACGGGTCAGTCCCTACGATGTGCGAGCCCTTAATGCTTCTTGCCAAGTTTTGTGTACGCCGACTTCTGTTTTTGATACTAGTGAGAAGCTATGAGAATATTGGAGTATCCTAGTTAAGATTAAAGCTTACAAAATTTAAGATTATAGGCTCGAAAATTCGCAGTTAGAATAAATACACTTCTCATCAAAAAAATCGAAACACTTCCGAAATTATCTTTGTGGCGACAATCAAACAAAAAACAAGCATTAATTCATTATAGCGAAAACATAATTTAGTAGCTGGAAGTTTGGCCTTTACAATGGTGTACGAAACTTCCAAAAATTTGTTTTTTTTTCAATTTATATCCTTTAAATGAATGGAACATTGTTTTGAGATAAACGTGTGTTTAGAGTTGGAGTACATTTGTCGTGCAAAAAACGAAAAATAACGCATTACTTTAAAATTTTCTGTTTGTTATTTGTTAATTTTGACCCATTAGCTGGCTTGTGTGGTACCAGTCTACGTTCCTTCAATCTTCTTCAAATCGTAGAGTCACTTACAGTCACCCTTCGAACAGCAAGGAGCTGCTGCTGCAGTTGAAAAGCGCGAAGGCGTCGATTTTGCAAACAAACGGTTGCAATAAATCGGCCGTCTCACTCAAAAGTGACCCGATTCCTATCAGATCCTGGATGACGCGTAAATAAACCAGTCTCCCGATAGCGTTGGTACACTCTTTGAAAAGACAGGTGGCTTAGATGCAAGATTGCAGCCACAACACGCTGACTAGTCCCAGAATCCAGCAATGCCACTACTTGGGCGGCTGCTGCGGGTGAAGTATGCATGTGTGTAAGAAAAAAAACTTTTTATCAGACGTCACAGAGCCTAATCAACAAATTACAAACAGAAAATTTTAAAGTAATGCGTTATTTTTCGTTTTTTGCACGACAAATATACTCCAACTCTAAACACACGTTTATCTTAAAACAATGTTCCATTCATTTAAAGGATAAAAATTGAAAAAAAAAAACAAATTTTTGGAAGTTTCGTACACCATTGTAAAGGCCAAAGTTCCAGCTACTAAATTATGTTTTTTCTACAATGAATTAATGCTTGTTTTTTGTTTAATTTTCGCCACAAAGATAATTTCGGAAGTGTTTCGATTTTTTTGATGAGAAGTGTATATTAGCGTAAAACCAAAATCAAACATTTTTATTTCACATAAACCAATACAGGCACTTATGAAAAGTCGAATTTAGGTGCATGGTTCCAATTAGTCGTTTCCTATGGAGAAGAGCCGGCAACAAACTCCATGGTTACTCTTTTAAAAAAAGGATATCTTTTACAATTTCAGTGAATACAGTAGGTACTATGAGAGAGAACAATGTAGTCTTGACGACAGACCTTGGAGTAATGTAGTACCAAGTCTTGAGTACAAAAATTCACCAAAAGGGAGAAAAATAAATAAAAAAATTAAAGTAAAAACATTGACGTAGAATAGCAAACATCACAAGAGTGAGTATATCTAAATTCTAAGTTATTCCTGATCGTACAAATTTTTCAAGGATGTAGAGCACGTAATGAATTTTGAAATAGTCTTTTTATAACAATATCAATTTATCTAAGAATTAAGAAGTTGATAAACCAACCTTTGTCTTCCATTCAGCGTATTTTTGGACAAATTACTTTGTTTGCATTAGTTAGGGTTTGAAAATATTTCACGTGATAATTATAATAATTAAGTATATCATAGGTCAAACAAAAACTAGAGGACACCATGGCGCTATAAATTTTGTCTGCTGTATAAGCTGTTTTCAGGAAACGATGAATTTCTAGTATCTAAATCTGTAGTATTGATGACTATATAGACTCTTCTAATGTGTCCTACGAGATTACTCTATCTATCGAACTGATACTTCATAAACGATAGTATCAAGATCATGCATCCTTACTACGTCCAAGTTTAATGTCCACTAACTAATTTCTTATCCCCAAAACATAATAATATGAACCAACATACACACGAACAAACATGCGAAATTATGATTAACGAGCACACCCACACATAGACGTGAGATACGAACCTTTGTACACATGCACGTACTTTATGAAATAGATCACTGTGAGCGCTCACAACAGCTATCAATCGATACACCTTGTGTTACTGATATTGCTGTAAACTTAAATCTTGCAAGGGGTCCGATATATTTTCTCTGATTTACGGAACTGCAAAAATAATCTATTATATGAAATTATTTTTTTAATCTTTGTCAGTACCGTGCCAGTCTGTTTTACCGATTACGTGTCCGAATACGCTTAAATCGATTGAAAATGAATGAAGACTCTTGTAACTTCTGCAAAAGCAATGTTTTATGTCGATTTTCGATGTTTGATGTCGCGATGATCGCGTATTCCGTATTTTTCGGAATGAAAGTAGCCTATGTCCTTCTCCAGGTTCCAGACTATGTACCAAGTTTCATCAAAATCGGGACTAAAATAATTACCATAATATAAAATTAATAGTTTCAGAAGTCGGTGCAATTCTACACTGAAACAAATAGAAGCCACCGACTTTTGAAACTGTTAATTTTATATTATGGTAATTATTTTACTCCTTTTAGTTTTCTTTTTTGAAGTTGGTTTTACTTTAAAAGTTTTTTATTTAAATCTTTTTTCCAAACTTTAGATTAATATTGCTAGCTATTAGCTAGTCAAAATGACTGTTTTTTAAAGTGTTTAAAGTGTTTTTTGCTTAAATTATATTCGTAGCCTGTTAGGTTTTCCGAGAAGAATCCAACACAGAATAAGAAGGCTCTACAATATTTTCAGGACTAAGAAACCTTGCAGGATTTTCCGTTAATTAAAATTGTATCCTTTTCACATTGTACCTACATAGCAACGTTAATATTTTACCTTTTAATTGATTTAAAGAATACTTGAAATTCTATATTTTTCTGAATAATTCCTGAAAACTGCATGATTTACTGCTGGTGTAGATTGGCCAAGCACGGGATTTAGCTTGATTAAAAATAAAATAATAAAATCTTTTTTTTTTCTTGTGGCTTTGTTATCGGTCGTATCCTAATCACCTAAAAAAAAAGGATTCAGTAAAAAATAAGAAACATTTTTTTGCATTTTTTTTCTTTTTTTTTATTGAGTGAACCTTTCTTTGCCATGCATGAATTAATGAAAACAAAGCGACATGGCTGTTGAGCACGACTAACGCGATATCGCTCTTTGCAGTCGGATAACTCAAGGCTCTAAAATGACTCAGGTATAGAAAACCAAGTATTTTTTTTTTTTAATTGATTTTCAAAAATTCTCATTTATGGTTAATCCGTATCACCAGTAGATCGGGTGGTTTTTACACGAATTCGTTTACACCCTGTACCTATTTATATATTAGACAATTTATAACGCTAGATTTACATTCATATTTATGATCAATTACGGTTTACTCACGTGCATTTTTCGGGATTGTCCGTCTGGTTGCAGACCCAAACGGAACCCTTAACCATGAGCTGATCACGCGGCGAGATCGCGAGTTGAACACAGTTTGGGTGCGAAACCAGTCGGGCAATCCCGAAAAATGCACGTGAGTAAACCGTAACTAATCATAAATACAAGGTTAGTCAGAAAGGGGGTACTAATCCGAAAGGGTATTAAAGTACACATAATAATGAATAACTTTTGTTCTACAACTTTTCCCAAAAGTCAATAGTTTAAGAGAAACAGTTGTTCAAAAATCTCAAAAAAATATCTCTAAAATCTATCTATCTCCAGTTATGATCAGCTGTGTTTACATTTTAGGTCAGTTTTGGGGTCATGAATTAGAAGCACCATTTTCTGAATTTGTAACTAAAGCAGGGATGAAGAATTCTTGAAAAAACTAAAATGAAAATAATTTTATTTGGAAAAAAAAAATATCGAATTTTGAAATTTTAACACTTGCTTTCAAACAGTCATCAGCGATACTATATGTGGGCTTCGGATTAGTACCCCCTTTCTGACTAACCTTGTATAAATGTGTCTCACGAAAGTTATAATAGAAAGATTTACATTTGCTGACCAAATCATCAAATTCTTCATTATTACACATACCTATTATAGCAATATCAGGAAATGAAGTGAAGTTATTGCACTTGTGGTAGGTATTAGGGCGTCCCCTAATCCCGTCCAATGCGATGGGGATGAGATGTAATCATGATCTTTTATCTCCCATAATTCTTACATAAAATAATTAAAAATGCAAAAATGTCATTATTGAGAAGTGTGTCGACTATATCTCCGCGTCATATTACAGCGGTATTCTATTCGCGATCGATTGCTAGAGGTGTCGGTTCAAACACTTCCTCTTGTTAAGATGTTAATGGTTTTGCATAATAATTGCATCCAGAGGAAAGTTCGCTCGCGGCCCTCCTCAGATCGCATGTCAATATTAACAAAGAAAATATGTGTTGTATATAGGTATAATATGTATTTTTATTATACGAGGTTAGTCGGAAAGGGGGTACTAATCCGCAGGCCACTTAACTTTACCTTTAACTTACTTTTAAAGCAAATGTTAAAATTTCAAAATTCGATAATTTTTAATTCCATGCAAAATTAAAAATGTTTGTGTTTTTTCAAAACATATTTCATGAGGTCTTGAGTGGAACGAGTGCACGAGGCCGCAGCGCAGCGCTGGTCCAGTGTGCGAGCCAGTGCGAGCGAAGCGAAGGGGCGACAAAGCGAGTCTTCTGGCGGAGCAAACCCAGAAACACTTGTATGCTTGCTTGCTTTCTTGCTTGCATTATGGGAAAATGAGCCATCTAACAAGTGTAAAGTGTTCAATAATACAGTTGACTACAATACTACTAATAAAACTACTAATGAAACTGGCTAGTCGGCGTAACAAAAAGTTACAAAAAATAATTAGGGACTTTAATCATTCGGCGTTTTAATTATTCGGCGAAATGAAAGGTGGCGAAAGGTTTTCGGCCAGACAAGAATCGGCTAATAATATTTCGATATTCCAACACAGGCCCACTTTCCTAGTTAATCTAAGACGCCACTGAAATACGGTGAAGGAAAACATAGTAAGGAAACGTGGACCTAATGTTCCGAAATCGCCAACCCGCAGTGAGCAAGCGTCGTGATCAATGCTCGTTCCTTCTCTGTATGAGAAGAGGCCTTTGCCCTGCAGTGGGACAGTTACAGACTAATTATTTTTTTTATTTTAAAGAAATACGGGGTCTTTTTTGTAGGTGTTTTATGACACCCACCAGTACCCAGGGCCACGGGAGGCCTATTCTTTGCCGGGAACGGTACGGAACATATTGAATTAAGGGGTTTACCTGAAAACTACGTCGTTAAGTTCCCTGCAACAGTTGAGCTGAGCGACTCCAATTATGCTCGTGAACGGCTGCTGTCTGTTGGGACTGGTCAGGTCCTGACTGATATGGATATCGTTTTAATAGCATCTCATTGCTTTTCATGTTATTTATCTGTTATACATAAATCTACATTTACATTACTCTGATGAAAATTGTCAAACCATTTTTTTTAAAGTGTCCTTGTTTTTCTTACAATCTCTTTTTCTTAGGACCTAGTGCTGACCTTTCGAAAGACTGTTCAATTCAATTCATTTCAATTTCTTTATTGCGAACTAAGTGTACAGAATTTTTAAGATGTTAACAAATAGGTAGGTTCTTAGAACTTAGTTGCCTGTTAAGGTATTGCAATTTGAATAATTAAATAATATGTGCATAATAGTATATTATGCATACTGAATATTAAAATTACACAGTTTACATTATAGTATATTAATTTTATTGTCATTATTCATACATTTCATGTTCATATTATTCTTCTAATTTATATCACATTGTATTAAATATCATATTAATATTAAATAATTATTTTTCTTCAAGGAATTCTTTTACCGAGTAATATGCCTTTTTAATTAGTAAGTCTTTTAGCTTTCTTTCAAAAATACCAATTGAATGTATGTTCTTAATGTCTATGGGTAACTTATTATATATTTTTATGTCCATATAAAAAAATACTATTGATAAAAACTGCAGTGTGGGATGTTTTATTGCGTAATGTATTTTTAAGTCTACTGCTCATAGCCACTGATGTTGATTTAACTAAAATTGAGACTGTTTTTTATTTACTGATTTGCTTCCCACTGAAGACTACTAAGCTGGGAGAAAATCATTTAAAATGACCATTGTGATGAAATGAAACAAAAATGAAACGCGTAACAAAAAATAACAAAAATGAAATATTTGGGCTTGTTTACAATGCGCATTATTATCTGACTATTATTTATTTAATTGATTTCGTAGCAGGTGTTCCGCAATAAAACACGTTACATGTCTTTTATCATTTGTTTTATTAATTAATTATAGGAGATCATAAGGAACATTATTTCTCTTAAAAACCAAATATTTTTGGAGAAAATAAAAAGAGATCAACGTAATATCAGTTATCTTACATTAACTTTTCAGTTTCTGTTACATGTTCTGAGTGAGCGTGCTACACCATCAACCTCGTCATCGCTTTCTATCTGATGAGACTGAGGTGAAACGAGAAACCTGAAGAAACCCACCTATAGGTATGCCGCACCAACAATCGTTAAATCATCAGTCATCGAAGCCATTTTTAGTTGCATTAGGTTACGGACGCTACTAACACTGAAATAAAAATATGTGTGTAGGTACTAATATAATATAGGTACCTAAAATAAATATGGGCAAACAATTGACAGTGGACGTAAAAAACAGAAAGACAAACGACAAACCCATATTATATACAAAAATACACTCAAACATACAACATTAGAATCACTCTCTAATAATATTTCAATAACAATGTGATTGCGACTTATTAAAAAGTGTAACAAAAATGAAAAACCGTCATACTTTGAAAGTAACTTCAAAAGTGTTAAGCCAAACAAAATCTCAATGAGTTCTAACCACCGTGCATTTCAGTAAAGGTCAGCAATAACCTATTTAATTAATAAATTAAATAATAATAAGTGCTCACATAAAGCGTTGTTTGAAACAAAACAAAACTGACAAATTAAAATTGGAATTTTGCTCGCCGACAAACACGTCATTCAGTTTTTTTACTAGAGGACAAAATGCCCCACTCATATTCGATTCTAGCATTTGATTAGCTCGTTAAAGCCTGAGTTTAGCCATTTTACAATTACCAATTAATACCAAATTTTACTGTTAGAAAAATGAACAACAAAAATGAACAAAATAATGGACACCACTTTCTACCCCCAATTTTTATATTTTAAATTAACATGAAATGAATTTTATCGAAACCAATGGCAAATAATAACGTCTTGGCAAAAAGTTCACCAATAATTAAAATACTGTAGAAAAAATCAACTAAATAAATACTACTAAGTAGTATCACTAAATACTAAGTACTAACTAACTAAATACTAAGTAGTATTTATTTAGTTGATTTTTGTGACGCACCTCGTGAAGAGGACAAATTATTTTGTATGGAGAATATTCGACTTGGATGAGAGAAAAGGAATATTATTTGTTTAATATTGGCAATAAATGTATATATCTGTATAATGTAGCTTGACATTAAATAGCAAAGTACCAACAAGTACTTTTTACGTAGTAAAAATAATTTTCATCATAAAATATCTCGTGTGGACAAATTTTGCTATCAAATTGGTAATTTTAAATGATTTTTACCCTACTACGAACGTTCTTGTGGAAACATTGCATGATCACGTGGACAAATGGATTGTTGAGCTAAAAGTACGGTTTTTATGAGAGCACGAAAAGTAGGTACTGTCCGTCCTCCTGACATGAGGATGGCAACGCCAGCATCTGTGCCCACTTCCCCCTTATATTTTTTAATTTTCTGGCTTTAGCTGCTATTTGATCAACTTAGCTATAATTAAGATTTCTTTGAAAGACCTTTTAAGGTTTACATTTTTCTTTCCCTCGCAGTTTCTATACAACATTTCTAGAAAAAAATTAATACCTACGTTCATAAGTATTTCCCTGAAAAACTAAAGCAGTATAAGAAAAAATATATTCCTCGGAATTTTTGTTGAGAAAGTTGTTGATGGAATTTTCCGGAGAGCAATGACGTAGATTTTGAATAGTTGGTTTATTAAACAGTAATCTTAGGAGAATACATCTACTAAAATCATTACATATTTGGGGTGTATGAAAAGAGCCTCCACGAGTGACGATACTTCAGTACGTCCGGCGCACCCTGGGCAGTCAGCCTCGCTACCATCCTTGCTGACTGGCTAATCTTTTCACCACGGCATGAGCTATTCTTGTATACTCGTGCCGACACGATAGAAGAAGAAGAAGAAGATTACATATTGACGAGTTTGAAACGATCCAGTGCGAACATACATACATAAGAACGTAGATACAGGGTATAGCTCATTTGCGTGCCTCTTACTAAATACGAGATAACGTGCGATGTTCATTATCTTAAAGCTTAAAACTCACTCAAGATTTTCTTCAAGTAAAATGATTTCTTATGAAAACGATTTTCACGATGAAATACGTACAAAATAAGATGAAAATTACCCATCCTATTACAAGGAAATTATATAAGTATATAGGAAACTACTCTAAGTTTTATTTTTAACCGATGAAGGACCTAAAAAAATAAAAACACTAATACCTTGTACTATTTATTCTGTGCAATTACGAGGAAATTATGTAGGTATGGATATGGGCACCTACGGTGTGTTTCAAGAAAAAATTCCGTGGAACGCTATTTATACCGTTCTTCGTTCTAAACCAACTTCATTTCGAAAATTCCATGTAAACCGTATTACAATCTATAAATTGTAATCTGTCATCCAAATACGTTTGTTCCAGTGAGCACCCAGCCTATCTCATGAAGCGTGTCGACTCAGCTTATCTCTCTGATACAAGAATTAGCCGCCATGAGAACCGCTTAGACATCTTAAGTGATCTGCGTAAGTCTTAGCACCTACGATTATGTACGCCTTAGGCCGTAGTTGTAAACTCAGTTAGATTAGAATTATATCTGTTTTTATAGTATCAACTTCAATTTATATTATATGTGAGTAGGTATTGTTTCTTTGTTTTATAAAATGAGTGTGAATTTAATTTTCCTTTAATGTTGATTTACTTTTTCAATACGTTGTTATAAGGTAATCAATGTTCGTATTTAATGTTAATTAGCATATCAAACAAATGCTTATGTAAATAATTGTAACGAATAACTTACTTTTTCAATTACATCGTTAATTTTTACAGTACAATTCACCTGAACACTGAAGAGTGCAACGTTTAGGCACAGTAGACATTTATAAGCTAAAGCATATGAGCTAAACCAATTCTCCTAAAATAAATTGTTGCCAAACGCAATCGAACCACAACCGTCAGCCAGTTTTTGTTTTCGAAAACTTTCAAAATGATTGATTTTGTTTTTTGTGTCAAACAATTTGATAGCTTTTGAAATTGAGAACTGTCTGAATGAACGGCTCGGCCTTGGTTCGGTTGTGATTTATCAAGATTTATTTTAGGAGATTTAGGCCCCAGTACTTCAACTACCTACAATCGTCCGATTTGACACACTCACACAGACACGCACTGTAGTAGTAGAGTAGAGTAGAGTATTTTCGGGATACAGTTCCATAAAAAAACAAAAAACTACTCAATATACAGAGCGTGTCTGTGTGAGTGTTTCAATTCATGAGATTATAGTAAGTTGAGGTACTGCTTTAGCTTATATGTCTACTGTGGTTTAGGTGACGAGTAATAGTCCTCTTAGACACTATCGAAAGTACAGCGCAACGCAGAAAAATAGGTTTAGAATTATAGTAGTTTACTGTATTCCATCGTGTATCTGTGAGAGTCAGAGGGATATAGGGAAATCCCTTTATATCTCTGTTACTTGGATTCGTGAACTCCATCTTAGACCATGTCTGCGCTTACCATCAGGTGCGACAAGAGTCAAACGTGACCAATTAAAATAACAATAATAAAGATATAATAAAGTAATACACAGAATTTTAGTCCTCTTGTTCACACACGTTTTTTCGCCGTAAAAACCAACAGTAAATTAGCCGTGTGTAGGCACGGTCATCAGTGTTATATGGACTACTATAGCAGTTTGTTGACAGACACGGCGGCCCAACGGCATGCCAGGGGGCCTACTCCCTAAGTCCGTCAACGAAGATAGTCGCCCGTCCGAAAGTAGCTCGCAATGTAAGAGTGAACAAAACAAGTGTCAAGTTTAACTTTTCGGACGGGCAAAAACACATCGGTAGTAGGGACAACTGTCAAATCGTGTTGTCATTCATTCTTAGTTCGGGCCCCGAAAAAATCGTATGTCTGTAGGTGATAGGGAGTAGGAAACGCTCGTAACTAAGCCCGAAACCACGGACTTCGTGCTTAGGGAGTAGACCCCCTCCGCCGCCATAAGCACCGTGGTTATTCCTCTTTTGCGCACGGTTTGATTTACATTAGTGTCGTATGATAGTCTATGAGAGTTTGTTAAAGGCACCGGACGTTTTTGCGACGGGCAATTTGAATGACAGCTTTCCAACGCTGATTTTGTGTTACAAAATGGATTTATATCAGTTTCGGCTTGTGGTTTGCCGTGTCGTGTACAAGCTCACACGATTTTTCTACGGCACGGCTAATACGCCGTAAGGTTAAGAAACCGTGCCGTGAACAAGGGGCCTTAGGTAATATGTAACAAAAATTGCAACCAGCGAAGAATATCAATAGACCAGTGCCGATAATTTTTGAAACCAAAAAAAATGATAGTAGGAATACACATTGGAAAAGAAAGAAAATATAACAAAAATTTAAGGAAAAGTAATTTACGGGCGATCTGAGGTCGGGAAGTGGATGGGAGTGCGTTTTTAAGGGTAAAACACGGTTTGCCTCGATTTCCGGCAAAACTACAAGTCCTATGGAAAAAAGTTCAATGGCAAAGTTGTAGGTAATAAAAAGATCTACAACTTTTGTATGAACACTTTTTTCACATAACCTCAAAATTTATGTGAAAAATTCAAATAATGATTTAGTGAGTGATGAGTGTAATCCGCGCGACCACTCATGTTCCATTACAAAGCGCGACCACTGTAGGGTTAAGGTAAAGAACAATGATCACTCGGCTAACATGCTTGGACTAGTAAAATCTAACAAAACGTAACTTGATGAAACATAATGTCGTTTCATTCGCCTACATAAATATAAATAAGTACAGCCTTCAATATATTTTTAAAAGGTCGGAGAGACAAGATATTTTGCCACTTCCATTAACAGATTCAAAACGTGATGCAATTCCAAGTCCATTACACGAATGCCAAGTCAACAAGAGTAGAAGATCAATCGGAGTCTGTAAGCAATGCAAAAATATAAAAAAGGGAAAATAATATAAAATCGCACAGAACACCAAAGAATATTGTAACAATATGCGAGGAGAACACAGTCGTCGCCGAAACTACAACGACATGGTTACCATGGACACGGTCAGCGCAGAAAACCACAGATTAGTTAATAGTAGCTAGCTACAGAAAACCGTCAATTTATTTTTACTTGTCAAGAATAGGGAGGGACGTAATCAATCGATTTATGACAGTATCGATTTTTAGATGTAAAATCATTAGTTTTTTATCTAATTCATGGCTTTATTAAAACAATTTACCACGAAGTAACATCAAATTCTATTAGTGGCTAAGCTTAGTATAATATTGATGTGAGTTTATACGGTTGACATTGCCTGGGATTTTATTTCGATTTATGAAATAAAATCATAATAGACTAGAAAAAGTATGGACTTCTCTAGTAACGTAAGCAATTACGGATGCGTTCGAAGTTAGATATTTTATACAGCGTTCTGATAAATAAAATAGTATTTTTAAAATAAGATTATCTTTAATGCCCCATCTTTTAAAAATAAACGAAGATATCCAATAAATACACTAACAATGCACTAATATATTGGTGACAGTTTCATCTCGGGAACTATTTCTGTTTTTTCCTAGTACAAAGTGACCATTGTTCTTTGTCACAATTCTCCTAAAGTAACTCAACCAGCACGTGTATTTTTATTAACCGACTTCAAAAAGGAGGAGGTTCTCAATTCGGTTGTATTTTTTTTTTATTTATTTTTTTTATTTTTTTATTTTTATGTTTGTTACCTCATATCTCCGTAATTTATGAACCGATTTGAAAAATTATTTTTTTGTTCGAAAGGGTATGCTTCCCGATTGGTCCCATATAAATTTTGTTATGATTAGACCATGAATTTCAGAGATATGGAACGGAACTCCTCATCGGATCAAAGCAAAATTCTCAAATTACTAATATTGCTTTGTTTATATTTGTTGTTGGGAACTGACTACTGGAAAAGAGGAAGGGGTGCGTGTCCCCCCTCCCCTCCCCCCTTTGGAATGTTTTCATTATATCGTGTAAGGTATCATTTGAAAGGACTTTTTATGCCCGACTACGTCAAAGCCAAAAAGAAGGGTTATGATGGAGGGGGTTAAAATTATGACACTAAAACGTATTTAATAAAAAATAAACTTTAAAAAAAGTAAAAACCGACTTCAAAGAAATACTAAAAAGAGTAAAATAATTACCATAATATAAAATTAACATTTCAGAAGTCGGTGCAACTCTACACTGAAGCAAATAGAAGCCACCGACTTCTGAAACTGTTAATTTTATATTATGGTAATTATTTTACTTTTTTTAGTATTTCTTTGAAGTCGGTTTTTACTTTTTTTAAAGTTTATGAACGATGTTGTTCACTGCAATGTATCTCGAATACTGGCTAACGGTTTTTACAGCTGCTAGGAAATAACAGGTAGTAAGGCCCAGACCCTACTAGCCCCTTCCCTAATTATCTATGAAAGTGGGCTAAAATTTTCCGTAGGTCACTCAGGCACATAAGTTATCTTAAAATAGCAATAATTAGGCATCTACGCATATAATTTAAAGAAGATTCTACAACATTCTCAAAATATTATGTAGATTTCTTATTAAATTTTAACTTTATTACTTAACTTAATTGGTTGATAATTATAGTAGTATATTTCGATTTGCATTTTTATGGTTTATCAATGTAACATGGAATTTTACGTTTTTCGAGTAATTAAAGTGTAAAGAACAATGGGCACTCGGCTAACATGCCTGTACTAGTAAAATCTAACAAAACTTAACTTGATGAAACATATGTCGTTTCATTCGCCTACATAAATATAACTAAGTACAGCCTTCAATATATTTTTAAAAGGTCGGAGAGACAAGATATTTTGCCACTTCCATTAACAGATTCAAAACGTGATGCACAATGCCAAGTCCATTAAACGAATGTCAAGTCAACAAGAGTAGAAGATCAATCGGAGTCTGTAAGCAATGCAAAAATATAAAAAAAAGGGAAAATAATATAAAATCGCACCGAACACCAAAGAATATTGTAACAATAAGCGAGGAGAACTCAGTCGTTGCCGAAACTACAACGACATGGTTACCATGGACACGGCCAGCACAGAAAACCACAGATTAGTTAATAGTAGCTAGCTACAGAAAACCGTCAATTTATTTTTACTTGTCAAGAATAGGGAGGGACGTAATCAATCGATTTATGACAGTATCGATTTTTAGATGTAAAATCATTAGTTTTTTTATCTAATTCATGGCTTTATTAAAATAATTTACCACAAAGTAACATCAAATTCTATTAGTGGCTAAGCTTAGTATAATATTGATGTGAGTTTATACGGTTGACATTGCCTGGGATTTTATTTCGATATATGAAATAAAATCATAATAGACTAGAAAAAGTATGGACTTCTCTAGTAACGTAAGTAATTACGGATGCGTTCGAAGTTAGATATTTTATACAGCGTTCTGATAAATAAAATAGTATTTTTAAAATAAGATTATCTATATTTCCCCATCTTTAAAAAATAAACGAAGATATCCAATAAATATACTAACAATGCACTAATATATTGGTGACAGTTTCATCTCGGGAACAATTTCTGTTTTTTCCTAGTACAAAGTGACCATTGTTCTTTCAATAAATAGCTCATAATTGTACAAAATGATTATAAAAAAAATTCGGATTCGAGTTTTTTTCGTTTCTTTGCATTTTCTGAGAACATTTTCCATTGTAGTGTATATTTTTTTATACCATCAGAAAGTAGATATTTCAACGAACACAACGCCCACTGACTTTTTAAAAAAAGCTGATATTTTGACTTGAGATTTTTCGATTGAAAATTAAGGTGCTTTTTCGATATTACGTCGGAATTAAGGTGAAAAAATAAATATTTTAAATCAAAAAAATTACAATATGTTTGGGACAAAAAAAGGAAAGTTTTCTCCAAATATCGAGAGAAAAAAAAGTTTTTTGTACAAGATAAAAATAAAAAACCAAAATCATGGTTATTTCAATTTTTCACATAAATTTTGAGGTTATGTGAAAAAAGTGTTTATGCAAAAGTTGTAGATCTTTTTATTATCTACCTACAACTTTGCCATTGAACTTTTTTCCATAGGCCTTGTAGTTTTGCCGGAAATCGAGGCAAACCGTGTTTTACCCTTAAAAACGCACTCCCATCCACTTCCCGACCTCAGATCGCCCGTAAATTACTTTTCCTTAAATTTTTGTTATATTTTCTTTCTTTTCCAATGGGTTTCATCCTACTATAATTTTATTTCACTTTTTACCATTTTCAAAGGCTTCTGCACTGGTCTACAATAGGCGCATCAAAATAAAAATTATTTCAATGGAAACTTTAGAGTTTTTTTTTTCCCCGTCTTTACACGGTATGAGTGTAAGCGAGGTACGCTAGTACGGTCTCGCCGATGAAGTATTGTACCTGCAACTACTTGTGATGCATTATTGCCATCGATAAACTTAACACGTTAATGCTTCGGATGTAATTACAAGCAGAGCGGAACGATACACACCAGTGTTAATAAAACTAGGTTTTATACTCTGTCCTAGTCTTGCTACACCGTTTTCCCACGGAGGTGGGCAGAAACTGTGGAATACTACATGCTACGATCCATAAACACTCCTTTCGATTCATCCACGAAGTTTTTCCAATGTATATTAAGGTCCACCTTTGTTTAAAGAAGCATTTTGTTCTTGAACATGTGTATGGCCGTTTTCTTTTTCCCATACTCCCTAGTTATTGTAGTAATGTTTTTACAATGAATATGGTGGATGGTGATGTTCCTCCACCGATACAGAAAGAAGTTAACAATCTATGCTACGGATATCAAATCGAAAGATACAACTTATGCTCCTGACGCAAATTATTTTCTGTTGGCTGATTAGGGGATAAACCTGCATTCTAACAGCGATTACGCACTGCATCCGATCCGGATCCATGAAAATAAGAATTTAAAAAAACTCGGACCGAATTCGGATATTGCTTTGCGCACTGCATCCGATCCGAATACGTGAAAATTCGAATCTAGAGCCTAAAAAACTCGGACCGAATTCGGATATCGCTTATGCACTTATCCGATCTCTGATCCAAATTCAAAGAATTCAGGGGCCATCTTTGGCATATCCATTTGAATTCGAGGTAATGTGAAAGCGTTCATACAAACAGTACTACGGCTACTTCGGTCCGTCAATATTTCTTCCGAATTGGAAACTCACGGATCAGGGAGACAAATCAGATGACGGAAGTCGGATCTAATGCGTAAATTACAATACAAATAGTTCTATGACTACTTTGGAACGTATTTTCTCGGATTCGGATCGGATTCAGTGCGTAACCGCTCTTATTGTGCAACACACTCGTAATCGGCTTTCATTTTGACAGGTCAACAATTTCAATAGCAACGTATGCATTAACATTTCGACTTTTCCACAACTATGTACCACGGAATGAATATTGTTGTATTGTCAAAATCAAAGCCATAGCGATGACGAGTGTATTGAGTATTTAGAATGCTGTCCTTTCTATCGGACGTAGGTTACATTGAGTTCTACAAATTAAAAAAATATGATGCATCTTAAATGTATGCTCCTATTCTGCTCACCCTGAAATAAAACATAAAGTTCCTAACCACGATCTTAGGAAAACATAAAAAGGCGTTATTTGTGTGTGATATAGCATGAGTACTATAGCCGTGGGGAAGCCGGGCGAAACGTATCGGATCCGCGGTGACCCCCGACCGCGGGCCGCTTTCTCAACTGATCCCATCTCGCCATAATCCCCGTATTTCTTTTATAAATACTAGCTTTTATTTGGTAAAATGTTATATGTGTTTAAAATAGATATTTACTGTAGATCTTGATAGTATAAAATATGGTTGCGTCACCCGGAGATAATCATCATCATATTTACCATATCAGCACGTATACGTCCACTGCTGAACATAGGCCTTCTAATGAGCGTTATAATTACTGCCAAGGGAAAAAATTATAATCGCAGTTTGTTTTTAATAACAGACAGGAGAACGCTCCTCTTCTTCTTCCATCCTCTTGATCACGGAATGGAAAAAATAAGTGGAAGTCCTCACGCAGCTATCACGCGTGTGTCACAATAGACATGTCGACAGCATCAATAAATTGCAAATCTAATTAGTCCGCCAGTTAGAGTTTTGAAAAACAATGGACACATATTTTTTCTTTTGTTAAATCTATGAATATTTGGAAAGATAAAACGCATCAAAACTCGAGAGTGGGGGCTTGTGAAGTCAGAAGCTAGTAAAAATTGTACTTGCTTGTGACGTTTTGCCAATTTTAAAAGTGCCGTATCTTCGTCAATTTTGATTTACATATCAAAAGAAAAAATACGAGTCATATATTTTTTGATAATCTAACTGACGGACTAACTAGATTTTTTCAGTCAAATACCCTATTATGCGGAGATCCGCTGAACACTGGCTCACGCGATTAGCTACGTTCCGTACCATTATCTATAAAAACGGCAAAAAAATCACGTTTGTTGTATGGGAGCCCCCTTAAATATTTATTTATTTTATTCTGTTTTTTAGTATTGGTCGTTATAGCGGCAACAGAAATATATCATCTGTGAAAATTTCAACTGGCTAACTATCACGGTTCATGACAGCCTGGTGACAGACGGACAGCGGAGCCTTAGTAATAGGGTCCCGTTTTACCCTTTGGGCACGGAACCCTAAAAATGAACTTTACTATAATGAAATTAAAGAGCGTAGAATGAAGTATTACAGAAAATACTCAACCACATTTTAAGATCAAATCACTTAACGAATAATCAGAACACCGCCTTTTTCAACCATGGCAGCATAAACAATTAACTGAAGAAGAAAATTCATTAATCTATATATATAAAAGAAAGTCGTGTTAGTTACTTCACTTATAACTCAAGAACGGCTGAACCGATTTAGCTGAAAATTGGCAGGGAGGTAGTTTAGAGCCAGGAGAAGGACATAGGATACTTTTTATCCCGTTCGACATCATGTAGGTAGGTAGTAGGTAGGTAGTAGGTAGGTAGTAGGTAGGTAGTAGGTAGGTAGTAGGTAGGTAGTAGGTAGGTAGTAGGTAGGTAGTAGGTAGGTAGTAGGTAGGTAGTAGGTAGGTAGTAGGTAGGTAGTAGGTAGGTAGTAGGTAGGTAGTAGGTAGGTAGTAGGTAGGTAGTAGGTAGGTAGTAGGTAGGTAGTAGGTAGGTAGTAGGTAGGTAGTAGGTAGGTAGTAGGTAGGTAGTAGGTAGGTAGTAGGTAGGTAGTAGGTAGGTAGTAGGTAGGTAGTAGGTAGGTAGTAGGTAGGTAGTAGGTAGGTAGTAGGTAGGTAGTAGGTAGGTAGTAGGTAGGTAGTAGGTAGGTAGTAGGTAGGTAGTAGGTAGGTAGTAGGTAGGTAGTAGGTAGGTAGTAGGTAGGTAGTAGGTAGGTAGTAGGTAGGTAGTAGGTAGGTAGTAGGTAGGTAGTAGGTAGGTAGTAGGTAGGTAGTAGGTAGGTAGTAGGTAGGTAGTAGGTAGGTAGTAGGTAGGTAGTAGGTAGGTAGTAGGTAGGTAGTAGGTAGGTAGTAGGTAGGTAGTAGGTAGGTAGTAGGTAGGTAGTAGGTAGGTAGTAGGTAGGTAGTAGGTAGGTAGTAGGTAGGTAGTAGGTAGGTAGTAGGTAGGTAGTAGGTAGGTAGTAGGTAGGTAGTAGGTAGGTAGTAGGTAGGTAGTAGGTAGGTAGTAGGTAGGTAGTAGGTAGGTAGTAGGTAGGTAGTAGGTAGGTAGTAGGTAGGTAGTAGGTAGGTAGTAAGTAGGAAAAAGTGCATTGCAACGCATGCGGGTACAGCTAGTAAATTATAAAGAAATGTAAAAAATGAACCACTGGAATATAAAAGGGGACGAAACAAAGAGTTTCCAAGTAAAACCTATTACGGTGCAATCTCTAGAATTGGAGGCTTCTTATAGAAAACTTATAGTTTCTAGTATCGACCTACTTGTATGAACAGAAAGATTCTGAAAATTGAAGAAGCAAGAAAAAGGAGAGAATACACTGAAAAAAATTTGCTGGCCTCATATGAATTTAATGCTAGACTGTCTCTTGCATTAAATTCATTTGTCTTGATAATAAATAATAACATCATTATTTTACTTTAGCACCAATTAGATTATTTTAAATGATGGAATCAGGCGTTACTTTGAAGAAATCCATGACATACAAAAATGCAAATAGAATATCTAGCTTTAATTCCGCTGAACAAGATCGCTAGTTTGGATGCAGTATGCAGCACCACCCTCCCGCCCACAAATATATGCACATGCAGAAAGAGTGAAAAAATAATGCAACATGCAACCAAACCAATACACGACACGTGTTTCGCCCCTGCACGGGGCATCCTCAGGATATGTTGACTCCTCGGCCGCTAGGACGCGAATGAATCAAGTTATTATTTATGAATCAGATTATTTTATCTACATATCATAGTGATTTCAGTAGGTTGTTTTTTTTTTATAACTTGTCTTTGTCTCCTTTGACGCGTCGCGCACCTGATGGTAAGCGCAGATAGGGTCTAAGATGGAGCACATGAATCCAAGTAACAGAGATATAGAGGGATTCCCCTATACCCCTCTGGCTCTCACATACACACGACGGAACACAGTAAACTGCTTTGCGCCGGACTTTAATGTGAGGGTGCTATCTAGCCAGGCGGACCGCAAAGATCCTACCACCAAGCGTGCTGGGTTTTGTTGCATCTTACAACACGCGTCTATTCCCAGCGTATGGTGAGGAAGTTTCATATTCTAGCCCGCCCGTCTCCCCACGGGCAAAAATATTTTTCCCCATTTACCATGTATGTTTTGGTTCCTCGTGATAGCTGCTTTTTGCCATATTAAATATACTATTCCTCCTAAGGAGAATGAACCTCTGATTCAGAACGATTTGGTTAGTCAGTTTTCGAACGATTCGGTAAGCTACTTATTTTCATTTCGTTACGAGAATCGTCGACGAAACGAAATAACAAACAGAATCGGTCGACAACTGCTTATCGAAAAGGTTGGTTCTGTATCGCCCCATGTTCCTAAAAATAATTTTCATTTCTAGTCAGAAAATAATAACATGAGCAATAATAGGTGATCTCCTTTATAAGGATTCAAGATCTTTCTACGAACTCAGAATAAATGCAAAGTGGGTCAAGAACCCGCTTGCACAGTTAGTTTTTTTTTTTTTTACTTTATTTACAGGGCTTTGTCGCTTAGCGACCACATCGCCCAGTGCGGGAAAAAATAATAATTGATAACTTATAAATACGTTACTTATCACTAGCTTACGATCTACTAACCACTAATTTGTACAAAAGTTTTGCTCACAGTTAAGTTATTGGTGATTATTAATTGGATATTAACCTTTTGATTGCCATGGACGTCTATGGACGTCAAATTAAAACGTGCTCACGACGCCTCTGACGGCATAGCACGTCGAAAATACGTTTTACAGTTCAAAAGTTTTACGTCTAGAGACGTCCGTGGCGGTCAAAAGGTTAAGAGAGATCTACGTCAAGCTATAAATTCCAATTATCTATCTATCTGCCTAGCCTTTTCCCAACTATGTTGGAGTCAGGTTCCAGTCTAACCAGATGCGGCTCAATAGCAACATTTCACATGGAGCGAGTGCCATCAGACTTCCGCAACCTAGTTACGCAATGCCGATATCCTGAGGTTAGACCGGTTGTCAGACTTTCGGGCTTCTGACTACCCGTAAAGACTGTCATAGGTATTCGTATGGGTATTGTCTTGTTTTCCATAAAATAATTTGTACTATTATTGTTTTCCATAATCGTCCCCCTCATAATATTTACTTGTACTATTATCGTTTGTACTAATAACGCTTGTCATATCAACTTATTAGTCATAACTATAATTTGCCATAAAATAAGTTTCCATAATAACATGTGTTATAATCATTCGTTTCTATAAGTAACACATTACATAATCGATAGGTACTTGACATAAACACCATTTAATATATTCTAGAAACGAGTGCCATCAGGCCTAGTTACGCAGTGCCGATATCCTGAGGGTATACCGGTTGTCAGACTTTCGGGCTTCTGACTACCCATAAAGACTGTCATAGGTATTCGTATGACACCAGGGACCGACAACTACGTCCTCTCCGAGACACGGAGGGCTCTCGATGTGTAACGAACGGTCACCCATCCATGGACTGACCGTGACAAGCGCAGCTTAACCTTGCAAATCGTATAATCCGCGCGGTTGTTATATAACCACGAGCCCCTCTGTTTCATGTGGTCTAGTCTAGAATACAAATGAGGCACGGCCATCACTAGGTACTCTGATATGCTCTAAGACTCTGAATAATAATTATGCATATGTATATAAACTCTTTTGCAAAAAAAACGGGCACTTTAGATTTTTTTTCTCTACTTCAATGAAGAAGAACAAGAAATAGGTTTTATTAATTTGACGATGTATTGGCATGTTATTTGAAGCATCCTGGCATGATTCTTTACGTTCCAAATTTAAAATTTGAAATTAATAAAAGAAAAATAATGATGTGGATTATTCTAAAATTGCTTTACTAATGGCGCGAATTGCTGAAACGATTTTTAACTGATTACGATATTTTAAAACTTTTTGGATATTTTCTGCAAATTAAACAATTTAATCTTTCTTTTTACATTAAATACCACTTTTTGATATGTGTGATAAAGCGATAAGGGCCGGTAAAATTATAGCCCTACTTGAAAAAGTTTGTTCGCTAATTTACGTGTCTCAGCGGCTAAATGTGAGTCGTTCAACTGTCCAGAGGACTTGGCAACGGTATCAAGAGACCGGTTCGGTCAAAAGAAGACCCGGTTCGGGAAGAAAACGATGCACAGAACCAAGAGATGACCGCTTTTTGGTGAGTCAGGCGTTGCGGAATCGTAAGGCGTCAAGTGTCGACCTGAAGAAGAGCCTTGAAGAAGTAAGAGGAGTAGAAGTTAGCTTGTGGACGGTCAGGAGGAGGCTTTTGGCTGCCAATATCAGGAGTTACCGCCCAGCTCGGGGCCCTAAATTACTCCGTGAGCACCGTGTTGCTCGACTTCAGTTTGCTCGGAACTGTGCTTCATGGACTCTGGAGGACTGGAATAAAGTAATGTTTTCTGATGAAGCTAGAATCTCTTTGTGTGGAGAGGACCGACGCCAGCGAGTGCTGCGAAGACCACGGGAACGCTATGCGGAAGTGTGTTTCGAAGAAATCACTCCTTATGGCGGAAGCTCCGTTATGTTTTGGGCAGCAATTAATTCGACGGAGCGTACGGAGTTAGTTTTCATAGAAAATGGAACATTAAATGCACACCGGTGCATAATGGAAGTCCTAATTCCATATGCACAACCCACATTGACTGCACTTGGGGAAGATTCCATTTTTATGGACGACAACGCTCGCCCGCACCGTTTTGGCGACGTGGAAGCGTACATGCAAGAAGTTGGGATCCGTCGTTTAGATTGGCCAGCTCGAAGTCCTGACCTCAATCCAATTGAGCATGTCTGGGATGTTCTAAAGAGACGGGTTAGATCAGTGCGACCTGCTCCACAAAACATCAGGGAGCTAAAAAGTGTCATTGCAGAAGAGTGGGAACGTACCGGTAAACCGGGGTTACTTTCAAATACAGGGGCGACATTGATAGTTACTAAACATTTTGCATTTGGTTAAATATCTGTGTGAAAATGGAACTTGTGCATTTTAATTTAATATTGTAGGGAACGTTGACAGTTTTCCTATTTTACCATTCAGTATAGAGGTGTCTGCGATGTTAGATGGCGATGATAAAAAATATTAAATGACACCCCTGAATATGTAAAAAAAACGAGTTTTAGATTTTTCGATTGGGGCTACTTTGAAATTCAATGATAGAACAGAGATCATCAAAGTAGAAGCTCTACGGTCCAAGTTTGATAAGGAACATTTCTCCTTTTTGCTATCGAAAACTGTGCTCTATAGTTTTTTTTATCTAGTCTATGTGATTTTATATATCTCAGTTAATTGAGTCTACATAAAATATTTTTGATGTAGCAGCTAAAAGCGAAAATAAATAAGATACAAACACATGAAGCTCAAAAAATTGATCAAAGTAACCCCGTTCTACGGTATTCCTCAAAACGTTATGAAAAACATCGTGGAAAGCATGCCCAAAAGGATTCAAGCTGTGATTTTGGCAAGAGGAGGTCACACTCGTTATTAGGTTTTTACATTTGTAACTTTATTTAATTAAAAAAAGTAAAAAAAAATCTTGTCTTTATTGCCGACCACTTCTTATTGTTTGGGCGTGTACATCGGTTTTAAATAAGCCATCGTTTTTTTTTCTTTTAATTGCACTAATTCACTTCACGCGCATTAATTTACACGATTATAAGTATACAGACTACGTCAAAGAAATAAATTTCATTTAATTAACTCAAATCGACCTTAGAACGTAAATTTCCTTAGGTGGCCGTTTTTATTGCAAAAGAGTGTATAATATCGTATGTATAAAAGTAGTTGTTAATTGGGGTTTCTAGATCAGATCTGCGATCTGATCTAGAAGCCCCCAATTAACACTGTTCATCTATTCAAACAACATATTTTAACATTTATTTAAAGTACAAACAAAGGTACAAAGGGTTACGATGCTGAATGTGAATTGAATGAATGAATCATGCATAATGCGTGTTTTATAAATAGTCTAGACACTAGTAAGTAGTAATGTTGACATCGTGTGTGGCGCTTGCCGTTGTGCTAAACATGAAACTGTTTTCTTAATATGGAAGATGGCTGCATTCTTTCGTTACCAATAGAAATATGTATGCATGCATTTAACTTTGTAATTAATTTATGTTACGTATCTATATATTACATCACACCTACTGTAGTGTTTGAGTATTTTAAACAATTTTTTCTTCAAAATCTATTTATGATAGTACAAGTTTGGATAGGTAATAAATAATAGGGATATTACATAATAATAACAATAGCTAGTATCCACTAAATGAAAATGCACTTTTTTTAAATTAGCGTTTATTTTAATGTTACACAAAGTCTTTATCTATAACTATGAAGTAGGTACATACTAGTTACACGTGGGTAGGTACTTAATAAGGCGTCATATAATTATTATTATAACTATAATAGTACTTAGGTAGGTCTATGTATTAGGTAAGTAAATATTTACGACCTATCTATTCATTAAAAAACATTTTCCAAATTTTCTTGGATCCTAACTATGAGGTCCTTTGTTGATTGATATATACCATCCATCATGGTATGTTTAACAACATGTTGTACGCACAAGTCCGCTTTGCAATTGCATGAACTTTCTTCGCGATTGGCAAAATCTTTTGCATCGTATATTTCGATAACTGTAATGCGTTCCATCATTTGATCTCTTCAGATTCAAACGCCTCGACGATTCCTCGCCAACCTCGTTTTGCACTAGCCGAGGTTCCATAGGAGGGAAAATGAATAGATCTTGCGAATCCTGGAAATGTAACAAAAAAAAGGCACTTTAATTATATACTATATTTCAACATACATTACATCATTTAACAATTTATTTCAGAATAGTAATAAAAAAAAACTTACCGACATGACAGTTACTTATAAAATCCACCCTGTCAACCTGGACTGAGAATTAGATTTGATTTTTTCTATTTAATTCACAACTTATATATTATTTTAAAACATGTTTTTAAGGTTGAAAATCAAATGTCATTCCCGAACTTTACAAAAATGGTTTGATGTAACAGGACTCTGCCGACGGACCGACGCCGGCGCTGGTTTGTTTACAATAATTCAATACTTATATGAGAGATCCAAATGTATGTTTGTTCGTTGACAATGTTCTCATATATTTATCATGATATTAATGCAAAAGTAAAGTCAGGGTATAAGACTAGTATGTACTTAGTGCTAGGTAAGCATTTCCCATAAATAGAGAAAAAATTGACTCAGGATTTTTAGTAAGTCTTACTGTCCTTTTATGGATCAAAAATGACGTAGATTTGTTGGTATATAAATCGGGACGTGGACATCTGGAGCATCATTACATATCTCTGCCGGGACAATATCAACATCGAGGACTACACCCTTAAAAAATGTAAGTCATAATTATTAACACATTATTTTTTTCTCTATTATAACATCACTAAGATAATGTTCTATTCATTCGGATGTGAAAAGTGATCTCAGTGATGTTGTATCGGATTGGTTTATGTCAAGCTGATTAGTTATTGTAATAATTAATTCAGTAAATCTATTAACTCTAATTTAAACATGTGGCTCATTCATTCATTATAGTAATACTGTTTGTTTTTTTTTCGTCACACTATGCTTAACTAAGTATCTAATATAATTTAGTATCCTTGTTTTCTATTGTTGTTAGTTTTCACATTGAAGTTCTATCATGACAATGTTACAGAACAGAATACATAAACATAATGATTGCAAAATGCAAGTCTCCCGTTATTGATTGAAATTATAATCATTTCTATTTTATTTTTTCAGGTCCCATCAAGTAAATGCTGACGCGATGTTCCCATCCGACGACGAAGTTCAGCCACGTGAACCTGAGAAGAGGTCAAAAAAAAGGAAGCAATCGGCCTCCCCGTCGTGCTCACTGTCGGCACCGAGTACATCACAAGCGAGTCCTGCTCCTATGTGTGCGCCGCAGTCTTCATCATGGGGTAAGAAGAAACCAATTATCAAGCCAATCGCTCCGAAGAAGGCAACGATTCATGATATCTTCGGGAGCGACAGTGAAGACGACGCTGTGGAGCAGCCTTCAGCCCAGGGTAAACCTTTTCCGCAGCTACAATCCTACATTAGTAGAAGACTTGCCAATGGACAATCGCGACAAACTTTCGATTGTAAACCGGGGACACACTATGTAGAGATAAAGGTATATAGTTGTGATGAAATAGAGAAGGTGCAACCCCTGAATAGATGGCGTCATGCAATTGTCTGCGTCAAAAATCGTACTGACCAAAACACAGACGCGTGGCAGCACCTAACTAACTTTATTACTGCCACCCGGAAAGAGTTCCGCAATTGCACTCCTACTTTTATCAGTAATTATTACTGACCATTTATAAATAGGTAGTTACGGGTAAAAATATACTTGTTTAATACTTATTATGTTATTTGTACAGACAGCAACAAAAGTAGCTGAACATTTGAGTTTTTAAACGTTGCAGTAATTAGCTATTTGGTAGGAAACAAAAACTTTCAGACATACTTAGAGCTGTACCTAGCAGCTCTAGATATCTATTAAAGTTTTTATTTTAAAACAATTAGTTTTCTAATTATTGTCAAGTTTAAAAACTCAAATGTTCAGCTACTTTTGTTGCTGGCCGTACCACTATTATATTATCCTGAATTAAGGCTTTCGTAAATCCCTGGTTAACTCTCTGAATTGTGAGCAATTTTATGGCATTTAGCAAGTTACGATTTTTACTGTCCCATCGAGAAAGGTTTGGTTACCACTGACGTTCTAATTATTCAGAATGCTACAAAAGAGAAACTTTCTTAACCAGGAAAGACGCCTGCATTTAGAATAGTGCATTAATGGTATTCGTTTATTTTGTGTATCTTACTTACTAATTACCTATAGTACTTGTACCTAGTTACCTAGGTATTTGATCTAATGTTAATGTATTCATTACCTAGGTTTTTTATTGACTTATATAATTTTATCGATATCATTGTATCGCATATTTACTCACATGATTATAATTTTGTATTCTGAAATATAAGTTTTATTTACAATAAATACATATAATTAATGTTTATGTTGTATCTTTGTTTACAGTTACACGCCCTTCCATCGCAAGATCTAATAATTTATTGAATTGTATATACTGTCAAATTGAAATACCTAAAAACGAATTTCAATATCACTTGAGAACGAATTTTCATAAATCGAATTGCCTATTAAAATCTGAATTTGAGAATGTTGATATAATTGCTACGGCGTTTAAAAAGAGAATAATTACATACAGACTTAATCCATCAGAAGAGTACCTCACACCAGAGGCATTCCTAATGGATAATCAAGAACATGTCATAAAATTAATTAGTGTTTGTATTGTAAAACATATTTGCGTTAAAGTGAACTTCGAACTTTTTGCTTACTTTGTTCTACCAAAGTCAGGAAAGCAAGAGCTCAAATCATTTAACACAAAGTATGTATCAATACATCACAGTACCGATATTAATGAATTATATTTAAATGTTATACATACATTTCAAAGAAAACTATCTGAATTTAAACACTGTGAATCTGGTTGGACTTGTCTCTTCATGAGTCATCTAGAGATTAATATTAACAAATACAATCCTTTGAGGGGTGGCTCTTATATAGAGTTACCGAGTGTAGTGAAACATTCAAAAAGTTGTATTAATATACAGAACAATGATAATCACTGTTTCCTGTGGAGTATTGTGGCAGCATTATTTCCGCAAAAAAGTAATGTTTGCAGAACGAATTCATATCCGCATTACTCCACAGTGCTCAATATAGATGATATGACGTTTCCACCATCATACACTGATATTAGAAACTTTGAAAAGAAAAATTCTGACATAAGTGTTAATATTTATGGATTAGATAAAAACATTGTAACTGGTCCTTTATATGTGACTTATTCAAGAAAGCGCAATCATGTGAACTTGTTGTATTTTGAGAAAAATGGCAAAGGTCACTATTGCTTAATCAAAAGTCTTTTACGACTGGTTAAACGGCAAGTCACTCATCATAAAGGTAAAATGTATTTATGTGATTTATGTTTGCAATGTTTCACAAGTGAAGTAAAGTACAACTCACATATGTGTAACAAAATATTGACTATACTACCAGAGAAAAATACTATTCTACAATTTAAAAAGTATGAAAGGCAACAAAAAATTAACTTTGTTATATATGCAGACTTTGAAAGTATTCTACTAGACCATAACGAATGTATAACACAGAGTACTCGTATGTACAAAGTTCACGAACCCTCTAGTTTTGGTTATTATATTTGTTGCTCACATGATCGTCATTTAAATAAATATGTAACGTAGAGAGGACCAGACTGTGTTGAAATCTTTGTTCGAAATTTGCTAAAGGATGTAGAAGAAATTTGTCGTATATTATCAAATAAACAACCTATGTTGCCCTTAACGGTATATTAAGAAAATAACTTTAATAATGCCACTGTATGTCATATATGTAAACAGTTATTATTTGATGACAAGGTGAGAGATCATGATCATGTAACATCACAATATCGAGGTGCTGCACACTCCCATTGCAACTTAATGTACCGGGTGTGCTCATTCGTGCCGGTATTTTTCCATAACTTGGCAGGTTATGATTGCCATTTATTTATCAAAGAGTTAGCAAAATATGAAGGCGATTTTAAAATAATACCGAAAACTAAAGAAAAGTACATGTCGGTTACTAAAATTATTAAAAACAATAATATTTCACACCCTGTTCAAATAAAATTTATTGATTCATTCCAATTCCTTAACACTAGTTTGGATGTCTTATCTAAAAATTTAAGTGATAATGACTTTATTAATTTATCAAATGAATTCCATGAAACAAACTTGGTAAAATTATTGCATCAAAAAGGCGTTTATCCTTACGATTATATGGATTCTTTTTCAAAATACGATCAAAAAGATCTTCCTCCCAAATAATGTTTTTACAATAGTTTAAAATGTGAACATATAACCGATGATGAATACAGACATGCACAAAAAATATGGCAAAGTTTTAGAATTAAATCTCTTGGTGAATATACAGATTTGTATTTAAAAACAGATGTGATGTTACTTTGTGATATATTCGAAAAATTTAGGGATACTTGTTTACGGCATTATAACCTTGATCCAGCTTATTATATCTCCGCACCCAGCTTGAGCTGGGATGCGATGTTGTTGTTTACAAAGGTTCAGTTAGAACTAATTAATGATTTAGAGATGTATGAGCTTTTAGAAAAAGGTATACGTGGAGGCTTAGCACAGTGCTCTCTTCGTGATGCAAAAGCTAATAATAAATATTTACCTAATTTTGATGTCTCTGAAGCATCGACTTACTTGATATATCTTGACTGCAATAATCTGTACGGTTACGCGATGACAAAAAAATTACCAATATCTGGTTTCCGATTTTTGTCACCTGAAGAAATATGTACAATTAATATAACAAGCATACCAGATGATTCAGATTATGGGTACATCTTAGAAGTTGATTTGGTTTATCCAGACTACTTACATAAAGCTCATCGTGATTTACCTTTTGCAGCAGAAAAAATTACTCCTCCAGGGGGCAAAAACCCAAAATTGATTGCAAACTTATATGATAAATGTAAATATGTCATACATTACGTTCATTTAAAAGAATGTATAAAAAACGGGCTTGTTCTAAAAAAGATTCACCGTATACTAATATTTAGGCAAGAAAAGTTTTTACAGAAATATATTGACTTAAATACTCAATTACGTCAAGCTTCATCTTCGCCTTTTGAAAAAAACTTATTTAAGCTAATGAACAATGCTGTATTTGGAAAAACTATTGAAAATAGACGAAAACAAGTTAACATTAAATTAGTGACGACATGGAATGATACAGACAACAAAACAAACAAAAGCCTCGGTGCCGCGAAATTAATTGCGAAACCTAATTTAAAAAATGTTACAATTTTTTCAGAAAACTTTGTTGCTGTTCATTTAAGTCCAGACAAAATAATTCTTGACAGGCCGATATATATTGGCTTTACGGTTCTGGAATATGCAAAACAGCATTTATACAAATTTCACTATGACTATATTAAAAATAAATATAAAAATAAAGTAAGGCTTTGCTATACAGATACTGACAGTTTGCTTTATTTTATTAAGACTTCAGATATATATCAAGATATGAAAGAAGAAATACTGAAATTTGATACTAGTAATTTTGATGTTAACAATAGCTATCATATGCCTAGAGTCAACGCACAAATTCCAGGCCTATTTAAAGATGAGCTTGGGGGTGATATTATTACTGAATTCACTGGGCTTAGAGCTAAGCTTTACTGTATAAACAGTTTAAACGGAGAAATTAAGAAAGCTAAAGGTGTAACTAAGTATGTAACAAAGCGATTACGTTTAAATAATTATAATAAAGCATTAATGAGTAACAAAAAATATAAATGCAAAATGAATACTATCAAATCAATAAAACACGTATTGTTTTCCCAGGAGGTAGATAAAGTAGTTTTCAATAAAAGTGACGACAAGAGACAGATACTACCAAATCAAGTAGATACATTACCATGGGGGCATTGTGCTACAATATTTTAAATAAATACAACATTACAGTAATTTTGTACCTATTACTTTTTTGTAAGTGCGTTATAATCTACTTGTCAATTTAAACTTACTTTATTTAATTAATAACATTGAATAATTAATTATATTGATATTTACTTTCTCATTCGCTGTTTTATTAATATCCTTTGTCAACATTACCTAAACACTTTTTGTCGAACTATATACGATACGTTTATTTAGTCATGAACATATCAGTAACGAAATATATTCTAAAAAAATGATCTGATTAATTGGAATTATAATTACTTAGCGTTTCTGATAAGCATTATAAATACTAGAATATATTATTTTTTGTGACAGATACAAACATGAAGTGGGTCAAGCAACCCGTTTCGTTAGAAGTTAAAAATATTGAGGTGAAGGAAAATAAGCTACACGCAAAGCATAGTGTTCTTCTGCCAAATAATATAAGATGTATAATATGTGGTCCTTCAAATTGTGGAAAAACTAACGTCATGATTAGTTTGTTGGTTCACAAAAACGGTTTAAAGTTTAAAAATGTTTACTTGTATTCGAAGACTAGCTTTCAACCAAAATATTGTTTTCTAAAACAGATCTTAGCAAGAGTGCCCAATGTAAATCTTTTTGTATTTAACTCTGACGATGAAGTTATTCATCCTAATGATGCATTACCAAATTCTATTATCATTTTTGATGATGTGGTTTGTGAAAAGCAAATTAACATACGAAATTATTTTACAATGGGCAGACACAGAAGTATAGATTGTTTTTATTTATCTCAAACGTATTCAAAAATACCAAAGCAGTTATTACGCGACAATGTTAACTTTTTGATAATTTTTAAGCAAGATGAAGTTAATATGAAACATATATACAATGAACATGTTAGTTCTGATATAGAGTGGTCGAAATTCAAAGATCTGTGTTCTAAAATCTGGATACATCCTTATGATTTTTTGACTATTAATAAAGATTGTGAATTAAACAAAGGCAGATATAGACAATCATTTGACAACTTTATTTATTGTGACTAATGGTTATATAAACTAAGACTGCAAAAAAATTATAATCATTTGAGCTTAAATACTTCTCAGTATAAGTCGTATAATGGACCACAACATTACAGATCAATTAATAAAGTCTGCGGACGCTATAAAGGAAAAAGTGAAACAAATGAAAGATTATGAGTTTAACACCGACACTCATTTGAAATATTTTTTTAAGCCCCTCGCAGACCCTCTTAATGCAATCGTAGCTAACAAACAAATTTCTACAATAAAAAATGGTGATACTAGTGATGACCAAATTAAACACACTGATATAGGTTCAAAAATATTTTTGCGTGATAAATCTCATGATATGTACAAACATGAATCATCTAACGAGTCAAGCTCTTTAGAAAATTTTTATTCAGAAGATGAAGGAGATAACGAATTAGCAAAAGATAATAATGCATCGTTGAGAAAAGAAGATATTATTGAAATATATGAAGATATGAATATACCATTTGGCGTACGTAGTGACAATAACAAACATATGATCGGAAATACAATAGTTAATTTCTCTACCACTCATGAGAACTCTGGTAAAGTGTATAACATTTGCATAGCTAATAAACAGTATAAAATAACACCTGGTCTAAAAGAACTATTGCTTCGCAAAAAGCCTGATTTAAGTTTGGTCAATTTGAAAGATAAATTGGTTTACAAAGAAATACTCACCACAACTAATGCTCATAAAAGAGACTTTAACGCTGCAGGACAAATTAAAGGTGATAAAGGTCTAAAATATTCTCAAGTGATCAAACCGTTATTTTCCGACTCTCATAATTGCTTACAAGAACCTACAGACGTTAAATCTAACCAAAAAAGAGGTGCTGGTCTACCGTATCTTAAAAAATATAAAAAAAATACTGAACTTGTTTATTGGGATGATCCTAATGAATTAGTGGACAGGCTTAAACTTTTGATTGCTTCTAAAACTGCAGGTAATACTAATCTTGACAACGAAATTTTATCAATTATTGAAGAGCTAAAAGAAGCGGGTGTAATACAAGAATAAAAGGGCTTATCATATAAACTGTTACTTAGTCTAATTTTGTAATTCAGAAGTGACAGTTGAAATAATGAGTGAAGTGAAAAGAGAAATTATAAACGAAATTCATAGAAGTTCAAGAATAAATTTTCCTCGAAGACATGTAATATTAAAAGATATCGATGATCTTTGGCAAGCTGATTTAATGGATATGCAAAGTTTCTCCAAATTTAACAACAGCTGCAAATATATTTTAATCGTCATTGATGGATTCTCAAAGTTTGCTTGGGCTATTCCACTGAAACAAAAAAATAAACAAACTGTATCTGAGGCTTTCAATACTTTATTGACTAGAGAAAAACGTATCCCTAGAAACTTGCAAACAGATCTAGGAACAGAATTTTACAATAAAAGTTTAAAAAAAATATTATTAAATAATTCTATCAACCACTACAGCACTTATTCAACGAAAAAGGCTTCAATTGTTGAACGGTTAATAAGGACGATAAAAAGTAAGCTTTTCAAGGAATTTAGTTTTAAAGGGAATTATAAATGGACGGACGGGACACTTGCAAATATAATTAATAGATATAATCATACCATACACAGAACAATTGGTTTACCCCCCGTTCAAGTGAATCACAGCAATAAAATTAAACTGCTACAGAGATATTGCAATCAAAATCTAACGAAAACAATACGTCGTAAGTTTAAGACAGGTGATTTTGTACGAATATGTAAACATAAAGGTTGTTTTGAAAAAGGTTACACTCCTAATTGGTCTACAGAGATATTTATGATCAGTAAAGTTCAAAACACAAATCCTATTACATACTTATTACAAGATGCTAAAGAGCAACCTATTTTAGGAGCATTTTATGATCAAGAATTACAAAAAACTAAACATCCTGACATTTACCTTGTTGAAAAAATTTTGAAACGAAAAGGCAGAAAAGTTTTAGTGAAATGGTTGGGGTTATCATCCTGTGAAAATAGTTGGATTAGCGATACAAATGTTTTATGAGTGGTTTGTCAATATAACATCATGCTCTATGATAACGGTTCCATTCTGTTTGTATACATGAAAGGAGAAGGACTTGTTAATAATTTAATTAATAATTTACCATTTGAGCTCCATTTACCTGGATATAATTATTGCGGTCCAGGAACTAGATTACGTGAAAGATTGGCTCGAGGTGATAGGGGTGTAAACAAATTAGACGAATATTGTAAACATCACGATATTGCTTATAATAATTCCAAAAGTTTGAAAGATCGTCACAAGGCAGATATAATTTTATTGAAAATGGCAAAAAAGCGTGCTTTATCTTCCGATGCAAGAACAGGAGAAAAAATTGCTGCCAATTTAGTTAACAATATAATGTTAACAAAAGTAAGTTCTGGAGCTGGACTCAAAAAAAACTTTAAAAGTTTAGTAACCCATACCAAAAAGTGCATTAAAAAAATTAAACCGAAGTGTAGGAAAAAGCTAATAGAATTTGCCTACGCTGCTGCTAGAGAATTGAATCGTGATTCATCTGCCAAGGTTCCACGTATCATTCCAATTCCTAAGTCTGGCGGTGTTCTACCTTTAATACCAATATTTGCTGGTTTGTCTGCTGCTGGCAGTATTGCAAGTGGAATTGCCGGTATTGTCAAAACCATAAATGAATATAAAGTTGCAAGAAAGTGTTTAGAAGAAATGAAAAGTCATAATAAGAATGCAGAAGGTGTATGTATTGGAAATGGACTGCGGCTAAACCATTACAAGGATGGACTTGGAATATATACAAATTCAAAGAAAAAAAACTAAATCATAGGCTACCTAACCGTGCTCTTACCAATATAGATATCATATATTTTACTAAAGACGTTCCATATTTTCGCGGAGTGTATATGAGGGATACTTTACCGAAGTCTCCGTTTTTAAAAGAGTGTGGAATCATAAATTTAGATAGTTCTAAACATTCTGGTACACATTGGGTAGCCTATATAATTTTAAATGAATATATTGAATACTTTGACAGTTACGGCAACTTGAAACCTCCAATAGAATTTGTTCGCTATGTAGGTTCTGACAGTATCAATTATAATTACAATAATTTGCAAAATAATAACTTATTCAATTGCGGACATTTATGCATTAAATTTCTTAAAAAGTTTTGGAAAAAGCATGGTTTTATCAAATCATCACTTTAAAAAAAAAGGTTTAAATGTTATGTACCGTACTCATAAGACAACACTTTAACATTATCTGTTACAAGAGACGAATGTCAATATAGAGTGAGAAAAAAATGATAGTTTATAATATAAAATCATCTGCCAAAGTTAATAGCTTTACTAGTTCTCGTTCCGTCAGAAGACGAAGACATATACGAACCATAAAAAAATTGACTAAAGATAACAAATTATTTCTTCGAGCTTTGGGATTTAAATTATGAGTATTCTTCAGGTGAATGGTTTACCACAAATCGATAACTCTATAGTGAGTTATGAAATTCATACTTATAATCCATATACCAACAGTTTTAATGAAAATGATGAAATACGTATACCCATACATCAACAAGATTTGTACGTATTACCTTCAGCCAGCTACATTTACATAGAAGGTCGAGCCACTGTAGCTTCGAAAGATGCAGCAGGAAAACTAACACGAAAGATTGTTAATTTTACTAATAATCATATAACATTCTTATTTCAAGACATTCGATATGAAATTAACGGTGTTGAGATAGACCGGATAAAAAATGCAGGTATTACTACGACTCTAAAATCATATCTGTCTATGAGCGAGGGGGAAAGTAAGGCTGCTGCTATTTGGGGTTGGAATTTGAACGGGGTTAAAGATAATGATGGTATTTTTAGTGCCCTTATACCACTAAATAAAGTTTTAGGATTTGCGGAAGATTATAATAAAATTATGATTAACTGTAAACATGAACTTATACTCAATAGAAGCAGTTCGAATGTCAACAGTGTTACACTTGATAATAATAATGACTCCATTGAAGTAAAGATAGAGAGACTGCAATGGCGTGTGCCTCATATAAAAGTTTCAGATCGGGAAAGACTATCTTTACTTAAATATTTAGAAAAGGATCGTCCTATTCAAATAGCTTTTAGAAATTGGGACTTATACGAATACCCTTTATTGCCTAGAACTACAAAACATTCCTGGGTTGTGAAGACTGCATCACAACTCGAAAAACCAAGGTATGTGATCTTTGGTTTGCAGACAAATAGAAAAAATATGAAAACTAGAGACTGTTCAATATTTGACCATGGTAAAATAACTAATGTTACTCTTTTTTTAAATTCTCAATATTATCCATACGAATCGGTTAATGCAAAATTTTCTGAAGACAAATATTGTATATTATATGAAATGTTTACCCAATTTCGTCAGTCTTATTATAACACCCGGTCGGAACCGATGCTTGATTTGCGTGAATTTAAGGAAAAGGCTCCTTTATTTGTAATTGATTGCTCAAGGCAGAACGAAGCCTTGAAAACTGGGGCTGTAGATGTGAGACTAGAAATAGAAAGTTCTGAAGATATACCAGAAAATACATCTGCCTATTGTTTAATAATCAACGATCGTCTGATCGAATATAAACCCTTAAGCAGTATTGTAAGGAAATTGTTATGAACGCCATAGTCGATGTGCAAGGGTTTAAGACCGAAAGTAACGAGTTTATCGTGAAAGAAATAGCAATAGCATGCGGAAATCAAATTATGGTGTTATTAATCAAACCACCATTTCCTTTTTACAATCTTACAAAAAAAGAAAAATTGCAAGTAAATTGGATAGAGAGAAACAGAAAAATTTTCTGGAAAGAAGGTTTTATACCATACGTAAAATTGCTGCAATATATTGAACCTTATCTGAGAGATAAAAACATTTATGTTAAAGGATGTGAAAAAGTGTTGTGGCTAAGAAACATTGTAAAACATGATAATGTATTTAATTTAGAAGACAAGAACTGTCCTAGTTTACACAAAATATTTGGTGATTACGGAATGTTTAGTAATATATTTAGCTGTGTGTATCATTCAAATGTATGTGCTTTAAAAAATGTAACATGTTTAAAAAAGTGGATTGATGATAAACGTATTTTTAATTGTTTATAATTTAGAAAATAAGGGCTGCCCTGAAAAATATAAGTTAAGTAATTTGTTAGCTCTTTATATCATAACACATATACCTACATATTAAATCAGAATAAATGTTTTTTTTCTATGAGTAAACGTGTTTTATTTCATAATAAATGCATTAGACGTAGAATACCACAACGAAATGTGCTATCATTTAGGTAATTTCTGCTCCATTACGATTCGGAGCACCACATCTTTATAAATTGAGAACACCAGATACAAGACTTCATTATTCTTTTATACATACCCGTATCGAGACCTTCTTAAAAATGATTCAAAATTATTTCTGCCCGCGATATGAAATATATAATGAACATAAAATTCGATTATGTTCATTTCGACATTATTGGGCTACAGTAGATTCAAAACGAAGATTGGTGATGGAAATGGCTGATGCAGGTTTTTTTTACTGTGGAAGTGGTTTAAACGATAAAGTTATGTGCTTTTCGTGTGGAGGCAGCATCGAAGATTGGGAGTATTACGATGATCCTTGGATGCAACATGCTATATTTTTTCCTGATTGCTTTTACTTAAATGCTGTAAAAGGAACAGATTATGTTGACAAATCAAAACGTCTATTTTTAAAAGAAACAAAAGTATAAAATTATTCTAAAATGAATCAGGATAGATTGATGAGATTGATTGTCTGCTGAATAAGCTACTAAAAGAAAAGGAGTCTAAGTAACTATAAATTACTGACAGTCATTTGATGCGTCATTCGATTCCTACAGTTGTAGTCGAAAGGTTGAATCATAAACTGAATTTAACAATTTAATAAATAAATTATAAATTAGCTACGATGCAAGATTCAGTGAAATATGCTTCTGAAGGCATTTGTAAAATTATTATTCGGAACGCTAATGGTGAGGCTATATTTGTCCGTGATATGCAGCCCACTCGTAAAAGTTCGAGCGCAGATTCATCAAAACCTCAGGTCAGAGATACAACGCAAGAAGATTTATTCTGTCAAAAGATGTATGATGCATTAAATTCGGGAAATATTCAAGAACTTGTCTGTAAAAGTGGTAATAGAGAGCTAACATTCTCCCGAGTTAACGATATGCAGATCGGTCCTGAAAAATTTGAAGCGGGTTCAGCAAAGTGTCGGGACACCGACACATCATCAATGAGGAACGTAATGCGTGAATTGGTGATACCTGATTCAGAAGACATTTTATGTTACCAGATTCTACCGGAGGATGAAATTCCTTTTATTTAAATCAGTTTGAAAGAAATTTCAATTTCAATCAGATGAAAAGTGAAACTGAGGTTGAAAGTTACTCTTGTATATTTGGTCGATCTGGATCACGATTTGGGTGAATTGACAAAATATTGATAGATTGACTGATTGTCTACTTCACCTATCAAAACATGTATGATGCATTAAATTCGGGAAATATTCAAGAACTTGTCTGTAAAAGTGGTAATAATATATTGTTTGAATAGATGAACAGTGTTAATTGGGGGCTTCTAGATCAGATCGCAGATCTGATCTAGAAACCCCAATTAACAACTACTTATAAATATTTTATTATTGTATATCTTTTAATTAATTAAATATCTTTTTATTTGAATAGTATTTAAAATTATGTAGTAATATTGTTGCCAAAAACGTTTCCAATAACTTTGTTAATTTTTAATAGCGTATCATACCATATCCTCTTTCCAGTGCACCTACCATGTTTTTCTCTGCATCACTATAGTGGACCTTACAAGACCTTATAAGGTCGACTGGTAGAAAATGCCTAATTAAATCCGCCTCGGAACAAATTTTGTGCGAAAGTATAAATAAATATAAATAAATTTACAAAATCAAAGTTCAAAGGCTTTAAATGCTCTTTTAAAAGATTAAGAAGTTAGCAACACCGTTCCAAAAAGTTTGTCCTATGTAGAAAAGCAACAAGAAACTCCATGGATAGCTTTTTTTCTTTCTTTCTATTTTTATAATTTATAATGATTGATTAATGACAAAAAACAGTTATACGTTACAACATTACAAACAAAATCTTGAAGTAACTTAAACTTAGCAAGCATGTAACCCGCACCATTGTCCACGAATTAATTAACATTTCAATAAAATAACGCAACACATTACCTACATAAGTAGCTAGTTTACGGACTAATTCTCAGTAAAATTATTGCCTGTATCAAGGGACCGAAACATTTATCGTGAAGAAAATAAATAGATCCCCCGACAATGCATAATATGGATTGTACACTTACACGATACACAACACACGCGTGAACGAAATATCGAGATAAATCCGAAGATAGGCAAAAAAAAAATCGTACATGGAAAAGCAGAACAAGTAGATTCTTAAATTGGATTAAATTACATATTTCATCCAATTTAAGAATCGATGTATTTTCATATTTTCGTAATCTTCGTGCCGTACTTATCTTCAAATCATCTTATTATAAACCAATGGACATAGGCCTCTACCAAGTTTCGCCACAACTGGTATTAATCTTATTAAAAAAATATTGCACTAATGGAATTTGTTATTATCGTACAGACGCAGCACATCAAGCTACCCGAAACTGTCAATCAAACTTGAACCTAATACTTTTGCGATAAAGATGAAACTCTATTAAAGAAATCTGACAGATTGCAGTAGCTTTACGTGCTGGCGTCTGTATACAGGCTATAAGGGTAAACACCGTTATCCTTGAAACCAGTGGTTTGGTTTCATTTATAGAACGTAAAATCAATGAAAAATAACAAACTTTTTTTTTATAAAATTTTCATTTTTCCTCAAAAGCATTTCACCCTATGCGCGGGGGCAACAAGCTACGGGAGGGGGCGCGGGGAACTCGCCACGTGGCCCGACGCACGGCCCCGCACAGTTTGCTACCCCAGTCAGTCAGCTGTCTCGTTAGCGAGTGTGTGTACGCCGCGTCGTAGCGCCGCCGCACCGCTCATTTCTCGCGTGTATATATTTTTTGTTTTTACTCCTAGCTATATTTTTATGTTTAAGTCAACTACCCATGGTTTCAAGGATAACGGTGTTTACCCTTACAGCCTGTATAAGCATAATCAGCCCATTACTGTCCCACTGCTGGGCACGGGACTCTTTCCAGAATGAGAAGGGTTTAGGCTATAGTCTACCACGCTGGCTTGATGTGGATTGGCGGACTACACACACCATAGAGGACATTTTTTATGAATCCATCTCACATTACATCATCATAATTTAGAAGTCAACAAATTCCGAGGGGAGGCAAAACTTGAAACTGTGCAGGAGTGTTGCAGATTTCTTTAATCGTACAGTTTTCATTTACAAAAACTGTCAAAATACACTCACCGCATAATTAGCGGAACGCAACAAAAAACCGTGTTTTTTCCATAATTTTGTATTGTACACCAACGTTTTTGTTTAAATATTTTATAATTAGGGTTAAATGCATTAAAAGGACAAATATTCAATAATCATATAACTGAATTTGGCAATTTAAATCTTCAATTTGCTAAAATATCCATTTTGTAACTTTCGGCGCATAGTTTTTGGAATAATTAATTTGCTATTTATTTTACTTTTTTGTTTGTTTTGCGTCCGTTTCTATACTGCTAGGGTCCTTATCTGTATTATGACATGTTTTTCCACTCATTTTTTTAATCCATTGTCTTTCTTTAAGACAAATTGTCCCCATACTCCCATGAAACACTTTTTAATCCTCTAATGTTTCTGGGTGGCTGGATTTTTTTCTCTAACCCTATTTTCCGTCAAGGCCAGGTCATATTCTATTGGACTCATGTCCGGGGTCCACGTTGACCTACCCTGGTGGGTTATTACAACATCTTATACGAAATTGCGGGCCACGAATACACATTTCGGTGACACATAATCGTGCATATTTTGTTTTTCTTGACTGATAATTTGTCAAATGGCATCGCATGAGGTTCTGGGATGTCTATCCTGCAAAAATAAGTAGCCAGTAAGCCTCCTTCAATAATGCCTAACTCCGTGTGCGCTTCAAAACAAATGACACCCCAAACCATTACTGGAGCCTCCAGTATAAGGCACATTCCTGTAAGATTTGACAGTTCAAAGCGATTCCCTTGACGTATTCATATTCTATGCCTCTCATCCAAAAAATGTATATCACAAAACAGCTTGCCCCTGAGAAAAAATCTCTTTCTAACTCCTTAGTCCGATCTCGGTGTTATTGGGCAAAACTTAATTTCACTACGCGATGACCTACAGCACGTTTTGGACATTCTGCAGTCGCGTTAGACATCAGATTACCTTCAATGAGACGTCGTCTTTCTTTCTGCATACTCACAAATAAAATACGGACCACCTTCAGGATGCTACAGGCCCGAATAGCAGCTTTGCGCCAATTTTTCAGAGCCTTTACCGGTTTGAACTGTCATAAACCAATAATCAGCGGCGCTTTTTCCTTGATTTCTGCATTATTCTCATCTTCTAACGAAACATCCTGTCTGCTGGTATCGATGGACATTGCGAGGAATGACTAATGTCGATACACCCAGTGCTTAACTTACTGCACGATAGGTTTGACTTTCATCGATCACTGTAACATCCCTCGTAGCTTTTGTCACAGGTAAATGACTTCTTTCAGCCTCTACGCAATGTTTATTCTCCAAATGCAATGAATACACTAAGGCCAAACCACCAGTACTTAAATAAAACAAAGTTCCGATCAAAAACACAAAAGGGCAAAATCTTTGTAAAATCAAAACTGGGCCTAATTTACCTCTAATCGCTTAGGAAAACCGAATTTTTCTTCAACATGCAAGTCCTAATCGAAGGTTCTTTTGAAAAAAAAAATCGTCAAGCAATAGCAGTACGATATAATAAAAAAAATGAAAAAATAAAAACGTTCCGCTTATTATGCCGGTGAGTGTATTTGGTTTTGCCTTTGTTGTCAAGAATTTGATAATTTTTGTAAGCGAAAACTGTACAATAACAGAAATGTGCAAGCTTCCTGCTTCAAAAAAATACCTGAATTAGGCCACAGTAGGTATTTAAGAACGGCATTTGAAGTGTCTAGTCCAAAAATAGTGACAGGACATTGGCACACTGCCTGCAAACGCTATAAACCTCAATTGACTGTAACTACTTGGGCGACATGGTCAGTGCTTTGTAGTTAGTATAGTCTACTCCGACTAGATTCACATTCTGACGTGTAGGTCAAACTACGAGTACATATAAAAAACTGTGACCACTGTAAGGTACACCATGGTCAATATTTAAATAACGAGAAAATTTGAAAACTATTTTTTTCATGTAGGTATCTAGTTTACTTATAAATAATAACACACTTCGGATAACAAAAAATACATTTTACTTAACATCAAAATTTGCAGCTTAATTTTTCGCATGAAGAATTAACAATAATTCACTTAGAAACAATGTTTACAAAATAAACTTCTAAAGAGCGTACAGATACTACGATAAAGTTACTTTATAGTAAACAAAACAAAGTAGGTTGAATCATAAAAGCAAGTGTCACCAACCAAGCAAACACGTCAAGTAATAAATGCAACTAGATGTGGCATCCATAGCAACGCACTGATAATGATACCTGTACTATTATTTATTCTGTGGTGATAGGAAGTTATGTTTGCATAATATTTACTACTAGACTTTATCTATGCGGACATATTGTACAAAATAATACCTACACATATAATTTTATTTTTTTAATTTTTTTTGTTTTTATTGTAAGGGTTGTTTTTTTTAAACTAACCTAACCACTTTTTGCTTCTTTTAAATCCATTGGTAATTTATTGTACATTTAACACCATCATACTCATCAACTCATCATCTTTTCAACATTCTTGAAAAGCATTTGAAACTACTGAAATTACTTACTAAAGTATGGAATACAGCGTCCTCCTTTTTTGATGTCAGTTAAAAATAAGGATTGTTTGTGTGCAAAAGAAAAAAAAGAGGGTATTGCTCCGAAGCATGAGGAAAATCCCTCTTACACCTGAAAATGTTCACCAACATGCGGAAAAAGTCTAATACAAAATTTAACATCCATAAGATCCATCTTCCAATAACCTCTATATGTGTTCCACCAACAGAAGGAAACAAAACAGGCTCAATCTATTGCAATAGAGCTTCGCCCCGCGGGACGGCCGGTGGGGGCGCACCGGACGTCCGCGGGGGTGCGGGGTGGACGTGAACCAGGGGGGAGGACGGCTCATCAATCTGCGAACCTCCTCATGTCGATATATTACGAGTGGCCTACATACCGGTCCGGTTTCATACGCAGATGTGACCTAAAAGCTTCCACGAAATGAGAAGCCTACGCTAGTTGGACAACTAATCAAATTTATGTTTATTGGAAATATATTAATTTAATTACCAATAAGTTATTATTGCTGTGAATGTAATAGATTGATGGAATTATGAAAATTGGCAGGCGTATGTAGCTTGTCAATTCCACAGCCAGAAAATCACTAAATTGACAGATATTAATTGAACAAACTGGTTATGTGTTGGCAACTGCAAATTAACAGTCCTTCTTGGTGATTGCAGTTGTAGCTCATAAAATGCAGTTTAATATTCTTGATTCTCTTGTCCATTATCCACGTGCGTAGATATACAAGAACATTCTACGCATATCTACCATTTACTATGTAGTACCTAAAAATAACATCTAAATAGAATCGAACATCTAAAAGATGTGCAAGAAGCTTAATTATATTTTAACCTCTCAGTATTAACTTGTAATATTGTCAACTTTTGATAAATTCATTAAATAATTTGATTTATACAGTTTCTTAATCGAAATCATAATTGGCAAAGTCAATGAATAGAGCCTAGAATATCAAAGAAAACAAATTCTTTGCCACAAAATAATTAAGTAAAGATGAACAAGTTATCTCGCAACGACACCTAGCGGCCACCATTCTCTTTTGTATAGCCAGCCATCTTTTCATCGTCAAAACTCATTTCAATTAATTTTCGTAAAAGTAAGTAAGTAAATGATGTGCCCTTTAAAAGCGAGATATCATTAACACTGGTGTGAGGAGGGTGGGTCTAAAAGACCGCCCGCCAGACGAATAATATTCAACTCAAAAATCTGATATTATTATAATAGAAATTGTACTTTGTTTTGGTGTTTTAAATATATTTTTTACTGTTGAAGTTAAGTTGTTAATGTAAACACTAGGTCGATTATGTTAAATCTATTAAAATAAGTAGAGAAGATTACAAAAAAATGGGCCGACCTTCCTGTAATCTCTACTTACGTCCTACTTACGTGATGTTTTAAAGGCAATATCACATCACTGTAAATATTACTCATAGGTGTGGAAAAGTTGTATCTAAAATTATTTCCATACTTAGTACAAGCGCAGCATCTTAAAGAAATATGAAATTAAAGAATTAATAAAACTCCCCTATTCCCGGTTGCCACCCACCAACTCCCACGGGAGAATCATTAGGAAAAAATCGTGTTGATGGATTTAATTACAAAAAATAATTATTCTAAAGAAAGTTGCCTGAATAAACTCGGACGGAGCGGGTTCTTCGATTCCCCCCTTAATCGGATTAATTTACTTTTAAAAAGCAGGGGGTGGTTGTTGTAATTAATGGAATGATAACATTACCCACCTCGTGGTCGGACGCCTTCGAAATTAATAAAGACATAAACAAAGGTACGCCGCAATAATATACAGGTTTTATTGTTCAAACAAATGCCAAAAATATGTTAAAGGAAATTTGAGCATCTTGCATTGTTATTTTTATTGTGTTTATCCATTAATGATGGATGGCGTAACTGCAACACTTTCCTGTCTTAATTTTGTCTTAATTCCCGTTAATACTTTTGAGAAGCTTAAAATGGGAAATGTGTGAGCAGATAATGAGAACAAGAGTCTATGGAAATCTTTTAAAAATATTTTATGATCATTTTAAGAAACAATTGATCAATAATTGGCTATTCCACGCCGAGCCCATTTGTTCAGCGTAGTTCGCTTGGCGACGCCACTCGAATTCTTACGATCTCCAGTAACGGTCCCGATGAGAAGCGCTTTTTCCACTCGGTTACCGTCCGGTGATCTGTTCTGAACGCATCTCCACTGACGCAAATCATATTGCGAGGAAGGGTTCGGGATTAGGAACGTAACGTGGAATCGTCTAGTCATCGCCGCTGATTTTTCTCGGTCTCTCCGACCCTTTGACGTAAACGTATAGCAATGTCACGAGCGTTTGCGGGTTAGTGGACTGGTTTATTTAAATAAATGAAATGAAAAAATACGACTAGAAGCACCTCGCTTGATTACATATAGAATAGAATAGAATAGAATAGAATTTTATTTAAACATCTTAAATACAGTACACCAGTAGTAAACATTAAACGTAGTTACAACTAAAGTACTTACATAGTTTCCATGTTTTTAATGTACACTCACTAAGTTTATTGGGTGCATTTGAACAAATAAACAGTAAGATCAAAACTTAGATAGTAACAAAATGTCATCGCAACTATGTAATTTGACTTAATTACTAATAACAAGAAACGAATAATAAATATCCATTGACGGTATACATGAATAAAGTTCATTACCTCCCGTGCTAGTTAAAACTGTGTTACGGCAAGGTAAGATTCTCGTTCGAAGATTAATTTTCAATCGTAGCGTAATGAACATAAAACACCCTTTTGCTAATAGATTTTTTCTTACAATGAGTAATAGACGCCGATGACGAGTTACAAGTTTAAAGTAAACAAGTAGTATATGTAAAATAATTAGACAAGCATGCTGCATAATACAATAAATACGATATTTAGAAGTAGATACTGGAATAAACATACTTTCGCTATGAACGTACGTTTTGTAAGTGTGCGTGTGTATGTGTGTATGTTATGTTTTTATCACAATATTTTTTATTTTTTTTTATTTATCTAAACTCTTACAAATGATAAAATATCATTCCAGAATACAAATAGGTAACGCAATATTTTATATATTTTGCTTTGTTGTGTATTATTTTGATACTTAAATATTATGTACATGTGTTATGTGTATGTATATGTGTTAAAACATAAGTGCAGGTACCTGCACTTATATTTTTATGTTTTATGTGTATATATAATTAGTTAAAACGTGGAAGTAATTAAAATGATAAATTTCCATATTTTAACATATAGGGGGATAAAATAAATAACATAGCATATACATATCTTATATAGATATTTTTATGAATTTTTCTGTCCGTTCATAATCCAATTTACCCAGAAACTCATCCAGTGCCTTTCTACAAACATAACTAGTCATATTTTTTAGGGATTTTATTTTACTAACACGATTGTACAATAACGGAGCCAGAAAAAAAGAGAAACTCTGTGCAAATGTCGTTTTACATGCTGGGACAACGTACACCTCATGTGATCTTCTGGTAGATTTATTAGTTGGTTTTTCACGGATATGTTGTTTTATCACTATATTCTGTATAAAGAGTTGGCGAACATTTAGGACTTCAAATTCTTTGTACAGAGCAGTCGTCGGATACCTAAATCCCTTGAAATTAATAACCTTCAGAATACATCGGTGTACCCTTTCTATTTTTATCATAGTACTTTTCTTAGCACCACCCCAGGCAGCGATACCGTAAGAAATTATTGAACGACACAGAGTAAAGTAAACAGTTCTGTTAGTGGTTTTATCTTTTAAATTTCTAATTTTTTTGAAAATTGGTATGAGTTTACGTATTCGAGATTTTAAATTGCTAATATGTTGTTTCCAATTTAAATTTTTATCGATTTCTATGCCAAGATATTTAGTACTATCAGTTGAAGATAACAAGGAACAATCACAATTATTAGTATTGTCACAATTAGAATGATGGGCTTTCAAGGTGAAATCTGAGGGAGGCTGTAAGTTATTTTTTATACTAAAAGTTACATACTTTGTTTTTAAAAGATTTAAAGTAAGTAGGTTGTAATCAAGCCATTTAATTATCTTTTGAAGACCTTGCTCGGCTGATGACTTGACGTCGGTCCATGTTGTATGTTGGAACAAAATTACTGTATCATCAGCGAAAGTAGTCACCTTTGCGTTGGCTATTTCAATATCACAAAGATTATTAACATAAATCAGAAACAATGTGGGTCCAAGGACCGATCCCTGAGGAACACCGAAATTAACCTGTTTTTTAGAGCTACAAATATTACCAATTTTTACAGTCTGTGACCTGTTTGTCAGGTAGTCCCGAAACAGATCAAGTGGTATTCCTCGAATACCAATGGCTTCCAATTTACATATGAGTAGGGGAATTGAGACAGTATCGAATGCCTTGGCTAAATCTAGAAAGATACCAAGGCATTTTTTTTTGCAGTCGAGATTGCCAGCTACACTTGTAACTAGGTTCTCAACTGCATCTATGGTTGACTTATTTTTCCTAAATCCAAATTGGTTTTTAGAAAGAACATCATTCTTATCCAGATAACCAATTAGCCGGTTATTAATGATTTTTTCGAGAATTTTAGCCAAAGTTGACAGAAGTGATATTGGACGATAATTAGTGATACTGTCTCTTTCCCCCGATTTGAATACAGGTATAACTAATGAGTCTTTCAGTACATTTGGAAACTTCCCAGAAGAAAAACAAATATTGAATATATGTGTTAGGGGTGTAATGACAAATTTAGAAGTTTTTTTAATAAATTCAGCTGATATTCCATCCCATCCAGTAGACTTCGTATTTTTTAATGACAAAATAGTTTTATGTACCTCTGCTTCATCAGTCTCCCATAACATGAATGAGTTCATAGGACTATTTGTATACTTATTTTTGTTCACAAGATCATTCTCCGTAAGCTGTAGCTTTTGTAGAATATTGTTAGACAATTTAGAGCCCATATTAACGAAAGAATTATTTATGAAGTCCACAGATTCTTGCGGTGTTGACTTTAATTTTAATAATTCAATTGGTACTTGCGACTTATTCGATACTTTTAAATTACATACACGTTTTATAACATTCCATGTTCTTTTTATGTCATTCCTGCTATTATTTAAATCTGATTTATCGTGGTCATTTTTTAAATTGTGGAGAATATTGTTACAGTGATTTCTGTAGCGTTTGTAGGTGATTTGCAGATCTCGATCATTTGGTGACTTTAGATATCTTCTATGCAATGTATCCCTAAATCTAATGCAACGCAATAGACCCGGCGTTACCCACGGTTGGAAAGTTTGGCGTCTATTGGGCATGGTAACTGTGTGACTGCTTTTTTGAATGATTTCAGATATGTTCTCAATAAGTACTTCAGCGGCTTTATTGGGTTCTTTTAACGATGTTACATTGGCCCAGTCCAAGTTTTTCATCAATTTATATACCGTTTCATAATTTAGTTTTTGCAGAGTCTTTTTTTGTTTATTATTACGTTGCTCAGTTAAAGGTACACTAATGTAAATACTACTATGATCAGTAACTGACGATTCACAGACAACAGTTAATATTTTGCGCTTTGACTTGACAAAACAATGATCAATACATTTATTAAACGTGTTGGAAGTTGGTGACTAGGTAAAAGACAGTGAGTTGCTAGAAGATTCAAGTAGTCATCGGATCTTTGGTCAGTACTACAGTCACTAATATCAATATTGATGTCCCCAGTTAAGTAAACATGAGGCACGTGTTTTATATCTAACAAAATTTCCTCTAAAGAACCGAGAAAATTGGTGAGCGATGCAAAAGACGGCGATCTATATACGCAGATAAACGCATGGCTGTTGTCAATTTTTACTATCAAGCAATCTGCGTCCACAAAACTTGGCTCATAAGCTATGACACCTGTTAAATGGCTTCTTATATAAACGACTACACCACTGTTCTGGTTGATATGCTTATTAGTATGAAATGCTGTATATTGGTCCAGACTCGGTATCAGACTTGAACCTTGTAGCCAACATTCCGTAAGTATTATAATGTCATAATTTAAGTTACTCCTTGCAAGAAATACCTTAAAATCTTCAAAATTTTTATGTATGCTTCGTATATTTTGTACAATAATTCTCAAACAAAACTCTGTTTCAAGTTTGTATTTCGAAAACGCTTCTGGATCCTCAACCAAAAACGAGTCACCGACGTTGATATTTCTATCAACTTCAGTGACTACCTCATCAATGTTATCCATAGCAAAAACCTTTAGCATTTACAATTGTAGTACTGGAATGGTTTTGGTTGATGATTAGAGTTTCTGCAATTAGTATTTTTTTATCTTCTGTAGCGGACTTGTAATAAACATAATAGAATGATATAATACGAAAACATAATAAATATAATATATAACATTTATTATATAAAAAGCTACCCAGCATGCTTGCTATGTTGTTACACGAGCTTAGACTAAAAAAACAGATAGAAAATTGAAAACAATAATACAAAGTAACAAAACTAGAAAAAAAGCAAAATAGAAAAAGATACCATAACTTCATATATTCTTCCACAATATATAGTCATTCCGAGATGAGATCCATAATTTGACTTAATGATTTGATGACGATGGCAGGCTGTCCTTCCTGCTTACGCAGCAAGATATTTCCTCTTGAAGCCCAGCAGTACTTAAACGATCCATTCTTCACTAGCTCTCTAGCCGCTGCCAATATCTGCTTAGACATGGCGGTTAGGGACTGGGATATATATATTCGTGAGGAAGCTCCTGCAAATCCCAGGATATCGGTGCTAAGCAGTTTATCTTTGTTATCAGAGTTGTATTTACTTGCAGCTTTAAGTAATGTTTCTTTGCTTTTGCTGTCCTGGTACTCAATAACAATTGGTCCATTTTTTTTGCCTCTTCTAAATACAGTTGCATTATCATTCATTTGGGGTATCCCCAAGGTTTTATATATATTAGTGACAATATTGCGTACATCTTCTTTGTCATCATGCGGGATATTTCTTACTTCAACCGTATTTTTCAGAACTTGTTTTTGTAATACGTTTAGCTGAGTCTCTAATTGATTTATGCGTTCCACAGCTACTTCATGCTTAGTTTCAATTATTTGTACTCTGTTACATATTTCCTTATAGTTGGCAGCATTTAACTCCAGTTGACTTTTTATTTCGGATGACATATGACATAATGTTGGAAACTTATTGGATTTAATCATAGGTACCACCTACATAAATGAATTTCATAACAGTTTTGGTAATAATGCCATTCATATTTTCAAGTGGTACTTAAATTCTTGATTTTTATTCCAGATACCAGCAAAGAAGAAAAGTTTTTTTTCAAATTTTTCGGAGCTTTGACGTTGATTATTCAGCCGGTTCGAAAAGTTTCAAAAATATTTGACATAATAATATTTTCTTATGTGTACTATTTCCTATGTATTTAAATCAATTAACTCGATTCATATAAGAATTTATCTCCATATTTCTTAGCTCATTAACCGACAAAAAATCAATAAAAAATGAAACCTTAGGTCCAAACGCGACCTCACATTGTTTTGGTAAGCAATCCAACCCTAAATTGCCAAAGTTATTCCGTGTCGGCGTTGCGAAAGAATGGGCGTTATTTTTCTCGCATGTGCTGTCTCATGTCGCGATCATTCTTTACGTTTCGTCTATCTATGTCCAATGCGGTGGGGTGCTCTGGATTCTCGCTCCTTGAGCAACACAAACATGTTACTGAGATTTTTCTTAAAACATTTTATATCTATGCTTTGGGAGACAGAGAATTGAAGTGGAAATATTGTTGGTAAGAATAAGGTTTTGTTTTATCCCACTTGAGAGCTGACGTCATTATTAAATATGTATAGGTATAGAAAAGAGTTCCTAATATATTGCTTTATAAATGTGCATTAGATATTTACCGAAGCAGAAATTAAACAGTCTTTTAATTAATGTTTCATCATATAAAACGAAAGTGGTGGGATAAAACAATGCAGAACTACTCTTTGACCGGTCTCTGCCAAGTAGAATTGAAAACGACGTTAAACGCAAACCTAAGAAGTTAAAAACTAAACAACGTGTCTGGATTATGTATACCTTAACCGTAATAATAATAAAAAAGTCAGAAAAATCAAATCCAAAACAATGCAATGTCAATTGAGTAAAACATAACTACTTACTTGTATAAATGATACACTCATTTTAATTAGAAGCGTCAATCTGCAGAATAAAATGATCATAAAAATTCTTTAAATGAAAATCATTTCCGCCATAAAAACGCTTCTCGACATTTTCGAAAATATAGGAACGTAATTATAATTTATTTCCTAATTAAACATCTCTGTGCACCCCGCCAGAGACTCCGCGTGATGGTATTTCATATAGATGTTAACGACATACCGTCAGGCTTTGGCATTCGACATTCTTCTAGGTACTTGTTGTACCAAAGATTTTCAATTAATTAGTTTACTTCGACACTTCACAACCAGTCATGCATTTGTCTCACGATTTTGTAAAACAAAACAGGTAGTTGACTTTAATTACTATCAGCTATGAAATCATATTTCTACTCTATTGGTCTTAAAATTCTACTTGTTAAAACGCAGCGAACACACATAAATTCCGTTTTTCCTTAGTTGTCTTATTTACTAAACAATATTTAATGATTATTATATATATAACCGCTGAGAAAATATAATTACTAGTTCCATACACGTATCACAGGTTAAAAAATAATATTTAGCATGTCAAACTGTTAATTATGTCTTTTAATAATTATGAATAATGAATTGCACTAAAAAGACATGTCAAGATTGTTTACTACAGTCTGTTTTTTTAATCTCGGAGACGACTAAATTGACAGGTACAAATGTCAAACTTGTAAAATTTTGGATCATTATTTTCATATTTGACATTTCGTGCCTGTCAATTCAGTCTCCGAGATTAAAAAACGAACTTTAAATAAGACAACTAAGGAAAAACGGACTGTAGGTGCACGCATTTTAGGGTTAAGTATTATTAGAAACTTAGTTTTTCATGAAAGATTTAAAACTTGCAGGAACATTTTAATTGGTATGGTAAATACATAGTATGTAAGTGAATTTAGAAGCTAAGTGTTGCATTTTCCACGTTGTGTTTGAATTGTAAGGAGCTGATAAAGCTGAGCATTCTAGCGAAAGTTAAAAAAGGCAAAAAAAGTCAAAGCATTTATTTCAATTAGACCATTTACTTCTGAAATGTCGAGAAAAAAAAAGAAGTTACTGCCGCTTTCCAAAGTGTACATTCCTATGGAGAATCATTCTTCTCCATAGGAATCTATGGCAATAAACTCCATGGTTAGGTACTCTTTTTCATCAAATTTTCAAAGGGCGTTTGTTTGTGAGATTTGTGTCTGTAAACGCACCCACGATACAAGAGAAATCTTAGTGTGGGGCAACGTTTAAAAAAAAAAAAAAAAACACAAAAAAAAGGTTACATTGTGACTACGAAAATAAATGCGAGAACAATGTAAAATATACTATGCTACAGATTAGAGATGACCAGTTCCAACTGACGGCGCCCGTTCACGAACATGACGCATGTATCAGAAAAATTATGAATGTTCAGATCGACAAAATTTTAAAACGGTGAATGCCTTAATATAATGTATGAATGAATGATCTGGGGGTCTACTCCCTAAGCACGAAGTCCGTGGTTTCGGCCTTAGTTACGAGCGTTTCCTACTCCCTATCACCTACGATTATTTAGGAGCCCGAACTAGAAATAAATGACAACACGATTTGACAGTTGTCCGTACTACCGATGTGTTTTTGCCCGTCCGAAAAGTTGAACTTGACACTTGTTTTGTTCACTCCTACGTTTCGGGCTACTTTCGGACGGGCGACCAACTTCGTCGACGGACTTAGGGAGTAGGCTCCCTGTTACAAGAGAATGCTCAGGTTTATCGGCACCTTCATCTGGTAATCAGAGACGTTTTATCTATTGAGAGATATAATGGGGAATAGTTCTGTATAATGTGATACTCCTAGTCGGTGGTATCACTTCACACGAGGGTCAGATCGGTACAAAAGCATATTACTTGCAACCATACACGATCGAGTTATAATGCGATGTAAAAAATAAGGCCTATACAGTAGGGTGGGTCACTATAGTATGAAAAAAAAAAAAGTTGTCGAATCAAATTCTAATAGTGATATTATGTTGAAATGCAATGTAACAAATAGTTTCAGTAAAAAAAATCTTAACGAAACATATATCTTTAGCCCGCGCATGCGCTTCAAACTTATACGTTTTTTAAAAAAAACACGTTTTACTAAATGTCATAATTCTTTATTGGAAATCGCTTAAATACTATTGTAACAACGTAAATGATTAGCTAAGGACACACATTAACGTTAAAAACCAAAATTTAACCGAATGAACACACAATAGTCATCAAAAAAAAAAAAACTTTTTATGCAAAAAATCCTACTTGCTATCAAATTTTAGCCTAACTTTTCTACTTTTCTGGTAGCAAGTTTTGCATGAATCTTTCTTTCATACAAATATTTTTGGTCTGTGCTTAAGTCATCGGGTTTTTGCCGTGGTAATTGACCTGGTATTGGCTCAAATTCGACTACAGCTCGCGTTTTCACACTTATCCATCAACTTACCAATTGTATGAAAATGGACCAGCCTCAGAGGCTGTTTATTTAAATGAAGCATGCAAATTATCCATTGCAAGGGTCTCTGAAGTCTTTTTCCAAATAGCCTTATGACACCCCTAAATTTACCCGTATTTGTTACTGTTCCATCGCATCCAATAGCCAGGAGATCATCAGTGCTAATATTTTTAGCGAAAAAAAAAGCGTTTATTGATATCTCAATGGTATTAGCTGTTCCATGTGATGGTGTTACATACCCTAAATAAATGGAATCCGGTTCTTTAATAACAGATACGTGTTCTTCAATAACTACTTGCCTATACCTTTTGGTTCCCTTTGTGACTATCTTCAGGGTTTTATCTTTCCGCCCATCGAAATATAAAGCAAGTAAATTCAGATGCGCTTGATTTTGCACAAGAACGTCACGTGTTTTCTTTCTGTCTCTTCGTAGTTTTGATTTATCAATTACGACATCCGACGAAACTTCGTGTAAAACTGCAGAAGCAATCGCAGCACCAGCTCTGTCGGACAGTCCGTGACGGTCACGTATTTGGGACAACACCGTTAAACTTTTGATGCATTTCTTATTTTCCATAGTTCCTGGGGTATAAGGTAAGGGTTTTTCTATATTTTTGTGTAGCTTTTCCGGAGATGAAATACTTGTATCAGAACCACTACTTGTTGATGAGACTAATTCTTGCTTTGGCATTTTGGATGGGTCGTTATCACTCTTCTGAGAGATTTTTGTTGAAGCATACTTTGGAGCTAACTTTTTCTGTAAAATTTTTGTCCGAATGCGATCAATGCCACCGATTCTCATTTTTATCTCACCCTTTCAATCAAAAGTCATGCTCTTCTTTGAGAACTTTGACTTCTCTGGGACAATTGCACTGACTTGCCTTTGCAAGACCAAATATCGAATACATTCACTTTGCTGCAAGAACTCAGTTTTTCTCTCATGTGACAACCTTTACAATGATTTAATAATATTTTTGCATTTCAAATGATAGGCTTTCAGAAGCTGGATGACTCTAGTGTGCGAGACTACAGGAATTGATGCTTTTTGCCATACTCCTTCAACTTTTTGGTTACTATTTCTGCAATTCCGGAAAACGCGGGCTCCATGTTACTGCCATTTCGAACTTGTACTCTGTTCCACTCGTAACACTTCATGACATCCTGGTATGTTGGTAACATATTATCCTTCATATCTTGTATATGTATAGTTTCAAATATAGAACACTTGTACGACTGTCTATTTGTCGACACGATGATTAAATTTAAACTCCAAGTTCTCAAACAAAAATTACTGATCACCGGAATTTCACAAGAATTTAGTCACATTTTCACAAGAATTTTCTGAATGTACTTACCTCAAAACTGATTTTTTAGAATAAACAATACAATTTAAATACCAAAATCGACATGTATTTCAGTGAATTCCAATTAGAACACTAAACTACACCTAACCACAAACGTGTAACTTAACATGTAAAAACACACTTGAACAATTTTTTTTCAAAACTTCAGCGGCTTTGCGCGGGCTATTCCACTTAAAATAATTCAGTAATATTTTAGGGGGTCGATAACGATACCTTACTTCAACATATTTTCGCTATTAGAAATCGATTACTAAAAAAAAATATTTTTGACCCACCCTACTATACAGGGTGAAATTGTTAACACTCGACAAACCGAAATGAGAGATTGTACTCATCACTATGAACAACTTTTACTATGGGACCAAACCGGAAATCGCGAAAAAAAGATTTGCTGTTCCCTACATTTTGACGAGTTATGCGAACATAAATTTAGGGAACATCTGTTTTTTTTCACGATTTCCGGTTTGGTCCCATAGTAAAAGTTGTTTATAGTGATGTACAATCTCCCATTTCGGTTTGTCGAGTGTTTACAATTTCAACCTGTAGATACATACCGGGTGTAAGGGACGGTGTACCGAAAACTGAGACACCGAATTCAACCTATTATGCTGAATTGAAGATAAGTTGCAATTTTCTCAAAGCTTTCCGAATTCACTAGATGTAATAAGTAATTTTTCTATAGATATTTGCTTTCAATTATAAAAGGTAAATCAAATTCGTGTATGGATAAATTCCACACCTTTGCCCTTCCCGATGAGCGACTTATCAGAGTCGTTATCCGCGGCATCCCCAAGGAGATTGACTCCGACGCCATCCGCAGCGACCTTAAGTCGCAAAACATCGCCTTGGAAGTCCACCGCATGCACCGCGGCCGCGGTGGCATACCCTACGACATGGTCCTCGCAGTATGCGAGCCTTCAGACGAGTCTAAGGCCGTCTATAATATTAAGATCTTATGCCACCTGTCTGGCATAAGCGTCGAGCGCCCCAACAAGTCCGGTCCCCCTGGTCAATGTCACCGTTGCCAGCTTTATGGCCACTCGCAGCGTAACTGCTATGCGAAACCCAGGTGCGTCAAGTGCCTGGGCGACCACGGTACGAGCGACTGTGAACGCCCAAAAGATAGGTCCCTATGCCTTGAGCCCCCTAGTTGCGTTCTTTGCGGCGAGTCTGGTCACCCGGCGAATTATCACGGGTGCGCCAAAGCGCCAAAACAGCGCAACCCTAAGCTGGCTAAACGCACAATCGCCCGTCACCAAAGAGAGAGTCCCTCCACGGCTCCCCCTCTTTCTTCCCAACTCCCCGCCCGCCTCAGTGCCCAAAGGCCGTCCCCATGGAATGCGCTGAACCATCAGCAGTCGTTCCCCGCCTTAAGGCCTACTACCCAGTTGCCCCAGCAACAGCAACGAACCACTAGCCCCCCAATCTCGGCTATCCCCGCCCTGATGAGCTCCACTATCCCCGCTCCCACTATAGTGCCAGCTGCTTCACAGCCTGCACGTAGTCCCCCAACATCACAGGCTGCCCCCGCACCCGCCCCCGTACCCGCCCCCGCACCCGTCCCCGCACCCGCCCCCGCACCCGCCCCCGCACTCGCTCCCAGGCCAGCGCCGACAGCGGTTGCTCCCTCCACTTCCCTCTCGTCCACTAAAGTACTCCTTAGGGACACGATCCCCAGCCTTATCCAAACCCTCTCGTCCTGCAATACGCAGTGGGCGAATAACATAGTCTCCGCTTGGAACGCCTCTCAAGGCGATCCAATCGCTCGCATCAATGTCCTCTGCGAACTAGAGGATGTAGTCATTTTCCTCACCCAATAAATTCCAATGGATACAGAAAGCTGTAGAATTAAGCCCCGATCCCTTAAATTAGGCTTCTTCAACGCTAACAGCGTTAACGGTCAACGAGATGAGATCGCAATCGTTTTGCGTGATCATCAAATTGACATCTTCCTAGTTCAAGAAACGTTTCTCAAGCCCCACAACAGGAACCCTGGAATTGCAAACTATAAATTAGTTCGCAACGACAGGACCCGTAGTAGGGGCGGTGGTACTCTCATCTACTACAAACGTTCCCTGTACTGCACTCCCTTAGACCCTCCCCCTGATCTCCAATTCCTGGAAACTTCCATATGCAGACTAGGCATGACAGGACACCAGCCGATCACAATCATCTCGGTGTATAATCCTCCCTCCAGTAATAAGATCCAACTCCGGAGCGATCTTAAAGCCCTCTTTGACCTCGGCGGAGGTTCCGTTATCATAGCGGGTGACCTAAACGCCAAACATCTCTCGTGGAGCTGCAACTCCAACAACCACGCGGGTCGTAACCTCGAAGAGTTGAGCCCGGAGCTCGAATTCGATGTTATCGCCCCGATGTGTCCCACTCACTACCCCCATAACCCTGACCATCAGCCCGATGTCCTTGACATAGCGCTTCTAAAGAACGTAAACCTCGGTCTACGCTCTATAGAGACGCATGAAGAGCTAGACTCCGATCACCGCCCCGTAGTCCTTCACCTAGGTCCCCGGGGTGGTCCCCCGGATCCTGGTCAACCCGCCCCGACCAAAACTGTCACGGACTGGGGAAAACTAGAGGAGCGCCTCAAGTCTTCCTCGTCCGTTCACTTAGATTCCATCCCCGACGATATCGTTACGATCGCCGACACGTTGGGCGCGATCGACTCCCTCACCAGTCACGTACAGTCCGTGGTGAACGAGTGTTCACGGCAGGTTCCAGCGGTGGATGAACACCGCTGGAAGCTGCCGGATGATGTGCGTGAACTGCTGACGGAGAAGAACGCGTCCATCCGTGCCTATGATTATTTTCCCTGCGAAGCTAACCGCGTCCATATGCGTTCTCTACAACGTGCTGTAAAGAAACGTGTACGGGAGGTTCGGGAAGCCCGCTGGGACAAGATGTTGAACGACTTAGAGCCATCCCATCTGGCCTTCTGGCAATTGCAACGTAATCTGAAATCCGATTGTGTAGCTTCAACTCCCCCTCTCAATCGTCCGAACCAAAGGCCGGCCTTTGAAGACGACGAAAAGTCCGAATGTCTAGCCGACAGTCTAGAAGCCCAATGTACTCCCAGCACACAACCCGCAGACCCGGTCCATCTTTCCAAGGTGGATCGCGAGGTCGAACGTAGGGCCACCCTCCCTCCCGATGAAGACCCCGACGATCCCTTACCCCCCATCACCGTAGACGAGGTCCACACGATAGTGAGGAAACTCAAACCTAGGAAAGCCGAGACGGTATCACCAATAACGTGATCAAACACTTTTCTGCCCCGCTCATAGTCCTCATGACCGCCATCTTCAATGGCGCTCTCAGTAATAACATCTTTCCGCAAGCTTGGAAACAAGCCACCGTTATCGGTATCCCCAAACCCGGCAAACCCAAGAGTGAGCCCACTAGTTACCGCCCCATCAGTCTTCTCAATGTATTTGGGAAAATCTATGAGCGTCTCATTTATATCCGTTTAAAGGATTTCGCTGACTCCCGTAAACTCATCCCCGACGAACAGTTCGGTTTTCGAACCCAGCACTGTTGCATTTGACAATTGCACCGCATAGTCGAACACATTAGCTCCCGTTTTATGCGCTCGTACAAAACGGGCATACTCTTCTTCGACGTAGCGAAAGCCTTCGACAAGGTCTGGCACAACGGTTTATTATACAAACTGTACCAATTCAACGTGCCGGACCGTCTCGTGCTCATCATTCGAGACTTTCTGTCGGATCGCTCCTTCCGCTATCGCCTAGAAGGCACCCTCTCGTCCCCTCACCCCATTCGCGCCGGAGTCCCTCAGGGCTCCGTGCTATCGCCCCTTCTGTTCACGCTATACACCAGCGACATTCCCAGACGTGGCTTGGCCAAGTTGGCTCTCTTCGCCGACGACACTGCTATCTACTATTCCGGTAGGAGCCTCGATAGCATCTCTCGAACCCTTCAAACCGCAGCCAACGCCCTCGGGGTCTGGTTCCGGAAATGGAGAATAGAGGTGAATCCCGAAAAGAGCGCAGCCGTTCTTTTCGAGAGACACGATGATTCCCACACCCACATCCGTCCCGTCCTCATGTTCGGCAAACAGATCCCTTGGGAGATGAAAGCCAAATACCTGGGGGTTATCCTAGACCACCATCTGAGTTTCCGAGGCCACATCAAAGCGGTGCGCGCTCGCGCCGCTTTCGCTGTCGGTCGCCTCCACCCCATCCTTAGAGCACGCAGTAAATTGTCACTTAGAAATAAGCTGAGAATCTACGTGACGTGCATCCGCCCCATCTTGACTTACGCTAGCGTCGTGTTCGCACACGTTAAGCCTTGTCGTTTCAAATCCTTCCAAACCCTCCAGAATCGAGTGTTGCGCAGAGCCGCGGCTGCCCCGTGGTTCATGCGTAACGTCCAACTCCATCTCGATCTAAAAATGCCAACCATCAGGCAATACCTCAAACGCATTTCCAAGCGTTACTTCGACACTGCCCCCCTCCATCCGAACCCCCTAGTCGCCGCAGCGGCCGACTACAGTCCCTCTCTCATAAGTAAAGTTCGCCGTCCCAGGCACACACTTTTAGAACCCGATGACGAAATAACCCTCCTCCAGGAGGCGAGTAAATCGACCAGCACAATACACAACGTCCGCCGCCGTCCGGCATACCGTCCTCGCCGACGAGGCCCGTCGCGACGTCCCACCGCCGCCGGTCACGATCCACCGAGCTCTCCCGTCGTAGAGCCGGCCGTCTCTTCAGACTCCGCAGTCACACCGATAATTCAGCCCTCATCAAGCTGTCTCCCCCCCCCTATGTCCACGCCAGCAACGCCCTAAGCCGAGGTCCGAGTCCCACTAGGTGTCGCCCTTAGTGCTGTTGTTGCAGGTAGTCATGATGTTAGTGTAGTACAAGTAGTTAGCTTAGGTTAAGTATTTTACTTCCCCCCATTGGCTGGAGACCCTTCAGGTCACGCCAATAACTGCCCGGTTACGTAGAAACCGTCCCTTAAGACGACCTACAGCAGTCAAATAGAAAAAAAAAAAAAGTGTATGGATAAGTTACCTAAAATTTCAACATTGAAAACAACCCATTACTTAGAATCGACGTATCGATACTAACCTCATGCGAAGACAATACCAATATAAATGAAAAATTAAATTCTGTACTTAACTCTACAATAAACTGGATGACTGAACACAACCTAGAAATCAACTTTAATAAAACTAAATTAATAACCTTCCACCCCCGACAAAAAATACCAAATAATATTAACTTTAGTTTTAACAACATTAAATTAGAAGTAGTCAATAAATTTTCCCTTTTAGGCCTAGACATTGATACACATATAAATTGGAAGTCGCATATTCAAAAACTAAAAGCTAAGCTATCAAAATTTTCCTAAGCCCTCCTTGAAATCAAAAAAACTACAGACCTTAAAACTGCTCTTGTAATGTACTACGCATATGCGCATGCGTGGCTTAAATATGGTGTCATCTTATGGTTCAACAGTACCGACGCGCCCACGCTATTCACTTTACAGAAGAAATTACTCAGAATTATAGTCAATATCGAAGAAACGGATAGTTGCAAGGTTGCAAGCCCCACTTTCAAGAAATGAAAATTCTTTCCCTACCCTCCATCTATGTTTTTGAAATTTGTAAATTCGTACGTCAATACCCAGAATTCTACACCAAAAGGGAAGATATACAAACAACAATTACACTAAGACATAAAAACAGGCTCAATCTACCAACGTCACGACTAAAAATGCACTCCGACAGCGCCTATGTTATGTCTATAAAAATATATAATAAGCTGCCAGAACCCATTAGAAATATAGACAAAAATATTTTTATGAATAGATTAAAAACAGTCCTAATTAATAAAAGCTATTATAGTGTAAATGAATACTTAAATGACAAATTATAAATGCTTAATAAATTGATAAAATATTGATAAAATAAAAATAATAATTAAAATGTAACTAAATACGTAAAAAAAAAAATTAAAATAATTACTAAACCCTGCAATAATTCAAAATTATGAAACATATACATATAAATACATATTTCAATATAATTTATTCCATTGAAACCAGCATACACGTTCTATCTAGTCGTACACGTGAATCAAATGTTCATTTTACAGCAAAAAGCGTGTCATAAAAAATATTTGTCCTCCTGTTGTATGTCGAACAGCCTCAGCTAGACGACAACATGGCTTTAAGGCGGTTTACTTATATAACAAAATTAATAAAATCAAAAATATACACCCCTTACCGAACTGCGAAGCTAAAACTATTATTAAAGAGTGGCTATTAGGACTAGATTATGATCAAACTGAACTTATAGCACTATAAAGCGTTGTGAAACATACACCGACACACACGCATGCATCCAAACACACACATACGTACACATACCCACACACACCAATGTACATACAAACACACAAACACTCATGTACACACACACACACACACACATATACACATATTCACACACACACACACAATTACACACAACCATGGTGAGACATGACAGCTACACAATGACACTTCCACACTTCTGCATTTATTTACATAGAATTTATTGTGTCTTTCAACTATGAGAGAGGACACTGATTTCTGTAATACAGGTCTTTGAACCTAGCTCAGAAGTCAGGGACTCCGTAATAATTGTGACTGTTTTATGTGAATAAAAATATTATATGTATCTCTATTCACGGCTCATCTTCCGTGCGGAAGATGTCCGGTCCTTTGGAAGGCATACACGGGGACACAGGTCCAACGCGCAGAGGCCCCTTTGAGAACTTTAATCTAAAATGGGGTGGGGCACCAACCGGGGGCTATCCACGGCTGCACTATTGGAGTACAGTCATGGACCGTCCCAGGTGGGTGCAAGACTATTGCAAAATGTGGTGAAAAATGTCTGGTCTATGGGAAGGGGTGTTAGGTGGACTGATAACCTCTATTGCCGGAAGAAAACGGCGTCTGCCTTTCAACATTTAAAATTGAAATTTATTGGCAGACGGTGACTCGCCAGCTCACTAGCTGGGCCCCCTGAAAAGCCGCCAGTACATAGGCGAAGGGGGCAACAGACGTGTGAGCGGCTAGGGGTGTAGAGAGGTGTGGCCCCGGTTTCGCCGTCGCGGGTCTAAAAGACCCGGAGTGGGTTTCCCCGCTATTACGCCTTTAGACACTTCCACCCCCGAGCATATAGCTCTGGCGGCCCCCCTCTGGACGGCCGATAAAGGCAAGCCAGAGTTGAGAGTCCTGCGGGCACTCTTGGGGTTCCACTCCAGCCAGCCAATAAAGGCAAACTGGAGACGAGGCCCTGACCGACTCTCTGAGGCAATAAGGTACGCAGTGTCGCCACTCACCAACAGCTCGCCACAAGCTGCCCTGCGGTTTGTAAGCTTTTCAGTAGACCTCATGATACATTTTTTATTATATGATGGGGTTGTAGAAAGCTAGTCTAATGTTCCCTCCGGTTTTACGTTAATCTCATGATGAGGTAACGCTTTTCCCAGGGGGTATAAAATATTATTATTATTATGACCCTTTATTCATCTTTAAAACTAATTATTTACATTTTTAAATATTTCATTATCAAAAATAAAAAAAACATTTAAAAATATAAAAATAGGGGTCCACCGGCATCGGGAGCAGGGTCCAAGCTACCGGTGGTTAGGGCTCCAGAGACAGGAACCTCCTCACAATACGCGCCGTGTCGAGGAGGACTGCTTTCTGTATCAGGCCCTTGATCCAGCCACCCAACGAGAGCCTCTTTAGGTGTTGGTCGAGGCTCTTGGCCATTAGGCCATTGGGCGTTACGACTATCGCCACAAGCTGCCCTGCGGTTTGTAAGCTTTTCAGTAGACCTCATGATACATTTTTTATTATATGATGGGGTTGTAGAAAGCTAGTCTAATGTTCCCTCCGGTTTTACGTTAATCTCATGATGAGGTAACGCTTTTCCCAGGGGGTATAAAATATTATTATTATTATGACCCTTTATTCATCTTTAAAACTAATTATTTACATTTTTAAATATTTCATTATCAAAAATAAAAAAAACATTTAAAAATATAAAAATAGGGGTCCACCGGCATCGGGAGCAGGGTCCAAGCTACCGGTGGTTAGGGCTCCAGAGACAGGAACCTCCTCACAATACGCGCCGTGTCGAGGAGGACTGCTTTCTGTATCAGGCCCTTGATCCAGCCACCCAACGAGAGCCTCTTTAGGTGTTGGTCGAGGCTCTTGGCCATTAGGCCATTGGGCGTTACGACTATCGGCACAATGGTTGCCGAATCCACATCCCACATGTTGACAACCTCGTGTGCTAGATCAAGATATTTGATTTGTTTATCTTTCTCAGCTTTCACGAGGTTTTCATCATGCGGGACGGTAATATCAACAATCATTGTGCGGCGTTCTGATCGATCTATCACCACTATGTCAGGCTTATTGGCGACAATAGTCCTGTCAGTGATGATAGATCGATCCCAATACAACGTGATATGACCATTTTCGAGAACTGGGTCGGGCACATACGTGTAGTACGGTACCTCCGATTCCACAAGGTTATATTTCAAAGCAAGTTGCTGATGAATAATCCTGGCCACTTGGTTATGTCTATGCAAGTACTCGCCGTTAGCAAGACGAGAACAACCGGAAATAATATGCCTGAGGGACTCGCCCGGACAGTGGCATGCCCGACATATGTCAACCGTCCCGTCCTTCACAATATATTTCCGGTAGTTATTCGTCATGATGACTTCATCCATAATTGCACAGACAAAACCTTCGGTTTCCCCAAATAGGTCACCGAACCGTAGCCAGGACACGGACGCTAGGAAGTCTACGTCAGGCCCATGGAGGGCCCGGTAGAATCGTCCGTGTAGCTCCTTGCTCTGCCATACCTCCCTGCGGTCATTAGTACTGAGTACTACAGGCTTGCGCCAGTTCTCTTTAGCCAAGTTGAGTGGGGTGAGTCCTTTATCTACTGCGACCACATCTCGGTGCATCCCCGCGTCGGCATGTAGGAAATATTCCCTGAGGCTGCACACCTCACGATTGCGAAGGGTCTTAGCATTTAGTAAGCCTCGACCCCCACACTTTCGCGGGATGTACAGCCTCATTACTGACGATCGCGGGTGATGCATCCGATTTGCGGTCAGCAGAGATCGGACTCTCCTATCCAGAGCATCTAGTTCAGTCTGAGTCCACTTCAGTATGCCGAAGGAGTACATCAAGACCGGCATGACCCAACCGTTAAAGGCGCGCACCTTGTTGCCGCCCGACAAAAGACTTTTTAAAACTTTTTTCAGGCGGCCAAAGAAGCGCTCCGTCAACGATTGTTTCATGTCGGCCTCACTGATGCCCAGCCCCTCCGACATACCCAGGTATTTGTAGGTATCGTTTGCGGAGAGCGGTCTGAGGTGTATGGAATCCGAAAGTTGTAGTCCCTCAGATTCCATAATCCCCCCTCGTCTAACATGCATGACTGCACATTTGTCCACACCAAATTCCATCCTGATGGAATTACTGAAAGTTTTAGTTACCTTCAGTAACTCTACCAGTTGCAATTTGGTGGGGGCAAAGAGCTTTAAGTCATCCATGTAGAGAAGGTGAGATACTACCTGACCTCCTCTCCGCAGTGGATACCCTATCCTCGACCCCTCCAGCAATGTGCTAAGAGGGTTCAAGGCTAAACAAAACCACAGTGGGCGCAGACTGTCGCCTTGGAATATTCCCCGCTCAATCCTGATCGGTTCACCGCTCTCCCGAATCGGTCGACATCCTGGATAGCGAAGGACTGTCCTCCATTGCCCCATACATGACATCAGGAAGGTGCGTAGAGTTGCATTTATTTTATACAACTACAGCACCCTCATGAGCCATGTATGTGGCACCGAGTCATAGGCCTTCTTATAGTCTATCCAGCATGTCGATAGATTCTTTCGCGAGCGACGAACCTGTTGGCTAATGGCCATATCAATGAGGAGTAGCTCCTTAGTATTATTATCCTTATGTATCTCTATTCACGGCTCATCTTCCGTGCGGAAGATGTCCGGTCTTTTGGAAGGCATACACGGGGACACAGGTCCAACGCGCAGAGGCCCCTTTGAGAACTTTAATCTAAAATGGGGTGGGGCACCAACCCGGGACTATCCACGGCTGCACTATTGGAGTACAGTCATGGACCGTCCCAAGTGGGTGCAAGACTATTGTAAAATGTGGTGAAAAATATCTGGTCTATGGGAAGGGGTGTTACGTGGACTAGATAACTTCTATTGCCGGAAGAAAACGGCGTCTGCCTTTCAACATTTAAAATTGAAGTGTTGGCAGACGGTGACTCGCCAGCTCACTAGCTGGGCCCCCTGAAAAGCCGCCAGTACATAGGCGAAAGGGGCAACAAACGTGTGAGCGGCTAAGGGTGTAGAGAGGTGTGGCCCCGGTTTCGCCGTCGCGGGTCTAAAAGACCCGGAGTGGGTTTCCCCGTTATTACGCCTTTAGACACTTCCACCCCCGAGCATATAGCTCTGGCGGCCCCCCTCTGGACGGCCGATAAAGGCAAGCCAGAGTTGAGAGTCCTGCGGGCACTCTTGGGATTCCACCCCAGCCAGCCAATAAAGGCAAACTGGAGACGAGGCCCTGACCGACTCTCTGAGGCAATAAGGTACGCAGTGTCGCCACTCACCAACAGCTCGCCACAAGCTGCCCTGCGGTTTATAAGCTCTTCAGTAGACCTCATGATACATTTTTTATTATATGATGGGGTTGTAGAAAGCTAGTCTAATGTTCCCTCCGGTTTTACGTTAATCTCATGATGAGGTAACGCCTTTCCCAGAGGGGGTGTATTATTATTATTATTATTTTAAATGATTAGACTATTAGAAACCATAACATAATGTGCAATATATAGATAAATTTAGTATTAGAACACTTAGTGCTACTTCCTCCTCTCTCCCGCATTTCTATGCTGTGCCCGACAGGGTCCAAAATTGTGACTATTACTTATCCACCAACCAATGTAAAACCATGTACATTTTGGAACGCATTAAAGATATTGAGTAGGTATAGAATTGTAAATCAGTATTCGGAAGGTATTCAGATTATTCCGCTTTAAAAAAAATACGTTTTATTTTTGCTAAATGCTGTGTATCCTAATAGAATAAGTTATCTTACATCAGAGAATTACACAGATAGTCTCGTGTAGTGCCGGACTTAAAGAATAACACTACCCCATCTCTTCCCGTGGGTGTCGTAAAAGGCTACTAAGGGATCGAGCGTTCTCTGAGTAACTTAACAACCATACTGCGATCGCCAACCTGCCTGCCAAGCGTGGCGATTACGGCAACCACCCTTTTGACGGAGGCCTATGTCCAGCAGTGGACGTCTTTCGGCTGAATGATGATGATGATGACATCAGAGAAATGAAAAATTATTAAAAAACAATTCGGAAAAGTCACAACATTCTGAGACTAGTTTCTGCTAATTTTCAATTTCGAATAATCGGTTGAATTCGCTGTTTCAGTTTTCGGTGTACAGTACAGTACAGGGATTACACCCAGCGCGGCGGCGTGCCAATAATAAATTAAATGTAAATACATATGTATATTAAAGCGACTGGCGATAAAATATATATTTCTGTACGCTATCGGATATTCTAGATTATCATAAGAAATGTAACATTCACGGGAAAAGTCATCATGGGTCACAAGTAATAGCAAGAACACAGACGATATAATAATAATGATAACATATAAACTACTAATACTAGGTAGTTAGTAAGATAATAAATCCCTCAATCGGGAAAAAAAACTTATACTTAGGTAGTACTTATACTTAGGTATAATAGTGAAACAATTAAAAGATGTAATAGCAATATTACATGGCATTTTTCTTAGCAGACTAAGATGTAAGAGCTAAGCGGATTGATATAGATCTGTGACGTAAAATGACACTTCGACTTCACCTAACTATATACCGCTATTAAACTGGATAGATTAACAATAAAAAAAAATACACATGCACACATAAACTCATGTCTTAAGCTGTAGAAGCCGTAAACCGCCATATTATTCTAAGGTGGAGAGAATTGATATAATCAATAGCAATCATAATAAATCATAATCCGCTTCGCTCAAGCAATATATTAGTAGGGCTAGTAATTGCGAATGCATATCACATGCACGACTGTTGATTCTATGAAATAGTTGTAACTGACCTACGAACCGTGGCACAAGGTTTTCTATGCACTCTGCAATTTTATGATTTATAAATGTGAACTAAAACCTTGTTGTAATCGAAACTAGAGACTGATTGATGAGTTTCTAACTGTTGGACGCACATAAGGACTTGGTTGAATACGTAAGTGTTTTGTTTGTCATTTTATTTGCCGAAGAACCTTCAATGTGAATGGAGGTGCATTGCAAGTTAATGTTGCGTTTAATGATGCATTAGATATTATTGTTATTGGTTTTAATAATGTCATCTGCGAATGAAAGAAAGTGTGTTATGAACCTTGTCTTCATAATCTAGATTTAATGTAGATTCATTTTCTGGAAATTATTTTCGTAATCAATTTAGAAGTTAGTTCAGAAGGTAAACTCAGGATAAATATGGGCCACAAGTAACTAAACCATGTTTTAAACGGTGTTGTTATTTAATGTAAATAAGATTCTTGTTGTTGTTCAACAAACATCAACATATTTTTTTTTGAAGTTAACCTTCAAATAACGATCTGTTAGTTTTATTTGATACGTCGATTATTTCAAGAGTTATTATAGTTATTTTTTTCTAAAATTTGTATGTCGCAGAGAAATTAAGGTATAAGGGATTCCGTGAAATCTCTAGGGCCACCATAAAATCACGGAACACGATGAACACTCCAACCGTTTACTGAAAACGGTTGGAGTGTTCATCGTGTTCCGTGTATCTTACTGAAAAAATCTAGTTATTTGACAAAATGTTGATTTAGGCTGTTGTTCACCGACATTATATTTTACTAAACAAGTGTTTATCCTAAAATTTTAGTAAATTTGTCGGGTTAACTGTTGGTGAACACCAACGTTAGTTTCAGTGATATTTCGTTTCACTAGACTGATTTTAGTAAAACGTTAAAATAGTCGTTTTTAGACTCGATACCACAAAATAAAATCGCTATCCCTGCGAGAGTTAGCTGAAACCATTTCCTATTACTGCGCAACACACTCGTAATCGCTATGTTTGATTTTGACAGGTTAACAATGCCATAGCAACGCATCTATTAACAATTCGACTTCTCCACAAATATGTACCACGCAATGAATATTGTTTTTGACTCATTCACTCTCATCAATGATGTTGGTTACGTTACGCAATTGCCTTGGGTCTTTCAACAATGTTCACATGCGAAATAAAAACATTTCATTTGTAAAATAAAACAAAATTTAGTGTCAACTAAACATTTTTTTAGTGTTCCGTACTGATTTTGGCAAAATGAAAGCACTTATTGAATCACCTGGGTGTTTGTCCATCCGTCTTTCACAGATATTTTTCCTGAGATTTCTTAGCGCAGAATGTTGTTGAGGCACAGAAAATAGTGCCAAATAAAGACGTTTTTTTTTGGAATGTGATTGTTATAATATATTTTTTCACTTTCGTCCTGTCACAAATGAAAGCTTGTTAAAGCACAAAACTCAAAAATGCACAGTATGAAATATTTTAACCCTTTTTTAAAAACTCTTCAAAACTGATGTTCTAGCTTATCTCTAAAACTATTACAAAGAAAATTCAGAAAAAACACCATAAGCATTGGAAATAGAGAGTAGATTGATAGAAAATTGCGTTGTTTGCATCACCATGGATAGTTTTTTTTTTTTTTATATTAAACTAGTAGCACGGAACACTCATTAAGTACCTGAGTTACGAAGCGAATTAGACCGATTTTTATTAAATATTAAAATTTCAAGTTATTGTAGTCTTACTTGGTTTATTTAAAGAACTAATGATAAATGTAATATATCCTTTTTGTATAAATTGATATGTAGGAAGTTAGTTTTAATTGAAGATCTATTAAAGCAAGGTCAAGCTGTATGGCACCTTGAATTACTTAACATCTATTTGCAAGCATATTTGTTAGTTATGCACTGGACTTTTTTATGTTCTTGTATTAAAATACAAGAATATTTTTAAAGCCTGGCTTCTAAATGAATACTGAAAATAGTTTAGCATTACTCAAATCACTAGACTTTTGAGGTGGATGAGATGATCGTCTGGAATATAGAATATCATCCGTGATTATACTACTATTTATATCATACTACGAAGTATCCATAGAGATTTCACAAAATCCCCGGTATTATCGTTTGCTGCGACATGAATACTTACCCCCTTATTACAAAAGATGGTCTAAGAAAAACCTAGGTTTTAATATAGCCCCCCGTCTCTTTTTGTTATATGACATAAGAAAGTGATGGGTATACTTTAAACCTGGGTTTTCCTTAGTCTTGGTTTAAACCATCTTTTGTAATAAGGCCCTTAATGTTTAAGAACAATAAATCAAACCAAGGAGTACTTAAACGTAGAATAAAAATATATTCAAAAAAGTACAAATAAAAATATAAATAATCAGCCCATTACTGTCCCACTGTTGCGCACGGGCCCTTCTTACTCCGAGAAGAGTTTAGACCTTCGTCCAACACCTGGAGGACCTGGTGCGGGTTGGCGGACTACACACACCATCGAGAACTTTATGGAGCCCTCTCAGGTGTGCAGGTTTCCTCACGATGTTTTTCTTCACTCAAGTGATAATCAAATTCTGATCCGCACATGAATTCGATCTCACACCCTCCTGCATGGAAGGCAACCGTTCAATCGCTGGGCTATCACCGCTTACTTTAAAAAAACATGGTGATGATGATGATCTTTCCGACCGTTTTCGGCCATGGCGACCACTTCGACTCCTAGTCAGTTGGGCGCTGGTGCACCCGAAGATGGCTTATGTAGTCGATAAAAAAAACATGCCTAATATAAAACAGTAGGTGCCTCAGATCACAGGTAGGTGCTAAGCTCGTGAAAAGATAAATCTTCAGGTGAAGACGATGTCTCTTTTGAATAACTCCAGGAGGAAATTGAGAGAAAAAAAAACGGTTATCAAGCTACCAATGCCGATCTTTAATAAGTTATTAAATTATTATTTTTTAACATACATGCCACGGCCGTGAAAATCAGAAGAATATGGATAGTTCTGAAAAATTAATCTCGCATTAAGCCTCTCCTTAATAAGATACATATTAACTTTACAACAAAGTTTCTGCCTATAAAAATCTTAGACCAGCCTAGAACTTTAGCACATCATTGAGAAGATTGCAATTTTTTTCTATATGTATTCCATAATTTGGTAATATCATACACTTCTCATCAAAAAAATCGAAACACTTCCGAAATTATCTTTGTGGCGACAATTAAACAAAAAACAAGCATTAATTCATTATAGAAAAACATAATTTAGTAGCTGGAAGTTTGGCCTTTACAATGGTGTACGAAACTTCCAAAAATTGTTTTTTTTTTAAATTTTTGTCATTTAAATGAATTGAATATTGTTTTGAGATAAACGTGTTTTTAGAGTTGGAGTATATTTGTCGTGCAAAAAACGCAAAATAACGCATTACTTTAAAAATTTCTGTTTGTAATTTGTTGATTAGGCTCTGTGACGTCTGATAAAAAGTTTTTTTTCTAACACACATGCATACTTCACCCGCAGCAGCCGCCCAAGTAGTGGCATTGCTGGATTCTGGGACTAGTCAGCGTGTTGTGGCTGCAAGATTGCATCTAAGCCACTTGTCTGTTCAAAGAGTGTACCAACGCTATCGGGAGACTGGTTTATTTACGCGCCATCCAAGATCTGGTAGGAATCGGGTCACTTTTGAGTGAGACGGCCGATTTATTGCAACCGTTTGTTTGCAAAATCGACGCCTTCGCGCTTTTCAACTGCAGCAGCAGCTCCTTGTTGTTCGAAGGGTGACTGTAAGTGGCTCTACGACTTGAAGAAGATTGAAGGAAAGTAGACTGGTACCACACAAGCCAGCTAATGGGTCAAAATTAACAACAGACCATCGAAGAGCTCACCAAAAAAAATCGAAACACCTCGCAAGTTTTTGTTTTGAATGGATTATTAGAAAAACAGGTTTTTTTTTAAATAAATACTTAATGCCATTTAATAGTAGGTAGCATAAGGTTTAGAATTCCTTATGTTGATGTTCCATAATTTTACTCTCGTCAGAAAAGAGAACCTTGCTCATTTGTAGGTTTGAACAATTTAAGTGCACAAGTGCAAAGTTAAGGCGCGCTCTTCGATGGTCTGTTGTTAATTTCGGCCCATTAGCTGGCTTTTGTGGTACCAGTCTACGTTCCTTCAATCTTCTTCAAATCGTAGAGTCACTTACAGTCACCCTTCGAACAACAAGGAGCTGCTGCTGCAGTTGAAAAGCGCGAAGGCGTCGATTTTGCAAACAAACGGTTGCAATAAATCGGCCGTCTCACTCAAAAGTGACCCGATTCCTACCAGATCCTGGATGGCGCGTAAATAAACCAGTCTCCCGATAGCGTTGGTACACTCTATGAACAGACAAGAGGCTTAGATGCAATCTTGCAGCCACAACACACTGACTAGTCCCAGAATCCAGCAATGCCACTTCTTGGGCGGCTGCTGCGGGTGAAGTATGCATGTGTGTTAGAAAAAAAACGTTTTAACAGACGTCACAGAGCCTAATCAACCAATTACAAACAGACAATTTTAAAGTAATGCGTTATTTTGCGTTTTTTGCACGACAAATGTACTCCAACTCTAAACACACGTTTATCTCAAAACAATGTCCCATTCATTTAAAGGATAAAAATTAAAAAAAAACAACAATTTTTTGGAAGTTTCGTACACCATTGTAAAGGCCAAACTTCCAGCTACTAAATTATGTTTTTTCTACAGTGAATTAATGCTTGTTTTTTGTTTAAATGTCACCACAAAGATAATTTCGGAAGTGTTTCGATTTTTTTGATGAGAAGTGTATTATGGTAAAAATTAGAGATGCGCCGAATATTCGTTTGGTATTCGGTATTCGGTGTATTCGGCATATTTTTTACTATTTGTTTTCGGCCGAATTATTCGGTTTTGGTGCCGAATATATTCGGTTCGAGTATTTCTATTTTCTTGGCTACATGACACGGTATAGAACTAAAAGTCAAAACTTCTTATGTAAGATTCATGTTATAATATAAGTCAAAGAAATACTATGAAAGATGAGTTAAATAAAGCTAATAAATTTCAAATCAACATTTATTTTTAAACTAATACAAACCTTTTTTTAAACATTTTAAAGCAATTTAACATAAAATTAACTTCTTTTTAAATCTCAATCAAATCCACATTTCTTTGTATACCTTAAATCAACATTTATTATTAAACTTTAAACCAACATCGATTTTTAAACCTTTGATCAACATACATGTTTAAACTTCAAATCAACATTTATTTTTAAACATCAAATCAACATTTTAAAGCAACTGAAATCTCAATCCAATCCACATTAATTTTTAAACCTTAGATCAACATTTATGTTTAAACCTTTTAAAAAAAAAAAAAATTTTGTAATAGTATGCTCCTCTGTTTTTATTTGTAACCTAATCGTGCGATGTTTTGAAGCAAAGTGACAGCGCGGTATGCGCGGGTGGCGGGCGGTGAGGTACGGCTCGCTCCAGCAGCAACACGTACCTAGCGTTCATGTAAGAACCTGTTTACGCGGCAAAACAATCAAATGGTAAACCGAATAATTCGGCCGAATATCCGGTTCGGTAAAGGTTAAACCGAATAGTATTCGGTATTCGGTTATTCGGTGAAACCACTATTCGGCGCATCTCTAGTAAAAATATAATATTATTATAAAATAGTGACTCACAATTTGTCATGAAAGCCAGCAAGAAACTCCATAGTAATACTCTTTTAAAATGTAGGTCACATTGTTATCAATGATACTATAGGGTCAGAAACATACAGGTCTCATATTATACGTGTTCTGAACACGTCATAAGAGACCTGTGAGAACAATGCAGGGCAACGTCCGGACTGGCCTTTTGCGGAAAGTATCAGAAAGTGCCATTCTATAAAACAAGCTTCTAGAACATAATACTATCAATCATATCCTAAAGGCGGCTAAGTGATTACAACAAGAGAATGTACAGCAGCTTACTCTTTTTGACATCATATTGCGATCACCAGCCCGCCTGACTAGTGTGGTGATTATGCCAATATATTAAGGGATATGACCTGAACCAACATTGTAGCGATTATTGGAAGGCCTATGTTAAATTATGGTTAACGGGCTACTATGATAATCACATTTATCACATCTAGAATTTGAAATTATACTTGGAAAATTTCTAAAACCCATATGTATTTGCCAAACATTTCAAAACTCCAGAGCTAAGTTACGTTAAGTACAACAATCACCTTTAATCGCTCCACTTTTAGTTATAGTAACAGCTTTTAATAATATTCAACAATACGCATCGATAAGACTTGGCACAAACATCAAACTACTGCTTTTACCTTTCTTATACTCTGTAACTGTACACAATGTTTTCTTTGAAGCTGTACCAAATATACTGAAATATGTGCATGTATTGTTTAATACTTTTCACTCATACTTTTTCTGATTTTTATCAATCAACTCTAATACTAAAGCCCAGTCTAATACTAAAGGCTCTTTAGTCACAATACCCAGCCATCCGTCTACAATATCGATCGCAATGGTTTTCTTCATTCGATGGCCAGTGCTAAGTTCTGTATCCATATTCAGCCTCCACAATCCCAATGCTGAGCAAAGGCTTCCTCTTTTGTACGTCACCCACACCGGTCCTGTGCCGGCCGCATCCAGGTAATAGTCGCGACAGGTTTGATGTCGTCGAACCATGTTGCTGCAGGACGTCTGACATCCCTTCTTTCTGCTTTCGGTCACCATTTTATTAAGATTTTTCCCTATCTACCATCATCTCTTCTAGCAATGTGTCAACGACAGTCACCCATTTTGTTATATCATGAACTTTCGTCCGTCGCTAGATTTTGCTATTCCAGGTCCTGTTGAAACATCTACGTCCTGGGTCCTACATTACGCTTTTCGATTCACCAGTCTTCCCTCAAAGGCCCTCCGAAAGGTTTTTCAGCTTGTTTTATAGTGTTTGAACTGTTGTGTTGTTAGGGTCTAATCAATTCAACGTATTTAACATCATCCTCAATTATTTTCGTTTCCTTATAAGAATTTTGTCAAATCCAATTTTAAATTGGGTCGCGAACAAAAACGAATACGTGAAATGTCAATCCAAGATTGCGTTTTAAGGAATAAGTAAAATATTAACTCATACCATAACTATGACATAATATATTAACGTCATAGAATGTTGCAATTGTAGAGACGTATTTCAGTTACGTACCGTGACGATTATTACAGAAATTGTTTTTTTAAGTTCACACCTAATTTTCTACCTTAATTCTTAATAATAATACTATACTTGGGAGCAAAGAAACCGAGCCACTCCCTTTTTCACGTGTCCTGGTTATTGGTTTTGGTTTCATGAATTATATAATTCAAAATACAAAAAACTACCCTCATTGTAAAGTGTATCATATAACCTTTTAGGCGATATATGTTTAGAATTGATCTGTTCCATAAAACCAAAAATAATAACAATTATACCTAGGTTCTTGAAACATAGAAGTGGCTCGATTTCTTTGCTCCCAAGTATTATATAAAAGTTATCAAAGGGGCCTCTGCGCGTTGGACTTGTGTCCCCCGTATGTCTCCAAAGGACCGGACATCTTCCGCACGGAAGATGAGCCGTGATTCCAAAGAGATACTATATAAATACTATATTAAATACAGAAAAAGGGAAGTCAGCTTAGACGTTCTAATACTCCTCAGCATCGCTGTAAACGGGTACCGTGCCCAATAGACTGGTAGCATTGATTCTTTGTCCGAAAAGCAGGCTAACCCTCTGGTCACGTAGAGTCGAATAATGTGTATACCGTGTATATATATTTTATTTGCTATGAAGTTGTACATACATTTATTAGACATAAACGTAATTGAAAATAAGTAGAAATTAACATATTATTATCCTTCCCATTATAGAAGGATTTATTTAACAGCCTTGTGTTTAACATCGTCATGTGTTTTCATTACTTGAACCGTAGATATTTCTAGGGACGTTATTAAAATGTCATATTATTATATTAAGTACCTTACTATACTAATAACTGCGAGCTATCATGCTATTTACATAATAAATAATATGCTACGAAAAAAATTTGTGCGTATGTAGTATGTACCAAATAGGTAGGTAAACAATAATTCATTCATATTTAACAGTGATCACGTAACAGACATACGGTATTAAAATGACTTATTTAACCATAAAACTGCCATAACTCATAATTTAAAGCTGAAAAGGTAATAATTTTGCTCATCTTATGTCTGCTATTAAACGTTGTTTACGCAAGATGTGTCATTAGTAGTACTTACCTTGACAGGAATACCTATTGTTGCAAAAACAATAAGGTAATATTTCATCCTATGACCCTCTGAATACAGTAACTAGATCTCGAATATAATATATTTAATAATATAGAAGAGATAACAAAGAAAGTTAATTTCATCATCATCATCATCATTCAGCCGAAAGACGTCCACTGCTGGACATAGGCCGCTCCCAAAAGCGGGGGGGGGTTTGCCGTAATCGTCACGCTTGGCAGGCGGGTTGGCGATCGCAGTATGGTTGTTAAAGTACTCAGAGAACGCTGCTGCCCACCCTCTGGAGAATAAGAGAGATTAGAGAAAGTTAATTTAATATCTATATATTTTAATGTGTTTCATGGGGTCTCCTCGAGTGATGATTCTTAAGTACGTCCGGCGCACCCTAGGCAGTGTACACCGCGACCGCGACCAACCTTGCTGAATGGCTAATCTTTTCACTAGGTCATGACCTATTCTCATATAGCTCGTACCGACACAAGAGAAGCAGAATGTTTTTCTGCATGATTAAATAAAAAAACTCTCCACTGACATATGTATAGACTACACTATACAAGGTTAGTCAGAAAGGGGGTACTAATCCGAAAGGGTGTGAAAGTACACATAATAATGAATAACTTTTGTTCTACAACTTTTCCGAAAACTCAATAGTTTAAGAGAAACAGATGTCCAAAAATCTCAAAAAAAAAAACTAAAATCTGTCTATCCCCAGTTATGATCAGCTGTGTTTACATTTGAGGTCATATTTGGGGTCATGAATTTGAAGCACGATTTTCTGAATTTGTAACTAAAGCAGGGATGAAGAATTTTTGAAAAAACTAAAGTAAACATCATTTTACTTGAAAAAAAAATATCTCGAATTTTGAAATTTTAACACTTGCTTTCAAACAGTCATCAGCGATACTATAAGTGGGCTTTGGATTAGTACCCCCTTTCCGACTAACCTTGTATACATGTGCATTATAAATGTAAAGATGTGCAAACGAGTTAAAAGTCCTTTACATAATAATACTACTATACTATACTACTAGTAGGTATACAATTTAGTACACATTAAAACAAGACATAAATGCTATACCATGTTCCTGCCCACCATAGTGAAAGAAAGGCTTGTGGTTGTATGCAAGTAATAATAATGATCCAATCCTTCTAACATTTCTTGAAGCAAAAACAAAATTCCTACAAATGCGGATAAACCTGTTATTGAAATGTCAGTTAATCAATAACATTCAATTAGATTATTGGAGGTTTATGCTGTACTCATTTCACATAGTACACTGCAGTATGCGAGGACATACATGTGACTATACTCCATGTGACTCGCCGGCTACAAATGCGTAGTTCAGACGCCGTACCGAATTATACACTCTGTTTTATTGCATTACGTGCGTTTGTTTTTCCCGTATAAATACGTATATGAACAGTTCATTCAATCAATCCAGTTTACATCATTGATAGTAGTGCACTTTGAATTTATTAAAGTTCAGTGTCGAAGGAAATAAGATGTGAGTGTTTATATTCGATATTTTAATTTAAACTAAGTGTTAATTTATTGAGTGAGATGGATTCTTATTGGACATCGTTTTTTCTGCGGCTATTGAGAACAACGTTGAAGGTTTTGTATACATATATACATACTGCATCTTAGGGTTAGAAATAATTAAGCGTATAATTAGTTTGTGTATATTTAATCGTTAATTATCGTATCGATCAATTGTTTCATTGCTCATATTATTATTTATCGCTACGTTTAAATACTGAAATGAATTATTGATGAGGATTTTTGCATAAATACGTGCGCATAATTTTCATTTGTAAACCGTTATAAGTTAATTGATAGCTTGGAAAATATTTTTTATGTAGAATTATTTATACATAGATGTTATTTAGCCACGAAATCATTCTTTTCTTTCTTTTATCGTAACAATCATCGTCATATCACAGCTCAATGCTAAACATAGGACTTATTAAATGTATGATATAACTGCACATTACAGTATGAGTTTTTTAAGTAAGACTGGAGGGCCACATCTTATACTATTAGGAATAGAAAAAATTAAACACGATTTAAGAGAACAAAAAACTGCATTTTTAAATATATAAAAAAGCTTACCCGAGAATCAAATCAAATAAATGTCTTTGCAAAAAAAGAATACCAAATATTTATGTCGAATGATGTGTCTTTGACACTAAATAATAATGTTGATGATAAGGAACAAATCCTGCTAAGGAATTCTTCTAATAGCTATTATACGATAATAATGTGAAAGTTTGTGAAGATGGATGTTTGTTACTCAATCATGCATTAACGGCTGAACGAATTTTGAAGAAATTTGGAACACAAATAGATAGTCTATTAACATATACGACATTTTATGCGGGTACATCAAGTAGTTACCCTAGGTTGCAAGTGAAACCGCAGGCAACAGCTAGTGATGTGATATTTTACTTTGCGACTTAATAATACTCATAACTGTTTTACTGTCGACTGTTCCCTAAGTCTCTGTTTTAATATCTGTTACTATTCGTTAAAACTTGTTATTGGCTTTATGAAACTTACTGTAAGTACCCATAATTTTTTTTTAGCTGTTGACTTTCCTAAGAATGCTAAATCAAAAGAAATAAAAAAAGCCATAATTTTTATACATTTTATTAGCAAATTACAAAACGTGAGTTCGCTTCGAAGCCAACCATGAATTTATTTAAATAATATTCTTATGACACAGTAGATGAAAACTCTATTACTTGTGACAACAGATGCAATAAAATTTCATAAATTTGTACATGCGAGACAAGGTGACCATTTTAAGCCGTTATTTATGTAAATGAATAGTTTGACAAATAAGGATATTTAAAAAAAATGGCTTTTCTTTTGATGCATGACATAACATGCTATTGGGTATTGCTAGACCATATCAACAAAATTACATTCCTGTAGATACTAATCAAGGTCGGTTTTAAAAAAAATCATTCTATGCGATTCCCAGCTAAACCAGCTACTTTATAAAAATTTAAAACTCAGGTCTCGTTTTGTCCAAAATCCCTAGACCCGTTGGCCCTCCAGTCCTATCTTAAAAACTCACCCTGTAACGTTATCCATTCATATATCTACGAATATTTCAAGTTACGAGAATCAAATCCTCAATGTGTTTTCACTCGTAAAAACATTATTAAATGAAAACTTGTAACACCACACTACAACAGACTGCATACTTCAAAACACATCTCAAATAAGACTTTCCAATTCATTGAAACAGCAGAATACGCCTCTTTCACAACTTAATATTATAAAACCTCTTGCATCAGTTTCAATCGGCCGCAAGCCGGCCTAGATTTTCTATGAGCGAAGAAAATTCTTATCGGCGACCTTGTCGTATAGTAATAAATTCATGATAATGCAAATTTACTTGTACGCCTACACGTAGTGAATGTACGCGTTACGAGTAGTTGCACTGTAACATTGATTTGCGTATGCCATGTCCTTTTTTGTACATTATAACGTACTTTCTAATAGTCGGTTATCGTTGTATCCAAGCTGAAACAGTTCTAGTTTGTAATGATTCAACGTTTATTCTCTTTTCGCTTTGCATAAAACTGTGAATGACAGATGCAACAAATCAAAAAAGTATTAAACAAGCGAACGAAAACTCCATTACTAAATATACACCGTGGGTCCGAGGTACCCGAAAGATTTTAACCATCAATTCCGATGCCAAATTGGAGACGAAAAACTAGGATATAGATTGTCTAATAAAGCTTAACTTTCGAGATGTTCATTATTTATGGAAATTCACAATTCGCAAAATGTCTAGGGTAACAAGCCCTATGAAAACGACGTTGCTACTTTTGTCATATCTTGGTCATACTATACCCCACTCGCCGTATGTCGTGTTTTGTCGGGCAGGTTCGTGAATCGAGAAGTTTTCTTATCCACTCACACGATAATTTAAACGTTGCATTTACAAGGAAGTACTTATTGATTTATTTTGTTCCGAAAAACAAAATAATTCATTGAATTGGATTTATGTTGACATAACATTATTGACACATAATACCATCAGAAATACGTGGTACCTGTGAATCCTGATTTCTGATGGCATGGCCGAGGCTGAGGTGTTGCTGTGGGAACAGTCGTACTACACAGTCTACCACGCGTTAAGTACCAATGTTGTCAACGCCACCGTACAGCAGGAAAAATAAAACTTCGTCTAAACATAGCCCCCAGATTTATGGCCAAACGTTCCAAATGCTCTAAAAAAACTTGAAAATATGTTCTTTGTATTAGACCAGGTGCACCAGCAGGCATCAATAAAAAAATATAGAGACCATAGTATGAATTTCGAGTAGCACGTAGTTTTCTGGACAACACAACAACAAATAACAACCGCGCAGATGATAAAATTTGCGGAGCTAAGATCAGAAGCGGTCTAGCAGCCCTAGGCCGTGTAGTACCATCCGCTCTAAGACGTGTAGTACCAGCCGCCCCTTTCTCAACTCCATTGCCGAGCTAAGATTTTTTTTCTGCGCTTGGCCTCTCCCTCTTATTTGGCCGCCCTAGGCCCGGGCCTAGTCGACCTTATGGGTAGTCCGCCTCTGGCTAAAATGCACTTGCCGCGGTCAGTCCACGGATGGGTGACTGTTCGTTACACATCGAGGCTCACGTGCCTCGCAGAGCATGTTAAGTCGTCGGTCCCGGGTGTCATACGATTACCTATGACAGGCGTTACGGGTAGTCAGAAGCCCGAAAGTCTCACAACCAGTCTAACCTATATCAGCATTGCCCAGGATATCGGGTTGCAGAGGTCTGATGGCAGTCGTTCCGTGACAAATTCCGGTATTTATCACGGAATCGCGGATCCCAACATAATTAGGAAAAAGCTAGGAGAAAGAGGTAGTTTCGTTGGTTTCGTGGACAAAGAAATAAAAGCGTATGGATATTTTGCTAATTTTCTTGAGTATGTTTTAGTCGGATTTCAGTTTAATGATATGCGGTGGTTTTTAAGGGAAATCAAAGCCCTTTTCTCCCTGCATTAGTTTAGTTTTCTAGCAATAAAAGAAGTTTAAAAACGAATTCGTCAGAGAGTTTCATATTTTTGTATTATAACTTTCGTGAGACACATTCATATTTATGATTAGTTACGGTTTACTCACGTGCACTTTTCGGGATTGCCCGACTAGTTTCGGACCAAAACAAAGCCCTTAATCATGAGCTGATCACGCGGCGAGGTCGCGAGTTTCATATTGTGTAAAGAAATAAACTTGCACTCTCTTTTCAATATTCTGTTATCTTTAAACTAACCGCGTAAGGCCGTTGCTGGCCAAGACACGATACGACAAAATGTAGTAACGACTCCGAGTGTCATACTTTTCTATGAACCGTTTACTTGACATTAGTAGTGTAATGTCGTAAGCCGTGAAAAAACTGCCTAAGGGCCTGTCCACATCTCCACGTCACAACGTCGTCAACGTGGAACGGTGCGGTAACGCGGCACGGTACGTTGACATAACGTGCAATTACGGTACATACCGTATCGTAAAAATGCACGTCAGGATCATTGTTAGATTTGTCGTTGACCATGTGAATCATGAATTTTAATAAGAGAAATAGTAAGGTATGGTTTTAAAGCATCGGAACACATAGACTGCGACTAACTCGCGGGGGTGGAGAACGCGGGCGGAGCGCATAATTATGACGTGTTCCCTTGCGGCTAGAGGCGGAACGTGTTACGATACGGTACCGTAAATTTGCACGTTACGTCAACGCACCGTGCCGCGTTACCGCACCGTTCCACGTTGACGACGTCGTGAGGTGAAGATGTGGACAGGCCCTAATAGACTATCTACTGTCTTTGGGGGTCTCGAATTGGTGATCGCAATGTGTTGTAATTTACGGCACCAAACAGAAGAGAGCCTGGTACTATACGGCACTTACAAGGTTAGCCGGAAAGGGGGTACTAAGCGGCGAGAAATTTAAAGCAGAATTTAAAGTACTATTTGCAGCAAGTTTGAAGTACTTTTTTTTCTTTTTGGTTTGTAGTTTATTTCAATATTAAACGCATTATTTATTTACTCATTTTAAGAACGTGTGAAAAAGAAAGTGTTTCGCAAAAAAAAAAGATTTACCTATCTATTTAAAATTACCTCCGTCCGTCTGGCAATGCAAGGACTGGTACTAGCTGAAAACCAGCGTTGGGTGTGTGACGCCCAGATGCTGAGTTGTTGATCCTTTCGGCATAGGCATGCTCGACAGCATATTATTATGTAGGTTTTTTTTCTGTTTTCTTTTTTACGCTGTCGATGTGTCATGGGCTGTGTTTTTTTTTTCTTTTTTATCTGTACAAAAATTAAATTAAACGAAAACCACAATCAAAATTCAATTTAAATAATGACATTCTAAAAGGACTGTCAAAACGCAACGATTGAAAAAGTCAGTTTCGCCGATATAAAATATTTAAAAATAGCAAATTGCTCTTTTACCAAGAAAAAGTCGAGCAGCTACAGCGAATGGTGGCAGAATAGCCCCACAGTACGTTATCCGTGTGAAGGAGCGTGCGCATCGGCCCTAATTATATAATATTTGTCCGACGTTGTGAAATCATCAAGTGACAGTAAAGACGCCACATCTAACATTACCGTGGCAACGTAGACGTTGCTAAGCAGCAACGTCTAAGATGTAAATGCAACCTTCCGATTCGTTCTCCAATATTTGCCCGCACACCCTATTGGCCGAAAATTTGCAGCAGTGTCAACGTGTCAACACAATCATCCGACTTATTTACCTATGACATTTCAGTTTTTGTATTTCTATTTTAATGTTTTTGTGAATATTTTTAGTATTTAGGCATAAGCGCATATTTAATGTTAAGTGGCAATAGCGATGCGGAAATAAGTGCCAGTCAACCTTCCACGTCGCTGGATATCTTGGTCAGATGTCCCCATTGTCCCCAAGTGCGCTTTTTTAAAGGTAAGCGGGGTTTGAACGTGCATTTTGGCAAGGTCCACAAACCCCAAAATGCACCCTCCAACCCCACCACCACACCAATCACACCTTCACTAACACCAAATGTGTCCCCGTTTTGGCAAACTTTATCAGAATTAAAAAAATCTGTTCCGGTTTTGAAGCGAGTTCCCCGCGGCGCTAGACCTGCCGTCGCACAATATTTAGCGGGATGTGTCCGCCTTGCCGCCCGGGAGAACTCGCAGCGCGCTTGGGAACAATTACTCACCTTCCCTTATAGAATTCTACATGTTCAAAAGAATTTGGCAAACAAAAAAACGTTAACAGCCCAAATTAAAGACAATTGCAACATTTCGGTCCAAAATTTCGACTCAAAATTACCAGCACAGATCCACACCTCATCAAGAGGTATATGTCAACATGTAGAATCCAAATTAAGTGAAGGTGATATTAGGGGTGCTGCCAGGATACTTTTCAGCAGTGATGTGGTCGCACCATACTCTCCAGATACACTCGCAGCCCTGGAGAGCAAACATCCTGCTCCAGCAGATGACCTTTCTTTTCCCGATTCACCTGATTCGGATTCTAACACCCTCCTAATTACAGCTCGGCAGTTGGTCACAGCCGTATCCTCCTTCCGAAGCGGCTCCGCTGGCGGTCTCGACGGCTTGACTCCGCAACACCTCAAAGACCTCACATGCTCTAGCGCCGGGCAAGCTGGTGAGACGCTTCTGAAGGAGCTTACGGCTCTGACCAACTTAATGCTCTCCGGCAATGTGCACGAAGCCGTCATAGATATTTTGTACGGGGCTAACTTGTGTGCCCTGCGCAAAAAGGATGGCGGCATTCGTCCCATTGCCGTAGGAAGTACCTACCGTCGTATGGCAGCCAAAATATGTTGTAAATACTATAATGACACCGTTTCAAAATTATTCCAGCCCCTGCAGTTAGGCTTTGGTTCGAAAGGGGGCTGTGAGGCTGCCGTACACGCCCTGTCAACCTATTTAAATTGTGGGAAAGGTGAGGTCATCCTGAAGGTTGACATCAAAAACGCATTTAATTCTGTAAATAGAGACACCTTGTTGGCAGAAGCTAAAAAAGAAGTACCCAAAATTTACAGTTTTCTTTGGCAGTGCTATAGATATCCATCAAAATTAATCTATAAGGACAACATGTTAGAATCTGCAGTTGGCTGTCAACAAGGTGACCCTCTCGGGCCAGTGATTTTCAGTTTGGCTATTCACCCAATTATTCGACAACTAAATTCCAAATTGAACGTGTGGTATTTAGATGATGGAACACTAGGAGGTGATATGGATACCGTTTTAAAAGATCTTCAATTTTTAAAAGAGAAGTTCCATGCCATAGGTTTGGAACTCAATCCTTCAAAATGTGAATTGTACATATCCGACGCCATAGATAGAGAATCCACACACCAAAAGTTTAGCACAATAGCCCCACAAATAAAAATTACCGAAAAAACATCTCTACGCCTCCTAGGTTCCCCTATTTTAGAAGATTCTTTTTCATCTTTTATAGAGGAAAAAATACAAAATTTCAGTGACATTTCGGAAAGACTTTTCAAAATTAACATGCATTCGGCTATGACTATTATTCGTTACTGCTGTTTCGGTCCTAAATTTACTTATATTCTTCGCGCTACTCATTTATGGAAGCACACTCAACTATTGGAAAAAATTGATAAAATTATACGTAATACTCTTACCTCTATTCTAAATGTGGCTTTGGACGACCGAGCTTGGGAACAAGCTACGCTCCCCATCCGTTTTGGGGGCCTCGGCGTCCGCAAAATTACCAGTATAAGTCTACCGGCATTCCTATCCTCGGTTCACAGTACTGAAAAATTAACCAGGAATATCTTAGCCAACTCACTGGTTGATTTTGAGGTAACGTGCTTGACCGAGGCTTTGAATGCTTGGAAAATCGCTTGCCCGAATACGGATCCGCCCGTCAACCCGTTTTCCCAGAGACAGTGGGATGGGCCGCTCTGCGTTGTGATACGGAATAAACTTATAAATACGTCAATCACAACCGCTGAGCGTGCTCGCCTGCTGGCTGTGGGTGAATGGGAGTCGGGCCTATGGCTTCAGGCACTTCCGTCGCCCAACATAGGTACTATGTTGGACGACACTACTTTCCGGATCGCTACATGCCTTCGTTTGGGTGCTCCATGCGGTGCTCCGCATCGCTGCCACTGCGGTGAAGCCGTCGACAGCCTCGGACACCACGGCTTGTCTTGCAGCAGGAGTGCAGGTCGTATAGCACGGCACGCCAACTTAAATGATATTATCCGTCGTGCTCTTGTCACCGCCGGCGTTCCAGCTGTATTAGAACCCAATGGCTTGGCACGTGACGATGGTAAGAGACCAGATGGCATGTCATTGGTACCATGGAAGATGGGTAGGCCTCTGGTATGGGACGCAACGTGCGTCGATACCCTTGCACCATCCCACCTTCCTAGCTCGGCAGGCTGTGCTGGCGCTGCTGCTGCAGCTGCGGAGGCCCTCAAGCGGCGAAAATATAATAACTTCATCAGTAATTATATTTTCGAGCCGTTTGGGGTCGAAACACTCGGGTCGTGGGGTCCGAGTGCCCGACTTCTATTTAGAGAGGTTGCAAGGCGGCTGGTCGACGCTTCCCGTGACCCGAAGGCTGGCCTCTACTTTGGCCAAAGGATTAGCATTGCCATACAACGTGGCAATGCTGCCAGCCTTCTGGGCACGTTACCAGTGGACAGCGATGCGGAGGAATATTTCGATGCCATATTTTAGTTTATAGTTTTATTAGGATATATTTTTCGTTATTTGTATATTTTTGTTTGCAATTATGTAAATGTGTGTAAATAACTGTGTGAAAGTGTTCTAAAAGGGAAACCTAAAAATATTAAAATTTAAATAAAAACAAAACGACAACCCTGTTTAAGTTACGAATTCAGAAAATGGAGCTACTAATCCGTGAACCCAAATATCACCTAAAATGTAAACACAGCTTATGATACGGTTGGTTTAACATATTTTTATGAAATATTTGAACAGCTATTTCTCTAAAACTATTGACATTTGGGAAAAGTTGTAGAACAAAAGTTATGAATTATTCCGACTTCTAACTAAAATTCTAGGTAGCAATAAAATCTACCTACGACTGTAAATAATGTTATCTATAAAACATGATACGTTTCTAATAATAATAATTAAACTAGGTCGGATACAACATTGCTTAGACAATAACAATAACAAGCATGTCTTAAGACATACTGATTATGAGAAAACGATTACACTACCAAATTGGTAATTTGATACATAGTACAACTGAAAATGCAAAATAACATAAAATGACATCACGCCTGTATACCCTAAAGGGTAGGGCAGAGGTGTATAGCACACACTTATTGCGCCGTTATGTTTAAGTCCCGGGTAATAGGGGGCGAGCGTATTGCCATCAACAGGGTACAAATCCAGACTCCGGGCTACTACTAAGAAATTCCACGTGGAAAAACCCAATAACATTTGCCTGACCTGGAGCTCTTTCCCAGGACCTCACGCTTAGCAGACATGCTTCCAACCACTAGAACAATAGAGCTCATTCACACGGGTTCCGTCATTGACGATTCGTCATAAAATACGATACGTCATGACGGATGGACGTTCACATTGCATACGGAATCGTATTTTATCAGGATTCGGCAAAATATCCGAATTGATGTTCACATTCGTTTCGTGATTTTAGTCTTGGATGAACTATCGAACACGACGGATCTATCACAAAAAAATCACGATTCGTATTTTTAGACGAACGTGTTTTTTAAAAGACGATACGTGATTTAAGACGTATCCGACATTTTCACGATCCGTGATGCGTGTGAACACGGGCATTTAAAAAGAACAGCCGCCGTCAAAAAAAAACGAATCGTGAAAAACGACGATTCGTCAAAAAAAACGAGTCGTCTTCGTGTGAATGAGCACTTAGGCAGTCAGCAGGCAGAATTAATTATTATCAATAACCACTTTCATGCAATGTTTCTGGATCGTGTGGGGACGGGCTAGAATATAAAACTTCCTCACCGCACGCTGGGAAATAGACGCGTGTTGTAAGATTCAACAAAACCCAGCACGCTTGGTGGTAGGATCTATACGGTCCACCTGGCTAGCTACCACCACAGTCTACCTATATCTTACTCCTTACAGTCGGTCAACGTAGAACATTGTCGCAGAGCAATCGTGCGGCGGGTTGCGGGGTGAAGGGGCGGAGGTTGTGTCCCAAGTAGCCGTACTGCATACTTGGGACATAACCTCCGGACCCAAATTAATTTTGACATTTCATAGGACCTGTCAAATGTATGTAGTAAGTAGGTACACTGTGCTACCACCCTCACATTAGAGTCCGGCGCCAAGCAGTTTGCTGTGTTCCGTCGTATGTATGAGAGAGCCAGATGGGTATTAGGAAATCTCTCTAAATCTCTGTTACTTGGATTCGTGTGCTCCATCCTAGAACCTGTCTGCGCTTACCATCAGGTACGACGAGGGTCAAGCGCGACCAAGACAAATAAGAAAAAAAACAGTGTGTAGGCGATGGATAGACAAAACTGTCTTGTTCACGTCAAGAGGGTGGGCAGTAGAGTGCTCCTGTCTGCTAACAACGACAAACTGCAATCACCAGTCTGCCTGCCAAGGGTGGCGATTACTTCAATTTAGATTTTGACCGTTAATTGACCATTTCGAGACCCATTTTCAACAGTATGCTGTTGCTGGCTTGTGTGATACCGGCTTCCCACGGTGCGTTATAGCGCGCACCGCGACGCACGAGCTCGCACCGACGCACCATGGGAAGAGACTCGTCTGTGGTAACACGGACGCGTGCGGAGCGGTGCGCCGTATCCACATCACACACCCTTATAATGTGGCTTCCCACGGTGCGTGATTTTACGGATGAGATCACGCACAGCGCCGGTGCGCGCTACCACGCACCGTGAGAAGCCAGCTTTACACGATCAGGATTCGAAATTATCAAGATAAATATGCCTGTGATAATTATCGCGATAATTGTCATGATAAAGAATAAACAACCGATCCTTATTAAACTGATACTACCTATCAACTTTTACGTTAGAAGGAAGTAAGTAGTTCTGAATGAGTATCATTTTCGTAATAAATTTTAATCCTCAATTAGTAGGTATTATTTTATATGTTCTTGCCCAAAATTTCTTGATGAAAAACAAAACATAAAACTTGAAAAAAAAATTACATCAAAAAACTACGCACTAAATAATTAAATAGACGAGTGGAATATCATCTTCCTACTCTTCAACTGCATCAACTGTACCCCAAGTGTGAGTTTTTTTACGTTACTACTGTAGTTGCGTCACGCCAAAAGTGTATGAAAATTTAGGCAGAGCCTCTAGCGGCGAATAGCGTGACTAAAAATTTGACTAAACTAAAAATTTGTTTGACATTTTTGGCGTGACTCAACTACAGTAGCAACGTAAAAAACTCACTTTTGGGGTACTGGATGAGGGAAAATCCAACTTAAATCTGATTTATATTTGTCCAATGTCCAGCTATAATTATTATTTAACAAAGATAATAATTACCGATGATAAGTATCGCTTCGAACCCAGGATAGGATTTTGCATGAAATAACGGAACTGTGATTCTAAGATCTGTATCTATGCCGCTATGGTTTATTAATTAATTATTAGTTAATAATACTGTTATTAATCAAAATAGTGATCTAGATCTATGCATTATAATGCATTATAATAATTTGTTCTCAAAGTTTACATTACATACTCGTATAACCAGAACTGGAAGTGAACAACGATAACTTCGATTTTTGGTTCTGGCTGACTTAGTTCTGTTTACTGTGAACATTGCCATTCGCATGTACCGCCTGGGGCACCCTTATGACTGATTAACCTACAAACCTGTCCATCACTAGAACAGTAGTCATGGCAAGGGAAATCTGCCCAAGTACCAACATTTTTATACAAGGTTTGTTAGAAAGGGGTATTTATCCTCGGGCCACTTAAAGTATTACTGTTTAGAAAGTGTTAAAATATTAGGATTTTTTATTACCATGCAAAATTATTTTTATTATAGTTTTTCAAAAATAATCTTCATCCCTGCTTTAGTTACGAATTCAGAAAATCCTAATCCTGACTAATATTATAAATGCGAAAGTAAGTTTGTTTGTTTTTTACCTTTTCACACCTAAACCACTGAACCGGTCACCCTGAAAGGAGATGTTTCAGAAATGTATGGAGCCTGGGCTAGCACCATGTACACTATATGTAAATGTTAAAATTAAAATTAAAGTAACCGTTTTTAATGTTAACTTTTTATAATTTTACTTCGTTTAATTGTACATTAAAGTTATCTTGGTCAAGGAGAGCAACACAACACATGAAAATATGGCGGATCGAAATTATGTGAAATGTCATTTTGACAACTGTTGACATGTCAATGACCCCATAGTGTTTATTTCTTGTCTTCTTACTTATCGTGTACGTTGTTTATAGACGAAAATACTTGGATTACGATAAAAATTACAATAAAATAGAACTACAGGTGTTGTACACGAAACCTAGAACTGTCAAAGTTGTCAAACTTATGTCAATGTCAAACAAAACTGTCATGGCTACCAGAAAAAAAGGGTTAACATATTAAAAAACGTCACCAAATAATAATTCCAGTACAATTGTACTCTTCTTCAAATCATTTTTTTTGTATTTTTATGGAAATCTCCTATTTTTTTGCTATTTTTCTATGCAAGGTTAGTCAGAAAGGGGGTACTAATCCGAAAGGATGTTAAAGTACACATGAATAACTTTTGTTCTACAACTTTTCCCAAAACTCAATAGTTTAAGAGAAACAGTTGTTCAAAAATCTCAAAAAAAACTCTAAAATCTATCTGTCCCCAGTTATGATCAGCTGTGTTTACATTTTAGGTCATATTTGGGGTCATGAATTAGAAGCACCATTTTCTGAATTTGTAACTAAAGCAGGGATGAAGAATTTTTGAAAAAACTGAAATAAAAATCATTTTATTTGGAAAAAAAATATATCGAATTTTGAAATTTTAACACTTGCTTTCAAACAGTCATCAGCGATACTATAAGTGGGCTTCGGATTAGTACCCCCTTTCCGACTAACCTTGTATACCGAACATAGTGGTAGCCCAAAATCAAACATCTCCTTTTGCATATTTATACATTGTCAGGTGTACAGAAACGGACATAGGGTACCTTTCATCCCGAAAAAAAGTACTGTTCCCGAGGAAAACAACAATTATGATAATAGATGGTGCCACGTGGTAGAAGCATGTAGTTATGAAAATAAAAATGCATGAATAATATTGTACACCCAAGGGTATGTTTCAGCAAAAAATTATGTATAACAAGTATAACATCTGTATTTACCTGTGACAAACAATAAATGAATTGAATTGAATTAACGTGTCTTTCGAATCATGATTGAGTTATTATTATAGAAGCTTAAGTAGTGTGTTAAGAGTGTTTTTTAATTATAAATTAACGCGAGCAAAGCCGCGGGCAAAAGCTAGTGACACCATAATTATGACCTAAAATAAAACAGCTGATCATGGCTGAGGATAGATAGATTTTAGCGATTTTTATAAAATCTGTAAACAGGTATTTCTCTTAAACTATTGACTTTTAGGGAAAGTTGTAGAAAAAACTTATTTATTATTATGGGTACTTTTACACTTCCGGATTACTACCCTCTTTCTAACTAACCTTTCAAAAATAAACTGACGATGAAAATAATTAAATAAATATTTTTGTTTTCCGTAATGAAAAGTGCCTACGTGTTACCCAGGATGGACTGGAGATGGTGCTTATAGCACACATACATCGTAACTTATCAGTATAGATTGCCAAAATTAGGTACGGCAATATTGGTATTTTTCTAAGATAACTCGTATTCTATGACAAGGCAAGATGTACGTCACTTGGGCCATAATTGATCATTCATCAACCATTTTTTTTTTAAATAAAATAAACAAAATTTTACATTTTAGTTTAAGTTAATACATTTTTATTCAATTTTGTCTAGAGCTAAAAGTTTTTTATCATTACATCGCAAGAAACTATTTAGTTTTATTAGTTTTCCTATATTCAAACAAGGTTTTACGTATTTCATCATCATATGAATAATAACAAAAATAGGTAAATATCCATACCCATTAGAAAATGTGATTGTTAACTCTCGTGATAAATTTTATCAATGCTCTTATGAAACACATTAATAATAATTTTAAGTCAGTTTGTCTAAAAACAAATATTTATATTCTTTTGCGAAATTTAACAAAATTAACATAATTATCTCAGGATACTGATAATTAAGTCAGTACGAATATTTAATAACGTTATCTTACTCAATTTCGAGCATATACAATGCGGAAGGTAGTTCTGTTTACACCACAAAATAACAGGAAGAAAAACGAAGCTTTTCCAACGAAATCAACAATAAAATCAGTCACACCTACCTATCTTCCAAACTAGGTACAATTTGTTTGTAGTAATTGTAGCCAATAAAGATTGATATTTAAATCAAATTTTAAACATAATAGGTTTAGTGGTCGAAACAAAACAAAAAACTCAAGCAATATATTACAAAAAAAACCATAAAGCGAACATACATAAAAGTAAAGCTCGCTTTTCTCATTCTCAAATTGTTATCGGGGTGGATGATACATAACTTTGACTTCAAGCACATGCTCTTAAATATTATTCGTAATTAAAGTAGGCTCACTAATCAATTGATCCGTGATTAATCCGTGCCTCGGAGAGCACTTAAAGCATTCGGCCCCGGGTGTTACACGAATGTTTATGACAGTCGTTACCGGTAGTCAGAATCCCGAAAGTCTTCGGATGTCGGGATTGCCCAGTAACTGGGTTGCGGAAGACGGCAGTCGCTCCATGTAAAATTCTGGTATTCAGCATCTGATTTGACTGAAAGATGACCACAAAATAATTGGGAAAAGGCTAGGCAGAACACTAATCGATTCGTTCGCCCTTCACTTTTAGGAGTGAATGTTTCCGGGTTGACGTGATAATGATAATGTTACAATAATTTTAAACTTATATTGGATAATTCGTAGCATCAACATTCAAAGGAACTCAACGTCTTCTCAGTTTCAAAATATCGTACATGTAAACAAAACATAAAAAGAACTCAAGCAATACATTACAAAAAAAAACCATAAAGCGAACATACATAAAAGTAAAGCTCGCTTTTCTCATTCTCAGATTGTTACCGGCGTGGGCGATACATAACTTTAACTTCCGAAGCACACGCTCTGAAATATTTATTCCTGAAACGTAAAGATCGGGTGGGGGGAGTGGTGGGGGGCGGTTTATCCCGCGGTTTCCTTCCCGCCGTGTTTTACTTCGAGAATGGGAAGTCGCCGCCGCCGGGTCGATATCGCCAAAGATTAGGTTAGATGCGATTTTAATTTCAACGAGTTTAGCTGTTATGTATGTGATAGTCTTTAGGCTTTGTGTCAAGCGTTCTGTGCTGATACAGCCTTTCCACTTGCCACGCCTTAGGGGTCGTCCATTAATCACGTGATGTTTTTAGCAACTTTTTAACCCCCCTTTCCCCCCTGGTGATACATGGTGAGGTTTTAGACTAACCCCCCCCCCACCCCCTACCCAAAATCACGTGTATTTTTTAGTACTAAGTATCTTATAAATGTTCTGAATATTATCTTTAAATACAGGTAATAATCGAATTTAATTCTGGAAAATTAAACACTGATAAAAAGGTCCAGACAGACATTAAGGTTGCAGGTCAACGAAAAAATGAATACCTACACGTGATATCTCACTACAAACCCCCTCCCCCTTGTGATATGTCATGATTTTTTCCTAACACCCTCCCCCCCTTTTCGAGCCTCACGTAATTAATGGACAATCCCTGACTGCCTGGTCATTTTGGATTCAAGCATTCATTACTCGGCATAATATAGAAAAAGTTCTCCTCCTAATATTGCATAGCAACTGCAGGCCTAATTTAGTGATCAAATGATAATGACCCTAAAACCTCAACACCACTTTAATATCCTTTGACTTGATTAACAACTTACAACCACGTGTCTAACTACTCCATATGACAATCAGGTGCTGGGCATAAGCTAAAAGGGCGGTAAATGCCCATGGCATAATTTTGATTATACATTTTGGTAGTCATTTCGAAAATATAGTATTGAAGGATTTAGGGAGTAGTCTCTACACAGGAACTATTAACAAAAGAACCTCCACGAGTGACGATATTTAAGTACTTCTGGCGCACCCTAAGATGACCAGCCCTGCTACTAACTTTGCTGTCTGGCCAATCTTTTCACCACGGCAAGAGCCATCCTTGAATAGCTCGTGTCGACCGGCGATCTGTCTTAGAGACTAATATAATTTAAATGACAAAAGTATTTTCACAACACACAGCAGTAGGTAAGTCCCAAGTAACTCATAACAAACTTTTCTATACAAAACCATATCTCAGTCAAATTTTAACCTACGTGCACGTCTTCAGGCACAATCATCGCGCAAATAATCTGTGGTAGTTCCCCGACCTCCAGTGGGGGGCTCCCCCACCGTTCGATTGTCTGCGGAGGCTGCCCGCCGGTGCCATCTGATGTGCCGAGAGCACTCCAGATCTGCATAGATCGTTGCCTTCGTTTTTTCCCTATCGAAAAATCAATACTCACAGTTTCATAAAGTCGGAGACACTCCTTGATTTTATTACAGGTTAATTCTTGCGAGATTCTTTCAAGAACTTTGATTTTTGTTCAATTTTTTTTTAGGAAATTAATTATTTTTTTCAATAAATAATTAATTGGTTTTAACTGGTTTTATAAATAATAGGTTTCTTAAGTTGTAGTTCACCGTTTTTTCAGGAACCCTCATATTAACAAAAGCTGTAACAATAAGACAAGCCCATCTTACAATTGTATATGTAGGTCATCGAGCCGTAGGTTGCAAACGACTACGGTACATAATGTGAAGTGCCTCATCCCAAATCCATACCGAACTTTCCGCCGCTACCACCCTCAAGGGGAAAGAGGCTCAAACACCATGCAATAAAGCCTTCGAATCCGGCAAAACAAATACAACGAACATTCCAATGCTAGATATCACTCGCTCCGCCCACACAGTTGGCATTACGACTGTACGCGCTCCCATTGGTCGCCGCGAAGCCTTCTCCATTTCGAATTGGTTATTTTTTTTCTACAATTGAAATTGGAATTGTCCATTTGTTCTGTACGAGTGCGGTGCGCATGCGTTTCGGGGAGGCGTCTACGTCACGTAGACGTAGATACGTTTCGAGGGCTACGAATGTTTTATTGGATTCCACTCTCTGTTCCCATTCGCATTTCGGATTCAGATGTGGATTTGCTCTCGAATTGCGTTCAGTGCGCAGTCGTGGCTCTTCGTATAGCTTTTTATTTGTTTAGAAGTACTTAATGTGTTTTTACTTTATAAGATGTTAGATTGTTGTGATCGTATATTTGATGAGACGAAGTCAAGATTGTGGAAAGAAATACTGAGTAAAACTAAGTTTTGACTTATTGAAAAAGCTTGTATAATACATGTGTAAGGTATCTAATAATATGGAAATCACGTGAAATGTTTGATTACATACACAGAACTTACTAAAAAAATGCAATGTAGGTAGTTAAGCAAAGTTCAAAACATAAATACAAGTAATTGGATAATGGATATATCCTAGCAAACAACTTTGATTCCCAACAAAGCATCGTTCAAACGATTTAAAACCGCGTGAAGCCACTAAAAGCATTCCGTGAGAATTTCATCAAAACACGATACAACATCGTATGCAATAATGCGCCCACAACTCTCCCCGAACTTCTAGAGACCCTAAAACCGTAGAGTGACACCTTAGTACTAGGTTTTACAGTTCAGAATGTGGCGGCATGTTCGAGCGACAAGTGTAACACGGCGTTGGCATCCGCAGCTAGCTCTGTCCGGAACAATTTCATTTGCGACTGGGCGAGGATAGCGCTGTAATTACAACAACAATCGATAGAGGCGCCACCGTCTGCCGCACGTTTAATCTCGCCAGAATCAAAGGACCGTCGCCTCACACCCACCCTTGCACCGAAAACAAACGTACGACATCACATACCTCGCTCTCACCGCTTTGTGCGACATTCATTGCGTATTTCCTTCTACTAGAGATTCCATCCCCTGAAAATGAACCGCAATGTTTGATGTGAAACAGGTAGAAATTGTTCGAAACTCGCTGCGTGGTACATACTTTGTCTCCAAGCCTATATCTGCAAAGGTATGTTTAGATGTCCCCGGACCAGATAGTTGCATTTCCAGTCTGCTATATATAACTATTTCTAGAGTTTTATTAAAGCACAACATTGTTGCTATTTGACACAGACAACACCTGCATAGCTGGGCAACTACTGTTTTTGTCGTATCGTCTCGGATGGTTCTTGATTAGTAATGCATTACTACGTCCTGTTCTCCGAGGCGCCAATATGATGAATGTCTTTCAAAAGCTCGTTTTCAATCTTTTATCGACAGAATCTCATAAGAATGTTTTATTTTATACCGAGATGTGCTGTCTGTGTGAAACAAATTAAAATAACTCAATCGTCTATGTACTTTTTCTAAATGAACGTAACGTAAGAATGTTACAGAATTTGACTGAAACCTATCTACTTATCTGCAAAACCACGTAACGAATGCCAAAATGTGTCCCAATTCGTGTAAACCGTACTGTTTATAACAACAGCTCCAAATTATAATTAAGGTATCGATTTAAAACGGCATCGATACAGCAAGCTCTATCCAATTAAACGTGCATGGATGCGTGTAGTACTTAAATATCGATTGTCAATAATTTGTATGCGCGCAGCATCGGCTGCGGTGTTCCAGACTTAGCTCATTGTTTTGCTAAAATTATTGCCTGCACCATTAGTGAGACATACAACATTTATACATTATGTTCTATTAAACTGGTTTTGGATCATTTAAACTTTGATCAAATTACGAGTTTCCTGGAAGACTTCTGTGCTAATTTTATTTCTTCCTGACTAAATTCCAAATTCATCATTCTAACATCATTTCAAAAGTCTTGTCTCTAAATATAGATTGCTTGGATGTATAAAGGTCAAAAGTTTTTTTCTCCTTCTCTGAAATAAATCATTCTAGAAAGCACTGAGCGTCCTACGCTTCATGCTATCAAAACGACAGAAATATTTTTAATCTACACGCCCACATATTTTGTTTGACTTCCTCCCTGGAAATGTTACTTAAACTTTCTACATCTAAAGTTTTTATGAACAAATAAGTCCCAATTAATTATTAGATAATGAACAAATCTATTGAAATACTACAAGTTCTAGGCATCTGGCACAAAGCTTTTCAAAAAGCCCAAATTAATCCCAACAAAATGGATACCGCAATAACATATCCTTGAATATTGTAATAAATGCAAGGCTATTTATTTCCCACGTAAGCGGTAGGTAGCGGTATGTATGAGCCAGTGCCGCCGGTACCGCCGAGTTGGAACAGTGCAACACATATAAAGCAGCCTCCACGAAGCGCTAGCACTCGAAATCCTACAGATTTAGTACGTAACTCTGCAAAATCCGAGGCTAGGGATAAATTATATTTTAGATTATACCGTGTATTTTTAGTGGTAAGAAAAGTTTGAGGGTTTTAAGGCATGCTCGTTATAAAAGAAGCTTTTGTTAAGATTTTTGAAAACAGGACGAAAAATCGTACAAATTCGTCAAGGTAACATTGAGAAGATGCAAAAATAATGTTCTTCTTTTTCCAACAGTCATAGGCAAAATATGTATTTTATAATTAGTTTAATGACTCCTGAAAGCTTTTCTAGCAATTAAACACCAGATTTGAGATCCTTAATAGAGCTATATCCTTCTTTGAGTCACTTGACAAAAGTATAAACCTACAATTTTGTAGGTTGTTAATCCCTCCTAGCTTTGCTCGATTTACCTAGTCTTCATATGCGGACCAAGTTGCTGTAGCATATTATGTCGCGTTAAAACGCAAATGAAGAAGAGTTACTCAGTAGAGAGTAATAGATTCTTGATAAATGGTGATATAATCCTTGTAACATTAACACTGACCAGAATAATAGAGCTTTTGAAGGGACATTAAATTCCCACCCGTTTAATTACAACAACTTGTTAGTGTCAGACATAACAGTTTGACTTACTGTCTGAAGCAGAATGGTTTGGGTCATGTGAAATCATTAATCACAACAAGCTGTACAATGCTAAACTGCCTAAACTGACTATCGGATCAATGGTCCTCAAAACATCTCAAGGAATTTAAACCCAGTCAAGAAACAACAACTTCTATAATATAATATGTCTACTCGAGTAGGCAGGCGATATTGATACCAAACCGACTGTAAATAGATTGATAATGAAACGAGGTCAAGGGCTTCCGAACTCGCGAATCGATACTAAAGTTGTATAATCGATTCGATTACAACATGAGTGGTTGGCTACCGATGTACCGAATACCGAGTAACTTGAGAGCTCCTACGTTACGTTCTAGAGGCCACGCTACTTATAGAATAGGAAGCGAGTGTAGGTAATGGCGCAAAATAGTGACGCAGTATTATTGCAGGGGGCGGTGGAGACCCCACACTCCTGCCGCCGCGGCTCCAAGCTTCCACCCCAGAGCGACTGAAACGTCCACGAGAAAAATAAGATCCGTACTCCGTCCCGCTTATTCTTGGGAAAAAGCTTTTTGTGTATTTTTTAGGTATTCTTTAGGTTGATAGGTAGCTTCGTCTCTGTGTGAGTTAGTAAATAATGCTGTATGTACAAATGTCCGCTCTATGTGTTGTGAAATGATGTCGAGTACAGAAATTTTTTCTTCTTCTCTTTCAGACGTCGCGTTGGAGGGAAATAAGTTTATTATTTGTAAGGACCTTCTTGACGTCAGAGTTTCTTATTTTCTGTTATACTTGTGGTATATAGAATTACTTTCTTCAGCTCATTTTGATATTGATATCGGTCGAGTATTAAAGTAGTCACGTTACGTTTATCTGTAGATCAATAGCGTAACATTATGGACTAGCACAAATGATTATCATTGTTAAATTTTATTTCGCATTTTATAAAAATAACCACTAAGGGCCTTTTTACTGTGACGCGGGCTCGTGCCCGCATGCGTGTGTCACCCGCACCCGTGACGCCTGAATTTCACCTTTTCATACATGTATTTATTGTGATGCGTGAAACACGCACGAAAAGGTGAACTGCGAGCGCCACGCATGCGGGTGACGCACGCACGTGGGCACGAACCCGCATGACAGTAAAAGGCCCTAATCGCGGGGCTCGTAGCCACGCACGGCACGGTTAAGCTGCGCTCGCGCGGAAAGTGCGAGGATGGGTGACCATTCGTTACACGTCGAGACCCCTCCGTGCCTCCAAGAGCACGTTAAACCGTCGATCCTGGGTGTTAAACAAATACCTATGACGGTCATTACGATTATTCAGAAGCCTGAAAGTCTGACAGCCGGTCTGGCTTTAGGATATCAGGATTGCCCAGTAACTGGGTTACGGGGGTTTGTTGGCAGTCGCTCCGTGTAAAATACTGGTATTCAACCGCATCTGGTTAGACTGGAGGCTAACCCCAACATTGTTGGGAAGAGGCTAGGCAGATGATGATAAAAATAACCAATAAGTGATAACTCCATCACCTACCTGCCGTATACCTGCGTCCACAGGTGGACATGCTACCACCGTTACAAAAAACAGACAGAGAGGAATATTTCCTTTAACACCACACTTGGCATACGAATAATTGTGATCACACGACGTGAGGTCGTCACCACATTTTGTAGTGTCGTGTCAAGAGCCGTAGGAAAATGTCCTTAGGATCTTCATAATAAACGCTGGCAATATTTTAATAACATAAAATCACGTCTTTATTCTCCAAAGGATTGGGCAGAGGTGAATAGTACACTCTCATTTCGCCATAATATTTAAGTGCAATATAAAAGGGGGTGAGCCTATTGCCATCAACCGGGCACAAATCTAGACCCCGGGCTGCTACTGAGAAACTCCACACGGAAAACCCAATAACACCTTGCTCGACCTGGGGATCGAAACCAGGACCTAACACTCAGCAGTCGCGCTTGCGACCACTAGACCGACGAGTCAGTCAATATTTTAATGTAGGGATTAAAATCTATCGGTATTTATATTTCTGAGTAGTTGCTACTCATAGCTATGATCCATGGTGACATGGCTTCTTTGTACTATTCGCCTTCATTCTTGCTAATAGATATACTTCGACTAATTTGAGTGGTGTAATTTTTAAACCCTCTAATCGCCGATTTCTATGATTTACCGAGCATTATTGGTTAAAATTAAGGGTCTTGTAGGTATCTTTACCAATAATATATGATATCCTATAGCTTTCCAAAGTAGTAGCTTCCCACACGTTAGTAGCACATAAGATTAGTTTACAAGTATATTTTGTATTGCCATATTTAGCAATAAAAAATGCCTCTATTGATTGATTGATCCGTTTTCGGTCATAGGTACCGGATATCAAACGGTTTCATGTATCGGTTAGAGTGTTCTGAAATTACACCGCTCATTAGTATTGTAGTTGTTTATCATACAGCGCAAGTTTATTGATCTTGATCATATCCTAAGTATTGCATAATCTTCTGCTCGTGAGCAATGCGTCACTAAGATTTTTAGGATCGAACGCATTGCGTTGGAAATGTCTCCGAGCAATACCATCGCACCTACCTGTTGATACCACATGGAGCTCTGCTCCGCAAGGGGCATAGTGTAGGTGCCACTATAGTCTGTGTTAAAGTTTAAGGTATTCCAAATTTTAAGTAACCGCTTATCTGTTAATATTTGCAAATGAAGATTGTTATTCTGCCTAGCCTTTTCCCAACTACGTTGGGTCAGCTTCTAGTCTTTTACACGGCGCGACTGCCATCAGACCTCCACACCACAACCCAGTTACTTCTTCTCTCGTGTCAGCACGAGCTATACGAAAATAGCTCATGCTCTGGTAAAAAGATTAGCCAGTCAGCAAGGTTGGTAGCGGGGCTGACTGCCCAGGGTGCGCCGAACGTACTTAAGTATCGTCACTCGTGGAGGCTCTTTTCATGCACCCCCAGTTACTGGGCAATGCCGATATCCTAAGGTTATACGTTAGGGCTTCTGACCACCTGTAACGATTGTCATAGGCATGCGTATGACACCCGGGACCGATGGTTTAACGTGCTCTCCGAGGCAAGGAGAGGTCTCGATGTAGCGAAAGGTCACCCATCCACGGACTGAACGCGGCAAGCGCAAATTAAGATTAAAAACGGTTATTCAAAAACAGTCAAATAAAAACATTGGTTAGCTGATTTTTCAGTCATTGTGTCAGCTGACGTTACCGCATTGCTCAGTAGTGCCACGGTAATGTTATCTAAAACATTACCGTGGTAGTGCCTACAGCTTTCCTACGTTGAGCATCGTAGGCGCTTATTAAATAATCGATTTTTTATGTAGGTATAGGTACTGTGACATTCCTAACTGTTTGTGTACCGAGTGTATACCGAACTCGAGGCGCGTAGGTATGACTCGCGTTCCGACCGTTTGTATGAAGATAGAATACTGTTAGTATAACATTACCGTGGTAGTGCCTACAAATTTCATACGTTGAGCATCGTAGGCCCTCTGTAGCAATCATTATGACTAATAAACGCTACTTATTAATATGTAGTATGTATTCACCTCATAGCAATGACCATTGGCGTGACAAAAAACTATAAACTTTTGTTAAATTTCGGTATTTAACGAGGTCAAATTAACGATACCACTTTGTCAACCCTTTTGGCGTATACCGTTACTTAACACATTTCATTTCGGTACTAATAAAGGTATTTTGAATTAGCCGCGCAGATCGGCAGCGCGGGGTGCGCGAGGTGAGACAGTGTCAACTACTATTTTCTGCCTTTAAAAAATTTACTGTATTTACCATAATCGGATATTTTATTAGATTAGATTGATACCGTTATTTAACCAATATATTTAAATTAATCATTATAATTAATTTGGTAGGTATCATTAAATTTCGATTGCGATACTGAATTTTTAGGATACGGGAATTTTCCGTAAACCGCTTTAAATGGATAACGTGATATCATATCGTTAAATAAAAATATAGTAATTTGTCGTTAATTCTGTTTCTACCCGTGACTGAATAATCAACCTATCATTTTATTCTTTCCCATAGCCAACCTGCACAAAACACCATGAAAAAACATGTAAAACGTCATGATAATGTCCATTAAAATGTAGCAGGCCAATGTCAAAAATGTACCTAAGTTTAAAAAATCTAATTCACAAACTTGACCTCTGTTTTGCTCCAGTCGCAAAAATAACATTGAATACAGAAATCTTCCTGAACACACAAAATTGACCTCACAGTTACAGCTTCATAATTTCAGGTACCTTTAAAAGTACCAATAACATGTACAGCGCCATCTCTTCAAAGTCAGTGAAAGCTTGTGGAAAATGAACCGCCTTCGGCCTAAACGCTTCAGTGCTTGGTGCTCCAGACGCTATTCAGATAATTTCTCAAAGAAAAATGTAGAGGGCACTCGAACAAAAAAATACACCCCACGTCCCTGAAGAGGTAAGGCAGAGATGTAGGAAGGGAATTGGTTTCCTTGTCATCAAGGACAGCCTATCACCAGTTATCAGTAAGACTGAGTTTACGTAATTTATCGAACTTATCGTACGAACAAGAATGATAAAGGCCATCTTTATAAGCTTTACTTTGAAATGCATGTTATACCTACGTCCTATTTACAATCTTTCCTTAAAATGAATGTACCTTCGTTCTATTTACAACAATTACAACATTACTACGCTGTTGGGTTTCCCTTCAAACGTTGTAGAATTCCGTCCAAAAATGACCAAAAAAGATAACATTTAATCTTTATTTACGTGAAAAAAAAAACAATTGAAAAGTTTGAGAAAAACGGTCAGAATTGTCATTTTTATAAATAGAAAGTCTAACTTAGGTTTTAAGGGTAGATATTATATGAGATGGGTTATGGGATTTGTGTGAACTTCACACGCAATAAGCATTAGCATTGTATTTTTAGTTAGGACCCAAAATCATCATTAGCATTAGCAACCTCCGGGGCATTAGATAATTTGTGCGTTTTCATGCCCCATAGGAGTGGGCGATACAAATCGTATATAGATACGTAATCTATATATCGGCACAATATCCAATACCTATATATCGGATGGCACTGAAACTATATATCAGGTATCCGCGTACCTATACCGAATAAAGCGCGACGAGTGACAGAACAAGACACTATACCGATATTGTATCGCATGATCTATGATGTTCGGTTCAAACTGATTCGGGTACAGTAGTACTGTAGTAGTACGGTGGTAGGTACCGTATCCTTGCGATGCGCGCGGGCGGGATTGATGTAGTTCCAATGATGTACATATTGTACCTGAATCAAACAAAACCGGAACCTAAATATCACAGTACCGATTTCGAGTTCCACACTGATTCAGCCAATATATAGATATTGAAATATATAGATGCGATATCCGATATTCTAAACCGATACATAGATACGATTTGATATAGTGTAAAAGCGATATTACCCATGCCTACCCCACATTATTAAATGATTACTTCGGGGAATCGATAACAGCAACGTATACGGAACATATAATTATGCTTCTTAATAATATAAGAATGCTTAATAATAAACGCTAATCATTTGTAAGTGACTAATTTATAGTACTCAAGTTATCAATGAACATATCATTTAAAGAACATTAATATTAATAAACCAGAATAGGCATCCTAGCAAAATATAATATCTATACAGCGATGTATTAATATATATTATGACATATTATAACATCAACCTAATCATTGCCCAGTACCAGGGTTGCGGAGGTCTGATGGCAGACGCTCCGTGTAAAATACTGGTATTCAGCCGCATCTGGGGGCCTACTCCCTAAGTCCGTCAACGAAGTTAGTCGCCCGTCCGAAAGTAGCCCGAAACGTAGGAGTGAACAAAACAAGGGTGAAGTTCAACTTTTGGGACGGACAAAAACACATCGGTAGTAGGGACAACTATCAAATCGTGTTGTCATTCATTCTTAGTTCGGGCCCCGAAATAATCGTATGTCCGTAGGTGATAGGGAGTAGGAAACGCTCGTAACTAAGGCCGAAACCACGGACTTCGTGGTTAAGGAGTAGACCCCCTGGTTAGACTGGAAGGTGACCCCAACATAGTTAAGAAAGGCAGAATAATTATAACATCTATCCAATATTATAAATATAATATCAGGTCATAACAATATAAATTCTAAGCCTACGACAACTTCTCCTTTTATGACCTTAGTCATAACCTGCCTTAAGGCCCGAAACGTTGGACGTCAATAAGAGACGAATTTAACCGTCGCGATGACTAAACGACCTATACCGCTCTCTTTCTAACATACCAGTGACCCCATATGAAAAAGAGACAAGAAATAATTTAAAATTTGGGCAGTAAATTCGTGGGGCAATGCACTCACTGACTGGTTGTGAGAGGACGAAAGTACGAATTTTTTTCAATAATAAGAGAAAGATTGTGCGGGCACGCATTGCAATGCGTTTAGTGTTCGGCTAATGTATGGGTCAAATGCGGGCGAAACTTTGCGAAACGATCATAACATAACAAAACTCTTGAAAGATGTGATTTTATAATAATTAATTCACCGCTAATTCACAGCTGAACTACAATAAATATCTAAATAAAATAAATAAATGAAATATTGAATTACACTTACAATAAAAATTAAGTGCTCTTCCTCTGTTCTACTAAACTATGCTGTGCCCGACAGGGTCCATAATATTGATCCCATAGTTTTAAGCCTAACACCTGTATTAAAATCATTATAGATTAAAGAAATTTAAATTGAAATACGTTTAATATCACAGAAAAGATTACATTAAAAAAAGCCCTTTCAAACAAACTTACCAATCTAAAAACATTATGAATTCTAATTCTATGTTAGAGCAACGCGGTACCTACTTCATAGATTCCTCAGTTATCTACAATCAAAAAATTATCATCGCTTGACATTATCACTAGTTTGATGAACAAGCGTCATCAAAACAAACGAAATAAAGTATTGAGTAAGGTCAACTCTCTCCCATGACAACGATAGTAATCTATTTACCAAATGACGCCATAGTCGTACCTGACATTTTTCAAACTTTCACTTGCCTGTTGCGTCACAGGCAATAAAACAGGTGAGACAAGTAAGGTCGATGATCTGGGCATCCAAGAAGGCAATGAATATTATCAGCGTATTATAAATTAAGGGTTCCGCATGAAGTAAGACTTTGAACGCAACGAAGTTATAGTGGACCTTGATCAATCAAGGATGGTTAACATTTCATGAATTGAACAGAGTCATCAGGGAAATACACGAAACTGCAAACTGTGACAAAAACAACAGAGGCAATATTCAATGTCAAAAGAGTTATAGCATCGAAAATGTTTTTGTCATTACCGCATCGCCCCTGTTTCAGATATGCAATAGTTATCCAATGAATCTTTAATATGGATTTCCTTAATATTGTACGGCAATGCGTTTCCCATCAATAAAATGTTGTCCGAACCCCATTATAGAGATAGCTTCCGTAATGTCGTATTTTTACTGATATAGCTACTTAAAGAAATATTTATTTAGTCAACGCACCGAAGAAAGTGATTTCGTAAAGCTGAGTTTCAACATCATAAATACACAACTGGTTTAATTTGTAATCTTCTTTATGTTTGACAAACACTACTTATAGCATTGAAAATTAGTTACCAATGAAAAATTATGTAAAGGATATAAATGTAGTAGCGGTTAAAAAAATGCCATCCCTTAACTTCGCAATTATGTGCTCAAAAATTATCAAGCGTTTTTTGTTATACGGATATCAGTGTCTTCTGATAAACTCTTGGTAAAAATAGATATACTTATTCAAAAGATTCCAAAAAATGGCCGGATCATGGAAAAATCAGGTATGTATATTGCAACTAATTCTGTGCAACAACCCACAATAGTGTATTGTAGCAACAGAAGTAAATTAACACAAGATCTTGACCAAACTAAGTAGTTTTAGAAAGAAATGTTTGATTTTAATATAAAGCATGTTGTCGTCCTACAACAGCCATTTTATTTAGTATGGAGTTTATTACCCGAACACAAATTCATGGTGTGAATGAAAAGTGGTGACGGAATTCTGAATTCGAAATTTACGGGTTACGGAAGTCAATCTGACTTCAAAGTCAGAATAAAATTAACTGTCGTTAATTTTGAGGCTTTTAAAGCACATAAGTCTTTTCAAGGGATGAACCTGACGTAAGCCAGGTTCTACAGCGAGATCACCAAGCATAGATCATTAGCCCAAGGGAACTCTTTAAATTTGTCACGTCGACTCGTTAGTCTAGTGTCGCAAAAACAGGGTTAATGAGTCTCTGGGTTAACACTGTCATCTATAAATTCTAAACAATAGTCGCCTCTTTGCGTAATTCATCAGGAGGTAAGGCTCCCTGTGATGAGTCTAAAAACTTTAATATAATTAAGTACACCTTAATAAAAAACTCTGACAAGAACTTAATATTAAAAAAAAGCTTTTTATTTAAAAAAAAAACACGTATAATAATAGTTGTGCTTGTACCAAAATTCTTGTAATATTGAATATTTTCTTTATCTGTCAGTCAATTGGGGCATAAACTAAAATTTGAAATCATATCTCGTTATATGGAGCAAGTTAAGTGGGTACAATAAAGCTGGTACAATAAAGTTCCCTAAATATAAACCCTTTTTCCTGCTCTTGCACGTTCGGCGGTTGAACCCACTCGGGGTGACATTGCTGGTGCCTGCCACCACTGCATTGTCGACAGTTTTGATACTTGAATGAAACTTTATCGGATATCTCACGAACATTTCACTTATAATAAAATTGTAACACACAGCAAACACCGAGCAGTACTTTCCATATACTAGACTTGAACTTTAACTCATTTTATGTAAAAAATATAAATCATTTTATTCGGAACAGTACTATAGTCTTGTGTAGCGTTTAGTGCCAACTGTATCTTAGTTTAGGTACTTTCTTTCTTCTTATTCTTTATTGTACACAAGAAAATTACAATTTAAAAGTACAATTTAGTGAAGTCATGTACAAAGGCGAGCTTAAATCAAAAATGAGTTTTCTACCAAAAAACCTTTAAGTGATAGAGAGAAATTAATGATATGGCTGAGGTCAAACTGCAGTGTAAAACTTTCAATCATTTTCCTCGATTTACTTTAAGCGAAATCGAGCTACCCTGAAACTAAAAACACACTTCTTCTTCTAATGCTTCTTCGGGATCATCCTCCTATTAAAGGTCCAGACTGCGTTAAATAAAAACTGCAATGATCAAGATTGTTTGCTCCCTCGTTCAATGTTCGGTGCACTTGCATTGGCGTATGGACGCACTGATGCACCAACTTGAATTTTTTTCGCGAGTTTTTAACTTTGTCCTTGAAATACGAGTTTAGATTACGGCGCGTATACTTTTTGGTTTAATGCATATACATTATTCTTACTTCAGTGCATGTATGTAAATTGGAATTTGGGTAACCTGTTTAAGTCGGAATAATAACCAGGGATTTTGTTTAAACATTACCTATGTATGTCGCTTCGATCAATATATTTGTTTTAATCGTGTGTCTTATCTATTGTAAAACTAGTTAAGATAAAGAATTAAAATTGGCAGAGTTCAACGGTAGCTCGATTACTTTAATGGATCCCACTTCTTTCTAATGTTCCTATTAGCGTCAAATTCTAAGCGTATGTCTTTGTTGATAGCATGATCTTACTTCTATGAATTTTACTACCGACTGGTATTTTAATAAACAAAGGTAAATATACATTCTTCTTTTTCTCCCTTGTCGGCACGAGCGTATAAAAGAATAAATTGCTCATGCTGTGGTGAAAAGATTAGTCAGTCAGCAAGACTTGTCGCTGGGCCGACTGTACAGGGCGTACCGGACGTACTTAAGTATCGTGGAGGTTCATTATATCACCAGGAAAAAAAAATACTATCCGAAAGATACGTCCAAAAATATATATACTTACAATATAATTGTGACATAACAAATCAGTAACTGTAAACACTAGGGTTTCTGTTTTCTCGACATATTATTTTTCTCGGGTCTCGAGAATTCTCGAGCCCGATTTCTCGGGTTTCTCGGGTCTTTCGAGAAATTTTTAAAAACCTTAAAAAATCAGCTTCCGCCCGTTTTCTGGAGTACTCTTGAACGTAGTTTATCTGTTCGAAAGCGCTGTTATTTCGATAAACTGACGCATTGCGATTCTGGACACCCCAGTCAGAAGATAATCCTAGTTCAAACTTCGGATAACTTATTTTTCCGGTGTCTGAGGTACTCCTAACCGTAGTTTATCTATTCTACCTCTGTTGGTTCGATAAACTGACACATTGCGTTTCTGGACACCCCAGTCAGAAGATAATCTTAGTTTAAACTTCAGGTAACTTATTTTTCGGTGTCTGAGGTACTCCTAACCGTAGTTTATCTATTCTGCCTCTGTTGGTTCGATAAACTGACACATTGCGTTTCTGGACACCCCAGACAAAAGATGATCTTAGTTCAAACTTCAGTTAACTTGACTGACCAATTTGGGGCATTAATCGGTTCCAGGATTTTATTTTGTCGTTTTATATCATATTATAACAAGAGTATTTAGAGTTTTATTATTAGTATTTTATTTTGGATAGCGAGTTTTGGACTCCCAGCGAAATGGACTCGAGTAGTTCATCGGAGTCTGATTTGGAAGAGCTGGAGGCTATTTCAAATATATCAGTACCAATAAAAAGGCATCGAAGAAATCCATCCGAAATGTTCACAGGTAAAGAGTTTAACATCTATACTAATATTATAAAGAGGTAGAATTTGTTTGTTTGTTTGTTTGTTTGTTTGTATGTAGGAGGTAATCTCCGAAATTACTCATCCGATTTCAAAAATTTTTTCACCAATAGGAAGCTACGTTATCCCTGAGTGCTATAGGCTATATTTTGGGATCAAAAAATTAGGGATCCGTAAATTAACGGGAGCGAAGCCGCGAGCAAAAGCTAGTGAGATATAATTTTAACAAGGGCACTATGATATATACCTTTGTGAAATAACCAACACTGCTCTAGATAGAACCCATTCATTTACATCACAAATAGGTACGTTAGCCTAGATTTTTTTTTTCAGATTTCAGATAAACTTTACCGTCCAATATCAAAAATTACAATTAAAATCCTACTTATTTTGTTTTAATAGTTTTATTGTGTTGTTGCTACGATTAAAAATAACAATGAGAAAATGTTGTGATTAAAATTTTATGAGTATGAAATGGTTCATTTTAAAATCATTGCATATACCACAGGAGATTTTCTTTTAAACTTGGGGCATAACTGCAAAAAGATGTAAAGTTTAAGGCGAGAAAAATATATTTAGCTGGGCTTTAAAAAGAGACCCCATCTAGTGGTCAATTTACAACCTTACTTATTGTTTGGATAGTTATCTAGTCATCAAACCCAACAATAGATGAACGCAGTTTATCTTACAGTTAATTTTATTGACGTTTTAAGTCACACTATAATAAGAGTACTTGGAGTTGTAGGTATATTATGCGTCTGTTCGCTTGCCTCGCTTACTCGTTCCTCGTAAGGAGAACGATCAGAAGCCATAATGCAAAGATTACGTAACTTGTAAGCCAATTATTATAGTAATAAAAGAAATTTTTTAATTTCTCGAGTTCTCGAGGCATTATTTCTCGTCTCGAAGTTGGCATGATTTCTCGACATTTCTCGACTCGAGAATTCTCGAGCAGAAACCCTAGTAAACACGTCTTCTAATGTATTCGTTTCGTCATCAATATAAATCACATTATGCCAGGTCAGGCATCCTAACCCAATTGAGTAGATACCGTCGACGCAAAAACGTTCGTAAAAAATACAAAAACGAAGCGCAGGCGCAGGGCAATGCACTTTTTCGTGGACTGTCGAGACGATCGTCGCGATGCAACGACCATACTCGTGAACTGAATGTCAATTTACACCGTCATCTCACAATGAAAGCTAAAAACTCTGTACCCTCATTAAACTAAGTACCTGAAACTTATTAAACGTATAAAAACACTTATTACGACACAATCATGAAAAACTCAAAAAGCACTTAGTTTTATGACCAATTAAGATTAAATATTTTTTTGTTTAATTTATGACAGTGATGTAGATAAATAGTTAATTATTGCGTAAATTAGCAATTTCTGAAAGCTGTTAGTGAGGCGAAAATGGAAATTGTGACATTGGTGACAAAAAATTGGAATAAGTCAATTAAGTTGAGATAATAAGGTCTGAAAATTAAAAGCCTTAATAGGTTATCTAAAGTAGTCTGTAAAAGTGTTTTAAACAACGATTGACCTAAATAAATGTTAATGATAATAGCTAAAGAGTAGGAAGGGGATAGTTAGTAGTAGAGCTCCTTGTGCTAGAGTTCGTCCGGAGATACGTTCTTAGACGACTTGTTTTGAGGCCGAAATACACTCTTTTTAAGCAAAAAATACTTGAGCATATAACATTTTGAAGTTCGTTTATTTATAATATCAATCAATACTAAATTCACCAAGCATTATAAAATATTACGAATCATCTATCCTTTCACACCTTGATCTGTGTCTACATACCTCCAGTTATCTTCATAAGTACTACAATAATCATCATCTGCAGCCTATATTTCTACATACATTCTACATCCGTCCTACGAACTGCACGCGAAGCATGTTTCTGTTCGCAAGCAACTGTAGACGCCTTCGGAAGCAGTTTGCTTGCAAGCTGCGTATATCTATCCAGTATCAATGGTGTCCGTGCACAAAGCGTTCTCTTATTTGCGAACAAGATAAAGACGCGTCCGCGAGCAGTAAACTAATTCACGTAATTTCACGACGCGCTGATCAAGTTGCAGTGATGCTGCAATTAACTTCACGCGAGCGTCGCGGTCGCCTGTTAAGAGAACACGTTAAGCGTAAAAGCGTTGTTTTGATCTAAACTTAACTGCAAATGAACTTTTTTAGTTAAGTGAATCTGGCCTCTGTTTGATAGCAGTACGTCAACTCATCGCAAATGCATCAACGGTGTTTGCAGCGGACACTGGAAGTATTCACAACCTGCTCGCGAACAGTTCGCGGTATATTTTCGAAGCGAATTCCATGCACGCTTCGCGTGCATGTAGCCGAATGTGGACACACCACTAAGCTTGTTTTTATTCTTTCGTCAGATTTTTGCAACAGTTTAATTAGATATGTATTAGGACTCTATTTCACCTGACACTTAATGTTGATAACTTTAAAGACTGAAGTAAAACGCGCCTTATCCATCGTTCAGTTACTAAAATTATCAAATGTCTTGAATATGCTCTATGTCAGTACCCGAAGTGTGAGTTTTTTTCGTTAACTACTGTAGTCGCGTCACGCCAAAAATGTATGAAAATTTAGGCAGCGTTCAACGGCGTTCAATTTAACGTGACGCGACTACAGTAGTTAACGAACAAAACTCACACTTGGGTACAGATTTCATTATTCTGGACTCTATCTCATAATCAGAGAATTATTTCCTTTGGACCTTTGTGAAGCCAACATCATGACTACTAAGGCCTGGTTTTCACAGGCCCAGTTTCTGACCACCCAGTAGTCAGCAACTGTACATTCTGCTGTCTATACAGTACTGTCACTTCCCGACGTGTTCTCACTACTAGGTCTGCATAGGAGACAGCAGTACACAGCTACTGGTGTTACTAGTTCTGGCCTGTTGTTTCTGACCCATCTAGTTGCGTTCGTATGGAGCGAGTGATGACCCAGTAGCTGTCCTTGGTGGAGTGGGGGAAGGTCAGTGGACAGTAGAAACAAAAGTTTTTTAAGTAGCTGACCGACAGCACCTCACCGCTGGCTCAACTTTGTTTTCACGGACCCAGTAGCTGTCGCCCCTTGTAAAATACTGTTATCCAGCCGCATCTGGTTTGACTAGAAGCTGACGCCAACATAGCTGGGAAAAGACTAGGCAGAACAAGTTAGCATTGTATTCCTATCATGAAGTACAAGGTAACCCTCACTGTTCAGAATACTATCTAAAATAAAAACCTATTTTTTATCATGGAACCTACCTTGTGACCTTTCTATTTACAATGTCTTTGCATACAATGCTATGCATAATTAAAAATAGAATATCATTATGCTCCCAACTTTTGCGCAACGGATTTTCCTGCTCCCAGGAACTAGAAGAAGTTTTATAAATACAGTACAGATAAAGGTCACAGATTGAAAAAAAAAAACCGTTATCACAAAAGACTATTGTCAAAAAGACAGACGTTGATCCCGAACTGATAATGCGGATCTATTTTCGGTTAGCTAAGTATGAAATCGCCTTGTTACATTGTTACAAAATTACTCATGGAGGAAAACGTTGCCATTTGAAATATGAATGAATAGAATAGATAGCAGAGACAACATTCATCCATAATATGTATACATTTAATTTATTCTAAGCCGTTTATTTCTGTCCTTTAAAAGTCCTTAATCGCAACATTGTTTAACAATCATATTCTTTACAGAATCACAATGAACGATCCAGAATTGTATAACATAGCAAACTCACTACAAAAGAAAGCAGCAGTCCAGTGCCTGAACGAATATGCACAGAAAATCAACTGGAAGAATATTGGAGACAATGCCATAGACTTGGGCTGCGGCGATGGAAGCGTAACTGTTATTTTGAAAAAATACATGCCAAGGAACTATAAGAAACTCGTAGCGTGTGATATAAGTGAAAAAGCTGTTAAATATGCAAATGAACATCACAGCGATGAAGTCACTGTATTCAGAGTTTTAGATATACAGGGCGATCTGCCGGAAGAAATGAGAGGAGCGTTCAATCACGTGTTCTCCTTTTACGCACTGCACTGGATACGAAATCAAGAGTAAGTTTAGTTTCAGTCTAAGTTTTACAGTTTATCGTAGTCTGATGCTAGAGAGATATTGGTGTCTCTGAAAGGCAGGCTTTATTCGTAGTTATCACACTTGGTCTTCTTCTTCAGAAGAAGAAATCACTCTTGGTAACCCGATTAGTTTCCGACCGCAGAGCATGCCATTCTGGCCCATCATCTATCTGTAATCAGAGCCTTGTCTGTCATTAGCATGGTGCATTGCCTGCAAATAAGGTTGTATGCAAATACAAAATGGAAGCGCTTTCCCCTTATTATATTTCCCCTTAATTTTAGTAGCAGTAAACTAAAGCATACTGTTGTTTTATTTTCAGGAAAGCTTTTAGAAATATCTACAATCTTTTGACAGAAGGGGGTGACTGCCTCCTGACTTTCCTAGGATATACTCCAGTTTACAGCGTGTACAGTATCCTTGCCCAATGCTCCAAGTGGAAATCTTGGCTAAAAGATGTTAACCAGTTCATATCACCCTACCACGACATGCAGGTATTTAAATTTCTTTTTACTAAAGACTAAGAATTAAATTAATTCGTTTATTTAAAATATACATTGTCTAGCAAATCATTGACGTAAATAGTTTTTATTGCAATATTTCCTGGCGTCAAGAAAATAGTTTTCATTAGATAGTCATGAGAAATGATTTTATCAACACATCATTGTACAGTGTACTCTTCTTGCTGTACGAGAGATAACGCCATTCATGTGCGTCAATATCTTAGGATCTTATCTACGTGTATCTCTTACACTGTTGCAAACAGTATAATGAACTAGCGAAGATATTATATCTACGGAGACCTTGTATAAACGGCAAACGGATTTTGTAAAACTGTTACTATACCTACCATCCCAAACCAAAACTGCGGGCGTAGGTCACACAGCTGCTAAGTGAAAATGTAACTAGTCTATAGAGTGGATCCCAAGAAGCTGAAAACATCAACGTGGTAGGCCCAGATGGAGATGGCGGGACGAGCTGGACTCCTTACTTAAAGAATTGGCCAGAAATGCCGGTCACGATCCACTGAGCTCTCTCGTCGCAGGTCGTCTCTTCAGACTCCCGCAGTCACACCGATAATTCGGCCCTCATGGAGCTGATTCCACCCCAATCTCCCGATAGCAACGCCCTAAACGGAGGTCCGAGTCCCACTAGGGGTCACCCTTAGTGCTGTTGTTGCTAGTTAACATGATGTTAGTGTAGTATAAGTAGTTAGCTTAGGTTAAGTATTTTACTTCCTCCCATTGGCTAGAGACCCTTTAGGTCTCACCAATAACTACGTTACGCAAAAACAGTCCGCAAAGACCATCTACAAGCTGTAATATAGAAGAAAAAAATGCAATAGTCCGGGAAAAGTGGAAAAAACGAAGGTAGACCTTGAAAAAGAATTGAGTTATCTTTTCTGTATTTTTTATGATTTGTGTCTAATTTCAGGAACCGGAGAAGAAAGTCACAGAAATGATGGAAAGAATAGGATTTAGGAATATTGACGTTAAATGTAAAGAAATGCTTTTTGTCTTCGACAGCGTGGAAGCAATGAAAAGTAGGTTTTAATATAACAGAATCTTATGGCCACGGGATTCTGGCAAAGAATAGGCCACCCCCTCTCGCCCCTTATGTGCCGAAAAACGATAATGCCAGGAAGATGAGCACCAACATCCTAATGGCGCTAATGATACCTTACTGCGCTCTCCAATCCATTTGCTTGACGAAGTCATTATTGCAATGTGTATCAGACCATACATAGAAACGTTCTAGAAGGAAGCTCAAACCCAGCAGTGGGCGGGGGTGACTATGATATCAAACCCCATCATATTATTTTATCATTTACTCATATTAATATTTTTAATTTAACAATTCATTGAAACTTTGGAGGGGCTCGTGGCTCGTCAGCCACGCGACTTACGATTTGCAAGATTAAGCTGCGCTTGCCGAGGTCAGTCCGTAGATGGGTGACCGTTCGTTACACATCATAACCATTAATATTTATATCATTCATATCTAATTCTTTCGCTGTCTCAGCAATCAAACTTTGGAACGTGCTCTTGATATTAAAAAAGCCCCGAGTATTTTTTTCGTTCAAACGCAAAGTTAAGGAATACTACTTGAAGTCGCTGCACTCCTAATCATCTAATTTAGTCTTTGTCATAAGTGCATTTAGATTTTCAATATGTTTTGTATTTGATTTATAGGGTGACTGGTAATTAGTGACCGATACTTTAACACATGATTGTACTCATGATAACAAATAACTTTCCCAAAGAAAAGTTTATTTATAAAACAAAAAAAAAACCATATTACGGAGCCGCATCCATTCCGTAATGGTTTATTAACAAATTTTAAATGAAAAAAATAAAATTAAAATAATGTTTCTTTGGGAAAATTGTTTGTTATCATGAGTACCTACAAGCATGTGTTAAAGTATCGATCACTAATTACCAGTCACCCTATATATTATAATATCTATGTATTTTAGTATGTGTATTTATGTAAGTATTTTATTTAATTTATACTTATCCTTAATTCGCAGTATATTCAGTACAAAATCGTCAACTCTTTTTTATTTATTTTTTTGCTGTACCTATTTCGATGTTTTTCTTTTTAACCTAAAGGTTGACTGGTAGAGAATGCCTTATGGCATTAAGTCGGCCTTATGTAGCACCGTAGTGCATAGAAGTATAAATAAATAACCCCTCCGTGCATCGGAAAGCATTCGGTCCCGTGACAATCGTTACAAAAGCCCGAAAGTTTTACAACCGGTCTTACCTTAGTATATCGGCATTGCCCAGTACCTAACTGGGTTGCAGGATTCTGATGACAGATTCGCTCCGTGAAAAATACTGGTATTCAGCCGCAACTGGTTAAACTGGAAACTGACCCCAACATAGTTGGAAAAAGGCTAGGCAGATAGAGTTCAATGAAACTTAAATAATTAATTCATAAACATTCCATACTTGAATTTGACCTTTTCTTTTTCAGACACGATAAAAGCAATAGAACCCTTCAACATGCCAACAGAAGTGTACGAAAAATTCATGCAAGACTATTACGCAGTGGCACAAGAGATAGGCGTCGTAGAAATAAACAACAATAACATTGGAGAATCATCGATAAACTGCAACTATACCCTACTGGTCGTCTGTGCAAGCAAATGATAGATAGGGATGGACCACTATGGGTCGCTAAACCATAATGAAAATATACCGGAAAATCCGCCTCAGATAGTTAGATCTGATTAATGATAACCGCCTATTTTGTACTTGCCTGTTAACTTTAGATATAAATACAACAAAAATCAAGTGTTATTAAGTATCACTATTTGTTAATAAGATGTGACATGGAAGTGTTTGCAGCTCTTTGTCTTCTTCTTTCGTGTCAGCACGAGTTATATGAGAATAGCTCATGCCGTGGTGCCAGCTCCCAGTTGAATCTTAGTGTAATGTGAATAATCAGCTTTGTATTTTGGTACAAAACGATCAAAACTTGTTTCTTTTAATTCATCATCATTCCTTTCTTTCATAGGATCGAGTGATCACCTTAATGCTCGATTTAGAAATTAGGCAGAAAAGGTTCCTAATATGTGACTTGGTGATGTTTTCTAATTTTGCCATATGATAAAAAAATGGGCTATGTCAATGTATTGAGCTGATGACAATGACTCACTTACCTACTGTCTTTTTTACAAATTGCCACGCTATTCATTTTTAAATAACGAATTCCAAAAAGTTGCAATAATACTGATGAAGTATTAAAAAATAGGTTAATAATTTTTACAGCAATATTTTTCTTTTTACAAATAATTAAGACAAAAAACCTCTCTATAAATGTCAATAGTTAAGTAATTTAATAAAATCAATTACTTTCTCCCCTATAAGGTTTTTTATTGGCTAAAAAATAATATATACTTATTTATGTAAGTACATTATTATAATATAAAGAAATATTTCACTGCCGTATTAATTATTTTAATAAGGTTAACCGCTAGCGGCCCGACCGACGATCCGGATCGTCAGTGACATTGTTTATCTATTGTGTCTATAATTACAGTACTCGATAAGTTAATACTTAATCTATACATATAAAAGGAGAAGCTGACTGACTGACTGACTGATCTATCAACGCACAGCCTAAACCGCTGGGGTTAGAAAGTTGAAATTTTAGCAGTAGGTTCCTTTTGTAATGCAGGCATCCACTACGAAGGGATTTTTCGAAATTCAATCCCTAAGGGAGTTAAATAGGGAATGAAAGTTTGTATGAAAAATCGTCACTTAACGGGTTCAAAATCCGTTCGAAAAAAATTGCGTGGTACTTACACTATTGTATTTTTAACGCTCTTATTTTTGCTTTTAATTGGTAAAAGGCTTAGAAACTAGGATTTTTTTTCCAGGCAGGTTCCTAATAAATAATCCATTAAAATATGTAATGTTATTTACTACAACTATTTCATCTTAATAGCTCTGGACTACAACTTTACTTTCTAGAGTTTCGTCTTAAAATCACAGTAGTAATATAAGTTTAAAAATAAGTTAGAACATAAGATCTTTTGATATTGTTATTTTTCACGATGAATAAATATTTTTACCGAATAAAAATAGATGTAAATGTTTTATTGCTTCGAAATCTTATCATTCAGGGTACAGGGGCTGCGATTTACTGTGGGAACCAAATAAATATGCAAAAAGGTCGATAAAAAAAAGTTGTTGGTTATGATTTCATAAAAAAATGCATCTTGAACCGAATCAAATCGGAGCTGGACACCTAGGGACATTTTCTTGTTATCTAAGAGATAATTATTATATGTAGATATTATACTCAGTGTCGCATATTTTTAAACCCCGACAAAAAAGAGGGGTGTTATGAGTTTGAAGCCTGTCTGCCTGTGGCATCGTAGCTCCCAAACAGATGAACCGATTTCAATACGGTTAATTTTGTTTGAAAGCTGGTTTAATCGAGATGGTTATAGGTAATGTTTAACAGAAATCGGTTCATCTATTTCAAAATGATCGAATCAGCTCTTTTTACAGCTGGTGTTGGGATTTCAGCCAATCCAATGCTTATTTATTTCACTTCCGCTCGTCCGATTGACTTGACTAACATTATGTAAACCTAGTGACAATACAATATTAAAGTGCCATTAAGCTGATGTAATTTAGGGTTTGGGTAGGATTTTTTTAACACTACTTACTTCACAAAAAACATTAAATAAAAGTAAAAACCAACTTCAAAGAAAACTAAAAATAGTAAAATAATTACCATAATGTAAAATTAACAGTTTCAGAAGTCGGTGGCTTTTATTTATTTCAGTGTAGAATTGCACCGACTTCTGAAACTGTTAGTTTTATATTATGGTAACTATTTTACTATTTTTAGTTTTTTTTATACTGACGCGTCTACAGGCTGTTAAAAAATAAGCTCTAAGAATTTTGTGGGGTTACTCGATATCGGAAATTGAACAAATTTCGTAGAACAACTTTTTGAAATTCGCATATTTTATTTAAATGAATTTCAATACAAATAAAAAAAACGGGTCGTCTAGGTATTTCTTTTATTGCTTTCCAGACAAATCAAATAAAATTATTTTTTGATTTGTATGGAAAGTAATGAAATAAATACGCTAATTTCGAAAAGTTGTTCAAATTCCGATACCGACGTTACTACCCCACAAAATTCTTAGAGCAAATTTTTTAACACCAGCAAGAACCTACTGTCATCTGCAACTCGAGGATCCCGGATAGAGGGCTTGAGGATTGTAAGGCGATTAACACACGGCACCGCGCACCGCCGCGGTAGGCTGTGTAACACACGTACACAGCCCGACCGCGCAGTCGGGCGTTCTGTGTACGTGTGTTAGGCATCAAAGGATTTCTTACGCGACGTCTTACGTAGGCGGTTTAAAGCGACGCGAATTGCGAAGAGATGAGATGCGGTGACACGCGATGCGGTGCGAAGCGGCGGCTTTGTCCTACGAGCTCGCGGACCGCTCGCCGCGCGCCGCTGTCATTCAGTAGCACTGTATGTCACTGCATCCAGTTCGCGTGAAAATATCAAGCCAACTGATCGCGTCGCTTCGCTTCGCGCCGCGCCGCACCGCACTCTATGTGCGTTTGGTCACGTAGGACACTTCAATAGGTATCGACTGTTTGTTGTTTTCGCATCGCGCCGCGCCGCATCGCGTCGCTACTAGATCGCTCACGTAAGATGCCGTGTAAGAGACCAATGTGACTTGAGATCCGCTTCACCGCCTACCGCGGCGTTGCGCGGTGCCGTGTGTTAATCGCCTAAGACCGTAGAGTTCATTGAGGGATCGGGATAAATACCGATTGTGATTACTGAAATGTGCAGAATAAATAACACGCTGCACCTTTCAGTAACCATTAGTCTAACCTTAGGATATCGCCATTGCCCAGTACTTAACTGGATTGAGAATGTCTGAGGCAGTCGCTCCGTGTAAAATGCTGGTATTCTGCTGCATCTGGTTAGATTGAAAGCTGACCCCGACATAGTTAGGAAACGGCTAGGCAGATTACCGTTCAACAACCATTTGTGGACTTACACGAAAGGAACTAAAGGCGAGCTCGGCTGTCCAATCTCAAAACCTAGTAAGGGACAGTTTTTACAAAAGTCGTTTTATTGCATAATCTTGCTAACCTAGAAAGTCTCTACCAAATACAAAAACACCAGCATTGAAAACTCACACAATAAGCAGATATATTTAAGCATCGATACCTAGTAAGTGCCATTCACTGCCTCTGCATTTTAAAACCTAGTCAGTGTTACACATGTTGACATGGATTCTATTCCCAAATCACGCTTTAGGTATCTATAAGGATTTTTTAGGAAAATTTTATTATGGTCACCTTAAATTCCAAAGGAAGGCTTTGATTTTAACAGTTCAACAATTTCCGTAGCATTCTTTATGTATTAACAATCCGACTTCTCCACAACTAAGTAACAATGTATGTATGTAACAATGTTGACAATAATATATTCATTGCACGGGCAATGAATATTGTTGTATTGTCAAAATTAAAGCTATTGAAACTACGAATGTGATACGCAATTCGGATGCAGATCCAACGGTTCTGAAATCTGAGACAGTTACTGGCTTTTACTATTTATTTACAGGGGTTTTAATGTAGAACAACTATTGTGAATGAGATGTTATGCATGTCCAAAGTCAGTCAATAGTAGTTTTGTGCATGTCATACTGCGTCCATTGCGGTTACAACACGTCAACGCCTGCGCAGTGGTGCTTCGTAACACACACGTGCTGCCCTGCAAATGGGCCACATGAAAAAATGCTAATAAATAAAAGCCCTAATACAAAACATAATAAGTTTAGTTCAGAGAATGAGATGAATAAAATCTTCCTCATTAGTGCATTCAAACCTCGATAAAGCCACAGAAAGTATATGGCAGTGCCACATACAATGCGGCTGCTGTCCATGTGCAGTACACGTGCGTTGCAGCACTTCAGTATAATCTAGAATTAATCGAATTCGTTTTCAACACGTCAACAGCTCGCGCGTGCGCTGTGTAGCTTCACGTAAGGCTGCACACAAGCTGCATTCGATGTGGACTCGCTTTTAGCGACTAAAATCTATGACGAAGCAGGGATAACACATGTATGGGATGCACAGCTACTCTCAAAGCGTACCGTAGATAACTACTATGGACGATTTCACCCAACTTGTGATTTCATTTCTAACTAGCTTTTGCCCGCAGCTTCGCTTGCGTGAAATTTTGAACCCGTTAAGAGACGTTTTTCCATACAAACTTTCATCCCCTATTTAACTCCTTTAGGGGTTGAATTTCGAAAAATCCTTCCTTATTCCTTGTCTACATTATAAAGGGAACCTTTGTGCAAAATTTCAGCTTTCTAGGTCCAAGGATTTGGGCTGGGCGTTGATGAGTCAGTCAATCAGTCAGTCAGTCAGGACTTTTCTTTTTATTTATATAGATGGACCTCACCAGGACCTGGTATTTGGATGCAACCTAAACGAGAGGACGAACGGTCTTCATAAAAGTCAAGGCAAAGATACCCAGTAGAGAACCCATACCTCCAGGTCGGCAGCCCCACTTGCATTGAGTAGCCCAATGTGGCAGACAAATTAATGAAAATCATTAATTTCGTTTAATTTATATTAAATAATTTAGATCCTTAGATGTAGAGAGAGAGCTCATATCTAATAAATAACCGCGGGGATCATACGATTTGCAAGGTTAAACTGGGCTTGCCGCAATCAGTCAGTAGATGGGTGACCGTTCGTTACACACCGAGACCACTCCATGCCTTGGAGACAGTGGCGTTGCTACCGTAGGGCTAGGCGGGGCAGTGCACCGCGGCCCCCAAGCTCAAGGGGCCCCTTAGTATACATGAACAACCTTTGAAAAATTTATATAATATCCTAGTTGAATAAATAATTATCGACTTTTAACTTTTAAACATAATACTTAGTAGTAAGTAGCTTTGCTTTATTATGCCATGCAGTGGCCGATAAGGAGCTGATGATGAAGTAGTTTTGCATCTTTAAAGTATTTAGTTTGGTTTAAATAGGACTCCAATTTCATTTCTGCCCACAGGCCCATGTTTGCATAGCTACGCCACTGCTTGGAGAGCACACGTTAAAGCGTCGGTCCCGGGTTACATACGAATGCCTATAAGGCCTCTCTACATTCGCGCGCGAATCACGGCGTGAAATCGCGGCGCGGATCGCGGTACGAACCACGGCAAAATTGCCAAGTTCCACATTCGCAGAGGTTCGCGCCAGGTTCACAGTATAGTTCGCGCACTTAACGAACATGGACGCCGATACCTATTGCTGCTGCGGGAGCGGGGCTACTTTGCGCATTAGCGATTTATATTTACGGGTTCTGCTTGGAAGCATTCTCAAAATGCTAGTTCTAATTGGTTAGACCAATTTGTGCTCATTTTCAAAGCTTACGTGCGTAATTAATTATCTTGTACGTAATATTCTGTAGGTATCTCTATATAAATTACAGACAACCGCTCGCTGCACTCGACTCGACACGACTGAGCTGCACGCGAATGTGGAGCCTAGTCGCTTTCGCGCCAAGTTCGCGGCTTGCGAACCCTTTGTCGCGGGACAAAAAACCGACAATTTTCGGGAACGAGGCGCGAACGCGACGTGAAGCCGCGAAGAATATGCGATTCGGATCCACACTCGTGGATCGCAGTTGATTCGCGGCTTCGCGCGCCGTATGGAGAGGCCTTATGACAGTTGTTACGGGTAGTCAGTCGAAAGTCTGAAAACCGGTCTAACCTTAGGGTATCAGCATTGCCCATTACACTTTTTTACACTTAGATTGAACATTAATAAACCAGAGTACACATCCTAGCAAAATATATTATCTAAACAGCGATGTGTTATTATTTAAGTCATATATTATAACATCGACCCAATCGTTGCCCAGTAACTGGGTTTCGGAAGTCTGTCAGGTAATCGCTCCATGTAAAACACTGGTATTTAGCCGCATCTGGTTAGACTGGATGCTGACCCCAACACAATTGGGAAAAGGCGAGGCAGAACAATTTAGATCATTAGTTATAGGTGTAAGATACTAAGTAGATCGACTTTTCTTTGCAAATCTCAATATTTTAGGGCATTTTCTGGCATTTTAATCTTAATATTAAAAGGCGCTTGCTACACGTTTTACACTTAAGATTAATTTAAGAAAGTTAAACTGTAACTCACTACTTGTGAAGTTCTATTTTTTATTCCATTATTTTTAATAATTAGTATTAATTGTTTAGTTCTGCACAATTGACATTTATTTATTGCTTTGAGTGTAAATGTTTATTTACAACTTTACTTTAAATGACATGTATTTCTTTGACACGTTATTATTTTGACGAGTATTATTATTGATTGAATATGTTATTATATTGTTCGTATAATAATGTAATTTAAATGTGACATGTAAACACACAAAACAACAATTACCATTATATATTGACTATTACGTAATAATATTATTGTAACTGCTCTAACATTAAAATGTTTGCAAAACTGCTTGATAAAGAGGTGTTGACACTAAAATAAATAGCTTACTGTCAACTATGTAATTTCAGGACTTTGCGTTAAGTTACCTAAAATACCGAGACCTTTGAAAACTTGCCAAGATGTAAAGGACATCATTCATTTTCGACTAAATCTGCCGGTTGCAAACAAAAATAAGGTTATTTATTTAATAATTTATGTACACAACACTTAATAAAAGATAATTAATCAGGGGCCCAATTCTCCTAAAAGACATCTTGATAAATCGCAACCGAACCAAAGCCGAACCGTTCATTCAGACAGTTTTCAATTTCAAAAGTTGTCAAATTGTTTGAAACAAAAACCAAAACCAATCATTTTGACAGTTTTCGTAAACAAAAACTGACTGACGGTTGTGGTTCGTTTGCATTTGGCAACAATTTTGTTAGTCGAATTGGTCCCCAAGACCATAGCGAACAAAGGCATTGCATAATTCTAAAAGAAATCTCTTCCAGCAAACCTTTGAGAGGAGAATTCAATGTTATTATATTCCGTTAGAATATCAATTCTCACAATATTTTTCTTTACTTATAAAAAAATGTTTCGCTTGCTATCGCAAAGACCTAGCATAATTTTCACATTACAGTTTTTTTTGGATAACACACAGTTCTGACGAGAAGATGGCTTGTTTTTTTGTATGTATGTTTTTGATGGGTTTTCATAACGTTTTGTTTAGATACTTATAAAACCAAATGCAATTAAGAAACTGTGTTCCTCCAACCAAAGGGAGAATCTTCCAACCAGGCGGAGTCTTGTGCCTGGCGGGCTACTGCCCAACAGTTGATGTTGGGAGGTTGTAAATATACACCGTGGGCCCGAGGTACCCGAAAGATTTTAACCTTCAATCCGATGCCTAATTGGAGAAGAAAAGCTATATGTATAGTTTGATGAAAAAAGCATAATTTTCGAAATATTAATTATTTAATGAAATTCACAAATCGAAAAATACTACGGTAACAAGTCCCAGGAACGCGGTTTTGCGACTTTTGTCTTACCATACCCCTCTCGCCGTATGTCTTATTTGTCGGGGAGGGTTGTGAAGTAAGAAGTTTCTTATCCACTCACACGATAATTTATAAATGTTGCCACTTCAACCTAAGGTATTGTTTACAAGGAAGTACTAAAGTTAATTGATTTATTAAGTACTGAAAACAACAAAAAAAAAGACTGATTTGGACTTTTGTTGATATAACATTTGACTCTTAATTAGGGTTACCATTTGGAAATTTGAAAAGTCCTGATAAAAAGCCTGACATTTTAATAAAAGTCCGGACATTTTAGTCACAAAATGCAAACATACGAAGATTTATTGTTTGATCTCGTTAAGTTGATTGTTAAAGAAGATTTATATTAGAGATGAAACGGATATCCGGTAACTATCCGGTATCCGGCCTATCCGGCCTTGTTTTAACTATCCGGCCGGATACCGGATAGTAATACAGTATCCGGCCGGATACCGGATAGTAAAATTTAAAAAATCTCATTATTTTACACAAGGCAAATCATACTCCAATAGGTTATGGACACCGTTTATTTTTATAATCGCACATCAAAAATGTTTGTTTTATTAATTATTAGTTTAATACTCAAAATTAACAAGTGGCAAATTGTGATGAATAAATACCAAATTTTCCGCGTTTGTTGGTAAGAGGCGACTTCGCTTGGCTTCGTATACCAGACCAGCTTCTGAAAATAGCCTTTCGCTGTAAACGCTACTGCCAGGCGCTGACTAGCAATCCTTGACAACTGCGGGTACTGATTTAGATTAACTGACCACCAAATGTATGGGTCGTGATTGCGATCGATTCGAGATGTCTTTAAAAAAAAGTCAATCTCGTTAGCAATTGGATTTTGTTTTTCTTGATCGCGACAATCACTACTATTATCTTTTGCCACTTCATTGAAACAGTTCCAAAAAGTGTCATGAGCTTCACGTGTGAACTTGGATCCAGTTTCATCTTCTTTCATTCGTTTAGCAGGTATTGAAGACAGCGATGATCTTTCACTGTCAGAAGAAGATTCCTCGCAAGAGTTTTTTATATACTCTATCATGATTTTCTGAATATTTCCGATCTCGTTCACCGCGCCAATATTCAAATCAAACTGATCGCGTCAACGCATAAAAAGGGCCGAATATCCGGCAGCCGGATATCCGGCGCTCCGGCCTAGTAGCTTGCCGAATATCCGGTATCCGGTATCCGGCCAAACTACTATCCGTTTCATCTCTAATTTATATTTTGATGAATGAGAAGTTAATAGATTAAAGACTTATTTGATATTACTTAAGTAAGTTTTACTACTCGTATTCCATCTATGCCAAAAAATCAGGACAAATTAAAAAGCCGGACAAAGTCCGGACAAAAGTCTAGAAGTCCGGACATGTGTATATACTATCTGCGTGTTAAATCATGATAGCGCGATGTAGGAACTGTCATCTATGAGAGTTGTCGTTAATGTCGCTGTAGTCGTCTACACAACCGGTGTGTTGCGTAGTTCGCACGTGGCGTGGATAGATGCCGCCACAAAACCTATTTTATTTCTATGGCATAATTAGTACTGAATACTTGTTGTTTACTAGTAAGTTTAAGCTGTCCTGTAAATGATCCCAACCAACTAGTATACAATTTTTTTTGGAAAGGGGTACTAATCCGAAAAGGTATTAAAATACTAGTAATAACGAATAACTTTTATTCCTCAACGTTCCCCAAAAGTTATTAGTTTAGAAGAAATAGCTTTTCGAATATTACAAAAAAAAAATCGCTAAAATTTATCTATCCTCAGCTATACACCGTGGGCCCAAGGTACTCGAAAGATTTTAACCACGCCTTTCTGATGTTATTATGAGTCAAATGTTATATCAACGAAAGTTTGAAAGAGGTTTTTTTTTTTTTGTTTTCAGTAAGTACTTAATAAATCAATTAACTTTAGTACTTCCTTGTAAACAATACCTTAGGTTGAACTGGCAACATTTATAAATTATCGTGTGAGTGGATAACAAACTTCTCACTTCACAACCCTCCCCGACAAATAAGACATACGGCGAGAGGGGTATGGTATGACAAAAGTCGCATCGCCGCGTTCATAGGACTTGTTATCATAGATATTATTCGAATTGTGAATTTCCGTAAATAATGAATATTTCGAAAATTAAGCTTTATTCAACAAACTATATCCTAGCTTTTCTTCTTCAATTAGGCATCGGAATCGAAGGTTAAAATCTTTCGGGTACTGTTAGCGACACTACAATTTAATCGTTATGGAGTGATTCTATCATTACAGTTATCGCTAATATTGGTATGTCAGGATTTTGAGCAAGGTAAATGTAGTAAACAAAACCAACATAGACTCTCCACCACTGAGAGTACTTGTATTTGGGTTAGTGTTAGTAACATGAACTAGATCACAATATAATACTTTAGATAATTATTACAAGATCATAAAATAAGGACAAGCTAGTCAGATATAAAGGTCAGACTTCTTCAGCTGATCTACACAGAATACTCTAGACGAGTGTTCCGTCGTACGGTCCAAGAAGCAATCCTCCGGGCGCACCAAGCGAGCCGGTCTCCTCCCTCCAACGGGCAGTGGTGGTCCGATGTTGACGTCACGGTTAGTTAGGCAGCGGACAACAGATGGCGCTCACTCCACGAAGTTCCCGACAGTACCTCGGGCCCACGGTGTATAATCAACTGTGTTTACACTTTAGGTATTAAGATTTCAGTAGTCATATTTGGGGTCACGGATAAGAATCTCCATTTTCTGAATTCATAACTAAACCTCCGAAATGGGTGTAACTATTTGCACAGTGCACGGGCAGTCGGTTTTGAGAGAACTTGGCTGGGCGCTTTCTGAGCGGGTAGTCGGAAAAAGGATACTGAGCTGCAGGACAAGTATCACTGATTACTGTTTAAAGATAATTTAAAATAAAATAAAAACTGACTGCCTCGTTGGTCTAGTGGTCGCAAGCGCGACTGCTGAGCGTGAGGTCCCGGGTTCGATCCCCAGGTCGGGCAAAGTATTATTGGGTTTTTCCGTGTGGGATTTCTCAGTAGCAGCCCGGAGTCTGGATTTGTGTCCAGTTGATGGCAATAAGCTCGCCCCCTATTACATGGGACTGATGGAACGTAAAATAGAACGGCGAAATGAAGGTGCACCTCTGCCAACCCGTTAGGGAATACAGGCGTGAGTTTATGTATAAAAAAACATCCTTTTGTTTATTATTTCTTCCAAAAGTTTGACAACCCTGATTTAGTGACGAGTTTGAAATGGACCTAATAATCCGCCCCAAATATATCTTAATACAAGTATGATCTAAAATGTGAACACAGCTTATGCCTTATAACGTATTTTTATGTAATCTTTGAACACCTATTTTTTCAGAACTAGGTATTAACTTTTTGGAAAGTTGTAGCACAAAAGTTACTTTTTATTTTGGGTACTTCAATAACCTTTCTGATTAGTGGAGTACTTTTCAACTATATTGTACCGTATATAAAGATCTTGGTCCTAGATAGTGAGAATGGAATAATGAGTGGAAGTCATTTGATTGGATACGGTTTTTGATTTCTTATGGTAATCCTCAATGATTCCTTCCGTCTCGGGGGGGCGGAGGGGTATGTCGCACTCTTGCCGATTAAAACTACCCCATGGTCGTCCTCGGCAGAAAATAAGGGGGCTCCAAGATCTCCGGTGGAACACATCGCCCCTCTTGTACTACGCCTTTAGCACGTCACATGTAACATCATTGTTTTCCCAACTGGATTAGTTGACCTAATGAAGTAACCGCTCTATAACAAAAAAAAATAAGTATAATTTCTTATATCGTAGAGTTTGACAAAATCTGAAATATTCACCGCTCATTGCAAAGTAAAATAAGATATATTCTGCTAAATATACTGCTACTATGAACGTTTTGGTGAGCCGCGACCGGCACGTATAAATGCGCAGTACCTCGCTCCCGTCGCGACTGTCCGCCGAAACCGCGCTCAAGTCAACCACGCGTACGCGCACCCGAAACTAACTATCAAAATTATAAACAAAATACAGTACTTCTCAAATTCATCCACCGGGAACACCTACAAAATATTCGTCAACAATGAATGACGCCGACTTATATGAAAAAAGTAACAACTTACAAAAAAGGGATGCCATCATGTGTTTAGAAGAATACGCATCGAAGATTAAGTGGAAGAAGAGTAACAACAGAATATTAGACATAGGCTGTGGGGATGGAAGCGTCACGAACATGTTGAAGAAGTACATCCCTACGGACTACAAGTTACTCGGCTGCGATATCAGCGAGAATATGGTGAACTTTGCGAATGATCATCATTGCAACGAGCAGACTTCCTTCACCGTGCTGGACATTGAAGGTGACCTGCCTGAAGGGATGAAAGGGAACTTTGATCACGTGTTTTCATTCTACGCTCTGCACTGGATCATAAATCAAGAGTGAGTATTTAATTGCCTTTTTCTAAATATTTATAGTTTAAAATTTATAATAGTAAAACAGGCGTACTGTGACCACACTGCATTTTAAACGTTGCAGATATTCGTAAAAAGTACATACTAAGTATTCTCACATTTTGTCCTTCCCTAATAAAATAATAAGCAAAACTAAGACGGATGGCTGTTTATTCCATAGTAACTAAACCAGTCTTATAATTTATGTACTGGGTGACAAATTATCATCAATTAATAGAGTCGTTTATTTATTTATATTTCTATGCACTACGGTGGTACATACGGTGAACTTAATGCCATTAGGCATTTTCTACCAGTCAACCTTTGGGTTAAAAAGAAAACCATCTAAATAGGTACAAAAAAACAAGATGATTTCACAATACAGGGTGTTTACGAATTCGTGTAATTCCTTAAAACCACATGATCTACTACTGATTTAGACACGCCCCGAACGGGATTTAACTTGATTTAAAATAAAAAAATAAAATTATTATTTTTTCATACAGCATTGTTACCAATCGTATCTAAACCACCTAATATGGATTCAGTAAAAAGATAAGAATTATTTTTTTTGCAAAAAAAATTATTTAGTTTTGTGAAAATTCACGCATAAATTAATGAAAGTATGGCGACACGGCTGGCAGGCACGACTAACGCGATATCGCTCTTTGCAGTCAGATAACTCAAAGCTCTAAAATGACTCAGAAATAGAAAACTAAGTTTTTTTTTTTGAATTTTCTTTTTAGTTGATTTTCAAAAATTCCCATTTAGGGTTAATCTGTGTCACCAGTAGATCACGTGGTTTGAAGGAATTACACGAATTACACATAAGATTAACATAATATCAGAGGCGATCCCTCAGATCTCTCTGTATGCTCTTCTCCATTATGAACGATTCATATGCTCCTGATTATCTGAAAAGATACTTTCAAGTTTTGGGCAGTTCTGACAATCTCAACCTTCGTGCTTCTGAAAATTTACTTCTCCAAATACCTTCCCACCTCACAGGTTTCATTTCTAACTCCTTCGCTGTCTCAGCAATCAAACTTTGGAACGTGCTCCCCCTTGATATTAAAAAAGATCCGAGTAAATTCTCGTTCAAACGTAAAGTTAAGGAATACTACTTGAAGTCGCTGCACTCCTTATCATCTAATTTAGTCTTCGTCATAATTGTATTTAGATTTTCATAATGTTTTGTATTTGATATTTATTATAATGTCTATATATGTATTTTATGTAACTTATATTTATCTTATGAATTCGTACTATATTCAGTTCGAAATTGTCATCTCATTTTTATTTATTTTTTCCTGTACCTATTTCGATGCTTTTCTTTTAACCCAAAGGTTGACTGGTAGAGAATGCATTATGGCATTAAGTCCGCCTTATGTACCACCATAGTGCATAGAAGTATAAATAAATAAATAAATATCACGCCTGTATTCCCCGAAGGGTTGGGCAGAGGTGAATAGTACACCCACATTTCGCCGTTATGTTAAAAGTCTCATGTAATAAGAGGCGAGCCTATTGCCATCAACCGGCCACAAATCCAGACTCCGGCGTGCTACTGAGAAATTCCACATGGAAAAACTTAATAACACATTGTCCGACCTAGGGATCGAACCCAAGACCTCACGCTCAGCAGTCGCGCTTGCGACCACTAGACCAACGAGGCACTCAGTAACTTATATATTGTAGGATATATACGCATTAAGCATTTAAATTGTTTTTCCTTGTTGTGTTAACCCGGTGTATACAATCATCATTCAGCCAAAAAACGTCCACTGCTGGACATAGGCCTCCCCCAAGCATCGCCACACCCACCGGTCCTGTGCTCCATGTTGGTGGGGTTTGCCATAATCGCCACGCTTGGCAGGCGGGTTGGCGAACGCAGTATGGTTGTTAAAATACTGAGTACGCTACTGCCCATCCTCTAGTGAATCCCTTAGTCGCCTTTTACGACACCCATGGGAAGAGATGGGGTAGTGCTATTCTTTACGTCCCGCAACACACGGCACAATACGTACAATAAAGAGTAAAGAAATAAATAAAATAAAAAAAATTGTGTAGTTGGTGCTTCACGGAATCAGTATTTTACTATTTAACAATAGTCCACCCCCATTCTTCTAGTAGAAGAGGATGTGCAGCATAACTCTAATATCCGTGTCAACTGTGGTTATTGTGGCAATGTTCTTCGTGGAGGAGTGAGGAGGCCCATTTTAGTGGGGTTTAATTTATAGCATTTTCGAAAACAGAAAAAACAGACGTTTACATGAAATAAATTGACTGTTCAATCATTCATTATAGTTGAGTATTTATACAGACAAACAAACACTAGTGTAATATAAAATCATTGACTAGTGACATAAAACTACCCAAAAAGCAAGTAACTACTTAAATTCGATGTTTCTCGATTGCGCACAACACTCGTGCGCAGCATTTGCTGGATACAGACGTTGTCGCCACAGTTTGTATTGTAATATTTTAAAAATAATTTAAAACTTCTTATTTCACGATTAGTCGAGTTAATATGTATGAATTATTTTATTATGGCAGCACTGGTTGTCTGTGGGTAGTAACTGTTTTGTTCGGGTAGCGTTTCGGTTCCAAATCTGCTTTAATTCAGTTCAGCAAATATTCGAATTACTTCTTGGTTTAAGATCGAACGACGACCGTAATCGAACGTTGATTGAAACAGTATCGTTTGTCAAATGTTGTAAATTAGCGGAATTAGCCCGCAGGTGCGCGGCATTCGTTCAGTTGTAATTAAGCATTGCGTGCGGTTTAAGCGCGTACAATGGGTCCAATGATCTCCGGCTCACCACCAGATGTCGCTTGTGACTGAAGTATGGTAATCTGTCACACACTATAATAAAATTGAAGTTCGTCGTTACTAGAATAGTTCAAACCTAGGAAAGCCCCCGGCTCAGACGGTATCACCAATAAGGTGATCAAACACTTTTCCGCCCCGCTCATAGTCCTCATGACCGCCATCTTCAATGGCGCTCTGAGTAATAACATCTTTCCGCAAGCTTGGAAACAAGCCACCGTTATCGGTATCCCCAAACCCGGCAAACCCAAGAGTGAGCCCACTAGTTACCGCCCCATCAGCCTTCTCAATGTATTTGGGAAAATCTATGAGCGTCTCATTTATATCCGTTTAAAAGATTTCGCTGACTCCCGTAAACTCATCCCCGACGAACAGTTCGGTTTTCGAACCCAGCACTGTTGCATTCGACAATTGCACCGCATAGTCGAACACATTAGCTCCCGTTTTATGCGCTCGTACAAAACGGGCATGCTCTTCTTCGACGTAGCGAAAGCCTTCGACAAGGTCTGGCACAACGGTTTATTATACAAACTGTACCAATTCAACGTGCCGGACCGTCTCGTGCTCATCATTCGAGACTTTCTGTCGGATCGCTCCTTCCGCTATCGCCTAGAAGGCACCCTCTCGTCCCCTCACCCCATTCGCGCCGGCGTCCCTCAGGGCTCCGTGCTATCGCCCCTTCTGTTCACGCTGTACACCAGCGACATTCCCAAACGTGGCTTGGCCAAGTTGGCTCTCTTCGCCGACGACACGGCTATCTACTATTCCGGTAGGAGTCTCGATAGCATCTCTCGAACCCTTCAAACCGCAGCCAACACCCTCGGGGTCTGGTTCCGGAAATGGAGAATAGAGGTGAATCCCGAAAAGAGCGCAGCCGTTCTTTTCGAGAGACACGGTGATTCCCACACCCACATCCGTCCTGTCCTCATGTTCGGCAAACAGATCCCTTGGGAGATGAAAGCCAAATACCTGGGGGTTATCCTCGACCACCATCTGAGTTTCCGAGACCATATCAAAGCGGTGCGCGCTCGCGCCGCTTTCGCTGTCGGTCGCCTCCACCCCATCCTTAGAGCGCGCAGTAAATTGTCACTTAGAAATAAGCTGAGAATCTACGTGACGTGCATCCGCCCCATCTTGACTTACGCTAGCGTCGTGTTCGCACACGTTAAGCCTTGTCGCTTCAATTCCTTCCAAACCCTCCAGAATCGAGTGTTGCGCAGAGCCGCGGCTGCCCCGTGGTTCATGCGTAACGTCCAACTCCATCTCGATCTAAAAATGCCAACCATCAGGCAATACCTCAAACGCATTTCCAAGCGTTACTTCGACAATGCCCCCCGCCATCCGAACCCCCTAGTCGCCGCAGCGGCCGACTACAGTCCCTCTCTCATAAGTAAAGTTCGCCGTCCCAGGCACACACTTTTAGAACCCGACGACGAAATAACCCTCCTCCAGGAGGCGAGTAAATCGACCAGCACACTACACAACGTCCGCCGCCGTCCGGCATACCGTCCTCGCCGACGAGGCCCGTCGCGACGTCCCACCGCCGCCGGTCACGATCCACCGAGCTCTCCCGTCGTAGAGCCGGTCGTCTCTTCAGACTCCGCAGTCACACCGATAATTCAGCCCTCATCAAGCTGTCTCCCCCCCCCCTATGTCCACGCCAGCAACGCCCTAAGCCGAGGTCCGAGTCCCACTAGGGGTCGCCCTTAGTGCTGTTGTTGCAGGTAGTCATGATGTTAGTGTAGTACAAGTAGTTAGCTTAGGTTAAGTATTTTACTTCCCCCCCATTGGCTGGAGACCCTTCAGGTCTCGCCAATAACTGCCCGGTTACGTAGAAATCGTCCCCTAGGACGACCTACAGCAGTCCAATAGAAAAAAAAAAAAAAAAAAAAAAAAAACTAGAATAGTTGTGTTTTTCGGTATCTAGTGCGTGTATGAACAAATAATAACAGTTTGGAATTAGTGCCACAACTTTCCCACCTCTTGTTCGCAAAAATCACTTTATATTTCTTGTTACTTTCGGGATTCGGTTTTCGTAGTTCAATTAGATCCTTTTGCAATAAATACAATAATAAAAGTATACTTTATATCAGACTTTTTTTTCATTTACACTCTGCTAAACTATCTTTCCTATCACATGAAATCTGTCCCTCAGTACAAAGTGGCGCCGCCCTAGTGGCAGAATAAAGCATGGATGCCTCCGTTGACACACACCTTTACGGTCGTTTATATAAATTACGGTAATTTACCAACAACTTGGAGACTATTAATAACGGTTTTATTTGTTTTTTAATCACCACCTCGGTGTTGAACTTGAAGATTGTGCTTGGACATGGTGTAGGTAGGTTAAGGTTGTAGAGGAAAACATAATGATTAAGAAAATTGTTAGAGAACGGTACCAATGGAATACGTGCCTTGTATGGAATATCATAACATCTCTAATACTATGCACCTAGAACATTCCAAGTGCATCTGTGATTGCCCCTCCTGCTACCAGCCGTACCAGAAATGAGCGTGCGCTGAGTATTTACGCAAAATCGATTGGATATTTTTTTAAGTTTCATAGTCACTTTCCTCTAAATGATTCATTGTTACTTGAATAAATAAATGATTATTATTATTATCTCAGTTATTCATTTTAAATCTTGTTATTTACATTTTTAAATAATCTAAGTATAAAAAACATATAAAAATACACAAAATGGGTATCCACCGGCATCGGAAGCAGGGTTCAAGCTACCAGTGGTTTGATCCCCAGAGACAGGATCACAATAGGCGCCGTATCGAAAAAGACTGCTTTCTATATCAGGCCCTTGAACCAGCCATCTAACGAGAGCGTCATGAGGTGTTATCATTGAGGCTCTTGGCCATTTGGCCATTGGCCATTACGATATACGCTCTAAGGCACAATGATTGCCGAATCCACATCCCACATGTGAACAACCTTTTGTGCTTAATCAAGATGGGTATTTGATTTGTTTATCCTTCTCAGCTTTCACGCGATTCACATCATGTGGGATAGTAACAAAAACTATAATTGTGCGGCGCTCTGATCGATCTATCACCACTATATCAGGTTTATTGGCAACAATAGTCCTGTCAGTGATGGATGATAACTCGATCCCAAACTTGTACTATTATTTTATTCTGTGGTGATATGACCATTTTCGAGAACTATGTCGTATACCTGTCGTACCTCCGATTCCACAAGGTTGTATTTCAAAGCAGGTTGCTGATAAATAATCGCCACTCGGGTATTATTATTAATTACATTTTTTTTTAATTTAATTACTTTTAAAACAATTAAAATAGTTTATTGTTTACAAAAACTTGTTCATATTTACTTTTTGTTACTTTTTTTTCTACTTTATAAAGTTTATTATATCGAATTAATTCCAATCATAAGCAGAAAAACAGTATTTATCTACTAAAATATTCGAATGACATCATGTTCTAAAAAATCTTATTTTACCGATTAGGTACATAATTACTTTATTACTATTAATTTTACTATTAGTATCAATTTACTCTGACCTGTCAATGATATTTATACTAATTATACCTACTTACATAATCCTAAGAGTCAAGCAAAGAACATGTGATTTTATCTTACTTTGTAATTTGCTAATACATAGTGAGGACATTTCATTATTATTTTGTACTGAAAATGAACATTATTTTATTTGCAGACGTGCATTCAGCAATATTTACAACTTGCTGAACGAAGATGGGGAGTGCCTCACGATATTCGTGGCCGGCGCACCGGTGTTCGAAGTATACCGTATTCTGGCCCGCAACAACAAATGGAGTGCTTTGCTGAAAGATGTCGAGAGATACATCTCACCCTATCATGACTTACAGGTATTTACTAATTAAACTATAGGTATTAATTAATGGTGAAGAAATACAACGCGAGGAAACCTGCACAATTAAAAAAGAGTTTAAAAACGTTCTCGATAGAGTGTGTAGTCCGCCAACTCGCACCAGGCCAGCGTGGTGGCCTAAGGCCTAAATACTTCTCATAGTGAGAAGAGGTCCGGGCCCAGCTGTGGGACTGTAATGGACTGATTACACATAATGCATACGCGCTTCTGTTGCGTTTAGTGTAGAATAATATGCTACACGTTACATAGACCTGCAATTGAAATTACTTTTCAGCACAACTTAATTTTCGGAAAATCGGGTAATATCATAAAACCCCTTAACATCGCGAAGCGCTGTGGTATACGATACAGTATGTTTCTAATAACCGTTTGCTTTTCTGTCTAGTATTATAACTAATGCCTGTCTCTCTCACTCTCTCCCTGACCAGTGAATGAATTTGAATGTTTACTTTTCAGGAACCAGAAAAAGAAGTCAGAAAAATGTTGGAGAAGATTGGATTCGTTGACTTCGATGTGGAATGTAGAGACTTGGTGTTCGTTTATGACGACATACATATGTTGAGAAGTGAGTGTTTTTTTATTTATATGATTATATATTCACACACAATGATGGTGCGTAAATCATAAAATCCTGCATATCAACTATACTATTGACCATTTCCACTGGCAAATGTTGAATCTATCTATAGAATGCAATCCTAATTTATTTAGTTTTAAGAGGTAGGAAATAATCTGAAAGGGTATTAAAATACCTTTTGTTCTACAATTACTTTCCTTAAAATTCTATACCGGTTCAGAGATTTCATAAAAATACGATGTATCACGTAGTAGCTCTATTTTCTGAATTCTTAACTAAATCAGACAGACCGACGGACCACCCGGCGGCTATAAACTGTTCGATGCTTCGATGTGGAAAATAGAGCAAGCACATCTCTAGTAGTGGACGTCAAAACGCTGATTTGTCGAACACTCATTAGTAGCAAATCACATGAAACATAATTATGATAGCTGATACATAGTTGCCATTAATTTATAATTAACTTGACACACCATAAAATTAAAATAACTAGTTTTCCTTTTGTCTTACAGAAGCGATGACGGCAATCAACCCATTCAACATCCCGAAAGAGAAGTACGACGATTTCATGGAAGACTACCTAGAAATACTAAAAGAATTGCAAATTATTTACAAAGTCAACAATAATTATGACACAGGTGTTCCGTTCAACTACCGCTTACTTGTCGTTTACGCCCACAAACCAACGAAAGATAAAATATTAGAAGGGTTGAATTTTGCGAGCACCGCTCAAGAATAATAGACTTAAAATCTGTGATTTTTAATACATCTGGGGCCTAATTCTCCTAAAATAAATCTTGATAAATCACAACCGAACCAAGGCCGAACCGTTCATTCAGACAGTTCTCAATTTCAAAAGCTATCAAATTGTTTGACACAAAAAACAAAATCAATCATTTTGAAAGTTTTCGAAAACAAAAACTGACTGACGGTTGTGGTTCGATTGCGTTTGGCAACAATTTATTTTAGAAGAATTGGGCCCCTGGAGGCCAATTCTACTAGCAACCGTCAGTCAACTGTCAAAATGTTTGGTCTTGGTATTGATTTATTGTCAAAAAATTTAACAGTTCTTGTAAAAAATACTAAAACCCTATCTAAATGAACAGTTCAGCTTCGGTTCAATTGCGTTTGATCAAACATTTCTGTTAGTTGTATTGCTGTTTGATCAAAATTGACTAAGTTCTTCGGTCGCTTCCTTGATGGTCTCATGTACAGACAGTTGCAACAATTAGGTGTCCCCCTGGTAACTTGCGAAAGCTGTTTTAATGCACCCTAGTACTTCTAGTAAATATTTTTTTTTGTGGTGGTATTCATATACAGGGTGACTGGTAGTTTGACCTATTCCTTGAAAGGAGTTACACTAGAGATAATTGGCAACAAATTAAACCCCATCAAATAAGGGCCGAAAAAACTGTAAAAATAAATAGTTTTGTCACTTATGACCTTTAATTTCTGAGACTTTGAGAATTTTGTGCCGAATTTTTATTTAAAGTAAATGTTAGTTTGCCAGCTTTTAGAAAAATATCAATTGAGTGTCCCAAAATGAGTAGTATTTTTTAAGTTTTTTTTTTCGATATTTAGTCAAAAAATTTCAAACCCTGATATCTCGGAAACCGCTCATTGGATCATGGAGGTCCATTTATTGCCAATAATCTCTAGTATAACCCCTTACAAGGAATAGGCCGAATTACCAGTCATCCTGTAGAAGTCTAAGTACATTAATCTCTACTATACAAACATACTATTCATAAGTTTTTTTTCTTCTTTGAATTGCGTTGTATGTATCTTTTTCTAATCTTTGACTATTGTAATTGGTCCTAGACCGTTTAAATTAATAAAGTAAAAATAAATAAGTGTCAGGGTACAGACGCCAGCCGGTCAAGCTACCCGAAACTGTAAAATTTTCCCAATCAACCTTGAACCTAATGTTTTCGTGATAAAGATAAAAATCTATTAAAGAAATTTGACAGATTGTAGTAGTTTGATGTGCAGCCGTCTGTACATCGTTCGCAGTGGAAGAACTAGGACCTAATTCTCCTAAAGTAAATCTTGATAAATCACAACCGAACCAAGGCCGAACCATTAATTCAGACAGTTCTCAATTTCAAAAGCTATCAAATTGTTTGACACAAAAATTAAAATCAATCATTTTGAAAGTTTTCGAAAACAAAAACTGACTGACGGTTGTGGTTCGATTGCGTTTGGCAACAATTTATTTTAGGAGAATTGGGCCCCTGTTCTCAATTTCAAAAGCTATCAAATTGTTTGACACAAAAAACAAAATCAATTATTTTGAAAGTTTTCGAAAACAAAAACTGACTGACGGTTGTGGTTCGATTGCGTTTGGCAACAATTTATTTTAGGAGAATTAGGCCCCATTGTTTATATGTCAGCAAAGCGTGACAAGAATCATCACATTGGTTGAGAATTATCTCGAAATGAATCTCCTAAACTCCATTACATATTTATTAATTTTCAATTTCCGGTGAAAGAATGATTTATAGATTGTAGGTGTTTGCCCAAGGGTCTAATAAATTAAGAATATGGCTCTAAATATGTAGACGGTAATGGTATGGACACATCACAATGAGCATGCTCTGTAAAATGTAAATAGTTATTTAATATTCTTGTGTTATCATAATTTCATTAATTTATTTATTTGTAGAGTATAAAAATGTAGGCTGTATGGGTTACAGCAGTTGTCAAAAATACAGCTACAGAAAGCTTTAAATGTTTTAGTATGTTACTTTTACGTTGTTTGTTTGACGAAAGAAATCGAAAATGATAGAAATCTAACGTATAATGTCAATTTTTTTATATTAGTTTACCCAAAAAATCTACTAGCAACTATGTATTTAATTTATGATACCTATGAATAAATTTAATAGTTGTAATAAGTAATATAAATGTAAGTACTTAAACTTTTTATTTTGTTAATAGTATTTCGTGTTCCTTAAATAACATAGCGAAAAGTATTTGTCATTTTAATTTAAGTAAATAAAACAACTTCAACTACATAACAGTTTTCTTAGTAAATGTTACTATTTGACTACAACGAAATGCAATTCCGTTGAAGTTAGGCTGATTTTGTACAAGAGTATCCTCTAGAAATACCTTGACCCCATAAAGATTTTGTACAGCCCCCTGATTCAGAACGATTACATTAGTCAGTAGTCGAACAATTCGGTATCTCTTTTTCTCTCATTACGAGAATCGAAGACAGAACGAGATAACAAAACTATTCCCTACTCTAAATCGGGGGGCTGGTCTGTGATGTATTTGGGAGGCTTCAAATTTGCCGCAAAGTGCCGCGCGGCGAAAGCGCGACACTTTGCGGCAAATTTGAAACAGTCGAACAATTCGGTATCTCTTTTTCTCTCATGACGAGAATCGAAGACAGAACGAGATAACAAACCTATTCCCTACTCTAAATCGGGGGGCTGGTCTGTGATGTATTTGGGAGGCTTCAAATTTGCCGCAAAGTGCTGCGCAGCGGAAGCGCGACTGCAGCGCTGCCGCCGCGCTTTTGTTTTTTTTTTCTATTGGACTGCTGTAGGTGGTCCTAGTGGACCGTTTCTACGTAACCGGGCAGTTACTGGCGAGACGTGAAGTGTTTCCAGCCAAGATGCCGCCGCCGCGCTGCTTTATCTTCTTATATATAAAGAGTCTGGTACTGACTGACATTTGATTCATCAACGCAGAGCCTAAACCACTAAAGCTGGAAATATGAAATTTGGACAGTAGGTTCCTTACGTGACGAAAACATCCACTAAGAAGGGATTTCTCGAAATTCAACCCCTAAGGGGGTGAAAAGGGTGATTAACGTTTGTATGCAAGTCCGTCATTTTTGAAGTAAGAAGCATGAAATTAAGTATTAAGGTTTCTGGTTAGGAGTAAATGTACACGTGTTTGAGCGTTTTTGGAAATTCAACCCCTAAGGGGGTGAAATAAGTGTTGTAAGTTTGTATGAGAAATCTGGTACTTTTGAAGTAAGAAGCATGAAATTCAATATCTAGGTTACTGGTCAGAAATAAACGTACACGTGTTTCAGGGTTTTAGGAAATTCAACCTTTAAGGGGGTGAAATAAGTGTTGTAAGTTTGTATGATAAATCTGGTACTTTTGAAGTAAGAAGCATGAAATTTCACGCAAGCGAAGCTGCGGGCAACAGCTAGTTAATCCATATAAATAAAAAACGCGCGACTGCAGCGCTACACCCGTGCTGCGGCCGCGCATCGATGTAACAACATTGTGATGCTCGAACCACCGCCACCACGCGCTGCCACTGCGCGGCACTTTGCGGCTAATTTGAAGGCGCCCTTTGTCACACTTAATGCCCTAAACAATTACCTACACATATCACTTTTTTTCATAGGATCCGAGAGAACCCAGAGAAATTAAATTAAAGTTTGGAAAATTGATTGTATTAGTCCACTGCTAGACATAGGCCTTTCTCAAAAAAAGAGGTTTTATCGTAATCACCACACTGGACCAGTGACCATGTGAAATAGTGACCGCAAAGTTCGTAACAACGTTCCGCGTTCTGTATTTTGCTTTCTCCAGCCAAAACGTTACAAAAGAGAAAATACCTTTGCCCTTTCCTCGGCCTTAGGCTGGACATCCACCAGAGCTGTGCAAGGAAAATGTGCGGTGCGAAAATGTGTAGCGAGGATGTGAAACGGTGTGACACTTTCCACCAGAGCTGTGCGAGGAATGTGTAATGCGTAATGTGTTAATGTGTACAAATGATCTTCTACCTCTTTCAATCACCATCTATTGACTGACTGGTAGGCGCATATTTTCAAAAATCCTCGCACACAGTCCTAGCAACACATTCCTCGTAACACATTCCTCGCAACACATTCCTCGCAACACGTCCCTCGCTCGCATTTCTTGCTTGTTTCGTATGAACAAAAACCTCGCACCGCTAAGCCCATATCCACCAGAGCTGTGCAGAGCGAAGCTAGGTAAATGAAGTGATTCTATTGGTGCTTACAAAACACATTCCTCGCTACGCAGCTTAGCACAGCTCTGGTGGATGCTCAGCCTTTCCCTATACAGTGAAGACACCTTGAACAACATAAAGTATCAATTCCGCCATTCCGGTCATGGGTTTGTTTTAGCCGGAGATTCCGGCATAACCCTCCGCTTTCCTAGGATGAAGACGGTCCATGAGGACCTTTGAGGAGGTTTCTCCAAGATCAAAAAGACTGAAGAAATAACGACCCTGCTGTGTTGTAGTAAAGGTCAAAGTAGTTTTCCCGAGGACTATATATGCTAAAAGCCTTTTTTTGAAGGCTAGCCTCGTAAATAAGGGGCTTAACAGACCAAAAGCCTATAGAGCCTTCTAGGCCAGGGGTCGGCAACCGTTTGAGCCGGAAGAGTCAAAAACTATAATTTTAAAAAATTCAAACTTTTTACAGAGTCATAAAACTTTTTCTTGCCAACAATAAATAGTACTTGCATAAATAAAGTATTTTGATAAAAAAAACTAATCTATTTATTCATTAGAAAATTATCTATTTATTCATATATAAGTAGTGTTTTTTCACGACAAATTAGATAATATATATATGGTATTATTAGATAATAACTTATTATTTAAGTAAAATCCGACGTACTGACGACAGTGACGACTCGTGTCACGGGTGCGGTGAAAAGCGAATACAGTGGCTGAGCGATAGAAATGGTGCCTAATCCTCGTTAATCGATTCAGAACGATTTTTAAATGTTTTTTTTTTATAAAATAAATAATATTTGCATACGGAACTAAAGAGCCGCAGCTTCACATCCAAAGAGCCGCATGTGGCTCGCGAGCCGCATGTTGCCGACCCCTGGACTAGGCCTATTCGAGACCCTTGGTTGGAGGTCCGAAATCTTGCAAAGGCCTAAGCTTTTTTAATCTGGCAACAGTAACGCTTAAGCCTCAGAAATGGCTATGAAGGCTATGAAGCTATTAATCCTCGAGGCTATAGCTATACAAGTAACTATTAATTACTTGTTATTCTATTGTTAATTCTTTATTCCATGTCTCTTTAATATTCTCGATGTTACACAATTAATGAAATTTTTAGTAGGTAAGAAAAGAAATCGTCTGTCTACTAAAAACATTAGATCTTCAATGTGCCTTTCATCGTGGCTAAATTGTGTTGTCGATACTTACTTTATAAGAAAATTATTCATTTTCTTATATTTTTCATAAAATAAATGCATAATTTTAAATTAAATGTTGTTTAATTCATATATGGCTTACTTAGAATGAGTCTCAAAAATGGCTTCAGCCTTAACATAAGCCTAGGTATTACCTGAAAAAAGATTCCCGTCGGAAAAAAATGCCTAAAGGCTTTTATAGGACCATAGGCTTTTTTAAACGACTAGTCTTTTAAAGCCTTTCTTTATTAGCTTAGCTCTAAAAAAGGTCCGATAGGCTTAATACATAGATAGGGCGGAAGGCCTATAGTCACTGACCTCTATAATTACCACTGGACTGGCGGCTGTCAAAGTGCTTTTGTGCCCGTTTCTTAGAATAAGTACTAAAGCATAGAAGCCGCCTCAGTACTTGAAAAACGTACAGGGGCATCTGTCAAATAAGAGCAATTTCCATAGAAGTATTATGTACTACGTATAAAGTCCTTGGCAATTTCGAGATTTTGAGCCAAAGCCTAGCTACCAAATTAAATTGCCCGCCACTAGTACCCCCTGTCAGACGGCAACGACATTTTAAATTTTGTCGTATAATACTTGTGTCAGTGGCGCGGTGATTTGAAAAAATATTTTAGTCTAGAATTTATATTTAATTAATTGTGTTTTGTATATGTGCACATTGTTCTTATAAATAAGAGTGTGCGCTACGTCCTGAATAGTAAAAAAATGTAAATCTCGCAAGGGATGTACAAAAAATCAAAGTGGTGAAAATATCAGTTTCCACAAGTACGTAGTATTTTTATGTTTATTCATAGATTTTCCTTTAAATATATTTCATTATACATTAAATAAGTAAAAGTAAGACATTACCTTTTAGAAGAAGTAAAATAAATAAGTACCTATAAACTATCTAAATCTTATCTATTTATCAATATGAATATTCGCCAAAGAAATTATTAAAGGGGTGCGAAAATTGTATCGATAAATCTATCGACAACGTGATTTTTGTGTTAGGTTTAATTAATTAGGTACCTATTTATACTTTTTTTTTTCATTTAAGTTTCCCTGTGACGAATATTTTCGAAATAAATTGATTGCCGTGGTAGCTCACGAAATTGGTTGGGTTCCAAGAAAGCACCACAGAATTTGCTCCAGCCATTTCACTTTATCTTCTTTTACTCGTTCTGACAAATGGCGGAGACTGAAGGAGGACTCTATACCAACATTATACCTTCAATCTAAATTTAAAAGCCTAAGTTCTTATTGAATTGCATGTCTACAGGAAATAAAAGAATTCGAGTAATTTCTTTAAAAAAAATTGGGACAGATTAACCCCGCATTGGATTTAGCTTGATTGAAAATAAAAAAATAAAAATCTTTTTTTTCTTGCAACATTACGTTCGACATCTTCTTTCGGCCATTCATACAATAGACTATTTCAGATAATATTTCATTGTCTTGTTTATCTTTCAAATAAATGCTGTTAATACAGTCGTAATCTTCAAGCCTGATAGATTAGGAGAACAGTGAATCTAAACAAAATTAACGCAGGATGATTAACTTACTTCTCAATCAGTTTGCATTTGGTGCCACTAAATTTTACACCTCTTTACCGTAATTATCTTTAAAATCTTGTATTTTTAGGGATGCCGTTTTTTTATAGATAGAGTGATTCAAGAGAAAGGTTTTAAGCTATTAAACGTACACGTGCGAAGCCGGGGCGGGTCGCTAGTTATATATAAAACAATCATTATTTTGTTTAAAATTTCCAGCGCCTCGAAATAGACAACTTACCTGAGACCACGTGGCGCCGTTCTAGTGACAGAAAAAAACGTGCATGTCCAAGTACATTACAAGGAATACTCAATAATAATGTATTTAACTTTTGTGAAGCTTTTAGTAATTGCAAATTAAATAATAGACATTTATACTTAAACGATGACTTTATTTATTGATAGCGATAATAACAGGACCCGTCGAAATGATGATGCTCGGGAGAGGCCTACGTCCAGCAGTGGGCATCTTTCGGCTGAATAATAATGATATTATGACTTTACTTTTGTCATTATAACTTTCTAAGAAGTAAGTATTTAAATGTACTATGGCAATATCCGGCATGGCTGTTATTTGGTTAACACAATCATAGTCACCTTCTTTCGGTCTTACAATACCACTTCAGATATTTCGTAATATACATTATACGATGACTTTATTTTATCGATAGCTATAGTCTAATAGTGTGAATACCCTCATCCCTAGTCTCTGTACAAAAGGTTACAAAATTAATTTTTACGGCCTGTCAAAAGTTTATCTTTCCCGCTCTGACAACAGCGAGTCCGCCATATGAGTAAATAGCATGGCTATATTTTGATTCGTTTATGCTAAGTAGCGCTCCTTCTATGCTTTAGTACTTATTCTAAGGCCCGTTTGATAATCGCCATTTTGGCGCTGTTAGACGTAGCGAGTGTCTGTGGTACTAAAACTAGTGATGTCAACATCAGCGAACAAATATCGATACAAAAAAAAAACTCTTGATAATAAGTGTTTACAGTAAATAAACGTAGTATCATAATTACTTACTTTATTATATTAAGGTGGGAGCGCCGACTGTGACCGCGAAATTCAAATTATCTTACTTTTTTTGCATTTTGTAGGTCAATCCCAGATAATAATAATAATAATAAGAGCTAGTGAGCTGGCGAGTCACCGTCTGCCAACAGTTTCAATTTTAAATGTTGAAAGGCAGACGCCGTTTTCTTCCGGCAATAGAAGTTATCAGTCCACCTAACACCCCTTCCCATAGACCAGATATTTTTCACCACATTCTACAATAGTTTTGCACCCACCTGGGACGGTCCATGACTGTACTCCAATAGTGCAGCCGTGGATAGTCCCCGCTTGGTGCCCCACCCCATTTTAGATTAAAGCTCTCAAAGGGGCCTCTGCGCGTTGGACCTGTGTCCCCGTGTATGCCTTCCAAAGGACCGGACATCTTCCACACGGAAGATGAGCCGTGATGTCCAAAGAGATACAAAATAATAATAATATGTTGATTCAGCAATCGTTGTGCCGATAGTCGTTACGGCTAATGGCTTAATAGCCAAGAGCCTCAACCAACATCTTAAGAGGCTCTCGTTGGGCGGCTGGATCAAGGGCCTGATACAGAAAGCGGTACTTCTGGACACGGCGCGTATTGTTAGGAAGTTCCTCTCTCTGAGGCCCTGACCGCCGGTAGCTTGGACCCTGTTCCCGATGCCGGTGGGCTACTATATTTTTATATTTTTAAATGTTTTTGTTTTTTTATATGGAAATATTTAAAAATGTAATTTTATATGCATTTAAATGAATAAAGGAAATAATAATAAAATAATCCCCCTCTGGGAAAGGCGTTACCTCACTATGAGATTAACGTAAAACCGGAGGGAACATTAGACTAGCTTTCTACAACCCCATCATATAATAAAAAATGTATCATGAGGTCTACTGAAAAGCTTACAAACCGCAGGGCAGCTTGTGGCGAGCTGTTGGTGAGTGGCGACACTGCGTACCTTATTGCCTCAGAGAGTCGGTCAGGGCCTCGTCTCCAGATTGCCTTTATTGGCTGGCTGGAGTGGAACCCCAAGAGTGCCCGCAGGACTCTCAACTCTGTCTTGCCTTAATCGGCCGGCCAGAGGGGGGCCGCCAGAGCTATATGCTCGGGGGTGGAAGTGTCTAAAGGCATAATAGCGGGGAAACCCACTCCGGGTCTTTTAGACCCGCGACGGCGAAACCGGGGCCACACCTCTCTACACCTCTAGCCGCTCACACGTCTGTTGCCCCTTTCGCCTATGTACTGGCGGCTTTTCAGGGGGCCCAGCTAGTGAGCTGGCGAGTCACCGTCTGCCAACAGGTTTCAATTTTAAATGTTGAAAGGCAGGCGCCGTTTTCTTCCGGCAATAGAAGTTAAATAGTCCATTTAACACCCCATCCCATAGACCAGTTTTATTTTTACCATATTTCACAATAGTTTTGCACCCACCTGGGACGGTCCATGACTGCACTCCAATAGTGCAGCCGTGGATAGTCCCCGGTTGATGCCCCACCTCATTTTAGATTAAAGTTCTCAAAGGGGCCTCTGCGCGTTGGACCTGTGTCCCCGTGTATGCCTTCCAAAGGACCGGACGTCTTCCGCATGGAAGATGAGCCGTGATGTCCAAAGAGATACAAATAATAATAATAATAAATTTTATTTCTCTCTCCACAAAGGTTATCTTCATATGCAAAACTTAAAAAATAACAAAAAAAAAATGCACACGTCATATAAAGCTCCTTTGCGAGAGACTGGAGTCCGTACTAGGGAAACCCTGTGTTACGAATCACCAGGCCCTCGCCCTATGTACATGTGATATAAATTTTAGTATTGAACTGCAACAATAACATATGCACTGTTTAGTGATTGATTGGACAGGATGACATAACCTATGGAGTAGTATATTCTGTGTATAAATTATATGATTATCAATGTATGTATTGAGTGAGTGTATAAATAATATGGGTCAGTGTGTGTGGGCGTGTGTGTGTGTGTGAGTGTGTGTGAGTGTGTGTGTGTGTGTGAGTGTGTGTGCGTGTGTGTGGGCGTGTGTGTGCGTGTGTGTGCGTGTTTGTGTGTCTATGTGTGTGTGTGCGTGGGTACGTGTGTATGTGTGTTTGCGTGGGTGTTTGTTTGTTTGAGTGTGTCGGGATAGTTGAGTAACTCCAACGCTAAAACCAAGACTAGCGCGGTATAAGTAGTAGCTTTTCTGTGTCGTCATAATCTAGTTTTTGCAGCCACTTAAAAAGCTTATCTTTATCTTATAGATATCTATCTTATTAGATCTCATGTTGATGATTGATTGATTTGCATACATAGAATATAAAATTTAAAAAAAACTAAAATTAAAAAAACTATTCCCTATTATTGAGCCAGACTGAACTAAATACATCATTACTTTAAAACCGAAAATCTCTGATAATTTGACCGATATATCGATATTTTTTCCTCGTGATATCGACGTCGATATTGATATTTTAATAAATATCTATACATTGATATATCGATATTTTTTTTCACTTCCGACATCCCTACAATATACGTCAAAATTAGTTCTGTGGACACACGCTAGCACGCTATTGGCGCTTCAAATAGGCACAAAAAAATTGCTGTCAAACTTACGGAACAGCCAGTCCAGTGGTAATTATATAGGTCAGTGCCTATAGTCCTCGGGAACACTCTGCAACACTGGAACACTAGGACTAGGTCAAAGGCGATAAAAACTGCTTGGAAAAGCCTTCATCGTTTAAATCATGGTTAAAATAAAATAAATAAAATTGCTGTCAAATCTGACATAAAAAACGGGCTATTGGTGATGTTGTATGTTTTAAAAATATATAAAAATCAGATCGAATTTAAAAAACAAACAAATTAAAGAAAAGTTCACTAAGGTCAAAAAAAAGAACAAGCTCCACATAATCAAAAATGCAAAAAAGAAAGGTTTGTTGTTTAATTTGTTATAAGTTGGTTCTAAGTATATTAATAATACAAGCCTGCCTGCTTCCTCATATTATACAGCGTAGGAACGAGCATTTGATCACTAAGCAAGCTCGCTGTGTGTTAGCGGTTTCAAACCATTAAGTCCAGGTTTCCTAGCGATGTTTTCCTTCACCGTATGTCAGTGGTGTCGAACGCCTTTTTTTATCGTTTGAAAATTCTCATGGATACCCTTCGCCTGGGGAAGGCGAACGGTTATGCCGGACCGGCTAAAAACCCACGGTATTCCTTCTCCTGACCCTTGGCCGGGGTCGCGGGATTCGCAGCTGCATGCACCGCAATCCCGGCAGGCCTCGGTCCGCCAGCCTGGCGGACCTCTCCTTCTGTGGGGCCTTGCCCCAAATCTTCCTAAGAGGCGCGCACGGAACACATGCGCGCCGCCTTCTCGGGCCAGTAACAGGCCGGCGCCTAACCCCTCGTTTACACCTAAAAACAAGTTGTGATACAAGTTGTAAACAAATTGCTTAAAGGGGTTTATAAAAAAAGTAACTTGTTTTTAACACGTAATAAACATGTATAAAATATTTAATTTAAGCGTTTTATACTACATACATGTTTGCCACTTAAAGTACGAAATAGCAATTATTTTTTCAAAAAAAATCTTCTGTACACAAGTATATACAGGGCGTCCCACGACTTTGCCACATGGAGGGGAAGTACCTTAAATACTGTAGATAGAAAAAAATACTGAATGAAGACTTCATTTTTATTTTAAAAACAATATGAACTGCATTCAAAGAATTTTAAATAATCACCTGTCTGAACCGGGAATCGAACCCGCAAAATGTGAAAATGAAAAAAACTGTAATTTTATTGTACTAATCGAAAGACTCGATTAGATACATTTATTTCTTCTAAGTAACATAGCATCTAAAATAAAAGGAACACCATGAAATTTAACATTTAACTTAAAATTTTGTTCAGAATAATGAATAACATTCTCTCTGACTATGTCGTGCTTACTCGTATAACAACTGACTTTATGTACTACTGCTTTATTACTATTTCGAAGTATTATTTCAAATAATTTCACTACCTATGAAAAAAGAAATAAATCAACGGTAAGCGAGATAGTTACAATTTGTATACAATAGGAAGAGACACACTTTGAGTATTTAATAAATTCAATTGTTTGTAAGTTGCACAGTTAAACATGTCATAATATTTCAAATAAATGTTAAATTTCATGGTGTTCCTTTTATTTTAGATGCTGTGTTATTAAGAAGAAATAAATGTATCTGATCGAGCCTTTCGATTAGTATAGTAAAATTACAGTTTTTTTTGTTTTCACATTTAGCAGGTTCGATTCCCGGTTCAGACAGGTGATTATTTAAAATTCTTTGAATGCAGTTCGTATTGTTTTTAAAATAAAAATGAAGTCTTCATTCAGTATTTTTTTCTATCTACAGTATTTAAGGTACTTCCCCTCCATGTGGCAAAGTCGTGGGACGCCCTGTATATATAAGTATAGGTATTCTACAAAGAATATGTATGTTTCATACCTGGGTGTAAACGACCCCGTTACATGATCTTAGAAAGTAATGATATTGAAAATGTCATATTATTGGTAGATCTAGATCCAGGTTTTGAAACCGCAACCGCAGAAGACAACTCCATAAACCGTTGGGCCAACACAACATTTTCTTCTCAGTATTCACGAATAATTAAGTTTACAGATGAAAGGAGAGTAGGTGAATTTCATATATCCGAAACCCAGAACCAACAGAAACGACTCGTGTTAGTATTTTTTACATTTAATCTCCTAAACAATCCTGCACATCTTTTTTTATCTAGAGTACGGGAGAACACAGTAGAATAAGGTCAAAATTAGAAAAAAAAACTGTTCTTAGAGTGGATGTAGTACAGAATTGAATGCATATTTTATACTAATAATTCTACCGCGGTTCACTGCTGGGTATACGCACCTCCTATAAATTGTCACCACACCAGGTGCTTGCTCAGTAAATGAATTAAAATATTATCAAAGTTCTAATGGTGGTCCAATTAAAATTGATATCTAATTACTCGACATAATCCGTCTCTGAATAAGAGTCGTTTCGTTTGGTTCTGGTTGTTTTTGCCCATTCTCCCTTTGTATTATAACTTTCGTGAGACACATTCATATTTATGATTAGTTACGGTTTACTCACGTGCATTTTTCGGGATTGCCCGACTAGTTTCGTTTTGACTCGCGACTTCGCCACGTGTTTAGCTCATGATTAAGGACTTCGTTTGGGTCTGAAACTAGCCGGGTAATTCCAAAAAATGCGCGCTGGAATCCGTAACTAGTCATAAACATTTTCCTTTTTTTATCTTACATTTTAGAACCGGTCTACCGCCAGTCTCGCTCAAAAATCAGAAATAAGGAGTCCGGACGCCAATGTTGTGCCGTACGACACGTTGACAGTAAAAGTAATGAGTCTGCGTCTAACACATGAGGATCCCAAGTATTTTGGCATAAAAGTTACATTCGTCGACCAATTGATAATACATGCCATCATCAAGTCTATCGACGCTAAAGATGATGAGCCAACAGATTCGATAGCTCATGGTTCCATGATTTATGATCCAGCAGATTACGAGAAAATGTGTCTGTACGCCGATTCGCCCTTAGTTGGTAGGTTTTTAGAATTTACGTTTTCAATTTGTATCTTGCTTGTTACGGACTCTACGTTACTTTTATACAAAATTCTGAATACCTATATTACTGACTACGCAGACAACGTTTCCCATTCTTCCAATTCGCCGACAGTTGTTACCGAACATTTTATTTCACAGACATACATAACAAAAGTTAGTCGAAAAAATAGTAGGGTGTAACAATTTATGCTATATTGTAAATAACAATTACATCTCAAAAAACAATATTTCAATACCTATCCTTCTTTGTCCGGCATTTCAACCTTATACAATCAATTAATTGATAATGATCATCAATTAATGGATAGAGCCTTGTTCAAAAGTTTTAAAATTATGCAAATCAAAATATCTTCACATTATTCCGCAGTGCAAATTCAACCTCTTAGAAATATGGATCAAAATACAATGACAGTGCAGCAAGACAATTCAATGACATTACAGCAAGACCGGGGTGACCAGTGCCGCAGCAGCCTGACAATTACGGGCTCTTTCAGCAGAGAAGCTACGGACATCAGTTGCTGCAATATTGATATTTTGTCAATGTTTATTGGCGAAAAAGGTTGGCTAATTTTGCTAAGACCCCCAACATACATAGCTTAGAAAAGTTTAGGCTAAACTATCATTTTTAAAGGCAACACAATGGATTGTTTGCCTAATACTAAAATGTACAACAAAATATTATTATTTTATAGAAAAATAGAAAGAACGAGGCCATTTTCTATGCTTGTGTCGCGAAAACGGTATTGTCGTAGCGCAACGCGACCACCGGTGTTTGTACGCAATGATGCAAAATTACTATGAAGTTTTTGACGGTTTGAATGACCTAATTATTGCAGTAGTATTACTTACTTCTGTCTAGTGAACAATTTTAAATAATTTATTATCACTTGTAATTTTAGAATATTTTGGTTTTTTCACTGCTACCGGGTACAGGGGTAGGGCCTACCCTATTTCCAAAAATGTTTCGATTACTGCATTCTTAGTGTATTACACAAAGAAAAAAAAAAAAAGAAGTGTCAAAAACCTACATCAATCCATAAGTTTTGGATTGGGATCAATTATTATAGGTCTAACGCATAACTGAGTCAGTCAGTGCCTAGGGTATGAGAGCGACACGGGAGGGGTGACATAATTATGATGTGCCATGACGTGTCCGAACTATCTCGCTATACACATGATGAATACATATAATAGTAGGGGAGCCCACGATGCTAAATGGGGATTTACTCGAGCGTCGTGGAGACCTATTGGATTTTGAAGACTAGATGATAGAGAGAAAAAAGTGTTATGATGTTCCCTTTCAACGGTGGGGGGAGCGCCTAAAGGTTTTCAAAAATGTAAAAAAAAACAGTCACATGGAACTATTCGAGCGCGTCAAATATTGATAGTGTATATGCCCCACGTCTCTTTGATACCGGAGGTATGTTAATCTGCCGGTTTGCATGGTGGGGGTGGCCGTAAGGAAGGGTAGAAAATGGAGAAAAAAAAAATTTCTTCCAGCGCGTCATATATTTAGAGGGGATGTTAAGTGAACCCGAAAGATGCTCAAATCCAAAAAACTGACAATTCGGACGTCACGCATAATAAAGATATCTTTTACGATATTTTTACTACTACTAGATAATGAAAGTGTTAATTATTCATACAGTGATTCTGGTACAGACAGCGATAAGGAATCTGATTAATTAAATTTGTTTGTTGTTTTTTGTTGTTTCAGTTGAAAATATTAATACTTATTAAATAAAATAAATAACATAATTATTGTAACTTATTTTTTTGTTTACGTTGTCACGCGCAATTATATTAATTAATTTAACTTACGTATACACACGTAAAATTAAATATCATAAGAGATATCTTCATTACATTTATCACGTGTATAGCGAGATAGTTCGGACACGTCGTCATATGTCACCCCTCCCGTGCCGCTCCCATACCCCAGGCACTGACTCAGTTAAGCGCTATACCTATAATATCGTCCGTATGTGTGTTTCTTGACCGTTTCCGTTTCCGCAAGCGCAAGATGTTGACGGATCCGAGAGCTTGCATAAAAAATGCATCAAGAAACGCATGGAACCAATGATCAAGCCATCGATGAAACATCGCAAGAGTTGGGACACCCTGCCTCTCGTCACGATCGAACTGACTGTAGAACGTGATGCAAGCAACTCTGAACACCACGAAGTTCTGAAGGATGCTAACTGGATGAAAGTGACGCTTGTCGCGGCTTACAATATGTACATACCGTATGATAGCGACTACGTCTATACTGCTGCATCTAAAACTCCTCTGTATTGCGACTCCGTGAGTTTTACGAAATATTTCCCCCTTTTTTTGTTAGCATAATAGTATTTGTTTTGCGTTTGGTTATTGTCACAAATTTTCAGAAGGCCAGCCTCGTTGTTCTAATTGTCGCAAGCGCGACTGATGAGCGTGGGGTCCTAGGTTCGATCGCCAGGTTGGACAAAGATTCATTAGGTTTTTCCGTGTAGAATTTCTCAGTAGCAACCCGGAGTCTGGATTTGTGCCCGGCTGGATTTAGGCTCGCACTCTATTACATGGGAAACATAACAGCGAAATGAGGGTTGGGTACCTCTGTCCAACCCTTCGGGGAATACAGGCGTGATGTTATGTTTTCAGTTAACGTTGGCGATATAATGTAGAACTATTTAAAGCTAAAATTTCGCGCCACTCTACCGAATTTGTCGTAAGATAATGTTATTGTTCTATCGCTGTCAATGAAATAATAAGGGCTTGCGCAGACGAGAGACAATGGCGGACAAAATGTCCGCGGTGCGCTCTTATTAGTACTACTATAAGGTTGCACTTTGTCCGTCGCCTGGCGGTATACGCGGACAAAGTACAACCTAATGACAGTAATAATAAGAGCGCACCGCGGACATTTTGTCCGCCAGCATTGTCCCTCGTCTGCGCAAGCCCTAATTGTGCAATCAAAATGTTGCTTCATTTGTTTTCTATCTTTGTTAACGCTGTACTTTGCTTTTGGCAATCCTGAGAGCCTAGTGCGAGTTGCACAAAATTATTAGAATGATTTCCCCCTCGCGAGAATCGAGTTAACCACAAATGCATCGAGAATCATAAACAAACCAGTGTGAGTTACTGTCAAAACTGCACCACGCACTCGCGAAAAGCTTGAAACGGCCAATAACTTACGTTACCGTTCTCACTTGCGAATACTAGTCGATATTCGAGGGTCGTTATCTATGACGTAGAAAACTTGCACTCGCAAATTGTGTTTCCCGTTATTGTCGCTTGTTGGCGCTGTTTCGATTCCATACTAATCGTAATTACCGTTAACGCAATCGAATATTTAGTAAGTAAAACTCGTACTAGACACTCTGCTGCTCATAGGCTTCTGCCAAAACGATGTCGATTGCCACCACGTAGCAGCAGTTTTCAGCCACATTCAGTCTACAGTCAAAAATACCAGCTATTTTCAATTCACAGTTTCAATTTTTCTACTGATTTCAGAACGTTGGCGTGGTTACATTCAGCCAAGGTAGCACCGAGCCCCGAAGGTTCAACTGTACTAGTTTCTATCCAAAATGGGAGAGTTTGAGACTTTTAGGAGATCTGTTTACACGAGGAGATGAAAAATTACACTACAATTTAGAAGATATACAAAATGATAGCTCTATCGATCTTCCGGATTACTTGAATGGAATACTGCCTTATCGTGAGTTCAGGCACTAGAAACTTGTTTTTAATTTTGCTCATTCATTGATTTCTCCTATATCGCGGGTACATTTACAGACACAAATATTCAAATACCCAGACCCGGAACAACTATACAAATGTTTGTTCCATGCGGGAATCGAAAGCGCAGAACGCCAATTTAAGCAATTGTCTTTTTGCGCTTCTGCTACTGCGCCAAAGTTATCGTCATTATAGTTTGGTACAGATAAGGTTCCTACACATTGCTCGCAGAACGGTTCGCCGATGGAGCCGAAAGGTTCTGGAGTGGCGACCGCGTACCGGAAGACGCAGCGTGGGTAGGCCACCCACAAGGTGGACCGATGATCTGAAGGTCGCGGGAATCCGTTGGATGCGAGAGGCACAGAACCGGTCGATGTGGCGATGCTTGGGGAGGCCTATGTCCAGCAGTAGACGTCTTTCGGCTGAATAATGATGATGAAGGTTTCTTTCTATGTATAATTTGCGCTTAGCCCCACCAACTTTGTAAAATAACACAACGAATGGTATCTAGTCTTCCTAGTCACAAAAAGCTAAATAAAATAGGTAATTCTATTTCAGATACATCAGTTTGGTGCTCGTTCCACCGCTCACTAATGCTAAAGGACGCTGAAAAATGGTTGTTGAGACATCTTCGAGATAAAAAGTGGCCAGTTGAAGTCCACATCTATGGAGAAAATGGTGGCTACAGTTTCATGGCATTTTTGAATTTATTCCGGCTTCTTTATCCTGGAGGTTAATTTAGTCCTGCATCTAATTTGTTAATTACTTAGGGTCTGTCCACATCTCCACATCACGACGTCGTCAACGTGGAACGGTGCGGTAACGCGGCACGGTGCGTTGACATAACGTGCAAATTTACGTTACCGTATCGTGAAAATGCACGTCAGGATCATTGTTAGATTTATCGTTGACCATGTAGATCCTGAATTTTAATAAGAGAAATAGTAAGGTATGGTTTTAAAGCATCGCAGCACATAGACGGCGACTCGCGGGCGTGGAGAGCGCGGGCGGAGCGCATATACGTGTGCACTTGCGGCTAGAAGCGGAACGTGTTACGATACGGTAACGTAAATTTGCACGTTATTTCAACGCACCGTGCCGCGTTACCGCACCGTTCCACGTTGACGACGTCGTGACGTGGAGATGTGGACAGGCACTTAGGTCGTGGTCTGTTACAAACGCCGCAGGCCGCATCCCAGGCGCGGCGTGACGCTTTACGCGGCCGACGAATGCTTATTATGGAATTGCATTATAGTGGTCTCTCTCAGACGCCTGACGCCCGCGTCTGTATCAAGCATTCGTCGGCAGCGTACAGCGTCACGCCGGACACTGCCTACGGCGCGGCGCGGCTCAGCGTTTGTAACAGATTAAGACCTTACAGATTTGTTTTGAGTCGTTCTCTTTTTATATGACGGATAAAACGTATCCATAATTTTATTTTTTGACAAATATTATTGTTAAAGCAATGGTGCGTAATTTCAGTCTGAAATTAGCAACCGGATGACTCTTGGTATTTGAGTTCCTGAGGCAATTTGGAAACTTTTTTGTGTAATACCTCATAATAACCCCAAAATGGACGGAATCGGAGAAAAAGGGTGGGGGAGAAAATGTAAAAAAAATTGATTGGAAACCGAATGGAAAGGCGGTAGCATTAAAGTACGCGTACTCACTTTTGTTTAAAAAAATTGTCATCCGAAACGTACAGATGGTTTACGGGAACGGTTTTTTTTTTTGAATCGAAAAAAAAAGTGTAGCAACCGGTTGCGCCTTTGAGGAAAATTCTTTTTTTTGTGTAGCTAAAAAATTGTCATCCGTTTCTGTTCGACGGTTTTTGAGAAATTAAAGGTTAAAGTGGTGAAAATTTTAGATATCGCTGGTGGTGCCGAGGGCGCGCACTAACCTACAGGGGCGCGCACCGCTGACTCGTGCGCTGCGCACTCTCAACACGGTGGCGGATGCCATAGACATATTCACCTGTACACTGGGTGAGTTCACAAGGGCCACGTACTGTTTAGCATGTAAGGTATAAGTTAAGTATATTTTAAGTTTTTAAGTTACCTTGTCGCATTAGATTTACTATCTGTAATGGCAAGGGAAACATGTGAAATAAATAAATAAATAAATAAATAAATATTTCACTCGCTTTTTTCAAAAATCCTAAAAAAACTTCAAATTGTTAAAAACGGATGACGTTTTTATACATGTTCCACAAGTTTATTTTTTCGATTTTAAGAAAATCCTTTCGCTCTCTCCGTCTGTACGTTTCGGATGACAATTTTTTTAAACAATAATGAGTACGCGTACTTTAATGCTACCGCCTTTCCATTCGGTTTCTAAACATTTTTTTTTTTAATTCACCATTAAAATCTAAAAAAAGTGTAATTAAATTAATGCAGTGTCCCTTGTGTAGGTATATGCTATACTAAACTTGAGTCCTACCGAAAGCCGTCGCTTAAGCCGACATCGGCCTGGAAATTCATCATTCGGGAATTATCGTTTTAGTATTAGTTGAATATGAAACAATAAAACATTCGACAAATTAGATATTTCCACTTATTTTCAATTCAAAATAACGCGATAACGGTCTGAATTCGATGTTAAAATTTTCGGCGCACTGTCTCTTACTCCCAGTTTAATATGTATTATTCAGAAACCACCGTGCGCCTCGCCGTGCCCCTGCAATGGATTAACGAAGGCACTATGATGAAGGAGTGTGGCTGTGACCTATTGCTCACACCAAACGACAGAGCACCATCTAGCACTAACGAGAAGTTACCACCTTCTCCGCTATCTACTGCGCTAAGAGCTAGTATGAGGTAGGATAATTAATTATTTATCGCACTAAAATATTTTAAATGTGAAAGTTTGTGGAGATGGATGGATGGATGTTTCAATCACGCATAAAAACGGCTGAACGGATTTAGATAAAATTTAACATACAGATAGACCATGTCTTGGATTAACGCATAGGATACTTTTTATCCGAATGAAGTTGTATCCCTAAGATGCGAGTGAAGCCGCTAGCAACAGCTAGTGTGATATAAAATAAATCGATCGATTACGTCTAATAAAATAAGGCTAGATTTCACCAACATTTATTCTCTAATTAAACAACCAGTTACTTGAAAAATGTACTAGATTTTTTGGTAAATGGTCATTTAACCAATGAATAATGTTGGTTAACACCATGCCTAAGCAGTACTGAAAATTTAATGAGCTCCTACTTGCACTACGACGTAAACCAACGGGTGGTTTGTTTGTTTTCTCTTTTCTCGTTCTTACTTACCCCTCCACTCCAGCGTAGCTAAATGTATTAGATATTTCACAAGTTGGAACTGTCATTTGACCTTCATTATCCTATCAGCCATAATATATCATCCGTAAAAGTTTCAAGGTGGCAAACGCGTTCCTGCAAACACAACAACTACAATAATAAATCTAATTAATAAGAAATAATATTTTATTGTAGTAGTTATGTCAAAATAATTTTTCTTTCAACTACGTAGTAATGTTATCATTAATCACTACAAAACCGATCACAAAGGACGACTTTTTTGCTTAGAACCAAAACAGTGCACAAATATTGTTTTCTTTCAACTACGCAGTAATGTTATCATTAATCGCTACAAAACCGATCACAAAATACATATTTTCTGCTTAGAAGCAAAACAGTGCAGAAATGTTGTATGAAATCTCATTACTGCACTACAAACAGTGCAGAAATGTTGTATGAAATTTCATTACTGCACTGTTTTTCATTAATGCAGTTTTTTATTTTTTATTTAGATATAAATTTACCACAGAGGTTTAATGTCTCCCGTTAAGTTTAATATTAAATGTATGCATTCTTATGCATTAGATCAAAAAGATACTGGCTGAAAATAAAAATCGGCTGAATAAAACCGAATTGGTGAAAAATAACAAATGGCGCGCATTTTGTACCATTGTAAAACTTTGATACTTCTTATTTAGCAAGAAAAGTTTAAAAAAATGGAAACAGATAGCGATATGAATTCAAGTCCAGAAAGTATAACAAAACAGCTGCAAATTATATTGTTAATAACCTTTTGCCGCAAAAGTCGCAGGATAACCTTGTTTTCATTAACTTGAGTTTTTATTTTGAGTAGGTATATTTTATCACGGTAGGTAAATTGGTAGTTGAAAGAAAAGTAGATTACGCACCTTGCTGAAGTGAGTGATTAATGCACTCGTGCTAATTTAGTGCCCTCGCTTGCGCTCGGGCACCAACATAACACTCGTGCATTAATGACTCACTTTGCGCTCGGTGCAACAATCTACTAATAAAATCTCATTATTGCACTGTTTTACATTAATGCACTGTTTTTTATTTTTTTATTTAGGTATAAATTTACCACAGAGGTTTAATGTCTCCCATTAAGTTTATTAAATGTATGCAGTAGATCAAAAAGATACTGGCTGAAAATAAAAATCGGCTGAATAAAACCGACTTGGTGAAAAAAAAAAAAACAAATGGCGCGCATTATGTACCATTGTAAAACTTTGATACCTACGTCGTGTTTAGCAAGAAAAGTTTAAAAAATGGAAATAGATCAAATATACAGCGATAGCGACATGAATTCAACTCCAGAAAGTATATAACACTCGTGCGTTGATAGGTAACTCACTTTGCGTTCGGTGCAACAATCTACTGTTAAACAGATAACAAAATCAATTTTCCTGTTTTGTTTTTTTCGCAAAACGTGTTAGGTATAACTTCGTCCACTTGAATTGGTACGCTTTTGTGAACGTGGAGATTTGAGAACGTGCGATCATTTGCATTTGTGTTAGCCACCATACAAAATATTTATTTTAATTAAATTCATCAATGAGATTAGAAAAATTATCAGTAGTCGGCCTAGACCCAGCCCAGGGGGAGGATCATAACCCCCATGACGTCCCCCCTCCCCACCTGTATCCACCCTTGTACGGTTCGCATTCTTTTTGCTTATTTTATATCCCGCAGTTAAGTAAAACGAATTAATTCCAGAGTTACAACAGAATCCTCTGGAACATCAGTATCCAATTTGACAGGCAGTACATGGAAAGCCACGGGTGCTGATGGCAACGATGCATTTATATTGGTCGAAGTTAAACTGGGACGACCCCTGAGAGAGATTGTTAAACCACCGCGAGTACTGAAGTAAGTCACCGTCGCTAAGTTATCCATCCTATTATTTCTATGTTCCGTCGATGTTACTACGTGGAAAGGCCAGAAGGAGCTCTTGGCTATGGCGGTTCCCATACGGTGACCGAAGTCGGAGCATAGCTGAGGAGACAGATTTTAGCGTATTTTTTATGAAATCTTTGATTCAGCTATTTCTTTACTACCTACTACTTTACTATTGACTTTGGGGACAGTTTTAGGACAACAGTTATTTATTATTATGGGTACTTTAACACTCTTTTGGACTAGTACCCCCTTTCCGACTATCCTTGTATGGCAAAGCAGAGTTTCTTACATGAAAGTATACCCCAGTTTTTTTTTAAGGTCGGGTATATTTTCAAATCCTAAACATGGCTTTTGTATTTTATTAAATATTCGAATCAAATCAAATCAATTTATTCGCAATAAGTGTTGGTACAATTTCGGTCTTAACATAAATAATGACAGATCCGTAACACTTAGTCATAATAATGTGACATGCAACGAGCTCAACTCTACACGTTTTCTAAAGGTATAGAAACCAAATAAGCAGCAGTGCGGGTGTAGTTTTGCGCACGGGTGGTATTTTACAGGTTGTAGGTTTTTTGAAGAATTGTCTAGACCAAGTACAGGGGCCCAATTCTCCTAAAATAAATCTTGATAAATCACAACCGAACCAAGGCCGAACCGTTCATTCAGACAGTTCTCAATTTCAAAAGCTATCAAATTGTTTGACACAAAAAACAAAATCAATCATTTTGAAAGTTTTCGAAAACAAAAACTGACTGACGGTTGTGGTTCGATTGCGTTTTGCAACAATTTATTTTAGGAGAATTGGGCCCCTGGTTATAGAACACAAACATTTACAAAATGTTCTTTTTTCTAATTGGCTGCTGTTTTAAATTAAACTTGGTAAGGCTATTAGCAATAAGTATGTCAGGGTGGACTGTATTGAGTTGATATTCAAATGAAATTCTTCAGACTTCTTACGTTGTTTTATTTGCACTAACATTTATACATAACACTTGCTATATCAGACTTTCACTTACAACTTTCAAGAATCTTGCGTAAAAACATTAATATCTTCAGGAATCAACTAACTAACAAAACTTGGTCTTATTTAAGTAGTTTTACATGTCGCACAACTAAGGTGCGGTACCGACACGGCGTAGGGCACGGTTGACCAATGGGAGCGCGAGTTTCACTGCGGCATCGCCTCTTGGCTCCGCCCCCCACCGACAGGTTTCGACTTGTTCGAACCTGTTGGAACCGTGCCCTTCGCTACATTACAATGCTTATTCTAAGGGAAAATAACTGGAGCCTAGTCTCAATTACATATAAGTACTTAATTACTTCCCTACTATCAAATCAGTCTTTATTTACATTCCTTAAATCTAATTCTTAAATAACATAGTTTACATAATATAAATTCTTAAGCTACGACGTCCGTAACATCCTCCCCCCGGCGCAGGGCTACCGTAGCCTTATCTTCCACGCAGAGGACGGCGAGCTTCGTGACCGGTCGCCGCAGGATGCCCGCTGTGGTTCTGACGTCAGCTGACCGCACCTTGCCGTCTGGACCGTTGTAGACGGCTTCCACGACGCCTCGGGGCCATGTTCCTCTTGGTAGTGCGGAGTCGGTGACGACGACCAGGTCGCCAGTTTGAAGGGGTCGCCGTTGGTCGTCTGATGCCCCTCGAGGCACCAACGTCGGTAGATACTCGTCCACCCAGCGCCGCCAAAAGTGGTCGGCGAGCGCCTGGGCGGTTCTCCACTGCTTGCGGCTGGCCTCCTCACAAGGCCCAGTGCGGGGAAGACCTGAGGAGGTTCCAATGAGGAAATGGTTAGGTGTAAGGGCCTCCGGATCCTTAGGATCGACAGAGACGTGGGTCAGAGGCCGGGAGTTCACGGAGTGTTCGGCCTCTGTCAGCAGCGTCAGCAGCACTTCTTCTCTCAGCGCCCTCTGATGTAAGGTCGCCCCCAGTGCTGTCTTCACGGAGCGCACTAATCGCTCCCATGCTCCCCCCATATGCGGCGCCCCTGGCGGGATGAATTTCCACTTCATTCGGTGTTCAAGCCCAAAGTGGATGAATTCCTTTGCCCATTCTTTGTAGGCCACACGTAGCTCGGTGTCTGCCCCTCTGAAGTTGGTGCCGTTGTCTGAGTACATGATTCTGGGCCAACCTCGACGCGCCGCCATCCTTCGTATTGCCATTAGTGCCGAATCGGTGGACAGACTTGACACTAATTCCAGGTGGACCGCCCTCGTAGCCAGGCAGGTGAACAAGGCTCCCCAGCGTTTCTCATGTCTTCTCCCTATTACCACCGTCATTGGCCCGAAGTAATCGATCCCACAGTGGGTGAAGGGTCGTTGAGTCTTCACTAGCCTTTCCATGGGTAGATCTCCTGTGGTTGGTTTCACTGGCATAACCTTCCTGATACGGCAGAGCTGGCATTGTTGCGCGATGGTTCGTACCGTGGGGCGTAGGTTGACCACCCAGTACCGTTGTCTCAAGTCGTTGATCACGCGTTCATTATTGGCGTGGCCGGCTTTGTGGTGGGCGTCCTCGACAAGCAGTCGCGTGAACGGGTGCCTTCCATGTAGAATCAATGGCGTCTTCTTTGTTTCCGTGACTGCCGCGTGTCCGATCCTCCCTCGGACTCTAAGGACCTGGTCTTCTAGGTAAGGGTCCAGCTTGTACAGGCTGCTGGACTTGGGCACCGGCTTCCCTTTTTCGAGTAGTCGTATTTCCTCGGCGTAATCTTCAAGTTGTGCTTGCCTCAGCCATAGTTTCTCGGCCTTCTCTATCAGGTCGACGGTCATCTGGCTTGTTCTGTCCTTGCATTTTTCCTTGAAGAGGAAGGGTACAGCCGTTGCTCGTAGTAACTTTTCGTATGAAGAAAACCTGCTTATGTCGGGCAGGTGAGAAGGGCGCTCTCTCGTTTCTTCCACTATCGTGTACGTTGCCTCGTCGTCGGTGGTATCGTCCTTGGGCTTCTCTTTCGGCCACGACTCCTCGTCGTGGTACAGGAACATGGGGCCGACGAACCATCTGTCTTCCGGTTTCATGTGGACGACATAGTTGGGGCGTGTGGCGTCATCCGCCACGTTGTGTGCGGTGGGTACCCATCTCCATTGGCTGGCGTTAGTCAGCTCCGCGATCTCACCTAGGCGATGCGCCACGAATGGTGTGTACTTCACGGCGTCCTTTTGGATCCATCGCAGGACGGTTTGTGAGTCCGTCCAGTAGGTCACGCTTCCGGGCTTGTCGCGGTGCTCCTTTATTATGGTCTCCGCCAGTCTTGTGCCGATCACTGCCGCCTGTAGCTCTAGACGTGGAATGGTGACCGGCTTCAGGGGGGCCACTCGCGCCTTCGCCGCGACCAGCCTCACGTCCACTCTTCCGTCCGGCTTCTGGATCCTCCAGTAGGCGGTTGCCGCGTACGCTTGCTCACTCGCGTCGCAGAAGACGTGGAGCTCCATGGAGTCGTCTGGTCCCTTGCCATAGCACCTTGGTATGCGTAGCTTCGTTACTTCATGCAGGCTTCGCATCCATTCTTCGAAGTGCTGCGCGTCTTCTTCGGGGATGGCGTCGTCCCACCCTATGCCGTGCCTCCACAGGTTCTGGAGCAAGATCTTGCCGGTGACTGTGAAGTGGCTGATGAGACCCAGGGGATCATAGACCGCCATCACCGCTCCGAGGGCTTCTCGTTTTGTCGGCGCTCTGTCGCTTGTCTTCACTTCGGGTGACAGCCGACTCAGTCCAGTGTTGAAGCCTAACTCGTCGGAGCCTGTTTGCCACAACAGGCCCAGTGTTTTGTCCGTATTCTCTTCTCTTTGACCAAGTCTTACTTCTGTGTCGTGTGCCTGCTCCTCCGGGGCTATGTTCTTCACCACGTCAGGTCTGTTCGAACACCAGCCCCTTAGGTTGAAATGTGCGTTCTGATGTACCTTCACGATTTCGCGCGCTGTCCTGATCGCCTCGTCTTCGGTCGCGAGGCTGTCCACGTAGTCATCCATGTAGTGGCTTGATATTATTGCTTGCGTAGCGTCGGGGTATTCCTTGGTGAACAGTCTCGCGTTGGCGTCCCGTACTGAATGCGCGATGAAGGGCGAACACGAAGCCCCGAAGATCATTGAAGTCATTTTATATTTCTTCGGTGGCCTAGTGCGTTCCGCGTCCCGCCAGAGAAACATTTGCGCAGCTTGGTCTTGCTCTCTTATTTTTATCTGGAGAAACATTTCTTGAACGTCTGCTGTGACCGCTACCGGACGCTCTCTGAATCTGAACAGGATCCCCGGCAGCGACTTCAAGAGATCGGGCCCGTCCAATAGGTGATCATTTAGGCACACTCCACTGTATCGGTGCGCGGCGTCGAACACCATACGCATCTTCCCCGGCTTGTTTGGGTTCACGACCGGGAAGTGCGGTAGGTACCACACCTTCTTGTTCTTATCTTCTGTTCCATCGCACTCCTGGGCGTATCCTTTGTCGAGTAGGTTTTTCACCAGGGCGCCGTATTGTGCCGCGAAGTGTGAGGACGAATCCATCTTCTTTTCTATCGTCCGTAGTCTTCTGAGGGCACTGCTGTAGTTGTTGGGCATCGGGTCGTCTTCATCACGCCACGGCAGCCCTACCTCGAAGTGATCGCCGATCTTCTTCATGGTGCCTTGGACTACGTCGATCGCCTTCTGATCTTCTGGTCTGACTTTCTTCGCTAGCGAAACTCCTAAGGCGTCGATCTTGAAGTTCGACTTCACCAGCTCTTCTACACGACGTACATCTTCTGTCTGTTCTGCTGCGGGCGCGTTGTATAGGTGCAGCACAACTTGTCCCTCTTGTTTCTTTAGTGTTGCGCGCGGTGCAGTCCCGTGGATCACCCATCCCAACTGGGTGTACGAAGCCGCGGGTTCGTTCTTCTTGCCCATGCGCAGTTCGCGTGTGACTATCAGATGCCAATTGTCAGCACCTATCAGTACCTTCGGTGTGGCCCCCTCATAGAACGCATCCTTTCTTACGCCCTGTAGGTGTGGATAGTTCAGTAGCGTTGACCTGTCCACCGTCTGGCCGTGAAGTCGCAGGTTCTTCATCGTTCGCGCGCTCAGCTCTTGGAAGGCGCCGCTCTGACCGCGTATCCGTAGCTTGACCTCCTGGCTGCATTCCTCATGTTGCTGCGAGGTCACGCCTTGTATGCGTAAAGTGGAGACCGGCCCGTCTGCTTGTATACGCCGCGCCAGCTCTTCGTCGATGAGTGATGTCGTTGACCCTTCATCCATTAACGCGAACGTTGACACTTGTCCGCGGGGCCCCTTTAAGATCACGGGACATACCTTTAACAACACACGCTGTGACGTATTGCTCGGCGCGGAGACGGCCATCACAGATTCCTTTGAGGGTTGCTTCTCTGCGTCAGTCATTTTTTCGGATTTTTCATTCCGCGGCGCCTCTTGCTCCTTGTGCAACAGCGCGTGGTGCGGGCGGCTGCACGTGTCCTTGCCGCATCGCTTGGCTCGGCAATATTCGCGTCGATGGCGCCTAGTCACACATTTGAAACATACCTTTTCATTCCGCGCCCACTCCCATCTGTCGTCGATGTTCATTTTCAGGAACTTCGCACAACACTCTTGTTTCCTTTCTTCTTCTTTTTCCGATGTCGCGTAGATTGCGTCTCGGTTCACCTTCTTCTTAGCGTTGACTTGCGGTGCGCTTCTTGTTTCCTTCTTGGGGAGGGGCGCGGGCGTCGTGGTCGTGAAGGCGTATTTCATAGCTCGATCAGCCTCCCGCATCAGGAACCTGGCCAGTAGTACCACTTCCGGTTCACGCGACGATTCCACTGCCTCCGAAGCGTAATCACACCACCTTGATTTTATGTGCGGGCTTAATTTTTCTACGACTTCGCGAACTAACATCGGGTTCCATATATAACCGCGGTTATCCATGTTAGATAACACACACACTATATTTTGTAGCTTCACTGCGAACGAATTTAATTCTCCGGCTGCGCTCGTGAGTCGAGGTAATTTCTTTAAGTCTTCCATCGCTCGATCCATGAGTATTTCCGGTCTCCCATAATATTGCTCTAACGTTTTCATAATCACCTGCGGGTCCGTGGCGGTGTACAGGAGCGCCGATACGGCTGCCCTCGCTTCGCCCTTAACGCAGTTACGTAGTCTTGCTAAATTTTCGATCGCACTGAACTTGTATACACTCGATGAATCGGTGTATGCCGCCTTAAACGGTAACCATTCGGTGGCCGCCCCCGTAAACGTAGGCAGCTCAGTCACTTGTCGCGGCGGCGGTCGTACGCGCATCATTTTTCCTAACGTGTCGGCCAGCTGTTCGATTCCTTTTCCGAATCGGCGCTCCCCCCTGGTGGGTGACCGCGAGGCCGATCGTTGTCTTCTTCGGTTATCCCTGGTGGGCGTGACGGCATCAACACACGTAGCGGGTTCGACGTAGGCGGCTGCTTCTTGAGGTGCGCACGTAGCTGCGGGGTGCGGGGGCGGCTCTTCCTGAGGCTGATCCGTGACTCGGGGGTGGCTTCGGTCAATACTTTGAAGCCACTCATCCACCCTGTCATCACTCCTGTGCACGGACCCCTCTTCGCGGGCCTCCGCCTCTGCTTCAATTGCCGACACCTCATATTCGAATCGCTTATTAACGAGCGCCTTTTCAATCTCTAATTGCTCGTTCCGTATCGCGGCGATCCTTTTTTGTGCCTCGTATTCCGCTTTTTTCACTCGTGTCACGTCACTATGGTATGATCTTCGGGAGCGTATCGTACTTGCCGTATCCCTCACAGAAACGTCGTGCGCGGCCGTCATGGTTCTCGCGGAGTCTTGGGTTCGTAGCGCCGAGGACGTCGTGGGGTAGAACGACGTGGATGGCGTGGCGAGCGGTTCCCCATAGTCGTACGCGGTCGCGGTGGCTCTACTTGCCGGTACGAGGCGAGGAGCCGGCGCGGCGGGCGCGCCATCGGACACGGTCGACGCAACCCTCCCAGCCGCGACGGTGGCTGGGGGTGCGATCGCGAGCGCGGGGGCGGCGGGATCGGTCCCGGCCGCGGGCGCACCGTACGGGGTGCGCGGTAACGCGGACGCGATGGTCGACGGTGACCTAGGCGGATCTACGAATGCGCGGGGGCGTCGACTATCATAGCCTGACTCCGATTCACTTTCCTTGGCCGCAACACTTCTAGTCTTCATGTTCGAGCTTGAAGTTAATCTTAATTCTAAACTTCAATCTGCAGTCTTCAATTCGCGATCTTTAACTCGCGATCTTCAAGTCGCGATCTTCTATTTTCAGTCTTCAGATCCGGCTCGAAGGACCAGCTGTCAGGGTGGACTGTATTGAGTTGATATTCAAATGAAATTCTTCAGACTTCTTACGTTGTTTTATTTGCACTAACATTTATACATAACACTTGCTATATCAGACTTTCACTTACAACTTTCAAGAATCTTGCGTAAAAACATTAATATCTTCAGGAATCAACTAACTAACAAAACTTGGTCTTATTTAAGTAGTTTTACATGTCGCACAACTAAGGTGCGGTACCGACACGGCGTAGGGCACGGTTGACCAATGGGAGCGCGAGTTTCACTGCGGCATCGCCTCTTGGCTCCGCCCCCCACCGACAGGTTTCGACTTGTTCGAACCTGTTGGAACCGTGCCCTTCGCTACATTACAATGCTTATTCTAAGGGAAAATAACTGGAGCCTAGTCTCAATTACATATAAGTACTTAATTACTTCCCTACTATCAAATCAGTCTTTATTTACATTCCTTAAATCTAATTCTTAAATAACATAGTTTACATAATATAAATTCTTAAGCTACGACGTCCGTAACAAAGTATGTTTAGTACTGGTTTCTTTAATTCGGTAAACGTGCTATTAAATTATTGCACTTAAAAAATCTGTCTTAGGCACTTGTCCCACCGCGAACGATGAGCGAGCAGCGAGTAGAGCTAGAAACTAGAAACGAGTTGGCGAGCAGCGAGTAGCGAGTGTATAGTTCCGATAGTTTAGTTTAGTCCGGTAGTCGCTGGGCTTTAAGCGAGTGTGCGAGTGCGACGGGCGTTTACTCGCACCACTCGCAAATGACTGCTGGTTGGTCTCTCGGCGTGAGTTCTGACCTCCAAGCGAGCATCGCTGAGCGAGTATTATCTTTGATAGCTCTTGTCGCTCAGCGACAAACTAGTGGAGCGAGTCCTCGCCGGCAGTGTAAACAGTCAGCGATGTGCTATTAACATATAATGCATCTCTTTTGTTTACACGGAATGTATATCTATTGTACATTTTTTGAGCGAGAAAATAGCCGATAGTTAGTCGCTTCCTCGCCGGCGGCGGTGGGACAGCTGCCTTATGATACAGAATTGAAAATTTTTGTTAATTTATAATTTAGCTAAATACCGGTAAACCGGGGTTACTTTCAAATACAGGGGCGACATTGATAGTTACTAAACATTTTGCATTTGGTTAAATATCTGTGTGAAAATGGAACTTGTGCATTTTAATTCAATATTGTAGGGAACGTTGACAGTTTTCCTATTTTACCATTCAGTATAGAGGTGTCTGCGATGTTAGATGGCGATGATAAAAAATATTAAATGACACCCCTGAATATGTAAAAAAAACGAGTTTTAGATTTTTCGATTGGGGCTACTTTGAAATTCAATGATAGAACAGAGATCATCAAAGTAGAAGCTCTACGGTCCAAGTTTGATAAGGAACATTTCTCCTTTTTGCTATCGAAAACTGTGCTCTATAGTTTTTTTATCTAGTCTATGTGATTTTATATATCTCAGTTAATTGAGTCTACATAAAATATTTTTGATGTAGCAGCTAAAAGCGAAAATAAATAAGATACAAACACATGAAGCTCAAAAAATTGATCAAAGTAACCCCGTTCTACGGTACCATATTGAGTTATTTTACAGAGATGAATTAAGTAAAATGCTTACGGAGCTGGAAAAGGAATTACCCGAAAAACGAACATGCTCCGGTCGTGGACAACACGAAAAAGATTGGCAACATACTGTTCGGGGTGCTGCAAACTCCTTACAAAAAGTGCCCTATTACGGTAACTATAAAATCAACTGTTCCAAACATTTTGTTAAGCAATATTGATTGTTTTGTATGGAATAGCTGATATATTTTTCACGAATTCAGAGCTTGTTTTTTGGTGTTCAAAAATTTCTACAACACTTGACTAAAATGTTGTACGTACGAAATTTCAATATGTTGTGTGTTGACAGAAATAATGTTTTTTTTCTGAAGTGGCGCCACTTTCGATGGGGGAAGCGCCTTAAGGGACATGGTGGGTAAGATTGATAGTTTGCAAGCGCTTCAGTGTACATAAATTATATGTAATAAAAAAGTGTTTGTTACCGAACGGGATGCTAAAAATGATTACCAATAAATAACATGAATAAACGGTCTCAAGACTATCTTGCTATGATCACCACGCTGGCGAATGGATTAGTGATCACAGAATGATGATTAGAATCTAATACCACAGTGTACCTACTTACTACATACAGTGGGTCAACGCCCATACATTTGACAGGTCCTATGAAATGTCAAAATTATGTAGGGGCGGAGGTTATGTCCCAAGTATGCAGTATGGCTACTCGGGATATAACCTCCGCTCCTTCACCCCGCAACCCTCCGCACGATTGCTCTGCGACAATGTTCTACGTTGACCGACTGTAAGGAGTAAGATATAGGTAGACTGTGCTAATACAATGCTGCTGGTCGTCCTCTCGACAATCCCTATATCACCTTTATTACCCACATGTGGTATGACGTAAAAAACTCGGAGAATTGTTAAAGACTGGTGGCTGTGTGAATGAGTGGGAAAGGCTAGACAGAACACGTGGGATGGCGTGAACTTTTCCTTACCAAAATTCAAACGAAGGCCATCTTGGTAATGCATGGTCGTGAGTTCGATACCCGCAGGAGACAAATATTTGTATGGCCTACAGATAGTTGTTCCGGGTCTGGGCGTTTGTGTGTGTGAAGATTTGTGTCTGTAAACGCACCCACGATACAGGAGAAATCCTAGAATGAGATACGGTTTATAAAAAAATGTTAATCCCCCTTAATAATGCGATGTTGCAGGGGCAACAGAATTCTGCACCTTCAATCGTCAGTTAAGCGAGACCCGCACTCGAGTAGAGCTGACGGCATCTTTCTGGCAAGACGCTTCAATATACATCAACAACAACTTTGTTGTACAACAGTATCTGCATTCGGATGAAGCATTTGAAGTAATAACCTCATATTAAGTTAAGACAATGGATCCGATTGCGTTTCTTCGGCGCACTTAAATAATGCCGATTAATAATACTGGTAATCCCTACTAATATTACAAATACGAAAGTAGCTCCGTCCTGTTACACTTTCACGCCTAAACCGCTGAACCGATTTTGATGAAACTTGGTACAGAGATAGTCTGAAACCTGGAGAAGGACATAGGCCATAGGCTACTTTTACCCCGAAAAATACGGAATGCGCGATAAACGACATCCACGCGGGTGAGGCCACGAGCGACCTCTAGTATTTACATAAACGTCTATTAACTGGATTCATTCTAGATTTTTCGCTTTGCTAAGTTCGGAGATAAGGTGGGAATGGTATTTTATTTTTACAGAAAAAGGTAAATGGGCATTTTGTTCGGACCTGTGACCCACCAGCGACCACTAACGAAACTAGTCGGAGTATGTTAAAGACCATGAATACTACCCAATGAGATGAGTCACATTCCTCAAAAGTATGGGAAAGTTTTTTTTAACAAAACAAGAATTAATATAAAAAAAGGATTTTCGTATATCCATATCCTTCTAAATATATAAAATGCTTACAAAAATGCACAAAGATCTTCCTAAAAAGGTACAAGAACGTTTAGAAGCTTTTCTATCTTGTTGCTCGCAGTTTTTTGAACCACATAATATTTTCTCTCAAATATTTGGATTAAAATAAATACATTCCGTGAAATGTTAACACTAAACCTTCAAAACAAACCACATTTCAATAATGGACGCGTACTTTTGAGGTACCGGGTCAAAAATACCCAATGACCTTTATTAATGATGTAGATTAACGGGTTTAAGGGAACGCCCTCTGTTATTTAACATATTGTATAAGTACACACGGCTACACATCAAGCTATACAGTTCGAGTTTACACTGACCTCTCATTGTAAGGAAATCCTATACAATGCGAGATCAGCTTATACTGGAAATGTAGAGCTTGAACAGTAGCCGTGGGTACAAAAAAAAATTTCGTTTCAGGAAATGCTGATGATGGGTCACGCTTGTCTGATGAAGTCTGCATGCTCCAGCCTAATAGGAGTTGAAAATATTAAGGAAATCGACCCACCACTGCGGGCCGCCAGACACGCTAGACAAATGCAGGACTCAAAACATGCAATGGAACTTTACCTGCGGGTAATCTTATAATATTTAGTTCATTTAGTAATAATTATCTACTAAGTGCAGCATCAAATTAAATTAATCAGGCAGCGTGAAATTTTTAATTTTTCTAGGTTAAAAAGTTCCGACTAAAGTTTCCGTCATGATGTGATAGACTGACAAACACACAATTTATTCCTTTTAAAATATAAGCTTACCATTGATTGATACTAATTTAAATGTTTAAAGAAAAACTCTTTATTTCATAAAAAACTAAAAAGATTAAATAATTACCATAATATAAAATAGTCAGTTCCAGAAGTCGGTGGCTTTTATTTTTTTCAGTGTAGAATTGCACCGACTTCTGAAACTATTAATTTTATATTATGGTAATTATTTTACTCCTTTTAGTTTTTTTAAGTCGGTTTTTACTTTTATTTAAAGTTTTTTATTAAATACGTTTTAGTGCCATAAATTACACTGTTTAAGACTTCAAATTTAAATGACACGGTTGCGTAATCTTTCCAGCAACTAGGTAGTTTTCTTTAAGAATATGTATTAATGTATAATTATCATGACGGCTCTTTACAAATACATACAATCTTCTTTGTTCCTGGCTAATGTTTCTGTTTTTGTTTTTATCGTTATTATTATTCAGCCGAATGACGTCCACTGCTGGGCATAGGCCTCACCAAAACAATGTTGGGAGGATTTGCCATAATCGCCACACTTGGCAAGTGGGTTGGCGATCGCAGTATGGTTGTTAAAGTACTCCGAAAACGCTGCAGCCCATCCGCTAGTGAATCCCTTAATCATCTTTTACGACACCCACAGAAAGAGATGGGGTAGGTAGTGCTATTCTTTACGTCCGGCACCACACGGACGATGTGATGTTTCTGTGATGAGTGATGACAGTTAAAACAGAAATTGAAAGCCCTCATCAAAACTTTTGCTGAAGGGAACCACAAACCAAATCGTCATCTAAGTATACAAGGTGTAACTCTGTAAAAAAATCAGCCTACATTTATGTTCGCATAACTCGTCAAAATGTAGAATAGAATATACTTTATTGTACACCAAAATTGTAACATAGCTGTACATTATTGTCAGTAATGTAGCGAACAGCTGATTATTTTTTCGCGATTTCAGTTATGGTCCCATAATAAAAGTTGTTCATAATGATGAGTACAGGGTTGTGCGTTATTTATGTTACACTTTGTATAGTTTTTGTTTTTGTTGATTTTTTCAAAAAGCGCTGAATCAATTTCGATAAAATTTATAGGGGACCACCTCTGAAGTATGGCCTACCAAACAAGAATCATCAAAAGCCATTCATAATTGGCGGATATATCGGATAACAAACATACAAAAAAAAAACATTCTGACGAATTGAGAACCTCCTCCTTTTTGAAGTCGGTTAAAAAATATATGTATAATTCCAGACAATCTTAATAGGCATGTTGACAATATCAGTAAATTGCAAATCTAATTAGTCCGCCAGTTAGAGTTTTGAAAAATAATGGACACGTATTCTTTCTTTTGTTAAATCTATGAATATTTGGAAAGATAAAACGCATCAAAACTCGAGCGTGGGGGCTTGTGACGTCAGAAGCAAGTAAAAATTGTACTTGCTTGTGACGTTTTGCTAATTTTAAAAGTGTCGTATCTTCGTCAATTTTGGTTTACGTAACAAAAGAAAAAATACGGGTCAAATATTTTTTGGTAATCTAACTGACGGACTAATTAATTTTTTTCAGTCAAATACCCACTTACAAATACCTACATACTTGATTATTTTTATCGTCGTTCATTCCACAACGTTTGTGACCTGAAAAAGAAAAACCTTAGAGTACATGGAAATTTAGATACTTAAAGTACAGTGAACTATTTCGCACTCTGACCCATCACATCATGTTGTCCCTAAGGCCATGGTTTGTTACAAACGTCGTAGACCGCGTCCACCGTAACGCTGCACGCGGCCGACGAATGCTTATTATGAAAATGCACTGTATTGCACTTTTGTTTTTCATACTTTTAGTTGGTAGTGAAAGACCAACGAAATGCAAATCATTGGCGCGAGCTGTCGACCTGTCTACAAGACGTAGACAGAGACTGGGCTATTGTCTGTCTCAACAAGTCTATAGCACTCAACCCTCGACACCCACTGACGTAAGCAGTCATGTTTTTTTGTCTTATTATACATGTCAATCAATAAAAATAAGGCCTCATCCGTAGTAACGACAACGTTTTTTGAACGTCCGTCAAGCGTTAATGTGCAATTCCGCTGGCGACTACAATCTGCAGACTGCAACCGCAGACCGCAATTCGCCGTCGGAAAAGCACCTTTAAGAGCACAACCTAAAAATGCTATTCAATTCTAAAATATACACGATTATTGCGGAATACTGATGTACAGTTTAGAACGCTCGATCGTCAAAATAAATGTGTATTCTGAAGTATACACGATTAGTTCGGGGGGCTGCGTACTGGCCTTGTATACTATAGAAATACGCTGCGTCGCGTTTTCTTGGCTAGGTGCGTATGTGTTCCATTAAGGGAGTACCTTCGCTACCGGCGCCGGTTGCCATTACGAGTGTCGGCGCCGGCTTCCAAAGTGGCTGCCGGCGCCGACTACATATACTGTTTTTTTTACACCTTCAAGTCCTCTTCAAACTCTTCATGACACGATTATTCGTCACCCACTTTAATTTTCACAATAAAAACAAATTAAAAACTTAAGGGGATGTTTGTAAACTTGGAAGACAAGTTACAGTGCTTGGCCGAAAATCTAACCTACCTTTCAACTAACATACCTACCAAAGAACTTATTACCGCCGCCGGTGTCCATTTTGGGTGCCGGCAGCCGATGTTTTTAATCTCGGCTGCCGGCAGTAATGTACCGACGGTTCCCAATGGTGTTGTTTTTGGGTGCCGCCGCCGGCAGCAGAGGCACTCCCGTTCCAATAAACATGCAAGTAATTTCTTCTTTCGCAAGACTTTTTATCGGTCGCTGAAAAAGCGATCGTACGGGCCTAAAACAGTGCCGCTTTCTACCCTTTTGTTGCACTGCGACCAGGTGAAATTCTAATTAAAAAAAAAACAGTGGTTCCTAGGAAGATGCTGCTGTTCACCTTCTGTCATTATCTTTAATGGCTTCTACATGTGCAGCCTACTACATCTGACAACGAAACAGAGAACGACCAGTATGAAGGAGTTTCACCCATATAACGAAAAATGTGTTCTATGTTTTTAGACTTTTGTCTAAAGGCGCCATGTTGTTTGAAGAGAACCCTACGGCAGCGGAGCCCTTCTTCATCGCTCTTCTCACATTCAACCCGTTATGGTCCACCATGTGGGCCATCGTTAGCGTTTACTTTTACGAACGAGAGCTCTTCCACGTGGCAGATGTTACCATAAACTATGCTGACACGTACGTTTTACATCATTTCATAGATAGGTACTTCTTTTGACATTTTTTTCCAAGCCATCGTCATGAGTCGCTTTGTTTAGCTCTTGAATTATGATTTTAGGTACCGTGAAACCGGGCATCATTGCCCGCAATTTTAATTATTTTTGAGATTTTGCAAAAAATATTCACCAAAACGCGTAATAAAGTTAACCATGGTAGCAATTACTATTTAAGGCTTTAAATTACAAAATGTGGTGCTTCTAGCTTTAACAGAATCTTAGAAAAAGCCGCTTAAATAGCCGGGCAAAATTATACGCACAACCGTCCAACATTGCTCAACCTTAATTTCTCTGAAACTATTAGTTCTATGGCTTTAGCAATAAGGTATGTTATAATGAATTATGCAACTTGCCATCTTTCGTGATCAATGTATCAAAAACATTGCTTTTATTTATTTTATTGCTGTGGGCAATGTTACTCTACACACCAGCTACTTTTTCATACAAACTAAAACGGTGGGTTAGGGTTGATGCCACATAATGTGATAAATAATAATCTTTTGAAATATTAGAACTTTCCCCGTAACATGTTTCTCATTCCTCTGCATTACATGCCCAATACATGACAACCGCTTTCCAATAAATAAATTTAAATATTTAAAAAAATATTATTTTAATTATGGTTACCAACCCTAACACTATTTCTGCAGTGGGCAATGTTGTCACTCCTATGTTCAAGGAAGTTCGGAAATCATTGCCCACTCCATTATCTTGAAGTTTTTATGTTATAAAGGTCTCAAACTAGCATAGATATGAAGCGTGATACTTATCATAACTCTAGTTTTGAAATAAGTTGCCTGAGAGATGTCGTACGCTGACCGTGTGTAAAAACGTAAAACAAGATTTTGGCACCACCTCACACTTGTTCTACTTTCAACATGTCTGGCGGGCTACTGGGTGAACTTAGCAATGTAACGAACATTTCATTTTGTCAGAAAAACATTCAAGTTTACCCCAAAGGTTAAACAATGTTGTCAGCTATATAAGTTTATTTGCAATTCAAGATTTTAGTTATTTTTCGTGTTAGGGCAAAGATATCCGCTAAGGGCAATGATGGCCGGTTTTACCGGTAACATTTCGCGCCAATTTTACGAGGTTTATGGTTTTAATCGGAGCAATTATTGTTTGTTATTCATCGAATAAGTACCTAAATAGATCAGTTTACAAAAAAATGCTGCTCTTTCGTAACTTCAAATGTAAGAAGTATTTACTCAAAAAATTCTGACCATCACGTAAAATGAAAAACTGCTTTGTTAGATGTAATACAAGCTCCAAAAGAGATTTGATTATTATTGAGTTTTTTTTAACAAGAAAACGAAGCGAAACCATAATAGCCAATTTTCGAGGAGACTTAGAGCGATTACGCACTGCATCCGATCCGAATCCGTGAAAATACCGATCTAGAGTAAAAATCTCGGACCGAATTCGGATATCGCTTACGCACTTGTCGGATCTCTGATCCAAATTCAAACAATTCAGGGGCCATCTTTGGCATATCCATTTGGCGTCCGATTTGAATCCGAAGTACCTAATGCGAAAGCGTTCATACAAACAGTACTACGGCTACTTCCGTCCGTCAATTGTTCTTCCGAATTAGAAACTCACGGATGTCGGATAGAAATCGGATGACGGATGCCGGATGTAGTGCGTAAACTGCCATACAAATAGTTCTATGGCTACTTCGGAACGTATTTTCACGGATTCGGATCGGATGCAGTGCGTAACCGCTCTTAAGAAGAAACATTAGTCGAAAAAGAAAATGAGATAAACTAATTGATTTATGGACAACTAAGCACAGTTAGAATGCTTAAAGTTGATTTCTTTCTTTCCTGTGTCAGTTGCCGCGGCGTACACTATCAAGACGGGCACACTTACTCGCGCGTTTGGGGGCGGGAGCTTGGCGACTGGTGGTCCAGCACGCCGCTGCCGTTCGGCACTAGCCCCTACATCGACGCCGCCGACCTTCTGCTCCGGCTGAGGGCTATACCTGTTAGTACACCCTGAAACGTACCATTGTTATTTATTGTGCTTCCCGTAAAAAAATAGGGTAACCCTTCTCCACGCACGGATGTTGTAAAAGGCGAGTAAAGGATTATGTCGAGGATAAGCAGCAGCGTCTCCCGACTGCTAGTTAAAACCACCTAGTATCAGCAGTCCGATAATTGGAACTATGAGACATTTAAGTCTCAGGAGTCCGGTTAGTTGGATGTTAACACTACTTACCTAATTTTAGGTAGGTAGTTAACATCGAACTAAAAGGCCCAGTAGTCCGATTGTCTACAACACCGGACTACTGAGACCAAAAAGCCTCATCAGTTCGATAATCGGACTAAATAATCGGACTGCTGATACTAGGCGCTAAAAACATACTACAATCATCAATAATAATTCGTCTGCCAATGTAGAAGCGTCATTCATTGACAAAATGCGAAAAAAACCCGTTAAAAACCGGTTTATTCAACGAAACCGTTTTACCCGCAAGTCAAAACCGTTTAATAGACGGTAAAGGTAACTAAACCGAAAATTAAAGTTCGTGTGTACCTGGGCATCGGTTTGAATTTTTTTCCAGAGTGGTGCCCCCAATTTTTCTACTCTTTTTTGACAGGCTGTATGCCACTAAAATTATATTTTGAATATTTTTTACAATCTTACAAAGATTTAAAAAAAATGTTTACAATATTTCTAACAAAATAATATAACGAAATAGTTTTCAGTCGCGAGAAATAACCAGGAAAAGATTATTTCGTAAATAATATAAAGTCTACATGAGTGAATGATATTTTTAAATCTGGTGTCGCCATTTTGAAAAGTCGATAAGCTATCGAGAAGACAGCCGTCGACAAGACTCGATAAAGATACCGAGGCAAGTTCCGTGCTACCGAGCTACCGACTCTCAATAAAATTCGGTATGTTTAAACTTTTATCGAGTCGAGAAGTTTATCGATCAAAGAACCGTGCTCGCACTGCTGGTCCGTGCAGTTAGTCGGCGCAGGTAGTTTCTATACTGTGTGGCGAACCAGCGCCGACAAGCTCCGAACGTCACCGACAAGTTCCGACCTGCTCCGATCAGAGCTGCTAGGCCGTCATTTCTTGCTGTATTTGTAAGGGGAATAAGGCGTACTTTTTCTAAAAAATTCTACCCGCTTCCTTTATGTAGCGGTTACGGGGCGTAATGTAACGTGTTACACAGCAAGCGTTCGTGCAGTTAGTACGGGGAAACAAGGCGCTCGTAACGAGCAACGAGCGGCTCGTTGCTCGCTCCGAGTTCCGAGTGCTCCACTCCGGTGTCAGTTTTTTGGCGAATCCTTTGAGTGTTAGCCGGGTCCAGACGAGTGTAACTGTAATGTAAGATTACGTGTAATTTAGCATCAACAGTGTGGACGGCACACGAACTCAAAGCGAATTGTGAACGCGAAAATATTTCAAAAGCTGTTTCCACTCAGTTGCTACGAACATGCCGAATAGGAAGGTCGTGATAGCTGGTGCGGCTTTTATTTTCATGTATTTACTAACTGAAGACCGCAAAAGTCGGAAGCGTCGATGGTGGAAAACTAATTTGTATAAAAGAAGATCTTCTTTACTTGTGGAACTAAAATCTCAACATATAAGCGGTCAATATAAAAACTTTACCCGGATGTCGCCTACTGACTTCGAATATTTGTTAACAATCATTGCGCCTAAAATATCAAGACAAGACACTATAATGAGATCTGCAATTTCGCCGCAAGATAGACTGGCTCTAACACTAAGATTTTTGGCAACAGGAGATTCATTTACAAGCCTTCAATACACCTTCAGAATTTCAAAACAGTCAATGTCTTGCATTGTACCAGAAGTTTGTGAAGCGATTATAAAATCATTGAAAGAAAACATTAAGGTGAGTTTTACATATTTTTATTTATTTATTAAAATAACAAATTAAGCTATTGTAATATGTAGGGTAAGCAAAATTAAAATTATTCCAAAATTAAAATTAGAAAGTTAAATCAAATTGTATCTTCAAAACATGTAGTACAAAATTTATTCTTTTCAAATCAGGTCATTCACAAAATCTACATCTTCATATGAAGTTTGAGATAATTCTGAGGGAACAGGTGAAGCATATGAAGCAGTAGGGCAACTTGTCTGATTCTGACCTGTTGAATACCCTGAAGTAAGTTCTGAGCGATTAGACAAAGAAGGTGGTTCATTGCAGTATCTTGATGAAGGAACCGAGCCTGTTGTATACCCACTGTAATTGAATGCCGATGGATAATAATGTTGAGAAAAGTTAGTGCATCCTTCATCGGCTTTGAATATTACGTCCATTATTGCTCGCTGCACGGCATTTTTAGTACTTCTGTTATATTGTTGCATCTTGCTGCATATAAAATTTGAAAAGAAAAGGGTTTCACTGTCAAAATTGTTTGGATTATTGTTTCGGGGTTCAGGAGTAGGACTAGAAGCAGCACTCTTAAGCAGGCCAAGAGCCTCCGAAAGCATACCCATTTTTTTATTTTCGTCTGATTTCTTTTTTTTTGGGGGCCTGACCAGTTGGTGATATAAATTCTGAACTGTTATCATTTTCTACACTTGTAGATGCACTCTGTTCCGGTTCATTTGTAATCTGTAATTAAAAAGAAATTCATTGTTTCAGCTGCCAAAAACAGAGTCAGAATGGATCCAGATCTCAAACAGATTTGATGAATTGTGGAATTTTCCCCATTGTGCCGGAGCCATGGACGGTAAACATGTCATTCTCGAGGCTCCGGTACATAGTGGCACAGAATATCGTAACTACAAATCGAATTTCAGTATAGTGATGTTTGCTTTAGTAGACGCGGAATATAATTATAAATTTCTGGATGTCGGATGTCAAGGCCGCATTTCAGATGGTGGAATTTTTAAAGAAACTGAATTATATAAAAAACTAGAAAATAATTCGTTAAGATTGCCTGCACCTGAAGCACTGCAAGGTAGAAACAAAGTAGTACCATATGTTTTTGTAGGAGACTCTGCCTTCCCTTTACAAAACAATATAATGAAACCCTATCCAGGAGAATACCCCAAGGGATCGCCGCGAAGAATTTTTAATTACCGGTTAAGCAGAGCTCGCAGGATTGTAGAAAATGTATTTGGTATCACAGCATCTGTGTTCAGAGTTCTACGAAAACCTATGCTCCTTCAGCCCAAAACCGTGGAGACTATAGTCATGGCTATTGCACACTTGCATAATTTTTTGAGAAACACGGATTCATCTAAAAACTTGTATGCACCCCCTGGCTCACTTGACAGCGACCAAAACGGAAGATTATGTGAAGGTAGTTGGCGGAGAGATTGTGAAATGTCATCTTTACACTCATTGAATAATGTACCTAGAAGAGCTGCCTCAACGGCAAAACAAATTAGGGATGAGTTTAATGACTATTTTATGAACGAGGGTACAGTTTCTTGGCAGAATACATATTGTTAAGTTTTTTTTATCAAGTCGAAGGAAACTAGTTCAATGCAGTTACCTCTGTGTTGCGTCGTTTCCTTGGATTATTTCGATCTCCTAAAAATGCCAGCGCCTCGTAAGCAAACCATGTACTTTTGTACGTTTCATCCCCACCTGTAAAATAAATTACAATAAATAAACAATACAAAAGAATACCGGGTGGAAGGGACATCGTAACGTATACGTGTACCATGAACCCCCCAGCGTTGGAATTTCTCGTCGCTTTTTTCTTAATTTTTACGATTTTTTTTGCAGTTTTTTTTAATTTATAGTGTATAAAATCATTATTGTTTTCCATCCCAATGCGATAAAAAAGAAAAAAACAATTATTTCACAATTTTCACGTAAAACAGCAATGAAAATCAAACTTAAAAAGTGCTCCCGATCAGCTGTTTTGGTAAAGTTCACGAACCGAGGTTATCGCAACAAAGTAAGTGAGTGCAACAAAGTAGGCAGTGTAGGCACTAGTCACTGAGCGCGCGCTCACTCAAAGAAGCCGACATGCCGCTGCGCCGACGCGCGGTATCGACAAAGCTATAGCGGCCAGTGCCTATGAATCTAACAGATGCGTTATTACGTAAATTAATATCAGATTGACTACTTTTATTTAGACTTTTTATCTGGGATTATTAATGATATCTGGGATTATTAATGTTCTCTGATAGTATGTCCAATACTGTTATCAATTTTAATAAATTGAATGTAAAAAAATAAGTTTTTTTAGTAATTAACCTTTTTTTTAGGCAATTTTTGTTATAAACATTTGTTTTTGCATTAACACCTTTGTTTAACCGATGTAATCTGATCTTTAGTAAATTTTAACCCTATCCATTTTCGCAATTTATTTTGTCAGTACAACTTAATGCGTTGGCACAGTCTATCATTTTATTGGTCTGTGCATGATCTAGGTGCCTACGAGTCTATGACGGCTTGTCGGCGAAATTGTAAAAGAAGTAAAATTTTGAATTTCGCCGATTTTTGATCAGTTCAGTTTCCGATTTGCGTTCATTGTAAACGGTTGTGTTGTTTTTCGTGATTTTGGATTTGAGCGTATTAGTTATTATCAGTAGAGTTGTTTTTTTGTCTGTGTTGTACTGTGTGTGTTTTGAACGAAAATGCCTCGGATACGTAACAGTCGTAACCATACGTTTAGTGCCCGTAACTAGAGAGATGCCGGTGGCCCACTTCCGGGATGCGTGGTACCAACACGATGGCGCTCCCCCACACGTGACTCTTCCAGTGCGACAGCCTTACACCTTACAGCGACTTTTGGTGACCAGTAGATTGGGAGGTTCGATCCACAACCCTGGCCAGCGCGATCACCAGACTTGACCCCACTAGATTTTTGTCTGTGGGGTCAAGATAGGGACTCTGTTACGGAGTGCAATACGGCAGCAGAAATGCGAGATCGCTTGCGACGCTCCGTGCGGAGTATGTCCGAGACCCCACCTTATTGCCCCGTGTCCACGCTGAAACTCTGCGCCGCGCTAGGATTTGTGAGCAAGTTGGTGGCGGCCACTTTGAACCCTATCTTATTAGGAGTCCCTCACTCCTAATAAGAGAGATTAAGGTGAGTGTTAATTTGTTTGCAACTAATTGCCATGTAGGTAGGTAGGTACCTCATCGGAATCATTAGGTAGGTACCTACTTGTGTTATTTAATGAGCGAACGAGCAATGTTTTGTTTTTTGTTGTAAGCAATCAGTCAATTGAACTAAATTTCAAGTTCGGTTTATCAATGTGTTTGTTAGGTGATTTCTTTATCAGTAGTGTAAACGTAGGTATGCTACTTTTCACGTTTACAAAAGCGTTGTGCGGCAACGCGACTCCGTGCCGAACTCAGACTTGTGATGTGTGCGTGCGTATGCGTGTAGGCACTGTACTTACTGTACGGCCGCCGCGCCGCGCCGCGCACCGGTACCGCGTTAGCGGAGTAATTGCTTGCGGTTGTGATTGTGACTCGTTGTTTGCATTCGCAGTACATTGCGCGCTTAAAAATGACAACATCTGTAACCTTTCATTTGTGATATTAATGACTTACGTAAATTAATTTAAGGCTTTATGAGGAATCTTTTCACGAAGTTTGTGTTACGATGTCCCTTCCACGCGTAAAATATAGTAGAATATAGTAATATAGTGGGTATACAATAGAAGTAATAATTGTACTAATAGCAAGTAAGTGATAATACCTAAGTAAAAACTAAATCTATACATATAATCTCAGAATACAGAAAGAAACAGAATCCGCCTTCAACAGTAATTGCAAGCCTTACGCTGTGTCCAAAATCAAAGCATTCGTCCCGCGCCCGTCTCACTTCCCACCCGCGTAATGTTGCTAGCTCAGACATTGTTTACCCGTTTTTGGGGAAAACGTTGAGTATTGGAGGTAAGATAATAATAAAATCAAAATTGTGCTTTTCTATATAGGCAATATTTTATATCTGAGTAGGTACAGTCAGCGTCAAATATATAGGGACGAACAGACTGTTCAAAATGATCCGAGCAAAACTACAGGGTGTTAACGAATTCATGTAATTCCTTCAAACCGCGTGATCTACTGGTGACACTGATTGATTCTGCATGGGATTTTTTCAGAATAAAAAAAAAAGTTTTCAAAAAATGAACCATGGTATTCTGTATCTGAGTAATTTTAGCGTCCCATGTTAACTGACTGCGTGGAGCAATATCGGGCTAGTCGTGCCCGTCAGCTGTGTTGCCGTGCCTTCATTAATTTATGCATGGCATCTAAATTTTCAATGAAATAAAAAAAAAATGTTTTTTTTTTTAAAAGAGATGTTCCAAAAAAAATCCAGACTCGATTGGGACTAAATGGGTACCAGTAGTTTCATTATAATGCACAATTAACCCCACCGAAAGAGCAATACCGAAATCGATGGGGTATATGAGCTATAGGCTGATAAAGTAATATATGTAATACTATTTACCATTTTATACAATATCAATAATATATTAACGATAATAATGACGGGATTACTGTAGTATTGATTACTATCAACCATTTGGTATCCGATTACTATAAAAAACACAAAAAAAAAACTTTTTTCAAGGATTCGTATAAATAATATAACTACAAAGTGTAACATAAATAAGTGTACAACTTCTTAAGGGGTCACTGTACTCATCATTATGAACAACTTTTACTATGGGAGAAAAAGTGAAATCGCGAAAAAAAAAACAGCTGTTCCCCACATTTTGACGAGTTAAGCGAACGTAAATGTAGGGAACAGCTGTTCTTTTTTCGCGATTTCACTTTTTCTCCCATAGTAAAAGTTGTTCATAGTGATGGGTACAGTGACCCCTTAAGAGCTTATACGTTATTTATGTTACACCTTGTAGTTATATTATTTATACGAATCCAGGTTTTTCGTTTTTTTTTTAATAATCACTTACCAAATGGTTGATAGTTGATAGTAATAAATACTACAGTAATCCTGTCAGTATTATCGTTAATATAGTATTGATATTATATAAACTTTTAAAAAACACTTGTTGGTCAAGATTATTTCATATATAATTTGTCAATCTATAGCTCCTATACCCCATCGATTTCGGCATTGCCCTTTCGTTGGGGTAAATTGTGCATTACAATGAAACTACTGGTACCCATTTAGTCCCAATCGAGTCTAGGTTTTTGGTCCATACATTATGGACCATCTCCTTTTTAGTCAATCTAAATCCCGTGCGGGGTTAATCTATAGATTAATGGTATACCATTGATAGATTTTGTGGTTTGAAGGAATTACGCGAATTCGTTTACACCCTGTATAATTATGTCAATGAAACAAGGGGCGCTTCAGAATGAACGTAGGACAGGTCAACTGGCATTCTGACAAGAATCCCATTTAGATAAAGTTTAATTTCTTTAGCTGTTTAGGTAATGATGAACAGTCTGTTCGTCGCGATATACCTATTTGACGCTGACTGTACCTGATAATCTCAAGAAATAGAGAAGGTCTGATAGGAATTTTAGATAAAAAACGTTTAATTTATTTAAGTAGGTAATAAAAAGAAGGGAAAATCAAAACTCTTATACTGACAACACTAACAATATGGATGCATCATTCCCTATGACAATTACAAACTGAACAATTTATTGATTAATTAAATAAGACGATATCTGAATGTGCTACTTAAACGTGAAATGTGATCCCATCCTGTTTTGTTTTTAGCCCCGCTGCATTTTTATAGGTTCGAACGACACAAAACGACATAATTTAATTTAATTTGACACCAGTAAATACATGTAGTCGTTATGACGTCCCCATAGTAACTGATCGACTGCGCGTAAAACTACTCCGATTAAGAGTAGTTTTTGATGCTTCAGTATTAGGCGTGATCACAGCTTCTGGGTCTTTCTGTATTCTGAGCATATAATAAATCTGTAGACATGGCGTGTCTGTACATAGCAAATATTTTGAAGAAACCTGGTTGGGATGTTAAACTATAACCGATAGAACCCATTTTTAACATGTTTGGAATTTTTGTCTGTTTGTCTGTTTATCTGTTTGTCTGTTTGTCTGTTTATCTGTTTATCTGTTTGTTTGTTCAAGCATCACGTAAAAACAACTGATCCAATGTTGTTGACTTTTATAAATAAATATTGTGCCTATCTCCAAGTAACATATGTTTTTTGTTTCATCGCAATCGGTTCACGCAATCAAAAGTTATGCGAATTTTAAGTTTTCTAGAAGAACTTAGCATGTATTTGTGTACGAGTATACCATTTCTTTTCAATAGATGGCGTTACGTGTATCAAATCACGTTGTGAGGAAATATAATCAACGAATATATTACTATTCTCAGTCTACGGAAGGTCTATTGAAATGCTATCCGAAGAAGGTACTAACTAAGCTTTTATAAAAAAACGAAGATAATGTTATTTAAAATTTATAAGGTACCTATCTATCTGAATGGCAGCGGAAGAGAAATACATTCAATTTCATAAGCAAGTGTAGGTATTCTAAATTTTTAATTGTGCAAGGCAATACGATAGATTAATTTGAAATACTCATATATTTTATTATAAATACTTAAATATGTATTTATAATCTATTTACTATTAATAAAATTCAAAGTGCACTTTGTCTGTAATTAAATATTTTTCCAAAATTTCGATTCGGTGGTACTATACTATCGATACAGAAACCATAACATTTTTTTTTAGAATTATTGTGTTTGTTTGTCTTTCCGTCCGGACATCACGTAAAATCCCGTGGATGGATTTTGATGGGACTTTCGCTGATGTGTTGCGTAAAGAGCGACAATTTTGCTGCTACATATATCATCACACTATTGTTCATAGGAGCCGCGCAGCGGAACATTATTTCCACATACTGCGAAGTATAAGCTTAATATTCAGATCGTAAAATCGCGTGAATCGATTTTGATGGGCCTGCGCTTATGCTGGTATATAAAGTATCATGCTATTGCTCATAGATGCCGAGCAACGGAACATTATTTCCATATACTGCGTAGTATAAGCTGTAGACAGAAGTAAGTGCTGCAGTAAACGGTCGCTGGCTCAGTGTCCTGCGTTAAAATCTCACTTTAAAAAATACACTTTTTGTAATTTTTTTGGAATGTTTTTATATATTTTATTTTGTTCATTGTTGTCAGAACTATTCAAAGCCTGTCGTCGCCGTTTTATTAAGTTTATCTATGCCTTAGGTAATGTCCCAAAACACATAGCCATGAAGGAAAAGTACTTTAAATTTTAAAAATTGCAAATTTCACTCAAAGGTGACTTCATTTAATTTTTAAAAGTAAGAAATATTGCCTTTACTGATTTTTTTGCCTGAACTGGGAATCAAACTGACAAAGCTATACCATCTGCAAAGGCACCTGTTGATAATATCTTTATGGTCAATAATCAGGATCAAAACTCTCCAACAAACACACTGTCTTAAATTGAACGAAGTGGAAAAAATAAAAACTACTGATCAAAAATTAATATGAATTTAAATGTACCTAAGTTAGTCAATTTTCGTTTTATGGTCTTCCATCAATTTCAGACACAATGTTTATTGGAGCGATTTGATCCGTATTATTGATCCTATCGATTGGTGAAATAAAAATACAGATGATAGTTTTTCGCATTTGGGTTGGTTCGATTTCCAGATCAAACGTTTTGAAATCTTTGAAAGCAGTACCTATTTCTAACTTATAAAAATAAAATGAAGTCTTCTATAGGTGATTTTTTTATATATTTAAAGTACTTTCCTATTCCACACCTCGAATGAAATCATTTTATAGACTGCACTGCGTAAAATATTTTGATTTAGTTCGCCGATTGTGACTAGATGGCGTTGTAGCCATTTTGTATCGCCATAAGGTTTCGTTACATTATCACAATAAATATCAATATTCAATTATAATCCATTTTAGCAAGGAAATGTATGGAAATAAGCAACGCGTTTTTAGTATTATGGTTATATGAACCTTTCGGTCAATCAAGAAGAGCTGAAACTCTACCTAAAGAAATGGTTTAAAAGATATAAGTGCCTTGGTGGGACACCTTTGTCTATTATTATAATAAATTGAATACATATACACTATTTAGTTGCTGCGACACAATGTTGTTTTCCTAGTTCCACGCGGACGGAGTCGCGGGCACAGCTAGTTAATAAATAAAAGTGTGTAATATGTAAAGCAACAGAAATTTATACTAAAACATACCTTTTCCGGAACTATGGCTCTTCTTTACTTTTCCTTTTTCTCTTCGATGTGAAGCAAGCAAACTAATCATTTTGTTTTTGCATTCTTCTACATCTCTTTCCAATGAATGAGCAATATCACTCCAAGCATCGTGTTTCAGTTTTTTTTATAGTATTGCGGGTTTTTTGGATCCCAAATAACAGGTTTTTCTTGATACAAACTAATAAGTTCAAGCGATTGTTCGTCACTCCACATCATGAACGTACATACGACACAACCGTCACGAACGCCGTCTAAACGAGCACTGCGAGCGTCTTTGTGTTCGCGCGAAAAACCGACAGCCGATGGATCAACCCCGAGCGCCACGCGAGCGTTACATGTAATGCTCGTAGTGCCGTCCACACGTAGAATTCGTGTTACATTACACGGTGGATTACATTACACGTTACACTCGTCTGGACCCGGCTTTACGCGCTTCAGTCAGTACATCGCAGCGAGTCGTCACGAGCGCATTGTTATTACAACACAGCGTAACGTAACATGCTCGCTGCGAATGGTACATTACGGCCCGTAACACCGGTCAGTACCCACCTTTACCTGCACGGACCAGTACCGATAAGCGCTGGTAGGTCGGCGCTGGTTACCTGCTTCCTTTATGTATACGCACCTCGTTAAAGTACTTGTATCCACTACGTCGTGTTAAAAAAGATGCAAATGTAGTTACCTAGGTACTCAAAGAAGTTTGTTGGTTTTCCTACACAAGTTCAGTCTAATGTTATAGATAAAACATGTATTTATGGTATCCCCTAAACACATGACGACACAAGGACACCATCAGACCGTCTATAATTACGCCATGACCTGTGGCACCCTATTTTTACGCACTGTTTGGTTGCATTACACAGCTAATTAGTTATTTACTTAATTCAGAAATGTAGGTCAGATTCCCCTGTGTTTGCTTCTTATTACCACAATACTCAATATTGTAGAAATCCACTTGTTTATTATTTTAGCGGGTTTTGTGATGCACAAAGATAGCCAATCAGTGGAATTATTATTTGTGTTCCACTGCTTATTTCTAGTACATATTTTTAGAAAATATTTACTAAACTGCCACGGTGTTCCTGCAAAGACCTACGTCAGGGGTCTGCCATAGGTCTTTGGAGCCTGCTACCATAATGAATCCCGAGAGATTAATTAGGTATAGCATTCACCGCAGCCCGGTTTTTCAGTAACAGCTAACAGCCTGAGTTGCGTAAAATTTTTTTTTAATGTACATTATTTATGTCCTTTACAGTTTTATTATAGCAACTAGCTGAGGCCGTGGCTTTGCCCTTATAAAAGGTTTTGACGTAGGTACATACTATTTCCTTTTCCCACGAGGGTAGGCTAAAGCTACAGTGTCAGTCATCATGAACCGCCACCACTATTAAACTCGGAAGTTGATTTTTGTTTAAATATCAGTAATACGAGCCTTTAATCCCTTGGTGATCCATACTCGTCCTTTCATTCGTAAAACAACCTAATCGAATGGTCTGAAATTACCAACACACCGCTGTGTTTTGGCGATTTCGAACCTTAGGTCCAGGTTTCCTCACTATGTTTTCCTTCACCGTATGTCAATGGTATCGCAAAGAACTTTATTAAATAAAAAGTAATTGATCTCGCCTATTTAAGGTACAATTCCGTGCATTGCGGCCGATCGCAGCCGCGCGCGATCTTTCGCGTGTGGCAGACGCGCGCGGCTTATGCGTCAATAGTCAGAGTATGAAAATGTATGGCACCGCTTCCGAAGTCTGCGACAGACGCGTGCGGCTAACGATAGATTAGTCAGTATATTATAGACACGACTATTGACGCATTAGCCGCGCGCGTCAGCCGCATGCGATCGATCGCGTGCGGCTGCGATCGGCCGCGATGCACGGAATTGTACCTTTAATGCTCTCGTCTTTTAATTAAATGAAACTTTAAATTAGTAAGTATAAAAAGCTTTGGTAAAAACTTTAGCAATTTTTTTTTCTCTTTTTTTTATTCATAGTTGGCAGAAGTGTGCTTGGCTCGCGAATTGTCAGAATTTGGAGAATCGGCTGAGTATTATCATCTAGTTGGTCTGTGCCGCCGCCTGCGGGGAGAATATGATGAGGCCCTGTGCCATCTTAATGTTGGTCTCAAGAAGTATGGAGAGGTGAGCACTAGGTACTTACTACACTAAGTATGGTTGGGCAACACAGATATTATCAAGCTGGAAGGTCTCTAACAAAATAGTTCAAAATTTAAGCTAAAATGTTTTCGTTATCGCTTTATTAAAAAATTTAATTTGTTAATAGACCGATAAAATATATTAACCCGTAGCCTCTAAACAATCGCATTTTGGCACTCAGCATACTTATAGTCCCACTGCTGGAACACGGCACGCTGGCCTGGCGCTGGTTGGCGAACTATACACACCATTGAGAACTAGCCCTTTCAGATGTGCAGTTTTCCTCACGATGTTCTCCTTCAGTGTAAACGCAAGTGATAATCAAATTCTGATCTACCCATGACTTTGAAAAGTCGAGTTCGAACTTGGAACCTCCTGCATGAAAGTGCAGTTCAACCGCTAGAGTATCACTGCTATTTAAGCAATTATTGTAACTTTTCTATTGCCAGTGATCTTAAATATACAAGTGTAAACGTTTCATTCAAGTACGATATGTTGTGTCATATTTTCTAGCGGTGACATGACATCGTCCGTAACTATGTGTAGACTATAAATAGGTGTATGTTTACTTTTTGTCGTTCATTGTTAATGACACCACCAAATGATACCCCCAGGGGTGTGGTTGCCAAAAAGGATTTGTTAATGACACCACTAATGAATGGTGTTGTTGCTCTTCAGGGCAACAACGAGTATGTGTAAACCAACTCTCATATTATATTATTACTAATTGTGGCATCCCAATATTACGGTGGTGTCATTAACAAATCCTTTTTGGCAACCACACCCCTGGGGGTATCCTTTAGTGGTGTCAATAACAATGAACGCTTTTTGTATATGGAAAATAGGCAATGTATTGGTTTATGTTTGTTTGTAATTGATCAAATTCAATAATAAGTCATATTCCATTAAAATGTTTTAATACCAAATTAATATATCTACCTATGAGCACATTTACCCATACCCAAAAACGTTCTAAAACCTGAATGTACATTTGTCGATTTTTTTTGGTTCATATCAAAGTCAAAAACTGGACTGCTACTCTGTTAAATACCTAGATAGCGCCCGCTAGAATGGCATGGTGTCACTCGCTGTACAAATTATCGAAACATAATGGCTGTTAGGTGGGGGCACGAGAAAATAATCATCTTCATTGAGGAGTATCAAAATAACATCAATTGATGTCCAACTCAATTGTTGAACATCTCCACTTGTATGCAAGTAAAAACTGCATGCAATTTGCACACTCTCGAAAGCATGTTTCCAATGTAAGCAACTTGTACGCAAATGTGACGTCATACTTGCATGCAAGACTTGCCTAATGGAATCTCGCCTTTATTTTAGCTTACAATTTCATACATTTCTCGTACATTTTTTTGATATTAGACTGAAGTGTAATGTCACCGCTAGAAAGTATGACACGTTGTATTAGCATTAGCAAACATAATAAGTCTCTTATTCCATCTGTAGATTAATTATCTGAGATGTCTCGAAGCTGAATGTCAGCACAGACTTGGTATGTTTGAGTCTGCCTTCTCATCGTTTCGAAAAGCTAACAACTGTGACGGTCCATTTAGGTAAGCACAATACTTTCTTAATGCTAACATCTACGATTGTAATGCTTTAGCAGTTACCCTTTCAGAGTCAAAAGCTCTGGAATGCAATTTTGGTCATTTAAAAGTTCAAGTTTTACTATACAAGGTTAGTCGGAAAGGGGATACTAATCCGAAAGGGTGTTAAAGTACACATAATAATGAATAACTTTTTGTTCTACAACTTTTTGTAAAAGTCAATAGTTTAAGAGAAACAGTTGTCCAAAAATCTCAAAAAAAATATCTCTAAAATCTATCTATCCCCAGTAATGATCAGCTGTGTTTACGGTCATATTTGGAGTCATGAATTAGAAGCACCATTTTCTGAATTTGTAACTAAAGCAGGAGCGAAATTTTTGAAAAAACTAAAATAAAAAACATTTTATTTGGAAAAAAAATAGGGTAAGTGCTCCACTGAATGAACACACCCCAGTGAATGAACAAAACGCAGTTTTTTCCATAAAATAAGAAATTGGGATATTTCTATCCAACGTAGTATTTTTTTTCGTAATTGTGACTCGTTTTTCTATTGTTGTGGCAAAATTTATTTTTCATGTGACTCTTCGGTTCCCTATGGGGATCGTTTGAAGTTGTCGGTGTTGTGTAACTTTGTATTTGTTCGGGCAAGAATTAAGGACTATGGTAAGACGCAACATTTTTGATATGACATTGTAGCCGTAATTGAAGTATTTGCTATAAGTTTTTTCTTTTTTCGAATAAAGGATAGTTGTACTATGTTTCTCAAATCGATTTCGTTGTCATTTTAGCCAGTTTTAAGTAAATTATTGGGTGTCCCAGCATTGGAACTAAAAATCGCTTAAAATCCGGTAAATGAACGACCGTTCATTCACTGAACAAACGTCGATTTCATATTTTTATTGAAAAATGTATTTTATTTTTATGCCACAAGATTCATGTTTTGGGAGTAGCTTTAAAAATAGATTTCTGATCTTTTGGCCAGTATTGGGACAGGTATGTTCATTTATTGGTGTATCAAATCTAGTGAATGAACCAACATTTTTCATCATGTTGAAATATTAGTTTTCGTCATAAAGATGTAAGCAATAAACGAACACAGCATTTAGAGCTAGATTTCATCCTTTTAAAACCTAAATTTTATTATTATGCAAATTTTGACGTCATTTAAAGTCCATTTTAAAGGTTAGGTTAGAACAGTGACCAAAGTGCGCGCAAGCCAAGCGAGCGAAGCGAGCGTGCTGCCTCTCGCGGCAACGGCCGGCGAGTGCTAGATCAGACTTGGTTGTAGTTACTCCCATAATCTCAGAGCCACTGTGACCCGCCACTTCACAAAAGATCTGCCGGATATCACCCTAGACGAAATCAAGACGGCTCTTAAACAGCTTAAAAATAGAACAGCCCCAGACGAGGACGGGATTACGACTGAACTCCTTAAAGCAGGAGGAAATAGTGTGATGAAGGAGCTTCGGGAGATTTCTAATATAATTAGAAATCTAAACTATTCAAAAAAGGCGGCAAGACCCTTTTAGAATTATCGATCCACTACGCTTTTGAGCCTTGTCTTTAAGCTGTTTTTGAGAGTCGTTACAAATTGTCTAGCGCGAAGATTCGGCGAACTTCAACCACCAGATCGGGCCGGGTTTCGAGGAGGATGTGCCACCACATACCACATTTAAGTACACAGTGTGGCTGATTATACAAAAGGCCAAAGAGTATAATTGGTCCCTGTGCTTAGCGTTTGTAGACTATGAGAAGGCTTTTGACACCATCGCGAGCAGGTCCGTTCCAGAGTCCCTGCAACGATGCCAAGGTGACTGGCAATATATCCAAGGACTGAGATGATGACCGTCCAAATCCAGAAACGGCAGACTTAACAGATCCGCCTTCGTCGAGAGGTGAGGCAAGGAGACGTTATTTTTTCCGAAATTAGTCACCAACGCTTTGGAGGCTTAAGACGCTGGACTGGAAAGGACGCGACATAAATGGAAAGGACGCGAGTGCATCTCACACTTGCGATTTGCAGACGACATCGTCATTATGGGTGAATCGTCGCAAGACTTGTAACAAATGTTGGGCGGCCCTAGCTGATTCTTCTCTACACATCATTCTCCGGATGAACTTGGATAAAACCAAGCTAACGTTCAAATGAGCATTTTACTCCGGAACCGGTTGTTGTCAACGGCTGTGCTCTCGAAGTTGTTCGAGAATATGTTTACTTTGGGCAAACTTTGCAGTTTGGTAAAATCAATTTTGAGAGGGAAACTAACATAAGAATACAGCTAGGCTGAGCCTTATTTAGGAAGCTACGTTGAGTCTTCTGGTTGACTATACCGCAGAGACTAAAGACTAAGGTCTTTGATCAGTGGGCCTGTCATGACATACGGAGTCGAAACGTGGACATTCACCGATGTTCCACAAATTTAAAGTCGCTCAGCGGGCTATGGTAAGGGCTATGCTTGGAGTCTCTCTAAAGTATCGAATCCGAAGTGAAGTGATTCGACAGAGAACCAAAGTTCTCGGCATAGCCCATAGCATAAGCAACCTGAGGTGGCAATGGGCCGGCCATGTTATCGGTAGAATCCATGACCGTTGGAGTAAATGTGTTCTTGAGTGGAGACCCTGAATCGGCAAACGTAGTGTGGGACGCCCTCAGGTTAGGTGGAGTGACAATTTTCGCGAGGCGGCTGGTAGCAGCTGGATGAGAGAAGCCGAGGATCGAGCTCAGTGGCGGTGCTCTTAGAAAGACCCATGTCCAACAGTGGAATGCCGTATTATGCCGGTTATATTAATGTTTGTTACAGATTTAGAAGCAGAGAATTTATGTTCCTTTATTTAATTGATTTTTGGGCTGCTTTTGTCACAAAAATAACCACTTTTTTGTATTAATATTTAAACAAAAATTGTGTTCATTTACTGGTTTTATTTTGTTCATTTACTAGAAAAATTCGTTCATTCACTGGGGTTTTAGGGTATTTTTCGACATATTGCCAATTATCTAGGAAAGCATACAGCTTATGACGTAAAACGAACTGAAAATATATTTTTGAATATATTCTTAATAGCATAATATAACTTTGGCCCGTGTTCCTTTGAGGCAACATATTGTAATTATTTTTTGAAGTTCGATAATCGCTTAAGTGTTCATTCAGTGGTGCACTTACCCTATATCGAATTTTGAAATTTTAACAGTCATCAGCGATACTATAAGTGGGCTTCGGATTAGTACCCCCTTTCCGACTAACCTTGTATAAGCCGCTCTACCCAAAATTAGTTTGTAGACACTGAAATTAAGCCTTTATTGGATATATAACTAATTAAGTAGTTTCTGCCCGCGACTTCGCTCGCGTGAAAGCCCACAGGAGTCGTGCAATAACAAAATGTAATCCCGAGCTTTTCACTCAAAGGCGACGATATGTTTGGTTATGCTTGACAATCAACGAGTCCCTGTGTCGCGTCATCGTCCACATCAGAGTTGTTGCTGATGCACATTTTTTTCACATCAAGTCCTGAATTTTGGATATGTAGTATGTTTGGTGTTCAGAAAAATTCAAGTTTTCGACCTTGAGTGACCTCGGCACGATCCGTCATCTTGGATTAAAAAAGCCAAAAATGAGTTTTTATTAAAAAAACTCCTCATCTATGGGTTTTACGCCTTAGATTACAGAACAAAATGCTTGAATCAAGAATTGTAGGGAATTTAATTTGCTACAAAATTGGTCTGAAATATTTTTGGCGTATAACCTATAGATAAGAAGTTATTTAGTAAAAACAAATTTTTGGGATCTTTAATCCAAGATGGCGGAGCGCGCCGAGGTCCGCCATTAGAATATTCAGGACTGACGGACCTTTTGCAAGGTGAACCCCTTTGTTGCGACCTGGTTACTGGGCTATAAACAAAAGAATCAATTTTAAACTAGTTTAGTAACACGTGCCAAAAGCCCCGCCCCATCTGCAGTTATATCACGACTTAAACTTCTGTATTAATAAATCAGCATCGATCAATGCTCATGCTCATGCTGGCATTGAAAATGTTGCTGAAGTTCCGCGGATGCTGATGCTGGCATTGAATATGTTGCTGAAGTTCCGCGGATACTGAATTACTGATGCTGATGTTCGCAACAACCCTGATCCACATGGAGCGGCTGATTCTAATCTCTAAAAATGTCGTTCAAGTAAATAATATTTTCAAGAAATAGTCCGGTCAAGTTAGCCCAAAAAATAGGGGTAGGTTAACAGAAATTCGCATAGACCTGAAAATTGGTACGAATGTTCGGAACACCATTATAAATGAAATTTAAAAAGTCCCCATCGATCCCACACTTGCAAAAAAAAATATTCAAGGTCAAAGTTCGCAAATATGGGTTTTTAGCCAAACGATAAGTTTTATGATAAAAATAGGCTCGACAAAAATTGTAGATTATGCAATTATCTATAAGAATTGTCTACAATTTTTCTCCTAAACGTCACCGTTTCTGAGATATAGTGGTTGGAAAAGTTGTATTCTTCATAATATGCGTTTCCACGCCACCTGGAAGGTAGTGTACTTGGCGCGTTTTTTTAACATGGTTTCCCCGATAGGTCTATCCCACAATCTATTGTGATCCTGTTTAATTTAATACTATTCCAAAATATGTAAAAACTGGTACTATTGGAAATGATGAAAGCCGTGTGAATTCAAAAAAAATAGGTAAAATTATCCGTCTCATTCATAATCATTTGATAATTCTGCATCCTCTTCTTCTTGTTCGTCTTCTTGTACTTCTTCTTCTGCTTGTTCTTCTTCTTCCTGCTGGGTGTAAGTAAATTGTTCTAACAACGATGCATCAGATGTCTCCTCACTGATATTGTACGAATCCTCTTCTGATGGTGATTGTGGGATAGGCCTATCGGGGAAACCACGTTAAAAAAACGCGCCAAGTACACTTGCTTCCAGGTGGCGTGGAAACGCATATTATGAAGAATACAACATTTCAACCACTATATCTCAGAAATGGTAATGTTTAGGAGAAAAATTGTAGACAATTTTTATAGATAATTGCATAATCTACAATTTTTGTCTGACCTATTTTTATCATAAAACTTATCGTTTGGCTAAAAAACGCAAAAAACCCATATTTTCGAACTTTGACCTTGAATTTTTTTTTTTGCAAGTGTGGGATCGATGGGGCCTTTTTACATTTCATTTATAATGGTGTTCCGAACATTCGTACCAATTTTCAGCTCTATGCGAATTTTTGCACTTTAAAATATCTAATTTGACCGGACTAAAAACTAAATCAAGATATTGAAGAGTACCTAACTTTCAAATCCAGTAAACTAATGTCACTGGCGTGTGGAGACGTCCAGCGCGCGCGCACACTGCTAGTGGACCTCGTGCGTCGACAACCCAGCGCGTACGCATGGACGGCGCTCGCAGAGGACTGGGTCATGGTAAGCACAGAAGAGTACCTGCCTATCACACGACTCGTATCAACAAGGAACTATTAAAAGTAATTATTATAAGTATATGATTACAGATCACTAGTGTTCCTCTTAATTCCTAGTTAAATAGTTTCTTGTAAGTGTCAGGAGTGGTAACTCGCGTCAAACCTGTTAAGGCGCTATCTATTTCCCCCCATGACTTTCTCTAAGGTGAGTGCGTAGTGCGATGCGAAAAAGAAAAACCTTTTTTTAAATACAGAAATCCATCACATCTGGTACAACAATACTGGGTGTAAACAAATTCGTGTAATTCCTTAAAACCACATGATAGTACTGGTATAGATTAACTACGTACGGGATTTATAAGCTTGTTCAAAAATAAAATTGTTAAAGTGAACGCACACTTATCCGAGCCGAACGCATCGAACGAAATGAATTTTAGAATTCTGTGTATGAAATCTTATGGAACCTCGTACACTTGACCGCGTCGAATCGTCCGAATCTGGAAGAACCCCAGAAATCCTAGACGAATTCGGATGATGTCATCAGATTCGGCGCGGCTTATGCGGTCGACTCGACCGATGCGCTCGCTCATTCATCTTTCATTAATAATGCACTGACAATAGAGTAATAACAGTGCGACAGGCGTAGAGGAAATAGAAACGATTTCTTCGGCGCGGTCGATTCTTTCGGCGCGGTCTATTGTTTCGGTGCGGATATGTGTGCGAGGCCTCCTTGACTTCGATTCGTTCGACGCATTCGGCTCGGATAAGTGTGCGTTCACCTTAAAATTCTTTTTTTCTTGCGGTAGTGGTAACTGACGTATCTAAAGCACATAATAAGGTTTCAATAAAAAGATACCCAGCGTATTACATGCAGAAATCAATTTATAGGTACACTATTACTGTTTTATCTCTATCAGAGGTCAAATGCTGGCGAAGATGCAAGGGAAGAAGAGCTATTGTTAGAAGGAAAAGCCAAGATGCGTGCTAGAGCGAAGACGAAGTCGTGCGCAATAGCCAGTGCCGTCCAGGCGCTCAAAATGGACCGGCGCGCGGGCCGGGCGTGGGCAATACTGGGCTGGCTCGTGAAGCCGAGTGCCCGGCGCCGTTACTGCTTCCGTATGGCCAATTTAGTAAGAACTGCTTACGACATACTGATTTTCTATCCAACTATCATTGATAATTATTAATCATACACTATGTAGGTACTAGGGTTTCTGCTCGAGAATTCTCGAGTCGAGAAATGTCGAGAAATCATGCCAACTTCGAGACGAGAAAAAATACCTCGAGAATTCGAGAACTCGAGAAATCAAATATTTTCTTTTATTACTGTAAAATTGCCTTAAAAGTTACGTAATCCTTGCATTCTGGCTTCTGATCGTTCTCCTTACGAGGCACAAATAAAGCGAGGCAAGCGAACAGACACATAGTATACCTACAACTCCAAGTACTCTTATAATGTGACATAAAACGTCAAATAAATATTAACTGTAAGATAAACTTCATTCATCTGTCATTGGGTTTCTGAATACAAAATCGACGACTAGTGAACTACCCAAACGATAAGTAAGTTTGTAAATTGCAAACTAGATGGGGTCTCTTTTTAAAGCCCAGCTCAATATACTTTTCTCGCCTTAAACTTTACATCTTTTTGCAGTTAGGCCCCAAGTTTAAATAAAAATCTCCTCTGGTTTAGGCAATGATTTTAAAACGAACCATTACATACATAAAATATAAAATTTAAACCACAATATTTTCTCTTTGTTATTTTTAATCGTAGCAACAACACAAGAAAACTATAATAACAAAATAAGTAGGATTTAATTTTTTTATTTTAATTTATAATATTGGGCAGTAAAGTTTATTTATATCAGAAAGAAAAATATTTCTTGGCTAAGAGCCTGTCCACATCTCCACGTCACGACTTCGTCAACGTGGAACGGTGCGGTAACGTGGCACGGTGCGTTGACGTAACGTGCAAATTTACGTTACCGTATCGTAAAAATGCACGTCAGGATCATTGTTAGAACCAATAGCGGTAGAATAAATAAACTACTGTTAGGAGTACCTCAGAAACCGGAAAAATAAGTTATCTGAAGTTTGAACTAGGATTATCTTCTGACTGGGGTGTCCAGAAACGCAATGAGTCAGTTTATCGAAATAATAGCGCTATCGAACAGATAAACTACGTTCAAGAGTACCCCAGAAACCGGGCGTAAGGTGATTTTTTAAAGTTTTTAAAAATTTCTCGAAAGACCCGAGAAACCCGAGAAATCGGGCTCGAGAATTCTCGAGACCCGAGAAAAAAAATATGTCGAGAAAACAGAAACCCTACTATGTACGCACGGCTACAGATCAAGCTATACAATTCCAGTATAAGCTGATCTCGCATTGTATAGGATTTCCTTACAATAAGAGGTCAGTGTAAACTGGAATTGTATAGCTTGATGTGTAGCCGTGTGTACAGCCGCGGACTTGATATGTTTAGTACATTTCAAATTCGATTCCTTGACACACTGTGCGCAATAAGGTTCAAGATATCATATCTTTGCGAACGACCGAGCGACCTTATGAAAAATTAATGTGCAAGCAATTATAGACCTTAGGGTGTAAACATTTCAAGTCCGCGACCGTACACAGTATGTTAGGTACCTATTGGACTACCGAAAATTTAACGTCATGTCAAACACTTACTTTAATCAATAAAAATACCCCCTTTTTAACCGACTTCAAAAAGGAGGAGGTTCTCAATTCGGTTGTATTTTTTTTTTTTTTTTTTTTTATGTTTGTTACCTCATATCTCCGTCATTTATGAACCGATTTGAAAAATTCTTTCTTTGTTCGAAAGGGTATACTTCCCGATTGGTCCCATATAAATTTTGTTACGATTAGACTATGAACTTCAGAGATATGGAACGGAACTCCTCGTCGGATCAAAGCAAAATTCTCAAATTACTAATATTGCTTTGTTTATATTTGTTGTTGGGAACTGACTACTGGAAAAGAGGAGGGGGTGCATGTCCCCCCCTCCCCCTTTGGAATGTTTTCATTATATCGTGTAAGGTATCATTTGAAAGGGCTTTTTATGCCCGACTACGTCAAAGCCAAAAAGAAGGGTTATGAAGAGGAGGGGGTTAAGTTTATGGCACTAAAACGTATTTAATAAAAAATAAACTTTAAAAAAAGTAAAAACCGACTTCAAAGAAAAACTAAAAGGAGTGAAATAATTACCATAATATAAAATTAACAGTTTCAGAAGTCGGTGCAACTCTACACTGAAACAAATAGAAGCCACCGACTTCTGAAACTGTTAATTTTATATTATGGTAATTATTTCACTCCTTTTAGTTTTTCTTTGAAGTCGGTTTTTACTTTTTTTAAAGTTTATTTTTTATGTAATACCAACACACCCTTCTCCGAATGGCAGCCATTTTGTTTTTTTAATCTGCCCAGTAATGTAGTTATTCATTAAAAATGGAATAGGTATCTTTGTATCTAAGAGTACTAAAAGCATCATTTTTTTCTTTATTTGCAAGTAATTTACGTTTGCAAGACATATTAAGAATATTCTATAATATTTTTTAAAGTGACTGCCTCGTTTCGTTGGTCTAGTGGTCGCAAGCGCGACTACTGAGCGTGAGGTTCTGGGTTCGATGCCCAGGTCGGGCAAAGCGTTAAGTGTTATTGGGTTTATCCATGTGGAATTTCTTAATAGCAGCCCGGAGTCTGGATATGTGCCCGGTTGATGTCAATAGGCTCGCCCCCTATTACATGGGACTTGAAACATAACGGCGAAATGTGGGTGTAGGTACTGTACACCTCTGCCCAACCCTTCGGGAAATACAGGCATGATGTTATGTTAATCTTTAAGGTCACAGCTCATTAGAGCCACCCGGCATCTAACCCGCATCGCCTCGCCTCGTGCGGTTAGCCTTCTTTATATAAACTTGCATGGATGTGCGCTCACCACATCAACTCCGTAGCGTCACCGGATCGCCTCGGGCGTATGCCGTCCACGCGCGGACAACGAGTTGACCACTCGGTGACAACTGCTCTCATGCTTGCCTTGCGTTGCTGCGCATTGCCAACGCACAAGTCCCGAGTGAACTGCGCGCTGCCATCGAGTGGACTCCTCTGACGACTCTTCTGGTTGACCACGCGACGTTTACTGGTGATAACGTGGCGTCTACCCGTGAAACACGTGCTGACAACAAGTGGCCGCCGAGCGACGAGGCGGTGCGGGTCGGGTGCTGGGTGGCTCTAATGAGCTGTGACCTTTAAACGACCACACACGCAATTATAATGTACAGTATGTTTGGTTAGCCGCTTTACATCCAAAAACCATGAACTCTGCTTATTATTCTGTACAACTTTTACTGTGGAACAAACAATGAATTTGTGAACAAAAAACTGCTGTTCCATACATTTTGTTAAACAACATTGATTATTGATTATTTAGTTTTGACTAACCAGTCATGCTGTATATTTTTCAACCTAAATTGTAAACGCAAATTATTTTGGCATATAAACCGGTTGCGTACCGCCCGTCGTCCCAGGACGACACTTAATTGTCTTATCTATTGTGTCTATAATTACGGTGATTGAGAGTTTAATATACCTACATTAGTGTCATACTCCCTGGCGGAACCACCTTTGCTTTAACAAGTATAAGTTACATGAAAAAAATCTGTGGAATGTCTATAAAGTTCTAGTCCTATTAAAAGAAAGTCTATATCTCTAATTTCGACGTAAATTTTTATTTAAAGTGGTTGCGCTGCGGAGTATCCTTCCCGGCGAAACCACCATGATGTGTATCTATTACTATACATAGTACATATTGGAAAATGTAAAAGGAAATAACTATCAATAAAATAATTCTATTTAATTTTTTTATTTTTAATAATTACAGTTTTAATATTTTTTAACCTAAATTAATACAATATACCTACAAATAAATCTAAACTAAATCTAAAGCAAAGCTAGACTAAACTACCAATATAAACTAAAAGAGTGTATCAAAATATTCCTCCGCATTGCTGCCGCGCTGTCCACTGGTAACGTGCCCACCAGTTATATTATTTAACACAAGAAAATATGTATATTATATTTCACGTTAACGTTATTTGCTAAGAACCTTAATCCAGGCGCTTAGCGGCTATTGCGAAGAGAAAGTTTGAGGCACCGTTTTGTTCGTATATTTAAATTAGATTGAGGTTTTGGGGGTACTAGTTCAATATAGAATTGTTAAAGAATTATTTGAACTATAGAAGGATTCGACAAAGTCGCGATTATTAATGTAAAACACCCTTACGTGAAATATGACAACGTTGCATTTTTTAAGCTTTAAATAGGTATTAATTATTGGTTTGAATAAATTGAATTACTCTTATTTATCTATGAACATTAGATACCTATAATTTAATTGATTGATTATATCTTCGAAACTATGCATTTTTGGACCACCTATTCTAGGAAATTTTGTGTTCTTTTTACTTAAATAATATAACCCTAGAGTTATGGGATATCAAAAAACACGTTGTATATTTGCGTATAGTGGTTTGCGTATATCATGGTGGTTTCGCCGGGAAGGATACTCCGCAGCGCAACCACTTTAAATAAAAGTTTACGTCGAAATTAGAGATAGTTAAAGACTTTCTTTTAATAGGACTAGAACTTAAAGCAAAGGTGGTACTTGTTAAAGCAAAGGTGGTTCCACCAGGGAGCATGACACCTACATAATAACTACGTGTGTGACGAACTTTAAAAACGTTGAACTTCGGCCTGGCTTTACTAAACCTTATACATAATTAATGAATCTGTTCATTCTAGTGCGGTTGGGAAGTGAATGAAAAAGAGATTCGGAAAGCAGAGGTGAAGCCTTTTGAGCGAGCGGCGTGTCACCGGGTTGGCAAAACGCTGGAGTGCCACTGCAGTATGTGCGACAAAATACGAATGTGGAATGTAATGTAAAACCACCGTTATCATCGTATTAGGCCCTAAACTACCACTGATGAACAAGGGCCAGTCAAAGACCGCTGTAAAGCGTGAATTACGTAGAAAAGGCATAAGGTACAGATACGGCGCAGGCGCGTCGCTTTCATACGTTTTGTCGGGCCGCTTCAAATCTTTTTCGCAAAAAATGTATGAAAGCGACGCGCCTGCGCCGCGCCGTGTCTGCACCTTACGCCGCTTCTGTGTAATTCACGCCTAATAGAGAATCACTACGCTTGGCAAAAAAATTGGTGTTTGCAATTTTGTTGTTATAAGCAGTCAGGAGAATGCTCCTGCTAACTGCCCATCATCTTAACTTAACCGGTTGCGTACCGCCCGTCGTCCCAGGACGACACTTAATTGTCTTATCTATTGTGTCTATAATTACGGTGATTGAGAGTTTAATAAGGTATTTGACTACTATTTTTTTATTAGTGATCTGTGATCTCGAAATTACAAAAATAATAATCAACAGTATAAAACCAGCGAAATATTTAATAAAATAATCAAGTTAGAAACGATTTCAATTTTTTAACAAGACAGAGACAACACTACTATCATATGACGTCATACCGTAAAAACTTCATAGTGGCTTGACATTACTCTGTACAATATCCGTTTTCCGTGACATAGAAATATAGAACCTCCTCACCAAACTTCGTGTATCTCCTCTATGCTTTTATCGATTTTATTTATTTTTTCATTTGCCGTGTTCTGTCTTTACTTTCTATAAAATAATACTAAAGGACTTGTCACACTGGATGCGTTCTGCGTCCGCGGTCTGGTCAAATCGAACGCAGCCCGCACCCTATGTGAACATCATGGTCAAGGCAACCGGTCACCGGATGCCGTGCCCACATGGGCACGGCATCCGATCAGGGCATCCCTACAGCGATCCGGGCACGGTCACCGATCTGGCGGGCAGGGCAAACAGCGGCCATTTTATATTTGATTGCGTGTAGTTGTGTTTGTATCGATGTTTTGTGTTCGATAAACATAAGTATCGATGTTCAGCTATCGATGTCATCATTGATGTTTTTGCAACATCAATCACCCCTATGAACTGCCCGGAACGCCGCCGCGCCGCCCATCGCCCGCCGAGCGCTGCCCGCCTGCCCGCAACCGGGCGGCCCATCCGCTACCTTCCCACCCCGACCGCCTGACCGGTGCGTGCCCCCTACGTTCTTTGCTTGTGCCCGTATAGTCAGATCGTAATTACATAAAATATACCTATATAAAACGCAAATGATATTCACATAGGATGCGGGCTGCGTTCGATTTGACCGGACCGGAGGACGTAGAACGCATCCTGTGTGACAAATCCTTAAATTGTTGCACGATTTTAATAGTAGTCCAATACCCTATTAGTCTCCTCCCTTAGTCGCCTTTTAAGACTCACGGGTGATAAGGGATAGCTTTATTATCAATAGTCTTAATTTTAATATATCTCGATTACTATTAAACGATTAATTTGAAAAGTATTATTTTTGTAAATATGTAGGTACCTAAATTATTATGCTATTTAATAAGCTACATGTGGCTAGAAGAGTACACTTGCAACTCTTGATGAAGAATCAAAATAAAATTTTCATAATACCCTATGGTTTAATCACGTACTCCAAGTAATGGAGTGGAAACAGATTTTTAAATTATTGCAAACAGTGTGTCGTGGTGGCCCGGAGGTTACAGACCCGCTTGTTAAGCACCGGGTTGCGGGTTCAAACCCAGGCATGTACCAATGTGACTTTTTCAATGTCATATGTACTTTCTTAGTTAATCTAAGACGCCACTGACATACGTTGAAGGAAAACATCGTGAGGAAACCTAGACTTTAATGGTCTGAAATCGCGAACCCGCAATGAGCAAGCGTGGCGATCAATGCTCGTTCCTTCTCTGTATGAGAAGAGGCCTTTGCCCAGCAGTGGGAAAGTTACAGGCTAATATTTAATTATTTATTTATTGCAAACAAACTCTGTGCTACAAATATATTTTAATTAAGTATTATCATTTCTTAAATATAAGTCAACGAATATATTTCTAGCCGTATTTAGGATTATGGGTGGTATTAGGAGCCGCTGTGAATGCGTCGGGCGGCATTATGTGTTCGACTACCTGCTTCGTAATCCATATTCCTCCGTAAATCAAGACCGCAGCACTCATCACGGCCAAGAACCTAGAAATAAAATTAACTGCTCATTAAATTAGGTGCCACACTTTGTTTTTTTAGGGTTCCGTAGTCAATAAGGAACCCTTATAGTTTCGCCATGTCCGTCCGTCCGTCCGCAGCTTAGCTCAGAGACTCTTAGTACTAGAAAGCTATAATTTGGCATGGATATACATATTAATCACGCCGACAAAGTGATGAAATAAAATCATGTTTTTTTTTTTGTTTTGAATACCTACCTCCTGTACACGTAACGTGGGAATGTTTTTTTTTCTCGTCTTCCTCGTAATGTGGGGGTTGTTGGATAGGTCTCTCAAAAATGTAATGGGTTTGTGATACCAATTTTTCGATTATGGGATCCTTTTCTGAAATATTAAGCTTTAAAGTGCTAATTTTTGTTAGAGTCAAGTGTCCCCCTCCCCCTGCCAGCTAAACGGTTAGTTTTGAAGTATGCGTCCGGATGACTGGACCAAGAGAGATTTTTGTAGTTTGAGCGTGGCCAGCCATTCTGACTTCAGAATGACTGGACCACGTCGGTTTCACCTAGTTACAGGCGTTATAACTAGTCGTTCATATTTCCGTTAAAATTTAGTACCTCATTGGTACCTCTCAAAATATATTTTTCTTAGACATTTCTGATTTGCCAAAAACAGTTATACCTAGAAGAAGTTTTGCATGTAATCTGGACCACTTCGGTTTTCACCTAGTTGTAGTCGTTATATATAGTTAACCTTTTCGTTAAAATTTAATATCTACCTCATTGGTACCTCATCATAATATGATTTTCTTAGATTTTTTCGATAGGTAAGACAAAAAAACGTTACACCTATAAGTTTTGCATATAAAGGCGCTCTCTCGCCGGAAGCATTGGCGTCTAATTATCTATTATTAACAGTTGTCGCTGAGGAAGAAGAGAGGCACCTTTAGCGCTCACTTTTCATAACATAGAACAGAGTAACCTATGCATCTCACGTGTTGCAGCGGCATGCCGTAGCATCTTGTGGAATGTCATGACGTGCTGTAGTAACCCGCGGAATAACGCGACGTGTCACAGTATCTCGGGCAATGACGTGACGGTCCGCAGCATGCCGTGGTAGGTCGCGTCATCACGCGAGACGTTTGTCTGTGCTAAACTCATTGAAATAAGGTCGAAAATCATTTGTCCACGAAAAAAATCCTATGCCACGCCATGCGCTCCATCTTTTGAGGTACAGCGGACTTTGCTGTCTTGTCTCCGTCCGAAACGTTAACTGTTGTCCATCTGTTCTGCTGACTACTCTGCCTCGCTGCTCTGCCCTTGTGTGAAACAGCCGTAACATAACATTGGCAGCGTTTGTCAAGCAATGAGCAAGAATGACGCTTCCGCACTACTTCTCGTGTCGCTGACGCTCAGGTTTGTCCGGAACATAAAGAATGCAGGTTGCAGTGATCTCTAACGATAAAAAACAAGAGGCCAGCTCTTGTTTACATATTTATATTTTTACTGCGGAAATACTATAGGTAATAATTAACTATAATTATTTATTATTTACAATTGAGTGTAGTGGAAGTATTTATAACATAGTCAAGGAGGTAAAACTATTTTCTGCGGGTCATTCCACAATGGATGTGGTATTCAAATGTGGGAGGATTATCGATAACTGCAATGACAGGTGTGAGCGCTGAGATAAATATGGTCGTTGTAGCAATTTAGTTCCACTTTTTTTTTAATCATTAGGTACTCTGTTATAGCAAACTGCGTGCGGTATGTCAGGTTATTAATTAAACTTTATTTTAAATAATACACGAACAAGTACGAGTAGGACTGAAAAACCCTGAGTAAAGCGGAATTGTTAAAAAAAAATCATTAATTTCAGGTACGCAGTATGTAAAAAAAAAAGAATTTAATCCACATAGAATTACAAATATACTGCTTCTTAGATTTGTTTTCTTCGTACCAAACTAAGATTCTAGGTCAACAGGAAAGTACCCTATAGATTTTGATGTTTCAGTCAGTGAGTGAGTTGAAAATACTTTTTGAAAGGCCGTATCATTTTACAACATTGAATTATCAACTTTTTATATAGGACTTTGAAGCTATATTAGAGCCTATGCACACTACGTCTTTTTAACGCGCCGTCGACGCGCATTTCAGTCTTACTTCATACTTAGAAAACGTCATTGTGATTTTTTATGTATGGAGGAATGATGGATGGGATGGGATGCGGATGGGAAAAGACGCCGTATGCATAGGCCCTTACTTCGTACGTATTTCGTATTAATTTCAATTTTAAACTTTTGAGAAATGGGTCTTTTCCGACAGATAAACAGTCAGGCGGATAACAAAGTGATTCTATAGGGGTTTCGTTTTATTCATTTCGAGGTACGGAACCCTAAAAAACAAATAGTTGTTCTTTTATATAACCCTATAACCATTCGTACTTTCATGTTTTATAGCAAGGGCTATATAAGGAATCTCCATTGAGAGAAATTCTATTATATCTAGTCAGAGTTTTTATTGGAAGCATGGGAGAGTGAGTGTTTTAATTCAATTATATATTCAGGTGTATAAGACTAGAGGTCGCTCGCGTCCTCGCCTGCGTAGATATCGTTTATCGCGTATTCCGTATTTTTCGGGATAAAAGTACCGTATGTCCCTCTCCAGGTTCCAGACTATCTCTGTACCAAGTTTCATCAAAATCGGTTAAGCGGTTTAGACGTGATAGTGTCACAGACATTATAAATGCGAAACTAACCCGAAGCCACCGACTTCTGAAACTGTTAATTTTATATTATGGTAATTATTTTACTCCTCTTAGTATTTCTTTGAAGTCGGTTTTTACTTTTTTTAGTTTCGCATTTATAATATTAGTAGGGAATATATAGCATGACTGGTTAGTTGCTTTACATCCGAAAATAAATGCATCGCGAATATAAACAGCTTTCTATAAATTTTGTTAAGCAATATTGATAGTAGGTAAATGTTGTACAGAATGATGAGCAGAGTTCATGGTTTTCGAATGTAAAGCAACTAACCAATTATGCTGTAGAATTAAGGTTTTGTGGACTTGAAATAGGAGCGGTATTGAATTAATTGAATCATCATGTCTCTTATCAACTAATACCTACTGTATTAAATAAAATGTTTAAACTCCGCGCGTAATAAAGCGAGCCTCCGTGTCGTGCTACGTTGCCAGGTTTACTTATACGATATTTTTCGCGTCGCGCCTCGGCCGGCCTTCGTAACGTTGCCAAACCGCCTGCAAGATCTTGCATTACGGTCGCACGCGCTGGCTTCTTACGACGTCTACGGCGCGGCTTAAGACGTCTGTCTCTTTTCCTTCAATTTCATTGATAAATCGTGTATAGATCGACAGGTAGATTCGAGTATACATAGCTAATTTGTACGTGAAAATAAGCCGGGCTTCTAACTCTGTCCCCCTTATTACAAAAGATGGTCTAAGAAAAAGCTAGGTTTCAAAATAGCCCCGTCTCTTTTTGTTATATGACATAAGAAAGTGATAGGTACATTTTAAACCGGGGTTTACCTTAGTCTTGGTTTAAACCATCTTTTGTAATAAGGCCCTGTTAGTTTAACGAAATTGAACATTAGGACAGTGTGTTTACGAGTACAACTTGTGTGGCATGCGTGTTTAGGCACATAGATGTCGCGATGTTTGTATTTCGATAGAATTGATACAATTTCAAATTAGTTCACATAATATGTAATATTGTTTTGAGCGATACTGGAGCATTTTTTTGACGCGATAAATATTTTTTCAGTTTCTGTGATTTAAAGTATTGTGTAACTTTTATTAGTTTGTTTTAACGTTTGTGATTAAGTTTCTTTGTGATTTGCCTTTCATATAAGATGAATTCGGAAATAATTGTTCCTTGTGATGGATTAAAGTGTGTGCAATGAGTGCAATCGTTACTCGGGAAGGTAAATACTTTGAATTTTGCAGACAAATACCGTTTTATTACTTCACCTAAACCTACTCCTGATTTGAGTATTTCTAGTAAATCAAAGTCACATAATAGGCATTTTCATAGATCGGTTTACAAAACTCCTTGGATTTTATGTTGCTCTCATTTAAACAAATCATTCTACTGGTGTTGCATATTTTTCTCTAATGATACGAACGCCTGGAATACATCAGGTTACGATGATTTGAATAACTTATCTGGTGCCAGGATTAATTGCTCTAAACAAATAGAACGAAACAACAAACGGCTTTTATCAAAGCCACCGAAGGTATATGATTGCTGATTTGTCTGTAAATCTATCTAGTGATACCATGCCTTCACTGAGCTTTGTTGTTTATCATCAGCAGTAAGTAGTAAAGAAGCGAAGAATGAAGAGTTACCACGGCTGTTTACATCGAAAGTAATTATAAATTGTTTTTAAACTTTTGTGATTTGTACACATTATAAAAATATAGATCGGGTCTATTATAAAATAACAATTTTTTTTTTCAACATTATAAACATTGCGTAATTATGCTCATCAATTATTTCTGAGCCATCTATTGGCGGCGACGGGCGATTGTGTCATTTTTCCCGTCGAACTCGAAGAGCGCAAAAAAGCACCTGTAATGCATAGATGGCTCTTAAACCAAGTTGTACGTGATTTTGCAAATCACACAATTGTATTATTTGCACGCTATTTATTATTAGGGTGAAAATAATAGTTATGTGATTTCGCAAAATAACGAATTTTGTCATACATTTACAGGGTTTTTTTTTCCTAAAAATCTATCGGGCTTGCCCTAACTTTGAACCCTAGGCACGCCACTGAGACTATCAAAGCGATATTCACGGGATTTTAAATACTTAGTTGTAAACTAAACGAGATCTGCTGCTCTGATGAAAAATAGAATGAATTGAATTAACGTAAACCCACCTAATACCGACCTCCTAAGGATCATCATTTTTGTTTTATTCAGACATAGCGACTGATAAGGGAAACTCTGATGCTGTAGGTCTCATATTAAAGTAAAATTCATATATTTATTAAATCTAGGAAGGAATATAAAATTCACATTTAATTCGTTTTGATATGAAGTAAAAAGTGACAAGTAGTTTCAAATCTGCTGCCCGCCTTAATTCCGTCCGGGAAATAACTGTCAGCCGTAATCCGACCACTGACATACCTAATACCGTCCACCAAATTTGCCCTTTGCAAACTTGCTGAAACCAGGGTCTCACCTCTCGATCTCGATACCCTTAACAGCTCACAGTGGTGTTGCCCCCTTTTGCCTGTTCTGGCGGTTTTCCAGAGGGCCCAGCTAGCGAGTTAGTGGGCCACCGTCTGCCAAACCAATTTTCTACTAGAAAAAGAAGTTGGACTTGTCCATTAAACACCCGTATCAATAGACCAATAATTTAAGGTTCTATATTTTGCAATACTCATTCTTGTGCCCTCTTGTCTTACATCATCCGGGGACAGTCCTTGACTGCACTCTCGTAGAGCACCAGTGGGCAGTCCCCGGTTGATGCCCCTTTCCATTTATTATGTATGCGCGGTAGAAGTTCACTTCGACTTTCTACCAGAGCGCTTATTGTTAGTGGCACCCCCATTTTTCGTACTCTTTTTTGCAGCGCTTTAGACACCTTATATGTCTATGTAAACAACTAACTTCATGGTGTCAAATAGAAAAGAGGTTTTTTTTTATATAGTACAAAAATGTTGCAATAATTAAGATCAATGCCCCACAAAACCATTTCCACGGTTTGTCTGTAGGAACGGAATATAAATAAATAAATAAGAATCAACGTTTAAACCTTTTTCGTGACGGTGTGCGTGCGCTGCTCCCTTAGAGCTTATACCGCTGGGGTCAATTTTACTCGCAATCTCAACCTCGCCAAAAGATGTTAAACTACTGAAGTTATATTAAATAATTTACCTTTTTTTGGATTACTTTATTCTAGTTGTAACAAATGCGTTTATTGTAACAAAACTCTTATTTACATGGGTTATTCACCCGAATTCCGAATTGTATTCCGAATTCGGAATACAAGATGACGGTTATACAAAATTACTGATTATTCGTCATGGGTGTCAATTCCATGGTTTTCGGGCCTGCTGATGCCGAAAATGTGAGCAAAACCAAAATCCAAGATGGCGGATGTAAAAATTGAAAATTATTAATTACGGGTGTCAATTCCATGGTTTTCGGGGCTGCTGATGCCAAAAATTTGGGCAAAACCAAAATCCAAAATGGCGGCTATAAAAATTGAAAATTATTCATCATGGATGTCAATTCTATGGTTTTCGGGGTTGCTGATGCCAAAAATGTGGGCAAAACCAATATCCAAAATAGCGGCTATAAAAATTTAAAATTATTCATCATGGGTGTCAATTCCATGGTTTTCGGGGCTGCTGATGCCAAAAATGTAGGCAAAACCAAAATCCAAAATGGCAGCTATAAAAATTTAAGAGTTAGTCGTCATTGTGTTAATTCCATGGCATTCGAGAGTGCTGATGAAGAAAACGAGGGCAACTCCAAAATCCAAGATGGTCGCCATAAAAATTTGGAAATGATTCGTCATGGGTGTCAATTCCATGGTTTTCAGGCCTGCTGATGCCAAAAATGTAGGCAAAACCAAAATCCAAAATGGCGGCTATAAAATTTGTAAATTATTCATCGTGGGTGTCAATTCCATGGTTTTCGGGGCTGATGATACCAAAATTGTGGAAAAACCCAGAGTCCAAGATGGCAGCCATGAAAATTTAAGAGTTAGTCGTCATGGTGTTAATTCCATGGCATTCGGGTGTACTGACGAAGAAAACGAGGGCAACTTCAAAATCCAAGATGGTCGCCATAAAAATTTGGAAATGATTCGTCATGTCAATTCCATAATTTTTGGCGGTGCTGATGCCGAGGATGAGTCAAAATTCAAAAAGTAATTTTCATGAGTATGGTTTTTTTATGGTTTCTTGTCTATGGTTTTTGGGTATGATGATTCTGGAAATGAGGTCGGAATCCAAATAAAACATGACTGTCACAGAAAAAATCCGTCTACTCCACAATGTATTAATGTAAGCCCTTCGAGTTGTTTTGTTTTATCAATGGTTTCAGCTCGTTCGATTTGTCTTAATGGGCACTCTTTTCCTAGTTGATTGATATCCAAGGTCAGATAAAGGAGCCGATAGGTGCTAACATAAAGTCTACAATGTAGTCATATAAACTTTATATTTCAGCTAAAAAGTTTAAGCTCTTCGAAATGAGTACAAATCACGATAAGCTTTGAGGGTGGACGGTATTATGAAATAATGTAAAACGGTTACCTAACAACCGACCGCTTTTCAACTACTTCAATTATTAAAAAGTTTAATATTTTTAGAGAAATAAACAATGTCGATAGATGGTAAACATGTTTTAGAAATAAATTACATTAGAATAAAACCAATAACAAGTACAGTTAATTTAAAATCATGTAAGTATAATACTGCTTTTCTCCATAAACGACGGTGCTAATAATGAATTTTCATGAAATTAAAATACAGTTATCGAAGTAAATAAACAATTTATAGTAGGTCGTATTTCGGTCACAAGATTCTTTATCAAATAGGTAAACAATAAAAATTATTTCTAGGTTTGATTTATTATAACTCAAATATATTTTTATCAGTCAAAGTGAACGGTAATTGCCCCTATACCGACCTCCGGTCGGTATTCGATCAGTACTGTAGTATTACTAGCTATAACACCGTCCACTTTATTTTGATAAGTTTTGCATACTAATTATAAACTAAATCATCTATTAACTACTCGTAACTCAAGTCTATCGATTATACTATACCACATAAACTTTAAACTTACTAAATTCAGTTTAAATCTTTACAGAACTCTCTAATTGTCCCATTTCTGGTTTTGACGTTTTGACTATTAAAAACGCGCTTAATGCACCGTTTCGTTATGAATTGTAATATTATCGCGAAACAAAACAAATATCTATAAAATCTCTTTTAGTGGTAAACAAAGTTAAAAGTGTAGTTTCAAATTCCAATAAGACCTAGCTTAATAATACACTGTTATAATAAAAAAATACAGTAACAATTAGTGGTCGGATTATGGTGGGCGGACCAATTTGGGTAGGTTTACGTTACCTACATAATAAAAATATAATTTGCTAGAATATCATAGTTATTCCAACCTAAATATACTTTCCGAGCTATTTTCTCAAATCCTAGGGATAACTCGCGAAAACGGCTCATTTCATTAGAAATGGCTCAGTTAATTAATAAATTAATTGCAAATTCACAAAGCCTACTATGAAACGAAGACGTTACAATTTATTTGTACGGATAAAGTGATGTACGAAAGTTCACCATTGTTCTTTCTATTTCTAATAAGGCAAAGAATATCTTGAATTCGAGTCTCTTTAATAGTAAGCCTTAAGACAAATATGTTCAGGAATTCAAACTCTATATTTTTACATATTTTTCAGTAGCAGACGCAAAATATTATTTCAACAATAGTTTGTTTGGAAGTTTGCCGTTGTTGTTTGTGTATATAAAAAAACCGGCCAAGTGCGAGTCGGACTCGCGCACGAAGGGTTCCGTACTATAAAAACATCTATAAAAACGGCAAAAAATTCATGTCTGTTGTATAGGAGCCCCCCTTAAATATTTGTTTTATTTTAATTTAATTATTCATTTTTAAAGTGAATATACAAGGTGTTTTTTTTGATATCCCATAACTCTAGGGTATGATTGAGACCATATCAAAGAACCAACTGGCATATGAATTATTCTTCAATCATCATTTTTTTTTTGTTTTCATTTTTCATACAAAATAATTTGACAAAGTCATGATTATTAATGTAAAACACCCTTAGGTGAAATATAACAACGTCGCATTTTCTTAGCTATAAATATGAATGATTGGTTTGAATAAAAATGAATTAACGTAAACCTACCCAAATTGGTCCGCCCACCATAATCCGACCACTAATTGTTACTGCATTTTTTTATTAATACAGTGTGTTATTAAACTAGGTCTTAGTGGAATTTAAAACTACACTTTTAACTTTGTTTACCACTAAAAGAGATTTTACAGATATTTGTTTTGTTTCGCGATAATATTACAATTCATAACGAAACGGTGCATTATGCGTGTTTTTAATAGTCAAAACGTCAAAACCAGACATGAGACAATTAGAGAGTTCTGTAAAGATTTAAACTGAATTTAGTAAGTATAAAGTTTTTGTGGTATAGTATAATTGATAGACTTGAGTTACAAGTAGTATGCAAAACTTATCAAAATAAAGTGGACGGTATTATAGCTCCACACACTACAGTACTGATCGAATACCGACCGGAGGTCGGTATAGGAGCAATTACCGTGTTCACTTTAACTGATAAAATAATATTTGAGTTATAATAAATCAAACCTAGAAATATTTTTTATTATTTACCTGTTTGATAAAGAATCTTGTGACCGAAATACGACCTACTATAAATTGTTTATTTATTTCGATAACTGTATTTTAATTTCATGAAAATTCATTATTAGCACCGTCGTTTATGGAGAAAAGCAGTATAATACTTACATGATTTTCAATTAACTGTACTTGTTATTGGTTTTATTCTAATGTAATTTATTTCTAAAACATGTTTACCATCTATTGACATTGTTTATTTCTCTAAAAATATTAAACTTTTCAATAATTGAAGTAGTTGAAAAGCGGTCGGTTGTTAGGTAACCGTTTTACATCATTTCATAATACCGTCCACCCTCAAAGCTTATCGTGATATGTACTCATTTCGAAGAGCTTAAACTTTTTAGCTGAAACTTAAAGTTTATATGACTACATTGTAGACTTTATGTTAGCACCTTTCGGATCCTTTATCTGACCTTGGATATCAATCAACTAGGAAAAGAGTGCCCATCGAGACAAATCAAACGAGCCGAAACCATTGATAAAACAAAACTACTCGAAGGGCTTACATTAATACATTGTGGAGTAGACACACTTTTAGGATTTTTTCTGTGACAGTCATGTTGTATTTGGATTCCGACCTCATTTCCAGAATTGTCATACCCAAAAACCATAGACAAGAAACCATAAAAAAACTATACTCATGAAAAAACTTTTTGAATTTTGACTCATCCACGGCATCAGCACCGCCGAAAATTATGGAATTGTCACCCATGACGAATCATTTCCAAATTTTTATGGCGACCATCTTGGATTTTGAAGTTGCCCTCGTTTTCTTCATCGGCACACCCGAATGCCATGGAATTAACACCATGACGACTAACTTTTAAATTTTCATTTCTGCCATCTTGGACTCTGGGTTTTTCCACATTTTTGGCATCAGCAGCCCCGAAAACCATGGATTTGACACCCATGATGAATAATTTTCAATTTTTGTAGCCGCCATTTTGGATTTTGGTTTTGCCCACATTTTTGGCATTAGCAGCCCCGAAAACCATGGATTTGACACCCATGATGAATAATTTTCAATTTTTGTAGCCGCCATTTTGGATTTTGGTTTTGCCCACATTTTTGGCATCAGCAGCCCCGAAAACCATGGTTTTGACACCCATGATGAATAATTTACAATTTTTGTAGCCGCCATTTTGGATTTTGGTTTTGCCCACATTTTTGGCATCAGCAGCCCCGAAAACCATGGATTTGACACCCATGATGAATAATTTACAATTTTTGTAGCCGCCATTTTGGATTTTGGTTTTGTCCACATTTTCGGCATCAGCAGGCCCGAAAACCATGGAATTGACACCCGTGACGAATAATCAGTATTTTGTATAACCGTCATCTTGTATTCCGAACTCGACCAATTTTTTAGCATGTGCACCCGAATAACCCATGTAAATAAGAGTTTTGTTATAATAAACGCATTTGTTACAACTAGATTAAACTCTCAATCACCGTAATTATAGACACAATAGATAAGACAATTAAGTGTCGTCCTGGGACGACGGGCAGTACGCAACCGGTTAAAGTAGTCAAAAAAAAGGGTAAATCATTTATTAAAACTTCAGTAGTTTAACATCTTTTGGCGAGGTTGAGATTGCGAGTAAAATTGGGACCAGCGGTATAAGCTCTAAGGGAGCAGCGCGCGCACACCGTCACGAAAAAGGTTTAAACGTTGATTCGTATTTATTTATTTATATTCAGTTCTTACAGACAAACCGTGGAAATGGTTTTGTGGGGCTTTGATCTTAATTAATGTAACGTTTCTGTACTATATAAAAAAAAACCTCTTTTCTATATGACACCATGAAGTTAATTGTTTACGTAGACCTACAAGGTGTCTAAAGCTCTGCAAAAAAGAGTACGAAAAATGGGGGTGCCACTAACAATAAGCGCTCTGGTAGAAAGTCGAAGTGAACTTCTACCGCGCATACATAAGTACACACACCGTTTTTTTACTTTAATCTAAAATGGAATGGGGCATCAACCGGGGACTGCCCACTGGTGCTTTATGAGAGTGCAGTCAAGGACAGTCCCCGGGGGATGTAAGACAAGCACAATAATGTGTATTGCAAAATATAGAACCTTAAATTATTGGTCTATTGATACGGGTGTTTAATGGACAAGTCCAACTTCTTTTTCTGGTAGAAAATTGGTTTGGCAGACGGTGGCCCACTAACTCGCTAGCTGGGCAAACAGGCAAAAGGGGGCAATACCACTGTGAGCTGTTAAGGGTATCGAGATCGAGAAGTGAGACCCTGGTTTCAGCAAGTTTGCAAAGGGCAAATTTGGTGGACGGTATTCGGTATGTCAGTGGTCGGATTACGGCTGACAGTTATTTCCCGGACGGAATTAAGGCGGGCAGCAGATTTGAAACTACTTGTCACTTTTTACTTCATATCAAAACGAATTAAATGTGAATTTTATATTCCTTGCTAGATTTAATAAAAATATGAATTTTACTTTAATATGAGACCTACAGCACCCAAGTTTCCCTTATCAGTCGCAATGTCTGAATAAAACAAAAATGATGGTCCTTAGGAGGTCGGTATTCGGTGGGTTTACGTTACTCTTATTTATCAATGAAACTTAGATACCTATAATTTAATTATGATTGATTATATCTTCGAAACTATGCAATTTTGGACCACCTATTCTAGGAGATTTTGTTTTCTTTTTACTTAAATAATATAACCCTAGAGTTATGGGATATCAAAAAACACACGTTGTATAACTAAATATTCTATGAATATTTCAAGCGTCTACCTGTTGCCGTTATCAATATCGATCGAGCAAAAACGAGCAAAAAAATCACGTTTGCTGTATGGGAGCCCCCTTTAATACTTATTTTATTCTGTTTTTTATTATTTGTTGTTATAGCGGCAACAGAAATACATCATCTGCGAAAATTTTAACTGCCTAACTATCCCGGTTCATGAGATACAGCCTGGTGACAGACGGACAGACAGACGGACAGCGGAGCCTTAGTAATAGGGTCCCGTTTTACCCTTGGGGTACGGAACCATAAAAACAAAACAAAAAAAACAAAGTGTGGCACCAAATTTAATGAGCAGTTAATTTTATTTCTAGGTTCTTGGTCTTGATGTTTGCTGCGGCCTTGATTTACGGAGGAATATGGATCACGATGATTGCTCCTAATGCTCGACGCACACCGATAGAGCAGAGGGGAAAAATAGTAAGCATTAGGAGCCGGCCTACTAAGTTTCGGCGCACACCGATAGCAGAGCACAGCAGAGCAATAGTATGGACCACAACGCCTCCTAAGACTCGGCACACACCGACAAAAAAGCAGAAGGGAGAAATGGTAAACATTAGGAGCAAGCCTAAGTTTTGGCGCACACCGATAACAGAGCGGAGCAGTGCAATTGTATGGACCACAGCGCCTCCTAAGACTCTGCCAACAGCGATAATAAATCAGAGGGGAGAAATGCTACAGATTAGGAGCAGGCGTAAGTTTAGGCGCACACCGATTACAGAGCAGAGCAGTGCAATTGTATGGACCACAGCGCCTCCTAAGACTCTGCCAACAGCGATAATAAATCAGAGGGGAGAAATGCTACAGATTAGGAGCAGGCGTAAGTTTAGGCGCACACCGATTACAGAGCAGAGCAGTGCAATTGTATGGACCACAGCGCCTCCTAAGAATCGGCACACACCGACAGTAGAGCAGAGCGTATCAATAGTAAAGAGGAAAACGGTAAAGGGCAAGCCTACTAAGACTCTGCACACACCGACAAAAAAGCAGAGCGGAGAAATAGTAAAGAGGAAAACGGTAAAGGGCAAGCCTACTCTGCACACACCGACAGAAAAGAAGAGCGGAGAAATAGTAAAGAGGAAAACGGTAAAGGGCAAGCCTACTAAGACTCTGCACACACCGACAGAAAAGAAGAGCGGAGAAATAGTAAAGAGGAAAACGGTAAAGGGCAAGCCTACTAAGACTCTGCACACACCGACAGAAAAGAAAAACGGAGAAATAGTAAAGAGGAAAACGGTAAAGGGCAAGCCCACTAAGACTCTGCACACACCGACAGAAAAGAAGAGCGGAGAAATAGTAAAGAGGAAAACGGTAAAGGGCAAGCCTACTAAGATTCTGCACACACCGACAGAAAAGAAGAACGGAGAAATAGTAAAGAAGAAAACGGTAAAGGGCAAGCCTACTAAGACTCTGCACACACCGACAGAAAAGAAGAGCGGAGAAATAGTAAAGAGGAAAACGGTAAAGGGCAAGCCTACTAAGACTCTGCACACACCGACAGAAAAGAAGAACGGAGAAATAGTAAAGAGGAAAACGGTAAATCGCAAGCCTACTAAAACTAATATTTTGCGACAGTCGGGAGTCATAACGAAAAAAAGGGTAGAACAGTAATAGATTCGCCTACGTGCTCAATGTACCTACGCCCTGTAGACCGAAAGGAAATCATTCTCGTAGACATACCTATCAAGCGAAGCGCCCCTTGTGCGGCGCTTCATTTGCGACTGCCAGCGACGAGGCGCAGGCACCGACACAGGATGTTTTTTTTTTCTATTTGTCTGCTGGTTGTCCTAGGGGACCATTTCTACGTAACCGGGCAGTTATTGGCGAGACCTGAAGGGTCTCCAGCCAATGGGGGGGGGAGTAAAATACTTAACCTAAGCTAACTACTTGTACTACAAGAAGAAGTCAAGAAGGGCTTTTTAGCGGGTCATCTGTGATGCAATCCTTCAGCGTGGAGGGCACGGCGAACAGTTTACAGCGAGGTGTCAAATAATTCCGCAAAGTGTCTCGTAGGTGTGAAACCAATTGTTTCATATCATACTCGTCCACCATAATAATATGTTGTCGCTGCGCCTCGCCAATAAGCGACGGCCTTCCACTTCGCTATCGACTAGCAAGGCTTCCCTCTTCCTCATATCTTTTGATCCAAAGACTTACAGTATTCCTCTAAAACAAAAAAAAAGTAACATTAGGCGGCTATATCAAAATACTGAAGTGACTTCATTTTCATAATATAGTAATATTTATTTAATATAACAATGTAATATTATAACTCTAACATCATGACTACCTGCAACAACAGCACTAAGGGCGACCCCTAGTGGGACTCGGACCTCGGCTTAGGGCGTTGCTAGCGGGGACTTGGGGGGGGGGGGAGACAGCTTGATGAGGGCTGAACTATCGGTGTAAAACACGGCATGCCTGCGCCGCGCCGCTTGTGTATAAATCACGACGCGTCGCTTTCATAATTTCGTACGAAAAAGTTTTGAAGCGGCACTGTGCGGCGGCGCGCCTTATACTTGCAGGGCCGCGCCTGCACCTTATGCCTTTTCTGTGTAATTCACGCTTTGTACGTCAGTGTCGGCTCGGCAAACAGCCGCGATCTCATGTCATCGCTCACAAGACCAGAAACAAATTGGTCTCGGAGGTTTTCTTCGAGACCACTTTTAAAGTTGCACGTACTGGCCAGATGTTTGAGGACTTGCAAATAATCGCTCAGACTTTCACCGCTGTTTTGACGTCTCATTCTAAACAAATGCCGCTCAGCTATCTCAGAGCGCTTTGGTTCGAGATGGTCGCAACTAAGTTCACTAGCTCATGAAAACTTTTGGTCTCCGGATTGTCCGGCGCACAAAGATCACCACATTAGATCTTAAGTAGCTTCGCCCACTAACGTCACTAATGTGGCCACTTGTAATCCTGGTTTGATTTCATTCAGCATTATATGTTCCACGCGTCGAATGTATGCCAACCATTTTTTGTTCGATAAATCGAATTGTTCAATCTTTCCGATCGGCATTTTATTATCACTTAACAATCAGGGTTATTGGTACACAAACTAATTTATGGAATGTATTTAAAGGATAATTTTGGGAGCTCACTAGGGAAACAACAAGTCAACGAACCAACTGTTTATTTGCGGCCTACCCGCTACTTATAATTATTACACAGATACCACACTAATAGCACAGTGTACCTACTAACTACATACAGTGGGTCAACGCCCATGCATTTGACAGGTCCTATTAAATGTCAAAATTATGTAGGGGCGGAGGTTATGTCCCAAGTACGCAGTATGGCTACTCGGGACATTACCTCCGCTCCTTCACCCCGCAACCCCCCGCACGATTGCTCTGCGACCGACTGTAAGGAGTAAGATATAGGTGGAGTATATAATAATAAGGAGTAAGGATAGACTGTGCTAATAGCAAGTAAGTATTTAGTCGGTCATTATCGTTTGATTTTTTTTAAATATATATGTTTTTCGGTAATAAATATCGGTTTTCGTTTGGTGATCTGGCAGGAACAAGGGGGCCCCTATCGATCGCGGGGCCCAGTGGGAAAGATGGACCTGCATAGACTACGTGTGCACCGAGACTTAGTACGCGTTCTGGACCTTCAACGTTTTCCGCTTTACTGTTGCTGCGCTCTGCTCGGCGCACCCCGATGGCAGTGGCCCATTGGGAAAGATGGGCCTGCATATAATACGTGTGCGCCGAGACGTAGTACGCGTTCTGACCTTCAACGTTTTCCGCTTTACTGTTGCTGCGCTCTGCTCGGCGCACCCCGATAGCAGTGGCCCAGTGGGAAAGATGGGCTTGCATACGAAACGTGTGCGCCGAATCTTAATAGGCGTTCTGACCTTCTTCCGCTTTACTGTTGTTACGCTCTGCCCTGCTATCGGTGTGCGCCGAGTCTTAGGAGACGCTGTGGTCCATAAAATTGCTGTGCTCTGCTCTGCTATCGGTGTGCGCTGAGTCTTAGGAGCCGCTGTGAATGCGTCGGTCGGCATTATGTGTTCGACTATCTGCTTCGTGATCCATATTCCTCCGTAAATCAAGGCCGCAGCACTCACCACGGCCAAGAACCTAGAAATAAAATTAACTGCTCATAAGGCTCCAAATACACGTCGGTTCTGATAGTCTGATCAGACTATCTGAAGGCCTCCGCGACATACATTTGTTTGAACATGAATTAGAGCCCAAACCCACGTCCGATACTTGCCTCCGATAGTCGGTTCCGATAGTCGGTTCCGATAGTCTGATCAGACTATCTGAAGGCCTCCGCGCCATACATTTGTTTGAACATGAATTACACGTACGATCAGACTATCGGATCGGATGTCAGAATCGTAAGCATCGTCCGGGCGTCGCTTCCGATCCGATTGTCTGAAGGCGCGCGGCGCGTACATTTGTATACAGTGTGTCCGGCTTAGAGCATATACCTATGGAGGTAGCAATGCGCAAGTTCCCAAACATTTTATTCTGCCAAATTTTGGGGGGGACGCGGTAAACACGTACAGCACACATTTACAGCTTAACACATATAAATATCGTGTAGCTATGAACTCACACTAAAATAAAAGCCGGAATACAAACAAAAAACACGCACACTAACAATAACTTCGTCGTATTTATTTATGTTGACGTTTAACACAAACGCAAAATATAGTGATGTGGTATGATAAAAGACCGATAAACTGAATGATAAAGGAATGAACAAATAAAATATATAATTTCATCTCGTGGAAAACAATTTGTATGTAATTATTGTTCTTAAAATTAAAATAAAACAATTGTAAGCAGAATAACAATAATTTATTTAAAAAAAGAGCTATGGAGCGCAGTATACTTGGTGTTAAATTAACTGATCGAGTTCGAAACACAATACTGCGCTCCAAAACTCAAACTGTCGACGTGGCTGAAAAGGCCGCCCAGCTGAAGTGGGACTGGGCAGGGCATGTCTGCCGTATGCCAAATGAGCTGTGGGCTCGTATAGCACAAGAATGGAGCCCTTAGACAGCGAGACGGGGTCGCGGCAGACCGCGCAGAAGATGGCAGGACGAGTTGGATGCCTTTCTTGAGGTTTGGCATGAAGCTGCACAGAATCGCGACAAGTGGAAGAAATGGAGGGAGGCCTTTGCCCAGCAGTGGGACAGTACAGGCTAATAATAATAAACACCCTCTGGGAAAGGCGTTACCTCACCATGAGATTAACGTAAAACCGGAGGGAACATTAGACTAGCTTTCTACAACCCCATAATATAGTAAAACATGTGTCATGAGGTCTACTGAAAAGCTTACAAACCGCAGGGCAGCTTGTGGCGAGCTGTTGGTGAGTGGCGACACTGCGTACCTTATTGCCTCAGACAGTCGGTCAGGGCCTCGTTTTCAGTTTGCCTTTATTGGCTGGCTGGAGTGGAACCCCAAGAGTGCCCGCAGGACTCTCAACTCTGGCTTGCCTTTATCGGCCGTCAAGAGGGGGGCCACCAGAGCTATATGCTCGGAGGTGGAAGTGTCTAATGGCGTAATAGCGGGGAAACCCACTCCGGGTCTTTTAGACCCGCGACGGCGAAACCGGGGCCACACTTCTCTACACCTCTAGCCGCTCACACGTTTGTTGCCCCCTTCGCCTATACATATACTGGCGGCATTTCAGGGGGCCCAGCTAGTGAGCTGGCGAGTCACCGTCTGCCAACGCATTTCAAATTTAAACTTGAAAGGCAGACGCCGTTTCTTCCGGCAATAGAAGTTATCTAGTCCACCTAACACCCCTTCCCACAGACCAGATATTTTTCACCATATTTTACAATAGTCTTGCACCCACCTGGGACGGTCCATGACTGTACTCCAATAGTGCAGCCGTGGATAGTCCCCGGTTGGTGCCCCACCCCATTTTAGATTAAAGTTCTCAAAGGGGCCTCTGCGCGTTGGACCTGTGTCCCCGTGTATGCCTTCCAAAGGACCGGACATCTTCCGCACGGAAGATGATCCGTGACTACAGAGGGATATAATAATAAAAATGAGTCTTATATTATTTTCGCTAAAGTTAGGTACCATTAAAAAATATTAAAAAAAAAACAACACTCAACTAAAATAAAAACTAAATAATAAATATTTTAAAATCACGGCAATCAACTTCCGCAATTTAACTTACAAGTGGATAAGAACTACAGTGTTTTCATATTTTTTTTAATAAAATAAAGAATAGTCACAGAGACTACGGCAGAAACAAAAAGTTAAATAGGTACCGGGTGAAAATAAATATTAAGTACTATCGCGGTATCGCTACGCGTGGTCTGTCAATTCGAGGAGCTTAAATGCCTCACATTAAGAACACCCGTGCGTGGCTGCCTCGTTAACATGGTCATCACACCTGTATTCCCTGAAGGGTGGGGCAGAGGAGTATAGTAAACCCTCGTTTTGCCGTTATGTTTAGTTCCTTTCCCTTGTAATAGGGGGCGAGTCTATTGCCATCAACCAGGCACAAATCCAGACTCTGGGCTGCTACTAAGAAATTCCACACGGAATAATCCAATAACACTTTGCCCGACCTGGGGCAAAGTGTTATTGAGAAAAATTTCAAAATTCGATCAGTTAATTTCCATGCAAAACGATTAATATTTTGTTTTTTTTTAATTCTTCATTTCTGCTTTAGTTATGAGTTCAGAAAATGGAGCTTTTAAACAGTGACCCCAAAATATGACCTAAAAGATAAACAGCTGATCATAGCTGGTGATACATAGATTTTAGCGTATTTTTCATGAAATCTTTGAACAGCTATTTCTATATAAAATATTGACTTTTCGGGAAAGTTGTAGAACAAAAGTTCACTATTATGGGTTCTTTAACAATAACACCCCTTCAGATTAGTACCCCCTTTCCGACTAATCTTGTATAGATGTATTAGAGAACATTTTAACCACGATTCAGTCGATTGTGTTCGCTGCACACGTAATAGGGTTTAAATATTAATTAAAGTTAAATTTCTTGATTGAAACTTAGTTCTATCATAGTTGTTGGAGGCAAAAAAACCTTTTATTTTTTGTTAAATAGTATCAACAAGGCAAAATGAAATAAAATCAATAACAGAGAACATTATGAGAAGCGGTAAACCTCTTTGTAATTTTCGTTCATTCAATTATATTCACATTGTCCCGTCACTGCCTCTCGTTTTAAAATATTTCTGTCAATTTCTGTCACAAAAGATAACAGCTAAGACGTGAATTATATTTTTGAAAATAATGCAAAATGTATACATGTTTGCCGAAATAATGCTTATTAGTGACAGAAAACTCCATGTTTGAGGAAGCAGACCGCTTTTTGCACGAAAATACCGAAGAATTAACCATTTTTACGAGGTGTGTGTCGTGACACGGTACGATATGAAATGGCCAGATATCGCGAGAGAACTAGTTTTTATAATCGTCTATGGCCATACGTCACGGGGGTACGTCAGAGGGGTAAGCGTATTCTTGCTCCCTCCATAGGTATATGCTCTAAGGTGTCCGGTCATGGACTAGCTATATTCTAGGTAGGTACTTAACAGTCCGTTCAAAGTAGACATTTAAATGTGCAAAAATTCGCATAGAGCTGAAAATTGGTACGAATGTTCGGAACACCATTATAAATGAAATGTAAAAAGTCCCCATCGATCCCACACTTGCAAAAATATTCAAGGTCAAAGTTCGCAAATATGGGTTTTTTGCGTTTGTTAGCCATACGGTATGTTTTATGATAAAAATAGGCGAGACAAAAATTGTAGATTATGCAATATCTATAAAAATTGTCTCTACAAACTTTCTGTATTCTGAGGTTGTATTCTTCTTAATATGCACGTTTCCACGCCACCTGGAAGATAGTGTATTTAGCGCGTTTTTTTAACGTCGTTTCCCCGATAGGCCTATTCCACAATCTATTGTGATCCTGTGAAATGAGGAAAGCCGTGTGTATTCTAAAAAATTAGGTAAAATTATCCGTCTCATTCATAATCATCTGATAATTCTACTTCCTCTTCTTCTTGCTCTTGTTCGTCTTCTTGTACTTCTTCTTCTGCTTGTTCTTCTTCTTCCTGCTGGGTGTAAGTAAATTGTTCTAACAGCGATGCAACAGATGTCTCCTCACTGATATCGTACGAATACTCTTCTAATAGCGATTCAACATTAGAATACGACTGACCTTGAAAACTGGTAAGGTTCACATTTTCATAACTTTAAGATAGAGAATATCTCAAAAAAAAAAGCAAACTGGCTGCCATATAGCGGGGAAGTGGATTGGACCCTAGTGTGTAGCGTATTTGTGTACTAGAATAGTTGCTATATAATTAACTAGAATATTGCTTGTCCATGACCGGACACATTGTAGAGGTGAAATACACGTACGATTTTTCTTTCCGATTCGTCATTAGAAAAGTGAGCATCGACAAGTACGGACGTAGTTCTGGGTATGACTACGGTTATTTATCCGACTGCGAGTTGAAAAGAGTGGTACTGTTTTTACAGTTTTTGAGCCTAAACTATTTTAAAATACGTTGTAAAGAGTTGATTTCAATTACAAATTAATACGACAACTTTAAATTTTAAAATGAATTATTCCACTTTGCCACACCAGCCGCCCCACTGGTGGGGCAAAGTGGAAAAAATCTAATAACGTTTATTCTCACTCGTAAAACAAAATCAACTATTAAAACAAAACACAATCGTAAATAGACAATTTGACAGTTTTTACCATAGTAATATATATATATTGTGCGTACGTGCCTCTGCGGTTAGCAAGGAGGTTCGAAATGAGATATTATGTTACTAGGTATATGCTCTAAGTATGTTACACGTTCATTTAAGTACCTATGCCATTATACTTTAATGAATCAATTTAACAATAAATATATAAAATAAGTACCTAGTGTTTGATTTATTTATTAATCACAAGCGCAATAAGTACCTACTATTGATTAAAGTGACATTATAAAATTAACATTTGTTAATTTTATAATGTCACTTATAAGTGTGTTTCTAAGAGCAATTGCTTAGAAACACACTTTTCGCCTAACGCCATATTATACAGGGCGTCCCACGACTTTGCCACATGGAGGGGAAGTACCTTAAATACTGTAGATAGAAAAAATTACTGAATGAAGACTTCATTTTTATTTTAAAAACAATACGAACTGCATTCAAAGAATGTTAAATAATCACCTGGCTGAACCGGGAATCGAACCCGCTAAATGTGAAAACAAATAAAAACTGTAATTTTATTTTACTAATCGAAAGGCTCGATCAGATACATTTATTTCTTCTAAGTAACATAGCATCTAAAATAAAAGAACACCATGAAATTTAACATTTATTTGAAATAATAAGACACGTTTAACTGTGCAACTTACAAACAATTTAATTTATTAAATGCTCAAAATGTGTCTCTTCCTATTGTATACAAATTGTAACTGTTTTAATAATCTCGCTTACCGTTGTTTTATTTATTTTTTCATGGTGAATATTTGAAATAATACTTGGAAATAGTAATAAACCAGAAAGTAGTACATAAAGTCAGTTGTTATAAGCACGACATAGAAAAAATGCTATTCATTATTCTGAACAAAATTTTAAATGAAATTTTAAATTTCGTGGTCTTCCTTTTATTTTAGATGCTATGTTATTTAGAAGAAATAAATGTATCTGATCGAGCCTTTCGATCAGTACAATAAAATTACAGTTTTTTTTGTTTTCACATTTAGCGGGTTCGATTCCCGGTTCAGACAGCTGATTATTTAAAATTCTTTGAATGCAGTTCGTATTATTTTTAAAATAAAAATGAAGTCTTCATTCAGATTTTTTTCTATCTACAATATTTAAGGTACTTTCCCTCCATGTGGCAAAGTCGTGGGACGCCCTGTATATTTCAATACTTACAACATCGAAAAAAGTTAAAAAAAACGGCAAGTGCGAGTTGTACACGCACCCTGAGGGTTCCGTACCTTTATTAAGGTATTAAAAAATTAGCTTAAAATGATTTTCTGATTTATTCCACACTGGTGTGTCGCTTTTCTTATTCGAACTTGGCTCGACACACTGAAATGTGACTGATTGAAGTGTTTCGCTTGACAGACAGAAAAAAAATCAAACCAGAAAAAATCTGACTCAAAAAATCGATCAGATAGTCGGATCCAGCTCCCGGAAGCATGTTTCGGACGTGTATTTGGGCTCTTAATTTGGTGCCATACTTTGATTATTTTTTTAAAGTTTTTTTATACAAGCTTAGTTTTAGTATACAGGGTGTTAAAGAAAACGTGTAATTCCTTCAAACTGCGTGATCTACTGGTGACACAGATTAACCCTAAATGGGAATTTTCGAAAACCAACCAAAAAATTTTTTTTTTCTTTTTCTATTTCTTAGTCTTTTTAGTATAGCCTTGAGTTATCTTTGCAAGAGCGATATCGCATTAGTCGTTCCTGCCAGCCGTGTCGCCGTTCTTTCATTAATTTATGCGTGGCATCGAAATGTTCACACAAATACAATTAATATTTTGAAAAAAAAAAAAAACTTATGTTTTTACTGAATCCTTATTAGGTGGTAGGTAATACGATCGGTAACAAAGCCACATGAAAAAAAAAGATTTTTTTTGAAGTTGGTGTTACAAATGAACCAAGGCATCAAAGAAATAAAGCAGCACCAGCAGAATTGTTATTTTACTTATTAAGAAGAGCAAAAGACAAATAAATGTAATAACACGAAATCTGTTATTTATACCCTATACCTTACAAAGTAGATTTTTTTTTAATTTTTACTGAACTCGTACACCTATGTTCATATAAAACTATAACAGAGAGATGTCCTTGCAACTGCTTTCATAGGCTAGGTGTTTATTTGGGCTTCTTTGAATCCATAACATTTTTTAGAGTGATGTTTTGTTGGTGGTTACGGCATCAGGCATCACGCTAGGCGGCTAGACTATCAAAGCGATATCCATGGGAGTTTTAAATAGTTGTGCACGAGAGATCTCAAGCTCTGATGAAAGATAGAATGAATTGAATTACCTACCTAATAAAAAATATAATTTGTTTCGTATAATCATGAATGATATTCTAACATAAATATATCGAGCTATTTTCTCAAATCCTATGGATATGTCGCAAAAATGCTCATTTCAGTATGATTACGAATTAATAAATTAATTGCGAATACACAAAGCCTACGATGACACGAAGACGTTGCAATTTACACGGATAAAGTGATGTATGGAAGTTCACCATTGTTCTTTCTATTCATAGTAGGGTAAAACCTCAAACTAGAATACGAGTATCTTGAATTTGAGACTTCCTTTAATAGTAAGCTTAAAGACAAATCTGTTCAGGAACTCAAACTCTATACTTTTACATAATTATGTTTCAACAGCAGACGCCAAAGTTTATTTCAACAATTATTTATTTTGGATTTTGCCATTGTTCTTTGAAAAGGAGGATGGGCACAAATGTATGGAGTCTGGTACTGGCACCAATCGGAATGAATGATACACCGTTGAAAAAGTATTTTTGTTTAGATTATGAATAACCATGGCGCTAGTCCCGATTCACTGTCCGATCGAAGTAATCCTGCTTGAAAGTTATTTATTTTTGATACATCTTATTATGTACACATACTTTTTATTGTCATTTTTCTCCATTTTGGCATTGTATTATTATAATAATTAATAATATTTTTCATTATCTACGTAAATAAAACAGGTTCGAAGTAAGTTTTATCATTTATTGTATGTAAGTATACAGGGTGTAAAAAGACCCATTACATAGCCGAAATCTACACACTCTGTACATCAAACTAAATTGCATTGACCAAAAATAATTGCTGGAAAACGATATTGCTGCGGCGCAGCGACGCGCCGCGCCGTCTCACGGTGGCGGCGCCGCCGCGCCGTGCCGTTACACGGCGGCTGACGCCGCTCCGTAGACTGATATTAATAATTGATCCCAATCCAATATTGTATTAAATTGTATTCGATTGATGTAGGTTTTTAGTGAAAATTTACATTAGTAATGTCAAAAATATAAATCAATCCATAGATATTAGATTACAATTGATTATTATAATGTCGGCCCTTTTAACAATTCCTGCTTTAAATTAGAACGAGTCTAATATCGTTATTTTATGTATACTACATTTTGCGTCAGCACACCGTAAAGTACACTAAACTGTTGTTCCTATTTCAAGTCCACAAAACCTTAATTCTACAGCATAACAGGGGCCCAATTCTCCTAAAATAAATCTTGAAAAATCACAACCGAACCAAGGCCGAACCGTTCATTCAGACAGTTCTCAATTTCAAAAGCAGCTGTCTTATGGTTTGACACAAAAAACAAATTCAATCATTTTGAAAGTTTTCAAAAACAAAAACTGACTGACGGTTGTGGTTCGATTGCGTTTGGCAACAATTTATTTTAGGAGAATTAGGCCCCAGGTTAGTTGCTTTACATTCGAAAACCATGAACTCTGCTTATCATTCTGTACAACATTTACTATCAATATTGCTTAACAAAATTTATAGAAAGCTGTTTATTTTCGCGATGCATTTATTTTCCGATGTAAAGCAACTAACCAGTCATGCTATATTATAATCCCTACTAATATTATAAATGCGAAACTAAGGGTTAGTTTCGCATTTATAATGTCTGTGACACTTTCACGTCTAAACCGCTTAACCGATTTTGATGAAACTTGGTACAGAGATAGTCTGGAACCTGGAAAAGGACGTACGCTACTTTTATCCTGAAAAATACGGGATACCTACGCAATAAACGATATCCACGCAGGCGAGGACGCGAGCGATCTAGTCTTAAGCCCCGTATTCATTGTAAACATTTGTTGCACAACAGTTGCTCAACGCCAAAGTTTCTGGCAACAATGTTTACAGCCATACTTCCCGTCCACACGCCAGTTTGCGTCAAAATGTTGCCCGAGGAAGTAGTGCTCGAAGAATCCCACAAAACGTTTTTAGATTGAAATAATTCTATCAACTTCATTATATTATCATTGCTCGACACTACTGCCATGTTTAAAACTTGTTTACAAACACATTAGTAACATTAGTTGCTAAACAGATGTTTTCGCTCACCGAGCGGCAACTCTTCAACATGGCGTGATCAACTCCGCAACACAAATGTTGGCTGCAACATGTTGACAGCAACTCAGCAACATGTTTATGCAACCATGTTTATAAACAAATGTTTATAATGAATACGGGGCTTTATACAACTGGATATATAATTTAATTAAAACACTCACCCTATAACCATTCTTCCAATAAAAACTCTGACTAGATATAATAGAATTTCTCTCAATGGAGATTCCTTATATAGCCCTTGCTATAAAACATGAAAGTACGAATGGTTATAGGGTTAATAAAAGAACAACTATTTGTTTTTTAGGGTTCCGTACCTCGAAATGAATAAAACGAAACCCCTATAGAATCACTTTGTTATCCGCCTGACTGTCTATCTGTCGCAAAATACCCATTTTCTCAGAGTTGAAAATTGAAATTAATACGAAATACGTACGAAGTAATATTTTAGCTTCAAAGTCCTATAAAAAGTTTATAATTCAATGTTGTAAACTGATACGGCCTTTCAAAAAGTATTTTCAACTCACTCACTGACTGAAACATCAAAATCTATAGGGTACTTCCTGTTGACCTAAAATCTTAGTTTGGTACGAAGAAAACAAATCTAAGAAGCAGTACCAATATTTGTAATTCTGTGTGGATCAAATTCTTTTTTTTTTCCGTACAGCGTACCTGAAATTAATGAATTATTTTTACAACAATTCCGCTTTACTCAGGGCTTCAGTCCTACTCGTACTTGTTCGTGTATTATTCATTTAAAATAAAGTTCAATTAATAACCTGACATACCGCACGCAGTTTACTTTTACACAGTAATGATTAAATAAGTGGAACTAAATTGCTACAACGACCATATTTATCTCAGCGCTCACACCTGTCATTGCAGTTATCGATAATCCTCCCACATTTTGAATACCACATCCATTGTGGAATGACCCGCAGAGAATAGTTTTACCTCCTTGGCTATGTTATAAATACTTCCACTGTACTCAATTGTAAATAATAAATAATTACGTAATTTTCTATAGTATTTCCGCAGAAAAAATATAAATATGTAAACAAGCGCTGGCCTCTTGTTTTTTTATTTAAGATTAGAGGTCCTTGATCACTGCAACCTGCAATCTTTATGCTCCGGACAAACCTGAGCGCATAGAAGTAATAAGTACTATAAAGTCCTTGCCTGAGCGTCAGTCCCACGAGAAGTAGTGCGGAAGCGTCATTCTTGCTCATTGCTTGACAAACGCTGCCCATGTTATGTTATGGCTGTTTCACACAAGGGCAGAGCAGGGAGGCAGAGTAGTCAGCAGAACAGATGGACAACAGTTAACGTTTCGGACGGAGACAAGACAGCAAAGTCCGCTGTACCGCAAACGATGGAGCGTCGACAAAAAGAACTTGTTATACGCCATCTATTAAAAATTGATGAGGAAATCAATAAAAAATAAAAACTGGGTGCGACAACGCAACACAAACATAACATTAAAGTTCACAAAACAATGACAGTTACAGGTTGACAGGTCTATTGTCCTGCCTACGAAGCAGGGTCTAAGCTACCGGTGGTCAGGACCTCAGAGAGAGGAACATCCTAACAATACGCGCCATGTCCAGAATTACAAATATCTGTATCATGAACCGCCCAACAACGAGAGCCTCATCAGATATTGGTTGAGGCTCTAGTTTATTAAGCCATTGGCTGTAACGACTATCGGCACAGTGACTGCTGAATCAACATCTCACATGGCGACAACCTCGTGTACCATGTCTTGATATGGCAGAAATGTATGGAGCCTGGGCTCACCCACCAACAGAGATGAGATCACTTTGAATATACTTGTACTTCAATAAATTTAAAGATATGAACTCATTTTCGTGAAGAATCCATGGGGTTATTTTGTTATAAATATTTTTTCTTTTACCATAAATAAACTATATCCTGCAAAGTAATGCTGTTATGACATTGTAGTTTTTGTTGTTTGACATCTAATCTGTCTTTTTACGATTCTGACCATTTGTGAAAAAAAACTAACACCTGACAATTCGCTAATCTGTCATTTTGCGTTTCTGACGTTCATCGCCCAAACCCATCAAAATATTCCTCTGCATCGCTGCCGACTGGAAGCGTGCCCAGAAGGCTGGCAGCGTTGCCACGTTATATGGCAATGTTAATTCTCTAGCCGAAAAACAAGCCAGCCCTCTGGTCACGTGAAGTGTCGACCAGTCTTCTTCCTATTTCCTTAAAAAGGAGACGCGCGCTCGGACCCCATGACCCGAGCGTTTCCACCCCAAAATGGCTCAAACTTATAGTTTCCTATGATGTTGCTATATTTGCGCCGTTTGAGGGTCTCCGCAGCCGCAGCGGCAGCGCCAGCACAGCCCGCCGAGCTAGGAAGATGGGATGGAGCAAGGGTGTCGACGCAAGTCGCGTCCCACACCAGAGGCCTACCCAACTTCCATGGCAATAACGTCATGCCGTCAGGTCTCTTGCCATCGTCGCGTACCAAGCCATTAGGTTCTAGTACAGCTGGCACGCCGGCGGTGGCAAGAGCGCGACGGATTATGTCATTTAAGTTCGCGTGCCGTGCTATGCGACCTGCACTCCTGCACCAAGACAGACCATGGTGTCCGAGGCCGTCGACAGCTTCGCCGCAGTGGCACCGATGCGGAGCAACACAATGACCACCTACGCGTAGGCATGTACCGAGCCGAAAACTGGTGTCATCCAGCATAATACCTATACTGGGTGAGTGAAGTGCCTGAAGCCAAAGTCGTAACACACATGCTATTACACATATAAGTATTGTGATGGATAAATCATTATCAGGAAGACGAACAATCGCACACTACTATTGTACGTGCGTCATTGGGAAAAGGACAATTGGATGCTGTTCTCATGTGCATAATATGGTTTATGAGTTATTCGGCTTTTACAAGGTATATCCCCCCCCCCAGCTTTGAGTTTAGATAATGTTACTGTTGTGATTTTGATGTAATTCTTTAAGCGATAGTATTTCAAAGCCGTTGCTTTATTACCTTACAGTAATCATACAAAGTAAAACGTATTTTTATCTTATTACAGCCACCCAAACATAAAGTACAGGCTATAGGATCTATGGCTGAACATAATATCATAATTTTTTTTATTTGGTTACAATAATTATATTGCAGTCGCCCACGAAACATTCATAAATCATTGCTGAGCTCGATCGTGAAAGATCCGTTGTCCAGGATGTGCTCATCATAACAGCTTCTTGCTTCTATCTACCCGCTTAACAGCCGGCCGAGTCAAGTTTTAAGATTACCGTATATTGTTTGTACTTTGTTTGTATTTTTTTTCGGGTATATGCAGTTTATAAATGTAGGACAATAACTTGTGCTTCACAAAATCTTCAATATATTCAAAACGTCATATTCTGACAAGATAAATCATTTGTTTTAGTTAATTCATTTAATCGAAAGTGTATAAAAAGACAGACTTTTGAACGCAATTAAAATCAAGTACAGCGGTGCTACAGCTTCGGTGCCTTAATAAGAAATGCTTATAGGCGGACAAATTCTATCAGAATAAAGCACTTTTGTTTTTTGGCCGGCACTTTCACATTTGGGCCAAAATGGATGATGTCCTTTATCGAATTCGACCGTTCATGATCATTTGAAACGCCTAGGTTTAGACAAAGCTCGACATATAGTTAAATTAAAACGAAATTACTTTCCGAACAACCTAATAGTTTGGCGGAATTAAATGTAAATATTTAATTGCCTAATTGTAAATTAATACCTTAAAATATTGTTCATCAAAAGAGTCTGATGAAAAGTAACAGAATTATTGTAATCTGTTCTGATATTAAGAGCCACGTCCGATACTTGCCTCCGATAGTCGGCTCCGATAGTCTAATCAGACTATCTGAAGGCCTCCGCGACATACATTTATTTGAACATGAATTACACGTACGATCAGACTATCGGATCGGATGTCAGAATCGTAAGCATCGTCCGGGCGTCGCTTCCGATCCGATTGTCTGAAGGCGCGCGGCGCGTACATTTGTATACAGTGTGTCCGGTCATGGACTAGCATGGGCATGTTATATAACAACGTTTTATAACATGTTATGTTATACAACGTTATTTTTACTTTATACGTAAACCGAGACACCCCAACAAGATTTTCATCAGAACTGCCTGAATATGTGTTTTTTTTAGTAAATCTTCAAATTACACCTTAGTTTATGTCGCGTTAAGTTCGCTAAAAAAGTGTGAAATGCCTGAGATGTGCTATGCAGGGGTTGTCTAATACACGGAAACTGACTGAGCGGACCATTGCAAGCCTCAAGGTGTCTATTCCCGTCAACTGTTATGGGTAAAAATCCACTGAAACAAAATTGAAATTCATGAAAAAAAGAAAAAAAAATGTGGTGTAAAAAATATGTCAATCGATTCTCCTAGTGATTCTGAACAAACTAGTTTCAGGTTTAGTATATACTAAAACTAACCTTGTATAATATGTGCGCACCTTAAGACAGGCACCTCCATACTATTACCACATGAATAAATTGTGCTATTACTAAGCGTTCCTGTGTACGCGTAACCGACTACGCGTACATTGGAACGCCTAGTCCGTACACACCTTAAGACTCCCTTGGGGTGTAAATACTCGTAAATTAAGGAAAATGCTATAACAATTGTTTTGTTTTCCCTTCATCATATTTATGTAGTTCATCTAGTCATGCAATTTGATTCTTCCCTACACACTTCAATACCCCGTTACACGTTAACGTTACGTTAGGGGTAGTTTTGAAAAATCAAAAACTTTCATTAATTAAAAGTTCATTAGGAAAATGTAGGCAGGATTTTTTTCAAAGTATTGCTTAGACAAAATGTACTACTATGTTATTAAATACCACATTTTTTTATAATAGTGAGTTCAACTTTCTGTGAACCTGTTTTATGAACCATTTTATGTGCATTCAACCCATAGAGTAACGCGGCCACCGTTGAATCGGGTTGTCGACCGCTTGGCTATGAGATTCAACCTAAGGATTAATAAATTCGTAGCAATATTTCGAAAAGAAACATAACATGACATGAAATCCATAAAATTTAGAGGAACTCATGTCTAAATAACAGCCGCACGGGTCAATCAATCTGCGAGGTTACAAGTTGCGCTTGCCGTGGTGAGTCCGTGGATTGGGTGATCATACTTACACATTCATACTGAAGCCTTCCGTGTCACACTCACGTAATCTTAGGATGTCAGCAGGTACCTATTGCCCTGTAACTTTGTTGTGAAGGTCAGATTGTAGTAGGTCCGTGTATGACACTCGAAAAATGTATTACAGTTTTAGGGTTAACCTGAGAATTATTTTTGGTGAACACCAGCCTAAGACTACATCATTATTTTTATAGCCGCATCTGTTTAGGTTTGCTGGCTGCTAGTCTAGACAAAGAACAAACCTAGTCAGATGATCTTCAGATAAAATTAATAAAAACAACTGTTAAAGATAAATGATGGAATCAGGCGTTACTTTGCGAAAATCCATGACACAAATATGGAAATACAATTTAGGGCCGATTTTTCAATCGTCAGATAAATTTAATCCGAGGAATAAATATGACGGTTTGACATATTTTCTATAGAAAAGCTGTCTAAACGTCAAACTTATTCCCCAGATAAAAGTTATCTGACGATTGAAAAATCAGCCCTTAAAGTTTTTAATTAATTAATTAATTTAATTTAATTAATTTTAATAAAAGTTTGTTTGTTACCTTTTCACGCCTAAACCACGAACCGATCATCCTGAAATTTTGCATATCAGTCAGATGTACAGAAACGGACATAGGGTACCTATCATCCCGAAAAAAGAAAGTACTGTTCCCGAGGAAAACAACAGTAATGATAATAGATGGCGCCACGTGTCTTTCGAATCATGATTTAATTATATTTTAATTGTAAATGTATACTAGGTTAAGGTTTCTATGGGTCTATGCCACCCGAAATAAAGTTTATATTATTATTATTATTTGTATCTCTCTTTAAATCACGGTTCATCTTCCGTGCGGAAGATGTCCGGTCTTTTGGAAGGCATACACGGGGACACAGGTCCAACGCGCAGAGGCCCCTTTGAGAACTTTAATCTAAAATGGGGTGGGGCACCAACCGGGGACTATCCACGGCTGCACTATTGGAGTACAGTCATGGACCGTCCCAAGTGGGTGCAAGACTATTGTAAAATATGGTGAATAATATCTGGTCTATGGGAAGGGGTGTTAGGTGGACTAGATAACTTCTATTGCCGGAAGAAAACGGCGTCTGCCTTTCAAGTTTGAAATTGAATTGTGTTGGCAGACGGTGACTCGCCAGCTCACTAGCTGGGCCCCGTGAAAAGCCGCCAGTACATAGGCGAAGGGGGCAACAAACGTGTGAGCGGCTAAGGGTGTAGAGAGGTGTGGCCCCGGTTTCGCCGTCGCGGGTCTAAAAGACCCGGAGTGGGTTTCCCCGCTATTACGCCTTTAGACACTTCCACCCCCGAGCATATAGCTCTGGCGGCCCCCCTCTGGCCGGCCGATAAAGGCAAGACAGAGTTGAGAATCCTGCGGGCACTCTTGGGGTTCCACTCCAGCCAGCCAATAAAGGCAAACTGGAGACGAGGCCCTGACCGACTTTCTGAGGCAATAAGGTACGCAGTGTCGCCACTCACCAACAGCTCGCCACAAGCTGCCCTGCGGTTTGTAAGCTTTTCAGTAGACCTCATCTTACATTTTTTATTATACGATGGGGTTGTAGAAAGCTAATCTAATGTACCCTCCGGTTTTACGTTAATCTCATGATGAGGTAACGCCTTTCCCAGAGGGGGTTATTTCCTTTTATTATTATTAATTATTATTTTTGTCTAAATTTTATTATTTTTTGTTTATACATTATTCTTATAATATTAACACAAACAATATTTACATAATTACAAATAAAAGTACATAGAAATAAAAATAAAAAATATCCTAATAAAACTATAAACTAAAATAGGGCATCAAAATATTCCTCCGCATCGCTGTCGACTGGTAACGTTTTTAATTAAAATTTTATTTTTTTACACCTTGTTCTGCATGTGCATAATTTTGTGGGCGGGAAGGTGGTGCTTCATACTGCATCCAAACTAGCGATCTTGTTGGGCAGAATTAAAACTAAATATTGTATTTGCATATTTGTATAACGGTCAAAAGACTATTTTTTTAAATATATTTGTTACTGATGCTACTGGAACATACATACATATATATTTACACGAGGGCAAGACCGCAGGTGTAGCTATCATTAAATTAAGTATAGATATGTAGCGAAACGAGGTAGGTCTGATGTTCCTCTAACGAAGAAGGAGGATCTTCCAACCAGGCAGGTCCTACGCCTGGCAGGCTACCGCTGCCGAACGGTTGACGTTGGGTGGTTGTATATTATACTATCTGCGTGTTACATTTTGATACCGCGATGTAGGATTTATGACGTCATCTTTTGAGTTGTCCCTTGTGTCCGCAGTGTTGCGTAATTCGCATGTGGCGTGATAGATGTCGCTACAATATTATTTTCTTAGAACATTCTAAGATTATTTTACCAAGAAATGAAGAGTTACAAGATAAGCATGCTGAAGTAGTAATGGACCGGCCATAGCCGTAAAACTGATGATCTTTAGAGAACATGACATGTGTTCTTGAGTCGAGTACATACTTATACCTACGTAACGTGAACGTACGCCCACAGGCTCGGTGAAGCGACGATCTTTATAAGATGGCTGGTAGCAGCCGGATGAGAGAGACCAAGGAGCGAACTCTGTATCAGTAATACCTACATTCTGAGCAAATAAATATTTCTATTCTGTTAAATGCATGCAATAGAGGCCTATTCTAAATGTATATAGCCAGTAGTGGACTGCGATAGGCTGAATAATATCAATCTTTTGCTCTTCAGTCGCCTTCATGTACGAAGTCTATTTAAAGTAACAGACATTCTAAAGCATTCATTGTTGGTAGAAGTGTGGATGGGTCGTGCAGTACCGGAGACAAGAGAGTTGGCTGCCTGTTTAATAATATTAGCTATTCAGTCGGTCTTTTCTGTCACCTGCGTGTCATCATGTCAGCCCGTTAACGTCTAATGCTGAAATAGGCCTCCAAATGACCACTGAAATGATTGTGCACTTCTACTAAATCTTCATAACACTAGTTTTTCGAATCGTGGTTATGGCCCTCAATCCTTGCGCACATCTGAAATGAACGCTCAAAGGTGAAATTGTCATAATCACCACACATAGCAGATGGACTACAGACAAGATGGCGCTTCTATCCATCCTCTTAACGTAGTCCCTTAAACGCCTTTTAAAACACCCACGGCTGATGAGCCAATTCTTCAATAAATAAATCATTACTTTAGTAAATGAGCTTAAATCGTGCTACAATAACAAAGGTAGCCAAAGCAGTAAAGTTGGTAACCTTGCCCCACAAAAAAGAAACAATGGATTGTGAGCAAAATAACAAGAATTACACGTTGTTAAATAATTTAATATTTATCAGTTGTAAAAGAATATGTCCACTTATTATATATGTTGTTATCCTCGTAGAGGACCGTGACGTTGAGGTGGTGTGAAGGAGTATCTCGGCATGGGCACGTCGATCGGCTTTGGTGTGGTCGTGGGGAAAATGTAGCGCGGGAACATCTCGATGACATGGCTCGAGAACCATGCAAATCCGAAAAGTACGACAGCCGCGGAGAGCAGTGAACTTGAAACAAAAGGTCATTCCTTTTGGTCATTCCTATTTGACATTTATTGGAGTTGACAAAACTCGTAAAAGTTTAAAGGTTACAGCTCATTAGAACCACCTGGCACCCGACCCGCACCGCCTCATCGCTCGGCGTCCACTCGTTGTCAGCAGGTGGTCCACGGGTGGACGCCGCGTTATCACTAATAAACGTCGCGTGGTCAACCAGAGGACCTCACGCGATCACCGAGTGGACATCACGTGGTCAACCAGTGGACCTCACGTACTCAACGAGTGGAAATCGCGGGGCCCACGAATTTCCGAGTAGTCTGTCAGCAATTGGCACCAGGTCTACACGTGTTTTTGGTTATGTCAAATTTTGGTAATATTTTTGAACTTCTCGATAAGTCTTTCTTTATTCATTTTGAACGATTTCAAAAACCATTACGTCCGACATGTTAGAAAGGAGGGCTGGAAATGACGGGTGGGTGGGGAGCGGCGCATCGCTGATGCATTGTCCTCGCGTGAACCATTCGCGGGCCGCGCGCGGTCTTCTCGATGGCATCGCGCGGTCACCGAGTGGTCAACAAGTCGTCCGCGCGTGGACGGCATACACCCGAGGCGATCCGGTGACGTTCCGGAGTTGATGTAGTGAGCGCACATCCATACAAATTCATAATTATAAAGAATACGAACCGCATGAGGCGAGGCGATCCGGGTCGGGTGCCGGGTGGGTCTAATGAGCTGTAACCTTAAACGGTCAAAATGTTTTATTTCAAATTACTATGAAAGGTCAAAAATTGCATAATCTTGTACTAAATCATCTGTCTACTTTAGTCATTCGTCATTTCGCCCAACGATCTAACGTTCCCAATCGGATGAAATGGCGAATTAAATAGTAATTTATCATTTTGTGTTATGCGTTTCGTCCAATTACTTTTTTCCTCAAATGTTATCGTTATTAAGTACAGTCAGATTCAACATTGTTAACTACATAAATAAATTTAATGCGTTTCGTAAAAATTAAAAACCACAATACCTATACATAAATAGACTTTTATCTTTGTCATTAATGTAAAATCAGTTTAACTTGTAATTAAAGTTTTAACTTTGCTTACTTACTGAACAGAACATTTAAAATTAATGAAAAACATTTATTTCACTTAGGTTATAATTTTAAGGTTTCAATGAATAGATCACGTAGGTATTAATTACAAAATAACATTGTAAATTATTAATAAAAATACAAACACTTTTCTAGCTAACCTTACTTTGATGAATTAAACTGACTAACGTTCAGACGAATGGCAGAACACAAAATCACATTCCTATTCAATTCGTCTTTTCGTCCACATACCTATGACATAAAATCCTTGGACGAAATGACGAACGACTCTTCTACTGGAACATGTGCCACTTAGTAATTTCTACGTAAACGTTAAACGTTCTCCCTCAGTTTCTTTTTTTATTCTGTTTAAGAATAATTAAATAATACCTACTCACCCTAGAACCATTTTTTCAATACAATCACTCGATCTTATAGAATTCTGTCAATGGAAACCCTTCGGCCAACGCCGCGTAATTGCGGAGGCTTCCATTATTTTTCTATTGTGTCATGTTTGCGATAATTGATCAATGATGAATAAAAATAGCCATGGAAGTAAGAAAGGTCAAAGATTTTATGTGCGAAATTATATAAATTTCTTTCAAATCGTATTGTTCTCCAAAGAAACTAGAAATCCAGACACTATATTATATGATTCAATACATTGTCCACTAATGCCACATAATAAATAATAGTAGGTACAAGCCTGTGCGCTTATAATACCCAAACACTACAAACCAACTGTGTTGCAAGCGTACAACAAACATGACAATTTATTGTTAAGATCAATAAATGTTCAGCAGTTTGCAATATTTACGGGTTGTTTTAATGTTTTATTATACACTTCTGGACACATCTATTGGCCCACCTTGTATTTTCAGTTTCGTTTGGTCCTAGCTAAAATTTTATATTAGGTCGAGCAAAAAGTTTTTATGCAGTTTTGAACCTGGCACATTCACAATTTCATTCAATAGTCTTTTTTTGAATTTCGATTCGAACACAGAATTTAAAGAAACAAAAGACAATTTGGAGCCTGTTTGTTGATATCAAACAATCGAATACTAAGAAAACTTGGTTTTATTGGTTTACTTGGATTTAATTCTTGAAAAAGTGATTGATATCTTTGGTTTTGCAACAAACATTACTTATTCTTAACATTAAGGTGAGGTTCTATCAATAATCTATGGATACTTCACCTGAAGTCGCCGCCCAAGCTGTGGCACTTATTCAGGCCGGACACAGCCAAATAAACGTGAGTGCTCAACTTAATTTAAGTCGATGTGCGGTCCGAAATGTTTATCGGAGGTACCTAGAGACTGGCGGCTTTGTTCGTCGCCAAGGAAGGCCACGATCTCGGGTCACAACTGAAAGGCAGGATCGATTCATCGTGACGACCAGCTTGACAAATCGTCACCTTACCTCCATTGAGATACAAAACCAACTTCGCGACTTCCACAGAGTATCTGTGAGCGCTCGAACTGTTCGGAGAAGGTTAAAAGAACGTGATATGGTACCACACAAGCCAGCTAATGGGCCCAAACTAACGCGAGCCCACCGAACAGCGCGCCTTCATTTCGCACGCAGTCATTTAAATTGGACACAGCAAGATTGGAGCCGTGTACTCTTTTCTGATGAGTCTAAAATTGTGTTACATGGCAATGATGGAAGGAAGAAGGTCTGCCGACGTAAGGGAGAGCGTTTCGCACAATGCTGCTTTGAAGAGAGGGTTGCTTATGGCGGTGGCTCATGGACTGTCTGGGGCGGTATATCCGCGAGCGGCAAAACTCAACTTGAGGTTGTTACAGGACCACGGCTGCCAACATTAAATGCTGAAAGGTACATTCGTGAGTGCTTAGAACCTCACGTGATACCATAAGCGGACTATGTGGGCCCAAATTTCCTTTTTATGCATGATAAATTATCATGCATAAAAAGGAAATTATCATTGATAATGCAAGAGCCCATGCGGCCGGCATCGTCAGGGAATATCTTCGGGATGTGAACATCACAGTTATGGACTGGCCAGCCAGAAGCCCAGACATGAACCCCATTGAGCACATGTGGGACGAGCTAAAAAGACGTGTTAGGGCTCGTCAGCCAGTTGCCCAGACGATGCAGGAGTTGAAAACTGCCATAGAAGAGGAATGGGAGATGATCCCTCAAAATTTCATAGAGCGGTTGATAAACTCTATGCCTGATCGTATGAGAGCTGTGGTAGATGCCCATGGAGGCAACACGCGTTATTAAATTAAACCTTTATTTGATAAAACATGTTTTTTATTCAAAAATCAATTGCCTTTAACAAGGCGCATATCCGACTTGTTAGGCGTAGCTCCATGTCGTATGGTATTCTGAATTCAAATTTAAAACAATACGATCGAAAAAGATGGTAAAATGTATCAGGTTTAAAACTGCATCAACAGTTTTTGTTCAATCTAGCAATCATATTTCGGTAGGGGCCATCGAAACCTAAACTCTGGTGGGCCAATAGATGTGTCCAGAAGTGTATATCCTCAGTTTAGCCCTTTTTTTTTACTTGGGAAGATCCTCATGGATGCCCTTCGCCCGGGGTAAGCGAAGGGATACCCAGGACTCTTACCGGCTAAAAAAACCCACGGTGTTCCTTCTCCTGACCCTTGGCCGGGGTCACGAGATTCGCAGCTGCATGCACTGCGACCCCGGCAGGCCTGGGTCCGCCAGCCCCTGGCAGACCTCTCCTACTGTGGGGCCTCGCCCCACGTCCTCCTGAGAGGCGCGCACGGAACACTGCGCGCCGCCTTCTCGGGCCTGTTACTGACCGGGCGACGCGACGGGACCCCTAACCCGCCCGGTACGTCCGGCGCGGGAAGGGAGAGTGGCAGCTACCTCTCTCTCCCTCTCCGCTCCCTCTTTGGTTGCCATCACCTATCCTCATTTTAGCCCTAAGACTTCCACAGCTAAGCACACTCTAACTACCACGAACGGACATGACATGCGCATACAATCGAATCGTAACAGATTAAATAATTATAATAGTGTATACTAATAGCACACAAGAGGAAGGTGGACTAATATGCAGCGCATTAATAGCTATCTGGAAGCGAAAAAGTAGCTTTCTAACTTTTACTAACTTGAACTAAGTAATCACACAGGTTTAGTTGAGTACCTACCCCAAGGTATTGCAGTTATTGATAATTCCCCCACTAATGCCATATCCATTTTGCAATTACCGAGCGAGAACAACTTTTACCATCTTGGCGATGATATAAATATCTCGGTAAAGTTATTTACGTAAGTGCTTATAGAATTTTTGCTTAAAAGATAAATAAACAAGCACTGGCCTTTCATTATCTTTACTTTTGATAATATTTTTTCCTTTTGCATTTCCTTCATGACACTAATGTTTACATATGTAACTCGGTGTTTATAAGCACCATAATTAATTTTATTTGAAAGCGACTAAGACATTATCATTATAGCAACAAGTTATATCACCTTCATAACCCTATAGAGTTCTAGCAAAATCATTAATAATGAATTGAATTCATACGAATGTTAATTACTTTTTAATCGCCATCAACAGTTACCAAGTCATCCTACTAAATATAATTTAAATGCTAATACCGTTCTGAAAACGCAGCACTCATGTTGTGAGTGAGGTCCGGGACTGGCGTACCTACTCAACGTTTTAAGATTATTTTATTACAATGAAGTCAATAGCATCACAATTTTTCTTTATTTTCTTAGTGTATTATATATTTGAAGAAGCAACTACTATTTTATGTATCAGTAATACAAATACGATAAATCTACCACAAGGAAAAATAAAAGGGTCGTACGACTGGTTCCAAAACAATAGAAAGTTTTTAGGAATACCTTACGCTTCCGTAACGGAAAGATTTGAGGTAAGTGTTTATTTTGATTCTTTTTTTTTTGTTAGCCTATTCTGTCCTACTGCTGGGCATAATATTAATTCCTATTTATCTTAAAATCATTAAATTCGACGACGACGTCTGTGGTCTAGTGGTTCGAGTGTCGGACTGCTGACCACGAGGTCGTGGGTTCGATTCCCACACATCACAAATATTTATGTGATGAACATGAGTGTTTGTGTTGGTCTGGGTGTTTCTTATGTATTATACTTAAGTATGTATTTACAAAAAAAAAAAAGTATATAAGTATTATATCCATTGTCTAGTACCCATAGTACAAGCTCTGCTTAGTTTGGGACTAGATGGTGCTGTGTAAAAATGTCCCAAAAATATTTATTTATTAAATTATTTGTTGAAAGTAATAGGGTTACGTCCAACCACTTCTCCCTGGTATTGTACTTTGCTAAACGATACCTCACTTCACATCCTATATTGACTTGTCAGCATTCAATAAAGAAAGTGTACGCATTCTTCCACTAGGAGCCTGGAAGCCCACCATCATGGAACGGCACATTTAGCGCTGACCGGGGAAACATAAGATGCAATCAATACTTCTCAGCTTTAAACAAACCTGTCGGGCAAGAAGATTGTCTGGTACTAAATATTTTCACACCACCCTCTCTGGAACAAAAGCCCTTTCCTGTAATGGTTTTTATACATGGAGGAGGACTTTACTGGGGCAGTAATTCCGAGCTTATTTATAATCCAAAATATTTAGTAAAAGAAAAAGTTATAGTTGTCACTATAAACTATCGTCTTGGGGCATTTGGTTTCCTCTGCCTGGGACTCAAAGAAGCTCCGGGTAACGTTGGATTGAAAGACCAATTAGCTGCTTTAAAGTGGGTACAAAATAATATCGCCTACTTCGGTGGTGATCCAAATTCGGTTACATTATTTGGTGAGAGCGCAGGTGCAGCTTCTATCCACTATTTACTTTTTTTCCAATCAGCCAAAGGATTATTTCATAGAGCTATTATGCAAAGTGGATCATTTATGATGCCTCAGGCTTTTAGCTATAGACCCGTCGAAAGCGCCTCTAAGGTAGCTTTGAGTTTAGGGTATAATACTTCAGACCCCAATGAATTATTGAAGATCTTTAAAAATACAACAGCCAACAGTATTGTCAAAGCTTCCAGTGTCGATGAAACAAAAAATATATTTGCGCCCTATTTATTCACACCATGTGTGGAGACAGCAAAAATGAACAGAAGACCGTTGATAACGGAACAACCGAGAGAATTACTAAAGAAAATTGATCTTAATATATCTGTAATTATTGGTTTCAATGATAAAGAAGGCATTTATTTTGCGACTCATTATGATACTCAAACGCTTGACAAACTTAAAGATAGTTTTGATAATATAATACCGAATAATTTACTGTTTGAAAAGGACTGTGATAAAATTGCTTTTGTCGATGATGTCATGAAAGTTTATTTTAGCAACAGAACAGTAACAAACGGTTTAATAGAATACTTTACTGACACGCTGGTGGCATATCCAGTTTTTGTCGCGTCTGAATATTTTCGTAAAAAACTTAACAGGACAGTATACAATTATTATTTCGAGTATGATTCTTTAAGAAACTTGAATAAGTTTCTTACCCGGCTACGAAACACACCAGGAGCATGTCACGGAGACGAGTTGTTTTATATGTTCGATCCCGTCATATATTCTGTACTGCCTCCTACTCTGAATGATGCCGCAATGATAGAAACCATGACAAAGCTATGGTCGAGTTTCGCTAAAACTGGGTAAGTTTTAATTTAAATGTGTTTGTGTTGTTTTAAATGTGTCTTGCAAATAACTTATAAATGGAGTAAATTAAATTTTGTTTTAAGGGAACCTTCAATCGCGAAGACTACGTGGAGATCTAGTGGCGAGCAATTGAACTTCCTTGAAATAAACAAAGATTTAAAAATGATTACGTTACCCAATGAAGATCGGATGAAATTCTGGGTTAAGGCCTACGAAAAATATGGAAGATAATAATTTTTACTTATTTAATTAGTTATTTAAGTTTTGATGCGTTAATAAGCTAAACGTAGGTAATGTGGTTCACTTGTTCCTTAAATCATCAAACATAAATATTACATGATCCTAACCATGTTAAGAAAGAAAGAAAGAAAAAATATTTATTATGGACTCACACAGGCAGTTACAGAACAAAAACAATATACAAAAAGAAAAAGGAAAAAAAATTAAAACTACCTGCACGAGGCAAAAAAAGGCTCTTATCTCAGCATAATGCTGCGACATTTAAAAAACAAAATGTCGCAACGCTGGTTTTCTGATAGGACCTTAGTGATGCCACTGGCAATAACGACACAAATAGATAAATGATGTAGGTACAATATTAAAATACTACTAAACTACTAAATAAAAACAATAAATAGTTTTTCACCAACATATTATTATGTGTTCCGTGTGTGTGTAGTAATAAAAATGTGTCGTAATATTCATTAACATTAAAAAAAAAACGTCAGCCAGAAAAATAATCATTAAGCAGGTTTTAAGCGCACTCATGCATACAAATAATACAATTAAATGTGACAATTAATTAGATAAGAAGATGCACATACCCAAGAATGTCTGTCGAGCAACACGGCTGTTTATCAATGACTTGTGAGTACTGTAAAGGACTATTATTGTTGAAACATTCTTCGTAAAAAGAATAGTTCGATGTTGATGTGCTTTAATAATAATTATTAATAATATAAAATAAACAGCCGGTCTGTCAACATAATGTCAGACCGAAAATCTGCCAACCGGTCTAACCATAGGATATCGGCATTGTGCAGTAACTGGTTGGCGGAGGTCTGATGGTAGTCGCTCCGTGTAATACTGGTATTCAGCCGCATCTGGTTAGACTGGAAACTGACCCCAACATGGTTGGAAAAAGGCTAGGCAGGGCAAAATAATAAAAAACCCTGTTAACCCTGTTAGATCCGAAAGGAAAAAAGAGAATAAAGTTTTACAACTTTGAAGCAACTATCAGCACTTATCGATTGTACTATATTGTTTTGTTGGTTGTACATATATATTTCAAAGTCCCTATTATTTAGCCATGTAAACACCGATCCGACAGACTATATGCCGTTAGGTTATTTAAGTTTTGCGGGATTCCCGTAAAAAATTAGCCACACCTTCTCAACTCGTGGGCGTCGTAATCGTGACTGAAAGATTACGTTAAGGGGATGGTCAGCAGCGTCATTCTGATTGCTACTGTACAAACTTTGACAATTTTTCAGCCAGGTGTGGTGCTTATGGCAAAGGACAATGAGCATTTTGTCTCCAGTGCTGTTTAGATTAAAGTTCTCAAAGGGGCCTTTGTGCGATGGACCTGTGTCCCCAGTATGCCTTCCAAAGGACCGGACATCTTCCGCATGGAAGATGAGCCGTGAATTTAAAAAGAGACATTAAAGTGTATAAAAATACATTAAGGGAAGATATAATTTACTAAAAGAAAAATATTCATGGTTCTTTCCCTGCACGTCTGACTGTTGGTGTCATAGAATAAAATAAAGCTATTAATACGACCTTTAAAATGACGTATACCACAACTTGATACAGCACTGGGGACGCAGCCTATACAAAAGCGCCCATTCTCCTTTCCCTTTGACTATTTATGGCAGACCTTGAAAGCGGGTAAGGTATAAAATTACGCCATACCTTTAATAACCAAAATTATTTCGGAACCGAAAAATATCACGCGGATGATAGAGGTATAAAACTTGTTAAAATACTTACTAGACTGCTTATACATAATTATAAACCACGTTGCAAACTGTGACTAACAACACAAAACCGTGCGACTATCGAGCAAGAATTCGAGATTCGTGTCGTGACATGAGCGAGCGCGGCGCCGCGCCGCCCGCCGCGCCGCCCCCGGTGCGCGGCGGTGGCGTATCAAAGAAAACCTTTACGTAGATGGTTTAGGTACCGAAAAAAAAACGGTACCCACCTATATTTTACAGTACTAAAAAAATTTTGTAAATGTAATTTCCAGATATTGAAATAAAATGGTATCACTTCATACCGTTTACCGTTATAACCTACCTTTCGGTTATTCAAGCCCTCGTTCATTGTAGTGGCAATTAAGAGGCCCATACCTGCTAATAACCATAAAATAATATCAAACGAAAAACAGAAATAATTTGCGGTTAAAATAAATAAATAACACATCAGCTAAATTTAATTTAATAAATAAAACATGAAAAGTAGCATTTCCTTTATTCAACCCTGTTGCGGCACGTTCGGGATCTGACGGCCATCAAATATCGGCGTTGTATCTGGCGGGTACGTAGGAGGACTTGGGAACTCATTCAACTTCTTTGTCAGCCATACCATGAAGTAGATGAACAAACCAACACCTGTTACCCTGCGAAAGAAACATACCATCACTGTTACAATCCCTACACGATGGCAAAGGCACAGCATAAACTGTACACCCACAGCCAATTGGATTCGCAATTGATAGGATACAATTCTAACCTTCTCTTCAATTGAAAATTGTAAAACTTTTTTTTTTTATTTCTCTTCGTTTCAGGAGCTCAATTTTCGCTTTCGCGCTTACTATGTACTACTTACTACAACAATTCGGTATGTAAAGTAAAAGTTAGAAAGAAAGAAAGATTCTTTGTTAAAATATAGAGCAGTAGGTGTTACAAACTATTTAAGTCTCTTATATTCTACCATTTCTGGTGTACAAATATTTCCATATCTTATAATAATTTTACGTTCATGGTGCAACAATCTAAATATAACTATAGAATTTCCCATTCAAAATTAGGTGCCGTCTAAGTTTATAATTTACAAAGGGGAACGCCCATAAAATGCTTGAAATGAACGGAAACTACTAATAGTCCTAAATTCTAATTAGAATTAAATATGCATAATGAATAATTCTCAAGTTTGTAAACGTAGGAGGAAAATATAACGATCTTTAAAATATTTCGCTTGATATCCGTCTAATTCATTCTTATTTTTTAATGGACAACTGTGTTTAATCTGACATGTGTAATCGACATTCAGCCAAACAAGAATTTTCAAATAATTTATCGAAGTATTTTATAGAATTATTGCACAGTTATCGTTCATTTAGAATAATTCGACCTAATTATAACGTTTATCTAATGAAAGTAATATTATATGCATGTCAATATTAATTAAAATAAAATTATTTTCAAATAAGAAAAAGTATCGTAGGCTGCATGGATAACATGTCCTTTGCCTTACTGACAGTTTGATATTGATTACTGCATTTCATTTTTCCGTTGAATTGTGGTTTTGAATTGATCGATTCACATTTTGCGTTTGCGACTTGAGTATAACTTAATAGGATATAATAACGACGACTTTGGCCATTTTTAAGGATTTTGATTTTACTTCTGCACACGTTACCCCTTTTCGAACTCGACTTAGATTGAACCCGCCTTGACGACGACTCGGCTTTTTGACGACGGACCTGGACCTGCTTTTTATACGACTCTGCTATTGTTTTGGACTCTTACACCGTGTACATTTAAAAATGGATGGAAACGTACACTGTGTTAATTGCTATCTCGATCTTACAGCGATGAGACGTAATGTCGTATCAGAGCAAAATGATGAAGTACGTCGTTTAATACAGGCATGGATAACACCATTAGCTGTAAGTATATTCATTCCATAGTTTTTGTGAATAATTATATTGAACTGAACGCACTGACATTGAACAATTAGTACATTGTTTTTTGTTCTTTCTCACAGGTTGAACCAGGTAGTGTTGTTTGTGATGCATGTCTTAGATTAGCGGTTCACACTATCACCGAGACACCTGGAACCAGCCGGCCAGGTAGACAAGTAGGCCACCAACATGTGTGCGTTTGCTGTGGACAGTCTGTTCTACGACAACGATCACATGTTGTAAGAAATAGCAGTGATCGTGAGAGGCACATAATGAATGTAGTAGCACACAGAATCCAACCACGCCAGGTAAGTTCATTCCTCTGCCCTAATTCTGTGTAATTCCCTCTTATCCCGTGCAAATAACGTCACTATCATGTCTTTTAAAAACTTATCACAGAGTACTTTTTTATGCATAGGTTTTCGTTCATCGAGCTTGAAGTAAAACAAAACCAACTTTTACTTTTCATTTTGCTTGCAGCTACGTTCTTCGGATTTGATCTGCCACCCATGTTGGCAACGATGCAGCCGGGCTACCTCACCCCCTACTACTCCTTCACCAAGCCCGAGTCCGGTACCCAGTCAGGCAGGTAGTTTGAATATACCTCTACATGAAGAACCTCCTCAAATAAGATCCAGCGTACTGTTACCTAATTACGGAAGAGCAGTTGATACTCAAAGTCATTGTTTCTATCCAGGATGTAATATGATTGATAGACATGTGGTACCACTTTCATTAAGGGTGTGGCTCTTCAAGGACTACAAGTTTTATATACCAAAGAATTCAAAAATATGTAGTCATCATTTGAATAGTGACTTTTGGCATGAACTCCCTGCTTTGGAAGATATGAATCATGAATTCACTGTGGACCACATTGAAGACTTTGCATCATTTGTGAATTATGAATGTCGTGCTTTGGACTTCGAAAATATACACTTAATGGAAGAACATATGGTGTGGTACTTTTTAGGAATGAGTAGAAATAGTTTTGGTACTCTAATGGGAGAGGTGCCCCGATTGGCGCAAATGCATAGAGGTTCTACTGCCCTTGGAGCTTACCTGATGAAATTGAGAACTGGAGATTCTGATGAAAGATTATCATCTCTTCTACAAATACCGAGAAGTACTCTGGAACGTCTAATGGCTAAAGCAAGGGAAAAACTGCATCAAGATTTTGTTCCTATGAACCTTGGAATTGGACATATAACAAGAGAACAAATAGCAGCAAGAAACCTTGTTCTACCAAATGGGCTGTTTGGCGAAGTCGACGGAATAAGGAAGCCTGTCGTAATTATTGATGGAACATATATCTATGTACAAAAAAGCTCCAACTATTTGTACCAAAAAGAGACATATTCTCTTCACAAATATCGAAACCTTGTGAAGCCATTTTTGCTTGTTTGCTCCGATGGCTATATAATCGATGTGTTAGGCCCTTATCCAGCAACAACTTCCGATGCTCAGATAATGATTAGTGAATTTGATGAACCCAGTAAGCCATTGAGACAATATTTTCAGGATGGTGACGTATTCATTCTTGATAGAGGGTTCAGGGATTCCATTCCACTTTTGCAATCTTGCAATTATAGTGTTCACATGCCATCAACACTGCAAGTAAATGAAATTCAATTATCCACTCTGGAAGCTAATAAAAGCCGAAGAGTTACTATTTGCCGCTGGGTTGTGGAAGCCGTAAATGGAATATTCAAGCAGCAATTCAAATTATTTCGCCAAGATTTTTTTAATAGAGCTTCGAGACATTTAATGGTAGATTTCTCTATAGCAGCAGCATTAATTAATAGGTTTTATACTAGAATAGTTGACAGGCCAGATGCTGTTGATATTTTGCAAATAATACATCAGAATATGTATACAGAAAATATACTAGCTGATTATGTGATCACAAATAATTTGAATCGTCGCAGAGCGCAATTCCAAAGCATTAATATAAATCCTAACAATGTTGCTGATTTCCCACAACTGACATACAGCGAAATGGTTTTGTTGGCATGTGGTACGTACCAAATAAAACAGGCTCGCTCATACTATGGCGAGCACACACGAGCGAATGGTATTTATAAGATTGAAATATGTAGGGAACTGGATAACGAATTAGTTGAGCATTTATCTCTTCCGGGTAATTGCTTTTTACTTCGAGGAAAAATACAAAGCAGACATATTTCTCAAAAAATATATTTTGTTTATATAATAATTAACAATTCCTTATCAGGGATAAGGGCTTTACAGCATCGCTATTGTAACTGCCTCGTGGGACGGCGAACAGTTGGTACCTGTGCCCATACTATGTCAATAATATGGTACTTAGCATGGGCCCGGTACCAACCCAATATCAATCCTCCTGCACAGTTTCTTGATGATGTGTTAGTGGTTTTTAATGATGATTAAAACATTTAAATGCAGTTTTGTTTATTAATTATTGCGTAATAATCTTAAACCTTGACTTAACCTATATTTTAGAAAAAGATGTTTGGAACAAGTTTTGCCGAGTTTTTTTGTAATTATTGAAAATGATATGGGTTCCCTACGACTTATAGTGCAATTTGGCGTATATTTCATTGTTGTTTATTTCAGGCATTTTTATGTGTGGCATCTGGGCATTTCCCTTTCTGTCATTGAGATAATCATTCGTTGAATAATAACATTTGCTTATAAATTAATAAGTCAAACAATCTACGCTTAAACAAGTTTAAATTAAGGCTTTTTAGACAGTTCGTTAATTTATTATAGATTCGAATAGCCATGCAGAAACAATTCTTGCTATACATTGTCGTACGTTGGTTAGGGACATGTAGTTTATTAGGAAATCTAAAATTTCTATTAGTAATATAACAATATTTTTATTAAAAAGGATTGGGTGTTTGTAGACAAATATACAAATTTCAAAAATATATAGACACGGTAGTAGTGGTATACGGTGTTTCTTAAATAACGGTACACAACTATCTAAGTATTCTGCGCCATTTACTGACTTCACACACTTTTTCTGTGTCCTAAAAGCTCGGATTAGATCAACTGAATTGCCCCATATGACTATTCCATAACGCAAAATCGAGGAAACGTATCCGTGATAAGCGCAGAGGGTAGCACTGGATGTGGCGACTTGTCTTAATCTATTTAGAACGTATACATAGCTGTCTAGTTTGGAGCATATTTTGTCTATGTGTTGCTTCCAACTACAGTGTTTGTCAATATTTAAACCTAGGAAAGTAGTTGTTTCTACTTTATCCACAGTTTGATCATTTTGGATAATATTTGTAGCTATAGTTACACAGTTAAACTGCGTAAGCAGTTTTGTGGGGCAATGTACTTAGCGTTAAGAAATTTTAAGTAAATAAATCATTCATTCATTCATTCATTCATTCATTCATAGGGTTACTATTATAGGTCTGAAATTGAATAACTTTAGTTTTACTAATATTAATGTTTAAATTATCCTTTATTCATTGTAAATACATATAAATTATATTTTTAAATACATATCATAAATAAAAAAAACAATATACATTTAAAAATATAAAAAATAGTATCCCACCGGCATCGGGAACAGGGTCCAAGCTGCCGGCAGTCAGGGCTCCAGAGAGAGAAACCTCCTCACTATGCGAGCCGTGTCAAGGAGTACTGCTCTCTGTATCAAGCCCTTGATCCAGCCGCCTAACGAGAGCCTCTTGAGATGTTGATCGAGGCTCTTGGCTATTAGGCCATTCGCCGTAACGACTATCGGAACAATGACTGCTGAGTCCACATCCCACATGCCGACAACCTCGTGTGCTAGATCAAGATATTTTATTTGTTTATCTTTCTCGGCTTTCACGAGATTCTCGTCATGAGGGACGGTGATATCAACAATCACTGTGCGGCGCTCTGATCGATCTATTACCACTATATCAGGCTTATTGGCAACAATAGTCCTGTCAGTGATAATAGATCGATCCCAGTACAATGTGACATGACCATTCTCGAGAACTGGGTCGGGCACATACCTGTAGTACGGTACTTCCGATTCCACAAGGTTATATTTCAGAGCAAGTTGCTGATGAATAATCCTGGCCACCAGGTTGTGTCCAGGATTATTCATGTTTAAATTATTATTATCAAGCCATTTAGTTACTCTGTTCAATGCATTATTTACATCCTCTTCATATGTGTTTTTATTATCGCTATGTACTAGTAAAGTGGTATCATCAGCATACAGAACACACTTGTAAGTCGTTAATATAAAGTAAGAATAATAGTACAAGATCCGGCCTAACATCGACCTTCCCTCATCTGTTTTTCTAACGAGAGGTATTTTATTTGAAAGATTTCATATAAATAAACAAATCCCGCATGGGTTGCCTAGTCAAAAATGGTCAAGGCTACCCTTAATTAAAATTCATAAAAAATAATTACTCCTTCCCTCATCTGTTTTTCACAAAATATTATTACCAATCGAAAGGACAAGATGTAAGTTAACAGAAAAAAATAGGTTGCCTAAAAAAAGTGGTCCAGAGCGCGCTCACTTTTACTCGGCAATGGGCCCACTAGCAGCTGCCATGTTGTATCTTTCTATTGTACAGAACTACTGAGTACTACGTGTAGTGCTTCTTTGTCGCGCTGAACTTTCCTGCTCAAATATTGAAACTTTAAATCGCGGCAACCCTATCTCTGGACCACTTTTTTTTAGGCAACCTATTTTTTTCTGTTAACTTACATCTTGTCCTTTCGATTGGTAATAATATTTTGTGAAAAACAGATGAGGGAAGGAGTAATTATTTTTTATTTTTTATGAATTTTAATTAAGGGTAGCCTTGACCATTTTTGACTAGGCAACCCATGCGGGATTTGTTTATTTATATAAAATCTTTCAAATAAAATACCTCTCGTTAGAAAAACAGATGAGGGAAGGTCGATGTTAGGCCGGATCTTAGACTATAACAGTGGTCCCAGGATACTTCCCTGTGGTACCCCGCATCCATTCATAATGTACTGAGATCGCTGTGAAGTTTTGTAAAGTCCTGTTAAGCTTGGTATTTCAACACGTTGGTACCTAGATGAGAGGTACCTTTCTATCCAATTAAGCGCGTTACCTTAAACCCCATACCTATCAAGCTTCTGGAGATGTAAATTGTGTGATACGAAGTCGAAAGCTTTAGACATGTCTAGAAAGATTGATACAATCGGAATCTTTTAACTAAGAATTCTGTAATTGTTTTTACTAATGTGAAACAAGCTAAAGTAGTCAAATAGTTTTTCCTGAAACCGAATTGTTCTGATCTTAAAATATTATGCTTTAATAGAAAATTAAATAGTATATTGTAAAAAGATTTTTCAAATATCTTTGATATAATTGGTATTAACGTTACTGGGCGGTAGTTATTCATTTCAGTGCTATCGCCTTTTTAATAAAATGGTTTTACTAATAAGTATTTCAATCGTGTTGGAAACATACCTTGAAAGAATGATACATTTACTAAATGGCTAATTGGGTCTTATAGGACAGATATTTTTAAAATGTTTGTGTTTATGTCGTCATATCCTGTACAATTTGTGTTATTAAGTGAATTAATAACTTTATAACTGTCCCTATTATCTACCGGATTTAAGAAGATAGTGTTCGGATTATTAGGAATGTTTTTAAGAATATTGCTGTTGTTACCTATGCTTATTCCAAAACCATTTCGACATTTTAGTTTTCTAAACCTTATTTTGCCATTTTCAGCTCTTAATATTATAAGTTGGTGCTTATTTTTACATAAATACACGAATTCGCTTGACCTCTAAATTTCGTCACAGATTCGGCGGAAAGGGCTAAATACGTTCGGTTCAATATTCAATTTAAAAAAAAGCTTAGGTACACACAAGCACAAGCTTAAACACTAAAACTGCTAATACTCTTCACCCCTTTTTTTTCGTGGGAATATCCTCTTGGATGCCCGGGGAAAGCGAAGGGGTATGCCGGACTCTTACCGGCTAAAAACCCACGGTGTTCCTTCTCCTGACCTTTGGCCGGAGTCGCGAGATTCGCAATTGCATGCACCGCGACCCCCACAGGCCTCGGTCCGCCAAACCCTGGCGGACCTCTGCTTCTGCGGGGCCTTGCCCAACGTCCTCCTGAGAGGCGCGCACGGAACACTGCGTGCCGCCTTCTCGAGCCTGTTACTGTTAACCCGCAGGCCACATACTACGGTGGCCGGAGACCGTCGCGCGCCCTCAGGCGCCCGGTGCGTCTGGCGCGGAAAGGAAGAGTGGCAGCTGCCTCTCTCTCCCTCTCCGCTCCCTCCTTGGTCGCCATCACCTCCTCGCAGAAGGAGGCGACGGCTTCCCACGCACTCTCGCTCCCGACCATGGACAGAACCACGCCCGAAAGCGAGAGGTCACCAGCGACCGCCGCGACTAGTTCGCGGCGCTGCGCCGCCCACGCAAGACACGCCTGCAGCGTGTGCAGCGCCGTGTCCTCGGGGCAGTCGACGCAGTGGTGACAACCGGACGTCTGCTCCCGGCCTACGCGACACAGGTACTTTCCGAAACAACCATGTCCCGAGAGTACCTGCGTCAGCCGAAAGCTGAGGGCGCCGTTACGCCTCTTTAGCCACTCCTCCATTACGGGCCTGTTGATTAATTTTAATACCAAACTGTATTTACTGTTCAACTAATAAAAAAACTAAAACTTCATTTATTAAACAAAACTGTAAATGAATTAAAAACTTACATGCCAAACATCTTGGATGTGTTACGATTTCACGGCATTTGAAGATTGCGTAACACAAGTTAACACGACTGACGAAAATCGCTCATTGCCTGTTTCACATTCATAACAATAGTGCATCGGTAAGGCTCATACTACACCAAACAAGCTAGTATTATGCAGACAAATATTCATTTTCACAATCCTTTGTTTTTGACACACGTGTATATTTATTTACCTAGGTAGTTCATGACCACTTCATGGTCACTTTAACTTATCAGGTAGGTACTGTGTAAAACATCTTTCCAATACCATTGATATCAATGGACTTACTTTTAACATGGATTTCTCGAGTCAATTTGTAACATTAAACTCTCAATCACCGTAATTATAGACACAATAGATAAGACAATTAAATGTCGTCCTGGGACGACGGGCGGTACGCAACCGGTTAATACAGTAGATAGCTGTCAATTTTTTTAAATATACTTTGTATCGTTATTATCTTATCTATTATTATCTTGAATTATACGCACGATACTTGGTTAACGAAGAGATAGATCCTATAATTATAAGCGTTCACAAACCATAGTAGTAAACAGGTATCACTTAATAATTATGGTGACCGTGACGTCAAGAGCACCACAGGATTCCTATCTAGGACCTATTTTGGTGCGCAAGGAACAGTGTTTGTGTTGGAATCGTTCGCTGTACAAAGACGACAACAAAATGATGAAATAAAGAAGGGTCACGGTCAAGAGGATTGCTAATACATTGCCAACCCTAGAGACAAAGTTGAAAAGCCTCATGTGCCTATATTGACATCGGCACCCATTTTTTTATGATTTTAAGTCATCAAACGACTTCTTCCGCTCTGGGCGGAGCGGAAGGGAGTGTCAGATTCTTACTGACTAAAACCCATCCGTGTTACTCCTAATACCCTTTGCGTTCCAGAGCCGCGGTAACTCTTTCGAAAAAAATCCGCAACCCTGGCAGGCACTGGCCCTAGCAGGCCCTGTCTACTATGCTAAAATCTCTTTGAAGCGTGCGTGGAACACAATGCACCGTCGACCCGGGCCTGGTTCTGATCGGACGGCGAGCCACCCAACGCTCGCCGTCCGCAGGCCCGCGCCTACGGCAGCCGGGAATCTGTTGCGGCGGCTGGGGCGTGAGGTTTGCCTCTCCCTCACGTATCCGCCTCCTCCTTCGCTAAAATTTATTTCTGCTTCGCAGAAAGAGGTGATCGCTTCCCATGCCCCCTCGCTCCGGACCATGGATTGAAATAGGGCCGGACGCGAGAGGTCGCCGCCGCCGATCGTCTCTACGAGGACACGGCGGTGCTCCGCCTAAGCATTTCAGACCTCCACCGTATGCTCCACCGTGTCCTCCGGGCGATCCTCACATAAATATTTAGGTTTGAAATTTTTCCCCTTTATTACAAAAGATCGTCTAAGAAAAACCTAGGTTTTAAAATAGCCCCGTCTTTATTTGACATAAGAAAGTGATGGGTATATTTTAAACCTGGGTTTACCTTAGTCTTGTTTTAAACCATCTTTTGTAATAAGGCCCTTTGAGACCAAAGCGATAAATTTTTATTTTGGAGATTGAGGCAGCTTTGGTTTAAACCATCTGTTGTAATAAGGAATAGGAGGTAAGTACTTGTTTAGGCAACAATACTAGTTTAGGCACATCATTCAGATATAGAAAAATGTAAGGAAGTGATTATCTGGGCTGCATCAAGCAGGCCGAGTTGGATCCCATAACATTTGTAAGCTAATATAATTAAATAGGAACCTACTACACTAAATGATTTCTCGATCTACTTTTTAATAGCTTACTATAGCACAACGTTTCAAGTGGTCCCTTAGCTTATACGTAAACAAAACCAGTATTGTTATTTGCAAACGCGAATAGAATGTTCGATGCCAAAAAATTGTAAACAATGCTTGAATAGTTTATTTGTAATCTCAATTTTTTCTCATTCGGATTAAATCAGTATACTTCAGCATAGTCATGTTGGGTTCAGTTCCAGTCACCATCTTTTACAGGAAAGTGTTGTCGCAGAACAAAACAGTGATAAGTAGAGGGAAAGTAATGGAATATAGAATAACAATTAATTTTAATTGTTAATTAATAATTAAATTAAAAGTAAAAGTAAAAATTAAAAGTAAGCAAATATGGAATAGTTTATATTTTATAAACATATTTGCTTACTTTTCAATAGGTATAGGGTTGTCTTATTGTAGGGCACGCCGCAATAGCGGCGGTAAGACCCATAATGGAGGAGTGGCTGCAGAGGTGGCTAACGCCCTTAGCTTCCGGCTGACGCAGGTGCTCTCGGGACATGGATGTTTCGGGAAGTACCGGTATCGCATAGGCCGGGAGCTGACACCCGGTTGTCACCACTACGTCAAGTGCCCCGAGGACACGGCGCTGCACACGCTGCAGGCGTGCCCTGCGTGGGCGACGCAGCGCCGTGAACTAGTCGCGGCAGTCGGTGGTGACCTCTTGCTTCCGGCCGTAATTTTGTCCATGGTCGGGAGCGAGAGTGCGTGGGAAGCCGTCGCCTCCTTTTGCGAGGAAGGTGGAGACCAAGGAGGGAGCGGAGAGGTAGAGAGAGGCGACTACCACTCTCTCTTCCCGTACCAGATGCACAGGGCTCCGGAGCGCACGCGACGATCTGGAGATCGTCGCGCCGTCGCGTCGGCCGCAGGCCACCGTAGTATGTGGCCTGCGGGCGGCGGGTCAGGGGACCCGGCGTCGCCCGACCAGTAACAGGCCCGAGCAGGCGTCTTGCGTCTTCGTCTGAAGCATGCGTGAAGCGCCGTAGCGCGTGCAATAGCGCATGCCCCTAGCGCACGCTAATCCGTCTATTGTATGTCGACTGACGACTGACTGAGGCGCACAGGTGTAGACGATAAGCTGCATGCGTCTTATGGCAATCAATATTGCATGCGCTTGCCCACGGGTGTAGACATACCAAATAACCAGGAGCGTGTCACGGAGACGAGTTGTTTTATGTGTTCGATGCGGTGGTATATCCTGTACTCCCTCCTAAGTACCTACTTCGAATGAAGCCGCATGGCCGCAATGATAAAAACCATATCAAATTATGAGTTTCGCTAAAATTGGGTAAGTTTTGTATTGAATGTTTTTCTTTAGGAAATAACTAGGTAAGTATATGAAATTAACATAGAATTTTCTTTTTACCTCCAATCTCGAAAACTACTTGGAGAAAGTTGCTTGAATTACCAGAAAAATATGGAATGCAATATTATTTTCTTAAAAAGTAATTATTTTTATTAAGTTTTGATTATTATGTAAAGAAAATAAAAATCATCTTTCTTACCACAAAATGGTGTTTAACAATTATTGTTTAGACCAACAGGGCTTAACACCTTTCTATGTACATATACGTCTCTTCGGATGAAAAGTGTATAATCTCAGAATTTACTAGTTTTACAGGAGAACGTTTTCAACAGTTAATTAAATCCCACCAATGTAAAACTAACCATTAGATCTCCTAGCGGCACATTTTGGAACTGATTTTTTTGTCACTATTCAGGAGAAAGTATAAGTGATACTTAGCATTTCTGTATACTTGCCTCGATTTTGCAAAACTTTTGAGATGATACACTCTTCATGCGAAGAATGTAAAGTTTGACGTTAGACCAGCAGCGTATTCATTACGCGGCATCATAGTTGTGGAGAAATCGGATTGTTAATGCAGACGTTGCTATGGAAATTGTTGACCTGTCAAAATCAAAACCGTAGCGATTACGAGTATTTCGCGTAATTAGGATGAAGGTTCTGTACTGAACAAATTTTGGCCACCAATTCGTCTGCCAAGTGAGTTTTATGGCAATTTCCCCTTTGTCTGCTCATTCTAGTAGTCATTGGAAGGCCCATTTCACCCATATCTACTAATATCAATATCGGACCCTAAGCATATTTCAGGGGTAAAATAAATAAATAACACTTCAATTACACATGTATTTAATTTAATAAACAAAACTAATAAAGTAAGAAATTGTATTTAATTTCCTTCATTCAACCCTGTCGCGGCGGGGTCGGTATATGACGGATTATCTGAATAATGTAGTAGTCTCTGGTGCATACGTGCTGGTGCTGGTGCTGACAGACTATTTGAACGAGTTCCCAAGTCACCCCGACTTGGGAACTCGTTCAAATAGTCTGTCAGCCATAACATGAAGACGACGAACACAGTCGAAGCTGATGCCTGCGAAAAAAGATACCATTACCTTTTACATTAATACTACCGTTACTGTAACTAGCTGGCATAGATGTAGGTACCTACTGTGGTTACCCACATAAGCTGATTCACAATTGATGGAGCACAATTTGTGTAACCGAAAATTGTAACGAAATATGTCCAGGCAATTTGAATACACCGCGGAAGGAGACTGGGCAAAGTATGGGAAGTGGTTTGTAAACCAATAGCAATACAGTTTTACATCTATTATACCGTTGTGCAAAGGCGTATCAAAATTGGAACTTTTGAAAAAAATAACTTTTTGGATTGGTAATTTAAAATTAGGCAGCTACCCTATCTGTTGTAGCTACAAGAAAACGTTCTTAAGCGACTGTAGATTTTTTTTTAAATATTTGGCATTTTTATTTTATAGATTTTGAGAAAAAAATTACAGTCAGCGAAGAAAAAATGGGCAGTTTTCACAGATCATTTTTATGATCAATCAACCAATTTTCATAACAGGATCAAAATACTCTTCCAGACCCATCGGGATAATAATAATAGAACAGTCAGAAATCTGTTTAAAGTCACGTTAATACTTTTTTTTTCATTATTTTTTTATCGTGTCCGAAATATTTTCAAAAAATATTGTCAATCTCCTAAGAACATTTTCCTGTAGCCACAACGATTAAGGTAGTTGCACTTATTACATCCCATTTCAAATAAGTTTTTTGCGTGTCTGATGTTTCTAGTACTTCCACCTCAGTTGGTCCGGAAGAGTATTTTGATCCTTATGGGAAATAGGATCGATTGGCATCATAAAAATGATTTGTGAAAACTGGCCTTTTTCTCGCACAGTTATTTTTTTCTAATTTTAATATTTCTTCTATTTCGAGGATACCTACATGCATGATGACGATATTAAACTCAAAACCCTTTCATTCTCGAAAGTTCGAAACTCTTAAATGCCCACAAAGGTTCATTTACTACCGCACCAAAACGCTTTTTGCTATTATCTTTTAATTAAATAATAATACACTTACACGAGTATCATCTTAGATTTGTTGAGATTTCACCGCATTTGAAGATTGCATCACAAAACAATGCGATCACACAATTTACACAAATGAGGTCTGCTGTACTGCCCATTGCCTGTATAACATTCATATAACAATGGTACATTCAGTACTTAATCTTAAGGCACAGACTACAACACAAACTAGTCTTTTGCAATAAAAATCTTTGTCTTCCTGACCATTAGATCTGCATCTAGTCAACAGCAAAAGTCTATTAGATTAAGAATTAGGTATCTTATCGCTGGAATTTATTGTTGATAGCATAGCTTGGTCTTTTTTAAAGAATTCTCTACTCTATCGATAAAAGTAACAAAAAATAATAATTGTAATGTTTTTATAAATAAAAGCACTTTTGAAACTCTGAGCAACTCATGATATGCTTTTGATGTTGACTGTAGATGATCACAAATTGGTTAATTTTAGTTAGGTATCAGATATTTATTGCCGTAGAAGAACCATGTTATTTTCCTGTGTAAGTACCTAACTTACACAGGAAAATAACATGGGATTAAATAGATATACCCCCGGTTTCTGAATTGAGGATTCGGGATAAGCAATACTTAAGTAGTGTTTGAGTACGGAGTTGTCAAAAAATGCTTTAAAATCCGTCATTTTTTTGACAACTACGTACTCAAATGTTACTTAAGTACTGCTTATCCTAGAAATCTCAATTCAGAAACCGGAGGATAGGCAAAGTGTGTTGAAATACCTTTCAATACCTTTCTGCAATTTCTAAACCTTTCTACCATTCGTAATATGAAATGGACAACGTAATAAATTTACTAACATGGATTTCTCTACTGCATTCAATAGAGTAGATCACAAAATTATAAAACTGAATGGTTTACATTATACCACAGACAAGTTAGGTATACTTACATGATGTCTCCAGGAGCGTCCTCAAACCGTAGTAATGAACTGGTATTAGTTGGAGTTTTACATGGTGAATGTGCCTTGAAGAGTTCCACAGAGCACCCATTTTGGTCCGGTTGTGTGTATAGGGAACAGTTATTGTTTGTTTTACGAAGACGACGTGAAAGTATTCGAAGAAAGAACAAGAGACCACAATGTACAAAAATGTGTCCATTTGTAAAAAAAAATTACAGCTATTTATAATCGTAGGCACCTACTTACTTGTTCAGGAAACAAAGGAAACAACTTAGAAGTAAGTACCTAAATAGTGGTTATCTGGTCTGCTACAACTACTGCTGCAACTACTTATAGGCAGAACGAGGTAGGTTCAATTGCAGGAACCTACTGCACTTCATCCTCATCAAATGATTTTATCGATCTACTTTTTCTATTCTTACTTCTCGAATTCGTGTGTGGATCAGAATGTAATTTTTATCACTTGCGTTAACGGTAAAGGAAAACATCGTGAAGAAACCTGCACACCTGAGAGGGCTCCATTTAAATCTCGATAGGGTGTGTAGTTCGCCAACCCGTACCAGGCTAGCGTGGTGGACTAAGGCCTAAACCACAGTAGACGTATAAGCTAAAGCAGTACCTCAACTTACTATAATCTCATGAATTGAAACACTCACACAGACACGCTCTGTATACTGAGTAGTTTTTTGTTTTTGTATGGAACTGTATCCCGAAAATACCTTATTTGTCTTGTTGCAATGCGTGTCTGTGTGAGTGTGTCAAATCGGGCGGACGATTGTAGGTAGTTGAAGTACTGCTTTAGATTATATGTCTACTGTGCCTAAACCCTTCTCAATCTGAGAAGAGGCCCGTGCCTAGCAGTGGGACAGTAATGCACTGATTATGTATACAAGGTGTAACATAAATAAGTGTACAATCTCTTAAGGGGTTCCTGTACTCATCATTATGAACAACTTTTACTACGAGACCAAACCTGAAATCGCGAAACAAAATCAGCTGTTCCCTTTATTAATGTTCGCATAACTCGTCAAAATGTAGGGGACAGCTGTTTTTTTTTCGCGATTTCAGGTTTGTTCCCATAATATAAGTTGTTCATAATGATGAGTCAAAGGTTTTTCTTTGAGGCAAAGGTTTCAATTTTAGGTTTTTCGCCAATAATGCGAAAAATGTTCTCAAGTTTAACAACCCACGCAAGTTTAACAACCCACGCGACAAAATAGAATTTGCAATTTTACGTGAAAGATGTTCTAAATTATTTGATATTTGCCATAAAACTTATAAACACAAAATAGAACAGGCTCTGACAAAAAAGACTAAAGTGTTCTGGCAATATATTAAGGAAAAGCGCAACAATAACACCTCGTAACCTGAACGCATGCATCTTAACGGTATTTTTGGTGAAAATGGTACCGATATTGCAAATTTATTCGCTTCACACTTCTCCTCTGTATACCATGACGATTCTCAAATATTAACCAACACAACCACAGCAAGTAACGACTCTTTATCTTGCAACATACAGTTCACTGCAAGAGAAATATTTGATAGGTTGAATCAGCTTGACACTAACAAAGGTGCAGGTCCTGATTCAATACATCCATATTTTCTAAAACGGTGTGCTAATGTACTGGCTGCACCGTTAGCCAAAATCTACAACCGCTCTCTTGCCGAAGGAATTTTTCCGGAAGAATGGAAGAAATCTAGAATAGTTCCCGTTTATAAGAAAGGTGACCAAGACAGTATTAAAAACTATAGACCCATTGCTATTCTTTCAACCATGACCAAAATTTTTGAATCCCTCATTTATCCGGTTATATATCGACATGTTAGTAAACTTATCTCAACTCATCAACGCGGTTTTAGAAGTGGCCGTTCCATTCAAACTAACTTAACCTGTTTTATCTCTGACCTAACAAAAGACATTGATAGAGGATACCAAACTGATACGATATACACTGACTTCTCCGGTGCATTCGATAAGGTAAATCATCAACTTTTACTACAGAAACTCGTATCTTACGGTATACATGGTTCTCTTCTTGTCTGGTTTAAATCATACTTGAGTAGTAGGAAACAGGTAGTTTCAGTGGGAGGTCACGAGTCTAATTCGTATTATGCCAAGTCTGGTGTGCCACAGGGCTCGCACGTCGGTCCTCTTCTTTTTATTATATTTGTCAACGATCTAGCCTCACGAATTAGCTGCAACTTTTCTTTCTATGCTGATGATCTCAAAATCTATAAAAGAGTAGAGTCACCAGCAGATGCCAGTCTATTACAACACGATCTTGATCAAATTAGTCTGTGGTGTGTGTTAACGCCCAGCACTACGGGTGCGGAGCGCGTCGCCATGCTCCCTACTCCCCGAACACAGCGACTATAAAAGCGCGTGCGCCGCGGTTAGAGACGACCATATTGTATTATATTCGTAGAATTATCGCATTTAAAGGAAATTGTAAAAAGTCAAAATAAAAGTATATTATCCACAAGCGTATCGAGACTTCTAATTTCAGCTCCTATCTACACAGACCTAACACACACAACAGTCTAAGCCTAGACATTTTTTGGTGCTGTGACCAGGATATTGGATGTCAAGGAACAGTAAATATATCAATTTGAAGGAAGAGGATATAAGGGAATTGAAGGACACAGGAAAAGAGAGTAGTCAAGGAATAATAGACTGAACGCCTAGAGAATTGGTGAGCCCGTTCCATTTTTTTCCTACTTACCCACTTCTTAGTCCCCAGTGCAGATTACTCGGTAAATTATTAGTAAAGTTTCTAATATCCTGTTGTAATTAACGAAACCTGGTAATATTTATTCACAATATAACACAACGTAGGATTTGGCGTATTAGTCACCATGTCTCTAACCTCTAGAAAAATTGCAGACCCAATAAAAAAGAGAAGTTATATCAAGGGTAGATTAACAATTTTTAAAGGTTATTTAGAGGATATTAAAGCTGTAGAAAAATTGTCGGACCAGCAAATTTCTGAGTTAAGGTTAAGGTTATCCAAATTAGAAGCATGTTTCTCCACTTTCGATGACTTGCAATCTGAAATTGAAATTGAATCGGAAGATTCCGATGAACAAATGAAGATTCGTTCCGAGATCGAGGGTCAGTTTTATTCATTAATATCTCAAGGTCATTGTATTTTGGACAAATTAGAGGAATATAACATTAAAAGGAAAAGTCTGGCCCATCAAACGATTAAACAATCCGATAGTTTCGAAAGTGCGACTGCATTTACTAATTCAATAAAATTACCCACTATCAAATTACCAACCTTCGATGGGAATTATAGTCAATGGTTAGAGTACAGAGACACATACGAGGCATTAATCCATAATAATGATTCGATTGAGACAATAAATAAGTTCCATTATTTACGATCGTCATTAGAGGGTAGCTCCGCTTTGGTCATTAAATCATTATCATTTTGTTCTGATAACTATCGTTTAGCGTGGGACTTATTATGTCAAAGATATAATAATAAACGCCTTCTTATAAGCAATCATATGAAATCATTATTTAATATGGAGTGTATAACTAAAGAGTCTGAAAAATCTTTGCGGTTTATGATTGATAATGTAACTAAGAATTTAAGAGGTTTAAAAACGTTAGACCAGCCGGTAGAACATTGGGATACTATGATTATCCATTTAGCAGTAAATAAACTTGATAATGTAACGAGTAGAAAGTGGGAGGAACATAAAAGTTCTTTAGAAGATGTTCCTACCCTCGATCATTTTTTAAAGTTTTTACGCGATCGAGCGGATGTATTAGAAACGGCGAGGCCTAGTAAATCCTATGGTAATTGTAGAAGTGAGAAGGCAGCTAGTTTTGTTGCGTCCGCTCAAGTTGGTTATAATCATAGTTCAAATTGTGTCGTTTGTAAGCAAAATCATCGCCTATTTGAATGTACGAGGTTTATTTCTATGAGTTTAGAAGAAAGAAACAATGTAGTTTCAAGGAATAAATTATGTATTAATTGTCTAAAACCGGGTCATCGTGCCTATAATTGTAAATCCTTCGGTTGTAAAATCTGTAAATATAAACATAACGTATTATTGCATAGAAATAGACCTCAATCTGAAGATACCCGTAAAAATGTAAGTTCAAACCAGGACAGTACTACGATAACGTCACAGTCGATGTCGTCGGGCGGAGTTGTAGCTCAAGTTGGATGCGAACCGACACCTACACCTCTGCCGGCCGTCGCGACCGCTGCTGTGCCTACGCGGTATGCGCCGCCTGTCGCAGAACCGGTTTCCTTATCGACAGTGGCCACTCAATTTGTTTTGTTGTCAACCGCGCTCGTTAACGTTTATAGCGAAATAGATCATAAATATTATGTAGCACGCGTATTGTTAGATTCCGGTAGTCAAATATCCATAATAACGGAGAATTTTTGTAATAAATTAGGATTATCTTGCAACCGGATGGATCATGAGTTTAATATTTATGGTATAGGAGATACAAAGGTACAATTAGCACAGAGTTGTAAGTTTGTAATAAACTCATTGCGTAATAATTTTGCCGTAGAAGTGAACTGTATGATTTTATCAAAAATTACTAATATGTTGCCAAATGTAAAGGTAAATGTAAATGAATTGAATATTCCAGGTGACATATTGGTAGATTTAGCAGATTGTAGATTTTATGAGCCCTCAGAGGTAGATATCTTGATAGGAGCAGATTTGTATTGGGAACTCGTAACCGGACAACAAGTAAAATTAGCTAAAGGTCTTCCCTCATTGCTGAGTTCTAAGTTAGGTTGGCTTGTTACTGGTCCCGTAGATATATGTGTACGTAAACATGAAGCAAAATGTAATTTGGTTAGAAGTATTAGTGAACAGTTGGAGAAGTTCTGGAGGGTTGAGGAAGTATTATGTATAGATCAATTACCGTATAGTACTGAAGAAGAATTTTGTGAAAAACACTTTGTAAAAAATATGTATAGAACTGCAAATGGTAGATTTTGTGTTAAAATGCCCTTCCATACTTCCCCTTCTGTATTAGGAGATTCATTAGCCAAGGCAAAATCTTGTTTACTGAACTTGGAGAAAAGGTTTAAGAAGCAACCCAATGTAAAGGGTGATTACGTAGAATTCATAAAGGAATATGAGCACTTGAATCACTTATCTGAGTCTTGTAAACCCACGTTTGCATGTTATTTACCGCATCACCCAGTCATTCGAGAAAAAAGTGAGACAACAAAACTTCGCGTCGTATTTAACGCCTCGGCGAAATCAAGTAGTGGGTATTCGTTAAATGATATACAAATGGTGGGACCGGTGATTCAAGATGATTTATTTAGTATATTGCTTAGGTTTAGGCAACATAATTATGTTTTGACCTCAGACATAGAAAAAATGTATAGACAAATATTAATATCTGAGAGTCAAAGGCATTTGCAGATGATAGTATGGAGGGAGAACGAGTATGATCAAGTTAAATATTTAAAATTAAATACTATTACCTACGGAACCGCTTCAGCGCCGTACTTAAGTACTCGTTGTCTCTTGCAATTGTCTAATGAGTGTGAAGATCCAGAAGTTAAGGAGATAATTAAGCATGATTTTTTCATGGACGATTTAATAACTGGACATGAGACTGAGGAAGGGCTAAATCGTATTTGCAGACTAATTACTAAGAAGTTAAGTTCAGGCTGTTTTAATTTACGGAAATTCCGATCGAATGCCAATCAATTATTTGTAGAAAATAAATTACAAGAAGTACAAGAACTTACCGAATTTAAAACTGTTACTAGTACCTTGGGTTTAACATGGTCACCTCAGTCTGATTTGTTCAAATTTTCAGTACAAGTGGATAAGCATGAAAAAATCACTAAGCGCAATATTTTATCGTCCATTGCTAAAATATTTGATCCGTTAGGTCTTCTAAGTATATTTGTTGTTAAGGCTAAATTAATTTTACAGAAAATATGGCTATGTAAATTAGAATGGGATGATCCAGTAGACGATGAGATAGAAAAATTATGGCATAATTTTATAAAAAACATGAATTCTCTAAGCTGTATAGAAGTACCTAGGCATGTTATGTGTAAGGATGCATTGAGTATTGAGATTCATATTTTTTCGGATGCGTCTATGTGTGCATATGGCACGTGTGCTTATGTGCGTTCTATCAATCAGAACGGAGAAATTCATGTGCAATTACTTTGTTCCAAGTCAAGGATCGCCCCATTAAAAAGTTTAACAATTCCTAAACTCGAGTTATGCGGCGCACTATTGTCCGCCGAGTTGGGGAATAAGGTGACTCACTCTTTGCGATGTACTGTTGCTCGTTATGTGTACTGGACAGACGCGATGGTAGTGCTCGGTTGGTTACGAACATCTCGTGCAACTCCCAAACAATTAAAGGTATTTGTAGCAAATCGAGTAAATAAAATTAATTGTTTAACTAAGAACTGTGAATGGAGATACGTACCAACCGAACACAATCCAGCCGATTATATTTCCAGAGGAGTAGATGAAATGAATAATAATGTACGAACCTTGTGGTGGAGTGGTCCTCAGTTTTTATCCTTAGCCGAGTCTCATTGGCCGAAGGTAGATAATCATAAATTAAATAGTATAACGTTACCAGAAACTAGGTACGTAAGCTCAATAGTAAAATGTGATAATATTAACAACCCGTTAATTGAATTTGAACGTTATTCTAAGCTGAATAAGGTACAACGTGTAATGGCCTACGTACTTAGATTTGTTAAGAATTGTAGAATAAAAGTAATGAACAATAGACTTACCTGTAGTTATTTAACGGCTGATGAGTTAACTGATAGCTTGATGTATTTAGTTAAAGTCTCGCAATTAGATGCATTTCGTGACGTATATGATAAATTAGTAAACAATAAGGTTTTAGATAGTAAATGTAGAATTTTATCTCTTAGTCCCTTTTTGGATCCAAAGTTTAAGGTAATACGTGTAGGTGGTCGCATTAGGAATTCACCTCTCTTGCATGAACATAAATATCCCTTAATTTTGGATTCTAAGCATCGATTATCAAGGCTTATCTTTGAAAATGAACACCATAAGTTGTTACATCCTGGACCACAGTTATTGTTATCAGCTGTTAGGGAAAATTACTGGATTGTTAATGCTAGAAAGGTGGCTAGGAGCGTAGTAAATAATTGTACAGTATGTAAAAGATTTAGATTTAAGTCTATAGTGCCAATTATGGGCAACTTACCCAAGGAGCGTTTAAACCCAGGGACGCCTTTCGAAACTACCGGAATAGACTTGGCTGGGCCCTATTTGATAACGGATAGAAAGGGCCGCGGTTGTAAAATAAGCAAATGTTATATGTGTTTATTTGTGTGTTTTACAACCAAGGCACTGCACTTAGAAGTTGTAAGTGACCTGAGTACCGAAGCATTCCTATTGTCTCTCAGGAGATTTATTTCTCGGCGCTCTAAACCTAGTTTGTTATGTTGTGATAATGCTACCAATTTTTTAGGAGCTAGTAATGAGCTTAATAGATTTGTATTAACCAATAAAGATGATTTAACAGAATTTTGTTCTAACGAAGGCATTAAGTTTGCCTTCATACCCCCTTATGCCCCAAATTTTGGAGGGTTATGGGAGGCAGGGGTAAAATCAGCTAAGTTCCATTTAAAAAGAATATTAGGGAACAGGCACTTGACATATGAGGAACTTTCTACTTTATTTTGCCAAGTAGAAGCTATTTTAAATTCCCGACCATTATTTCCCATGTCATCCGATCCCAACGATCTCCATCCCCTGACTCCCGGGCATTTTCTCGTAGGCAAGCCGCTGATAGCTCTTCCCTCTCGAGTATTGACAGACATTAACTGCAATCGAATCCACAGATATGAACAATTGGAACAGATGAGGCAACATTTCTGGATGAGATGGCAACACGAGTACATAACTGAGCTCCAGCATCGTACCAAATGGCGTAAACCTGATGTTTCCCTACGTGTTGGAGATATGGTCATTATGAAGGAAAATAACCTGCCGCCCTTAAAATGGAAGATTGGACGTATACAAACACTACACATGGGTAACGATGGTGTATCCAGAGTGGCTGATGTGAGGACGGCTAGTGGCACTGTGCGTCGAGCTATCAACCGCCTGTGCCCGTTGTTCGCGCCTGATGATGGATAGTTGAAGGAGCGACCTTCAACGGGGGGAGTATGTTAACGCCCAGCACTACGGGTGCGGAGCGCGTCGCCATGCTCCCTACTCCCCGAACACAGCGACTATAAAAGCGCGTGCGCCGCGGTTAGAGACGACCATATTGTATTATATTCGTAGAATTATCGCATTTAAAGGAAATTGTAAAAAGTCAAAATAAAAGTATATTATCCACAAGCGTATCGAGACTTCTAATTTCAGCTCCTATCTACACAGACCTAACACACACAACAGTCTAAGCCTAGACAGTGTGAATCCAACGGGATGACCTTAAATGCAGAGAAATGTTTTTGTATCCGTTACAGCCGAAAACTACAGCCATTACTTTCCCCTTACAAAATAAATAACATCATCTTACAGGAGGTTTTTGAAATCCGGGACCTGGGAGTAACTTTAGATCAAAAACTAAAATTCACCACTCATATGTGTGCGTTCGCGCAGCGGAATGTTGTTGAATTTAAAGATTTTAATTATGCAGATATTTAGTGTATGACGTCGTATAATTGTGTATGGTAAAAAAAAATTTGTGTACGCAGCCATTGTGGAGAAATTCACCAAAAACTGATTCCGCTGGGCGAACGTTGTCCTGGCGGAACTTTTTTTAATCCATAGACTTTAGAAGAAAGGAGATGTGTCCAAAAATTAGTGTGTATTTGTGTGTAATTGTGTATGTATGAATAAAATTAGTGCATGCATAAACTTCGGAGAAATTCAAGTTTCCGCTACGCGAACGTTTGGCCATTAGCTAGTTTTCATATAAAGCGCTTACATAGAGAGCTGTAGATTTTTACATACGTTGTTTTGAATTTGTTTATATTTGTTTAAAAAACAGATTTGGAAAAATTCGTAGGGCTTAAAAGATAAAAATATAAACGTAAAATACGCTTATTAGGTCTTAGTTCTTAAAGTATGCACTTTGGGGTCTAGATTTTCACGTTTATACAAACCTTGTAAGTGTCTGCAACATGTTGCCAAGTATCAATGATGTTCAGTTAGTAATTAAAGAGTTATAGGACAATTTACCATGAATAGATCACTGTTTACAAAGCAGTCAAATATCACGACGTTCTAAAGGAATTGCATGGTAAAATGTATGTCAATAATTAGTGTATTCATTCAACTATTCACATGCAAAATTTCATGTCATTAAATTCAGTAATTAAAGAAAAATAATTATAATACTGACGAAGCATTGAAAACCTACATAACCCGACCAAGTTCGGATAGCTACAAAAAAGCGGCCGTGCAATATATTTAGGTAACATCCCAAAATTTACAGTATAATACCGGTATGGAATTGGTATAGGTGATAACACAATTGTTATTTCGATATAATGTATAGGTCATTTATTTTTGTACACCTACTTTTTTAAATGTATTTGACTATGACAGAAAGTAGGTACTATTTACGTAGGTACTTTATTTAAGTATGCGCTTGAGACTTGACATATAATCTAGATATATTATTTAAGACAAATAAAATTCATACAGCTAATTTCTATTGAAGATTTCACGGATCAGGATTCTAACTATAGACCCCTTAGGGAAATTAAATAATTACCACAAGTTTTAGTTTATAAGCACTTTTTTAATGTTGATCAAATCTAAACAACTGAATAGTCTAGTTATGTGATGTGATTTTTAACCGACTTCAAAAAGGAGGAGGTTCTCAATTCGGTTGTATTTTTTTTTTTTTTTTTTATGTTTGTTACCTCATATCTCCGTCATTTATGAACCGATTTGAAAAATTCTTGTTTTGTTCGAAAGGGTATACTTCCCGATTGGTCCCATATAAATTTTGTTATGATTAGACCATGAACTTCAGAGATATGGAACGGAACTCCTCGTCGGATCAAAGCAAAATTCTCAAATTACTAATATTGCTTTGTTTATATTTGTTGTTGGGAACTGACTACTTGAAAAGAGGAGGGGGTGCTTGTCCCCCCCTCCCCCCCTTTGGAATGTTTTCATTATATCGTGTAAGGTATCATTTGAAAGGACTTTTTATGCCCGACTACGTCAAAGCCAAAAAGAAGGGTTATGAAGGAGGGGGTTAAAATTATGACACTAAAACGAATTCAATAAAAAATGAACTTTAAAAAAAAGTAAAAACCGACTTCAAAGAAATACTAAAAGGAGTAAAATAATTACCATAATATAAAATTAACAGTTTCAGAAGTCGGTGCAACTCTACACTGAAGCAAATAGAAGCCACCGACTTCTGAAACTGTTATTTTTATATTATGGTAATTATTTTACTCCTTTTAGTATTTCTTTGAAGTCGGTTTTTACTTAAGTTCATTTTTAATTTGTATTGAAGCTCGAAATATTATACTTACCCTTATATTCATAATCGTTTATTAAACCTATTTTAGTTAACTTTCGTGAGACACATTCATATTTATGATTATTTAACAGTTCGTCTCGCGACCTCGCCGCGTGTTCAGCTCATGATTAAGGGCTCCGTTTGGGTCCGAAACTAGTCGGGCAATCCCGAAAAATGCACGTGAGTAAACCGTAAATAATCATAAATATTTTAGTTAAAACACATTTAAGTCTATTGCTGTCGTTGCAAGCGTTTATTAACGTTATTATAATTACATAATTAAGTATTATATGTAATTAAAAATATTTTTGTACACGGATATTTAAATAGAGAAGTACTTGTTAATTGAAGATTTATTTTTATCGTAGATAGTGGCGTTATTATTAAAAAAATATTTTTCATTCAAGAAATGCAATTGTTTTATTTTTTCCTAACGCTTGTGTACGTAACTGTACCATATTAATAAATACTATATTGGAAAGTTAAGAACGTTTCTTAGATATATGGCACGGCCGCTTTTTTGTAGCTATCCGAACTTGGTCGGGTTATGTAGGTTTTCGATGCTTCGTCAGTATTATAATTGTTTTTCTTTAATTACTGAATTTAATGACATGAAATTTTGCATGTGAATAGTTGAATGAATACACTAATTATTGACATACATTTTACCATGCAATTCCTTTAGAACGTCGTGATATTTGACTGCTTTGTAAACAGTGATCTATTCATGGTAAATTGTCCTATAACTCTTTAATTACTTACTGAACATCATTGATACTTGGCAACATGTTGCAGACACTTACAAGGTTTGTATAAACGTGAAAATCTAGACCCCAAAGTGCATACTTTAAGAACTAAGACCTAATAAGCGTATTTTACGTTTATATTTTTATCTTTTAAGCCCTACGAATTTTTCCAAATCTGTTTTTTAAACAAATATAAACAAATTCAAAACAACGTATGTAAAAATCTACAGCTCTCTATGTAAGCGCTTTATATGAAAACTAGCTAATGGCCAAACGTTCGCGTCGCGGAAACTTGAATTTCTCCGAAGTTTATGTATGCACTAATTTTATTCATACATACCTACACAATTACACACAAATACACACTAATTTTTGGACACATCTCCTTTCTTCTAAAGTCTATGGATTAAAAAAAGTTCCGCCAGGACAACGTTCGCCCAGCGGAATCAGTTTTTGGTGAATTTCTCCACAATGGCTGCATGCACAAATTTTTTTTTACCATACACAATTATACGACGTCATACACTAAATATCTGCCTAATTAAAATCTTTAAATTCAACAACATTCCGCTGCGCGAACGCACACTAAAACTAAAATTATCCTTTTTAAGGCTCTGGTACGTTCCCAATTAGAATATGCTAGTATAGTATGGAATCCTATGTATGCTGTTCATTCGCAACGTCTCGAGAACATCCAGCGAGCGTTCACAAGACATATTGCTTACGTGTCCCCAGGAATATCCCACAGATGTCCATATGAACAGCGCTTAGCTTTCTTTCATATTGAGTCGCTTCGAAACCGTCGCACTGTTCATAACTTGGTTTTTCTCTATATGGTTGTCAATAGTCAAATTGATTGTGAACAGTTGCTAGAACGTGTCATGTTGTCGGTCCCGTTCAATATTCCTAGACAGCCAATTTCTAGATTGTTCCAACCGCCCGTCCTGCAGAAGTAACATTGAGAGACACTCACCAGTGTCTAGGATGTGTGTTCAATACAATGACTTAATTCAAAGCTGCCCGACTTGGATGTGTTCTTTAGTTCCCTACCGAAGTTCAGAAGCCTGTTGTATTTCCCATCTGAACAGACATTTAAACTGTCATAAGTAGTAGTTTCGCTAATTAATTGATTTTACTGTTTGTTAATTTTATAATGTTACATTTTATTTTTATTTTATATAACTTGTACGATGCTTGATTGTTTTCATGCGAATGCTGTGTACCTACACCTGTAATTGGTATTTACATAGGAACCATAACCCATGTACTTTTATTATTTAAATGTAAAATGTATGTACTGTTGGTGTACCTATTTATAAATAAATAAATAAAGATGAAATGAAAGCCTATAAAATTCTCTATAACTTTGATTCTATACACTTTTTTCATATTCCTAACCGTTTTTGAACTACACGCTCCAGAAATGTAGAAATTAAAGTTATCCAGCGTGATGAATGACCATTACCTGATACGAAAATTATCTCAAAATTGATTGTAACATAAGCTGGCAGTACCTCCGCGAAGTGAAGACGGTAACAGTAAGAAATCGCGTTTTTTATAACAGCGGATTGTGTTACCTACTAAAAAACAGTGCAGGTATATCTGAAAAGAATATGGCCGAAGAATATAACAGGATTTTTAGTATGTTTTCTTCATAGCACCCTGAATAAGTTTCTGAAGAAATCGCTTAGGTTCCCGCTCACGCACTCTACAACTACTTTATTAATTGAACTATAATGTAGTGAGTAACTACCTATCGTTCATTCGTCATAATTATATGTAGTGTTCGATCTAATAAAAATCGAAGCAACAGTTTTCGCAGTGGCGTAGGGAACCCACGTCAGTTAGTTGTCTAATTTTTCTGAATGGAAAAGCAGCAGAACTTAACATAAATAGGGCAGGTGAACCATTTAGAAGGAGAGGTTAAGCTTCTATTTGTATTCTTGATACATCCTATTGATATTTTAAATAAAGGAAGTGTCGTCCCCAAATAGGATTATGTCAGGTAGTGCCGACATCATATAAGAAAGATCATTAATATAAGCTAGGAATACAAAGGGGCCGAGAATTGAGCCCTGTGGCACGCCCATTTGTACTAGAGACCCTGAAGATGTTATGCCAGTTATTTTTGTTTACTTTTTGTTATGTTTTGGAAAGATAGGACAACACCAGTTCCAGAGGACGTCCACGAATCCCGTAGTGACTTAGGTAATGAGCATTCTATGACCCTCGCAATAAAAAGCCATAGAAAGATCACAGAATATGCCAACAGCGTCCTGTGAGCCTTCTCAAGCTTCCAAGATACGCGTGACTAACTTCGCACCCGCATAAGTCGTCGATCTACCTTCCGTGAATCCAAACTGCCGATCGTGTAGGTAAAATCCAATTTTATTGAAATGAGAGATCTGTTCAAGCATCAAATGTTTTTATACTTCCACGTGCTTCCACGATTTGTACACATTGAGTCTACCCGTGACCACGGCCGGTGTAATTCGGCCGAAACGTCGGGATGAAAAAATATTTTGTGCCTCAAGTTTTTTACAATGTGTTTATTTGTGAAAAACGCTTAACTTATGCTTGAACAGAGAATTATATTTTTATAATGTGTTCAAGCATTTTATTTTCAATAAGATGTGATGGAAGAACTGAAACAGTTCTATAATTAGAGGGATTATGCTTGCTTAAAAATTGGGATAACCTTGCTGTGTTTCATCAGATCAGGGAAAGTACCTACGTAATTGCTGTATAAACTAACGACGACACGTTTAGTGCAGTGGCTAAGCGATTGGCTTCTGCGCTACGGGTCGTGGGTTCGATTCCCACACGGAACAAAAATTTGTATGGCCTACAGATGGTTGTTTCGGGTCTGGGCGTTTGTGTATGTGAGATTTGTGTCTGTAAACGCACCCACGATACAAGAGAAATCTTAGTGTGGGGCAAAGTTTTCTTTAAAAAAAAAAAAAAAAAAAAAAAAAAAAAAAAAAAAAAAAAAAAAAAACTTAAATATTTTTACAAGAGTTGAGGCTATTTGACCAATAATAGATTCAAATACCTTAATAGAAGTACCCCACAGGTCTTCAGTGTTTAATAATATTGAAGCTTATAAAAGTTTTTAGAACTGTTAATGGCGTAACATGTTTAGTAGAGAGACTCATGTATAAAATATAACTACTTACCGCGCCGATCCAGATAGATTGACATTCGGGGATAGGACACGCATGCCGCGGGTAAGCATTGGGTCCCACCCTGCCACGAAGAGCATTTTAATCCGTTCTCCCAATCGGCAATTATCGGCAGTCAGAAGTCCAACGGTCTGAGACCCGATTTTACCTGACAGTACTTTGGGTTGAAGAGATCAGAAGAGTCGCTCCATGTGAAACACTGATTCAGCCGCATATGATTAGCCAGAAGTCAGTCGCAATCTAGTTAGGGAAAGTCTAGGCTGATCCAGAAAATGTTTGTCTGTTAGCTGTTTATCATGCCGTGCCCTTTGGTAATCAACCTCAGGCAGTTATAGTATTTTTATGAATATTGTTACTACAATAATTGACGTCATAACCTCATAACGCAAATTATGAAAGGTTCAATAACTAGATAATTGGGTTTATAAACCCTATTGTAGTTTATGAGGTCGCCCTACCGTCTACCTCTGCCTGACCTCCTAAAGATAGTAACTAAACTACTTCACGTACTAGTTCACGTCACTAAACTAAGCTGGCTGAGGATCGTGGAGACAGTCCCGTCGCACGCGACACTGCTTCCATTACCGGTCTGGATTATTCGTGTTCTTCACACACGAAATTGAAACGAATGCTACATACACACTTGAGTTTTAGGCCCTATATTTCAACCTTTTAACCTTGGAATTTCGTCGTGTACCTACTCTGTCATCTGTGTATCACTGTGCAAATAGGTAGGTACTTACAATGCTTCCGAATCGTATTTAATATTTACCACCCTCTCCTACGAAGTTTAAGAACACCTGTCGTGAAAGAAAATACGTAACAATAAAACGATATAAAAAAATATTTGACGTTATTGCCTAATTTTATACACCTATACATGCAGATGCACCTCCCTGAAAATAATCCTGGCGGCACGGCGCCCATGAATACAGCGTCATTTGACTCGGACCAAACTCGGCGTCCTAGACGAATAAGGGTCAGCTCACACCGAGACGCGACGCGACGCGACGCTGCGCGCATACTTTAAATGAGCGACTCAAAATACAACTTTATTTTCTACACGAAAAGATACACATTTCATTGTGAGAATTCAGAATACGTTGCACCACGCAGCGCTGCGCCTCGTGACGCCTCGCGGCGTAGCGCGATGCATCGCGGCGCAGCGGTATGCGCGGCGTGCAAGAGCGGCGCTGCGCCTCTCAAAGCCGCGCGACGCCGCGATGCGCCGCGAGGCGCAGTCGAGGCCGCCGTGGCAACTTGTCTGTACTATTTCCGTCCAGACTTCGTGTAGAGTTGATGCAGTTCTGTCGAGTGCTCGAGTGAAATTATAATGATTGACTGGGATCTTGTAATAATCGGACTTCTTGCAGAAGAGGCAGAGCAAGAAGAATACAAAAATAAAATTAAAAGGAAGACATCACACAGGAGTATTTGGGTGCATCATTTATGGAGAAATAGAATAATTCATGGTGAATTTGAGGTTGGACGCGGGCCGGGGCGGAAGCACGTGCGCGTCGCTGCGCCGCGCGGCGTGTCGCTGCGCAGCGAGGCGTCGTGTTGCCGAAGATTTTACGATGCGCCTCGCGACGTTGCGATGCGTATCGCGGCGGCGCGCGGCGCAGCGCGAAATCACGGGCTTCTTCCAGTATCGTCGCGTCGCGTCGCGTCTCGGTGTGAGCTGACCCTAAATGAAATGGCGCCCATTGAAACAAAAACAAAAAGTGTTTTATACCAGCTGGCGCTGGCTTGCCCGTCCCGCCCCACCAAGTCGAGCGCCCTAGGCCGCCGCCTAGTTCGCCTATATCGCGGTATGTTCGCGGTCGGGCCGACCTTGCATAATTATGCGCTTTAGTCGCATCACGATCCGCGCGGTCATTCCCAGTTGCCCTACCGTCGACGCCGCATTTGCAAAACCTGCAACGCCAAAACTGGTGGCAAAAGGGACATTTAAAAAAATCTAAAAATTGCTGGGGGCAACTGGGAATGACCGGCTCCGCATTAATCTCCGCGTCTCCATAAACGAGGCTTTAGGGATTGTATTGAGTCGATAAGCAGCAGCATCACACATCCGAGACCCCTCCGTGCCTTGGAGAGCTCGTGAAACCGTCGGTCCCGGGTGTTATTCGAATACCTATGACAGTCGTTACGGGTAATCAGAAGCCCGAAAGTCTAACAACCGCTCTCACCTTAGGATATCGTCATTGCCCAGTAACGGAGTTGCGGAGGTCTGATGGCATTCACTCCGTGTAAAATTCTGGTATTCAGCCACATCTGGCTAGACTAGAAACAGACCCCAAGATAGTTGGAAAAAGACTAGGCAGAAGCAGCAGGATCCACCTGTACACCGGAGTTTTAAGCGCATAGATACTGCGATCACCATAGGACGTCCTTAGTTAATTGGGTAATCTTACAAATTATGTATACAAAGGAGGAGAGGTCAGACGTCAGTCACTCCGCAAAATGAGAAAGCCGCCATAACATTATGAATGAAGGGCTCTTGATATAGCAAAACAAGATGAAATGTAAAGGAACCTTTAAGAAATCTTGACTGCGCTACAATGAATATATTTGCTGTTTTTGCCCAGATTATTGGGTCATTGGCATTAATCCGGTCGCTGCATACCCCAGAGAAAGCGTACCAATTTGGAATAATGTAAATATTTTTTTGCCTTCAGTAGACCGAAAACGTTTACGGTCATCGTGATGGAGTAAACTATGTCAGTCGTCGATACCAACCGAATTAGTTTAATTAATGTGATTGCTTTCGTCCTGCCCGACAACACATACACAACTTTTAATTTGTTTGAATAAAACAACTTTTAATTTGTTTGAATAAAAACAGCAAGATGTGTCGTTTTAAAAGGTAAACAAATACACATAAATACAGTGCAATATTCGGTATGCGCAATCAATAAAACTGATGAAAGCAATCACCTTAAACTCAGCAACCCGAAAATTGTAAGAGCCATATCGCAGCCTGAGAAACAAAGGCATAAGGTACACTTATGTAATAATGTATTTCTTTCTTTATTTTTTTACAAATTAGCTAAAACTACACATATACATTTTAACGCTTCTATAATTCGAAGGAAATGTTACAAAATAGACGGGATCATCGCTCTCCCATCAAACGGTCCTTGGAATCTCCTATGAAATTCGGATTTTCTACTTACGCCTTTATTCCCCTCGTGGTGCGATATGTGCGAGATGAAATTGATAAGTATTTGACCTATTTTGATGAATTATTATTAAACAGTTTTACTATAATTATTATAATCTTTTACTTTCCAAAAGCACACGAAAGTTATTATTCTAGTAGGTCACAGATCTACCGACATCAATAAGTAGTGTTTAACATTAAAACTCTCAACTCAATGAACCGACTTTAATGAATTGTTATAAATTGAATAATGTACATAATGCAACAAATGAGTTTATATAGCATGAATTGAGTATTTATGAGAAAGGAAGATCCATCTCGCAAAACTCTATTTTTTACTTGCATGGTAATGTTATTCAGTCAATAAAATCTTACTTGCTAGATTATTAAAGTAGGGGTGAAGGGAAGAAAAAAACAACAAAATATAAAAAAACAACATGCAAATCGGTTATGTTGCTTTTTACTATCAATTTTTGGATGTATGTGTACAAGTATGAATTCGAGGAAAATAAAGGAATATGTAATGCTTCATAATATATACTCTACATCGCAGTACTCGTTACGAACAAACATTACTTATGTTATTTTCGATATAGTACCTCTACTCAATCATTATTTTTTTTGTTCGATTGCTCTTCATTTGCATAAGATATCATGAGAGCATGTTAATGTATTACATGTCACAAAACAAAAGAAAATATTATCTATAGAAATCCAATCGATTTAAATAAAAATAATCTAGCTAAGAAACACCATTCGTTCTTTGCAAAATATTAGCAAATACTGCGTAACATTCTAACTGTACAGACACGTAAAACATAATGAACATATCAAGGAAACATCGTCGGTGTCCATATGATATTTATTATAAGGTCTCGCTTACAGATGCATAGAAACGAACAATATTCTCACTGCGTATAGTAAAATCGGTGAAAAAGTCGCGATAAAAACCTAAAATCCACATACTGAAAGTCTAAAAATATATTATAATAAATTTCAAATGTCTATACATAGATGAGTGTTCACTACGCGCTTATAACGAGCGTCGAGCGCGCGTCCATTACGTTATAATATTAAATACGATAAAACGAACCGGCGGCTCCGTCCGTACACACGGCGTCGTCGAATCGCAGATACGTCGCTACTCGTAACCGTACCGAAGGGACTAGACACATAATCCAAGAGTACCGGTCGCTCGTCTACGAGCGATGACGCGACTCGCTACTGCGTTACATAAAGTTCGTATCGAAAGTAAAATTACATGTAATGTATATATACTATATATATAAGTGGATCGCGCGCCGCTCAGACGAACACCTTGGCGAGACCGTCGGCGCCCGCGCTGGCGATGTAGGGCCGCAGCGGGTGGAACGCCACGTCCAGGATGCTCTCGTCGAACTTCTTGCGGTGCGCCGTGATCTCCTGCACGCACGTCTTGGTGTCCAGGTTCCACAGGCGCACGGAGCAGTCGTGGCTGCCCGACAGCAGGAACAGCCCGTTGGGGTCCAGCGCCAGCCCCGTCACCGCGTCCAGGTGCGCCACCATCGCGTGCGCGCACCGCCCCGACACGCCGTCCCAGAAGCGGATGTGCCGGTCCTCGTGGGCCGTCACCAGCAGCGGCAGCGTCGGGTGCGACCGCACGCGGTGCGCCGGGCTGTCGCACGCCACGCGCAACACCGGCTGGAAACAGTGCAAACAGTGCCGACTTACAGAACTCAATACTAAATGAACAGATCAGGGATCACAAGTGATTATGATCACTGAAAATGATATAATAAGAGTGTTTAAGTTAAGACTTACCTGTCCGGTTTCAAGGTCATAGAGCAGCAGCGTACCGTCGCGGTAGACGACGGCGGCACGCGCGGCCGCGTCGGCGAAGTCCGCGGCGGCGGGCGTGGGCGCCGTGGGCGACTCGTCGGCGCGCAGCGTGGCCAGCAGCGGGCGAGCCGCGCGCGGCGCCCACAGCCGCACCGTGCCGTCCGCCGACGCCGACAGCAGGCGCCCGTGCGCGCTCGACAGCGACCACACCGCGTCCGTGTGCTCCCGCAGCACCGCGCCCTGCACGTCACAACACTACTTTACTTTTAGTGCACATTCCACGAGGACACTCCTCTCACACACCTCACACCTGGACGCACTCTAACCCTGCCAGTGATGGACGAAACTCTGACCATACATAAATACCAAGATATGAACCATATTCAAGTTAGAGCGAACATCAAAGCCAGTCCGACAGAAGGGCACTTCTTCAAATTCGTCTCCAAAAACTAAACTGTCGTACCTGAACGGCGGGGTCGTACGGGTCGTAAGGGTCGGCAGTGGGAGGTGGGAGATTCCAGACGCGGATGGTTCCATCCAGGCCGCCGGAGAAGCACTCCTCGGAGCGCGGCGCGCCCATGGCGAGGCACAGCACGGGCGCCGTGTGCGCGCGGAACGTGTACAGCGGCTCCACGTCCAGGCCGGCCGACTTCTTGGCAGGTACCGTGCGCTGGAGGTTCCACAGCTTTAGAGTGTGGTCCTCGGAGGCCGTGACCAGCGCCGCCTCGGTGGGGTGGAACGCTAACGCTCGGACCTGGAAAATTGTGCAACATTTCATTAGTATTTCTACGTCTACGGTAATTTACAATAGATTTCTAAATATAATTCTAAAGAGAAAGAGTATTGGCTTAAGTCACAACTGTAACCATTCAGTATGCTTCAGCATGCAAAACACGTATAAGCTAACGGAACCCTGAATAAATAATGAAAGTAAATAAAGTAAGAGTGGTACTAACTCCATCGAAGTGTGAGCGCAGCGTGTACTTGGCGTTCCAGGTCTTGCGGAAGGACTCCTTGTTGGCGCTGGCCACGTCGTAGGCCTCGGGCTCGTTGCTGACGGTGAGCTGCGCCAGCTCGCCCAGCGCCAGCGGCTCCTCGTCCGCCTCGCCCGCGCCCGCGCCCGCGCCCGCCGCGCTCACGCCGCTCGTGGCGCCGCCTGGTTGTAACTTACATTATATATGTGGTGCGGGGGAATGTTACGTAAAACTTGATGTATCTAACGTGACATCACGATAGCGATGAATGGGAGGACAATAAATGTTGCGCCGACCCCAAATAAATTGGAACTAGAGCACGAGAATGATGATGTTATTATGAAGGAAAACCCTTGAAACACCGCAATCTAAACTTCTTTTCTCGTGTCAGCACGAATTATACGAAAATAACTCATGCCGTGGTGAAAAGATTAGTCAGTCGGCAAGGTTGGAACCAGGGCTGACCGCCCAGGGTGCGCTAGGCGTACTTATGTATCGTCACTCGTGGAAGCTCTAAACGGAAATCAAAGTTTAAAACTTTGTTGGATTCCGCAAATTGGAGCTAGGTTTTCTAATCAGGTTATCACCTGACAGCAGAATATAACGCTCTCTTTAAAAAAAGAACATATAACTATGCTCAAAAAGCTGTCTCGCACTACTAACACTGCTACTTTACGCTTATGATCATAATTCTACATCCTTCTAGCCTTACCGGTCTGCTAAGGTAGGTCGTTTTCCAGTCTAACTAGATGCGGCAGAATATCAGTATTTTACACGGAGCGACTGCCGTCAGACCCCCGCAACCCAATACTTGGCAATACTGACATCCAAAGGTCAGCCCAGACTATCCATAACGACTGACAACCCGAACCGACAATGTTTAACGACCTTACAGGCCAGACTGGCAAATTACAAGCTTTTCCAGTTATATTTGAGTCAACTAAATGAACCAGTTAAATGAAAATCAGAATACAACTTACCAACTGGATACTCATCGCCCTGACCGCCAGCGTCGGCCTCTCTCTCAGTGAGCAAGTTGAGCTCGTTTAGGACCTCCTCGGCTTCATGATCAACTTCTTCGCCTTATTATAAGAAAAAAGAAACTTATGTAATCACTAATCAGGAATAATAAGGAATTTTCTTCAGAAAGACTATAATGAAAAAAAATGCTTATATGGATATTTCTACATACCGTTATGTAAATTTTTATTTTAAAACTAAATTTCAAAGCTTACAAAACTAGTGTCAATTTATTGATGAATGAGTAATTGTTATTGTTATTACTAAACAGTCATTCCGCTGTAAGGAAACAGGAAAAACTATTTTCAAGACAAGTCATAGTACTATAAGTGTAGTTAAAAACTGATATTCAGTCAGAAATAATAAAGCTAAAAGTGTACCCACATAATTGGGAAAAATCTTGGATAGTTATGAAGTTTACCAGATCGATTACCTTGTTTACCAGGAGGATGGTGCGATTGCTTGGCATCCAGGTCATCAATCTCGTCCATATCCATCTCCTGGTTGGTCAGGAACTCGAAGTTGGCGAACACTGCAGCTGTCTCCTGGACCGACAGCCCCTCCTCATTATAACCACCGCCAGCGGATACGCCGCTTTTACGCGGCTCTTTTCCTGCATCAGTATAATAAAATCACATAGAAAATAGCTGTAGAACTATTAACAACCTACTGCAGTGGCCGACTAAGCGGGGTTTAAGGACTAAGGGACTAAGGGGAACTAAAGGGGTTCTGCCCCGGTCCTCGGATCTAGGGGGGCCTTCAAATCTCGAGGAGTCCTCCTTAAATCCTAAATAAGTGTAGGTATCCTTAGTTGGGATTTGAAGAAGACATGTTCCTCACACATCAGTCACGTCACCGTCAAGTCGCCGACCAGTCACGTCAATGTTAAGGAACGTGACGTTGCACTGGTCAGGGGACTTAGTTTATTCACTGCACCGTAGCCCTTTCCCATATATACTCGGGAGCAAATAAATCGAGCCACTTCTATTTTTCACATATAATTGTTATTATTTTTGGTATTATGGAACAGATCAATTCTAAACATATATCGCCGAAAAGGTTCTTTGATAACTTTACAATTAACTTTACAATGAGGGTAGTTTTTTGTCAACTTAGAATTATATAATTCTTGAAACCAAAACTAATAACCAGGACACGTGAAAAAAGGAGTGGCTCGATTTATTTGCTCCCAAGCGTAATTACGCTACGGGGGGGACCTCCGCATTTATAGGCGTACCGGGCTTCTGACAGGGTTAGTGCACCACTAACCTACTGTAATCTATTTCATACAGATATATCTAAAAATTGACCTAAAAATACAGCTTAGTCATGTTTTATGCTACTGCTTTGGGATATGTCCTAACTAATATGTTACAGCTGAAACCAATTTAATAGGCATCATAATGAGACATTGTATTCTTGCTGTTGTAGCTATGTTTTAGGAAAATAAAGTTACGAAGATGTGAATGAAAAGGACTTCTAAATTATTTGTAATTAACTGTCATTGGTAAAAAATTAAATTGGGGTGCATGAAAAGAGCTTCCACGAGTGACGATACTTAAGTACATCCGGCGCATCCCCGGCAGTCAGCCTCGCTAACAACATTGCTGACTGGCTAATCTTCTCACCACGACATTAGCTACTCTTGTAAAGTTCGTGCCGACACGATAGAAGCAGAAGAATTAATTAATTTCACTTCTATATTTATACTTACCATAATCGTATTTGCGAACCATATGGTTCATAGAGTAATCACATCTGTCGTGTTGCTGCTTGTCGTAATTCCTAAAATTAGGGTTTTCCACTTCCTCATTGTTCAAGCCGAGCAAAGCTCGCACTCTGTTTGAGCGAACATCAAGTATGGTGTCTGTGTAGCCTATTTCCTGTTTAGCAGAAGCAATAGATACAATTAATATAGATAATTACCATGTTATTAATAATAAAGAATAAGCCACTGACCCCCAGATTCTGAAAGGCTGATTATACTCCGTTTAACGTAAGATGAGTCCTGACATTTCGTAAATTGTAGTAAGAAGATTGCTATAAAAAAAACGTAAACAACATCATCAAAAACCGTTAAATAGCTATATGATTCATGTTTTGTTATCTTTTTTTTACATATTTGATATTCTTTGTATGGTAACAGTTTGTAGAGAATCTTCAGTACTCACCTTACGGTGAACACAATTATTAACTAATCAGCTGTTAAATCTCATGTCAAGTGCTGTGATTGGTTGTTAGTATATTGGTTGACCATTCAGATTGCTTGAAATGAGATTTGAGAAGAGATTAAATTGATTAGGCTTTTAGAAACCGGGGGGTAAGGCCCATTATCCACCAAAGCGGAGAGGAGAGGAGATGTCTCGAGCAGCCAATAGAGTTGAGTTATTTTCACATCTCTCTGCTTAGCTTCAACTCAATAAGAAATCCCATTGGTTGTTTACGAGACATCTCCTCTCCTTTCCGCTTTGGTGGATACCGGGCCTAAGTCTCTTCCATGGTTGTCACTAAAAAATTATGTCACAATAATGGGCAACTTTTCTGTGTACAACAAGCTGCTGTGATCAGCTATCTGCTATGGCAATATTCCTTCATCATAATTATATTAGCAGTCTATTGGAAGGCCTATGCAGCCCAGTATGAAGATAATGTTTATAAATTTTATAATAAAAACAAATTTTGAATAAATCATATTACAGATGGAGATATCTGTATTTCTAAAACGCCTAATCTAAAATTATAATTTATCCTACTCATAAACATATCAGTGTATGTTTATATGAATATGTATTTATTATTATAAATTTGTGACACCACATAAGGAGATAAGATTGAGCAAGAATAGTTGAAAAAAATATTTTAGCTTGCACAACTTTTTGAAGCTTTGTTTTGACTTCAATCACATTAAGTTTGATAATAACCTCGTACAAAGTAGTCTGCGTAATTTTATTTGTATTAAAGAGTTATAAATATGATAACAGGGTTCTGATTGAACTAATGTGCTGTACCTAAATTAAAATCAATGAAAAAAGCATTCACAACTTGGTATTTTTTATAATATTACACAACTTAATTAAAAAAATCAGTGCCTCACAGAGAATTTACTCATCAACACAATAATTATTAAAGTTTGCATGCATTGGTATTACTACTGCACACGGTCACACATGTTTGTCCAGTATGATGAGTTTAGAAATTGCCACCCTTTTAGGGAAGACTATATCCTATAATTCCTATAGTATGTTGGCCTGTAATAGACTAACAAAAATTCCTTTCAACTGTACTTTTCAACTTGCTTATTTCTGCCAAAGTGCCAAAAAGGTACAAGAAATGAATAGGACATACCTGCAGGTACTGTTTAATGAGCTGACGGCCCTGCTTCCACTGCGCACGCTCAGCCGGCTCGGGCTCCGCGGGGGGCTCCTCTGGCGGCGGACGCACGTCGCCCTGCTGTAACTCCACCCCATACTTGAGCTTGTGAAACTTTGCTCTCTCCTGCTTAAGTGCATATTCCAGCATCTTAATCCGCCTCACGAGGTCGTTTTTGAGGTTTTCTTGGCCCTTCCTCTCGCCTTGGAGGAAGGCAATCCGCGCCTGTGCCCACAAATTCGGTAATTTAAAAAAATATACATTGATCACCAAAAAAAGAACTTATAAACTTAACAGTGTTCAAAATCAATAAAATAGATTGAAATAATTTGCATTACTTAGCTATACAGTATTGCATATTTTAAGAGTCAATTATACTTAACAGAAAATAGTCCATCATGTAGTAATAAGATACCAACCAGCATGCTAGGACAGGTTTTGCTCAGTTGCAATCTCAGGCTGGTATTCCACTTATCAAATATATTTGTCCAATATTTGATCAAATTTCTTTTCTTTGAAATTCTTAATTAAAATCATCCAATCTCTATGATCAAATGCACAATTTCTTTGATCAAATGAACATTGGACAAAGATATTTGATAAGTGGGATACCAGCCTTAAACATATTTTGTCATTCTTCAGTGATTAACCGGAGTTAAAGAACTATTTAGCCATAAATAGGTTTATAATATTAATATAACAAATCTAGAAATAGAAGCTGCAGTGAGTTGTGCCAACTCTCAATACCACTTGTCATCTTCACCTGATATGGAAAAACAAGAATAAAATAAAATACTAACACACATGCAAGAAATAATAAAATATACCACAATGTACAGGAGAATAGAAATAGAACATAGAAAGATATCGAAGTGTTTATAATTAAATTGTAATACAACACTGAAGCAAGAATTTATTTCATACTGAGTAATTAATATAAACATAATCCACATATTCATTCTAATAGGGAAACTATTACATTTTATAGTGGTTGTTATAATTTTAGATTTTTTGCTTATGAAACAAAAGCTGAATAAATTTCTTGAATGTGGATACTGTTTTCAAATACACACAAGTCATCAAATAGGTAAGGAGTAATTATGCATAAAAGCTGACTTATCATTAGACTCCTAACTATAATAAAAACAGAGTAACGAAATGCATTTTGGCCCATATTAATATACAGCTCTCATTTGAGATATCTTCCAACAGCAGCTACCATAAAGTAAAATTCCACACATTTTACAAAGAAAAAATTAATACATCTCAAATCATGTAAAATCCACACTTGAGAGGGATCTCTCAAATGAGAACTGTTGACTCCGAGATGCAAACTTAAATGGGACCACAAATTACTTTGTTACTTTGATGCCTATTGTGTAGACATCCATGGACACTATATCTAGATTTTTTTAAATATTTGTTTTTAAAAAATGTCATTTGAAACTACAACAAAGATTTTTAACAATGTTGACAACATGCAATTTTTTTACAATTCTGAGGTTGTCATATATTAAGTGATAAATATTTTTTATACAATAATATAAGTTGATTACATTTCAATAACAAAATACTTAGCATTAGAAATTTAAATAAGTATAATTAACAACCCTATACAAGGTTAGTCGGAAAGGGTATCAAGCCACAGGTAATTTACAGTACCGCTGATGACTATTTTACAGCAAGTGATAAAACTTCAAAAAACATTTATTGTGACCACAAAAAATTTTTTTTTTTTTCAGTTTGTTACAAAAAACATACAACCCCAATTTATTTACCAATTGAGAAAATGGATCTTCTAGTTTGTGACCCCAAACATGGCCTGCAATGTAAACACAGCTGATGGGCTACATTAGCTGGGCTATATTGACTGTGTTAACATATCTTCTACCAAATCTTTTAAAACTATTTTTTGAGGAAAGATGTAGAACAAAGTTATTCATTAGTATGGGTACTTAAATACCCTGTCATATTAGTAACCCTTTTCTAAATTATTGGAAGGGTTCCTTAAAATATGATTTATTCCATGAATTATCTTAAAATGAATAAAAGTTTGTTATTTTATCTATTTAAATTTGAATTGAAGTTTAGCTTTTATTAACATACATTTAAAGAAAATAGTTTAGCAGATCTAGGAATACATTGCTAAAAATTACAGCTAAGAATCCTATAAGAAATTAAACTGTGCTCTACTGGTTCACTAATAATGCCAAAGCCATCTTAAATAATTAATTACAAATTAAAATATTTATGCTAAATTATAAATAATTTTATTTAACTTCAAATGAATTAAATTGCATATCTGATCAGTGATTACAACAATTCAATCTTACCAATACAAAAGAAGGTTCTATTATGAATTTGCAAATGCAGTTGAAATAATTATTAATTTTATATATTTATATCTTCTCAACTTTTGTCTTCAAATGTACTATCAAATGCTTCATATGAATATTAAACAAAATCCCAAACAAAAGTTTATATTAAAGCTGAAGAATTAATAGCTAATTTCAATTAATTTGTTTGTTACATAAACAATACTATTACAGATATTTAGCTTTTTAACTGACTACTATCATAGGTTGGTAAAAAATAGAATATAATTATATTACTAATATTTTATGACATTTATATTGCAATGATTGATAAATAGGAAGTTATAGCTAAGGTTTTGAAGCCAAGCACAGCTACTTTTTAACTTTAATTAAGCATTTCACACTGACAAATTAGAGTACAAGATTATCTCAGTCATTGATTATCTAGCTCTATGACAATATGGGACAACTAATTATAACAAAAAATAATATCTAAAAACAAAAACTAACAAAGTACACTCTCATGTCTATTACATGGTCTATTTACAGCATAAAACTAAAAACTGTTTTGATGAATACAAGTGAATACTACAAAATCGAAAATGTGTAGTAAAAATACGTGGTGCAAACAACATGCGAAATTAGATTCAAGATTTCAATTATTAAATTGATTGGTGTCAATGGACGTTATATTATATACGATAAATATATAGAAACTTTTAAAAAATCACCTCAAACTCTGCTCTGTCCACCTCCCATTGTGATCTCTCGAGCTCGAATCTCGCCCATTCATGTTGGATAAAGTGCAAAATGCCCGGTATTGAATACTGGACACTTTGACTAGGTTCGTCATTCTGTTTATTATTTACACTGACTCCGATTTGAGATCCAACTTGCCCTCCGTTGTGATGAGATACGGAGCTATCATCCATGGCTGTGGGGATTTTCATGACATGGCCACCATTACCATTACCGAACTTTACTTGTCACACACCTATCCTATAGAACTACGAAGATGAACTATGCGAAATGAAATATTAACACATTATTAAAACTATATTTCAACTAATGTTCACGTAGGTGACACCATCTAAAATATTTTTTATCGACGAATTCATGAATGACAAAAATTATTGCATGACGGAAAGAAAAGTCGCAACGACGTCCGTCCGCTACATTGCTTTTACTTTTTTTTTTCGATGTTGCCATACATTATGTGGCAAATCATAGACAAGAATATTTGCAAAATAGAACTATTTTATAAAATAAAAGATTCGTGCATTATTTCCCAGTACAAAATACGCAATATTAATATTTGTGTTCACGCATCATACGCGTGTACTATAAATTATTTCATGTAACCAAAATTATCCGTATTAAATTAAGTTATTTCCAAACGAGTCATATTTCAATTCATATCTCCAACAATTTGTTTACATTACATTTCAATTGCACAAAATAAACAGCAATTTCACATAATGTATCATCATCTGCCTCCACATTCAAATGGGCAAACGGGACTGCAAGCCCGGTTGTCTGGTGGTTAGTAAAGAGCGAAACACATTATAAGTCGCGACTTACGGACGCGGCCGTTGGTCGTGGGTGTTGTGACTTATAGTGTGAAAGCTATTGTTTGACTGCTCCGCAATATGAACCTTAACGTAATAGTCATAGGGTTTACAACGGCTACACAGCACCTCAGCCAGATTTGCCTCGAACATCTGTCTGAGAGCTATAAGTTGCGGACGTGACAATGATTGCTTTAGTAGCGAACATGTATGTAGATCTTTAACACCTGTTTTGAATGTTTTATACATATTCATTATTTGTTAAAAACAAGTAACTTCTTTTAAAAAGACCTAAGACCTAACCTTTAAGAAGGCATAGAGATAAGGTCACAGCTCATTAGAGCCACCCGGCACCCGATCCACATCGTCTCGTCGCTCGGCGTCCACTCATTGTCAACAGGTAGTTCACGGGTGGACGCCGCGTTATCACCAGTAAACGTCGCGTGGTCAACCTGAGGAGTCATCAGAGGAGTCCACTCGATGGCAGCGCGCGGTTCACTCGGGACTTGTGGGTTGCAATGCGCAGCAACGCAAGGCAAGCATGCGAGTAGCGAGTTGTCACCGAGTGATCAACTCGTCGTCCGCGCGTAGACAGCAAACGCCCGAGGCGATCCGGTGACGCTACGGAGTTGATGTAGTGAGCGCACAACTATACAAGTTCATATAAAAAATACTAACGCCACGAGGCGAGGCGATGCGGGTCGGATGCCGGGTGGCTCTATTAATGAGCTGTGACCTATATTCGTATAGGTAGGACACAAGTGAGGACCACAGATTAGTTATAACGAGGACGAAGGTAGGCATCTCACTGAAGTCCCTGAGCACCTTAGAGCATATTCCTACTGGGGGCTTACCATGACCTCTTATGAAAACGCTCAAATGCCAGCCAGTCAACTTCCGTTCAAAAGCAGGCCTGGGGGCTTACTATGACCTCTTAAAGCAGGACAGAAGTTGCCTGGAAGTTGAACTGCTCTGCTTTTTTGTACTATGACATCGTTAGAGCAGGCCTGCAGCAGGCCTGCTACGTTGACGTTTACGAAATCCGTTCACCTTTTGTTTTGTATAGACTTTTCGTACCATGAACAAGCATAACCGTTCAACTTGGTTCAATAGTCGTTCACCTTTAGTACTCTCATGGTATGATTTTTAGCAATTCAGAAGCAGGCCTGCTTTTAAACGGAAGTCGACTGGCTGGCATTTGAGCGTTTTCATGAGAGGTCATAGTAAGCCCCCTGCTAATCGCTAAAAATCGTACCATGACAGTACCACAGTCTACCTATATCTTACTCCTTACAGTCCTTACAGTCAGTCAACGTAGAACATTGTCGCAGAGCAATCGTACGGGGGGTTGCGGGGTGAAGGAGCGGAGGTTATGTCCCGAGTAGCCATACTGCATACTTGGGACATAACCTACATAATTTTGACATTTCATAGGACCTGTCAAATGTATGGGCGTTGACCCACTGTATGTAGTAAGTAGGTACACTGTGACAGTACTACAGGTGAACGATTATTGAACCAAGTTGAACGGTTATGCTTGTACACACGGCTACACATCAAGCTATACAAAACCAGTTTATCTTGGCGTCGCTTTGTATAATCTTTTCGCACAAGTAACGGTCAGCTTATACTGGTTTTGCATAGCTTGAAGTGTAGCCGTGTGTACATGGTACGAAAAGTCTATACAAAAAAAAAGGTGAACGGATTTCGTAAACGTCAACGTAACAGGCCTGCCGCAGGCCTGGGGGCTTACCGTGACCTCTTAAAGCAGGGCAGAAGTTGCCTGGAAGTTGAACTGCCCTGCTTTTTTGTACTATGACATCGTTGGAGCAGGCCTGCGGCAGGCCTGCTACGTTGACGTTTACGAAATCCGTTCACCTGTTTTTTTTTGTATAGACTTTTCGTACCATAAACAAGCTTATCCGTTCAACTTGGTTGAATAGTCGTTCACCTTTTGTACTGTCATAGTATGATTTTTAGCGATTCAGAAGCAGGCCTGCTTTTGAACGGATATTGACTGGCTGGCATTTGAACGTTTTCTTAAGACGTCATGGTAAGCCCCCAGAGAACACACAATAGTTTGTACACATAGTTTGAAATAACATACTGTTATTTTGTAACAGGTTTTTGGTACTGCTATTTACGTGTAACAGGAACAGGCGTAACAGATACATGATTTTACCTTTTACAACCCACTTCTACGTCTTATGCGTGCAGTGACATGACGACTATGATACAAGTGTGTTCCCGGCTTAAAGAATAAACTTGGCATACTGTAGTATTGTCTTTGCTTGGCATAGTCAGCATTGAACTGAAAAAGTTTACTAAATCCGTCCGGTAGCGTCTGGTCGCCATTTTGTTCGTGATAATTTAGTGTTGTTCTATTGTGTTGCTTCTTTAACGGGTAATTATTAAAAATCTGTTATTCATAAGAACGAAATAGCTTTAAATAATGTCTATATTTGTTTTATCAAACATGATTTCAAGATTTCTTGTTGTACTTGCACCAATCCGGTAAAGCTTTACGACGCATTCCGCGCAGTCCATCCCATCCATCGCCACACTTGTTTTCTTATTTCAAGTATTTGTGCTATGGTTTAATACAACGTCTTAATTGTTTTAGGAAAAATGTCACGTTATGGTGACTGTAAAGTGTATGTCGGAGATTTAGGTAACAATGCAAGCAAACCTGAACTTGAAGATGCATTTTCATATTACGGACCCTTGAGAAATGTATGGGTTGCTAGAAACCCGCCCGGCTTCGCTTTTGTAGAATTCGAAGATCCTCGTGATGCTGAAGATGCTGTAAGTTATTATTTATTCATCCCCATAGGTACATAATATTTTGATCTCATTAATTGTTTTTAATGAAATGTTGATCTATTTATAGATACGTGGTTTAGATGGAAGAACAATATGTGGTCGGCGCGCTCGTGTAGAAATGTCCAACGGTGGGCGAGGTTATGGAGGTCGAGGACCGCCACCTCGCTCTCGCCTGCCGCCTCGGCCGTATGATGACCGTTGCTATGACTGTGGAGACAGAGGACACTACGCCCGTGACTGTACACGCCGCCGCCGTCGCAGGTGACAATTTGAAATCCCTTTAGAAACCTTGTGTGTTACGGAACCTATCTTTGGCATGGAATCTTTCGAGGTGGAACTATTCCAAACTGGTGACAGAGACACGACAGAATATTTGGGTCTGTTATCATTAAAGCAATCAACGTTCTGAATGATTAAAAGATTCCATCCCACTGTATTGGACTCACTTATACCAATGATAACTATGTTATAGGTTATCATTGGCCTGTGCGCCGAGAACGAACTCGTCAGTGTCTGCACTTCTTATTGTCTGCGCTACGTAGCTTTCACTCCGCGGCGTGTACTCCGATTGAGTTGGTCGCATCGGTAACTTCGCTCTGCGAACTACGTAGCTACAGCCTACGTGCACACTTCACTTGTCGAGACCGTCATTGAGAGTAAAGTTCGTTCTGCGCGTCGCAACGCACGTCTAATGTAATCACTGCGTGCACTCAGTGAGTTACACATTACTATCCCATTTTTGTGTTCAAAGAAAGCCTGTGCTGTTATGCCAGTCATTTTTTTTAGTAGGAAGGTAGTATGTTTAGACTAGAAATTATAGATTAAGGGCTGATCAAGAAGATACTTGCAGACCACAAGTTGAAAATACATCACTACGGACATACTTAAACCAGTTGTCACTGTTTGGGTAGCCCATTCAATGAGAAAATTTCTCAAATAATGGGTTAAACAGAACAGTATCTCTGCAAACATTATTGCTAATAAACAGTTTTAACTATGTCCTCGTATTTTATGAAATTATATGGCATCCTGTTTATTAGCAAAAGTGTTAGATTTGTGAGTAACCTAATTTAGTCAAAAATAATTCAAATTTGAAATAAATTTAAAATATCAGTGAATTTATTGTACCTACAAAGTACTATACTAAATTAGGTTAAGCACAATATTGAAGGCACAGGTTGTATAATGTTCTAATACAATATTCTGTAAATTTCCAGCCGGTCGAGGTCCCGTCGTCGCACGCGCTCCCGCTCTCCGCGCTCCGGCTCTCGCTCCCGCAGCCGCAGTCGCTCCCGCTCTCGCTCCAAGGCACGATCGATGTCGCGGTCAAGATCTCGTTCTCCATCCAAAGATTCTAAAAAATCTAACTAGACATACTACACGAGTACTGTGCATACATTAAATAATTAAGTTTTGCTTACATATTATAATATCAGTTTATTTTATAATGTACAACAGTCACTCAAATAGAGTGTAAATAAATTAAATCCACTCCACCAGTTCATCAGGTGTAAGAAATTATCATTCCTGTGTATGTGTATTGATTTTAAAGGTTGAGAACGATTGATTTTGAGATCAATAAATTGACGTTTGAAAAAAAACAACTAGTTTTATTCCAAAATCACGCCATTATCTCACAGTCATGGTATAGGCAAGCAGAATTTCACAAAGTCTCATGCTAAGGGCGTTCGCTACGTTAAGCGGGCGCACGCGGCGGGTACCCGCCTCGCGTGTGTGTATTGAAAGATAGTATGAGCAGCGCTAACTGGCGTGCGACGGGTTTGTACACGCGCAGCGGGTGGCGGGTGCGCACGCGGCGGACTTGTTTTTCGAAATCAGTTAAGCGTCGCTAGTCGCTACGTGCTGCGGGTCGCACGCGTCGGAGGGATACATTACACACAACGATAAGGCCGCGTTTCCACTGACGCGTAGCTGGGCGGAGAGGAGCTTAGCGGTGCACAAATTGACCAATGACTATGCTTGAAATCTCCGCTCCGCTTCAATGGAAACAGTACGAGCGGGGTGGAGCAGAGCTGAGCGGATATTCATACATCGAGGCGGTGCAGTGCGGAGGACAGCGAGCATTGGGGTGCAGAGCGGAGGACAGCGGGGCAGTGCGTGACTCGCGTGCGGTGTGTCAGTTGCCTTCGTTACGTCACTAGGTGCATACGTATCAAAATGGATGAGAAGTTCATTGAAACTGTTAGACAATTTCCGTGTTTATGGGATACGCGATTGAATACCTACAAATGCAACGAAACCAAAGATGCAGCTTGGGACATTATAATCTCTCTCTCTCTCCGCCCAGCTCCGCTTCAGTGGAAACACTGACCACTTTTCACCGCTCTTCTCCGCTCCTCTCCGCCCAGCTCCGCGTCAGTGGAAACGCGGCCTAAACATCGATACGGAGCGCGTAATAATTGAAGTGCATTCTCGTGAAAGGGCTGATCAAATGCCTTCGTTGCTGATACCGTTTTTTTGCCAAATAGGTAATAAATTAGCAAATAATCCATGGTAGTCTGTCTATCCGATACAACTGTACCCGCTGGAGATCAAAATTGTACAGTCAGCAACAAAAGTAGCTGAACGTTTGAGTATTTAAACTTGGCATTAATTAGAAAACGAATTGTTTTAAAACAAAAACTAATAGATACCTAGAGCTACTAGATACAGTTCTAAGTATGTTTTTAAAGTTTTTGTTTCCTATCAATTATTTATCTAATAAATGAAAAGTTTAAAAACTCAATTGTTCAGCTACTTTTGTTGCTGACCGTACTAGCGCCGCTGCATGTAGCGGGCGCCCGCCGCAGATCCTTGGCCCGCGTCGCAGGGGGGCTACTCCCTAAGCACGAAGTCCGTGGTTTCGGCCTTAGTTACGACCGTTTCCTACTCCCTATCACCTACGGAGATACGATTATTTCGGGGCCCGAACTAAGAATGAATGACAACACGATTTGACCGTTGTCCCTACTACCGATGTGTTTCTGCCCGTCCAAAAAGTTGAACTTGACACTTGTTTTGTTCACTCCTACGTTTCGGGTTACATTCGGACGGGCGACTAACTTCGTTGACGGACTTAGGGAGTAGGCCCGGAGCGTGCGCACGCAGCGAACGCTCTAGGATTCTTGCTCCTTCCACTTTTAAACTTGTCGGTTGCGCTTGCATTCTGGGACACAGGTAAGTGGCCACTTTGCCGGGTAATACCATAGAAGTACCTAGTCAAGGACTTTAGTTGTACGTAGTACTTATTACTTCTATGTACCTAGTAAGTACTACGTACAGGACTTCTCACGTATCAGAAGTGTCCTAATTCAGACTTCTATTGTTACTAGGGTTGCCACCTTTTTTTGGAACAATAAAAGTACATTTGTGTTTTGGGATACCAAAAATAAAGTACGATGTAAAAAAAAGAGTACTTTTATTATTTATGTTTATACACCTATTTTTCATCGCCTCTAGATTCTTGAAAACATGTTGCGATTCTTTCAAAATTGTGAGAATCTTTCAACTACAGCCATAGACCGTAGAGTAAGAAAACTATGCCAAAAAAGTCGCAAACTAGTAGGATGAGAATAAAATCGGGTAAAAAGAGTATTTTAGCGTACTCTATAACTGTCGTAGATTATAAAGTACGCCTACGTGAAATAGAGTACAATACTCTATAATAGAGTACGGGTGGCAACCCTAATTGTTACCTATGTGAAAAAGATATCAAAATAAACACTAGGTACCAGTTTATTTATATTTTTTTTCATAATACTACTTGTACTATTTATTCAATTTATTGTGCTACTACCCTACTCGCCTCTTCAGAATATGGGCTAAACCTTAGAATAAGTACTATTCTAAGGGCTAAACCAGCTTGCTGACGCTGGCCACGCCCCTGACCAAAGAGAATTACGAGCTCGTACCTACCCCTAGTACCTACGAGTTTGCAAATTATGAAAACTGCAATACTTACATATCTGTCGTGAGCTAGCTAAATTAAATAACATATTGGCATCTTTGTGTTAGATACGGGTGTGTACTAGAGATAAGACGCGCCAGGTCTAGAAATAGAAAAGTCGTTCTAAGAGTGAACGAGTTTTTTTTAGGTATTATAGATGGTCTAATGAGAACCCAGGGTTTGAAATAGCCCTATCTCTTTTTGATATGATGTTAGAAAGTGATGGGTATATTTTATAGGGTATGGTTTAATCTATCGCCAATTTAATTGGTTTTGAATTTCTTAAATAATAGGGTTTGTCCGCAAAATAGTAGATCTGTTGTTCCATAATAAATCACATTATAATCATCGGGATATACCTACCTACACTATAAAGTATTAAATAAATAGGTTTGGATTTATTTTAATAGATTGGTCCTGATAACTGTTTAATCAAATTAATTGAAAACGATCATTAAAAAAAGAAATAGGTATAGCACTTGAAAAATTCATAAAGTTCCTAAAGTAGTCTCATTCTATTTGCAAGTAAAAAACTTAAGGGGCCTTATTACAAAAGATAGTTTAAACCAAGACTAAGGTAAACCCAGGTTTAAAATATACCCATCACTTTCTTATGTCATATAACAAAAAGAGACGGGGCTATTGTAAAACCTAGGTATTTCTTAGACCATCTTTTGTAACAAGGGGGGTTATGTTTGTAAGGTTGTTTGGGTTTCCAAAGCAGCAGTGCGAGCACGGATCTTTGTCTCGAATCGAGTCGATAAAGTAACCTACATAACAAGAAGGGGATGACGGGAACTTAACCTATCCATGTCGGAGTGCCCCAAATTAACGAATCTCGGCTGCCTGCAGTAATGTACCTACCTACTGTCGGTTCCCAATGGCGTTATTTTCGGGAGACGGCGCCGGCAGCGGAGGCACTCACTGAAAATAATAATTTCATAGCGCGCCAGTTTGGCTCCGCCCATTTGAACATTTTTTAAATTTAATTTGTCATCATCACCATTATTCAGCCGAAAGACGTCCACTGCTGGACATAGGCCTCCCCCTATACTATAGGGGGGTTTGCCTTAATCGTCAATCTTGGCAGGCGGATTGGCGATTAAATTTATAAACTGAACTATTAAATTAGGATTGAATCGTATTATTTTGATAACTGAACGAAATAAAATGTAACTACACTATGTACTGGTGACAAAATAACAAATAAAAACAAGTCGCAATCTGGGGAGGGTAATCGATTTATTTGGCGACAGATATTCTGAGTACGAAGCTATTAAAAAAAGAATAAACCTATTATTTCGAGAACAAAGTTTTTATCCAAGGAATGAACTACGATTTTATTGATAATCCATCTCTTATTTTAGTTATCTACTTTTTGACATTCATTTGGTAATTCATATCTGGCGACACTTTTTTTATTTAACTGAGAATGAAAATATTTCGTGGCGTACCGTACCTATCTATTAGATAGGTACGCCACGAATACAACTTGATGACAATTATGAACTTTGCTGACAAAAATATAATTCCCTATTTTAAATCTGGGTTTACCTTAGTTTTGGTTTCGCTTAGTTGGTTTATGAAAATATGATTCAGATGGATGAAATTGTAAAAGAGCTGAAATGTATGAAAGTTGGAAACGCTGGTAGTCGTGCTACTGCACCGCAAGAAAACTATCTTGACGACATCGACAGTACTTCTGTCTTCCTCTTATAGGTAATTTATGAATGTGAAAAAGAGTCAGCAAAATTACTACTTTTCTATACAAGGTTAGTCGGAATCGGAAAGGGGGTACTAATCCGAAAGGGTGTTAAAGTACCCATAATAATGAATAACTTTTGTTTTACAACTTTCCCCAAAAGTCTACAGTTAAGGAGAAATAAAATTGCTAAAATCGATCTAGGTATCTCCAGTTATGATCAGCTGTGTTTACATTTTAGGTCATATTCGGGGTCACGGATTAGGTCTATTTTCTGAATTCGTAACTTAAGCAGTGACGAAGAATTTTTGAAAAAACATTCTTCATGGAAATAAAAATTATCGAATTTTGAAATTTTAACTCTTGCTTTAAACTGTCATCAGTGATACTTTAAGTGCCCTGCCGATTAGTACCCCCTTTCCGACTAACCTTGTAGATGTTTACACATCTTTTTTCATCTCCCGTGGACTCCCAACCTCTAGGTTCCTTTGATTAGTTCCGGAACCAATCATCAAATATTGGCCGAATTGATATGGGAACACCGTGGTTTTCCACGGTGTTCCCATACATTTCCAAATAATAATAAAAAAACAAATCGGTTCAGAAATGCTAGTGTCCATTATCAACGTTTCTGAAATATTTTGTATGTAGGAGAAACCGGCATCGAAATAATATGACCAAAGTTTCTCGGGAACATACATACATACAGGTCAAACTAAAAACCTACTTTTTTGAAGGGGTTAAAAGAAGAAAACACGTTGTCATTGATAGTTTGTTTATTAACACTTATTAATAAAACGTTCTACTATTACACTTATAAAATGGCGACTGTGTGATAACTAATTTATTTTTTATGTTTTCCAATTTGGCTGATATTTGACTTTTGTTATGTTATTATGGTGTTAAAACTATCAAACAAATATTTGAATAAGCTTACGTTTATAATTCACTCTTGAGATCATTTAATGATATTTAGTTTTACATAAAATTGCTACTCAGAATATTTTGCATTATAATGATATTGTATTATTGACTTGAATACAAAAATAACGCGATCAATAATCTCACTTATATAATCTTTAAACTTATAAGTAAATAGGTATATATTATGTATGTATAATCTAAATTATATTATTCATTTGTAAAAAACAGTTTTCAATATACACAGTTTCAAACTGTAGATTCTGGATCGTATAGATCAGGCTTGTATTCACCTTGTTTTAAATAACAATGTATTTTCATTTGCCATTTCACATGTCAACAGAAATGTACCTAGGTTTACCGAGTAATAATCTAGTCTTCAAGATTTAAACAACTGATCAGGAATTATAGCGAACTTTAATTTATTTAATCAGTTATTTAAATCATTGACGCAGGATAGCATCGGGAATTCGGGCCTCAATATAAAAATAGGTGAACAAATAGTTACAAAATTTAAGCTCCACTTTCTGAATTAAGAATTCTAGGAGAAGCAGTACATAAGTAACATTTGAGTACCTACGGAGTTGTCTAAAAAATGACGCATTTTAAAGCATTTTTTTGACAACTCCGTACTCAAATATTACAGTATATATCCCGAATTCTCAACTCAGAAACCGGAGGTAACAGCACTAAACCTTAGGTTCACTTTATGCCGTATTCGATAACAACAACTAATTCGAATTTATCTTTCAGTAAGTATAAGACTTGATTGATAAAAGATTATATAAATCAGATATCTCTGTCTATGCGGCCATTACTGAAAACAACTAATTATAATTAGTTATTATCACGTTTAAATCTAAACCGTTATTAAACAAACATTTGTTATTTTTAATTGTTAAGTTAGATTTGCCTTGAATTCATAAAATGTAAAGACACCCACAGTTGTAAACTATACCGGGATTACCGGGTGTCCTAAAATACGTGGTTATGGAAGGTAATGACGTATTTACAAATCTGCTATAAATAAGCTGTTTTTCGGTACATTCCTGATCAATCCGTGAAACAACTAGATGTTATGGTAAGTTACGGATAGACTACTTCTTTGTCTAAAAAAGGTGGAGAAAACATTTCTAAATTATTCAATACTATTACTTTTCCGTAACGTATTCCCATGAAAATGGGATGAGTATCATCATGCCAATCCTAAAGAATTCTAGGGTTTTAATAAATAAATATAACATCATTTGTTAGCAGACATATTTAAATTAAAAAGTGAAAAAAAAGTTTGGTATATACACAGGAAAAGAAATAGTTATTTTAGTATTTTCAGATATGTTGCTAGACAGATGAACCTTAACGATATGAAAATAAGGTTGGTTTTCCATCTATAATTTTACTGTCAGCATAATCGTGAGTGGACTCGAGTCGTTTGACAGCAGAAATAAGTGGTCAAATAGATCCCTCCACCTTTACAATTCCGCCGACGTATCTTGGCGAGTCTGAAGTTAGTTGTTTGGCTGCGCAATGAATCTTTTAGAAACGAAATTGTCTACTACGCAGCTAATCAGCTAACTTCCGCACATTGTAATTTGACTTTTTATCTACGCTTGCTGTAAATGCGTCCTAGGAGACTTCATTAAATTTTTTGAAGTAAGAAATACTGCATTTAAAGATTATCAAAGTCTCTTGCCTAAATATTTGAGAATCGCTAGATAGATAGCGCAACTTTAATTATGATATTTTTAAGGGCTCCGTTTGAAGAAAAAACATTAAACGCGATTTCCCAAGAAAACATTTGAATCGTTTAGGCACGGTTTAAATTTAAACGTGTGATATAGTGTGTTATTAGGCCAAAGTAGTAGTATTAAGATACATTACAAACGTTCACGCTGTGCATAGTCTTTATTATTGTAATGCTCGTGTTATCAGATATACTTAGTTGCCTAGAATTTTGTCATGTTACGTATTTCGAATCTACACAAAGCCGGGCTTCTTTGTCATGAACCACAAACCGTCACACATTGAAATTTATTGACACTGGTGCTCGATAGCGAATTTACATTTCGAGTTCCTACATGTTCAGTAATTTTAATAAACATACTTAAATACATAACAATATATTGGAACAGATACATTTCGGGAAAAGACTATCACAGTCGCAATAAGGACGAGTTGGGAAGAAATCTGTTATAATGTAGTAACTACTAATTTGGTTTTGAAATAATTGTCACAAACGCATACGAATATAAGTCAATTCTACCTAATCCTTCGTTTTGCTCATTGACCGTATTTTTTTCGTCTCTTTTAATATTTATAAATTAATATATTTTTTAAATTTAGATGTTCAGTAGAAAGAATAACATAACTTGAACATAAGAGTTCGTTGGCTCTGCAGTTAATATTTTATGTATTAGTTGAAACTTTGTTATTGGAAGATTGTTCAGTTTACATTTTAAATCTGCTGGTACAAAACGTAATTAAGAATTGAACAAAACGTTAATATTATAAATATAGCTTTTTACGAATTGGTTAGTCCTACTTACGATCTATTTACTAGCAATACATATTATCTTTCCTTACATATTGGTACATAGCAAAAAACAGATAAATCAATAATTGACGAGACTCGCACACTAATTTACACGAATTAATACACTTCCATGTAATACATATATCAGTACTTGAACGCACTGAAATCATATCAAGACATCTACTGTAGCAAATCATTTTTAACCGACTTCAAAAAGAAGGAGGTTCTCAATTCGTCTGAATGTTTTTTTTATCAAAATTAAAAAAAAAAAACAATTTCCCGCCGAGAGGTAATGTAGAGATAAATGCTTGACACTAGTTTTAGAAAAAATAATATATATGTTAGATTTGCAACAGGTAAACATTTAAATTATTACCCATTATTTTACGTGTAACCTGCTTTAATACTACACAATATTTTGGAGGATTATCCTGGCATTCAAATTAATTAAAAGAAAATAACAAATTTGATGTTATGTTGAAATGCTTTGTTTAACGCATCATCAGAGGAAAAAAAAAACGTTTATTTATGAGCTACTGAGGTAAAATTAGTTGTTCTGTCAGTTAAAAGCAGTACTTATCATAGCATCTGTTAAAATATGTACTTTAAGTAAATTATCTTAAAAGTGTAAAAAAAATATTGTGCATTATCAAAGCAGAGAAGTTATCAATTATAAATGGCATACCTGCCATACTTCACTGCAAGATATGAAAATACCCAAAATATTTGATGTATATCCAAATATGTAATACAACTCCAAATTCACATTCATGAACAAATTAACAAAAATATATTATTATTACAGATTTATAAAACTGAAGGCAAAATTACTGCACATAACCCATACAAGCAACGAATGTATGTAATATTTAAGCCATATTGGTTATATATCAATGATATGGAATAATTTTGAACCTCACATCACAATAACGCATTCAAAAACAATGTAACAAATTCAATCACATAATATACACAAATACCAAAACTCTAAAATGCTAATCATTACTATCACATACATAATCATACATATCTCTATGAGAACTTCGCATTTATTAAGTCTGCATTCATTAAAACATGAGTCAGACTAAACTACATTCAACATTACTTCAATGTTTCATAAATTAAAGCGACACATCGACAAGTGACTTTATTTTAGGCCATTCAAGAAATTTCACCCAGCTACAATTCAAAAATGTAAATCAATACTTATTTTTCATACGAAAATGGATCTTATTATTACTGAGTAAGTGTCAATATGGATGCAGACTCAATATAGAATTGAACTGAGAGCTTACTTAAAACTTTTCCAAGTAATTTTGTTCTCAACAGTCTCCAATTTCGAATCAGCTGTAATTCACATCTTTACTCCATTGCTGCCGATCCGTAAAGGCCCCAATCAATTTTATAACACCAATTATTAATTAGGAAGAACACTTTTCCAATGTTTGTAAAATACAACAAATATAAAAATATGTGTACAGAGTATCCTAACCTCATTAAAAGCTCCTGAGAATCATTTTCAATGTTCATAAAAACAATAAAACTGGAATTTCCAAACTGATCATGGTTTTATCACAATATATTATTATCACAATAAAATAAAACCAAATCAATGAAAAGCAGATATCAAATTGAAATTGTGCACAAATCTAAAATATATGGTACCATGTACATAGGTACCAAAGCATTTTGTTTGTACAGTAATTATTCGATCATATTATAAAGACACTATAAAGCTATTAAACACGGAAATATCAACTTACATTACTTTCCTGTACATGAATATTTTCTTGTCGTATTATATTATGTTCCCTCATAGTACATTTATTGAAAATCTTCATTAAAATCAAAAGTAATTTACAGGTAGCCCTTTGCATTTGGAAGATTTTTGCATGAATCTACCAATATTAGTAATTCATAATTATTAACTTCAATCACACAATTACACTCTGATCTGCTGATAACCTTTAGGTTGCTTTGAAGTTTATCCTTCTAATTTTAATTTCATAACATCTTTGGTTATATGAAGGTCAAAAGAAGGCAATTTTAACTTCAGTTTCTAATAGGTGTCAATGACGTCATTCGACCTGTGTCTACGAATAGAAGACAAAACTGACAATCACAAATTTTTCGTAGCATTCACAATTTTATTGTTTCTTTTCAGGCTTCTTCACAAGATGCGCATTCACTGGATACTTCAGTTCTGTTTTTAATTGTTCATTATGTTCTTCTAATGAGTTAACAGCATAATGAAGAACAAGCTCATTCAGAGTTCTGAAAAAAAATAAAAATATAAATATTATAATTATCTGTTAACAACATAAACACTAGGAAGCGGTGAAGGGTAGTAGGCGTTTCTGGGGGCTGTCTTTTGTAACATTGATGTTCAAAAAGAACTAAGTAATTCTAGCCTACTTTGAATAAATGAGTTTTGAAGTTGATATCATGAATTATTCAACAGAATTCAACTACAAGACCATCAATGATATTTACGACATAATGAGTAAAAAAATATTTATCATTCTGGAGACTTACTCTATCCTAACTTTCATGATGGTGGTGATAATGGAAACAGTGGCGGTACCTTCATACAAGCCCAAACGCCCGCCTTCACAAGTACCTTACCTTACCTTAACAAGTAATCAAAGAAATGAACTCAATCATTCATGTGATACGAATTACATTCAAAGAAGAAGTTGCAAAAATGCCCCACTTCCGACTGACAAGATAAGTATCTCAAAAATTCGCTAAAAATGAGTATAAAAAAATTATGTACTTCCGGTGATCATACTTACTGGCTAGCACATTAAAAAATTGCTCTAAATATTAATTCAGGGGCAGAATACCTGTAATATACTAACTTCTGATTTTAATTTTAGATTAGGATTAAAAATAATAATAATAATATAAATAACCCCCTGGGAAAAGCGTTACCTCATCATGAGATTAACGTAAAACCGGAGGGAACATTAGACTAGCTTTCTACAACCCCATCATATAATAAAAAATGTATCATGAGGTCTACTGAAAAGCTTACAAACCGCAGGGCAGCTTGTGGCGAGCTGTTGGTGAGTGGCGACACTGCGTACCTTATTGCCTCAGAGAGTCGGTCAGGGCCTCGTCTCCAGTTTGCCTTTATTGGCTGGCTGGAGTGGAACCCCAAGAGTGCCCGCAGGACTCTCAACTCTGGCTTGCCTTTATCGGCCGTCCAGAGGGGGGCCGCCAGAGCTATATGCTCGGGGGTGGAAGTGTCTAAAGGCGTAATAGCGGGGAAACCCACTCCGGGTCTTTTAGACCCGCGACGGCGAAACCGGGGCCACACCTCTCTACACCCCTAGCCGCTCACACGTCTGTTGCCCCCTTCGCCTATGTACTGGCGGCTTTTCAGGGGGCCCAGCTAGTGAGCTGGCGAGTCACCGTCTGCCAATAAATTTCAATTTTAAATGTTGAAAGGCAGACGCCGTTTTCTTCCGGCAATAGAGGTTATCAGTCCACCTAACACCCCTTCCCATAGACCAGACATTTTTCACCACATTTTGCAATAGTCTTGCACCCACCTGGGACGGTCCATGACTGTACTCCAATAGTGCAGCCGTGGATAGCCCCCGGTTGGTGCCCCACCCCATTTTAGATTAAAGTTCTCAAAGGGGCCTCTGCGCGTTGGACCTGTGTCCCCGTGTATGCCTTCCAAAGGACCGGACATCTTCCGCACGGAAGATGAGCCGTGAATAGAGATACATAAAAATAATAATAATAACAACAACCCCATCGTATAATAAAAAATGTAAGATGAGGTCTACTGAAAAGCTTACAAACCGCAGGGCAGCTTGTGGCGAGCTGTTGGTGAGTGGCGACACTGCGTACCTTATTGCCTCAGAGAGTCGGTCAGGGCCTCGTCTCCAGTTTGCCTTTATTGGCTGGCTGGAGTGGAACCCCAAGAGTGCCCGCAGGATTCTCAACTCTGTCTTGCCTTTATCGGCCGGCCAGAGGGGGGCCACCAGAGCTATATGCTCGGGGGTGGAAGTGTCTAAAGGCGTAATAGCGGGGAAACCCACTCCGGGTCTTTTAGACCCGCGACGGCGAAACCGGGGCCACACCTCTCTACACCCTTAGCCGCTCACACGTTTGTTGCCCCCTTCGCCTATGTACTGGCGGCTTTTCAGGGGGCCCAGCTAGTGAGCTGGCGAGTCACCGTCTGCCAATATATTTCAAATTTAAAGCTTGAAAGGCAGACGCCGTTTTCTTCCGGCAATAGAAGTTATCAAGTCCACCTAACACCCCTTCCCATAGACCAGATATTTTTCACCATATTTTACAATAGTCTTGCACCCACCTGGGACGGTCCATGACTGTACTCCAATAGTGCAGCCGTGGATAGTCCCCGGTTGGTGCCCCACCCCATTTTAGATTAAAGTTCTCAAAGGGGCCTCTGCGCGTTGGACCTGTGTCCCCGTGTATGCCTTCCAAAGGACCGGACATCTTCCGCAAGGAAGATGCGCCGTGATTCCCAGAGAGATACAAATAATAATAATAATTTATTTGCAACAAGTTATACATTTTACATTAAATACATAGTGATACATACAGTTTACGGTAAATATACAATAACGTGACGACACCAGCACCCTTGCTAAGTTGCCAAGACAACTTGTGTTAAGGATGCTGGGCCCAACCCTTATTGGATCCATCTTAAATGCATTTAGGTACATACCTGCCATTTTCTAATTTTACAAATGGTTCTTTATATGGAATATGTAAACGTACAAATAAACTATTTAGAAAAAAAAAAATAATAAACAAAACGAGATATTTAAGAGTGAAGTAGTGCGTGTGGATGGATGTGTCTGTGATAGTGTAGTGTATAGTGTGTGTGTGTGTGTGTGTGTGTGTGTGTGTGTGTGTGTATTTGTGTGTGTTTTCTCTATACTTGTGAGTGATGGTAGAGAGCGTTGGGCAAATGATAGATGGGGTTTAACGGGAGCTGTACTGAGTTGACAGTAAGCTTTCAGTGTTGTTGTAATTAAGTGTTTGTAGCCAAGTATTTAGTTTCTTTTTCAAAGAAATTATAGGGAGTGAGTAAAAGTCCAGTATTTTATTAACAGTATTGTAGAGATGAGGACCTTGAAAACAAGGAAATTTTCTTGTAAAGGAGTATTTACAGCGGAAGGGTTGACACACCTTGTCTTTACGTCTGGTGGTGATTATTTCATAGGGGGTTCTTTGATGCTGAAATAGTAGTATATGCAATACAAATAATTGTCTGACTGTGAGAACCTTACAGTTCCTATAAAGTTCTTCAGTTGGGAACAGGATGGACCGAAAGGTACTAACCTTCAGTACGGCTCTCTGAGCTCGTTCTAGCTTCAAGAGTACCGTTTTGGGTGCACCACCCCAAGCACATATACAGTACGATAAGAGAGACTGACAAAGAGCAAAATATGTACACCTAATAATTTGGGGTTCTGCGATATGGCGAAGTCTACTAAATACAAAAATCAGCTTTCTGATTCTTTTTGTCAGTAACTCTATATGAGATGCAAAGCTCAAGCCATCATCAAGAGTTACACCGAGATACTTGATGGTTTGACAGCGTTCTAATTCTGGACATGTACAAGTCGCAGTGCCAGACAGTAAACATGAGTGTGCTATTAAAGTGTACGAATTTAGAGGTTGAGAGGACTTTCGTAAGCTGTATGTAAGAATTTTAGTTTTGTCAGTATTAATTGTGAGAATATGTCTTTTGAGCCACTGCAAAACACCATTTAATCCTTTTTGTGCGGAATCGAAGGTATCATCCCAGGTGTCACCAGAGAAAGTAAGGACGGTGTCATCAGCAAACGCCACGATTTTTCCACTTTCCAGACTCAAATTACAAAGCTGGTTAACGTAAATCAGAAAAAGGGTGGGGCCAATCACACTGCCTTGTGGCACGCCGAATGTCACTGGTTCCTCTCTACTGAGGTAATTTTGTATTTTTACACACTGAGTTCGGTTTTGAAGGTAGTCTCTAAAGATGTTAAGTGATTGGTCACGAATCCCGAGTTCCTCCAGCTTTATTAATAAGTCAGGAATCGAAACCGTATCAAATGCCTTTTTTAGGTCCAAAAAAATTGACAATACTTTCTTTTTCTTGTCCATATTTTTTGTAACATAGTCAATTAAATCAAGTACAGCACCACTAGTAGATTTACTACGCCTAAAGCCGAATTGGTTGGGAGAAAAAAGCTTTTTATCTTCCATGTAAGACACAAGTCTTTTGTTGATTAACCTTTCAAGAACTTTAGAAATGGAAGGTAATACTGCAATAGGTCGATAATTATTTACGAGTTTTTTACTCCCAGTTTTGTGAATTGGGTGTATGATGGCTTTCTTAAAGTACAAGGGAAAAGTGCCGGTATGGAAACAAAGATTAAAAATATGTGTGAGTATGGGTACCAGTATCAATGAATAGCGTTTTAGAAACTTTGTTGGGATATTGTCCCAGCCCATAGCAGAATCCGATTTAAGTGACATTATGACTTCCTCAACCTCCGCCTCATCGGTGTCTAGCATGACGAATGATTGTAAAGATGGAGATGTGGAAGCAATGTCTGGTGGAATTTTATGACTACCAGGTGGACAAGAAAAGTTATCAGCAAGTTCCTTCCCGATATTGGCAAAGAACTTGTTTACTTTGTCCACCGAGAGCTGAAGTGAAGTAGAGGAAGCCAATAACTCAGTGTTGGGTATGTTTGGCTTGTCTGTATTAGTGACTCTCTTTATCACCTTCCAAATCTTTTTATTGTCCTTTGAAGCCTCACTCAATTCTCTTCTGTCATAATCTCTTTTTAGTTTTTTTAAGATTTTTGTGCAGTAGTTCCTGTACCTTTTATATGTAATACTTAGTATATAATCGTTGGGATATAGCTTAAGTTTCTTGTGCATTGCATCTTTGTTACGCATACAGCGGAGCATACCAATGGTCATCCACGGTTTGAGTAAGCGTTTGTTATTTGGGATCTTGATTATGAAAGTGTGAGTATTTATGAGTTTAGCTAGAATGGTTACTAAAGTTTTTGTCGCTTCATTAGCATCGGTATGTTCGTAAACTGCTTGGAAATTAGTAGTCTTCATCTCACTATCAAGAGTTTCATAATTAGTTTTCAAAATGGTGCAAGCACGTGAATTGACACATCGTTTGAGATAAAAGCACAGCATTACAGGGTTATGGTCGGTGACGGAGGCGTGTAAAACTATGGTGAGCGCATTCAAGTTAGATTTAAGCATGATGTGGTCGAGACAGGCATTCTCTCGAGTGGGAAGTGAGTGAGCAGGTAGCAGGCCGTGGGAAGCTATGAGATCGAGATAGTCCGAGGTTTGGTTTGAGGATATAGTACACGCGATGTCTAGGTTAATGTCACCAACTATTGCAATGTTTTTATATGTAATCAGGCTTGTTAAAAGAGCGTTGAGGGATTGTAGGAAGTTACTTACGTCTCTAAAAGACGGGGATCTGTAGATACATATTATTGCCTTGTCGGTACCGATTTTCAGCACTAGACAGCTAGCATCCGAGAAGTCAGGTTCTTCAACTGTGTAGTTTTCTATATTTTTAACATAAAGGACTACACCATCGTTCTGATTTATGTGACTTTTCGTTTGATAGTAAGAGTAGTTATCGATAACTGGGATTGAATCATTATAACATTTCAGCCAGCACTCAGTCAGTACTAGTATTTCGCAGTCAAGGTTTATTCTATGTAGGAGAGTTAAGAAAGAGTCCAAGTTTGCATGAATAGAGCGAATATTCTGTGTAATTATTTTTAATTGCTGGGAAGGGTTAGTGACATAGCTAGTGCATTCTTCTGGGTCACAATTAATTGTAGTAGAGACTGAGAGCTGATCTAAATTGCTAGTAATTTCTGTCATGCTATCCACTGTTAAATGGTTTTTTTATGGGTGTACCAGGCTGGGGCGTCCTAATATGGTATTCTGTACATAATTGATCTACGATATCGATAACGAGTTTAAACAAACAGGTAAACAAGCATGTATGGTGCCGTGTAGTAGTCCTTTTAATACTATAAGTGAGAAAGCTTGTGAGGATGAGTGAATGAATGGATGGATGAATGGTTGCTACTCTTTCACGCAAAAATGGGTGGACGGATTTGAAAGAAACTTGGTACACAGATAGTCTACCACCTAGAACAGCACATGGGCTACCGTATAACTTGGTTTCACACAAGTGAAACCACGGGTAAAAATTAGGGATGAATATGTAAACGTGATGTAGAAAATACATTGAGGTAAGTGTGGATGTGTATAATAAATACTGATATAATGCATTAAAAGTATTGTGTGTGTTGATTGTTGTTGTTGTGTGTAGTGATTGGTTGTATAGCGTAAATAGAATTCTAATGTTGTACTTTGGCTTTAGTGTGTTGGTATACACGTACAAGAGTATAAAAAACATAAGAAAGAAACTTAAATCTATGTTAAATACAGGAAAGTTAACCGGGCATGCAATTTTCAGACGAAACATCAATGTTTTAGGTAGGCCGCGTTGTTGGGAGTTATTAAGAGTATTTAGTCATTTTCCTTGTTGCTTCAGGCCTTCAAAGTCGGATTCCTGTGTAATTCTCTTTGCCGGCGCTCCCTCTTCTTTTTTTATATAAACTTTGCCATGTGATGTCCAGTTATACGCATAGGCGTTTAGCTTTGCAAACTCTCTTGCTTGATAAAACAGCTTCCTGGCTTTAGTGGTAAGACTCTCAGAAATGAATACGGGACTATTGCCCGGCATTTTGATGTGTGAGCTGTTAAGTCTGTTGGTCTTGTGGTCGCGATTGTAGTTTTTAATATTAGTTAGAAGTTTATCCTTCATTATGGTAGACGTAAATTCGACCGTAATAGGCCCATCAGTTTGGGGCTTTCTGTTATTGGTAAGCCGATAGACATCTCTGAGCTCACCTGTTTGTATTTCGGTGCTCACAGCGGTTCCCAGATTTTTTACAATATCTATAAGGTGATCCTTAGACTCATTTGGTTGTTTTGGTACATTGCGAATTTCTAGGCTCGATGATTTTGAATTTCGTTCCATAATCTCAACTTTTTCCTCAAGATATCCTACATACTCCAAGGTGCTCCTCTTATCATTTTCCAAAAGGGTCAATTTAGTCATGAGATCGTCATATTTACCACTTAAAAACTCAACCGTTTTTATCAGTTCAGTATTTTGAACCTTTATTTGGTCTAAGTTGCATTGCATCACACCAAATCTCTCCTGTTGCTCCTTTCTTAAGGTATCAAGTGATGACATAATGTCTTCCCGGAGAGATTTCATCTCAATTGATTGTTCCGAATCATGTTTACGTTTTTGTCGTAAAGTGATTCTGTCCAGGGATTTTTCCGAAACTGGTGTTGTCAAATCGGGCTCAGAACTGTGGTGTAGTAGAGGTTCGCTGCTCGGTTTAGGTGGTGTACGCTTTATCATTTTGAAAAGATAAGACTATGCACCTGTGTTTTAATTAACAAGTGATTGACACGGTGACACACGTTGCTAGGTGTAATTTGTTAGGCGTTTGGAATTGTTAGTGGTCAGTGTAGAGGGCGGAGTCAGGTGGTAATGACTCACGCGCAGCCGACAGAGATGGGTAGCGTGCACACCACTGCTTTCTCGCTCGCCGCAGGACTCGATCTCTTGCAACAGTATGCGCGCCTAGTAGTTTGCGAGAATTAAACTTGATGATTTATTTAAATTTTTAAGTTAAAATTTAATTATTGATTTAATTAAATAGACTATTTGGGTAAACACGTCCGTGCGCAATGGCTGTCCGAGGGGAAGGGGAAAAAGCAATTAAACACCTATTAACTCATTTACGATTGTTTGATAATAGTTATTATACTAGGTTAATAATAACATATTTAAAAAGTATTAATAATATAGGTACCTGTAATTACAGGTACCTATTACACACGGACGGCTATTTAACAATGGCCCGGCCACACCCAGGAAGTTAAAAACCATGTAATGACTATTTTCATATTTTGTATTATCTTGGTTGGGCGAGATATGAAGATGTATTTAGCCACCCAGCGCGTACCCGACTACGGCGAAGCCAAAAGGAAGGGTAATGATTTTGGCAGCTATGTATGTATGGTCAAGGTAGAGCCGTGGTCGCACTTACTGTGTGTTTAATGGAGGTGTTCCGGGCACCCACATAATCATAGTAGGTATGTTACAGTAAGTGCGACCACGGCTCTACCTTGACCAGTTTTGTACCTATGAATTTCTGGATTTCTATTTGAATTATTTTCTTGTTTCGTCCTTTTTAGACCCCTTTTATTATTTACGTAGTCGGGTTATAGTTTTTTAACTTTATTTTTTAGATAATATTTTGCTAGATGTAGAACAGGATTTTTTTTTTCTTTACTCCTTCCTTGTAACAAGAAAGCAAATGATTTAGAATGACACAGATGTTCATTTGTTTAATCTTTGTGTCATCTTTATTCCACTTTTTATGGTCATCAGAGTAGTAGATATTGCAAGATTGAAAGTAAAATATTTTTAAGATAAGTAATATTGCGCCTGAAAGAATATTTGGAGCAATTTCTAAGTATGATAGCCAGTAAGGATGACAATCGGAGGTATGCAATTTATTAATATTCATTTTTATCTATTATTTGAGATACTTTTCTCAGCTGTCGGACGTAGGGTAATTTTCTATGGAAGTTGCAACTTCTCCTTTCGTGCGCTATCCGTAGCACGAAGCAAATATAAATTGCTTCGTGATCCGTAGCGAGTCGCGACGCGACTTTTATCTACTCATTCGCACCGATCGCCGCGTGGCGCACGAGAATGCAGACATCTCGCTCGCACTCTTTCGGCGTACGCTTGGCGTTACTTTTTACTGTCTCTTTCTAAGTTCGTAGAACAAAAATTGCTACAGAAAATACATCTATTGATATGCAAAATTAAATGAGTACTTCTTAAAATGTGCACATTTTGTAATTTGTTGTTAGGGATATGCAAAATGGTCTCCAAATAAAAATATCTGGTTTTTTTTAAACAATAATGTCGTAAAATACTTATCAAAAAGCAAAATGTTTTTATTTGGAGACTATTTTGCACATCTCTAACCACAAATTACAAAATGTGCATATTTTGAGTGCTCATTTTGAGAAGTGCCCATTTTAAGAAGTGCCCGCTTGAGAAGTGCACCTATTATGAAATGAACATTTTGCGACAAGTGCTTATTTTGAGAGGTGTACATTCTACATGATCAAACCCATCTTAGTGACCATCCTCTGAAACATTTGGGCAACTTTCGAATACGTTAGTTTGCATGTGGTTTGATAGATGACATTGATATCAATAATTCGATCGTAAGATCTCCAATTTCATATGAGATAAAATTTGTAACGATTTTCTATTGAGACAAATGAATAATGGTTTTGTGTAAATTACTATTAATTATCCAATCATGTAGTAAAGTTCCAATTATGAACTCAAAAATAGTACCGAAGAATAAACAGATTAATTTTAATTCGAACTATGTACTTAATACCTGTTAGTTACATTTTAGTAATTTTCATGATAAATATAAATACCTAAAAATCGGGGTTGCCCTAATGTTGACCCCTAGGCACGCCACTGGATGGAGACTAAATAGTGAAAGAAGAAACAGAGAATTGATTTAGTCATGCAACATCTAAAAGGGTTGTGATTTAGAGCCTATGCACACCACGTCTTTATAACGCGCCGTCGACGCGCATTTCTGTCATACTTCATACTTAAAAAACGTCATTGTGATTTTTTATGTATGGAGTTTGACGGAAACGTGCGTCAACAGCACGTTAAAAAGACGTGGTGTGCATAGGCTCTTATAGATTAGTGATGAGCAATCTGTAACGAAGTAATATGTTAAGTACCTAATCAACATTAAACTAAAAAAACATAAAAAATGAAATAAGATAACTTACTCATAAACATTATAGGGTTCTGCAAATCCATAACCTCGTTCAGTCTTAAAAATAATACAGTGATAGACCATTTTGTTACAACAAATAGATAAAGCTAATTGGCCAGTGGAATTAGGCCGAATTAAGAATGTGCCCTGAGGTTTCCCTGTAAGGAGCTTTTCTGCCTTTTCTCGGGTACAATTAACTTTCCAACTAATCATTTCTCTGTGAGCGTATAATTCTTCCAATTTATGTATATTGTCATCTTCTAATAAGTGCAAGTACTCATCCGTTTTTCCTCTTCCTTGTAGCCACCTGTAACAAACATGATAATTCAATCTAATTGTATTATAAAAATCACCTATGCATACATAACAGAATTTCAGTTGCTAATTTTTTTAAGTTGATATACATCACTTCTTTTGTGCTTTGGGGTAAGTACATAAATATTCGTCATTTAGCCAATAAATGGTGGCTAGTGCTGAACGGGCGCAAGGGTATTGCGGTATTCATCATCATTCAGGAGATAGATTGGGGCTTGTAGTATGTTGTTACAAGTGCAAAAGAAGATTTCACTGACCATGTTGATATGACTCATTTTCAGACAAATCTCTCTTGTCTAGACTAAGAACTAGATCCAAAAAACTATACCTATATCGAAAAAGTGTTTATGATGCCCCTAATATTTTTGAAAGACCTATTCAATGACACCCCACAGATAGAGTATGGGAATAAAAGAAATTATCCTCAATTCCAAAGGAAGGGGGATAACATACGAAATAAATATGTTAATTTATAGTTTTGTAAGCATTATAAAATAATTTTTAAAGAATGCCAAATTTCAGCTTTTCAGCACTTATAGTTTGTTAGTAACACTACTGTGATATACACACATATATGGCGAAAATTTAAGGGTTCCTAGTTTATCCATGGATTAGGGATCCATGGATAAACTAGGAACCCTTAAATTTTGTGTGATAACAGTACAAGCAGCATTGAGAAAATAATATTTGGAAACCGTGCCTCTAAACTCCCACCCAAAAAAAATGATTACAGACAGTGTAGTGTGTACGTTAACTTCTTATTGGTTCCATTAATTAAATCAGAAAACCCAAAAAGAACATATCATTTTCAATTCATAGGATAACAGACCATAAATCATAAAAATAATTTTTCTATTGTGAATATTTGATTGTTTTTAATAGAATATAGTTTTCCTGATTACATGACTTCATTTATTTATAAATAGGTATTATTTACAAAAAATATAAATATAATTTATACTAAGTACATACCAATAATACGATATGCACTCAGAAATAGCACAAAAAGGCATTTTTATGTTTTTTATTGTAGGTTTTCTAACAATGTGATCCTGAAACGCGACTGAAGAGCGTTAAGTCGGGGATGTTGAACTGTGCGATCGGTCGCAGACATGGCCCTTATGCAGGTTCCGCCCGCTCGTCTATCAACTAGTTTAGTCTGTATAATAACCTTGTTTTCCTTCCCACATTAATTAATTTGTATCCTATTAGTAGGCAGTAAAAATTTTGCATACATCATTGCTTGGGAATATTTATGAGGAATATTCATTGTAACTGTAACAACCATCTACTGACACATAAAAACTTGTGCAACCATTTTCCCTAAAATGATGAATAATCATAAACATCAACAACATATAATAACCACAACAAAATTATGTATTTAACAGTCCACAGCAGGGCCATATTTAAGAATAGGTTGCAGTCTAGGAGCCCCTTGCATGAAAATATTTTCATAAATAAAGAATTTTGCATATTTCTGAAAATAGACATAAATCTCAACTTTGTGTTGTTTTTAGGGTTCCGTACCCAAAGGGTTAAACGGGACCCTATTACTAAGACTCCACTGTCCGTCCGTCTGTCACCAGGCTGTATCTCGTGAACCGTGATAGTTAGACAGTTAAAATTTTCACAGATGATGTATTTCTGTTGCTGCTATAACAACAAATACTAAAAAACAGAATAAAATAAATATTTAAGGGAGCTCCCATACAACAAACGTGATTTTTTTGCCATTTTTACAGATAATGTACGGGACCCTTCGTGCGCGAGTCCGACTCGCACTTGGCCGTTTTTTTTATACAATTGTTACCTACATAAGAATGTTTATAATCATATTATTTACTATGAATTGAATTCGCGAATTTACGAATTTAAAGCCCCGGTATGTAATGCCAACACCACAAGTTAGCCTAGGGGTCTACAGATCTTAAATGCGAGGAGCTAGAGATAGAGCCACTCCACCGAGCCCTCACTCCATTGACTGTCTAAGTACTGGTAATAGAAGGTGGTAAGTAGGGGATTGAGTTGAATAAGAATATAGGGATTTTTTTCCAAAATATAGTGTAGTAAAAATACAATCAAACCGGTTATGGAGATGTGGTTAATGTGGTTATGCAATTTTGGCTGAAATAATTGCTTGTATATATTTTATCTGATGGGAATCCAGAATATGCTTGAGAATTGGACTGCTAATTTAATAGCTAACAGATCAACTTCCACTCGATCACTGTTAACTCACTCTTAACACAACTTGGAGTGATTAACACAATTAATACTAATGTGCAACAAAAATTGGTAGGATGATATTATCTATATCTATATTCTATATATGTATTATACATATAAAAATGAATCCCTATTTCCCTTGGTCACGGCATCACGCGTAAGCGGCTGGACCGATAACGTGTAATTTTTTTTTTGTTGTGTTCGTAATTGTCAAGAGAAGGTTCTTATGAAAGAAGATTTTGATATTTAAAAAAAAAAACTTTAAACTTAAAAATTATCTCATTTTATCCTTTTTCTTCATTTGTTTACAGCATAGGAGAAAATGTTTTTAACTTTTTGTTACTATTTTGATTTTGTTTCTGAAGGTAGGTAAGTAGTAAGTGCATTGCAACGCACGTAAAGCTAGTAAAATATAAAAATACTTACACTTTATAGCGGTCTTTTATTTTGTAGAGATCTGTAACATCTGACTTTAGTTTGGCTATTTCTCTTTCAAGAAGCAATTGAGCTGTAACTGTATTTCTCAATATATCATTCAATTCAGATTTGGCTTGCTTTAAGTTTTGAACTCTTGATATTAAATTTCTATTATTTTCTAATACAGGATTCTTTTCGTGTGGCTGTGCTTCTGTTTGCATCTTCTCTTGTAACTTTAAATGATCCTCACAGATTTTTACTGTTTCTCTAAACGCATCCAGGGCTTGCTTTTTCATATTAACTTCTTCCCTTAACCTTGTATATTTGTAAGAGCGAACTTCAAAGTCTTTTGTTTTCAATACATATTTTTTGTGAATTTCCTTAAATTTAGTTTCTAAGGTATCATCGCTCATATTTTCCCCACCTTCATTTTCGAGTTTTCTAGATAGGGGGTACATAAGCTTGATGTCGAGACTGCTATTGCAATGTGCCAGTGAGAACTCCATATAAAAACGAACAAGCTCCACCACTGACTTGAAATCAAATGGCTCACAAAATCCATAGCGCCCATCATGGTTATAGATTTTGATAAGTTTGTTCATACCCCCTTTTCTCACTGTCAGAGTATAACCACTATCTTTGTTAGATGCATTACGCACCAGGAAGGTGCCATCGCATGTGTCCCGCAGTTTCTCGGTAGCCTCATCACTGGAATTTACAACAAAACAAACATTTAATAATAGGATGAGAAAATTTCTGAAACTGAAAATGTAAGAAGTGGTTTTTATATCCATACAAACTAATCCATAAAAATGATAAACATGAATTTTCTTGTTAGACAAGTACTTAAAATGTTCTTAATTGACCCATTAATTAAAGTTGTCACAATATTTCACAACATGTAATATTTTTCAAAAAATCTTGTCTGGATAGTTTAGACTAAGAAATTAATGATGAAAGACTGTGTAAGTTTTGAAACATTCCTTCATCACAGATTTCTGGTCTACCACCAGTCATTTCATCATTTTTCTAAATAGATATACCAAGTAAAAATAAAGTTATCTCAAACTTTGGAAGTACTTAATTACTGATGAAGATATGCTCAGAAGGAAGTTCAACAAACAAAGTGTGTGGAAGTTAAGTCAATCAAAGTTATCTGTAAAGTAAACCCTAGCTGGATGACTCTGACCTAATGAAATCAATTGCAAATTTCGTACTTTTTTTTACTAACCAGTTAAATATACATATATTCATGTGCGACGCGATAAACAAATGCAAGCAGTATTAAAATAAACTCACCGAGTGATATCACCCCAATACCATTCGGCATTCTCCAAACTCTCTTCGGCTGACTGCTGAGGGGCGCCTATTTCAACCATTATTTCATCATTGGCACTCAAAGATCATGCATAGTGAGATTTTCACTTTGTTCATCAGTAATTGTGATACATTGAACACACGCTACCACATCTGCCGACGATATTCGGAGCGGCTAGATCACAAACTTCCGCATTCGAGGTTACGTAGAAAATAACCAATTAGTTCACTTTTAAAACATTTCATACAATAATTAACACCATTTTATTAAGTTTCTATGTACACAATCACTCAAAACACGGCAAATCTTGAGCTACACTCTGAGAAAGAGGTATCTAGATCACAAAGGAAATGGGCAAGAGTGTGATGATTGTTGCTATGGCACAAATCCTTCCCTAAATCTTTAAATGGGAGTTCGCTCATACGGATATCATTTCGAAATCCCAGAAAAAGGATAACAGAATTCCATGTTTTAAACAATTTCTCAAATATACTTTGTCCAGTTCTTTCTAAAAGTCAAACACTAGCACCAAACCCGTCCGCCATCTATCTAATCGCCATAGAATTGTAAAAAAAAAAGAAGAAAAGATCAAAAAGATGCAATATAAAGTGATGGGCGTTGAAGCCCATCTTTACATACGAATCGATTGCATAATACAGGCAGAGAGTAATCGATTACTATTTTTTAAAAGGATTCAGATAATTATTGAAAAAAAACCTCATTAAATAGAATAAGGATTTTATTTCTGCAAAAGACTTTATATGTTTCATTTTTAAGTGACACCATGTCACTTAAAAATGCAGTTAAAATTACATACTGATTTTAAAGACCTCTTTTCTTCTCCACGCACGCACGGAGTCTTAGAGCATAATATTATCTAACTCACTATATATTTCGTAAATTAATTGGAGCCCAGGGGGAAAAATGTTCAGAACATTTAGGATAATAATCACCAATATAAGTTTCTGTCAATTTTGGGTTTTAAATGCACATTCTCCTTCTGATTTAAGTTTTGTGCATAGAGAAAACTTGTAAACCTTGTTTCGAGGGGAAAAGAGGACGAATGGGGACGCAAAGCTTATATTAAATCGGGCCCTGGCGTCAACCCCATCAGCGTCCTGAAGGCGCTGTTATATTGGACGCGGAGGGCTTCGTAATGCTCTTTGGGTGTAATTCACCCACAGGTTGCACGTATAAAATGAGGTGCAATAAGCTCTAAAAGGTGTCTTCTTGACTGACATGGAGCAACGTGCCAACCTGCGGGCTATCATATTAGCTGTAACTGACAGAGCTCTCCGCTCCCTCTCGATGTCAGCACCGTCTGTAAGACCCATTCTAATTAAATGACCTTGGTATTTGAAATGGTCCAATTTCATTAAAGAAACCCCATACAGTCTTATGGTGGAACTGTTGTAGAGCGTTTAAAACCGGCCTCAAAGACCCTTCACTGACATTTCGTTATAATTGACTGTATTTTACCCCGGTCAATCACAAGCGCGCAAACATTCGTACGTTGTACGAATGTTTGCACGTCGACAGGGCCGGGTAGGGTAGGCAGGGCCGTTGACATTCATTCAGCAAATTCAGTGCAAATTCAGTGGATATGGGGATTGATGTGCATGGATATGTGGATGGGGGTGCATGAAAAGAGCCTCCACGAGTGATGATTCTTAAGTACGTCCGGCGCACCTTGCTGACTGGCTGATCTTTTCACCACGGCATGAACTATTCTCGTATAGCTCGTGCCGACACAACAGAGGAAGAAGAAGTGGATATGTAATTGGGTTCGCAAACTCAATACGCGACCCCATTAGCGCTTCCTCCTACACTTGTTTACAAATGTCTCTGTCTTGCTTGCGATTTTGTGAACCATGGACAGTGGAGATGATTTTATTGGTGCGGTTGGACTGTTTTAGTACGCGTAAAATATGTTTGCCTCTCTGAAACCAGGCTTTGGGCGTTCTGGGGGCTTACCATGACGTCTTATGAAAACGTTCAAATGCCAGCCAGTCAATATCCGTTCAAAAGCAGGCCTGCTTCTGAATCGCTAAAAATCGTACCATGACAGTACTAAAGGTGAACGACTATTGAACCAAGTTGAACGGATAAGCTTGTTCATGGTACGAAAAGTCTATACAAAAAAAAAGGTAAAAGGATTTCGTAAACTTCAACGTAGCAGGCCTGCTCTAACGATATCATAGTACAAAAAAGCAGGGCAGTTCAACTTCCAGGCAACTTCTGCCCTGCTTTAAGACGTCATAGTAAGCCCTCTGTTCCTCATTTCAGAGGAAACTTTAACTTACTTTCTTACGTGAAAAAACTCTCTAAGGAAAGAACAAGTTATTGAAACATATTTAATCGCCTTTTTAATTTTATCAAATCAAATAAATCATTATAGCATACATAAGTACGCTACAAAGTAGACGCCACGAACTCTGAAAATGACGAACCGACCATTACCTTCGCAATCGTGTGAGACTACGCGAAGGTTCGATGTGGTTCGAGGTTCACGCGCTTTGATGTGCTTTAAAAAACCGACACAGCTTGGAAAACCGCGAATGTAGCGAAAACTTCGCATAATCATTTGTAAATGTCGTCCCACACTTGTGGGTTCGTGTATTCGCACGAATGTGTGACCGGCATTAGACCGTGATCTAAAAATCAAAAATGAGCACCATTAAAAATTATTGTTTATGACATCACTATCTGTAATGTTGTCATAAGAAAAAATCCCGACTGGTAAACATTTATAATCTATATCCATCCATTTCACACAAAGAACGAGATAACAAACGAAAAGATTCTGAATAGGGAGGCTGATTGTATTATGATGACTTTAAATGATTATAACTTTATGACTGTATCGGTGCATTTATTTAATTATTATTTTACAATAAAGTAGACATTATATGTAAAGTGATGGGTTCCTGTAACAAACATATTTTAAAGATAAAAACTTCGAGCTATTTGTTTTATATCAAAACTGAAAAATATGTACTATTAAATAATGAAATAAATATTCTGTAAGCATTTCATTCTGGGAGTTATAAGCAACGATCCAACTGGATCCAAAACCACGACTTAGGCTTAAAACGCACTAGCGACCAGCCGCATGCGGCGCGGCGTGCCGCTTGCAGCTGGCCGCAATATATACGGTCAGCCGTAACGGCACGCCGTATTCCGGCTAACCGTATCGACTCGGTTCTATTGCGGTCCGCCGCAAACGTCAGTGCTTCTAGAAATATTGCACAAGATAGACGTCGAAGAACTAGCTGCAGTTATTTATTTATACTATCGTAGAAAATGTCTTCGAAAAAGTGAGAAGGAATCGAATTTAAACACTTCCAAGTCCCCGGCTGTACAGTGTCTAGCGACTTGCGGCTAACCGCGCCGAGTGCGTGTAGGGTATGCGGCGCGCCGTATCATTCAACCGTCGCGGCTCGCCGCAGCCCCAGAACAACCGGAGCGGTTGACGGCTGGCCGCAAGTCAGTGCGTCATCTCAACGCACTGATTTCCGGCCAGCCGTCGTGCGCCAGTGCGTTGAGATCATGCGGTTTCATGTAAAAATGGATGTGCGGCCAACCGCAAGCGAGTTTTCAAGTGCGTTTTAAGCTTTAAACTCAAACTTTTTATTGCTCATAGATGTAACATATTTTTTGTGGACCCAACGATTTTGTAAAATGAAAGATTATAATAATTTTATGTCTGGCAATATTTAATTGACGGGTGGCGTACAAGCAGGGTTGCCAACCGTACGAGGTTCCTCGTACAAATACGAGATTTGTGGTCTTCCGTACGAGGTACGAGGACACTATCAACCTCGTACAATTATGTACGAGATTTTGATAATATGGCCATACGAACATTTTGCATCACCATTAGATAAATAGTAAAAACTAGTGCTATCTATCAGAACTTGTAGGAACTTCTTACACCAAAAATTTCATTGCCGTATTTACGCGATGATTATCTATGGTAGCTATCCCGTCAACCGGAAATCCCCTGCCTAGTAAAACATTTCGTTCTTCGCAAGTCGTCTCTGTCACACGCGGACATTTCTTCTTTCTCTGTTCCTTAGGTGTTCCATTCGTTGCATGCTGGCCGTGTTTTTTGCACTAGGTACGTTAGTACGTGTAGCTACATGAAGTTATTGTAAAAAAGAAGATTTTTATTGTTAAATACCTGGTCTTTTCGTTGTTTCGTCAATTGTTCAGTGGTGTAATAGAAGTATCGTTATAAGTGATAATGACGAAAACAATGACTGTTTTTTTTTGTGATTTTACTTGAGTAACAATAAAAAAAAATTGAAATACAACACAAACTGAAGTTTTAGTTAGTAGGAAAGTTGCAATAGTTTATTCCTTTGAGTAAAAAATCCTAAATCCAGTAGTTCAATGTACCTTTATTTTGTTTTTAGCACGTTTTCGATGCATCATAAATGTACGAGGTTTGAAAGTCAAAATACGAGATTTTTTGCTGCATTTGTACGAGGGAATTTTGTTTACGGTTGGCAACCCTGCGTACAAGTCCGTGCTGTCCGTACGTCCATCTGTCTAATCAAAAATGTTTTTTATTTTAATTTGTCCTTTGAGTACGTTGTGAAAATAGTAAATTATCAGTTTAATAATGTACTGAACAGTTGTATTAAAATTTCAGAGTTATGAAATAACAGCTAACATCTAAGTTTCGGTGTTTTACAGAAATGTTATTTTTCTGTAGTCTTATCCGATTCTCAAAATGTGTATCAAAACTGGAACTATACTGTTTTGCTCATTTTTTATATTTGCATCGTCCACGCATATAAAGGGAGAATTTTCCACAGATGAATTTTTCAAATTCTTAGTGAAATTCGGGTTCCAGAAAACAGATATTCATTTCCAAAAAGAAACATATGGCTATATTTTTGGGAACATAACAGCGAATTTTCAATTTAAATATCCTATAACATTCGCCGTGTTAGACAGACTCCACTTTTTACACTATTACAAGAGTCGTGATATTGCTGATAAAGAGCAAGCATGCCAGGTTATGTTTCAAAATTTAAATGGAACAGCATATCATCCGAAATGTAATGCTTATGGTCAAGATCTGTTTAGAAGAATTCCATGTCCAAAAGATGGTTTATGCATTGATGAGGACACACCATGGAATGTGATAAAGAAGAACCAGTTTACTTATGTCATCCAAAACTCTGGACAACCAAGGTAAATATTATAGCAGTCTAGTCTAGAAATATCAATCTTTTATTAATACATGGTCGATTTTCCTGTTTAGACAATTACACAATACATAATATAATAAAATAATGTGATTACATGCTGTATTGATGTTTTCCTGTTGCATACAAAAAAAAATGTTATAGTTTTATTAATGACTTCTCAAGGTTCTGTGCATTGGAGATAAATAAAGCAAAACATCCTTATTTTTACTGTGAGTTTAGGTGTAGGATAGATTGTCATCTTACAGCCACAAATTCTCAAGTAACAAAATTGTAAAATGAAATTACAGTCCTCCCAGTAATACATGTTTTTCTGATATATTGCACTTGCACAATTTTGAATAAATTGGTTTAACCCTTTGTCTGCCACCTCAAAAAAACAAAAGCGTGCTCTCGGCGCCAAGCTACGATTTCTTCCTTCCTTCCTTTACGTCTGTCATGTAGTCGTGACCCTGGTGTGCTGGACACATTTTGCTATGTCATGTATACATGACTGTGGCGGTCAAAAGTACACATGCACAGTAAAACTTGCTAGTGGATTTCGTGCTTTATGTCCAACAGTTGTATTTACATATTCATATTTAGGTTTAAAAACTCTCAGAAAGTTTTTAACCAACTTTGAAAAGGAGTATAGTACAAAAAAACTAAAATATATTGAAAAAGTCTTTGTATTTCAATATCTGAACACAATCACATGTAAAATAACTAAATTGACAGACTATAGATTGCTAACATTACCATATTTTTCTTTCAAACAGGTTTTGGTATGTATCAATGGTGTCATGTTACCTAGATGAGGTATCATGTACGTGGCACCACTACACTGGAGCCCCATCAAAGGACAACAAAACCCTGACTAAGATCCCACAGACTATACAATATGATTTCTGGCTGGTGAATGGAAGTCCAAACTTATCATTGTATAACACATTACTGTATCAATTTTCATTTGACAGACAGAATACCCTTGAGTTGTATCTTGTATTCTGGTTATGCTATATTATTTTATTGCCAGTTCAGATTTATGCTGTCAGGTGAGATAAAAACATTTTATTAATAATTAAGTATGTTAAATTTATTTGTTTTCATCATACTCAAGTATGTAATATTAATTAATATGTTTTCAGTGATTTTCACTCCAAACCTTTTAAATCAATAGAGTAAGCAGTGTTTTATGTATTACGGTGGTTTTCTTGTGTTACCAAAAGCAACATCTACATATAGAGCTTACTCAATTCATAAGTTTTTCATCTTTTATAATATTATCTATGTTTATCAATACTTATTCATGTTATTGCTAAGTTGTACCATTTTCAATTGCATAATTGCTTTGAATTTTAACACAAAAAATTATAGTAAACAATGAATTTTATTTCAGAACACAAAAGCACCCAGTGACAAAGTTATTTACATTCAGCCTTGTTCTTGAGTTTATTGCTCTGTGCTTCAATGTGCTACATACTGTGAAGTTTGCTGTGGATGGTGTAGGGTTTGCTGGGTTGGCTGCTGCTGGGGATGTTTTAGATATTATGAGCAGAGTGAGTATGAATTTTTTCCATCTTTTTTTTAAACAGCCTGGCCATTTTCCACCTTTTAATGTTTGTTTTAGTCCATGGTATAGTAATGTATTAAAGTGTTTACTTAATATGTAATTAATCAATCAGTGCTATTATTAACAGAATAGAGCAATATCAGCTTTATATTAGTTCCTCCCCATTCAGTCTATCTTTGCCTATATGAAAAATTCCATAGAATTTTCCTTATATTATGATCAATTATCATTATGTCAAGTTATTACAGTACACTGCTCGGCACTCCGCCTTCAGCCTACCCCAACTAGTCGCGTTTTATTCGCCCTTTAAATGATTCACCACTCGAAAGGGTTTTCTGGTTAGGTACATCTGATTGGTCTACCTACTTTATAACGTGAATCTTTTTAAAGACTTGTTTGCTCCAACTGAAATGGCCACTAGTTCTTTATCAGACATGACCAGCCCACTGCCACTTAACTTGCTGGCTCTGCCAGCTTCTTGTTATTGTTATCTCTTATCTCCCATCCCTTCTTTCGATGCAAATAATAATATAGCCTGTAGCTTAACGCCATTTTCCACATTGGGATTTTTTATATACACACTAGCGACCCGCCCCGGCTACGCCCGGGTGCAATGTATTATACATATAAATCTTACTCTTGAATCACTCTATCTATTAAAAAAATCCGTTGTGTAGTTTTAAAGATCTAAGCATACATAGGGACAGACAGTGGGAAGCGACTTTGTTTTATACTATGTCGTGATAATAATGTATGCCCCTCTTTTTTCTCCCATTCATGCATTTTTAATAACAGTAATGTCCTAAATATCTATTGTTACTACTATACTGAAACTATAATGAAAATGTTTTTTTTTCAGACACTTTTTATGTTGCTCCTACTTTTGTTAGCAAAAGGATGGGCAGTGACTAGGTTGGAGCTGACTTACAAACCACTGGTATTCGGAGTTTGGCTTGCTTATGGAATCGTCCATATTTTACTCTATGTTTGGAATACGGTGAGAATCATAATTATTTTTAGTTTTCACGCCATTGTACCTACACGAAAATATTAAAGATGTTAAATTGAAGGTCAAGTAGCGTAAAGGACAATTTCAATGCGCATAATACGTGTTATATTAACCATTGGTATTAATTTAATCGGAAACCTTTTTCAACAAACTGTGTATACATATACCTTTTAAAATATATAATATTTTTGATTGTAGACTGAAGTAGACATCATAGAAGAGATAGACGAATACCAAACATGGCCTGGCTGGTTGATCCTCGCTTTGCGCGTAGCGATAATGACTTGGTTTGTGCTCGAACTCCGATACACGATGATGTACGAACACAACATGCCAAAACTTAACTTTTTACTACACTTCGGCGCATCAAGCCTCGTCTGGTTCGTGTACTTGCCGATAATAGCGCTTATTGCGCTACAGATCAGCCCTCTGTGGAGGTTCAAGTTTTTATTAGGTAAGTGTTACACTTTCTCATTATGTAACGCGCAAGCGACATTGCGCAACTTTTTGTTATTTATAATTATTGTCAGTTACATTCACTTAGTCACGGTAAATTTTGGTAGCTATTATAAAGTAGATTACTTTAATAATTGTCATAAATTATGTTTTGAGATTTTTAATTTAGAGGCAGTAATTTCTTTAGTATAATCGTTCAATTAATCGGAAGAATCATAGAAAGAAATGTATCTCACAATTCACACTGTCTCATATTATAAATTCAAAAGTTTTGAGTTATTAAATCATGCCATAATAGCTGAATGGATTTATATACAAGGTTAGTCGGAAAGGGGGTACTAATCCGAAGCCCACTTATAGTATCGCTGATGACTGTTTGAAAGCAAGTGTTAAAATTTCAAAATTCGATATATTTTTTTTCCAAAAAAAATTATTTTTATTTTAGTTTTTTCAAAAATTCTTCATCACTGCTTTAGTTACAAATTCAGAAAATGATGCTTCTAATTCATGACCCCAAATATGACCTAAAATGTAAACACAGCTGATCATAACTGGGGATAGACAGATTTTAGAGTTTTTTTTAGAGATTTTTGAACAGCTGTTTCTCTTAAACTATTGAGTTTTGGGAAAAGTTGTAGAACAAAAGTTATTCATTATTATGTGTACTTTAACACCCTTTCGGATTAGTACCCCCTTTCTGACTAACCTTGTATAATTTGATGCAGAGGGAGAATGAATCCTGAATTAAAATATCCCAGAAAAGAAAAAAAGACTTCAGTAATTGTGGTCCTGTGCTAGTATTTTAGTGGCTCTCGTAAAAATTGTTATGGCTATTAGAGTTCACTGAATAATATCCGTTCGTCACGCAGCAGCAATTATCTCTAACAGCCGTGTTTGCGAAACATGCAGGACCGTATTTAAAACATAGGCTCGTAGCCAGCAGGCTAGAGAAAGGCACCACAAAAAAAAAAAAACATTGGAAATACAGATTTCTGCATATTTATAAAAATGATGATGTATCATCAATTTGCGAATTGATGATTTACTATACTATTTTACTAATTGAACTTCCCCCGAGGTAAGAATGTTACTACCTAGGGGTCTACAGATCCTACATGCGGCCCTGGAAACATGTTAGTGTAAACTCATTAAGTTATCAGAAATCGGATTAACTAAACGCGTGCATACTAGCTTAGTCCCACACCAGGCACACTACGCTGTATTCGTATTCGGCATATGGTATACAAAGACTTTTTACTTGAAGCTAGTTGATCAATTGACCAAAGCTTGTAGTTTGCAGACATTGCAAATTATTTTTTATGCTACAATTTTATTGTATTGTCATCAGTCTATTAGGATAACAGTTACTATAAAAAATTGACTTGCAAGTTTTGTAGCAGACAACAAAGCAAGCTAAAGCTATTTATAAAATTGGCAATAATGCATCCAATTTTCTAACGTGACCCTGAAGCTAAACGCAAAGCGCAAACCTCTACGTTAGTCATAAGTTGATCGTTTCGGTTTACGCTTAGCTTGCGTCAGATCAGTCAGATGGAAAGACAGATTACACATTATACATAACAAGTATGTTGTTTAATCTTTGATATGAAAATTTTCTTGTTCACTTCATTAGTACGTGATAGCGCGGCTCCCTTGTTAATTTGATCTTTCTTGTTCCGGAATTCTGAGTTAATTCCGAATGTGGAATAGCCCGGGTAAATGACGAAAGACTTACCCTTAGTATAAAAAATTATGGCTCCGACCTAATTATGTTATAGGCGACCTGTAGGTGTACCGTGGTACACCTCTGCCTAGCCTTTCGAATGATAAAGTCGTGAACGATTTGGTATTCGTTCAGTCTGTTACTATAGACTAAGTATGTTTTCTTTTTTCAGGTATCACATATTCAGCGGACTGTCTCGCGTTTTGTGTGATGGCGCACTTGCTATGGCCGACGCGTTCAGAACAGTACTTATTACTAGCGCCCTCTGATTATACAGGTATGAATTGGTTACTAAAACATAACTTTAAACTTGTTTTCTGAAACTACCTAACGCTAAATCATTGCTATAATATCATCAATTGAAGAGTATTTATTAGTGATGTTCCGACTAGTCGGTAAAGCTGACTATCCGGCTACTTCCGTAGTCGGCGACTATTCGGCAAAGAGCGCCGACTATCCGGCTTCTTACTATGTATGTATTTCTCAACAAAATGTATATAGGAGGAACTACATATTGGTCAAAAATATCCATACACGGGACTTTCTTTTTGACATGATTAAATTGTAATTGAGCTCTTTCACTTTAATGACCAATAACAGTAATGCCTTATTTTTTTTAAACAAAAACATTGCTTTGACCCTTGCAAAAGCAGAAATCAAGAAACAATGCGAAGAAAACAAAACGTTCCAACAGGCGCAGGTGGCGGTTGCGACTTGCGCGCGAATAAGCTGTTAACGAATCGTCACGGAATTCCCGAATACCCTCGAAACCGTGATCGGCTTGGCCGACTAATCGGCCGATTAGTCGGCCTCTTTACAACCGACTAATCGGCTAGTCGGCCAAAGTCATAGTCGGCACATCACTAGTATTTATATTTGCTATCGATACGCTAAGAAGAGAAGAAGACCAAGCAATCTAGTAATTGCTAAAATATAAAACAACAAACAAAGGAATAACAATAATAAAAACTAAGGTGCTCTAGATACAGGCTTAAGGTCATGGCACAGTAGACCGGCACAGCAACTGCAAAGCTGTAGCACGGCGTCGCCGCGAATTTAGGCTACGGCTAGCCGCCAGTGTGCTAACTACGCGCAAGCTTGCTGTCACCGCGAACACAATTGTTATATGGCATTTGTGATTGAACACGCCTAGGACTTGCATTCGCTGGCGACTTGGAGTCGGCGTGCCGTAAGCACGCAGTCGGCACACCGTAAACAAGCAGTCGGCGCGCTGTAAGCACGCGGTCCGCTCGCTTGCAGCGCGCTGTCTGCGACTCGAGTTGTATGGTAGCGGCAACCGCGCTGACTGCCCGCCGTTGGCTTTTTCATATTGACACTATGAATATTATACGACACACGATTTAATGCTCTAATTTGAATGACAAGTTAATTGCTTGGTTGGTACGGTGCCGTTGCGGTGCCGGTATAGTGTGCCATGACCTTTAGCCAACTTTGGGACTAACCGTTAGTCCAAAAGTAGGCTGCTAGTCACTAACGACAACCTTGTAGTATTGGTTAATTTTATAAGAAATAAATAATTTTGACATTTATTTTCGAGACTGCAAAATCAGAATAATTAATTAATTCCTAAAATATTTTGTACTAGCGACTCACCCCGGCGTCGCTCGGGTACATTTTATAGCTTAAAACCTTCTGGAAGAAATTACCTAAATTAAGATGAAAACCGCATCAAAATCCGTTGTGTAGTTTAAAAGATCTAAGCGTAGGTACAGACGGCGGGAAGCGACTTTATTTTATACTATGTAGAGATAATCTGCGCCTAGAGAACTTCATTTCGTCTATTACTGTCACATTAGGTGTAGGCCGGTCTTTCTCAAAGTGGGCGATAACGCCCCCTTGTGGGCGATAGACTGGCAGGGGAGCAGTAAAGGGCGGTAAAAGTAATGATTGCAATAGGGTATTTGACTGAAAAAATCTAATTAGTCCGTCAGTTAGGTTATCAAAAAATATTTGACCCGTATTTTTTCTTTTGTTACGTAAATCAAAAATGAAGAAGATACGACACTTAAAATTAGCAAAACGTCACAAGCAAGTACAATTTTTACTTGCTTCTGACGTCACAAGCCCCCACTCTCGAGTTTTGATGCGTTTTATCTTTCCAAATATTCATACATTTAACAAAACAAAAAATACGTGTCCATTATTTTACAAAAGTCTAACTGGCGGACTAATTAGATTTGTAATTTATTGATGCTGTCAACATGCCTATTGTGATAAGTAAGATGTGGTAAAGTTAAAAATTTTAGGGGGTGCTAGAATATTATTGATTCTCAAAGTGGGCGGTAGACTAAATAAGTTTAAGAACCTCTGGTGTAGGCGATTGATTATTGCTGTCTTTGTTCTGTATTAACATATCAAAGGTTAATAACAGATTAGGTTGACTCATGTGTTTGTACAGAATAATTGTAACAATCATATTATCATCATTTCTGGTAGACTTGTTTAAAGGCCGCTGCCCACGTTCCGCGTTGCGATAACACGTAGCAGTGAGAAGCATATCATTGGCGGTCTGCTATTCACACATTTACGCAATCAATGAAACTAAAACAAATTACTTTAGGATTATACTTTAATCAATGATTGAGATTCATAATATTTAGTAAAGAAACTAAATAGACCTACTCATACATTATACAATACATCCATACGATGTGTGCTTATCACTACATAGTATAAAACAAAGTCGCTTCCCGTTGTCTGTCCCTAATGTATGCTTAGATCTTTAAAAGTGCCTATGCAACGGATTTCGATGCGGTTTTTTTTAATAAATAAGAGTGATTCAAGAGGAAGGTTTTAAGCTATAAAACGTACACGTGCGAAGCCGGGGCGGGTCGCTAGTATAATAATATAAGTTAATTTGCCTAGCTTGAATGATGGTTAAAGTCGTCCTGGTAATATGACTACGAATATTCATTAAAGCAGTCTATTAGGAGGGCTATGTTAGCAATCTACATTTACAGCCTGACAGGCTTATGTATATGTTACCGGCAATGTGTATAATGCAGGTATTCTATACAATGCCTAGGCAATGTATAGAATGCCTGGAGCCTCCAGGCAATGTATGAAATATTATTGTCCATTACATACTTTGCCTAGGTAATGTATACATTTCCTAGGGATTGTATAGAATACCTGCTGGTCCACCGGCAATGTGTGAAGTAAATAGATTTGGTCATTAATTTGGGGCACCCCGACATGGATAGGTTTGGTTCGAAGGGAATGACGTCATTCCCTTCGTGTTAGGTTACTTTAAACCCTGCAGACAGAGATAGGGTCGACTCTCGATGTTTAAGTGAACGGGCATGACCGCTGACTGACATCCGTGGAGCACAAAGGTTCCAGACGAAAACCAGCGTCAAGTACTTAAGTGCTTGACATTAAGCTGATCTGGACACCTTTTTGGTCCAGCCGTGAGACACATACCCAAGACTTTTTTATTTGTATCACTTTTTTGCCTGTTGTGTCTCTTTGTGCTGTGTCCAAATAAATGATTCTTTATCTTTATCTCCTTTGGAAACCCAAACAACCTTACAAATATCTTCTTAAGTTTTTCATTTATTTTTAATGTGCCTCGCGTGGAGTTTACTGCCTGTTCGCACGTCTTCCCCTTCGCCGCTCTCGTCTTTTTCACACATTACCGCCTGCGCATTCGGTATTGTATAGAATGCTTAGGCAAAGTATAAAATAAGTAATATTTCATACACTACCTTAACGTTTTAGGCATTCTATACATTGCCTAGGCATTGTATAGAATACCGGATTACACAGTTTGCCGGTAACATATATAATTTACAAACCTGTAATTTTCCCAGTACAAAGTAAAGGCCTCCTCGTATACAGAGGAAGAACGAGCATTGATCAACATGCTTGCTCCCTGCGTGCTGGCGATTTCAGACCATTAAGTTTAGATTTCCTCTCATTTTTTTCCTTTCCCAGAAGTCAGTGGTATCTTAGATTAGCCAAGGATATGACATTAAAGTTTCATTAGGACAAGCCAGGTTTTAAACCTACTATCTTGTGCTTATGAAACAGTTTGTAACATCCCAGCAACCATGACTACCAACGCTAATGTATAGATGTATTATAACCTAAAATAAGGTTGGATTGTTGTAACAGCGCGCGATTTTTTATTCATTTGCCATGCACAGAATATCATCAATACCAAATTTAACTGCCATTCTCTTAACTGGATCCAATTGATTTATTGCCGGAGAAATAATCAAATAAAGTATATTATTATGTATCATAAAACTAATCTATATCTGAAGGCGTTACATACAGTCCCAACATTGTTTCGATTATTATCACTTTTTGGGCACTTAATATAATGATTTTATCTTTGTATTTATCAGAACACTTCATCTATCACTGAACATCATGATATAATGGAAATGAGCACATGTCTGAAAACGTACCTATATTAAAATAAAACTATCATGTTTTTTTTCACAACTAACAGTTAATTCATGTTTAAATCAACGCGCGCCTTTTTATAAGAGTTTTTGTACCCTTTTCTTCCAACTCATCATAAGCTTTGTGGGTTTTCTCTGGGGTCGGCTTCCATACTTACTAGATTGGCCTGAAAACCACTTTACGCTAAGAGATTAACGTTTATACTTTGCAACATTACTAGGGGATACGTGTTTACAAAATCCTTGGATAGTCTATTAAAAACTATATTTATATAATTTCCAGCTGGTATCGAAGAACTAGATGAATTCAACGAATCCCCTCATGTAGTACACAGTGACACTGTCGCACTCACCACTGCCGAAAGCATTAACGTTGATGACGAAGAGATTATATTCACCAGAGCGACGCACAAAAATGGCACGGCGTTCTCATAGCAATGCGAACAGGTAACTTAAGAGGACATCGTCAAAAACGTTCAGGGGCTCACACCTGAACGAATGAAATTATGAATTTAACACGATCTTAGTATATTGACTACTATTGGTCTGATTGATTAACGATTTGTCTCCAATATCGATGTAGTAAAAGTCATGTTGATTGTGTCGATTTAATATTGTTATTTGTAATATTTATTATGAAAATACCAGAATTGACGAATGTTATGTTGATCAATTGGGATGTATGAGTTGTGTGATAGAAAATTCGAATATAATGGCTAATATGTTTAGTCTATAGAACATTTTAATATAATGTATTCTGCTGTGTGATATTCAAGTACATACAATGATATTCTTTATTAAAGAAAATCGTTGAGAGCACAAAATTAATTGAATTTAATTAAGAAATAGTTCCGGTCTCAAAGCGGTCGTATTCAAGTGTCAATTACCAAAATTATTTTCTATTCAAGATGATATGACACTACCGGGGGTTACTCCCGAAGTCTTAAAAGGCTGATCAACGCATAATTTAAGCGCTTGTTACACTTGGCTGAATTTAGTCGTCTTAATTCAGTCGATACTGAATTTAGTCAAGTATAATCGCAATTAGCAAGCTAGCATCCTAAATTCAGAAACAAAATTAGCTTGCTAATTGCGATTATACTTGACTAAATTCAGTATCGACTGAATTAAGACGACTAAATTCAGCCAATTGTAATATGCGCTTTAACTCTAATCAGCTGTCAAATCTCATGTCAAGGGATGTTATTGATGGTTAGTAATTTGGTGGACCAATCACATTCGTTGACTGGATTAAATTGATCAGCCACTCTGAAACCGGGGGTAAATATCCAAATGTACTATGTGCCAACGATTGAACGAACTTTATGTAATACGAAGAAATTATTGCAGATACCTATAATATAAGAGTATTCGTAATCATTGTGTCTTTGTGAAAAATGTCTGAATTTACCAAAATATATTTAAGAAAATGGATGTTAAAAAGTGATGTTAAAGTTGAATGGAGTCTTTCTTATTGTATGCATTATTTTATATAGTTCTGATGCACTCTTGCACGGTTTCATGTTCGATTACTTCTGGTACTTATTTACTGGTTACTTAAATTGTTGGTGGTATAAATCGCATTAAACATAAAATAGTATCAATCTTTGTAACCGGGTACGTTATTCCTAAGATTACAGTTGCGTTATGTATTTGGTATGAAACAATAATGCGACAAAAAATAATATTTATGTTAATAATGTCATTAACATACAAAAACAGAACGTACAAAAACAAATTCTTTGAAAACACTGACTCTTCTTTGATTAAGTTTTATGTATTATTTTAGAATGAAATCGAATAGGCTTCGGGTTGATGCAAAAGGTTCGCTACTAAAATCGAAATCTTATGAAGAAAATACTGATACATTTTGTATACAAATAGATACTTGATTATAAAAAAAATAGTTTCGTGATGTACAGTGACTTAGAAATGTTAAAGTACAATTAGATCTCAAGTTGATGTTATCATTGTGATTTTTATGAAAGAACGGCAGCTGAATTATATTTTTGTCGATGTCTAAAATAATTTGCTTTTCGTGTAATCTGTGTTTATCTGTCTAACTGTTGTGTATAAGATTATTTAAATTGTCGCCAAAATTAACTAAATTTAACTTAAAACAAACACATAAAAAATATTAGGCAAGAAATGGTTACTATTGCATTCTTTTAGCGATCGTTCAAATATAAATAAATTATAGCAGAGCATGCTCTATAAAAATAATATAAACTTTTTGAATAATTAGATTCAATGGTAATTTTTGTTATGGGAGCAAAATTACAAGTAGTCTCGCTACATTTTTCAATATTCACTTTTAAGGATAAATTAATTCTTCGAATAATTTATGTTAGGCATGCTCTATTCTCTATTTAATAAAATATTGTTTCTAAAGTAAAGTCGTGTCAATGTAGCATAAGAATAGAGAAGCTAGTGATGTACATTTTGGTTACAAAAGTTTATTTTACTAGAAGAAATTTTGTTTTATTATTGTTATTATGGTAAAAAATTGAATTACCTAGTCGAAAGCTGAATTTATAGACTTTCGGGCCTAGTGCACAGAGAAGACGTATGTTGTATACTTATTTTAAAATAATATGAATCAAGTTGTCAGTGAATATTTATGCTATTATTATTAATGCTTTAATGTGAATAAAGAATTGTTAGCAGATATAGTTGAAATTTAGTTATTATGGCTGTCATTAAAAAACCGTAACTGTGCATTAGGCCTATTATATGTAAACAAAATATAAGTATTTCTTCAATATCATATCTTAAGATTTACCAATACCAGGGAAGAATTTATCTAAAACGTATAAAGTAACGTTTCCTGTTCTCTTGTTATTTGGGGTGTACTACGCCATATCGAATGCCAAACATCGAATATCAATTGATCGAACACTATAAATCGAATGTTCAAATAGTCGAACGTTCATTTCATCGAATGGTTAATAAATCGAACATTCAATAAATCAACACTCAATACATCGAGTGTTCAAAATATCGAATGTTTGTTTGAACGAACGTTTAAAATATCGAATGTTTGTTTCATTGAACGTTCAATGCATCGCATATTCATTATATCGAAATATTAACATACTGACTACTTATTATATTGAATATTAGTATACAAAAATTACGGCTATGTCGAAGAAAAACACAGCTTAATCTTTTTTTTTGTTTGTTAGTTACTAATTAAATTAAATGTCGTGTTGGCCCTGAGGTTACAGACCCACTTGTTATATGCACCGGGTTGTGGGTTCAAACCCATGCAAGTGTTTTTAAATATTCAATATAATAAGTAATCAGTATGTTAATATTTCGATATAATGAATATGCGATACGATGAACGTTCAATGAAACAAACATTCGATATTTTGAACGTTCGATCAAACAAACATTCGATATTTTGAACACTCGATGTATTGAGTGTTCGATTTATTGAATGTTCGATTTATTAACCATTCGATGAAATGAAAATTCGACTATTTGAACATTCGATTTATAGTGTTCGATCAATTGATATTCGATGTTTTGGCATTCGATATGGCGAAGTATACCCTGTTATTTGATCTGGGATTATATTGAATTTAGTCCAGTTATCATACAGGGTATTGTGTTAGAATCTAAAATCTAGGGGGTAACCCCCGTGAATCACCACCGTTTCACCTTGTAACCTTTTCCCCGAGACTATAAAGATAATAGCGACACCTATTAATAGTCATCCACGACTTACGACTGTGGTCCGGGTACAGACTCAATCTTATTTGGCCAAATTCAAATTTGCACAAGTAAGCAAATGTTCACGTACATACGTTAAGACGGCAAAACGGTATAAAGCGCAGCGCCATTTGAACAAACATTTGCGCATACAAGTTGCTGCATGTAGTGTACCTTAATACATTTTGTGAATCGTCGTGCATGTGCATGGAGTCCAAAAAAAACAGCGCTTACGTGAAGAACCAACGTCGCGAAACTATAGCTTGAGAACTGTAAACCTAACAAAATATATCAATTTTTATATTTACCTAGAGTTGTTGGTAAATGCTAAGGAGTTTATAAGCACCGATCCTTTGCGTTAAATAATACAGTTCAGTAAAACTAAACAAAAGATGGAATTAAATATCCGTTGAAGCTGGTCGTCGCCAAAATCTGGTTTCGTCGCCATAATAAAGGAGGTGGCGAATCTACTTTATGAATTTTATCGATAAGGAGGCGCCATCTCTAAAGAAAGAAGAAGTCTTCTCCAACAAATGTTTTAGCTGTTTTTTGTACTGAGCTTTTTACGGTGCGCACGCAGGCTGTTTCCATGCGTTTAAATGAAATAAAATGGTTTATTCTGTAAATAGGCATTCTGCAATTAACGCATTGATTGGCTCAGCCAATAGGACCATAATTTGACATTATTTTAACTAAATATTTCGAAACTTTTACTAAAAAAACATAGGCAAAAGTAAAAAAATATATTTAGAGACAAAGGTACTGAAAGATGAAGTCATACTTCAAAAACCTCATAGTACAGTGTGGTACATAGTGATGTTACTCCGTACAAAGTCCGTATCGCGCCACAAAGACAGAAAATGCCCCACCCAACATCTTGAAATGCGTGTATCCTTAACTTATTGATCGATTTAATTATTTTTCAATAATCATGTCCTTGGATTATTTGCTGGTTTCAGTAAATCGAAAAAATACAATATAGTACCCTTACAGGACCACTGTGCCTGTATTGTCCGTCTGTCTGTCCACCCTTTTCACAGGAAACGCTAAAGGTATCGAGTTGAAATTAACACCACATACTTAACAGACTACATACTCATAATCTTGTAAAACATTCAAGTTTCCTACTCATTGCAACAAAAAGATACGACGCTTCAAAGTGTATTTTCATCGCACGCGCAGAAAATAGTCACAGCCTCTGTGCGCGCTCGCGCTTCTACATTTTGATAACAGAATTTGCCATGTTGTGTTGTTGTGTCCATTGAGGACAAAAATGGAGCTTATTTATTTTTTTATCAAATTTTAATGAGATTTATGGACTAAGTTATAAAACATATAACCTGTTTATACTTAGGTATGTTTTTGTTAATAATGAACTAATTTCCTTTCCAAAACATGGGGCAGGTTATTAAATTATTCGTTTTTATTTTAGGATGAATAACCACAAGAATATAAAATGACTTGATTTGTAATATATGTTACATAGTATCCTTAAATTCCTGCTATACGTGTTATTACACTTAAATCACGAATAGATTAATAAAATGTCTCGTATGATTGTATGTAAACAGAGGGTGCATCGTACAAGGCAGTACTGTCTGTCTGTTAGCTGTATTTAAATACAGGATGTATATTTGAACTCAAGCAAGGTCACTGCCGAAATGGGATACCGATTTTGAAGAACAGTAGTATAAATTGAACAAATTGGAAGTTTATCTAGATTTAAAAAAATCGCGAGGTGAATCAATAACTGCGTTTCGTTAACATCGCTCAACGCCTCTCTACGAAGTCCCTGTACGCGCCGTACTTCTAAAAAAGCTTATAAGCCCTGCCTGGTATACAAACTAGGCAGTTGTTTTCTCTATTAAGGTTTTTTTAGGTGTTAGTTAATTATAAAATGGAATATTCGTCTTGTTTAGGCTTCTGGTTCGGCCCATTGTAGTCCACTGCTCGACATAGGCCGGCTCAGAAAACGAGGAAATAGGCGTCATTTCCACCTTACACAACCCAGCGGGTGACTACTGAGCCGCTCCTCTAGCACTGATTCTGTTGTAGCTAATTGGTCTGGGGAAATTGAACTCTTGGAACGTCAGGAAATACAGGGAATTGACAAGCTTGTTAGATGGCTAACCCGCTATCTTTCAATCTATTGTTAAAACTTGAGTTTAAATATAAATCTTGTTTAAATTATTATTTTAAGAACTTGCTCTCACTTATGCATAAATACCTATTCCTAAATAAAAGTATTGTTTTAATCGTTAATATTATTTCAACCTACCTTTAAACGTTTTATATTTTGTGTAAAATCCACTTTTATACGTAGTGTTATATAGTTATTTCTAAGCCTTTGTAGGTGTAAATTGAATGTAAATAAACTTTCTTATTACGTATACATTTATGGTTGTTTAATTTAGTACCTATTTTGTAAGCTATAAAGATGTTTTTCCTGAGATAAGCACGCTACCTTTACTTCCAAAGATTTTGATTAGGTCAAACCATAAAAAAGTAATAATATAATGAGATATAAATGAAATAGAAAAATAAACATTTTAAAATAACAGTTTCACGCTTGCCGCGAATAAAAGACGAATTGTCTTTTAGATATTCGATAAGATATTTGAAACTCAAGTAGGTACGTCACCACGTAATAATGGCAATTAAGATCATAAATGCGAATTTAATGTCGTCCTTGTCGAGTGCTCAATTAACTGAGACGAATGTTACGCAGCTGTTATCAGTGTCGGTTACACACAAGTTATCGATGAAAATTATGTAACGACATTTAGATTTTATTTTTACATTAATAGCTTGCGATAACTTAATGGACCTAACTTAATCCCGGATTAAGTAGCTACCTTTCTGGTATAGGTTAAATGGGTGGTCTAATATAGTTCATATTCTGTAAACCTTCTGGTAGTAACCAGTACGATGTATTCAGGCGGGGCGTTTTCTCATTTTCTTTGCAGACCCCCAACACTTAAGCCTGGTGTACCTACACGGGTAGAGTTAACGTTAGAGTCAACTAGCGTAATACTCTACCAATTCCAAGTGCTCTACCAGTTTCAGTAGAGTAACTGTCTACATGTAAATTTATCTTTTATTAGTAGAGTAACTACCTAGTGTTTCTAAGAACGCCACGTACGTCGCACAAATATTGTGCAGGAAAAAAGAGAACGCCATGAACGGAACTCTTGCAGTTATTGTGAGAAACGCTTTATTAAACCTAACTGCTCTATTATTGAAGGAGATGGCAGAGGGTCTCAAAGAAGAATAAAATAGGACATAAGAGAATATGGACAAGGCATTGGATCTTAAGGAGATATATATGAGATATATTTGCGATAGGCCAAGTAGATCCATAACTTCCTGCCTTATTATTTTTTCTAAGTAAAAAACTAGGAAAGAAAGTGTAAAATTATACAACAATTGCCAACAACAATAATTTATTTTCCCACACACTAGTACATACATCACAAAAGAATTTGAAGCTAGCATAATATAAACGAGATATTAATTATTTAACAGGTTGTACAAATAAGATACATTTAATCGTAACCCCTAATTGCTTAGGTTTATAGAGAGACCAGGTACATACCTACACATTATAAGTAGGTAATTTATCATAAAAAAATAGTAATACTTATCATATCATAAATACCTTTAAGCTCTAAATGTATAGTAAAATGAAGAAGTAAATGATCAAAATACTGATAAAATATGACGCCTGTAGATAAAATTAGTTAATAACTAGACCTCGGATCGTATCAACTCGCAGGAATCGTACTGTGCAGCGTGATTGTGTGTATTTTATCCGATAATTCATTCATGAATTACAAAGACGATTTGAAGATATGAAAAAGTGGTCATATTTGTTATGAATAACGCGATTGCATATAAATCCGATGTCTAGTAATACCGTGATTATGTTAAAATGTATCATTACTAATATCGACTTAAAGAATATTAGTATTTCGGAATGATTGCGAAACAATTTTTATAAAGTAACTTTACATTTAATAATTGTGTTCAACTGCACACTAATGCCCGATTACGTTTTGGTGCGTCCGTCCAAAGCTACTGGGAGCCTACTCCGAAAAACGGACCTCGACGTTTCGGATCGAAACCAAGCAACGACGAACATCGAACTTATAAATAAACAACGAACTACTAAATGTCAATTGACATTTGGGAGTAGGGTGAACGAAAGACAAAATATCACATCGCGAAAATCGAATATATGTAGGTCGTCGGATTCGCAACACTTTCGTGGTTGGAAAACGTACGATCCGTCAGCCGAAACTTCGTAGTTAGATTTTCGGAGTAGGCCCCCTGTTCCCTAAGAGAGCGAAACCGCTTTCTTGAGGCCTAAAAAATTGAAGGAATTAGACACGAAGTAGAAGGATGAAGTCCTTCTACTTCGTACTTTGTTCAGGGGTTCTTACCTCTTACTCTATTTAATATACCATTAGACAAATAGGATCCACTTTGAGCAAGGAAGCATGTTTGCTTCCAGCAGGAATTCAACACAGTATTATGTATTTATGACATCTTTGGGTACGAATACGATCAATCAAGATCAGCTAAATCTCTAACAATTGAATTTTTACATCAAAAATGTTATATCTTTTGAACCATTAATTCAAATAAATGGTTCCAAAGATATTAATTGTGCCTTGGTGAGTCACTTTTGTCTAATGTTATATGAAATGGAATGTAACTTAGGTGTATCTCTGGCCACATTCTTTTTCGGCTGTCAGATAGCGGCATCATAAATGTAAAGTACCTTTACCTATTATCTAAATCCCAATTTCATAAGCGATCAGATTGGATCGATCCACTCCACTCCACACTGTCTGCACTCGCAGTGTGTGGAGCCGTCACTGTCGTCTCAAGGTAACCACAATGCGAACGTGCCAACTTCAAATAATCCAACCCGACCAGATATACAGGATGTTAACGAATTCCTGTAATCCCTTAAAACCACATGATCTACTACTGGTGTAGAATGGCCCCGCACGGGAATGCGGTAGCGGTATTCGGTCATATCTAAACCACCTAATAAGGAATCAGTAAAAAAAAGGGTACGACTAACGCGATATCGCTCTTTGCAGTCAGATAACTCGAGGCTCTAAAATGACTCAAAAATAGAAAATCAAGTTATTTTTTTTGAATATTTTTTTCAGTTGGATTTCAGAAATACCTATTTAGGGTTAATCTATGTCACCAGTAGATCACGCGATTTGAAGGAATTACACGAATTCGTTAACACCCTGTATACCCTGCAGATTTGTGTGAAATTGGGACATACTACAACTTGCTTTTGAGGAAATAATACATAGCCATTAAAAAGTCGCCAACTACCAGTCTACCACTGTATTTTAGAGAAAAATGCCTCATTACGTCATTACCCATACATCGGATCGCGTAACTCGTCTCGACTAATAATTACCGGTTTCAGGCGGGCTCCAATGCTAACCGCATATCCTAACATTTTTTACGTAGGTAGCTCAATGACCCCGCTCTTAACTTAACACCTAACAAGTACCTGCCTACTTACATGTTTCGTACCTACTTTCGCAGTTATTACAGTCAATTTATGCAACTCTACAATGGAATCATAGCGGTACAATAAAGATGTTGTAGGTTTCCATTTATACGAGATGAATAAAATGTACATATCCCCCTTATTACAAAAGATGGTTTAAACCAAGACTAAGGTAAACCCAGGTTTAAGATATACCCATCACTTTCTTATGTCATATAACAAAAAGAGACGGGGCTATTTTCAAACGTAGGTTTTTCTTCGACCATCTTTTGTAATAAGGGGGCATATGTCCAACGATGACAGAACGGACATACCTATATGTATTTTGTGTTCTCTATTTTATGAAAATTTGTACCGATCAAATCCAATCAATATACATAGGAAGCGGACCATCGCGGATGAAATGGTTGATCATTGAAACGTAAAAAGTAGAACAGGTGTTACTACTGTACAACACCTAACATGGACTAAAATAAATACATAGTTCAACCCTTTGAACTCTAACGGCGAACAAACAGTTTTAAGTACATATTGGCATGTATGGCTCTTGGCATAATGTTTAAAACACAGTTTTATAATTACTAGTGGAAGATATTTGAGATGTCATAGCTGGGCAAGTCTAGACAAAATAATTGGCCTTCAAAGAGATCCACGACAGTTTAAGCATTAAATAAGATCGCTAAAAATAATCTGATAGTGAGTCCGATATAACGTAGCAGCAGATATTAGTTTAAATTCCGATCGAATCACGTGGTAGTTATGTAAAGATTAATAGCTGTCTGCGCATCGTATCAACAAACAAGGGCGCGTTTGCGTTAGCTGTCTATTTGCGCAACATTTTACAGCTTTCGGATATAAACATCAAATAGATCATATTCTCTAGCATCGATGCCAGGGCTTCAGGTTTATACCAAACGGATAATTTTAGATTGGTAGAGAATGGTCGACCTCGCATGAAGCCAAACAAGTGGCAATGTGCTTATCTACAGGTTGCAGTTACATCCAATACTAGTTGTCTCTTGTATTACGAACTGGTTTATATCGTAGGCTAGTGTTGTAAGAATAAAGTGACGTAGATCGGTGATTAGGTACATCTTGATGTTAGGAAAATTTTATGCAAATTTAAATACCTATTGTAATATAGCATACCTATATAATTTACTGTTTTGTTAGAGAAAATTAGTTTACGCAGAATACGAATAAGCGATTAAAATGCATTATAAAATTAAAGTAACCGGAACCTTTAAATTAGCGGCACATAATGTTTGCTTCTCGTGGTAATAGTGGTAATTAAATGTAGGTATAAATATTCCCTTTTGCAAACTATTACATTAAGTTAAACTTAATAATAGCTAACGTAATACTTACAACCAAAGTCAGACATTTACTTATTTAAATGAGTTTAGAAATACATACCTATATTGGATATCTTAAACTATATAAATAATGAGAACATTAGACAATATTATAAATTTTAAATTTACATTAGGTATAATAATAATTCCAAAAAATTTCATAACAATAGAAATATCTCTGAAACAGGAATGTACATACAAAGATTATACAATTTTCTTTATAATAGATAATACATAATTAATATAATTTACTTATTTAAGTTCATCGAGGACTTAAATTGTGAACTAGAAAAATAATTTTATTATCTGGTTTATACATATAAGTAATATCAACGCATGATCAACGATATATATTATTCAATTATAAATTGAATTACGGTATTGCGTTTTCAGTTATTTACGTAACACATTATTATAACACATTTTTTGTGACACTTAGTTAATTTTCCAGATAAGTATTTAACAATCAGTACATAATGATTGGCCTACGTCTGGGAGAGATACAAAATATCTACTAGACAATTCTTACACAATACAAAAAGTTAATGAAATTGTACCTAATCTTGAATGAATATTTTTAGCAGTCGCTCATACATTATGCAAACTGATTAACATTGCTTGAACAGAAGACATACTTTTTTTTCTAGTTGTAAAATCCACTACCAAGTTAAATTGCGCAAGTGCTTGCTTAGTCGGTGAGACTTCCAGAAGGCGACTTGCTGCAAGTGTGTCCACCGTGAAAGTCGATTGCAGAAGCCACTTCCTCAATTAAACTTACTCTTGGATTTAGGGCTTTACAAGTCTACGTTATCAATCTTCCAGGATTCAGCTAAAAACTCAATTCTAGAACAGATCACAGCCCCACTATGGTGATTAAACAAAAGATTAAAAAGTACCTAGTTTAGATTCTAGGTATTTAGGCACCTAATTCATTTTCACTGCTTACGCAAATCTAACTCATTGATTTAAATATCTTAAAGAATATATGTACCTATAGTGTATTTCGAGCATGGCTATGGCACGCATGTAAAGTGCACGTATGTATGTGTAGTACTCGTCCGTAATGTGCACGTTTGTACACGAAGGATAACAGAAATAACCAGAAACCTGAGAAACCTCAATTAGAATATTAAGTTAAAAGCACAATACAATAGCAAAAAGTTAACTTTAATATTAACATATTTTTGAAGGAATTCGTATTACTTTTTCATTGATAACTGCATTTAATATTCAGTCTAATTACCTTGACATAAGTTTTAATTTTCTTCAGGTATCTTGATTGACTGACTGATTTTAGTAAAAAGCAGTTTTTTTATACTCCAGAAACCGACTTAAGCTGCTGTTGTTGTTAACATTAGTTCTGGGGTGACTGACAACCGTTTACTGCAAATATTATGTACTAGATTTTTTGATAAACGGTTGTTTAACCAGAGAAATAATGTAGGTGAATACCAGCCTAAGTCGCCGATTCTAAACAAATTACTTTCTGGTTAATTAAGTCACACCTTGTCTAAGTAAACGAAACTAATGTTCAATACAATACGCTGTTTAACCCAAATAACAAAACAAAACAGAACAATGCCACCTTAGTCGGGTTGCAAATGCATAAAATATTAATATTAATTATTCAAACTATTCCAGAACTATAAATAAATAACAAGAAGATATAATATCACGTAATATTGTTACAACGTCTTAACATTAGTTATATTGTATCATTATCATTACATACAAGCCAGAAACAATGGATAGCTGGCCCATAAATAAAAAATATGTACCTACCCATCTTATACCAAATACCTACATTGTAGTTTCGTGGTAATAAAAAAATATGCAAACGAACTGTTAAGATACAAAGTGTATAATAAATTATATAAACAATACAACGGGTAAATCTAGCCATGACTGCAGATGTATTTCTAGACGTTACATTACCAGACAAGATTGGTAAATACCTAGTCTTGTAAGACAGAGATAAAACTTTCAAAATTGTCGAGAATAATTTTATACTCGCCATCAAATACATACAAATGCAAGCATAGGATCTACGAATGGCGAATAGACTAGAAAGAGCACATAAAGATATGAAATTCGGTGCAGAGATTCCGATCCTCCAGCCTACCCTCGTAACTTTAAATCATAAGTATGTTCATAATATTCTGCACATTATCAGTTACAATAGAAGTACGTAACAAGTTTGTACAGTTAGAATATTAAAACAGTCGTTACAATATTTTAGCATTTAGATATACAATGAGGATGAATAGACAAGATACTTTCCCCATCCTAATTTACAAATTTAAAATCTTTACAACATACAACTTGTTTATCAATCCTAATCCATAAGTAAATCTGAATAAATACTCAAATCCGAATTGGAAAAGTATGTGCATATAAATTAAGTCTGCCCAAACAATAGCGATGTACGTGGGTCAGAATAATCATAATCTAAAAATGAGACGATAATTTTACGACAATTTTACATTAAGCACTATCCTATCACAAACACCGTCTAACCCGAGGAAGAGTAAGCGTTTTAAGGAATACTAATAAGAAGATTAAAAGCTAAGTTAACGACGATTTCGTGATGTCGACGGGCCACTCACAGGAGCCAACAGCCGTCTTGGAACTAGAAGACGAGCGTTGCCTCTGGCAGGCCTTGAAGCACCAGGCAGCTTTAAATCAGCTAGATGTGAAGCGTAGCCATCATTTAGAGTTGTTGCCATATTACTGTACTTTTTACTGATACGTCCTATGGCATAAATTTGCTTTGGAGACAGTCCACAATTGTTATAAACAGTAATGTCTTTTCCTGACCCATACGCCGCATGCATTATTACTCCATGTTCAGTTATAAGGTTGTTTAAATGTGCTGCCTTATGTCCTAATGGATCAGTTGAAAATCCATCTGAGAAAAAAACTAAACCATGAGGGAAGTTATGTTCAGCCAACCACGATATTACTTTCCTTTGTTGCATGTCAGGCCTCCCGGTTATATATAAAATGAGATAACCAAGGTCTTGCCAAAACCGCACGACATCAACGGCACCTGCTCTTACTTTTGGGTCTCGACCAGTAACCGACACACTGGCGGTAAAAGATCCATCGATACTAAATACAATGCATTCAGTTTGGGGAGGCACAACTGCAAGATGAAAATTACACATGGTGTGGTCACCTCGAACAACAACTCTTACTGGATATATGCCGCAAGCGACACTCTGTCGTTCTGGTAACGTGTATGTTATTCTTCCAGTTTTGTCAGTCACAACAGTAGACAATATCGTCCATTCACCTGCAGGAGGATCCTTCATCATATAAATATCAACTTTTTCGCCAGTCAAAGTTATCATGTCTAACGGCCCGTACATGAAACGGGCAGAAAATGTTTGTGGGCATCCCTCTTTGACGATAACGTCATTAGCCCTATGGTTTGCAGCTACATTTTTCAATTTAACCGAAGTTCGTTTTCTCATCCATTTTTCCCTCTCTTGTCCAGGTTTAAACATTAGACACTCTTTATCCTCCGAGTGTCCATATAGAGCTAAGTCAAAATGACCAATTTGGCGCAAAATGAAGGCAATTACATCAGAACTTTCCCAATAGCTAGCATGGAATAAATGCGGTAAAGCATTTGTAGGAAAATTCGTCAATCCTTCAGGACAGTACAAAGCGTAGTCTAGTCGTTTAGATCCCCACCATTTCTGCTGTAAAGCATTCATAGTAATTAAAGGAATGTTATCCACCAAACCACTAACTGTACTTTGTACAGATGCTTCAGAAAGTCTCCTTAATATAGGCGTTGGAGGCATTTGCAACTGATCTCCAAATAATTGAGGATGACTCTGTATCAATTCCATTAAATGGTAAGGTTGACCATTACCTAAAGGATATTTTGTATACCTAGCAACATTTATTGGTGGTAAATTAGTGAATCTAGCTGACAACAATGGTTCTAATCTTGTGCCAACAGGATCTGTAGGGTGAAACAAGTTAAACACTTGTTGTACGGGTGGCTTCATAATGTCACGAGATTTATCATCAGAAATTTTTCTTGACGCTAATATAAGTGACAATGGGCTCCCAAAGGTAAAAAAGTCGCTGACTTCGAATTCAAATTTTATATGGTTGTCACTTGTGGATGATGAACGCCTCCTGGGTGTTGGAGCTTGTAGGTGAGACTTGTTAAGGTAGTGTGGTTCTAATGGATCATTTGGAATAGTAATCTCGGTATCCAATATACTATTTTCGCTGTCATGTCTTGATTGATATTGCAAAGTTCTGACAAGAGCATCATACGCTAATACTGAACCCATGCTGTCACCAACAATGGCAACTTGGCCATTAAACCCTTTTCCATCATCTGATTTCATAAATTCATTGTAAGTGGCATTGGCTGAGTTTATTGTTTTCGTTACAGATTCTGGATAGTCAGGAGATGTTGTAGCAATTAATGGTATAGCACCAATAGGTATAAGATCGTTTGTGAGAGAAGGAGATTCAATAGTTGATGGCGAACAATCAAAACTGTAAGGACTCAGTGTTGATAAAACCCCCAGAGCTTCTGTGCATATGGATGGACATGACACAAGTTTTATTGCTATGTGTCCTATAAGTGTAGGATAATGCTGGCGCATGACTGACTCGAAAGCTCCTTTAAAAGTTGTGACATCGGATTTCTTGGCAGTCATATCAACATTTGCATCTAAAACACTTCCAGCATGAAATACTAATATTAAAACGGTTGTTGGGCAGGAGCCGTGAACAGGTGTCTCTGGACAACCATCAATACTGGGATGACTTTGTAAATTAGGCATTCTACGTGAGCCTCTTTCAGATGTAACTCTTTTTAAGAAAGTAGGGTTGAATATACTATCTTCTTGACTTTGATCGCCTATAGTAGGTGAAATATCGATGTCAGCTTGATCAAGAGAACACATGGATGACCACTTATTAAATGAGGTTTCACAATCATAAAATTCATCTTCTGAACCTGTTTCTGTTTCTGATTCCCTAACAAGAGTTTCCATTCTCCAGTTAGCCGCTTGTGCCTGTAAACTTTTAATAGATCCGGAAGAAGATGACCTGAGATTAGTTTTAGACGAGGTTTTGTGTTCTGATGGTGGAGTTCCCTCAGGCGTCAGATGTTTTTGTATTCTCTTTTCAGTATTTTTCTTTGAGACTAGTGGTGTTGGTACATCTTCATTCTTTTCTAAACTGCTCATTGTAGCTGCTAAAGATTTGGAATTCTCTTCAGATATATCTTGTTCATCACTCATATCACCTGCCATCTTCTTCTGCAAAGCTAATTGTGTCTGACGCTCTATTTCTCTGATATCATCCATTGTAAGACCATGCCATTCATCCTGCCATGCCCATGCTTGCCGATGAGCTCTTAACATGGTTTTTCTTAATGCAACATCATGAATAAATTTTTCTAGTTTTGTTTGCATACCCCAATATCTGAATTCTACTTTACAGAGTTTATATGCACACATGAGGGATTTTCCATTTGGCAGTGGTTGCGTCTTACCTTGTACTTCGCTCCAATACTCTTCTAGCCAATTATCTGTGAGAGGACCCCTGTTACATTTTTGTGACTCAAATAATTTAGGGTCCTCCTCTTTGACATAATCTGCACCATAAAGTTGATCTTTGCAAACATCAATAACATCAACTATTCTACTTTTTAAATCACTTCCAGTTAGATTGAAGACATTTTCTTGGTGGCCATTATCAGAATAATAATAAGTTTCTATTTCTAGTGAAAATTTTTCAACAAATGGACATGTGTATCTTGTTTTTGTGTAAGGATAAGCATTCCAAGCTTCTTCAGACACTGTTAAGGCAGATTTTGGAAGCAAGCTTTTAAACCATCCAGGTAAATGGCTACCAACATGATAGATTTTCTGAGTGTACTGACCTTTCCCACCAGGGCCATCTTCGTATGGTTCATTTACTAGAATCTCCACCCCACTGCCTTCACCAGAACTTTCTTCTCGACTCTTCTTGGCTATCATATACAGCTGAGCGATCCTATACTCCTCCACCGTGAGAGGCAAAGGTATCCGGTACTCTTTTATTAGCATTTTGGATTTCTACTTTGAGCTTTTAATATATTGAAACATATTCTGCAACAAAGAGATTATAAAGTTGTTATAGGTATATGCTATTGTTTGTAGGAAAATACTTGGAACACTGCCACTAAGCATCTCAAATCAAGGGCATAAAAAATTATCATTGTTTTCTTCCTTGTTTACAAAGGCTGATAATTGTTGTTTAATTCTTTAAGAGTTGAGCTATTCTCGTCTTCGTGGAGAAATTATTAGCTACCTATATTTTAGAGTGATTTTATTAATATAATTTTTCTGAATCTCAAAATAGTCATGCAATTTTTATAGATTAGAATAACGATTACCTATGTTAAGATATTTAGAATAATGCTAGAGCTGTAATTATTCTGCAAATGTCTAATAAGAAATAAAAAGAATATCTAACGGTTTGTACCTAATCAGTTAGTTGAAAATCAACGCCTAATACATAATAATGATGTATGTTATCTTTTGCTGATCAGATAAAAGTGATAATAGACAGAGTATTTAACTCATGAAAGGCCTAATCCTGTATCTAATTGATCGTAGATTACACGATAAAATGTGTACATAACAGAAAACATTTGCACTTTATCTTTTTTTTATAAACATAAAAGCTGTTCTTTTGGCAAAACCGTCAATAGCAATATTACAAATATTTACCTCAAAAGATCGCAATAAGAGGAATGTCACATTAAACTTTACACTGCATTTTTAATTCAATAATTTCTGTTTTTCACAAAACACATTCCAAGCACGGGTCTACGGATGAACTTTGACATTTTCGCGATCGTAATGTCAATATGGCCTAAGTGCCATTCCTTTTCATGTTGTACACACGACCATCCCACAATAGAAACAAACAAGGGATGCAATTTTGTTCACAAAAGAACGTAACAGTCCTATGCACTTCATATTATGGCAGCACGTATAACAAACATAGCCAGACTATTTCACAAATAAAATGCAACATCAAGTCCAGTGTTCCACGAGCAAAGTAAATAAATATACTTTGTATAAAGTACTAGCAAAGTTTGTGTACCTATATGCGCGATCGTAGATTGGAACGCTGTTGATTCTGCGTAGGTACGATGAAGTCGTATTCATAGCCTTTCTAATTTTACATGATAAGTACGGAAATACTCAATTTTTTGACCTGGTACTTTGAATGATAGGTATGCAAGTGATTTCAAATATTTTCATCACTCACACTGAAAAGTGGTCACGCTTGTGATCGCCTAAAAGAAAAGTGCCCGAAATTCAGCTTTTCCAAATGTCAACTTTATCGAAATATTCTATAGGTATGTATGCGGCACAAGTTCAACCTGCAGTTACCCAAAGACGATGGGACTGTTCCGAAATAGGAAAACACATATTAATTACTTAAGGTGCATGTACCGATGGACCGTCCATACAATGTTTGTAGGGATTATACGCTAAAAATAGACACTCTTTGTTTAAAACGAATCATTTTATCACTTTTCTACAATCAAATGTGCTCGCGAATTCACTCTTTAGGAAATAACTTACACTAATTACTGAGAAAAACAATCATGAAATTCAGACAAAATTTGACACTTCTTTACATGTGTGGGTTTGTTTTGACAAGCAAACTAAGCGCCATGTTTGTTATAGTTTAAAATTGTAAGCGATAGATGGCGTGCAGGCGATATTGTAAATAGATATTAAAATATGCAGCGTTGCCGGTCTTCTGTAACCTTGACGGCGGCTGCGTTGCCAGCTAATTTGACTATGATTCGAATGCATGTACACACGGCTACACTTCAAGCTATGTAAAACCAGTATAAGCTAACCGTTACTTGTGCGAAAAGATTATACAAAGCGACGCCAAGATAAACTGGTTTTGTATAGCTTGATGTGTAGCCGTGTGTACATTTTCAATTTGTTGAACGTAATGTTGATGCACTAGGATTTGCGCGCGGAATTTGTTGCGTGTTATATTTTGTATGCTATTTTAATTTATTCAAATTGCAATATGTCTAGTAGGTACTTATGTAATTGATTTCAATTGAATATAATTATTGCAATTTATTATTGGTAGGTAAATAATTTTATTAATTATTCAAAATACGCAATTTTATTGTAAAATAAAATTACCTAGGTATATTTCGACGGTAAGTATTAGAAACAGCAAGTTGGCCCGTGAGTTGGGTTTTAGACGCTGCAATCTCGTTACAATACTAATTACCTACGTACCTACGTGTCGATGTTGTCATTATGTATATTTTATGGTCAACCATGAATTAAATTATTCAGTAAGTCACCAAAGTAACCACAACATTAAATTTCGTGAAAAAGCAATCTTGGGGTATGTTTTTACCAGGTAAAGAATACTTTGTATGCATATAGCCCCCCGCCGAGACGCCGTCGCGAGCAGACGTATTTTTGAACGTTCCGTGTTTTAAATTCAAAAAAAATTGTTTAAATTGCAAAATATTGTGTAAACTATCAGTGAAACGATCAATTAATTAGTGATTACCATCTCAGTGATAAAATATTGAAACAATTACAACACACAATTAACAATATTATCAAAATTATCAACAGCAAATCAAGACAAGTTGTTATAAAAAATCGTGTTAGCGTGCGCCGGGCCAAGTGTCCTTGAAAGTGAATGCAAGGACAAGCTTTACACCTGCAGCTACAGTACCTATTTTTATTAAATGGAACGCTATTTTCAACTCTCTTAGTAACGACGACTTGGTCCGATGACACATGGGCCGGACTGTAAGTGAACGTGATCGTGTGAGTATCAAGTTCAAACCTCCGCAAAACACATTACTTTTTGGAATGTTTTTTATTATGCTGCTAAAATACCAGAAAAATCTGAGATTTTTTTACGAAAAAATTGGAGAAATTTCTGAAATATTATAATTAATACTTGCACAAATTGCTGCCTGCAACATTGCTTAATTAAAGAAAAATCCGCATTCATTGTTGCTTTATTTTGCTTTTGGTGCATTTGAACGCCCAATATGCCGCTAAATCGAACACCGCCAACCTCACCGAAATCTAACTTCAAAAAAAAAAAATAAAACAAAAACATTCAGACGAATTGAGAACCTCCTCCTTTTTGAAGTCGGTTAAAAATCAATGATGGTGACGCTGGTACTAATATACTAAGTAAAGTTATTTTTTACAAATATACTAAGTAAAGTTATTTTTCTTTGTAGCACCTGTGAAGCAGTGGTTTCAAGACAAGAAGAAATAATTTTTGTTCAATTGAAAATTTTTTGTAGTAGTTTGTTTAGAATCTACATAATCATTGTATAAAGCTTTTAATTTGTATTTACTATAAAAGGTGAAATAATACCTTATTGAACTCAATAAAGATTTAGATTTTTGTTTTACTAAAAACTTAGGTAATAAAATAAAACTATATTTTACTGTGTATATTTGACATTATTTATTTCCTTTTTTTATTAATCAATTAAATGTTTTACGCCTTAAAATATAACTTTTATTTTCCTAAAATAGTACTAGTTTTAATTTATCGTAGGTGTCGTTCTGCCTACCCCTATTGAGAGTATTTCTACAAAATATTTTAGCCCTTTTTTAAATGCACGCCATCTAGTGGTAAACTTTGTAAACGTAGGGAATACGTCTATGTGTGTGTAAAAGTGTGTAAATTCAATGACAGATGTTATTATGGGATTCTGTGTCAAATTGGGTGGATTTTGAGGCATTGTTATGATCAAGTTCATTAAAAGGTAATGACCAGGTGTCGCGAACACTACTTCTACAACTTTGTAATGCTCAGATTTCACATAAAACGAAATAAACTCAAAATAATGATTTCAGCGCCATCTAGCGGGAAAAGTGCTGGGAACAGCCCGTATCTTTCACCTTAAGTGGCACCATCAACAAACAAGTTTCCACAACTAGGTATTTATTTGTATTGCATTTGGTATTTTGGTAGTACGTCGTTCAGTTGATACCTACCTATTTCATTTAAACATGTAACCTTCTCCTGGAGTGAATAGGTTTCACATTAGATGGTAATACATGAATAAACTCGGCGTATTGCAGTCCACTGCTACACATTGTGTCACCCAAGTTACGGCTCAACACAATTTAAAATATATACCTAACATAGGTACTTAAAAGTAATGTAAATTTAAGAATGAAAAATAGAATTCTATCAAATTGTTGTAGTTTTTATAATTTAATAACAAAATGTTGAAAGCAAATGGCTTGACTATGAATATTCTCCTCTTTACTAGATGGACATGAGAAAATCGATAGCAGTCGTCGCAGAATTAAAGCGCCGACGTTGTATTTATACATATTTATCTACCCACTTATATAGTTTAATTAAACCAGTAATCGAAGCTAATGTAATTAAATGAAGGAAATTTACAATAAACGTAGGTATAATTTTGAAGGAGAAAAGTTTGGACCTACTCTCAGAAATGGTAGGGTTTCAGCTCGTAGTATTTCATAGGGTAGTTTTCCACTGTAGTGTATACGACAAGCAAATAGAATGGAGATGATGCATTTTTATAAATAAGTGCTAAGTATGCTGGCTTAGGCGGTTCCCTCACGGTGACGCAAGAGCGACACGCGTCTCAACGATTTTAGCATCGTACTGACTACACACTCTTATCTATGATACTGAATTGAGTATGGAGTCGCATAAAACGCCCACGGCTGTCGTATAGATGCACGTCTATGCCAACGCACGCGGTTGTCGTTGTCGGACTGTCGTTACTGTCGTGCGGTCGTGCGGCGGAGCAGCAACGACCAACGTCGCATAATATCTGCACACGGCAGACGCAGTGTCGGGCCACTTTTGGAAAGGGAAGGGCGGCCCAAAATGGACCTGGTTCTTAAAAATGGATGTACCTACATTGACTTAGAATAAGTATGGACCTCGGGTCATCGCTCAAAAATGTCCGAACCGAATGTGAGTTAAAACACGATAAATTTGAAAAGAGCTACAATTGCGCGCGTCATTCTTCATTTGGGCGAACAAGCAGCTATATTGTTTTCACGATAAGAAGATTAAAATGACACATGTCAATAGGAGTTGCTAGACATGTGACTGTAGTCGATTCAACTATCGATAAAATTTGTAAAATTTCAGCGAGAATTTGACAAATTATTGTAATGTGATTTTATTTACATTTCAAATACTTGTGATTTAAGTAATTAGGATTAAGTCAATTAGCATGCATATCTTCAACAATAGACGATTACGTGCTGATGTGATAGTGAATCCAGCAGGTATGGGATGAGTGAACATAAATGTTTATTTATCACCAATAATAAGCCCAGTAGCCGGGTCGCGAAAAAGAGGTTTATCTTGCGAAAGGTTCGTCGGTCCTGAATTTTGGATGTGTTATGTTAGGTGTTTTTTTATGAAAAGCCCACAAACAGACACACAGACAGAGAGAGAAATAGACAGCCAAACAGAAAGACAGACATGGGCTTCAAACCTATAAAATACCTCTGATTTTGAGCCTGGAATGAAAAATAAGAATTTAATTTTCTACAAAATTGATGTGAATAATTTTTGGCATAAAACCCATAAGGAGTTATTTAATAAAAACTCATTTTTGGGTTCTTTAACCCAAGATGGCAGAGCGCGCCGAGGTCACTCAAGGTACAAAATTTGTAATTTTTATAAGAACACATATCCGTATCACGTATCCAAAATTTAGGACTGACCGACCTTTTGCAAGGCAACTGGGCTATAATGAGCCTTATTTTAATTATTCAATCAACTGAGCCTATCGTCTATAATTATTACGACAATCAAAATATTCATTCTGTTAATATAAATTTATCGAAATTATTTTATCGATACGCACGTCTCTAGCAACTGGTACCATCTGACGCAAGTTTGAAAACGCGTCGGGGTTTTTTCAAAATCATTTATGTAATATATAATTATGGCGTTAAACACATATAACTATATTGTTTCTATGTTTCTGATTTTAAAACAACCTTTTGGGTAAGGCTTTATTAATATTTTAAATTGATTTAATACTTTTTGAATTAAATTGTCATACACAAGCGCCATTACAATTTATTTTCATGTCATGAACTGACATCTGCCAAATTAATCAACTTACCGTGAAAGCAATATACACCTCAATGTCACATGTCAACAATGCCGTTCTGTGTAGTGAGATCGTGTAAAAGCTACTCAAAAAAGTGAAAAAAGTTGGTGGTGTATCATATTTTCAGTAGGTATATTATTGTTTTACAATTTTAAAGTATTATTTGGAACATTGTATTTTACTTAAAATTGAATTAATTGCAAGAGCAAAACACACAATAATCCAACTAAACAAAAAGTATCATAATTTCCTTCCTTTGTTTGACCAATTATGTCAACTTCATTTGGTTGGATTACCATAAGAAACTTGACATATTTGACAGAATTTAGAACAAAGATTCCAAAGAGTCGTTATTTTTACGCGATGTTTTTTTGTATTGCGATTTTGAACCAATTGCAGTTTGTTTTATTCTATTCATTTAAACAAGTTATTTATAAACTTGCATTGTGTGCAAACATATTATGTACGAAAATATGTATGTTGTCCTTCCGTTTCAAAATTGTATTGGTTTTTCGATCACTACCAAGTTTCCGATCGAGCTGAAATTTTGCAGGTAGGTATGTGCATATTAGATCATTAAAATGTCATTGAACTAATTTGATGATGGAGCCGAAGATTAGGCAAGCACAGGAACAAATGGTACGCTCGTCGAGTTTCAGCTCATGGATTTTGTCATTATAAGCACTTTTCATTACATAAATAATGACGTAGGTCCGATGGTAGAGCTGGAAAACGGGCTCTGGAACTTCCTAATGGCAAATAGTGGACACGTGACGTTTGGGCTCGTTTGTTTAGTTATCATGAACTCTTTTAAATACACATGACAAAAGATAGTCTTTCAAGAAAAAAAAATATGCTTCTGATTTAATTTCAGTTATCCTCGAGATCAATTAGATGAAGATGATGATGATGCTGATGCTGATGGTGATACTTCAGCAATGGAAGCGAAATCGCGTTTTTGAAAATGACGATGTTGTAAATTTGCAAGAAATGTTCTATGCTCTTTCAGTTGGATTAAATATTTAGCGATCATAATAAATATGTAATAACATGTTTTTTTTTTGTTAATTATAGAAATATTTAAAATGTATTTGATAAGTTATGTTAAATGAATAAACGTAAGTAATAATAAAATCTTTTAAAAATTAAGGCTTCTCTATTACTCCTATGTTCTCCAAATTTTCGTTTAACATTAGATGACGTTTCGAAATTTGAAAAACTGAGCAGTTCTGTCATGTTTTCGTATGGTAAAAATTGTTGCAAGCAAAATTAGGCATTATGATAACGACATAGGATTTCGTCCATCGTAAATGAGCTTGTTGGTATTTCTAAGTTTATATTATGTCAATTCAGGACACTTTATCGTGAATTTTGTACTACACTCGTTGTCCATACTTATTCTAAGTCAATGTGTACCTACCTAAAATTTTCTTTTGCGGCGGCATTTCCATTATTCATGATATTTTCATTGAACGGCCCTAGACCGCTAGGTACGTGGAGGCGTCGAGGCCGAGACCGTCAGGTCGCGTCGTACAGACGCATGACAAGTCGTACTGCCGTGCGTGATACCGATAATTAATCGCATGGACTCACTGGACTGTCGCGTATTATAGTCACAGTCATAGCTCACAGAAAGTAGGTAGTACCTATACATTAGTCATACAATCTCAAGTACCTACGCAGTATTTAGCTACAGAATTAATCACCATTATGTACCTATACCATCACGCCAGAATACCCTGAAGGGTTAGTTAGAGTAGGAGATACTGGTCACTCACATTCCGCTGTTGTCAGTCGCATGCTTAGGGGGCCTCGTTTATTAAATGAATAAGCGAAATCCGTTGCGCACTCCGCCTCTTGTGTGTCATACATACAACTATCTACAACCATTTACGTGAGGAAAAATGGCTCTTCTTAAACGCACATCGTAGATACGTACTTACATCGTCATCATATTTTTTTTTTAAACGTTCCCCCTCTTTTCTCCTGTATCGTAGGTGCGTTTATAGACACAAATCTTCACATGCAGTAACGCCCGCCTAACCCCAGAACAACTATCTGTGGGCCATAGAAATATTTGTTCCGTGCGGGAATCGAACCCAGGACACGTAGCGTAGTGGTAGTTTTAGATAAAACTCAATAGCATCGACTGATCTGGGAATCAAACCCAGGAAATTACGTTTGGCAGCTACAGTTTAACCACTAGCTAGACCGATTATTTCGATTATTTTTGGTATGTAGGTAAATGCCAATATTTTGATATTATGTTTTTGGATTTGTAAGGCAAAGCTGTAATAAACGAATAAATGCTAGTAATTGAAATAGTTATGTAGTTATTTGAGAAGTGTCATGGAAGGTACATAGAAAAAAAATAGCTTGTTACAATTTATCAAAATCAATGTTTATTGTATATTCGTACAAAATAAATTACATCCATAAATAGTTTCTCACTTAGGTATAAACTATAAACGACTGAATGAAAAAGACAGCAAAAATATATTACCTATGTAAAAAAATTGCAGAAACGTAACTTTGCGCATGTTGTAATAAGATTATCACCAGAAGCCATAAGATTACATATCTATGTTGCAATGCATCATTCATGGATTTCTACAAGCAAAATCCTTGTCTGAAGCCTGTTAGCATTACATAACAGATGTTTTATATAACCCAAAGGTTAATACATAATCGCTAGGGCTGCGTTTATGCGATAGCAGCGTTTAGCGTGCCGTTGTTTGTGTAGAAAAATTGTATACCTAAAGTTCTATACAATGTCACGCTGCAGGTATTGATGCCATAAAAACGCAACCTAAATTTACTTAACCCCAAATTTCCTCACATAGAAGTTTATTTTCACAAAAATATAGTAATAGTTTTTTTTTAATAAAGATATTTGTCATTTCGTGTAAAAGCTAAGGCACATTCACATACATTGCACGAACTTATAATTAGTATTTTTGTTAAGGCTAGCTGGCCAAATGGGACGCGTTATGACAGATTTTTATACAAAAAATCATTAAATACACCTTTTTGTTCTGTTCTGCGTTGCGTTTTTCCCAACCAATGTTGGGATCGGTTTCCAGTCTAACCAGATGCGGCTCAATACCAGTACTTTACGAGGAATGACTCCCATTAGAATGTCGATATTCTACGGTTAGACCGTTTATCAGACTTTCGGGCTTTTGACTACCCGTAACGACTGTTGATAAGTATTCGTATGACACCCGGGACTGACGGTATAACGTGCTCTCCGAGGCACAGAGGGTTCTCGATAAGTAACATCCACATCAGTGCGCTTTCATGTTCATCTTGCGCCTTCAAATTTCAATTCGTCTTGCGTCTTCAACTTTCAATTCGTCTTGCGTCAAGCGCATACAATATTGACTGCCATAAGACGCATGCAACTTATCGTATATGACCTGTACGCCTCGGTCAGTCGTCAAGATGGACGCTTGTGAACTTACAGCTGTCTGTGCGGCGTATTTAGTGCAAGGAAACAACGCAAGAAAAGGAGAATCTGGATGAAAGATTATTTGAAGAAACGCAACAAAACATTGTTGAAAGATTGAGAGCTAAACAATGACATCCTTTTTAAAAACTTCATACGAGTGTCTAAAGGCACTTAAAAACGTAAAAAACGGTGAAACGCTAGGAATGTTGCACGCGAACCTACCAGTGACGGATTTAGCGTGGTTTAGCTAGGGGCATGCGCTGTTGTCGAACTAGTTTTAGCGCATGCGCTGTTGTCGAACTAGTTTTAGCGCATGCGCTATTGCGTTTCAGGCATGCGTCAGACGAAAACGCAAGATGAACATGAAAGCGTACATACCATAACCTCGCGGAACGTACGATCCGGTTGTTAAAGCTACGAGGCGCGTAATAAATAGAGCATCGGAATTAAAAATCATATTCATGAACAGGTGTTACGCATCGCCTTAACGGTATAAGCACAATACTAATACGAGTATATCAACTACTTTCCGCACTTTATTTTATGTGAGCTGAACAATATGCCCCGTAAATAATTTTCATCTCATCATACATGGTATTACACTTTGGACTCCCACATTATAAAAACAGTGCTTACATTTATAGAAATAATACTTATTTATCTACACTTGGGAGCAAAGAAATCGAGCCACTCCTTTTTTCATGTGTCCTGGTTCTTAGTTTTAGTTTCATGAATAATATAATTAAAAATACAAAAAACTACCCTCATTGTAAAGGTTATCAAATAACCTTTTAGGCGATATATGTTTAGAATTGATCTGTTCCTTAATATCAAAAATAATAACAGTTATAAGGTATAACTGTGAAAAATAAAAGTGGCGCGATTTATTTGCTCCCAAGTGTATATTAGTCGTTCGGTAGCTGAATAGGGCTTATTCTAAGAAATATTACTTAATAAAAATATTATGGTGAGCTCTATAAATAAACATATTATCAGTAGAAAAAAATAAATTGTGTTAAAGATCCCAGTGCTCCAACTGGTCCCATAAATAAAATATTATAAAAAAATATGTAACAAAAATGCAACAGAAATGTATAAAATTTAACAACGGCAATATACAGGGCAATATACATAATATGTTAACGAATTCGTGTAATTCCTTCAAACTACGTGATCTACTGGTGACACAGATTCACCCTAAATGGGAATTTCTGAAAACCAACTGAAAACTAAATTTAAAAAAAAACTTGGTTTTCTATTTCTGAGTCATTTTAGAGCCTTGAGTTGTCTGACTGCAAAGAGCGATATCGCGTTAGTCGTGCCTGCCAGCCGTGTCGCCGTGCTTTCATTAATTTATGCGTAGCATCGAAATGTTGACAAAAATAAAACTTTTTTTTTGCAAAAAAATAAATTCTTATTTTTTTACTGACTCCTTATTAGGTGGTTTAAATACGATCGATAACAAAACCGCATGAAAAAATAATAATTTTATTTTTTTATTTTTAATCTGGCTAAATCCCGTGCGGGGTCTGTCTACATCAGTAGTAGATCATGTGGTTTTAAGGAATTACACGAATTCGTTAACACCCTGTAGATATAATATTATTAGCCCGATAATATTTTGGTAATGTCTAAGAATGATTTGTGCAGAGCTTCGACATACTGCGTGCTGTTGTTGTGAGACTTATAACTTGCTACTGCTGCCCCCAACTTATCTGGGAACGCCGAATATCTGAAAAATGCAAAATTGCTTTAATAAGTGCACCTACTTTCCTGCCCGTCATGCACAACCACCTGCATCTGGAAGTATTAAGAGCGTGTACGCCGTTCGGCATTTCATACAAATTTTCAAGTCCTTATTTTTCGATATGACTGAACCGATTTTTTTAAATTCAGTCTTATAGCCTTGTCATAACGTTCAATTTTCTTTATAAAAAACTGATGTAAAAACAACCTTTGAAATCGATTTAGTAGCCGATTTTTAACAAACTACTTTCAGGGTTTGCGTTTGTTATGTTAGAGCGTTTGTCCACCGCCGCCGTCACCGAGAAACTAGATTATTTAGGAACGGTACGGAACGGAAGTTCGGAACGAAGTGACGGGGATCGTGTTTCCACCGCGACCGGTCTCGGTGGTTCTCAACACAAGAAAGAAATCCGTGCACGGCGCTGGCAATCTCGGATGTAGTGGACAAGTGTAGAGGTGTTTTGTATTGCCGTCATTTCGGTCCGCCACGATCTCGGCCGAGTTCTAGCGGTAGCGCCGAACTACTCACAATCTCGGCGGCCGAGATGACGGCGCTCGGATGACGGACGTGCGGTGGACACGCAGCCATAGTATTGTATGTATCGCTACTTCGGCAACGTCATCTCGTTCTCGGTGACGGCGGCGGTGAACAAACGCACTTACGCGTTGTATATTTGTCGAATAACGTCTGAGTAGATTTTCAGCGTCTATTGGCGTAAATAAGTTTTTTTTTTTTTATACTTTGCCCCACACTAAGATTTCTCTTGTATCGTGGGTGCGTTTACAGACACAAATCTCACATACACAAACGCCCAGACCCGAAACAACCATCTGTAGGCCATACAAATTCTTGTTCCGTGTGGGAATCGAACCCACGACCCGTAACGCAGAAGCCAATCGCTTAGCCACTGCACCAAACGTGTCGTCAGTTGTTACAAGCCATGTTTTAAAACGAAATATATGTGATAGTAATCAGTTTAGCAGCTATTTTAAAGCAAAAGGTTGATTTACGTACGCAATTCCAAATCCTTCTCTCACAACGGGTCCAAAGCCTCCAGCCATCACGCTAGGCGACGACAAAGTACTCGTACTAAGAATGGACTTATTCAAGAACTTGTACTCATAAGAGTCAAATATCTCTGGTCTAGGCATGTTGTTCTCTTCAGCCATCTTCATCAGAGCAAACATGTGACGGTCAAAGCCCTGGCCCATGGCCGCATCTTTGACCAACTCCAAATGAAGTTTGGAACACTCCTGCAGTTTAGCACGCAGTTCTTCATCAGAACATTTGTTTGAGTGAAGGGTTTCGCAAAAGGCCTGGAAACAAGAAAGGAAGTTTAAACATCTTGACAAGAGAAAGCCGTTTTGTGACCGCGACTTCTTTCACGTAAATACTATATTTGTATTACCCATGAACAGTAAGTACACACTAGCAATTCGGACCTAGGTAAGGCTTGGCAAAATACGGGCAATAAGGAAAGCTACATCATTTATACATACTTTTGTAGGTGAGAACTAATAAGCTGTAATATTTATCCCGTAACGTGCCTAATGTCCGTCTGAACCGAAGTGTTCGCAAATTTATACAGCATCAGGTTAGACTAGAACCTAACTAAAAGTAGTTGGTAAAATGATCAGCGTATTATGTAGGTAGGTATAGGTTCGGTTTGGACACCCGTAGGTGTTCAAAAGAAGAGACTATGCAGTGGCGTGCCTTCCATACAAGCCGAAAAGCCCGGCTTTATATCAGGAATGCGAGATTAATAAAAAAAAAACAAAAAAAACTCATGTAAAGTAATATTGAATTAATTGAATCATGTCTCATAACAACTAATACCTACTGTAATAAATAAAAATATGTTTAAACTCCGCGCGCAATACACCGAGCCTCCGTGTGGTGGTACGTTGCCAGGTTTACATGAACAATATTTTTCGCGTCGCGCCTCGGCCGGCCTCCGTAACGTAACGTTGCCAAACCGCCTGCAAGATCTTGCATTCCGGTCGCACGCGCTGGCTTCTTACGCGGCTTAAGACGTCTGTCTCTTTTCCTTCAATTTCATTCATAAATGCTCTGTTTGTAGTATTAGATATACAACTATGTATACCAATTTCTATGCGAAATTAAGCCGGGCTTTTGACTCTGTTAGTTTGAAGAAATTGAACATTAGGGTAGTGTGTTTACGAGTGCAATTTGTGTGGCATGCGTGCACATAGATGCCGCGATGTTTGTATTTCGATAGAAATGATACAATTTCAAATTAGTTCATTTATTATTTTGAACGATACTGGAGCAATTTTTTGACGCGTTATATATTTTTTCAGTTTCTGTGATTTAAAGTAAGTGTTGTGTAACTTTTATTAGTTTGTTTTAACGTTCGTGATTAAGTTTCTTTGTGATTTGCCTTTCTTAAATGATGAATTCGGAAATAATTGTTCCTTGCGATGGATTAAAGTGTGCGCAATCGTTACTCGAGAAGGTAAATACTTTGAATTTTGCAGACAAATATCGTTTTATTACTTCACCTAAACCTACTTCTGATTTGAGTATTTCTAGTAAATCAAAGTCACTTAATAGGCATTTTCATAGATCGGCTTACAAAACTCCTTGGATTGTAGGTTGCTCTCATTTAAACAAATTATTCTGCTGGTGTTGCATATTTTTCTCTAATGATACGAACGCCTGGAATACATCAGGTTACGATGATTTGAATGACTTATCTGGTGCCAGGATTAATTGCTCTATACAAATAGAACGAAACCACAAACGGCTTTTATCAAAGCCACCGAAGGTATGTGATTGCTGATATGTCTGTAAATCTATCTAGTGATACCATGCCTTCAGTGAGCTTTGTTGTTTGTCATCAGCAGTAGTAAAGAAGCGAAGAATGAAGAGTTAACACAGCTGTTTACATCGAAAGTAATTATAAATTGTTTTTAAACTTTTGCGATTTGTACGTGAAATTATAAAAATAAAGATCGGCTCTATTATAAATTAATAACAATATTTTTTTCAAATAAACATTGCGTAATTATGCTCATCAATTATTTCTGAGCCATTATCCCATTGGCGGCGACGGGCGATTATGTCATTTTACCCGTCGAACTCGAAGAGCGCAAAAAAGCACCAGCAGTGCGAGCACGGTTCTTCTTATCGAGTCGAGTCGAGAAATTTATCAATTATAAACGTCAAACTTGACATAAGATATGGATAAAACGACAGCTCTTGTCGTTATATCTATATCTTATGTCAAATTTGACGTTTAGAATTGATAAATTTCTCGAATCGACTCGATAAAATCTCGAGTCGATAAAAATTTAAACATACCGAATCTTATCGAGGGTCGGTAGCACAGAACTTGCTTCGGGAACTTTATAGAGCCTTGTCGACGGCTATGTTTTCTCGACAGCTTATCAACTTTACAAATAGCAACACCAGAAATATGCAGATACACAAATACTATCACTAAAATATTTACAATACTATTAAATAATCTAAGCAATTAGAAAATAACCACAGAATAATAAAAAAATACTCCGCTGTGGATCCTTTCCACGTCCCGACGCACTCTGCTTTCAATATTAACAAGATGATTTCTCCAAAATCCATTTTTTTGCTTCAAAAAGTCTTTATCGACCAACTTTTTAAAGACGATAACAATTCGAGATAATTCGAGAAATTTACCAATAAGAACTGTCTAAAGTCGATATAATCGTTAAATCTTATCGAGTATGTCGACTTCATATCGAGGCGTCGGTAAATTACATTGATGAAAGAAAAAGGGAACTATATTTTATATCACCAAAATTTATATTTGTCATCAAGTTGTATCACCTAATAAATAGATCTATCGCCACGAAATATTTTCGTTCTCAGATAAACAAAAATTGTTCCCAGGTATGAATTATCAAATTAATGTTAATATATGTGTAAAATAAGAGATCGATAACCAATAAAATTATATTGCATTACATGAATATAAACTTCGTTCTTATAATAACAGTTTTGTTACTTAAATAATAGCTCTGTGCTCAGAATGGTAGATCTGTCACCAAATAAATCGATTATCGATCCCTGACTGCGACTCCTTTTTATTTGATATTTTGTCACCAATACAGTAGTAACATTTTATTTCGTTCAGATATTAAATTAATAGTATTCGTTACCAATTTAATACATCAATTTATAATTTTAATGAAAAAATGATCAAAGGGGCGGAGACGAATTGGCGCGCTTTAAAAATTGACCAATCCGGCCTCAACGATGGGTTGTAGGTAACTAGGTTCGATCACACAATGCGCGACGCGGGCGGGTAGTATAAATTATAATTAAATTTTATTCAAATATAATTTATACTACCAGTGTAGTGTGTTTTGACGACACGTTTGGTGCAGTGGCGAAGCGATTGGCTTCTACGCTACGGGTCGTGGGTTCGATTCCCACACGGAACAAAAATTTGTATGGCCTACAGATTGTTGTTCCGGGTCTGGGCGTTTGTTTGTGAGATTTGTGTTTGTAAACGCACCCACGATACAAGAGAAATCTTAGTGTGGGGCAACGTTTCTAAAAAAACAAAAAAAAAAAAAAAAGTGGAAATTTAAAACCTTGGGAGTCTAGTTAAGTAGCAGAATCTTTTGGTTGAAACGATGATGACAACCCTAATTTTTTATTTGAACTTAATGCAATTTTCTAGTAACATAATATGATTTATTGGTGATCTCTTTAAATTAGTTTGCTTAAATACTTATTAGGACACACCTATTATAATACATACAAAAACATTTATTTGGTACTAGACCTTATATCTCAGGATTTTAGGTGATTTATTGTGGAACTGATTTTGCATTGTTTGGTGACTACATTTTGGTGACAGATCTACTATTTGGAGGACAAACCCTATTATTTAAGAAACACAAAACTAATTAAATTGGTGATAGCTTAAATGATACCCAAAGAAAAATAAGAGGATATCAGATGTGGTCACAAGATCTGAAGCCAAGTTTTCCTCTTATGGCGTCGACTCCGCCCTCAGCAATGAATTACATCTTCTGATGCAACACTTTGTCATGTTAGGTTTTGTTCACTTATCCTTTATAATACAACAAAAAATACCTAAACACCCAAAGTTCACTGTAAAACTGTAAATAAACTTCGAACAAAGCTTGAATGACAGACGAAAGGGTAGATCACTAAAATGGCGTCATGTCAAAAATATCCTTCAAGGCGGAGCTTGGTGACGTTGAAAAATTATAATAGAAAATTAAAATCTATGACATTATAGTGTACACACTTTTTACATTTGTAAATTACGTGTAAGAACGAGACAGATTATATTTTTTAACGCGGTACATATTGGCATAGTATTAAAAAAAAAACATCAATTTAGGGCTTATCCTCTTATGTTTCTTAAATCAATGGTAAATTGCGATCCGTGCTACCTTTGTCGTTTTATCAATATCTTATGTCAAATTTGAAGTTTAGAGTGGATAACTTAACGTCTCGATAAAATTCGATAAAAAGAACCGTGCTCGCACTGCTGTAATGCTCATAGATGGCTCTTAAACCAAGTTGTTGTACGTGATTTGCAAAATCACAGAATAATTGTATTACATATTTGCACCCTATTTATTATTAGGGTGAAAATAATAGTTGTGTGATTTCGCAAAATATGAATGAATTTTTGTCAAATTTTACAGGGTTTTTTTTCCTAAAAATCTATCGGGCTTGCCCTAACTGTGAACCCTAGGCACGCCACTGAGACTATGCTCATTAATTTATACTTCTATACAATATTGTGGTACACAAGGTGGCTTTAATGCATTAAGGCATTCTCTACCCGGCAACTTTTGGGTTAAAAAGAAAATCCTCGAAACAGGTACAAAAAAGATGATTTGACTATTTTGTTTAACTCAATAGACTACAAATTAATAAGACAAATCACTACATAGTATAAAACAAAGTCGCTTCTCGCTGTCTGTCCCTATGTATGCTTAGATCTTTAAAACTACGCAACGGATTTTGATGCGTTTTTTTTTAATAGATATAGTGATTCAAGAGGAAGGTTTATATGTATAACATATGCATATTATAGAAGAGAAAAACGCAGAATACGCGATAAACAACATCAACGCGGGCGAAGCCGCTGACGACCTCTAGTATACCATAAAATAAAATACCACAAAATATTGTCAAAACATAATTGTAATTATGAAGAAAAATAAATTAAATGATAATCGCGTCAGCTGTTAATAACAAACCGGTCACGAATCGGTCTACCACGCATGCTGATTATGGCACTAGCAGTCATAAAGAGTCCAGCAGCTGTAGACGCTTAGAAGCTATTATGATAATCACGTAGACATAACGCAACAAGATAAATACGATTATCACAGAGTAAGTTTGTAGGTCAATTATAAAGTTGTTAGTATTTCACTGAAGGACTATGAGATAATACCGTTATCGGATTATAATGAGTTGCACATAGTTATCATAATCGCGGGCAAAGGTCATAGATAATAAAGTAAACAGTTATTTTCATACCTTTGTTTTATCTGTGCACGGCCGCATGGTTTCTGTCCTGCCATGTTTGAAGGCGGAAGTACTGCAAGACTCGTAGGTACCTACAAAGTTTCCCTTCAAGAGATGATATGCTGCCTGTTAACAAATATTTTTTATTGTTTAATATTGGATTTTCTTTTGTAGTAAATACATAAATAAGGGCCTATGCACATCACGTCTTTTTAACGCGCCGTCGACGCGCGTTTCCGTCAAACTCCATACATAAAAAATCACAATGACGTTTTTTAAGTATGAAATATGACAGAAACGCGCGTCGACGGCGCGTTAAAAAGACGTGGTGTGCATAGGCTCTAAGAGAACAGGATCCGACGCATCTATCTTTAGGGTTCCGTACCCAAAGGGTAAAACGGAACCCTATTACTAAGACTCCGCTGTCCGTCTGTCACCAGGCTGTATCTCATGAACCGTGATAGTTAGACAGTTGAAATTTTCACAGATGATGTATTTCTGTTGCCGCTATAACAACAAATACTAAAAAACAGAATAAAATAAATATTTAAGGGGACTCCCATACAACAAACATTATTTTTTTGCCGTTTTTATAGATAATGGTACGGAACCCTTTGTGCGCAAGTCCGACTCGCACTTGGTCGGGTTTGTTAAATTAAATATTGTTTTTTTTCATTATGATATAGACAGAACTTTCTTTTGTGAAGGGTTCCTATTGTGCATTAAACATTTAATAATTAGAGTGTTATTTAATTTGGAATTATCACAATTCATTTGATCCACGCAAATAACATAGCAACAGGCCTTATTCCCCGGAGGGTTGGCAGAGGTGTATAGTACACCCTCATTTCGCCGTTATGTTTAAGTCCCATGTAATATGGGGGCGAACCTATTGCCATCAACTGGGCACAAATCCAGACTCCGGGTTGCTACTGAGAAATTCCACACGAAAAAACCCAATAACACTTTGTACGACCTGGGGATCGAACCCCGGACCTCACGCTCAGCAGTCGCGCTTGCGACCGCTAGACTAACGAGGCAGTCACGCAAATTAATCAACCCGTTATTTTAGATTTTTATTCTATTCCGTACAGAACAAATGATTTTTTATAGGTAAATGTGGGTATGCGGCCTTACAAAGGTTTTGATAGATTTTGATTTTGAAATTCTAATTAGAAACAGTAGTTACCTGAAATGAGAGTTGCATAATGCAGTCAGGGCTAACTTTGAACTTCTTGCATGCTGCTTTATTGAGTCCTTCATACAAAATGTAATCTATGCTGAGTGAGTCACACCATGCTTTGTATTCCTTCTTAGCATTGTCAACAAATTGCTTAGATTTGTCGTCTAATTTGAATTCTGAAATTATAGGAAGTTAATAAATTGCAGAAAATATTTTGTATACATATTACATGGAATCAGTTTTACTGAAAAATATTATTAAATTTTCTTCTTTCAATTGACCAACTCGTATGGAAATAGAGCGGTTACGCACTGCATCCGATCCGAATCCGAGAAAATACGTTCCGAAGTAGTCATAGAACTATTTGTATGGTAGTTTACGCACTAGATCCGACTTCCGTCATACGATTTCTCTCCGTCATCCGTGAGTTTCCAATTCGGAAGAAATATTGACGGATTGACGGAGTACTGTTTGTATGAACGCTTTCGCATTACCTCGGATTCAAATCGGACGCCAAATGGATATGCCAAAGATGGCCCCTGAATTGTTTGAATTTGGATCAGAGATCGGATAAGTGCGTAAGCGATATCAATGGGTCCTATGTATAAGGGCTAAAGTGGCATTTTTGTAACTTCTAAAGTGAACTAAATATTTCTATAGTTAAAAGGTTCAAATTAGAAATTACTAAAACGTCACTTTGGCCCTTATACATAGGACCCATGGATATCCGAATTCGGTCCGAGTTTTTTAGACTCTAGATTCGTATTTTCACGTATTCGAATCGGATGCAGTGCGCAAAGCAATATCCGAATTCGGTCAGAGTTTTTTATATTCTTATTTTCACGGATCCGGATCGGATGCAGTGCGTAATCGCTGTTAGTATTTCATGAACTAGGGAAATGATAGAAATACGTAATTCATCTTACCTAACTTCTGAACACTAATATTACTGTCTGCAGGTTTTGAATCTGGGTGGATGAATGGTTTTTTCGTAGTTTCAGCATATATGTCCTGGAAGAATCTCAGTACTGCCACACCATCACCCCAGGAGTGTTCAAAGTTCACTCCTGCTACTCCATCACTGGTTACAATAAGGCTGAATGATTTGTCAAACCACCTATTAAACATTAAAAAGAGTGGTATAAATCATTATTGATGTTACGTTTTTAGTCCAACCAGTTTTATAATGACTAGGTTACACGTTAGGTTTATACGAGTATATAAGTAAAAACTTAGGAAGCTCAGGTGCCAGCTTTAAATCACTAGGGTAAATGATATTGAAATCTATCAGAAGTAATGATAATGTTAGTTTGTTTAACCATTATAAAGAACAACTGAAAATTATATCATCCTATCCTATCCTACTAATATTATAAATGTGTAAGTTTGGATGTTTGTAAGTTTGTGAATTTGAATCTTTGTTAAACAATCTCACCCTAACAGCTGAATGGATTTGGATAAAATTTGGCACACGTAGACCATGACCTGGATTAGGATATATGATACTTTCCATTGTGATACATGAAGAAGTTCCCCCAGGGATGTGAGTGAAACCGCGGCTCGTCTAAAATATTTTTTTTGGGGTCCGAGTCACCCTTGTCTGTGGGAAGGCACCCTTAGTTAGTTCTCATCCCAAACTTGGTCTCCGGATGGTGACAACCTACAATCAGGTCTACTACGTCGCGCTGAGAGCCTTTACAATCAGGTGACAACCTACTGGTGGTAGGTTTCGGCCGTGGTTAGTGACCACCCACCGGACAAAGCCATGCCGCCAAGCAGTCTAGCTGTGTTCCGGCGTGTTGTCCGATGACATCGCGAGGGAAAATGGGTCGCAGTAGTTGCTTTTCTGCTGCATGACCGTTTTGCCATGCGTCGTTGCGCTGCATCGGGTAACTGGTCGTGGAGGGTAGCGAGATCTGAGGTACGGTGCACCGCTGGCCGACCGCAGTTAGTAGGGGGCCCAAGTAGTGAGCTAGCCATTCACGAAAGGCTGCCCCGCCAACTCGCGAAAATCTCGGGATGCGCCATCGCGCCGGTTGGCGACCGGACGAAAGAGCCAGATGGACACTCCCGAAGGGGCTTGGACGTCCCCGCAGTCTCCAGATCAGTTCCCCAATGATGAGGCATTGCGGCGCATGTCTACTGGCCAGCAGCGTGGAGCTTCACTCTACTGCCATTTTCCCACCGAATCACTCATCGACACCTATTATGCAGCACATGAATAAGAAGAGAAAGGTTGCACAGCGGCTGCACGCCCTTTCATTTAAAGTGCGAGGTGCACTTTAAATGAAAGGGCGTGCAGCTACTAAAATCCGAGGACTGCACTCAAAACTCGTACCAGTCCACTATCACCTGGAGACTGAGAAACCTTCACTCTTATTCATCACGGAGACGCAGATCGGAGGTCCGTCTGACGTGGTGTACCTATCGTACCCAGGGTATACCCTGGAGCACAATTTTAAGCCTCGAGCTGGTGTGTGCCTATACGCCCGTGACGAAGTCTCTTATCGGCGTCTCCGTCAGCTTGAAGACCCCACATTCTCTGTGCTGTGAGTAATGGTGGATCTAGATATCGAGAAAATTCTCTATGTCTGTGTCTACCGGTCGCACAGCTGGGATGAGGAGACAACCAAGCTCACAGAATACCTAAGTGAGGCAGCGGATGCGGCTCAACTGAAGTACCCTACAGCCCATAAAGTGCTATTGGGGGATTTTAACGGTCACCGCCAGGTGTGGCTATTTCCATACCGGGACACTGACCATGCTAGGAGAAAAATGCGAGAGTTTCTAGCGTTAAATCTTACCCAGCTGGTCCAGGGGGCTACGCGGATACCTGAGGTTGATACGGACACGGCTTATTGCTTGGACCTTCTGCTGACAACTGATCCAGACCGCTACTCAGTATCGGTTTCGTCACCTTTGGGTAACTCCCATCACTGTCGGGTGAAATCTGTTTACTCCCCGCCTGATCTCAGCCCTAGAGGCACTCGGCGGGTGTGGCGATACAGGTCTGCAGATTGGGATGAGATGCGGTCTTTCTTTGCATCTTATCCTTGGCAGTTGGTGTGTTTTTCGTCTAATGATCCTTCGACCTGCGCGGACGCTGTGACGGAGGTGTTGCATCGGGCCATGGACTACTACATTCCTTATTCCGATATACCACTGTCCGGAAAAGCTCGCCCATGGTTCGGTCCTCAATGTGGTCGCGCTGAAGCCCGTAAACATGAGGCATACCTGGCCTGGGTTGATGCTCGACACCGCGTAAAGCTAAAGACATTCGTCGGAGGAAGAAGGTGTTTAACAAGGCTGCCAAGTCCTGCAAAAAGGTTCTTCAGAGGGCTCGCTTTGACGACATTAGTCGAATAGGGAACAAATTGGCTTTGTACCCCGCGGGTAGTAAAGCGTTTTCTAGCTAAATCAATCGACGCGAACTTCTGCCGCCCCTCACTACCCCCACTGCTGAAACCTGATGGGACGCTGGCTCACACCGCCGAAGAGAAAGCTAACTTGTTTGCGTCTCTGTTTGCGGAGCCTTCACGTCTTGGTGCTGGTAGCGCGATACCTCCAACTCCGAATAACAGCGCGACATTTATGTCGGAAATTCGCATTCGCCAAATGGAGGTTCGCAAAACGCTGCGCTATCTTGACGTGAACAAGGCCAGTGGCCCAGATGGTATTCCAGCCATAGTTCTGAGGACATGTGCGTCTGAGCAATCTCCTGTGCTGACGCGCCTGTTTCGTCTCTCTCTAGACTGGTCAAGTGCCGAAATCGTGGAAGCTTGCCAACGTGCAACCCGTGCCCAAAAAAGGTAGCCGTGCCGACCCTGCCAACTATAGGCCCATCTCGGTTACGTCCATACTCTGCAAGACTATGGAACGTATACTTAATAGCTTGCTTACTTAATAATTTGCTCCTAACGTACCTAGAAGCTAATGACCTCCTCAGTGACCGGCGATACGGATTCCGCCGAAACCGGTCTACTGGAGACCTTCTAGCGTACGCCACTGACATATGGAGTGAGGCCATCGAGAAACATGGGGAAACGCTCGCCGTTTCCCTGGATATCTCGAAGGCTTTCGACAGGGTTTGGCATGACGGCCTTATTCGTAAGCTTTCTTCGTTTGGCTTGTCCATCGGTTTCGTGGACATATCGGACTTCCTGAGGGATCGTTCGATTCGAGTGGTCATTGATGGCTGCTCGTCAGATCGAATGGCCATTAATGCCGGTGTCCCCCAGGGGTCAGTGCTCTCTGCGACGCTCTTCCTGCTGCATATTAACGACCTGCTAAAGCCCGGAACCTTTGGGTATGCAGTAGACAGCACTGTTGTAGAGAGCTACGTAGCAATGCACGGACCGGTGGACCACAAATCCAGTCTCTGAGAGAGGCCATGGTCGAGCGCTTGAATTTGTCCCTTAAGGCAGTCTCCGATTGGGGCGATGCCAACCTGGTCACGTTCAATGCAGCTAAGACCCAGGCGTGTCTGTTCTCTGCCAAAAGGAGGCCATTCCAGGTGGCTCCACTGTGGTGGCTGACTTTTCGGGATGTGTCTATACCGATAACTGACCATCTTGAGCTCTTGAGCGTTACTCTGACGTCAACCCTCAACTTTGAGTCCAAAGCTCAATTGGTTGCTAAAAAGCTGGGTATCCTCACGAAGGTGCGGCGGTACTTCAAATCGGAACAGTTGCTTCAATTGTACAAAGCACAGGTTCGTTCGTGCATGGAGTACTGCTCGCATCTTTGGGATAGCTCAGCCAAATACCTGCTTGAGGCGTTGGAGTCCATTGAGAAGCGTGCCTAGAAGCTCATCAGCAACGACTTCCTTGTTCAGACCAAGCTCCAAAGTCTTGAGCATCGGCGCAAAGTTGCTAGTCTATCGGTTTTTTATCGGATACATTTCGGAGTGTGCTTCAGATCTGCATGATCTAATTCCCTCCTGCCCTTTTTTCTATCGGACGACCAGAAACAGGAAAAAGCGCCATCAGTTTATGGTTGATATACCAAAAACCCGAATGAAGCGCTTTGATTCCAATTTCATTGTGAAAACCGTCAAACAGCGTAGTGTGTTGCCCGAGTGGGTGTTCCCCGACAGCTACAATCTGGGTGTCTTCAAGTCACGAGTGAATCGGTTTCTTCTGGGCAAGCGTGCTCCATCGTAGATCGCATCATCGCTTAACATCAGGCGAGATGGTGGTCAAACGCAGGCCGTTTATCAAATAAAAAAAACCTCTGCAAGTGCTTTTTACACAAAATTAGGAATTATTAACTCAATATCTTTACCTGTTTGTACCATCACTATGGAGGTATTTCTTGAGGAGTTTACGCTTATCGTCATTAATGGTATCTTCATCTAATATCAAATTAAATATTGCAGAGTCTATCTTGTTTAGAACTTCACTGTTTCCAGTTGATTCTAAATGAACCCTTTGTTTTGACCATTCATCCCGGTTCTGGGTAGTTAATATTCCTAAGGGATGTTCAGCAGCTGGTGCATTGTTATTCATGATTTGAGTCAAATTGCCAAGCATTTCCTGAGGTGACAAAAGGTTACCTGAAAGCAATTTATGTATGTAAATAAAGTGAAGTTAAGGAAATTAATATGTTAATCTTAAGATTAAGATATTAACATATCAAGTACTGTAATTATAGACACAATAGATAAACAATGGCACTGACGATCCGGATCGTCGCGCGGGACGAAAGGTTAAATTGATTATTTTTATCACTATATACCATTATTGTATCAGCTACATTTAGTTCTATAAAAGTAGACTGCGCTTAAGCTTCTTCTTACTTCTTCACTTGTGTCAACACAACCTATATACGGGAATAGGTCATGCCCTAGTGAAGAGATTAGCCAGTCAGCAAGGTTCATAGTGGGGCTGACTGCCCAGTGTGCACCAGACGGTCTTCTTACTCATGTCAACTTTATACACACTATTTTAAAATATGTTTTCTGGAAAAAATATATGAACATAATTTAAAATTACCATCTGTATCCAAAACATCAAATGCATAAAAGTTTCCATTTTTCTGTACAACTACATGCTTGCTCTTTGGGTCTCTGAATATCTCATCTTTGTTTTGTCGAGGCAAGCGAGTGGCTCCAAATAGGCCAACAAATTGACTCATGTCAAGAGGAAATACTTTGAATAGATAGGCACCATACCTGTAAAAATTACATCATGTATTGTGAAATTAATTTTATGCCTATAAATAATAACTACGAGTACTTAGGCTCCTGTAGCTGGAGGGGTTTTTGGCTAATTAACCGCCATGGATCATGGTTACAATTTGCAAGGTTAAGCTGCGCTTGTCGCGGTCATTCCGTGGATGGGTAACCATATGTTACTCATTGAGACCCTTCCATGCTTCGGAGAGCATGTTAAGCCATTGGTACCAGGTGACATCCAAATACATTGAATAAGACAGTTGTTACGGGTAGTCAGAAACCTGAAAGTCTGAAAACTGGTCTAATCTTAGGATATCGGCATTGCCAAGTAACTGGGTTGTGGAGGTCTGATGGCAGTCGCTCCATGTAAAATACTGGTTTTCAGTCGCATCTGGTTAGACTAAAAGCTGACCCCAACGTAGTTGGGAAAAGGCTAGGAAGAACTGAATAATAATTATTATAAACGGTCCATGACTGTACTCCAATAATGCAGCCGTGGATAGTCCCCTGTTGGTGCCCCATCCCATTTTAGATTAAAGTTCTCAAAGGGGCCTCTGCAGGTTGGACTTGTCCCTTGTATGCCTTCCAAAGGACCGGACATCTTCCATGCGGAAGATGAGCCGTGATTCTAGAGAGAATTATTATAAATAAAAAATACATAATATTTACTGTACATACCATGAAATTGTTTCAGGCAGCATTCTTGTAACAGTTCTAAACATTGGTGTGTCGCTTTTCTTAGGATTTAAATGGTACACTTCAGGCTCCAATATTTGTTCTCTTAATGACAACATAAACCTGACTGCGCTAATCAAAATGTTTGTAGATCTTATAAGCTGGTCATTGTATTCGGGTCTGACATCATTTTGGAACACTATCATTGGATTATAATTGATAGGAAGCGGGACTCTATCACGCAAATAGAGATCAAACCAATACTCTGATATATAACTTGTATGCTTGTTTCTTTTATCTTTAGAAATAAGTTTCTCTTGAAGAATTTTGCCTTCTTTATCCAGAAAATTAAAAGTACGCTGTTGCGCTCTTTCATACTCATCATTGTTCAACAGAGGTCTAATAGCTTTCAAATACCGGTCACCTGTCTTCGATAAGTCCGGTATTGGTAAACGGGGCAATGATTTCTGAAAATGCATCGTCGGTAGCTTGCTTCTTTGTAAATACTGGTAGTTAACATCTTTAATATTTTTATTAGTTATGTTTCTCTGCTGAATAAATTTTTGACAAACATTATTGTTTTTGCAAATGAATTTGTTAGCTCCGATCATCTTATCTTATAAATTATAATAGGTACAATATATAAACAAAGGTTTTCACTTATAGTAAACTCGACTTGTTTAAAATAATAATTTTCTAAGGAATAAAATAAAAGAACAACTAATATTTTGGTCGTAGAAACCAAATGACACAACAAAATGTCAACATGTCATCGAACTCTTAACAAGTTTTTTTTAATGATTGTGCTGTCCAATCAGTACCTACTCTATTGCTGTGCCTGGCTGTCAGGCTGTCACGAAGCAAATCTAACATCAAACTTCAATTTAGTCGATGTCGATAATAATACAAATGTCAAAATTCGGAAAACGTCAAAAGCTGTACTGAAGTCAATCGTCAATCGAAAGTCAAAACTGAATTACTGAAATAGATTTTGCGTGCGATTTTACAGTTTTACTAAAAAATTGTGTATTTTAGGAAAAATATCTTAGTATAAAATGCAGTAAGACGATTCTCCTATATGTTAGTAACAAATAAAGTATCAAATGACGTTTATTTAAGTTTCAATTGTGCTAATAGATACCAATAAATTCCATTTAATTACGTCTGCCAAGATGAATGAATCGCCGGAGAATAGTAACAACTCTGGCGGCATCGGCAATGATTTAGAAACCTTGGATTATTTACGCGGTGTAAAATCGTCAACGTGCTTGTTACTACCGACGACACCTAGCCCCACTCCACTCGATTTCAAACATCCTCTTTCAGAAGAAATGAGTGACCGTCCGTTTTTAACTTTAAATGATGATCCTAACATGGTTAATATACAGGCAGGTAAGAATTTTATGTTTCTACTTTTGTAGTTTTAAGATTTTAATAAGTTATATTACCTGCTGAGTAAGCATGAAATAATATTATAAGTTTCATCAGTACGTAAGTACCATGTATTTAATATTTATTTAATCTGCATTTTTCAAGGAAGTGTCACTAAGTTTAAGAAGTAATAAATGTTGCTCTGTTTTTCAACAAAAATCTATTTTGAAATATTTTGCCCTGTTATACTTAACAGCTGCTAAACTTTTCTATCTTTTTATTGATATCATTCCAGATGCATCAGCAGGAGATTCCAGTTCGTCCGGAGACTCTAGCTCTGTTGTTCAGGATCCAGTCAGTGCACAGCTTATCAACAACATCAGCATGCTAGACTATCAAACTCTTAGCAAGAATGGGGATCTCATTATGGGACAAGTATGTATTTTTCGTATTTTAAAACACAAATATTCCAAGGATATGATGATAAATTTATAGTATAAGGAAAACACCAAGTCTTGACCTTAAACTCTCAATCACCGTAATTATAGACACAATAGATAAGACAATTAAGTGTCGTCCTGGGACGACGGGCGGTACACAACTGGTTAAATTATGTTTCCTTATATGGAATTTGTTGCTAGATGAAACATAAAAAAACTGAAATGATCAAAGTAAAGTTTGATTGTATTTGCATAAAATGTAAGTTACATAAAATATGGATTATGGAACAGTAACATAATTATAATAGTGCAAAGTAAACGTTATGCCACAGTGCAATGTGCAAATCAATGTAATAAATAAATCAAACATGGCATTATGTCAGCATTTTTTAACTTTGATGAGCTTGAATGCCAATTGTCTAATACTTTAATATTATGATGCATTCATGTTTCACTGTCAATAATGTTAACAAGGATAATAAATTATGAAACATCAGCCACATTAATTCAAATTATAATGAACTTGCTTTGAGATTAGGCACCTTAACTACTTGGTACATGGTTCAGTTTTCATTGCAACTTAATTTTTAAGATATTTTGGCTGGTTTTTGTTACTCTAAAATGAACTTAGAGTGTATTGACTTAAAGTTGATATTTGTGTAAGCGACAATGACATGTATTTCTATTTCAAATTGGCTTTAGTATACTACCAATTTGGTAAAGTTACATAAAAATAATTAATTTATAAAATTATAAAATTAACCAATACAATGGGTTGCTGTTGTTATTGTATTGATTGATGTAAAATGGATACTTACCATTATGTTTTAATAGAATCCAGAGAAGAGCAGCATTCTAAGCACCAATTAAGTATATTAAAATTATTACAGACCAATTTCTGATATAATTTTAGTATAATGTATGTTTATTTTTCAGACTGAAGACTGCAAGCTTAATGGAAATCACAATGTCAGCAACAGAAAGTTACCAAACTTTGTCAACTGGAACTGGGGTATTATCAGGAAAGTACTTCTTTGGATTGTCCTTTCCGGTCTCATTGCCTGTTTGGGAGCTATCATAGGTATGGTTGTAACTATACCAAAGGAATGCAACCCTGATTTGCCTTGGTATCAAGGGAAGGTATTTTATGAAGTATTCCCAGCAAGTTTTAAGGATTCTAATAATGATGGCACAGGTGATATAAAAGGTCTCCTCAATAAACTAGACTATATTCAAGAATTAGGAGCATCAGCTATTAGGCTTAATTATATATATCAAGCACAAAAATATCCAGATCAATACTATAATATCACATCTTTAATTCAGATTGATAGAAGTATAGGTGTTCTCAAAGATTTCAGAGATTTGATAACTGATGTTCATAGTAGAAATATGTCTTTAATCCTTGACCTGCCAGTTGTTTCTATGGCAAAATCTGATTCTTCAGCAAATTTTACACAAGCTGTATTAATTTCAAATGAAACTATAACTAACTTTGTTGATCCCACATCTGCAGCTATTATATTTTGGGCTAGTGAGAAAGTTGATGGCTTTTACTTAAAAGATTTAGAAAATTTTGTAGATGATATCAGTTTTGGTAGAACATTGCAATTATGGAAACAAATTATGGGAACAGACAAAATATTAATGGCAAGTGAGAATGCTTATGAAAAAGCTAAAGGTAATTCTCTAAATGTGTTGCTGTCTAGGATTGACCTTATTGATATTCATCTAGATTTACAAGAAGGCATAAATGGTTTGAAAAAACGTATTGATGATGTTATTACTGGTCCATTGTGGTCAAAGCCTCATTATCCATGGGTACATTGGAATATTGGAAATATTCATAGTGAAAGAATATCTACAAAACATGTAAACAATACATTAGTGTTGACTGCTCTTGAGTTTGTTTTGCCTGGAACTGTTAGCATATTTTATGGGGATGAAATCGGACTTGGAGGACTCGGTGATATTGAAGGTGATTTCCATGAACACAAAGATGTAGATAATGTAGTGTCAATGTCATTTTCGAATGAAAAAAATACTGCCACTATTTTGCCATGGAATTCACAATCTGAAAGGAAACCAAGCTATTTTTTCCTGGAAGTGATTAAAAATTTTACCAGAGTGAGATTAAATACGCCAACAATATATTTAAGATCTATTTATAAGGAAGGCAATATACTAAAGAACATGGAGATCCGTAAAACTGAAGAAAACCTGGTTGTTATAGAAAGATGGTTTCCTCGGAGGAACACTTGTGTATTTGTGGGGAACTTGGGAAGTCAATCTATTACAACTGATTTATCTACCATGTTTTATGGTGGCACTGTGCTTGCTGGAACAAATGCCTCTCTAGTCGGACAAGTATTATATTTCGATAAAATTACGTTTCCTCCAAATTCTGCTATTATTTTAAAGTTAGAAAAGTAAACATTATACTCCTAGGTATAGGTAAGCGTCATCAATGGTATTACGATCAAGATATCTGTAGTTTATTGTGATTTATAAAAATCAGGGACTTGAGGTATTATGTATGTAATTTCATATTTAAATATTCAGATTTACATATTATATCATAGATATAATAATTTAAAATGTATAAGAAAAATACCTATGTGTATTATACTAACAGAATCTCGAGCTTCCGAAATGATCTGAAAGTTTATCTTTATACTCAGTAAGTTTACTCAATGTATTAATATATTAATTTACAAAAATATATATCTATTATGTTTGTGTTTTTTAAAATAATAGATATTGTTTATTAGAGTAATTTAGATTCTTCTCCATAATATGACTTGCAATTTGTTGCATACTGTATTATGAGTGTTTTTGTTTTAATGTTAGTATACTGACTTGATTAAAATATTAGTTCCTCTACTACCAAAGATATTGTGTGTGCATGATATTATATCTTAAATTAAAATGTAAGAGTTACTTGCATACTTAAATAAAAACAAAAAAAAACAATCTCAGAGTTACAAAAAGTTTAATATACATTTGTACATATTGAAAACAAATATTATGTACTTAGTATATTTCTTATTATGTACACATTATGATATTAAAGTAAATAAATAGTTTTTGAAATTATTACACTTTCATTTACTATGATTACCTACAAGCAATGATTTTTGATACACATAATTATAACAGGTAATTATATCAAACAGCGAGTATTTCATTACAAAAGTAATGTTTTCTTACAATAATTCACTATTTCATAGTGAATCCGAATTGTGAAATAAGTATATTTTATACAAATATATATTTGCAGAGGTATGTAAAACAATTTCGTGTTTTAGTATGTTACACTAGTTGTAAGGAATTCTTCAGTTTCATTTGTATGGAATTTATTTGAAAAGGCACATTTTGTATCACATATTTGTTTACATATACATATTTTGTTTTCTTGATTTCTGATACTGGAATGCTTGATACTGGAAATTGTTCTGCAATTTTTAGACAAACCTACATGACGAAATAAAATATTAGCTAAGCGGGTAATTTTGAGTTTCTTTACAAAATCGAAATGTATGTGACAAGTTATTTTCTAAAAAAATAATCCACCAAATTACTTTGGTATAATTGATATGTACAAATCATTACAGGTTTTTGTTATATAATTATTGAGCAATATAAATTTGAAAAACGATATGCTTTACATACATAGCCATAATGTTTCGACCCTGACATTATAAAATAGGTACCTACTAATCTTGCATAATAAGCACATGGTTTGTAATCAATGTTAAATTCTGCAGTACACAACACTAATTTTGTATTTTTTTTCCAATAATGTAAACAAAAGATACCGGTCTTCAACTTAGTCCTTTCCAACGATAGCGAAAATAAGGAAGATTTTTATACATCTTTAATGTTATTAAAGTTTTTGTAGTGGCAATTTGAACTTTATGGCATTGTCATAAAAGTTACTTGAATCATAATTGTGAAACTATATATATATTATAACTATATTTAAACACACATGGTACTTACACAACTTTTACAGTGTTAGAACAAGCAGGGCCGTATTAGGCCATGCAGGGCCCTTGGTCGCACAAAAAATGGGGCCACCTTAAAAAAAAACTGCTATTTGTCTTTCTAGCAACTCTAGCTATCTGGGTGCTTTCTTAATGATGCGTTGAACTAAGTAACATATGTTTTTTTTTTAAATTGATTTATTGGATAAATAATATCTCTGACGCAAAATACGCGCTTAGACGTGGAGTTGCGGATACCAGCCCGTTATACCTTATACCTAAATAATATCTAGGTTTCGGCATTTCGCGGCCCCCACTAGGCCGAGGGCCCTGAGCTCGTGCCCTAGGCGCCCTTATGGTAAAGACTGAACTGAGAACAAGTATAAATTTTATGATTCTTTATGCATTCTTTTTGCGGCGACACTTGCTTACATTATTGGTAATAGATGTGAAAGTAATTTACTTTTCTGCAGTAGGTAGCTATAAATATTAATAAATTTAATAGTGTAATAATATAATCTAAATTCGGATCCACATTTGTACCTTTGTTTTACTTCGTAACTGCATTTGTATTTTTATATATTTCAATTTCATGTGAGAACCAACAGTATTACTAAAACATTGATACAAGTGTGGTTCCAATCTTAAGTTCTGGTGGCGTTAAGCTCAGTCTTTGTATCGGTGGATGAAAGATCATAGCACTGGAAGGATTCACAAGTAGTAGGTAAGAATTTATCATAATGTCATGAGCTGGGTTGAGACTTTTTAATTTTAGCTACAGTTGGATGCATGACATATGTATTAGACATTGCTCTCGGCGTATGACTTTCAGTAACCGGCAATGCTGGAAGTTTATCTGTAGGGTTTCGTATTAATATTTTTTTCTGAGACCCTGTCATTACCCTCTTAGCACTATATTCTTGTTTATTCTTAAGATCTATGTTATCGGTGGTGTTTGGAACAGACTTTACACACTTCCGTTCACTTTCACAGTCACTACCTGTTTGTTTAGTTAACTTTGGAGCACCAAAAGCTTTAGTTTGTTTCAATAATGAACGGTCATTACACAATGCCGCTATAAGGGGCAGATCAAGGTTTTTACTTTTCTCTCGAAGAGTTTTTATGTCTAAATCACAATTTGTGTCTTTCACTTTGTTCACACTCACTTCACTGTTTACACTTGTGGATGTTTGCGGAATTTTGACTTCTCTCGAGTAATTGAGAAGTTTCTTTTTGTATTCGTAAGGCGGCGGGGGAGGCGGAGGCATTCGTCTCATTTTAACTGGCGGTGGATCCTTGGCATTCAACACATTCTCATCTGATTTCGCCCGCATGAAATGCGAAACGTCCGATACTCGCGTGGACAGTTGTGGCCGTTCAAGATTTATGGAATGGTTGCTGAGCGACGTTCTGCTCGTTAGCGAGTACCAACTTGTCCGCGTTCCAGGTAACTGGACATAAGAATCCGACAGATTTTGGATCGACCCATACATGGACGACGCAGACATCGAAGTGGATAGGTAAGGCGTACTTCTGTACTGCAAACCACTTTTGTGCATGTTTGACACACGGGACTCTGTCAGTTTATGGTCGAGATAATTTTGCTGCGAGACGGCCGGGTCTTGCATAGGATAGTAGACGTAGTCGACGTCGCTGTACAGTTGTTGGTGGAACATAGGGTTATGCGGCGGTGGTGGCGGCGGGAGGCGCGCGATGGGGGGTGGCGGTGGTTGGCGGGCACGACGAGGCGCGGGAGGGGCAGGCGGAGGGCGGGGTGCGGGCGGAGCCGGCGGCGGGCCCGGCGCTAACTTCATCATGGCCACCAGAACGTTGGAGTCCACACCGTGCGCCATCTCTCTGGACGGTGACAGGTTGTTGTTTATTCCTTGAGCCAGTTTCGACCTCTCAGCTCGACGACTGGACGCTTGATGTCGTTTAAACTTTTGGAATTTGTGCTCCAGTACCATGGGACTGGCAAACGTCCTCTCACTAGAAGCGTTCACTTCGCCCGCTTCTGCTTTCAAAATTGTTATCATAGGTTTTGATGTCACTACTCTGGCTGCCACTTCTTCCTTGTCATTCAACTGTTTCAAAGACCTGGTGGGCGCCGTTGTGCCAGGATATGCTGGAGGCGCCTTGGCAGGAGGAGGAGGAGCATAAGATGAAACGGTTAGATGATTGTATTCGTAAGGAGGTGGCGGTTTGTCAGGGAAGGGAGGCCTCATGGGTGTATCGTCATTTATGTCAAATATATTTGGTAGTGACAAGTTGAGCAATTTACGACTATCAATTCTCGTAGGAGGAGTTGGCGGTCGATCGAAGAAAGAATTATTTGGATAGTGATCATCTGAAGGAGCAGTGTCTTCGTGACCCTGAAGGTAACTGTCACCAGAAAAGGGAAGAGGCAACCTTACGTAGTCTGATACTGAATCGAGAGTGTCACTTACAGACTGACTCTTAGGGTAAACGCCTCTTCCCACAATTAAGTCACTTAATTCACTCGCAGTAAGTAAATTATGTTTGTTATCTGTTGGATCGCTCCCATCACCGTGAAACGAGATTGCACTAACGTTGGAATTTGTTCTTTCTCTGAATATGTTTTCTTTATTATGTTGTTCTTGATTAGGAAACTTTGCGGCTCCATCGACGCAATCCGAACTCTGTTGAGACGATTGTAATCTTACTGTGCCTGTTGAGTGACTAGTTCTCTCTGACTTGTTTTTTAGTATTGAAGAAACGCTATCGAAATCAGCTAGATCATTTTCTTTCGTTGGCTTATAGCTGTCGTAATGTGAGCCATCGTAATCGGTTCTACTGCCTTCGGATAAGGTGTCCATTTTTGATCTCGCCGTGAGTTCAGAACTGCTCATGGTATATACGCCGCTTGTTTCACTTGATGCCGCTACGGTAACTGGTTGACCTAAACCATCGTACAAAGCGGAGGCCGCATCTTGAGAATATTCTACATCAATGCCAACTGTACTGTTGTCACTGATCATTGAATTTTGAGCAGTATGACTGTATCCCAATTCTAAACTGCTTGCGTTAGATGTTCTGCTAAGTGTACTGAGACCCGCTCTCGCCATTATAACTGTACTGCAAGATGAAGAACATTGCGATCCGGTACATTTTAATTTATTGGATCTTGGACTGTCTGTCATGGTTTCGCTAATACTTTGATCAGGTAAAGAGGTCGTTTCTTCTAATTGATTCATAGAATGTTGTTCCGGTAGTGTAATTTCATTTCTACTGACGTTCTCGCAGTCTTCCTTAGTCTTCTTTACTCGGATTTTCGATTTTTGTATTTGCAATGACGAGGTTTTAGTCAATGGTGGGTTATCTTGTGGCACATGCCGTATAAAGTAAGAATTTGTGCTGTCAAGCAAATGAGCAAAAGCTAAACTTTCCGTAGACGGTGCTGGGGGAGAATCAATCATAATTTCTAATTCATCTTCAGATTGAACTCTGTCACTCACAATGCCTGATGTGGTATTTGAACTCGTAGAAGAAATTACTGATATTCTTTGTTCACTTTTATTTTGATTATATTGAATATTTAACGATTTCGAGTATCCAAAGCAAATTTTGCGCTCCTCCTCTTCCTTTCTCAAGATTTCATTGAATTTTGGTGCAATTTTCATAGAGAATTGATGAGTCTCTCTACAAAGAGCGAAAAGATATTTACATTTTTCTTCACTTGAAGAAAACAACGTAATTTTTCCCTCCTCAGTTCTAATCTCAAATTTCTTTCTATCAAAGCTTAGTTTGCCGATGGCGCTCCATATAAAATTTGAAAGAGATCCGTTATCAGGCAGAATCTTTATGCCCTTAGCCGTGATGAGAAGCCAAACTGTTCCAGGCTCGGGTTCTGCTTTAGATTGTTTTAGGCGGTATCTGTGTGAGTTTATGGTATCAGGAATGAGGCAGACTTCTCGAATAAATCTGGTTTCCGCGTCAGATTTTGTGAGACCGCGATGTTCTCGATGGCAGGCGCGCATAGCGGCCGCCACCCAGTCGCCGGTCAGAGATGAAGGTGCGTAATCTTCAACTTTGAAGTAGTCTTTGTCCTCGAAAGTGTCTGCATCACCGTATTCAGCTTGTAAGGCTAATCCGGTAAGCAGTAGTACCACTTCGGCAGGTAAAGCGTCTCGCGTACGCACATTCTGGCGCAGCTGTAGGAAGTAAAGATGGCGGCCAACTTCATCGTGCAGAAGCAGCGGACTCTCCACGTGGAACTGCACAACCAGGTGCAATTCAAGGAGCGGCTTTCCGTTAGCGTCCAAACCCTTCAACAAGAAATATTTAAATTAATTTCTGAAATTAACTGCCGGAGTAATAATAGAGTAAACATTTAAAATAATGTTGTTTTGATTAAATAGATATATTTACATAGGTAAATACATTTGACTCACATGGGTATGGGATGATCTCCAACTCTTTGGCGCATATTTAGATAGTTTGCTTTCTAAATCAACGAACAAGTATTCTCCATCTGAAAAGACAATTTTATTTTATTGTTTTATAATTTAAGTGTTGTGTTCTAAGTATTGTATAAACATAAGACATCATGTAAGTATCTAGGTAGATACCAGTTATAAAAGAAAATGTCAAATATTTGCATAAAGATATTTTCAGTCAATACACTAGTCGTGGAGTGTACATATACTATATTTTGTGTCTTTAATGTGACATTGTGTTGCCTCTACCAATATAGAACATTGATTACCCAACAACGTTTGTTTGTATAGTTAGACAGAACGTTTACGAGGTGGAATGTGTGACGCCATGAATACATAATAACTTTGTTTTGTGAAATCACTCCGCAAACGCTTAGAACTTAAGTCAGGTACGGGTTTGTGTAAGAGTTATGGTGAAAATGATTACACTCACTTTGCAAAATTGCTAATCCAAAGAGTTCCGTGTCGGTCATGCCTTGTAGTTGTGCATGAGCATTGGCCAAAGACTTCAATTCTTTGACCCTTGCTTTGGCTTCTACGACGAAGTGGAGGGGTTGGGGCTGGCCGGGCATGCGCAGGGACAGGAACCGCGCGCCCGCGCCGAGCGCGCGCGTGTCGCCGCCCAACGGCCCGCGAACCGAACACAGAGCACGCATGTCGCATCTCGAGATCACTGTTACTCGCACTGAAACAATCAAAAAGTACATTAGCTATTTGGGATGAACATGACTCATCTCTTATCTTATACTTACCTTAAAGTCTGTACAGAACAATTAAGGAGCTAGGTTTATTGTGATGATAGACGAAATTGGTAAGAAGAGCACGTCGAGGCATCAGCCCCGGTGTCACGCGAATATCTATCAGTTATTAATAAAGCTTGCCGAATACTGAATCTCTAGGTTCTTGTTGAGTTGCGGAGGTCAGAGGGGTACTCCCAACAGCTTCGAGTTCCGAATCGATTGAGTGTGATTCCAATTAGTAACTGAAATCGAGAAAGCAGCACGACCGTAATGAAATTATTCGAGTTAAAACTAACAAATATTTTAAACAGTCGTTAATTCGACTGTTTTGCCGTTTTCTAGAATGGACAGTAATTCGAATCAAACTCGATCGAGCCAGACCTCGACGCTGTCCGGAGTGAACACCTAAGGGTGTTCTACAGCAGAGCAGACGTCCCGACTGAAATGGAAGTTCGAGATACTATGGCATGGTTAGGAGGCTTATGACTTTAATCATCACTATAAATGGGATGAAGTGGCTTTCTAATTTCTACGCGTGAAAGTTAATAATGTTCAAAATTGCATGACCGTTTCTGATTCACTATTTAAAGAGCTTGCCTACATTACATAAGAATGGTAACATTTGGCAATTTAATTAAGGTGTACTCTCATTAATGGGTGTTGCGTAGTATCCTACTCTAGCTCCACGTTCATGTTAATGGGAAGAGCTCAATGTCCAGATTCGTTAAATGTCATCCTCATCTGCATGCGGTGTACCCTTCCGATAATTGATGGGATTCTATAGACCGATTCATTGCGAGATTACTGCCTTACTATATTAAATACTTCATACCGGTGACGTATTATCGGCATCAGTGGAACGAGAGGACTGGCTTTGCATTTATTAAATCCGCTAACCGAAATTGATATCTACGGACTCTCGCTAATCCCTTTGGGAGAGGTCTAAGGACTACCGAATCGTTGGCTACGTAGATATTTATTGATTTGCAGTAACGGAGAGGCCATTTACAGTAACGGAGTTTTGGTAACTGGTAACTGTTGAGAATAAAAGATACTTCGTACTACTACTTACTTCAACTTAATACTCACAACCACTTATAAAATAAAACCTCAATGAAGTTTGTGAGTAATAAAATATTACTTAAGTTATTACTTTATAGGTATGGTAGCGTTGTTCTGTTAGGCCTGTTTTGCGTCTCCGTACGGCCGGATTCCAATGTGTTTACATGTTCACAAATTCTTCGTGCGTCATAGTAGGTTTAAATTCTGACATTCACCAAAAACTACAAATATACGACGTAAGATGATAATTGCCTGATTTTAAATCATAAAGCAAATATTTTTTTAGTCATTTAAGTAGTTGCTCTACGATATTACTTACCATATTCTTAAATGGAAATATTATACTTATAAATAATACTCTCTTCTCTACCTTTGAATCTTTACTCATTTCTGCGCTAGTCCTGTTTGGTACTACTTTCCTATTCACCAGAGTCTGTATGGCGAAGGAATGTCGGATCTGCGCCAGCTGTGCATTCCATTACTTTTTTTCGTACACGATCTCCTTTTTGCTACCTGCTGTTTTTGTGGCGCACATTGTTGCGTTTACTTGTGAATTATATTTTTGATAAATTTTAAGCACGTGCACGTGTTCATTTATGTACCTAGATCCTTAGAGCATTGCTTTAAGACCTAGATCTAAAAGATTTTTCTTCTTACTATGTTCTCGCAATTAAGATTATTTAAAGTTCTTTATTTAGAAATCTGAGCTTGACGTCAAATCGAAAAAAAAATCGCTTAATTGTAATTCCTACCTATCGGTTGAACTTATATGAATCTGGAACGCTGCGTGCAAGCTTTGGCAAATGTCAAGTCGAACTTTTAGAAAACTATTCCAAACACAGATTTCCAAACTTAGTTCGAAACACCTGCTGACAATCAACATCATACCTACTCAATGTCAGTTGAGAAGAGCGAACCGAACAAAAGCTTCCTGTAACTTAACGTTATTAAGTAGAAATGTAATTTAATTACAAAATGAATAATACGTCCAAAGCTATGGCTAACATTATTTGGTTCTCTACAATTAGATAGGTACCTACCTATGTGCAGTTGCCTCGTTGGTTTAAAAGTACGACGTACAACTAAGCTTATTTGGGTCGAGATTAAGTGAATCAGTTCTAAGTTAGATCGTAATAAGAATATTGATCAATGAAGAAAAACGTGAGTATGCAAAGGTGGTACAAATTTACTAAACAATAGATAGGTAAGTAGGTACCTACTGAACTACTGTAGGTACTAAAGTGTGCGGCCATACAAAATCTTTTGGTACCAAGTTGTGGTAACTAACTAATTCTTAATAATTTGTAGGCTAATAATTAAAGGTACTCTTTTCATAAAAACCAGAGAACCTTGTAGCGTAGCATTAGATAGATTAGTAAGATCTAGATAGGTACTAGATATGTTCGCCGAACTATGAACGGACCAAATCCACGCGGTGTCGGCTATATTAGGTATGTTCACTATTATAGATAGGTACCTACGTCCATATTATAAAACGTTTATAGGAATGTAGAACCAAAAGATCACGTAAAAAAATAGACGCGAATAAATTTCATCCCATCCGGTACCTCTGCGGCTCTTCAGCTCTTGATAGCCATAAGAACATGTTTTTTGTTTTAGTAAATGCGCGATAGTTTGTGATGGCGGTCAGGCGCAGCGGGGCGGGGGCAGACCGGTCGGCGCAGGCGGCTGCGGGCGGCGGATGGGGCGCGGGTACAAAGGGGGAGGAGGGGGGCGCTACGTAAGCGCGGTAGCAGCGGACGGCGACGCGAGGAATGCGGACGACCTTCAGATGCCGAGCGCCCCTCCCCCTACGCCAGCCGCATCTTGCGTCCTCGCATACCTAAGGCCGTCGTTGCCTCCAGTTTTCGACATCTCGCCACCAATTTTGACACTCACAAATTTGGACGATTATGGACGGACTCAAACAGGGGTCGTCTATCATGTCTATGTAGTTCCGATCGTGCACAATACGATAGTAGGTATTTAAAATAGCACCGTCAGTTTTTTTTATTTAATTTATGGTAATTCATTTTATTTACCTTGAATTTAAATCGATATCGTAGTGTTATATATTATAAGCTGCTAATACAACAATCTCGTTTTCTCACCAAAATACCTAGAATATGTATGGTATTTAATTACCAAATTCTTGCTGCAGCTCATTTCTAGTCTTACCATTGTGTTTTATTGCCATTTAATTTGTTCAGCCAGCTTTGCTGGCCTTATTTATAATTTCCTTAGCTTTGTAAACATCTGAGGATTTCTTTTGTAATCTCTTTCTGACTTCCCTAATCCCTTTCTAACGTTAAAGATAAGAAATTGGCTACACCAACTTCATCATATCGACATTCAAAATCTTTCCTAAGAAGAAAATTACCTACCTATGTAAGATAATGCTTTCATTAATTTATGCAGTTTTTCATCTTACTAAAACAACATTAACAAGACAATTCAGGCACCGCAAGATGAATGTTGAAACAAAACTACTTACATAATTGTACCTATCGGTTTTATCGTAGCCAGTAGGTTCAATGATTAGTATGCAGATTATATTTCTGTATGGAACTAGAACATTACAAGTATGCATCAGAGTTAATATACTCATAGAATTTAAACTTGAACCAACTTTATTGCAGTTGCATGCTACGAGCATTACCTACAGCATTCTAAATAAAATATTTTTATTTCTTAAGTACGGTTTCCGTACACAACAATAATTATTTTGGATACACTTTGACATAGTTTAATGCTCCATAATTATATTCGGATACAAGGCCCATCCTTTGTAATTTGGCTGTGGATCAAAATCTATACAAACATCAACAATTGGTCCTGCATCCGCCATGGGGATCCTCTGCATACCGGCAGAATGTCGGTTCACCTCACATTTATACCATTATTTTAGCAAAGAAAAGCAATGACAAAGTTCCCAAGTTCAGGGTCTGACATAATTATTGCAAATCTACGACTTCCGCTTTGAAAATGTGACGAGATCATATACCAAGCGATTACGAATTGTTTGAAATACCTATATTGAAGGTTCTCTTCATTTTTATGAGGAATTTTGCATCACACTAAACATCTAATCGGTATACTTAACAAATACTGAATGGTGTGACATTAAATTCCATTTGCCTATGTTCATAACTCTGACCAAACGTGACGTTAACTAGAAAGATATATGATATAGTAGGAGCTCTACATACTACCAAGAGGTATGGGGGTATGGGCAATGGATTAATCAACATGAACAAAGTCAAATTCAAACCGTTATTAAAATGACTTTTAAAGACATTTAAATAAGGTTTAAATAAAAACGATTGAGGTGCGCTCGTGAAATGTAACATTTGACGTTGTTCGTGTTCCGAATTTTTCGATATATTTGTGTAAGATGGATGGTCTGAATAATTATTAGACGACTTTGGTTGAGTAAATATTAGTGATCACATTGAATGTTTCGAAATATTTTGTCATCTTCAAGCCTCGTATCCACTAGGCAACAATTGACGCCCTATACTCGTATGTTGCTCAATATGTTTGTCAACATGTAGCAACACGATGATCGACAACGTGCAACAAACTCATGCATACTAATTCTTTCAGCGTCATGTTCCGCGTCACCTGGCAATGTTGCCGAACATGTTGAGCGTCACATGTTTCGCGTCAATTGTTGCCTAGTGGATACGAGGCTTTACTGCTACTTACTTTATGACGCTATCTGTACATTGTGAATATTCCTGTTAATTTCGGGTTTAAACTCGAACATAGGATTTAGTTTCGCAGTTCAGAGACTACCACTACTAAGTTCTGAGGGGCTAAGTTCTCGCGTTAAATCCGAACAGTTTGCCCTCCTTAAACGATGACCTAATAGTACGATATATCCGGGTAGTTCATTAGCAGCGTTTAAATTGGCCGGTATTAGTAGAGTTCATGGTTCAATGGGCACATCCGCAAACGAATGACCTGGATTAGCAAGTTGGCTACATTTTTCGGGGTTTGTAGCAAAATGGCTAGCCCAAAGATCGATAAATCTGCGAGGATTAACCACGCTTGACACCATCAACACTCCCACGGGTGATCGTTATTTACACATCAAGACCACTCCTAGGCTTTGCGGTTCGAAGCCCTTAATTCCTGTTGTCAACCGAATACACAAGACTTTCGTTACAGGCAGTCATAAGCCGCAATCGTAACTTTAGACGGCAGTCGCTCTTGATTAGATCCTAATTTAAAAAGTTAGGAAAAGCCTAGGCCTATACTGCACTTTCTGAAATTACCAGGGTGGAGTCGTTGTGTGTCAACAAGAGATTATTTCGTCGATATAGGTAACAGATATTGGATAACTTTCAACTGATATCAAAACTAGGATAAAATATCTTTATAAAATTTTATCGCCGTAATTATGTTCGAAAAGCTTACGTTGCGCCCATATTTCCGTGGTTAAAGTAACATTAAAATTAAAGAAGGAAAATAATATAACAAATATTTGGTTCATTTCTAATTACTTACTTAATGAAATAAAAATACAAGAAAAAATATTGATTTTCTTGATACTGGTTTTAATGAGATTGATCAACTTAATTGTTTCAGAAAATGAAAACGGCAAAGGAATTTTGTAATCTCTCCCTATCGGCAACGCATACGAGTGCAATCTAGCTAGGTACCTACCTTCTCAGGTGTTTTGGTATAAACTATCTATGTATGCAACGTGATATTCACGACTTCTTGTATTTGTATTACAGTCACGGTCAACATAAGTGCCTGCTATCACTACATCTGCCTCTATGGAGACTGAATGCGTAATAATGTAAGTGTACCAATACCAATGCCTGTATTGTCAAACAAATGGATACAATGGGTACCTATGTGTTTAAAAATATAGATACGCACTGAGTTGCGTGACTTTAAGGAGCCATGCAGAACAAACGATTTCAACGTATCAGTGATTGAAAGAAAGGGATTAATGAATTATTAGTCTTTACGTAATGTAAAATGGAATATCCTAATATTTGACTGATGTTATCGTAAATATCGAAATAATCTCGAAAAATCCTCCAGCTACTGTGTGTTGACTGCTTTTTGGCAAATTTTAAGTTGCATTATCAGATCCCTAAGTAGAACAAAACGTATTAGTAATGACAAGCAAAGCAAGCACTTCTAGCCTTAGTCATATTCTACGTAGATTCCAATTATGTAATTAGTAATTACCTATTACGTTTCGTCTTTCTAGTATCAGCTCAAAGGACAATGCACAATGGGCAAAGTACGGTGCTTTTCCTATCGATGGCCATCAATAATTTATGTATTTTCATTAGCAACATTATCGATCGGTGCAATTAATAGAGTGTCTGGTTCAATTTCCGGTCAGCACTTTTCTCTGTTTCTTATACAAGTATTTGCGGCTTTGGCCATGTAGTCCATCTCAAAAACTGTCATAAGTGTTTTCCAAAACTTAATTTTATATTAACTCTGAATCAAAAGTTATTCTACAAGGTTAGTCGGGAAGGGGATACTAAACCGGAAGGGTGTTAAAGTACCCATACTAATGAATAACTTTTGTTCTACAACTTTCCCCAAGAGTAAATAAGAGAAATGGCTGTTCAAAGATTTCATAAAAAATACGCTAAAATCTATCTATACTTACCTATCCTTCTATGATCAGCTGTGTTATCATTTTAGGTCATATTTAGAGTCACGGATTTGAAGTTCCACTGTCTGAATTCGTAACTAAAGCAGGGATAAGAATTCTTGAAAAAAAAAAAAAAAATTTACGTGGAAATAAAAATTATCGCATTTTGAAATTTTAACACTTGCTTTAAAACAGTCATCAGTGATATTAACTTTATGTGGCCCGCGGATTAGTACCCCCCTCTCCGACTAACCTTATTATTGACGGCTTTTTCATGATGCTAGTTTCATTAACGACCGCTCATTACAAAAATTACCATTTGTCATTTAGTTAGTTCTGCCATATTTAGCTTACTATCTATATATTATTCTCTCAAATAGACCCAACTCTAAAACATGATTTTTAAATCTCTCTACTGTATGGAACTATGAGCAATTTTTGAATACGTGTTCATGTGTTATAGAGCCGACACATGCCATAAAATTTTAAGTACTCTTTGTCATTGGTTAAATTTACTTTTATTTACCTACTCGTTCTGCTATCAAAAGGAATGCGGTCGCGGTGTTAGTCGTTTATTACGTGCTAATGAATCATCAACTTTATCAATCACTGCAGTGATGAGTTAGACCACTAAGTATTACAGTCATAGCATTCTAAACGTACTTATCATATAGGTAGGTACATAGATTGCAATTAATAGCCAATACAAAGGTATCAATATTAGTTGTTTTGGTTGTGTCTTCGAGACACTGGATTGCTGGAAGTTCTTCAAAAGTTAGGGCTAGTCAGTAACATTCAAAATTAATTAAAATTTACTTAAAATTACTTTAAAAGGTTTTGTTACAAAACAGCACTAATGATGTTATTATTCTGTTTTTTGGATTCTCTTTATGCAATTTTGACGTCGACGTATTACAATGTTGATTTTTTACTGTACCTAATTCTTACAAGTTAGGTACGTCCAATGATAGAGTACGTCGTTTAGGTACTTATTCTGTGGAGGTGCTTACGATTTTTCGATGATTATGAATTATTTTCCATAATTATTCTATTCTTCTCCGTTATTTAACTTCTTGTTATTGTTAACATCTCTGAAAGTATTGCATAAGTAATAATTCTTAATTTGATAACCATTTTGATAACTTAAGTTTATATTGACTCTGACGTAGCTAGGGTTTTCATACCTAATTATTTGAGAATTCATTGTGTGCATTTTCAACATCGTGGTGAGGATGATTTGTTTAAATTTTCAGATCTGCCAAGACATGTTAATAAAGTTTGCTGTAGCTAGACGAAGAGTATAATTATTATGTTAAAACTATGTTATAATTATAATTTAAAATAAAGCATGGTTTGAGCTAAGACCATCATCATTGTTTCCAGTACGGTCAGCAACAAAAGTAGCTGAACATTTGAGTTTTTAAACTTGACATTAATTAGAAAACTAATTGTTTTAAAACAAAAACTTTAATAGATATCTAGAGCTGCTAGATACAGCTCTAAGTATGTCTTAAAGTTTTTGTTTTCTATCAATTAGTTATCTAATTGATGCAAAGTTTAAAAACTCAAATGTTCAGCGACTTTTGTTGCTGACTGTACCTTTATGAAATCAATTCTTGTTACAGTCACTTACCAGTTAGGATAATCTGCAGTGCTTTACGATTCGGCACGTTATAGGCAGTCAAAGAGCTCGATAGCCTGACATCGGGTCTAATCTTACGATATTTATCCCCTTGTAATTAGGCTGCGGAGAGGTCAGACGGGATTTTCAATTTTATTTGGAAATATTAATACTTGATTAAACTGAAAATCGACCCCAACATATTTGGAAAAAGCTGATGATAGCAGTTAATAAACTGAGTACCTAGTTATAAGAAGGAAGTTCTCTCTAACCGAAGGTAAATAGCGCTGGAGACTACGTATGTCTCCGTGTACTTACAATTTTACAAACATTTACAAAATTTCATTTACAAAATTGTGTCTTACAATGGAAGACCGAAATGGGTAATTATTAAGGGATGTCAGAAGGTTTTTAATGGTGGAATGTTTGGACTATTTGGAGTCTGGTTGTTACAACATTCCGTTTGATCGCATCTGCGATATCTAAAATGTTTAGTTTAACTTCGATTTACAGAAAAATGCCTATTTTCAAATCCTATACACACGTGCGTTTGTTTGTATCCGTAGTAGGTAGGTAGGTACCTAATATACACGTCTTTATTAGAATTTCAGTATAGTATATAAAACCAGTATGGCTTTGGATATCTTTTTTTATCAAATGAATGATTACATTAAATAGGTATTCGATAATGATCTAGTCTAAACAACTGACCGAATGATTCTCTAAATTAATTCCAACATTCTTCTTACGTGGACGTCATTAGAGAAATATTAAAATGAATCCTTGTTATGAGTCAGGCAGGATGTTTGTTTATAAGTAGAGCGTGACGTGATGAGAACTAATCCCGTTTGTTTTCGGACTAGTTTTGCAGGTTCATAATCATGTGCTTATTTTAAGAGTCTTGCTCAATTAGTAGCTTCCTGTGGTGTCTAAAACTGATTTGCGTATTTCAAAATATCAATAACCGATATTTGCCCAACCTATTTAAATTATGCAAGCATGTAGCAGGTATATGAATAGTTTATTGATGAGATACCAGTAATATTACGTGAACAAAATTCATTTACGATTGATTAGAAATTGAAATAATTATCTACCTATTCATCGAGTGTCAAGTAGATACTAGGTATACCTATGTATAGTTGGTTAAAAATATTGTTCGTCTCACATTATTGATACGGCTTTATTTATTAGCTCATTAATTAGATTGTTTGCTAGCCAGATACACAGTACAGCCTTCTATGAACCAATGTTAGTGTAAATTTAATGTTATAAGTAATTGCTTAATGTTATCCAGCTGTGTTGACCACTTGCCGCATTGAGCATGGCTGGTATTGCTGCGGTGGTGCTGTCGAGGAAGGGCGCGCGAGCGCAGGGTCACCGGCCGCGGCGCGGTCGGCGCGGGCGCGCGGAATTCGAGCTATGCGTATGAAATGAAAGTGGCCGCATCGTGAAAGCGCGCGCATCCACTGCGGCTGTCCGTGGCGCCGTCTGGGTCTTCCTCACTCACCATGAATAGACAAATCCAATGCAGCTGCACGTAAAGACACTATAATCCTAGGTAAACCGCATCCATTGACACTTCACTTCACTTTACGTCGCGCGATCTTGTAAGCTGAATGGCGTGACGGCAGGCGTCGAGGCGCACAAAGTCCATGGGCACGCTAGTACGACTGACTGAAGCAAAGCGGGCGCGTGGGTCGGCGGCGAAGGCACAGGCGAAGGCACGCGCGGGGCGCGCCGCGACTTCGGATCGGTGGAATGCGGCAAGATAGTGGCGCGCGGGTACCGGCCGAGGCCCGCTGTAGGCTGGAGCCTCCGTGTGGGTACGGTGTGCGACGCGACTCGGCGGCGTCACCGTGCGGACGGAATGCGCGCGGTCAACCTCTGCCCATTAAAATAAATAGAATTTCCAAACACTTTGAGGCCGCGGCCCCGGCGACCTGCCTATGAGCACCTCTAATCTTTTGTTTAGCTTACAGTTAAGTTGACAACTGGGGATCTAGTGCGCCCACACTGCTAAAATTTCTGAAGTTAAAGGCTTTTCTTAATCTAACTTCTTGAGATTCTTGATTGGTTTAGGTACCTACCTATGTTTTAATAGGTAGATGTTCTAATACCTAACAAGAGATATATTCAAATTACTTACCTATAATAGGTACCTATCATAAATAAGTTGGTACCTTTTATAGACTACTTAAATGCAGTAATAAGGAAATCGTGGAAGAAAGAATAAGAGGTCAGTACAGCTGCATATTCATGAACATGATTTAGAATCTAAACCGAAAGTATGTTTTATTACCTACTTGTTTAAAAGTCGTAAGAGGCGACGTACATCGTGGCATCATAATAATTGTGCCTGAAAAATGACAATAGGCTCGCCAATTATTAGAGGGACTTAAATAATACAAGATGTGAAACGTGGGTGAACACAGGGCCGGATTCAAAGATTTGGAGGCCCTGGGCAACGAAACAGTGGAGGCCTCGAATAATACCTATTTGAAACCAGACGAAACGAAATATTTTCCAAAGTTTTCAATAATTTATTCCAAGACAAAAAAAAACTCTTGGTGAATATTATAAAGTTATCATAAAATACAAGAAATATAAGTACAAAAGTGATAGTGTTATTAGGCGAATGGAACTTTGCGAACTTTTTTCTCTCAGAAGGGATGTCATTGTTTTTATTATGGAATTAAAAACTCATAATACGGAGGCCCCGGGAGTACTTACATGGGGCTTACTATGACCTAAAGCAGGACAGAAGTTGCCTGGAAGTTGAAATGCCCTGCTTTTTTGTACTATGTGTTATCGTTAAAGCAGGCCTGCTACGTTGACGTTTACGAAATCCGTTCACCTTTTTTTTTTATACATATAGGTAGACTTTTCGTACCATGAACAAGCATGACCGTTCAACGTGGTTCAATAGTCGTTCACCTATACTACTGTCATGGTACGATTTTTAGCGATTCTGAAGCAGGCCTGCTTTTGAACGGAAGTTGACTGGCTGGCATTTGAGCGTTTTCATAAGAGGTCATGGTAAGTCCCCAACCCCTGTTGCCCTCCCCTAAAAGCGGCCCTGGGTGTACAGATTCCTGTATTATGGGAACACCTCTGCGGGGGATCCCCTTCGGAAATTACAGAGGCGTAAGTATACCTATAGATAGATATACTTTATTGTACACTAAAAGAAATAAAACAGAAGGAATACACTTAATTAAAACAGTACAAATGGCGGTCTTATCGCTTAAAGCAATTTCTTCCAGACAACCATAGGATGGAAAGAATTGTTAAGAAAAATTTGTATATGTAGGTACCTATATTATTTTTTACCTACTTCCTAAGACCTACGTAGTACCACAGTTTAACAATACATGTAGTACGTACCAAAGTAATTAACAGTCACTATATTAATTGATCAGCCGATTGAATTGATCAGGCGATTGCTTTCATAATTTTTATCATATAGATTTTACGTAAAATGTGAATATCTTTAGGGACGTAGTCGCGTAGTACATATTACTTCTATGCGTAGTCGTTACCTTTATTGCATTGTATTTATGTTTAGAGTCTGTCGGATAAATGTGTTTTTATCTTAGAATAAGTTTAATTATTCTAAGGTTTTCGTGAAGGTATGATAAATCATAAAAGCACATCTGGCTGGCAACACAGATTATTGTCAAATAAGACTTGTATAGTGACCGATAATGTTGATACTATATTATTATTATTTAAAATGTTCACTGTCCAGACAGCAAACACAATAGTTAAACAATGCACTTGTTAATGTGATTCACGGGACAGGAAAATGGTTAAGATATATGTAGAATTATTTTTATTTCGTAAGCACAAAACAACAAGTAGGTATGTAACAAAAACTAAAGGGGCGTACTTATATTTTTTTGCTTTATCTATTTACGGGGTTTTTTCTATAAAGAAAACGTCACCCATAATAAATATTTTGATAGAGATACTAAACTTTTACCTAGTCATTTGAAACAACTATCACAAGCTTAGAGCATAGATATAAATATGCTCTAAGATCACAAGGTATCGATCGTACTCGTACTTTATTACTTTCTTGGTGTGGCTATACATAGATTTCAAAGTCCCTTTTATTTTTCGTACCATAACAAAGTACATGTATTCGACAGACAATGATATAGATTGTTATATACAATGTAATATTAGGTATAGGCAACTAATAAAATAACGTCTTAAAGATGTTCATATTTAAAGCAAAATAAAAATATTTCGAAAAAAATAAATACCTACAGTTGTTGTTGGTTGTTGTTGTACACACGGCTACACTTCAAGCTATGCAAAACCAGTATAAGCTGACCGTTACTTGTGCGAAAAGATTATACAAAGCGACGCCAAGATAAACTGGTTATGTATAGCTTGATGTGTAGCCGTGTGTACACGAAGGACAATTTGAAAAAAAAAATGGTTAATCGAGGCCCAATCTATAAGTTGCTAAGTTAGCCGTTGTTTTAATAATTCTAAATTATAATCTTGAGAAATTTTAGATGCAATGCCATCGTTTGTTGATAGATTTATGAGACATAGAACTATTTATTCGTTATTCATGTGTCGGGTGTCTCATTCAGTATGGGAACGCAGGGCTACATATCATGCTATACATTTCCAGAATGAGCTGATCTCGTAGTGACTTTCAGTACAATGAGATGTCAGCTTATACTGGAATTGTACAGCTTGACAATACACTAAATACGGTAAATGAAACTGTCACTACAGGTCTAATAAAATTTTTGGTTACAATTTAAAATAAAGAATATAGTAATTAATTTGAAAGCAAAAATGAAATGAAAATGAGACTTTTTGACTTAACAAAATAACTGAAATAACAGTTCGACTTCGATAGTCATCAGCACAAATTTTAATTTGGTGAAGCTGCTATACTTAGGTGTATTATTTATTATTCAAGTATCAAAATATATTTTTCCTACTAATCTTGGTGATACCCTTTTCAGGCCTAATTTACCGTGCTTTTTATTATTATTTTCAACTGCCACAAGTGCCATAATGTTATATTGCCACTGATTCTTTTAATATTTTCGTACGTTCTGATTCTGTACATATTATTTCTATGGTTTTGTGTAACTGACTTGCAATTAGAGCTGTACTTGAAAGTCATTAGTACGAATCAACCTACTTTCACTATTTTGCTAACGATAAAACTTTGTACATCACTGATCTGATAGATTTATCAACAATCTCAGCTGTCATCTGTCACTAGGGATGTCGGAAGTGAAAAAAATATCGATATATCGATGTCTCGATATTTATTAAAATAACAATATCGACTTCGATATCACGAGGAAAAAATATCGATATATCGGTCAAATTTTCAGAGATTTTTGGTTTTAAATAATAATGTATTTAGTTCAGTCTGGCTCAATAATAGGTAATAGTATTTTTTATACAAAATGCACACTATTTTAATGTATGAGAATCTTAATAAAAACGAAGGTAATTCAATCATTATTCCTTTTTATTAGGCAAAATCGATACTTCAGTACGTCCGGCGCACCCTGGGCAGTCAGCCCCGCTACCAACCTTGCTGACTATCTAATCTTTTCACCACAGCACGAGCTATTTTTGTATAACTCTTGCTGACACGAGAGAAGAAGAAGATTAGGCAAAATTACAAAATATCAAAAACTAAATAACAAATTTCTAATATTTTTAAGACCAATTTATTATTTCAGGCAAACCAATATTTGTTTGGTAGCGAAAGTAGAAAAACTCTACTCTTTACATGCTCCATTGTTACTATTGTCAGCCTTTATAGATTTACGGCAGAAACTACTCTCTCTGAAGGCACAGAGGAGGAAGCCGTAGGTGTCAAGTATTTAAGTGCCAGATTCGAAAGAACTGGGATAAGATGTCTCGTGTCTATCCAAATTTTATCGGGTTTTCCTTGCGGGATAGATTTGGAGCATCTAGGAATTGCTTCAACGCGTCCGGCATTCTGTTACTTTGGGAGGCTAAATTAGCTGCATTGTTACTGGCTGCAGCAGCTAGTGCCAGTCATAGACAACACACTTCCTTTTTTCCGTTCGTTCTTATCTTTTACGGCTTTGTTCTGCTAAATATCCTGGTAAAAAATTAAATTTGAAAAAAAAATCGTTTTTGATACGATTTCGATATTCAATATTTTGGATCAATATATCGATGTATCGGATTAAAATAAATCGGGTAAAAATATCGATATATCGAATCAAAAATATCGATATTTCGAAATATCAATATTTTTCAACAAGCCTATCTGTCACAACTTGTCTGAGAAGAAATGTCAAATCGAACTTGTTGACTATGAAGCTAATTTTCCTGATTAATTAATTCAAACAATAAATTCATTCAAGTTTTGTGATTCAGAATAAAAGGATATAAGTTAAGAAATGATCCTTTCTAAAAGTACCATATGGTTCTTGTGTTTGTTATTATTGGTATCAATCTTTATGGCGAATTTGTTAAATATTATTGCAACGGATCATAATTTCTATATTGAGAATGAAAACGAAGGAATAAACTTTACCAAGTATTTAGGAGAAAAATATGGAAAAATTACAGATACTACTGAAAACATAATTTGGTTTCTCCAGGTATGAATGCTTTAATTCATTCTATGTAAGTACTTATGCGCCTGTTCATTTATTGTGACGTAGTTTCGAAGACAAAGGCCACTGGGAATAAAGACTATCATTGTCGTGATAAATAATGCCGGCTCTTTGTGCGTCGATTTAAACTGACTTATTTATTTCTACATTGTCTTCAATAGATTGCTGTCTCCATTCAGTATTTTAGTGAAAGCATAGCTTTTTTTAGATTTCAGATATACACATCAGTATTTTTCGAGATCCTGGAAGAATATCACAGTTTCAACAATTTTGTGATAACACAGTGAGGAAAATAAATCCAGCCATAGTTTTGGCTACAGGAGACCTAACAGATGCTAAAGCCAAAGATAATCTAGGTAGTTCCCAAGTGAAGACAGAATGGATATATTATCATAATATAATAAAAGAGTCAGGAGTGACTGAAAGTACCGTTTGGTTAGACATAAGAGGAAATCATGGTAAGTTAAATCAGCTATTAAGTAACGTTTATGAATGCATACCATTTTACTCACAATGTTATTTGGGTATGCCTTATTATATCATATACTAGTAGGAAACAAGCCCTACAGACTATGTCATTCAGTAGTGAGCCATCAGGTCTAGAGAGTGAGTGTTGATAAATTCCAGTGCCTACCATGCTGACTGTCACTCTCCAGACCTGATGGCTTACTTCTGAATGACATAATCTGTAAGGCTTGGTTTCTCCTAGTCTATGAACTAACTAATAGGCAGAACCAAATAAAATTGTGAGTAAAGTTGTATACATCCTTAAACTACAATTTAAGGCTTTTAAACAAATAAAAGTAATTTTGTGAAATTGTTGGTTATCGGGTTATACATAGGCTGTGTCAATATCCGCTAGATAGTATGAGTGGATGATGAGCAATGATTCATGAAAACTGCCACAAGAGGCACCCAGTACAAACACAGTGCTATACAGCATGCTGTGACTGCAGTTTAGGTTGCAACATCGCCACGTATGGAGCTCATAGTTAAGTTCTGCAACCACTTTTAATACTAGTTGGGTATACCATTTGATTTTGATTTAACATAAATGTGAGTAAAACTATATATCCATAAACATGAATCAGTCATCACTCACAAAAGTTAATAAATAAAAATGCAGTCTTAAAAACAGTTCTCTGGACATAAGTCTCTCCCATAACAATACTTTGATCTTAGGTTATGTATCATGTGCCTATTATAATCTAAACAATTGTAACTTGTTTCTCTCAAATTTATTGTTCGCTGCTTTTTCTTGTAATTTTACAGTTTTCATATTATGCAAAATTACAGTTATTCCACTCGCTACACTCCTGCCTAATGTAACACTGTATAAATACTTCTTGTCACTACACAATCACATAAAATCACAATTTAACACATTCACAAACACCGGTACACTTCAAATATACATCAAATCACCAATGTCATCGTTACCTCATTACTATTTGCACTTCCCGCACCGGCGTTTTATACAATCACTATCTAATAAAAATGCGGCTTTAATTACTTTTATGTTGGCTCTTACTCTCAAATTAACTCTTGATTATGGATAAAACAGATCTGCTAAATGAAATAGACGAGACCATGAGCATATCATGCCGCACTGTCGATCAACTAGAACTGTGCGGGAATTTACTCCTCGAGCACAATTTCAGGGTATTGACTTTAAACATCAGGAGCTTGCACAAAAACTTCCTCAGCCTGCAGGCATCGTTGTGCCGACTGGACTTCCAACCTGATCTTATTGTTTTGACGGAATGTTGGTTAAATGAAAACTCCGTTATCTACCAATTACCCGGGTACAAAAGCTACCATACGACAAAAATAATTAACAAGAGTGGCGGAGTTACTATCTATGTTAAAGAGGCCTGGACCGTGTCAGTCTCCGAACCAATTTTTGACGACGCTAATTGTTTGCAGATTAAGCTAGATAATAAAATAACAGTCCTCGGCATATACCGCTCACCTTCATTTACCAGCGTCGATCGTTTTTTAAACTCTTTAGATGATTCTTTAGACAAATTAAAGAACGAATCCTGTGTTGTTGTGACGGGTGATATCAACATTGACTTACTAAATGACTCAACGAATGCCGTTCAAGCCACATATCAGTGTTTAATGGCAGAACACGGGCTATTACCAGCTATCACTCATCCAACTCGAGGCAAAGCTTGCCTGGACCATGGCTACATTAAACATAAAGGCACTTCCGCCCAGGGAATTGTTTGTAAGGCTTCGGTTACGGATCACGATCTTGTGTTGCTCGGAATCAACTTCGATAACCCTTTAGTCAAAACCAAAATCAGACTCAAACTCAAAACCGACTACTCCAAGGTAATAGAAGAAGTAAGCCTGCTTGACTGGGCGGATGTTACTTCCACCACCAACATCGATGACGCAGTACTTCTTTTTAACAAGACCTTGTCAGACATAATAAATAAACACACATCAAAAATTAAGGTCAGCCGTTCAAAATTTAACTTAAAACCCTGGATTACACCTGGCCTCATTAGATGCATGCGTCACCGAGACTTTCTTCACGCTCAAACAAAGCAACAGCCGGACAATGATTTCCAAAAAACTGTCTACTTAAGATACAGAAATCACTGCAACGAAATCTTGCGCCAGCGCAAGGCTGATCATGACAGGCAAGAGTTGGAAAGAAACAGCAAACAACCAAAAAAGCTTTGGCGGACTATCAAAGAAATATGCCAAGTCCCTAAACGAACAAGCGACAACTTAGAACTGCTGAGATATAAAGAAAACAGCAATACCTCAATTGATAAGTGTAATGAGTACTTTGTTTCAGTTGGTCAGAACCTTGCAACCAATATATTGGATGGGCGGCTGGCGCAAGGAGACGAAGAAAGTCTCGGGGTTGAAAGTAAAAACCCGCCTACAGACTCATTGTTTCTTCACCCAACTGACAACCAAGAAATAAGTAACATTATAGATAATCTTAAGGACGACAGTGCTCCAGGCCTCGATGAACTTCGGCCTCTGCTCCTAAAACACATAAAGAGATATATTTTGGAACCCTTAAAATTCTTATGTAATTTGAGCATGGAAACTGGAACTGTTCCCACATGCTGGAAAACGGCTGTCATCACGCCTATTTACAAAAGTGGGACCAAAAATTCACCCGATAACTACAGGCCAATATCATTGCTCTGTGTACCATCTAAAATCCTCGAGAAACTGGTAAACAACCGTCTTATAAGTTTTCTAGAGAAAAACTCTTTACTTTCGGAGAGGCAATTTGGATTTCGGCGAGGTAAGTCTACTGAGCAAGCTGTGGCTCTGTTGACTGGCATTATCGCCACAAACGTAGACAGGGGTCTCCGTTCAGCTGGTGTCTTTCTCGACCTTGCTAAGGCCTTTGACACCGTCTCAATTTGTACACTGCTGAAAAAACTCGAATCTTTTGGTGTCAGAGGCCTGTGTTTAGATTGGTTCAACAGTTACCTGTCTGATAGAAATCAGCTTGTTAAGATTGGGGATAATGTCAGCAGGAGTCTTCCGGTAGTCTTTGGGGTACCACAGGGAAGTGTACTGGGGCCTACCCTCTTCATTATGTACATGGACGACATTCTGAGGATTAATATTGATCAGTCGGACGTCATCTGCTATGCTGATGATACAGCTGTAATTTTCCACGGAGCCACATGGGAAGAAGCTATGAATGCGGCAGAGAAAGGAATGAGCATTATAACAAAATGGCTTGAACTAAATCTGTTGACACTTAACGTCAAAAAAACAAACTTCCTGACCTTTTACACTGCTCAATCTAGTAGACCAAGCGTGGACTCCCTAAAAATACACAATCACCACTGCAATGTGTTAACTGCAGCACCAGTCTCTGGCTCTAACTGCAACTGCGGAGCCATCCTTAGAGTAGAGGCTACTAAATATCTGGGCGTCATTATTGATCAGAACCTGTCTTTCAAAGAACATATCAGTACACTCGCAAAAAAGACTCGTAAATTCATTTACGTTGCGAAACTCTTACGAGCTAGTGCCCCTAAGGATATACGTATCCAGGTTTTTGTCTCTTTGTGCCAATCTGTCTTGCAATACTGTGTAAGTGTCTGGGGCAGTGCCGCCAAAACGTGCATGCTGGGTCTGGAGCGAGCTCAGCGGGCTGTCCTCAAGGTGCTTCTGGGGAAACCAAGGCGCTTCTCTACTGACGAATTGTACAAGGAATCGGGGGTTTTACGCGTCCGCCAACTGTTCGTCCTGGGGTCAATTTTAAACCTCTTAAAAGCCAACCCCAGTCGATCAAATTCCAGTAAGAGGGGTAGGAAAATAGCAGAAAGGATTCCACTCCCAAAAACAAAAACTCTCTTTGCGGCCCGGTTTTCCTCGCTTTTGCCTATTCGAGTATTTAATGCTATTAGCAAAATTACCGCAATCCCGAGTAATTACCATGAGGCCAAAACAACACTCAAAGAATGGCTGCAGGGCCGAACTTACGAGGAAACAGAAAGGCTACTTTGTAGCACCAGTTAGTACCCACTCACACACGCTCAAAATACACTCATTCGCATACTAAGCTTTCACACACTCACACCTCACACTCAACATAACTGTTTTTGTTTAATGTTTGTTTATGATCCTATAATTATTTTATCAATCTTTCTTGAAATATAATTTTAATTTATAATTTTAAATTATGTCAGCGACGCACAAACCTGCGCTAGCAGAACACGACAAAATGTATGTACCTTAATTTGTAACTGGGTCACCAAGATACAGGCTGTGCCTAGTTTGGGACCCGCTGCCACACCTGCTGTATTGTCCTGTGTCAGTTTAAATGTCATTACGTGTCATTACCATGCTTAAACTTTGTGTAAGTTAAATAAAGAATTTATTTATTTATTTATTATTTATATAAGGAAGTAGGTACTGGTATAGCCAACACACCAGCAAATCAAAAATCAAATTTTTTGTATCACTATGTTTGTATCCATTCCAAATATAATTCAGTAGTTTATCTTAGAAAGCTGGATTATAATCACATTAAAAAGATAATATTTTGTCCTTTTAATCCTTGTCAATTGTTTACTGTATTTGAAATAAATGGCTGTACAATGTTTAGGTACTGAGAAGACAAAGCAAGATTATTTATTGGTGAAATTATGACTCACAATAAGTTATTGACCATTGTAATCTAAGTAATCATTTTGTGGATTATTTGTTATCACTTGTATTCAATTTTGGAATATTTTTTAAATCTGTAAATACTTTCTTTATATTTAATCCGATATACTTCAAATACTTAGAATTCATTAATTTTGTAATGAGAACTTTGACATAATATAAACCCTTATTCTTGTAATTACTTTTTCACAGATAACTTTAACATTGGAACAATAAATGCTCAAGAGAATTACTTCAGAAATTATTCAGTACAAGGGCAGCTGCATAGTAAATCTTATCTACATTTTGAGCAAAAGAATAGTGTAAATGTTGCGTTTTTGGGTATTGATGCATGTCCAGACCCTGGGCTAAGAAGGCCATTCAATTTTATTGGTATCCTAGATTCATTAGAACAACAGAATATCCAAAAGCTTAAGGCTGAAGCCGAAAGTAAGGCTGATCATATAATTTGGTTTGGACACTATCCTACCTCATGTATATTATCACTTCAGCACGATGCTCAAAGGATTAACTTGCGCCATCTTATTGGTAGCAGTCAAGGAGCACAGGTTTATGTTTGTGGTCACTTACATTCCATGGGTGGTCTGGTACCAAAAATGTACACAAAACAGAAAAAAGGTTTCTTGGAGCTTGAGTTAGGAGACTGGAAAGACAACAGAATGTACAGGTTGGCAGCTATAGACCATGGACATTTCTCATTTGTTGATCAAAAACACAATGTCTGGCCACTTGTGCTCGTCACAAACCCAAAGCATGCCAGATATATAATGCCTGGTAGAGAACCTTTGCATTTAATACCCAAGTCAACATATATTAGAATACTTGCATTTAGTGATGTTAATGTAGAGCTAGTGGAAATATCTTTTGATAAAATAAGTTGGATGGCATGCAGACACACAAAAGGGCCCCTTTATGTATGTAAGTGGCTACCTCACTTATTTACAAAAGGTGTTCATTATTTATTTGTCAAAGTCACTGATGAGTTAGGTAAAGAAGCTTATGTAGAACACCCATTCACTTTGGATGGAAGTATAATGGGTTTCGAAATACCAGCAAGACTTTTACTTATGGTGGATGCTGGAGCTGCGGTAAGGATTGATATAATTTTCTGATAAATGAACTTCATTGTTTTCGAGTATAATTAAGTAGGTATTAACTAAATTGTTTTAACAGTTTCAGGCAATTTTTGGAACACTCCTAATGGTTAATGTTATACCACTGGTTATTTTAAGACTACAGAAATGGCCCCCAAAATACCGAAGGAAATTTGGACGCCATGTACTAAGGAGAGTTTGGCTCTTGAGTCAAATTGATCGGATATTTTATCCAATAGTGTTATATGCAGTTTATATACCATTTGGACCATGGGCAGTTGGAGAGCTTATAGATGGCTATATAGGAGCCATTTTTGCTTGGGGTATACTGATAAAAGGTTCATTTCTGCCAGAACCATTTACTTACATGTATGGAAGTGTACAACTGATGTTTGTTCAAATACCATTGGTATTTGTATTAGCCCACTGCTTACACAATCGTCTATTTGGGCAAAATGTGAGGGGAATAAAGCGGCTGATAAAGAATTTGCCTTTTGTCTTTTTACTGTCAATACAGCTGCTATTAGCATACTTCTTTTGGCTGGAGTATGGAACTATGTCTTTTTTGTTTGGACCACTAAGGACGTGGAGTATTGCTTTAAGTGTATTATTGTGGTATAAGACACTGAATTTGCCTCCAGAATATTGTAGGTAAGTGCTTTTCATGAATCAGTTCTAGAAATCTGTGTTAACCTCGTAGTAGCAACAAGCGCGAGTCCTGTATTTGGATGGATGGGCAAGAATATAAAACTCAGTGGCGTAGCTATGTAACCAAGGGCCCTGGGGCAAAACTGAAATTGGGGCCCTAATTAAACAAAAATAAATAGGTAGAATAGAATAGAATATACTTTATTGTACACCAAAATTGTAACATAGCTCTTATACAATATCATTTAGTGAAGGGTACGATGGCGGTCTTGAAGGTGCAAGACTATTTCCATCATCAGCTCCTTTATCGCCCACTGCAGGGCATAATAAAGCAAAGCTATTTACTACAAAGCATTATGTATAACGCAGCAGATAATTTTTAATCGTAATTCTTAATAATATTATAAATGTGAAAGTTTGTTTGTTTGTCACGCTTTTACGTAAAAGTCGTTGGTTACGGTTCAACTAGGATATTATATAACTTTTTCGAACGTCGTTCATGGAGGCCGAGGGGCCCCTCGAGCTTGGGGGCCCCGTTGCACTGCACCGCCTAGCTATACGGTAGCTACGCCACTGATCGCACGCTGGAAATAGACGCGTGTTCTAAGATTTAACAAACCCTGCACGCTTGGTGGTAGAACTAATACGGTCCGCCTGGCTAGCTACCACCTGAACATTAATAAAGTCCGGCGCCAAGCAGTGACTGTGTTCCGTCGTGTTTATGTGAGAGTCGGATATAGGGGAATCCCTGTATATCTCTGTTATTTGAAATCGTCTGCTCCATCTTAGACCCTATCTGCACTTACCGTCAGGTGCGACTATCGTCAAAAGTGACTAAGCCAAACAATAAAAACATCACTTATAAAATTATAATAATACAGATTCGGGTCTAATCGCGTAGAAACTTAAAAGGCACGAAATACCTTTTTTATCCTGACGTCTCGGCCGAATTACACCGGCCGTGGGTAGACTTAAGTGACGGAGCACTTAAAAACTTATAAAATACTAGCTGTACCCGGCATCCGTTGCAATCCACTTTTTCCTACTGACTACCTACCTAATACTTACCTACTACCTACCTTCAGAAATAAAATCAAAATAGTAACAAAAAGTTAAAACCATTTTCATGCATGCGGTAAACAAAATTAAATGAAGAATATGGTCATACTGAGATAATTTAGTTTTTTCTAAATATCAACATTTTCTTCCATATGAACATTCTTCTGAAAATTAGGAACACAACAAAAAAAATTTTGCGAAATCGGTCCAACCCGTGATGCAGGGGTTCCCTACGCCACTGCGAAAACCGTTACTTCGATTTTCATTAGATCGAACACTTTATGACGAATCAACGATACTCCTAAACTACATTACTTCTAAGTCTTATTTGTGCGATGTAACGTTAGTGCGAAACACATTGTATCGAAGAATTTTACAACTATTGCTAATTAGGCCGAATGCTTCTTTCCTGGATAGTACCTACAATATATCGCGCATTTTTTTTTTACTTTTACTTAGTTATAGGTTTAAAAAATGACAGGAATGGCATAAAAAAACATAATTACAATTCAATTTACTGGCTCTCAAAAAAGGTAAAATTTATATTTTGTCGCGAATTTCGACAACTCTTGCGATGGCATTGGCGACTCTTTTGCTTTTTTTGGTGGAGTTTTACCTATTAACTTCTGCTTTTAAATAAGATATTATATCGAATTGTAATTGTATGTTTTTTATGCCATTTCTGACATTTTTTAAACCTTTAATTAGGTAAAAGTAAAAAAATGCGCGATATATTGTACTATCCAGGAAAGAAGCATTCGGCTTAATAAGCAATAGGTGTAAAATTCTTCGATACAATGTGTTTCGCACTAACGTTACATCGCACAAATAAGACTTAGAAGTAATGCAGTTTAGGAGTGTCGTTGATTAGTCATAAAGTGTTCGATCTAATGAAAATCGAAGTAACGGTTTTCGCAGTGGCGTAGGGAACCCGTGATGCAGTGACCAAGGGAACTATGGATTCATTTTTATATATGTTACGGCTAATAGCCGAAGTGCGGCTACACCTAGTTTTAGCCGGGTACAACTAGGTGCAGCCGGCCACATGCGGTTAAACTTAAATCTTCGGTTAGAACTAGGTTTAGCCTTCATCATAGCGGCTAGAACTAGGTGCAGCCGCACACCGATGGTTAAGGGTAACCCCGACACGGATAGGTTAGGTTCGAAGGGGATGACGGGGGCTAGAGTGAGCGAGCGAAGCGAGCGAACGAAGCTCCCGTCATCCCCTTCGTGTTAGGTTACTTTAAACCCTGCAGACAGAAATAGGAGCCCCGCACAGCGGGGCTCCGTCGACTTAAGCTCCACCTAGTTCTAACCAACTGCTACTGGTTGCACCTAGTTGTACCCGGCTAAACCTAGGTGTAACCGCCATTCGGCTTTTAACCGTAACATATACACTTGGGAGCAAATAAATCGAGCCACTTCTATTTTTCGCGTAGGTATAATTATTATTATTTTTGGTATTATGGAACAGATAAATTCTAAACATATATCGCCTAAAAGGTTATTTGATAACCTTTACAGTGAGGATAGTTTTTTGTATTTTGAATTATGTAATTCATGAAACCAAAACTAATAACCAGGATACGTGAAAAAAGGAGTGGCTCGATTTCTTTGCTCCCAAGTGTATATAGATTTGCTGTAGTAGGGAAACGTGCTGCTCTTCTCTTCAATAGTCTTTTAAATATTTGCGTCTTTGTTACAGGAACCTGACAAAGCTAACAGAAATGCCGTCATAGTATTGACAAGGGAGCAGACACATTGAGCAAATTGTACAGCACCTAGATATGTGATACGATTTAAAAATAGTTGCTTTCCAAGTGCGCCATAGTTAACTTGGCTTCCGTGGAGTGGAAGATGAAGCTTGTACATACTGATAATATTAATGAATAAAGAGGTGATCTTATTTCATAGTTTTATGTGATTATGGGCCGATTTTTCAATCGTCAGATAAAAGTTATCTGACGAGTAAAAAATCGGCTCGAAAATAAATTATTTGCACCAAAGATTTATCAAGATATTGTAAACTCATACAGTGTGTGCAAAATAGGAAACTGAATGTGAATGGTAATTAACCAGTTAAATAGTGTATGAATTGTCATATACATAATATATACCTAATTTGATTTTATTCAATGACGCAATAACTATCACGTTGACGAACGTAATTAATTAAAATTATGGTACCTATTTATACCACATTTGTATAATATCTATATCTTTTTAATATTGTGTAATCATACACAAATTGACATACTACAGAAATAAACTCTCATGAGTTGATGTTATTTAAATAGTTTATTAAAATTTTAAAAGACAAATGATTATTTCCTTTAAGAATTTGTTAATATTTAATTTGTTCTTAGTCTTTTATTCTATACATTAATTTAATAATTAAATTGATCTAAAACTGCTATTCAGTGATTCCTAGTCTGTGTAACTCAAAAACGAAAGTATGTAGTTGATAGCATTTATATTATTTACTCTTAAAATTAATTGCTTACAAAGACTAATAATGGATAATGTACGGTGGGCCAAATAAGTGGTTTACCAGTTTTGACTACAGTTCCTGACAAATGAAAATATCGCTAAGGTTGTTGTCGGATAATTTTTGCATGTGAAAATTGACCTTATTGTTTTATGACGTGAAAACGAGTTTCAATCTTAGGGTGGTAAACCACTTTTTTGGCCTAGTGTACACATTTTAGCGTGTATACAAGGTTAGTCGGAAAGGGGGTGTTAATCCGGGGCCCACTTAGAGCCATTACGCACTGTCGACTGGTCGCCGGAGACTTGGTCGACGGCGACTGTGACTTTCTATAGTATATCCCTTTAACCGCCCCAGTCAGATAATTCCGACATATAATTTCGTGTCCATTTTGCCCACGTCGTTTATGTGTTCATCCGTTTCTATCCATATAAAGGTAAATAAAATTGTCGGATATATCCGACTGGGGCGGTTAAAGGGTTAAATAGGTGTTTACGCACTTGGTCGCCGGTCGCCCGGGCGACTATGCTTATGTTTTGGTCGCCGAGAGACCAAGTCTCCGGCGACCAGTCGACAGTGTGTAATGGCTCTTAAAGTATCACTGATGAGTGTTTTAAAGCAAGTGTTAAAATTTCAAAATTCGATAGTTTTCATTTCCAAGCAAATTGATTTTTATTTTAGTTTTTTCAAAAAATCTTCATCTCTGCTTTAGTTATGAATTCAGAAAATGGAACTTCTAATCCGTGACCCCAAATATGACCTAAAATGTAAACACAGCTGATCATAGCTGAGCATAGATAGATTTTAGTATATTTTTTTAATGTAATGTTTAAACAGCTATTTCTCAAACTATTGACTTTTGGGGAAAGTTATAGAACAAAAGTAATTAATTATCATGGATAATTTAACACCCTTTCGGATTAGTACCCCATGTCCGACTAACATTGTTTAGGGGTATACTATTATTTTAAGTTACCAATTTAAAACCTTAGTGTTCCAAATTTTACGATTAGGTACCTATTTGTTTTCATCTGTAATTCCTTAGACGACATGTCTTCAATTTATACATAAGTGTAAAATAGATCGCTATTAGATATCAGAATCCAATAATAGTAACAGAATGGTGCTTCACATTGTACAGGACGAAATAAATTATAATAAAACATGATGTATAAAAATAAAAAAATATATTGAAACCACTTTCACCTATATATACATTATACTTAATAAGTTGTAATATAATACCTATGTACAATTAGTTTTATCGCTTAGATCTTCAGAGGCTGTGAATGGGTCAAAGTTAGACATGAATGAAACGCACGCACTTATTTTTGGACCTTTATAGTAGATACAGCTTTCGTGTATAAATAGCTGTTATTAAGGAAATGAGTTAAGGCCTCAACACACCAAAGGCACAGTAGACATATAAGCTAAAGCAGTACCTCAACTTACTATAATCTCAAGAACTGAAACACTCACACAGACACGCTCTGTATACTGAGTAGTTTTTTGTTTTTGTATGGAACTGTATCCCGAAAATACCTTATTTGTCTTGTTGCAGTGCGTGTCTGTGTGAGTGTGTCAAATCGGACGATTGTAGGTAGTTGAAGTACTGCTTTAGCTTATATGTCTACTGTGCCAAAGGCTTTACCTTTTAAGGGTTATGCCGCCGGGCTTGTTTTGCGTCATGTTCGCTCGCTTAGTTCGCGTTAGTTGGCCGCTATAACCCGTCGGGTAAAACCGCCGGGCCGGTGGCTTTGGTGTGTAGAGGCCTTTAGTGACTCTTAGTACTAAACGGCCTACAGTACGCGTCAAATAACTTTGCCGCTCTGAAACCAGGCTTTCAGCTTTCTGTTCCTAACTGCAGAGTCGCAAAGTTATTTAATTCGTATTGTACGTCAAATTATCTGTTTATTTTAGCTATTTGCTGGCTGTTAACGTCACTGGAGTCCACATACATTATCTACAACAATTAGGATTATCAGCGCACGCTGTTTTCTAAGACCAAGTGTTACTAAAAATTAGAATAGTATAAATTTCATGTCCAATACAATTACAGCTATTTAATTTAGCGAATAAGGGTCTCCTCACACTTATCGACGCGGAATCGGCTTCGGCCGGTTGTAAAAAGCTTTATGTCTAGGGTGTAAACGGCGTCGTTCACCTCGCCTCGGAAGGCCACCGCGCCGTGTCTAAGCCGATTACATGTCGAAAAGTTTGGGGAGACCATAAACGTGCGTCTGAAAAAAAGTCGGAGCGGCAGCGATTCAGAGTGTTTACATGTTTTATTTTTTACATACGTCAATCAAAATTTCGAACCTCTTTTGCACTCCTTCATTTTTCTGAAGCGCGTTTTGAAATAGTTTTACGATCATTTTATGAAGAATTCATGTAAAAAGTAAAACAAGAAAAAGCTTGGTGCTATTATTATTATTTATGTTACACACACACGATGTACAGAAAAGTACTGCCATGAAAATATTTATAGAAGCTTTTTACTCCGGCGTAGAAAGGCAATTTTCAATGTTACTCTTTTCATAAAATGGTCGTATCCTTGTATTAAAGTAATATTTGTTTTATATTTTGTCATTATTTGTAATGTCTAGTCTGGACAGTATTTTTAGTTGTAATGTAGGTAGGTAGATATGTATTGTCAATATTATCTATTACTTGTACTGAATGTTTGTTGTAACTAGTAATATTTGCTTCGTAAATTGTAAGATATCACGTCATAAAGAGAGCTTTTTACTGGAATCGTCATTTTCATTGTTAAGAGTAGTTTATTATAAAAAAAAAACACTATTTCATTGTTTACATTTGTCTGGAACGGGTTGACGAACTGCCCAATAGGTCATGTAGGTACAACATTTTGTTTTTGATAATGTTCCGAGAACGAGGGCAAAGTTTATTCGCACAAATGGAAGTCGGACATTCAATAATTTCCTAGTATATTTTAGTTAGGTAGGTGTTTAAAATTAATATCGAGTCAAAATCATGCTTATTTACAGATTAGTTAATAGTGTCCACGTTATATTTTATTCCAAATATAAGTTCGTATTTGAACTTGGATTCAATAGGTACGGCACACCTCACGCAACTACCGGGAGACTTAACGCAACATAAATAAGAATGTAAATTGTAGAAAAAAAAACAGGCACTTCTATTGAAAATCCTTTTGAGGTGTCTCGACTTGTGTGTTACTCCTACTTATCCTAAAAATTGCGTTTATAGTTTATACATAAGCTTCGTTTGCACTTTGAATCATTGTTAGGACATTCATTCTAGTTATATCACAGATATCAGACAATAGTGCGAACTATCGACAAAATTACTTATAATACAGTGTAGTATGATAAATGATTATGTATTATTATTTAGATACTATTTACCAATCATAATTGAACCAAATCCATGCAATAAATAATTTAAATTCGTATCAGAACTTTATATTACCAGGGATACTACGGGCACATTCCATGGACTACCCTTGATTGAACTCGACAAACCCTTCCCCTCATTCAAAAACCTATTGGAAAAAACCTCCTTGAAATCAATTTTAATCATTATATTTATATACGTACCTACTCTATCAGATCAACATACTTAGTATCCTTTGTACGTATTTCTGCAATTCTCATTTGCTCTTAGAGAGAGTCAAAGTAGAAAGATTGCGTTCATATTTCTATTCTAGTCCTGCGCCATGGATCGCGTCTCAAATTTAAATATCGAAAAACTAAGAAGCAGTATTCTTCATTTTGAGATTTATAATAAAGACCCATCAAAAGAACCTACTTATAGACTAGTATTAATAAATGAAGACCTACCTACAAGCTTTATAGACTCTTAATCGTAAAACAAACACTAGAGCTATTTGCAATAACACAATCCAAATGACTAAAGCCAAAAAGTCAGCATGTAGGTCTCTTGATAGTCCTAAAAAGTCTAGATGTTTGCTAGGGTCCTTGAACATGCAGAACACTTCGTGGCAAGGTAGTTTTTCTCGTCCAAGACCATACACGGTTTCCAGGAAAGCATCGAAAGCGTATCGGAAGTACGAAATTTTGGCGAATGGGCGAAGGTATACTGGCATCTCGCGATACGGTATAAAGAATTCAGAGAACATCAGCATTGGTATGTTGGCCGCCGGAATGACGAACAGTCCAAGCTGAAAAAAGAAAACTTTTTAGTGGCTTTGGTTCTGTATAGGTGATAAGACTGGCTGAACTACTTGGTAAGCACTTTAGCTTAAACCAAAGCGTAGCCGAAATTGGTCGGATGTCGACAGTTGTCACGCAATTGCACTGACTGCATCTTAACTGCCTCCAAGCTGCATTTGCAATTGCGACAATGTGCAGTCCACTGGCAGTTATGATTACTAATATGAAACGAAATCATTAGAACTTAGAACGGGATATTTACCATGTTTATTATTTGTTGTGAGTTTATCCGTGATCATGGCGCTTGTAACGGTGCCGAAATATCGGAAACTCACAACAAATAATAAACATGGTAAATATCCCGTTCTAAGTTCTAATGAAACGAAATGTTTGAAATCACTAAATGTGATTTAGCCCGCCAGTTCATCGTACGACCTATCTACTAATATCCGTACGGAAATGGTGAGGGTCGAAGTAGAAGTACCGTAAGTTGTACACCCAGAGTTCTTCAAAGACGTGCTTTTTGTACACAAAGTTCAATGTGTTAAAGAGGCCAGCTTATTAACATTCAAACTTTAAACTTCTACGGGTTAACTTAGCCCCTGGAATCCCCTCTATTGTGCTGAAGATGGCCACTAGGGAGAATTTCAGCAGGCTATGGGGGAGACCTTTGCCCAGCAGTGGGATAATGCAGGATGAGTAAAAATAATAATATGCACTAATGCTGCAATGGCAGCGTCACTATTTCGTGAGGACTGGTTCTGCAGTCGCCAACCTTACCATCCCATTTGTTTGGTAGGTAACTATAATACCTGCTTCTATTTTAAGACAGACCGTGTGCGACACGCTTTTAATATTTGCTAATAATGTTTTTTTGAGTCGTCCTCACCTTCATTCCACAAGAAGCGCCCACCACAAATCCGAATGTCTGAGCCAGTATAGTGACGAGCGCACATGTGAGCCACGCTAACCCCATGCGGTTTATATCCAGCGGTTGAGCAGTCAAGTACCACGCAGGAAATAAGAAGACTGTCGCACATAATAACTGAAATAAAAGTTGAGTTTATTAACTGTTGAAAGACAAGTAGTAGGTAGGTAGGTAACCCAGTCGCCAGGTAGGTACCTTGCAAAACGTTGGTCAGTCCTGAATTTTGGATATGTGTAGGAGTTCGTTTGATTTTTTTTAAATTTTCGACCTTGTGTGACCTCCTAAACCCCCTAGATATGGAGTTATTTAATAGAAACTCATTTTTGGGGTCTTTAATCCAAGAAGGCGGAGCGCGCCGATGTCACTCAAGGTCGAAAATTTTAAATTTCATTTCACCAGAACATCAAAACATAACACAACCAAAATTCAGGACTGACCGACCTTTTGCAAGGTAAACCCCTATTTTGCGACCTGGCGACTGGGCTATACGTCGAACTTCAAATTTGTTTGCATGTTTGTACCTACCTATTCAAGTGTTAAAGAGCTCGTTACACCCACTTTAGTTATCTCAGCTCAAGACTGACTGATTTATCTAATAGGTAAGGCCGATCCAGTATATTTAAGGCGCATATGGCTGCTAAAGTGTTTTGGCGATTAGTAACAAATACGTTAGTTTTTAGCGTTAATGACTATAACTTTTAACCTAGAAAACCAAGTGAAGTGATTTTTTGGTGTTTTAAAATTTCTACAACACTTGACTATATTGTTTTTTTTCTAAAGTAGCGTCACTTTCGCAACTATAAGCGCCTTAAGAAAAGGCTAAGCTGATGGATGATCTATGCGAGGAAGTCACTGACCGAATCTACTGACGAAAGGGTTCTGACACTTCTGACGACTTCCTACCTTTCAACTTGCTCCTTAAAATACCTGAGTCAACCTGACGAGTAGGACCGTGGCAGCGGTCTCAGTGATTGAGTTTACTTCATAGTTCGAGAAAATAGTGTTCAAATGTAACTTACCTGTATGGGTAGGTCAACAATTATTTTGGAGGCGCAGTATGCTGGCAAAGAGTACCACTTGTTAAGGTGTTCATGTAGGACCACTTTTGCTTCCACAGGAACTAAAAAATAAATGGTTAAGTTCTAGAGATTTCTTCCTTTTATATTGCACAATTTGAACATCGGCATCGAACTCGGAATCTTTTCGCTGCCGCACATTGCAACTACTAGACCAGGGCTGGGCAAACTTTTCTCAACAAAGGCCAAAAATAACCCTATTTAAATCTTATGGGGCCCAGAATTTTCATGACTACCAATAGCATGCAGTTTTGATAGTAATAAATATAGTTTTTATGCCAATTTTTCTTTACATTGATTTATATCGACGATAGGGGTGCATGAAAAGATCCTCCCCGAGTGATGATACTTAAGTACGTCCGGCGCACCCTGGGCAGTCAGCCCCGCTACCAACCTTGCCGACTGGCTAATCACCACAGCATGAGCTATTTTTGAATAGCTCGTGCTGACGCTGACACGAGAGAAGAAGAATCGACGACAGGTTCCTACAACTACTGTTGTTGGTGGGCTGGATCAAAGCGTTTCACGGGCCGGAGCTGGCCTCCGGGTCGTAGGTACTTTGCCCATCACTGCATTAGTAATAAGACATAACTAATACCTCAATACTTACATGTATGTATAGTAGGCATGGCATTCGAGAAGAAAAGAAACAATAGAAAGAAGAACAGGCATCCGGTGTTTGATATCATACGACTAGCTTCTGCGCCGGCGCCGTAGTATAAGGCGCCTATAAGTAACGCCACTACGAAGTGGCTTACCAGCCGTATCTGCAAAATGCAATAATGTTCTTTGTGTAATGTTATACAATCATTGAACGAAGAATAAATCATAAAACATTGAATTGCAATCAAACAAGCGTTCTTCCTCTCTTCTAATAAACTATGCTGTGCCCGACAGGGTTCATAATTGATCCCATAGTCTTAAGCCTACCACCTGTTTCAAAATTACATTATGGAATGCAAAAGAATTGAATATTGAGTATTAGGTACGTGAAGTGATAACAAACAGTAGACAAAGCTTTCCACAACCACAAGAAACTTGGGAAAGGCTTACGGTTAACGGTGGATTATGATTGCATTGATGTGATGATACATAAATGCATAGCTAAACTGCCGTTTAGCGAAGTGGCTAAATAGGTACTTCAGTGTCGTATCTAGAAGCTCACCATAGGGGCGCAGAGCCTAGGGGGGCGCAAATTAGGTTGATCAATACATTAACGGCAGCAAATCTCGCGTTAAAATATGATGTTGATATAAATGCAAATGAATTAGGTGTCTGGAGATTGAGAGCTACAAATATCAGATAAAATCGTTACTGCCTTAATTTTTATCAAAATTCTTCATGAAATGTTTTTTTTATTTATTGTGTTTTCTTAGGGGGCGCAAAATTTGATCCTTGCCCTGGTCTCCCAGACCCTAGCTACGGCACTGGTCACGGCTCCGACTCTAGCGCCGCACAAATATTTATATGACTTAGGTACTTCTAAAACAAACATTTAAGTATTTTCTGTCTGTCGATACCGACGATACATGAGCCACACTTGGCTTGCCTTTTTAATGAAAAAAGTATGTAAAAGTACCCACCTGTGTCAAGTATACGTCCCTAACAACTCCAATGCAGCATCTCCAGAGCAGGGCATTTAGTTGTTGGCACACATTAGCAGCGTAGCCCTTTGAAGGGTTGGGGTTGGGATTCAGCAAAGCTTCCGATTCAGGTGATAACTCTGCGAAAGTGTTAAAACAAAACTTATTAATTATAGGCATACATAAACTCACGCCTGTATTCCCCGAAGGGTTGGCAGAGATGTATAGTAAATGTGGGTCATTTCGACGTTATGTTTCACGTCCCATGTAATAGAGGGCGAGCCTGTTGCCATCGACCACATCGCACAAACCCAGACTCCGGGCTGGATTTGGATATTGGAAAAATCCAATAACACTTTGCCCGACCTGACGATCGAACCCAGGACCTCACGCTCAGTAGTCGCGCTTGCGACCGCTAGACCAACGAGGCAGTCAAAATAGGCATAATCGTTTAGAAACAAAAGAATCTTCAAGAAAATTAATTAAACATCACGTTAATATGTTACAACTTACTATGGGACAAAAGAAAAATTAAAAAAATAATAATAGCTGTTTCATACAAAGTAACCAATGTTGACAAAATCTAAATAAAAAAAAAACAAAAATGTTTTATTTCATTATTACACGTTGTACATTATACAGTTGGTGGCGTCTCCTTTGCATATAGATGCCTGTGCCAGGAGGCGCCGCTCTTTTCTATCTTACAATTAGTGTAACATGCTACTAAAGTTAAAATTAAAGTAAAAAAAAGTATCAAAAGTGTGAAAAGAATCTTAAGTTACAAAAGTTTTTGAATTTATTATTTTTATTTATTATCATTAGTCTGTTGGTGTACGTGCGTACGATGGTGTGTGTATGTGTGGTTGTTTTATACGGAAACGGTTTTACCATATATTTAATAGATTCTCTACTTCGTCGTAGCATAACTTATTTATCCACTTAATCAGCAGCATTTTACATTCTTTAAATGATTTAGTATGTATATCTATTTGTTTATTTATTTTATTATAAGTATAAGAAAGATGAGCGTTTGTCGTACTGAATATTAGCAAATTCTGTTTTAACAAAATGTATGTAGTTTGTTCCATAGTAAAAGTTGTGAGTACAGGATGATGAGCAGAGTTCATGGTTTTCGAATGTAAAGTGACTAACTAGTCATGCTGTAAACCTATTTTTTATATCGGACCCTGGATTCGCAGATTCCACTCTGGTTTTTACTAGTGTGGAAATTCACATACAGTAGGTATTAATTTAAGGCGCTTCCCCACAGATTGTGGCACCACGTCAGAAAAAAAAAAAACTGTATATACACAACATATTGAAATTTCGTACGTACCTACAACATTTTAGTCAAGTGTTGTAGAAATTTTCGAACACCAAATATCAACACTAGAGCTTCTGAATTCGAAGGTTTAGCGATAAGTACCAAAAACGGCCGTTTTTAGCATCAATTACTAAAACTTCTAACCTAGGATGTCAAGTGTTATTTTTGCTTGTTCGAAAATTTCTACAAGACTTGACCAAAATGTTGTACGTACGAAATTTCAATATGTTGTGTGTTGACAGAAATACTGCTTTTTTTCTGAAGTGGTGCCACTTTCGGTGGGGGAAGCGCCTTAAGGAGGGGTTAGGAGTTTAGTAATAAAAGATAAATAAATATTTAATAATTACCTTTCCCCTTTCCATTGTAGATATCATTCTTAGCGATCTTCCTCATTTCATGAGCATAGCTGTCGGCATCTTGTTTCAAGAGATTCATATCGCCATGGTGTTCATTGCTTGCTACTTCTAACACTGGAAAAAATATTTTCGGATATTTTATGTTATGAAAGAGGAATGCTGTACCATTTTGTTTTAGTACTAGTAGTATTGAATTGATTAAGTAGATCAGCCAAAAATAACAGAAGAGCCATCGGTTGAATAAAGTATATTCGGGAACTGTGTAGGCTAGGATAGGGACCCAAAGTGGGCAACCCGTCGCCAACGGCCTTGGGAAACCTGTCGCCAGGCTTGGCTGAGTTCAATCGATCGATATTTAACACATTCGAGTCCACACTTTTCATAGAGCTCATACATCATGCCGCCATACATATTACTACTGGACCTTTCAGGAACTTCCTTGGCATTACGTTTGGGCTAAAAGTGAACCCTCGAGGAGGGTTCCTGGCATTAGGTTAAAAACTGTGAAAAATACGCTACTTCGTCGTAAAATAGGTATTTGCTTCTTTCGTGACAGTGTATTTTCCAAGAAAAACCTACGTTTCTAATGAGCCCTCCACGAGGGCACCCGGCATGGCGAATGCGACTATAGGGTGCCCTCCAGGAGGGCACCCGGCACTGAACGTGTTAAATTATGTCAGTTCGTTAGTACGACATAATTTTAATTTTAATTCAATTTAAACAAAATTGGAATTGAAATTATGTATTGTTTGTTTTTTTACGTTTTTTTTCTTGGCGTTCCATTGTAATCAGAACTGGATTAAATTGAGTTTAAAATAGTATTTTTTATACTTTTAATGAAACTACATTAAACGTAACGTTAATGTGAGTATATTTTTAATTGGAATTACTCGTTTCGAACAATAATTAAATTGAAAACTTAATTCATATTCATGTACTCATACAAATTGTGCTTGTAGCTTAAATCTATACATATAATAAATCTGTAGACATGGCGTGTCTGTACATAGCAAATATTTTGAAAAAACCTGGTTGGGATGTTAAACTATAACCAATAGAACCCATTTTTAACATTTTTGGAATTTTTGTCTGTTTGTCTGTTTATCTGTTTGTCTGTTTATCTGTTTATCTGTTTGTTTGTTCAAGCATCACGTAAAAACAACTGATCCAATGTTGTTGACTTTTATAAATAAATATTGTGCTTATCTCCAAGTAACATATGTTTTTTGTTTCATCGCAATCGGTTCACGCAATCAAAAGTTATGCGAATTTTAAGTTTTCTAGAAGAACTTAGCATGTATTTGTGTATACTTACCATTTCTTTTCAATAGATGGCGTTACGTGTATCAAATCACGTTGTGAGGAAATATAATCAACGAATATAACTATTCTCAGTCTACGAAAGGTCTATTGAAATGCTATCCGAAGAAGGTACTAACTAAGCTTTTATAAAAAAAACGAAGATAATGTTATTTAAAATTTATTAGGTACCTATCTATCTGAATGGCAGTGGAAGAGAAATACATTCAATTTCATAAGCAAGTGTAGGTATTTAAAATTTTTAATTGTGCAAGGCAATACGATAGATTAATTTGAAATACTCATATATGAAGGGAAAGTACTTTAAATATTAAAAATTGCAAATTTCACTCAAAGGTGACTTCATTTTATTTTTAAAAGTAAGAAATATTGCCTTTACTGATTTTTTTGCCTGAACCGGGAATCAAACTGACAAAGCTATACCATCTGCAAAGGAACCTGTTCATAATATCTTTATGGTCAATAATCAGGATCAAAACTTTCCAACAAACACACTGTCTTAAATTGAACGAAGTGGAAAAAATAAGAACTACTTAACAACAATTAATAAGTGCTTGAATTTAAATGTACATAAGTTAGTCAATTTTCGTTTTATGGTCTTCCATCAATTTTAGACACAATGTTTATTGGTGCGATTTGATCCGTATTAAATTATTGATCCTATCGATTGGTGAAATAAAAATACAGATGATATTTTTTCGCATTTGGGTTGGTTCGATTTCCAGATCGAACTTTTTGAAATCTTTGAAAGCAGTACCTATTTCTGACTTATAAAAATAAAATGAAGTCTTCTATACTTAGGTGAATTTTTTATATATTTAAAGTACTTTCCTATTCCACACCTCGAATGAAATCATTTTATAGACTGCACTGCGTAAAATATTTTGATTTAGTTCGCCGATTGTGATTAGATGGCGTTGTAGCCATTATTGTATCGCCATAAGGTTTCGTTACATTATCACAATAAATATCAATATTCAATTATAATCCATTTTAGCAAGGAAATGTATGGAAATAAGCAACGCGTTTTTAGTATTATGGTTATATGAACCTTTACGGTCAATCAAGAAGAGCTGAACTCTACCTAAAGAAATGGTTTAAAAGATATAAGTGCCTTGGGGGGACACCTTTGTCTATTATTATTATAAATGGAATACATGTACACTATTTAGTTGCTGCGACACAATGTTGTATTCCGAGTTCCACGCGGACGGAGTCGCGGGCACAGCTAGTTTAAACTAAAATGCTATATGGCAGTTGTATTCTCGATTGAAAATTCACTCACATTTAACGTTACGTTTACGTTACCATAAGTCAAAACATTCGTGCTAGGCCTACAGAAAACGAAGGATTAGATAACTTTTTTGAAGTTGCCTTTGCGATTCCGGGATTTATTTTCTGTGTTAACAAATATTTGGAGCTCAAAAGCCCTGATCCCAGCGTCGACCTTGACCACTACAATTATTATCTTTATTTACCTACTACAACAGAGCTCAAAAGTCCTGCTCCCAGCCTCGGCCTTGACTGCTATTATTATTATCTTTATCTACACTCATATCGTAAAGTACTAATTATGAATTCAAAAATAGTACCTTAATGACATATTTTTATGTTATGTTATGACATACTTTATTCACGATTCACGTGCCTCTCTAAGGGTCAAAATACACGTCCGATAGTTGCTTCTGGGACCCGGATCTCTATCTGATCGGATTCATGAAATACACGTACGATTCTCGTGTCTAATTTTTTTTGGACGACGACTGCTCCCTGGCTATGCTTACGATTCTAACATCCGATCCGATAGTCTGATCGTACGTGTAATTCATGTTCATACAAGTGAACGCGGAGGCCTTCAGATAGTCTGATAGACTATCGGAACCGACTATCGGAGGCAAGTATCGGAAGTGTATTTGGGCTCTTAAGTACAGTTTTCTTAACAAATGCTACAAAATAACTTTTATTCTATGAAAGTTTGCACTTCGAACACTCGTGTGATACTATTAAAAACAGAGCTAGTTTCATTAAACTATTATTATTTGCCTACATATTGCAACAGAGCTCAAAATCCCTGCTCCCAAACTCGGTTTTAACCACTATAATTATAATATTTCTTTGCCTATGCAACCAAGCTTGCCAGATCAAATTGACAAAATTACCGAACATTGCCTGACGAAAGGATTTGCTGAGCTGAGGGTGAACACAATATAATAAAACCACTGATACTTCTGTAATTTTGTTATACAATGTGTCCGGTTATGGACTAGCGATATTCTAGGTACTTATAGAGCAACTATTCTAGTACCTACACAAATACACTCACTACACACTAGGGCCCAATCCACTTCCCTGCTATTTGGCAGCCATTTTGCTTTTTTGTTAAGAAATTCTCTATCTTAAAGTTATGAAAATGTGAACCCGTTGTATCGTAATGTAAACGACAGACAATATTGTTGCCCTCCGAATAAGTCTACTTTTATCTCAGTAGGACCAAAACTTTGAGAAATATGACTTTTTTTGTACACACGTACAGAATATCTCAACATTAAAATGGAAGTGAATTGGACCCTAGTGTATAGTGTATTTGTGTACTAGAATAGTTGCTAGTCCATAACCAGACACATTGTATACACCGAACACGGGGCTAAAATACCGAACACCTGACAACATCGATTGCAACAGAGCTAAGCTCTGTTCGCAGTTGTATTTGCCTATTGCACTGACCTCTATAATATTACCACATAGAAGTCAGTGGCCTATTGCAATTCGTAAGTATCAACATGTCAGATGATATGGGTTTCCTCATTCAAATTTTCCTCTTTTGAGTATTTATACATAATATCACGTATCTTTCGTTGAAACTAAATATTAATTCATTAACATGACAACAAAAAACTTAGCAAGATAATAGTTATGTAGGTATATTTAATTTTGTATTTTAATAATGTATGTATTGCATAATACATGTTTATGATTTCAATACTTACAATAATCGGCTATGTTATAATACTGTGGACATGTAAACCCAGCTCTGGAGAGTGCCCCGGGTACATCAGATATAGCACCAGCATACAGCGTCCTGCCATTGGTTAGCACTATCACGTCATCAGCTGTGTTAAACAGTTGTGATGAAGGTTGGTGAAGAACACAAGCTATTGTCCTGCCACTGCGGGCCACTGTGTGGAGAGCTCGGGCTACGGACAGCGATGATACTGCGTCTAAACCACTGAAAGGACAATTGAACCGATCTTATATTTTTTTTAGCCAACAAAACTAAAAAAGCGGGACTTTAGGTAATTGCTTTTTAATCAATAATCATAACGATTAAATATGTAGATTGAAAAAAATATAATAAGGAAGCACATACTACAGCGTTCGTAGACAAGGAAGACTCGTAGAAGGTCTACGAATTTTGCTACGAGCGAAAAAAAAAAGTTTTAAGCAATCAATATTTGATTACACGATTTGATTTTCCCACGGTACAAAGTACTTGTATGGGCTTTCTTTTTTTTGAGTGTATATCACAGATTACCTAATATGTAGCAAGCTAGTGTATAATATCCTTTCGGATACCTTCTGTCGTGTATGTCTACCTTGCAGGCCCCAATCTTATTTTTCGACGGGCGATAGCTTACCATTAAGACGTTATTTTGTACTTACCTAAATAATATTAATTATAAATATTTTGTACCTCAACAGTTTTTGATATGATGACGTTTTAATGCAGCGTCTGGCTAGCGGGCACTCAAAATTTATTTTTAAAATGTTTTGCTTTTTATATTACCTTAAGATTTTGTACTTAAAATGTGCTTTACAAATTCTGAATTGCAAGTTTTCAAGTGCTATACTTATCAATATATTCGTAAATTAAATTAGCGTCCAGCCAGCAGGCTGACATTGACTTAGGTCATCGGTATAACAGGTTATCTTATATGGGCCCGCTGGCTGGACGCTTATTTAATGTACGAATATATTGATAAGTATAGCACTTGAAAACTTGCTATTTAGGCACTGTTTTAAGCTTTCACGGTTAGTCTCTAAATTATAATCTAAATCATACATAGGTCAGACGAAGCGAACTGTCTCATGCCGCATCAAAGAGCACATCAAGGCTGTCAAAAACAATGATGAGCAAAAATCTGCCATAGCTGAACATCTGCTGCAGTCAGGGCCCAATCACTGGATTGAATTTCACAAGCCGAGTATTTTGTCCACGGACAAACATTACATACCAAGGCTGACAAGAGAAGCAATTGAAATAAGAAAACACAAGAATTTCAATCGAGAGGATGGCTTCAAATTGTCAAGTACGTGGAATCCAGTTATGAACATGCTCATAAATGGCAGCCGGCATCGTTATAAAGACTCCAAAAAACTTGTTGATACTGTGAGTGTGTTTTGCCGTGACTTAGTGTCGAGTTCCAGTAGTGCGCGTAGCAAGAGACAAAGAAAGAGGGTAGACAGATTTGTCTGCTCCTAACAATTTATTTTCATCCACCCGCAATCTCCAGTCAACCCGCGATCATGGCGCTTGCAACAGCGTCGAAATATCGGGAACTCAAACCAATAAATAATCACGGAAGATATCCCGTAAGTGACATTTAAAAAAAATTGCTATTTAGGGTTTGTAAGGCACATAGTAGGTACAAAATCTTAGTAATATAAAAAGCAAAACATGTTAAAATAAACTTTGAGGGCCCGCTAGCTAGACGCTGCTTTATAACGTCATTTTATCAAAACTGTTAAAGTACAAAATATTTATAATTAATATTATTTAGGTACAAAATAAGGTCTTAATGGTAAGCTATCGCCCGTCGAAAAATCTGATTGGGGCCTGCCAGGTAGACATACAGCCTTCTGTCTTGGAAAGGTGGAGGGGTATGTCGGACTCTGACTAAAACCACCCGGTGGTCGTCGTCGGCACAAAAGAAGGGCCTATCTCTAGAGGAACGCACCAGTGCCCCTCTTGTGCCTTTAGCACAACCCGGGAAAAGTGCTTGTATGGCCTACATACAGATATAAGTCTGGGTGTTTGTGCTAGTGAAGATTCGTGTCTGAAAAACGCATTCACGATACAGAAGAAACCCACAAAATATAAAAAAAGTAATTATAATCTAATCTAGTATCTACCTAATTATTCAAATATACGTGCAGTTTTATGAAAATTTAAATTTTATCGCAACTCGAAGGATGTGATAAAAATTCCAAATACGTAGGTAGGTACCTATATTATATTTATACTTCTCATTTACCTGGTTGGTTCATCTAGTAGCATGATGGTGGGATCTGTTAGTAATTCGCAAGCAATGATCAGTCTCTTGCGTTCTCCGCCTGAGAGGCGACCAGCTCTGGTGTGCAGGACTTCATGTATCCCAAGCTGCTTTGTTATTGTATTTATCTGTAATTACGTACACGTGTCAGTTATATTTTTAGTATCGAACTTTTTTTTCTTACGGGCTTTGTGTCTACACTAAACAAACGTACGCGAAAGCAAAGTAAGGGTAATGAACATGCATAAAATTTGTTTATTTTACTGACTGCAAATCTGCCGTCCTATTTCTAAAAAGCCGTTAAGTGACTAAACCTAATTTTGAGTTATGAGCAAAAACGTCGAAAGTGTTTTCCCTAGAAATTCTGAAGACATACAGATGTTTTTGATTATACCAAATTATTGGACTACTTTAAGCTCATTGTATAAATTTTAATGAGTTAAAGGACTAATACAGTTTTTAAAATTAAAGTTTTTGTCTTTATGTCATGGTTTTTTTGTAATGTTTGACATCTACAATATGGTGTGGTATGGTATTATATGGTAATGTCTCAGTAAAAGTCTTTGGATCTCGTAATTGACAAATGATAGAAAAATACGGACCAGACTGGTCAATACAGAAAATGTTGCGCTTTTACGTAGTTTATAAAATTCGAATTTGACAAAATGTCACTTTACGGTCTTTTAGAAATAGGACGGCAGAAATAGAGTATTGACATTGCCCAGTAATTGGGTTGCGGAGCTCTGATGGCAGTCGGTCCGTGTAAAATACTGCTATTCAGCTGCATCTGGTTAAAGCAGAAGATGACCACAACATAGTTGGGAATAGGCTAGGCAGAAGAGACAGATTCTGCGAATGAGTACATGTATTTTTACAACACACACGTGCACACGGATGCACTGTACTTTATTTTTTATTTTTGTTACTCTTTTTCATTCAGTTTGTTTAAAAATACCTATTTCATTTTGCGTTACATTTTTTATTTAATTTTGCTAATGAAGTCAGTGTACCTGTACTGACCTGGGGGGTTACCATGATCTCTTAGAGCAGGAATGTTTTAATATTGTCACGAGAGTGGGTAAGAGATGGCGCTAGAGAGCTGTCTAACGCTGTCACTTTCCCACTCTCGGAATAATATTAAAACATTCCTGCTCTAACAGATCATGGTAACCCCCCTGTACCCACTACCTACTTGTTTTAATAATTTTCATTTTGAGTTCTGAACCTAATGTTAACTTGTTAGTAAATCCATTTATTGGTACCCAAGGTACAGGCTTGCTTAGTTTGGGGCCAATGGTAATAATATTGTTGTAGTGTATTTTTTGGAAATAAATATCTTTATCTTTGAACTTAAAATATTATGTATACAGGGTAGGTACACTTGTGGTATGGTGGTGAGTTTTTGAAATGGGGCTGCTAATTATGAGGAATGGAGAAAATGAGTCGGGATGAGTCAAAGCTCTATCCTAGAGAAAAACAAAACTGAATTTTCAGATTTTTTAAAGTACAGTTTTAGTATCAGTTGGATTTGCCTGGTATCGAAACATATATTTTTATTGCAAAAAATAAACAAACTCGATATTGATAATACTGCTAGATTCTTGATTACTAGAACTCAGATTTATAATAACTAAAAAAAATCTGGTGACTGGTTCTCAAATACATGCCACCACGCTTAGAGCAACGCGCTCGACGACTCCGATTTGTCGGTCGCCGCGTCGCTATAAGACACCACGCAATATAAAAAAAAAAAAAACACCGTAACTCGTACTCGTTAGTATGGTCGGTAATGACATCAATCTAGCCAAAACTTAATAAATGATACAAGTTACGACTAGTGTAACTTATTACAATATTTAGATTTAAAACTCGATTTGCAGCTTGAATAAATCGAATATTTAGTTTAAAATTATAAGCCTACAGTATATTACTATTCATATAGGGGGCTACTGGTTATTGGCAGTGTCGTAGCCTAGGGCAAGGATAAAATGTTGCGCCCTCCAAACAAAAACACGCTAAATAAAAAAGGCATTTAATTAAGAATTTCGTTAACAATTATGGCAGCACCAATTTTATTTGACATTTGTAGCTCTCAATCTCCAGGAATAATTCATTTGCTTTTAAATCAACATCATATTTTAACACGAGCTCTGCTGTGGTCTATGTATGGTGCGGCCTTATTTGTGCCCCCGCCTGGGTCCTGCGCCCCTGGCAGCCACTCCTACGACCAGAGACCCTAGGGTAATCAATGTCGTATCTAGATACGACATTGATTATTTTGGTCACGATCCCGTGGCAGGATTGTAGGACATTCGTGTTATCCACTATCTAATAACTCAGTTATACACTATGCAAAAACAAATATTTTCGAGATATTATTTAAAAGATGCCAACTATCTTTAAATATAGTAATGAAAAAATATCTCGAAAATGGTTCATTTTTGCACAAAGCATTATTAGATGGGTTATTAGATAGAGGATAACATCGTGACCAAAATAACCAGTAACCCTGAATAAAAAAATAGATAAAATTATATTATAAAACTGATTGCCATGAATATGTAATTTTTTTTGCTGTATACTAACCCCTGTAGCTACCTAGTTAATATAAGTGTTATTTAAAAAAAAAATGTAATCATCTATACCTAAACGTTACGGAAAATCTCAAATTAGTTCCATTTGAACCTTCTTTCTAGAACATTCCAAAATTGTTTCTTTCAAAGCTGAACAAATATATAAGCCACATACCGCATTGCTTCGTTCTCTATATGATGAATTCGGCAGCTTCAGACTCGCGGCGAACCTGAGCGTCTCTCCAGCAGTCAGGGTGTCGATAAGCGTGGTGTCCTGAGCCACCAGCACTGAGTTACGACCTGCACCGTACAAACACCCTGTTACGCCTGTAGTTCTGTAACAAATTCTTTATTTATATACAAGGTTAGTCGGAAAGGGGGTACTAATCCGAAGTCCACTTATAGTATCGCTAATGACTGTTTGAAAGCAAGTATTAAAATTTCAAAATTCGATATACTTTTTTTCCAAATAAAATGATTTTCATTTTAGTTTTTTAAAATTCTTCATCCCTGCTTTAGTTACAAATTCAGAAAATGGTGTTTCTAATTCATGACCCCAAATATGACCTAAAATGTAAACACAGCTGTTCATAACTAGGGATAGATAGATTTTAGAGACTTTTTTTTGAGATTTTTGAACAACTGTTTCTCTTATACTATTGACTTTTGGGAAAAGTTGTAGAACAAAAGTTAGTTATTCATTATTATGTGTACTTTAACACCCTTTCGGATTAGTACCCCCTTTCTGACTAACCTTGTATAAAACTCTTTATGCCTCCAAAACAAAAATGCAAGTACAGTAACGGTTTTAAAAACAGTTCATGGGACATCTCGAAACTTCCAGATTTGCAAGCCACAAATATGTACCATCTTTTTGTACGGCGCGGCGTAAGGATAGGGCTAGAAAAAAAATGTCCACCGTACGCTGGGAATAGACGCGTGTTGTAAGGTTCAACAAAACCCAGCACGCTTGGTGGTATTAACTTCTATACGGTCCGCCTGGCTACCACCCTCACATTAAAGTCCAGCGCCAAGCAGCTTACTGCTTCTCTCGTCTGTATGTAAGAGCCAGAGGGGTTTAGAGGAATCCCTGTATATCTATGTGCATCTGAACTGCCAGCAGCACCATGTCGTCTGCATAGCTTAAATTTTGAAACACACTCCATCAATAAAGCAATCGACATGTGTGCTGCTGAGCCGCTCGATCAGTGCATTCACGTACAGATTAAATAACAAAGGTGAGGTCAGGCCACCCTGACTCACGCCACACTCTGGCCTATTTGGCTCTGAGAGCTCTCCTGCCCATCGCACCCGGCTCTCTTGGTTCATGTACCAGTACCGCAGAAGTGAGACGAGCTCTGGCGGCACCGCGGTATCAGACAATTTCTGCCAGAGAACGTCGAAAGAGACAAGATCAAAAGCCTTGGATAGGTCCAGGAAACATGCATAGATAGGTGTTTTCCTGTCTGTGTAATACTTGACAGCATGCTTTAAACTAAGAATAGCGGTTTCTGTTGACAGCCCTGGCCGAAACCCAAACTGGGCATCATGCAGTGTGATGTGGGTATTCAGGTGAGAATTAAGCACACTGTCAAGCATTTTAGCCACGACGGTAGCCAAGGAAATCGGCCTATAGTTTGACCTGTCCAAGGCGTCTCCGGTCCTACTCTTGACCACTGGTACTACCAGAGCCCGCAACATATCGGGAGGAAGGTATGAATGACCCAGGCACAGATTAAACAGAAGAGCTAACACACGAGGCAAATGGTACCCATCATACTGCTCGATGCTGAGCCCATCGTGCCCAGGGGATCTGCCCCTTTTTACGTTTTTAATTTTTGTCTTGACCTCTTTTGCTATAATGACTGTAGTTATTTCTGTAGCACTGTCCCCAGCATCAATTTCCCGGCATGGCGGACCCAATTGCGACTTCACATCAAAATGCAAACTAAATAAATCAGCAACATCTTTCGAGTTGGAGACACCATCAACACTCACAGGAACGCCGGGTTTAAGAATTAAGCTGTTTAGTGCTCTTCCAAAAACTCCAAAATCTGAACTTGAATGGCGTTTAGCTAACAAATCCATTTGAATCTGATCCTGGTTGTTTTGGCACCATTTGAGCTTCCCTTTGAACATCTTACGAGATTCTATCATTGCTTCAAATATGGCGTCGCAAGCAGGTCTAACATACCACAGCCACGTATTGAATTCTATCTTAGCGTTCCTGTGAGCCTGGCTTACAAATTTGTTCCACCCAGCCAATGGTTTCTTACGCTTAATAGACTTACACACATACGTATGACTCGCATGGTTACGTAAATTGTTAACAATAATATAATAATACACGTCATTTATAAAGCTACTATGACTAGAATCCCTACAATACCTACCACAACATTCTTGTAGCTCGACAGGCAATATTACGTTACATCAGGTTAACACAACAAGGAAAAACAATCTAAATACAAAAATGCACAATGGGCGGTCTTATCACGCAAGGCGATCTCTTCCAGACAAAGACAACATTTAAATTTAAACAAGTAGGTAATTATACATAAATGTTATAGGTAATTATTATAATTTTTGAGGCAGTGCCCCGCTAAAACAAAATTAACAGAGCTCCAAATTGTACAAAATAAAATAGTTAAAATGATTTTTAACTATAAATATTTAGCTCCAACAAATAAAATTTATAATGAAACGAATATAATGAATATCAATCAGTTATACATATATTTACAACACATGTATCTTTGTTCGAAAGGCTCTTATCAAAAGCATCCGCACTAACATATATCCTTCACCAAACTAGCACACTTTACTCAACGAAGCACTCGCCGAGCTAGTTTCTTAGTTTTATCAAGGATTAGAACCAACTATGGCCAAAAAAATGTAAACATTTGAAGGAGCACAACTCTATAATAAAATACCCGTACCTACGTGTTAAAAATAGCTCATTTAATGCATTCAAAACTCAGCTAGCTAGAGATATGTAATTTCAGACAACTCACTTGTTAAAAATGAATGTGTTGGATGGGTACACCATAATTTTTTAAATGAAGAACATTTCTTCATAGCATGAGTTAATTTATTGTTGACTGTGTTTTTTATTGGGAATAAATTTCTTTAAACCTAATTAAGTTTTGTAGTAAGACAGCTTAATTATCAGTTTCGCCTTTTAATATTTAGGTATTTATTTTTGGAGATATGCGTCCATAACTGTTCAACCTAGGCACCCTTATTTATAAACACTCATGTATGGCTCATGCATGACAATATTATACAATGGACCAAGTTAAACGTTATAATGATTGGACAAACATAGGCCTCAGCCTCTATTCTTATATAACAGACTCTGTGAAATAGTACGTGGGTACTTCTATAATCTTTAAGCAATTTCTGTAATTGTTAAAGATACAGCTAAAAGATTCTAGGATTTACTTATTTAACTAAATAGGTATTTACTATGACAACCTAGCTTACCTTTCGAAAAAAAACTTACAGGTGTAAGAAATGAGTCTTCATTTAATTGTTACTAGAACTCTATTTCTCTTAGGGCCGATTTTTCAATCGTCAGATAAATTTTATCCAACGAATAAATATGACGGTTTGATAGATTTTCTATACAAAAGCTGTCAAAACTTCAAACTTATTCCCCGGATAAAAGTTATCTGACGATTGAAAAATCAGCCCTTATAAGTATAAAACCTGCTTAAAAGCATGTATCTTAATAGTAAATAATAAAAATAGCCGTAAGTTTTCAGTCACTTATAGTAATTTTGAGATTTTATCTGATCCATGTATCTGATCTATTTATTTATGCATTATTTTTACCTACATATCTATAAATTTTATACACTGATCATGCTTTCGTTATTCCAATGCAAATGCATTGCAAATAGCGTAACACCATTAAGTATGTGCAACACAGCGCTTCTGTTATTGATTGCATTGTTATTGCGCTGTTAGTACCAAAGTCAATGAGTGCTTTGACATCTTAATTATGTTTATATTTTATCGGATTGACACCCGCTTTACCTATTTTCAACTCACCGATTACCAGAGATAAAAAAAAATACGTTTTCTATTTTGATATTTTTATAAGTCAAATATTCTTCTTACCAGGACTTTAGAAAATCTTAACCAATTAATGGTTAGAATGGGGCTCTTCGTTTGCTGTGTAGAAAGGTATACGTTAAGTTATATCTTCTTTAGAGCCTAAAGAATATAACTTACCTAAGTCTTTTGGCTTTTGTAGCAGACATAAGATGGACACCATAATTTATCATATGAAGTAGGAATTACTTCCTCAATCATTTGAGGAAGTAATTCCTAGCTAGCGTCATGTTTATTTGAGAAGTCTTTCCCTAAGTATAAAATTTATTCATTTATTCTTTATACACAACATTGTATACAGACTTTAATGCCTTAAGCGGTTTCTACCAGTTGACCTTGGGGTGATGCAGAGATAATTAAAACAATATCAGATAGGAAAAAGTACGAAGCAGGTCAGTAACTCCAAACTGGCTAATTCTAGCCTAATTCCGGTGTTTTTATATAGCGGGAAATGTGCAGAAAACCTGCAGGTTTCTTTAATAGTGCAGTTTTTATTTTCGACAACTGTCAAAATGTTCGGTTTTGTTTTGATTGTTAAACAATTTGACAGTTTTTGTAAACGAAAAGTGCACTATTTATGAAACCTGCACGCTACATGCATATTTCTCGCTTCAGAAAAATATCTTAAAAGCTTCCAGACCAAACTTTGGATGAATCCTTTGCCATAGTAATTGTAGATACTTATAAGATATTGCAATGTGAAAAATTATACTGTTTTACGCAATAGGAGCTGGTTTTATAAGTGCTTTATAGCTGGGTTAAGCAAACTACACACAGCGTTCAGCTAATTTGCGTTGTGTTCTGTGGTTTCAATTCAAGCGTGGAAAACGGAACGCACCACGCAAATCTGTCTGCATATGCTATTCAACGAAAACCACTTAACAAATCATTAAGGTGAACATAATTGATGTCTAATTGCCTACATACGTTATTGTAAAAGACAATATTATTGTTTAATTTGAATAATACATGAAATTAATGATGCAGAATGTAATTATGGTACTTTAAGATTATTAGTATTCATGTTAATCTTTTGTTTACACGAAAGAATTTGTTGACAAGTTAACATATTGTATTAGATGCATGTTAATCTTTTGTTTACACGAAAGAATTTGTTGACAAGTTAACATATTGTTGCGTTGTTTTAAAAACGTTAAACTAATACTGACTTTTTGTGTCGTGGTAATTAATAGATAGGTAGATATGCTCACAAAGTCTTTAGTTTTCTCCCATATTAATAAACATCGCTTATTTGAGAGCTCTCCCAAGCGGGGCTACCTTAAAGTAATAGTAGTAAAGTAGTAGTAGTCATATGAAATCTCGCAAATGAGAGCTGTTTAATTAAAGAGATAGTAAACGAAATAATAGCTACGGTGTCTTGATAATTCTCGAATCAGCATCATCCGGTTTGTATAGGAAAATGTCACGTATAGAAGTGGCAATGATTTTAAACATAATCTTACTTTCTTCCAGCTAAAATTTGTAGTAATGTCGTCTTGCCAGCTCCTGAAGGCCCTAGGATGAAGGTCATCCGCCCGGGCCTGAGGGCTCCAGATGCACCACTAAGTATGACATTTGGATCCTCCGTTAGGTCTCGTTTTTTGTTCCAAATTCTTCCTGTAAAGCGAAAAAGGTCAAAGTTAGAACGTAGAAGAACACATTGTGATACATTTATTTCTACATAATATTATCTCTGATGTTATTTACTATCACTACATAGTATAAAACAAAGTCGCTTGCCGCTATCTGTCTGTCCCTATGTATGCTTAGATCTTTAAAACTACGCAACGGATTTTGATGCGGTTTTTTTTAATAGATAGAGTGATTCAAGAGGAAGGTTTATATGTATAATACATGCATAGTATAGTAGAGAAAAACGCGGAATACGCGATAAACGACATCCACGCGGGCGAAGCCGCTGGCGACCTCTAGTTATTTATAAAAATCTTTTTCTAGAACGTTCATTTGAAATAGGAAAGCTTTCAATCACTTTTCCTTGAGCCGAGCTTTGAACCTTTCGGCCCTATCGGCCATCTGCTCTGCGAGCCAGTGCCCCGCCCACTGCCACTTAAGTTTGGCAATTCTTCGGGCTGTCTCGGTTACCCTGGCTCTCCTGTGAATCTCATCATTTTATTTGAGGCCTATGTCTAGCTGTGGACGTCTTTCGACTGAATGATGATGATGAGCTTTCAAAATACCTTTTTTTCAAATGTAGTTAAATACTAAAAAAAAAATCTATTGGACTGCTGTAGGTCGTCCTAGGGGACGGTTTCTACGTAACCGGGCAGTTATTGGCGAGACCTGAAGGGTCTCCAGCCAATGGGGGTTATACTAGAAGGCTTTCCACTATTTCCCGTCCTTATAATTTAGAATGATTTATCTACATACTATCCAATTTCATCCTGATTAGATATGATAGTATTGAAGGTATATTGATTCAATTAGAACGCATCATTTCTGGCCGAGATCAACCAGTTTTCAGTGAACAATTAATTAAAGTTTTCGGCTAATTAGTGTTGGTTTTGTTTTCTATTTATAGTGCAGCACTATCAAGCTTGGCATTTTTGTATAATTTAATACCGACAGGTATTTTAAACAAAACACTCAAATGCAATAACTGTGTTGAAGGTGCCTTTGCGAGACAAGAGTTCAATGACTTTAAATATCATTTAACAACCATATTCTAATAAATAAACATTTTTGATTTGATTTACAAGGACGAAGTGGTTTTTTATGTGTTTTTTTTTGTTTATTGGTTGAATTTATTTAGAGGTAAGTAATACAGTATGTTAAATAACAAAGGGCGTTCCCTTAAACCCGTTAATCTACATCATTTTTATATAAAAATATATACAGTGTACCTAATTAACGGTAGGAACTGCACCTAACTGGTGAAAATATTACACTAATATTAACACGGTGCTAAGCTTCATATAAATTGCATGATGTTGTATTTCTAGAATACCAGTTGTTCACGAATATCATAAGTTAATATTTTTTTGTTCTTATTGACAATAAGTAATTAATATCCATCTGTGGAGGTTTGTAATTAGCAACTAGTTTATTTAATTATTGGTAACTATTATTACATTAGCCTTACAGGCTAATGTAATAATAGTTACTTATATAATATATATAATAAATATAACAGGCTTACAGCCTTCTTAAAAGTTAATAAAAAAAACATTAATAAACTAAAATAAAAATACAAAAATGAGCAAAAAAAAAAATAAAACAATTCGGTACGGCTTGTTTAAGACCAAAATATTAGCGTAGATAGGATAAATGCGATGTCGCCGTATTTTCCACATTGATAGACAAGTGCGCATGTACAAGTAAGCGTTGCTTTTTAACCGACTTCAAAAAAAGGAGGAGGCTCTCAATTCGGTCGGTATTTTTTTTAATTTTTTTTTATGTATGTACACCGATTACTCCAAGGTTTCTAGTCCGATTAGTGTGATTCTTTTTTTGTTCGATGCAGTATACTTGCCATTTGGTTCCATATTATTTTGTGAGCATTTTTTTGTTTACTGCTATGTGGATGATGTAATTATTTTTTATGTATATTCGGTCATAACTCCGTCATGTATGGATCCGTCTGTCAGGATTTGCAAAATTCTTTTTTTGTTTGAAAGAGTATTCTTCCGAAAAGGTCCCATTTAAATTTGGTGAAGATCTGATGAAGACCCTCGAAGATTGACAATGGAACTCTTCAATGGATAACAGCAAATTACCCGAGATTGCTGTAATTGCATGTTTGTGTATTGTTTATGCCACTAGAAATAATACAACTAAAAAAAAAAGTAAAAACCGACTTCAAAAAAAACTAAAAAGAGTTAAATAATTACCATATTATAAAGCTAACAGGTTAGGTTCAGTGTAAAATTGCACCGACTTCTAAAACTGTTAGTTTTATAATAAGGTAATTATTTAACTCTTTTTAGTTTTTTTGAAGTCGGTTATTACTTTTTTTTTAAATTTATTTTATACGTATAATTTTAATTTTTTTACTTTTTTGTTTTGGTTGGGAATGTTTTTTTAGTTGTACGGAGGCTATAGTATTGCTGGTTGGTTGGTATAGTATTGCTGGGAATGCATTTCGTTAGTTGACATACTGTATACGGGGTGGATATGATAATACGACAATAAATGATACACGTATTCTACGACGGGTTTTAAGACCGGACACAAATAATCAATCATGTACATTCAATAGTTTAGTCACAGGAATTTTCGTACGATTTAATAATTTTACGAATATCAATATCTCTACGCGAAGTTATGTAAATCTATGACCCGTTTAAACCAAAATTACCTTTATTTACACGTATAAAATAGATATAGTTAACATAAGTTTCCACTTCAACGTCCCTTCATCTACATGAATGAGAGAAACTGAAAAATAATGCGAAAAAATATGTGCTTGGAAGTAACAGATTTTTTGTGTACGGCACTAGAACACATCATAGAACACGTGGTATCATTTATTGTCGTATTATCATATCCACCCCGTATATAAATGATAAAATTATATTTAGGTAGCGTTAATTTAGTCTAAAATGATGCGACCCTCCGACGAATTTTAATGACTTTTTTGTTTATGTAGTAGATTTTTGTCCGCTTATTTGGGCTATATAAATCGTTATAGTAATTATATCGAACGTTAATCCGTCTGGTGAGTTTTTTTTGTTTGTTGTTTACTGGTGTTATTTGATTGAGATAATTTAAATATTAAAATTCAAATTATAAAATTCATATTTAATTTATTGAATAAGTTTTTCGTAATGGCGATTTTCGTATATGAATTGAAACTCCGATATTTTGTCTCATACTTGCGCAAATAAATGGTTACCATGGTCAGTCGTTGTTCTTAAGACCTTGTGTGATTTTAGAATATATTTTTATTTACGTCCATTATTTTAGGAAATCACCTGTTCGTAATGATATCTGCTTAATAGAATTATCTTGGATTAAATGTATTAGGATATCAGTATTAAGATATAATGACACTTGGTAATGACTTATTTGCATATTATTTGTGTATGACTAGTACATGATTAATACAACACTTGTATGTGCTGTTTCATTGATAAAAATTCCATACCTACTATCAAACAGGATGCTCCAGATAAAGCATGTAGAGATCGACCCATAAATTGTTAGATCGGTTGGTACTTCATTCAGGGTACCAAGTGTCACATGAACACGAATAAGAAATAACGATAAAAAATATTGAAGACGGATGAATGGATGGATGTCTGTTACTCATTCACGCATAAACGGCTGAACGGATTTTGATGAAGCACGCAGATAGACCATGTCCTGGATTAGCATATACAAGATTACTCGGAAACCCCTTTCCGACTAACCTTACTACGCATGCCACTTAAAGTATCACTGATGACGGTTTTAAAGAAAGTGTTAAAATTTTAAAATTCGATAATTTTTATTTCCATGTACAGTTATTTTTGGTTTAGGTTTTTCAAAAATTCTTCGTCCCTACTTTAGTTACGAATTCAAAAAACGGAGCTGCTAATTCGTGAACCCAAATATGACCTAAAATGTAAACACAGCTGATCATAGCCGAGGATAGATAGATTTTAGCATATTTTTAATGTAATTTTTGAACAGCTATTTCTCTTAAACTGTTGACTTTTGGGGAAAGTGGTAGAACAAAAATTACTCATTATTATGGTTACTTTAACACCCTTTCTGATTAGTACCCCCTTTCTGACTAACCTTGTACAGAGTGTAAACGAATTCGTGTAATTCCTTCAGTCCTTCCTTCCTTCATTCCGTGCGTCATCATGTGGTTTTAAGGAATTATATGAATTCGTTTACAACCTGTAGAATACTTTTTATCCGGGTTCATGAAATAGTTCCTCTAGGATGCGAATGAAACCGCGGGCAACAGCTAGTATTTTATAAAATAAAAACAAACGTAGCCTACAATTGTTTTTGTACATCCAAGATAATACAATCACAATTGGGAGATCAAAATAACAGATAGTGGACCTAACGGGCAATAATAACATTAACCTGTTGTGTGAAAATTCACATTGTTTATATTATATACCTATAGTACAGTGGCGAAGGCTCCATACAACTCGATTCCTATCGGCTTCCCTTTCGAAATATGGCAAATACTAGTATCTATTATTTTCAATTATCATTTAAACAAATAATTGGTCCGGCTTCCCTTTTAAGAAAATTCACCCTTCGCCTCTGCTACAGTATACCTAATTAGTTATTGTGTATTAAATTGCTACCGAAATAGTATTTTAAACAAATGAAAGGCACACGTCCCTTAGAAACGTGTTTAAGATATCAGCATGCTTACGTTGCCGTTACTCTACGGCCAACCGACTTACGGCCATTTTCAATATCCTATCTATCGGCGGTTTGCCTTACTACAGATAGAAATTTGACATTACCTCTATGGAGCTTATGTCAAATTTCTATCTCTAGTAGGCGAAACCGCCGATAGATAGGTTATTGAAAACGGCCGTTAACGTAAACGCACCATTAGGTACAGATTTCGACAGCTTTATTATAAGAACGTACGCCATTACCTAGAAATTACTTTACTTTTACTAATTTTACTTAATCTATAAAGTATCACCATTTTATGTTTATCTCGTGTTTTTTTGTCATGATGCTTCTAACATTTTTTTTCCGTAACCCATTTTAAACGTGTTTGGCATTAACTCCAGCACACGTGTATCCTTGGAACATCATTAACGACGTATGTGTATGTCTATTAACAAACCTCAATTATTACATTTTTAATTTTAGTCTGTAGGTATCTTTATCATATTTTACAATCGTTTTTTGGAATGCTAACCAAATTCATGACGGTCTCTTAAAGTTTTGATGGTAATTAATAATGTCGGTTGTTATATGTATACACGGTGGAAACTTAAGTTTCAAAAGTTTTTTTTAAAAGTAGCTTTTGTATTGACACGGAATAATCTCAGAAAAACCGTATTTTATACATAATGTATGGGCGTAGTTAAAATCAAATTTTGGATGAACATATTGAGAAATCAAATAAAAAAAAGTGTCATTTTGTTCTTTAATCTCATTTTTTTTCTTTTTAATGGCCTGTACACATCACTACACTGTTCTCTCATAGCTGCCCAAAATCATTAGGTACTGAATTAACTGAAATTAATATAACCACCATGGAGTTTCTTGCCGGTTCTTCTCCATAGAGAACGTCAAAAGTCAAATTGGAACCGTGCACCTACATTCGACTTTTCATTATGTAGCATCTGTAATGGTCGATTTGTTTTGGACTTCTGACATTTGTATCTCAAATAGAATGTAGCGTGCTTATGCACCGGTTTTTTTATGTCCTTGTTATATTATGTTACTTACAAGATATATAAAGTGTAACGACCTATGGGGGGGGGGGGGGGGGGGTGCATGAAAAGAGCCTCCACGAGTGATGATACTTAAGTACGTCCGGCGCACCCTGGGCAGTCAGCCCCGCTACCAACCTTGCTGACTGGCTAATCTTTTCACCACAGCATGAGTTATTTTCGTATAGCTCTTGCTGACACGAGAGAAAAAAGAACGACCTATTAAAATGCAAAGTAGTTTTATTTAATACTAGCTGTACCCGGCATGCGTTGCAATGCACTTTTTCCTACTTACTACATACCTACCTTCAGAAACAAAATCAAAATAGGTAGTAACAAAAAGTTCAAACCATTTTAAGGAATGCGGTAAAAAAAAAATGAAGAATATGGACATACTGAGATAATTTCGTTTTTTTTTTAAATATCAAAATTTTCTTTCATGAGACCCTTCTCTTCACTCACAATTACGAACACAACGAAAAAAAAGCGAAATCGGTCCAGCCGCTCACGCGTGATGCCGTGACCAAGGGAAATAGGGATTCATTTTTAGGTAGGTATGTAAGGTATATATCTATGGGCCTAAGTAGGCTGACAAAAAAGAAAAAAAAAACTGTAATTGGTTTACACATACAGAATGTTAAAAAAATTGCTTTCAGAATATTGTGGGATTACTTGGTATTGAAAAACATACTAGAACAACTTTTTGAAATTCGCGTTTTTTCATAACTTTCCAAACAAATCAAATTAAATTATTTTTTGCTTTGTATGGTAAGTGTGTTTGTATGTTATTAATTATTATTCACGCTCTAATTTTATTTAATTCATTTCATTTGTCTTTAATTTTGTTTAATAATTTAATTTCCTAGTTTAAGCAATGATATGTCTGTTCCGGTTCCACAGTTGATTAGTTAAATAGTTGAATTGACTATGTAGGTAATATTCGAATGTATTTAATGTGAAACTTTTAGGATCACTATTTTAGTAGGTACAAGTATCTATGTACAGTGGTTCACATCCGTAGTGTAAATTACACATACCTACGACATTTATTAAAGGATTGTGGTGGAGCATAAAAGAAGAATTTAAAAAAATGCAAATATGCCACATGGAGGGGAAGTACCTTAAATACTGTAGGTAGAAAAAAATACTGAATGCAGACTTCATTTTTATTTTAAAAGCAATACGAACTGCATTCAAAGAATTTTAAATAATCACCTCTCTGAACAGGAAGTCGAACCCGCTAAATGTGAAAACACAAAAAACTGTAATTTTATTGTACTAATCGAAAGGCTCGATCAGATACATATACCTAATTCTTCTAAATAACATAGCATCTAAAATAAAAGGAACACCACGAAATTTTACATTTCATTTGAAATTTTGTTCAGAATAATGAATAGCATTTTCTCTGTGTCGTGCTTATAACAACTGACTTTATGTACTACTTTCTGCTTTATTACTATTTCAAAGTATTATTTCAAATATTCACCATGAAAAAATAAATAAATCAACGGTAATCGAGATTATTAAAAGAGTTACAATTTGTATACAATAGGAAGAGGCACATTTTGAGCATTTAATAAAATAAATTGTTTGCAAGTTGCATAGTTAAACGTGTCTTATTATTATTTCAAATAAAAATGTTTTTCATGGTGTTCCTTTTACTTTAGATGCTATGTTATTTAGAAGGAATAAATGTATCTGATCGAGCCTTTCGATTAGTACAATAAAATTACAGTTTTTTTTTGTTTTCACATTTAGCGGTTTCGATTCCCGGTTCAGATAGGTGATTATTTAAAATTCTTTGAATGCAGTTCGCATTGTTTTTAAAATAAAAATGAAGTCTTCATTCAGTATTTTTTTCTGTCTACAGTATTTAAGGTACTTCCCCTCCACGTGGCAAAGTCGTGGAACGCCCTGTATATTAGAACTCCTAAATAATAAAAATGTGATCTAATTTTTCAATGAAATGATGATAATTATGTTTATTTTAGTGTTCGAATTTCCTGGATTTTATTTTAGCGTGGGGTTTCTATATCCGTGCAATTAATAAGTCCCTTTATTACATTTCTATATTAAATACTTTATTATTCTTTAGGTCGAGTTATGGATGTTACATGCATTTATACATGCACTCAAACTGCATAGTAAAAGGTTAGATGATTCAATACGTGCGTCGAAGAATATAAACAGCATGAATGTTGTCATTGTACGTGATCAGATGAAAGGACTAATAGGTATAAACAATAGAAGGTTAAAACTTAAAAAAATGTTTAGTGTTAATTATAATCTTTTCTCCTTTGTAAATTGCCTGGCTTGATTGCTACGAAGTGGAGTCACGATCCTTAGTAACGAGTGATTGATTAGATGAAAAATAATTGCTACATCATTGTTTATTTATTACTACATCCCATTTACACATTCATGAAAAGGATTCCAAAAATTGTCCCCCTATTTTTCGCAGTGATGTTTTTTTTTCAAATTCAGTAGTAAAAACCAAGGTTGTAGAATAATAATTAAACACCTTATAATAAACAATGTTTTTTTTTTCGGCTTACTAATATGAAACGGCGACTTACAGTTGGCACTTAACAAAATTAATCGAGTGCTATGAAGAGCGTTGATGACAATTGTAAATAAGTACCAAACATAAAATTGCATAGGTATCTTTGCGAAAACGGTAAACTCAGTTTCATTCTTACATTTTCGGCAGCTTGTATAATTTGTATTGGCTGAAATTGCTATTTTTGGCCAAATGTGGCCGAAACCGACGGATCAGACCCTAGTTAGATTAAAACTGACCACGACAGAGAGTAGAGCCTAATAAAATTATGCATGAGCTTTAATTATTTCAGTGGCACAGCGGCGTCCCGCACCTTTCGCGGTCGCACCAAAGGATAATTCATATTGGATTGTGTTAGTAGTTAGTAACCAGTTATTAACTATCAAATTGTCTGTAAACGCATTTATGATACAGGAGAAATCCTAGTGTAAGGCAATGTTTTATTTAAAGAAAATAAAGAAAAGCAAAAAATGTATTAAACCATGCATACTTCTTAATTACATAAATTCTAATTTGCAAAAGTAAACATGTACGTTAAGGTCTGGATACATGCAACGTTTTGCCGCAAATGCCTACATAATATGCGTGAATTACATAGAAATGGCGTAAGGTGCAGGCGCGGCGCAGGCGCGTTGCTTTCATACGTTTTGTCGTACCGCTTCAAAACTTTTTCGCACAAAATGTATGAAAGCAACGCGCCTGCGCCGCGTCTGCACCTTACGCCGCTTCTGTGTAATTCACGCCTTAGATAGAGAGCGTGGCTGGAATTTTAAAAGAATTGGCATGCAGTCGGACGGGTTTGTCCAAACAAGGATTCCGTATACGGCCTACATTATCATAATTTTGTTCTGTTACCTAAATAGTCATACGTAACCGGCATGCTGTTATGCGTGCTGGTCATGTAAGAATCATTGACCATGCACTTTTTGCTAAAAATAAACTTTTAACTTTTATTTCATGGGCCACCAAAAAGAGTTTTTGTAGAAACCGCAGCTGTTTTTGAAGTTAATTTTTTTTTGGCGCATTGAGGGCATTTTAGCTGTAGCAAAAATGGGACACCGTAAACAAACATCGGAAATGCGTTACCATGAAGTTAGTTGTTGACATAGAATAGAATAGAATATACTTTATTGTACACCAACATTGTAACACAGCTCTTAAACAATCTAATCTAAATACATAAAAGCGAAAGGTCACTCACTCACTCACTCATCACGAAATATCGAAAACCGCTAGACGTATAAAGATGAAATTTCGCAATGAGGCAGTTTATAGTTAGTTGACGTCCGCTAAGAAAGGATTTTTGGAACTTTTACCCCTAAGGGGGTGAAATAGGGGATGAAAGTTTGTATGGAAAATCGTCACTTAACGGGTTCAAAATTTCACGCAAGCGAAGCTGCGGGCAAAAGCTAGTATCTTATATTGAAGGGTACAAGGCGGTCTTATCGCTGATAGCGATATCTACCATACACCATACCATAGACATAAACCTCTTTTCTACTATAAGTCAGTTGTTTACATAAACTTCTTTTCTATAGTTATAGACAAGGACTATTGACAAGAACTGTTAAGTTCTTGACATAAACTCCAAATGTGCTTCAAAGGAATCTAAAGCTTCGCAAAAATGAGTAAGAAAAATGGGGGCGCCACTAGTCATACATTATAAAATTTTACCTTTAAAAATAAGCTCTTTGGTTTCAAGTCGAAGTATAGGTAACTACTACTGCGCGTAGGTACATGAAGTATAACACCTTTTTTAAAATTTATTTAAATGTAAATATTTATTATAATAGAGGGTAATTTCCAAAGCCAGGTTTTTCAAGGTGTACTGAGTACTCAGTACTAAGGTGTGATATTTCTTAAACCTATACAGCGTGGCGCCACAATGGACTGTCCAGAATGCGCCGGACGTACTAAGTATTATCACTCGTGGAGGCTTTTTTAATGCATCCTGAGAGATGTACTGTTTTACATGAATTAACGTAGAGACGACAAGCTCAGCGGCATCGTATCAAATAATAAATAAATTGCAAAAAATAAATTGCAGTTTGAAAACCACTTAGATCCAAGGGCGAGATACACAGACCGCACTTAGACTTTACTTTGCTTAGTAAAGTAAGCATTTCATACGAATATAAACATTAATTTACGAATAATGTTCATATGCGTATGAACCGTTTACTTTACTTAGCAAAGTAAAGTCTAAGTGCGGTCTGTGAATCTTGCCCTTAGCTTGAATTCGCAAAAATAAGCATGGAATTTGTTTAAAAAATACCGTTTTTCTAAAACTCATCAACACAAGGAGCTCATTCAATTAGAGCACTAAACACTCAATCTTAATGGCTACTTCCCGTTTATTAATTTTATTATATCCAAATATTTCATTTTTACCTTCCCAAATGATAATGTCAAGCTTGTGAAATCGAATTGAACGCTATGTAATGAAAGATTTGTAGGTTTGAGAAATTGACAAAAAAGGTTAGTCAGGGCCACCTCAAAAAACCGGTTAAGGTTAAGGACCTGGACCGAAAAGAACGAGCGAATTTATTAACTGGTAAGAAGTACCAAAAAAATTACAATAACTTGAACTTTGGCAAAACTAGTTTAGTTAAATTTAATGGTGATTATAACCAAAAAATCAACGTTTTTTTTGCTCGGTTAGAACTTGACTGAAAATTTTCATACTTGACCTTATACAAAATCAAAGTCTGCAACTATTTATTTATTTAACAATTTATTTTTATTTTCTACTATCCCTGCTCGGTGGCAAACCTTTCGTTTAGGTCTTCATATAATGCGTGGGCGTCACTTCAATCAAGTACTTGAAGGAATCCTCAAGGTCTGATGCGTCAACGCAATTATTTGTATTCCAGTCATGTCATTTAGTATTTTTTGTTATAATAAATAAACAATGGGACATCTTATATTTATGATGAGTTATGGTTTACTCACGTGCATTTTTTTGATTGCCCGACTATTTTCGGGCCCAAACGGAGCCCTTAATCATGAGCTGATCACGCGGCGAGGTCGCGAGTTGAACTGGTCGGGCAATCCCGAAAAATGCACGTGAGTAAACCGTAACTAAATATAAATATGAATGTGTCTCACGAAAGATATAATCTACTATTCTTATCCAAACACTTTATCTAATTGAAGTGACCCTAAGCATAAGTGTAATCTTCACTACATAGTATAAAACAAAGTCGCTTCCCGCTGTCTGTCTGTCCCTATGTATGCTTAGATCTTTAAAACTACGCAACGGATTTTGATGCGGTTTTTTTAATAGATAGAGTGATTCAAGGGGATGGTTTATATGTATAATACATGCATAATATAGTAGAGAAAAACGCGAAATACGCGATAAACGACATCCACGCGGGCGAAGCCACTGGCAACCTCTAGTTACATAATAAATAGGGCTGACTTCTGACTTTAAGGGCATGAGTGCACTATCATTAGGTACCTATGTTCATACATAGGTAATGATAACGATTAATTATTATTACTTAAGTCTCTCTTCCGGCAATAGACTTGAATCTAAGCAGTGCTAAGTCACGTATACCTATTTATGTATATTAGGTATGCTATAGAATAATATAACTTATTAGCATGAAATGAATGATGGGGGTGCATGAAAAGAGCCTCCACGAGTGATGTTCTGCGCACCCAGGGCAGTCAGGCCCAACCTTGCTTACTGGCTAATCTTTTCACCACGGCATGAACACGTGAATGAAGTTATTCTTGAATAACTCGTGCGGACACGAGAGAAGAAGAAGAAGAAGACTTATTTAGCTTACTGATTCAAATATTATTAAAGGTACAACATCAGATTCTGTTTTAGATGACCAAGAGTCTCTTTTAGGCTTTATAAAAGCAAATTCTATTGATGTTTTTAAACTTTCACGATTTGTACACATTATAAAAATATAGAATCGGGTCTACTCACGAATATGACAACTGGTGGTCTACTCCCTGAGCACAAAGTCCGTGGTTTCAGCCTTAGTTACAAGCGTTTCCTACCCCCTATCACCTACGGACATACAATTATTTCGGGGCCCGAACTAAGAATGAATGACACCACGATTTGACAGTTGTCCCTACTACCGATGTGTTTTTGCCCGTCCGAAAAGTTGAACTTGACACTTGTTTTGTTCACTCCTACGTTTCGGGCTACTTTCGGACAGGCGACTAACTTCCTTGACGGACTTAGGGAGTAGGCTCCCAGCTCCGCCACTTCAGTCTACCCGTGACCACGGCCAGTGTACTTCGGCCGAAACGTCGAGATAACAGGTATTTTGTGCTTCTTAATTTTTTTTTACGCGAGTATTACCCATTCTATATTTTTACAAATTCTATTGGGCTGAATATCATTATACGCACCATCTGAAGCGTGCAAGTGAAAAGCTATTTTTTCTCTAGTAGAACACCGTCGCTACTGAAGCGCTGGGTTCGTAGACTAGTCTGCGCCACAGTGCTGCCACAGCCACATGTTTCTATTTTCAAATCCTCCAATTTGTTGAGTAGCATTTGTTTTAGGGCTGATTTTTCAATCGTCAATAACTTTTATCTGACGAATAATTGTGGTGGTTTGACGGCTTTTGTATAGAAAATATGTCAAACCGCCATAATTATTCCTTAGATAAAAGTTATCTGACGATTGAAAAATCAGCCCTAAATCACAGAAACAGTCGAATTTGTACTATTTGAAGTTTTTATTCAGACGCGAAGAACATAACTTTGAGGTTAGTTAAAGTATTTGTAGTGTAAATAAAAAGATTCCATTAACTTGAAAAAAATAGTTTGAAAATAAAATTAAAAAAGGTTAGTACTAAAAAGTAAAATGATTACCATATTATAAAATTAACATTTTCAGAAGTTGAAAAACGCTTCAAGTGTGCCTATAAAATTTGACGAGTTCCCTCGATTTCTCCAGGATCCCATCATCAGATCCTGACCTGATGATAATGGGACCACCTGGGAAGTATACCCTTTCAAACAAAAGAAGAATTTTCTAAATCGGTCGACTTGAGAACCTCCTCCTTTTTTTAAAGTCGCTTAAAAATTCCAGAAACAAAAGTTTCCTTATGTTTAAATTGAGAATTTGTTTTTAGGCTATAATACGACGGTCAGTATTTTTATCTTTAAATTGTGTCATAATTATAATTCGTTGTTGCGGTTATTCTGAGTAAATAGTGTCGTTAACTGGAACAATAGATAAGTGTTGGTCAAATAACGTTGTAATTATCGTTTTTGAATTGGAGATAATGTATGTAATTATCTGACTTACGTAGGAAGGCCAGGATCAAAAATATTAGTAGTTACCTACCATTTATTCATTACACATACTTATAAATAATATTTTTCTACTACTACTTACATAAAAGTAAATGGTAGCACACATCGGGAACAGGGTTCTAGCTACCGGTGGCCGAGGCTCTAGAGAAAGGAACCTCTTAACGATGCGTGCCGTGTCAAAGAGCTTTTATTTTGTAACAGGCCCTTTGATCCAGCCGCCTAATAAATACAAAATAGTTTTTTTAAATACAAAATAGTTTATCTCAGCTAATCTAAGTTAATATTATATAAGTTACATTTACTAGTTTTTTTTGAGCAGTGTGTACTCAAATTTTTCAAAACAAGGTTACAGAATACGCATTTTACGTGATAATAATTAATTATTTCACTGCAAACCTTACAGCTCGAATAATAGTAGAGTTTTTCATTACATAGATACAACAGAGGTAATTATTCATTTTATAAAAGAACTGGAGATAAAAACGAAACAATAACATTAATTTAAGATAGACTATTAACTTAAGGTGTAAGCTGAAACAGCCATTTAGCGTTAGCAGCCAGGCTCTGACGGTCAGGTTGACTAACTGCGAAATCCGGGTTGCCAAGTGTGTAATGTGTTAAATGAGATAAGAAGAAACTGAAAGTTATAAGCAGAGAGCGGAATCTTATGGCAAAACAATTGAAAGGTGATAGAGACGGGTCGTTATTTTTTAATGTAAATGTGGATGGATGGAGAGGAAGAGGGAGGCCAAAGAAAAGATGGATGGATTGTGTGAAGAATGATATGAAAGAGAAGGGAGTCAGTGATGTCATGACGGGTGACAGGACGGAATGGAAGAAGAAAACATGTTGCGCCGACCCCAAGTAACATTGGATAAGGGCAGGAAGATGATGATGAAGCTATCGATACTTTCTTGTTATGAACTTTATTGTTAATTAACTTAACACATGCTTTTAATTTTTATTCTTTACACATAAATAATCTTTAATGACAAACAAATGAAACATTGTCTTATCTATCAAAAAATTCTGATAAGTACCGCGACTCGGGAAGTTTACCCTATACCTAGACACTATTACGATATTTTTTCTTTTTTGATTACGGTACTATAGTACGGTAATCAAAATAAAAATATAATTACGTCATATCTATTTCAATTTGACATTTCGTGTTGATGTTTCACATTTTGTGTTAAGTTTGACATTTTGTGTTTCTAAAAAATTATGTCTGTTCGCCCGTCTGTATTCTTAGCTGTTAAAAACTATCCTCCCTGCTTATAAGCAATGTTGTGGCTAGCCACAACATTGCTTATAACCAATTCTCAAACTTATGACCCTAGGGTCATGACTGCTCAGGGCAAGGATCAAATGTGGCGCCTTCCAATATAACACGCTAAATAAAAAAAAGCATTTAATTAAGAATTTTGTTAAAAATGTAGACTGACGATTTTATCTGGAACCTCCAGACGTTATTCATTTGCGTTTAAATCAACATTATATTTTAATGCGAGATCTGCTGTGGATTTTTGGCAGTCATATATGTATTGAGCGGCCTAATTTGCGCTCCCCTAGTAGTCCAGTCAATAAAGTAATTGTAGAGTGCGTGAGCGGGAACCTAAGCGATTTCTTCAGAAACTTATTCAGGGTGCTTAGGGAGAAAACATACTAAAAGTCCTGACGTCTAGGAGGTGAGCCGGAGGGAGGGGGGGGGGCGGTGACAAAGGTCTCAATTTCAGGTTTTTCGCCAATATCTCAAAAACGGTGCATTGTAGCGAAAAATGTTTTAGAATGAAATGAAAGCTTATAAAATTCTCTATAACTTTGATCCTTTTCAATATTCCCAACCGTTTTTGAACTACACGCTCCAGAAATGTAGAAATTAAAGTTACTCAGCGTGATGACCATTACTTGATGCGAAAATTATCTTAAAATTTATTGTACCATAAGCTGGGAGTACTTCCACGTGGTGAAGGTTGTAACAGTAAGAAATCGCGTTTTTTTGTAACAGCGGATAACTGAGCTGAGGCGGGAAAAACAATCAATCATGATATTGATGAAGATTGCTTTTCGCTCAATATCTCTAATGCTCACTGTAGGAAACGCGACCTTACTGGCTAAAACTCCCATTAATATCGTATGTAGAAGAAGAAGAATTTGACTGAAGGGTATTTATTATGTAGTAGGGTAATCTGACCGTGGAAAACCTTCTAGATTACATATCATAACATTACCCTTGTATTCGCCGAAGGGTTGGGTAGAGGTGTATGGTACACCCACATTTCGCCGTTAGTGTGGCGCCACACCATGCCGAAATTACGCGACCGAACTTCGGCGTCTATATTTTTTATATAGGTAAAACGCGACGTAATTTCAGCCTGTTGTGTCGCGGGTAATTTAAAAAGCATTGCAGACGTAATCATGCCGAACTCCGGTCGCGTATCTTCGGCATAGTGTGTTTAGACAATGTTTAAGTTCCATGTAATAGGGGGCGAGCCAATTACCATCAACTGGGCACAAACTTCTAAATCAAAACAAGATTAAGAAGGAAGAAAAGAAGCATAGGTATTCTTAATGTAAAATTTTATAGCAGTATTGTCAAAATTGAAAATTATTGAGTTATCGTAAGTTAATGTTGCCCCCATTGTATTATAGGATGTGGTTATACGAGCAGGTGTCTTGAAATAAATCTCTTATATCCTTTAAGATACCTGTAATATGTTTTTATTTATAAATACACGTAGTATTTCGTAGGAAGTTTGTAATCGGTACAGAATCTAACCCAAAGCCACTGATGCGGTTACACCATCGTAAGTCTAACAGTGCATTGCCGCTAAAAGCATACTTTCACTTAGAAAGAGAACATTACCATTAGGAATCCTATACTGTATATCCAAAAACACAGACACATCACATTTTAGTTTTATGTCATCACGATTTCCAAGTTCAACATCCATTTTAAGAATGCAAAATATAGATAAACAATAATTTATTGCGATCGCGACATCGATTAGTTTGCGCGTGCGTTTTATGCGCGGGCGACTGTGAGACTGACATGCGCGCTATCAATGTACTAGTGTATCGTACACACTTGTGGAAGAGAGGGTTCTCTCCAAACTCGTAAAATTATCTTGTTAGACTGTGACACGAATTCTGATTGTTTATTAAACGTAATAGCGATTTATTTGGACACTATTGTGTCTTAATTTGATTTAAGTTTCAAAAGAGCTCTCTATTTCCAAAGTTGTACGTGAAGAAGATTGGCAAAGGCATGTCAATAAAAACAAACTCCAGCTCAGTATCTCTAAATGTTGTTGTATTAGCTTCACTAAAAATAAAAAAATATTTAAATATCCTTATGAAATACATAGTGAAACTCTGGCAAGGGAGAATTTGATCCGCGACCTGGGAATATTACTTGACAGTAAACTGCACTTAGACGCACATGTTAATAAAATTGTTAATAATGCTTATCGCATGTACGGCTTTGTGATGAGATCAGCCGCAGAATTTAAGCATCCTAGTACATATTTAAACCTCTATCGATCACTAGTTAGGTCTCAATTAGAATATGCAGTACAGGTGTGGAACCCCTATTACAATAAATATATTGAGTGTATAGAAAGCGTACAACGTAAATTTTTGAAGTCTATGCATTATCGCTGCTTAAAAAGTTGTTATCTCTCTTATGATGAGTTACTTGAAAAATATAATCTTCTTTCTTTGAGTTCAAGGCGTACTTTTCTTGAAACTACATTTTTGTATGACTTATGCAATAACTCGTATGATTGTTTAGACATTAGTAACAAGTTGTGTTATATAGTTCCCAGAACATGCCAGGGACGCGAGGTGCGCGCACGACCTGTATTCGCCACTACTTCCAGTCGTACAAATGCCGGCTTGCGTGCACCTCTTCGTCGCCTTGCGAGCAACTTTAATAAGAATTTCTGCAGTTTGGATCTGTTTGCTTTACCGCATAGAAAGTTTAGAGTCATGTTACTTAATATATTAAAAAATTAATGTGACACTGTTGTTCCACTTATGCGGCACTACTAACAGCTTTATTTTTTGTTGATACTTTACTATTAACATTTTTCTTTTTTATTGTTTACAACGCTAGTCTTAAAATTTACCAAATTGTCTCATTGTGTATCTGTGGAGAACGTGGTTGATTTCACATTTGTATCATTTCTTTATCCTATTTTTTTTGTAATTCTTAATGTGTAATTGTTTGTTTTCCCGAATAAATAAAAAATAAAAAAATAAAAAAATAAAAAATAAAATGTCAGAGGGACTCGACAATATTACGTTCTACATTTCATTAGTAGATTACTATAGTTTTAGCAGTCTAGGACATTATTTGAGTCATTTAAAGCCCAAAAACGCTTTTTATTTATTATTTATGTACACACTACAACATCTAAGAAATAATAGGTATACTGGCACAAAAGTAAAAAAGGCTTATATCTGAAAAAAAGTTAATATAAAACGTAAATATAATAATTATACTAATATCTATACATAATATTAACTAATATATAAGAAATAAAATACATATACTAATACTTATCTACCTTATCATATTTTACCATTTTTAACTCACAAAAATGTTGATAGAACAAAGTTTGTTACGAAGTACTTAAACTTAACTGAACATAAAGGCGAATTAATGACATGGAATGTGATTGTGGGATTATAATAATCAAGTTTCCATCACCGTAGTAGTTACCAGCGTAATTGCGTAATCGTAAAATTTTGGTTTAAAAATAACTGTACCCTTTGCAAAAATGTACCTACTTACCCACCGAATACAGAACAGGTTGTATACCTTTGCGGAATGTGATTAAAGCTTTAAAGTTCATCGTGTTTCTATTTTGTGATCGTTTTGTTTTGGTTTATATTCCTACAACTTTTTTACTCGTTGGTAGTAAAGCTCCGTGAAAAATAGCTCATCTGGGGAAGTATTACCACGATATCTATTTTTGCCGCCAACCAGCCCGCCAACTGTGTTTCAGTTTGAAGGGTATGTCTCATACATACCCTTCAAACCGATGCAGGTGATATAGGGTATTTGACTGAAAAAATTAAATTAGTTCGTCAGTAAATTATCAAAAAATATTTGACCCGTATTTTTTCTTTTGTTACGTAAACCAAAATTGACGAAGATACGACACTTTTAAAATTGGCAAAACGTTACAAGCGAGTACAATTTTTACTTGCTTCTGACGTCACAAGCCCCCACTCTCGAGTTTTGATGCGTTTTATCGTTCAAAATATTCATAGATTTAACAAAAGAAAAAATCGTGTCCATTATTTTTCAAAACTCCAACTGGCGGACTAATTAGATTTGCAATTGCCTATTGCCTATTACAGGCACATCAGACTTCCTAACTTTGTCTCCAAGGTTGGCATCAGCAATCTTCTTGTTGTTGTAGGTATTCATAGGCGGAAATAACTACTTTCCAACAGGTGAGCGATCGGCAAAACAAATTAAAAAATAAACATTCTATTTTTAAAATTATACCAAAATTCTCCGTTGGACAGTGGACAAAAAAATCTTGGCGTATTTAATTTAACTGCTTAAGAGGCAATTTAAAACTGACAAGTGATTTATAAATAAGTATCTGCAGGATCAGGACGAAGGCTCTTTTCCTCAGATTCAAGGCAAAGGTTAATTTACACGCAAAAATTTACAATTCGTCTCGTATCTTACCGCAAGATTACATTTAAATGATTATACAGTAAATACAACTCATGTTGAATCAACAACTGATTGTATGCATAATTGAATTATATTATATTATGCATATTATGAACATATATATGCCATAGGTAGTGCTTGACGCATCACTTGATGATGACTAAAACCATTTTTTTTGATACCCTAAAATAATCAAGTTCTTCAAGCTGTATAAAAGTTTAGTATAACTTGTTTGTTTTATTAATGTTAAAATATAGAATTCTTAAAAGTCAGTGAGATTTCAAACGCTTGAATGGATCAATAATAATTATTATAAATTGAAAGTATCGTGAATTCAGGGACTGAGAATATTTAATTATATTATGTTTTTTTTTTCTGTTTTGTGCTTTTATCAAACAGAAGATTTTTTAAGAATTTAATAGTGTTCAAACATAATTAATGAAACTTCTTTAATATTCTATAAAATACTTTTTATTTGAATAAGCTAGAGCATTCTGAGTTTCTGAGATATTAAGGCTTATGTTGGTGACCCGGATTCATTGCTCACGAGCGAGTGTTAACAATTGAACTGTTTCGTTTTTTGTTTTATATATAATTATTGGAACTCCACCAAGCAGCTTGGCTGCACCAGCTCACGCTTCGAATGTGGTAACAACAATGGCAATTTAAGTCGGTCTGAGGAAGCGCAGTAGAGCGTTGTTATAAAGTTATAATTATTTCTTAGTAATAAATTGTTTACACATTCTTATGGATCTCTGGTCTGAAATACAGATTATCTCCTTTATTCATTTACAATACATATTTAGTACATTTTACATTTACATTTAGTACGTTTTTAAATATTAAAATAAAAACATTTAAAAATATATAAAATAGTACCCCACCGGCATCGGGAACAGGGTCCAAGCTACCGGTGGTCAGGGCCTCAGAGAGAGGAACTTCCTAACAATACGCGCCGTGTCCAGAAGTACCGCTTTCTGTATCAAATTAAATAAAGATTTCGTTTATTCATTTTAAACATACATACAAATTATATTTTTAAATACATATCTTTAAAAATGCACAATATACCTACATTTAAAAATATAAAAAAATAGTAGCCCACCGGCATCGGGAATAGGGTCCAAGCTGCCGGCAGTCAGGGCTCCAGAGAAAGTAACCTCCTCACTATGCGTGCCGTGTCAAGGAGTACTGCTTTCTGTTTCAAGCCCTTGATCCAGCCGCCCCACGAGAGCCTCATGAGGTGTTGGTCGAGGCTCTTGGCTATTATTCCATTCGCCGTAACAACTGCTGAGTCCACATCCCACATGCCGACAACCTCGTGTGCTAAATCAAGATATTTTATTTGTTTGTCTTTTTCAGCTTTCATAAGATTCTCGTCATGAGGGACCGTGATATCAACAATCGTGCGGCGCTCTGCTCGATCTATTATCACTATATCAGGCTTATTGGCAACAATAGTCCTGTCAGTGATAATATATCGATCCCAGTACAATGTGGCATGACCATTCTCGAGAACTGGGTCGGGCACATACCAGTAGTACGGTACTTCCGATTCGACAAGGTTATATTTTAAAGCAAGTTGCTGATGAATAATCCTGGCCACCAGGTTGTGTCTGTGCAAGTATTCACCGTTGCGTTGGTAAGAAGAGAACAACCGGAAATAATGTGTCGAATAGATTCTTCCGGACGGTGGCATGCCCGACAGATGTCAGCCGTGCCATCCTTCACAATATTTTCCTATAATTGTTTATATGTAAGATTTATTATTATTATATAATTAGCAACAAATTAATTCATTTGTAATTCGCTGCGATAAGTGCCGTAAAACGTAAAACGTTGCGACGTATCTAATGCTTGATAAGCGAGGTGCAGTCATAGGTATGTTATTCACGAGAAATATTTAATTGGCTTTATATCCGGCTGATCTCTATTTGGTAGCATATGGTATTCAATTATGAAGTCTCAGTAAACAATAATACACGTGTATTTAAATTTTAATTAAGGTAGTTTATTGATTTTTTAAATCTAAGTAAAAAGTTCTAGTTTTTATCAAAATCGGCCTCGAGACTCCTTTGAGCATTTTTAGGGTTCCGTAGTCAACAAAGAACCCTAAAAATGCAGATGTATATTATACAACGAAGTTAAAAGGAAAACTATCACGGCCAAGTAAGCTTTACAAGTTTACGAATAATAGTCGACCAACCGGAAAAGTAAAAATTTCGTACAAATTCCATTAAAAAATGACTAACACTGAGTTGCAAGAAAGATAACATTTTTTTTTTCACAATAAGTGGTCTTAAGATTAATGTAAACATAAAACTATATAACTTTTCCACCTTTGTGAGAGACTGGTGCCTGAAGTAGGTTTTACGAATAAAACCTGTGTTACAGGTCACCATTAGGTGATCATTAACTAATCCGCCATTAAGAATAATGTTTCCATTAAATTAATGGCTATTGCATGAACACTAATTTGGTCGTAGTTCGTTCTTCATTTACTAATTATCATATTATATTGAAATCATGGGGAGTTTGACATATCAAAAATTAATTTTAATGAATAGTTAATCATTCCATTAAATCTAGCTTCTTGCAATGGACAGAAGAGGTTAATGGAGCATTAACATTCTAATGAGAGCATTAAAATTTAATGGACCTTTCTTGCAACTGAGTGTAAGCCCTCTTAGTCTGCATTATTGTGCAACTACGGAACCCTATTACTGCGCGTAGCCCGACACGCACTTGGCCGGTTTTCGTTATTCCCTATACTTTCGGATTTGGCCATCTATGAGTTGAAAAAGTCACCCTGTATACAATACGGCCGACATATCTTGTCGAGTCTGAAGTTAGTTGTTTGGCTGCGCAATGAATGTTTTAGAAACGAAATTGTCTACTGCGCAGCTAATCAGCTAACTTCAGACTCGCCAAGATACGTCGGCCGTATTGTACTAGACATTGTCAGTGCTCAACTGGATAATAATGATCAAGTAGCGTATGCAGAAGACTTAAATATGAAAAATGATGAGCATGTATTTTACCGAGGGTGAAAATGGAAGCATTAATGTAACAAAATTAATTGAAAAAAAATAGGGGATGGATGGAATGGTAAATCACCCGTTATGGTGGAAGATATGATGAACGAATTTGTTTTCTATTAGCCTGAATGTCCAAACAAACAAACAATAAATTCCTCTTCTAACAATAGTTATAACTGTTTTGATGCGTTTCGAAATAAGAACGTGATCACATTCATTACACCCAGCGAGGTTAGAGGGCTCGGTTGTAATGCAGATCTGTCGTGAGATAAAACAATTAATAAGTCCGCATTTATGCAAATGTAGATGATTTACAGATTTACAATAGGCATTTTGACAGCATCAATAAATTGCAAATCTAATTAGTCCGCCAGTTAGAGTTTTGAAAAATTATGGACATTTATTTTTTCTTTTGTTAAATCTATGAATATTTGGAAAGATAAAACGCATCAAAACTCGAGAGTGGGAGCTTGTGACGTCAGAAACAAGTAAAAATTGTACTTGCTTGTGACGTTTTGCCAATTTTAAAAGTGTCGTATTTTCGTTAATTTTGATTTACGTAACAAAAGAAAAAATACGGGTAAAATATTTTTTGACAATCCAACTGACGGACTAATTAGATTTTTTCAGTCAAATACCCTATAGAAAAGCTGTCAAAATGTCTTTATTCCTCAGCAAAAACTCATTCAACTATTGAAACAATGGGTCCCATTAATCGAATCAACATTTTTTTTCATTGCCCGGTCTTTATAATAACAATATGTCATTGGCTCCTTTTTGCTTAAAATGATTTAGTAGACGGTTTAGGACGATGTTATGAATTTACAGTTAACGCAGTGGAAATCAAATTCTGATCCGCAGATGAATTCCATAAGTCAGAGGTGCGGGCCCATAAGGAACTCAGACTCTCTTCTATGGAACACAAGCATTCACTGTGCTGCAGTAGAAGGTGGATAAACGGTTAAACGAATTATACAGCAACTTCTTACAAAAAGTATCAACAGGTATAATTTTATAGAAGTGTGAAGAGTTAAAGGTCAATTTTGATTGTGCAATCAATTATCTCATATTTCCAGAATTAAAAACAATCCGTAGGTAGTTTACGAGAAGTTTACAGGATTTGACAAGTACGTGTTAAAAGATATTCGTAACTTCGTAAAAGGATTTTCGAAAGGTCAAAAAAAACCATTAGCCTCGCACCAAGTATTATAAACAATATCCTCTATGTCAGAGACGATTAATAATCAGAAACTGCACATCTGGAACATGTAGCCATGGTATTGACGTGAAAATGAAAACCAAAGCCAAATAAGAGATACCTATTTCAAGTTATTCTAACAGAATTGCAAGAGTATGTACGCACCAAGAAAATATTTGCGCGCAAAGCAATCCGAACGTACAGCAAGGACTTGATTGCCTTCACATACTTTTCATCTAGGTACCTTAGCATGCTATTCCGAAACTGAATGATAATGAGTCTCTTCGATGAAAATCTGATTGCACCATTTCAACTTTACCAGTAAAATATTATCAGATGCATATATCTACTTACTTGTACTTTTAACAGAGTAGAACAAATCAGTGTAAACAATCAAACTTCCATCTTCCAAACTGATGTCGTCCCTTGCTGCTTCCACATCCATCTTAGCACTCACAACTGTTATTTCGCTATTTTAAAACAACAAGAACTAGGACGGATGGTAATGATTATCACGTATTATGCTCGGAATTGGAAAATTGGAGCATCGCAAGCGCACGCCGCGTAAGGAAGTCTTCGCATTGGCGCGCAAGTCACAACTAGCCAAGTACACTATGGTCACTGGTACCCCGACTGATGTTATATTTATCTTCATACAATTAGTTATCACTAGATATTACAATAATGTCCTGTGTTACTTATCTTTGTAATTACGTTTTGGACACTAGATAATTATTCTACATGAAATTGGACTTCGAAGCTTAGAACGATAAGTTCTAAGAGAAAGGACAAAAAAAAACTGGTAGGTATAAGTCGCGCGGAGAAGGTTTGCCGATAGCCTCATGACGTCACGCGTCGATGGTCGGTACGATTAGTAGGTAGGCCAGACGAGCGCGGGTAGCGGTCGGTGAAGTGGGAGGGGCAGTCATCGGCAAACCTTCTGCGCGCGACTAGTACTTAAAAACTCTATCAAATATAGTTAGAGGCAAAATAAAAAAAAACAGCAAGTCGAATACGCTTCTAGGGAACAGGGTGATTTTGCATTCACAGATAGAAAATAATAAAAATACCTAATGCAGTTTTTTGTTATCCATCAAAATTATAATACCTACAATAATAGTTTCGACACTAATTGTGTGATGTCTTTCGAAGATCCCTAGGGGGTATTTAACTAACCTATCATTAACGGTTCATTAAGCTAATTCGGTCTCTAAACTTTTCAATCACAAACGTTAGGGGCCTTATTACAAAAGATGGTTTAAACCAAGACTAAGGTAAACCCAGGTTTAAAATATATCCATCACTTGCTTATGTCATATAACAAAAAGAGACGGGGCTATTTTAAAACCTAGGTTTTTCTTAGACCATCTTTTGTAATAAGGGGGTAGCTGTTTACATTTCACTACATATCAATAGTGATAATGACAAGATTATTGAACACGTTAATTTCATACGAGTATTTCTAGGTCACATTTAGCTTATCTGGTGAATAGTTACGGACTACATTATTGATATGTTTGTGTAATACCCCCTTAGAAGGGTAATATTCATTTACATCAAATATCGGGTGTAAAAAGACCCTTATCGATAAAGAAAACCACGTATTCTACCCATTCATTCTTTTCAAACACACAACAAACAACAAACACAGGGATAACTTTTTTTCGAACAAACCATACCTGGGAAATCATTGGTTTTGGAGGTAGTGAAGGTCAAAGTACACATTTTTTTTTAGTTTTTTCCAAAAACTATAGTCATAATACTAAACTCTCTTCCATACAAACATTATCAAAAAAAAAAACCTAACAAATTACGCATTCGAAGTTATAAAAACGCAATGAATATCAAACACACATGATCGCCTTGGCTCGGCTGTGTGGCCGCTGCACGCATGCAAACGCGCGGCATCGCCACAACCATAATTTGCGCGCTACAAAAAAGCGTTTTTTTTCATGCCAAAAAATAAAAGTCGTTTATCGTCGTCGTCAATTATTTTTGGTCAATGTAATTTAGTTTGATGTACAGAGTGCGTAGATTTCGGCTATGTGATGGGTCTTTTTACACCCTGTATATTGGGGTAGCCCTTCTTAATCTGAGGAGAGGCCTGTGCCCAGCACTGGGACAGTAATGGGCTGATTATGTTATGTATGGAAGTGGCAACCGAAATATACTGTATAAATATGACTGTTTGTCAATATCCGTTTTTACTAAATTACGCAAAATAGTTGAAAAGATTATTAACTCAATTGCCTTGAAAACGAACATACCTGCCTATAAGTTTCAACACGCGGCCAGGCGACGGCGACATAATGACTTTCTATTGTACAGCTCAAAATTTGAGGTACAAAATTTAAAACAAAAGATATTTTTATCAACTTTTGCAATGCTTTCGAGAGCCTATAAGTCTGTAAAGTTCGTTTTTTAATCCCTGAGACTGAATTGACATGGGCGAAACGTCAAATTTGAAAAAAAATGTTCCTAAAATTTACAAGTTTCACATTTGCGCCCGTCAATTTTGTCTCAGAGATTTTGAAACGGACTATACAGGATTTTAACGAAATCGTGTAATTCCTTCAAAGCGTGTGATCTACTGGTGACACAGATTAACCCTAAATGGGAAATATCGAAAAGGAACAAAAAAAAATTGGTTTTCAATTTCTGAGTCTTTTTAGAGCCTTGAGTTATCTGACTGCAAAGAGCGATATCGCGTTAGTCGTTTCTGTCAGCCGTGTCGCCGTACTTTCATTAATTTATGCGTGGCATCGAAATGTTCACACAAATAAAATTATATTTTAGCAAAAAAAAAACTTATTTTTTTATTTGGTTTGGATATGATCGGTACCGCATGAAAAGAAATTTTATTTTTTGTTTTTAATCAAGCTAAATCCCTTGCGGGGCCTGTATACACCAGTAGTAGATCATGTGGACTGTGATTTTAAGGAATTAAACGAATTCGTTAACACCCTGTAGTTAGTATCTAGTTCTGTAGAAGTGAATATGCTTAGTCGTTACCATGACTTTCGTGGATTACCTCATGAGATATTTCAAAGCTATCACTACGAACATAAGCAGTGTGTTTCGAACGAGGATCTTCAGGTTTCACATCTGTAATGGTGTTCCCCAAGGTAGCGTGCTTGGCCCAACTTTATTCTTTATTTATAACAACCTGTAAAAGCTTCTCTTAGGGTCAATTCATACTAGCACAGAGTCGAAGCGCATTGCAGCGTCAAATTCTTCAAAATTAAAGCGAATTTGCAGGAATGCGCGCGTATTCGCGTGAATTCGCGCGCATTCGTACGCTTTTACATTTAGTAGATATATGTATGATTTTAGTAGATAGATATATGTACACACATCAAAAAAAGTTTGCGATCACTTGCATAATTATGTATGTGAAGATTCCGAATTCAAAGTCCAACTGAAATCTGATTTATATTTATCTAGATAACTATCAATCTACATTTATCATGATAATTATCGCTTTAAATCCCGATTAGAAAATTCGGCTTCAAAAAGGCTGCATAGTTTTTCAAAGTGATCGCAAACTTTTTTTGATATGTGTACATATATCTATCTACTAAAATCATCAGTTGACTCACAGGTCAGTTTCCGATTCCGACTGACGAGTGACGACGCTAGTGTATTCGCGCGCGCTACATTTAGCGTTGGTCGCGCTCAGACGCGCGAATTCCGTCGAATGCGCGCTTCTTCTTTTTATCCCAGAAGAAATATGTGCATTACGTTATGGAGATAAGGGTGAATTTGCTATGTTAAGTTTCAGATTAATTTTCGCTTTGATGCGCTTCGACTCTGCGCTAGTAAGAATTGACCCTTACTGTAGCTTGTTTACCTCTGCTTTCTGATGAATGTACCTATTATTTTTGTAAATAGCGACACGTGTAACTCTTATTTATGATTAATTACGGTTTACTCACGTGCATTTTTCGGGATTGCCCGACTAGTGACGTGTAACTCTATCACAGACCTATTACTTTGATAAAGCATCGCATAATTATGTTGTTTAGAAAATGAGTAGGTAGATGTCAACTTACTTACCCTTATTATCGGCACAAATTGCTAGATTTTATATCTTAACTTATTGTAATATCCATAGTGCAAAGATTACGATAACTTCAACATAGATATATAAATTACTGTGTAGGTAGGTACTTCAAATAAAATAAATGTTAACAATGTATAGTTTTTTATTCCCACGTCAATTTCGTATTATGTATAATAAATAGGTGTGTACATTTTTAAATTTGTTTTTTTTTAACTTACTCGTTATTTCATTTTAAACATTAGTAACTACCAACATGTCAACTTATCAGAAATACCACTCTAAATATAGGTTAATTTTGATTGCTAAAGACCTTTCTTAATATTTAATATCTTGTTTATTTTCGATCCCGTTACGTTTTCTTTTACAATTTTTTTAATAAGGCTCTTTTTTCTGCTTGTTCTGATGGAATTCATATAAAACTCGTAACATAAAAGAGGTACCTACTAAAAAGGATTAAAACTTTTTTTTTTTAAATCCAGTATTTTGTGCGCTTATCGTGACTATGGAAGCCTCGAAGGTACCTCTTAATTGTAATTTCCAATCAAATAGACCTTATCAAAGTTTTTTTTTACAGGCCATGTTTTAAACTTTTTAGGGTTCCGTACCCAAAGGGTAAAACGGGACCCTATTACTAAGACTCCGCTGTCCGTCCGTCCGTTCGTCTGTCACTAGGCTGTATCTCATGAACCGTGACAGTTAGACAGTTGAAATTTTCGCAGATGATGTATTTCTGTTGCCGCTATAACAAAAAAAACAAAAAAAAAACAGAGTAAAATAAATATTTAAGGGGACTCGCATACAACAAACGTGTTTTTTTTGCCGTTTTTATAGATAATGGTACGGAACATTTCGTGCGCTAGTTCGACTCGCACTTGGCCGGTTTTTATTTTATTTATCTTTGTCTCAGTCAAAAAGACTGCGTTGCTCTATGCTCTGACTAGTTCTATCAAATTAAGTAATTTCATGTATTGCAGCTTCAAAAATATTTATGTAAATGCCCGCAATTGTATTCGTCCCGCTATATGATGCAGTGAAACGATAGTGCAAGATTTTAGTAAAAATAATGTCTAAACCTGCAAGATTCACAAGCTTGTTCACAATCTTGTCACATCTCTGTCCAAAATGTAACAATTATTATTTAGCATAAGATGTGATATTGTTCCCATCTTCTGGATATATATTAAAGCAGTTTAGTATCCATGATATCATTTTAGTTTAAAAAAATAAATAAAAACAAATATTTACAGTAAGCACTAGTTTATTCGCTTAATAATGATCCCATGTCTTGTTACTATGTCAGGGAGAACATTTTACATTGCAAAATTTTAAAAACCTAGAATATCTAACCTTACCTCCATTGATCTGAAAGAGTCTTTAAATCTTTGCAATAAACGTGATTGATTGGCGTTGAAAAATTATTTATCAGAATTGGCGTTTTTATAGATGACTTTTTTCATAATCGGTAAATGTACTTAGCTCGTAATATCTTCGAAAGTTATGGACAGTCCTCTTAGAACATTTTCCTGTATTTACAACGGTTAGGGTAGCTACCCTCGCTGCCCCATCTCAAATTCCCTCTCTATATTTGCAAAGGAGATCACCCATTCTGGGATAAAATTTGGATTTTTGGCGGCCATCAATAAATAGTTACACAATTTTAAAGCACACGTGTAACGCATTATATTTTACTATGGCGTCAAAGTCGAAAACTATTTGGGTTTGGAGATATATACCACGTCAAAATTAAAACGACGACTTGTATTAGGGGTTTTAAGAATTATTTTATTACTAGCTTTTGCCCGCGGCTTCGGTGGCGCCATCTATGAACGTTATTGTTGTTTTCCTCGGAAATAGTAATTTTTTTCGGGATGAAAGGTACCCTATGTCCGTTTCTGTACACCTGACAACGTATATGCAAAATTACAGGATGATCGGTTCAGTGGTTTAGGCGTGAAAAGGTAACAAACAAGCAAACTTAATTTCGCATTTATAATATTAGTTAGGAAGTTAGGATTATTACAGCATTGTCGCCATACAAAGCAATGTTTGTACTCCTGCCACCATTTAAATAAAATGTAATTCATTCCTGGCCGCAGACTTTTTTTTATCCCAAATCATCGAACAAAATGGGTGATATATCCTTTTTCCTTCCAAATTAAGAAAACCCGGTAGCAGCCACCTGCATCTAGCTGTGACGTTAAATCGTAAAAGAAAACAAGGGAAAATATAAAACGTTCCGTAAAATCCATGCTCCATATTTAAGCACTAAATTAATAAAACATCCACTATGGTACAATGGTTAACATCACAGAATAAATGCCTTAAGTACACAGTACTTCTCGCATTTGATGGCGTACTCATCTTGTAAACTAATATAATTATACAACGTGTTACATAATTCCCTATGAAAAAGAAAATATTAGTCAAGTAGTCTTTTATGGTTGTTGTCATTTACCTCTCAGAGGAAATTAGGTAAGAATGTAAATAACTTTCTGGGTAGTCTACTCTTTAGTTTTATGTTTTCAGGGTTGCGTTTCAGTGATAATTATTTTATGTTTTATCCAAATTCTATTTTTTTGGGTCATACTACGGTTTTCAAATATTGCCAATAGACTCTTAACAAGGGACCTTTAACCCCCTTTCGGCTTTATGGGAATTTTTGTAACACGTTGTATATTGGATGAACAACGAAGATTTTAAAATAATTAAAGCCATAAATATCCTATAAAGGTACGAATATCTAACTGAAAATATGTCTGTTCGGGTGTTTCGTAGTCCATAGTCAACAGTATGAATCCAGCTTATAAATCATAGGAACCGGCCATTAGACGTCTATTAAGTATCATACTCATAAACGGATAGTTTTCAGTTTATTATATTTTCCATAGTTCTTGTTTGGAGTTTGATTAAAAATGTATTTGCAAGAAGGAAGCTTAAATACTTTGTCTTATGGAAGATGAATAAATTTTATTTTCGAGGCAGAATATGAGTTTCTGTTTACATATCGTGGTTAAAATACTAGGCAATAATCGTTCACATGAATTAAAAGCAAAGTTTGGCCAAAAATACTGCCTTGCGGTACTCTAAATGCTATCCGTCGTAAGCCAGTGGTATATTAATTAACCTGAACACCATTGGTACAATGAGTGAAGTGATTCCGAAACTACTCTTTAGATCACCCTAAGTACCTTTGCTTCCAGGTTTTGGAGTTCGACAGGGTTGGAAATAGAATCGAAAGCATTAAATAAGTCTAGGTAGAACTGGCACAGATCGGCACAGAATAAGTCATTAAAGAAAATGCCACAAATTACTAGGGAAATGTCAGGGGTTGGAATTTCTAAAAGTAGTGGAAAGGTGGATACTCTGCGTCAAGAAAAGACAGCAAAGTGAAAAGTGAGTAATTCAATGAACATATTTTTGAGGAACTTAGAAAATTTATTTATTCTACGTGTAGTCTGTGCAGAGGCCAAATATATTTTAAAAGCTTTATGTAGTGAATGTAGTGTTGGTTAAAAATAACAATTTTCTAAACTTCAAGCATGATTTTAATCTTTGGTAATAAATGAATTCTAGATTTATTGTTGCTTTTACTTCATACAGTAAAATCTATTTTATATCTAATAATAATAATTTTCTGTATAAAACATTGAAAAATACCATTTTAACATAAAAGCATATTTTATTAGTTTACAAGACAAATCTGGTTAATTCATATTGAACTTATTGTCTATATACGTATAAAATAGGCACCTATATACTTATAGACATAATATTTAACATTATTATGTATTTGTTTATACATTTTGTTTGAGCTTGTAAAAACAAAAATAGATATTATGTACAAAATTATATATGATTATTTTTGGTAATACGTATTTTCTTAGGGATCAGGTGAATTTCCTATCTCATAAAAAAACTTAAATCATACAGTATTTACATTGGAATGTCTAACATCTTATAATCTTGAACATTTTCAGCCGTACCTACTACAAAAGATTACATACTTCTTAAAACCGCATTTACCATCATAATCCATAAATTAATTGTATGTCAGAATAACCATTTGTCCTGCCATTTGCATATTGATATCAATATGAATGTTCCTATTACATTATAGCATAATTCTATTAGGTACATTATGTGTGATTTAAAACTTTGGAACACCTTAAACCATATTAAAACATGTAAACCCCACTTTTTACCTTTGTAGAAAAGCTCGTTTGGTAAAAATATCATTATAAATAGTTCTTGCGCGATACAAATTTTCATCAATGTATAATTCGCGATCATGAACCGACTAGCTGTATTGTCATATTTCATAACAAAACGAGATTTTCACATCTCGTCCACCAATCTCTTATATTAATTCAATACATTTTTCTACGCCTACTCATCACCATTTGTTCTTTAGCCTAATTTTTAATATAATGAAAGCTAATACGCTTACAATTAAACCTATTGAAAATAATGCAACAACAAGCATAGAAAAATTTTCACCGACGATACCGTTGTCTTGCAGGAATTGACTGGGGTAAGTGTAATGGCAATAGAGTTCTGAACACACGAGGTTGGGCCGGTCCATGCCGAAGATGGACAGGACGAGGCCGACGAGGCCATGCTTGAGGAAGGACGCGTGGAACAACCAGCGTATGAAGAATGGCGCGTCGCAGAAACGGAGGAAGAACCCAGAGAATATGGTGAACGGCATAATGAAGAACGGCCCAAATACCACTCCATTCTGAAATAAGAAATAATTTTCTTTAACCTCAGAATTGTTTTTACACAACCCATTGCATTTTGGGGAATTTCTAACAACTCTGACACTAGGTGGAATGCTATATCTTTCATTCGTAGTACAGGTCTAGCGCATAACTGAGTCAGTGCCTGAGGTAGCTGCGCGGTGTGGAAGGGTGACAGTTGTCACAAGTTGACGAATCACACACCCCTTCCGCACCGCGCAGCTACCTCAGGCAATGACTCAGTTATGCTCTAGACCTATAGTAATTACTTTTTCGTGATTTCCAGAAGGAACGAAGGAGGTTTTTGACATCAAAGAGAACTTTGATGTCAAAAATCATTTCATTGCACGTACACAATATATGAATTATTTGAATGTCTAAAATGACCTAGATCTCAGGGATAGACTTGAGATCTCTTGACCAAAAAATAACTGTCGAAGTACTAACCTTAACATTAAACAAAGATCCAATGAGAAGTCCTTTACAGAGTGCCACGTAGGACACCAGCAGCAGTACGAAGCAGAAGCCCGCGAACCGTCGTATCTCGTTTGGTTGTCCTGTCAGCCAGTACGCGATACACGCGTAAGATAACGTGCACACCGTCTGAGTGGGTAATGTCGATACGATGGTTGATGTATAGTATGCACCCGCCGTGTACCACCTGTTGAAGTGCTCGCGCCGGATCACCGGGATTTGTTCGGGAACTGGAAGTGAGATATTGAATTGAGATTTGTCGTCCTGTCGATTTACCAGTTGGTGGAAAGGGTGGCATTGTAAAAATTTGTGGTGCAACCTAAAAAAAATGAGTTATTGCTTTTATAGATAAAATATTCTTATGTGTTTATTGGAAAGATTACACTAACTTCCTATGGAAAATGCATGTTGAAGTGGTGACTTAGAATGCATATAAATGTAGGTTTTGGATGGTACTAAAAATAAAAAATATGTATGGTTTTGCGTAAAAAGCTGCTGGAAATTGTGATGAACTGGTTGAACGGTTTTTGAAATCGAATAACGGAAATATTATTGAGGTCAGTAAAGATAAGATAAGATAAGATTATAAAGATAAACCTTGAAAGATGCTTCTATTTAAAATTAATACAATTTTATTTTAGTAGATAATCTTAAAACACACTTATGGAAACAAATGACACATACTTTCCACGCTGTAGTTATTAACGGTTATCAAACATAAATAATAGTAATTCAACGTTTCCTGCTAATTTCAGTATTTAACACGACCATTACATTTTAACGTGCAAAACAAGTTTTGATTATTCAATTACAGCTTCCGCTTGACCTAAAAACACTTCTGAGTCAGATGTAATTGCTAATACAGTGTCGTTTCAAGTTCACTGCGAAAAAACACCGTTTACTTTAAACCTTTACAAATTAAGTTATTTTATGATATAATAATTTTACCTATTATATGGTTAATCAACTTGTTGCTTACATTTTAATAAGTTGAAAATTACTTCCGACCTATTTCCAAAGCCATACTTAACAATGTTATTGTTATCTTTTAGTATTAACTTAACAATGGTTAGAGTCCCTACAGTTTATGATTATCAGATACAACCAAGTTAATTGTCTGGTTAATAAAGGGCCAACAGCAATTTTCTATTTAATCTAAAGGTGCATTTCCACCGCCAGGCGAGAATTGAAATTTCGTCGGTCCATGTCCACCAAAAACTGCCATCACGAGATCGCATAAGCTAGCAATGGCTATTAATAGCAATAAGCACTCTAATGTTAAAATATTTCAATATGCGTCTCGCACTTCCTCGTCAATCCAGACAATTTCCACCGAAGATGCGCGACGAGAGAAATGAAATTTTGCCGCACAATTTTCAATTCTCGCCTTGCCTCACCGTTGGAACGACACCTTTAGATTAAATTACCGATATTGAATGTACTTACTGATAATTATTAAGTGTACTTACAACTTATAGTAACAGCACTGAAAGCAGTAAACATGAGGAACATGAGGCTAAAGTAGAGGAAGTTGTAGTTATCCCTCACGTGCTTAGCGTCGTGTCCTATGTTGTAGAATAGAAACCCTATGAAGAGCGCCATCGCGCAGTGGATGCCCGTCGTCATTATTGTGAACGATGGGTCTCTCCATATCGACTGGAAAAGAAAATGGTAATGATAAATTGGCAGCACTACGATTTTACTAACAAAAATGTTTACGCTTTAGAAATGGTACCTAACTACATAAATAAGGGTTAAACGTTTTAAAATTCAATGATTTTAGGTTGTAATTTTGCATTATTAATACTAAATAGTAGGTGACGATTAAAAATATCAACACAGGAATTATCTTTCTTTTAAGGCACCAGCAATAGATGACAATGGAACTCCCACAAGGAGACCTGTACCCAACATTGGGTGAAAATGGATTGAAATTGAAAGAGACCTGACAATAGGTTGAATAAGATTTAACAGGTTTGCTGTTGCCTCATAACTGTGTATCAACTTAGTGCTGCTTTTGAGTTAGTTTACGAGAGTGAGCAGGGCAATACCCTGATGTTGCAGCAGAGCTTTCTCATGAAATGACAGGCATTTATGTTTCCGAAGCGTATAATTTTAATACGGTTACTTAAGCATTAAACTGTCCAAAGGTAGTCATTATTTTGTGGTCTGTTTTCAATAGCAACGTGTGTTTTTGTTAATTAGACGTTTGAATCTCGGTTAGACAAATTCCGGATGAAAGAGAGAGTAGCAATTTATAATACTGTTATAATATATTATCGTATTCTTCAAAAATACTATACAAAGGCCCCGATTCTGTTGAGCACATACTAAACTTAATTAAAAACATTGTTATCCTTTACTTGCAGATAAAACTAAAAAGAGATGGACGAATATTAGAGCTGTGACATTAGGTTGAAATAAAATTTCCAAATTTTAGACGACACCTCAGTATATGCCGTTAAATAAACACGGTGCTGTTCAACAAGTAAACTAGTTTGATGGCTCTAAAAATTTTCCGTTTCTTTCTTGTTTTGCCTGTTAATGAAAGATTCCAATATTACCAATTCGAATTGGTACCAATGTGTGATAAGTTAGTCAAGTATTTTATTTATTATAGGAAAAGAAAACAAAGTAAATTACACTATTTTACCAAAAGAGATCTTCGGGTGAGTGTTGTGAACTGTTGCCAGAACGATGTGTTGTATGTACTCTTTAGTGCTAATAGTATTTTACTAGTGGGGTCCTCTTTGGGGGCCGGCAGCGTCGTCAGACAAACCTCTTCACAGGCACTTAGATTAGATTTTTCTGCAAGAACAAATATAAGAAATGATTGATCATGTAAGAATGATTTTTTATATTTCCTGCAGAAATTCATTGAAGTGTCACAAAATGAATCGTCAAAGCATGGACTGAAAATCTAGTCGAATGTGTAGTACGCTCAATGTAAGAAACTTGACAAAATTGGCAAACGATTTTAAAATAAGAAGTATACTAGACTATACGGGAATCGCGGTTAGCATGGCCCTCTCGATGGTCTGCTGAACGCTGGAGGGGAACGAGTAGGCAATCGCCTGTTGACCGCCAGCAGCGATAGATAACAGCGGACTGACTAATTGATCGAATCATTTCCCTCTCGCGTCCCGCAGACCGTTGGGAAGGACAAGCTTACGGCGGTTTACCTATATACACTATAATCTCGTTTGCTTTCCTGCTTTTTCATAGACATATTGAATAAACTTTTGCACTACAATATTCGAATTGTGATGATTTCATCAGAGAATCAAGATGATTATCCTCATCGTGAAGATGAATACGAAATACCTACAAGTACAATTCTTCATAATTTTATGATATAATTAACCACGAATGGTCATTAATTCTGTATGCAGATCTTTGAGGTGTATTTATTAATTGCAGAACATAACGTTTGAATGTAATTACACTTAAAGGTTGCTACCGGACTTGCATACGATAGTAACTCCGCAAAACAAATACCTATTATTAATCGAATAGTATAAAAACTAATACATACCTATTAAATTACTATCAGTCTCATGAGATATGTTTGTAGTCCACTTTTTATTACGTCCATTATCGGAACTCTCCACAAGTTTGCTCGCGTTTTCTACACATATTTCAATTACTGAAAAGAAAAACAAATGGTTTGGTAAAGCTAAAAATGTCTTTTCATTATATTGATTGATTCATTTGTTTTCTAAGAACCTCATTCAATAATAAAAAAATAAAGGAATGACACACACGGCTATATGCTATATATAATTATATTAGGTATACAACGTGTTACAAAAATACCCCTAAAGCCGAAAGGCGATTCAAAGTCAAAGGTCCCTTGTAAAGAGTCTATTGGCAATATTTTAAAATAAAAGTAAGACCCCAAAAAAATGTTTGGACATTTCATAAAATAAAATCATCACTGAAACACAACCCTGAAAACATAAAAGTAAAGAGTAGACTACCCAGAAAGTTATTTACATTCTTACCTAATTTCCTCTGCGAGGTAAATTACAACACCCATGAAAGACTATGATTAACATTTTCTTTTTTAAGGGGAATTATGTAACACGTTGTATATGTAGCTATATATTTTCAGTATAAGCTGAATTCTCACTGTACGGAAAGCCTTATACAATGCGAGACCAGCTCATACTGGAAATGATATGTAGCCCTGCGCACCAAATGTACATAATAATTTACACAATAATTTAAATTCTTATTAAGTAGATAGATAATTTATTGTAAATTGTCATTATTGGTAAATAAATAATACATCAAATAATATGCTTTCTTCAAATCACAGTCCAAATATAGTTTGTGTTGCGATGATATGAAATATTTTAAAGTAGGTAATTACAAGTTTATACAATCAGTTCACACGCAGTTCCGAAGACGGGACCGGTTCTTAACTAGGCTGGTTTCTATATGAATAAATTATTCGTTATGACTCTATCGAATGTTGAATGAGTTATTTTTGTTTTGATTCGAGATTTTAACAAAAAGTGGCTTTAAAATGTTACTAGACAATTGAGAGTCATTTTGTTTTTCGGAAGGGGTTTAAATTCCAAACCTCGAAAACAAATATACTTACAGAAATCAACAGGATTGTGGTACGGCGGGCACATCAGATTCATTTGCTCTAGATAGGGCAGGAGTTGCGGCACGGAGCCCACGTAGGCGCACTTCCCCCCCACGACGGCGTACAGGCGGTCCACCATGTGCAAGAGGGCGGCGGACGGCTGGTGCATGGTCACCACCACCGTCCGCCCTTGCCGCGCTAAAAGGTGAAGTAAATATACTATTTGCTTCGATATTGAACTATCCAGCCCACTGGAAAGAAGATATAATTAAGTTGAACTTTTTGCATTGTATTTTATACTCATTATTTCTTTATGGATTTTTTTTCAAATTTCTTTAGCTCCAAGTGAGCTACCGTGCAGAAGTTTCCCCATGGGACAGCAAAGTAAACTAGAAAACTTACAAACAAAACAACGATAGGTACATTATCATTTTTCGTTGTTCGAAAAAGTCAGTCAGTATATATATATTTTTTTAAAACACATGTGACATCAATTAAGATTTTTTTTAGGGTTCCGTACCCAAAGGGTAAAACGGGACCCTATTACTAAGGCTCCGCTGTCCGTCTGTCCGTCTGTCTATCCGTCTGTCACCAGGCTGTATCTCATGAACCGTGATAGTAAGACAATTGAAATTTTCACAGATGATGTATTTCTGTTGCCACTATAACAAAAAATAGAATAAAATAAATATTTAAGAGGGCTTCCATACAACAAACGTGATTTTTTTTGCTCGTTTTTGCTCGATATTGATAACGGCAACAGGTAGACGCTTGAAATATTCACAGAATATTTAGTTATATATTCACTTTAAAAACAAATAATTAAATTAAAATAAAACAAATATTTAAGGGGGGCTCCCATACAACAGACATGTTTTTTTTTGCCGTTTTTATAAATACTGGTACGGAACCCTTCGTGCGGGAGTCCGACTCGCACTTGTTTGGAATTTATATTAAGTACTTAAATAGGCACGACCCTTCATATTTTTAACTGACAGTGTTAGCGCCACCGTTAACGTGCATTAGAAGCAGGAAAGCTACATGTAGCTAGTCAAAATAGTTTAGAACTTTGCAGATACCTACGTGCTGGCGTTTTATTTATCTGAAATTTTAAATAGTCATGCTATCGTGATAAAAAATGGAATATACCGAAACTGCACAATATAATTTATAAATTTGGCAATAAAATATTCAATTTCTGTTTTTTTATTAGAGAAACAGTTTAAGAACAGGAAGAGGAAACACATTATACGACGCTCATATAAGCTTGATCCTTGCGGAGTGCTTGCCGCTGCGTGCAATACTGACATAAGTCGAAACACTCAAAGACGTTGTGCAAACAATAATCTTATTAAGCTTTCATTAATTTTAACTGTAAATCCAAGATATTTAACAGAGCATTTGACGATAAAATGTTATATATGTATGCTGTATATTTAACAACGCAATAAACATTATATTGTGCATCTTGCACTGTTTTTAAAATAGCTACCGTACTCTGAAAGAACAATCTATACTCATGCCTGAATGAAATTATAAGACTTATTAGCCGGATTTGTGTAACGTTACATTGTAATAACCAAAAGATATGTTGGTATAATATAAATGCCATATATTGGATTATATTACAATGTTTTTAATGTCGCCTCATTATCTACATAGCAATCATTTTATCATTCAAATATCAACAGATAAACATATTTGAGACGGAACCACCTGATGTGATATAGTAATTATTTTTCGATTTTACTGTTTTCAGAAACATGCAACTGCGTGGTGTCCAAAGATTTTTTTCCTTGTCATGGTTACTAATTATGCTAAAATGCAGAAATTTTGTAATTTAAGTAATAACTGAGCAGTAATTGAACTACAAAAATACTTTAAACAAAGTTTAATCTGGTTCATAATATGTGACTGAGTTATTGTGTGCATGGATTATATTTGAATACGATCCTAAAAATACTGATATAAACACTATTTCAACTTTTAAATGATAACATTTTAATTAAACATAGTATCTAAATAACGTGTGTGTTATCTTGAAAATTTAATTCCTTGACTAATCCTTCTAATTTGTTGTTGATAACGATATTGCAGTGGTGTGTAAGTGGTACTTTTAAATATTTCATGCAACAGTAACGTGTTATTAAAGAAGATCAGATAGTCTATATATAATAATTGTAGCAGGATGTCGTCCTGTTGTCTAGTTAACACCATTAATACTCGTATAACACCTTGAGTTAGTTTTGATGGTCGGATTAGTCCAAAAATATCTTATGTTGAAGGAGAATTGCTACTATAGTCTACTACAACGAAAAATCCTGCCTTGTAGCCTTATGGTGGGTTAGTGACCCAAGTAAGATATCATTAAATGATTGCTTTTTGGTATGTTGTTTGCTGTTGTATCAGGGAATGAACGCGGTTACGCTACGAGGTTACGATACCATTAAAATATAAGGATATCGTTTTCTTATAAAGGTTAGGCCATACCTCTATCACCTCTATTTAACGTTTTTACGATTTCGGTACCGAAAAACCTCGAGCTACGAGTGAATCATATTTATGAAACACTGATATTATCTGGGGCCTCATAAAAAGGACAGATTGGCGAGGCAGTTTATCAAAGAAAACCCTTATTTATAAAGGTTTAGATACTGCTACCGAAATATAATATACTATTTCGCATTTTCAGATATAACTTTTCGGTATCTTCTTCACAGTATAAACATTAGAAAGCGGTTTTTGGGGGCTGTCTTTTGTGACATTGAAGTTCAAAAAGAACTAAGTAATTCTAGTCTCATCATCATCTGCCTAGCCTTTTCCCAACTATGTTGGGGTCGGCTTCCAGTCGAACCGGATGCAGCTGAATATCAGTATTTTACATGGAGCGACTGCCTATCAGACCTCCACAACCCAGTAACTGCGTAATACGATACTCTTGGTAAGACTGGTTGTCAGACTTTCTGGCTTCTGACCAACAGTAACGACTGTCAAAGATCTACAAATGACAGCCGGGACCAACGGTTTTACGTGCTTTCCGAGGCACGGAGGAAACTCGCTATGGTAAATGGTCACCCATCCACAGACCAACCTCGGCAAGCGTGGCTTAACCCGGAAGATCGGTCTATGCGGCTGTAATTATTTAGCCACGAGCTCCTCCTAAGTAATTCTAGTCTATGTTGAATAAATCAGTTTTGAAGATGTTTTTTTTTTTTTCTATTGGACTGCTCTAGGTCGTCCTAGGGGACGGTTTTTACGTAACCGGGCAGTTATTGGCGAGACCTGAAGGGTCTCCAGCCAATGGGGGGGAAGTAAAATACTTAACCTAAGCTAACTACTTGTACTACCTACACTAACATCATGACTACCTGCAACAACAGCACTAAGGGCGACCCCTAGTGGGACTCGGACCTCGGCTTAGGGCGTTGCTGGCGTGGACATAGGGGGGGGGGGACAGCTTGATGAGGGCTGAATTATCGGTGTGACTGCGGAGTCTGAAGAGACGACCGGCTCTACGACGGGAGAGCTCGGTGGATCGTGACCGGCGGCGGTGGGACGTCGCGACGGGCCTCGTCGGCGAGGACGGTATGCCGGACGGCGGCGGACGTTGTCTATTGTGCTGGTCGATTTACTCGCCTCCTGGAGGAGGGTTATTTCGTCATCGGGTTCTAAAAGTGTGTGCCTGGGACGGCGAACTTTACTTATGAGAGAGGGACTGTAGTCGGCCGCTGCGGCGACTAGAGGGTTCGGATGGAGGGGGGCAGTGTCGAAGTAACGCCTGGAAATGCGTTTGAGGTATTGCCTGATGATTGGCATTTTTAGATCGAGATGGAGTTGGACGTTACGCATGAACCACGGGGCAGCCGCGGCTCTGCGCAACACTCGATTCTGGAGGGTTTGGAAGGATTTGAAACGACAAGGCTTAACGTGTGCAAACACGACGCTAGCGTAGATTTTGAAGTTGAAGTACCGAAATATATTTAAGTATAATAATTTAGGGTTATGATTTCATACCATATTTTAAAGATTTACGGGTTATTCAGTTAGTGTGTTTTATGATACAGTTCCTTAGTCATCTCTCGCCGTCAAAGGAAGTGGTGGGTTGATCTAATTCGTATCCAAGGCCACAAACTAAAAATTGACTCTACTAAACTGGTATATATATCCGCGCTATTGCATTGTAGGTACTTATATTGATCTGGATCAATGTAAGTACCTACAATGCAATGGCGCGGAAGATATTAAAATAAATATTTACCTGGTTGGTTCATCTAGGAACATGACCGGAGGGTCACTGATTAATTCTAGACCTATTGCTAGCCGTTTCTTCTGACCGCCAGATAAATTACCAGCTCTTGTGTGTCGTGCTCTACTTAAACCAAGGGATGTGATAATTTCTTCTACCTGAAAAGAAGACAATTGATTAGGCTATCTCGAAATGTTTTTACAGAAAAGTAAGATAACTCGAATAACAATGATTCAATGTTTTTTTTTCATTATATACTTTTGATAAAAGATACTAGAATAAAAAAAGAATTGTCACTTAGCCTATTGCATCATTCTTTTTTTTAAAGGTATCGAGGTATCTTAATTACTTCATTTTATATACCATAAAAATATGATAATTTCGTCAAATTCAATAAATGTTTAAATGAACATAGTGATAACATTAGAGGCATGTCTGAAACGTGTTTTCGGTGAGATTTGCCTTTCTTGCACTAGTAGACTACTCGTAAGTTGGCCACAGCCCGTCTTAGTTTTATAGTGACGGAAGTGGAACAAGACCGATCGTTAGGACAAAAAGACCGAACCAAAAACAATATCGATATGGAAAATAACACATCCGAACGGCCCGTGTGCTATGAGTAATCTTAGATTTTGCTGTCAATTTTTTTATTTATTATTGTAATACCATTAACCAATATAATATCATTAACCAATTCACTAGAGCATAATAAAACCAAACTTTTGAAAAAAGAGTCCTTAAATCGCATTAAATAAGCTTGAGAGAATTTAAGTAAATACGTGTGGCGGCATCTATCTCGCCACATGCGAACTATCCTACATCGCGCAATCAAGATTTAACACGCAGATAGTATATACAGGGTGGAATCGTTAAGTGTCAACAGGCGATTATTCCGTCAGTTTAGGAAATATTTCAGAACTTATGGCTAATATCAAAACTAGGGCGCCTAGTCACTAAAATAATATATATATTTTTGATAAAATAACCGCCATGTATCGAGAATTTTGATTTTACCTACTTCCGTACATTTAGTATGACATTTTGTTCATGAGATATTCAAGAAGCTTATAATTTTTTTGCATTTTTCATTCGAGCTAAATTGTTTACTGAATGACAGGATTAATAATAACTCGATAAAAAATGGATAGTATTTCTTTCTTGTAATTGACAAAGTCGGCAACATTTTTTATTTAAACTTTTAATCAATTGAACTGGATGAAAACGAAAAATAATAAGTTACTTAAAAAAACTACGGAATAAGATTTGAGATCCAAATTAAAAAAAATGTTGTTCTTATTTTTAAATTTAATTAATAAAAAAATACACCTAATGCCTATTCCATTAAAGCGTAGGCAGAGGAGTTCTGTTATACAGCCACAAGTTCGTCATGACGTTATTTAGCGCCATGTAATGGAACATTGTCATTGAACTATTAGTATTTTTCTTAGTTAGACAAACTGGTTGCAATATTGTTATTATTTATTAGACATGAAAATAATAGGCTATCGCATTACGTAGGCAATCTGGAACTACAAAATCTGTTTTCTGTTCGAAATCCTGAGTTAGATTTAGGTAGTGCTCAGGAATCTGGTGATATGAAGCTTTATCACAGAGATGGCTAAGATAGACCGAAGTCGAGTAAGGCTAACTCCGCCGCCACATTAACAGTAACGAAGAGAGAGATTACGTAGGTATGATTGGTATGATCAGTTGAAAGAAATTTTCATACTAAATGTATGGAGGGTGTGAAAAAGAAAATTTTCAATATCTGGACTTTATTTTTCCTGAAGTTATTTATATTATTTTATTCTCCATGTAGCCTAGTTTTGATAATAGCCTTACCTTTTTAAATATCTCTTCAATTGACGAAAAAATCGTCTGTTGACACTTAACGATTCCACCCTGTATACAACCTCCCAACATCAACCGTTGGGCAGTAGCCCACCAGGCACAAGACTCCGCCTGGTTGGAGGATCCTCCCTTTGGTTGGAGGAACATCACACCAAGTTTCTCCACACATACAATACAGCCGACGTATTTTGGCGAGTCTGAAGATAGCTAATTAGCTGCGCAGTAGACAATTTCGTTTCTAAAATATTCATTGCGGAGCCAAACAACTAACTTCAGATTCGCCAAGATACGTTGGCCGTATTGTACTTGCAATATATTTTTTACAGCAGAAATTATAGATAAAAAAAACTAAGCAACGTTTTCACAAGACAAAGAATGAAGAAACGACATATTTTTTTTAGAATGTTCTATCTCTTAAATATGGAGGAAAAGGTTTCAAACATAGACTTTTTCTGTCGGTCTTGTCCTTACAGCGCAGCAGTTACGCACTGCATCCGATCCGAATCCGTGAAAATACGTTCCGAAGTAGCCATAGAACTATTTGTATGGTAGTTTACGCTCTACATCCGGCATCCGTCATCCGATTTCTATCCGTCATCCGTGAGTTTCTAATTCGGTAGAACAATTGACGGAGCGAAGTAGCCGTAGTACTGTTTGTATGAACGCTTTCGCATTACCTTGGATTCAATTCAGACGCCAAACGGATATGCCAAAGATGGCCCCTGAATTGTTTGAATTTGAATCAGAGATCGGAATAGTGCGTAAGCAACATTCGAATTTGGTCCGAGATTTTTACTCTTTATCGGTATTTTCACGGATTCGGATCGGATGCAGTGCGTAAAGCAATATCCGAATTCGGTCCGAGTTTTTCATATCCGTATTTTCACAGATTCGGATCGGATGCAGTGCGTAAAGCAATATCCGAATTCGGTCCGAGTTTTTTATATCCGTATTTTCACGGATTCGGATCGGATGCAGTACGTATTCGGTCTTTTTACTCAATTTATCTGTCGATGAATTGAGCTGTTATTTTATTCATTTAGCGCAATTTCTTTAAATTGAATATTGAGAGCGAGGTCCATGTAATTGTTATTGCTTAGCGGCTAGCGTTTACAGCTGATATCATTATTTTTAACTTGAGAACATAATTGTAATGATATGATTCGACCTCAAAAGATTAGGAACATGTGATGTAATCAAAGAAGATATTAAAATAATCCGTAATATTAGTACGTTTTGGTGTATTTCAATGTAAAATGCGTACTTACGCGTCTTTTTTTCTGTTGTTTGCTAATATGGTTGCCTAGTTTGAGATCAGCTGCTATGTGTAGTGATTCTTGTATTGTGAGCATATCTTGTACTCTGTCATCTTGCAGTATGTAGCATGATCTTCGCCTGAACATTTTTTCATTGCGTACTCGACCATTGATACAAATACTGCCACTTGTCGGTTTTCTGTAATGAGAACAATATTTAAGTTGAATTAATCTGTTAAAATCTTTGATATTTAATAGTAAGTAATTTTATGTTTAGATGATAATGGAAAGTGGGATTATTGGTATCTCTATTGATATTCCAAAAAAAATAATGCATTGATAATTCGGACAGAATACTGATTATTTAGAATGAATTGTGTAATTTATAAGCAGCTAAATTCGAGTGCTGAATTTGAATAAATGTTTAAGTCAGTCTTTCCCAAAGAATAGGTCGCGACCCACCAGTGGGTCGCGATTTGATATTGGGTGGGTCCTGAAACTGTGGGTCTACCTACTCCCTAAGCACGAAGTCCGTGGTTTCGGCCTTTGTAACGAGCGTTTCCTACTTCCTATCACCTATGGACATACGATTATTTCGGGGTCCGAACTAAGAATGAATGACAGCACGATTTGACAGTTGTCACTACTACCGATGTGTTTTTGCCCGTCCGAAAAGTTGAACTTGACACTTGTTTTGTTCACTCCTACGTTTCGGGCTACTTTCGGACGGGCGACTAACTTCGTTGACGAACTTAGGGAGGAGGCCCCTAGGTTCTATAGGTTAATTTTTAGGGTTCCGTACCCAAAGGGTAAAACGGGACCCTATTACTAAGGCTCCGCTGTCCGTCTGTCTGTCCGTCTGTCACCAGGCTGTATCTCATGAACCGTGATAGTTAGACAGTTGAAATTGTCACAGATGATGTATTTCTGTTGCCGCTATGATAAAAAATACTAAAAAACAGAATAAAATAAATATTTAAAGGGGCTCCCATACAACAAACGTGATTTTTTGCTCGTTTTTGCTCGATATTGATAACGGCAACAGGTAGATAGATGCTTGAAATATTCATAGAATATTTAGTTATATATTCACTTTAAATAATTAAATTAAAATAAAACAAATATTTAAGGGGGGCTCCCATAAAACAGACATGACTTTTTTGCCGTTTTTATAGATAATGGTACGGAACCCTTCGTGCGCGCGTCCGACTCGCACTTGGCCTGTTTTTTGTTAACTGTCCAATAAAAAATCATTATTTTTCCAAGTTCATGCATAATATTAGAATTATTACGATAATAATAATGTTATTCATGTTTTAAAACAGTGAAGCTCAGTTTGAATGCTATTCTTGTGCTATTGTCTACGACACTTTTACGTCGGTGTACTGAAATCAGTTGGTTATCAGTATAATCCTATTACCTTTGTACTGGACCCATAATTTATATCTTATTATATTAATATAATCATCATCATTCAGCCGAAAGACGTCCACCGCTGGACATAGGCCTCCCCCAAAGGGGGGGGGGGGTTTACTGTAATCGCCAGGCTTGACAGGCGGGTTGGCGATCGCAGTATGGTTGTTAAGGTAGGTACTCAGAGAACGCTGCCCATCCTCTAGAGAATTATTGATAAAATGTAATATATAATTACGTCTTGCGAAGTATGTGCGGTGTAACTTTGAATGATAGATTGAGGAATGATGTGATAAGACAAAGTTGCGGTTTAAAAGGTGATGTAGTGACAAAAATTGAAAGGAGTATGCTTCGGTGGTTTGGGCATGTTGAAAGATTGAGTGAACGGCGATTAACAAAAGGAATTTATAAGGCGAATGCCAGTGGAAACCCCAGTAGAGGACGCCCTAGAAGGATATACATTGATGTTATTGGTGATGTTCTTCAAAAAGGACAGGTCCGTAGTACTTTCAACCGGCGTGCGTGTATGACAAGATGTATGACCGTGGATGGACGAAGCGAAAGGAGTATGTAAGGATCGTAGCATGTGGCGTTCTACAGTTTCTGCCTACCCCCATGGGAAAAAGGCGTGAGTTTATGTATGTATGTGTATGTATAATTACACCCTACAACATAATCAGACCATTACTGTTTCACTGCTGGGCAAAGGCCTCTTCTTTCTTAGTCCACCACGCCGGCCGGCCTGGTGCGGATTGGCGGACCACACTCACCATGAATTTCTTGGACTCATGATGTTGTAAAAATCAAATTCTGATTACCACTATAATGTTACTCTTATTTTACATTAATATAAAAAAAAACCATAACTCCTTCCGTTTTTTTTTCTACATTAATGTTTTTCGAGTTTTGAAATTTTTTACATTATTTTTTTCGAGGATCAAGACCAACCAGTCCTCTAGCCTTTTTGACTATTTTGATGATCCTGACTTTCTTACTTCGTCAAAAGCGAAGCGGATTTATAACGTAAAAAAGGACAAGTTAAAAATAAAATGAAAAAATAAAAAAACCATAAGAGATTTATGTTTTTTTTTACAAACTGCAGCTGACTGACGTTCTCACAGACTATCCCAAAACCAAAGATCAATACTACCAGTCCATGAATCATAGTTTACGTTATAAGTTTTAATCTAATCTTATCTAAATGCGTTTTTCAACGGTATCCCATCGACCTCGTCAAGCTCGTCGATTTTAACGTCCTACCTACTTTTAACAGTTTACTCGGTGATCGTATTAGTTACCAGTTAGTGACAATTTACATTGTATTATATAGCCTATTCGTTCATCGTACGACAGACGAAACATTTTATCTCTGATTACGGACCTATCTATATCTATAGATTTGGGCTTTAGTTATTTTCTATCTGGCAGGTGCAGCGATTTTATTTAATCTCTTTAAAATGTATCATTGAAGAAGTATTTAGATTTCAGATAGAAACTTAATACGTAAATGTAATTTGAAAGTCATATGTAAATGAGTCACTTTTCCTTGGACCTCCTTGATTTTGTCATCATAATACTGGCCTCTATGAATATTGGTTATTGGTTTTGTCTAGTCCTTCTTTTAAATTTCAAATACTATGGAATGAAATAGAAATCTAAATTCAAATAAATAATAAAAGCCATGTTATTTCTTTTTTCATTATTATGTTTTGAGAAAAAAAGTACCGAGAGAATTTATAGTCAGCATCAAATATATCGGGACGAACAGACTGTTCAAAATGATCTGAATAACTGAGAAAATTAAACTATATCTCAATGATACAAGAGGTATTTCAGAATGAACACAGTACACGACAACTGACAAGAATTTTTATCCCGTTGAGATAAGTAATTTCTTTAGGTTTTTAGGTAATTATCAACATTCGTCCCGATATATTTGCCGCTGACTATACCTATTATATCTTGGTTATTGAAGTTCTGACAGTGCACCAACGCGGCTCAGAGGGCACAAGACAGGGTTACGTATTATAATACCTAAGTTTATTCTATTTTCAAGATAACTACGGTTGATTCACATTTATGTTCATAACGCATATTGGTCGACTCAACTATAGTTTAACTTACATATTCTTGATTAAACTGAAATTAATTGCACTAACGAACGATTAATTTAATGATTTTTTAAGATATTGGATATTTCAACTATGTATGAAATACCTAATGGACGCTTCAAGTTAATGATCTGGTATATGTAAATAAACTATGATTCAACGATTTTTGTGTTTTCTTAGGGAGTGCCTCCGCTGCCGGCGCCGGTTGCCATTACGAGTGCCGGCGCCGGGTAGCAAACTGGCTGCTGGCGCCGGTTACCAAACTGGCTGCTGGCGCCGCGCCGACTGCATACTTTAATTTACATTTTTTTTTAACATTTACAATTTACATTTGCATTTTTATACACCTTCAAGGCCTCTTCATGAGACAATTATTCGTCACCTACTTTCATTTTCACAATAAAAACTTAAGGGGAAGTTTGTAAGGTAACCTCAAGGTTCCAAAGCAGAGTCTACGGAGCCCCGCTGCACGGGGCTCCTATTTCTGGCTGCAGGGTTTGAAGTAACCTAACACGAAGGGGATGACGGGGGCTTCATTCGCTCGCTTCGCTCGCTCACTCTAGCCCCCATCATCCCCTTCGAACCTACCCAATCCGTGTCGGGGTGCGCCTGCGACTAGAGTATTAGACAATGGTAAAAACATTTCTGCGGCAGATTGTATGATTCGTCACTTTGAACTGAGTGAAATAGGTTAGGTGAGGTTAGAACTGTGACCATACGCGCGCGAGCCGAGCGAGCGAAGCGAGCGGTGCTGCGGCAGCGGCCGGCGAGCGCTACTTCCAAGTTGCTCGCAGAAATGTTTTCACATATTTATACAACATCACCAGTAAATCAAACACAAGATCACAGATAAATCAACAGTAGGTGAATCGTCCGTTAGTTTAATCAACCTTAGGTGAATTAATTGTAGTTGAATAAACCGTAGATGAATTCTCCTTTATAGATTTCGTCCATTAGTTATTACAAAATTCGGTGAAACGATCTTTAGATATTTTAAACAGTAGGTCTTTTGACCGTAGTTATCTTGAAAATAGTTAGAATAAACTTAGGTATTATGATACGTAACCCAAGACAGACGATCTGTGTTAACGTACCGCGATAATAAAACGACAGCTACAGTAAGCTGATTACCATTAGGTTACTTTAGTAACAACGTAAGTTGACGTAAGTATTAGCGGCGGCTTCTCATCTCCTATGCTTTGACTCACCCACCGCCGCTCATCATCAATGTTAGAATTTGGAGCATGAGGAAGTATCAATTAATTGACCTGTAGATTGCTTCCTTTGTGTAGGTATGCATGGAATTTAAGTTGTTTCTTAACGTAGCTGGACTGAGCATTCCATATGCTGTGAGATTTCCTGCTAATAGCCAATAATCTATGAAACCCAGAGATGTTGAGGCTAAACATATTTTGGGATGGGTAATATTAGATTCTGTGTTGATCACTTATTATTTTGCAAGTCATCACCCGACCATTGCTGAAAGAGCTGATCGCATACCTATAACTTATACCTGTTTTATCGAGGCGCGATTCCATTGGGCAAGTCTTGCATGCAAGTATGACGTCACATTTGCGTACAAGTTGCTTACATTGGAAACATTTTTTCGAGAGTGTGCAAATTGCATGCAGGTTTTATTTGCATACAAGTGGAGATGTTCAACAATTGTTTTGGACATAATGGGTGTCAATCACTCGTACGCAATTCGAAAAGTGCAACTAACGTTTGCGCGAACAATTTGCACGTCACTTGAATAAAAAATGTACAAGTTCAAACTACCTCATACAAGTTGTAGCTTGTATGCAGGTTTGTTGAAGTTGTATGCAATTTGCAACTTGCATACAAGTAACTTGCCTAATGGAATCGCGCCTTTATAGTCTTTAAGTCTATATCTTCTTCTCTCGTGCCGGTAAGAGATAGCTCTTACCGGCACAAGAGAAGAAGATATCAGTTAGAGAATAGTTCAAGCCGTCGTGAAAAGATTAGCCAGTCAGCAAGGTTAGTAGAGGGGCTACCCGGGGTGCGCCAGACGTTCTAAAGCATCTTCACTGATGGAGGCTCTTTTAATGCACCCTTAAATCTGTAGAAAAGAATGCTATAATAGAGAGCTCTACATTGACCGGTAGACTCGGCAAGTATGCCCATCGAGGATTTAAGACTTAGTTATATTACAGGTAAGTTCTCATTCACGCGAAAACGATTCGTTTTTCTTGACGTACCTATCTTCTTTTTTCACGATTCGTTTTTTTTTTGACGGCGGCTATTCTTTTTAAATGCTCGTGTGCACACGCATCACAAATCCTGAAAAATGTCGGACACTTCTTAAATTACGTATCGTCTTTTAAAAAAACACGTTGGTAAAAAAACACGAATCGTGATTTTTTTGTGACGGATCCATCATGTTCGATAGTTCATCCAAGACCAAGAATCACGAAACGAATGTGAACATCAATTCGGATATTTTGCCGAATCGTGATAAAACACGATTCCGTATGCAATGTGAACGTCCATATCCGTCATGACGTATCGTGTTTTATGACGAATCGTGAATGACGGAACCCGTGTGAATGAGCCCTTAGAAAGGCTGAATACATTTTTTTTATACATATCTACTGTGTAAAAAATATCATCATAATCTGTAAAAATAGATATACTTTATTTTTAGTATATAAGTATACAAAAACCGAGACACCCCAACAAGATTTTCATCAGAACTGCCTGAACGTGTGTTTTTTTTTATAAATCTCCAAGTTACACCTTAGTTTATGTCGCGTTAAGTTCCATACTAAAGTGTGAAATGCCTGAGATGTGCTATACAGGGGTTGTGTAATACACGGAAACTGACCGAGCGGACCGTCTCAAGCCTCAAGGTGTCTATTCCCGTCCACTGTTATGCGTAGAAACCTATTGAAATAGAATTGAAATTTATGAAAAAAAACCAGGAAAAATATAATGTGGTGTAAAAACTATGTCAATCGATTCTCCTGGTGATTCCGAACAAACTAGTTTCAGGTTTAGTGTATACTATAACTAAACTTATAGATAGAATATGTTTTTTGTACAACATAACATTAGCAAAAAAGAGAAACAATTAAAACAAGGATACAATGGCGGTCTTATATCATTATACATATAATAGCGATATCTTCTAGACAACCTAAAAATAACCTTAGACAAATACAATAAATAAAGAATCTTTTCTAAAGTTAGGTGCAGCAGTCTCACAGTTGCTATAAATGCAATTTGTATAATTTTAAGTGCCTCATAAGTCATATCCACAAGCAAAAAGCATTTTATCATGTGTTTTTCCATGTCGTCATTTACGTAACATCTTTATTGTCTTATTTATTATGTTTGAAATTAACACTTTTGACCTTTCATAAAATTTTACCTGACCGGTTAAAAGTATAACTAGTTTTTGTTATTATATTACAAGTAGAAGTGAACCAACTTCTGTCTATGCCACATGACGATAGATGAACAAATATTAATTTGGATGACATAAAAAGGATTAAAAAAACGCTTTACGTTTTTTATATGTAGAGAATTTAGTAATAAAGTAAGCATAAGTTTGTATTAATTGTAAAATAAACATCACAGAACGTCAACAATTGCGATATTTTATAATGTCACAATAGTTGACGTTCTGGTGGATCCATATTAATTTAAATCTGGAATACCTACTGTACATAATATGTTATGAAGGAATTTACCTAGAATCAATAAACAAGCTATGTTATTTTTATTGGAATTTATAAGGACGCATACGCATAGCGAGACTAATGGAATTCTACTCATCTAGTCACATAAAATATTGACCAGTTGACTTGGATATAATTAATTTATTTCCCGATCATTATTGCACACACTTTATGCAACACAGATTCAAAAATCAATAGTTAGGTACCAATAAAAATTACGTCACAACATCATGATAAAATAAAAAGAAAAGATAGAACTGCAATGTTGAAATGCGGAAATGGTATAACTAAAAGATTAATGGGTACATTTAGAATTCTAAAAAAACATTTGTAGAATTCATTCGATACCTAGTCTCCTTTTTTGGAAGAATTCTTTGTCCAGCAGTGGACAAAGACTCGCTGTTGTTGTAACTAATGATAGACATCTAATAGGTCATAATTGAACACAGAAAGAATTAACACAATCCAGAAGTAATTCCTCTATCTCTGGCTATTTGTTGCAATCATCTTATTGAACCCCTTAGCTGAACACTGTCTCTTATCAGGTTACCCTAGTTTAAGAGGCACGGTTTATATGTTTGTATACAGATTTCTACAACATTATTAATACAACCTCTACCTATTGTAGTAATTAACCCTACCTATGTAATATTTGATGTTTCTAATCTGTAATCTTTTTTGGTCAATAAATATATTAATAAAATAATAATATTTAAAAGAAATAAATCTCGAATATCTTGACTAAATATTACAAATCTTGAACTGAAATGTACCATAAATTATTAAGATATTATCCGTCGTGCTCTTGTCACCGCCGGCGTTCCAGCTGTATTAGAACACAATGGCTTGGCACGTGACGATGGTTAGAGAGTATATCTATACACGGTTAGTTTTAGTATATACTAAAACTAACCTAGTTTGTTCAGAATCACTAGGAGAATCGATTGACATATTTTTTACACCACTTTTTTTTTTTTTTTTCAGTTTCAATTTTGTTTCAGTAGTTTTCTACCCATAACAGTTGACGGGAATAGACACCTTGAGGCTTGAGACGGTCCTCTCGGTCAGTTTCCGTGTATTAGACAACCCCTGCAGCCCGCATAGCACATCTCAGGCATTTCACACTTTTTTAGGGAACTTATCGCGACATAAACTAAGGTGTAACTTGGAGATTTACTAAAAAAAAAAACACATATTTTATTTTATTTATTTATTTATATATTCAGGCAGTTCTGATGAAAATCTTGTTGGGGTGTCTCGGTTTTCGTATAAAGTAAAAATAAGGTTGTATATACAAGGTTAGTCAGAAAGGGGGTACTAATCCGAAAGGGTGTTAAAGTACACATAATAATGAATAACTTTTGTTCTACAACTTTTCCCAAAAGTCAATAGTTTAAGAGAAACAGCTGTTCAAAAATCTCAAAAAAAATCTCTAAAATCGATCTATCCCCAGTTATGATCAGCTGTGTTTACATTTTAGGTCATATTGGGGGTCATGAATTAGAAGCACCATTTTCTGAATTTGTAACTAAAGCAGGAATGAAGAATTTAAAAAAAACTAAAATAAAAATCATATAATTTGGAAAAAAATATATCGAATTTTGAAATTTTAACACTTGCTTTCAAACAGTCATCAGCGATACTATAAGTGGGCTTCGGATTAGTACCCCCTTTCCGACTAACCTTTTATAGAGGTATCAGTACAGATAGGCGAGGTCTCGCCCGCGAAGTTACAGGGGAGGTGTCGGCGCATCAGCCGCTACAGGCGACACCGGGGGCTGCGCCGGGGTCGGGGCATCGAACCCGGCCGCACACGCACCGCCGCGGTTATCTGATCGTGATAATGAATAACATTCTGCTGAAAAACCTGTTTTCTTTAAGGCTTGCAAGCAGTAGTTACTGCACGTAAGACCTTTAAAACTCTCTAAACCGTAGACAAAACAACTGACCTTGTAATTTTTTTTAACCGTTCGTCATTTACTTTATTTTATTCCAATAAGCAAAGAGTATTAATGAAGAATATTTAAGATAGTAAATAATGCATATAATAAATCTGTAGACTTGGCGTGTCTGTGCATTGGGAATATTAAAAATAAATAGCGGGAGGTTAAACGTTCTATTTCGATCATTATTGGAATTTTCGTCTGTTTATCTGTCTGTCGGTTTGTTTGTGCACGTATCACGTAAAAAACACTGACTTAATGCAATTTAATTTTATAAAAAAATATTGTACGTTTCTCGGAGTAACATTTAGTTTTTGTTTCATAGTAATCGGTTCGATAAATAAAAATATATTCAAATTTAAAGTTATCAAGAGATTGTTTAGTTATTGCGACATAATGTTGGTTTCCTACTTCCACGCGGACAAAGACGACAGCACAGAAAGTACATATTTAAAAAAAAATGCTAATAGTATTATTGATGCTGAAACTATAATAAATTCTTGTAAGAGTTCGGACAAAGAGATTAACAATACCAAGTCATTGTGAGAGACTGTTCTGACGCATTAGATAACGCACATCTACATATTTAGTGATAACCACGATTACAACTGGTAATTAAACACTGTTGCCAGGTAAATGTGATAAGTAAATGGCCGATTACAACGCGACGATTCGAAGTTTACTAAAAGTACAGCATGAGTTTTTGAGCAGGGACTGTAGGCAGAAACTCTAAACTGCAAGAAATTGAGAAAAGTGGTCAAAGAAGCTAAGAGCTCGATTTTAGAGAAAACTAAAACTGCTGTGATGCGGTAAACACAATGCTGTCGCTCTGTTGTCAGAGAGTTTCCGCGTTGCAATTTTTCACCCAAATTGCATGTAGGGTTTACGCTAATAAACTGTCCCACGTTGTGCGCCACTAAAATTGGTTTTTGGCGCCCAACGTGGGACCAACTTGTCGTCTAGAGTTTATTGTGATAACCGCAGCAAAGTCTTTGTAATAAGAATAAGTTTTTTTTTAAGTCACTTTGCTCGAATAGTTGTGGTACAACCCAAAAGGCTTGCAGGAATTTAAAGTAGTAAATAAATAAAATAAATAATAGATTAAAAAAAAATATCATATAATATGGCTTACACTATTCTTTATAGCTCGGAATCTCGACCAGTGTTTGTAAAAAAATACAGCAGCGTCTCGTGGAGTCACTATTTTAGCGAACGAATTTTACATATTTTGCACTCACCATTTGACGTAAAAAGCAAGAAGAACGTGTAGGATCCTCAAAACGCTGTTTTTTGATGCTCTAATTAATGAATTATTCTTACATCCCGACTAGTGAAACTATTATTTAAAAAATTTTATTTTTTATTGCCGACTCGTGACCTCCATTCTAGAGCGTTAAAGTATAGTTGAAAGAAAAAATGTTACCGCAAAATAAATTATTAATTTATTAAAACACAATGTCACACATGTATTTGTAAATCCTAAATATACGAACGGTACGGAATAAAGTTATGTTATTACGCCTAAAAAACTAAACGCGTATGTAAATCAATCTTGATTCACGAAATATTTAGCCCGTGACATTATAACCCCAACCGTACTTTTCCCTTTTTTTCTATTCTAATTTAGACTTTTTTGCTTCAACTGGCAACCGTGGTACGAGAAAAGTCAATAGAAAAAAAACTCGTAACACCTGTGAATTAGCCCTTTTAATTACCAATTTAATTTATATTAAAACTAGCTGTACCCGGCATGCGTTGCAATGCACTTTTTCCTACTTACTACTTACCTTCAGAAGCAAAATCAAAATAGTAACAAAAAGTTAAAACGTTTTCATGCATGCGGTAAACAAAGATAATTTAGTTTTTTCTTTAAATATCAAAATTTTCTTATATAAGAACCTTCTCCTGACAATTACAACACAACAAAAAAAAATTGCGAAATCAGTCCAGCCGCTCACGCGTGATGCCGCGACCAAGGGAAATAGGGATTAATTTTATATATAAGATAAATGTCTAGCTGTAGATATGCAAATGTTTGTAAAAAGTAAAAATGTTGTGTATTTTTTTTTTTTTTTTAGAAAAAACGTTGCCCCACACTAAGATTTCTCTTGTATCGCGGGTGCGTTTACAGACACAAATCTCACAAACAAACGCCCAGACCCGGAACAACCATCTGTAGGCCATACAAATTTTTGTTCCGTGTGGGAATCGAACCCACGACTCGTAGCGCAGAAGCCAATCGCTTAGCCACTGCACCAAACGTGTCGTGTATGTAATTTGATAGCGCTACGGTTAAAGTATCTTAAGTATCAACCATCAATACTAGGATAATAAATGATGGTTTAACAAATTCCAGACAAAGGTTCGCTTTTAATCAGAATTGCTCTTTTTATTACTTGACTTGGTCGCCTTTGACCCTAGACAGTGTTTAAGATGGAGCACACGATTCCAAGTAATAGAGATATAGAGGGATTTCCCTATACCCCTCTGGCTCTACACAGTAAACAGCATCGCACCGGACTTTAATGAAGGCGTCAGGGCGCCAGGCGGACCATATAGACCCTACCACCAAGCGTGCTGGGTTTTGTTAAATCTTACAACAAGCGTCTGTGGGTCTACTCCCTAAGCACGAAGTCCGTAGTTTCGGTCTTAGTTACGAGCGTTTCCTACTCCATTCACCTACGGACATACGATTATTTCGGGGCCCGAACTAAGAATGAATGACAACACGTTTTGACAGTTGTCCCTACTACCGATGTGTTTTTGTTTTCGGACTAGTGAGTAGGCCACCTGTTCCCAGCGTGCGGTAAAGAAGTTTTATATTCTAGCCCATCCCCACACGGAGAAAATTGTTTATTTGATTTGGGTATCAACCATTCTTAAGCGACATAAAAATAAAAAGCTCCGTATTTCTGATTCATCAACGTAAATGAGTTTTGCACCTCGCGACAAAGTTTAATTGCGTTGAGATTTGTGATGATTGATATAAATGTTCAACAAACAGTAATAATTAAAAGTCCACAAAGGAGATTGTGAGTTTGTCTAGGGGGCTTAATTTGTTAGAGCGATAAAAAAATACGTTTTTGTTAGCGACGGTAATAATATTTACGAAGCTGCGAACACTAAACACTTATTTTGCCAACTGTACTTCATTGTTCCTATAATAGTGGCACGTGTTACTCATGGTCATTACATTACTCATAGGCACGAGTTTAGTAAAGTTTTGTCGGTTAAAGTTTAGTATACCCGTTGTTTACAACTAACATAATAAACGAGTTCTGTTTATCGACTGCTCAAGTGGTTTTCCTCCTATTATCGAACCAATTTGCAATGCTAATGAATAAATGTTATCTGCATAGTATTATAATATTCAATCCGAGCGACCTTCTGGTGGTTGTTGCAGATTGTATGTGTAAAGGACCAGGGGATCCGAAAATTGAACTACGAAGTTTCGGCTAACGGATCGCAAGTTTCCAACTACGTAAGTGTTTCGGATACGACAATCGGTTCGATTTTCGCGAAAATGAGAACATTTTGTCTTTCGTTTACCCTATTGTATATTTTAATTGACGTCTAGTAGTTCGATATTTGACAATACTTTGATCGTATATTTATAAGTTTGATCTTCGTCGTTGTTTCGTTACGATGCGCAACTTCCAAGTTAGTTTTTTGGAATAGACTCTCTGGACTTGGGTTCTTTAGCGTAACTTGTAATAGGGGAATTACACGGGTCGATTTTCGCCACACAGCGAAAATGACAATTCGACTAGGCCGCAAGTGACTAAAATTGCAAGCCCCAAAGTAGGGTGCTATCCGACTTTTGCCGTGCGGCGACAAGCCGCATGTGGCGGATGACTAAAATCGATCGTGTAAATTGTCAGTTGCAGGCGATCGCCCGCCGCATGAGGTGTGTTTTGCGCTGTGTTGTTCCGCTAGAAATGAACAAGTCGTATGCGATTTTTGTCGGCCGGTGTAAATGGGGTGGCGATTCGATTTTTACAAGCGATGCGACTGGTGACTTGCCGCACGGCTAAAATCGACCCGTGTAAATCCTCCACAAGAGCCTAATAAGCACTCAGCTCAGGCACAGAGCTGATGGACTTCAACCCCAGGCTGCAGGCAATCCAAGGAGGCCATGCCACTCATGGATAGCAGACTGACAAGGCGCCTGCTACGCCTGGACAGGAGCAGCCTGCGAATGGTGACCGGAACGATAACCGGACACTGCTCACTAAACAAACACTTCCACACGATAGGCATAACGGACAGCCCTCTGTGCAGAGCACATATGGGGGCCGAAGAGACGGTCGCACACGTGCTCCTGGAATGCACAGGGGTCACCCAAATACGAGAAGCAACCCTTGGCGCACCGAAATCACTCGCAAATGTTCTGAGCGGACTGAGAGCCCTAATCTGCTTCTGGAAGGAGGTGGACTGGTTGGAATGATGGCCGCCATGGCCCACGTACAATGGTCCACTTAAAGGACTAAGTGCGGAAACCACATCTCCTAACATAGAACATAGCACTTAGCTCAGCCTAGAGGAAAGTAAATCGAATAAACAAAACTGAATTATTCGAATCTTGATATACATCGATAAGCTTGATTCTTATCACAATACCGTTATCTATAAACGAGACTGCATCGCAAATATGACGATTGTTTTTATTATTTGTGTCATTGTATAAGCACATGAAAGTTGTTTTTGTTATGAGTTCTAAGAACTTGACTTATTAATAGTAAACTAATATTACAATTGGGCCAGTAGAGGTCCCAGCATCTTTGTAATGATATGACGCATGGATTACAATCACAAGTACATATTATTAATTATTATAAATGACGCGTGTATTGACGTAAGTGAAATTATATTATAACTGAGAAAGAGTATAAACTCTGAAGCATTTAAACTTCAAAAAACTTCGAAACTTATTTATCCAAAACAGACTAGAATTACTTAGTTCTTTTTGAACATCAATGTTAGAAAAGACAGAACCTTAGAAGCGCCCGCCCTTCACCGTTTCCTAGTGTTTATGTTGTGAAGAATTGTTGTGATTATTTCCAAAGTCTTCCTCGTGTCGGAAGAGGTCAAAAACTATGTCTGTCTCCAGCAGTGTAATGCAAACAATAGGCTGTTGATGATAATGATTTTTACACCTTTAATAATTTAATATTCTCGTTTAACTTAACTTAAAGTTAGTTAGTTCTTCTTCTTCTCTCGTGTCAGCACGAGCTATAAGAAAACAGCTCATGCTGTAGTGAAAAGATTAGCCAGTCAGCAAGGGGCTGACTGCCCATGCCCCGGGTGCGCCGGACGTACTGAAGTATCGTCACTCGTGGAGGCTCTTTTCATGCACATGAGTTAGTTAGTGTGTAGTAGGGTGTAGGTAATAGAAGTTAGTAAAATTCTAGCCCCGAGTTATTTTATGTGTATCGATGATTGTTTATTCTGATCAACAGAATATGAGTCTTGACATAGCGGTAATTTCATAAATTGTAGCCGAAAGAAGAATGTTATCCAAAAACGTAAATTACGACATCATCAAACACCGTAAAATAGATATATTTTTAAAATATATTTGATATTCTTCGTATGGTAACGTTTTGTAGAAAAATGTAAGGACTATAAAAATACAGACTCGGGTCTAATCGCGTAGAAATGTTTATGTATAATGTGTACAAATCGCGAAAGTTTTAAAACATTTAACATATGGAGAAACTAGGTGTGGTGTTCCTCCAACCAAAGGGAGGATCCTCCAACCAGGCGGAGTCTTGTGCCTGGCGGGCTACTGCCCAACAGCTAATGTTGAGCGGTTGTATATATACTATCCGCGTGTTAAATCTTGATATCGCGATGTAGGCTTGAAAAAACAAATATGTGGCACTGGTAAAGTTATTTATTATAATTTATAGCAAATCTTCATTATTTTCTTAATTATACCTATCATTATTATCTGTTTCTCTTATAATTAATCTTAATTTATCTACTAACTAGTAAATGATTAAGAAGTAATTTAGAACTGTAGTAAGTAGATATACGTAAATGAAGTAGAGAAGAGTTAACAAATTGTTTTAACCGTGATTATAATGACCGGTTATCGCCCGTCTCTCGACAGTGTTAAAATTAACAGAGTGTAAAAAGTTTCTAACGTAACATGCCTACTGAGATCAAGTTATGTAATTAGTTCGGATTAATTATTGACGGAACAACATTCTTATAAAGAAAAACATAATGTTTAAAAAAAAAATGTTTATGTTTGGCAAGTGAGTGAGCAGTGGCCGTCTTCCAGCTGAATGACGATGATGATGACGTCAGTTAGAATCGAAAAGAAGTGTTGCCCATGCAACACTCCCTTTCTTCCTACATTTATTTTAAAGGAGCTTGGCATAGGGCTTCATGTAGATGACCCGCCGCCCGACCAGTAACAGGCCCGAGAAGGCGGCGCGCCGTGTTCCACGCGCGCCTTTCAGGAGGACGTGGGGCGAGCCCCCACAGAAGGAGAGCTTCGCCAGGGGCTGGCGAACCGAGGCCTGCCGGGGTTGCGGTGCATGCAGCTGCGAATCCCGAGACTCCGGCCATAGGTCAGGAGAAGGAACACCGTGTATTTTTAGCCGGTAAGAGTCCGGCATAACCTTTCGCCTTCCCCGGGCGAAGGGGATTTTCAAACGATAAAAAAAGAGGCCTCATTTAGATTTTATGTGCTAAATACTTATGTTGCTATAATTCAACTTCAAATAAAGGACACTTACTTATAATTCGACTTACCTACTATGACTAAGTTCACTACTCAATATTTTGGTACATTTGATTTATAACATTTCCAACCTTACAGCCTAAATATTAAGGTTGAGAGACGCACATCAAAAATCACAGCTACTGTTGAATTGTTATCAAACGTGGTAATGAACCAAATACAGTCCATTCGTTTTGTTGGCGTAACCGTTCTTCGGTTAGTATCCAGTAATAATGGGGTCAGCACAATTAGTAAACAATGAGAACAAAGTAGGTACTGGGTCTTTGTGTGCAGGAAGTTTTGTTTTAAATCTTAAATTACACTTCAGTTTTCATAACATTAATTTCTAACTTAATGACGCTATTAATCCCTGAATGGATGTTGGTGAAATTCGAGTCAGAGGTAGGATGTATCTTGAAACAGATTCGGTGCACTCACAGAAGTATAAATTACTAGCTTTCGCCTGCAGCTTCGCTTTCGTGAAATTTTGAACCCGTTAAGTGACGATTTTCCATATAAACTTTCATCCCCTATTTAACTCCCTTAGGGGTTGAATTTAGAAAAATCCCTTCTTAGTGGATGTCTGCGTTACAAAAGGAACCTACTGTCAAAATTTCAACTTTCTAACCCCAGCGGTTTAGGCTGTGCGTTGATAGATCAGTCAGTCAGTCAGTCAGCTTCTCCTTTTATATGTATAGATAGATTATTTAAATATAATTACTATTCGTTGTCTAGTGTAGTGCCGGACTTAAAGAATAGCACTACCTCATCTCTTCCCGTGGGTACGACACCCACCCTTATCAAACCTAGCATAAGTAGTGTAAAAACATTTCTAGTGCGGGGATTCCTTTCTTTTGTTACGTTTAGTTCCCGATTCATTGCAACCATAATCAAATGTAAGCAGCAATATTTCAACCTAGTTGTCGATGTTATGTTCTTGTTTTGCGTAGCCTTTTCCCAGCTATGTTGGGGTCTCGTGTAGTGCCGGACTTAAAGAATAGCACCCATATATCTCTTCCCGTGGCTGTCGTAAAAGGCGACTAAGGGATCCTCTAGAGCAGAGGTTCCCAAACTGGTCCAGGGAGACCCCCAGGGGTCCACGGGAGACTCGAGGGGGTCTACATTGGCGTGACAAAAAGATCTAATCTTCACATTTTGTATGGTAATATAGTAGAAATGTAGCCGCAGGGGTCTACCGGAACCAGCTAAATTTTGAAAGTTTCTATGAGAAAAAAAGTGTGGGAACCGCTGCTCTAGAGGATGGGCAGCAGCGTTCTCTGAGTTCTTTAAAAAACATTACTGCGATCGCCAACCCGCCTGCCAAGCGTGGCTATTACGGCAAACACCCCGCCTTTTTGGGGGAGGCCTATGTCCAGCAGTCTTTCGGCTGAATGATGATGACTATTCGTTGGTCTAGTGGTCGCAAGAGTGACTGCTGAGCGTGAGGTCCTGGATTTGATCCCCAAATCGGGCAAAGTGTTATTGGCTTTTTCCGTGTGGAATTTTTCAATAGCAGCCCGGAGTCAGGATGCCCGGTTGATGACAATAGGCTCTTCCCTTATTACATGGGACTTTAACATAACATGGAAATGAGGGTGTACCACACACCTCTGCCCAACCCTTCCGGGAACACAGGAGTGATTATGTTATGTATGTTATATTATTACTTTGGTGCATTTTATTGTATTCAATTTATTATAACACTAGCTTTTGCCCACGGCTTCGCGTTAATTTCGTTAATTTAGAATTTGACAGTCAACTCTTAACACACTACTAAAGTTACTATAATAATATAATTCAATCATGATTCGAAAGACACGTGGCGCCATCTATGAGCGTTATTGTTGTTTTCCTTGGGAACAGTACTTTTTTTCGGGATGAAAGGTACCCCAATGATCTTATACAAGGTTAGTCGGAAAGGGGGTACTAATCCGAAGCCCACTTATAGTATCGCTGATGACTGTTTGAAAGCAAGTGTTAAAATTTCAAAATTCGATATTTTTTTTTTCCAAATAAAATGATTTTTATTTTAGTTTTTTCAAAAATTCTTCATCCCTGCTTTAGTTACAAATTCAGAAAATGGTGCTTCTAATTCATAACCCCAAATATGACCTGAAATGTAAACACAGCTGATCATAACTGGGTATAGATAGATTTTAGAGTTTTTTTTTTGAGATTTTTGAACAGCTGTTTCTCTTAAACTATTGACTTTTGGGAAAAGTCGTAGAACAAAAGTTACTCATTATTATGTGTACTTTAACACCCTTTCGGATTAGTACCCCCTTTCTGACTAACCTTGTATAGGTAAGCTCATTATTGAGGTACCCTATGTCTGTTTCTGTACACCTGACAACGTATACGCAAAATTTCAGGATGATCGGTTCAGTGGTTTAGGCGTGAAAAGGTAACAAACAAACAAACTTACTTTCGCATTTATAATATTAGTTATTATAGGATAACATCTATCTTTATTAAAAGGACAGGAAACGTATGTAGAAACGAACATTAAGATAATTATACATAAATCGTCGTTCAGATAGCTGTTTCTACGCATATTATTTATCTATAATTACCAATTGATTAAAATCACGACCACGTTATTATGTAAAATAATTAAGTATCTATTAATTTCTGATACCTATGATTTTGCGTTATTGGCTAAAATTAAGAGTTGAGTTTGTATTAATAATTAGGCAAATATCCTATAGCTTTGCACTAACTCTTTGCACTCTGCGCTAACTTACCATTGCAAGCATGGATACATTTTAAATGTGGGTAGGCTTTGGATTGGGTCACAATTGGGTATTTGGCTATTTAGTTTTTAGGGTTCCTTACCCAAGGGTAAAACGGGACCCTATTACTAAGATTCCGCTGTTCATCCGTCCGTCTTTCTGTCACCAGGCTGCATCTCATGAACCGTGATAGTTAGACAGTTGAAATTTTCACATATGATGTATTTCTGTTGCCGCTATAATAAAAAATACTAAAAAACAGAATAAAACAAATGTTTAAGGGGGCTCTCATACAACAAACGTGTTTTTTGCCGTTTTTATAGATAATGGTACGGAACCCTTGGTCGGTTTTTTATTATTAACTAGCGACCTGCCCCGGCGTGTCGCTAGGGTAGGTATGTTTTGTAGGTTAAAATCTTCCTGAAGAAATTACCTAAATTAATATGAAAACCGTATCAAAATCAACTGAATAGTTTAGAATAAGTAAGCGGACAAACAGGAAAAGTGACTTCAATTTATACTACTAAGGCCGCAAATTTGGAGCGGCGTGGCGTGTAGCGGGGCGTTTTTGCGAGCGTTACTTAACATACAGACTAGTATTTGAAGTGTCTTCGCAGCAGCGTTCCTAGCGCGTAGCTAAATGTATGCACGCTCAATACAACGTTTCAACGCCCCGCTGCACGCCCCGCGCCGCTCTGAATTTGCGGCCTTAGAGAAGAGAAGGGATCACGGAACAATTACAAAAATAGATTTTTTACAAGCTTTTATTTAACTTGCAATGTTTGTATGTTTGTGAAGCGCGAGTCCTGCAACTGAATTTTAAAACGGTTATTTGTAATACATAGTATCCATACTGTTTCAAACTTAAAATCTCATTTATTCAAAATAGACTAGAATTACTTAGTTTTCTTTTAAAAACGCCCGCCCTTCACCGATTCCTAGTGTTTATGCTGTGAAGAAAAAACAGCGCAACAAACTCCCTAGGAACACAGTTCTGTCCGTTTGTTTATCATCATTCTGTCTAGTTATAATAATGTATCTTTATTTTTCCTCACAAAAACAAGACTTGATGATACAAAATAAAAAATCAATTAATATAAGGAACCAATATACAGTCAAGAGTATGTGAGGAGGTGGTGTCTATTATAGGTGTTAACCTGTATTACAGATCACCAGGTCCTCACCCCACGGAATCAGGTATAACATAGAAAAACTTGAATAGAATCACGTATGAAAGTATTTAACAGATTATCTATTTGTTAAGAAGACAACTTCTTTTTTAACTGACGATAGGTTTGTTGCAGTGGCTGAGCGATTGGCTTCTGCGCTACGGGTCGTGGGTTCGATTCCCACACGGAACAAACATTTTTATGGCCTACAGATAGTTGTTTCGGGTCTAGGCGTTTGTCAATGTGAGATTTATAGATACAGGAGAAATCCTAGTGTGGGGCAAAGATTAAAAAAAAAAAAAACTCTGTCTAGGCTACCCTTTGGTCTCACCAGATGTTGCTGAAATACTAGTATTTAACATGAAGCGACCGCCATCTGACGTCCTCAATCTAATTATGGGAGGATACAATGTTGTTTGCCCTGCTATAATTTTAATATGATCGACCTGTGACTGTCTCCTGCTGAACACTGCATCATCTTTTGCAGGGATCGTCTACCTTTTTTGTATGCTAAGAGATTCTACTATAGATATCAGCTATCTATGTACTCGTACATAATCTATGTTTTAACCTAGTGCGCGCTGAGGTCAATGTTACGTTAACCGAGTTTAGCAAAAAACTCAAGGGCGTCAGATAATGAATGAATGAATTATTAAAGCCTCTACACACCAAAGCCCGGCGGTTTCACCCGGCGAGTTATTGCCGGCGGGTTATTGCAGCTAACTAACGCGAACTAAGCGAGCGAACATGACGTAAAACAAGCCCGGCGACGTAACCCGCCGGGTAAAGCCGCTGGCAGTGGCGGCTTTGGTGTGTAGAGGCCTTTAACTGACTGCCTCGTAGTCGCAAGTGCGACTGTTGAGCGTGAGGTCCTAAGTTCGTTCCTCAGGTTGGGAAAGGTGTTATTGGGTTTTTCCGTATGGAATTTCTAGAATTTATAGAGTAGCAGCCCGGAGTTTGTACCCGGTAGATGGGCATAGGCTCGCCCCCTATTACATGGGACTTATACATACACCTCAGCCCTACCATTCGGGGAATACATGCGTAATGTAATGTTGATTATTAACTACGACAAAACATACTGTAATATTTCTAATTCTGACGATTCATTGGAACTGTCGCCGTTATTACTGTACAAGTTTAGTTTTAGTATACGCTAAACCTGAAACTAGTTTGTTCAGAATCACTAGGAGAAACGATTGACACTGTTTTTATACCACGTTAAATCTTGTATTTTTTTTTTTCATAAATTTCAGTTTGGTTTCAATAGGTTTCTATGCATAACAGTGGACTGGAATAGACACCTTGAGGCTTGAGAGGGTCCGCTCGATCAGTTTCCGTGTATTAGACAACCCCTGCATAGCACATCTTACACATTTCACACTCTACTGGGGAACTTAACGCAACATAAACTAAGGTGTAACTTGGAGACTCAGACCAAATAAAAAATCAAGACAGAACGCTGCGTGAACAATACAATGAAGCATGCCAAAACTACACCTCCGCTCTGTGCATACATGCACACACGCACACATTTACAACATTTTTCAATCAAACTACACCTCACTAAGTGCACACATGTTTACGAAACCGGCCTCATGTCACTGTTGACAGCGCTCTGTCTTGGTTTTTTATTTGATCTGAGCTTGGAGATTTATTAAAAAAATACATATTCCGGTAATTCTGATTAAAATCGTGTTAGGGTGCCTCGGTTTTTGTGTATACTAAAAATAGTGTTGTATACCTAATTAATATTATGGTTACTATTTCATTTCCATTTTAGATAATATAATTATGAAAATCATTCTAGCTTATTGCCGCAGTTGGTAATACCATGGTATGCTAGTATGCTACGCCAAGTATTTTCCTTCCCTCGATGGCCCAAGAAGTCACATTTGCCATTGATGAACATCTTCAATACAATTAAGGAAATTTTTAATTCATAACGAATCCTAACTAATATTATAAATGCGAAAGTAAGTTTGTTTGTTACCTTTTCACGCCTAAACCACTAAACCGATCATCTTGAAAATTTGCATAAATGTTGTCAGGTGTACTGAAAAGGACATGGGTACCTTTCATCCCGAAAAAAAAGTACTACTACCGAGGAAAACAACAATAACGATAATAGATGGCACCATGTGTCTTTCGAATCGTGATTTAATTATATTATTATAGAAACTGTAGTAGTGTGTTAAGAGTTGATTATCATATTCTAAATTAACGCGAGCGAAGCCGCGGGCAAAAGTTAGTATCAAATAAATTGCTAATTAGCTTATACGCTATCTCGAGTTATTCACCTATTTAATTAAAAAGTAAACTGTATGAAATGACTAATTCAAAATTGCTTCTTTGTAGGAGCAAGTAAGTGAGAAAATGTATTTTGCTCGGGTAATTTATTCACACATACAGGATATACAAGGTTAGTCAGAAAGGGGGTAAGTACTAATCCGAAAGGGTGTTAAAGTACCCATATTAATGAATAACTTTTGTTCTACAACTTTCCCCAAAAGTCAATAGTTTAAGAGAAACAGTTGTTCAAAAATCTCAAAAAAAATCTCTAAAATCTATCTATCCCCAGTTATGATCAGCTGTGTTTACATTTTAGGTCATATTTGGGGTCATGAATTAGAAGCACCATTTTCTGAATTTGTAACTAAAGCAGGGATGAAGAATTTTTGAAAAAACTAAAATAAAAATAATTTTATTTGGAAAAAAATATATCATATTTTGAAATTTTAACACTTGGTTTCAAACATTCATCAGCGATACTATAAGTGGGCTTCGGATTAGTACCCCCTTTCCGACTAACCTTGTATGTATATGTGATACATGTTTATTTTCAAAGACATACATTTTTATGAAAAAAAGTTCCTATTAGTTATAAGTTGTAATATAACTAAAGCTAGCCGAACAATTTTTTTCTAAAAGAGGAGATTTTTCACCTCGCCTACGCGGGCTTCCAGCCGGGAGGGGGGCCCGCGCACGCTAGGGCTCGGTTGGCAAACGCCACCCTAACTCTATGGCCAGTCCGACACTGCACCCGTAGTGGCAGCACCCACATCCGATGACGTAATCTTGGGCCAATCAAGTGACCTAGCTGTCACTGTCACGGGAAGAGAATACCTGGTTGTAGCATATTATTATACCACGGATAATGCATACCTTATTCACCCGATCACAATTACATGAGGAATATTATCGGAATGCGAATTGTCATTATTGTTTCATTCAGTAATTCTAGAAGCATCAATATTTTTTTATAATACATTCATATACCTTTTTAGAAAACTTCGGTAAAACTCAGACGGACAACATATCGCATATCCGGAGTGACATAGGAGACCTCAAAGCGGAACTAACATGTATTAATCAGCGTACAGAAAACTTAGCTACAGAACAAAATGTCATAAAGGCTGACTTAAATAAATTAGACTCAACAAGCAACACAATTAATAAAAAATTAGAAGAATTCGAATCTCAGCTGTCTTTGATATCAACCGAAACATCATCTACGCTTAACCAACAGGAGCAGCTTGTTATTGAGATGCAAGAACGATATACCCGGGGAAAAACCGTTATCTTTGCAGGAATATCGGAACCATCGAACGTAAACAAGTCAGACTGACAGAATAGCGAAAAACAGCAAATTATTCAGATACTACAATCTGTTTATGGAGATAACTATCCTGCTGTTATTAAGTGTATACGCCTAGGAAAGTACAACCCTAATAAAAACCGATTAATTAAAGTAAGTTTTGACTCCCATGAAAATGCCCAATATCTACTTCGTGACAAGGAGAAGCTCGCTAATCTTAACATAAAATTATATACCGATCAAACACCTAATCAGCAAAAATACCTTGCTGAATTAAGGTCAGAATTAGAGCGCCGGCAGAAAAGCGGAGAGACAGGAATATCGATTAAATACGTCAAAGGTATGCCAAAAATCATAAACCTCACACCAAAAAACTAGTATCCACCGCAACACAAACATCACATGACCAAAACAAAACGAAAAATACATCGTATCAAGCACTAGACAACTATGCACATTTAATTTCCAATGCAAAATCGCTTAAGTTCTTATACATCAACATACGCAGCCTTCTAACAAAAGGAAAGTTGGATGAATTAAAGTGTATTTTAAAAAGCATACCCCATGTTATCCACTTGATATTACTCACCGAAACCTGGATAAAATCAGCTCCCGAAGGAATGTCACTGAATTTCCCCAACTATACTCATCACTTCAACTTTCGGACAGACCGACGTGGAGGAGGAGTTTCGATCTTTGTTCACAATGACGTCACTCATACAGTAACGCAACAAGAATACATCGATGCCAATAATTACCTATTTATTCACCTCGAAAAATATGCGCTTACTGTCGGTGTTGTCTACAAACCCCCTGATACCAATACCAAAAGTTTTATCGAGCACTACTCCAAACAACTGCAAAAGAAACGACGATGTATTGTCTTTGGCGATTTTAATCTCGATATATTGAAACCGGACAGAACAGCAAACCTATACAAGACTATGATTAAAGGATTAGGATTCACACTATTAAATAAAACAGATAGAAAGTACGCAACCCGCACTACTAACAAAACCAACACAATATTGGATCATGTATGCTCTAACGTCACAACAAGTGACTTTCATATGGCCATTATTGAATCGTCGCTTTCCGACCATAATCATATCTACCTGGAGCTTAAAAGATTTAAACGCCCGCGAAAGATAAAACAACAATATACAACTATTGACTATCCAAAACTATACAAATGTGTGGCCGATGCGGAATACAAATCAACGAAGCACAACTATTCCGACCTAGAACATTTCATAAAAACAAACATACAAGTAAATAGTACAAAGAGGACTAAGATACTAAACTTACCTAGAGAAGACTGGATCAGCACAGAAATTATTAATGAAATCAACGAAAGAAATGTGTTGTGGAAAGAACATAAAACAAATATGTATAACGAAAAATTGAAAGCGGATTTCATCGCAAAAAGAAACGTCGTACACAGCCTTATACACACAACGAAAAAAAACTATTATTATAAGGCATTCTCAAAATGTAAATCTAAACCAAAGAAGATGTGGTCCTTGATAAACGAATTTTGTAAAAATAAATCTAAAACAAACCCTATTCTTCCTAAATTGATAATAAATGATAAAACTATTTCAGACCCGACCCAAGTTTGTGAAAGCTTCAACCACTTTTTCGCATCAGTAGGTAAAACCCTGGCAACACAAATTCCCAAAAAATTCCACTACAACCCAACCTACACAATAACAAACAACAACCCTACAGCAAACCACCTAAACTCTCTAACCCCAAGCACTATACATGAAATAAAAAAAATAATTGATAATCTGGATCCAAACTGCAGCTCTGGAATAGACGGTATAACAACAAAAACAATAAAATGTATTAAACCACTGATAGTCCAAGAACTAACAAACTGTTTTAACAACTGTTTCATTAAAGGAACATTCCCAATATATCTTAAAATTGCAAAGGTCACTCCTATACATAAATCCGGAACGAAAACAGACCCAAATAACTATCGGCCGATTTCGGTCCTACCAGTGATATCAAAAATCCTCGAAAGGCTAATATATACTCGATTAGAAAAATACCTGCAAGATACCAACTATATTTACGATCGGCAATTTGGATTCAGGCCTAAGTCGAACACACTATCCGCAACAATAGACTTAGTTACAACAATTAAAACCAACATTGACAAAAAAAACATCGCACTTGGGATCTTTATTGATCTCAAAAAAGCTTTCGATACGGTGAGTCATAAAATCCTTTTGCAGAAACTTAGAAGCATTGGTATTACTGGCGAGGCCTACAATATCCTATTGTCTTATCTTAGCGATAGATGTCAGGTCGTGAAAATAGGTGATGCCAAAAGTGGAACGTTGCCCATCGAATTCGGTGTTCCTCAGGGATCTCTGCTGGCACCCCTATTATTTACTATTTATATTAATAACATTAAAGACCTAGGTCTAAAAGGTCAAATAACCTTGTACGCGGACGACACCTGTTTGTTTTATTTTGGACGGTCAATAAATGACATTATAACTGACGCGCAAAGGGATTTAGACACACTCTATAACTGGTTTAGTAGCAATTTGTTAACCATAAATGCGTCAAAAACGTCTTACATTATTTTTGCTGCAAAAAATAAAAAGATACCCAACCATCAACCCTTGCACATCAATCAAGTTAAAATCAATAGGTCCACCTGCGAAAAATATCTCGGCCTTAAACTCGACAGCAAATTAAGTTGGACGTCACATATTGAATCCATCGAATCGAAAATAATATCTCTTTTAGGGTCCATGCGCGGATATATAAATAACCTCCCACGCAGCATCCGCCTCACCATCTACAACTCACTGGTTAAATCACACCTTAATTATCTCATAGAAATCTGGGGTTGTGCAAGTAACTCCACACTAAAACACTTACAAATTGCCCAAAACAAAATAATCAAGATACTCCTTAACTACAATTTCCTCACTCCCACATCACAATTATATAGGGAAACCAAATTAATGAGCGTTAAGCAGTTGTACACTTTCAATACCTGCCTCCTTATACGTAAAATTATTGATGGCACAGTTCATTCGCAAATTACTTTTCCCAAAAAAAATACCAAACGCAGCGAAAGAAACCCCAATCAACTATGTACGCAGCAGCCAAGAACACAATACGGTAAAAGGAATATCAGGTGTGAAGGCGTGCAATTGTACAATGCTCTCCCAATCAGCATCAGGAACGCATCTTCTATAAACATTTTTAAAACTAGGCTTAGATTGTACATTGCGGGGAGTGACAATTTCTTGTAAAAAACCAACTTTTCCATTACTGGTTCTGTTTAACTTAACATCTTATTTTTTTGATTGGCATGTATAATTAGAGACTCATTTTCCTAATGAATACAAAACACCTCTGTACTTGATTACTACAGCTATCATTGTAACTTATTTGTATATTTATTCGTAAGTGAACTTGTTCTTTTGGATAAATAAATAATCTTTAACCCGATATACTGGTGATCAATGTCTGACTAACGCTGACATGGCATCTACGTATATACAACTGGCGAGGCGTAAGCTGAAATTTGTATTTGTGTGAGTGCACATAGAATCGATTGCCAAAAAGCAGTTTAAATCGGTTTAAACCAAGCAAAGGATGCGTCTGCATTCATTCTCACACAAATGCAAAGCTCAGCTTAGGCCTCCCGGACGGTACCTATCTAATATATATATTGTCAAGAGCAACTTTGCTATCTAAAAATATGATACTGGGTTTTCCGATGTTACGCAGGATTTTTACTGCAATATTAAATTATTTTTGTCAGTGATAAAAAGTGCAAAACATAACAGCGAGTTTAAATTGGTAAACATATCAATAATTGACCTAGTGTCTCGAAATCAGCAGATTACACTATAAAATATAAGTTTGGTATAAGATTGCCTTGGTTGCGCATTGGCACGCCAAATGAACGTGAAATAGAAGAATCAAACAGTTCTAGTTAAATACTCCTCTCTATAAAAAGTCTGCAATGGCTACCTTTTAACGTCCAACGTAACATTAAAGTTCATAGAATTCTTTCCATGACCATTTTTTCAGAAACCTGCCACTTCAGTCGATTTTTAAATAGACTCTGTCAACAAAGCGGTGTTGTTTATTTAGTGTAGGATCACGTTTTGGTCTGACAATCAAACTAGCCTTAGGATATCGGTATTGCCCAGTTACTAGGTTGCGAAGGTCTGACGGTAGTCGCTCAGTGTAAAATACTGGTATTCAGCCGCATCTGGTGAAACTGGAAGCTGACCCTAGCATAGTTAGGAAAAGGCTAGGCAGAACGAAAGAAAGATCACTTTTTGGAACTGTGTGTATTGACAGGCTGATTTAGGATTTAGGTTTTAGTTGTTATATTGCACTATAATTCAGTAACAGATCTATCTATCTGCCTAGCCTTTTCCCAACTATGTTGGGGTCGGCTTCCAGTCGAACCGGATGCAGCTGAATATCAGTATTTTACATGGAGCGACTGCCTATCAGACCTCCACAACCCAGTAACTGGGTAATACGATACTCTTGGTAAGACTGGTTGTCAGACTTTCTGGCTTCTGACCAACAGTAACGACTGTCAAAGATCTACAAATGACAGCCGGGACCAACGGCTTTAGGTGCTTTCCGAGGCACGGAGGAAACTCGCTATGGTAAATGGTCACCCATCCACAGATCAACCTCGGTAAGCGTGGCTTAACCCGGAAGATCGGTCTATGCGGCTGTAATTATTTAGCCACGAGCTCCTCAACAATTCAGTAACAGATATAGCTGTGGAAAATTCCCCTCAATTGGAGAAATATAATAGACTTTTCTCAGGTTGTCGCGATGACCCTGATGCTTACCCCAATTACAAGTTGGTGGAAGGCAAAATGTATCGCTATTCGAACTCTTCTAATTCACTTAGTGAAGACTTCGCTTGGAAGGAAGTTCCTCCTAATAAATCCTAATCTCCTAACGAGAGATTAGCTATTATTCATTCTCATCATGGTGACGGTGATTATCCTCATTTAGGCATCTTTAAGACCTACAAAAAGCTCTCTCTTTGCTTTTTCTGGCATGGTCTTGGCGTGTTTAGAGATATAGCTAGATTTATTTCTACTTGCGAAAATTGTCTTTCGTATAAACATTCTAAACATTCCCCATATGGTCTTATGGGTAAACCTAAATAAAATCTGCTCAAGACCTAACCAAAGATTGTCAAGCCATCGCCGAATAAATACTAAAATAATTAACAATTCTCTCAACCGACCTTTATGTCATAACGAGATTATAAGCATCAGCTATCAGCTATTTATGGTTTTTTATTACTATTTTTTAATTTGGATGATATTTAAATAAACTAGTTTTGTCTTCGAACCTGTCACGAACTTACTTAACAGGTTGAGATAGTAGGAGGACAATGACCTGTATTTTGTTGTCCTGCGTTTTTAGATGACATTGTTTTTGTTACTATACGATTCACCTTTATAATGTTCAACCATCGAACATAGATATCGTTTTGTACAACAGGCGAAGTCTCAAACAAAAGGGTTTTATTTTCAACTGTTGGTAAAGATTTTTTAAGCGCTATATATACCTACACTATACTCTATTTCTAGGTCTCGTGTAGCGCCGCTCTTCCCGTGGGTGCTTCGATCAAGGATTATTGATCGAAGCGTGGGTGTCGTAAAAGGCGACGTAAGGGATTCTCTAGGATGGGCAGCAGCGTTCCCTGAGTACTTTAACAACCATATACTGCGATAGCCAAACCAGCAGGCAATTTGGTATTCCAAAGGTGGCTGCAATACTCCATGAAGGATCGCACTTGCGCTTTATAAAGAGTCTACAACTGTCCAGGCAAAAAGTATTGCTTCACTCTATTTAGGGTGCCCAGTTTTTTGGCCGCAGTTTGGACTTTATGCTCAATGGCGGTACCGAAGTTGATACTGGATGTCAACTCCATGCCTAGGAGCTCGTACATACATTGAGCAATCTATCAACTTTTAATCCATAATTTTATTAAATTATAGGGGACACACAGGAGAGTTCTCTGTAAGAGGGAAAAATATTTTTAAGACAAACCTATAATAGTCATTTGTATTGTGGTAATAGTCCGAAAAAATATGATAAATTATACTTTTTGCACAAATAATAATTGTACGTCAGTAATAGTCATCATCGCTATCAACGAGTTATAAAATATACGTATGTTTATGTATTTTTGTTTATAAAGTACGCAGCTGTACGAAAATGCGCGTTAGTTAGATAATTATGATGAGTTATGTTTTAAACGTGCTGTTTTGTGTCAATTATTCATTGTTATGTACGTGCTTCTGTAGTGAAAATCATTTATACTGTGTGTCACGATTATTGTGAGTATTGGGATGAGTAGGAAGCAAAGGTTTAATAAAGATTTGTACAAATTGTACACTTACTGTTTGAATGGAGTTTTTTTAAGTGAGCATAGAAGTGGTTCATTCTTTCGATACTAACATAACGTTTTTAATTATAATCAATTACTAAGCTGAATAAGGGTAGATATAAGTATACATGTTGTCCTAAAAAGTAGTGTCAAGCGAAATTACACTTTTGATCATAGTATCATGAATAGTTGAGACAAATGCGTGTTCTATTCATCTAATTTTGAAAAAAAATATCTATTCACGTCACTATGATCAAAAATGTCATTAAAGTCAGATTTTGGTTAAAACATAAAAAGAAATCATAACTCGAAAACTCCAAAAAATTGCGGAACATGGGAGATTCGGGTACCTCTAAGGGTGCTCTACCTCTGGAATTCCGCTTGACACTACTTTCAGGGACACGGTGTATAATACGAAATCTAACCTGAATGTTTTGTTACATTCGGTGACATAAGTGGCTAAACAAGAAGTAGATAAAGACCAATTAACCTTAAATAAATGAATATTCCAAAAAAGTATAATATGGTTTCATTTTGGAAAAGAGTCTAGATACAACTCTGAGTATATCATAAAGTTTATATTTTACATAAAGATTTCCAAATAATGCCAAGTTTAAAAACTCTAATATGCGGCCACTTTAGTCGCTGACTGTACATACAATTTATCCACGAGTTACAACTGCTAGTTCTAAAAAAATGTTTGGCGGAAACGATCAATTTATTCTTTATTAGAACAGTAGCCATATTTTTATCGGTTATTTTTAACGAAACGACTTCCGTCTAATTAATTCGAAAATAATGGAATTAAAGAATCCACTGGATGCGAGAAGCACAGGACCGATCGATGTGGGGTTGTTTGCTTATGTCCAGCAGTGGACGCCTTCCGGCTGCATGATGATGATGAAATACTTGACATCAAAACTTCACAATACAATGAAAACAAAACTCTTAAGGCATAACATTTTTGTTGTTACTCGTAGTTACTTTTTACGTTTATATTTTTAACTAGCTGTGCCCGCGACTCCGTCCGCGTGGAACTCGGAAAACAACATTGTGTCGCAGCAACTAAATAGTGTATATGTATTCCATTTATTATAATAATAGACAAAGGTGTCCCACCAAGACACTTATATCTTTTAAACCATTTCTTTAGGTAGAGTTTCAGCTCTTCTTGATTGACCGTAAAGGTTCATATAACCATAATACTAAAAACGCGTTGCTTATTTCCATACATTTCCTTGCTAAAATGGATTATAAATGAATATTGATATTTATTGTGATAATGTAACGAAACCTTATGGCGATACAAAAATGGCTACAACGCCATCTAGTCACAATCGGCGAACTAAATCAAAATATTTTACGCAGTGCAGTCAATAAAATGATTTCATTCGAGGTGTGGAATAGGAAAGTACTTTAAATATGTAAAAAAAATCACCTATAGAAGACTTAATTTTATTTTTATAAGTTAGAAATAGGTACTGATTTCAAAGATTTCAAAAAGTTTGATCTGGAAATCGAACCAACCCAAATGCGAAAAAAATTCTGTATTTTTATTTCACCAATCGATAGGATCAATAAATACGCATCAAATCGCTCCAATAAACAGTGTGTCTGAAATTGATGGAAGACCATAAAACGAAAATTGACTAACTTAGGTACCTACCTACATTTAAATTCAAGCACTTATTAATTGTTGTTAAGTAGTTCTTATTTTTTCCACTTCGTTCAATTTAAGACAGTGTGTTTGTTGGAGAGATTTGATCCTGATTATTGACCATAAAGATATTATCAACAGGTGCCACCAGATGGTATAGGTTTGTCAGTTTGATTCCCGGTTCAGGCAAAAAAATCAGTACAGGCAATATTTCTTACTTTTAAAAATAAAATGAAGTCACCTTTGAGTGAAATTTGCAATTTTTAATATTTAAAGTACTTTCCCTTCGTGGCTATGTGTTTTGGGACATTACCTAAGGCTTAAATAAACTTAATAAAACGGCGATGACAGGCTTTGAATAGTTCTGACAACAATGAACAAAATAAAATATATAAAACATTAAAAAAAAAAACAAAAAGTGAATTTTTTTAAAGTGAGGTTTTAATGCAGGACACTGAGCCAGCGACCGTTCACTGCAGCACTTACTTCTGTCTACAACTTATACTACGCAGTATATGGAAATAATGTTCCGTTGCTCGGCATCTATGAGCAATAGCGTGATAGTTTATATACCAAATTAAGCGCAGGCCCATCAAAATCGATTCACGCGATTTTACGATCCGTATATTAAGCTTATACTTCGCAGTATGTGGAAATAATGTTCCGCTGCTCGGCTCCTATGAACAATAGCGTGATGATATATGTACCAGCAAAATTATCGCTCTTTGCGCAACACCAACACATCAGCGAAAGTCCCATCAAAATCCATCCACGGGATTTTACGTGATGTCCGGACGGAAAGACAAACAGACACAATAATTCAAAAAAAAAATGTTATGGTTTCTGTATCGATAGTATAGTACCACCGAATCGAAATTTTGGAAAAATATTTAATTACAGACAAAGTGCACTTTGAATTCTATTAATAGTAAATAGATTTATAAATACGTATTTAAGTATTCATAATAAAATATATAAGTATTTCAAATTAATCTATCGTATTACCTTGCACAATTAATAAAAAAAAAGTAAAAACCGACTTCAAAGAAATACTAAAAGGAGTAAAATAATTACCATAATATAAAATTAACAGTTTCAGAAGTCGGTGGCTTCTATTTGCTTCAGTGTAGAGTTACACTGACTTCTGAAACTGTTAATTTTATATTATGGTAATTATTTTACTCCTTTTAGTATTTCTTTGAAGTCGGTTTTTACTTTTTTTTTAAAGTTTATTTTTTATTTAATACGTTTTAGTGTCATAATTTTAACCCCCTCCTTCATAACCCTTCTTTTTGGCTTTGACGTAGTCGGGCATAAAAAGTCCTTTCAAATGATACCTTACACGATATAATGAAAACATTCCAAAGGGGGGAGGGGGGGACACGCACCCCCTCCTCTTTTCCAGTAGTCAGTTCCGAACAACAAATATAAACAAAGCAATATTAGTAATTTGAGAATTTTGCTTTGATCCGTTGAGTAGTTCCGTTCCATATCTCTGAAGTTCATGGTCTAATCATAATAAAATTAATATGGGACCAATCGGAAAGTATACCCTTTCGAACAAAAAAAGAATTTTTCAAATCGGTTCATAAATGACGGAGATATGAGGTAACAAACATAAAAAAAAAAAAAAAAAAAATACAACCGAATTGAGAACCTCCTCCTTTTTGAAATCGGTTAAAAATTTAGAATACCTACACTCGCTTATGAAATTGAATGTATTTCTCTTCCACTGCCATTCAGATAGATAGGTACCTAATACATTTGAAATAACATTATCTTCTTTTTTTTTATAAAGGCTTAGTTAGTACCTTCTTCGGATAGCATTTCAATAGACCTTTCGTAGACTGAGAATAGTAATATATTCGTTGATTATATTTCCTCACAACGTGATTTGATACACGTAACGCCATCTATTGAAAACAAATGGTAATTATACACAAATACATGCTAAGTTCTTCTAGAAAACTTAAAATTCGCATAACTTTTGATTGCGTGAACCGATTGCGATGAAACAAAAAACATACGTTACTTGGAGATAAGCATAATATTTATTTATAAAAGTCAACAACATTGGATCAGTTGTTTTTACGTGATGCTTGAACAAACAAACAGATAAACAGATAAACAGATAAACAGACAAACAGATAAACAGACAAACAGATAAACAGACAAACAGACAAAAATTCCAAATATGTTAAAAATGGGTTCTACTGGTTATACTTTAACATCCCAACCAGGTTTTTTCAAAATATTTGCTATGTACAGATACGCCATGTCTACAGATTTATTATATGTATAGATATAGATTCCCTTCATTATTTTGTTTTTTTATTTCATGTTATATTTAATGTAGGTAACGAAAAAGTAAACGTCAATAAATAACAGATATATTTAAAAATTCAAGCACACTTACAAAAAGCAAACAATGAAGGCCATTTACCAAAATAGAATCATGGTAACTACTTATTTCATAAAATATATTTTTAGCATTTGTTCTAGTAGATAGATATACTTTATTGTACACTAAAAGAAATGAAACAGAAGGAATACACTTAATTAAAACAGTACAAATGGCGGTCTTATCGCTTAAAGCAATTTCTTCCAGACATCCATAGGATGGAAAGAATTGTTAAGAAAAATTAAAGGGCAGTTTGCAGCTAGTACTCGTAACTTCACATCAGTTTTTAAAATTACCAAAACTAATACGTTTGCAGGAAATGACATTAATCATACGAATAAAAATAGTGCTCGAAGGCCTCATGGTTAATTAACAACTGCGCGGATCATACGATTTGCAAGGTTAAGCTGAACTTGCCGCAGTCAGTCCGTGGATGGGTGACCGTTCGTAATAAAGGGTGGTCCAACCATAAAGCACGATGTTAATTGTAAATAAAACAAAAAGTTTTCAGAGAATAATCTTTTTTTTTATTATGATAGAAAGATCTGTGACAATTATGTGTGAAACAAAATATCGGCCAAATGCTCGCTACGGCTTCGGTGGCATACCTCTATTCGATGGTCCATATTTTCAATGACGCTGAGGCATAATAATTATTAACCTTTTTGTGGCCAGAAATTGAGGATATGGAGCTGGACGATAAGTGGTTCCAACAGGACGGTGCCACTTGCCACACAACCAACGAAACAATGGCTCTTTTGCGCGCGAAATTCAATGGCCGTGTTATCTCACGTCGTGGAGATGTCAATTGGCCGCCACGATCATGTGATTTGACACCGTTGGACTTCTTTCTTTGGGGATATTTAAAAGAAAAAGTGTACGTCAATAAGCCAAGAACAATTCAAGAGCTAAAGGACGAGATAATTCGGTACATTAACGACATTGAACCTCAATTATGCCTCAGCGTCATTGAAAATATGGATCATCGGATAGAGGTATGCCATCGAAGCTGTGGCGAGCATTTGCCCGATATTTTGTTTCACACACATAATTGTCATAGATCTTTCAATTAAAATAAAAAAAATAAGATAATTCTCTGAAAACTTTTTGTTTTATTTACAATTAAACATCGTGCGTTAGAGGAAGTTTGAAAGTAGCGCCAGTGACAGAAAAGTTGAAAGGGAACCGTTTGTCTTGGTATGGGCATGTGAAGAGATGAAACGCATGTTACCAAAAGAGTTATGAATATAATTGTGGATGGATGGAGAGGAAGAGGGAGGCCAAAGAAAAGATGGATGGATGGTGTGAAGAATGATATGAAAGAGAAGGGAGTCAGTGATATCATGATGGGTGACAGGACGGAATGGAAGAGGAAAACGTGTTGCGCCGACCCCAAGTAACATCGAATAAGGGCAGGAAGAAGAAGAACATCGTGCGTTATGGTTGGACCACCCTTTAAATCGAGACCCCTCCGTAACTCGGAGAGCATATTAAGTCGTCGGTATCGGGTGTTATACGAATACCTAAGACAGTCGTACACGGGTAGTCAGAAGCCCGAAAGTGTGACAACCGGTCTAATCTTAGGATATCGGCATTACCCAGTACCTAACTGGATTGCGGAAGTATGTTTGTAATGTATTTTGATGACAATTAACCATGTCAGTTGCTGTATATAGTTTAGCGTCCTTTTACTTTTTGTAAATGTGAGAGCTTTGTAGACTTGCTAGATGCCTGGATTTAATTTCTGACCATATTTTTCATTTTGATTTTTTGTGTGGTTCCTGCTCTTAAGTCTACTTTGCTCTCTCATAACTATTCTAAGTCATAACTGTACCCACTCAAATTGTTAAAGATATGGATTTTAAAAGAGTAACCATGGAGTTTCTTGCCGGCTCTTCTCCATAGGAAACGACTAATTGGAACCGTGCACCTAAATTCGACTTTTAATAAGCGCCTGTAATGGTTTATGTGAAATAATAACTTTTGATTTGATTTGATTTGATGATGGTAGTCGCTACATGTAAAATACTGGTATTCAGCCGCACCTGATTAGACTGGAACCTGACCCCAACATAGTTGGGTAAAGGCTAGGCAGATAATGTGAATAAAAGTAGTGAGATACGGATCGCTATTTGTTTGTAGATGCTGCATTGCAGTTACCATCTTCATGTATGGCAGTTGTCCCACCGCCGGCGAGTAAGCGACTAACTATCGGCTATTTTCTCGCTCAAGAAACCTACAATAGATATACCTATACATTCCGTGTAAACAAAAGTGATGCATATATTAATAGTTGATCGCTGACTGTTTACACTGCCGGCGAGGACTCGCTCCACTAGTTTGTCGCTGAGCGACAAGAGCTATCAAAGATAATACTCGCTCAGCGATGCTCGCTTGGCGGTCAGAACTCACGCCGAGAGACCAACCAGCGGTCATTTGCGAGTGGTGCGAGTAATCGCTCGTCGCACTCGCACACTCGCTTATAGCCCAGCGACAAAACTATCGGAACTACACACTCGCTTCTCGCCAATTCGTTTCTAGTTTCCAGCTCTACTGATTTCTCGCTCATCATTGGCGGTGGGACACGTGTTGTGTCCTGCAGCTAAAAACAAATGGCGATCAAGTGTCACGAGCAATTTAGTGAATTTGTGGCAATAAATACTTCGTAGATAAAACTCTTTAAACAAAAGCAAGTAGGCTGTTACAAATAGCACAAACAATCTAAATAAAAACAGATAGTGCACAAAACACAGCCAATGTCGCTTCCTGCTGTGACGAATCAGTTGATAAAGGCATTATTTGCAAATAAAGAGTTATTTATATTCGGAACAGTTTAACTTAAATAATAATTAGGTTTAGTTAAGCTTAGAGTCCTTAGGTATGATTGATCGTGTACATAATTATCTAGAAGGTAATCTGTACTTCGACAGTGTATTTTATTCAGGTCAGACTTTGAGAAATTCGGAACCTTATCAACCATCCAATATTTATGTGCTGGGCTTGTCGGTGTAGTAATCTCCATATTTCTCTATCTAGACCCAATTCCTTCACTTCTCTGTATGTTATCACTTCCGTCTTTTCCTTCAATTGGTCTGTGTACTTTCTTCTTAGTCTACCTGGTTTTCTCTTTGCCTTGAATATACCTCTAAATTAGAGGCATAGATAATACCAAACCTTATCAATCCATAAAAATACCTCAATCGTATGTGTAGTCTGCCAACCCTCACCAGGCCAGCGTGGTAACTTAAGACCTAAACCCTTCTCATTCTGGGAAGATGCCCGTGCCTTGCAGAGGGACAGTAATGGGTTGATTTTGGATCCTTTTTCTCACATTACTTTAATTGCATTGAATTAAATATATTGAGTGCATACAATTATGTGTACCTATATTATTATGAATTATCTATATTATTTAGATAAAATTATAGGTAATTAAGTTTTCAATTTATCCAGAATTGTTCTATACCTAAAGGTACTTTGTTATCATCCGCAATTTATATAATTTCATTATTGTAATTAATAGTACCTTTTTCTGTGTTTAGACTTAATTAATTTATTCACTTGGCAGACAGATCTGTGTTGCTGGGGAGTTTCTTGCGCCGTTTCTTCTTCACAGCATAACAACTAAGAAGCGGTGAAAGGCGGGCGCTTTTGGGGGCTGTCTTTTTAACATTGACGTTCAAAACAACTAAGTAATTTTGAAAGGCAGTGAGTACCCCAAACTAGCAATAAAGTACAAGTAAACAATTATATTGAGCTTATACATTTAAAGGAAACAGTGACCTTTGGAGCAAATATGCGGCTCTTTGTGCTCAGTACTCAGTAGCGCCACAGTCTACCTAAGCGTCACGTTTTTGTATTGAATTATGTCAGTATGACAACAGCAATGAGATAATGCATTGTTTAGTGTTATATAAACTTAGGTATCGTAATATTGTTATGTACTCTGTGATAGTTTCCTGAACTATATTAGTACTTTAACAAAGCAGTACCGGTGAACCGAGGTTACTTTAAAATACAGGGGCGACATTGATAGTTACTAAAAATATTGCATTTGGTCAAATATCTCTGTGAAAATGAAATTTATGCATTTTAATTTAATATTGTAGGGAACATTGACAGTTTTCCTATTTTACCATTCGGTATAGAGGTGTCTGCGATGTTAGATGGCGAAGATAAAAAATATTAAATGACACCCCTGAATTTGTAAAAAAAACGTTTTTTTAGATTTCTCTATTGGGGCTACTTTGAAACTCAATGATAGAACAAAGATGATCAAAGTAGAAGCTCTACGTTCAAGTTTGATAAGGAACATTTCTCCTTTTTTTCTCGAAAATAATACTCTGTTATTTTTTTTATTTAGCCTACTTGGTTTTGTATATATATCTGTTAATTCAGTTTGTTTATAAGATTTTTGTTGTAGCATCTAAAACCAAAAAAAATAAGATATTATATATGAAGCTGAAAAACTAATCAAAGTACTTATCCTCGGTTTACGGTAATGAGTATTTGTGTATTAAAGATATGAATGTACTTTACCTTTTTACCAAGGTGTAAAAAAGTGTATTCGACCGGTATTATATCATCAACACATTTTTTTTGTTGCAATTTTATACATACTACAAGTACCTAACTAACATGTTAGATCTTTAATATAAGTAGACAACAGATTTTGTACATGACATGTTTTAAACAAGTAATTATTAAAAATAAAAAGACTCACGCATTTTTTTTACAACTTGTATCACAACTTGTTTTTCGGTGTATGAATGAATATTATTATATAAAATATGAATATTTATTTGCAAGAACATATGTAGGTTACAATAAGGTCGTCTTAGGTTATAATTGGGTTTCACTACATTCGACATTTCTGTCGTGCAAATATTACGAAATATTTTTTTAAATAAGTACAAGTCATTATTATAAATTCTTAACATTCAAATAAAATAGTTTAGAGACATTAAAAATACTATACAAATCAATCAATAAAATAAATGGTGTAAACGACATAACATAGAAATTAATAGCGTAAAAATAATTTATGCCCGAAATCTAATTTGTACTGTAAGGTAAATTTTAGCTGAAACGTACCTAGTCGAAAATTTGAATCAATAAACCCTTTCCCTTTAATAAGTAAGTTTGCATGTAGGAAGGTTACTACAATTTGTAGACATGACCATTCGCAATGTAATTGCGTAACCACAGAGCGTCTAATTGTCTAGACGTGGATACAAAGATTATCTTATTAGATAGATAACGTGTTATCTTTGAAGTATAACTGAAACCAAATGATATACGGTAGAAGTGTGTAGACACTTCAATAGTTACTCTAAAACATGTGATCGTCATGCTAATTTCATGTCACATAATACTGTTATACGAATAATTTAACGCATAGTTTTTATACCCCGATGTCTGGCTTTAAAAGATACCTTGACCTCTAAATTTGTTTCGCCTTTTCTTCTTAGAGCTAGTCAAGTCAGATAGGCAACGCCGGCAACATTTAATCTTAAAAAAAAATACATTGTTTTGTAAAAGTGTCTGGAGTAGATTTATTTATGGTAATAAAAATTATTTATCATTTAAAATGTTTGTCATTTCTTTTTTCTTTGTTAACTACTTCTCCTATTTTCTTTCTCGTTTGTTTATTTTTTCTTTTTTGGCTTGGTGCGTTTTACCTGAATCGCACCAACAACCGCAACATGCAATTAGTAATCGCAGACACCAACAAGCTCACAAATTGTTACACAAGGAACAAATATATTAGAAGGACTTCCCGACCCCTTTGGTAGATAACTAAATAATGGAAATTACCATACTATTCCTGGGACATACCGAGGCTTCCAGATCTGGAAACCATAACTAAATTCCTTCCTTTTCAGATTGCAGCATAAGCTGACTGTCTTTGTAGACCATTTGTAGTTTACAACAGTCATTGCTGTGGGCATGTGCCCTATACAAAATGTTATGCGGAAGTAAAACAGGTCCTTTGATTAATTGTTAGATTATATATGGATGATTGGCCGCAAAAAATATTGTTATTACATAGTGAAGTATGCTTAAGTACGCATTTTTTTTTGCTTCTTTGTTTTCGTTTTGCTTAGCACCTTACTGGCGATCTTCGATTGCATTATGTTTTTGAGTGGCCTGCCTAACTTGAATTAATTCATTAAAGGCTAAAGCCGGTTATTTTGAACCAGTAACATTTTCTTTTCTGAGGCAATATTGCTGTTTCGTTTGCAATTTTTATTCAGGCTATCAGAAACACACTGTTTTTACAACGAACATTAATAACAGTAGAATATGTCATTGTATAATGAAAACGTATGTACACTGTAGGTACGTTCCTAATATTATGTACATGCAGTGAATGATAAGCAGTGGACCTATTAGCTGCTTGACCGCAATGCTTATGTTGAAATACATCACAATTAACCATTGTTATATCAAATTTATCGTAATTATACGTTGAAACTTATATGAGGATGATGCTAGGCGAGAAGAAAATTGGACTTCAATATTTAAATACTAAACTGATTATAATTTATTGTTGTGTTTGTGTTTATTATTTAATCTTAACTGTTTAAATATTTTTACCAGTTTCTAACGATAACGTTATACCAAGATATGGTAAACGATCACGCTTCGGGCCAATATCCAACGCTGGACATACGTGCTACATATAATAAAACTGCCCTGGAACCTCGTCGTATTGAAAATTAGTTTATATGTATTGACAATGATAGTCGTCGAACTGTATGGATGCAAAGTTCAGGGTTTAATAACTGATTTCACATTATTGAAGAACCAACATTGACGGATTTTACATTAACTTGGACTGTTACTATTTTAAGACGACCATAACAAAGTGTGAAACATACTATAAGTCGTGACTTACGATTGCGACTTACGGTCGCGACTAAAGTTGTAAAAAGTGTTACATATCACACATCAGCTTTGCGTGCAAAGTACCGGTCGTAAGTCGCTGATCTGGGGGCCTACTCCAAAAACCGAACGTCGAAGTTTCGGATCGAAACGAAACAACGACGAACATCGAACTTCACTACATAATATAAAACAAAGTCGCTTCCCGCTGTCTGTCCCTGTCGCTATGTATGCTTAGATCTTTAAAACTACGCAACGGATTTTAATGCGGTTTTTTTAATAGACAGAGTGATTCAAGAGGAAGGTTTATACGTATAATACATGCATATTATAGTACCCGTGCGAAGCTTGGACGGGTCGCTAGTAACTTATAAAGTGTTGTCATTATTATCAAACAACGAACTACTAGATGTCAATTAATATTTGGGAGTAGGGTGAACGAAAGACAAATCACAAAAATCGAATCAACCGGACTGTCGGATCCGAATCACTTTCGTGATATTAAAACGTGCGATCCGTCAGCCAAAGTTAAAGTCAAAGTCAGTCTAGCTGGGGTGTAGGAAATTAACCGTGCTTACCGCTAAGTGTCTCGTGTAGTGCCTGACTTAAAGAATAGCACTACCCCATCTCTTCCCGTGGGTGTCGTAAAAGGCGACTAAGGGATTCTCTAGAGGATGGGCAGCAGCATTCACTGAGTACTTTAACAATCATACTGCGATCGCCAACCCGCCTGCCAAGCGTGGTGATTACAGCACGCCCCCTCTTTTTGGGGGAGGCCTATGTCCAGCAGTGAACGTCTTTCGGCTGAATGATGACTGCTAAGTCGCGAACATAAGTCGTGACTTGTCAGTAAATTTCGGACTTAGAGTCGCTACGTCGTAGCGGCTACGACGATACTAGTTAATAATGTAGTTCATTCGTTTCATATGAAACGTAAAAAAATTATATAAATATGTATTAATAGACATGTAGAGTCAAATATCATCAAACAAACGAATGTACACGCGATAAAGCCCACGTGTGTATTATCGCCCAACACCTGAATGCTAAATAAAATTAATTGTATAGTTATTCCGTGACGTTTGGTGATTATCAAGCCGGTGTAGCTGGCAGTAGGTAGATATTGTGGGTCAATACCATCGCTTATCTGATATGTGATTGATCGTAGTCATGTTATCAGACAGAAAGAATTAAATACTCTTGGCAATTTTGTAAGAAATATAAGATAGTCCAGTAATATTAAACTTAAAATATTATACTTATTTTTTTAAAGAATTAGATTACCTATGTGATTTTAAATAAAATTACTGCAACATGGTAAGTTTACAACAAAACTCCTGTAACTTATTAATTTGGTGCTTTAAAAAAACCTTTTAAAACAAGGAACTTCTAACCACTACCACTACTAGAACGTCGTCTATATCATGGGTAATTCATTTTCAAACTACAAATAATATAATATTGTATTACAAAATCAACCAAAGTTAATGAAATTCATGTGGGATCAATTCGAGAGTATTCCGCACCAAGTAAAAAAAACTCAAATCGCTAAACAAATCTCGGAGAAATCGGCGTATATTTAAAAAAAATATAAGCGTCGAATTGATAACCTCCTTTTTATCGAAGTCGGTTAAAAAGAACAACAGGGGTTATCTAAGACCATCTGATTGTTACTATAAATATAAACAAGATTACTTCGCGTCAGGAAACTCGTCAGTTTGTCTAATGGCCTTGTTTGCCTCGAAAGGTATTATCGCCAAATATGTATTCGTACAGCGTAAGCCATGTGACATACTAGGTTTGATAATGTGATAAAAAAATCTTCATATTTTGTTTTTCGTCACCAAATATGACCAAGCAGTATCATAATGAGTTGAGCTACTACTTTTGTGAATTTATCTTAGACGACTTTTTTGATTCACAGATAAACTTGGTCATGGAAGTTTCTAGTTTTTTTTTAAGTGACAACAGGATATAGAATCGACAAAAACGATTAATAGGTCTGCAAACCCAGACAAAGATATACATTATGTATAAATGCATACGTGAACACCGAAACAATGACTAAGGCTAATCACCGCATTCATACACACGTCGAATTGACACCCTACTATTTAAAGGCAGATATTAAAAAGTAGACTCACGTATAGCCGGCTAGGATGTCCATGAGAGTGCTCTTGCCGGCCCCGGACTGTCCCATGATGACGGTCAGCTCGCCGGCGTTGAACGTGCCGCACACCTCGTTGAGGATCGTCTTGCGTCCTGGGACATACAGGAAAATGTGTCACCGTACTGAGGACGAACATTAAAATGCTATGGTTATTTTTACAATTGTTTTCCTTGCGGGGGTCTGTTAAAAATCTGAATAATAGTGCTTGCACCATCTATAACGTAGTGGATTGAGGGATAGATAATATGCTTGATTGTGTATCAGAATAATAAAGATAGTCGTATAATAACGGGTACAATGACAGTCTTATCGCTTAACAAATAATATAAAAAATCTGTCCATTACTGTTCTACTGCTGGGCACGAGCCTCTTCTCAGAATGGGAAGGGTTGAGGCCTTATCGCAATTAATACGTTTAGGGCCGGGTGCCTTCCAGAAGGGCACCTTGTAGTTGCATTCGCGATGCCGTGTGCCCTCGTGGAGGGCTCATTTTAAATGTAGGTTTTCCGTCATGAAAGAAGCAAACACCTATTTTACGACGTAGTAGCGTATTTTTCACGGTTTTTAATCTAATGCCAGGAAACCTCCCCGAGGGTTCACTCTTAGAGTAAACATAATGCCAAGGACCCTCCTGGAAGGTCCACTAGCAATATGTATGGCGGCATGGCGCTCTTTGAAAAGTGTGGTGGACTCGACAATGTTAAGTGATATTTTCAGACAACCTTTGTGTTGGTCAGGACTCAGTAAACTACTACTACATAGTCCCCAGTGTATAACTAATTGACTACGCATAAAAAACAAAGATGGTTTATTGAGTAGCATCTTATTTTATACGCTGTGCCTTTTTGTGGCTAGAAAATCTATTGTATACCCGTTACACCAAAATTTTTTCTCATAATAATGTATTCAATATTTTCAATAACTACGAATAGTATAGTAGGAAAGTGGGCATGAGGTCTATTTATTTAATCATGGAAATTGCGCGCTATTCAAACACTTTTGGAACGCCTACGTGCAAAGAGTTTCGTAGTAGTACTCCTACGATCTCCGCAGGAAGAAACAAATAAATCTTAAAAAAATATCTATATTAAATACACAATGGAAGTAGGATTAGAATTTAATTGATCATTTTCTAGACGTTCTGAGAAATCAAACGTATAAAATCAAGAAATTTTTATCAAAATATTAACCACGAAAGTGTTTAAATTAGAGCTTCATTTATCTGCAAGAACTAACCTATTACCTTTATTATCATAACTAAATATTTAGGTGGTATAAAGGGTATTCCTGATAAGTCATAAGTAAGAAACAATCAACATAACGACAATTATGTAATGATTTTAGACAAAATCAAAATATTATTAGACATTAGGAACTTGAAAGACGAGTAGTTGGGTGCTGGGCGTGCTCAGAGGCTAGCAAGTTATACTGAGCAAGTTGACTCGTGCAACCGACTTTCAAACTGTGGACGCACCCGCACTGCCGCGCTAACGAAGAATACAATTACTCGATTTTGGACGATTTTGAATTATATACCTAATAAACATATTATTTAGGTATACATATAATTCAAAATCGTCCAAAATCGAGTTATTGTATTCTTCGTTAGCGCGGCAGCGCAGCTACTCGACTATTGCAAGTTTAATGAACTAAGTGGGCACTTGCGTGCAATAACTTGCACAGTGAGACTTACTAGAGGATTTGGCGCATAAGGCGCTTCCCCCACCGAAAGTTGCGCCACTTCAGAAAAAAAGCATTATTTCTGTCAACACACAACATATTGAAATTTCGTACGTACAGCATTTTAGTCAAGTGTTGTAGAAATTTTCGAACACCTAATATCAACACTAGAGCTTCTGGATTCAAAGTGTTAGCGATAAGTACCAAAAACGGCCGTTTTTAGCATTAAAACCTCGAGCACGGTAATTATAGACACAATAGATAAGACAGTTAAGTGTCGTCCTGGGACGACGGGCGTTACGCAACCGGTTTACTTAAACTTCTAACCTAGGATATCAAGTGTTGTTTTTTGGTGTTCGAAATTTTCTACAACACTTAACTAAAATGTTGTACGTACGAAATTTCAATATGTTGTGTGTTGACAGAAATAATGCTTTTTTTCTGAAGTGGCGCCACTTTCGGTGGGGGCCTTAAGGTTGACTTTAAAAAGAACATACGCGAACATTATCTCTTCTCTTAGAATAATGTATACTGTCTCGAACGGAACGATGACTATCTAAAGATAAAGGAAGACGCTATTAACAATAAGGACGTTCACAATTGTTTTATTATCATATGCCTACGTATATTTTGATCGAATCCAGAATAGTCTGGATTTCAGTTTAGCAAAATGCAAATAGTAGATACGAATTTTGAAAGAGAATATAACACGGTTAAATTCTTACGCAAAAAATATTTAGGAAACAAATCTGCGGTGCGAGCACGAATCTTTTTATCGAGTCGATTCGAGAAATGTATCTATTCTAAACGTCAAATTTGACATAAGATATCGATAAAACGACAACTGCTGTCATTTTATCAAAATCTTATGTCGAATTTGACGTCTAGAATAGATAAATTTCTCGAATCGACTCGATAAAAGATCCGTGCTCGCACGGCAGCTTAAATTTAAATTGCACAAAGTCTTGCCTTTATTAATAAACAGTTCTCATTTGAGAGATTTCCTCAGAAAAGCTACCATAATTATAGTAAAATTCCGTATTTAACTTAACGCAACATCATGCTTGTATTTTCGGAAGGGTTGGGTAGAGGTGTATAGTACACCTTCATTTCACAGTTTTTAAGTCCCATGTAATGAGAGCGAGCCTTTTGTCATCAACCGGGTACAAATCCAGGAGGTCTACTCCCTAAGTCCGTCAACGAAGTTAGTCGCCCGTCCGAAAGTATCCCGAAACGTAGAAGTGAACATAACAGGTGTCAAGTTCAACTTTTCGGACGGGCAAAAACACATCGGCAGTAGGGACAACTGTCAAATCGTGTTGTCATTCATTCTTAGTTCGGGCCCCGAAATAATCATATGTCCGTAGGTGATAGGGAGTAGGAAACGCTCGTAACTAAGGCCGAAACCACGGACTTCGTGCTTAGGGAGTAGACCCTCAGACTCCGGGCTGCTACTGAAAAATGCCACATGGAAAAACCCAATAACACTTTGCCCGACCTGGGGATCGAGCCCAGGACCTCACGCTTTTCTTTCTTTCTTTCATTTATTTTTGTCTCTAGTGATTTCAAAGGGTTCTCTCAAATGAGAACTATTCATTAATATAAATAGGCCTTAGTGCAGGAGTACTTACATTAAAAGAACCACTCTTCAAGCAATTATAGGCTCATTATAAGTATGAATATCAGTATTCTCGACTCATATCTTCTACATAAGTGATAATTATTAGTAACAAATAAATGATAAATTAAAGTGTGTATTATCAAGGGTGACAGCATTGTCAACCGAATTCTTGAAAATAGAATGCAGTATAAACAAACGCTGTCGAAACTAGCAATGCAATAGGCGATTAGTACTAAAACTAATCGACTTAGTTGTTCAGTCCAGTCGATAAAAGTCGATAACAATTGATGTTAGTCGATTGTTATCGACTAAAGGCGTGCAGCAGGCGACAATCACTGATACGGTTACCGTATCAACTTTAACTACTAATTTGTATTGAATTGTGGCGCAGCGCACGTATTACTATACTCGTACTACTAAATAAGTAATTAATAAAAGGTGGTGCGTGCGCTGCCGCTGCGCCACAATTCAATAGTTAAAAGTCTGTGCGCCACTACTTAGAAGTACAACTGCAGTTATTATGCGATTGCCGCTAATAGATTATTTAATTGTCCTCTACTGTCTCAATGTACATGTAGTAGTTCATCGATTGTTATTCGAATAATAATTATGGTGAGGAACTACTAAATCGACAATCGAATGCGCAACAGTACAATTTTCGATTCAGTCGATTGTTTTTATTGCAACAATCGCCCATCGCTAGTCGAAACAGACATTATTTTGCGTTTTTGTATAAGTTTAAAGCGTTCCCTATACTAAACGCGGGAATAGAGCGGGCCCGTCGCGTCGACGGCGCGGCGGCGGCACGCCCCGCTATCGCCCCGCGAATGCCAATGTTATGATTGCACAAACTTGGAAACTGATGGAATTGAATGAGTTGCGCAACTGGTATAAACAATGTTTTATACAATTAACAATGCAGTTTTTACGATGGGGATTCAGGCCATTTGTCATTATTAAAGATGTAAATTATTATTTTAATGCAGGTTTTCAAAAGAGTTTCGTTATATGATTGCAAAGGACAACGTTATTAATTTTGTGCACAATTATTTAGTATTTGCAGACAATTCTTGGTTAAAATTCTTAAAAAACTTGGCATAATGTAAAATTAATGTTTAAAATCATTACATATGTTGATGTAATTTTTTAGGTAGATGATGGTTAGGTCCATTAAGACTTGATTATTGCAGATATTCAGGACAATGAAGACTAATTTGAGCCTGATAATTACACGGTGAAGTATTTTTTTTACTTTTGGTTTTAGGTGAATTTTTTTTTACTTATGCATTCAATGTTTTGGGAATGCATTAAGAATAATGTAAAATAAATAAATAATTTTCTCATTGTAAGTAGTATTTCCCATCTTAGGTCTGTTTTATTTACTGTTAAACATGAAATGACGGAAATTTTACTTTAGCTGCGTTTTATTTATCATTGCGAACTGTTCATAACGAAGTGTTAGTTGCCGAGTAAACCTAAAAGGAAGATAACATGTACAGAAACAGACATATATAGCAACACGGATACGGAAACGTAACTTCAAGCTGCGGAAGGTATTCTACCGGTTTGAGAAGTATGCGAAACGCCATTAAATTGTATGCTGTTTATACATAGATAAATTATGCGTTTTTACGCAAATTTATTTTAAACCAGCTCTAAGGCTTTTCCACCAGAGATTTGTGTTACGGATGGTTGTCGAATCCACCAATAGGATTGCTTGATTTTTAAACATGTGTCGAGGCTGGTTTGAAACATCCGTAGCACACATCTCTGGTGGAAGAGCAGCCTAAAGCGCTAAAACCGCTAGCGCAGTGTTTCCCAGAGTATAAGTATTAGATAGACTTGGGTAGGAAATGCGTGAAATCACTCTTAGGAAGCGCTTCTCGGACAGGACATGAAACATATCACATATCGCGAGAGTTTCAACCATGTCTCATGTCATGCAGCATTTCGTTCGGGGACATGGTTCGGATATGTTCGGTTAACATTGCGAGCGCTATATGTCGGCCGTTTTCAACCATGTCTCATGTCATGCAGCATTTCGTTCGGGGACATGGTTCGGACGGATATGAGACATGGTTTAGTGAAATGTATTTTCTTTGAGTGTCATGAGATACAGCACGCGAAACATAATATTTCGCTCGAGGCATGTTATGGGATATGAGACATGGTTTAGTGATATGTATTTTCTTTGAGTGTCATGGCTTCATGAGATACAGCACGCGAAATACAATATTTCGCTCGGGACATGTTATGGGATATGAGACATGGTTTAGTGAAATGTATCTTCTTCGAGTGATATGAGATATGATTCATTTCACTTCAGTGACATGTTTTGCGGAACTCTAGTATTAGAATAAGTATTACCCAGTTTATTCCTCGCCGACGAGGTCACGATCCACCGAGCTCTCCCGTCTTAGAGCCGGTCGTCTCTTCAGACTCCGCAATCACACTGATAATTCAGCCCTGGCCCTCATCAAGTTGTCTCCCCCCCTAAGCCCCCGCCAGCAACGCCCTAAGCTGAGGTCCGAGTCCCACTAGGGGTCGCCCTTAGTGCTGTTGTTGCAGGTAGTCATGATGTTAGTGTAGAACAAGTAGTTAGCTTAGGTTAAGTATTTTACTTCCCCCCTGGCTTCAGGTCTCGCCAGTAACTGCCCGGTTACGTAGAAACGGTCCCATAGGACCACCTACAGCTATAAAAAAAAACCAGTATACACTCACTGGTGTGTCGCGAGTGGATATTGGGTGGGCCTTGAACCTGATAGGACGACAATCGCAACACGTCAGCCGGGCCTTGTCTGCTTCTTGGGTTCCGAACTTTGATTTGTTTGTAGATGGGTAGTTGTCCAGACAGCTTTGGGAACCATAGCACTAGCAAGATTTACTGCGCAAGTTGACTTGTGCGACCGACTTTCAAAAATTGACTTCTGCAAGTTTTACGAACTAAGCGAGCATCAGCATCTGCCTACCCTTTTCCCAACTATGTTGGGGTCGGCTTCCAGTCGAACCGGATGCAGCTGAATATCAGTATTTTACATAGAGCGACTGCCTATCAGACCTCCACAACCCAGTAACTGGGTAATACGATACTCTTGGTAAGACTGGTTGTCAGACTTTCTGGCTTCTGACCAACAGTAACGACTGTCAAAGATCTACAAATGACAGCCGGGACCAACGGCTTTACGTGCTTTCCGAGGTACGGAGGAAACTCGCTATGGTAAATGGTCACCCATCCACAGACCAACCTCGGCAAGCGTGGCTTAACCCGGAAGATCGGTCTATGCGGCTGTAATTATTTAGCCACGAGCTCCTCTAACTCTAACTCTAACGAACTAAGCGAGCAATAGCGTGCAATAACTTTAGTGGTCAAGGACGCTCGCTTTTGACCACTATCTTACCTACGCCTTACCTCAAGAATCTCAGTATTAGTAATGTAATTCGCCTCGTCAGAGGGTTGCCTGGTAATCTGTAACACAGGTTTTACCTATCTCAGACACCATAGCTTGCTAGTAGATTTGGCTAACATGGATCTCTAGAGCAGAGATTCCCAATTTTATTTGGCCATGGAACCCAATTGATCGTATTTTTTTGGCGGAACCTTAGCTGGCTATTTTGATAACTAGAGTGTATAACTTGTAGTTTGAACATATTCATGTTAGACTCGAAGAAAGAACAAATTATAAATGAAAAATAAATCATTACAAGTATTGCAAAACATTTATTGTAACAAAGAAATAGGGGAGAATCGGTTATATCGTACCAGTTTTGAGTTAGTTTCGGATATTTAGTTAGTAAAGAGACTTCTGAATATAAGTGCATATGCAAATCAAAGTTTAGTATCTTGGCTATCTTAAACAGAGAAATCAGTTTGATAGGATTTAATTTACATACCCAGATTATACTTTTCCCGAAGGTCTGCCATTGGTACGATTTAGCCGACAAGTTGCTTAAATTGTACCACAGGTATTTAAATTGTACCACAAGTATTTTAATCGTACCAGTGATTAAAAACAAGCAAACTTTTAATTAAATTATTTATTTTTGGCCTGATTGCACAAGTACAAATAGTAACAATATAATCAATATACCTTTAGCAAACATTAATAATAATATGAGATAAGAAAAATAATAATAAATTCAGTATTAAAGATTATAGCATTAATTGAGACAGCATGTCTCATGCAACCAACATTCAAGGATGTGTGAAGCTAATTTATCTTCTATAACTTTAGAAAACACAGCTACGGTCTTCCTTTATGAATAGTGCCATCGAACGCAATCTTGTTTCTTTTCCTAACATGCCGCAGAATTGTTGATCGAATTTATAGGTCTCTGAGATTTTGTTTAAACTTAATTCTGTTTTTTTCGTAAGCCAAAATCGCTCTTTCCAAGTCTTCCTTACTCCACTGATAGTATTTATTTTTACCGTCCATGTCGGATGGCTGAAATAAAAAAAATACTGTAAAAAAAATACATTAATCAAATCGTGAACTTTTCGGATGCTTAAATCGTACCGGTACAATTAACCCAAGTGCAGCTGGTACGATTTAAAAAAGCACATAGCTTTTTCTTAAAATCAAGAAATAAAAATACCCTTAAAACTTAGCCACGTTACAAAAATGATCAATAAACTAGTATAGTTTCGTAGTGAAATACCATAGATTACGTAATTTTAGCTTACCTTGTTCACGAGTTATGCCCTTACAACACAACACAAAAATTTTGATCGAATTCCACTAAAAACTATTTTTTACACTCACACGTACAATTTCCAACAGACGCCATTACAAAATGGTGGACAGTTGGGGGTGCCACTAGGACATTGATTACTGTGGCCAGTGTAGAAAAATTAGATTATTTAGTGGGAAATCTAGAAGTGGTACGATTTAAATGGCAGTACGATATAGCCAACTCTCCCCTACAATGTAGGTAATTAATTAATATGAAGAAAGAATTTTTTTCACATGTTTTCTTTTAATTAGCACTAAAATTGGACTTTAGGTCTGATAAATTGAACGCGAAAATCTGGATCTGGATCTGTCATGCTCACATAAATGTCCTGCTGATGGTGGCGTTGTATATCCGGTCGTTGGGTTCCCTACAATATGGTTGAGCTAAGCGATGTGGATGTGCACGTCATACTCGTGAACGGGTGCTGTCTGTCGGGACTGGTCGGCTCTTAACTGCTACGGCAATCCTAGAAGGCATATATTTCTATTTGTTACTCTTATGTGAGTTTATTTGTTACGTTAACCTGCATTATTCACATTCTATGTCGCACACTACTGTAATGGAATTGTCATGAATAGTCATGATCTACTATTTTAAAAAGAGTACCTATTCATGGAGTTTCTTGCCGGCTCTTCTCCATAGAACCTACCTTTTGGAACCGTGCACCTAGTTTTGACGTTTTAAAAGTGCCTGTAATCTGGTCTATTTGAAATAAAAAACTTTGACTTTGACTTTGGAGCTGCATACAGCTGAAAAACCAGACTCTCACCATTAAGTCGTCACAAACGGAAGCAAAACCAGGGTAGCTTTCTCAATGATTGCAGGATAGGTATTCATCTTTAAGTTCAATCCAAAAGTCACTCAGATTAGACTCTTCTGACTTTAGTTTTTTCCACGAGCGTTTTATTTAACTCTCGGATAGACCGCGGAACCCCTGTGACCATTTGACAGAACCCCAGGGTTCCACGGATCACCTTTTAGGAATCGCTGCTCTAGAGCCTTATAGAATTTGTTTAATCCATTGTTACTTAATTTGTTACTTTGAAAGCATTCAAAGAAATGTTAAGTATCTTAAAGTTTACGTTAGCTGATTTTGATTCATCCATTTGTTGGATGTTGTTAATATGTATGAGTCATAAAAACGTGTTGTGAATTAAAAGATTGTATAGAGGTACTCTATGTAACATTGTATAAATTGTTACACGTGGATAAATGCTACTCCTACTGTGTAGTACTCGTCACTCAATTCTTGCACGTTATTCGCAATACTGGTATCCTATGTTAGTAATAGATTTGTTGTTAAATAGCCGAGAGGTTAACTTAATATTTAAGTTATCGATCTTATTTAATTTCCCTTTATCATCCGTTCTGCATTCTAATTCGATATGTAACGTTTTTTTTGGTATTTTTTTCTTAGATATTAGGCTAATTTAAGAAACTAATTTGAATATTTTTGTTTTCTACGCGGTAGTTATTTTTTAATAGATTTTTAAAGTTTTTCTAGTGATGACGTCACGCGATAGGAGTAAGAGTTCAATTCCTTTTCAGGGTATGATAGACAAAGAAACCAATTCTTTGTTTACGCCAAGTACAGAAAAAGTAAAAGTATAATGTACCTTAAATGACGTTATAAATACAAACAAACAACAACGACTATTCGTAACTATTTCGTGATACGTCATGAAATAGGAAGAGAGGTCAAATAGATGTCAAGTGAATTCATGCATTTTTGCTAAAATAAACACCATCTTATAATTTTAAGAGCTAAAAATTGCAAAATAAGGTTTACCAAACTAAAACCTCGAAACGGTTTTGGAATCAACATAGGTTAATTTTTACTTTACATACCGAATTGCGCAACAATCTCGTAATCGCTATGTCTTTGATTTTGACAGGCCAACAATTTCCATAGCAACATATGTATTAACAATCCGACTTCTCTACAACTATGTACCACGCAATGAATATTGTTGTATTGTCAAAATCAAAGCCGATTACGAGTGTTTTGCGCAATTAGGAAGCTGTTCTGCCTAGCCTTTTTCCAACTACGTTGAGGCTGGCTGCGATCGATGAGGCTGAAAACCAGTATTTTTCAAGGAGTGACTGTTATTAGATATTCGCAACCCATTTCTTTAAGCCTACTAAGGATCAATTTTCACAAATTGTATATTTTCAATAAAATCATTGGTGATCCTGTGCGAATACTCAAAAAGTGAACTAGTGGATTAGATGTGGGTGCCGTTATGGCAAATCAAGTAATGTGTCAGGAAGGTTAGCAGATTCTTTGCTGAAAACAACGAACTGGAAACACCATCATCAGTCGGTTTGCTTAGTACTGTCTTCATACATCCTAGCCTTTTCGCACCTATGTTGGGGTCGGCTTCCAGCCTAAACAGATGAGCCTGAACATTAGTACTTGCCTAGTATTGTGGGGGAATTTTAAAGCCCTGCCCTTGAAAGCTGTATTGGAGAATTAGGCTAAGCGTATGCTGAGACGCAGGTGACGCAGGTGCACGCAGCGCAGGGCAGAGCAGATTTTGTAATGCATCAACGTACTAAGAGCTGAGTACGCTGCGGCGCAGACGCGTGCGAAGCAAACATGCGTCTGTCCTGCCCTGCGCTTCGTTGTAGTGCCGGCACAGATTTCTGCGCGACGCGTGCATGTCGACACGTGTTTTTTTATCGCTAATTCGAATTTTATTGCAATGACACAACATTTAATTGAATTAGTGCGTTGTGAATCTTGTTTGTATGATAGATACTAATCACCCAGAATATTAAAAAAAAAAAACGTTCGTCAACTCGAACACGTCTATTTTTTGTAATAATTAAAACTCGAATTATCTTCGAGCTGCGTCGCAGCATGCGGTCGTGGCCTATGTCTGTCTCGCCTGCCCTGCCCTGCAAAATCTGTACTGTGCTGTGCTGCGTCACCTGCATCCTAGCATACGCTTAGCCTTAGGCCGGCCGCATGTTAGAAATTTCTGACGCGTGCTGTAAGCACTCCGCGCATACATTTTATGCTAGACCCTGCAAAATCAGACAGTCTGCGGGTCATAAAATGTATGCGCGACGACCTTTGCGCACGCGTCTATTATAATATGCAGCCGGGCTTATTATAACGACGATTATAAAATGAGATTGATTGAGACATGAATTTATGTGTAATTAATTACAGCATTAATCATAAAGTAAATATCACATTAAAGATCCATTTAAATAAAGTTAATAGACGTGATAGAATAATTGATGAATGATAGAATAATTGAAAATCAATAAGTAATTAACAGACAATATTGACTTATGCCCGGTTGCTATGGCTAAAAGCGGCTCGTTTTGCATATCAATAGTAGCATTTTTATTTCCAAACTGGGCATATACCTGTGAGCTATTTTTACTTGTGATAGCTACTAACGTATGGGAGGGTATACGATGTAAAGTTATGGGGCCTTTGCTTCATTATTTGAAAGATACAAGAATTTAAATATTAAACCAATAATGTTCGGTAAAGCATAGGGATCGGCCAACACTTACAGTGGTGGACACATAATTAGAAACACCAAGTGTGACTTTTATTTTTAGTACAAATTAACTCGATAATTAATGTTTTACGTATCATAGAGGGCTTATACCTATTTATCTAAAACGTATCCACATCATGAAGTATTACTATGTCAGTTTTGGAAATATCATACAGCCGTTTATGTAAAAACTTGTATACTTTATAAAATAAAATGAAGCAGCACAACGTACTAAGGTGGACAACTAATTAGAAATAGAAAAAAAACATTAGCATAAATATGAACAAAGGTAACGAAACAATAAATAATGAAGTTAAATGGTAAAAACGTTTTATAATAAACAATTAATGTTTGGTTGGGAAGCCTTGGCTGTCGATTACAACTCTACAACGACGTGGCATGGAGTCTATCAATGTTTCATACATTTCCAGGGATTTTTTATCCAAGCTTCTACAAATGCGTCTTAAAGTTGTTGTAGTATGATACTAGTAGTAGTACGATATTAGTGATATGTTTATTAAACAATGTTTTCTTTACAATGTACCACAAACTTAGATTTGATTCAAATCTGGACTATTTGCAGACCACTCTAACATCGACACTATTAGTCTCTCAGAAATGCTTGAACGTTGTTTGGATTATTGTAGTGTCGGTGTTAGAGTGGTCTGCAAATAGTCCAGATTTGAATCAAATCTAAGTACATATCACTAATATCGTACTACTACTAGTATCATACTACAACAACTTTAAGACGCATTTGTAGAAGCTTGGAGAAAAATTCCCTGGAAATGTATGAAACATTGATAGATTCAATGCCACGTCGTTGTAGAGCTGTAATCGACAGCCGAGGCTTCCCAACCAAACATTAATTGTTTATTATAAGAGGTTTTTACCATTTAACTTCATTATTTATTGTTTCGTTACCTCTGTTCATATTTATGCTACTGTTTTTTTTCTGTTTCTAATTAGTTGTCCACCTTAGTACATTGTGCTGCTTCATTTTATTTCATAAAGTATACCAGTTTTTACATAAACTGTTGTATGATATTTCCAAAACTGACATAGTAATACTTCATGATGTGGATACATTATAGATAAATAGGTATAAGCCACAGAACTTATAATAAGAGGCATAGAAATGTTACTCAAGCTGAAAGCGCGAGGCGCCTATATGGCTGAAAAGCCAGATATTTGATTTACCGGGCTCAGTCTGAAACGAACCGCCATCATGACAACTGTTCAATAAAATGGGTTATTGTAGCGTATCCAACTGTGGAAATTGTTCAGAAAGAGGTGACTGTGCTTCTAAAAGGATTACATTTCACAGGTGAACACCGTAATTTAGAAAATAACATAATAATAACAAAAACAACAATTTCGCGGACAAATTTAAAAACAGCACCGAATGTTGTTATTACCAAGTGATTCGATATACATTGCTTGTTTAAGTTCGGAACACAATGTAAGCCACGATTGAGATGCCGCAATGGATTAAAACAATAAACGATATTTTCTCACCCACAACTGTGCCATAGTACGGCCGCCGTTGGCAGACGCGAGTTAGTGCTGTGATGTCAGTGTTTCCCAGTTATCGATATATCCACAGTAGTCAACAAATTATGCTTTGTTAAAATTCCAGTGATAATTTTGTTTTATTTTCTTATTCCGTTTTTGGCATGACATGAAATGTCATGTCATCATTTATTTTAATTCAAATCTAAAGTCAACAAGTCTTTTTAGTATTCTATTCTTTATGTCCGTGTGGTACCGGGCGTAAAGAATAGCACTACCCAATCTGTTCCCGTAGGTGTCGTAAAAGGCGACTAAGGGATTCACTAGAGGATGGGCAGCAGCGTTCTCAATACTTAACAATACTTTAACAACCATACTGCGATCGCCAACTCGCCTGCCAAGCGTGGCGATTATTGCAACCCAACCCCCCCCCCCCCCCCAACATTGTTTGGGAGAGGCCTATGTCCAGCAGTGGACGTCATTCGGCTGAACGATGATAATGATGCCCAAACGGGAAGAAACTTCGAAAAATTTAAAAATTAGGTGTCAGCTAAAGCGTATCATTTCGTAGGTATCAACATTTTTAAAGAAATTGATTTGCACCAATTTGACTAAGTGCCCATGGACAATCATGTAATTCTATTAACAAAATGTGTAATGGAATGGTATACAACGTGTTACAAAAATACCCCTAAAGCCCAAAGGGGATTAAAAAGTCCATTGTAAAGAGTCTATTGGCAATTTTTAAAATAAAAGGAAGACCCAGAAAAAAAATTTGGACAAATCATAAAATAAAATCGTCATTGAATAGCTATCCTGAAAACATAAAAGTAAAGAGTAGACTACCCAGAAACTCCAGAAAGTCATTTACATTCTAAAAAAAAAACACAAAATAAATTAACGCACAGTACAAGACAATGCACACAGTACAGTTTAATTGATACTTATAATACTGATTTTCGTAAAAGACATCTAACACACTCTACAGATACACATACACACATCTTACATCATTTCTTCAACACACGCAATTCCATAGACACAGCCAAACATGTCACATTCTAATACTATTGGACTATCACGTAAGTCGTCACTAATTATATGTATCAACCTTCTTCTGAATTTACAAGGATTTATTTTATTTGGTGTGGATTCCACACCAAATAAAATAAATCCTTGTAAATTAGAAATCCCCTAGCGACTGCATCTGCAAATTGTAACAATCGATAACATTTTATCTTGCGTCAAGTACTAGCGTAAATGTAAAATAATTGTATATGTGTGAGTATAATATGCGGTACGTGTTTATTCAACGCTCTTTCTTAGTCTTAAGGTTCATATTTGTTAGTAGTAAATGTATAAGTAATTGTGTGCGTAATTGCGTAGGTATGGTTCTAGTTTTTTCTATGCATGAGTTAGAGTGAAAAAAGCGGCGACATCGGTTCCGGAAGGAAAAACAATTGATACCATTTCTATTCTCATATTATAAGTTCTGTGGTATAAGCCCTCTATGATACGTAAAACATTAATTATCAAGTTAATTTGTACTAAAAATAAAAGTCACACTTGGTGTTTCTAATTATATGGCCACCACTGTATATACCTACTAGGTATTTAAAAACGATCTACTCCTAGTAATTATAATCCATTATAGCAATAGTGTGGCTCCTACATCTTTTGAACGATTTCTTCAAGAAGAGTTTCAGCTCATCTGGATTGACCGTTAGTGCGATTACGCACTGCATCCGATCCGAATCCGTGAAAATACGGATATAAAAAACTCGGACCGAATTCGGATATTGCTTTACGCACTGCATCCGATTCGAATCCGTGAAAATACCGATCTAGAGTAAAAATCTCGGACCGAATTCGGATGTTGCTTACGCACTATTCCAATCTCTGATTCAATTTCGAACAATTCAGGGGCCATCTTTGGCATATTCGTTTGGCGTCTGATTTGAATCCGAGGTAATGCGAAAGCGTTCATACAAACAGTACTACGGCTACTTCGGTCCGTTAATTGTTCTTCCGAATTCGAAACTCACGGATGATGGATAGAAATCGGATGACGGATGTAGTGCGTAAACTACCATACAAGTAGTTCTATGGCTACTTCGGAACGTATTTTCACGGATTCGGATCGGATGCAGTGCGTAACCGCTGTTAAGGTTCATAAAAGCATAATATTGTATTGAATCCCTGCTGGAAGGAAACATGTTGCTTATTTTTAGATTCCTTGCTTCAATGGGTCTTATTTGTTTATTGTTACATGAAATAGAGTTACGTAATATAGTATTCAGTTCTTGGCGAGAACCTACACGAAGTAATAACTATATATTTCTCAATAATCAATATCCCATGAAAAAATTAAATCGATTTCCATGTATGAGATATCATTTTAATCTTTCTTATCAACGGGACATAGGCGGACCCTTTTCCATAGGTAGGTTTCAGTTTTGAGTCATACAGTGTTATTGATGCTTATCTTTTGAACGTATAAAAGCTGATTCAATGCCGTTCCCACGGGTTAGATATGAAATTAATCATCTCTAGCTGAATATTTGTGTAGTAACTTTTTTGCATTTAACAAACTCTTGCTACACCAGGTTCTTCTCCACTTTCTATTGGTGTTTAGTCTATGAATATAACAGTGACAATATCCAGAAAATAATCAGTTGCCTAGTGTAGTACCTACTTTTCCATCTGTAGGTAAAATTGAGTTCATTACTGACTTGTACTTTCTTAGTTACTTTAAGACGCCACTGACATACGGTGAAGGAAAACATCGTGAGGAAAACTGGACTTATAATGGTCTCAAATCGCGAACCCGCAGTGAGCAAGCGTGGTGATCAATGCTCGTTCCTTGACTGTATGAGGAGAGGCCTATACCCAGCAGTGGGACAGTTAGAGGGTAATATTTATTTATTTTTACTGACTTGTACTGCACGTGGTCGTGGAAGCTGGAATTTTCTGTCACGCAGACAGAAACTGACTGTATCTAACAGTTTTAACAATGCTGAAAGTTATGATATATGTTACTACAGTGGTTTTAAGGCCACAGCTCATTAGAGCCACCCGGCATCCGATCCGCATCGCCTCGCCTCGTGCGGTTAGTATTTTTATATGAACTTTTATGGATGTGCGCACACTACATCAATTCCGTAGCGTCACCGGATCGCCTCGGGCGTATGCCGTCCACGCGCGGACGATGAGTTGACCACTCGGTGACAACTCGTTGCGTTGCTGCGCATTGCCAACGCACAAGTCCCGAGTGAACAGCGCGCTGCCATCGAGTGGACTCCTCCGACGACTCATCTGGTTGACCACGTGACGTTTACTGGTGATAACGCAGCGTCCATCCGTGAACCACCTGCTGACAACGAGTGGAAGCCGTGCGACGAGGCGATGCGGGTCGGGTGCCGGGTGGCTCTAATGAGCTGTGACCTTTAAATTTTTATTCTTCGACTAGGTCGTGTTTAACCTAAGTCGCACCTGATGGTAACCGCAGACAGGGTCTAAGATGGAGTACACAAGTCTATAAGTAACAGCGATAAAGAGGGTTTCTCTTATACCCCTCTGGCTCTCACATACAAACGAAGGAAATGACATTGTTTAGAGCAGAACTTTAATGTGAGGTGGTAGGCTAGCCAGGCGATCCGTATAGGTCCTATCACCAAGTAATTACATCATACCTACCTTTATTGTATACTATATTTCATTATGCATTTTACAGTTGTTATCCTACTAAACGTATCGGTACTTTTAAGACAATGGACAATTCAAGTGCAATGAGTGCATCCGTTGGAGTACAGAACAATACTTAATACATCTTTAGCAGAAACTAATGATTATACTCGTTGTTGTCTCGTCCTCTATGATGATAGAAAACAAGTGTAGTCCCGGTTCTCTAGTCACTAACGTCACATAAAACTATCATCATATTCGGACGAGACAACAACTTCGTATAATTACAGTCGAACTTCACTTACAGGTAAGTTCGTTTGACTATTTAATAGGTAATGAAAGCATTTTGTCCATGCATTTAATGAACATTAAATGCATGGACAAAATTCCGTGCTTCGGAGACCACGTTAAACCTGGATGTCATACAAATACCAAAACCTATGTCTACACCAGTGCGCTTTCATGTTCATCTTGCGTCTTCGTCTGAAGCATGCGTGAAGCGCCATACCGCATGCTAATCCGTCTATTGTATGTCGACTGACGACTGACCGAGGCGCACCGGTGTAGACGATAAGCTGCATGTGTCTTAAGGCAATCAATATTGCATGCGCTTAACGCAAGAGGAATTGAAAGTTGAAAGCGCAAGATGAACATGAAAGCACACTTTTTTAGACATACTATATGACAGTCGTTACGGGTAGTAACATAAAAGTCTGACAACCGGTCTAACCTTAAGATATCGGCATTGACTAGTACCTAATTGGGTTGCGGAGGTCTGATCGCAATCACTCCGTGTAAAACACTAGTATTCAGCCGCATCTAGTAACAATAGAAGTTTACCCCAACAGAGTTGGGAAAATGCTAAGTAGATAGAGAGATAATCAGGGGCGGATTTGATACGAGCGACGACTGCCCTAGGCCTATGAAATATTGCCGCCCCCTACTCGCTGTAAATCACGAAAAATTAAATGTAATTTTTTTGCAAGATCCTTCGGACTCTTTTTTAAATGTTTAGTCGAGATTTTACATTTGAGTTGGCGGATAGGTTCAAAGAAGGCGCGAATACTAAAAAAAAAACCCACCAAATTTTGCCACCCTAGGCCCGGGCCCACCTGACCTATAGGGAAATCCGCCCCTGGAGATAATGATGATGAATTTATAAAATGAGAAAAATATCACGTTTCAATGAAGTTCCATAAATATACGTAGAATAACCTCGGTCATGTCTCCTTACTAAATTACATTAATTTACATATTGTTGAATTATTTATAAGTTTTCATTATCAACTTGACGTCTATGTGTGTGAATTAATTAGTATCAGTGTAGACTGGTTTTGTTTGAAAATTATTTTGTAGGGATATGATGCTAGTATGTTAATTTATGATATTATCGCCTAGTAACTATTAAGTAAAAAATAATTTGTTTGTTTATTCATTTAGGCAAATTAGCTAGCTAAAAAATAGGCGTGGGTAAGGCTTAAATAAGTTATCTAGTAAATAAACAATTAGAGGAAGAATCAAATTATCATAAAACCTCTTCATGATGAACTCTATGACAAAATATGGCGACGTACTTATATTATTTCTTATCAAAGAAATCATCAAAAAAATCAATATTAAAATATAAATTAAAAGTTAATCAATATTAACTATCTAGTTACAAAACTGTTTACTGTAAATTCTAATAAATTTTCGAGTAAATAATAATTGTTTAACTAGAGAATTAATGTTGTTCGTACCAGACTAAGGCTTGGGTTTACCACCATTAATCCTCTGTTTAAACAACTGTTAATTTAAAATTCTACTATATTGCTTTCACGGTAACTTGATTAATTTGGCAGATGTCAGTTCATGACATGAAAATAAATTGTAATGGCGCTTGTGTATGACAATTTAATTCAACAAGTATTAAATCAATTTAAAATATTAATAAAGCGTTACCCAAAAGGTTGTTTTAAAATCAGAAACATAGAAACAATATAGTTATATGTGTTTAACGCCATAATTATTTATTACATAAATGATTTTGAAAAAACCCCGACGCGTTTTCAAACTTGCGTCAGATGGTACCAGTTGCCAGAGACGTGCGTATCGATAAAATAATTTCGATAAATTTATAATAACAGAATGAATATTTTGACTATCGTAATAATTATTATAGACGATAGGCTCAGTTGATTAAATAATTAAAATAAGGCTCATTATAGCCCAGTTGCCTTGCAAAAGGTCGGTCAGTCCTAAATTTTGGATACGTGTTATGGATATGTGTTCTTATAAAAATTACAAATTTTGTACCTTGAGTGACCTCGGCGCGCTCTGCCATCTTGGGTTAAAGAACCCAAAAATGAGTTTTTATTAAATAACTCCTTATGGGTTTTATGCCAAAAATCATTCACATCATATTGTAGAAAATTAAATTCTTATTTTTCATTCCCGACTCAAAATCAGAGGTATTTTATAGGTTTGAAGCCCATGTCTGTCTTTCTGTTTGGCTGTCTATTTCTCTCTCTGTCTGTGTGTCTGTTTGTGGGCTTTTCATAAAAACATCTAACATAACACATCCAAAATTCAGGACCGACGAACCTTTCGCAAGATAAACCTCTTTTTCGCGACCCGGCTACTGGGCTTATTATTGGTGATAAATAAACATTTATGTTCACTCATCCCATACCTGCTGGATTCATTATCACATCAGCACGTAATCGTCTATTGTTGAAGATATGCATGCTAATTGACTTAATCCTAATTACTTAAATCACAAGTATTTGAAATGTACATAAAATCACATTACAATAATTTGTCAAATTCTCGCTGAAATTTTACAAATTTTATCGATAGTTGAATCGACTACAGTCACATGTCTAGCAACTCCTATTGACATGTGTCATTTTAATCTTCTTATCGTGAAAACAATATAAGTATTTTTTTTGAGTAAACAGTCTTCAACTCATAGTTAAATATTTTTTATTTCAAGTAGACCAGATTACTGGTGCTTTTAAAAGGTACTAGGTGCTCGGTTCCAAATACATAGTAGGTCCTATGGACAAGAGCCGGCAAGAAACTCCATGGACTAAGAATTAATGTTAGTGGACTAAGAACATTGAACGACAAATAATATGCAACGACTGAAAAAAATGGTCAAGCCACTCAGCCTGTCGTAGTTTCGAAGTCTAATAAGTGATTTGGGAAAACTAGTAATAAAACTTCCAGTCATTTACAATATTGTTTGTCATTTATGTAAATCTTTTAACATGTTAGCTGATTCATCCATCTACGTTTCGGTGACCTATGATTCGGTGGCCCAGACTCTTATCACAAGTGTTACGATATCTATATGATCTGATTACTATCAATGACACATCGGTACAAAAATATAATTCTGTTACTCATACTGGAAAAATTATATTTTTATTTATTTATTTATAAACAAACAACCAACTACTATTTTTACTACTAATATTGCCAGTTATATGTCAATCATTTGTAAACAGATGTCTTAGAAAGTTTATTGCAGGCAAATCAGTAATTAAAGTTACAATTATTTTTTAGTTAGTTACATTGCATTTTGCGGGATCGATAATCCATAAAAATGTGCAATTTTCACATACAACGTGGCAATGCTGCCAGTCTTCTGAGCACGTTACCAGTCGACAACGATGCGGAGGAATATTTTGATGCCCTATTTTGTTTATAGTTTTATTAGGATATATTTTTCTTAATTTATATACAAGGACATAAATAATGCACAACCTCTTAGTGGGTCACTACTCATCATAATGAACAACTTTTACTATGGGACCAAAAATGAAATCGCAAAAAAAAAAACAGCTGTTCCCCATTAATGTAGGGAATAGCTGATTTTTTTCACGATTTCAGATTTGTTCCCTTAGTAAAAGTTGTTCATAATGATGAGTACATTGACCCCTTAAGAGGTTGTGCCCTTATTTATGTTACACCTTGTAAGTATATTTGTATTTGTAATTATGTAAATATTGTTAGTTAATATAGAAAAGTAATAAAATACGTGAACTTTATGATTAAAAAAGGACTCTAACGGCTTTAATTTAAGACTTTTTAAACATTCACTCAATTTTGACAAGACTACAGACTAGATACAAGAAATAATAATAAAGGGTAATGACCTCATTGTTAGCGACTTAGCTTCTCGTGTAGCTAAAATTAAATACACACAGTAGCCAATCAATTTCGCGCGGGCGGAGTTGCGGGGTTTATAGCTAAATTTTCCATTAAAATACTGGTTAGACGATAAACTGTATTTTTTATTTTACTGGGCTATTAAGTGTCTCACTGCTGAGCAAAGCCCTCCCCTTTTGCCTTCTAAACATATCTGTTTTGTGCTGTTTCTGACCATGACAGACGATAAACTGATAATAGTTAATAATTATTAGGCAACGATCGCATATCTATGAGGGAAAGTCGAAGGTAATCGCCCTAAAGGCAAACGTACCTATGTTGATGTTAATCAATATCAGTGTATACGTTGCGTAATTTGTCATGAGTCCATCACATGTGTTGTTTATCGTGTATAGTCACGTGTAATATGTATACATATTAAGTCGCCCGGGAGTAGGGTAACCATTTCGAAATTTGAAAAGTCCGGACAAAAAGCTAGATATTTGCCAAAAAGTCCGGACATTTCAAAAAAAGTCTGGACATTTCAAAAAAAAGTCCAGACATTTTAGTCACAAAATGAAAGAATTGATTGTTTTAAATTGAGATGAAACTGATTAACTCTTTGTATGTAGTTTAATAAAGATTGAAGACTGATTTAATACTCGTTTTATTTTTAAGTAATTTAATGCGAAAATTAAACATTAATTTAATTTTTTTCCATTTAAGCCATAAATCCGGACAAATTAAAAAGCCGAACAAAGTCCGGATGAAAGGCTGAAAGTCCGGACATGTCCGGATAAATCCGGACGGATGGTAACCCTACCCGGGAGTGAAAAGCTGGGGAATGGATTTCGAATACAAACATAGTGACTTGTTGGCATATGCACACACATTGAAGACAGATGTTGAAGATGTTGAAGGGGCGTGCCATGTTATCGCAGTTGATCAATACTTTTATTACAATTGTTATATACCCAATAAAGGCTTAATTTCAGTGCTTACAACAAATTTGACGTGGAGCGGCTCTCTTATGTAGTACCAATAGAGACGACGTGATAAAATAAAAATGACCATAATTGTATTCCCGAGTTTTGAGATATCGAACTTAAAACCGAATTTATTTTAGAGAAATACATTGTAATTCAGAAGGAGAGGATATGGATATGGAGAGGAAGAGGGAGGCTAAAGAAAAGATGGATGGATTGTGTGAAGAATGATATGAAAGAGAAGGGAGTCAGTGATATCATGACGGGTGACAGGACGGAATGGAAGAAGAAAACGTATTGCGCCGACCCCAAGTAACATGGGATAAGGGCAGGAAGAAGAAGAAGACATTGTAATTCAGAAATATTCGAAATTAATTATAATTAATAAAATTCGTATTTTTTTTCTACAAAATATATTTCTAATCATTTCATAATTCTAATAGATACTTTAGAATTTAACCGAGTTTGAATTTTGCTATGTGTATACACATTACACGTGACTGTACAACGTTTTTAGCTTCTTTGTTATTTTTAGACAATTTGGCTTGTATGACGAAGCAATTGACCGAGTAATATGTTAACGGGATTCATAGTACCTAGTCTGTAGTGCCTAGTTCATGATAAAAGAAGTAGTTTTATATCAAGAGGATATTAGCAGCATCCTTCTATGCGATGCGATATCATACTGTTACTACTAATCCGATGGCTCAACGTGACCTTGAACAGAGTCATGGTAATAATATTGTTTATTGAACTAGTTTATTTGGTGTCTTACATTTAAAAGTAGACGCCTAGCAACAGGCTAATTTTAATGATGATCTATCTAATTCAGACAACGTGGATCGCGTTTAGTAGGAGAGTCTTACTGTACAGCTGTTTAAATAATACCGGTAAAGATTATTTAAAGATACTTGGACATGCCGTATTTAAATAGCATTGTAGGCTCTATATTTTAAGCGTTAATAATGTTTGTCCTTTACAATAATTATTATCTATATCTAAATAGGACCCCTATTTAGATTCTAGGTCTACCTTTGTTTATGTAATAGGTTGGCAAACAAGCTGATGGCCCATTTGATGGTAAGTGTTAACCGCCATATACACCAACAATACGAGGGGGATTGCTGATGCGTTGCCAACCTTAGAGACAAAGTTGGAAACTCTCATGTGCCTGTTATTTCACCAGCACCTATACAAGACAAACCTTGCGGACTGTGCATCGCGTGGTCTGCAACCCAAGGGGCTTTATTACAAAAGATGGTTTAAACCAAGACTAAGGTAAACAGCGGTTTAAAATATACCCATCACATTCTTACGTCATATGACAAAAAGAGACGGGGCTATCTTAAAACCTAGGTTTTTCTTAGACCATCTTTTGTAATAAGGGGGAAGGAGTTGAGTGAGCATACATTGTGGTGGAAAGGACGGCAAAGGTTGTCAGAAACTACAGTACACACAGAGAGTAAACTGATTGAAGACACACACGAAGAGGAACGAATTCAATCTTTAACCGTTTCATCTAACGTTGCCGAAGAATTTGTTTGTATACCCTTAACACAGTAATGCTGCTTAGCGGCAGAAATACGTATGCAGGTAGCATTTCCTCGCACGAATTAATTACAAGGAGTATTAATTAACTGTTTACAAGGAGCTCTATTATTTTTTTAATTAGATTAGTTGTACCTATTTTAAATCTTTCATAGAAAATAAGTTTAAAAATGATATAAAATTACTAACTTATTGTTTTGGTACTCCCTTTAACCGCCCAAGTCGGATATATCCGACAAAAAAATATGTGTCCATTCCGCCCATGTCGGATGAATACGACAAAAAACCTGTGTTTGAAATGAATAAATTCATTTATTGACATAACATGTTTATAATAATCTTTTCATAGTCGTTATTATTTTGCCGATTTATGACCTGGGTGCTAGGGGCACGGCAACTGTTAAAAAACCAAGCGGTCAAAAGGTAAACAACAAGCAGAATAATGAGAATATTAATAAATAAATTAGGTAATTAACACTTATAAATCTAAGGGCATCTGGTATGGTTAGCAGATTAGTAATAATTATTGGAGATTCCTATTAAATACGATTACACGGTTTAATAATGATAACGCTACAAACTTTGATCTGCTGTCCTTCATTAGAATTAGTTTAATTAAGTGATAGTGGTGTCTGTTAACACTGAAAACTAGGTACTTATCAATTGTTCATTGTTTTCATAGGCCTGATAAAACTCCTAGTTGTTTTAGTAGGTATGGTGGTTTGTATTAAACTTTAGCGTTGCTTCAAAATCGTTTAGCATGTTTATGAATTTGATGCGATCAAATGTCGTAGTACAATAGGGCCGACGTATCTTGGCGAGTCTGAAGTTAGTTGTTTGGCTGCGCAATGAATCTTTAAGACACGAAATTGTCTACTGCGCAGCTAATCAGCTAACTTCAGACTCGCCAAGATACGTCGGCCGTAATATACCTACCGTCTGAATAAGACTGAACTTGTTAGTCTTACATGGTCCCGTGGGCTTATGTATTATATTGACTGTTCAACAATTAGGAACTTCAACACACTGTGAATTGTTCTGAATAAATGAAATGAATGAATGACTCATCATCATCTCCCTGCTCTTATCCCACTTTAAGTGGGGTCAGCACATGCATTCCTCTTCTATTCTCCTCTATCAGCCGTCATTTCAGTACTCACTTCTTTCTTACCCATATCATCTTTCACACAATCCATCCATCTATTCTTTGGCCTATCTCTACTTGTATATCCATCCACATTCATTTAACACTCTTCTGGTAACATGACTTTCTTCCCTCCGCATAACATGCCCATACCGCGCTAACCTATTACTCCTCAATTTTTCAACAATTAGGAACTACAGTTACTTAATTAAATAAGCACTAAAGTGAATGTTTTATGTAGTACTAGTATGCACATTTTCTTTTGTTGTTTTCAGCCCCCGACTCAGATTAGGAAGGTCATGTTTACAGTTGTCATGCTTGAGTTGTCTATGTAGGAGACTTACCAGTTACCATTCTTACTTTTGTTTTTTTTAATAACTATATTAATATTGTTGTTGCCAGTACATTACACAAAATTAAATTGGAGGTCTGAACTGATCATCATACCACAGAGGTCGTTCTAGCACTTAACGATATTTTTTCCTCACTTTTGTTTAATGTTTCTTTGTTTACTTAGTAACTAACGTTTGATATAAAAGATTTTGGTAGTTATTGACATAAAAATTTATATACATACATTTTAATCTGAGAAGTTGTTAACTGGTTTCATACACGGTAGTGTAAAAATATAATCATGAAGAGAAAGGGGACTAATATATCATCGCAATAGTAAAGAAAGATGTTGCACGCATATCATTGAACTATTATTAATGGATTATAATGAATGTTATTAATAATATCTGCCATATAAACCAAGTGGAGAATGGAGATATCATTATCTTACTTAACAACTGTTACTATTACAGAGTCGTGTAAACAAACTTCGTAATAGTGTGAAGGTTCGCTTACCTCCCGCCAAGATGCCATGTCGCACTGTGTAGTTGATGTCTTCAAAAGATATGTTGAGCGAGTCCTCTACCAGCGACGTAGAGTTAGTCTCCTGGGACTCCGAGTGTTCGCTGGCCATGTTCGCAAACTTTCACTCACACAAACAAAATAACTATAACACAACAAAACGCACTTTATCCATCGCGCGCTAATTTGAACAAAGAAACGCGTCCGATGTAAACAAAGAAGAATCGCGCGACAGTTGCGTGACGCCCTGACGCGCTGGCTTTGGAAGGCGAACTGCGTTGCGCACGCGCTGGCGCGGCTGGCCGCTCCTCCGACGACGATTATCGGTCGTTCTCCCTCACTCCCCACATGGCCGTCAGCTGGCGAACCACCAGTCGGCACTTCGGTAGCTGTTATCGCTGCAAGACAGATAGGCTGTTGTAAAAACTAGAGCCGCAACCATAGATAATATACTAGGCTAGCAGCAAGGGTAACGCAACGACGGTCAATACCGCCGCAAGACAGCGTCAGTTATTGTACCGTCCATAAACAACTGTTGTTGTACCGATTCAGATCATCGATAAATGATCACTAGTTATTATTGTATCCAAATCTATTGTCTCAGCAGACGTACTCAAGCTGTTTAACTGTAGGTATTTAATAAAACATGAACCAATCCAAAAGTGTCGCAATTATAAATACGATGAGACAGTGCTCATTATACGAGGACAAATTACACGATTTCTACTTGTTTCATTGAGTATTGAATGTTATTTGTTGATAACCAAACTATGCACAAATGATGTACAAAATCTACAGTTACTAGTGACATTATAATACGGCCGACGTATCTTGGCGAGACTGAAGTTAGCTGATTAGTTGCGCAGTAGACAATTTCGTTTCTAAAAGATTCATTACGCAGCCAAACAACTAACTTCAGACTCGCCAAGATACGTCGGCTGTATTGTACGCAATCGATGCACTGTACAAGGTTCACAAAATATGGAAAAGCGACGCCAGCGCTTTCCATTTCATCTAATCTATGCTGCAATGTTTATCTATTCTAATCACGCAAAAGATAACCTTTATACTAGGGCTACAACTAGGTTAATCAATAATAGGTTATTGATTTATCCTACATTTTACCTTTGGATACCAAAATTGATTTAAAATAACTTTTTAATTGATAAACTCTATCTAGGTAATTCCGTAAAACCGTTACACAAACACGAATGAGTTAGCAGTTAATTTTGACATTAAGCAGACATTAAAATACACATGATTAAATACATAGATAGATAAAAACCTTCATTCAGAGCAAAAAACGATACAAAAGCAAATAGCACTACAAAAAAAAATAATAAAAGAAAAAAAAACATCAGATAAATAACGAAAATAAAAATATTATTATAAAACTTCCCTTAACCCAAAAAAGCTTTCTTTCTTCAAATTATTTAAACGGTAAGAAAATTATACTCTTAAAAGTAGTGATTACGTTGCTTGATACAGTTTGGTGGTAACAGCACTAAAAATAACCGTTAAGGATCAAAGAATGACAAATGTACAAAATGTGTCAGTTTTTCAGTCATGGGCAGCTTAGCCCAGGTTCAACTCGCTTACTTCAAGTGACTCTACGTACTACAAGTTCAGCAAAAACTAATGACTATTCATCATTCGTTTCAAGCATTAATCGTAAATCAAAGATGATTTATCGACCTTTTCTTTATTTTCTATTGTTACTAGATGAAGACATGTAAAAGAAAATGGCGACATACCCATTATCCATATCAATTGTTTAGAGGTATGCATCATCATATAATAAATAACACACTTTCCCTTGCAGCAACTGCGTAGATATTTGCGTCGTTGCTTATCTTACGCGAGGCATTATATTAGTGACTAACAATACAATGTTTTCATGTATAATTTATATATAAATATTTTGTCCTACATTTTGTAAATAATCCCTATGTTTATTTAGAAGAGATAAAACTATTCTTTATGTTCTTTTGTTGAGTGTTTTTTTAATATGTTTTTCAATGAACTCGTAAAAGAAACAAAATAGGTAGTAAACACTTCTTGTTCTTCCGCTTTTCTTGTTTTCCTTATTAAGGTTTTTACTAGGTTCTAAAGATTGATCTAACATAGCTATTTTACAATTCCACAAAGTGTTTTTAATTCTACTACCTTAGCTATTTAGTTTTGGCGTTGACAGCTGGAAATTTATGTGCGAAAGTGTAAATAAATAAATAAATAAATAAAATATTGAAAACATAAAATTATAGAAGTATACGAGTACGTTAGAATGTTAGGCAGATATCGGTGGTAGCAGGCACTAATAACGATAAACAGTAGACGATGCAAATATACACTATCAAGAGTTAAATTAATTTATGTTCAATTCTTTACTGTAAAGTCAAACTCGAATTCTGCTTAAGTAATTAAGATATTGAAACGGCCAACGAATTAAGTAATCTAAAATGCAATTTTTTTTGAAAATAATTCATATTATTTTTGGAACATCCCATAATCATATCGTACTCACATTTGAGCTATTTTCAGGAAAGTATTTCGTGCTAAGACTACATAACAAGGAGGAAATATCAAATAACTATCAATGTTTTATAATAATGCTAACTGTGTATTTGAAATTGATGTCTGCACGCTTTATCTACTCGCCTGTATCCAAGCGTAATGTGTGTGTAATATAATTTTTTTATCGCAAAAAAAAGATACACATTTTTTTTAACTGGAACACGAGTATTGGTATAGATAATTTTGTCGTGAAAAATAAAATACGGTGCTTCATGTTTACGATTATAGATATAAAATGGTTTATGCATAATGTAAGTAATTAATACATAAATAAAATATAGGAAACCTGCTCTCGTACCTAGGTAGTGAGGTATTACTTGATATTTCATAAACATTTATGAGATAACATAACACATTAGATCTTGTATTATCTCCATATAATGCGGGCTACGAAAAGAGGAAGATTAAAGTTCGTTGATAAAATCAGAAATTATAATTGTGCCCGAAAAATGGCAATAAGCTGACCACCTACTAGCATAGTGCGTTTCACGAAAGAAGTCACAGATTTTTTATTATAAAAACACAATCTACCTATACAGCATGAATGGTTATTTGTTTTACATTTGAAAACAATGAACTATGCTCATCAATGGCGTAGCGTAGGGGGGGCGGCAAGTAGGTACGGCCCGCCCCGGGCGGCACTTTTACGGGGCGGCAAAATTTCACAATAAATAATAATAATATCTTGTAAGGTGCGTGCCTTTAACGGTTGGGTCATGCCGGTCTTGATGTACTCCTTCGGCATACTCAAGTGGACTCCAACTGAACTGGATGCCCTGGATAGGAGAGTCCGGACTCTACTGACCGCAAATCGGATGCATCACCCGCGATCATCAGTAATGAGGCTGTACATCCCGCGAAAGTGTGGGGGTCGAGGCTTACTAAATGCTAAGACCCTCCACAATCGTGAGGTATGCAGCCTCAGGGAATATTTCCTACATGCTGACGCGGGGATGCATCGAGATGTGGTCGCAGTAGATAAAGGACTCACCCCGCTCTCCTTGGCTAAAGAGAACTGGCGCAAGCCTGTGGTACTCAGTACAAATGACCGCAGGGAGGTATGGCAGAGCAAGGAGCTACACGGACGCTTCTACCGGGCCCTCCATGGCCCCGGTGTGGACTTCCTAGCGTCCGTGTTCTGGCTACGGTTCGGTGACCTATTTGGGGAAACCGAAGGTTTTGTCTGTGCAATTATGGATGAAGTCATCATGACGAATAACTACCGGAAGTATATTGTGAGGGACGGGACGGTTGACATTTGTCGGGCATGCCACTGTCCGGGCGAGTCCCTCAGGCATATTATTTCCGGTTGTTCTCGTCTTGCTAATGGCGAGTACTTGCATAGGCATAACCAAGTGGCCAGGATTATTCATCAGCAACTTGCTTTGAAATATAACCTTGTGGAATCGGAGGTACCGTACTACAAGTATGTGCCCGACCCAGTTCACGAAAAAGGTTATATCACGTTGTATTGGGATCGATCTATCATCACTGACAGGACTATTGTCGCCAATAAGCCTGATATAGTGGTGATAGATCGATCAGAACGCCGCACAATGATTGTTGATGTTACCATCCCGCATGATGAAAACCTCGTGAAAGCTGAGAAAGATAAACAAATCAAATACTTAGCACACGAGGTTGTCAGCATGTGGGATGTGGAGTCGGCAACCATTGTGCCGATAGTCGTAACGGCCAATGGCCTAATGGCCAAGAGCCTCGACCAACACCTCAAGAGGCTCTCGTTAGGTGGCTGGATCAAGGGCCTGATACAGAAAGCAGTCCTCTTCGATACGGCGTGTATTGTGAGGAGGTTTCTGTCTCTGGAACCCTAACCACCGGTAGCTTGGACCCTGCTCCCGATGCCGGTGGATCCCCTTTTTTTATATTTTTAAATGTATTTTTTTATAGATTTATATTTAAAAATGTAAAATTATGAATGTTGATGAATAAAGGCGATAATAATATCTTGTAAAATTCCGAATTTGCGATAAAATCACTTCATATTTTTGTCGCACCTACACTTTCTGTATCTCATATATTTTATTGGTAACCTGTTACGTATAATCTACTTCACTACAAAAATGTTTAAAATCAGGTAATCTAAGGTAGACAGAGTTATTGCTCTCTTACATAACTTTCATGATTTTACCACAAACAAATAAATTACGCCAACTCTACAAAATCTTTTAAATATATTCTTAGATTAACAAATTCTCGTACCAATGACAGGTGAAAGGTAGTATTATTGTTTCTAGCGTACAAACGATGAATCATGCATATGTGTAGGCGTTAACCGATATCACAACATAGGCAGTACTCTGAGATAGTAATGATAATGCACATTTAGCGTATTGGGCCAATAAACCTACTTATGACTCACGCAAGAGAAAACTTTGTACTTTGAACATTGCCTTTTAGAGTCTAATCAGAATAGAGGGCTTAATAACATCACATATGGTGAATCATATTTCATTTCATATTGGTAATCATAACTGCACGTGGACTGCACATCCTGTCAGCAGTTGTCACGAGTTGCACTGATTGGATTTTAACGGCCTTCAAGCTGCATAAGTGCTTTTCCAGCAGAGATGTGCTATGCAATGTTGCTATGGATGCGTTTGATATCGACCAATCATATTCATTGGTCCTCGGTCCTCATGGCATAGCACTGATATACTGATTCAACTAAGCTACGTTTTTTTTACGGAAGGATGCGTACTTTGGATGCGTGCTATGGATGGTCGCTAGTGGTGTAGCTATGTGCAGAGCAGTGTACCTATAGTAGGCGCGCGTTTGTCACCGAGCACATCTTACTCGCTCCGCTACATAGCTTAGCATCAGTGGAAACTCGCAGCACATCTCTGGTGGAAAGGCACCCTTAGGCAGTTGCATAGTTTGCAGTTGCGACTGGATGTGCAGTCCGTTTGCAGTTATGATTTTCCAAAAGTGACGTTATTCAGATAATCAGACAGACGCAATCCGAGGACAAATACCTTTCTTTTCTACTGTTCTTGGCAGAGTTGATGCAATGAAATATGTGATTAAACCCTTATTGAAACCGTGTAACGCGTGTTAACGGTAAATTATCATATGAAATAGTCTCCAATAAAGGATAATGTAATATCAATAACGAAGTTACGGTGTTTTGTCACGATTCACTATTAAATAATGGTATTTCTATGAAGATGATATAAAATATTATTCAGCCTAGCCTTTTTCTTTAACTAGTCGGTCGTCGGTAGTGGGTCGGCTTCCAGTCTAATCAAATGCGGCTGAATACAGTATTTTACACGGAGTAACTGCCATCAGATCTCCGCAACCCAGATACTGGGCAATGTCGATATCCTAAGGTTACTACCGGTGACGACTGTCATAGGTATTCGTATGACACCCGGGACCAACAGTTAAACATGCTCTCCGAGACACGGAGGCACAGTAGACAATATAAGCCAAAGCAGTACTTCAACTACCTACAATCGTCAGATTCGACACACTCACACAGACACGCACTGCAACAAGACAAATAAGGGTATTTTCGGGATGCAGTTCCATACAAAAACAGAGCTCGTGAGCTCGCGTCGGAGGAGCTCGTGGCTAAATAATTACAGCCGCATAGACCGATCTTCCGGGTTAAGCCACGCTTGCCGAGGTTGGTCTGTGGATGGGTGACCATTTACCATAGCGAGTTTCCTCCGTGCCTCGGAAAGCACGTAAAGCCGTTGGTCCCGGCTGTCATTTGTAGATCTTTGACAGTCGTTACTGTTGGTCAGAAGCCAGCAAGTCTGACAACCAGTCTTACCAAGAGTATCGTATTACCCAGTTACTGGGTTGTGGAGGTCTGATAGGCAGTCGCTCCATGTAAAATACTGATATTCAGCTGCATCCGGTTCGACTGGAAGCCGACCCCAACATAGTTGGGAAAAGGCTAGGCAGATGATGATGAGTTCCATACAAAAACAAAAAACTACTCAGTATACAGAGCGTGTCTGTGTGAGTGTTTCAATTCATGAGATTATAGTAAGTTGAGGTACTGCTTTAGCTTATACGAGTATGTCTACTGTGACGGAAGGGTCTCAAAGTGCATTAAACAAAATGAGAATTAAGGAGAACTTTTTCTGGCTTCGCTCCGATGTGATCCAGAACCCTTATTTCTACCCTATTGGAAGCCTCATCAGATGTTGGTCGGGGCTCGTGGCTATTAGACCATCAGCCGTTATAACTGTCAGCACAATTACAGCTGTGTCAACATCTCACATGTCAACAACCTTGCGTGCCTTGGTTTTATATTTTTTTAAACTACTTATTTTGTTTTTATAGAATTATTTAAAAAGTATATTACTAAGGAAATGTATAATAAATATACTGCTATCACTAATCCATTTATAAAGCGGGATGACTGTTGCAACGTTACTAGTAGAGACTAGGGGGCTAATTCTACTAACAGAATCTTTTATCAATTGCAATTAAATCGTTCATTCAGACAGTTTTCGTTTACGAGAACTGTCAAAATGTTTGGTTTTATTTTTATTGTCAAACAATTTGATAGTTTTTGTAAACGAAAACTGTCTGAATGAACGATTCAATTGTAGTTGATAAAAGTTTCTGTTAGTAGAATTAGCCCCCTGACCATTCTTTGTAGCGGTCTATTATTGCAGCGCTATGACCTATTATAGCTGTGATCTCTCGCAAGGCTGCGTTGGAGGCTGTCGCTGTCTTTTGCGAGGAGGTAATGGCCACCAAGGAGGTTGCGGAGATTGAGAGGGAGGCGATTACCTCTCTCCCTTCCTGCAGTGGACAAACCGGTCGCCAGCGGGCGCGTGATGATCCTCGGCCACATAAATAGTGTCTGGTTCGGGGGCCCGTCGCCCAAGCAGCTACAAGTCCGAGAAGGCGGACCCGTCTTTCAAGAGGTCATGAAGAAAGAATTAATAGAAGAGGCCCGCCAATAGAAGCGGACCAAGACCTGTCGGGGTTGCGGTGTATGCAATAGCAAATCCAGCGACTCTGGGCACAAGTTCTCGGAGAAACACTTTGAGGTTTTAGCCAGTCAGAGCCCGGATAACACTCCGCTCTGGACAAGGCGATTCCATGAGGATTTCCCAAGAAAAAAACGTGCTACTATGACCCGAGTCCTATTAATTTATCTTACCGATACGTATCGGTTAAAATGCTGTATCTTTATCAATATTGTAGCTTAGTAACCGAAGCATATCGATGTTGGATACGTATACAGTATGACTGATTTCAACAAAAACTTTTCTGATTTTTTGACGAATTCAGAGTTTATTTCATAGTAAAAGTTATACAGAAGGATGAGCAGAGTTCATGGTTTTCGGATGTAAAGTTATTAACCAGTCATGCTGTAGAATCCGGATAAGTATTTAAAGGTCTATGTTTATCACTGGATGTTTAGGGGTAGTTTATTTGAATCAAATTATAGAAATCCATCAAATGTTTTTGCATTACAAATTCTTATTTTATTTTTTGTGTATCTGCGTAATATTTTGTCTTTAGACCAGTGTATTCAGAGTAGGAGTTCTACTAACCCAATACTAGGTAAGAACTAGAAGTTTGGACATATCGACAGTTCTGCACATTTATTCAGTACGAATAAAAAGGTTCCCATAAATCACTTGGTATATTTATTCAATACCCGTCATTGTTCGCTTCGGAAAAATAAAGGCAACTTTACGATGTTACAAAAATGTTTAGTGACTTTTAAGTAATTTTGGTAACCTCTGCAAATTAGCCAGAATAGGGTATTTGACTCAAAAAATCTAATTAGTCCGTCAGTTAAATTATCAAAAAATATTTGACCCATATTTTTTCTTTTGTTACGTAAACCAAAATTGACGAAGATACGACACTTTTAAAATTGGCAAAACGTCACAAGCAAGTACGATTTCATCTCCGAAAACTAAGAACTCTTCGCACCGTAGTAGCAGCGGGCACAGTTAGCAAGCAATGCAATGAGCAGTTTTTAACGTCAGTAAAAACGTGTCTTTACTTTCAACAGACGCTATCTCATTACGCGTAATCTGTTTTTAGTATAGACAGTGACGCGCAATGCTGATGGTCACCCATCAGAGGTGGAGCGGTACCAGAAGAATCTTTTAATCACGCTCTGATTCAGAAGATTTTTCTCAATGATAACCGACTTCATTAAGAACACGAGAGAAGCTTTCTCGGAAGAAATGGCTTTTGGATTGTAAGTGAATGTTTTCCTATGTTCTGTTCTGTTCTAGCCTTTTCCCAACTACGTCTGGGTCCGCTTCCAGTTTCACTAGATGCGGTTGAATACCAATATTTTGTACAGAGCGACTGCCATCAGACCTACACAACCCAGTTACTGGGCAAGGCCGATATCCTAAGGTTAACAACCTTACCGGTGACCGGTTGTCAGACTTTCGGGCTTCTGACTACTTGTAACGACCGTCATAGGTATTCGTATGACACCTGGAACCGACGGTTTAATGTGCTCTCCGAGCCACGGAGGGGTCTCGATGTGTAACGAATGGTCACCCATCCACGGGCTGACCGCGGCAAGCGCAGCTTAACCTTTCAAATCATATGATTCGCGCGGTTATAAGTTTTCTTGTGTAATACTTTGAGATGTGCCAATAAGTACTTGGCGCATAATAACTATCTGGCCCAATCGTCCACCTCACCCGCATGTTTCCATCAACTTTGAGAAGGAAGATGGCGAGATAACCATCTCATTGTCTTCTAGTTGGAGTTGCAAGCCTTGACCGGTGACACGCAGCAGCATCAGGCATGTGAGGCGATCGACTATGGGACTGTGCAGCCACTGTCTCGCTTGCACACCGTGGTGACTGTAGACATAAATTCAATTTAGGAAGAAGTCTTCTCCAGCTGTGACCTACGTTTCACACCTCAAATTTTTAAATGATATTAAAATTTTCAAAGTTCTGGTTATTTTATAATGTAGGTAAGTTTTATTAAGTATGTACCGCCTGCGACTTTGATCAGTGACCAAAGATGGGGTTCTTCTGTAGCTTTACTATTTAACTTCATACACGAAATATTTGTTATCGGTAGCGGGTAGCACTGGGCAATGTTGACAAGAGAGGGTAGTCGTCGATATGGATCGGCCCACCCGAGGTTATAAAGGCGGTAGTCATTGGACGAAAGGGGAGCATTCCGTGTTGAACAGCTGAAGAAGTCTGACCTTTTATATCTGATTAGCTTGTCCTTATTTTATGATCTTGTAATAATTGTGTAAAGTAATATACTGTGATCTAGTTAATGTTACTAATATTAACCCAAATACAAGTACTCTCAGTGGTGGAGAGTCTATGTTGGTTTTATTTACTGTGTTTACCTTGCTCGCAATCCTGACATACCGATATTAGCTATAACTGTAATGATAGAATCATCCCTGAACGATTAAATTGTTGTGTCTTTTACATCAGAAGTGGAACAAGAAAAAACCAGTCCACATTATGATTGTATACCCACATGTAAATATATTGCTAGATAAAATCCCCTGTAGACAGACTGACAAAAACTTGATTATTTGATTGACATTACAATGGTAAGAAGTGTGAGAACGAAAAAAATGTGATAAATCCGGTGAGTCACAACCATTTTATTATGTGTGAAAGAAGTTTGATGAAGGAAATATAATAAGAGAGGTTATTTATTCGTGTAAAATAAATATTAAATGATATCTTTGCTTATTCATGTAAAATAAAAGAGATGTTATCTGCATTTATTCGTGTAAAATAAATGAGATGATATCTGTGTTTATTCGTATAAAATAAATATGATGGTATCTGTATTTATTCGTGGAAAATAAATGCGGCATCTGTATTTATTCGTGTAGGAAAATACATCGCAAGTCGTATTAGAGTTTGTGGTGAGATGCAACCAGGGTTGATCTTTGGCACCGCCCGGTTTGGCCAGCCGGGGTTGGCCGAAGGCTTCGCCTGGGGAAAACTGAAACTCTAACGTGGCGAAGCAATTGTGATAGGGCTGGAACCAAGGCGGGATTTGCCATGATATGGCTAGATCCAAGGCGGGTGATGCCATGTTGATAAAGCAGGATCCCAGGCGGGTGATGCCAAATGAGTTGGCTAAATCCAAGGCGGGTGATGCTATTGATTGATAAATGAAAATGCAGTGAAAATGAGATTCTGTTTTGAATTAATGTTTTGAAAAAGTTTTGAAAATATTGATATTTGTTTTTTATTCGTTTTGTTATAATTCTTGTTGTAGAATGGTACAAAATAGTTAATTGAAATTAAAAAGTAGTTTGTTATTATTACATGGTTTAAAATGTATTTTTGTAGACGAAAACAGGAAATTGTATTTATTATTGACGATAATTATTATGACGGCTTCCGTTAAAGATTAATTTGTCAAATTCATTTTTAAATAAGAAATAATTTGACTTATTTTTGTTAAAGAAGTGTATAATATGTATTGTATTGTTGTAAAAAGGTTGTATTATTAGCGCATTATAGAAATATTATGTTTACAACATCATGTCAGTTTTGTAATATGAGTTTGTGAATAATTGAGATATTATTTTGATCCTGAAAAGTTTTAAAGGTTGATACTTAAGTATTATGATTTTGGGAATAATTGAGATAATATTTTAAGTGTTTATAATTATGTACTATGATACTGTGAATAATGATTAAAGATTTAAAGATATTTAACCATGAAACATTTAGGATGTTTGTTTTCTGATTTTGTGAAGAATTGAGATATTTAAGAATGTAGGATTTTGTGAATAATAATGAGATAATGAATCGTGAATTATTTTAATCGTTGTTATGTACTATGAGTTTATGAATAATGAGATATTTAATCTTGAAATATTTTAAGTGTTTAACGTACTATGAGTTTGAAGTGTTTATATGCTGGTACAATGAATTGTGAATAATTGAGATATATAATCATGGAATATTTTAAGTGTTAATGTACTATGAGTTTGTAAATTATTGAGATATTGTGTTCTGATTTTGTGAATAATTATGAGATTTTTACGAATGAAATATTTTAAGTGTTTATGTATTATGGCTTTGTGAATCGTTGAAATATTTAACCAAGAAATATTTTCAGTGTGTATTATGAATTTGTGAAAAACTATAATGAGATATTTAGCCCTGAAAAATATTGTAAATGTATTTAAATGATTTTATGAATTTGTGTATGATGAGATTGTGTGTTTATGTACCTATTATGATTTATTGAATAACTAAAATTTGATGTTTAACCAAAGTAGAACTGTCTAATAGGCATCTGAGATAGTATTTTATGAAAATGTGAAAATGTTGGAAATCTAATGTGTGGATGTTTGTAAGATGTTGATACGAGATATTATGAACGAATATAGAACTAGGTTGATACTGAATGAATATCAACTAGTTTAAGTCATGGGTGATGAGCTTGTTGGCCGTCGATGGGATAACAAGCTCTAATCGATTCAAACATTCTTTGGATGCTCTTCATTTTACTTTGGTCAAAGACATGAGTAACATGACGAGGTCAAAGATGAGTGATCAGGTGTGGCCGAGATGTTTACTGTATTATTTGTTTCTGTTTAAGGTCCAGAGGTGTCACTGAAGTCAGGCCTTGATGTACAATCTTGACGATGGGGTTGATGGTGCGTCAACCACCAACCACCAACACACGAGGACGTGTGTTTTGCAGGAGGGCCGTGTTATCGGTAGCGGGTAGCACTGGGCAATGTTGACAAGAGAGGGTAGTCGTCGATATGGATCGGCCCACCCGAGGTTATAAAGGCGGTAGTCATTGGACGAAAGGGGAGCATTCCGTGTTGAACAGCTGAAGAAGTCTGACCTTTTATATCTGATTAGCTTGTCCTTATTTTATGATCTTGTAATAATTGTGTAAAGTAATATACTGTGATCTAGTTAATGTTACTAATATTAACCCAAATACAAGTACTCTCAGTGGTGGAGAGTCTATGTTGGTTTTATTTACTGTGTTTACCTTGCTCGCAATCCTGACATACCGATATTAGCTATAACTGTAATGATAGAATCATCCCTGAACGATTAAATTGTTGTGTCTTTTACATATTATCAATTACTTTTTACTTTTTAGTTCAATAGTTTATAAACCAAAGCTTGTATTAAAAAGGTTTTTTTTAACATTTATTTTACTTTATTTATTAGCATTAGGTAGTTTGAGTGTGTTGTATGTGTATGTTGTGGTTGCTGAAGGCGTGGTTATCGAAGGCGTGGTTTTTGGACGCTTGGTTTTTGAAGGCGTGGTTATTGAAAGCGTGGTTGTTTCAACGTCTTCAGGCGTAGAACGATCTAGAACATCGTTAGTCAATATGCTCCATAGACCAGCATCCCAGTCAATTGGATTTTGCAAGCTTTTATTGAACTTACTGTATAATGATGCAACCCTTTCGATTTTGCGCTGATTTATTTTATCTTTTTTTATTACTTGTCTTGATCGCATTTGATCCTCGTTGCACCTGATGCTAAGCGCAGACAGGGTCTAAGATGGAGCACACGAATCCAAGTAACAGAGATATAGAGGGATTCCCCTATACCCCTCTGGCTCTCACATACACACGACGGAACACAGTTAACTGCTTGGCGCCGGATTTTAACGTTAGGGCGGTAGCTAGCCAGGCGGACCGTAAAGATCCTACCACCAATCGTGCTGGGTTTTGTTGAATCTTACAACACGCGTCTATTCCGAGCGCGCGGTGAGGAAGTTTTATATTCTAGCCAGTCCCCACACGGGACATAAGTATCTATAAGTATATAGTAGTATAGTATATAAGTAAGTAGTCGCGATGAGTATGGTACTAAAGTGTTATCCAGGGTCTGACAGTGCAGTCGAAAGGTAATCACAGGAACCTAACAATGGCATAATGAACCTTGGGCTCGTAGAATACCTCTCGGTGAGTACTTTGGTTCAGTGAGACGGGTGTCATTATCAAGTATTCAATACTAAAATCACCACCGAAATAAAATGGGTTTTCCGTATAGCATTTGGTTTTAAATAAGTATCTACACAAAATAATATGAAATCTCACCAAAATATACATGTAAAAAATAGGCCAACTTCTCGCCATAAATGTGATGGGATAACTGAAATAAAAAAAACAGGCTTGACGAGAATTTTGCCTGTTTGCATGTATGTTTCGATGGTTCTGCAGCTTGTTAGTCGCTGGGATGCTGGTCTATGGAGCATGTTGCCTAACAATGTACTATATCCTGTACTATATCCTTCTACGCCTGAAGGCGTTGTAACAACCACGCTTTCAATAACTACGCCTTCAAAAACCAGGCGTCCAAAAACCACGTCTTCAATAACTACGCCTTCAATAACCACACTGGCAACAACCAAGCGTTCAACAGAAACGCCTTCATTAACCTCGCTTGCAACAAGCAAGAAGACGTTAATTATGACGGTGGCGACTTCAAAATAATACATTTATATTCCCAAAGAATCATGTGATCCGTTGGGAATATAAAAAAAGATTTTTTTTAAAAAAACCATAAAAAAATGTTGTCTCTCAGCGATCTCACGAGTTGTTATTCGCCCGTTTGCATTAATTAATGCCTCAGTGAATGCCAAACAATTCGATTTTTGAACACTCGTATCATGGAAAGTATTTCACCTGGACGTATGTTTGGAATACATAGTTAAAACTTCTTTGTAGCTTTAACTTCCCTGAAAATAATGTAAAAGTGTAACGTAAAACCCTCGGAGATAGAGAGGGGTGGAAAAGGGCTCAAAATGGTTTGTGAACTTGTAAATATTGCATGAATGCGTACGCGGCCACTTTCCAGTCACACCGATAATTCAGCCCTCATCAAGCTGTCTCCCCCCCCCTATGTCCACGCCAGCAACGCCCTAAGCCGAGGTCCGAGTCCGATGTTAGTGTAGTACAAGTAGTTAGCTTAGGTTAAGTATTTTACTTCCCCCCCCATTGGCTGGAGACCCTTCAGGTCTCGCCAATAACTGCCCGGTTACGTAGGAAGGGTCCCCTAGCACCACATACAGCAGTCAAATAGAAAAAAAAAAATGCGCGGCCACTTTTGTGAGAACTTGGCTTGGCGCACTCCGTGCGCTTAGATTTATTGTTAATGTTTTCCTTTATTTTTTTGTTACATTGTTTCTTGTTTATTGTTTGTACTCACTGACTTGACTCTTAACATACAGACTCAGACAGGTCTAGTTCACTGACCTCATGTTATTTAGTACAACATCATTGTAAAGGACACATAAATAATTATTATTGTTAAAAAAATTTAGAGATATTATATTCATTTCAGAACCTTGAAAAAATACTTAGGTAGAATTATTTTATTTTGAGTGCATTACGGAACCGTTACAGTACCAAGTGCGAAAATTGCTGGTGCGACAAATCTGAAGCGCGAACCACGGAAGATCGAATGCACGCTGGTTCGAAGAACTGTAGCTCAACTCCACTGAAGTGCGAATCACGCTAGTGCGATACAAGATCGACACCACTGTGGTTCGATACCAGTTTAGTTTGAACCCACGCTAGTGCGACAACGGATCGTCTGTCTGTCTGTCAGTCAGTTTGTCTGTCATAGCTACTTATTTAAAACCTACATCTTCTTCTTCTTCGCTTCCGTAATGCACTCTTTTATTTTTGATTTTAATAACGCCTGATTTATATACATTAGCAACAGGTTGATTAAAAGGTTTTGATGGTAACAAACCATCAAAAAATTTACCTCCGGTTTATTAATTGAGAATCGGTATTTTTTATTGAGAATTCTAGGATTTAAAGCAGTACTTAAGTAACATTTGAGTACGGAGTTGTCAAAAACATTACGGATTTTAAAGCATTTTTTTGACAATTCCGTACTCAAATACTAGGTACTTAAGTAGGTACCTATTGCTTATCCCGAATTCTCAATTTAGAAACCGGAGGTTAAACACGTATAATAAGTAGGTACGTTAAAATATTTCATACAGTTCAGTCGGTACATTCCAAGATTCCTACGAGCAATTTGCTAAGAACAACGTTTTCAGGATCGTCTAACGTTTAAACCTTAACAAAATCGTGTTAAACAGTCATTTGGACTAAACCGATCTTAACCACCTTTTTACGTATGGTTTGGTACGTCGTTTAACGGTTTTTGACGTCACGTGCTGACTTTTTACACTTGATCGGACACTCTATTTACCCATAATATAATTAGGTAGGCTACACCTTGTACCAGGTTTTTTAACAATCTCATACTTTTTTTTTAACTTACGTAGGTACCTGTAGATTTGGCCAAGATTCTTTAACTTAGGGTGACGCCAAACGAGCGTAATTTTTTAAGCTGTGAGTGGCGTAAAATAAGTCAGCGTAATTTTTTGGAGGGATTTTACAGACTTTTTTGCGTCGCCGTGTGAACGAAACAGGAGTTTTTATGAAACCGAATGTAGCAGAAATTACGCGACCGAAATTCTGCGACTCACAACTTAAAAAATTACGCTCGTCTGGCTTCACCCTCATGGTAATCTTGTTCACGAAAGGAGACAATTTTTTTTGGGCCCACTAGTAAATGGTAACGTGTTTTAATGATAGGCCCACCACAAATTCCAAACAGTATTCCGGTTACATAAAGTTTTGCTAATATTACCACTGCAATCTAGAGATTATAAGGAATAAACCAACATGCATTTCATTACCATACGCCACAATTTGTGGTGGACACCACAATTTCTGGTGGGCCTATAATTCCCCATAAAAAAAAACTGTCTCCTTTCCCTCTTTTTTTACTTCGGTAAAATAATTTTCGTGTTGTCGCGGAAAATACAGCCGATATATTCATAAAAAGTCGCATGCCTCCATTTTTTGTATTTGGGCTGACGTGATGACACGAATAATATCGCTATTATTTAGCTTTGTTGATGCCGATAATTAGAATAGTTTAATTTTTTAAGGGCCGATTTTTCAATCGTCAGATAAATTTTATCCGAGGAATAAATATGACGGTTTGACATATTTTCTATAGAGAAGCTATCAAAACGTCAAACTTATTCCCCAGATAAAAGTTATCTGACGATTGAAAAATCAGCCCTAAATTGTATTTTTCTGATAAAAGAGTTAAATTATTATTTAATTTTAGCCTTGTAAGTTTACACTTTTTTTAGTTACCTCCTGCTTAAAAATAAATATGCAACCAATCACTGATCACCGAAAACGTGCACATAATAATATTAGCCATTATTCATAAGGACCGTGTTGTTAATAAATGATGTTTTATTGATCCTGTCTTGTTTAATTTATTTTTCTTTCAACTACGTAATAATGTTATCATTAATCGCTACAAAACCGATCACAAAATACGTATTTTCTGCTTAGAAGCAAAACAGTGCAGAAATGTTGTATGAAATCTCATTACTGCACTGCAAACAGTGCAGAAATGTTGTATGAAATTTCATTACTGCACTGTTTTTCATTAATGCAGTTTTTTATTTTTTATTTAGATATAAATTTACCACAGAGGTTTAATGTCTCCCGTTAACTTTAATATTAAATAGGTATATTATGCTCTAAGTATTAAATGTATGCATTCTTATGCATTAGATCAAAAAGATACTGGCTGAAAATAAAAATCGGCTGAATAAAACCGAATTGGTGAAAAAAAAAAAAAACAAATGGCGCGCATTTTGTACCATTGTAAAACTTTGATAGGTACTTCTTATTTAGCAAGAAAAGTTTAAAAAAATGGAAATAGATAGCGATATGAATTCAACTCCAGAAAGTATAAAAACAGCTGCAAATGAAATTGTTAATAACCTTTTGCCGCAAAAGTCGCAGGATAACCTTGTTTTCATTAATTCAGCCGATTTTTATTTTCAGCCAGTATCTTTTTGATCTAATGCATAAGAATGCATACATTTAATATTAAACTTAACGGGAGACATTAAACCTCTGTGGTAAATTTATATCTAAATAAAAAATAAAAAACTGCATTAATGAAAAACAGTGCAGTAATGAAATTTCATACAACATTTCTGCACTGTTTTGCTTCTAAGCAGAAAATACGTATTTTGTGATCGGTTTTGTAGTGATTAATGATAACATTACTACGTAGTTGAAAGAAAAAGTAGATTACGCACCTTGCTGAAGTGAGTGATTAATGCACTCGTGCTAATTTAGTGCCCTCGCTTGCGCTCGGGCACCAACATAACACTCGTGCATTAATAACTCACTTTGCGCTCGGTGCAACAATCTACTATTTCATCCCCCCATCTCGGAAAGAGTATTTTTGCTCTTCGATATCTAAGTGCAAAAGCCGTATTTATCCGCTAGAGGATAAAGTAAATTGAATTTAGACCATCGTGTGCACCAGGTTTGTGAATTCAAAACTTCATTAAACCTATTTACTTCTACCTCCATGGTGCCGAATTTATCATACAACCTTCTTAATTTGTTAAAACTCTGAACCTTCTTGGTGTATTACTTTTTTTTTAATTTGCTTTACGCGCGCCTATTTCTTTTCACGTCATATTGTTAAAACGTTAGATTAAAAACAAGAAACTTGAAAACAAGTGAAAAACCTAAAATGAGTGATTCTAGCGACGAGGAAGTTTATTTTTTTTACATTAAGTCATTTCCTCGCTGAGGTGGGATGAAAAGTTACGTGTTGCACTCGAGTGCAAATATTTTTCACCTCGTGCTCTTTTGATTCCCTCGCTAACGCTCAGGATTCTAATTTTTGAAACACTCGCTGCGCTCGTGATTCAATTTTAGAATCCTTCGCCTGCTCGTTCATCAAAATTGAGCACGTGGTTAAAAAGCAACTTTGCACTCTTGTATAACAAATAACTATTCATTGAATTGATTTCTGAGTGTTAGCAGATACTAATGGGCCCACCTACTTAACCAAAAATTGGTTCTACATATTCATTAAGAAATGAGACCGTATTTTTTTAGAATATTTACATAATCAGCCCATTACTAAGTAATAGTAGGTAAATATTCTTTGTTATTAATACCCTACTGATGGACGCAACAGAAGTTTTTTTTTTTGGTTTTACTTTTATTGCTTTTGACGCACTGAATATAAATTTTCATTGTTACGGAAGTTATGCACACATCTGTAGCGGAAATGCGACATCATGAAGTTAGTTGTTAACATAAACTTTTCTATAATTATGAAACTATAAAGTTAGTTGTTGACATAAACCTCTCGAAGTATAATTAATAGGTACCGCGGTACCGCGGTAAAGAAAATAAAAAAATAAAAACTTTTTTGAAATTTTATTTTGCACGGGATATGGTATTCATATTTAATTTTATGTCTGAATCAGCCAGGATTTACATAATAATGTGCTACATAATAAATGCTTTGTAAATGTTACCTTTTTACGATGTCGTATATTTATGAGATTTTTATTCTTTTTGATATTATTTGCCTATGTCGAAGCTTCACTGCGATTAGCCTGAAGTGCCTGAAGTGTGCATAATGTACGATTTCCACCAACCGGGCCACGCAGGAGCGCAGCGCAGAGCATCGCAGCGGATGCTCGAGCATGCGCGCTTAACCGACCGCGTCCGCCCAACGGCTACAATCTGCTGGAACCCGGGCGCATGCGCGCGCGTGTTCGTGTATACGCTATCGACATTGGCTATCGATGTCAATTTCTACCTGCGGTGTGGCCGAGCGGAGCCGACCGGACGTGATGACAGCCGAGCGCCGCCGTTCACGTACTCGAGCAGCCGACCGGCTGCCGCGGCATACGCGCGGATCTAACCGAGTTTCAAGCAGTGTAAATTCCATGCAAACATGAAACTTACTTATTGTATAGAAGCCTGAATTTCCTTTAGCACAGTGTGAAATGTGCACCGGCGCGTTCCGGCGCGGGGCGGTTTGGTGGAAATCGTAAATAATAATCGAACTAAGGCGATTTGTGTCCGACGACTATTTATGTCTTCTGTTCTAAATTAACCAACTTTTGTCGGATCAATAATATTAGTTAGGTCTTCTGCGATCTGCGATAGGCCTATGATGTTGCAATTTTATCGCACATTGTAACATTTTACAGGCAAGACAGTTTACAAATCTACAAAATGGAGTCCTGGGCATCAAATGTGATTTCACATCAATCTTTGTTAATTTTCATATTTTTTATTTAAAGTGTTGTCCTGCTTTAGTGTCTGCTTAATAAACGGACCGTATCCAGATTTGCAGGCATAGCGGTACAGTCTTGTTCTATTTACTTTACCCAGGTATTATTTTGTTCGATTCCACAGTTTTCTTTACTTATCTTTTCTTGTAAGTGTTATTGATTCAATGATAAGGAAAAAAGGAAAAACTTTTATTCACTGGATTTACTTTATTCATTCGGTAAACACATGTCGGAATTTGTCATTCGTATCAGTCAAGGAATCTCCAATCATCTTTGAGATTCATATAAATTCTCTTGTATTATTTGTACGCTTGTCCACTTATACTTATACTCCAAAAAGAATAGCGACTTCTTTTGGACATATTTAGCTAAACTTTTAATTAAGTGGTTATATTTATTAAGACTGTTTGGTCATGTAGCATATAGATTATTGTTAAGTTGAAAACAAACCAGCTAATAAGACCATCATGCACGTTTCCTTGGCGTGATACGTATCTTTTTATGGTCTCGAGTAGCACGACCAGCGTGCTTTAGAATAAGTTGAGACTACGCAAGTTTGTTTCCTACTTTACACAGTGTAAGATGTACTATAAATATTCCTTTGACAAGGTCCCTGTTTGCCTTAAAAAACAAACTTATTAATACTATGTTATAATATAACTTAAACTACACAATTCCCCTAAAACATATCACATAATAAAAATAATTTACCTATTACATAATTTGCATAATATTTTTATAAAAACATAATGAAAGAAATTGTTTTAATAATACTCGCTTACAATAATTATACTAATGTGATAATAAAAGGTGTAATTAGGCAAGTGGGGCTCTTTAATAATTCTGGTAAGAATAATTATTTTTATAAAAATACCTATGTTACTAAACCGTCGGAATGAGGCCAGTAAACGATGAACTATTTACGGCAAATGTGTAGCCAGCAATGCCCAGCAACAATTTACATCACATGCTCAATCTATTGCTAGCATATTGCCTAGCATACTCAACGAGTACCGGTAATTAATTGCTGTCTACTATCGCCTAGAGGCAGTTATACTCGGCAAATAATGCCCAAACAGGCAATGTTGCCCTAATATTGACGAGTAATACGACTATAATTTTTATTGTTTTAAACTACCTACCGGCTAATGATATTACTTATTAAGTCTCTAATGATGTTACGATTGTGTTACGTAAACAGTTTTTTTACTTACTTATCTCGGTGGCGGTTAATTTGATAATTAAACTAAATGTTATTTTGTATTCTCATGTAAGTGGCCTTATTGTCTTTTTGAGAATAAATGATTTAAACCGATAATTGCCCTAACATTGCCGGCCATACTTGCCAGCTACACATTGCCGATCACACGTTGTCGGCCACACATTGCAGGTCACACATTGGCGGCCACACTTTGCCAGCCACATATTGCCGGCCACATAATTGCCCTAAACTTTTGATCGTTTACCAGCCCCTTAATAAATAAATATTATGTATCGAAAAAGCTTTTCTGAGGTCCCGTAGTTGCATTATTTATATCAGTCATTAAATCAGATCTGTATATTAAATTAATTCAAACTTTAACACTTAAGTAGGTACTTGTATCTTTGTCTTGGAAAATCAAATGGATTGGTAACATCAGAGTTAAAATCGTCGGTAGATTAAAAACAAGATGAGATTATCAATAATGAATTAAGGCTTCTACACACATGCCGCCGGCTTATGCCGCGCGGGTGTAAATCAATGGGCGTTATACCCGGCGGCCTGGTGAAACACCCGCCGGCAAGCCCCGGCGGCAATGCCGGCGGCAAAGTCAAAATTTATCCCAGGACTATGAATTAAAGTATGAACAGCTTGAGACTAAAATAACAGAAGCTGTACAGCAAAGCAGGATTTCCAAAGAAAAAATACAAAACCTACCAAAATCGGACTGGATCAACAAAAACATCATTGATTCAATTAAAAGGAGAAACCAAATATTGAATGAACGCAACACGACAAAACCCGACAGCGAAGAAGAACAAAAAGAACTCATAGAGATGGAACTAACAAAAGCAAGAAAGGAAGTCCGAGAACAAATACAGGACGCTAAAAGTAGTTACTATTATAAAGCCTTTAAGAACTGCGACAAAAAACCACTCAAAATGTGGCAATTAATTAATTCTTTGAGCATTAACAAAACAAAAAATAGCATTGCGCCATCTAAACTTGAAACCCAATCTGGCAGCTTTACTGAAGTAACTGATATATGCAACTGCTTCAACTCCTTTTTCGCCACCATAGGCGCTGTCCTAGCAAATCAAATTCCTCATAAATATCACGACAGTGAAGCATACAAACAGTTATACAGCAATAAGAATGTATTAATAGCTAGTGAACTATCACAATTTTCCCCTGCATCGGTAGATGAGGTTGGTAAAATAATTGACAACTTAAATGCGAATACAACAACTGGTCTCGACGGTATCTCTTGCAAATCCCTTAAATGTATAAAGAATCTGATACTCGAGAAACTGACGACCTCTATCAACCACTGCCTTAAATGTGGCTATTTCCCTGACTCCCTCAAGATCGCCAAAGTGAGCCCAGTTTTTAAATCCGGCAAAAAAAGTGACCCAGGTAATTACCGTCCTATCTCGGTACTGCCAGTGCTATCAAAGATTTTTGAAAAAATTCTCCTTAACCGTTTAGACAAATATTTGAGCGCTAACAACTTACTGTACCAAAAGCAATACGGTTTCCGTTCCAAATCAAACACATTGTCAGCTTGTGTAGACCTTGTAACTAATTTGAAATGTAAAATAGATGAAAAACAAATAGCTCTTGGTATATTTATAGATTTAAAAAAGGCTTTTGACACAATAAGTCATCAGTTACTTCTCCAAAAATTAAGTGATATTGGCATTACGAAATCGGCACACAAAATGATTGAGTCATATCTCTCTAATAGATACCAGATAGTAAAAATAGATACGGCTAAAAGTAACCCTGAACTAATAACTTACGGGGTTCCACAAGGTTCCCTTCTTGGGCCCTTACTTTTCCTTCTTTACATTAATAATATCAAAGACCTAGACTTAGCTGCAGATGTAACACTATATGCCGACGACACTTGCCTTTTTTATTTTGGTAGTGAAATTCAATCAATTGTAAGTCGAGCCCAGAAGGACCTTAACGCTTTATTCACTTGGTTCCAATATAATCTGCTGACCATTAATGTGACTAAAACCAACTTTATGATTTTCAGTGCTAAAACTAAAAAAGTCCCAAATTTTCAACCATTACACGTTAATAATGAGCCACTGACTAGAGTAGAAACCGAAAAATATCTAGGGCTGATATTGGACAACCACCTAACCTGGAAACCACACTTGAACAAACTACGTTCAAAACTATCAACACTGATGGGAATGCTACGTGGCACCGTCCGCTGCTTTCCTAAACCTGTGAGGAATATCATTTATAATTCCCTTATCAAATCCCATCTGACCTACTTAATTGAAGTATGGGGCTCTGCTGCTAAAAACAATCTGAAAAAAATACAAACTACACAAAATAAAGCCATAAAACTACTCTTTCATCTTAATTATCTAACACCAACTGAAACTGTCTTTCACAAAACCAAACTAATGTCACTTGCACAAATGTACAAATTTCATACCTGCTTACTGATAAGAAAGATACTGACGAAAGACACACATTCTCAAATAATTTTTACCAAAAAATCACAAGTACAAACCCGACTATTGAGAAATGCTAACGATATCTGCTTGTACAAACCACGGACTAACTACGGTAGTCGGAATATAAGGCACGAAGGAGCCAAAATATATAACAACCTGCCTAAAGATGTCAAAGAAATACAATCTTTCCTCCTATTTAAAAAGAAATTAAAATTTCACATCATGAATACTCATCATCACTCTTAGACAATTTCATTATATAACCACATAAAACAAATAAATAAAATACCTAAAAAAAAAAAAAAAAAAAAAAAAAAAAAAAAAAATTACGTTATAATAACTAACTACTTACATATACAATCACACTAGTAAAATTAAAACGAATAACATATTGTAAATGTGAAACCATATACATATTTACATTAACATCTCACAAGTAGGTAATTGCCTTCAATAGCCACTATGATAGAAATTGCGGTTCAATACGTAATAAGGACTGTGAACTCGTACTGCGAATAAAAAATTTCCGGACTACCTCCTAGTATATTTTTTTTTTTTTATTTTTTTTTAAATTGCAATTTGTATTTTTGGTTTTGGGTTAAATACTTATTTTGTTAAGTATTTATTATTTAAATCAAATATTATAGATTAAACTTATATCTAACATAGTTTTAAGAGAATAACTAACAAAAATGTATCTTTAACTTTAGATCACCGCGTTTTCATGCTCGTTCCAAATAATGTACTTAGGCTAACTAGTGTTTCTCAATGTAAGTGAATGAATTGTTCTGTTTTTGAGAAATAAATGTCTTAAACCTTAAAGTCGGCGGCATTGTGTGTAGGAGCCTTTATTCATTATTGATAACCTCATCTTGTTTTTAATCTACCGACGATTTTAACTCTGATGCTTCACTGTTACACATCAACAAGAAATAGATTATTTCTGATTTCAATACTTTATCTTTTATACAAAGTATCCCTACTAATATTAGAAGTACAGTTTGAAACAAAACAATTTTTTTTTAAATCGATGCCTAATATATAGGATAAGTACAAAATAACTTGAGCAAAGTGCGACGATGAAGAAATAAAATTAGCAATTTAAAAGGTCGATACGGTTGTCCTGGATAAAACGTAGTAAATACATAATATATCACACATTTCTCTAGCGCCTGACACTTTATTTATGGTCTAAACTAAGTACGTTGCTAACACTAAATAAATAGGAAACCAAAAATACCGCGGACACAGAGAACGCTCAAACACTCCGCGTTCTACGTTCTTTGTTATGCAAACGCATTGACAACTACGTTTGTAGCGGTAATTGCTAAAAATGAACGCAGAAACGTGACCGCTGATCGCGGAACGCTCGACCGGTCTCTGCGTACGCGGTCTCTACCCTTATACTACAGTACTAAGATCCCAATCCAATATCCGATGTTGGTTTTTAACTAAAGCTGTTGCATTCATCTCTTGTTGAGTCTGTACCACAAGGCAGCTGCGGTGAGGACGTGCATGAGGACTGTGGTTGACATGACCAGCGCCATGTTCCCTCCGACGTCCACATTCTCCATATCCATCTCCTTGAGGAATGTCTTTGGTGTGATGTAGTGGCAGTATTCTGGAAGAAAAGTTATGTTTCAGCTTTTGGCTAGAGTTTTTAAGTTATGATCAAGCAGCGGAATCTTATGGCAAAACAATTGAAAGGTGATAGAGACGGGTCATTATTTTTTATCGAATATTCAAGCTATCGATACTTTTTAGTTATAAACTTTATTGTTAATTAACTTGACAAATACTTAAAAAATTTATTTTTTACACATAAATAATCTTTAATGACACATAAATAAAACATTGTCTTATCTATCAAAAAATTCTGGTAACTACCGCAACTCGGGAATATTTACCCTATAGACACTATTATGATATTTGATCTCTTTTGATTACGGTACTAGTGAAAAATGAAAAATTAATTACGTCATATCTATTTTATTTGACATTTCGTGTTGATCTATTATTTTGTGTCTTTAAAAAATGGCTAATGTGTCTGTCCGCCCTTCTGTATTCTCAGCTATTAAAAAGTATCGATAGCTTGAATACTCGATAAAAAATAATGACCCGTCTCTATCACCTTTCAATTGTTTTGCCATAATATTCCGCTCTCTGGTTATGATGGATGAAGAATGGAACAGCCATCCAGAAGATAAAGAAGGGTTTGTGTTCTGTTAAAAAACAAACACTTTTTCTGATCTAAAAATCTATTACAAAACATGGTCTAAGAAAAACCTAGGTTTTAAAATAGTCCCGTCTCTTTTTGTTATCTATATACATAAAAGGAGAAGCTGACTGACTGACTGACTTTAATGGACATGTGGGAAGAATGAGAGGGGCTTATGGAAGAGTACATGGGGGATGGGGATTTGGAAATCCCAACGACGAGGGAGAGACGCTGTTGCAAACCGCTACTGCATTTGACCTGGCAGTAGCAAACACCTGGTTTCAGAAGAACGATAGTCATCTGATAACATATAAAAGTGGCAACCACAAAACCCAAATAGATTACTTCCTCGTCAGACGCCACCATATAAAACACGTCAGAGACTGCAAAGTGATACCAGGAGAAGATTTGGTCTCACAGCACAGACTCCTGGTCATGATGGTAGTTTTAACACTACAGTGTTCAAAAAAGAAAGAGCGTCCCCCCCCTAAAATTAAATGGCATATGTTAGAGAAGACTGATTGTGCGAAAAAATTCAGAGAGCGAGTGGTAGATAAAATGATAGGGATGGGAGATATGAATGATCGGAGTGTGAATGAATGTTGGAATGAAATGGCTGGGTGTATTCGGTGTGCAGCGAAGGATATTTTGGGAGAGACGAGAGGAAGGGGCACGATAGACAGAGATACATGGTGGTGGTCGACAGAAATACAGAATGTGTTGAAGGAAAAAAAGAGAAAATTCAAGGAATGGCAGAGTGTTGAAGTGAATAGTGTTAGTTTGAAAGCTGAAAAGAAGAGTGAGTATGATGCCCTAAAGAAAAAAGCCAAGAAAACTGTGGCCATAGCGAGAGCAAAAGCCCAGAGTAAAATGTATGACGCTTTGGATAGTCTAGCAGGCCAAAAAGACCTGTACCGGCTGGCTAGAGCTAGAGAAAGAATGGCGAGGGATGTTTGTCAAATAAGATGTATCAGAGATGAAGCGGGAATGGTTCTTTCGGATGATGAGAAAATTAGGGATAGGTGGAAGGGTTATTTTGAAAGGCTGATGAATGAGGAGAATGACTGGAGTGGTGTGCTTGAGAATAAACCAATGAATGAGGGGTTAGTGAGAATGGTAAGTATGGATGAAGTGAGAATAGCAGTAAGTGGAATGAAGAATGGTAAGTCAATAGGTCCAGATGGAATACCAGTTGAAGTGTGGAAGGTATTACGGGTTGATGGATGGATGTGGTTGGCTTCATTCTTCAATAAGTTGTTGCTGGAAGAAGCCATACCTGATGAATGGTGCAACAGTTCGCTGGTGCCCATCTTTAAAAACAAGGGTGATGTGCTGGAGTGCAACAACTATAGAGGAATAAAGCTAATGTCACATAGTATGAAAGTTTGGGAGAAAGTCATTGAAAGGCGGCTGAGAGAAGAGAGTGAAATTTCACAAAACCAATTCGGTTTTATGCCTGGTCGGGGTACAACAGATGCCATTTTCGCTATACGCCAGCTATGCGAAAAATACAGAAGTGCGCATAAAAACTTGCACATGGTGTTTGTTGACCTCGAAAAGGCATACGACCGGGTGCCTCGTGAGGTTTTGTGGTGGGCCCTTAAGGAGAAAGGTGTGCCTGGGAAGTATGTGCAGTTGATCCGAGCAATGTACAGTCGATCCAGTACCCAAGTCCGGTCTACAGTGGGCACTACTGGCAGCTTCAATGTGGCTGTCGGCTTGCATCAGGGGTCGGCCCTCAGCCCTTACCTCTTCCTGGTAATAATGGACGCTTTGACGGCGGACATCCAAGAAGATGCCCCCTGGTGCATGCTGTTTGCCGATGACATTGTGCTGGTTGCCGAGAGTGGCCTAGAGGTCCAGAGCAGATTGGAGGTGTGGTGGCAAAGACTGGAGAGTGTTGGTCTGAGATTGAGCAGAACCAAAACAGAGTACCTGTTTTGCGATTTTGGCGGTCTCTCTAGTCCTGTGCCAATATCTCTCGCCGGAACGCCCATACCGACCTGCTCCGACTTTCGGTACCTCGGGTCGCTTGTCCAAGGGGATGGCGGAGTAGACCGAGACGTTACAAACCGGATCAACTCAGGATGGATGAAATGGCGACAGGTCACTGGAATAACTTGCGACTCACGGATGCCTCTCAAGTTAAAGGGGAAAATCTACAAGTCCGTGATAAGACCTGTCGTACTGTATGGATCGGAATGTTGGGCCGTGAAGAAGACGGATGAAAAAAGATTGCATGTAGCGGAGATGAGAATGTTGAGATGGATGTGTGGAGTGACCAGAATGGATAAAGTCAGGAATGAGTATATTAGAGGAAGTTTGAAAGTAGCGCCAGTGACAGAAAAGTTGAAAGGGAACCGTTTGTCTTGGTATGGGCATGTGAAGAGGAGAAATGAAACGCATGTGACAAAAAGAGTTATGAGTATAAATGTGGATGGATGGAGAGGAAGAGGGAGGCCAAAGAAAAGATGGATGGATGGTGTGAAGAATGATATGAAAGAGAAGGGTGTCAGTGATATCATGACGGGTGATAGGACGGAATGGAAGAAGAAAACGTGTTGCGCCGACCCCAAGTAACATGGGATAAGGGCAGGAAGAAGAAGAAGATAAAAGGAGAAGCTGACTGACTGACTGACTGATCTATCAACGCACAGCCTAAACCGCTGGGGTTAGAAACATGAAATTTTGACAGTAGGTTCCTTGTGTGACGTAGGCATCCAACAAGAAGGGATTTGTCGAAATTCAACCCCTAAGGGAGTTAAATAGGGGATGAAAGTTTGTATGGAAAATCGTCACTTAACGGGTTCAAAATTTCACGCAAGCGAAGCTGCGGGCGAAAGCTAGTATGACATAAGAAAGCGATGGGTATATTTTAAACCTGGGTTTACCTTAGTCTTGGTTTAAAGCATCTTTTGTAATAAGGGGGAAATGTTTATCAGATTTCAAATTCGATTCCTTCTCACACTGTGCGCAATAAGGTTCAATATATCATATCAACTTACATAAGTTTTTAAAATTGTGATGCGTCGATTCTAGCAAAAAGGCTATTTACCACTTTTTGATGTTATGAACTCTTTTTTAGGTATGCGTGTCTCGCGTGTCTAGTCAAAAGTTGTATAGAACGATTTAGATTGAATTTGCTAAATAATTTGATTTCTTTTTCTATGCTACCTAGTATATAGGTATAGCCTCCTTAATTTAACCTTTTTATGTCAATTAAGAAAAAAATATCTTTGCCCTGTCAATTCTTATGAAAAAATAATGTGCAAGCTATTATAGACCTTAGGGTGATAAACATTTGCCCCCTTATTATAAAAGATGGTTTAAACCAAGACTAAGGTAAACTCAGGTTTAAAATATATCCATCACTTTCTTATGTCATATAACAAAAAGAGACGGGGCTATTTTAAAACCTAAGTTTTTCTGAGACCATCTTTTGTTATAAAGGGGTTCAAGTCCGCGACTGTACATGTTTTTTTTTGTTGTTTTCGTTAATTCTTTCACATTTCTAAAATGAACAAGAAAAATTCAAATCATGATCAGCTCAGAATTGTTCCAGCTGTATGGGATCTTCTTCCAATACAATATCAGCATTTTATCCAAATGTCTGACCTTTAGAGCAGTGTATCCTAGTTCTATTGAAGCCGTAGACGGAATGCACGGCGACGTGGAAGCCTGCCCTGAAGTAGGAGATGTGATGCAGCCAGCGGAACTGGTAGGGCGTGTTCTTCAGCGCCAGGCAGAAACCGAACACGGAAAATAAACAGGCGACGACTGGACCGATGAATACCGCGATCTGGAAGGAAGAGGTACAAGATTGTTTATTATGATGTCCAGTTTGTCATGTTGTTGGTTTGAGCGATTTCTGGCAAAGGCCAGTAGGCCTAGCACGAATGTTGTGACGTATGGTAACGTAAACGTAACGCGAGTGAATTTTGAAAATAATAATTTAATCGAATTGAAAACTTTATTCATATCTATGTATGATACAAATTGTAGTTGTCGCATAAATTTTAACTAAAATGCTATGGAATAGTTGTATTTTCGATTCAAAATTCACTCACATTAACGTTACGTTTACGTTACTATACGTCAAAATATTCGTGCTAGGCCTACAGCTTAGTGGCGTAACTGGCAAGACTAGTTAAACTAGTGTTGTAAGAAACTCGAGTCTTGGGGTCTTGTATAAAAAAACTTGAGCTATTTTTGAAGATTCGAGTCTTATAAATAAAACTTAGAGCTCCAGTCCTTCAGAATTTGGAGTCTTTTGTAAAAAGACTTGAGTCCTGCCAAAAAGAACTTAAAGACTGAGTCTTTTTAAAAGAACTCACGACTGAGTCCTCTAAATCCATAGCTGTGTAAATTGTTCCGGAATATTTATTTATTTTATAAGTAGACGGTATTATTATACGTGTTTATTATTTTATTTAGACGTTTTAACTCGCATTTTGATTCAGAAAATCGTCAGTCTTCAGGTGGATACTTTTGATTAGGTTATTTGCGTTTAATGCAGTTTAATTGTTACAAATTTTTGTTGTGCGATTTATTTTCAATCAGTAATCAAATCAGTCAGTTTTCAAATGTAATCAGTTTGAAAAGCTTTAAAAAGCTGCCAGGAGCCTAACGCACCTCTCTTTCTGTTGGTGTAGTAGAAGGTGGCTCAGGGATTAGGTCGAGAACTGGGCAGCAGTTTCAAAAATTCTGTTCCAAAACGCGTTAGATACCTGTATCTCTTTTGGCAACAGTAGGTATAAGTTTGTTGATTTGGATCTAAAACGAGCTTAAATAGCTTTAAAATTTGATGATGATGATGATCCGAAAAACGTCCATTGCTGGACATAGGCCTCCCCCAACAGGGGTTTAGCATAATCGCCACGCTTGGCAGGCGGGTTGGCGATCGCAGTATGGTTGTTAAAATACTCAGAGAACGCTGCTGCCCATCCTCTAGTGAATCCCTTAGTCGCCTTTTACGACACCCATGGGAAGAGATGGGGTAGTGCTATTCGTTAAAACTACATATGCCAAAAGACAATTCAATACAAATTCCGCTACCCTATATAATAAAATAAATAACATAATTAACATCTATCCCATGACTACTAAAAACTGCAAACAGGCAAAAGTTCAATGGCTAAAACTGAAGACCTATGATGACATTGAATTATTGCTGCAAGCATCGTCATTATAAGTTGATAAGATTCACACACGCACCCACACACACATACACTTACACACATGCACACACACACTCAAACACACACTAATTTAGATAATATCTCTTAAGTTTTTTCTTTTCTTGTTAATTTTATATTTTGTTTTGTTTCTTGTTTAAATTCTATCTTCTTCTGTTGGTACACTTTATAATTTAATATTCAAGAACGGGGCCTCCTAGCACAAGTATATTCTTTACTTAAAAGGAGGTCCCTGTGTGAGATTTATTGCAAAGTTTACAAGATTCGGAAATAAACCTTATTTTATTTATTTTTATTCTTAACGTCCGGCACCACACAGAACCTTTACCTTTACGGAACCGGGCTTTACAATTTATTTATATGATAAAACGCAAAATCGGGCTTTGCATTGCTACCTGGCAGAGGCCGACTTCCAGCAGTAGCATAGAATTTACAGATGCATTATTTTCGTAAACGAATATCTTACCCTGGTAGGCATAGTGGATCCTATGAAGTAACCCCACGCCTGCGCACACAGCGACGTGGCCACTATAGTGGCAAGGAACAGAGTGGCTCGCGTCGGCTCCAGAGGGTTGTCAGTCAGCCAGTACGACAGTACCACATATGACACGCATGATAGCATCTGGAATGCAATACATTTATTTTATTTATAAAAACTTTAATTAAAACGGCCTAAGAACAATTACAATAATTAAAGATATATTAAGGAATAGAAGAAGACACATATAGATAGTACAAAGGAAAAAAAGTATAACAATTAAGGCACGATTCCATTAGGCAAGTTACTTGAACAAACCTGCATACAAGCTACAACTTGTATGAGGTAGTTTGAACTTGTACACACGGCTACACATCAAGCTATACATTTCCAGTTTAAACTGACCTCTCATTGTAAGGAAATCTTATACAATGCGAGATCAGCTTATACTGGAAATGTATGGCTTGATCTGTAGCCGTGTGTACATTTTTTATTCAAGTGACGTGCAAATTGAACGCGCAAACGTTAGTTGCACTTTTCAAATTGCGAACGGGTGATTGACACCCATGATCTCCAACTCAATTATTGAACATCTCCACTTGTATGCAAGTAAAACCTGCATGCAATTTGCACACTCTCGAAAACATGTTTCCAATGTAAGCAAATGTGACGTCATACTTGTATGCAAGACTCGTCTAATGGAATCGCGCCTTTAGAGACACCTCTTTCATAAACCTGTAACAATGCTTCTGACAGTATATCGTCAGTGAAGTTCTAACAGTGCGGAAGTCAAAAATGGCTACTTTACAAGAGAGTGAAAAACGATTTAAAACGAGCGTTATCTACGCTGAACGCAATATTGTCTTTAATTAGTATTACAAATTAACTGTTTGATGATATAAAAACCTTTGAAAATAATCTTTTTCATTTCAAGTAATATTGTGACTTTCGCAGTGTCGTCTGTTTTTGTCACAAAATGACTGTGTAAGAACTTCACTGACGATATTCTTCCACTCATCAGACGCGATCCCACGCAAACAGATCACAATGCAGCCGAATGACTAGTTTTATTTTAATACCTAACTAATTAATACCTAATTAATTTTTAATGGAGGTAAATGTCCTCATTGTCCTCTAAGACAGAATCGTGTCATAGCATTATAATAATCAGTTAGTATTTTTTTGTTTAACTTACTAGATCTAGTGCCATTTGAAAATTACATTTAATTTATTTTTGTTCGCTACAAATCTCAGTGTGCGTCGTGAGTGACGGCGCACCGCGCAGGCGGAATGAACGGCGCATTAAATAAATGTTCGAAACATTTGAATTTGAAATTTGAAAACCAAAATAAAATAAACGAAACACTAAAAACGCGCGTACCTACGCGTCAACCTTCCCGCGTGCACTAAGGACAGGTATCGACGGTAAAGCCACGGTACAGCCGCTCCGCAATCCGCAATACGCCCGTGCGCCGTCACTCAGGACGCACACTTAGGGGAATATTAGAGGCCATGAAACGACAACTAAAGTTCATTGTATCTATTGTTGCTGTCGTAAGTACACACAGAGCAATGACATTTTGAATGCCTACGATAATTAGAGATATGATTATAACGCTAGGTATGTGAAATCTCTTGACCCAATTTTTCACTGATTCATGTATGTGGGAAATGGTAGCCGATTTTAAACCGAAAAAACCTCCATAAAATTACTTCATGGTTCGATTTTTTTATCGTCCGTTCAAAGTCAAAGTTTTTTATTTCAAGTAGACCAAATTACAGGTGCTTTTAAAACGTCAAAACTAGGTGCACTTAACTTATATATAAGGAATAAGCTTGACGTTTTGACAGATTTGTATGGAAAATATGTTAAAATGCTAAAATTACTGCTTAGAATGTCTTAGATAAACATTATCTGACGATTCAAAAATCGGCCCTACAAGAAAAAACATTGACCTACAATTCGTTACATCATCTCCGTTTAGTAGTCAAAATCTTTTTTACATTAAACTAAAATTTAGTTTATTATCAAAACTCACCTGAAATGGTAACTCCACTGCTAATATTGATACGATGTAAGGTCCTAAATTATACCATCGATTGAAGTATTCGCCTCTTAGTATGTCCATTTCTAACGGAACTAGAAAGAAAATGGAATAAAAATTAGATTTTCACATACAGCATTTTTTATAAAGGACTGGTACTGTCTCGACTTTTGGTGTTGACTGTACAATTATTAAAGACTAGCTTTTGCCCGCGGCTTCGCTCGCGTTAATTAAGCTCAAAAAAACTCTTAACACACTACTAAAGTTTCCTAATAATATAATTCAATCGTGATTCGAAAGACACGTGGCGCAATCTGTGAACGTTATTGTTGTTTTCCTCTGGAACAATATTTTTTTTCGGGATGAAAGGCACCCTATGTCCGTTTCTGTACATCTGACAATGTATATGCAAAATTTCAGGATGATCGTTTCAGTGGTTTAGGCGTGAAAAGGTAATTCGAGAAAAGATGGTACGGCCGTGCCCGCTTTGCTCGAGACTTGGCGGGGCACTACCGTGCCCCCAGATAAACAAACAAACTTACTTTCGCATTAATTATAATGCGAAAGTAAGTTTGTTTGTTTATCTACATCCAGTCCTAACTAATATTAATTAGTTAGGACTGGATGTAGCAATTGAAACACTAGCATGTTTAATAGTATTGAAGATTCCTAAATATGTAGTTATGTGAATAATTACATAAATTAATGTGCTAAGCTTTGATTGATATAAATAAAGGTACCAATTTGTCATTTCTTATAATTTTACGTCATAAAACTTCTTTCGAGACATTCAATTTGAAATTATTATTATCGCAAAAAAATTCTAAATTGTTGCATGAATTGTATTTTTAACATTGTAACTGCACGTGTTATTTTGATTGAAAAAAATAATATGCAGGAAAAGATTTCACACGGATAAAGATTACAAATCGCAATTATATAGTTAAGTACTGATTTTGTAATGAAAACGTGACTTTAATCAATGTTGTTTTGCGTACAGGCCTACACCAATCAATAATTTTTGCGTGATTAAAAAAACAAGTGCATCACGTCAAGCTATCCGAATCATAATCAATCATTTACAACGATACAAAAAACAATTAAATTCTGCGCATTTTTTATGATTTTGTAAAGAACGATACATTGTGTTGTGTAGTAATAACCATCGAATTAATTGACATTAAAAATCCCAGACAGGTGACTGGCGGCTGTGTTATCCTTGTAGGAAACCTTCTAATTTAAAAGCGTTCACACGAGTATGCGATGCGGTCGTACAAATCCTCACTTAACTATCTTAAGGTATACGAAAATATGGTGTATATTTACGATTTTGAATCAAACATAGTCATCATCATCTGCCTAGCCTTTTCCCAACTATGTTGGGGTCGGCTTCCAGTCGAACCGGATGCAGCTGAATATCAGTATTTTAATGGAGCGACTGCCTACCTATGGTAAGACTGGTTGTCAGACTTTCTGGCTTCTGACCAACAGTAACGACTGTCAAAGATCTACAAGTGACAGCCGGGACCAACGGCTTTACGTGCTTTCCGAGGCACGGAGGAAACTCGCTATGGTAAATGGTCACCCATCCACAGACCAACCTCGGCAAGTGTGGCCTAGCCCGGAAGATCGGTCTATGCGGTTGTAATTATTCAGCCACGAGCTCCTCCACAATTGAATCCAACATAGTGTGCTCGAAAAATGGCAAGAAGCTCGCCATCTATTACATGGGACTTAATGACATAATTGGGTCCTATAAAGCCATCGTAGAAGTTTCAATCAGAAATATTATGTATATGTACGAATATTTGGATTCATTATAGCATTAGTACGATTACATCATATGGTCGTGCGACCGCTTGCCAACTAGGACTACGCCTTAAGCTGTGTTCACAACATTGTTTCTGTGGTCAAACATCCGTTTACTCGAAAACTGTGACAATCGCTGCAAGAGATGTAGCCTATTGTGTGACACGGTTGATATAAAAAATAACACGCTTAACTTACATGATAGTGTGACGGACATCTTTCCAGTGTAGACTACAAGTAGCATAGATCCATACAAATACACGTAGTTGCCGAGAACAGAGCCTGCTTCACTGCCTACCCCCAGATACAAGTAACCGAAGATGAGAGCGATGACCACGTGTGCCGCAACTCGATACATGAATAAAGACTGAAAGTAGAGAAAAATTTTCATTAGAGTCTTATTTTTTCAGAACTTGCTGCGGTGATAAAGGGAGCAGTACTTTAAAGTGTGTTCAAAGTTAATCTAGAAACTTGCTTAATAATGTGAATTGACTAGGTGAAAACATGTCATAATATCAGAAATGCCAGTGCCTGCAGTCTCGACATAGATAGCTATCGTATCGTAAACTACAGATCGATAAAAATTACGAAAAAAAACACTCGCCTCTACGATGTCAGTCTCTACTCTACAGTCACTCGTTTTTTTTTATTCAAACACCGTCCTAGGAGATGACGATAAAACGGGTGGAGGTTACACTGTCAAGATACCGTGCAGAATCGGAATGCTAGCGAAAACCTGTATTTATCGGGTAGTATTCTTACAGAGAAATGATGCCCATTGAACAATTTCCCAAAAGTTTGCGATCCCAACGAACACTTTGCGGGCTGCCAAAAATGGTCGCAAAGTTATTCGCAAACATTACGAGAAATCGTAAAGTTTGTGAAAAAGTTAGAAAGGTTACATAAACTCACGCGTGTATTCCCCGAAGGGATGGCAGAGGTGTACAGTACACCTACATTTCGATGTTATGTTTTACGTCTCATGTAATAGGGGGGCGAGCCTATTGGTCTTATTGTATTGTTAGATAAGATACCGATAATAATCGATAGTTTTGACAGTAGAGACGAGAGCGTAATGCTGTGGGCTGTTACAAACGCCGCAGGCGGTTCTCTGTTGATTATTAGCCGATTCTTATTCGACCGAAAACCTTTCGCCACTTTTCATTTCGCCGAATGAATGAGTCCCTAATTATGTTTCGTAACTACTTTTTGTTACGCCGACTAGTCTGCTGGCCACTGTTTCATTAGTCAACTGTATTATTGGCCACTTTGCACTTGTTAGATGGCTCATTTTCCCATCATGCAAGTAAGAAAGCAAGCAAGCATGCAAGTGTTTCTGGGTTTTCTCCGCCGGAAGACTCGCTTTGTCGCCTCTTCGCTTCGCTCGCACACTCGACCAGCGGCTACGCTCGGGAGGTCGCCGACTCACTTCGCTCGCCACCTCCCCCCACTCGCTGCGCTTCGGCCTCGTGCATTCGATCCACTCAGAACCTTCTTCGCGAGCTTTTGGCTCCACGCTTTTAGATAACACTCTAGGGGTAGGACAGAGTCTGACCACGTGTAGTCGGGGTGCGCTGAGTCGGACTAACATTACATTCCGTTGTGTAAAAATAATGTTGTGCGAATACTTATTTAGCAAATTAAATAATAGCCAAATAAGTATTCGACTAAAACAAAACTTCTGAATGATTTTTGGCCAAATAATGATGGTGGCTAATAATCGTTTGGCGAAATCAAATTAGGGTAAAAATTGCTTCGGCGAAGATTATATAGCTATCTATTGTCGAGGCTGCAGGCCAAGGATGCAGAAAAAACTGCATTAACGGCAATAAGTACGGTATTGACCGCTATCAATTATCACCAATTTTTTAAATGCAGTTTTAGATATTTGTAAGATTATCAAAGAGCCTATTAGCTGTTTTCTTGTAGGTACTACTTACATAGTTCCTGGTTGTCATTAAGTAGTTCCTGTAGAGTAGTATCCAAGTTTGTCGTAATAGTCCAGATTGTCTGTATATATTCTTTGATAACTTATGATGCTTATACTTAGGGTTATTTAATGCTTGTTTGGGCTTCAGGTCTGTGCTTATATCTGTAAACAAAATTAATGAGATATTATACTACTTGCTATGTTTAAAATGAACCCTAGCGGTGTTTTTTAAGGTTTATTTTGGAATAAAGATGTGTGGTAAGAGATTATTACAATGATGAGCGATACTAATTAGAAAGAAAAAAAAATGCCAAAAGATATTAAATAAAAAAAAAAAATGAGAACGTGCAAAATACATACTTAAAACATAAACTTGGAACGTCACGCTCAGCCTAATGCTGAGTATGACGTAAGCCACAGCGCTGGTTTTCAGTGAACATGAAGCTAACTATCATTAACAATGGTTATTATATTAAAAATATAAATAATATGTAAAGAAGATGAATAAAAACATGTAATTATAACAAAAATAACACGTGGATAATTAGTGTCTAATTTAGGTAGGTACCTGCATGATTACGAACTTTTAGGTATTATATATTCTGAATAACTGAATTTAAGTATGGGAACAATGAAATAACTGAGTAGGTGTACAAAATTCGAAAGATATATTAAAAAAAAACCTTCTAAATAACATCATTGCAAATACCTTATTGTTGTTAAACACTACAATGTACATTACTCAAAATGATTATAATATTTTTCTAATTAAAAAAACTGTTCACTTCCCATGAAAAACATTCAATGAATATATTTTTTATTTATTTATTTGCCAACATGTATGTACATCAACAATTTATTGTCAATCAACAATCATTGTAATGAGTTAAAACTCATTACAATGATTTACATGACATTGGACAACTCTGCTAGGGCACTGCAAACATCGAATAGATGTTGAGTCAACTTTTGAAAAAAAAGGTTATTTAAAAACACAATACAATGGAAATTTAGGTACATAAATTGATTGTTACAGTTGAGATTTCGTTATAAATAGATTTTTACTGACTGATTCATTATAATAATTAATTATAAATTCATTAAAATATATATAAGGTTAGTCGGAAAGGGGGTACTAATCCGCAGGCCACTAAAAGTATCACTAATGACTGTTTTAAAGCAAATGTTAAAATTTCAAAATTCGATCATTTTTATTTCCATGCAAAATTAGATTTTTATTTTAGTTTTATCAAAAATTCTTCATCCCTGCTTTAGTTACGAAATCAGAAGATTTTGCGTCTATTCCGTGACCTCAAATATGACCTAAAATGCAAACGCAGCTGCTCGTAACTGAAGATAGATAGATTTTAGCGTATTTTTTTTTGAAATTTTTAAACAGGTATTTCTCTTGAACTGTTGACTTTTGGGGAAAGTTGTAGAACAAGTTATTCATTGTTATGTGTACTTTGACATCCTTTCGGATTAGTACTCCCTTTCCGACTAACCTAGTATAAATTAGAGAAAAAAAAAACATTTCATTTAAGTTATTCGATGGAAGTCTAAAATAACTATTCATAGAATCATCTTACTAGAATCAGTCTAGTGAAATTCAAAGTCATTCGTTCTGCCTAACCTTTTCCAACTACATAATTATGTTGGGGTAAGCTTTCAGTCTAAGTCTAATCAGCTGTGCGAGCACGGATCTTTTATCGAGTCGATTCGAGTAATTTATCTCTTCTAAACGTCAAATTTGACATAAGATATAGATAAAATTACAGCAGTTGCCGTTTTATCTTTATCTTAAGTCAAATTTGACGTTTAGAATAGATAAATTTCTCGAATCGACTCGATCAAAAGATCCGTGCTCGCACCGCAGATGCGGCTGAATACCAGTATTTTAAACCAGTTACTGGGCAATGCCGATATCCTTAGGTTAGATAGGTTGTCAGACTTTCGGGCTTCTTGACTACCTGTTACGACTGTCATAGATATTCGAATGACATCCGGGACCGACGGTTTAACGTGCTCTCCGAGGCACGGTTAGGGAAATGACATATCACTGAAGTATTTTGTTAAATTACTAGATTTTTTCAGTAAAATGAGGTAATCGGTTGGAATATTCGACATCAACCGTGATTTCGTGGTATCGAAATATGTATTTCACGAAATCCCTGGTATCGTCATTTCCATGCGACACATACAAATCTACCATCCTTCATCAAGCAAGCGTGCGCATCAGGGATGCGTTCGCCGATGTAAACGAACCCTGACCTATAGTCCAGTCATAGAAACTTGTATAAAAGGTAAACTAACTTTTGATCGTAAAACCGTATACAAAATTTAAATGACTAACTATAAATGGTACGAGTAGTACTTTTGAATTACCCATAAAACTAGTTTCAATTAAACATTACGTAGTAGGTACATACCTAAAGGGCTAGGCAGTGCTGGTATAGTGGGAATGTGACTTTCCCAACTGCCGTTGCCGACAGGTTCCGGTTTGAACTGGGCCATAGTTTGCGCGCTTTTCACCAAGTCCACGCCATACTCTCCTGACGCAACCTCCATTACTGGAACAAATAAACAGATTTAGGTAAATTGAGTATTCTTAAATTCAATAATAGTTTATCTATTTAGGCCTTTATTAGGCTTAAATAATGCTTTTTAAAGCTTATTGCCAAGTATTTTACACGTGCAGCCTGTGGACCAATTATACTGAGCGGACTATCAGCGCTCTGCGGGTCCAATATAATAATGGTTTCAGGATTTTGATGGGGCTGCCCCGTTTCTGTAGTGCATCTGGTATGTTCACGCAGGCACACGTCGATGGCTTTCATGCCATCGTCAGACAGAGATCTACCTCGTTGCTCTGCAGAGTGCGGGTCAGCTCCAACTCCATCCTGAAGACCATAGCAGGGAGATACGACTCTTCTTTGTTGAATGCCATTGTTCAAAGATGCATGACCAACAATGAACTGGTAACTAGCTAAATAATAAGTTTTTTTTCTATCGTGTGACTTTCTTTGTCTCTTTTTTAATAACCAACTATGGATGTTACTTATCCGAAATAAAGATTATTTTATTTTTATTTTAAATAGGTAGATAAATTTTACGAGCCTAGCCTAGTCATAGTTTCTCATGAGCCCAAAGGACGGAGCCTCGATTTTCAGAAGATTTGGTTTAGGTATGAAAACATGCATACGCAGGTTTTTTTTGTTATTATTTGTATTTGTCGCGTTTGGCCCTAGTTGCACCTGATGGTAAGCGCAACCAGAGCCCAAGATGGATCACACGAAACCAAGTAACAGAGATATAAAGGGATTCCCCTATACCCCTCTGGCTCTCACATACATACGACGGAACTTTGTAAACTGCTTGGCGCCACCGATGTTCAATATGAGGGTGATACTCGTAGCTAGCCAGATGGACCGTATAGATCCAACCATCAAGCGTGCTGGATATTGTTGAATCTTACAACGCGCGTCTATTTCCAGCGGTGAGGAACTTTTATATTCTTGGCCCCACACGGGGGAATAATGATTGTTTCATTTAGAATCGTCGTAATGAATCAATCATTTGAATCGGTAATGCTCTGGTTGGAACTTATTAGAAATGTAGATGTTGACCGCCACGTATCGATTAGGTACTGATTATATCACTACGGAGAAAGAACGTGACACTACATAAATAGTAAATTTATTTATACAATAATATATTTCCTGCATTCACGTAGCAGTCGTAAAAACTTTGCATTTTAAAGAGCATTATATTATTATTATAAATTATGTTTAAAATCCTTTGTAGCAATCCTTTGTGTTTTTATAAAAATATTTAAATTGAGATTTTATTAAGTATTGTTTTACTTAAATAAGTTTCTCATATTCCCACGGATAACTCAATTATTTTATTTTATTTTTTTCACAGGAAAACCAACAGCTTCAAAAATTGAATGAGTAATTATAGTAAGTGACATAAAGCCAGTTACGGGTTTTCACGGATAGAAATGACATTAAAACAAAAACTTAGGGAACACTTGATAGCAAAGCAATTACGATTCAATATAAAGTATAGTCTTAAAATAAAACCAAGTAGTTACACGTTACAATTAATTGAAAAACTTAAGGTTAAGCTCCCTTCTTGCCGTGCCACTATAAGTGACAATGGATTAAGATAATATCAATTAAGAATTAGGTAGTCTGTTTAATTTTACATACACAAACAATATTTACATAATTACAAATAAAAGTATATACAAATAAAGAAATATGTATCCTAATAAAATTATAAATTAAAATAGGGCATCAAAATATTCCTCCGCATCAATGTCGATTTGTAACGCACTTATAAGACTGGCAGCATTGCCACGTTGTATGGAAATGCTAATCCTTTGACCAAAGTAGGGAACAACCTTCGGGTCACGGGAAGTGTCGACCAGCCGCTTTGCAACATCACTGTATAGAAGTTAGGCACTCGGACATAAACTAAGTAGACAGCGATATCCACCTGTACACTAATATTATCACGGTGGTTGACGAGGAGATATCGAAGTTATGGTCGCATCAGTTTTATCATGGATGTAGATTCTGTACACTGATATCACCCTACATAGTGTGACGGTGATAGTGGTGGCGACTAGCGGCGTGCGCCTGTAAAAAGGCCGGCACGCTGCACTTCGTCCACTTCCCACCGCCGCCGGTCACGATTCACCGAGCTCTCCCGTCGTAGAGGCGGTCGTCTCTTTAGACTCCGCAGTCACACCGATAATTCAGCTCGCATCAAGCTGTCTCCCCCCCTAAGCCCCCGCCAGCAACGCTCTAAGCCGAGGCCCGAGTCCCACTAGGGGTCGCCCTTAATGCTGTTGTTGCAGGTAGTCATGGTGTTAGTGTAGTACAAGTAGTTAGCTTAGGTTAAGTATTTTACTTGGGGTGCACGGTCAGATACCTCCTCGTGGTGCACCCTGGGCACGGGCGATAACTCTTATGGAAAAATCCCGTGGGAGTTCTCGCCCGTGGCGAAATTCTGATCGTGGGGGAGGGGCCCGTGTGGCCAAGGAGGAGGAAAAACTGCGGGGTCCATTTGGGCTCCGGCAGTTGGTAAGGGCGACGGGTTTGCTAGTCAGCAATGTCTGGCTGGCAGACACGGTCTGATACAGACCACCGTTCGGCCGACCCGTAATCCTCATTGAGAGGACCGGGAGTCTTGGCTTAATCGCCTGGACTGCGAGGATGATAAACTCTATAAATGGTTCCCTAATCCTAAGCTGCGACGCATGGCGAGGGGATTCATGGCTGCAAGGCTGGCAGTTACAAGTGCGGGTCCCGTTAGAGTACCGGCCGACCCTCTAACGTAGTAGGCTTATCCGGGCACAAGGGGCCCTACCCGGATGGACTGAATTTCCCCCATACTCGTGGGAATAGTATGGATAATTTTGAAAATATAAACCCAACAACAATTGACGTAAAGGTGGGTGTGGTGTCAAAAAATGACACCCCACCGAGGCTGACGAGAGCGGCGGCTCGTAAAGAGCAAGTGGGGATGAGACATGCGGTGTCGGACTCTGACACCGCATCGAGTATGGTGACGGAGAGGTCGTTTGCCAAAGAGTCGGTAGGGAGCAAGTTCTTCCGCAAACGGCTACGACAGTCGTCTCGCTCAGGATCAGACTCGGCCTCGAGCGAGGAGGAGGCGCCGGCCAAAAAACTCGGTGTCGGCAAGGGGGGCCGCGGGCGGCCACCTTCGACAGGCCAGCATTTCGGCCGGGCGGAGGCAAAAGCGGCATTCGCGGCGGCGCTGCGAGCAGACAAGCTCGAGGAAGAGCAGCGCCAGCTCGCCAAATTGACCCGGAAGGTTTCCACCGGACGGGTCAATCGACCGTCGGGGTCTTCCTCTGCGGGCGAAACCGCGGCCGAGGACATGACCGCGATGGAGCTGCAGAAAAAGCTCCAGGACGCCTTAACGGCAATTAAAGATGTCGCCAAGGTGTCCAAGGGCCTAAAGGGTACGTCCCAGAAGGCCCTCAACAAGGCTACCAGCTTTATCGCAGAGGCCGCCGAGGCGCTGCTGAAGCGCACCTCCTCGGACGAGACGGCCAGACTCCAGCTGGAGAACGCCCGCCTGGCGGCCCGGCTCGACGAGCGACGCGCGGAGGTGGGCCCCACCACTCGGCCGTCCGAGACCGAAGAGTCAAAGGTGGATCACCTATTGAAGACGGAAATGGCGAGCCTCAACGCTCGCTTCTCCGTCCTAGAGGGGAAAATTCTGCGTCCACCTCTTGCTGGCGATCACTGGCGAGCTGAACAAGCTCCGCAGGCGACGTTCGCGGCTAAAGCTGCGACACCACGCCAGTCAACGCAGTCCAGCCAGCTGGCCCCCGCGGCTTCGGCTACTGCAGCCCCGCCTTCAAAAGCCAAAGCTGCAGCAGCCCCTAAGTCTCTAAAGGGCAAGGGGAAAGGCAAGAAGGGATCAGGAGCTGCCACACAGGCAACCTCCGCCACTGTCGCATCTGCCTCCACTTCAGCTGCATTGACCCCTGCTATCAATTCGCAGCGCCCTACAGCTCCCGAATCCGGTCAGGGTGAGTGGGAGACCGTAGAAGGAAAAAAGAAGCAGAAGAAGGCTGCAAAGAAGGCGGCCAGGAAGAAGGCAGCGGCCGCAAAGAAAACGGCACAAGCCACTAAAAAGGAGGCGGCGCGGCTCCGCGCCCCTAAGTCCTCGGCTGTGGTGATAACGTTGCAGCCGGGGGCAAAAGAAAGAGGAGTTACGTACGCCGGGATTTTGGCGAAAGCCAAGGCCGAGATTAATCTCGGTGACCTCGGGATCGCGGGCATCAGGGTGAAACACACAGTTACTGGCGCCCGCCTTCTCGAGGTTCCCGGCGCCACCAGTGGCCCGAAAGCAGATGTCCTCGCCGAGAAGCTGAGGGTGTCGCTCGAAGCAGAAGAGGTCCGGGTGTCCAGGCCAACCAAGTGCGCAGACTTGCGAATTTCGGGCCTGGACGACTCAGTCACGGCCGAGGAGGTCGTGGCGGCCGTCGCAAAAGCCGGGGGGTGCCCTCCGGAGCAGGTGAAGTCGGGCGCTATCCGCTCAGGCTTCACCGGCCTAGGGACGGCTCTGGTGAGCTGTCCCGTTGCGACGGCACACAAAATCATGGAAGGCCGCCGGCTACTGGTGGGGTGGGTTTCGGCGCAGGCAAAACTGCTGCCAGCCAGGCCCCTTAGGTGCTACCGGTGCCTGGCAAACGGGCACACCGGGGCTCTGTGCTCCTCGGAGGTCGACCGCAGTGGAGTCTGCTTCCGCTGCGGGCAGCCCGGTCACATCGCTGGTACGTGCGAGGCTACGCCGCACTGTACAATCTGTGCGGCAGCAGGCAAACCGGCAGAGCACCGGGCAGGCAGCAAGGCCTGCGCCGAGCCCACAAAAAAGAAACAGGGCAGAGGGGGGCGAGGCCGCGGCAAACAAGCCGCGGCCAAGGTGACTTCGCAACCGGCTAGCCAACCAGCTGCCGAAAAGTCGCCGCAAAGCGGAGAGGGGGAGGCGTTTATGGACTGCCAGTGATGGCCCCACACTTGCGCCTCCTCCAATCCAACATCAACCACTGCGCCAGGGCTCAGGACCTTCTGCTCCAGAGCATGGCGGAGTGGTCGATCAACGTGGCTGTGGTCGCCGAGCCGTACTTCGTTCCGCCCAGGGATGACTGGGTGGGTGACTTGGCAGGCTTGGTGGCCTTGATAATCTCGCGGGCCGCCGTTGGCTCTCCATCCATTGGGAACGTCACTCGTGGACGGGGATACGTGGAGGCCCTTCTCGAAGACTGGGTGGCTGTGGGAGTTTATTTCTCCCCCAACCGGTCTCTCGCCGACTTCGAGGATTTCCTCGCGGGTTTGGGCGTCGTCGTCAGTCGCAGCCATCCTCACCCCGTGATCGTTTTCGGGGACTTCAACGCCAAGTCCACGGCTTGGGGTTCCCCGGCCACAGACGCGCGGGGGGAGGTGCTGGAGGAGTGGGCCCTGGAAACGGGCCTACAAATCCTCAACCGGGGTTCCGTCAACACGTGCGTGCGACAGCGGGGCGGATCCATAGTGGACATTACATTCGCTACCCCCGCTCTAGCGCGCCGTGTTCAGGGCTGGCGCGTCATGGAGGAGGTGGAGACGCTGTCGGATCACAGATATATCCGATTCGACGTCTCCGCCCAGACCTCAGGCGCCCCGGCTCACACGGTCCCTGGCGGGATCGGTCCGCGTTGGGCGCTAAAGCGGCTGGACCGGGAGGCACTCTTGGAAGCCTCGATCGTGCAGGCCTGGGTGTCTGCACCAGACAGGCCTGTCAACATCGATGAGGAGGCGGAGTGGCTTCGGGAGGCGATGTCGCATGTCTGCGATGCCTCGAGTCCAGACCGCGCCTGCCAAGCGCCAGGTGTACTGGTGGTCGCGGGACATAGAGCTCCTGCGCCACGCGTGTGTGGTAGCGCGACGCCAGTACGCCAGGCTACGCAGGAGGCGTCGCCGTACCCCGGATATGGCGGTCGCCGAGGCGGAGCTGTACGAGAGGTACAGAGAGGCGAAGATCGCCCTCCAGACTGCTATCTCGCGGGCCAAAATTGCGGCTAACGAGAGACTGCTGGAGACTCTGGACCATGACCCTTGGGGGCGCCCATACCTTATGGTACGGGGCAAACTTCGCCCGTGGGCCCCCCCACTGACCCAGAGTCTTCAACCTCAGCTTCTGGAGGGAGTGGTGAGCGCTCTGTTCCCTTCAAGGGCGGAGCATGCGCCGCCGCCTATGGTTCCGCCTTTCATGGCGCTTGACGCGGACGATGACGACGACGTGCCCGAAGTGACCCGGGTAGAGCTGAGAGCGGCAGTGAAAAGGCTTCAAGCTAAAAACACCGCTCCGGGACCCGACGGCATACCTGGCCGTGCATGGGTCCTAGCTCTCAAGGCTCTCGGGCCCCGACTAAGAGGGCTCCTGAGCGCATGTTGCGAGCGGGGCCAGTTTCCGCTCCGGTGGAAAACCGGCAAGCTGGTCCTGCTCAGAAAGGAGGGGCGTCCCGCAGATTCACCATCTGCGTACCGCCCCATCGTGTTGCTGGACGAGGTGGGCAAGCTCTTCGAGAGAATAATTGCAGACCGCCTCGTCACGCACATGTCTGGGGTGGGGCCGGACCTGGCGGATAACCAGTTCGGTTTCCGCCGGGGGCGCTCCACCGTGGACGAAATCATGCGCGTGAGGGCTCAGGCGGAGGAAGCAGTCGCTCGGGGCGAGGTCGTCTTGGCGGTGTCTCTCGACATCGCCAACGCCTTCAACACCTTGCCCTGGAGTTGCATACGGGCGGCACTCGAATACCATCGGGTGCCGACCTACCTCCGTCGCATTGTCGGGGCCTACCTGACACAGAGAGCAGTCATCTACCCGGGTCGGGAAGGATGGGGTCGGCGAGAGATGTCGTGCGGTGTTCCACAGGGATCGGTCCTGGGGCCGCTCCTGTGGAACATCGGATACGACTGGGTGCTTCGCGGTGCGTTCCTCCGCGGTGTCGGCGTGATTTGTTACGCCGATGACACTTTGGTCACGGCACGAGGGAGGACGCACCGAGAGGCAGCCATATTGGCGACAGCTGGGGTTGCGCAGGTCGTTGCAAGGATCCGGCGGTTGGGTCTCGAGGTGGCTCTGCAGAAGTCCGAGGCTCTGTGTTTCCATGGGCCCCGGAGGGAACCACCCTCGGGATCCCACATCATAGTGGGAGGCATCCGCATCGGCGTCGAGCCGACGATGAAGTACTTGGGACTCGTCCTCGACGGCCGATGGGACTTTGGGCCTCACTTTCGGCAGCTTACGCCGAAATTGATGGGCGCCGCGGCTGCGTTGTCGCGGCTGCTGCCCAATCTGGGGGGACCCAATGCCTCCTGCCGGAGGCTCTACGCTGGGATCGTACGGTCTATGGCCCTATATGGGGCGCCAATCTGGGCGGACACCCTGACGGCCCGCAACGTTGCATTCTTGCGGAGACCGCAGCGCGCGATGGCCGTCAGGGTGATAAGGGGATACCGTACGATCTCCTTCGAAGCGGGGAGCCTCCTAGCCGGATCGATGCCCTGGGATCTGGAGGCGAGGGCCCTCGCGCTGAGATATCGTCAGCGCGAGGAGGCGCCTGAGCGGAGCGAACTCCGCCAGATCCTAGTGGCTGAATGGAAGGAGCGACTTGCGCGACCCAGCGCAGGGCACGCCGCAATAGCGGCGGTAAGGCCCGTAATGGAGGAGTGGTTGGAGAGGCGTCACGGCGCCCTCAGCTTCCGGCTGACGCAGGTACTCTCGGGACATGGTTGTTTCGGGAAGTACCTGTGTCGCATAGGCCGGGAGCAGACGCCCGGTTGTCACCACTGCGTCGACTGCCCCGAGGACACGGCGCTGCACACGCTGCAGGCGTGTCCTGCGTGGGCGACGCAGCGCCGCGAACTAGTCGCGGCGGTCGGTGGTGACCTCTCGCTTCCGGCCGTGGTTCTGTCCATGGTTGGGAGCGAGAGTGCGTGGGAAGCCGTCACCTCCTTCTGTGAGGAGGTGATGGCGACCAAGGAGGGAGCGGAGAGGGAGAGAGAGGCAGCTGCCACTCTCCCTTCCCGCGCTAGACGCACCGGGCGCCGGAGGGCGCGCGACGATCTCCGGCCACCGTAGTGTGTGGCCTGCGGGCGGCGGGTTAGGGGACCCGTCGCCCGACCAGTAACAGGCCCGAGAAGGCGGCGCGCTGTGTTCCGTGCGCGCCTCTCAGGAGGACGTGGGGCAAGGCCCCACAGAAGAAGAGGTCCGCCAGGGGCTGGCGGACCGAGGCCTGCCGGGATCGCGGTGCATGCAGCTGCGAATCTCGCGACCCCGGCCAAGGGTCAGGAGAAGGAACACCGTGGGTTTTTAGCCGGTAAGAGTCCGGCATACCCCTTTGCCTTCCCCGGGCGAAGGGCATCCATGAGGATTTTCCCACGGAAAAAAAAAAAAAAAAAAAAAGGTTAAGTATTTTACTTCCCCCCCATTGGCTGGAGACCCTTCAGGTCTCGCCAATGACTGCCCGGTTACGTAGAAACGGTCCCCTAGGACCATCTAGAGTAGTCCAAATTAAAAAAAAAAAACTTCGTCCTCTCTCGCGCCTCAGCAGCCGCCCAGTTATGTTTCTATCTACACCTGAAGACCGTGGAATCCTCGTATCGCTTAGAACCACGCCCTGTATTCTTAACTTGTTATAATATTAAAATATATATATGGTTAATAGTGTTTTCATTATTATTCAGTAAGTACTCTCCTGCTAAACTGGTTATGCCTCTTGCTAGATTCTGATTTTATGTGCACATGCTCGTTAAGGGTTGACTCTTCAAATCACCCTTAACCCGCTAAGCGTGACAATAGTGGTGTTACTGATCAGAACAAAAACGCACCAATAACATCAGACTCTGGAGGAACGAACTATAAATGCGGTTCTCGGAGACTCCGACGGATGCTTTCCGATCAGCCCCCCAATTCAGAACCTCTTCGATAAGTAGTGGTCGACTGTTCCGTCTGAATTAAGCGAAACGAATTGTTACGTCAACGGGCAGTACGAATATATTATGATTGTATATTCGAATTATAGTTAACATAAAACAAGGACATTTAAATACTTGTCCCACCTTATGTCATCGGAAAATAAGGAAGTTTAGGTACGATACCTGTTATCTGTATGTTACAGAAAAGTTGTAGGTATGTACATTCTAATAATAATTATTAACGATGTTGTAATTGATGTTAATTATTTTCTGCAAAAAAGGTTAAAGGACAGTTAAACACTCGTTACGCAAATAATCATTATGATTAATGTATGGGACACCTCTTCGTCACTGGCAATTAGCTATGGTAATTAAAACGTAGAATAATTAAAGAATCATTTTCGCAGAGAAACTGCTAAATAAAATACCCATAAAACTATAAAAGCTTTATAGAAAAATCATATTCATTCGAATTCTATTATTGAGATGGCAGTAATGCAAGTTTTAACAGTTCCTGGAATCAATAATCTTATTTCTATTTATATCCTTCGTCATCAACTTCCAGCCAGTCCGATTGGAATCAAGTTTTTGACATGTTCGATAAAGAAACTATAATTGTACTTATTTAACTAATTAACTAATTATAGTATGGTCAAACAAGACAGATAGACGAGAAGAAATGATATTTACCTCATAATTTGATAAGGACTACATCTGTTTAAATATTGGAAATGCCACTAAAATAACATTTGTTAATGGGACTTCACAACAATCTTCACCAGACACATCGCTTGTGTCTACAGATTTAGCATTAATAGCCTGGAAAACTACAAATTAATGTTTAGGCAGTGATCATATCGTTATCAAAATTAAGTATGGATATGAATCAAGGAATCATTTTATTAAGCGACGTAATTTTAAATAAGCTCGTTGGGGCAAATATCATTAGAAATCTGAATGTATTATTTCTAATTTGGATATGCTATCTAAAGTGCAAGAATGTTATGATCTATTTGTATCCAGATTTAATCATTTGGCGAAAGAAACGATTCCGTGGATTAAAGCCTGCCAGGACCCTTCGACAAAAGTACCCAAATCATATTGGAATTTTCAATTATCGATGGCAGTAGCGGAAAGATGCTGGGCACTTTCGAATTTGAGACGCAATCCTACTCCTTAAAATTACGCACTTCTCAAGACTAAAACCCCAAACTTATCAAAAAAGCTCGCTGTGAAGGATGGAGAGAATTATGTACAAGTATCGATACGGAAACTTCAGCAGAGAGTTGTCGAGAAAAATGAAGTGGGTGAAAGTTGGAAGGTTTTGTAACCGTAGTGTAGACTCTCAAAAGTGTAAGGAGTTATTGCAATCTTTAACCCCGGATTTGGCTTGTGAAGTGCCTCCTTTATTTACAGAAGAAACAAATCTAAATAAATGAGATTGATGTGGAAATAACGTTGACAGAATTAGTGAACTCTTTTAAGCGTAAAGACTCGGCCCCAGGTGTGGACAATTTTCATAATGTATGCTTTATAATCTATCCTTTTCTGGCAAGGAAGCATGGAGGAGTATAAAGGCAGGTCGGGATCTGATGCGTCTTCTTTTTTGCGAACTATATCTTAAATGACTTGTCCGTTTAAATTTTTTCATGTGAGTTAATTATAATGTCTTCAATGATATGTTGAAAATTTAGAACTATTCACCATCACCACTGGTGTTCAACGATCTCATTCACGCATAGATAATCCTAAACATGGATACTATAGCGTCGTCCTTTGTTGATATAAGTAATGCATACGCGTAATAATGTTAATATAAGTTACATGATTAAACTGCTGTCGGAGCCCGTGCCAATGGAATTGTATAACGGTTCCCTGATGTCGACATATTAAGGTACAATTCAGTGCATCGCGGCCGATCACAGCCGCGCGCAGTCATCGCGTGCGTCAGACGCGCGTGGCTGTTGCGACAATAGTCATGTCTTTAATATACTGACAATAGTCGGTCCTTAGCCGCACGCGTCTGTCGCAGACTTCGGAAGCGCTGTCATGCATTTTCATAGTCTGACTATACATGCGATAGATCGCACGCGGCTGCGATCGGCCGCGATGCACGGAATTGTACCTTTAGGAGGTACCTATGAGGCTTTCATAGCCACAACAAGTGAAGAGTTGCCAAGAAAAAAATGTGAATAAAAATAAATAGGATAAGGACAGTTAAACATAGACTCGTTAGGTACGTAAATAATCATTATGATAAATGTGTAGAATAATTCTTCGTCACAGGCAATTAGCTATAGCAAATAATAATAAGAAAAAAGGTTTTATGCTTAATTTTTAGAACAGATCAGACAGGATCAGACTAAGGAATTTTCTAATATCACTAAACTTATGCCATAGTGAAACTATTGATCAACTAATAACTATTTTGTGTTTACGCAATCTATCTGAATACTTTTGTGGTCATTGAAATCACATTTAAATTTTTGTATTAAGTAGCACATAACGTATACCCTCATTTCGCCGTTATATTTTAAGTCCCATGTAATAAGAGGCGAGCCTATTGCCATCACCCAACCAACCCAATAACACTTTGCTCGACCAGGGATCGAACCCAGGACCTTACGCTCAGCAGTCGCGCTTGCGACTCCTAGACCAACGAGGCAGTAAATTTTTGTATTACTTTTTAAAATAACACGTTACTCCATTTTGGGGATTTTTCCTGTATCATGGGTGCGTTTACAGACACAAATCTCACATGCAAAACATCCAGGCCCGAAACAACTATCTGTAAGCCATACCGCGCGAAGTTTCTCGCTTAACCTGTGTAGTACTGTAATTATAGACACAATAGATAAACAATGGCGGCCGTACCGTTTTCGGTACACTTGGGCGAGACACAAAGGTACAATTCTGTGCATCGCGGCCGACGCAGCCGCGCGCGATCTATCGCGTGCGGCAGACGCGCGCGGTTGATGCGACAATAGTCAGAGTATGAGAATGTATGGCGCGTCCCGCCGTACATCTGTCGTTAGCTGCACGCGTCTGTCGCAGACTTCGGAAGCGGTGCCATACATTTTCATACTCTGACTATTGTCGCATCAGCCACGCGTGATAGATCGCGCGCGGCTGCGATCGGCGGCGATGCACGGAATTGTACCTTTAGCTACAGCGCCAATCGAGTCGTCACTTTAGTCTCACTTCAATATTGGCTGGTATTTGCCGATGTTACCCACATAATCCGGTGAAAGCTAGGTTTCTGTAACCACAGTCTGTTTACTTTTCACTTGCTGATTATGCAACATGTGTCTAGTTTTAGGTGTAAACGACCCCTAGTTTACACCTTATAACAAGTTGTCATACAAGTTTGCGAAAAAATGGTATGAAGGTCTTTTCAAAGTAGTCACTTGTTTTTAACACGAACATACAATGCATTTCTGCTGATTAAATTAAATAAGTGTTAACATCTTTTTTTATTACTGATACATGTAGACTACATGTTTTATACCTAGGTGTAGCCGTGGGGTCAGTTAAGTAATACTAATCATATCAAAGTTATTCTAATAGCATTTTCTTTTATCACTACAAACGACGGAATCTTTTATTTGTATTTCCAATTTCGACCACTTGGCTTGTGTCTTAGATTCTATGCAACAACGTAGAGTGATTTCAGTTACGTCGGGCACGTTTGAAGTTTACTCAAAACCTTCAAAAAATTACAGGACATATTTAAATCAACTTAATAAAAAATTAAAGACGATAAAGTTATTACATCTTTAACATTGTAAGGAAAATCAGCTCTTAGTTGGAGCATCAAATCACTATGATTCATACATTTTAACCTATAGATAAGTCAATATGATAATAATGCTCACTTACCCTTTAATTACATACCTAATTATAAAAATGTCTATTCTTTAATTAAAACAGTATGTAGTTAATGAAATTGTTACATAATAGGGCCTAGTAGAACACGAGTGTGAGTTTAAAACCACAGGACCACACCACACGAGTACTACACGAGTGTTTTAATACCTAGTTATGTGCAGTTTTATACACTATTTTATCGAAACTCATGTAAAGGAAGATAACAATTTAAATGAAATACCGCATTATTATGGCGCTCAAACCCTGCAGCCCATCGCGCATGCGCGTGCTAGCGCACGCATGCGCCCTAGAGCGCACTACAATAGACAATGTGCAATGTTGTGCAGCCGCTAAATAAATTGAATTGAAAACTCTTTGGTCTATCCGAAGTGTACTTTAATAGAAAAAAAGTTTAATAGAACAGAACTTTTTAAAATTAGAGATGCAAGTGAATAAAGCATGTCAATAAGGTACTCTTTTTGAATTCATAATTGGAACGTTACGACATGAGTGTAGATAAAAAATGTTATGGTATAACTACCGACCCGGCGCGGCTTCGCTCGGATACGTTTTATAGCTTAAAACCTTCCGGAAGAAACTACCTAAATTAAGATGAAAACCGAATCAAAATCTATTGAATAGTTTAGAAGAAGTTAGCGCACAAACAAACAGACGCGAAAAGCGACTTCAATTTATGTTTAAAAATAGAGATTGAATAAGAAGAGATTCGTAGATTATTTATTTTATTATACATTTGGATGATAGTAACATTTAATTTCGTTAGCATACTTCTTGCAAAATTAGCATCTGCTTTTATCATTTCGCAAAATTCCATGTACAATAATTATAAATTAAAAAAAAACATTGTTGTTGTTTAGTAGACAGGCAAAGGGTTGATATAAACCGGTTATTAAACCGTTGTTTAAATTTTAAATAAGTCGTCCATAAATTGATTTATTGGTCGTAAATTAGTCAGATTTGTGTTCGACAGTTGATGAATATGGCCGGATGGACTTATATAATACTCATTGATCTGTATACACGGCTATATATCAACCTTTACACTCCCAGTATAAGCTAACCTCTCATTGTATTGGTTTTCCGTACAATGAGATGTCAGCTAATACTGGAAATTTATAGCTTGATAAGTATAGCCGTGCGTACGTGTCATTGTATATGGTTTGAGACCTTATGGGTATTTAAATTATGTGTGATGTATTTATATTCGATGTGTGTACAGCGATATAATACAGATAGCCGTGTAAGCAACCTAATGTGTCGCTCATATCGATGTATTTAGCGCAGTAAGTATATTGGAATAAGGTTTATTAGGTGGTTGCAGAGGTACATTTTTTCTCACCTCTACCACAGTTTAAGAATGTGTTGTTAAACTGTGCCTGTACGTTTCCTGAGTCACAGTATTTTTCATAAACGTCCAACAGCCAAAGAAACGTTAGTATAATTTTAAGTGTTTGGCAAAAGTGTACGTAAACGGTTTTGAGAAATTTCCATTGGAGACTTATTTGAACAAAACTTTGCCAAAAAATGACAAAGGACAATGACCAAATTTGTATGGCACTAAGCGTACCAGGGGCCATCAATGATTTGTGTATAATATTTGGTTAAAGTTTTATGAATATAATTAGAATAAGAAGCTTAGGTATTTCTGTGGTGTATTCACAGACATACAGATAAAAAGTTATATGGAGTACAAAACATATGAAAAATATTAGAAACGTATAAAAATGCATGAAATATAATTTCAGCAGTAACGAAAATTTAAAAAATATTCAGTTTCCTTTGATTTTATCACATAATGATTTTTTGAAGGATTTTAACCTTATTAACAACATTATTGATAGCTGCTATTGCAAAGTATTGCATAAAAGGTGTTTTTTTGCAAAAACCAACATCGTTGTCGATTCAGGGCTTATACAATTATTATTGTTTTAAAAAAAACTATAAATGTAGTTCTTTTTTCTCCAAAAACATGCTTGATTTCGAAAAAAAAGACCAACAATGATTCATTTGACTAATTTTCTCTAAGTAGGTATTTCTCGTAGTTTTGATTTTAGTTTTGCAGTTCATCTCAAAAACGTATCCTGTATTTTTTTTCTAAAACATTATTTTTTATTAATTTTAGTAGTTCAGTCGCCAGGTAGTTTTTACCTTGCAAAAGGTCGGGTAGTTTCGAATTTTGGTTATGTTAAGTTCATACGTTCTACAGTGTTATTTTTTTATGACATATACGTAATATAACATCATGCCTGCATTTCGCGGTTACGTTTAAGTTCCATGTATAAATTATGGAGCGAGGCTATTGCCATCAATCGGGCACAAATCCGTACTCCAGCCTGCTATTGAATAACTGAAACATTATAATAATGTTTCAGTTATTCAATAGCAGGCTGAAACTAGAGTCATAATAATTATGACTCTAGTTTCAAGTGGTCTTTCGTAGACAAAAATCCCAATTGACTTTTATGTGTAAGTTTTCTTGTTCTAGCTCGTGAATAGTAAATGAAGTTTTTGACAAACATGTTCAGTTTACCGAGGCTTCTTGTAAGTTATAAGTTTACTCAGTAACGCCATGACAGTATTTTATGGACTGCACCTCGTTTTATAATAAATTAAGTAGTGTTAGCTTGTCTCTGGTAATACCATATTAGTTTGTCTCTGGTAACTGTCATATTACTTACATTCACCCAATCGATCATTCATTCGTTCATGATTAAAAACTTATTGGAGGTCATTCGGCAGTCTTGTCAGAGACGTCGAGGTGTGAAGATCAAATGATATTTACTGTGTAATTTTGGATTAAATGGTTACACTTCAGATACAAGTGTCAGTACAGATTAAATCATTATGTATTGAATAATTGGAAATGTACCGAGTATATTATTTTGTGGTTTATGTTGAAGGAAGTAATAAATATTTATGTTTATACTGAAATGTCTGGTTTTCTATTGTGAATCCTTTATTCTAAACCGGTGGCCTGTATAGGTATACTTAAAATAACAGTTTTTAGTTTGCGGGTTCACCATTAAGCTTGTTTCACACGTACCACAACTACACCACAACAACAACACGTAGGCGGGCACTAATTTGTATAAATATGAATAGTTAAATTCACACTGACCACATTTTGCCGCCAAATTCAACCGTGTAGGCGATACCAACTACATCGCAACCACAACGCAACCAACAGCAACCCCGCGCACTAGCGGCCGCCCACCTCGCAAACACAACGTTGCGTACACGCAACTGTCTGTCTCTCTACAAACACTAGGCACAACGTAACCACATCGCAACTACTAACGACAACGCAACCACATCGATGTGGTGTGGTATGTGTGAATTCTCCCTTATTCAACATTTACGGTTTGAATTATATGTCCATGTTTTTTTTGTACTTTATTTATATTTCTAGGCAAAAGACTAATAAGTAATTGAGATTTAATTTAGAATTCTTCTTGTTGTTCATGTAAGAACTTTTTTGTTGCTGGTAGAGGAGGAGTCTAAGCACCTACCTAGGTATTTTTTGCGCCAGAGCAAATTGAAACGAGTTAATTGCACTTTTGTATACAGTATGTACCGGAGTTCGTATAATTCCTTCAAACCTCGTAGTCTACTGGTGACACAGATTGACCCTGCTTATGAAGTTCTTTTGGATTTAACGTTAAACTAATTTTATAAAGATAAGTCATAGTGTTTTTACGTGAGGCATTTTAGCCTGGATTAACTGCCTGCGCTAAGCGATACTGCGCCAGTCGTGCCTGCAAGCCGTCTCGACGGATATCCTTTCTATGTATATGAGTGGAATCGATATAAACGTTTTTTTCGCATATTTTTTATTATATTGTTATCAGGTTATTATTCGACTTTTCATAAGCGCCTGTAATAGTTTATGAGAAACTAGCTTCTGCCCGCAGCTTCGCTTGCGTGAAATTTTGAACCTTGATTAAGCCCCTTTTTAGTGAAATCCAAAAAGTCCATCTTTTATTATTTACTTTGAACAGTGTTTGTGCCAAATTTTAAGTTAATAACCCCATGGAATAAGGGTTTTCATACAAACGTTAACCACTCATTTCACCACTTAAGGGGTGAAATTTCCAAAAACCTTTCCTTAGTGGATGCCAACGTTATTTGAGGTACCTACTTTGAACATTTCAAGTTTCTAACCCCAGCGGTTTAGGCTTTGCGTTGATAGATCCGTCAGCCATTTAGTCAGTTTCTCCCCTTGTTACTTCAAAAGTACCAGATTTTTCATAAAACTTGCAATTTCACCTCCTTAAAGGTTAAAAATGCTCAAACATAATATGTTTATGTGTACATTTATTTCTAATCAAAGACCAAATTATTTGATATCATGCTTTCAACTATGAAAAAACTTTCATCCCTTATTTTATCCCTTAGGGGAAGAATGTCCGTAAACCCTCAAACGTGTACGTTTACTTCTAACCAGAAGCCTAAGTATTTAATTCCATGCTTCTTACTTCAAAAGTAGCACATTTCTCAAACAAACTTTCAACCCTTATTATTTCACCCTCTTAGAGGTAGTATTTCCAAAAAACACCAAACACGTGTATGTTTATTTCCCAGCAGAAACTCTATTAGTTGGTTGCATGCCTTTTACTTCAGAAAACCTTACATCCCTATTTCACCCCTTAGGGGTAGTCTTTCCAAAAACCTCTAAACATGTGTATTGCTTCGGACTATAAAGTACCAGATTTATGTATTTCTCATACAAACTTCCAACCCTTATTATTTCACCCCCTTATGTGTTCCATTTACAAAAACGGTCAAACATGTGTCCATTTATTTCTAACCAGAAACCCTGTTATTTGATTTCATGCTCTTTTTAACTTTAGAAAATCTTTCATCCCGTATTTCACCCCTCAGTGGTGGAATTTCCAAAAATCCTCAAACACGTGTATATTTATTTCTCTTCAAAAGTCTAAATGTTTAATTCAATGCTTCTTACTTCAAAACTATCAGATTTCTCATACGAACTTTCAACACTTATTTCACCCCTTTAGAGGTAGAATTTCCAAAAACCCTGAAACACGTGTATGTTTATTTCTGATCAGTGACCTAAATATTGAATTCCATGCTTCTTACTTCAAAAGTACTAGATTTCTCATACAAATTTACAACACTTATTTCACCCCCTTAGGGGTTGAATTTCCAAAAACCCTGAAACATGTGTACGTTTATTTCTGACCAGTAACCTATATATTGAATTCCATGCTTCTTACTTCAAAAGTACCAGATTTTTCATACAAACTTACTACACTTATTTCACCCCTTTAGGGGTTGAATTTCCAAAAACGCTTAAACCTGTGTACATTTACTCCTAACCAGAAGCCTTAATACTTAATTTCATGCTTCTTACTTCAAAAATGACGGACTTGCATACAAACGTTAATCACCATTTTCACCCCCTTAGGGGTTGAATTTCGAGAAATCCCTTCTTAGTGGATGGTTTCGTCACGTAAGGAACCTAATGTCCAAATTACATATTCCCAGCGTAATCGGTCGACCGGTCGACCGTTCACTGCAGCACTTACTTCAGTCTACAGCTTATACTACGCAGTATATGGAAATAATGTTCCGTTGCTCGGCATCTATGAGCAATAGCGTGATAGTTTATATACCAGCATAAGCGCAGGTCCATCAAAATCGATTCACGCGATTTTACGATCCGAATATTAAGCTTATACTTCGCAGTATGTGGAAATAATGTTCCGCTGCTCGGCTCCTATGAATAATAGCGTGATGATATATGTACCAGCAAAATTGTCGCTCTTTACGAAACACATCAGCGAAAGTCCCATCAAAATCCATCCACGGGATTTTACGGGATGTCCGGACGGAAAGACAAACAGACACAATAATTCTAAAAAAAAATGTTATGGTTTCTGTATCGATAGTATAGTACCACCGAATCGAAATTTTGGAAAAATATTTAATTACAGACAAAGTGCACTTTGAATTTTATTAATAGTAAATAGATTTATAAATACGTATTTAAGTATTCATAATAAAATATATGAGTATTTCAAATTAATCTATCGTATTGCCTTGCACAATAAAAAATTTAGAATACCTACACTCGCTTATGAAATTAAATGTATTTCTCTTCCACTGCCATTGAGATAGATAGGTACCTAATAAATTTTAAATAACATTATCTTCGTTTTTTTTTATAAAAGCTTAGTTAGTACCTTCTTCGGATAGCATTTCAATAGACCTTCCGTAGACTGAGAACAGTAATATATTCGTTGATTATATTTCCTCACAACGTGATTTGATACACGTAACGCCATCTATTGAAAAGAAATATACACAAATACATGCTAAGTAAGTTCTTCCAGAAAACTTAAAATTCGCATAACTTTTGATTGCGTGAACTGATTGCGATGAAACAAAAAACATATGTTACTTGGAGATAAGCACAATGTTTATTAATAAAAGTCAACAACATTGGACCAGTTGTTTTTACGTGATGCTTGAACAAACAAACAGATAAACAGACAAACAGACAAAAATTCCAAAAATGTTAAAAATGGGTTCTATTGGTTAAAGTTTAACATCCCAACCAGGTTTTTTCAAAATATTTGCTATGTACAGACACGCCATGTCTACAGATTTATTATATGTATAGATATAGATTATAGATAAAAACTTTTGGGTGGTTTATCTTTTTTATCTTGCAATACCTAGTGGTTCTATTGCAAGACAAAAAGGATAAACTTTTCAATTTTAAGTAAGCAATATTCCGTGCACGTTTCATCCTATACCAGTAGAAGATTTACAAGAATTAGTTTACACCCTGTATTCTGACCTTGGCGACTAAATATGTTTATGCACGGTTTACTCACGTGTGTTGTTCGGGTGTGACCGAGTTGTTTCGGATTCGACCGGCCTTGAACTGTTTGTCTACGAATTGACCGATTTTGATCGAAAACTTGTCTGTCAAGTTTTATTAAAAATACATTAACGAAGAAAACTAAAGTTATAACGATCGCAAAATGTCCATTTACATAATAGGCATTACATCAAATATTAGGCCCATGCTACACACTCAATAGGTATTTGACACGACATTTGGATCGCGATCTTAGATCGTGATATTTATTGAGCGTTTAGATCAGTATATTGATGGATTAAATGCGCAATAAATACCACGATCCAGCCACCCGATTCAGAACCTTTTCAATAAGCAGTTGTCGACCGATCCGGTTTTTTATCTCGTTCCGTCTACAATTCTCGTAACGAGAGCAAAAAAGATAGCTTACTGAATCGTTCGACAACTGACTAATCGTTTTTTTTTATTAAGGGGGTTTGGATCGCTTTTATTATAATGTGATCAATGTTGAGCGCATAGCATTAGCTTTAGAGGTTAGTAGGCATATCTGTAATGGGGGATTTACACGAGTCGATTTTAGCCGTGCGGCAAGTCACCAGTAGCATCGCTTGTAAAAATCGAATCGCCACCCCATTTACACCGGTCGACAAAAATCGCATGCAACTTATTCATTTCTAGCGGAACAACACAGCGCAAAACACACCTCATGCGGCGGGCTATCGCCTGCTACTGACCATTTACACGGTCGATTCTAGTCACCCGCCGCATACGGCTTGTCGCCGCACGGCAAAAGTCAGATGGCACCCAACATTGGGGCTTGCGATTTTAGTCACTTGCGGCCTAGTCGAATTGTCATTTAGACGGTCGATTTTCGCCGTGCGGCCTAGTCGTGCGGTGAAAATTTACCCGTGTAAATCCCCTAAGTGTGAGAAGTCGCTTATAAGATTTCAATAACAACAAAAAACTTACAGAAATCAGCTGGGTTATGGTATGGTGGACACCGCAGCCCCGCGCTTGCTAATGCCGGAACCAGGGTTGCTCTGGGTCCGTTATACAATGTCCTTCCTTCTTCCAAGCAGTACACCGTGTCGATCTTCTCGAAGATCAGAGCGGAAGGCTGGTGGATGGTGGCAATGAGCGTCCTTCCACCTCTGGCTAGGTTGTTCAGAAGAGCTATCAGAGACGCTGATGCTGATGAATCTAAACCGCTGTAGAGGAGAAAAAAGTTGTTAAAGAAGGAATTATTCCAATGTGTAAGCTGTCAAATATTTTTAGTATTAGTATAAATAATAAAAAAACAGTGTATAACTGTTCCACTGCAGGGTAAAGGCTTCATCTCATACAGAGAAGGAACGAGCATTGAACACCACACTTGCTCAGTTTTATTTTATTTTATTCAGCTTGTAGATTTTCCTTCCGGTCCGTTTCTACATAACCGGGTAGTTAATGACGAGACCTGAAGGGTCTCCAGTCAAACTTGTTCACTGCGGGTTGGCGATTTCAGACCATTGAGTCCAGGTTTCCTCACGATTTTTTCCTTCACCGTATATCAGTGGCGCCTTAGACTGAGAAAGTACATATGACATTGAAAAAGTCACATTGGTACATGTTTGGGTTTGAACCCGCAACCCGGTGAATGACAAGCGGGTCTGTAACCTTCGGGGTACCACGACACTATCAGTATACTATACTTAGTCTATTAGTACATATTTGTAAAGATACGATTTTTTTTTTTTTGCAATTTTTCTTACTCTCTATTTTTGAGGATTGTTAGTAAACGATTAAATCTGAACTTAAGCATTAAAATATTTTAAAACAGAATGATTGACTGTATAAACAATATACCACGTGACAGAGCACTATAAATTGTTTTTTATAGGAATCGATTGAATAGGTACCTAAGATGAAAAATAGCCAACGTATACAAGTCATGAGTGTCAATTAAAATTTAACGGATTATAATTAACCGCTAATTACATTAGTAATGATCATGTCATGTACTAAACTTTGTGTTTACATCAAGGATGACATAAACTCCAATGTCAAGTGTACATACATGTCATTCAGGTTTTCCTCGTGGCAAGTAAAAAAAGTGGAAATTTTGCGTCATACTCGTTCGTTGCCGATTTTCATAACAATACACCATTGTTTGGAAAAACAAACCGCATATCTTGTCGGTGAATCTCATCGATAAGACGTCATGTAACATGGTGTCATAGACACGTAATTCCACGATTTGAGAATACATTAAAAACATAAAGTCCGACATAGCTCCATACGAACTTGGATAGCGGCGCTGCTTGTGAAGAAAGATGTCAAAAACCTGTCAAATCACGTACAGACGCCAGCACATCAAGCTACTACAATCTGTCAAACTTTAATAGATTTTCATCTCTAACGCGAAAGCATTAAGTTCAAGGTTGATTGGGAAAATTTGACAGTTTCGGTTAGCTTGACTTGCTGACGTCTGTACATTTCATGTTAGTTCTCTATTTCGCCACGTTCATTTAGATCCGTCAGGCTGTTGATAGTATTGGCTATTTTTTTATTCAAGTCGTTTTTAGTCGACCGAAGGAAAAGTGTTTGCGTACGAAGATATTTACAGAGAGTGTTGGTTGGTAACAGAGGATATAAGAGAGGTTTTTCCCGTGTTCGATGGACGGTTACTTCCACATAATGATTGCTTTGTGGTAACTTGTGACCACATGTAAGTATGAATAAAAAGATCCACTGCGGTGTATTTGCATAAGTAGCCCTGTTGCTTTTAAAAATCGACTCAGATACTACATAGAAGTGCACAAATCGCGAAGTTCGCGCGTGTTATTATCATGTGTACAAATCGCGAAAGTTTAAAAACATTTACTGTATAGAAATGGACTTCTTTTATTACCTTTGCGTCTACGTTTGCCTTCCGGTGGATCTGTGCGGATCAGAATTTGATTATGACTTGCGTTAACGGTGAAGAAAAACATCGTGAGGGAAACTGTACACCTGAGAGGGCTCCATAAAGCTCTCGATGGTGGGTGTAGTCCGCCAACACGCAGCAGGCCAGCGTGGTGGACTAAGGCCTAAACCCTTCTCAATCTGAGAAGAGGCCCGTGCCCAGCAGTAGGACAGTAATGGGCTGATTATGTTTTGTTATGTCTGCCTTCCAGCCAACTTCTTATTGCAAAGGAGAATAATTGGTATATTATACAGAATAATCAGTAAAATACTCGAACGCTACGAGTTTTTATTATAATTACGAGTATTAAAACTAATAACTTTCGTCTTACTTTATTTTCTTTTGAAGATGGATTTTGCTTCTTAGGTTTTATATATGAATTTACTTACGTGGTAGGCTCATCGAGAAACATGAGCGAAGGATCAGATAGAAGTTCCAGCGCTACGGCAAGACGTCTTCTCTGACCTCCAGAGAGATCCCGGCAGACGGTCAACGAGGTGGCACTTAAACCTAATAGAGCTAGGATCTCGTAGACCTGGAAAGAGAGTATCTTTTTAGATTGTTTGTTTTGAATTGGTAGACTTTGGATCTTCATGGCTGAAAAAAGGCAAGATGCTAGCCAAGATCGCAATACTTAAGTGCCAAAGCCACTAGCAAGTTTTACTGGCAAGTTACTCCACTCAATTGCTCGCTTAGTTCGTAAGACTTGTAGAAGTCGATGTGCTGCGGGTGTGTCCACAGTTTGTACAAGTCAACTTGCGTGATTATACTATCTAATGGATTTGGCACGTTAGATGGTCGTATTTTAAACGACATTGTATCTAGTTTTACCAGTGCAAGTCTCAATTACTTTAATTAGGAATATTGTCATAAGAGAACAGTTATTAACGTACAGACGCTAGACGCAGCAGGTCAAGCTACCCAAAACTGTCAAATTTTCCCAATCAACCTTGAACTTAATGCTTTCGCGATAAAGATGAAAATCTATTAAAGAAATTTGATAGATTGTAGTAGGTTGATGTGCTGGCGTCTGAACCTAGGTCTTCAAAATGTACGAAAAGGCAGTGAGAATTATGCCTAGTTTTTGTAGATGAGAAGTGGACTAAATTACAATCTACGTATGAAAATATTCCACTAAAGTTCTTCTTCTGCCGAGTTTTTTCCCAACCATGTTGGGGTAAGGTTCCAGGCAAGGTTCAAGTTAGGTCCCAGCCGGGGGTTGCGGACGAGCCGGGGGTTGCGGAAGTGTCGTAAGTTCCCGCGACCCTCGGCGCAGGTGTGAGATGGAACACCGGGGTGGTTTTAGTCAGTAAGAGTCTGACAGACCCCTCCGCCCACCCAAGGGCGGAGGACATCCATGAGGATTTCCACCCCGAAAAAAAAAAAAAAAAGGTTCCAGTCTAACCAGATGCAGCTGAATACCAGTATTTTACACAGAGCGACTGCCATCAGATATCCGCAATCTAGTTACTGGGCAATGCCGGTATCCTAAGGGAGAAGCTACACGGTGAGGTGTGGCGCCGCGCCGCATGCTCGCCGGACCAAGACGAGGGGGAGGGTGTATGCGCCGGAGCAGCACCGCTTCGGCGTCGCAGACCGCAGATGTGTTGACAGAGAGCCGTTTCACACGGTGCGGTGCGGCGCCGCACCGCACCGCGTGGCTCTTGCGACGCCGACGCCGCGTACTACGTGTGCATGCTGATGCGGTAAAATGGCTTCTCCCTAAGGTTGGACTGGTTGTCAGACTTTCGGGCTTCTGACTACCGGTAAAGACTGTCATAGGTATTCACAAGAAACCTGGGACCGATGGCTTAACGTGCTCTCCGAAGCACGGAGGCGATATGTAACGAACGGTCACCCATCCACGGACTGTAGTTCCGCGCAGTTATTAAATATCCACGCACCCCTCATTCCACTAAAGTTCTTGATTGATGATAATTATTCACAATATAGGTACCTTCTCCTTCCTCTCATGAGGAGTGAAGTCAGCCAGTTTAAGGGCTGCAGCAAGAGACATGGCTTCATACACGGTAAGGTGCGCACGCAGATCATCGTGCTGGCGAATGTAGCGTGCGCCGCCGCGGCCTTTCGACTTCGAAGCGCAAGCGCAGACGCCATTCACAGCTATCTCGCCTTTCGCGCCACGTGTCCTGAGGAGAAAAAACCCTTTTTTATATACATAACTCTTTAAATCATGAAGACTTTATCATCCAGTTTTTCTGATTAACTGAATAATAAATTATTAACTGACCGTAATGTATTTGCTGAGCTTTTACTAACTTTATACTACAATTAAGATTGTAAAAGTACTAGTAGCATTGTTTTATAAAAAGTAATAAGTACCTACCTATGTATCTATAGGTATCTGTTGTACACAACAAGAACCTTAACCCAAGACAAATATGCATATTTGTCTTAGGTTAGGTACGTGATAATATTTTTCTCATATTTTATAAAACACAAAATATTAATCATTGGTAACAACAATAAAACCGCAGAGCTTTGTGTTTTTTTGTTTGTTTATTTACTGTATTACTATTTTATTTTAACATGCGTGTACACATGTGACAATGGAATAAAATATCAATCGATCTTTGGATAGATAATATTATTCCATTGTAGTACAGTCAACAGCAAGAGTCGATTGATATTTAGATATTTTAATTAGGTATCATTAAATTTTAAAATTAATTAGGTATAAAATTAATAGTCTACTACCTAATCATGGTCCAAAATGTACAAGAATTGAAGTCTTTAAAGTATAATCGACGTTATAAAATTTGTATAATATAATAATTACGGGCAAGTTTTCATTCATGAATATTTTAAAACTTTAAGCTAATATTATTTGACTTTGATGCTGACTGTATCTAATTATTCAAATTGTGCACGTGTTTTGTGTGTTCATTTAAATATAATATTATAAAGTAAACGAATAGCTATTAAAATTGTTGAAACCATGCGAATTACAGTAAACACCATGATGCTTACTTATTTCCTGATAAGTGGGCTTGACTACAAATCATCCATTACTTGACGTAAGAATTAACAGATTATATAGCACGTTAGCAACACATATTAGGTAATCTGTGGTTATACGGGCAGCAGTATTCAACGGAGTACCTAGAAGAAAGAGTTTATGACAAAAAATCATTCTGACGTAAAGTGCTGGTTTTGTTAAATAATTTTAGCATGATATGCTAAATTATAATGTTAAGCTTGATTATATTATGACATATTATGTTTGACACGGGTTACAACTCTGTATACGCCTAGTTTGGCAATAAAAATGCTATCATTGGTAAACAAAACGATTCGTTTTTGCCTATAGTAACCGGAAAAATATAAATCAAAACATAATAAAACCGGCCAAGTGCGAGTCGGACTCGCAGACGAAGGGTTCCGTACCATTATCTATAAAAATTGCAAAAAAATCACGTTTGTTGTATGGGAGCCCCCTTAAATATTTATTTTATTCTGTTTTTTAGTATCTGTTGTTATAGCGGCAACAGAAATACATCATCTGTGAAAATTTCAACTGTATAACTATCACGGTTCATGAGATGCAGCCTGGTGACAGACGGACGGACGGACGGACAGCGGAGTCTTAGTAATAGGGTCCCGTTTTACCCTTTGGATATAGAACTCTAAAAATTATAGAAGCGTGAATGAATCTGAATCAGGCATTATTCAAAAATGGGTCATCAAAGCTAAAAATAAATACATTAATTATATACGTATATAAAAATCGTGCCGCATGGTGTACTCAGATAAATTATACATAAACAGGCATATTATAAGTGACTCACAGTTTTCCTGCTACTTTGGATGATTAATGTTACATTGTTGCTACGAGAGTCACGGGAAGGCTTAGCCCAGCAGTGGGATGGTGTAGGATAAATAAAGTCTTCGGTATGAGAAATAAAACACGTCTTCTCAAGAAGTTGTTAGCTTTCAATTTACGGTTATAGTTTTGTTTCTATATTACAAAGAGGACCTCGAGAGGGGGATTAGAGGAGCCCGTGGCTAATTATCAAACGCGCGGATTATATGCTTTGAAGATTAGGTTAGTCCTTAGATGGGTGACCATCCTGATCCCAGAAGTTTCCCAAGTACACACGGCTACATATTAAGCTATACAGTTCCAGTATAAGCTGACCTCTCATTGTACGGAAATTCTATCCAATGCGAGATCAGCTCATATTGGAAATCTATAGCTTTATATGAAGCCATGTTTACCTATGTTGGTTGGTTTACTGTTCAACCAAATGTGACCGAAAATCGGTATTTCACACTGAACGATTGATATTCTAAATTTACCACGTGCTTGTGAATTCCCATGGTCATGATGACTGTCATAGGTATTCCCATGACAAGGGCCGATGGATTTACATGTTATTCAAGGCACGGAGTTGTTAATGTGACAAGAACGGTCAACAGTTTGACAATAGACCACGGAACTTTGTTTGTACGTAAATCGATCGATTTGTGTTAGATTTTTTGTTCATTATTAGTTTTATTACGTGAAAACGAAAATTATTACATCACGCCTGTATTCCCCTAAAGGTTGGGCAAAGATGTAATAGGGGGCGAGCCTATTGCCATCAACCGGGCACAAATCCAGACTCCGGGATGCTACTGAGAAATTCCACATGGAAAAACCCAGTAGCACTGCACTGCAAGCGTGACGCTGAACATGAACCCAGGGCCTCATGTTCAGCGTCACGTAGTAAAACGAAGTATCTACTTATTATATCTATATAATAGTAAGTAGTTTAAGGGCATGGGCATGTTTCACTACCGTCGGTGAAATCTAATCCTAACTTATTATAAATGCGAAAGTAAGTTCCTGTACCTTTTCACGCATAAACCCAGTGGTTTTTTAAAAATTTCAGGATGATCGGTTCAGTAACCGATCATCCTGAAATTTTGCATATACGTTGTCAGGTGTACAGAAACGGACATAGGGTACCTTTCATCCTGAAAAAAAGTACTGTTCCCGAGGAAAACAACAATAACGGTAATAGATAGCGCCACGTGTCTTTCGAATCATGATTGAATTATATTGTTATAGAAACTTTAGTAGTGTATTAAGAGTTTTTTAACGCGCGCGAAGCCGCGTGCAAAAGCTAGTTGAGAGATAAGTAAATAGGCTTGGCAGGTTCCCTATAGAAAATCTGTCAAACTATCATATTCGTTTTCCACACAAGAATTAAATCTAACGATTGTGAAACAGTATTTTTTGTTATTCAAGCCATATGACATCAGCGTTAGTTGTCAATTTATTTTGGCTGTGTGCCAACCCTGTCTAGGATATGTCACTTATGTAAAATTGATCTGTGTCGCTGGAGAGATTTTTGCGCCGTTTCTTCTTCATAGTATGAACACTACGAAGCCGTGAAGGATGAGCGTTTTTGGGAGACATCTTTTGTAACATTGACGTTAAAAAGAAACAAAATAATTCATGTCTATTTTGAATAAATGAGTTTTGAAGTTGAAGATTCAATTTTGATGTTGCCTTTGGAGAATTGTCCAATCATCTTCATGTTGGCCCGTGAACGTTCACGGCTGAACGCAATAACGAATGGTCACCCATCCGCGGATTGACCGCGGCAAGCGCAACTTAACCTTGCAAAGCATATGGTCCGAAGTACCTACTCTTGGGATGTATGATTGGGTTTGCATTTAGTGAGGGAGTTAGTGACAGAAAACTGTAGGCAAATTCTATTAACGAAACTGTTGCCAAATTGTAATCTTATGGTTTCTACAGACATGGCGCCGCGGCGCCGGCTTATTGCCGCGCGGGTGTAAGCCAATAGGCGTTATACCCGGCGGCCTGGTTAAACACCCGCCGGCAAACCGCGCGGCAATGCCGGCGGCAAAGCCGGCGGCATTGTGTGTAGGACCCTTAACCACAACCGTCAGTCAAACCGTCAGTCAAGTTTGAATTTGCTTTTGTTGTCAAACAGTTTATGTAAACGAAACCGTCTGAATGAACGGTTCTGCTTCGGTTCGGTTGCGATTGATCAACGTTTCTGTTAGTAAATTTGGTCTGTAGGGCCTGGAGACAAAATCCCTTTTAAAGGAAAATTGTATGGAAATTACATTTACTCGAGCGTTAATAATATGTCATTTCCATACAATTTGATCTTACCGCAGGCGTTAACGTTTAAAGAAAAGGGATTTTGTCTCAAGGGGCTGGACTGTGAACTGCGATAGTGAGGCAAGAATCAAGATTTTATACAATTATCCTCAAACAGGTAAAATAATAAAATTAACCTAAGATAAAAAGGACAATGACAGAACTGCATTTAAAATTTTATAATTATGATAAATAATTAATCACTACCTAATTGCCATATGCTACGTATGTCTGAATCGATAGAATTGTGAGTATAAGAAAAAATATTGTGTTTGTTCCAATTTTACTACAGCTAATACGCTTATTAAGTTTTTATGCCAATTATTATTCATTTTATGCCTTTGATTTAATGAGTTCGATTTGAAATACTGTTTTGTCAAATTATACATTGGGTTTTTTTTATTACTTTCCTTGGTCGCATTTGACCCTCGTCGCACCTGATGGTAAGCGCAGACAGGTTCTAAGATGGAGCACACGAATCCAAGCAACAGAGATATAGAGGGAATCCCCTATACCCCTCTGGCTCTCACATACACACGACGGAACACAGTAAACTGCTTGGCGCCGGACTTTAACGTGAGGGTGGTAAGCTAGCCAGGCGGACCGTAAAGATACTACTACCAAGCAAAATTATAAGTATTATCTCAATCATCATCAACTCCCTCTCCTTATCCCACATCCCACACTGCGTGGGGTCGGCGCAACATGTAGTCCTCTTCCATTCTCCTCTATCAGCCGTCATCTCAGTACTCCCTTCTTTGTTACCCATAACATCCTTCACACAATCCATCCATCTTCTCTTTGGCATAACTCTACATGTATATCCATCCACAAGTCCTATTTTACACTCTTCTAGTAACATGAATATTATCTCAATATTTTAAGGCGCTTCCCCCACCGAAACTGGCGCCACTTCAGAAAAAAAAGCATTATTTCTGTCAACACACAACATATTGAAATTTCGTACGTACAACATTTTAGTCAAGTGCTGTAGACATTTTCGAACACCAAATATCAAGACAAGAGCTTCTGGATTCGAAGTTTTAGCGATAAGTACCAAAAACGGCGTTTTTTAGCATTAATTACTAAAACTCCTAACCTAGGATGTCAAGTGTTGTTTTTTGGTGTTCGAAAATTTCTAAAACACTTGACTAAAATGTTGTACATACGAAATTTCAATATGTTGTGTGTTGACAGAAATAGTGATTTTTTTCTGAAGTGGCGCCACTTTCGGTGGGGGAAGCGCCATAGCCGAATGTGTCTTGCTTTTTTGTAAAGACAATGGATTTTTTAGAAAGCAACTTTGTATGGACTTGGAAGTACTTACGAGTAACCAGCTAGAATGTTGAGGAGTGTGGTCTTGCCGGCACCTGAGGGTCCCATGATGGCAGTCAGCTCCCCAGGCTTGAACCGCCCTGACACGCTTTTCAAAATGTGCTTTTGTTCTGCAAAGAAAGAAAATAAATATTAGAGATAAACATAACATCACGCCTGTATTCCCTGAAGGGTTGGGCAGAGGTGTATAGTACAACCTCATTTTGCCGTTATGTTTAAGTCCCATGTAATAGGGGACGAGTCTGATGCCATCAACCGGGCACAAATCCAGACTCCGGGCTGCTACTGAGAAATTCTAGCATGAAAAACCCAATAACACCTTGCCCGACCTGGGCACTGAAACCAGGACCTCAAGCTCAGCAGTCGCGCCTCGTTGGTCTAGTGGTCGCAAACCACTAGACCAACGAGGTTAGCCAATATTATAAACTAGGTATATGCTTTCTCTCCAACTTTTGTTCTATGTTTCTTGACTATCATTATGTACATTCTTTTTATTTAAACTTAACAACATTATAAAGTTAATCACAATTTTATCAATTGTTAAAATTAAACACGTCTATGTTTATGCTAATTGCAACAAAAAAAAAACGGATGTAGTGATAGTAAGTTCATTGTACTTTATTATCTAAGGCAGTAGAGCATACTAAAAGAATAAAAGCAGAAAAAAAGATCAGATGATAAAGACAGTTTTTATATAGAATCTAGGTTAGTGTGCAGGTACGTCTCGTTATTGTCAGGTGTAACTAGTAACAGTATATTATACTGTACAGTAAATTACAATTGGATTGACGCAGATACAACATAAAACGTGAAAAAGTGTAACAACACGGAGTTGCATTCTCATCTATCTATCTATGTATATAAAAATTAATCCCTATTTCCCTTGGTCACGGCATCACGCATGAGCGGCTGGACCGATTTCGCAAACTTTTTTTTGTCGTGTTCCTAATTGTCAGGAGAAGGTTCTTATGAAAGATATTAAAAAAAAAACGAAATTATCTCAATACGTCCTTAACCTTCATTTGTGTACCGCATGCAGGAAAAATGTTTTAACTTTTTGTTACTATTTTGATTTTGTTTCTGAAGGTAGGTAGTAGGTAGGTAGTAACTAGGAAAAAGTGCATTACAACCAACGCATGCCGGGTACATCACTTTAGCCGTATGTAAGTCTAACGGTTAAACGCTTGCCTTTCATGCAAGAGGGTTCCAGTTCAATCTAGGCCCGCACTTCTGACTTTTAGAACTCATGTGCGGATAATAAATGAATTATCACTTGCGTGAAGGAAAACATCGTGAGGAAACCTACACTCCTGAGAGGGCTCTATAAACTCTCAATGGTGTGTGTAGTTCGCCAATCCGTACTAGGCCAGCGTGGTTGACTAAGCTCTAAATCCTTCTCATTTTGGGAAGATGCCCGTACCCAGAGGACAGTAACGAGTTTTTTGTGCTACCTTAGCCTATACCTATGACCTCCTAACTAACCATAATATCAGTAATTTATTATCTACTAGCTGTGCCCGCGACTCCGTCCGCGTGGAAGTCGGAAAACAACATTGTGTCGCAGCAACTAAATAATCCATTTATTATTATAATAGACATAGGTGTCCCACTAAGACACTTATATCTTTTGAACCATTTCTATACGTAGAGTTTCAGCTCCTCTTGATTGACCGTAAAGATTCATAAAACCGTAATACTAAAAACGTGTTGCTTATTTCTATACATTTCCTTGCTAAAATGGATTATAATTGAATATTGATACTTTTATTGAAGATGTAACAAAACCATATAGCGATACAAAAATAGCGACAACGCCGTCTTGTTACAATCTGCGAACTAAATTATGATTTCATTCGAGGTGTGGTAGGTATAGAAAAGAACTTTAAATATTAAAAAAAAAAAACGTATAGAAGACTTCATTTAATTTTAATAAGTTATAAATAGGTAGGTACTGCTTTCAAAAAGTCTGATCTGGAAATCGAACCAACACAAACGCGAAAAAACATCATCTATATTTTTATTTCACCAATCGATATGATCGCTCCAATAAACATAATGCCTGAAATTGATGGAAGACCATAAAAACTAACATTAAGTACCTACCTAACTTAGGTACATTTCAATTCAAACACTTATTTGTTGTTACTTCTTATTTCTTGCACTTCCTTCAATTTAAGACAGTGTGTTTGTTGGAGAGATTTGATCCTTATTATTGACCTTATAGATATCTATCAACAGGTGCCATAATATAATACCGGATGGTACATAAAGCTTTGTCAGTTCGATTCCCGGTTCAGGCAAAAAAATCAGTAAAAGGTAATTACTTACTTTAAAAAAAGTGAAATGAAGTTTCCTTTCAGTGAAATTTGCTATTTTTAATATTTAAAGCACTTTCCCTCCATGGCCACGTCTTTGGAACATTACCTAAAGCTTAAAAAAACTCAATTAAATAAACTTAATAAAACGACGGCGACAGGCTTTGAATAAATCTGACAATAATGAACAAAATAAAATATAGAAAAACATTCCAAAAAGTGCATTGAGTAGATAGAATGATTACGAAATACTAAATTTCAACGAAAGCACTGGGTGAGCGCTTTCCTTGCAAATAATCATGGCCACCGATTTCAATTTGAATTTGGACCTTATTTTCGGCATCAGCATTCCCAAAAAGTATGAACATTCAATGAACAAAAATCCTACTATTAGTCCAGATCATGAATTAATTTTATTGTGAACAACAATAAGAAATTGACCTAATAAATTCTAAATAACAATATCTTCGTTTTTTTTTCTGTAAAAGCTTAGTTCCTTCTTCATAAGGATAGCATTTCATTAAACCTTTCGTAGACTGAGAATAGGTACCAATTCAACAATGAATATTAGGTAATTTGTGGATTTATTCGTAGTAAAATATTTCCTCGCAACATTGTTTTATACACGTAACGCCATCTATTGAAAATAAACGAATACATGCTAAGTTCTTCTAGAAAACTTAAAATTCGCATAACTTTTGATTGCGTGAACCGATTGCGATGAAACAAAAACCATATGTTACTTGGAGATAAGCACAATATATGTTTATAAAAGTCAACAGCATTGGGTCAGTTGTTTTTACGTGATGCTTGAACAAACAAACAGATAAACAGATAAACAGACAAACAGACAAACCAACAAACAGAAGAAACAAAATACAAAAATGTTAAAAATGGGTTCTTTTGGTTATTTTTTAACACCCCAACCATGTTTTTTCAAAATATTTGCTATGTACAGATACGCAAAGTCCAGATTTGATAAATGTATAGAAGATATTGATTATTTGCATATCTTTTGAATGCGTGAACCGATTGCGATGAAACAAAAAAAATCTGTTACTTGGAGATAAGCACAATATATGTTTATAAAAGTCAACAGCATTGGGTCAGCTCTTTTTACGTGATGCTTGCATAAACATGCAAACATATGTTTAATCTTTACTTCCCTAGATGGCGTTGGCGTCGAATTAGATCGCGCTATGGTTTCGTTACCGCGCGATTTATAAGTTCTAGACAAAAATTTCTTAGTTAGTTCTAAACCACGATTTTATTATATGTATAGACTAGCTGTACCCGGCATGCGTTGTAATGCACTTTTTCCTACTTACTACCTACTTACTACTTACCTACTACATACCTCCAGAAATAAAATCAAAATAGTAACAAAAAGTTAAAACCATTTTCATGCATGCGGTAAACAAATGAAGAATATGGACATGCTGAGATAATTTCGTTTTTTTTTAAATATCAAAATTTTCTTCCTTATGAACCTTCTCCTGAAAATTAGGAACACAACAAAAAAAAGAATTAGCGAAATCGGTCCAACCACTCACGCGTGTTGCCGTGACCAAGGGAAATAGGGATTCATTTTTATATAGGTATTTCTTTCATAAGAACCTTCTCTTGACAATTAAGAAAACAACAAAAAAAAAATTGCGAAGTCGTTCCAGCCGCTCATGCGTGATGCCATGACCAAGGGAATTATGGATCCATTTTTACATATATAGATGTTTACTACTACTTATTTCATTGATAAATATTCGATAAAAGCTTATCCACCACAGCAGCGGAAACTATTTATCACTTTGGCGGTTAAAATATTGTAGGTTCACATCACATTGAATTAAAATCAAATTAGTCATTTATTTCTTCATTTGCATCATATACAGCATGACTGGTTAGTTGCTTTACATCCGAAAACTATGTACTCTGCTGATGAGTAATAGATTCGTGAAAAAATATTCAGCTGTTCCATACAATTTGTTCCATTGTAAAAATGGTACAGAATGATGATTCTGTACCATTTTTACTATGGAACAAATTCTGAATTCGTGAAAAAACAAAAACAACCAGCGGAACATTTGTATGGAACAGCTGAATATTTTTTCACGAATTTATTGTTTGTCTCATATTAAAAGTTGTATAGAATGATAAGTAGATTTCATTGTTTTCGGATGAAAGGAAAATCTAACTAGTCATGCTTTATACAAATGTTATTTATGCAAGGCGACAACCATCGGACAGACACAATTTATCAAAAGATCCAATGCTACAGGACATTCGTCATCCTTTCATACATTTATGCAAATATTGTAACAATGCATTGTAAATGATTCATCATGATACAACGCACATCCGTAACTAAGTATAATGATAATATTCCATAACAATTTCTTTTTATGTGTTCATTTGTTGCGCCGTTTCTTCTTCACAGCATAAACATTATCCGCCTTATTACAAAAGATGGTCTAAGAAAAACCTGGGTTATGAAATAGCCCCGTCTCTTTTTGTTATATGACATAAGAAAGTGATGGGTTTATCTTAAACCTGTTTACCTTGGTTTAAACCATCTTTTGTAATAAGGGGGTATTATAATAGTATAATATGTATAGGAAGCGGTGAAGGGCGGGCGCTTTTGGGGGCTGTCTTTTGTAACATTTGACGACACATTTGGTGCAGTGGCTGAGCCATTGGCTTCTGCGCTACGGGTCGTGGGTTCGATTCCCACACGGAACAAAAATTTGTATGGCCTACAGATAGTTGTTTCGGGTCTGAGCGTTTGTGTATGTGAGATTTGTATTTGTAAACGCACCCACGATACAGGAGAAATCCTATTATGGGGCAATGTTTTTTTAAAAAAAGAATAAAGAACATTGGCGATCAAAAAGAACTTAGTAATTTTAGTCTATTTTGAATAAATGAGTTTTGAAGTTTTGTGTGAACTATAAATTAAAAACGAAATGATGTTGAACAAAACCGGTTTAATTATGTATCTAAATAGGATGTATCCGAATTCGTGTAATTCTATCAAACCTCGGGATCTACTGGTGACTCTACAAGGGATTCGACAAGATTCATATTATTTTTTAAAATATACTTTTCTTTACATTCCTAATTTTAGCGTCCCGAGTTAACTGACTGCTCGGAGCGATATCGCGCTTCCATTCATTTATGCGTGGCATCGAAATGTTCAAGTACATTTTTTTTTATTTAAATCTTTTCAAGTGATTTTGATACGATCATGTACGACAGTAGCAAGGCAAAAAAGATAAAATTCCGTACAGGGAATTCTATACCAGTCATAGATTATGCAGTTAACTTTTAAGGAATCACATTAATTCGATTCACCCTGTATTAAATCTTAAAAACTAGGTGTTAGGTAATTATTCAAGTATGTCGTCCTATAGAAAACGACATAAAACAGTCTAGACTGTGTAACGGAATTCCGAAGTTTGAAATAGCGATAAACGTTAGTTCGAAAGTATAATTGACAACATTTCATATTTTTAACCTGCATGTATTATTAAGTTATATAAAAGTAAATCCAAATCCAGAGCGGGTGCTCTGGATTGAAAATTGAAATTATGAATGAAAAGTACATAATTTCGAAAAACGGAAAAATACGGGTGTATTTTTCCGTTTTTCGAAATTATGTACTTTTCATTCATAATTTCAATTTTGAAATTCGGCGTATTCTAAAAAGACGTATGCGCCAAATGACGTCATACATACGGTGGAATGGCGATCTAACCTTTGCTTCACTGTGAGCCGTCAAAAAAACTGTTAGTTAGATGTCACTGTCATATAACACTTGTCTCGTTTAACTTCATAAGTGACATTGACATGTCTTGTTTGACATTAAATGTTTTCATCTAAAGCATTGGAACGCATAGGCAAAGGTAATTCCTCATTCCACCGTTTATGTGACGTCACCACATGTTTTTTGATTTTCATTTTTTTTCTCAGAAATGAGGAAATGAAAAAATTAAAAAAATATATATTTGAACTCAGGACACGAAAATAAAGAAACGGTATTTTTGTTTTAAGGTCGTGTCAGTTTTGAAATGTTGTCAATTAAGCGATATACTTATTTAGTTTCGAATGTTTTCCATCCCGAATTACGTTAGTTCGACAGTTTGTTATTGCGATATATTGTGGAATCAATTTCCGACAGTCGTTTCCCTGTTGAATTGTTCACCGACAGAACGGTTCGTTTATAAATGTTTCGACATCAGAATCTTTCAACGACAAACTTCTCACCGATGTAACATTTCGCCGACGTAATATTTCGGCAAGACAATTCAACAATTCCAAAAGATTAGTAGATCTGTTAATAAATATATCGATCACCCAACCATAATAAGATTAGGAATCAGGTTAGCATGCAATAAAGGATTTGGGGTACCTCAACTTGGTTAGTTTGGGTACGAAGGGAATGACGGGGCTGGTGAGGAAGCTAAGCGAGTGAAATTAAGCCCCTTGATGTGGTTTTTTTAGTCAACATATCACTCAGAACTAGGAGTCCTGCATAGTGAGGCACCGTTGACGTAGCCGGTAAAAAGTTTGTCGGAGAAAATTTTCGAGGTCGATGAAAAGTTCGTAGTTGAAAAATTCTGATCTCGAATCATTCATATGATAGACGAACCGTTCTGTCGGTAAATTCTACGGAGAAACTAATGTCGGAAATGTATTCCAGAATCGAACGATACAGACCATTGTTCGCTTAGTTCCTATTATTTGGAGAAATCGACTAGCGGATGTTGTGTTAATTATTAATGATAAGCATAGTGTTGGCAAAACATATTACGTTAATCGATTTTTCTATTAAATTATTATTTGGTGACCTCAAATCGACGTAGGTAGCTGTGGTTACACGAATAGACATTTATATTTAAACGCTATTTAAATAATTACGTGATAGTTTAAATATTATTTAACGTACCATTTCTGACGTAATGTTGTGGAAAATGAATATTGTTGTCAATTGGTATAATTGTTATTATATTGTTTCCATTATCCGCCCAGTTCTACCACAGTTACCTATTTCAAAGATTTTCCTCCCATCATGTAGATCCCATTATGCATAAGGAAAATAAAATTGTTAATAATTAAGTTTTCATTTTGTTATGCAACATGATAATGTTATTAACTAGAAAAAATCTATTCAGTAATTCAGTTTAGTAAGTTTAGGCTAATGTTGAGATTTTTCTAAATATGTATAATGTTTTAGTATTGTAACTTCCGTGAGACACATTTGTGTTACAATTTCTGAATGTTTACGGCACTGTGGTTACGGAGATCAACTCGCGACCTCGCCGCGTATTTAGATCATGATCAAGGGCTCCATTTCGATACGAAACTAGTCGGAAAATTCCGAAAAAAAAAACGTTTGTAAACCGTGAACAATCATAAATATTTATGTTTTAAACTGTTTATACAGCGTGACTGGTAAGTCACTTTACATCCAAAAACTCTGCCATCATTCTGTTCAAGTTTTACTATGGAACAAACTATGAATTCGTAAAAAAAAAACAATTGTTCCGAACAAAATGTTGTTAAGGAACATTGTATATTTTGTATAAAACAGTAGAAAAAAATATGTTGACTATGTTTATTAGTGGAAAGAAAGATATTATAGCATTCCCACAACATTAAAATTGTCATAAGTATTTATAATTCTTCATTTACTAATGAATCAGCTATACTTTGACGACACGTTTGGTGCAGTGGCTACGCGATTGACTGCTGCGCTGCGTGTCGCGGGTTCGATTCCCACACGGAACAAAAAATTTGTATGGTCTACAGATGGTTGTTCCGGGTCTGGGCGTTTGTGTATGTGAGATTTGTGTCTGTAAACGCACCCACGATACAAGAGAAATCTTAGTGTGGGGCAACGATTTTTAAAAAAAGAAAAAAATAAAATATGATTGAATACAAAAGAGTGTCTTGACTTACGTTTCAACTATGTATTCATCAAAGACTGAACATTTTACTTGCAAATTATAGCTAAAGAACCATTGGCGTTATGATGGTAGCCTTCTAAGCTATAATTTGACTAAATACCGCGTAAGACTTGTTTATGCGATAATTGAAGACATGGCAGGAAATGATTTTTAAAAATTATGTAAATGACTGATACGAGGTACCTGAATATGTCAAGTATTTATAAATTTATTTAAATAGATCGGGAAATAACGATGTAACAGATTATAATTATTATATTACACGTAATCAACTTTTAAAGTTTAGATATTTAAATATAACTCTCGGTTCCTTATAGTTTTTTAAAACAATATTTTGATTTTAATGACTGCGATTTTTAATGCTAAACGCTCCACTTTAGGCATTTCAAGAATGCTTAACAATATTAAAAAAATAGTTGATGGCGAAAAAAATTTATTTTAATTAATTTACTCTTTTTTGCGAAGTTGCCGTTATACCTACTTGTAAAGCCGCTTTGAAATCTATACATACAATAAAACAAAATAATAAAATTATTGTTGAATTACTATTACTGTAACCGTCCATCTTTAAAGGCACCAACAGTATCAAATGCAGATTTATCTAGGTATAATCACGAACTGCGTATTTTGGCATTCCATTTAGCGCATCAATTTGAGGAGCTGCAATTCGAATCACAACAATAGTATTCCTATTCCTATTGGTGCGATTCGAATTGGTGCGTTAAATGGAAGGGCACGTACTTTGTATAGTTACCGGCAATGTGTATAATGCAGGTATTCTATACAATGCTTAGGCAATGTATAGAATGCCTGGGGCCTCCAGGCAATGTATGAAATATTAGTCCCCGTCATCCCCTTCGTGTTAGGTTACTTTAAACCCTGCAGAAAGAAATAGGAGCCCCGCGCGGGGCTCCTGTCGACTCTCTTTTGGAAACCCAAACAACCTTCCAAACATCCTCTTAAGTTTTTCATTTGTTTTTATTGTGCCTCGCGTGGAGTTTAGTGCCTGCTCGCACGTCTTCCCCTTCGCCGCTCTCGTCTTTATCACACATTACCGGCTGCGCATTCCGTATTGTATAGAATGGTTACGTATCATAATACCTACGTTTATTCTAACTATTTTCAACTTAACTACGGTCAAAAGACCTACCGTTTAAAACACCTAAAGATCGTTTCACCTATTTTTGTAATAACTAATGGACGAAATCCATAATGGAGAATTCATCTACGGTTTATTCGACTACAATTAATTCACCTAACGTTGATTAAACTAACGGACGATTCACCTACTGTTGATTTATCTGTGGTCTTGTGTTTGTCTTACTGGTGATTTTGTATATGTGACAACATTTCTGCGAGCAACTTGGAAGTAGCGCTCGCCGGCCGCTGCCGCGGCACCGCTCGCTTCGCTCGCTCGGTTCGCGCGCGGTTTGTCACAGTTCTAACCTAACCTAACCTATTTCACCCAGTTCAAAATGACGAATCATACAATCTGCCGCAGAAATGTTTTTAGCATTGTCTAACTATCTAGTCACAGGCAGATTGTATGATTCATCATTTTGAACTGAGTGAAATAGGTTAGGTTAGGTTAGAACTGTGACCAATCGCGCGCGAGCCGAGCGAGCGAAGCGAGCGGTGCCGCGGCAGCGGCCGGCGAGCGCTATTTCCAAGTTGCTCGCAGAAATGTTTTCACCACTGTCTAATTATCCGTTAAAAAGAAAGTTAAGAAAACACAAAAATCTTTGAATCATAGTTTATTTACATAAAATTAGGTCATTAAGTTGAACTTAAAACAGGAATTATTAAAGAAAAGTAAAGGTGTTTGTTAAAAGTTAAAAGCGCTCAGTATTAATAAACTGTAGGCGAGTCGTCCATTAGGTATTTCATACATAGTTGAAATATCCAATATCTTAAAAGATCATTAGATTAATCGTTCGTTAGTGCAATTAATTTTAGTTTAATCAAGATTAGGTAAGTTAAACAGTAGTTGAGTCGACCAATATGCATTATGAACATATGTGAATCAACCGTAGTTAAGTTGAAAATAGTTATAATAAACTTAGGTATTATGATACGTAACCGTATAGAATGCCTAGGCAAAGTATAAAATAAATAATATATCATACATTACCTGAACGTTTTAGGCATTCTATACATTGCCTAGGCATTGCATAGAATACCGGATTACACAGATTGCCGGTAACATATACACTGTTTTGGGAACCAATTGCTTTATTAATTAAAATCAAACATGTTGTCAATTGGTGTTCTCAATCTATCACGCATTTGCACTATTTTATTCTTCGAGTATTTCCGTAGTTTCGATAGATTAAATTAGCATTTAAAACATGTATATTCTGTAATACATATTAACATAAATCCTGAATGAAATTAAACAGTTTCCCTTCCTCTTCCACTGTATCGTAACTGTCGGTAACTTATTTTAAGTATCATGTTCCTCTACTTAGGTATAACTGTTCGTTATTAGAGGATACAGTTTGGTATTGTGTTACAATTGTCGGTAACCTCGCTAATATTGTTCTGGATAGGTAAATAAAGCGGATAATTACTGTTCCTGTATTAGTGAAATATTAGTACAAAAAAAGTGTTGTAAAATAAATACATCCTGTACGTGACGTGCGTATTCAAATTTTTTCTTTGAATTTTTGGTTAATGTTTCGGCTATCGCTCATGCTTAAATTAATTTATCATTTAGTATTAATTAACGCTATCATTAAACAGGGGTAGTCGGAAAGGGGTATTAATCCGCGAGCCACTTAATGTATTAGGTACTGATGACTGTTTTAAAGCAAGTGGTAAAGTTTCAAAATTGCCTAAGTTTTATTTCCATGTAAAATGATTATTAATTCCGTTTTTTTATTACCACTTCCCTTCTTTAGTTACGAATTTAGAAAATGGAGCTTCTAATCCGTGACCCCAAATATGACCTAAAATGTAAACACAGCTGACCGTAGCTGAGAATTTAGATTAAGCGCATTTTTTATGAAATCTTTGAACAGGAAAGTTGTAGAACAAAAGTTATTCATTATTTTGGGTACTTTAACACCCTTTTGGATCAGTAGGTATCCCCTTTCCGACTAACTTGTATATTTGTAATTTCTAAATATTTATATCAAAAAAAGATTAAATATCCTTCTTTCTTTTGTCCAATGGCGTAATAGCGGAGAAACCCACTCCGGGTCTTTTAGACCTGCGACGGCGAAACCGGGGCCACACCTCTCTACACCTCTAGCCGCTCACATGTTTGTTGCCCCCTTCGCCTATATACTGGCGGCTTTTCAGGGGGCCCAGCTAGTGAGCTGGCGACTCACCGTCTGCCAACACAATTCAATTTTAAATTTGAAAGGCAGACGCCGTTTTCTTCCGGCAGTAGAAGTTATCCAATCCACTTAACACCCCTTCCCATAGACCAGATATTTTTCACCATATTTTACAATAGTCTTGCACCCACCTGGGACGGTTCATGACTGTACTCCAATAGTGCAGCTGTGGATAGTCCCCGGTTGGTGCCCCACCCCATTTTAGATTAAAGTTCTCAAAGGGGCCTCTGCGCGATGGACCTGTGACATATCCTTTATTATTACAATTGTTAGTTACTTCCTCTTAGGAAACATCTACTTACCTACTTATAAGTAATATTACCTACATGCATTATAAATGTACTATGTGATATACATCTTCTTCCTTATCGTACATCTTTACAATAAAATTATATGCGTGCCGAATGTGAGCACTATACGTTACTACGTACTTTTCCGATGAGTATGAAAAACAAATGAAAATTCAAAGATATTAATGGAGAAGCGATAGCATTAACATATAGGTTAAAAGGTGAAGTTAGTGGTTATCGACTGTATAGAATCCAATTATAAAGGCCGGCGGCACCTCATGCTCTGATGAGCAACAATTCATCGAGCTGTGTTTCAAAACTACTTATGAATGATTAAGGTTAGCACTCTCTTTAATTACCCACGTAACACGTTGTTCTAGAAGCTTGGGGAAAGCAAGTTTTGAAGGTGAATGGTCAAGTTTAACATCAGCAATAAAATTGCGCAAAACACTCGCAATCGCAACTATAAGTATTAACAATATGTATTAACAGTCCAACTTCTCCACGGATGAAAAAAGATTGCATGTAGCGGATATGAGAATGTTGAGATGGATGTGTGGAGTGACCAGAATGGATAAGATCAGGAATGAGTATATAAGAGGAAGTTTGAAAGTAGGGCAGGTGACAGAAAAGTTGAAAGGGAACCGTTTGTCTTGGTATGGACATGTAAAGAGGAGAGATGAGACGCATGTGACGAAAAGAGTTATGAATATAAACGTGGATGGATGGAGAGGAAGAGGGAGGCCAAAGAAAAGATGGATGGATTGTGTGAAGAATGATATGAAAGAGAAGGGAGTCAGTGATGTCATGACGGTTGACAGGCCAGAATGGAAGAAGAAAACGTGTTGCGCCGACCCCAAGTAACATGAGATAAGGGCAGGAAGATGATGATAAGTCCGACTTCTCCACAACTATGTATCACTCGATGAATGTTGTTGTATTGTCAAACTGAAAGATATTGAAATAACGAACGTGATACGCGATTCCCCTGCTGGTGACGGTTTCTAAAGAAATTAAAAAAGGACAAAGTATGCATAAAACAAATCAATGAAAAATAATTTTATTCATGTTTATGTTTAGTTACGGTTTACTCACGTGCATTTTTCAGAATTGCCCGACTAGTTTCGGACCCAAACGGAGTCCTTAATCATGAGCTGATCACGGGGCGAGGTTGCGAGTCGAACTGGTTTCTTATTTAAGTTATGCAAATATTTTAAAAATAAAACGTTTTTTTTCGAAATTACGAGCATGATCGAAATTTTTATTAGGTAAACGACCTTTCAAAGCTTTTAGATCAGATTTAGATTGAATAATTAAATGAAAATATTTTTTATCTAATATCTTATTCTATCTGGAAATAGACGGTTACCATAAGTTTATTTAATACTATCTGTTTCCGCGACTCCGTCTTTGTAGAAGTCGGAAACCAATACTGGGTCGCAATAACTTAAGAAATTTCTTCTTGATGACTTTAAATTCTAATACCTTTTGATATGAAACAAAAAAAATACTCTGAGGTACGCACAATATTTGTCTCTAAAAGTCAACCGCATGGAGTTAGTACTTTTTACACGGTGCGTGTACAAACAAACTGACAAACCTACAAACAGACAAATATTCCAAAAATGATCGAAATGGATTCTACTGGTTACCGTTTAAGAAGCCGCAATTTTTTTTTATTTTTTTTTTATTTTAATTTACATACATGCCAAATGTGTTCTACATAATCAGAATCTTACGTAATATTTTAATGCTCGAATTGTAGAAATCGTTTAAATATTTATTTATTTTCATAGTAATGGGTACTAGACTCGTCATGTCACTACTGATAACACTGTAATGACTCCTATGTATAAAGGCCAAAGTGCATTTTTGCTGTTTCCGATGTAGGTATTATTTAAATGTCTATATTTGAACATATTTTATGTACTTGAAAAAATTACCGTAATAGCACAGTCTACTTATATCTTACTCCTAAGAGAGCTCCTAATTTTTTTTTTCATTTTCACTACGAGTTCTAACTATGTTTTTAGCAATCTCAGGAATTTCAAACTATTCCGGGATCCGGGATTCTGAAAGGCATGTCCGTAGGAATAAAAGTGAAGTTTAGGTATATTAGCGCCTGATTATCCGATCACTGCTGATGACACAAGACTTAATTAATTTTGTAAGTATTATATTATTTTACTTATATTTTATTTTTATTCTTTGACTTGATCGCTTTTGATCCTAGTCGCACTCGATGGTAAGCGCATACAGAATCTAAGATGGAGCACACAAATTCCAATAGCAAAGATGTACAAGGTGTAAACGAATTCGTGTAGTTCTTTCAAACCACATGATCTATTTATTGTAAAGATTAACCCCGCATGGGATTTAGATTGATTAAAATAAAAATAAACTTTTTTTCGTTTTTTTTTATGTGATAGAAAATTTCGATGACGTACATATATGAATGAAAGCACGGCGACACAGCTGACGAGCACGACTAGCGCGATATCCACGCAGTCAGTTAACTTGGGACTAGTAGGGACGCTAAAATGACTCAGATACAGAATACCATGTTTCGTTTTATGAAAACTTTTTTTGTTGATTCTAAAAAAAACCTATGCAGGGTCAATCAGTGTCACCAGTAGATCACGCGGTTTGAAGGAATTACACGAATTCGTTTACACCCTGTAGAGGGCCCTATACGCCTCTGGCTCTCACATGCACGTCGGAAGTGTCGGAACACAGTAAACTACTTTGAGAGGACAGGGTGGTAGCCAGCCAGTCGGACCGTAAGTAGGAAGATCTTACACCAAGTGTGTTGGGCTTTATTGAATCATACAACACGCGTCTATTTTTAGCGAGCGTTGAACAAGTTTTACTTTGTAGCCCGACTTCATTTTTAAAATATTTGAAATGATTTTACATATTCAAATAAGTAATCGACTAAATTAAGAAAGGAATAAAGAACCGGGGCATTATAATTTTGGAAACATAATCACAGAATAAATAAATATATAAATAAATCGGAATATTAATTACTAGATAAATATTTTAATATCATTTAAAGAATTATCTAGTAATTAGTATTCTGATAGTTATATTTGCATGAAACTATAAAAATCTCGGATGCCGATAACTAACCGTTAAACAATACAAGAGTATCCTGTTAAATAATTTATAATGTGCAAAAATCGATTGGCAGGCAGAGTCTACGTGCGTTTGCGCATATGGGTAGGTATCTCATCATAATATGAATGAGGAAGTGATTTATAAACATACCCGTGTCTATATGTAGGTATCTATATGTGTACGACAACGTAATTTATATGATAAGTTGATAACTGATTGAGACTTGAGTAAATGTGTTCGATTCATTCATGATCCGAGTCTGTCGTGAAATGATTGTTTTCATTTCCATAGACAAGTGGTGTAGAAGATTACTGCTGTATATTTGTGCATCCAAGTTTCAGTTCTAAAAGCGGTTACGCACTGCATCCGATCCGAATTCGTGAAAATACGTTCCGAAGTAGTAGTAGAACTATTTGTATAGTAGTTTACGCACTAGATCCGACTTCCGTCATCCGATTTCTCTCCGTCATCCGTGAGTCTCCCATTTGGAAGAAATATTGACGGACCGAAGTAGCAGTAGTACTGTTTATACACCGTGTCCCAAAATTCAACGATAAGCGGGCACCAGTGAGTGGACCTGCTCATGACAACTCGAGAAAAAAAGAAAAAAATAACTTTTTTTTTTAATTCCAAAAATATATTGAAATCCTTCGAAATTTTTTGAAATATTTCTGCTTTTTTTTTGTATCGGCAACCTAAGTAGCACTGCTATCCACCACAATCCTTTAAAATCCCAGAATGCCTGTAGTTTTTACACAAAAATCAATCAAACTTATTTTCGTCAATTTTCGAAGGACTTCAAATTTCATTTTGTAATTTAAAAAAAGGGTTCCTTTTTCTTTTTTTTTTCTCGAATAGTCTTGAGCAGGGCCGTCCTCTGGTGCCCGCTTATCGTTGAATTTTGGGACACGGTGTATATGAACGCTTTCGCATTACCAAAGACGGCCCCTGAATTGCTTGAATTTGGATCAGAGATCAGATTAGTGCGAAAGCAATATCCGAATTCGGTCCGAGTGTTTTAGACTCTAGATCCGTATTTTCACGAATCCGGATCAGATGCAGTGCGTAACCGCTCTAAGACAATTATTAATGAGATTTTTGAAACTGATATCGTAATTTCATAATTAAATCAAAATGTTCAATTAAAATTATGTTTATGTATAGCATAATTCGATTATAATGGTTGTGGATGACCACAATGACGTTTTTCCTAAACATACAGTCGGATGTAATAAAGCTATCAGTTTGTATAATAACAGTGATTAAATATTCATTAGTACTATCCACGACAAACTGGAGTTTTCTCGATATTAATAGAAGAGCAAAGCACAGGAATTGTGATAGAATCTCTACTAAATATTGTATCCTGTTCTGATTAAGTCATCACGATGAGGATTCTACTGGTTTTTTAGTCTGTAATGTCCCTCTGTACAACTGGTTAGATAAAAATATTACATCATAAGGGCGTATACATAATGGAAGCAGGTAACCAACGCCAACCTACCACCGCTTATCGGTACTGGTCCGTGCAGGTAACCGCTACATAAAGGAAGCGGGTAGAAGCAGGGGCTGGCATTTTTAAACAAAAATACGCCTTGTTCCAAATACAAATTCGCGCAAATAAAGCAACAAATGACGGCTTACCAGCGCTGATCGGAGCAGGTCGGAACTTGTCGGCGAAGTTCGGAGCTTGTCGGCGCTGGTTCGCCACACAGTATAGAGACTATCTGCGCCGACTGTCTGCGTGGACCTGCACCGACAAGCGCTGGTAGATCGGCGCCGGCAACCCGCTTTCTACGTGTATACGCACTAATAAAATAATTTAGCCCATTTCTATCCCTCTGCTGGTCAATGGCCTCTTCTCATAATGAGAAGGGTTTAGGCCTTAGTCCACCACTCTGGCCTGCTGTGGGTTGGTAGATTACACGCATCATCTAGAACTGTATAAAGCCCTCTCAGGTGTGCAGGTATCCTTACGATGTTTTCCTTTACCGTTAACGCAAGTGACAATCAAATTCTGATCCGCTTATGAATTCCAAGTCAAAGGTGAAGGCCTGGTTGAATTCAGATTATCCTGCATTGAAGGCAGCTCTGCCGCTCTGCTGCTGCCCATCCTCTAATAAATCCCTTAGTCGCCTTTTACGACACCCATGAGAAGAGATGGGGTAGTGCTGTTCTTTACGTCCGGCACCACACGGACGAAACACACGGAAACACACGCACAGTATAGATACTATAGATTCTACTCAATGACAGAGAACCATAACCTTCCTAGGTGAACTGTGTGGATCTCGGACTAAGCCCGTAAACGCACTAGCGGCTGGCCGCGATGCGGCGTGTTGCTTGCGGCAGGCCGCGATGCGGCGTGTTGCTTGCGGCAGGCCGCACATTGATTTTTACATGAAACCGCATGATATCAACGCACTGATTTGCGGCCAGCCGTCAACCGCTCTGGTTGTTTTGGGGCTGCGGCGCTGCACGCCGCATTGCGTTTTAAGCCTAACCTTTCTGGAATTTAAGGCAATCCGTATCGGTAAGTTATGACAAAATAGTACAAACAAAAGATAGCTACAGGCGGCTTGATGGCAATGAAGGTCCGTATTACAGAACGGTCCTAAGTCTAGTTTAAACTTCAATCACCTAATCACTGTTTATGTATAGAATCAGAACTATTTAAATTGACAAAGCAATTGTGTGATTACAGTTCAAATCTTTCCTTATTGGGTTCGAAAAGATACTCAGCTAAATAATGATCGATGAATCTGTGTTTGAAGAATGTTCTAAAATTAAAACTCGACTCAAAACTAGTTTTAAACAGAGATAAACGCTTGAGTTGTTTTCTCTAATACTGACCCTAGACAACGTACTTACGACGATATATACGATTTTTTGTTTATGCTTCATCGAAAGTAGGGCAACATCAGTGACATAGAAATGAAATTACATACATGCAATATTTTGTACCTATTAACTTACGTAGTTTCGCAGTAGACACACATTCTTCTATAAAACTGCATTATCTGTAAACTAATTGCTTGCAAATAATTATAACGTGATGAGAAATATTTGAAACGCAAATTTTTTAGCTTATTTTTTCGTAGTTGGCTGTAATTATTTTTACAGTGACCTTGTCTCAGATAAAAAAAAAACAAGGGTCCCTATCTGAGCGTTGGTGGAAATTCGTGATATGATCAGCGCGCAGCGGTCATAGTGGTAGTAAAAAATGTTTATAAACAAATGATTCATGATCTCGGGTCAAACCGGTCATTGAACGGCAACAACTCTGCATTGGGATTTCGTTTAAAAGTCACAATCGGAAACTGGTTCTAGGCTTGAACATCGTAAGAGTTACGTCATATAGTATTTTATGTTTTTATTTTGACCTACATTTCGATTGCAAAGGTTTTGTCATGTAAGCGTATTTTATTCGATAACTGTTCGGTGATTTCCAAACCAAAAACCTGGTTTGTTGTATGTAAAAGTGTTCTGCCTAGCCTTATCCCAACTATGTTGGGGTCAATTTCTAGTCTAACCAGATGCATCTGAAACCTTGTACACGGAGCGACTGCCATCAGACCTCCGCTACCCAGTTACTGGGCAACGCCGATATCCTAAGGTTAGACCGGTTGTCAGACTTTCGGGCTGATGACCACCCATAACGACTGTCATAGGTATTCCTATGACACCCAGGACCGAAGGGTAGTGTAAAACCGACTTCAAAGAAAAACTAAAAGGAGTGAAATAATTACCATAATATAAAATTAACAGTTTCAGAAGTCGGTGGCTTCTATTTGTTTCAGTGTAGAGTTGCACCGACTTCTGAAACTGTTAATTTTATATTATGGTAATTATTTCACTCCTTTTAGTTTTTCTTTGAAGTCGGTTTTTACTTTTTTTAAAGTTTATTTTTTATTAAATACGTTTTAGTGCCATAAACTTAACCCCCTCCTCTTCATAACCCTTCTTTTTGGCTTTGACGTAGTCGGGCATAAAAAGCCATTTCAAATGATACCTTACACGATATAATGAAAACATTCCAAAGAGGGAGGGGGGGGGGGACATGCACCCCCTCCTCTTTTCCAGTAGTCAGTTCCCAACAACAAATATAAACAAAGCAATATTAGTAATTTGAGAATTTTGCTTTGATCCGATGAGGAGTTCCGTTCCATATCTCTGAAGTTCATAGTCTAATCGTAACAAAATTTATATGGGACCAATCGGGAAGTATACCCTTTCGAACTAAGAAAGAATTTTTCAAATCGGTTCATAAATGACGGAGATATGAGGTAACAAACATAAAAAAAAAATAAAAAAAAATACAACCGAATTGAGAACCTCCTCCTTTTTGAAGTCGGTTAAAAAGTGTACTAAATTAAAAATTAATAAAGTTCAATAACATATTGCAAGATGACATCAATTTTAATCTTGACACAATGTGCAATACCTACAACCTAAATATTTCGATATTTCCGAATAACCATCCTACACTGTTTACTAACGTTTACCGAGACGTGCCTTCTTGTATTTGACCGAAGCCCTTGCTAAAGCTAGTTTATTTTTACGAAACATGCAAAGGCTGACGATTGACATCTACGCCTATCTGACGTAATCTCCGGAATAGTTCTGTCGTGACCCACAAAAGGTAAGCATATTTGACATGTACTCGCTTTAGCCGTTGTGGTAATTAGTGTGTATGATGCAACTAAAGCTTCATTAGTTATGTTTTTTACCTTCCCTCCTAATTAGTCTTTAGTTTAACTGTACTTTGAATTCCCTGTGTATTGACTGTACTGTTAAGTAATTAATTTAATATTAATCAATCAAACCAACCAACCACCGCGCTGTGTAGGTACTACTACACCATCCTAGTCAAAGTTACTTGCACTTTCTAAGCATTAAATTAAAAAAAAACTGGCCGTCTTCGATTTAGATCCTAGAATTTCAGTAAAACTAAAGAGTTATTTCGAAGCATAAAATGGTAAATGGCATTAAATATGTTTATGTAATTTTCAAGAAAACCCAACAACACTTAGGAAATCACGTATTGTAAAATATTACTGGAAAATGGGAAATATACAGTTTTAATAGAAAAGTAATGAACTAAATATTTGATTACAATAGGATCATAGGTACCTAAATGATTATACACGGCTATTGTTAATTTGAAGGTTAGGTGCTCGAATTAGAAAAAGTGACCGTCTATGATTTCCTTTACCATTTAATTAAAGAATCCATTGTTAACCGCAAATGCTGCAGGTATTTGTTTTATCGAAAAAGTATTGTTGTTTTTAATATACGATTTAACTAAACTGTCGTTTCGTTTTCATTCTGTACGGATCGGAATGTTGAACCGTAAGGAAGACAGATGAAAAGATTGCACGTAGCGGAGATGTGAATGTTGAGGCAGATGTGTGGAGTGACGTGAATGGATAAAGTGAGAATTGAATGTATGATAGTGAATTTGAAATCGGTGCCAGTGGTAGAAAAGTTGAAAGGAAATCGTTTGGTATTATCATGTGATGAGAGGAGCTCGTGGCTAAATAATTACAGCCGCATAGACCGATCTTCCGGGTTAAGCCACGCTTGCCGAGGTTGGTCTGTGGATGGGTGACCATTTACCATAGCGACTTTCCTCCGTGCCTCGGAAAGCACGTAAAGCCGTTGGTCCCGGCTGTCATTTGTAGATCTTTGACAGTCGTTACTGTTGGTCAGAAGCCAGAAAGTGTGACAACCAGTCTTACCAAGAGTATCGTATTACCCAGGTACTGGGTTGTGGAGGTCTGATAGGCATTCGCTCCATGTAAAACACTGATATTCAGCTGCATCCGGTTCGACTGGAAGCCGACCCCAACATAGTTGGGAAAAGGCTAGGCAGATGATGATGTCATGTGATGAAGAGGGATGAAACGCATGTCACTAAGAGAGATATGAATATTAATGTTGGTGGATGGAGGGGGAGATGAGACTAAAGAAAACATTGATATATTATGTTAGGAAGGATATGAAGGTGAAGGGAGTAAAAGATGAGGCGACGGCTGACAGGAAAGAATCCATTGCGCCGACCACAAGTATCTCGGGACCAGGGCAGGAAGTAGATGATGGTACATAAACTAAAGGATAAATGCCTTATGCTAAAAAACCACTTAACAAATAAACATCTATTCCTAGATCAATAAATTCAATCAAGGATAATAATTAAACTGTTAATAGTATACCATTGTTATCGATTTAATTACGTCAGCATTTTTATAGCCGACCTTACTGTTGAACTCATTACCAATAGCACGCTTAGCAGATATCGATATAATATTCGACGATCAATCGATAATTCTTCTCGATAGTTATAAGTTATGCAATGCGCCTACGCTTGTAGACATAACGGTATGTTGTGTGAAACACCGTTCTAGCGTAGTCGACTAATGACGTCAGTTATGTAAGTTTGACTAATGACAAACGAGTTGTAAAGAAAGTTCTCGCAAGAATTCCTACACCATGAGTTGGCACATCATAAATGTTTAGATAAAACCGGATGGAAACATTAGATGTGTTATGTAGTAGGTACGAGTCTGTGAGTTCTTTTTACGACAAGTGAAAGAAAAGAGACGATATTTAATTCTTTTTTTTTTCGAAAAATATGTGTTTTCCTGAGTATTAAGACAACGTCTGCCTTTTGTTGTCTGGAAGTTGGAAGTTTACTCTTGTAAGTGCGAACCTGTCTTGTCGTAAATACAGTAAAAACCGTTCCAGGAGGTAGGATAGCAGCATTAGCTGGCCTGTTCAATTCTACGACATAGGTCTATGCACTTCGGCAATCTTCGGGTTTCCGATTTTTTACGAATTGTGCGACTCGATCAATCTTTCTTTGTGTGTCTTTATAGTATAACTCCGGTTTCGTACTCTTTGGATCAATTCCAGATAGGTCATTTAATTGGTCGCATAATTGGTACATATTTGGGAATACGAAAATTGCCAAGGCACAGATCACAAGACTATAGTGGAGTTGGGCAGGACCCTTGGCGAGGCGGAATTATGGAAGGTGGACCAAGGCTGTTTTCGAATGCCGGCCACGAGAAGGAAGATGAATGTCAGGTAGACCAGTCAGAGATGGTCTGACGATGTAACGAGGATCGCAGGGCGTCAATCGATGAGAAGAATTGAGGTCTATACTCATCATCATCATTCATCCGAAAGACATCCACTGCTGGATATAGGCCTCGCCCAAAAGGGAGGGGGTTTGCCGTAATCCCCACGCTTGGCAGACGGGTTGGCGATCGCAGTATGGTTGTTAAAGTACTCAGGGGACGCTGCTGCCTATCCTCTACTAGAGAATTCCTTAGTCGCATTTTACGATACCCACGGGAAGAGATGGGGTAGTGCTATTCTTTAAGTCCGGCACTACATAAGACACTCACCTCCGGTTTATGATTTAAGAATTCGGGATAAGCAAATACTTAAGTAACATTATTTTGAGTATGGAGTTGTCAAAAATTTTACGGATTTTAAAGCATTTTTTTGACAACTTTGTACTCAAATATTACTTAAGTATTTGCTTATCCCGAATTCTCAAATTAGAAACTGGAGGTCAGTCTATACTCGGTCTTTACTCAGCATCATGTGAATGTAGGCTGAATAGATATATAGATAATTTATGTAGTACTACTGTAAGTAACTAAGAAATAATATTGACTCGCGATCGACAATACTCACGGTAGTTTCATTATTCACGGTGAGTGTGGACTTAGATTCCTGTGATTGTATATTGTGACGATGTACGTACAAGGACGTTTGTATTCTAATTACGTCGCGACAAAAAATAATTGGAAAAATTACGTATGGTTGGCGAGTTTTTGTGATTCTTGTCGTAATCATAATTTTATTAGTTTCGGTTGTTAGTTACGATTGGCAAGCCAGTGAATGATGATTATGTACGTCTCGGGCTGTAGGTACACTGACAATTAACAATAGACTTACCAAATAGATAATGACAATAGGTAGGTATCGCAGAAATATAAGCAATTCTTATTTATATTTCTGTGGTAGCTACTGATAATAATGTTTAAGTTTGTTGGGGCATTCCCTGGGGTAAATTCGTTCAAATGAATTTGCCGCAGAATGTGTCGTCAAAATATTATAAGGGGACTGAAGTTTGGTGCAGAAAAATTGCGTAGCACTCTATTTTTGCCAACAATTAAAAATATCATCACATTCTACGGTAGGTAAATCCATTTCACTGAATTTAGCCCATATCCGGGATCTGCCCCAACGCACTATTATATTTAAATAATATTTATACATGTCCACGTTTGTTATCATTTCCATATGTAAGAGGAAACTGGGACACTGTAATTTTCCCAGTGAGAGCAAAGGTCTCTTTGCATACAAAGAAGGAATTTGGGTTGATTTCACACCGAAGTCTAGGAGGCCAATTGTGCAACAAAATTATTCAAAACCGCAATAGAACCGCAGTTGAACGACGGCCAAACGACTCTTTAAGAAAAAAAAAACAAACGGTCATGGTTTCTTAACGATGTTTTTCTACACCGCAAATCGGTGTCTTCTTAGAAAGTCGTAGAAAAAGTCCCAATGGCACATGCTAGGTTCTAAATCCGCGAATGGAGTGGGTCGGTATACCTGAGCTACCACGACTTATTTATTCTGACGGTTTTTGTTTTTTGTACATTTTTTTATTTTTTGACTTGGTCGCGCTTGACCCTAGTCGCACCTGATGGTAAGCGCAGGCAGGGTCTAAGATGGAGCACACGAATCCAAGTAACAGAGATATACACGGTGTTAACGAATTCGTGTAATTCCTTAAAACCACATGATCTACTACTGATGTAGACAGGGTGGGATATGATATGAGGTAGAAGGGATGGGGAAGGCATGGGAATAAGGTAGAAAAAAAAAAATATTCTTTTTCATGCGGCTTTGTTACCGATCGTATCTAAAACACCTAATAAGGATTCAGTAAAAAAATAAGAATTTATTTTTTTGCAAAAAAAAATGTTTTATTTGTGTGAACATTTCGATGCCACGCATAAATTATTGAAAGCACGGCGACACGGCTGGCAGGCACGACTAACGCGATATCGCTCTTTGCAGTCAAATAACTCAAGGCTCTAAAATGATTCAGAAATAGAAAATCAAGATTTTTTTGATTTTTTTTTTTCAGTTGATTTTCAAAAACTCCCTTTTCTGGTTAATCTGTGTCACCAGTAGATCACGTGGTTTGAAGCAATTACACGAATTCGTTAACACTCTGTAGAAAGATTCCCCTATACCCCTCTGGCTGTCACATAAACACGACGGAACACAGTACACTGCTTGGCGCCAGACTAAACATTTAATTTAATGAGGAGTAATCATCTATTTAGCAGGGATTACCTCAACATGGTCGCGAGTATAATAAACAGACAAGATGTTTATTTCCGTTTACCTCATGTTAGCCAGCGGAAGCCAACGATGCCAATATCTTGCCCGTGAGGTATATATTCGATGCATTTTAATTGCAATTAGTCGTGACTCGTGCGATTTGGAACGCTATTATCAACATGTTTTGTCCGCCTGTGACGCCATGTTAAGAAAATTCAAGTTATACTGGGTGTAAAAAGACCCTTAACGAAGCCGACAGCCACGTATCTTCGCATAATTATGAAGATTTGTATGTATTGGGCCCTACCTGGGAACGGTTACGTATCATAATACCTAAGTTTATTATAACTATTTTCAAGATAACTACGGTTGATTCACATATGTTCATAATGCATATTGGTCGACTCAACTACTGTTTAACTTACCTAATCTTGATTAAACTAAAATTAATTGCACTATCGAACGATTAATCTAATGATCTTTTAAGATATTGGATATTTCAACTATGGATGAAATACCTAATGGACGACTCGCCTACAGTTTATTAATACTGAGCGCTTTTAACAAACACCTTTACTTTTCTTTAATAATTTCTGTTTTAAGTTCAACTTAATGACCTAATTATATGTAAATAAACTATGATTCAAAGATTTTTGTGTTTTCTTAACTTTATTTTTAACGGATAATTAGACAATGGTGAAAACATTTCTGCGAGCAACTTGGAAATAGCGCTCGCCGGCCGCTGCCGCGGCACCGCTCGCTTCGCTCGCTCGGCTCGCGCGCGGTTGGTCACAGTTCTAACCTAACCTAACCTATTTCACTCAGTTCAAAATGATGAATCATACAATCTGGATACGTAACCCTGGGAACTGGTTATGGAGATACTAAAGGTCGAAGTCACAATTTATTGACGTTTTTTGCGAAAACTAAGTTTAAATGTTATTACTAAATATTTTTCCAAAAAAGAATTATCAAAAAAAAGGCAAGGCACAGTCTACTACGCGCGCGCTTAAATTGCGCTCTAAATATAAAAGTCGTTTACCAGCAATTATTTTTGCTCACTATTACTTCTTAGTTTGATGTACAGTATGCGTAGACTTCGGCTTCGTTACGGCTCTTTTTACACCCGTATACAGGGTTTCCGGTTATTGGTCAAGATCCCGTGGCAGGGTTGAAGGACATGTTATCCACTATCTAATAACTCAGGATATTTGGGGTCACGAATTAGAAGCTCCATTTACTGAATTCATAACTAAAGTGGACGAAGAATTTTTAAAAACTAAAATAAAATTATTTTACGTGGAAATAATAAATTATCGAATTTTGACATTTTAACACTTGCTTTAAAACCGTCATCAGTGATACTTTAAGTGGCCTGCGGATTAGTACCTACCCCCTTTTCGACTAACCTTGTACATTACTATCTTTAAAGGGAAAGGGGTTTGGGTAAAGTTGGCGTCGTTTTGAAATTGAGCGGCCAGTAATGAAACTTAGATATTATGAAAGAACAGAATAAAGCGATCAAAAGTTATTATGGATGCATTTCTCTAAACCATATCGGAACGGAGATATTTGCTTTTGTATTGTTCATTAAAATCGAAGAAGTTATTATATTCTACTGCACTCTTTTAGGTTACTGTCGTTTTTTTTTTAAGAATTCCAAATAAAATAAATCAAATAAAATGACGTAAGTAGATGAATGGACCGCTGAATGCTGAAGTTCCTAGGCTGGATGATTTAATTATCTATGCCCTTGGAACGTATCAAGTACAACAAGCTCGTAACTACTACGGAGAACATGTAAAAAGTGACGGCTCATTTATGTGACTGAAGTATGCAGAGAACCCAACATTAATGATTTTTCGGCGGAAACCTTAAACTGGATTGATCCGTGGCTTCTTAGAGGCAGGATTCAATCCAGACATTCATCTAGACGGATATATTACGTGCATATTCTATTGGGCCACTATTGCTCATGTATTATTGCGAAACGGACCTTAGGCTGCTGTTCGCATGTAATGTCCATTATATGGTACATGGGATGGGGCAGATATCTAAATAATCTGACTCCGCCGGCACAATTTTTCGATCAGATTATTCGATGACATTGGGAACGAAATGGACGAAGAGAGTTAAAAAATGTGTTTTTACTTATCATGTAATAAATTTCAGTAAAGTATAATACTTAATGTGTTTTTATTATTTTCCAAGACCCAATACTAACGTCACAATGACAGACGGTCGTAAAACAGTAAAGCCAATCTCTAATATCAACCTTCTAAAAACATAACTACGATTTCTTTACGCAGGACAGCAATTAAAGTACTTATATTGACGACATTTTTATAATCTTCAAATGCAAATATCTCATCTTCGATATTACTTAGGACAAAAGTAATTGAACATATGTGTACTTAACACAGCACAACAAAGTAACATGAAAATTAAAGGGGGCCGCTGAAAAAAAAAATGACGCCACTAGTCCATACAAAGTTACTCAAACCCCTTTTCAAATAATATCTCAGAATTGGTTCACTTTGGCATGAAACATTACTGATTAATATTCTTATACAATTGTGGCACAGCTTTTAAGAGGTATTATATAATACATCCACTTAGCTGTGGATTCCGATACGCCAAAGTGATTGAATAATTGATAATACCACAGCAGTAGTGTGTGGTTTCTGAGTTCAGTATCACGGCTTCTATTTCCTGCTGTGTTCCAGTTTGATTCCACGCTTTTACGTTTTATTTTTTATGAAAGTGAGCAGAATTTGGGGAGGCCTATGTCCAGCCGAGGATGTCTTTCGGCTGAATGATGAGCAGAATTTACGTTTATTTTACAAATAAATGTTTTATTTTACAGGCAACCATTATTTATTACTTTTGGGTGTATTTTAAACTAGAAATATGTATGTTTTTAAACATTTATTTTTCACTTTTTAGTTTGGCATTAAAATTTGTCGTTTGAGACGGGGAAGGTGATTCTTGCATTAAGGTACCGCATTTGCATGCATTGGAAAGATTTCAGAGAGAGAAAAAAAAACAAATGAGCCCAAACTCTATAATTATGTCACTGGCCATAAGAAGTGTTGTACCTACCTTTCGGCTCTATCATGAGACCCTTACCGCCATACGTTTTGAATAGATCTCATCAAAACAACAGTTAGTGAGCAATTTATTATAATAAAATATAATATTAAACTTATCCACGTCTAAAGTTTATTAAATAGATGTACAAAGAGATGAGTCTGAGCAATATTACCTACGTCTTGTACTCGTACTATTATTTATTCTGTGTTAATGGGTACATAATACAAATAGATACTATGGATACATCATTTGAAAGATTTCCACAACTACTGCGTTCGAAATTCAATTTTTAATGTAACATTTCTACGCTTAGAGCGATTACGCACTGCATCCGATCCGAATCCGTGAAAATACGTTCCGAAGTAGCCGTAGAACTATTTGTATGGTAGTTTACGCACTACATCCGGCATCCGTCATCCGATTTTTATCCGTCATCCGTGAGTCTCCAATTCGGAATAAATATTGACGGACCGAAGTAGCCGTAGTAATGTTTGTGTGTACGCTTTCGCACTACCTCGGATTCAAATCGGACGCCAAATGGATATGCCAAAGATGGCCCCTGAACTGTTTGAATTTGGATCAGAGATCGGAATAGTGCGTGTAAGTAACATCCGAATTTGGTCCGATATTTTTACTCTAGATTGGTATTTTCACGGATTCGGATCGGATGCAGTGCGTAAAGCAATATCCGAATTCGGTCCGAGTTTTTAATATCCGTATTTTCACGTATTCGGATCGGATGCAGTGCGTAATGGCTCTTAGCGTGCCTTACATTATTTTTGCACGTGACCGTACCTACATCGAGTCCGAGCCCGCACGAAATGCAAAAAATCGTAATCATACACTTACGAGTATTACTTAAATTTCAAAAATTGATAAGTTATCCTAGTTCAGCAGGTCTCTGCCTAAACAGCTGAATCATTTAATCAATTAACATAATAATAATAATTATACTTTATCTACTTATTTTCGTCAATTTAATCTACTGACAATAACATATTACCTACTAGGTATTAACGTTGCTTCTTTAACTTTACGAAACTAGCTTCTGTTGTAATGCTTGTTTTTGATGAATTACGTGTACCTACCCCCATCGCGTGACGTAACGTCAATATTACACGTGTTATGTTGTTATCAGTAGATTAAATTGTCGTAGATAAGGTAGAGTAAGGAAATAATAATCCACCCTTATCTACTTATATTTGTCAATTTAGTCTTGTCATAACAACATAATTACTTATTAAGTATTAACGTAGGCTTTTATCTTTACGAAAGTCCCGTCACGCGATTGAGGTAAGAACGCGTGATTTAAAAAACCGGCCAAGTGCGAGTCAGACTAGCGCACGAAGGGTTCCGTACCTTAGTATGGGAGCCCCCTTAAATATTTGTTTTATATAAATTTAATTATTTACTTTTAAAGTGAATATATAACTAAATATTCTGTGAATATTTCAAGCGTCTACCTGTTGCCGTTATCAGTATCGAGCAAAAACTAACAAAAAAATCACGTTTGTTGTATGGGAGGCCCCTTAAATATTTATTTTATTGTTTTTTAGTATTTTTTGTTATAGCAGCAAAAAAAATACATCATCTGTGAAAATTTCAACTGTCTGACTATCACGGTTCATGAGATACAGCCTGGTGACAGACGGACAGACAGACGGACAGACGGACAGCGGAGCCTTATTAATAGGGTCCCGTTTTACCCTTTGGGTACGTTTTACCCTTTGGGTTTTTGTCCGGGGCGGACTGCCGCAGACAGGAATTGATGTGGTTGGTAGTCTTTGCCGGTCGCGAAATTTAACACGGACTCAACGCACACGTAGGTAGTTTTGTCTGTAGTTGTGGTTAGAACTCTAGTTTCTGAGATGGCAACAACTACCAACTACTTTCATTCTTGTCCGTGGTAGTCCGTCGGACAAAAAGTCCGTCGTCTGCGCAGGCCCTTATAGTGCGTTAGGGCAAACCTGGATATGGGGTAAATTGGGTCAAATGGATTTACCGTGAAATGTGGTGATATTTTTAATTGTTGGTAAAGAATAGAGTGCGTGGCCATTTTTCTGCATGTAACTTCAGTCGTCGTCGTAATATTTTGACGATACATTCTGCGGCAAGTTCACTTGAACGAATTTACCCCATCTCTGGGATTGCCCCAACAAACCTTATAGACATTATATATTTTCAGTACATTAACGTATGATTTGTGTTATTAACCGTACCCATAAAATAAAAATAAGTGACCGAAAGTTTTCACAGACTTGTCGCATAATCGATGTTCTACGGAATTACAGCATTTGGAAATATCTCGTATGTATTACAGACAAGGTTCGTCGGAAAGGGGGTACTAATCCGAAAAGGTGTTATAGTATCTACCTATGATAATGAATAAAGTCAAAAGTTTTCGAGAAATAGCTGATCAAAGATTTCATGAAAAACCCGCTAACATCAGCTGTGTTTACATTTTAGGTCAAGTTTGGGGTCAGGGATCATTAGCTCAATTTTCTGATTTCATTACTAAATCTAACCCAACCTTGTATACATCTAGGTCTCTAAGCGTTGTGCTCAGAAATCACGAATCACGATTAATGAAGTCAACAACCTGTTTATTTTATTATAGTTACACCATATTGGTCATTAACTCATTACGTATGTATTATGTATATGCTCGGGCCAGAATATTAATATTCTGTTTTAACTGATCAACTATCGGCAACATAGACACAATGACGCTAGTTAGATATAAAGCCCGTCTAACTATTTTCAGTATGTTTAAATTATTTATAATCTTAGTAATCTAGATATATCTTTGGTATTCTTGTAATTAAAGCTAAGACTTAATTATTAACTTGTGGTGTAACTGTACTTTATTTTGTAAATAAGTTATTAAATAAAAGTTTATTATTATTATTATATAATGGATTCAATGGGGTGCCCGTGTTTTTGCCGAAGTATTTTATATCGAATTTCATTACGCCGACAACGATTCGCCGACGTTATGTTTGCCGAAGCAATTTTTACCCTAATTTGATTTCGCCGAATGATTATTAGCCACCATCATTATTTGGCCAAAAAATCATTTAGAATTTTGTTTTAGTCGAATACTTATTTGGCTATTGTTTAATTTGCCAAATAAGTATTCCCACAACATTATTTTTACACAACGGAATGTAATGTTAATCCGATTCAGCGCACCCCGACTACACGTGGTCAGACTCTGTCCTACCCCTAGCTAGAGGGTTATTTAAAAGCGTCGAGCCAGAAGGTCGCGAACGAGGTCCTGAGTGGAATGAGTGCACGAGGCCGAAGCGCAGCGAGTGGGGGGAGGTGGCGAGCGAAGCGAGTCGGCGACCTCACGAGCGTAGCGCTCGCTGGTCGAGTGCGCGAGCGAAGCGAAGGGGCGATAAAGCGAGTCTTCTGGCGGAGCAAACCCAGAAAAACTTGCATGCTTTCTTGGTTGCATAATGGGAAAATGAGCCATTTAACAAGTATAAAGTGGCCAATAATGCAGTTGACTAATGAAACAGTGGCCAGCAGACTAGTCGGCGTAACAAAAAGTTACAAGAAATAAAAAAAGAAAGAATACGGCGGCGGCGCCGTGCCGTAGCGCCGCCGTGTGTGTCAACAAGCTCCCCTAGTGATCCTTACAACACTGACAACCGTACCTATACACGGCAAATTAACCGTAGATTTTCACGGCAAAAAAACGTGTGTGAACAAGAGGCCTTATACGTTTCAAATTTAGGCGAGCGTTCGCTAGCTACTTTTGGCTACCCTGATCAGTTTGTCAACAAACTTTCAATGGCGTCGGTGCGTGCTCGACAATAATAAATAAGAAAAACGCTTTTATGGTCAATTGATCTAATGTTCTTTGGAATTAAAAAGTGTATCTTTATACTCGCCAAGGAACGATGCATGGTGCAATGTCTTAAAAGTAAGAACTGGGTCCATGAAGGCGATACGGGTTGGGAACCCGAAGATCTTGATGAGTTTTATTTCTGCCACTGTTAAGGGCCAAAATCGGGTATAAGATTTGGGTATACCCCGTTTTGGACAAGGGGTGGGGCAAAACCGTAAAAACATAAGTTTTATGGATTGATTACTTTTTGTTATGTAGAATTAATAATAACGTGAACTCATGTGCTGAATATGTGATTTATAAACTAAACGAAATATAGCCTATTAAAATTGATTTAATTTTCTTCTGTGTTTTATTGAATTTTTGCCTTAGCGTCCCGGTTCTACCCCACTTTCCCATACGTATTCTTAAAATATAAGTTTGCATAGTCATGAGTAATTTGTTTTTATATTGACGTCAACACGATTATTCACTAATTAAAAATATATCATTTGATTGCAGTATATTGATTATATTAGGTAGGCTTATAATTCGTGCTTTATCTTGTTGTCAATTGAGTTTTATACCTATGAGTTTTTTTTATAGGGGGTCAACTTCGGTACTTACTTGGTGCTTTTCTCAAATGTGAAAAAACCCTTTTGTTTACAGTTGATAAGATAACGATTAAACCCTAAAATATGATTCAGCTAGGATTTAAAGAAATTAGTAAATAATCTAGTATAAATTAAGCCATGTTTTAAACATAATCATAAAATACATTCATATAAAGTTCTTCTATATCTAGGTTTTAGTGCCAAACATGTTAGTTCACCTTACGTAAGTATAAAAAGTGGAACAACACAGCTTATGTAATATTCATATCTATTAATGTTAAATCTTTATTGATTTTTTATTAACATCTTTGAATCTATTACGATTTTCTGATGATCTGAGAACCTATAAAGTGTGTCACTGAGGATCTTAAAGTGTTCATTAAGGTACAACGGGTGGAAGGATTAAATAGCACATTATAAAGTAGAGAAATAATATGGGCATTCCGGCGAAGGGGAGTAGGTAGCCATTTGAGCTTAAGACGAAATTGCACCCCTCCTGCATGCATCCAACACTTAATATATTTTTAAAGCTTTAACGTATTTTTATCTAAACTTTGAACAGCTATGTTTCTAACAACTATAGACTTTTGGAGGAAGTAGTAAAACAAAAGTTACTTTTAATTAAGGGTATTTTAATAACCTTTCAGATTAGTACCCCCTTTCCGACTCACATTGTATATGGTACAATACGCGCATTTTATTATGGCAATCCTAAACTTCGTACAGGTGGTTGTGCAATAGATTTTTAAGGTACCTACAAAACGGCTTTAAATTAACATTTATTAAAATCTATCTTAAGATCGATAATCAACGATTATCATGCGAAGCTTTTCTAAACTTTTTAACCGACTTCGAAAAGAAGGAGGTGATCAATTCGACGTGTATCGTTTTTTTTAAATCTTTTCTATTTCTCCGGGATTTGTGGACCGATTTGAGTAATTCTTTGCTATTTGGTGCGGAATACTCTCGAGTTAGTTCCATAAGAATTTCATTAAGTTTGGTTGAGTAGTTTTTTATATTATTTGTAGTTTACCTACACAAGATGTAACATAAATAAGTGTACAACCGCTTAAGGGGTCACTGTACTCATCATTATGAACAACTTTTACAATGGGACCAAACATGAAATCGCGAAAAAAAAAACAGTTGTTTCCTACATTAATGTTCGCATAACTCGTCAAAATGTAGGGAACAGCAGTTTTTTTTTTCGCGGTTTCAGTTTTGTTCCCGTAGTAAAAGTTGTTCATAATGATGAGTACAGTGACCCTCTTATTTATGTTATATCACTATCACTACATAGTATACAACAAAGTCGATCCCGCTGTCTGTCCATTTGTAGGTATGCTTAGATCTTTAAAACTACGCAACGGATTTTGATGCGGCTTTTTTTTAATAGATAGAGTGATTTAAGAGGAAGGTTTATATGTATAATACATGCATTTTATAGTACCCGTGCGAAGCCGGGACGGGTCGCTAGTCTTGTATAGACGGCGTTCTAGTTGTACCTAGTTGTGGTCTACGAATTTGTACACCATTGTAATTGTAATTTGTGACACTTAAAAGTATTAAAAAAAAGTAAAACCAACTTCAAAAAAAAACTAAATGGAGTAAAATAATTACCACATTATAAAGTTAACAGTTTCATAAGTCGGTGCCTTCAATTTGTTTCAGCGTAGAGTTGCACGGACTTCTGAAACTGTTATTTTTTTAAATATTATTACAGGAACTGTTTCCTTTCTGAGATTACATGTGCGAAAGTTCGGAGCGCATATTTGAAATGACGGCCAAAGTAAAATGCGTGTATTGTAATTACATTACAATTTTGGTCCTAGATAGTAATCGCTGTATTACAAATTCTTGGCATAATCTAATCTAACTTCTTATCTAATTATAAATGTGAACGTTTGGATGTTTGTGAGTTTGTGAATTTGGATGTTTGTTAATCAATCACGTCTTAACGGCTGAACAGATTTGGAAGAAATTTGGCACACAGATAGATTGTGACCTGGACCAGGACAAAGGATACTTTTTATCCGGGTGCATGAAGTAGTTCTCTTAGGATGCGAGTGAAACCGTAGGCAACAGCTAGTTTCGTAGAGGTTGACTAAATGTTTTACCGCTCACTGCCAAGTAAGATAAGATATATTCTGGCAAATATATTGCTACTGTAAATGTTTCTTTGAGCTGCGATCGGCACGTATAAATGCACAGTACTTCACTCCCGTCTCCGCTGAAACTGTGTTCAAGTCAACCACGCGCCACGCACCCTTACCTATTAAAATTATAAACAAATAAAATACAGCACTTTTCAAATTCATCTGTCGTGATTTCCTACAAAACATTCGTCAACAATGCATAAAGCCGACATGTACGCAAAAAGTAACGATATGCCAAGAAGGGATGTCATCACGTGTTTAGAAGAATATGCATCGAAGATTAAATGGAAGAAGAGTAACAACAGAATATTAGACGTAGGCTGTGGGGATGGAAGCGTCACGAAAATTCTGATGAAGTTCATTCCTACGGACTACAAGTTGATCGGCTGCGATATTAGCGAGGATATGGTGAACTATGCGAATGATCATTATTGCAACGAGCAGGCTGCCTTCTCCGTGCTGGACATTGAAGGTGACCTGCCTGAAGGGATGAAAGATAACTTTGATCACGTGTTTTCATTCTACACTTTGCACTGGATCGTAAATCAAGAGTGAGTATTTAATTTCATTTTTTAAAGTAAATTATTATAATTTTATATTATAAAAGTAAAACAGTCGATTTTATTATTATAATGCGCATATTCGTAAAAGGTATATACAAAAATATTCTTGCATTTTTCCCTCCCTAATAAAATAATAAAATTAAGTAGAACTAACGGATGGCTGTTTATTCTACAGTAACTAAACCAGGATTAGAACTTAAATGTATTGGGTGACAAATTAAAATAAGGCTGCAAGTGGTTTTTTTTTCAATTTTTTTTATTTAGTTTAGAACGAAGGCAATTACACTCAGTACCCATATACAAGGTGTAACATAAATAACGCACAACCTCTTAAGGGGTCACTGTACTCATCATTATGAACAACTTTTACTATGGGACCAAAAGCAGAAATCGCGAAAAAAAAATCTGCTGTTCCCTACATTTTGACGAGTTAAGCGAACATAAAAGCTGCATAGTAAAAGTTGTTCATAATGATGAGTACAGTGACCCCTTATGAGGTTGTGCGTTATTTACCTTACACCTTGTATATACTGACATTAATAGATATACAAAATATATTATTAAAATAGAAATGTATTCTTGTTAGTAATAAACCGTTACCAACTAAAAATTTTAAAACCGCTCATATGCGAGTGAGATTTGCAGCCGGAATTCTGTAAATTATAATGCGTTTTATATTCGATCATACTAGAATTTTCGCTAGTTGCAATTGTTTTATGTGCAAATGCGGCTGCAGGTTTCGATATTGGTTTCAGTTTTAAGTTTAAGTGTAATTGAACTTTTCTTCTGTGCAGAAGTAGTTATGCGCTTCTATCTAACTTTTTCCTTCTCTGTTTTAAATTTACCATCATTCCTATATTTCTCAACGAGTTAGGGAGAGATGTACTTCACACCCACATTTCGCTGACGGCGCGGCGGCGGTAGGTATTAAGTCCCATGTAATAAAGGGCGTACTTTACCCATTTACCGGGCACCAACGCAGTCTGCTAAGCGTGTTCCCTAGCTTCGAATCCCAAGTCGGGCAAAGTGATTTTGGGTTGGGACGCCCATTCTTCTGGTAGATTTAGTTTCTACTTGTTTTTTAATTACTAGTTTTATTTTACATGTTTATAATAATCAAAATAACACCATTTACATAATAATCTATTGTTTCCAAAAACTTTAGAGAGTTCAAATTTGCCTTTTGTTATATTTTTTTCTAGTTTAGGGTACTTTATTAGTTTAATTATAACGAACAAACTACACCCGAACATATACATATATTACAATATTCGAATCTTGTAAAAAATCTAATAACCTTGCCGATTAATAAAACACACATCAAAAGAATTTAGGGATCAAGCATGTTTTAGCGAATTACTGCAAGTCAGGTTCTTGAAATGATTTTTTGGACTCCTAATACTTTCCTAGCTTACCTCCTCATAATTTAAAAAGGATCAGTTTTTTTCATTTCGTTGAAGATTTTCTGACAAGTCTTATTCCTATAAAATCATGCAACGGGTTTGAGACAAAATCAGTACCATTTCATTGATACTTCTGAGTCGAAGCAATACAAACGAGTGTCGTTTTCTGGCCATAATAGTGTTTATTATAGCCAGAAAACGACACTTGTATCGAGAAAAGAATATTAGAGCCGTAGGAATGTTGGAAGCCGGTTGTCGGACACGCTACCATATCACTGGTAGCGTAGTAGAGCACCATGGAGGACGAACTCGCATCACCCCACGCAGACTAGATCGTTACATACAAATCACTGCTCGACTGAATCCCAAAATGACTGCGATGATGTCGGTTACGAGGCTTCATATATAATAATAAAATCGTTTGCACTAAGTCAATCTGTTCTCGAAGGCCGCTACGAGTACCACCTATTAGACCCCGCAATCATAGGGCCCGTTCACAATGGGCTCGTGAACACAGAATTTGGGCAGAAGAAGACTGACGTTATGTGTATTTTTCTGATGAATCTCGCTTTGGCATGAGACCAGATATTAAGCGTAAAGGCGAACTTTTGAAACCATGCCAGGAAGTCCATCCTTATAGTGGTGGAACAGTAATTATATGGGCAATTGTTTGGATCAGTGGAAGAACCGAACTGATTTGGATCAGAGGCAATTTCAATGTACAGATTTGCGCTGAAATGTTGTTTCGGATGTTGTCATTCTTTTGTGGACCCAATTAGGTGCTTCACTTCAGCTTATGCATCACAACGCACGTCCAAATACCACCAGAGTCCTCCAAACACACTCGCCGAAGATAACATCAACATACTATCATGGCCTGCTCAATCGCCAGACTTAAATCCCATTCCCATTCAAATGACGGCAGCTGTGTCCCCGAGATAAAAAGGAGGATCGGGATGGCAAAAGATGCTATATCCCGACTAAAAAACATCTGGAAGAAAAGAGGAATTGGTATCAAAACCAAGATCAGATTGATACGAGCCCTGGTATTCCCTATCTTCCTGTATGGAGTAGAAATGTGGACAATCATGGGCTGAGAAAGACAAAAGATTGATGCATTCGGGATGTGGTTTTGGAGACGAATGCTGAGAATACCTTGGACTGCGAAACGCACAAATGCATCGATCCTGACTCAGCTCCGAATAAAAACTCGCTTGTCCATTTTATGCCGACAACGTATTCTTTCATACTTTGGCCACACAGTGCGCAGAGGCGACGAAAATTTGGAAAAATTGATTGTGGTTGGGAACACTGAAGGCAAAAGATCGCACGGTCGTTCACCAACAAGATGGACCGATCAAATAAAAGACTCGTCGTCATCCAAATTCTACACGGTTGTAAGAGACGCGCTGGACAGAAACCGGTGGAAGCAGATCATCCGCTCCAGATGCAACCCTAGTGCTGACCACGATCCTCAGACATGAGGGACCGACCCTAGAGAGAGAAATCCTATTCAGAATATGCTTCAAAGAAGAGTTTTGCCAAGTATGGATAACATACATACAACGGAAAATCTTTTTCACCGGACGTAAGCAGCCATTCTGCAGTGATTTGGATGAACTCACATTGAGCATGTCGCATCGTTGTAATTGTGTAATACGAGTTAACGGTAGAAATATAGACCATTATTGTTTATTTTATGCAATACAATCCTTTGATAACTTTTATTTTTATCAGTTTATCACTTTTTAATGTCAGCATTAACTATTGCACAATTTGCAAATATTGCAAGTCAGGCTACTTCCTGTGTCTAGACAGGAAAATATTCTAGGTAATAAATTTTCATGGGTATTTTAATTAAATTTTATTAGTATAATAAGATATTAGTAAAAAAACACCTTGATCACACTTTTGATATATGTATATTTCCAATATACAGGGTGTTAACGAATTCATGTAATTCCATCAAACCACATGATCACATGATGATAAATAGTATAGATGAACCCCGCACGGGATTTGGATTGATTAAAAATAAAAATAAACTTTTTTTTTCTCAATATGTTTTTATGTGATAGAAAATTTTGATGCCATGCATAAATGAATAAAACACGGCGTCACAGTCGACGGGCACGACTAGCGCGATATCGCTCCACGCAGTTAGTTAACTTGGGACGCTAAAATTACTCAGATACTGAATACCATGATGGTTCATTTTTTGAAAACTTTTTTTAGTTGATTCTGAAAAGAATCTGTGCAAGGGTCAATCAGTGTCACCAGTAGATCACGCGGTTTGAAGGAATTACACGAATTCGTTTACACCCTGTATTACTATATCTACTCCGACCTGTCAATGATATGTATACTAATTATAGGTTCATACTAAACATATTCTAACAGTCAAATATTCCAAAAGTTCATATTCAAAGAACATGTTGCGATTTTATCTTACTTTGTAATTTGCTAATACAGAATGGGGGACATATCAATATTATTGTGTAATGAAAAGGAATATAATTTTATTTGCAGGCGTGCATTCAACAATATTTACAACTTGCTGAACGAAGATGGGGAGTGCTTCATGATATTCCTGGCCTGGGCACCGGTGTTCGCCGTGTACCGTGCCCTCTCCCGAAACAACAAATGGAGTGCTTGGCTGAAAGAAGCCGAGAGATACATCTCACCCTATCATGACTTACAGGTATTACTGCCATATTGAACTATATTAATTAATGGCGAAGGAAAACATCGCGAGGAAACATGCACATATAGATCTTTGCAGTTAGTTAAATCGAGGCGCTAAAATGACTCGGAAACTGAAAACGAAGATTTAAAAAAACTTATTTTTGTCATTTAAAAAAATCTTATTTAGGTTTGATCTGTGTCACCAGGTGATCACGTGGTTTGAAGGAAATACACGAATTTGTTTACATCCTGTATAATTGGACTATATTTTCCTTGTTTTCAAATCTCTCGCGGTTGCTGTAATCGCATGTTTATGTATTGTTTATACCACTCATAAAAAAAAAACTTTAAAAAAAAGCAAAAACCGACTTCAAAGAAATACTAAAAGGAGTAAAATAATTACCATAATATAAAATTAACAGTTTCAGAAGTCGGTGGCTTCTATTTGCTTCAGTGTAGTGTTGCACCGACTTCTGAAACTGTTAATTTTATATTATGGTAATTATTTTACTCCTTTTAGTATTTCTTTGAAGTCGGTTTTTACTTTTTTTTAAAGTTTATTTTTTATTAGATACGTTTTAGTGTCATAATTTTAACCCCCTCCTTCTTAACCCTTCTTTTTGGCTTTGACGTAGTCGGGCATAAAAAGTCCTTTCAAATGATACCTTACACGATATAATGAAAACATTCCAAAGGGGGGGGGGGGACGACACGCACCCCCTCCACTTTTCCAGTAGTCAGTTCCCAACAACAAATATAAACAAAGCAATATTAGTAATTTGAGAATTTTGCTTTGATCCGATGAGGAGTTCCGTTCCATATCTCTGAAGTTCATGGTCTAATCATAACAAAATTTATATGGGATCAATCGGGAAGTATACCCTTTCGAACAAAAAAAGAATTTTTCAAATCGGTTTATAAATGACGGAGATATGAGGTAACAAACATAAAAAATAAATAAAAAAAAAAAAAACAACCGAATTGAGAACCTCCTCCTTTTTGAAGTCGGTTAAAAATAGAGTAATTATTTTACTCTTTTCAGCTTCTTTTTAGGTCGGTTTTTCTTTTTTTAATTTAATTTTATAAGTACCTATACCTACTTATGAATTTATTAATACTTTTCAGGAACCAGAAAAAGAAATAAGAAAAATGGTGGAAAAGCTTGGATTCGTTGACATCGATGTGGAATGTAAAGACTTGGTGTATGTGTATGACGACATAAATGTGTTGAGAAGTGAGTATGTTTTTATTTATACTGGGTTACAGGAAAAGTCGTACTGAATATTAAAGGACGTTATATTCAGGTCATTTCTGACGGATTTTATTCCGTAATATGGTGTCCGAAACTTAACCGTTCTGGAGATATTGAATTTTAAAGATATTTTTATGTAGTGTAGTCCAACACTTGGGCTTATTAAAATAACATTCTTTAAAGATTTTATGAACATACCTAGCAGATGTTATACCTTTTTGAATAGCTAAGGAGACGTAGAAGTTTTTAAAATTATTTGCAGAATAAATTTCATACATTTTTGTATGTTAAAAACACTTAGTGAAAATTCTTTAATTCTAACCGTTGTCTAGCAGTCGTTTTAAGCTATTAGTAGCCAAAAAATTAAATAGACAAATAATAAAAATGATTAACAAAAACTGAACCTACTACTAACAGCTTAAAACGACTGCTCGACAACGGTTAAAATTTAAAAAAAATCACTAAGTGTTTTTAACATACAAAAATGTATGGAACGTATTCTGCAAATAATTTTAAAAACTTCTACGTCTCTTTAGCTATTCAAAAAGGTAAAACATCTACTAGGTATGTTCATAAAATCTTAAAAAAAATGTTATTTGAATAAGCCGAAGTGTTGTACTACACAACATAAAAAATATCTTTATAATTGAATATCTCCAGAACGGTTAAGTTTCGGACACCATATTACGGAATCAAATCCGTCAGAAATGACCTGAATAATAACGTCCTTTAATATTCAGTACGACTTTCCCTGTAACCCTGTATAATTACTAGCTTTTGCCCGCGGCTTCGCTCGCGTTAATTTAGAATTTACCTATGTATTAGGTACTTAAATAAAAAAAAAAAACTCTAATCACACTACTAAAGTTTTTATAATAATATAATTCAATCTTGATTCGAAAGACAGGTGGCGCCATCTATTATCATAAGAACGTTATTGTTGATGTCCTCGGAAACAGTATTTTTTTTTCGGGATGAAAGGTCCGTTTCTGTACACCTAACGACGTACATTCAAAATTTCAGAATGATCGGTTCAGTGGTTTAGACGTGAAAAGGTAACAAACAAACAAACTTAGGTACTCTCGCATTTATAACATTAGTTAGGATTAAATTATATTCACACAAATGACCGTACGTAAACCATACAATCGTACATATCAACTACACTATTGGCCATTTTCTGGCAAATGTTGACGATTTATACAAGATATTTTCGTGAATGTGATATGTCTGTAGAATGCAATCATAATTTATTTACTTTAAGAGGTACCTACTAATCTAAAAGGGCATTCATTATCCATAAAAATTTATAACTTTTGCTCTACATGTTTGCTTAAAATTCTATACATGGCTGTTCAAAGATTTCATAAAAAAATCGATTAAATCAATATGATCATCATCTGTGTTCACATTTCCGGTCATATTTAGGGAGCATAACATGAACTAACAGGAGGAGCTCGTGGCTAAATAATTACAGCCGCATAGACCGATCTTCCGGGTTAAGTCACGCTTGCCGAGGTTGGTCTGTGGATGGGTGACCATTTACCATAGCGAGTTTCCTCCGTGCCTCGGAAAGCACGTAAAGCCGTTGGTCCGGGCTGTCATTTGTAGATCTTTGACAGTCGTTACTGTTGGTCAGAAGCCAGAAAGTCTGACAACCAGTCTTACCAAAGAGTATCGTATTACCCAGTTACTGGGTTGTGGAGGTCTGATAGGCAGTCGCTCCATGTAAAATACTGATATTCAGCTGCATCCGGTTCGACTGGAAGCCGACCCCAACATAGTTGGGAAAAGGCTAGGCAGATGATGGATGAACATGAACTAACAGACCACCTGGTGGCTTGCCGTGTCCTTCACCACCGGCTAAATACTGTTTCATATTATGGAAATCTATAGGACAAGCCTAATTCCAGTAGGTAGAAGACGTCAAAATGCTGATTTGTTGAACACGTACAATAGAGTAGTGAATCGCATAATTGCTTATCGTTGCCATTAATTTATAATGCGAAATTATTAATCGGGCGAATAAATTATATACGGAAGACTGTTATTGAGATACTTTAATACTAAACCGAGCCGCATTAAAATACTAACTTGGGCGAAAAAAATACTGAGTGGGCGAAAATATACATTTCCTTACCCCGAATACCCTGTTAGGTTACTTTAAACCCTGCAGACAGACATAGGAGCCCTGGAAACCCAAACAACCTTACAAACATATAACAATAATGTGAGTGAAATTCGTTCGCTTAAGAATTATTATACTGATCGTTCTGAATAACTCGTACCTCAAATTCGTAATTTTAAGTCGCCGTTTTCAATATTAGTGTTCGCCCTCAGTCTTTCTTCGCCTACTTAGTATTTCAGTACGCCTTAATCAGTATTTTTGACACCCTTACTTTGAATTTATATTCGATCGTTTAAATACTACCCATTTATAATTGACTTGACATCCCATGAAATTAAAACAAAGCTTTATCTTACAGCACTGATGACATCAGTCTGCCCGTTCAACATACCGAAAGAGAAGCACGACGACTTCATGGTAGACTACCTAGAAGAACTAATAGAATTGCAAGTCATAGACAAACTCAACAATAATTATAACCCAAAAAGTGTTCCCTACAATTATCGCTTACTCGTTGTCCACGCCCGCAAACCAACGAAAGATTAAATATTAGAAGGATTGAATTTTGTGAGCACCGCACAAGAAAACACCTAACATCTGTAATTTTTAATTCATAGGGCTGCCCATATTTTTTCTTCGTGTTGTTGTTTAATCGCTCTATTGCCAACAGCCTTTAAAATCATTGGGAATGCCACGTGTGACCAGTGCGACAATGTCTATTCTTTCTGAGAAAAAGTATAAAATACTAGATGAACGTCAAAACGGCATTCCTAAAAATAGATTAACTTTAGCTTTATATACCTACAGATACTTAAGAAGCTCTGAATATTATAAATTATATGAATTAAAGCCATAGGCATACCACTTGATTTGACCAAAGTACCTTGTCATACGTACAAACTAAAAGATATGAAACTACTAGTAGTAGAACATTTGTGGGTATTTCGACGCTTAAGTGCGCTTTTTGTGTAGGTTTATTTTTGTATTATATTTTTATATTTGTACCTATTTGTAATTATTTGAATAATTTTTGTGATATTACCTAATTTTAGTATTGTAGTATAAGTTAATAAAATAACGTTATTTTGTATTTATAAAGTCAATCCGAATGTCTCTTTTAGTCCTTTTCCATTCTCCAATTTTTCTTTGCCCGACAGGTTCCAGGAAGGCTTTTTTTAAAATCCTTTTTTTGACATTTTGGAACGCAATAAAATATTGCGTAAGGAGTATTGATCAATATTGACCACTTCGACGTATGTTTTTGATCAGTCAGTTTGCGAATTACAAATCGTTAGTAGCCTCCGACTGCATGTTACTTATATGATTTGATAGCATGATTTTTTGTAATCCTAGGTAAATTTTACGTTATGTTATGAATGTTATGATTAGAAGTACGTCTTGTTGGCATCTTTTCAGTTCTTATTTTTTTAGTTTGCCTTTTATGCAGTCGGGTTCTTTGATTTTAAGAGACCTATTTAGCGATACCCCACATAATATGGTAGCCGACATTTTTTTCTGTTTCTCCCTCCATTTCCTATTTCACGGCCGCCGTTTTAATTTTATGAAAACAAAACCTAGCCTATAACCAATGCACGGCATAGACGAATCGATAGACACCTCATTCATTAAAATCCATCCAGCCGTTGGGATGCTTCGAGGGTATAAAGCATGCCACATACACAGATACAAAGATACATAGATAGATAGATATACTTTATTGTACACTAAAAGAAATAAAACAGAAGGAATACACTCACTTAATTAAAACAGTACAAATGGCGGTCTTATCGCTTAAAGCAATTTCTTCCAGACAACCATTGGAGGGAAAGAATTGTTAAGAAAAATTAAAGGGCGTAGATAAGCGTGAAAAACATAACCCTGTCTTTGCTGTCGCGCAGTCGGGTAAAAATACAGTTACAGAAACCTTTAAATGTTTAAGGCCCCTTATAACTATCGATATTATTGTGCCATATTTTAAATTGTGCAATATTGTTGACAGTCTGTGGATGATGTTGAAATAACATTGGGACAAACGAGAAAACTCTCAATATTACTCAATAATATTGATTACTAATGAGTGGTTGACACACACTTTGGTTTGCGTGTAAGTTACATTTACGCTTTTCCAAAGAGAATGAAATCGAAAATGATGAAAATCTAACGGTAATCGACTATTGTTTTTTTTTGTTTTCCAGTTCACCCAAAAAAAATCTACTAGCCATTGTCTTTAATTTATGATGGCTATGAATAATTAGTCATTAAGTAATGATTGAAGGTACTTAAAATTTGTATTTGGTTAACAGTTTGGTTAAAGAGGAGCTCGTGGTTAAATAATTACAGCCGCATAGACCGATCTTCCGGGTTAAGCCACGCTTGCCGAGGTTGGTCTGTGGATGGGTGACCATTTACCATAGCGAGTTTCCTCCGTGCCTCGGAAAGCACGTAAAGCCGTTGGTCCGGGCTGTCATTTGTAGATCTTTGACAGTCGTTACTGTTGGTCATAAGCCAGAAAGTCTGACAACCAGTCTTACCAAAGAGTATCGTATTACCCAGTTACTGGGTTGTGGAGGTCTGATAGGCAGTCGCTCCATGTAAAATACTGATATTCAGCTGCATCCGGTTCGACTGGAAGCCGACCCCAACATAGTTGGGAAAAGGCTAGGCAGATGATGATGATTTGGTTACTTAATAGTATTTCATGTACAGGCGATCAAACTTATTAGTTTACGTGTAACTAGCGATCCTGGCGGACGTCGCAGGTAACTGAGGCACCCACACAAAAGACCGAGGTATCGTCAATACTACGCACACGCACACTGAAACGCCTCAGCGACGCATACATTGCTGCGTAGTGCCACAAAACTGTGGTAGTGCATTTAAGATAATGAAAAATTTCACACACAACTATTGTTAAAACCAGATGTAAGGGAATAACATTGAATTAACGTCATACAATATTTCAATTCACTTAGATATAGCTTCCATAGCCGATCGGTAGTTGCATTGTTAAAATCGATCGGTACATGTTCGAGAGCGAATACCTACTTGTTCGACTCAATTACGATACCATTCGTAGTCGTGTGGCGTGAAAAAGGCCTAAGACTAAGGTCTTAGGTTACACTAGCAAAAGTTAATTTTATGAGCTCATAATTTCAGTCAAGTTTTCAGGACGATGTTATGATACTTATGTTATGATATAAGATATCAACTTGGAATTTTGTTCATAATTAAAAATATCATGTCAGTATATCATATTAAACGTCTGCTAAGGTAGTGGAAATTGCATGTATCCGAGATAAATATATTAAGGGGGAGTTAAGTGACTCATTCGATTGAAACGCCTGTCCAAAATCAGTGAGCAACAATTTTAATTAGTTTTGCATAAATTTTCATAATCAAACACAATGGACATTGCACATATTAGCTTATAAAATTTAATTTGTAATTTAGCACAGTGTTAATTAACTATTTGTATTATGATTTCACCCCTCGTATCGGTGACTTACACTAATGAACTTCGGTCATGGCCATGACTCATACTAAACTGATAAAAAATAGTCGCGTGACGTCACTGGACGCTCGAACGTCGCTACTCACAACGCATTCTATGTGCGTAATAAAAATGTGTCCCTCCAACCAACCCAAAGTCAGGTAGTAATGCAGATAGTTAAAGACTTACCGAATCGTAGCTTGTTCGCTATGAACATGTTCACATCGCATGTTATGTTCCGGAATTCCAGTTCCACAGTAGCACGAGGTAAGAGGGGCACCACATTATTGTTGCCCCCCAATATCGTTAATTCTTCCGCACCAGGCGTCATCTTCGCTTCACCACTAACAGATCCGCGGAATCACTTTCACCGAACGGGTATTGTCTTCACTTTCTAAATGTTTCCGTCTCGCTCACACTACGGAGTGTATTTCGGAGGGGAACTCTGGCTAGGTTGGCGTTCTAAGTTTGAATTCGAATCGGGAATAATCCATTGGCGCGTATCTGTGGAAGAGAGACAATGGCATATTATAGACTGTGAATTCTGAAATAAACTACTTACTACTTACATGGTGTAGCATTTTATTATACCATGTATAAGTATCTAGTTCATTTTATTCATTCTGGAATTCTCTTCCCGTTATGGCCTAAGACTACGTCATGAATACCACGATCAATGTTGCTTTTGATTAACATCTATCTATATACTTATATAATAATGAATCCCTATTTCCCTTTGTCACGGCATCACGCGTCATCATCATCGGCTGGGCCGATTACGCAAAAAAAAAAATTGTGTTGTTTTTGCAGGAGAAGTTTTTTATGAAAGAAAATTCGCTTAATTACAAAAAAAAAAAAACGAAATTATCTCAGTATGTCCATATTCTTCATTAAATTTGTTTACCACATGCATGAAAATGGTTTTAACTTTTTGTTACTTTGATTTTGTTTCTGACGGTAGGATATTAGGTAGGTAGTAAGTAGGAAAAAGTGCATTGCAACGTGTAGGTACAGGTACAGCTAGTCTTCAATACAATTACGATTTTTAATTCATAATGAATATAAAATAAATTGCTAACTAGCTTAAATATTTGTTATCTTGTGTTATTCATCTATTTAATTGAAAAAAATAATTGTATGAAATTACTAATTCAAAATTGCTTCTTAGAGAAGCAAGTAACTGAAAAATACATTTTGATCGGATAATTCATTTACATATAATGGCAGCACCCACAGCCGATGACGTAGTTTTGAGCCAGTTACGTCACCTAGTCGTCACGGGAAGAGAATACCCGGCGTAGCATAAAAGCTACTACAATCTGTCAAATTTCTTTAATAGATTTTCATCTTTATCGCAAAAGCATTAGGTTCAAGGTTGATTGGGAAAATTTAACAGTTTTGGGAAGCTTGGTGTGCTGACGTCTGTACTACGTTATTTATAGTAACGTATTCATATGGATGGTTCAAGTTTGCATTCTTTTATGTTTTGTTTGTGATTGACACCTATCATTGTAAGTATGAGTAATGTAGTTAAACCGTAAGTAACTGTAAACAGAAGGTTACTGGTATATTTACACATTGTGTGTTATTGCTAATTTTTCGGGTCACAAGAAGTAATTTCAAGTTTTTGACAGAATAATGGATAGGTAAATTAACAGTTGCCAAAAATTACAGTAAGAATACCTACTTCATTAAATATTTTTTATTGTTTGTCAAACCGGCGATAACTTTATCTTAACAAAAAACTGGGCAAAACGCATACCTAAACATTATTTGCAAAAGGTTTGTATGTGTCAGTCACCTTTCAATATTAATGAGTTAAACGAAATAACAGAAGCAAGACAAGAAAAACAATGTAACTACACATTTAGTAAAAACATTATGAAATATACCGACATAAATCACGTTAATGATTAATTATATGTATGGATAGCGGTAAAGTAAATAATTATGTGCTACTGTAAAATAAGGTGTACTATCTCATTGATAAAACTATGTATTATAAGTAGATAAGTATCTACTACAGTCCGATTTTATCAGTGTCAGATAATTAGGGTTCCGTACCAAAATGGTAAAAAACTGTCTGTCCGTCCGTCTGTCTGTAAAAGCTGATTATTTCAGGAACTACTTAAGACTTTTTTTTGTATTATAACTTTCGTGAGACACATTCATATTTATGATTATTTACGGTTTACTCACGTGCATTTTTCGGGATTGCCCGACTAGTTTTGCGAGACGAACAGCGAGACGTTCATCTCGCGCCCTCGCCGCGTGTTCAGCTCATGATTAAGGGCTCCGTTTGGGTCCGAAACTAGTCGGGCAATCCCGAAAAATGCACGTGAGTAAACCGTAAATAATCATAAATACTTAAGACTTGTTTGGAATAGTTTTAAATAATACTTGCGTATATAAACTGCAAGAAAAGAATAGAAAAAAAAAAAACATTGCAATACCGAAACGGGGTTTGAAATTTCAAAATGGGATTGCTACTTGCTAGGTCACATTTAGTATCATGTGGAAGAACTTAATTTGTATATTATAAAATACATTTTTATTTTCATTTATGTCGCATAATTTTTGACTTGAGTGAGATGAAAAATGTCTGTAAAAATTCCAATTCCCCTTTCCTATTTCTTATCTCCGAGGTTTGCGGTTTGAGATTTATATAAATATTACAGGAAAAATATAACGATGTCTTTTTAGAAATTAGCACAAATACTTTACAAATAAACGTAGTTGTCTTAAGTGTTGGCGTTTTTGAGGCGGTTGATGCATTTCACTAAATACATTTTTATACGTTTCCTTCCAAGACGCGGAACCCTTAATGCGTGAGTCCGACGTGCACTTGGATGATTAATTTTATGTTTTTTTTAGTTTTGACAGATTTTCTATAAAAAGCTGTAAAAATTTTAAATTTATTCTTCTCATAAAATTCATATGACGCTGACGTACTCGTAAAATCGGCCCTAAATAATGTCGAAAAGGTAACTTCTTATAAAGCAGTATTATACAAGGTTAGTCGGAAAGGGGGTACTAAAACTAATCCGAAGCCCACTTATAGTATCGCTGATGACTGTTTGAAAGCAAGTGTTAAAATTTCAAAATTCGATATTTTTTTTCCAAATAAAATTATTTGATTTTAGTTTTTTCAAACATTCTTCATTCCTGCTTTAGTTACAAATTCAGAAAATAGTTCTTCTAATTCATGACCCCAATTATGACATAAAATGTAAACACAGCTGACCATAACTGGGGATAGATAGATTTTAGAGTTTTTTTTTGTAATTTTTGAACAACTGTTTCTCCTAAACTATTGACTTTTGGGAAAAGTTGTAGAACAAAAGTTATTCATTATTATGTGTACTTTAACACCCTTTCGGATTAGTACCCCCTTTCTGACTAACCTTGTATAGTAATCTGAAGTATGATTGATCCCGTTATCTAACTCTCAATAAAGTAATACTAACCTAACCATTACTCGGATAAATTTTTTCCTGTTAATTACGTTTTACGGCCTTCTTTCGGCCTTTATTAACAATGGAATAATTTGAATCCAAAGCTTATCAATATTTTGTTTACTCTTCTTTATCCTTTAGCCTTGACAAAATATCGTGCTCATGCGCATGTTCTAGGTCAGTTCATAACAAATGTTATCAACGTATAGATGACACTTCCGCGAATGTTTTTGTATTTAGAGCTAGGATTTGATAATAGTTTAATTAATAAAACATGTTAATTGTTTACACGCTAAACTAGGTTAAATATTGATGTCTATTCATAGTGCCTTAGAAAAATATTAGTTCAGTTCTACTTTTAATTATTGCAATGTCAGATATTAACAGCGCAACATATTAACGTTTTTGCCATATAAAAAATTAGTCTCAATTTCCAACTTTATATTTTTAAGCTTTAACGAGATTTAATCGGTAGAGACACGTTCCAGTTTTTACTAGTATTTTTTACCCATCGTTAAATGATTATTAGGTAAGTTCGAAACTAATCTCGTAATATGCAATATTGCGTCAAAAATGGCCACACAAAATTTAAACTAAGTCAAACAAATATCACCACTAAATCAATTGAAAGAAAGAAAGAAAAGAAAATAAGAAATAGACTTGTATTTGAACTCAGTCAACGAATTTGCGACAATAAACAGTGTATGTATAGATTAGACTTCAATGAATCTAGAAATTACTTTTGTATGTATAGTTTTGTAGGTCATCATAATATTTCACAACACACCATGTGTAAGCCGAGACCAAAACAGCTGCAGAATTCAGAAATCATCTCATGTTTTAGCACGCAGTTGATTTATATGACAAATTAGCTGTGTCCACGAATCCGTCCGCGTGGAAGTCGGAAATCAATATGTGTCGCAATAAGTAAATTTTTAATATCTTTTAATTGAGCGAACCGATTAAGATGAAACAAAAACTAAATGCTAGTTCGAGATAAGCATAATATTTGTGTATAAAAGTCAACCGCATTGAGTCAGTACTTTTTACGTGATGCGTGCACAAACAAACCGACAAATCGATAAACAGACAAACAGATAAAAAGACAAATATTCCAAAAATGGATTCTATTCTATTGGTAATCTTTTAATCATATAAATATAGATTACACACATATTCGTACCATAGGTTACCATTATACATAACCTACAGGTTTAAGCGATAAGACCGCCATTTGTACTATTCTTAATCATGTATTCCTACTGTTTTATTTCTTTTAGTGTACAATAAAGTATATCTATCTATATATAGGTTACCTTGATGAAACACAGTCTTTCTGTTTCAAATATGACTTTTATCTTATCAATATGGACTATGGAAGCTGAATGGTTTTATTGCATCAATCAACGTTTTATTGAAGTCAATTACTAATAAACGATTCATGAAGAAATGCGCACTAATGGTTTCGTACTACCACACATGTCTGTGAAATAACTGTAGAGTATGCACTACAGTCACACATAAGTTTCACACTTGTATGTATTACCGTTTTTAAGATAGAGCAGGATCAAAAAACGATGAAAAAATGCATTTTTTTCGAGGTTTATAGTTTTTATTATTTGCTATGATAGAGACTATAGTAACACATATTCTGTGATTTCAACTGGCTACCTATTACGGTTAAAAAGATACAGCCCCGGGACAGAGACGGACGGACAGACAGACGGCATAGGCTTAATAATAGGTTGGCAGCCCTTGGGTACGGAACCCTAAGCCATAATAGAGTAATATTTAATATTACGTTGGAAAGCTAGTCGTGGCGTGAGTCATAACAATAAAAGTAAGAAGCAGTTAAAAAGCTATATAGTAGACTCGGTACATGTCTGAATTTGTTCTTAACACGTAAGTAAGGAGATTAAAATCTCTAATTTGGTTAGTTCTGACGGTAAGTATGAAATAAGAATTTTATCCAACGTTGCCATACAACTAGAAATGATTGTTGATCAAACTACTGAATTTTATTTACGCTTTAAAAATTATCTCCATGTTATAATTTCATTAGAGGATATGGATCAGTAAATTACAGTTGATAGTAGTTATTAATTTTACAATTGAAATAAAGGATTTTTGTGCAAAGAATCTAAATTCACAAGAATAGGGGGAGTAAATGATGAGGTGATGGCTGACAAGGAAGAATAGAACTTGGGAACAGGGGCCTAATTCTCCTAAAATAAATTGTTGCCAAACGCAATCGAACCATAGCCGTCAGTCAGTTTTTGTTTTCGAAAACTTTCAAAATGATTGATTTTGTTTTTTGTGTAAACAATTCGACAGCTTTTGAAATTGAGAGCAGTCTGAATGAACGGTTCGGCCTTGGTTCGGTTGTGATTTATCAAGATTTATTTTAGGAGAATTGGGCCCCAGGACCGGAAGAAGAAAAACAAGGATTTCACAGTAATGTCACATTATAAAGTACCCATACAAAATATAATAATTTGAAATATTCAACTGAACTTAGAAATTAGGTCGAAATAAAACATTACTTAATGTCTTTACGACAAACCTGAATAAGTAAAGCATGTTTCGGCCTAAACTCTAAATTCTTTTCATATGATGTGACATCTAAATATATTTCATACCTGTTCCTGCAGACGAGTACAGTTGAGCCAAAACTGAAATGTTTCCACGAAACGATAAATGTTTTATGGCTATTGAAACGCTTATAATCAACGGACCACACTTTCGATCAACCAGATTATACGGTTTGATTAAAGCGTTGCAAAGAAATTTCAACTGTAGCCAATGGGAAATAATGTTGCTATTCGTTTGGTTACTAGTGCCGTATAGTTTAGAAATGGTATTTTAAACTGCATGTGGTAGGTACGTAGAGGCACATGTGTGTGTGTTTTATTACAAATGTTCACTACGATAATATATCTAATGTTGAGTTGGACGATGTTCAAATAGTAATATTTATGACGAAATTTCTACCTACTAGTTTCGAGCGTATGGCACACGTGGTTTGCAGCTGAAAATCAAAGTTAGGTGTGGAACCTGACGGCCAATTTGACTAACATAAAAAATAAACTTTAAAAAAAAGTAAAAACCGACTTCAAAGAAATACTAAAAGGAGTAAAATAATTACCATAGTATAAAATTAACAGTTTCAGAAGTCGGTGGCTTCTATTTGCTTCAGTGTAGAGTTGCACCGACTTCTGAAACTGTTAATTTTATATTATGGTAATTATTTTACTTACTCCTTTTAGTATTTCTTTGAAGTCGGTTTTTACTTTTTTTTAAAGTTTATTTTTTATTCAATACGTTATAGTGTCATAATTTTAACCCCCTCCTTCATAACCCTTCTTTTTGGCTTTGACGTAGTCGGGCATAAAAAGTCCTTTCAAATGATACCTTACACGATATAATGAAAACATTCCAAAGGGGGGGAGGGAGGGACACGCACCCCCTCCTCTTTTCCAGTAGTCAGTTCCCAACAACAAATATAAACAAAGCAATATTAGTAATTTGAGAATTTTGCTTTGATCCGATGAGGAGTTCCGTTCCATATCTCTGAAGTTCATGGTCTAATCATAACAACTTTTATATGAGATCAATCAGGAAGTATACCCTTTCGAACAAAAAAAGAATTTTTCAAATCGGTTCATAAATGACGGAGATATGAGGTAACAAATATAAAAAAAAAAAAAAAAACTACCGAATTGAGAACCTCCTCCTTTTTGAAGTCGGTTAAAATTTTTTGCCAAACGAACTACAACCGTCAGTCAGTTTTTGTTTACGAAAACTGTGAAATTGATTGTTTTTGTTTTTTGTGTCAAATAATTTGACAGCTTTTGAAAACGAAAACTGTCTGAAAGAACGATTTATCAAAATTTCTTTTAGGAGAATTAGAATTAGAAATTTTGAGTCCTCGTTAAGCCCCTTGTTAGGTACAGTTATAAAATCAAAAAAATCTTTCATCCCCTATTTCACCTCTTACGGGTAGAATTTCCAAAAACCCTCAAACACGTGTACATTTAATTCTTACCAAGAGCCTACATTTTTAATTCCATGCTTCTTACTTCAAAAATGACGGGCTTATATACAAACTTAAATCTCCTATTTCACACCCTTAGGGGTTGAATTTCGAAAAATCCCTTCTTAGTGGATGCCTACGTTACAAAAGGAACCTTCTGTCAAAATTTCAAGTTTTTAACCCCACCGGTTTAGGCTGTGCGTTGATAGATCAGTCAGTCAGCTTCTCCTTTTATATATATAGATAGATACAGGCTGTTAAAAATTTACTCCAAGAATTTTGTGGGATTACTTGGTATCAGAAATAGAACAACTTTCGTAGAAAAACTTCTCGAAATTCGCGTTTATTTAAATACTTTAAATATAAAAAATGATAGACTTAATTTTTTAATACCCTGTATAAATTGTTATGTAACCGTAACGTAATAAAACAACGTCACCTTCAGTGAATTTAAAAGCCAAGTTTATTTTTATGATATTTATTACATTGCGTTGCAATGTAACTGGATTGGTTCTGTTTTTACAGAAAGTGTTTCAAGAATATTAAAAGACAATTTATTATGTATTAAAAAAAGAAAGGTACGCGCCGAAATGAGACCAATAGGTAATAATTACAAGATTACTTATTAATAAATTCTCTCAGGTTGCATGCAAATCGGTTCATTGTTGTACTATTATATCGGCAACATAAATTATACCTACCTACGTCCACACTCCATTGTGTGTGACAATTATTTAATAATTTATTATACTTAATACTTAGGTACACTTTGTACAATTGACAGACTTAATTGAGTGTTATCGATATAAAGTGGCGCTTAATAAGACTAGTTAAAGCTCATCAAAATGTTTTAGTTTTGTTGTCGGTCTTCAAAACAATGTGTAGACATAATTGTATGTACATATTTTAATCGATGAATTTGATAGATATGCTAAATTATTTATTTGACATTTATAAATGCATACTTAAAAGGAATAGAATTACGTTTAAAAAAAACCTTTTAGTCTAATATATATCTATTAACTATTAAATATAAACCAAGAAAGCATGCTTCAAGTGGCTGATAATATTCTTTAGTTTATTTGTGGTTTTTCTATTACGAAACTAATGAAAAATAAAACGTGACGTTTTTCGTTTTATCTGATAAATAGTTAATTCTATTGTTTCTATATTCTAGAAATCACGTTTTATCTAGCAAATATGTAGTAAACAACTAATGAAATCTAATGCGATATAATTAGATTAATAATAGTGTTATGTAATTCTCGATGGTGAACGAAAATTATATTTGAGAAACCCACCATGGTCGCCTAGCAAAATTAAAAAAACTTTATAAAACATTCCCGTTTCCAGAAGAGTGCAAAATGAAGGTGTTACGTCAAAATATCGCATTACTGCTCAAACTTTCTAAAAAAGTCGTCATAGGTACTGCTCGCACTATCGCACTAGGTATTGATTGAAACGCGGCCCTGCGGACTCGAAGGTTGAGGTCGGCACTCGACTACACGCGCTAGATTATAAAAATCGATTGTACTAATGTCATATTAATTGAATATATGTATCTAATACGACGAGCACGTGCATTGTGTAAAGTGAAATATTGCAAATACCTACTACTAAAAATTCTGGAATTTTAATTGTAAAAAGGAATTGGGGTACTTGAAATATACGTACGCACTAGGTTATTAAAGACTATGGATTGATTAAAAGGCAACCTAGTTGTGGTCTTGCGGTAGTTTTACTGTTTAGTGCTCTGTCCGTTTAAAGGTTGCGGTATTAGGTACTCAAGTAACATTAGGTCGCTGAACGATGGCCTACGAATAAGTAAGATCAAAAGGTTTTCCTTATTTTGTACCTTAACAATCAACTCGGCTATTCTATTCATCTTTATAAAAACTGGATGAGTCGATTTTTCTCTTCGATATTTTAGAAAGCGCAGTTTCTTCCTAACGCTTGAGAAATTATTTGTAAAGAATTATTTTTATTGTCTGAACCGTAGTTACGTTGAGTTTATAACCACGGAATATTACTACAAACAATTCTAAGAAGATAAAATAAGGAACATAAACATATTCTTGCGTTGTGATAACAAATTATTTTTACATAAAACATAAACAATTACGTGACTGTATTCAATGTTTAATAAAACGAATGGCTGTGTAGTAAATAAAATGGTAAAACAAATAACAATTATGAATTTGCCTATACCTACGGATGAATACAGGCATGCTTATTCTAAATAGCTGAGCTATAAATTTATTAATATGGAGGAAAACTAAATTAATGTAAATAACAAGAGTAACGTTGTTTAAAGTAGCGGCAAGGTTCGATGGCGATTTTGACGTTTACCCGCTCATAGATCCGTAAATATTGACAGCTGAGTATGAAGGAACAATTGCCGTACTTTATTGTCAATAGTGCCGTATTGCTACAGGTATAATTTATCAAATCTATTATTTTTTATTTTAGACAGTGAAATTATAACTAATGTTGGAGATGATAGCAGCGACGACAGTTCGACGGAGAGTGAATACAGTTATATGGATGAATCTGATTAATTTGTATTAAATCATTTTATCTTTAATAAGTGTGTTTTATAACAACGTTTTTATGTAGTTACTACTTACTTCTCTCAAAGACTTATACGACCCGCATTTGACTAGTTTTTTTCGATAATAATTTGAAATGTGTCACAACACTATTGTAAAATGTCAAAAACGCCATCGTACCATGCTGCTAATGTAGTCTGCAGTTTTTAGATCGTTTTTGCGGCAATAGACAACGACTATAATATAAATATCATCAATATAATTATGATACTACCATATTCCGAAAATGTTCGTTCTCCTATTACAATCCCTCAAAAACAAAAAAGATTTCAATATTCAATGTTTTCGAAATATATCAGTCAATGGCATTGGATTAATTCAAGAAAATGTCAGTTTGTTACACAGAATAAAATTTGAATATATTTGATGGATTGCTCAAAACAACTTGCCCTAAAAGTTAATTAAGTAAAAGGTAAATTAGTTCAGAGTAGATACATAAAGCTTATTGACACGGCCATTCTGTGAATTGGCGTAGACATTGCTTGTGAATAGTGAAACTATAAGTGCGCCATCTTCATTGTCAATATTTGGCTCAATTAGATTGTCTATTTGTCTACTGTTGTCATACTGTTTTATTTATACTACTACTATAGTTGATTTTACGATACGAATGCTTTTGCTTTGATTAATAAATGGTTATCTCTCACTTTCATTAGATCATTGTTTTTATAGTCCCTTTTGTTTATAAGTTAATTAAAATTTACTTGTTTCATGAAACGGAATTCTGCTGTGATACGTGTTGTGTATTGGTAGTGGTAGTGGTAGTGGTTTTAGCTACAAACAAACTTATAACTCTACCGCTTCCTGTGGATTGTTTAATATTTGTAATACAGATTTTTTATCAACATTGTGATGTAGCAAAACCTATTTTGAGCGTTGGTATTGGTACTCTATTCTCATAACATTATGATTACTATTTAATTAACATTCACAACAGCTTCATTGAAAACTTATATTTTAATTATTTTCTCAATTGATTTTTAAATATTTTAACATTGTAAATGTTTTTGTCTCATTTGTTTTCACGTCAACGTAAGTTTTGGATGAATATTTTGTACTTATCAAATTATAACAAGCTAATAATTAGTCGTTTTTATCTAATTGTACAGTTATTATTCTAAACATTATTCTACTACTATGTATACTATATCAGTGTTTAATTGGTTAAAAACAAAATGATAAGCTATTTTGTAACGTCTGTGAACATAGCATATTTTATGAGTTGACACACATTTTTATCAAACTTTTACATAATAATCTTAGAAGTTGTCTGTTGCAGATACGAATTAATTAAATTATTCTTCGATATTTACTAGTTATTGCTGTTTTAACACTTGTAAGGTGCTTATTACGTTAGTTAGGTAAGTCAAATAATGACAACATTTAGCCTAGTTTACGATCACTACGCAATGTTGACATTGCCCGCCAGTTGCTGACTTTGCGCGTTTCTAAGAATTTTAACCTAAATTTCTTAAACGACCAGCTATAGCTAAATGCAGAGAAAGCACCATAGTTTGTGTGCATTGTGTTTTATTTGAAAAGTACCTAATTGAATTATGAAAACACCGAATTATTTTTAACTTCCGGCTGTATTTGCTTACTTTTAGTCAAATCTTTATGGGAATACTAAAATTATTTTTCAATCTATGACTTTAACCGTCTGTTGCAATGAGGGCACGTACAAGTAATACTCGTGAAAAGTATAAGCGTGTTAAAAACCGGTAACTTCTTGTATGAGTAAGTAACGCTAGTGGTTTGTTTACGAGAAAGTTAATTATTATTTTCCAAAAACTACATAAAAATTTGGGTCATAGTAAATTTGTGAATTGAAAAAGTTGATAGTGGAGAAAGTTGAAAGTAACAATTCACTGGCTGCATTGTAATAACGGATTTTTACGTTATTGTGTTACTGTACTAGCAAAAAATACTATGGAAGGTAGATGAGGGTTCTTGAATGTTTGTGTTTATTTTTACTTGGCGCTGTTCAACGATTGGATACCATTGTATTTTCGCTTCGAATGTGGGTTAAGTTTATTTAACTGTATGTATGAAAGTAGACACGACACTGCATCGCCTTTTGAATGTTAAGATTAGCTCAAATGTACACTCCACAATACTTTTGATGTATATTGAAAATGAAAACACGAAATATTATACAATAATGATGACTCACCAAAAATATAAATTCTATTCGAATATATTAGTTATACATTTAATATTAAGATATACGTATTTTACGAATAATTAAAAAGTATTTCTTACATTAAAACATTGTCCACACACTAGTTTTATGTCATCCAACTGATAAAGATATACTATTAACAAACTCCGCGATATTATACACGTCGCGATTTGAATTTGGAACGCACAGCGACAACACAACTGCGTCGCGTACGTTACGGCCCACGACTGATGAATGTAGGAAGCGGGAAGTCAATAATACTTCGGGCCGCACTCTCATTGGTATTTTGTATGGATTGTTACGGTGCTTTCCCTTGTTGAGTACATAGTTTTATTTTATTCTTTGTTTTGGTCGCGTGTTTGTAACCGGAGATAGCGTCTCACGAATCCAAGTAACAGAGATATAGAAGGATTCACCTTTTCACCTAATACCCTTCATGGCTCTCACATACACACAACGGAACACAGTAAACTGCTTGGCGCTGGACTTAAGGGTGGTAGCTGAGCAGTCGGCAATTTCACGTAATTTACGCACCAATTACATTGCTGTGACGTTGCTGTTAAGTTCACGCTGTCAGGTACGGTCGATCTTCCACCGAACGCTGATTAACAGAAAACGAAATGCGATGTTTTGATTGAAACTTAACTGCAACTGAACTTCTTTATTTAGGTGAATTCGTCTAGAAGCGTACTGTATAGATAATACCACCAAGCTTAATGGTGGTTTCGTAGTTACCTGTGTGGCCGCCGTCAACGTATTCGCATTGAAGATTCCTTCTCTTCATGGTGTGATACTTCTGCCGGCGCACCACAGGGGGGCGTCCTCTCTCCTCTTCTTTTCGCAATATTTATAAATTCTATTTCCAATGCACTTCTCTCATCCTACCACCTTTATCTGATGATCTGCAAATTTATTCACAAGCACCCGTAGGCGAGTTGGTTGAGGCTGTTAATATGGTGAATAAGGATTTAGCACGTATTTCTGACAGGAGTATGGCACATGGCTTAAAGGTTAACCCTGCGAAGACTCAAGTCATTGTTGTCGGCAGCCCTAGGCTACGCTCGAAGATTGACTGGTCACAGCTTCCCCAAATTGTTTTTGATGGTTCGACAATTCCTTTCAGCGATTCAGTGAAAGACCTGGGTATTTATATAGATAAAGAGTTTTCTTGGGGTCCTCAGTTGCAAGAAGTAAGCCGCAAATTGTTTGCGTCAGCGGGGTCTTTACGGAGATTGCGCAATTTTCTGCCAACTGCCACTAAAACTGCGCTCGCGCAATCCCTTCTTCTCCCTATCCTTGATTATGCCGATGTCAGCTATCCTGATCTTACTGAAGTGCAGCTAGATTAGCTTGAGTGACTCCAAAACTTGCATCAGATTCGTATTTGGTTTACGCAAATATGATCATATTTCAGAATTTCGCATTAAGCTCAAGTGGCTGCCAATTCGCGTTCGCCGGAATGCTCATATCTTATCATTGCTTTACAGTATTCTGTTCAATCCTGCAACCCCCTCTTATCTCAAAGAACGTTTTAAGTTCCTTTATGACTTATGACACTAGAGACATAAGATCATCGGAAAATTAGAGACTTTCGATGCCCTCGCATTCTACCAAACTCTATGACAAATCGTTCACAGTCCAGGCTGTACGTTTGTGGAATGCGTTGCAAATGCCAGTAAGATAAGCTCAGTCACTGGATTCTTTTAAAAAATTAGTCATAGATCATTTCTTTTCTCAACATACATATTTCTATTTCTTCTTGACATTAATACCTCATCAACCTACCTTGTTTTTCCTTATCACATAATTATCTATACATATAATAAAATCGTGGTTTAGAAGTAACTATGAAATTTTTGTCTAGAACTTATAAATCGCGCGGTAACGAAACCATAGCGCGATCTAATTCGACGCCAACGCCATCTAGGGAAGTAAGATTAAACATATGTTTGCATGTTTATGCAAGCATCACGTAAAAAGAGCTGACCCAATGCTGTTGACTTGTATAAACATATATTGTGCTTATCTCCAAGTAATATATTTTTTTGTTTCATCGCAATCGGTTCACGCATTCAAAAGATATGCAAATAATTAATATCTTCTATACATTTACAAATCTGTAGACTTTTGCGTATCTGTACATAGCAAATATTTTGAAAAAACCTGGTTGGGGTGTTAAACTATAACCAATAGAACCCATTTTTAACATTTTTGGATTTTTTGTCTGTTTGTCTGTTTATCTGTTTGTCTGTTTATCTGTTTGTTTGTTCAAGCATCACATAAAAACAACTGATCTAATGTTGTTGACTTTTATAAATAAATATTGTGCTTATCTCCAAGTAACATATGTTTTTTGTTTCATCGCAATCGGTTCACGCAATCAAAAGTTATGCGAATTTTAAGTTTTCTAGAAGAACTTAGCATGTATTAGTTTATTTTCAATAGATGGCGTTACGTGTATCAAATCATGTTGTGAGGAAATATATTACTACGAATAAATCCACAAATTACCTAATATTCATTGTTGAATTGGTACCTATTCTCAGTCTACGAAAGTTCTAATGATCTCTATCCTTATGAAAAAGGAACTAAGCTTTTACAAAAAAAAACGAAGTTATTGTTATTTAGAATTTATTAGGTCAATTTCTTATTGTTGTTCACAATAAAATGAATTCATGACTTCATGTGGACTAATAGTAAGATTTTTGTTCATTGAATGTTCATACTTTTTGGGAATGCTGATGCCGAAAATAAGGTCCAAATTCAAATTGAAATCGGTGGCCATGATTATTTGCAAGGAAAGCGCTCACCCAGTGCTTTCGTTGAAATTTAGTATTTCGTAATCATTCTATCTACTCAATGCACTTTTTGGAATTTTTTTCTACATTTAATTTTATTTTGTTCATTATTGTCAGATTTATTCAAAGCCTGTCGCCGTCGTTTTAATAAGTTTATTTAATTGAGTTTTTTTAAGCTTTAGGTAATGTTCCAAAGACATGGCCATGGAGGGAAAGTACTTTAAATATTAAAAATAGCAAATTTCACTCAAAGGAAACTTCATTTCACTTTTTTTTAAAGTAAGAAATATTGCGTTTTACTGATTTTTTTGCCTGAACCGGGAATCGAACTGACAAAGCTTTATGTACCATCCGGTATTATATTATGGCACCTGTTGATAGATATTTATAAGGTCAATAATAAGGATCAAATCTCTCCAACAAACACACTGTCTTAAATTGAAGGAAGTGCAAGAAATAAGAAGTAACAACAAATACGTGTTTGAATTGAAATGTACCTAAGTTAGGTAGGTACTTAATGTTAGTTTTTATGGTCTTCCATCAATTTCAGGCACTATGTTTATTGGAGCGATCATATCGATTGGTGAAATAAAAATATAGAAGATGTTTTTTCGCGTTTGTGTTGGTTCGATTTCCAGATCAGACTTTTTGAAAGCAGTACCTACCTATTTATAACTTATTAAAATTAAATGAAGTCTTCTATAAGTTTTTTTTTAAATATTTAAAGTTCTTTTCTATACCTACCACACCTCGAATGAAATCATAATTTAGTTCGCAGATTGTAACAAGACGGCGTTGTAGCTATTTTTGTATCGCGATATGGTTTTGTTACATCTTCAATAATAGTATCAATATTCAATAATCCATTTTAGCAAGGAAATGTATAGAAATAAACAACACGTTTTTAGTATTACGGTTTTATGAATCTTTACGGTCAATCAAGAGGAGCTGAAACTCTACATAAAGAAATGGTTCAAAAGATATAAGTGTCTTAGTGGGACACCTTTGTCTATTATTATAATAAATGGATTATTTATTTGCTGCGACACAATGTTGTTTTCCGACTTCCACGCGGACGGAGTCGCGGGCACAGCTAGTATAACATATCGCACGCTTAATCCAATACTGTCACTATCCAAAATTTCGCCAAATCGACTTTTTAATGCCATCTGTTGGGAAACGTGGAACTACGCGTAATCGCGCTTACAGTAGTCTAAAACTAACAGAAATAATCGCTAGATGGCAGTGGTCCACTTCGTCACTAAACAAAATATTCCCCTCCCCTCAGCGCAACACTATCATTAAACGAAAAAATACGTGTCGTCAAGAACAAAATTGACGATTTTCGAGCGCAAAAGTGTCATTTTAGTGATTAAACCGGTTTACTAGTCATGTTTTTGGTAAGTTATGCATTATTTTAATTGAAATAGTGACATTTTGCGATTAGGTTCATATTTGCACTAAGTTTTTCTCATAATTAGGTCATTGGTTTGACGCCATACTGACATTTTTTGCTTAGTGTCACGTTTGCTTTAAACTTACTGCATTATTAGTTCAATCATTTGACGTCATAAAGACACTTTTAGCTTAGTGTCAGTGTGACTTTAAAATCATAAGTTATTTATCATTTTTTCGTTATAGCTTAATCGTCACATTGCTTATAATGTCATTTTTGCTGTCATTATTTTCTTAAAAAAACTATGTTAAAAACATTGATAAAATACTTTATTTCATAAAGTGTCATTTTGCTGTCAGCATTATGGCAATAATTAACGCAAAGTGTCTTTTTATCGTTTCTTACAAGGTCATACCGTGACACTTCTGTTGCGACGACGGTTGACATTTAAAACTGTTCAATTACGTTAGGGATTACTGTACTAGAGTAAGGTTTCAAAATATTGTTTCGGACGATTCTAATATTTAAACTATAGGTATTAATCTCTTTGTTTTAAAGTGTGCACTACACAAACATTGATTTATGGCTTTCATATTTTAAGGTGTGCAAAACAATGCAGCAGCATGATAAGTTACTGAAGCTTACACTTGAAAATAAAGAAAATGACTATTATGACAGACAAATCGATAAATACCCCATTCCTTAAAATCCATCCAGCCGTTTGGATGCTTCGAGGGTATAAATAATTCCACATACATAGATACATAGATACGCGTGAAACACATAACCCTGTCTTTGCTGTTACGCAGTCGGGTAAAAGATAAACTCATATCAACCAGTATTTCATACTCTTACTCAAGTAGATCCACTACAGATGTCGGTTGAAAACAATAAAAAGCCACGTAGTTAAGGCAGCAGTAGTTCATCTTCTTCATGCAGCTCTTCTTCTTCGAGCAGCTCATCTTTGTTCTCATTATATCAGGTTCAATCAAGTCTAAGGAGTTCAATATTAGTACATACTATTTGACGAAACCGGGCGAGAATCTAACGAGCATATCTAATTTGCAAAGTAGTATGATTCAAGAATCTGTTCCTCTTCAATTACCTAGAGCAAGATCATTGAGTTCTTGTTCATCTAGATCTCCTGTAGCATCGTCAATAGCAGGTGATTTTTCCCCGGATTATGATGACGCTGATTATGTCCCGCCACATAACCAAGCCAAACACAGGGAAAGCTCTAGCAGTGAGCCAGCTGATAACGTTACAGTCCCTATGGTTTCCCCCACAAAAAAAGCGTAAGGGTGTGGTAAAGAACGTAATTCAGGAAAACAATACGTTTCATTATCCAAAACTAATAGAGTTATTTCCGAAAGACGCATGGGTCCTCCTTGTACAGAACGATGTCGTTTAAGATGTTCAAATTATTTTACAGTATTATTAGATTATGGAGAAGATGTTGTTTTTTTAATACTTCTTGCTTGCGTTAGTTAATGTAAACTAAAAGAATTTAATTCTGATTTTTGATAAACGGATTCTATAATTTATTTTAATAAATTACTATCTGAACAAAACGTTTCTTATTTATGCCGTGTGAGAATAACTCTTAAGTAATTATGATATATTTATTTTCTAGTAGTAAGTATACATGTTTTATCACTGTTACATTAAATAAAACAGTTTTTGGCAATTAAACAATAGTTTTAAAGCTTTCATTATTATTATTTTTCATTGAAAAGGAAGTCCACACTGCCACTAAGAGGAAATAAAATAAAATAATGAAAGTAAAAGTGACACTTTAATATAAATAACGATAAAATGTAAACACATACACCTAAATTAATTATTTTTTTGTTCTCAAATTTGAGATACAGCATTTAGCTATAATTTCTATATCAAAGAATAACTAAATTGTGCATGGATTCTTACGTATCACTCATATTCATACAACAAAAAACGTTTTTTGGCTGTCCTGAAAAGTTAACTTTTTTGGATAGTGACAGTATTGGTTTAAGCGTGCGATATGTATACAAGGTTAGTCAGAAAGGGGGTACTAATCCGAAAGGGTGTTAAAGTACCCATAATAATGAGTAACTTTTGTTCTAGCACTTTCCCCAAAAGTCAACAGTTTAAGAGAAATAGCCGTACAAAAATTACATAAAAAGCTAAAATCTATCTATCCTCTGCTATGATCAGGTGTGTTTACATTTTAGGTCATATTTGAGGTCACAAATTAGAAGCTCCATTTTCTGAATTCGTAACTAAAGTAGGGAAGAAGAATTTTTGAAAAAACTAAAATAAAAATAATTTTACATGGAAATAAAAGTTATCGAATTTTGAAATTTTAACACTTGCTTTAAAATCGTCATCAGTGATACTTTAAGTGGCCTGCGGATTAGTACCCCCTTTCCGACTAACCTTGTATATACAATACATATTTATATTTTTTGTATGTAAGTATTATGTCTATGTATTGTGTGTAGTATGTATTTTTCAGCAGTACATCACGGACTACCCCCTCTATCTTATTCATTGTCTTCCTGTTAATCCAAAGGTTCTCTGGTAGATATCGCTATTAGCGATAAGACCGCCATTGTACCCTTCAATATATGCTGTTGAATAAGAGCTGTGTTACAATTTTGGTGTACAATAAAGTATATTCTATTCTATTCTATTAATGGGTTTTGTTGCATCTTACGCGTCTATTCCGTGTGCGGTGGAAGTTTTAGGTTTAACGAAATTCTTAAAGGCCTCTCCATATTGCGCGCATCGCGCGCGATGCCGCGAATCACCCGCGATCCACGAGTGTAGATCCGATTCGCATATATTCTTCGCGGCTTCGCGTCGCGTTCGCGCCTCGTTCCCGAAAATAGTCGGTTTTTTGTCCCGCAACAAAGGGTTCGCAAGCCGCGAACTTGGCGCGGAAGTGACTAAGGCTCCACATTCGCGTTCGGCTCAGTCGCGTCGAGTCGAGTGCGGCCAGCGGTTGTCTGTTTATACAGAATATTACGTAATAGTAAAAAATAGTGAATTATGCACGTGAGCTTTTAAAATGACCACAAATTGGTCTAACCAACTAGAACTAGCATTTTTATGTGCTAGTGTAGAGAGGCCTTTACTTATACAGAACACAGTTCACTTGAAATGAATTTACATAATGTAATGACGTAGTTGTAACACTTAGCTACATTATTAAATTATGTAAATAAGTGTGAGATAGTTTTTTTTTAAATACATTGCTCTGAATAAATTTTCTAAGTTTTAAATGGAGCAATAAGTTTGCAGTCTTTGATCTCGATACATCGTGTAATATTCTCAAACGTGATATTTCTTTTCCGTTTTGAGTTCTAGGATGTCTTAGTGTATTTTTTTTGTTTTTTAGATGACGATGATATGTCTTTTTTGTGAATTTTATTTCAGTATATATTTTACCGGTCAAAGTTTTATTAGACCGCATTTTGTGTTTGTGTTGTAGTTGTATTAAGTTAAATATTTGTGTATCCTAGTATATAGTACGGGTATGAGTAAGGTATTCATAACGAAACATTGTTTTAATTACTTTGTTTTTTGAAGTTTAGATTAGATATTCCAAATGCGATTTTACGAAAGAGTTGTCAATAGACATAGGTACCTACGTAATCTGCGCAGTACATAGGTCACCGCTTACGTATGGTACCGTTTAGCGATGCAAGTTTTGATCTTACATGTTCAATGTGTTGTTTCCAAGTCATCAAAGTGCAAGCCGAGATATTTTTCCTGATGGGACCAATGTATGACTTCATTACCTATTAACTGTAAGCTGTAGATGCTGTTATTTTTTATTTATGGCAGAGAATACCATAAATGATGTATTTTTGGTATTGATTGTGAGTAGGTTGCACTGACACCAAATGCTAAATTTGTATAAGTCGCATTATGCTTTACGTACTAAATCTTGTAAATTTCGTCCAAATAAAAGAGACAAGTATCGTGTGCATTTAGTTTTAGTTATGTGACCCGATAGGCCGATTTTACAAACACTATTTACATTTGTAAGGAAAAGCAAAGGCCCTAGAACCGATCCCTGAGGTATACCACACAATATTTCCTTAAAAGCACTTTGACAACAACCTATTCTTATAGTTTGGTATCTATAAGTTAAATAGGACTCATACATTCTGAATACTGTACAGTCACGAGCATAGATATATTACTATGGGCACATCGGCAATTATATCTGTCCCAGGAACGAGTTCAATATCTGCAATATCTGACTGCACGAATGCAGCACAAACATGTGATCGTTCATAGGCATCATATTAAAGTGACAACTTCCCAAAACAAAAACATGTGACGATATTAGTTTCAAAATAATGTGATACCTTTTTGCAGCACAAACATTTGCTCGTTCAAAGGCATCATATTAAAGTGACAACTTCTCAAAAGCAAAAATGTGTGACGATATTAGTTTCAAAATAATGTGATACCTCTTGGAGTGCAAAATTATGTGCCGTTTACTAATTCTGTGTTTCTATCAGCATTTGCATTGATTTCTCAGTAACGTGCATAAATATATGACGATAAATAGATGGCAAAAATATCTGACATAATTCTATCTTCCATTTTATCTTTCATATTATTTTTGAGTTTGTAAAATTACCTCATTGCAATTCAAAATAAAAATTCTTTATATATTTTTAATAATATTTTATTTCAAACAATGTTGACATGTAACATGGCTAGAAAAAAAAAACAATTGTATTAAACTATCATAACATTATATCATTATGCTTCTTAAAATCTAGTGTAGCCGCCATTCGCATCTATTACGTCCTGCAGATTTTATACCATCAATATCAATTCTTAAAACACGGAAGCGTCAAAAATGAAAAAATTATCTACCCACAAAAATATAATAATTGAATTTTGATTTTTTATTTGTAGATTTATAAGCATAGTATCAAAATATATCCAAAATATAATAATTTTAGTAACTCAAAAATAACATGAAAGATACAAAGGAAAATAGAATTATGTCAGATATTTTTGCCATCTGTTAAACGTCATATATTTATGCACGTTACTGAGGAATCAATGCAAATGCTGATAGAAACACAGAATTAGTAAACGGCACATATTTTTGCACTCCAAGAGGTATCACATTATTTTGAAACTAATATCGTCACATATTTTTGCTTTTGAGAAGTTGTCACTTTAAAATGATGCCTTTGAAGGATCAGATGTTTGTGCTGCGAAGAGGTATCACATTATTTTGAAACTAATATCGTCACATGTTTTTGTTTTGGGAAGTTGTCACTTTAATATGATGTCTATGAACGATCACATGTTTGTGCTGCATTCGTGCAGTCAGATATTATTGAACTCGTTCCTGGGACAGATATAATTGCCGATGTGCCCATAGTAATATATTTATGCTTGTGACTGTACCGCTTATAACCTCATCTTTAAGTTTTTGCAGTAGAATATCGTGGCTAACGGTATCAAAGGCTTTCTAAAAATCGACGAATATGCCCAAACTATAACATTTTTTTTCAAAGTTAATTTTAAAATAAGACCAATTGTCGCAGAAAGAGTATTTGGCTAGAAGAAATTAATGCTATTTAAGTGATCATTCAGTCATTGGTCGTATGGTACATGATTTTCCAAAGATTTTGGATATCACCGGCAGCACAGATATGGGTTTGTAATTACTGGGATCAGGGCTGCTTCCTGATTTAAAATGAAAGTCATCTTGGCTAACTTGAGGCTATTCAGAAAAACTCCTGCGTTAAGGCTAAATAATTTAAATTAAAGGTTTATTGAGTCAGTATAATTAGCGACTATAACGTTCCCCAAATATTTTATAGATTATTTGGTGTTAATACTTAATACCGTCAATACCTGTACTAGTGTTTGCATCTAAGCCAATTATAATTTTGTACATTTTCATCTACAGCGCATTATCCTAGTCCTGTTAGTATGTTGTTTTGATTATTTGAGTATGTCATACTGTACATACAAGCTATTAGGACAGTTTTTGGCAATTTTATCTGCTAATTGTTTACCTATGGACAAAAAGAGTTTGGTGCCTGTATTCTTTCTTTTCTTATGAGTACCACCATAAAGGGAATCAGTTAAAAAATCACCAGGGGTACTTATCGTTATTCCGCCACTTCCTTGAGATGTATGTATATGTAGTACATAGAGTTACTATCATGCTGGACCAAGATCTCGGATACATAATATAAATAAAATGTAGATAGGTACTACGAGTAGAATATCTTGAAAAAACACATGGTTTTTTGACACTGGCAATGAAAAAACTAGTTAGGTTAAAATGCCATTTTGAAGGATAAAAACCGGTTAACTCGAGCTCTGCTGAGGGTTCCTTACAATATTACCCATCGCCCGACCTACTGACAGGCCCGAAAAGGCGGCGCGCAGTGTTCCACGCGCGCCTCTCAGGAAGACGGTGGGCTAGGCCCCACAGTAGGAGAGGTCCGCCAGTGGCTGGCGGACTGAGGCCTGCCGGGGTCGCGTTGCATGCAGGTGCAAATCCCGCGACCCCGGTCTAGATTCACAAAAAGGAACACCGTGGGTTTTTAGCCGGTAAGAGTCATAACCCTTCGCCTTCCCCGAGCGAAGGGTATCCATGAGGATTTTTGATAGATGAAAAAAAGGGTTCCTTACAGTATAATATATATAAAAAGAGTTTTTTGCGGAAACTGTAAGTGTCTGGTACTTCGTTTTGTGTTTCCTGTAAAATACAACGTTATTTTTAGTATATACAAAAACCGAGACACCCCAACAAGATTTTCATCACAACTGCCTGAATATGTGTTTTTTTTTTAATAAATCTCCAAGTTACGCCGAAGTTTATGTCGCGTTAAGTTCCCTAGTAAAGTGTGAAATGCCTGAGATGTGCTATGCAGGGGTTGTCTAATACACGGAAACTGACGGAGCGGACCATTTCAAGCCTCAAGGTGTTTATTCCCGTCAACTGTTAAGGGCAGAAACCTACTGAAACAAAATTGAAATTTACGAAAAAAAAATGTGGTGTAAAAATATGTCAATCGATTCTCTTAGTGATTCTGAACAAACTAGTTTCAGGTTTAGTTTAAACTAAAACTAAGCTTGTATAGCAGACTTATGGTGTTATTAGTATGTTTAATTAAATTTTATTTTTTCTGGGACCGCGTATCTACGTTCATGCATAAAGGATTTCCAAAAAAACTGTCCTAGTTAGGGACGTCTTTTTTTCCTATAATATTTACATTGATATCAATTGATATAATTAACCCTAATTATTTCAGATTTTTCGTTTTGCAAACATAGCGCGGGGAAATGGTATTTCTTTTTATATTTTTCATCATAACTCGAAAATTATGCGGTTTATAAGGAAATAAATTTATATTTCAAAATATGCAAAAATTAAGCCTTTTCCTTATGATACCTCACATAAACTCTGCAATAAAGGTGGGCAAGCACTATTTAAAACTATTTCAAATTTCCAGTCGCTGAAATAAGCAGCTGTGCCAGACAGACAGATGGTCGAAATCGCACATTTTTTTTAATTTATTTTTTTTGTCTTGGGAGAATCCTCATGGATACCCTTCGCCCGGGGATGGCGAAGGGTTATGCCGGACTCTTACCGGCTAAAAACCCACGGTGTTCCTTCTCCTGACCCTTGGCTGGGGTCGCGGGATTCGCAGCTGCATGCACCGCGACGAGGGAGTGCATTTCCTCAGACCACCTCCCATGGACACTGGATGTAATAATCGATAGCGACTACGAACAACCGATGAGTCGCAATCTCACACGGATAAAAAGTAGTCGAGAAGGCAGACAAGCATTCGAAGAGTTACTCACCAACAACATGAACTTAGAACTAAAGATTTCCTCAAACGTCGAGTGTGAATTATATGTCATAGAAACAGAAAAAGCCATCGTCAAAACTCTAGATGAGTTGGCCCCACTGAGAATCGTGGACCCCAAAGACAGACTCCCAGCACACATTAGAGAAAGAATAGCCGAGCGCAACGCTAAGAAGCAGCGCGCCTGGCGACTCAGATACACCGACCTCAGGACAATGGCACGAAGGCAATACAACGCCTGCAAGCATCAACTGGCAAAAGAAATTATTCAACATAAAGAAGTCGAGTGGACCAAGTTACTCGAAAATACCGAAGAACAATCGGAAACGCATGTGGGCCGTGCAAAGAGCAATGAAAAAGCCCACCATGAAACTACCTCATTTCAGCGACTGCCGCAGTGAATTAGAAATCATCGACAGAATGGTTGATACAGCCATAGTCAAGGAAGCCACCATATGCGCAAGGGACGAATGTACAGAAATGTATACACCATTTGCTCCGCTCGATGAAACATCAAAACATGAGCTCAAATTAGCTCTTAAACGCTTCAAGAACAGCAAAGCCCCCGGACCCGACGGCATCAAAGCCGACATACTTAAACTGGGCGGCGAGACCATGATCGCGATATTCAAACGTATCATGGACTACGTACTTGAGGCGGGCTACTTCCCGAAACGATGGAAAACCTGTACATGTATCTTTTTGCATAAGGCGGGTAAGGTCCACAGTGATCCCAAATCGTATAGACCCATCAGCCTACTAAACATCATGGGCAAATGGGCTGAGAGAATAATACTCAATCGCATAGAGACAGAGCTGAGCGAAATAATACCCAGCCACCAGCACGGGTTCATGAGAAACAGAGGCACTGCCACCCAAATCCTTCGCACAGGCAAATACATCGCCGACGCGCTGGACAAGGGCCACAGCGTAGCCATGATATCGACGGACCTCAGCAAAGCCTTCGATTCAATAAATCACAAAGGTCTCTGTCGAAAGCTGATCGACGCTGGAGCACGCAATAACATCGTAAAGATGGTCGAGAACTATCTGTGCGACAGAACAACAAGAGGTAGCTTCAGAACTACTTTGGGAACGAAGCAACGTGTACCACACGGGGTGCCCCAGGGATCGATACTCGGTCCGGCGATCTTCAACCTCTATGTGGCTGACCTACCAAATGAAAGAATAGCAGGCCAGATGCTGTCACAGTACGCCGACGACCTATGTATACTTAACGCAGCTGAAAGACCGGACCACGCTACGCGCCGAGCAGAGTGGGCCGCCATCGATATAATCGACTACTACAAGAAATGGGGCCTCAAATGCAACGTTGATAAGACAGAATGCATCATGTTTTCGCACAAGAGACCGAGACTCAACAATCTGAACACAGGTTACCGCAACTACGTTCAAATACGTGGCGAACGTATCCCATTCAAACAAGATGTAAAATATCTAGGAGTCTGGCTGGACAAAAGGCTCTCGATGAATAAACATGCCAAAGAAAACATCGCAAAGGCCAAGAGAGTCAAAGGAGCACTATACCCAATCATCGGCTACCGCTCCAAGCTAAGTGTCGACGTTAAGCTGCTAGTCATTCAAGCATGCTTACTACCAGTGATAGACTACGGAGTAATACAACTGCTACCGAGGTACAGCAAAACAAACCTGCTCAAACTTGAGAGGCAGTATAAAATGGCATTGAAGAGTGCCGCACAGTTACCCAGACGTACTGACACCGATCTACTCTGGGAAATACTACAACAAGACCCGTGGCACATTCGTGCGCACGATCTCCACGGTGACATGATAGAACGTCTCAAATCTCTGTCGATCGAAGGGCTACAAGAACAAGGCCCGGTATACACGCGCTACGGGCAACACAATCCTTTTCTTTTCGCTACTAGAGTGGGCGAAATTCAATATATTAATAAAAAAGATAGGGACAAGCCTCACTTCAAACGACAGGCCCCTTCCCGACAGCGTAGGCTATGACCGTAACGTCACTCATTAAGTAACAAGCGGCTAACCGCTGGGGCTAATCCCCATTGCTTCATCGTTATCCTCACCTAGATTTATATAAACACGAGTAATATGAGGAAATAACCAGGATAGGTTTCAAAAGCTCCCCCCACTCTGCGGACAAAATGAAACAGAACGTACCTTTTTGTAAAATGAGATTTATTTAAGTGACATGCTTAAAACTAGAGAAATAAATGAATTCTGATTCTGATTCTGATTCTGCACCGCGACCAAAGGGTTTCTTTTTAATCATTCTGGCACGGAATCCTAAAAAAACTTTAATTAGGTACGATAATATTTCTTTTGTCGCTGTACAATGTAACTTTTAGTATACATTAAACCTGAATCTAGTTTGTTCAGAATCACCAGGGGAATCAATTGGTGTAGTTTTTACAGAGCGTTATATTTTTTCAAAAAAATTACTTCATTCATATTTCAACTTGGATTCAAGAGGTGGTCAAACTTGACGCTTCAGATGGTCGGATCAATAAGTTTCCGTGTATTCGATAACCCCTGTTTGGGACACTTCACGCATTTCGTATTCTACTGGGGAACTTAACGCAACAAAAACTAATATGTGACACAAAGAGTTTTATTAAAAAAAACATTAAATTACTTAAATACCTAATAATTTATTTTAGGAAATTATTCCCATATTAAGCACTACAAATAACAAAGAAATAGGATTCATTATACATTAAAACATTACATATAATTGAGGCAGTTCTGATGAAAATCTCTACACTTGGGAGCAAAGAAATCGAGCCACTCCTTTTTTCACGTGTCCTAGTTATTAGTTTTGATTTCATGAATTATATAATTCAAAATACAAAAAACTACCCTTATTGTAAAGGTTATCATATAACCTTATATGTTCAAAATTGATCTGTTCCATAGTACCAAAAATAATACTAATTATACTTACGTATATATGGTATAGATTAAACCCGCACGGGATTTAGAATTAAAACTGTTTTTTTCGCAATTGTTTTTTTATGTGATAGAAAACGATGCCGTGCATAAATGAATGAAAGCACAGCTGACGAGCATGACTAGCGCGATATCGCTCCACGCAGTCAGTTAACTCGGGACGCTAAAATTACTCAGATACAGAATACCATGTTTCGTTTTATGAAAACTTTTTTTGTTGATTTAAAAAAAAACCTATGCAGAGTCAATCAGTGTCACCAGTAGATCACGTGGTTTGAAGGAATTACACGAATTTGTTTACAGCCTGTAGATAGAGAACGTAGGTTGCTGGCTGTCCGTTGGAAACAATTGAACATTAAAATAATGTAAATAAAAAAAAGCTTTGTATGACGTTTGTTTTGCGTCATTTGCCTGGTCGATGAATGTAATTAGGTTACCTGTGAGTTTGTGACTTAGGTACAGCCAACAGGGTAGTAAGTTGCTTATGGCAAAAGACAATGCTACAACGATACTTACTTCAGAATAATTGAGGTACTCGAACGATTGTCCAGCAAAAAGTAAGAAATGGAAGCTAGATTTAAAATATTGTAAGTCTGGGAATAATAAAATAACAGATTTAATCCAAGATTTGATATCTAAAGAATAATTATACAAAGTGGGGATGACGATACAATAATAAATTATACCACGTGTTGTAGTACTCGTATCACCTTTTTCATCATCATCTTCATTCACCTTCTTGATATTTTATATTATACCTTTTTTATCACAGGTCACTATGGTTTTGATATTCGAACTTGGTTTTTGAATTGACGCACGATGGAAGTGATTTTTGATAAAACATTTTTTTTTCCATACATATCAATTATAATATTTAAAACTACTAGTGGCTGTTTAAATATGTGGAAAGCCACATCAACCATCCCCTGTACACTGCTCCATGCAACATCTGCTTTTACTTTGGACTCGGAGGACTTATGTGAGCTGGGCAACCTGAGCCTCCACATTCTGTCGAAGAACCTGCCCTAACTACACTTGCGAGATCGGATCCTGGCTATTCTCTACCGTCATGACTAAATGCGCTCCAGCCGGTCTGTTTGCTGCCGCCAGTTTCTATCAAATGGCTGTGTGGGCCATTGCCGAACACCGTAACTACAAGGAGGAATTCGCTGACTAACCCAAGAGACGTAAAGCTGACTTGCCTCTTACTCTATAATCGTTTTATCTCTTTGGACGTCACGGTTCATCTTCCGTGCGAAAGATGTCCGGTCCTTTGGAAGGCATACACGGGGACACAGGTCCAACGCGCAGAGGCCCCTTTGAGAGCTTTAATCTAAAATGGGGTGGGGCACCAACCCGGGACTATCCACGGCTGCACTATTGGAGTACAGTCATGGACCGTCCCAGGTGGGTGCAAGACTATTGTAAAATATGGTGAAAAATATCTGGTCTATGGGAAGGGGTGTTAGGTGGACTAGATAACTTCTATTGCCGGAAGAAAACGGCATCTGCCTTTCAACATTTAAAATTGAAGTGTTGGCAGACGGTGACTCGCCAGCTCACTAGCTGGGCCCCCTGAAAAGCCGCCAGTACATAGGCGAAGGGGGCAACAGACGTGTGAGCGGCTAGAGGTGTAGAGAGGTGTGGCCCCGGTTTCGCCGTCGCGGGTCTAAGAGACCCGGAGTGGGTTTCCCCGCTATTACGCCTTTAGACACTTCCACCCCCGAGCATATAGCTCTGGCGGCCCCCCTCTGGCCGGCCGATAAAGGCAAGCCAGAGTTGAGAGTCCTGCGGGCACTCTTGGGGTTCCACCCCAGCCAGCCAATAAAGGCAAACTGGAGACGAGGCCCTGACCGACTCTCTGAGGCAATAAGGTACGCAGTGTCGCCACTCACCAACAGCTCGCCACAAGCTGCCCTGCGGTTTGTAAGCTTTTCAGTAGACCTCATGATACATTTTTATTATATGATGGGGTTGTAGAAAGCTAGTCTAATGTTCCCTCCGGTTTTACGTTAATCTCATGATGAGGTAACGCCTTTCCCAGAGGGGCATCGTTTTATTATTGTTATGTATAGGTATTAGGTATTGAATGCTCTACACCATTCTTCACAACTGGTGTAGCAGACGTGCTCAGGAGTTTCTAGGGCCGTCTGCTACATTGCAGTATTCTATGATGTGTTCTAGTACTGTACACAAAAAATCAGTTATTTCCAAGCACGTTTTTTGTCACATGATTTTTCAATTTCACTCGTTCATGTAGATGAAGGGACGTTGAAGTGGAAACTTATGTTAACTGTATCTATTCTACACGTGTAAATAAAGATAATTTTGGTTTAAACGGGTCATAGATTTACATAACTTCGCGCAGAGATCTTGAAATTCGTAAAATGATTAAATCGTACGAAAACTCCTGTGACTAAACTATTGAATGTACTTGATCGATTCTTTGTGTTCAGTCGTAAAAGCCATCATAGAATACGTGGTATCATTTAATGTTGTGTCGTCATCCCCGTTTTATATAATAAACCGATTAATGTTAAAAAAATCATAAACCGATTACGTTTGACGCCAAAAAATATTACGGTAGAGGATCTTCCAATAAAAAAATCTTTTAAGCCTATGTCAACACGCAATTTTCACGAAACGTGTATACCTATATATAGATTGCCTCGTTGGTCTAGTGGTCGCAAGCGCGACGTCTGAGCGTGAGGTCTTGGGTTCGATCCCCAAGTCGAGCAAAGTGTTATTGAGTTTGTCCTTGTGGAATTTCTCAGTAGCAGCTCGGAGTCTGGATTTGTGCCCGGTTGATGGCAATAGGCTCGCCCCCTATTATATGGGACTTAAAAGTAACGGCGAAACGTGGGTGTTACTATACACCTCTGCCCAACCCTTCGGGGAATACAAGGCGTGATGTTATGTTATGTGTTGTAGGATCACACCTTTTTCATCATCATTCACTTCACACATTTCACCTCCTTTTACTTTTATAATGTACTAACCTCTTCCTCTATCACAGGCCACATATTTGGAACACACTCGTTCAAATTTTAAAAATGCGAAAAGTAAAATGCAAGCTGTTTTTGCAAGGACTCTGAAAGGAACGACCAAAGGGTACGGACGGACTGCCGGACGGCGGAATTACTAAGGACTCCGCCGAGTGGACGATTACCGGGCCTCCGGCTCTTCTGCGCTGCTGAATTACCAGCTCCCCGCCGAGTAGGCCATTGCTGGGCCTCCGGCACCGCTACGCTGCTGCGCTGCAAGCACTCCGTTCTGGTTGTCGAGCTACGTAACCACCACCGCACGGCTAACCTTCACCTCACTTCGTGCTCGCATTACCGAGTGAAAACTTGATTGTGTGTTCCAACAGATACAGCCCATTCACGTGTGACTCCCGGATTGAATGACTTAGTGTTTTTTTTATTTATTATCATATTATAAAGTTGTCGTGTTTAAGTGTTTCCCTTATTTGCCCGACTAGGGATAGATAGGTAGGATTCACTGATAACGTCACATTCTCTACAACTGGTGTAGCAGACGTGCTCTCAGGAGATCCTTGGGGCCGTCTGTTACATTACAGTGTATACCTATAATAAAAGAGTTTTTTTTTGTATCTTTACATCACAGTAATTGTGAAAAATCAATAAAAACTGTGGGAGAGAAGTTGAGGTTCCATTCTCAGACTTTTTAGTGTACGCATCGTATGTGGGTGAAGCATCGATTCGTAGTTGACATAATAATCCATTTGTTGTCTGTCTTCTTGTCTTGTCTACTTATGTAATCTTTTTGTTCAAAAGTAGAGAATGTATCACAAACTGAATGTCGTGGAAGCCGAAACTCACTATCTTATCTTCAAGGATGCAGAAGACTGAGCAAAGTGGCGGATTTTTGTCGGAGAACGTTAATATACAGGATGTGTCGTAAACAGTGGTCCAACGTTAAGGGATCGATACGCGATATATTTAGCTATCACATAACACAATTAGATTTTTTTTACCATAGGTCTCAGAATAATAAAACATTTTTTTTTACTTTTTCGAAAAACTTAACTAAAAATTTAAAAAAATACTTGCATGTGATTCACACATGCACATGTATTCAGCAGTTATAAACAAAAAACAAAATAGGGTAATAATGTATTGGGTTGAAATTACAGCTAAATTAGGAAAACGAGGAGTTAATTAAAAAAAAAAACTGTGACCTATGGTAAAAATTTATTCAAATTGTGGTATGTGATGGCTGAATACACGGTGTGTCGACCCCTTAACGTTGGACTACTTTTTACGACACAACCTGTATACAAGGTTAGTCGGAAAGGGGGTACTAATCCGATGTCCGTTTGGATTGAGGAGCCACTTCACGATTTTAAAAGGAAACTCACCCTCTTATTTAGTAGGAACGCAGATAATTTTGTAGGCCAAATTCTGAAATTTGTAGTAAAACATATCCAAAGTTATATCAATGTAAAAGTGGCTCCTCAATCCAAACGTCTGAATTGAGGAGCCACTTGGAAAACGGAAAGTATCTAATGAATATTTTTGAAAATTATGTATCATTTAGTAGTAATTGTGTATAGTGCCTACTAAAAATCTCAGTTCAGTAGTGTTGATATTCAAGAATATACAAGACTTTTAATGTGGCTCCTCAATCTATACATAAAGAGCGTGAATTTCCATGAAAATAATTGGTCTATTTATATTCCACTCCAAAAAACATTTAGTAGTAAGTGTGTTCGAATTTGTAGCATATAGAGAAAGTAGTAAAACTGAGTGAATTTAGTAAATAAACGCATTTTATTTGGCTCCTCAGTCCTGACGTTCTGCATAATAAATAATTGATTGTATCTGCCTGATATCACAATGGAATCAATAACCAAAGACACTAACATTTAGTATAAATGTCTACTTAATACTTAAATACAAATAAACATTGTATATATTCGGTATCTGAAAAACAAATTACTTTTCGATATATTTATTAGGAATTCGCTATTAAGGGTGACCATGTTGTGTGTGTACCTGGGACAAACAGTCAACCTAGGTAAGTCCAACTTCGTTAAGTTAGGGAATCTACGGAAAATCTTCTCGTCCAAAATACCGCAGTGTCTCGAAACAAAAGTCTTTGACCAGTGTGTGGTGCCAGTTATGACTTACGGCACTGAGACGTGGCGTTTTACAATGGGCCTCATAAGAAAGCTCAAGGTGACCCAAAGGCCAATGAAGAGGGCTATGCTCGGAGTTTCTCGGCGAGATCGAGTTAAGAATGAGGGGAAACTTTGGGGGAGGTCCAGCAGTGGACGTTTTTCGGCTGAAATGATGATGATGATCATTAGAACTTAAAACGGGATATTTACCATGTTTATTATTTGTTGTGAGTTTCCGATATTTTGGCACCGTTACAAGCGCCATGATCACGGGTGAACTGAAGTAATTGCGGGTGGATGTCTATGAGCAGACGAAACGGTCTACCGTCTTTCTTGTTCATTTTTTGCGTTCGACGCCACTACCACTGTCTCTTAAATCACTCAAAACACGGTTCTTACCCTAGATTTATGTTTCTATAAGCCACGAATCGAAGATTTTCTTTTTAAATAATGTATCATGGTCACCCTTCAAAATAATTTCATAGGAAATTATAGAATAGCTAATAACTTCGTAGATATGTACTTTTTTATGGCAGGATTATACGTACATTTAGTAGAAATTCATACAAAATGTAGATGTTTTTTGTTTCAAATTTCGTGACAAGTATAAGTAGATTAGAGGCAAGTCTATTTACCGAAGCATCTCAATTGAGGAGCCACATTAAATGTGCTATATCTACCAATTCATTCATTTTTGATTACTGACTCTTATCCTACAAATCTAATATACTTACTACTAAATGATGAAGAAATTGCGCATTAATTGAACTACTGCTTCTTTGAAAAATGACGAGTAGTATGTGTATGGTCTGAGGAGCCACATATAATATATGCTAACTTTTTTAATTTTAACACTACCAAGCTCAGATTTTGTCTACTAACTACTCTGAAATACTACTAAATCATACCAAATTATGATACATATACATCCATGATGTTCCTAGTTCTGACGTGGCTACTCAATCCAAACATTTAGATTGAGGTGCCACCTATATGTTCATATAACTATTGAAGTATTATACTACAAAATCGAGGATCGAACCTACAAAATTTTTAAACTTACTACTAAATAAGTATTTAATTTCATTAAGATACGAAATGTGGCACCTCAATCCTTACGGACATCTAATCCGAAGCCCACTTATAGTATCGCTGATGACTGTTTGAAAGCAAGTGTTAAAATTCCAAAATTCGAGATTTTTTTTTTCCAAATAAAATGATTATTATTTTAGTTTTTTCAAAAAATCTTCATCCCTGCTTTAGTTACAAATTCAGAAAATGGAGCTTCTAATTCATGACCCCAAATATGACCTAAAATGTAATCACAGCTGATCATAACTGGGGATAGATAGATTTTAGAGATTATTTTTTGAGATTTTTGAACAGCTGTTTCTCTTAAACTATTGAGTTTTGGGAAAAGTTGTAGAACAAAAGTTATTCATTATTATGTGTACTTTAACATCCTTTCGGATTAGTACCCCTTTCTGACTAACCTTGTATAATTTCGTAATAGGTCAACACATAGAGAATTTATAATGAATAATACATAAAGAAACAGTCCAAAACAATAATAAAGACATCTCAGTTTTATTAAAAACGTGTATACCTACAGAATGTTGAAAACATTGCTCTAAGAATTATGTAGGGTTACTCGATATCGAAAATTGAATAAAGCTTGGTGTATAGGGTAAGTAAACGGGTCAATAACAAGCGTCAGCGCTTGCGCCGAGAACTGACTACACTCTTTACATGCAGTCACTAGTCGTGGTAATTTATTCAGTGTACACACGTTATTGTAGTCAGTGGGGAAAAATTTATTCGCGAAAACAGCAGAATAAACAACGATTTAATCATTTGTTGGAAAATATTTCTATTCTGCTGTTGAATGAGTTGGCGGAAATGTTAGAAAAAGAGAAATCTAAAAAGAAACGAATTTGGTTAATAAAATGGATAGAAGACAGAAAAAAACTGGAAGTTCCGCTTTGTTGTTAGAAATTACCACGCGACGTCACCCTACAACGCAGCGCCAGTGACTGACCAAGCCAAGCACTGACTCAGTAGCGCTGGCGCGGGTGGCGGGGGAAGTCAACTGACTTAAAAATATTCAAGCTGGAAATTGAATTCAGCACTGACGCAACAGCGATGTACTGACTCCAAATCAATTTACACTAGGTAATTATCGGGTTAGCACTGACTTGTGTCAAGTTTGGAGTCAGTTATTTATCCTGTGTAAATCAGGCTTAACTTTCGTAGAACTACTTTTCGAAATTCGCGTAGTTTTATTATAATGCTTTCCATACAAGTCAAAAAATAATTTAATTTGATTTTGATCAAAGAATTTTCATTTTATTTTGAATCATACTAAATCCCGTGCTGCGTTAATTTATACTAGTAATTAGAACTAAGGAATTACTCGGATTCGTTTACACCCTGTATAACAGACACTGAACAGTTAATTGATTAATTTAAGAGGTTAAATGAATAACACACAAATATTATGATTTATTATTAAATTAAACAGTACATTTATGCAGTACAGGTCTCCATTCTTGATATTATGTAAACATCATGCATTATCTATCTATATTACTGAGAAAAAATTAAACTATCACGCGTCCGGGACATAGGGCACATAAGATAAAACATGCTGCATACCTACCTTCCTACTCATGCGCATCGAATATAGCAAACCTACATTTTACAGCCAGGAAAAAACAAAGGTGGACAAAAGAAATACTACTTCAGTATAATATTTGTTTTTTGGAATCGCAAAGTGAATACGATAAATCAGTCTGCGAAAAAAAGCTGCGTTTATTTAGAGGGTTTTGTAAGAGCATCTTTATGATGTTATTTTATTAATTGCCTATTCCATTATTGCATTGTATTTATGTGTGTATTTATTTACCTTTAAAACGTCACACTTTACTGTGTTTTTGTCGAAACGCAGAAAATATATTTATAAGTACTAAAATTATCTTGACAAAAATATCGTTAAATTTGTCATATTATAAGATAAACAAATACAATGCATTAATAGGTACCTAGAGGCAAGTAATAAAATTAAAATGTTTAATAGATTTCAGGTAAAAAAAAAAACATTAAAAAATATAATTTCGCAGGCCGACTGATGCATTCACCTCAACCCCGTCGTAAGCGATTTCTATCTTACTTGAATGCGGGTATGACGCGGATTTCGGCCGCATGCACTTGCATCTAATTCAAAACGTTTCGGACTATTCGGTCTGGTATCTCGTTATCTCTCGTTACGAGAATCGCAGATAAAATGATTCTAACAAATCTAATCGGTCAACAAATGTCTTATCAAAACGTTCTGCATTGCAGCCTTGCATCCGCGCATGATACTAAAGTGCATTGCATTTTAGTATCAAACGTAGTTCCGAACGCGTAGCGTTATTACAATGCGAGCTCCGTGTTGTGTATGCTATGTTGTGGATATGGTTTATTTATATTGTTCTGTTAAAGTAGTGTTTTAGGACTCACACCATTTCTGAGAATTGTCCTGTTAGGTTAGTTTAAATTCTCGTATAATCCACGTTTATTCGTCATGCATACATAACGTGACCATTACTTTTTCCCTTAGAGCCGGACGCCTGCAACAATATTTTTTTATAAGAATAAAACACACATTACTGTGAAAATTTACAAAAAAAAAAAATATTCTTCTGTAGTCTCGTGGGCTGTTCCGATATTTTACGGAAGAGCAATTTGCTTCAAAATAATTATCAGCTTTAGTTTATACAATGAATGTGTAATAGGTATGTGATAATGTTGGCATGACTTCTTGATGTTACTTGGTTAGCAAAATGTTTTCCGATGCAATTAATAAATACGCGCTTGTTTTATATTGAAATTTCATTTCATTTCCACGGATTACGTTTTTTCAAAGCGGGACATTTACGTGTTTTTGGGGACAGCGGGACACATAAGTCAAAAGCGGGGCTGTCCCGTTCAAAGCAGGAGGTATGGTCACGTTATGCATACATATAAATTATACTTATACACACATCTTAAAAAAAACAATAATGTTTATTTAAAAATATAAAAAAGTAGCCAAGCGGGTCCAAGCAAGCTGCAGGCGGTCAAGGCGCCAGAGAAAGGAAACTCCCCACTATACGTGCCGTATCAAGAAGTACTGCTTTCTGTATCAAGCCCTTGATCCAGCAGCCTAACGAGAGCCTCATTAACGAGTTGATCGAGGCTTTTGGCTATTAGGCCTTTCGCCGTAACGGCTATCGGTACAAAATTCATTTAATATTATTATTATCCTCAATTGTTTATATTGAAAAAAAAATGTTGATAAAAAAACTGATCCAATAAATATTCTGTTTGTACCTACGTTTACCACGAAGGTATTTTTTTTTCTAATCTGTATATAATTGCAATAATTTATCTGTCAACTTCCATCATGCTTATTTACAGAAATCAATCAGATATGCAAATACGATTGTGTAAACTAAACTTAATTATCTTCCTGAGAAAATTATCACGTTAATTATGCATGACAGCAATGATAAAATGACGTTTACTGATTAAGTAACTCATTACTTGTTTACAAAACATTTAGGAGTCATATAATCATAATCAGCCCATAATTGTTCCACTGCTGGGCACGAGCCTCTTCTCTGAATGAGAAGGGTTTATTATTATTAGGGTGTTTCTTATGTATTATAAGTATGTATTTACAAAAAAAAAAGTATATAAGTATTGTATCCATTGTCTAGTCCCATAGTACAAGCTCTGCTTAGTTTGGGACTAGATGGTGCTGTGTAGAAAATGTCCCAAAAATATTATATTATATTATTATGTACTCTTTCAGAGTAGAGGCGGGTGCGGGTGCTAGCGCGGGCGCGTGTATATCATAATGTATGTAAACGCCAGTTGCATTCACAGTGCTCTCGCGAGCTGCGCATCTGCATGAGGCGGGCGCGGGCGCGGGTGTTTCTAATGGCTCAGTCCGCCCGTATCCAACCCGTATCGTTCACAGTGATATAGCGTCTGTTAGGTGACTGCGCGTGTGATTCTAAACCATTTTGATTCACCCGCCGAAACGTCGTACGATAGCTCGTTCGGCACTATTGTGAACACGCAGACGCCAAGACACAAGCGCCCGTGCCCGCCCCCGTACCCGCTAGTGCAGTCTGATTGATCACTAAGGCCTTAGTCCACCACGCTGGAGAACTTTATGGAGCCCTTTCAGGTGTGTAGGTTTCCTCACGATGTTTTCCTTCACCGTTAACGCAAGTGATAATCCAATTCTGATTCGCACTTGAATTCGTCATGGTATGGATATGGATCAGAATGTTGGGCCACAAAAGGGATGAATGAAAGGCAATTGCATGCAGCAGAGATGAGAATGCTAAGAGGATTGTGTGGTGTTACACGAATGGATAAAATAAGAAATGAGTACATAAGAGAAAGTTTGAAAGTGGTTTCGATAGCTGAAAAGTTGTGTGGAAATCGGTTGTCATGGTATGGGCACGTGTTACGGAGAAATGAGGAAGATGTAGTGAGGAGAGTTTTGAGTATGAATGTCGATGGCTATAAGAGTAGGGGAAGACCAAAGAAACGATGGATGGAATGTGTGAACGATGATATGGTTAGAAAGGGGGTGACTACCGAGATGACGACTAATAGAGAAGTATGGAAGAAAAAGACATGTTGCGCCGACCCCAAATAAATTGGGATAAGGGCAGGAGAATGATGACTTGAATTCGTCATGGTTCGAACTCGGACTTTTCAGCATGGACGGCAATCGTTTAACCTATCACTACATATAGGCTCTCATTGCTTTTAATGTAGGAGTATGGCAGCTTAATTGATATACAGGTTTTTCAATTATAAGGAAGTGTGCAATTTTAATGGGGTGCATGAAAAGAGCCTCCACGAGTGACGATACTTCAGTACGTCCGGCGCACCCTGGACAGTCAGCCTCGCTACCAACCTTGCTGACTGGCTAATCTTTTCACCACAGCATGAGCTATATTCGTTTATCTCGTGCAGACACGAGAGGAGAATTATAAGGACTATGTTGTTTTAGACGCCATTATGTCTACGCCATTGAAACAGGAAAAAATATAATATGAAACTTTAATTCCCTTAACTTCAGAAGTCTTTACAATTATAATAACGTAGGTAGATGCGGAACAAATTATGCTGTATTTAATATAGAAATAGAAAAATAAATGTGTATCGTTGGAAATGCTAAGGATAAATTATATTTATCGGTAATAACAGTAATTTAAAAAATAGATATAGGATTAATTGCTTGAGATGATTTTGCAGTTTACGAGTACTAGGAGTTTCAACGATACAAACACGACATTGACTAGTGAGTTAAAAAATATTTAAATCACAAGCCTTGTGAAGCTATATTCAAAGGTCCAAAGAATTTATTAAACTGAACATTGATTGATAACAAAATAATAACTAAGGTGATTTTTTGCGTTTGTCATATATATTTTTCATAACATCTTTACTTTAAGTACTTACCAAGGTTATTTTTGAACGAAATACAATTGATTTAAACTCTACCAAATATAATTATTTTTATCCACTATATAAAGAAACTCTTTATACATAATTACAATATAAATTACATCAAACCTCGTAACATTTCTGTCTTCTTCATTTTTCAGTTAGAGTGTAGGTACTCGTATAAAATAAAGGTCATAATTATTATAAACAACTTAATTACATACATTTGAAAACAATGACTAAAAAAAACAGGTTTCATGCCGGTTTTTCGCTGGTGCAAACCCATATGAATACTAGAAAAAAGAATATTAGAAATTATGTAACGCTTCGTAACATCTGTCTTCTTCATTTTTAGGGTTCCGTACCCAAAGAGTAAAACGGGACCCTATTACTAAGACTCCGCTGTCCGTCCGTCTGTCACCAGGCTGTATCTCATGAACCGTGATAGTTAGACAGTTGAAATTTTCATAGATGATGTATTTCTGTTGCCGTTAAACAACAAATACTAAAAACAGAATAAAATAAATATTTAAGGGGGCTCCCATACAACAAACGTGATTTTTTTGCCGTTTTTATAGATAATGGTACCCACCGTGCGCGAGTCCGACTCGCACTTGGCCGATTTTAAGTTCGATCTTATAAAATGTAGGTCATAATTTTATTATTAATAACTTAATTATAGTTGAATGCGATGACTCAAAATATATTTTTCCGGTTTCTTACCGGTTTTTGACTCAGATGATTAATGATTATGTTATGCAATTTATTATATGTATTTATATACTTATTTGGATAGAATTAGACATTAAGATGTCAGAGGAAGTTTGAAAATGGCGCCGGGAGAAATTGTCTTCTTCTCTCGTGTCAGCACGAGCTATACGAAAATAGCTCATGCTGTGGTGAAAAGATTATTCAGTCAGCACGGTTGGTAGCGGGGCTGACTGCCCAGGGTGCGCCGGACGTACTTAAGTATCGTCACTCGCGGAGGATCTTTTCATGCATCCCCAGAAATTGTGTTGAAATCGGTTATCATGGTATGGGCATGTGATGCGGAGGAATGAGGAACATGTCGTGAGGAAAGTTTTTAAGTACTAATGAGGGTGGTTATAAGCACAGAGGAAGACCAAAGAAACGATGGAAAGAAAAAATGATAGGTATGACTAGAAAGAGGGTGACTACTGAGATGATGGCTAATAGAGTTGTATGGAAGAAAAATATATGCTGCGCCGAGCCCAAATAAGTTGGGATAAGGGTAGAAGGATGATGATATTACATTATTTTTATTATTGAAGGAATTACATGAATTCGTTTACACCCTGTATACTTAATAAAAATACCTCCCACAGTGGTGATGGATACTGTAATCTTCAAATAGGTACTATGATAAAGACACATTCCGAAAAAAGGTATGATTGGCATATCGTTTAGGTCAAGGATTTTGATAATTTTTAATAACAATTACAGTAGTATATAATTTTAAATAATTAACAACGATAAAAGAAATATCACGTAACGAAAGATGCCGTACGTCATTACCTCAGCCGTGCGGGCTCGTGCGTAATGTAAAGCAAGCGACAAATAGGCGACAAATAGGCGCCAGATGTTGATAAGGACGATCTCCCCGAACGGCGATATTGTTGTAATAAACCATGGACAGTCGGAATACTTACATTGCTGTAGTTTTTGAAGTTATACTTCTTTTGGCGCGTTATTTGAGAGTAAAATTAGGAGCAGCGCGCGCACACCGTCACGTCACGTCAAGAAAACACCAGAAAACAATTCTAGGGGCGTTGAAATAAAAGGGTAATCGGCGCCGATCTACCAGCGCTTGTCGGTACTGGTGCGTGCAGGTAACCACTACATAAAGGAAGCGGGTAGAAGCACGGGCTGGCATTTTTTAACAAAAATACGCCTTATTCCCTTGCCTACCAGCCTAGAGCAGGTCGGAACTTGTCGGCGCAGTTCGGAGCTTGTCGGCGCTGGTTCACCACACAGTACAGAGACTACCTGCGCCGACTAACAGCGCGGACCAGCACCGACAAGCGCTAACAGATCGGCGCCGGCAACCCGCTTTCTACGTGTATACGCACCAAGCCCGGACTCACATTTTCAGTTTCTATCAGAAAATTTCTGACGCATGCGCGAAGACCCTCTGCGCATACATTTTGTACTAAAGTCAACGGCTGCCAGATCCGGCAAATTGTGACAGTGTGTGGGATTTAGTAAAAAATGTATGAGCAGAGTCGCGCGTTAGAAAATTTCTGATCAAATCTGATAATATGTAGCCGGCCTTATCCTAACAGGAATGGAATTAAAAGAACTGTTTTCTAAATTCTTGATACAGCACACTGTTATAAAGTGTACAATTATTTAATGACAATGAACACCCTGATGTTCAGTGCCGCCTAAACTTGATAAGATAAAATTAAACGCATTATTTGTACTTTTGGTCGCTTCCGTTTGTCGCTGGAGGTTATAAAGCTAAACATAATAAAATTAACAAAAGTTAATAATAAGACTACTTTTTAGTGCAGCCGTGGATAGTCCCGGGTTGGTGCCCCATCCCATTTTAGATTAAAGTTCTCAAAGGGGCCTCTGCGCGTTGGACCTGCGTCCCCGTGTATGCCTTCCAAAGGACCGGACATCTTCCGCACGGAAGATGAGCCGTGAGCTCCAAAAAGACTATTTTAAAATATCTTGATTTAGCACAAGAGGTTGTGCACATGTGGGATGTGAACTCAGCAGTCATTGTCCCGATAGTCGTTACGGCGAATGGCCTAATAGCCAAGAGTCTCGATCAACACCTCATGAGGCTCTCGTTGGGCAGCTGGATTTTCGTTTGATACAAAAAGCAGTACTCCTTGACACTTCTCTGGAGCCCTGACTGCCGGCAGCTTGCATCCGGTTCAGGAACAGGATTAGATTTATTTTTATGTCTTTTTTATAGAAATATTCAAAAATGTACTGAATATGTATGTTAAATGAATTAACGAGACTAGTTTGATTGTTCCAGTTATTTTCGTAGCTTAAACATGGAGTATCCTTGAAATAGTTGTAGGGTAACATTTTTGTCGTATGGAAATTTACTGTGGTCATTAAATAAAAATAATTACAATTTGTTATTTGAAAATGTCACTAGGTTGAAGAGACATTTTGAAGACAAAAGCGACCGACATTGCAATCAGTATAACAATATATTTTTTAGGTAACTGCAGTACTACACACAGAGGCATGCCAAAAACAATAAATCTGAAGGTAAGGCCTTCTCATAATCGCCAGACAGGTACGTCAAAATTAGCGGAAATATTAAGCCTGACGTCGACTACAGCCGAAACTCGTCGAATCGAATAGAGTCGCATTAGTTTTTTTTTTTTTTAAACGTTGCCCCACACTAAGATTTCTCTTGTATCGTGGGTGCGTTTACAGACACAAATCTCACAAACAAACGCCCAGACCCGAAACAACCATCTGTAGGCCATACAAATTTTTGTTCCGTGTGGGAATCGAACCCACGACTCACGACCCGTAGCGCAGAAGCCAATCGCTTAGCCACTGCACCAAACGTGTCGTCACTTTTTTTATTAGTTCCGTGTGAAGACGAATCGAGGCGAAACGGTCAGTAATCGCAAGTCGTTAAAATAGAAATTCGCGTGACAACCGATGCGTGCGAGTGATGCGACTCGGTGCGTCTCGGCTCGTCGCTGATCGACGCAGTTTTATAGTAAATGTACAGGAGGCGAATTATTGCGATTATATTCGACTCGACTCGGCGAGCCTAGTGGACGCTACCCTTTAGTGATCGTTTATTGATATTGCTAATAGATAGAGACTACTATCAACAAACCTTTGTACCTTCTTATCGTGGCCGCCCACAATCACAGAGGGGTTTTCCACTCCTAATCGGAGATTGTCGTGGTGGTCCGGAGGTTACAGAGCCGCCTGTTTAGCATCGGGTTGTGGTTCAAACCAATGTGACTTTTTCAATGTCATAAATTATTATACATTACATAATTATATGTACTTTCTTAGTTAATCTAAGACGCCACTGACATACGACGATTGGACGACACGTTTGGTGCAGTGGCTGAGCGATTGGCCACACGGAACAAAAATTGTATGGCCTAGATAGTTGTTTCGGGTCTGGGCGTTTGTATGTGTGAGATTTGTGTCTGTAAACGCAACCACGATACAGGAGAAATCTTAGACAGGGGCAAAAGGGGGTGAATCTTGGATTTTAATGGTCTGAAATCGCCAACCCGCAGTGAGCAACTGAGCAAGCGTGGTGATCAATGCTCGTTCCTTCTCTGTATGAGAAGAAGCTTTTGTGCAGCAGTAGGACAGTTACTGGCTGATTTATTTATTTATTTTATTTAATCGGAGAATAAACAGCGTTGCTTAGCGGAATCCAATGAAGGGCAGTACCTACATTGATTCCTTGAATTTTATAACTTTATTTATATAATACAGGTTTTTCCTTGTGGAATTTCACAGTATCAGCTCGGAGTCTGGATTTGTGCCCGGTTGATGGCAATAGGCTCGCCCCCTATTACATGGGACTTAAACATAACGGCGAAACGTGGGTGTTACTATACACCTCTGCCCAACCCTTCGGGGAATACAAGGCGTGATGTTATGTTATGTTTGTTATATAATACAACCCAATTTTTATTTTATGAAATATTATTACACAACGTGATGTAATTCCTCTTAAAAAAGAAAATGTTAATCAAGTAGTCTTTTATGGTTGTTGTCATTTACCTCTCAGAGGAAATTAGGTAAGAATGTAAATAACTTTCTGGGTAGTCTACTCTTTACTTTTATGTTTTCAGGGTTGTGTTTCAGTAATGATTTTATTTTTTGATGTGTCGAAAAAAATGTTTGTGTCCTAATTTTTTTTATATATTGCCAATAGACTCTTTACAAGGGACCTTTTAATCTCCTTTCGGCTTTAGGGGTATTTTTATAACACGTACCTATAGGTAATAGTTTATTTAATTATGCGCAGGTATATAAAAAAAAGGAAAGCGATTATAATCCGTAAAGTTATTCGCATCAATATAGTACACACATATTATCTTTATTTTATTTATTATATTTGTATAACGTTAACGTCATGTAATGTAGAATACTAAGTTGTTTACTTTACATTAATGTCTATTGTTTAATTACCAATAATTACTTTATTCCGTGTCAAAAAGTTTAGTGACACTGAGAATTTATCGCTGCAGCGCTGTTATTATGGTTAATTGTGTAGGATTGCCATAGGATCTGAATTTCCAGGATAACTCATTTTTTTTTAGTTATTTTGGCAGTGGTCTTAACCCTACAATAAACGTTGTTTTCTTCTACTGCACTGTTATAGTTATGTTTTTAATGTATTTGAAAATATCGCTTTGCCCAGTGTAATTGCTTATCCTCCGGTTCCTGAATTGAGAATTCGGGATGCAATACTTAAGTAGTACCTATTTGAGTACGGAGTTGTCAAAAAAAATGCTTTAAAATCCGTCATTTTTTTGACAACTTCTTACTCAAATGTTACTTAAGTACTGCTTATCCTAGAATTCTTAATTCAGAACCCGGAGGTATGTATCTTCTACCACCATCAATATTATAAACTAGCTTCTGCCCGCGACTTCGTACGCGGATCCTGTTGCTTATGCCAGCGACAACGGGGTCGTCAAAATCGAAGATCTGAAACGTCTGATGTCGAATTCTAAGAGCCTGGGCACGGGTAAACAACGGGATGCGCGAGACGATTCGAGACGTTCCAGATCTTTCATTTTTGTAAGTTAACAGGAAATGCCCATCAGACTAAACAACTTTTGCTAAGACGTCATTCCTATACATGTTATAGTGTCGATGGGCTTTGGAGTTCCGACACAGGTGTACCAGATCTTCAAATTTGTTCTCACAGCAGAAAATGCTCTTCAAGTGGAACAATTTTTGCGATGGCACCATTTTTATATCTCTTATACTTTAGCTGGTCTGTTGCGGTTCTGCATCAGGTGTTCCATTTTCCAAAATAAATTATAGCCTATATGTTGCCCAGACTTAATACCTATACCTACAACAACAAAAAAACTTTTCTTCCCGTAATTCCGCAGCGGATCCCAAGGGTACACTGAATTAACAATAATATTGCAAATAACTTAAAAAAAAATCTTTTTAAACTATACTTGGGGTTTTTCCTTCAGGAGCTAATATATAAAGGAAGCGTTGCTGACCCTTGAAAAAGCAACATAAAGTTGGCCATGAGAAAAACAGCTGGTTGTCAGATCAACACCAGAGGCTTTAAGCGTCTGCCCTTGTGACTTGTTTATTGTCATGGCAAAGCATGTAGTCACAGGGAACTGTGTGCGCTTAAATTGAAAGGGGAAATTGTTGGGGATGAGTGGTATGCGCGGTATGAACACAGCCTCACCGGCACCACACCCAGTGAGGATTGTAGCAACAATTATATTACGTTGTAAAGCGTTGACAATAAGACGGGTTCCGTTGCACAGTTTTGGCGGATTTAAATTTCGCATCAGCATTATGGGAACACCGACTTTAAGTCTTATTTTATGAGCAGGGAGACCACTCGCTGTAAGTGAATTGAGAAACACAACTGGGTAATTAGTGGCGTCGTCCTGATCGACAACACTGTCGAAAGAAGTGTAAACCACTTCATCCCCTACAATATCCGCCAAAATTTTTTGATTAATTTTTGCAGCTTGATCATTTTTTGGGGTCAATATGGCGTGTTCGCATAACCATGAATTTTCTAATAATTTAAGTGACTGCTCCCCTGCGTTACCGGGTAGGCTACCGTGTCACGAAGATAAATGTAAAATGAAATTAAACACTCAAATAACATAAGCTCGAAGGCATACTTATTCGATAAAATAAAAAAAAACGGGAGTTTTGGCCAGTAGAGTCAAATTTTCAATGATATACCATTGTCATCGAAAATCAGTCCTAAACTGTTAACGCCTTCACCGCGTGGAGGTACTCCAAGCTTATGTTATTTTATAATTATACAGTGAAATTAGTGATAACTTTGATTTCCACATCAGATGTTTCTGATCTTCGATTTTTATAAGTCAACAGGAAATGCCCATCAGACCGAACAACTTTTGCTTAGACGTTATTCCTATATGTGTTATGGTGTAGCTGGGCGCTTGGAATTCCACAACAGGTGTTCCAGATCTTCATTTTTTATACGTCAACAGAGAGTGCTCATCAGGCTGAACAACTCTTGCTAAGACGTCATTCCGATATATGTTATAGTGTAGCTGGGCTCTTGGAGTTTCACATCAGGTGTTCCAGATCTTCAAATTTATTCTCTCATCAAAAAATGCTCATCCAGTGAAATAATTTTTGCTATGGTACCATTTTTGTATCTCTTATAGTTTAGCTGGTCTGTTGCGGTTCTACATCAGGTGTTCAAGTTTCCAAAATAAATTATAGCCTATATGTTGCCCAGACTTAATACCTATACAACAAAAGAAAAATCATTCAAATCCGTCCAGTAGTTCCGAAGATTAGCGTGTACAAACAAACAGACACACAAACAAACAGACAGACTTTTTTTTTTGGATTCGTGCTCTATTACTGTTTCTAAACCCCCCTCAACTATTGTTTTTTTAATATATTCAATGTACAGACACAGTTTTTTTTACTGTTTTATTAATGTAATAAATAATTACATAGAAGATATGGGATTAAATGTGGGAAGGTGCGACTTTTTTTTTTAAATTCGCCTCTTACCTGTCATTGGTGGGCTTATGTTTAGCAGTGCACGTTTACGGGCTTCTAAGAGCCATTACGCACTGTCGACTGGGACTTGGTCTCTCGGCGACCTAAACATAAGCATAGTCGCCAGGGTGACCGGCGACCTCTTGGTCATAAACACCTATTTAAACTATAAAAAATCACAGTCACCGTCGACCAAGTCTCCGGCGACCAGTCGACAGTGCGTAATGGTTCTAAACATGATCAGCGAAGAAAACAACAATCCATTCCAATGAAATACCAGAGTAGATGACAGCATTGTTTCTCTATACTTAATTAGAAATTTTATTCGCACCCTCTTGATGTCCCGGGATCGAGCGAATTTGCATCCACCCCACCACGTGCGGTCCACAAGCGTGCTACCCGCATGTTATTATTGCTTTTATTATCACGCGAGGCACACGCATGCGGACCTACGACTTTTGTGCCCGGCGTGCACGAGCCTTGAACGCAAGTGTTGTTGTTACTGTCATGCGGGGAGCATACTTGCACATGTTTGTTTGGTAGCCCGGTTTACTCACCTCATTTTGGAGGTATTTGGGAAGCAGGTGTAAAAGCAGCAAAATTCCACTTAAAAAGAATAATGGGTAACAGTTGACTAACTTTTGAGGAATTAACTACACTATTTACCCAGATAGAAGCAATTTTAAATTCACGTCCTCTTTCCCCTATCTCTTCTGATCCTTTTGATTTGACTCCTCTAACCCCCGGGCACTTCCTTATCGGACGGCCACTGATGTCGGTGCCTTCTATTTCAGCAGAAGACGGCAAGCCAAAATACCACTTGATCGAGAAATTACGTCGAGACTTTTGGGAGAGATGGCGTAAAGATTTATAGCTGAATTGCAGCAGCGCAGTAAATGGAAGGTTAATAATGTTAACCCAAGGATTGGAGACATGCCCGATCAGTAACAGGCCCGAGTAGGCGGCGCGACGTGTTCCACGCGCGCCTCTCAGCAGGACGTGGGGCTAGGCCCCACAAAGGAGAGGTCCGCCAGGGGCTGGCGGACCGAGGCCTGCCGAGGTCGCGGTGCATGCAGCTGCGAATCCCGCGACCCCGGCCCACGGTCAAGTGATGGAATATCGTGGTGGTTTTAGCCGGTAAGAGTCCGGCACACCCCCCCGTCTTCCCCAGACGGGGGATAGTCCATGAGGATTTCCCAACGCAAAAAAAAAAAAAAAAGGATTGGAGACATGGTTATTATCAAGGAAGATAATTTACCTCCTCAACGTTGGCGTCTGGGACGTATTACACGTCTGCACATGGGAGCGGATTGTATATGTCGAGTTGTAGATATCTACACAATGAAGGGAACCATTCGCAGAGCTATCCATAATATTGTTCGTCTGCCAATTGAAGAGGATTTTCTTGAAAGTTAGCTCTTTCAAGGGCCGGAAGATGTCCACGCGTGGACATATGAGAAGGTTCCGCGGGCTGAGGTGGCGGGAGGTGTGTCGGCGCAGCGCGGCGGTACGGGCCCCCACCCTCGTTATTAACCGAACAACGCCATATCGGAACGACGCCTTTTTTAACTTTTTGTAAATATAACATAAAAAGTGAATTCGATTGTTTTTTAATTCTCATCGTATTCAGTGATGGTTACCCTTTTTTTTTTTATCGTGGGAAAATCCTCATGGATGCCCTTCGCCCGGGGAAAGCGAAGGGGTATGCCGGACTCTTACCGGCTAAAAACCCACGGTGTTCCTTCTCCTGACCCTTGGTCGGGGTCGCGGGATTCGCAACTGCATGCACCGCGACCCCCAACAGGCCTCGGTCCGCCAACCACTGGCGGACCTCTGCTTCTGTGGGGCCTTGCCCCACGTCCTCCTGAGAGGCGCGCACGGAACACTGCGCGCCGCCTTCTTGGGCCTGTTGCTGGTCGGACAGCGGGTCCCCCAACCCGCCGCCCGCAGGCCACACTACGGTGGCCAGAAATCGTCGCGCGCCCTCCGGCGCCCGGTGCGTCTGGCGCGGGAAGGGAGAGTGGCAGCTGCCTCTCTCTCCCTCTCCGCTCCCTCCTTGGTCGCCATCACCTCCTCGCAGAAGGAGGCGACGGCTTCCCACGCACTCTCGCTCCCGACCATGGACAGAACCACGGCCGGAAGCGAGAGGTCACCACCGACCGCCGCGACTAGGTCGCGGCGTTGCGTCGCCCACGCAGGACACGCCTGCAGCGTGTGCAGCGACGTGTCCTCGGGGCAGTCGACGCAGTGGTGACAACCGGACGTCTGCTCCCGGCCTATGCGACACAGGTACTTCCCGAAACAACCATGTCCCGAGAGTACCTGCGTCAGCCGGAAGCTGAGGGCGCCATGCCGCCTCTCCAGCCACTCCTCCATTAGGGGCCTTACCGCCGCTATCGCGGCGTGCCCTGCGCTGGGTTGCGCAAGTCGCTCCTTCCATTCTGCCACTAGGATCTGGCGGAGCTCGCTCCGCTCAGGCGCCTCCTCGCGCTGGCGATATCGCAGCGCGAGGGCTCTTGCCTCCAGATCCCAGGGCACGGATCCGGCTAAGAGGCTCGCCGCCTCGAAGGAGATCGTACGGTATCCCCTTATCACCCTGACGGCCATCGCACGCTGCGGTCTCCGCAGGATTGCGACGTTGCGGGCCGTCAGGGTGAGTGATGGTTACCCTAAACTGACATTGTTATATATTATTATTCGACAGACACACAACTTCCGACACACAGCGGAGTGTCGTTTATACCGAACCAAACAGATAAAGGTCAAGTGCATGTCAATATACACTATTACGTCGTTACATATTATAGCAGTAATAGCCTAGCGGTTGAACGATTGTCTTCCATGCAGAAGGGTCTGATTATAATTATATATTATATATACCTCTGACTTTTCGAATTCATGTGAGGATCAGAATTTGATTATCACTTGCGTAAACGGTGAAGGAAAACATCGTGAGGAAATCTGGACGCCTGAGAAAACTCCAAAAAGTTTTCGATAGTGTGTGTGGTCCGCCAACCCGCACCAGGCCAGCGTGGTGGATTGAGGTCTAAACCTTTCCCAGTCTAAGAAGACGCCCGTGGCCAGCAGTGGGCCAGTAATGAGCTGATTATGATGACGTCGTTACAGCCAGATTTAATTACGAAATATAATTATCAAATAATGGTGTGCATGAGAAGAGCCTCGACGTGTGACGATACTTCAGTACTTCCGGCGCATCCTGGGCAGTCAGCCCCGCTACCATCCTTGCTGACTGGCTAATCTTTTCACCACGGAATGAGCTATTCTTGGATAGTTCGTGCCGACACGATAGAAGAAGATTATCGTAGTGGGAGTTTCTTTAGCAACAACGTTTTAATTTGTGACTTCACACGTCACACGGCTGGGCCATAGAAATCTAAATAAAATCCAATAGCTTATACTTAAGTTCTGTTTTTTTTTTGTTTGATTTGCTTTTTACTCTGGTCCAGGTCCAGAGGTGACAGACACAAAGTCTACGATGGAGCGAGCTTACCCAGAAGAAGCGTGTTCACTGTAACTTTAAAGAGGTTCGGTTTGTAAGCGTTCGGGAACACAGACGTTGGTAGTGAGTTCTACTCTTTTAAAATCGTAACGGTGATGCTAAAACTGTACATTCAATATTTTTGGGAAAAAATTAGGCGCATCGCGTCCAAGGAACGATACTGATGCCAAAAATGTAGTTTTTAAAATTTTTGTGTTTGTATGTTTGAGCTTCACGCTAGTGCTATTGGATAGCCACTTCGTTAAAGAGCGGTTCAGGTTATAGGGTACAAATTGTCACGCTATTGTGTGTGGGTGATGAGTACCAGTAGTTGATCAGTGCGTGTTGCCAGTGATTGCATACGGCACTGAAACGTGGTCGCTCACAATGGGCTTCATAAGAAGGCTCAAGGCCACCCAAAGGGCAATGGAGAGGGCTGTGCTCGGAGTTACCCTGCGTGATCATATCAGAAATGATGAGATCCACAGGAGAACCAAGGTAACCGACATAGCTCGAAGAATTGCCAAACTTAAGTGGCAGTGGGCGGGGCACATTGCTCGCAGAACGGATGGCCGATGAGCCCGAAAAGTTCTGGAGTGGCGACCGTGTACCGGAAGATGGGTAGGCCTCCCACAAGGTTCGAATCCGCTGGTTGCGAGAAGCACAGGACCGGTCGATGTGGCGATGCTTGGGGGAGGCCTATGTCCAGCAGTGGACGTCTTGCGGCTGAATGATGATAATGATGATGATAAGAGTAACCTCATATTTCCGTAGCCAGAGCCGCGGGTACAGCCAGTTACGAATTCGTACCGGAATTGGTACCGGACGTTGAATATTTGACGAGGAAATTTCTATTGCTATTACTGTATTATACTATAACTATAAAGGAGAAAAATTAATTCTATTTGAAATTCTAATGTTATTTGGAAATAGCTGTAGGGTGCAGGTTGTGCTATCTTTCATATTGGACATGGAACATAGCGTGACGAGGGCGTTTCAAAGGTCAAGTATTCCTTAATAGGATTGGCAATTTATTAAGTAGCAATTATTTTTTACAGAATAAAATAGGAAGTCCTATATAGAAGATGGCCGCTACGAAACATTTAGAAAATTATTTCACTTCTATTTTTCCCATTATTTGACATCATGCGACTCATTCGTACTTCTGGCGTGATTGTCAGAACTTTGATTGTCGTATTTTTGGGTACGTTTGGCAAACAAGCCGATGAGTCACCCGATAGCAAATGGTTACCGCCACACTAAGAGGATTGTTGATGCGTTGCCAACCTTAGAGACAAAGTTGGTAAATTTCATGTGCCTGGCATATATACTCTTGAAACTGGAACAAAGCAATGCTGATTGGCGGCAGAGATAAGTATGGTGGTAGTGCTTCGAGCGAGCTCTTTCACAAGGAGCTCTACTACCAGTGGCGTAGCTAAGTAACCAAGGGCCCCGGGCAAAAATGAAATTGGGGCCAAAAAACTAAATACTTTATAGGTGCAAAACTACTTCATCATCAGCTCCTTATCGCCCACTGCAGGGCATAATAAAGCAAAGCTACTTACTACTAAATATTATGTGTAACGCAGCAGATAATATTGAATCGTACTTCCTAAAAATAATGTAAATGTGAAAGTTTGTTTGTTTATTACACTTTCAAGTAAAAACTACTGGATGAATTTGGATGAAATTTTGCACTAAGATAGAACTCGACCTGGGTAGGACGTAGGATACTTTCATCCCGATAAAAGGATGCCGTGGGATAATTTTTGAGAAATAAAGGGAGAGATTTAAGTGGCCTAGGGGCCCCTTGAGCTTGGGGCCCCCGGGGCACTGACCCGCCTAGCCCTACAAACAAAACTATTGCCGGCTTTGGCAATTCGGCAACGGCATCATGAGGGCTATTATTTGAAGCATTACCCTACTGTAGTAGTGTAGTAGTAACACATTACATCATTGACCAATATATGTAATAATAATTCCGTTTATCAGCATTTTTATTTTATTTTTTGGTACATGGAGGGTGCACGTCAAAATATAAAAGAGAACGCTTCGAAATGTTGCCACAGCATAAACCGTAAAATGTTTATTGAGGAAGATATTCTCATAGCATGTACGGATGTCTATTTCCTTTTCTTCTTTTTATATTCCTGTTTAGTATATTCCTTAGAATAAGTACTAAAGGTATATTCTATCACATATAAATTAAATCATAATATTTATCTATTTTTAATAATAATTGTTTGCTGCACCGAACGACGTCATTACGTCGGCGCCGGCTGTCGCTGAAAACCAGCGCTGGGGCTCTGTCTTGCATAGGGTCGCAGCATAATGCTGAGCGATAGCCGTTTTGCGTGGATATGACGCATGTTTCCCTCAACCTTCTTATTTTTGGGTTTTTGTGTTTATTTTCTTTTTGCGTCATGTTTACCGCAAATAAACGTATTTTCTTTCTTTCTTTCTTACTGGTATTCTACCATCACATATCCAGTTGAAATTATATAGAAACTGCTGTTACAACGACGTTTAGAATTTCCGGTCTTTGGCCTTATCTAATAAAAAAATGACGTCAGTATTGTTTTGAATGGCTTTGAACTCGCCCCGATCCCGACCGCGTCACGAACACTACACTGACCTTGAAACGCATTGCCAATACTGATTATACATTTGCGACTTAATAATCATTGACATTGACGAATTTAGAATTTTCCAACGCTTTTTGGAGTCATATCAGTTAAACTGGCTCCAGAATACGTTTGAAAATTTAAAATTTACAGGAATTTTCCGTTTTATTTTGAAAAGTCATGCTTTGCTAATGTTTTTATCTAGACCCAGAAATGATTTAGCTTTAACTAGAATACTTGTGAAATATACAATAGTACGGACTTGTTTAAAAAGCGTTGGATAACTCTTATGTGGAAAATAAATAAATTGGTTTGAGAGATTTTCTAATAAATAATGAAATCAGGCGTTATTTTGCGGAAATCCGTGACATCTATATCTTTACTTCTATACTAATATTATAAAGAGGTAGAATTTGTTTGTTTGTTTGTTTGTATGTAGGGGGTAATCTCCGAAACTACTCATCCGATTTCAAAAATTCTTTCACCAATAGGAAGCTACGTTATCCTAGAGTGCTATAGGCTATATTTTGGGATCAAAAAATTAGGGATCCTTAAATTAACGCGAGCGAAGCCGCGAGCAAAAGCTAGTATTTTTATAAATATGCAAATACAATCATCATCATCATTCAGCCGAAAGACGTCCACTTCTGGACATAGGCCTCCCCCAAAAGGGGGGGGTTTGCCGTAATCATCACGCTTGGCAGGCGGGTTGGCGATCGCAGTATGGTTGTTATAGTACTCAGAGAACGCTGCTGCCCATCCTCTAGATAATGCCTTAGTCGCCTTTTACGACACCCACGGGAAGAAATGCACTACACTATACACGCATGCATGCACGGCACTACACGAGACAATATTTAGTTTTTATTCCGCCAAACTAGATCGATAGCTTGGATAGTATGCAGCTACGTCGTCCCACCTGCAAATATATGCACATGCAGAAGGTGTGATTAAACTGCAACATGCAACTCAAACCGATACGACACGTGTTGTGGCCCTCCACGGGGCATCCTCAGGAGGGTATACCGCCGTTTGCTCGAATTTTATTTGCCCTAATAGTCAACAGCTATAATATTATATGACGTAATATTCATTTGCCCTACTCTTATTTGCTATACTAGTCACGTGCTAGAAGCTTTGTTTCCCATAAAGTCACTTACCATAACATCATTTGTCATAATCATTGTAAGCCCTAATTATCACATGCCCTAATTATCACATGCCATAATTATCATATGCCATAACATCATTTGCCATCGGCATTGGGTGTGTAACGGTTGTTATATCAGGAGAAACTGGATGCAATTGCGACTTTAGGGCACCCCGACTCGGATAGGTTAGGTTAGAAGGGGATGGCGGGGTCGTTTGAGCGAGCGAAGCGAGCGAATAGACCCCGCCATCCCCTTCGTGGTTATTTTTTAATAAACCACCCAGAAGTAGTTTGGTTAGGTGCCATTTGAGTTTTGTCTAATAATTATAGGGCATTTAAATATTATGCCTAATAATCATTATGGCCTTTAAATAGTATGTCTAATAATTATTATGGCAATTAAAAATATGAAAAACAATACGTATGGCACTCGTATCTTATGGTATCTAAGTTTCGGGCAATTAAAAGTATGTCATATGTCTTTTAGGGCAAACAAAACATTCGGGCAAATGAAATTCGGGTAAATGAAATTCGGGAATATGATGATTATGGTGTATAATCTTCGGGTAAACAATAGACAACCCCTCAGGAGATGTTGCTTGGACGCGAAACACAAACAGCAAACACACAGGTTGTTAGACAAACACATAGTTAAGAAGACGGCTAAAATAGATATTTCCTTCTTTAACTATTTCCGACGTCGACGTCACAATCGTTTCGAATAGTATTACTCTATAAGCATTCCTTTCCTTTAAGCATTTCTTCGTAGTTCCGTACGTCACGATATAACATTGTTATTCAGGCAATGTCGATAAAATCATTGAGAACGTTTGATAATTCTAGTAAAAATGCGTGAATGATGACGTCAGATGGTGTGAATCATTATTTGGACTGTTTAATTTTGTCCGATTGTCGTATGTATCGTATCAAAATTGGGATAAGATAGTTTGCGTTTCCTGTTATTTTATTGCTTTTGTCTCATGGCCATATTAAGTCTTATAATGAATGATATAATTTGGTTTATTCATAAAATAACAAAAGTGGTAATCCACTCATATTATATCGATTACATGAAGTGAAATAAAGCTGAAAAGTGTTTGCAAGTAGCTGGGGATCGACATACTACAACACGATTGTATAGAATGGGATTGAAATGGCGGATTTACTAATTGCCTTTTGCTCTCTGTACCCCTAATACGTGTTTGAAAATTACGAAAACGGCATTTGATTTCGTGAGCTCGCTTAATCTTAACGTTCAGTGCTGGGTGCCCTCGTGGAGGGCTCATTTTAAATGTAGGTTTTTCTTGGAAAATACACCGTCATAAAGCAAGCATTTACCGAGGTAGTAGCGTATTTTTCACGGTTTTTAACCTAATACCAAGAACCCTCCTTGAGGGTTCACTCTTAGCGCAAACCTAATGCCGAGGACCCTCCTGGAAGATTCACTAGCAATATGGCGGCATGGCGTTTGAGCCCTATGAAAGGTTTGGTGGACTCGAATGTGTTAATCTTTTCTCTTGTGACCAGTGTAAGAGAGATACTGTTTAGCAATCTCACGAAAACTATAGACGCTTTCGTAATTTTCAGACTCGTACTACGTGTAGGTACTGAGGACGTGTGCGAACGAGATGCAAATAACTTCGACAATAGAAGCGCCGCCATTTTCCCTTCCCATCCCATTTTTTATGTAATTAGGTTCTACTTGATTTCCTAGAGGACCGAAATTATGTTCCGTTCATTCCATGGCATAAGGTAGACTGTGGTCGCAGGTTAATTACTAGCCACTAACCGCCGTTTTCAATAACCTATCTATAGGCAGTTTGCCCTACTAGAAATAGAAATTTCACATTACTTCTGTGAAGCTTATTTCATACTTCTCAAATAAAATTAATAAAACTTCTTAAATAGTGTGTATAAAAACTTTTTATTTGATTAAACTAGCATTCTTACACTCAGTTGCAAGAAAGGTCCATTAAATTTTAATGCTCTCATTAGAACGTTAATGCTCCATTAACCTCTTCTGTCCATTGCAAGAAGCTAGATTTAATGGAATGATTAACTATCCATTAAAATTAATTTTTGATGTGTCAAACTCCCCATGATTTCAATATATGATAATTAGTAAATGAAGAACGAACTACGAACTAATTAGTGTTCATGCAATGGCCATTAATTTAATGGAAACATTATTCTTAATGACGGATTAGTTAATGATCATCTAATGGTATCTTTCTTGCAACTCAGTGTTAGTTTCCAAAATATTAAGGAGTATCTTAATGACCCGGATTCATTTGTCTCGAGTGTATTTACTGGAACAAACAAACTCGCTCACACAATTTATAGATTAGATATTAAGTGCAATGTTTTCCAAAAAGATTTTGTGATTCTTTCCACTTCCTTTGATTATCGTTATTCAAACGACTAATAAATATGAATTTTCGTAAAATAGCTTTAGTATTGCATTTGCATGAGTGAACTGTTGCATGCGCATTGCAAAAGTGTGTCACGTTTGTGATGACACCGAGTCATTAACCTGCGTAAGCGCATAGATTGTTCTAGTCCAATATATCACTTGGTTTGCTACATACCATCATCACAGGTGCCATGAGATGGGAAAAAAATACTATCATTGTTTTCAATGTTAAAAAGTACATTAAAATGGTTGCAAATTAAGGTTTGACTACGTTAACATGTATTTTAAAGAATACTAAATGTTAGCTCTATCAAACTTAAACATCGCAATTGTTGACGAAGTTACGGACGTAATAATAACATGTTTCACACGAAGCGTCAGGATTAATAGATGCTTGTATTTTACTAATTTTTAACGGTTTTTTTTTGGGAAAACAAGCCCTTAATATCTTTTTTATTCTTTGTACACAAAGTTTTACAAATAACTCGACTCTTACTTAATCTTTACGAATTTTCAACACGATACACAAACGATAGACGACACGAAAGATATTTTTCCGAGATCCGTAGCTTCTCAATCTCTACATACGGATAAAGAAGCGATTTTAAAAACTGCTCATTACTCTTTTATTCGTTTTGTTTTTTAACGAACAAAGCATTGTCTATTGTGTCTGGCTCCTCAGTTCTGACGCACATATCAAATGCAATGGAATATTTGAGATGTTATGCAACAAATGCAATGGCGATGAAACACATGCACTATATGAACTGAACAGGTTTTGATGAAATTTGGCAAAAATGACCGAAACTGTAAAAAAATTCCATCAACCTTGAACCTAATGCTTTCGCGATAAAGATGAAAATCTATTAAAGAAATTTGACAGACTGTAGTAGGTTGATGTGCTGGCGTCTGTACAAATTATCACGATATCAATTGGACGTAGTTTCTGAGAAACGTTTCAATCCACAAGTTGGTTAATAAGGAGTTTAGGACGAAAATGGTCACGTGAATCAAATTTACTATGTAGGCTACAAGTGAGTCTGGTCTCACTGTCAACCAGAAACATGGTAGTACACCAACCCACATGTATGAAATTGTATGGAATCCACGAATATTTTATTGTTCAAAGTTGATTAACTCAAAATTTGATATTTGTGGGTTGGAACGTTTTTCAGAAACTACGTCCAATTTTGAGTGATAAAGAGTAACCTTATGTTTCCGTAAAATGTCTTCTTTGGCAATCATCAATCATACAGAACTACAACAGAGCCATATTAATAAAAATGACGTCGTTGTTTGCAATATATTAAAAACGATGTAATTATTAATTGGTAGGTATTAATGTAAAGTTTCTGTTTTTTGTTGTTTAAAATTTGTCAGAAAGTTATAGTTAGAATCTTTTATGTAATTTTGCATGCCTAATGGTAAAACATGGCCGAACCTATTTTTTCTTGATGTGACCGTGTACTGTACCCATATTTGCAAAATAAAATATCTTTTATCTTTATCTAGAGGCTGTTTATTTAAATAATAAACTCTTATATTCCCTTATCGCTATATTAATTATTTACTTGTATGAATTGCCTTCAGTTGATAAAACTTTGCATCCGGACATACATTGTACAAAGTTCAATTAAAATTGCAAATATTACTATGACCAGGCCAGTGTGGTGGAATAACCTAAACCTGTGGGCACACCGCTGGGCACGTGCCCAGCAGTGGAGCAGTAATGGGCTGATTAGGCTTTTGCTATGCATATTATGTACTAATACGACTTAGATCTTTAAAATTTTGATTGATAATATTATTAACTAGCTTTTACCCGCAACTTCGTCCGCCTGGATTTCGATATAAAGTTTGGTTTACTTTACACCCCGGTATAGGTCATATACTGGTGACTTTTGTACCGTCTGGAAAAAAATGGGTATAATAGGTGAACGGAGTAGACGGCCTTGGCATAGTACCTACTTTTTTTCTTTTACTTATCATGAAACTTATATATCTATAGATACCTACTATAGAAACTTAAATCATACGCAGCTGTGTATGATTAGAATTTAGATATTATTTAATCGATTCATTTACTTAAGTTTACTGTTTTTATTGATCTAGTATGAAAAAATACTTCAAATTAGTAGTATCACTACATAGTATAAAATAAAGTCCCTTTCCGCTGTCTGTCTGTCCCTATGTACGCTTAGATCTTTAAAACTACGCAACAAATTTTGATGCGTTTTTTTTAATAGATAGAGTGATTCAAGAGGAAGGTTTTAAGCTATAAAACGTACACGTGCAAAGCCAGGGCGGATCGCTAGTTTGTTGATAAATACATTTCATTAGAGGAAAGTAAAAAAAAAAAACTATGCCATTGGGTTCTCTCCGTTCACCTATTAAATCCATTTTTTTTCCAGACGGTAAAAAAGTCATCCGGTATTTCCAGCGTGGAAATTTGTGATGAGGCAGTAAGGGCAGCTACCTTAACCGTTGTAGAAAACCACTCGTACAAGAATTGCCATAACTTTTAAGGAAATTACAAACTGCATTTAAAACCTAGAGCACGGTAATTATAGTCACAATAGATAAGACAACTAAGTGTCGTCCTGGGACGACGGGCGGTACGCAACCGGTTAAAGATATTGAAAAACGGTACAAACAGCGAGTAAAATTCTCTCAATTTAATTTTAATGTCTATCTATGTTCTATGTTAGGAGATGTGGTTTCCACACTTAGTCCTTTAAGTGGATCATTGTACGTGGGCCATGGCGGCCATCATTCCAACCAGCCCACCTCCTTCCAGAAGCAGATTAGGGCTCTCAGTCCGCTCAGAACATTTGCGAGTGATTTCGGTGCGCCAAGGCTTGTTTCTCGTATTCGGGTGACCCCTGTGCATTCCAGGAGCACGTGTGCGACCGTCTCTTCGGCCCCCATACATGCTCTGCACAGAGGGCTGTCCGTTATGCCTATCGTGTGGAAGTGTTTGTTTAGTGAGTTTATTTTAATGTCAATTATTCTCTTTTCCTCCTAGGATTTAAAGACTATTTGGGACTAACTGAGGTTAGAATACTTGAAAAATTAGAAATTGTTAAAAACTGTTCCTCATTCAGAAAGGAAATCAGTCAGTCATCATGGTTTCGATGACATTCATTTTAGACGGTTTGTGTCCGGACGCTGCCGTGCCGCAGCGATCCGGCTGCCATGCGGCTGACGAGCTGTTGTGTTTTTTCATACAGTTGACGCGACAAGAGAGCAGTGCGACGTCCGTACTTCCGCACCACTGCCTCTTGTCACCTTTTACGACAGCCAGGGTCGGAGAGGGAAAAAAGGAGTAATAATGGTGTTACCAATGTTAAAACAACCCATTACAACCATATTACGGTAATTGCTTTCTTGCTTCATTTCAATCAGTTGTCATCTTCATTAGGTATCCATTCACGGATTCATGATTATGTACCTACCAGTGAAAACCTTTTAAATAGTAATTTTGGTCAAACACGTTTCATGTCATATTTAGCAAGAGCATATTTAACAAGCGTTTGTCTTGGTATGGGCATGTGAAGAGGAGAGATGAAACGCATGTGACAAAAAGAGTTATGAGTATAAATGTGGATGGATGGAGAGGAAGAGGGAGGCCAAAGAAAAGATGGATGGATGGTGTGAAGAATGATATGAAAGAGAAGGGTGTCAGTGATATCATGACGGGTGATAGGACGGAATGGAAGAAGAAAACGTGTTGCGCCGACCCCAAGTAACATGGGATAAGGGCAGGAATAAGAAGAAGAAGCAAGAAATCCTCGCAACCCATATTTACGAGCCTGAGTTCAATTTGAATGCAAATAAAGAAGTTGATTATGAATAATGCACCTTATCCCCGGTATTTAACGACAAAAATCCAATCTTTAGGGTTCTGTAGTCAACAAGGAACCCTCATAGTTTCGCCATGTAAGTCCGTCCGCAGCTTAGCTCAGAGACTCTTAGTACTAGAAAGCTATAATTTGGCACGGATATACATATAAATCACACCGACAAAGTGGTACAAGAAAATCATGAAAATATTTTTTTTAAGGGTTCCTCGTGTATATCTAATGTGGGGAAGTTTTTTTTTCTCGTTTACCCCATCGTATGGAGTGTTGTTGGATAGATCTTTCAAAAATATTGTGGGTTTGTGAAAACAATTTTTCGATTAAGGAATCCGTTTCTGAAATATTTTGCTTTAAAGTGCAAATTTTTGTTAGAGTCAAGTGTCCTCCCCCTGCCAGCTAAACGGTTAGTTTTGGATATGTGAAAAAATTCATGGTAGTAGTATATACAACGAAGTTACAGGGAAAACTATCACAGCTAAGTAGGCTTTACAAGTTTACGAGTAATAGTCGACCAACGGGAAAAATAAAAATTTCGTACTAATTCCATTGAAAAATCACTAAGCCCTCTTCTTAGTCCGCATTATTGTGCAACTACGGAACTCTACTACTGCGCGTGGCTCGACACACACTTGACCGGTTTTTTCCAAGAAAACCTCGCACAAATTTTTCAGGAAACGGTTTTTTCTGTCTTCTGTAAAATGTTGCTTGTGGCAATAATGAGGTTTTCACTGATGGCCGACGTTATGTACCCAGAGCTAATTATAGTTACCGAGTATATTTGACACAGTATTGTGACCTTTTTAATTTTCCATGGTAACTACACTAAGTGTGACTTCCTCACTGATGACATTGTACACAATAATGTTAATTAAAATAAATTAATTGTTCCTATTAAATAACTGGTGCATGTGTGGACTCCACGAGCGCCGCACTTTCATTCAGGTCGCGCCCCTGCTATCACGAAAAAAAAGTATAGGAGTCACGAGTGATGTTCGTTGGTTAGGAAAAATAATTGTTCCTTTTTTGAATTCGTGTTTCGAAATCGTTTAAGATGAAGTGGATGTTTTATGTGATCGTTATTGCGTACATGTTCTACAGGACAGGTAATGTAAAAATTACAAAATAATTAAAAAAATGACTCCACCATTAGACCCTTCCATAAATTCACATGCTCGCCACCCAAGTTTTAATAAGCAAAAATAAATTATTACGTCCGATTTCAATAACGAATCTCAATCCAAAATCTTTGCATTGATGTATTTTTGACAGAAATTCAATAAAATTAATGTAATCCAGAGATTTTAAATTGAGATCGGTTATTGGGATCGGGTGTTAGTTCTCATTTATTTTTATTATTTAAATGATTTAAAACTCGGGTCACCTTCTAGATTCAGAATCATTTGCATTAATTTATGAGGGAAAAAATATCACAACAATCGAATTATAAATACACACATCAAAAGTGTCTAGGGATCAAGCATTTTTATGCGGATTTCTTGAGATTGAGATGTGGCTTTGTAATAAATTTATGATTTTATAAATTTATATGGATCCTTTTTGGTGCATTTCATAATTTGAATCAGGAACTGTGAATCAAATTCGAGTAAAAGATGAAAATCAGCTGTCAATATTTTCCCTATAAAAACATACAACGCATTGAAGACATTATTAGTGCTACTGTTTCCCTACTACTGATTAAAACCAACGTTATTATGGAGCGGCGACGTCATTTAAGCAGGGAAGAAATGCTCAGAGCCGTGGGAATGATAGAAGCTGGTTCCCGGCAACGTACTGTGGCTTTAGCTCTGAATACAAGTCAGAGTGTTATCAGTCGACTTTGGACACGTTACCGAAGCACTGGTACCGTGGCTGAGCGCCATGGAGGACGGTATCGCTGCACCACACGGAGACAAGACCGATACATTCAAATCTTAACTCGAAGAGCTCCAACAATAACCGCCATGATGTTAGCCGTGAGGCTTCATCACTCTTCAGGGAACTTAATTAGCGACCAAACAGTCAGAAACCGCTTGCATGAAGTGAACCTTCATTCCCGAAGACCGCTACGGGTACCACCTATAGCAATGCACAATCGTAGGATTCGATATCAATGGGCTCTTGGACACAGAAATTGGGCAGAAGAACAATGGCGTTTCGTGTGCTTTTCTGATGAGTCTCGTTTTGGTATGAGACCGGATACAAGACGTATACGACACTGGAGAACCCCTGGACGCCAACAGCGATTAAAATCCTGCCAGGAAGTCCATCCTTATAGTGGTGGAACCATCATGGTATGGGCGGGTATTTGGATCGGCGGAAGAACTGAGTTGATTTGGATCAGAGGCAACCTCAACGCTCAAATTTATGCTGAGACGATTGTATCAGACGTCATCGTTCCTCTACAAGCGCAAATCGGTCCCTTATTTCAGTTAATGCATGATAATGCACGACCGCACACCGCAAGAGTTGTAAGACAGACTCTCGCCGCAGCTAACATCAATGTCCTGCCCTGGCCTGCTCAGTCGCCAGACTTGAACCCGATTGAGCATGCATGGGATATGCTACAGAGAAGAGCTCTGCCGAATATGGAGGGTATCCAGTCGCAAGAAGACCTTTTTTTGTTGTTGCAACGAACATGGGCGGCCATTCCACAGCGTGATTTGGATGAACTCATTTTGAGTATGCCAAACCGATGTTCTTGTGTTGTTAGTGTTCGCGGTAGAAACACGGATTATTAATTGTTTAAGTTACCCAATAAAATTTTAAAGAAAACTGTTATTTCAGTCTTTTTTTCGAACTTTTGTGTTAGTGGTTCAAATGTCAAAAATCCCTTTATTAGGAAAATGGCAAATTTCTTTATTAATGCAAAGGTGACTTGGTTTATCGTTACTGTGACAAACGAAAACACTTTATTTGATGAATCCTTAAAGAAAATTTTAATTAATATCAATCAGGAGAAAAGTTATTGCAAAAATATATGTTGATCCCTAGACACTTTTGATGTGTGTAGTTTCGCAGTATGCACGATTAGATAGCGCACTCTGCTGGTAGCTAATAATAAGTGCATACGATAAGTAACTAAAATCATATTTTGTTCACTATTATCTCTATTTGATTAGTTACGGTTTACTTACGCGCATTTTTCGGGATTGCCCGGCTAGGTTCGACTTGCGACCTCGCCGCATGTTCAGCTCATGATTAAGGCCTCCGTTTGGGTCCGAAACTAGTCGGGCAATCCCGAAAAATGCACGTGAGTAAACCGTAACTAAACATAAATATGAATGTGTCTTACAAAGTAACTATAATACATTATTATCTAGTTACTCGTAATGTTTTTATAGGGTTACTTCAAATTACCTGGTGAAACTTAACAGGGTTACTAGGTATCATTAGAGCGCGTTCACAGATGCTCTTCGCTTACGAGTCGCTCCCTCCTCAGAAATTTTGGAATTTAATAGTTAGTCCCTTGTCTTAACGTACCTACCTTTTTATCGATGTAAAGTACACGCGCACGCTCAGCCCCCGAATAGCTATTGCGTAATACACGCGTCGCAATCGCACAGCGCCCGCGCCGCCTCCACCCTTCCGGCTAGGATTATTATTAGGAGCTAGGAGTATTCTTGATGTACGTTAAGACAAGGGACTAACTATTAAATTCCAAAGTTTCTGAGTAGGAAGAGACTCGTACGAGAAGCACGCGCGATTTTGTGCCGAAAAAAATCGCGCATGTGCGAACGCGGCCTTAATAGAATTTGAATAAAAAATATAGGTACCTACTGCTACGTACAAGCTTGCTACTGTAGATATTAGTTAGGTACCTATTGTGTTATGTAATTAAGTAAAGTTTTGGTATTTTTTATTTGAATTTGTACTAATAATTATGCCTAACTCAGGGCCGATTTTTGAATGGTCAGAAAACTTTTATTTGAAGAAAAGGTTTGTCATTTTGACAGCTTTTGTGAAGAAAATGTGTCAAAACGTATTTTTTTTACATGAAAGTTATTTGAAAAATTGTCCCTTAATCTAATTAAAACTCTGTGAAGTTTCGCTAGTTAATTTGAATTTACCCTGTATAATATATATGGAATCATATTGATGTATTTGAATGATCTTCTCACTTCTCAGTCACACAAGTGCTTCACATATTTTCGGTTCCTTTGTTTTGAATGCATTGCTTTTTTGATACCCACCTTGTTCATGTAAGTTTACATTTTACAAGGGTCAGAAATGTATTTTAATTAATATATACTTAAACCTTCAAATTAGTTTTTGTTTTTGCAAACTCACCGTAATTTTAAAATTGTTTTTGTTTTATTGTACTTGTCTCCTAAATTTTTGTTTTGCCGTGAAATCATTAAGTCACAAAAGGCATGATGTCAACATAATATTCTGTCCATAATTTAATTCCACATTTGTTTTAGTGTATGGGCTGAAACCTGTGGAAAACAATCTGTTCGTGGAACCGGTTACGTATGACGACGACGACTACCTGAAAGTAGGGGGTCACAAAACGATAAGTTGTAAGGCATCAAATAGAAATCAAAAGGTTAGTTTTGTGAAGGTTGTACATTATAAGACCATCATGATTATTTGTGATTAGCAGAGATCGGAGAGAGAGAGAGTATGAGAGAGAGAGTAGAGTATGTTTACCTAAACTTCGAGGAAGGAAGTAACATAGAGTGGATAATACCTCCTCTAAAACCTCGGAATAATTATAATGACGTTTTATTCCCGGGATTTTAAAATAACGAATTTCGTTGGACTTTATTTGTTATGGGTACAAATTATTTATTTGAAGAATCATTTAACATTTTTTAGGGTTCCGTTCTAAAAGTATTAAATTAAGGAGCTTTGTTTTACATATGCATAATATTGTTTTATATTTTACATTGTAAGGAACCCTAAAAAATGTTATATATGATTGTTCAAAACAATTTTTTTTAACTATAAATAAAGTCCAATAATTCGTGATTTTTAAATGTCGGAATTAAAACGTCATTATAATTATTCCGGGATTTTAGAGGAGGTATTATCCACTCTATGTTACTTCCTTCCTCGAAGTTTAGGTAAATATACTATACCTATTCCGATCCCGAGATCGGAATAGGTAGAGTATATTTATTTATAACTAATCACCAGAGTGATTAGTTACGGTTTACTCAGGTGCATTTTTCGGGATTGCCCGACCATTTAGTAATTCGACTCGTGACGCCTCGCCGCATGTTCGGCTCATGATTAAGGGCTCCTTTTGGATCCGAAACTAGTCGGGAAACCCCGAAAAATGCACGTGACTGAACTGTAACTAATGAGAAAGTTATAATACAAAAATAGTAAAACGGCCATCATGCCATTAATTAGTGTAACTGGGCGTTTAGCCGTTCTAAACATAATTGAATTAATTAATTAATAATACATTAAATTAGAAATGTGAAGTCGTAGTTGGTATGGGAATGATGAAAATAAAAATACAACAGCCCAAATTAGTAACCTTGACTTTGATTATTCTTTTAGTATGAAAATATTACCGTCAATCCGTCAATAATGTGTAAAGTTAAGCAAAAAAAACATATTTTGTAAAAGACACAACAATATAATCGTTCAGGGGTGATTCTATCATTACAGTTTTAGCTAATATCGGTATGTCAGGATTGCGAGCAAGGTAAACACAGTAAATAAAACCAACATAGACTCTCCACCACTGAGAGTACTTGTATTTGGGTTAATATTAGTAACATTAACTAGATCACAATATATTACTTTACACAATTATTACAAGATCATAAAATAAGGACAAGCTAATCAGATATAAAAGGTCAGACTTCTTCAGCTGTTCAACACGGAATGCTCTCGCTTCGTCGAATGACCACCGCCTTTATAACCTCGGGTGGGCCGATCCATATCGACGACTACCCTCTCTCGTCAACATTGCCCAGTGCTACCCGCTACCGATAACACGGCCCTCCTGCAAAACACACGTCCTCGTGTGTTGGTGGTTGGTGGTTGACGCACCATCAACCCCATCGTCAAGATTGTGCATCAAGGCCCAACTTCAGTGACACCTTCGGACCTTAAACAGAAACAAATAATACAGTACACATCTCGGCCACACCTGATCACTCATCTTTGACCTCGTCATGTTACTCATGTCTTTGACCAAAGTAAAATGAAAAGCATCCAAAGAATGTTTGAATCGATTAGAGCTTGTTATCCCATCGACGGCCAACAAGCTCATCACCCATGACTTAAACTAGTTGATATTCATTCAGTATCAACCTAGTTCTATATTCGTTCATAACTTCTCGTATCAAACTTACTTACTTACAAACATCCACACATTAGATTTCAACATTTTCACAATAAAATACTATCTCAGATGCCTATTAGACAGTTCTACTTTGGTTAAACATCAAATTTTAGTTATTCAATAAATCATAATAGGTACATAAACACACAATCTCATTATACACAAATTCATAAAATCATTTAAATACATTTACAATATTTTTCAGGGCTAAATATCTCATTATAGTTTTTCACAAATTCATAATACATAAACACTTAAAATATTTCATTCGTAAAAATCTCATACCTAATTATTCACAAAATCACAACATAATATCTCAATAATTTACAAACTCATAGTACATTTAACACTTAAAATATTCCATGATTATAAATCTCAATTATTCACAATTCATTTTACCAACATATAAACACTTCAAACTCATAGTACGTTAAACACTTAAAATATTTCAAGATTAAATATCTCATTATTCATAAACTCATAGTACACCCTTAAAATAATTCACGATTATTATCTCATTATTATTCACAAAATCCTACATTCTTAAATATCTCAATTCTTCACGAAATCATAAAACAAACATCCTAAATGTTTCATGGTTAAATATCTTATAATCATTATTCACAGTATCATAGTACATAATTATAAACACTTAAAATATTATCTCAATTATTCCCAAAATCATAATACTTAAATTAATAACCTTTAAAACTTTTCATGATCAAAATAATATCTCAATTATTCACAAACTCTTATTACAAAACTGACATGATGTTTTAAACATAACATTTCTATATTGCGCTAATAATCCAACCTTTTTACAACAATACAATACATATTAAACACATCTTTAACGAAAATAAGTCAAATTATTTTTTTATTTAAAATAAATTTGACAAATTAATCTTTAACGGAAGTCATCATAGTAATTATCATCAATAATAAATACAATTTCCTGTTTTCGTCTACAAAAAATACATTTTAAACCATAAGTAATAATAACAAACTACTTTTTAATTTCAATAAACTATTTTGTACCATTCTACAACAAGAATTATAACAAAACCAATCAAAACAAATATCAATATTTTCAAAACTTTTTCAAAACATTAATTCAAAACAGAATCTCATTTTCACTGCATTTTCATTTATCAATTAATAGCATCACCCGCCTTGGATTTAGCCAACTCATTTGGCATCACCCGCCTGGGATCCTGCTTTATCAACATGGCATCACCCGCCTTGGATCTAGCCATATCATGGCATATCCCGCCTTGGTTCCAGCCCTATAACAATTGCTTCGCCACGTTAGAGTTTCAGTTTTCCCCAGGCGAAGCCTTCGGCCAACCCCGGCTGGCCAAACCGGGCGGTGCCTAAGATCAACCCTGGTTGCATCTCACCACAAACTCTAATACGACTTGCAATGACCTATGACTTCCTACACGAATAAATACAGATGCCGTATTTATTTTCCACGAATAAATACAGATACCATCATATTTATTTTATACGAATAAACACAGATATCATCTCATTTATTTTACACGGATAAATACAGATAACATCTCTTTTATTTTACATGAATAAGCAAAGATATCATTTAATATTTATTTTACACGAATAAATAACCTCTCATATTATATTTCCTTCATCAAAATTCCTTCGCACATAATAAAATGGTTGTGACTCACCGGATTTATCACATTTTCTCATTCTCACACTTCTCACCATTGTAATATAAGTCGAATAGTCAAGTTTTTGTCAGTCCGTCTACAGGGGATTTGGATTTTTTAAAATTATTTACATGTGGGTATACAATCATAATGTGGACTGGTTTTTTCTTGTTCCACTTCTGATGTAAAAGACACAACAATATAATCGTTCAGGGGTGATTCTATCATTACAGTTTTAGCTAATATCGGTATGTCAGGATTGCGAGCAAGGTAAACACAGTAAATAAAACCAACATAGACTCTCCACCACTGAGAGTACTTGTATTTGGGTTAATATTAGTAACATTAACTAGATCACAATATATTACTTTACACAATTATTACAAGATCATAAAATAAGGACAAGCTAATCAGATATAAAAGGTCAGACTTCTTCAGCTGTTCAACACGGAATGCTCTCGCTTCGTCGAATGACCACCGCCTTTATAACCTCGGGTGGGCCGATCCATATCGACGACTACCCTCTCTCGTCAACATTGCCCAGTGCTACCCGCTACCGATAACAATTTACAATTTCAACTACCGTGCTTCGGAATTAGAAGCTTTTATTTCATAAAATATAGTTCAGTTCATACGGAAACTAAACTTTAAGCCCTTTCAACACTATTTGTCATTCTAAAATCACCTTAGTTCAATTCTTTTTAAAATTGACATTTCTGTAAGTTGAAATAATTTATCATTTCTATTTTTATACTTGCTTAACTATAATGGCGGCCATTCACGCTACGGTTCACCGGAGAGATGTACCTGTGCAGGTGTCCCTGCGCAGGTAGACCGGAGCGTGTATTGGAATAGACCTGTGCAGTTTTTGGAACCTGCACAGGCGACCGGCGCAAGATCGAGAATCAATTCTTTTGGGTGACACTGTACGGTGAACTGAAGACCTCTACGGTATACCGGACCGTCCTATACACGCTACGACATGTGGTCGACCTGCGCAGGCGAACCTGCTAAACCTTTCCGATAGACTGTAACATGTATGGCTTACATTAGAGAGATCTTAGCCGGAGCTACAAGATCAAAAAGAATGGATATTTTTTTGTAAACTTTACTTATTCCAGCGTGGTGGACTCAGGCCTCATTTTGAAAAGAGGCCCTTGCCCAGCTGTTTGTCTATAATGGCTGATTATGCTTGCTAATTCATCGTCCTATTTTAGGTGGAATGGTTGGATCCAAACGGCCACGTAGTGAAGCGTATTCCTGGCAGTCGCATCTTCTCCCAAGAGCATTTTGTGCCGGCCATGAGAGGACGAGTCCCGGCGTTGGTGTTAACCATAACCAGTGCTGCGGTACAAGACACCGGAGTGTACCAGTGCAAGTCTGGGGATCTGTTGAAGAATGTGTCATTGTGTGTTATTGGTGAGTGATGCCAAGGTGTAAAGATTAACCATTCAGCAAGGTTGGTTGCGGGGCTGATTGCCCAGGGTGTGCCGGACGAACTTAGGTCTCGTGGAAGCTCTTATAATATTTATGATTAGTTACGGTTTACTCACGTGCATTTTTCGGGATTGCCCGACTAGTTTCGGACCCAAACGGAGTCCTTAATCATGAGCTGATCACGCGGCGAGGTCGCAATTCGAACTAGCGCTGCACCGCGCCGCGTAGCGTTGCGCCCGCGACGAGAGGGGCGCGCTCTGTGTCGGTATTGCTCGTGCATCTTCGTCACTTGTCGTGTCCGTGTTGTTGTGATACTGAGTGCCGGTGCATACCGTGCTTACTGTGTCGCACTCCAGACTTAACTCACTTTTATATGACGTAGACTTCAGAGCTGGTCTCCAGGCAGGTGGCAGTGTCCAACCACCGTCTCTATTGAAATTCGGATGACGGCTGATTTCGATGGCTTCACGTACTTTTTGCGGCACGAAATATTTCTCCTTCGCTAGTACGAAAGCTTTATCAAAACGCACGAAGTGAGCCGTACCCGAGTTACAGACGTGTTCTGCCACTGCCGATCTAGTGCTGTCCATACTCTTCATACTACGTATGTGTTCATTAAGTCTGGTTGCGATATTGCGGCGAGTTTCCCCTATATAACTCAGGCCACAGTCGCACGGTATCTTGTATACACCAGGAACGCTCTTATAATGCTCCTCAGGAAGTAAAAATCTCACACACGCTTCCCCTCAGGAAGTCAAGTATATTTTGAAGATCCCTTTCGAAAAAAAGAGCTCAAGGTAATTCACGCCGCTTTGAAAAACTTGTGTGTCCCTTGTTGTATCAAAACGGCATCAAAAAAGTGAACAAAACATTTAGAACCTTACCTTACCGCGAAGGACACGTAATAACCTTTGTGAGTCACTTTAAAGTTCACTGCTCTCTGAAGAATGCACAGCATCCGAATTGCGTATCGCATTCCTAATTTCAATAGCTTCCATTTTGACAGTTCAACAATATTCATTGCGTGGTACACAGTTGTGGAGAAGTTGGATTGTTAATATATATATACGTTGCTATGGAAATTGTTGACCTGTTAAAATCAAAGCCATAGCGATTACGAGTGTTTTGCGCAATTAGGATGCAGATTCGGTTCAGTCAGAACAGACAATCGAAAAACATGTCGGATGATAATTCTTGATGTGTACACTGCTGCGCAGACAGGAGTTATTTTATAATGTAGTATAATATTATTATAGTCAATCTATTGTGCAATAAAATCTAAAGCATACTTATGCTAAGTTTAATTTAGCACCAGATAGCAATTCGCGTCGAAAATGCATTAAGTTTGGTGAATTTAGAAGATAAATAAAACTTCTTGGAATTTAACATTTAAATGTAATAAACAGGATGTAAACGAATTCTTAAAATTCCTTCAAACAACGTTATCTACTGATGCTACAGATTAACCAAAAATGTTTTTTCACAAAATCCAGCAAAAAATAAATAAAAAAACTTGCTATTCTGTTCCTGAGTCATTTAAGCGAGTTAACCGACTGCAAAGAGTCATATCGCGCTATTCGTGTCCACCAACTATCTCGCTGGGCTTTCATACATTTATGTATGAAAGCCCAGCGATATAGAAATGATCTACATGAAACATTTCTTTTGTTTATTTTTTTTATTGATACCTTGTCGGTGATTGAATTACGGTCACTTACCGCCACCGCAAGAAAAAAATTTTTTTTAGTTTTATCTTTAGTCAAGCTAAATCCCGTGCAACCTACACCAGTAGTAGATTATGTGGTTTTAAGGAATTACACGAATTCGTTTACGTCCTGCTGATGTTAAAAAAATAACTCTTAGAATTTTGTGGAGATCTAATTCTAACTAATCCGAAAAGGTGTTAAAGTACCCATTAAAATTAATAACTTTTGTTCTACAACTTTCTCCAAAAGTCAATGGCTTAAGAGAAATAGCTGTTCAAAGATTCCATAAAAAATACGCAAAAATCTATGTGTCGTACGTAGGCTATGATCAGCTGTGTTCACATTTTAGGTCATATTTGGGGTCACGGATTAGAAGCTCCATTTTCTGAATTCGAGACTAATGCAGGAATGAAGTATTTTAGAAAAAAAAAAAAAAAAAACATTTTTTATGAAAATAAAATACATCGAATTTTGAAGTTTAACCTTGTAGTTTTATTAGGGTATATTTTTCTTTATTTATACCTATACAAGGTTAGTCGAAAAGGGTGTACTAATCCGCACGCCACTTAAAGTATCACTGATGCCGGTTTTAAAGCAAGTGTTAAAATTTCAGAATTCGATAATTTTTATTTTCATGTACCTAAATAACTTTTATTTTAGTTTTTTCGAAAATTCTTCGTCCCTTACTTTAGTTACAAATTCAGGAAATAGAGCTTCTAATTCGTGACCCCAAATATGATCTAAAATGTAAACACATCTGATCATAGCTGAAGATAGATTATAGCATATTTTTTATGTAATTTTTGAACAGCTATTTCTCTTAACCGGTATCGTCCCGCGCGACGACCCGGATCGTCGGTGCCATTGTTTATCTATTGTGTCTATAATTACAGTACTACACAGGTTAAACTATTGACTTTTGGAGAAAGAGGTAGAACAAAAGTTATTCATTATTATAGATACTTAAACACCCTTTCGGATTAGTACCCCCTTTCTGACTAACCTTGTATACCCTGAAAATAATTATATTTATTTAATTTGTAAGAAAAGTGGTTCTATGAAAGTTGTTCAATTTCCGGTATATTTCTGATACCGAGTAACGCTACAAAACTCTTAGAATTAATCTTTTAACACCCTATAGAATATCTCAAAAAAGGCAAGCAACTAAATATATAGAAGGTTGCAGACGTGAATACATAGCATTTCAACGGATGTTACCCAATGAAGGTGTGTGGTAAACTTGTGTACACGGATTGCATTAATGCATGCCCATAGCAGTAATTAGACAGTAAAACTATCAATTATATCCGGCAACAATATTGAAGAATTGCATTGTACCATTGTACCATAATATTTCAATTTAATCAACCAGCAAAGTAGATGGTATACATATCAAATTGTTCCCTCCCTTCTTACGTAAATCAGTGGCGGATTAAGAGTTCCGAAGGCCCCAAGTATGGGGTCAAAATCAATATTTCAAACGTATATTAGATTAGGTTGTTTTCGGTACAATAATTTAAAACTGAGAACTTTGTTCTTGCCTTTTTCAGAGCAAATTCTGAGGTTACATAGTCAAAATTTATCTGACAAAGTATGTCTGCCTCAATACACATTAAAGCTAAAGAATTAATCTTGTCCAACTTTCGTTCTTTGTGGATTTTTTAATCTTTTCAGTTGTGAAAGGAAACGTTCGGCAGAGCAGTTAAACTTTAAAAGTTAAGTTAAACTGTGAAATATTCTAAAGGCCACTTCTATGTTTGGGAAAAGGCACTTTACTCCGTCCTTAATAATTATCTGATACTAGCTGTACCCGGTATGCGTTGCAATGCCACTTAGAGAAAAAAAGTGTTTAGTTTTAAAATCTGTTTATTGGAGTGTTTTTGGATACACAATATTTTTGGTTTTTCCGTCGTACACGAATAAGTCAGACGGTTTCCCGACACGTGAGCAAGCCACATACAGTTGTCCATGTGAGAAGCATGGATTTTCCAAATTGGGTCCACACACTTGTAGCGATTGTTTTGCTTTGTTTTTGAATTTCCAAAAAAACCTCAAACTCGTGTAAGTTTATTCCTCACCAGAAGATTAAATATTAATTTCCGTGCTGCTTACTTCAAAATTACCAGGTTCTTATATAAACTTTCAACCATTAGATATTATTTCACCCGCTTCGGGGTTGAATTCACAAAAACGTTCAAAAACATGTATATTTATTTCTAACCAGAAACCCTATTATTTGATTTCATAATCATGATGTCTCTTTCTAAGTTTAGTCTCAAAATAAATTTTTGACAGCAAATTATGTCGATTCTTTGCCATACTGACACTAATTTGCATTTTCAACATCTAAATAGGTCCCTGATAATCTGAATATTGTGGATACAAGTTGTCGATTCGAAACTCATAATTAGTACGTTCTTTAATTTGAGGGGACCCGAGTTTGCCGTACCGATGGGACGAACATCAAATGTTTGACAGATAGGAACAGTTTGTATGGGAAAATAAAATTGTTGTTTTTACTATTCTCCTCGATACTTTCCCATATTTTCTTACCACTTAAACCTTCCCTGGACTTCCACAAATATTTCAAAACCAAAATTAGCCAAATCGGTCCAGCCGTTCTCGAGTTTTAGCGAGACTAATGAACATAAATTAATTTTTATATATGTATATAGATAGAAGATCGGAATGGGGTGGTCTTTGTAGATTCGTATTTTATTTATATTTAACATATTTATGAATTTGATTCAATTCGCCAATGAATTTTTGCGAAGTCTTTCGGGTAAGCCTTTACAAGCGGCTCAATATCTTTTTCGTATTCTGTACATATGATTTCTTTAGATCTTTAAGAAACATTTTTTTTTGTGATACTTTACCTCGTCTTTGCATTTGAGCCTTGAGTGTGTCAATTATTACATTGAAAGTCAAAGTCAAATTAGCTTCTGCTGTGTTTCCGTCATATAGAATAGAATAGAATATACTTTATTGTACACCAAAATTGTAACACAGCTCCTATACAATATCATATTGAAGGGTAGGTACAATGGCGGTCTTAACGCTGATAGCTTTTACTTGTTTTTTCCCAATTCGTTTTTGAGTTTGCCTAAATTCACCAATAATAGACATTTTTCTTACCTCACTTTAAATTTTTAAATTAATTTCTCATTTCATTCAAATGGTGTGACAAAGATCGATACAAATTGGCACATATTCTTAGGTTCTCAAGAAACGACAGCAGAGGAAAGGTGGCACCTGGCGAACAGGAGCCCCAAGCACGTGCTTGTAGTGCTTATGCGTTAATCCCCCACTGACGTAAATCATTATAACTAACATGACTGCATTAGCACAAATTAACATTGCTGTAAAAAAGACAAAAAAAATCTAAGTGCTGTAGAGAAAATAATGTAAATTATCATACCTATGTTTAAAGCGATGTTGTAAGAATACTTGTCTTGTATAACTTGAAGTAGTAAATAAACAGAGTTGAGGTTAAGTTTGCACTAAGTATCGGCCATGGTTATCAGCTTTAGAGTGTGCGAATACTGGCACTCGTATGTTTGAAATAAGATATTATAAGGGTGTCTTTCCATCGGAGATGTGCTATGTAACGTTACTATGGATGAGTTTGATATCCACCAGTCATATTCATTGGTCCACTTAACATAGCACTGGTGGAAACTGATTCAACTAAGCTACGTTTTTTATATGGAAGGATGCATGCTGTGGATGCGTGCTATGGATGGTCGCGAGTGACGTAGTTATGTGCAGAGCACCGCGCCGCCCGTCGCTCCCCGTGCCTTCCCTATTGTAGATACGTCGCATAGTTCGAGCTGCGCATCTTCCTCGCTCCGCTACATAGCTTAGCATCAGTGGAAACGCTCACATAGTTTCGTAGCTTAGCTTTTACATTTTCGCAGCATACCTGCATAGCACATCTCTGGTGGAAAGGCATTTCCACAAGACAAGGCAAGGGCAAGGGCACAAGGCAAGTCATTTCCACATAAAAATTAATTAAATGCAGTTTTAATCAAAAATTCAGATTGGTGATCGTAATGAGATGTAAGTTGGCATCCGTCCTTTTTCAGTACCCACAATGAAAGGAAACACTATGTTCGCCTTGCAGTCATTAAAATGTAGTACTTAATTACATTTTATATCTTAATAAGTTTTGCGAGTCATATTAATATTTAGGAGTAGATAGATAGATAGATAGATAGATATACTTTATTGTACACTAAAAGAAATAAAACAGAAGGAATACACTTAATTAAAACAGTATGGATATACTCATGCGTTACTCATCACGAAGTTTAACCGGCAACCCTAAAAAAATGCGTGAGTAAAGACGTACATCATCATCATCATTCAGCCGAAAGACGTCCACTGCTGGACATAGGCCTCCCCCAAGCATCGCCACATCGACCGGTCCTGTGCTTCTCGCATCCAGCGGTTTCCCGCGACCTTCACCAGATCATCGGTCCACCTTGTGGGAGGCCTACCCACGCTGCGTCTTCCGGTACGCGGTCGTCACTCCAGAACCTTTCGGCCCCATTGGCCATCCGTTCTGCGAGCAATGTGCCCCGCCCACTACTACCACTTAAGTTTGGCAATTCTTCGAGCTATGTCGGTTACCTTGGTTCTCCTGCGGATCTCATCATTTCTGATATGATCACGCAGGGTACCTCCGAGCATAGCCCTCTCCATTGACCTTTGGGTGACCTTGAACCTTCTTATGAGGCCCATTGTGAGCGACCACGTATGCAAAAGACGTACATACTCCTGAATATACTACTTACATATTAACTTTGTCCACAGAACCGTCGGATTTCACAGACACGCCAGCCGAGGTGGTTGCAGATTTGGGCCGTTCCATCACCTTATCTTGTCAAGCTAAAGGAGAGCCAGAACCCAGGCTCTTGTGGAACAGGAACGGTGAAACTATTACAGGTATAGTTTTTCTTAGTAAAGTTAGTAAAGCTGGGGGGCAATTCTTTTAACAGCATCATAACCAGTAATCGGAAAAAGGTGAGCTAATTTACCTAAACTTTAAAGAACACGGACAAAAACTGGAGACTTCCTTACGACAACATTTTTTTTCGTGAAAATTATTCCGGGTTTCGGGATATCACTAAAGTACAACCTAGTACAGAAGACAATTAAATTCGTTTCCTATTTTTGTTTCCCAAAATTGTCACAAAACCAGATGACACGTTTTTTATATTGTTTTCAAAAAAGGAGATTGTCTTTTATTTTTTGAAAACAAATGAAAGATAATCTCCGAGAAAATTCTTTTACAGTTTTCGTTAACAAAAACTGACTCATTGTGGTTCGTTTGCGTTTGGCAAAACAATTTTGGTAGTGGAATTGAAAATAGGACATCATTGTATATTTTTCATCCTTCAAACCGCTGGTTGTTCAACCAGTTTTTTTTTCAGTTGAATTTCGATTGTCAATTGAAATTACGCAACGTTCCAAAAAAAAAAACTTGTTTTGTTAATTTTTGTTTTTATTCGAGTTTTTATAGATATGTATATTTCTTAATGAGACACACATTAAAATGCACTAAGGGAGGTCATCAACTCAACCTTGGATGGAGTTTATTTACCTTGCACTGCATTTTTTGGATACAATTTTAATAAGCGACGTATTGTACAGTCAGCGCCAAAAGTCGATGTCCACATTCAGATTTAAAAATCCCCTATACTCCGTTGCATATATAAGTCATTTAACAAGAATAGCGCCAGAATTGGATGAATATCGTAAAAGATCAAAATTAGCTAAACACCACTGAAGACGAGATTGTCAAAACTAGTTGAACAATATTGAGTATATCCAAAAATATCTTAACTTCATACGTTACAAAATGTCTGAATGTAATCTGTCAATTACATGGTTCTTCCCTCGAATTCAAAGCAAACTTGATCTGTCATCTACAGACTTCTTTTTTTTTATTCACTGGCCTGCAGTGAGATTATTAGAACAAAGCAAAACTTCTTTGCTTCAACAATATAATCATCTACACCGCCTTATTTTTTCGTGCGAATATCCTCATGGATACCCTCCGCCCGGGGAAGGCGAAGGGTTATGCCGGACTCTTACCGGCTAAAAACCCACGGTGTTACTTCTCCTGACCTATGGCTGGAGTCGCGGGATTCGCAGCTGCATGCACCGCAACCCCGGTAGGCCTCGGTCCGCCAGCCCCTGGTGGACCTCTTCTTCTGTGGGACCTCGCCCCACGTCCGCCTTCTCGGGCCTGTTACTGATCGGGTGACGGGTCCCCTAACCCGCCGCTCGCAGGCCACACACTAGGATGGCCGCAGATCGTCACGCGCCCTCCGGCGGCGCCTGGTGCGTCTGGCGCGGGAAGGGAGAGTGGCAGTCGCGTCTCTCTCCCTCTCCGCTCCCTCCTTGATCGCCATCACACGCACGGGCACGCCTGCAGCGTGTGCAGCGTGGTGTCCTCGGGGCAGTCGACGCAGTGGTGACATCCGGGCGTCTGCTCCCGGCCTATGCGACACAGGTACTTCCCGAAACTACCATGTCCCGAGAGCACCTACGTCAGCCGGAAGCTGAGGGCGTCATGCCTCTACACCGCCTAAACAAACATTTGATTTTGTTCAGTGACATTTGTAACGCATGATGTTAAGATGTTTTTGGATATAATAATGAACAGCCTATCTGTAATATAATCTGGTGTTCAGGTATTTTGACCCGATGTTCATACGAATCTGGCCGTTGTATACTGCTGCTGTACGAGTCTTGCTGAGTGACTTATGTATACTACGGTTTATTGGATTTGGAAATCTGGATGTGGTCATCGACTTTTGTAGCTGACTGTACATTTTTGGATACAAAAATGTTCAGCTACTTTTAGTTTAACAATCACGTGTTCGGGTAATTTTCACCTTGTACGATGTTCATACAAATCTGGCGGCAGTCTTGTTGAGCGACTTATGTATGTGTATAGGGGATTTGGAAATCTGGATTTGATCATCAACTTTTGGCTTTGACTATAAAAGAAAAACGCGCTGCAACACAAAATTACTGGGTGAAGAGTCATAAGCGGAAACAATCAACAGCTTATTGATTCGTTTCTGGTAATAAAAACTCCTTTTAATCATGAATTAGTCGATATTAATTTTGTAAATAACTGCATTGGAAAATGTAAGCTTCATTCCTCAATCTCACCAAAAAAAAAGAAAAGGATCGTGCACTGACTGTCAAGCCGTCCGGTTCGTTTTCATCCTCGATTTGTTCGCAAACCTTCGCAACCCTCAGGGAAATAGATTTGCAGATGTTATAATAAAATTATGTGAATAGGCATTTAACCATACACCTGTACTATCTTACCTGTACAACAATAGGAGAAGGTTTATTTAGTATTTGTAAAAAATATGTTGTACTCTGACTGCCTCGTTGGTCTAGCGGTCGCAAGCGCAACTGCTGAGCGTAAGGTCCTGGGGGTCTACAGTCTACTCCCTAAGTACGAAGTCCGTGGTAGCGGCCTTAGTTACGAGCGTTTCCTGCTCCCTATCACCTACGGACATCATATTATGATTATTTCGGGGCCCGAACTAAGAATGAATGACAACATGATTTGACAGTTGTAGGGACAACTGTCAAATCATGTTGTCATTCAGTAGTAGGGACTACCAATATGTTTTTGCCCGTCCGATAAGTTGAACTTGACACTTATTTTGTTCACTTCTACGTTTCGGGCTACTTTCGGACGGGCGATTAACTTCGTTGACGGACTTTGGGAGTAGGCCCCTTGGTTTCGATCCCCAGATTGGGAAAAGTTTTACTGGGTTTTTTCTGGATTTGTACCCGGTTGATGGCAACAGGCTCACCCCCTACTATGTAGTAGGGACTTTAACAGAACGGCGAAATGAGGATGTAGTATACACCTCTGCCCTACCGTTTGAGGAATACAGGCGTGATGCTATGTTACGTTGTACTTAGGTAATAAAGTTAAATGAATCTATTGTCTGCACAAGAAATAAACATTAATGACAGACTTTAATTTGTCCATCACAGCACGGACTAGAAAAAAAAGAAGGACTCCGCGTCACGCATATCAAAAGTGAAGCACCGTACCGATCTATGTGTGCGTAATTTGAGGGATACCAGATGAATGAAAATTTCCCCATTTTTTTTTAATATTTTGAAAGTTTCATATCTTTAAATGAAGCCATATAAGAAGTCCGCTTACATTATTTAATTGAAATTACAAACATATACTTAGTTAAAACTTAAAATTAAGTATTTATTTTGTATGAGTGACAAGAAAAACGTTTTCGACGGAATTCAATGTTCTTCATCTCTGCAGGCTCTTATTATTTTAATCCAATCATTATTCCATGGTTGATTTGCTGTAGGAAATCTATAAAAATAATCATATTCAATACTTGCAAAAAACTCACAAAGAACACAAAAAAATGGATTACCCAATCTCTCGGGAAAATTACCCATTTATTTTCCGACAGCACTCCTATGTTTTTTGAGGTTTTGTGTTCCAATAGGAATGATTTTAAAATGTCAAAAATACAATAAATCAACAGGTTAAATAAGTGTCTTACTTGTGAATGTTATTCCTTGACACTTTTTCTGGGATGTAGAATTATTTTTAAACCATTTCACAACACAAGAAGGCATTATTTTATTTTATTACTTGACGTAAACAGTACCTACAATGACGGCGCGGTGCCGCGTAATGGCGGCCAGTCGGCACCTTATGATGTAAATGTGTGCGTGAGGCATGTTTGTACAAACGGTCCGGCATACTTATAGTGCTTCACTTTCGATACACGTGGCGCGGAGTCCTTCTTTTTTTTCTAGTCCGTGCATCACAGATTGTCTTTATGTTGACATATATGACCCGGATGTATCTTTTTCTATTTATGGCATAAAAAGAAAAATAAAACTCTTTTTATTGATTCCTTGTTTACTGCGGCTGGTCGGTTGGGCCATATTATAAATTGTCAAATACTTAAAATTGACACGTTTTTTCTTTTAAATATGTTGTTCTTGGTTGCTCCAAAACCATTAAGCCCATTAAGGCCATTAAGCCCTATTTTTTTTCCTATTTTACTGCTCTAGATGGTCCTTGGGGACCCCATCTATGTAACCGAACAGTTATTAGCGAGACCTGAAGGGTCTCCAGCCAATGAGGGGGAAGTAAAATACTTAACCTAAGCTAACTACTTGCACTACACTAACATCATGACTACCTGCAACAACAGCACTAAGGGCGACCCCTAGTGAGACTCGGACCTCGGCTTAGGGCGTTGCTGGTGGGGAATTAGGGGGGGAGGGAGAGACAGCTTGATGAGGGCTGAATTATCGGTGTGAGCCATTATGCCCCAAAAACATTTTATTTTATTATAATTTATTTAATTTGATAATTACTGCGTAATAAGCAGTAATTATTATTTACATTTAATTGGAGCAAACCGGAAACGATTGTATGGTGAATTGTCGATAAGGAACACTTTGCAACTGGGAATAATTCATTTATAACGGCATATAACTTTTGATACTGAAAGAGTTAATCAGCCATATATTTTATTTTTATAGATGAGGACAGCACAGCTAAATACAGGGTGATGACGAAGTACAACAGCCAAGGGTTCGAAAGTCTATTGACAATCATATCATTGGAGGCAGAAGACAATGGAATTTATTCCTGTGTGAGCATTCAAGAGAGTATTCAAACTGAAAACTGTGCCCACAACATGACGTTTAATATCACTCTGAATGTCAATTGTAAGTATCTGGTTCTTAGAAAATAATATTATAAAACTTTAAAATTTTTAGAACAGTATGCAGGAACGGTAGGTCAGCATTCTAATAGGCATGTTAACAGCATCAATCAATTGCAAATCTAATTAGTCCACCAGTTAGTTTTGAAAAATAAAGGACACGTATTTTTTCTTTTGTTAAATCTATGAATATATGGAAAGATAAAACGCATCAAAACTCGAGAGTTTGTGACGTCAGAAGCAAGTAAAAATTGTACTTGCTTGTGACGTTTTGCCAATTTTAAAAGTGTCGTATCTTCGTCAATTTTGGTTTACGTAAAAAAAGAAAAAATACGGGTCAAATATTTTTTGATAATCTAACTGACGGACTAATTAGTTTTTTTTCAGTCAAATACCCTATTGCGCTACACACTCGTAATCGCTATAGCTTTGATTTTGACAGGTCAACAATTTCCATAGAAAAGTATGTATTAATAATCTGACTTGTCTACAACAGCTATATGTATCATGCAATGAATGTTGTTGTATTATCAAAATCGAAGCCATAGCGATTTTTTCATAGGTTTTGCGCAATTAACATGCAGGTTTTTTTTTTTGGTAAACGTGTTGGATGCGTGTAGGTTTTTTTAACTGTACATTTTCCGTTAACAAAAACTGTTAAATTGCATAAACAAAACAACAAAATAACAAAAACAAAACTAAACATTTTGAGTTTTATAAACGAAAACTGTATGTAAGTACGGTCAAATTAATTTACACGCATCCTGCACGTTTCCTGCTTCAAATAAATAACGGAATTATCCTCTGAGCGGAAAACTAGCCGCGCATTGTCCATGTATCGTCGCTATGTAGGTATAATCTGAATGGTTTAACTTTCTCAGTCCCTATTCAAGCCCTATAAAAAACACCCAGTATTCTAAAACATGGCTTATACAAAGTAATTAGCCAATACTCGTATTATATTTTCATCCCAATAAGGGTGCTTTTCCACCAGAGATGTGCTATGCAACGTTGCTATGGATGCGTTTGATATCCACCAAACATATTCATTGGTCCACATAGCGTAGTACTGGTGGAAACTGATTCAATTACGTTAGGTAGGTACGTTTTTTATATGGAAGGATGGACGCGTGCTGTGGATGCGTGCTGTGGATGCGTGCTATGGATGCGTGCTATGGATGGTCACGAGTGGTGTAGCTATGTGCAGAGCACCGCGCCGCCGCTACCCGTGCCTTCCCTATAATTGTCGATACGTCGCATAGCTCGAGCTGCGCATCTCCGTCGCGCAGCTACCTTGCGGCGCCGGCGGCGCATTTTTAGAGCACATCTTACTCGCTCCGTTACAAAGCTTAGCATTAGTGGAAACGGTTACATAGTTTCGTAGCTTTACTTTAACATTCTCGCAGCATAGTTGCATAGCACATCTCTGGTGGAAAGGCACCCTAATTATGCCATGTCAAGCCAATGTTTCAAAGATATATGGTATTTTTATATCTGTACCCAATTTTTTTTAAGGTCTTTATACATTTTACGAAACTTCTCCGTCCTGCTAGCTTAACATGTGCAGTGCGAAATAATTTTGTCATCGAATTATCATACCGAGACGAGATAAACCATACATTATCTCGTCTCGGTATGAGATAATTTATCCCGGCTGGATTTCTCATGTATGAGTGCGTTTATAACACAAATTTTACAGCAGAAATTACTTTAAAAGTTCAAGTATTTATTTGCAACTCTTTGATCTTGTCCTTGAATATTTTAATAGAATTAATTGGGTAAAATTGTGTAAATTATTTACAATTTGGAAACATACATACCCGGTAATTGCGTGCACTCTTTACAAAATTACGTTTGTTCTATTTTCAGATGCTCCTATTTTTGAGAGTAATTACACCAAGTTGGTTTACGGAAAAACTAATCAGGAGTGAGTATAAAGTTTTGTATGTGTCCATTGTCAGTTTAGGGGTTCTCTGTTGGGATATCGAAATATTATTAGCCGATTCTTATCTGGCCGACAACCTTTCGCCGAATAATTAAAACGCCGAATGATTAAAGTCCCTAATTATGTTTTGTAAATTTTTGTTACGCCGACTAGTCTGCTGGCCACTGTTTCATTAGTCAACTATTATTGGCCAGTTTACACTTGTTAGATGGCTCATTTTGCCATCATGCAAGCAAGAAAGCATGCAAGTGTTTCTGGGTTTGCTCCGCCAGAAGACTCATTTTGTCGCCCCTTCGCTTCGCTCGTACACTCGACCAGCGCTACGCTCGGGAGGTCACCGACTCGCTTCGCTCGCCACCTCCGCCACTCGCCGCGCTTCGGCCTCGTGCACTCGTTCCACTCAAGACCTCCTTCGCGAGCTTCTGGCTCCACGCTTTTAAATAACACTCTAGGGGTAAGACAGAATCTGACCACGTGTAGTCGGGGTGCGCTGAGTCGGATTAACATTACATTCCGCTGTGTAAAAATAATGTTGTGCGAATACTTATTTGGTAAATTAAACAATGGCCAAATAAGTATTCGAGTAAAACAAAATTTCTGAATGATTTTTTGGCCAAATAATAATCATTCGGCGAAATCAAATTAGGGTAAAATTGCTTCGGCAAAGATTACGTCGGCGAATTGTTGTCGGCGGTAATGAAATTCGACATAAAATACTTCGGCAAAAACACGGGTACCGGAGTTTAGGTTATGATTTGATTAGATTGTGTTTACTGTATTTTATGTTAAAGTGCTTGCTGGGGCAAGTGAGGGATACGGCTTTTTGCAATGCTCGTTGGTCATCGTTGATCTCGTGGTCGTAAGCGCGACTGCTGAGCTGGTCTTCGTTTCGATACCCAAGTCGAGCAAAGTGTTATTGTATTTTTCCAGTGTGAAATTTCTCAGTAGGTATTTGTTATTTTTACAGATAATATCTCAAATATCAACTAACAGTTTTTCGATATTATCGAAAAACTGTTAGTTGATATCACAACTAGCTGGCCTACGGAATAAAATCATAAATATCTTTACGAAATTAAGTCGCCATTTCGAAATTTAATTTACATTGTGCCCATACATTAAGTATGACAAGCAATCTGTTTGAACAATTATTCTAAAATACGTAATATTATAAAACTTTAAACTGATATTATATGTTTTCTAAAAAGGAAAGAAAAAAAAACTAATGAAAAAAATTCACGCAACAAAATATGGTAGTACGAAAAAGTGTAGCGAAACATTTTATTTTGAAAAAAATATTTATCTCATTCTATGCAGTAAGCAACTAAGTTTTGATAGTTACTTTGTTTTTGTAAGTGTAAAAGTAATCCCATAAAAACCATATTTTATGCATAATGTATGAGCGTAGTTAAAATCAAATTAAGTATGATTAGACAGTGAATTAATTAAAAAAAAAAAACTTGTATCATTTTATTCCAGGCAACCTAGTTTTGATATAAGCTAGAAGTTTTTCAATACCTGTTAAATTGATGAAATAATCGCCTGTCGACACTTAACGTTTCCACTCTGCATAAAAAGTAAAAAAAAGATACTAAGAAAAAAACTCCTTACGTTATGTTTCCAGAGTCGATTTAGTATGTTCTGCAGACGGCTATCCAGCACCTACATATAGATGGTTTAAAGACTTAGGAGACGATATCTTGTACGAGTTCGATAAGAAACAGATAAAACTTACTGAAGATGACACTCAGGCTGTATTGACTGTTGTAGCAAATCAGTCCACATTTGGGCAAAGATATAAGTGTGTAGCAAGCAATGAACACGGCGAGTCAGAGCGATACTTCGCTGTACTGAAGATCGAAAAACCTAGAAGACCAAGTGAGGTGAGCTGGCTGGCTTTTGTTTCTGTCCAACGGAAAGATATCTTTGATCTTTGTTCGTAAAGGTACGAGTTCGTAGCCGACTCCATATAGCAGCAGCACACGACATGTCGCTGCGACATGTCGTAGCAACACGTCGCAGCGTCATGTCGCTGCAGTCATGATTCCGAACCCAACTGCAGATGGCTGCAGCAGACGGCAGCGTCGTATACCAGTTAGTTCTGATTGTTCCGTGAGACATGATGTTTGACCTGTTTGGGATTAGCGATCGCGATTTAATTTTGTATCTTTTGTTTTTGTGAGATGCATCGTACAGTGCAGGATGATGTGCCACCTGGTTTATCAGTTTTATTTCCTGGGAATTGGAAAAAAAAAATGAGAAAGATTCAACGTGTTGTCGCTCCAGCATCTTTGGCGCTACTGATCTGCGGTCGGACGACACGTCTGCGGTCGTGCGACGTCTCGCTAGCTGCGGAATGTATTTCATAGAAATACATAGAAACCAGTAGTGTCGGAGCGACACGTCGTCTGCTGCTGCTGTCTGCTGTCGGCTACGAACTCGTACCTTTAATTTCAAACTAGGATTTATAGCAAGTTGTTTCGAGTTTTTGATTTGCTGTTGTAGTTATTATAGGCGCACTTATTTCGCTCTGAATTTATTCCGTTCAATAATGCGCTGGATGAGAGAAGCACAGGACCGGTCGATGTGGCGATGCTTGGGGGAGGCCTATGTCCAGCAGTGGACGTCATTCGCTCTTGTTTTTATCAAACACAATGTCTTCCCATGGGGGATAATATATGAAGTTAATGATAAACATAAATTTTAGGTAAACTTATACAACGCCAGTGCGGATTCAATAGATTTGAATGCGACGTGGTATGAAGAAGCACAATTTCCACTTGCTGGTAAGTTTATTTATCAGATGTTTAGAAATTACTTATATACTTATAGATACGCGAAAAAAAACATAACATTGCTTTTGCTTTCGCGTAGATTGGTAAAATTAGAGAAATACCTCAAATGTGTCATTTATAAGACTGATTGATATTCAGCCGTATCTGTTAAGATCCTAAGATAGTTGAAAAGGGCTACGCAGAAGAAATCCCTTTCTACAATCGGGAACAGTAAATCCGAGTTACCATCGTAAACCTTAATATCCCGGAAACTAAGAATGCTAGCTTAATGAAATAAAAAATAATTTATGGACTATTTAAGAAGTTTTATTAATTTAATTTGAGTAGTGTTAAATAGTCTACAAAATACTTTTTGTTTAAATAACCTATTATTTTAGTTTCCGACATATTAAGAAACTAGCTTTTGCCCGCAGCTTCACTTGCGTGAAATTATGAACCCTTTAAGTGACGATTTTCCATACACAGTCTCATCCTCTATTTAACTCCCGTATGGGTTGAATTTCAAAAAATCCTTCCTTATTCCTTGTCTACATTATAAAGGGAACCTCTGTGCAAAATTTCAGCGTTTTAGGTCCAAGGGTTTGAGCTGGGCGTTGATGAGTCAGTCAGTCAGGACTTTTCTTTTTATTTATATAATATGACACTTGGTCACTTAAATAGATAATTATGTAAGTGACCGGATTCATAGCTCCCGAGTGTATATTATTTCTTTCATTTATGCTCTAAAGACGCGCGTAAGCACAAAATAAACGATTATAATTTTAGATTCCTAACCCTAGACTAAAGCCTGGGTTTCGTTGATTTCGGACTATAAATTGCTTATTTATCATTTTTATTTTAGCGTTCGAAGTTCAGTACATTAAAGAACAAACCGAGGGTAACAGAAGGATAATTCCACCAAGAGAAGCCACCTGGAGGAAGAGTAAGCAGATTGAAATAAAGTTACCTGAAATTGAAAGTGGACTGGAACTTGAGGGTAATCTTTTTTAAACAATAATTATTATCAATCTGTCTTGTTCAATAGATTCGATTGAGGAATAAAAACTTGAATTAAATGTTAAGAATGACATTTACGAATCAAGTGACGTTCCTTGCGATGCCCAAGACCCAAGGAGATAAGACCTAAACAAAATGCCAAGGCTACGTCATCAAATGGGAACTTCCTCTTAGGCCTGAATTACACAGAAACAGCATAAGGCGCAGGCACGGCGCAGGCGCGTCACTTTCATACATTTTTCGTGCCGCTTCAAATTTTTGTCGCACAAAATGTACGAAAGCGACGCGCCTGCGCCATGCCTGCGCCTTAGGGCTATATTTCACCGGGACACCATGGCGGCGTAACCAGTTGCGCCACCGTGGCGTCCGTAAGCTACCAAACTAGACACCACAGACACCAGAGTCGCCACACCACACTGAGACAGTATCAAAATGGACCTCGAAGAGATAGCACTGCTGCTGTATGTACGTAGGAAAAGAGAGTTCAAGAGAAAAAAGAAACAGTGATGGGTTCATCCTTATTTAGCCGATCGCTGTAAGAAAGGACAATTCGTCAACATATACGACGATCTAAGAAAATATCCGGATAAGTTTTTTAGCTATGTGAGGATGTCCGTGAGGTCCTTTGATGAGTACCGTTGACAAAACATAACAGTGCACACGTGTTGCATGCAATGAGGTGGGGGCGTCACTGGCGGCCAGACTGGCGGCCGAGTGAGTGAGACACCATACAGCGCTATAGTAATTAGTGGTTGCGCAACCAAACGGACACCAGGTGAGTAACTCTCTATAGAGCTGTATACAGTTTGTTGGTAGCGGCGACTGGTTGCGCCGCCATGGTGTCCTGGTGAAATATAGCCCTTATGCCGTTTCTAGGTAATTCACGCTTTAGAAAGATGCCCGAGCGATGCCCATTAGAAAAGATTCCCTATCTTTTCTAATGGGCATATCTTTTACAAAGGAATTTAACTACGAGTATGACGCAAAATTGAAGCATTTCTTTGAATTATATGAACAGTAAGTCTAGTGCTCACAAGCGCGACTGCTGAGCGTGAGGTCCTGGGTTCGATCCCCAGGTTGGGCAAAGTATTATTACTTTTTTCAGTGTGGAATTTCTCAGAAGCAGCGCGGTGTCTGGATTTGTGCCCGGTTGATGGCAATAGGGTCGCCCCCTATCACATTACATTGAACATAACGGTGAAATGAGGGTGTACTATACAGGGTGTAAACGGATTCGCGTAATTTCTTAAAACCTCATGATCCACTACTGGTGTATGCCCCGCACGGGAATTAGCTTGATTAAAAATAAAAATAAAATTTCTTTTTTTTAAGCTGTATCGTTAATTGCTTGTAACTAAACCATCTTGTAAGGATTTAGAAAAAAAAAGTTTTTTTTTTGCAATATATATTTTTAGGTATAGGTATTAGTGAACATTTCGATGCCATGCTTAAATGAATGAAAGCACGACGACGCGGCTGGCGGGCACGACTAACGCGATATTGCTCTTTGCAGTCCGTTAACTCGAGGCTCACAAATGACTCAGGAATAGAAAACCAAGAATTTATTTTAATTATTTTTATTTGATTTTCAAAATTACCCATTAAGTATGCGTCCTAGGTGACGGCGCACGGGCGTATTGCGGATTGCGGAGCGGCTTTACCGTCGATACCTGTCTATAGTGCACGCGGGAAAGTTGACGCGTACGCGCGTGTTTAGTGTTTCGTTTATTTTACTTTGGTTTTAATAATGTCGGTATCAAAATTCAAACGTTTCGAACATTTACTTAACGCGCCGTTCATCCCGCCTGCGCGGTGCGCGTGCGCCGTCACTCGGGACGCATATTTAGAGCGGTTACGCGGCATCTTACGTAGGCGGTTCAAAGCGACGCGAACTGCGAAGCGATCCGATGCGGTGACACGCGAATTCAATGCGATGTGGCGGCTTTGTCCTACGAGCTCGCGAACCGCCCGCCGCGCGCCGCCGCCTTTCAGTAGCACTGTACGGCATCGCATCCAGTTCGCGCGAAAATATCAAGCCAACTGATCGCGTTTGCTTCGCATCGCGCCGCGCCGCGCCGCACTCCACGTGCGTTTGGTCACGTAGGCCACTTCAATAGGTATCGACTGTTTGTTGTTTTCGGGTCGCGCCGCGCTGCTTCGCGTCATTTCTAGATCGCTCACGTAGGGTGCCGCGTAACGCACTGCATCCGATCCGAATCTGTGAAAATACGTTCCGAAGTAGTCTTAGAACTATTTGTATGGTAGTTTACGCATTAGATCCGACTTCCGTCATCTGTGAGTCTAAAACTCGGTAAAAATATTGAGGGACCGAAGTAGCCGTAGTACTGGATGTATGAACGCTTTCGCACTACCTCGGATTCAAATCGGACATATGCTAAAGATGGCCCCTGAATTCCTTAGATTTAGGTCAGAGATCGGATTAGTGCGTAAGCAATATCCGAATTCGGTCCGAGTTTTTCATATCCGTATTTTCTCGGATCCGGATCGGATGCAGTGCGAAAGCGCTCTTAGGGTTAATCTGTGTCACCAGTAGATTACGAATTCGTTCAAATACACCTCTGAACAACCCTTCGGAGAATACAGGCGAATATGTATGTTATTTGAATTCTTCTTCCAGGCCTCATAATCACATTGAGAGAATTAGCAGAAGAAACCGCATACTGGGTTCGACTGCGAGTAACAAACGATATCGGAGAATCTGCCTGGTCTGACCCCATCTTGGTTTCCACGACAGCTGCTGACGAGGCCACCACTACAGAATCCCCTGAGGCTGAACCTGAAACGTCAAGTAATGAGGAGAATATGAACGATGCTACTTTCTACGGAATATTCTTCGCTGGTGGTATATTTGTAGTGTCTTTTGTTTGTATGTTTGCTATGAGAATGGTTAAGTAGAGCTTTTTAAATTGAGGAATGAACAATTACAATTTTAGTGTCCGTTAATTTTTGTATTGTTAACTTGAGATTTGATTGATATGATTACATTGTAAATACTTTTCTAATGTAATCAATGTTATAATCGTATCAATTTTATTATGTATCATAAGCAATTTTCTTAGTTGTGTATTTTGTACATACGTCCGATCATTTTATATGTTTTTATGTCCACGATTTCCACGAAAAACATATTTGTCTTTGCAAATAAATTGTAATTTTTATGGAGGTATTTTATTTAAGATAAATAAACCAATTAAATGTTTATAAACCATTTTATTAGAGGCAGAAACACCAGTGTAATTAACATAACAATTAGTGTATATGAAACTCATTAGCCGACAATATTATGTATGTACACAGTAGAAATTACCAGAGTCGTGTACAGTGTTACAAACGGCAATAAACATTTTATAAAACAATCATTTTTATTCAACTACTTATAAATTTTATGTAAACGCTACGATTGTTCAATGTTCACGTCAGTGAATATATGCAGCACGTTTTGTATGAGGCTCATACAAGCCCTAAATTTTAGTGATACCAAGCTTCTTAAGCTAACTTTGCAAGTAATATTTAATGGTACACAAATTTTTATCGTGTTAGGAGTAAGAAAACGTCATTTGCGGTTGTCAATCATTACATTTTTGTACAATCAATCTCAAAGATCGATCATTTTAATTGATCATATCCAGCTCATAATAAGGTAAACCTATCTATGTTTTACCTAAAGAAGCGATACAAAGGAAAACAATATACAATAGAATAATCAGTCTTCCTGCGAGAACATGGTAGAACTGTGACTTATGCAATAAAAATTGACCAATTTCGGTTTAGGAATGTATGAAGTCAGAAAAAGTACACATCGAAAAAAATTCAAATCATTTTTGAATAAATAGTACCTGCGTAAATATTGTCATAGTTTTTTAAGGATTCGATTTCAACGTTTAAAATTAAACTTACTCGATGAACAACGACGATAACTTAAAATATACTTAACAGTAGGTATTTATCTACTCGTACATAGTGCATGTATCAGTTCCAGCTACATATATCTATGCGTGTACTTTTGGAGATAAATCATAGACCTACTAACAAATTGGGATTAGAAGTGGCGATAACGGAGACGTCACAATAGCGGTATTACTTTTACCACATTCTTCGCTAAATAGTAGAACTGCTATTTCTAAACCCATTATTTTAAGTATTTGAGTAGAGTAGTAGCCTTTGATAACATATACCTATATTTTCTACAACAGTGGACATCACTTATATGAATAAGTGAAGTGAAATATTATAGGTACTTATTAAAGTTTTAGTTACTATTCAAGATTTTATTTAGTAGTTTTGCCAGATGTAAAACATATTAGTTCTTCTTACATTCTCATCTTAGCTCCAAAAGTACACTTTGACCCCATTACATATGCGATAACTTAAAAACTACGTTATTTTATGCAGAGCTAAATAATATTATAAGTATTTATTGTATATTTACAAGTGAAAGCTATCAATTAAGAAAATTGGTTGATCTTGCTGTTTTCGGTCAAAAATTGGAGACTTTAAAATATTGATATAATATAGAAAAAAATTGATACACAATAAGCTGTGTCAGTGATCGCAACTTGAACTTTAGAACAATCATAAACTCCATACTTACTAGAAAAAAATATGTTTCACAAGTACTCAGGGTCGATTTTTCAATCGTCAGATAGCTATTAACTAAGGAATAAAGGAGAAGTTGCAACTTTCATAGAAAATTACCCCACGTCCGACAGCTGAGAAAAATATCTCAAAAAATAGATAAAAATGAGTATTAATAAATTGCATACCTCTGATTGTCATCCTTACTGGTTATCATACATATAAATTGCTCCAAATATTCTTTCAGGCGCAGTATTACTTATCTTAAAAATAACTAACCCCAACGACCATAAAAAAGTAGAATAAAGATGACATAAAGTTTAAATAAATGAACAGTGAAATTCTAAATTCATTCGCAAATGAGTTAATATAGTGTTTAATTGCTTTTTAATCCTATTCTAAAATTAAAATCAGAAGTTAGTATATTACAGGTATTCTGCCCCTGAATTAATATTTAAAGCAATTTTTTAATGTGCTAGCCAGTAAGGATGATCACCGGAAGTATATAATTCTTTATTACACATTTTTAACGATTTTTTGAGATACCTATCTTTGTAGTCGGAAATGGGGCATTTTCGCTACTTCTTCTTTGTCATATTGTCCTTACAAAAGCCGTCAAAACGTCAAAGTTGTTCCTCAAATAAAAGTTTTCTGATGATTGAAAAATTGGCCCGTAGCCTACTTTAGGTAACGTTTGACGTTTCCATAAATAACTAAGTTAAGTTAGGCAGCATTTTAAGTTTTCTTTGACGTTTCGAATAATTTAGTTTTAGCTTATTAGATGCCTTACATAACACGTACTTAAGCAAATCACAGCAATTTAATATACATGAACTGTTTAATGCGCAGTGTTTTTACTTGCAAACAAAAAAGCAAGTATCCCTTCTCCTAATTTGTAACTACCATTCAGTTATCCATTTATTCAGTTATTAAATACATGTTATCTAATTTAAAAGTATAACCTCAGGTTGTTTAAATATTGGGTAAGAGAATTGAACACTTAATTATTTAAAACTTCAATAATAGACAATTATTTTGTTTAAATTAAATATTATCTATCTACATTTACTTTGGAATGTCATGGGGATAGAATGTTGCTAAAAATTAACATTAAAATAACGCTTTAACGATTTGGCTTAATATTTGGCATCAATTGCTAAGGAATTTTTGAAAATCAATTACATAATGTTTTATTTTAATAAAACTACAAAATATAATTCACAACAGAACTTTTGTCAATGATTTCTCACAATTTATTCTGTAATAATAGTACCTAAATTATCCGCAGTTAAACTTACAAAACACAACATTCTCAATATATTGTCGGCTCTCATCCGTAGAACTTAAAGTACCTACCAGCAAAATCACGATGAACCTCTTTATACATATACATCACAAAAAGAAAATATCCCCACGTCAATCAAAAGCTTATTTAATAGAGATGCACAAACATGGCGATGATGACGAGGAAGAGGGTAGCGGTGAGCCTAAACGCGTCGTCCGCGGTTTTGGCGTCAGCGGTATCCAGCCACTCGGAGTTACCCGCGGCATTACGCGTGCGAACGCGGACGTGGTACACCGTGCCGTTTTTTAGAGGTCCGACCGCGAAGAGGGTGTCTGAAAGAGAGAGTTGTTATTAGGAGTGGGTTGTAACAGGTAAAATCACGTATCTGTTACGCCTGTTCCTGTTACACGTAAATAGTAGTTCCAAAAACCTGTTACGAAATAACAGTCTGTTTTATCATACTATGTGGGAACACACTATTGTGTGTTATCTGTTACCACAGATAGCAACGTTTAACCTGTTTACTGTAACAGCACGACTTCTCTTTCTAACTAAGGTGTTAAACCTATGCGAGAAAAGGAAAGAGCTTGTGACGGCTGTAACAGGGTGTCACAGAGTAACAGTAACATGTTTTATCTTATTCTAACTAAGGTATAAGGTCATAAGCATGAATAGAGAAAAGCTTGTGACTGTCACATATGGGATTTTGTTAGCTCGTGGAACAGGAACTGCTTTTTCAGTTTGTTTGTCACAGTTACAGTCTGTTATCATAAGATACCTGTTTTAAATAGCTGTTACGATAAATACGACTCACTCCTAGTTGTTATTAGAATCTTCTTCTAATACAAATTAACCCGAATGGCGACTCCACTATTGAATTTAGTTCCCGAAGAACGTGTGCGAGTGAGAAGAAAATAATAACGAAGCTGCCATATCTAATACCAATCTTTAAGTAAATCTGTTGTATAGTGTTATCAATTTAATTGGTAAATACTGATATTTATAGAGATGTGGAGGTTGGGTTCACTCGTAGTTTGGTTTGGTAACCGGGTTTGTGGGGCACCCGCGATTATAACAATTTTGGACTAAGTTCTCTTCGAGTACGCTTTAATCCCATAAAATATAATTTTAAATCTTTATCGATTTGACACTAATATAAACTTTTGATGCTATAGTCCATGACTCTTACCATCATGACATTTTGAAAGACAAATAATTAGTTTTATAAATGAAAATGAGTTAAAAGAAAACTTACTGTTAGCATCTTCGATATCAACACGGAACTCGGGAGCTCCATCCCAGTCCGCTTGGTAGCCTGTTTTTGCAGGAACGAGTTGGAAAATGTATCCTGAAATGATATCAAATTTAGTTAATTTCTGAGATATAAAAATCGTAAAAATGGTTATTATCAAAAGCAACTGTTGGCCAAAGGAATCCCGTTTTTTTTTTAATTTTCTCTTTTTCACCACTCTTCTGGACAAACGAGAAGATGCAGCAAAAAATGCAAAGCATAAGCTTTTAGAAAACATGTACACCATTTAACGATTACATTACATATACTATTTTGGACAGTTTTTATGCCGTTAGTCGAATATAATAATGGTAATGAAAATATTTACCAAGAACTGTTAAGTTTTTAGGGTTTGGTGAAACTTCATCCCCGGTAGCATAGATGCAAGATGAACATGACACGTTGAAAATCAACTCGGTTACATTAGCCACAGCCAATGCCACCTGTAATAAAAAAAATCAAATAAGTAACACAAGATTAACAGTCACTTTTGAATGACGTATAATTTTTATGAAAAAACATTCCAACAAAAAAAAAAAACTACTCAAAATCCAAAGAAAATCATAAAATAATTGTACCGCCTTACAAGTGCTAACAACTTAACTGCTTTTAACCTTGGATCTTAAGGTGCAGAGATTCCCCGGACGATATTCAACGTTTTGTAACGAAAACATTCAATTCTCTTTCAGGTTGATGGTAAATGTTGTTGGTCTCCCACCAAAGAAAAGATGGATGGATTGTGTGAGAGATGATATAAATGAAAAGTTAGTAAATGAAAGCGGGACGGATAATAGAGAAGAATGGAAGAAGAAAACATTTTGTGCCGACCGAGTAACTTAGGATAAGTGCAGACAGAAGAAGAAGTTCGCAAAGTAGTTTCAGAATTGGCCTTTAGCCCTCTTTCATTGGTAGGGTTGCGGAATTTGTTCGAAAGAATTACCGCGGCCCTGGAACGCAAAGGGCATTAGGAGGAACACGGATGGGTTTTAGTCAGTAAGGGTCTGACACTCCCTTCCGCTCCGCCCAGAGCGGAAGAAGTCACTTGATAACTACCCACCCTTAAAAAAAGCCCTATTTCACATGGTTGACTTTGGCAAACTGTGTCAGTGATCAAAAGTACTTCTTTCCCAATCAATGGTTTAGGTACTCACAAGCTGATTATTTTATTTTTAGTGAAATGAAAAAGTAGTTTTAATATTACAGACACTTACAGAATCCGGGGGGTCAGGCTTGGATCCAGGGTTGACGTGGAAGATGATGGACTCACTGCCCTTGCTGTTACTGGCAGAGCACCTGTATTCACCATAGTAGCTTTCGTCCCGAATCCTTAGGATTAGCACGGAGTTGGTCCCATCCTCGGACGTGATCACCTTCAATTAGAAAAACTAAAATAAGTAACGAGTTCTACTTCTCTCTCGTCGACACGAGGTGTTTGAGAATAGCTCAAGCTGTGGTGATAAGATTTTCCAGTTGTTGAGGTTTACTGCCCAGAAGTATCGTGACTTCTGGAGGATTTTTAATGCATCCCAAGGAATTCATTAATGGCGGTTACTAACACCAAGTAGCTTTGCACCGCTTTTAACGACGCAACTTGGTGTCTTCATAAATCTTCGATTTAATCAAGATCTTCCTTGATTCCGAGATTCAAAACCGTACCGTTGTATAGAAAATTGGGGGACCATATTCAGCGGCGGACGTTTTTGGTTCATATTATTCAGTCTAATAAGAAAATATTATCGTCTGAGTTAAGTTAGTTACAAAACTGTACAGCAGTTATCTTATGTAGACACACAAAAAAAATGATTTTGGGATCAATTTACAAAAAGGAGGCCATCAGCTTTCATCCTGATTTCATCCAAACTATAAATTCTCAACTAGGTACTATTTCTACTCTTATTTCTAGCCCAAAGGGTCTTTCGACGAGTATCATGCGTGGTACTGACTGGCTGATTTAAAAACAAAACCGCCAAGCTTGGAAATCCAGGACAGGATTTGCCCGGCGGGCTATGTAGCAGTAGCAGTAACAGTATTTAAAGGCACATTCTTGGAATTCAGAGAACAACCAGGTAAACATATAACTGCCGTACTAAGGATTTAGAAAAGATCTTTACTCTTCTAAGTATGTTTACCGTATCCGGATCCGTGATTGGGTCATCATCGAAGCCGTTCTGTCTCCTGTACCATCTGTAGGTGGGTGGTGGGTTCGCGATGGCGCTGCAAGTCACGTTCTTGCTGAAAATTTTACAAAAAATAGATATTATGTGAAAAATTTAATAAATGTCTTGGCATTTAGAGTATGTAGTTAAAATGCAAAAATTACTTGCTTTTGCTTTATGTTTCCCTAAACTTCTCCCTCTTTAATTAGAAAGTATATTAGTAGGTATTAATACTTACGTATCATTTAAAATAGCGTACACTTCTTCAGTCTTGTATTTTTGGTTTGTGTAAAACATTTGAGTCTCGCCGTTGTAAAGAATTGGTTTATCTGAAAAGAGAATTGGGCACGTGTAATCGACATTAAAAATTCAAAATTGAAACTCGTCGAGAATCATATATCGCTTGCGTTTAATAGGAAGGTGCTTATGTGGGTAATAAATAAAGATTTACGCTCAACGTGGAGTTTCACATGTGGCTATATCCGGATTCCGCAGAACAAATACAAAAAATAAGCGAAAACATGTTTGTCTGAACAGATATTTATAATCCATGTGGCATTTCAACCCAATCTGCGGAAATGGAATCTGCAACCACAAGCTAAAATCTTTTCCGTTGTGGCTTATCAATTAATTAATCATTTGGATGTACAGCAGTCCATAGTTTCACATCACTGCCATTGTAGCTCTTATTTATGTAGTTTGGACTATCGGACCGTCTAGTGCACACTATTTCAGAACTAAACAGAATTTTCGGTCAAGATTATCAACATTGGCGCACTCTCCATGCCATTCTTGGCGAAGAATAGAACCCCATAGGTGTCGTAAAAAACAACTTAGAGTTTGCGTCAAGAGGATGGGCAGCAGCGTCCTAATAATAACAAGAAGCGATCACAAATCCGTCTGCTAACCGTGGGGATTATGGCAAATTTTCCTTGAGCTTCCGAACAGTCAAGTTCAGCATTAGCCATTTACGGTTCAATATGATAAGGAACCGTAATGGAAGTATAAAGAGCTATGTCTAACAGTGAACTAGAGCATAAATAACTTACGTTGTACAGAAAGATGGACAGTCTTCTCGGTGTAATGGGACAGAGCCTTTTGCCTCACTTTACACACATAAAGGCCCACATCGGCGTGGTTCAGTTTCTTAATTTCTAGAGTGTTGTCTTGCTTGATTGAAAACTTTTTGGGCTCATCTTTATCTGAAATTAAGAAAGATAGGTATAATGAGTTAAACAAAGTACAAATCACTGTTAAACAAATATTATTGACAAAACCTACTTATTACTATCGATATTGAGTAACTACATTTGCGAGAAAGCCGTAGCTCTAGACTATACGATTCGTCTGATAATGGACATACCACGTAAACAATTATGCAATAAGAAAAGTTACATAAATTCACCTAAATAAAACAAGTTGTCTTTGCTTCCAGATATGAATTATTATTTTTGGGAAATAACGTGTTTTAACTTTTAAATGTCTCTGTGTCAAGCCACAGGCCGATCCCGTCTGTGGTTTTAATGTATTGGGATTAGGAAGCAACAAGCGACTTTTGTCCGAATTTGCAGACATATCCTCGATTCTTATGTCAAGATGCAGCAGCGCGTATAACGCGAAATGTTCAGGTAGACGCACCTCTAAAGCTGGATTCCCACGGTGCGTGGTAGCGTGCACCGGCTGTGCGTGGTATCATCCGCAAAATCACGCACCGTGGGAAGCTACATTATGAGGGTGTGATGTTCATACGGCGCACCGTTCCACACGCGTCCGCGTTACCACAGACGAGTCTCTTCCCATGGTGCGTCGGTGCGAGCTCGTGCGAGCGGTGCGCGCTATCACGCACCGTGGGAAGCCGGTATAAGACAGGCACCGGAGATAAATCAGATTTTGATCAACTCTTACGTTAACGGTGAAGGAAAACATAGTGACGGGGGACCTCTACACGGTGTGTGTAATCATGGACTAAGACCTAAACCCTTCTCATTCTGAGAAAAGACCAGTGCCCAGCAGTGGGAAAGTAGCAATTGATAATAATTATTATGCAGTAATGATGTTACTTTATGTTTTATTTTCTAAGTTTACCTATAATTTGCTGTTTGTCCTTATACCAGACGACGACTGGGGGAGGGTAGCCGTTGGCTTCGCAGGACAACTTCACCGACTTGCCCTCCTCGCCCTCCATGGTTACATTCCTGTCAGTGATGTTCACTTTTTCTGGAAATTAAAGTGTGGAAATTAACATTAATAGGAGTAGTAAAAAGAATATGTTTGGTACGTTTGTGTTATTTATATTATTTTTAAATTCTTTGATCAATTTATCATCGATAGTTCAAAAAATCAATTTATTACTGTCTTACATGTATTTTAAATTACGATTTAAAAATTAACAAAATCTTCAAAAACCTTTTTGTTGAATTTCTATGTTTTTATATTAATTGATACATACGATGTTGAGATGAATGTATGGAGTGACAAGAATGGATAAGATAGGTATGAGTATGTCAGAGGAAGTTTGAAAGTAGAGCCAGTGACTGAAAAGATAAGGAGTAATAGGTTAGCGTGATATAGACATGTTATGCGTAGGGAAGAAAGTCATGTTACCAGAAGAGTGTTAAATATGAATGTGCCTGGATAGTAGAGGTAGGCCAAAGAAAAAATGGATGGATTGTGTGAAAGATGTTATGGGTTAGAAAGAAGTTATGGGTTAGAAAGAATTACTGAAGTACTGAGATGACGGCTGATAAAGAAGAATGGAAGAGGAATACATGTTGTGCCAACCCCACCTAGTGGGGGAGGCGTAAGGGCAAGGAGATGATGATGATGATATAAGATAGATTAATATTCATACCTCCGACAATGAATTCCTTAGTTTCGCTAAGATTCCCTGCTTTACAGGTCCAGTTGCCTCCATCGCTGATCTTGATGCGATGGATAATGAGAGGCACCAGGACTCCGTTATCTTCAGTCTTACGCTCCACATACACCCTGCTATTCTTGGTAGATCGCTCCTCGACTAACTTGCCCGAGGGGGAGTACCATTGAATAGGCTGGAAGGAATTTATATTGCAGTTCAAAAAGTAAATTCCGAAAGTTTTGCCTCAAGTATTGTGAAGGTTTTTGAATTAATGTTGCGAGGAAATGTTTTTTTTTTCCTTTTTCAAAGACTACCTAAGCTTTCTTTGATATAAAAAATAACAATTGGTAAAAATCAAAATTAAATATTAAAAAAGAGACCTGAATAAAAATACGGCTTAAGAAAGTAAAAAGTCCGGCTACACGCAGCGAGTTGCATGCATAAACGGTTTGTCCAAACTTTGCACAAACGATATTGTCGGTAATAGCAATAAGACGGTAAAAAGTTTGCGCAAACGAATGCGCAAACTTTTTACCGTCTTAACGTAGGTACACAAGCTAACTTGTGCATATTAGAATTGGCAATTAAGATATCTAAGATAGAGCATGTAGCCGGACTATTATTGTAACTGTCTTTATGTTTTGATGAATATGAATGCATGTGTCATAGCTGTATACCAATGACCTCAGAATACAGGTGATGCATATTTTTCATTCTTCTTTGCGTTTAATTTTATTAAAAAAAGACTTTTTTCTTTCGTTTTTTGTGCATCATAGTTAAATCCGAAATAAAAATAAACTATTTTGTTTCTTTATAATTTTACTAATAATTCTTCAAATAGGTGTAAGTAGTTTTTATTACAATCTAACTATAATTAGATTTACTTTTTTTTTCTATTGCTTTACTTATTTTTATTATACTTATTGAAAAATATTATTTTTTGTAAATCATAGATAAAACCGAAAAAAGGTAGGTAAATAGGCTATGCGTTGTCCATAAAGCCTCACTACACGAGCCCATCCTCCGGATTTGTCGCTGGTGACAAGCCCGCGGACAAATCAGCCGGTGAATGTCAGTGAATGTTATGGTGGGCTCAACATTCACACGCAGATTTGTTCGCGGACTTGTCGCCAGCGACAAATCCGGCGGACGGCCGCGCGTGTGAATGTTGACTTTAACGTTCTCTTCGAACGACGAACTTCACATTTTTCAAATTACTTTGACATCTAAGTTATTGAATAAGTTTGTACTTACCTCTACTAGATTTTGTCCTTTACAAAAGATGCCTTTGGTTTCGCCGACGTTGTAGACTGTCGTTCTGGAAATGATGCGAAGGGTTGGCTCGGGGATCTCATCATCAGGCCGCACTGCAATGTAAAGGAAATGCTTATTAGTAAAATTAGAAAATGCTTAGGAGTTAAATCTATCTGTTATACAACGTTATTTTTAGTGTAAGTATACAAAAACCGAGACACCCCAACAAGATTTTCATCAGAACTGCCTGAATATGTGTTTTTTTTTAATAAATCTCCAAGTTACGCCGTAGTTTTTGTCGCGTTAAGTTCCCTAGTAAAGTGTGAAATGCCTGAGATGTGCCATGCAGGGGTTGTCTAATACACGGAAACTGACCGAGTGGACCATCTCAAGCCTCAAGGTGTCTATTTCCGTCAACTGTTATGGGCCTACTGAAACAAAATAGAAATTTATGAAAAAAAAAGTCGTGTTATGTCAATTGATTCTCCTAGTGATTCTGAACAAACTATGTAGTTTCAGGTTTAGTATATACTAAAACTAAGCTTGTATACAAGATAAAGAATTTTCAAAAAAAATATATGATAATCTGAGATCAGATTTTAATTTATTCGCCTTCTAAGTGTACTCTAATATTATAAATAGTTTGCTCAGTAAATTGCGTTAAGGATAAGTTAGAAGTCTTCATAATAATTATAATGCTATTATGACAAGGTTGTCGCCATGTGCGATGTTGATTCAGCAGTCGTTGTGTCAATAGCAGTTAAAACCAGTGGCTCAATTGCCTCAATTGCCAAGAGCCTCCACCAACATCTAATGAGGCTCTCGTTGAGACCGAAAGCAGTACTTCTAGACGCGGCGCGAATTGGGAAGTTTCTCTCTCTGAGGCCCTCATCACCGGTAACTTGGACCCTATTCCCGATGCCGATGACTTACTATTTTATATAATATTGTTTTTTTTTAGATATGTATTTAAAAATATAATTTAAAAGTATCAACAATGCTATAATTACAGCTCCCACCCTACAGTCGTAGTATGCTGTTGTTATGGCAAAAGCGAAACAGGTCATCTTCTGCGACATAATAACATTTTTTTCTTTATTCTACTCACGGGGAAAGATAGCCTGTTCCAGCCCCGAAACCATACGACGAACACTAATTTATAAAATATAGGACAAAATAAATTGCAAATAATGTTTTATTCCTAATTTCTGCAGGGTTAAACTGAGACCCTGAACGATGACCTCATTCTCGAAACTATGTACAAGTAAACTTGATGTGTCCACAAATTCCGGTCATGCAAAACTTTGTCTTGTCGCCGGACTAAGTTTAACAAGAACGCCTGCTGCCATTAGTCGATTGCTATTAAGTAGCTACAAATACAATATATATTTTTCTGTACATCATATTATTAGCCTGTTGAAGTTTACTGCTTATATATATGGGCCTCCCAATCGTGGTATGTTAGACGGTGTACCTAAAACTGAAACACTGAATTCAGCCCATTATTTTGAATTATAAATAAGTGGACGTTTTGCTTGGATTTTTCCGCCATTTTCGATTTTTCTTTTCATTAATTTAACATTTCCCTGGTGTAAAATAACTTATTATATTAGAACATACAGCATGTAGCAAAAATAAAAATTCGTTAATATTTTCCACGGATTTTCAATTCAAAATTATGTACAGAATTCACCCTGTAAATTTTTGGTAACCTGTCCTTTACACGCAGTTTATTTACCTTTCAAAACAGTAACTGAAATACAATGAAATACAGGCAAAGTAGAAATTTTCAGTAAATTCGGAAAATTCCAAAAAAACCCACTTATTTTGAAATCAAATTAATGGGCTGACTTCATCGTTTCTGTTTTCACCGTCCCTTACACCCTGTATACTACTGGTCTATGCTCCCAATGACCTGTCTATGGGGCATATTGCCTTAATCTCCACGCTTTGGTGGTCGCAGCATATTGTTATTAGCAGACCGTAAGACGCTACTGTCCACCCTGTTGACATAATCCCTAAGGCGGTTTGTGGAGACGCCGAGCTTAGCGCGGAGTGTGATGCGGGACGTAAACATTATGACGATGTATTAGAGCGTATATAGAGACCTGTTTTCCCGCATGTATTGTTTGGTTTGTATTTATATGTAGGGCAGTAAGTAATAAAATATCTTTGCCCCTATGAATTTAGTAACAGAACGCTGAAAGCCTGGTTTCAGACGTTTATTCCCATCTGCCCCCTTCGAGTTTGCCACCGGGGTGGTGGCTGGCACTAACCAGTGGTGTTTACCACCCCGGTGGTCAATGGCACTTATTTAGTGTCATATGCCCCCTTCATAATTATAGTAAGGTGGTCGATTCTAATTACCTACTGGACATTATCAATCAACAAATACCTAACCATCCTGGTAAGTCTTAAAACCGCGGTTTCCTCGTGGTCATACTAGGTTGTCCTACTAGTATGACTACGAGGATACACATGTCCTTGTGGTCACACTATGACTTTTGCACCCCCACTAAAAACATTATAAGAAAACGAAAATATAGAACTAGGAATAAACACCTGAATTGTCGTAATTTTTCTAGAAAAAAAACCAATACTTATTTCACTGTGTGTTAGTTCGTTCCAGATTGGTTTTTTTCTAGAAAAATTACGACAATTCAGGTGTTTATTCCTAGTTCTATATTTTCGTTTTCTTATAATGTTTTTAGTGGGGGTGCAAAAATCATAGTGTGACCACAAGGACATGTGTATCCTCGTAGTCATACTAGTAGGACAACCTAGTATGACCACAAGGACATGTGTATCCTCGTAGTCATACTAGTAGGACAACCTAGTATGACCACGAGGAAACAGCGCTTAAAACGCACTAGCGGCCAGCCGCAATAGGCCGCACATCGATTTTTACATGAAACCGCAGGATCTCAACGCACTGATGTCCGACCAGCCGTCGTGCGCCAGTGCGTTGAGATCCTGCGGTTTCATGTAAAATTCGCTGTGCGGCCTGCCGCAAGCGGCACGCCGTAATGCGACTGGCCGCTAGTGCGTTTTAAGCCTTAGACAGAAAAAATAAAAACCTTTTAATAAATAATTTTCAGTACTAAGATCACAGTATTAATCACAATATAATTAACATTAGAATAATTCCTCTATTGCCACTAGTACCATTAGCAGTTCCATGATGGAACTACTGATGTTTTTTTTTATCATTAGTTCCATTTTAAAAGAATCTGAAAATAATCGAACTAACAGAGCAGCAAAGTTATTTCACGCGTACCAAATAACTTTGCTCGTCTGAAGTGAGGAACAGAGCACTGAAAGCCTGGTTTCAGAGCGGCAAAGTCACGCGTACTGTAACGACAGCTGCCGCAAATGCGGTGGAGTGCGCGGGCGATCCCGCGTCTCCATAAACGAGGCCTTAGTTGCCTTTGACAACACCCACGGGTGGAGAGGGGATGTGGAATAGGTATTTTGGAGTAGGCTAATTCATGTAATTTCACGACGCGCCGATCAAATTGCAGTGACGCTGCAGTTAAGTTTACTTGAGCGTCTGTGTCGGCGATCGCCTATTAAGAGAACACGAAAAGTGTTGTTTTGATCTAAATTAAACACAACTGCACTTCAACTCTCTCTGGGTCTCGTGTAGTGCCGGACTTAAAGAATTGCACTACCCCATCTCTTCCCGTGGGTGTCGTAAAAGGCGACTAAGGGATTCACAGCAGCGTTCTCTGAGTACTTTAACAACCCGCCTGCCAAGCGTGGCGATTATGGCAACCCCCCCTTCTTTTGGGGAAGGCCTATGTCCAGCAGTGGACGTCTTTCGGCTGATTGATGATAATGTCGATGATGACACTTCAACTGAACTTCTTTAGTTAGGTGAAACGGGGCCCTAGACTCACAAAGTACGCGTAAGATCCCATTGTGGGGATGCTCAGCGTGATGCAGGGGGTAAAGCAAACAATTCAAACATTATGACGATATACTAAAGCGTTTATAAAGACGCTTTTTCCTGTGCGTATTTGTTGATTTGTAGTTGTATAATGACAGTTGCGGAAAACGCGGCGGAGTACGCGGGGGATCCTGCGCCTCCATAAACGAGGCTTTAGTCGCCTTTGAGGACACCCATACGAGGAGAGGAGGTGGAATGTTATTTCTTACACGTTACACATTCCCCTACATATTCAAGTTTTTGTACTCATGCCCTCGTTATATAGGTTTATTATCTATTTGTTCGAAGGTAATGTATTAAGTAATTGGTTCGTTGCTAGGGGTGTGGACGCGGGTGGGTGCGTCTGACGGGAGCGATGACCTGGCTTATCTACATACCGTGTAATACCTAGACTATCGCCTAGGTGTGACGTGTTGGATGTGAACTAATGCTGTTGTCATAATGCGTGTTTAATCATACTTATTTTAGATATATTCAAAGTGTTTATCATGGGTTGACCTATAAAATGACTTAACTGTCTGATAGTCAAGGTAATCGTTCTTGAAATAGAAATATACCTACTTTAAAGTATACCAAAACAAGTAAATTTAATTTTAATTACTTTTATATCATTTATATATTCATTTGTAAGGAAATAAACGGACATTTCAACAGTATCTTATTTCTTATCTGCAGAGAAATGCTTTTGAATTTAAAGCGACTGTAATCGCACTAAGCAGTCAGTAGACGACCATTTACTGCAATTACAACCGTAATTTACAATTAAAAGAGTAGGTTTTTGTTTGATAAATGTTGGCAGCAGATGGTCTTTACAGCTCGCCAGTGGGAGAACGGATAAGCTCTTAAAGCGCTCAAACGTAGCTGTAACTATGCACTAACGAATTTAATAGCTGTAGACGATGAAATACTAGATTTTATATATAAAGGCTTAGTACAGATGTTTAGAAAATCATTTCACTATACATTTATGTGTGTGTGTTGAGTTTAGCAAAACACATTTTGAGATGTAATGTTTAAATACACAATTATAAATCAACAAATATCCGCGGTTTGACATTGCTCTCTCAATCACAGCTGCAATGAACATTTTAAGCTTGTTGGGTTTAACATGAATGTAACAAAAATTACCAATTTAAAGCTTAATATTTCGTAAAAAGATCCCAGTATCGATCAGTCTTTCAAAAATATTGGGGGATGTCATAAACAGACATCCTCCAATATTTTTTAAAAACCTACTCAACCCAAAGCGATGGGTTAAGCGAATAAAAACATCACCACTTTACAAGTAGAGGAGCAACGGTAAAAAAAATGTTTTAACAATGTCATCGCATTTCTTTGCTGGCGTCATGTACAGGGTGTAAACGAATTCGTGTAATTCCTTCAAACCGCGTGATCTACTGATGGTGACACAGATTAAACATTTTAAAAACGGGTTTTAAAAAAAAGAATTAAGAAAACAAATTAAAAAAATAACTTGATTTTTAATTTCCGCGTCATCTTACTAGCTTTAAATTAACTGACTGCAAAGAGCGTTATCGCGCTAGTCGTGCCCACCAGATGTGTCGCCGTGCTTGCATTCATATATGCCTGTCATCGAAATGAATATATAAAAAATAGAATTCTTTTTAAGGTGGTTTAGTTACGATCATTTACCAATACTGCAAGAAAAAAAAACAAAGATTTTTATTTTGTATTATTCTAAATACCGGTGTAGATCATGTGGTTTTCAGGAATTACATGAATTCGTTTAGACCCTGTATACAGCGTGGAAGGGACATCGTAACACAAACTTCGTGAAAAGGTTCCTCATAAAGCCTTAAATTAATTTACGTAAGTCATTAATATCACAAATGATAGGTTACAGATGTTGTCATTTTTAAGCGCGCAATGTACTGCGAATGCAAACAACGAGTCACAATCACAACCGCAAGCCATTACTCCGCTAACGCGGTAACGGTGCGCGGCGCGGGGCGGCGGCCGTACAGTAAGTACAGTGCCTACACGCATACGCACGCACACATCACAAGTCTGAGTTCGGCACGGAGTCGCGTTGCCGCACAACGCTTTTGTAAACGTGAAAAGTAGCATGCATACCTACGTTTACACTACTGATAAAGAAATCACCTAACAAACACATTGATAAACCGAACTTGAAATTTAGTTCAATTGACTGATTGCTTACAACAAAAAACAAAACATTGCTCGTTCGCTCATAAAATAACATAAGTAGGTACCTACCTAATGATTCCGATGAGGTACCTACCTACCTACATGGCAATTAGTTGCAAACAAATTAACACTCACCTTAATCTCTCTTATTAGGAGTGAGGGACTCCTAATAAGATAGGGTTCAAAGTGGCCGCCACCAACTTGCTCACAAATCCTAGCGCGGCGCAGAGTTTCAGCGTGGAAACGGGGCAATAAGGTGGGGTCTCGGACATACTCCGCACGGAGCGTCGCAAGCGACTCGCATTTCTGCTGCCGTATTGCACTCCGTAACAAAGTCCCTATCTTGACCCCACAGACAAAAATCTAGTGAGGTCAAGTCTGGTGATCGCGCTGGCCAGGGTTGTGGATCGAACCTCCCAATCTACTGGTCACCAAAAGTCGCTGTAAGGTGTAAGGCTGTCGCACTGGAAGAGTCACGTGTGGGGGAGCGCCATCGTGTTGGTACCACGCATCCCGGAAGTGGGCCACCGGCATCTCTCTAGTTACGGGCACTAAACGTATGGTTACGACTGTTACGTATCCGAGGCATTTTCGTTCAAAACACACACAGTACAACACAGACAAAAAGCAACTCTACTGATAATAACTAATACGCTCAAATCCAAAATCACGAAAAACAACACAACCGTTTACAATGAACGCAAATCGGAAACTAAACTGATCAAAAATCGGCGAAATTCAAAATTTTACTTCCTTTACAATTTCGCCGACAAGCCGTCATAGACTCGTAGGCACCTAGATCATGCACAGATCAATAAAATGATAGACTGTGCCAACGCATTAAGTTGTACTGACAAAATAAATTGCGAAAATGGATAGGGTTAAAATTTACTAAAGATCAGATTACATCGGTTAAACAAAGGTGTTAATGCAAAAACAAATGTTTATAACAAAAATTGCCTAAAAAAAAGGTTAATTACTAAAAAAACTTATTTTTTTACATTCAATTTATTAAAATTGATAACAGTATTGGACATACTATCAGAGATCATTAATAATCCCAGATAAAAAGTCTAAATAAAAGTAGTCAATCTGATATTAATTTACGTAATAACGCATCTGTTAGATTCATAGGCACTGGCCGCTATAGCTTTGTCGATACCGCGCGTCGGCGCAGCGGCATGTCGGCTTCTTTGAGTGAGCGCGCGTTCAGTGACTAGTGCCTACACTGCCTACTTTGTTGCACTCACTTACTTTGTTGCGATAACCTCGGTTCGTGAACTTTACCAAAACAGCTGATCGGGAGCACTTTTTAAGTTTGATTTTCATTGCTGTTTTACGTGAAAATTGTGAAATAATTGTTTTTTTCTTTTTTATCGCATTGGGATGGAAAACAATAATGATTTTATACACTATAAATTAAAAAAAACTGCAAAAAAAATCGTAAAAATTAAGAAAAAAGCGACGAAAAATTCCAACGCTGGGGGGTTCAGAATCATGTACTGGATCCATGGTACACGTATACGTTACGATGTCCCTTCCACCCGGTATGTATAGCCATGCCAAACTTCAGCATTATAGCACTAAGTGTGGCGCCACACCATGCCGAAATTACGCGACCGAACTTCGGCGTCTATGTTTTTCATATAGGTAAAACGCGACGTAATTTCAGCCTGGTGTGTCGCGGGTAATTTAAAAAGCATTGCAGACGTAATCATGCCGAACTTCGGTCGCGTATCTTCGACATAGTGTGTTTAGACACTAATAGTCTGCAAGTAAAACGTCTGTGACATACAGACGGACATGGCGAAACTATAAGACCGGCTGAACATTATCAGAAATTTCTGTCAGAAAATTTCTGAAGCGTACGCGAAGACCCTCTGCGTATGCATCTTGTACTAGAGCCAGCATATTGCCGGATCCGGCAAATTCTGACAGTGTGCGGGATCTAAAGTTCGTTTTTTAATCTCGCAGACTGAATTGACAGGCACGAAATGTCAAATATGAAAATAATGTTCTCAAATTTTACAAGTTTGACATTTGTACCTGTCAATTTAGTCTCCGAGATTAAAAACAGACTTTAGTACAAAATGAATGATAAGAGCCCCGCGTAAAAAAAAAATCTAAGGCTTACGTTTGCAGAGAGCGTAAGCCTCTTTCTTCTAGTCTGAGCCATACCGTACCGACATAACACAAAGATCACAATAAAATCCAAAGATTTACAACCAATTTAACATTGAGAACAATATAGCAAGTATGCAATAATTAAAATGTGTAAATTAATGCATACATTAATCCCACGTCAAGCATACATTAACGACACCGCGAGACGTTAAAATATTATATTTCCTTGATGGAAGATATACCCCCACATACTATATAGGGAGCGTGACAGCCCATACCCATATAGATTGGATGTGTGTCAACCATGATTAGTTATGGTTAATTACCTTTCCTTTTACCGCCATCCAATCAATATAGAAGAGGATAATTTTGTGAATGCGAAGAACATTTCTTTATGAACGAGCATCTTACTAAAGTAAGTGTGGAAATATCAATTAAGTAATACGAATGCCGCTTAATTTGCTTCTGACAGTGTCACCCTCAAAATAATTAATGAATACAATTCTTCCTCTCCAATTCGGAGGAAGTCTTTCAATAAACCGATCCTAACAGAAGGAATTGGAAATAAATCTTGGGTAGTTAATGGGAAAGCGTGTAGGCTCTGCCATTCACGATTACATTGGGAATATTAATCTCATAGGCTTTTTAGTATTATATTATTTTATATAGCAATGAGATGCCATGAATCAAATAATTATGCACTATGGTGGAAGCAAACAGTTTTTTATATTAAGTAAGAGGAATTCTGAAAGTTGCGCAGGTGACAGTTTTTTTGTGGAAACCGGTTGTCATGGTATTGTCACGAGGAACATGTTGTGAAGAAAGTTTTGAGTATGATGTGGATGGTTATGAGAGTTAAGAAAGACCAAAGAAACGATGGATGGATACTAGCGATGTATGGAAGAAAAAGAAATGCTGCGCTGATCCCAAATAAGTAGGGATAAAGGCTTGAGGATGGTGACGATGACCTAATATTGTATTGTATTTACTTTCTAAAACGACACGTGTAATATTAGATATAAGCATATAATAAAATTGAGTCTTATAAAATGTATCCTCGCCATCCTAACCTACGGTGCTCAGACCTGGTTGCTCACCGAGTTGCAAAAGTCCCGCCCTGGAGTTTGTGAAAGAGCAATGGAGCGCAGTATTCTATGCGTCAAAAGAACAGACAGAATTCGGAACAGCACACTGCGCTCCCAAACGGGGATAATAGACGTAGGCAAAAATGCTGCCAGGCTCCAATGGGATTGGGCGGGTCACGTCAGCCGCATGCATAATGACCGCTGGGCAAGAGTCTCCACACAATGGGTGCCTGAAGGGGGACGGCGCCGCAGCGGTCGGCCCAGAAAGAGGTGACTAGATAACCTAGACGCGTACCACGAGGGCTGGTTTGAGTTAGCGCAGGAAAAGAGTACATGGAAGGACTTGGGGGAAGCTTTTGCCCAGCGGTGGGAAAGAATAGGTTAAAAAAAAATTACACTTTAAATAAAAACAAAAAAAAAACAAAAACGCGGGCAGCACGAAATCAATCACCAACCGCAATTTTAAAGTCCGACATGGCTCTAAATGAACGTAGATGGCGGTGGTCCTTATGAAGGAAGATATCAAAAACCTGTTAATCCAGTTCATTTCATGTTATGTCTCTATTTCGCCACGTTCATTAAGATCCATGTCAGTCTGCAAATGATATAATTATAAGCTTACGTCTACAGAGAACTGTACGTAATTAAATGTCAATTGCAGTAACTGCTTTGATTTCTCATTTAATTAATAGGATTATTATTAACTAATATTAATTATCATTGCGACTTAGATACAAACCTGTTAATTGCGACACAAAACTGGTTTAGGCTGGGGTTCACTAACATTAATGCTATTGTTAATCAACCGTTTACCTGAAATTCTTGTAAATTTTTCGAGTACACGATTGTTTAATCAGAGAATTAACGTTGGTCAATAGCAGTCTTACGGCCAGTTTCTTCATCAAAAGTAACAGCTAAAGTAACGGTAGAATTTAATTCTTACAGACTGTAATTTTGATGAAGAAACTAGTTAGAAGCGTAATCGTTAGATCTATTTTAAGCACATCAATATCATTCCGCTAAAAATTAAATTTTACGCAGCCCTGTGTCACTCTACGGTTTAGGCACAGTCATGGTAATGTTATACTAATTACCGTGGCACAGTGTACCTACTTACTACATACAGCTGGTCAACGCCCATACATTTGACAGGTCCTAAGAAATGTCAAAATTATGTAGGGGCGGAGGTTATGTCCCAAGTATGCAGTATGGCTACTCGGGACATAACCGCCGCCCCTTCACCCCGCAGCCCCCCGCACGATTGCTCTGCGACAATGTTCTACGTTGACCGACTGTAAGGAGTAAGATATAAGTAGGTAGAGTGTGGTTTAGGTATGAAGACTACCACTGCAACTCCGGAGTGAAACATAAAAGATAACCGAACCGAATGTTAGCGATTGGCTGAACCGAAATTTAATACGAGCGTGAACATACGGTGAAATGGGAACTCTCTCGCCTAACAGTAAAGGTCAATTTCGTAATTGCGGAGCACATTTTTCTAGGTGTTAGCATTAGTTAGGGAAATAGGGAGTAAAGTTTTTGTACATAGTACTATTTATTACTAGCTGTTTTCCGCGGTTTCACTCGCATCCTAGAGTAATTGTTTTATGTACCCAGATAAAAAGTATCCTATGACCCAATCCAGGTCATGGTCTACCTGTGTGTCAAATTTCAACCAAGTCCGTTCAGCCATTAAGGCGTAATTGATTAACAAACATAGAAACATCCAAACTTTCACATTTATAATATTAGTAAAAAATTAAATAGGCTTTTATACAGTTTCGTCTTTTCACCAGCTTATCATCATCATCATCATGATAAGCCGAAAGACGTCCACGGCTGGACACAGGCCTCCTCCAAGCATCGCAACATCGACCGGTCCTGTGCTTCTCTCATCCAGTGGATTCCTTCTATCACCAGCTTATACGATTATCATAATAAATCACCCCGTAAAAGTCTACAGCTGAACGAGGGCTTTCCAATGACAGCTTCAATCATATATGGGTCAAATGGTAATTTTCATAATCGCCACACTTTGCAGACAGATAGGTGATAGCAATTGTTTTAAATATTAGGTAGGAGGAAGCTTTAGAGCCCAAATACACGTCCGATACTTGCTTCTGATAGTCGGTTCCGATAGTCTGGTCAGACTATCTGAAGGCCTCCGCGTCATACATTTGTTTGAACATGAATTACACGTACGATCAGACTATTGGATCGGATGTCAGAATCGTAAGCATCGTCCGGGCGTGTCGTCGTCGTCCAGAAAAAATCCGACACAAGAATCGTACGTGTATTTCATGAATCCGATCAGATAGTCGGATCCGGCTACCGGAAGCAACTATCGCACGTGTATTTTGACCCTTAATGTATATCATATTTGTTTTTCCCAGAAAGCTAGCTTTTCCTAAAACCGAAAAACACTGAAAGAAAGTACTAAAAAAACAAAAACAAAAAAACTAGCGTCCATAACAGATGAAAATAAGAAAATGGAAAGCGTTTCCCCAATAAGTAAGCAAGAAATAAATCATTTTGACACTTATTACTAAGATGAGTAACGAGCAACAATAACTTTCAGGTTTTTTTAAAAATATAACACGAAAATAATTAGAGGCTGAGAAAAGCCATTGCTTCTTAATGATCAGTATTGTTTTGATTAATGTTACGTTTGTTTATTATGAGCACTGAGCACTGAAAAAGAGCGTAATCATTTATATAAGAAACTTGTTTTCGCTAAAAAGTTTTTGCCAAAAATGTTTTTAAACAGTTTCGAGCCATGGTACTGTAAAACACAGATGCTGAAGTTATTTATTCTTTATTCCGTTTTCTTTATATTTACTCGTTACTTAGATGTAGATAATTTCCTGCCAGGGTTGTGGAATATGTTCGAAAGAGTTACCGCGGCCTTGGAACGCAAAGGGCATTAGGGGGAACACGGATGGGTTTTAGTCAGTAAGAGTCTGACACTCCCTTCCGCCCCGCCCAGAGCGGAAGAAGTCATTTGAAGAAGTAAAAATATGAAAAAAAAAAACTTTTACTCAAAAAATACTCGGAACACGTTAAGCCGTTGGTCTCGGTGTCATACGAATACTTATGACAATCGTTACAGGTAGTCAGAAGCCCGAAAGTCTGACAACCGGACTAACTTTGGCAACATCGGCCCAGTAACTGGGGTGCGGAGGTCTGATGGCAATCGCTCCGTATAATTTACTGGTATTTAACTGCATCTGGGGGTCTACTCCCTAAGCACGAAGTCCGTGGTTTCGGCCTTAGTTACGAGCGTTTCCTACTCCCTATCACCTACGGACATACAATTATTTCGGGGCTCGAACTAAGAATGAATGACAACACGATTTGACAGTTGTCCCTACTACCGATGTGTTTCTGCCCGTCCGATAAGTTGAACTTGGCACTTGTTTTGTTCACTTTTACATTTCGGGCTACTTTCGGACTGGCGACTAACTTCGTTGACGTACTTAGGGAGTAGGCCCCCTGGTTAGACTGGAGGCTGACCCCAACATAGTTGGGAAAAGGCTAGGCACTAACAAATTAAAACTTTCCCTTCATTACCCCTTCACTAAAACTCAAAACTTACATATTTTCCCTGTCACCGTTCAACGCTTAATCGAGATAAGTAGGTAAGTCAGAGGTTGTCAACAAAAGTTTAATGTTCGTAGGAAAACATTAAGGAGACGAGAAGTGGTCAAAGTTGGACGCAGGCGTGGCATAAAGTCCACAACTTCATCTTAATGCCGTGTGGCGTCCATTAGCAAGTTACATGGACGGTACGGCACCATGCCGAAATAGTGAAGGAATGGAATCTTTGCATTACGAAAGTTCTGGATATGTGACATTATTACTGGTACGTCTCATTCGCAAAAGTGGAGAGCCTGATGTGTATGTAGATGAAAAGAATCGTAGCTGTCGGGCAAGTTATTTTTATTAACAGTTTTTGAAAGCGAATCTATTTTATTCATTTTTTAGATTGTAAGAAGTGCCTTTGTACGCTATGATTTTTATTAATTTATGTTGGTAGGTGTTGTGTGTGTACATCTCTAGATAGTACCTATAAAACAAAGTCGCTTCCCGCCGTCTGTACGCTCAGATCTTTTAAACTACGCAACGGATTTTGATGCGGTTTTCATCAATAGACAGAATAATTCAAGAGGAAGGTTTATATGTATAATACATGCATACGCGATAAACGACAAACACGCAAAGCCGTGAGCGACCCCTAGTAGTTATTAAATAAATAAATACATTGCCAAAGTTATTTTATTCTTTTGGACTGCTGTATGTTGTCCTACGGGACTGTTTCTACGTAACCGGGCAGTTATTGAGGAGATCTGAAGGGTCTCCAGACAATGGGGGGGAAGTAAAATATTTAACCTAACTACACTAACATTATGAATACCTGCAACAACAGCACTAAGGGCGACCCCTGGTGGGACTCGAACCTCGGTTTAGGGCGTTGCTGGCGAGGACTTGGGGAGGAAAGACGGCTTGATGAGAGCTGAATTATCGGTGTGATCATTGTCAAAGTGTAGCAAATGGCAGCTTTGTTTTACAAAGATGAAAGTATTACATAATCAGCCCATTATTGTCCCAGTGCTGGGCATGGGCCTTAGTCCATCACGCTGGCCTGGTGCGAGTTGGCGGACATCACACGCCATTGAGAACGTTATGGAGCTTTCTCAGGTGTGCAGGTTTCCTCAAGATGTTTTCCTTCACCGTTAACGCAAGCGATAATTAAATTCAGATCCACACATGAATTCGAAAAGTCAGAGGTGCGGGCTGGACTCGGAGTCGGACCCTCCTTCATGTAACGCGTCATTCTACGTAAGCGATCTACAAGCGACGCGAAGCGGCGCGGCGCGACGCGGAAACAACAAACAGTCGATACCTATTGAAGTGGCCTACGTGACCAAACGCACGTGGAGTGCGGTGCGGCGCGGCGCGGCGCGAAGCGAATGCTGTCAGTTGGCTTGACATTTTTACGCGAATTGGATGCGGTGCCGTACAGTGCTACTGAATTACGGCGGCGCGCGGCGAGCGGTCCGCGAGCTCATAGGACAAATTCGCCGCTTCGCACCGCATCGCGTGTCACCGCATTGCATCGCTTCGCAATTCGCGTCGCTTAAACTGCCTACCTACGTAAGACGTCGCGTTAGGCAATGGGGCATTTACACGGGACGATTTTAACCGTGTGGCAGGTCACCAGTCGCGTCGCTTGTCACTTGCGGCCTAGTCGAATTGTCATTTACACGGTCGATTTTCGCCGTGCAGCCTAGCCGTGCGGCAAAATTCGACCCGTGTAAATGCCCCATAACCGTTCAACCGCTAAGCTATCACTGCTTTATTACAAGGTTCAATTAAGTAATTATATAAAACTAAATGGGTACAACTTTTAATTCTATTAAAGCCAACGTAACATAATCGATATAAAATATTTATTTGATTATAAATCCCTTTGAACATAAATCCAAAAAGGAGGAAATAATTGAAGGAGTTCCTGAAATGTTTACACATGATCTCATTCTCTTTAATAACGTTCACATACGCGTCCTTATAAAAATAAAAGAAAACGAATTTATTTTGTATTCAGCCGTTGTAAATTGGGCTCCATGAAGAATGTTAAACGCCCGACAACGCACTGAAATTTGTTTCAACTCGTTTCGGGGGAACAAAGTAAACAAATGACTGTGGTTCTTTTAACGAAATTGGTAAAATCCGCTGTTATTTTATATGTACATAGCTCTGTTATTTAGTATGTTTGTTTAGCAATTTTTGTTGAGAAGATCGTTGGGAGAACAATTAGAAAATATTCTTGTGTTTGGAATTTAATACCTACATACAAGGATAGTCGGAAAGATGCACTAATCCAAAAGGGTGTTAAAGTATCCATAATAATGAATAACTATTGATCTACAATTTTCCCCAAAAGTCAATAGTTTAAGAGAAATAGCTGTTCAAAGATTTCATAAAAAATATGCTCAAACCTGTCTTCAGCTATGATCTGCTGTGTTTGTATTTTAGTCATATTTGGGATCATGGATTAGATGTTCTATTTTCTGAATTCGTAACTAAAGGATAGATATTTTTTGAAAAAAACGAAAATAAGTAAAATTTTAACACTTTCTTTAAAATAGTCGTGAGTGATACTTAAGTGGACGGCGCGGCGGTTTAGTACCCTCTTTTTAACTAGCTTTGTAGATAAAGATCCTCTTAAGTAAAGGCAAAGTAGATAAAGATCATGGTAATATACCATGACCTAATATTATGTTCATTATGTTTTATCGGCACAGGTGAATGTAAATTAACGAATAGATGCTACCCTAAAAAAAAAGAAACCTCATGTATTTTAGCAAAATAAATCCTATTAAGACGCCTATGAAGTTAAAATGTACATTACCTAGTTACTATGATAAGAAGAACAATGAAATATAATCAATTTTTGCGGTCTAAGAATTCATGGACAATGTAAAAACATTTGTCCAAGAGCCAATTATGCAAATGTCTGCAGAATTTCCGTATGGATAGATGTAAAATATTTCTAAGTAGGTACAGTAGGTATAATAGGATTTTGTTAAAGGAAATTGTCGAAGATAAGAATACGATAAGCAGAAGCGGTACTAGGCAAGACATGTCTATCGAATGTCGAATGAACACTGGTCAGAAATAACGACTGCATTGATGCAACAAAATAAAAATCGATATTGGAGATGATGGCACAGACCGAGACGGCGAGAAGAATCAAACTCTAAAGTATTGGTCTTTCTAAGTATGATAATAAAAAATAAGAGATTTTGAAAAAGGACTTTGTCTAGCGTGTGACATTATTGATTAACATAATAAAAAAAATGTATCTGCTCTATAATAAAACAAAAAAGCATTAATACCTTTCGCGAGGCCTAAACTGAGCTTTGGATTTGTGTGAGAATGAATACAGATGCGTCCTTTGCTTAGTTTAAACTGATTTACACTGCTTTTTGGCAATCGATTCTATGTGCACTCACACAAATTCAAAGCTCAGCTTACGCCTCGCCAATTGTACTATAAATTACGTAGCATAAAATCACGCCTGTATTCCACACGGAAAAACCCAATAACACTATCCGACCGGGGGATCGAACCCAAGACCTCACACTCAACAGTCCACTGGACTAACGAGTCAGACTATCCTATTTATTTATTTACGCCAAACATACAAAATGTATTCTTACAGGCTAAACCCGACGCGATATTGTAGCACACAGAAAAATACAAATTATATTAAATACGTATAAAAATATAAATTTTTACAAAAAATAAAATACCAACTTCTTATTAAATATTCTTATAAGTAAGTACTACTTATACCTATTTTATAATAAATACTTAATACCACATTAAATTTCATGCTGGCACTTCACATCGCTATTCGTGTTCGCGTATTTGTCTTATTCGCCCAAATACGACTAATAATAATAATAGCGATGTGAAGTGCCAGCATCAGGGTATAAACAAATTCGTGTAATTCCTTAAAACCATATAATCTATTACAGGTATTGATCAACCCTGCACGGTATTTTGCTTGATTGAAAATAAAATAAGCGAAAACAAGTTTTATGTGATAGAACAATTTAGTGCTATTCATAAATGAATGGAAGTCCGACGAGACAGCTGGCGGGCACGACTAGCGCAGTATAGCTTCGCGCAGTCAGTTAATTCGAGGAGCTAACATGTCTTAATTTTGTTTTTTTTTTTTTTCTGTATCCTTTATTTCTCACGCAGGGTCAATCTGTGTCACCAGCCGACCATGAGCTTAAAAGGAATGACATGAATTTGGATACAGCCAGTATGGAGTGTCATGGAGTCATGAAGTCATGGAGTTTCTTGCCGGCTCTTCTCCATAGAACCTACCTTTTGGAACCGTGCTTTGAGTCGAGTTTTGACGTTTTAAAAGTGCCTGTAATCTGGTCTATTTGAAATAAAAAACTTTGACTTTGACTTTGAATATCTTACTATTATCGTGTGTGAATACATTTATGAAGTCAAAGAGTTTTTAACACAGTATTTACTTCACAGAACTCATTTGGAACCTCAATTTATTCGAGTGCCGTAACTCATAATCGAGGTAGGTACCTTAACGGTGAAGGACCTTTCAATATGAAGAGTGCAATGAAACTTCAAAAATTGATATTCGGTCGGTCTCCATCATTCGGGTATACAGAACGGCTTACCGACCGTATTAAGTTTCGTGTCAGGTAAATGAATGTATGTAGATAACTTTTTATATGTCTTGTGACTTGAGATTTTTCCTTAATACCTACCATACGTTTATTAACCATATTTTTATTAATGACTAGTTGTGCCCGCGACTTTGTACTATGTACTCTATGGACGCGAATGTATAATGTACTCTATTTTTTAAATCTCATCACATTTAAATCCAATAAGGTCATCTGCTCATCACCCACGTTCAATAGCGTGATAATTTGTAACCTGACCCTCTTTTTTTTTGCCAAATTTCAACTAAATTTGTTCAGTAGCATTAGCTTGTAGCTCAAACTTACAAACAGACAAACAGGCAGAAATTCTAAAAACTTCTGTTTCGGCATCAGTATCGTTTCTAGTACACGTAGCAATAATTTTATTTCAATAATATCCAATATTCAGTTTTTGCTTCGTTCCAATTTTGTTGTGTATAGACACTGTTATTTGACTTTGTTGATAAGGCAAGTAAAAATCATGTAGGTACTCAGCTAATAAACCAGTAATTTAGCTTATTAAAACAAGGACTAGACGTCTGTGTATTTCTATTGGTTGCTTTATATTATGTATCTCATCAAAAACATTCACGTAAATAAAGCAACTCGCGATTCCTTTGCCATAATAAGTTCTGAGATCTAATGTAGAGCCAATTCTGGCATTTAAATTATACCTATATAGTACATTGTTACCCTAGGGGTGAAAGTAACTTATTTAGCACCGAGACGGGGTTTCGCAAATAGTTCGAGGGACTAAATAAGTCTTTAACCTGAGGTAAACACTGTGCTTTTCATAACGAATACAAGGAAAGTAAAAATAAAAACATGAATTAGCCAATGAAAAAATGAGTGATCGGATAGCCGCTTTCCCGCCTATTTTGTATTTTTTTTTCTGTGGCCGGCCTTCTTTTCAGCCATTATTTTTCATTTTTATCATTGAAAAAATGGTAAATATTTTGTCCAAATCTATGTTATTTTAAAGAAATAGTTGAAACTAAATTATATTATAGTCATTTAAAAAAATATATTCTTTAATTAATACTTAACTTTATTATTACAATTTTACATCACGCTGTAAATGAGTGGCTGTATAGAAAGTAGGAACATAGTTCAATAGAAATATGAAAATAGAACTAGTTTTTTTTTTAAATAATTTGACAGCTGTCAGTTGAAAACGATTCTCCCTAGGGCTGAAAAGTATTACTTTCAACCCGCTCCTCAGGCAACTTCAGACCTACTTTCCGAGTATGAGTAATGAAAAATATATTTTCAGACGTGGCAAGCACGCCAGCACATGGATACACTAAACTTCTTGTTCATCGTGGTACAGATTTGTTGAAACATCTTTATAAATGAAATGCCAGACATCAGAACTTTTTACGGTTAAAGAGGCGCGAGACTTTTTTTACATGAATTTTTTGATGGCCGGCCTACTCGAAGTTGGCAGAGGCACTTCCGTGCCCCCTGATAATTTCGTCTGTCTCTTTTTGTAATACGAGGGCGGTTCAAAAAGTACCTGTGTTAGGAATGAAGATCAATTTTTTTTCAAAATCTTTTTTTTTATTTCTCTTCGTAGTCTCCTTTTAGAGATATAAACTTCTCCCAATGGCCCTGCCATATTTTTAACCCATCATAAAAATAGGATTTGTTAAACGCTCAAAAATATGCCTCTGTCTCGACGATGACCTCCTCATTTCAGCTATTTCTTTTCCCCGTGAGCCATTTCTTTAGGTTTGTGAACAAGTAGAAATAGCAGAGAGCCAGGTCGGGCGAATACAAGGGATGCGGTAGCAATTCATAACACAATTTATTCAGTTTGGCGGCGACAGCTTCAGATGAATGTGCTTGTTGCGTTGTCGTGGTGAAACAACTCTTTCTTCTTCACCAAAGGGTTGTGTCTCCTTTAATTTCATGTCAAAGCGGTCTAATAACTTACTGAAGTATTGTCTAGTGATCGTTTTTCCTGTTTCTTCGAAGTCCATGGAGTATGACGCCCTTCGCATCCCAAAGAATCGTCGCCATAACTTTTTCGGCCGATGGAACCGTCTTCGCTTTCTTTGGAGCAAATTCTTGGGGAGTTACCCATTATTTTGATTGTTACTTGGTGTCCGGCATATAATGGTGAATCCAGGTCTCATCAGGTGACAACACTCCGCAAAAAATTACTTCGGATCTCGCTTAAATTGGTCCATACACAGTTTCGAAGTTGAGAGCCGCGCCCGCTTGTTGTCCACCGTGAGCAATCGCGGCACGCATCGGGGTGATAACTTTTTCTTCGCTAACTTATAAGGTAAAATATTAATTAACGTTCCCGTCGAAACACCTACAATCTTCGCTACTGCGCAGCCTTTCGTTCGTCTATCAGTGAGAATCATGTCGTGGAATTTTTCAATGATTTCCTCAGTAACCACATCTGTCGGGCATCCTAGGCGCTCCTCATCAAAAACGAATGTAAGACCACGTTTAAATTCATTAAACCAATATTTGACTGTAGTCATAGATGGCGAAGGATCCCCATAAACAGCATCCAACTTCGGTTTTATCTCCTCACATGTTTTTCTATCCAAAACTAGAAAGCGAATCACTAAACGATACAGCACTTTTTCCATCTTACCGAAAACTACGTTACACGTCTTACTGAAATTGCTGTAAAATCAAAACTCATCTATGAATCAGCATCAAAATTATTTTGGGGGCTTTTTATAAATGACAGCACACGATGGTAACACCAACTTGCCTTATCAACGTAAACTGTCTTCAAACACGGGTACTTATTGAACCGCCCAGGTAAGCTTATTATGTAGCCAGTAGCTAGGCAAGTTAGTCTCCAGTAATCAACAAAACACTAAGCTTAATTGACGGACCAATCAATGTAATTGTTAAAGACCCTTTGAAACTATAACGAGTTAATAATAGACTAAAATACTAAACTAAGCTACAATTCAAATGAAACTCGGAAGTTCCCATAAACCGACGAATCATCTTCATTACGAGATCTGTTTATTTTGAATATTGAAGCAGGTCTGATGTAATTACGCCAACGCCAACGCTCAAGGTGTGAAGTAATACCTGTCAAGATGATTTATTAACGCCGTCTTATTGGGCGCTTCAGCTCGGCAACTGAGTTACAGCGTATTCGGAAACAGTAGGATAATACCCCGAAATACGTTGGCATGTGTACGGATTTTTCAATAATTCTCAATCTTGATTTCTGGGTCGAATCTTGTGTGATATAACCTGCGTAACATGCATGCTTGCTGGTGGAAATGTACGACTAACTTTTATATATTGATTGGCTTTCTCATGTGTGCTGTGACGCACTAGTGGGAGTATATTATGAATGCTGTGACGTAGAGTGGTAATACATTACTTATGATTGATGTTCTAGGAGGCAGTAGTTGCATGAAGCGATGTCTGTGTAGAGTGAAAATCGAAGATAGTAAAATTGTTGTATTACAATGATAACGAAGTAGTATGAATTACATTCCTATTCTAGAATAAGGGTCAATTCATACTAGCGCAGAGTCGAAGCGCATCGAAGCGTCAAATTATTCACAATTAAAGCGAAGTTACACGAATGCGCGCGTATTCGAGTGAATTCGTTGCGCGCATTTGCAGGCTTTTTTATACTGCTCCAGTGATAAACTCCGACACAGGTCACTTTTATTTATTTATACTTCTAAACACTATGGTGGTACATAAGGCGAACTTAATGCCATACGGCATTCTCTACCAGTCAAACATTGGGTTAAAAAGAAAAGCATCGAAATAGGTACAACAAAAAATAAATAAAAATGAGTTTCGAACTGAATATAGTACGAATTCATAAGATAAATAAACCTAAGTTAAATAAAATAGGTACATAAATATAAATAAAATATAGAGACATTATAAATATCAAATACAAAACAATTTTCGATTTTGACTGACGAGTGACGATGCGTTGGTTTGCGTAAAAGGCGCGCGAATTCCGTCGAATGCGCGCGAATTCGCGCGTCTTCTTTTTATCTCAGAAGAAATAATGATCTGCATTACGTTGTGGAGATGAGGGTGAATTTGCTGTTAAGTTTCAAATTAAGGCTTCGATGCGGTTCGACTCTGCGCTAGTAGTATAAATTGACCCTAAGAATAAAATTACCATAGAATTTTTCGATGAAAGAAAAAATAAATAAAATTTTAAAAAAGTAACGGTCGCCGAAAGTCACTTCTCTGAGCGTAAATTTTTAAGCTAATTTAGTCTAAATTGGTTGTGGTACTGAAACAAATTTAAATGCAACCGTACAGGAATACACCCAGTGAATTAGGTCCTATTAGCCAATTAGTCATCATGAAATATTCCGTATGATTACTACAGCTCAGCTGAATGTGGTGCACATCGTACGCTTACATACGACCCTATTAGGGGAAATTCAAAAGCAACGTAATTTTATCCACGAGAGACGCGAAGGACATGTTGGTACATACAAGATGACATTTTAAAAATGATATAATTTCAAAGGCAACGTTCTCGTTATTTTTTTGGCTAGAGACCTTTCTAGCCTCGCTAAAAACTAGCCGACTACGGAGAAACGGTACGCAAAGCAAAAAAAAAAAAAAACAGGACTTGTAGATGGTCTACAAGTTCTGTTTTTTTTTTATCTTTTTAGGGTTCCGTACCCAAAGGGTAAAACGGGACCCTATTACTAAGACTCCGCTGCCCGATCGTCCGTCTGTCACCAGGCTGTATCTCATGAACCGTGATAGTTAGACAGTTGTAATTTTCACTGATGATGTATTTCTGTTGCCGCTATAACAACAAATACTAAAAAAACAGAATAAAATAAATATTTAAGGGGGCTTCCATACAATAAACGTGATTATTTTTGCCGTTTTTATAGATAATGGTACTGAACCCTTCGTGCGCGAGTTCGACTCGCACTTGGCCGGTTTTTTTATCTCTTTTTGTGTTTGCGTTAACAGGTTATTACGAAAAAGTGCAAAATTTTGTTTATGTAGTAAGAAGTATTTAATTTTAAGAAATATTATATTTTTAATTTTAAATATGCGTGTGCGTTCGTTGGGCGAAAAAATTAGTACTTTTTTTTCTTTCTTTCTGTCCTGCCTAGCCTTTACCCAACTATGTTGGGGTCAGCTTACAGTCTAACCAGTGTGGCTGAATATTAGTATTTTAGACGGAACGACTGCCATCAGACATCCGCAACCCAGTTACTGAGCATTGCCGAGATCCTAAGGTTAGACCGGTTGTCAGACTTTCGGGCTTCTGACTACTCGTAACGACTGTCATAGACATTCGTATGACACCCGGGACCGACGGTTTAACGTGGTCTCCGAGGCACGGAGGGGTCTCGATGTGTAACGAATGGTCACCCATCCACGGACTGACCGCGGTAAGCGTAGCTTAACCTTGCGAATCGTACGATCCGCGCAATTGTTAATTAGCCATCTACAAGGAGACCGAAAGAAAAAAAAAAGACGTTATGTTTTTATACTACTATTGGTATCGTCAGCTGCGTTCCAACTGTGCATACAAGGTGTTAAAAAATCAACTCTAAGAATTTTGTGGGGTTACACGGTATCGGAAATCGTGAGCTCGGTGAATCGGAGGAGCTCGTGGCTAAATAATTACAGCCGCATAGACCGATCTTCCGGGTTAAGCCACGCTTGCCGAGGTTGGTCTGTGGATAGGTGACCATTTACCATAGCGAGTTTCCTCCGTGCCTCGGAAAGCACGTAAAGCCGTTGGTCCCGGCTGTCATTTGTAGATCTTTGACAGTCGTTACTGTTGGTCAGAAGCCAGAAAGTCTGATAACCAGTCTTACCAAGAGTATCGTGTTACCCAGTTACTGGGTTGTGGAGGTCTGATAGGCAGTCGCTCCATGTAAAATACTGGTATTCAGCTGCATCCGGTTCGACTGGAAGCCGACCCCAACATAGTTGGGAAAAGGCTAGGCAGATGATGACACGGTATCGGAAATTGAACAACTTTTGTTCTACAACTTTTCGAAATTCGCGTATTTTTTTTATAAATTTCCATACAAATCACAAAAATACTTAATTGATTTGTATGGACAGGCATAAAAAAATTGGCGAATTTCGAAAAGTTGTGGAACGAAAGTTGTTCAATTTTGGATACCGAGTATCCCCACATAATTCTTAGAGTTGATTTTTTAACACCATATTATACAAGGTTAGTCGGAAAGGGGGTACTAATTCAAAAGGGTGTTAAAACACATACTAATGAATAACTTTAGTTCTAAAACTTTCTCCAAAAGTCAATAGTTTAAAAGAAAAAGCTGAACAAAAATTTAAAAAAAAATATACGCTAACATCGATCTATCTTCAGATATTAGCAGCTGTGTAAACATTTTAGGTCATATTTGAGGTCACGGAAAAGACGCTCCATTTTCTGGTTTCGTAACTTAAAAAAAAGTAAAAACCGACTTAAAAAAACTAAAAAGAGTAAAATAATTACCATATTATAAAACTAACAGTTTCAGAAGTCCGTGCAATTTTACACTAAACCAAAATGAAGGCACCGACTCCTGAAACTGTTAGTTTTATAATAAGGTAATTATTATTTTACTATTTTTAGTTGTTTTTAGAGTATGTTTTTACTTTTTTTTTTAAGTTATTTTATTTTTCTATTTTAAGTGGCATAAACAATACACAAACATGCAATTACAGCAATCCCGGGTAATTTGCTGTTATCCATTGAAGAATTCCATTGTCAATCTCCGAGGGTCTTCACCACATCTTCACCAAATTTAAATAGGACCACCTTGAAAGAATACTTTTTCAAACAAAAAAATAATTTTGCAAATCCGTCTATGTAATGACGGAGTTACACACGAACACACATAAAAAAAATTTAAACATCCGAATTGAGAATCTCCTCCTTTTTGAAGTCGGTTAAAAAAATCTTATAATTACATCATAGTGTTTCTAACCTGTGCAATTCAGAGTACACTACACGCCTTGCCGCTCAGCAATTTGTGCTACAAATTGATCAAATAGAACTTTGTTGCTCCGACAACACTCAGGTCGGATCCTCCGAAACTACCAAGTAATTTACTCACTTACTAACTGTCAACTTGACAGGTTACCACTTGGTTAATTTTCTCCGACGGACAGACAGACGGGTTCCACACAAAATAGTTTTATGCGACATGAGTTTCCAACTAATTATATTTGATATTAATATGTCAAGTACCTTTTGCACATATTGTGGGTATAGTTAAACTGAGAACTTTAGCATTGTGTGCCATTGTTTGAACTACAGTTGTTTCTAACAATGCTGATTTCCTTTTGTAGTTTACCGAAATAACCGTTATTAATTACATCTATACCTATATTGGCTACTACCCATATCTGCAAATAAATTATTTATTCAATTAATTACTAATTTGATTATTAAATCAAGTTCTTAGAGCTGCAGGGCAATTCCGTAACGTAACCAACATCAATCATGACAATTGATGTGTCAAAAACAATATTCATGGCGTGATACAGTTGTGGAGAAGTACGGATTGTTAATACATACGTTGCAATGGAAATTGGTGACCTGTCAAAATCAAAGCCATAGCGATTACGAGTGTGTTGTGCAATTAGATTACTGTTTTGGGCACGCCGCAATAGCGGCGGTAAGACCCGTTATGGAGGAGTGGCTGGAGAGGCGGCATGGCGCCCTCAGCTTCCAGCTGACGCAGGTGCTCTCGGGACATGGATGTTTCGGGAAGTACCTGTGTGGTATAGGCCGTGAGCAAACGCCCGGATGTCACCACTGCGACGACTGCTCTGAGGACACGGCGCTGCACACGCTGCAGGCGTGCCCTGCGTGGGCGACGCAGCGGCGTGAACTAGTCGCGGCAGTCGGTGGTGACCTCTCGTTTCTGGCCGTGGTTCTGTCCATGGTCGGGAGCGAGAGTGCGTGGGAAGCCATCACCTCATTTTGCCAGGTGGTGATGGCAACCAAGGAGGGAGCGGAGAGGGTGAGAGAGTCGACGGCCACTCTCCCTTCCCGCGCTAGACGCACCGGGCGCCGCCGAAGGGCGCGCGACGTTCTTTGGTCACCCTAGTGTGTGGTACGGGTTAGGGGACCCGTCGCCCGACCAGCAACAGGTCCGAGAAGGCGGCGCGCAATGTTCCGTGCGCGCCTCTCAGGAGGACGTGGGGCAAGGCCCCACAGAAGAAGAGGTCCGCCAGGGGCTGGCGGATCGAGGCCTGCCGGGGTCGCGGTGCATGCAGCTGCGAATCCCGCGACCCCAGCCAAGGGTCAGGAGAAGGAACACCGAGGGTTTTTAGCCGGTAAGAGTCCGGCATAACCCTTCGCCATGGAATTGTTGCACTACATCATCATCACTCGCAAATCAGTTGTGAATTGCAATGACACCACTACAAAAATGACATCTTTACATCCTAACAGATAATAACTCAAAAATCATTTCAAAAGTCGCTTCTTACTAAGAAAATAAGGGACAAAAATATAAAAGGAAAATGTTGTATCTATGTGTCGAGATTTACGACTTTTATCTATTGGCTTTCAAAATTCGGGCACGTACCATTGTCGGGCGTAAGGCGTTTGCGCAAAGGTTTGTTCAAATCTTTGGCGAACATCTGCCTTGATACCTTCCCGGCAAATGTTGGTGTAAATGTAGGTAAATCTGTCACGCGTGGCTGTGAATGTATATTAAAGTATGAGTTATTGCTGAAGTGTGAACGTGATCCATTGTGTACGTGAAAGGTCCAGGCTTTGGGAGGATCAGCTCGGATTGCGATTTTTATGACAAGTCTATAAGAGTATCCAACCGGAAGAAATTTTGCTTTGTATAGCGTAGATTTGAGCGTTACAAGAATAGGATAACAAAAGATTTAAATCGACAGCTGCACTTTTTCTCACAAAATTAAGCAGAGGCTGAGGGAAATATTATTTTAGATAAAAGGAAAGAAAACTATTTACTTAGTTACAGGTACTGGGCAAAATAAATTTTTTTAGCTTTACGTCTTCTTCTAGGTCCTTAAATAATGTTCTAAAGATACTGTTTAAAATATCTGTAAAGTTGTTGATTTACCTTGAGTATAATAAAACAGTGAATATGGAATAAAACAGTGAATAGTTTTTTTTTTTTTTCGTGTTTGAATTCCTCACGGATGTCCTCCGCCCTGGGGTGGGCGGAGGGGTCTGTCAGACTCTTACTGACTAAAACCACCCCGGTGTTCCATCTCACACCTGCGCGGGGGTCACGGGAACTAACGATACTTCCGCAACCCCCGGCTGGTGCCGGCCCGCCGCCGCGGGCCTCCTCGGGTTAGCGGGGGGAGTGAGGTGTTAGACTCCCCCCGCGCCGTCTAAGAGGGGCGTGCTTGGAACACTTCGCGCCGCCGCCTCGGGTCCTGATGTGTGGGGGGCGACAGACTTCCCCAAGTCCGTCGCCCCTGGACCCATTACAGTGAATAGCCTTTTTTTTTTCTTTTTTTTTCCGTGGTGGAAATCCTCATGGATGTCCTCCGCCCTGGGGTGGGCGGAGGGGTCTGTCAGACTCTTACTGACTAAAACCACCCCGGTGTTCCATCTCACACCTGCGCCGAGGGTCGCGGGAACTTACGACACTTCCGCAACCCCCGGCTGGAACAGTGAATAGCCTAGCACAGCCTAGCAGCTGAACGCTTGCTTTCAATGTTAAGAGGGTCTGCTGTTGGATTTCGATAACGGCCCGCATCTCCGTCTTTTCGAATTTATGTGTGGATCAGAATTTGATCACTTGCGTTAACTGTGACCGAAAACGTTGTGAGGAAACATGCATACTTGAGAGGGCTCCGAAAATCGTGCCAATTCGCACCAGGTGGACTAAGCCCTAAGGACCTCGAGAAGAAGACCGTGTTCAGCTGTGGCACAATAATGGGCTGATTATGTTATTTTTCTTGTTTTTTTTTAAATAACTTTTCCCTACACTAAGATTTCTCTTGTATCGTGGGTACGTTTACAGACACAAATCTCACATACACAAACGCCCAGACCCGAAACAACCATCGTAGGCCATACAAATTTTTGTTCCGTGTGGGTATCGAACCCAGACCCGTTGCGCAGAAACCGATCGCTTAGCCACTGCACCAAACGTGCCGTCAATGTAAGATGAAATCTAACACTCCACTTTTTGCGGAAAAGAAGACCTGTTTATTGTTTCATAAAAGTACATACACACAAACACCCCACATTAGTTCCAGTATCGATAATAAGTGATTTAATGTAACCTCTTTCGTATGTGATCAGTCGGCGTGAACAAATCCAAATAACTGTGATTCAATCTCTCAGGCCTCGTCTTGGGCCAAACAAAGAGTTATTATCGCTACATTTATTTATTCTCTGAAAGGATTGTATTTTCGTTTGTTAGATGTTTTTCACCATTTCTATCTTCACTGAAAGCCTTTCTGCGGATTATGTGGTGAGTAAATTCATGATTATATTGTTTACGAGCGAGTACTTTTGTATGAGCACAATTAAGATATAATTAAGGCTTAATTTACCTCTATGTAGATCACGTGAATTCTCGTATTAATCTCGCTTATTTTACTCTGTTTAACGAAAGATGAGTCCTGCCATAACGGTAATTTTGTTAATTGGAGACTGCTACCGAAGAAACGACATCAACAAAAAAAACTTTGTATATGAAAGTAAAAACCAACTTAAAAAAAAAACTAGAAAGGAGTAAAATAATTACCATAATATAAAATAACAAATTCATAAGTCGGTTGCTTCTATTTGTTTCAGTGTAGAATTGCACCGACTTCTGAAACTGCAAATTTTATGTTATGGTAATTATTTTACACTTTTTAGTTTTTTTTGAAGTCGGTATTTATTTTCATATAAATTTTGTTTGGTGGTAGGATCTTTACGGTCCGCCTGGCTAGCCACAACCCTCACATTAAAGTCCGGCGCCAAGCAGTTTACAGTGTTCCGTCGTGTGTATGTGAGAGCCAGAGGAGTATAGGGGAATCCCTCTATATCTCTGTTACTTGGATTCGTGTGCTCCATCTTAGACCCTGTCTGCGCTTACCATCAGGTGGGAAGACGGTCAAATGCGATCAAACAAGCAATAAAAAAAAAAAGTTTTTTACGAATTACGTTTTAGTGCCATAAATTACACGATTTAGGACTTCTTTAAATGACACGGTTGGCGTAATCTTTCCAACAACTAGGTAGTTTTCTTTATTGTATAATTATCATGACGGCTCCTTACATTACATACAATCTTCTTTATTCTTGGCTAATGTTTCTGCGATGATAGTTTAAACAGGGATTGAAAGTCTTCATCAACACTTTTGCTGGAGGGAACCACAAACCAAAACATCATCTAAGGTTTTTTTTTTATTTTATTGTTTGTTTTTTTTCAAAAAGTACTGAATCAATTTCGATTAAATTTATATAGGACCATCTCTGAAGTATGGCCTACCAACCAAAAAAAGAATCATCAAAATCCATTCATAATTGGCGGAGATATCGCGTAACAAACATACAAAAAAAAAAACAGACGAATTGAGAAGCTCTTCCTTTTTGAAGTCGGTTAAAATAAGAATTCTCTATTTTAATAAATATTGTTTCTTGCAGTCCTCCTTCTCTTCAGCACATTTCAAGCCGATACTACCTAGTAAGGCTTTGTCAATAAGTCCTCGATGAAAACTAACTCTGAATAAAAGCTTTCAAGATGCATTAGTGCTTCACTTGCGGCGGCCTGTATTTAAACTAAATTTCCATTAATCGGAAAATTTGATACAAAGTCTAGCTAGAACAATACAAATCTTGTTTATAATAATAATTTCTCATGTATTTTAATTATAGTACTGTAGTAACTTAACTGTAGTAATACCTAATACTAATATTATAAATGTGGAAGTTAATGTAGACAGATGAATGGATATTTGTTAATCAATCACGCCTTATTAGTGGAATGGATTTGGATGAAATTTAGCATACAGGTAGACTATGTTCTGGATTAACACATAGGATACTTTCTATTCGAGTATATGAAGTAGATCCCATAGATGCAAGTGAAACTGCGGGCAACAGCTATAGTAAAATAAACCGTATAGAGCATTATAAATTTGTAAAACTACACCATTTTAATTTACATTCACTTTACATTCGAAAAACATAAACTCTGCTCATCATTCTGTATAACATTTATTATGAGAAAAACTTTAATTTTTTCACGAATTCTGTATTTTTTCACGAATTCTGTATTTTTTCACGAATTCTGTATTTTTTCACGAATTCTGTATTTTTTCACGAATTCTGTATTTTTCCATAGTAAAAGTTGTACAGAATAATAAACAGAGTTCATGGTTTTCGGATGTGAAGTGACTAACCAATCATGCTATACATACACCGTGGGCCCGAGGTGCCCGAAAGATTTTAACCCTCGATTCCGATGCCTAATTGGAGAAGAAAAACTAGGATATAGTTTGTCGAATAAAGCTTCAGTTTCGAAATATTCACTATACGGAAATTCACAAATCGAAAAATATCTATGGTAACAAGTCCTATGAAAGCGGCGGCGTTGAGACTTTTGTCATACCATACCCCTCTCGCCGTATGTCTTATTTGTCGGGGAGGGTTGTGAAGGGAGAAGTTTCTTATTCACTCACACGATAATTTATAAATGTTGCCAGTTCAACCTAAGGTATTGTTTACAAGAAAGTACTAAAGTTAATTGATTTAGTAAGCACCGAAAACAAAAAAAAATGTTTGAATTGGACCTTCGTTGATTTAACATTTGACTCTTATTACCATCAGAACCGGGCCCACGGTAAATAGATAGTTCCTATCAAAAACAATAAATTAACCTTTCAGATGCAAAATACGTGCCTCGCACATTCGGGCAATTTTCCAGAAGTTATAATAGGTACAGCCATCTTGTTCAACTTTTGTCACACTATGCATGGACTGCCGTGTCATTTTAAGTCAATTAAAACTACTTAAGCGGAAGGCGATGCCGAAATTAGTGTAGCAGGCTTTTAGAAAGCAACTTCCGCGTCTGAAGACGTTTAAGTTTCTACCCTTAATGTTCCATAAACCTAGTTAAAAGCCTTTTAGTGCATTAAGCAATTAAGTATCATTAGCCATTATTCGATTCAGAGCATATACCCGTATATATAGTAAACGAAATGGCGTAATTTCTTAAAACCACATGATATACCTTGCAGGAGATTCTTTTGGATTAAATAGAAAACTAATTTAAATAAGAAAACATGATGTTCTTAAAGTGAGTAAGGGAAACGAGGTTTGAAGGAATTCTTCGAATTTGGATACTGTATAAGACTTCAAGATTGTTTTTTGCAAGTAATATTGTTTATTTATAGCAATTAGATTAGATTAGAAACATACTTTATTGTACACCAAAATTGTATTGCCTAAATCAAATTGGATTACTTTCTGTTTTTGTTTTGGAAATGTTAGCTTTAGGCAATTCAAGATATTAATTTTTTTGCGATGAAGAAAATAATACCATATTAATAAAAATACCCTTAACTCTGTATTTTGCAACTTCTTGCTATCGCCGATTTTGAAAAAGCTATTTAAATTCCACCGTTTTAAAACACAGACATGTCAAAGACAAGAATATAAATTATAATGAAAGGTACACTAATTGTTAGGCTCCACCATTTATTTTGTTAAACACCAAGCGTTTTGTACCTTATGATTAATGTTTTTAATACTTTAAAGGTTTATGAATGGGTAAACAGAAATTGTTCTTAGAAATTTGATCCCACAAAAGGTTTTGTTTAAGTAAAATTCAGCAACGCGTTTTTGTTACTGACAATTTTATATAGCAGATTTAACTCCTAAATGCATGCGTTAAATACCCTGGAATATAGCACAGGGCAGTTAACTTTACTACCTAGTTTATTACCTACTCTGCGGCATAATAAAATTATATCTGCTGATTTGGTAAGCTTCTTAACTACCTCTAAATTAATATGTGTTTTACCTTCCCCTTTATTGGCAATAAGATCCAAATCCAATAGACTGTCTTTTTTACGGTAAGCAACCCTTGACTTTTTTTGTGGGTCTCGTAAAAGACACCGAGGGTTCTAGGTCAATACGACAGACAGAAGCATCCGCCTTGTGCTATTAACAATATCCGAGATACCAGCTAGATATGCACAACGTGAGATAATTTTATCTTCAAATTATCTCGTGCTGAGACGAGATAAGTCATAAATTATCTCGTTTAGGCACAATTACATAATCATCGATCCAAAATTTAAGTGCTGGGCACTTTTCGGTGTAGCAATCTCCATTTTTCTCTATCCAGAGGCAATTCCTTCATTTCTCTGTATGATATCACTTCTGTCTTTTCCATCAATATAGGTACCCATTTTGAAGCAGCTTTATCACATTTTAGGTAAAACTACAAAACACACACGTTTGTATTCAAATAAAGTTATACCTTTTGCCTGATTGTGAATCATATTCCATCATATTTTTGCGACAGACAAATCTATATTAACCTAATACACTTGTTTATTATCGTTCTATTCTCCTGTGGTACGTGTCCCGATTAAATTTTATGAGATTTCGCGTTAGACAACGAGCAACTTTATAGATTACACAGAGGATTTAGAAAGTTTTCACTCGTTCATAGATAGGATTATAGTGGTGGGAACAAAGCATTATTTAATATTCAAGCGGTATATTTAATTTGGTATAAGTTTGTTTAGTAAGTTATAGTGTTTATTAGATTGGTGATAGTAAAACGTAGGTTTGAGCATTGCATCCATAAGTGAATTATATTTGTAGAAACGTCTCTTAAATTGTATGTCATGTCGATTACTTACTATTAGCACAGATAATATAATACTATACGTACTTTGACCAACCCTAAAATAAAAGAAAGAATATAAGTCCCCTATAACAATGGACAGTTTAACCCGGCGTCATGGGGGTGGAAAATTGTTACACGGACGTGGGGGCTGGGTCATCATTACCCGGATAAGGAATGTGAATATTTCTGTATGTATTTGAGAAAATTAATATTTTTTGTTGCCTACAATAATTGTCTGTTATAAGGGTAATAAAAAACTAGAAACATAATGAAAATAGAAAACTTTATTAATAAGAACAACGTTTTGAAAACTATGCACTAAAAAATCAACAAATTTGGCTTCCTTTAGCAAAACTTAACATAAATAAAATATTAACCAGTCTTTAGTTTTCTAATGGCATTTTTATAAATGTTCTTATATAAAATAATAAAAAAAGCTAATCAGACTCATCATTATTGATGCATCATTGTTGATGCATATTTCTCCTGCTGCAGATTTCCGTCAGACTGTACCCTATTTCTAATTGTCGCCAATGGAACCTCGTCCTCATCCGAAATCTCTTGCTCCGTATTGGTAGCTTCACTACGCTCACTCACATGGTCAGCATCCTCTCCAGACTCCTGATCAGACGGCATAACATCCGAGTCCGATTCTTCAAGTACCTATCGCCATAACACGACGTCTTTCCAGTTCTTCGCGGTCCATTATTACTCGTACTACCTACCGAAAAAATAAAAAAAACGTCAAAACCACAAAACAATGTAATAACACAAATAAAAAGCATCGTAAACAACAATAAATCATTTAAACATTGATTGATAAAAATGGCACAAAATAGTTACACTGAATACAGGCATGGGTCATATTTACCTTTTTTCCAATACAGCACTTGTAACTGCCAACGCGGTCCCCGCACGACTGATTTCGCGTCTAAAACGTGTAGAGGGACTCAATAACTCCAGCTACTGAGAAGAACAGCAACGTCGCGTGTGTCGTTTTAAAATTATAAGTGAACTACAAAAGCGCGGGTAATTTTGACCCAGCCCCCATGACGCCGGGTTAAAATAACGTCGTTTCAAATTGAATCTTCTTTCAAGTCTGTGTAACGTTAAATCCGGTCTAAAGACAGTTTAACAATGCTATCGTGATCTTCAACAATAGCCAGAAGATTAATGGGTTTATCGACATTATCGATAGGCACCGATTTTATCGACAAAGTGCAGCATTAACGTCAATGAAAGAATTTGATAATGATCTGAGAATTAGGGCTTGCACAGATAAACAAATAAATCTGTTTGTGTTGTGTTCAATTGTCGTTCGTAGATAGCTTATTACAGAAGAGTTATTCAAGAAAGCTGCAGTACGACAATGCCCTGAAATTCTTGCAGGTTATTGCGCAATAGATTTAAATCAAACAAAATGGCTTTTAATTAACACCATCTTAGGATCGGGTTTCAGATATGCAATGTTTATTTCATATTTGACTGTCTCGTTGGTCTAGCGGTCGAAAGCGCGACTGCTGAGCGTGAGGTCCTGGGTTCGATCCCCAGGTCGGGCAAAGTGTTACTGGGTTTTTCCGTGTGGAATTTCTCAGTAGCAGCACGGAGTCTGGATTTGTGCCCGGTCGACGGCAATAGGCTCGCCTCCTATTACATGGGACGTAAACATAAACGGCGAAATGTGGGTGTACTATACACCTCTGCCAACCCTTCGGGGAATACAGGCGTGAGTTTATGTTATGTTATTTCATATTTTTTACAATAACTGCTTACTTCTTGAGTATATATGAACGAAAGTTTGGAGAGCGAGGAAAGTTCAAGGCGGCCAAGATAAAGTCATACTGTAGGTACATTAGATAGATAGATATACTTTATTGTACACTAAAACAAATAGAATAGAAGGAATACACGTAATTAGGAACAGTACAAATGGCGGTCTTATCGCTTAAAGCAATTTCTTCCAGACAACCATTGGATGGAAATAAATGTCGTACTTAAATATGTGCTTTCTTACTTGGCTATTGATCAAGCTGAAATGAGAAGTTCTGGAATATTTAACGAGTAACAGACCACAGACATGCCATAAAAATAAAAATGTGGAGACCCAGGATCATAGGTTTCTGTAGCGTAAGGCTGGGTTTATAGTCACGCCGCTAGACGCGCCGCTGGGCAGCGCGCTGTTAACAGTGCGCGCGTGAACAGCGGTGCACTGTGAAACGACATTAGTACCGCGCGTTCCGCTGCTGTGAGACAGTCGTATACAATATGAACGTTAATGCAATTACGGCGCGTCTCAACGACGCCACACTAAAACGCATACTGGTCGTAGAACCGAACGAGCGGCGCGCGCTTTGGCAGTGCCGACGAACAGCGCGCGTTTACTGAACGGCGCTGCTCAAGCACGCGACTTTGAAACGCAACTATTACCCCATACAACTCTGAACGCGCGCACTCCAACGGCGCTGCCGAAACGCGTAACAATAAAACCAGCCTTAGTTTACCATTATCTTGTAGAAGGATCAACATTTCCGCATAAAAGCAGTTCCTTGCTGATGTAGGTATACTGGGTTAGAGAATCGTGAAAACTACTAGTAATCAGCCCATTACTGTTCAGCCACCACGCTGGCCTGGTGCGAGTTGGCGAACTACACACAGCATTGAGAACATTTTGGAGTTCCCCTGGTGTTTAGGTTTCCTCACGATGTTTTCCTTCACCGTCCAAAAATGTTTAGGGGATCAAATTGGATAGAACACATAAAAAACACTTAAACTTTAGAAAACAAGAGTTAGCATCTTATACAAGGTTAAGCGGACAGGCGGTATTAATCCGAAAGGGCGTTAAAGTACCCATAATAATGAGTAACTATTGCTCTAACACTTTCCCCAGTAGTCAATAGTTTGAGAGAAATAGCTGTTCAAAGTTTTCATAAAAATACACTGAAATCTATCTATCCTCAGCAGCTATGTTTACAGTTTAGGTCATATTTGGGGTCACGGATTAGAAGCTCCATTTTCCGAATTCATAATTAAAGAAGGCACGATGAATTTTAAAAATTATCGAATCTTGCTTTAAAACAGTCATCTGTACTACTTTAAGTGGCCTGCGGATGAGTACCCCCTTTCCGACTTAACTTGTATACGTGTGCGCTCTTTGCTATTGTAGGTTAGTTAGGCATCTTGTTATCTAATTAGCTATGTATTCTGTAAATAATACCCAGTAACCTTCTGAAGTTATTCCTAATAATTTGAAGTAACCCTTTAGTTTAAGGGATGGTACAGAACATATCAAAGCTTTTAGATTCTACGACTCGACTTGCTTTAAATAGGTTTAGCTCCAAGAAACTTTCTTTCCTAGATAATTATAAAACCACGGACGAGTCCCAGCAGTAATGAAGTTACATTAGAACCTGATTTGTTTACAGTGTACCTACTAAACTAGTAAATTGCTCTCAATACGGATAAAATGAGATCCACTTTCTGGTCACGTTTCAGGCCTGTTGATTTCGGGTATTATGTTACTTTTTATATCTCATAAATATATTTATTATGTTCACGTTTTTGTCTTTTCAGGTGAGTTCAGTGAGTGCGAGAAAGAGACAAAAAGATTGCATTAGTATCTACTCTTACCTTTATCACAGTAGACATATAAGCTAAAGAAGTACTTCAACTACCTATAATCGTCCGATTTGACACACTCACACAGACACGCACTGCAATAAGACAAATAAGGTATTTTCGGGATAAAGTTCCATACAAAAACAAAAAACTACTCAGTATACAGAGCGTGTCTGTGTGAGTGTTTCAATTCATGAGATTATAGTAAGTTGAGGTACTGCTTTAGCTTATATGTCTACTGTGCCTTTATGCAGGATGGAACGTTAAGTATATTAGAGATAAAAAGAAAACTGAAAGCTAGGTTGCTGAACAGGAACAAAAGAGGCTAATATCTTTTTTAAAGCGCTATTAATGCGGATAGTAAATTGATTATCACCTGCGTTAAAGGCGAAGGAGAACATCGTGAAGAAACTTGCACACCTGAGACGGCTCTATAAAGTTCTCAATGGTGTGTGTGGTTGACTAAATCCTACTCATTTTGAGAAGAGGCCTGAGCCCAACAGTGGGCAGTAAAGGGCTGGATATGCTACTCTAGCCGTTACTAAGGTTACTTAGGGTTCAACAACTTTATTTCTCTATGTTTAACTAATATTAGAGGCAAAAATGATATTATTCCATAGCTAAAGCAGTAAGCTCTAACATTTATTAAATAAAAACTGAAACCTAGTCACATACGACGTAATACATCGTACGTGGTTGAAACTGAAATAGAATTTCCAGTAGGTGAAGTTTTTAATTCAATTATATGTGAGCGGCCATACTCGGAAACTATTTAAACACTGCAATGTCTCACACTTGTTGACGTTCAAACAATTTACTGGAAGATAGTTCGTTCTTTTATAATTTGTTCGAAGATATCAAATAATTTGATAAGTGAAGAAATAATATATATGTGAAGGTATATTTTCTTGTCATAGGAAACCAATCTTTGAGCAGTTAAGCAGAGTAATATAAAACCAAACGTTATGCGGAGGGTAGAAAGTCATGTTACCAGAAGTGTGTTAAATATAAATGTGGATGGATACATGAGTAGAATAAGGCCAAAGAAACGATGGATGGATTGTGTGATAGATGATATGGTTAAGAAAGGAGTGAGTACTGTGATGACGTGTTAGCGATTTAATGACGTCGTGGTGGTAGTCTGACATATTTACTTCACGACCTGTCAAAACGGTCTATAAAACAGTATGTGGTGCGGTACTCGCCCTTCTTTTGCTGCGATCTTTGGTTTGTACGAACGTTCACAATTGTTGCTTTGTTTTGTAATTATGACTGTGTCTGATATTCCTGCATTGTAATAATAACTGATCGTATTAAAGTATTCAGTTCTTATGTACCATCCTGTTTTTAATAAATAACGCCCTAGAAAGCTAAAAAGCTATTAATCCTATTAGTAAATTCTGTTATTTTATTAGCTATCCTTCGGGTTACCTTAGAGCAGAGATATGATGATTATGTTATCGGTAGCGGGTAGCACTGGGCAATATTGACAAAGGAAGGTAGTCGTTGATATGGATCAACGCACCCGATGTTAAAAAGGCGGTGGTCATTCGACGAAGCGAGAGCATTCGGTGCTGAACAGCTGAAGAAGTCTGACCTTTTATATCTGACTAGCTTGTCCTTATTTTATGATCTTGTAATAATCGTGTAAAGTATTATATTGTGATCTTGTTCATGTTACTAACACTAACCCAAATACAAGTACTCTCAGTGGTGGAGAGTCTATGTTGGTTTTATTTACTACTTTTACCTTGCTCGCAATCCTGACATACCGATATTAGCTATAACTGTAATGATAGAATCACCCCTGAACGATTATGTTGTTGTGTCTTTTATAATTAAGAAACCAAATGAGTACCTATTGACCAAGATCACAAAGAAGACAGGTAAAAGGAACGAGAGGTATAAACTGTTTGGCAAAACTAAATTATGGAAAGAGACTCGGCTACTTACTCAGATCGGTGGCAGAAGCAGAGAGGCCTTTGCCCAATATTGGGACAGCAAACGCTAAATATAACATAACATCACGCTTGTATGGTAGGAGTGTATAGTACACCTTCATTCTGTCGTTATTTTTAAGCCCCTTTTAATAGGAGTCGAGCCCATTGCCACCAACTGGGCACAAATCTAAACTCCAGGCTGCTACTGAGAAATTGAACACGGAAAAACCTAATAACACTTTGCTCGATCTAAGGATAGAACCAAGGACCTCACGCACAGCAGTCTCATTTGCCACCACTAGACCAACGAGGCGGTTAAATATAATAATTATGCTTCCACTAAAAATCTCTGCCACTTTTAAAATAGGCACAAAAAATCTCCGCTCCCCATTTTAAACGAATCACAAACATTTCATACAACCCAGTTCGCTGAATATGAAATATATTAAAATTTTCTATCATGATATTATCGTTCTAGGTTGCTCGGCTATGACGCATTTACCTTCATATGTCGCAGCCGTGCCTCCATTATTTCATCCTAGACAGGCGTCCTAAACCTTTTCTTTATTGTCTTCCTTCCTTTTTTTCGCAGACCGAACAAGATTTTCACTTAAATCACAGAGTTGTCCCGATAAACGAATATTTATGTAAATGCTGCGTTTCTCGGCGACCGCATAAAATTGTATGGTATTCCACACGATCTCTGCACAATTTCTCATTGCAAAGTCGTTTATGTCAGGAAAAGACGGTCGGGGGTTCGATTCCCGTCGGACGATTTGTTTTGTCTTGTTAGCGCCTCGGGATATAGCTTGTTGGAACTTGTTTGATGTAACAAATTATCTGGGGAGAAGGGAAAAGATCCTGAAATTACTTTGCACTTGTGTAGTAAGTTGCGATTCTGAAAATGTTGAGATTTTTTTTGCAGATGTAATACTGGCGTCCATTTAGAAAGACGTTTTATGTGCGCATTTACGAGATCATCTGTAGATACAAAGGCTCTCAAACGACTTGGAGAACGCATTTGGTTTAAACTTCTATATAGATTTAAAAAGAACGAAGCAACTGATTACCTGGTTAATCGGTACATTACCAGTTCAACATAATAGTCTCATACGTAAAATTGTATGTTGCCATGGTGGACAGAAGGTCACGGACCCGCTTATTAAGCACCGGGTTGAGGGTTCAAACCCAGGCAAGTACCAATGTGACTTTTTCAATAATATAATAATATAATAGGTATAACATTTTTTTGGGACATTTTCTACACAGCACCATCTAGTCCCAAACTAAGCAGAGCTTGTACTATGGGTACTAGACAATGGATACAATACTTATATACTTTTTTTTTGTAAATACATACTTATAATACATAAGAAACACCCAGACCAACACAAACACTTATGTTCATGTTGGTCTGGGTGGGGGTCAATGTCATAAGTAAGAACTTTCTTAGTTATTCCAGGACACTACTTACATATACGGTGACGGAAAACATCGCGAGGAAACCTGGACTTAATGATCTGAAATCGCCAACCCGCAGTGAGCAAGCGTGGTAATCAATGCTCGTTCCGTTTCTGCATATTAAGAGGTTTTTGCTCTGCAGTGGGATGCTTACAGGCTGATATTATTATCCCTTAAACATAAACTCACGCCTGTATTCCCCGAAGGGTTGGCAGAGATGTATAATACACCCACATTTCGCCGTTTATGTTTACGTCCCATGTAATAGGGGGCGAGCCTATTGCCATCGACCGGGCACAAATCCAGACTCCAGGCTGCTACTGAGAAATTCAATTCCACACTGAAAAACCCAGTGACACTTTTGCCCGACCTGGGGATCGAACCCAGGACCTCACGCTCAGCAGTCGCGCTTGCGACCGCTAGACCAACGAGGCAGTCAATTTATTATTAATTATTATCCCAATTTTTATTATTTATGTAGAATTGTATGTTGCAATCTTGAAAAGTAAAACCTTATTCGACAACTTCAAATACAGTTCTTGAATAACATTAAAAGCTTGAAAAATACCTAGATACACCTGAAACTCAGTTTAATGCTAAACATTTTTGCGAAGTGCAATATTTCACACGTTAAGTAGCGGGTGCTATGCAAGAAAACCAAGTTATTTCCAAGAGGCTAGACATTAAGCTAGCTATCCAAAAACGCTTAGCTCCAAGTCCAAGCACGGCCGCACGGTACAATATTTTGCTTCACCGAAGTGTACAAACCAGGTTTATTAATTGCTTGTAACGGACCGTACAATGTTATCCGGACGCTTGTTTGGAATAATTTGAAATTTTAACAAGGTAATTTAATTATTGCAGTGACAAATTGGTATGTCATTTTAATACATTATAATGTGTTTAGATTTTAAACAGCGGCTTGTGGTTACTTAACAGCCGCTCGGATCATATTTGCAAGGTTAAGCTGCGCTTGTCGCGGTCAGTCTGTGGATGGGTGACCGTTTGTTACATATCAAGACCCCTTCGTGCTTCAGAGACAACGTTAAGCTGTCGGTCCCGGGTGTTATAAGAAAACCTACGACAGTCGTTACGGATAGTCAGTAGACCGAAAGTGTGACAACCGGTCTAACCTTAGGATATCAGCATTACCCAGTAATTGGGTTGCAGAGGTCTGGTGGCAGTCGCTCCGTGTAATACTGGTATTCAGCCGCATCTGGTTAGACTAGAAGCTGACCCCAACATAATTGGGAAAAGGCTAGGCAGGCAGATAATGTATTAAGTATTAATTAATGTATTAATTACTTAATTTTAATAGTAGATTGTTGCACCGAGCGCAAAGTGAGTTAATAATGCACGAGTGTTATGTTGGTGCCCGAGCGCAAGCGAGGGCACTAAATTAACACGACTGCATTAATTACTCACTTTAGCAAGGTGCGTAATCTACTTTTCTTTCAACTACCAATCTACCTACCGTGATAAAATATACCTACTCAAAATAAAAACTCAAGTTAATGAAAACAAAGTTATCCCGCGACTTTTGCAACAAAAGGTTATTAACAATTTTTTTTTTTTTTTTTTTTTTTTCTATTGGACTGCTGTAGGTCGTCCTAGGGGACGGTTTCTACGTAACCGGGCAGTTATTGGCGAGACCTGAAGGGTCTCCAGCCAATGGGGGGGAAGTAAAATACTTAACCTAAGCTAACTACTTGTACTACACTAACATCATGACTACCTGCAACAACAACACTAAGGGCGACCCCTAGTGGGACTCGGACCTCGGCTTAGGGCGTTGCTGGCGTGGACATAGGGGGGGGGAGACAGCTTGATGAGGGCTGAATTATCGGGGTGACTGCGGAGTCTGAAGAGACGACCGGCTCTACGACGGGAGAGCTCGGTGGATCGTGACCGGCGGCGGTGGGACGTCGCGACGGGCCTCGTCGGCGAGGACGGTATGCCGGACGGCGGCGGACGTTGTGTATTGTGCTGGTCGATTTACTCGCCTCCTGGAGGAGGGTTATTTCGTCATCGGATTCTAAAAGTGTGTGCCTGGGACGGCGAACTTTACTTATGAGAGAGGGACTGTAGTCGGCCGCTGCGGCGACTAGGGGGTTCGGATGGAGGGGGGCAGTGTTGAAGTAACGCTTGGAGATGCGTTTGAGGTATTGCCTGATGGTTGGCATTTTTAGATCGAGATGGAGTTGGACGTTACGCATGAACCACGGGGCAGCCGCGGCTCTGCGCAACACTCGATTCTGGAGGGTTTGGAAGGATTTGAAACGACAAGGCTTAACGTGTGCGAACACGACGCTAGCGTAAGTCAAGATGGGGCGGATGCACGTCACGTAGATTCTCAGCTTATTTCTAAGTGACAATTTACTGCGTGCTCTAAGGATGGGGTGGAGGCGACCGACAGCGAAAGCGGCGCGAGCGCGCACCGCTTTGATGTGGTCTCGGAAACTCAGATGATGGTCTAGGATAACCCCCAGGTATTTGGCTTTCATCTCCCAAGGGATCTGTTTGCCGAACATGAGGACGGGACGGATGTGGGTGTGGGAATCACCGTGTCTCTCGAAAGGAACGGCTGCGCTCTTTTCGGGATTCACCTCTATTCTCCATTTCCGGAACCAGACCCCGAGGGCGTTGGCTGCGGTTTGAAGGGTTCGAGAGATGCTATCGAGACTCCTACCGGAATAGTAGATAGCCGTGTCGTCGGCGAAGAGAGCCAACTTGGCCAAGCCACGTTTGGGAATGTCGCTGGTGTACAGCGTGAACAGAAGGGGCGATAGCACGGAGCCCTGAGGGACTCCGGCGCGGATGGGGTGAGGGGACGAGAGGGTGCCTTCTAGGCGATAGCGGAAGGAGCGATCCGACAGAAAGTCTCGAATGATGAGCACGAGACGGTCCGGCACGTTGAATTGGTACAGTTTGTATAATAAACCGTTGTGCCAGACCTTGTCGAAGGCTTTCGCTACGTCGAAGAAGAGCATGCCCGTTTTGTACGAGCGCATAAAACGGGAGCTAATGTGTTCGACTATGCGGTGCAATTGTCGAATGCAACAGTGCTGGGTTCGAAAACCGAACTGTTCATCGGGGATGAGTTTACGGGTGTCAGCGAAATCCTTTAAACGGATATAAATGAGACGCTCATAGATTTTCCCAAATACATTGAGAAGACTGATGGGGCGGTAACTAGTGGGCTCACTCTTGGGTTTGCCGGGTTTGGGGATACCGATAACGGTGGCTTGTTTCCAAGCTTGCGGAAAGATGTTATTACTCAGAGCGCCATTGAAGATAGCGGTCATGAGGACTATGAGCGGGGCGGAAAAGTGTTTGATCACCTTATTGGTGATACCGTCTGAGCCGGGGGCTTTCCTAGGTTTGAGTTTCCTCACTATCGTGTGGACCTCGTCTACGGTGATGGGGGGTAAGGGGTCGTCGGGGTCTTCATCGGGAGGGAGGGTGGCCCTACGTTCGACCTCGTGATCCACCTTGGAAAGATGGACCGGGTCTGCGGGTTGGGTGCTGGGAGTACATTGGGCTTCTAGACTGTCGGCTAGACATTCGGACTTTTCGTCGTCTTCAAAGGCCGGCCTTTGGTTCGGACGATTGAGAGGGGGAGTTGAAGCTACACAATCGGATTTTAGATTTCGTTGTAATTGCCAGAAGGCCAGATGGGATGGCTCTAAGTCGCTCAACATCTTGTCCCAGTGGGCTTCCCGAACCTCCCGTACACGTTTCTTTACAGCACGCTGTAGAGAACGCATATGGGCGCGGTTAGCTTCGCAGGGAAAATAGTCATAGGCACGGATGGATGCGTTCTTCTCCGTCAGTAGTTCACGCACATCGTCCGGCAGCTTCCAGCGGTGTTCATCCACCGCTGGAACCTGCCGTGAACACTCGTTCACCACGGACTGTACGTGACTGGTAAGGGAGTCGATCGCGCCCAGCGTGTCGGCGATCGTAACGATATCGTCGGGGATGGAATCTAAGTGAACGGACGAGGAAGACTTGAGGCGCTCCTCTAGTTTTCCCCAGTCCGTGACAGTTTTGGTCGGGGTGGGTTGACCAGGATCCGGGGGACCACCCCGGGGACCTAGGTGAAGGACTACGGGGCGGTGATCGGAGTCTAGCTCTTCATGCGTCTCTATAGAGCGTAGACCGAGGTTTACGTTCTTTAGAAGCGCTATGTCAAGGACATCGGGCTGATGGTCAGGGTTATGGGGGTAGTGAGTGGGACACATCGGGGCGATAACGTCGAATTCGAGCTCCGGGCTCAACTCTTCGAGGTTACGACCCGCGTGGTTGTTGGAGTTGCAGCTCCACGAGAGATGTTTGGCATTGAGGTCGCCCGCTATGATAACGGAACCTCCGCCGAGGTCAAAGAGGGCTTTAAGATCGCTCCGGAGTTGGATCTTATTACTGGAGGGAGGATTATACACCGAGACGATTGTGATCGGCTGGTGTCCTGTCATGCCTAGTCTGCATATGGAAGTTTCCAGGAATTGGAGACCAGGAGGAGGGTCTAAGGGAGTGCAGTACAGGGAACGTTTGTAGTAGATGAGAGTACCACCGCCCCTACTACGGGTCCTGTCGTTGCGAACTAATTTATAGTTAGCAATTCCAGGGTTCCTGTTGTGGGGCTTGAGAAACGTTTCCTGCACTAAGAAGATGTCAATTTGATGATCACGCAAAAAGATTGCGATCTCATCTCGTTGACCGTTAACGCTGTTAGCGTTGAAGAAGCCTAATTTAAGGGATCGGGGCTTAATTCTACAGCTTTCTGTATCCATTGGAATTTATTGGATGAGGAAAATGACTATGTCATCTAGTTCGCAGAGGACATTGATGCGAGCGATTGGATCGCCTTGAGAGGCGTTCCAAGCGGAGACTATGTTTTTCGCCCACTGCGTATTGCAGGAGGAGAGGGTTTGGATAAGGCTGGGGATCGTGTCCCTAAGGAGCACTTTAGTGGACGAGAGGGAAGTGGAGGGAGCAACCGCTGTTCGCGCTGGCCTGGGAGCGAGTGCGGGGGCGGGTGCGGGGGTGTGTGCGGGGGCAGCCTGTGATGTTGGGGGACTACGTGCAGCCTGTGAAGCAGCTGGCACTATAGTGGGAGCGGGGATAGTGGAGCTCATCAGGGCGGGGATAGCCGGGATTGGGGGTCTTGTGGTTTGTTGCTGTTGCTGGGGCAACTGGGTAGTGGGCCTTAAGGCGGGGAACGACTGCTGATGGTTCAGCGCGTTCCATGGGGACGGCCTTTGGGGACTGAGGCGGGCGGGGAGTTGGGAAGAAAGAGGGGGAGCCGTGGAAGGACTCTCTCTTTGATGACGGGCGGCTGAGCGTTTAGCTAGGTTAGGGTTGCGCTGTTTTGGCGCTTTAGCGCACCCGCGATAATTCGCAGGGTGACCAGACTCGCCGCATAAAACGCAGCTGGGAGGCTCGAGACATAGGGACCTATCTTTAGGACGTTCACAGTCGCTAGTGCCGTGGTCGCCCAGGCACTTGACGCACCTGGGTTTCGCGTAACAATTACGCTGTGAATGGCCATAAAGCTGGCAACGGTGACATTGACCAGGCGGACCGGACTTATTGGGGCGCTCGACGCTTATGCCAGACAGGTGGCACAAGGTCTTAATATTATAGACGGTCTTAGACTCGTCTGAAGGCTCGCATACTGCGAGGACCATGTCGTAGGGGGTGCCACCGCGGCCGCGGTGCATGCGGTGGACTTCCAAGGCGGGGATGTTTTGCGACTTAAGGTCGCTGAGGATGGCGTCGGAGTCAATCTCCTTGGGGATGCCGCGGATAACGACTCTGATAAGTCGCTCATCGGGAAGGGCAAAGGTGTGGAATGACACGCTTTTTTCCCTTAACATACGCGTGAGATCGCGGAAGTCTTTTGACGTGGGGACCATGACTTTAATGCCCTGTTGGGTGGTGCGGGCACTAAGATAGTTGATCTTGCGATCAACACACATCTTGGACACATCGGTCCACTTCGCCTTGTCCTGAATGTACAGAGGCGGAGGAGAGGGCTCTTTCCTCGGAGCCGAGGTTTTCGAGCCGGTGACGGGGCGGGGGGAGGAAGGACGACTGGCCTGCGGGGAGGTAGCCGGGACGGGACTAAGGGAAGCAGCCGACGCGGGGGTCGCAACGTTTGTCTTGGGGGTTTTAGCCGGGACTTGGCTGGAGGAGGTCGCCTTATTTTTGCGGGCACGCTTTTTCCCCTTACCGACTACGGTAGTGTAGCCTTCTGAGGAAGAGGAAGCCGACGAATAGGATTCGGACTCAATATCGGAATCGGGGACTAAGGGCTCTGACGTGTCCATTGATGACGTCATCTCTGGAGCATGTCGGAGGGACGGGGAAGGGGTGTTTAAATTAGAGGAAGGCGCGGCTGCGGAGTGCAGGTGCGAAATTTCCATTGTTTCCGGAGACAATGGACCGGGAGAGAAGGGCGGAAGCGATAAAAGGCTTGGAATGCCATTGTTCTCGTCGAACAATGGCTCTCCTTCGCCGAAATAATCAAAGTCGGTATCGCAGGTGGGCGATAACGGATTAGTAGTGTGCCTTATGGGCCCACTACTAGGAATACGAGCGCCATATTTAGCGAGAAATTCGGGGTCCTTTAAAAGTTCCCGGAAGAACGCTAACAACACAGCGTTAGACATCTCGGAAAAGATGCCTGAGCCGTGTGTAAAAAATGGGAATTAGGCTTAATAAAAACGCGGCGCGCACAAGTACGCGACTATTTTTAGTAACGGCCTATAAGTCCTAACAATTTAATTTTTAAAAAACGCGATTCCCCGGGTGGATGAGCCCGGGGGTGTGTGAAAACCCTCCCTGTCGGGTATAGACAGGGAGGTTGAGTGCCTATTGGTGAGCCCTAAGCTTGTAATCCCGTCGCCAGTCTTATTGTGCGAACGGGTTCCTAAGTCTCTAGTGAGGTGCAATACTAGAGAGTGCTAGATGGGAGAGAACGGGGTTAGAGCTAGCGTCGACTAGGAGACCCCCCAAGGCCGGTGGTACTAGCTCCTTCCAATTTTCGCCTTGCCCTGAAGGGGCGCAGCTGGTGTATTGGGTCAACACCCGCTCGGTTTCGTTAACACTGCAAAGTATCAGCCGAGGACCACGAAACTGTGGATTTTCCCTGAAGGGGCACACGCGTTTAACAAAGAAATAGGCGTTCAGCCACCGCCTTGAAAAAGGCAGCTTTTGAACTTATAGTCGTGAAGTGGAGAACACTACGGCGGGGCGTAGCGATATTCGTGAGCGAGCACGTCGAGAAAGTACGCAGCGCGAGTTGCGGCACGTCCGTCCTCAGCGAGCGTCGGAGCGCGAATGATTAACAATTTTTTTTTTTTTTTCTATTGGACTGCAGTAGGTCGTCCTAGGGGACGGTTTCTACGTAACCGGGCAGTTATTGGCGAGACCTGAAGGGTCTCCAGCCAATGGGGGGGAAGTAAAATACTTAACCTAAGCTAACTACTTGTACTACACTAACATCATGACTACCTGCAACAACAGCACTAAGGGCGACCCCTAGTGGGACTCGGACCTCGGCTTAGGGCGTTGCTGGCGTGGACATAGGGGGGGGGGGAGACAGCTTGATGAGGGCTGAATTATCGGGGTGACTGCGGAGTCTGAAGAGACGACCGGCTCTACGACGGGAGAGCTCGGTGGATCGTGACTGATTAACAATTTCATTTGCAGCTGTTTTTATACTTTCTGGAGTTGAATTCATACCGCTATCGCTGTCTATTTGATCTATTTCCATTTTATACTTTTCTTGCTAATTAAGAAGTATCAAAATTTTACAACATAATTTGGTACAAAATGCGCGCCATTTGTTTTTTTTTTTCACCAAATCGGGTTTATTCAGCCGATTTCTATTTTCAGCCAGTATCTTTTTGATCTAATGCATACATTTAATATTAATCTTAATGGGAGACATTTAACCTCTGTGGTAAATTGATATCTAAATAAAAAATAAAAACAGTTTATAATGTAAAACAGTGCAGTAATGAGATTTCTTATAACATTTCTGCACTGTTTTGGTTCTAAGCAAAAAATACGTCCTTTGTGATCGGTTTTGTAGTGATTAATGATAACATTACTACGTAGTTGAAAGAAAAGTTGTTTTATTTTCAACTAGCGACCCGCCCCGGCGACGCACATGTACGTTTTATAACTTAAAACCTTCCTCTTGAATCACTCTATCTATTAAAAAAAACCGCATTAAAATCCGTTGCGTAGTTTTAAAGATCTAAGCATACATAGGGGCAGACAGCGGGATGCACCTTTGTTTTATACTATATAACTAGCTGACGTCCGCGACTTCACTCGCGTGGTATGTCTTTAAAAGTATCTTATGTCCTTTGTCGGGTATCAGGCTATCTCTGTGCTAAGTTTAATCAAAATTGGTTCAGTAGCTTAATCTTGAAGACAAAACAAACAGAGAGACAAACAATTTTTCGCATTTAAAATGTATGCGTGGATAAATCTGACGCTTTATTTTGCAGACTGTGTAAATATAAAAGAGGATACTAAGAGTATAAATTAACTATAAGAATGATAATTCCCACTTTAAAAAGGCTTAGCTTTGATTTTTTCAACCGACTTCAAAAAGGAGGAGGTTCTCAATTCGTCTGAATGTTTTTTTTTTTTTTTTTGTATGTTTGTTACGCGATATCTCCCCCAATTATGAATGGATTTTGATGATTCTTTTTTTGTTTGGTAGACCATACTTCAGAGGTGGTCCCATATAAATTTTATTGAAATTGGTGTAGCACTTTTGGAAAAATCAATAAAATCAACAGAAAAAGTACACAAATCGTATGTGGACGACGTTCTAGTTGTAGTGCTGGTCCGAGAATTTGTACACTATTGTAATTGTAATTTGTGGCACTAAAAAGTATAAAATAAAAAAACTTTAAAAAAGTTAAAACCGACTTCAAAAAAAAACTAAACGGAGTAAAATAATTATCATTTAATAAAACTATCAGTTTCAGAAGTCGGTGCTAATCCACGCTGAACCAAATTGAAGGCACCGACTTCTGAAACTGATAGTTTTATTAAATGATAATTATTTTACTCCGTTTAGTTTTTTTTTGAAGTTGGTTTTAACTTTTTTTAAAGTTTTTTTTTTGTTTGCACTTTAATTTGAATGCTTATAACTTCAAAGTCACCTGCAATAAAAAATAAATTGACAAACATATAGCTGAAAGGTAGGTTAGGTTATGTTAGAACTGAGACTACTTTTCGCACAAGCCGAGCGAGCGAAGCCAGCGGTGCCGTGGCAGCGGCCGGCGAGTGGCAGAAACGATTTGCTTCGCCGGTAACTTTAATCATTCGCTGATTGCGCGCATGATTGATTATAGTGCATACCATTAATTTTGTAATGGAAAGGATTATTTTAAAGTTTGCCTTACATATTTTTTTTCGTTATTTTCATGGATTTTAAAGTGCTTTTAAATACATCCCACTTAAAAGAGGATTAATCGCACGTACGCCTTTGATAAATAAAACAGGCTGTTCGGTTGAACAAACCCACGTATTACGTATTGAACCTTTAACATAAATAAATACTTTTAAGCTTATCTTTACTGCCTTTTCGACATAAATCCCCTTATTATGAGAGATGGTTTAAACCAAGTAAGGTAAACCGAGATTTAAAATGTACCCATCACTTTCTAATGTCATATAACAAAAAAAGACAAGGCTATTTTGAATCCTGGGTGTTACTTAGACCATCATTTATTATAATAGAGGGATTGGCGTTGTTTTTTGAATTGTTTTTTTTTTAATTTAAAACAATTGCCTGGCGTATATGTACAGGGTTCACCAAAACGTGTAGTGGGCCTCATTACAATATTTAAATATTAGTGTAGACTTAAAAATAATACACAGCATTTGTAGAACTGCGCAGCTCATAGGTTTATCATGGATTAGATTCTCAGGTCGAACAGTTTAAAATAAAGACTACCATTTGATGTTGTTTCTGTCAAAAGCAGACGAAATTATTTTCCACATTTTGAGGATAGCATAGGTACAGATTTGGAAAAATGCTTAAACTTTACCTGATTTTGTCACTATTTCAAATTGACCCTCTATGTTTTTGCATGGATTGATTAAATATACAGGGTGTAAACGAATTGGCGTAATTCCCTAAAACCACATGATCTACTACTGATGTAGATTTACGTCGGGATTTAGGTTGATTAAAAATAAAAAAAGTAAAAAACAGTTTTTTCTTGCGGTAGGGGTAAGTGATCGTAACTAAACCACCTAATTAGCATTCAAGTAAAAAATAATGAAATATTTTTTGCGTAAAAAATAATTAACTTGATAAAACAATTCGATGCCACGCATAAATTAGTGAAAACACAGCAACACAGCTGGCGGGCACGACTAGCGCGATATCGCTCTTTGCAATCAGTTAATTCGGGGCTCTAAAATAACTGAAAAACCGAAAACAAGGTTTTATTTTTAAAACTTTATTCAGTTGAATTTCATAAAACCCCTTTAGGAATTATTTGTGTCACTAGTAGGTAGATCACGCGGTTTGAAGGAATTACACGAATTCGTTAACACCCTGTTAGGATATTATTGAATTTATCAGTACACGAATAAACGGTAATTAACTGTCAACAATTTCATGTGTCCCGAAAGCAAAGTTAAATTTAGGCACATACAAGTTCGAGCCTATTAATTGTTCGATCCGACAGACTACCGTGTAATACCTACCGATAATGGGTTGTTAACAAGCTGATAACTTGTGATTAACAAGCTGGCTACAACTCGAACTGGATTATAGACTCAGCTTTAATCTCAGTTAAACTAAGAATTAATTTTCGTTTTACTATAATTGGAGCAAAAGTTGGGTGGAGATTATGTACGGATTTAATTACCACTTACGTCTATTATCTCCTGAAGGTCAAAAGACGAGTCTGTTAAGTTTTTGAAACCACTTATAATCAAAACAAGTTAGTTTAAGTTTTAGTCAAGGGTGAACGGTCTTTGCTGGAAGAGGGCTGGGGATGGTACGCGGGGGAAGTAAGAGACATACAGACGTTAAAAGTTTTCACTCCCGGTTCACTGTTGACTCTGCAACGGAAATCGCGTCGTGAATAGATTGTAACTTTTGACTCATGGCTCTACGTTTACTTAAAAACAAATCTCGCATGAGGGTATGTTTGTGTTGTCGGTTGCTATCTTCATTTGATTATATAGACACTCTGAAACAATTTCTTATTTGTTTGATAACAGTGATAGCAGTTTAAAGCTTGCCATCCATGCAGGAGGGTCTGTGTTCAATTTGGGCTCGGACCATTGACTTTTAGAATTATCACTTGAGATAAAGGTGAAGGAAAAAATCGTGAGGAAACCTGCACGCCTATGAGGATCCATAATTTTCTCAAAAGTGTGCCTAGTCCGCAAATCGGCATACCTAAACCCCTACCCGCAAGGCCTAAAGCCTTTCGCATACTGAGGCCTGATTAACCTAACTAATAAAAAAAGTTAATTAAAAATCATAAAAGCCGCCTTCATAAAAATCTAACTAAAAAGGTGTAAACAAGACGTACTTCTAATCATAACATACATAACATAACGTCAAACTTACGTAGGTTTTCATAAAATCATGTTATCAAATCGTCACATGCAGTCGGAGGCTATGTATGTTTTTTTGGTCAGTCAGTTTGTGAATTACATGTCTTAGGTAACCTCCGACTGCAACTTGAAAGCATCAAATTAACACTTAGGGAGTCGCGTCCTAATTTGTGGCACAAGTACTCGCTACCAGGTCCGCTGAACCCAGTATAATATCATAAGTTTTTTCCAAAACTGATGTCAAACGTAAATATTTACTTCTTTATAAGGATTCTATATGTCTAATAAAAGATATTATTGAATCAAATACTAATTATTTATTGTTTTTAACTTAAATAAAAACTATTACAAAAATAGTACTCCATAGATTTGTGACAAGATTTAGGCTAATCGTTGTAATTTCTATAATTACTTATTTAAAACAAAATCTTTTGTATTTACTTACACAACTATAATGTACTTACACACAGAAGAATAAAAAAAATGCAAAAAATATAATATCTTTTTTAGAGTAAAATCACACTAAACTTGTCAATATTCTTCAGGCAGTTCAACTTCAGTTTCAGAGCAATCTTTGATTTCTATTTCTTCGTTAAGATAGTCATTTATCTCTTCAGGCCTTAAAACACTCATTGGTTGCCATTTTGTATGAAATCAAATAAAGAAAATAGGTAAATAAATAGTAAAAACAATATGTAAAAATCACTTAGGTACGTTTTACTCGCTACCGGGTCTTGCGAACCCATACACACCTTTTACGTCTGTAGCACTCACTTGCAGCACGCTAATTGACTACCGACGACATTTGCTGTGCTATACTATCGTTAAAAGGTACTAAGAGCGACAACGTCACATTTGTCGAATTTTAATAGTAATTAAGCAAAATATGAAGGACTGGATCCGTTGGACCCATTAGCGACTCCTTAAGTGTTAAAAAAAACTCAAAATAGACACCACCAAAGACACAAGGGGGGGACCTGCGTAGTCGGCGCCATGATGGTTCAAGTTATTTGCTGGGAACTACCGCGATTGCCGCGATGAGTACTTTAATGTTACGGTTAATGTTTGAACACGTTTGAGCAACAAGACTTTTTAAGAAAACAAAGATTTTTTTTTACTTTAAATAACAATTGATGCCGTAGAATTGTAGTAGACCACAGTCTGAACAAAGTTTGTTCTAGTAAAACAACCAATTAAATGTGAGCGTGTATAAAATGGTGAATTCTTGGTACTGACGTCCAAGGCTAAATGTAAAGTGACGTAAGCCGTAGACTGTAAAAAAAAGTTGCCGTTCGTCAAAATTGATGAGCAGCCCCAACTAAATCCAGTAAGCCCATAGCAACACAAACCGCTGGCGGTTAAAGAAAGCTCGCTTTAAACGTCAAATTCCGTCAAATAAGATTCGAGGGAATCTCTTTATTTTACCGCGAAACCGTGGTAGTACTTACTAACGAAATTCAATTACTGACGACAAAGAGTAAAAATATTCTTTTCCCGGTCTGAGAGGGAATAAAATAAAATGGTGTCTAACTACGGGTAGGTATTCAATAGCGGATACGGCTGTCCGAGTCGTGACGTGAATTGGAGGAACAATTTTCCGATACGCGTATGAAAGTGAGTGCAATGGAATTTAATCTGGAATGAATGGTATCAATCCGTTTATTTGACTATTGTTAGCATGTTTTATGCATAAAGATGAGCTCACAAAAATTTGTTAGTATTCACATGAATATGAAGCTTTTTTTATTTTTCAGTACTGTTGATTGTTTATCATTCTAATTGCGCAACACACTCGTCATTACCACAGTAGATATATAGGTAAGCTATATATGCTGTGTCATTACTATGGATTTGATTTTGACAGTTCAACAATTTCTTTAGCAACGTATGTATTAACAATCCGACTTCTCCACAACTAGGTACCACGCAAATGAATTGTTGTATTGTCAAAATCAAAGCCATAGCGATGACCAGTGTGTTGCGCAAATAAAGTGCTATTCTTCGATTTTTTCATGGTATATCGAAGTGGTTAAGTACCAGAAGAATAGATACAATGACATATTGCCATTGTGCATATGTCATTTTGTCTATTCTGTCGTCGACAAAACTCTTGTCTTCAGTCCGCAGCTCTAAATGAACGTGGATGGCGGCACGGCTTGTGGAGGAAGATGTGAAAAATCTGTGAAATCCAGTACATTTCATATTAGTCATCTTTTTCGTCACGTACATTTCGATCTATGTCAGACTGTACAACGGTCCTACTACGCCAGCAGTAGGTTTAGTTAAAGATATTTCGATCTGAAGGCGAGTTTCGTGTAATAAGTACTTATTATTAGATAGATAGATAGATATATACTTTATTGTACACTAAAAGAAATAAAACAGAAGGAATACACTTAATTAAAACAGTACAAATGGCGGTCTTATCGCTTAAAGCAATTTCTTCCAGACAACCATAGGATGGAAATAATTGTTAAGAAAAATTAAATAAATTAAATAAACTTAATTATTATATTCTTTGTAAAGAAGCAAGATTAACCGGTTGCGTACCGCCCGTCGTCCCAGGACGACACTTAATTGTCTCATCTATTGAGTCTATAATTACGGTGATTGAGAGTTTAATATTATTAGTAGCATTTACTTAGTCTGTATTAAAACAGTGTGCTTCATATTTCAATACTTGTTATTTAAAATGAAAGATTAAATTCATAATTAATCTCATTTTAAATACAAACTAACATAAAACATTTTCCGCTCTGCTTATTCCGCTACACTTGAGCAGTAATTAGATACTTAAAAAAGGTTCAAAAGGCACAGTTCTCAAAGTTCTGGGAAAAGGCAATTAATTAGTGACATTTCACGCTTGTCTGGGATAAGGAGTTCCGAGTGCCCTTGTTGAAACATTCTGTGTCATAAATGCAGGGAAGTGAAGCGGTCGATGCTACATTTGCTTTCCTAGCATTTTCTGGGTTATTGCCATGTCCACGCTACAAAACAACTGGTGCAGCGCCCATTAAGCCAGCGCACTTCGGTTCCATTAACTATGTAATGGAGTGTGTTTTTTTTGGTGTAACTACTATCGCACTTTGGTTTAACATAATGAGCTGAACTGTTCCACTGCTGGACACGGACCGCTTCTCCGAATGAGAAGGGTGTATACCTTAGTCTACCACGCTAGCCCAGTGTAGGTTGGCAGACTGCAAACACCCTCGATAACTTTTTGGGGCACCATCAGGTGCGCAGGTTTCCTCACGTTGCTTTCCTACGCCCTTAACGCAAGTAAGAATCAATCTGATCCGAACATGATCAATCGTAAAGTGTGGGCTGGGATCGAATTCTGATCATCCTGAATGTAAGGCAAGCATTCTACCGCTAGGCTATCACAAAATATATATATTATAATATACATTTGTTTGTGAGACTATTCACAGTGCAATTGCAATAAATATATATTTTCATATACATTAACAGCAATTTTTCGAAAGACTAGAATATGTTCAATTTATATAAAATAACATTTGAAGCCTAGGTTTGGCTAAAACCTTTGGTGGTAAAACTTGCACAGGCACAGTCGGATTTTCAGTGTTCACAAATCTCACCGACTGTATCTTGGTTCCCGCGGCTAAGAATAAGACGCCGAAAATAAAAACGGGATAGTCTTTAGATTTTTAAAAGAAACAGCACCGATTTATGTCATTGTACAATAAAACAAGGTATTCTCTTCAGATGATGACCCGTATTACGTCACGATTTGTCATATTCCCCACTAATAACAATAAAGTTTGAAAATAGAAGCCTAAGGTTATTGGTTTATCAGTAGCTATGACGTCCGACGTATGACGGAAGGGCTCGTGGTTAATTAACAACCTCAAGCTACAGAATCATACGATTTGCAAGGGTGACCATTCGTTATACATCGAGACTCCTCCGTGCCTCAGAGAGCAGTTTAACTGTCTATCCCAATTGTCATACGAATACCTATGACAGTTGTTACAGGTAGTCAGCAGCCCGAAAGTCTGACAACTGGTCTAACCTTAGGATCTCGGCACTGCTCATTAACTGGGTTACGGAGGTCTTATGGCAGTTTCTCCGTAAAAATACTGGTATTTAGCCGCATCTGGGGGCCTACTCCCTAAGTCCGTCAACGAACTTAGTCACCCGTCCGAAAGTAGCCCGAAACGTAGAAGTGAACAAAACAAGTGTCAAGTTCAACTTTTTGGACGGGCAAAAACACATCGGTAGTATGGACAACCTGTCAAATCGTGTTGTCATTCATTCTTAGTTCGGGCCCCGAAATAATCGTATGTCTGTAGGTGATAGGGAGTAGGAAACGCTCGAAACTAAGGCCGAAACCACGGACTTCGTGCTTAGGGATTAGGCCCCCTGATTAGACTGGAAGCTGACCTCAACATAGTTGGCAAAAGGTTAAGCAGTACAGTAGCTGTGACGTAGTATAGGTCAGTCACGGGAAGAGACAACCTATATTTTTATACCATGGTATGTCATATTTCTTTCACTTACGGGTGAAGCATCGAGGTGGTAAAGCAAAAAATCAGTGAGGTGTTAACGTAGTCGGCGAAGCTTTTTGGATAATGGAGAGTAAATATGAAGAATCTGCTTGGTTACGCAGTCCTCGTGCATTGTTAAGTTCGCTATTCGATGTTCCTCGTTAAAGTTATGCTTATATTATGCGTGATGCTTACGATATTGTTAAAAGTTTAAATTTACAATAGTGATAGATAGATACACTTCATTGTACATTAAAAGTATATAAAGTAGAAACAAAATAATACGAGGTTGCGATGCCCGCACAATGGAAATGTATGACAGCGCTGTGCGTCGGGGCACAGGTGCATAATGAGACCGCAGATAATTTTTATTTATTTTATTTCCTCTAAATATTTTGCGATGCCTAGTACATTGTCAACTAGCGACCCGCCCCGGTGTTGCTCGGGTACATTTTATAGTTTAAAACCTACCGGCAGAAATTACCTAAATTAAGATCAAAACCGCATCAAAATCCGTTGCGTAGTTTAAAAGATCGGCGTACAGAATGGCGGGAAGTGACTTTGTTTTATACTATGTAGAGATGTAACGCGACATAAAATGACTATGTTATTATTTATGTTATTCATACCCCGGGTAAAAACATACTGAAATATTTATTTGTGTACGTAGCACATTTCTAACATACAGGGTGTGTCGTAAATGGTGGTCCAATGTTAAGGTGTCGACACACCGTGTATTCAGCTATCACATACCACCATTTGAACCATTTTTTAACATACATCTGAGTTTTTTTTTTTATAAAATTAACTCTTTGTTTTACTAATTTAGCTGTAATTTTAACCCAAATCATTATTATACTATTTTGTTTTTTGTTTTTAACTGCTGAATATAGGTGCTATAATAAAAAATAAAAAAAAAATGAAAAAAAAACTAATCTTCGTCTTCTTCTTCTATCGTGTCGGCACGAGCTATACGGGAATAGCTCATGCCGTGGTAAAAAGATTGGCCAGTCAGCAAGGTTGGTAGCGGGGCTGACTGCCCAGGGTGCGCCTGACATACTTATGTATCGTCACTCGTGGAGACTCTTTTCATGCACCCCAAAAAAACTAATTATAAAAAAAAATACTAATTGTGGTATGTGATAGCTGGGCTTAGTAGGCGTTTCGGCCGCTGAGTTTCGTCCGATCCGGCCGAAACACCCATTTTATTATTATTAATATTTTTGAGTGGCGTTTCGGACGATACTTTTTTTGAAGCAAATTTTGTACGGTCAGAATGAAAAATCTTAGGCAGGGTTATAATTATTATTGAAGTAAAAGTCAGGGAATTGTTGGACAAAGATAAAGTTTAATATACAATTACAACAATCAACAGTAAACGTGATAAATCACAATAATCAGTCTTTAAATATCAAATAAAAAGCGTACAATAAGAATTATAAATGTAAACAACAATAATCAGTCTTATATATCAATTAAAAATAAGAATTATAAATGTAAACAACAATAATCAGTCTTATACAGGGTGTTAACGAATTCGTGTAATTCCTTAAAACTGCATGATCTGCTACTGGTATAGATAGATTTACACCACAAGGGAACTAGTGCCAAAAAAAATTTTTTTTTTTTTCTTTCCTTTTGCCGTAGTGATCGAATCTTAACCACCTAATAAGGATTCAGTAAAAAAATACGACTTTTTTTATTTGATTGTACATTTCGATTTATCCATGGCCACAAAGTAAAATAGGTATTATTTGATTATGTTTCTGACGTTACTTTGCCTTTAAAAAAGAATCCGTCCGAAACGCCACTCAAAAATATTAATAATAATAAAATGGGTGTTTCGGCCGGATCGGACGAAACTCAGCGGCCGAAACGCCTACTAAGCCGATAGCTGAATACATCGCGTATCGACCCCTTTACGTTGGACCACTATTTACGACACACCTGTATATTTTGTTTTCAAGCAAGTTTCGAGCTCCACTGGTAGCACTGAAACATTTAGACTACATCGGAACTCGGACCATTAGCGTCCCTATTTACATTTCCAACTATTATAATGGCTACAGAGACTCCTTGTAATTGTCGTAAGTGCGTCTGTCGAGCATGAGGTTTCCGGTTTGATTCCAGGGCAGTGTCGATAGGTTTTTCTTTAAGAAAATGGTCAGTCGCAGCTCGGGATTATGGATTACTAGTCGCGCGCAGAAGGTTTGCCGATGACTGCGCCTCCCACTTCACCGACCGCTACCCGCGCTCGTCTGAATCGTACCGACCATCGACGCGTGACGTCATGAGGCCATCGGCAAACCTTCTCCGCGCGACTTATACTAATCATGCTCGGTAAATGGTAATACCCTCGCTTAAATACGTAAATACCGCCAATTATTTTCGAAACGTGCACGTAAATGTTTACCCATCTCTGCCTACGCTTTCAGGGAATAAAAGCGTAATATTATATTAGTTAAATCCCTATTATAATAAAGAACAAGCCAGCTCATTAACAACGACAGAATGAGCGAGCAAAAACGTGTTAAGTGTCTATCAATGCCCGCAAGGCGACAGTGAATAATTCTTGGTTCTTGGTAATAAATCAGAGGATTACAGACCAGGCAACTCTAATGTCAGCGTTATTCATAAAACTCCTGGATTAGTGAACAGGATTAGTTAACTAGAACTGTTCTAAATGTGTCAATGAAGAGTAAAGTCTAATTTACGTTGGAGAATAATTTTGGGTTAAAGGTAAGCGATGCTTAAAGGTAAGCGATGCTTAAAGGTTGTTTAACTGCCATTCATTGGCATAAACATGACAAGGCTATGTATAATTTAATTATACCCTTTACACCGTAACAGCGGTTACGCACTGCATCCGATCCCAGTCCGAGAAAATACGTTCCGAAGTAGTCATAGAACTATTTTTATGGTAGTTTACGCACTAGATCCGACTTCCGTCATCCGATTTATCTCCGTGATCCGTGAGTTTACAATTCGGAAGAAATATTGACGGACCGAAGTAGCCGTAGTACTGTTTGTATGAACGCTTTCGCATTAGCTCGGATGCCAAAGATAACCCCTGACTTGTTTGAATTTGGATCAGAGATCGGATGAGTGCGTAAGCGATATCCGAATTCAGTCCGAGTTTTTTAGACTAGATTCGTATTTTCACGTATTCGGATCGGATGCAGTGCGCAAAGCAATATCCGAATTCGGTCCGAGTTTTTTATATTCTTATTCTCACGGATCCGGATCGGATGCAGTGCGTAATCGCTTTACACTGTGAGTTGATTAGTGACGTTTCTCTAAAAAAACGTTACCATACAAAGAATATCAAATATTTTCATTTATTTCATTTTAATTTATTTATTTACTTTAATTAAAACGGTCTTAGACCAATTACAATAATTAAAGATAATAATAGAATAAATAAAGATAGTAATATAGAAGACGATACATACAATACAGGGGAAAGAAAATAAAAATTAAAAAAATCTTCTAATAATTCTAACTCTTTCATAAATCCCTTTCATCAATGCTTTTGGCAGTTGGCAGTATATATTCTTTCACTCGTTCATGATGCATTCCTCTCGCAGTACTACAGACATTACGACAAAATCACCCTCCATTCATCGCCAAACATATCAAAATTCGGTCTGGCGTCCAGGAAGGCATAAAACAAAGCATGGATAATATAGCTATTTTACGGTTTTTGTTGATGTCGTTTACGTTTTTTCGATAGCAAGGGCCTAATTCTCCTAAAATAAATCTTGATAAATCACAACCGAACCAAGGCCGAACCGTTCATTCAGACAGTTCTCAATTTCAAAAGCTATCAAATTGTTTGACACAAAAAACAAAATCAATCATTTTGAAAGTTTTCGAAAACAAAAACTGACTGACGGTTGTGGTTCGATTGCGTTTGGCAACAATTAATTTTAGGAGAATTGGGCCCCAGTTCCCTTACGGCTACAATTTAGGAAATGACCGAGCTGTCATCTCTCATCTTTGGGTGAACAGAGTGTAGTGTTTAAAAATGAAAATCTTTTATAAGTGTTAATTTTTAGAGTTCCGTACCCAAAGGGTAAAACGGGACCCTATTACTAAGACTCCGCTGTCCATCCGTCCGTCTGTCAGCAGGCTGTATCTCATGAACCGTGATAGTTAGACAGTAGAAATTTTCACAGATGATGTATTTCTGTTGCCGCTATAACAACAAATACTAAAAAACAGAATAAAATAAATATTTAAGGAGGCTCCCATACAACAAACGTGATTTTTTGCCGTTTTTATTGATAATGGTAAGGAATCTTTTGTGCGCGAGTCCGACTCGCACTTGGCCGATTTTTATTTTGGTATCGAGTAAAGAGAGTTTTGTATTTTTGTTTTACTGTTTTGGTGCAACTTTGGAGAGGGTTGTGTCCAGTAAACTGGGACAGGAACGGTTGATTGATATCAATTTCCGAAAGCTGGATTGACATTGGGTGGATTTCAGCAATTTGACTTTTATTCAAAGAAGACACACTAATGTTTTTAAGGTGATTACGATCAGTCGGCCCGTGAAATTAATTTTTTGAGTCTTTTGTGTTTTTGTATTATAACTTTCGTGAAACACATTCATATTTATGATTATGTATCCTTTAAGGCTTACATATATTAAGGGGTCCGTTTTGGTCCGAAACTAGTCCGACTATCCCGAAAAATGCTCGTGAGTAAACCGTAACTAATCATAAAAATAAAATATTTTACGTAAAATCTGAAAATCTCTAAGACGTAATTTTATTTGCGCAGACAAAATATTGTACTGTATTAATGTGTGTATTTGTTTACCTTATAAAACGATACATTTTACTTTAAAGGCGTATAAAAGAACAGTTGTTTATATGAACGCTATTACAGTATAATGTCTCCTTCTGTTTTTACATAAAACACAAAATACTGTAAAAAAATTGAATTTCGCGGTCGGACTGATCGCGTTACTCTTCAAGACGCAAATACAAATAATTTTATTTCTTTCTGTTTACTATATAAACAACATTTTCCCATAAAAGCGAGGGTGGGTCGCTATCAATCTATTCTATTTCAGAATAGAATTATAGATATAGAAACTGTGTTCGTTTTCTGTTTCCTGTTTGCACCCGAACGTCAAAAGAAGACGGACTTTCACTGTAAAAAGACTAAATTAATGAAGATGGACATAATCGATGTCTTACACCTAAAACCCAAGCAAGCAGCTCCGTACTTTTTGATATAAAAATAACTTAGTAGCTGACCTATATACAGCAGAATCTTACATGAATAAGTAAAGCAGGAAATCGGCGTAGAGCAGACAGGACAGCGAAATGGAAGTGCTTTTATTTTTGCCAGGGAAATATTTGTGGACCAAGTTGTTGGTGCTAAAATATTTGAGAACTCATACATTTAGGTGAAAACGTAGATTTAATACAGTTGGAACTTTCAATAATTAATCATGTTTGTAATACAATAGCGTCTGTGTTTCTGATTGATTGATATTATGTACTTTGATCAACCTCTTGTGTAGGTTTAGTGTTTAGAGTCCAACATGGCCCAATGTGTATACAGCATGACTAGTTAGTCACTTTATATACGAAAACCATGAACTCTGCTCATGATTCTGTACAACTTTTACTATGGGACAAATTCTAAATTCGTGGAAAAAAAGTGAGCTTAACCATACATTTTGTTAAACAACATTAATCTATATACAAGGTTAGTCAGAAAGGGGGTACTAATCTGAAAGGGTGTTAAAGTACCCATAATAATGAGTAACTTTTGTTCTACCAATTCCTCCGAAAGTCAATAGTTTATTAGAAATAGCTGTTCAAAAATTACATAAAAAATATGCTAAAATCCATCTATCCTCAGCTATGATCTGCTGTGTTTACATTTTAGGTCATATTTGGGGTCACGAATTAGAAGCTCCATTTTCTAAATTCGTAACTAAAGAAGGGATGAAGAATTTTTGAAAAAACTTTAATAATGATTTTACATGGAAATAAAAATTTTTGAATTTTGAAATTTTAACACTTGCTTTAAAACCGTCATCAGTGATACTTTAAGTGACCTGCGGATTAGTACCCCCTTTCCGACTAACCTTGTATACAGGAAGACTTTGAATTCGTTGGCAATATTTTAGTCCAAGAATCTAATTGAGGAACAAATAATAACTAAAGCTAGTAAAGTGTTCAAAAATAATAACCCAGAGTTTTCCCAAAATGAACAAAAAAATAAAAAGGATCAAATTGTGATTTCACGCTATTTAAATTGTACGGGTGCCGTGTGTAAGTGTGTGTGACACGTACGCACACACGCGCCATCACCGTCGACGCGATCCATTCATTTTTTGCGCGGGAAGGAGCGCGTGCGGCGCGCCGGCGTCGCTTTGATTGCGGTCGCGAACTCGCGGATTTTCCTACGGAACTAACGTGTAACTCGTACTTAAATTAAATTATTTAGTTAGGTCCGAAAGTAATTAAAATCATGACAGAAAGCAATTCCGAAAATAACAAAAACCATGACAGAAAATTCTGAAGCACAATAGCGCCCGTTTGTCTAAGCCGCAAACTCATACATTCACGAGAAATCAAATTAAAAATGGGGGCCACATATGCGCATAAATCAATGAAATATGGCAGCTTGCACATAATGACATAATAATAAGTTATGCTACTCGTACCTACGTAATAATTGTCAGCACTGTTGGCACAGTGGCTGAGTGTGTGGCTGCTGCGTTACGTGTCGCGAATTCGATTTCCGCATAGAAAGATGTACGTGTTGAGTTTGTAAACGCACCCAGCACATTACCTACAAAAGTAATTAAGTACAAGCGCTGGGAATGTTTTAAAAAAAGAAAGAGGAAGAATTGGAAAATTGGAAGTGATTTAAACTTTTACTTCGGTGTTCAAAGTAAGACTTATTCTTAGCAAAAGTTTCAAATTACATGTGCAATGACTGTAATATCATTAAAAATGAATTGAATGAAACAGCTGATTAGAGTTATTTAGAAAAGTACCTACTGCGTTGACCGCGCTTGAACTTTGGCGAAACAGCTGATTGGGACTACGCGGCCGGCGTGCGCGTTTGTGTTGTACCTACTGCGTTGACCGCGTGTGAACTTTGGTGAAACAGCTGATTGGGACTACGTGGCCGGCGTGCGCGTGTGTTTGTAATTATTTAGTACAGTACCTTAACTACTACGTTTTAGTTTAGTACTTAGGAGGTACTTACCTACGTGTACTTTAAGAGGTGCTCGAAGTGTTCACTTGTTCTTTGTACACACAGCTCAGCACGGCGCCTATGGCTTCTTTTCACGTTTTGCAAAACAAATGTACGCGATTTAACAATTATTATTTCGAATGCCGTAACAATCCTTTCGCTTAACTGTTCGCGACTTTCACTTTCTTGCTCGTGCACTAGTCTTTTAAATTAACCCCACAAAAAAAAACTAAGGGCGTCAGGTCAGGCGACCGCGCAGGCCAAGGTACAGGCCCGCCGCGTCCTATCCAACGCTTGCCGAAGCTTCGGTCGAGGAACGTGCGAACATCCCGCTGGTAGTGTCATGTTGGTAGTACAGCTCGGACTGATAGCTTTCAGGCACGTTCTGCAGCTGCTCTTCCACGGAGGTCTCTTGGCACTTGGGCATACGTTATTACGTGGAATGATGCAAAATCCAGTAAGTTTTGAGTTGACCTCAAGATTCGGTTTCTTGATTTATCGGGATAGCGGCGGTGGAACATCAGACGGGTTCGCGGAAAACTGTGCGTTCGGTCGTAAAACAAGACCATATCCAGGTATTGCTGGTTCGTGTACACTGTTCTACGTGGTCGTGGCATGTTACTTACGGTTTACGGTTCACAGAATCTTTCGCGAATTACACGTCATGCACTTGACCTATTAAACGCGTGACTGGAGCGGCGCAGGCGACGCCACGCATGCATTTCTTTGCTCGAGAGGGGGCGGGCGGCCGCACCCCGCGGCCCCGCAGATGAGCGCGGGGATCGATCGAGAGGCCCGATGTAGGTAAACTTTGTTCATGCCGAATATTGTTTGGCGGCATTTCTTTTCAAGGACATGCCTACTGAATGAGAGCTCGTACTCGTACCTACATTGTAGCGTAAGTAATAAGACCGCGTAGTAAACTGGTATACTAGTATTACTAGCGGACGCATCTCGATACTTTAAATTTATTAAAGTTTTAATTATCATTTTTACTATTTATTTTTTTATCGTGTTTATTAATTTTGGACTTTATGTAGGTAAATGACAAAATATATCACGTTTTTAAAATTAATAATTTGTCAATTTTAATACACGATATTATGGGCTTAAATACATTAGTATCATGGGTAGAATACGGGGTTAAAATATTGCCAATGAATTAAAAGTCACGCTGTATAAAAGGAGAAGCTGACTGACTGATCTATCAACGCACAGCCTAAACCGCTGGGGTTAGAAACTTGAAATTTTGACAGTAGGTTCCTTTTGTAATGTAGGCATCCACTAAGAAGGGATTTTTCGAAATTCAACCCCTAAGGGGTTGAAATAGGGGATTTAAGTTTGTATGTAAGTTCGTCATTTCTGAAGTAATATGGACAGTTGATTTTCTGTTCACGAGTTCAGAGTTTGTCCCATAGTAAAAGTTGAACAGAATGATAAGCAGAGTTTATGGTTTTCGGATATAAAGTGACTTACTAGTCATGCTGTAGATACTATCCATTCTGACAGACATCATCATCTGCCTAGCCTTTTCCCAACTATGTTGGGGTCGGCTTCCAGTCGAACCGGATGCAGCTGAATATCAGTATTTTACATGGAGCGACTGCCTATCAGACCTCCACAACCCAGTAACTGGGTAATACGATACTCTTGGTAAGACTGGTTGTCAGACTTTCTGGCTTCTGACCAACAGTAACGACTGTCAAAGATCTACAAATGACAGCCGGGACCAACGGCTTTACGTGCTTTCCGAGGCACGGAGGAAACTCGCTATGGTAAATGGTCACCCATCCACAGACCAATCTCGGCAAGCGTGGATTAACCCGGAAGATCGGTCTATGCGGCTGTAATTATTTAGCCACGAGCTCCTCCATTCTGACAGACATCTGAGAAAAATACTTTTACAGAGAATTAAGGAAAGAAACGGACCTTATGTAATACAATTAAAATATATTATGTTCATCTAATATCGATAAACTGTAACATAAACTCTGAAAGCCAAACCTGATAACCAGAAACTTAATTTAACTAGCTACAATAAAGTTGAGTATATTTCTCAAAGTTATCATATTAATTTCACGAGCGATTAGTTATTAGAGCCCAGCTTTATTCTACGGGACCCGGCTGCAGGTGGAGCAATAAATTATTCCCAAAGTCCCTTTACCCTCCCTGTTAATGGGGGTCACACATTCAGTTTGTATTTATTTTTTCAAATATACTAGGGGTGATCCAAAAGTAATGATAATCAGTGATTTCTAGTGCATACAAAAATACAAAAAAATATCAGTCACTTGCTCAGTTATCCACTAGTTCAGGAAAAAAAAATCATATAAATAGGCCACGATTCCCAAAAGCTACATTTATTTGAATACGGACTGTCAAGGAGTGAACATCAAAATGGAAAAACACGAAATCAGAGCTGTCATTAAATACCTCTGCTTGAAAAAAATGTGTACCAAAGACATACACAGCGACTTGGTGGAAACATTAGGGGACTCTTCTTCTCCATATTCCACAGTTGCACGCTGGGCTAAGGAGTTTAAGCTGGGAAGAACATCGACGGAAGACGAACACCGCGAAGGACGCCCATCGACGTCCCTCACTGAAGAAAATGTGAAAAAAGTTGAAGAAGTTGTATTGGAAGATCGAAGAGTGACTATCAGGCATGTAGCTGAGGTCACAGGGCTCTCATATGGCAGCATTCAAAGAATCCTTGCAAACGAATTGCATATGAGAAAGGTCTCCGCGCGTTGGGTACCGAAAATGTTTAACGACGAGCAAAAGAAGAAACGAGTCGACATGTCAAGAGCAAATCTCGAAAAGTTCAAGGCAGACAAGAATATTTTTTTGTCACGTTTTGTGACCATGGACGAGACCTGGATCCACCATTTTGATCCTGAAACAAAATAACAATCGATGACATGAAAACGATCCGATGAACCGACGCCGAAGAAATTCAAAGTGTCAAGCTCAGCAGGGAAGGTTATGGCGTCTGTTTTTTGGGACGCTGAAGGAATAATCATGGTGGACTACTTGGAAAAGGGGGCCACTATTACAGGCTCCTACTATGCAGAACAAATAAGAAGATTGCGGGAGGCTATTAAGAAGAAAAGGCGAGGCAAACTGCGGGCTGGAGTACTGTTCCATCAAGACAACGCACCGGTTCACAAAGCTGCAATTGCCATGGCTGCCATTCAGGAAGCGGGCTTTGAGCTGGTGGAAAACCCCCCCTATTCACCAGATCTAGCCACCAGTGACTTCTATCTCTTTCCACGACTCAAGGAACACCTCCGAGGCAAGAAATTTGACGATGATAGCGACGTGATGGCCGCGGTTGAGAACTTTTTTGAGAGTCAAGATAAAGATTTTTTTTCTAAGGGAATTTTAGGTTTAGAAAAGAGATGGACTAAATGTATAGACTTGCTAGGAGACTATGTTGAGAAATAAATTTATTTTTTTATTTTATTCATTGTGTTTATTATTGATTATCATTACTTTTGGATCACCCCTCGTAATAATACTTAAATCACAGAGTTTCCTGTCCCTTATACCTTCACTGATTTCGCCCACGGCTTTGCTCACGTTAAACTTAATATTTTATTCTGCTGAAGATATATTTTTCTTTTCTTTTCACAAAAATATATATATTTTTATTTTCCTAGGAAAGTAGAATTTAAGTGAGGACATAAATGAATCGTAAATCTGTTGACTTTTTTATATCTTTTGCAAGTCTTAAAGCTTGTTACTGTGACCTCAATAAATAAAATTATGTTAGTTGCGCATAGGTGCTGCACCGCGGCATTCTGTTACACCAAAGACCCATATAGCGTTTCTGCGGTGCGATCACGGATATTTTTATCGAGTCGATTCGCGAAATTTATCTATTCTAAACGTCAAATTTGACATAAGATATAGATAAAACGACAACTGCTGTCATTTTATCTATATTTTATGTAAAATTTGACGTTTAGAATAGACCAATTTCTCGAATCGACTGGATAAAAGATCCGTGCTCGCGGGGCTGATTTGACAATGCAGATACATTTTTAGACAGACCTAAGTAGGTACTTTTATTCACCAAAGACTGATAAACAAGTGGAATGAAGGGTGGGCGTTTTTTGTATCATTGACGTTCTAAAAGAACTAAGTAGGTAGTTAGACAATGGTTAATGAGTTTTGAAGTTTGAATGTACCTAATGAGCATTTCACACTCAACCTACATTAGTTAATCCCTTTAATAGCTTTGGTCGCTATTCGAAAGGTTAGGTCAGACTCGTATCCTAATCAATTGCCCTGTTTACCTATTAAACACACAAAAAGTAACGATACCTAAACCCCACTAATCGAACGAGGAGTGCCAAAGTATACAAGTCAAGGCCTTTTCTTTATATCGCATAAAAAAGTTATTGCGATCTTCAGTAAACAGGCTCGTATGAATAGATGAATAAATCGAAGTTGCCCAACAAGTAATGAGTTTCCACTTCCTTCGCCTTATCACGAAGAGACACAAATGAAGGTCATGTGGGTCTGGCACTATTATCTTGTAAGTTTGAATGGAATTCGCGTTTGAACAAAATGGAGGCTTAGAATTTAAGTCCCTAGGAGAGGCATTTCTTAACTATTTTGAGTGTACTTAACCTACCAGCCCGCAGCTTCATGTCTTAGTTCTACACTGCATGTTGATCAAGGAAAGAACTTTCGTCAACTTCTATTGACATTTACATGTAGGTATTTAGAATATGGCAAATATAAAAACTTTATTTTTTTGATGCGTTTTTGCGCCCCAGTTCCAGTGCCTAGAGCGGCCACTGCGTTCACCCTATAGTCTAGGGTCGGCCCTGCACATTTAGGAATAATAATACAACAACAAAAAGAAAACATTTTTAAAAAAACATTTACAATTAAATTGGATGGCCATTTAACGAAATGCGCACTTTTCTGGAATGTCCGGTTCAATTTCAAATTCGTTTTTTTTTACCAATTAACATCCTGTATCGATATAAATCGAATGACGCGTCATTTGGCCGAATTGGTTTTGGAGGTTGCGAGCGAATTTACAAAAATATGCGTATATGGGAGAAACATCATTGTATATATATGTATAGGGAAAAACGTAACCTTTTAGGTTCGTGAAGCCAGATAAATATAATTTATTGTGTATTTATTTTGCCACGGAAATTGTAGAAATAAACATACCTTCACAACAGTAATATTTTCTTGCTATTACACAAATGTTTTCAACGCAAAAGTTAAAGGAAGTATGTGGAAGCAGTTGTTGGCAACTCAGCATTAAATTATTGCACATTTTACTATGTTTAATTGTGGTGTTGCCAGAAATAAACATTTGCATCTCTCTTTTGTGACGTAACAATACAAGTACTAATTAAGTAGGAATGCACTGATTTCAACGTTAGTATTTTAATGAAATAACCAGCTAAATACATAAATAAACAATCCTCTACAAACCGTTACTATTGTATTGTAATAAAACTGCCCAAAGTTTACGAGCCGTCATCCTGACACTGTTTCAACTATAAAATAATCTAATAAATAATTTATGTTAAGCTTCTATTGGTACCTACATAGAATCTACTGTTAGGAATCACAGAAATTGCTACTAATACCTATATTATGCTCGTGTTCACAAAACTCGCGTCTCTCTTGTGTAGGATATTTATAATTTCCGCTCAGAGAGCGTATATTCAAGAAATGTGGTGCTAGGCTTTGAGTAGGCTTCGCTCGGCACTTAAAGCCTTGTATGGACTAAGCGTTCCAATGTACGCGTACACAGGAACGCTTCGTCCGTACCTGCAGCAACGCGTACACATAGGGGACGTGAACGCTCAATTAGCCTGTACGCGTATTTAATATACCTAGACGACGCGTACATTGGAACGTTTAGTCCGTACAAGGCTTTATTTATACTTGAGGCTTCTTACAACGACTAATAGCCGATTCCTACCAAGCGTTATTGGTTAAAGTTAAGACTCTTCTTTCCCAATCTATCTCTATATTTTTACCAATAATGAAACAAAGACACCATAGCTTTGCATAGATACGTAGATATCTATCACAGGTAAAATTGGCATATGAGTCTACTTATATGCCCAGTTTGCCAATTAAAAATGCTACCATATACATAGGTTAGCAAAATGATTCGATTTTGGCTAGAGAAGATAATGCCAGTTGTATAGACAGCAAGTCTTCCTGACCCGATCTTCTGTACCATCATTGTTATTCTTTGGAATTATTTATGTATCCAGTACAGCAACGTTTATAATTGGATCTCTAACGAAACTGATATCTAAAAAAGTAACCATAAATCAAATACAATGACATGAAAATTAAATTTTCAAACAGTGCAATTGTTTTTATTGTTTGATTTTTCAGCTGTGCTTTCAAAATGATTTTAAAATACTCGTGTTATTTTTCAAATTCTATTCATCATTCATTTATGACATTGTAAAATTGAATTATGAAAATGTTTACCTATACAAAAAACGTTTGCCTTTTTCTGTTTTTAAACTGCTGCTATTACATATTGTTTTTTTCTTGTGCCTTGAATTATGTGTCTTGAAGAGAAAAAACTGGTTATACTACATAGATATGGATCTAAAGCCCGATTTTAGCTTCTGTAGTAGTGGCTAAAGACTGCGTGTCTTAATAAAAAGTCGAGGAACTGATCATTTGATCAAGTCACTAAATTGCAGTAACTAAAAAATCACACTCGACTAAAGACTAGTCACTTGTAAATCGGGCTTAATTTGGAAGTCCTAATTAATACTAAAAATGCGAAAGTAAGTTTGTTTGTTTGTTACCTTTTCACGCCTAAACCACTGAACCTAAACGAATACGAAATTTTTCATACGTTGTCAGGTGTACAGAATCGGACATAGGACCTTTCATCCCGAAAAAAAGTACTGTTCCCGAGGAAAACAACAATAACGATAATAGATGGCGCCACGTGTCTTTCGAATCATGATTGAATTATACTATAGTTTTTTTTTAAGACGAGCAAAGCCGCGGTCAAAAGCTAGTATTTAATAAATACACAATCCAGGAAGTCGCTGTGTATCTATACTAACATACCTACATATTAAATAAATGTGGACACTTAAGTTGACCCATCTGAAAGTGGGTTAAACAAACGTAAAAAAGGGTTAAGTAGAACATGGAAATCAAACAGTTACTTTGTGGCATTTTATCAAATAAACCGCGTTGCCGCTGCCTGGAATTAACGGTTAATGTGTGTTTAAATGTTAGATTATTATTAATTAAGTTATACTTAAGTACATTCTGTGCGCTTATTATTTTATATTGCTATCAGCATTGTAAAAGAAAATTTTCACAAAATGTTGCATTACCTTGTATAAAACAGAGTTTGTTTACTCTGCAAGTTCTATAGACGAGTAGTTCAGCTCCTTATAATACACATTTCATAAGATAGATAAAACCTGGACTGTCTTGATTAATTCCAACTTTGCAAGTAAATAGGCATGTTAAGTAAGGCTAGTTAATTTGTATCGATTATAGCAATATGAATTCGTAAAACTACACCATTTTAATTTAACGTTCGTGAAATAGAATAAAATCTGGGCTAATGGTAGCAAGTGAATATTATGCATGGGATGATACTTTTCAGTATTTTTTTATTTTAGGAGGCTCTAATATCTCTATATAGAGCCTCCAAGGGTGACGATGACTGGCAAACTCTGGGCAGTCAACCCCGCTACCAATCTTACTGATTTGCTAATTTTTTCATCACGGCATGAGCCATTCTAGTATAGCTCGTGCCGACCCAAGAAAAAAAGTACTATTTCTTAATCAGTTATAAAAGAATAGGCATGTTGACAACATCAATAAATTGCAAATCTAATTAGTCCGCCAGTTAGAGTTTTCAAAAATAATGGACACGTATTTTTTCTTTTGTTAAATGTATGAATATTTGGAAAGATAAAATGCATAAAAACTCGAGAGTGGGGGCTTGTGACGTCAGAAGTAAGTAAAAATTGTACTTGCTTGTGACGTTTTGCCAATTTTAAAAGTATCGTATCTTCGTCAATTTTGGTTTATGTAACAAAAGAAAGAAATACGGGTCAAATATTTTTTGAAAATTTTACTGACGGACTAATTAGATTTTTTCAGTCAAATATCCTATTGAAGATATATAACCTCATTACTTGAAGAATGAGATTAGAAATGGAGGATCTACTATTCGCCTTACGCTCACAGACAGCGTGCGTGAGCGACAGGCTAATATCGACAACAATATCCCATCAAAAACACTCATGTGAAAAAAGCCAAGTCTCGCGACTCTTTTGCCGTAAAAAGTTTTGAAATTTAATGCGGAGCCAAGTCTGGCATTTCACTTATATTTTTCGGACTTGGTAATCACGCAGCGTACGGTACGTGTGAAATACGGAAACTTTGATGGCAGATATTTTGTAAGCTGTTTTAGTTAGGAACTTGTAATTTGGCAATTTAGTTAAAATAGACTATCTTCTATATTATGTAACATAATTTTCAGGACTTTACTCTCATCTATTACAAAGATATAGGGGGCTTTAAAGTGCCGTGAATTGCTTCGAGAAAAGGGTGAACGGCCGTGCCTATTAGATATTGGCGGGGATACTCCCGTGCACCGCCATTTTGACGACGTCTGTGGTCTAGTAGTTCAAGTGTCGGACTGCTGATCACGAGGTCGTGGGTTCGATTCCCACAGGACACAAATATTTATGTTGAAGCGTATGCTTCATTATAGTTTATAAGTACACATTAATTAGCAACAAATTTAGGTTAGAACTAATTAGTATAAGAAATTCGTCAGGCGTTTCCCTCATTAGTTTTTAAGAGTTAAACGTCATTAATATGACTTGCAAATAAAGTTGCAATGAGTACTGTCGATCATTGGATCTTTTAATTCCCTAAAATTCCTGGTGAAGTTCCCCTCAAATATATACATGGTCCATTACGAGCTGGATACTTAAGGATTGTCTGCGGAATATATAATTGGAAATTATCTGAAGATAAAAATAATTCAGCGAGTGCGCCGGGTGAAGGAGTGAAGAGGTTTACTCAACTCATACGGATTTGGATGGAAAAGTGGCTTGGACATTAGTGATTTAAATAATTAAAATAAAAAAGTGTTTAAGCATACACATTTATTAATTTCCACCCAACACTCAATAGGTAGTAATAAGTCAGGTAATGTTTAAGTAGTCCAAAGTCCAATTGATCATATTTAGGTAGGTAAGTAAAGAATGTATAAGGTTAGTAACACATTTCTTACTTTATAGTTATACATGTTATTTCCTTTTAGATACATTGTTATTATTGTTGGTAAAATAGGTATTAATTTACATTGCATTAGGTTAAATTACATTTTGTTAACTATAGTTAATCAGTACTTATTAAATACAGTACAGTGACATTTATGTTACATTAGTTAACTATTCAGTTAATATTTTTAAAAACAAATGTAATACATCATACACCTTCAAATATTTGCATTGTAAACCCTTGGTTAGATTATCTGGCCTATGCCTATTTCATGTCATTAACTTCATTTCTTAAACCTAAAAAACCTAAACAACAGTACATTATTATTATATTCAGTGATATACTCGTATACAATTAAAAGTTCAAACTTATAAATTACGCCATTGTTATTAATTGTCTCTTTACAAAAGATAGGTATTTTGTTACGTATAGTTTACATTATTGTTAATTAACCTTATTTATTGTTGTACATTTTCAGGTCTACGACACTTGTTTCCTAAAATGACCGACGTAAAGGATCTTAAAAAGAAACGAAGCAGTTATAAAGGGAGATTAACAGTATTTGGAAATTATTTAGGTCTGTTAAAGGCTTCCGAATTGACACCCTGTCAGGTAATGGAGTTGCAGTTGCGTATCGATAAATTAGATAAACTTTATGACGAATTTAACGAACTACAACTACAATTAGAATGTTTGTCTGAAAACATTGATGCCGAAACTCTAGAAAGAACCACAGTTGAATCTCAGTATTATGGATTGGTAGCTCAGGCTAAATATATGTTAAGTATTTTTTCTAAATCAGAGCAAGATGATGCAAAGTCTAATTGCAGTAGTACTAAGCGTCGTCAGTTAGTCAAGTTACCCACCATCAAATTGCCAAAATTTACAGGATCGTACGATAACTGGCTTGAGTTTCGCGATACCTTTTCTAGTCTCATTCATGACAATGACGACATAGATGAAATTAATAAATTCCATTACCTTAGGTCGTCATTGGAAGGGTCAGCTGCTGTCATCATACATTCTATTGAGTTTTCAGCCAAAAACTATACAGTAGCATGGGAACTTCTTTGTGATAGGTTCGACAATAAACGGTTATTGATTCAGAATCACGTTACGGCGTTATTCAATCTCGAAACGATCACGAAGGAGTCCTCAATTGCATTAAAACGCACTATTGACAATGTTAACAAAAATATTAGGGCATTAAGTACATTAGGCGAACCTGTTAACAGTTGGGACACACTGTTAATACACATAGTTAGTCAAAAGCTAGACACTAAAACATTCCGCGAATGGGAGGAATACAAAGGACGTTTAGATAAAACTAAATCAATTACTTTTGAGCATTTTATGGAATTTATGCGGAATCGTGCGGACTTGATAGAAACACTGGAGTTATCACGTCATTCTACTATTAATAATAAACCGAACACTAAAATCAAAGCTATGGTTTCAACAGAAAACACTAGTTTATCATCTCCACATAGTTGTCCTAAATGTAGTAATGATCATAACCTCACTTCTTGTCCACAGTTTCTAGCATTAAGCGTCACCGAAAGAATATCATTACTGCCGAGTTATAAGGTGTGTTACAATTGCTTTCGTCACGGTCACTATCCCAATAATTGCAAAAAACCGGGTTGTAAAATCTGTAAGCGCAAACACCACACGCTTATTCATAACACAGATTATAAGCAAAAACTAGTTGCAACTAAGTCAGCTGACTGCACGACCGACAAGAGCAAGGTTGAGTCATCTCCCACCGCTACTGAGAACGCTCATGTTGCGCTTTCAGCTAATTTAACTGCGCATTCGCATACAACTAGCTCAGGTGACATACTGTTGTCGACTGCACTAATTAGGTGTTACGATGTTAATAATAAAGAACACATAGCTCGCGCCCTTCTTGATTCTGGGAGTTCGTCATGTTTAATAACTGAACAATTATTTAATAAATTAAATTTACCTTTCCTTAGCACAGATAAGTCCATTCAAGGAATTAATAATTCACTATCGCAGGTAGACAAAATGTGCCGTGTTCACATTCAGTCATTATATGAATGTTATTCTAACGATTTAATATGTTTTGTTTTGCCCGCGATAACAGATAACGTGCCAGCTAGACAGATACACATAAACATACCGTCAGATATACATTTGGCTGATCCTCATTTCCACACGCCGGCTCCAATTGATATGATAATCGGAGCTGATGTGTTTTGGAGTTTGTTGGGATCAGAACAAATCGTATTAGGTGATAGGAAGCCTATTCTTCATCAAACTAGACTCGGATGGCTAGTTTGTGGCCCAATTAACGGCGGCTATAATAATAACTTAATTTCACAATCCTCACACATAAAATGCAACTTCACTAATATTAATAATGAAAGTTCTTCAAGTATTCACGAGTTAGACGACATCCAAAACCAACTAACGCGTTTTTGGCAGCTCGAAGAAGTTTGTCATGAGTCGTCTACTTATTCAGCTGAAGAGAAGATGTGTGAGGAACACTTTGTTAAAAACACAACACGCCTAGCGGATGGCCGCTTCAGTGTAAAAATACCACTTAAGGAATCTTCGGATAATTTAGGAGATTCGTTTTATCGTGCAAAACGATGCTTTCTATCCATTGAGCGTAGAAATATAAATCAACCCTCACTTGACAAAATGTACAAGGACTTCATGTCCGAGTATATTTCTCTGTGTCATATGTCCGAATGCCAAATCGATGCCGATAAAACGTCTTATTTTATACCTCATCACGGGGTATTGCGAGAAAGTAGTAGTACTACTAAATTACGAGTAGTTTTTAACGCTAGTGCTCCCACCACCTCTGGGGTCTCGTTGAATAAAATACAAATGGTCGGGCCTACCGTTCAAGATGATCTGACATCTATACTGCTTCGATATAGGCTGTATAGGTATGTACTCTCAGCAGACGTGGAGAAGATGTACAGGCAAGTGTCTGTACATCCATCAGACAGACATTTGCAGCGAATCATCTGGCGTGATGATGTCTCCACTCCTCTTAAGACGTACGAATTGCATACAGTCACTTATGGAACTGCTAGTGCACCATTTCTCGCAACTAGATGCCTCAAACAGATTGGTCTGGAATGCAAAGATCAAAAGGTCGCAGAAGTTATTATTCATGACTTTTATGTTGACGACCTTTTGACCGGTGCAGATTCATTCGAGGAAGCTAGTTTGTTGCGTCATAAAGTGACTGAAGCTCTTGCTTCTGCTTGCATGCCGTTAAGGAAATGGAAATCCAATGAGGCTACCTTAATTTCGGAAGAAACCGATCAGTCCTCCTTCGATTTCCATGAGCGAGATGAAGTCATCAATAAAACGTTAGGATTAAGTTGGCAGACTCAGACCGATAACTTGCGCTTTCCAATAAGTATTCCTAAGAGGATAGAAAACACAAAGCGTAACATTTCACGTGGAGCGGAAGCTACGGCTATGCAATCACTTAATCTGTGGTGGTTTGGTCCACCTTTCTTACGACAAGACATCACAACATGGCCGTGTACTTCCAAAGATTCAGCTATATTACCCGAAATTAAATCTACTGTTTCCTTTCATGTTAACCGTCATCATTTATCTGATAAGTTAGGTATAGGATTAATAGAATTTAAACGTTTCGCCAATAAGGCTTCAACGTTCTATTTGTTACATGTTTCGTTTTATTAATGCATGCAAGAAACAGTCCATAGTAACATCACATATAACTAATGACGAATTACAGCATTCTTTAAATTTTATTATTATTCAGTCGCAAAAGGAATCCTTTCCTGAATACAATTTATTAATTAAAAATCAAAAATTACCACATAAAAATCAATTATTAAAATTTAATGTTTTTCTAGATGAAAACAAAATTATTCGTGTCGGTGGTAGATTACATAATTCCGAATATTCATTTGAGAAAAAACACCCAATTTTATTACAGTCCACTCATTATTTTGTTAAACTTTTGTTCCGATTCCAGCATATCATGTTGATGCATGCAGGGCCACAATTATTATTAAGTACCATCAGAGAGACATATTGGCCCTTAGGTGGTCGTAATTTGGCCAGAGCCTGTTATCGTCAGTGTGTTCGGTGCCAACGTCTTAAAGGGCAGACAGTTGTCCCACAAATGGGTAATCTTCCATTGAGTAGACTCTCTCCAGCAGACTTTCCGTTCCAAAACGTAGGTGTTGACTACGCAGGTCCCATTACTTCAGCTAGTCGTCAAGGTCGTGGATGTAGATTATTAAAGGTTTACATCGTTATTTTTGTGTGCTTCACGACGAAGGCCATTCATTTAGAGTTGGTGGGTGACTTGACGAGCAGTAACTATTTACAGGCTTTACGTAGGTTCATGTCTCGGAGAGGAAAACCTCTTAATATGTTCTCCGACAACGGAACATCATTTGTGGGTGCTAATAATGAAATCTCTAATTTCTTGAAGCAAAACTGTGACTCTTTTACTGATAGTGTGGCTCATGATGGAATCAATTTTCACTTTATTCCTGCTTACGCTCCACATTTTGGTGGTCTTTGGGAAGCGGGTGTCAAATCGACCAAATTTCATTTAGTTAGAGTGTTGGGCAATTGTAACTTAACATATGAAGAACTAAATTCAGTGTTAATCCAGATAGAAGCAATCTTAAATTCGCGGCCGCTCTATCCGCTATCTTCAAGCCCAGAAGACTTGTTGCCTCTCACTCCAGGTCATTTTTTAATCGGACGGCCACTCACTTCTCTTCCAGTCAAAGATCTTCGTGACCACTCCAGCCATCATCTGACGCGCCATCAACGCATTGAGCAGCTGCGTCAACATTTTTGGGCCAGGTGGAGCAAAGAATATGTTTCCGAGCTTCAGCAGCGAGTCAAGTGGCACTCATGCAAGGACACACTGAAGCTCAACTCCCTTGTAGTTGTCAAGGATGATCACTTGCCGCCATTAAAATGGAAGATGGGACGTATTGTGGCTCTCCATCCCGGTTCTGATGAAATATGCAGGGTGGCCGATATCAAGACTGCGACGGGCATTATTAGAAGAGCTTTTTCGAAGATTTGCCCCTTACTGGAAGATGCTGGTTGAAAGGCGAGCTTTCAACGGCTGGGGGCATGTTGAAGCGTATGCTTCATTATAGTTTATAAGTACACATTAATTAGCAACAAATTTAGGTTAGAACTAATTAGTATAAGAAATTCGTCAGGCGTTTCCCTCATTAGTTTTTAAGAGTTAAACGTCATTAATATGACTTGCAAATAAAGTTGCAATGAGTACTGTCGATCATTGGATCTTTTAATTCCCTAAAATTCCTGGTGAAGTTCCCCTCAAATATATACAATTTATGTGATGAATATGAGTGTTTGTGTTCCTCTGGGTGTTTCTTATGTATTATAAGTATGTATTTACAAAAAAAAAAAAAAGTATATAAGTATTATATCCATTGTCTAGTACCCATAGTACAAGCTCTGCTTAGTTTGGGACTAGATGGTGCTGTGTAGAAAAATGTCCCAAATATTATATTATATATTATAAATATTTTCAATCCTATTCTTTAAGTATTCGGGTTGTATCTTTAAATAAAATCTTAGACAGAAAGTAAATACTGTATAAGATCTAGGTACACTTTACGCTCTTATTTTGTGCCCCACAAAACAGGTGGGGTACTAATCGGTGCTTCAGCTCAACACACTTCCACAAACATACAAAGTTCCTCACTTTACTCTAAGCGTGTAAACCACTTATGTTCAAACTTAACAGTGGTTAAGTTTTCAGCTGAATTTGTTTTTTTAATAAACTTGGCACACGAGCGCTAACTTAGGTCGTGCACAAAACGGGTCACGAACATGATAATCTAAAATCTTCTCTAAAAGTCGTATTTTGAGGATGTTAACCTAGAATCGATGTCTTTCTGTATCCTCTATTACCATAACTCTATCATAATCCTTATTAGAATTAGCAACACAGTATTGAATCTCGGCCCCGGTATTTTAAATATTACAACATTGTTATTTTTATGTTTATTGCGGACATTAAACGGACAAACGTTAGCCACTTCGTGAAATGTAGAGGTTATGTGCAGTTTTAACATAGTTTGTTTACATTACTGCCTCGTCGGTCTAGCGGCCGCAAGCGTCACTACTGAGCGTTAGGTCCTGGGTTCGATCCCCAGGTCGGGCAAAGTGTTATTGTGTTTTTCCGTGTGGAATTTCTTAGTAGCAGCCCGGAGTCTGGATTTGTGCCCGGTTGATGGTAATAGGCTCGCCCCCTATTACATGGGACTTGAAACATAACTGCGAAATGTTGGTGTACTATACAGGGTGTAAACGAATTCATGTAATTCCTTCAAACCGCGTGATCTACTGGTGACATAGATTGATCAAGCACTGGTTTTTTTCAGTTTCAGCAAAAAGTTTTTTTCATAAAAATAACCAGATTTTCTGTTTCTGGTCATTTTAGCGCCCCGAGTTAACTGACTGCACGGAGCGATATCGCATTAGTCGTGCCTGATAGCTATGTCGCGTGCTTTCATTCCTTTATGCGTGACATCGAAATCTTCTACCACATTTTTTTTTTGCAAAATTTGTTTTTGTTATTTTTTTATTGAATCCTTATTAGGTGGTTTAGATACGACGACTTCGACTACTGCAAGAAAAAACATGTTTTTATTTTTAATCAAGCTAAATCCTGTGCCCCCGCACAGGATTTAGCTTGATAATCTATTTCATTAATAGGTAGATCATGTGGTTTAAAGGAATTACACGAATTCGTTTACACTCTGTACACCTACCTCTGCCCAACCCTTCAGGGAATACAGCCGTGATGTTATTATGTTTACATTACCTACAAGTTCTACTGGATGTAAGAGACGGTGTACCGAAAACTGGAACAGCAAATGCGAAAAATAAGTGGAAATTTATCTCGCAATAATAAACTGCGTGTAGAGGACAGTTTACTGATTAAACAGTGATTTCACCCATTATTTTGAAGTGGGAATCAGTGGAAAGTATCCTCAAAGTTTACCGAATTTCCCAACATTAAAAAACCGGCCAAGTGCGAGTCGGACGCACGAAGGATTCCGTACCATTATTATCTATGAAAACGGTAAAAAAAAACTCGTTTCTTGTATCTGAGCCCCCCTTAAATATTTAGGTATTTTATTTTGTTTTTTAGTATTTGTTGTTATAGCGGCAACAGAAATACATCATCTGTGAAAATTTCTACTGTCTAACTATCAGGGTTCATGAGCTGCAGCCTGGTGACAGAAGGACGGACAGCGGAGTTTTAGTAATAGGGTCCCGTTTTACACTTTGGGTACAGAACCCTAAAAAACGTTATATTTTTAAGTTTGCAAATTCTAGTAGATTATATTGTTTCTAATAGGGTTAGTTATTTTAAATAAGAGAAATGTAAAGTTATTTTAAATAAGAGAAATGTAAAATTATTTAAACAGAATCGGAAAACTCGCAAAATTCAACTAAACTTATTTTAAATTCAGAATGATTGGCTGTATTCGTTGTTTCAATTTTCGATACACCGTTCGTCTGTATTTTAGGTACCTACTCGAATACTTCAATGTTATATTAAGCGAGACATTATTGTTTTCATTCATTTATTTCTAAAACAATTAGCTTATATTACAATTGTTTTTGGCTTACCGCGAAAACCTCTGGGGGTTTATCTGTGGGCTGGCGTTCCGTTCATTTAATTTTATAACAATTATTATGATGGTTTAGTAAAACTTTTTCATGATGCTTTTGTAATTTCGTGGTCGCCCAGCGGTTTACGGATCCGCTTCTTCGGGTTCAAACCCAGGCATGTACCAATGTGACTTTTTCAATGTCATATGTACTTTCTTAGTTAATCTAAGACACCACTGACATACGGTGAAGGAAAACATTGTGAGGAAACCTGGACTTAAATCGTCTCAAATGACCATCCCGCATTTAGCAAGCGTGGTGATCAATGCTTGTTCCTTCTCTATATAAGAAGAGGCCTTTGCCTTGCAGTCTTCATCTTCTATCGTGTCGGCACGAGCTATACAAGAATAGCTCATGCCGTGGTGAAAAGATTAGCCAGTCAGCAAGGATGATAGCGAGGCTGACTGCCCAGTGTGCGCCGGACGTACTTAAGTATGGTCTCTCGTGGAGGCTCTTTTCATGCACCCCAGTGCCTTGCAGTAGAATCGTTACAGGCTATTATTTTATTTATTTTTGTAAAACGTCAGAATCATACAGTCAACAAATAAATTGAATGTGCAACTTGTGTGTTCAGTCAAGATGTTTATTGTTTTATCATATTGATAGCAATACATTTTATCAATATCAATATTGTGACATCTAAACACATAAAGGCTTGTTCGATTGAAAATTAAATAAGCGAATGAATTCAATAATCTTTTTTCAAGTGATTTATGTACGACTTTGTGATTTATTTTGATATTTCTTTTGAATATAATTTTGCAATGACACATACATGTTCTGCCTAGCCAATGATGTTGGGGTCACCTTCCAGTCCAGTTTAGCCAGATGCGTCAATTACCAGTATTTTACACGGAGCGACTGCCATCAGACTTACGCAACCCAGTTAGTGGGCAAAGCCGATATCCTATGGTTAGACCGGTTTTCAGACTTTCGGGCTTCTGATTATCCGTAATAACTGTCACCCGGATGTGTGACACCCGTTACCAACGCATATACATACACACATCAAAAAAAGTTTGCGATCACTAGCATAATTATTATGTACGTGAAGATTCCGAATTCAAAGTCCAACTGAAATCTGGTTTATATTTATCTGGATAACTATCAATCTATATTTATCATGATAATTATCGCTTTGAATCCCGATTAGAAAATTCGGCTTCAAAAAGGCTACATAATTTTTCAATATGATCGCAAACTTATTTTGATGTGTGTACACTATGTGTTTTTGCCTTATGAAAATGAGCTTCCGAAGCTACCTCCTGTTGCGATTAATGTACGAGTACAATACCCTAACAATATTAAACAAGGTTAGTCAGAAAGGGGGTACTAATCCGCGGGCCATTTAAAGTATGAGATAGTGTTTTAAAGCAAGTGTTAAAATTTCAAAATTTGATAATTTTTATTTCCATGCAAAATGAATTTAATTTTAGTTTTTTTAGAAATACTTCACCCCTGCTTTAGTTACGAATTCAGAAAATGGAGCTTCTAATCCGTGACCTTAAATATGACCTAAAATGTAGACACAGCTGATCATAGCTTACGATGGATAGATTTTAGCGTATTTTTATGGTATCTTTGAACAGATATTTCTCTTAAACTATTGACTTTTGAGGAAAGTTGTACAACAAAAGTTATTATTATGGCTACTTTACCTCCCTTCTGATTAGTACCCCCTTTTCGACTAACCTTGTATAAGTATAACATAATATTTTCTTGTTTAAAAAAAGAATGTGGGCCGCAGTGGCTCAAGTTGGTAAAGACAACGCGACGTGTTGATGTAAGAATAAGAATTGCCTAGAAGACAGACACGAGGTCACGAGTGTCGGGGACTATTATAGTAAGTAGTTCAGAAATTCCATATTCAAAACTCTTCCCTAAAGTGCGAGTCTCATGTCGTCCCGTCATCAGAATGAGCCAACCCTAAGCTGTTACACAAGGTACAGGGGGGTTATCATGTTCTGTTAGAGCAGGAATGTTTTAATATTATTCCGAGAGTGGGAAAGCGACAGAGCTAGACAGCTCTCTAGCGCCATCTCTTACCCACTCTCGTAATAATATTAAAACATTCCTGCTCTAAGAGATCATGGTAACCCCCCAGTACTATATCTATTTCTGAGCATATCTTACGATATCGCTCTCCATAGAAATCAATGGACTAACACACATAGCGCAGATATATTTTGTTGTTAAGAATCTAAATATACCGGGTATCAACAGATTCTGTCAAAAGCAAATTATATTTGATGATGGTATCTGCAGTAACAAATTTTATTAACTGAATGTAAATCATGGAGTCAGACGTTACTTTGTGGAAATCCATAACATACATACAAAGTATTGTATAAAATATTTGTATTAACTTTATTTACTGGTTTTATAATATATTATCGTGTCTTTTCCGTGTGTGATATCTTTAGATAAGTACTAAGATTTTATGCGTATTCGCAGATAAAATATTATACAGGGTTACAGGGAAAGTCGTACTGAATATTAAAGGAAGTTATTATTCAGGTCATTAATTCTGGTGGATTTGATTTTGTAATATGGTGTCCGAAACTTAACCGTTCTGGAGATATTGAATTTTAAAGATATTTTTAAAATATCCTTACTTTTTTAACCGACTTCAAAAAGGAGGAGGTTCTCAATTCGGTTGTATTTTTTTTTTTTTTATTTTTTTTTTTTATGTTTGTTACCTCATATCTCCGTCATTTATGAACCGATTTGAAAAATTCTTTTTTTGTTCGAAAGGGTATGCTTCCCGATTGGTCCCATATAAATTTTGTTATGATTAGACCATGAACTTCAGAGATATGGAACGTAACTCCTCATCGGATCAAAGCAAAATTCTCAAATTACTAATATTGCATTGTGTATATTTTTTGTTGGGAACTGAGTACTGGAAAAGAGGAGGGGGTGCGTGCCCCTCCCCCCCCCCCCCCCCTTTGGAATGTTTTCATTATATCGTGTAAGGTATCATTTGAAAGAACTTTTTATGCCCGACTACGTCAAAGCCAAAAAGAAGGGTTATGATGGAGGGGGTTAAAATTATGACACTAAAACGTATTTAATAAAAAATAAACTTTAAAAAAAGTAAAAACCGACTTCAAAGAAATACTAAAAAGAGTAAAATAATTTTACCATAATATAAAATTAACAGTTTCAGAAGTCGGTGCAACTCTACACTGCAGCAATTAGAAGCCACCGACTTCTGAAACTGTTAATTTTATATTATGGTAAAATTATTTTACTCTTTTTAGTATTTCTTTGAAGTCGGTTTTTACTTTTTTTAAAGTTTATTAATAAAATGATTAACAAAAACTGAACCTACCACTAACAGCTTAAAAAGACTGCTCGACAATGGTTAAAATTAAAGAATTTTCACGAAGTGTTTTTAACATACAAAAATGTATGGAACTTAACCTGCAAATAATTTTAAAAACTTCTACGTCTCTTTAACTATTCATAAAGGTATAACATCTACTAGATAAGTTCATAAAATCTTAAAAAAATGTTATTTGAATAGGCCAAAGTGTTGTACTACACAACATAAAAAATATCTTTGAAATTCAATATCTCCATAACAGTTAACTTTCGGATACCATATTATAGAATCAAATCCATCAGAAATTAGCTGAAAAATAACGTCCTTTAATATTCAGTACGACTTTCTCTGTAACCCTGTAGTATCTGCTCCGCACAACATCAACTTTTTTAAACAGCCTTTAAGCTTTTGATGTCACCAAAATTTAATATGTCATACCTTAATTGGACAAGCAGAAAAATATTTTTATACTTTTTGATGTTGAATGGTCCCCGAGCTCAACTTTATACATTTTAGAGTTATATTTTAAAGTTATTACTTTCTTTGCTTTGCCGTATGTATGTGTTCAGCTTCGGCACGCACCACTGCATCTCACTTTGAGCTCTGTTTACCCTGTTCGGGATATTACGACATGTTTTGGACCAAAAAATCATAGTGTTTAAAAATATTGTATTTAATTTTTTTATTCAGCAATGCATGCGTGTTTTTATGACATGAAAAACCTTCCACTTCCCACTTTGTGTGGAGCAAAAAAATGTGCAGAATCCGTTTCTATAAAAAAGTTATTTTTTTATAGAAATTGCCTTGATACAGGATATATAAATTTTTGCGTGATATATTCAATACAATATGCTACAGTTAAGTAATTAACCACCGCGGTAACGTTCTTGAATTCCCAATTAGTTCTAAGAGTAAACTAATTAGAACATTAATAACAGTTTCCATTTAACAGTGCACGTAACACGTATGAATTGAATGCGAGCGTGTTTGTGACACATGTGTCCTATTTAGATCGCTGTGACGTCACACTTCCTCTGCTTATTTACCACATCATGTTTGAAGGCCGTGTGTTCACCCTGACTGCTTTCATGTCATAGTGATATTCGCGTGACCGACTCATTAATTTAAGATGCCACCATACCCTAAAAACCACATTGCGTTGTTGTATAGTTTGACCTAGTGAGTCTATGTCAAATATTTAGGTACTTGGCAAATATAAAATTTCCCGTGTGCTTCCCTACAAAGAAGGCTTCCGGTTTCAAGCCATGGGGATAGTAAAAGGCAACTAAAGAGTTATGTCAACAGTATGGGCAGTAGCGTCCTGCTTGTGCTGATAACGATATAGGTACTGCGATCACAAATTGCGTTGCGGAATTTTGTTTTTTTAAATGTCGCAGCATTGTACTGAGATATGAGGCTTTACTGGCCTCGTGCAGGTTGTTAAAATTTTTGCTGTCCGCTTTCGCTCGGCTAGTGCGTTTTATCCCTTAGTATTTAATTTACGCCGTTATTTAGGCATGAGGGAAATTTGTAAGGGTATCTCATTATATCCTTTGAAATTGGGCGCTCTGAAATTGAAGACGTTAAATAATACGAATACCTTGGTAGGATATCTCAATAGAGTAAGGGCTCTTGTAAACCACGTTTTCTTTAGGCGCTGTCGACGCGCGTCGCACGCAGCTATAACGCGCTGCAAACGCGATGTTATCGCAACCAATTTACCTATTCACACGTTCATAAAATTGTAGTATGCAGACGACGACTTTTTCGCGAGCTGTCGACGCGCTCATAGCGCGGAGTTGCATCGATATAGACGCGCTGGCACAGAGCGTCTCTTTAGCTGCAAACACATACGTACAGCGCGTTTTAATCGGTTACTTGCCGACACGCGCGTCTGTAGCGCGATACACGCTCCTTCGCGCGCGTGCTACACGCGTTTTACTTTGCAAGGAGAGTTGCTCACGCGCGTCTGCAGCGCGTTTCTCGTGAGTTTGCAGCGATGCAATCGCAAGTAATCTGCCTATTTCAAGTCTAGCAGCGCCGACAACGCGCGATAGCGAAACGCGCGTCGACGGCGCCTGAAAAAAACGTGGTGTGTAAGAGCTCTAAGATGACAGAGTAACTCCGACCGTACGTCACGGAAAGGTAGGGCTTCTTTTCATCCTCAATAGAATGGATTCCCGTGAAGTGTTGTAAAGAAATTATATCTCTTTGTTACACAATCACACGTCTGCGGTAGAACGGGCTTTGCGACGGTATCTTGAAATGAACGCTATTATCACGAGTACTAGTGGGAAAATTGTTTTGTATTAACGTAACATCACGCCTGTATTCCCTGAAGGGTTAGGCAGAGGTACACCCTCATTTCGCCGTTATGTTTAAGTCCCATTTAATAGGGGGCGACCCTATTGCCATCATCTGGGCACAAATCCAGACTTCGAGCTGTGCTACTGAGAAATTTTACACGGAGAAACTCAATATCTCTTTACCCGACCTAGGGATCGAGAACCAAGAACTTATCGCCCAGCAGCCGTGTTTGCGACTACTAGACCAAATTGCAATCAATTTGAGTTTATCTGAAACGCAAATTAGAATATTAAAAAAAAAAATGGATATTTTAGAAAACAATAGATATTAAAAGCATGTTATTTTGATGAAGAACTATTTATAACGGTTTTAAATTAATATGTTTCTCTTTTTTCTTAAGTAATTTCGTATCAAATACTTGAAGCCCCATCTTATTAGAATGATAGTCAATTTCAACACACTTGAGATAAAATCAGAGGAGATTATTTGTATTTTGTATTTTACCTTAAACATTTTGTAAATTTTGTATACGTCACAGGAAATGTATGAAACCTAGGAATTGTATACAATGCCAAGCAAATTTAGGAAATGTGTAAAATAATTTGTCAAAGGTTCTTTGATACATACATTTCCTAGGAAATGTATATATTATATTTCCTAGGCATTGTATGCAATTCCTAAATGGTACTAGGAAATGTATACAAATTAACATTTTACCTGTAATTTGGGGCACCCCGACACGGATAGGTTAGATTCGAAGGGGATGACGGGGGCTAGATTGAGCGAGCGAACGAAGCCCCCGTCATCCCCTTCGCGTTAGGTTACTTTAAACCCTGCAGACAGGCTCTGTCGACTCTGCTTTGGAAACCCAAACAACCTTACAAACATCAGTGGAGGTTTTTTTTATAAAGACTTACACTGTTGTTCATCTGAATAATCAGGTATGAAACATAAAAATCTTTTAACACATATCCGATTGCTGTTTAGGAAATGTACAGAATTCCTAGGAAATGTGTATAATAAAATTTATTTCACACATTTCCTGTCGATTTTAGGCATTGTATACATTCCCTAGAAATTCTATACAATGACGGATTACATACATTTCCATTAACATATACACGTGTAGGTACTCGTGTTTTTATTATGCACTAAAAATATGACCCTCTTTTTAGTAAAAGCAATAAAATTGTGTTGATGGTTTATTTTTGCTTGCAATATTATGTTTGTATTCGTTGCGACATGTTTATATACCCATCCGTATACATTTATATTAAAAACCACCGATCGTACGTTGGTTTCCCGGTATCACAATGAAGAGCAAATAGCGGAATATAATCTGGACTGAAATAGACACTGGATACTGATATTTTTATGTCAAAGAAATCTATTTTCATGTTATACTTTTACTCTGAAAGTATATTTTAGCAGAACTTTTACTTTATCCTAATGATACGGTTCCATTATACAGAGTGTAAAAAATGTACTCGAGAATTTTTTGTTTGCTCTTATCTTATAAACGTACCCTTTTACATGGGGTGCATGAAAAGAGCCTCCACGAGTGACGATACTTCAGTACGTCCGGCGCACCCTGGGCAGTCAGCCTCGCTACGAACCTTGCTGACTGGCTAATAATAATAATAAAATAATAAAAAGTTTTATTGACTTAAAAAGAAGGTGTTTCATTTTAATTTGAAGCCCTGACTCCTGAGCTAGGTGGTACCTGTATTACAGCTAATCTTTTCACCACGGCATGAGCTATTCTTGTATAGCTCGTGCCGACACGATAGAAGAAGAAGACCCTTTTACACGCTGTATAATCCCAGTTAACTTACCTCATTCATAGAATATTGTTATTTTAAACGCTGATTAAATTATACCTGTCCTTGTCATTTAAATGCCAATGAATAGAGATGGCAATAGACTTAAGAGCCATTTTAGTTAAACGACTTTTAATCATCGTTTTTGAATAAGACAAGCAGTCGGAAGTACAAACAAGAACAACCTCAAACGAAATCTTCTCATATTCTCGCCGAGTTGCCAGCCTGTCGGTTTTTTATCGGTTACACTTCGGGGAGTGTGCGATGGAACTGCACAATTTGATTCCGCCTGGCCCTTTCCATCATCAGACTACCAGACGTACGGCAATGCGCCATCGGTACATGGTGGACAGAACCCATACGTACAAAGCGTTTTGCGAACACATTCGTTGTTCGCACAGCTAAGGAGTTGAATTCCCTGCCGGAGTATGTGTTTCCTGATAGTTACAACCTTGGGCTCTTTAAGTCAAGAGTGAATAGGTTACTTCTAGGCAAGCGTGCTTCACCGTCGACCATCATCGCTTACCATCAGACGAGATAGTGGTAAAACGCGAGAGAAACGATAAATAAAAAAAATGAAATAAAATATTAGTATGATAACATTACTAATTTGGTAGTAGGTAACGTGGCTATAATACGCACCCGAAATGCGGGGCGTGCAAATTTCCTGTCTAACATAATGGCACCCACCTTAATTCATGACCTCGGGCTGGTACAAACCGCAAGCGTAACATAATGAATATTGCGTCGCCTATGAAAAGCCTTTTAAAGACATTTTGTCATGGTAACCGTCGGCTGTCATGTGATCAGGTAAAATAAAATTAATGAGACGACGACGCCGATAACATTATAAAGCAATTTTTGCGTGAAATATTTTTCTAGTAAAATATTATCATGTTGATAGATTTATTAACTTACCTGGTGTAATAGAGAGCTTACAGAATCATGTCATTACAGTTATAGCTAATATCTGTGCGTCAGGTACAATGCGGGCATGCTAAATATAGAAAATAAAACCAACATAGACATTCCATCATTGAGAGTACTTATATTTGGGTTAATGGTATGTGTAATGGTGGTAACATGAGCTAGGTCACAATGGCTATATGAATTTACCTAAGAAAGGAAAAATAATAAGGACAAGCTAGTCAGATATAAAGGTCAGACTTCTTAGTCTGATTGACACAGAACGCCAGCTCCGTCGAATAACAACAGCTTTTAACATCAGATGCGTTGATCCATGACGACGACTACGCTTCTTTATCTTCTAATCTAATCGTTGCCCAGTGTTGCCAGCTACCAATACTACCTAGCTTATTTTTTATACAAGGTTAGCCAGAAAGGGGGTACTAAAGTACCGAAAGGGTGTTAAAGTACAGATAATAATGAATAACTTTTGTTCTACAACTTTTCCTAAAAGTCAATAGTTTAAGAGAAACAATTGCTCAAAAAAAATATCTCTAAAATCTATCTATCACCAGTTATGATCAGCTGTGTTTACATTTTAGGTCATATTTGGAGTCATGAATTAGAAGCACCATTTTCTGAATTTGTGACTAAAGCAGGGATAAAGAATTTTTGAAAAAACTAAAATTAAAATAATTTTATTTGGAAAAAAATATATATCGAATTTTGAAATTTTAACACTTGCTTTCAAACAGTCATCAGCGATAATATAAGTGGGCTTCGGATTAGTACCCCCTTTCTGACTAACCTTGTAGTGTCCATTATTATCTATTAACGTAAAACTAAACTTAGAATCTGGCAGTTGGTGTTGCCGAAACATATATTTTTGTATTTTCGTTAAGCCTTTAAGTTTGTATAATGTATCGGGCACTGAATATTTTAAGTTTGGCTCTAGCAAAATCTCTGTTTTAAGTTATATTTAGGTGTGCATTGCATTGTGTATATCCGTTCCATTTCTCTTACGAAGAAAGCACTTAGAGTTTAAACGATATTAATGCTTGGTCAGTTGAAAGTGCTAGAAGACACATATCTAAACTGAAGTACTAAACTAGACTAAGATTGCAGAAATAGTTAAGTTTAATTTTGCAGCAGCAACTCGTCTAAGAGCGTCGATGTAGAACTGTGTGTTATTCTTAGTTGCATGTAAGACTGTTTCGATTAGTGAAGCCATTAGTAACTATATTAAATAAATATTGTAACGAATGACAATTATTACTTTATTTAAAGTAATAATTGTAGTAAACAGGGTATCCCGAAACTATACGTCGAACAAGGAACAAATGATAGGGCAATTATTAACAGTTCAGATTTTTTTTAGAATAAAATACTTTGAAAAAAAAAACACATTTAATAGTTTAAGATTAAATTTTATTATATTTAAGAGGTAAAACATTAAAACATGATAACTTTGAAACAAAAAAAGGAATAAACTTACTAAACAATCGTAAACTGCCCAGTTATTTATGTTCAGTTTCGGGACATTCTGTATACGCAAAATTATAGATACCTAATTCAATTACGCATTCACGAAATAGATTTTCAGAAACTCAAGTAGTAACCTTTTCTATTATTTTAATGCTAAACCTAGGTTCCCCAGCTTTTATCATTAAGTTGAAAGACCGTTAGTTTAACATCAAGACTTGATGAATTTGTAATTTAACTTCCAACACTTTCAAAAGGCTTTGTGTACTTTCGTGTTAAACATTAAGAAATTTTGATTTTATCTTATAGAAGATTCCAAGAACTTCTACTAAAGCTTTAATGTATTCGTTTCAGTATCACAATGTATTTCATAATACGTTTGTATGTACTTTATAGCGACATGGATTAAAGGATTTCTGAATATTACCAACCATTACTGTCTGGGCCAGATTCATTGGTATATTATCTACTTAGGGGTTTAGGTAGGACTTTTTGGGACCAAACGTTGGTAATTACAATAAATGAATCGTATTTAAAAATCGCTTTCGGAGCACAAATTGCTTTTAGACAATGTTTTTACGTATTAAGTAAATTTTACTAGTACATTTTTGCTTTAACAGACGGAAACGTCGCTAGCTCAACTGACAGTAAAATACATTAGTGATACATGGAGTCACGTGCAGCATACGTGGCTCAATGGTCTGGACAGTTTGTAAGTACAGATGTTTTACCTCCTTGCTCATGAAGACAGTATTGTGTTTGTTCTTTTTCTGTCCGACTAGATTAATCTCGGTTCTTCCTAGCCCCGCCTTATAGCATGATGCTCTTTATTTTGCTTGGATTTCAACAGACTCGATAGCCAGGCGATTGCTTTTGCACTCTTTGACTACAACTATTTTAATTATCCTTTGATCAATATTAGCACTCTGCTCACTTAACGTGGTAACTACTTAACTGTTTTCTCTTTGAGATAGACTATTTTTAGATGTTGCTCTTAATTTTTCTGACTTTTATAAAAATACTACTTCTTTTCATGCAACTGTTGAGGCCTTACCTTTGATAACAGTGTATAATATTAGAGTGGTCCCCGTATTATGACAGGTCTTTCGTTATTGTAACTTTCATAATTGAGCAACGACCGAGCATCGGGATATGTTTGTCTCGGAGAGTACATCATCAATTCTCGCCACGTTACCATTCGTAGGTATACTGATAATTAATGCTATTTCAGTGCCAAATACTAATACAAAGGCTTGGCAACGAGGCGACAACAGCAAAAAATAAGGTTAAGTAAATTTATCATCACGAACATTAGCCTGTATCTGTCTTTAATTGTCTGTGTGCATGAAGGGTCCTCACACATTATGAGTAAGCTTCATAATTAGTGAGTGTTAATACTGTAATACTAGCAAGATAACAGTTTATACACTGTCATTTGTTACGTATATGAGGTCAAAATGTAGGTCAGGTTACAGTATAGGCTAATATATTTCCAACGAATTTTCATGGACTGTTTCTTGGCGAGACGTAACGTCGCCAATGTGACCCGAGACTTGGCTTCCATTCAGCATTCACATTGATATAGTACTTATCCTACAAACTTAAAATCGGATAGAATAGGATTTGCGCCTCATGGCTTTGTACATTTGGGACAAAATTCGTGTGGGCTAACTGTATTGATTATACAGTTATAGACAAAAGTGTTTATGAGTTTCATGAACTGGGAATTTACGAAAGGCACTCAAAAGCGTTGTTATGCTTGGGAATGGACGAGTTTATTTGATGTTACATAATGCTATTGGCGTATACCATTGTGCCAAAACAATGTTGTCCAAAAACTTCAAGCAACTCCAATGAAAACGGTTCCTAGTTAATATATTGGTCTGTTTCGTGGACTGGTCTATTTGTATAAGCCAAACTAGCAGAGTCTACGTTCTTTGTTTATTTGGACATGAACAGAGGGTACATTAAACATTGTATTAGACATAATTTTGTTCCGCAAATAAGAACAAAAACTAATCGTTCTAGTTTTGTTTTTTTTTTGTCCTGTTTGTCTACTTCTGTCATTTGTTTAGCTGCCAAGTCTATTTTTTATGTCATAGACACTGTCTGCGGTCTACCAGAAAAATAGGTAATTTAATCTTACTTTTAAGTAATTACTATATAGACATGCAATTTATTATTTAATGGGTCGTAAGTGTCGTCACAAGTCAACATGGGCTTCCCCACAGACTAATCCTCCTAACGATCTTGAATTGATAATGCGATAATTACCTTGTTTGTCAGGAATTAAGAGTATCCGAGACCTAAGTGAGACCTAAGGTACAATTTTTTTTTGACGTATTCCTTTTGCATTCAAGCCGACGGCATCCCTGATGAAATGTGGTTACCGCCGCCTATATAAACCTACAAAACCAGGAGGTTTGCTGATGCGTTGCCAACCTTAAACATAAAGTTGGTAAATCTAATATCTACTATAATGGGCCCTAGCGTGCACGGGCCTCCCTCCCGGCTGGAAACCCGTGTGGGCGAGGTGAAATATCGCCTCTTTTAGAAAAAAAACGATAGGCTAGTTTTAGTTATATTAAAAGTTATAACTAATTGGAACTTTTTTCATAAAAACGTGTCTTTGATTATTGCTATTTAGTTTGTCGGTTGACATGGAGGTGGTGTGATCTGCGCTGATTCTAGGCGGGCGCCGAGCGGTGCGCTGGTCCCAGTCATTATGCCACCCGGGCCCCTTAGGCCCAGTCCAACCCTTTTTTTTTCGTGAGAAAATCCTCATGGATGCCCTTCGCCCGGGGAAGGTGAAGGGGTGTGCCGGACTCTTACCGGCTAAAAAACCCACGGTGTTCCTTTTCCTGACCCTTGGCCGGGGTCGCGGGATTCGCAGCTGCATGCACCGTGACCCCGGCTGGCCTCGGTCCGCCAGCCCCTGGCAGACCTCTTCTTCTGCGCGGCCTTGCCCCACGCCCTCCTGAAAGGCGCGCACGGAACACAGCGCGCCGCCTTCTCGGGGCAGTTACTGATCGGGCGACGGGTCCCCTAACCCGCTGCCTGCAGGCTACACATAACGGTGGCCGGAGATCGTCTTGCGCCCTCCGGAGCCCGGTACGTCTGGCGCGGGAAGGGGGAGTGGCAGCTGCCTCTCTCTCCCTCCCCGCTCCTTCCTTGGTCGCCAAAAGAGGCGACGGCTTCCCACGCACTCTCTCTCCCGAGTATGAGGCCCAGTCCGACCCTGCCGGCACCTACCCTTCAAATCGAAACATAGCAATGCTACTCGTATGCAATGCAGATTGGCGGTGGAAATAGGTATGGTGGTAGCACTTCTCCGAACAAGTTCTTTCACTTGGAGCTTTATACTATAGTGAGACTACAATATTTTAATCCCCTCGTCAACTAATTGGGTTGACCCCTTTTGTCCGAATACAGGTCGCAGCTAAAATACTAAAAGAAAGACTAAACAACATAAATTGTAGGTTAAAGTAAGCTTAAACCCAGCGAGTTCTAGTTTTAATGCTTTGCTTATCCTAAATTACGTTGTGTTAGGTAACACAGACCCGTATTGGCGATATATAAAACAATTTGTTGGCAAGCAATAAAGCCAGCACATTGGTCGAAAAGCCGGGCTTTGTAAACAACCCGCCTATGATTTATGTTGGAAGAAATCGGGTTTATGAGTTATTTTTGAACTGTCTTTATTAAAAAAATAAAATATAGTGTTGAACATTTTTTTTTAAGAATTTTGTCCTGTTATTCGGTACGTATATTGAACAACTTTAGAGCCCAAATACACGTCCGATACTTGCCTCCGATAGTCGGTTCCGATAGTCTGATCAGACTATCTGAAGGCCTCCGCGTCATACATTTGTTTGAACATGAATTACACGTACGATCAGACTAACGGATCGGATGTCAGAATCGTAAGCATCGTCCGGACGTCGTCGTCGTCGTCCAGAAAAAATCTGACACGAGAATCGTACATGTATGCTCCCGGAAGCAACTATCGGACGTGTATCGGATTTTCTAAATTCGAGTTTTTATAATTTTCCAAAGAAATCAAATATTATTTTTTGGTAGGTACCTTGTAAAGAAAATTCGAGAATTTCGAAAAGTTGTACTTTTATTAGTTTACCTGCCTTATTGGTTGGTACTGTAAAAACGTTATAGTCATGTAATTATTTCTAACTGCTCCTATTGCTTCTTTTCGTTTCGGGTCCCATCAGAGTTTAATCAGGTCACAGAGACATCAGTGTCATTGCTCGGTTTTTTGTTTTGGACAAAGATGCCTGGCATAGTATACAGGGTGATAACGAATTCGTGTAATTCCTTCAAACCACGTATTCTACTGGTGACGCAGATTAACCCTAAATGGGAATTTTTGAAAACCAACTGAAAAAAAAAATGAATCTTGGTTTTCTATTTCTGAGTCATTTTAGAGCCTTGACTTATCTGACTACAAAGAGCGATATCGCGTTAGTCGTGCCTGCCAGCCGTGTCGCCGTGCTTTCATTAATTTATGCGTGGCATCGAAATGTTCACACCAATAAAACTATTTTTTTGCAAAAAAATGTATTCTTATTTTTTTACTGAATCCATATTAGGTGGTTTAGATACGATCGGTAACAAAGCCGCATGAAAAAATATTTGTTTTTTTTTTAATCAAGTTTAATTCCGTGCGAGGCCTGTCTACATCCGTAGTAGATCATGGGGTTTTAAGGAATTACACGACTTTGTTAACACCCTGTATATGCGTATGGCATATAAGTGTCACAGTAGAAATGTGTAGTAGCATGATATATCACAATAAAAAGAAGACGTTTTCTAGTTATTATGACATCATGATAAGGTATAAAAAGATACTTTCCATTCTAGTGTCCAATTTTTGTGTGACTCCCAACAACGGCTCAACAACAACAGAATTCATTGACCTTTTTTTAGTGCGGAACTTAGATATGGCGGCGCGTATGTCAACCTTTTTAGTACCTACGGAACTTTGGAGCCCTTGATAAGGTGCTTTTGTGTATGATATCTTGATATTGGTAGTTTATATGAGGGTAAATAAATATTTCGAGGTGAAAACGGTGAATGATGAAGGTATATGAAGTATACAGGGTGTAAAAAGACCCATCACATAGCCAAAATTGACGACACGTTTGGTGCAGAGGCTAAGCGATTGGCTTCTGCGCTACGGGTCGTGGGTTCGATTCCCACACGGAACAAAAATTTGTATGGCCTACAGATGGTTGTTTCGGGTCTGGGCGTTTGTTTGTGAGATTTGTGTCTGTAAACGCACCCACGATACAAGAGAAGTCTTAGTGTGGGGCAACGTTTTAAAACAAAAAAAAAAAAAAAAAAAAATCTACGCTTTCTGCATCAAACTAAATTACATTGACCAAAAATAATTGCTGGGAAACGACTTTTAATTTAAGTCATGAAAAAACGCTGTTTTTTGTAGCGCGCAATGTAATGCACGTAACCGATTGTGCCTGTGTGTGTTGTGCAGCGGCTACACAGCTGAGCCAAGGAGGTCCTGTGCGTTTGATATTCATTGCGTTTTTGTAACTTCAAATGCGTAATTTGTTAGGAAAAATTGAACATTTTGATAATGTTTGTTTGGAAGAATGTTTAGTATTATCACTTAGAATTCGTTTTTGGAAAAAAACTAAAAAAAATGTACACTTTGACCTTCAATATCTCCAGAACCAATGATTTCCCAGGTATTGTCTAGTAGTAAAAAATTATCCCAATGATGGGTAGAATACGTGGTTTGCGTTATCGCTAAGGGTCTTTTTACACCCGATATTGTTTGTTTGTGAGATTTTGCTAAAATTGCTTGATGTTTGAACATATTATGATACTTAATATTATCGGATGACATGAACCGTGCGATCTTTAAAAGCAGAAGACGGTGAAGCTTGTCTTAACTATTTTACTTTATAGGATACTAAAACTTTCATGAGGTCTTTGGGTGGAAAACTAAAAGATAAATCATGAGTAAACTGCTGCGCTAAGGTCTCGAGAAAGACGTAATTTTTCTTCGGTTTACCACGAAAAATATAAGACAAGGATAAATACGAGCTGTGTAGGTAGGTACTGCCGTGGACTCGAAATGTTTATCAGATTTCAAATTCGATCCCATTACACACTGTACGCAATAAGGTTCAAGATGTCTTATCAACAATACATAAGTATTAGTTTTTAAATTGTGAAGTGTCGATTCTAGCAAAAAGGCTATTAACCACTTTTTGATGTTATGAAGTCCTTTCTAGGTATGTGTGTCTAGTCAAAAGTTGTATGGAGCGAATCTGATTAAATTTACTAAATAGGTTGATGTCTTTTTCTATGCTACCTAGTTTAAAGCCTCTTTAAATAAAACTTTTTATGTCGATTAAGAAAAATATATCTCTGCCCTGTCAATTCTTTGCGAGCGACCGACCGAGCGACCTTATGAAAAAATAATGTGCACGGAATTATAGACCTTAGGTCTCGATTCCATTAGGCAAGTCTTGCATGCAAGTATGACGTCACATTGCGTACAAGTTGCTTAAATTGGAAACATGTTTTCGAGAATGTGCAAATTGCATGCAAGTTTTACTTGCATACAAGTGAAGGTGTTCAACAACTGAGTTGGACATCATGGGTGTCAATCACTCGTTCGCAATTCGAAAAGTGCAACTAACGTCTGCGCGTTCATCAATTTGCACGTCACTTGAATAAAAAATGTTCAAGTTCAACCTACCTCATACAAGTTGTAGCTTGTATGCAGGTTTGTTCAAGTTGTTTGCAATTTGCAACTTGCGTACAAGTAACTTGCCTACTACTTCCAGTCGTACAAATGCCGGCTTGCGTGCGCCTCTTCGTCGCCTTGCGAGCAATTTTAACAAGAATTTCTGCAGTTTGGATCTGTTTGCTTTAACGCATAGAAAGTTTAGAGTCATGTTACTTAATATATTAAAAAAATTATGTGACACTGTTGTTCCACTTATGCGGCACTATTAACAGCTTTATTTTTTGTTGATACTTTAATATTAATATTCTTCTTTTTTATTGTTTACAACGCTAGTCTTAAAATTTACCAAATTGTCTCATTGTGTATCTGTGGAGAACGTGGTTGATTTCACATTTGTATCATTTCTGTATCCTATTTTTTTGTAATTCTTAATGTGTAATTGTTTGTTTTCCCGAATAAATAAAATAAAATAAAATGGAATCGCGCCTTTAGGGTGGTAAACATTTCATGTCCGCTACTGTACTTGTAAGCTGCGGGTGGAAATGTGAAATAAGAAACCGAAGTTCCTGCTAACGATGTGACATTCTAACCGAAGATGCGTGGGCCTCAGACAAGAGCTATTTTTATCGTAACCAGGCAACCGTGGACCTCGTGGGCATAGATTTATTACTTCGTAAAACTAATTAAAACAGTTTGATTGTGCCACTCATCCGGATCGGACGGTTGCACGGAAGGGCCCAAATTTATATCGGGGTTGGAACAATTTGCGGTGTGTTTTGGTCTTGTAAACTGACAGTTTGAACCACAGATGTTTCCATCGCATCCAATGGAATTGGTTTGAACTTTTGAGCAGTATTTGCCCTTTTTTGTTCAGTTTACTGTTTCAAAGGATTTATTGCATTTTGCATAATACAATTTCCTCTTATGCCAATGTTTATGAGATTTAAGAGCTAATAAAGATTTTTCTTTTCTATTAACTATTCTGCTATTGAGATTTGTACGGAATAAAAATCTGGGTATTTTTTGGATGGAAATCATATCTTCGATATACAGGGTGTTAACGAATTCGTGTAATTCCTTCAAAACGCGTGTTCTACTGGTGTCATAGATTGACCCTGCATGGGATTTTTTCAGGAAACCAAATGTATTTTTTCAAATAATCTGACATTTTTTTCTTAACGAGTGTCAGTTTAGCGCCCCGAGTTAACTGACTGCACGGAGCGATATCGAGCTCCTAGCTGTATCGCCGGGCTTCTATTCATTATGCGTAGCATTGAAATGTTCTATCACATAATTTATTTGATCAAGATAATTAACAAAAACAGTTTTATTTAATCAAATTCCCGTGCAGGATTAATCTATACCAGTAGTAGATTGTGTGGTTTAAAGGAATAATACGAATTTGTTTACACCCTGTATACTATACATTCCTAATAATTGCATGTTTCTGCTTAGACTACAAAACTTGGGAAAACCCGAGAATGCTGCTAACTTGACTTCATATCTTATGTACCAAAATTTATGTAGTTTATTAGGTACCTATATAAGTTTGTGCTCTATAAATATATTCTAAAGCAGACCAGTGGGAGTATGCGACAATAAATAAATTTCAACGTATCTCCTGAGGTGGCGAGCACTTGTTTTATTATTCGATGCCTTCAGAGAAAACTCACGTTTCGGTTTTAGCGACTCCTTTATAAAGTAGGAAGAACAATGTGAGAACTAATTTTAATTCTACGTCGCAATAACGAACATTCATAAAGTATAATTTAAGCAATTAAAACAATTAATCATATTTAAGTACACTATTATTGATAAATATCAAATTAAGATAGGATAACGAGAAATTAAATGGCTTTTAAACCCAAAAATGTACAATATTAAAAGCCTTGGTATGTAATTAAAACTTTTAATTAAAAACACGGTTCAAAAATGTTTTTATTTTTTTATATATACTTATATCACAGTAGCTTATTCGTTTCGCCGAAATGAAAAACCATTTGGCGTTTAACAAATAGTTAATGAAATTACCTATAATTTAGACACTGATAGGTACTTTACGAAAGAGGATTAAACTTAGTTCATTAATGAGACTCTTAGATTTGTTAATTTAAAGTCACTTCGTTTAGGAGTTACTTGGAATTTAGGTTACCTACTCGTGTTTATTTAATATATAAATGCTGTAGCTCGATGTAGGGCTGCCATTGGTACACGTTATGCTTCAGTGTCTCAGAAATTAAATTTACCAAGAAGTTGTTAATACAATAAAATTTGAAGTAGTTTTAATAGAGTTTCTACGTTTGATTTTGAATTTGCTGCCTCTATTTTAGTATTTTGCTAAAATTAAGTTCTAGCTATTCTAGGATCCTCTCTTTTCATTTAATTTTGATTTATGAAGCCCATTTTCACTGAAAACACTATAACTTTTACCCTTTGCTGGGACTTTTGGGTCACCTCTTAAGATACAAATAATTGCAAATACAATATCTAGCTTTAATTCCACTGAACAAGATCGCTAGTTTGGATGCAGTATGCAGAAACACCCTCCCGCCCACAAGTATATGCACATGCAGAAAGTGAAAAAATAATGCAAAATGCAACCAAACCAACACACGACACGTGTTTCGCCCCTGCACGGGGCATCCTCAGGATATGTTGATTCCTCGACCGCTAGAACGCGAAATGAAATTCGCGTCCTAGCGGTCGAGGATTATTTTTTCACTTTTTCTGCATGTACTCGTACATATACTTATGGGCGGGAGGGTGGTGCTGCATACTGCATCCAAACTAGCGATCTTGTTCAGCGGAATTAAAGCTAGATATTGTATTTGCTTATTTGTATGTATTATCCTAGATTTCCGCAAAGTAACGCCTGATTCCATCATTTACCACCTCTTAAGATTTCTATGATTCCCAGTCTTCGATTTTTTTCTATATTTGTCTTTGGGTAGTAGATTCCCATACAAGACGTAGCAGGGCCGGTTCTCATGATCAGATCTTTCTTAAGCTTCTCATTACACCTACGTATAGGCATTACGCGAAGACACCATAAATCAAACCAGACTTCTTACAACCCTGCACAATTCTGGCGTACACGTGAACTATCTCGCCCGAATTCTGACCACGTCTGTTAATCAAGTGGGTATTTTAGGGCAAGCCTGTGCATACTTAATGAAATAATTTACATAATCTTCCGTTGTTGGCCGGGATTGGTTAGCGTTGCACACAGTTGTACGAAAACAATGTTTAATTGTTGTTTTGCCTCATTCATTCTGTGTACTGTCGCCAAAATAATTCGGAACTTAATTTAGTTTTATACGGAAGGTGTAATCGCGATTGTTAGGACAGAGTTAATCTGGTTCTGGGATACTTAATTAACTTTTATAACACTATGTCACGAATAATTTTGTCTTTATTTAAACACTTTTATATAATTTGATTAAAACAATAAACATAATAATAGTTGCCTTTTTTAAATTGCGGGAATTATGGCCTATTAGTGTCATTTGTCAACATTTGACTTTATGTGTGTAAAGCAGGCCCTTCTCTGTTGCGTCATTTATTACTCACTAGTGTTATAGGACGAGTATTATCGTTGTTAATTCCGGTACATCATAAACCTTAAATACACAGTATGAATGTTAATCGACGTATAACATCAGTAAACTTGGCGGACGACCACCCATATAGCGTAAATCATTTGCGCACAGCGTGCGTTATCTGTGACAGCTTTGAAACTAAATTTTGAGCACAGTCATATTTTGCGACACCTCTGTATGGGAAACGGGTGGCCTATTCTTACCGGAAACCACACGGAACACTTCTCAAATCTTAAAAAAGCCTAATTGGCAGAAGTAAAAAGTGCGAGGGGTTAGCCTATCAAAAACGGCTCAAAGCATTTTATTGTTAAAAATGCAGTACCGCCAACTTGGCCCATAGTACTTTGCAATACTCAATAATTTACCCAACTGCCATATCAGTACACAAAACTAGTATAAACAGGTATAAATCTATTTGCAGTCACATTGCTGCTCGCAGCGGGTGCAACATCAAACATAGAGGCTGACGCAGCAATGAATGTCGTACATAAATTACAGTCGCCGTCTGATATGTGGCGCTGGGCCGCTGGTCACACTAAGTAATGGCTTTTAAGCGCATTGCCCGTGGATTTTACGGACATTGGCTGAGCTAATTAGTTTGGGATCGAAATGTTTAATTAAGTACGGAAGCATACCGCAAGTACCGTGTCTATGAATTTAGATTAAGGTTGCGAACTAGCCACAAATATATAGAGTGCATTAAAGAGCTTCTACGCGTGAGGATGCTTTAGTACATCCGGTGCACCCTGGGCAGTCAACTCCGCTACCAATCTTGTTGACTGGCATTTTTTTTCTCTACGTCATGAACTATTCTCGTATAGCTTCTGTGGACACGAGAATAGAAGATCACGAATGTGCATAAATTCTACCACTTATCTTAGTTAATTTTACATTAAGCTACTGAGAGGCTGATCAATCATTATTGTTGTCAAATTTCATATCAGCTAATCTGATTTGTTGATCAAAATACTACACTACAGATATGGTCACGTGATCTGAAGCCAAGTTTTTCTCTAATATGGCGCCAACTCCGCCCACAGCAATGAATTACATCTTCTGATGCAACACTTTGTCATGTTACTTTTTGCTCACTTTTCCTTTATAATGCAACAACAAATACCAAAACATACACAGTTCACTGTAAAACTGAAAATAAACTCCGAACAGTGCTTGGATAACAGACGAACTACTTTTGTAGTTATTCTCTAAAATGGCGTCATGTCAAAAATAATTATGAAAAATGTAAGTCTATGTCTTACATACGTTACGTTACGTACATACCTTTTTACATTTTGTAAATTATTATGTGCAGAATGAGACAGATATTTTTAGGGTTCCGTACCCAAAGGGTAAAACGTGACCCTATTACCACAGTGTACCTACTTACTACATACAGTGGGTCAACGCCCATACATTTGACAGGTCCTATGAAATGTCAAAATTATGTAGGGGCGGAGGTTATGTCCCTAGTATGCAGTATGGCTACTCGGGACGTAACCTCCGCTCCTTCACCCCGCAACCCCCCGCACGATTACTCTGCGACAATGTTCTACGTTGACCGACTGTAAGGAGTAAAATATAGATAGATTGTGCTATTACTAAGGCTCCGCTATCCGTCTGTCACCAGGCTATATCTCATGAACCGTGATAGTTAGACAGTTGAAATTTTCACAGATAATGTACCTATTTCTTTTGCCGCTATAAAAAAAATTACTAAAAAACAGAATATAATAAATATTTAAGGGGGCTCCCATACAACAAACGTGATTTTTTTGCTCGTTTTTGCTTGATATTGATAACGGCAACAAGACGCTTGAAGTATTCACAGAATATTTGGTTATATATTCACTTTAAAAATAAATAATTAAATTAAAATAAAACAAATATTTAAGGGGTCTCCCATACAACAGACATTATATTTTTGCCGTTTTTATAGATAATGGTACGGAACCCTTCGTGCGCGACTCCGACTCGCACATGGCCGGTTTTTTTTACTGCAGTGTGTCCTATCATGGCATTTGTGTCAAAAAAATATCTATGCAATTTAATCAATCCTTTTATTTTTCTTTTACCTATAAAAAAAAAATCACATCAGCTAACCTGAGCTTTAACAGTTGATTTTTGGCTTGATCAGCCTTCAAAAATCGATAGTTTAATCTGTTTTCTTTATTAAACGCACAATTGAGCTTTAAAGACATGATGTGTAACACCTGTTTCATACTATACTACAGTAATGTGGGTTTATGAATGTGCAGTCTGCACAATATTAAAATTGTTAGGTACAAGACTGTAGGTGTAAATACTAAAGACTTCTTTTTTCAAGGGAGGGTGCAGGTGCAGCAGTTTTTCTATCGGCCGACGGTTGCGAAAATAAATAAATAAATGTATGTCCGTGTTGTGATATTTTTGCGAATGAATACTGGAAGAATGATAGTGGAAGAATATACTGTAAGAAGTATATTGTGAGGGATTTCTGAAAGAGGTGTCTAAAATTTTATTTTTTTCTATTTAATATTTCTTCTTCTATTCCTCTTCTTCTTCCTATCTTTAATTATTGTAATTGGTCTTCATAATCATCATCATCATTCAGCCGACAGACGTCCACTGCTGGACATACGCCTCCCCCAAGCTTGGGAGGGTTTGCTATAATCGCCACGCTTGGCAGGCGGGTTGGCGATCGCAGTATGGTTGTTAAAGTACTCGGAGAACGCTGCTGCCCATCCTCTAGTGAATTCAAGTAATTGAAGTAACTAGTCTTAGACCGTTTTAATTTAAATAAATAAAATGTATGATTCTTTTATGAAAAACGAGAGATTTATGCACACACTGTCCCATGAGTACAGTTGCATTTCGTTTAAAACATCCTATTAAACTAACCAGTCAAAGCATTATGGGAACTTTCATCATAAATCTTCTTCCTACTAGCCTTTTCAGGTCAGCTAGTCTAACCAGATGCGACTGAATACCTACTAGTATTTTACACGGAGCAATTACCATGAGGCCTTCGTAACCCAGTTCAGTAACTATTGCCCAGTGTGACGGTGGTAGTGGTGGTGACTGGCGGGGTGCGTGACAACAGTGGGCAATGCCGATATCCTAAGGTTAGATCGGTTGTCAAACTTTTGGGCTTCTGACTACCCGTAACGACTGTCATAGGTATTCTTATGACACCTGGTGCCTAATTCTCCTAAAACAAATTGTTGCCAAACGCAATCGAACCATGACCGTCAGTCAGTTTTTGTTTTCGAAAACTTTCAAAATGATTGTTTTTGTTTTTTGTGTCAAACATCTTGATAGCTTTTGAAATTGAGAACTGTCTGGATGAACGGTTCGGCCTTGGTTCGGTTGTGATTTATCAAGATTTATTTTAGGAGAATTGGGCCCCAGGGACCGACGGTTTAACATCCTCTCCGAGACACGCAGAGGTCTCGATGCGTAACGTACGGTCACCCATCCACAAGAGCAAGCATTGCTTAACCTCGCAAATGTTCTGATTGGCACCGTTGTTAACTTTAGAACTTTAATCATAAATATCATTCGTAAAACAAGTTTTACCGAATTCTCTATAATACTTCACATAAGTACATAAACAACAAGGTTTGGTCCAAACTATTCACAGCCACTGAACAACGAATAGTTTTTGAGTTTCGTACTGAAACGTAAAAACAATTTCTAAATGGATTCCTCGTTCGTTCGTTGTCCATTTTAACTGTTTCGCGCAAGATACTCCGGTAGAACTACATAGTGAAGTTTCGTTACATAGACTCAATTTCCTCCCGTAGCGAGCGAATATGACCAAAGGTAATAGACTTACCTACTCGTATTTGGTGAAATACACCGATAACATCATATTGCGTATATCAGTCTACCCGGTTACGGGATTCAGACATCCGATCCGAAAAAAATTATATCTGAACTGTTAAAGTAGATCCATAATATATTATTTACCATTTTGCTGATCCGACTTTCGTATCCGTACCGCCAATGCGTATCATGATCGCTCGCTTGGACGCTTGTTGATCGTACGTACGTATCCACAATAGCGATCGTGAGACGTATCGGTGATACGGATACGATGATCAGATCGGCAGAATGATGCATATCTATCTAGATCTACCTTTAGAGGTTCTCTCTGAACTTTGTAATACATTGAAACACGCCATATTATTATGCACAATAAGACTTGTTGTATGTTAAGTAATGTGCATGACTTGTATACCTTGAGCCTTTTCCGATCTCAGCTAGGAAACGGCAGGATTTAAAAAGAATTATATTGACTGAAATATGTACTCGTAATCATCATCAACTGCTAGGAGTAAGATATAAGTCTCCTATCATTTATTCATGGAATTTCTTGCCGTATTCTCCATAGAACCTACCTTTTGGAACCGTGCACCTAGTTTAAACTTTTTAAAAGTGCCTGAATCTATTTGAATTAAATAACTTTGACTTTATGCCAATTGATTCTATCCCAGGTGGTAACAGGATGCAGTTAGTGAAAAGAAAATAACCCAGAAAATATGATCAATATACAGCACTACGAGAGCTATACGTTCATCTACAGCGTTAGACTCTGAGAGAGAATTTAATATTTCATCCACAAAATGAAATACAACGAAGCTACATTGATTAAAACGCTACGTTACTTTGATATAAATATTAATGTTTTCTGTTCTTTTAGTCTATATATATCTGCATTTTATCAGATAACTTGTAACACCTTACAAGTGGGGGAATGTAGGAGCCTGATTAATGGCCTCAGTTCAAGAAGTGTGTAACTGCATGTAAAACGACTTGATTTATTCGATGTCTGACTTAAGACACTGCTCATTGTGTAATGTTTAATGGTATATAAACGATTCACAGGTTATTTGTATGGACAGTATATCGTAATGAGTATTGATTATTTGTTCTGACAGTAAGTTAAGTAATTTATTCATTCTGCCGTTTATGATTAGTTACGGTTTACTTACGTGCATTTTTCGAGATTGCTTGACTATTTTCCGACCCGAACGGGTTTAATCATGAGCTGAACACGCGGCGAGGTCGCGAGTCGAACTTGTCACGCTTAGCGGGTTAAGGGTGGCTTGAGGAGTCAACCCTTAACGAGCAGGTGCACATAAAATCAGAATATAAGAATATTAAGGAAAACACTTTTAACCATACAATAATATATTTTAATAATAGTTACAAATTAGTTTAGTTTACAGGCCGTGGTTCTTAGAATACGATACGAGGAGTCCAGGGTCTTCAGGTGTAGTAGGTAGTACTTAACTAGGAGGCTGCTGAGGCGCGAGAGAGGACGAAGTTTTTTTTTTTTTTTTCTATTTGACTGCTGTAGGTCGTCCTAGGGGACGGTTTCTACGTAACCGGGCAGTTATTGGCGTGACCTGAAGGGTCTCCAGCCAATGGGGGGGAAGTAAAATACTTAACCTAAGCTAACTACTTGTACTACACTAACATCATGACTACCTGCAACAACAGCACTAACGGCGACCCCTAGTGGGACTCGGACCTCGGCTTAGGGCGTTGCTGGCGTGGACATAGGGGGGGGGGGGGGGGGGGAGACAGCTTGATGAGGGCTGAATTATCGGTGTGACTGCGGAGTCTGAAGAGACGACCGGCTCTACGACGGGAGAGCTCGGTGGATCGTGACCGGCGGCGGTGGGACGTCGCGACGGGCCTCGTCGGCGAGGGCGATATGCCGGACGGCGGCGGACGTTGTGTATTGTGCTGGTCGATTTACTCGCCTCCTGGAGGAGGGTTATTTCGTCATCGGGTTCTAAAAGTGTGTGCCTGGGACGGCGAACTTTACTTATGAGAGAGGGACTGTAGTCGGCCGCTGCGGCAACTAGGGGGTTCGGATGGAGGGGGGCAGTGTCGAAGTAACGCTTGGAAATGCGTTTGAGGTATTGCCTGATGGTTGGCATTTTTAGATCGAGATGGAGTTGGACGTTACGCATGAACCACGGGGCAGCCGCGGCTCTGCGCAACACTCGATTCTGGAGGGTTTGGAAGGATTTGAAACGACAAGGCTTAACGTGTGCGAACACGACGCTAGCGTAAGTCAAGATGGGGCGGATGCACGTCACGTAGATTCTCAGCTTATTTCTAAGTGACAATTTACTGCGTGCTCTAAGGATGGGGTGGAGGCAACCGACAGCGAAAGCGGCGCGAGCGCGCACCGCTTTGATGTGGTCTCGGAAACTCAGATGGTGGTCTAGGATAACCCCCAGGTATTTGGCTTTCATCTCCCAAGGGATCTGTTTGCCGAACATGAGGACGGGACGGATGTGGGTGTGGGAATCACCGTGTCTCTCGAAAAGAACGGCTGTGCTCTTTTCAGGATTCACCTCTATTCTCCATTTCCGGAACCAGACCCCGAGGGCGTCGGCTGCGGTTTGAAGGGTTCGAGAGATGATATCGAGACTCCTACCGGAATAGTAGATAGCCGTGTCGTCGGCGAAGAGAGCCAACTTGGCCAAGCCACATTTGGGAATGTCGCTGGTGTACAGCGTGAACAGAAGGGGCAGAGGACGAAGTGCAGCGTGCCGGCCCTTTTATAGGCGCACCCCGCTAGTCGCCACCGCTGCACCGTCACAAACTTCGACTCGTCGATTCGCGTGAGTCGTGCGTCGAGACGTATGTGAGTAAACCGGTAAGGGCGTTTGTGCACTACAAGGAATTTTACTGTCCGGCAGTCCGATTTTTTACGGACCGATGTGGCATGAAAAAAACGGATGATTGGCTTGTGCACTTGTCCGTCTTTACTCGGATCTGTGCGGCGCAATTTAGGGTAGCTCTCTTTGAAACTACACGCCCCGCCCGCTCATGAATAATACTGATCGCGGACGCAGTGCACAAGCATAAACACGTTTTTCATTACTGTCATCTCGGACCGGAAAAACGATCCGGAATGGAGAAAAGTAAAATGTCGGACGGTAAAATTACGTATAGTGCACAAACTAGTATAAAATTTATGGCATGCCATATGCCATGCGCTTATATACCGTTCATAAATACATTCTGTCGCTGTCGTCAATTTATTCTAATCATAGTTTGTCAAATATCCAAGTTTGTTTACAAACAAGTAAATTGGAAGAATAAATAAATCACACATAAGAACTAGTCGTGTGCCCGATGGGAATTTATTACTTCCATATAAACTTTCATCCCCTCTTTAACCCTCTTAGGGGATGAATTTCCAAAAATCCTTTCTTAGTACTCACCTACGTTGTACAAGGAATTCTTGTGCAATATTTTATACTTCAAGACCCATCGGTTTAAACTGAGCGTTGTCTATCAGTCAATCAGTGTTAGAGTTTTTATTAATATCTAATCCCGTGCACAGATGAGAGAGGTGTAATAATTTTACGAGACTATAAAATTGTCTGTAAAGCCGTAGATTTATAGTTAAATATTTCATTGGCTGAAAAACTGGTGACAAAATTATTGCCAGCATTCTACCCAAGCCTGCAAACTTCTACCGATTTTGCTAACGGTTTATACGCGTACCAATTTATATGTCGGTCTCCTAATTCACCAATGGATTAGGCTGTAGTTGACAGATTGATAAAATAACGGTGCGCTTACGGGAAGTCTATAGCATGTTTTTTTTAGGTTTGTATGTTTGCTACAGTTATAAGCAAAAGTACTCTTAAACTGCATGATGAATTTGAGAACTGAATTTATCTTGAAATGTTGGTAAAACCCACACAAATTTTTGGTGTACAGGTTTAAAATCAAAGGTCAAAATATGTTGTGATAACGTTAAGATAAATGCACTATCGCATTAGGTAAAACCATGATAGATGTAAGATGGAAATAAATAAATCCTAACTTCCTAACTAATATTAAGTATAAATGCGAAAGTAAGTTTGTTTGTTTGTTACCTTTTCACGCCTAAACCACTGAACCGATCATCCTGAAAAAAGTACTTTTCTCGAAGAAAACAACAATAACGATAACAAATGGCGCGACGTATCTTTCGAATCATGATTGAATTATATTATTATAGAAACTTTAGTAGTGTGTTAAGAGTTGATTGTCAAATTCAAAATTAACGCGAGCGAAGCCGCGGTTAAAAGCTAGTATTTCATAAATCCAATAGGTATTTCGGAAGATAATATTTTAAAAGCCACGTGTATTCACATTAGAGCTCGACAAAGACATACAGAAAATTCCTAGAATCTGCGGCTTCGAATCCGTCTTTATTGTTGACCGCAAGCCACAATAAGCTTTATTTACTTAAGGGTCTGTTTTGTGGCCGTTTGTTCCAATTAAGGCAATTTCATGGCCAAGGGACTTATGTAGATCTTTGAAGCTTACGCATAAATGAGACAAACTTGAAGTACCTACCTACCTTAATTTCTTGGCTCATGGTAATGCTTAACAAAAGAAATGAGAAGCAAAATAGAAATTTGTGATAGAAATAGATTTTATTTGCGAATTTGTCTGTTTTTAAATAAGATACTTGTATAGCTTTCTTTTAAAAATACTGTGTATTTTGGAGCAAGCTGTCTTCTACCTAGGTTTTGGTTTTAATTTTCTATTATACACCGTGTTACAAAAATAGCCCTAAAGCCGTAAGGGGATTAAAAAGTCCCTTGTAAAGAGTTTATTGGGAATATTTTAAAATAAAAGTAAGACCCAAAAAAAAAATTTGGACAAACATAAAATAAAATTATCACTGAAACGCAACCCTGAAAACAATAGTAAAGAGTAGACTACTTAGAAAGTTATTTACATTCTTACCTGATTTCCTCTGAGAGGTAAATGACAACAACCATAAAATACTACTTGATTAACATTTTCTTTTTAAGGGGAATTATGTAACACGTTGTATAATATTATATTTAAATAATATGTATTTAAATCCTTCGACCCTTATAGTTTTAAAGGAATATCCATTATTTTTTGGTTGAGTCATGACCATGACTGCGTGAACATGACAGTGTAAAAAATATTTTCCCAACAATCATTGTGTTCTTGGAACTGTAATGTACTGATAATGTATACGTAATTATATGTATAATTTCCAATGATCATTTTGTTCGTGGTACTGTACTGTTAATGTAATTAATTATACAAGGTTAGTCGGAAAGGGGGTACTAATCCGTGGGCAATTTACAGTATCATTGACAACTGTTTTAAAGCAAGGGTTAAAATTTCAAAATTCAATAATTTTTATTTCCATGTAAAATGAAAATTATTTTAGTTTTTAAAAAAAATCTTGTCTGTGTTTTAGTTACGAATTAAAAAAAATGGAGCTACTAATCTGTGACCCCAAATATGACCTAAAATGTAAACACTGGTCATAGCTGCGGATAGATAGCTTTTCGCGTATTTTTATGAAATCTTTGAACAGCTATGTTTCTTAAACTATTGACTTTTGGGAAAACTTGTAGAACAAAAGTTATTCATTATTATCTTACTTTATCACCCTTTCGGATTAGTACCCCCTCTCTGACTAACCTTGTATAATTTACAATAATCATTAAATCATTTTGTTCTTGGTACTGTTGTATGCTGTATATCGTAATCGTTTAATAAAATATTTTTTTCTTCATTACAAACAAGCTATCAATCAAAGAAAACAAGGGATTTTTTCCCTGCTGTCAATAACATGTAGTACTTACTTTTCTTTAAAAAAATAACATTTTACCGTGATAATTGTGTTTGTTTAACATATTGTTTGCCCCGTCGTCACAACCCCGCAAACATGTAAACTTTAAACGCAGTATTTTTTTAATAAGCCACCATTTTCCAATATTGAAATAATTAACGTAATGAAGAACTATGTAAACAATCCGGTATGGTGAGTATGGACAGTAAATATTTAATGGTTCCAAAATGAAAATGCTATTTGTGTGATTTCGGATAGATAAATGATTTGCTTCGTCAGCAGTGGTTGGTCCGCATCAGATAGCCAAATAATCTGGTGAAGCTCGAAAGTAGCTGTTGAATGCAATTGGCCCAAAACCGTTGTGTCTGCTCAGTGAATAAGTAGGTAGTTCCATAAGCTAAGCTAACTTATACAGGGTGGTAATTTGAGATGGAGCATGAAGGGCCGATATTGCTGCCCAACTTCGGAGAAGACTATTATATGCCTATGCCTACCTGCGTATAAGATGGCGTGATGGTGTAGTTATAACTACGAATGTATAAAAATTTGTAATTAGCCCATCAGCCTGATGTCCTCGGCATAGCGCTTCTAAAGAACGTAAACCTCGGTCTACGCTCTATAGAGACGCATGAAGAGCTAGACTTCGACCACCGTCCCGTAGTCCTTCACCTAGGTCCCCGGGGTGGTCCCCCGGATCCTGGTCAACCTGTCCCGACCAAAACTGTCACGGACTGGGGAAAGCGCCTCAAGTCTACCTCTTCCGTTCACTTAGATTCCATCCCCGACGATATCGTTACGATCGTCGACACGCTAGGTGCGATCGACTCCCTCACCAGTCACGTACAGTCCGTTGTAAACGAAAGTTCACGGCAGGTTCCAGCTGTGGACTGCTGCCGGACGTGTGAAGCTGCCGGACGATGTGCGCGAACTGCTGACGGAGAAGAACGCGTCCATCCGTGCCTATGACTCTTTTCCCTGCGAAGCTAACAGCTCCCATATGCGTTCTCTACAGCGTGCTGTAAAGAAACGTGTACGGGAGGTTCGGGAAGCCCGCTGGGACAAGATATTGAGCGACTTAGAGCCATCCCATTTGGCCTTCTGGCAATTACAACGAAATCTAAAATCCGATTGCGTAGCTTCAACTCCCCCTCTCAATCTTCCGAACCAAAGGCCGGCCTTTGAAGATGACGAAAAGTCCGAATGTCTAGCCGATAGTCTAGAAGCCCAATGCACTCCCAGCACCCAACCCGCAGACCCGGTCCATCTTTCCAAGGTGGATCGCGAGGTCGAACGTAGGGCCACCCTCCCTCCCGATGAAGACCCTGATGTCCCCCTACCCCCTATCACCCTAGACGAGGTCCACTCGATAGTGAGGAAACTCAAACCCAGGAAAGCCCCCGGCTCAGCCGGCCCGCTCATAGTTCTCATGATCGCCATCTTCAATGGCGCTCTGAGTAATAACAACTTTCCGCAAGCTTGGAAACAAGCCACCGTTATCGGTATCCCCAAACCCGGCAAACCCAAGAGTGAGCCCACTAGTTACCGCCCCATCAGTCTTCTCAATGTATTTGGAAAAATCTATGAGCATCTCATTTATATCCGTTTAAAGGATTTCGCTGACTCCCGTAAACTCATCCCCTACGAACAGTTCGGTTTTCGAACCCAGCACTGTTGCATTCGACAATTGCACCGCATAGGCGAACACATTAGCTCCCGCTTCATGCGCTCGCACAAAACGGGCATGCTATTCTTCGACGTAGCGAAAGCCTTCGACAAGGTCTGGCACAACGGTTTATTATACAAACTGTACCAATTCAACGTGCCGGACCGTCTCGTGCTCATCATTCGAGACTTTTTGTCGGATCGCTCCTTCCGCTATCGCCTAGAAGGCACCCTCTCATGCCCTCACCCCATCCGCGCCGGAGTCCCTCAGGGCTCCGTGCTATCGGCCCTTCTGTTCACGCTGTACGTCAGCGACATTCCCAAACGTAGCTTGGCCAAGTTGGCTCTCTTCGCCGATGACACGGCCATCTACTATTCCGGTAAGAGCCTCGATAGTATCACTCGAACCCTCCAAACCGCAGCCGACGCCCTCGGGGTCTGGTTCCGGGAATGGATATAGACGTGAATCCCGAAAAGAGCGCAGCCATTCTTTTCGAGAGACACGGTGATTCCCACACCCACATCCGTCCCGTCCTCATGTTCGGCAAACAGATCCCTTGGGAGATGAAAGCCAAATACCTGGGGGTTATCCTCGACCACTGTTTGAATGTCCGAGACCACATCAAAGCGGTGCGCGCTCGCGCCGCTTTCGCTGTCGGTCGCCTCCACCCCATCCTTAGAGCGCGCAGTAAATTGTCACTTAGAAATAAGCTGAGAATATACGTGACGTGCATCCGCCCCATCTTGACTTACGCTAGCGTCGTGTTCGCACACGTTAAGCCTTGTCGCTTCAAATCCTTCCAAATCCTCCAGAATCGAGTGTTGCGCAGAGCCGCGGCTGCCCCGTGTTTCATGCGTAACGTCCAACTCCATCTCGATCTAAAAATGCCAACCATCAGGCAATACCTCAAACGCATTTCCAAGCGTTACTTCGACACTACCCCCCCAATCCGAACCCCCTAGTCGCCGCAGCGGCCGACTACAGTCTCTCATAAGTAAAGTTCGCCGTCCCAGGTACACACTTTTAGAACCCGATGACGAAATAACCCTCCTCCAGGAGGCGAGTAAATCGACCAGCACACTACACAACGTCCGCCGCCGTCCGGCATACTATCCTCGCCGACGAGGCCCGTCGCGACGTCCCACCGCCGTCGGTCACGATCCACCGAGCTCTCCCGTCGTAGAGCCGGTCGTCTCTTCAGACTCCGCAGTCACACCGATAATTCAGCCCTCATCAAGCTGTCCCCCCCCCCCCCCCCCTAAGTCCACGCCAGCTACGCCCTAAGCCGAGGTCCGAGTCCCACTAGGGGTCGCCCTTAGTGCTTAGCAGTTAGCTAGTAGTTAGCTAGTATTTTACTTTCCCCCATTGGCTGGAGACCCTTCAGGTCTCGCCAATAACTGCCCGGTTACGTAGAAACGGTCCCCTAGGACCATTTACAGCAGTCCAACAGAAAAAAAAAATGTAATTAGCGCGTCGTCTACCTTAAAACGGTGTAGTAATTAATTAAATCCTACTGGATTAAGATATGGGGAAAACAGCCAATAAAACCCTTAGACAATATATCATGTTGACACACACGTATTTTATGCATTTTATACGTTTGGTTTATCTGATCTGAGACATGGCAACAATTTAACAAAAGTAAGAATTGTTTTGGAGGTGGTAAATAAATATATGGTCATTTAAAAGAAATGAATTGCCTATTTCTAAAACAAAACTGTGTACATAAAGGTAATATGTAACGTTCGTATGATGTCATAATAATTTAGACGTGGCTTTCATTCAATTTATTTTTTACTTTTATTCCGTAATCTCTGGTTTCTATGTCCTAACCAACCAAGGTCGTGACTGAAAATCAGCGCTGTGGTGTTGCATGTTTGGAAACTTAGTCCCAATGCTGTCACAATACAGCATTATGATGAATGACCCATTCACATGCGAATGCGACGCATTACTGTATTTTTAGCCTACTAATAGTTGAAGGTGTACCATACACGGTGCTAGTTAAGTAGAAATAGAAATATTTATTCGCAGGAGATATTATTATGATAGCGTAGTAGATGTTACAAAAATGTATAGAGCTTAACACATCTCACCAGTACAAGGTATGCGAAATTAAATTACTTACTAGGTAAGTATGTGCTTAATGAGTTTACAGTTATTAATATACACTTGGGAGCAAAGAAATCAGGCCACTCCTTTTTTCACGTGTCCTGGTTTAGTTTTGGTTTCATGAATTATATATAATTCATAATACAAAAAACTACCCTCATTGTAAAGATTATCAAATAACCTTTTAGGCGATATATTTTTAGAATTGATCTGTTCCATAATACCAAAAATAATAACAATTATACCTACGTGAAAAATAGGAATGGCTCGATTTATTTGCTCCCAAGTATATTTTATAGTTAAAAAAAAAAACAATTTTCTACCAGCCATTGTCTTAACTTTCTTTAAAATTTATTTAAAGGGAGTTCTCTTAATGAGCGTGGGATATTGTTGAAGACTTAAATAGACATCATTAGGCTGTTTTTTTGATGAAAAGTTCAGAAGCACTACTAAGTTCCTACTAAGTTAAAAATAGATACATGTAGAAACATGTATCTATTTTTAACTTAGTAGGATCCCTTGACTTATATTTATAATTTTCAACACTTATCACACGTAAACAATAATGTCTGGCTCCTTACAAGATTTCCGATTTCTAGTATGTATATAGATACCAAAGTCGATCTATTTAGTTTTTTGTAAAGGGGTCTACATGTCTCAAAAGGCCCGACGCCGCTTATTGCTCTGATACACTTTTTCTGCATAATGAACGCTCTACTAACACATAACAGTAATCCATATCTCAGCACAGATCCTACGTGACGTAAGTATTTTTAATTAGGTTACTGTTGCACCTTTTAGCATTATAGTACGTATTGCGTCGATTTGCATGCTGGATAAATTGATTTTCTTTCTTTTTTTCTATGTCCAAAACGAATAATTTTATTAAACAATCGCACCATTTGGTAATGTCTAAAAGGGTCTGAAAGTCGCAAGGAAATAAAAATACTCTAATGGCAATAATAAAAGTAAATAATAATACTCTAAAGGCAATTTAATGTTACCTGTATACGTTTTTAATGTTTGAAATAGACGACGACGATGATTGACGATGATATCATTCTATAGGTTTTAACCAATATCGGTTGACAAGACGGATTAATCGGATAAGTCGGATTTGGGCAAGTATTTGAATACTTTTTTCACCAACCTCGGTGGGCAGATCTCCGCTGCAAGCTGACCATTCCATTAAAGTGCCACAAACTTATCTGGCCCGATGGCCAAAAATAGAACTAATGACGCGCTACGCTATTTTGAAATGGTATAGTTATAAATTTTTACACAATATTATATTAACACACTATATTGCAAAAAATATTTGCGTGCGTCACCCGCATGCGTGGCGCTCGCAGTTCACCTTTTCGTGCGTGTTTCACGCATCACAATAAATACATGTATGAGGAGGTGAAATTCAGGCGCCACGGGTGCGGGTGACTCACGCATGCGGGCACGAGCCCGCGTCACAGTAAAAATGCCCTAAAGTAACTATTATAAATGCGACAACAGTGACGCTGTCAGCGAGCCAGATAAGTTTGCGGGAATGTACTTCCCGTGAGAGATTGATTGATTGATTACCTGTGTCCTGTCACTTTTTGTTCTACACTGATGATGATGATGACGAACTTACCTGAAAATAAAAGAAAAATCAATAGTTAAAAGTTATTTAATAACGTTATACTGCAATAATAAATATATCTGCCAAACGTGGTGATTAAGGTGAGAGTTCCTCACGACCCTTTTTACGTAACATCACGCCTGTATTCCCCAAAGGGTTGGGCAGAGGTGTATAGTACACCCTCATTTACGCCGATATGTTTAAGTCCCATGTAATAGGGGGCGAGCCTATTGCCATCGACCGGGCACAAATCCAGACTCCAGGCTGCTACTGAGAAATTCCACACGGAAAAACCCAATATTACCTAGCCCGACCCGGGAATCGAACCCAGAACCTCACGCTCAGCAGTCGCGCTTGCGACCGCTAGATCAACAAGGCAGTGTATTCTTACATGTGTTTAAAACACAGATACGATACAGCTTATAATCCTGCTCTCAGCGCAAGCTAAGCGAGCGTGAAGGTAACGAGCTCTTTCGAATTCTCTATGTAAACTAAATCAGACCGCATAAATAAGATCGCTGACGTTCGGGACCGAGCTCAAGTGGTCACGTTTGCTATACGGATAACGAACGCAAATATTCTGATGCGGAATGCAAAGCGACGTCTTAGCTGTTTCAATCTGTCTTTCAAGACTATCTAACTAGGAACTGTGGTATATGTGAGTGTGTGCGCAATATTATATGTTTCTCTGAAATGTCATCATTATACTGAAATGTAGATAGATACTTGTTGAACTGTCCTGGGGACTTACGCTAAGATTCGAAAGCTGGTGATCACCAACGTAAATTCGCAACATAAACAACGCATTCAGAATTTAAGTGCTGGCGGCTTACTATGACCTCTTAAAGCAGGACAGACGTTGCCTGGATGTTGAACTGCCCTGCTTTTTTGTACAATGACATCGTTAGAGCAGGCCTGCTACGTTGACGTGTACGAAGTCCGTTCACCTTTTTTTTTTGTATAGACTTTTCGTACCATGAACAAGCATTACCGTTCAACTTGGTTCAATAATCGTTCACCTTTAGTACTGTCATGGTACGATTTTTAGCTATTCAGAAACAGGCCTGCTTTTGGATGGAAGTTGACTGGCTGGCATTTGAACGTTTTCATAAGAGGTCATAGTAAGCCCCATGCTCAATAAATAACTTGATCTTCATTCGTTCAGTTCGGTTTTATTGACTATACGTTTGTCGAAAAGAGGGTACTAATCCACGGGCCACTTAAAGTATTACGGATGACCGTTTTAAAGCAAAATTTCAAAATTGTTTTTTTATCTTGCAAAATTCTTATTTTAGTTTATTCAAACATTCTCATCTGTGTTTTAGTTACGAATCACAAACTAGAGCTTCCAATCTGTGACCCCAAAATTAAATATGACCGAAAATGTAAACACAGCTGATCATAGCTGAGGCTAGATAGATTGCAGCGTATTTTGTATGAAATATTTGAAGAGCTATTTCTCTTAAACTATTGACTTTTCAGGAAAGTGGTAGAAGAATAGTCATTATCATATATCATTCATTTTAACACTCTGTCGGATTAGTACCCCCTTTCCGACTAACCTTGTATATTTTTTGGTAGAACTCTTATACGTAAGTTTTAGAATAGATTATAGGAACAACTAATATCTGAGAGACTCCCGTTTGGTGGCTGGATCAAAGCTCGGTAAAGGCGGTACTTGAAATTGCGTAAATTGTTAGGAGTTCATTCCCTCTGGAGCCCAGATCACCGATAGCTTTGGACCCTGTTCCCAATACCAGTGTTCTATTAGTTCCTATATTTTTTATTATGTATATTGTACGTAGAAATAGGAACAGATTTTTAAATTAATAGTAGAAACGCATTGTCTTACTCCGGTAACATTCTGCTTGTCCTCAAATCCAAGTTTCTTCCAAAAATCTGAGGTTTCTAGGTTCTAGAAGTTGAAAAGCTATCCGATCACAAAACATGACCCAAAAAAAAATATTACGTAAGACCGATCAGAGTGGACTTGGTAGCAAAGCCGGCCTAAGCCAGAATGGCCTTACGTTAGGTTATTTTCATTCGATTTTGTTTTAAATGGAATTAAGTGCCAACTTATGTTGTGGTGACACTTACAAAATCACAGAAAGAAAGGCCTATGCTACATTATTGTAACACCTACTGCCTCAATGCTTTAGGCTACCCGTCTCAGAAGTATTGTTTTCAATATGAAAACTGAATTAGGGCTATCAAATATTCCATATATTAAATTCAAACTTCAACCATACTTGGACTACTTAATGCACTACAGGGTACGGTTTCGTAATTCCTACATAGGAAATTACGAAACATTGGGAATTACAAAACACGTGGAAACAGGCAGTAGGTTTACTACACAAAAGACCGATTCCTCTAATATACCGAGCGTTGTCAGTTAAAATGTAGACTTACTATCTTAAATAATATGCATAGTATGGTATGTCTACACCAATGCGCTTTCATGTTCATCTTGCGCTTTCAACTTTCAATTCCTCTTGCGACAAGCACATGCAATATTGATTGCCATAACCGCATGCAGCTTATCGTCTACACCGGTGCGCCTCGGTCAGTCGTCAGTCAACATACAATAGAAGGATTAGCGTGCGCTAGGGGCATGCGCTTTTGTCGAACTAGTATTAAGGCATGCGCTATTGCATCCGCTATGGCGCTTCACGCATGCTTCAGACGAAGACGCAAGATGAACGTGAAAGCGCACTGGTGTAGACATAGCTGTGTAGACCAAATACTTAAGTAGCTATCACAGTGTATATGCCCATTTTGGCAACAAAAATTGGAACCAACGGTAAGAAAAACGATTAGTTTTTGAATATAGGAACCGAGCAAAAGTAAATAACATAACACGCCTGTATTCCCCAAAGGGTTGCGCAGAGAAAGAACACGCGGCGAGGTCTCGTGAGACCCTCCCCTTTTCATCTCTCATCATTCCTTCTTAGTGGATGTTTTCGCCACAAAAGGAACCTACTGTCCAAATTTCATATTTCCAGCTTTAGTGGTTTAGGCTCTGCGTTGATGAATCATATGTCAGTCAGTACCTCTCTCTTTATATGTATATAAGATATTGCCATAATCACTACGCTTCATAAAGAGTCAAATTCATCTTTTATGGCATCCACGGGCGCAGAGAGGATGGCTTATTCTTTGTAGTTCTATAAAGGATGGTTTCCACCAAACGGCTCGCAACGCATCGGATCGGAACGGATTTTACAATCTTTAAACGATATTGAATCGTGTACACAGTATTTAAGTCTATTTTACCAAGCCACGCACAGCAGCTTGACCGCGGGTGTTTTCCGCGACACGCGATCGTAGCCGAAAGTTTGCTGCGACGCGCGATCGGGTCCGTTCGCCTGTCGTCGTATCCGATCGGATTAATATCTCTAATCGTATCTAGAGTCGGATTAATTTCTCTAAGTTATAATTATGTTCTTCTTCTTCTAATGTATTGCATTACTACGTCAACTCCAACCATTTTCTAAAATTATAACACGTCAACACGGTAGGAATAAAACTATTTGACTAGGCGCAGAAACGGATACGTTCGCAAGCGACGGCACGGAGCCGATCGTATGCGTCGACATCTTGTCGGACGCGATCGGCTGTCACCACATCCGTCCGTATCCTTTCCGATGCGATGTGATGCAAGCCGTTTGGTGGAAATCGTCCTTAACGCGTTGTTTGGAGTGAGTCTTCTGCATTGCTTTGTAGTAGTAAGTAGACAGAGAGTCATAAACGTCCGTGTGTAGCGGACGTCCGCTATTTTGTGCAGTGTACTCGTAAATTTTAATGGAAAAACTTTATTTATTAAAATCCTTCATTCATAATAGTGCCGCAGCCAACAATAGAGTTGGCACTAGTTTTTCATAAATTACATGAATCGTAGGTTATTTTATGACACGAAAATGTGTATTTTCCTGAAGAAAACTATATGACGCGTGTTTACTGCGCGTTTCAGGATTCTATGAGCTTTAACGTTTGAGCTTATCGTTATATGAAAGCACTATGAGCTGGAAATCTATTTCATATGGTTGTTGCGTGGTTGTTATAACAATATTCTTGTAGACCGATCATCAAAGCAATGTGTGTGAAAGGGACGTTATGTTCTCAAAAGTGGACTTTTAAAGGCTGATTGATGATAGACATTAGTTAACAGATTTTATTCATATTTTGTTTTAATAAAATATAAAAGTAAGGCATGAAATTTTATACTAAAGTTATTCTGGAATAACGTAGGTATTAACTGTGTGGGTTATCGTTTAGGTTCGGTGAACGGTATTAGGACCCATATGATCCCGATCAATCATTCGGTGAACGCTATTAGGACCTAGGACGCACATAATCATCTAATTTAGTCTTCGTCATACCGGCTGTACACTCTCGCCGAGACAGCCCGAGACTTAGATGCTGTCCTTTGCTATTTGATGTAAAAATTAAGGATAGAGATAGAGCCTCGGGCTGTCTCGGCGAGAGTGTACAGCCGGCATCATAATTGCATTTAGATTTCCATAACGTTTTGTATTTGATTTATTATATATTATATCTATACATTATTTGTATTTTATGTAATTTACATTTATCTTAGGAATTTGTATTATGTATGAACCTATTCAGTTCAAAATTGTCAACTCATTTTTATTTATTTTTTGCTGTACCTATTTCGATGCTTTTCTTTTTAACCCAAAGGTTGACTGGTAGAGAATGCCTAATGGCATTAAGTCCGCCTTATGTGCCACCATAGTGCATAGAAGAAGTGTAAATAAATAAATAATAGGGAGGAAGCCGGTTATGGTTTCGAAAGGCTTACTCGGATGTATAAAATTTCCTTACAAAACCATTGATGTATTAAAATTAAAGCACTCATCGATTAAGCGAACGCCCAGCACTTTATTACACTTTGGTTAATAGCCAATAAAGTATGCTTGCGGCATCTGCATCCAATAAAATCAATTCATTTACTTATAAATAAGGAACTTGCGCTTATGAATGCCCTCTTTAAATTTAATGTAATTTCTAGTTAAGCAAAATTTGAAGACTGCCTGAGTGGTCGCAAGCGCGACTGCTGAGCATGAGGTTTTGGGTTCGATCCCCAAGTCGGGCAAAGTGTTATTGGGTTTGGGAATTTTACAGTAGCAGTCCCTAGTCTGGATATGTGCCCAGTTGATGGCAATGGGCTCGCCCTCTATTACATGGAACTTAAACATGACGGTGAAATGAGGATGTAGTATAGTAGGATATAGTAATATACTTCTCGGATCTGCCATACCCTTCGGGGAATACAGGCCTGATGTTATGGTATATTAAATGTGAAATAATGTCGAATTATAATGTTTCTACACTTGGGAGCAAAGAAATCGAGCCACTCCTATTTTCACGTGTCCTGGTTATTAGTTTTGGTTTTATGAATTATATAATTCTAAGTTGGCAAAAAACTACCCTCATTGTAAAGGTTATCAAATAACCTTTTAGGCGATATAATTCGATACCTCTGGGCTCAAAGGGCGTATAGCACATTTTTGGCATAACGACATTTTCACATAATTATAACGAAAATTCGTTTTTTTGTTGTTTTTTTTTTCTCCTGAAAACCCATGTTTTGTGCTATACTCCCTTTGAGCCCAGAGGCATCGATTATGTTTAGAACAGATATGTTCCATAATACCAAAAATAATAACAAATTATACGTGAAAAATAGAAGTGGCTCGATTTATTTGCTCTCAAGTATACCATTTCGTTTTGCATTCAAATAAATTCTCATTTTGCAGTCTCAGTTGTATGTCAAGTGAAAATCTCACTAGATCTCACTTACAGGTGTCCAGTATATTATAGCAGTTAACAGCGCTGCTTCCAAAAGGAAATGTCAACAATGTGTCAAAACCAGAACATTTAAATTTAGTTCTCCATTTCACCGCCTGCGAAGATATACTGAGCAATGGAGGGGTACGTCCGTGGTCGTTTATTGTGACGTATGAGCATTAGGTATGCTTAAACGATTAACTTCATCATGACATTCGCTAAAACCGCCGTCGAGGGCAACCTTTCTTTTGGTCTTTTTATTAATGTATGTTTGTTATTACGGAATGAGATAATAAAATATAAGATGGAATGTAAATGGTTCAGAAAACGAACATAAAGGTTTATACGTAATGTTTAACAGGAGTATGTATAATTAAGGCTTTAAAGCTGGTGTAGACAATTCAGATACTGTAGTACTTTATTTGCGAATATCTGCGCATAAAAACTTGTATAAACAAGTATCTGATGGTATCCAATATATTAAGTTAATATTGTGCAGATATTGCCTTCAACGTATACTTTGTGTCCGACAGAAAGTGTTCATATCGGTCGGTATCTTTAGAAGCTTAACTTCTTCTATCGTGTCCGCACGAGCTATACGAGAATAGGTCACGGCGTGGGGAAAAGATTAGCCAGTCAGCAAGGTTGGTAGCGGAACTGACTGCCCAGGGTACGTCGGACGTACTTAAGTATCTCGTGTACTCGTGGACCGTGGAGGCTCTTTTCATGTACCCCAAGAAAAACTAGAAACTTAACGATTAAATATATTATATTAACTACGCCATATGTTAGTCTATTGATTTCTATAAAGAGCGATATTGAGAAACTATTGAGATTGCCATAATGGGATGTTTGACTGTTGTTTTTTTATTAAAAAAAACAAACCGTGTTCTTCCTACACTTCCTTTAAAATAATACCAAATTGTTGTTCATTTTTAATAGTAGTCAGATACCCTATTCTGTCTTTTAATTTTAACGTGTTTTTATTTTAATATTTCTATGTTCTAGTATTATGTTTTATGTAATTGTGATTTTGTGTGTTGTGTTTTTTGTATGTGCCAAATAAATGTCTTATCTATCTATCTATCTATCTATACACTCCTAAATTTAATTCACCAGAAAAAATTTAAGGGCATGGTCAGTTACTGTAATAGAACATATAAAGAGAAAAAAAAAAGAAAATTATTTTGTTTGAAAACTGTACTTCAAAAACATCAATAATTGGTAAGAAAGTTCAATCACATTGACAATGATATTCGTACGCGCACGCACACACGCAACCCTTTTATCTATTCATTCAAAAAAAAGCCCGCGCAATACATAAGCTGCGCACGAGACGGACGGCGCCAACTAGTCTGGCTCCCGCACCACCCTCGCTCGCCCCCACCCACACCGGCGCGTGCGCGTGTCGCCCGCCGCCCGCCGCAGTCGGCCGCCCGCAGTAATTAGGTTAAGTTGCGTGACGCGCGGTGCAAGCGCAACCTCTCGTTACCGCGTACCCGGTTTTTGTTGTATACGTAATTACATGTTGTGTTGATGAATACTAAATAGGCTTAATATTCGGTAAACTAAGGTCAAAGCAGACTGCATCGCGCCCTCTCCACCGAACCCGTCTCCTCAGAACGCAACAGAGAGGTTATTAAGTTTACGCGAGCGCGCAATACGTATTACCTGTTAACATCTGTTATTAAATTGATAACTACGATGGCTTCATACGATCATCAGTTCACGTCTCGAGAGTACCCTTTGTGTTAATACTTCATAAAAGGCCGGCACGCAGGTGAATCTTATCTAGATAGGTCGGAGCGAAAGTACCTAACCGAGGAGTTCGGGAGTCAGTGGACAGGCTGCGGCGGCCTAATTGCCTGGCCCGCGTGCCGCCTGACCTCACACCCATGGATTTTTACATGTGAAGTGAAATCAAACGGAGAGTGTACGTGAGTGAGCCCGATAGTCGCAAACTTTTAAAACAACTCGAAGTAAAAGGGCAAAGTGATGTTCTAATATCATTAAATAACTATCTTTTAAAAAGTGCTCGCTTGTGTGTTGATAACAAAGGGCGGTGGCCATTTTGAAAAATTGCTGAACTGTAAGTTTTTAATAACAGTGTAAATTACCACCCTTATCAGCTGATTTCAATCCTTATCAGCTGATCCTAATCACTGTTAGCTAATCCCTTCAAATTCAAATCCCCATTGTCTCAGAACAAATTCTAACTTTTTAAATACGTGGAGTGGAGTGAGGGAGAAAGCATTTCTGTGTGTGTGTTGCACGGATTTCGCGCTATCGACTCGCTCGCACGCATTACATACCGGTATAGCTGACTGACGCTTGACTCACACAAGCGTATAATGGTGCATGATGTGTGTAGCTTACGCGCGGTGGGATGAATTTCATTGATAGTCCGTGTCGTTGACGTAGTATTTCTAGTATTAGAGTATTATGTGCATAAAATTATTGATATTTTCAGGATCAAACAAAAGTAAATAACTTTGTTAGATTTAAATAAATTATATTAATGATTTTACATTTCAATAAGTATACCGCTTCCGTATGTACATACCCTTAAATTTTTTCTGGTGAATTTAATTTAGGGGTGTATACATATATTTTAAGGTATCACATCAGGCCAACGTGGTAACTCGTGGAGGAGCTCGTGGCTAAATAATTACAGCCGCATATACCGATCTTCCGGGTTAAGCCACGCTTGCCGGGGTTGGTCTGTGGATGGGTGACCATTTACCATAGCGAGTTTCCTCCGTGCCTCGGAAAGCACGTAAAGCCGTTGGTCCCGGCTGTCATTTGTAGATCTTTGACAGTCGTTACTGTTGGTCAGAAGCCAGAAAGTCTGACAACCTGTCTTACCAAGAGTATCGTATTACCCAGTTACTGGGTTGTGGAGGTCTGATAGGCAGTCGCTCCATGTAAAATACTAATATTCAGTTGCATCCGGTCCGACTGGAAGCCGACCCCAACATAGTTGGGAAAAGGCTAGGCAGATGATGACCAGGCCAACGTGGTAACTGTGGCCTAAACCGTTTTCATTCTTAGAAGAAACCCGTGCCCATCGCTGGGACAGCAATGGGTTGACTATAATTATGATATGCGATCAGATATAGACATCTATCAGAATAGTATCTGCATCGTGTGGACAGCCTTTAAGGTTTCCTTATAATAAAGACCTGTAGAGACACCTCAGACTTCAAATTGACTGCCAGATTATACTTTGGGGAGGTGTATATTATCCCAGATAAACATTACTGCGAAATTTTACTAGATAGAGAGAAGACGTAATATCTTTTGGCCTGGAATTTTTAGTTGGATATAATAAATTTGCAGACAAAACATTTCCTTGCTACTCTGCTAATGAAAATAAAAAACAGAGTTCAGTTGAATCTGTATCTCATACAACTAGGGCGGACTGCGACGGTTATTTAATTAACCTAGTTAGCAAGTTAGTAAGAGACAACTAACCCCTGGTTTCTATAAGGTTGATTCAATGCAAAAATTGTTAGTTACTGCTCCTTGTCAAAAATTTGCGAATCAGCTGTCAAATTTCGTGATCGTGCTATGATTGGTTGTTAGTATTTTGGTCGACCAATTATATTCGTTGGTTTGATGATTTGACAAAAGATTAAATAAATCTACCTTTGTGAAACCAGGGGTTAATACGATATTAGCTAATTAGGTATCATTTGTGTTTTTCAAAGTCAGATCATTACTTCGATTCTAATGAGGGCCGATTTTTCAATCGTCAGATAACTTTTATCTAAGGAATAAATATGAAGGCTTCCCATATTTTCTATACATAGTTGTCAAAAAGTTCAATTTATTTATTTATTTATTGTCATGGCACTTCAACGACTTATTCACTAAAACACACAAGAATAAAATGTATAAATTTTTCGACATGGTGAATTTGTCACTTGCACAGGTGCACAGGAAGTGCACAGCACTTGTAAAAAACGGATAACATTATAAAGCACAAATTAAAGAAAACAAAAGTTTAAAAAAAAAAAAACAAATAACATTGTCTTAGGATTGACATTAACAACAAACAAAATTTAAAATCTAAAGTTAACAAGGGGAAAAGAAAGGAAAATAAAAGTAACACTTCATTCCCCAGACAAAAGCTATTTATTTAAATACTTACACGGATTGACTGACAGATAACGCACAGCATAAACCGGTGGGTCTAGAAGCAAGAAACTTTGCACAGGAGTTCCCTATGTAACGTTGGTGAGCACTAAGAAAGGATTTTTGAAAATTCATCCCCTAACCACCTGTTTAAAGAGGGGATGAAAGTTTGTAGTAAATTTCGTAATTTTTGAAGTTAGAAATATGGAAAATTGGTGTTCAGGCTTTTGTTTATAAATAAAAGTCAGTGGAATCAGAGTTTTTGGAAAATCCCCTTTAAAGAGGTTAAATAAGGGACTAAAATTCTGTATGGGAAGTACGTCATTTTTGAAGAATTTTTGAAGTTAGAAACGTGAATTTGGTATTTAGTCTTCTGAAAAACTTCAAAAGTAAGTAATGAAAGAAAACGTTTTGGCTTATTTAAGGGTTAATTAATCAAAAGTGAAAAGGTCACGGGTAGATCTGAAAATAAAAGTACCCATCGAATGGTTCCTGAAATGTTGCCGATGGGAAATCCCATCGGACACACGGCTAGTGACTAAATAAAGACCTTTACTCTAATTCACGTAGGAAGCGGATATAGTAGTCTTTTCGTAATAAATCGTAGTGATGACTACTGCGATCGAAACAACGTGTATTTTTATCGATAAACCAGCAATCGCTTATTTTTGTACCATTTGTTCATAGGTAATGAATAAAAAATAAAAACCCGTAATTGTCTCACTGCTGGGCAAAGGCCTCTTCTCATACAGAGAAGGAACGAGCTTTGATCACCACGGGGTTGGCGATTTGAGACCATTAAGTACAGGTTTCTTCACGATGTTTTTTCCTTCACCGTATGTCAGTGGCGTCTTAGATAAACTAAGACAGTACGTATGACATTAAAAAAGTCACATTGGTACATGCCTTTTTTTTAAGTATGGGAAGTCATCAAATGACTTTTTCCGCTCTGGGCGGAGCGGAAGGGAGACTCTTTGCGTTCCAGGGCCGCGGTAACTCTCGTACAAATTCCACAACCCTGGCAGGCACTGGATATGGATATGAAAACTCACATTGATACATGCCTGTGTTTGAACTTGCAACCCGGTGCTTAACAAGTGGGTTTATAACTTCCGGGCCACCACAACATTTAATTGAATTGAATTACTAAATAAGTAAGAACAACTACAACTAATGAACGATAAACGACAGACAACATTTGTGTTAACTTGTTTTTGCGGGAACACTAGATAATGTTATCCCGTTCTCTCAAAAACAAGCGTCGATTGTTTAATTATGTACGACGCACTCACGCTCGAGTGTTCCCAGTCTTTACAGGGGAAGTCAACATTGAGGCCACAGTCAGAACTCATTAGTGACAGAGGCAAAGGTCAGGGGCGGGAAGCGACACGTTTGATCGATAAACTGACCTACTTCAATGAGGAGGTTGAGTTTCAACTGCACTTGGGTTTGGTAAACAGTGGCGGTGGATACCTAAGCGTATAGTATTAGCCTCGTTTCACAAGTAGTAGGCAATGAAATCTGCGGGTTTTTGGCACTGTGTTTGATTTAGCCGAGAAAAGGTGTAATTTGATTCTTTTGCTTAAATTTTGGTCCAGATGAAATGGAGTTTAACTGAATGCGAGAAAGGATGATGAACTAAACGCTGTTTCCGGTTCTTTGGAGATGGCAGGCTTAACAGTTATTTTGAACTAGCCTTTGCCCGCGGCGTCGCTCGCGTTAATTTAGAATTTAATACTATTAAAGTTTCTATAATAATATAATTCAATCATGGTTCGAAAGACTCGTGGCGCCGTCTATTAACGTTATTGTTGTTTTCCTCGGGAACAATACATTCTTTCGGGATCAAAGGTACCCTATGGCAGTTTCTGTATACCTGAAAACGTATATGCAAAATTTCAGGATGATCGGTTCAGTGGTTTAAGCGTGAAAAGGTATCAAACAAACAAAATTACTTTCGCATTTATAATATTAGTTAGGATACGCACTAAAGTATCTACGCACTTTAGAATGTATAAATTATAACCTCAGAATACAGAAATTATAACATACCGTGTACATTATCTATACAGTAGTTCCCTACTGGTTAGAATAGTCAATCGAGTGTCAATCATCGCGAATGGTTCACCGACCACCATCATTACGTCATCAATCATTCAGTCTACCGTGAATTCCCGATACGCCTGTAGTTCAATCTCCGCTAGTACATGAATTGTGCGTTTAGTTCCAGATAAATATTCTGTAGAATTTATATGTATTCAGGGTTATTGAAAATACACTAGCATGCTTGCAATTCCAACTGGAAGCCTTTCGTAACATCTTGACTTTGAGTTTATTACTATACTAGCTGTGCCCGCGACTCCGTCCGCGTGGAACTCGGAAAACAATATTGGGTCGCAGCAACTAAATAGTGTATATGTATTCCATTTATTATAATAATAGACAAAGGTGTCCCACCAAGGCACTTATATCTTTTAAACTATTTCTTTAGGTAGAGTTTCAGCTCTTCTTGATTGACCGTAAAGGTTCATATAACCATAATACTAAAAACGCGTTGCTTATTTCCATACATTTCCTTGCTAAAATGGATTATAATTGAATATTGATATTTATTGTGATAATGTAACGAAACCTTATGGCGATACAAAAATGGCTACCACGCCATCTAGTCACAATCGGCGAACTAAATCAAAATATTTTACGCAGTGCAGTCTATAAAATGATTTCATTCGAGGTGTGGAATAGGAAAGTACTTTAAATATATAAAAATATAATAAGTTAGAAATAGGTACTGCTTTCAAAGATTTCAAAAAGTTTGATCTGGAAATCGAACCAACCCAAATGCGAAAAAATATCATCTGTATTTTTATTTCACCAATCGATAGGATCAATAATATGGATCAAATCGCTCCAATAAACATTGTGTCTGAAATTGATGGAAGACCATAAAACGAAAATTGACTAACTTAGGTACATTAAATTCAAGCACTTATTGACAGTGTGTTTGTTGGAGAGTTTTGATCCTGATTATTGACCATAAAGATATTTTCAACAGGTGCCTTTGCAGATGGTATAGCTTTGTCAGTTTGATTCCCGGTTCAGGCAAAAAAATCAGTAAAGGCAATATTTCTTACTTTTAAAAATAAAATGAAGTCACCTTTGAGTGAAATTTGCAATTTTTAATATTTAAAGTACTTTCCCTTCATGGCTGTGTGTTTTGGGACATTACCTAAGGCTTAAATAAACTTAATAAAACGGCGACGACAGGCTTTGAATAGTTCTGACAACAATGAACAAAATAAAATATACAAGGTTAGTCGGAAAGGGGGTACTAATCCGCAGGCCACTTAAAGTATCACTGATGACGGTTTTAAAGCAAGTGTTAAAATTTCAAAATTCGATAATTTTTATTTCCATGTAAAATAATTTTTATTTTAGTTTTTTCAAAAATTCTTCGTCCCTACTTTAGTTACGAATTCAGAAAACTGAGCTTCTAATTCGTGACCCCAAATATGACCTAAAATGCTGATCATAGCTGAGGATAGATAGATTTTAGCAAATTTTTTATGCAATTTTTGAACAGCTATTTCTCTTAAACTATTGACTTTTGAGGAAAGTGTTAGGATAAAAGTTACTCATTATTATGGGTACTTTAACACCCTTTCGGATTAGTACCCCCTTTCTGACTAACCTTGTATGAAACATTCCAAAAAATTTACAAAAAGTGTATTTTTTAAAGTGAGGTTTTAACGCAGGACACTGAGCCAGAGACCGTTCACTGCAGCACTTACTTCTGTCTACAGCTTATACTAGTCAGTATATGGAAATAATGTTCCGTTGCTCGCGGCATCTATGAGCAATAGCGTGATAGTTTATATACCAGCATAAGCGCAGGCCCATCAAAATCGATTCACGCGATTTTACGATCCGAATATTAAGCTTATACTTCGCAGTATGTGGAAATAATGTTCCGCTGCTCAGCTCCTATGAACAATAGCGTGATGATATATGTACCAGCACAATTGTTGCTCTTTACGCAACACATCAGCGAAAGTCCCATCAAAATCCATCCACGGGATTTTACGTGATGTCCGGACGGAAAGACAAACAGACACAATAATTCTAAAAAAAAAAATGTTATGATTTCTGTATCGATAGTATAGGTAGTACCACCGAATCGAAATTTTGGAAAAATATTTATTTACAGACAAAGTGCACTTTGAATTTTATTAATAGTAAATAGATTTATAAATACGTATTTAAGTATTCATATTAAAATATATGTGTATTTCAAATTAATCTATCGTATTGCCTTGCACAATTAAAAATTTAGAATACCTACACTCACTTATGAAATTGAATATATTTCTCTTCCACTGCCATTCAGATAGATAGGTACCTAATAAATTTTAAATAACATTATCTTCGTTTTTTTTATAAAAGCTTAGTTAGTATCTTCTTCGGATAGCATTTCAATAGACCTTCCGTAGACTGAGAATAGTAATATATTCGTTGATTATATTTCCTCACAACGTGATTTGATACACGTAACGCCATCTATTGAAAAGAAATGGTACATTTATACAAATACATGCTAAGTTCTTCTAGAAAACTTAAAATTCGCATAACTTTTGATTGCGTGAACCGATTGCGATGAAACAAAAAGCATATGTTACTTGGAGATAAGCACAATAGTTATTTATAAAAGTCAACAACATTGGATCAGTTGTTTTTACGTGATGCTTGAACAAACAAACAGATAAACAGACAAACAGACAAACAGATAAACAGACAAACAGACAAAAATTCCAAAAATGTTAAAAATGGGTTCTATTGGTTATAGTTTAATATCCCAACCAGGTTTTTTCAAAATATTTGCTATGTACAGACACGCCATGTCTACAGATTTATTATATGTATAGATTGCTGATGACGGTGTTGGGTTCCCTTACTGTTATGGTCGAGCTAGGGTTGCCAACATTTTTTTGTCTGAATATAGTATTTTTTTAAAAAAGCCATAAAAAATATAGTACGCTTCAAAAAAATATAGTATTTTAGTAGGGAAGAATAAAAAAAAGACAAGTTATATTTTTTTTTCAAACTCAAACTCAAATTCTTTATTGCATTCATGTGTACATAGATGTTACAGAAGTAAATAATAAATTCTGTCGGACGAAAGACGCGTTCGAAAATTGCAGGAAGTTTTTTTTATTTTACTAATTTTAGTATTACATTGAGCTATTGTACTGAAATATAGTATTTTCGCGTACTATATATTTCTTCAACAGTATATAGTACGGAGACCCTAAATACAGTACAATACTATATATTATAGTACGGTTGGCAACCCTAGGTCGAGCCTAGTTTTGTCAGCAAAGCTAGATAGAAGCAGAAGCTACATAATATTATCCCTATCAAAATGATATATTTTAACACAAACCTGCATTGTTCTCACATAATTTAAGCACTACATTGAAACAATACCCGATTGTGTTTGATTTTTTTAAAAGAGTATCCATTTTGTATCTTTCTGGCTCTTCTCCATGGGACCTACTTTTTGCAACCGTGCAACTAAGTTATCGAGACGTTTCCTGAATGCTCGTACTGTGCTTATTCGAAAAAAAAAGCTTTGAATCATAATTTAGTAATGGAAGATGTTCTTTTTAGGTATTTCCTAAAGTCATAGAAAAAAAGTTGTTAGTTTTAATGATAGTAAATTTAATACCAGCTAAGAGCTTGCTGGTGTATTTTAAACAACTCTGTATAACTCAATAGTTAAATGATATTATGATAAATCGAACAGTATCGTTAGTTCCCATCTAAGAAACGGCATACCATTACTACTCGTTATTGTGATACGACTGATGGGGACTATTAGAAGCTTGAATACAGAACTTGATATACAGAACTGTAGACCTCCTCTGATATGGAGGACCTTTATTACAAGGTGTCATATCGGGTGGACAGACAGAGGCATCAACGTGCGCTGAACTGACATAATACTGCAATACAACATGCGTTACGACACACAATCGTTTCAGTTGAAAACTAACGCAAGGGACTTTGTTTTCTGGTATTAATGCTAAACTGGATCTGTTTGGCACATTCGCTGGGTTGATGTGTACGGCACTACTATTTTGCAATGTTTAAGATATTTTTTTATAATATTGTCCGTATTTTGTGCCCAAAAAATGTTTATCTTTCTTTCTTTCTCTTTTCAATGTCTGGTTTCCCTGAATGAGATTAAAAAGTCATTAAGGTTTAGTCATGTTGAGAGAATAAGTGAACAACGATAAACAAAACGAATAAATTATTTATGTCGGATGTCAGTGGAAATGCCGGTAGAGGACCAGAAGGACATATATCGATATTATTACTTCTGTTCTTCAAAAAGGACGGGGGACCTACTCGGAAAATCGGACTACGAAGTTTCGGCTGACGGAAAGCAAGTTTTCCAACCACGAAAGTGTTTCGGATCCGACGATTGATTCCATTGTCGCGATTTGACATTTGTCATACTTACGTTTTTTTCATTTTGTCGTACGTTTGGGTCTACTCTCAAATGTTAATTGACATCTAGTAGTTCGTTGTTTGACAATACTTAGGCCGTGGACACATGTCTATGGTGCGGCACCGGCCACCGTGTAACAGCACGGCGCCGCTACCGGGAGACGGCGCGGCGTCGTGCCTCAGCACGGTGCCGTATAAGGTGCACCGCACGTTAGTTTTTGCTTAGTTCGCCTAGTGGAAGCACGTCCCGTTCTCTGGGACAAGACAAACGAGGATTACCTGGGAGGTTCAATAAGTACCCGTGTTTGAAGACAGTTTACGTTGCTAAGGCAAGTTGGTGCTACCATCGTGTACTGTCATTTATAAGAAGCCACCAAAATAATTTTGATGCCGATTCATAGATGAGTTTTGATTTTACAGCAATTTCAGTAAGTCGTGTAACGTAGTTTTCAGCAAGATGAAAAAAGTGCTGTATCGTTTAGTGATTCGCTTACTAGTTTTGGATAGAAAAACGTGTGAGGAGATAAAACCGAAGTTGGATGCTGTTTATGGGGACCCTTCGCCATCTATGACTACAGTCAAATATTGATTTAATGAATTTAAACGTGGTCGTATATTCGTTTTTGATGGAGAGCACCTAGGATGCCTGACAGATGTGATTACTGAGGAAATCATAGAAAAAGTCCACGACATGATTCTCACTGATAGACGAACAAAAGGGTGCGCAGTAGCGAAGATTGTAGGTGTTTCGACGGGAACGTTAATTTATGTTTTACCTGATAAGTTGTGGATGAAAAAGTTATCACCCTGATGCGTGCCGCGATTGCTCACGACGGACAACAAGCGGGCGCAACTCTCAACTTCGAAACTATGTATGGACCAATTTAAGCGGTATCCGAAGTATTTTTTTACGGAGTGTTGTCACCTGATAAGACCTTAATTCATCATTATATACAGACACCAAGCAACAATCAAAACAATGGGTTGCTCCCCGAGAATTTGCTCCAAAGAAAGTGAAGACGGTTCCATCGGCCGAAAAAGTTACAGCGACGATTCTTTGGGATGCTTGGGCGTCATAGCCCATGGACTTCGAAGAAACAGGAAAAAAGATCACTAGACAATACTACAGTAAGTTATTAGACCGCTTTGACATGAAATTGAAGGAGTCACAACCCTTTGGCGAAGAAGAAAGAGTTGTTTCACCACGACAACGCACCAGCACATTCATCCGAAGTTGTCGCCACCAAACTGAATAAATTGCGTTATGAATTGCTACCGCATCCCCCGTATTGGCCCGACCTGGCTCCCTGCTATTTCTACTTGTTCACAAACTTAAAGAAATGGCTCACGGGGAAAAGAAATAGCTGAAATGAGTAGGTCATCGTAGAGACAGAGGCATATTTTTGAGCGTTTAACAAATCATATTTTTTGGATGGGTTAAAAATATGGCAGGGCTATTGGGACAAGTTTATATCTCTACAAGGAGACTACGTTGAGAAATAAAAAAAAAGATTTTGAAAAAAATGCGATAATCATTCCTAACACAGGTACTTTTTGAACCGCCCTCGTATAAAGATAAAAATTTGAACATTTGCACCGCGTCGGCACACGGCAGCAATTATACGTCGGGACGTGCTTCCACTAGTGAAATTAATAAGTCGACACCTAAATTGTTAGCCATTTTTATTAACACGTGCGAACTAAGCAACAGCAAAACATAAACTAACGTGCGGTGCACCGTACACGGCACCGTGCTGCGGCACGACGCCGCGCCGTTTCCCGGTAGCGGCGCGGCGGCGCGGTGCCGTTACATGGTGGCCGGTGCCGCACCGTAGACATGTCACCACGGCCTTAGATCGTATATTTATAAGTTCGCTGTTTGTCGTTGTTTTATTTCGATCCGAAACTTTGACGTTTGTTTTTCGGAGTAAGTCACCAGGTGCGTCATACTCGCAGCCGTCGTGACAAAGCGCATGAACGTGGAAGAAGTGAAAATAGTACGTAAGGATCGTAGCTTAGGCGTTCCGTAGTTTCAGCCATGGGAAAAAGATTTGAGTTTATGTATGTATGTATGTATACAAAAGTAGTCAACATTTTAACAAAATTTATAACAAACTACAACTTTAGCTGTGCCCTCGCGGCTCCGCCTGCGTATGAAGTTTTTTTTTTTTACTATGTCAGAACCATTCGCGGGCGTGCACACCATCTCACCAAATTTTCATCGCAATCGTATGAATGGTACACAGGACAAACAAAGAAAAAATATTTTTTATACATTATTATTATCTGCTTCTATGTATGTGAATAGGCAAAGACATAATAGTTAAGTACCATTTTCTCTTCTGTCTGTGAACCGTTTTTTTTATTGTTTCTTATCTATTGACGAGATTAAGGGTTATCAATAAAAAAAGGAAAAAGTTAACACGAGCGGAGCCGCGAAGGCACAGTTAGTATAGATAAATGAAGGGACTCATTGTATACCAACTATCGAACGTATAACGAGTCTCTATTCGCATAACTATTTTCGGTAAAGCCCGGAAAATCCCCTGTACGAAAAAGGCTAAGCACCATTTAATTAGGCCGCACGTGTATCCCTGCTGTGATTGTGATTAGTCTTGAACAAAAACCAGTGACTTGTACAAGTTAATCAAAGAAACTAAGAAAACCAGGTTATTACTGATAACATATTCTCTGAACTAGAAGTAAGGTTTCTTTTCCGACAACTTATACAAGAGATGTATAGATATGTAGATTCCGAATTTGTATTACGAAATCCCAAGGCAAAAGGCTTCGATACTGATAAATTCTATTCTATAATACTGCTTCAAAGAAAAAGAGGAAGTACCTACCTACAGGTTCTATTGTTTTTCTTATTATAGAAAACTTTAATATAATAATCGTTTATTTCCAAATAAGTATTTTTTTAACAAATCGTATGAACGTTGATCCCCAAACTTTACTTCTGAGTAAGTAAGCAGTAATTATCTGAATACCAACTAAGAAAAATAAATACAGCATATTATACGGCATCGCAAGGATATCGGTTTCGAGGTTAACAAATATAAGCAGATTTAAATTTAAGGGATAAATGAAAGGCGAAAATACTCAACTGAAATTGTGTCTTTTAAACGAAAATCGTCAAAGCAACTTCAAATTCAAAACCCATTTATTCGAAATAGACTAGAGTTACTTAGTTTTTTTTTTTAACGTCAATCTTACAAAAGACAGCCCTAGAAGCGCCCGCCCTTCACTGGTCCCTAGTGTTTATATTGTGAAGAAGAAACGGCGCAACAAACTCCCCGGCAACACAGATCTGTCTGTCAGGTGAATAAATTAATCGAGTCTATACTCAAAAAAGATAACATTAATTACAATAACGACATTATGCAAATTGAGGATGATAAACAAAGTATACAGGGGGTAAACGAATTCGTGTAATTTCTTCAAACCGCGTGATCTACTGGTGACACTGATTGACCCTACATAGGTTTTTTTTCAGAATCAACAAAACAGAGTTTTCAAAAAATGAACAGAATGAAATTTTAGCGTCTCAAGTTAACCGACTGCATGGAGCGATATTGTGCTAGTCGTGCCCGTCAGCTGTGTCGTCGTGCCTTTATTCATTTATGCATGGCATCGAAATTTTCTATCACATAAATAAATATTAGGGGTAAAAAAAGTTTATTTTTATTTTTAATCAATCTAAATTCCGTGTGGGGTTAATCTATTCCATTAATAAATCATGAGGTTAGAAGGAATTACACGAATTCGTTTACATACTGTATAGAACAATTCTGGATGAATTGAAAACAAAATTACCTATAAGTATCTAATGACTGCCTCGTTGGTATAGTGATCGCAAGCGCAATTGCTGAGCGCGAGGCCCTAGGTGTGATCCCCAGGTCGGGCAAAATGTTAATGGGCTTTTCTTTGTGGGATTCCTCAGTAGTAGCCCGAAGTCTAAATTTGTGCCCGGTTTATGGCGATAGGCTCGCCCACTATTACATGGGACTTAACCCTTTATATGGCAGAAGATTTTAGGAAAAGTAATTAATAAAGAATTTGGCATTTTTTATAAAACAATAAAAAAAAGAAAAGAAAAAAAAAATTTGAGGTGTTATTTTATTTTTATTAAAGAAAATAGGAAAAAATAATAATATTGCCAACTTTAAAAATAAAAATATAACAAGGAGGCTTTTGAGACATCTTCCAAAATAGTTGGTGACGGAAATATTGCCACTGCCGTATAAAGGGTTAACATAAAACGGCGAAATGAGGATGTACTGTACACTTTTGCCCAATCCTTCGGGGAATAGAGGCTTGATGTTATGTTATACAGTGTAAAACCGTTTTCTATTACACATTCTTTATAACTATGCTAAATGTGACTCTAGGCTGCAAGTCTGGATTTATTTGTGCCAAGTTAAAGGCAAAAGGTTCGCCCCCTTTTACATGGGACTTTAACATAACGGCAAATCGAGGGTGTACTATGCATCTCTGCCCTGCAACCCTATGGCGAATAGGCGTGATGTTATGCTATCTAATAATATAGATAATTCAACATAACATAAATAATTATTATACACCCAACAAAAGCGACGATGCGTGCCGATGACTACAACTATTAAATGAAAATAAAAACTAGGGACCTCAATTGGCAGGCTCTCTTTGTAGCGAATAGCGAAGTAATCAGTGCGATGCCAAAGTTGCGGATGTTAAATAGAACAACAACTTTACAATAAAGTGCACTGAACACGATGGGCTCTTGTCTAAAAATAAACTTCGAAATAACGTGGAGCTAATTTCAGCTCGTGATATCGTTGTACGTGGGTTTTTAGCTAATTAATGGTGATGTAACTTCTACTTTAGGTGGCGATAATTTTATTGTTTATGAAGTATGGGATGAGAACATGTCTTAATAATTTTTATTATGATTAGTTTTTGTTATGAGTTGATACGATTGTATAATAATATAAAAATCTTCAAAGTCAAATAAATAAAACAAATCAGCCTGTAACTTTTCTACTGCAGGGCAAAGGCCTCTTCTCATGCAGAGAAGAAACGAGCATTGATCACCACGCTTGCTCACTGCGGGTTGGCGATTTTAGACATTTAATCTCCGGTTTCTGATTTGAGAATTCGGGATAAGCAATACTTAAGTGGTATTTGAGTACGGAGTTGTCAAAAAAATGCTTTAAAATCCGTCATTTTTTTGACAACTCCGTACTCAAATGTTACTTAAGTACCTACTGCTTATCCTAGAATTCTCAATTCAGAAAGCGGAGGTAAGTCCAGGTTTCTTCACGATGTTTTTCTTCACCGTATGTCAGTGCGCCTTAGATTAATTAAGAAAGTACATAATTATGAAATTAAAAAGATCACATTGGTAGGTACATACTTATCCTATTTTTTTTTCGTGCTAATGTTGTCATGGATGCCCTTCGCCCAGGGAAGGCGAAGGTGTATGCCGGACACTTACCGGCTACAAACCCACGGTGTTCCTTCTCCTGACCCTTGGCCGGGGTCGCGGGATTCGCAGCTGCATGCACCGCAACCCTGGCAGGCATTGGTACATATCTGGGTTTGAACCCGCAACCCGCGTTGCTTAACAAGCGGGTCTGTTATTTCCGGGTCACAACGAAATTCAACGTGAAAAGCATTGTAAGTGTGTGACATTTTAATATCTATAAAAGGACAATCTATATGCTTTTCAAATTCCAGAATATATACATGATAAAATTTGGTTAGTACAAGGATCAACAGTGTGGTGACATTATAAAATAGAACATTGCCCTTTGTCATGTAAAATGAATGTCCAATAACAACGTAACATTATTAAAATAGCGAGCGGTGATCAAAGTGGGGAATATTAAAAATGAATCGATACATTTTTCAAAGAGTTTAGTGTGGTATGGTTATAGTGCCTATCATTTGAAACAGTTCCACATTTATGGCACGTAATCGTCTTCCTAGTGAAAGCCCACAGTGATACCCCACGGGAGGCCCAAGAAATGCTGGCAGGATATTGTAAAAGCCGGCCAAAGTGCTAATAAACTCACCGTGAAGGCCAGACAAGATTGCGCGAAATTGAGAAGACTTAGTGGTATAGCGGGCGAAGCGAAGTTGGTACTAGACTGACATAAAGTAAAGAAGAAAATAATAGGAAACTTGATTTGGTACAATATTTTTCTATCGCGCGATGGTTAAAATTTGTCTACAACGAAGAGGTTGGAAATTAAACCCATTTTCCAGATAGCAGAGCCTTAAAAAACTATATAAGTAATGCATAGATAAATATTAACGCAGTATCTGAAGATATCTGTTTCTTAAATAATATTAACAAGTTCCCTAATAAACCCTAACTTTATTGTAGCAAGTCGTAATTGAGACGAATTCAAAAAGTTTTGTGGTCTCTGCGGACTCTACTCTTATTTACTTCTCTTGTAATGAAGCCATTTACGCGTATATTATGAAGGTTGAATGTTTTTTCGACTATGTAAGGGAGGGTGATATGTTTTTGCCAGTTACACTTTTTTATTTTTTCATACATATCCTTGTCGAGGTTAAATTAAGAGTCATAGACACAGTTGCTTATGCATTCTTAACTCTATTAAACCAAAAAAAACACGAGTTTTCAGTACAGTAGCGATATGATTTCATCTCACGAAAACCAATATTACTTATGCAAAGAAAGCCTACAACAATTTTTAGACGTAAGCTTGGCACAAAGAAACCCGCGTACCAAAAACAAGATACACAGAGAAAATGCTTTTTATTCGATTACGATAGGTACCTACGCACGTACTGTAAAAGGCGTGAAACGATTACACTGAGATACAAACGTACATACAGATTTTGAAGAGGCAAACGGTTACCATAATGCTTGTTTAATAAATTTAATGGATTCACAGAGAGTTACAGGCGTTTATGGAGGCTTTTGATAAATAGCTGATGAGTTGCGTATTCTTCGAGGGCCGCCTATCATGTTTATGGACTTGTGTAGGTATATTTCGGTATATTGAATAATGTTCCGTTGATTTAGCAGTTTTGTTTTGAGTGTTGATTGAAAAATAATATTGTTACAACTTGGAGTTAGAGTTTTCAAAGTTGAAGTGGGTTTTATTACGATTTTTGTGAATTTGCTGCTGATAGATTAAGACTATGACATAATTATGGTATAGAGTTAGCCAAGACAACAGTTGGAACAATAATTTTATTTCCAGATGCAAAAGAAAAAATATATTTAAATCCTACACATTTTAATTGTTACATGAAAGATATATATAACAACTATCGATTAGATCAAACAAAAACGAACTTAATTGTTACATATCCAATTTCCCAAGTAATGTAGCGAGTCGTAAAATAAATAAATTCACTCCATCAATACTGTGCTTATATCTAGAACTAAAGTAGTAAGAAAAGAAATAAAAAACTACTACTATTACGAAAAGACATTACGATCACAAAAAGGCGGAGGAGGTAATAAAAGATATAAATAAAGATAACATTGAGGTACTTAACATTTTCTTTGTATTGGCGGACATTGATTATAGCGTAGCCTGCACTGCGGATGAAGTATAAGTGTCTAAGCACACTATGCCGAAGATACGTGACCGAAGTTCGGCATGATTACGCCTGCAAAGCTTTTTAAATTACTCGCAACACACCAGGCTGAAATTACGTCGCGTTTTACCCATATAAAAAACATAGACGCCGAACTTCGGTCGCGTATCTTCGACATAGTATGTTTGGACACTTAGACTAATATAGAATCGAGGTCTAGTCAAGTATTGTACTAGAAGCTGAGGTCTGACCCGATCAAAGTTGAAGTTTCTGTTTTCAAAGCGCTGTCCAGTAGGAGACAGCAATTACATTATTGCACAAAGCCGGGAGAAGCAAAGCAGAGTGTAGTGTGATCAATCTCAAACGGGAAATACAAATTTCAACGCCTGCATACAACTACTTTAGGTGTCATTAACGTTAAGCTCGCAATTTCCGAAAGGATGGTCAAAATAAGGACGTACTTTCGTACTTGTTATCGACAAAAGATAGTGCTTGTACCAAATTCCCTCATTATAGGTAGTAAAAGGTTTTAAACTTGAATAAATGATAATAAGATCCGAGAAAATTCAAACAGTAAAACGAGACACAGTAAATGTTAAACTTCTAGAAATAGTGATTGCTTTTGTAGGATTTCTTAGTACCTGGAAACGACATAAAACATCGAGCTTGTAAGCTGATTATCATCCTACGCAGACAGGATATTATTGGATGACTGTAGGGAATGGACTATCAACATAGACTTATTTATTTTTATTATTTATTTACACCCATGTTACTTTTATACATTAAACGAATAATAATTGGTTTCTTTTGTATTTTGTTGAAATAAGTGCCTAGCCTATATATAGCATAGCGTAGTAGACTCAAGTAGGTACCTATCCATAGGTGAAATTGGAAGTTTTTTTCATAGGAAATGTTTGGCATTATCAAATACTACGATATGTTTGATATGTTTTTGTATAGAAAAGCAGACATAGGCACTTACCTCCTTATTACAAAAGATGGTCTAAGAAAAACCTAAGTTTTAAAATAGCCCCGTCTCTTTATGTTATATGACATAAGAAAGTGATGGGTATATTTTAAACCTGGGTTTACCTTAGTCTTGGTTTAAACCAATTTTTGTAATAAGGGGGTTAGGGTCTGGACGTTTGTGTATGTGAGATTTGTGTTCGTAAACGCACCCACGATACAAGAGAAATGTTAGAATGGGGCAATGTTTTATTAAAAAAAAAATGGGCATTTTATAAACAGGGCGACGCATATCTTTGGAATTGAGGGTAAAAACACTCCTTCCCTTCAGGAATCATGTAAGTTACTTTGAAGTTTAGTTTTGGAAGCGACCAATTAGGTTTGCATCTATTTGAATGGGTGCCCTAAGTAGTTTCACGGGTGCGCGTCAATTAGATTGGTCTAAATTTGGTTAACTCACGACAATTCTTATGCTTTACCCAGCGTTATTGATTAAAATTAAGACTCTTTAATCTTTCCCAATCAAGAAGGAAAGACCTTATAGCTTAACATAGTAAATCCTCCCTTAAGATAGTAGCTGTCACAGGTAAATTTAGATTACGAGTCTATTTTTAAGCCCAGGGACCCAATTCTCCTAAAATAAATTGTTGCCAAACGCAATCGAACCACAACCGTCAGTCAGTTTTTGTTTTCGAAAACTTTCAAAATTATTGATTTTGTTTTTTTGTGTCAAACAATTTGATAGCTTTTGAAATTTAGAACTGTCTGAATGAACGGTTCGGCCTTGGTTCGGTTATGATTTATCAAGATTTATTTGAGGAGAATTAGGCCCCAGTTTGTTGATAATAAATGCTACCATTGCCAAACAAAACGAATCGTTTTTAGACAGTAACCGAGCATCACCGAAGCGCATCTTGTTACGAAGACTGCAGTCTGAGTCCATTTAACTCCCGTTTCTCAAAGGCATTTTTTTTCCTTTGTAGTCTTTGTTGATGGTTCTTGCGGACCCCGGACAGTTATTGAAGAGACCTGAAGAAGGGTCTTCAGTCAATGACGGGCGGGAAGTAAAATACTTAACCTAAGCTATCTACCTAAACACTAACATCATGACTACTAGCAACAACAGCACTAAGGGCGACCCCTAGTGGGACTCGGACTTCGGCTTAGGGCGTTGCTGGCGGGAGTTGGGAGGGATACAGCTTGATGAGGGCTGAATTTATGAAGCCTATTAACGCAAAATTAACTAATCGATTATCAAACCTTCTTCATGTCAAGTGATGTGATTAGTAGTTAGTATTTTGGTTGACCAATTACATTTATGGATGTAAGATTTGATCACAGATTAAATTGCCTTTCAGAAACAGGGTTATAGTGTCAATTTTATTAAAATTGTGCTCGCATCGCTTAGCTTCGATGGCTTAGTTTCATTCACGTTTAGCTTTAAAGTCCACTAGCAGTTTAAGCATTTAGCTACAGTACTGTACGTTAGCAGCTAGTTTACATAATAATAGAACTGTGAGCAGTTCTATTCGCTCCTAACAAACAAAATGCAAACAGTTGCTGTTGCAGAATCGTGTAAGAGTTTACAAAATGAATGTTTTGAAAATGTAGTTATAAATGTATGTATACTAATAGCAAAATACGTGTTTTTGGATTTTCTCTTTTATTCTTGATTGCTTCTTTTTCATTTTTATAAAATATACACTTAATAGAGTTGTATAGCAACTATTTAAAATTCATGGATAAACGATTGAGCTATCAACATATTTGCGTTAATCTGTAAAATAAATTGAATCTCGGGTAAAAAATAAAAATATTTAAAATCCCGTCTGCACACACGGGAATTAAGTAATTTCAATCAATTTATTTATTTTATGCAAACTGTCATCGAGTGCTAACAGACTCGTGTGGGCGTGAATCGATCATTACAGTAATAGCTAATATTATGTATGTCAGGTAAAATGCGGGCATGGTAAATATAGAAAATAAAACCAACATAGACTCTCCACCACTGAGACTTATATTAGGGTTAATGGTTAGATGGCCAGCGGGCGGCGGGTTAGGGGACCCGACGCCCTACCAGTAACAGGCTCAAGAAGGCGGCGCGCAGTGTTCCTCGCGGTCCTCTCAGGAAGACGTGGGGCAAGGCCCCACAGAAGGAGAGGACTGCCAGGGGCTGGCGGACCGAGGCCTGTCGGTGTTGCGGTGCAAGCAGCTGTGAATCCCGTGACTCCGGCCGGGCGGCCATAGGTCAAGAGAAGGAACACCGTGGGTTTTTAGTCGGTAAGAGTCCGGCATAACATTTGGCCTTCCCCGGGCGGAGGGTATCCATGAGGATTATAACAAGATAAAAAATGGTTTATGGTTAGTAAAATTAGCTAGGTCACAATATATTAATTTACACAAGGACAGAAAAATAATAAGGACAAGCTAGTCAGATAATAAAGGTCAGACTTCTTCGGCGGATCGACACGGAAAGCAAGCTCTATCGAATGACAACAGCTTTTATAACATCGGGTGCTTTGATCTATGTCGCCGATTACCCTACTTTGTCTTCAAAACGTTGGCCAGTGTTGTCAGCTACCAACAAAACAACAATTTATTTTTTGTATTAGCCTTTTTGCACAGATTCATAGATATTATATAAAAATAATAAATAAATAAATATTAGCCTGTTACTGTCCCGCTGCTGGGCAAAGGCCTCTTCTCGTACAGAGAAGGAACGAGCATTGCTTACCACGCTTGCTCACTGCGGGTTGGCGATTTCAGACCATTAAAGTCCAGGTTTCCTCACGATGTTTTCCTTCACCGCATTATGTACTAACGCATTTTACCACTATAACAATTCTGTTAAATTAATCAACAAATAAAACAAAGAATGAAAAAGCATAAAATAATAATTACTATGATGAAAATATTTTCCTGCTTAATAAAATAAGAGCGCAAAAATTGAATGCCCGAACTACTTCTGCGATTAACTATTACTCAGGTCGCTAACGATACTACGGTGAGGCCATGAAATGGGCGACTCAGGGTAATTAAAATCTACTATAATCCGCTTGAGAAGTTTCTTGGAGTCTTACTGAGATATTAATGATACTACGTTCTAATTTAAGCTCAATTTATTTTGCTTTAAATGTCTGTTAATGTACTAGAGTTAGGACGCGCAAAATATTTTCATATTTTTTAAATTAATTACTATTATCTCATTATACTCGTATATATTAGCGTAGGCGCCATTAACATTTACTATTTTCGGCTACTTTGAAACGAATCATTATTATTAAATACTATGTGTATAAACACCGCCAATTATTTAATAATAAAGTCGTTAGAGAAACGGTTATAATCAAAGTTAATTATAAAGACAGCGACCTTTCAAGAACTTTTCGCGAACTTATAAACGGTATTGGAAAGTTCGTGGCACGTCACTAAGTCGCTATTAAAAGCCTTTGGCTGTCAAGCATCTGTTTTGAGGTCGTTCTTCCTACTTGTTTCGACATGTACTTTACGTGGGTCATAACATAATTGATTTGAACGAGGCAGCGGTTATAATAACTAGTAACAATTAAGAGATTATTTTAAAATATTTAATAACTGTTTACTATTTATTGGTCGAAATAATTATGTTTAAATAGCATGTAGTCTTTACAAATAAATATGAATATTGTAATTTTAGTCCTTCCATATTTAAGTATTGTTTTAATTGAAATGTGGAATATTATACCTTTATTTTGCAATTACGAGTACCACCAACATTTTAAATCCGATCTGGTACAGCGCAATTCCATTTCCGCGCTTAAATTGAACTGTTTATTTAACTACAACAATGTTACCTGTATGAATAATCAAATGTAAACCTGAAAATACAGTTCGCCTAGTAGCTTTCGTGTCTTCAGAAGTTATGGACAGTCTCCTAAGAACGTTTTCCTGTAACGTTAACGTGTTTGGTTAAGGTAGATGCTTTTAGCCTCATCTCATATTTCCACCTTGTATACGCAGGGTAGCGCTTTAAATGGGTGATTATGATTAGAGTTCATGGGTGAAATGTCGAGTCATTTAGGTAATCCACTTTTATTTTTTTAATCTCACCTTCGCACTCTCTCTGTCTCTCTATTCCTGACGGTTAATGCCATATAGTGGTGAGTCATCCTTCCTTGTGTATCTCCTTCACTTTACTTTCTATTTGAAATCTGTGTCGGAAATATCGCTTGTCATTAAACACAATCCATCTCATCTGGTTTAAGCTTTCGATATCCCTTACCTGATGGACAAGTAATAACCGTAATAACCACAATCGCTCATTTCAGAGCTCCAATTAATATCTTTACAGCACCATACTTAATTAACAAGCTGTCCCGTAACATGCCACTCCCATCTATGTAATAGTTAAAGGAACATCAATTTGTGTGTAAACTAAGCTAACTGCCTCAAGATCAATAAGTAATTAAGGTAGACATTACTTGTAAAGGTTACTATCTATGTAAGTGTATCTTTCCTTTATGTTGTGAATGGAGTTTTGGCCTATTTAGATTAAACACATCGTAGCACTGTAAAGGAGAGATTTTGGGTAGTTTTGTATGGATTTCCTATAAAAATATTGATACGAAACGCAATTTGCTTGATTATTTTGATTTTTGATTCAAGTTTTGATTAGTTTACATAACATCACGCCTGTATACCTCAAAAGCCTGGGCAGAGGTGTAAAGCAACACTCTCATTTCGCGGTTATGTTTAAGTCCCATGTAATAGGGTGGAGCCTATTGCCGTCAACTGGACACAAAACCTGACTCTGAGCTGCTAAATGGAAGCTGACACCAGCATGGTTAGGAAAAGTCTAGGCAGAAGGAGTAATTAGGAGTGAAATAGGGGGGAGCCTATTGCCATCAACCGGGCACAGGTCCAGACTCTGAAATGCTGCTGAGAAATTCCACGCGGCAAAACTCAATAACACTTTGTCCAACCTAGAGATCGAACCCAGGTCCTCACGCTCACCAGTCGCGCTTGAGACAACTAGACCAAAAGGCAGTCGAGGCGAGTTAATTGGTTTAGTTGATCAAAGTGATTTTATATAGGTAATAAAATGAATGTTACATAAGTAAATAGATGTTATTGAATCGTAGTTATTACCTACTATTGGTACTTTGTTATGCTAAATTGAGGTATTGCGTAATCAGAAATCCTTGTAATTAAGCCTAGTAAGACTTTTAAGTGCGTGGGTATTCGAAAATTAGGTCATAATGATTTGTCATTATTGGATTATTATTCATGAGTTAAACGAAACATTACATCACGCATGTATTCCCCGAAGGGTTGGGCAGAGGTGTATAGTACGCCCACATTTCGTCGCTATGTTTATTTATTTAAGTGCCATGTAATAGGGGGCGAGCTTATTGCCATCAACCGGTCACAAATCCAGACACCGAGCTGCTACTGAAAAATTCCATACGGAAAACCGGGAACCCAGGACCTCCCGCTTGCGACCACTATTCATTTATTATTCATGACTTCTGCACTAGTATAATAATAACAGTATAGAAAAACTTTACAGTAATGAGACTTCCGTTCGTATCAACTTTAAATCTATTAATTCAGATGCGAGAGACATGATTAAATAAAATAATTCCAATACAATAAAATAATTATTAAATAAACTGTGCATTCAGACATACCACAGATTTAGTCCGATACCATTAATAAAAGTTTACTCGTCCACAAATTACATACGAACGTACAAATCAAAAGCCATTTTAAATTGCAAGCTCAAACAAAATTAAACTTCCTGGACAATGTGCACTTTTAAATTCAACCAATGAGTTTCCATATTTTCGCAGTACGTGGGGAATTTGAACGAATCCAATCGTTTCATTTGACTATCAGCGCTACTCTAAAACTGCTCGAATAATCGTTAAACCGTGTATCGAATGAGAATGCTAATCGATTCGGATTGGCAGACGGTGACAATTTATAACGATCGTTAAGAGCGACGAGATAGTAGTTAGTGGAAAAATTGATAGTCTGTATAGAGGAATATCTTGAGCGTAAGCTGTAATGATGAAGTATCTATTGATCGCATCCACTCTGCGCTCAGTAACTCATAGCGACACCAAATGGCATGTAAAGAGCCCATATATCTTGTTTCCTATTGATATAATAGGATCACTAGTCCATTACCTTATATGCTTTAGAGGGATTGCGCATTAGCTCACGACGAACGTCCGTAGCGACTCGATCGGCGCTAAAAGGATCGATTCATGTATTTTTTTGGTTTTAACCGATTTCGTTTAAACACTTTTGTTCGTCGACAGCCGCTAGCGGATTCGAAGAGAGATGAAATTACAAAGGATGAAGCAATTGAGTGGAGATACGAGTACGGTTCGATGTGACCTCATACTGTTTAAATATTGATATAAGTAAATTATATTGATATATTATATCGTTCTGCCTAGCCTTTTCCCAAATATGTTGGGGTTAACTTCTAGTCTAACCAGATCCGGCTGAGTACCGGTATTTTACACGGAGCGATTGCCATCAGACCTCCACAACCCAGTTACTGGGCCATGCCGATATCCTAAAGGTGGATCGAGGCATGCGCCGCGAGCGGCGCACAACGCATGCCTATCCCTACCGACACACGCTGGCTCGCCTCGCAGATGCTCAGCCTGTGCGCAGCACATGCCTCGTCACAAACATGAAAACAGACAAACGAAGCATTTGCTTCGCACGCGATGGCTCAACCCGAGCATACGTTGGTATATTTTTTCGACACGCACGCCTCACTCCGAGGCATTCGTTGTGCGCTGTTCGTGGCGCATGCCTCGCAAAGTCTGAATCCACCTTACGGTTGGACCGGTTGCCAGATTTTCGGGTTTCTGACTACCCGTAACGACTGTTATAGGTATTCGTATGGCACCCGTGACCCACGGCTTAACGTGCTTTTCGAGGCACGGGGGGGTCTCGACGTGTAACGAACAGTCATCCATCTACGGACTGACCGCGAAAACCGCAGCTTAACCTCGAAAATCATATGATCTGCTCGGTTGATAATTAGCCAAGAGCTCCTCCTATATAATTCTATTTATCATCATCATCATTCAGTCGAAAGACGTCCACTGCTGGACATAGGCCTCCCCCAAGCATCGCCACATCCACTTGTCCTGTGCTCCATGTTGGTGGGGTTTGCCATAATCGCCACGCTTGGCAGGCGAGTTGGCGATCGCAGTATTGTTGTTAAAGTATTCAGAGGACGCTGCTGCCCATCCTCTACTGAATCCCTCAGTCGCCTTTTACGACGCCCACGGGAAGAGATGGGTTAGTGCTATTCTTTACGTCCGGCACCATACGGCACTATAATTATATTACATAATTAATATTGAAGTGGCATTAATATAAATAAATGTATACACGAGAAAATTTGTATTAGATTACATCACGAGCTATCGAACTTTTAAATCATCACTTTATCCAAACCCAAGTTACCGTTCCGATAACCTATCGCTTTCCCACGCCATAGACAAGTATAGCGTCGATTATACGAAGATATGGGACCTAGTCTACGCTATCGATAGCGTATTTAGTGGCATGTATTGGACACTAACACGATAACGGTGTACAAACGGATAATTTGCTATCGGCTCTGGACCAGGGTGCTGTAATGGCCTATTCGCTCGCAACTGTGATACAGCATCGATGCATATCAATCAATATTACAATGGGATATCGTCTCGCTTGAATAGGCTGTACTGAATTGTTTATGGTGTGATAGTGTTGAATTACTGTGTAAATGTCAATTCGAACATAATGGGAACTTAAATATTGTTATTGACTTAGCAAGCGCGATGTGAGCTTTTGGGTGTTATACGAATCGTTACGGGTAGTCAGAAGCCCGAGAGTCTGACAACCGGTCTAACTTTCGGATATCAGCATTGCCCAGTACCTTACTGGGTTGCGGAGGTGTGCGTGTAAAATGCTGGTTTCAGCCGCTCTCAAAATCAAAATGGGGTGCATGAAAAGAGCCTTTACGAGTGACGATACTTAAGTACGTCCAGCGCACCATGGGCAAGTAGCCCCACTACCAACCTTGCTGACTGGCTAATCTTTTCACCACAGCATGAGCTATTTTCGTATAGCTCGTGCTGACACGAGAGAAGAAGCAGAAGAAAATCAAAATGTGATTATACACACATCAAAAAAAGTTTGCGATCACTAGCATAATTATGTATGTGAAGATTCCGAATTCAAAGTCCAACTGAAATCTGATTTATATTTATCTAGATAACTATCAATCTATATTTATCATGATAATTATCGCTTTGAATCCCGATTAGAAAATTCGGCTTCAAAAAGGCTACATAATTTTTCAGTGATCGCAAACTTCTTTTGATGTGTGTACCTTCCGGTATCCGGCTGATCCCAACACAGTTGGGAAAATCTGCAGAGCAGCACATAGCATTAAAAATTAACAACGTCATTATTATCATCCCAACGTTAAGAATACGGATGTTTAAAACTCCAATTATGGTAATGAAAACTGAACTGAACTGTTTCTCTATCCGTGCCATCAAATAATAAGAATAATAACAACAGTCCAAAAGCACTCTAATATTAACAACTGAGAAGAACAATGATTTGTTAAAAAAAAATATGTAAAGGTACGACTTCGTAGCGGACTGCAGACAGCAGCAGCAGACGACGTGTCGTTGCGACACGTTGTAGCGACACGTCGCAGCGTCATGTCGCTGCAGTCATGATTCCAAACCCAACTGCAGATGGCTGCAGCAGAGGGCAGCGTCGTATTCCAGTTAGTTCTAAATGTTCTGTGAGACAAGATGTCTGACCTGTTTGAGATTAGCGATCGCGATTTACTTTTGTATCTTTTGTTTTTGTTAGATGCATCGTACAGTGCAGGATATTGGGCCAGAGGAAACCAGGTGGTTTATCAGTTTTTCTTCATCAGAATTGGAAAAACTCATTTTTTGAGAAAGATTCAACGAACGTGTCGTCGCTCCAGCGTCGGTGGCAGTACTGATATGCGGTCGGCCGACACGTCGTCTGCGGTCGTGTGACGTGTAGTCGGGCGACGTGTCGCTAGCTGCGGAAAGTATTTCATAGAAATACATAGAAACCAGTAGTGTCGGAGCGACACGTCGTCTGCTGCTGCTGTCTGCTGTCGGCTACGAACTCGTACCTTTATTCGAATATTCACTGAGTTCTTGAGTTTATAGGGATGTGAAAAGTTTTCATGTTGTTTTTTTGTTTTTTTTTTCTTTCTTTAATTATTCCCGATACCTTACAATAGGCTAAGCGTCTGTGAGATGAAACTAACATGGTGTACCTACGCAGCGTCATTCTTTTATTAATATTTCACCTGTGCTGTAAGCATTCATTTTTGAGTAGGATTTTTAATTAATGGAACATACAACTTAGTATATAAAAATATTAACAATAAATAAATGTGTGATAATAGTACATAAACATAAAAACTTACTTATTACCTTTGTAATAATAATTAATTTCTAGCAATTCGATACTCTTTGACGGCACACTCCCTTGATCATATTAGAAGCTTCATGTAGTCGCATTGTTCTCTAGTAACTAGGTTACCCGTCTGCCAAAGCGAACGGGGCTGCGGTAATAAACACGAGTATCTCATCTCAATCATACATCGAGTCGTGGTCAATATGACAATGACTAATTATCAAAAGGTTTCATCCTAGCTGGGGCCTGATTCACCCAACTAAAGAAATTCAGTTACAGTGCAGCTGCAGTTAAGTTTCGATCAAAACAAGGTAGGTATTCTTTTAATCGGCGTTCGCTGTCAAATACGCTCGCGTGAACTTAACTCTTAACTGCAGCGTCACTGCAACTGGATCGGCGCATCATGAAATTACGGAATTAGCCTTTTGAGAAGCGCGTAGCATTGCGTTACGTCGGACAGTGCGGAGCGTGTAAGCACGTAGTCGACGTAAGGTCATGGCACACTATACCGGCACCAACAAGCAAGCCAACGGCGGGCAGTCAGCGCGCTTGCTGCTACCATACAACTCGAATCGCGGCCCGCGCGCTGCAAGCGAGCGGACCGCGTGCTTACTGCGCGCCGACTCCGAGTCGCCAGCGAAACAACGTCGTGGCGGCGTCGCCCGCTCTCCTTTTATTTTCCTGTTCTTCGTCGTGAGCAATAGCGATTATTGCTAGTTCGTGCAATGTAAACCGAGACATTGTGAAAACATGCAAGTCCTAGGCAAGTGTATAGGTAAGTGTAGGCGTTCAATCACAAATGCCAAATAACTACTGTGTTCGCGGTGACAGCAAGCTTGCACCGTGTGGACGACGCGTAGTTAGCGCCGCAAGCGCGCTAACTACGCGTCGTCCTAGCGTCGTCGCTAGCCGTAGCCTAAATTCGAGGCGACGCCGCCCGTGCTGAAGCTGTGCAGTTGCGGTGCTGGTATAATGTGCCATGACCTGTAGTCAACGTGTCCAACAGCTGCTTTGCCTTTATCGTGATTGATGACTAAATTCAAATTTCTGCCAGTCAAACCGATAAAAACAAATTATGCGCGCCGCCCTATTAGATGCACTGCTCACGTAGGCCCCTAGTATAGTCGTTAGATCTCTAGTTATTTTCGCGACGCAATGCTCGCCGCAATGTAAAGCACTGCGCTGCCTAGATAGGATGAAAGGTATTAATTAAAAATGTCTCAAATAAGTGCACGTATTCGTTCTCTATTTTATATAACATTAGACAATTATGACCCATGTTAGTGAGGAAATGTATAGAAATAAGCAATATATTTGCTTGCACCAGTGATTTAACTTATGCTTATAGATATTCGTACCATGGTGGGGCACTTTTTCCTAATGTTATATGAAATGAAGTACAGGTGCCGCAAAAATCCATCGTTATATTATTTTATGTAACTTTTTGTTAATCAGTCTTTTTTTTCGTCTGTTATTTATTATGTGCTTTATTCATCTTATTTCTTATTTGTTACATTTTTAAATACATACTATAGAAAATATACATTTAAAAATATAAAAAATAGGGGTCCACCGGCATTGGGAGCTGGTTCCAAGTTACTGGTGGTTAGGGCTCCAGAGACAGGAACCTCCTCACAATACGTGCTGTGTTAATTTATTATTCTGCCATCTGTAACCATATTGACTGACCTATCAACGTTGATGAGTGCCTTCTATCTTATCACAGTTATTACAGATCAACATAGTTTACTATGTACACTCCCATAGTCACAGCTGAAATTTAATATGCGAATACATGAACATTGTTCTTTAGTAACTAGGTTACCTGTCCGCCAGAGCGAATGTGGGGCCGAAGTATAAGCCAAACCTCAATCATACGTCGTGATCAATATGATAGTATCTTAATTTTGTAAATTTATCTGTTTTTGTCTGTATTATATAAGCACTGTCTTATAACTACTACTCATGTACTTGTGCGGGGCAACGATGAACAGCGAATCGAGCGGAAGATTCGGCGGACGCAATCTCGGTTAGTTTGCGCTCTCTAGTCCGAAGGGGTGGTTCGAGTGAGATCTGAACGTGCTGAACGAATTTATATCAATATCAATTCACATTGGTGTACAGGAGTAGTTCTGTGTATAATGTAGATCTACGTCAAGGATGAATGTAGACTTAGAATTTCATTTATTTTATGCATGTATGCTAACCGTACAGTAGTTATTTGCCAAATATTTGTACGAATGAAGTGTGTGAAGTCGCGATCCTAATAGCAAAAACATGGATTATAATTTCGTTCTGTTATTAATTGTAATTAAAAATGTAAGTTTTTGTTTTTTTATTCTTTGACAACCCTGGCTCCCGAAGGAGTTTCTGTGCTGTGATACCTACGCCGTGACGGCATGCGCTCAAGAACAAAGAAGTCAAACTAGATACTATGCTCTAAGGATGACTGCATATGAGCCACTAAGTTGCTCGAGACACAAGTTGATAGTTATTTGTTTGTAGCTGCAGTTATCGTTTGGTGTATGGTCTGCAGTCATCCATATAGCCACAGTTTTAAAATACAGTATATACAGGGCGTCCCACGACTTTGCCACATGGAGGGGAAGTACCTTAAATACTGTAGATAGAAAAATTTACTGAATGAAGATTTAATTTTTATTTTAAAAACAATACGAACTGCATTCAAAGATTTTTAAATAATCACCTGTCTGAACCGGGAATCGAACCAGCTAAAAGCGAAAACAAAAAAAACTGTAATTTTATTGTACTAATCGAAAGGCTCGATCACATACATTTATTTCTTCTAAATAACATAACATATAAAATAAAAGGAACACCATCAGTACCATCATCAGTATTTTTTTCTATCTACAGTATTTAAGGCACTTCCCCTCCATGTGGCAAAGTCGTGGGACGCCCTGTATACTGTATTTTAAAACTGTGGCTGGCAGTAGTCTGATGCCCTCAGAACAAAAAAAATATTTAAATATTTCTATTTTTATTTTACACTTATCGCACACCTAGATAGAAATAGAAAACACAAAAAAAAACAGGAGCCGCAGAAAACGTATATCTGCATTGTTTGTTATACGTATTTGTGATCTTATGAAAAAAAAATTTTTTTTGAGTTTTCTCTGTTTAGATCTAGGTGTGCGATATGTAGGTCAGGCTAAGTTCTTACTTAGGTGCTCTAAATTGCATAATTATATTAAAAGGATAAACGTCGTTTAAACGCTCAACATTGGAAACATGGATTAAGCTCGGCCGCAAATTATAAGAAAATTCTATCAGAAAATTTCTGAAGCTGGCCGGAATGCTCTCTGTTATATATGTTGTACTAGACCCCGCACACTTTCAGAATTTGGCGGATCCGGCAGCTCACGGGCTCTAGTTCAAAATATATGCGCAGAAGGCCTTCACGCACGCTTCAGAAATTTCATAAATTATGCGGCAGAGCTTATTCAAACATTTCAAGAAGCTAATTTAATTAATACTAGATTTTGCCCGCGGCTTCGCTCGCGTTAATTAAGCTCAAAAAAACTCTTAACACACTACTATAGTTTCTATAATGCTATAATAAAATCGTGATTCGAAAGACACGTGGCGCCATTTATGAACGTTATTGTTGTTTTTCTCGGGAACAGTACTTTTTTTCAGGATCAAAGGTACCTTATGTCCGTTTCTGTACACCTGATAACGTATATGCAAAACAGGATGATCGGTTCAGTGGTTTAGGCGTGAAACGGTAACAAAGAAACAAACTTACATACGCATTTTTTTTTTAAATACCTTCCCCCACACTCCGATTTATCTTGTATCGTGGGTGCGTTTACAGACACAAATCTCACATACACAAACGCCCAGACCCGAAACAACCATCTGTAGGCCATACAACATTTTGTTCCGTGTGGGAATCGAACCCATGACCCGTAGCGCAGAAGCCAATCGCTTAGCCACTGCACCGAACGTGTCGTCGAATTAATTTACAATATTAGTTAGGATTTAAAATACATATATGTATAATATAAGTTAGGATTAAAATTGCATGTGACCATATTGACTGATACCACTGCAGATGACTGCACTATGTTATACACAGATCAACATACCCTACACAGTACACACTCCTTTAATAACAGAAGTTTTATGTGCTCGCATTGTTACCCAGTAACTAGGTTACCTGCCAAAGCGAACGGGGCCGCGGTATAAACAAGTGTAGGTATCTCACCTCAATCATACGTCGTCGTTATTTGGAAGTGTTCCTCTGAATTATTGATTTATCTGACACGTGTAGACGGTGATATGTTTATTTTTGTTGTTTTTCTTATACAAGGTTAGTCGGAAAGAGGGTACTAAACTAACCGAAAGGGTGTTAAAATACCCATAATAATAAATAACTTTTGTTCTACAACTTTCCCTAAAAGTCAATAGTTAAAGAGAAATAGCTGTTAAAAAATTTCATAAGTATCTTCAGCTACGATCAGGTGTGTTTACATTTTAAGTCATGTTTGGGGTCCTTAAAACTTCCTTTTCTGAATTCGTTACGAAAGCAGGGATGAAGAATTTTTGAAAAAACTAAAATAAAAATCGTTTTGCAGGGAAATAACATTGTTAACACTTGCTTTAAAACAGTCATCAGCAGTGATCGGAAAAAGGTGAGCTTATTTACCTAAACTTCAAAGAACAGAGACAAAAACTGAAGACTTCCTTACGACAACATTTTTTTTCGTAAAAATTATTCCGGGTTCCGGGATACTAAAGTACATTTAATATTAATGTTAATAGTACAGAAAAAAATTAAATTCGTTTCCTATTTTTGTTTCCCAAAATTTTCACAAAACCAGATGACACGTTTTTCATTGTTTTCAAAATAGATATTGTTTATTGTTTTCAAAAAAGGAGATGGTCTTTTATTTTTTGAAAACAAATGAAAGAAAATCTCAGAGAAAATTCTCCCGAAAAAAAAAATGTTGTCGTAAGGAAGTCTCCAGTTTTTGTCTCTGTTCTTTGAAGTTTAGGTAAATTAGCTCACCCTTTTCCGATCACTGGTCATCAGTGATACTTTAAGTTGCCCGCGGATTAGTTCCCCCTTTCCGACTAACCTTGTGTATAAGCAGGTACCGTCTCCTCGTCACAAGCGCGAAAGGGGATCGATTAAGGTTTAATTTTCGGTGCGTAAAGAGTTACTGCGTTTTTGGTTCAGAAAAATAACATTACCTACTTTAATTTTCCATCTTGAGTGGCATAAAAAATACAAAAACATTCGATTACGGAAAGCGCCAGTGATTTGCTGACCATTGCCTATCTCCGAAGGTCTTTATCATTATCTTCACTAAATTTAATTGGGACCACCTCGGGAGAATAAATACTCTTTCAATGAAAAAGGATCATTAAAATCGATTATAATTGGCAATGATATCGCTGAAAAAACATACAAAAAAAAAGCAAGACGAATTGCGAATCTCCTGCTATTTTTGAAAGTCAGTTAAAAATCTCAGAAGCAAACTGGAGCTTGCAATAATGACAAATGACAATAGGCTTACCTACTTCTTACTAATAGGTAAGCTAGATAACGAAGTATTGTTGCAGTGAATACACTAGCAATCCTGCAATCCCGCGATCCCGGTCCATAGGTCCTCGGAGAAAGCGTGATTGTTTTAATTAATTTTGGAGTCCGGATGAAATCGGATGAGCCAATTTTACAAATATTTATGATTAGTTACGGTTTACTCACGTACATTTTTCGGGATTGCCCGACTAGTTTCGGACTCAAACGGAATCCTTAATCATGAGCTGGGGGCCTACTCTCTAAGTCCGTCAACGAAGTTAGTCGCCCGTCCGAAAATAGCCCGAAACGTAGGAGTGAACAAAACAAGTGTCAAGTTCAACTTTTCGGACGGGCAAAAACACATCGGTAGTAGGGACAACTGTTAAATTCGTGTTGTCATTCATTCTTAGTTTGGGCCCCGAAATAATCGTATGTCCGTAGGTCTCACAAGGAGCTATCCTTAAAATATAGTCTTTTTGTGGTGGAATCGCTCTGCAATGTTATCGAAAATATGGACGTAGTGACATCTTTGTACAACAGTCGAACACTCGACTCGCGATCTCGCCGCGTGATCAGGGGTTCTACTCCCTAAGCACGAAGTCCGTGGTTTCGGCCTTAGTTACGAGCGTTTCCTACTCCCTAAAATGAAAACATGAAAAAAAAAAAACTGTTTAACCGGTTGCGTATCGCCCGTCGTCCCAGGACGACACTTGTCTTATCTATTGTGTCTATAATTACGATGATTGAGAGTTTAAAATCAAAATAGTAGTGTTGATAGGTTTAATGCGATGTTGCCATTTTTCCACATTGATATACAAGTGCGCATGTACAGTGTGCGTTGCTTTTAAGAACACTTTTTTTAAAATGTTTTTTCACAAATAAATATTTTTTTTATTTTTTGTGGGATTTTATTTTTTAGTATGTACGGGCGCTATAGTATTTCTGGTTAACGGGAACGCCTTTCGTTAATTAACATACTGTATCAGTCCAGTATGAGCTGACCTTGCATTTAATAGGCTTTCCAAACAATGAGAGGTCAGATAATACTGGAAACGTTTACCTGGATATTTGTGTAGCCGTGTGTACACGTGCTTTTTTTCCAAATATAATGATGTAGATAAAATCGTATGATAAACTGACAACGCCATTTGCCCCTTTTCGGTCCCTAGGGGTTGAAATGGGTTGATATCTTTGAAGGTAAGCACTTATACGGATACGCATGCATTTCCGTATTTGCTTTGAAATACGGTTTTATGATATTTGAGTAATATTACAAAACAACCGAGTTGTACAGGCTTTTTTTTTTGTTTAGAATTTATTGAAAGGAAAAAAGAAAGTTTGTGTTTCATTGAAGTCTGTTAGGTAAAAAATATAATAATGCATAAATATTGATCTCTCTACGCGATGATCTGGTCAACTGTTGAATGGCGATCTACTCGTCCTAGTGAATTGTTTAAAATTGGCGTTTCTCGTTAACAGTGGGGACATGGGACGGTAATAATCACTATTAATGAATTCAAGGTAATGACCGATACTATACCACATTCACAGGAGCTTGAGATAAAATGTAAACAAAATACTACCCACTCTAAAATTATCGCTATTGTATTTCTTGTAATTGACATCTCCGAACAAAGAAATTATATATGAAAAGTGAGTAGTTGTTTGTTGACATTTTATCTCATGCTTTAATGAATATGGAATAGTCGCTATACATAATTAATTAGCCCATTACTGACACACTGTTGGGCACAGACCTCTTTTCAATATAAGAAGGGTTTATGCACTAGTCCACCACGCTGGCCTGATGTGGAGAACTTTGTGGAACCCTCTGGTTTCCTCACGATATTTTCCTTCACCATTAATGCAAATGATACGAGTACATAGTCAAATTCTGATCCGCACATGAATTTGAAAAGTCAGCGGTGTGGGCCGGGATAGAACTCAGATCCTCCTTCTCCTTTAAACGATCATTCAGCTGAAAGATGTCCACTGCTGGACATAGGCCTCCCCCAAAAGGGGGGGGGGGGGGATGAGCCGTAATCGCCACGCTTGGCAGGCGGATTGGCGATTGCAGTCTGGTTGTTAAAGTACTTAGAGAACGCTGCTGCCCATCCTCTAGAGAATCCCTTAGTCGCCTTTTATGACACCCACGGGAAGAGATGCTGTAATGCTTAAGTCCGGCACTACACGAGACGTTAAGCGTTCAACCGGTAGGCTATCCCAGGTTTTTTTTTGGGACAGGCTAGGCTAGGCATTTAGACAGACTAGAATATTATAAACAGGTCCCAGACAGTTTTAATTAGCTCTTTCCACACTTTATTACAGTCATAAAATATGGAACGAGGTAGTTACCAAAACATAGAACAAATATTCGCATGTTTGTATACACGACAAGTCTAAACAATTTTTAAAATGTTATTAGCCTAAAAGCCTTCGGCTGTTCCCAGAAATGGCGACCCTGGACACAAGGTTACCGACAACATACAGGTGGTGAAGACACACCCTGCTTTGGTTTACGGCTTACAGCTATTATTACATTTTACATATTAATAAAGACTTCAAAAAAACTTCAAAACTCATTTATTCAAAATAGACTAGAATTACTTTGTTCTTTTTGAACGTCATTAGGTACATAAAAGACAGCCCCCAAAAGCGCCCTCCCTTCACTACTACTTATTAAATATGTAAAATGGAGGAGCTCGTGGATCATGTGAGTTGCAAGGTTAAGCTGCGCTTGTTGCGATCAGTCCGTGGATGGGTGACCATTCCTTACACATCGAGACCCCTCCGTGTCGTGAGATTACGTTAAACCGTCGGTCCAGGGTGTCATACGAATACCTATGACAGTCGTTACGGGTAATCAAAAGCTCGAACGTCGGACAACCGGTCTCACCTTAGGACATTGCCCAGTAAGTGGGTTGCGGAGGTCTGATGGCAGTCTCCAGTCGCAATGGCAGTGGGGATAAAACGCCACGCTGAGGTTCACCAGCAGTTGTATTACTCCATGAAGATAACTTATGCTCAATAGCAACACGTTGTCGGCGGCCATACAGGTAACTACGAAACCAATCAATTGCTGTTGGAGATTACTTATGTTAAGAGAGCTTAGTATGCTAAGCATGATGTTGAAGTCAACAGTATTGAAAGCATTGCTAAAATCCAGCAATGCCAATACCGTTAACTTCCCATTTTCCATGCCTAGCCTGATGTCATCCGTAATATTAACCAGGGCTGTGACAGTACTATGGCTAGGACGAAAACCGGATTGGAAGGGATTTAGAAATCTATTCTTAGAAAGGAATGTACTCAACTGATTATGAATAAGATGTTCTAGGACTTTGGAGAGGAATGGTAGTATGGATATTGGACGGTATTCAGAAAATGATACTGGATTGGATTTTTTTGGTAACGGAATAATTTGGGCGTCTTTCCAGGCATTTGAAAAAGCACTGCTAAGGACGGAGTTGTTAAGAATGTGACATATGACAGGGAGGATTTCGTCGAGGATAGGAAGGATTACGGCTGACACAGTCACTTCCCACTGCGTTACTTAGATGTTATGGACAAGATGCTCTTCTTAACATCACAAGCAACGAATTGATTAAAGACGAAAGAGGAATAATCGGGAGTTGGAAGAGTAGAAAGGTGATTTAGGGTGTTTGCTTAAGTTGTCCTATCAAAATTGGACGAGGCAGAGAAATGTAGGTAAAGCGAATTAATATCGAGATTGACAGGAATTGTATCCTGACGCGATTTTCCGATTCCCATTGATCTAAGAAACTTCCAGACCTTCGCTGGATCACCATTTTCCACTGAACTATGAATGTGTTGGAGTTGAGCATTCCTACACACCTTACTGCAGCTGACCTCAACATACTTAAAACAAACTTGGAAAAGGCTAGGCAGATCATAAAACTATATATTTCATAGAAAGTCACACGAACTGTACCTAGTACTGTTAAATCTTTTAATTGCGAGGGCTCTGGTACCCAAAACACGAATTAAATCTTACTCTGGGTAAGAGTGTTCAACTAAAGGACAATGTGTAAAAATGTATGGAGGGTGTCCCATGTGTGAAATTTTGACCAACAAACATAAAAATAGTGTCGATGTGTTCGAAATAACCTACTGTTACTGTTATAGCCAATTTCAGCTCCAAAAGCTTAAAAAGGTTTTTAAACTACGTTAAAAAAAAACGATAAGTATAAATTAAATAGAATCTTACAGTTATGATTTATAAACCTGTCAAGTGCGTGTCGATTCACTCTTAAATCATAGTTCCGTCGTCTTAATCCATTGTTTGAATTGTTTGGAGAACGAAATCCTCAAACACCATGTTACAAAGATAGTTTTTCAGTTGCTCAGAAACAGATTTTCATTTTGTTTGTTTGTAGCCAACTATTTTGTATAATACACTTTAGTCTCTGAATAACTGATCTGAAGTCTGTTGAAATATTTTTAATTGAAAGTACTAATCAGATTTATCTGATTATTGGAACAGTAATATTACGTGTAATTTATATTACATATACATCACCTACCTATTTAAAATCAAAATTAATTCCATTGTTAACTAAATAAATTAAATTAAAAGTTATAAAAATAAATAATTTAAAAACATTTAAATTAAAAGTTATACTAGATAGCAACTTATTTATTTATTTATTTATTTAAAACATAAGTTTACAGTGTTTACACTTGTTCCTTTAAGAGTATTTAACACTGAATTATTGTTCTCTTATTTCCAGCGTTCCGAGGCTAAAAATGTCAAAACAAAGGAGAACCCCAGGGCTTTGACATTTTTTGCCATATTTTTTTTTTTTTTCAACGTAACTATAAGAGCTTTCGACTGAGGTATATCTTATCTCTGTTGGAAAATATTAATATTAAGGACGCTATTACGCATTGTCCTTTGTATACTTGTATTAGTTCATACTGTTTTGATTCTACAATGTACTTTTATATTGACAATAAATATATATACGGACTGCCTCGTTAGTCTAGTGGTCGCAAGCGCGACTGTTGAGTGTGAGGTGTTATTGGGTTTTTTCGTGTGGAATTTCTTAGTAGCAGCCCGGAGTCTGGATTTGTCCGGTTGATGGCAATATTCTCGCCCCGCTGTCCGGCATACCGTCCTCGCCGACGAGGCCCGTCCCGACGTCCCACCGCCGCCGGTCACGATCCACCGAGCTCTTCCGTCTCGTAGAGCTCGTAGAACTCCGCAGTCACACCGATAATTCAGTCCTCATCAAGCTGTCCCCTCCCCCCCCCCCCCCCTAGTCCCCGCCAGTAACGCCCTAAGCCGAGTCGAGTCCCACTAGGGGTCGCCCTTAGTGCTGTTGTTGCAAGTAGTCATGATGTACAAATAGTTAGCTTTGGTTAAGTATTTTACTTCCCCCCCATTGGCTGGAGACCCTTCAGGTCTCGCCAATAACTGCCCGGTTACGTAGAAACGGCCCCAAAGGACCACATACAGTAGTCCAAGAGAAAAAAAAAAACTCACCGCATACCCTCCCTACAGTCCCATACATGGGACTGAGACAACGGCGAAATGAGGTTAAACTATACACCTCTACCCAATCCTTTGGAATATAGGCGTGATTTTATGTTACGTTTTATGTTACGTTAAATAAAAAATATTATAAACCTAATCAAGAGTGACGCACCAAATTATGAAGTTTGACAGAGGAAGAGGGTCAGAAAATCGGAAATAATTATCTGGTAATTGTTGCCCGGCTATTGGCTTTTCCCATCGCGAGGGTATGTGGGACCTTATACCCTCAGTAAATTTTAGGTGTAGCATTGTATATCTATTTCTATTTTTCGTAGATCACAAGCGTTTAAATTATACTGTCACTCATATTGCTATGTTATCAGGATATTTTTATGCAATAGAAACTTTTGACTCTATTTTGTTCCCCGAATTCTATTTCAGGTCACTTTTTCCGCAAAAACACACTATCATAACATTTACAGCCTAGCAGGAACCTATACAAAAACCAAGCAAAACGAAGGTCATGCCCTTCATCTTGATAACCTAATATCACACATAAACGTTACACCTCAAATGTCTACCCTAAAGGCCACAGAGCACACAAAAAACAAGTACGTAAGTACTACGAAAGGTAATTTGGCGCTATCTTATTTATGTAATTACTCTAGTATGGCAAACATTTGACCGCTGTTACGGACCGTCATTTGTAACATGCCGGACTAACTAAGTTTCCGCATCAAATGCTTTCACACGAGGCAGAGTTGCGGAAACCAAGCCGCAGCAGGCGTTTGGGTACGCGGCCATAAAAACAGCTCGCAAAAATAAAGTAAAACAACCCCAAGCCCGTTTTTATTCCTATAAATATGGACATCGGAAACCGAGTAATAAAGTGTATAGAGCCACGAAAATAGCACTCGTAGCCGATAAATTGTCGTCTGGACACAAACTACCGGAGTTACTTGGATGCTATTTTGCTTACGTCTACAAATATGGGTATCGTGTACCGTAATGGTCGTAGATATATATTATGTGCAAGGAAGATTTGTTTCATTTGTCGCATACAATGTGTTTGGTATTTAATTTTAGAATACCTTGGGCAAACTGCATGTGGAAAACAGAAATTCGAATACGGCGTGACTTGGAAGAAGACTACGTATTCTGATGTAGCCTCAGTTTAAGTTTTGGGTTGTCAATAACAATATGCATAATATATTATATAAAGGAACATCTATTGGAGCAGCTGTAAGGAAGCAGTAATAGCCTGGCGGTTGAAGGCTTGCGGTCTATGTAGGAGGGTCTGAGTTCGATCCCGACCCGCACCTGTGACGATTTGATTATCTTTTGCGTAAACGGTGTAGAAAAACATCGTCAGGAAACCTGCACGCCTGGAAGAGTTCAAAACAGTTCTCGGTGGTGTGTGTAGCCCGCTAACCCGCATCAGGCCAGCGAGGAGGTCCAAGGACTAAACCCTTCTCATTCTAAGAAGAGGCCCGTATCCAGCAATGGGACAGTAATGGGCTGATGATGGTGATGATGATGAAAGACCAAAAATAAAACCTAAGAATTTAATTTCAAAACACCAACAGTAACAACAATATTTAAAATAACCAAAATATGGATCCAGTACGAAACAGCACAGCTTCAAAGCTAAACCGCTGGCTTCAGAGCCGAAAATTAATAGCGTGTAGAACATCACTATCTACAGCTTATGATTTAATAGCAACTACGGCCACAAAATACCAAAACGGCTCCCAAATAACGTTTTAATTGCAAACTGGGAATCTAATAGTACTCGTACGTCTCAGATTAAATTGTTGTGGTACCTAAAAGCTCCAGCATAGTATAGAAAGCTGAACTCGGTATCATTATTATATCGCCGACTCGTTCAATGGTATTAAATATATTGAGGAACAAACATGTATTGGAATATATATTTGCTCTCAAAGGAAACAATGTAGACTTTCGAGGGCAATATCCTGGCTACGATCCGGTGACCTCTTTGGGGAAACCAATGGTTTTGTCTGTGCAATTATGGACGAAGCGGCGTTTCCGAACAAGCAATTGAAGCGTTTCTAGAGGTATGGCAAAGCAGGCCACCACCGGTTCTCGTCTCGCTATTTGCGGAAGAACTTCGTGATTTCTGATGGTTACAGGGAAATGTACGTATCAGACTCAAATAATTTAATAACGATTGTTTCACCGTGTGTCTTAACTGATCTTTCATCTCTGGCAAATTGATTGTTGCTACAAAGTTTGAAATTGTGGTAGATTGATTAGAGCACTTCACAATTCGACAGTTAAGAACCAGACTAATGTATCTATGGCAGTCGGATTGCATAATTCGTCGTATTACATTACGGCTAGCCGTTATCAAAAACAGGGCCGTTTTGAAATGCGGCGGTTCAACGATTAGCCGGATTGAATGCAGCTGATTAAAAAACCGCCGAAATGTATTCGCCGCTATACGTTATTCAAGACGGCTAGCTATAATGTAATACAGCGAGACATTAGCCGCCTCTTTGACAGGTTTTAGTTCCGATTCTTAACACTCGTGGCGCTGCTTGACATAACAACAACAATTCCGTCGAGTAGTGAGTGGGCGAAAATATACATTTCCTTACCCCGACACGGATAGGTTAGGTTCGAAGGGGATGACGGGGGCTAGAGTGAGCGAGCGAAGCGAGTGAATGAAGCCCCCGTCATCCACTTCGTGTTAGGTTACTTTAAACCCTGCAGACAGAAATAGGAGCCCCGCATAGCGGGGCTCCGTTGACACTCCTTTGGAAACCCAAACAACCCTACAATCTAAGTAGTAGTACGATGCGGCTAAACGTGGCCCGCCTTATTGAAGAACGTATTGCAATGACAATCCGGCTAATCGTTGAACCGCCGCATTTCAAAACGGCCCTGTTTTTGATAATTTCTAGCCGTAATGTAATATGGCGGAGTATACAATCCGACTACGACATATCTACCAAAAACTCTAAAACTTTTTTTTAACTCATCTAAGTATGGTCCTGTGTGATGGATGATAAAACGGTTGCTATTAGATAGTGCAATAGGAACGTATTGACAAAAAAACTAATTTTGAATCGTAAAATTTTACTTTGTTGACAATTTTGTATGAGCCATAACAATGTATAAGCTTAAACAGCATATTGGCTCCAAATAATAGTCCTCTGCGACGATACTTTTATGAACCATAAGAACATTATATCTGTTTAGGTTTTTTGGCACTCATTTTTCTTATTACAATCGCTATAATAAACGACCAAAACGACGTATTATGTCAACCAATTTTTATATAATTTTAACAAAGCATGATTAATTTAATTATATTATTATAGCATGTCCCAAAAAGAATCAACCCTATATATGTTCCTTGATTTTTAGTAGTTTTCGAGTCATAAATGTTTTTATAGTTAAAATACGCGCGTGTTTTTTTTTCTAAATTACTACTCACTATTCATCTAAGTAACTTAAAGAATCACGCATGTTTTTAAACTATTTACGTCATTATGATCAAAAATGTCAAAAAAGTCAGAGTTTGGTTAAAAACAAAAAAATATACTTTACTCAAAAAAAAACAAAAAATCGCAGAATATAAACATGGGGGTGATTCGGGTACCTCTAAGGATGCTCTGCTTCTGAACTTTCGCTTGACACTATTTTTTGGGGCAACCGGTAAATGGTTTTTTATTTTCTAATGATGTGCGACTATTTCTATATCCGTTTTTCTTTAGCCAGAGATATATATTATTCCTTTGTATAAGACTTCTAAGTTTGAAGTTGTGAGTTTTTCACTATTTTTAAGCCCTCCTGTAAAATTGGGAAAATGTAAATGGTAAATGATATGATAAATTATATTTATTTCTGTAAATAAATCTGTTACCGACACTTTTACAAGTCAATTTTATATGTTTTTTTAAGACCAGATGGCGTCGGCATTTCCTGTCTGACTACTAGCTCTGAGAAGAAAAGCCGAAACAAACTCAGAGGTCAAGGTCTCTTTTAAAGTCCAGACATTGTAGTGTAAAAAAACTATGAGAGTGTAACAATGTAGGGCAGCGTCTGGAATGGCCTTTTGAGGAAAGAGCCATAACAGCTTTGATAGGATAGGATTTGGTACTATATGCTAGTCTGGTTCTTAACTGACGAATTAATGTCAATAGCATTCTACACTATAACAATCTTGAGCCATATAAGATAGTCGTTTGGGGCTGATACTTAGTTGTGACGGCCAATTACTTGGCTTAAATAGCTTAAAGAGATTCTAGTTAGACGGATGGATCGAGAGCATGAAAGTACGTACTCCTAGGAACGCATTGAATAGATATATAGTATAATAGTTCCTAATTCCTAAGTCTCTGGGAACCCAACAACTGGCAGCTTGGACCCAAGAACGGAGCCTCCGTTGGTTGGTAAAATCACAAAACATCACAAACAAAATCACATCACCGCTATCGTCCAATATTTTACAAGTACACACAAAAAAAACCATTAAAATTGATGTTCGCTTATTTAATGGCTTTCCCTCAAAAACTTAAAAACTAAAACATTTCATGACATTGGAAAAACTTTACGACGGAATTTCGGTTTAAAACCTTCGGCATTCTATTTTATAGCTTAAAAATCGACTCTCAAATCCGAGCATTTTCGAATAAAGCGAGCTATTGAGATTGTTCTAAAAATTTTTTATTATTCTGTTTCGAAACTTGCCCTAAAAAAATACGAGTACAGTATTAGATTTTTTCGAAGTTCTGTAGCATTTTAACAATTTAATATACATTTGTTAAATAATGGAATCAGGTGTTACTTTGCGGAAATCCATGACATACAAATATGCAATTACAAGTCACACGAGTCAACATCTCCTAAGATGCCCCGTGAAGGGGCGAAACACGTGTCATAATGGTTTGGGTTGCGTGTTGCATTCAAGGTGTTAAAAAATCAACTCTAAGAATTTCATGGGGTTACTTGGTATCGGAAATTGAACAATTTTTTTTCTACAAATTTTCGAAATTCGTGTATTTTTTTTATAACATTCCATACAAATCAAAAAAAATATTTTAATTGATTTGTATGGACAGGCATACAAAAATACGCGAATTTCGAAAAGTTGTAGATCAAATTTGTTTAATTTCCGATACCGAGTAACCCCACAAAATTCTTAGAGTTGATTTTTTAACACCTTATATTAATCATACCTACATGTTCATATATTTGCACGTGGGAGGGGCGGTACTGCATACTGCAGCCAAACTTGATGAACGACGAACTGAAACTAAATATTGGAATTGCATATTTGTTTACATAATTATTTTCCAGCATCCACCAACTGATTAAAACGCAGGTGTCACATTAATGCAAACTCCACTCGCCACAATTTTTCCAAACATTTTTACCTCCATACGAATAATAAATCCCAACATTAACGTCAGCATGCTTAACCTGATTCTTTGCTTAAAATGTAACCTTTTTAACTTGTCTGCTGCAAACCGCTCTTATTTACCTTGATTTGCAAAACGTTGAAGAATAATTTTAGTTAAATGGGAGGATAAAAACTTGTATTTTAACTCCGGTTCTCATGTAGAATATAAACGACATTAACGAAGAGAAAATGAGCCAAAAAGCTAGTGCTGAACACAAAACTAAGTTGACCAAATGTCATGTTGTTTGAACTACACGCAGCCATTTTGCTTTTGGTAAAGTCGGTGCAGACAAAAAGATCTCAAAACTTCCGCGTCCTTTAGTTTTTCAACTTCCTGTTTCTGGGAGACACGACTTTTCTGCTAAGAAAGGAAACACTTCTTTACTTAAATAACTTAAGTAACTTTAAAGTAAGAAAACTGCTCTGAATTTTAATATTTTTTAAGTTTTCCGTTTTCGGTGCCGAACGACTTACACGTTTTGAGGGCAAAAGTTTTACTTTAAGTAAAATATCCAAATGTAATGCTAAGTTCTAAGTTGTTACGTTATGAAACAAGTGTGAAGATTGAAGTGACATATTTTGGCTACAATCTCGAACAACATGAACAGATTGTAGTAAAAAATGTGAACCAAGTCTAATTGATGATGCAACATTACCGACATGAAGTTGTTTGCTCCAATGGATACGATTCGCGTAAATTTCCGAAAATATTAACAGACTGTAATGATAATAAAATTGTACAAGTGATTCCGGAGATCCGAGAAGGGTTGAAGGATGTTGTTTCAGTATTCCTGGGCCAAACGTAGACGCTACTTTTGCGTCTTAGTTTGATCCATTTATAACCTAAATAAAAAACGTAAACACTATCGTGTTAAGTCGCCAATGATGTAATTATAAAAAGGGGTAGATAGACGTTTTTAGCTCGCCGAAAAGGAAGTGTACAAAAGGCACCAATTATCACCTATGGCTTCAGTTGCTCTTGAATAAGTGAACAATACGTACATACATATAAGGCTTCAAAACGACGTGCTGTTTTGTGAGCGTATAATGTTTTGTTTATAATTGACGACACATTTGGTGCAGTGGCCGAGCAATTGGCTTCTGCGCTACGAGTCTTAGGTTCTTTTTTTTTTTTTTTTTTTGTTGGACTGCTGTAGGTCGTCCTAGGGGACGGTTTCTACGTAACCGGGCAGTTATTGGCGAGACCTGAAGGGTCTCCAGCCAATGGGGGGGAAGTAAAATACTTAACCTAAGCTAACTACTTGTACTACACGAACACCATGACTACCTGCAACAACAGCACTAAGGGCGACCCCTAGTGGGACTCGGACCTCGGCTTTGGGCGTTGCTGGCGGGGACTTAGGGGGGGAGACAGCTTGATGAGGGCTGAATTATCGGTGTGACTGCGGAGTCTGAAGAGGCGACCGGCTCTACGACGGGAGAGCTCGGTGGATCGTGACTGAGTCTTAGGTTCGATTACCGCTCCAAACAAATATGTGTACTTATGGCCTACAGATAGTTGTTCTGGGTATGGGCGTTTCTTGCATGTGAAGATCTGTGTCTGTAAACGCACCCACGATACCTACAGGAGAAATCCAAGGAAGGTTTTTTTTCAAGTTTATATTTTTGAACATAATTGTTAGTTACCAGCAAAGCTTAAATTAGGTGCAGCTTATAATATGAGATCGTATCAACAAATCTAGTGATAAGATGCACAAAGTAGACTAAACTAAAAAGGGACAGCAGAGTTCCCGTGTTTTCAAAACTAAATAATATTGGAAGTATCTGTAGTAAAGAAAAACTCTATCTTGTATGTAAATATTGAGTGCCCCGATACTTAGTACCTACTTAGCGTTGAAAAACTTGTTTGTTAACGTTATTGTGCAAGTTGTAAGAAGTTGATAAATAGATTGCACAATACCTATTGTGGAAGATACTTCCCCTTGTCAGAAACTTGTGTAGTGAGACAAATAATTTTCTTTTTGCTTGCACGGCCGTTCGGAAACTCGTTTAAAGATTTGATCATTTTATGTCACACTTCAGTGTTGTACTTTATAAAATAAAGTTGTATAATTATGATTTTATGAAGAACTTTTAGGAATATTAAAAAATAAGAGAGGATCCTCAACCCGTTATTTCAGGAAAATCCGAACAGGATAATCCCTTACAAATGATTTTAAAACGGACGTTTGCTTGAAACGGCTCAAATGTTTTTCTTGCGGCTATTCGGATTATAAGTAATGTATAAGCTCGTAATTCATTTTCCGGGTAAACGAAATGGTAAATAATACAATTTCGAGAGAAACGCAATGAACTCTTTAGGTATTTACTCTGTATTAACTCAGTACAATTTACTTTATTTATACAGTGTGTAAATCAATTCGTGTAATTCCTGTGAGTAATACGAACTATTTGGTGCTTATAATTTATGAACCAAATGTACGTTTGAATTTCGTATAGCAAACGTGTTGATATTATTGCGAGTTTTACTTTTCATTAAACCATATCTAAACTTAACCTATTTCACCTCTGTTTACACTTACACCACACTTAAACATACAAAACACACACATAATTACACTTTTCACCCATCTTATCAGATGGCAAACTTAATTTGTATTTTAATATCACTGTCCTAGACAGTCTCTTTTAAATTTTAAATTCACAAATCCTGTCATGGGAATCCGGTTGGCGTACCTTAATACAGGTTACTATGTAACCTAGCTAGGACGCCGCAGCCATTCTTGATTTTGTTATTTGTTAAAACTATTTGTTGTAACTGTAACAGACTGTACCACACTTTTTTGAAAATTAATATTTTTATTATTATAAACTACTGAACTGGGTGGAGGTGTTTCTTTTGTTCACATAGAGCATCTTATGCTTCAATCACTGGAAACCACTACTTAGGGCTCCAACATACCCTCACAATTCCTTCAAACCACGTGATTTATTACTGGTATAGATTAATGCAAGGGTTTTTTTCAGATAGAATATATATCGTGTTCTGTTTCCGTGTCATTTTAGCTCTTCGAGTTATCTGACTACGCGGAGCGATATCACACTAGTCGTTCCTGCTAGCTGTGTCGCCGTGCTTTCATTCATTTATACGGAGCAAAGAAATGAACTAAAATAAAAAAATGACTATTTTGTTATTGCAATCCTACTATGTGGCTTAGATACAATCACTACCGCATGAAAAAAAAGATTTTTATTTTTAATCAAAATAAATACCGTGGGGTAATCTATACCAGTAATAGATCATTGGTTTTAAGGAATTACACGGATTCGTTTACAGCCTTTAGTATTTAGATTTACGTTTTGTATTTTTGATGTGTGAGACGTTCAATCACAAGAGCGGCTTGAACACCAATCAAAACCAGCACAGAATAACCTGTCGCGTACAGAAGTCGCATCTCCATTTTCTTTATTTTAGTTTTATTCAGTAGTAAAAGGCTAGACTTAATTGGATTTGAAATTGGATAACTTTAGTTCTAGCTTTACGAACTACGAGCTCGTACCCTTCTAAGAACTTTGCAGATTAGGCCCAACATTTATTGATAGTTTGATACATGCTTTCAAGGACGATCATCACTTCATCCCTTTAACCCTGCTTACGCTGAAGGAAAAAATGCAAACGTTATAAGCGTGGAATACCGACCCTTGTCATTGAATTATCAGAGATGTCCAACCTCACGTGAGAAGTGTCTGATCAAAATTCTATTTACGTATTCCATTTATTTTTCCTATCATTTTATTATTTTTCAAAACGTATACATTTCCTGTCTCATACTGCACCGAAAGTAGCTATTTTTTGTATTAAAAATGACCCTAAAATTCTTAATTTTGGTCAAAACAAGCTATTTACTCCAAAAAAGTAACACGACTTAAAGTTTTTGGCTATTTCTGAAAAATACTTTATGACGTAAACAGCCACTTTTGATCAGACACTCCTCACATTCCTTTCTCTGTTGTTTTAGTAAAAAAAGTAAAAATATATATCTTTTTTTCTTCAAGTTTTGCTTCACTGCCACACCACGAGTGTCTTGTTATTTTTGCATGCAAGTAGTATGTGCAGGTAAGTGAAGAGTCGTCAGACCGCGTGCTAACAAGCACTAGTGTTGAATTCTAAAACATCAATTGTGCACTAAAATATGAACAGTATTTTCTGCATTTTACTATATCGCATTATGTTTTCTGAAACACATTTTCAGGGTTTGTTCAGACCATACGCTTTGTTTATTGTGTTGTTTGTCTTCAAAGCTTTATTCATACATTGTTATTGGAGTTTCGTAGTAAAACAAAGAATCCGTTGTAATTTCATCATGTTTGTCGGTTGAAAATCATTTGTTAACTGGTAAATACCTATATTGTGCATGTTTTAGAGTAATTTCCGCTATTAAATGTATGGATTAAAACCACTAAACTTTGTTACTAATTATGTATTAACAAATATCCCTGACAATTCTTTCTGTCTAGCCTTTTCCCAACAATGTTGGGGGCAACTTCCAGTCTAACTAGATACAACTAGTATAGGCATGTTGACAGCATCAATAAAGCAAATCTAAATAATCCGCCAGTTAGTTTACAAATGAAATCAAAATTTTTTATTTCACTTAAACCAATACAGGTGCTTATGAAAAGTCGAATTTAGGTGCATGGTTCCAATTAGTCGTTTCCTATGGAGAAGAGCCGGCAAGAAACTCCATGGTTGCTCTTTTAAAAAGGATATCTTTAACAACTTCAGTAAATACAATACTATGATTTAGGATAGTTAAGAGAGAACAATGTAGTCTTGACCACAGACCTGTGAGTAATGTAATACCAAGTCTTGACTACAAAAATTAATCAAAAAGAAAAAAATAACACAATATGAATAATAGTAATGTAGACAATTGTATGTATAGGCAAGTCCACGAAGTTCTCACATTTACAAAAGATAGAATGAAGCTAAGCTATATACAAGGTTAGTTTTAGTATATGCGAAACCTGAAACTAGTTTGTTCAGAATCACTAGGAGAATCGATTGACATATTTTTTACACCACTTTTTTTTTTGTTTTTTTTTTTTTCATAAATTTCAATTTTGTTTCAGTAGGTTTCTACCCATAACAAATGACGGGAATAGACACCTTGAGGCTTGAAATGGTCCGCTCGGTCAGTTTCCGTGTATTAGACAACTCCTGCATAGCACATCTCAGGCATTTCACACTTTTTTAGCGAACTTAACGCGACATAAACTAAGGTGTAACTTGGAAATTTACTAAAAAAAAACACATATTCAGGCAGTTCTGATGAAAATCTTGTTGGGGTGTCTCGGTTTTCGCATAAAGTAAAAATAACGTTGTATAACAATTGACATGATTAAATGTCATCAAAACTTAGAGAAAAATCATTGTAAAATAAAATAAAAGATATTTTGAGAGTAACGATAGCAATAAAAAAAAATGGAATTTTGAAAAATTGGACACGTATTTTTTCTATTGATAAATCTATGAATATTTGGAAAGATAAAACGCATCAAAACTCGAGAGTGGGGGCTTGTGACGTCAGAAGCAAGTAAAAATTGTACATGTTTGTGACGCTTTGCCAATTTTTAAAAAAAAAAAAAAAAAAAAAAAATACAACCGAATTGAGAACCTCCTCCTTTTTGAAGTCGGTTAAAAAGTGTCGTATCTTCGTCTATTTTGGTTTACGTAAGAAAAGAGAAAATACGGGTGAAATATTTTTTGATAATCTAACTGACGGACTAATTAGATTTTTTCAGTCAAATACCCTATTTTACTCGGAGCGACTGCCATCAGACCTCCGCAACCCAGGTACTGGGCAACTCCGATACCATTAGGTACCTGTTGTCAAGACTTTCGGGCTTCTGACTACCCCTAACGACTGTCATAGCCATTTCTATCACAACCGGGACCGACGACTTAACATGCTCTTCGAGATACGGAGGCGTCTCGTTGTGTAACGAATGATCACCCATCCACGGACTGACCGCAGCAAGCGCAGCTGAACCTTGCAAATCATATAAGCCGCGCGGTTTTTAATTAGCCACGAGCCCTTCCCAAATACCCCTGATAATTATACCCCTATAATTCATAGCCAACCGAAACTCAAGTGCCTCATTTAAATTCCTCAGCATTTTTCAATACTCCCAAAGTAACGAAAGCCCTCGCATATTAATGGCCCGCAAACCGTACCGAATGGGTAATCAGGTTTAAACCGTTCCTAGAACCAACAAGCGGGTGTTTGCTTAACCTGTACCAATTGGTGCTTTTACAGAATGGACCTAAGGTTCGTATGGCTTTAACGAGGTCAGGTACCTCGTTGAAACGCGCCCTGCACAAATATTTGTGTACTACGACATTGTGCGAGCTTAAACAAATATATACATAGAACTGTTCCATATTCCTATACCTTATTGTTTCGTTTTGTGCTTATAAAGGTGTGTTTCTATAGTACGAGGCGTATTTACGATTAGGTGTAAACGAATTCGAAAACGAAACTGCGTGATCCACTGGTGACAGATTTGAGTCTGGTGAGAGATTGTTTTACTGTTTCTGAATAATTTTAGCAGTTAACTGACTGCAAAGAGCGATATCGCACTAGTCTATCGTACTATCGTGCCTGCCAGCTGTGAATCCGTGTTTTTATCCATTTATGCGTGGCATCGAAATACAGGGTGTTAACGAATTCGTGTAATTCCTTCAAACCTCGTGATCTACTGGTGACACTGATTGACCCTGCACAAGTTTTTTTCAGAATCAACAAAAAAAAGTTTTCAAAAAGTGAACTATCGCATTCTGTATCTGAGTAATTTTAGCGTTCCAAGTTAACTGACTGCATGGAGCGATATCGCGCTAGTTGTGCCCGTCAGCTGTGTCACCGTGCCTTCATTAATTTATGTATGGCATCGAAATTTTCAATAAAATAAAATAATAAATTTGAAAAAAAAAAGTTTTTATTTATTTTTAATCAAGCTAAATCTCGTGCGAGGGTTATTTATACCATTAATAGATCATGTGGTTTGAAGGAGTTACACGAATTCGTTAACACCCTGTATTGTATCACATAAATATTTTTTTATGCAACAATTTATTTTTGCTTGTTTTTTTTTGAATCCTTATTAGTTAGTTTAAATACGACCACTTATAGATTTTTTTTTAATTTTTTTTTCTTTGTTATTCTTGGCTCAACTTCCGTGCGGAAGATGTCCGGTCCTTTGGAAGGCCATATGGGGGACACAAGTCCAACCAACGCGCAGAGGCCCCTTTGAGAACTTTAATCCAAAATGAGATGGGGTACCAACCGGGGACTATCCACGGCTGCACTATTAGAGTACAGTCATGGACCGTCCCAGGTGGGTGCAAAACTATTGTAAAATATGCTAAAAAAATATCTGGTCTATGGGAAGGGGTGTTTAGTGGACTGGTTAACTTCTATTGCCGGAAGAAAACGGCGTCTGCATTTCAAATTTAAAATTGAAATGTGTTGGCTGACGGTGACTCGCCAGCTCACTAGCTGGGCCCCCTGAAAAGCCGCCAGTACATAGGCGAAGGGGGCAATAAACGTGTGAGCGGTTTTTATTTTTTATTATTAGAATTCCTGTGCGGGGTCAATCTCCACCAGTAGAGGATCATGTGGTTTTAAGGAATTACACGAATTCATCTACATCCTGTATATACACGCCCTTGTGAAGGCCTTCCGACGTGGTAGGATTATTCCTCGCATATATTGCGTTACTATATTCACATTTTCTTAAGGTAGTAATCAAGCTTTAAAGAACATTATCTTCTTTATAAAGCCAGGCAGCAACCTACCAAAGGAAGTTATTTAAATTAAATTTATATTATAGAGATCGTATATATTTAGTTGAGCTCGGTATTTAAATTCAAACTCCTATAAAACGCGTCAAGATGCCTCGTTCGAGATAACTCGTACAGAATAAAAAGGGAGTTCCTGACTTTGATGCGTTTAAGCGATAAAAAATAAGCCTCGTCATATTTGGGTAAAAGGCTCATAAAATCCATATTGCAGAAAAAATAAATGAAATGCTCTGTTTCATTCTACAGTCAAATTATTACAAGTTCACAATCGTCTGATTTTTTAAAGCTTTTTTCTCTTTGACTGCTATACCTATATGGTCCTTGGGGACCCCTTCCACGTAACATGTTTTCGAGAGTGTGCAAATTGCATGCAAGTTTTACTTGCATACAAGTGGAGATGTTCAACAATTGAGTTGGACATCATGGGTGTCAATCACTCGTTCGCAATTCGAAAAGTGCAACTAACGTATGCGCGTTTAATTTGTACGTCACTTGAATAAAAAAATGTACGAGATCAAACTACCTCATACAAGTTGTAGCTTGTATGCAGGTTTGTTCAAGTTGTGTGCAATTTGCAACTTGCATACAAGTAACTTGCCTAATGGAATCGCGCCTTAAGGCCTAAACACTTCTCATTCTGAGAAGACGCCCATGCCCAGCAGTGGGACAGCAATAAGCTGATTATGTTATACTTTTATTGCTCTCTGGATAACTTTTTCCTGTAATATAAATTCCCATTAAGTAATGCATTCATATTAAGCAGTGCCGAAACTACCTGTAATATTGAAATCTTCAATGTTATTTCAGTACGAGGCAAAACTTTGCAGTCCGTGTCGACTTAAACGACTTGGTAATTTCGAATCGGGTTCTTGAAGTTTACGTTGTGCTTTTCTCGTTCAGGTACTAATCATTTGGCTCGAGAGGAATGGAACTTCTATCCATAAGAATCTATAAAACATGATCACTCACCGCATCTTAATTGCCTGCCTCTTAAAAAGGCTATTTACTCTTTATTACCTACTAAACTCCCTCGTTACTTTACTTAACTCTCTTGATGTAGTGGCTTCGATCACTGGTCGGGCAAAATGTTATTGGGTTTGTCTGTGTGGAACTTCTCAGTAGCTCTAAAGGCGTTTGTCCACCGTTGCCATCACCGAAAACGAGATGATGTTGCCGAAGTAGCGATACATACATTACTATGACTGCGTGTCTACCGCACGTCCGTCATCCGAGCGCCGTCATCTCGGCCGGCAAGATTATGAGTAGTTCGGCGCTACCGCTAAAACTTGGCCGAGATCGTGACGGATCGAAGTGACGGCAAATACAAAACACCTCTGCACTTGTCCACTACATCCGAGATTGCCGGCGCCGGTGCACGGATTTCTTTTTTGTGTTGAGAACCATCGAGATCGGTCGCGGTGGACACACGATCGCCGTCACGTCGTTCCGAACTCGGTCCGAAATAATCTCGTTTCTCGGTGATGGCGGCCGGATGGACAAAGGTTCTAAGTCTGGATTTGTGCCCGGTTGATGGCAATAGGCTCGCCTCCTTTGTTTAACGGCTCTATCCACCTCTGCCCAACCCTACAGGGAATATATTTGTGATGTTATGTAAGTACCTACGAGTAGGTACCTACTAATGTTATACACTACATCTATCACTCATCAAAAGTGATGTCATCTTATCAGTTCTTTCTTCTTTATGACGTCCACCACATTTGAAGATAGTTTATGAACTCCATGATAGCTTGCTCTGTTTGATTGGATACCATCACTGTCTGTCTGCCATACTTGTCGACTTATATACGTCCGGAAGTGTTAAAACCTTATTTAAATTAGCTTCGTTCTGCTGCTTACTATTTGTATTATTATCGTCATTCAATTAATATACTTGACAGCGATCTCTGTTGTATTAGATAGATTATTTACATTAACTTATTTTCCGATAGAACAATTTTATTCATTGTTTACACGCATTAAAGGATTCGTATCTATCGGTAATAGTTTGTATTTGTTTAACCTATACAGAAAATTTGTTTTGTTTACGTCTGGTTTAACAAAAAAAATGCAGCTTTAGTTTTTGTGTATGTTCTGGAGTAAATAAACGGCCTTTTTTATTTTCAATTTAAACGTTATGAATGGCACAGTAAGCTTTGTAAAATGTAATACGGTTACGTAGTTTGGATCGAAATATTCATCAAAGCTGCAGAATTATAATTCAAACTAATATTCAAATGTGAGGTTAGGAGAAAGCGTACAACACGCTGCACCTAGCAAACTTCATCTAGCACTACATCTATCTGGGTTGCCACAGTACATCGTGGTTCCAACAAAGATGAGAAGAACTAGGAACGGAGTAGAATTGAATACGCTCCTAATGATGACGAGCGTTTAACTTTTGTTTTAATTTTATAAAACCACGTATCTATTCGGGGACAAATGACGCGGGACATTTGTCACATGTGACATTATGGGACGTTGTGAAGTAGTATAGTACTCCGTTTAGTTATACTACTTGCGATACTATGTAAATATAGCTGAGCAGATACCGAAGGAAGCTGAAGGTAGCAGTAGGCAATGAAATAAAATTTCGAGCGAGAAGCGACAGAGTTTACTTGCAGTTACAAAGTAAGAAGCAGTAATGAATAAGCATACAAAACACACAGATATTTATACTAAATTATTAAAACTAAATAATAATAATAAAGGTTTACGCTTGACCGATTTGCGCAGGAGTTGACGCCCTCTCAGTAACGCAGACAATAGACGAGTGCGCGGACATCTTGTTTCGTTAGCGCTCGAACAAAAGATGCGCGGGCGCCATGTTCCGGAAGGCGGCGCCGAGCGGCGGAGTAGGCGGAGCTTTGCCGTCTGTTATGCACACGGCACGCTCTGACGTAAAATCGTATGATCCTGTGCTGCGTTGAGTCGTGCGAGTGAACTTGCCTACTCGCTACACCACTCCCCCGGTGAGACCGTGACTACGGGCGATAGTAATCAGGAAATCTCACTGTCCTGCCGCTTCTTGTCTTTCTGACTGTGTTATCAGATTGCGCTGTATCTGGAGTTTGGGTTTGACTTAGACCTGGGTCTGGATCTTCTCTCGTCATGTATGCTGGTTTGACACGATCGATCGTCACCTTCTGTCTCTTCCCATGCATTTCAATGTCCACTGTCTTCTGGTCTCGAGCAAGGACTTTGTGAGGACCTGTATATGGGGCCTGCAGAGATCTTCGACTTGGACCTTCGCGCAAGAAGACGTGGGTTGCCGTGCTCAGGTCTTTCGGGATATAGAAGGGACGGCTGGGGCTAGTGTGCCACGACGTTGGTTGTGGCGTCAGTTTCGTCATGTGTGCGCGCAACCTGCTGACCAGGTCACTCATGTCGACGACGTCTTTTGAGGCTTCTGTGAGGAACTGTCCAGGCAAGCGGAGTGGCTCACCGTAGACTAGTTCAGCAGTTGTTGCTCCTAGATCCTCCTTCAGTGCGCTGCGGATGCCTAGCAGCACCCATGGGAGAGCCTCTGTCCAGTTTGGGTTCGCGTGGCACATGATCGCGGCCTTTAATTGGCGATGCAGTCTCTCGACGAGGCCATTAGCTGCGGGATGGTAAGACGTGGTCAAGTGATGATTAGCGCCTATGAGGGCGGCTAGGCTCTTGAAGGTGCGGGATTCAAATTGCCTCCCGCGGTCCGTGGTGATATGCTCGGGACAGCCGAACCGGGCAATCCATCCAGTGGTGAGGGCAGCGGCGCAGGTCTCTGCGGTGATGTCCTGCAGTGGGTATGCCTCAGGCCAACGTGTTGCGCGGTCGACAATCGTGAGGCAGTACCTGTAGTTAGAGGACAATGGTAAGGGACCAATCAAATCAAGGTGGATGTGGCGAAAACGTACCGATGGTGATTTGAATGCCTGTAATGGGGCTGAGGTATGTCGTGTCACCTTACTTTTCTGACACGCTTCACATTCCTTTGCCATCTGGCTACAGTCTTTTCTAACTCCTGGCCAAACAAACCTTTCAGTGACCAACCGAACACTTGCCTTTCTCCCAGGATGGCTGAGGTTATGAAGGGAAGTAAATACCTGCTTGCGGAACGATCTTGTAATGAATGGGCGTGGAGTACCCGTGACGTCGCAGTAGATCTCGACATTAGATTCGGGTAGTTTCACCTTCCTCAGCTTCAAAGATGATCCATCTCTCAGCAAGTTCTGCAGTTCGGGGTCGGTTTGCTGTTCCTTGGCCAGGGACTGGTAATCTAAGGGCAGATGAAGCTCATTAACGCGCGAAAGGGTGTCTGCGACCACATTGTCCTTGCCGGCTATGTACCTGATGTCCGTCGTAAATTGGCCTATGTAATCCAGATACCTAAATTGACGGGGAGTGCAGTTTGGACGTGGGCTTGCGAATGCATACGTCAAAGGCTTGTGGTCCGTTGTGACGCGGAATATGCGTGCCTCGACCATGAAGCGAAAGTATTTGATCGCCTCGTATATTGCCAACAGCTCTCGATCGTACGGGCTGTACTTCTTCTGCGAAGGGCTGAGCTTCCTCGAAAAGAATGCCAGTGGCTGCCATTCCTTTTCGGTCCGCTGCTGCAGTACAGCTCCGATTGCTGTATCAGAAGCATCCGTCAAGATGTTTAGCTCAGCGCAAGGGTCTGGATGCACCAAGAGTGTGGCTTCTGAAAGGCTCTGTTTGCAGCTGTTGAAAGCCTCTAGCAGCTCTGGCGTCATGGTAATTGGGTGTGATCCCTTGACTTTAGGACCTGCAAGCAAACTGTTGAGAGGTGCCTGTTTGGAAGCTGCATCTGGAACAAATCGTCGATAAAAGTTCAGCATTCCAAGGAATCGCCTCAGTTCCTTGACCGTCTTAGGCACAGGGAAGTCTTGAATGGCCTGGACTTTGCAGTCAAGAGGCTGAACACCTGACGCAGAGACTTTGTATCCCAGGAACTTCACCTCTGCTTGGCCGAAAATACACTTGCTGGTATTTAACAGGACGCCGTATTTGACCAGTTTCTCGAACAGTTGTCTGAGGTGCTGCTGGTGCTGATGGATATCCTTGCTGAAGACCAGGATATCGTCGAGATACCCATAGCAGAAGGTCAGGTCCCGCAGAACTTCATCCATAAACCTCTGGAAGGTCTGGGCAGCATTTCTAAGTCCAAAGGTCATGAAGGGGAACTCGTACAGACCGAATGGAGTTGTTATCGCTGTCTTGGGTATATCCTCTTCAAAGACCGGAATCTGGTTATACGCCTTCACCAAATCTATCGTAGAGAAGATGGTACTGCCCGCCAACTCGTGAGTGAAGTCCTGCAGATGTCTGATAGGGTAAACATCTGGAATGGTTCGAGCGTTTAAAGATCGATAGTCTCCACAAGGACGCCACCCGTCATTCTTCTTGGGTGCTAAGTGCAGCGGCGAGGACCAGGCGCTTTCCGATGGGCGCGCTGTGCCATTTTGAAGCATCTCCTCAAACTCCTGCTTCGCTATCTTGAGGCGTTGTGGGTCCAAACGACGAGGACGGCCAGAGACCGGAGGACCAGGCGTGGTGCGTATATGGTGCACCGTATTGTGCTTCTTTGGTACACCTGGTTTACCAGCGGGACGGGTGAGGTCAGGATACTCCTTCAATATGCAATGGTAGTTGCTATCATCAGCTATGGTGCGGACAGACGATATGACTTCGGCTGATTTGAACTGAGGTGCCTGGACTGTAAGTGACGTCAGGTTATCTATGAGACGTTGGTTTCGGCAGTCGACGATCAGATTGTAGTAAACTAAAAAATCGACTCCGATTATAGGCTTGGTGACATCAGCAATTATGAATCTCCAAGCGAATGCGCGGCGAAGTCCAAAGTCCAGTGTGAGAGGAAGAAAACCGTACGTGCTGATGACTGACCCGTTTGCCGCAAACAACTCGTACTTTGTCTTCATGCGTGGCTCCCGAACAGCGGATCGTGGAAATACACACAGGTCCGAACCCGTATCTATAAGATATTGTATCTTCGTTTGGCGATCCGTAACGAACAGGCGGCTCGATATTGCATGGCAGTCGTAAACCGCCCTTACTGGCTGCCTTGGTAGTTTAACGGCTTCTTTGTGTAGGCACACGGTTGTGTGCATCTGCGGGCGTTATCACCAAATCGGTTATGGTAGTAGCAGTACCGGTTGTCTCTGGAGCGGGATTGCGATCGGTTACGGTTCTGACTGTATCTGCCTCTAGACCGGGAACGTGACGACCTGTGACGTAACTGTGCACTCATAGCTTCCAACTTCTGTGTCAAATTAGCCACAGTCTGTGTCAATGCTTCAATAGCGCTGCCCTGTTGATCCGCTGCAGACTGTGAGCTAGCTACTTGCCCAGGCACTGGCGTGCTAGTAGCGGCCACTTGAGTGGTTACTGGAACGATGTCATTAATGCGGTCCACCAATTCTGCTACTTCTTCTAGGCTGGAACCTGCTTGCATTGCGACTATGGTTTGGAGGTTCGCTGGCAGCCTACTAGACCAGATGGACCTGATAAAATCGTTCGGGACAGTGGGACCAGCTAGCTGCTGCAGGTGGCGGAGGAATTGTGTGGGCTTCCTGTCTCCCAACTCCTCATGCATGAGCAGCTGTTTGATCTTGCGTTCCTGTGAGGCGGACAACCGCTTGATTAACTCTGCCTTCAGTTTCTCATATTTGCCGGTGGTGGGGGGATTTACTATAAGGTCGCGTACTTCTGCTGAATGTTGGGATTCTAGCTGCGCCAGCACGTAGTAAAACTTCGTGTTGTCTGTGGTAATGTTGGAGAGAACGAACTGACCCTCCAGCTGTGCGAACCATAACAATGGGTCATCGGCATTGAAAGCTGGAGTCTTGACCCCCACTCGGTATGCCATGAAGAAATCCTTGTCCTCTTCCGTGCGGCGCTCCATAGCTGTTGTTTACCAGGATTCAGATGTCTAAGCTTCAATCCGGAACGAATGTCGGTGGTCACCAGTGAAGTAGTATAGTACTCCGTTTAGTTATACTACTTGCGATACTATGTAAATATAGCTGAGCAGATACCGAAGGAAGCTGAAGGTAGCAGTAGGCAATGAAATAAAATTTCGAGCGAGAAGCGACAGAGTTTACTTGCAGTTACAAAGTAAGAAGCAGTAATGAATAAGCATACAAAACACACAGATATTTATACTAAATTATTAAAACTAAATAATAATAATAAAGGTTTACGCTTGACCGATTTGCGCAGGAGTTGACGCCCTCTCAGTAACGCAGACAATAGACGAGTGCGCGGACATCTTGTTTCGTTAGCGCTCGAACAAAAGATGCGCGGGCGCCATGTTCCGGAAGGCGGCGCCGAGCGGCGGAGTAGGCGGAGCTTTGCCGTCTGTTATGCACACGGCACGCTCTGACGTAAAATCGTATGATCCTGTGCTGCGTTGAGTCGTGCGAGTGAACTTGCCTACTCGCTACAGTTGATAGACATCGCTCGACGTCGACATCGGTTTTCGCGGCATTTCCGTGATATGACAAGTCGCGGGATTTTGCCAGACATGTCATGCGATGTTCGGCAACGTTGCGTGTTGTTACCGGACATCGCTGGCGACATGTAGCGAAGGACATTTGTCCCCTAATGAATACGTGGCGTAACTGTCATCGTGAGACAGTAAAGTAGAGAAATAAATACCTACGTATTTATAAACAAACGAACGTTACTTAAAAATATTAAACATACCAACGGACGAATTACAGAATTTAATTACTAAAACTGAGCAAAAATCCAGCTATCTTTTACCTATTTAAAATTTATTCAGAGCAAGTTTCGTTCCAACCCGGATGCCAATAAGACGAAACAGAGTGAAGTGAATTTCAACCCCTTACTACACTTTGTTGTATTATGTCGCAGCGATATTGTAAAAGCTACTAAATTATAACAACGCTAGCAACATTGTAATAAAACGAAATATTGTCATTCCATCATAATACACAAAATAATACTTACTTATTTAGGTACTTAAGACATTTTAATTTTGCTAGACGCTCTTGGCAAAATTGTAATTCAGCCTTAGCTACAATTGTATTAGTTTTATCGCTCGATTTGAGCCTGGTACTTATATCGCTATTTTGCACAATTGGTTTAATTAATATCACAATTCTTTGTTAGCAAAATTAATTCACACAAATGAAACAACAAAAATCAAACGAAAATTGACGACTGTTTGTTAACTGTATTATTTGACAGCAAACAACGAAAAAAATGGCGATCACTTAAGAAGAATCGACCAATCACTGCGCTCGACGCGTCCTGCCGCCTTGCCTCACCTCCGCTTAGCGGTTATTGACAATATCGCTAGCAATATTATCAGCGATATTACAATTTACCTAAGAGTATCTAACAAAATCATAAAAAATATGAAATCAGCAGCTAACAAAGATTAAAGACAATATCTCGTTTTATTATACTTAATGTTGCTGGCGTTATATAACTTAGCGGATTTTATAATATTGCTGCAGCACACTGGCATTAAGTGTTAGCAACAAACTTATATTTTATCGGAACAGTTTTTGATTCCTTCATGCTGAAAAAGTTGTACACTTAAATCTATTTCTAGGTTCACTAAAAGTTTGTTTGGAAATAAGGGTTGTTATCTTGTTAAGTGACTCTTCGCAGAGGCTTTAAACTTAGCTTTCAATATTAGTTTTGACTTAGTTATCAGCCTAGCTTTTGCCAAATATGTTGAGGTCGCCTTCCAATTTATAACTAAGTTTAAAGTTCAGAAGTTTCAAAGAAGCACAGTACATGCTCTTAAAGAAATGTCAAGAATTTAGTTGCACGATTCCAAAAAGTTGATCCATGGAGACGAGCCGGCAAGAAAGTCCATGGATATCTTTTAAAATGATAGTTATGTAGTACAAGGTATTAACACAATGTTGTGAATAAAGTTATGTGACAAGTGTGTTTATGTGAACGGGCATCACCGCTGACTGACATCCGTGGAGCACAAAGGTTCCAGACGAAAACCAGCGTCAAGTACTTATAGTGCTTGACATTAAGCTGATCTGGACACCTTTTTAGTCCAGCCGTGAAACACATACCCAAGACTTTTTGTTTATATCATACTTTTTATCTGTTGTGCTGTGTCCAAATAAATGATTCTTTATCTTTTTATTTTTACAACAATGTAGGTTAATGTTTGACATTTAAACTAAAGAGGGACTCGTGGCTAATTAACAATGGCGCGGATCATAACTTGCAAGGTTAAGCTGCGCTTATGCTCATTTGTAAGTTGAATCACTACGGTATTTGTGGACGTGATCTGGAACTGGTGTTATCCTATCTTTCCAAAAGACAACAAAAAAGTAGGCATATCTGGCATAACATCTTCAGGGTCTCTAGTAAAAATGAGCGTGCCACAGGGCTCAATTCTGGGCCCCTTTCTGTTTCTAGCTTATATTAATGATCTCCCTTACATGATGTCGGCACTATCTGATATAATTTTGTTCGCGAACGACACTTCCCTTATTTTTAAAATCAATAGGAAAGAAATATCTCTTTTAAATGTAAATAGTAGTTTATCCGCTCTAAATGGTTTGCTGCAAATAATCTTTTATTGAATGCCACGAAATGTTTAAAGTTCTCGTTGCCAAATGTTCCCCATGTAGGAGTAAACATAACGCTTGACGGCAGTAAACTGGACATAGTTGAACAAAGTGTATTTCTAGGCATAACAATAGATTCCAAATTACAGTGGGGACCTCATATAACTGCCCTTTCTAGTAGGTAGGTTAAGTTCTGCTGCTTTTACAGTCAGAAGAATTAGACAGGTAACTGACGTACCTACTGCCCGACTTGTTTATTTTGCGTACTTCCACAGTATTATGACCTTTAATGTGCTCTCGATGTGTAACAAATGGTCACCCATCCACGAACTGACCGCGGCAAGAGCAGCTTAACCTTGCAAATCATATGACCCGCGAGGTTATTAATTAGCCACGAGCCCTTTTCAAATACCCCTGACAATTATACCCCTATAACTCATAGCCAACCGAAACTCAAGTGCCTCATTTAAATTCCTCAGCATTTTTCAATACTCCCAAAGTAACGAAAGCCCTCGCATATTAATGGCCCGCAAACCGTACCGAATGGGTAATCAGGTTTAACCGTTCCTAGAACCAACAAGCGGGTGTTTGCTTAACCTGTACCAATTGGTGCTTTTACAGAATGGACCTAAGGTTCGTATGGCTTTAACGAGGTCAGGTACCTCGTTGAAACGCGCCCTGCACAAATATTTGTGTACTACGACATTGTGCGAGCTTAAACAAATATATACATAGAACTGTTCCATATTCCTATACCTTATTGTCCCGTTTTGTGCTTGTAGAGGTGTGTGTACGAGGCGTATTTACGATTGGGTGTACGAATTTGTGTAATCCCTTCAAACGGCGTGATCTACTGGTGACAGATTTGAGTCTGGTGAGAGATTGTTTTACCGTTTCTGAGTAATTTTAGCAGAGTTAACTGACTACAAAGAGCGATATCGCACTAGTCTATCGCACTGTCGTGCCTGCCAGCTGTGAAGCCGTGTTTTCATCCATTTATGCGTGGCATCGAAATATTGTATCACATAAATATTTTTTTATGCAACAATTTATTTGTGCTTGTTTCTTTTTGAATCCTTATTAGTTACTGGTAGACTGGTATTCAGCCGCATCAGGTTAGACTGGAAGCTGACCCCAACATAGTTGGGAAAAGGCTTGGCAGAACATGGAGTAGGTACAAGGTATTGCAACAATGTTGTGATTAAAGTTATGTGACAACAATGTAGATTAATATGTGACATTTAAGTTATAAGAATTCCCATTTTTAACCGACTTCAAAAAGGAGGACGTTCCTAATTCGGATGTTCATGTTTTTTTTTTACGTGTTTTCAGTCATAACTCCGTCGTATATACACGGATTTGCAAAATTCTTTATTTTTTGTTTGAAGGAATATTCTCTCGTAGTGGTTCCATTAAAATTTGGTGAAGATCTGATGAAGACCCTCGGAGATTGACAATGGAACTCTTCAATGGATAATAGCAAATTACCCGGGATTGCTGTAATTGCATGTTTGTGTATTGTTTAGGCCACTTGAAATCGAAAAATAAAATAACTTTAAAAAATGTAAAAACCGACTTAAAAAAAAAACTAAAAAGTGTAAAATAATAACCATATTATAAAACTAACAGTTTCAGAAGTCGGTGCCTTCAATGTAAAATGTTCAGTGTAAAATTGCACCGACTTCTGAAACTGTTACTTTTAAAATGTGGTTATTATATTTTTACTCTTTTTAGTTTTTTTTTGAAGTTGGTGTTTACTTTTTTTAAGTTATGATAGGTATGATGTGTGTTTTTGCAATGCTAGGCTCAACTATAGGGAACCCAACGAACCGATACTTAATGCCACGCCACAAACCTTTTTGGTTTATTGCGATTGCATATCCAAAGCCCATGGGGGTACTCCAAGGGGGCAATCCAAATATTAGACCAATATTCAGCCGTAGCCATTTTCATAGGTGTTCGTGTAAAAACTGGGGCCGGCCGTCGCGAACGGCTTCGAAACCCCTCCCTCCTTTTTCAAAGAGCAAGAAATGGTCGCTTCTGGGCCGTATTTAGGATTTGTAGACCCCTAGGCTAACTTCTAGTGCGGTCTCTACTTAGTTGGGCTGTATTACTCGGTCCTCCTCCTTCCTCATCCAGTCCAGCCCACCTTTTTAATTATAATCTTTTTTTTATGGTGCCGTCTCCTTTATTTTGCAGGCTCCTAGACTGCAGCCTTTGTAGCCTACACTGAAGTACGGCCCTGAGTCACCTATCCTAGAAATTACCACGATCAGCGCGGCCATACCTTTATTGCCCTGTATTCATTATCCAGGAATTGCAAAGTAATTCTTTTAAATAAACAAAGATATCCCCTCGTTAAATTAAATGACGCCAACGGAATCTGTTTGGTGATCCCGATAAAATGCGCTTACTCATTTTCACACCCCTTTTCTAAAGGATGCGGACGGGGAGTATCCCCAAGTGGCAGTGTGAGAAGAGTCGATAAGATTCGAAACAACAATATATTGAATACGGCAAAATATACAAACATAGATCTATTTTTGATGTCGGCCCTCGGCAATTGTAATACCGATCTCTTTGTTTTGCGGAACAGTTTTCCTGCTCATAAAAACATCACGTGGTTTTCTTGAAATAAATATTTTTATGGTTTCCGAATTCGATGAACCTGGCTTCCGTAAAATGTAAGGAAACCAATTGCAATATTACTTCAGCTGGTGTTACAGTTAAAATATGTTTGTCAATCAACCTAAAAGCCAATGCACACGACGTCCTTTCTATGCGTCGTCGCGTCGACGCGCGTTATCATCAAACTTGGATCTCGTTTTTTATGTATGGAGTTTGACGTTACGACGGCTTGTAAAAAAGATGTCGTGTACATAGGCCCTAACGGCAATGAAAAGAGGCAGACTGTAAATACCTACCTCTTCTTATTTAGACGTTACGAGAAAATCGTAAAAACGTCATAATTCCTTTGACCTTACTTATCGATAGCAAATTATTACTGAGACATATGTAAGTCAAGAAATAGTCTTGAATACTGACGTAAGATAAGATAAATGAATCACAACGAACATTAATTTCAATTGCCCCAACACTATCGCATGGAGAGACATTCTGGTTATTTGCCAAACGGGAACGGCCTTGCCAAATATCGTTTGATCGTATCAATTTAAACGTTACGTTGAAAAGAGTCGAAGTAGTGAAGATGAAATCGATTTGCATCCTTTTAAAATATTTTTAAAGCGGTTTTTTTGATCGAATCTAGTCGGGCCACCCTTTAAAAGGCACTTGAGTAAACTGATATCAATTACAAATAAATGAATTTGTCTCACGAATTTTTCTATTATAGAAACGGTAAAATAGAAATCTTTTTTAGAATATCATTGAAAAAAAAAAAACGTTTTGCTAGGGTCGCACTAACGCCTAACGCCGTTAATTAACGCATTAAGTGACAAGATCAAGGGATTTGTGCAAATTAATGCGTTAATTAACGGCGATAGGCGGTAGTGCGGCCCTAGCATTATGTAAACGTTTTCATCCATCAACAAAGCCTGCTGAATATAGGGTACCCACCAGTGGCGTAGGGTGAATTTTCTTAAAAGGGAAGCCGGACCAAAAAATGCTTACCTAGCTCAAGTGTGATGCGTGAATTCCAGTAACTACTCGTATCGAAAGGGAAGCCGATAGGAATCGAGTTGTATGGAGCCTTCGCCACTGGTACCCACAAGTTTCACTTTTGACATCAACCGCAATTGACAGAAAAACATTTCAAAGAATGTACAATTGTACAACAGTATTGTTTTATTCATAGAGTTGGCATTTCTATGTTTTTTTGTTAATTTTATAAATTAAAGTCTGTTTTTCTTTTTTAAGTAACTTAATTTTTCTATTTTGAGTGGCATAAATAAAACATAAACATGCAATTGCAGAAATCGCGAATGATTTGCTGTTAGGTATCCATTGAAGAGTTACACTGTCTATCTCCAAAGATAAAAAATACACATTGAATTGAGAATCTTTTCTTATTTAAGGAAGTCGGCTAAAAAGCTTGAAACTCACGTCTGTAAACCCACCCACGATACAGGAGAAATCTTAATGTGGGGCAACGTTTAAAATAATACTTTTTATCATTTCCTTCTAGCACTTCACTTAACATTTATATGAAGAATTTACCCCAAGGAAAATGAATGCTTGAAATTATTATCGTCGTTTTTAATAAAATGTACGTATGTATTGCCAAGCAAAGAGTTCACGTACCTCGTAAATAACAAAGCCCCTCGTAATGAGAACAAGTGTGCTGAATGTTAAAATAGCTTCTTTTGTTCCAGACGACTCCCCAGCGAAGAGTTTGATTGTCACAGACACTATAACTCAGATCTTTGAGCTAATTTAATAAGTAAGCGGAAAGTCAAGACAAATTGCTACTACCTATCTTGACTTGAGAAATACAGTTCTAAAAATAAATCTATACAATCTTATTTTTACTTTATACGAAAACTGAGACACTCCAACAAGATTTTCATCAGAACTGCCTGAATATGTGTTTTTTTTAGTAAATCGCCAAGATACACCTTAGTTTATGTCGCGTTAAGTTCCCTAAAAAAGTGTGAAATGCCTGAGATTTGCTATGCAGGGGTTGTCTAATACACGGAAACTTACCGAGAGGACCGTCTCAAGCCTCAAGGTGTCTATTCCCGTCAACTGTTATGGGTAGAACCTACTGAAACAATTTAAAATTAAGAAAAAAAAATAAAAAAATATGTCAATCGATTCTCCTAGTGCTTCTGAACAACTAGTATACAAGGTTAGTCGGAAAGGGGGTACTAATCCGAAGCCCACTTATAGTATCGCTGATGACTGTTTGAAAGCAAGTGTTAAAATTTCAAAATTCGATATTTTTTTTTTCCATGTAAAATGATTTTTATTTTAGTTTTTTCAAAAATTCTTCGTCCCTGCTTTAGTTACAAATTCAGAAAACGGTGCTTCTAATTCATGACCCCAAATATGACCTAAAATGTAAACACAGCTGATCTTAACTAGGCATAGATCGATTTTAGAGATTTTTTTTCGAGATTTTTGAACGACTGTTTCTCTTAAACTATTGACTTTTGGGGAAAGTTGTAGAACAAAAGTTATTCATTATTATGTGTACTTTAACACCCTTTCGGATTAGTACCCCCTTTCTGACTAACCTTGTATACTAAAACTAAGCTTGTATAAATAAAAAGAAAAGTCCTGACTGACTGACTGCCTCATCAACGCCCAGCCCAAACCCTTGGACCTGAAAAGCTGAAATTTTGCACAGAGGTTCCTTTTATAATGTAAACAAGGATTTTTTGGAATTCAATCGCTAAGGGAGTTAAATAGGGGATGAAAGTTTGTATGGAAAATCGTCACTTAACGGGTTCAGAATTTCACGCAAGCGAAGCTGCGGGCAAAAGCTAGTACTAGTATACAGTGCGACTGCCTGTGAGCATGAGGTCCTAGGTTCGATCCCTAGGTCGGGCAATGTATTATTAGGTTTTTCCGTGAGGAATTTCTCAGTAGCAGCCCACTGGTTTTGTGCTTGGGTGATGGCAATAGGCTCGTCCCCTATTACTTGGGACTTAATAATAATGGCGAAATGAGGGTGTACTGTACACCTTTGCCCATCCCTTCGGGGAATACAGGCGTGATGTTATATTATACGGTGTTAAATCGAATTTTCGAAGACTTGCACATTCTTTTTTAACTATGCTAAATGTGGTGTGTTGACTGACTTAGTCTCTAATTTAGAGTAATCTAAACGAGTCCATTGTACGTTAATGTTACGTCTACTGATGGTTTCTGAACCCTTAAGTAGGTGATAGCTTAAAGTACGCGGTTTTTAAGTTCGTGAACTTACTCGGCTCGACGTAGGTGACACATGTGAAGCTTGCTCATTACTGTGGTACCAGGGGGAGCGCGATGTCGCCAATGAAGAAACAATGTGTTATTCAGGAATAATATTATATTATATTCTTAGAAGGAACCAAAATAAGAAAATGAAATCGGCAAAAGTGGGTGAAAAACTTGCTTCCGAAAAGAGAGCGTTTATCCCACGTAAATTTAGTAAAGGCGTTACGTGAAGAGAAGGAAGACTTTCGTAATTATTTACGAATGCAGACTGATACAAAGATGGCGGCTCGCGGCGTTGACAGACGTGCGAGCCGAGGCGAGCTACGAGCAAAATTTCAAACCTGAGCCGGGCGGCAAAGCCGGCGGCATGTGTGGATGCGCCATAAGACAGCCAGAACTTAAACTGCATTTTAGCAAGGTTTTACCAAAAAACGTTAATGATTTTGTATAAATTCAACATTGATTTAGTCTTTAGTCATATTTATGATTAGTTATGGTTTACACACGTACATTTTTCGGGATTGCCCGACTTATTTCGGGTCTAAACGAAGCCCTTAATCATGAGTCATGACCCAAAGACACAGCGAGGTCGCGACTTCGCTACGTGTTCAATTCAAAACATTAGTCGGGTATTCCCGAAAAATGCACGTGAGTAAATCGTAATTAATCATATAAGTATGAATGTGTCCCACGAAACTTATAATACAAGAATTAATTAATGCTCTAAATTATGTAATATAAATAGCTCGTACTCCCACATCCTACATTGATGCCCTAAATTTTGCGTCATGTAAAGAAGGCTTTAAGTATAACATTGCTTAACAAAGAAGAAAAGCTCTGAAAATAACAATGTATAATCATAAGTCGGCGTTAACAGAAGTTAAAGTTTGATTTAACGAAGTGGGTGACACAATGAAAAGTTTCATTTTCATTTCAGGCACACGGATTGTTATTAAAGAGTCGAGCTAAGTTTTATATACTTTTGTGTACCTACTGGTCTGAAAAGATGGAAAATAATATTTATCATTAATTGCCAGTTTTTTCAAGAGTATAATTGTCAGTTTTGCTAATTGATTGGCAATATTTGGTAAGCTTAGGAAGTTCTAATAATTACGTGTAAATATAATTTACGCATAATTGCCAACGCAACGGCTCCGTGTCTCGGAGAGCACGTTAAACCGTCGGTTCCGTGTTTCATACGAATACCTATGACAGTCATTACGTGTCGTCAGAAGCCTGAAAGTCTGAAAACCGGTCTCGCCTCAGGATATCGGCAATGACCAGTAACTGGGTTGCGGACATCTGATGGCAGTCGCGCGTCTTGTAAAACACTGGTATTCAGCAGCATCTGGTTCGACTGGAAGCTGACCCCAACATAGTTGGGAAAAGGCTATGTAGAACAATAGGGAATATGCATGTCATTTTTTTTTCTCTTTATCAATAAAGCACATTAATATAAACCCAAGAAAAGTATTAAAAGTCAGATGTTACTATTGTTTGTTGCTCAAAACAATTATTAAACTTCAACAATTTTCTTCTACAGTTCAAACATCCTTTATTGTCGCGGCCATAATGTGACGTCATAATCCACGATACTGCTTTGTTTACATCACTTTTTTAGCCTCAAATCATATAAATTAAATTATTTCTTGTGCTTTATTAAAGCAGAAATCGCACTTACTAACTTACCTCAGTGAAAAATCAAAAATTTTGCTAAGAAAAGATTTATTCACGTGGATTTTGATGTCTCTTCCGGCGTTATCGAAGATGACGCGTTTCAGATTGCGTTCCGTTTCACAAAAAACACGTAACATAAAATAATGAATTGTAAAATAAGTAATGCGTTAAAAAATGTAAAAAAAATGCAATGAATGTCTTGACTCCTGTACAATGTATTTAAATAATGAAAGACTTTTGAATTACATTCATATTTCCTATTGCCAACGCAAATAAAACTAGTGAAAATATCTGAGACCGTTTACACATCGTCGAATTTCCTAGATTTCCATTAGATATGACTCATGGCGCATTGATTGAACACGGTAAACCGAGACGCTTTTCTTCCAAATTGTCTTTGCCTGCCCTGTATCACGTCTTGTCTTCGTACTATTTAGTATATCTCAGTGCACTATTGGCTCAAAGCCCTTGGTCACCATTAAAGGCATACTGCGTGGACCACAGCGATTCTCTAGCAACATCCCTGGTCGTTTCCCTCTTGTCTCAGTAGTTCGGTTGTTTTGTTCGGGACCGGACTACTGAGACTAATTTTGTCTCATTAGTTCGGTTATGACGTCAAACCGAACTGTTGATACTAAAAAAGATACCAGTAGTCCGGTTAGGGATGTAAATAAAATGCTTTTATTATACAAACAATTATTCTCTGAAATCATAGTTTAGTACTTATTAATTAATAGGCACTTTCATAAGAATACTGACCGGAGAATGATGAAATCATTAACCGAACAGCAGAACACAAGTCTCAATAGTTCGGTGTGACGTCGTAACCGAACTATTGAGACAAAATTAGTCTCAGTAGTCCGGCCCCGAACACAACAACCGTACTACTGAGACAAGAGGGTCGTTTCTATGACCATGTTTACTTAAAATTGAAGTACATTTTTCGTGTAAATGGTTGTTTCAACAGAATTAATTTTGGTGAACACCATCCCTATTAAATTAACTTCATGAAATTAATGACTATAATTATCTAAGTATTAAAAAATTTCGAGCATATGTCTTTAAACTCAACATTAGGAAAGAAATAAAAATTGCGCTGTTTAAAAAAAAAATGAGTTAAAATTATGTACAAAAAAAACACATTTCATAGTTGTATGAAGTAAACCTTTATTCATGGTATCTTTGAAAAAGGAAAAAGAAAAAAATTAAAAAAAAAATGAACATTCATAAACTGTCATTTGTTACTGACTTGACGTTGAGTTTTGGTACAACCTGTACATTATAAAACTGTAATAGTTTCTAATGAGTTCAATTTTTCATATCAGCTATTGACCTTGGAAGTGTGCATTTTAAAATAATCTGAATAACAAAAAAATACGATACGTGATGGGTAATCTTGGATTTATCGGGACATAACCCTTAAAATGCACAGTCATTTACCCTAAAATTTGCACTGATTTACGATAAAGATTACGATTAGGTGTTTTTTTGTGCGATTTAGGAGCGCCGATGTCTAACCCGTGAGAAGGCGCGCTATGAGCAATTTGCTCACACAAAAATGAAAAGTAATAATTTTTGGTGTTACCGACGCCCTAACGTCTCAAGCGCCTTGGTACCTTCCTAAATATTCATCCCCTTCCCCCTGACGCAACTCTCATGTCGGTCAGATCTGTTGCGACCCCGCAGCGAAGTGTTTGCGGAGGCTGCGTACCATCGTGCGGCAATTTGCTCATCACGCGCCCATCCGTGTAAGTATTTATTTTTCTAATAACAAAGTATTATTGTATTTTCTAGAATACATTATTTAATTTATTTATATTATATTGGTTAATTATTACGTAAATACTCTATAGTAATATTTTGATAATAACATTTTTTGTTTTTAGCTACAACACACATGTAAAATGGGCAATCGACGTCAAGCACAAATTTTTTCGTGGCTTGATGAGGATTCTGGTGATTTGCATGGAGAACATATCGTCAGATCTCAAGTTTCTAATGAAGTGATTTGTGCCAGCTCCTAGACCTATTGCAGAGCCTAGGCCAAGCGGATTCTGTTCAATATTATGTCCTAGACGTAAGAATAGACGGTCAAAAAAAGCTTCTACTCTGTGCAAGCAATTACTCTGCACCGAACAGATCACATATATGTGTTCAATGTCTTTTGAGAGGCACACTCGTCTAGATCTCGTGGAAGGGTAATTTTTTAAAGTTTTTGTTACGTAAGATTTTTTATTGTGATTCATATGAAGACTGTCAAAATTAGAAAATAAAAATAAGTTGATTTGTTATTTGCTTTAGAAGTTACATTTATGTTTCTTAGTGTTAATTAAAACACTTATTTTCTTACTTATTAAACATTATTTTATTCATACAAATCCATTATAAGCCAATAAGTACTATAAAAGTGGAAATATGAGCATCTAAAGTAGTGTGAGCAATTTGCTCGCGCGCGCCTCTCCGTGTAACAAACTGAGGCGCGCCTTCTCACGGGCTAACAGTGAAATGCGATATGCAAGTTGATAACGATAATATAAGGAAACGCATCAGCTAAAATATTGTAATTGATACAATGTTTTGCTCATTGTTAATAGTCCGTAAACGTCCACTGCTGAATGTGTGCCTTACAATGACCGCTTCTACGTTAAGCGGTCATAGGGGAATTGCCATAATGACCACGTTTGGCAGACTGATTGGTGATCGAAGTATGTTGTTATTTATTAGCAGACGGGAGAACGTTTTCTTTTAGCCCACCCACGGGTGGAGATGGGGTGGTCTATTCTTAGATGGTATACTTATGTAATTTGCAAAAGGTAACTAACAAATATCGTGGGCGTAGTGGGAGAACTAAATAACTGACAAATTCAAAGTTCCGAGAAAATCGCGTGTTACTGTTTTTTTTTAATTTATCTTCATAACTTTACTTGTAATAACAGTTTATGCGTCGCTATTTTTATATGTTGTATATCTTTATCATTTTCATCTTTTAGGATAATTTTCCAACCGCTAACTGTTACCGTCAGAAAAAATTAATAAAAACAAGTTATCCAATTTTCCCTCTACATAACTTTCCGACTATTATGTAATTTTTTCCGTTTTTTCTGTCAGTTGATTACTTCTCCCACTGAAGTCACTCAACTCCAACTCACAACAAAACATTCAACTCTCTTAAAACGTCAATTATGTACCCTTATTAACTTCTGCCTAAACTACACTCTTTTGCAAAAAAAACGGGCACCTAAGGAAATTTACGTTCTAAGGTCGATTTGAGTTAATTAAATGAAATTTATTTCTTTGACGTAGTCTGTATACTTATAGTCGCGTAAATTAATGCGCATGAAGTGAATTCGGGCAATTAAAAGAAAAAAAACGATGGATTCTTTAAAACCGATGTACACGCCCAAACAACAAGAAGTGGTCGGCAATAAAGACAAGTTTTTTTTTTTACTTTATTTAATTAAATAAAGTTACAAATGAAAAAACCTAATAACGAGTGTGACCTCCTCTTGCCAAAATCACAGCTTGAATCCTTCTGGGCATGCTTTCCACGATGTTTTTAATTACGTTTTGAGGAATACGTTCCCACTCTTCTGCAATGACTCTTTTTAGCTCCCTGATATTTTGTGGAGCAGGTTGCACTGATCTTACCCGTCTCTTTAAAACATCCCAGATATGCTCAATTGGATTGAGGTCAGGACTTCGAGCTGGCCAATCTAAACGACGGATCCCAACTTCTTGCATGTACGCTTCCACGTCGCCAGAACGGTGCGGGCGAGCATTGTCGTCCATAAAAATGGAATCTTCCCCAAGTGCAGTCAATGTGGGTTGTGCATATGGAATTAGGACTTCTATTATGTACCGGTGTGCATTTAATGTTCCATTTTCTATGAAAACTAACTCCGTACGCTCCGTCGAATTAATTGCTGCCCAAAACATAACGGAGCCTCCGCCATAAGGAGTGATTTCTTCGAAACACACCCCGTTCCCGTGGTCTTCGCAGCACTCGCTGGCGTCGGTCCTCTCCACACAAAGAGATTCTAGCTTCATCAGAAAACAATACTTTATTCCAGTCCTCCAGAGTCCATGAAGCACAGTTCCGAGCAAACTGAAGTCGAGCAACACGGTGCTCACGGAGTAATTTAAGGCCCCGAGCTGGGCGGTAACTCCTGATATTGGCAGCCAAAAGCCTCCTCCTGACCGTCCACAAGCTAACTTCTACTCCTCTTACTTCTTCAAGGCTCTTCTCAGGTCCACACTTGACGCCTTACGATTCCGCAACGCCTGACTCACCAAAAAGCGGTCATCTCTTGGTTCTGTGCATCGTTTTCTTCCCGAACCGGGTCTTCTTTTGACCGAACCGGTCTCTTGATACCGTTGCCAAGTCCTCTGGACAGTTGAACGACTCACATTTAGCCGCTGAGGCACGTAAGTTTGCGAACAACCTTCTTCAAGTAGGGCTATAATTTTACCGGCCCTTATCGCTTTATCACTCATATCAAAAAGTGGTATTTAATGTAAAAAGAAAGATTAAATTGTTTAATTTGCAGAAAATATCCAAAAAGTTTTAAAATATCGTAATCAGTTAAAAATCGTTTCCGCAATTCGCGCCATTAGTAAAGCAATTTTAGAATAATCCACAATAATCATTATTTTTCTTTTATTAATTTCAAATTTTAAATTTGGAACGTAAAGAATCATGCCAGGATCATAGTCCGGTCAAATTAGATATTTCAAAGTGCAAAAATTCGCATAGAGCTGAAAATTGGTACGAATGTTCGGAACACCATTATAAATGAAATGTAAAAAGTCCCATCGATCCCACACTTGCAAAAAAAAAAATTCAAGGTCAAAGTTCGAAAATACGGGTTTTTTGCGTTTTTTAGCCAAACGGTAAGTTTTATGATAAAAATAGGTCAGACTAAAATTGTAGATTATGCAAGTATCTATAAAAATTGACTACAATTTTTCTCCTAAACATCACCGTTTCTGAGATATAGTGGTTGAAAAAGTTGTATTCTTCGTAATATGCGTTTCCACGCCACCTGGAAGGTAGTGTACTTGGCGCGTTTTTTAACGTGGTTTCCCCGATAGGCCTATCCCACAATCACCATCAGAAGAGGATTCGTACAATATCAGTGAAGAGACATCTGATGCATCGCTGTTAGAACAATTTACTTACACCCAGCAGGAAGAAGAAGAACAAGCAGAAGAAGAAGTACAAGAAGACGAACAAGAAGAAAAGGATGCGGAATTATCAAATGATTATGAATGAGACGGATAATTTTATCTATTTTTTTAGAATTCCCACGGCTTTCATCATTTCCAATAGTACCAGTTTTTACATATTTTGGAATAGTATTGAATTAAACAGGATCACAATAGATTGTGGGATAGGTCTATCGGAGAAACCATGTTAAAAAAACGCGCCAAGTACACTACCTTCCAGGTGGCGTGGAAACGCATATTATGAAGAATACAACTTTTCCAACCACTATATCTCAGAAACGGTGATGTTTAGGAGAAAAATTGTAGATAATTTTTATAGATAATTGCATAATCTACAATTTTTGTCTGACCTATTTTTATCATAAAACTTACCGCTTGGCTAAAAAACGCAAAAAACCCATATTTGCGAACTTTGACCTTGAATAATTTTTTTTGCAAGTGTGGGATCGATGGGGACTTTTTACATGTCATTTATAATGGTGTTCCGAACATTCGTACCAATTTTCAGCTCTATGCGAATTTCTGTTAACCTTCCCCTATTTTTTGGGCTAACTTGACCGGACTATCAAATAACATGCCAATACATCGTCAAATTAATAACACCTATTTCTTGTTCTTCTTCATTGAAGTAGAGAAAAAAATCTAAAGTGCCCGTTTTTTTTGCAAAAGAGTTTATATTGACATGTCGTACGGCCAAATTTAAATAAGATACTTTTTTCAATTGTTTCGTTATTCAAGTAAATATAATAAATTAGAGTTATTCATTTATTATCGAGTTATTTATTTTTGCTTCTCCTATTTAACGTGAATATAACGATATCCATTTTTCACCTGGGTTCATTAAATTAAGATATTGTTTTATTGACTTATGATAATTAAACGTGTGTTAGACTAAAATGTGCGGAGTTTTTTGGGCTACGAGAAAATGTAAAAAAGTCAATTTCGCCAAAAGTGTCAGTTATTTAGTTCTCGAACTATGCCGACGATATGCAAATTCAATATCTAGCTTTAATTCCGCTGAACAAGATCGCTAGTTTGGAGGCAGTATGCAGCACCACCCAGCCCACAAGTATGTGTACATGCAGAAAGAGTGAAAATATAATGCAACATGCAACCAAACCAATACACAACACGTGTTTCGCCCCTGCACGGGGCATCGGGGGCATGCTCAGGATATGTTGACTCCTCGACCGCATCGCGTTTCGCGGTTTCGCGTCCTAGCGAAACACGTGTCGTGTATTGGTTTGGTTGCATGTTGCATTATTTTTTCACTCTTTCTGCATGTACATACCTATACTTGTGGGCGGGAGGGTGGTGCTGCATACTGCATCCAAACTAGCGATCTTGTTCAGCGGAATTAAAACTAGATATTGTATTTGCATATTTGTATGTCATGGATTTCCGCAAAGTAACGCCTGATTCCATCATTTATCAAAAGATAATTCATAAAAACGCCAGACTCCATTTCAAATGCTCCTTTTTATCCACTTAAAAGTTAAAAGCACCTGACGGTACATACAGGGTGTATCCGAATTCGTGTAAGTAACTACTTTTAACCTCCCGATCTACTGGTGATAAAGATAGAAATAATATTTCAAAAAGAAAACATGATAATCATAACGTGAAGCATTTTTTTAGCTCCCGAGTTAACTGACTGCATGGAACGTTTTTTATTTTTAAATTTATTACTAGGCCTGCGTTTGGCCGCCATCTCACCTGATGTTAAGCGATGATGCGGTCTGCGATGGAGCACGCTTGCCCAGAAGAAACCGATTCACTCGTGACTTGAAGACACCCAGATTGTAGCTGTCGGGGAACACCCACTCGGGCAGCGCATTCCACTGTTTGGCGGTTTTCACAATGAAAGTGGAATCAAAGCGCTTCGTTCGGGTTTTTGGTATATCAACCATGAACCGATGGCGCTTTTTCGTGCTTCTGGCCGTTCGATAGAAAAAAGGGCAGGGGGGTATTAGATCATGCAGATCTGAAGCACACTCTCCGAAATGTGTCCGATAAAAAACCGATAGACTAGCAACTTTGCGCCGATGCTCAAGACTTTGGAGCTTGGTCTAAAGGGAGTCGTTGCTGATGAGCTTCTTGGCATGCTTCTCAATGGACTCCAACGCCTCAAGCTGGTAAAGATACCGCGTTAGTTGTGCATGCCAGCTGTCTCCCCGAGCTTCCATTGATTTATGCGTGGTACTGGAAGGTTCTATTACACACATAGATACGATCGCTAACCAATATAGAAAGGCAAAGCAAAAAAGATTTATTTGATTTTGTTTTTAATCAAACAAAATTCTAAACATCATGTCGTTTTATGGGTTTACACGAATTTGTTATGCTTATTTATTTTTGTACGTCTCCTTACATTTCTGATGTTAAGTCAAATGGAATGTAATTGAAGTGAGCACTGATTTAAGATAAAAACTTTTCTTGTAGAAGATGGAAAATTTATTAAGCCAGTATAAAATAGAAAAACGTTTCATCGTAACTCACATTTTAAACATAGCTTCTTTTTATTCAAAAACTGCATCATAACCACTTAGGAACAGAATCCTAACGATTATGCTGTCAAAATGAAAACGCCATTTTATTTTCATAAATCAGTAAACATAAAATTATGTTAAGTAAAATCAAAATCTCTATTTTGTGCCGTTTCTGACCATCTTAATTAACCCCGATTCCGAAAATACCGATTAAGAGCTAAAAATTATAAAATATCTTAAACTAAGAATTAATTTATGTGGGTCTAAGTTAATTTAAAAATGACACAATACAACGTTATTTTTAGTACAAAAACCGAGACACCACAACAAGATTTTCATCAGAACTGCCTGAATATGTGTTTTTTTAAAATGAATCTCCAAGTTACACCTTAGTTTATGTTGCTACAAGTTCTCTAGTAAAGTGTGAAATGCCTGAGATGTGCTATGCAAGGGTTGTCTAATACACGGAAAATGACCGAGCGGACCGTCTGAAGCCTCAAGGTGTCTATTTCCCGTCAACTGTTATGGGTAGAAGCCTACTGAAACATAATTGAAATTTACATTAAAAAAAAACAGAAAAATGTGGTGAAAAAATAATTGTCAATCGATTCTCCTAGTGATTCTGAACAAACTAGTTTCAGATTTAGTGTATACTAAAACTAAGCTTGTGTATTGAAAAGTTAAAAAAACTATTTAGGTATCATGGAATTAATGTTCCTTTAGCTAAAGCATGTTCACTTTTAAAAGTGGCTAATGTATGATGTCCTCGCGGGCGAACGATCACGTTTCATATTAACGTCATTCATAATGACGCTGCTTACATTAATGCATTCACATGATCCCCCTTCTTCCAATTACATCATAACGAGGGATGTATTTCTTCCCCATATAAAATGGCGGAGTGCACATTGAAATTATTTGAGAGTCCCGGCGGTATTGTGACGAAACTATAGAACAAGTACTTTACCGTAACTGATACAGCACGCTTACCTGAAAATAAAATTAAAATATTCATTATTTTATGTTTTCTTAATATTTAATATCTATTATTATAATACTAATAATAATATAACTTTTTCGGGATTGCTCGACTAGTTTCGGATCCAAACGGAGCTCTTAATTAATCAGATCCGCGACGAGGTCGCTAGTCGAACAGTTTGACTCGCGATCTCGCCGCGGTCGCAGTCGGGAAATCCCGAAAAAATGCACGTAAGTAAACCGTAATCAACCATAAATATGAATGTGTCTCACGAAAGTTAAAATTCGCAGAATACCCGAATAAAAGATTTACGTATGTAGTTACTAAGCCTTTTTTATGATTTTCGGGAGAAAACCTTCAAAAGGCGTCCGACCGTCTTGGATAAGACTGGGAGTCTGGGATTCTTACCTCACTAAAACCACCCCAGTGGTCGCCATCAGCACATGGAGGGAACTCTGTGTCATCTTAAAAGGACACCCCAGAACTCCCCCCCCCCCCCCCCCCCCCCCCTGTTAGGGCAAATCCCTGGGGAGACTGTAAAGGGGTCTCTCCTACGCCTCGAGGGCACGGCAACACGTGACTACTGTGCCACCGTCTTCTCTGAAGTCACTCGATGGGCGGACAAAGTATAATTTCTAGGTTCTAACGTGCCCTATTTTGAAAACACCAGTGAAGAATCTGAACTTGTTTACCAGCATAATTTCAGTTAATGACGACCATCGTTGGTTTAATTAGATGAGCACGTAATATTCAATTAAAAGTCCAGCCTCAAATGGAGCAAGGAACCATATCGGTTCACTAGGGTTGTCAGAGTGGCGATATTGAGCGCTCTTGTCACGTCCGGAATGAGGTTTCGGTCCGTTGTGGAGATACGGACCTCAAGCATCCCTGCGATGACTGACATTCGATATACCCAGCCAAGATATTGATGGTACTCGTAAAATCGATATACGTAGGCGTATAAATATATCAAAGTACGTATATGTAGGATGTATTTGTATGGGGAAGCTTGAATACGGTGATCGTATTTCACTGTGAATACTCGGAATAAATTAATACACCTGCAGCCTATAAAGGGATGTTAATACGAATTCTGAATAATAAATACATGCGTATATATATTTTTATCGGCCCATTATTACCCCACTACTGGGCACGGGCTCTTCTCAGAATGAGAAGGATTTCGGCCTCACTCCACCATGCTGGCCTGGTGCGGGTCGGTAGACTACAAATCCCATCGAGAACTTTATGGAGATCTCTCAAGTGTGCAGGTTTCCTTTCAATTTTTTCTTTCGCCGTTAACGCGAGAAATAATCAAATAAGGGGCCTACTCCCTAAGCATGAAGTCCATGGTTTCGGCTTTAGTTACGAACGTTTCCTACTCCCTATCACCTACGGACATACGATTATTTCGGGACCCGAACTAGGAATGAATGACAGCACGATTTGACAGTTGTCCCTATTACCGATGTGTTTTTACCCGTCCGAAAAGTTTAACTTGACACTTGTTTTGTTCACTCCTATGTTTCGGGCTACTTTCGGACGGGTGACTAAATTCGTTGACGGACTTAGGGAGTAGGTTCCCTGATCCGCACATGAGAACTAAAACTCAGAGATGCGTACCGGTATCTAACTTAGACCCTTCTGCATGGAAGACTAAAGTTCAACTGTTAAGCTATCACAGCAGCGACGAGAGACAATTTATAATATGAGTCTCTTAAAAAATGTCTATTGAATCCTATAAGGCAGCATTTTATTGAGGTTTCAACTAACAGGTTAACCATTTAATTATTTTAAGCAAAGGTTGCAAAAGACATTGATTGAGTGAAATAACTCATTTTCTTAATTTTCACAGTTGTCGAAAGCGAGCCAGTTCAAACAACTCCGAGGAAGTATCACTTCATTTTATTTTTGCCAGAAACTAGTTGGCAAACCTGGCCAATAAATGTCAACTATGATTTAAAATGCTCTCTGGGGCAAGTTGGGTATAAAATATTTATAAAATGTTTGAGATGTTTCTTCAGATGTGTAAATATTATTTTCTTCAGCAAAAGTAATCCTTTTAAAAGGTTGTGAATATTATATTTTCAGTAACCTAGTGTTTCAAATGTGTTTCCAGCTCTCCCAAAGCCAGCGAAGAGTATATAATTTTAAATAAAATTTCACGGAAACTCAATATTAATGTAGGTTCATGTTCGTTGGAAACCAGAAGAATGACATAGGAGTATAGGATATTTATTATCGACAAGCTACGTGGGCGAAGCAGCGAGCATTAACTACTTAGTTACTTATAGAAAAAACGATGGTGCCGATATTGTTGCGCATCAACTAAAGTTAACTAAAAATATTGCTATTACTATTAACTGCCAAAATAAGCAAGAGATGGAAAAAAATAGACCTTTTAAACTAGTTTAATTGTTGAACACCACCGTGTTATAAAGGGTGTAAACGAATTCGTGTAAATCATAGTTAAGGATAGATAGATTTTAACGTATTTTTTTTGTAATTTTTGAACAGCTATTTCTCTTAAACTACTGACTTTTGGGGAAAGTGGTAGAACAAAAGTTATTCATTATTATGGGTACTTTAACACCCTTTCGGATTAGTACCCCCTTTCTGACTAACCTTGTATACATATATTTAAATGTTAACCAAACACTCTGATATTTCAAAATAGTTTTCGCTCGAGAAATATGACATGACAAACGAATCCACGCCGTTCGACGTTAGAGGTTACGTTACCACATCGGGAGCGTTCAGCTGACAGGTAACGTGCTTATCTTCACGGAGCCATGCCTCCATGCACGTGAGATAGTGAGCGACAGTGACAGACAGACAGCATAACTACGAGTATAATTAGAGTACACGAAGATTCACGAGGATGGATCGTGTTTACGTTGTTTTAGTTTTATACAGGCTGGGTCAAAAATCGTGGATCAAACGAAACAGGGCGATAGTTGGGGTTATTTGCAATAAAAAAACCGGCCAAGTGCGAGTCGGACTCGCGTACGAAGGGCTCCGTACCATTATCTATAAAAACTACAAAAAAATCATGTCTGTTGTATGGGAGCCCCCCTTAAATATTAGTTTTATTTTAATTTAATTATTTATTTTTAAAGTGAATATATAACTAAATTTTCTGTGAATATTTCAAGCGTCTACCTGTTGCCGTTGTAAATATCGAGCAAAAACGAGCAAAAAAATCACGTTTGTTGTATGGGAGCCCCCTTAAATATTTATTTTGTTCTGTTTTTTAGTATTTGTTGTTATAGCGGTAATAGAAATACATCATGGCCTGGTTACCGATGGACAGACAGACGGACAGACGGACAGACAGACAGCGGAGCCTTAGTAATAGGGTCCTGTTTTACCCTTTGGGTACGGAACCCTAAAAATACCTATGCAGCAGAGCCCTGACTTGATCTCCTTAAAAGTAATGACAGATGGAGTATTTAAAAAAATACCATATGTTGTAATAAATAGGCAATTAGAGTAAAATAGGTACCTATTTTAAAACAATAAATCGTGTTTAGTTGCTTGGAAGTGCTTTTATGACAGTGAGTATCACGATTTATGAGTACTGGCACTTTTTTCAATATCTTTTAAGTCTCACGAAAAGTTATATGTAACTTTAGAAACTTACTGTAAAAAAAATTTTCTACCAAAAAAAATACTGCAAATAACCCCAACTATCCAACTGTTTCGTTTGATGCACGATTTTTTACCCAACCTGTATATTGTAGTAAAATAAATGAAGAGTACAGGCAAAAAGCCGGTAATGTCACATTTTTTTATATTATTTTAATCTTTGAATGGCATCATGTTGCTAGTCTATTGTAGTTAAATTTTCATTCACACGCTTTCGCTAAAACCCAGTATAATCCCAGAAAATTGCATTCGTACGAAACACGAAACAGAAAAGAAAAAAGGTATTAAAATATCAGACTTGCCAAACTATGATTGAGTTTATCTCTAAAAAAAAAAATAACTTTGAACTATTCTGGTGTTATGCCTGCAACTTTCAAATGTAATTGGTGCTCCGAAGCCTAAGGCTCACCAACATTAATTATCTGGTTAAACAACGGTTTACTTGAAAAAAGTATTAGAATTGTTGGTAAACGTTTGTTTCACTAGAGAATTATTTTTGGTAAAAACCGACGTTAACTCACATTTTGTACGTAGCTAACGCGACTACGTACTCCGTTTGCGTTTTTACGCAGTATTTAGAACTGTAAATGGCCGAATTCTCAAACGCTTCACAAAATTTCGTGCTGTCACTTCGCCTTAAACTGACAGCGACAGCAAGAGTCTTACTCGTAACGGCAAAATAAAATTGAGTGGCGTTTGAATATATAATAATAATAATAATAAACTCATTTATTTTCAGGTAACTTTGGCCCATAGATACATACCTTACAAACTAACATATATAATTATGTTAAATAATACAGTTTATGTTAGTAATAAATATGGCCATAAGCTACCTATAGCTAGGGCCTCCGCGCAAAGCACTAGGTAAAAAGCATTCATCATCATTAATATTGATGTCCACTGCTGAACAAAACGAAGACGGATGCAGGAAAGTATTACCATTATAAGGCCGCTTAAGGGCTCCCACACAAAATTGCGATGCGATGCGATACGACGCCGCATAGCAGCAAAATATGGTGGTATGGTTCTATGTAGCTCGCAGATTTTTGCGATGCGATGCGAATTCGCAGTTTTGTGTGGGAGCCCTTACCACGGCTCGTGACAACACGACAAAATGTGGTGACGACTTTCAGCCCCATATAATTCTATGAAATGTTTACTACGAACTACGACACTAGTAATGTCGTATCGTTTCTTGAGCCTTGTGAAAAAAAGGCTAAAGCGCAGACCACATCGTGAGCTAAGCTATTTTAGATTAGCTTAGCTCACGAAGCGGCAGTGTATTTTCGTACTCAGAACACCGCGTCTCACACCGCGTACTACAGAGCTAAGCTAAGCGAGCTAACTAAACTAAGTGGGCTTGCTAACCCGATGATCCCAGCTAAACTAACTCTGTCGCTCTTCTTACTCCCTTCAACACCGCGCAAGTCAAGTTTACGTTGTTGTCGTTAGCTTTCAGAATGGACTCAAATATTTGAGCATAGCTCGTTGAGTGCCCCGCTCTTTATCTAAATCACTGCAGTGCACTGCATAGTGCAAAAGTGTGCATTATAAATTGCTATTGTGTTAGTTCTATCGCCGCTCAATAGTTAGATGTGTGCCTACGTCCACTAATATAAGATGGGGAGTGCCTCCGCTGCCGGTGCCGGTTGCCATTACGAGTGCCAGCGCCGGGTACCAAACTGGCTGCCGGCGCCGCGCCGACTGTTTTTTTACATCTTCAAGGGCTCTTCAAACTCTTCATGAGGCGATTATTCGTCACCCACTTTAATTTTCACAATAAAAACAAATGAAAAACTTAAGAGAATGTTTGTAAGATTGTTTGGGTTTTCAAAACAGAGTCGACAGAGCCCCGCAGAGCGGGGCTCCTATTTCTATCTGCAGGGTTTAAATTAACCTAACACGAAGAGGATAACGTCATCCCCTTCAAACCTACCCTATCCGTGTCGAGGTACCCCAAATTAATGAGCTCTCTTCGCTCGCCTCTTGAAATTAGTCAGTTGTTGGAAGACAAGTTACAGTGTTTGGCCCGAAATCTAACCTACCAAACAACTTATTACCGCAGCTGGTGTCGATTTTGGGTGCCGGCAGCCGATGTTTTTAATCTCGGCTGCCGGCAGTAATGTAGTGCCGATTCCCAATGGCGTTATTTTTGGGTGCCGTCACCGGAAGCAGTGGCTTTCTCTATAAGATAATAATAAGAGATGTGTGCATACGCACCACGCAGCTACCTCTTACAAAAAGGAGTGGGGCGCGTCTTCATGGATTGAACGCAATGTAAGTTAGCTTAGCTCACGGTGTGGCCTCCGTTTCTGACTGACTCTGCTGCCACCTCTCTGGCCTGTTTGGTAATGGCCAATTTGTTGTTTAATAAAAACAACTAGTATACTACTACACTTCGAAGTTATAGGTTGCCTGTTCAACACTTATCTACTTTATGTAACCCTTTTACTGTAAGTAGACGTTTATGGCTTCTCCCGTATAGTATGTAGTTATTATAATATCCCTTTTAACATAAAATTTATGTCTTAGCTTTTAACCTAGCGGTTTAATATATTTTGCAGCAGTACCTACACCACGGACTACCCCCCTATCTTATTCATTGTCTTCATGTTCATCCACAGGTTGTCTGGTAGATATCGCTTTCAGCGATAAGACCGCCATTGTACCCTTCAATGTATGTTATTGTATATGAGCTGTATTACAATTTTGGTGTACAATAAAGTACATTCTATCTATCTATCTAGCGGCTGAACGCTTACCTTTTATGCAGGAGGTTACGAGTCCGATCCCGGCCCGCACCTCTGATTTTTCGAATTCTTGTAATTATAATTATCACTTGCAATATGGTGAAGGAAAACATCGTGAGGAGCACACCTTAGAGGGCTCCATAAAGTTCTCAATGGTAAGTGTTGTCCGCCAACCCGCATTAGGCCAGCGTAGTGGACAAAAGCCTATACCCTTCACATTCTGAATAGAGGCCCGTTCCCAGCAGTGGGACAGTAATGGGCTGATTATGCTATGTACTCTGAAGTTATAAAAAAAGTGGGCCCATGTTTCACACTGTTATTCATGTTCAACCTTAAGGTTTCAAACATGAAAGTTTTACATGCGTGGCGCGCCGCTATGCTGCAAGTTTTGATGAGCGAGAATACATAACAACACACAATAATAACATACACTATAGTGAGGCACTATAATAATTATGTTTAACTAAATGTTAAGTTAAGCAAATATGATATCCTAAAGCAAATTCAGTTAGATAATTATCAAGCGATTGATAATAATGAAGATTGAAGCAGATGTTAATTAAAGCCTGATTATCGCTCAGTGGTAGATAATATCGTAACATTGCACCTAAAGCAATTATTATTGATAGCTGTTTTGACACGCATTGTACTCATGACCAGAAGATTGCTTCTACAAATCAATTAAATGTCATCTTCACAATACCTATTATTAAATCAGCCAGTAATAGATACACTTCCTAAAGAGCTTTCACGAGTGACGATGTCTGGCGCACTAACCCCGCAACCAATCTTTCTGACTGGCTAATCTTTTTATCACGGCATCAGCTAAGAATAGCAGATGCCGCTATATAACGCTATTTTTAGTATACATAAAAACCTAGACACCCCAACAAGATTTTCATCAGAACTGCCTGAATATAATAATATGTTTTCACAGATCCCTACCGTGATCTGATATAGCATGATTTACCATATCTTGCCACTGTGTGGTTTCATGGTAATCTGGGCTTTCAGCTCTTTTGACGTCATTAGGTATTTTCCAAGTCATTGTAAAACTCAGTATACCTCGTTTAGATACTCTGCCTTACCCTGATGTTTCCTAAAATATGATAATGTGTAAACGTAACGCAGATAGAAGATAAAGGTTCTTAGAAGTTCCCAAGAAAATCGCATTTTAAAAACATTTTGATTAGAGTATACTTTTTTATCGGCCTCATTATTCAGGTAAGTAGCAGTGCAGAATTGCTTCCCAATCGTTATTAGCCGAGATTAGCCTTGTAACAGCTGCCCGCGGAAGTATCGAAGGAATTATTGTGATTATTGAAACGGAATACAGTCCTTGAGTAACAAAACCGTTCTTTTATTAAAGCCAGGCTTTGCTGGCGAAGCAATTAAGCTCAAAGCAAGAAGAAATAAGCCTTCAATAATGCTGATTCCACCTCTCGATTTTACAATTCGAATAATTTATCCGATATCGATTTGATGCCCACTCAATTGGATGTGGCGACTCTTAAGGACTCGCCTGATTTGATCGTAACTTGTTTTGACATTTCCCTACCTTAATTAATTTCGAATCTTATTTCAATAACACAAATACGTTTTACGAAATTATAAATTTTCTTCTTGTTGCTTTTAAACTTTACAGATTCCTGAGAAAGTTTTAATAACTTTCGTGTTTTATTTAACACCTCGAGCTTCGTGAAAAGGTTTTGATAAACATTTTAATATTTTGGTGGCGGTCTTAAAGGGTATTTATTTCTTTAAGTTTATTAATGGAGATGAGATTAGGGATAAATTGAAAATGGCCTTCTCTCGCGCTTTTTAAGCGATGACAGCAAAGCATTTAAGCCCAGAGATATTGGACAATATAATACGATCGTTAATTCGAGCTTCGAGTGTCCCAATACGTTTTGTGAAACATTTTCTACTGGCTTTAAATGTGGGATAAATAACGGTTTAAGTTTGGGTTGAATTGAAATTGTAGGTTATGTGAATCCATATAAAGGAACGTGTGTACTTAGGCGGATTCATGATGATCCCGTACCTAGCGTCGCTGGATTCTAGCACTAGTATGGCATAAGACATACTCTCTTTTCAAACCTAGCGCTGGATCTTGGACGCTGGACTGAATTGAAACGTTTTTACATCTGGGACTGAAAGCGGTTACAGAACGAAGTTACGGTACCTTTAAAATATAAGGATACCGTTTTCCTATACGGTTTTTCGGTAGCGAAAAACATCGAGTGACGAGTGAATTATACTAACGAAACATTGACGCTAACTGAGCCCCATAGCGAAGAACAGGATGGCGCGGTGATTTATCAAAGAAAACCCTTATTTATAAAGGTGTAGGCACCGATACCGAAATATACCGTTTCGCATTTTAGGACTCTACTTTTCGGTATCAAAATGTATTTAAGTATTCGGGTAGAATTTAGAAATAATTATGACGTTATACCGTATTTTAAAATTATCTTTAATTCGGGTTATTCGGTCCCTGGTTTACGTTAGCCCAATACTTATCTAGCGCTGGCGCAGTGACCAGTGTAAAGCCGCCTTAACATTTCCAAAGCTACTAAGTATTATCACTCAATTTCAAACATCAAAAAACGTCGTTATGTTTATAACATTAAATTTCAACCACAAAACTGATAACTGAAAACATTGTACACCTCATAATTCAGTTAAAACAAATTATTTAAACAAATTGGTTAACCATGTCATTGGCCGCGAACAATTAGGCTAATGAGCCGTGAAATACATTCACAAGTCTACGCTTCCGTTTACACGTGGTTTACATGGCATACATTTGTGTATAACGCATATCGTGTCTGTCACGGTCAAAGATGTAGAAAAACTTGTAAGTTCTAGAAGTGTGTGACGGTGGTAGTGGTGGCGACTAGCGGGGTGCGCCCATTAAAAGGGCCGGCACGCTGCACTTCGTCCTCTTGGCTGGAGACCCTACAGGTCTCGCCAATAACTGCCCGGTTACGTAGACAGGTTCCTCAAGGACCATCTACAGTAGACCAAAGAAAAAAAAAACTTCTTCCTCTCTCGCGCCTCAGCAGCCGCCCAGTTAAGTTACTGACTATCTACACTGAAGACCCTGGACTCCTCGTATCGCTTAGAACCACGCTTTGTAGTCTAATTTTGTTATAATTATTAAAATATACAGCATGTGAGAGTAAACACCGTTATCACTCAAACCATGGGTAGTTTCCTTAAACATAAAAATATAGGACCGAGTAAAAAATTAATAAAAAAATATACGCGCGAGAAATGAGCGGCGCGGCGGCGCTACGACGCGGGGTACACACACTCGCTAACGAGACAGCTGACTGACTGGGGTAGCAAACTGTGCGGGGCCGTGCATCGGGCCACGCGGCGAGTTTCCCGCGCCCCCTCGCGTACCTTGTTGCCCCCGCGCATAGGGTGAAATGGTTTTGAGGAAAAATTAAAATTTTATAAAAAAAAAGTTTGTTATTTTTCATTGATTTTACGTTCTATAAATGAAATCAAACCACTGGTTTCGAGGATAGCGGTGTTTACCCTTACAGCCTGTATATTGTATGGTTAAAAGTGTTTTCATTATTATTCAGTAAGTACACTCCTGCTAAACTGCTTCTTGCTAGATTCTGATTTCATGTGCACATGCTCGTTAAGGGTTGACTCCTCAATCCACCCTTAACCCGCTAAGCGTGACAAGCGAACGTGTATGACAACTGTGACAGACTGCGGCCTCATTCATCTAACGAAAGAAATTCAGTTGCAGTGTAGTTGCAGTTAAGTTTCGATCCAAACAACGCTTTTCGTATTCTCTTAATAAGCGATCGCTGTTAAATACGCTTGCGTGAACTTAGCTGCACCTTTACTGTAACTTGATCGGTGCGTCATGAAATTACGTAGCCTATTGTTTGTGTCGCACACGGGACAAACAGACAGACAGACAGACAGTAACATTCAAGGGATAGAGCTGACAGTAACACGCTGCGAGCTCCCATTTGCCTGTCATGCGTAGGCTTAAGCGTAAGCTACTGATATTACGTTTTAACTATTGTTTATGATGAGTCTAATGCGATCGGAATACTAACAATTAGTAACAAAACTTCTGGTGCAACGGAGATCGTTCTTTAATGCTGCGACTGATTTGGGAATTATTGTATTGAACAATGGCCTTCGCAGTGATCGATAGATTTTATAGTTTGTAAAATAATTCGTGTAGTTACACGTATAATAATATGAACCTATAGATAAACCCGGCACGGGATAAAGACCGTTAAAAATAAAAAATAAACCTTTTTTTTTATTTGACGGCAGTGTTAGTGTTCGTGGGCACGCCGCAATAGCGGCGGTAAGACCCGTGATGGAGGAGTGGCTGGAGAGGCGGCATGGCGCCTTCAGCTTCCGGTTGACGCAGATGCTCTCGGGACATGATGTGTCGAATAGGCCGGGAGCAGACGCCCGGTTGTCACCACTGCGTCGACAGTCCGGAGGACACGGCGCTGCACACGCTGGTCGCGGCAGTCGGCGGTGACCTCTCGCTTCCGGCCGTGGTTCTGTTCATGGTCGGGAGCGAGAGTGCGTGGGAAGCCGTCGCCTCCTTTTGCGAGACCTGCTGGTGGACCGAGGCCTGCCGGGGTCGCGGTGCATGCAGCTGCAAATAACATAACAATGCAAATGGCATAACCCTTCGCCTTCCCCGGACGAATGGTATCCATGAGGCCACCTAGGAGGACACCTAGTAAGGTATCAATAAAAAAATTGCAAATAAAAAGTGATTGAACATGTCGATGTCACGCATAAATGAATGAACGCACTACGACACAGCTGGCGGGCATGACTAGCGTGATTTCACTCAGCGCAGTAAGTTTGGGGCGCTAAATGACTCCGAAAAAGAAAAAGATGTTTCTTTATTGATTTTTTTTGTTGCGTCTCTTTTAATTCCATGCAGGGTCAATTTATGTCACCAGTGAGTAATTCACGCGCTTTGAACGAATACTCGAATTCGGATACACCTTGTATAAACTAAGATAATAACTACGCTTCGTAGTAACTCCGTTACAAGTCGTTTCTTCAAAAGTATGCAAATTGGACAAAAAGACACAATATTTAACATATTTGGTTATGTAGGCACGCAAAAATGGTTAGTGTTCTACGTTTATTTTGCCCTTCATGGTTGAGTTTCATCCTCATCGATCCTTTGAAAAAGAAAATTACAAAAACCGGCCAAGTGCGAGTCGGACTCGCGCATGAAGGGTTCCGTACCATCACTTCATAGTATAAAACAAAGTCGCTTCCGTCTGTCTGTCCCTATGTATGCTTACATTTTTAAAACTACGCAACGGATTTTGATGCGGTTTTTTTAGTAGATAGAGTGATTCAAGAGGAAGGTTTATATGTATGATACATGCATATTATAGTAGAGAAAAACGTGGAATACGCGATAAACGACATCCAGGCGGGCGAAGCCGCTGGCGACCTCTAGTTATCTATAAAAACGGCAAAAGAAATCACGTTTGTTGTATGGGAGCCCCTTTAAAGTCTCAAGTACCTACTGTAATTATAGACACAATAGATAAACAATGGCACTGACGAACCGGGTCGTCGGTCGGGCCGCTAGCGGTTAAATATTTATTTTATTCTGTTTAGTCTTTGTTGTTATAGCGGCAACAGAAATAAATCGTCTGTGAAAATTTCAACTATCACGGTTCATGAGATACAACCTGGTGACAGACGGACAGCGGAGTCTTAGTAATAGGGTCCCGTTTTACCCTTTGGGTATGGAACCCTAAAAAAGAAACGCATATTGCTGTCACGGTTTGTATTCCATATTCCTATTCCAATAAATAACAGATAGGTACAGTGTTTGTTTTCTGGATGAAAAAATAGCTCCCATTTGCTCACACAGGTTAACGTCACAAAAATATTCCCGAGAAGAGAAATACAGAGGTACTGCAGTACACCTAGATTTGTAATCACATATTAAGATAAGGTGCCTGTCTGTTCGCACAATTTCTAGTCCTGGAACTAAGAATTGTGCATAATTACTATTACCCAAGTATAAACCTATTCCAATACACGCTGAGGGAATTTTATAGAGCGGCAATGGAATTAATGGAAAGATATTATATTAAGTGTCTTTTATTAAACTTAATTCAATAATTAGAGGATGTGCTTTTTATATATCTGGATTCTGGAGTCTCAGATAAGTAAATTGGGAAACTGTAATGCTAACCAAAGGCATGCATGTGTAATAAATAAAAGTCATAAATTAATTAATTAGTAACCAAGAATTTTTACACAGATAATGCCAATTTACACTTTTCCCGTCCACAAAGTTCCGCAATCGTGCTTGCGTGAGTCCGGTTTTGACTTATGAGGAGGCTTTGCCCCCAATTTTTTACTAAAATATTGACAAAAAAGCCTATTCCAGTAGATTTATAGTGAATTGTACGGCTCTGCATTACGTTTTGTATGGTTTCGCATTCGATGCAGCTGGGCGTCGCTGCACTTAGTCGCAGGCGGGGCGGGGCGCGCGAACATTACTCATAATTGCCCGCTTTTGACTTTGCAACGGTATTTAACACGGAATAATTGAAATCTTTTTGTAGAACGACGGATTGTCTCTCTGGTTTTACGTAAAGCAGGTGACAAAGGCTGCTTGCGAGCTGACTTTCTACAATTATCTAGGGATTATTATTCAGAAAGGTATATTATGAGTCTCGTACGGCAGATATGTGAATCTAGAATCTGAAAGAGGCATCTAGGCTAAACTAGATGCAGTTGGCGTAGAACCATTGGGAGAGATGATCGTCCAGTAGTCAGCTGCGAAAATTAATTTCACTGATAAGATTAGGCTTAGCCAACCACTGATACCGCTACTCGCCAAACTCCAGTTCTTCGGGCATACAGTAAGAGGTCCAGACTACTTGGAAAAGTTGGTAATAACCGGCCGGATTGATGGAAAGGGGAATACTCGACGCATGCCTATGCGATGGCCAGACGCGGTCAAAGAAGTGATCGGGGCGAAACTACAGGCAGCTATTCATCGTGCTCGAGATCGAGCAGCTTGAAGTGAAGTGGTGGCGCAGGCAACCCACGATAGTCACATTCCTCAGTCATGAGGATATGACAATGATGATGGACCACTGATAATGCTTTTTCACAATGGTTCTTGTACAATATGAATAAGTTTAGAAACGAACATTATACAAAACTTAAATTCTCACTATTCCAACAAACAAATCGATCCAAATGCGAAATAAACATTAATCCGTACGGTTTATACATGTTGATATTGTAAATACTCGACAAACCGAAATGGGAGATTATACTCATCACTATGAACAACTTTTACTACTAAAAAATCTGCTGTTCCCTACACTTTGCCGAGTTATGCGAATATAAATATAGGGAACATTTGGGTTTTTTTTCGCGATTTCCGGTTTGGTCCCGTAAAAGTTGTTCATATTGATGAGTACAATCTTCCATTTCGGTTTGTCGAGTGTTTACAATTTCAACCTGTATATCTGCAATATTATAAATTTATCCGTACGTTATAACTATAATATCTTCTTCTACATAATAAAACTTTAACACTGACTGACAGACAACGCACCGCTTAAACCGGTGGGTCTAGCTAGAAGCATGCAATTTTGCACGTAGGTACTAAGAAAGGATTTTACAAATTCATCCCCTAAAGAGCAATGGATGAAAGTCTGTATGAAAGTTCGTCATTTTTGAATTATGGGACATCCCATCGGGCACACGGCTAGTTATACATATATTAAAGAGCTAATGTATGTTTCATTGTTTAAATGTAGGTACTTAAAAATTAAGCTTAGTTAATGAGTAAGCAGGTACTTACATAGTATAATGTGTGTAATATTAAGTATTATAGGTATATAATAGGTATACCCAGCAACGAATTTTGTACGCAAAATAAAATTTTATCGCCGTCCTCGAAACGCTTGCGAACCTGTTTTAATAGCGGTGATGAGAACAACATTATATTAAAAATATTTATACGATGGCATATCATTCTGATAACAAGGTTTTTATTTAATATTCAGCAATTTTCATCTGCTCATATTGGATTTAATATTCTTGGGACGAATAATGATTTGATAAAAATATTAATAAATTCGTAGCAACCGTACGAGAAAGGTCGAGAATAGAGCTCAGTGATGTGCAATGGAGAGTCATATTTCTAGCAGTGGACTGAAGCTGATGTTGTTCTGCATAGCCTTTTCCTAAATATGTTGGGGTCAACTTTCAGTCAAACCAGATGCGGCTGAGTATCAGGGGAGTAAAGGGGAGTGCATTCTTCTGTGGAATGCACTCTCCTTGGAAATCAGGATGGCAACCAGTCGCTATTCCTTTAAATTAAAGTGCGTGAACATCTTCACAAGGAATTGGCAGAATCATCACAGCGCTGATTTATCTGTTTATATATATTGTATAATATATTATTTATATATATATATTTATGCGTGAGTATATATACATATATTATGTACGTAAATATCTTATATGTATGTAGGTAATATTATTGGAAAAATGTTTCAGTTATCTTTGTGTTTATTTTAAATAGCGTATCACATCACGTAGCTCTTTTTGTGCACCTACCATGTTTTCTCTGCATCACCCTAAGGTTGACTGGTAGAAAATGCCTATGGCATTAAGTCCGCCTATGTACAAATTAGTAATTGCGAAAGGATAAAAATAAATAAATATCAGTATTTTACACGGAGCGCCTGCTATCAGACCTCCGTAACCCAGTTACTGGGCAATGTCGATATCCTAAGGTTAGACCGGTTGTCAAACTTTCGGGCGGGGTTTTCAACATTCGTATGACACCCGGGACAGAGGGTTTAACGTGCTCTCCGAGGCACAGAGGGGTCTCGATGTGTAACTAGTGGTCACCCATCGAAAACGAACATAATCTTGCAAATCATATGATCTGCGTAATCTCTCGTTAATTAGCCACGGGCCTCTCTTCATTACAAATCTTCGCTTAAGGAGTGGAAGATTTGGTAGGCCACAAGATTGTCTGGAGATCGCCACATTGTGATAGCACCAGGCGGTACTTGTTATTTTCTTATTATGTTTTGTACAATTATAAAAGCACGTAAAGCCGTTGGTCCCGGCTGTCATTTGTAGATCTTTGACAGTCGTTACTGTTGGTCAGAAGCCCGAAAGTTTGACAACCAGTCTTACCAAGAGTATCGTATTACCCAGTTACTGGGTTGTGGAGGTCTGATAGGCAGTCGCTCTATGTAAAATACTGATATTCAGCTGCATCCGGTTCGACTGGAAGCCGACCCCAACATAGTTGGGAAAAGGCTAAGCAGATGATGTTTTGTACAATTATATTTGTATTTTCAGGTGTTAAATAAAGATGTTATATTATTAATATTAGTTTACGGGCAGATATTAAAAAGAAAGTTATTTAATTTCATATAATAAATGCAAACAGTTTCTTTGTGAAAATCTGTAAGGCTTAATTTTCTTATTAAGGTAAAACTCTCTTTCTAAGGTAAAACAGTCTTAAATCTTATTTCGTAGTTCATCTTATCACAAACTAAGAATTAAATTTACATTGTAATCAGTGAATCCAACTTGAAATTGCAAAACGCAGTCATAAAGTTATTTCAAGGTTTAAAACTGGCGTAGTGCTCTGAATCAACCAATTTGCGTGGCAGCTCTCTGACTTTGTGAATAACTAAAATTAGTCATACGTCGGTGACTAATGTGGCTTCTTTACACATGAAATGAGTCCCTAAATGTATGAGAAAGTGGGACCTTAATTGTACAACCTATATCTATAAAAATGAATCGCCGAAACGTATGTACGCACATAACTTCCGAACGAATGCACCAAATTGGATAATTCTTTTTTTTGTGTGTTCGTTATTGTCAGGACAATGTTTGTATAAAAGAAAATATTCAAAAAAATAGTCACATAGGCCTCCCCAAGGAGGGAGGGGGGGGGCTTGCCGTCATTACCACGCTTAGCAGGCGGGTTGGCAATTGCAGTATGCTTGTTAAAGTACTCAGAGAACGCCGCTGCCCATCCTCTAGAGAATCCCTTAGTCGCCTTTTACGACACCCACAGGAAGAGTAGGTAGTGCTATTCTTTAAGTCCGGGACTATACAAGATTTGTTGTTTAATTAATTATATTATTATTTAGCCGTGGTCATCCCACTGCAGGGCAAAGGCCTCCCTACCCTCCTTCCACTCCTCTCGATTTAATGATTTCTGCGGCCAATCCTTCGAATAAGTGTCTAACTCGTCCCGCCATCTCCTTCTGGGCCTGCCGCGACGTCGTCTAACGTTATGTGGGGTCCACTCAGTGATGAGTTTTGCCCACAGCTCGTCCGACATGCGGCAGATGTGACCAGCCCAGTTCCATTTTAAGTTTGCGGCTTTCTGACCAACGTCGGCGATCTGAGTTTTGGAGCGCAGTACACTATTCCTTATACGGTCTGATAACCGGAATCCTAAGATACTGCGCTCCATGGCTCGCTGGCAAACCCCGAGTGCGGACTTCTGATGTTTTGTCAAAGACCAAGTCTGAGCACCGTAGGTGAGGATAGGCAGAATACACACGTCCATGAGCTTTCTCTTAAGGGTGAGAGGGAGGTTACCCTTCATAAGATCTTTCATGGACCAATAGCTCTTCCAGGCGTTTTCTGTGCGTCTTTCGAATTAATTATAGATTAAGTATAATTAGTACAATCATACCAAGCTTCACGCTTGTATGTATTACCCGTTTCAAGATAGCGCAGAAACAAAAAACGTTGTAAAATGCTTTCTTTTCGAGGTTCTTGTTTTGAGACTTCCTTTGGATTTAGACTTTTTATTATTTGTAATATTTGCCGACTAACCTTGTATAATAACGGTATTTCTCTGGAATTTGTTTACAGTAAAGGTTACCGTCATCGGTCCAGCTGCTAATAAAACGTACTGCGACCATCTGTCAAACGTGGAGATTATGGCAATGAACGCTAACTTTATCCGCCATTTAGTAGTCCAAATTGGATCAGTATTTAAGTACCTAACCTATTCTAGCGATTGAACGCTTGAGCTGGCTTTTCAAATTCATGTGCGGATCAAAATTAGATTATCACTAGCGTTAACGGTGAAGAAAAACATCTTGAGAAAACCTAGGTACATGTCTAAGAGGGCTCCAAAAAGTTCTCAATGTTGTGTATATGTTACGGCTAATAGCCGAAGTGTGGCTACACCTAGTTTTAGCCGGGTACAACTAGGTGCAGCCGGCCACATGCGGTTAAACTTAGATGTATCCCACTTATCCTCGGGTAGAACTAGGTTTACCCTTCATCATAGCGGGTAGAACTAGGTGCAGCCGCACACCGGTGGTTAAGGGGAACCCCGACTACTACGGTTACTTTAAACCCTGCAGACAGAAATAGGAGCCCCGCTCTGCGGGGCTCCGTCGACTTAAGCTACACTTAGTTCTAACCAACTGCTACTGGTTGCACCTAGTTGTACCCGGATAAACCTAGGTGTAACCGCCATTCGGCTTTTACCCGTAACATATACACAAGTTTAGTCGGAAAGGGGAAACTAATCCGCAGGATACTTACAGTATCACTAATGACTGTTTTAAAAAAAGTATAAAAATTTTATAATTTTTATTTCCATCCAAAACTATTATTATTTGAGTTTTTTTTCCAAAAAATATTCATGCTTTAGTTACGAACGAACGAATTTAATCCGCGACCCCAAATATGACCTAAAATGTATGTAATACACAGCTGATCATAGCTGGAGATAGATAGATTTTAGCGTACCTATCGTTTATGAAATCTTGGAACAGCTATTTCTCTTAAACTATTGAGTTTTGGGAAAAGTGGTAGAACAAGAGGTATTCATTATTATGGGTACTTTAACACCCTTTCGAATTAATACCCCCTTTCCGGCTAACCATGTATAACACAATTTCTCTGGAATTTCTCTAGAATGAAAGGTACCGTTTTCGGTCCCAGCTGCTCGTAAAACATACTGCGACCACCAATCCATCTGTAAAGCTTGGAGATTATGGCAATTAACGTTAATTAAGCCGTCTTTAAGTAGCCCAATTGGAATCAGTTATGACCTGGCGGTTGAAAGCTAGCTTGTGACTTGTCGAATTCATGTGCGGATAATAGGGTATTTGACTGAAAAAATCTAATTAGTCCGCCAGTTAGATTATCAAAAAATATTTGACCCGTATTTTTTCTTTTGTTACGTAAACCAAAATTGACGAAGATACGACACTTTAAAAATTGGCAAAACGTCACAAGCAAGTACAATTTTTACTTGCTTCTGACGTCACAAGCCCCCACTCCCGAGTTTTGATGCGTTTTATCTTTCCAAATATTCATAGATTTAAGAAAATAAAAAATACGTGTCCATTATTTTTCAAAACTCTAACTGGCGGACTAATTAGATTTGCAATTTATTGATGCTGTCAACATGCCTATTATTACTTACGTTAACGGCGAAGGAAATCATCGTGAGGAAACCTGCACACCTGAGAGGGCTCTTTAAAGTTCTCGATTGTGTGTGCGTATCATCATCATCATCATCATTCAGCCGAAAGACGTCCACTGCTGGACATAGGCCTCTCCCAAATGTGGGGGGGATTGCCATAATCGCCACGCTTGGCAGGCGGGTTGGCGATCGCAGTATTATTGTTAAAGTACTCAGAGAACGCAGCTGCCCATCCTCTAGAGAATGTCTGCGTATACAGGCTGGTAATTTGAGATGAGGCATGAAGGGCAGTTACCTTAACCACTGTAGCTATAGGAAAACGTTCGTAAGAGTAAAAATAAGTTCGTAAGGGTATAAATTATTCCAAAGTTAAGGGTGGTCCCTTAACTTTGGAATAATTTATACCTGCATTCACAGATTTTGAAAAAGATGTACTACTGTCAACGAGAAAAAAGGTAGTTTTTACAAAATCTTTTTATGATGCCAATCGATCCTATTTCCCAAATGGACCTAAATACTCTTCTGGACCAACTGAGGTTGGAGTACTAGAAACTTCGGAAATCGCAAAAAAACATATTTGAGATGGGGTAGTACTAAGGGCAGCTACCTTAATCGTTGTGACTACAGTAGTGTTCATAAGAGACACTCCATAATTTTTGAAAATATTTTGGAACTGCATTCTTATTCTGGGAAGAAGCCCGTATCCAGCTGTGGGGTAATAATGAGCTGATTATGTAGCTACGTTAGAAGCTCAAACGTTCAACAATAGACGTGAATGGGCTGATAGAAAGAATAACGTCATTATTAATAGGATACTAGCTTTTGACCGCGGCTTCGCTCGCGTTATTAATACACTACTAAAGTTTCCATAATAATATAATTTAATCATGATTCGAATGACACGTGGTGCCATCTATGAACGTGATTGTTGTTTTCCTGGGGAACAGTACTTTTTTCGGGATGAAAGGAACCCTATGTCGGTTTCTGTACACCTGACAACGTATATGCAAAATTTCAGGATGATCAGTTCAGTGGTTTAGGCGTGAATAGGTAACAAACAAACAAACTTACTTTCGCATTTATAATATTATATAAATATAAGTTAGGAAAGTTAGGATGTAGCAATAATATTCCACTAAAACAAAATCGATATCTTTCCACCAATAAAAAGTTCTACATTGTATAGAGGCTAAAATACGTAATTTACCTGCGATAAAAGTTACGAGGGATATTACAGTGATCGATGAAAGTCATACCTATCGTGCAGTAAGTTAAGCTCTGGGTGTATCGATATTAGACATTCCTCGCAATGTCCATTGGTACAGGCAGACAGGAAGTTAATACAAAAGCTTTCTATCGTAATATTATAAATGCGAAAGTAACTCTGTCTGTCTGTGCCGCTTTCAGGCGTAAACCGCTGAACCGATTTTGACGAAACTTGGTACAGAGATATTGTGGAACCTAGAAAAGGACATAAGCTACTTTTATCCCGAAAAATACAGAATATGCAATAAACGACATTCACACGGACCTCTGGTAAACTAACTTTAAAGCAATAACGAACGTTAAGTTCTTTTCCTAAGTATAAGCAGTTAAAATAATAATTGCCCAACTAACAAACTACTATAAAATTTGTTCTCTAATATATTTTCTTTAACCTTTAATCAGTTTAACATTGAAACTTTAAACGGGCCATTTTAATATAATGAAAAAACTTTAACGAAAAATTTCGAATTCGAATTTATGTTGGCAATCTCGAAAGTTTTGGCGAAATACGATGTAAGTACACGTCGATATTCACAGTGTATTTTAAATCATAGACGAACAGCGTTATATTGGAGGCACACCTGGCGTACCCGTTCGATTTAATAACACGACTTCGTGTTCAATTCTCCTATGACATCATAAAATTTAATATTTTACACCTAGTATGTAGCATTGATGTTTGTTACGGAATTTATGTGTATTTAGAGAAAATAGCACGAAGTTGACCAGTACTTAGCAAAGGACTAGGAATGATCCTATTCTTTTTCTATTAAACAAAAGCTGACCAACTTAGCAAAGGGCTAGGAATCATCAAATTGTTTTTCTAAGAAACACTACAAGTTGATTGTTAACAATAAGCAGTGATACCTACTCCTAGCTAGCGTTTGAACGCTTGCCTTCCATGAAGACCGGCTTAAGTTCGATCCCGGCGCGCACTTATTATTTTTCAAATTTATATACCGATCACAATTTGATCATCACAGGATTTAAAACATCGTGAGGAAAGTGAGAGGGCTCCAAAAAAATCTCGATGGTGTGTGTAGATTGTGTAGTCCACCAACCCACACCAGCAAGCCTAAAGCCGGGACCGCAGCGCCAATTTTCTAACATGTTATTGTGTTTTTGCGAACAAAACTGTTAGGCCACGCCCCTATTCGGTTAGCAAACAATGTTATCCTGTTTGCAAACACGAAAACACGGCGCAGCGGAACCGGCATAACATGCACAGCGCGAAATAATGTTGCCGTCAAAATATCTCGTAAGCCATACATCATCTCGTCTCGGTACGAGATAATGCATCGACAAAAATATCTCGGGCTGCGCACGTCAGCCAAGCAAGACAGTGTAGTGGACTGAGGTCTAAACCCTCGTCATTCTTAGAAGAGCTCCGTGCCCAGCAGTGGGACATTAATGGGCAGATTATTGTCAGCCCTTAAACATCAACTATGGAACATGTACCTCCTCATAGGCAACAATAAACGACATTTCGTCAGTGAAGTTCTAACAGTGCGGAAGTCAAAAATTGCTACTTTACAAGAGACTGAAAAAACTACTTAAAACAAGCGTAACCTACGCAACGAACGCATTATTGTTTTTAATTACCATTACAAATTAACTCTTTGATGATTTAAACCTTTGAAAATCCTCTTTTTCATTTCAAGTGATATTGTGTTTTTCGCAGTGCTGTCTGTTTTTGTCACAAAATGACTTACGCACTGTTAGAACTTCAGTGACGTTTTGGCAATACTGTCATAATCACAATGCTTGGCAATTATTATTAGTGCGAACGTGCTCATTCCTTTGAGATACACACATTTTTAAATAAAATACAAGAATTCAATAAAATGGATAACATTCATCCACTAGGATTTCCTGTATCGTGAGAAACATTATATATTCAAATCACATGCACAAATATCCGGGAACTAAATCCCGGACTAAACATCTGTATAGTTTATTTTTCCGATTTCAAAATAGAAGTCGCCGTAAGCACGTAATGTGGACATTTGTTTGATTTTACAGAAACTCTTTAAAAGGTACTAGCTACTGCGGTTTCACTCGCATTCTATGAGAACTACCTAATGTACCCGGATAAAAAGTATAATTTATTTTGATCCAGATCATGGTCTAACTGTGAGCTAAATTCCATCTTAATCCGTTCTACCATTATGGCGTGATTTATTAATAAACACCCAAATTCACAAACATCAAAACTTTCTCGTTTATAATATTAAGCTTCCTTGTAGGATTAAATTAATAAATTATTCTAAAGCATGACGTCACCTTGGGCTGTTTCCCCGCGGTGACGTATGGCGGAGCGACAATGGTGCCGATTCTGTTATTGGACAAACTAAACTTAATTTAGGCTATTGCCATTTTTTCACTCTAATAAAATAAGAAAGAGACATACGTAAATAAGAGCTGTCAAATTTAGTTGAACTAAAAGTTCCATACAAAAGACGACATTTAAAACGTGTCGACTAAAAACACGGTGAAGTTCAAGGTGTAAACTAATTTGACATCTCTAACTTAGTTGTTGTCTATCACCGTCCTTTTCTCGCGCTATCTGTTAGTAAAGGATAGCAATTCTCTAATTTTAGTTTAGTTGGTGAACAAGAGAATCGGCACCAATAACCGTGTTCGTACTACAGTGCCATGACGTTCGTCAATTCGTCAGCCGTGGGCGCTGCGCTGTGCGACTCCATACAATAGGGTATTTGACTGAAAAAATCTAATTAGTCCATCAGTTAGATTATCAAAAAATATTTGACCCGTATTTTTTCTTTTGTTACGTAAACCAAAATTGACGAAGATACGACACTTTTAAAATTTCCAAAACGTCACAAGCAAGTACAATTTTTACTTGCTTCTAACGTCACAAGCCCCCACTCTCGAGTTTTGATGCGTTTTATCATTCCAAATATTCATAGATTTAACAAAAGAAAAAATACGTGTCCATTTTTGTTCAAAACTCTAACTGGCGGACTAATTAGATTTGCAATTTATTGATGCTGTCAACATGCCTATTCGATGCTAAAATCATTCTGACGCGTGTCGCTCCGATGTGCGTCATCATGGGCTTCAGAGTGGAAAGAGTAATTAATAATAGATAGTTATGTAAAAATAAATTATTCCTATTGAACGCAACTTGAGTTAATAAAGATGAATGCAGAAAAATCCTGTAATACCAATATTGCCTGCTATCCGTCACTATAGCTTTAGTCTGTAACGTCTGCTTAGGGTATTCGGGGAAAACAGTAGGTAATGTTATAAAGTATCATAATCAGTTTCTAATTTAGGCATAGCACACTACATTTTTATTCTGATCAAAATATTATCTTAACCATAATATTGTACTACCACAGTCTACCTATATCTTACTCCTTACAGTCGGTCAACGTAGAACATTGTCACAGAGCAATCGTGCGGGGGGTTGCGGGGTGAAGGGCGCGGAGGTTATGTTCCGAGTAGCCATACTGCTACTCGGGACATAAATTCCAGGGCTCGCACTTTTTGATTTCAAATTGGATTGATATCGTTCATAGAAATTATATTAATTTTTATTGATATGTATGTGTACCTATTACGAGAATTTTATTATAAAGTCTGTTTACTAATCCAAGATGGCGGCATACATACATTTTCAAATGATTGTTCGTGGGAAGTCATTTCCACGGTTTTCGGGGTCACTGATGCCGAAAATGACGTCAAAATCCAAATCCAAGATGGCGGCCATGAAAATTAGTAAATTAGTCGTCATGGATGTCAAATCCAAGGTTTTCTGGGGTGCGGATGCCGAAAATGAGGTCAAAATCGAAATCCAAGATGGCGGCTACAAAAATGTCAAATTCGTCGTCACGGAAGTCATTTCTATGGTTTTCGGGGGTACTGATGCCGAAATTGAGGTCAAAATCCATTTCCAAGATGGCGGCTATTAAAATTTCAATTTTACCATCATGGGTGTCATTTCCATGGTTTTCGGGGATGCTGATGCCGAAAATGAGGTCAAAATCCATTTCCAAGATGGCGGCTATTAAAATTTCAATTTAACCATCATGGGTGTCATTTCCATGGTTTTCGGGGATGCTGATGCCGAAAATAACTTCAAAATCCATTTCCAAGATGGCGGCTATTAAAATTTCAATTTAACCATCATGGGTGTCATTTCCGTGGTTTTCGGGGATGCTGATGCCGAAAATGAGGTCAAAATCCATTTCCAAGATGGCGGCTATTAAAATTTCAATTTAACCATCATGGGTGTCATTTCCATGGTTTTCGGGGATGCTGATGCCGAAAATGAGGTCAAAATCTATATGCAAGATGGCGGCCATAAAAAAAATCAAATTACCCGTCATGGGTGTCAAATCCATGATTTTCAGAGACGCTGATTACAAAAACCAGATCAATTCTCGAACACCAAGATAGATACCACGTTTTACCTGGCAAATCTCATTTAACTGGTAAATTTTTTTGACCGCCTTTTATTATCGAGGAATACTTAGGCTTTATTTCCGGCATCAGCACCCACGAAAACCATAGAAGTAATAACCATAAATAATAAGTAATTTTCTATGACTCCATCGTAGACTTGCGAATAATTTATGACTCTTACCTTACCTATCCCGCAAGCGTTAGCCACTGCGACTGTAACCGCGACAAAATTTGTAGTTTTAAATATTGTTAGAATATTCCAGGATAAGATGGCGAAACTGCTGCTACATACCTTTGCATTATTTTGTCAATCGTCAAAATTACGCATGCGTGGTTTTCTTTTTGCGTGTCACTGTTTCTATAAAACGTTAATTAATTTGGACGTTTGTTTGATAAAGTTTGTGTAATTTATTTTATGTGACAACCCTTTGACAAGTGTTACCAATTTTGACATTTCAGAGGACCTGTCAAATGTATGGGCGTTGACCCACTGTATGGAGTAAGTAGGTACACTGTGGTACTACTGTGTTTGCGGATAAAGCTATCAAGTCTGTCACTTGTATGCTTCGATACATAAAGGGGAAGTGAAGAAGCGGGGGTGAAATTAGATTGTTTTACTCCCTTTTAACGTTGAAAGCTGCAAGACGTGCAGGTATGGTTGACTTTGTGGCAAACTGAATGTCTTTGGCTTTCCTCTAATAATCCCAAACTCTCACCGAGAAAGCCGGAGACGTTATCTTTATCCTTTACTCTTAACATCAAATGCAAAGCAGAGCATCTAAATCTTGAGCTTTCTCGGCGAGAATCTGGAGAAACACATGGTCAAATCCGAGACGCCTCTCATCAAGTTTATCCGCCGCGTCACAGATGCGAGGTTAGCCCGGATTTACTCGCACAATATGCGGTCAAACAGCGGAACACCGCACTTCATGTGACTATTACGGAGATCTTGGTATCTGTCCGACAAACAATTTGTATTTAATTATAATAAATGTATTACGTAGGTAGTTTGCTCTGATATTCAAATACGAAATGTTATTCTTGAACGACTGCATTCGATATTCAGTTGTTTGCGATTGCGGGATTCAGAAATCAGTGAATCGTGATTTGAATAATATCGTAATATTGCAAGACAGTCTAACAAATTTATAAGTGTAGTTTAAACTGTTATTAGTTTCTTTGTAGAGTTTAAAACTCGTGACCAAATTACAACTGCGGACACGTAAAACCGATATAAAACTGAATAGTGGAATCGGAGACGTGTACCAAATAAAAAGTATGTACCACGAAGCTAAAACTTTCGGGTAAGTAAGTATAAATACTGAACGGATTTGGGTACAAGTCAAATAAAAGTTTCGTTGGTTTAGCTTGAAGGTTGCAAAGTTATGTACTTGCGGATCTAAAGGACGTTTCTCAAGTATTACATCATTAAGTAAATCACTTTGTACGGGGTTTTAAGGGACTATGAACATAATAAGGGTCTTATTATGTATTAAGAAAAGAAAACGTTAAGGTCCACCTGTTGGTAATTGGCTACTGTGGGCATTTGCTTCCAAAAGGATTCTTTAGAAGGAATCATTCAACAGCTCTCTTCTTCTGAGAATACCGACATTTTCCTTTAACAGTTTGGCTCTTTATAGATGGTTTTTATACGGAAGAACTTACTACTAAATACTCGTTATTTGAGGCTTCTGCGTAGATATTTTACATAAAAGGCTTTGAGGGAAGATTTCCTATTTCTTGTTTACAATAACTTTGAGTGAGTTATTGACCAGTGACTTCTCCGAACTGATAACTAACTAACAATATCGCATTTTCAATTTCATGAAAACAAATTATTCTAAAAGATAACATAAGTACCTAACACATGATAAACGTCTAAAATTTTGCAGTGAATAATGGCTGTACGAAAATCTAGTATGCTCTGCTGACTTGCGAAAGAATATAAATCATGTTTTTATCTGTTAGAAGTTGTAACAGCCAATATGGGAACCTGGACATTTTGCTGAATGTAGAATTTTTCGACCTGAGTGCGTTCTTTTTCTTACGACCGTTCTGAAATGTATGTTTTGTTCCCTCTCTCGTGTGGGTACAAGTTATACGAGAATAGTTCCTGCCGTTCTGAAAAGATTAGCCCGTCAATAACGTTGTTAGCGTGACTGACTGCACCCTGAGATAAAATCCCTTTTCCTTAAACGTTGATGCCTGCGGAAAGATCAAATTGCATGGAAATTACATTTGCTTACGCTCGAGCAACTGTCATTTCCTACAATTGCACGGTGCGCCAGCTGTGCCTACTTAAATATCGTCGTCACTCGTGAAAGCTGTTTTAATGCATCATGTTTGTTTTTTCTTTTATTTTACTAAGTATTTTGTATGTAAGTATTATGGCAATACACGACGGACTACCCCCTCTATCTTATTCATTGTCTTCCTGTTCATCCAAAGGTTGTCTGGTAGATATCGCTATCAGCGATAAGACCGCCATTGTACCCTTCAATATGATATTGTATAAGAGCTGTGTTACAATTTTAGTGTACAATAAAGTAAATTCTATTCTATTCTAAGTAGTATTCTTAACAACATGTAGGTACTTGCCAATAGATCTACGTAGATGAAGCCGGCGTTTTTTAACTATGTCTGAAAAGAAACGCCGACACAATCATGTTATCGGTAGCCGGTAGCACTGGGCAATGTTGACAAAGGAAGGTAGTCGTCGATATAGATCAACGCACTCGATGTTATAAAGGCGGTGGTCATTCGACGAAGCGGGAGCATTCTGTGTAGATCAGCTGAAGAAGTCTGACCTTTTAGGTATATCTGTATAGCTTGTCCTTATTTTATGATCTTGAAATAATTGTGTAAAGTATTATATTGTGATCTAGTTCATGTTACTAATACTAACCCAAATTCAAGTACTCTCAGTGGTGGAGAGTCTATGTGGGTTTTATTTACTATACAGGGTGTAAACGATTTCGTGTAATTCCTTAAAACTACATGATCTGCTACTGATGTAGATAGGCCGCGCACGGGAATTAGCTTGACTATTTTTTTTATGCCCTATGTGTGAGTGTTCGTATCTTAACCACCTCATAAGGATTCAGTAAAAAAATAAGTTTATTTTTTTGCACAGTTTTTTTTTTATTCGAGTGAAAATTTCGATGCCACGCATAAATGAATGAAAGCACGGCTACGCGGCTGGTGGACACAACTAACGCGATATCGCTCTTTGCACTCAGTTTATTCGGGGCTCTAAGATGAGTCAGGAATAGAAAGCCAAGATTTTGTTTAGAATTTTTTTTTTACTTGATTTTCCGAAATACCCGTTTAGGGTTAATCTGTGTCACCAGTAGATCACGCGGTTTGAAGAAATTACACGAATTCGTTAACACGCTGTATTTACTTTACTCGCAATCCTGACATACTGATATTAACCTATAACTGAAATGATAGAAATACCTCTAAACGATTATGTTGTTGTGTCTTTTACAATCACAAAAGGCGAGTCCTCTAAATTCCATATCATGGTACAGAATTATTTCAGAACTGTGCAGTGTAACCTCTGTACTGGCCTATTTACGTATGTGGTCTAGTGGTTCAAGTGTCGGACTGCTGACCACGAGGTCGTGGGTTCGATTCCCACACATCACAAATATTTATGTGATGAACATGAGTGTTTGTGTTGGTCTGGGTGTTTCTTATGTATTATAAGTATGTATTTACAAAAAAAAAAAGTATATAAGTATTATATCCATTGTCTAGTACCCATAGTACAAGCTCTGCTTAGTTTGGGACTAGATGGTGCTGTGTAAAAATGTCCCAAAAATATTTATTTATTATTTACATAGAAAAGACCGATAACAAATTCGACTAAAAACATTGTTGCCAACCGCAAACGAACCACAACCGTCAGTCAGTTTTTGTTTACGAAAACTGTTAAAATGATTGTTTTTTGGTGTCAAACAATTTGACAGCTTCTGAAATTGAAAACTAACTGAATGAACGCTTCGGCCTTGGCTCGGTTGCAATTTATCAAGATTTATTTTAGGAGAATTGGTCCCCAGTTTTGAGTTATTAATTCATCGAATAAACCTCACTTTACTGATAAGCCAATTCATTCTTTAATGTTTATTTTACTTAAATATCAAGATAAACTGTGTGGAATCACTATTTGATTTTCATAACTAAATCTACCTACGTACTCGTATATTTTATTTGATGGATTCAGTTCCTAGAATGAATTAATCAATCAAATCCGTATATCATAGTGCACTGCCGGAGATAGGCTTCTCACACATTCGCCGTAACATCGGACGTTCTGCAAACAGTTCGAACTTGCAATATGAATTGGTGCTGTATCTATACATATTAGAAAATACATTTCTGTGATGAATGTGTGTTCGGGTTTACCTTATTGATTGAGGGAGTTCAGATTCAATTGACTTTATACCGTTTCGTATTGCATAGAATCGCAATCGAATAGCAGCTCAGCCACGGCCATTTGACCGTTAAGTTTATCTTACTTCATACTAAGTATACGTAATATTGTAAACGTTAAAGTTTGGAAGTTTGTGAATTTCGATGTTTGTTAATCAATTACGCCTTAACGGCTGAACAGATTTGAATGAAATTTGGCACACAAGTAGACGTTGACCTGGACAAGGGCGTAGAATATGTATTTAGTCAAAAGTGTGGTGTGTAGCACGTACACACGTACATCGCGTAGGTTTTGGGATGTAAGATTAAATTGTAAAATAAGTATAATCATAGACAGTAAGCACAAATATAACACGTATAGCTTGGTATAAAAACTTAGTAATTAAGAATATTAAGAAGAGTTCTATCGTGCCAGTGACGGCACGCTAGACTGTACACAACCACACACTAACAGTCCTCCGGTGGATATCTGCCTGTCAGTTAATCGCATAAGACCACAGCCTTACAGGTCCCGTTAAGGTGTAAAACTGACGGCATACGCGAGCGACGAATGTGTGGTCGCTCAACGATGCGGCCGGACAGTACATGGCCTCAAAGACAAATCAAACACACACTGAGAGTTAACCGGCCGGCAGCCTGTCAAATGTCATCACGTGTCAGTCGAGCGCCTTGAGTTTTTACATTTTCAACTTTGCAAAAATTGTTCTACAGTTTTTCGACAAAATGGACAACAAACCTCAATTTGTGACTATTTTCATAGAATTATATAGGAGTTTTCCGTGTTCATGGAAAGTAAAGGACGATTGCTATGACAATAAGCGATTGAAAGTTGATGTTTACGACAAATTATTGTAATTTTATCAAATCGTTTTTACGTAATATCGCAATCACTTTCACTGACAACAATAAATGACAACAACTACTCGCTACAGTGCTGCGATATGAACTGCCGACTGTCACCTGCTAATGTGTGGACGCCCAAACCGATATCAGACCATTGGCGGCACGCGGCACTACGGTGTGGAACTGCCGGCTACCGCCTGCTAGTGTGTAGTCGCAGAGCCGGTATCCGGCCATTGCCGGCAGGCCATGATCGCTTTAGTGAGTGGGCTATATAGACTTAAGACGGCAGGCCGCCCGATAAGATCAAAGACTGCAGGCAGACTGTTAGTGAGTGGGGCCCTTAAGTCCGTGTATCATTTCACGTCCCGAATAGACATCACATTGTATGGCAACCCTGCCAGTGCTGCCTTATGGGCAGTGCTGATGGGCATAGGAAATAGTTTAAAAACGTGTTTTACTCGCTCAAGTCAAGAATGTTTGGAGTAAAATTCATTGACATGATAATTGGAGAAAGAGTACTTTTGACTGTTTTTTGCAGCCATAAGTAGTTTTGACCGGTTAACAGTTTTGCCTGTAACGTAATACAATTATACACACCCTTTGAGAAAAAGAATATAGACTAGGGTTTGTATAATTGTTCTACTTTTATATCTGTTAAAGCTAGATTAATGATGACCTACAAGTTCTTTCTCTTGCAAAACCTACTTTAGTTTTTACATTTTCTGCAATTATTATTAATGTTTATTACGCTTGTTTTTAAGAGTTTGTCTTTTGTAATAGGAGAATATTTATACGGGTTAGGTTCTAGAAACTAAACTAAGGCTATCTTTTAAGATCGACTATACTTGACGACACGCTAGGCGCAGCGGCTGAGCAATTGCCTTTCTGCGTTACGGGTTGCAGGTTCGGTTCTCGCATGAAACAAATATTTGTTAGCATACAGATAATTGTTGCGGGTCTGAGTGTTTGTGCATGTGAAATTTGTGTCTGTAAACGCACACACGATACAGGAGAAATGAAAAAAAAAGGAGGAAAAGAGCCTCCACGAGTGACGATACTTAAGTATGTCCGGCGCACCCTGGGCAGTTAGCCCCGCTACCAACCTTGCTGACTGGCTAATCTTTTCACCACAACATGAGCTATTTCCGTATAGCTCGTGCTGACACGACAAAAAAAAGGCGAAATGAAGGTTTTTTTTTGGACTGCTTGTTTATTGTCCCTTTGGACCGCTTCTACTCAACTGGGCAGTTATTGGCGAGATCTGAAGAGTCTCCAGCGAAAGAAATCCGAGTGTAGGGTAAATAAAGTACGTTAAAAATATCTATAAAGAACTTGACTCAAGTGAAAATTTATATTATTATCTTCGCTAACGCTGTGAGGGGAGGAAGCCATAAGAAAAGCATATGGCGTATAAAATATGTTTATCCTAATATTTAGGACGGGCATATATCACACGGGGAGAACTTGAACACTTTGTTACATAAATTATAGAAAATCCTATTTTTCCTTATACACGTAACAGCAGTTACAAAAGAATAAGAAAGTGAAAGTATATGCATGTTACAAAGGAGTGGATGTTATTAATGTGGAATGGGAAGCAATATTTTGTTTTTGATTTCAGATATCTTGACACATGGTCGGGTATGTAGCGTGAAGCCACACTGCTCCGTTGTTGCGTTGCGACGTCGCAGCTTTAGATTTGGACCAATGAGACGTCGCAGCGCTACATTTGGAATCTATAGATTGGTCCAAATCTAGCGCTGCGACACGTCGCAACGCAACGTAACGATTTTTATTTGTTTTTAATTGGGCTTTTGTAGATGGTCCTAGGGGACCGTTTCTACGTAACCGGGCAGTTATTGGTGAGACCTGAAGGGTCTCCAGCCAATGGGGGGGGGGGGAAGTAAAATACTTAACCTAAGCTAACTACTTATACTACACTGACATCATGACTACCTGCAACAACAGCACTAAGGGCGACCCCTAGTGGGGCTCGGACCTCGGCTTAGGGCGTAACAAACGATTAGAAGCTAATCATGAACATAAACAGGTGAGAAAATTTAAAAAAATATTACATAATATAACATGTCGCCTGTATTCATCGAAGGGGTGGACAGAGTTTAGTACACACCTTCACTTCGCCGTTATGTTTAAGTCTATTGCCATCAACCGGACTCAATCAAATCCAGACTCCAGGCTGCTACTGAGAAATTCCACACGGTAAAACCCAATATCACTTTGCTCGACCTGGGGATCGAACCCAGGGGCCTTATTCTCCTAAAATAAATTGTTGCCAAACGCAATCGAACCACAACCGCCAGTCAGTTTTTGTTTTCGAAAACTTTCAAAATGATTGATTTTGTTTTTTGTGTCAAACAATTCGACAGCTTTTGAAATTGAGAACTGTCTGAATGAACGGTTCGGCCTTGGTTCAGTTGTGATTTATCAAGATTTATTTTAGGAGAATTGGGCCCCAGGACCACACGCTCAGCAGTCGTGCATTCTACCTTTAGACCTACGAGACAGTCAAAAAACGTTTCTTTTGCAGAAAAAAAAACTTAATTTACACACGCAATTACTTCTACTAAACTGTGTAGCAGTTTAACATTGTACGTGTCATTAAAAATTCTTGGTTCTAAATATTTTCTAGTTATATGGCCAAAATACTTGTTGGCACTTTTAATATTTTACAACCTGTATGTATGTAGTACGTATGCTCAGCATAAGCCCTACTCTTAACACTCGTTTTTGAAAAGACTGATCAACGCAAAAAACTTATCAGCTATCAAATATTTTGTACTGCTGTAATTGATTGTTGGTACTTTTGTTGACTTATCAATCACCATCACATTCATTGACATGAAGTTCGACAAAATATTATATTGATTACCTATATCGAACGGTTACGAGGACATCCCCATTGGCATCTATTTATGGTGACTTATAAATAAAATAGTTATTTTGTTTCAAATCAGGTCACAAAAAGAAAAAGAAAATTAAAATAAATCAATGGAGACATTAATGGTACCTAAAATTAATTATTCCTGAAATATAATGTTTACCTTACACAAATGCAAATGTAAAGGTACATATTAAATAAAAATTTGCATTTTAATAAAAAGATCCGATCCCAGGTGTGGCGGACATTTATTAAAATGTAAGACATTGCAACTCCGCAAATCCGTTGTAAAATTAACAACAGATAGGAAATTGAAGCCATTTTCTTTGTTACCGCCATTTTGTTTTTTAACGGAGATAACCACGTACTTACGCCATTAAATTAACGATATGTAGATCTTAACCATGTATGGTTTTTTAAAATTAAATAACAGTTGTTTCTCATGGGATCCTCTGAAAGGTAAGAGTTAAAATGGGGATGTCCTGATGTGTAATGGTCTTCATGGTGATAGGCATTGTGTATCGGATTAAATTCAAATATAGAGCTTGTGTGCTATTTTACAATAGCAGTGCCAAACAGTTTACTGTATTCCGTCGTGTGTATGTGAGAGCTGGAAGGGTATAGGGGAATTCCTCTAAATCTCTGTTAGGTACTTGGATTCGTGTCCTCCATCTTAGACCCTGTCTGCGCTTAACATCAGGTTCGACAAGGTTCAAACGGGACAAGGTCGAAACAAAAAAAATATGTTACACTCTTTTTATATCTTAAAAAATATTCGTGTGAAAAATCTGTCGACGTCAGATCGGAGAACTTCAATGTCTAAAGCCAAAGTTCTTACCGCTTCTCCGAAAAGGTATAATAGGTTGGCCATGAGTGTCATTGTACATATGTAACACAATATATTGAAAGGCAAAAATCTGTAGAGTACTTCAATTAAAATTTAATTTATTTTTTATATCCTTCCCCGCATAAGGATTTCTCCAGTATCGTGGGTGCGTTTACAGACACAAATCATCACATGCACAAGCACTCAGAAACGGAACAACTATCTGTAGAGCATACAAATATTTGTTCCGTGAGGGAATCGAATCCACGACCCGTAGCGCAATAGCCAATCGCTCAGCCACTGCACCAAACGTGTCGAAACATTTTCCACGCATTGAGTTTCAATACGCAATAATCCACTTCTCGCAAAGCTTTTGAATTTTTCATATTTATATTTCCTCAATTTCCATGACATGAATTCATTTATTTTTATTTAAAAGCTAGGGTACCTATCCACGCATATAAATAAAGTTATGAAATGAAATTTATTATGAATTTTCCATATTTAAATTTCCTCAATTTCCATGACATGAATTCATTTATTTTTATTTAAAACCTACCCACCTATCCACGCAAATAAAAGTTTGAAATGAAATTTATTTGCTCCACGCGATCCACGCGCACTCTGTTTACCAATAATTCAGTTAGTTGACCAAACGTAGATTTTTTCTTCCTCTCCTTTAGTTCGTTTTGTCCGCAGTTATAACTCATAATTTTACCAGCAGTGCCATTTGTAGCGTGAATTTATATTCCATATTTTGTTGGCCTTGTTGCCTCCCAATTGCCTCTATTTCCATTTTCCAAACTTGGATAATACCAGGCGGTAACTATCGGTAATATCGTTAAGGGAATGCTGCGGTATCGATAATAATTATATTTGGAATTTGATATTACCTACTAGTCGACTATTCTGTAGATTACGATATTTATTTTAGATATTAGTGTCGCAAGAATCATGTTTGGTGGTAAATAAAATTTCGTTAAAATATAAATTTAGAGGCTATAAAACATTGCTGACCCAATATTTTCCTTCGAGTAAATTATTTATTTATTACGAACCTACCGTGTCCAGGTATACATTAGGGAATCTAATTTGACCACTCCCTTTCAACCTAACGGGCCTTTCATCCTAAAACATGAGAAAGCGGTTGAACATAGTATTAGGTTCATAATTGTTAAAACGAAACTGCCATTAACAGTCACGTGGCTTTTAGAAATTGTGGCGCACCTAGTGTAGTAATTTGAATAGGTAACTATTTACAGCGACATCAATGGCCTGGCAACCGCTGTTTGTGAGCCAAACAACAGTGTAATTGAGCCCATCGTATAATCAGTAATTATTATTGAAGTCAAAACAATCAACCTTTGCTGCTAAGACTTAAATCTATTGCGTCAAATAATCGAAACGAAATTAACCCCACACTTCACCGCCATTTAATTCCGAGCGTTTAAAAATGCCACTTAAAACAATTAAGCAAATCTACAAACGGGGTTGCCAACGAAATAAATCTTTGAAATATTGCGTTGGAAACTGCTCCGGTTGTATGGCAAGAGTCGGAAAAAAACACATTATGCAACGAAGCGAGCGCCACCTGGTGTCGCCGTTACGGGTTATTGCTTGAGAACCTACTTCTTGACGCATCGTAGTGCTCGCAAAAACTTTATATTGAGTTTTAATGGGCACTGATTATGGTAACGGGTTTGATCACTTTTGGCTATTTAGGGAGAATTAGTGTAGATTTATTAATAAGAGCACTAATATAGAGGTGTCCTAAAACTCAAAGTCAAGCCAGGAACAAAATGATAGGGCAGTTTATGACAGATCAGAAAAAATGATTTTAGGATTCCGTATCAAAATGGTAAAAAAGAAACCTTTATCGTGCGACTTCGTCCGTCCGCGTGTCTGTCACAGCTGCTTATTTCAGGAACTGCTATTGCTATCGACTTGAAGTTTGTAATAGTTTGAAATAATGCTTGTCTATCATAATTGCAAGTCAAATTTAAAAATTACTTTTATTTTCATTGCAATAGGGACCAAATTGGAGGGTTAAAATTTTAAAATGGGCTCACTACGTCAAATAAAAGGACTTCATTTGCACATCATACTTAAAATATATTTTTATTTTCATTTAATCTGCATAGTTTTTGACATATGATGAAAAATTACTGTAAAAATACATTTTTTTATGATCTTTCATAAACAGCCATCATTTGTTCTCCCGGCTTAACGCTGAATTTCGGGATATCCTGTGTACTTCTGCCCTCGTGTTCGCACAAGCTACACGAGGATAGCTTAATTATGCCTTATTCGTCAATTAGAGGTGCAATTTCTCTAGCCTCTATTTGATTGTTTGATTTTAGAGGAGGACCTTGAATAACTAGTACCGTAGTTGGAAATAGTGTTGGGCTGTTTACTGATTCGCCTGTCTTGATCTATCACAGTCTTGTATTTTAAGACTGTTTAAGTAATAGTTTCGTTAGTCCTTAAGCTGCAAAGTTAGTTCTTTACTCAAGCTTTGAATATTGTTCAATATATTTACCCAAAATTGTTGTAAGTTAAAACTTCAATTTTGTTTTCGTGCTTACCTAAATAATAGTCTTTTGAAATTACTTTCCAGGAATGGGTTTCGTAACTTATACATAGATAGACATTTGTTAATCAATAAAATTGCGCAATATACAGGGTGTTAACGAATTCGTGTAATTCCTTAAAACCACATGATCTATTATTGGTGTAGATTGGCCCCGCACGGGATTTAGCTAGATTAAAAATAAAAAAATAAAATTCTTTATTTTTTCATGCGGCTTTGTTACCGATCGTATCTAAATCACCTAATAAGGATTCAGCAAAAAAAGAAGTTTTTTTTTTTGCAAAAAAATAATTTTATTTGTGTGAACATTTCGATGCCACGCATAAATTAATGAAAGTACGGCGACACGGCTGGCAGGAACGACTAACGCGATATCGCTCTTTGCAGTCAGATAACTCAAGGTTCTAAAAAGACTCAGAAATTGAAAACCAACAATTTTTTTTCAATATTTTTTTTGTTTTATTTACGAAAATTCCCATTTAGGGTTAATCTGTGTCACCAGTAGATCACGCGGTTTGAAGGGATTACACGATTTCGTTAACACCCTGTATGAACCATTATAACGACCAAAAATTATATTTGCTTTTATTTTGCTTAAATTCAATAATTAATGGAAACAACCCTTGCACATAAAATATTAACTAACTTTAAATTTTAAAGTTTAAACAGAGTTGTAGTACCTAAAGCAAAAATAAAAAAGAACAAGATTACAGACAAAAAATGTGACAGGTGACCATGTCAATATTAATTAGTTTTTTAATAGACGTTTTATTTAATATTTAAAAGGAGAAGCCGACTGACTGACTGATTGATCTATCAACGCACAGCCTAAACCGCTGGGGTTAGAAAGTTGAAATTTTGACAGTAGGTTCCTTTTGTAACGTAGGCATCCACTAAGAAGGGATTTTTCGAAATTCAACCCCTAAAGGGAGTTAAATAGGGGATGAAAGTTTGTATGGAAAATCGTCACTTAACGGGTTCAAAATTTCACGCAAGCGAAGCTGCGGGCGAAAGCTAGTTTCATATATTAGCAATCAGTTGAGCAATAAGAATAAATCCGGAAATTCCGGTTCTTAATTATTTTTTAGCAAAATACCTACACGCTGTACTAAAGACGTGTAGCGGTGTAAATGAAGCTTTAAGGAGTCTACCCACTACAACGTATCATATTAGGACAGTAATAAGAACGTGTCAGGCACGGCAATAAACGCTCCGTTCACTACTAACTATGCCCACTGCAACGGATCAACCGCGAACTATGCGGGTATCAACCGCGGTCTATACGCGTACCATCCCCGATCAACGCCCGTTCTATTGGTTGTTGCATATTTTCTTTTATTGTATAAATTATTGTATTTACTAGTCGCGCGCAGAAGGTTTGCCGATGACTTTCACCGACCGCTACCCGCGCTCGTCTGAATCGTACCGACCATCGACGCGTGACGTCATGAGGCCATCGGCAAACCTTCTCCGCGCGACTTATACGAACACAATCTATTCGATTTTCGTCCTCCATTTTTTTTTTGCGCACGTTCTTTCTTTCAAAGGCTAGCAAATAATTAAATCTTGTATTAGACAGGGATTACAACGCGCATACGCGGTATAAACGCGGTGCATACCCGTCGCGTGTCAGATGCAGAACGTTCCGTCACCTTAAAAATATTCTTGCGATGAAATTTTGCCGGGCCGTACATGACACGCTACGCTACGGTGTCGGTCGGAGACGGACCGATCCAGTATGCATTGTCTCATGCTAATTCTTACAAAGTTTTTTTTTGCCTGTGCCGGCAAGTTTACGGTCCTAGTATGATACGGTTTAGTAGGTAGAGTCCTTTAAGGGAAGTTTAAAACACGTACCTACATAAATCACCTTGTACGTTGTAGATATGCGTAAGAATGAGTTATTAGGAAAGCATAAATTTTGTTTTATTATGCTGACATGGGTTTATTAAGCCGGATGATCTAAACAGTGTTCCGTCAAACCCACATCAAAATAATATACTATGTAAATACGAAATTGAATATGTACTAAAGTGTGTGTCTTGATGTAAGATTTAGTAATTCTACTTAAAATCGTCGGTGTCTTTTCATTTAGGATCCTATTTATAGTTTGCTTGATGACTCTATATCCAATTAAACTCGTGTCTTTTGATTAAATTAATGAGACAATTACTCGAGACTTTGCGCATGAAAAGAATTTCGGGGAAGTCCTTGATTCGGGGTACATAACATATGTTGACATTTATAGCGTTATTTCAACATCATAATAAATAAAAAAACCGGCCAAGTGCGAGTCGGAATCGCACACGAAGGGTTCCGTACCATTATCTATAAAAACGGCAAAAAATCACGTTTGTTGTATGGGAGCCCCCTTAATTTTTTTTTAAATTCTGTTTATTAGTATTTGTTGTTATAGCGGCAACAGAAAAACATCATTATGTGAAAATTTCAACTGTCAACTATCACGGTTCATGAGATACAGCCTGGTGACAGACGGACAGACGGATGGACAACGGAGTCTTAGTAATAAGGTCCCGTTTTACCCTTTGGGAAGAATCTTAAAAATGTACGTTCTAATAATTGTAGTCCTTCTCGTGTATTGTTACTTTCATTGAATAAATTCTACAGAAAATTTTCATTCAAAGACAAAAAGATTATTTCCCTTAGAAGACTCGCCTCCTTTCATTAGACACATCTTTCGCTACGTTATAATCGGATGAAGCACTTGCAATGTTTTTAAGTCTACTTCCTGCTAGTATATTAATAGATATATTATATACTAAGTACCTATCAATATAGAATTTAACCCTTTTTACGTCAGAGTGCTTTGTTGCTGGAATATTTCTTCCACCTTTTCCATTGTTAAACGCAGCAGTACAGTGCAGTTACATTGTAGTTCCAAAGCTGGACTATTTATTATAGTAGTGTATACCATAAATGATACTGTACAATTTATAGTTTAGATGCACTTTCATTTTATAATAATATTAATAAACTGAAAAGGTTGCAACTTTTTACGATGGAGGATTTATCTCCACATGGAAAATATTGGCGCTCGTCTCGTGCCATAAAAAGTGTTAATGCCCAGAAATGACACCAATAATTTAGCTTTCATCAAGCTATCGCCCGAGTCTAACCCTATAAGGCCTCTTCCTCGAATTTAGCGGGCAGCGGGGCGGCGGCGGCGGCGGCGCGGGAGCGGCAGGATCTTATGCGTAAAATCAAATGGACCGGTTCTCGAAAACAGCGGCGCGGCAGCGGCGCGGGGGCGGGCAACGAGCGGTGCACTCCAGTCAAGCGGTGACCGCCCGCGTTGCGCGTCTGCATTGTAGTATAGTGTTGTACATTTTTTTTGTGACGTATCAAAATGTCCTCGGACGTGCAAGAGCAAATTATTTCGGCAATCTTGAGAGGACACCCATATGGAACAGCAAAGATGCGAACCATAAAAATAGAAGAATAATTAACCAATTATGGGAAAAAATAAAAAACGAACTGAATATTGAAGGTAAATATAAAAATGATTTATTAAGTCAAATACAATATTTATTATGTTTTACAAATTAATTAGTAACTAATGCGATTATTTACAAAATATTCTTTGAATTTTTCACGTATATATTGTGCTTGATAAGACGTCCGGGCGCCTATAGTAGGGATCCACTTCTTCTTTTGCCCACAATAAATCGAGCGTTAGGAATAAATTTGAATCAAAAAGATGTTGTCGCCGTTTTTCAGACATTTCATTCGCGAATAAAAACAAATATCTCGACAACACAACCACGAACACAACACTACACCGCTATAGTGCCGCGCGATCTGCCCGCTGGTTTGGAGAACAGGTATGCGTTGCCCGCCCCGCTGCCGCGCCGCCGCCGCGCCGCCGCCGCCGCCGCCCCGCTGCCCGCAAAATTCGAGGCAGAGGCCTTAGTGATGTTGTTAGTGTAGTATAAATTAGCTTAGGTTAAATATTTCATTTTAAAATGTATGAAAGTGACGGGTCTGCGCCGTGCCTGCGCCTTATGCCGTTTCTGTGCAATTCAGGCCTAAGGCTGCTACGCTGCCACGGCACCGCTCGTTTTGCTAGCTCGTGCGATGAGTGGTCATATCTCTTACATAACCTTATCTTCCTTTTAGCGCTCTGTTTTTCATTTTGTTTTGCTAAGGAGTAAGAGACATTAAAATTATAGCGCAAACTATTACTTTTAAAGAAAACTTTTAAAGTTAGAAGCATCATCACTACATAGTATAAAACAAAGTCGCTTCCCGCTGTCTGTCTGTCCCTATGTATGCTTAGATCCTTAAAACTACGCAACGGATTTTGATGCGGTTTTTTTTAATAGATAGAGTGATTCAAGAGGAAGGTTTATATGTATAATGCATGCATATTATAGTAGAGAAAAACGCGAAATACGCGATAAACGACAACTACGCGGGCGAAGCCGCTGGCGAGCTCTAGTTAAAATTATAACGCAAACTATTATTTTTAAAGCTAAGCCTTTTTAAAGTGGGAGCGATTATTTTTAAAGTTCATTTATGTACCCATATTAAAACTTTCATTAAAATAGCTTACGATACCCAGATTTTCGAGATTATACGATAATCCACACAATTTATTTCAGCAGGGTAACTAAGTTGTGAGAGGACGTTAAATAACTAGCTGGAAATAACGACCATTTGTTTTGAAGCTAACTGAGCGCTTCGCTATCGTGGAATTAATTTTTGTTCATCGTTCATATTTTTGAAAAAGGGACATTCCACGGAAAACCTTATCAAGAACATAATTATCATCATCCCAAAGTTAAGATTGCAGACATTTAAAAATCCAATTATGATAATGTAATCCCAAACTATATCACTGTCTTCAAACAATGAGATAAGAATAAAAACAATCTGAAACTACTATAATGTTACAAACCTAGGATGGTTTTGATTTGTTAAAAACATGTTTTTCGAATATTCATCCAGTTGGGCCGATTCTACTAACAGAAACGTTGATAAATCGCAAACGAACAGAAGCCGAACCGTTCACAACAGTTTTCGTTTACAAAAACTGTCAAATTGTTTGTCAACAAAAACAAAACCAAAAGTTTTGACAGTTGTCGTAAACAAAAACTGACTGACGGCTTCGTTTCGTTTGCGATTTGGCAGCAATTTTGTTAATAGAATGGGCATCCTACTTGATCCAAATAGATTTGAACTGAGTAGGTACCTGTAGGTACCTATACAACACTATTTTTAGTAGGTATACACAAAAACCGAGACACCCCAACAAGATTTTAATCAGAATTACCGGAGTATGTATTTTTTTAATAAATCTCCAAGTTACACCTTAGTTTATGTTGCGTTAAGTTCCCCAGTAGCGTGTGCAATATGTGAGATGTACTATGCAGAGGTTGTCTCATAGACGGAAACTGATCGAGCGGACCGTCTCAAGCATCAAGGTGTATATTCCCGTCTACTGTTATGCATGGAAACCTATTGAAACCAAACTGAAAATGAGAATAAAAATGCAAGATTTAATGTGGTATAAAAATTATGCCAATCGATTGTCCTAGTGATTCTGATAACAAACTAGTGTCAGGTTTAGTGTACCTATACTAAAACTAAACTTGTATATGTTTATAAAAAAGTAAACAAAAAGCTTGTTTATAATAATGTAAAAGTTTAAAAATATTCGTATGAAAAATACGATCATGAAGTTTGTTATAACAAATTTTAGATTCTGGTATTTAAATTGAATTTGAAGTATGGTATACCAGTAGAACTGTAATTGAGAAATTTACATAAATACGCGTTGTGGCCCTAAAGATTAACATAAATAAGCTAGGTTTGAATCTACGAAATAGTACCTACGAATAATTATTAATCTGTAAATGTAATTTTAGATGATTATTTCCTAAAATCGGTATACAGGCTGTAAATGAATTCGTGTAATTCCTTAAAACCACATGATCTATTACTGATGTAGATTAACCCAGCACGGGATTTACCTTGATTAAAAATAAAAAATAAAATTTCTTGCGGTAGTTGTAAGTGATCGAATCTAAACCATTTAATACAGATTTAATAAAAATAGGGTGTATGAAAACAGCCTCCACGAGTGACGATACTTATGTATGTCCGGCGCATCCTGGGCAGTAAGCCCCGCTACCAACCTTGCTGACTGGCTAATCTTTTCACCACAGCATCAGCTATTTTCATATAGCTCGTGCTGACATGAGAGAAGAAGAATAAAAATATAGGGAAACTTGTTTTTTTTATTATTATGTCCCAGATCATTTCGATGCCACGCACAAATGAATGAAAGCACAGCGACACGGCTGGCGGGCATGACTAGCGCGATATCGCTCCGCGCAGTCAGACTAGGGGCACTAAAATGACTTAGAAACAGAACGCCATGTTATTTTATTGATTGATTCTGATAAATAACCCAATCAGTGTCAATCTGTGTCACCATTAGATAACCCGCTTTGAAGGAATTACACGAATTCGTTTTCACCTTGTAAACATATTTTTTGTTCAGCATATACTATGTCATCATCTGCCTAGCCTTTTCCCAACTATGTTGGGGTCGGCTTCCAGTCGAACCGGATGCAGCTGAATATCAGTATTTTACATGGAGCGACTGCCTATCAAACCTCCACAACCCAGTAACTGGGTAATACGATACTCTTGGTAAGACTGGTTGTCAGACTTTCTGGCTTCTGACCAACAGTAACGACTGTCAAAGATCTACAAATGACAGCCGGGACCAACGGCTTTACGTGCTTTCCGAGGCACGGAGGAAACTCGCTATGGTAAATGGTCACCCATCCACAGACCAACCTCGGCAACCGTGGCTTAACCCGGAAGATCGGTCTATGCGGCTGTAATTATTTAGCCACGAGCTCCTCTTCAGCAAATATTATGTATTGAATGCAATATAATGGACAAGCCGATCGAAATAATAATGTACAGTCTTCAATTCCTTTAGGTATTTCAAATAGCTCGAACATTAAAACTATTTGCATTGCTAGCTTTGCTTTACGTAGAAATATTCGTTTCATAGAACAAGACTCAAATATTCATATTCTAACAAAATGCAGTTAATTTGTGGTATGCATGGTCATATATCAAGTTATACATTTCCAGTTCAGCCGATCTCGCATTTTATAGGCGTTCCATACAATAAGAGGTCAGTTTACACTGGGAATTTATAGCTTGATATTTATAGCCGTGTCTTTGAACAGTTGGGAAAAAAAAACGATTTTTAATTTTTTTTAGACCTTTTCCTTTTCATTACCATCTATTTCTTTAGTTTTGCCGAGATCCTGATATCCACCATTCCTTGTCAAATGAGGTGAATAAGTGTTTATCTTTAAAAAAATATGATTGGAAAATATGAATTAAGTATACAGGGTGTAAACGAATTCATGTAATTCCTTCAAACCGCGTGATCTACTGGTGACACTGATTTACCCTGCATGGGTTTTTTTTTCAGAATAAAAAAAAAGTTTTCATAAAACGAAAAACAGTTTTCTGTTTTTGAGTAATTTTAGCGTCCTGAGTTAACTAGTTAACTGAGTGCGTGGAACGATATCACGCTAGTCGTGCCCGTCAGCTGTGTCGCCGTGCTTTCATTCAATTATGAATGGCATTGAAATTTTCTATTACAAAAAAAAAATGAGAAAAAAAAAGTTTTTTTTATTTTCATTCAATCTAAATCCCGTGCGGGGTTAATCTATACCATTAATAGATCATGTGGTTTGAAGGAATTACACGAATTAATTTTGTATTATTCATTGGGAGGGCTCGTGGCTAAAAATTAACAACCAAGCGGATTATATGATTTTCAAATTTAAGCTGCGCTTCGGTCTTCAGTCGCTTTCGGTCAGTCCGTAGATGGGTGAATATTCTTTGGACATCGAGGCCCCTCCGTGCCTAGGAGAGCACATTAAACCGTCGGTCCTGGGTGTCATACGAATACCTATGGCCGTCATAACGGTTAGTCAGAAACCCGAAAGTCTGACAACGTTAGCTTATCGGCATTGCCCAGTAACTGGGTTGCGGAGGTCTGACAGCAGTCGCTCCGTGTAAAATACTAGTATTCAGCCGCATCTGGGGTCCTACTCCTTAATTCCGTCAACGAAGTTAGTCACCCGTCCGAAAATAGCCCGAAACGTAGGAGTGAACAAAACTAGTGTCAAGTTAAATTTTTCGGAGGGGCAAAAACACATCGGTAGTAGGGACAACTGTCAAATCGTGTTGTCATTCATTCTTAGTTCGGGCCCCGGAATAATCGTATGTCCTTAGGTGATAGGGAGTAGGAAACGCTCGTAACTAAGGCCGAGAATACGGACTTCGTGCTTAGGGAGTGGACCCTCTGGTTAGACTGGAAGCTGATCCCAACATTACGAAAAGGCTAGGCAGAATACTTTGTATTCACTGACCGAAAATTTAAGGTAAGTAACTGATACTAATTAAAATCGTGTAGCCGACCCACCATTTGCGACCCTAAGATGCCTACACTCCACAGCCTATACAAGTTTTATGTAAGGTTTCTTCCATAGTACTTTAATTAAAAACATCGGCTTTTTATCGATGTAAAAGACAGCTGCTATCAGATCCGATTACACTAAATGAAAGAGTAGGTATCGTGCCATATTTATAAATGAAATTCAATGCAAATTCTACTAATGATTCCTTCGAAGTATATTAAGATATTTCCTCTTTAAATAGATCAAAGTTTCAATAGATTATGCCTGGTAGAGATCAACTACGATAATAATGGCACTGCAAGTAAAAATGTGTAAGAAAGAATGTTTATTCGCATCATTCGCAAATTAACAGTATGGTACCGTTTGGAGGTTTATATGAGGGTGATTATTCGAAAAACATTTGTAAAAATAAGAACTTTATTATCATCATCCCAAAGTTCTAAATGCAGATGTTTCAGATGTTGTAGAGGCGTGCTATGTTATCGTAGTTGATCTACAGGGTGTAAACAAATTCATGTAAGTAATTCCTTCAAACCGCGTGATCTACTAGTGACACAAATTGACCAAGCACTGGTTTTTCTCGGATTCAACAAAAAAAAAATTCTTAAAAATAACCTGATTTTTTGTTTCTGAATCATTTTAGCGCCTCAAGTTAACTGACTGCACGGAGCGGTATCGCGCTAATCGTGCCTGCTAGCTGTGTCTCCGTGCTTTCATTCATTTATGCGTGGCATGGAAATGTTCTACTAATTTTTTTTTTGCAAAATATGTTGTTGCTTATTTTTCATTGAAATCTTATGACATGGTTTAGATACGATGACTTAAACCTACCGCAAGAATTTTGTTTTTTTTTTTTATTTTTAATCAATCTAAATCCCGCGCGGAGTTAATCTATATCATTAATAGATCACGTGGTTTGAAGGAATTACATGAATTCGTTTACAGCCTCTACACAGTAGATCTTTCCAGAAACAAATCTGCTGAGTTCTGCGGGTATAGTAATTACCTCAGTGCACGATCACACGACGTTTTATTTCTATGTCATTGACATACTTAATATTTAAGATTCAAATTGAAATGATTCGCGGTCAAGGTGATTATTTAACGAACATGTTTGATCTATTGTTTTATTTAGAGCATTTTTTTATTATTTGCTTTAGTCGCTTTAGACTGTAGTCCGCACCTGATGGTAAGAGCAGACAGGGTCTAAGATCGAGCACACGAATCCAAGTAACAGAGATATAGAGGGATTCCCCTATACCTACTCCTCTGGCTCTTATAAACGGTGTCCCAAAAAATAGTGTCAAGCGGGAGTGCAGAGGCAGAGCACCCTTAGAGGTACCCGAGGTGTACCCTAATCACACCGATGTATGCTCCGCGATTTTTTTTATTTTTTTTCATGTTTAACTCGTGAAGGGCTCATTTTAATGTAGGTTTTTCTTGGAAAATGCACCGTCATGAAAGAAGCAAACGCCTATTTAACGACGTAGTAGCGTATTTTTACGGTTTTTAACCGAATGCCAGGAACCCTCCTAGACGGTTCACTTTTAGCGCAAACGTAATGCCGTGGACCCTCCTGAAAGGTCCACTAGCAATATGTATGGCAGCATGGCATATGAGCTCTATGAAAAGTGTGGTGGACTCGAATGTGTTAATTCAAACTCTGGACTTTATTGTCATTTTTGATCATAGTGACGTAGAAATGTATTTTTTTCTAAATTAGATGAACACAGCATGTAAGGGTAAATACCGTTGTCACTCAAACCATGGGTAGTTGACTTACACTCAGTTGCAAGAAAGGTCCATTAAATTTTAATGCTCTCATTAGAATGTTAATGCTCCATTAACCTCTTCTGTCCATTGCAAGAAGCTAGATTTAATGGAATGATTAACTATCCATTAAAATAAATTTTTGATGTGTCAAACTCCCCATGATTTCAATATATGATGATTAGTAAATGAAGAACGAACTACGACCTAATCAGTGTTCATGCAATGGCCATTAATTTAATGGAAACATTATTCTTAATGACGGATCAGTTAATGATCACCTAATGGTATCTTTCTTGCAACTCAGTGTTAAACATAAAAACACAGGACCGAGTAAAAAAAAAATTAAAAAATATACGCGCGAGAAATGAGCGGCGCGGCGTACACACACGCTAACGAGACAGCTGACTGACTGGGGTAGCAAACTGTGCGGGGCCGTGCGTCTGGCCCCGCGGCGAGTTCCCCGCACCCCTCCCGTAGTTTGTTGCCCCCGCGCATAGGGTGAAATGCTTTTGAAAAAAATGAAAATTTTATAAAAAAAAAGTTTGTTATTTTTTCATTGATTTTATGTTCTATATGAAACCAAACCACTGGTTTCAAGGATAACGGTGTTTACCCTTACAGCCTGTAGAGGATCTAATTAAAAGAAAAGAAACACTCAAGACTTCATGATGATTCATTCCCTGTGACACACACGGGAACACTTTAATGTTCAGGTGGTAGCTAGCCAGGCGGACCGTATAGATCGTACCACCAATTTTGTTGAATCTTACAACACGCGTTTATTCCTAGCTTTTTTTTTTGTGTTTTACTTTTATAGATGGTCCTAGGGTACCATTTCTGCGTAACCGGGTCTCCAGCCAATATGGGGAAGTAAAATACTTAACCTAAGCTAACTACTTGTACTACACTAACATCATGACTACCTGCAACAACAGCTCTAAGGGCGACCCCTAGTGGGACTCGGACCTCGGCTTAAGGCGTTGCTGGCGGGGACTTAGGGGGGGGGGGGGGAGACAGCTTGATGAGGGCTGAATTATCGGTGTGAATCTATTCCCAGCGTGCGGTGACGAAGTTTTATATTGTAGCCCGGGTTAAACGGGAAAAGTTTTATAACACTGGACTACCCCACCAAATTCAATTTTTCAAAACATTGGTTTGCTCGTATACCGCGTAACAAAGGTTAAACACAACGATGTGAAGTATTTGTACGGAAAACCTACACATATTGGCAGGTGAAAACCCTTTTTACCTGAAAAGTGCCAACCTGCCGAAACAAGCTGATCATTATTCATAATTTGTTTTCCCTGTCAATACCAAGTAACCAATAATATGTTTTTTTAGCTATTTCACGTTATTTATTTAAGCAATACAATGAATAAATGAAATAGTACAATAAAACTACTTACAATATATAAACAAAGAAAAAATATACTCTAAACTAAAACTGAAAGACATTATGTTATTAATGCATTTATCATCATCTGCCTAGCCTTTTCCCAACTATGTTGGGGTCGGCTTCCAGTCGAACCGGATGCAGCTGAATATCAGTATTTTACATGGAGCGACTGCCTATCAGACCTCCACAACCCAGTAACTGGGTAATACGATACTCTTGGTAAGACTGTTTGTCAGACTTTCTGGCTTCTGACCAACAGTAACGACTGTCAAAGATCTACAAATGACAGCCGGGACCAACGGCTTTACGTGCTTTCCGAGGCACGGAGGAAACTCGCTATAGTAAATGGTCACCCATCCACAGACCAACCTCGGCAAGCGTGGCTTAACCCGGAAGATCGGTCTATGCGGCTGTAATTATTTAGCCACGAGCTCTTCGTATTAATGCATTTATATCATAATTAAATTTCTATGTAGATAGCTTAGTTTTATGAAAGATGGTCCGAAAAATATCCTTGTAAAGTAATCCTATTAGAAAGAAAAAAAGAAAGCAAAAAGCATTTGTTTTTAGGTCTAAGCAGACAACGCAGACTTAAGTACAATTTCTTAAAACGAATGTTAACTATATTTACTTAACTTAAATCTAAACATAAAATAACCTGGTAACCCAAACACCCAAAAACTATTAAATAAAACAATGATCCATTTAAAGTCTATGTTGTACTCTTTGTGCACAGGTTACCTAGGTATCTTATCTAAATATCTACTAAAAATCAACTAAATGTGTACCAAAATCATTCTGTCAGAGATCTCTATCAGCGATAGCGATAATGCTTCTTCGCAATAACACCATAAAACCACTGTCTTCCAATAAATACATTTATATCCTTGATAAGACCCCCCATTATGCGTTTTAAGCAATTCATATTACGATACGTACATAATGTCCTGTTTATTATTTTTTAATGGTATACAATAAAGCATATTCAATATAAATTATTGTACTGTATTGTATTAGGATATCATTCGGGCCAGTTTTCATTTTAGCGTTTCTTCAGTCATGTTAGACGACGGGCCTTAAGCCCGGACTCCACCAAAGCGGAGATGTGCGGAGATGTCGATATCAACCAATAGGATTGCGTTATTTTCAAATCTCTCCACTTAGCTTCAACTCAAAACGAATTCCTATTGGTTGTTTACGAGACATCTCTGCACATCTCCGCTTTGGTGGAATCTGGGCCTTAGACGAGATCTAAACCCACCTCTCGTCTAAGGCCCGTCGTCTAACATTGTCATTATGTTTGAATTATCCGCTTTACGCCCCGCTTCAAGCTTCGTGGTAAGTTCCGCGTCTATAAACGCGGTCTACGGAATGCTACTAAATGTCTGTATTTTACACGTTGTGAACGAATGTTGTATAATGCTCAGTCGCATCTAGGTTACCCCGAAAGCCGACCCTGACATACTTGGTAAAAGACTTAGGATGACAATGAGTCTTCTTGTTGTATAATTTTGTTCTATTCATAATATTAAACTTTCGGGGTGCCCTACGTAAGCGCCAAACGCGATGAAATGCGACACTACGCGATGAAAAGTCTCGCTGAAGACGGCTTGCTAGAGTCCGACATGGCTCTAAATTTACGTGGATGGCGGCGCTGCTTGTGCAGAAAGATGTCAAAACCTTGTTAAATCCAGTAAATCTGATGTTAGTTCACTATTTTGCCATGTCCATTTAGATACATGTCATGACAGACTGTATAAAGACTGCCAGCGGGAAATACTGTTGTTTTGACCGCGTTCGTCACGTTCACAGCATCTCATCGCGTCGCGTTTGTCGCTTACGGGGTGTCCTGCGTAAGCGACAAACGCGATGAGACGCGATGCTGCAAACGCGAAGAACGCGATCAAAACAATGACATTCTCTGCTGGCCGCCTATGTAGCAAGCAGTCTGCGGCGAGACGCGACGTTACGTGTATTTTCATCGCGTCGTGTCGCCTGGCGTCGCATCGCGTTTGTCGCTCACGCAGGACACCCCGTTAGCCATCAAATCAGACCAAAAGGAATTTATTACATTATAAGCCCATCAAATAATGATTTTCATTAACTGTTTTAATTAATGTTTAATAATTTATAATTTAGTATTGTACCTATCTCAGTGGAATGTTGAATTAAATAAAAGAGAATCTGACTTGAATAATTTAAATTCTGCTGCCCTACAATAATTCGAATTACGCGTAGATGAAACCTGTTTAAAGCCTTCATAATTAATTTAATTTCTGCTTTATTACCAGCTGGGTCCCGTAGGTGGGTGGCCGATAATTGTATTAATCTGATTTCGTCCTTTCTCCGAGTTCTTAATAATGGATTTAGTAAACTTGCTTTACAAGGAATAATTTTCGTAACTCTTGGATTCATGTTTTTTTTTTTTTTTTGTTTGACTGGCATTTGGTATTCGGGGATCGATTGAAACGCTAATTGCGAGTGATTGTGGTGAACAATTTGACATTTTAGGGAGATGGCACTTTCACGACCGAGGTCATCTTTTTTTAAGCATTTGCGTCACAGTACGAGCTTCTCTTATAGCGTAACATTTTGGGGACTGAAAATTAATTAATTGTTTAGCACAAAAGAGAAAACATTACGTGATAATGAATCGACAATGTAAAATCCATCTTGAATCTTGATCCAAACTTGACTATGCAGGTTAGTTTTACGGTATCTACTAACTTAGACCAAAGAATAGAAGCAGCTGAAGTTGTGAGATGTACTTAGGCTTTACTTCAACTCTGCGTGGCGCAAACCGTAAGTGTAGCTAAGCCAAATCCTCGATGTAAAACTTGTATTTTGGATTTAATTTATCCGTGACAAGGATTCCTAGAGCATTTATTTGAAGCGTCTATTAAAGTTTATAATGTATCAATTTGTTGTTCCAGACTAATCTTTGAAATAATTTCAATCAAATGTTTGTGTAAACATAATTTGAAATAATAAAGTTTCTGAACAAACTGAACTAAGAATCTCTGTTATGTAAATGTTTAACAGTTAAAACTTACTTAGATTCATAACAAAATTTAAGCTTCAGTGATCTGCTTAAACCAGATTAATATTGACGCTTTCGGTTTCACCTTTCAAGCGTAGATTCAGATTTAACAAAAATAGGGCTGCCGACAGAGGAACTCAATTAACGATATCGATGATTCGGATTCGCATCGAATTTTGCGAAAAAATAAATACGAATTGACAGCTAATAAAACTCCTAATAGTGTTGGGAACGACTCACGTTGCGTTGTGACGCAACCCGACTCAATCCGACACGATTGGCCTGACACTGACGTAGATATCGACTCAATAGAAGGCGCCTAAGGGAAAATAATTTTTGAGATTTATATTTGACATCCATACAATGAAACACAATTTGTGCGAAAATAATAATTCGCTATTGACATTTGAGCTTCGACCATCATTTTCGGATCTTGAAATTAATTTGAAATTTAGGGATGGTATCCCTGTGTAGAGGTACAATTCGTTCCCCGCGGAATTCGCGTGTGCCGGGTCATAAATTGGCCGCCTTTGTAAAGCGGAATTGGTTTTTCTAGTACAATATACGTATATCCATCGACAATAAGAGAATATCGTTCGAGGAAACAAATAGGTACACCTACATTGAAATACCGCACATGTAGATTGGATGACGCGACACTGACATATTTTAACAACTTTTCGAATAAAGAACATTGTTTATCTGTGGACTTTTTAAATTATTCTCTGGAAAAGGGTTTTAAAACAAATTTTTTTTCAACAGGTAGCGTTCGCAATACGTTCGATCATATTACGCTAAAAGCACTTCAAAACACAACTGCACGTTAGTGTCTGCGCGTCGTTAATGCTATTGGAACAAAAGTAAACGTTAGGAATCGAAGCGTTAATGTGGGCGCAATGGGCGCCTTGCTCGTCGGATTACTCGTTGGCTACATGCATCAGCACGTCCCGACTGTAATGCTGTCGAATATCGTTCTGAAACGTAACGGCAGTGGCGCGCTTGGAATATCCAAGCATCGTGGTACTGCCCGCGTGGCTGAATGCGATGCGATCTTTGCCATTCAATCGGAATAGTGTGCGTTTGAAATAATGGAGCCCCGAAAAAGGGTGATATTTGTCCTTTCTTATTGGGTATCTAACGGTCTTGCAGAAAGAATTATGAAATTGGTTGGCCAGATATTTTATTATTAACCTTTCTGTTTATATGACGAAAAGTGTACTTTGTAATATGTGATTAAGAATTATGTTCTAAGATACTGCTACAATAGATGGAGGAATGTGACATGATACGGGAGATCGTAAAATCGTTTTGAACAGCGGTTTATAGGAGATACACGCGATTATTGCGTACCACATTCGTAATTTCAATAGCTTTCATTCTGTCAATACAACAATATTCAATATGTGGTACATAGTTGTGAAGATGTCAGTTTGTTAATATATACGTTGCTATGGAAATTGTTGATCTGTCAAAATCAAAGCTATAGCGATTACTAGTGTTTTGTGCAATTAGGATGCTGGTTTCTCATACCTACCATTAGAGCAAGAAAAATGGTTGTAAATACGGCACAAACTATATTTCCAACTATATTTAACAGTGTAACTAACAGGAACAACTGCCATACATACCACTAAATGTACAATTCTTGAACTCAAACCGAAAACGGAACCAATTGTAACTATTTCAATTAAAGCAGTCGAAATCAAAGTCTGCACTTGAATGCACCGCATAAACTCTGTGATTTCACGAACGTTTGGCACATTTGCATCTAGCGGGAGACGTACGACGTACGTACCTTTGACGTCTCTCTGATACAGTCTATCTGGTAATGTTCCAGTCGCAGACGAGATTAACGACGTGCGGATGAATGCAGCCGCCCGAAATATCGCCATTTTTGTTCTGTTGGACGTGAGATGTAATAGGGTGGCTGTAATTATGTTACAGCTGTTAGTCGTTTGGTGGGGAATATAATAGTTTAATAATGGGGAGTACAATAGTTTAATTCATGATTTATTGTATGTTATGTAGCCATGGAGGATGGATTGATGTACGGATAACGTTTTTGCGGTACTTTACGTTTGTTTGAGTAAAGTCATTCTGAAAGGCAGATTAATTTAATCTGTGGTCCAATCTTACGTCAAGAAACGTGATTAGTTGACCAAAATGCTAACAACCAATCACTTCACTTGATAATTATGATATTTGACAGCAAATTAGTTAATGTTTACGTTGATCAGTCTCTCAAATTAGGGATAAGTACTTGTTCAAGAAAATTACATTAAAACGATGCTAATTATGTTACGGTTAATAAAATGTGACGTTATCACATTTTGCTTGGAACTTAAGGACGCATTTGCAGAAAGCGTAGGTAAAAATTAAAATTACGATATGCAGACGACGACCTGAATACATATTATCGCGTTCATCTTCTTGTTCGATCAATTTCAAACAATTTTCAATATTTTTGTGGGAGGAAGCTACGGAAAATTAATATTAAGTATTCAATTATAAATTGACTAATTTGAAAATGTTTTTCCACTTTTTTTAGACAAAAAGGAGCAGTGTATCTATATACGCTCATTTGCGACAAGAACGTCTTAAGTATGAAATCGTTTTTTTCAGAAAACGACTTCGATATATTTGAATGAAGGCGTTTTTTGAATAATCCGGTTTTCGGACTTAAGACGTTCTTATCCCAAATGAACGTAGTTTACCATAACTTATAGTACTTATAGTTATAGTGTACTTATAGTTCTTCTGCAACGTAGTTTTGGTGGCATGAACCTTGATAGTCTTCGTGGGGATGTCGACAGCATTGATTGGGGTCCATTGTTGGCTTCGGAGTCGATAGACGACCAAGTCAACATTTTTACTTTGAGCCTTGTCCGATTATATGACGTTCATGCTCCGATTCGCAAAATAAAAGTGAAACATCTTCCGGCACCCTGGTTAACTAATGACATAAAAGACATTATGTCAAAAAAAGCAGCGGCAAAAAGCAGGTACAAATGTCGTCCGTCTGCTTTTAATTTGGAGAAATATGTTTCTATACGGAATCACTGCAATAAGGTGTGTAGGAATGCACAACGCCGACATATCCATAGCTCTGTCGAAAACGGAGATCCGGCTAAAGTCTGGAAATTTCTAAGAACATTGGGGGTTGGGAAATCTCGTCAAGATTCTATCTCCAAAGATTTAAACATTGATTTACTCAACCAACACTTCTCTTCTTCGTCCAACTGTGATAGGACTACAAAAGCAAATACTTTACAATATCTTTCATGTCTTCCAACCCCTAACCATTCAGCATTTGACTTTAATCAATTCACTGCTTGTGATGTTAAGAAGAGTATTTTAGCCATCACTTCCAACGCTGTTGGTAGCGACTGTATCAGCCGTAATATGATCCTTCCTATCCTAGATAATGTTCTTCCAGTCATCTGTCACATCCTCAATTCCTCTATTTCCAGGGGCTGTTTTCCAACTACTTGGAAAGAAGCCCAGATTATTCCCCTGCCGAAAAAGTCAAATCCTTCATCATTTTCTGAATATCGTCCCATTTCCATTTTGCCATTCCTGTCTAAGGTGCTCGAACGATTGACGTATCAGCAACTTAGCTCCTTTCTCTGTAAGAACAATCTCCTCAATCCCTTACAATCCGGCTTCCGTCCTGGTCACAGTATCGTTACAGCCTTGATCAATATTACGGATGATATTAGGTCAGCCATGCAGGATGGGAATCTAACGATCCTCTCGCTCCTTGATTTCAGTAACGCCTTTAACACCGTAGATTTTGACATCCTGCTTGGAATACTGCGCTCTCTTAACATATCTCCAACAGCGATTGATTGGTTTCATAGTTACCTGTTTGGCCGCCGACAGCGTATTCGCATAGAAGAAAGTTTTTCTTCCTGGTGCAATACATCTGCTGGCGTGCCACAGGGCGGCGTTTTATCTCCTTTACTTTTCGCCGTATTTATCAATACTATCTCTAACCGACTTCTTTCATCCTACCATCTTTATGCAGATGATCTCCAAATCTATTCCATAGCTGTACCAGATAAGTTGTCGGAAGCGGTTAACACTATTAATCATGATCTGGACCTAATACACGAATGGAGCAATGCTTATGGACTGAAGGTTAATCCTTCAAAGACCCAGGTCATTGTGGTCGGCAGTCCCAGGATGATTTCAAGAGTCGACTGGATTCAACTTCCACCGGTTCTTTTCGATGGCACTACGGTCCCCGTTAGTGACAAAGTTAAGAACCTGGGGATATTTATTGATAAGACCTTATCCTGGGAACCACAAATAAAGGAAGTCAGTCGAAAGATGTTCGCTTCTGCAGGGTCTCTGAGGAGATTACGCAACTTCCTGCCAGTTAGCACCAAAACTGCGCTTGCACAATCCCTTCTTCTTCCTATCCTTGACTATGCCGACACCAGCTATCTTGATCTCTCCGAGGGCCAACTTGATAAGCTTGAGCGTCTTCAAAATTTCTGTATACGATTTATATTTGGGCTACACAAATATGATCATGTGTCTGAGTTTCGTACTGAGCTCAAGTGGCTTCCAATACGCTATCGCCGGAATTCACATATTCTTCACCTTCTATACAATATCTTGTACAATCCTTCTACTCCCTCCTACCTTAAAGAACGTTTCGAGTTCCTCCATGACACACATTCGAGATCATTAAGGTCATCAGAGAATCTGACGTTAAAAATGCCAGCACATTCTACCAACTTCTTTGGTAAGTCCTTCACAGTCCAGGCTGCTCGGCTTTGGAATGCTTTGCCAGTTACAGCTAGACGAGCACAATCCTTGGCAACTTTCAAAAGACTCGTCAAGGATCACTACCTATCGATATAGTTATCTGTTTGCATCTTTATATATATTTTTACATTGCCTGTTTATATTATTTATTACTGTTTAAGTATACATATATATATGCTTCATATAAAATATGTTTATTGTCTATATAGTATTTATTTATTTGTGTTTTTAGGTTTATTTAAAGTATTTAATGTCTCTTTAGTTATTGTTACACTGAGAACTACCCCTCACTTTTATTTTTCTTGCAAATCATGTCCATCCAAAGGTTGTCTGGAAGAAATTGCCTAGTGCGATAAGACCGCCCATTGTACATTTCTATTTCATAATAATGTTTCTTGTTTATTTTGTGTACAATAAAGAGTATTGTATTGTATTGTATAGCTGTATATCACGGACTGATTGAAAAATACACCGAAAGTCAGCAAAATTGCAGTGTTGTAAATGTTATACGTCCTTGGTATACGTGTCAAGTCAGAATAGCCAGCTTTTCAAATAGCTACAATACAAATTTCAGGACACGTTGCTTCATGATGTTCACGTTCTATAATATCAATTGTATTTGCTCATCCATTAACACACTGACAAGGCCGTGCGAAGCAGAGCTTGAAATTGTCTATTGTCAAAGTCAATACCGGTATATCGCCTACTAATAATATTTCTGCCAATAAACTGCGCGTTGCAATCGATTCGGTTAGCTATTGATAACAATGAAATTAGACTACACAGGGTGTAAAATCTGAATGAATTCGTGTAATTCCTTCAAACCGTGTGGTCTACTGGTGACACAGATTAACCCTAAATGGGTATTTATGAAAATCGAAAAATAAAAAAAATCAATAAAAAAACTTGGTTTTCTAATTCTGAGTAATTTTAGAGCCCCGAGTTAATTGACTGCAAAGAGCAATATCGCATTAGTCATGCCCGCAAGCCGCGTCGCCGTGCTTTCATTCATTTATGCGTGGTATCGAAATGTTCACTCAAATAAAATATTTTTTTTGCAAACGATTTTTTTCTTATTTTTTTACTTAATCCTTTTTAGGTGGTTTAGATACGATCACTTAACTATACCGTATGTAGAAAAGGTTTTTTTTAGTTTTTTTTTTATTGGGCTAATTCCAGAGCGGGGCCAATCTACACCAGTAGTAGATAATGTGGTTTTAAGGAATTACACGAATTCGTTTACATCCTGTATATGATAAAAATTGATTGTTATCATGATGAAGTCTGACGACCTACGTGATTTAGGTTGAGGATATGATGATAACCTTCGATTATATCTTTGCACTGATAAGGAAGACTGATGCACTGTATGCGATTTGAAGGACTTGTGGCTAAACTGTTATAAAGCAGTTTTCAGGGATGTCAGAAAGCCGAATTGTTAAAATGTTTCTCTACCTTCGTATTTCTCAGTTGTGGAAGTCAGACGATAGACATAGCGTGTAAAATGTTGATGTTCGACCACATCTGCTAGCCTAATTGGCGGAGCGCGAGATATTTTTGTCGTTGAATTATGTCGTGCCGAAACGAGATAATGTGTGGCTTATCTCGTCTTGGCACGAAATAAATGCATCGACAAAATTATCTCGCGCTGCGTTTGTTAGCTTACGTTAAGATTAATTTTCTAAATGACTACTTTCACCAAAGAGAATGTATTATAAAAACTCAGATTCGGATCTAATCGCGTAGAAACTTAAAAAGCACTAAATAAATACCTTTTTAACCGTCTTCAAAAAAGAGGAGGTTCTCAATTCGGATGTGTATAGGTTTTTTATTTTTTTTATGTGTTTTCGGGCATAACTCCGTCATTTATATAGACGGATTTGCAAAATATTTTTTTTAGTTTGGAAGAGTATTCCCTCGAGGTGGTCTCATTTAAATTTGGTAAAGATCTGATGAAGACCCTCGGAGATTGACAATGGAACTCTTCAATGGAAAACAGCATATTACCCGGGATTGCTGTAATTGCATGTTTGTGTATTGTTTATGCCACTTAAAATCGAAAAATAAAATAACTTTAAAAAAAAGTGAAAACCGACCTCAAAAAAACTAAAAAGAGTAAAATAATTACTATTAAACTAACAGTTTCAGAAGTCGGTGCCTTCAATTTGGTTTAGTGTAAAATTACACCGACTTCTGAAACTGTTAGTTTTATAATATGGTAATTATTTTACTCTTTTTAGTTTTTTTGAAGTCGGTTTTTTGTCAGACTGAGTCTACCCGTGAGGGCCACCGGCCGGTGTAATTCGGCCGAAACGTCGTAGACCCGAATCTGTAATTTTTTGTGTATCAAATAGCGAAAGTTCAAAAAGAGAATGTAGGCTAGAAAATGAGAAGAGGACATATCTACATAAGGCACTGCAAAAACTGTACAAAAAATTGTCTAACACATGACAAGAAGTTATTTGTAACGCGTCATGAGGTTGTCCGCTGAGTAACAAATGGATGTCATCGGCTTACACTTTGCCGCATCGCATCGTAACGTATCGTCCTGTCACGTTCGCTGTCATAGATAACGAAATTTAGTGCGTCTACACTGAATAAAGGGCGATGCACACAACAGCAGCTTATAGTGAAACAACTAGGTACATAAGTGATCAATGACTTGATGGTAAAAGGGGAAAATATTTTGTTCTTCTTTTCTCGTGTCGGCAAGAGCGTCGAGAATAGCTCATGCTGTGGTGAAAAGATGAGCCAGATAGTAAGGTTATGATTTGTTAAAACTTCATCTTTTCTATGCAATATCCACGGCTGAATCTTATACAAGTTTATTTTTAGTGTACACTAAACCTGAAACTAGTTTGTTCAGAATCACTAGGAGAATCGATTGGCATGGTTTTTATACTACCACGTTAAATCTTGCATTTTTTCATAAATTTCAGTTTTGTTTTAATAGGTTTCTATGCATAACAGTGGATGGGAATATACACCTTGAGGCTTGAGACGGTCCGCTAGGTCAGTTTACGTGTATTAGACAACGCCTGCACAGCACATCGCACACATTTCTCACTCTACTGGGGAACTTAACGCAACATAAACTGAGGTGTACCTTGGAGATTTAGTAAAAAAAATACATATTCCGGTAATTCTGATTAAAATCTTGTTGGGGTGTCTTGGTTTTTGTATACACTAAAAATAGTGTTGTATAATAGACCGTTTCAAGAATAAAACATGAAGTGTATGGCATAAAATATTTACCAATTACATTGCAAATGGATTTGCGATCGTGGTTGTTGTTAAGGCGTTTATATTAATATGAGGTGGGCATTGCAAGAGCCTTAACGATCAGTTTTGCCAAACATCCCGCTTTTGGCGGCATGCCTCGTTTTGTAAGCCTTTTAGGATGCGTACAACCAGCACCCTGAGTGGGACGCGGAAAATCCCGCCATTTAATCTAAGTAGGTAATAAGGGCATGGCAATTTAAAAAGAATCTGTCAACGAAGGAAGGAATGCACCAGACGAGCGAACGGCGGATGGGCGACTGTGCGACGCGCCGTTTCTACAATCTGACATGGATCTAAATGAACGTGGTGAAATAGAGAACAAACATGAAATGTACTGGATTTGACAGGTTTTTGACAACTTTCTTCACAAGCAGCGCCGCCATCCACGTTAATTTAGATCCATGTTGGATTGTACGTCCGGATTTTTCCATCCCAATTCCGCTTTTTTTTTCATTTAAGTCAGTCATACTGGGAGTATTTGAAAAAACGGATTTTGCAACACTATCCACGAGTGGAAACTGTACGTCCAGCGCTCCGTGGGCAGTCTGCATGACCTATTCTCAGAAAGCTTGCGTCGACATGTAAGAAGCAGACAAGCGCATTTATGGAACCTTTCATGAAAATTTTATCAATCACAACGGAACCGAAGCCGAACTGTTCATTCAAACAGTTTTCGTTTACAAAAAACTATCAAATTGTTTGACAATAAAAACAAAACCGAATATTTTGAAAACTGACTGACAGTTGTGGTTTGGAATTGTCCTCCGATAATTGCAAGTGGGCTGCACATCCAGTTGGCAGTTGTCACACAGTTTCATTGACTACATCCTTAAAGCCCAAATACACGTCCGATACTTACCTCAGATAGTCGGTTCCGATAGTCTGATCAGACTATGAAGGCCTCTGCGTCATACATTTGTTTGAACATGAATTACACGTACGATCAGACTTTCGGATCGGATGTCAGAATCGTGAGCATCGTCCGGGCGTCGTCGTTGTCCAGAAAAAATCGGACACGAGAATCGTGTCTACGTGTATTTCATGAATCCGATCAGATAGTCGGATCCGGCTCCCAGAAGCAACTATAGGACGTCTATTTTGACCCTTATTGCCTTCAAGCTGCATTGTTCAGTTGCATTGTTTACAGTTGCGACTGGATATGCAGTCCTAACGAATATGAAACAAAATACTTTTCACCAAACGCGGATTTATTAGCCCCCGTGTTCAATCTATTATTATCAAAGCGAATAGTGACATCAATGAGATTTACAAAGTCAATATTAGAATTATTAGGATTTGGTTAATACTATTATACGACGCTAGAAACAAAGCTCCCTGTTCACTCAATTATAATCTGTCACTAAAACTTGTTGTTTATCCATCCGTTGCTTGTATAATGTTCAAGGTTTATATACATTTTCATATAAATAGCTTTTCATTTATAACATTTAGATTATTTAAATCATCGTACTGTTTATCTTCGCGTTATCCGTGAAAGTTGATTTACATAAGATTAATTGCTTCGATCATATTAATGTACTTTTCACGTTGGATGTGTTCTGAGGCAGTCGTCATTTCGAACATCGTAGTTGGTTATCTAATCGTGGTGTGCTAGTTATGCTAAAAGATCATAGACATCAACGATAAAAGTTTATTTGCCTTTTGTTAACTATCTCTGTCTTAATCTTTTTCTTACATTTGTTGCTAAACAATTTACTAATTTAGTTTTATACAGTTCACATACGATTCCGTGAAAGTCTTGAACGCAAGACATTCCAAAAGTGCCAAAAGGGCCACTGTTGTCACAGGGTGTTAATATCGCCTTAGTTGCTACCTCAAAATAGAAAAAATCAAATAGAAGTGCCCTTATAATTTCTTAGTATTGGAACCAGTGCTGCCTAAATGACATACTATTTTGAAAGATATCAAAGTGTTATACTTTACTAGCATATGCCCGCGGCTTCGCTCGCGTTAAAAAAAACTCTTAACACACTACTAAAGTTTCTATAATAATATAATTCAAACTTGATTCGAATGACACGTGGCATCATCTATTATCGTTATTGTTGTTTTCCTCGGAAACAGTACTTTTTTCGGGATGAAAGGTACCCTATGTCCTTCGGGATGATCGGTTCAGTGGTTTAGGCGTGAAAAGGTAACAAACAAACTTACTTTCGCATTCATAATATTGGTTGGGATACACCTCTGTGAGATACTTTTTTCGTCCTGCTATCATTTTTACACGTTAAAATTGCAAACAAGGCATGGTTCTATTTATGTGTGAGTTCGAAACGTCGTGTCACAGAAAGTTGGTAATCTCATTAGCCAGTTTTCTCAGCTAATTGTGACTCACGTGCGATATCTGCTTGGCACTTCCACTTGCTCTTTATATTCCATGGTTGCTACACTTGAGAAGCAATGTCGAGAAATGTTATTCTCGGCATCGCCTCTCCTTCCTACGTGGGTTGAAGGTGGTGAATAACGTTTACTTCCAATAACAGAGGCTAAAGGTTGCCCCTTTTCAAGACTTAATTTTCTTTCCTGCTTCTACCGCATTAAATACCTAGTGCAACATCTAGTTTGCACGACAATGTTAGGCTGCTTACTACCTTACATTGTCTTGCAAAAACCTAAATGAGATTATTGCGTAAACAATTACAGTTTAGTGCTCGATATCAGTCGCTAGTATGGTGTAAAAGTGAGTCATTAACCGAATGCATATTAGAGCGATTTCCATAAAATTTGCATGCCGCTGCGCCGCCGCATCGGTGCCATTGTCAACATGTGACGTAATTAAATCACGCTTTTAGATGATTTATAGAGATTAAACACAATGTAGTGTTTGCCTGTACTGATTGCGTTGAATTTAGTTTAAAGTTTATTGAACGTTTAGAGTTTATTAAATCGAGGTATTATGGTTGAAAATTGGATTTTGCTGCGACCAAAATTTACAGCTTTGTTTGGTTGATTTATGACCTTTATGGTTTATGTGGCTCCGGATGTCACTACACTGGATCCCGCGAGCATTTTAAGGGTTTAAAAATTCAAAGGATAGACGTGCGCTAGGGGCATGCGCTTTTGTCGAACTAGTATTAAGGCATGCGCTATTGCATGCGCTATGGCGTTTCCCGCATGCTTCAGACGAAGACGCAAAATGAACATGAAAGCGCACTGGTGTAGACATACCATAACGCAATGCACCATAGAATTTGAATTTTAAAAGACGCGTGTGATAACATTAAAAAAAAAAAAAACAATACGCTTGGTGGTAGGATCTACACGGTCCGTCTAGCTAGCTACCAACCACACATTAAAGTTCGGCGCCAAGCAGTTAACAGTGTTCCGTCGTGTGTATGTGTGAGCGAGAGGGGTATAGGGAATCCCTCATTATCTCTATTACTTGGTTTCGTGTGCTCCGTCTAGGGACAAACGTGACCAAGTCTAATAATAAAAATAGAAATGATACTACGTTAACCTACCTCATCATCATAGTCATCATCATTGAGCCGAAAGACGTCCACTGCTGGACATAGGCCTCCCCCAAAAGGGGAGTTTGCCGTAATCATCACGCTTGGCAGGCGGCTTGGCGATCGCAGTATGGTTGTTAAAGTACTCAGAGAACGCTGCTGCCCGTAGTGCCCGTCCACTAGAGAATCACTTAGTCGCCTTTTACGACACCCACGGGTAGAGATAACCTACCTAATCTATTCTAAACTGTTCCAATAAGTACTCCTGCCACGTGTGATTATCTTTATTATTGTTTGACAGCCAATGGCGATTTTAATAAGAAATTAAGGGTGTAAAGTAAGTACGTTGTTATTTTGTTAAGATGCTAAATTACCAATTAAGTATGTTCATGGTATATTTACTTATACACGCTGACATTAATTAATTAATTGGTTGTTTTGTTAGTACAAACGTTGTTCAGACCATGTCTACTACAATTAAAATGTATCAATTTAAAAAAAAAAGTCATTGGTCTTTTGAAAAAAACCCTAAAAAGACACCACCAAAGACACAAGGGGGGGAACTGCGCAGTCGGTCAGCGCCGGGCGCCATGATGGTTCAAGTTATTTGCTGGGAACTTTACTGCGATTGCCGCGATGAGTACTTTAATGTTACGGTTAATGTTTGAACACGTTTGAGCAACAAGACTTGGTCTGACCAACGTTTGTTCTAGTAAAACAACCAATTAAAAGTCAGCGTGTATATTTGTACATAAATACATTTTTTAATTGGTGTTTATTATGATCTCAATAATTATATGTGTAGGATATTTTTCACCATATTTTACAATAGTCTTGCACGCACTTGGGACGGTCCATGACTGTACTCCAATAGTGCAGCCGTGAATAGTCCCCGGTTGGTGCCCCACCCCATTTTAGATTAAAGTTCTCAAAGGGGCCTCTACGCGCTGGACCTGTGTCCCCGTGTATGCCTTCCAAAAGGCCGGACATCTTCCGCACGGAAGATGAACCGTGATTTAAAAGAGAGATATGTGTAGTATAATTCTTTTGATGTTTACTTATTTTTAATAAATGTATATCAGGGACTGCCGACGTATATTTTGCGTCTTCGTAGTCCATACAAAGGTTATCTGGAAGATATCACTCTTGGCGATAAGACTGGAAGCAAAGACCCTTGTTTTAAATTATTTTATTTTTTGCTATTTTTATCGTGTACAATAAAGCATATTCTGTTTATTTATCTACGTTTCTGCGTGCGTCTCATTCACGGACATCTTTATTTATATCATTTATATTTCCGTGGTCTCATCTTAGTCAGGAACTAAAGTTTATATTCATTTTATATCTTTGTAGATAGTAAATAGTGCTTCTAAATTCTGTACGATAAAAGATGGAATGTGTTTCTATTCCTCTTAAGGTATGCAGTATCTCAGGTACATTTAATGCATTCCACGGAATACATGCTTTATAGCCCTACATATGAGGATGTATCTTCAGTCCGAATTTACTCGTACTAAGACTTGTATGTTACATTGTAGACCGAATAAGTGTTTAAAGGATGTCACACACGGTACACATACCACACGTATACTGTAATATTTTTATCTGCGAGAATCTGCGCATAAAAATTTATAGTAGTATCTGAAGGTATCACACACGGAAAAGATACGATAATATACAGGGTGAAATTGTAAACACTCGACAAACCGAAATGGGAGATTGTACTCATCACTATAAACAACTTTTACTATTGGACCAAATATGAAATCGCGAAAAAAAACAGCTGTTCCCTACATTTTGACGAGATATGCGAACATAAATGTAGGGAACAGCTGTTTTTTTTTCGCGATTTCAGGTTTGGGCCCATAGTAAAAGTTGTTCATAGTGATGAGTACAATCTCCCATTTCGGTTTTTCGAGTGTTGACAATTACACCTTGTATAAAAAAAAAACAGTTGATTTATAAAAAAACTTAACATAACATCACGCCTGTATTGCCCGAAAGTTGGTTGGTTGGGCAGAGCTGTATCATACACCCACATTTCCCCTTTATGTTAAGTCCCTTGTAATAGGGGGCGAGCCTATTGCCGTCAACCTGGCATGAATCCAGACTCCGGACTGGTGCTGAGAAATAGGGTATTTGACTGAAAAGATCTAATTAGTCCGTCAGTTAGATAATCAAAAAATATTTGACCCGTATTTTTTCTTTTGTTACGTAAACCAAAATTGACGAAATTACGACACTTTTAAAATTGGTTAAACGTCACAGGCAAGTACAATTTGTACTTGCTTCTGACGTCGAAAGCCTCCACACTCGAGTTTTGATGGGTTTTATCTTACCCAATACTCATAGATTTAACAAAAGAAAAAATACATGTCCATTATTTTTCAAAACTCTACCTAGCTAATTTCATTGATGCTATCAATATGCATATTCCACACCGAAAAACCCCATAACACTTTGTCCTACCTGGGGATCGAACTTAAGACTGCTCAGCAATTGCGCTTACTAGACCAACGAGGCAGTCCATAAATAATAAATCAGTTAACAAATCATAAATATAAACGTTTAATGCAGAGAATTAAAGTAGTGGAACTCTTGACTTCCAAACTGAGTAAAACTTGTATTATGAAAGTTAAGGCGCTCTTTCATATGCAGAATTAAATTATACCAATTGTGAGGTAAAGATGCATGCAGAAGGAATTTCTTTTTCACACATGGCGCAGATATACAGGGTAGTAATTTGAGATGGAGCATGAAGGGCCCTTAACTATTATAGCTACAGAAAAACGTTCTTAGAAGACCACCCCTAACTTTAGGAGTAATTTAAAATGATTAAAATGATTTAATGAAAAAAAATACAGTCAGCGAGAAAAAGGCCAGTTTTTTTTTTCTATTGGGCTGCTGTAGGTGGTCCTAGGGGACCCTTCCTACGTAACCGGGCAGTTATTGGCGAGACCTGAAGGTCTCTAGCCAATGGAGCGGGGGGGAAGTAAAATACTTAACCTAAGCTAACTACTTGTACTACTAACTAACATCATGACTACCTGCAACACTATTGTTGCAGGTAGTCATGATGTTAGTTAGTAGTACAAGTAGGCACTAAGCACTAAGGGCAGAAAAAGGGCAGTTTTCACAAAACATTTTTATGATGCCAATCGATCCTATTTGCTATCTTAAAATAGACATCATAGAAATGTTTGGTGAAAACAGACTTTTTTCTCGCTGACTGTATAAAATGTAGTATCTGAATAAATCTATCGATTTCAACATTTTCTGTCAGAGCACGTTAAGCCGTCGGTCCCGGGTGTCATAAAAATACCCATGACAGTCGTTACGGGTAGTCAGAAGCTCGAAAGTCTGACAACCGATAATCTTAGAATATCGGAATTGCCCAGTAACTGGGTTGCGGTGGTCTGATGTCAGTTGCTCCGTGTAAAATACTGGTATTCAGCCGCATCTGGTTAGTGGTAACTGACCTTAACCTGGGAAAAGGCGAGGCAGAGCAAACAAGGAATTATGGCAGGATTTGTACAAAAAAATAAAGATTTTTAGAGAAGTTGGATTAGTTTTACCATTGATCCTTGCTCCCTAAAGAATATCAAATCTAAGAACATTTATTGCGGGGTTATAATTCTAGAAATATTTTAAATACCTAAAGCTACTCTTTAGGCACCAAAGATTAATTATAACGAAATTCCAACCTCTCTAAAATTCTTTATTTTTCTGTACAAATCAAAGTATGGGACTCGCCATGATTCTTATAAGATTTGAATGTATCGGTTTTCATATCTTATAGAATCTATAGTGTGAGTGACAGCCTTAAGAGTCCGGTACATGAGGTACATATGTACATTTGTTAGTCACACTTCAACCAACGTCCTTTGCTCCATTCATGCGCAATGTGTCTTATTTGGTGCACACTCACTCTATAGAGTGTAAACTAAATCGTGTAATTCCTGAAAACCACAGTATATGATCTTTTATTGGTATAGATTAACCCTGCACGGGTTATAGATAGATAAGATTCATTTTTTTTCCTTCTTTAATCGCTAGTGCTTAGATACAACCACCTGATAAGGTTTAAAGTCTCAAGTACTGTAATTATAGACACAACAGATAAACAATGGCACTGACAAACCGGTTCGTCGGTCGGGCCGCTAGTGGTTAAATCAAAATTGCAATAATAATAATTAATTGTGTTTGAACTAATAGAAGCAGTAACAGTTAGCTGGCACGACTAGGGCGGTATCTCTCCGCGCAGTCAGTCAACTCAGGGCGCTAAAATGCCTCACGTTAAGAACAGCATGTTTTATTTTTTAAATTATTTGTTTGTCAAAAGAATCCCATGTGTGTTAATCGGTGTCACCAGAAGATCATGAGGTCTGAAGGAATTACACGAGTTCAGATGCACACTGTACCCTAAAGAGTGAACTTACAACATTATATTTAGTATACACAAAAACCGAGACACCCCATTAAGATTTTCATCAGAACTGCCTGAATGTGTGAGTTTTTTTTTAATAAATCTCCATGTTACACCTTAGTTTATGTTGCGTTAAGTTCCCTAATAAAGTGTGAAATGCCTGAGATGCACTATGCAGGGGTTGTCTAATATACGGTATTTGACCGAGTGGACCGTCTCAAGCCTCAACATTCCCGTCCACTGTTATGCGTAGAAACCTATTGAAAGAGAATTGAAATTTATGAAAAAAAAAGAAGGAAAAATATAATGTGGTGTAAAAACTATGTCAAACGATTCTCTTGATGATTCTGAACAATTTCAGGTTTAGTGTATACTAAAACTAAACTTGTATATGAAAGACACAAAGACCCTTTGTTTCATTCATGTGTTTGTTAAACTCCATGTAAATAAAAAAATAAAATTCATGCAGATACAAAATGAACATAGCCAATGCAGCAACATGGACCTACATATATGTTAAATTCCAAACAGAAACCAGCTTCGCTTCGTCCACTTAGTTTTTGCATTAGTTTCTTTTTTTTTAGTTCCCCTTTGTGGGGACCGGACGGGCTAGAATAGAAAATTACCTCACCGTACGCTGGGAATAGACGCGTGTCGTAAGATTCAATAAAACCCAGCACGCTTGGTGATAGGATCTATACGGTTCGCCTGGCTAGCTACCACCCTCACATTAAAGTCCGGTGCCAAGCAGTTTAATGTGTTCCGTCGTGTGTATGTGAGAGCCAGAGGGGTATAGGGGAATCCCTCTAGATCTCTGTTACTCAGATTCATGGCCTCCATATTAGACCCTGTTTGCGCTTACCATCAGGTGTGACTAGGGTCAAACGCGAACAAGTCTAATACTTAACAAAAAAAAAGTTTTCTGAAACGGTTTGTGGTCGAGAACGTTCTATTTCTAATGTTTTCTTGTCTTTATTATCCTTTATAAGAGCGCATATTTTTTCCTGTTTCGATTTACCAAAAGGCCTGTTCCTACTATTATTATTCTCATATTAATTAATTAGTAGCATGTTATGTTGTGTCCAAATGTATGTATGTCTATGTAGGTAACTCTTGTTTACCAATAAATGGGTCAACAATGAAAGTCCTTTAAGTGAGTCATAATTACAATGAATTACCTTTGATATTACGACACGTGTAAGTAATGTTATGGGAATAAAGTAATAATGTCATTAAGGTAAAAACGTAGCCGAGACATCTGATCTGGTAGCTTGTACTATCGGGTACCTATTCTGTCATTTGCAATAAATTACCAGGTTGCGAATGGCAACTGACTTGAAATTAGAGTTCATATTTTAAGGCCCCTGGAACTTTGGTACCTATGTGCGTAGCGTAGAAAATACCGCCGCTTAGCATGAAGCCAGACTGCTCCGTTGCGTTGCTTTGCGACGTCGCAGTGCTAGATTTGGACCAATGAGACGTCGCAGCGCTACATTTGGAATCTATAGATTGGTCTAAATCTAGCGCTGCGACGTCGCAACGCAACGCAACGGAGCAGTGTTGCTTCACTCAGAACTAACGCCGCGTTTGATTAACAATGTTTCGTTTCATATTCAAATCACAACTGCTTATCTAGTCGGCAGTTGTGACGCAGTTGCACTGTTTACATCCTATTTGCCTTCAAGCTACATTTGGCAGTTGCAGATGTGCAGTCTACTTGCAGTTATGAAAACGAATAATAAACGAAATGTATTTCACCAAACGCACCGAAAATGACTGGCACCGGTCTTTACACTTTATTTATTTATTTATTTATTTATTTATTATATAGTAAAAGGTACATATTAAGGTCTATAATACAATAAAATGTCCAACAAAACCATATACCTGGTTTGTCTGTTGGATCGCAGATACTAATATTAAATGTAAGTACTTATTTAACAATTTAATGTAACTTTTATTACCTTATAATACATAGTAGTTATTATATTAAGTAGTTTATTTATGACATTATCATGATATGTAGAATTATATCTTGCGAACTATATTTATTAGTAGTTTATAATATGCTTAATATCGCAGTTTAAATATAGACGTTACACAGCACATGGTTATTTTAATATACTAATGCAGAAAATTTAATAATGATAATTAATTAATAATTAGGAAAGTATGTAGACATGTTACGGCAGTGTACTAATTAGATATTTTTTAAGTTTTTTCTTGAACAAAGTTTTTGTTTTTGCTTTCTTGATTCCGTCGGGTAAATTGTTAAGTAAATATGGGATACGCTTTTGTAATGTACGGTCTCCATAGACATTATTAACCCTCGGCACTACATATTTACCAGACGACATCGCTCGGGTGTTGTACTTGTTACACACACTTATTAATGGTGAATTATGCTCCTGACTGCCATGGTTATTGGTTGCTAGAATGTATTTATGCTTCAGTCTGACCGGTAATACTTTACAAATTTTGTATAGTTTATTGTAATCATTTTTATATTTATTTTTAGTTTTTTTATTCACGATATTGACCTAAAAGAAGATTTGTCTATCCATTTTAAGGCTGGGCACTTGTCTGTGTAGCAATTTTTCATCTTTCTCTGTCCATGCCTTGGACAGTTATAATAATTCGGATATAAATGTTTTGCTTTGATTATTGCGAGCTGTTGTACTTCTTATAAGAAATGAGGTAGATAGCCATTGTCTCTTAGATTAAAGCAAATGAAGACGAATTCTCAAACTTCATCCAAAGAATTCGCGATCGAACATTTTATAGGTGTGGGTCTGGCGCCTCCCAGTCGCGACGCTATGGCGCCAAACCTGTGACGTCACAGTGAAAGTCGCCGAGGTCACTAGAGCAAAGAATCAGGATAGTTCGTATATTCAAGGTCCGACAACAGAGGATACCCGCGAGACAGTTTGACAGTTTGATTTGCTCAGCTAACCTCACATTTTGACGTTATTTATAAAGGTACAGCCGATAAAGGAGTAAAAGTTTTGAGTCCGTCAATCGTAACTCGTGAAAGTTACTTTTCTTTAAGGAAATTTTATTGTGGAGCAAAAGATTAAGCTGTCTACACGATTCTTCGCCTTAGGGAAATCTATTGTTTTAACGTAACATCACACTTATATTCCCTGGAAGGTAGAGCAGAGGTGTATAGCACACCCTAATAACATCGTTATGTTTAAGTCCCATGTTATAGGAGGCAAGCCTATTGCCGTCAACCGGGCACAAATCTAGACTCCGGGCCGCTACTGAAAAATTCCACACGGAAAAACTTATAAACACTGCCACTAGACCAGCTTTTTTTTTCTATTGGACTGCTGTAGGTTGTCCTAGGGGACCGTTTCAGACCGTTTTTAGGGGACAGTTATTGGCGAGAAGGGTCTCCAGCCAATGGGGGGGAAGTAAAATACTTAACCTAAGCTAACTACTTGTACTACACTAACATCATGACTACCTGCAACAACAGCATTAAGGGCGACCCCTTGTAGGAATCGGACCTCGGCTTAGGGCGTTGCTGGCCGGGGCTTGGGGGGGGGAAAGCTTGATGAAGGCTGAATTATCGATGTGATACTAACCAGCGAGGCAGTCTATTATTTTATTTCCACACACTTTATCTCTAGGGGTACATGTTCTAATCTATAGTCGTGTGGTAGGAACCTTACATGAATGTGATTACATTAACTATCGCCACCACTATCTATCTAATTAATCGCAATTACATTATTGGCGATTCATCTAATAAATACAAATGGCCTCGTACTCCCTAGCGGTTATTTCCATTCATGAAAGTAATGGAATTCTGATTAATATTTTGTATAGTGTATAATCAGTAACTAGATACATTATCGAAGTTAGGGGCGGCGCGGGCGTCCACTTGTCTAGTCCGCTTAGATATGAAATCCAAACACAACTAAAGTTCTGGCTCCTAGACAAAATCCCTTTTGCTTAAACGTTAACGCCTACGAAAAGATCAAATTGTGTGGAAATTACATTTGCTTACTTTTGACCAAATGTCGTTACGGTATCGTAATGGCGCGATTCCATTAGGCAAGTCTTGCATGCAAGTATGAGGTCACATTTTACATTGGAAAAATGATTTCGAAAGTGTGCAAATTGCATGCAGGTTTTACTTGCATACAAGTAGAGGTGTTCAACAATTGAGTTGGACATCATGGGTGCCAATCACTCGTTCGCAATTCGAAAAGTGCAACTAACATTTGCGCGTTCAATTTGTACGTCACTTGAATAAAAAAAAATTACAAGTTCAAACTACCTCATACAAGTTGTAGCTTGTATGCAGGTTTGTTCAAGTTGTATGCAGTTAGCAACTTGCATACAAGTAACTTGCCTAATGGAATCGCGCCATATATGTCACTGTTGTTAAGTTAACGTTAGCCTGTAGCTCGCACTTCGATTTGTACTTAATCCGAAATAAGTATCTATTATTAAAACCGATGTAGATATAGGTACAAGGTTAGACGGAAAGGAGGTACTAATCCATAGACCACTTAAAGTATCACTGATGACGGTTATAAAACAAGTGCTAAAATTTCATTTTTTTTTATTTCCTTATAAAATTATGTTTACTTAATTTAGTTTTTATAAAAATTCTTCATCCCTGCTTTAGTTACGAATTCAAAAATGGAGCTTCTAATCCGTTACACCAAATATGATCTAAAATGTAAACACTGCTGATGACTGAGGGTGGATAGATTTTAGCGTATTTTTGTTCATTATTATGGGCACTTTAGCACCCTTTTGGATAAGTACCTCCTTTCCGACTAACCTTGTATAGGTAGGTAATAAGTAAAAATGAAATTACAAGCATAAAGTAGAACAAATTAACTTTTTTAAAACCATATAAAGACATGTAGTTTCTTAATAAAATCGGCATTATTACCTTTTCATACAAGAGCTTTCTTTCAATAAAAATGTTCAAGATTGAGGTTAAAGGATTCATCCCCTATCTGGCGGGGTGCGTCGGCGACGCTCCGGCGCGACGCTGCGTCGCCTCTGACGTCATAGCCAGGATCGATACCAGCCCAGATGATCTGCCATACATCTCATGGAACTTGTTTACGCATTTGGCAACAGTTCTTATTTTTTTAAGATCCAAATTCATGATCCAGACATTATTGTACTGCACATGAAAAAAGTAAAGTATGTCGGGTGGGTAGTGGTTAATTTCATATTTTCATTTGTATTTTCTCGCCTTTATATAACGTACTCGTAAGTTTATGGTTTTCTGTTTGTAATAATGTTTCAGTTTTCTTGTTGCTATACAAGCCCCTCTATGGCCTCTATTGCTTTAATTCCAGGGCCTCGTAAAGTTCTATGGTAGGTAATGTTTATGACGCTCATGGGTGTGAAGCTTACAACCGCCATGTGCTGCACGTGAACGTAATGGTAGTGCGTTTTAGTTATCCCGTATAAACTTCTAAGTATTATTTTTCCAAGCATTTTACATACTTTATTGAGTTATATTTCTAGTCCAGTGCAAGAGAGTCTATTCTTGGTGACGCAGGTTGGAATGACCATTGGAGTTCCTAAAGACGCTAGATTTTTCTCCGAATTCAGAACCATTCATCGTTCTAATCCATCATTTTAATTGATGGGAACGGGCCTCTTCTATACAGGGTGTTAAGGAATTCATGTAATTGCTTCAAACCGCGTGATCTACTAGTGACACTGATTGACCCTGCATAGGGTTTTTTTAGGATCAACAAAAAAAAGTTTTCAAAAAATTAACTATGGTATTCTGCATCTGAATAATTTTAGCATCCCAAGTTAACTGACTGCGTGGAGCAATATCGCTCTAGTCGTGCCAGTCAGCTGTGTCACCGTGCCTTCATACATGCATGGCATCGAAATTTTCAATCACATATAAAATTTTTATGGGAAAAAAAATGTTTATTTTTATTTTCAATCAAGCTAAATCTCGTGCGGGGTTAATCTATACCATTAAGAGATCAGGTGGTTTGAAGGAATTACACGAATTCGTTAACACCCTGTATAAATAAAAAGAAAGGTCCTGACTGACTGATTGACTGACTCATCAACGCGCAGCCCAAACCTTTGGACCTGGAATGCTGAAATTTTGCACAGAGGTTCCCTTTACAATGTAGACAAGGATTAAGGAAGGATTTTTCGAAATTCAATCCCTAAGGGAATTAAATAGCGGATGAAAGTTTGTATGGAAAATCGTCACTTAATGGGTTCAAAATTTCACAAAATCAAAATAAGAATGGTGCACACGCCTTAGTCCATCACGCTGGCTTGGTGCGCGTTGACAGACTAAACACCATCGACAACTTTTTTGAGCCCTCTCTGATGTTTACGTTTTCTCCCGATGTTTTCTTTCACCGTTAACCTAAGTGATACCGAATCGAATTCTGATCAGCACATTAATTTGAAAGTCAACTTAGAGGTCAGAAGTCAGATCCTCCTGCATTGAAAACAAGCGTTCAATCACTAGTTTTTTTATAACCTACATTAAGAGCGTGTACGCCGTTCGGCATTTCATACAAACTTTCTAGTCCTTATTTTTCGATATGACTGAACCGATTTTAATGTAACTTCATACCCATCAGCAGGATACATAGGAATAAAAAGTTAGTAGAAAACATTTTCGAAAAATAGTGTTATAGTTAAATTAGACCGATTTTTAATTTTCCATACAAACAGAAATTTCCAATTAGCTTTTTTTTAAGTAAGACATTTCGAAAATGTTTTCTACTATCTTTTTAGACCTAATTATCCTGTTTATGTGTGTGAAGTTTCATCAAAATCGGTTCAGTCATTACGAAAAACAAAGACTTGAAAATTTGTATGAAATGTCGTACGGCGCCGGCGTACTACGCTCTTAATGCAAATATTATCAAGCTTTACTTCTTATAAATACTTATAATCAATCAATCCTACGAAGTATCGTAATCATATCGTAATTTACGCCACTACACTCGGTCCTCGGCCTTTCGTATCCAATTTATCCTATCGGGTTCTTGGCCGGTATTTCTGACAGAAAATCGGTAATTAGAGTCAACCCGTAAAAAAATCATTAGCTCTCCAATAAGCATAGATACTCATGGTACAACATCCAACATGAATATTTCCCTCATTCAATAATTGTCATCCGTGCAGTTCTTTATTTAAGTAATATCTGCTCACATTTCCCAATTGTACTGACGAGATCGTAATTAAAAATTAAAAAGTAAGTTCTAAATGCAAATTTGAATTTAGAAAACGAGGATGAAGATACAGGACGTTGTTTTTTCAACATCGTGGCTGACAACTAAAAGTCGTATTTCATTTGGAGCTGCTTTCTTTGTTACAAACTTCTTGGTACTTGAAAGCTTGGACGTCGTAGTCCTCTCACGATTAATTACGTAATTTGTGAGGGACCTACACATCTACATATACCTACAGGATCGCGGTATATTTTTTAGGACGGGAACGTGTTCTCACCACTTTATTCTGTTCCGTTTTTCTTTTTTTTTAGTTCGTAACGCACGCTTTTTATGCTTTCACGTTCAGGTTTTGTTTTAAAAATTGTAATTTGAATATTTTAATTTACAACTTCATTTTGCCTACCTTCTATCTACTCAGGCTATCGTAGCCCACTGCTGGGTATGGGCAAGCGTAGCTGCCAAAGTCTTACTTACAAATTACTGTTAAATGTTTTTTTTTTTTGCTGTTTTCAGTGCTCCCAGTAGGTACCATTAATCATACATTAAAAATATCACGCAAAAATGGCGTTGACTATGGTCGAAAGCGCGGGTAATAAATTATAGCTGATTTTAAAACATTTACGTAGGCATTAAATCTTTTATTTCAGTAAACACTCGATTTAGCTTCAGTTTTTATTGAAACGGACCGCTATTCTTTATTTACCAAAACTCCAAATAAGTATAATAACGAGAAAACAAACAAAATAAATTTTATGAGTAATAAAAACAGTCTAAGCCATTGTACACTTAAACTAAACGACTAGACTGTCCTATCTACTGCAACTTCACTAAAACCTAATAAAAAAATTCACATAAAAATTGATAGTTTCTGTTGGATAGCCGTTGCTCCTAAAATAGCTTAACCGTCGATTTTCTAACCATTTCTTAAATAAAACGAGGAAAGTATAAGGCGGGTAGCAAGTTGTAGGGTCTTATTGGATAAGTTTGAAACCTTTATACAGGTCGGGTAGGTTAAGTTGTAATATAAACTTTCGAGTTTTAAGAGCGCTCTCTTCGCCGCAGCTGAAGTTTGCATTTAGTCAAAGCTTTTCTATTTTATAAAAATCGGCTGAGTGGCTCAGAAGGTAATAAAATGTGATTCCTTCGATTTTCAAGTGTTTTCTCACTTCATCATTTTTGTGTGGTTACCGGTAATGGACAGGCCAAAGATAGGGGTTCCTTTCTACTTTGGTGGCGATCGGTGGCTGAGGGATGATGTTTAGGGGATCCTCAGTGGGTTAGCTAGGGTTCTTTCTCCTGTGCACTAATAACAGAACGCTGAGATTACTAGTCTGTTTACCAAACACGGTGATTACCTCAGATGTATAGTTAAATAGATAAAGCATGAGCTTACTTGATATATTTAATGGTATGTGGGAGCAATCCTCCTACATGTTACGCTGTTAAGTCAGTTTCTTCTCGATGGTTTCCGTTTCTGCAAGCGCATATTATGGTTGCAGGTTGCGTGAGCGCGACCGTTTCCAGCGAAGACGCGCGCGAGCACGTCAAGTGCTAGCACTGAATTGCCCTGGTTATTCAGTAGCAGCAAAAAATGTGAAACGCAATTCATTCAATTTCACAAACGTAGTAGTAGTATCTATTTAACTCCATAATATCTTTGACTACTTAAAGCATTTTCAATTACGACCATTCATTGTATCTAGCAATCTATTAGTCCGTGCCTAGCAGTGGATGTATACGGGCTGCTATCTTGTAAAGTGCTAATCTCACATTAAACGCTACGCGTTCTGTCAAAGTAGGTACGCCACAGCGTTGCATTTCGTATGCCAGTCGTACCAAATACCGGCCTCTGTGCAATTTGACCGCGTACTGTAGATGCGTGCTACGCATCACCCGACCCGTTACGAGAGCTTCTTTGAATTCTAATACTGGAAAACGACCTTTGAATATTATTTTGTATGCCTACTCTGTTTCATGTAGGATGTGTCGTGGGTTTTTTTTCTATAGAACGTAAATATACTATGAATGTCAAAAAATATTTAAGAAGAACGAAACGCAGAAATATTAGCAATTTCACGTTTATCGATAATGGTGTTTGCGTTGTTTCGATAGCAGTACCCAGTAAAATAAAAATAAAACTGTCTTACCACTCGTTTACACCTAAAAGCAAGTTTTACTACAAGTTGTAAACAAATTGCGTGAGGGTCTTTTTAAAAGTAAGTTCTTTTTTTTAACTCAACCTGTATTAAATATATAAAACAATTGTTTAAAAACTTAGATACATGTATGCCACTTAAAGCACATTTGTAAAAAAAAAACCTGATATTTTTATAATTCATGTTTTATATTTCAGGTTTAAACGAGGTGTTAGGAGTCATTACGTAGAATAAACTGGAATAAACTATACAGGGTTATATTTAAGTATCAATAAGCAATTACGTTGTTATTTTCAGATATTGAAAAAATCTTATCTGATATTAAAATTAGGTTGTCCAAGGAATAAAATAACGTTTTCCAATATCTGTAATATTAACGTAATAATCGCTTGTTGATTCTTAACGTTTCCATCCTTTAAATAACTATGTATTTAAAATACCATAATGATAAACAGGCCTGACGTGATGTTATGCGCATTGCGTTATTTGACAGCGCAACTATGACAAATTGATCACATGCCGTAAAGTTCCTATTATGAACGCAAAAATAGTAACTTAATGACATGATTTATTCACGTGCATCTCTAATAAATTGTCTTAACAAAATAATACTGTAAATTTTTTTTTTCTATTTAAGTATATTTCGGACAGACCAAGGAGTTTTTAATTCAATTTATTTAGCGGCTGCAAATTGTCTGTCGCGGCGCGCGCTAGGGCGCATGCGCGCGCAAGCACGAGCATGCCCGGTGGGCTGCAGGGTTGAGCGCCATAATACTTTAGTTTTTATGTAAAACTAGCTGTCCCGGCGAAATTCGTACCGCATTTTTTTTTTCGTGAATATGTTATAGTACTTTTTTTTATTTTCATTTGTGCAAACCTTGTTCTGATAAATAACGAACACACAAAAAATAATTTTCCAATTTGGTGCAGTCGTTCGGAAGATATGAGCGTACATACATTTCGGTGATTCATTTTTATTTATACAGATAGATAGGTATCTACTACTGCGTGGGTTTAAATAAAGTAGTGTATAAAACTGCACGTAATTAGGTATTAAAACACTCGTGATACTATTGAAAACCTCGCCTTCGGTTTGGTTTTTAAACTTACACTTGTATTTAATTACCCTTGTAATGCAACAGTTTCATAAACTACTATTTTCTATTAGGTAGTATAATGCTAATTTAGTATAACGATACTCCTTACAACGCCCAAGGGAAACAAAAAGATTCACAGCGAGATTACAACAATAACTGGAATAATAGAAACATGACGAGCTAAGATTCGCTGCGCAACAAAGATATTAATTAAATTAATTATTGCAAGATGCGGTTATTACGCTGCACTAAATGTGGCTTTGGTATGCAAAGCGCTTTAAGCGTAGGTACATGGATTTTGAGGGGATTCGCATCTGAAGCAATACGGTATAACGAGGGTAGATTGGAGCTTGAAGACATATTCTCTCTGTATAGGAGTGACGACTAGAACCCATTGAGAACATTTGAATTAATTATTTGATTTCTTCAAAGACAAGTCATTCTTGTTTCCCACGGTGCGTGATATCGCGCACCGTGACGCACGACCACGAGCTAGCACCGACGCACCATGGGAAGAGACTCGTCCGTGGTAACGTGGACGCGTGCGGAGCGGTGCGCCGTATCCACATCACGCACCCTCATAATGTGGCTTCCCACGGTGCGTGATTTTACGGATGATGCAACGCACAGCCAGTGCGCGCTACCACGCACCGCGGGAAGCCAGCTTAAGCATCAGTCAGTCTGTCAACTCGCACCAGACCAGCGTGGTGGACTAAGGCTTACACCCTTCTCATTCTGAGAAGAGGCCCTTGCTTAGCAGTAGGACTATAATGAGCTGTTTATCATTTTACTAGAAGGCGCCAGCACCTTCGCCCGCGTGGATGTCATTTATCGCGTATTCCGCGTTTTTCTCTACTATAATATGCATGTATTATACATATAAACCTTCCTCTTGAATCACTCTATCTATTAAAAAAAACCGCATCAAAATCTGTTGCGTAGTTTTAAAGATCTCAGCATACATAGGGACTGACAGACAGCGGGAAGCGACTTTGTTTTATACTATGTAGTGATGCTTATTTAGATCTGCAAATGGATAGAGTTTTTTCTATTTCTATTAAAATCATTATATTTTACTGCCGTTTGTTTATTTAGAAAGAAAGAAGATCAATTTACTCAGCATGCAAATCGACACACACATGCTATAATGCCAAAAGGTGTAACAGTTACTTACGTAAATAAAAATACTTAACAATTGCAACAAATTAATTTACTTGCGTGCTTTTAATGCTTTGAGCGATTGTTTGATTTGTTTATATTAATTGTATGCTCACGTTCAAGCACTGTCTCACCAGATGGTAAATGAAGATACGGTTGACAATGGTATACGCTTGCCTAGAAGTAGCTTATTCACTCGAGATTTAAAAAGTCCAAGGGTCTTTCTGATAAAAATAATTTTGCAAACATACAGAAAGATCTACAAAAAAATTAGGCACTTAAGTTGTTAGTTATGTAATATGTAGGTACACATAGCATAGCTATTATAATAGGCAACTACATGTGAAACTCTCAAATAAATTATCCGAAGACAGACGGTCTGGTAAACAAACAAATAAATTTCTTATGTTTTTGTATTTTCGTCTCAATCTTATTATACATAAGCTTCAGAAATGTTATTATGTTAAGTACACTTGAAAGTTTTTTGACCTTTGTTTTCCCTTGAAAAACTGAATTAATACTTTTGCAAATATTTGGTATTATATTGCTTGTTCTTCATCAGTAAAAATGCCCATTTTTTTAATACGTTGTTCTCTCGCTGTCTCTTGTTGGTATCGTGGAGGCGATAACAGACACAAAACTCACATGCACAAACGCCCAGACTAGGAACAACTGTCTGTTGGTCACACAAATATTTGTTCCGTGCGGGATTCAATCCCGCAACCCATAGCATAGAAGCTATTCGCTCAGCCACTGCACCAAATGTGTCGTCTACAATTATAAGACGACAGTGAGCCAAGGTGCGGTACGGTGCGATGCGCCACCACACGGCGACCATTTTGCCGCATCAGCGTGCACACGTAGTACGCGGTGTTGCAAGAGCCACGCGGTGCGGCGCAGCCACGCACCACACCGTGTGGACCAGGTCTCCGTCAACACATCTGCGGTCTGCGACGCCGGAGCGGTGCCGCTCCGGCGCAAACACCCTCCGAGCGGGGGCACACGATGCGTTGCGGCGCCGCACCGCAAAGATTTCATCGTATCAGCGGGCACACGAGCGGTGCAGCGCCGCAACGTTGTTATGTCGCAGTGGCGCCATAGCAGCGTTGGACAGTCTGTTACGCACGTCCGTCGTTACGTCCCTTGTGACGCATAAACAACTGAGCGGTGCCGCTCCGACATCGCAACGCATTCACCCCTCCCCGCCTCGTCTCGGTGGTTGCAAGTCCGGTGCGGCGCCGGAGCGCATCGTATGACATGCCACAGATATTTCTATGTAAGACAACGCAGCGACACCTCTCCGTCACCGCACCGCCGCCGCAACGCATCGTGTGCCCTCGCTCTCCCCCTCGTCTTGGTCCGGCGAGCGTGCGGCGCAGCGCCGCACCGCACCGTATGGTAGGCATGGAAATTTGTATGTATTGCACCGCAGCGGCACCGTACAGGCGTCGCGCCGGGGCTGCACCGCATCGTGTGGCTTCTCCCTGATGGTGTAGTTCCTACCCCGTCAAATTACCCTAAGGGCTATATTTCACCGGGACACCATGGCGGCGCAACCAGTCGCCGCTACCAACAAAATGTATACAGCAGAGTTACTCACCTGGTGTCCGTTTGGCGCGACCAAGCTGCATACATTTTGTTGGTAGCGGCGACTGGTTGCGCCGCCATGGTGTCCCGGTGAAATATAGCCCTAATTGTGTGTTGCAGCAAATAATACTTTTTTATATTGTTCTGATTCTAGATGGTCCAAGCAGACCATTTTTACTTAACTGGGCAGTTATTGTCCAGACCTGAAGGATCTCTAGTTAATCGCAAAGAAACTACAACCTATGTTTATTTTTATTTATTTTTTTAAGTTCCATTTTCATGTTTGTGGATCATTCAAATATTTCATTACAGACAAAGATAAATATGTAAACTTTTTAATGTTTACAACAAACGAGCAGATTGAGGCAATAATGTAAATATATATATCGTGATATCGTGAAGGAGCACAAAAAAGTTTATTGAATGATATGTTGGCATTCTAGTGAGTGTGCCTTTGCCTACAAGCGGAAAAAAGAAAATGTGTTGCTCGCGTAATTTATGGCTAAATTGCGTACATTTCCGACCATTCCTATTTATAGCAAACTTGACAAGAATTCTTATGAATCGTTTGATAAATAACATAATAATTATGTTATTGATATTCGGATTGTGATTCCATGTTAGGCACAATTTTACAACTTAGGTAGGTATAAAATATCGGGAATGGTTATTGGTTATTTTATTTTGTACCTGAAGAAACGCGTTGGAGCAGTTGGAAGCGCAATTTACAATGCAATAAACATTGACATGTAGGTACGTACTGTTTAAAAGTTCATATTTGCATGTGCTTTAGCGGCAAGCGAAATGACGCAGCGCCGGCAGTAGTCGGGTTTATACCTAAGTGTATCATCTATGGTAGTCAGGCGCATGCCGTGGAAATAACGAGAAAGTGCGCGGATGCACCCGCATGCGTCGACAACCGCACGCGCTCGGCCATCGCATCGCGGGCGCTGCCGCTAAAGCACATGCAAAGATGAACTTTAAGAGTTAGCGTACACCGTCAGAGTGGTGGTGAAGAGCAGTTTACTGATCGAAAAGCACACCGAGTGGCGCGCGAGTAGGCCCCACCGGCTTTTTCGGACGCTTGTTGCCGCTCGGCCGCTCTTCGCGGCGCTTTGAGCCTTCCAGTGTGATTTTACTTTGCTTTTCAATTCCAGTCGTATATCAAAGCAAATTAAGATTAATTCCAATTGTTAAATTAGTCGCTTCGCTGCCACTCCTAAACCTACATGTCAATTCTAGCTATTGCGCTTACATCCGCTCCAATGCACTTCGCCAGGTGTTAAGCGTACATTGGGAATCCTATTAAACATCCTGTTACCGTCTAGTAGAGAAGGTTAAGCCAAAAAGCGGACCCTGCGGATTGGCATTACGAAAGAAAAGAAGATTTGGGATGTTCCAATTGCATAAAGTTAATATTTCTATTTGTATCTCTTTGTGAAAAACTATCGATAGTATTTTGTAGGTTAGAAGTAGTGATAGCCTAGTGGTTGAATGCTTGCCTTCTATGCAAGAGGATCTCAGTTCGATCCCAGCCCGCATCTCTGGCTTTTCGAGTTCAAGTGCGGATCATAACTTCGTTATTACTTGCGTTAACGGTGAAGGAAACGTCTTGAGGAAACCTGCACACCAGCGGGCTTACCACGACCTCTTATGAAAACATTCAAATGCCAGCCAGTCAACTTCCGTTCAAAAGCAGGCCTGTTTCTGAATCGCTCAAAATCGTACCATGACAGTACTAAAAGTGAACGACTATTGAACCAAGTTGAACGGTAATGCTTGTTCATGGTACGAAAAGTCTATACAAAAAAAAGGTGATCGGATTTCGTAAACGTCAACGTAGCAGGCCTGCCGTAGGCTTGCTCTAACGATGTCATAGTACAAAAATGCAAGGCAGTTCAATTTCCAGGCAACTTCTGTCCTGCTTTAAGAGGTCATAGTAAGCCCGCTGAGAGGGCTCCAAGCAGTTCTCAATGGTGTGTTTAGTCCGCCAACCCGCACCAGGCCAGCGAGGAGGACTAACACTTGATCATGATGATTTGATTGTTTAGGCAATAGTCAAATCAAGTAATACTTAAAATCAACCAAATGATTTATCCCATATTTATTACTCTCGAAATAGATGACCTGCCCATTATTTCCCCTGGGAGTCGTTGATTGGTTACAGGATAATATCAACAGCGTCAATTTGTACTGATAACTATGTGAAAACCAATCACAAATGGAAAACATATTCTGTAGTGTCATGAATGGTCGTTGATTGACACTTTATTTTCATATTAAAGGTCGCTCGCGGCCTCGCCCGCGTTGATGTCGTTTATCGCGTATTCCGTATTTTTCGGGATAAAAATTAGCCTATATCCTTCTCCAGGTTGCAGACTATCTCTGTACCAAGTTTCATCAAAATCGGTGTAGCGGTTTAGGCATGAAAGTGTAAAGCCGAATTTACATTACGAAATTGGTGGCATGAAAGTAGTTCCGTGACATTAATTTCATCAACAATTTCACGTGTAAACGTCAAGTTTTACAATGCGTGCATCGATTTCACGACACTGAAACAGTTTTGTGTCGCGCGCGATTTTTGGATAAAACTAGTGTCATGCAACTAATGTCATCGTATGAAAGCGACGCGACACTAGTGTCGCGAAAGCGCCTGCGCTGATAGGAAGTGTTTTTTTTAGTCGGTAGTCGTGGTATGGGCGGAATAAGTCGAAAAAAATATTTAAATGTCAAAACGACGTTGGACAGCTGATAAAAATATAAAATTTATCAATGAATACCAGCGAATAAAGAGAATAAAGCTTTGATGTTGGCGGAGCCATGAACACAGACATACTGTGGATTTCACGACACTATTATTTTTAATGAAACTAGTTTCACAGGTACTGAAAGTAGTGTCATGAAATTTAAATTAATTTCATCATGCATGAAACTTGTTTCGTAATGTAAATTCGGCTTAAGAGACAGACAGAGTTATTTTCGCATTTATAACGTTAGTAGGGATAACATTAGACAAAATTGGCCAACCAAGCCACGAATATGTTTTGAAACATTTATTCAAATAGTGTTTCAGCTCATCTTGGTTGACCGTTAAGGTTCATAAAAGCGTTATACTGTGTTGAATTCTGCTCTGCAAACATTATGTTGTTTATATTTCCTTCCTTAAATGGGTTTTATGTATCTAATGTTATACTGGGTGTAAGGGACCGTATACCGAAAATGGAAACAGTGAATTCAGTCCATCGGAATTATCCGACTTTTCAGATTTTCCTTTTCATTAATTTAACATTTCTCTGCTGTATAATAACTAACACTACATGCTGCAAAAATATTATTTTTATAATATTGAATTTCTGAATATTTTTTTGATATTTTCCGTGGTTTTTCAATTCAAAATAATGTAATGAATTCTCTCTATCTATTTTAGGTAACCTGTTCTTTACACACAATTTATACATTAATTGAAAATACATTCCTTTCAATACATTAATTGAAATACAATACTATCTACGCAAATTTTGAAATTTCCAGTAAATTAGGAAAATGCCGGGAAAAAACCCACTTATTTTCAATTCAGAATAGTGGTCTGAATTCTCTGTTTCAGTTTTCGGTATAACATCTCTCACACCCGGTATGAAATAGTGTACGTATATTCAATTTATTATAATGTACTTATAAAATATACTTGGGAGCAAATGAATCGAGCCAATTCTATTTTTCACGTATAATTGTTATTATTTTTGGTGTTATGGAACAGATCAATTCTAAACATATATCGCCTGAAAGGTTATTTGATAACTTTACAGTGAGGGTAGTTTTTTGTCAACTTAGAATTATTACAATTCATGAAACCATAACTAATAACCAGGACACGTGAAAAAAGGAGTGGCTCAATTTATTTGCTCCCAAGTGTATTTATATCAACGTTATTCTCCAAAAATAAATTCACAATTTAATTATGACGCGGCGCTTATCGCTTAAGCGGTTATAAAAATACCAAACATTCCAATTTGCATTTCCGAATTTTCAACCAAATATAATATTAATTTATCAAATATTTTGCGCAGAGATAACGTAAGAACTTCAAGTAAATATAACAAAATTTGATTGGAACCGTAATAACTTTTATGTGAAGCAACATATACGAAGGTTAGCTACTTAGCAATAAAACTAGCAGAAACTAATATTGGAAGTAAACACATGCTGCCATGACACTTTTGTATAACAACTACATTGCGTGAGTTATAACGAGATCCGACAGAACATCGTATGGGTAAGCATTTTGAAATGGACTAATAGTTTTTTTATGGCCAATAACTGTTTATAATGGGTGATGTTTATAGCTTGTATTATTTTATGAACATGGGTTTTGGGTCATGTTAAGGGGTTGAATAATGGCTTTTCTAACAAAGTGATTATTCGCTAGATAATATACATGAGCAGTACAGTCATGAGCACCAACATGCATACACGTAGGTCCGTTTTACAGAAGGTAACTCGAATCCAATTGGAACTCCTGTTACCTGATCATTGTATATTTATAGAATCAGTATCTACTTGAGCATCGGCCTTATTCCAGAACGGTAATTGAACTATACACAGCTGAATCGAGACTCAAATCGAGCCTCAAGCAGACAGACAGGTTACAAATTGTCAAAAGTCAAACTGTTTGACGTAAATTGACAAGGCATCTGTGTTTAAGCGTGGTGTCGACCACGCTTGTTTGATTCAAGTTCAAATCTCTGCTTGGGTTCGAAAAGTCAAAATCAGCTGAACTATGATCGATGACTCTGACGAACGTTCTAAAATTCAAACTCGACTCAAAACTAGTTATAAACATAGATCCAATTTTGAGTTACCTTCTGTAATAAGGACCGTAGAGATGTCAGAGAGTATGCACATCGTTGGAAGTACAGTTCTTAAGAAAATAACGTACGGTGGTCATTGTAAGTTTACAATATTTGGCATCCCACTTAAATAGAAATCAAATTTTGGGCTCATAGAGTACATTTCTATGTTCTGCATAGACAATGATAGCTTTAATTTTTCACGTGGGTGTAATTCTTAAGAATACTTTCCACCTTGGGGAAGGCGGGGAATTATGTCGGACCTTTCCACGACGATGTTACAGTACGATACAACTAAAAAGTCGCATCGGAAAACTTCGTAAAACCGATTACTTCCGAACTGAGTGTAACGGTGACTTCAAGACCATGAATGTTTATTAGTATTGCAGTAAAAATGATCTTTACGCTGACTCAATAAGTGTGGAGTGAAAATGAGCGACTACCATTGGTTGTTCGATCAGGTAAAGCAATGTAACTTATTAGTCGTGTTGTACTATATCCCATTATTATTACTTTATTATTAGTCATGTTGTAGGGGTGCATGAAAAGAGCCTCCACGAGTGACGATACTTAAGTAGATACGTCCGGCGCACTCTGGGCAGTCAACCCCGCTACCAACCTTGCTGACTGGCTAATCTTATCACTACGGCATGACCTATTCTCGTATAGCTCGTGCCGACACGATAGAAGAAGACTATATCCCGACAACCGATGGCCGGAGTCACGGGATTCGCAAGTACATTCACCGCAACAGACAACGATACCCTGCTATTCTTCAAAATGCTTAACAAATACCGACACTAGTACTGTTACAGTTCAGGTTCACAATTGGCCAAATTAGTCATACTTCAACGTCCATTGATTGCGTACCAACAGTACTTCACGAACAAGGAGCAATTAAAGTTAAACAGTTAGTCAGCAGCTGCCATTGCATCATATTCTGCCCATTACTGTCCCACTGCTGGGCCCTCTTGTCTAAATGAGAAGGCTTTTGGCCCGAGTCTAACACGCTGGCCTGGTGCGGGTTGGCACACTTCACACACTATCGAGAACTGTTTTTAGGTGAACTGGATTTACTAAGACTCCGCTGTCCGTCCGTCTATCCGTCTGTCACCAGGCTGTATCTCATGAACCGTGATAGTTAGACAGTTGAAATTTTCACAGATGAGTATTTCTGTTGCCGCTATTACAACAAATACTAGAAAACAAAATAAAATAAGTATTTAAGGGGGCTCCCATACAACAAACCGTTTTTTGCCGTTTTTATAGATAATGGTACAGAACCCTTCATGCGAGTCCGACTCGTACTTGGCCGGTTTTATTTTTAGTCCCTCTTAGGTGTACAGGATTCCTCGGGATGTTTTCCCGCAAGTGATACCAAATCAAATTCTGATCCGCACATGAATTCAAAAAGTCAAAGCTGTGGGCTGGGATTGAACTCAGATCCTCCTGCATGGAAGGCAAGCTTTCAACCGCTAGGCTATCACTGTCACGTCGCCATTGCATACAGCAGCAAAATCTAAATCAAATTTAACCTTCTTCCATAATAAAAGCAAATAATGAGATTGTAATAAGAGCCGACCAAATTCAATTTATCGTCCTACAATTTAAAATATAATTAATAACAGAGAAAGGTCGAACAAAATTTTAGCATCAGGGTATTCGCGTAAGGCAATATTATTTTTTAATCTTATCGTTGAACTTAATAACGGGCAACACAATGAAGTAGCAGGAATATCACGTTCTTCAGAAAATCGAAATAGTATCAGCATAATGGAGGAGTGTTTTTATAAACTTAGGGCAAGCACTGAAATAAATTATCTGGTCTCTATTTTTTCTTATTAGATTTGGATTATTACTTTTATGTCCGGTTCTTCTGACCAAATCGTCGCTCGGGAGTGAAAACCTCGGGAATGCAATTTGGTAATTTTTATTTTATCACGACTTCATCATCTGCCTAGCCTTTTCCCAACTATGTTGGGGTCGGCTTCCAGTCGAACCGGATGCAGCTGAATATCAGTATTTTACATGGAGCGACTGCCTATCAGACCTCCACAACCCAGTAACTGGGTAATACGATACTCTTGGTAAGACTGGTTGTCAGACTTTCTGGCTTCTGACCAACAGTAACGACTGTCAAAGATCTACAAATGACAGCCGGGACCAACGACTTTACGTGCTTTCCGAGGCACGGGGGAAACTCGCTATGGTAAATGGTCACCCATCCACAGACCAACCTCGGCAAGCGTGGCTTAATCCGGAAGATCGGTCTACGCGGCTGTAATTATTTAGCCACGAGCTCCTCCTCATTATATCTTATAAGATATATCTTATAAGAGAGCCGCTCTATGTGAAATTAGTTTGTAGGCACTAAAACTAGTCCATAATGGGTATGTAAAATTCGTAATAAATGTAATTAACTAGCTTTTGCCTGCGACTTATTCCGCGTGAAAGCCCACAGGATCCGTGCAATGAACAAATGCATTCCCGAGGTTAACACTCCCGGGCGTCGAAATACGAATCGTTTTGCTTGACAATAATAGCATTTTTCATTTCCAAACTTGGCATATAAATAGACTCGTAAGCTAATCTTAAGTACGATAGCTACTGACGTAAGCTTTATTATTGGTAAAGATACAAAAGTCTTAATTTTAACCGATAACGCTCGGTAAATCATAGGAATCGGCCATTAGCCAGCCGTTTTTCACGTCAAATTTTAATGCTTGTTGCAATGGTTCGATTAAATAACAAACCCTGAAACCAGGATTCTACAAGGTCGGAAAGGGGATACTAATCCGCAGGCCACTTAAAGTATCACTGATGACTGCCTTAGAGCAAGTGTTAAAATAATAATTTATTCGAAAGTAATCTCCATAACAAGTGGACTCTCACAGTTTCAGAATTCAACTTGTCTGAATAGACAGAATATTATAATATCGCATAGCCATTTTCATTTACTTCTAGACAAGCAATCCTGCAATCCATCCTAACATTCTGTTTGACCAAGTACCAACTAAGACTTAAATAGATCAGCATCTGTACGAGATGAAACTAACGCAGTGGAACCAATCTGCTCAGATGCTGTTTCTATTCACAAATCTGTGTACATACATCTGCACGTATCATGTTTTCCACCCTTAGGCGAAACAAAGCTCCCACCGTGTATGACGCATATCCACTAGTAGCCAGGCTTTAAGTTAAGACTAAGGCGGAGTGGCGCAACATCGTTTAGCCCAGGGCTGACCAAATAAATCCCTTCCCAAATATGCGTTATATAACTAAATAAATACGTAAATGATGCAGGCATGCAATTGCAAATATTTGTGATTTATGTACCTTGTTGTCAAATTGATAAGATTAATTTTATGATTTTGATTAGATTAATGGTATTCAAGAGCATTGTTAAAGCACACAATAATGAAGCAAAATTGTTGCAATGTTGATAAAATACCAATAGTTGGAAGCGGATATTTTTCTTGCACAGTTCATTTATAAATATGTAACAGAGGAAACTTCTAAGAAAAAGGTGGTATACGAAGATGAAGATAGAAGGAGGAAGATAAATAAACGATTTGATGTTTGTTACTTAGAACAAAAAAAGTTTATCATGTTTTTCCAGGAAGATTGAACTTGTGTGTGTTTCATCTAACCATGTACGATACACAATAAAAACTCTGCGTTGCGGAAGGACTATTATTATGGAATCCAAAAACACGTTTGTTTGAATTCATAATTTTCTTAGTATTTTAAATGATTACTAAGGATCGTTTCCAAAGACTGAGTGCTTTATTTAAACATTATAATACCGATCGTTTAGATCAATCATGCCATTATTAACCGACTTCAAAAAAATAGGTTCTTAGTTCGACATGCATGTGTGTATGTAGACGAGATTATCTCGAAAATCGTTGGTCATATTTCGTTGCGGTTTTCGTAACATACAAATACGCAATTTAAATATTTAGTTTTAATTCAGCTAAACCAATATTTAGTTTTAATAAAACATTAAAATTAAATATTTTAATTGCATATTTTTTATAACGGATTTCCGCAAAGTACCGCTTAATTCCATTACTTATAGATAAAATTGATAAATTCTCACTTGTTAAGTTATTTGCGTAAAATGATGTGAAATATTAGGTGTATTATGTTTGAATATTGGGTTTAACAAAGAGCTGTTATAGAATAACAAACCACAAACATTATTGATGTAATGTCGATAGTTGAATGTGTTAATAAATATTCAGAGTAAAAGATCAGCATATTATTACGCATTTTACACTGACATATTTGAACAGGATCGTTTTGACGTTGTTTCTCTGCATTTTCATGAATCAACGCTGCAAACTATTATGAATGCTGCAAACGCTTTGACAGCCAAACAAGTGAAATTTTGCTTACAAACTTGTAAACTAGTCTGTATTACGAATATAAAGGTAATTAACAAAATTGTAATTATTTTATATTAATTTGCATGCTGCTGTGCCGGCGAAACATGCTGATCTGTACCTGCATTATTTTAAGACCCATGCACCTACCGTGTTTCTCGCAAATATATTTCTATTCTATTCTATTCTAGTTTGTTATTAAGCCGGGTCCGCAGCGCCAATTTTCTAACATGTTATTGTTTTGCGAACAAAACTGTTAGGCCACGCCCCTATTCGGTTAGCAAACAATGTTAAGCCGGGTCCGCAGCGCCAATTTTGCTAACAAAATTGTTAGGCCACGCCCCTATTCGGTTAGCAAAAAATGTTATCCTGTTTGCAAACACGAAAACACGGCGCAGCGGACCCGGCTTTATAGGATTCATTATGAATTTAGTTGTCAATGTAGAATTTGGATATAACATTAGATATTTTTGAAAAGCCGTTGTTGGGATTTTTCTAAAATAATTAGCTATTAGATTTATTATTAGTTACGGTTTCCTCACGTGCATTTTTCAGGGTTGCCCGACTAATTTCGGATCCAAATGGAGCCCTTAATCATGAGCTGAACACGCGGCGAGGTCGCGAGTCAAACCGAGTTCTCGCGGGTAAATCGTAACTAAACATAAATATATGAATGTGTCTCACGAAAGTTATAATACAAAACTAGCTTTTAGATATTATTTTTTTATGACTTAACACGAATTGTTTACGGATTTTTTGAGTACCTATTTAGTGTCATCGAGTGGCTTATAGATGAGATTTTTTTACTAAAACATTATTAAAAAAATATGAGCTGCGCCTTTTTCTCAGTTAGTTATGGCAACCTTCAGTCATTTAGCGTATGAATACACGATATTAATTATAATTAAAATCCTTAAATGCAATAAAATAGACAAAGAGTGTCTGTCTATTATACTTGTATCACGCAAAAAATATATTAATTAAAAGTACTGCGCAAAATGAGCGGCTGCTAAAAGTAGTATTCAAATATTTAATTTCGCAGAAAACCAAAAAAGTTCTAGTTTCACTTTAAAGAAAATTTTGCTGCCCACGTCTTTTCATAGCCTTTTTCATGCCTTGTATTGATCAAACAGAATACTAGATAACTAGAATACCTACTAAATTGACAATACAAAAAAACTAGTGACCTATTTTCAATCACAGCCTCGTTGATGGAGTGCATTCTCTGGAAGACTGCAAGTTAGTTTTCATCAAACTATGTGATCGAAAATTCATTCGATACGTATTTTGAAAAATTGCAGTTTTGAACCGACTTCGAAAAGGAGGAGGTTATCATTTCAATGCGTATTTTATTTCAGTATGTGTACAACGATTTCTCCGAGATTTGTAGACCGATTTGAATAATTTTTAGTTGGTGCGGAATACTCTCGAATTAATCCCACATTAATTTAATTAAGTATGGTTGAATGGTATTTTTTATACAATGCTAGCCGTACCCGGCGGCATGCGTTGCAATGCACTTTTTCCTACTTACTACCTACTACTTACCTACTTCCTACCTTCAGAAACAAAATCAAAATAGTAACAAAAAGTTAAAACCATTTTCATGCATGCGGTAAACAAAGGAAGATTATGGGCATACTGAGATAATTGAGTTTTTTTTTATATTTTTTTTTTCATAGGAACCTTTTCCGGAAAATTACGAACACAACAAAAAAAAATTGTGAAATCGGTCCAGCTGCTCACGCGTGATGCCGTGACCAAGGGAAATAGGGATTTTATTTTTATACATATATAATTATTATTAGTAGTTTGAAATCAATGACCCACCTATAAAGACGACGCGACGTTCTAGTTGTTATAGTGGTGGTCTACGATTTTTCACAATATTGTAATTGTAATTTGTGGCACTTAAAAGTATTAAATAAAAAAAATATTTAAAAAGAAACGACTTCCAAAAATGTATTCCAATTATAAAATTATTAGTTTCGGAGATCGGTGTCTTAAATTTGGTTTAGTGTGGATTAGCACCGACCTCTGAAACTGTTAATTTTATAATTAATGGTAATTATTTTACTCCTTTAAGTTTTTTTGAAGTGTTTTTGTACGTTTGAAGCTGTATCAGTATTAATTTATGTACATTTTGTTTGCTACAAAACGTTTTTTTTTTCCAACAGTCCAACTGACTCCAAGTCAGTTTAGATACTAGACAGCTCTAAGAACTTGTAAAAGTCAAACACTGGTACGTAACATCAACAGACAGAGTTAATTTAAACGTAGAAACGTTAGTTAATAAAGAAATAGTTTCCATAGATTAGTTTGAATAACCCGATCAATAACAATGTTAAATTAACGTAAAAAGTTCACAAATAAAAAAATAGGTAGATACGCATGTTACGTATGGAAGTTAAATTGTAAATCATCGTGTAATAGTGTTTTTATTATTATCGATGGTGGTGACATCTGGCGTCACGGACCGCGCAACAGCTGCCAGAGACGCGAAACTCTTTGTAGTTCACCCACGACCTGAGCAAATGCCTGTTTACAGATTCAGAGGCCTTTTTCACATAAAAACTATAAGCGATTGTTGTAATAGATGGCTACTCCCATTATTTTACCGACCGAACTTTTCGCCGAGTGTACGTTGGTAGACGGCCATTTTGTTTTTCGTTGTGCTTTTTGATTCCCTTTGTTGTCTTAATTTTTGTTTTTGTGTGGTAACGGATCGGAAAAATGTCAGCCGCCGTAACATAAGACTCGCTATTTTAATGATTTTTGTGTATATTGCGAATTTTTTTCCGTATTAAAGTAGTTTATACCTTAAAGATTGTCAAAAATATAAAAACCATGGATATAGCAACTTTTGTAGAATTCGCCACAATTAAAACAGGTTACCTACACATTTAAAAAAATGCCCACTAAAGTAACGGAACATTTTGTTACTAATATTAGTGTCTGCCGAAAAGGAAATTAGAGAACCTGAGTACGTTTTTAAGCATACAATGTGGTCAGGTTCATTAACTTTACTTATTAGAAATACTGTAAAACAATAACACTATGAAAATACCAGTATGATATAGTAGGTAAAGTTAAAAATAACATGTACTTAATTATTAAAAAATACAATATTAACTTTATCTAGGACTATCTATAAAATCGAATTACAACAAATTAATTTCCCACCAAGCGACATTATCAATTTCAACAATATATTTCCCTGTCCAAAACATTACTAATGATAGCAGATAATTAAGTACAGACATTAGCTAGAACTGTCAAAGTGGAAACTGTTTAATAAATAGCCTGGCATGTCTAATTCATTTTAGTTTTAAATCACATAATCCAACATTTAATTTGAAAGAAAGAAAAATACTTATTTTGATTGTATTGTAAAACGCGATAAAGGGAATACTGATATAAATTACGCAGTAGCATCCTCTTATCTGATAACAAGAACAAACTGTTATCACCAATCCGATCGCCAGGCGTGGTGATTATGACATTTTTTTACAGTTAATTATAGTAATCATTATGTCGGTAGCCAATAGTACTGGTTAACATTCAGAAGATAAAGAAGGGTAGTCGTCGTCAGGAATCAACGCACCCGACGTTATAAAAGTTTTTGTCATTCGACGCAGCTCGGGCCCCCCCACCATCCGAACCCTCTAGTCGCCGCAGCGGCCGACTCAAGTCCCTCTCTCATAATTAAAGTTCGTCGTCCCAGGCACACACTTTTAGAACCCGATGACGAAATTACGCTCCTCCAGGGGGCGAGTAAATCGATCAGCACACTACACAGCGTCCGCCGCCGTCCGGCATACCGTCCTCACCGACGAGGCCCGTCGCGTCGTCCCACCGCCGCCGGTCACGATCCACCAAGCTTTCCCGTCGTAGAACCGGTCGTCTCTTCAGACTTCGCAATCACACCGATAATTCAGCCCTCATCAAGCTGTCTCCCCCCCCTAAGTCCCCGCCAGCAACGACCTAAGCCGAGGACCGAGTCCCACTAGGGGTCGCCCTTAGTGCTGTTGTTGCAGGTAGTCATGATGTTAGTGTAGTACAAGTAGTTAGCTTAGGTTATGTATTTTACTCCCCCTCATCGGCTGAAGACCCTTCAGGTCTCGCCAATAACTGCCCGGTTACGTAGAAATGCTCCCCTAGGACCACCAAAAGCAGTCAAATAGAAAAAAAAACGACGCAGCTCGCTTTTTGTGTCGATCAGCCGAAGCAGTATGACCTTATTTGACTAGCTTCTCCTTTTTGATTTCGGATCTTCTGTGAATTCTGTGAAGTATGATTTGACAACACGTTTGGTGCAGTGGCTAAGCGATTAGCTTCTGCGCTACGGGTTGTGAGTTCGATTCCCACACGGAACAAAAATTTGTATGGCCTGCAAATGGTTGTTTCGGGTCTGGACGTTTGTGTATGTGAGATTTATGTCTGTAAACACACCCACGATACAAGTGAAATCTTAGTGAGATGTAAGGTTCATACTAAAAAATTAAAAAAGTTTTTTTTGTGACCTATCTTTTTTTTAAATTATTATTTATTTATTTCCAAAACACTTAAGCTATTTTACAATTATATATACAGTGGTGGACATATAATTAGAAACACCAAGTGCGACTTTTATTTTTAGTACAATTTAACTTGATAATTAATGTTTTACGTATCATAGAGGGCTTATACCTATTTATCTATAATGTATCCACATCATGAAGTATTACTATGTCAGTTTTGGAAATATCATACAACCGTTTATGTAAAAACTGGTATACTTTATAAAATAAAATGAAGCAGCACAACGTACTAAGGTGGACAACTAATTAGAAACAGAAAAAAAACAATAGCATAAATATGAACAAAGGTAACAAAACAATAAATAATGAAGTTAAATGGTAAAAACGTTTTAAAATAAACAATTAATGTTTGGTCGGGAAGCCTCTGCTGTCGATTACAGCTCTACAACCATTTGGCATTGATTCTATCAATGTTTCGTACATTTCCTTGGAATTTTTCTCCAAGCTTCTATAAATGCGTCCTAAAGTTGTTGTAGTATGATACTAGTAGTAGTACGATATTAGTGATATGTTTATTGGACAATGTTTTCTTTACAATGTACCACAAACTTAGATTTGATTCAAATCTGGATTATTTGCAGACCACTCTAACACCGACAATAATTAGTCTCTTAGAAATGCTTTTACGTTGTTTGAGTTTTGTTTGAGTGGTCTGCAAATAGTCCAGATTTGAATCAAATCTAAGTTTGTGGTACATTGTAAAGAAAACATTGTCCAATAAACATATCACTAATATCGTACTACTACTAGTATCATACTACAACAACTTTAGGACGCATTTATAGAAGCTTGGAGAAAAATTCCAAGGAAATGTATGAAACATTGATAGAATCAATGCCACGTCGTTGTAGAGCTGTAATCGACAGCAGAGCCTTCCTAACCAAACATTAATTGTTTATTATAAAACGTTTGTACCATTTAACTTCATTATTTATTGTTTCGTTACTTTTGTTCATATTTATGCTAATGTTTTTTTTCTGTTTCTAATTAGTTGTCCACCTTAGTACGTTGTGCTGCTTCATTTTATTTTATAAAGTATACCAGTTTTTACATAAACGGTTGTGTGATATTTCCAAAACTGACATAGTAATACTTCATGATGTGGATACATTATAGATAAATAGGTATAAGCCCTCTATGATACGTAAAATATTAATTATCAAGTTAAATTGTACTAAAAATAAAAGTCACACTTGGTGTTTCTAATTATATGTCCACCACTGTATAATATCTCATGTAATTAATCACTAACTAAGTACTCTCAGTGGTGGAGAGTCTATGTTGGTTTAATTTTCTACCTATATCAATTATGTCTCCAATATACCTGATAGAGATATTAGCTGTAATGATAGATTCACTCCTAAATGATTCACTAAGCTCTCTATGACAATTTAGGAGGACGTTCAATGTTTACACATGGACGTTTAGGGATTATTATGACAAATTACTGGATTATTCTCGAAATCCCCACCATCAAATTCCCAATGATGGAGACTGTAAAAAAAATCTTCCAAATCTTACATGGCATATGAATCATAGTGGGGATTTGTGGGAAAAAAACCGAAATCCCCACCATGATCCATCCAAATATTTCGCTTGAAACTTAATTTACTACCGCTGCAAAATTAAATTATGTAACAAAATGGATCACATAATCATTTCCAATTACAGCCGAAGTATGATTAAAATAAAATTAATACTGTTCTGGCTTACCAAGAATTACGTGTGATAGGTTCTCATGTGAAGTGTAATTAGGTTAATTAATTACCGATGGCCATAAATCCGTCAGGTGACGAAGCATTGTTTAAGGATCAGTCCAAATACAGGGTGTTAACGAATTCGTTGTTCAATGACTCAGAAATAGAAAATAAAGTTTTTTTTGTTTTTTTTTTTATTTGATTTTCAAAAATTCCATTTAGGGTTAATCTGTGTCATCAGTAGAGCACGTGGTTTGAAGGAATTACACGAATTCGTTAACACTGTATACAACAATATTCGCCACGTGCAAACCAAAATCGAAGGTACCTACTTCGACTATTATATAGATAGGGTACAGCTTGATTACATATACGCTTGCAAGTAACCCTTAATAGTATGAGTCAATTAAGAATAATGGTACTTGCAAGTGTCGGACGTTCAATCTAATACTTCTTGCACTCCATCGGGACTAAACCATTACTCATATTGCTACGTGGTGTTTTACCAAAGTACTGTTATCCTGCATTTCATTATTTATGTATTTGCATTAGTTGATATAGCATGCTTTAAAACTAGCTATTTCATTAAAAATAAAACGAAAGATAATCTTGATTTTATTATTCAAGTTGAATATTTTTTGGTGATTGAAAAATCTGTAAGTAATTTAGATTTATTTAATAATTTACTAGGCTGCTTAATTAGGCATAATACATTTTAATACAATAACAACAGACATGAATTAAGCTGCACTCGAATTAATTTTAAAATGTAATAATACATTACATCTACAGTGACTTGTAATTTACGATAAATTTCTAAGTTAAATTGTCGAGGGATTACCCTACAAACTTTGTATAAAGGAATTAAAAAGTTAAAAACACAACTTTTCTTCAGTGACGGAGTAAAAAATGTCTTCCAGACAATTGGTACAAGTTCTGATACAACACCCATTTAAAGTCTTCTTTCCTTATTAAACTGCAGCTTAAAATGAGTAATGTCTTCTTATCTCTGATCATGTGTTCTTACGTCTAACTTAAATACTTGCATCCAATTTGTCAAACGGTGCATCGTCGCTGGCTAGATCAAGAATGTCTCTCACTTGTGAAAATCTAATATCGCTCACGTGAACCAGGTTACCATCAATGCCAAAAGTGAATAATGAAAAAGAAGTCCATCACCAAATTTATCACACAAAATAAAAATCAACAAATCGAAGACACCCAGTTTCGGCAGAATTTGACGTCATTCGTGAAATATGAGCTTCCAATTAAAATAGTTTTCAATGTACCCGTCTCACTTAAAATTCTTTGAAACGATCCTGAAATTCGGACGAATTCGTTTGAAAATAGCATAGAGATTTGGAAAACACTTTTTGTAAACAAATAAATGCTCGTCAGATAGCTTTTAATATCCAAAACTTGCAAACAAAAAATCAATAAACTCTTTCAGTTTCAGATTAAAGGTATGGACGAAATCTTTAATATTTTTGAGAAGACCAACGTGTTTGTGAAACAAAAATAGGGATACTATATATGCCAGCTTTTAAATCTGAGTATTTTGTTGCTATTGAGGTGGGCTTTCTGTCTCAAATTCATCATCTTCAAAAACCTCTATATCCATTTCTTTATCACCATTTAAAAAGATCAAAAACACGCTACTAAAAGCAATAATTAGAAGGAATATAGCAGCGAGAGTATTTCGCCCCGGCATAGCCCAGAGATTGGCCATTTAACCTCTTGACCCATTGTAATAAAGTTAGTAAGACGGGAATTTCATTAGTAAGCACCGGAGGCGGAGTCGCGATGACTTAACTTATTAAAGTATCGTTAGAGACACGTGACTTGTTAATAGCTTTGAAACGCACAGGTTGTTTAATCACTGGTTGAAGAACAGTCTTGGGTAATAGATGGCGAAGATTAATTTCTGGGTATTAGAATAATTGGCTGGTTAATTAAAATATAGGGATTTTAGGAAACCAAAGATTTTCGTTTTGCGTAAGTCCTATGTCAAGTGGTGATGATTAAATGATTGATTGGTATAAACAAGGTGTAAATTCAAAGTTACAGTTTGTATGTGAAAAGACGCAAAAAGAATAGTTACCATTGTAGAAGCCTCGTTTTGCAGGATCCTAACTATTTCCTTGCCCCTATGTGATTACGACGAGAATTTATATCTTTCTTCGGTTGGTTAGTTCCTGTTTGCTTTCTTAACCTCTTTTAATTTAAAATGATCCCGTATAAGTAATCATAAATATAATTGATGTAAGGGACACAGCTACGCAATAACGTCATTCTGAGTCACAGCTACAGACAGTTCGAAAAAATACAGTTTTTTTTTCTATTTGACTATTATTTGAACTGGGCATTTGAACTGGGCAGTTACGCGTCATCCTACGTGAGCTATCTACAAGAGACGCGAAGCGGCGCGGCGCGACGCGAAAACAAAAAACAGTCGATACCTATTGAAGTGTCCTACGTGACCAAACGCACGTGGAGTGCGGTGCGGCGCGGCGCGTAGGACAAAGCCGCCGCTTCGCACCGCATCGCATCGCTTCGCAATTCGCGTCGCTTTAAACCGCCTACGTAAGACATCGCGTTATTGGCGCGACCTGATAGGTGTCCAGGAAAGAGTTATATTATTGTCAATACTCTTATATTTATATTCCCATAAACGGCAATAGATAAACAAAAAATACAGAGAGCCATAACTCTTCACGGATAATTCTTCCCGGGAAAAAGGTTGGTTATCTGTCGGAAAGTCTCCCGGATTTACTGTTAGACACAATTGGGTTTATATTTACTGTTTATTTACGTCTTTAAACTACGAAGAGACTAACGAGTCGAAACAAAGAAGTTTGTGAAAAAGGTATACTAAGTTTTTTGAATAAACTATTGGACTTTTAAATTAGGGCAGATTTTTTGTTGTTTTCGTTTGCGCTGCCTGTCAATTAGTTTTGGAACATTTCTGAGCGGAATGCATTTAAACAAGATTGATACTATATCTCTTATCGATGATTTCAAGCATTGATTTACTAAATCCGGCTGTCGCTGTAAACCAGCGCTGTGGCTCTGTCTCGTACGTGAGTCACAGCATTATGATGAGTGATGGCCATTTTGCGCTGATTTGACGCATATTTTTTAACAGTTTTTTTTGGTTTTCTTTGTATATTTGTGCGTCTAGTCGGCGCGAATAAACATATTTTCTTTCTAAAATGTTAGTGATTTTAGAAAGAAAATGTTAGTGATGTTGTACTGCGTACATAGTAGATAATTATTAGGTACTTAGAGTACTTCCATACTATAGACAAGTTATTTGTAATTTTGGCCTTTCTCACCTTTTTACGTTAACATCTTATCTACATGCGCATGTACACAAGGCTGCATATCAAACTATATAGTCCAGTATAAGCTGACCTCTCATTGTACGCAAAGCCGATGCAATACGAGATCAGCTTATACTGGAGAATATACCTTGATATATGGCCGTGCGTACTGATTGCTGTTGTTTTGCATTGATCGTATACAAGCACTGGAGTCAGATAGGAAACTCTCGTACCTACTTTCGGATGACGTTCGTGTCCGTTCACAGAAAATCATAGGCGATACATTTTTGTGTACGATGTTCGGACGCAGATAAAATGCGTACAAGAGCCGTAAACCATCGTCCACACTAAGGCACACTGTATCGCGTCCATGTAACCGTATTTTTCGGCAAAAGTCTCCGCGTAAAACATATGTGCACTATGCCGTAAAACTATGTGCCTGATACAACTATAAAGAGTTGCTTTCTAGTATGAGATGCGTAATAAATGTTCGTATGACGAAATATGCTGTAGTATGACTAGTTAGTCACTTTACATCCGAAAACCATGAATTCTGTTCATCATTATGTACAACTTTCACTATGGGACAAACTCCGAATTCAGTCAAAAAAAAAAAAACAGTTGTTCCGTGCAAACAGCTGTATTTTGACATTTTAGTAGTTTTGCTGTACATGAAGAGCTGCGTTAATGATTTTTGGATTTAGAGTAACTAACTTAACTGGACATGCTGTAGGCAGGATAATTATCTTTGTACCTTAGCATTTGCTTTTTGGTAAATAAACTGATATTATATCGATTTTGGAAGATCTTGCGTATTATCTAGAGGTCGCAATTTTGAAAGAAAAATAAGTTCCGTCATCACGATGAAGAAAATAAACTTTAAAAAAAAGTAAAAACCGACTTCAAAGAAATACTAAAAGGAGTAAAATAATTACCATAATATAAAATTAACAGTTTCAGAAGTCGGTGGCTTCTATTTGCTTCAGTGTAGAGTTGCACCGACTTCTGAAACTGTTAATTTTATATTATGGTAATTATTTTACTCCTTTTAGTATTTCTTTGAAGTCGGTTTTTACTTTTTTTTAAAGTTTATTTTTTATTTAATACGTTTTAGTGTCATAATTTTAACCCCCTCCTTCATAACCCTTCTTTTTGGCTTTGACGTAGTCGGGCATAAAAAGTCCTTTCAAATGATACCTTACACGATATAATGAAAACATTCCAAGGGGGGGGGGGGGGGGACACGTACTCCCTCCTCTTTTCCAGTAGTCAGTTCCCAACAACAAATATAAACAAAGCAATATTAGTAATTTGAGAATTTTGCTTTGATCCGTTGAGGAGTTCCGTTCCATATCTCTGAAGTTCATGATCTAATCATAATAAAATTGATATGGGACCAATCGGAAAGTATACCCTTTCGAACAAAAAAAGAATTTTTCAAATCGATTCATAAATGACGGAGATATGAGGTAACAAACATAAAAAAAAAAAATAAAAAAAAATAAAATAAAAAAAAAAATACAACCGAATTGAGAACCTCCTCCTTTTTGAAGTCGGTTAAAAAGGGTGTTACAGTTTTCAACAAATACGTAAGCTTCTTCATTTTACAGCTCTCTATAGAAGGAAACTATCGGTAGATGGAAGGTAAGCAACCACCTTCCATCCTGAATATAAAATGGATACCTACGTATAAAAAATCGTAGCCGTATTTTCCGCATACGAGTTTAAACCTAACTCATATTGCTCCGGTCTATTTTTACGATATGCAATGAGAAATAAGCACCTCATATATTTTATATTCCTAGATTGCTTATTCGTATTCCGTACGCTCTCATTTCGTATGTTTATTTATTTTTTATGTACGGACTTATCTGTAGCAATCAACGTCTTTCTGTAGCAAATTCTTCAAATGACAGATCTGCGGAAAATCCAACTATTTGATCTTAAGGTTATCTTTGCTTATTAAATAAACATAAAGATAGTGTTTATTTCGTCCGAACCACATAATTATTGCGGGTCAAATGAGAACATATACAAATTACTATATATCACTACATAGTATAAAACAAAGTTGCTTCCCGCTGTCTGTCCCTATATATGCTTAGATCTTTAAAACTGCGCAACGGATTTTGATGCGGTTTTTTTAATAGATAGAGTGATTCAAGAGGAAGGTTTTAGGCTATAAAACATACTCATGCGAAGTCGGGGCGGGTCGCTAGTTCATAATATTTAAGTCATCAGCAATTAAGCATTGCACAGTACTTTAGTTCAGTTGCAAATAAATTAGTTCGTTTGCGTCTAAATGTGGTGACTGAGAGTAATAAAAAATAACAGTAGTAGTGAATTTGCTAAACAACATAACCTGAGTAACTCTATTGAACAGTTCAGAATCAATGAGTCTGGACAAAAAATATAAAATACTTCGTAAAACCTCGCGTCCAATGCGTAAATTAAAATGATTTTAAAATTCACAATGGTACCCTATATAAGCATAGGCAGAAAGCAAAGTAATGGTGGGAATTGTCAAATGCAGAATCCCCATTAATTCTCGCACCGTGGAACAGGGGAACGCTGCCAAAAACTGTAAAATAATCTCTAACTCCGAAACAATAGTCGTAAAACCAACCCCAATACATTATTTGACTTACGAACTTTTATTTCAGTTCGAGTGTCTTCGTTGTTTGACTGTGCTAAGTAATCACTACATAGAAGGAAGTGTTGCAACTTCTTTTTGTCCGCACTAACGCTAATCTTGAAACTTTGAGTCGATTTGTTGTAAGTTTTTCCTTTCACGTGAGGAGTGAAAGAAAAACACAATGTTTCTAGTGCTTACTTTCTCTTTGCCCAAGTATCTCTGGGGGAACTTTGCAGACTAACAAAATGCAAGTGGAATCAGTTGTTTGCTATTTTGTCTCAAACTTTGAAATCAGCTTATGGCTGATTCTAGGCTGATCCTATAATTTACTATTATTTGTTATTGGTTAAAATGAAGACTTGTCTTGTAGTATCACCTTTTTTCATCATCATTCACATCACACATTTCACTTTTTTCTATTTATGTTACACCTTTTTAAGACAGGCGCCTTCGTTTTGATTTGATAGATTCGATTTTTGACAGAGAGAAGGTTTTTTTGATAAAAGTGATATAATTATTTTCTGTTTATGTGTAAAATACAAGATTTAAAACTCCTGGCTGTTTAAATATGTGGAATGCCACATCAACCACCCTCTGTACACTGCTCCATGCAACACTTGCTTTTACGTGGGACTCGGAGGACTTATCTTGTGTGAGCTGGACAACCTGAGCATCCACATTCTATTGAAGAACCCTTTGGTACCAAAGTGAGACGCCTCCTGCCCTAAGCCAGCAGACTTTAAAACTTAAGTCAAGGCCAGCAACGCCCTAAGCCGAGGTCCGAGCCCCACTAGGGGTCGCCCTTAGTGCTGTTATTGCAGGTCATGATGTTAGTATACAAGTAGTTAGCTTACGTTAAGTATTTTACTTCCCCACCATTGGCTGGAGACCCTTCAGGTCTCGCCAATAAAAAACACACGTTGCTAAGCAAAACGATTCATTTTAGGCTATAGGAACGGGGCATTAAACGAGTATATTTTGGCAGGTGTTGAAATATGGAATTAAATCTGAATGTAATGGATTCCATATTTGTTGACCTTTGGAAGCAACGTCGCTATGAACTGCCAAGTAATACTGGGTACCCAGTTGTGCCAAGTTTGTGTGCTGTCAAACTAACTTTTTCAAATACAATTTTATAAAATGTAACACGCTAAACTACTGCTGGTTTCAAGCAGTACTTTGGCACTGATTTTAACTTTTAACGTTCTTCTTGTGCCTGACGTGATAAATTTCGCATTTAAAGTTTTCGGAAAGGGGCAGGTATTCATTGAAGCGTTAACATTATTGTGGGAATTCATGGCTTAAGTTTCAACGAAGAGAAACGTGAAAAAATACGGGATTGACATTTATGCTTTTGAACAGTGAGGCAATGCGTAAATGTCATTCAGCAGTCAGCCTCACTACTAACCTTGCCGACTAGGTAATCTGTTCATAACAGCATGAGCTATTTTCATATAGCTCGTGTTTGCTGGTAGAAAATTCATTTTTGAGTTAAGCTCAGCTTTGTACGTGACTTCACTAAATTGTACTATTATATTATAATTTTCTTGTGTACAATAAAGAATAAGAACGAATTGAAATCTTATTTAGGGGCAGTATGTTTTGTTTCAGTTACAGCCCGACTTATCATATTATGAGTGCGCTTTCCGTTTTTTAGAATTGTTCTATGCAATTATGCGCTCACTTAGCAACCCGCATATATTATTATTTTATAGGGAATTCTTTCTTGAATAATCTTTAGGATTAAATCCTTATCCCAGTTCTCGCAATGACAAGTTCCAGTTGTTACCACACTGAACAAGTGCTCTTGTGACCGCAGAACGGGCTCTTTCGCGCCAGTTACACTTACATTTAATCGGAGTGAGGTTTTTTTTTCTATTGTACTTGTTTTAGATTGTCCTTGTGGATTATTTTTACGTATCCGGGCAGTTATCGGCGAGATCAGCACAATGGGGGAAATAAAATACTTAACATAAGCCAACTACTTATAATACACTAACATTATGACCACTAACAACAACAGTATAGTGGGACTTGGACCTCGGTTTAGGGCGTTGCTGGCGTAAGATTGGGAGGGGGACAGTTTGATGATGGCTGAATTATTGGTGTGACTGCGGAGTCTGAAGCGACGATCGGCTCTACGACAGAAGAGCCCGGTGGATTGTGACTGGCGGTGTATTTTGACTAGAAAGTGAAGTTATTGTTATGTCACTAGTAAGTCAGACCCATGGTACAACAATACGAGTACAGTGTTTGTAGACAAATGGCAATCAATTATCGCTAGAGAAGAGAAACGACTATGAGAAGTACTGGATTGACACAAGCTTTCGACAGGTCAAGCGATGTGTTATGTCATTTCCATACATTTAATTGGCGTATCTATTCTCTGGCGATCATCGATTGCCATTTATCTACAGGCCCGGGTATTCTCTTTCCGTGACAGTTAGATCACGTGATTGTCCTGTACTACGTCATAACTACTGATGCACCAATAAGCGTTGGCTTCTGTTTTAATTTTTTTTGTTAATGGTAAAAATCTAAGTATACATATAAAAGGAGAAGCTGACTGACTGATCTATCAACGCACAGCCTAAACCGCTGGGGTTAGAAAGTTGAAATTTTGACAGTAGGTTCCTTTTGTAACGTAGGCATCCACTAAGAAGGGATTTTTCGAAATTCAACCCCTAAGGGAGTTAAATAGGGGATGAAAGTTTGTATGGAAAATCGTCACTTAACGGGTTCAAAATATCACGCAAGCGAAGCTGCGGGCGAAAAAGCTAGTATTACATAATTGTGACGTAGATGAGGGCATTGCGGGAAGATAATATCAGGTTCCATATATTTTGCTAAGCAACATTGATTTATTTTATATGGAACAGCTGATTTTTTTTCACGATTTCATAGTTTGTCCCATAATATAAGTTGTACAGAATGGTGAGTAGAGTTCATGGTTTTCGGATGTAAAATGAATAACCAGTCATGCTGTATCGCTATCCACCATGGTTAGACCCATGTCGGTCAGCAGTAGGTTACACCAATGCAGATTACGCTAAGGTTTAAATAATGTAGTCGTTGTTCATATCTTAATTAATCCTCTTCTTAATTAGTGTAAATAAAGAAGCATATTAACGGCAGATTTCTAGTATCTTAATAGAATTAAGTTCCAGGTAATGTTCTTAGTAGAACAAGCTTGCAATTTTCCTTTCATTATAATAATGGCGGCATCAGCAAGTAACGAACAAAGTTCATAGAACGTTGTAAAGCTCAAGTAGGTAGTACTAGTACTATGTACTTATATAATTAAGCATTCAAGAGCGGTTAGTCCCCCTATGCTCTAGTCCAAATACCTACTAAAAAGTTTCGCTATGCACGAAATTCTTCGATTCTACGTAAACAATGGAAGGTACAGTAGGAAAGAAAACTGTTTGAATTCAAGTTAAAATTTTAATAGCACTATTCGTATATGCGAAGCGTCTGTAAGTTAAAATTTGTTTTGTCTCGTTATGACATTCAAACAAGTCAAAATGACAGATAAAGACACACGAATTTCAGAGCAATTCTAAGCTAAGAAATGTTTATGAATAGAGCTGGTAAGTCAATAATGGACCCACAAGATTTAACGAAGTCTGTAGACTATTTACATAATAGCGAAAGAGAAGGACCAGGTAATGATTCGCAGAAGGGCTCATTGTTATGGTTACCCTGAAAAAAACAGTTCGATACATGCTTCTCATAAGAAGGGCAAAGCTTCACCTGTTTTAATATATTTAATGATGATTAAGAATAGGATAACATATTTACATACTAGGTTTTCTTAATTTACTTTTTAAATGGTAAAATAAAATATCACAGTGTAACAGTTTTCTTCGACTGTATTACTGAACTTCGAAGTTTAAAATACCGACGTACTGTATTCATAAAGTTTAAAAGTACGAATTACGTGAGTTAGAATGTACGCTATTACGAATTACTTTATTCAGAATGTTCATCATTCCGATGTACGTTACTCCGAAAGTTCACTATTACGAATTACGTCATTGAGAATGTTCATCATTCCGATGTACGGGACTCCGAAAGTTTACTATTACGAATTACGTCATTAAGAATGTTCATCATCGCGATGTACGGAACTCCGAAAGCTTACTATTACAAATTACTAAATTTCGAATTGTATAATTAAAAAGCACGTTCCAGTTAGAATGATTAAATTATTATTTGCATTCCAATTAGCCCCGTAGTTCATAAATAGCCACATTTTATCGGTATTTATGAAACGGACAAAATTAATTCTGAGAGTAAGGATGCAACTATGTTCTTACGTTAAGTTACAAACTAAATGTACCATTGTGCCTCTTTATATTCACTGAGTTTTCGAAAACATTCGTTGCAAACAACTTTATAATAACTGCACTACACAAGGATCTGCCTTAAAGCAATACAATGCACCCAATTAATATTTATTTGTTGATACTTATACTCGAGCCATTGTGGGCCCTCTATAGCCATTTCCGAACAATATACATACTCGTAACAGGCACTTTCGGCCGCAGATCTACTTGAGTCGATTAAGCTGGCTCATTGAATTATACTGAGTTTTGTATGCATGACTATAAAAGATGATGTCTTGCATCATCATCAGCCACGCCTTTCCTGGACTATATTGGATTTGGCTTCTTTTTTAACTAGATGCGACTGAATTTCAGAATTAGAGTGACTGCCGTTTGATCTCGGAAACTCAATTGGAGATACGGATACTCTAAGATCAGAACACGCTGCAGGTTTCTGATTGTCATATGGCCAAATCAAGCTCGGAACCGGTTGCAAAAATATAGGTTGGTAAAGGTTTTTAACGGTTTCGCATAATGTTTTCGTTCAGAACGAAACCGATAATCATTCTGTTCAATAACCGAAATAAACCGGTTTAACTCAACGCGTCGGATAGCTCTCGACCTGCATTATCAACTTATTAATCACAAGTTTCAGAGACATTTCCAGAACGAAATACCGGTTAAAATAATAATGACCGCAAATTTTAAAGATAACTTTATTTCAAAATAACGCACCAGTTATCGGTTAACAAGAACAAAACCGAAATATTCAGTTTCTTATGTACAGTCACCATCAGATATATAGAAGCAGTTCAGGTACTCAGATAATTCTACACTCTCAAAAACTCAATAACATCTGCACAACAATAGCGTTCAAATTATTGTTAGCATCCAATGTATCAATATCATCTGAACACTCGCAATTCAAATATTTCTATGCAAACAAATCATCTTGTCAACTGAGGTAGTCAAATGTAACTAAGCAACCAAAGTGTTCAAAAATATGTAAACAATAACCATTTCTCAATACATTGCTCAGTGATACTAAGGCCTGTTACAAACCTAGCCGTTTTAGGGCGGTTACAGACCTTGGTGTTTTATGCTCGTTTTTAACCGACTTCAAAAAGGAGGAGGTTTTCAATACGTTTGTAATTTTTTTTCTTTTATATTTCTTACCTCCGAACTCCGTCATTTATGAACCGATTTGAAAAAATATTTTTTTGTTTGAGAGTGTATAGGTAATTTCCGTTTAGTCCCTTATAAATTTTGTTATGATTAGACCATGAACTTCAGAGATATGGAACGGAACTCCTCATCGGATCAAAGCAAAATTCTCAAATAAATAATATTGCTTTGTTTAAAATATGTGTTGTTGGTAACTGACTACTAGGGGGTGCGTCAAACCCCCCCCCCTCCGTTCACTTTCCGGAATGTTTGAAATATATCGTGTAAGGTATAGCATGAAAGGGCTTGTTACACCTGACTACGGCAAATTCAAAAATAAGGATTATGAAGAGAGAGTATGAAGGAGAGAGGGTTTAATTTATGGCACTAAAACGTATTTAATAAAAAAAACTTATAAAAAGGTAAAAACCGGCTTCAAAAAAAACTATATGGAGTAAAATAATTACCATAACATAAAATTAACAGTTTCAGAAGACGGTGCAATTGCACACTGAAAAAAATTGTAGCCACCGACTTCTGAAAGTGTTAATTTTATGTGCAAAATTCTCAAATAACTAATATTGCTTTGTTTAAAATATGTGTTGTTGGTAACTGACTACTAGGGGGTGCGTCAAACCCCCTCCGTTCACTTTCCGGAATGTTTGAAATATATCGTGTAAGGCATAGCATGAAAGGGCTTGTTACACCAGACTACGGCAAAGTCAAAAATAAGGATTATGAAGAGAGAGTATGGAGGAAAGAGGGTTTAATTTATGGCACTAAAACGTATTTAATAAAAAAAACTTATAAAAAAGTAAAAACCGGCTTCAAAAAAAACTATATGGAGTAAAATAATTACCATAACATAAAATTAACAGTTTCAGAAGACGGTGCAATTGCACACTGAAAAAAATTGTAGCCACCGACTTCTGAAAGTGTTAATTTTATGTTTTTTTTAGTCGGTTTTTACTTTTTTTAAGTTTTTGCATTCGCGCATTCAAGCGCGTTACATTTCGCGCTTCAAAATAACCGAACGCACGTATATGCTACTGTTCGCCATGCCAGTGTGTTATCGCTGTAAGGTGTACAGTGTCCTGTGACATTATTAAGATTATAATGCAGGCATTGCAATTAAAGGCAGGCGGTGAGCCACTAAAAATGTAACGCGTATGGCTTTCTATACCAGCGCACGCACTAGCGGTTCTTTTTAAAATGACTGTTTTAAAACGTATGGTGCTAGATTTTGGCTAAAGGTATATTCGATGCGATTCGATGATAACTGACTACTAAAATCAGGTTACAGTGCATGTTCATAGATAAGTTGTATCGCGCTATTAGCATTTGAAAAAAAGGGGTGCATGAAGAGAGCCTCCTCGAGTGACGATACTTCGGTACGTCCGGCGCACCCTGAGCAGTCAGCCTCGCTATCATCCTTGCTGACTGGCTAATCTTTTCACCACGGTATGAGCTATTCTTGTATAGCTCGTGCCGACACGATAGAAAAAGAAGCATTTGAAAACCGTTTGCGTAAAATCATATAGCAAATCAGTGCGTGCTTAGTCGGGCTAATTTTACATCGTCAGATATCTTTTAACCGAGTAATTAAACTGACGTTTAACAGATTTTGTACTTTTTTAAGCATGGTTATCAATCCGAAACATGGTTAAAATGAACCGAGGTATTTTGTAGGTATTTATTACGAATTCAATTCCTGAAGATATACTAGAAAATGTAGCAAATAAAAATGTCAGTTTCATCCAAACTGATTGTTTCGAATTTATGGCTTTCGCGTGGAATAAATACTCATTTCAATTTCCTTACGATGTTTTCCTATAACTTGACTATCAGATTATATTATAAACAAAAGACACGTCAATGACGTCACGCACGAAATGAAAGGGATATAGCTATACGAAGAAAAAGAAAAAATGCTGTATTGACACAATAGTACACATTGTATCTATTTTCGAACTTTTAATTTATTACTCTAAGTACAATCAAATACAATTCATTTTACCTTGCCATCCTGACTTTCTGAATAACGTGTTGCTTAGTTACCTTTGAATGTTTAGCTTGTTTACTTACCATAGACCTTTAGTTTGTATATAAATATTTGACATTGTGACTGCTCAGATATATTTGGAGTTTATGATGCTCAAAACAATTTGAACAGTTTTGTTGCATAGATGTTTTTGGTATCTTGAATGTGTTTAATTATTTGGACACCTGAGTTGCTCATCTACTTCTGATGCTGACTGTACTTATTTATGGTCTTACCTCTTACCGGTTTGAAAATTTTACCGGTTACCGAGTCTTGTGGCCAAACTAAAGCTACTTAGTTTTAAGTTGCCATTAGGTATCGTGCTGCCTGTCACTTTAGGCGACGTGACAGTGACAGCACGACGTAACAGCAACTTGACATTAAATATCATTTGAGAATTTGGCCAATAGGTATTTTTAAGACAACTGAAGACTTTACTTACTCTTCGAATCACGAACACAAAAACAAGACAATCACCTCAATATATTACAACTTAAAACGTTTATTCCACGACAAAGTTTTGATCCAAGATCGCAGTATAACACGTAATGAATGAATCAGACCATGATTGATGGATCAAACGAACGAGCAAAAGAAAGTGAAAGAAATGTATTTGATTGTTGACTTTATCCTTTATACTGCTCTCGTGATCCCAACGGTGACCTAACCGAAAGATAAATGACTATGTCTGAGCGAGTATTATCCGCAAAAGTTGTATACTCAATCATAAAACGTACCTTTAGTAACCACCAAGTAATAATTAGATAGAATTTCCCGCAGACTAACAGGACCTATATTCTCGGAAATTGTATGAAAGAACAACTTGAGTTCGTTACAGTTTTTTTGGTACATTTTTTTCGTAATTCACGCTTGTATAGACAAAGAGACAGTGGACACATGTGCCGTCCAATACACGTCATCAATTAGATGTGTTGCTACTGAAATGAATTCAATTTGTCGTAGTTCGCCGCACGCGCACTACAACCCGCTCCATACATTACTGTGCATCGAATGTAGGAAAAGTGTAAAAATATTGAAACAGCCGTCGTTAAATTTAACGGTTTTGAAGCCTTTATAGAAACGCAGAGAAGTCAAGATAATAGGATATAAATTTAACGTTTATATTTAAGTATCGAAAGTTTAGTGTTATGAAATTCGAACGATACGGCTATGAATTCAGTTTGAAATTTGTAAATTGTATCAAATGCTTGTAAGTATATTCCATTGTAATATCGTGAATATGCAAATAAGGGATTATGAAAGGTATCTACAATTATACCAGGAATGTAGGTACGCGAAAGTTACGTTGACCCGACCCGACAATAATGGCAGATTATCTTTAGGGCTCGGCCAACACCACTCCCATTTTACGACTGATGGGGAAATATCATGTTCAAGTTAATTCCCCTGAAGCCGCCCAAAATGTGATAAAATAATGTGATAAATGTCCTTATCGAGATCTAAAGGCGTTTTATGTCCTTTTATGGTGACCTGATTACAAATTTTGGTGCTCCTGACATGTTTATCGCTCGTAGTAGATATATTATCAGAATGTGCTGTTAAGAATGGCACGTTTCTACCTTACGACCTTATAATAGGATTTAAAATATTTTTTAAGCAATTATTTTTTAATTATTGTAATTACACGGGTATTTTAACACACTATTGCAGGGTCACATAACTGTAAATACAGTTTCTTCTTGTCATAACTGTACATAATATTACTACAGATTTTACAAAATCTAACATAGATAAATAAATATGATACTGCAATAAGTATCATATTTATAGGAATAAAGACTGACATGTCTGTTCTTATAATATGATTTTCCAATTAGTACAACAATACATTGCATCGGTTGCTTTTTACGGAGCAATTTTTACAATAGAATTCTCGGTACCTATAATCTCTTAAAATTGCTTTATAATCAGTGTTTACCCTAATTATTATTTAATATACCATTTTATATACGTAGTGATGTCAAATCTTAATTTAAGACATCCTCACCCCTGCAAATCCTGACTTAAAAAAAGCACTAGGCCTACTTTAGCTTAACTCAGATCCGTGAAAATCAGAATGTAAAAAACTCGGACCGAATTCGGATATCGCTTACGCACTTATCCGATCTCTGATCCAAATTCAAACAATTCAGGGGCCATCTTTGGCATATCCATTTGGCGTCCGATTTGACTCCGAGGTAATGCGAAAGCGTTCATACAAATAGTACTACGGCTACTTCGGTCCGTCAATTTTTCTTCCGAATTAGAAACTCACGGATGACGGAAAGAAATCGGATGACGGAAGTTGGGTCTAGTGCGTAAACTACCAGACAAATAGTTCTATGACTGTCGGAACGTATTTTCTCGGATTCGGATCGGATGCAGTGCGTAACCGCTCTAAGGCTTTCGCTCAACTATAGTGGAGATTACAACGATGACTACCACTACTAGACATAAGCCGTACGAAGGACGTCCACTGCTAGACATAAGCCTCCCCCAAGCATCGCCACATCGACCGGTCGTGTGTTTCTCGCATCCAGCGGACTACCGCGACCTTCACCAGATCATCGGTCAACCTTGTGAGGGGCCTACACACGCTACCTTCCAGTATCCTTGCCAGTAATCACTTACTGCCCACATACTCTAGAATACGTATACACCGATCCTTATTTATCTAAAAACGACAAAGCCATAGGGTAATAATGTTGATTATTACCCACGACTAGTCGTAAGTCGTGCCTGTATACACAGTAGCGGTTAACCTTACGGGTCTTTGTCAATACCACTAATTGCGTAACTTTAGGGCGTGACTGTACTGTGTGCTTCAAAGTTCTGAAGTCACTATTGTAATAGCACCCGAATACTGCAGATTTATTCATAAATGCACTGCTGAAATGCACGACCCATTTCCATTACTCCTGCGTTGATTTGTTAAAGGAAATACCGGTTCGGTTCCGGTACACTCGAAATCCGTCCTTCCAGTACACAATAGCTTTTGTCCTACTGAAAATTCCAGTTCGCCTAAACGATAAAAAAAGGCAGAGTATCACGTCGATGGCTCATGTCAATCCCATTTTTGTAACTTCTGTAAATTCTAAACTAAACGCTTGTACAAAATTCCTGGGCGAAATTAATTTATACCCCAGTTTATGACTAAATAAATTCCGAACAGAAAATCCTATTTTGTCGGACTTTATTCAGCCCGCAATCTAAAGTGATAGGGGATTTACGCAACACCCACTCTAGGTGAAGATAGAAATTAAAGGATTATACGACCAGCGTAAAACCATGTATCTGTACATAGCGATTTTTATATTTGCAAGGTTTTTAATGCATGTTGCATTTATACAGCCATCGTCATTCACCATGAATTTTATTGGTGCGTAACCTCATTAGTTGAACGAACTACAATTGACACACCGGCTGACCTGTCAATTAAATACGCTCATGGACATCATTCGCTCTTTCTCTGAAATATTCGGGCATCACGTTATAGGTTTGTTTCATATTATATAAAATTAATTTGCACTGTAAAACCTTCAATAGACTGATATTTAGTGTAGCTTAATTTAATCCTTTACAATTTAAATAGACCGAGGTGCACCCGGTTTCAGCCACACAAATATTTTGTTGTAACTATTATACTGTTTCATGAACTCGTACATAGTTGTCATACATTTGGCTTTGTCAATTCTGAAATGTTATATGGAGACCCAACTCTTGATTAATTCATCCGACATGATTCTGTAAAGCCATGAGTGCTGTGGCATATACTAAAGTCCCACGTATATAGGTCTTATTGTTAGTTCAATCTTTTGTAATATGAAACCCACGCATGTATTGGAAGTTATATTTATATTAGAGCAGTCTTTATAGAAGAGATAAAATAGAAACTTGTCGGAGTACAATTTCTTCCTGGTTCATCGATCCTGATGAATGCACTGAAAGGCTTCTATTATTATATACGTGACACGAATGTTCCCGAAAATTGAACAAGGAGATTCCTTCATATTGATTCCTTTTGTAGATACGTGTTTTTGTGTCGGGTGTCACGTACTTGTCTATGGCTAAATTAGATGGTTATTAAATACTCAGTATACCTACTCACATTATATAAGTGAAGGCGTATACTTATGTTGGTGGATACCACCTACATATTATTATGTTTTTTCGTTTACTGTTTAATTTTAATTGCAGCCGTTTAATAAGCTTTTATCCTACAATCTTTTTAAGGGACATCCACTGCCCGTAAATTTTAAAAACCATTATGTTATTAAGTCATTCTTTTAATGAAAATTAGGGTTCTTGCGTAAAAATGGTAATTTTCTTTTTCTTTTTGATGTCTGAAAACGTCGTAGAAACATATCATACACAAATATAATAATGTTATTCCGTATAAAAGTGTATATTTTTTTGTTTCAACCTAAATTTAACTAAGTTCCATTTTTCTTATCGAAATCTTTCAAAAAGTTAACATACCTGAACAAACTAAGCTGGCGAACAAAACTGCAGTCAAACACCACCGCATGTTGACGATCTCACCGCAACTTACACAATACACGTCATAGAGAACTTTAGCAACGTTCCTGTTTCAAAACTTCGACAATTCCTTTTCAATGGAAACTTTTACGCGGGGGAGTGCAGAGTGGGACTCTATGCGGCAGTCTGTGACGATACCCAGCGATGAACTACCGACTACCGCGGTCATCCGGCAGGAACGAACTCGCAACCTTTTGACACGCATGCGCGAACTAATGACCTCCCCTCTATTAAAAATGATAATAAAACTGCTCTGAAATGTATTTATTAATTAGAATCGGGATGACATAACCTATGTATCAGAGTTATGATTTGCAAATTAGCGCTAACAGTTTTTTTTTTAAGTTAGAAGTATTTTGTTTCTTCGATATTTGGACGTGACCGCTAATAATTAGATGTCTTATATTTAATTATTATATTAAAATTACATTGGGAACTTTCTGCCCCGCTTTTTGAAAAGTAGCGGACACAAACAAAACCTATCACAGATCATAGATACTAATAAACTTTATTGCCGTGCATTTTTTTTCCTGTAACCTATGGGAATATTGAGAAAATAAGGTTTCAATATTTTAGTATTTTTACTTTCACACTTCACATTACACCTAAATATTATTAATATCATCACAAAAATACGTCAAAATGGCTATGATAATGCGCGCTGCGGCTCGGCAGAGTGTCAGGTAAAAAATAAAACTGAAAATGAAAAACTGTGGAAAGTACTCATTGAGACTGGAGTTCCATCACACCTGGTATCGATTATTCGAAATCTGTATGAGTCTGGATTTGGCACTGTCACGATCAAATCTGCAATGACTCAATTGAGTAAAGTGTGGAAAAGCAGGAACATAACGCACAAAACCAAAATCCACCTGGTACGCACACTTGTTTTCTCCATCGCACTATATGTTGCAAAGACAATATGTGACAAAGAGTTGACTCCTTCGAAATGTGGTGCTGGCGTCGCTTATTAAGAATACCATGGACTGCCCACCGTACAAACGTCTCTGTATCGTTAAATTGTCAAATACAGTTTATTAATATAAGTTCAGTACTGTTTTTGCATTTTTTAAAACAATTAATAACATTCAGTGAAAAATATACTAATGACATTTTTATTAGTTATTCTGCGTTACAAAACAATATAAAATGTAAAAAAAATAAAACATTTTAGACAAAAATATTTCCAACTTAGACTCATCATACCTCAGAATTCCCATAAGTCACAACATAGCGCTTTAAGTAAACATACCTACAGGTCTAAAGCTTTGAAATAAAGTACGTTTCATCTTTGTCCGCCGTGGGGATTTTTCCCATAGTAAAGTTCCCAATGTCTTTTACTTTGATCTTTTGTGTTTAATTTGATGAACAATTGTCACATTTAATCTCCTATTTCAAATCTTATCTGTAGGTACACAACAGGGCCCTGATTCACCTAACTAAAGAAGTTCAGTTGCAATTAAGTTTCGATCAAACAACGCTTTACGTATTCTCTTAATAGGCGATCGCTGTCAGATACGCTCGCGTGAACTTAGCTTCACTGCAACTTGATCGGCGCGTCATGAAGTTACGTGAATTAGCCCACTGGTTTTGAAAATGATCTTTAGAAGTAACGCGTTGAAGAAGCAAAGAATATATGTCCGGTTCGTAGTAGGTGGCACTCAATACTCTCTGCTTATCCTAGCGAGAAACAGTCGTGAGCTATGCTTCCGCGCAAACATAGAACGCAATAACTTGATTTTTGGACGATTTTGAGATATATATGGTGACTGGTACTTTAACACATGATTGTACTCATGATAACAAACAACTTTCCCAAAGAAACGTGATAAAAAAAACAAACATATTACGAGCCGCATCCATTCCGCAACGGTTTATTAATAAATTTTAAGTTAAAAAAATAAAATAAAAATAATGTGTCTTTGGGAAATTTGTTTGTTATCATGAGTAGAATCATGTGTTAATGTATCGGTCACTAATTACCAGTTACCCGATATACAGGGAGTGGCGTAAATAGTGGTCCAACGTTAAGGGGTCGATACGCGATGTATTCAACTATCAGAAACGACAATTTGAAAAAAAAAAACACAATTCTCAGAACTATTTTTCTTTTTTTTTAAATTATCTCCTCATTTTACTAATTTAGCTGTAATTTCGATCCAATATATTATTTTTCAATTTTATTTTTTGTTTATAACTGCTGAATACATGTGCTATCATATGATATTTTACAAATATTTTTAATTTTTAGTTAATTTTTTCGAAAAATATAAAAAATGTTATATTCTGAGAATGATGGTAAAAAAAAACTAATTGTGGTAAATGATAGCTGAATATACTATTTACGACACATCCTGTATATAATTCGGAAGCGGCGAATCGAACGGAATTCGAATATACAACGTGTGTTTTTTGATATCCCATAACTCTAGGGTTATATTATTTAAGTAAAAACAACACAAAATCTCCTAGAATAGGTGGTCCAAAAATGCATAGTTTCGAGGATATAATCAATCATAATTAAATTATAGGTATCTAAGTTTCATTGATAAATAAGAGTAATTCAATTTTATTCAAACCAATCATTCATATTTAAAGCTAAGAAAATGCGACGTTGTCATATTTCACGTAAGGGTGTTTTACATTAATAATAGTGACTTTATCGAATTATTTTGTATGAAAAATGAAAACAAAAAAAAATTATGATTGAAGAATCTATACATATAAAAGGAGAAGCTGACTGACTGACTGACTGATCTATCAACGCACAGCCTAAGCCGCTGGTGTTAGAAAGTTGAAATTTTGACAGTAGGTTCCTTTTGTAACGTAGGCATCCACTAAGAAGGGATTTTTCGAAATTTAACCCCTAAGGGAGTTAAATAGGGGATGAAAGTTTGTATGGAAAATCGTCACTAAACGGGTTCAAAATTTCACGCAAGCGAAGCTACGGGCGAAAGCTAGTAATTAATATGCCAGTTGGTTCTTTGATACACATGACACCTTTCATAGTGATTCGTGTTCGAACTTCGTGTTCGTTCGTGCGTACACGGCTTTAAGGAAGGAAGTATAGGGGAACTCCTACTTGATTTTTTTTATTTCTTGACATGAACGGACCGATATGTGATTATGATAAGAATCATTTGAAGTGCAAAATTTTCATCGTTTATGTTGATAAATTAGTTATTATTTAGATAAAGCTATGTTTATAAATAAATAGAACATCGTTAGGTTTAGAGCGATAATATTATCTAGACATGAAATCAAGACTATCAAGAAATTATCATTGGCTGTGTGAACTAAAATCATTAGGTATTAAATATCTTCTAGAACGGCTAAAACATTAGAATTAATAGCATAAACATAATTATTTTGGGTGCCTATTAGACACTCAAACTAGAAGGGTGGAATGGAAAAAAAAACAATATTGCACTCGATTGAAAAAAAAAAAAACTTTCATAACTCTTAAATACTTTTGGGGGCATAAATCGCACAATACAGAAGAAATCCTCGTAGAGAGCATTTATCTATTTTAAAAAAGTACGAATACCAAAAAGTTTATAATCAAACTTAAAAAATCCACCTTTAGCACTTCACCATTTTTATCTATGCTAAAAATATTATAAATTAAAATTAATTTCAAAAAAGGCTCAAGGATAAAGTTCGTTGTAATCAGTGTCATGGATAACCAACTATAAAACCAACAGTTATTGCCTAAAGCTCAATTTATATTACAAAATTAAAACTGATTCACGTCCGTTTACAAGTTGGTATGAAAGATAATATAAAAATTTAAAAAAATGCTCACTGTTTATATTATTCAGGAACATTGTTACAACTAAAACAAAAAACAAGAAAAGCCTTGCCAGTGTATAGAGATTTGTCACTTAAAATTTATAGAACCTAGTATATCCTAAGATCCTACTCTTATTTTTTTTCCACTCGTTTTTCTTCTGGTTTCTTTTTCATCGACTCACAGAGTCATTATGTTATTAAGAACTGCATGATTTATTTTTACATTTCATATTATAAGTGAACTCTTTGTTTTGTTATGAGAATAAATTCTTTAAACCAAAAATAAATGTGTATAGTCTAGCCTGAACCAATTTTAAAAATAGGTTCCTGTGGTGATTTATTTAAAAAAAACTATTTTAAAAATAGTCACGTGTTTCAACGAAAAAGGTACAAACATAGGACACCTACAATTGAATATTTTGATTTGATTTAAACAATACCTTAATTTTTAAAAACAGTTTTTAGTAGAAATGCTCAAAAAGATAGTTTACCGTTTTGTTAAAATGGTGTGGGACAGACTTTAACCTTATACAAATTACGTAATGCGATCTCAATTCTAACATTATCTTGTAGTTTTAACATAAACATTAGGTTAGGTTAGTTGTCTACTACTGTGGGAATGCCTATTTTATCATCTTTATCTCTCACAATTACATTTAGCTCTTAAGTAATTTCAATCAGTAATTTTCCAAAGACTCATTTCTCCTTATTCACTAAACAGACTGCCTATGTTGGGAGGCGTCTCCAGACAACTCCTTGCCAAGTAATTTTGGGTCAGCAAGTGAGTGGCCCTCATAACTTATACCACTTGGAAGAGCTATACGAAGAGACTGCCAAGTTTCTTGCTGTATGCGTCAATCCCGACCGAACTGACCTACAATGGGAGGATATCCAAAACAGTTCCTCAGTTTAACGGCTTAATATTATGTCTGCATGAAATAGCGTTTATATTTTATACAATTTATAGTGATTTACGAAGACATTTATTAATGTCACAATAATTACAATGCTTCTATTTATGATTTTCGCATTTCTAAGGTCTGTGTGGGTTATCTGTTCAATGTTTAATAGCGAACATCAATTCATCTTTCATGAAGAAATATAATCCATTCGTTTAAAAAAGGCCGTGCTCTGGGGTAGGGTCAAGTGTTGTACCTATGGACGGCTTTACCTATGGACACTACCAATATTTCAAAAACCAAACGGCGTAAATTCATAGTTAGAACACATTCGTAAACTTTTTTTGACCAATGGCAACACTGACTAACTGTCATTATGCTGTCAGTGATAAATCTGTTGTGATAAGCTGTTGAAGATTTTTATTTCAAAAAGTAAGTTTTTTTGTACATTTTCATGGTGTTTTTCTGTGAGATAACTTAAACTAGAAGTACGACTGTAGATTATTTACAGAACTTCGTTGTTTTTCATTGAAATAAGGATTATTCTGCGTTTTTGTTAATGCTCTGTAAAAAGATTTAACCCTTTCTAGGTTTTGTCTTAATATTTGTACCTGTGGACAGGGGAATGAATGTACCTGTGGACTGTCCATAGGTACATAATATTGGTTGTACCTGTGGACAGTAATTTACACAGACAAATTACTACATTTCTTTTGTTTGTTTTTTCAGTGCCACGTAGTAAAACCGGAGAGAAACAGGATAAAATATGTCCAGACACTCTCTCCGAAACAGATAAAGAGGTCAAAAGTGGATGTTTAGTTCGTAAGCTGTCTGAAAAACACAAAATACCAAAATATACGATTTTTAAACATTTTCAACTCAACAAATAAATAATGATCTCAATGAAAAATCTATATATTAATTATTAGATAGATTTATTGTTGTATTATTGAAGAATGACGTAAAAAAGGTGTTTCAAGAGCATAAAGAAATTATGTTACGTGAATATTTAGAAAAGGCAGCCTGCATGCATATGAGTCTAGATTCCAAACAAGTCCTGGAACTTGTCTACCAGTTTTCTGTGCAAAAAATAAATAAAATACTCTTAAAAGCTGGCATCAATACAAAATAGCTGGTATAGGATGGTTTCGATGTTATCGAGAACGTTTTCCAAAATTATCGCTACGAAAACCTGTTTTTTTTTTGCAATACCAAATGCTTGTCTACAGGTACATTATCGTCCATAAGTACATATAATCTGTCCATAGGTACATTGGTACGTTGTACCTAGGGACAAAATAAGGGTTTTTGAAAATCTTTAATTTTCTAAGCAACTGTTTTTGCTATCGCATTTGAGACTGATAATTATTAAGAGTTGATTAGTTACTAAGCCGTACGATAAATAATTTCATGATAAAAGAATAAGGTTTTTTTTAAAAAAATAGTTTTTTGTCAAATTCTGGAAATCGTCCACGGGTTGAGCACATGCCCCTACATATTTACGAAGTGTGACGTAACTTTTTTTTTTCTTTTCGTCTGCTGTTGGTGGTCCTAGGGGACCGTTTCTACGTAACCGTCTCCAGCCAATGGTGGGGAAGTAAAATACTTAATCTAAGCTAACTTGTACTTCACTAACATCATGACTACCTGCAACAACAGCACTAAGGGCGACCCCTAATGGGACTCGGACCTCGGCTTAGGGCGTTGCTGGCGGGGGCTTGGGGGGGGGGGGGGGGGGGTCAGCTTGATGCGGGCTGAATTATCGGTGTGAATGTGTTACGTAGCCAAACCAAATAAGTATTTAAATGATTTATATTATAGGATTTATGTGCTCATTACGAGAAGCACATGTACCAGTGGATAGGGCGATGCTTGGGGGAGGCCTATGTCCAACAGTGGACGACTTTCGGCTGAATGATGATGATGATGTGCCCAATGAGAGTCTACAATAAAGAAAGAATTGCAAGTAAATTCCTATCCAAGGTTAGTCAGAAAGGAGGTACTAATTCGAAAGGTTCTTAAAATACCCATAAAAATAAATAACTTTTGTTCTACCACTTTCTTCAAAAGTCAAATAGTATAAGAGAGATCAAGGATTAAAAAAAAAATACACCAAAATCTACATATCTATCCACAGCAGGCTATGATCGGCTGTGTTTACATTTTTAATCATATTTGAGGTCATGGATTTTCTTGAAATTCGTTACTGCAGCAGGGATGAAGAATTTTTGGTAAAACTAAAATGAAAATCATTTTGCGTAGAAATAAAAGTTATCGAATTTTAGAATTTTAAGTCGCCCGCGGATTAGTATCCTCTTTCCGACTAATCTTGTATTCTCTTGGAGTGTTTAATTTTAACTTCGCAAAGAAAATCAAAGTAGGTAGGTATTTTAAAATCTAGAACGAGAATGTAACAACTAGCAAAAACCACAAACTGTGCTCACAGCCTCTCAGAAAATCATTGGACACATTTTGACACAATAAGGAACCAAATCCAATGTTCCCGTTAATGTTTCTATGTGCAATTATTGTTGGGTCGACTTACACACCCTTTTTGGTGTCATGAAGCGAAATTACTTGAGGGTCGCGACCCTTTTACAGGGGTTTCAACCGCAGCCTGTTGCTACAGGTAATTCATTAGATGGTCCGCAGTGACAAAGTATAAGTAATGGCTTTGATGGTTAAAGGAAAGGGGCAATTAATAAATATGGAATTTGTTCTTCTTTGGATAGATATTTGCGTCTTTTTTGTTCGGTGTTGTCCTCTTTTCTGAATAGGGCATTCAATCTCTTCACTTAGATGTAATTAGATTAAGCTCTGCCGTACATTATCAGTTTCTTTCAGAAAATTTCTGACCAGTCAACAGGCTGCCGGATCATGCAAATTCTAAAGCCTTGTACGGACTAAGCGTTCCAATGTACGCGTCATCTAGATATGTTGAATACGTGTACATGCTAATTGAGCGTTCACGTCCCCTTTGTGTACGCGCTGTTGCAGGTACGGACTGAGCGTTCCTGTGTACGCATAACCGACTACGCGTACATTGGAACGCTTAGTCCGTACAAGGCTTGATAGTGTGAGGGGTCTAGTACAAAATGTATGAGCAAGGTCGCGCGTCAGAAATTTTCTGACAGAAACTGAATGTGCGGCCGGGCTAAAGAATGTATTAGCTTGTCAATCTTCATAAAATAAAAACCTCTCATCCAACATGTTTATTCTCAACCATCGGATGAGTTTCCGTATCCGATCGGAAAGTATTCGACGGATTGATTCCCGATCCGACGGTTCCCACAGTTCCTATCGGAAGGAAGTTTCCGAATCCGATGAATGGTTTTCGGAAGGTGTGTTTACGGTGTATGCTACGCAATGGTAGAAAATAGATTATTATGGTAGAAAATGTTAATGTAGTAAATACATATTATTATTATGTACTTCGCAAATTATCCTATGTACTATATAATATATATTAATACAAACATTTCACCAATCTTTTTATAAAATAATGTTACAATAATATGATTGTTTCCTTATTTCAAAATATGCTTTGTAAAAAAGCAGCTTTCATCATCTGTCAGACGGGAAAACACAAATAAATAAATATAATAATCACAAACTTTGATTATTGATATGTAATCAAATTATTAACCGAAAAGTTTCAGTGAGTTTAGTGTGATCGCCAAACAAAACTAGCGTCCAATAAAATGAGTGTAAATTTTTATCAGTATCGTACAATAATAATTCCTTGTTATTTCTAACGTAGTTAAAAAATACAATTTTGCAGAAAAGGGTTATCACAAAGTCAATACTACTTACGTATGTTTAAATAATCACCTAAAATTAAGTGTACTTTAATAAATTAGACATTTAAAAGTGACGGCCAGAACATTCTTAAACCTTGATATAAATTAAGTAAACTTAGTTAAAATAGCTTATAATGATTAACTGTCCTTATATTGTTATTATTAAACAGTTTTTAATTCATCACAGCAGAAATTGTGTTGTTTTATTTAAAATTGATTGCTTTCCGACACCAAATAACTGGCGGATTAGTTTCCGTAAATTGACGTCTTCATTCCGAATAGAACTAACGATTTGTGAATAGCGTTCAGAGGACACTGTCGAATACTTTTCGATCGGATACGGAAAGAGCAGTTTCCGATAGTTGAGAAAAAGCGTGCTGGTTTCCAATTTGACTATGGTGCGTTTGTTAACTAAAAAACACGCAATTAATTACAACTAGCAAACCACGATAATCGGACCCGAATACAAAAATGTTTTGACGAGAGCAATTTTAAATTTAACTTGATTAATATTGTATAGGGACCTTCCTAAAAAAACAATTAAATTATTATTATTCCCATCCTGGGAATCCCACTCAATCAAGGTCCGTATCAAGGTTTATGTCAGTAGTCTGATTGAGGCCATTGAAAACCCGATAGGCTTGATAATACTGTAAATTGATTCAACAAATTATTATCAACACGATAAGAGGAAGAAGGCCTATTCTTATCAGCCCGTATGCGTCCATTACTGCACCAAGAGCTCATTAAGACCAAAGGACAAAAGATCAAGTAGGATATTGTCTCAACCATCACGCTTTGATCGGACTAGTAATAGCAGCTTCTTGATATTTTTAGAATAAGAATAAAGAATTTTATTTACAGGAAAAACAGGGTTATTACCAAAATCTTTTACGGTTTTTGGCAGATACGTCCATCTCACCCAATCTCGCCGTATAATCGGCATGTAAAATATCATTAATTAAGTACAGTAATGAAAACAAATCAACATTAAATTATCGCACTGTCCTATAATCAACAATGATTTATCAATTTACATACGAAATCCTTATGGAATCTCGGAATTCTGTCCATTTTAGAGGAGAATGGGTGGCCAACACGCGGCCCTCGGACGTTTGCGGCCCGCTGGGCGGCAATTCGAGCTGGGTCATGTGAGCAAAAATATACGTTCTACCTATTTTTCCCACCTATATTGGGGTCGGCTTCCAGTCTAACCAGATGCGGCCGAACACCATTATTTCACACGGAGCAACTACCATCAGATCTCCGCAACCCAGTTACTGGGCAATGCTGATGTCCTAAGGTTAGACCGGTTGTCAGACTTTCGGACTTCTAACCACCTGTAACGACTGTATGACACCGGGGATCGATGGCTTAACGTGCTCTCCGATGCTTGGAGGGGTCTCGATGTGTAACGAACGGTCACCCGTCCACGGACTGACCACGTCAAGCGCAGCTTAACATTAGAAATCATATGATCCGCGCGATTGATAACTAAAAAACTTTACTTGTCTATTTTATTTTATTGTAATATTTTTTTGCATATTTCTTGTTAACTTGGTTAAGCGGCGTGGCGGCCCAACGTAAAATCTTATTTTCAAAATTTGGCCCGTCACCTGAAAAGATTGGCTACCCATGATTAAGAGCTATCTACCATAATTGTGCAATTAAGTGAATTGTTTTACTTCAATTATTTTGCATTGATATCGTCTCAAGTCTAATGTATTACAGTGTATACCTATCTAATTACTGAAATTTTGAACCCGTTAAGTGACGATTTTCCATACAAACTTTCATCCCCTATTTAACTCCCTTAGGGGTTGAATTTCGAAGAATCCTTCCTTATTCCTTGTCTACATTATAAAGGAAACCTCTGTGGAAAATTTCAGCTTTTTAGGTCCAAGGGTTTGGGCTGGGCGTTGCTGAGTCAGTCAAGACTTTTCTTTTTATTTATATAGATTGGAAAACAAGATGGATATCACTACCATCCTTGCTACATTACAATAATATTCGATACTAGCTGTGCCCGCGACTCCGTCCGCGTGGAACTCGGAAAACAACACTGTGTCGCAGTAACTAAATAGTGTATACGTATTCCATTTATTATAGGTAATAATAGACAAAGGTGTCTCACCAAGGCACTTATATCTTTTAAACCATTTCTTTAGGTAGAGTTTCAGCTCTTCTTGATTGACCGTAAAGGTTCATATAACCATATAATAATACTAAAAACGCGTTGCTTATTTCCATACATTTCCTTGCTAAAATGGATTATAATGGAATATTGATATTTATTGTGATAATGTAACGAAACCTTTTCGATTCTCGGTTCAGGCAAAAAAATCAGTAAAGGCAATATTTCTTACTTTTAAAAATAAAATGAAGCCTCCTTTGAGTGAAATTTGCAATTGTTTATATTTATAGTACTTTCCCTTCATGGCCATGTGTTTTGGGACATTACCTAAGGCTTAAATAAACTTAATAAAACGGCGACGACAGGTTTTGAATAGTTCTGACAACAATGAACAAAATAAAATAAATAAAAACATTCCAAAAAAATTACAAAAAGTGTATTTTTTTAAAGTGAGGTTTTAACGCAGGACACTGAGCCAGCGACCGTTCACTGCAGCACTTACTTCTGTCTACAGCTTATACTACGCAGTATATGGAAATAATGTTTCGTTGCTCGGCATCTATGAGCAATAGCGTGATAGTTTAAATACCAGCATAAGCGCAGGCCCATCAAAATCGATTCACGCGATTTCACGATCCGAATATTAAGCTTATACTTCGCAGTACGTGGAAATAATGTTCCGCTGCTCGGCTCCTATGAACAATAGCGTGATGATATAATTATGTACCAGCAAAATTGTCGCTTTTTACGAAACACATCAGCGAAAGTCCCATCAAAATCCATCCACGGGATTTTACGTGATGTCCGGACGGAAAGACAAACAGACACAATAATTCTAAAAAAAAATGTTATAGTTTCTGTATCGATAGTATAGTACCACCGAATCGAAATTTTGGAAAAATATTTAATTACAGACAAAGTGCACTTTGAATTTTATTAATAGTATATAGATTTATAAATACGTATTTAAGTATTGATTTAAGTATTCATAATAAATATATGAGTATTTCAAATTAATCTATCGGATTACCTTGCACAATTAACAATTTAGAATACCTACACTCGCTTATGAAATTGAATGTATTTCTCTTCCACTGCCATTCAGACAGATAGGTAGGTACCTAATAAATTTTAAATAACAATATCTTCGTTTTTTTTTAAAAAGCTTATTTAGTACCTTCTTCGGATAGCATTTCAATAGACCTTCCGTAGACTGAGAATAGTAATACATAATTATATTCGTTGTAATATATTTCCTCACAACTTGATTTGATACACGTAACGCCATCTATTGAAAAGAAATGGTATACACAAATACAATGTATTCATGCTAAGTTCTTCTAGAAAACTTAAAATTCGCATAACTTTTGATTGCGTGAACCGATTGCGATGAAACAAAAAACATATGTTACTTGGAGATAAGCACAATATTTATTTATAAAAGTCAACAACATTGGATCAGTTGTTTTTACGTGATGCTTGAACAAACAAACAGATAAACAGATAAACAGATAAACAGACAAACAGACAAACAGACAAACAGATAAACAGACAAACAGACAAACAGACAAAAATTCCAAAAATGTTAAAAATGGGTTCTATTGGTTATCGTTTAACACCCCAACCAGGTTTTTTCAAAATATTTGCTATGTACAGACACGCCATGTCTACAGATTTATTATATGTATAGATAACATCGATACACATCTTATCTTTGACCTATTTTATAATGATCAGTAAGCGAAATCTGTCGGCAAAAATTTAATGTCCTTTGATAACAACGGTCAAAGTTTTTATTACACGAATCTTGGTCAATAGAGACTTTGGCTTATCAATAAATAATCATAATGATATCTGTTTATCTGATTTCACAATAACGGGACTATTTATAAAAACAAATTAATTGGCAAATGATGAACAGTAAGGAACCGGTGTATCAAGGAAAATGTTTAAGTTAGCCATTATATTGGCTGTCGTGGCAGTAGGTAAGGACTTGTGCATTTATTTAATTTTTACGAACCATTTCGTGTACCTACAAGGTTAGTTGGAAAGGGAGTACTAATCCGAAAGTGTGTTAAAGTACCCAGACTGAATAACTGTTGTTCTACAACTTTCCCCAGAAGTCAATAGTTTAAAAGAAATAGCTGTTCAAAGATTTCATAAAATATTTGCGTGTTTTTCTTAAATTAAGGGTACAGGGGCAAAACAAGGAATGTCACTAAAACAGGTTTTTGTGTAATTAACATTTTAATTTTTGAAAGTTTACAACTTTGTCTTACATAACAATTGTTGAAGATTCAATATGAAGGACTTTGATTGTTTTTATGCTTTTTACATAATGCTACATAAAAATACGCGCGAATACTTTGAATTTTTTGTTACATTCCTTGTTTTGCCCCTGTAGGTACCCTTTGTCATAGAGAATCAGGGCTCTGATCGCCGAAAGCTTAGACTACATAATCCCGTTACATTATCTTTCCTATAAACAACGTTAGTCAGAAATGGGATACTAAGCCACGGACACTGCAAATTGTTAATTGGTTAATTGTGTTACATCATTAAAAAAAAAACGTTTTATTTTAATTTAAATACAAAAATAAAAATTTGTTATTTCTCAAGATTTCGACTATCCGGATTTAGTAACGAATAAAAAAAATGAAACTACTAATCAGTGGACCCAAACATGACCTAAGGCCCCTCGCCCACGGCGACTTTTTGTAGCGATGCTGTCGCCCGTTTTGTAAACGCGCTTCTGCATCGCTACTATCGCGCGTTAGTCGAGTTTGGAACGTGCGACTGTATCGATGCAAACGCCCGACTGTTTCTGACGACATCGGAGGAACGAAGGGCAGAGAACGGACGACTGAAGCGCGACAGCATCGCGATAGTAGCGATACAGAATCTGGGCGAAGGTAAACAGCCAGCGACAGCATTCGCGGCTGTATCGATACACATGCGCAACAGCATTGCTACTGCATCGCTACAAAAAGTCGTCGTGGTCGAGGCCACTAAAATGTAAACGCAGCTGATGATCCCTATCATCAGCTGTGTTCACATTTTAGCTTGCTTCAGTGTAATTTTATGAAATCTTTGGACAGCTATTTTTGGGGAAAATTTTAGAACAAAAGAGGTGGAGTGAAAGAAGTGAAGATATGAGGTAAAAGTAAAGATGATTCTAATTCAAAACGTCGCACCGTTCTGGATTAGAATCACTTTTACGACAAACATTGTATAAAATTAAATACACCTTCTGTGAAAGTAGGAGTGGCCTATTTTGGCCTAAACCCACACGGAATGATATTTAACTGAAAAATACTTATTATAGATTCGGAAATACAAATAATAGGTCAAAGTCATTTCTCATTTATTTTCCAGCGTGCCATGGAGGGACAGTACTCACCGATGACGTATTAAAAAATCAAATTCCTAATACATATTACGTATACACAAAGTAAGTACCCACTCTCTTATTACTTTATCATCAATATCTGTATAATGTCAAAAGTCTCTCATGTCAATTACAATTTTTTTTCCGGTAGCGTGAAAGCTAACCGGACTGTATCCTCCCATTTGCAAGACCTGAAGGGTCTCCAGCCAATTGGGGGAGGGAACAACACTCATAGACGTTACTGAACCTGATTTATCAACCTATAATCGCCCACAACTCCCTAAACTTCTCCTTGGCCAACCATGGCATCCATGTCCCCCACATCACCTCATTGAGTTTGTGCCCCTTCTTGATATTAAGCAGTTGTTATGCTTCCTTGTGAAAGTTCTCTATATCTTGATTTGCAATCTATTGTAGGAGCATAATAATTGAATAACGTTGATATTCCTCGGTTTTGCCTTAGCCTGAATCATCATATCACGATTAGACATAGAAAAAGAAGACTTAAAGACGTATTCAGCTTTCTGGTGTTTCCTATCTCGTACTTGTTAGGTGACTCACTGGATCCGGAGTGATATGATCATGATTCTCATCTATCTTCACTTAGACCATAAGTCTATTTTTGCAGTCGCTTCATTTCCATGTTCAAATTCTGGACTTTTTCGGAACACTTGTCTTCTTACATTCTATGTTTCTATTTCATGTGTTTCCCGCCCTGAGATTCTTCGCACCCCTATCCCATTTAACAGCTATTGCACATTAAGCACGTTGCAAGTAACAAACTTAAACGCGCGATTTCGGTCAACCGGTCGTCAAGTGCACGCATATAAGGGCATTAAGCGTGTCCTAGCTGAAAGGAACGCCGGGCACTCAGAACATTCTTATTTGAATATGTTCCATTATTATGTCCAAACTGTCAGGCTAGGGAGATAATAGTGCAGTGGTTTCCCATGGCATCAGATATTTTTGGGTGATTTGTCCTAAAAGCCAATAAAGCCTCTTCCGACCGGTTTTCCGATCAAGAGAATTTTTTTAATGTCATTGACTCGGGCACGAGTCTTAACCGTTATCTAGCAGGGAGCACCACGTGCAGGTGAAATTGTCAACAGCGTCAAATAAGATGTTGGTTCCGTTCTCATCATACTCACTAAAATTATTATATTTTTTTAGTTTGTGAGCTGAGCCGTCGCGATTTGCCAAGATATACTGAACTCACGTAATAGTTAATTATGACCAGATAGCTATTGTACCTACAAGTCCTTTTTCTTTTTCTAAAGGCAGAACCCCCAGACACCGGTATCTGTGCTACCCACCAGAGAATCGATAGAAGCTTCCCCTATTTCTGGAGAACGTGGTACAATAATTTTGGTCCACGGGCACAGTGGAAGCGCCTTCACGTCACTCAATCCTGTAGTCAAAGATGGTAAGAATAAATCATAAGCAGGCAAGCGTTGTTCTAACTCCGGTTAAAGCTAAATAAGATCTATAGATCATAATTATGTCAAACTGTTATTTGTGCAGAAAAATCCATGTCGACTGATTGCTATAGAACCAGTGACCAGTTTATGTCACATTCCACTTCAGATTAAAGTTTTTAAAAAGGCCTTTGTTCTCTACGCATACCCTCCACAGAAACGGGTTTCTTCTACGCGCCTCCGTGTCAAAGCATCCAAAAAATCTTACATTTACACATACACATCAACAGTCCCAGTAGCTCTCATAGTTTTAACAACTTTACGCTCTGCAAAACAATAGCTAAACTGAAATTATTTTTCCAGCAATATTAATGGCTGAAGACCTAAACGTCATAGTGGTCGACTGGTCAGCATATGCTGGCTTGAGTTACAACATCGCCGTGAGCGTTGTACCATTAGTGGCTCGAAATTTGGCCAGTTTCATTGAACTCTTGGTCGAAGAAGAAAACGTCGCAGACCCTGAAGAAGAAGCAGAAACAACAACAGGAGAAACAGAAGACACGTTTTGCGTATATGCGACATTGGAAGAACTGCACTTGGTTGGCTTTAACCTTGGAGCTCATGTTGTCGGTGCTACTGGTAGGGCGCTGAATGGAACAGTTGGTAGAATAACTGGTAAGTGGCTGTTATTAAGGCATAAAAATCACAACTTGCATTAGTGACATAATTTTTTTTGTTAAAATAGATAAGAATTGTTTTCTTTAAATATCAAACATCCTTCGTTGCAAATTTAAAATTCATCGTCCATCAAAGCGAAATTTAGTTCCACTATGCAAAAGCAAGCCATTGTTATTTTTGGTATTGTTTCTTGCCTCTGAAAAATGCCTTTTTTACTAACTCCCTAAGTATTTAAATATTTTACTGAATTTCTAGGATTGGACCCATCTGGAAGTCAGTGGGGAAGCAATTCCGCCCGCCTGAGGATAACCGACGCTCTCTACGTCGAGGTTCTACACACAGATGGCAGTGGTATTTTTTCCAACGGTATCGGCACTGCTCTTGGCAATATAGATTTCTTTGCCAACGGTGGAAGCAACCAACCCGGCTGCTTCACCAACTCTTGTTGCCATGACCGGGCCTTCGAGCTGTTTGCAGCGTCCATGGTAAACCCTAGACTAGTGGGATACCCGTGTTCCTCAACCACGCAGTTGAACCTTAACAGGTGTAGAGGACTATCTGTGAGGATGGGTAGCACAGCATTAATTAAAATTGGGTACGTACGACTATTTTAAATAAATTACGATAACCATTAAAAACAGTCAAAACACAGAAAAAGAACAACCTTTTAAAGTCTGTTTTTTAATAACATACAAGGTTAGTCGGAAAGGGGGTACTAATCCGCAGGCTACTTATAGTACGAGTATCACTCATGACTGTTTTAAAGCAAGTGTTAAAATTACAAAATTCGATGATTTTTATTTCCATGCATTTTTTTTTTTTTTTTTAATTCTTTTTTTCTGCTTTAGTTACGAAATCAGAAAATGGAGCGCCTATTCCGTGACCTCAAACATGTCATAAAATGTATTCACAGCTGCTCATGGCTGAAGATAAATAGATTTTAGCATATTTTAAATGAAATTTTTGAACAATAGCTGTTCTCTTAAACTATTGACTTTTGGTGAAAGTTGTAGAACAATAGTTATTCATTAATATGTTTTCGTTAACACCCATTCGAGTTAGTACCCCTTTTCTGACTAACTTTGTATAATATTGTTTTATTCCCAAAACCAACATTTACTAATCGCCATTGGCAAAACCTAGCATTTGCCAAACTCTAATAGTAAAAACCCGAAAAATCGTCTTATTTTAAAATCAAACCTTACATTTACCAACTCATGTTGGTAAATCCAAAGATTTACTAGTAAAACCTAACAATAACCAATATTCCGTCTTTTACAGTAACATATATATGTTACGGGTAAAGGCTGAATGGCGGTTACACCTAGGTTTACCCGGGTACAACTAGGTACAGCCGGCCACATGCAGTTAAACTTAGATGTATCCTACTTATCTTCGGTTAGAATTAGGTTTAGCTTTCATCATGGCGGGTAGAACTAGGTGTACCCGCACACCGGTGGTTAAGGAAAACCCCGACACGGATAGGTTAGGTTCGAAGGGGATGACGGGGGCTAGAGTGAGCGAGCGAAGCGAGAGAACGAAGCCCCCGTCATTCTCTTCGTGTTAGGTTACTTTAAACCCTGCAGACAGAAATAGGAGCCCCGCACAGCCGCGGAGCTCCGTCGACTTAAGCTACACCTAGATCTAACCAACTGCTACTGGTTGCACCTAGTTGTACCCGGGTAAACCTAGGTGTACCTTAAGTCGACAGAGCTCCGCTGTGCGGGGCTCCTATTTCTGTCTGCAGGGTTTAAAGTAAACTAACACGAAGGGGATGACGGGGGCTTCGTTCTCTCGCTTCGTTCTCCCCTTCTTGTTAGGTTACTTTAAACCCTGCAGACAGAAATAGGAGCCCCGCACAGCGGAGCTCCGTCGACATAAGCTACACCTAGTTCTAACCAACTGCTACTGGTTGCACCTAGCTGTACCCGGGTAAACCTAGGCGTAACTGCTATTCGGCCTTTACGAGTAACATATATACTCATGCGCATACACGTATAAGTAAATAATTAGTCGGTTTTTCCTTTTTTTAAAGATTACTTAATCTTCGTAAATCCATTAATTTGCCGTCTTGTATGAGTTGTTTAAAATTTAACATTCTCAAGACACTTAATTATCTTATAATTTAAGGTTATAATTTTTCTTTTTATTTTCAGAGCCGGAATATACAGAATCAACACTAGAAGAAATTTCCCGTTTTAAGATCTGATTGTTTTATGAGAAAATAAATGTTTTACCCGCCTAAATTATATTTTCTTACCAGCCACTTACCTTGGCTTTACTTGCCAACGGATTCAATCTAACTTAACTCTATTATGAAAAATTCATCGGTAGCTTTCCGAAGATCAGTGGCACCACACGATACCAAGGAAGTGCTAGAAATAATTCTATTAACACATCATTTATTACACCAATATTCTGAATATGTAAATATACAAACGATATTTACGGGTCTACCTTTTATAGCAGAACTTTTTACGTCATAATATTGTTTTGCATAACAACGGATAGCATAAACTTCATTTCGCAGAAAATCATTTCGCATACACTCAGTTGTCATACATTCAAAACTCATAATTTTGTTAGTCAGAATCATCTTTAGGCATAATGTTTATATCCATAATAATTAAAAAGCAGAAACATCATATCGCAGAAAATTCACAGTCAGAATCGTCTTTTGGCATACATTTTATATCGATAGTCATTAAAAGGCAGAACTGATTTTTTGCTGCTTTATGCTGCATGCATGCTGCATGCAACATGCATGCAGCATGCAAGCAGGCATGCAACATGCAGCAGGCATGCAACATGCAGCAAGCATTGTTTCTGTCACGGCTCTGGCGCTGCGGGGTTTGGGCGGCGCCACGCGAGCTTATCGTCACAGATGGTTTTAACGCTCACCACCGCAGCTTCGGCTTGCTGGCCGGCTTGGCCGGCCAGCCTCAGCCGCGGTGGCGGGCCTTCAAACCACCTGCTCCTCAGCTCGCGGGCCGCCCTACCCCTCCGCGCCTACGCGGGTTTAAATTACACTCTAGGGGTAGGGCAGACAAGACTGCGTAAAGTCGGTTTCGCAGCGATTCGTTTCTGTCACAAAATTTTGCAGCACAACGTATTGACTTTTTATGACACAAATTTGTATGCTTGTATGCACCCATACCAAATAATCGTATCTCTAAATAAATGTTATGCTAAACAAAATTATGCATAATATTAATTATGGCAAAGGTAATTATGCGAAACAAAATTCTGCCAAGATAAAAGTATGCCATTGTAAATTCGGACACGTAAATATTCTGCCAAACAAAAGTTATGCTAAATAATTTTTATGCCTTAAAAATATTCGATTAAATAAGATTATGCCATGTGAGTTATGCCAAATAAAAATCGGAGTATCAAGATTCTGCCAAATAGAAGGAACCCGATATTTACATAATTATAAATAAAAGTATATACCTATAAATAACTAAAAATATATCCTAATAAAACTATAAACTAAAATAGGGCATCAAAATATATTACACCTCCGCATCGCAGTCTGCTGGTAACATTGCCACACAGAAGGCTGGCAGCATTGCCACGTTGAATGGAAATGATAATACTTTGGCCAAAATAGAGACCAGCCCTTGGGTCACGGGAAGTGTCGACCAGCCGCTTTGCAACCTCTCTATATAGAAGTTGGGCTCTCGGACTCCACGACCCGAGTGTTTCGACCCCAAACGGCTCCAAAATATAATTACTAATGAAGTTATTATATTTTCGCCGCTTGAGGGCCTCCGCAGCTGCAGCAGCAGCGCCAGCACAGCCTGCCGAGCTAGGAAGATGGGATGGCGCAAGGGTATCGACGCACGTTGCGTCCCATACCAGAGGCCTACCCAACTTCCATGGTACCAATGACATGCCATCTGGTCTCTTACTATCGTCACGTGCCAAGCCATTGGGTTCTAATACAACTGGAACGCCGGCGGTGACAAGAGCACGACGGATAATATCATTTAAGTTGGCATGCCGTGCTATACGACCTGCACTCCTGCTGCAAGGCAAGCCGTGGTGTCCGAGGCTGTCGACGGCTTCACCGCAATGGCAGCGATGCGGAGCACCGCAAGGAGCACCCAAACGAAGGCATGTAGCGATCCGGAAAGTAATTTCGTCCAACGTAGTATCTATGTTGGGCGACGGGAGTGCCTGAAGCTAAAGGCCCGACTTCCAATGTACCCACAGCCAGCAAGCAAGCACGCTCAGCGGTTGTGATGACGTATTTATAAGTTTATTTGGTATCACAACGCAGAGCGGCTCATCCCACTGTCTTTGGGAAAATGGGTTGACGGGCGGATCCGTATTCCAAGCATTCAAAGCCTCGGTCATGCACGTTACTTCACTATTAACCAGTGAGTTGGCTAAGATATTCCTGGTTAATTTTTCAGTACTGTGAACCGAGGATAGGAATGCCGGTAGACTTATTTGCACGCAAGCTATAATAAAATCAAAATCTTCTTCTTGACAATGTACTACAAATGTTGATGCAAACTCTATCAAAATTCACCTAAAAGAAAAAACCGATAAAAACATAAGTATAATGCCCATCACTGTCCCACTGCTGAGCTTGGGCCTCTTCTCAGAAAGAGAAGGTTCAGATTTTATAGTACACCACGCTGCTGGCCTGCTGTGGGTTAGCGGACTACGCACATCGAGAACTGTAGCTTTCTCATGTATGCAGATTTCCTAACAATGTTTTCCTTCTGCTATTAATTAGCTGTTTTTCGGTACATTTTCCGATCAATCCGTGAAACTTAGCTAGATGTTATGGTAAGTTACGGATAGACTACGCTTTTGTCTAAAAATGGTAGATAAAACATTGTTAAATTTGTTAATTTATAATTAAATAATATTAATTTTTCGTAGCCTCCTCCCACGAAAATACTGAAAATGGGGTGAGTTTCGGTACATTTTCCTGAAGAATTCAAGGGTTTTAATAAATAAATACAATACCATTAGTTAACAGACATATTAAGGTTAAAATGGTAGATAAAATAAAATAAGAAAATTGATGGAATATGCACAGGAAAATAAAAAATCATTTTGAATTTTTTTCATATATTTTGCTAGGCCGATGAACCTTAACTGTGTGAAAATAAAGTTGGTTTTCCACACTCGAGTCGCTTCACAGCAGAAATAAGCGGTCAAATAGATCCCTCGACGGTCACAAACATTTGATTTGACCTAACTTGAAGATAAAGGTACGCTGTGTGTGTGTTGGTCGTCCGCATATTGTAATTATACTTTTTACCTACGCTTTCTGCAAACGCGTCCTTAACGTAAGTATTTATTCTGTGACGTAAGTGATAATCAAATTCTGATCCCTCATGAGTTCGAAAGTCAGAGATCAGGCTGAACTCAGGCTGAGATCTATAAAGCGTACTTAGACTTTGCTCAAACGTGATTTACGTAAAATGGACCATTTGTTCATAGCCTAAGTTTCTGGTAAGTACGTCGTCGAATACTTATTTGGCTATTGTTTAATTTGCCAAATAAGTATTCACTCACAACATTATTTTCACACAGTGGAATGTAATGTTAATCCGACTCAGCGCACCCCGACTACACGTGGTCCGACTGTCCTACCCCTAGAGTGTTATTTAAAAGCGTGGAGCCAGAAGCTCGCGAAGGAGGTCATCGAGTGGGGGGAGGTGGCGAGCGAAGCGAGTCGGCGAGCTCCCGAGTGTAGCGCTGGTCGAGTGTGCGAGCGAAGCGAAGGGGCGACAAAGCGAGTTTTTTGGCGGAGGAAACCCAGTAACACCTGCGTGCTTGCTTGCTTTCTTGTTTGCATGATGGAAAAATGAGCCATCTATCAAGTGTAAAGTGGCCAATAATAGCCTTATGAAACAATGGCCAGCAGACTAGTCGGCGTAACAAAAAGTTACAAAACATGATTAGGGACTTTAATCATTGGGCGTTTTAATTATTCGGCGAAATGAAAAGTGGCGAAAGGTTGTCGGCCAGACAAGAATCGACTAGTAATATTTCGATATTCTAACAGAAAACCAATAAATACACATGAGCCTTAAAATGTGTACAAACAGTCGATGGAAAAGACTGCAATTATCACCACGCTTGGCAGACATTTAGTTGATCGTAGTGTGTTTCTTATTGCACGAAGGAGGATGCTGGTACTGATTCTCCAATACAGGTATTTTACGACAACAATGGGAAGGTAGAAGGTGACCTGAAAATCCTTCGCCTGAAGCTATATGACATTATAATCTGTGCATCTACCACAAAAGATCTTAAGATTTCTTAAATAATTTCATGAACACAGCTTCATTTTATTAGGCGTTTTTTCTGGTTGGTCGCCATTTTAGATCCTGGCTTACAGGAGTTGCATTGGTTGGGAAAGAAAGGCGGGCTTGTGTCAATAATAATAAATCTTAATCCCTTCATACATACTAATTAATAAAAGCCTAATTTGAAAATACAATCTACATATGTATCCACAGCTACGATCAGCTATGTTTATATTTTAAGTCATATTTGAGACCATGGATTAGAAGCACCTTTTTCTGAATTCGTTACTACAGCAAGGATGAAGAATAAAATTTTTGAAAGAACTAAAATAAGATTAAGATACAGCATTATGTTTTGGGGGAGCAGTTACGGGTATAATTGCCGAAGAGCATTCATACTACAGAAACGTGCATTAAGAACGATTGTTAGAATCTCACAAAGGGAGTCATGTAAAGAATATTTTAAAAAATTAGGGATATTAACAGTACCAAGTTTATATGTTTTAGTACTACTCAGCCACTTTGCAAAATACATACAAGAGCACGAAACACAAGAAGAACGTGAACTTAGAGAGAAGACCAGAAGAAACGTTATAATAAATTGAATTGACATATGTCAGTGGATACGATAATACAAGCTCTCAATTAAAAATTTATGAAAAATAGTTTAATTAACATCTGAACTGTGAATAGTGTAAAATAGTGAACGTGGACACATAAAGGAGCAGTAAAAGTGTTATTACTAGTTCTTGATACCGAATAATAAAATAAAAACTGATTGTTAATCTCCACCATACAGTGACTTATATAACAAAAACAAAGTGCATATACTAACATTAACAGTGATGTGTGCTCATGAACTTCAGATATCAGTGTTAAAACATATATACAAGTACGAGTTCCAAAATTATTTTGAACTTTCTTCATAAAAAGATTCGTTTTTTATTTGAATGTTGTGATAACAACAAACCGATCATAACGCCATCTACATGTAATTGCTTCAGCTACACCGTAATATGTGTTGCCACTTGAATCAGTGATGACAGACTTTAAATATTGTGTTAACATTTAACCACAGTGACATCTGTTATGCAAATAAGTAACTATCAACAAACCAATCGCAATATGGCCATTAATTTCAATACCTGTCTCAGTGGTTTAGTTGTCCTCGCGGCTTGAGCGACCGCTTGACATACTGAAGACTCGAGTTCGAGCCTCACCGACAGATATCTTGTTTTGGGTGTTTTTATATTCATAGGAACGTATTATTATGGGGTCTACCTTTTATAGCAGAACTTTTTACGTCATAATATTGTTTTGCATAACAACGGATAGCATAAACTTCATTTCGCAGAAAATCATTTCGCATACACTCAGTTGTCATACATTCAAAACTCATAATTTTGTTAGTCAGAATTATCTTTAGGCATAATGTTTATATCCATAATAATTAAAAAGCAGAAACATCATATCGCAGAAAATTCACAGTCAGAATCGTCTTTTGGCATACATTTTATATCGATAGTCATTAAAAGGCAGAACTGATTTTTTGCTGCTTTATGCTGCATGCATGCTGCATGCAACATGCAGCATGCATGCAGCATGCAAGCAGGCATGCAACATGCAGCAGGCATGCAACATGCAGCAAGCATTGTTTCTGTCACGGCTCCGGCGCTGCGGGGTTTGGGCGGCGCCACGCGAGCTTATCGTCACAGATGGTCTACCCCTCCGCGCCTACGCGGGTTTAAATTACACTCTAGGGGTAGGGCAGACAAGACTGCGTAAAGTCGGTTTCGCAGCGATTCGTTTCTGTCACAAAATTTTGCAGCACAACGTATTGACTTTTTATGACACAAATTTGTATGCTTGTATGCACCCATACCAAATAATCGTATCTCTAAATAAATGTTATGCTAAACAAAATTATGCATAATATTAATTATGGCAAAGGTAATTATGCGAAACAAAATTCTGCCAAGATAAAAGTATGCCATTGTAAATTCGGACACGTAAATATTCTGCCAAACAAAAGTTATGCTAAATAATTTTTATGCCTTAAAAATATTCGATTAAATAAGATTATGCCATGTGAGTTATGCCAAATAAAAATCGGAGTATCAAGATTCTGCCAAATAGAAGGAACCCATTATTATGAATTTCCTAGAGAACATTACTTTTCGTCGCACGCGCACGCGATCTGAACATTCAGAACCAAGCGATAATGACATAATTTCACAAACATTGAACTGTACAACAAACAGTATGCCAGAGATGTCGGAAGACGACGACAGTAATCAACAAATAAATATATTGAAGGATAAAGTAGAACAACTAACATCCCAACTTAATGGCGCTCACAAGGAAATTGAAATATTGTCTTTAGAAAATAATACATTGAAGAAAAATAATGAGGATTTGATGAGGAAAAACGAGATGTTTAAAACGATCGCTAGCAGTCCAATTAAACACAAAACTTTAACACCAAAGAGCAATAAGAAAAAGAATTGCTACAGAAAAACGGAAAATGCACAAACTGCAATTAACGAAATGATTCCTGCAGATGATATAGGAAAAGGAAGCGAAAATAATACAAACTTATCAGACATCACTGAAAATCATGGACGCCCTTTAACTACAGACTCCCCATCACCATTTTCAGCACCGAGTAAGAAGCACAAAGTATGTCTCGTCAGCAGTGAAACTTCCAACAGGCTATACAATTTAATGGAAGAGACGCTAGTATGTAATTATGAAATATGTCATTACCGTCAACCCAAATGTGGAATAAAATGTATCTTAAACAATATTGATGGTAAAGTACGCAATTTTACTAAGTCTGATTACTGTGTTATCTATATAGGAGAGGAAGACTTCCGGAAGACGCATTATTATAAGCATCTTGTCGAATTTATCCATGAAAAATTAATATCTTTGTGTCATACTAACTTTATAATCTGTCTACCAATATTTAAATACATGAACAACTCTAATATTATGTTTAATAGCCGAATAGAAATTTTCAATAATTTACTGTACATGGATGTTGAGACTTGTAAATATGCGATTGTCTTAGATTCAAACCTAAATTTGCCTTACACTAACGATACATACAATCAACGTTTCGGAACTTTGAATAACAAAGGTCAAAAAATTATTGTATCTGATTTGCAAGATCTCATTCAAAGCTTATAAGCTTACTGAGTGCTGTTCACTTAGAAGTTGATAGTCTCCAAAAAAAACAACAAACTTTGATAGACACACAGGAACAGAACAATTCTCAGTTTTTTCTTTAACTCTTTAAATATTCTTCACCAAAACATAGCGGGGCTACTCAACAAGTTGGATATTTTTATAGTTAAATTAGAGGAACTCTATAATACAGGAACCCCTATAGATGTAATCTGTATAACAGAACATTTTATGGAAAGAGGATATGAAGATTTCTTGCAAATACCCAATTTCTGTCTAGCAGCTTGCTTCTCAAAAAATGCCAAACGAGGAGGCACCTGTATTCTTGTGAGAAAGGGCTTGCAGTATAGGGGAATATCGGACGTAGCAAAGCAATCTGTGCCAAACGTTTTCGAATGCAGTGCTATAGAACTCGTTTCACATCACATTATTGTTGTATGCGTGTACAGAATACCAAAAAACAATTATACAATATTTTACGAAAGGTTAGAGAATATATTAAAAAAATTTGCTCTAAATCAAACAAAAATATTGTTATATGTGGAGATCTTAACATTGACGTCCTTAAAAGAAATAAAACGACATTAGATCTTGAATATTTTCTCCAATAATATAATTTAAAATTAGCCTTGAATACCCCTACCAGACTGAGGAGCAATACATGCATCGATAACTTTGCACATAACTATCGAGCGGGCTGCAGAGCTGAAGTTAAATATTTAATTCTTTCTGATCACACTTCTCAAATATTAAAAGTACCTATTAACAGAACTTGTAAACTTAAATTTTGGAAAACAAAAAAGCAAGATATTTCGAAAGAAAACTTAATTAAATTTAAATCGTACTTGAAAAGCTTATCGTTTAAGCAAGTTTATGATACCAATGATGCAAATGAATCTTTTCGATACTTTATGGATGATTTTTTACTCCTGTATAGATTATGCTTTCCAAAAAAATGCATAACTATAAAAACCAGCAAATCGACTAAATGGATCTCTAAAGGAATACAAATATGCAGTAAAAAACAAAGATGTCTACTTTGGGAGTACAGACATAATCCTAATTTAAAAAATAAACTGGCTTTTAAAAAATACTCAGCACAATATAGAAAAATAATAAGATTAACACAGAAAGCCCAAAATAATCATTTTATTAAGACTTCCCAAAACAAATCTAAAGCTGCTTGGCAAATAATTAACAAAACTAAATTCAATTTTCCCCAAGAATCAGTATCATTATTAAAAAGAGATAATTTGAATTTTACGCATCCAATTGACATAGCAAATGAATTTAACAATTACTTTATTGACACAATTGAAAATGGTATTCATGCAGACATTGCGGCTAATAATAATTTTGAAAATCTGACATCTCATTCGTTATTTATGCTACCAGCTACATACATTGACATAATACAAATCATTAATGACTTAAAAAACACGAACACTGTCGGCTACGACGGCGTATCTACAAAAGTTATTAAATATGTCAAGGAAATAATTGCACCGCTACTAGCGCACATTATCAATAACTGCATTACGGAGGGAACATTTCCAAATTGTCTAAAAAAAGTTGTTATAAAACCCCTTTTCAAGCGGAATGACAAACCAGATGTAAAAAATTACAGACCAATTGCCAAAATTCCGATATTCTCAAAAATAATAGAGAAAGTAATATATAATGCTGTGTATAATTACTTTGAACAACATAAACTGTTCTGCACTGAACAAAAAGGGTTTCGAAAAAACACTACAGTCAATATGGCATTTTTTGACCTAATATCTAATATTTTGACTTCCATAGATAAAAGGAATCCTATATGTGCTATATACACTGACATGACCAAAGCTTTCGATTTTGTTGATCATAACATCCTACTTCGAAAATTGCACGGCTATGGAATAAGAGGAAATATCCTCAAACTCTTAAAATCATATCTTAGTGATAGATCGCAGTGTACAGAAATCACTAGAATATGCCCAATCAGTAAGATAGAATCTTTATACACATCTGAATCTAGACATGTAAAATATGGTGTGCCTCAAGGCAGTGTATTGGGACCGTTATTGTTCCTTATATACATTAACGATCTCCCAAAAGCGATAACACACAAAATGGTTCTCTTTGCTGATGACAGCACAGCAATTATAGAGTGTACTAATCCTAATGACTACCAAAATGAAATCAATAGCGCTGTAGGCGAAATTATAAAGTGGCTTGATAAGAATAATCTATATATATAAAAATGAATCGCTATTTCCCTTGGTCATCGCATCACGCGTGAACGGCTGGACCGATTTCGCTAATTTTTTTTTTGTTTTGTTCGTAATTGTCAGGAGAAGGTTCTTATGAAAGAAAATTTTGATATTTAAAAAAAAAAACTAATGTAAGTAGGTAGTAGGTAGGTAGGTAGTAGGTAGGTAGTAGGTAGGTAGTAGGTAGGTAGTAGGTAGGTAGTAGGTAGGTAGTAGGTAGGTAGTAGGTAGGTAGTAGGTAGGTAGTAGGTAGGTAGTAGGTAGGTAGTAGGTAGGTAGTAGGTAGGTAGTAGGTAGGTAGTAGGTAGGTAGTAGGTAGGTAGTAGGTAGGTAGTAGGTAGGTAGTAGGTAGGTAGTAGGTAGGTAGTAGGTAGGTAGTAGGTAGAGTAGGTAGGTAGTAGGTAGGTAGTAGGTAGGTAGTAGGTAGGTAGAAGGCTCAACACCCAAGGCTGCCCCCGTACCCGCCCCGGCACCCGCCCCCGCACTCCCCCCCAGGCCAGCGCCGACAGCGGTTGCTCCCTCCACTTCCCTCTCGTCCACTAAAGTGCTCCTTAGAGACACGATCCCCAGCCTTATCCAAACCCTCTCCTCCTGCAATACGCAGTGGGCGAATAACATAGTCTCCACTTGGAACGCCTCTCAAGGCGATCCAATCGCTCGCATCAATGTCCTCTGCGAACTAGAGGACATAGTCATTTTCCTCACCCAATAAATTCCAATGGATACAGAAAGCTGTAGAATAAAGCCCCGATCCCTTAAATTAGGCTTCTTCAACGCTAACAGCGTTAACGGTCAACGAGATGAGATCGCAATCTTTTTGCGTGATCGTCAAATTTACATCTTCCTAGTGCAGGAAACGTTTCTAAAGCCCCACAACAGGAACCCTGGAATTGCAAACTATAAATTAGTTCGCAACGACAGGACCCGTAGTAGGGGCGGTGGTACTCTCATCTACTACAAACGTTCCCTGTACTGCACTCCCTTAGACCCTCCCCCTGGTCTCCAATTCCTGGAAACTTCCATATGCAGACTAGGCATGACAGGACACCAGCCGATCACAATCGTCTCGGTGTATAATCCTCCCTCTAGTAATAAGATCCAACTCCAAAGCGATCAAAGCGATCTTAATACCGTCCTCGCCGACAAGGCCCGTCGCGACGTCCCACCGCCGGCGGTCACAATCCACCCAGCTCTCCCGTCGTAGAGCCGGTCATCTCTTCAGACTCCGCAGTCACACCGATAATTCAGCCCTCATCAAGCTGTCTCCCCCCCCCCCCCCCCCCTATGTTCACGCCAGCAACGCCCTAAGCCGAGGTCCGAGTCCCACTAGGGGTCGCCCTTAGTGCTGTTGTTGCAGGTAGTCATGATGTTAGTGTAGTACAAGTAGTTAGCTTAGGTTAAATATTTTACTTCCCCCCCATTGGCTGGAGACCCTTCAGGTCTCGCCAATAACTGCCCGGTTACGTAGAAACCGTCCCCTAGGACGACCTACAGCAGTCAAAAAGAAAAAAAAAAATGACCTAAAGACAAAAGATCAAATAGGATATTGCCTCAATCACCACGCTTTGAACAGACTAGTAATAGCAGCTTCTTCATATTTTTAGAATAAGAATAAAGAACTTTATTTACAGGTGACATGGCTATTACAAATATGTTTTACGGTTTTTGGCAGACACATGTATCTCACCGTATAATCGCCGTGTAAAATATTATTATTTAGGTACAGTAATCAAAACAAATCAACATTAAATTATCACAATGTCCTACACAATCAGTAAAATGAAAATTAACATGTTAGTGTGGCTGTGGCATTACATTTATCTAATCCATAAAACAATACAAAATTCAATATAATCAACAATGATTAATGCAATTTATTTACGAAATTTTCCTTATGGAATCTCGGAATTGTGTCCATTTAGAGGAAAAAGGGGTGGCGAACACGCGACACACGGACACATGCGACCGCGGGACGGATGCGGCCTGCCGGGTCATATGAACAAAATACTTAACCCCCCTTATTACAAAAGATGGTCTAAGAAAAACCTAGGTTTTAAAATAGCCCCGTCTCTTTTTGTTTTAAGACATAAGAAAGTGATGGGTATATTTTAAACCTGGGTTTACCTTAGTCTTGGTTTAAACCATCTTTTGTAATAAGGGGGAACGTGTCTCGTTCTACGCTTTATCTAGCCTTTACGCAACTATGTAGGGGTCGGCTTTCGCTCAGCAACACCATTATTTCACACGGAGCGACTACCATCAGATCTCCGCCACCCAGTTACTGGGCAATGCTGATATCCTAAGGTGAGACTGGTTGTCAGACTTTCGGGCTTCTAACCACCTGTAACGACTGTCATAGTTATTCGTATGACACCGGGGACCGATGGATTAACGTGCTCTCCTAGGCTTGGAGGGGTCTCGATGTGTAACAAACGGTCACCCGTCCACGGACTGACCACGTGATCCGCGAGGTTGATAATTAACTAAAAAACTTAACTTGTCTATTTGATTTAATTGTCAAATTTTTTTGCATATTTCTTGTTAACTTAGTTAAGCGACGAGGCGGCCCAACGTAAAATCTTATTTTCAAAATTTGGCCCGTCTGTTGAAAAGATTGACTACCCATGACTATCTACCGTCTATCTACCATAGGTAGTACATATAGTAGTACCATACATATCTACAGGTCTATCTACCATAATTTTGCAATTAAGTGAATTTTTTATACGTCATTAGCATTGATATCGTCTCAAGCCTAATGCATTACAGTGTTTATCTAATTATTGGAAAACAAGATGATATCACTACCATCTTTGCACATTACAATAATATTCGATATAATATCTAAACACATCTTATCTTTAACTTATTTTATAATGATCATCAGTAAGCGAAATCTGTCGGCAAAGATTTAATGTCCTTTGATAACAACGGTCAAAGTTTTTATCACATGAATCTTAGTCAATAGGGACTTTGGCTTATCAATAAATAATCATAATGATATTTGTTTATCTGATTTGACAATAACGGTACTATATAAAAAAACAAATTAATTGGCAAATGATGAACAGTAAGGAACAGGTGTATCAAGGAAAATGTTCAAGTTAGCCATTATCTTGGCTTTCGTGGCAGTAGGTAAGGACTTGTGCATTTATTTTATTTTTACGTACTATTTCGTAAATTTGATGTATACAAGGTTAGTCGGAAAGGGAGTACTAATCCGAAAAAGTGTTAAAGTACCCATAATGAATAACTTTTGTTCAACAACTTTTCCCAAAAAACAATAGTTTAAGAAAATTGCTGTTCAAAGATTTCATGAAAATACAAGCTAGATATTTTTATGAAACCTTTAGCTAATTTCAAATCTAACCATCCACAGCTGTGTTTACATTTTAGGTTATATTTGGGATCACGGATTTGAAGCTCCATTTTCTTCATTCGTAACTAAAGAAGGGATGGAGAATTTTTGAAAAGACTAAAATAAACATAATTTTGTATGGAAATAAAAATTGGTTTATTAATGTTTGCCATAATTTAAAATGCAATAATTTTATGTACCATACTTGTATTTTCCATAATTTCATTAGAAATAATGCTTCAGGCTTCAGTTGCCATAATCGTGAAATAACATAAAATCATTTTCACTAATTTCATTGGTCATAATCGATCAAGTGTCTATTTAAATGTATATAGTGCTATATTTTTCATTTTCAATATTGTCATTTTCCATAAAAGTAAACCTAATCTACCATGCAAGTTTGCTTTGCAAATGAGGAAATCTGGCGCTCGGCGGCCGCTGCCGCGGCACGCTCACTTCGCTCGCTCGCCTTCGCGCGTTTTGTGGTCAGAGTTCTAACCTAACCTAACCTAGCCGTTTCGATTTTGACCAACTGTTTATTAGGTTACGTATTATAATATCTAAATTTATTCTATTTTCGATATGACTACGGTTGCTTTGCTTATGTCAAGTATCGATTATATAATGTGTTACTTAAAGAAACTAATGATTATAACACATGTTATTAGGGAAACTTATTTTATGGCAAATAAATAAAAGTTATGACTAATAAGTTGATATGACAAGCGTTATTAGTATAAATGATAATAGTGCAAGTAAATATTATGAGTGGGGAAGATTATGGAAAACAATAATAGTACAAATAATTTTATGGAAAACAAGACAATACCATAAAAATTATCAAATTTTGAAATTGTAACACTTGCTTTAAAAAAGTCATCAGTGACACTTTAAGAGCCCTTCGGATTTTGCCCCTGATACCCCTTTTCCGACTAACCTAGTAGATAAACCTTCAAGAAAAGTGGGAGTGGCCTATTTTGGGCTGAACCTACGCGGAATGATACTTATCTGAAAAATACTTAATATAGATTCGGAAACACTAAATGGGCCTAAGTCATTTCTCATTTCTTTTCTAGCGTGCCATGGAGGGACTGTACTCCCCGATGACGTATTAAAAAATCAAAATCCTAATACATATTACGTATACACACAGTAAGTACCTACTCTCTTATTAATTTATCATCAATATGTGTATAATGTCAAAAGTCTTTCATGTCAATTTCAAAATTTGTTTCCGGTAGCGTAAAAGCTAACCGGGCTGTACCCTCCCATTGGCAAGACCTGAAGGGTCTCCAGCCATTGGGGGAAGGAACAGCACTCATAGACGTTACTGCACCTGATTTATCAACCTACAAGCGCCCACAACTCCCTAAACTTCTCCTCGGCTAATCATGGCCTTCATGTCCCTCACATCACCACGTTGAGTTTGTGCCCCTTTTTAACCGACTTCAAAAAGGAGGAGGTTCTCAATTCGGTTGTATTTTTTTTTTTTTTTTTTTATGTGTGTTACCTCATATCTCCGTCATTTATGAACCGATTTGAAAAAATCTTTTTTTGTTCGGAAGGGTATACTTTCCGATTGGTCCCATTTAAATTTTGTTATGATCAGACCATGAACTTCAGAGATATGGAACGGAACTCCTCGTCGGATCAAAGCAAAATTCTCAAATCACTAATATTGCTTTGTTTATATTTGTTGTTGGGAACTGACTACTTGAAAAGAGGAGGGGGTGCGTGTCCCCCCCCTCCCCCCCTTTGGAATGTTTTCATTATATCGTGTAAGGTATCATTTGAAAGGACTTTTTATGCCCGACTACGTCAAAGCCAAAAAGAAGGGTTATGAAGGAGGGTGTTAAAATTATGACACTAAAACGTTTTTAATAAAAAATAAACTTTAAAAAAGAGTAAAAACCGACTTCAAAGAAATACTAAAAGGAGTAAAATAATTACCATAATATAAAATTAACAGTTTCAGAAGTCGGTGCAACTCTACACTGAAGCAAATAGAAGCCACCGACTTCTGAAACTGTTAATTTTATATTATGGTAATTATTTTACTCCTTTTAGTATTTCTTTGAAGTCGGTTTTTACTTTTTTTTAAAGTTTATTTTTTTAATATTAAACAGTTGTTCTGCTTCCTTGTAAACGTTCTCTATAACTTGATTTGCCATCTGTTGTAGGAGCATACAATTGAATGATGTTGATAATCCTCGGTTTTGCCTTAGCCTGAATAATCATATCACGATTAGACATAGAAAGACGACTTAAAGACGTATTCAGCTTTCTGGTGTTAATGAATACTCCTATCCCGTACTTGTTAGGTGACTCACTGGATCCGGAGTAATATAAAACATAATCCTCATCTATCTTCACTTAGATCATAGGTCTATTTGTAGCTGCGTCATTTCCATGTACAACTTCTGGACTTTTTCGAAACACTTTTGTCTTCTATGTTTCTATTTCTATGATTTGATGCATTTCCCGCCCTGAGATTCTTCGTACCCCTGTTTCATTTGCAGACGACGTAACGTTGCAATATATCGCAGCGACACATCCCAGCATCACGTCGCTGCAGTCATGATTCCGAACCCAACTGCAGATGGCTGCAGCAGACGGCGTTGTATTCCAGTTAGTTTTGAATGTACCGTGAGACAAGATATTTAGGATTAGCGATCGCGATTTACTTTTGTATCTTTTGTTTTTGTGAGATGCATCGTACAGTGCAGGATATTGGGCCACTTGGTTTATCAGTTTTCTTCCTCGGAATTGGAAAAACTCATTTTTTGAGAAAGATTCAATGTGTTGTCGCTCCAACGTCGGTGGCACTACTAATCTGCGGTCGAGTGACACGTCGTCTGCGGTCATGCGACGTGTAGTCGGGCGACGTGTCGCTAGCTGCGGAAGGTATTTCATAAAAATACATACAAACCAGTAGTGTCGCAGCGACATGTCGTCTGCTGCTGCTGCTTTTAAGGGTATTAAGCGTGTTCTACTTGAAAGGCACTCAGAACATTCTTATTTTAATATTTTACATTATTATGTCCAAACTGACATGCTAGGGAGATAATAGTGAAGTGTTTTCCCATAGCATTAGATATTTTTGGGTTATTTTATCATAATAGCCAATAAAGCCTCTTCCGACCGGTTTTCCGATCAAGAGAATTGTTATACTGTCATTGACTCGGTTGCACGAGTCTTAACCGCTATCTAAGAGGGAGATTGACAAAAGCAAATAAGATGTTGGTTCCGTTCTCATGTTGCTTCCCCAAAAATACTTAAAAGTTATTTTCTATTTCTTAAGGCAGAACCCCCAGACACCGGTATCTGTGCTACCCACCAGAGAATCGATAGAAGCTTCCCCTATTTCTGGAGAACGCGGTACAATAATTTTGGTCCACGGACACAGTGGAAGCGCCTTCACGTCACTCAATCCTGTAGTCAAAGATGGTAAGAATAAATCACAAACTGTCTATTTCCTAACGTATTTTATAAAAATAAATACTGAATTGAATCGATTTAAGTGACTTATCACTTGCTTTCTTAGTCTGGTGATATTAATAAATTACACAATTGGGGCACTCTGGGCTTCATACACAACTATAAATGAGTTGATGAGTTGTTGTCTATAGAGGCAGGCGTTGTTCTAACTCCGATTTAAGCTAAATAAGTGAGTCCATAGATCAAAATCATATACCAAACTGTACACAAAAATTCCCTGTTGACTGTATTGCTATAGAACCAGTGAACAGTTTATGTCACATTCCATTATAGATTAAAGTTTTTAAAAAGGCCTTTGTTCTCTACGCATGCCTTACAAAGGACCGGGTTTCTTCCACGCACCTCCGTGTCAAAGCGTCCGAAAAATAAAAATAAATTATGCAAATAAATTAAATTGAATTAAAAAAATATATATCAACAATCCCAGTAGCTCTCATAGTTTTAACAACTTTACTCTTTGCAAAGCTAAACTGAAATTATTTTTCAGCAATATTAATGGTTGAAGACCTAAACGTCATAGTGGTCGACTGGTCAGCATACGCTGGCCTGAGTTACAGCATCGCCGTGAGCGTTGTACCATTAGTGGCTCGAAATTTGGCCAGTTTCATTGAACTCTTGGTCGAAGAAGAAAAAGTCAACACAAACGCAACAAATATCCAAGGAGAACAAGAAGACACGTATTGCGCATATGCGACATTGGAAGAACTGCACTTGGTTGGCTTTGACCTTGGAGCTCATGTTGTCGGTGCTGCTGGTAGGGCGCTGAACGGAGCGGTTGGTAGAATAACTGGTAAGTGGCTGTTATAAGGCATGAAAATCACAACTTGCACCAGTGACGTAGCAGTTTTTGTTAATATAGATAATTGCTTTCTTTAAATATCAAACATTCTTCGTCCTAAAACTAGAACTCATTGTCCATAAAGCGAAATTTAGTTCCACCGTGTAAAAGCAAGCCATTGTTATTTTTGGTATTGTTTCTTGCCTCTGAAAAATGCCTTTTTTACTAACCCTGGTATTTAAATATTTTACTGAATTTCTAGGATTGGACCCATCTGGAAGTCAGTGGGGAAGCAATTCCGCCCGCCTGATGATAACCGACGCTCTCTACGTCGAGGTTCTACATACAGATGGCAGGGGTATTTTTTCCAACGGTATCGGCACTGCTCTTGGCAATATAGATTTCTATGCAAACGGTGGAAGCAACCAACCCGGCTGCTTCACCAACTCTTGTTGCCATGACCGTGCCTTCGAGCTGTTTGCAGCGTCTATGGTAAACCCTAGACTAGTGGGATACCCGTGCTCCTCAACCTTGCAGTTGAACCTTAACAGGTGTAGAGGACTATTTGTGAGGATGGGTACCACAGAACTAACTAAAATTGGGTACGTACGACCATTTTGATTAATAATTTCAACTTAGGAAAAGTGTACATTTTAAATAAATGACGATAGCTATTAAAAACGGTCAAAACACAGAAAAAGAACAACATGGTACATATAAACATACAATATGGTATATATACAGTTTTTAACCTACTTCGAAATAGGAGGAGTATCTTAATTCAACATGTATATATTTTTTAATGTATGTTCAGAGCTTTAGCAAATATTTACGATTTTTCTTTTTAAACTTTGAATTATTTTCGATTTAGATGATCCTTTTTTTTATAAATGATGGAATCAGGCGTTACTTTGCGGAACTCCATGACATACAAAAATGCAAATAGAATATCTGGCTTTAATTCCGCTGAACAAGATCGCTAGTTTGGATGCAGTATGCAGCACCACCCTAGCCCACAAATATATGCACATGCAGAAAGAGTGAAAAAATAATGCAACATGCAACCAGACCAATACACGACACGTGTTTCGCCCCTGCACGGGGCATCCTCAGGATATGTTGACTCCTCGACCACTAGGACGCGAATCATGATGATTTTATTTTGAGATGTTCTATTTGCATTTTTGTAGATCCTTTTTTGTTTAAAGATTATACTCCATTAGGCGCATTAGGTAGCCGCATTTTTTAAACCCGTTTCAATCTCACGCACATAATGATATAGTCTATATAAACATAAATACGAGTTTGTATTTAATAATCGATTGAAGTCAGTTCTTCTTTTAAAGATTACTTGATCTTCGTAAATCCATTAATTTGCCGTCTTGTATGAGTTGTCGAAAATTTAACTTTCTAAAGACACTCAATCATCTTATAATTTCAAGCTTAAATCTTTTCTTTATGTTTTCAGAGCCGGAATATACAGAATCAACACTAGAAGAAATTTCCCGTTTTAAGATTTGATTGTTTTATGAGAAAATAAATGTTTTACCTGCTTTAATTATATTTTCTTACTAGCCACTTACCTTGGCTTTACTTGACTACGGATTCAATCTAACTTGACTCTATTATGAAAAAATCATCGGTAGCTTTGCGAAGGTCAGTAGGGACCACACGGTACCAAAGCAGTGCTAGAAATAATTCTATTAACATTATATTGATCTATAAATCAAAAGAATATTTGCACGCAAGCTATAATATATTATTATAAAAGTAAATTCTTCTTGACAATGTTCTACTAATGTTGATGCAAACTCTATCAAAATTCACCCAGCAGACAAACCGATAAAAACATATTAAGTATAATGGCCACTACTGTCCCACAGAAAAAGAAGGTTCAGATTGTATAGTCCACCACGCTGGCGTACTGTCGGTGAGCGGACTACGCACGTTGAGAACTGTAGGCCGTATTTCAGAGTGGAGGCGGGCGCGGGTACTAGCGCGGGCGCGTGTAAATCAAATGTATGTAGACGCCAGTTGCATTCACAGTGCGCCCGCGAGTCGCGCGCCTGCATGAGGCGGGCGCGGGCGCGGTGGCACGGGTGTTTGATGTTTCTAATGGCCCAGTCCGCTCGTATCATTCACAGTAATATAGCGTCTGTTAGGTGACTGCGCGTTGTAATGTAACAGACGGGCCCAGGATCTCCTGAGCACGTCTGCTACACCAGTTGTAAAGAATGTGTAGAGCATTCAATACCTAATACATAACAACAATAATAAAGTGCTTATACGAGTAAGAGTCAGCTTAGCTTTACGTCCCTTGCAGTAGTCAGCGAGTTCCTTCTTGTATTCACAGCGTTCGTCGATGGCCCACACAGCCATCTGATGGAAACCGGCGGCAGCAAACAGACCGGCTGTAGAATTTAGTCGTAGTCATAGTAGTACACGTAGACGACAGCAGGTCCGATCGCCGATCTCACAAGTGTAGGTAGGGCAGGAGACGAAGTGAAAAGAAGGGAGAAGGGGTTACCATCGGGGCGCAGCTTCTTTATCTGCCTTTCCAGTTGGATAACATGCCACAGCTGTTAATAACACCAAGGGAAACACGTAGAAATTCCACAAATGCTTTTTATTTAACTTGATACGCTTCATTTCAGTAAAATATCAAAAACTGTTCTGCTATAGAAATATTCCTTTCAGTTTATAACATTTGTCAATATAAATTATACAGAAAATATCTTGTATCAAAAAACATCACCATGGTGTCCAAAAAACAATCTCCAAAAGCCTCTAAATTAGAATCCCATCTGTCATCAATAAAAAAGTATAAAATATAAATAGTAAGTAGGTAGGTGAATGACCATGAAGGTGATACTACAGCGTGTGGTTCTACTGTGAACGCAGACGCCAAGACCCGAGCGCCCGCGCCCGCCCCCTCTCCCGGTAGTGCAGTCTGATTGACCACTAGGAGTTAGGGATAGTTGCATGAAGGAGGATGCTTGTTCAGATTCTCCATTAGAGGCATTTTACGACAGCAATGGGAAGGTAGAGGGTGACCTGGTAATCCTTCGCCGGAAGCTACATGACATAATCTGTGCGTCTACCGTAAATGATCTTAAGATTTATGATTAGTTACGGTTTATTCACGTGCATTTTCCGGTATTGCCCAACTAGTTTCAGACCCAAACGACACCCTTAATCATGACCTGAACACGCGGTGAGGTCGCACGTCGAATGTATCTTAATATAATGATCATCTGAATCTTAAGATTTCTTAAATAATTTCATGAACACACAGCTTCATTTTTTCGGCGTTTTTCTGGTTGGTCGCCATTTTGCTGACATACAGGAGTTGTAGTGGTTGGGAAAGAGAGGCGGGTTGGTCCCAATAAAAACAAAATCTTAATCCCTTCATACTAATTAATAAACGCCTAATTTGTTTGATATGAATACGTTCTAAAACGGCCTGATAAGAGTAAAAGAGCAAGATTCATATGTCTGGTAAGTTACAGCTTAGAGATTAAAATTTTCCTTCTCTGGATTTCTTAGATAGTTCTCTATACCCTTTTCACTATAAGTTGATTCCTGACGTTTCTCTACAAATCGTTACCATACAAAGAATATCAAATGTTTTTAAAAAACAAAACATGTATAATATAGCTATTCTACGGCTTTTGATGATGTCGTTTACGTTTTTTCGATAACAGTCTCCTTACAGCTACAATTTACGGAATGACCGAGCTGTCAGGAATCATCTTTGGGTGAAAAGAGTATAATTATGACGTAAGTAGTTAAATGTTACTGGCAAAATAAAAAGTCCATCTTCTTTTGTTTATACTTATTCAACTTATTTATACCTACATATAAAAATGTGTGGTTACACTGACGTTATAATTGGCATAACTTTATTCAGCGTTCAAGAAGAGTGTAGGAGTGTTTAATAGTAGGTACATTGTTATCCTAGTGGTGAATGTAACTTATTTAGCCCCGAGACGGGGTTTCGCCAATAGTTCGAGGGACTAAATAAGTCTTTAAAAACACTGTGCTTTTCATTACGGATACAAGGAAAGTAAAATTAAAAATATGAATTATCTAAAGAAAAAATTAGTGATCGGATTGCCGCTTTCCCACATATTTTGTTTTTTTTTCTGTGGCCGGCCAGAATTTCAGCCATTATTTTTTATTTTCATAATTGAAAAAATGGTAAATATTTTGCCCAAATCTGTTATTTTTTTTTTTAAATTATGTTTGTATTACTAGGTATGTTTTTTTTTTTTAAATAAAAAAATAGTTGAAACTAAATTACTTATAAAAAGTAATTAAAAAAACTTTATGTATAATAGAATAGTAAAATTCTGTAACATTAAATTATGTACTACGAAACAAGCTAAAAAAATTATCCGGAACTGGCTACTGACTCTTTCCTACAAAGAAACTGAAAAACTAGTTAGAGTAATATAACAGTCTTACAAGTTATACACAAATACGAAATAACACAACCTCGCTCACCGACACTCGACTCACGCCACACACACTACCACACACGAACATCATCCCCCTCCACCCACACTCACTCACATACATACATACACACACGCACCCATACTTACTTTTTTCATAACACACTCACACAGACAAACCTACACAGAAAAAAATATGTTTATTTTTGTATTTAATTTTTTACTCATTTTCTCCGATACCGATGTTACTGCTGGAAATGGCTATTTAATTTGTTTTTTCTTTTTTACTTTTTATACGATCGAGGCAAAATTCAAACTGTACCTATGTTTTTTTTTTAAGCACTAAGGCTTCTGCGAGACAGGCTCGACCTAGTGTGGAAGCCACAGTTAATATTGTCCTTAATAAGCAATCGTATAGAACATCAACACCTGTTAGATTTAAGGATTTTCTGTAGAAATCTTTTTTGTTAAATAAATTTATTCTTATTTTTATTCTTATTCTTTAATTAATACTTAACTTTATGTTATTACAATTTTACATCGCGCTGTAATTGAGTGGCTATATAGAAAGTTGGAACATGGTTCAATAGAAATGTGAAAATAGAACTAGTTTTTTTTTTAATAATTTGACAGCTGTCAGTTGAACACGATTCTCCCTAGGGCTGAAAAGTATTACTTTCAACCCGCTCCTCAGGCAACTTCAGACCTACTTTCCGAGTATGAGTAATGAAAAATTCATTAAACATTTCCAAAACAGAAGTAGTCGTTCAAGTTAATTGATAGACAAAGTATAAATTTAATAAAGTCGAATTAAAATTCCGAACTTCAACACAGAAGCACTGTTAAAGAAAAAGATCAAATGTTAATTTATCTTTTTCAACTTAAATAACCGTTTGATAGATAGCTAGATGTGCAAACTTTTATTCTTTTAAAGACAAAGTGCTTATGGCGATCTGATTTCCGGCAAAAAATAAGCAGCTCACTTCCTGTGGTCCGGATGTTAGTCGTTAGTAGATATATGCTCGTAAGTTAGTAGATAGTTAGGATGTTAGTTTGTGTGTACATGTTTTTAGTAGGTTTCTGGGGATATAATTCAAGAGAACGGTCAGCAAACATAAGTACTGATAACCAAATTAACTGTTTCATGTAGCGGTAGATGGCCTGTGTTCAGTTGCGGAGCGAGCAGCAAGTTTGAAACCCGATATAATTTGATTGCAATAAAAAAAAAATGCAATAAAAGGTTTATTGCAGAAACTTGTTTGAATTTTTACAGTAAATCTTACATAGGGGTCTCCTTTTAAGTAAAAGATATAATACTCGTACCTGTGTTAGGAGGCCCTGCTCTTCAATGTTCAATTATAAAATGGGAAAACTGGTGTATGATGAATCAAACAAGAAATCATAAGAAAAATATAAAATTAAACAAGTTAAGAAAAAAACTTAGAGATAATATCCTAAATTAGTGTGAGTGTGTGTGTGTGTGCATGTGTGTATGTGTATAGGTGTGTGGGTGCGTGTGTGAATGTTTTCAACTCATATTGACGATGCATGCAGCAATAATTCAATGTCATCATAGGTCTTCAGTTTTAGCCATTGAACTATTGCGTTTTTGCACTCTTTAGTAGTCATGAATGGGATACATAGATGTTAATTATTTTATTTATTTTATTGTATAGGGTAAGCGGAATTTGTATTGAATTGTCTTTTGGCATATGTAGTTTTAACGAATTCTACTGGTGCAACGCGGTGTTTTCGTCTTCTTTCCAGAGGGTGTGGGTCATAGGGCAGGGCTTTGTGTAGTTTTAAGACAGCATGGAGTATGAATAATTTTCTGACAGTGAGAATACCGCTAAGGGAGTATAACTCATTGGTTGGGAATCTGTACGGTTTAGTAAACATGACCTTGAAAAGAGATCTCTGTGCTCGCTCTAGCTCAAGAAACTACATATTTGTCGCACCGCCCGCGCGCCCCCACAGTTATGCAGTAGATAAGTATGATCTGTAAATAGTATAAATCGAAATTGCTTTTCACATGTGTCTGTTTGTCCGCTAACTTCTTATAAAGTTCCGAATGGATTTTGATGCGGTTTTCATCTTAATTTAGGTAATTTAATCCGGAAGGTTTTAGTTATAAAACGTGTCCGAGGCTAATCCGTAACTAAAAATAACATCTGTTTTTACGTTTGCCTTTGTTTCAATTTCTGCAAAACTGATTTTAATCTTATATCATTTATGAAACATTTAAAATAATAATACGTTACATTATGAACACGTAATTACAAAATTGTTCCTTCCTTTTAGATTGGGTAGATAATTCGTGTTTATCGCTTATGTACCTACTTTAATCATGGTTATATTGTGAACATCGAAAATTGACGTAGTTTTTTTAATATTTATTATTAAAGAAGGGGAATTTAACTTATGTCATTCGAAATATAGTGTGCTATATTATGTCCACAAAAAAAAAACCTGCGTATATTGCCGTTAAGGCAGGTAAAATAACGGTTAACGACGACAAGCGTTATTACTTAGTTAAAAGAACAATGATCACTCGGCTAACATGCTTGGACTAGTAAAATCTAACAAAACGTAACTTGATGAAACATAATGTCGTTTCATTCGCCTACATAAATATAAATAAGTACAGCCTTCAATATATTTTTAAAAGGTCGGAGAGACAAGATATTTTGCCACTTCCATTAACACATTCAAAACGTGATGCAATTCCAAGTCCATTAAACGAATGCCAAGTCAACAAGAGTAGAAGATCAATCGGAGTCTGTAAGCAATGCAAAAATATAAAAAAAAAGGGAAAATAATATAAAATCGCACAGAACACCAAAGAATATTGTAACAATAAGCGAGGAGAACACAGTCGTCGCCGAAACTATAACGACGTGGTTACCATGGACACGGTCAGCGCAGAAAACCACAGATTAGTTAATAGTAGCTAGCTACAGAAAACCGTCAATTTATTTTTACTTGTCAAGAATAGGGAGGGACGTAATCAATCGATTTATGACAGTATCGATTTTTAGATGTAAAATCATTAGTTTTTAATCTAATTCATGGCTTTATTAAAACAATTTACCACGAAGTAACATCAAATTCTATTAGTGGCTAAGCTTAGTATAATATTGATGTGAGTTTATACGGTTGACATTGTCTGGGATTTTATTTCGATTTATGAAATAAAATCATAATAGACTAGAAAAAGTATGGACTTCTCTAGTAACGTAAGTAATTACGGATGCGTTCGAAGTTAGATATTTTATACAGCGTTCTGATAAATAAAATAGTATTTTTAAAATAAGATTATCTAAATTACCCCGTCTTTTAAAAATAAACGAAGATATCCATTAAATACACTAACAATGCACTTACTTGGTGACAGTTTTATCTCGGGAACAATTTCTGTTTTTTCCTAGTACAAAGTGACCATTGTTCTTTATAAGTCAAATCTTAATAACTTATATTTGATGCCATAATAAGGTCTAAAGCTTGCTTAACCCTGAATTTACTTTCAAGTAAGCCGAAATAACTTTCAACACTTTCTACATTTTACTCAGCTAGAGCAATACTGCGCCAAGACACTGAAAACTTTTTGATTTAATTAAACTTGAACCAAATGTTTCATTTGTTATGAGTCAACTGGCAACTGGGTGTGGCGACAAATGGTGCAAAACTGTTTCGTTTTTCAGATTTTAGTTATAGGTTATATTCTTCAATTTAACTCACAAGGTAAGACACGTGCCAGAAAACACCTCATAAACCTATCTACAACCCGACACTTCAACTTCTAAACTCATTTATTCAAAATAGACTAGAATGACTTAGTTTTTTTTTAACGTCATTGTTTCAAATCAATAAGTAGTCCGTAACTATTCACCAGATAAGCGAAATGTGACCTACAAATATGCCATTTATGTGTTCAATAATTTTGTCATTAGGTGGTGAAATGCAGATGTTAGCTATTGAAAAATTTAGAGACCGAATTAACATAATAAACAGTTAATGATAGGTTGGTGAACCACCCTCTAATAACTGTTTCGTTTGCGGTTTGGCAACAATTTTGCAATCACAATTGGGACTCTGTATTGTTTACAGATGTGCCCCAGTGTTTAGACATATGAATTTTGTTTATATTTCCTTACACGTCACATGGGAGTTCTAGTATACAAGGCTATTGTGTATAAATAAAAAATGTCGTATTCCTGGGAACACTACATTTGCGTATTTTATAAAAAAAATACTGAGTATTTCATACGCGTACGTATTTTAATCTAGCGCCAGAAAAGAAAGATGTTTCAAGACTAGTCTAAAACGCTGGTTTATTGAGGAGACATCTAGAACTTTGAAGAATTTATTAAATTATTATTATAAATGATTACAACATTCATTAAATTCAAATTCATTAATAGGTACATGTACAGGTACTGTTAGTTTCTAATTTAGTGTAAATTTTATATGTTACTAGCTGACCCGGCGAACTTCGTACCGCCATATTTTTGCTATCAACTGCTGGCTGAACAACTGAACGTCAATCTGTCAAATTATTGAAGATCTCTCACAGTCTTCTGTCTCATTCACTCACTCACTTTTCATAATAGGAGATTTTTAGAAAGAAACGTTTTTTTTTTGTAATTATGATCCATCTATCTATCTATCTGTCTATCTATTTATCGATCTATGTATCTACCTACGTATCTATCTATCTGTCTATTCGTCTAACTGTCTATCTCTTTCTCTCTTTACTGACTTACAACCATTTTCATGCATGCGGCAATATGGTATGGACATACTGAGATAATTTCGTTTTTTTTTTTAAATTTCAACATTTTCTTTCATTAGAACCTTTTCCTGACAATTACAAACACAACAAAAAAAGAATTAGCGAAATCGGTCCAGCCGCTCACGCGTGATGCCGTGACCAAGGAAAATAGGGTTTCATTTTTATATATATAGATAACTATTGAAAACCAAGTAATGACTTGTATCTTTACAAATAAGTACTATTGCACTATTCAAATTGTTTCATCAGCTATTCATAATAGCGTGGCAGGTTAAGCCGTCATTGAAGTAAGAGTTTAATTATTGAGCATTACGTAGAGAAGTTAATAATTTCCGTATGGTTTTCCTCTATCGAAAAAGTAGCTACCTACCGTAAAACTTGTTTATTGAAAGCAGTAGGCTAATTCACGTAATTACATGACGCGCCGATCAAGTTGCAGTGACGCTGCAGTTAAGTTTACGCGAGCGTATCTGACAGCGATCGCCTATTATGAGAATATGAAAAGTGTTGTTTTGAGCGAAATTTAACTACACTGCAACTGAACTTCTTTAGTTAAGTGAATCAGGCTTCAGGCAGTTGTCCCACCGCCGGCGAGGAAGCGACTAACTATCGGCTATTCATAATTCATTTATTCACATTTAGTTTATTTTCTCTTCTTTTAGTTTCCTCCGTGCCTCAGAAAGCACGTAAAGCCGTTGGTCCCGGCTGTCATTTGTAGATCTTTTACAGTCGTTACTGTTGGTCAGAAGCCAGAAAGCCTGACACCAAGAGTATCGTATTACCCAGTTACTGGGTTGTGGAGGTTTGATAGGCAGTCGCTCCATGTAAAATACTGATATTCAGCTGCATCCGGTTCGACTGGAAGCCGACCCCAACATAGTTGGGAAAAGGCTAGGCAGATGATGAGTTTATTTTCTCGCTTAAGAAACGTTCAATAGATATACATTCCGTGTAAACAAAGAAGATGCATATGTTAATAGCTGATCGCTGACTGTTTACACTCCCGGCGAGAACTCGCTCCACTAGTTTATCGCTGAGCGACAAGATAATACTCGCCCAGCGGTTTGGTGCGGTTTGAGTTTTTTTTTTGTGACCTACGTAAATGTCCGGCTGATTGGTGTCGTCGTGCGTCGGGTCGTTGAGCTCCCTAAAATAAGGTTGAGCTACACGATGGCTGATGCATGCGTGCCGTCAGTTGGGACAGGTCAACTCAAACCTGCTATGGCTCTTTCCTCAAAAGGCCATTCCAAACATTGCCCTACATTGTTACACTCGCATAGTTTTATACCACAATGTCTGGACTTTAAAAGAGACGTTGACCTCTGAGTTTGTTTTGGTTTTTCTTCTCAGAGCGAGTCAGATAGGAAATGCCGGCGCCATCTAGTCTTAAAAAAAAACTTACATTGACTTGTAAAAGTGTCCGTAACAGATTTATTTACAGAAATAAATATCATTTATCAGTGATACTTGCTCAGCGATGCTCGCTTGGCGGTCAGAAGTCACGCCGAGAGACCAACCATCGCCCGTCGTACTCGCACACTCGCTTAAAGCCCCGCGACAAAACTATCGGAACTACACTCTCGCTTCTCGCTGCTCGCCAACTCGTTTCTAAAAGATAAAGAATCATTTATTTGGACACACCACAAAGAGACACAATAGATAAAAAATCTATACTAATATTATAAAGAGGTAGAATTTGTTTGTTTGTTTGTTTGTATGTAGGAGGTAATCTCCGAAACTACACATCCGATTTCAAAAATTCTTTCACCAGTAGGAAGCTACGTTATCCCTGAGTGCTATAGGCTACATTTTGGGATCAAAAAATTAGGGATCCATAAATTAACGCGAGCGAAGCCGCAGGCAAAAGCTAGTGTTATATAAATAAAAAAGTCTTGGGTATGTGTCTCACGGCTGGACCAAAAAGGTGTACAGATCAACTTAATGTCAAGCACTATAAGTACCTGACGCTGGTTTTCGTCTGGAACCTTTGTGCTCCACGGATTTCAGTCAGCGGTCATGCCCATTCACTTAAACCAACATGTGTGTGTATATGTGTAGTGTATCGCCGCTATAGAATTAAAGGGATCTATCTAAAAAAACTAAGGTTTTGAAAACGGTTTTTTTTTTACAAACTTTGCCCCACACTAGGATTTCTCCTGTATCGTTGGTGCATTTACAGACACAAATCTCACATACACAAACGCCCAGACCCGAAACAACTATCTGTAGGCCATAAAAAGTTTGGTTCCGTGCGGGAATCGAACCCACGACCCGTAGCGCAGAAGCCAATCGCTCAGCCACTGTACCAAACGTGTCGTCAAGATTATTCGGTTGCATTACATTTCTATGCTACAATAGGCCTATGTTTTATTAAGAGTCGATGAAGATGGGTCAGTCTATGAGTAAAAGTTGAAATCTAAAAATTTCAAATAGGTCTCTTAAGTTCTAAAGGCGCGGTATGTAAAGAAAAAAAAAAATACGCAATAAATAAATTTCTAGTTTCTAGCTATACTCGCTTCTCGCTCATCGTCGGCGGTTTAACAAGTGCCTCAGACCAGTGTTAAGATTCGCTAAGATTTGAAAGCTGATGTTTACCAATATAAATTCGCTCGTTAAACCACGCATTCAGAATTTAAGTGCTGGGCACTAGTCGGTGTAGCAATCTCCATCTATCCTGTTCAAAGCCAATTCCTTCACTTCTCTGTATGTTATCACTTCTGTCATCTACAAACAACAGTTTACCTAAAATTCTAGTCCATGTTTCGAGTAATTGGTTGTTTAACCTGAGAATTAATATTATTGAATAAGCCTAACGAAGTCGGTTAAAAATACTATTATCAAAAATCGTAATTGCAACTTTGTAGAAATCGTGGCGTTTTTCATAATTAGTAAGAATTGAGTTCGTTTTGATTATACAATTGCCCTTTATATTTTTCTTAACAATTCTTTCCATCCAATGGTTGTCTGGAAGAAATTGCTTTGAGCGATAAGACCGCCATTTGTACTGTTCTTAATTAAGTGTATTCCTTCTGTTTTATTTCTTTTTACAAGAAATTACATCTATCTATCTATCTACAAAGCAGACGTATCTTGCCAGGGCAAAAGCAAAAGCCAGATAGATGTTATCCAAATAGTAAATATATTTTTTTCTTGCTTTTTTATTGGCTAGAGAGCTGCCACGGTAGTGATATACATACCAAATACTACGTAAACCATCCATCATACGTATTTTCAAAACAGCGAAATCAATTATTTTTAACCGACTTCAAAAAGGAGGAGGTTCTCAATTCGGTTGTATTTTTTTTTTTATATTTGTTACCTCATATCTCCGTCATTTATGAACCGATTTGAAAAATTCTTTTTTTGTTCGAAAGGGTATACCTCCCGATTGGTCCCATTTAAATTTTGTTATGATTAGACCATGAACTTCAGAGATATGGAACGGAACTCCTCATCGGATCAAAGCAAAATTCTCAAATTACTAATATTGCTTTGTTTATATTTGTTGTTGGGAACTGACTACTGGAAAAGAGGAGGGGGTGCGTGTTCCCCCCTCCCCCCCTTTGGAATGTTTTCATTATATCGTGTAAGGTATCATTTGAAAGGACTTTTTATGCCCGACTACGTCAAAGCCAAAAAGAAGGGTTATGAAGGAGGGGGTTAAAATTATGACACTAAAATGTATTTAATAAAAAATAAACTTTAAAAAAAAGTAAAAACCGACTTCAAAGAAATACTAAAAGGAGTAAAATAATTACCATAATATAAAATTAACAGTTTCAGAAATCGGTGCAACTCTTCACTGAAGCAAATAGAAGCCACCGACTTCTGAAACTGTTAATTTTATATATGGTAATTATTTTACTCCTTTTAGTATTTCTTTGAAGTCGGTTTTTACTTTTTTTTAAAGTTTATTTTTTTTGCAATCAATTTATTACGTTAAACGTTTTGAGTGGATACAAAATCCCTAAACAAACCGAGCCGTCTTAAATTATTGACACAGATGTTTTTTTTTTCATCAAGAAACATTACGTATTAGTTACTTTGCATGTACACACCATTTCTGCGGAAGCTCCCTAGCCAATTAAAAAACACCGTTTAAATACAACATATGTAACAATATAATTTATTGTGATTATTTTCCCAATCAAACGTGATATTATAGCGCAGTCAAAACATCATTAATACTCTATAACAATGTTTCCGCTCCATTCGAAGCAACGGATATGTTTACAGACATCACAAGCATATATTAATAAGGGTTCATTTACATTAGCTGGTGACTCGATTACTACAATGTGAGTCTTCATAAATACGTGTATGGAATTGGGTGAAACTAGACATAATTTTATCGACGGGAAAAATAATAAAAAATGGAATTAATTTTTTCTTGGTTTTCAATCATCGAGAAAACAATATATCGCTGCTTTGGATGAATAAAACCTCAAGCACAGTAATTATAGACACAATAGATAAGACAATTAGGTGTCGTCCTGGGACGACGGGCGGTACGCAACCAGAACACAATTCAAAAAGACACATCCGCAGCAAGTTGACTTCTGCAAGTTTTACGAACTAAACGAGCAATGGCGTACTTGCGCAGTAAAACTAACTACTCGTAGTGTATTTGGCACTTAATATGTTGTATGGGGAATCTTATGTATATATCGCTGCTTTGGATGAATAATAACAAAATTCAAAGAAGCAAATTTTACAGGAGAGCCATATTATAAATCTTAACCAAATTATAAAATACACACATCAAAAGTGTCTAGGGATCAAGCATTTTTATGCGGATTTCTTGAGATTGAGATGTGGCTTTGTAATAAATTTATGATTTTATAAATTTATATGGATCCTTTTTGGTGCATTTCATAATTTGAATCAGGAACTGTGAATCAAATTCGAGTAAAAGATGAAAATCAGCTGTCAATATTTTCCCTATAAAAACATACAACGCATTGAAGACATTATTAGTGCTACTGTTTCCCTACTACTGATTAAAACCAACGTTATTATGGAGCGGCGACGTCATTTAAGCAGGGAAGAAATGCTCAGAGCCGTGGGAATGATAGAAGCTGGTTCCCGGCAACGTACTGTGGCTTTAGCTCTGAATACAAGTCAGAGTGTTATCAGTCGACTTTGGACACGTTACCGAAGCACTGGTACCGTGGCTGAGCGCCATGGAGGACGGTATCGCTGCACCACACGGAGACAAGACCGATACATTAAAATCTTAACTCGAAGAGCTCCAACAATAACCGCCATGATGTTAGCCGTGAGGCTTCATCACTCTTCAGGGAACTTAATTAGCGACCAAACAGTCAGAAACCGCTTGCATGAAGTGAACCTTCATTCCCGAAGACCGCTACGGGTACCACCTATAGCAATGCACAATCGTAGGATTCGATATCAATGGGCTCTTGGACACAGAAATTGGGCAGAAGAACAATGGCGTTTCGTGTGCTTTTCTGATGAGTCTCGTTTTGGTATGAGACCGGATACAAGACGTATACGACACTGGAGAACCCCTGGACGCCAACAGCGATTAAAATCCTGCCAGGAAGTCCATCCTTATAGTGGTGGAACCATCATGGTATGGGCGGGTATTTGGATCGGCGGAAGAACTGAGTTGATTTGGATCAGAGGCAACCTCAACGCTCAAATTTATGCTGAGACGATTGTATCAGACGTCATCGTTCCTCTACAAGCGCAAATCGGTCCCTTATTTCAGTTAATGCATGATAATGCACGACCGCACACCGCAAGAGTTGTAAGACAGACTCTCGCCGCAGCTAACATCAATGTCCTGCCCTGGCCTGCTCAGTCGCCAGACTTGAACCCGATTGAGCATGCATGGGATATGCTACAGAGAAGAGCTCTGCCGAATATGGAGGGTATCCAGTCGCAAGAAGACCTTTTTTTGTTGTTGCAACGAACATGGGCGGCCATTCCACAGCGTGATTTGGATGAACTCATTTTGAGTATGCCAAACCGATGTTCTTGTGTTGTTAGTGTTTGCGGTAGAAACACGGATTATTAATTGTTTAAGTTACCCCATAAAATTTTAAAGAAAACTGTTATTTCAGTCTTTTTTTCGAACTTTTGTGTTAGTGGTTCAAATGTCAAAAATCCCTTTATTAGGAAAATGGCAAATTTCTTTATTAATGCAAAGGTGACTTGGTTTATCGTTACTGTGACAAACGAAAACACTTTATTTGATGAATCCTTAAAGAAAATTTTAATTAATATCAATCAGGAGAAAAGTTATTGCAAAAATATATGTTGATCCCTAGACACTTTTGATGTGTGTATGTGTTTACAACTTATTATTAAATAAAGATAAATTATCCTACTGATTATTAAATTTTATGTACAGCAGCGATTAAGATTCCCCATAGACCATATTAAGTGCCAAATCCACTAGCAAGTTTTACTGCGCACGTACGCCATTGCTCGTTTATTCCGAAAAACTTGCAGAAGATGACTTGCTGCGGATGTGTCCACAGTTTGAAAATCAGTTGCACAAGTCAAATTGCGCAATAAAACTTGTTAGTAGATTTGGCGCTTTACTTTGATTTCAACATATCGGTTTCTTTGCCGCTTACACCCAAGGACTTCTCACTTTTTTCATTTATTATTATTTGACTTTGTTCTGAAACTCTGAGTCTGCGGGCACGAAACTTGCGATGGCCGAGCGATGGCGGCAGCGGGGCGACGCGAAGCGGGACGATCAGGCAGCGATATCTCGCGCGGGCACGAAACAAGCTGGCGATCAGTCGCGCTCGAGCAGTGTTGTGAGAAACATGAGTTTACGTCGAAGAAAACTATTGAAGCCTAGTCTCCTAATGAGGGAATTATTATTACCTAGAGATGGTGTTCATACAATAAATCAACGAAGACTCAATTTGGGAGAATTTTCTACGCTTTATTACGAGCTAAGGTGTCATCCAATGAAATTTTACAACTATACAAGAATGAGTATAGAGACATTTGATTATCAATACAACACTGTGTACCCGCGCAAGCGACGAAACCAAACTAGTTTGTTCTCGTCGCTTCCTCGTCGCCGTCGCTTCACCGCCGCCCGTGCATCGCTCGATCGCCCCGCTCCGCCGTCGCTCGTTTCGTACCCGTCGCTATTCTGTGCAATGCTTTTGTATACATCGCAGTCGCGCCGCGCGCCGCCCCGCCATCGCTCGGCCGTCGCAAGTTTCGTGCCCGCAGACTGACAACCGGGCTAACCGTAGGATATCGGCGTTGCCTAGTAAGTGGGTTGCGGAGGTCTGATAACAGTCGTTCCGTGTAAAATGCTGGTATTCAGCCTCATCTGTTTGGACTGGAAGCTGACCTCATCATAGTTGGGAAAAGGCTAGGAGGAAGAAGATTACTTTAATTATTAAAGTTATATTATTAAAGTTAAGGAGCTTGAAGTCGCTGCACTCCAAATCATCTAATTTAGTCTTTGTCATAATTGCATTTAGATTTCCATAACGTTTCGTATTTGATGTTTATAGTATAATCTTATATATAAAGAGACTGGTACTGACTGACATTTCATTCATCAACGCAGAGCCTAAACCACTAAAGCTGGGAATATGGAATTTGGACAGTAGGTTCCTTACGTGACGAAAACATCCACTAAGAAGGGATTTTTCGAAATTCAATCCCTAAAGGGGTGAAAAGGGTGATTAACGTTTGTATGCAAGTCCGTCATTTTTGAAGTAAGAAGCATAAAATTAAACATTATGGTTTTTGGTTAGGAGTAAATGTACATGTGTTTGAGCGTTTTTGGAAATTCAACCCCTAAGGGGGTGAAATAAGTGTTGTAAGTTTGTATGAGAAATCTGGTACTTTTGAAGTAAGAAGCATGGAATTCAATATTTAGGTTACTGGTCAAAAATAAACGTACACATGTTTCAGGGTTTTCAGAAATTCAACCCCTAAGGGGGTGGAATAAGTGTTGCAAGTTTGTATGAGATCTCTGGTACTTTTGAAGTAAGAAGCATGAAATTCAATATTTAAGTTACTGGTCAGAAATAAACATACACGTGTTTCAGAATTTTTGGAAATTCTACCCCTAAGGGGGTGAAATAAGTGTTGAAAGTTCGTATGAGAAATCTGGTACTTTTGAAGTAAGAAGCATGAAATTCAATATTTAGGTTACTGGTCAGAAATAAATATACACGTGTTTCAGATTTTTTGGAAATTCTACTCTTGAGGGGGTGAAATAAGTGTTGCAAGTTCGTATGAGAAATCTTTTACTTTTGAATTAAGAAGCATGAAATTAAATATTTAGGTTACTGGTCAGAAATAAACATACAAGTGATTCAGGGTTTTTGGAAATTCTACTTCTAAGGGGTGAAATAGAGGATAATAGTTTCTACGAAGTTAAAAGCATGAAATCAAATAATACAGTTTCTGGCTAGGTAGAAATACCGTTGTCTGGACGTTTTTGTAAATTCTACCCCTAGGGGGTGAAATAGAAGGTGAGGGTTTTATGGAAGTTAAAAGCATGAAATCAAATAATAGAGTTTCTGGTTACAAATAATAAATGTACAAGTATGAGCGTTTTTGTAAATTCAACTCTTAGGGTGAAATAGGGGGGATATCTAAATAAATAAAAGCGAAAAGTCAATCACTCATCAACGCAGAGCTTAAACCAGTTCAGCTGGAAACATGAAATTTGGACAGTAAGTTCCTTTTGTGACGTAGGCATCCACTAAGAAAGGGTTTTTGGAAATTCTTCCCCTAAGGAGGTGAAAGGGGATTACAGTTTGTATGGAAGGGCGTCATTTTTGAAGTAAGAAGCATGAAATTAAATATTAAGGTTTCTGGTTAGAAAAGAATGTACATGTGTTAGAGGGTTTTTTGAAAATTCAGCCTCTTAGGGGGAGAAATAAGTGTTGTAAGTTCGTGTGAGAAATCTGATAATTTTGAAGTAAGAAGCATGGTATATTTAGGCTTTTCTAGAGAAATTTTATGTGTTTAAGGGTTTTTGGAAATTCTACCCATATGGGGTGAAATAAGGGATGAAAGTTTTTTCATTGTTAGATAATTGGGTTTCTGTTTAGAACTCAATGTACACATGTTTGACGTTATTACAAATTCAACCTTTAAGGAGATGAAATGGGTTGCAAGTTTTTATAAAAAATCTGATACTTTTGAAGTAAGAAGCAAGAGGGGAAACTGACTAACTCGCTGTCTGATCTGTCAACGCGTAGCCTACAACTGCTGGGGTCAGAAATTCGACATTTTGAAAGTAAGAACCTCTAATAACGTAGGGAAGGTAGGGTTTTTAATAATTCAACCACTTAATTGGTGAAATGGGTTGTTAACGTGTGTATGAAAACCCTTATTCCATAGGGTTATTAACTTGAAATTCGGCACAAACACTCTTCAAAGTAAATAATAAAAGACAGACTTTTTGAATGTTAAACCTAAACTTAAAAAGTGGTTTAAAGAGGGTTTAAAATTTCACGCAAGCGAAGCTGCGGGCAACAGCTAGTCTTCTTATATATAAAGAGACTGGTACTGACTGACATTTCATTCATCAACGCAGAGCCTAAACCACTAAAGCTGGGAATATGGAATTTGGATAGTAGGTTCCTTACGTGACGAAAACATCCACTAAGAAGGGATTTTTCGAAATTCAATCCCTAAAGGGGTGAAAAGGGTGATTAACGTTTGTATGCAAGTCCGTCATTTTTGAAGTAAGAAGCATAAAATTAAACATTATGGTTTTTGGTTAGGAGTAAATGTACATGTGTTTGAGCGTTTTTGGAAATTCAACCCCTAAGGGGGTGAAATAAGTGTTGTAAGTTTGTATGAGAAATCTGGTACTTTTGAAGTAAGAAGCATGGAATTCAATATTTAGGTTACTGGTCAAAAATAAACGTACACATGTTTCAGGGTTTTCAGAAATTCAACCCCTAAGGGGGTGGAATAAGTGTTGCAAGTTTGTATGAGAAATCTGGTACTTTTGAAGTAAGAAGCATGAAATTCAATATTTAAGTTACTGGTCAGAAATAAACATACACGTGTTTCAGAATTTTTGGAAATTCTACCCCTAAGGGGGTGAAATAAGTGTTGAAAGTTCGTATGAGAAATCTGGTACTTTTGAATTAAGAAGCATGAAATTCAATATTTAGGTTACTGGTCAGAAATAAACATACACGTGTTTCAGAATTTTTGGAAATTCTACCCCTAAGGGGGTGAAATAAGTGTTGAAAGTTCGTATGAGAAATCTGGTACTTTTGAAGTAAGAAGCATGAAATTCAATATTTAGGTTACTGGTCAGAAATAAATATACACGTGTTTCAGATTTTTTGGAAATTCTACTTGATCATCGAAGATCTCTTTCGCCCTTTTTATCGACGAGTCGAGGAGAATTTTATAGCAATAAAACAACCACGTACTCTGAACGAAGACATTTAATTAATATGTTTGAGGTCCCTTAGACTTTGCGTTGTAACGAAACCATAGCTCGAATTTAAATCGACCAACGCCATCTATCGAGACATGAGGTAAACTTTTACTTAAAATTATCTTACTTAAATGTAAACATCATGACGTGAACATTCCGCCCACCAAGGACCTAGTCCTTTCAAGCCGCCCACCATGACATAATCTAATATATGGACAACTTCAGCGTTATACTAATATCCTTGGTGTTCCGAGACTACAATGTTCATAAATAATCTTAACATAAATAAAAAGTTTTCAACAATTTAACATAATTTTATGTGCTTACTTTTACATTTCTAAAATTAGTATCTGAGTGGACTGTATATAAAACATAGCAAAATAAAAACAATAAAAAACAATAAAATTACATAGGTTCGTATTCATTCATCGTTGACAGGCAAAACGCATAGCTTCGAAGTTGGACGTTTGACTCGGGAGTCCTTACACCGAAGGGTAACTACTCGCACTAAATTGTCCTTGCCAGGATGTAGTTCAACTACTTTCCCGTATAACCACTTGGCAGGAGGTAAATTGTCTTCTTTTACGAGAACAACATCACCAACCTTCGGATCGCGCGTACGTTTAGCCCACTTGTGTCGTTGGAAAAACATAGTTAAATACTCCTGAGACCAACGCTTCCAGAAAGATTGAATCATTCTTTGTGTCAATTGCCAACGTCTCAAACTACTAACTGTCACGTGCTCATAATCATAATCTGGTGCTGTTACCAGTGGCTGACCAACCAAAAAATGTCCTGGCGTCAATGGGTTTGGATCTGACGAGTTCACACTAGACTGTGATATAGGTCTGGAATTCAGACACGCCTCAATTTGGGATAAAACGGTACTCAGCTCCTCAAAAGTCAGTGTCGATTCACCAATCACCCGTTTGAGGTGATGCTTGGTGCTTTTAATCCCAGCCTCCCATAGACCTCCAAAGTTAGGAGAATGAGGCGGGATGAAATGCCATTCGGTTCCATTATTAGCCAATATAGAAGCAATTTCTCGGGGAAGAACTGCGCATTCATCGCGAAACATTGCTTTAAGCTCCTTTGAGGCCCCTACAAAATTAGTGCCATTGTCGCTGTAAAGGTGACTACAATGGCCCCGTCTAGCCACAAAACGTTTAAAGGTAGCAAGAAAGCCCTGAGAGGTCAGATCAGAGACCGCTTCTATATGCACAGCGCGGGTCGCCATGCATATGAACAGACATACGTAACCTTTGTAAGACTTATGTCCACGACCCTTTGCTGTTCTTATTTGAATCGGTCCCGCGTAGTCGACCCCTGAATGGAGAAAAGGCTTACTTGGAGTCACTCTGCATGACGGTAGCTGACCCATCAATTGGTTTTTTGCTACGGCTGCATGACGAATACACGGTACGCATTCGCGGATGTGAGCCTTGATCAAATTCTTTCCACGAACAACCCAATATTTTGACCGAAGAAAATTAAGTGTTAACTGGGGCCCGCCATGCAGTACACGCTCATGAGCATCTGATATGAGTAATCTTGTCAAATGGGATTGATGAGGAACTATGATGGGATGCTTCATATCATCACCTAATTGCGAATTTTGGATCCTACCCCCTACTCTCATCAAGTCCTTATCATCCAAGTAAGGATTCAAAGAAGTCAAACCGCTGCTTTTGCTGACGTCTCTTCCGGCTTGTATTGCCTTTATTTCTGTCTCAAACCAAACCTTTTGACTTTGCTTGAGACAACAATGCATGGTGTCCGCAATCTCAGAAGCTGAAAGGTAAGGTGGCAAGTTTGTCATTGATTCTCTGGCTACCTTTATTTTCAGGAATCGTCTGCAATAGGTGAGAGTCCTGATCAACCTTCGGAACGATGAAAATCTAGACCACATCACTTCAATCGGGTGATCGTCTATCTGTGCTGCATGAACCTTGACAGATTTTAGTTCCAGTTTAGTCATTATAGCCCTAGGTCTGCAGTGTTCTATGGTATCTGCAAGCAACCACGACGGTCCATGTTTCCAAAGCGAGTCGTCTAACAAAGACGCGGGTGTGATACCCCTCGAAGCGATGTCCGCTGGATTGTTTTTCGTATCGACATAATGACATTGAGTAGAATCAAGGGAATTAAGGATTTCAGACGTCCGATTTGCGACGAAGGTTTTCCATCGACTCGGGTGGTCGCTCAACCAAGCCAGCACGACCGTTGAATCTGTCCAAGCATGTAAGTTGGACTTTTGGATATTCAAGACATGAGCCACTTCTAAAAGTAATTTGGTAACTAAAACTGCGCCACATAGTTCCAGACGTGGTATAGAAATTTGTTTAATGGGAGCAACCTTCGTTTTCGCAGTTACCAGATTACAGTGGACTCGACCTACAGCATCAATGACTCTGATGTAAACAACCGCGGCGTATGCTACGCTTGACGCATCAGAGAAACCATGCAGTTCAACCGTTTGATCATCGCTTTTTCTTTTCAGCCACCTAGGAATTCGGAAGTTGTTGAGTGTGTGCAACCCACTACGATAAGATTGCCACTCTGTTAGAAGATCCTCGGACAGTTTCTCATCCCAATCCAAACCAGCGATCCATAGTTTTTGGATGAAGATTTTAGCGGTTATTATACATGGCGCAATCCAACCTAGGGGATCATACAAACGTGATATCTCTGATATAACTGTTCTTTTAGTTTCAGATGGAGACGGCGGCAACGGCGACGGTGTTGACAAGGGTAAGTTTACAGTATAATGGAATTCATCGGAATTGCGATTCCAGGTAAGTCCTAGAATTCTAGTGGTTTCATCTTCTTTTATTTCCAGATCTCTTCCAGTATCCAGCCTTATCTGTTTTAGCAACTCTTCTCGGTTACTGGTCCATTTTTGCAACGTGAAACCAGTTTTGTTCAATAGTTCATTAAACTCATGATAGATTTTTACAGCTTCTTCATCAGTCTGGCAACCTGTCATTAGGTCATCCATATAAAAGTCTGTCCTAACCCTACTAGCAGCGCACGGATACGATTGACCTTCATCGCTAGCGGTTTGCTGCAATGCCTTGACTGCCAGGTAAGGTGCACTAGACGTTCCAAATGTAACTCTCAAAAGCCTGTATTTCTTTATTTCAGAATGAACGTCATCTCGCCACAAAATCCTTTGAAAGTCCACGTGATCATCAGCTACTTTAACTTGGCGATACATTTTTATGATATCGGCTGCCAAGCATACTGGATGTTGTCGCCACCGCATAACTGTATGTCGTAAATCAGCCTGTAAAAGTGGTCCTACCATTAAGCGGTCATTTAAGGAAACACCATCGGATCCCTTGGATGACGCATCAAATACCACTCTTAATTTTGTGGTCGACTTGTCTTCGCGTATTACAGCATGATGCGGTAAGTAAATAGCTCCAACTTCCTTCTCGTCTTTTTCATTAGAAATCTCTTCCATATGACCTAGTGATAAATATTCCTTTATTACCGATGTATATTGTCCTTTAAGCTCGCAATTTTTAGCTAGCTTCCGTTCAAGACTGTATAATCTTTTTAACGCTATTTCTTTTGTGTTGCAGGGCGTTTTACTGGATCGAAAAGGCAGTTTTACAATGTAGCGACCATCTGCATCCCTACATGTGGTAGCAGCGAAATAATCTTCACATGCTTGCTCTTCAGGGCTAAGAATTGACTTTTCAGAGCATGTTGGCTCTGCCTCTAGTTCCCAAAACTTTTTTAGGATTTCATTTTCTTCGACCGTAGCGTGCATGCTTAGAATTACATTGTGACAAGACATCACTCCATCTTCTTCGCTGACTTCTCCCGATATGATCCAGCCAAGGTAAGTATCTTGAGCCATTGTTTTACCCTTAGGGTCCTTGATTAAGCCTTCTTTTAATACTTTAGTATAGACTCCCGATCCTAACAAAAGGTCAATTTTGTTAGGCTCATTGAAATTTGGATCAGCCAAAGGATTAATACGGTTAAGCTCTGGCCAGTCCACCAACGTAAATTTCCTTTCAGGTAAAATCGAAGTCACCTTACTCAGCACATAAGCTTTTATTTGAAGGGTGAAGTCAGGATCCCGTAACGACTGAATGTTAACTCTAACCATAAATTTAGACGTTAGGTCGCTCTGACCTCCCCCCACACCTGAGATAGACGTTTTAACCGCTATCTTTTTTAACTTCAATAACTGAACCGCAGATTCCGTAATAAAGGAAGCTTGTGAACCCTGGTCTAATAGGGCTCTCAAAACTTGTGGATACCCATTTTTCGATCTAGCCTTAATAACGGCTGTAGCCAGTATGACTTGACTGTGAATACTTTTTGCGAAATGGGTTGAAATATGAGGTTCAGCCGTGGTCTCGTTCTGTGGCGTTTCCTTTTGCAACGAAGACGCAGAAGAGCTCACCTCCGCTTCTGAATCCGTTTTTAGATGCAAGAGAGAATGATGCTTTCTATTGCACATTTTACATTTGGTATTTACTCGACAATTAATATTAAGATGACTTGAGCGAAGGCAATTAAAACACAAACCATGATTTTTTACTATTTGACGACGCTGATCGACGGTCTCCTGAGCAAACTTTTTACAATAACACAAGAGATGCTCCTCGGAACAATGTGGACAGGATATTTTCGAAACTACGTGAAATGCTTTAGTACTACCTTTAGACTTGTTACTTTGAGGTTCTACAAATTCAAAAGCCCGAAAACGTTTATCCAAAAAGTCCCGAAAATCATTGAAGGTGGGAAGTTCCTCGCAAGATTGACTTACCTGCAATTCCCACTGCTTCCGAGTCTCAACGTCCAACTTGGCGCTAATCAAATAAATAATAATTATATCCCAAGCGTCTACCTGCACCCCTAGATTTGACAATTCATGCAAGCAATCGGTTGTGGTATCTAAAAGCTCCTTAAGAGCAACAGATGACTCAGCCGTCATTTGTTTTTGGTTTAGTAAGCGCTTGAGAGTACAATTGGCTAAAAATCTCTTATTATTGTAACGACTATTTAACAGAGTCCAACATTTCTTATAATTTGCATGCGTGATCGGTATGTGCTTTATGAGTTGTGATGCTTCACCTGACAACTGAGATCTTAAATAATGTAAACGTTGTACATCATCAAGTGATTGATTACTATCAATTAATGACAAAAACAAATCCCTAAACGTTGACCATTCCTGATATATACCACTAAAAACAGGAATTGTTATTTTGGGCAATTTAGCAATTGACATCATTTTAGGTTGGCTATGGTCTGGTGAGACATCACACATTTTAGAAGACTGAGATTTTGGTATAGCATTTTTTAATTCTACTTTATAATTTATAAAAGTGTCTGTAACCGCTTCAAAAACATCATTTTTGACGTAACTGGTTGTACTCAATTCACTTTCTGTGTAGTTGACCAAAAGCTCTTCATGTTTTCTTGTAAAATCTTCAAACTGCTTATCTAATATTTCCAAACGTGAGTCCACATATGCCTGATTTATTCTGTCTTTTGGAGATTTTTTGAAATTAATAAACCCTTTCTGAATGCGACTTTTAATATCTTCCAACAGTCTTAACTTAGCCTCCATGATTCCAAATACGGTTACTTCGTTATAAGCAAATAAATTGATGTGTCTAATTTGCTAAGTGTCAATTTGGAATTTCACTAAGTGTTTGAATGTCGTGATTTTTCTAAGTGTTTGAACTGTACTTTAATTCTAGGTGAAATCGGGCATAGATTCGGGGTCTCTTCAATTTTTGACGAATTATTCTAAGTCCCAAGTTTCTTCAAATTTTTCTAAGTCCATGCATTAACTTTAAATTTTTACAAGTCTCTGACACTTGGAACTGATAATTAAACAAACGTACTCACAGTTTTTAGATTGCACTTTGATCACTTTAGAACCACTTTACTTTATTGCTTCACTTGGATCTGTCGACCTCGCTCCGCTCCGCTCAGCTTCGCTGACCACGCTCCGCTCAGCTCCGTAGACTACGCTCCACAATTGCACCAATTCAACCAACTAGCTGCTTCTTATCTCTCAATTCCGACACCAGAGGGCGCTTTTAGCTTTTTTCAAAAATCGTTCCGGATCGTAGGACCTTATGATCATCGAAGATCTCTTTCGCCCTTTTTATCGACGAGTCGAGGAGAATTTTATAGCAATAAAACAACCACGTACTCTGAACGAAGACATTTAATTAATATGTTTGAGGTCCCTTAGACTTTGCGTTGTAACGAAACCATAGCTCGAATTTAAATCGACCAACGCCATCTATCGAGACATGAGGTAAACTTTTACTTAAAATTATCTTACTTAAATGTAAACATCATGACGTGAACACTACTCTTGAGGGGGTGAAATAAGTGTTGCAAGTTCGTATGAGAAATCTTTTACTTTTGAATTAAGAAGCATGAAATTAAATATTTAGGTTACTGGTCAGAAATAAACATACAAGTGATTCAGGGTTTTTGGAAATTCTACTTCTAAGGGGTGAAATAGAGGATAATAGTTTCTACGAAGTTAAAAGCATGAAATCAAATAATACAGTTTCTGGCTAGGTAGAAATACCGTTGTCTGGACGTTTTTGTAAATTCTACCCCTAGGGGGTGAAATAGAAGGTGAGGGTTTTATGGAAGTTAAAAGCATGAAATCAAATAATAGAGTTTCTGGTTACAAATAATAAATGTACAAGTATGAGCGTTTTTGTAAATTCAACTCTTAGGGTGAAATAGGGGGGATATCTAAATAAATAAAAGCGAAAAGTCAATCACTCATCAACGCAGAGCTTAAACCAGTTCAGCTGGAAACATGAAATTTGGACAGTAAGTTCCTTTTGTGACGTAGGCATCCACTAAGAAAGGGTTTTTGGAAATTCTTCCCCTAAGGAGGTGAAAGGGGATTACAGTTTGTATGGAAGGGCGTCATTTTTGAAGTTTAGATTTCCATAACGTTTCGTATTTGATGTTTATAGTATAATCTTCTTATATATAAAGAGACTGGTACTGACTGACATTTCATTCATCAACGCAGAGCCTAAACCACTAAAGCTGGGAATATGGAATTTGGACAGTAGGTTCCTTACGTGACGAAAACATCCACTAAGAAGGGATTTTTCGAAATTCAATCCCTAAAGGGGTGAAAAGGGTGATTAACGTTTGTATGCAAGTCCGTCATTTTTGAAGTAAGAAGCATAAAATTAAACATTATGGTTTTTGGTTAGGAGTAAATGTACATGTGTTTGAGCGTTTTTGGAAATTCAACCCCTAAGGGGGTGAAATAAGTGTTGTAAGTTTGTATGAGAAATCTGGTACTTTTGAAGTAAGAAGCATGGAATTCAATATTTAGGTTACTGGTCAAAAATAAACGTACACATGTTTCAGGGTTTTCAGAAATTCAACCCCTAAGGGGGTGGAATAAGTGTTGCAAGTTTGTATGAGAAATCTGGTACTTTTGAAGTAAGAAGCATGAAATTCAATATTTAAGTTACTGGTCAGAAATAAACATACACGTATTTCAGAATTTTTGGAAATTCTACCCCTAAGGGGGTGAAATAAGTGTTGAAAGTTCGTATGAGAAATCTGGTACTTTTGAATTAAGAAGCATGAAATTCAATATTTAGGTTACTGGTCAGAAATAAACATACACGTGTTTCAGAATTTTTGGAAATTCTACCCCTAAGGGGGTGAAATAAGTGTTGAAAGTTCGTATGAGAAATCTGGTACTTTTGAAGTAAGAAGCATGAAATTCAATATTTAGGTTACTGGTCAGAAATAAATATACACGTGTTTCAGATTTTTTGGAAATTCTACTCTTGAGGGGGTGAAATAAGTGTTGCAAGTTCGTATGAGAAATCTTTTACTTTTGAATTAAGAAGCATGAAATTAAATATTTAGGTTACTGGTCAGAAATAAACATACAAGTGATTCAGGGTTTTTGGAAATTCTACTTCTAAGGGGTGAAATAGAGGATAATAGTTTCTACGAAGTTAAAAGCATGAAATCAAATAATACAGTTTCTGGCTAGGTAGAAATACCGTTGTCTGGACGTTTTTGTAAATTCTACCCCTAGGGGGTGAAATAGAAGGTGAGGGTTTTATGGAAGTTAAAAGCATGAAATCAAATAATAGAGTTTCTGGTTACAAATAATAAATGTACAAGTATGAGCGTTTTTGTAAATTCAACTCTTAGGGTGAAATAGGGGGGATATCTAAATAAATAAAAGCGAAAAGTCAATCACTCATCAACGCAGAGCTTAAACCAGTTCAGCTGGAAACATGAAATTTGGACAGTAAGTTCCTTTTGTGACGTAGGCATCCACTAAGAAAGGGTCTTTGGAAATTCTTCCCCTAAGGAGGTGAAAGGGGATTACAGTTTGTATGGAAGGGCGTCATTTTTGAAGTAAGAAGCATGAAATTAAATATTAAGGTTTCTGGTTAGAAAAGAATGTACATGTGTTAGAGGGTTTTTTGAAAATTCAGCCTCTTAGGGGGAGAAATAAGTGTTGTAAGTTCGTGTGAGAAATCTGATAATTTTGAAGTAAGAAGCATGGTATATTTAGGCTTTTCTAGAGAAATTTTATGTGTTTAAGGGTTTTTGGAAATTCTACCCATATGGGGTGAAATAAGGGATGAAAGTTTTTTCATTGTTAGATAATTGGGTTTCTGTTTAGAACTCAATGTACACATGTTTGATGTTATTACAAATTCAACCTTTAAGGAGATGAAATGGGTTGCAAGTTTTTATAAAAAATCTGATACTTTTGAAGTAAGAAGCAAGAGGGGAAACTGACTAACTCGCTGTCTGATCTGTCAACGCGTAGCCTACAACTGCTGGGGTCAGAAATTCGACATTTTGAAAGTAAGAACCTCTAATAACGTAGGGAAGGTAGGGTTTTTAATAATTCAACCACTTAATTGGTGAAATGGGTTGTTAACGTGTGTATGAAAACCCTTATTCCATAGGGTTATTAACTTGAAATTCGGCACAAACACTCTTCAAAGTAAATAATAAAAGACAGACTTTTTGAATGTTAAACCTAAACTTAAAAAGTGGTTTAAAGAGGGTTTAAAATTTCACGCAAGCGAAGCTGCGGGCAACAGCTAGTACTATATATTTTAGTATTTATACACAAGCTTAGTTTTAGTATATACTAAACCTGAAACTAGTTTGTTTAGAATCACTAGGACAATCGATTGACATATTTTTACACCACTTCTTATTTTTTTTTTTTTCATTTTCAATTTTGTTTCAGTAGGTTTCTACCCATAATAGTTGACGGGAATAGACACCTTGAGGCTTGAGATGGTCCTCTCTGTCAGTTTCCGTGTATTAGACAACCCCTGCTTAACACATCTCAGGCATTTCACACTTGTTTAGGGAACTTACGCGACATAAACTAAGGTGTAACTTGGAGATTTACTAAAAAAAACACATATTCAGGCAGTTCTGATGAAAATCTTGTTTAGGTGTCTCGGTTTTCGTATAAAGTAAAAATAAGGTTATATAAACACATCAAAAAAAGTTTGCGATCACTTTGAAAAATCGAAATCTTTTTTGTTACTGTTGTTGTGGTAGATTATATTATGGTTTTTTTTTCTTTTTAGATCCTTAAAACTGGATATTTCTATTTAAAGAAAACACACAACAAAGAATTTTTCTTAATAAAGTTCACTTTAAAAAATTATATCAGCTTATGCTAGTGATCGCAAACTTTTTTTGATGTGTGTATGTATTTATGTAATTTATATTTATCTTAGGAATTCGTATTAAATTCAATTCAAAATTGTCTACTCTTTTTTATTTATTTTTGTGTTGTAGGTACCTATTTCGATGCTTTTCTTTTTAACCCAAAGGTTGACTGGTAGAGAATGCCTTATGGCATTAAGTCCGCCTTATGTACCACCATGGTGCATAGAAGTATAAATAAATAATTTATTATTTGACTTTATCGCGTTTGACCCTAGTCGCACCTCATGGTAAGCGGAGACAGGGTCTAAGATGCAGCACACGAATCCAAGTAACAGAGATAGAAGGATTCCCCTATACGATCTACCCTCATCATTTCGTATAGACTAATGTAAACGAACCGTAAGGCTAATCCTGCAGGATAAGTTTACTCGCTTAACGAGGCTTCTTACTTATTTCACTTAATGCCTCTTAGCTGGTCACTGAACCATATAAGAGGGAACTTTAGAAGCTACAGTGAAAAGCACCAACACGTACGCGTAGTGAAATGTTAAAGTGACGTAACGAAGGAGTTAATGTAAATAAATAATTAAAATATTGTTTACTTAATATCTGCAAACACGTACAAATACTCGGTATACTTATGTGTAATGGCAGAATTATAATATTTGGCGTATTACATAACGTCTAGAATTCGGCTGCGACATAACCTCTACATAGTATAAAACAAAGTCGCTTCCCGCTGTCTGTCTGTCCCTATAATATGTTTAGATCTTTAAAACTACGTAACGGATTTTGATGCGGTTTTTTTAATAGATAGAGTTATTCAAGAGGAAAGTTTTAAGCCATAAAACGTACACGTGCGAAGCCGGGGCGGGTCGCTAGTACTTCATAAATACAATCGGTATTTATTTAAAAAAAGTGTCGAAATGCTCTAAGTGCGTTCTTGCTTTTGAATGAGTGCAAAGACTTCAAGCTTTGTAACCTAAGAAAATAGCGAAAGTAGACTGACCTTCGGTATCTGATTTAAAAATTCTAGGATAAGCAATACTTAAGTAATATTTGAGTACAGAGTTGTCAAAAAAAATCCATCATTTTTTTGACAACTCCATACTCAAATGTTACATAAGTACTGCTCATCCTAGAATTCATAACTCAGAAACCGGAGGTAATTGCGTTGAAAAGAAACAAAATAGTTGAGACAATTATGAAACTACTCAAGTAATCTATATCTATACTAATATTAAGAGGTAGAATTTGTTTGTTTGTTTGTATGTAGGAGGTAATCTCCGAAATTACTCATCCGATTTCAAAAATTCTTTCACCAATAGGAAGCTACGTTATCCCTGAGTGCTATAGGCTATATTTTGGAATCAAAAAATTAGGGATCCGTAAATTAACGGGAGCGAAGCCGCGAGCAAAAGCTAGTTAAATATATAATTACTTGAGTAGTTATATAGATTCAATGACCGTGTATAAACGTAAATGTATTTAGGTACAAGCATAATAAGCGCCTGACAAAAGAACATAAGCAACGATGTTTTCTTCCACTCTTACGCTTTACTATATTCAAAACCCTAAGTAGGGGAGATTAGTCCAAAACCGGGTATGGGGGTAAAACTGGGACAAGGCAGTAGTATAGCCTCTTACACGTTTCAAATTTAGGCGCGCGTTCGCTAGCTGCTTTTGGCCACCCTGATTAGTTTGTCAACAAATTTTTCACTGGCGTCGGTGCGTGCTCGACAACAATAAATAAGAAAAACGCTTTTATGGTCAATTGATCTAATATTCTTTGGAATTAAAAAGTGTATCTTTATACTCGCGAAGGAGCGATGCATGGTGCAATGTCTTAAATGTAAGAACTGGGCCCATGAAGGCGGTATGGGTTGGAAACCCGAAGATCTTGATGAGTTTCATTTCTGCCACTGTCAAGGGCCAAAATCGGGTATAAGATTTGGGTACACCCGGTTTTGGACAAGGGGTGGTGCAAAACCGTAAAAACATAACTTTTATTTATTTTTTGTTATTTAGAATTAAGAATAAAGTGATCTCAAGTGCTAAATATGTGATTTATAAACTAAACTAAATATAGCCTATTAAAATTGATTTCATTTTCTTCAAACTTGTGTTTTATTGAATTTTTGCTTTAGCGTCCCGGTTCTACCCCACTTTCCAATACATGTCAAAATAATTATAATATTATAATTTTTACAGGGGTTATTTGGGGGGGGGGGGGAATATAGTGTGAAACCCATTAGTACGAGTCTTAGCAAAGAAGAAAGGAAAGAAAGAAATGCGATACAGTTATCGCGAGGCAGCCTCCAAACTATTTGGATACACGAGCTTTTGAATGATCGCTGAGTACAGGAACATATTTTTTTTGGTTTGTTAACTTTTTTACCTAGTCGCACTAATTGATGGTAGGCGTAGTTAGGGTCCAAAATGGAGGACCCGAATCCAAGTAACAGAGATAAAGAGAAATTCCCCTATACCCTTCTACCTCTCACATACACACGACGGAACACAGTAAACTGCTTGGCTTGACTTTAATGTGAGGGTGGTAGCAAGCCAGGCGGATAGTATAGATCCTACCACCAAGCTTGCTATGTTATGTTGAATCTTACGCGTCTATTCCCAGCGTGCGGTAAGGAAGTATCATATGCTGGCCCGTCCCACACGGGGTAATTAAAACACTGGCTATAACAAGCTGTTTTTCATTGGTTCAATTTAGCGCGAAAACGTACGGGCAACGTACTATATTTAACAACCAGCGCCCAGCGCTGCTTTTCTATTTGGAAGCCTACCTAGTTATAACGAAACCCGCATAAAAACATGATTCGTACGTATTTGACGAGAAGTACGAGAAGAGGTCATATAATACACCTGGGGTTCATCAACAAAACTCAGAAGTCGCATCGGCAAACTTCGTAAAACCGATCACTTCCGAACTGGGTGCGACTTCATGACCACGAATGTTTGATAGTACTGCAGTAAAACTGATCTTTACGCTGGCGCAATAAACAATTAGAGAGTGACGCCAAAATGAGGGACTATTATAGATTGTTTGATTAAACTTACTAATTGTGTTGTGTTGTACTGTATAAAATAACATTATGTATCGGGTGTAAAAAGACCCTTAACGATAACGAAAACCACATATTCTACCCATCATTGGGATCATTTTTTTCTACCAGACCATACCTGGGAAACCATTGGTTTTGGAGATATTGAAGGTCAAAGTACACATTTTTTTTAGTTTTTTCCAGGAACGTATTCTAAGTGATAATACTAAACTTTCTTCCAAACAACCTTATCAAAATTTTCAATTTTTCCTCACAAATTACGCATTTGAAGTTACAAAAACGCAATGAATATCAAACGCACACGATCGCCTTGGCTCAGCTGTGTGGCCGCTGCACGCATGCAAACGCGCGGCATCGCCACAACCACACATTGCCCTCTACAAAAAAAAAAACGTTTTTTTTAATGCCAAAAAATAAAAGTCGTTTCCCAGCAATTATTTTTGGTCAATGTAGTTTAGTTTGATGTACAGAGTGCGTAGATTTCGGCTATGTGATGGGTCTTTTTACATCCTGTATATATATATTACCGAATAATTATCTCCGTAGCAGAAAACATTGACTGCAAGACGTGCCTTCGTGTCTGACTGCAGCCCGTGCTGAGTCTCCCGTACCGCGCGTGTTGATCGCACTAAATAAGCTCGTGGAAGCCAACCCGGACTGCGATCTATTCGCTAACAAATTTGCCAATTTAATGGCCATGTGCCTACATTTTTGTGAGAATAATAGTATTTAATTGTTGTTATAAGTTTATGTTTTATATAAGTTTTTAAACTGACATGGTCACTAACACAATCATTAGAACTTAGAACGGGATATTTACCATGTTTATTATTTGTTTCGAGTTTCCGATATTTCCGCACCGTTACAAGCGCCATGATCACGGATGAAACAAATAATAAACATGGTAAATATCCCGTTCTAAGTTTATGTTTTATGTTTGTACTTATTATAAATTTTGATTTATGTAATTTATTTCTGAAGCCGTGTAAATCAATAAATAAATCAGTCCTTTAGATTAAAAACCCGTGTCATAAAACACTCTACTACAAAGTGAAATAGTGTTTTCAGGGGGTCTTTCTGGGTGAAATTACAGGTACATGAGACTTTCCAACTTCGTTTCTTATATTGCGAACGCATCAGCAATCTTCTTAGTGTTGTTAATGTATACTATAGGCGGTGGTAACCACTTTTCATCAGGTGGGCCGTCAGCAACTTGGAAGCCAAGTGAAGACATAAAAAAAACTTTATTTTGTTAGAAAAATTCCAGCCACGTCTATTGATTCTTCATCTTCAGCGATCTGTACTGTGTGAACGCGTGCACGTGAGATAGTACTTCTAGAATTCCTATCAGGAAAGTCATTGAGGCATGATGGTAAGTTACGGAGATCTAACCGACCGGATTTGCATTGTAAATAAAGGCCACCCTGTCTGTTGTCGTGGTGACGTAATTCTAACGAGGATACAAACTTAGAAGAGGTTACGGCGAGCTACTCAGCTGATTACTTTAAAAATATACCAATAATCTAAAATGTCTCGAAGAAGTTATAAAACGGACACAGCTAAAAGAAGGTATAAAACGGACACAGCTAAAATCAATCAAAAGATGGAGGAGATACCTACATTCTTTTAAGAGGAGAGTCCTTAAGAAACACCTGAAAAGGCACTTACTGTTTTCGAAATTTCTATAAACTCTCCGCATGGAATTACGTAAAAAAAATAATGAAGAACCTTAATAGATGTGGCAACAGTTTCACCGCGAGATATTTGCGAAATCATCATTAATTTCGAGAAAAAAAATTGTTAAATTCCCTCAAAAACATCTAAATCGACCTTTTCTATTTGCAGAATTTACTTAATTTTAAAGGAATATATAAAAATATATTTAGTTTAATCGTGACACGAAAGTATGAACAACACGTCTACCGTTTTATTATTTTAATAAATCAAACCAAATGAGAGTAATCTACGTCTCAACATTGTTAATTTTTTACGGAAATTGTTTTCCGTTCCCCATACATTTTAGTATGGAGCAATACTCTCCCGTAATTTGTTTTATAAAAGAGTACGCACGCGAAAAATTTTCAGTGCCATCCTAGAATCCAAGGTGACAGCACGTCCGTTTGTAATTCGAGCCGAGCTCTCAAAACATCGACGCACAAGACATAAGGGTGGGTTGCGAGTGTCGTGACATGACTGAATTTTTTCACTCTTCGAACAATAAGACAAGACGACTCGGACAGTGACCGAATTGACACATTTTAATTTCAATATTTTTTTCACTGAATATTTGGACACCATCAAATTATTGTTGAAGCTTTTTAGTACAGTCAGATAAAAAAGTATATGAGGCAAAAAAAGCGTTACCAAAAAAACTATTTGTGGCTTTAAGGTGGCATCTTTCAGTAATAAATAGCTTTGTGGACTCACCACTTTGAACTGCACCAAAAGTATTCCTCGAAACGCACCAACGATGAAACATAGAGAAGAGCATGAAGGATTCGTAGTGAATGAAATCGATAGACGTTTTAAAATTGAAAGCAGAAATGAACTGCAACTACGTGCTTAGGCGACTTACCTTCGGTTTCTGAATTGAGAATTCTAAGATAAGCAGTACTTAAGTAACATTTGAGTACAGGGTTGTCAAAAAAATGACGGATTTTAAAGCATCTTTCTGACAACTCAGTACTCAAATACTACTTACGTATTGCTTATCCCGAATTTAATTCAGAAACCGGAGGTAAGTCGCTTATGCACCTAGTTCCAGTTCATTTCTGCTTTCCTGGTAGTTTTAATAAATAAACAACAGTTGAATTTTAAAACGTCTATCGATATAATTTATCACGAATCCTTCGTGCTCTTCTCTGTGTTTCATCGTTGGTGGGTTTCAAGGAATACTTTTGGTGCGGTTCAAAGTGGTTGCGCTTCGAGGAATACCCCATCTTTATTTACCCGACTGCCAAGGCGCGTATCTATCTATGTATGTGGGTTTATAATATTATTTATTAAAAAAGGCTGCTTTAGTTATAATCCGGTTAAAAACTGTTTTTTTATAACTATAGGCTGGGCGGAGGACGGATTTCCACAATTATTAAGGTATCGTTGAAAGTTTTTTATCTGACTGTACAAAACAGCGTTTATTATATTAGCTTATATTATATTATTATTTTTTTTGAGTCATGGTAACTTTAATAAAATATATTTATTATTATTATTTTTACATTTTATATATCTCGGGACCCTGAGGTCCCGGACCTTTTTAAGGCGTACGAGGGGCCGAAGCCAACTCGCAGAGGCCCCTTAGGTAGCTTTAGATGAGATGAGACACCAACCGGCGATTATCCCTGTATGCACTATACAAGTACACCCAAGGACAACCCCCGGTTGATGCAGGACTATTATAGGGTATGGAAACAAAATATGGGACTATGGGTTTGGGTGGCTAAAGTGGACTGGTTACCTAAGACTATTGAAGAACTATGGCCCCTGCCTGATCAATGTTTGTTTTACATGAATTAAATGGCAGGGGGTGACTTGCACACTCAATTAATGGGCCCCCTAAAACGGTCGCTAGCACATAGTGGCACAGCGACAAGGGGGCAACATATTTTGAGGTGCTTGAGGAGTGGAGAGGTATTCCACGGCTATCAGGACAATCCCGGAAGTACGGTCAAGATCCCTACCAGTATCTTACTGAAATACTTCCTTCCCCCGAGCACGTTTGCTCTTGCGAATCTCCACTCAAACCGGCCAATGAAGGCAAGAGAGAGGTGGGAGCTCTGTTCCTCGTCAGTGTTCACTCCGGCCGGCCAATAAAGGCAAGCCAGAGATGAGGAACAAGACTTCTCCCGGGAGATCAGGTCCGTGGGGTCGCTACTGCCCAACAGCTCGCCACAAGCTGCCCTGCGGGATTATTATTATTATTTGTATCTCTTTGGACATCACAGCTCATCTTCCATGCGGAAGATGTCCGGTCCTTTGGAAGGCATACACGGGGACACAGGTCCAACGCGCAGAGGCCCCTTTGAGAACTTTAATCTAAAATGAGGTGGGGCATCAACCGGGGACTATCCACGGCTGCACTATTGGAGTACAGTCATGGACCGTCCCAGATGGGTGCAAGACTATTTTGAAATATGGTAAAAATAAAACTGGTCTATGGGATGGGGTGTTAAATGGACTATTTAACTTCTATTGCCGGAAGAAAACGGCGCCTGCCTTTCAACATTAAAAATTGAAACCTGTTGGCAGACGGTGACTCGCCAGCTCACTAGCTGGGCCCCCTGGAAAGCCGCCAGTACATAGGCGAAAGGGGCAACAGACGTGTGAGCGGCTAGAGGTGTAGAGAGGTGTGGCCCCGGTTTCGCCGTCGCGGGTCTAAAAGACCCGGAGTGGGTTTCCCCGCTATTACGCCTTTAGACACTTCCACCCCCGAGCATATAGCTCTGGCGGCCCCCCTCTGGGCGGCCGATTAAGGCAAGACAGAGTTGAGAGTCCTGTGGGCACTCCTGGGGTTCCACTCCAGCCAGCCAATAAAGGCAAACTGGAGACGAGGCCCTGACCGACTCTCTGAGGCAATAAGGTACGCAGTGTCGCCACTCACCAACAGCTCGCCACAAGCTGCCCTGCGGTTTTATTATTATTATTGGTGTCCGAATCATCAGTGAAAAAAATATTGAAATTAAAAATATGTCAATTCGGACACACGGACACACGGACGGTGTCCGAATATATTGTGAGTTTTATATATATTTCACTTATTATTAGTATAATGATTTCCTTATTTTATCACGTTTCATGGCTACGTCAAGGCCGTGGGCAGACTTGCCAATTTTGACGTTTGATAGCTTGTTAGCTCTATTTCTTGTTAATATATTTTTCTGCATATTTCAGACTACTATTTCAGATAGAAATTGGAAAACGTAAAGAAAATTACAAAAGTTTTATCTTGATTGTATGCTTCCGGAAATAACAGATTAAAGATTAGACAGAAAAATGGAAATAAATGAGCCGAATTATTTGATTGGGGCAATTAAAAAACGAGAATCTGAAAGAAAATCAAAGAAACGGAACAGCGAAAATGTTTTATCTGATGTCAGCAGCCCCAAGCGCCAAGCAATAAATAAATAGATTGAAGAAAATAATTTTATCAAGCATTAATTTTTGTATGTACTAAGATGTATACTTTTTTTGTAATAAAATATAATTTTAAAATATCAAACTGAGAAAAAAATGTTATTATACCCAGTAATTGAGTTATGTACATTAATTGTTTTTCATTACAAATCAATCACACATTATTTCGTTTTAATTTTTATGTTGGCTCTTATCTTCCCTCGCAACATTTACATACCCTAAAATATTCCCAAACAAAAATTATGTGCATTTTTCGGGATTGCCCGACTAGTTTCAGACCCAAACGGAACCAAAATAATCATAAATATGAATACAATGTGTCTCACGAAAGTTTTATTACAAAAATTATGTGTCATTATATTCGAAAATAGAAACACAGAAAATCAACAATAATATATTACAGTAATTATTCTAAGTTTAAATCTGTCAATACCGATTACACTGTGACCCCACCCTTTGTTCACGACACCAATACTATGGGCACTCGTGCCTCCCGGTGCGGTGAATAAATAGCTAATACATTGCGCGTTTTTTGCAACATACTTACTAGTCCTTCAGAAGCGAACGCGCACTGAAGGTTTATTTAACCCGGCGCGCCACATAATAAACCTTCGGTGCGCTTTTGTTTTTCGGTATGTGTACACTACATTGTGTGATGCAGCTGTATTAGTAGAAATGGCGAAGTGTGTGTTCTAAAATAAGTTCTCACGCTCGCAAACCTTCCTCTTAAAGGTTATTAAGAGAGGATTTTTCTATCCTTTTCGCACGAAACGGACATTGTAAGGAGTGATGTGAAATAACTATGAATTACAAAAGGTATGACGTAACTGTCTCGTCTTTGTAGACAAAAACAAGACAGTAGACTAGACAGTTCACTAGAGTGAACAATTTTAATTCGCTTATAACTTGGGCTGACGTAGGGTGAGTACTGTCGTTTCTATACAAAACGTTAGCATACAAATATTTTAAAAAATGGATAGTATAGCTATTTTAAGCTATCTCTACACCAAAGCGCTTTCATGTTCATCTTGCGTCTTCGTCTGAAGCATGCGTGAAGCGCCATAGCGCATGCAATAGCGCATGCCTTAATACTAGTTCGACAAAAGCGCATGCCCCTAGCTCACGCTAATCCGTCTATTTGTATGTCGACTGACGACTGACCGAGGCACACCAGTGTAGACGATAAGCTGCATGCGTCTTATGGCAATCAATATTGCATGCGCTTGACGCAAGAGGAATTGAAAGTTGAAAGCGCAAGATGAACATGAAAGCGCACTGGTGTAGACATATCATTACGGTTCTTGATGATATCGTTTACATTTTTTCGACAGCAGTCTCCTTACAGCTACAATTTACTAAATGACCGGTATGTCAGTCCACTGATTTAGAACTTTTCGATAATTCAGTTGTCGAACGATTCGGTAAGCTATCTCTTTTGCTCCCGTTACGAGAATCGTAGACGGAACGAGACAACAAACCGAACCGGTCGACAATTGCTTATCGAAAATGGTTGGAATCGGGGAGATGGACTCATCTTTCGTTGGACAGAGTATAGGTATACGCACTTACAACCTTTATATGAAAGATATTTACTATTTATTTAGGTCTTAAGATAGATCTATTTGTAAGTAAATAAGTAAAATAATACTTGATATAATTCCCGCTAAAATCAATACATTAACACTTGTTTGTTCCTGTCTCAACAAACACTAGCTTTAGCACTCGGATTTGTGTTTCGACAAAATATTATTTTAACAAAACGTAAATATTTAATGAAACAATACGGCGTGTTCTGAAAAATTCGGATATTTTAATTACTTTTTGTCCATGACTTTTGCATTAATTTACAAACATGGTATTGGTAAGTATTATTACTATTTTATAATTCTTAGTTAAAATTTCATATTATTACGTTATATACGTACGTTATACGTTTATTTATTAGGTAACTAGCGACCTGCCCCGGCTTCCCACGCGTAATATGCATGTGTTATACATTACAAACCTTCCTCTTGAATCACTCTATCTATTAAAAAAAACCGCATCAAAATCCGTTGCGTAGTTTTAAAGATGCATACATAGGGACAGCCAGACAGCGGGAAGCGACTTTGTTTTATACTATGTAGTGATATTGACATTCAAATGGGTATTATGACATGTAGAAAACCGGTTATCTTGGCATAGGCATGTGATGAGGAGGGACGGAAAGCATGTAACTAAGAGAGTGATGAATATAAACGGAAGAAGGACACAAAAGAAGAGATAGATGAATTGTGTGAGATGATATGAATGAAAAGGGCGTAAATTATAGCAGGACGGCTAATAGGGAAGAATGGAATAAGAAACCATTTTGCGCCGACCCCAAGTAATTTGGGATGAGGGCTTTCAGAAGAAAAAGAATGACTAGTATACTAGGTTTATAATTTATTAATTAGTTATTTTAGTACTAGCTGTGTCTTCGTTCGCGTGGAAGTCGGAAAACAACAATGTGTCGAAACTACTAAACAATTTATTTTACTGCTTGAACACTTTTTTTTGAACACTTTAAATTCATATCAGAATTTAGAAACCTACTGGGCTAAAATAAGATACTGTATCGTTTTTTTTATTTCCTTATAGCCCGCGGCAAATTGTAGGGAAAATGCGTTCAAAATGCAATATTGCTCGTCCCCCATAATAAATAGCGTGATAATTTATACCCTGTAACCTGACCCGACCTGCAACAAATATGTTTTCCAAATATCAAAAAAATCTGTCCAGTAGTTTCGGCATGAAGCTCAAATATACAAACAGACAGACAAAAATTATAATAACTCTTTTTGATATCTGTAGCGTTTTTCCAACGATTTGCACTTATTTTTTCTGGAAAATATTCAATATAAAGATTTTACTTCTTCATGATTTTATTATATGTATAGATATTGGGTTAGCACTGAAGCTGTAGCCTTCATCATTTGGTATTAATTTCAACTCGATACCTCGGACCCTGGGAAAAAGGGTCTTAACGGACAGAGCGACAGGTAAACGGGAAACAGAGTGAGTATAGGATTATAAGGGTTCCGTTTCTTTCATTTCGAGGTACGGAAGCCTAAAAATGTTTTAACCTTCGCAGCTTCAACCTTATTTCCTCAGATTTTCTCGTCATTCGTCACGATACATGGAACCTTACTTTGTTCGGATTTTCACGTCAATCTCGCTATTCAAAGCTTCGTATCTATAGCAGCAAATGTTGGATGAACGATCACAATTGTGTATAAATAATGACGTGTCAATGCTACCGCCTCGCTTCGGTTCCTAGTAACCTATATCTTTCAGTTAGCTGTTCTCAAAGACAATTGTCGCGGAGACTCCTTCTTAGAATAGGGTAAGATGAAATTATGCAAGAATAGACATTGGTATATTAGTTGTGAGTTAGATGAACGGCATCTGATACTAATGTTCTCCTTGATCGTTTTCTATGTTGGGGTCAGCCAATGCGGCTGAATACCAGTATTTTGTAGTTTGTTTGGGGTGCATGATAAGAGCCTCCACGAGTGACGATACTTCAGTATGTCCGGCGCACCCTGGGCAGTCAGCCCCGCTACCAACCTTGCTGACTGCCTAATCTTTTCACCACAGCATGAACTATTTTTGTATAGCTCGTGCTGACACAACAGAAGAAGAAGACCAGTATTTTACACGGAGCGACTGCAATCAGACCTCCGCAACCAATTTACTGGGAAATGCCGATATTCTAGGGTTAGATCGACTGTGAGACTTTCGGGCTACAAACTACCCGTAATGACTGTCATAGGTATTCGTATGACACCCGGGACCGACTGTTTAACATGCTCCGAGGCACGGAACGGTCTCAATGTGTAACGAACTGTCACCAAGCCACGAGCCCCTCTACATCTGATATTATACAGTATTTTGAGGTTTGCACTACCGAAAATTTTAAGTCATGTTAATCTATTACAGGGGTGTGCAAACTACGGCCCGCGGGCCAACTCCGGCCCGCGATGGGTTTTAATCCGACCCGCCAACCATCCATTTTACAGTAAGAGTGTATAGAAAGAAGAAGATTGCTATAACAAATAGTCGTAATTATGTGAGCCAAATACGTTAGTTTTTGCAGAAAAAAATGTTTTTTTTTTTTTTTTAATTCTGGCGCCAAAAGAGCGAAAAGAGGGTATTTTTGTCGATAAAGTTATAAACTCTATAAAAAAATACCCTCTTTTGTAATACCTCTCGAAATGGCAGTCATGTGTCATGTCAAGTCCCACTTAAAAATCTTAAATCTTTGGGACTTAAGTTCGCCGAAAGATGAGTCCTGACATAGCGGTCATTTCGTAAATTGTAGCTGTATATAAGGAGACTGTTCAACCTTGAACATGCAATAGTTAGACGCGCCAGCAACAGTATCACAGCGTCAGCGACATACATTCGGCACACGCTCCGGCAACACCAGCACACCGTCAGCGCTAAGAAGTGACCCACTGAGATTTCGCATCATCGGCTCGATACACATACAAAACACATGTAAATAGGTATCAATGTGTATTGATACCAATATTTATATATGTATAATAAACTTAATTATTGTAATAAATTAGTCATCAAGCTGGAGTCGAGTGTGATTTATCTCCTATTACTCCTCTCACTGTGGCCAAGACACCTTTAGCCATCATCGATCCTATAGGAGTCTGTGGGATCGGCAGTGAGAAAACCATTTCCTGTGTACGTTACACGACGTACACAAACCCCTGTTCGTACCCAAATTCCGTCTGTTACCGTAGGTCTGCCAGTAACAGACTTCGCGCACGTAAAACCAACGTAACTTACGTTTGGTGTGGTTTGTATTGTATGGTTCGTATGGTATGGTAGGTTAGGGCGTTAGGCTTACTAGGGTGCTAGGTCATTGTAATAATGCTAGGTTCATAGTCAGTAGGGTCTTCGGTAACTAATAGGTACCAATCTCAGTTGTCACAAACATAGCCACACTGTACGCAGTTGGAATAACCTCATCTGTACTCTCTACCCAGGGAAGGCGAAGGGTTATGCCTTGGGTTATTAGGTATGGATTCGCAACTGCACGCACCGCAACCCCGGCAGGCCTCGGTCTATCAGCCCTTGGCAGATCTCACATTCTGTGGGGCCTTTTCCCATGTCCACCAGAGAGGCGTGCGCAGAAAATGTCGCGACGCCTTCTCGGGCCTTTTACTGGTTGGGCGACAGGTCTCCTGACCCGCCGCTCGTAGGCCGGAGATCATCGCGCACCTTCCGGCGCCCGATACGTCTGGCGCGGGAAGGGAGAGTAGTAGTCGCCTATTTCTCTCTCTCTGCTCCCTGCTTGGTCGCCATTACCTCCTCGAAAAAGGAAGCGACGGCTTCTCATGCACTCTCGCTCTCGAGCAAGGACAGAACTACGGCCAAAAGCGAGAGGTCACTGCCGAAAAATACTAGTACTCCTTAACCTAACCGACTATGACATAATTCGCACTCAACATAACCTTTCACTGTACCCAGTTCAAAGATAATTCTTTATCAGTGTGCACACGTATCATTGAAATGTTCGGTAGTCCGATGTTCGAGTTATCTTTATGACTGTGCCGCCCCATTATGATCGGCGATCGGAGTGTTGTCAAAAGGGCCACCACGAGTGACGATACTTAAAAACCACCGGCGTACCTTGGGGAGTAAGCCCCGCTACCAACTTTGCTGACTGGTTGATCTTTTCACCACGGCACAAGCTATTTTTGTCTATAGCTCGTGCCGACATGATAGAAGAAGAAGCAGAATATTGTAATGTATGATTCACGCCTGGCGAAACACTTCAGAGAATTAAAGTTTATATTTGCATGTTTTTGCGGCAAATACCGCGGAATCCGCACGTATGCCACTAAAGCACCATGTCAATTCTCTTTATTGCTCGTTTGCGCGACGCTAGAACAGATGCAAATATGAACTTCAGTAATTATAATATTGCATTATAAATTGCACTGCCGTCCGTTCCGATGCATGCCTCAACGCTGCGCGTCGATACGCTCCGACGCGCTTCGTCAGCTGTTAATCGTTCATATGGTTTCATCTGCTAATTGTAACCTAAAAAGCTTAAATACACCAATTGTATGATTAACAATTCTCCTTTCAGCAGTCAACAACTACGACCTTTCATTATGTGAAATACTTGGATAAAGAAAGCCTCCATATTGCAATTATCGGAAAACCTAACTAACGTATGTAACTCTTGCAATATTTACATTTGTCAAGTAAATATCCAGTCAGTTCGTGTATTCTCATTCAAGTTCCATCGCATGGCTCGTTTAACACGTCGACTAGTCTGTCACGGATTATTGAGCAAATGGAGTAATACACGTATTCCCACGTGTGTTTTTGCGTATTATCCCTGGAGGAAAGAAATGCACAAGGAGTTTTTTTTAAATTATTTATTTATTTCCAACTTACATCTACTTATCATTACAGAGAAACGTATTGCGATGGTGCACATATCTAAACTCTTATCCTAACTTATTACTAACTCATTATTATAATACAATTTTGTAACTTATTACAAACAATGCATTCTTTGTGAACTCACTCAGAGAACAACAGAATATGTCCTAGCTATGAGGTTGAGAGTGCGGAGCGCACGCGTCAGTGGCGTCTCACTTAAAAGATTGGTCCGAGCGCGCGGCTCCGCCAGTAGCCGTGGTTGTCGCCGTCATCACACGTACCTGTCCGGTGTTTTTGTTCGTATAGTCTGATGTGTGTATAAAAAAGCAGGGTGCCTGCCTACTGGTAGTATTTATTGAAAACTATAAAAACAGCATGATGAAAAACCGTAAATCTGCATCGATTGGTTATTTGTAGTTATTTACATGTTCTAACAAGCCAGACACCTAAATTGTGACTTTTGGCCAATATGCGAGTATGTGGATAGATCTGCACCGATTAACAGAGACGTAGGCACAAGTTAAAACTGGAACCCTGTCATATTTATGCAACTTCTCATTTGAATTTTAAAATTGGTTATTGGCGCGTCAAAATACAGTGTTTGTGTAGCTTTCAATCCGCGGCCATTTGCACTCAATGTATTCACTACTCCGTTGTAGCCAGGCGCACAGCGCATAATTGAACTCGTTAGATAGCTGGACAACTCCCTGGCGCAATGCAGTATTCCTGCTATTGCTATTTTATTCAGCTGACTATATTATCATTCCGTTTATTTACTACTCCGCGGTAGCCAGGCATCAGTACAGCGCGTAATTGAACTCGTTAGGTGGCCGGCCAACTGCCTGCGCGATGTAGTATTGCTGCCATTGCTATTTTATTTAGCCGACTATGTGCTCCAGTCCTTGAGTGGAGTTTAATGCTGGGTTTATAACGTTTTACACTATTGTTATTGCGCTTGCAGTGAGATGTAGTTTTAGCAATTGTATCCTATAGTAAATAAACTAAACAGTTGTCGTCAATGTTGTCAGCCGTCTGATTCAAAACGTTTCGGTAAGTCAGTTGTCGAACCATTCGTGTTTTTATTCCGTTACGAGAAACGTAGACAAAATGAGAAAACAAGCCGAATCCGTCGATAATTGACTTACTGAAACGTTCTGAATCAAGGGGCAAGTCCGGAACTATGTATATGCGATAGAGGAGATATTAATGTAATGTATAGCTTGATATGTATCTTTTTATACGGGGTGGATATGATAATACGACAATAAATGATACCACGTGTTCTATGATGTGTTCTAGTAGGTACCGTACCTACACAAAAATCTGTTACTTCCAAGCGCATTTTTTTTCGCATGATTTTTCAACTTCTCTCATTCATGTTGATGAAGGGACGTTGAAGTGGAAACTTATATTAACTGTATCTATGCTTCACGTGTAAATAAATATATATTTGGTTTAAACGGGTCATAGATTTACACAACTTCGTGTAGAGATCTTGATATTTGTAGAATTATTAAATCGTACGAAATTTCTGTGACTAAACTATTGAATGTACATGATTGATTATTTGTGTCCGGTCTTAAAACCCATCATAGAATACGTTTTATCATTTATTGTCGTATTATCATATCCACCCCGTATAACACGGTTTTATAGAGATGTTACGAATAAAAATAAACGTAAAATCAAAGCACATCCAGAAGCTGAGTTAAATTAATTAAATCGAGAATATCAACAGTACGCCGTGAACGTCCATGACAAAGCTGTGTTCTCCAAGTCTGCATTGTTATTGCTCCGAAATTTAATTAAACTATTATTAGTACTTGCTTAATGAATTTTGTACTAAAAGGTGTTCATATGATAGGATTTTTTTTTGGTGTTACTCACCCTTACTTAGAAATGATTGTCATTTTTAAACACTAATTAAATTAGGTATACCTGTCCTTGCCATTTGCATACCAATGAATAAAGATGGCAAATAGGGATTGCAATTGCTGAATCTCTCATCAGCAATCTAGGAGGCTAGATCCAACGCATTTTTCGGCCTACAAAACTCAACATCTAATTACATAAAAATAGGAAAAAAAACTTAAAAAACTTTTTTGAGATCATATTTTTTTTATTTTGGTTTTCTATTTTGAGTCGCATAAACAATACATAAACATGCGTTTTCAGCAATCGCGAGTGATTTGGTGGTATCCATTGAAGTTCCGTTTTATGTCTCCAAATATCTTCTTCAGATATTCACCAAATTAAAATATCACCACCTCGAATCATTAGAATCAGTTTGCAATTGGCAATGATACCGCTGAACAAACATACAAAAAAAAACTTACACTTAAAATTAAGAATCTTTTTTTTGGAAAGCAAAACGAAACTCAACATGCAAGAAAACTCATCAAACCCAAGAAAATAGCAATAATCAATTACTGACGTACTAATAACCGCTGCCAGCTATAAATAAGGTTCTATAAATCATATACACGTCACGTAGTGTTGGCCTGACGTGGTGTGATTGATTAATTGATTGAAGCTCCTTGTTAATGGTCCCCTAATGGTACGGATATGGTCGCACATGAATAGGTGGATAAGTAGGCAGACCATGTTTTGGTATGGAAAAGATTGTACCGATTGCGTTGTTGTTATGATAAGCGTAGAGAAGACGTCGCGTTTGTTACTGATACTATGTCGGTATTAAGGTGTTCCCTATTATTATTTTGACGTGTCATTTCCGATCCATCTTAACCCTTTTTGGGCTGGGCGAGAGTTTGAACCTTGCATACGAAATAGTAAGAATTGAACCAAAAATATTTGATAAACAATTCAAGACCAGTGCCAGAACTGAAACACAGAACTGCCGGAGCTCTATACTAAGCAATGGTTTCGGGATAAATAAAATTTTATCGCATTGCGTGGTGTAGTTTACCCCAGTTCTGGGTACCACAATGGTTTCTGAATACGCGTCTTGGTGCGTCCTGGACTCATCATAATCGCCAGTTTAGGCTGCTATGAGACAGACTGCTTGTGTGAATATTGTACGATTTTCACCAACCGGGCCAGGGGCGCAGCGCCGCACGTCAGCGGATGCGCGAACACGCGCCAGTAGCCGACCGCGTCCGCCTGACGGCTACAATTTGCTGGAAACCGGGCGCATGCGCGCGCGTGCTCGCGTATCCGCTAGCATGCTCTCAGCGACTTGAATGATTCAACTTGCCGGCCGGCGATAACACACGAGCCCGCGCGGCGGTGGCCGAGCGGAGCCGACCGGACGCGACGACTGCCGAGGGTCACCGTCCACGTACGCGAGGAGCCGACCGGGCTGCCGCGGCGTCCGAAAGCAGCCGACCGGCTCTAACAGAGTTTCAAGCAGTGTAAATTCCATGCAAACATGAAACTTAACTATTGTATGGAAGCCTAAATTAGCAGAGCAGCAGACCGGCTCTAACAGAGTTCCAAGCAGTGTAAATACCATGCAAACATGAAACTTAACTATTGTATGGAAGCCTAAATTTCCTTTAGCAGACTGTGAATGTGCACCGGCGCGTCCCGGCGCGGCCCGGTTGGTGGAAATCGTACATAACAGTCTCCACTCTGTACGTGTTTATTTTTGTGTTGTCTTTGATTACGTCATCAACATCATTATACTGGGCTCCTGAACTTAGCGAGCGGCGACGACTGCGTGCGGTCATCTGCCCCCTGATTCAGATCGATTCGAATAGTGAGTTGTCGAACAATTTGGGAAGCTATGTATCTCTTTTTCTTTCGTTACGAGAACCGTAAACGGAACGAGATAAAACCGAATCGATCGACAACTGATTATCGAAAAGGATCTAAATCGGGGGCGAACTGCAGATAAATGCGTGCAGTTGGGTATTTCGATTGAGTGCTTGCAGTCCGTCTGATAGTAGCAAGTTGAAATTTCACTATGGCTACAAAAAAATATAATTAATCAGCAATGCACGACCAGCGAAGAAAATCGAAAATTAGCATTTTTGCGTCGTTAAAAAATAACCACATCTACCTAACCACGTCAGCTGATTTTTCTGCCTGACTAATTATTTATTCTGCGAATCTTTTAATTGTGTACTTCTCTTTAATCAGAGCTCACTCAACCATGTGCACAGTTATACATGGCGTATGGCATTCATTGGTTGGAGTTAAAAATATGCGTTAGGTAGTGGATCTATTCTATGTTAGTTGTACTTGGGGCCTAATTCTCCTAAAATTAATCTTGATAAATCACAACCGAACCAAGGCCGAACCGTACATTCAGACAGTTCTCAATTTCAAAAGCTGTCGAATTTTTGACACAAAAAACAAAATCAATCATTTTGAAAGTTTTCGAAAACAAAAAGTGACTGACGGTTGTGGTTCGATTGTGTTTGGCAACAATTTATTTTAGGAGAATTGGGCCCCTGGTAGTGCCACCTGACATCATGCTCAGCTGATGACCCGTTTGGTATTTGTCCTATTTATATGTTTTTTGTTTCGCCTATTGATTTGTACCAATACCTAAATGCTTTTCTATTTATTTACTAGCTTTTTCCCGCAACTTCGCTTGCGTGAAATTTTGAACCCGTTAAGTGACGATTTTCCAAACAAACTTTCATCCCCTATTTAACTCCCTTAGGGGTTGAATTTCGAAAAATCTGTCCATATTCCTTGTGTACATTATAAAGGCAACCTCTGTGTAAAATTTCAGCTTTCTAGGTCCAAGGGTTTGGGTTCAGCGTTGATGAGTCAGTCAGTCAGGATTTTTCTTTTTATTTAAATAGATTTGTACGCTGATGGTATTATTTATATGCGAAGAAATGAGTCAATCGCCATAAGTAGTATTATCCGATTCTAAAATCCTTACACATTGGCCAGCCTGGATATCAAATCCTGCACCTTATGATTCTAAACCTCGTTACTCACCGTGGACCCAAGGAGGTTTAATAACCTTCTTCAAAAACATCCTAATGAACGAAGTATTTTACAAAACAAATACGAAACATCCCGAAAAAACTCGATCTGTAGAGATTGCGCAATATATTTTAACTCATCTCATCGCGACGTTAAGTGACATTGTTTATTTACCGGCGAAACAGGTTGATCATCATTTCAGTTAATTTAACCAGTGTTTCCAAAATATTTCTTATGATTAAACGCATGATAAATATTGTTGATCTCGAAATTAAATTCAAGAAGGTAGTACATCTAATTTAGTCTTCGCCATAATTGCATTTAGGTTTTCATAATATTTTTGTATTTGATAGCAATATCTATATATTTTATTATTGTATCATTTTGTATATGTATTTTCATGTAATTTATATTTATCTTATGAGTTTGTAGTCTATTCAGTACAAAATTGTCAACTCATGTTTTCTCTGAACTTGTCATTCCGCCTTATGTACCGCCATAGTGCATAGAAGTATAAATAAATTACTTTATTAACACAGAATCCACCTGTTGGACATATCCCACTCCAAATTTCGCCACAACACTCAATACTTTGCAAAAAAGCGTATAATAAATATACAAGGCCAAAATGTTAAAAATGCTTCGCTCTGATTAAAAATATTCTAACTAGCAGTACTTGCGTTAGTTACAAATTAAAATTACTGAATTATAATGAGAATTTATTACCTCAGATGTATTTAAAAAGCGGCAACTCTTTTACTAATGTGATAGTTAATTGCATATTGTTTATGAGCGGAGTTTTAATTTAACGTCCTATACCGTTGTGGCTCTTCATTAAAAACAGAAAAGTTAAATGGACTGAGCTCCATAGAACTATTTTATCTGAATAAAACTAGGTCAAATGTACGGTAAAAATTCTGTACAGGACAAAATTATTATATTCATTCATGTTTTTAATAGTACAAAATTCAATACAATGACTCAACATTTTATGATACAATGCAAAAACAATGCAATACTTACATTTATTCGCCACAAGATATTAAAATTACGAGGACATTAATTGAATAATAGGTCTAATAATAAGTCCGTCATATCTGGCTTTGTAAAAAACATGCGATTTATTTATAATTTATAAATTATTATGACTAGGTAAATTGCCATGTGGTACGTGAGTACCGTGTGGTGTTGGACGTTAAGAATAGAACTACTCCATCTCTTTCCATGGGTGTCGCAGAAGGCGACTAAGGGATTCACTAGATGATGGGCAGCAGCATTCTCTAAGTACTTTAACAACCATACTGCGATCGCCAACTCGCCTGCCAAGCGTGGCGATTATGGCAAACCCACCCAACATGGATAGCACAAAGAAGAAACGGCCCCTAGTCCCCGGCGGTTCTGCTAGCCCTGGTCAAGGTAGCAGCCTAGGTAACGGCGGGGCATGGGGTGCTAAGAATCTCCGGCAGAGATCCGGCTACCACAAACAACGACGACTGGACCTCGCAACGTGCAACACGCGTACACTGCGGATCGACGAGAAGATTACCGAACTCGATGAAGAATTGAGCAGGTTACGATGAGATATTATAAGGTTATCTGAAGTCCGAAGAGAGGGGGAGGACTCGATAATCCTCAAATTCGGTAACTTGCTCTATTTCCGGGAATGCGATAGACAGTCCTAGGGTGGTGTTGGTTTTATCGTCCACAAGTCCCTTGTGAACAACGTGGTGAAGATCGAAAGTGTGTCGACCAGAGTGGCGTACCTTTTACTCAGAATATCCAAAAGGTATTCGTTGAAGGTCGGACAGGTATACGCCCCGACCTTGGCACACTCCGGCGATGAGGTGGAGACCATGTATGAGGATGTCTCCAGAGCCATTCATGGCTCTAAATCTCACTTCACTGTTGTCATGGGAGACTTTAACGCTAAACTGGGCCAGCGAGACAATGATGAACTGCGAGTGGGGCAATTTGGACTTGGAAGTCGCAATCACCGGGGCCATGAACTGGGCATCTTTATGATGAACTCCTTCTTCAGAAAGCGTGAGCACAGGAAGTGGAACTGGCTGAGCCCCGATGGTGCAACTAAACATGAGATTGACTTCATTATGTCGACCAGACCACTTAAAGTATCACTGATGACTGTTTTAAAGCAAAAGTAAAAATTTCAAAATTCGATAAAAAAAACATGTAAGATGATGTTTGTTTTAGTTTTTTCAAAAATTATTTATCCCTTCTTTAGTTAAGAATTCAGAAAATAGAGTTTCTAATCCGCATTCCCAAATATATGACATAAAATGTAAACACAGCTGATCATAGCTGAGGATTTGCTTATGATTTTAGCATATTTTTATAAAATCTTTGAACAGTTATTTCTCTTAAACTATGTTTGCCATGCATAAAAATGAATGTAGGCACGGCGACACAGCTGACGGGCACGACTAGCGCGATATCGTTCCACGCAGTCAGTTAACTTGGGACGCTAAAATTACTCTGATACAGAATACCATGGTTCATTTTTTGAAAAAAAGTTTTTTTTCTTCTGACAAACCTATGCAGGGTCAATAAGTGTCACCAGTAGATCACGCGGTTTGAAGGAATTACACGAATTCGTGTACACCCTGTATATTTGGCAGATGACGGACACTGCTGCCCATTATCTCATCAAATTATTCTTTAATCCCTTATTCCTCATCTTTTGACCTATATTCATGACAAAATCTCCAATATTGCCACCACAATAGCGCCACCTGTCAGCTCCAATATGAACTATCGACGCAATCTAGATGCATTGTGTGCCAAGCATTCACAGTAATGACACTCGACCATAAGAGCACGGATTATTGGCTTATATAGCCAATATCTACGTTAGATGCAAGCGGGTAAAATCGAACGTTGTCGATGTCCAATGTCCAGCATTAGACATAAATACGTGGCTGATATGATATTGGCAGTATCAGCTATAAGCTGATACTGCCAATATCATATAAGCATATATTATAAAAAACGATAGATAAGGAGTTACTTAATAAAAACCCATTTTTGGGGTCTTTAATGGGATGGCGAAGCGCGCCGAGGTGACTCAGGGTCGAAAACTTAAAGTTTTCATAAGAACACCTAAACATACCACATATCCAAAATTCAGGACTGACGGACTTTTTGCAAATGAAACCCATTTTTTGGGACCTGGCGACTGGGTTATAGGATTTAAATATATTTTTCTTCAATAAAAGAATTTCGTAGACTTTTATTATATTAAGCTAATATAGTGCGAATAATCTAGTAACATTCAAATAAAAAATACCTTAACTTTTTTTTTTTTAATTATATAACATGATAAGATACCCGACTTATACAGTAGGTATCGAAGAGGACGCACGTAGTAGGTATCCGATCTTATAATACTTATCTTTTACATACCAACTTAGTTGCCCTAGGTCTTATTGTTATTTAGGCGGTAAATGAATTTAACTAAATAGCTTTTTATACGTTTCCCTCCAAGGTACGAACCCTCGGTGTGAGAATCCGACTCGTACTTGGCTGGTTTCTATTTTATTTATTAATATATACATGCACAATATTACGCCCTCCACCGAAGCGTTGTGCAGTTTTTGGTTTTTCTTAGATACAATTATGTAAGAAAAACTACAAACAAAAAAAAATTACAAGTACATCTTATACTAGTATTTAAAAATAAAACATTATGTCAGTTGTAAAATTTTTATTTGAATATATTTTATTAATGATACATAGTAACCCAGTAATTTTTCCGGGTAATTTGAAATTCCCCCTACACACATGATAAATATGTATGTATATTGGTCGAGGGTTCCCTACGCCACACAGTGGATCGAAACTATGATTTGAGTGACTTAGGGATCAACTTCGTTTTTTTACTTTTTTCTTTATGCGGATGGATAGAGCTCATTAACCTCAATAATAAATTGTCCTGATGTTTTTTCCTAAACTTTATACTTTGGGCAGAAAAATGTGTTTTGTTATTTTTTTGTATGGAGCGGATCAAATTAAATTAAATTCCTGCTAAGTAGCGTGTGATCCCGCTTTTAAACTTTATTTTTCTTATACCTTGTCTAGTCTACTATCATTTGATGCTATGAACATGTGCATAAAGTTGCAACTCTGCCAAATAAATGGATCGAAAAAAATGAAAAAATACATAGAATAAAAGCTTCATTTTGTATTTTCTTAAGTTCTTTTAAGATAAATTTGATATGGAATAGTAAGTAAAAACACGTAATAATACACATAATTACTTAACAACTAACAACAATACATTTAAAAGGTCCTTAATTAGCTTAGATTGACTAATATGTGTATTATATTATTTAAAAATGTGGGTATTTATCTATGAATTTCTATTTGTGTGTTTATTGACCGTAATCAGCTTAACCTTTTACTTTATAAAAAACAATGTTTTTCACTTTTAGCCATTACTGTCATGTTAATGCTGAGGTTCCATCAACGCCCCATTTGCTTATAAGCAGTAACTCTGTTGCCGAGTCTAAATCCAAAGCAACCACATCTAAAAGCCTAGATACCGTCAAGTTGAGTGAAGCTTGCAGTTTAATGGTTTATAATAATAATATATATAATATAATAATAATTTATAACAAGAAGAGTATAAATCAGACCCATTTTCATTTGCTGCCTCTCTTAGGCTTATATACTGCCACTTACTTAATTTAAGTGAAACTAATAAAGACAGGTGAATATGTAGGTACTACTTTTCGCTTTACTTGTACATAAACACCCCTTATCTTTTTCTAGATCTTTAGGGTGATTTAGCAAATGGTTCATTATTTTTCCTACATCCTCATTTCCAGTGTTTCTTAAACTAGCAATTGAATTATCCCCGGATGAACTGAAAGCTACTAGCTTTCAGTTCATCCGGGGATAACGAAAGAGATTGGTTAATTTGTTCAACGCGTCTTCGTTTTTGCCTGCGAAGCTTCTGTAGTAGATGAAGGTAGATTTTCAACATAATCAATATCACAAATCTTGAGCCTTTCCTGTTCAGTGTTCACAGTGTCAGGTATCATTCCTTCGGGCCAGTTTATTGTACGTTCCAACCAATCACCATTTTTTCTTATAAACTGTGCTAACGTGCGACTACTTCGTTCCCATCTTGCACTTATATTTAAACAAAAGCGCGTACAGAATTTTTAGAGCTCAACACTGTTCTCTTCGGTCACATTTATTTTATGTTGTAGGAATTGAAAGAGTTTTTTACTATAGATCTTTTAAAATCATAAATAAATCTAAATTGTTAACTAAACTCTCCATTTTAACGAAAAAGGGACGATCACAATCACGAGATGTTAGTAGTAGTACGAATAAACGAACAGTAGTTCGTACATATAATAAATATGGTCATTTTATACTTCCAGTGACAAATAAATGTTTATTCATTTTTCTACTACCCTCATTAACTAATTATCCTCATAAACATGACAGTAATGGCTAAAAGTGAAAAAAACATTGTTTTTTATAAAGTAAAAGGTTAAGCTGATTACGGTCAATAAACACACAAATAGAAATTCATAGATAAATACCCACATTTTTAAATAATATAATACACATATTAGTCAATTTAAGCTAATTAGGGACCTTTTAAATGTATTGTTGTTAGTTGTTAAGTAATTAAGTGTATTATTACGTGTTTTTACTTACTATTCCATATCAAATTTAACTTAAAAGAACTTAAGAAAATACAAAATGAAGCTTTTATTCTATGTATTTTTTCATTTTTTTCGATCCATTTATTTGGCAGAGTTGCAACTTTATGCACATGTTCATAGTATCAAATGATAGTAGACTAGACAAGGTATAAGAAAAATAAAGTTTAAAAGCGGGATCACACGCTACTTAGCAGGAATTTAATTTAATTTGATCCGCTCCATACAAAAAAATAACAAAACACATTTTTCTGCCCAAAGTATAAAGTTTAGGAAAAAACATCAGGGCAATTTATTATTGAGGTTAATGAGCTCTATCCATCCGCATAAAGAAAAAAGTAAAAAAACGAAGTTGATCCCTAAGTCACTCAAATCATAGTTTCGATCCACTGTGCGCCACTGCGAAATTCTATAGCTTATTAAGCCGAATGCTTCTTTCCTCGATAGTACAATATCTTGCGCATTTTTTTTTATTTTTGCTTATAGGTTAAAAAATGATATAAATTGCAAAAAAAAACATACAATTACAATTCGATATGATATCTTATTTTAAAAAAAGAAGTTAATAAAACTCCACCAAAAAAAAGGAAAAAGCGTCGCCAATGCCATCGCAAGAGTTGTCGAAAATCGCGACAAAATATAAATTTTACCTTTTCTAAGAGCCAATCAATTGAATTGTAATTGTATGTTTGAAAGAAACATTCGGTCTAATAAGCTATTGAATGTAAAATTCTTCAATACAATGTGTTTCGCACTAACGTTACATCGCACAAATAAGACTTAGAAGTAATGTAGTTTAGGAGTATCGTTGATTCGTCGTAAAGTGTTCGATCTAATGAAAATTGAAGTAACGGTATTCGCAGTAGCGTAGGGAATCCATTATTCGAATGCACAGCCGAGTGATATTAAGGCCCTGCGCCCACTAGTGGGACGGCACGGCAAGGGATTTTTATGAGCTCAAATAATTTTAAACCTTATTTGTACTCTTTAGAAGTCATAATTGCCGTACCGCGGGATGCTAAACAAATACAAGGTGATACAAGTGCTAAATTTATTAAAATAAAGTTTAAAATTATTTGAATTTAATAAATCCTTTGCCATGCCGTCCCGCCAGTGGGCGCTGGCTCTAATTGTCTCATTGTAGAAACTTGTATAATTTTATCCGCCGAAAATACGTTATCGACTCGTAGATAAATACAACTCTGCCGGACGTGCCGATTGTTATATTTATTTTTAAATAAATAAACGTCACACAGTTGGATTCCCTGTGACGTCGATCCAGTATTCATACAAGTCACAGCAAACATTCCAACTTGGAGCAAATATCTTAAATCAACATACAAGGCACATAAAAGTACGGAAATCAAACCTGTGTTCCTGAGCGCAAACATCGGACTTTTAAAAGGTCACTGTTTCTAAATTTCCAGCTCTAAGGTAACCATAAGCTCCTTTACAGGGTGTAAACGAATTGGTGTAATTTCTTAAAACCACATGATCTACTACTGTTGTGGAATGACCTCGCACGGAATTTAGCTTGATTAAAAAGCAAAAATAAAATATTTTTATTTCATTTTTTTGAGTGAATATTTCGATGTCACTCATAAATTATTGAAAGCACGCGGCACACACAGCTGGCGGGCAAGACTAGCGCGATATTGCTCTTTGCTGTCAGTTAACTGCGGGCTCTAAAATAACTCAGAATAAGTTTTTTTTGTTTTTATTTTCGTAGCTTTTCAAAAAACTCCTTTTGGGTTAATCTGTTGCACCAGTAGATCACGCGGTTTGAAGGAACTACACGAGTTCGTTTACACTCTGTAGATCATCTTTATATCTTAACTAGCTTTTGCTCGCGGCTTCGCTCGCGTTAATTTATAATTTTTTGATCCCAAAATATAGCCTATAGCACTCAGGGATAAAGTTGCTTCCTATTGGTGAAAGAATTTTTGAAATCGGATGTGTAGTTCCGGAGATTACCTCCTACATACAAACAAACAAACAAACAAATTCTACCTCTTTATAATATTAGTATAGATAATCCAAATTTTAGTTCCAGAGTCCCCTGACCGGTACCTCGGCCTGGCATAAGCCCCCCAAAAGACCAGCATCCGAATTGCGTATCACATTCGTAATTTGAATAACTTTCATTTTGACTATACAACAATATTCATTACGTTTTACGTAGTTGACAGATTGTCGACACAAACGTTGCTATGGACATTGTTGACCTGTCAAAATCAAAGCCTCGTAGCAATTAAGGCCTCGTTCAGGAAGAAGCGGGGCGTTGAGCGGTGCGTTGGGCGTCGTGTCGCTCGGTCTTATCAAACATATGGTAATGTATGAGAGCGTTCACGTAGAAGCGTCATCACGCACGTTTTGTTTGATATTGAGAACTACACGCAGCGTGTGCCGCGGCTGCCACCATCGCGTCATCCGCAACGTACCCCGCGTACGCATGTGTCAGTTTGTTATTGGCATCGAAGGCGAGCGAGCTTGTTGTATGTTGCAATTATCTTCTAGTAATATGTCGATGAAATCATACTCCATTGTAACGACACATCTCTGCGTTGTGAGATGTCCAAAGAAGATGCCAAAAGCGGAAGCTGCGGTGTCCACTGCAGCGGCCGCAGCGGGCACCGTCATTTCCCACGCACCGGAGCACGCGCCGCACGACGCCCCGCGTCTTCATAAACGGAACTACACAGTACCATATTTTTGTATTTGTGCGTGCAACGCTGCGGCTGGCACCGCAGGCCCCACCTGCCGCTTCTCCGTGAACGGAGAAAACGCAGACCTCTCCGCGCGACGCGACGCCAGACGCGCCGCGCAACGCCCCGCGTCGCCCTGAGCGAGGCCTAAAGCGCTATCCACACATTTCCGGGAAATCGTCCCTGCCGTGTTCCGTCAGGGATGGGGAAAAAATCGGTTACGTACAAATTGTATGAACTGGTTCACACAGCTCCGTGTCAGGCGTCAGTGTCCCGGAGCACGCTCGGTCGCACGGACGCTCTGACAGTGCTATCCGATTTTTGTTAAAGTTAATGATTTATCTGCAAGTGCAACATGAATACAGAGGGGTTGATAGAACTTGTACGGCAGAATGCTATACTTTACGATCTTCGTAATCCACATTATTTGAATTCTAAGAAGAAAAATACCCAAATACGTTTTATTTCCTGCTGATAGTGTTAGAATTAGAATTAGAATTTTATTTATTTGTAAGAATGTAGTTTTACATAGTATGGTGTTAATATTTTGTTGAGTTCAATACATTCTACCACAACATGTGGTGTACAAATATTCACATATCATGCTTATAGCTAAGTACAATAATTTTTTAAATTTTGTAATACAGTAAGTCCAATATGAATTAATAATAAATATATGATTATAATATCGTTACTAAACCAATGTCAAAATTAAGTACATGTCATCTTGGATTGTTACAATATTCCATATATTCGCCAATGTCATAAAAGCAATTATCCAATAACCAATTCGTCAGTTTTTTCTTGAACATGGGGATGGGAAGCTCTTTAAATGAGTTAGGTAACTTGTTATACACCTGAATGGCATTTACATATACATTTCTCCTAAATAATTGGAGTCTACATTGAGGTAAATTTAGTTTGTGTTTATACTTATTTCTAGCAGAAGCCTTTTTGTGGCTCACTTCTGATTGCATGCGAAAATAGTGCGGGTTTTGCTTTACTAGCATACATAGTTCTTTGATGTACATGCAGGGTAAAGGTAAAATGTGAAGTTTTTTAAATAGGGGTTTACAGCTGTCCAGGAACCAGGCGCCAGATATTGCCCTAACACACTTTTTTTGTACCCGAAATGCCATTAAAACTTCAACTGAATTGCCCCATAGTATCAGACCATATGATAACACAGACGATACGTATCCGTGATATGCGGTGACTGCTGCGGCTACGGACACTGTTGATCGAAGACGTTTTATAGCGTATACGAATTTATCTAGCTTATCGCATACGTAATTGATGTGTGATTTCCAATTGCAGTTTTGATCCACTATTATGCCCAAAAATTTTGTGTTTACTACTTGTTCTAGAATACTGTCTTCATATTTAATCTTAAGATTCTGAAAGTTTGCTTTATAAGTTTGAAATTGAATTATTTTTGTTTTATTTATATTGATTTTTAAATTGTTGTTATTAAGCCAAATTACTATGTCTTTGATTGCTTCATTAATTTCCTGTTCCAATTTAATTTTGTCATTACATTTTATTATTAGTGTCGTATCGTCAGCAAATAATATTGTTTCGTGTCGTGTTGCATTGGGAAGGTCATTAATGTATAGCAGAAATAAAAACGATCCCATTACGCTACCTTGTGGTACTCCAACTGCGTTAGTTTTATAGTTAGATTTATATTCGAATTTGTTTCCATCAATGACTTTTGATATTTGCACACATTGACGCCTGTTACTTAGGTACGATTTAATCCAGTCATTCGCTTTGCCCCTCATGCCATATTTATCCAATTTGCTTAGTAATAGCTCATGATCAACGAAGTCGAAGGCTTTACTCATGTCCAGAAAAATTGCTACCACAGGTATGTTGTCATTCATTGCCTCAGTTATTATTTTGATTAAATTAAAACAAGCTAAAGACGTGGTGCTATTTTTCCTGAATCCAAATTGCTCCCGCCTTAGCAAATTATAGTTATCCACATATTCGTATAGTCTTTTTAACATTGTCTTCTCAATAATTTTTGATAATATAGGAATTAAGGTTATAGGTCTGTAGTTCGCCATGTCAGATTCATCTCCATTCTTAAATATTGGTTTGACTATTGAGTTCTTTAAAGTGCTTGGGAATATGCCTTCTTGGAACGATAAGTTAATTAAGTAGCTTAACGGTATGCATAAGTGATTAGCACAAGCTTTTATAATTTTCGTATTTATTTCGTCAAAACCGACTGACGCCGTATTTTTTAGGTTTTTGATTACCCTGAACACTTCTATTGGATCAGTAGGATTTAGGAATATTGTATTATTCTGATTAATGTCCATTGTTCTATTTATAGCGTCAATATTATATGTGAATTCATTATTATTTGTCAATTGGATATAGTATTCATTAAACAAATCACAAATTTTTTGAGGGTCATTGATGTTGTTGGTTTTAAATACAATTTGTTTTATGTCATTACTTTTTTGTGTGTCACCAATTTTTTTATTGATAATGTCCCAAGTAGCCTTGCATTTGTTTTTCATCTTCTGTATATATCTTTTGTTGTTCTTGGTCATCTGCTTCTTCTTCATCTAGCGCTATTGCAATCATTGCCAACTCTTCTTGGTTAAACAAAGACATCGTGTTGTGTGCGTATCAGCTAACGAAACAGAACTGATACCGATTTCCCTGATATGTGTGAACACGGGTGACGGATGGCACGTCCCTGACGGGAACACTGAAACGATCTACTCGGAACACGGATAGCCCTGACCCGGAAATGTGTGGATAGCGCTTAAGAGTATTATGCGCAATTAGGATGCAGGTTTTTAAAAGTCAGGTTGTCAAAAGGCACCAACGCACTTAATAAGTTGAGAGCCACTGACTAAAAGCGAGGTACAAAGTACAATAATGGTAAACCGAACATAAATATTTCACCTGTCTTTTTTCATTACCAAGTGTGCCTTGACCCTGATCTGATAGGATCAATGGAAGCATCGCTTCAATCAAAAGAATTGCTTGCTGAACAGGAGCATTACTCGTTAAGATCACTGTTTAATTATAATTTGTACTTAAAGTAAGGGTTATTGGCCCATAATTTTTGTGCTTATGTTTTTTTGAATGATTATACATATAAGGTCTTTCTTTAATAATCCGCGACATTTTGCATAGCGTCTAAGTGAATGCTGAAGATAATATAGATATCTCTAAAAATGAAATCAGTTGTATTTTTTTTGTCAAAATTGTTTTAGAAGTAATTTATTTCGTTACTGGTTCTCTAACATCCATGCAAGAAAATAACCCCGCGCTGCACTGATAGCTAGCGCCGTGCACGCTATTACACCTAAACGAACCAGTAAATTAATCAATTGATTGATTTATTAAATTATTTTTTAACAGAAAATATATTTAAACGTTTACTAAGGTACTATGCAAAATATCGTGGATTATTAAAGTAAGACCTTACGTAATAAACATTTCGTGAGACATATTCATATTTATGATTAGTTACGGTTAACTCTCGTGCATTTTTCGGGATTGCCCGACTAGTTTCAGACCCAAACAGTTCGAATCGCAACCTCGCCACGTGTTCAGCTCATAATTGAGGGTTTCGTTTGGGTCCGAAACTATCCGGGCTATCCCGAAAAATGCACGTGAGGAAACCGTAACTAATCATAAAGATTAAAATTATATAAACTCAATTTAATTTTAACTTAATTCAATCAATTAATTATCGTCGAGTATCTCAAGCTAAGATGAGAACTTCATGTGGAAACAATAATGCCTTATTAATTGCCTTTGATTATCAATAATTATTCACATCGGTAAGGACTAACAATTGCATAGTCGTTAACAATGAACTTAATTGACAATAGTTAATCATGGAGCATTGTTGCCAAATGCAAGTCGGGATTGGTTTATGATATTTCAGGCTTTATACAGGGTTACAGGGAAAGTCGTACTGAATATTAAAGGATGTTATTATTCAGGTCATTTCTGATGGATTTCATTCTGTAATATGGTGTCCGAAACTTAACCGTTCTGGAGATATTGAATTTTAAAGATATTTTTTAAAAATCCTTTATTTTTTGGCTTTTTTGGGATTATAGCTCCTAGGGTCCGTTTTTTTTTGTATCTTGTTAGAGATGTCAATTAATAAAAATGATTAACAAACTGAACCTACTACTAACAGCTTAAAAAGACTGCTCGACTACGGTTACAATTAAAGAATTTTCACGAATTTTCATTAAAGAATAGGGCAGGCGAGTCGTCTAAGGCGATGAACCTGACATTATAATTGTGCCCGAAAAATGGCAATAGGCTCGCCACCCATTACATGGGACTAAATACAAGAGGAGAAACTTGGGTGTACAGACTCTTGTAATAGGAACACATGCTTACCCCTTCGAAGATTAAAGGCATGAGTGTTTATACGTAAATTGAGATCTCGAATGAACATTAAGAGCAGGTACGCACTGCATCCGATCCGGATCCGTGAAAATACGGATATAAAAAACTCAGACCGAATTCGGATATTGCTTTTCGCACTGCATCCGATCCGAATTCGTGAAAATACGGATCTAGAGTCTAAAAATCTCGGACCGAATTCGGATATTGCTTACGCACTAATCCGATCTCTGATCCAAATCCAAGCAATTCAGGGGCCATCTTTGGCATATGTCCGATTTGAATCCGAGGTAATGCAAAAGCGTTTATACAAACAGTACTACGGCTACTTCGGTCTGTCAATATTTCTTCCGAATTGGAGACTCACGGTTGACGGAGATAAATCGGATGACGGAAGTCGGATCTAGTGTGTAAACTAGGTACCATACAAATAGTTCTATGACTACTTCGGAACGTATTTTCACGGATTCGGATCGGATGCAGTGCGTAACCGCTCGTAACAGACTGCACTGTGTAAAATGTATCGAATTCGTTCGCCTATTGTAAATAGATGGCGTTGTAGTTTTGAATCGCGATATAGTTTCGTTACATCTACATTGTTTAGTTACTGCGGCATAATATTGGGTTTACAATTTTCACACCAACGGAGTGTCGGGCATAGCTAGCACTTAGGGAGTCGCTAATGGGTCCAACGGACCCAGTCCTTCATATTTTGCTTAATTACTATTAAAATTCGACGAATGTGACGTTGTCGCTCTTAGTACATTTTAACGATTGTGTATCACAGCAAATGACAACGTCGGTAGTCAATTAGCGCGCTGCAGGTGAGTGCTACAGTCGTAAAAGGTGTGTATGGGTCCGCAAGACCCGGTAGCGACTAAATACGTAAGTGATTTTTACATCTTTTTTTACGTATTTTCTTTATTTGATTTCATACAAAAGGGCAACTAATAGGGTTTTAATGGCCTGAAGAGATAAATGAATATCTGGGTACGTATTTGAATATCGAAGATTAAAATACCTACTGTTAAAATATCGATGTTCATAACATCGAAAATGGAAATATCGAACGACCATAAAACCGAAAATTAAAATAACGAAAGTTTATAGTATCGAATGGTTAAATATCCTACGTCCAATATATGTAAAATCTAAATATCTAAAAAATTAACATCGAAAGATCCAAATATCGAAATACAGATTATCGAATGTCCTAAATATCGAAGTACAAACTATCGAACGTCCTAAATATCGATGGGTACATATAATATTTGAACATCGAAAATTAATATACCTACGTGTAAAAATGGGTTAATTTTCAACATTTAATACATTCATTAATTCACCCTAAAAATACGTACCTACAAGTTAAAATTTCGAAAAAATTTTGATATAAGTAGTATGAGTGGAAAAAGGTTGCTTCTGCAACGTCTCCGGCGCTACGGGAAGTGCAACCCCTTCGCCCTTGCGTAACAAAGAATAGGCACCCATGTTCACCTCCGCAGCTTCGGCTTGCTGGTCGCCTCCGGCGACCAGCCTCAGCCGCTACGGCTCCCACGGGTGCCTATGCTTTGTTACAGCGGGCGGGGGTTGCCCTCCCTTCGCGCCTCCGGATTTTTATATACACTCTAGGGGTAACAGCCAAAAGACTACGTAAATTCGGGGTGCCCCAATTCGGTTTTGGAACAATTTCGACCTATTTTATCCATGAAAATCAGTGTCTAGTGTACAAGCATAGGTCAATCGTGAAGGTATTATTTAGGTCTTTAAATTAAAATATTTTCTTGAAAGTCAATATGTTGTGCTACTAAAGTTAGTGACAGAAACGTATCGCTGCAAAACCGACTCCACGTAGTCTTGTCTGCCCTACCCCTAGAGTGTAATTTAGAATCGCGTAGGCGCGGAGGGGCGAGGCAGCCCGCGAGCTGAGGAGCAGGTGGTTTTAACACCCGCCGCCGCAGCTGAGGTTGGCCGGCTAAGCCGGCCAACAAGCCGAAGCTGCGGTGGTGAGCGTTCAGACCATCTGCGACGTTAAGCTCGCGTGGGACTGCCGGAGCCCTGCAGCGCCGGAGCCGTGACAGAAACCATGCTTGCTTGCATGCGTAGATATTATGAATTTAGATGTATGAAATGTTGATATTTTGAACTTAGGCATAATGTCATTCGATATTTTGAATCATTCGAAATTTTAATCACTCGGCATTTCAATCTTCGACGTTTTAAGCTTAGGTATAACAATTTTCGACATTTTGATACAATCGATATTTAAATTTTCGATGTTTTGAACATTGGTATTTTAAGCGTAGGTATTTTAATCTTCGATATTCAAATACGTACCCGAATATCTTAATGAAGAAATAGAAATCGAAGATTGCTCTGAATCTGAAATTGAACTGCCTGAAAAATGTTGGCAAGTGTGATTTTACCTTATATTTTTTGCATTTTTTTTATGTTTCTGTCTTGATTGATCTCTCTTTGTTATTCCGTATAATAAGTAAGTACATTATAGTTGTGTTAGTAAATACAAAAGATTTTGTTTAAAATAAGTAATTATAGAAATTACAACGATTACCCTCAATCTTGTCACAAATGGACAGTACTCTTGAGAAATGTCTTGTGTCTCAAAAATTTTAACAGCATGAAATATCGAAAATAAAAATATATTTTTTAAATAAGACTTAATTATTATTTATAGTGGGATATTTTTTTGAAAAATAATTAGTACTTTTAAGTTTCCGGCTATAAAGTACGCCATTTTTTATATGGCCTGTCAATACCATAGAAGCAATACGTACTCAAAGAGTACTTATTACTTCTATGTATGTACTACGTAGTCAATGCTAGGGATCATTGACCATTTTTTCTATTGCGTTTAATGTGCCTACCTACCCACCTATAATAAAATGATATCGATTCTGTATTAAATAAAATAAAATAAATTATTGCGTATCAAGTTAAATAACTGTTTAAGTTAAATCGATCAAAAATCAAATGTATTAGAATCAGCACAGTTACAACCTTTTTTCAATTTTTCATTGTCATAGACAATGAAAAATTGAAAAAAGGTGACAATTGAATTCACAATTTGTCAATTCATGTCAATTCAACTGTCAACCAGTATATTTTTTTTGCTGGTTTTGATACGTTGTGCGTCGAGTTTGGACCTTACTGCTGCTAACCCCACGGACTAGAAAAAAAAGAAGGACTCCGCGCCACGCATATCAAAAGTGAAGCACCGTACCGATCTATGTGTGCGTGATTTGAGGGATACCAGATAAATGAAAATTTCCCCATTTTTTTTTGATATTTTGAAAGTTTCATTTCTTTAAATGAAGCCATATAAGAAGTCCGCTTACATTATTTAATTGAAATTACAAACATATACTTATTTAAAACTTAAAATTAAGTATTTATTTTGTATGAGTGACAACAAAAACGTTTTCGACGGAATTCAATGTTCTTCATCTCTGCAGGCTCTTATTATTTTAATCCAATCATTATTCCATGGTTGATTTGCTGTAGGAAATCTATAAAAATAATCATATTCAATACTTGCAAAAAAACTCACAAAGAACACAATAAAATGGATTACCCAATCTCTCGGGAAAATTACCCATTTATTTTCCGACAGCACTTCTATGTCTTTTGAGGTTTTGTGTTCCAATAGTAATGATTTTAAAATGTCAAAAATACAATAAATCAACAGGTTAAATAAGTGTCTTACTTGTGAATGTTATTCCTTGACACTTTTTCTGGGATGTAGAATTATTTTTAAATCATTTCACAACACAAGAAGGCATTATTTTATTTTATTACTTGACGTAAACAGTACCTACAATGACGGCGCGGTGCCGCGTAATGGCGGCCAGTCGGCACCGTATGATGTAAATGTGTGCGTGAGGCATGTTTGTACAAACGGTCCGGCATACTTAAGGTGCTTCACTTTCGATACACGTGGCGCGGAGTCCTTCTTTTTTTTCTAGTCCGTGGCTAACCCATTGAAAATATTACTAAAGACAGGAGTTTTTGTGTTGTGATATAATATTGATCATGGCGAGTGTGACTGTGGAGCGATGTCTCAACTGCTCTTTGAGATTAACGCCACATAAGCGTAGACTCATGTTGTCCGATTTCCGAATATATTTCATGAACATTTTACGAGTTTGGATCTTACCAATGCCGGTAAGATTAAAGTTGTCTTTTTATCGTAGTATGATCTTTTTACTTGGGAACTGTGCTTTTATGTTTCTGTACCATGTAAAAAATCTTAGTGGACAAAAGTACAGTCCATGTTTGTGTGTTAGTTCTTCACCTCACCAGTTGGGTTACCGGATTTTAATATAACTTAGGTAGGTACCTACTATTGTGTCCGTAATAACCAACTTAATAATAAATGGTTTATTTCAATCAGTAAAGTGTATTCTGAGAAATAACTACCTCCAAATATTAATTGTATGTAGTTTCGTTTATGATTACGAGTTACACAGAATTATAATTACTTTTTTTCAGCTCTCAACTGAAGGCATATTGTGTCATGAGTGTTTTACACTGCTGCAAAATGCACTCACATCCGAAATACAGTTGACACCTGCAGTAGGTCACCAGGCTATCTGCTAAAGCTGTGGGATTTCCATACTGAGATCAAGAACTCATCGAGTGCCATTAGACTGCCCACAAAGAAATAGCTTTTTTCAATTCATTTGTGGTCAAACATAACCTCAAAATAGTAATTTCATTTTTCTAAATATCTCGGAAATGCCGTTGTAGTTTCTGTTGAATTTTTTAAGGAAGTATTTAGACATGTCATCGAGTATTTTAAAGATGATTTGATGAAGACACAAAAATGTTGAATTGAGTACTATTGTCCATAGTGCCGTGGGCAATCTCCTTTAGTATTATTTTTGTTATAGCTTTTGTTTAAGTAAAAACAATAAATATTAGTATTTGATTGAATAATATCTTTCATTATACATATAGAATCTTTAGAAGAAAGTAAATATTTAGGTTTAATATGCGGTTTTGGAAAAAACTTACGATATTATACTGGGTCCAGCGGACCCGCTAGCGAGTACTTGTGCTACAAGTTAGGACGCGACTCCCTAAGTGCTAGTAATATTATAAACTTAAAAGTTTCTGAAGATGTTTTGATATTTGTTACGCAATCACGCAAAAACGGCCAAACGGATTTGGATGAAATTTGGCACACAGATAGACCATACGAGTATCCTGGAAACATAGAATATACAATAGAATTTACATACAAATGAACACATAGAACTTTTACATGGTACCTACACTAAGTAGTACTTCTGGAAGTATTTTCTGCTGGACCTATTTTATAAAACCTAGAAGTACCCCATTTCTGGTCAAAAGGTCCCACAGTGTTCTAACAATGGTTTTAAAAATGCACAACACCGTTAAAAATAGCGCAGCAATGCAGTCGGTTTTTAACCGACTTCAAAAAGAAGGAGGTTGAATTTTTGAATTTTTGAAAATTTTTGATTGAAGCTCCTTGTTAATGGTCCCCTAATGGTACGGATATGGTCGCACATGAATAGGTGGATAAGTAGGCAGACCATGTTTTGGTATGGAAAAGATTGTACGGATTGCGTTGTTGTTGTGATAAGCATAGAGAAGACGTCGCGTTTGGTACTGATACTATGTCGGTATTAAGGTGTTCCCTATTATTATTTTGACGTGTCATTTACGACCCTTCTTAGCCCTTTTTGGGCTGGACGAGATTGTTAGAACCTTGCATACGAAATAGTAAGAATTGAACCGAAAATATTTGATAAACAATTCGAGAGCAGGGCCTGAACTGAAACTGAAACACAGAACTGCCGGAGCTCTATACCAAGCAATGATTTCGAGATAAATTAAATTATAAAGCACTGCATGGTGTAGTTTACCTCGTTTCTGGTTACCACAATGGTTTCTGAATACGCGTCTTGGTGCGTTCTGGACTCATCATAATCGCCAGTTGAGGCTGCTATGAGACAGACTGCATGTGTGAATAATGTACGATTTCCACCAACCGGGCCAGGGGCGCAGCGCCGCACGTCAGCGGATGCGCGAGCATGCGTCAGTAGCCGACCGCGTCCGCCTGACGGCTACAATTTGCTGGAAACCGAGCGCATGCGCGCGCGTGCTCGCGTATCCGCTAGCATGCTCTCAGCGACTTGAATGATTCAACTTGCCGGCCGGCGATAACACACGAGCCCGCGCGGCGGTGGCCGAGCGGAGCCGACCGGACGCGACGACTGCCGAGGGTCACCGTCCACGTACGCGAGGAGCCGACCGGGCTGCCGCGGCGTCCGAAAGCAGCCGACCGGCTCTAACAGAGTTTCAAGCAGTGTAAATTCCATGCAAACATGAAACTTAACTATTGTATGGAAGCCTAAATTAGCAGAGCAGCAGACCGGCTCTAACAGAGTTCCAAGCAGTGTAAATACCATGCAAACATGAAACTTAACTATTGTATGGAAGCCTAAATTTCCTTTAGCAGACTGTGAATGTGCACCGGCGCGTCCCGGCGCGGCCCGGTTGGTGGAAATCGTACATAACAGTCTCCACTCTGTACGTGTTTATTTTTGTGTTGTCTTTGATTACGTCATCAACATCATTATACTGGGCTCCTGAACTTAGCGAGCGGCGACGACTGCGTGCGGTCATCTGCCCCCTGATTCAGATCGATTCGAATAGTGAGTTGTCGAACAATTTGGGAAGCTATGTATCTCTTTTTCTTTCGTTACGAGAACCGTAAACGGAACGAGATAAAACCGAATCGATCGACAACTGATTATCGAAAAGGATCTAAATCGGGGGCGAACTGCAGATAAATGCGTGCAGTTGGGTATTTCGATTGAGTGCTTGCAGTCCGTCTGATAGTAGCAAGTTGAAATTTCACTATGGCTACAAAAAAATATAATTAATCAGCAATGCACGACCAGCGAAGAAAATCGAAAATTAGCATTTTTGCGTCGTTAAAAAATAACCACATCTACCTAACCACGTCAGCTGATTTTTCTGCCTGACTAATTATTTATTCTGCGAATCTTTTAATTGTGTACTTCTCTTTAATCAGAGCTCACTCAACCATGTGCACAGTTATACATGGCGTATGGCATTCATTGGTTGGAGTTAAAAATATGCGTTAGGTAGTGGATCTATTCTATGTTAGTTGTACTTGGGGCCTAATTCTCCTAAAATTAATCTTGATAAATCACAACCGAACCAAGGCCGAACCGTACATTCAGACAGTTCTCAATTTCAAAAGCTGTCGAATTTTTGACACAAAAAACAAAATCAATCATTTTGAAAGTTTTCGAAAACAAAAAGTGACTGACGGTTGTGGTTCGATTGTGTTTGGCAACAATTTATTTTAGGAGAATTGGGCCCCTGGTAGTGCCACCTGACATCATGCTCAGCTGATGACCCGTTTGGTATTTGTCCTATTTATATGTTTTTTGTTTCGCCTATTGATTTGTACCAATACCTAAATGCTTTTCTATTTATTTACTAGCTTTTTCCCGCAACTTCGCTTGCGTGAAATTTTGAACCCGTTAAGTGACGATTTTCCAAACAAACTTTCATCCCCTATTTAACTCCCTTAGGGGTTGAATTTCGAAAAATCTGTCCATATTCCTTGTGTACATTATAAAGGCAACCTCTGTGTAAAATTTCAGCTTTCTAGGTCCAAGGGTTTGGGTTCAGCGTTGATGAGTCAGTCAGTCAGGATTTTTCTTTTTATTTAAATAGATTTGTACGCTGATGGTATTATTTATATGCGAAGAAATGAGTCAATCGCCATAAGTAGTATTATCCGATTCTAAAATCCTTACACATTGGCCAGCCTGGATATCAAATCCTGCACCTTATGATTCTAAACCTCGTTACTCACCGTGGACCCAAGGAGGTTTAATAACCTTCTTCAAAAACATCCTAATGAACGAAGTATTTTACAAAACAAATACGAAACATCCCGAAAAAACTCGATCTGTAGAGATTGCGCAATATATTTTAACTCATCTCATCGCGACGTTAAGTGACATTGTTTATTTACCGGCGAAACAGGTTGATCATCATTTCAGTTAATTTAACCAGTGTTTCCAAAATATTTCTTATGATTAAACGCATGATAAATATTGTTGATCTCGAAATTAAATTCAAGAAGGTAGTACATCTAATTTAGTCTTCGCCATAATTGCATTTAGGTTTTCATAATATTTTTGTATTTGATAGCAATATCTATATATTTTATTATTGTATCATTTTGTATATGTATTTTCATGTAATTTATATTTATCTTATGAGTTTGTAGTCTATTCAGTACAAAATTGTCAACTCATGTTTTCTCTGAACTTGTCATTCCGCCTTATGTACCGCCATAGTGCATAGAAGTATAAATAAATTACTTTATTAACACAGAATCCACCTGTTGGACATATCCCACTCCAAATTTCGCCACAACACTCAATACTTTGCAAAAAAGCGTATAATAAATATACAAGGCCAAAATGTTAAAAATGCTTCGCTCTGATTAAAAATATTCTAACTAGCAGTACTTGCGTTAGTTACAAATTAAAATTACTGAATTATAATGAGAATTTATTACCTCAGATGTATTTAAAAAGCGGCAACTCTTTTACTAATGTGATAGTTAATTGCATATTGTTTATGAGCGGAGTTTTAATTTAACGTCCTATACCGTTGTGGCTCTTCATTAAAAACAGAAAAGTTAAATGGACTGAGCTCCATAGAACTATTTTATCTGAATAAAACTAGGTCAAATGTACGGTAAAAATTCTGTACAGGACAAAATTATTATATTCATTCATGTTTTTAATAGTACAAAATTCAATACAATGACTCAACATTTTATGATACAATGCAAAAACAATGCAATACTTACATTTATTCGCCACAAGATATTAAAATTACGAGGACATTAATTGAATAATAGGTCTAATAATAAGTCCGTCATATCTGGCTTTGTAAAAAACATGCGATTTATTTATAATTTATAAATTATTATGACTAGGTAAATTGCCATGTGGTACGTGAGTACCGTGTGGTGTTGGACGTTAAGAATAGAACTACTCCATCTCTTTCCATGGGTGTCGCAGAAGGCGACTAAGGGATTCACTAGATGATGGGCAGCAGCATTCTCTAAGTACTTTAACAACCATACTGCGATCGCCAACTCGCCTGCCAAGCGTGGCGATTATGGCAAACCCACCCAACATGGATAGCACAAAGAAGAAACGGCCCCTAGTCCCCGGCGGTTCTGCTAGCCCTGGTCAAGGTAGCAGCCTAGGTAACGGCGGGGCATGGGGTGCTAAGAATCTCCGGCAGAGATCCGGCTACCACAAACAACGACGACTGGACCTCGCAACGTGCAACACGCGTACACTGCGGATCGACGAGAAGATTACCGAACTCGATGAAGAATTGAGCAGGTTACGATGAGATATTATAAGGTTATCTGAAGTCCGAAGAGAGGGGGAGGACTCGATAATCCTCAAATTCGGTAACTTGCTCTATTTCCGGGAATGCGATAGACAGTCCTAGGGTGGTGTTGGTTTTATCGTCCACAAGTCCCTTGTGAACAACGTGGTGAAGATCGAAAGTGTGTCGACCAGAGTGGCGTACCTTTTACTCAGAATATCCAAAAGGTATTCGTTGAAGGTCGGACAGGTATACGCCCCGACCTTGGCACACTCCGGCGATGAGGTGGAGACCATGTATGAGGATGTCTCCAGAGCCATTCATGGCTCTAAATCTCACTTCACTGTTGTCATGGGAGACTTTAACGCTAAACTGGGCCAGCGAGACAATGATGAACTGCGAGTGGGGCAATTTGGACTTGGAAGTCGCAATCACCGGGGCCATGAACTGGGCATCTTTATGATGAACTCCTTCTTCAGAAAGCGTGAGCACAGGAAGTGGAACTGGCTGAGCCCCGATGGTGCAACTAAACATGAGATTGACTTCATTATGTCGACCAGACCACTTAAAGTATCACTGATGACTGTTTTAAAGCAAAAGTAAAAATTTCAAAATTCGATAAAAAAAACATGTAAGATGATGTTTGTTTTAGTTTTTTCAAAAATTATTTATCCCTTCTTTAGTTAAGAATTCAGAAAATAGAGTTTCTAATCCGCATTCCCAAATATATGACATAAAATGTAAACACAGCTGATCATAGCTGAGGATTTGCTTATGATTTTAGCATATTTTTATAAAATCTTTGAACAGTTATTTCTCTTAAACTATGTTTGCCATGCATAAAAATGAATGTAGGCACGGCGACACAGCTGACGGGCACGACTAGCGCGATATCGTTCCACGCAGTCAGTTAACTTGGGACGCTAAAATTACTCTGATACAGAATACCATGGTTCATTTTTTGAAAAAAAGTTTTTTTTCTTCTGACAAACCTATGCAGGGTCAATAAGTGTCACCAGTAGATCACGCGGTTTGAAGGAATTACACGAATTCGTGTACACCCTGTATATTTGGCAGATGACGGACACTGCTGCCCATTATCTCATCAAATTATTCTTTAATCCCTTATTCCTCATCTTTTGACCTATATTCATGACAAAATCTCCAATATTGCCACCACAATAGCGCCACCTGTCAGCTCCAATATGAACTATCGACGCAATCTAGATGCATTGTGTGCCAAGCATTCACAGTAATGACACTCGACCATAAGAGCACGGATTATTGGCTTATATAGCCAATATCTACGTTAGATGCAAGCGGGTAAAATCGAACGTTGTCGATGTCCAATGTCCAGCATTAGACATAAATACGTGGCTGATATGATATTGGCAGTATCAGCTATAAGCTGATACTGCCAATATCATATAAGCATATATTATAAAAAACGATAGATAAGGAGTTACTTAATAAAAACCCATTTTTGGGGTCTTTAATGGGATGGCGAAGCGCGCCGAGGTGACTCAGGGTCGAAAACTTAAAGTTTTCATAAGAACACCTAAACATACCACATATCCAAAATTCAGGACTGACGGACTTTTTGCAAATGAAACCCATTTTTTGGGACCTGGCGACTGGGTTATAGGATTTAAATATATTTTTCTTCAATAAAAGAATTTCGTAGACTTTTATTATATTAAGCTAATATAGTGCGAATAATCTAGTAACATTCAAATAAAAAATACCTTAACTTTTTTTTTTTTTAATTATATAACATGATAAGATACCCGACTTATACAGTAGGTATCGAAGAGGACGCACGTAGTAGGTATCCGATCTTATAATACTTATCTTTTACATACCAACTTAGTTGCCCTAGGTCTTATTGTTATTTAGGCGGTAAATGAATTTAACTAAATAGCTTTTTATACGTTTCCCTCCAAGGTACGAACCCTCGGTGTGAGAATCCGACTCGTACTTGGCTGGTTTCTATTTTATTTATTAATATATACATGCACAATATTACGCCCTCCACCGAAGCGTTGTGCAGTTTTTGGTTTTTCTTAGATACAATTATGTAAGAAAAACTACAAACAAAAAAAAATTACAAGTACATCTTATACTAGTATTTAAAAATAAAACATTATGTCAGTTGTAAAATTTTTATTTGAATATATTTTATTAATGATACATAGTAACCCAGTAATTTTTCCGGGTAATTTGAAATTCCCCCTACACACATGATAAATATGTATGTATATTGGTCGAGGGTTCCCTACGCCACTGCGAAATTCTATAGCTTATTAAGCCGAATGCTTCTTTCCTCGATAGTACAATATCTTGCGCATTTTTTTTTATTTTTGCTTATAGGTTAAAAAATGATATAAATTGCAAAAAAAAACATACAATTACAATTCGATATGATATCTTATTTTAAAAAAAGAAGTTAATAAAACTCCACCAAAAAAAAGGAAAAAGCGTCGCCAATGCCATCGCAAGAGTTGTCGAAAATCGCGACAAAATATAAATTTTACCTTTTCTAAGAGCCAATCAATTGAATTGTAATTGTATGTTTGAAAGAAACATTCGGTCTAATAAGCTATTGAATGTAAAATTCTTCAATACAATGTGTTTCGCACTAACGTTACATCGCACAAATAAGACTTAGAAGTAATGTAGTTTAGGAGTATCGTTGATTCGTCGTAAAGTGTTCGATCTAATGAAAATTGAAGTAACGGTATTCGCAGTAGCGTAGGGAATCCATTATTCGAATGCACAGCCGAGTGATATTAAGGCCCTGCGCCCACTAGTGGGACGGCACGGCAAGGGATTTTTATGAGCTCAAATAATTTTAAACCTTATTTGTACTCTTTAGAAGTCATAATTGCCGTACCGCGGGATGCTAAACAAATACAAGGTGATACAAGTGCTAAATTTATTAAAATAAAGTTTAAAATTATTTGAATTTAATAAATCCTTTGCCATGCCGTCCCGCCAGTGGGCGCTGGCTCTAATTGTCTCATTGTAGAAACTTGTATAATTTTATCCGCCGAAAATACGTTATCGACTCGTAGATAAATACAACTCTGCCGGACGTGCCGATTGTTATATTTATTTTTAAATAAATAAACGTCACACAGTTGGATTCCCTGTGACGTCGATCCAGTATTCATACAAGTCACAGCAAACATTCCAACTTGGAGCAAATATCTTAAATCAACATACAAGGCACATAAAAGTACGGAAATCAAACCTGTGTTCCTGAGCGCAAACATCGGACTTTTAAAAGGTCACTGTTTCTAAATTTCCAGCTCTAAGGTAACCATAAGCTCCTTTACAGGGTGTAAACGAATTGGTGTAATTTCTTAAAACCACATGATCTACTACTGTTGTGGAATGACCTCGCACGGAATTTAGCTTGATTAAAAAGCAAAAATAAAATATTTTTATTTCATTTTTTTGAGTGAATATTTCGATGTCACTCATAAATTATTGAAAGCACGCGGCACACACAGCTGGCGGGCAAGACTAGCGCGATATTGCTCTTTGCTGTCAGTTAACTGCGGGCTCTAAAATAACTCAGAATAAGTTTTTTTTGTTTTTATTTTCGTAGCTTTTCAAAAAACTCCTTTTGGGTTAATCTGTTGCACCAGTAGATCACGCGGTTTGAAGGAACTACACGAGTTCGTTTACACTCTGTAGATCATCTTTATATCTTAACTAGCTTTTGCTCGCGGCTTCGCTCGCGTTAATTTATAATTTTTTGATCCCAAAATATAGCCTATAGCACTCAGGGATAAAGTTGCTTCCTATTGGTGAAAGAATTTTTGAAATCGGATGTGTAGTTCCGGAGATTACCTCCTACATACAAACAAACAAACAAACAAATTCTACCTCTTTATAATATTAGTATAGATAATCCAAATTTTAGTTCCAGAGTCCCCTGACCGGTACCTCGGCCTGGCATAAGCCCCCCAAAAGACCAGCATCCGAATTGCGTATCACATTCGTAATTTGAATAACTTTCATTTTGACTATACAACAATATTCATTACGTTTTACGTAGTTGACAGATTGTCGACACAAACGTTGCTATGGACATTGTTGACCTGTCAAAATCAAAGCCTCGTAGCAATTAAGGCCTCGTTCAGGAAGAAGCGGGGCGTTGAGCGGTGCGTCGGGCGTCGTGTCGCTCGGTCTTATCAAACATATGGTAATGTATGAGAGCGTTCACGTAGAAGCGTCATCACGCACGTTTTGTTTGATATTGAGAACTACACGCAGCGTGTGCCGCGGCTGCCACCATCGCGTCATCCGCAACGTACCCCGCGTACGCATGTGTCAGTTTGTTATTGGCATCGAAGGCGAGCGAGCTTGTTGTATGTTGCAATTATCTTCTAGTAATATGTCGATGAAATCATACTCCATTGTAACGACACATCTCTGCGTTGTGAGATGTCCAAAGAAGATGCCAAAAGCGGAAGCTGCGGTGTCCACTGCAGCGGCCGCAGCGGGCACCGTCATTTCCCACGCACCGGAGCACGCGCCGCACGACGCCCCGCGTCTTCATAAACGGAACTACACAGTACCATATTTTTGTATTTGTGCGTGCAACGCTGCGGCTGGCACCGCAGGCCCCACCTGCCGCTTCTCCGTGAACGGAGAAAACGCAGACCTCTCCGCGCGACGCGACGCCAGACGCGCCGCGCAACGCCCCGCGTCGCCCTGAGCGAGGCCTAAAGCGCTATCCACACATTTCCGGGAAATCGTCCCTGCCGTGTTCCGTCAGGGATGGGGAAAAAATCGGTTACGTACAAATTGTATGAACTGGTTCACACAGCTCCGTGTCAGGCGTCAGTGTCCCGGAGCACGCTCGGTCGCACGGACGCTCTGACAGTGCTATCCGATTTTTGTTAAAGTTAATGATTTATCTGCAAGTGCAACATGAATACAGAGGGGTTGATAGAACTTGTACGGCAGAATGCTATACTTTACGATCTTCGTAATCCACATTATTTGAATTCTAAGAAGAAAAATACCCAAATACGTTTTATTTCCTGCTGATAGTGTTAGAATTAGAATTAGAATTAGAATTTTATTTATTTGTAAGAATGTAGTTTTACATAGTATGGTGTTAATATTTTGTTGAGTTCAATACATTCTACCACAACATGTGGTGTACAAATATTCACATATCATGCTTATAGCTAAGTACAATAATTTTTTAAATTTTGTAATACAGTAAGTCCAATATGAATTAATAATAAATATATGATTATAATATCGTTACTAAACCAATGTCAAAATTAAGTACATGTCATCTTGGATTGTTACAATATTCCATATATTCGCCAATGTCATAAAAGCAATTATCCAATAACCAATTCGTCAGTTTTTTCTTGAACATGGGGATGGGAAGCTCTTTAAATGAGTTAGGTAACTTGTTATACACCTGAATGGCATTTACATATACATTTCTCCTAAATAATTGGAGTCTACATTGAGGTAAATTTAGTTTGTGTTTATACTTATTTCTAGCAGAAGCCTTTTTGTGGCTCACTTCTGATTGCATGCGAAAATAGTGCGGGTTTTGCTTTACTAGCATACATAGTTCTTTGATGTACATGCAGGGTAAAGGTAAAATGTGAAGTTTTTTAAATAGGGGTTTACAGCTGTCCAGGAACCAGGCGCCAGATATTGCCCTAACACACTTTTTTTGTACCCGAAATGCCATTAAAACTTCAACTGAATTGCCCCATAGTATCAGACCATATGATAACACAGACGATACGTATCCGTGATATGCGGTGACTGCTGCGGCTACGGACACTGTTGATCGAAGACGTTTTATAGCGTATACGAATTTATCTAGCTTATCGCATACGTAATTGATGTGTGATTTCCAATTGCAGTTTTGATCCACTATTATGCCCAAAAATTTTGTGTTTACTACTTGTTCTAGAATACTGTCTTCATATTTAATCTTAAGATTCTGAAAGTTTGCTTTATAAGTTTGAAATTGAATTATTTTTGTTTTATTTATATTGATTTTTAAATTGTTGTTATTAAGCCAAATTACTATGTCTTTGATTGCTTCATTAATTTCCTGTTCCAATTTAATTTTGTCATTACATTTTATTATTAGTGTCGTATCGTCAGCAAATAATATTGTTTCGTGTCGTGTTGCATTGGGAAGGTCATTAATGTATAGCAGAAATAAAAACGATCCCATTACGCTACCTTGTGGTACTCCAACTGCGTTAGTTTTATAGTTAGATTTATATTCGAATTTGTTTCCATCAATGACTTTTGATATTTGCACACATTGACGCCTGTTACTTAGGTACGATTTAATCCAGTCATTCGCTTTGCCCCTCATGCCATATTTATCCAATTTGCTTAGTAATAGCTCATGATCAACGAAGTCGAAGGCTTTACTCATGTCCAGAAAAATTGCTACCACAGGTATGTTGTCATTCATTGCCTCAGTTATTATTTTGATTAAATTAAAACAAGCTAAAGACGTGGTGCTATTTTTCCTGAATCCAAATTGCTCCCGCCTTAGCAAATTATAGTTATCCACATATTCGTATAGTCTTTTTAACATTGTCTTCTCAATAATTTTTGATAATATAGGAATTAAGGTTATAGGTCTGTAGTTCGCCATGTCAGATTCATCTCCATTCTTAAATATTGGTTTGACTATTGAGTTCTTTAAAGTGCTTGGGAATATGCCTTCTTGGAACGATAAGTTAATTAAGTAGCTTAACGGTATGCATAAGTGATTAGCACAAGCTTTTATAATTTTCGTATTTATTTCGTCAAAACCGACTGACGCCGTATTTTTTAGGTTTTTGATTACCCTGAACACTTCTATTGGATCAGTAGGATTTAGGAATATTGTATTATTCTGATTAATGTCCATTGTTCTATTTATAGCGTCAATATTATATGTGAATTCATTATTATTTGTCAATTGGATATAGTATTCATTAAACAAATCACAAATTTTTTGAGGGTCATTGATGTTGTTGGTTTTAAATACAATTTGTTTTATGTCATTACTTTTTTGTGTGTCACCAATTTTTTTATTGATAATGTCCCAAGTAGCCTTGCATTTGTTTTTCATCTTCTGTATATATCTTTTGTTGTTCTTGGTCATCTGCTTCTTCTTCATCTAGCGCTATTGCAATCATTGCCAACTCTTCTTGGTTAAACAAAGACATCGTGTTGTGTGCGTATCAGCTAACGAAACAGAACTGATACCGATTTCCCTGATATGTGTGAACACGGGTGACGGATGGCACGTCCCTGACGGGAACACTGAAACGATCTACTCGGAACACGGATAGCCCTGACCCGGAAATGTGTGGATAGCGCTTAAGAGTATTATGCGCAATTAGGATGCAGGTTTTTAAAAGTCAGGTTGTCAAAAGGCACCAACGCACTTAATAAGTTGAGAGCCACTGACTAAAAGCGAGGTACAAAGTACAATAATGGTAAACCGAACATAAATATTTCACCTGTCTTTTTTCATTACCAAGTGTGCCTTGACCCTGATCTGATAGGATCAATGGAAGCATCGCTTCAATCAAAAGAATTGCTTGCTGAACAGGAGCATTACTCGTTAAGATCACTGTTTAATTATAATTTGTACTTAAAGTAAGGGTTATTGGCCCATAATTTTTGTGCTTATGTTTTTTTGAATGATTATACATATAAGGTCTTTCTTTAATAATCCGCGACATTTTGCATAGCGTCTAAGTGAATGCTGAAGATAATATAGATATCTCTAAAAATGAAATCAGTTGTATTTTTTTTGTCAAAATTGTTTTAGAAGTAATTTATTTCGTTACTGGTTCTCTAACATCCATGCAAGAAAATAACCCCGCGCTGCACTGATAGCTAGCGCCGTGCACGCTATTACACCTAAACGAACCAGTAAATTAATCAATTGATTGATTTATTAAATTATTTTTTAACAGAAAATATATTTAAACGTTTACTAAGGTACTATGCAAAATATCGTGGATTATTAAAGTAAGACCTTACGTAATAAACATTTCGTGAGACATATTCATATTTATGATTAGTTACGGTTAACTCTCGTGCATTTTTCGGGATTGCCCGACTAGTTTCAGACCCAAACAGTTCGAATCGCAACCTCGCCACGTGTTCAGCTCATAATTGAGGGTTTCGTTTGGGTCCGAAACTATCCGGGCTATCCCGAAAAATGCACGTGAGGAAACCGTAACTAATCATAAAGATTAAAATTATATAAACTCAATTTAATTTTAACGTAATTCAATCAATTAATTACTGTCGAGTATCTCAAGCTAAGATGAGAACTTCATGTGGAAACAATAATGCCTTATTAATTGCCTTTGATTATCAATAATTATTCACATCGGTAAGGACTAACAATTGCATAGTCGTTAACAATGAACTTAATTGACAATGGTTAATCATGGAGCATTGTTGCCAAATGCAAGTCGGGATTGCTTTATGATATTTCAGGCTTTATACAGGGTTACAGGGAAAGTCGTACTGAATATTATAGGATGTTATTATTCAGGTCATTTCTGATGGATTTCATTCTGTAATATGGTGTCCGAAACTTAACCGTTCTGGAGATATTGAATTTTAAAGATATTTTTTAAAAATCCTTTATTTTTTGGCTTTTTTGGGATTAGAGCTCCCTAGGGTCCGTTTTTTTTTGTATCTTGTTAGAGATGTCAATTAATAAAAATGATTAACAAACTGAACCTACTACTAACAGCTTAAAAAGACTGCTCTACAACGGTTAGAATTAAAGTCTTTTCACGAATTTTCATTAAAGAATAGGGCAGGCGAGTCGTCTAAGGCGATGAACCTGGCATTATAATTGTGCCCGAAAAATGGCAATAAGCTCGCCACCCATTACATGGGACTAAATACAAGAGGAGAAACTTGGGTGTACAGACTCTTGTAATAGGAACACATGCTTACCCCTTCGAAGATTAAAGGCATGAGTGTTTATATGTAAATTGAGATCTCGAATGAACATTAAGAGCAGGTACGCACTGCATCCGATCCGGATCCGTGAAAATACGGATATAAAAAAGTAGGACCGAATTCGGATATTGCTTTTCGCACTGCATCCGATCCGAATTCGTGAAAATACGGATCTAGAGTCTAAAAATCTCGGACCGAATTCGGATATTGCTTACGCACTAATCCGATCTCTGATCCAAATCCAAGCAATTAGGGCATAGCTAGCACTTAGGGAGTCGCTAATGGGTCCAACGGACCCAGTCCTTCATATTTTGGTTAATTACTATTAAAATTCGACGAATGTGACGTTGTCGCTCTTAGTACCTTTTAACGATTGTGTATCACAGCAAATGACAACGTCGGTAGTCAATTAGCGCGCTGCAGGTGAGTGCTACAGTCGTAAAAGGTGTGTATGGGTCCGCAAGACCCGGTAGCGACTAAATACGTAAGTGATTTTTACATCTTTTTTTACGTATTTTCTTTATTTGATTTCATACAAAAGGGCAACTAATAGGGTTTTAATGGCCTGAAGAGATAAATGAATATCTTAATGAAGAAATAGAAATCGAAGATTGCTCTGAATCTGAAATTGAACTGCCTGAAAAATGTTGGCAAGTGTGATTTTACCTTATATTTTTTGCATTTTTTTTAATGTTTCTGTCTTGATTGATCTCTCTTTGTTATTCCGTATAATAAGTAAGTACATTATAGTTGTGTTAGTAAATACAAAAGATTTTGTTTAAAATAAGTAATTATAGAAATTACAACGATTACCCTCAATCTTGTCACAAAATTATGGAGAAATTTAGTATTATTTTTGTTATAGCTTTTGTTTAAGTAAAAACAATAAATATTAGTATTTGATTGAATAATATTTTTCATTATACATATAGAATCTTTAGAAGAAAGTAAATATTTACGTTTAATATGCGGTTTTGGAAAAAACTTACGATATTATACTGGGTCCAGCGGACCCGCTAGCGAGTACTTGTGCTACAAGTTAGGACGCGACTCCCTAAGTGCTAGTAATATTATAAACTTAAAAGTTTCTGAAGATGTTTTGATATTTGTTACGCAATCACGCAAAAACGGCTGAACGGATTTGGATGAAATTTGGCACACAGATAGACCATACGAGTATCCTGGAAACATAGAATATACAATAGAATTTACATACAAATGAACACATAGAACTTTTACATGGTACACGAAGTAGTACTTCTGGAAGTATTTTCTGCTGGACCTATTTTATAAAACCTAGAAGTACCCCATTTCTGGTCAAAAGGTCCCACAGTGTTCTAACAATGGTTTTTAAAATGCACAACACCGTTAAAAATAGAGCAGCAATGCAGTCGGTTTTTAACCGACTTCAAAAAGAAGGAGGTTCTCTATTCGTCTGTTTTTTTTTTGTGTAACTATTACATGACATCTCCGCCAATTCGGATTTGGATGATTCTTTTTCTGTTTGTTAGGTCATACTTCAGAGGTGGTCCCATATAAATTTCATCGAAATCGATTCAGCGGTTCTTGAAAAAAAATACCTACAAAAACAAGAAATAAATACTCGCGTATCTTCAGCATAGTGTGTTTAGACACCGAGAGCCGTAGGTATTAAAAAAAATTGCTTCTCACTTGGGGACCGATCGTTGGTTATTCTCGGTTCCTTATGTAAAAGCCTGTTGAATTGAGTATGTTGCGACTCCATCTCACTGTCTCGGGGCTTCTCTGCTTATCCTATTAAGGCCCATAACATGACCAATGTTCCAGCAGTTACGCTCCGTTATGAATGTTATGATACGCCTGAAAGAATAAAGAAAATGAGTCATGAATAAACGAGTAAATATTTAAACAAAATGCTTTAAAATTTCAAATCACCATAATTTATGAGTAAAACAATAACTGTTTCACAATAAAATCGTGTTTAACAGTTGTGTAGACTAAACAGGGAGCCAATTTAACTAACAACATTTTGCCAGACGCAAACGAACCACAACTGTCAATCAGTTTTTGTTTACGAAAACAATCAAAATTATTGGTTTTGTATTTTTTGGCAAATATTGTGACAGCTTTTGAAATTGAAAACTGTTTGAATGAACGGTTCGGCTTATTTTAGGAAAATTGGGCCCCAGGGCTTAAACACCTTTTTTATATATTGAGTTTGACGTTAGACATTTCAACAATTGTCTACACTTTTGTTGTACATTCGTCCCTAAATATTCAAGGCTCCCATTTTTTTTGTCTATAGTAAAATAAATACGTTTACGGCTATCCACGTACATAAACATCTTTATATACAGCGATTCTTACGGCTCATCCATTAAACTTGACTTAAAATACAAGTAGGTACAGTACATTGGTATCTTCTAAAGTTCTCATACGCGCGCACTGAACGCCGAGAACGGGCGGCCATTTAATATTTTTGACGTGTTCCAAGTTCGAAATTTTTCAAGTTGGTTTTTTTTGTACAAAATGTTAAGTTTGGATGCAGCCTCTTTGAGTACCGGGTTTATGAAAGAAAGTAGAACATTGTTGAAAGTGAGACTGTGGTTCTATGCGTTCTCTTATTTTCATTTGGTGGCAGTTGCGGCTTCTCTGTTGACTATTGACTTTGGTTCTCATGATGATCCGGATATACAGATGTATCAGAAGATCAGGTTTAAACTGATCACCGCCTGGTTTAATGTAAGTTATTTTGTTATTTTAGATATCTTAAAACGGTTACTCATATTTACTTGGGAAACAAAAATATTTTGTCTATATTGAGTATTTTTTTAATTATTTATCCACAGACATACCTATATAGTTACATTTTTTTATATTGTCATAAAAACGTTTCAAAATATAAAATATAGTAGCCCACTGTCATCGGGAACAGGGTCCAAGCTACCGGTAGTCAGGGCCTCAGAGACAGGAACCTCCGCTACCGCTGTATGTTTTTTTTTTATTATTATTATTTACTAGACTCGCCTATAATATACTTTTGCCTGCCAGTAAAAAAATGATAAGTGTAGGTATTTAAATCGATATACACGATCCCAATTTACCCTTTTTATAGATCACGTATTACGATCGATTTTATATTTTACAGAAATCAGTCAACGCGTTGATGAAAAACTAAAATAAAAAATCTCATAGCACCATAACAATACGTAAATCAAACTATAATTACTAGCAAACACATTGTTATCCATAATGTACACTTGCCCGAAAAAGTGTTGCCGTTTGTATTTATTACATACATAAATAACCTCCGATTCTGAAGTCGGCGAAAACGTTTCGACAGGTCACCGAGCCATATTCGATCCTATTGTGTGTTCATTATCTGTTTCATACTCAATCGTCGTTTGATACGGTGGGGTTCAAAAAGTCGTGTGAATTATTTTAGCAATCATTGCAGTTCAACTGTACTGCCTTCATAACGAAGAGTGCAGTAAGTGCAATTTTTGAACATAGAATTTTGAACCTTAGTGTTGGGTTACGCAGACGCAAAAGGTTAAATATTCTATGTTCAAAAATTGCACTTACTGCACTCTTCGTTAAGACTGACGGTAGCGTAGACCCCCCTCCACTGGGAATCATTCCTTATCGCATGGTAGAAGGGTTGACTATTGCAGAATGAGGTATCTACTTAATTAGTTGATGCTTAGATTCTGTTGCTTATACAAGGTCTAACATAAAATACGCACAACCTCTTAAGGGGTCACTGTACTCATCATTATGAACAACTTTTACTATGGGACCAAACCTGAAATCGCGAAAAAAATCAGATGTTCCCTTCATTTATGTTCGCATAACTCGTCAAAATGTAGGGAACAGATAATTTTTGTATGTTTGTCGCAAATGCAAACCTCATAATATGGTTCTTTGAAGTTAACTAAAAATGGTAATAAAAAAACACAAAAAGACAATAAAAAATTTCCTTGTAAGTACTTCATATTTAGACTTAAAATTAAGGCTATGAAATTCGAAAAAAACATATTGATCAAAATGATATAAACGATCAAATCGAGTTAGGAAGATAATCCTAATTAATGGGTGTTACCTACAGCTAACTTTATGTAACCTGTATGTGAGTTCATTGAATTCAAAATGATTAGATCTCGGAAACATACGGATTGGCTCGTGGGTAATTTTTGTGAAAATTCGGAAAACGTCACGAAACATCACAAGGGCGAAGGGAGGGTGTATTGAGACGTGGATTAATTTTTTTCGTTGAGCGCACGATTACTATACCGAAAAAAGGCGCGTGACCTTGACTCGCCGTTGCCAGGTAACGATTTCTGCAACCTGTCTACCTAGACATTTTATCACGGTGCACATTTTCTAGAATTACATTATATGATACCTGTATTTAAAGATACGAGTTATACAAGGTTAATCGGAAAGGGGGTACTATTCCGTAGGCCACTTAAAGTATCACTGATGACAGTTTTAAAGCAAGTGTTAAAATTTTAACAAAACAATGCAGATAAAAAGTGTTAGAGCGGTTACGCACTGCATCCGATCTGAATCCGTGAAAATACGTACCTATATAAAAACTCGGACCGAATTCGGATATTGCTTACGCACTAATCCGATCTCTGATCAAAATCCAAGCAATTCAGGGGCCATTTTTGGCATTTGTCCTATTTGAATCCGAGGTAATGCGAAAGCGTTCATACAAACAGTACTACGGCTACTTCGGTCCGTCAATATTTGTTGCGAATTGGAGACTCACGGAAGACGGAGAGAAATCGGATGACGGAAGTCAAATTGGAAGTCGGGTCTAGTGCATAAACTACCATACAAATAGTTAAATGACTACTTCGGAACGTATTTTCACGGATTCGAATCAGATGCCGTGCGAAACCGCTCTTATAATACAATCAGAAATCAAAAAATACAATAATGATTTTATGTCTATAGTACCTACCTATTTGGTACTACTCGGGCAATCCCGAAAAATGCACGTGAGTTAATCATAACTAATCATAAAAACTATTTTATGACCCGGATTGTGATTAAAATTTGAATTATCTATTGATAACAAATAAGTTTATAGGTGTGTACGCTACATTAGATACTTATTCTATCTACACACATACACCTCGTAAGCACGTTTATACCACAGAGATTAAATGCTATTCCCTTGTCGATTTATAATATAATTGAATGTATGTTAGAAAAGTTTTAAGTTTTATATTATATTCTATAATAGGAAACGATTCTATATTATGTTACGCGAGAAGACCCGATCCTATATTTTATAATAGGAAACGATCTCGATAAATAGGTTCTTTCATAAGGGATCTTATGTGTCTACGTACCGTACCATCTTTGGTGTATTATAGGTTTTCCAAAGTACATTTTTGGCAAAATTATTTTTTGTTTGTCAATAGAGGTGATTATTATTTAAGTGCATTACTTATTCAATGTTAGTCGGAAAAGGAAAGAGGTTATAAAAGTATCGGTAATAATTAATTCCTTTTGTTCTAACTCCTTCGAGTTTAGTTTAAATAATTGTTCAAGGATTTTATAAAAAGTACGCTTAAATCTATCTATCATTAACTGTTTCCTTTTTAGGTTATACTTGAGGTAACGGATTTTTAGCTCTATTTTCTGAAACCATAAAAAATCGGAGAAATCGACTTAAAAATAAAACATTTCCTGTAAAAATGTTATAGTATTATCAGCAGTGATCGGAAAAGGGTGAGCTAATTTACCTAAACTTCAAAGAACAGAGACAAAAACTGGAGACTACCTTACGACAACATTTTTTTTCGGGAGAATTTTCTCGGAGAATTTCTTTCATTTGTTTTCAAAAAATAAAAGAAAATCTCATTTTTTGAAAACAATGAACAATCTCTTTGTAAAATCAGTGAAAAACGTGTCATCTGGTTTTGTGACAATTTTGGGAAACAAAAATAGGAAACGAATTTAATTGTTTTCTGTACTATTAACATTAATATTAAATGTAGGTACCTACTTTAGTGATGTCCCGAAACCCGGAATAATTTTCACGAAAAAAAATGTTGTCGTAGGGACGTCTCCAGTTTTTGTCTCTGTTCTTTGAAGTTTTGGTAAATTAGCTCACCTTTTTCCGACCACTGATTATCAGTGATACTGTAAGTGGTCACCAAATAAGTACCCCTTTCCGTCTAACCTTGTATAAATCGCAACCCAGTGCCTGACATGAATCTAGATCTCCTCCCAGTTTCCCTTAGCATCTGAGTGCTTCTCGAACTCGTACGATAATCACCCTCCTTTAATTTTCCTGATGACGCCAGTCATAACGCTAGATAAATTAAAATTAAATTAAGAAATTAAATAGTTTATTACATCAACTTAAATAACATATTCTAGTTACAATAGGGAGCACCCCTTTAAGCTTTGCTTGTGTTAGAAGCTCCGTCCTTCCCCAGGTTATATAAATTGTTATTTAATATATTTTTATGTATGGCAAAAAAGGCAAATAAACGCGCTAGGATGTGTGTGTTATGTGTTTGGTGTGATGGTGTGGAGGTGAATGTATGTTTGTGTGGTGGGTATGAGTAAGTGTGGGATTGAGGGTTGTACAGGCCTACACAATATACATGGTGGAGATTACTTTCTTGTTTAATTTGAGGTAGATTGCAGATATTTTGCAAATAAATCTTAGCCAGCTAACCCTACGACTCGTCTTGGGATCGGAAAATAATATAGGACATTATCTTCCATTAGCGGCAGAAATGTCATAGCGTATTTAAGTTTAATTACAGATTTTATAGTTGAAAGAAAGCCTAGTTAGCCTTTCGGGTAGTCAGAAGCTCGAAAGTCTGACAACCAGTTTAACCTTCAGATATCGGAATTGCCCAGTAACTGGGTTGCGGAGGTCGGATGGCAGTCGCTCCGTGTAATATACCTACTGGTATTCAGTCGCTTCTGATTGGACTGGAAGCTGACCCCTACATAGATGGGAAAAGGCTAGGTAGAACATATGTCTCAGGCTAAGCGTATGTTGAGACGCAGGTGACGCAAATGCACGCAGCGCAGCGCAGAGCAGATTTTGTAATGCATCAACGTACTAAGAGCTGCGTGCGCTGCGGCGCGGCGCAAACGCGTGCGACGCAGACATGCGTCTGTCTGCGTCGCACGCGTTTTGGCACAGATTTCTGTGCGACGCGTGCATGTTGACTCGTGTTTTTCACCGCTAATTCGAATTTTATTGCAATGACTGAACATTTAATTGAATTAGTGGGTTGTGAACCTCATTTGTATGATACTAATCATCCAGACTATTAAAAGAGACGTTCGTCAACTCGAAAACGACTATTCTCTGTGCTAGTTAAAACTCGAATGTTTCTTCGACCTGCGTCGCAGCATGCAGTCGTGGTCTATGTCTGCCTCGCCTGCCCTGCCCTGCAAAATCTGTACTGTACTGTGCTGCGTCACCTGCATCTTAGCATACGCTTAGCCTCACTGATAAATTTGTATTTCTGTGCTAGTCCAACTGTCAGTGTCTACATCGTAACCCTGACAAACGGGACGCACTGGCTGGATTTGCGTTGATACTATCTTATAAATTATTGGAAGTCCGGAGCTACGTAAAAACACGAATCAGTTTCATATTGCTACATAAAAGTTACTCCAATCCCAATTTATTGTGAGAGATAACCAAACCGCTATCCCAGAGGACCAATTGCACTCATAAAATATTTTTCACACAGAATCCTAAAATTATTTATATTTCTCATATGTAGGTAACTACTGATCTGAAAATTAACGAGAATTTATATACAGTCTCCTTCTCATCAGAAGCATTTTTTTTTTCTTTGCGAAAATATCACTTACCGTAACTATTCCCGTTACTATTAATTCGATTTTTAATACTTAGCTTGGGACATGGAGATCAAATGAAAAATGTTGTCCCAATATAATGAAATTTTAAGAGAATAAGTTGTTAGGGATATCTCTCTAGTATGCATATACTATGGGAGAATTTTATTATATTTATACCTAATTCCCAGAAAAATATGCTTATTTAGTAAATTGTTTTCCCGATTAAAGTCTGCAATGAAGTCATGAGTAAAAGCTGCTAGCAGTACTTAGGCAGTACCTAGTATTTTTTTGCTAGCAGTATTGGACAATTAGAATGACTGTACATAACAACAGTTATAATTATTATTAGTCCGGTATGAAAAGAATCACGAGCTAGAGATGATATAGGTTCCTATTTAATTTTATATCTAAAAATATCCCAAATGTTTATTTGCATTTTAATGGTGAATATGTGTAGTGAATCGTGTATTTAACCAGTCATTAACAAAGGTTTTTTCGCAGATTAAGTAAAACAAACACCGCACTGAGCATACGAGTACCTCTCAGTGACAGCGATGAGTTAAGTTTGCAAACAATTCAAGGGCAATATTTCTCGTTTAGTTTAGAGTTCTGGAAAGTTTTGAGTATGAATGTGGATGGTAATAAGAGTAGAGGAAGACCAAAGAAACAATAGATGGATAGTATAAATGGTGATATGACTAGAAATACATGCTGCGCCGACCCCAAATAAGTTGGGTCAAGGGCAGGAGGATGATGAACAGAGATCGGAATAGGTAGAGTATTTACCTAAACTTCGAGGAAGGAAGTAACATTGTATTAACACCTTCATGATCATCATCATTTCCTCTCATTGCTATTTATATTTTTTTTATTATGACAGTAGGGAATTCGAATTTGGACTTGACTTGGGAATTGTTTTTTTGGTACGCCATGGTGTTTTTGATACAAGTATTATATTATTTTTCTAAACTTATTACAATATTGAAAAACTATTGGCTGTTTACATTATTCGTGGCATTCCGCATCAATCATTCCCGTATACTGCTCATGCTATCTGCACCTATATGGATTTATCTGGTGTGAGCTGGACAACCTGAGCTTCCACTTTTTATTGAAGAACCTGCGCTCCCTTGGTACAAAGTAAGACGCATTCCGGTGCCCGTCGGTAACCCCTTCTCCCTTCTGTTCAACTTCGGCTCCTGCTCTAACTACACTTACGAGATCGGCGATCGGACTGGCTATATTCTACCGTCATGACTAGATATGCTACAGCCGGTCTGTTTGCTGCCGCCGGTTTCTATCAAATGGCTGTGTGGGCCATTGGCGAACGCCGTAACTACAAGAAGGAACTCGCTGACTACTCCAAGGGGCGTAAAGCTATACTGACTCTTATTCTATAAGCATCTTATTGTTAAGTACACTACTAGGTAATGAATGTTCTACACCATTCTTTGCAACTGGTGTAGCAGACGTGCTCAGGAGATCCTGGGGCCGTCTGTTACATTACAACATAGAGTGTATAATACCTCCTTTAAAATCCCGGAATAATTATAATGACGTTTTAATCCCGGGATTTAAAAATCACGAATTATTGATTGGACTTTATTTACAGTTACAAATTATTGATGTGAAAAATCATATAATATTTTTAGGGTTCCGTACTATGTAAAATGTAAAACAAAGTATGTAAAACAAAGCTCTTTAATTTAATACTTTTAGTACAGAACCCTAAAAAATATTATATGATTCTTTAAATAAATAATTTGTACCTAACTATAAATAAAGTCCAATAAATAATTCGTGAACCCGATGACGAAATAACCCTCCTCCAGGAGGCGAGTAAATCGACCAGCACACTACACAACGTCCGCTGCCGTCCGGCATACCGTCCTCGCCGACGAGGCCCGTCGCGACGTCCCACCGCCGCCGGTCACGATCCACCGAGCTCTCCCTGAGTAGAGCCGGTCGTCTCTTCTGACTCCGCAGTCACACCGATAATTTAGCCCTCATCAAGCTGTCTCCCCCCCTATGTCCACGCCAGCAACGCCCTAAGCCGAGGTCCGAGTCCCACTAGGGGTCGCCCTTAGTGCTGTTGTTGCAGGTAGTCATGATGTTAGTGTAGTACAAGTAGTTAGCTTAGGCTAAGTATTTTACCCCCCCCCCCCCCTCATTGGCTGGAGATCCTTCAGGTCTCGCCAATAACTGCCCGGTTACGTAGAAACCGTCCCCTAGGACGACCTACAGCAGTCCAATAGAAAAAAAAAAGTGATTATTAAATTGCGGGATTAAAACGTCATTATAATTATTCCGAGATTTTGGAGGAGGTATTATCTACTCTACGTTACTTCCTTCCCCGAATTTTAGGTAAATATACTCCACCTATTCCGATCTCTGATGATGATAGTTAAGAGTACTACGGAATTTCGACGTACAAAATATCGATAAATGCTAATTCGATGCTACAAAATTGCAATGCACGTTACTGCCATAGATCTTCACTGTATCTTCACTGTTGGATGTAGCGTTCGCCGGCCGCTGCCACGGCACGCTCTCTTCGCTCGCTCGGCTCACGCGTGGGAGGTCATAGTTCTAACCTAACCTATGTGGTCGGGGTGCCCTAATCTAGTCACACCGACTTTCGCAACAACGAACGTCGCGATGGTAAACTTTCGCGATAACGTACATCGCGTTAGTAAACTTTTGACTTTTACTTTATCTATGGAATAATTAGACACACACATTTGTAATAAGGGGGTGTCCCCTTATTACAAATGTTGGTCTAAGAAAAACCTTGGTTTTAGGGTAGCCCTGTCTCTTTTTGTTGTATTGTGTTAGAAAGTGATGGGTATATATTAAAGCTGGGTTTACCTTAGTCTTGGTTTAAACCATCTTTTGTAATAAGGGGGACATTGTTTGTGGTAAAACGATCAACGTCATTTTCAACGGGTAGTGTTGGGGTTGGCTTCCATTCTAATCGAATGCTTATCGATAGTATTCAAACACTGACTAGCTCTCAATACCTCTTTTCGTGAACTTACTAAATACGTTTACGAATCCACAAAGACAAAAAGAACAAAGTAAAGTATTCAGTTTAGCGACCTCATACGAAGACTGGGAAATAAAATGAATGTCACAATTTTTGTTAACTTGACCTTTTAATGCCATTTGTTAGCATTCTTGATGTAGGTATATAGGTCTAGCGCATAACTGAGTCAGTGCCTGGGGTATGGGAGCGGCACGGGAGGGGTGACATATGACAACGTGTCCGAACTATCTCGCTATACACGTGATAAATATAATGAAGATATCTCTTACGATATTTACGTGTGTATACTTAAGTTTAATTAATTAATATAATTGCGCGTGACGATGTAAACAAAAAAATAAGTTACAATAATTATCTTATTTTATTTAATAAGTATTAACATTTTCAACTGAAACAACAAACAAATCCCGAAATCCCAAATTTAGTTAATCAGATTCCTTATCGCTGTCTGTACCCGAATCACTTTATTATATTTATCACGTTTATAGCGAGATAGTTCGGACACGTCATTTCACGTCATATGTCACCCCTCCCGTGCCGCTCCCATACCCCAGGCACTGCCTCAGTTAAGCGCTAGACCTATATAATCTACAGTAATCAGAAATGGGTAAAATAGTCATAGTCAGCTACAATCCTTCAATTTCTATCTGTTCGTCACTTAAGCAGGAATGTCTGCCCGCAAACGTTTAAAATCGTCGTTGTCAATTTGACAGTTGGCATGTGGGCACAAAACTTTAAACTTGTCAGTGAGCGATTATTGTGATTTATTGCTGTCTTATTGTTTATTTATTCAATGTTAAATGAATTGAATAAAAACAAAAAGTTACAGTATAATTAAGTGAAATATATGTAAAAACCAGGAATGTCAATGGCATTTCAAACCAGGAATGTCAATGACATTCATTGTTGCAGTGGAGTTCAGTCACTAACTTCAGACTTTTTACAGTATTCACTCAAGTATAAACCCAAAGCCATTCTTTAAGTCATAACAAAGAATATCATCATCTGCCATCTGCCTAGCCTTTTCCCAACTATGTTTGGGGTCGGCTTCCAGTCGAACCGGATGCAGCTGAATATCAGTATTTTACATGGAGCGACTGCCTATCAGACCTCCACAACCCAGTAACTGGGTAATACGATACTCTTGGTAAGACTGGTTGTCAGACTTTCTGGCTTCTGACCAACAGTAACGACTGTCAAAGATCTACAATTGACAGCCGGGACCAACGGCTTTACGTGCTTTCCGAGGCACGGAGGAAACTCGCTATGGTAAATGGTCACCCATCCACAGACCAACCTCGGCAAGCGTGGCTTAACCCGGAAGATCGGTCTATGCGGCTGTAATTATTTAGCCACGAGCTCCTCCTAACATAACAAAGAATATATTTATGTAATAATAAGTATAAGAAAGTATGTGCCCGACCCAGTCCTCGAGAATGGTCATGTCACATTGTACCAACTGGGATCGATCTATCATCACCGACAGGACTATTGTTGCCAATAAGCCTGACATAGTGGTAATAGATCGATCAGAGCGCCGCCGCGCAATGATTGTTGATGTCACTGTCCCGCATGACGAGAATCTCGTGAAAGCCGAGAAGGATAAAGAAATTAAATATCAAGACTTGGTACTCGAGGTTGACGACATGTGGGAGATTGACTCAGTAGTCGTTGTGGCGATAGTCGTTACGGCGAATGGCTTAATAGCCAAGAGCCTCGGCCAACATCTTAAGAGGCTCTCGTTAGGCGGTCGGATCAAGGGCCTGGTGCAGAAAGCGGTACTTCTCGACACGGCGCGTATTGTTAGGAAGTTCCTCTCTCTCGGGCCCTGACCACCGGTAGCTTGGACCCTGTTCCCGATGACGGTGGGCTACTATTATTTATATTTTAAATGTTTTTGTTTGTAGAAAAATATTTAAAAATGCAATTAATAAGTTTTATTGTAAATGTATAAAGTATAAGAAATATTACTTACTTATAATATAACAAATAGCCTAAAGGAATAGAAATAATTATTTTACTTTCTAAGGATAAAAAGTTGTTCACCTTTATCTAATTAAACATTTATTGACATTCAATATTTTTCCCGAGGAGTCTACGAAAACAAGGGGCTCGTGGGTAATCAATAACCACGCGGACCATATAATTTACAAAGTTAAGCTGCGCTTGCCGCGATCAGTCCATGGATGGGTGCCTCGGAGAGCACGTTAATCCGTCCCGGGTGTCATACGAATACCTATGACAGTCATTACGGGTAGTCAGAAGCCCGAAAGACTGACAACCAATCTAACCATAGGATATCGGCATAGCCCAGTAACTGGGTTGTATTGTAGAGGTCTGATGGCAGTCGCTCCATGTAAAATACTGGTATTCAGTCGCATCTGGCTAGACTGGAAGCCACTGGGCCCCAACCTAGTTGGGAAAACGCAAGTCTACGAAAAACATACTCGTCTTCGTAATGAACTAACTCGTACTAGCGGTACAGAACGTACATACTTTTGAAAACAGACGAAAGATGTTGTAGAAGAGCCATTACGCACTGTCGACTGGTCGCCGGAGACTTGGTTTCTCGGCGACCAAAACATAAGCATAGTCGCCCGGGCGACCGGCGACCAAGTGCTCACCTATTTAAACTATACAGGGTGTAAAAAGACCCATCACATAGCCGAAATCTACGCACTCTGTACATCAAACTAAATTACATTGACCAAAAATAATTGCTGGGAAACGACTTTTATTTTTTGGCATGAAAAAAAACGCTTTTTTTGTAGCACGCAAATTATGGTTGTGGCGATGCCGCGCGTTTGCATGCGTGCAGCGGCCACACAGCCGAGCCAAGGCGGCCGTGTGCGTTTGATATTCATTGCGTTTTTGTAACTTCAAATGCGTAATTTGTTAGGAAAACTTGAAATTTTTGATAACGTTTGTATGGAAGAAAGTTTAGTATTATGACTTGGAAATCGTTTTTGAAAAAAACTAAAAAAAAATATGTGTAAGTACTTTGACGTTCAATATCTCCAAAACCAATGATTTCCCAGGTATGGTTTGTTCGAAAAAAATGATCCCAATGATGAGTAGAATACGTGGTTTTCGTTATCTTTAAGGGTCTTTTTACACCCGATAGAAGGTCACAGTCGCCGTCGACCGAGTCTCCGGCGACCAGTCGACAGTGCGTAATGGCTCCAAATGTTACCACGTGTTTACACGACTACTGTGTTAAATTGTTTAGTTTACACAATGTAGTTTACAACAAACGTTGAGGAACATCCTGTTACGGAACTCAACAGCCTATCCTTAAAAATACACTATTTTGTTTAATTTCATTAAAAAAAGAATAGGTTCATATTTAAACAAAATTAATGGTTAACAAATTAGGATGAAAATCGGTAAAGTAGTACGCCGGTAATAAAGAATCAACTGTTCATGAAAGAATTTGACTAAAAATCTTTTTGATTATTTAGAAACAGTTAATTCAATTTTATGAAACCCAATTTCTTAATATCTTGCACATTTTGTTGCTATTTCAGGTCAAGTTAGTAGCATTGTTTCTTTCTGCGCAATCTATTCACTCTACTAGTAGGATTTAATTCTTTGACCTGTAGTGTGCCACTGCTAGGCAAATATCTTCTCCATATTCTTTCATTCCTATCTATCCATTGCTTTCTCCAGTCGTTCAAATGGTCTCGCCAGCGTTTCATCCGCCAACCTTCACCAACCACTTTATAACAGATAGATACCAAAAAAATGCATAAAAAGAGTAAGAAAAAGTTGCAGTGTACTTTTTAAATTCTATTAAATTAACAAAGAAATTCTTAATGAACGTAAAACAAAGTTGCAATGAACAAAACGATTATAGTGGCACTGTCTCCTGCCATTTAAAAACTTCTCACTTTCCTTTATTCAAAGTTTTTAGAGCTTTAAGGCTCAACGTCCTCCAACGTTACTGCAAATGACGTCAGGGAACAAGGCTTAATTTAATAACTTACAAACTTATGGGAAAGGATGGCTTCTTCCCCTTGGGGAATAAGCAGAACGACAAGTGACTGGAGCAAAAATAACTCTTTGCCATACTAGGTGTATTAAATTAATTTATCGCGTATAATAAGTATTGTTCGGCATAGAATAGTACACCCATATTTTACCGATGGTAGTTGTAAGGACTGAGATCCGTGAAAGTCGTAAAAAGAGGGTGTCTTTTAACAACGAACTACACTCACCAGCCATTCGCTGCTCTGGCCCTCCAGGTCAGCCTCTGATATTTCTAAGAATCATGACAGGATTTTTATCCAAAAACAACAAAATATTAGAGAAGTTGGAATAGTTTTACTATTGATCCAATTGGTCCCTAAAGAATAAGTTTCGACATAAAACATTTTCAGAACCCCGGAATAAAATATAATATTCCCAACAAAATAATTTGAAATTGAGTTGATTTCTGAACGTGCCATACTAATCAACTGTCAATGTTGTCGCGTTCAGAAATTAGCCCAAAGATAAGTTAGGAATCTAAAAATGTTATATTTATTTTTTAATGCCATTCCCGTGGTCTCGAGTAGTGCCGGACTTAAAGAATAGCATTACCCCATCTCTTCCCGTGGGTGTCGTAAAAGGTGACTAAGGGATTCTCTAGAGGATGGGCAGCAGCGTTTTCTGAGTACTTTAACAACCATACTGCGATCGCCAAACCGCCTGCCAAGCGTGGCGATTACGGCAATCCCCCACCCTTTTGGGGGAGGCCTAAGTCCAGCAGTGGACGTCTTTCGACTGAATGATGGTGATAATGATAAATGCCATTCCAACTTCTCTAAAATTCGTGTGGATTAGTATTTGATTATCATATTCGATAACGGTGAAAGAAAACATCGAGAGAACACCTGCAAACCAGAAAAAGCTCCTACAAGAAATTCTTGGTGGTGTGTGTAGTCCTCCACCGGACGAGCGTGGTGGACTAAGGCCTTCAGCCTTCTGATTGGCCCGTGCTCAGCAGATGGGACAGTAATCGGCTGATTATGTTCTCGCGGCCGCTTGTACACGCTAAGAAAATTCGCCTGGCCTATGCAAGAATTCGTGTCGTTTCTACCTACACACGAACTTGACGACACGTCTGGTGCAGTGGCTAAGCGATTGGCTTATGCGCTACGGGTCGTGGGTTCGATTCCCACACGGAACAAAAATGTATGACCTACAGATGGTTGTTTCGGGTCCGGGCGTTTGTTTGTGAAATTTGTGTCTGTAAACGCACCCACGATACAAGAGAAATCTTAGTGTGGGGCAACGTATTAAAAAAAAAAAAAAACTGTGTACAATTAGGCCGCTTGTACACGCTAAGAAATTTTTTCGCCTTGTCTGGAGTAGACACGAGAAGTTTTCGTGCCTAGATCCGACAAAATTCTTGTCGTGTACATGATAAATTAGTCCTATCTGCAGCAGACACGGTGAAATTTCTTAGAGTGTACAAGCGGCCTAAGCCGTCTTTTTTATGTGAATAGTCATTGTACCAGTGAGAAGCAGTGAGAGGAGCTCGTGGCTAAATAATTACAGCCGCATAGACCGATCTTCCGGGTTAAGCCACGCTTGCCGAGGTTGGTCTGTGGATGGGTGACCATTTACCATAGCGAGTTTCCTCCGTGCCTCGGAAAGCACGTAAAGCCGTTGGTCCCGGCTGTCATTTGTAGATCTTTGACAGTCGTTACTGTTGGTCAGAAGCCAGAAAGTCTGACAACCAGTCTTACCAAGAGTATCGTATTACCCAGTTACTGGGTTGTGGAGGTCTGATAGGCAGTCGCTCCATGTAAAATACTGATATTCAGCTGCATCCGGTTCGACTGGAAGCCGACCCCAACATAGTTGGGAAAAGGCTAGGCAGATTGATTGAGCCATTGTACCAGTGGGAGACGTGTGCTGGTTTAAATTAAAACGTCTACCCAAGGCGTTGTTGTAAAAATACTCAAGTCCACTCAATACAGTTAGGATCCGTCCTTATGTACATAATGAATTAACCTTCAGTCGATGGTTTACTTAGGCTCTGTACACACTGAAGGTGGCTTACTTAGCGCCTAGAAATTAACGAGACGCCTGACTATTCATGCCTGGCGATCGGACACACAATGGCCAAATGTCAATGTGGCCAGTCCTAAGAATTTTGGACCGTATTTCAAACAGCCAGACCTCTCTCCAGAACATGCTAAAGGCGTAGTACGCACGGCTATAAGTTCCAGCATGAGCTGATCTCGCATTGTATAGGCTTTCCGTACAGTGAGAGGTCAGCTTATAATGGAAGCGCATGTAAAGCCTGACGTCGAGTACAGCCGAAACGCGTCGAATCGAGTCGAGTCGCATTTGTTCCGTGTGACGCGAAACGGTCAGTAATCGCAAGTCGTTATAACAGAAATTCGCGTGTCAAGCGATTCGCGCGAGTTATGCGACTCGGCGCGTCTCGGCTCGTCGCTGATCGACGCAGTTTTATAGTAAATGTATAGGAGGCGAATTATTGCGGCTCTATTCGGCTCGACTCGGCGAGCCTAGTGGACGCCAGCTTTAACAGGGGCACCGGTGCGTTTCACCGGAGCGGATCTCGAGCTGTCTTCCACAGACGCAAAGTATCCATGAAGTAATTAATACACTCGAAAAAAATAACTTTGTCACAAGGTCAACACACCGAAAAGAAAAAAAAAAGTCACAAAGTTGGACACATTTCATTGCGTTTGTAGCCTAAGTTGAAAAGTACACGATACATAAAACCACACACTTAGCACATGCAGACATGAATAAAATATACCGGATGTAAACGAATCGGTGTAATTCTTTAAAATAACTTGAACTTTTATTAGTATAGTATTAGCCTGGTATGGGATTTTCCTTGAATAAAAATAACATAATATTTTTTTCTTTTGTGTTTTTTGGTAGTAGTTCGTATCTATCTAAACCATCTGAAAAGGTTTTATACTATATATATACAGTGGTGGACATATAATTAGAAACACCAAGTGTGACTTTCATTTTTAGTACAAATTAACTTGATAATTTAATGTTTTACGTATCATAGAGGGCAACAACTTTAAGACGCATTTGTAGAAGCTTGGAGAAATATTCCCTAGAAATGTATGAAACATTCATAGAATCAATGCCACGCCGTTGTAGAGCTATAATCGACAGCAGAGGCTTCCCAACCAAGCATTAATTGTTTATTATAAAACATTTGTACCATTTAACTTCATTATTTATTGTTTCGTTACCTTTGTTCATTTTCATGATAATGTTTTCTTTCTGTTTCTAATTAGTTGTCCACCTTAGTACGTTGTGCTGCTTCATTTTATTTATAAAGTATACCGGTTTTTCCATAAACGGTTTTATGATATTTCCAAAACTGACATAATAATACTTCATGATGTGGATAGATTGTAGATAAATAGGTATAAGCTCTCTATGATACGTAAAACATTAATTATCAAGTTAAGTTGTACTAAAAATGAAAGTCACACTTGGTGTTTCTAATTATATGTCCACCACTGTATATATTATTTGATTGACCATTTGGATGCTATGCATAAATGAATGCACGGCAACACAACAGGCGGGCGCGACGAGCGATATCGCTCCACGCAGTCAATTAACTCGGGGCGAACGTTACGAAAAATGCCTTTTTTTATTTTTCAATCTTTGTCTACCATCGTGTCGTGGAAAGCGATACGCGTCACCCTCTGCACTACAACATCCCCGTTCGGCAAAGACTTAAGAGCCGTAACAGCTTTGCACAGCGTGTCCTCGCACTCACTGGCGAAGTTCACAGGCAAGAGTCCAGTTGTGGCGAGATAAGGCTTCTCTACCCACTCCGTTTGTCGCCCCTTCCGAGGATCTCCCACCTGGGCATGAGTTGCCTTAGCTGACCTGGAAGTCTCTAAATAGACTTCGGACTCAGGTTGGTCGAAGCAAGGAAAACCTGCTCAGGTGGAAACTTGCGGGTAACTCAAACCTGGAGTGTAAATGTGGTGCCGTTCCACAAACTATGGCGCATTTAACATCATGCCCCACCTGCCCTGTTACCTGGGGCCCAATTCTCCTAAAATAAATTGTTGCCAAACGCAATCGAACCACAACCGTCAGTCAGTTTTTGTTTTCGAAAACTTTCAAAATGATTGATTTTGTTTTTTGTGTCAAACAATTCGACAGCTTTTGAAATTGAGAACTGTCTGAATGAACGGTTCGGCCTCGGTTCGGTTGTGATTTATCAAGATTTATTGTAGGAGAATTAGGCCCCTGTACGCCACAAGAACTAGTGGACGCTACGGATAGTGCTAAACTCATTGCTGAATTCTGGGCCGACACGGTGTAGATTGTCATCAACACGCTAAGAAGAAGAAGATCGTGTCGTGGTCTGGTACACCACGAGGTTTGCAGGAATTACACAAATTCGTTAACATCCTATACAGCGGTCAACAATTTAACTAGAACGGTCACAGACCAATTACACTAATTAAATAGAATTACAATTTTCGCTAACTACTCACATTATTCATCATTACACAAAATGAATAAGTTAAAGTAATAGATTACATTTCATTTACATAAAATATAACAGACAACAAAAATTAGATGGATCATATGTGAAGTTTTGAGCACACAGGATACTGCTACCCCTCTTGACACAATCCCTTTGCCTTCATTTGAACACCCATATTCTTTTCCGAGAACCCAAGATCAACATGAAGATCTATTATAGTTTTTGCCTTTTCTAGAGATAATAACATGCATTTTTCTGTGACATTGTAACATTGAATTTGGAAAACGGTTTTTTTACTATTGTTTATCAAACAATTTACGTATTTAGTTGGTATTTACCGAGGTTGTTATCTCTTTACTAGAAACCTTGAACTTGGACTTGGCAAAAACACGCGAAACCATTACTATGACATTATTTTTGCTAATTACGCCTTTTGCAAACGTCATAATTTATATTATGATGATGTTAGGGCCGAGTCACACTGGAATGGCAGCGGCCGGCAGCGACACGGCGAGCACTTTCAGTGTGAAATAATTTTCAACTTTATCTACGTACTTAAAAGACCAGTATCGCTTAAAAAGGTTGAAAAGGTCGCGAGGCCGCCCGCGGTGGCGCGAGAGGCCGCGCGCCTTGTCGGTGGTTCTGCCCGCGGCTGCCGCTCCGCCCCCCCATGGACCCATATATCCCTTTTTCTTTTATTTTTTCCTTTGTATGTTTCTTTCTTCTTCCGCAATAAGTGCTATAATAACCAATCCCATCATATTCACTCCAAACACACGAGTTTCCTTGCCGAATGTAGAAACTAAACAAGTCAAGAGGAGACTAGGCGCGTGGGTTCTGGAGGTCGCGCGAGGCCGCCAGCGGCAACGCCGCCTGGGGGCCGCTGGCGTCGCTGTCGGCCGCTGCTGGCCGCTGCCATTCCGGTGTGACTCGGCCCTTAGGCATCAGCAAATACATAATTGCAGCATAGGTTGCTATTCATTGATATCCCAAAAGTAACGAAAATCATCGAAATGGTTGCAGATTATTATAATATGATGTTTGACTTTTTTTTACAAATATCGAAAGTACCTATTACAAAAATATTAAGCAACGGTAAAAAAACGAATGAAATATTTAATTAAATGCCCAAGTTCTGTATAAACAATTTTAAACTGTTTACGAGACAACACTACTTAAAAATGACGTCACACTTTAAAAACTTCTTAGTGACTTGACATCACTCTGTACAATATCCATTTCTTGTGACAAGGACAGAAAATGCCTCCTCCACAAACTTTGAAAGCATGTTTCTCCTCTATTACTTCATCGTTTTTTTTTTTCACATACCTTGTTCTTTCTATATTTTCTTTAAAATAATACCAAATTGTTGTACATATTTAATAGTAGTCAAATACCCTACTACAGTCCGCGATGCCTAAGCTGAGCTTTGCGTTTGTATGAGTGCACATACATAGATAGTGTAGGTGTGACGTCAGCCTAAGCCTAAGTAAGACGCGTCCTTTGCTTGGTTTAACCCGGTTTATACTGCTATTTGGCACATTTTTGTGTGATCTCTCACACAAATGCAAAGCTCAGCTTAGGCCTCGCGGACTGTAATAGTATTATTTATAGGCCGTTGACGGGTACCGGCAGCGGATGCGTGAAATAAGAAAATAAATCATTTCGAAAACATAAATAACAAATGTTTATTCCACTCCTTTTTGTTACATAAACCTATACAAGCTTAGTTTTAGTATATACTAAACCTAAAACTGGTTTGTTCAGGATCACTAGGAGAATCGATTGACATATTTTTTACACCATTTTTTTTTCATAAATTTCAATTTTGTTTCAGTGGATTTCTACCCATAACAGTTGACGGGAATAGACACCTTGAGGCTTGAGATGGTCCGCTCGGTCAGTTTCCGTGTATTAGACAACCCCTGCATAGCACATCTCAGGCATTTCACACTTTACTAGGGAACTTAACGCGACATAAACTACGGTGTAAATTGGAGATTTATTAAAAAAAAAAACACATATTCAGGCAGTTCTGCTGAAAATCTTGTTGGGGTGTCTCGGTTTTTGTGTATACTAAAAATAACGTTGTATAATAGATATTTTTAAACTACACGAGTTTGGGAGGAATATTTGACATACACCTGAAACACAAATGATTATAAAATGTTAAAACAAACAAGTCTCATGTATTTTCCATCATGACAAACACTCGCATAGAGTTAGTATCAGGAACATCTCTATTCCTCAGGATCCCGCAGATTAAAATCCCATTAAAACCCGTCCGGTATTGTTTACGTGATGTGCGTACAAATCAACAAAAAATATTATTTTGCTGCCTTCATCCCTTATTCATTTTATGATGAAACATTTTCACCAAAGTTTTCAGCGTAACATAAGTTAACACAACCCACATATCATGATATAAGAAAATCTCCGAATTTCTCAAGCAAGATAATATTTTACTTCCAAGAAATTAATTACAATGTTATGTTTTGTTTCAGCTCTTTACTTTGGTGTATTTCCCGATATGCTTCTACTGCGATTGGAGGGAACTTAGAGGAGAACATGTGAGGAATCACGTGAAAGTTTTAAATCAAGTTAGATACTTGTGCTTCACAAGCATCCTTCTGCCGACCACAGCAGTAAGTTTGCACATACAAATTGCCACTAAGCGGTCATGTTTCGCTGTTATATAACTTATCAACTCAATAAATGACCGTCCTAAGCATAGACGTGTACAAAGAATTTCAAATCAAATTGTATTTAAGATTATTGAAATTTAGAGTTGGTCGTTTTTTCGGCCCGAAGCGACGGGCATCTGGTCTGTTTAAATTGATTTTCAGCAAAACCCTTTTTTTGTATCGTGTAATTTTCTAAAAACCAGGAACTTGGTTGGAAAATTTGGTTTGGGAACGGTGCTAACAAAAATTGGAAAAAAAAAAATAGCCGTTATTGAAATGCATAATTGAAAGTAACGAACTAGTAATTTTGTTTTTACTGCAGGTAGTACATGAGGTAATCAAACTTACCTCCTTATTATTAAGTTGATAAGTTAACAACTGAAACATACATTTATTCTTCTTGATTGTAATATAAAGGCGTAAATTACCTTTATTTTTTAATTCATCAGTATGTTAACATAGAAACACAAGATTTATAATGTTATCAGTATTAAGTAGACGTTTTGTTTAATAATTACTTGATTAATGTCGTAATTTAATAATTTACGCAGACACAAAGTAATTATTTACGGCCTATGTGTCACCAGTAAGGGAGAGAGCTCAAAAGGTAAATAAAAAAAATTGCCACAACAACATACTCCATTCGTAAATACAGTCTAATATTAGTACAATATAGCTTTAGTGTACCATATCATGTTTCTGGAGCCCTATGAATGCCTATAATATAAAAAAGCGTAGGTATTAAAAAGTATTAAAACCATATTAATATAGGTATGTAATTATTATTAATTATACATTTTATAATTAAATATTGTACAACTGCGTTTAAAAAATCAAAGAGGATAGACAAAATCTAAAGTACTGTTTTTTTTGCTAAAAATCGCTTTTCCTATGTCCATAATACACCACGCTCATCGATAAAACTATCGATTACGCGGGTTATGATTTTAGTATGAATTAAAAATGTGATTTCCCTGTTGACCCTCGTCATGCAGATTATTGAAAAAAGGTAAAATACGGCTCATAGCATTCTAGCAATTACTCTGGCTACCTTTCTTGCTTCGTTAAAAAACTCTGTCCTTTTCAAGTCACTTTTTTATAGGAATTAACCGGGTTGGCCATGAACATACAAAACAAATTAAATTGAAAATCCTTTTTCGATGAATCCTGTAATCGATTAACCAATTAAGTATTTTATAGTTTTTGCCTTAACGCTGTCAAAAACGCGAAAGATTTTAAAAGATGTCATGAGATCGCAATTACTGCACAATGCCAAATCCTTGGCGTCACTTGTTTGGAAGTAAACCGAAAAACAAGTAATTAATTTTGAAGATGCAGAATCGAGTAATAATAAAATCATATGTAATTATCGAATTTATAATTTTACTGTCGTTGTTGATGACTGTACTTTTTCAAGTAGGTGCAGGCATCTTGTATGAAGTCATACTAAAACCTTTAAGCATCGTTGCTTGTGAATTTCTCTTAGGCTGTAATAGCAATTTGCCTTTGCCATTGCCAACCATACTTCAGCGCCAGACGATACTTCAGTACGTCTGGCGCACCCTGGGCAGTCAGCCTCGCTACCATCCTTGCTGACTGGCTAATCTTTTCACCACGGCATGAGCTATTCTTGTATAGCTCGTGCCAACACAATAGAAGAAGATTGCAAACCAGTCGGACACGAGGGAACAGCCGAAATCGATGGAAAGACATTTTTTTTAATAGCTTTATGGCATAATCGTATTCATCCCATTACTGGCCCTCCGCTCGTTATAGTCCTCTTCTCAGAATGAGAAAGGTTTAGTTAGACCTTAGTCCACCATGCTGTTCTGGGAGTGGATCGCGATGTTTTCCGTCACCGTCAATGCAAGTGATAATCATATTCAGATCCCTCCAGAATGAAAGGCAAGCTTTCAACCGCTAGGCTATGACTGCTGCCTATAGTCCGACAAGTTCGTACACGACCGTCTTACGGGGTGACAGACGTTGGGGGGACACGGTATCACTCGGTAACTATCCTAATTATATTATTACCAGCTTTCGCCCGCAGCTTCGCTTGCGTGAAATTTTGAACCCGTTAAGTGACGATTTCCCATACAAACTTTCATCCCCTATTTAACTCCTTTAGGGGTGGAATTTCGCAAAATCCCGTCTTAGTGGATGCCTACGTTACAAAAGGAACCTACTGTCAAAATTTCAACTTTCTAACCCCAGCGGTTTAGGCTGTGCGTTGATAGATCAGTCAGTCAGTCAGTCAGTCAGCTTCTCCTTTTATATGTATAGATACCAGTCTCTTTATACAAGGTTAGTTTTAGTATATGCGAAACCTGAAACTAGTTTGTTCAGAATCACTAGGAGAATCGATTGACATATTTTTTACACCACTTTTTTTTTTTGTTTTTTTTTTTTTTCATAAATTTCAATTTTGTTTCAGTAGGTTTCTACCCATAACAATTGACGGGAATAGACACCTTGAGGCTTGAAATTGTCCGCTCGGTCAGTTTCCGTGTATTAGACAACTCCTGCATAGCACATCTCAGGCATTTCACACTTTTTTAGCGAACTTAACGCGACATAAACTAAGGTGTAACTTAGAGATTTACTAAAAAAAACACATATTCAGGCAGTTCTGATGAAAATCTTGTTGGGGTGTCTCGGTTTTCGTATAAAGTAAAAATAACGTTGTATATAAGATTATTTAATATTATAAATGCGAAAGTAAGTGTGTTTGTTTGTTACCTAACCAATCATCCATGTATACAGAAACGGACATAGGGTACCTTTCATCCCGAAAAAAAGTACTGTTCCCGAGGAAAACAACGATAACGTTCATAGATGGCGCCACGTGTCTTTCGAATCAAGATTGAATTATATAATTGTAGAAACTTTAGTAGTGTGTTAAGAGTTTTTTTGAGTTTAATTAGAAGCCGCGGGAAAAAGCTAGTTTTATAATAATTATGTGCGCGTTTCCCTTCCCCGCTGCACGATCTACCCCTGTGAACATCTGGAATACCGCGTCCCCCCAACGTCTGTTGCCCCATAGGACGGTTACGCACGAACGTGTCGTGTCGCATTTAAACCAAAATTTTGACAGAAATGAAGCAAAACAGTTTCTGTACACTCGTTACCAGTCATAATACCGACTTGTACTTGTGTTGTTGGAATGTGGACTGTGAATCAACATGGCCATATAAAAAAGCGACTTAATGTAGTAATTATTGTGTCCCCTTAAGGTCTAACCTTGGTATTTATTATGTTGACTCCAATGTAATAATTTTGTGATAAGGAAAAAAGTGTTTTTTCCTTATTATGAAATTACGATCCTCTTGAAATTTTTTCGTCTAAGCAGTGATAGTATAGCGGGTGAACGCTTTCCTAACATGCCGGACGGTCCGAGTTCAGAACCGGCCCGCACTTCAGAACTGGGGGTCTACTCCCTAAGCACGAAGTCCGTGGTTTCGGCCTTAGTTACGAGCGTTTCCTACTCCCTATCACCTACGGACATAGGTACGATTATTTCGGGGCCCGAACTAAGAATGAATGACAACACGATTTGACGGTTGTCCCTACTACCGATGTGTTTTTGCCCGTCCGAAAAGTTAAACTTGACACTTGTTTTGTTCACTCCTACGTTTCGGGCTACTTTCGGACGGGCGACTAACTTCGTTGACGGACGTAGGGAGTAGGTCCCCTGACATAAGGAATGCATGCGCGGATCACAATTTAATTATCACTAGCATTAACGGTGAAGGAAAACATCGTGAGGTAACCTGGGGCCTAATTCACCTAAAATAAATCTTGATAAATCACAAGCGAACCAAGGCCGAACCGTTCATTCAGACAGTTCTCAATTTCAAAAGCTATCAAATTGTTTGACAAAAAAAAAACAAAATCAATCATTTTGAAAGTTTTCGAAAACAAAAACTGACTGACGGTTGTGGTTCGATTGCGTTTGGCAACAATTTATTTTAGGAGAATTGGGCCCCTGTTCCCCTGAGAGGGCTCCATAAAGTTCTCGATGGTGTGTGTGTAGTCTGCCAACGAGGGTTGGCATGATTAAATCATGATTAAAATCAACTTTTTTTTAATAAAAATCTCACTGATTCAAAAGAAATGCAATACCAATCAAAAATTTAATTCAAAACTGAACACTCGAAAAAACTTACAAATTAACCTCTTAAATGTCGAAAGCACACAGTGATAGATAGTATCTAAATCTTTTATGGCTACAAAAAAAAAAACAAGCAAATACTTTTTTGCAAATAAAAAATCACATTTATGATTAGTTACGAGTCGAACTCGAATGAGTTCGACTCGCGACCTTGCCGCGTATTCAGCTCATGATTAAGGGCTCCGTTTGGGTCCGAAACTAGTCGGGTAATCCCGAAAAATGCACGTGAGTACGTAAACCGTAACTAATCATAAATATGAATATGTCTCACGAAAGTTATAATACAAAAATAAAAAATCAATTATCAGATAGATCATTTTGATGCTACGCATAAACGAATGAAAACATGGAGACATAGCTAGCAGGCATGACAAGCGCGATTTCGCTCTGCGCAGTTAGCAAACTCAGAGCGCTAAAATGACACGGTAAAAGAAAAGCTGGGGCCCATTAGATGAAACTGCTGTGCAAGAGTTTTTTTTTTTCAAATTAATCGTTGCCCTAACTAAGATTTCTCTTGTATCGTGGGTGCGTTTACAGACACAAATCTCACATACATAAACACCCAGACCCGAAACAATCATCTGTAGGCCATACAATTTTTTTTCCCGTGTGGGAATCGAACCCACGACCCGTAGCGCAGAAGTCAATCGCTTAGCCACTGCACCAAACGTGTCATCAAAGTGTCGTCGTTGCAGAGTAGTTTCATCAAATGGGTCCTAGGTCTGACAATTTTTTTATTTAGTCTCCATGAATCTGACGCAGGTTTAGTCGGTGTTACTAGTACCTAGATAACGCGGTTTGTAGAAATTACACGAATTCGCATTTCGCATACACGCCGTATATAGGGTGCCTGGTAATTATTGACCGATACTTTATCACAAGATTGTACTCATGATAACAAACAACTTTCCCAAAGAAACATTATTTTTATTTTATTTTTTTCATTTTAAATTTATTAATAAACCGTTACGGAATGGACGCGGCTCGTAATATGAAAATTGTTTTTTTTTTGTAACACAAGTATTGTTTCTTTGGAAAAGTTGTTTGTTATCATGAGTACAATCATGTGTTAAAGTATCGGTCACTAATTATCAGTCACCCTATATTTTGCCCAAATCGATTAATAAAAACAGTCTTCTCGATAACAATGATGTTCTTTCTTTCCAGTTTGGTGACATTTTGTTCTGGCGAGTATGGAATACTCACCGAGAGCTGATAGCACCGCCCAGCATCCACAAAGTAGTGCCGTTCTGGTCCCAGCACTGTATGCACACCGTCTCTCTCGTTGTGATATTGATGGACCTAGTATTGGTACGGAGGGAGAGACCTAAAAACAACGTAATAAATATAGGAATTCTGACGTGTTTTCTCGTCGCCTATGTTGTCGTGTAAGTAACTATAATTATGATTTATTTAGCATGACTGATTAGTTGCGTGAAATCTGAAAACCAAGAACTCTGCTCATCATTCTGTACAACTAAAAAGTATACGTGCCCTCAGATCGCAGAAACAAGGGCCCAGCACCAATTATCTAATAGGGGATTTACACGGGTCGATTTTCGCCGCACGGCTAGGCCGCACGGCGATAATCGACCGTCTAAATGACAATTCGACTAGGCCGCAAGTGACTAAAATCGCAAGCCCCTATGTGCCCCAGTGCCATCCGACTTTTGTCGTGCGGCAACAAGCCGCATGCGGCTGGTAACTAAAATCGACCGTGTGGTCATTTTCAGACGATCGCCCGTTGCATAAGGTGTGTTTTGTGCTGTGTTGTGCTAGAAGTAAACAGGGGCCCAATTCTCCTAAAATAAATTGTTGCCAAACGCAATCGAACCACAGCCGTCAGTCAGTTTTTGTTTTCGAAAACTTTCAAAATGATTGATTTTGTTTTTTGTGTCAAACAATTCGACAGCTTTTGAAATTGAGAACTGTTTGAATGAACGGTTCGGCCTTGGTTCGGTTGTGATTTATCAAGATTTATTTTAGGAGAATTAGGCCCCAGGTCGTATGCGATTTTTGTCGACCGGTGTAAATGGGGTGGCAATTCGATTTTTACAAGCGATGCGACTGGTGACTTGCCGCACGGCTAAAATCGACCTGTGTAAATCTCCCATAAGACATTTGAACGAAACAAGAAACGAACGATAAACCAAGCAAGGAACGCGACCAAATTACAATAATGGCGCTGCGTAGCGAAAAATCCTAAGTCTATTAAAGCTACTTAAAAAAATACGTTTAACAAATATAATATTAAAAATTCAGTTTATTTAAAATTAATACGTAATTTTGTGTCGGGTCGTGGGTTCGATTCCCGCACGGTACAAGTATTTGGTATGACCTACATAATTTGTATCGAGTCTGGGTTTTGTTTACGTGAAAATTGTTACCACGAATGTATTTGCTTCGTGATCGTGACTGTAAGAGCACCCACAATACGGGACAATGGTGGGCCAACGTTTAAAAAAACGAATGCGAATCTATACGAATTTAAAATATACTTATTTATTTTCAGATGCGTTCACAGTTTTATGAAAGGAGAATACATCTATCCAGGCCTCAAGCTTTTCACAGGATTAAAGTTCCCAATACTTATCACATACGTGTTTATCGAAAACTTTTTCTACTATACGAGTCAGTGGCTGATCGTCGACATGGTATGGGGCCAAGGAAATTTAAAGAAAATCGTCTAAACTAAAGATTAAGATAGTATTTAAGTTAGTGCAACCACTATTTGGTAAAGGGTATCTTTTTACTAATATTAGAGGTACATATTTAATTTATTCAAAGAGATTTTCATGACTTTAGAGCATAAAGAGTGAAGATGATTGACCGGAATTGAGTTCGACTCGGATTCGAGAACTTTGATTAATAACCACAACAAAACCAAAAAGAGCAAAGAAGTCTAAGGCTTCTTCTAAAGCTGGCTTCTCACGGTGCGTGGTAGCGCGCACCGGCTGTGCGTGGTATCATCCGTAAAATCACGCACCGTGGGAAGCCACATTATGAGGGTGCGTGATGTGGATACGGCGCACCGCTCCGCACGCGTCCGCGTTACCACAGAGGAGTCTCTTCCCATGGTGCGTCGGTGCGGGGTTCCCTACGTGACATCGAAACTCAACAATGTCGCAACATCGAAAACGGTACATCGAAGGGTCATATAATCGATGGTACTCTACATCGATGGTACGCCACATCGAAAATCTCGACATCGAAAGTTTACGATATCGATGGTCCGCTACATCGAATGTCGTTAAATCGAATGGTTACAGTACCTATCGATTTCTCATCACAGCGAATTGCATAACAGTTAAACATGTTTTTTTCATTGATATTGTTTAGTTGTGTGTTTAATTTATTTTTATTCGGTGCATTAACTAATGGATACAACAATCTTAAGATGCAATAACCCATCGATTTTGTAACCAGTCCATGTTGTAACCATTCAATACTGTAAAAATTCGATTTCACGACATTCGATTTAGCGTGCCATCGATTATGTGACCGTTCGATACTGTAACCATTCGATTTCATGACATTCGATGTAGCGTACCATCGATTATGTGACCCTTCGATGCACCGTTTTCGATGCTGCGACATTCGATGTATTGAGTTTCGATGTCACGTAGGGAACCCGTCGGTGCGACCTCGTGTGTCGCGGTGCGCGCTATCACGCACCGTGCGAAGCCGGTATTAACTGGGCAGCGCGTTGCATTGCGTTGCGTCAACTCATTCTAAATCACTTTTTCTGATGTGTTTTTTTTTTGTAGAATCAAACAATTCCAAGAAAAAATATTGTTACTTTTATATAAGGAGTCAATCATTTTATTTAGTTTTTTTTCGAAGGCGGTAGAGATGTCAAGATTAAACTTACTAGGGATCATAGACACTACAATTCTAGAGAATGTAGTCATTACATTTCGGAATACCTACTTTGTAACTCTGCCTTTTTAGAAAAGGCAGGCGTTTAAATATCTATATTAAAGTTATAATGAATTAAATCCAAGTTGAAATATAAAATTATTTTTTGTTAAAAATATTTTGTTATTAAAAACTAAAAGGCCCGGCGCAGACGACGGACTTTTTGTCCAGCGGACTGCCGCGGACAGGAATTGACGTGGTTGGTAGTCTTTGCCGGTCGCGAAATTTAACACGTACTTAACGCACACGACGGTAATTTTGTCTGTAGTTGTCGTTAGAACTCTAGTGTCTGCGATGGCAACAACTACCAACAACTTTCGTTCTTGTCCGTGGTAGTCCGCCGGACTAAAAGTCCGTCGTATGCGCCGGGCCTAACAATCGATCTCGTGGTGGTTCTGAACAAACTAGCTTCAGGTATACCAAAAATAACCTAGTACGAGTATAATATATATATTTTATACATTGTATAATGAGCAGTGCCATTCTCTACATCTTCTTGTAACATTCTCGTCCGCCTCGTTGTTCTAGTAGTCGCAAGTGCAACTGCTGAGCATCAGCTATTACCCGTGGTCCCAGTGGATCGACCCATTAACGGGTCCACGGGTAATTTTATTTACCCGTAGACCCATGACACTAGAGATTACATTCGAAGAAATGTGAATATCGATAATAAAGCTAAAAGTAACGAACAAACTATGCTATTAGGTCAAAAGAGTTGCAAAGAATATAATCTTGTTTTCCTATTTTTATTGTTCGAGGTCTTTGTGATTTTGATTTGCAATTATTGTGAATATGTTTATTATCATAATTTTGTAATGTAATAAAAAGTAGTAGGCTATCATGAAATCAAGAGGGTACTATTTAGTCTAACCAAAAAAGAATTGTCAGTTTTAAGTAAGCCTAAATAATACTGCTAGACAAAATACTACCCTCTTGATTTCATGACAGCCTAGTACTTTTTTATTACACTAAAAAAGTAATGAATTGTACTACTTATTATTTTTTGAGAATAATCAAAGGGGTTCGAATTTTATTATTATTTTTGGATTTTAATACTTTTACCTACACGTTCAGGAGTCGCATTCAATTTTTATAAGATTTATTTAGTTTAAATTTACTCTGACGCATTGCTCGTCCGGTGTGTTTCTTCGAACAATTCAGAATAATTGCAAATCATTAAATAAATATTTATTTATGAGCGTAGTTTGTTCGTAGCTCTTAGCTTTATTATCGGTATATATATTTCTTCGAATGTAATCTCTAGTGTCATGGGTCTACGGGTAAATAAAATTACCCGTGGACCCGTTAATGGGTCGACCCACTGGGACCACGGGTAATAAATAGCTCCTGAGCATGAGGTCCTGGGTTCGATCGGCCTAAGAATTATTGGGTTTTTCCGTGTGGAATTTCTCAGTAGCACACGGAGTCTGGATTTGTGCCCGGTTATTGGTAATAGGCTCGCCCCCTATTACATGGGACTAAAATATAACGGCGAAATGAAGATGTACTGCATCTGTCCAACCCTACGGGTAATAGAGGTGTGGTATTAGGTTTCTTGTAACATATTGTTTAAAATTACAAGGGTCCCAATGATGTGGTTTCTCATATTCTCAATAAGCTATGTGCCTTATATTTTATTTTATAAACTCGATGTGTCATTATTAGAAATATACTGATCGTACAGAATGTGATACACTGTAGTGTAACATTTTTAATAAACTTAATTTGATGTAAATACTTGTATGTGTTTCTATCAATATTCCTAACCAATTACCGATATATTAAGAAAGTTGAATATCGAAAGAAATTATTGTTTTAAACTCGAATGTAACTATTATTTATTTATTTTATACAATAGAAATGTATAAAATAAACATAATTTTATTTCCACACGGCGCTGCCGCTGCTCGGACCATTTTTTTTTTGGCCTGCGAAATCCTCATGGACTATCCCCCGTCTGGGGAAGACGGGGGGGTGTGCCGGACTCTTACCGGCTAAAACCACCACGATGTTTCATCACTTGACCGTGGGCCGGGGTCGCGGGATTCGCAGCTGCATGCACCGCGACCCCGGCAGGCCTCGGTCCGCCAACCCCTGGCGGACCTCTCCCTTGTGGGGCCTAACCCCACGTCCTGCTGAGAGGCGCGCGTGGAACACGTCGCGCCGCCTACTCGGGCCTGTGCCGCTGCTCGGACCATGATCGAACCTGTGTTCAACCTAGTTCATCGCCTATTAATACGAGAAGCACAAGCCACTAAGCTAGCGAGTTACTTGTAATCATCATCGAAATAGGGAAACATTATCAGTTCAAACATTTGCGTATGTGTGTGTGCAACGTGTAAGCGTATAAAACCGAGCAAGTCGCCGCATACGATTTTTTTTTTGAACTGAGACTGCAACCCATTCTTGGCCACTGTACCAATTTGGGAACACTTAATAAATGAGGGTACATTAAAAAAGTTTTGACAATAGTTAATATTATGTTACTTTGTTGTGTAGTCAAGAGTGCGTTCATTACATTATAGTATCGGATTATACTAATTTGTTCAAAAATCCTCCTTTTTGGACCCACTGAAGTTCGTTATCTAGAGGACAACGCAGGTAAGCATACTTTTGTTATTATTATTTATTATACGTGTTGAATATCATGAATATTGTTTATATTTTCATGAAACAAGTACCTAACCTAACATTCAAAGTTATTTGATTGCAGTTACTTTGCATGTATATAAAAATATAGTGACATAAATATTGGTGTGCCAATTTGGGTACAACGGCCACAAGTGTACAAATAACCAGTTTATTTACAGAATCAATATGCATCGCAGGCAATATTTTAGTGGCACTAATGACTTCAGGGCTTAGAAGAAGCTATCAGCACAATAGGAGAGGACAATGACGATGGTTTGGAGTGTGATTTAGCCATCATTCCACTAGAACCAAGCGTCGCGACTAACGAAGAAGAAGGTGATGATGATGTGTCACCTAGTACCGTACCAAACGATGTCTCGGGTAATGTCGAGGTTTGTGTTCACAACGTGGGTGCTCTTTCGGAATCCGAGAATAGCAGCGGTGATGAACCTTTGGTCACTAAAAGGTCACGGAAGGTCCGTTAGGTAGGCCCAACCAGAGCAGCCCACTGTCTCTACGCGCTGACTGTCATCCAACCTTCCACTTTGGCGACTGTTTACTAAATTATTCAACTTATTTCGAACAAACTGACGATCTATTGGTTTGCGAAAATCGCGTCAAAAAGGAACCATAAGATTTAACACCCGTTCAAATATTTGAGAAGCTTTTTGATGTAGAAGCTTTTACAATGATTGCTGAGTTTAGCCACTCAAAATAATCGGTATAATTTCACTATCACTACTGCGGAGCTGAAAACTTATAGCCGCCTAACGTGTCACCAGATACTACCTCAAACTGTCACCCCAAAGATGTTCTGCTCGCCCTTCAGCATCCAAAATTGAAAGTTTACAGTTGGGTGGCGTTGATCACATTCCAGAAAAGCCTCCAAAATGTTTGTGATGTGCTGTGTTCGATATCAGAGGACGTTGAGGTTGTAAGAAATGCAAGAAAACCCTAGTGGGGTTGCAAGAAATGCAAGAAAACCCTATGTACAGACAAAACGTGTTTTGCTAATTTTCACTCATAAGAGGACATTGTGCCAATTTGGGTACACCCCTGTAAATTCATGAAAAATTACTTTTTTGTTTTTTATTGTCTTTCCATTTATTCTTGTAGTTACTAACTTTCATTTAATATAAGAATTACGAAAATCCGCTGTCTAGTTTTTATTTGGCCATTAATGGGTTAATGAAGCCCATATTACGTACATCATAATTAAATCTACTACAAGTGAGCATCTACCGTTTCTTTCTTTTGTTTATTTGGTTGGTAGGTATTTGACCGGCATTATACCCTTCAAAACACAGCAATGCTGCTTGGCAGAAATAAGTAAGGCGGTAGTAGGTCCCCGGAAGAGCTCTTTCACAAGGAGCTCTACTAATCCTTACTAATATTAAAAATGCAAAAGTAACTCTGACTGTTACCTCATCACGACTACACTACTGAACCTATTTTGTTGAAACTTGGTACGGAGATAGTCCGGAACCTGGAGAAGAACATAAAGTCAGTGCAGCTCTAACAGTGCGTAAGTCATTTTGTGACAAAAACAGACAACACTGGAAAGTCACAATATTAATTGAAATGAAAAAGATTATTAAATGATAGAAGAGTTCATTTGTAATGATAATTAAAAACAATATTGCGTTCAGCGTATAGGTTACGCTCGTTTTAAATAATTTATTCACTCTCTTGTAAAGTAGCCATTTTTGACTGTTAGAACTTCACTGACGATAAGCTACTTTTATCCTGAAAAACGGAGAATACGCGATAAACGACAACCACGCGGACGAAACCGCAAGCTACCTCTAGTACTAAAATAATACATACCTTTTAATGAATGTTTTTGTTTATTTTTGTATCAGCGTCTGATAAAATAATTATGGTAGTTCAGAGTTCCAAACAATATGAAAATAATAATGCACATTTTGAAATATAATGATAGTTTCTTGTTTCAATGTCAAAGTGATTGCAAGTAATGTAATTTTGATAATCATTGTATCATCACAAGCTTATGAAAAAGTATATTTCAAAATGCGTACCTTTATGCAATTATTTAAATTGCTTCTTTTTACGACATCATGTTTTTGTTTTAACTATATATTATTATTTTTATTGATTCAGAAAAATAAATAAAGGTACAACAGATACAGAAATTTTTGGTATCGGTATCTTTTTTTTTTATTGGTAGTAAAGCTCTTCTTTTCCTAAGTTGCTTTATATGCTATCTATCTCTAAAAGGTCTAAATTCCATGAATCTATTTCCCCAAACATTTCATAATCCTCGAATTAATATCCAAAAACAAACCAGGATCAACGAATAAACTATAACTAATTACTGCTATATATCCAAACAAAATGGTGTACATGATAACATTTTCGAAATTCGAACGCATAGCTGTTAGTTAAACCTTGGCTTAATCATACCAAATGTCGATTCGATTAATTAGTGATGCGTACAATCGATTAATTATGTTCGCATCGCTTCGCATCTAATCACTTTAATTTTTGAAGCGTTAACAATTGATATATAATGTGTGAAATTAAATATATTATATCCTTATTGTAACCCAAATACCCTGGACTTAATAGTCTGAAATCGCCAACCCGCAGTGAGCAAGTGTGGTGATCAATGCTCGTACCTTCTCTGTATATGAAGAGGCTTTTGCCCTCCTGTGGGACAGTTAGGTGCTAATATTTATTTATTTATAGTATGAACATTGGGCAGCTAATATATTTTATTCACCTTGCTAGTTTTTAACTATAAGTACCCTAGTTTGGAAATAGCAATACGAAGTCAACATAGACACACTATTTTAAAATTCTATCTATGTTGCCTTGTAAAATATAGGTGGAATTTCTCTTTGTAAATACATTTTTTGCCGCCAGTGCGTCACACTTTGTCATTTCATTGCATGTCCAAAAATGTCGTAGTCAAAAGCAAATGTTTGAACATATAATTACATATTTATTTACAGTGACTAGGCTCAGTACATAATGGCTAGTTAGCATCGCGTCACCTGTTTCTAACATGTCGGTATTTTGACACGGAAACATAATGAAAATATGATTCCAGTGGGCTATTGGTTAGGTACTATGGCTTTCAAAACATACACCCAATTATTTTGATTGGACTTAAAATGTAAATGCCCACCATTACTGGCTGTGGTTGGATGTTGACATGATTTAGGTTCAATATTACCAACGTCAAATAACTTTTATCACAGGAATAAGCGAGATGTTTTGACAGAATTCATGTACATCACTTGCCAAAATGTCAAACTTATCCCTCAAATAAAAGTTATCCAATGTTGTTAAAATCGGACCTTACTATCATATATATACCCCATGTGGGGACGGGCTACAATTTAAAACTTCCTTACCGCACGCTCAGAGTAGATATGTGTTGTGAGATTCAACAAAATACGCTTGGTGGTAGGATATACAAGATGTAATATAAATAACGCACAACCTCTTAAGGAGTCACTGTACTCATCAATATGAACAACTTTTACTATGGGACCAAACCCGAAATCGCGAAAAAAAATCAGCTGTTCGCTACATTTTGACGAGTTTTGCGAACATAAATGTAGGGATCAGCTGTTTCAGTGTTCAGCTGAACCTTAAAGTCTAGCGCCAAGCAGTTTACTTTGTTCCGTCGTATGTATGTGAGAGCCAGAGGATCGGGTATAGGGGAATCCCTCTATATCTCTGTTACATGGATTCGTGTGTTCCATTCAAAGAGCCTGTCTACCACCTGGCACCTTCAGGTGCGACTAGGATCAAACGCAACCATCATCATCATCATCATCATCTGCCTAGCCCTTTCCCAACTATGTTGGGGTCGGCTTCCAGTCGAACCGGATGCAGCTGAATATCAGTATTTTACATGGAGCGACTGCCTATCAGACCTCCACAACCCAGTAACTGGGTAATACGATACTCTTGGTAAGACTGGTTGTCAGACTTTCTGACTTCTGACCAACAGTAACGACTGTCAAAGATCTACAAATGACAGCCGGGACCAACGGCTTTGCGTGCTTTCCGAGGCACGGAGGAAACTCGCTATGGTAAATGGTCACCCATCCACAGACCAACCTCGGCAAGCGTGGCTTAACCCGGAAGATCGGTCTATGCGGCTATAATTATTTAGCCACGAGCTCCTCTAGGATCAAACGCGACCAAGTCAAAAAATAAAAGAAGTACCCGTAAATTACCGTTTCTATTTACTTTATAATTTAGTAAAAGATTCATAACAATGTCAACTTTCTACCACTGCAGCGGTTACTACCAGCGCGCTGGGATTGACTTTTTGTGATGACACTGACTGTCAGCAATTGCTCGTGACAATTTAACTCATTTTAATTGGTTGTTATTGGTACCAACGGAGGTGCTGCCATCTTCTTTCGTTTTGCCTGTGTCTCCTTATTATAAACCTGGTGTGCTATACGATTTCATTCTTCCTTTGTTGTTTATTTCATGCTTTCAGATGTCAATTTGGCGAGTCGTATGTGACAGGCACAGAGTGCACTGCATTTGTTTTATGTCGATCTGAGTCTGAACGCCTGTCGAAATGTGCACAAAGGCTTGTATGGTGAAAAACATTTTTCTGACAACATTCCCAGCCATTGCTGGTAAAAATTGAAAGAATTTCATACCTCCATTTTTTTGGAAAGTTTTTTACCATCCGAAATAGTTGTTTCAAAAATATCTACGTAAAAACATGTTATACAGGGTGTAAACGAATTCGTGTAATTCCTTCATACCGCGTGATCTACTGGTGACACTGACTGACCCTGATTAGGTTTTCTTCAGAACAAACAAAAAAAAGTTTTCAAAAAATTAACCATGGCATTCTGTATCTGAGTAATTTTAGCGTCCCGAGTTAACTGACTGCGTGGAGCGATATCGCGCTAGTCATGCCCGTCAGATGTGTCGCTTTTTTTTTTCTATTGGACTGCTGTAGGTCGTCCTAGGGGACGGTTTCTACGTAACCGGGCAGTTATTGGCGAGACCTGAAGGGTCCAGCCAATGGGGGAAGTAAAATACTTAACCTAAGCTAACTACTTGTACTACACTAACATCATGACTACCTGCAACAACAGCACTAATGGCGACCCCTAGTGGGACTCGGACCTCGGCTTAGGGCGTTGCTGGCGTGGACATAGGGGGGGGGAGACAGCTTGATGAGGGCTGAATTATCGGTGTGACTGCGGAGTCTGAAGAGACGACCGGCTCTACGACGGGAGAGCTCGGTGGATCGTGACCGGCGGCGGTGGGACGTTGCGACGGAGCTGTGTCACCGTGCCTTCATTAATTTATACATGGTATCGAAATTCTCTATCTCATAAAAATTTTATTTGGGAAATATTTTTTTATTTTTAATCTATCTAAATCCCGTGCGGGGTTAATCTATACCATTATCATGTGGTTTGAAGGAATTACACGAATTTGTTTACACCCTGTATAATAGAAAACAGTGTACACACAAAAAAAAACTATTAATCCTTCAGAGCCATACAAAGTAATTTATGAATTGCGAAAAATATTGCCCCACCAAATCGCTCCGCACCTACACTTCGCGTGTTTTCAAGGCTACTGCGTTGCGTTCTGTGGTTACAACCCTGTTTTTAATAAAAACTTCAACACATAGGTCTCTCTTACAGTAAAGTAAAAATTGGCCAGACCCATTCAAACTCCTGTATACTTTAAAAAATCTAAAACGTTTCAATAACATATTACGTAATATAGTAATAAACTTCTCCCAGACAAACATCGTTTGGTCCAAGGTCCTTGCTGGCAGCACATCCAGACGAGGCAATAATTATTGGGACGACTCCATCTTGTCTAGCCTTGAGTCCGACTAACGCTTAGTAATTCAGCATTTGTATTATTATGTACCTAATATAATATTACGTTTTTTCTATGATTAGTCTCGTGCTAACGTTTATTCGTAATACATCTAACATGTACTCAATCCCTGTAATTCTGACACCGATAATTCAGCCCTCATCAAGATGTCTCCCACCTCAAACCCCTGCCAGCAACGCCCTAAGCCAAGGTCCGAGTCCCACTAGGGGTCGCCCTTAATGCTGTTGTTGCTAGTAGTCATGATGTTAGTATAGTATAAGTAGTTAGCTTAGGTTAAGTATTTTGCTTCTCCACCATTGGTTGGAGATCTTTCAGGTCTTGACATTAACTGCCCCGTTACGTAGAAACGGTCCGCAAAGACCATGTAAAGAAGGCCAAAAGAAAAAAAAAAAATTTTTTTTTGTGGTCTTAAAAAGTTTTTTTAATTTTCAAAAGAGCTTATTGCTTAATAGCTGTATCTCGTTTTAACTAAACCTAAAAACAGAAAATTCCACTCAGCATTCAACAAAGAATAACAATCCGACAACAGTCATGAATTTAAACTTCATAAAAGTGACAGAAGTAACATCTCTTCTTCCTTAAAACTGTCCCGTTTATGAATATTTACCAGCATCGTCGTCGCGTCTGCAATTTATTTAATTTTTACCTAACTATATTTAGGTCTACACGAATATAGTCAGTGGCGTGCTAGTTATTTGCGCGAGTCTCTCGCGTGCCTGCTTGTCGGTCCTGTCACGTACTGAAACATAAATTTTGTCAATCCCACTGCAGCTGTATAACAACTTTTCAATTAAAGTCTGAAACAATAAAATTTTGCCTCACAAATGCTCCGATGAATACTTTATATGAAAATAATTTCAATTGGCACTTTACAAAACCAAATTTCCTCAAGGCTCTCTTTAACTTTTTCCCTCATTGTCATTATTCAAAGGCGTTTAGATTCATTGTTTTCCCAAATATCTTGAAAGCCAGAAAGAAAAAGTATTTATTCCCTAATCAATTCACGGTAGGAATTGTGTTTAAAACCATTCAGATAAATAGCTTTTCGAGAAAGTTCGTCTCTACGATCAGGAACATGGATTTATCGAAGTAAGACATGAAATATTTTTGTTCTCATGCGTTGCTTTTTAGAAAATATGAATTACGTAACACAAATCCTACCGTTCGCAAATAACAAGTTATTGAGAGCCTACTCTGAAAATCGAACTATGAAGTTTCGGCTGATGGATGGCACGTTTTCCAACCACGAAAGTGTTTCGAATGGGAAGGGTGGGCGCTTTTGGGGGCAGTCTTTTGTACCTAAATCTGACGTTCAAAAAGAACTAAGTAATACTAGTCTACTTTGAATAAACGAGTTTTGAGTTTGAGTTTGAATCCGACGATTGATTCGATTTTCGCGATTTGATGTTTTGTCTTTCATTCACCCTATTCCCAAATGTTAATTGACGTCTAGTAGTTCGTTGTTTGACAAAATTTTGATCGTATATTCGTAAGTTCTGTGTTCGTCGTTGTTTTGTTGCGATCCGGAACTTCCACGTTCATTTTTCGGAGTAGGCCCCCTGGTCCGTCAAACGAATTTAAGTATGTGACGATTACTGATATTTGATGAAAGCATTAAAGAAGAAAAAATATTTTGAGTCGGTAGGAACTTTTTTCATGACGTTGGTTTAGGCAAACCGTGTACACAAGAAGGACCTAGAATGTTGTATTTATAATTAAATAGTTTTCTACTCTCTAACTCTAATTCTACACCAAAAAAATACAAAACTCATCACATTCGGCCTGTATGTCGCAACATTTTTCCGCTCACACAATGCAAGATAATACAGCCTCGCGTCCCACTTGTCGCGATCTCCAAGAGGTAAAGCAACAGAGGCACAAAGTCTGCAGACAGACACTTGATAGAAAAGTGTGGGTGGTAGTTTCGCTTTGTTCCGAGAACTAACTCCGAGCAAAAGGAAGTTGGCCCGCTCCAATGGTAATGTATATTTTTATACTGGTCGTATTTTGCATGTATCGGTTACTGTTTTGAACAACAAATAGTCTAGCAAGGATTTACATACGAGGTCAGTAAGATATTTCAGTTTATGTGATATGAACCTCTTTTAGGAAAACATTTTTTATAATAACTTTTATTAAATTTGATTTGTGGAGTTAGTGATCAAAATGATCTAATTACACTTCTGGCCTAAAGATTTTTTTTAATCCGTCTGCTCGTGGACCAATGAATTTAATTCTGTACTCGTTTTCAATCATTTTGTTTTTTTATTTATTTTCACAAAAAAATATTACACACAACAAAGCACTAATGGAGACAATTTTATGATGTTATCAGGTTATTAGGCTAACGGTACTTCGTATTATAGGAACATATGCATCCGAACTAGGTGTAATAAACCTGTATCTCGGAATACAGCTCTTCCCTGAGAAAAATAATCTATGACATTATATTTAGGCAATTTACAATATGTTTTTCGTTAAGTTTAGTCACATCAAGTAAAAAAAACGGCCTAAGTGTTTTAAAATCGAGTCCTTAGTTCGAGTTTTCGATCAAAACGGTACTTTTTGTAAGTATCTCATTCTGTGTATTGCAACTATTGTAAAATTTAATTTTGTGTCATTAGACTGTTTTGATCATAAATTTGATTATCACTTGCCTTAACGGTGAAGGAAAACATCATGAGTATAACTGTACACCTGAGAGGGCTTCATAAAGTTCTCGATGGTGTGTGTAGTCCGCCAACCCACATCAGGTCAGCGTGGTTGACTTAGGCCTGAACCCTTCGCATTCTGAGAAGAGGCCCATACCTAGCAGTAGAACTGTAATGAGCTGATTATGCTAGACTGTTTTGTTCGCCAGCTCCTCATTTTTTATTTACGGAGATTTCGGCTGGATAAAAAAATGCTTAAAGCATAAATGGATTTAAATAAATAACACGCTTATAATAATGTTTTCAGTTATTAAAACCAAAAATAATTACAGTTTTTTTTTTATCAAATTAGAGATAAAAAAAAGGCCGGCAATAATAGGCAGATTATTATGCTTAAAGCATAACTAAAAGATAAATAACACGCTTAAAATAATGTGTTCAGTTATTAAAAACTAAAATAATGACAGTAATTTTTATCAAGTAAATATGTTGTAATTTACAAAATACAGCGGCCTTAAACTGACGATTAAAGACTTTAGGGCTAAAAGTGTAGGTACATTCATTGTTGGTCAGGTTTTTGCTTTAAAAGTCTAAAGAATGAAGGAAGCCATCTTGAAGTTCGGATGAAAGGAACATCAAAACTTTGATGTTGTGTGTCCGGGAAAAAATATACCGTATTGTGGTACCAACACAAGAAGTGAGATTGTTAAGGGAATAGATAAAACGATGAGTTCGGAGGAAGGAAGTCAAAAACTTGAGGTTTTTTGGATCTGACTACTAATCTATACAGGGTGTGTCGTAAATAGTGATCCAACGTTAAGGGTCGACCCACTGTGTATTCAGGTATCACATATCACAATTTGAACCATTTTACCATAGGTCTGTTTTTTTTTACTAACTCCTTGTTTTACTAATTTAGCTGTAATTTCAACCCAATACATTATTTTCCTATTTTGTTTTTTGTTTCTAACTACTGAATACATGTGCAAGTAATTTTTAGTATTTTTTTCGAAAATAATAAAAAAAATGTATTCTGAGATGTAAAAAATAATCTAACTGTCGTATGCGATAGCTGAATATATCGCGTATCGACCCCTTAACGTTGGACCACTATTTACGACACACCCTCTGTAAATAAAAATGAAACGCCGAAATGTATAAATGCGCATAACTTCCGAACGACTGCATCGAATTGGATAATTATTTTTTTTGTGTGTTTGTTATTGCCAGTACAAGGTTCGTATAAAAGAATGTTTTAAAAAAATCGTTACAAAAATAAAAACGGCGGTTCGAAGTTCGCCTGGTCAGCTAGTCTATACTAATATTATAAAGAGGTAGAATTTGTTTGTTTGTTTGTATGTAGGAGGTAATCTCCGAAAGTACCCATCCGATTTCACAAATTCTTTCACCAATAGGAAGCTACGTTATTCTTGAGTGCTATAAATATACAAGGTTAGTCAGAAAGGGGGTACTAATCCGAAAGGGTGTTTAAGTACCCACAATAATGGACAACTTTTGTTCTACAACTTTCCCCAAAAATCAATTAATTTAGAGAAATAGCTGTTCAAAGATTTCACTAAAAATACGCTACAACAACCCTATCATCAGCTGTGTTTACATCTTAGGTCATATTTCGGGTCACGAAACAGTATAGGTACAAATAAAAATGGCCGACTTTTCCCCTCGCAATTGCAACTTTGTAAGATTACCTTACAAAGTTGCAATTTAAACGAACAAAAAAATTGCGCAGACACGACAGTTCGCAATAGTATTGTACCTAATAATGCTCTGCATCTCAGAGTGTTTTGTGTTAGCGCTGTTAGACTAATATTTTATCGGCTTATTATTATTAACAACTGACTAACCTGAAATTAAGGTTCCCTGTACCTACTTACTTAGAATATCTGTAATAACAGATGAAGAACCGTCAACTTGTCTATCAAAGGCTTGGATCACAAAAGCACGTAATTATTATTATGCTCTATTCTACATTAACAACTATTCCGATGCATCAGCAGCCAGTACAATAAGTAAGTTAATATCACAAACAATCCGAACAAAACAAACCTTCAAAATTGACCAATAATCTTACCGCACGATGTCGCTTCTGCAATACGCGGTCTGTAACGCCGACAAAGAGACGCCGCGGCGCCAGCGGCAAATTCAACTAGACTCTTTGTTCCGGCCGCTTGCCGCTTTAGTGTTGTGCAAAACTCAATTTTATAATTTTTTTTGGGAATGCGTACATGTTACGTACGTAGACCTGTCTGTCAGTCATTTAGTAAGACTAACAAATTAATGATTATTATCGTACGTAATAAACGTGTGTGTAGGTACTAAGAAATGTACCTATGCACTATCTTTTGAAAGCGCATGAACTCGACGAGATAGATTTATCGATTTCCGTAATTGACCGTATTTCATAAGTTATTTTCCTTTTTGATAAAAACTTTGCGAGCATTTAAAGTTCCATCCTCTTAAACTTAAAATAAATCAGTTTTTTCAGCATGCTATTGCTAACCTAAGATCTTAGGCTTTAAATGTGTGTTCGAATCCCATATTATTATGATGTTGTGATAGATCCCCGTGACAGAAAGACACAAAATTTAAGGAATTTAAAAAAAGTTATTGAATTTGAATCCATTGTCAAATTCTCCGGAATATCGCGGGATTAAGTTTTTGGGATAACGTTGCACATCTCTAAAAGTGATAGAGCCTAAACATTTTATCCGATATTACTCGTATTATTGTAGGTAAGATTTCTTAGTCGCTTGCAATACTTCCCGGAATACAGTCGATAATTTTAATTGTTTACGCGAGTCGTGTTTTAATTTTTGTTGTTTTTACACGGAGGTTGACGGAGTACCAAATGAGGAGTGTTATAACATGGTGATGTGTAACGATAGTTGTGATGCCGTGCTCTCAACAGGCCATGAATTGTCCGGCAAAGGTTTTCGGTCTAGTATTCGAGGATTGTGTTGTGATCCAGCTAGTACAGCGGCGCGGCGCCGGCGCTTCGCTTCTTTTCGCTCGCAGCCCTAGAGCGTACTGGGATCAGCAGTTCCCCATGTAGATCGGACGTGGCGTTCCTGTAGCCTGGCCTCCTCGCTCACCAGACCTGATTCCGCTGGACTTATTGTGGGGTCACGTGAAGTGTATGGGTTACGCTGCGGACTACAGCAATGAAAACAAGATGGGGTAAAGAGTAACATCTGCGTTTGAGAGCATGAAAGACAATCCGCAGATAGATGTTACGTAATGCGATCGCATCCGTCCGTAGGTACCTACATCGCCACGCGTCTTTGTGCATCACGCGATAAGGGCGGCAGATTGATCCTGTTTTGTTTGTGATAACCAATAGTGCTTCTTGTGTTCCAATTGGAAATGAACCCTTTTCGTAGTGTCCGTGGTGATAGATTCATTTGTAGGTAACGTAAGTTCATAAAACTAACAACCGAAAGTGCTTGTTCCATTCGGAATTGAACCCTTCTTGTAGTGTCCGTGGTGATACGGGGGATACATCCATGCGTAGGTAGGTTAGGTACCTACGTACTTACATAAAACATTAATGACCAAAAGTGTTTCTTGTGTTTCAATTTAAAATTAAGACGACACGTGTGTGACATTCTCGTTGGCAGAGAAAGCGTCGACATCAGAAATGGTAAGTTTCTAGGTAATAATCATAATTATGTTCAAAAACTTCCGCTGCACGCACACATACACAGTATCATAGTAACCTACGATTTCGGCGGCAGTCGTAGGTACGTAGGTACAGCTGGCGCTTTGTATTTTACCGCCCGCGCCGCACCGAACCGATAGGCTTATAACAAAATTAGGGTTGCGGAGTTTTTGAAATAAATAATATTTATTTACTTTTGTATGGAAATAAAAACATACGAATTTAATTTTTTTAACACATACTATAAAACAGTCTTCAGTGATACTATAAGTGGCTTTCGGATTAGTACCCCCTTTCTGACTAACCTTGTATAATATAGTGGCTATAAATTTTTCATATACATAGTCAGTTGTACAAAAACGCATAATAACTTTCATCCCGAAAAAAAGCACTGTTCCCGAGGAAAATCACCATAATAGATGGCGCCACGTGTCTTACGGAATCATGATTGAATTATATTATTAAAGAAACTTTATTAGTGCTTTAAGATTATTTTTTTATTACCAATTAACGCGAGCGAAGCCGCGGGCAAAAGCTAGTGATAAATAAATTAAAATCATTGCTCGTCTTGTAAAAGCGAAATAACGCACTTCGTTCTATCTAGTCTTTTCCCAATTATGTTGGGGACGGCTTCCAGTTTAACCTGATCCGGCTGAATACCAGTATTTTACACGGAGCGACTGCCATCAGACCTCCGCAACCCAGTTACTAGGCAATACCAATATCTTAAGGTTAGTAGAGCGTATCCACGTAGAAAGCGGGTTGCCGGCGCCGATTTCTCAGCGCTTGTCGGTGCTGGTCCGCGCAGTTAATCGGCGCAGGTAGTCTCTATACAGTGTGGCGAACCAGCGCCGACAAGCTTCGAACTGCGCCGACAAATTCCGAGCTGCTCCGATCAGCGCTTGTAGGCCGTCATTTGTTGCTGTATTTTTGTTAAAAAATGCCAGCCCTGGCTTCTGCCCGCTTACTTTATGTAGCGGTTACCTGCACGCACCAGTACCGACAAGCGATGGCAGATCGGCGCCGGTTACCCACTTCCTTTATGTATACGCCCTTAGGCCGGTGGTCAGACTTTCGGGCTGACTACCCGTAACGGCTGTCATAGGGATTCGTATGAGACACCCGAGACCGACGGTTTAACATTCTCTCCGAGGCACGGAGGGTTATCGATGTGTAACGAACGGTCACCCGTCCACGGACTGTCCGCGGCAAGATCATAATTATGGTCCGCAAGGTTGATTTTAGCCACGAGCCCCTCAGCGAATAATCGCACTTATCACCATCAGCCTTTCACTCAGAGAAAATGGTAATTCTTTATGAACATGCTTAACCGCTAGCGGCCCGACCGACGATCCGGATCGTCAGTGCCATTGTTTATCTATTGTGTCTATAATTACAGTACTCGATAAGTTAAGCACGCTTTGACGTTTTTTTTTTTCTATTGGTCTGCTGTAGATGGTCTTTGCACACCCCTTCTATGTAACCGGGCAGTTATTGGCGAGACCTGAAGGGTCTCCAGCCAATGGGGGGGAAGTAAAATACTTAACCTAAGCTAACTTGTACTACACTAACATCATGACTACCTACAACAACAGCACTAAGGGCGACCCCTAGTGGGACTCAGACCTCGACTTAGGGCGTTTCTGGCGGGGGCTTGGGGCTCGTCGTTATCGGTGTGACTGCGGAGTCTCAAGAGACAACCGGCTCTACGATGGGAGAGCTCGGTGGATCGTGACCGGGCTTTGACGTTTTCGCATCGTGAATCGATGCGATCGATGCGGTTTTCGAATGCTTTGGCGCGCTTACGCGTTCTATAGCCTGCATTCGCAGCTGAGAGCACGCGATTAAACACGTGAAGCGTATTTAAGTGTGTCTAATACAAACAAGAATTATTGCAAATTAACGCCGATTATAATTATCTACTTATATCTATTAGATAATAAATGTTTCGTAAATATTATTGAAGAATAGAAAGCGCTGCATATTAACCATATTTTTTCCATTCAAAATTAATTGATGTGATTAGATAGGAAATAATTATTAATACAAACAATAATTATTTACATAATTACTAATAAAACTATCTACAAATAAATAAAAATTATCCTTATAAAAGTATAAAGTAAAATAGGGCATCAAAATATTCCTACGCATCGCTGTCGACTGGTAACGTGCCCCGAAGGCTGCCAGCACAGCCACGTTGCATGGCAATACTGATCCTTTCACCAAAGTAGAGGCCAGCCTTCAGGTCACAGGAAGTGTCGACCAGCCGCCTTGCAACATCTCTGTATAGAAGTTGGGCACTCGGACCCCAAGACCCAAGTGTTTTGACCTCAAACGGCTCGAAAATATAATTTCTAATAAAGGTATTATATTTTCGCCGCTTGAGGGCCTCCGCAGCTGCAGCAGCACAGACTGCCGATCTAGGAAGATGGGATGGCGCAAAAGTATCGACGCATGTTGCATCCCCTAACAGAGGCCTACCCATTTGGATATGTATTTGATTATAATTTGCGTTATGAGGAAACATGCACACCTGAGCGGGCTCCATAGAGTTCTCGATAGTGTGTATAGTCCGCCAATCTGCACCAGACCAGCGTGATGCACTAAGGCCTTAACCCTTTTCATTCTGAGAAGAGGTCCGTGCCCAGCAATGGGACTGTAAGGGCTCTTTCAATTTAGACGTTTCGTGTCGGACCGCTGCCACACGTTTACCGTGCCGCTGGTTATAACCCGCTGCCGGGCCGCTGCAGTACGGTTGCAGTCCCACACGAAACGTCTAAATTGAAAGCGTATCTGACTGCCGTGCGTTTGTATGCTAGTGATGTTTTAAATATCTTTGACAGCAGTTAAGCCATGGACTCTGACGAAGAAACATTACTGTTAGTGCTCTTGTTGAAAAACATCAAACAGAAACAAAAACGACGCCCCCGTAAAAGAGCATCACCGATGTTTTCGTTAACATGTAATTTTGGTGATTTCCATAATCTTTACCCTAGGTTAAAACAAGATCCAAGCAATTTTTTTAATTACCTAGGAATGCCTATAGAATGTTTCCACGAATTCCTTGAATTAGATAAAAGTAAAATTCAGCGGCAAAAAACTATTTTATTTCCGTGCGATTACTGTATTTGTCGCTTTTGGAGTTCCTTAAAGTAGGACGTATTTAAATTTCATTTATAAATTCTTCCACGTTTATGTCATCCATTTTAAGCAAAAAAATAAATGAAAATTCGATGAAATTAGCTCTCACCGCACTATTCAACAGCGAAAAGAACACGTGGAGTTTGCGATGTTGCCGTCCTGTTGTCGAGCGTTAGCGGTGCCGACGCCGCACTGTTGTCGTACCGCGCGCTTTGTATGAAAACAAGCGACCGTCCGTGCGCAATACGACAAACGCACCGCTTCGGCACCGCAGCGGTCCGACACGAAACGTCTAAATTGAAAGAGCCCTAATAGGCCTGTTATGATTTATGATGATACTGATAAGTGTGATTAGTTTCTAATCATGTCGTAATTAAAAATATTAAGTTCAAGCAACTTTAGACAGAACTACTAATTAGGCGTAAAAAATAATTAATTAGGCCTGACGCCCACTAGCGGGACGGCATGGCAAAGGATATTTTTAATACAAATAATTTTAATCCTTATTTCAATACCACTAGCTCTTTTATTTGCTTAGCATGCCGCGGAAGGCGTCGTCGTGCCGCGGCATGCCGCAGCATCCCGCGGTACGAGAATTATGAGTCCTAAAGGACATTAATAAGGTTTAAAATTATTTTAGCTTAAAAAAATCCCTTGCTGTGCCGTGCGGTGGCTGTGGGCGCAGGCCCTTAGGCGTAAAAATAGAAGATTTCATGCTGATGTATATTCAGACAGGTCTATATTAAGTAAACCAATAAGTACCTACATTTTATGGAAATATCTGACATTTACCATCACCACAATAATTATAATTTTAACAAATAAACAATCATTCACATGTCTGCCTTCATAGCCTCGGAACATCATTATCTATTAATCTAATATGAACATAACATACATCACTAATAATATCGATATTGCCAATTTGTGCATATTATCTTGTACTAAAAGCCGACCATGCATGAAAGATCATGATTTCAGTTGATTGCTTGATGGAGTCCATAATTACCGTAATCCTTGACTTGAGTACTTAGACAGGTCAATGTTCAGTTGAATGACTCGGACGATATTATTGCTTTACTATCAAAATCAGATTGCCTCGTTAGTCTAGTGGTCGCGCTTGCGACTGCTGACGTCCTATTTGTCCGTTATTGGGTTTTTCCGCATGGAGTTTGTCAGTCTGGTAACAGTCCGGAGTCTGGATTTGTGCCCAGTTGACAATGGCAATGGTTGATGGCTCGCCTCCTATTATATGGGACGAATCGGGCGATATGAGCGTGTACAATACACTTCTGGCCATCCCTTCGGGGAATATTTTTTTTCTTGTGTTTCATATAAAGTTGCCTCTTATTAGGAATACTCCTGAATACCCCGAGATACTCTGCTATCTGCCACTCTCATGCGGCTTTGCTACTGTGCTAGTTGTGTCGTCAAATTCTGCTAAATGAAAATCTTTTCAAGTTTCGAGAAAGGATACCGTTTCAAGACCTTTGTCATGAGCCTTGGGCTGGTTTTTGTCTTTTTATTTGCATTAGATATGAATGCAAATATTTTTGCAGTTATGTCATTCAGTGTCGTATAGAAAGCGCCAAGAATTCAAATTTAGCGCCCCCCAAAAAATCACGCTAAATAAAATAAAAAACTCAATTCGTTTCAACACAAATTCATCTCACACATTCAATTCAAATCAAAAATTAGGCAGTAATGATTTTATCTGATACTAGCTGTACCCGCGTTGCAATGCCACGTAGATAAATTTCTGACAACAAATATGTCGATTCTTTGTCATAGTGTCACTAATATGCATTTTTAAAATCTAAATACGCGGTAATCCGAATATTGTGGACACATATTGTCGATTCATCATCATCTAGGCTTTTCCCAACTATGTTGGGGTCAGCTTCCAGTCGAACCGGATGCAGCTGAATATCAGTATTTTACATGGAGCGACTGCCTATCAGACCTCCACAACCCAGTAACTGGGTAATACGATACTCTTGGTAAGACTGGTTGTCAGACTTTCTGGCTTCTGACCAACAGTAACGACTGTCAAAAATCTACAAATGACAGCCGGGACCAACGGCTTTACGTGCTTTCCGAGGCACGGAGGAAACTCGCTATGGTAAATGGTCACCCATCCACAGACCAACCTCGGCAAGCGTGGCTTAACCCGGAAGATCGGTCTATGCGGCTGTAATTATTTAGCCACGAGCTCCTCGACATATTGTCGATTCGAAACCCATAATTAATACGTTCTTTAATTTGAGGGGACCCAAGTTTACCGTACCGATGCGACGGCACGAACATCAAATGTTTGACAGGTAGGAACAGTTTGTATGGGAAAATAAATTTGTTGTTTTTACTGTTTTCCTCGCAACAGTACTGTTGAACTGTTTTCCTCGTACAATCAGATTTTGTCACGAAATAAAAAAAGATCACTCAATCCAAATGCACATGCAACTTTTCCATATTTTCTAACCATTTAAACTTTCCCTGGACTTCCACAAATATTTCAAAACCAAAAATTACCCAAATCAGTCCAGTCGTTCTCGAGTTTTAGCGAGACTAACGAACAGCAATTCGTTTTTGTCCTATATAGATTTGTAGCTCTCAACATCAAGAGATAACTTCTTCTTCTCTTCTCTCGTGTCAGCATTAGCTAGCTATACGAAAATAGCTCATGCTGTAGTGAAAAGATCAGCCAGTCAGCAAGGTTGGTAGCGGGGCTGACTGCCCAGGGTGCGCCGGACATACTTAAGTATCGTGACTCGTGGAGGCTCTTTTCATGCACCCTTAGAAGACATAACTCATTTGTATTTAAATCAACATCATATTTTAACGCGGGATGTGCTACGGAGTCTAGGGCTGGGCCCCTGGCAGCCACCCCTATAGCCAGCTCCTAGATACGACATTGTCACTAGCCACGAAAAAGCCACTCTATTACTTTCTGTGTTACTTTTAGAAACTGGACGTGATCCATAGTCAGTCCATTTTAGTCAATGGCAAGCATCTGAACCAATTATTACCACACTATTCCTTCTTACCAACAGGTACCAAGATCTAAATTAAGCATTATCGTATCACTAAACTGTCGCTGTCCCGACAAACCTCAATACTAGTGCTGTACGTGCACTGCATAGTGACGAGATACGGGCATGTCAAACAGAACATTAAAGTAAGATGAATGGCATGGTAGAAATGCGGACGATCAGAAAATCTATGGAGTCAGCTCAATTTGGTATGGAAGACAGAAAAATATAAACGGACCACGAAAGACAAGAAAATTGTTGATTCATAACCAGAGATCGGATAAGTAGAGTATATTTACCTAAACTTCGAGGAAGGAAGTAACATAGAGTGGATAATACCTACTCTAAAATCCCGGAATAATTATAACGATGTTTTAACCGTTAGCGGCCCGACCGACGAACCGGTTCGTCAGTGCCATTGTTTATCTATTGTGTCTATAATTACAGTACTTGAGTCTTTAATCCCGGGATTTATAAATCACGAATTATTTATTGGACTTTATTTACAGTTACAAATTATTGATTTGAAAAATCATATAACATTTTTTTGGTTCCGTACTATGTAAAATTTAAAACATTGTATGTAATATGTAAAACAAAGCTCTTTAATTTAACACTTTTAGTACGGAACTAACGGATTCTTCTTCAAGTAAATAATTCGTAACTATATTTCCTGTATTGCCCGAACGGTAGGGCAGAGGTGTAAGTACAGCCTCATTTCGCTGTTATGCTTATGTCCCATGTACGCACGGTTACAGATCAAGCTATACATTTCCAGTATAAGCTGATCTCGCATTGTATAGGATTTCCTTACAGTGAGAGGACAGTGTAAACTGGAAATGTATAGCTTGATGTGTAGCCGTGTGTACACTCCCGCAAACTTATCTGGCCCGCTGACAGCGTCGCTGTTGTCACATTTATAATAGTTGCTTTATAATTTTTTTTACAATAAACTGTGTAAATATAATATGTAAATGTAAAGGCTGCCATACTTAGTTTTCAAATGCACCATTTCAAAAAGAAAATGAAAATTTAAAACGAAACCATTTCAAAATAGCGTAGCGCGTCATTAGTTCCACTTTTGGTCACCGGGCCAGATAAGTCTGTGGCACAATAACAGTGGACGAGCTTATTGCCATTAGACTCCAGGCTGCTACTGAGAAATTCCACACTGGAAAACCCAACATCACTTTGCACTTCCTGGGGATCGAACACAGGACCTCACGCTTAGCAGTCGCGCTTGCAAACCACCAAATCAACGGGGCCGTCGATTTTATCAAAATTGTTGATTCGTATTTCTGATTACCAGAAGACAGATTCAATGACTACCTGCAACAACAGCACTAAGGGCGACCCCTAGTGGGATTTGGACCTCGGCTTAGAGCGTTGCTGGCGGGGGCTTGACCCGAGGGCGTCGGCTGCGGTTTGGAGGGTTCGAGTGATACTGTCGAGTCTCCTACCGGAAAAGTAGATGGCCGTGTCGTCGGCGAAGAGAGCCAACTTGGCGAAGCCACGTTTGGGAATGTCGCTGGAGTACAGCGTGAACAGAAGGGGCGATAGCACGGAGCCCTGAGGGACTCCGGCACGGATGGGGCGAGGAGATGAGAAGGTGTCTTCTAGGCGTTAGCGGAAGGAGCGATCCGACAGAAAGTCTCGAATGATGAGCACGAGACGGTCCGGCACGTTGAATTGGTACAGTTTGTATAATAAACCGTTGTGCCAGACCTTGTCGAAGGCTTTTGCTACGTCGAAGAATAGCATGTCCGTTTTGTACGAGAGCATGAAGCGGAAGCTAATGTGTTCGACTATGCGGTGCAATTGTCGAATGCAACAGTGCTTGGTTCGAAAACCAAACTGTTCGTCGGGGATGCAATTGTGGGTACGATGCGCAAGTAATGTAAACCCTATCGGGTGATATTACGTTTAAAAATGGGAACTACCGAACCGCTGCCTAGGGCCGCGCGCCGCGTCTCGCCTCCGGACGCGTGCGTCTCTCGTTCTCTCTTTCCCACATTGAACTATGGTACACTAGCTTTGAAGCTCTTCAAATAACCCCATAACACTAACTAAAACAATTATATTCATATTGAAGTAATAACATAAGCATTTTTTTCAGGTTATTTTTATGTTACTTTCATAATAAATAACTTTTAAATACACTTTACAGATGAGCTGTCATACAATAAAATTAAAAAATTAATAAGGTCTTATATACAATAGGTAAGAAAGTGCTACACTACTGGGAACGTTTTGTCCCATTGTCCTTTGATATATTTATTTATTTATTACTTAAATGCACAATGGTAGTACTTAGGCGGACTTAATGCCACAAGGCATTCTCTACCAGTCAACCTTTAAGTCAAAGAGAACAGCATCGAAAAGAGGTACAAAAATAAAAAAGGATATTTGCGACTTAATTAGCTATAGATAACAAAACAATTAAAAATATAGGACATAGATAATAAAATAATAAATATACATAAGTATATAACTAGATGACCCGGCGAACTTCGTACCGCCATTTTTTTTTTCTTGAATATTTTCCTGTTCGATTTTTTTAAAGGGCTATGCAACTTTTGCCATACATAGCTGGCATGTTTTTTTTTTCTTTTCGCCAAAATTGAAACCTAGGCCATAGGTTAGAGGACTGTATTACAAATCAATAGCAAAAAGAGCTAGGTCTACTAACCGTAACAAAACCAAGTTAGAGAGTGTTTAGTAGATTGCTATTGTTTTTTTATCAGGCGTTATTTTTCTTAAATAAAAGTACTCCGTGTGTGATATTTTAAGTTTCCCATTGTTAAATACTACCTACTCGGCAACTCTAATGAGCCATTCCGCGTCCCCCGCTTCCACATTATTATCTGAAATATTCTTTCTAGATCTTCTTGATAGAAGGGCTTAATGATGGCGTAGCAGCAATAAAAGGACATTACTGTTCCTGTATTTCTGGGAAGAGAACACATGGTTGTTGTAGCCACGTCATGTCTGTATTGTGGTATATGGCGTGGGGTAGACATCAACAAAACTTAGGTCCTCCAGCTCAATTTCTGGATTTCATAATAAGACATGATGTGGAAAGAGAGACGAGTACTGATTACGATTAATTAACTTTATCTATAAAAATTAGTAGCATGTAATTGTTCTATGATAAGGTAAGGCAAAGATTTTTGTAAAACCAGAAGTACCTACTAATTATTTAATAAATAGTTTTGGTTTCGGTTTTTATGGTTGTATAATTTCTTTTTTGTAAGAATATTACATAGTACAATTTAGAAAAGTAACCCAGAAGACCTATCCTATAGTGGATACGCGTTAAATAGTGTTGCAATAGCGGTCATCGACTCCTGTCAACCACTGTACGCCCGTGATTGGGTTAGCGATACTTACTTATTGCGTGCAACGTTAAAAATTGCTATCGCAACACCAATGAGACGTCGCAGCACTACATTTGGAATATATTTTCATATATATGATTGATGATATATGATTGGTCCAAATCTAGCGCTGCGACGTCGCAACGCAGCGCAACGCGCTAGTGGGGCCTCGCCCTAACCGTGAAGCCACACTGCTCCGTTGCGTTGCGTTGCGACGTCGCAGCACTAGATTTGGACCAACCTAAAGATTCCAAATGTTGCCCTGCGACGTCTCATTGGTCCAAATCTAGCGCTGCGACGTCGCAACGCAACGCAACGGAGCAGTGTGGCTTCACGGTTAGGGCGAGGCCCCACCACATATAACCTAGGTTTCATTTCTGGCGAAAGGAAAAAAGTAAATCATGCCAACAGTTTGCATTGGCCTTTCTTTTATACAAACCTTGTCCTGACAATAATGAACACACAAAAAAAAAAGAATATGTCCAATCTGGTGCAGTCGTTCGGAAGTTATGCGCGTACATACATATCGACGATAAATTTTTCTAGATAGTTAATATCAACTAAGGATCATTTTTAAAATAGATAATAAACACCGAACTTTACTAATAATTTCCCGCCATAAAATTGGGAAAGACAGGTGAGACCTCAGATCACTGATGTGATGTGATCTGAGGGTGAGACGTAGTATGACCACTTAAAAAAATGCTGAATTAAACATGAATAATCGTAGATATACATAACCCTGTCATCATATCACACAATAGAGCACATAGCACAAACTATGCTCGGGTAGATACTAAACCTTCATTTATTTTAACTGTGTTACCTGCATGAGTGAGATAGTACGTATAATCCGATGATTTAGTGAGCATTCCGCTTCGTTAGTTGGCAAGCCGAGATCAATACATATGTGAGTACTGTGACATCCTGTGGCTTTGCTTGACTATTTCGCATCCTTTCTTCTCTCGTGTCAGCATGAGCTATACAAGGTGGAGACGTTAATTGTCAAAAGGTAATTATTTTCAATTTTTACAGATATTGAGAAACTGTTAGCTGAAATCAATATTAGCTTGCTAACGGAATCAAATGACATTTTTTTTACGGATTTAAATCTCTATAATGTTCGAAATTTGATTTACACTGCGCCCATACATTATGCATAAAATACATATAATAAAGTAATTTCATCTAAAAAAAGATTATAGTATCTAAGAAACCTAGTTTTGTTAATGGTCAAAAGTTTTTCAATACCTACCTGTTATATTGATGAAATAATCGCCTGATGACTCTTAACGATTCCACCATGTATACGAGAATGGCTCATGCTGTGGTGAAAAGATAAGCCTGGTGGCAAAGTTGGTAATAGGGCTGACTGCCCCGGGTGTGCTGGACGTACTTAAGTATCGTCACTCGTGGAGGCTCTTTTCATACTTCCTTTAATGTAGAAGGATCTTCTAGAACGAAGAATATCTTGAGGATGTATCTCTCCTATTCAATTATCGCGCATCAGTTATTTTCTTAAAACCATGTCTAGGAATAGCATCAGCATTGTTTCTTTTTAAAATAAATCTTTGAAGTTCGCCATGTCATCTCTTATTACAAAACCGTCTACGTCCGAATCGGACTTGCGCACCAAGAATTCCGTACCTTGAAAGGAAAGGTACAAAACGTTATTTAGCTAAATTCATCAACCTATTGTAATAAAAATAAAAACTTTTTTTTTAATTCTTACACTTGCAATATAGATGGAAAAGAATTATTTAAAAATGTTCCAAATTTGAAGCCGATAACATTAACACCTCAGAATACAGAAAGAAACAGAATCCGCGTTCAACAGTAATTGCAAGCCGTACGCTGTGTCCAAAATCAAAGCATTCGTCCCGCGCCCGTCTCACTTCCCACCCGCGTAATGTTGCTAGCTCAGACATTGTCTACCCGTTTTTGGGGAAAACGTTGAGTATTGGAGGTAAGATAATAATAAAATCAAAATTGTGCTTTTCTATAAAGGCAATATTTTATATCTGAGTAGGTACAGTCAGCGTCAAATATATGTATAGGGACGAACAGACTGTTCAAAATGATCCGAACAAAACTACAGGGTGTTAACGAATTCATGTAATTCCTTCAAACCGCGTGATCTGACACTGATTGACCCTGCATGGGATTTTTTCAGAATAAAAAAAAAAGTTTTCAAAAAATGAACCGTGCTATTCTGTTTCTGAGTAATTTTAGCGTTCCAAGTTAACTGACTGCGTGGAGCGATATCAGGCTAGTCGTGCCCGTCAGCTGTGTTGCCGTACCTTCATTAATTTATGCATGGCATCGAAATTTTCAATGAAATAAAAAAAGGGTTTTTTTTTTAAAATTTTTATTTAATCTAAAGGTTACATTAAAGGCTCATTAGACCCACCCGGCACCCGACCCGCACTGCCTCGCCTCGTGCGGTTCGTATTCTTTATATGGATTTGTATGGAGGCTGTGAAATTCTACAAAATACGCGTCATGGGTGTCGTTTCCGTGGTTTTCAGGTGCTGGTGACGAAAATGAAGTCTAAGTCAATATCCAAGATGACGGCTGTAAGATTTTGCCCATGACGTATACTTATTTTGTAAAATTTCGCAGCCGCCATCTCGGATTTTGATTTTGTTCTCATTTTCGTCATCAGCACCCCCGGAAACTATGGAAACGACACCCATGACGCTTATTTTGTAAAATTTCACAGCCGCCATCTTGGATTTTGACTTCGACCTCATTTTCGTCATCAGCGCCCCCGAAAACCACGGACTCCAAACCCATGACGCATATTTTGTAAAATTTCGCAACAGCCATCTTGGATTTTTACTTCGACCTCATTTTCGTCATCAGCGCCCCCGAAAACCACGGACTCGAAACCCGTGACGCATATTTTGTAAAATTTCGCAACCACCATCTTGGATTTTTACTTCGACCTCATTTTCGTCATCAGCGCCCCCGAAAACCACGGACACGACATACATGGCGCATATTTTGTAAAATTTTACAACCGCCATCTTGGATTTTGACGTTGACCTCATTTTCATCATCAGCACCCCCGAAAACCACGGACACGACACCAATGACGCATATTTTGTAAAATTTGGCAGCCGCCATCTTGGATTTCTACTTTGACCTGATTTTCATCTTCAGCGCTCCCGAAAACCGCGGAAACGACACCCATAACGCATATTTTGTAACATTTCACAGTCGCCATCTTGGATTTTGATTTTGACGCTGACTGTACCTGATAATCTCAAGAAATAGAGAAGGTCTAATAGGAATAAAACACGTTTTAGATAAAAAAATAAAAAAACGTTTAATTTAAGCCCTCAGTAGGTAATAATAAAAAGAAGGGAAAATCAACTCTTATACTGACAACACTAACAATATGGACGCATCATTCCCTATGACAATTACAAACTGAACAATTTATTGAATAATTAAATAAGACGATATCTGAATGTGCTACTTAAACGTGAAATGTGATCCCATCCTGTTTTGTTTTTAGCCCCGCTGCATTTTTATAGGTTGGAACGACACAAAACTGCATAATTTAATTTAATTTGACACCGGTAAATACATGTAGTCGTTATGACATCCCCATAGTAACTGATCGACTACGCGTCAAACTACTCCGTTTAAGAGTAGTTTTTGATGCTTCAGTATTAGGCGCTATCACAGCTTCTGGTACTTTCTGTATTCTGAGATTAACACTTCCTGAAATAAGCAGCTGTAACAGACAGACGGACGAACGGACGAAGCCGCACCATAAATGTTCCCTTTTTAACCATTTTGGTACGGAATCCTAAAAATCATCCACAGTGAGGGCTGAGGGGTACGGTCCAAATTTTTCAAGACGTTATTTTCTTAATAATTGCAAGGCTCAGGTGCGAAATATTAAGAGAGCACTTAAAGCCACCATAAAGAAGGTTCAGTGTTTTAATTTATTACTCAGGAAAGAGACCACATTGAAAGAGTGGATATTACAAACAAATTGAGGTTTATAATTACCATAGGCATGTTGACAGCATCAATAAATTGCAAATGTAATGTAATTAGTCCGCCAGTTAGAGTTTTGAAAAATAATGGACACGTATTTTTTCTTTTGTTAAATCTATGAATATTTGGAAAGATAAAACGCATCAAAACTCGAGAGTGGGGGCTTGTGACGTCAGAAGCAAGTAAAAATTGTGCTTGCTTGTGACGTTATGCTAATTTTAAAAGTGTCGTATCTTCGTAAATGTTGGATTACGTAACAAAAGAAAAAATACGGGTCAAAATTTTTTTGATAATCTAACTGACGGACTAATTAGATTTTTTCAGTCAAATACCCTGTTACAAGTATAATTATAAAACATAGTTAACTAAGAAAAAAGATTTAAAATTTGGCTCATGTTCTTCACACTCGGTACATTCTTGATCAGGGAGCTAATTCGACTAACAAAATTGTTACCAAACGCAAACTGTAGAGAATGTATAACAAAATGTGATTGATGTTTTTAAACTTTCGCGATTTGTACACATTATAAAAATACAGCTTCGGGTCTAATCGCGTAAAAACTTAAAAGGCACTAAATACCTTTTTATCCCGACGTTTCGGCCGAATTACACCGGCCGTGGTCACGGGTAGACTGAAGTTGCGGAGCAGTTGTCATCTTCGTGAAGCAAAAGTATTTTCATCTACCCTCACTCGATCTTGATTTTTATTTTATTTTATTAAGTTATCGTCGGTACTTCGACACACTACACTAACGACGTCTTTACACTCGCCTAAACCGTCCCGTCTACGGTAACACTTGCTGATGACCGGATTCCACGATGTTGACAATTTATATCCATCTTCCCGATTGAAATTCTTGTACTTCTTAATTTCAATCGCTTCACGTACGATTCTGGGATAATAGTGACGATCGGTGGAGAGGATTTTTGGACAGTGTAGTTCTATCCAGTGATTGGAACCGGACTCCAGAAGGTGCTCGGCTATTGCGGACTTATTGATCTGGCGGTTTTTGACTGCGGCGATATGTTCCTTGACCCGTTCTGCTATTGTTCTTTTGGTCTGCCCGATGTAAGAACTACCGCAACTGCAGTCAATCTTGTAGACGCCAGGTGTCTGAAGAGGAATAACATCCTTTGGAGTACGCAGTTGCCTTGATACCTTGGAGAGAGGACTATATACAGTCTTAATGGCGTATTTCTGTAGTACTGTACCAATTTTATCCGTCACTCCTTTTAAATATGGCATGAAAGCTGGTATTCTGCTTACCCCCGGTTTTTTATCTTTCCTCTTCGGACGTCGCAGGTATCCACTGTATCCGTTTGTCTTCAATACCTCCTGAACATGGGCGAGCTCCCTGTCTAAATGTTCAGCGTCGCACAGATCGTATGCTCTGTTCGTCAGTGAGGTAACAACGGATTGAAGATGACGCGGATGGTGGTGTGAATGGGCATTAAGGTACCTGTCTGTGTGTGTCGGTTTTCGGTATACAGTGTGTCCTAGGGTACCATCATGTCTCACCTTTACCTGTACATCGAGAAAAGCTAACGACCTGTCTGTTTCCATTTCAAAAGTAAAATCGATGTTCGGATGTATGGAATTCAAGCGGCTAGCTAGTTGTTCTGCTTCCTGACAACTACCCTTCATGATGCAAAAGACATCGTCGACATACCTTTTCCACAGCTTCACTCCTGCTGCCTGTAAGTCTAAGAGTGTCTCAAAATGTTCCATCCAGATATTGGCTATTACCGGCGCTACTGGGCTGCCCATAGCCACTCCGTCGATCTGGACCGTTACCGTGGACAGCACTACCTCCAGATCGACGGAGTGGCTATGGGCAGCCCAGTAGCGCCGGTAATAGCCAATATCTGGATGGAACATTTTGAGACACTCTTAGACTTACAGGCAGCAGGAGTGAAGCTGTGGAAAAGGTATGTCGACGATGTCTTTTGCATCATGAAGGGTAGTTGTCAGGAAGCAGAACAACTAGCTAGCCGCTTGAATTCCATACATCCGAACATCGATTTTACTTTTGAAATGGAAACAGACAGGTCGTTAGCTTTTCTCGATGTACAGGTAAAGGTGAGACATGATGGTACCCTAGGACACACTGTATACCAAAAACCGACACACACAGACAGGTACCTTAATGCCCATTCACACCACCATCCGCGTCATCTTCAATCCGTTGTTACCTCACTGACGAACAGAGCATACGATCTGTGCGACGCTGAACATTTAGACAGGGAGCTCGCCCATGTTCAGGAGGTATTGAAGACAAACGGATACAGTGGGTACCTGCGACGTCCGAAGAGGAAAGATAAAAAACCGGGGGTAAGCAGAATACCAGCTTTCATGCCATATTTAAAAGGAGTGACGGATAAAATTGGTACAGTACTACAGAAATACGCCATTAAGACTGTATATAGTCCTCTCTCCAAGGTATCAAGGCAACTGCGTACTCCAAAGGATGTTATTCCTCTTCAGACACCTGGCGTCTACAAGATTGACTGCAGTTGCGGTAGTTCTTACATCGGGCAGACCAAAAGAACAATAGCAGAACGGGTCAAGGAACATATCGCCGCAGTCAAAAACCGCCAGATCAATAAGTCCGCAATAGCCGAGCACCTTCTGGAGTCCGGTTCCAATCACTGGATAGAACTACACTGTCCAAAAATCCTCTCCACCGATCGTCACTATTATCCCAGAATCGTACGTGAAGCGATTGAAATTAAGAAGTACAAGAATTTCAATCGGGAAGATGGATATAAATTGTCAACATCGTGGAATCCGGTCATCAGCAAGTGTTACCGTAGACGGGACGGTTTAGGCGAGTGTAAAGACGTCGTTAGTGTAGTGTGTCGAAGTACCGACGATAACTTAATAAAATAAAATAAAAATCAAGATCGAGTGAGGGTAGATGAAAATACTTTTGCTTCACGAAGATGACAACTGCTCCGCAACTTCAGTCTACCCGTGACCACGGCCGGTGTAATTCGGCCGAAACGTCGGGATAAAAAGGTATTTAGTGCCTTTTAAGTTTTTACGCGATTAGACCCGAAGCTGTATTTTTATAAAATGTGATTGGTGGCGACACCTGTGATCTCTCGTTGTACTTAGTACCTAATTGTTTTATGAATAAAATTCACTCTGTCACTATCCGTCATGCGTGTTTCATTGTACAAACGAACCAAGGGGTCTACTCCCTAAGCACAAAGTCCGTGATTTCGGCCTTAGTTACGAGCGTTTCCTACTCCCTATCACCTACGGACATACGATTATTTCGGGGCCCGAACTAAGAATGAATGACAACACGATTTGACAGTTGTCCTTACTATCGATGTGTTTTTGCCCGTCCGAAAAGTTTAACTTGACACTTGTTTTGTTCACTTCTACGTTTCGGGCTACTTTCGGACGGGCGACTAACTTCGTTGACGGACTTAGGGAGTAGACCTCCAGAACCGAAGACAGAAGTCCAGAAGACAGACATATCTGTGTTGCTGGGGAGTTTGTTGCGCCGTTTCTTCTTCACAGCATAAACACTAGGAAGCGGTGAAGGGAGGGCTTTTTGGGGGATGTCTATATTGTAAAATTGACGTTCAAAAAGAACTAAGTCATTCTAGTCTATTTTGAATAAATGAGTTTTGAGTTTGAGTTTGAACCGTCAGTCGGTTTTTATTTACGAAAATTTACAAAATGATTGAGTTTGTTTTTTGTGTCAAACAATTTGACAGCTTTTGAAGTTGAAAACTGTCTGAATGAACGATTCGGCCTAGGTTCGGTTGTAATTTATCAAGATTTATTTTAGGAGAATTGGGCCCGATCCTAAACTTATGAAGGAGGTTTAATTTAAAACTAATTTCTCAGATTTCAGTAAATATTTTCTTGTTCCTATCACGTAATCTACAATAGAGATTTCTCAGTTAATTGTCTTCACATCGAAGATAAAGGTACAAGTCCGAGACGGGCTACAAACTGCAGACTGCAACCGAGTCGCCATCGGAATAGCGCCTTTAAGGTGCTATTCCGACAGCGACTGCAAAACTGCAACCGCAGACCGCAGCCGCAGATCGCACCGCAAACGATACTACTTTTGCAGTTTGCGGTCTGCAGCCCGTCTCGGACTTGTACCTTAAACGTTTCTTCATCTTCAGAAGATAAGAATTCATAACCCTTAAATTCGCCCTATTGTTTGAAAACAACATACTAAAAAACTGTTTAGAAATCTATCCAATTTTATAATTATTTTCCACAAAATCGGCTACGTAACAACAATGTAACAGAGATTGAGATAAATACCTACGCAAGCCACTCTGCTTTGGTTTTTAGGGTTCCATACCCAAAGGGTAAAACGGGACACTATTAGGTACTAAGACTCCGCTGTCCGTCCGTCTGTCATCAGGCTGTATCTCATGAACCGCGATAGTTAGACAGTTGAAACTTTCACAGACGATGTCTTTCTGTTGCCGCTATAACAAAAAATACTAAAAAACGGAATAAAATAAATATTTAGGGGGCTCCTATACAACAAACGTGATTTTTTGCCGTTTTTATAGATAATGGTATGGAATCCTTCGTGCATGAGTCCGACTCGCGCTTGGCCGGTTTTTATTTTTATATTTCCCTCTTCCGTTTGTTTTGCAAAAAGAACTTGAATACTTTTTTTTTCGCCGTTTTAGATTCTTTTTCCTGTAAAAGTAATTAAAATTTATAAGAAATACATTTGATTCAAAGCAACGTATACCGTCATTACATCTCTCATAATACTTTTAATTTATGTAATAATGGCAAGTGCCGGTTTGAGTTCAGTCAACTTTTTAACCGACTTCAAAAAGAAGGAGGTTTTCATTTCGTATGAAAGTAGTTTTTTTTTGTACATTTGTTACGCGATATCTCCGCCAATTATGAATGGATTTTGATGATTCTTTTTTTTTTGGTAGCTCATAATCAACCAAGACAAAAAATATTACACTTAGATGACGTTTTGGTTTGTGGTTCCCTTCAGCAAAAGTTTTGATGAGGACTTTCAATCTCGATTTTAACTGTCATCACAGAAACATTAGCCAAGAACAAAGAAGATTGTATGTATTTGTAAGGAGCCGTCATGATAATTATACATTATTACCTATTCTTGAAGAAAACTACCTAGTTGTTGGAAAGATTACGCAACCGTGTCATTTAAATTTGAAGTCTTAAACCGTGTAATTTATGGCACTAAAACGTAATTTAATAAAGACGTATTCCACATTGGGCACCCGCTTTTACGGCACCCAAGTTAATGGCACCTGAGGTATTCCATATTCGGCACTTATCGGTATTTTTCGCAGGTGCCATTAGTGGAACAGTTTATTATTTAAAAATTTATTCCACTTTCGGCACCTACGAACCAGTAGGTACTAGTGATGGGACGTTTACTTTTTATAGGACGTTAAAATTAAAAATTCGATTAAAATCAGTAGAGTTTAATAACATGATAAAAATATAACTTCTTTATGTATTTTAATGTCACAATCGGTTTCCTTAATCACATATATTGCAAAATCAGCCTTGAGTTAAAAATAGTTTTTTTTTTTTATGTTTTGAGGCTTTTTATCAAATATGATCATGCCAGCCTTATCGTACACAATAGAATTTAAAAACAAATACTTTTTAGGTTTACATACAATTATTTCTCTTCTTGATTAACTTTGTAATTAAAATTCAACTGTCTTTATTTATTAAAACTACCAGGAAAGCATAAATGAACTGGAACTAGGTGCTTAAGCGACTTAACATACATAGCTCAATAATGGTAAAAATACAGGTTTTGAAATTGAATCATTTGTTGTTTTGAAAAGTACCAGGGTGACAGAAATGAACAGAAAATAGGCGCTTAAACGATATCACTAAATGACAGTTATAGGTGAGATATAGGACAGTTTTAAGACTTCTATCGATATAGTGAATAATAAGGAATACTTTATATTCCTTTTTGTGTTTAATCATCGGTGCACATCTTAGTGACATCGTTTAGGCTGTCACCCTGGTACTTTTCAAAACAACAATTGATTCAATTTCAAAACTTATAATTTTAGCATTATTAAGCTAAGTAGTAAAGTCGCTGAAGCACTTAGTTCCAGATCATTTCTGCTTTCCTGGTAGTTTTAATAAATAAAGACAGTTGAATTTTAATTACAAAGTTGAACAAGAAGAGAAATAATTGTATGTAAACCTAAAAAGTATTTGTTTTTAAATTCTATTGTGTACGATGAGGCTGGCATGATCATGTTTGATAAAAAGCCTCAAAACATTAAAAAAAAAAAAACTATTGTAACTCAAGGCTGATTTTGCAATATATGTGAAAGGAAACCGATTGTGATATTAAAATACATAAAGAAGTTATATTTTTATCATGTTATAAACTCTACTGATTTTAATCGAATTTTTAATTTTAATGTCCTATAAAAAGTAAACGTCCCATCACTAGTACCTACTGGTTCGTAGGTGCCGAAAGTGGAATAAAATTTTAAATAATAAACTGTTCCACTAATGGCACCTGCGAAAAATACCGATAGGTGCCGAATATGGAATACCTCAGGTGCCATTAACTTGGGTGCCGTAAAAGCGGGTGCCCAATGTGGAATACGTCTTAATAAAAAAAACTTTAAATAAAAGTAAAACCCAACTTCAAAAAAAAAGTAAAAGGAGTAAAATAATGACCATAATATACAATTAATAGTTTCAGAAGTCGGTACAATTTACACTGAAACAAATAGAAGCTACCGCCTTCTGAAACTGTTCATTTATATCATGGTAATTATTTTACTCCTTTTAGTTTTTTTTGAAGTCGGTTTTTACTTTTATTTAAAGTATTTTATAACTGAACTAACCCTATCATGGTCCACTATTGAACATAGTGGCTCTTCCAAGTTTCTGCACAAAATTCTGGCTGTCTATCTGCATGTGCTTGCCTTCGAACAATTCCGTGTAACAAATATTAAATAAAAAGATTACTTACGTCGCTTTCTTTCCTGTTAATATACACCATAAATCATTCAAGTTCGCAGGTATAATCTGAAGGGTGAAGGTTATTAAAGTGTATAATAACGCATTGGGTTAACACGAGAAAGGGCCACGGCAACTCATCTGGAAAAAGAAAATAATATTATCTAGAATGTTTTTATGAAAAAAATATTATAGGTATACGTAAAGAACAAAATAACACAAGTACCTATGAGGAATCTTTCATGTGTTGGTTTACATTACTGGGTATTTTTTTGGAAGATTGCTTATTTAACCTGTATACGTATACTGTAAAGACACAATAGATAAACAATGGCGGCCGTACCGTTTTCGGTACACTTGGACGCTTGTCATTAATGTAACTAGTACAAAAAAATCTGACGCCGAATCTTTCAGTGAAAGACTTTTAAGTAACTGAAAATCAGTGAAACTGAACTGAAATATCTGAGAGGAACGAGAGGAATCGCGCTTTGTTCAAAAATCCTGTACTCAAACTGATCACTGTGACTGATGTCAACTGACATCATTAAACGACCACTGCTGGACGTGGGCTCTCAATAACCGCCATAATGAATAGACAAAGCGGAAATTGCCATAATCACCATGCTTGGCTTGAGTAAAAACCAATGTTTCCTTAGACGAAGATATTTAATTAAAATTGTTTGGAACCCTATACAAAGCTCGGGAACGAAAACATAGCGCGATTCAGCGCAATGGACAACGCCATCTAGTAACATAATATGAACTAAATTCTTATTTTAATACAAGATTATACACGGAGGTGTCAATTACACGAAACTGAAACGGTTTACCAACAGTCGATTGGTCCATGAACCGTTGGTCAACATTATCTTTAAACCATTAACTTTTCATCCAAAGGACTTTTTATCCACGAACGTTTCGCCAGCATAACTCTACGTCAGTGAATGCTTAACCAACAGAATGTTTTGACCAATAACTTTTCACCCAAATAACAATTGGCCCATGGACTGTATCCCAACAGAACGGTACGTCAGTGAGTATTTAGGTAACCTCTAGAAGCAATAATAGCCTAGGGATATGACCGTTGGACTACCAAGTCACAGGTCGTAGGTTCGAACCCAGGCACGTACCAATGTGTTTTCGAATTCATGTGCGTATTATAAATTAATTATAACTTGCTGAAACCGGTGAAGGAAAACATCGTGGGGAAACCAGCACACCTGAGAGATTTTTCAACGGTGTGTAAAGCCATGTCACTAAAAAGATTTGGAACATTTTCTATACTAAAGATATTGTAAGGGCTGTTCTATTTGAAGTCTCAGTAACGCTTAGACCAAATAAAAACCAAGACAAAGCGCTGTCAACAGTGACGTGAGGCCGGTTTCGTAAACATGTGTGCACTTATTGAGGTGTAGTTTGATTGAAAAATGTTGTAAATGTGTGCGTGTGTGTGTGTATGCACAGAGCGGAGGTGTAGCTTTGGCATGCTTCACTGTATTGTTCGCAGCGTTCTGTTTTGGTTTTTTATTTGGTCTGAGATTACACGAAACGCAATTGGCGATAATTTTAGAGTGGGTAATAGGCATTTTGGCTATATTTTGTCTAACGCTTCAGTGAATACAGTATAATTAAGTAGACTTCCAAATATTGCATTAAAAGATCCTGTACCTAAGCCAAAAGTGTTATTACGAACCTTGTCCTCCATTTTAAAACATAATCTAAGATTTTTACGCGTAATGTCCCGAGTGATGACTGTAATTTTTTTGAGGTCCTCCCTTCATCTTGCTTTTAATCTGTAGAAAGCCTTAAAACACGAAAGTATTTTTTAAGTACTCAAATCAAATATTTTTAGAATCAGAATGTATTTATTTTTAAACATAGGTTCTAAAATTATAGAGTCCATATAGGTTTTACTAAAAAGAACACAAAATTAGTGGTTCGCACTCAATCATTTAAAAAGTCATGTTTCTCAATTATTAATAACTAGTTTTTGCCCGCGGCTTCGCTCGAGTTAATTAAGCTCAAAAAAACTCTTAACACACTACTAAAATTTCTATAATAATGTAATTTAATCCTGACTCGAAAGACACGTGGCGCCATCTATGAACGTTATTGTTGTTTTCCTCGGGAACAGTACTTTTTTTTGCGATGAAAGGTACCCTATGTCCGTTTCTGTACACCTGACAACGTATATGCAAAATTTCAGCATGATCGGTTCAGTGGTTTAGGCGTGAAAAGGTAACAAACAAACAAACTTACTTTCGCATTTATAATATTAATTAGGAAGTTAGGATTAGAGTTTTAGTCCTATTATTAACAAATGGCGTGAAGACTTACTGCCACACTCAGAGAGATGTTTAAACGTTTAGGTACTTAAATCGTTACTTAATATAGATTTACAAAGGCAATCCTTTAAACGATAAACGTAAGTTAATTTGCAACCTATTTTCAAACTGTAGACCCATCAGCAGGAAGCAGTCACCTCCTTCTGAGAAGCAGTAATGCTGGCGAAGGAGGAGGCGGAACGCGTGAGGGAGAGGCAAACCTCACGCCCCAGCTGCCGCAACAGAAGGAGACGCCCTGGGCGTCGGGAGTCGCAGGGCGATTCCCGGCCACCGTAGGCGCGGGCCTGCGGACGGCGAGCGTTGGGTGGTTCGCCGTCCGATCAGAACCAGGCTCGGGTCGACGGCGCGTTGTGTTCCACGCGCGCCTCAAAGAGATGTCAGCATTGTAGACGGGGTCCGCTAGGGCCAGTGCCTGCCAGGGTTGCGGAAATTATTCGAAAGAGTTACCGCGGCCCTGGAAAGCAAAGGGCATTAGAAGGAACACGGATAGGTTTTAGTCAGTAAAAGTCTGACACTCCCTTCCGCTCCGCCCAGAGCGGAAGGAGTCATTATGATGACTTCCCAAACAGAAAAAAAAAAGACCCATCAGCAGCAAATCGACTTCTGCTTTACGAACTAAGCGAGCAATTTCGTTCAATAACCTGCACAGTAAAAGTTGCTAGTGGATAACGGGAATTCACTGGGTGTAAACGAATTCGTGTAATTCCTTCAAACCGCGAGATTTACTGACGGATTAACCCTAAAACTTTTTTTTTTGAAAATCATTTTACAAAGTACAAAACATAACATAAACTCACGCCTGTATTCCCCGAAGGGTTGGCAGAGGTGTATAGGACACCCACATTTCGCCGTTTATGTTTATGTAATAGGGGGCGAGCCTATTGCCATCGACCGGGCACAAATCCAGACTCCGGGCTGCTACTGAGAAATTCCACACGGAAAAACCCAGTGACACTTTGCCCGACCTGGGGATCGAGCCCAGGACCTCACGCTCAGCAGCCGCGCTTGCGACCGCTAGATCAAGGAAGCATTCCAGTAACAAAGTATTTCATAAATAAAACTTGATTTTCCGTTTCTGAGACATTTTCCGAGTTAACTGATCGCTAAGAGTGATATCGCGCTTGTCGTGCAAGCCAGGTGTGTCACCGTGCAGTTCAATTATGCGGGATGTTCAATTTATTCGGTACTTAATAAAAAAAATGCAATTTTTTTTTTTTGCTTTTTTTTCTTGGTTTCTTTTTAGATGGTTTATACAAGGTTAGTCAGAAAGGGGGTACTAATCCGCGGGCCCCAAGTATCACTGATGACAGTTTTAAAGCAAGTGTTAAAATTTCAAAATCCGATAATTTTTATTTCCACGCAAAATGATTTTCACTTTAGTTTTTTCAAAAATACTTCCCCCCTGCTTTGGTTAGGAATTCAGAAAATGGAGCTTCTAATCCGTGACCCCAAATATGACCTAAAATATAAACACAGCTGATCGTACCTTATAATAGGTAGATTTTAGCGTACTTTTTATGGAATCTTTGAACAACTATTTCTCTTAATCTATTGACTTTTGGGGAAAGTCATAGAACAAAACTTAATCATTGTTATGGGTACTTTAACACCCTTTTGGATCAGTACCCCCTTTCTGACTAACCTTGAATACGGTCACTTACTCATTCCGCAGGAAAAAACAAGTTTTTTTTATTTTTATCAACCTAAATTCCCTTTATGGACAATCTTTAACAGTAACATCATCAGACAAACAGGCAATAAAGAGAATTTTCATGAGCATGTGAAATAATTAAAGTTCATGTAGATAATCTAGCGAGAAACGAGCGAATGCAGTAGCCTGGCGCCTGCCGCGGAATGCGAGCAAGATGCCCGCGTGTGTCACACAGTCGGCTGCGCTCCGCAGGCGCCACCGCCGTAAAGCACGCAATTAGAATTGTCAATTCTGTTTTTGATGGGCTTCGTCTGCCGGGCTAACGTGTGCAGCGCAACATAATTTTGCTGTCGCATTATCTCGTGCTGAGAGTAGATAAACCATACATTATCTCATCTCCGCACTTAGGCTTGCTGGTGTGAATTGTAGATTGTGTAACGAGAAGTGTTGAAGGATGTCAATAGTAGGACACAGCTTAAATTAATATTATATAAGAAATATTTACAAATGTACTCCACTTATTAATAAACGTGTGCAAAACTATACCTACTCACTGGTGCTAGTGATGTGTGCTAGTCGCTCACTCGCCTGCTTGCCATACTTATCACGTACTAGCACATAAATTTTGTCAATCCCACTGCAGCTGTACCTACAGGAAGTTTTCTATTAAAGTCTGGAATTATGAAACATGCTGTTTTGAATATTATTTAGTTGCAAGAAAACTGTACATGCCTGAAATCCATGAGAAGATAGACAAAGGTGCTGGTGCTAGTACCCTGCACTAAATTATATTGTATAAGAGCTATGTTACAATTTTGGTGTACAATAAAGTATATTCTATTCTATTCTAGTCTAGAAAGAGGCGAGGAGGCGAGAATAAAGTGTGATAGCTAAGTGTGCGTTTAATGCTTGTGTCTCACGGTCTGTGATATCGCGCACCGCGACGCACGAGCTTGCACCGACGCACCATGGGAAGAGACTCGTCCGTGATAACGCGGACGAGTGCGGAGCGGTGCGCCGTATCCACATCACGCACCCTCATAATGAGGCTTCACACGGTGCGTGATTTTACGGATGATACCACACTCAGCCGGTGCGCGCTACCACGCACCGTGGGAAGCCAGCTTTACAGGGATAAGCCTTCATTCAGAAAAATCTAAGCTACCCTCCCCTGCCGCCTTTTATACCTATAAGCTCAATGCTGCAAAGGCTCATGTTTGTACATTCACAGTTCGCCAATGAAGATAATTATCCTATGTCCATGGTTGGTAACCATACAAAAGCACACTATAAAAAACAAAATGGATTAACATAAAAACACACAATAGGATAGCCAGTGGCCACCCTTGCCTCCCACCTAGCTACCCGTGAACAGAGCTATCATGGCCATCTATGAAACCATGTGTAAATGTGGAGAAATTGATAGGAATGCGTTGGCTATCTACGTTGCTACTTTGAAAGGGAGCGAGTACACAAACTCGCCGATAGATGTTGCTATTAACGGGACTGTGAAAATGTAAGGGATATTTTCATTTACGTAGTGAAGGTTTTTATTAAGTGGGGAAATTAATCGTTTCGTGATTTGCATTATAAAAATATAAACTTATACGGAATTACTTTCGGAAAATATAATGACGATATTCCTACACTCAGTTTGCTCTTTTTAGTAGTCTTACAGCCGAAAACCACGAACTCTGCTCATCATTTTGTAACGTTGAATAAGTAGGGGAACAATTTTTTTAAAAAATATGCTTTTCCATACAAATCAATCAATGTTGCTTAACAAAATGTATGAAATTTCAAAGTTTGTAAAATTTATTTCATCTAGAAAGGGTTTAGAAGAGGCTGGAAGAATTTTTAAAAAAATCCGTTTTTACGTTGCGTTTCTACCTTTAGCGGGTTAGGCTGTGCGAGAATTTTACATTAGGACTCGTTCATTATATAGATGATTTTTCCAATTTTAAATCATTATTCATAGTAGAAAAAAATTATAATACCATTGTGTACAAATGCGTTATCCGTCTACATGATAGGTACCTATTGAAAATGGTAAGGAACTACAGAAAGCTCGGTAAAAAAATCATAATAAAACGACAAGCCAGCCCTTTTTATGCCCAATTGTTACAAAACCAATAATTTTGTATTAAAGGAACAATGAAAACTGATGGAATATCGTTGTCATTGATATAATTATAATATTCTGAACGTCACGAAGGACTTCAAATGCCAAATTAATAATCTTAGATTAAAGAATTAATTACCATAGATACAAAAACAGGATAAAAGTATATAAGGTAAAGGCACCTAATTCCGCGGTATTTTCACCATAACTAGAAAGAACATCAAAAATTAAGTATTTAATATACCTTTCTGTAGAATTGGCTATTTTTATCAGAAGTATTATATATCTTATTTTTGAAATATACTCACAGTTTGACAATAAAAGTTTATTAATAATGTCAAATTATTTAAAAATATGAAGAAGTCCGAAGCACCTAATTCCGATTTAAAAATCCTAATTCCGATGCATTTGGTTCCTAATTCCGAGTGTACAAAATACAAAGGAAAGGAGGCGGGGAGAATGATACATGATGTTCAAAAAATCAAGTCTATTTATTATGTTCTCTATCTATAGGTTTTCGATCAGTCTCAGACTCATGACTATTAATATGGTACCACAATATGTAATTTACTTAGTTAGGAATTCGAGAATATTGTACTGTCGAGAAACTTTATAAACACTACTGCCATTATGAATTGCTGTAATAGCATTTTGGAGATCCTCTTCCGTATACTTTTTTCTTGGCTTCATTCTCCTACAATAAAACAATTACAATAATAAAACAATTTTATTAATTTTATTAAAAGTATATAATATATAAGTATAACTATATCTGAGTATATCGGAATATGAAAGTTATTTTAAAGGGCAAATTTATATTCTTGCAGTTACTAAAACAATACTACCTAAAGCTTTGAACAAGCTGCGTAAGATAATGAACACTCTGTATTTAACGTGTGCCAATACCACGGAATTAGGTACTAATATAACCTTATTCCGACTTAAATACATCGGAATAGCGTTTTATAATACTAAATCAAGATTTCTAATTCCGAGTAATAAAAAGTAAAAGATTTTTTAATATTAAACAAATAAATTAATGTTCAATTGCAATATCTTTGAAAAAATATACAAAGCTCACTCAGGATTATATCAGAAAACATTAATAACTTAATTTTCTGTACTTAGCTTTTCCATACAACGAATTAATAAAGTACCTAAATAAGCAATCTTTGACCTGCTATAATTAGTAAATGCGACGCCATAGTGTACCTCGGAAATAGATTTTTATATCTATTGGTTATTTAAGTAATCAGAGCTAAAATATTAAGTTCGTAATCATAAATCTGCTTTCAAAATTTGATAAAAAGTCTACGTCTATTAAATTGCATTTCCGTGGTATACCTCGGTATTTAGGAACCAACTAAAATATTTGGCACCTAATGCCGCGGTACTTTAAATACTTATTTTCTCCTCAATTTGTAAAGAAAATATTAAAATGTTAACTGTTTTCAATAAAAAATATAACCCTTCCAATATTTCAACCTAAACAAAAACTCACACAGTATAAAATTATCATACAAAACACTATTTAGCAAATCGTATTAATCACGTGCATAAGGTCCGAAATGTATGCATGTATGTATGCATTCCTCTTAGCATTCTCATCTCTGCTGCATACAATTGCCTTTCATTCATCCCTTTTGTGGCCCAACATGGCTCATATTCAAACTAAAATATTAATAATTATGTTTAAAAAGCTTCTACTTCAAAACTCATTTAGGGCCTTTTTACTGTGACGCGGGCTCGTGCCCGCATGCGCGAGTCACCCGCACCCGTGGCGCCTGAATTTCACCTTTTCATACATGTATTTATTGTGATGCGTGAAACACGCACGAAAAGGTGAACTGCGAGCGCCACGCATGCGGGTGACGCACGCACGCGGCACTAACCCTTATTCAAAATAGAAAGAAAGAAAAAGTATTTATTTTTTCGCCCCAAATGGACGCGCACACGCTTAAAATTAGAAAGTACAAAATTACGAACTAAAAAACTTAATAGGTATTATAAAATCTAACAAAAACAAGTAATAACCTGGTAACCCGGACACAAGAAAATAAAAATAAAAACAACGACAGTCTATGAAACATATACCATGGACAATCTATATAAATCTAAAATATGCTATAAATGACTTACCTCCGGTTTCTGAATTGAGAATTCTAGGATAAGCAGTACTTAAGTAACATTTGAGTACGGAGTAGTCAAAAAAATTACGGATTTTAAAGCATACTTTTGATAACTCCGTACTCAAATACTACTTATGTATTGCTTATACCGAATTCTCAATCCAGTAGTGTTGGGTAGGACACGACTTGAAAAAGAGTTTGTAAGAGTAGCCTCTTTTTTGCTCTGAGCCAGTACAATGTCCTACTTCAAATGAGGTGAGGCGTACTGAAGCTCGGTGATACGATTGAAGTAACGAGTACGAATATGACATTTGACGTTACTGCGGCGAGTCGAGTCGCGGTCGCGTAATGTCCTCTGTAGAATGACGTGCTATTGTAGCATGTGCCTCGTTCCCTCTCTGTATCACCCAACAGTTTACTTACCTAGAGTAACGAGTAACGCAACGCGACTACCGCGACATAAAAGTTGAAGTAGTACATTTTTGAATGTTGAGCCGCTCTTACATTTTGACGTCATGTACGGGACAAATGTACCGCCTCTTGTATGTCCTACTCAACACTACAATCCAGAAACCGGAGGTTACTCTTTTTTTAACGTCAATTTTACAAAAGACAACCCCCAAAAAAGCCTGTCCTTCACCGCTTCCTAGTGTTTATGCTGTGAAGAAGAAACAAACAAACTCCCCAGCAACACAGCTCTGTCTGTCACGTAAATAAATTAATTGAATCTATACAAAAAAAAAAAACATCTATTAATTAATCAGTTAGCGAAAGTTAATATTATTTTTGAAAAATACGTTATGAGCCATATACTTAAATACTGCATAGCAATGTATTCCCACGAATGTGTCCCACGAGGCAAAAGCAGAGATATTCAGTCGACTGAAAGTCATCATGATAAAAGCTTGCACTCAAGAGTAAAACACTCACATTGCTATTAATTCGTAGAATTTTTAAACCCTTGGTTTAAACCTCTTCCATTATACAGGTAAAAATCATCAATTTTCAAGTTGAGTGCTAATAATTCGAAACAGATTATAATGTGACGTAACACCACGCCTGTATTCACCGAAGGGATGGGCAGAGGTGGTTATTTATATGTCCCATGTACCTAATAGAGGGCGAGCCTATTGCCACCAACCGGGCACAAATCCAGACTTCGGGCTGATACTGAGAAATTTCACATGGAAAGACCCAATAAAACTTTGCTCGACCTTGGGATCGAACCCGCCCAGCAGTCGCGCTTGCCAAAGAGACCAAAGAGGCAGACTTTTTTTAAATTATCTTGTTTATTTTCTAACTTTTAACTCAGCACTTTAAATCAGAACAGAAAAATGCAATTATAAATTTAAATCAGAAGTAATTAAATAACTTGCGATATAATCTGGGTTAGCAATAAAATCTGTTATTAATCGTCTGAGCACCCCGACTCGGTTAGCTTAGATTAGATTAGAAGGGGAAAGTGATGAGCACACTCCCCTATTCCCCTTATAACAACGCAGAAAAACTTATTGTCGGAAATGTGACACAATTTTCTTTGTTGATCATGCATCGCTGATCGAGTTATTTATAATGCCAATCAAAATCCAACTTTAACGTTGATCTGCATCCTATGAGCGATTACGCACTGCATTCGATCCGAATCCGTGAAATAAGGATATAAAAAACTCGGACCGAATTCGGACATTGCTTTACGCACTGCATCCGATCCGAATCCGTGAAAATACCGATCTAGAGTAAAAATCTCGGACCGAATTCGGATGTTTCTTACGCACTATTCCGATCTCTGATTCAAATTCAAACAATTCAGGGGCCATTTTGGCATATCCGTTTGCCGTCTGATTTGAATCCGAGGTAATGCGAAAGCGTTCATACAAACAGTACTAGTACTACGCCTACATCGGTCCGTCAATTGTTCTTCCGAATTAGAAACTCACGGATGACGGATAGAAATCGGATGACGGATGCCGGATGTAGTGCGTAAACTACCATACAAATAGTTCTATGGCTACTTCGGAACGTATTTTCACGGATTCGGATCGGATGCAGTGCGTAACCGCTGTAATGGAGCAAAACACTTGTAATCGCCTATATCTTTGATTTTGACAGGTCAACAATTTCCATAGCAACATAAGTATTACTTACGTTGTATTATTGAAATTACGAATGTGATACGCAATTCGGATGCAGATTTATTACACCGAATTGAGGGCTCGTGGCTTAAGGTACAAGTCCGAAACGGGCTGCAAACTGCAGACTGCAACCGCAGACCGCAAGTCGCCACCGGAATAGCGCCTTAAAGGTGTGCACTTTAAAGGTGCTATTCCGAAAGCGACTGCAAAACTGCAACCGCAGACTGCTGCCGCAGATCGCACCGCAAGCGATACTACTTTTGCAGTTTGCGGTCTGCAGCCCGTCTCGGACTTGAATCTTTATCAACAACCGTGCGGATCATACGATTTGCGAGGTTAAGCTGCGCTTTCTGCGGTCAGTCCGTGGATGGGTGAATGTTCGTTACACATTGAGAACCCTCCGTGTCACCGTGAGCAAGTTACGTCGGTCCTAGGTGTCATGCGAAGTCCTACGACAGTCGTTACGGGTATTCAGGAGCCTGAAAGTCTGACAACCGGTCTAACCTTAAGATTTTGGCATTGCCTAGCAACTGGGTTGCGGGGTTCTGATGGCAAATCACTCCGTGTAGAAAGCTGACCCCAACATAATTGGCAAGAGGCTAGACGGAAAAAAAGTTTAATTAAGAGCGTGTACGCCGTTCGGCACTTCATAGAAATTTTCAAGTCCTTATTTTTCAATATGACTGAACCGATTTTAATGAAACATGCAGTTTCATTAAACCCATTTTTTTTCGAAAAATAGTGTTACAGTTAAATTAGAACGATTTTAAATTTTCCATACAAACAGCAATTTCCAATTATCTTTTTTGTTAAGTATGACATTTCGAAAATGTTTTCTACCAACTTTTTAAACCTAAGTATTGTGTGTGAAGTTTCATCAAAATCGGTTTAGTCATTACGAAAATCAAAGACTTGAACTTTATATGAAATGCCGTACGACGTACACGCTCTTAAACCCAATTGAAACTAGTTACAACGTACGTATGCACCTAAAATTCAGCTTTCCAAACACGTTTGCTCTGATCTGGTATTGAAGATGAAAATAAAAAAATGTGTCAGAGAAATTGGCGCATCTGTCACCCACTGACCTTATTCGGTCGCTGGAACAACTGACCATTACTATGTCAGCTGCGTAATTATAAGATCGATCTCGTGCGTAGAACGCAGTTTTCTATGTAAATGTAGAGTGGACTATATTAAATGATTGCTGACCTTACCGATTTATGATGCACATGTCTCGTAAAGATCAAAGCTGAACAATAAACCTTCGTAGATCGTAAGAAATGAAGGGTTTTTTTTTTAAATTTGTTACTAGGCCTGCGTTTGGCCGACATCTCGCCTGATGTTAAGCGATGATGCGGTCTACGATGGAGCACGCTTGCCCAGAAGAAACCGATTCACTCGTGACTTGAAGACACCCAGATTGTAGCTGTCGAGGAACACCCATTCGGGCAGCGCATTCCACTGTTTGGCGGTTTTCACAATGAAAGTGGAATCAAAGCGCTTCGTTCGGGTTTTTGGTATATCAACCATGAACCGATGGCGCTTTTTCGTGCTTCTGGCCGTCCGATAGAAAAAAGGGCAGGGGGGTATTAGATCATGCAGATCTGAAGCACACTCTCCGAAATGTGTCCGATAAAAAACCGATAGACTAGCAACTTTGCGCCGATGCTCAAGACTTTGGAGCTTGGTCTGAACAAGGGAGTCGTTGCTGATGAGCTTCTTGGCACGATTTTTAATGGCTCAAGCTGATATTTGGCTGAGCCATCCCAAAGGTGCGAGCAGTACTCCATGCACAAACGAACCTGTGCTTTATATAGTTGAAGCAACTGTTCCGATGTGAAGTACCGCCGCACCTTCGAGAGGACACCCAGCTTTTTAGCAGCCAATTGAGCTTTGGACTCAATATAGGAGCCAAAGTTGAGGGTTGACGTCAGAGTAACGTCCAAGAGTTCAAGATGGTCAGTTATCGGTATAGACACATCTCGAAAAGTAGGAGCCAGCTGGAATGGCATCCTTTTGGCAAAGAACTTTTTTAGTAAACTAAGAACCTCTAAATTGAAATACAATGTTCTAAGGCCGACCTTCGGAGGCAGACAATGGAACTCTTCAATGGATTACAGCAAATCACTCGCGATTGCTAAAATCTCGTTTTTATGTATTGTTTATGCCAATTAAAACAGAAAAAAACCTTTAAAAAAACGACTTCAAAAATTACAAATATAAAATTTACAGTTTCAAAAGTCAGTGCTTAATCCACGCTGGGCCATATTGAACGCACCGGCTTTTTTAAGTCAGTTTTTTCTTCTTTTTCAGTATTTTTTTTTTTTTGTCAAAGATCTGGGGGCTTACCATGACCTCTTATGAAAACGTTCAAATGCCAGCCAGTCAACTTCCGTTCAAAAGCAGGCCTGCTTTTGAATCGCCAAAAATCGTACGATGACAGTATTATAGGTGAACGACTATTGAACCAAGTTGAACGGTAATGCTTGTTCATGGTACGAAAAATCGTTAGTGGGTGCAGTGGCTTAGCGGTTGGCTGTTTAACGAGTCGCAGGTTCAATTCCGCATGGAACAAATATTTGTATTGCCTACAGATAATTGTTCCGGGTCTGGGTGTTCGTGCTTGTGAACACCGTAAATGTACCGATGCAGGAGTATTCCTAGTGTAGGGCAACGTTTGTTTAAAAAGGAAAATATAATGGCCAGTTTTGACAGCAATGACGTTCATCATCATCATCATATCAGCCTAATGCCGTTCACTGCTGAACGTAGGCCTCCCCCAGAGATCGCCAACCATCTCGGTCTTGGGCAGCCCACATCCATCCGCTGCCAGCCACCTTCTTCAAATCGTCGGTCCATTGTGCCGCCGATTACATTAAGCAAATTTATTAACATCGAAATCATACATACCTATCTAAATCATGGCTACATTTCAACAAAAAAAAAGGTATTTGCAACACCGTCTATTGCATTTCTTGTCAACTTAGGTATGATAGTTTTTCAACATAAAACTCCTAAATATTTGTCAGATAGAGCAGAAAGAGAAAACTAATGGAAAGATGTAATTGCAAGCACTTAATTCAAACGAATGAACACCTACTTATTATACCTACTTAAAGAATGTAGCACTCAAAACAAACAATGCAGATTGTAGCACTGACCTCTTTAATTACCACTGGACTGGCGGCTGTCAAAGTGCTTTTGTGCCCGTTTGATAATCGCCATTTTGGCGCTGTTAGACGTAGCGAGTGTCTGTGGTACTAAAACTAGTGATGTCGACATCAGCGAACAAATATCGATACAAAAAAAACTCTTGATAATAAGTGTTTACACTAAATAAACGTAGTATCATAATTACTTACTATATTATACAGGATGTTAACGAATTCGTGTAATTCCTTAAAACCACATGTTCTACTACTGGTGTAGATAGGCCCCGCACGGGATTTAGCTTGATTAAAAACAAAAAAATAAACTTCTCTTTTTTTCATGCGGCTTTGTTACCGATCGTATCTAAACCACCTAATAAGGATTCAGTAAAAAAATGAGTTTTTTTTTTGCAAAAAAATAATTTTATTTGTGTCAACATTTCGATGCCACGCATAAATTAATGGAAGTACGGCGACACGGCTGGCAGGAACGACTAACGCGATAACGTTCTTTGCAGTCAGATTACTCAAGGCTCTAAAAAGACTCAGAAACTGAAAACCAATTTTTTTTTTTAAATTTTGTTTTTGTTTGATTTTCAAAAATTCCCATTTAGGGTTAATCTGTGTCACCAGTTGATCACGCGGTTTAAAGGAATTACACGATTTCGTTAACACCCTGTATTAAGGTGGGAGCGTACTGAAGTATCGATTTTGTCTAAGAAAAAGGAATAATGATTGAATTACCTTCGTTTTTATTAAGATTCTCATACATTAAAATAATATGCATTTTGTAGAAAAAATACTATTACCTATTATTGAGCCAGACTGAACTAAATACATTATTATTTAAAACCTCTGAAAATTTGACCGATATATCGATATTTTTTCCTCGTGATATCGAAGTCGATATTGATATTTTAATAAATATCGATACATCGATATATCGATATTTTTTTTCACTTCCGACATCCCTACAATATACGTCAAAATTAGTTCTGTGGACACACGCTAGCACGCTATTGGCGCTTCAAATTGGCACAAAAAAATAGCTGTCAAACTTACGGAACAGCCAGTCCAGTGGTAATTATAAAGGTCAGTGAGATTGTAGACAAGCTCACCGTCGCCGCGTCGCGTCGCTCGTGCCCTCATAATGGAGGCAGACTACAGTCTCTCCGGCTACCGGCGTAACACGGATACGTTGAACGCCAGGCATTCAACAAGACACTGGACTTATCTCCGACTAAAGATTGCGCAGAAACTCCAATGTAAAAGAAACACAGGGTGGCTATTTCCAGCTAAGTCAATTTCACTGTTGCAGTCATGTTGTGATAGTTTGTGTGATATGGAATGAAAAGAAAGAAAGAAAAAGCGTTTATTTGACATGAACGAGAAACATTAGAAAGACAAAGAGTAGTTATTGTAGGGATAGGTTTATAGTCAGTAGGGTTTTAGGCATCTCATAGGTACCAGGCTCCATTGATTCAAACATAGCCACACTATACGCATTTGGACTAACGGCCGTACTAAGCTGTAAGTCCCAACCCGTACATTTTTATATACGATAAAATTTAGTTTAATAAAAAACAATAGTGAAAGTTTTTTTTTGCAAGATGCTGGAAAAGGTATGGGATGGGGAAAGGTATAAGTATAGTATGTAAAGCATATATATTTTATGTTATTTTGAATTTATTTATCTTTCCAATATTTGTTTTAAATTCTTTTTTTGTACCACTTTCCAAGACCCAAAGGTTAACTGGTAGAGAATGCTAATGGCATCAAGTCCGCCTTGTGTACCAACAATGTACATGAAGTTTAAATAAATAATATAAAAAGCAGCAAAAAATGCAGTTTTTAATATTTACCTAGTACCTACACAATCAACGACCAATGCGGCAAAGTGTGTCTCAGATTGTGAAAAATGAGTGTCCAACTCAGACTGGTCTCAATAGCAATTCTTCTTCTTCTTCTATCGTATCGGCACGAGCTATACGAGAATAGCTCAGGCCGTGGTGAAAAGATTAGCCAGTCAGCAAGGTTGGTAGCGGGGCTGACTGCCCAGGGTGCGCCGGACATACTTCGTCACTCATGGAGGCTCTTTTCATGCACCCCAATAGCAAATTACACGCATAGTGTAAAATCTCTAATTTTTGTCGTTTTAAGTAGAAAAGAAATCATGTAAGTAGTGATGGAAAATTATTAATGCACTTAATGTATTTAGCCAAGAATCAAAACATGCCAAAAATCTAGCACCGAAAAAAATACATACACACATCAAAAGTATCTAGGGATCAAGCACGTTTTAGCGAATTACTGCAAGTGAGATTCTTAAATTGATTCTTTTGGACTCCTATTAGTTTCCTGGATTAGCTCTTCGTAATTTAAAAATGCAACAGTTTTTAAATTTCGATTATATGTTGAAAGTCTTCTGTCAAGTCATATTCGTTTAAAATCCTGTACCACTTCTGCCTCACTTCTGAGTCGAATCAATATAAATGAACGCTATTATGGACAGAAGACGTCATTTGAGTCGAGAAAAAAATATCAGAATCGTAGAATCTTGGAAGCTGGCTCTCGGCAATGTGTTGTGGCCATCACTCTGGGCGTTATGCAGAGTGTAAAAAGTCTCCTCTGGACACGCTACCGTATCACTGGCAGCGTAGCTGAGCGCCATGGAAGACGAACTCGCATCACCACACGCAGACAAGATCGTTACATACAAATCACTGACAATGGAATCCTAAACTAACTGCGATAATGTTGGTTACGAGGCTTCATCGCTCTTCAGGGTTGTTAATAAGCGATTAAACCATTAGAAATAGTTTGCATGCACTCAATCTCCGTTCCCGAAGACCGCTAAGAGTACCTATTGAGCCCCGCAATCGTAGGGCCCGTTAACAATGGGCTCGTAAGCACAGAAATTGGGCAGAAGTGGCGTAAGGTGAGCTTTTCTGATGAATCTCGCTTTAGCATGAGACTTAATACACCAGAAAATCTTTTTCACCTGTTTGTTACGAAAGACGTGGATGGCCATTCCGCAAAGTGATTTGGATGAACTCATATTAAACGTGTCGAATCGGTGTAATTGTGTTATACGAGTTTCTCGTACAAATACAGATACAATTGTTAATTTTATACAATAAAAACGTTTAATAACGTTTATTTTTATCAGTTTATCACTATTTAATGTCAACATTAACCAATATTTATGATAAGTTACGGTTCACTCACGAATCTGATTCGACTCGCGACCTCGCCGCGCGATCAGTTCATGAATAAGGCCTCCGTTTGGGTCCGAAATTAGTCGGGCTATCCCGAAAAATGCACGTGAGTAAACTGTAACCGAAATATAATAATGTATGTAAATAAAATAAATATGAATGTGTCTCACGAAAGTTATAATCCAATAAGCATTAACTAAGATCATATTTCCCACAATTTGCAAAAAACCCAAGAAGTCTTTATTAATGCAAAAACAAGATACTTCGTAAGTCTAGACATAGAAAAACATTTTAGGTAATTAATTTTCATAGGTATTTTAATTAAATTAAAAAAAAAAATAGTAAAACACACCTTGATCCCTAGACACTTTTGATGTCTGTAGGTATATAATATGCTAGGCTATACATAATAATATAATAACGTTATATTTGGTGAATCATATTATTTCGTTTCATATTCGTAATCATAATTATTGCAAGTGGGCCGCATATCCAATCGGCAGTTGTCACACAATTGCACTGACTACGTCTAAGGCCCGGACTCCACCAAAGCGGAGATGTGCTGAGATGTCCGAAGCGGAGAGGAGAAGAGACATTTTTCAGCTAGGGTGTACCACTGAAACTGTGCGGAGATGCGTACTGGTTAGACTGTAGCGGAGATGCGTGCTGGCTAGGGTGGAGATGTGTGCTGACTAGAGAACTGAGCTGCGTGCGGCGAGCGTTGGATGTGAACGCACAGTTTAGTGCACCGCACACATCTCGTCTCCGCTGCGCGCCATCGTCAGCTTACGTGGCAAAGCTCACATTTCCACCTTGTACCGCGGCCCAGCTCGATCTCAGCGAGGAACGACTCACATCTCCGCTTAAATCGCACCATACAAATATGATACATCTCCGCTCATTGGTATCCACTTAAGCTGAGTGGAGACTAAATGTGTGAATAACGAAATTCTATTGGTTTTTTAAAACACATCTCCGCTCCGCTCATCTCGTATCCGCTTTGGTGGAGTCCGTGCCTTAATTGCCTTCAAGATGTGTTTGGCAGTTACATAATGCAGTTCCGGCTGGATGTGCAGTCCACTTGCAATTAAATTTACTAATGTGAAACGAAATATGATTCAGCAAACATGACATTATTAATCCCCCTGATTCTCGCTCCCGGCTACTGGCGAGACGCGGATACAATGTACGCCAGACATTCAACATAACACCAGACGCTTTACTAACGTATCTCCGATTAAAGATAGCCGCGACCATCCGGAATCTTATCAGGAATTCAGGACCGATATTCTATTTCCGGACACATTGAATATTGATGCTTGTTTGGGAGCTGGCCGGAAACGTTCAGTGTCAAGTTAAAGATTCTTTACTTACACAACGTATAAAAGTAATACGCAAGCAATTAATCCGGGTCATCAATATAAACCTAAATATCTCGGAAACTAAGAATGATAGCTTATTAAAATTACGACTATTTTAAAGACTATTTAATTCTTCACAAATAAAATTAATAAAACTTCTTGGTTGCTGTAATGTAAACTTTTTATTTTAATTCGTTTATTCATTGTAAACATACATAATTATAAATTATATTTTGAAATCCTACATTTCTTAAAAAAACAATGTATATTTAAAAATATAAAACTTAGTAGCCCCCCCGGCACCTGAAACAGGGTCCAAGCTGCAGTTAGGGCTCCAGAGAAAGGAAACTCCTCACTATGCGTGCCGTGTCAAGGAGTACTGCTCTCTGTATCAAGCCCTTGATCCAGCCGCCCAACGAGAGCCTCATGAGGTGTTGATCGAGGCTCTTGGCTATTAGGTCATTCGCCGTAACGACTATCGGGACAATGACTGCTGAATCCACATCCCACATGCCGACAACCTCGTGTGCTAAATCAAGATATTTTATTTGTTTGTCTTTTTCAGCTTTCACAAGGTTCTCGTCCTGAGGGACCGTGATATCAACAATCACTGTGCGGCAACAATCATTTATTTTAATAATCTTTAGTTTCCGAGATATTGATTAAATTAATTTAATTAAACTCAAAGAACAACGGCAAACTCCCAAACAAACTATTGTTGAAATAATCTTTTGCGTCTGCTATTGAAACATATGTAAAAGTATAGAGCTTGAATTCCTGAACAGATTTGCCTTGAGGTTTACCATTAAAGAGAGTCTCGAATTCAAGATATTCTAGTTTGAAGTTTTGCTTAACTAGAAATAGAAAGAACAATGGCGCAGTTTGATACATCACTTTATCTGTATAAATAATTTGTAAGGTCTTCGTGTCATCGTAGGCTTTGTGTATTCGCATTTAATTTATTAATTCTTAATGAACTGAACCATTTCTGATGAAATGAGAGATTCGCCACTTATCCCTATGATTTGAGAAAATAGCCATGAAAATCACTTTGACAGTTTAGCCGCCTAGCGTTATGCCTGACGCCCTAACCAACAAAACAACATTCTAAAAAATGTTGTGAATTCAATGGAACCCATACTAACACCCTAGCTTATGCAATCATTTGCGAGCACATCCCTCGGTTATAGTTTTGTATGAACATAGATGTACGAGTTCAGTAAAAATTAAAAATCTACTATGTAAGGTATAAATAAAAGATTTCGTGTTATTATACCTATTTATTTATCTTTTGCTCTTCTTAATAAGTAACACAACAATTCTGCTGGTGCTGCTTTATTTCTTTGATGCCTTGGTTCCTTTGTAACACACCAACATAATGACAATGAACATTTTAGATAGGTATTTCCTCCATGATGACACGTACCATGATTTTATTCTCGCTCTTACTAAAGAAGTATTTCGACTCCCTCTGAGACTATACCTACTCAGAGGAATTCACTTGGTCAATCACTACACAGAAAAATCCACAAAAACCATGCGCCACTTTTCACTTCTCAACTCCAAATCGAGGAGTGAAATCGTAGTCCGTTAATGAGTAGCACAACGTAACGTAGAAGTTATAAATATTTTTCAGAAGCCGTAGCACTATCCGACCGAATATAATATAATTATTATACATATGTCCAACGACAAGGCGTAGCCGTGTAGGCAGTAAAGTTAGGCCCCTTGCTGACAACACTGTTTTTAGGACCGTAGCTACCGGCTACGCACAGTTTCAAACCGTAGTAAGTCTGGATGTCGGATATGTATGGGAGAGTATGGAGCTATTTTGACGACACCGTTGCTAACGATGGCCCAGCTTGGCGCCGTGATCGGTCACGACGTGGCTACCCTGTGCTCAGACTGGTACGGTAGCCTATGTGCACTCCTTGCGGATGCCGGTTGTACGCACAGCGCATCCCGTATAAATGGCACTTAACCCGGCCAGCTAGCGGGTACAAACCATATCGTTTACGAGTTTGGCCGGGGTTTACCCGGCGCCTCAGTCTCGTCTACTAGGGCCTTAATAATATACTGATATTTGACAACTCTAGGATTGACAGTGACAGTTTTTGAAAGAAAGCATTGTCATGTATTGTCTGTGTTGCTATACTTTTTTTTCATATACTTCTATTAGGTAAGCGGGATTATAGAAAATCTATTTTTTTCCTAATATACGCCAAGTTTCGCTGTCTTTATTTTGGTATTTGTTTCATGAATTATTGAATAATAATTCATCAATCGAAATAAAACATCTTATAAAATAATTAAGCATTAAATATATTAATATAGCTGGTAAAAAATCTTCGAAATTAATGTAATGGGCATCTCTCAAAGTGTTGCAAAATTAAAGAAGCATGGACAACAAATAAAAATTATTCGAATTAACGGGAATATCAGTAAAACTTTGAAATGTAATATAATTTTTTCAGAGAGTTCGTTTACAAATGTTAAAATTACAATAATATCTAGAAAAAAATTAGGCTTTTTTTAATATACCTCTTACCATTAGACGCTTATTTAAGTCTCAGCAATGTTTTTGCCATTGTTCTTTATTCATTCATTCGTGTTTATTACCCGCTCTTATCTTACGGACCGTTATTGGTTAGAACCATCACCGTCACTCCTAATATCGAAGTCTAGTTATGATAACTTAGCATAGAAGACCCTATTATCCCTTCGAGGCGCTTAGACGTAAAATTATTGTTTTAGTCTTTTCAAAGTACTGGCTTACTCCGAAAAACAAACGGCTTAGTAGGCGTTTCGGCCGCTGAGTTTCGTCCGATCCGGCCGAAACATCCATTATTAATATTTTTGAGCGGCGTTTCGGACGATACTTTTTTTGAAGCAAATTTTGTACGGTCAGAATGAAAAATCTTAGGCAGGGTTATATTATTGAAGTAAAAGTCAGGGAATTGTTGGACAAAGATAAAGTTTAATATACAATTACAACAATCAACATGATAAATCAATTATGATTTATCATGTTGATTGTTGTAATTGTATATTAAACTTTATCTTTGTCCAACAATTCCATTACATTATACACTATATACATTACATATATTATATATATATTACATTTATAATTCTTATTGTACGTTTTTTATTTGATATTTAAAGACTAAAAAAAAAAAAAAGACAATAAGAATTATAAATGTAAACAACAATAATCAGTCTTGTATATAAATTAAAAAGCGTACATTATGAATTATAAATGTAAACAACAATAATCAGTCTTATATATCAATTAAAAATAAGAATTATAAATGTAAACAACAATAATCAGTCTTATACAGGGTGTTAACGAATTCGTGTAATTCCTTAAAACTGCATGATCTGCTACTGGTATAGATAGATTTACACCACAGGGGAACAAGTGCCAAAAAAATAATTTTTTTTTTTCTTTCCGTTTGCCTTAGTGATCGAATCTTAACCACCTAATATGGATTCAGTAAAAAAATAAGACTTTTTTTATTTGATTGTACATTTCGATTTATCCATGGCCACAAAGTAAAATAGGTATTATTTGATTATGTTTCTGACGTTACTTTGCCTTTAAAAAAGAATTCGTCCGAAACACCACTCAAAAATATTAATAATAATGAAATGGGTGTTTCGGCCGGATCGGACGAAACTCAGCGGCCGAAACGCCTACTAAGCCAAACAAACGTCGAAGTTTCGGGTCAAAATAATAGGTATATCGAAGTTATAAATATACGATCAAACTATTGTCAAGCATCAAACTACTAGATGACAATTAACATTTGGGAGAAGGGTGAACGAAAGACAAAATGTCAAATAGCGAAAATCGAATCAATTGTGGGATCCGAAACAGTTTCGTGGTTGGAAAACGTGCGATTTTCGGAGTAAGCCGTTTAGTCTTTACTTCTTCTGTCGTGTCAGCAAGAACTATACGAAAATAGCTCACGTTGTGGTGAAAAGATTAGCCAGTCAGCAAGGTTTATAGCGGGGCTGACTGCCCAGGGTGCGCCGGACGTACTGAAGTATCGTCACTCGTGGAGGCTCTTTTCATGCACCCCCTCTTCTTTACTAAATGGTAAGCAAGACAATCCTATTTTGGTAATAGCGACCGGGCGCAGATCTGCAACATTGTGTTTGTCGTTAAGTAAACATTTTGGTTTAGGTTAAAAATACCCGTACGTGAAACTCTACTCTAGCTCGGCAGGAATATTTTATCAGGAATTCTGAAGCTAATTCTGGATTTAAGTGCCATTCCAATGCTTACCTACAGTAATACACTGATGGAAACAATATTTATGAAACTTCAGTAGTAGGTAAACAGCTATACATTTTATTCTGCAGGGAGGTCTCTTTTCTATGGATACTGAGACGCGAAGTACCATTTTTTCTGCTTTTTTAGATAAGCATGGTCTAAAGCCGCGTATACAAGGTGTAACTTAAATAACGCACAACCTCTTAAGGGGTCACTGTACTGTCATCATTATGAACAATTTTTACTATGGGACCAAAACTGAAATCGCAAAAAAAAACAGCTGTTCCCTACATTTATGTTCGCATATCTCGTGAAAATGTAGGAAACAATAGAATTTTTTTTCGCCATTTCAGGTTTGGTCCCATAGTAAAAGTTGTTCATAATGATGAGTACAGTGACCCCTGCCTCTTAAGGTTGTGCGTTATTTATGTTACACCTTGTTTATTAGGGGACAAAGGGGAATGCCAAGATCCGGCTAATACAAAGTATTAAGAACAGACATGCCGTAATTTTGATAATTCGCGTTTATTTTTTGTAAGATTTATGCAATATAAATAAAGTCTGGGGAAGTACACCGTCGGATATTCATTTTCAATAGTATTTTATTGTTTTGGTTAGTAAGTTTCAACGCTTTTTTTATCTACAACTGTAAATAGAAATCGTAGTACTTATTACTTCTATGATAGAAATGTTGCACAGTATAAAAATATAATTATATCGATACTAAAATTACATTTATAAATCGATTACAAACATGAAACAAAATGTAATTGTAAATAATTATATCATAATAATATCATGTTATTTAGGTAAATAAGTATTTATTTTTTATTCACGTTTTCTTGTTTGAGAAATGTGTTAAGTGAATTGTGCTCTTCCAATAGCTACAAATTATAGTACTAAGCTTTAATACTAATAAGCTATTACGAATAATCCTAGTAACCACTTTATCACAACAGGTTTGTCACTATTCTTGTGATTTAACTTAGGGCTACTTTTCTTGTACGAAACACAATAAATAACATAATATTTAATTAAGCTGAGTATGTATAGGTACCAAAGGCAGTGTCAGTCAGTCAGTAGTGTTAGTTAACATATTTAATTAATCTCTTTGATTTATACTAATTTTAAATTAATGTTTTGTAATATTATGAAATAATTTACAAAGCTATTATCACTATCAACTATTTATTTTGCGAAATAAGTATATTTCTTTTTTTATTTTATATTCCATTCGATTTTATACATACTTGATAATCGATTACGTTTAAAATCGAATATTGTTATAATTTTATTTTAATGGCGACAACACATTTGTCACAATTAAAATGACTTCCACTTTTTTCTTACGATTATTGCCAAAAATAAGTAGGTATCTGTATCGAAGTAAGTACCTAACCGTATTATGTATAATATTCCTATCGTGAATACAATATTATGGATTTTTGTAAAATAAAATACTTTGTTTAGTAAAAGTATGATTTTAATGTTATTTGATAATATGGCATTCATGTTTTATCATCGTTGCCATGGCAACGTCAATATACGACAAATTCCAAATAATATAATATTTATTTTGCTTTGGTTTTGCTTTGGTTATTTAGGTATTATTCTGACCAAAAATGGTTTAGTTTTGTTATTTACATAATTGAATGCTTTAATCAAACAATATTATTAAGATTTTTACAAAAATATTGAAGGTACCAATACGACAAGGATTAAAAAAAATATTCATGAAAATGTCGACGGAGTATAAAGAAAATGTTAGTTCGATTTTCGAATTACCATTCTTCTCCAGGTTAAAAATCTACTATTAAGGTCAACTTTATCGACCTATAACTTTTCTTGGTGCACTTCCAGCGGAAATGTTGTTATTGTAATACATTCTACAATATTTTCCCTTTTTAATAAGATATTTTTCATCCTTGTTCTATCTGGCCGAGTCGTAAAAGAAATCTTGGCATTCCCCTTTCCGTGGCCACACAAATCGCCATCGAAGTCCGGTGACATCGCTTAACATCGCAAGATGAAAATGCTTTTTTGAATTTAGTTTTTTTATATTTTTTTATATTGTGTGTTACCATTTGCAAGAACATTACATAACCAGGGGGTCAATTCTACTAACAGAAACTTTTATCAATAATTGCAACTGAATTGTTCATTCCGGCAGTTTTCGTTTACCTACGAAAACTGTCAAAATGTTTGGTTTTGTTTTTGTTGTCAAACAATTATAGTTTTTGTAAGTAAAATTGGGCTCCTGGTAAATGGCGCTAATGTGTTTACGACTTAACCGGTATCGTCCCGCGCGACGATCCGGATCGTCAGTGCCATTGTTTATCTATTGTGTCGATAATTACAGTACTACACAGGTTAAATACTTAAAATATGCATGACTTTTCCTGCTAGGACATCGTACAAATGCAATTACTTTTATTAGGTACATTTTGAGATCGACTTACATGCCTAAGAAAAACAGGTTTTTTTTTTAAGAAATTTAATTTGCAAATGTCTCAATGCAAAAACTGCGTTTTCACACAAAATTGTTGCAACTGTCGCACAATCTGTCGCTATGCTGCCAACATTTTGTTTCGTGGAGGAAGTGACAAATATCGTAATGATAAATGACGGCATTAATTGCCGCCAACGACTTTAAGTGTGAACGCGGAAAATGCATTTTCATTAGCTAGTTGTAACGATTATTTTGTCTTATTATTTGTATAAGCTTTGAAGTAATTTCGATATATTTGTCAATTAGTTGATACGGAGCCTATATTCTCTCTCTCTAGTAAAAAATTTAAAACACTGGCTATAAATACTCTTTCACCACAATTTTAATCTATATTAACTTGTTAACTGAAACTTGCATAAAATTTTCAATACATTTCTGTTCCGTATATATTCATTTATTAATCCGTGGACAATGATGTGGGTTTAAGTTTACCAATTTTTGTAACGACACATAGTTTTAAACTTGAACATGTAACTGTTTTTTTGTCCCTAATAAATAAAATAAAATATTTTGATTATTTCATAAAAATCTGTTCAAGCTTGCTACCAACTCATGTCACTACTATTTATTGAATATGATAGGTACTAATTTTTTGCTTAACTTCTTTTAAAAATGTCTGCGTTCCGTAAACACAATCACTTCAATACTTGTATTTTTTTTCTTTTGGTTATGTTTTGTAATTCCGAAATACCGCGGGGTAATTCCGAAAAACTGTATATTGGTATTTTTTGAGTTAGGATTGTAGGTTTAAATTTTCTTTTCATTAGAAAAAAAATCTTTTGTAGACCTTGCAGTATAGCCACAACCATACTTGATCACTTTAATTTTCGAAATAAACCCACATAGAGTCCAGTCATTGTAAACATTTAAAAGTAATGTGCACAGGGTAAGGCCGGACGATTTTAAGGCTAGTTGTAGAGGTTTCAGCAAACTTTTCAAAAGGATTGGTATTTTGCCGCTACTGAACCATACTGACATACTTGACTGCCTAGTTGGTCTAGCGGTAGCAAGCGCGACTGCTGAGCGTGAGGTCCTGGATTCGATCCCCAGGTCGGCTAAAGTGATATTGGGTTTTTCCGTGTGGAATTTCTCAGTAGCAGCCCGGAGTCTGGATTTGTGCCCGGTCGATGACAATAGGCTCGCCCCCTATTACAATGGGACGTAAACATAAACGGCGAAATGTGGGAGTACTATACACCTCTGAAACCCTTCGGGGAATACAGGCTTGAGTTTATGAGTTATGAACCATACTGACTGCGCTTTGAATAGGTACGCGAGTATAGCTTCATTCACATTGTTGACATAATCGACAAAGTGAAGGGCTGCATTCGCGTAAATATTCGAGTGACAAGTATACCTTACACGTATACACGGCTACACATCAAGCCATACAAAACCAGTTTATCTTGGCGTCGCTTTGTATAATCTTTTCGCACAAGTAACGGTCAGCTTATACTGGTTTTCATAGCTTGAAGTGTAGCCGTGTGTACATGGTGAACTCATTAAACGCTCTTTTACAGATTAATATTAATATATCACAAACTAGACCCGCTTACAGCAACAGGCTGAATAACGCTTCACAAAAGGTTCTATATTACAGCTTTTGGCTGCATTAATGTTCAAATGCCAGCAATATGACACTGTACATGTGGACCTTTAAATAGCCCGTGCCGTATTTTTCCCCTCTTAAAATGCTCTTGTTCAGCTTTTAAAGTGAAAGCTCACTAGAAGATTCATGTTAGCCCATTATAACACCAATAGTTACTTAATGGGTCAATTCTACACTCCTATACATGCCTTAAACAGGTATAAGTGAATTGGTTCACTTTAGTACTGCCAATGAACTACGTGTGTATGTTAACGCTTAGAGATCACCTGTGAACTAAGTGTAAACTATTAGAGAGAACAAAATGCTACTTGGGGTGTGGCGCCACCGATATAATAATGAAATTCACTATTTTCGGAAAATATTTTCTTTTTGATCAGCAGGTTGCCGACAGCTAGGACAAGCCATCGTTTAGGCTTAATGTTGGTAAGGATTTGGAAAGCATAAAGTATTTTGCACTACTAATTTAAACACAATATTTTTTGTTGCCTTTTGTCGTTTTAATTATATGGATAACTAGCTTTTGCCCGCGGCTTCGTTCGCGTTAATTTAGATTAAAAAAACTCTTAACACACTACTAAAGATTCTATATTATATAATTCAATCATGATTCGAAAGACACGTGGCGCCATCTATGAAGGTTATTGTTGTTTTTTTTCGGGAACAGTATTTTTTTCGGGATGAAAGATACCATTATGTCCGTTTCTGTACACCTGACAACATATATCCAAAATTTCAGGATGATCGGTCCAGTAGTTTAGACGTGAAAAGGTAACAAACAAACAAACTTACTTTCGCATTCATAATATTAGTTAGGATTAGGATATACTTACTTGCCTAATTAGGTACTATATTGAGGACAAAGTTATCGACCAGTTAAATTATTTTTTTGTTGAGTGTATGTGTAGATCTAACCGAATGATCGTTAAAAAATACCTGTAAGTAGGTACTAAAATAAATTGATGTACCTCTACCAGTAGAATTTGATCTGCGCATAATCTTAACTTTGATAATATAATATAATTCATTTTAGATCAGTCGAATAAACTACGGGTTGATTAACCGTAATTATTCCTATCTGCGAAATTAATTAATATACGTTACTAACAACTGAATAATGGATCAGACGTATTATTAAAGGATCATATCAGACGTAATTTGACTTGATTGATTAATTATTAACCGTTAACGTCTCGACCGACGACCCGCGTCGTCAGTGCCATTGTTTATCTATTGTGTCTATAGTTACAGTACTTGTGTAATTAAACGCCATGATAAGGATAATAATTATGCTGTGGTTGTTTGGTTAGAATGGTAACCATAACGTAAATTTAGAGCCAAATTGTGCATGAAAATCATATTTAACATTTTTTTTTTTAACTTTTCCCTTCGCTTAGGTTTCTCCTGTATCATGGGTGCGTTTACAGGCACAAATCTCACATACACAAACGCCCAGACCCGAAACAACTATCTGTAGGCCATACAAATTTTTGTTTCGTGTGGGAATCGAAACCACGACCCGTAGCGCAGAAGCCAATCGCTCAGTCACTGCATCAAACGTGTCGTCAAAAATTATATTGTTTCTTATATTAACATTTATTTCAGCCGCCCATACCTCAGGAGCCCCAAACGCAACTATCATTTTTAATTCCGGTCGGTGTACCAACACCTTTAACAGTGAATACAGACCATTCAATTGGAAATAAGTGGTTTTTTTTTTCGGAATTCTGGAAAATTCCTTTTTTTAATTTTTAGTTTTTCTGGTGTAAAATAACTTACATTGTTAGGATGTACCGACTTAGGCAAAAATTTAATGTTATTTATTAACATCTGATTTGGAAAATAAGTATCGGTGATAGTTTCCAATGAATTTCAATTCAAAATAATGGGCTGAATTCAATGTTTTTCAGTTATTTCAATTGAAATCCTACAAAATACGAGCAAATTAAATGATTATATCTAGTGAATTCTGAAAATTTCAACAAAATAAAATACTTATTTTAATATCAGAATAATGGGCTGTGTTCGCGGTTCCAGATTTCGGTTCGTTACATCCGGTATATTAATTACCATCCACATGACTATTAATAAAATTTAACAAAAGATTTTTAAAAAATAAGTTCAATATGTCTCTTAATATTAAAAATTGGGTATGATTTGAGCTGTCGTAAATTTAATTGGTTTTGAAGTTCTTAATAAAAACAAGTCGCAATCTGGGGATGATAATCGATTTATTTAGCGACAAATATACCTACCATTCTGAGTAAGAAGTTATTATTTAGGGGATAAACCCATTATTTTGAGAACAAAGTTTTTATCCAAGGAATGAACTACGATTTTATTGAAAATCCATCTCTTATTTTAGATACATTATTACATTAATTAGGTAATTCATATCTGGCGACACTTAAATTTATCTGAGGATAAAAATATCTCGTGGCGATAGATCTATTAATTAGATAATACAAGTTGATGAGAAATATAAACTTTGCTGACAAAAAATATAGTTCCCTTAAAAATTCAAATTATTAATTTAATTGAAGGTCTTCTTAATAAGGATAATAGTCCATCAGTTTCGTTTTTTCCGCTGATCATCACTGATCTATTTATTATTCATTTTCACTGATCAAGTTATTTATAGCATCAATAAAACTTCAATTTTATCGCTTTACGCTGATGGGTTTTTTTTAATTTCCTCTGTATGATGCAGGGAAGTGACTACGGTATGGAGGCACGCGTGAAAATATGCACATATACCTGCGGGTACTTACATTGACACAGTTGACCTCATTTCAGTTATAGGGACGCTGAAACCCATCGTGCTGTCAGATTTCCATTTACTTTAGTGACAGGCTACGATGTCAAATCCGTCTCTACTCAACATTAAGAGCACTCTCGTCTCTAATTAGAGATTAATTGAATTAGGGAGCGACGGAGAGCCCTTTGTCGGTTACTCGCATAAAACGCCCTCTCCATCAATCCAACCCCTGAAAGAATTGCTCAATTGTAGCTAAATGGATAAAGTTCGATTGATTTCTAATTCATGGTGTTAAAGAATCGATTTAGAATTATAAATTTTGAACGTTTTCACACACTCTCGGCAGAGTTTCGTTGGTATGTTACTCAGTTGGCCGCCACGCGTAGTCGGCGTCGCACGTAGCGCCATGTTTCGCGCTGTGACAGACGGCTGGAAGCGATATTGGTGGGGAACAGGTACGGAACAAATAATCACGACTTCCTCAATAAACTACCGAATTGTTTATTACGATGTGAGATAGAAAATGTGTGTCGAAGTAATTATTGTATATTTTTACGTACGCGTAAGTTTCCTCTCAACACCTTGGCAAAGAAAATAACGGGTGAATGAAGAAGTGAAGGCGTCGGCTTGTTATATTTTCTGTCAGCTGGCCTTTATGTGCTATTGTCACGACAGATTATTGTTTGTGAAAAATAACACGTCGAACATTATGTTCGCGGCAAAACAAAAGTCGTGTTGTGTAAAAGGGCGCTAACCGGTGCGAAGTACAGCATACCTCAGAAGTTCAAAACTATTTGCGTCTGCGTTCGTTCAACTTCGCGCGCGCTCGTGCGTTTCCGGAGCACGTGGTAAGGGGACCGTGTTGACAGGTGTTGCAAAACCGATAACAAGGTTTGCTTTCCGGTTTTTCGGAAGATAGCGTCTCTCTATTATTTATCAAGATTACACTCAATTGTGTGTTACATTTACGATTCATTTGTAACAATTCTGTAACATTTAGGTAATTTGTCGAACTAACTAAACCGATTCGACAAAGCAACGCCCAATAAATTACCGGTAAATAATTATTAATCACTTAGCATAACTTGTTTGCGTAAATTAACATTAAGAAAATGTTAAATAGTGACTCGCAATTATTAAAGTACTGACAGTATATTTGAATTTTGAGACAGTAGGTATCTATCTATTATTTTTCCAACTCGTTAGATAAGAAGTAAGAATATAATGCTATAACAAAACATATAACGAACGTTTTAGTGTACCATAAATGTAAGTTGCGTTACAGGTTAACTAAGAAAAATTACTGCATAATGCATACTAATTATTTAGAAGACCTTGTAGTTACTGAGACATTATAATGTTTACATTACAATAATAATTACCTATAATAATCAGGTGATTTAAAATCTGTATAAGTAACTATACAAGGTTAGTCAGAAAGGGGGTACTAATCCGAAGCCCACTTATAGTATCGCTGATGACTGTTTGAAAGCAAGTGTTAAAATTTCAAAATTCGATATTATTTGATGATTTTTATTTTAGTTTTTTCAAAAATTCTTCATCCCTGCTTTAGTTAAAAATTCAGAAAATGGTGCTTCTAATTCATGACCCCAAATATGACCTAAAATGTAAACACAGCTGATTATAACTGAGGATAGATAGATTTTTGAGATTTTTTTTTTGAGATTTTTGAACATCTGTTTCTCTTAAACTATTGGCTTTTGGGAAAAGTTGTAGAACAAAAGTTATTCATTATTATGTGTACTTTAACACCCTTTCAGATTAGTACCCCCTTTCTGACTAACCTTGTATATTACTATACAATAATAATTATATATATATATAATAACATGAAGATGATGATAAAAAAATTAAAATGATAAGTAATATCATTAATTGTAAGCCCGTAAGATCGTAAACAAACTTCTGTAAACTGTTCATTAATAAAAGCGGTCATGTCAGTCATACTCGCGAACCCTACAATACAAAAGCAATAAAAGGAGAAAAGCGCTTTTTTAAATGTTTTTTTTTTTCTTTAGAGTAATAACTATAATCAAACCTGAAAGTCATACCTATATAATTCGCACACCGGGTGCAATAACGCCATAAATGATAAAATTACTATTTAGCATTTTTATGACGTTATTGCATCCGATGTGCGTAAACATAGGTATGTAGTTTAGAGATGCTAACGGAACAAAAATCTTTAAAATAACTTTTTTTTTTCAAAACTGATGTATTCCCTTTGAGGGTTTTTTTTATTATTTGCCAAGATTCAGGCTACAACAACACAATCATTATCTGTGAAAATTTATACCTCGCTTGAAAACCTGACTGAATTTCAAACTAATTACCTCATAAGGCTGCTGAGATAACCCTCGTGACAGACGGACAGACAGCGTAGTCTTAGTAATAGGTTCCCGTTAGCACCCTTTGGGTACAGAACTCTAAAAAACTGTTGCAACCAATACCCTTGGCAAGCAGATTTGTGACCGTAATATGAGGCTATTGAGTACACTAGTTTCGATGCCAATTTTTTCTGGCCATTCAAGCTATATGGCGTCCAAACACCCCTAAAAATGAGCTCGTCTGCCGAGATTAAACGGATTCATAGCATTATTTATCAGTCCTGTCGCATAGCATAACATAACAATATAAATGTAGTAATTTTCTTTTAGAAAACCAAATAGCTTTATTTATAGGCGTGATGAAATTTCGAACCGAACGAAATTAATACAATAATATAACTCCAAATGGAAGTACAAAAGGAAAACATTTGCTTAAATTTGGTAAAGTTGGCTATCAATCGATTATTGAATAAATACAGTTGTACGGTAAAGTCAATATTTTCCTTGTAGGTAAATAAGTACGTAAGTAGGTACGTGGTTAAATGACTAACAAGTTACAAGTCAGTAAGATCGTAGAAGGCATGATCTCCTTGAAGTGTCAGTGTCGTAGTGCTCGAGTCAATTGTTGCATAATATACATAATTTATTTTTAAATCTTATAGCTGAAATTAGTAGATCTATTTTTTGTACTGCCTATAGCCGGTTTTATTCAATTATAACGTTGTCGATGATACAATATTGGACATCAGGTAACATAATTAAAGTAGGTAAGACTTTTTTGGAATTCTAAAAAAACTCGTTGGTTCACAAACACGGAAGTAAGATTATGGCTTTACCAAAAAACGAAATAATATTGATAACTTATGCCCCCTTCGCCTATGTACTGGCGGCTTTCAGGGGGCCCAGCTGTGAGCTGGCGAGTCACCGTCTGCCAACGCATTTCAAATTGAAAAAAGAACTAAAAAAATTCAAGGTTGATAATTTTACTACTTAAATTTTTTATTGTGTTCGATAAAACTAAATAAATAATATTTAAACGCTGAATAGAATTTAAAGGTTGGTTAAAGGAGATACAGGAATGACTTCTATATTTGATACTAGCTGTGCCCGCGACTCCGTCCGCGTGGAAGTCGGAAAACAACATTGTGTCGCAGCAACTAAGTAATCCATTTATTATAATAATAGACAAAGGTGTCCCACTAAGACACTTATATCTTTTGAACCATTTCTTTATGTAGAGTTTCAGCTCCTCTTGATTGACCGTAAAGATTCATAAAACCGTAATACTAAAAACGTGTTGCTTATTTCTATACATTTCCTTGCTAAAATGGATTATAATTGAATATTGATACTTTTATTGAAGATGTAACAAAACCATATCGCGATACAAAAATAGCTACAACGCCGTCTTGTTACAATCTGCGAACTAAATTATGATTTCATTCGAGGTGTGGTAGGTATAGAAAACAACTTTAAATATTTAAAAAAAACTTATAGAAGACTTCATTTAATTTTAATAAGTTATAAATAGGTAGGTACTGCTTTCAAAAAGTCTGATCTGGAAATCGAACCAACACAAACGCGAAAAAACATCTTCTATATTTTTATTTCACCAATCGATATGATCGCTCCAATAAACATAGTGCCTGAAATTGATGGAAGACCATAAAAACTAACATTAAGTACCTACCTAACTTAGGTACATTTCAATTCAAACACTTATTTGTTGTTACTTCTTATTTCTTGCACTTCCTTCAATTTAAGACAGTGTGTTTGTTGGAGAGATTTGATCCTTATTATTGACCTTATAAATATCTATCAACAGGTGCCATAATATAATACCGGATGGTACATAAAGCTTTGTCAGTTCGATTCCCGGTTCAGGCAAAAAAATCAGTAAAAGGCAATATTTCTTACTTTAAAAAAAAGTGAAATGAAGTTTCCTTTGAGTGAAATTTGCTATTTTTAATATTTAAAGTACTTTCCCTCCATGGCCATGTCTTTGGAACATTACCTAAAGCTTAAAAAAACTCAATTAAATAAACTTAATAAAACGACGGCGACAGGCTTTGAATAAATCTGACAATAATGAACAAAATAAAATATAGAAAAATATTCCAAAAAGTGCATTGAGTAGATAGAATGATTACGAAATACTAAATTTCAATGAAAGCACTGGGTGAGCGCTTTCCTTGCAAATAATCATGGCCACCGACTTCAATTTGAATTTGGACCTTATTTTCGGCATCAGCATTCCCAAAAAGTATGAGCATTCAATGAACAAAAATCCTACTATTAGTCCACATCATGAATTCATTTTATTGTGAACAACAATAAGAAATTGACCTAATAAATTCTAAATAACAATATCTTCGTTTTTTTTTGTAAAAGCTTAGTTCCTTTTTCATAAGGATAGAGATTATTAGACCTTTCGTAGACTGAGAATAGGTACCAATTCAACAATGAATATTAGGTAATTTGTGGATTTATTCGTAGTATTAAATTTCCTCACAACATGATTTGATACACGTAACGCCATCTATTGAAAATAAACTAATACATGCTAAGTTCTTCTAGAAAACTTAAAATTCGCATAACTTTTGATTGCGTGAACCGATTGCGATGAAACAAAAAACATACGTTACTTGGAGATAAGCACAATATATGTTTATAAAAGTCAACAGCATTGGGTCAGTTGTTTTTACGTGATGCTTGAACAACAAACAAACAGATAAACAGACAAACAGACAAACCAACAAACAGAAGAAACAAAGTACAAAAATGTTAAAAATGTTTTTTTTTGGTTATTTTCTAACACCCCAGCCATGTTTTTTCAAAATATTTGCTATGTACAGATACGCAAAGTCTACAGATTTGTAAATGTATAGAAGTTAATGATTATTTGCATATCTTTTGAATGCGTGAACCGATTGCGATGAAACAAAAAAAAATATGTTACTTGGAGATAAGCACAATATATGTTTATACAAGTCAACAGCATTGGGTCAGCTCTTTTTACGTGATGCTTGCATAAACATGCAAACATATGTTTAATCTTTACTTCCCTAGATGGCGTTGGCGTCGAATTAGATCGCGCTATGGTTTCGTTACCGCGCGATTTATAAGTTCTAGACAAAAATTTCTTAGTTACTTCTAAACCACGATTTTATTATATGTATAGAATAGAATAGATGATAATGATAACAAATGAAAATTATTAATAATAAACTTTGATGTGAATCCAATCTAGAGGCTGACCTAAACGGAGTCACTGAAAATTCAGACTATAATAAATTGGTTTAGAACACTTTATTGAAATACTCAATCTATAAAACGTGTTATTGAAATAACACTGTTAACCGTATTGTACTGCAATGGAATTGTCATGATCTACTATTTTAAAAAGAGTATTCATGGAGTTTCTTGCCGGCTCTTCACCATAGAACCTGCCTTTTGGAATCGTGCACCTAATTTTGACGTTTTAAAACTGCCTGAAATGTCGTCCATTAGAAATAAAAAACGTCACATTTGACTTTCACACAAAACCTGAAAAGAGTTAGTTCAGTAGGTTCAGTATTATAACTTTCGTGAAACACATTCATATTTATGATTAATTACGGTTTACTCAGGTGCATTTTTTGGGATTGCCTGGCTAGTTTCGGACCCAAACGGAACCCTTAATCATGAGCTGATCAATAGTCGGGCAATCCCGAAAAATGCACGTGAGTAAACCGCAATTAATCATAAATAGTTAGTTCAGATTCGAGAGTAGGATCGATTCAACAATTTTTCAATTTAGTAGTAGTCTTTTTCTTTATTTTTTCACAATTACATTTCTAAATCATGGCAAACCACTCGCTCCATTAACCTACACTAACATTCAATATTTAGGCAGGTAAGCAAGGGGCGGGGCGAGGCGGAGTCGTCCGATCAGAATAATCAGAATATTCGAATCAGAATTTTAGGTCAACAAAAACAAAAAATACACCTCTATATGAAAATAAATAATTTAGAGCTAGATCAATTAATTCATTACCTACAATAAAAGTCGATTGGCGTGTCTGAGTATTTGCGTTATTTTAATAACACGTTGTGCAAGTATTCATTATTATTGTGAGACTTACTGAGGTTATAAAACCATACAGTTTCTTACTTGTAGTTCCTCCTCCTGTAATACAATTCTGTAGTCTTGCCTGTTCAAAAACATTGCTTGTACTTAGGGGAGTGTGCGCGGGAGATTTACGAATATATCCCGCCATCTCCCTTCTGTGCCCTGATATGGGCATGTGATGCGCAGGAATGAGGAACATGTCGAGGGGAAAGTTTTGAGTATAAATGTGGATGGTTATAAGAGTAGAGGAAGACTAAAGAAACGTTGGATGGTACCTAATGTAGAAGATGATATGAATAGAAAAAAGGTGACTACTGAGATGACGGCTATGTCCGATTTCCACCAAACGGACCGCGCCGGAGCGCGTCGGAGCGCATTTCACACTGTGCTAAAGGAAATTCAGGCTTCTATGCAATAGTTAAGTTTCATGTTTGCATGAAATTTACCCTGCTTGGAACTCGGTTAGACCCGCGCGTATGCCACGTCAGCCGGTCGGCTGCGCTCGGACGCCGCGGCAGCCGGTCGGCTCCTCGCGTACGTGCATGGCGGCGCTCGGCTGTCGTCGCGTCAGGTCGGCTCCGCTCGGCCACACCGTAATTAGAAACTGACTGCGACACGAAAGTATCACTAGTCGCTGAGAGTATGCTAACGGATACGCGAGCACGCGCGCGCATGCGCCCGGTTTCCAGCAGATTGTAGCCGTCGGGCGGACGCGCATCCGCTGCGACGCTCTGCGCTGCGCTCCTGCATGGCCCGGTTGGTGGAAATCGTACATAATAGAGATGTATGGAAGTAAAAGACATGGTGCGCCGACCCCAAATAAGTTGGGATAAGGGCAGGAGGATGATGATAATCTCCCTTCTAACACCGCAGTTCCAGACGTAATATAGGTTACCATCCGCTCTTGATTCATATCCCGACATGTTGTACTAAGCGCCTCTCATCATCCTTCATTGTGCGCACAGCCAAGGTATGGAACTCCTTGCCAGCGTCAGTGTTCCCCACTAGCTATATCTCGTTAATCTTTAAAACAAGAGTGAGTAGGCATCTTCTGGGTGGGCTCGTTCCATCGTAGACCTAAACCGTCGCTATCCATCAGGAGAGATCGAGGTCAAGAGCGGATAAAATAATTGAAAAAAAAAGATTGAACTCTGACGTTGTTATAAAAAAATAGAAACCGTTATCTTTAAGGTCATGCACTTTTGACAATAAATTATCATCTAAAGTCTACATAAGTAGTATTTGAAGTGGTGTGTGGCTTTAATATTTTGATAAACACCAAATTTATTTAAAAGTGACGTTAAACTATTTTTATTTTTTATTACACACTAGCTTTTGCCCGCAGCTTCGCTTGCATGAAATTTGAACCCGTTAAGTGACGATTTTCCATCCAAAATTTCATCCCCTATTTAACTCACATAGGTGACGAATTTCAAAAACTCCTTCCTTATTCCTTGTCTACATTATAAAGGGAACCACTGTGCAAAATTTCAGCTTTCTAGGTCCAAGGGTTTGGGCTGGGCGTTGATGAGTCAGTCAATCAGTCAGTCAGGACTTTTCTTTTTATTTAAATATTTAATGATGTATTTTTTATATTCTGTAAAACTATATTGTTATGTTAGGTAAACTTTCGATAAGAAATCGGATCAGTACACCCTTTATTGATGTTTCAACTTAGCCTGGAGGCCAATTTTACTAAAATTGTTGCCAAACCGCAAACGAACCAAAACCGTCATGTACTAAAACTGTGTGAATGTTTCTGTTGTCAAACGATTTGACAGATTTTCAATTGTTCAACATTTCGGTTAGTAGAGGTAAGCTCCTGTTTTTGTGATATTAGTACGTTTGAAGTAGGTAGGTATGTCACAGAAATAAGCTGTAATTATACATTAATTAATTCACAGAAGGCAGAGGGCCTGTAACATCAATACAAAAAGTTCACAATATTTAAACAAACGTTACAATGTAAGAGATCATTAATCTTTATACGTTTATGAAAAAATAAAAGTAACTAAGTAACATCAGTTTAGTTGACAACTAGAGTTCAAAACAGACAAACAAACCATCCATCATTTATTTTAACAACAGTTGTTTAAACTCTTGACAAAAACTGACAATTGTAATTAGTTGAGTAAGTGGTCGGTAGTTGAAACAACTTTAAATTGAACCTATCAGGTTGTAAAGAGTTAGGTTTGTATAAGTAGAATGTAGTAGGGAGTCATTTATCGGGGGGTTTTCGAACAGCTATTTTAATTTCTGTGTAAAGTTTACGTCACAATTTCTCCGACAAATGTATCGAATTTCAAAGATGGGAGGAGCATCAAAGCAGCCACCCGATCATGGCCAGTTGGTAGTTATCTCGTTTTGTGTATGAGAAAATAGGGATATCAAACCGAATAGGTCAACAACTGACTCATCCAAAAGGTTCAGGGGCCTAGGTCGAAGAACAAACATCGAATTTTCGGACCGAAACGAAACAACGACGAACATCGAACTTACAAAACATATACAATCAAAGTATTTTCAAACAACGGATTACTACGATGTCTAATAACTAATAACATTTGGAAGTAGGGTGAAACAAAGGCAAAATGTCAAATTGCCAAAATCGAATCGCCGGATCTGGGAGCCTACTCCCTAAGTCCGTCAACGAAGTTAGTCGCCCGTCCGAAAGTAGCCCGAAACGTAGGAGTGAACAAAACAAGTGTCAAGTTCAACTTTTCGGACGGGCAAAAACACATCGGTAGTAGGGACAACTCTCAAATCGTGTTGTCATTCATTCTTAGTTCGGGCCCCGAAATAATCGTATGTCCGTAGGTGATAGGGAGTAGGAAACGCTCGTAACTAAGGTCGAAACCACGGACTTCGTGCTTAGGGAGTAGACCCTCTGAAACATTTTCGTGCTTGGACATCGTGCGAACCGTCAGCCGAAACTTGGTAGTTAGATTTTTGGAATAGTCCCGTGGATCGGAGGGCTGACTACGTCCATGGCATTTGCCCCACACTAAGATTTCTCTTGTATCGTGGGTGCGTTTACAGACACAAATCTCACAAACAAACGCCCAGACCCTAAACAACTATCTGTAGGCCATACAAATTTTTGTTCCGTGTGGGAATCGAACCCACGACCCGTAGCGCAGAAGCCAATCGCTTAGCCACTGCACTAAACGTGTCGTCATTTCAATTCCTTCAAACTGCGTGATCTACTGGTGACACTGATTGACCCTGCATAGGTTTTATTCAGAATCAACAAAAAAAAGTTTTCATAAAACGAAACATGTTATTCTGTATCTGAGTAATTTTAGCGTCCCGAGTTAACTGATTGCGTGGAGCGATATCGCGCTAGTCGTGTCCGTCAGCTGTGTCGCCGTGCTTTCATTCATTTATGCATGGCATCGAAATTTTCTATCAAAAAAAAAATTGGGAAAATAAAAGTTTATTTTATTTTTAATCAATGTGAATGTGGTTTGAAGGAATTACAAGAATTCGTTGACACCCTGTGTACATAGCTGGCTACTTCAACTTGCCACAAGTAAATAACAAACCTAAATTATACATGTAAGCCCGCTCATAAATAAAACATACACATATAAATAGAAGAATAAATATTGCATCCATCTTACGAGTATCAATATTCTATAAGAGGCGGCACGCACATAATTATTACCCACGCCATGCCAGTTCAAACGGTTTCATTGCTTCAATAACCGGTCCCATTGCACAACCATCCGTAGTTAGTAGCCAGTTCGAGGAACCAGGCCTGAGTCATGCTCGTGAACTATGGACAATCTCTGTTAACTACTCTGTATGACCGTAAATTAGCTGGCTGATAAGGCCGTTTAAAATTAAATGCGACAATAATCAATTATATCATAACATTCCATCTCGAAATAAAATCGGTTTTTAATGTCCTATATATATTTTCGAAGCACTTTCAGAATTATACTTACTTATTTTGTTATCAAAATAATGGTATAAGCACAGTGTACCTACTTACTACATACAGTGGGTCAACGCCCATACATTTAACAGGTCATAAGAAATGTCAAAATGATGTAGAGGCGGAGGTTATGTCCCAAGTATGCAGTATGGCCACTCGGGCCATAACCTCCGCTCCTTCACCCCGCAACCCCCCGCACGATTGCTCTGCGACAATGTTCTACGTTGACCGACTGTAAGGAGTAAGATATAGGTAGACTGTTGTATAAGTAAGAGTTTTTAATATAGAGTAGTAAAGTTACGAAAATATATAAGTAGGTAATACATTGACGTAGAAAGAAACACATGTCATACCGTCGCTCGGGAGTGAAAACCTCGGGAATGCAATTTGGTAATTTTTATTTTATCACGACTTTCCCTATAAGTCTATATCTTATAAGACTGCCGCTCTATGTGAAATTAGTTTGTACGTACTGAAACTAGCCTTTATTGGGTATATAAAATTCGTAATAAATATGATTGACTAGCCCGCGACTTATTCCGCTTGAAAGCCCACAGGAACATGCAATGACCAAATGTGTTCCCAAGGTTTTCACTACCGAGCGACGATATGGACCAAGGTTCTAGTACAAAATTCACGAAAAACGGGTCCTGAGTTTACATACAAGGTTAGTCAAAAAGGGGGTACTAATCCGAAAGGGGGTTAAAGTACCCATAATAATGAATAACTTTTGTTCTACAACTTTTTCCAAAAGTCAATAGTTTAAGAGAAATATGTAGTATCACCTTCATGATCGTCATCTTCAACGACTGGCCATTTTTTATATTTGATACTTTTTATTGATGACAGATAGGAATTTAAATTAGACTTGACTTTTGATTGTTTTACACCATGGTGATGTTTTTGATACGATATATTTTCTATTTATTTTACACATGGACGTACAATTGATAAATGTTATAAACTGAAATAAGAAGCTTATCAAGTTTAATAAAAAGCATTTGTGGAATTTCTCCGTGTTTCCCTTGGTATTATTAACAGCTGTGGCATGATCCAACTGGAAAGCCAGACAAAGAAGATGTGCCCGTCGGTAACCCCTTCTCCCTTCTCTTACACTTCGTCTCCTGCTACACTTGTGAGATCGGCGATCGGACCGGCTGATCTCTACCGGCATGACTGGATGCTGCAGCCGGTCTGTTTGCTGCCGCCGGTTTCCGTCAGATGGCTGTGTGGGCCATCGACGAACGCTGAGAATAAAAGAAGGACCTCGCCGACTACTGCAAGGGACGTAAAGCTATGCTGACTCCTACTCGTATAAGCACTTTATTATTGTTGTTATATATTAGGTATTGAATGCTCTACACATTCTTTACAACTGGTGTAGCAGACGTGCTCTCAGGAGATCCTAGGGCCGTCTGTTACATTACAAATAGGTGACCAAAGATCTCAAAAAAAATCTCTAAAATCTATCTATCCCCAGATATGATCAGCTGTGTTTACATTTTAGGCCCTATTTGGGGTCATGAATTAGAAGCACCATTTTCTGAATTTGTAACTAAAGCAAAGAAGAAGAATTGAATTATTCCACTTTGCCCCACCAGCCGCCCCACTGGTGGGGCAAAGTGGAAAAAATCTAATTTTGGAGTGGAATTTGCCCCACCAAATTTTATTAGTGGGGCAGGGTTGGCACTGGAATTTGTGTAAGTAAGTATGCTAAGTATTTCATATTTTTTTGGACAGAAATTTATATGTAAGTAAAATGTAAACAGGGCTGGTAACGTTGGACTAAATGTCCACGACGGCTGGCCGGAAATCAGTGCGTTGAGATCATGCGGTTTCATGTAAAAATCGATGTGCGGCCTGCCGCAAGCGGCACGCCGTATTGCGGCTGGCCGCTAGTGCGTTTTAAGGCTTAACTACGATACTTTTTTCCCATGGTATTTTGGCGCACGCATTCGGTCAACTTTTCCACTACTGTTCCCACTCCGTGTAATTTGGGCCGCGGACCAGAGGCCAGCCAGGCCCTAACCCGAATGGGTCACGGAGACGAACAGAGAAGAAGCATGAAAGGATACGTATTAAATGATATCGATAGGCGTTTTAAAATACAACTGTCCTAATTGTTTATTTATTAAAACTACGAGGAAAGCAGAAAAGAACTGGAGCTCTAGGTGCTAACTTACTACTTAGCTCAATAATGTTAAAAATACAGGTTTTGAAATAGAATCGTTTGTTGTTTTGAAAAGTACCAGGGTGACAGAAATGAACAAAAAACATGCGCCTAAACGATCTCACTAAATTGTGCACCAACGAATAAACACAAAGATGATAAAGTATTTGTTATTTTCACTACATCGATAGAAGTCTAAATTAAAACTGTCCTATAATAACTTTCATGTCCTATACCTATTTACCTATAACTACCAGGAAAACGGAAATGAACTGGAAGTAGCTACTTATGCGATACTACTTAGCGCACTAATGGTTGAAGTACACGCTTTAAAATTTTACCTTTAAGTACTTCTTACTTTCCTTCCAGAAACGAAAAGAAAATAAAAAAATTTAAACAATTATTTTTGTACTTTTATTTAAAAACACTACTTACTAAGTCACAAGGTTACATTTTACTTAGGTAGATATAAATTTCTTTCCAAAAAAATATGAAATACTTAGCATACTTACTTACACAAATTCCAGTGCCAACCCTGCCTCACTAAAATTAAATTTGGTGGGGCAAATTCCACTCCAAAATTATTTTTTTTCCACTTTGCCCCACCAGTGGGGCGGCTGGTGGGGCAAAGTGGAATAATTCGATTTTGTAAAAACCAAAATTAAAACCAAAATGGATTTAATTTTGGTTTTTACAAAAATTGCCGCATTGAAAAAAAACTTGCCGAATTTTGAAATTTTAACACTTGTTTTAAGACAGTCATCAGTGATACTATAAGTGACCTGCGGATTAGTACCCCCTTTCTGACTAACCTTGTAATATACCATCAGAACGCGCCAAGGCACACCGCCCTATAAACTTAGAAATACCAACAAACTAATTTCAATCGTACGTCGTCATCACAATTCCTAATTTAGCTTTTCACCATACGAAGATTCGACTGCACTCATTGCTGTCTTCTTTTTCGCGTTTCATTCTACATTCGGAGCGGAAATTTTTAAGCGTTGACCCGAGGTCCATTCTAGGTGTTTGTATATTTTTGGTAGTGAGTGTAGTGACCAAATTAATAATGAGAATGAAATAAAACCGCAAGTCTTGTTAAAGCCCAAAACGAAACATGTTGTAACTTTCTAAAAAATGCTTACAAAATGAATGCAGTTAATGTTATTTACGTCCAATGACAATCAAGATAAATAAAGTAATGATGTCGACTAAAAGTGTCAAGATTTTATTAAAACCCACCCAACGAGTCTTTCCCGTTCCCGTTATTTCACTCTGATTCTTGTAACACCATAAAAACATGCTGTTTAACCTTATAAACACGTAACTAGGTTACTTGTATCTACATCTGAGATTGTTTTCATTTTTATGTACTGTGAAATAATCGTAAAAGACATTATTGTATGCTAGATGGTCCACTCAACATATTTCTAGCATGGCAGGAAAAGAAGTCGTTAAAAATGATTGAATTTTAAACAACTTAAAAGTTGTTTTTATGGAATTACATGACGGATAAATAGAACGACTATATTCACATGTTGTAACTTCAACAACATTTTAGACAAAGATAAACTTTAAATTATAAAATTTTACTATTAGTTATATTTCGGACAACAAAAACTCCATCGTGTGCAAAATACCTTATAACTAGTATTAGTAATACAAACTATTCTGGCTAATTATAACATGAAAAGGGTTTCAAGCATTTTGTGCAGAAAGCGCAAGCAAGAGATAATTTTCGATCATCGTTTACACAAAATACCTCAAAATAATGGAGTAAGGACACTCCGCCACTGTTTTCAGGATGCTGTTATTACTGACTCATATTTTATGCATCAATGATGCGACTTTTGTGCGAATGACTGCATAAAAATTGTCAGTTCGGTTTTGTTCAAACATATCTGATGCTCTACAGAAACGGGGTGGTTTCAAAAGCATTCTAATAACAGTATTATATTGAAAGCGTAAGACATCTTTTGGTATGGATCGGAATGTTGGGCCGTGAAGAAGACGGATGAAAAAAGATTGCATGTAGCGGAGATGAGAATGTTGAGATGGATGTGTGGAGTGACCAGAATGGATAAAGTCAGGAATGAGTATATTAGAGGAAGTTTGAAAGTAGCGCCAGTGACAGAAAAGTTGAAAGGGAACCGTTTGTCTTGGTATGGGCATGTGAAGAGGAGAGATGAAACGCATGTGACAAAAAGAGTTATGAGTATAAATGTGGATGGATGGAGAGGAAGAGGGAGGAAAGAAAAGATGGATGGATGGTGTGAAGAATGATATGAAAGAGAAGGGTGTCAGTGATATCATGACGGGTGATAGGACGGAATGGAAGAAGAAAACGTGTTGCGCCGACCCCAAGTAACATGGGATAAGGGCAGGAAGAAGAAGAAGAAGACATCTTTTGGTGTAGCTGACCCATAGACTTCCTGTGTACAGACCTTGACAGAACGCCTTGAATAGGGTGATATTGACTTGGTCCATATAACGGAAGAATCTACGAGCCAACATAATATTATCCCGAACCGGTGCTAGTGCCCTACGTTTTCTCAATATCTACATTATTTAAATAAATTCTTACTTGAATCACATATCTCAAACTATTTTCAAATGTTAAATTTCCTTTGCTGTGTATTCGTTTATTACGATATTAATCCCAACTTGTACCAGGGGGCCTACTCCCTACGTCCGTCAACGAAGTTAGTCGCCCGTCCGAAAGTAGCCCGAAACGTAGAAGTGAACAAAACAAGTGTCAAGTTCAACTTTTCGGACGGGCAAAAACACATCGGTAGTAGGGACAACTGTCAAATCGTTTTGTCATTCATTCTTAGTTCGGGCCCCGAAATAATCGTGTGTCCGTCGGTGATAGGGAGTAGGAATCGCTCGAAACTAAGGCCGAAACCACGAACTTCGTGCTAACCCAGGATCCGCCTTCCTGCATAATTTTCTTTACTTTGTACAGTCTACTACGCCCTACAGTCATTTCGTTGGTTCTCTAGCCATCTTTCATATTTCTACCTACTATACTGCAAATTAATCGTTAATCGCTGCATTTATATAATTTACATTGTTAATTCTTACACGGTCATTCATAATCATCTAATCACGGCCAAGTGATTGAAATATAAATATTAATGAGCCATTCACGTCAATTACAGCTAGCGTGCTTCTGAAACAGGTCCATAATTAGTCGAGTAATAAAACAAATAAATACAAATCATGGCTGTGTTTTTCGTGGGGTAGACGTCTGTCTACACTACATCTTGTACATTCATCATCTTGTCACTGTTCTTGTACAGTCAACAGCAAAAGTTGATAAATATTTTGGGTTATCGACACTGGAAGTATTACTTAGCGTAAGGGAGACTAACTCTTAGTCATGCTGTAGAATGAAATCAAAATTTTTATTTGATTTATTTCATAAACAAACACTGCTAATTGATTACGATCAATTACCTACATGCCAACTCATTTATTACAAGCATTAATAAATCAAACCCATTATCAGTAGACGCTAATTTATAAAAGATCGCAATAGATATTAATTAATTATTATCAATAAGCTTATTATATCCCTCCACTACAGTCTTCCGATCGATAGCAATCAAATGATTGGCCCAGTCTGTAGGGAATGTTTCGATAGAATTCATTAATTAACTAAGGCCTTGGATAGGACTTACGAAACAGAGCGAAAATGCTGATTTCGATTCGTAACATAGTTTTACCGTCACGCCCTAAAAGGCTGTACACGAAAAATATTATCTGTTTATTTTATGTCACTTTCCAGTCATTTCGTAGATAGGATAGAAGCATAGGTACGTGTGCTGTTATCGGGAGGATTCCGGCGACTGGGACCGCAATAAACTGGGACCGCGGTCCCAGTTGACGGATCCATTTAATTTTAATATTTTTCTTCCGGCGACTGGGACCACCAATAAATCAATACCAAAACAGTACAGTCATACGAAAAAATGTTCAAAGTAAAAACACTATGATTCAAAAATATCACTTCTACATATAAATATCATTTACTTATCCTAGACATGAACTTATTCCTGCGCTAGTAGTAGATTAAGGCGTTTTAGTAATAGATCGTTTTAGTAATAGATTAAGGCGAAATATTTTTAGCTCCGTTTTTTATTTATTTCCAATAATTTATCCTTACAATTTTTATTACATAACATTTCTTATATGTTTTATAATTATTTAAAACAATAACATTTTATATTTCTATGTTAAATAAAAACTTTGTAGAACATAAACTTCAAAAAATTTAGTTCAGTACATTTTCTCTTTATAATATCTCTTAAATCTTTGGAACTAGTGAACCGATTTACGTAATTCAAACGGAATATTTAGTTTAGACATAACCCTACGCTTTAAGATCAAAATTATTAAAATTTCTCCATAAACAAAAAAACACATTTTCAACTTACGTAATACAGTACGTTGATTATTTTTATTATGATTTACGTGTATATTTATAATGTATTTTAACATTGTTAAGGCTGATTTTGTGATGGATAATTACTTACCTACTTGTTGTTGATTATTGCTAACATGATTTATGTTTATGTTTTAATTACGTACATTTTAAATAACAGGAACGATAGTCAAAGGGTGTTTTTTCATATCATATTCTACGAATAAATGTTATTTTTGTATCAAAGAGTTTTTTCTTTAATTATAAATTTGAAAACTTTTTCGTTTGACTGTACAGTTTTGACTTGAACAATAGATTTTAGTACTGATTTATTGGTGGTCCCAGTCGCCGAAAGAAAAATATTAAAATAAAATGGATCCGTCAACTGGGACCGCGGTCCCAGTTAATTGCGGTCCCAGTCGCCGGAATCCTCTTATCGGTGCTTTGTTTTATTAGTCGACGCCTCCGACGGAAAATGATTTTTACAATAAAACGAAACTATTTGTCATTATTTTATTCCTAAGGGTCTCCCCACACTTATCGTTGCGGAATTGGCTTAAGCCGGTCGGAAAAAGCTTTATGTCTACGGGCCATAAGGGTGTGACCGTAGTCGTTCGCCTAGGCTCGGCGCGGCCATCCAAGCTGAGGCGAACGACGTCGATGTGTTCGGAGATCCTAAAACACCAAACCCACACTTATACGTTTTACTCCGCAAGTTATTGCACTTTATTTTTTATTTCTTTATTTTATCATAGGTAAGTAATACATAGTACACACAACTTTTCATCGCCAAACTGCTAAGCAGTTTGTAGGCGTTCTGCTCTTTTACAGTTTTAAACTATACCTAATAAACACATCATCTTATTTTTACACACCATCATAATTACACGGCATAATCATAATTATTGCTCGTTTACTTCGTAGAGCTTGCATAAGTCGACTTGCAGCGCTTTGGCCTTATCTGGAATTCCCAGAAGATCCTCCTCCAGATCTTCCTTAAGTGCAAAGCCAATCTCAATCTATCAAATAGTTATCTGCAATTCTTATTCCGGGGCCAAATGAACGCCTAACTCCTTTAATTAACGCATTAATTTGCACAAATTCTTAGGGATTTGTGCAAATTAATGCGTTAATTCATGACGTTAGTGTTAGAGTGGTCCCGGCATTACTGCTAGGGCATATAGGTATACCTAATTAAGTATGACTAATCATTTAATTTTCTAATTACGCAACTATGTATATTGAATATTTCAGTGAAATGAGAATATATTGCCAACAATAACATGATAATTTACCTAACAGAACAAACATTGTATGACATATATTATGTGTATGTTTATGGGACAAACAAGTTAGAGAGCAATCATTCCCATCAAATCGATTGCGGCCGCGCGTAGATTGATGGAACCAATTTGCTGCATTCTTCTATTAACTATCTAAAACACATGTATGAATTGAAACAGCAGTTAACAGGCTATAAATGAATACCTATGTTAAAAAAATTTGGGATTCATAAAGTAGGTAGAGTTTTAAATTGTTTATTATTTATGAATGAAAATTTCATAATTAACTTTTTACGAAAAAATATGATAGAGTAAGAATACTTTGAATATTAATGTTTATTATTTAATGATAAATAGAGTTATTAGTTTACTTGCAATTTTATATCAAAATTTAAAAGTTTTTGTCGCTTTGTTTTATTTCTGACTGTACTTATTAAGTGGTCAAAGTAAGTACATACATGCTTTTTCATAACTCAGTAGGTCAGTTATGTGATAAAATACTATTTAAAATAAGAAACTAGGTTTGAGCCAAGACGCTTTTCTGACTTAATCGTTCCACCATGCAGACTTAACATGCAAAACCGCAAACGAACGCAGAACCGACAGTCAGTTTTCGTTGACGAGAACTGTCAAAATATCTGGTTTTGTTTTTGTTGTCAAGCAATTTGATAGTTCTTGTAAACGAAAACGGTCTGAATGAACGCGATTTCCGCCATAGTTCAGGAGAAGAAACACAGTCCCCCTTATTACAAAAGATGGTCTAAGAAAAACCCTGGTTTTAGAGTAGCCCCGTCTCTTTTTGTTATATGACATAAGAAAGTGATGGGTAGGTATATTTTAAACCTGGGTTTACCTTAATCTTGGTTAAAACCATCTTTTGTAATAAGGGGGAGTGGGTTTATAGCCGGTAAGAGTCCGGCATAACCCTTCGCCTTCCGCGGGCGGAGAGTATCTATGAGGATTTTACCACGATAAAAAAAGACTGTTAATATTCTTTCATAAACTACAAAGTTGCCAGATTTCTCATTGAATTACTAAATAATAAGCTAATTAGTAAATAGCAAACGCAAACTATTAAGTTAATATTAATAACATTTGAAGCGTGCCAAATACTTAGTTGCAATCGTTATAATTAAGCAGTACGTGATTTATTGTTAAATACTATTAATATTGCTTCCGTAGACTATATGCTTCAACATTCTATAGTAAGCTAAAACACTCTATTGCAGATTAATTTAACCTCTTCTCTTCATCTCTACGTTTATTAAAACGAAATATTATTATGTATATGTCGTGGCCATATCGTAGAATTGATCACTTCATGATGTGGCCGGCCATTTCATGAAATGGTTGTATTTCATGAAATGGCCAACTAAAATTGACCATATCGTTGAAACGTCAACGTTTAATGATATGGCCATCCACGTTTGGCCATATCATTAATGTAGGGTAATGATATCAAAGGTTTAATAAAAAATCCAAATAAAGGAAGCACGTACCATGCAAGCAAAGGAGTAGACTACGGAATTTCGACCCACAAAATATCGATGCACGTTACCGCGAAAGTTTAATAGTATGATTCACCAACAATTAAGGGGATCTGGCGCTCGGCGGCCGCTACCGCGGCACGCTCGCTTCGCTCGCTCGCCTTCGCGCGTTATTGGTCACTGTTCTAACCTAACCTAACCCAAATGATTCAATATACTAAATAGTAAATGTTTGCAGTAACGTGCATCGATATTTTGTGCTGTAGTTTCACAGGAATAAATAATCGAACAAATAAAATTCTATGAAAAGTTCACCCGCAGTTATCATATTTTGAAATCCAATAATAGTCCATTAATTTTCGTTGCGTGGTCACCCTACTTTACTGATTATTATTAGCTTTTTTGTCAGAATAATTGTCCGCCGCCATGATGCATCACAAAAACAAAACGATATCAGCGCCTCTAACGGTGAATAATGTAACTATTTTACGATATGATCACTAATGTTTGACCATATCATGAAGTAGCCGTGCGTTTAGCTGATCATATCGTTAAACGCTGATTATTCATTGATCTGGCCAGGCCATATCATGAAATGGCCAACGGGTATTGGCCATTTCATGAAATGCAACCATTTCATGAAATGGCTGGCCACATCATGAAGTGATCAATTCTATGATCTGGCCACGACATATACAACGCTATTTTTAGTATATACGAAAACCGAGACACCCTAACAAGATTTTCATCAGAACTACCTGAATGTGTTTTTTTTAAATAAATCTCCAAGTTACACACACAAAGTGTGAAATGCCTGAGATGTGCAGTGCTATGCAGGGGTTGTCTAATACACGGAAACTGACCGAGCGGACCCATCTTAAGCCTCAAGGTGTCTATTCCCGTCAACTGTTATGGGTAGAAACCTACTGAAATAAAATTGAAAATTTAGAAAAAAAAAATTGTCGCGTAATAAATATGTCAATCGATTCTCCTAATGATTCTGAACAAACTAGTTTCAGGTTTAGTGTATACTAAAACCACAGTGTACCTACTTACTACATATAGTGGGTCAACGCCCATACATTTGACAGGTCCTTTGAAATGTCAAAATTATGTAGGGGCGGAGGTTATGTCCCGAGTACGCAGTATGGCTACTCGGGACATAACCTCCGCTCCTTCACGCCGCAACCCCGCGCACGATTGCTCGGCGACAATGTTCTACGTTGACCGACCGACTGTAAGGAGTAAGATATAGGTAGACTGTGCTAAAACTAAGCTTGTATGTCCATCTACGAGTAATTGCTTTAGCGGCTAAACGGAAACTAAGAATGATAGCTTATTCAAATAAAATATATTTTATTGACTATCTAAGAAATATTTATGATTAATTACGGTTTACTCACGTGCATTATTCGAGATTGCCCGACTAGTTTCTATAAGATTAGTTTATTTTATTTAGTTTATTTAAGAAATTGTATTAATTTTGTTTAAGTAGTATTAAATAGTCTATAAATTACTTTTTATTTGAATAAGCTATCATTTTTAATTTTTGAAATATTAAGGTTTATATTAGTGACCCGGATTCATTTCTCCCGAGTGTATACATTGCCTTTTGCATTACCACACGCAAAAGGCAAGTGGGAGAAAAAATCAAGTATGCGGCCGCGTAATTAAAAATTCATACGTCACCACTCACAAGGCACGCCATGAAACAAGGTTATGCACAATTACGTGGATCGGAATGCAATATCAGTATGTCATTACTATGTCATCTTAGCTATCTACTGAGCAGCTCATAGTCAATACTACAGAGGCAACGCTCTATAGTATTTATTTACTACTCCATAATAGATAGCAACGACGCATATGATTCAGAACTTTATCAGAGATATTCAATTATATTACATAGAGATAAAAACATGTCTCGTACAAATAAACCAATTGCGTCAATTAGATAATTTTTTGGCGCATGATGATTAATAAAAGTTATTTTCATTCATCTGAAACTTTCAACGCTGTGAGATTCTCGCGATGTCTGCTTAACTATGAATTAGTCTTAATTTCAATAGAATATTCCTGTTGGGAATTCAGACAAAAAACCCTGATACGTAAAATGGGGTTAGTTGGAATTCAGTTATGAAACATGCTTCTTATTCTTAAACCATCAGGGGTCCAAGTGCTGTGTATTAACGAATACTATAATACGGTATGATACAACATTGAAATTATTAGCCGTTCATGATCTGCAGAGCTCTCCCGTCGCTTCGTAGAGTCAGTCGTCTTCTCAGACCCTGCAGTCATACGAACAATTCAGCTCTCACCAAGCTGTCTCCTTTCTAGCATTTAGTGCTGTTGTTGCTAGTAGTCATGATGTTAGAGTATGAGGTTATTGGCTGGAAATCCTTCAGGTCACGTCAATAACTTATAAAAAGAAGAAAATTTTAAGCGGCATTTTGTCAGACTGTAAATACACATTATTTGCGGAAAGCCAAATAGGCGGATGTTGATACGAATGCCAAAAGGCATTTCAAAGAAAAAACTATTTTCACAATCATTTTATTTAATTATATTTCCAATGGACTACTTATATTTTGCCCTTGCGTAGCGTTTCTACTTATCCGGACAGTTATTGGTGTTACTTGAAGGGTCTTCAGCCAATAGGAGGGAAATAAAATACTTAACCTGCGCTAACTACTAATACTCTAACATCAAGACTACCAGCAATAACAGCACTAAGGCCTTGTCCGTACTGCGATATTTCACCGCGCGATTTTTTTTCTCGCGTATTATATTCCGTGGTCCGAATTACACCTAGTACGCACTGCGAATAAAATTTCGTACGATTTTTGTCACTTCGATGTAGTTCCCGGCTGAGACGAACGTGTAAAATGAACAACAGAAAAAAAAAATACTTGATACTACGGCGGCGCGGCGGCGTGATAGACGTATCAAAAGATTTGTCATGAATTTTATTCCGCAGTGTGGCCATAGCCATAACTAGTGGTGGTTAATAAAACGTATAGCGCCAAAATATAACAGACTATGTGTACATAGCGTATAGCGTTTGCTATAGCGGCTCTGACTTCGCGCTATATTATAACGCCTCAACCTACTCAACGAATAAAAGTCTGCACGCGCACAGCGGGGCCAGAACGAGATAGCAAGATAGCGTAGCGACTAACAACAGCGCGTAAGCGTAAGGGAATGAAGTATTATTATATTCTTTAGTGTACAGCGCGTTGCGAGATAACATTTACCGCGCATCATCAAGTTCGTTTAGCGTGTTGTTAAATAAAATTATAGCGTCTCCGCGTTTAGACTGCGCCTGAGTTTTGTAACACCGCGTTATAATGATAGCGTATAAAATAACAGACTATATGAATATATTTTATAGTTTATAACACGTCTACAGTTTATAGCGGATTTGAACATCACTAGCCATAACTACTTCATACTGTACAAAACATTCGCGCGGAAATAAATCTGCTCCGCATCGCGTTCAATTTGCATCAAATCACAGTTTTTTTTTCGCGGGTTTTTTTTCCGCCAGTGCGGTTACTCCTATAAGATTCAATATGTTACAGAATTGCGAGAAAAAAATCGCGCGGTGAAATATCGTAGTGCGGACAAGGTCTAAGAGCGACTCCTAATAGGACTCGGACCTCGGCTTAGCGCGTTGCTGATGGGAGATTGGAAGGGAGATAGCTTGATGAGGGCTGAATTGTCGGTGTGACGATCATCTAATGATTCATAACCTACCTTAAATACACATAATGCGTTTATAATTTGTATGTGTAACACAATATTTACATCCATACATATCATTTATAATCCATCAGTATGTAAATAACGTTTAAATGTAAATACAGGCACCATACATGTATGACATGAGTAACGTGACTTGAAGTAAAAAAAATACATTGTTGTTGTTTTAAAACATCAATGTACTTACTTCCACATTACTACATAGATACGTCTAGAGAAGTTATACGAAATACGAGTCTAGAGAATGTTATTATATGAAATACGTACTAATACTTTATCATTTAACAGCATTTTCATCATTATTTCAAGTTTACTCGTAAAATTGACTTACCTACGATTTAATTGATTTCTCATCTGGGAAACTATCGGCGCAATGTTACCTAATGTTATTTGATGAAGCCCAAAGCCTAATTGTTGTACCGAAAAGGTTTTTATACTCAAATCTTTACCCCCTGAGACAAAATCCCTTTTCATTAAACGTTAACGCTTGCGGAAAGTTCAGTTGTATGGAATTGACATTTGCTCGAACGTAAGCAAATGTCATTTCCATACAATTTGATCTTTCCGCAGGATTTTGACTCAAGGCCCAGCATTCTAATTGCGCTATGATTTTGACAGGTCAACAATTTCCATAGCTACGTTTGTACTAACAATCCGACTTCTCCACTACTATGTACCACGCAATGAATATTGTTTTTGACACATCAACTGTCATGATTGATGTTGGTTACGTTACGCAATTGCCCTGCTTGTCTGACAAGCTCTTAGCCAAAGTCCGAAACTATCCTAACTATACGCGAACAGACAGAAGTAGACAGAAGAGGATTGTACAACCACGCCCGTTATCAATATACACTTCACATAATAGGAATAGGTACAAACTAGTCTTATGTAAGGAAAAACCTATCTTTGATAATAAATACTACATTAAGGTATAATCTCAATTACTATTGGATTAATGCCATATAAATAAATAAATCAATTGAAGTACTTAAATTCATTATGGCAATTATTAACCAAATTACCTTGATCATTTTTTATCTTACGAACTACTTACAGTTTTTCTAAAAAAACGACAACCTATTTCTCAAAATTATCTCAAGGAAGCAACTTTATCTGATACCATTATCTCATACTATAATAATAGATTGTTCCATAATATCTTAAACAGTTGCGTTATCTCACACGACGAGAAGATAGCATCAGTCATTATAATGTTTATGTTACCGTAAAACTACGAAATCCGTTATGACGCAAATTAGCTTCACGCCAGAGATGCCCAAGAGCTGTGTACTTTGAACAGCCGTCGTTCACCAATTACAGTGTATAATTGGCTGTAAATAGCGTATATGCCATTGAGTTAGGCAGAGAATCTTTGATGCGAGCGTCCATCTTAGATTATGAAATCGTACTACAAAACACTGTTTACAATAATAGATAAATTATATTTACATAATAACAAATAAAAGTATAGGTATACAAATAATGGAAGATATATTCTAATAAAACTATAAACTAAAATAGGGCATCAAAATATTCCTCCGCAACGCTGTCTACTGGTAACGTGCCCAGAAGGCTGGCAGCATTGCCACGTTGTATGGCAATGCTAATCCTTTGACCAAAGTAGAGATCAGCCTTTGGGTCACGGGAAGTGTCGACCAGCCGCCTTGCAACCTCTCTATACAATGTGGCGCTGAGGTTATCACATTAAATGATACTACGTATATGTCGGCGATCCGCCAGGGTTTCTACGTTCAGGCTCCATCACAATAAAAAAACTCGCACTAAGTAATTTTAGTTTTATTTTTCAGAATTGTTGGTACCGAACTAAACGATTTTACAAAAATCAACCGCTTATAAAACATTATTACAATACATTACATAGCTATAGCAACTACAAATTCTTTTATGACAAAGCTATGAAATTCCTTCAAAATAAGTATTGGAATATAGTCTAATATTCAAAACAAATATATTAATGAATTTTATACAAGTATAAACGATTTATTTTACAAAAATACATTTATTTAATAGAAGGAAATGTTTTCTTTACACAGTTTGCCAAGAGATGGCGCTGCAAGCGGATATCAAATGAAATTAAGTTTTATTAATACATAAAATAATCAAATATGGTTCAGAATAAGGACAATAATTATAATACATTTTACTATAAGCATTTACACAGTATATTGGGTATTTAATCTATAAATTTTATGCCACATGTTGACAAAATATTGAAATAGTTAATACAGCGTTTATTTAATTTTAGAGAAAGCTTTATATTTACAAATAACTATTTGCATATCAATTTCATGTGTTTCAGACATTCTTACTACAATATAATCATTTAAAAAACAATATGAGATAATTATTGCCGATACATGGCGATTTGCGCCCATATATACTACATGGCATTCTTTGGTCATACACAAAAGAAAAAAAGAAAATATTTAATATTATAGCCGCAGGATATTTTTTGTCATTTTAATATTTAACAACATCATGTAAACGCATAGAGATATCTTCGACGAATAATAATTAGGTCAAAGACCCGTTAAGCCGGCGAAAAGTCTAAACGTTGCCATTCCGCATTACCTAAAATCAAGTAACAAAAAAACAATTGAAACGAAAAATTACTTGCGCGTAACGACATAGGACATAAATTACAATGTGCGAAATTAAAAGCGAGCGAGATGTACTTCCGCGTTTCCCGCCCACCGGCGTGTGAGTCGGTGTGAGTATATCAATTAGAAATTAGAATCAGTGCGGTGCCCTTGTCCTTAAAGGATAGTTTAGTTGCGCGAGCCGCTTAATGTGCGCACGCGCCCTTTGTATTTTTATTGTTTTGTTTGTATTAATAACCGTGATAGGACACTTTAGTTTTGTAAGAACTGTTGATTTTGTGGACATTTGGATAAGTTTACTGTTTTGTTTGTGATAGGACACGTTGATAGGTACAATTATTTAAGTGGATTATAATTTAGTGAAGTGGTGTGATAACTCGTGCGAAATTGGACGCTTTTTACTTCCAAGATGCCCCGTAGGAACTTCACGTCATCCGAGTACACCGATATGATCCTAATTTATGGGGAATGCCATCAAGACGCTGCTCTGGCGTTACGAACATACCGAGAAAGGTATAGTACCACCCGTGTATGTCCTTCAGACTCACGGATCTTTAATAAGACAGTTCAAAGATTACGTGACAACGAACCATTGATCCCGCGTCAGATTGATGTCCCACCGCAAGTAGGTACCAGTGTCCCACGAACAACAAATGGATTATTTCACTCGTAATCCAACATCAAGTCTCCGTAGAGCAGCTCGCCAGTTTCGAGTACATCACAAAACTGTAGGTACACAAAGTTTTAAAAAAAAACAGACAACGGCCGTTCAAATATACGAAAGGTACAGGGTTTACTGAGTAGGGATAAGCCACCTAGAGAAGCCTACTGTGCAAAGTAGCTAATGACCCCGATTTTTTGCCTAACATTATGTGGACGGACGAGAGCACATTCACACGCAACGGGATCTGGAATCGGTAAAACCTGCGATACTGGAGTCGAGAAAACCCTCACTCGTGAGTCTTCGCACCGATACCGATTTTCCATTAATGTTTGGGCTGGAATACACGGGAATGAAATAATTGGTCCAGTGTTTATTGACGGCAACCTTAATGGGCCCAAATTTTTGGAACTCCTTGACGGTCCAGTGGCGGATTACGTTGACCAATTATCGGTGCGTGCAAATAGCCAATTATGGTACCAGCTTGACGGAGCACCTGCTCATTCAGTGGTGGCTGCCAGAGAGTGGCTCAATGATATGTTCGGAGAGCATCAAATTCTGATCCGAACATGAATTCGAAAAAGTCACAGGCGCGGGCCAGATTCGAACACAGACTCTTCATCACCCTACTTATTAAAAATAATTTTACTCATTACAATTATTAAATTAGGTACTAGCTTTTGCCCGCGGCTTCACTCGCGTTAATTAGGCTCAAAAAACTCTTAACACACTACTAAAGTTTCTATAATAATATAATAAACGTTATTGTTGTTTTCCTCAGGAATCGTACTTTTTTTAGGGATAAAAGGTACCCTATGTCCGTTTCTGTACACCTGATAACGTATATGCAAAATTTCAGGATTAGCGGTTCAGTAGTTTAGGCGTGAAAAGTGAAAAGTTAACAAACAAACTTACTTTCGCATTTATAATATTAAAGTTAGGATTACGATACCTACTGAAGAACGGATTTAAGGACTAAAATCAATAAAGCAAACAGTTATTTGTGATCATTGTGTTCATTTATATTTGTGATCATTTAAAGTTCTATGTGTAGGATTACACACACGGGAGACTATCTCTCCCTTGTGCATGCTTAAATATAGAACTGACATGTAATGTGATACAGGGCCAGATTCAGGACAGGGGCTTTATTTAGTCCTGGGGCCTCTACAAGAGAGTGGCCTCCACAATATAAGTTTTAGATTTTTAGATAACGTCGTGGTGGCCCGGAAGTTACAGACCCGCTTGTTAAGCACCAGTTTGCGGGTTCAAACCCAGGCATGTACCAATGCGGCTGTTCCATTTCAAAACCTAGTAAGGGTTTAAAACGAAATATTACAGGAGAGCGCATAAACGTTAAATCGGTCAGCCTTTGAAAAGTGTTTATGTTAGGTAAAACCAAGTGGTTAAAGTGACTTACTAGGTTTTAAAATGATCAGAGGCAGTGAATAGCACTTACTAGGTATCGATGCTTAAATATATCTGCTTATTTTGTGAGTTTTCAACGCTGGTGTTTCTGTATTTGGCAGAGACTTTCTTGGTTAGCAAGATTATGCAATAAAATGATTTTTGTAAAAAGTGTCCCTTACTAGGTTTTGAAATGGGACAGCCGAATGTGACTTTCCATTTCATACTTTCTTAGTTAATCTAAGACGCTATTGACATACGGTGAAGGAAAATACCGTGAAGAAACCTGGACTTAAGTCTGAAACAGGCAACCCGCAGTGAGCAAGCGTGGTGATCAATGCTTGTTCCTTCTCTTTATGAGAAAGAAGCCTTTACCCAGCAGTGGGACAGTTACAGGCATTTTGTTTACATAAATATTACACCTTTTTAGGGTCCGTCCGTAGTCAACAAGAAACCCTTATAGTTACGCCATGTCCGTCCGTCTGGCCGTCTGTCCGTCCGCAGCTTAGCTCAGAGACTCTTAGTACTAGAAAGTTATAATTTGGGATTGTTATAAATATTAATCACGCAGACAAAGTGGTAAAAGAAAACCAAGTTTTTTATTCATGTTTTTTTTAAATAATACTTAAAAGTGCAAATTCTTGTTAGAGTCAAGTGTCCCTTCCCCTGCCAGCTAAACGGTTAGTTTTGGATACCTGAAAAAATTCACAGTAGTAGTACCTTATACAACGAAATTAAAAGGAAAACTATCACAGCTAAGTAGGCTTTACAAGTTTACAAGTAATGGTCGACCAACTTATAAAAGTAAAAAATTCGTACAAATTAGATTGAAAAATTACTTACTAGTTGTGAAAAACAGGTTAGTCCGCATCATTATGCAACTACTGAACACTATTACTGTGCGTGGCCCGACACGTACTTGGCCTTTTTTAATCATTTCATCAGGCCTCTACTTCTTCGCTGCCTCGGAGCTTCCAAACCTTTTAATTCGGCCCTGAATGACATGATGCAGTAAACAAATACGCTACTAATCTGAATAAATAACCGAATGAGCTTCCAGATTCACAACCATCTCGCAATCATAGGCCTTTTCGTTGACGGAAGTGCTATTATCAGTATTATTATAATTACAGATAAAATGCTCACACAAAAAGTAACCCATAGTTCGCGTTGATAATTTGATATGAACCCTGTAATTCTTATCGCGTATTTTTTGAACATGTTTCTTATTGTGTTTATTATCCATTCTAAAACGACAACATTTATGACGGTAGCTTGAATTGTATTTTTTTTAATATAAAAGGGAACAATGAATCCGGGTCACCAACTTAAACCTTAATATCTCTCAATCAATCAATCAATATTTATTTGTGAACATAGGTCATACAAAAAGGTCTTAAGAATATACATGACTGTAGTATCTCTATGTTCTACCAATGGAAATTGGTGTACAAATAGTTTGTAAGTATGAAGAATATACAAAACAAATATGAATTTATTAAATGTCTCTCTTGAACTAAGAATGATCATAATACTCAAATAACATTTATCAAACTTCTTAAATAGTTTATACATTTTTTTTGTTTCGTTGTTTACAATGAATAAACTAAATAATAATACTCAAATAACATTTATGAAACTTCTTAAATAGTCTATAATTTTTTTTTTAATATTTCGTTGTTTACAATGAATAAACGAAATTATAATACTCAAATAACATTTATAAAACTTCTTAAATAGTCTATAACATTATTTTTATATTTCGTTGTTTACAATGAATAAACTAAATAATAATACTTACTCAAATAACATTTATAAAACTTCTTAAATAGTCTATAAAATAATTTTTATACTTCGTTGTTTACAATGAATAAACGAAATTATAAATACTCAAATAACATTTATAAAACATCTTAAATAGTCTATAAAATATTTTTTATTTGAATAAGCTAGCATTCTGAATTTTCGAGACATTAAGTTCGTGACCCGGATTCATTGCTCACAAGTGTATGTCCAAATTCCGCCATAGATACAAATTTAAAATTTTCACTGTTTTTCATTCGTTATTCCGTTTAATTACATCCCTACAGCCAACCGAACCGTAACGATACGGTTCGACTACGGCACTTTTTATGTTGCAAACGTGTTATCTTCTGTAATTATCATGGGTCGCGTACGTATCCTATCGCGTTTCAACTTCCAAACAATGCGTGACGTCACAGAGATACAGTATTGTCATGTCAGTTGAAAACAGAGATTTAAGATTAATTTGGATATCATGTAGTATGATCATGTAGAACGTTTTAAACGTTCGGTGGCCACATTTAATATAGCGCTGCTTCAATTCAAAAGTAACGTATCTGCTTATAACTCCTTTAGTATTTAGTTTATTATAAAACTACTTAAAACATTTGACGCGGTTTAAAAATACGCTTCTAACGAAGTATAATATGTATATATTTGATATGAAATAAGAAAGTATTAGGCAAAAAGTAGTTTTTTTTTTTTATTAGCTCTCCTGTAAAAAAGTCTTATTTTGATTTGTGATAGTTTTGAATTGAAGCAGCGATAGGTTCTGTAGTATCGCAGTTAATTTATTTTTATAGCTGACTTCTGACGTATGTATATCCACAAATAATTCAGAATAATATTCTACTTCGCAGAATGCGTAACTAACATATCCTGTTTTCATTCTAAATTAGACCGTGTTGAATTCTTGCCTAGACTAGAAACTTAAACAGTGTCTTAAGTGCGGCCAGCCTTGAAACAAGCTATATGTTTGGTTATCTAGGCAGGTCGAGTGCCAACTACCATCGCCGGCTTCGTTTATACGACGACACGCCAACGGACAACACACGACGCAAAAAGTCTACTTTTCCAACCTTCTCTCCAAAAAATGTATATTGTTATTTCATTCTTTGTCTAGTGAAAACGTTGATTAGTTTTTATTTAAAACAATACATGCTGCTTTAAAAAATAAATATATTGCAAGCACCGTTTTAACTCAAATTCTCTCAAGCTAATTTAATGCCTTTTCAACGATTATTTTTACAAAAGGTAGGTTTTGTAAATTGGTTAATAATATATTGTATCACAATAATACATAAAAAATTGGCAGCAAAAACTAAGATCGCTCGCAGCACTCGGGTCGTTCGGATGTGTGATTTTCCATATTGACATTTTTTTGGTTCGGTCTTGTCTTTAAGACTCCATTGCCGTTCATTGTTAATGACACCACCAAATGATACCCCCAGGGGTGTGGTTGCCAAAAAGGATTTGTTAAAGACACCACTAATGAATAGTGTTGTTGCCCTTCAGGGAAACAACGAGTATGTGTAAACTAACTCTCATATTATATTATTACTAATTGTGGTATCCCAACACTACGGTGGTGTCATTAACAAATCCTTTTTGGCAACCACACCCCTGGAGGTATCATTAGGTAGGTGGTGTCATTAACAATGAACGTCCATTCTCTCGGCCACGCTAAGCACGGTTTTTCGCTTACTACGTTTAAACTTCGCTTTGAATGAAAATGTAGGGAATAGTATTCACTGCTCCGGACAGCCACGCTACGCACGAATTCGGGTTTATAACGTCACAAATAAAAGCAAGCTAGGTCGAATGTGTCGCCCACGGCTACGCGTTGCAGTGTACACTATACACGTGTGGCCTCAACGAGGTCGCCATTTACTACGACACTAGTAGTGCAGTGTCATTTCGTGAGTAAAAAGTTCATAGAAATAAATGGCGCTCTGAGTTGTCATTGCATTTTGTAGTGTTGTGTCGTGAGCTGTGGAAAACGGCCTTAGCCGTAAAACAACATAATTATCTTATCTTTAGGTATAGCTTTTTAGAATTGCCATCGAATAACTGCAAAACTACAAGTAGGTATAACATGAATGTATGACTCTACTTTTGCATTGGAATGTGTTCCCGCAAGGTTGCCAAACTCCGCTTTGCTTAAATAATTTTATTGGTACTTATCGAGGCGAGTCCCAATAAGTGCGCATCCAAAACCTTATCACTATCTCAATAATATTATTATTATGCGAGTGGGAAACTTCGTAAACAATTAGTTTAAAAAAGAAGATATAGGATCGGTCAATTCTAACCACGGACAAATTACTGAAAGATTAAATTCATATTTTCTGTAAAAAAGTCATGCAAAGGAAGTCAATAAAAGTAGAAAAAAATGTGCCTGTAAAATACGAATCAGTTTATTCCCAAAAGTTTCAGCGGAAACTTCCCAACAACGACAAGCTGTATAGGAGAGGCATATCGATACCAAGTAAACATCATTATAGAGTCAGAACACAAGTCGGTAAAATACAAGGTTCTATTGCTAGTCGAGGCTAATTTCATACTGCGCATCGATAACTATCTTAGAATACCTAAGTACCTTGTTAGCAAGAACTATTATACCTGTGGAAGTGTGCACTCTATTAAATTAAAGTGTTTTTATGGCTGTTTGCAAGCGATGATAATATGGGTGACGAGTAGTTTTATACTTTTATGGTATGGGGGATTTACACGGGTCGATTTTATCCGTGCGGCAAGTCAACAGTCGCATAGCTTGTAAAAATCGAATCGCCACCCCATTTACACCGGTCGACAAACATCTCATGCGACTTGTTCATTTCTAGCGGAACAACACAGCGCAAAACACCCCTCATGCGGCGGGCGATCGCCTGCAACTGACCATTTACACGGTCGATTTTAGTCACCCGCTGCATGCGGCTTGTCGCCGCACGACAAAAGTCGGATGGCACCCAATTTTGGGGCTTGCGATTATAGTCACTTGCGGCCTAGTCGTGTTGTCATTTAGAAGGTCGATTTTCGCCGTGCGGTCTAGCCGTGCGGTGAAAATCGACCCGTGTAAATCCCCTAAAGTCCCCGTCGCGAGAAGCTATAAATTTTGTAAACACACATTCAGGGGTTCGCAACCTTTGGAACAAATAAAAAAAAACAGTTTTGTAATGATTTTTATTTTTAAATAAGGGTTTTTATTTTATTTATATAATAATAAATAATAATCTACGAAAACAACACAAACAAACTGAAACGCATTCAAAACTCAAATGACAGCATTGACAGCGTCAGTGTGAACTTACTTCAAAATGGCGGGCCAAATGTTGACGTTCCATGAGTCAGACACGTTCCGGTACCACAAAACATTAGACGATAGCGCTTTATATCGCTAAAATATAACCCGACTAAGTGAAATTGCTCGTTAGTTTCGTATTACACGTATGTAACTTTGAGTTGATTGAATTTGGGATTATTTTGTTGTTGATTGAATTGTCGCTACGTAACTTTGTAGAAGTTCTTTATTTACAAAATTTATAGCTTCTCGTGACGGGGACTTTAGTAAGGAGTATCGATATCAGCGTCAACATAGTAATGGTACCGATAATGATGCGTACTAACTAAACATAATTAATGTATTGCTATATTTCATTAACATACATACATAATCAGCCTATTACTGTCCCAGTGCTGGTCATGGGCTTCTTCTCAGAATGAGAAGTGTTTAGGCCTTAGTCCACCACTGGTCTAGTGTGGGTTGGACTACACATACCACCATAGAGAATTCTATGGAGCCCTCTCAGATGTACATGTTTCCTCACAATGTTGTCCTTCATCGTTAATGCAAGTGATAATCAAATTCTGATCTGCACATGAGTTCGAAAAGTCAGAGGTGCGGGCCGGGTTCGAATTCAGACCCCTCCTGCATGGAAGGCAACCGTTTTACCGCTAGGTTATCGCTGCTTTAAGAGCCATTACGCACTGTCGACTGGTCGCCGGAGACTTGGTCTCTCGGCGACCAAAACATAAGCATAGTCGCCCGGGCGACCGGCGACCAAGTGCGTAAACACCTATTTAAACTATAGAAAGTCATAGTCGCCGTCGACCAAATCTCCAGCGATCAGTCGACAGTGCGTAATGGCTCTTAACATGCAAAACAAGAAAGAGATGGATTTTTAAGATCAGTCAAATTAGGTACTCTCTACAGCAATGAATCCGGGTCACCAACATAAGCCTTTAATATCTCGGAAACTAAGAATGATGGCTTATTAAAATAAAAAGTATTTTATAGACTTATACGACTCAAATAAAATTATTATAATTTCTTAAGTAGTCAAGTAATTAAATACTTTTTTGAGAGCACCGACATCTGAAACTGTTAATTTTATAATTTGGTAATTATTTTACTAAAAACTGATTATTTTGAAGTTAGATAATAATTTGAAGAAAATGTACCCTTTGGCATATCTTCTAAATTCAATTCAATTAAATACAACAAAAAAACTAGCGATATTCAAAAGTATTTACTGACATTCTCCTAAACGCAGACGACCTAAAAGGGAGAAGATAAGGTAGTAGCATTGATAGTTCTAAATATCAATGGAAGAATTATGTTTCATGAATTTTTAATGACACAATCCGGGTCAGCATAGCCCTTGTACCTCAGGTCGGCCGCGCCCGTGTTACTACAACACGACAGCTTGTTGGTGTGAGTGTACTTGTGAGGGAACGTTTTACAAACCGGATTTTTTTAATTCTTCCCATAATAGGACAACTTTTTAGACCTACGCGGCTGTCCCATTTCAAAACGTAAGGGCTTAAAACCAATTTTTCATTACTCATACTCGGAAAGTAGGTCTGAAGTTGCCTGAGGAGTGGGTTGAAAGTAATACTTTTCAGCCCTAGGGAGAATCGTTTTCAACTGACAACTGTCAAATTATAATAAAAAAACTAGTTCTATTTTCACATTTCTATTGAACCATGTTCCAACTTTCTATACAGCCACTCAATTACAGCGCGATGTAAAATTGTAATAACATAAAGTTAAGTAGATATTAATTAAAGAATATATTTTTTAAATGATTTTATCATAATTCAGTTTCAAATATTTCTTTAAAATAACATAGTTTTGCGCAAAATATTTACAATTTTTTCAATGATGAAAATGAAAAATAATGGCTGAATAGATGGCCGGCCACATAAAAAAAAAAACAAAATAGGCGGGAAAGCGGCAACCCGATCACTCATTTTTTCTTTAGCTCATTCATGTTTTTATATTTACTTGTATTCGTAATGAAAAGCACAAGTGATTATATCAATGCTTAAATATATTTGCTTATTATGTGAGTTATCAACGCTAGTGTTTTTGTATTTGGTAGAGATTTTCTAGGTTAGCAAGATTATGCAATAAAACGATTTTTGTAAAAAGTGTTCCTTACTAGGTTTTGAAATGGGACAACCGTACGAGGATTGGATTTCGATTGCTTTTCTTTATTTGTCTAACGGCCGTTTTCAATAACCTATCTATCGGCGGTTTCGCCTACTAGAGATGGAAATTTGACATAAGCTCCATAGAAGTACCTAATGTCAAATTTCTATCTGTAGTAAGGCCGATAGATAGGATATTGAAAATAGCGGTAAGTGTTTACAGATCGATGTTGTTAAACTTTAAATGTTAGGTGGTTATATAGCATGACTGGTTAGTCGCTTCACATCCGAAAACCTTGAACTTTGCTCATAATTCTACAACTTTTATTGTGGGAAAAAATCCGAATTCGTAAAAAAATACTGCTGTTCTATACTACGTAATCAATGTTGCTTAAACAAAATGTAAATCACTCATGATGTATATTACCCGTTTATAGTAAAAAATATAGGTGAGTTTACAAAATCCATAAATTATACAACCAAACTAAAGATATACCTACATACCTTGTCTAAATATTGAGATTACGTTGCTATTAATAATACTCTTTAAGAAACAAACGACTTTTTAAAAGTTAAAGAGCTCTTCTGCATGCGACTGATTGTGACTTTCCACTTTACACATTAAATAACATATAGACGAATTGAGAAACTCTTTCTTTTTGAAGTCGGTTAAAAATGTGTAAATACCTACTAACATTTTAGTATCCATTATTTAAATCACGACATAGTACTCGTATAATAAAACAAAGTCGCTTCCCGCTGTCTGTCCCTATGTATGTATGCTTAGATCTTTAAAACTACGCAACGGATTTTGATGCGTTTTTTTTTAATAGATAGAGTGATTCAAGAGGAAGGTTTTAAGCTATAAAACGTACACATGCGAAGCCGGGGCGGGTCGCTAGTACAACATATTAAAATAGATATCTATGTTACAGTTAAAGATATATTAATAAAAAACTGAAACACACAAAGAATATTTACACCTCAGTCACGCTCTTTGAATACAATAACGATATATCGTAGATTTATTGATACGCAATCTTGGAATATAAGTTTTTTAACAAGGCATTAGAGCAAGAAAAGTAATGATTACAAACTTAGGCGTTGAAATAATGACGATGTCAAAACAAAACCGAGCTATTCTGCATAGGTACGTAGATATCTCGACTAGACCACCTTGAACCACCAAAAATAGCATTATCTATGTTATTTTTAGTCTTGATTGATCTTCATCTAACAAACTCGTTTTATATCAATGATGATGACTTTTTTACATTTACACTGACTTTAAAGTAACATTACGCTTACAATCCCCAAAGGCCTGGGCCGTGGTGTATACACCCTCATTTCGCTGTTTGAGTCCCATGTAATATAACTAAATAAACATGTGTAGCTTACTGTAGGTACGTGTTAAGTAACTGTAAGTACAGTAAGCAATTGGTTTTAAAATAAATAAATAATGTAGTAGGTGGTGAGCCTATTGTCATCAACCGAGCACAAATCCAGACTCCGAGTTTCAGAAAAACCCAATAACACTGCCTGACCTGGGGATCAAACCCAGGATCTCACGCTCAGCAGTCGTGCTTGCGACCACTACACCAACGTGGCAATTAAAGTAACCGTCAGTTTAACTGATATAATTAAAAACATTTTAGAGATCAATATACCATTAAAATATGTACCTATATGTTTGTGTTATAATATGTATTTATACCTAGTTATTTAGTTGAATTCTGATTTTTATAAGGTTATAGTATATTTATACGCCGCAAACTGCCTTTTAATTTTTCTTAAAAATTCTTTCCATCCTTTGGTTGTCTGGAAGAAATTGCTTTAAACGATAAGACCGCCATTTGTACTGTTTTAATTAAGTGTATTCCTTCTGTTTTATTTCTTTTAGTGTACAATAAAGTATATCTATCTATCTACCTATCTATGCCTAGCTCTTGGGCTCCTACTGAACGCCTACCTATACCTATATGTGACCTCTAAATAATAATATTAAGTCAGAAATAAATACGTAAGGCAAACCTGTTCAGACTTAAACACTTAAACCATTTTCGATACAAAACGCATAAGCGCGGGAAAAGCCCTTGAGTAACTTAATTACTGTTACACACCTGTTACTTATGTGACGTGTAACGACTAAGTTAGAAAGAGAGGGAATACATCGTTAGAACCAAGTCCATATTGAAGTAAAAAGGAATTTCGCTGAATTGTTACTTGAAAATTAAATCTGATTAAAAAATCACAAACACGAAATTGGGAACATCTAGTGCTGATGATGATGAACTTCCAAATAAAATAAATATTTGGATGAGAATTCTCACAAATGCACATTAATGTTTATAGCAAATAACTTGTGGAAAATAAAAACTATGTTTTTTTGTAAACTGTAACTTTTTTCGTTTTGAAGCCATTTAATTTTACTATTCTCACATGCCTCCACATTGCAATGCTATGAAAATAAAACTACACTTCTTAGAAAATAAAAACATACATTCAAATAAAATTATTAAATAAGATAAAATAGTTTATGATACATATAAAAACTTAATTTGTCAGGTGGCTGTAACATGTCAGGTGACCAATTAACAAGTACCTACTAAATAAATTATGAAACAGCATCGTATATCCCATGATTATTTTTAAGACATCTAGTGTTTATATCTAGCATTTACCTAAAAACAACACAAATACAAACAATAACATAACAATAACGTAACATATTCTATTTATTCTCGACGATGATCATCGCATAAAATCTTTAGCTTCACCGGTGTAATTTTATTGGTGACCACTAAAATAGTCGAATATCGTAAACCATGCTGTTTATACAGTCATGGTTATTTCAACAAGGAACTTCAAATAATCCAAGATCTTTCAGGAAAACAAAATGAGAACATGCAATTTTCTGAATGACTGTGCGTGCTGAAAATGTATCTAAATTGCAGCATCATTCAACCATAAGTATAATAAAATTTACCATTACATGCTGTTTTTTTTCAGATTTATCATTCTTATAAATAACAGCACACTATTATTATATTTTCAGTTGTTCTGCGACGTTGTATCTCGTTGCAATTTCAAACAAAGGCCAATCAATTTCTTAAAAAAAAAGTAATGTTTTTTTCTGTAAAACTGTTTGTATAAAAATAGCGTCAGTATTCGAAAGAATTAGGTCGAAGAGAAATACTACAATGTTTTCTAAGAATACCGCATATTTATTTTTAATATCGTACAGTGTAACGGAAATAGCTGGTAATGAGGTGGCGAACTATGATTTTTTTATTGGCACCAATATTGGTAATTCCCTTTTTTTCCCTAGAACTATGCTCCCTACTAGAAGTATAGGCTTACCCTCTTGGAAACATAGTAGTTATGATTTTTTTATTGGCTCCAATATTGGTAATTCCCTCTTTCCTTGAACTATGCTCCCTTAAAATAACCGCGCCTTTGCCTGCTTGGAAACAGTTGTTTACGCTTTTTTCGGGATTGCCTGCCTAATTTCGGACACCTCAATCATGACCTGATCACGCAGCGAGGTCGCGACCTTAATTTAATTGTAAAATATTTAAATCCCGTAAAGCTGTACTCAATAATAACCATGAAAAGTCTCGAAAGTTATTTACGATACTAAACAAAAATATGTGTTACATTGTCATCTAGCAAGATTTCTTCATTTCTTCCGTGTTCGGAACCGCACGCTGGGAATAGACGCGTGTTGTAAGATTCAACAAAACCCAGCATACTTGGTGGTAGGATCTTTACGGTCCGCCTGGCTAGCTACCACCCTCACATTAAAGTCCGGCGCCAAGCAGTTTACTGTGTTCCGTCATGTGTATATGAGAGCCAAAGGGGTATAGGGGAATCCCTCTATATATCTGTTACTTGGATTCGTGTGCTCCATCTTAGACACTGTCTGCGCTTACCATCAGGTGCGATGAGGGTCAAATGCGACTAAGTAAAGTGAAAAAAAAACTTCTATTATTCTTTTAAAATGCAAATTATTGATGTTAAATTAATAGGTTTAATTGCTTAAACTTCAAAATAACTTTTGTAGTGAGGAAACTTCGTGATGATGATTAATTATAAACATTCTCAAGTAGGTCAAGTAACCCTACACTTTTATAATTTTCAACTCGGAAATGTCACCAGAATCAAGAGTTTTGGATTCTAATCTATGTTACACTTCATTAATTTGTGCATACTTCGCGATTCTAGACAGTAACGTGGTCCAAACCCAAGTTTGTTTTTTTCCTATTCTGTTTCCCAGATAAAACTAAAAAAATATAATTTTGTATCTGTTGTATTTTTATTAAATTGAAACTTTACCTACTTTATTTTTGTTTCAGGAATCTTACCAGATAGATCAAATAGGATAGAAGATATTTACTTAAGATATTATAATGGGTGAGTAAAAGTTAATAAAAATAAAATAGGAGTAAAAACAAGTAAAAGTTTTACTATGTGTATATGTGCCACATTATTATACATATAATGTACGTTACAGTCAAAACTTTTAACCGATCAAAGTAGTTTTAACCGATATTTCAGTCCAAAGTATTTTAGACCAACGTCTTTAGTCAAAAATTCTTTTGACTGTTTTATTTTAGTTAAAAGTACTTTTGACAGGTTAAGAGTTTTGACTGTAACATATATTTGGAAATAAGTCTTTTTTGTAAATAATACTTTCAAATCCTTTTTTCAACCACTGCCGATCGGTTTTGCCGTTGGTGTTCACCAGACCGTCTGTCCGAAACTGAGAGGCCGTAATCGTGAAGTGGTTAAAATGCTACGTTGTGATTGTAATGAAAACATTCATAAAATCTACTCTTTTCGACTCGTAGGTCGATCGATAGATCATACTTTACACGTAGAGCAACGTTCTCATAGAATCTATTGGATAGATATGATAGATAGATTGTGGTCCCTGCTAATAACAAAACAATTAGGCGATTAACATTAACGGTGCCGTGTGTTAATCGCCTTAAAGTGGTCCGTGGTTGAAAAAAGGTTGGAAACCGCTGTCATAGATTATATCGATGGCACCATTGAATAAATGGGCATTAGGAAATCGTCAAGTTTACATGAAAGAGCCGCAGGTATATTGAGTTTGAAACAATGAATATTTATTTTAAAAATAAAAAGGACCGGTATAGAAATAATACCAGGTCAGTGGCTATTGAATAGAACAAAAAAAGTTTGTGTTAGAGCTGTTGCTTGTTAATTCGATGGGGCCAACGATATTGCTTCTGTACACGGTGGTCCAGATAGCGATGTCATTCATAAAGATTAAGTTACAAAAGTAAGTAGCACTCAAAAACAGATTATAAGACCGAAAAATTCTAGAAAATGTAAAAAAAAAACAACTCTAAAACTACAAAAAATCGCGAAACATGGAGTATTTTCGAATACCCGTGGGTATGATGAATCTAAATGTTTCCTTTGGACGTCGCTATTTAGACCAACCTGTATGATTTCCATTATCTTAATCCACTATTTTTATTAATATTCATTATTGTGCACAACAACAGTTAGATAAAAGAGGGCTTGAAATCAATAAGAAAGCTGCAAATCCCTATCTTAATAAGTAGAATAACACTTTACATCCAATATTAAAAATAAAGAGTACTTAGTTATGAGTCAGTTTCCTATAAATCGGAATAAGAAAATGTAATGCTTATTGGAAAACGTAGAACGTAGTAAATTAGTGTTTGTCACGCCATTAAAACTCGCTGCCAACGATTCTACGTACGTAAGACAATTACCTACTGGAAAATCCCTATTAAGGATTAGGATTATAAAGACCGGTTCCCTCTATCGTGACGTTTTTTATCGTTGGGCGTCTATCATCTCTAACTCTTTCAACTGGGTTGCGATGACAGTGTTATATCTGCAAGACAAGTGACGAGAGAATTTCTCGCGCACGACAATTATCAATCGTGCCGTGCTATATGTGATCAGCCCTCTTAGGCAGTTGTCCCACCCGCCAACGATGAGCGAGAAGCGAGTAGAGTTAGAAACTAGAAACGAGTTGACGAGCAGTGAGAAGCGAGTGTTTAGTTCCGATAGTTTTATCGCTGGGCTATAATGTGCGAGTGCGACGAGCGATTACTCGCACCACTCGCAAATGACCGCTGGTTGGTCTCTCGGCGTGAGTTCTGACCGCCAAGCGAGAATCGCTGAGCGAGAATTATCTTTGATAGCTCTTGTCACTCAGCGACAAACTAGTAGAGCGAGTCCTCGCCGGCAGTGTAAACAGTCAGCGATCAACTATTAATATATGCATCTCTTTTGTTTACACGGAGTGTATATCTATTGTACGTTTCTTGAGCGAGAAAATAGCCGATAGTTATTCGCTTCCTCGCCGGTGGTGGGACAACTGCCTTACTGAATCGTTCCCCAGTTGTCGCACGATTCGGTAAGGTATCTCTTTTGCTCTCGTTACGAGAATCGTAGACGGAACGAGATAACAAACCGAATCGGACGACAACTGCTTATCGAAAAGGTTCTGAATCGGGGGGATGTATACAAGCCATGACACTTTGAACAGGGGCCTAATTCTCCTAAAATAAATCTTGATAAATCACAACCGAACCAAGTCCGAACCGTTCATTCAGACAGTTCGCAATTTCAAAAGCTGTCGAATTGTTTGACACAAAAAACAAAATCAATCATTTTGAAAGTTTTCGAAAACAAAAACTGACTGACGGTTGTGGTTGGATTGCGTTTGGCAACAATTTATTTTAGGAGATTTGGGCCCCAGGACTACTATCTGTCGTCATGACAGAGTGGGAACGTGGATGTCTAGTAATAAAGATTTCATATTTATTCACCTGTCATTTTTCCACCCACTCATCTTCATAGCTATTCGAAGAAGGCATTACGCTTTGTTACCACAAGCTTCAATTAAGTTTTAAGTTTAAAATTTCTTCTTATCAAAGTGCAAGATTTGAAAAACAATGAATAGTTTTCCATGGCATGGTAAAGGCAACCTTACAGGCATAGTATGACCACAGTAGACAATGGTTTTGTAGACGGAAAAATAGGCAAAACGACAAACACAATGGCAATATGTATTTTATTTCTGTGTCCGTGTGGTGCCGGACGTAAAGAATAGCACTACCCCATCTCTTCCCGTGGGTGTCGTAAAAGGCGATTAAGGGATACACTACAGGATGGGCAGCAGCGTTCTCTAAGTACTTTAACAACCATACTGCGATCGTCAACCAGCCTGCCAAGCGTTGCGATTATGGCAAACCCCCCCAACATTGTTTGGGGGAGGCCTATGTCCAGCAGTGGACGTCATTCGGCTGAATGATGATGATGTTTTTTTTTCTATTCTTCAGTCGATAAAACCCTTTTCTACGGTGGTCATGTCATGCTACGCCTCCTAGTGTTTTATAAATACTTTGGAGATATAACAAACACCATTGAAATAGTAAACACATTCGAACTTAAACTAACGAAACTCTTTCTATATTTCACAGGCAAACTTCAGACGACTACGTGGACATTCCTCTCAGTCAAGCCAGTCGATTATTTGAAATCAAAGGCTTTGACAAGAACAACCCCACGGTCTTCTACATCCATGGCTTCATCGAGGTCGCTCAGCAGGAGAGTATCCAGGTGAGATATTTAGCATTGTGGGCTAACCCGCTGACGTAGCGATAGGCTACTTAGCAATTGAACGCTTTCCTTCTTTTCTGATAAATTCGAAAGCGCCTCTGAATTTTCGAATTCACACCGATAATTCAGCTCTCATCAAGCTGTCTACCCCATAAGTCCCCGCCAGCAACGCCGTAAGCCGAGGTTCGAGTCCCACTAGGGGTCGCCCTTAATGCTGTTATTGCAGGTAGTCATGATGTTAGTGTAGTTCAAGTAGTTAGCTTAGGTTAAGTATTTTACTTCCCCCGCCATTGGCTGCAGACCCTTCAGGTCTCGCCAATAACTGCCCGGTTACGTAGAAACGGTCCCCTAGAACTATCTAAAGCAGTACAATAGAAAAAAAAAACCGGCCAAGTGCGAGTCGAACTCGCTCACGAAGGGTTCCGTACCATTATCTATAAAAACGGCAAAAAATAATGTATGTTGTATGAGAGCCCCGCTTAAATATTTGTTTTATTTTAATTTAATTATTTATTTTTAAACTGAATATCTAGATATTCTGTGAATATTTCAAGCGTCTACCTGTTGCCGTTATCAATATCGAGCAAAAACGAGCAAAACCAGACGGACAGCGGAGCCTTAGTAATAGGGTCCCGTTTTACCCTTTGGGTACGGAACCCTAAAAATCACGTGTGTTGTATGGGAGCCCCTTTCAATATTTATTACATTCTGTGTTTTAGTATTTGTTGTTATAGCGGCAACAGAAATACATCACCTGTGAAAGTTTCAACTGTCTAACTATCACGGTTCATGAGATACAGCCTGGTGACAGACGGACAGACAGACGGACAGACGGATAGACGGACAGACGGAAAGCGGAGCCTTAGTAATAGGGTCCCGTTTTACCCTTTGGGTATGGAACCCTAAAAAGACTTCAAATTCATGTGTGGATGAGAATATGATTTTCACTTACGTTAATGGTGGAGGAAAACATCGTGAGGAACCTTGCACACGTGAGAGGGCTCCAAAATGTTCTCGATGGTGTGTAGTAGGTAGTACTAAAACCTGTGTACTAAAAAATGTGCATCTGAACTTACGAATCAAATCTGAAATACTTGCAAAACAAAAAGGCAGAATTAGTAAACCCTTCTCCTTCTGAGAAGAGGCCTGTACCCAGCAGTGGGACAGTAACGAGCTGATTATGTTAACCCACTTGCTCTATGTGGTGTCTAGAGACGTTACCTCCCTTTTTGAGTGTTAGTACAGACACACTACAGGGTGTAAATGAATCCGTGTAATTCCTTCAAACTGCGTGATCACGCGAGGTGACACAGATAAAAACTAAAAGGGAAATTTCGAAAAAAAAAATCAAAAAAATATTTGATTTTCAATTTCTGGGTAATTTTAGAGCCCTGAGTTAACTGATTGCAAAGAGCGATATCGAGTTAGTCTTGCCCGCCAGCCGAGCCGCCGCGCTTTCATTATTTTATGCGTGGCATCGAAATGTTCACACAAACGAAATAATTTATAAGCAAAAAAAAATGTCCTTATTTTTTAACTGAATCCTTATTAGCTGGTTTAGATATGATAACTTACCCCGACCGCATGAAAAACAGAGTTTTTTTATTTTTAATCAAGCTAATTCCCGTGCTGGGCCAATCTACATCAGTAGTAAATCAGGTAATTTTAAGGAATTACACGAATTCGTTTACAGCCTGTATACAAACTAGAAACAGAGACAAAAAGAAAGAATGAAGAAGTTGGATTATGGACATCAGAAAGCAGTTGTTATTTTTGGTGCCATCCATCCGTTACAAAAGAAGACGACCTCATCTTATTGAGGAAAAGACCAACAGTTGTAGATGAGCAGTTTGTGTAATAGGTATAGGTGAAAAGAATGCCAATGCAAAGCGTGCTAAAAAGTAGTATTAGTCTAATTATCCAGGTGGTAATTAGACTCGTATACTAGGCTTTGCTTACTATAATTTTCTAATTAAATTAATAGCGTAGATTGTATGTTTACCATTTGGATATCAGTCGCTTATGTATTCCATAATAGCTTTTTCAACATAAGGTGAGTCTTGAATGGCGATAAGACCGCCATTTGTACTGTACATAATTACGTGTATTCCTTCTGTTTTATTTCTTTTAGTGTACAATCTATATATATAAAAAGAGAAGTTGACTGACTGACTGACTGATCTATCAACGGACAGCCTACGCTGGGGATAGAAACTTGAAATTTTGACAGTAGGTTCCTTTTGTGATGTAGACATCCACTAAGAAGGGATTTCTCGAAATTCAACCCCTAAGGGAGTTAAATAGGGGATAAAAGTTTGTATGGAAAGTCGTCACTTAACGCGTTCAAAATTTCACGCAAGCGAAGCTGTGGGCAAAAGCTAGTAAAGTATATCTATCTAAATTGAAGTTTGTTTACAAAATGTTACCATACAAAGATATATTTCTCAAAAACAAAACATGGATAATGTAGCTATTTTACGGTTTTTGATGATTTCAAGTAGAAGAAAGTGCCATAAATTAAAGATACAAAGTGAATTTATTCTTTTTATTTTTCCTATAGAACTTTCACCACGTCTTTCAATTTTGTTCTAGACTTGCTTAGTTGCAATTTTAAAGAAACCCATTTCATAACATTATCAGTTCAAAGTTCAAACGTATTTCCCATTGATTACTCAACGTACTTCTTAGCATTCACGCCCCGGTGATTCATTTTCTTTGCATTCCATGACGTGCAAAACCAATACTTGACGAAGTGCATACAAATATTCGTTCATGAGTATCATCAATAACAGTAACGAGTCATTCATATTCTAATGCACTTAGGCGTTACTGTTTTCATACGCCAAATACACAAGGAAGTTTTGTTGCGCAAGTATTTACACGCCATTTGGTAGCTTTGTGCGTAAAACTTGCAGTAGGCTAATTCATGTATTTTTTTGAAGCAAGACAAGACTAGGACGCTTGCGTCTTTCTTTAATAGTAAATACAAGTTTTGGTTTACAAAAACTGTCAAATTGTTAGACAACAAAAGCACAACCAAACATTTTAACAGTTTAACTGTAAAAATTATTAAAGAAATCTACATGTTGCCTGCACATTTGCGGCAGATACGCCACATTTCCTGGTTCAATAAAATATCTGCCTACAGACACCGATTTGACGTTGGCAGGTGTGTCCACAGCTTAAAAGTCGGTTGCACAAGTCAACTTGTGCAAAGAAACTTGCTAGTGGTTTGGTGCTTTAGACTATTTTAGAAACTTTGTTTCGACAAAATTAGGCTCTACGCACAAGAGGCAACTTGAGGGGCTCGTGGCTAATTAAGAACCGCACGGATCATACGATTTGCAAGGTTAAGCTACGCTTGCCGCGGTCAGTCCGTGGATGGGTGACCGTTCGTTACACATCGAGACCCCTCCGCACCTCGGAGAGCACGTTACGCCGTCGTTCCCGGGTGTCATACGAATACCTATGACAGTCATTAAGGGTAGTCAGAAGACCGAAAGCCTGACAACCGGATAAAGGCATTGCACAGTAACTGGGTTGCGGAGGTCTGATGGTAGTCGCTCCGTGTAAAATATTAGTATTCAGCCGCATCTGATTAGGCTGGAAGCTCCCCAACATAGTTGAGAATAAGTCTAGGCAGAACAGAACACATGAAGCAACTCAAACGAAACCAATTACTAACTCGAATTACTAATTGTTGCTAGCACAGAGCAGCACCAGTATTTCAATTGTTGTCTGCACACAGCGCCATCGGTTAGTAATTGGTTAGTATCGCGTTCGTAACCAGTTTCAAATAACGCGGCGTGCTGGTCGCCGCGCAACTAGTAACTAACGAAAGTCCAAAATGAACCAGACAACAATTTTATAACTATCTTATCGACAAGTGACTAAAATTACAGTGATTTGAGCATCGTGTGCGAAGTTTTGTTACTAACTAGTTAGTGATTTCAGTTAGTAACCAGTTTAGTTTCGTTTGAGTAGCCATATGTGAGAACGCCTTAGGGTTAATATAAAACTTACACAATCATCAATGATCAGATTGTTCAAAACAAACCCTTGTTGGAATAATTTCGTCAGTCTGTCGCACGACATCAGCTATTGTTCACCTATTTCATGATCTTCTTACGGCCAGTTTCTTCATCAAAAGTAACAGCCAAAGTAACGTGGCAAAGTCAAAATAATGGAAAAATATTTTTCACACTTTTAGCTGTTGCTTTTACTGTTACTTTTGCCTCTAACCTTTACTGCTCAATAAGCTACTGTGAAAGCTAAAGTAAACGTCATTTTACCAAGTTGTAGGTTACACCTTACTAACGGCCAGTTTCTTCATAAAAAGTAACAGCCAAAATAACGTCACAAAGAACTTTCACTTTGACATTTGGCACTACTTGACAGTAAAATTGCAGTGATGCCATGTGTAAAAAAAGCTCCCTTCGATTTTTTTGGGAAATTACGACGTTTGTGTAATGGCAGCTCCTTTAACTTTAACTTTAGCTGTTACTTGAATGAAGAAACACATTTGCCGTAGTATCGTTAAAGGTTAAGTAAAAGTTAATACTTTTAGTGATTACTTTAGTCGTTGATGAAGAAACTGGCTGTTAGTCGTGCACTCTTGGCAGAGTAGTCGTAGTTATGTCGGGTCTCGATTCTGAAGTAGCGGCTCTTGTGATGCGTCTCCATTTGGTTCAACTAACGGCAATGCAAGAACATTCTGTCATGGTGGAGTGGGTGGTCTTGATGAGGTCCGACCATCGCGTCAGAGAGCGGGATCTCTTACCCTCTATTTTGACTTCTAAGTTTCATTACAGTGCAAACGTTTTCATAGGCCTCGCCATAACGTTGCATGTCTGTATGTTTCCTACAAATATGTGTTATCTCGCCATTAACCCTTAAAGGAAAGACATCTATCTTCCATTACACTATCTCCTAAGGAATAACATCGTTGCCATAATTACTATGCATGGTTGGCAATTAAAGCGTTAATGATCGTTGTATGGTGTTTGCGCATAGATAACAGCCAAAACTGCTAATATCGTCAGTATGGATATTAATGGGCTGCCTGACACCCAGCGGTAACGATGGCAGATCGTATCTGGACGAAACCACGTTTACATTTACAAACCTTACTTTTAAACGACGGTTAAAGGTTGTTTAAGGGCCAGTCCACACCTCCACGTCACGACGTCGTCAACGTGGAACGGTGCGGTAACGCGGCACGATGCGTTGACATAACGTGCAAATTTACGTTACCGTATTGTAAAAATGCACGTCAGAATCATTGTTAGATTTATCGTTGACCATGTAGATCCTGAATTTAATAACAGAAACAGTAAGGTATGGTTTTAAAGCATCGGAGCACATAGACGGTGACTAACTCGCGGGCGGACCACAGATACGTGTGCGCTTGCGGCTAAAGGCGGAACGTGTTACGATACGGTAACGTAAACTTGCACATTATTTCAATGCACTGTTCCACGTTGACGACGTCTTGACGTGGAGATGTGGACAGGCCCTAACTTATATAGTTTTTAAGTTTATTGCCATCTCTATTAATTGGCATACAAATGACAAGGGCAGGTATAATTTAATCAGTGTTTAAAACTGATAATCTTTTATGACTGAGGAGGTTAGTTTTTAGTAATGTGATTAAAGGGCTAAGAAGACATGAAGAAAGCAAAAAAAAACGTCTCTCTCTTATATTAATTTTGTAACTCATACAGCAAGAAATAAAGTGCCTTTTATTATATTTTAATGTGATTAATGAGTAATGTGATCCCGGCCTGCACCTCTGACGTAACGAACTCATGTGCGGATCAGACTTTGATTTTATTACTTGCATTAACGGTGAAGGAAAACAGCGTGAAGAAACCTACACACCTGAGAGGGCTGCAAAATGTTCTCGATAGTATTTGTAGTCTACCCCCACGGAATTCGATCCCCAGGTCGGGCAAAGTGTTATTGGGTTATTTCGTGTGGAATTTCTCAGTAGCAACCCGAAGTCTGGAATCGTACCCGGTTGATTGCAATAGTATCGCATCCCATTACCTGGGACTTAAAAGGAGGTATTAGGTGTACTTTAATCTGTCCAACCCTGCGGCGAATACAGGAGCGATGTAATATAGTTTGAATTTTAAGTCGGACAGTCATTCAATCAATTTTTTTTAATTTTAATGACTTTTAAGAAAATTTCCTTTCTATTTTCAGGTCATGGTGAATTCATATTTGGAAGCAAGGCCTGACACAAACGTTATATTATTGGACTGGTCCAATATGGCACATGGTTCTTATTTACTCAATGCCGCACGGAACACGAAAAAGGTAAGAACTTATCTTTACTTAGGTTATAATATAAGATACCACACAACTACCCACACAGCTAATGACGTAAACCAAGACTGTTTAGGTGTGGCAAAGGCAGACACGGTATTAGGCATTTAAAAAAATATGCTTAAGGTAATCGGTATTATGAGGAAGGTTTTTTTTGGCGGTGTCCGCTTAAGACCTGCAAATTATGATGATGTAATAAATATAAAACGGTATTTTTTTATGACTTTGATTTTCCGGTAAGCTCTCTTCCCCTTTTATTTATTTATACTTTCTCACATTTTGTACAGAGGCGGACATAATGCCATGAGCATTTTCTACCAGTCGACGTTAGGGTGATGCAGAGAAAACATGGTAGGTGCACTAAAAGAGCTATGTGATGTGTACGCTATTAAAAATAAACACAAAGATAGCTGAAACATTTTTGGCAATAATAATAACTACATATAAGACATTTACGTACATGTTATATAAAATTATAAATAAAAGATATTATATACATATGTATATATAAATATATATTAATAACGTAGTTATTATACAATACCTACAAATATATATAAATAAATCAGCGCTGTGATGATTCTGCCAATTCCTTTTGAAGATGTTCACGCACTTTAATTTTAAAGGAATAGCCTTTTATACCATGTGGGTAGATTAGACGATTGATACTGTAAAGTTCTTCCGACAAACTTATTTAACCACACGCTCAATATTACCCGGGAGCGCAATCTTATGGCAAAAAAAATGAAAGGTGATAGAGACGAGTCATTATTTTTTATCGAGTATTCAAGCTATCGATACTTTTTAACAGCTGAGAATACAGACAGGCAGACAGACTTAATTAGAAACACAACGTAATAAATCAACACGAAATATGAAATTGAATTAGACATGACGTAATTATTTTTTCATTTCATTATCGTACCGTAATCAAAAGAGATCAAATATCAGAATAGGGTAAACTTCTCGAGTCGCGGTAGTTATCAGAATTTTTTGATAGATAAGACAATGTTTTATTTATGTGTCATTAAAGACTATTTATGTGTCATTAAAGATTATTTATGTGTCATTAAAGATTATTTATGTGTCATTAAAGATTATTTATGTGTCATTAAATAATAATAATAATAAATTTATTTGCTAGAATATTGTTGTTATAAAGATGTTACACATAATATGATGTCCATAATATTCTGCTGTTTCCAGCGTACAAATACTTTAAAAAAAAAAAAAATTAAGAGCACAAAGGTAAGTTGTCGTCTAATTTAAATTTTGAATCGAATTAAAGATTATTTATGTGTAAAGAATAAAAATTAAAAGTATTTGTTAAGTTAATTACTCAAGTACTGTAATTATACATACAATAGATAAAGAATGGCAGGTGTCGTCCTGGGACGACGGAGGGCGTTACCGGTTTAAGGCGATTCGCACACTGCACCGCATCACGCAGCGTAGCGCGTGAGTGCGTGTTCTTATGTTGTTTGCAAGTATCTGTATTTGTATAGAAAACACGCATAGTGCAACACACTGAAAACGCATTCACACGCAGTGTTTTCAGTGTGTTGCACTATGCGTGTTTTCTATACAAGCGCGCTACGCTGCGTGATGCGGTGCAGTGTGCATATCGCCTAACAATAAAGTTCATAGCTAAAAAGTATCGATAGTTTGAATACTCGATAAAAAATAATAACCCGTCTCTATCACCTTTCAATTGTATTGCCATAAGCTTCCGCTCTCTGAATATTACTGACTGAAATAACAAGGCCTAATGTAGAGGCATTTGTTTTCTACCGATAAAACAAACGTCTTGGTGTTATTTTTTTGAAGGAATATTAAATTAAGTAATGAGCAAATGGAAAACGTAAGTATGATTAAAACTTACGTAAGAGCTGTGGAGTCAAGACCTTATTGACTTGACAACCTTCATTAAAATATGTTTTTATTATTATGTCTCTGTTGTAACCAATTTATTTTCATGATTTTTACAACATGAAAGTGTAAAAGACCGGATATTGGACAAATTAAATAAAACAATTTTGCTTAGTAAACAAGTAAAGAAACTTATAAAACAAAAAAAAAACCAAAGAGACCTAAATCATTGTCATTCATTGTATGTATTTCTTTGGACATCACGGCTCATCTTCCCTGCGAAAGATGTCCGGTCCTTTGGAAGGCATACACGGGGACACAGGTCCAACGCATAGAGGCCCCTTTGAGAGCTTTAATCTAAAATGGGGTGGGGCACCAACCGTGGACTATCCACGGCTGCACTATTGGAGTACAGTCATGGACCGTCCCAGGTGGGTGCAAGACTATTGTAAAATATGGTGAAAAATATCTGGTCTATGGGAAGGGATGTTAGGTGGACTAGATAACTTCTATTGCCGGAAGAAAACGGCGTCTGCCTTTCAACATTTAAAATTGAAGTGTTGGCAGACTGTGACTCGCCAGCTTACTAGCTGGGCCCCCTGAAAAGCCGTCAGTACATAGGCGAAGGGGGCAACAGACGTGTGAGCGGCTAGAGGTGTAGAGAGGTGTGGCCCCGGTTTCGCCGTCGCGGGTCTAAGAGACCCGGAGTGGGTTTCCCCGCTATTACGCCTTTAGACACTTCCACCCCCGAGCATATAGCTCTGGCGGCCCCCCTCTGGCCGGGCGATAAAGGCAAGCCAGAGTTGAGAGTCCTGCGGGCACTCTTGGGGTTCCACCCCAGCCAGCCAATAAAGGCAACCTGGAGACGAGGCCCTGACCGACTCTCTGAGGCAATAAGGTACGCAGTGTTGCCACTCACCAACAGCTCGCCACAAGCTGCCCTGCGGTTTGTAAGCTTTTCAGTAGACCTCATGATAAATTTTTTATTATATGATGGGGTTGTAGAAAGCTAGTCTAATATTCCCTCCGGTTTTACGTTAATCTCATGATGAGGTAACGCCTTTCCCAGAGGTTGGTATGTATTTATTATTATACTTCAATCTTTGCCAATTTTTTTCGAAGATATACACGTCAATGCAGATTTTTTAATAGAAAAGTAGAAATCAGAAGCTTGTCTGTTACATTAAAAAGTAACGAATTATTCGTACATACACGATATTGTACGATCACGCTCTAATAACAAAATGAACGGGACCCATTCTAACGCAAGTGCATATAAATAAGTACTATACTCAACTTCAACTTTCTAAAAACCCAACACATGAAAAAATTTAATAAGCGACAGTTGCAAGATACATATATCAGATTTATTTAACAAAACAAGAAATCGCGAAAAAAAATCAGCTGTTCCCTACATTTTGACGAGTTATGCGAACATAAATGTAGGGAACAGCTGATTATTTTTTTCGCAAATTCATGTTTGGTCCCATAGTAAAAGTTGCTCATAATAATGAGTACCTACAGTGACCCCTTAAGAGGTTGTGCGTTATTTATGTTACACGTTGTATACTTTTAAAAAAGTATGAAAATAAGAAAGAACCAATATAATTAACTCACACAAAAGTCTTGAACTAGAAATTCTGTTTCTTCTTTCAGGTGGGAACAGCGGCGGCAGAGCAATTAAACAAATTATTAGAATCTGGCCTCTTACTAGAAAAGTTCCACGTGATAGGCCACTCTCTTGGCAGCCATGTGGCTGGCTACACTGCGAGGGAACTCAAGACCAAATACAACAAGATCGTTAAAAGGTGCTTACTTTAATCAACATTTCATCACAATAATACTTAATTTGCATCTAGAATTATGTTACTCAAACCGGTTGATGCGAACTGATTGTTTTTTAGGGATCCGTACCCAAAGGGTAAAACGTACGTCCGTCCGTACGTCCGTACGTCCATCCGTCCGTCCGTCCGTCACCAGGCTCAAAAACAGAATAAAATAAATATTTAAGGGGGCTCATACAACGAACGTGATTTTTTTGCCAGTGTCCGTCCGTCCGTCTGTCACCAGGCTGTATCTCATGAACCGTGATAGTTAGACAGTTGAAATTTTCACAGATGATATATTTCTGTTGCCGCTATAACAACAAATACTAAAAAACTGAATAAAATAAATATTTAAGGGGGCTCCCATACAACAAACGTGATTTTTTTGGAACCCTTCGTGCGCGAGTCCGACTCGCACTTGGCCGGTCTTTTTTTATACTTGCATACACAAATGAATGCATTTCTCGTTGTTGTTTGGTTCCCATGTTTAAACAGCTGATCGAACAAATCGCATACACGTTACTGGAGATGCGTAAGCACGCTTAAGCATACTTGAGTATGCTAAAGAAAGCTTCCGCATCTTGTGATGCGGAAGCTTGAAACGAAAAATTAAATTGTATTTTGACATCGACCGTCTTAGCGTATGCTTAGCCTAAGCTCAGCATAGTCTCAACGCTATACGTCTATAAATTCCAAATCTAAGATTATGCTAATGTGCTTGTGCACACGATCAAAATTTATGCGTATGAGAGTGTAAACCCATCCAACTTTTTGCGAATTGATGCTGATTGATGTGATATAATGTGAAGAAAACCAGCAGAATCTAACGACGATTAAAACAATCGATTTTATATAATATTGCCCGTCACACAAGTAGCTATAATATTGTAAATTAATATGCCAAAATATATTATGCTTTTAATACTAATATAATACACCTAGACACTTTTGACGTGTATTACATAATTTATTTTCAAACCTGTATAGATTTAAAGATATGACACATCAAAATGTGTATTTATCATACGATCGACCGATCGATACGACGGATAGAAGTGTTTTTTACGTTTTTTTTTATCCTAATATTAATTAAAATGACCTATGAAAATGTATTAATTAGAATGTTTTTCTATGTGTAGACTTAAAAAATACCCCTTGTTTTTGCATTAATAAAGACTCCTTGCATTTTTTGAAAATTGTGGGAGATTTGATCTTAGATAATGCTGACATTAAACAGTGATAAACTGATAAAACTAAAAGTTATTAAAGACTTTTATTGCATAGTGAACAATCGGTAGTCTGTATTTCTACCATTAACTGCCATAAACCGCCCACGTCCGTTAAAACAGGTGAAAAAGATTTTCTGGTGTACGTTTGGTATCCATACTTACCAAAGCTTTTCTTTGAAGCATATCCCACACGTGCTCAATGGAAGTTAAGTCTGACAATAATAATTGACCGTGCCATGGTTGATGACGTTGATGTTAGCTTCGGCAAGTGTATTTTAGCGACTCTGGCGGTGTTTGGACGTGCATTATCTTGCATTAACTAAAATTAAGCACCCAATTGGGTTCGCAAAAGAATGACAACATCCGAAACAATCATTTCAGCGTAAATGTGTGCATTGAGCTTGCCTCTGTTGCAAATCAGTTCGGTTCTTCTACCGATCCAAATACTCGCCCATATCATTATTGTTCCACCTCTATATGCATGGACTTCCTGACTTGAACTTAAACGTTTTTTGCGTCCAGAAATTCTCCAATACCGTATACGTCTACTGGTCTCATGCTAAAACGAAATTCATTAGGAAAGCACACATAACGCCACTCTTCTTCTGCCCAATTTCTGCGTTCACGAGCCCATTGTAAACAGGTCCTACGATTGCGGGGCTCAATAGGTGGTACTCGCAGCGGCCTTCGGGAACGGAGATTGATATCATGCCAACGATTTGTAATAGTTTGATCGCTTATTAACAACCCTTAAGAGCGATGAAGCGTCGTAACCAACATCATCGTAGTCATTTTAAGAATCCGTCGAGCAGTGATTTGTATGTAACGATCTTGTCTGCGTGTGGTGATGCGAGTTCGACCTTCATGGCGCTCAGCTACGCTGCCAGTGATATGATAGCGTATCCAGAGGTGACTTATTATCCTCTGCATAGTGTCTAGAGCGATGCCCACAGAACTTTGACAAGAGTCTCCAACGTTCCAACGGCTCTGATCCCTTTTTTCGACTCAAAGGACGTTTCCTGTCCATAATAGCATTCGTTTGTAGGTATTAATTTGACTAAGAAGTGTGGCAGAAATGGTACTGATTTTCTCTCAAGCCCGTTGCAGGATTTTATTGGAATACGACTTCACAGAAGATTTTCAACTTTTAAAATATGAGGAGCTAAGCTAAACTAAACAGCAGTAATTCGCTGAAACGTGCCTAATCTTTAAACACTTTTGATGTGTGTATATTATGGCTGCGTACATGGTCATTCAAAGATTATTATAAAAAATATATATTATCATAATATGTCAGTATAAAATTTATATTCATAATTTAGCTACGTATGTGCGGGCTGTGTTATTAAGATTTCCGTCGATCAAATACATCACAGACCTTTTCTTCTCAATCTTATCTCTAAATCTAAATTAACATCAGACTACCAACATTTCAGATTAACAGCACTCGATCCTGCTTTTCCAGCGTTCTACCCTGATGGCGTGGTGATGGAACACGTCAGTGCGAAGGATGCTGAGTTCGTTGATGTCATACACACGGATGCTGGCGGCTATGGTGCGCCGGTCCGGACTGGCACGGCAGACTTCTGGCCGAACGGCGGCAAAAGCATACAGCCTGGATGTCCCCGATTCGCGCCTATACCACTCTCCGATGATAGTAAGTAGCATTTTCTACATGGTAATATCGTACTAGCGTTCATTCAGCGGCAAATTAGTTGTTGAACATAGAAAAAGGACTCTGCTAACGTTACGCATACGCAGTCGGAACGCAACTTATGTACCACCGCACACAACGCTGCGCAAACGAAACGGTTTTTTTTTCTATTTGACTGCTGTAGGTCGTACTAGGGGACGGTTTCTACGTAACCGGGCAGTTATTGGCGAGACCTGAAGGGTCTCCAGCCAATGGGGGGAAAGTAAAATACTTAACCTAAGCTAACTACTTGTACTACACTAACATCATGACTACCTGCAACAACAGCACTGAGGGCGACCCCTAGTGGGACTCGGACCTCGGCTTAGGGCGTTGCTGGCTTGGACATAGGGGGGGGGGGAGACAGCTTGATGAGGGCTGAATTATCGGTGTGAAAACGAAACGTGTGCGCAACGTTGTATTTTGCTTGACGATTGCTTACGCTGGACGAACGCTAGTACGATTTATTTTCTTGCATAATTTATTATCAGCTATTTTAGGAAAAATACCTCGCAAATAGATCTTTATAAAATGTACTGATGTTCAGCCTCACCTGGTAGCACTGGCAGACGACGCAAACATGCTCGGAAGCAAGCTAAGAGGATTACTAGTACGTAGATTTTATAAAAATTTCATTTGGTATTGGTAAACTCCATTTTTGCTAAATAAATGCCAATTAATAAATCCACATGTACAAAGGTGGGTTTTATACACCAACGCTTCTCGCAAAATTCTAACTTTTTTTAACTAGAATATGCCTTCATGCCTTGGTGAAAAGCCAGTCAACGAGATTGGTAATGGGGTTGACTGATTGACAGCCTAGAGTGCACCGGATATACTAACTTAAGTTTCGTCACTTTGTGGAGGCTCTTTCCATGCACCCCTACGACATGAAAATGAAGCAGTCTTTTAAAAAGTAGTAGCAGTAGACGTCTATCGGCTATGACGCATTATATTCATGTTATTCTTCACCAACTCTTACAATTTTATAAACAATGTTTTCAGACTTGTGCAGCCACTGGCGGTCGTGGCGGTTCTTCGCGGAATCAGTAATAAATCCAGAGGCCTTCCCAGCTTCACCCGCAGAAACTTATCACAAATTTAGAGAAAATCCCAATCCTGAAGTAGGCATGGTGTATATGGGCTATAACTGTGATAATAAGTGAGTAAATATCATAATAATTTAATAATCCTACCAACCTCCCAATTCAGAACCTTTTCGATAAGCAGTTGTCGACCAATTAGGTTTGTTATCTCGTTTATCGACACGCATGTTGTTAAGTTCCAATTATGAACTCAAAAATCCTAACTTAATATTATTAATGCGAATTATTAATGTTTATTTGTTTGTTACCTTTTCACGCTAAACGTATTTAATATTTAATGTATTTAATACATAATCATGGTGATGTTCAGAAGGTAGCCGTGGTCCGTGGTCATATGTCACTGTCCTAAAGCTTATGATCACTTACTACTGTTAGAATGTATTGTTTTGTTAGGGTAGGTGGCGTATGATCACGGACCACGGCTATCCTCTGAACATCACTATGAATAATATATTACGTGTAAGTTGTTTATTTAATAGAAGATAAATATTGAATAGTTTGCACATAACAATTTTAGATGATAATATTTTCTTGTTTCATTAATTTTTCAGTAGTTTGGTTTTAGTTGTTGAACTAAATTTTTATTTAAATTATTTTGGGGTTATAATACCTATATATTTTTGAAATATGCTAATTAAGCTCTTTAATTTGATACCAAACACGGCTTCATTAATAAACATATTTTTTTACTTCACGACTTTATGTAGTCTAGAGGGCACCATATTTAATTTAATGTTACGTCACATAGCCTATAACCAGCGGACGACCAAGACCCTTCCAGCGATATCTCATTCGTCAAATTATGATAAGTGTTTTGGAAGTTACAAAGGAACAAATGAACATACATGCATACCGGTCAAAATCATATACCCTCCTTTTTGCTTTGCCGTAGTTGGGTAAAAAAGTAAACCAGGGGATCGTGACCAATACCCAGTAACCCTGTATAAAAGTACTTGATTTTCTACGAAGGTTATAAAATTATGATTTTTTCATTACAGTGCCGAAGGATCTTATTATTTGACGACAAACTCCGAAACGCCGTTCGGCAAAGGAATGGACGGGCTGTATCCGAAAAGTAAAAAGAATTCCATTAAGAAATAAATAAAAAATAGTGAGAATTTAATCCCACTTAAAGTTTAGATATACAGAGACACTGATTCAGCAGTGTCAGACTTTTTGTACGGAAGAATACTTAATGATAAAGAAATTATTGACTAAAAATCTTTTACGAATCATATTTTTTCTCGAGAAATGAAGTTCGTAATACTTAATTGTAAAAAAATAGCATTGCTAAATTTATCGAGATAGGTACCGACATTACATCACCTCCTCTTAATTTATTGTGTATATAATTAAGTAGAAAATATATATTATATTCAATTAAGTACCCATAAAACGCATGACAGAGGACTGCACGACGTCCCCTGTATTTCTAGAAATGTTCACATTTGTTGCGGGTTTTTATAACACTGACTTTGAAATTTATAATGTGATATTATTATTCTTAATATTAATGTTGACAAACAACGTTGGGTGTAACATAAGAAGAATATTAAATTTAATTGTAAGTCTTAGTCAAACTAATAAAGTTGTTATTAATTGTTTATTTAACAATTAAAAACAGGTGATTAAAACTTAACATTTGTATTTCTAACATGACCGGCAAATAAATTTTAATAAAATCTTCTAAAAAAGTAGTTTTCTTGGTTTTTACAAAAATACAACTGTTAAGACAATAATGTTGCAAAAACATTGTTAATAACAATTTACATAGGTAAATAGCAGTGCCCTGCCCGCTCCGCCCATGTCTGTAGTTCTTTTATGTTGAAAACCTTTGCGCATGTGCCAACAATAACTGTACAAAGTTTTAATGCAATCGGATGAACGATGCACGAATGCATAGAAGACGAACAGACATACGAATAAGATTTTCATACATACATATTTAGGTGTGCAATTAGTGGCAGTTTATTTGATCTATACTTATAATGAAATTAAATTAAAATAGTCAATTATTCTGCAGGTACGACTATAAACATGTGTATTGTCGTCGCCCTTTGTTATCATAAAATTATGATATTCTCAAAATGTCTTCTACTTATCTAATGTACGTTAAAATCACAAACAGTAAACAACCGATATTTAAAAACATGTCGGTTAGGGTGTTAATAATTATAATATCGAGAATATGGAGATTCAATCCAGAATTCGAGACCTAAAAGCCCATGGGGTTAAGAACTCAATTTCCCTCCGTCGCCAGGCAAAAACGAGTCGCTAGAGCCTATGCACACGACGTCTTTTAAACGCGCCGTCGACGCGCGTTTCTGTCATACTTCATACCGGTAACGCCCCGCCGTCGTCCCAGGTAGACACCTGCCATTGTTTATCTATTGTGTGTATAATTACAGTACTTGAGTAATTAAAAAACGTCATTGTGATTTTTTTATGTATGGAGTTTGGCGGAAACGCGCATCGACGGCGCGTAGAAAAGACGCCGTGTGCGTAGGCCCTTAGAAACGACGAACCTGACCATAATTTGTCCCCGAAAAATAGCAATAGACTCGCCATAGATGGGACTAAATAAACAAAAGGTTAAATACAATGCTGTTTTCCGACTTCCACGCGGACGGAGTCGCGGGCATGACTTTAATAAGGGGTATTTTATGTTGAATTAATTTCATACTTTCGATTCTAATAAGTCAAAAATATATTGTAACAATTATATCGATGCCTAACAGTCAAAAAGGGATAAAAGCTAACTTACAAACTTCACAGGAGAGTAGTTTAAAGTTCGTTTACGACGAAGAAATTAGGCTGAGGAACTTAACTTACGCTTAGGACACGAAAAGTATGTTGTAGAGTCATGAGACTTAGACCAATAGACGCAGAAAAAAAGACGTTTCCAACGATATACAAGTCTGTATACAAGGTTAGTCGGAAAGGGGGTACTAATCCGAAAGTATGTTAAAGTACTCATAATAATGAGTACTTACAACTTTACTTCTACAACTTTCCCCAAACGTCAATAGATTAGGAGAAATAGCTACTCAAAGATTTCATAAAAAATACGCTAAAATCTATCTATCCTCAGTTTTGATTAGCTGTGTTTACGTTTTAGGTCATATTTGTAGTCACGGATTAGAAGCTCCATTTTCTGAATTCGTAACTGAAGCAAGGGTGAAGAATTTTTGAAAAAACTAAAATAAAAATCGTTTTTTTATGAAATAAAAATTATCGAATTTTGAACACTTGCTTTAAAACCGCCATCAGTGATACTTTAAGTGGCCCAGGGTTTAATACCCCCTTTCTGACTAACCTTGTATAAGTGCATTTCGCAAAAAAATGGTGCTTATACATTTTTGGCTGTTAGGCATCGAAATGCATGCGTATAATTCACCTGTACATATTGTGACATAACATGTGGCTTATGGTATTCCAATTTCAAATAAATTTATTTTCTTTTGTGATATTTTCCAATGTATATTGCCAATGTTTGTCTTAAATTAGAATAAAAACCAACAATTACTTTATTAGCGGCAATTATTAAAAATGTAGTGAATAGGCTGAATAGATAATAATATTATAATTACATGTAATGATAACTTAAAGAGCCTAAGAAGTAATAACACATTCAATGTTATATGTAGTAACGCACAATACTATGTAAGAAGTATGACATGTAAGTATATTGCATCGAAACAATTGAACTTTATAAAAGTTAAAAAAACATCACAAAATCGGTAGTTTTAGTAATTTATTAGTGTTCAATCGGTACTTAAGGGAACAAATGTTACTTTGTTTTATTGCAGGAAATGTACAATATTTATAATATATTTTGTTGTTGATTTGATGTAACGTCTAAATAAAAAAATAAAAGACAAAAAAAAGTGTTTTATTTTTTCCTGTGTATTTACTTATCACTTATTTTACTTACAACTTTTTATTGACAATATTGGAACACGAAAAACCATTACAAAAAACAGCTCTAGGTACTTTGTCATATGTCGTAGATTACAAATACTGTCAAAAACTGTATATACTAAAGGTTTCGCCACACAACACGGAGCACAAGATGTACAGTCGCGGCCCCGCGTTTTTGTTTTCAAGGGTTTAATCTACGAAGCATGTCCCACCAAAGGCGAGCGCGGCGCGTGAGCGGGATGTAGGTATAGCGAAGCCTTTACTATATCACAGTAGGACAGTCTTCCAGAATATTCCTTTTTTTTTCCTTTTTTTTTCCTTTATTTTCCGTTCGAACAACAAACATCTACATTATAGTTCTACAAAATAGGTTTACAATAGTGTACATGTAATAATTCAGCCCACAACACTGTTCACAAATTACTTAAAATATAACTTTAAAATTGGATTAGCCACTATAGTATGTTTTTATAGCAGCACCTATGCAATACGTATTATTTTATTTTTAATCAATCTGAATCCCGTACGCTGTCAATCTCCACCAGCAGTAGATCATGTGGTTTTAAAGAATTACACAAATTCATTTACACCTTTTATACTTAAGTGAAGGCCTACAAAGTAATATCAGTCAACAAAGCAGCTGACATTTAAATGTTTCTCTACGATCGAATATTCTATCTCTTTATGAATTTTTGGGACATAAACAAGCAGCTGTAAGCAACATTTATAATTGCAGCAACTATGAAATAAATGCAAGATAAAGGTACAAGTTCGTAGCCGACCGTATAAAGCAGCAGTAGACGATGTGTCGTTACGACACGTCGCAGCGAGATGTCGCAGCGTCATGTTGCTGCAGTCATGATTTCGAACCCAACAGATGGCTGCAGCAGACGACACGTCGTGTTCCAGTTAGTTCTGAATGTTCCGTGAGACGATATGTGTGACCGGTTTGGCGGACTACACACACCATCAAGAACTTTATGGAGCCCTCTCAGGTGTGTGGGTTTCTTTACGATGTTTTCCTTCACCGTTAACGCAAGTGATACTCAAATTCTGATCTGCACATGAATTCTAAAAGTGAGATTTGCGGGTCCGATTCGATCTCGAATCCTCCTCCATGGAAGGCAACCGTTCAACCGCTAGGCTTGTTAAACTTAATGGAAAAAAAATAAGCTAGTTAAGTCGCGTATTCACTAGGACACACATGTCGTGACACATTAGTCATTATCTGCGATACCATGAAACATCGATAGACATGGCTCGACGCCGCGGGTGGCCAGATGTGTCACGGATTTACGGCAAAGTAGCGCTGTGTCGCCGAACGTGGAGGGCGACACGTGTCGCGCAACATTTAAAATTTTATCCAGCTCAACCAACGTCGTCATCTTCATTTGGTGGTAATCATTGAGAATTTACAAAGTCGCTTGAAATTTCAAGATGTTAAAATAATTGTGTATTTTATGTTCCAGTTGTTGTCTTATGCAATTGTAGTCAACTCAATGTTTTTATTTTCCATTATCCCCTTCTTGGTTTCTTCGTGGTCGTGGCATTCTTTTTTTCCATAAAAGTTTTAACTCTCTTCATTACGTCGTTAAAGAGTAAAAATAAGCCGTAAATCAGTGTGCCGTAGGCAAATAATCTGCAAAAAATTTAATAAAGACAAATGTAAGCAGGAAATTCTAAAAAAAACAGACAAATACTAGTGATTAAATTCAACTTCGGCGAAGCTATAACATAGATTTAACTAACTAAATATAATAGGTGTTTCGCATCATTTACACTTATAATTTAGACCCCCTAAACATAAGAATATTCATTTATTTATTTATGACTAAAATAAGTTACTGCTAATGTGTGTAAAATTGTAAAAGTACAAAAAAAGGATCTTGATACAGAATTTTCAATTAGAAATTTAAATAGAAGTGATTGAAAACTTTTGAAAAAGACATTATGACAGATAGACGTCTACGGATGTTGCGGAATTTGCTCGAAAGAGTTACCGCGGTCCTGGACCGCGAAGGGCATTAAGAGGAACACGGAAGGGTTTTAGTCAGTAAGAGTCTGACACTCCCTTCCGCTCCGACAATTTTTAATGAAAGAATATTCATTTTCCGTTGCCTCCTCCGACGAAAATACTAAAAATGGGTTGAGTTTCGGTACATGTTCCTGAAGAATTCAAGGGTTTTAATAATTAAATACAATACCATTAGTTAGCAGACATATTTACCTTCAAAAGGTGGAGAAAAACAATAACAAAATATATGAAAAAGGCAAAGGATTTTATTTATTTTATTTTAGTAGGCAGGTGAATCTTAAAGATGTGGAAATAAGGTTGGTTTTCCATCTGTCATTCTACCATCGGCCATCATCGCGAGTGGACTCGAGTCGCTTGACAGTACAAATAAGCGGTCAAATAGGTCCCTCCACGGCCACAAAGATTTTAATTGATCTAACTTGAAGATAAAGGTAGGTACGGTATATGTAAATGGGCCATCCGCATATCGTTATTTCATTTTTTACCTACGGTTTTTGCAAAAGCGTCCTCAACGTGAGGGTGGTAGCTAGCCAGTCGGACCGTATAAATCCTACCACCAAGCTTACGATGAGGAAAATTTTATAAGCCCGGCCCCACACAGGTAAACTACTATACAAGGTTAGTGGAAAGGGGGTACTAATCTGCGGGTCACTTATGGGAGATATTAGCAACGAATCTCAATCCAAAATCTCTGAATTGATGTAGATTTTTGACAGAAATTCAATAGAAGTAATGTCAAAATCCTACATAAACCTAGAGATTTTGGATCGAGATTAGTTATTAATATCGGTCGTAAAAGTATCACTGATGACTGTTTTAACGCAAGGATTAAATTTTCAAAGTCCATAAATATTACGTATGTGAATTTTTAGATTTCGATATTACAGAAATATTAGTACAATTAGAATAGCAAAACAAAACAAAAAACTTTACCCAAAACAGGCCATGTCCGCCATATGTAATGTAATTTTTTTTAGTTAAATTATTTTTCATAAAAAAACTTTGTTTATTGAAAATTGATGTATTGTATCATTAAACACAGATTCTAATTTAATTATGTGCTGCTCTTCCAAATTCATGACTTAAACTAAACTCTGGCTGATAATTATACAAAAAAAGTTACACAAACAAAAGCCATTGTGTTTCCTAATACTATAAGATATAGGTATTGATTTTATTTTACTTTCAAAACAAATAAGTAAACAATGACAACTTCGCAATCTTCGGAAACTCATTTATCTCTCAGTTAAGAGTTACCCAACCGACAATTGTCTTTCAGGATTTAAGTTTTTTTTTTATTGTTTTCCGTCTCACTCTTATTTTGCTAACTGAATTAAAGCTCTTTTTTTGAACTGTATAGTTTCTGTAGGAATCGTAAGAGAGCATGTTGAGAAGACGGCCAGTAACGTCCTCCTTATTCATTGTCAATGACACCACCAAACGATACCCGCCAGTGGTACGGTTGACAAAAACTGTTTGTTAACGACACCACTGAGGAATAGCGTTGTTCTCTATATTTTTATTTGAATCGAGCACATATAGCATAAGTATGTAGGTATACCAATATAAAAAAAAAACAAACAGTGAAAAAAAACCAACTCTATACAGCGTGTCCCAGAAAGTAGTGTCAAGCGGAAGTCCAGAGGTAGAACATCCTTTGAGGTACCCAAATCACCCCCATGTATGTTCCGCGATTTTTTGTAGTTTTCGAGTTACGAATGTTTTTCATGTTTTTTAATCAAACTCTGACTATAACAACATTTTTGATCATAGCGACGTGAATAGTTGAGATACATAAGTATTTTTTTTTTCTAAATTAGCTGATTAGTGACCCTATCGAATGCATAAACATTTGTAACCATAGATGTAACGAATGCGTTACAAAAAAATATTGAATAGTCATAAAGTTAAAATCCTGCATGTTTCCTAAATCTTTGTGGCTGATTTAAAAATAAATCTCCCAAAACTTGTTTTGTCAGATGTATTTTAAAAACTTAGCCATTTTATCAGCTATTTACCCTGTAAATTTCATCGAGCTATCTTTACGACATCACAATAAAAATTTCATTCAAAGCATACAATATCGAAAATTCCGGAGGTAAAAGGGTGAATGAAAAATTAATTAAAACTAACTAATAACGTCTTTTTTAGTAACCCTCGACGCAAAAAGAGGGGTGTTATAAGTTTAACGTGTGTGTCTGTGTGTCTGTCTGTGGCATCGTAGCTCCTAAACGGATTTTGATTCAGTTTTTTCTTTTGTTTGAAAGGTGACTTTATCGAGTGTTCTTAGCTATGATTCAAGAAAATCTGTTCAGCCGTTTGAAGATCATCAGCTCTTTTCTGGTTGTTGAAGGGATATGAGCAACTTCTACTGGTCTGATCGATTCGAAATTTACTATACTGTGACTTCAATGATATTACAATAACATGGTAACCATGACCTGATACTCTAGCATCATCTGAAACAGCATGATACCCAACTTACAGTAGAGGTATTGTGTGCCTATTGATTCTTTAAGTTTTAAATGATAAGTTCTAATGACCTCCTTCTTGTCACATGTCATCAATATCATTGAAGTCACAGGATAGTAAATTTCGAAACGATCAGATCAGTAGAAGTTGCTCATATCCCTTCGATAACCAGAAAAGAGCTGATGATCTTCAAACGGCTGAACAGATTTTCTTGAATCATAGCTAAGAATACTCTCGATAAAGTCACCTTTCAAACAAAAGAAAAAACTAAATCAAAATCCGTTTAGGAGCTACGATGCCACAGACAGACACACAGACACACACGTTAAACTTATAACACCCCTCTTTTTGCGTCGAGGGTTACTAAAAAAGACGTTATTAGTTAGTTTTAATTAATTTTTCATTCACCCTTTTACCTCCGGAATTTTCGATATTGTATGCTTTGAATGAAATTTTTATTGTGATGTCGTAAAGATAGCTCGATGAAATTTACAGGGTAAATAGCTGATAAAATGGCTAAGTTTTTAAAATACATCTTACAAAAAAAGTTTTGGGAGATTTATTTTTAAATCAGCCACAAAGATTTAGGAAACATGCAGGATTTTAACTTTATGACAATTCAATATTTTTTTGTAACGCATTCGTTACATCTATGGTTACAAATGTTTATGCATTCGATAGGGTCACTAATCAGCTAATTTAGAAAAAAAAAATACTTATGTATCTCAACTATTCACGTCGCTATGATCAAAAATGTTGTTATAGTCAGAGTTTGATTAAAAAACATGAAAAACATTCGTAACTCGAAAACTACAAAAAATCGCGGAACATACATGGGGATGATTTGAGTACCTCAAAGGATGTTCTACCTCTGGACTTCCGCTTGACACCACTTTCTGGGACACGCTGTATATTTGTGGCAATTGTATTATTCACACTCCCGTCGTAGAGCCGGTCGTCTCTTCAGACTCCGCAGTCACACCGATAATTCAGCCCTCATCAAGCTGTCTCCCCCCCCCCCTATGTCCACGCCAGCAACGCCCTAAGCTGAGGTCCGAGTCCCACTAGGGGTCGCCCTTAGTGCTGTTGTTGCAGGTAGTCATGATGTTAGTGTAGTAAAAGTATTAGCTTAGGTTAAGTATTTTACTTCCCCCCCATTGGCTGGAGACCCTTCAGGTCTCGCCAATAACTGGCCGGTTACGTAGAAACCGTCCCCTAGGACGACCTACAGCAGTCAAATAGAAAAAAATAATATTATTAACACTACGGTGGTGTAATTATCAAATTATTTTGTCAGTGACACCACTGAGGGTACCGCTTGGTAGTGTTATTGACAATGAACGGTCGTCCTATCTACTAATGATAAACTACTGCGATTACTAATTATTTATGCTTGTGTATGTGGTTAATATGGCTCGATTCAACAACCATTAAATTTCACAAATGTAATGAATGTTACCTTTTCTGTGTATAAATTCAATTAATTTATTCACTTGAAAGACAGATCTTTGTTGCTGGGGAGTTTGTTGCGCCATTTCTTCTTTACAGCATAAATGGAAGTGGTAAAGAGCGGGCCTTTTGGGGGGCTGGCTTTCGTAGCGTTGACGTTCAAAAAGAACTAAGTCATTCTAGTCTATTTTGAAGAAAAGATTTGAAAGTTGAAGTTTCACAATTGTAGCGGTCATTCAATGGCCATGGATGGATGCTTAAGAATACCACCACTCAGGGGTCAACTGCTGTATGGTTATTCGCAAGCGTTCCGACTGTATGTGTGTTTAGTTGTATAGTATGTGTGACTGTGTGTGTGTTTAGTTCCGACTGTGATCACTCCATCCTAAGTCCCAGCGTTCATCACTATCGAATCCACTAACCCTACCGCTGCTGCAAACGCTTTCAATGACTTTGTACCTATATGGAATAGTATTCCATATCTAGAATCTAAGACTGCCTCGTTGGTCTAGCGGTCGCAAGCGCGACTGCTGAGCGTGAGGTCTTGGGTTCGATCCCCAGGTCGGGTAAAGTGTTATTGGGTTTTTCCGTGCGGAATTTCTCAGTAGCAGCCCGGAGCCTGGATTTGTGCCCGATTAATGGCTATTACATGGGACTTAAAACATAACGGCGAAATGTGGGTGCACTATACACCTCTGCCAACCCTTCGGGGAATACAGGCGTGAGTTATGTTATGAGTTATCTAGAATATAGAATACTATTATGATATGGAATAGTATTCCATATTCAGAATATGAAATGCTATTATTCCATATTAGGGAGACGGTTTTTTGATAACATACTCTCTATACTTTCTGTTTTACAGATATACTAGTAATCGGGAGATGAATTTGCAGACTATATTAGCAATTTTTATTTGCAGGGTAGCAATTTTTATTTAAGTCTTTATGGAGTACTCTATTCCATAATAGTATCACTTTTTTTAAGTGTTTTTTTTTGTTTAACTCAAATCATTTTTTAATAGGTAATGTAATAAAGAAATAATTTTTGCTCACAAAAATAATTTTATATTTTATTTTCTGTAATTACACTTACAACATAATTACATATAAACGATAGTATAAGTTGTAAAACTTGTTACAGTATAAGTTAGGTATTATAATTTTATTCACTGTACAAACATTAAAGTACATTTTTAAACAGGGTGAAATTGTAAACACTCGACAAACCGAAATGGGAGATTATACTCATCACTATGAACAACTTTTACTATGGGACCAATGCGGAAATCGCGAAAAAAAAATCTGCCGTTTCCTACATTTTGACGAGTTATGCGAACATAAATGTAGGGAACATCTGGTTTTTTTTTCGCGATTTTCGGTTAGGTTCCCACTCACGCATTCTATACCCTCCTTTGAGTCATTCGTTGACTGAACTACAAAGAAACCCCATCTGGTGGTCAGTTTACGATCTTATTTGTTGGTTGAATAGGGTTTATTAGTAATCAAAGAGCAACGCAGTCAAAGAAGATAGCAATAGATAAACGTAGTTTTCTTACAGTGAACTTTGTCGAATCAATTTTATTATTATTGGTTTTTTTTTTACAATCGTTATTTAACTCAGATAATTAATTCTAATTACAATTTATTAATTTCAAGTTTTGTTAAGATCATGAATTTTATTTACAATTTTAGCCATTACAATTCACTGAAGTATAAATCATTATAAATGTCATCACAAAATTCCAGGACTCCAGGACTTCATGATTCCAGGACTTGTGGTGCATATGCTTTGATTCATAATCCATCTAGCCAGATCTTCAAATGATTCAAATTCCATATATCGAATTCCAGCCGAACGTTTAACATTAAAAGTTTCCTTGACATTTTTTACAACTAAATATATGCCATACATGGCTGCACCTGAGATAACAAGCCTGTAAAAAAAAAGAAATTAAGTGGAATATTCCTTGACTTTTTTTATTCAACCTTCTTTGTCCCACTCCTGGGCAAAGGTCTCTCCCATGACCTTCCACTCATCTCTATGTATTTGCTTTCTCTGGCCAATCTCCCATAATACGACTCTTAAGCTGGCTTTCCACGGTGCGTGGTAGCGCGGAAGCCACATTATGAGGGTATGTGACGTCGATACGGCGCACCGCCCCGCACGCGTCCGCGTTACCACGGACAAGTCTCTTCCCATGGTGCGTCGGTGCGAGCTGATGTGTCGCAGTGCTTGCTATCACGCACCGTGGGAAGCCGGTATAAGTCATCACGCCAGCGTTTCCTAGGCCTCCCTCGGCGACGACGCCCGTCTTTCGGCTTGGCTTAAAAAAATTCAAATAAAAACGTTATTTTATTTACATGTAAGTACACGACATTTCTTGTAATAGATTGTTTTAAAGAGAAATCGGTAGTTTCAGGCGTTTCTAGTCACTGCCGAGATCAGCACCGTCTCATCAATTTAAAACCGATGCTAGTCGCATTGATTCTAATTGTGTTGAACAAAGCAAGTAAACAGGTATTGTTAAATATTGTTATTTGTTTTTGTTACCTAACCCATTTGTGCTTATAATCTCCTTTTAAAACAATTAACAAAGCCTAGTTATAGAATTTGGTGTATGTTAGATAGGAACTGCCGGTCTTAGAGCAAAGCGGTCGACATAGTCGGGAGCGGCCACGCGGAACATTTCCCCTCTGTCAACTCGCTTAGGCCCCATTTGACAGTTCATGTCAAATGGAGCCTAATTTTGTTTTACTTTGAATGTGTAAATGGCGTAGCTACAGAGTAGAATGCATATGTGTGAGAGCTTCCCCCCGCAAAAAATGACAGACTTAGTCGTCGACCGCGTTGCTCTAAGGCTAAGGCTAACTAGTTTATAAAGTGACATTTGTAATAGAGTTTGCAGAATAAGCTCGGCCACACATTATAAGAAATTTCTGCCAGAAAAATTCTGACGCGTGCGCGAAGACATTTTGCGAATACATTTTATACTAGAACCGCAGGCTGCTGGATCCTGCAAATTTCTTATAGTGTGCGGGGTCTAGTACAAAATGAATGAGCAGAGTCGCGCGTCAGAAATTTTCTGACAGAAATTTCTGATATACGGCCGGGCTAAACAGATGAAACAATTTCAATTCGATTCGATGCGCTTGCCATCTAATCAGCTTGCAAGATCAAATACGTGACGAATATCGTAAAGGCCGCGATAGAAGTGGTTTTCAGTCACTCAACCGGCTGTGTACGTGTATTATTAGGTATCCACATCATTATTTTGGAAGCCTGGTCCATTCTCCATCAGGAGACTGTAGTTCGGAGTGGACGGACATTCTGTAGTCGAAAAGTCTAACTGGAAGCCAACTTCGACAAAACAGGGTGCAACGGGGAGGGGAAGACAAAACGGAAGTAGATGGCAGTACCTCTGTTGGTACCAATTACAACCAATCAGAATGAGTTAAATTGGCATTAGCAATATTGTCAAACAAACTTTCTTTTAGGTATATCCTGTTAATGTGGAACAACTAATAAGTGTGTACAAGGTGTTAAAAAATCAACTCTAAGAATTTTGTGAGGTTACTCGGTATGGAAAATTGAACAAGTTTCGTTCTACAACTTTTCTAAATTTGCTAATTTTTTTATGCCTGTCAATACAAATCAATTATTATTATTTTTTTGATTTGTATGGATACTTATAAAAAAATACACGAATTTCGGTAGATAAAATTAATACACTTTAAACTAATACAAAATTATTAGTTATGAATTTATACAATTTCAATAATCTTAAACTCTATTTAATGTAAATTAAAATTACTTACGCGTACAAGGACAATAAACGCTACAGCTTACTTTCTTAACTAAAATTTAAAGTCTATTTGGTTTAATCTTTTTTCTTAATATTCCATATCGTTAACCAGCCGTTAAATTTTAAAGTTTGATAACTTTACGTTCCGATTGTGCTTTCAACCGATGTAAAGTTCTATGCCATATTCGTAAAATTATATATCCAATTCGCATAAGCTTCGAAGGATTCAGGATTCTGGTAGACAGTTTCGTCTCTCTGCAATACGTGGAAATTTTCTTTGACGAAGTCTCTTACGTCGTGGTAAAGTAAATACGCGCTCCAAGCGATTACACCGTGCAGTAAATATCTGCAAAAAGAAATATAAATTAGGGCTCCGTTTGGGTCCGAAACTAGTTAGGCAATCTCGAAAAATGCACGAGAGTAAACTGTAATAATCATAAATTAGGAATAGATTGTTACCAAAACTAATCTACTACTAACTTATCATAATAAGAATGCCTACAAATAAAGTGCTTATTACAACAGCGTGTCAGTGTGTGTGCATGTGGTATGAGAGCTACCAACTACACTTGGGGGTAAATAAATTGAGCCACTCCGTTTTTCACATCTCCTGGTTATTAGTTTTGGTTTCATGGATTATATTTACTACACTAAGTTGACAAAAAACTACCCTCATTGTAAAGGTTATCAAATAACCTTTTAGGCGATATGTGTTTCGAATTGATCTTTTCTATAATAGGTACCAACAATAATAACAATTATACGTGAACTTCCTCTGGGAAAGGCATTACCTCCCCATGAGATTGACGTTAAACCGGAGGGAACATTAGACTAGCTTTCGACAACCCCATCATATAATAAAAAATGTATCATGAGTTCTACTGAAAAGCATACAAACCGCAGGGCAGCTTGTGGCGAGCTGTTGGTGAGTGGCGACACTGCGTACCTTATTGTCTCAGAGAGTCGCTCAGGGCCTCGTCTCCCTCGTCCCTTTATTGGCTGGCTGGGGTGGAACCCCAAGAGTGCCCGCAGAACTCTCAACTCTGGCTTGCCTTTGTGGCGGCATCTATCCACGCCACATGCGAACTATTCAAGCCTACATCGCGCAATCAAGATTTAACACGCAGATAGTATACAGGGTGTTAACGAATTCGTGTAATTCCTTCAAACCGCGTGATCTGCTGGTGACACTGATTGACCCTGCACAAGTTTTTTTCAGAAACAACAATTTTTTTTTTTCAAATAGTGTGCCATCCCTTTCTGTATCTGAGTAATTTTAGCGTTACAAGTTAACTGACTGCGTGGAGCGATACTGCGCTAGTTGTGCCGGTCAGCTGCGTCGCCGTGCCTTTATTAATTTATGCATGGCATCGAAATTTTCAATATAATACATATTTTTTTTGGAAAAAAATCTTTTGTATTTATTTTTAATCAATCTAAATCCCGTGCGGGGTTAATCTATACCATTAATAGATCATGTGGTTTGAAGGAATTACACGAATTCGTTAACACCCTGTATATACAACCTCCCAACATCAACCGTTGGGCAGTAGCCCGCCAGGCACAAGACTCCGCCTGGTTGGAGGATCCTCCCTTTGGTTGGAGGAACACCACACCAAGTTTCTCCACACCTTTATCAGCCGGCCAGAGGTGAGCCGCCAGAGCTATATGCTCGGGGGTGGAAGAGTCTAATGGCGTAATAGCGGGGAAACCTACTCCGGGTCTATTAGACCCGCGACGGCGAAACCGGGGCCACACCTCTCTACACCCTTAGCCGCTCACACGTTTGTTGCCCACTTCGCCTATGTACTGGCGGCTTTTCAGGGTGCCCAGCTAGTGAGCTGGCGAGTCACCGTCTGCCAACACTTTTCAATTTAAATGTTGAAAAGCAGACGCCGTTTTCTTCTGGCAATAGAAGTTATCTAGTCCACCTAACACCCCTTCCCATAGACCAAATATTTTTCACCATATTTTACAATAGTCTTGCTCCCACCTGGGACGGTTCATGACTGTACTCCAATAGTGCAACCGTGGATAGTCCCCGGTTGGTGCCCCACCATTTTAGATTAAAGTTCTCAAAGGGGCCTCTGCGCGTTGGACCTGTGTCCCCGTGTATGCCTTTCAAAGGACCGGACATCTTCCGCCCGGAAGATGAGCCGTGACTTCAAAGAAATTATACGTGAAAAATAGAAGTGGCTCGATTTATTTGTTCCTAAGTAGGTATATATGTGGATAGAAAATAATAAGAAAGTTTTAAAACAGGTTCACTAGGTACCTATGTTTTATCACCATAATCCACCAACGGACATTATAGATCTTTGTCTAAGATCTCTATAATCAAAAGAACTCCATCAAAATATAATGTATTTAATATTAAGTAGATTAAGGGCCAATTTTTCAATTCTCAGATAACTTTTATACGAAGAAAAAGTATGGCGGTTTGATATTTTTCCTATATAAAAGCTGTCAAAACGTCAAAATTATTTTTCAGATAAAAGTTATCTGACTATTGAAAAATCGGCCCTGAATTTTATAAAACATACAAAAATATAATTAAGGATCTCCAACAATTCCATGTCACTTAACATAAATTACCTACGGTCATAAAATAACCAATAATTTATTCTTAAGCTATGGACAGAAATTATCTTAACCGTATTATTGTCATAATATTATCGTAATTAACTTATTTTGACATTCATATTCGAATCAGTTTAGGGAATCGACGTACCAATCACATAAAATAGTTTAGCATTATACCTAGCCCAGTCACCATGTAGTTTTACATTGCAAAATAGCTGCTCTTAAAACGAATTTATAACAAGTGAGTTTTTTTGCGATTTCTGACGTTTCTAGTACTCCAACCTCTGTTGGTCCGGGAAATTCTTTTGATCCTTATGAGAAATAGGATCGATTGGCATCATAAAAATGTTTTGTGAAAACTGCCCTTTCTGTAGCTGACTATATTTTTCACTGACTGACATTTTTTTTCAAAATCTGTGAATCCTTATAGAAATTATTCCAAAAGTTAAGGGTAGTCTCTTAAGAATGTTTTCCAGTAACTACAATGGTTAAGGTAGCTGCCCTTCATACCCCATCTCAAATTACCACCCTGTATATCCTTAACTATTAGCTATAGAAAAAAAAAGAATTATAGGGAATTAAATTTTCTACAAAATTGTTCCGAGCTATTTTGAACGTAAAACCCATAGAAAAGATATTATTTAATAAAAACTCGTTTGGGGTTTTTAATCCAAGATGGCGAAGCGCTCGGAGGTCATTTATTTATTTAAAAATCAGAACGACATAAAGCCAATTACACTGATAGTTACACATAACAGTACTAAAATTAATTAATATAATAGAATCTAATATTAATATTAATCCTTTCACTCAGTCTTCTCGCAATACACCAAGCATTCCAATAATATCACCTTCCATTCTTCAGCAAATAGATCCAGTGAAGGATTCGATTCCAGGAGAGCGTTGAGTGCATTCAGCATCCTTGGAATGGGTGACATACATCGCGCAATCGTGCGACAACGCGGCTGCGCAAACAAATTATGCCGTCTTGCCCGGCAATAGTTGTCGGGTACAAAAAAGACACACAGCTCACCATGCAAATTAGGTGCGTCAATGGCTCCGTGTATAATTTTGCATGCAGTTACAAGTTGGTCGAAGGCTCGCCTGACTTGGAGTGAATTAAAGCCCAAACAACCCAGCAAAAATCTAGTCGGATATAGATACGGATAATACCCAAACTTACGTTTGTAGAAGTATCTTAAAAATGCTTTTTGTACTTTTTCCAACATAAGTGTGTACGATTTCTCATGAGGATTCCACAAGCAAGAGCTACAATCAAGTTTACTTCTAACAAGTGTGCTATAAAGGAGTCTGATGACTTGATGGTTAGTAAACTCACGACAATTTCTAAGAATAAATCCTAGCCGCCTGAATGAATCTTTGGCCACAGAAGTAATGTGCTCGTGGAAGGTGAGTTTGTGATCAAAAATTACACCAAGATCTTTGACCGTTATTACTCTGGCTATTTCAACGTCATTTATGCTATAGCTATAGTGTATAGGATTTCGCGAACGACTAAAACTCAGTACACAACACTTAGAAGGATTGAATTCCATTTTATTAATTACAAACCATTCACTTATAGCATCAATATCCTGTTGGAGTGCCACGCAGTCTGACTGGGATTGTATCTCAGAGTACAATTTTAAATCGTCAGCATAAAGTAAGCACTTGGAATAATTCAGTACATGTGGAATGTCATTCACCATTATAAGGAATAACAAAGGTCGAAAATTTAAAATTTTCATAGGAACACATGAACATAACAAAGATCCTAAATTCAGAACTGACCTACCTTTTGCAAGGTATCACCTTTTTTGCAAACTAGCGACTGAGCTATTTTGTCAAATCACACAATATTTTCGGTTATAATATTCGCAATCATCCATCATTTTGTGATGTCCCTAGGGATTTCGCGAAATCCCTAAAGTTCGTGTTTTAATCCCTGAGACTAAATTGACATGCGACAAACGTCAAATTTGAAAAAAATGTTCCTAAACGGGGTTCGAACATTTTTCTATGGAAGCTGGCATAGGTCCCTGCCGCAATTTTCATTTTTTTTCCAAGTTGCGGCGCACGATGAGACTAACATATATGGGTAGAGGACACTCAAACAAACAAAAAACATTCAGAGATATTAGTGCCCTAAAGTGTCACGTTGCCGAGATATTTGAACTCAAAAATTTTTTTTCAAGATTATCTCGTTACAATATATCGGTAACGTGACACTTTAGGGCACCATATCTCTGAATTTATGTTTTATTTTTTTGAGTGTCTTCTACCCATATTTACCAGTTACAAAGTGCGCTGCAAAAAAAAACTTTACCAACGTGACACTTTAGGGCACCATATCTCTGAATATTTTTTGTTTGTTTGAGTGTTCTCTATCGGATCTGGTACATTTGCGCGAAAGACATTTCCGCGAAAGACACTTGCGCGACTCCCTTTGCGCGACTAGACAAATGCGCGAATGGACTTTTGCGCGACTGGACATTTGCGCGACTAGACACTTGCGCGACTGGACGTTTCCGCGACTAGACTGTTGCGCGAACCCACTTGCGCAACCGACACTTGCGCGACTGACTTTTCCGCGAAAGACATTTGCGCGTATATACTTCCGCGATAGGACACTTGCGCGACATTTATTACGCAAAGGATTTAGGGCAAAATCCGAGAAATGAGATATCATACCATCACGCCTGTATTCTCCGAAGGGTAGGACAGTGGTGTATAGTAAGTATGTGACTATATGAACCCATTTATTACTTTATCTAGATAAAATTCATAAAGGCTAGTTTAAGTTGTTTAAAGTTTTAATATCTCACAAGTTTTCCCTCCAGAGGGAGGGGTTGGTCAAAATAAAAATCAAGATGGCGGCTGTGAAATTTTACAAGATATGCGTCATGGGTGTCGCGTCCATAGTTTACGGGGGTGCTGATGACGAAAATGAGGTCGAAGTCAAAATCCAAGATGGCGGCTGTGAAATTTTACAAGATATGGTCATGGGTGTCGTGTTTAAATTTCGAAATTGACGAAAAACGTCTGCAAAATTTTACAAAATATAAGTATGCGTCATAGGCAAAGTCTTACAGCCGCCAACTTGGATGATGACTGTGACCTCATTTTCGTCATCAGCACCCCCGAAAACTATCGACACGAAAGACATGACGCATATTTTGTAAATTTTCATAGCCGCCATCTTGGATTTTGACTTCGACCACATTTTCGTCATCAGCACCGCCGAAAACTATGGACACGACACCCATGACGCATATTTTGTAAATTTTCACAGCCGCCATCTTGGATTTTGAAGTTGATCTCATTTTCGTCGTCAGCACCCCCGAAAACCATGGACTCGACATCCGTGACGCATATCTTGTAAAATTTCACAGCCGCCATCTTGGATTTTGACTTCGACCTCATTTTCGTCGTCAGCACCCCCGAAAACCATGGACACGACACCCATGACACATATTTTATAAATTTTCACAGCCGCCATCTTGGATTTTGACTTCGACCTCATTTTCGTCATCAGCACCCCCGAAAACCATGGACGCGATACCCATGACGAATGTTTTGTAAAATTTCAAAGCCGCCATCTTGGATTTTGACTTTGACCTCATTTTCGTCATCAGCACCCCCTAAAACTATGGACGCGACACCCATGACGCATATTTTGTAAAATTTCAACGCCGCCATCTTGGATTTTGACTTTGATCTCATTTTCGTCATCAGCACCCCCGAAAACCATGGACGCGACACCCATGACGCATATCTTGTAAAATTTCACAGCCGCCATCTTGGATTTGACTTCGACCTCATTTTCGTCATCAGCGCCCCCGAAAACAAGGACACGACACCCATGACGCATATCTTGTAAAATTTCACAGCCGCCATCTTGATTTTTATTTTGACCAACCCCTCCCTCTGGAGGGAAAACTTGTGAGATAATAAAACTTTAAACAACTTAAACTAGCCTTTATGAATTTTATCTAGATAAAGTAATAAATGGGTTCATATAGTCACATACTTACTATACACCTCTGTCCTACCCTTCGGAGAATACAGGCGTGATGGTATGATATCTCATTTCTCGGATTTTGCCCTAAATCCTTTGCGTAATAAATGTCGCGCAAGTATCCTATCGCGGAAGTATATACGCGCAAATGTCTTTCGCGGAAAAGTCAGTCGCGCAAGTGTCGGTCGCGCAAGTGGGTTCGCGCAACAGTCTAGTCGCGGAAACGTCCAGTCGTGCAAGTGTCTAGTCGCGCAAATGTCTAGTCGCGCAAAAGTCCATTCGCGCATTTGTATAGTCGCGCAAAGGGAGTCGCGCAAGTGTCTTTCGCGGAAATGTCTTTCGCGCAAGTGTCCTGATACCTTCTCTATCCATATTTACTAGTTACAAAGTGCGCTGCAATCTTGAAAAAAAATCTTTAAGTTCAAATACCTCGACAACGTGACACTTTAGGGCACCATATCTCCGATATTTTTTGTTTGTCTAAGTGTCCTCTACCCATATGTTAGTGTTATAGTGCGCCGCAACTTGGAAAAATAAACAAAATGGCAGCGGGGGAGCTATGCCACAAAGGTTTAAACCCTTAAACAAGTTTCACATTTGCGCCTGTCAATTTTGTCTCCGAGACTAAAAAACGGACAATAGTATCGTCATTTCCCTGCTACATTACATTATTATAAGTACATACAGCTTACTTTCGTAATGAAAGGAGATCACCCAGGTGGACAGAAGTGACGGTCTGGGATAAAAAAAGTCGAATGAAATAGATTTTGTTTCAAAGATGGCTTTTAGTATAACAAGAACGCCTTAAATTATTTGAGAGTAAAGATACGAAGCAATCAGTGTCTTATCTAAGGACTAGCCATAGAAGCGGCTCCCACGGACACATATTCTATTTTGTTCACCTGGGTAAACAAAGTGGAATTTTTGGTGTCCTTATATCACCTCGGATTCGTTTCACCTAGGTAATATCACCCAGGTGAAGTAATTTGACATTTTGGTGTCCTTTGTTCACCTTGGAATTAAATCACCCAGGTAAACAGAGGCGACTTTTTTCATCAATTTTGTGGACTTTATTCACCCACGCAGATGGATGTACTTAAAATGCTGGTGATGATGTGTGCATTCGTTAAAACAATGAAAACGGACTTGTATTCTCAAAATAATTATAATAAACAAGACCAACTTTGTTTATATCACATCTCAGCCGAAATTGATTTCGGTTTGTCGGTCTTTTAAAATAACTACGTAGATATTATTAATGGCCGTTGAACGTTTTTTATCCCAGAATGAGTGATCTCTTTCATAGTCTATCATTTCTTAAATTATTTTTCTTATTACCAATTAAACTTTAAACATAATTTTGAATTTCAATTAGGTATATTTTGCGTTTCGTTTGTGCTTTCATTCGATGCGAAATTCGTTGCCCAATTGGTTGTCCAATTCGCAAAAGCTTGGAAAGATCCTTGATTCCCGTAAACAACTTCGTCGTTTTGTAATTCTTTGAGTTCTTCGATATCTTTGAGACTCTTGATCCAGTCTTTTGTGTCGTAGTACATTAAATAAAAAACATAAGCGGCTGCGCTTGTTATTAACAATCTGCAAATAAAAATTCAAATAAACTGAGATATCTATAATTTTTCAATGAGATGCGAATGTTGACACGGGTCTGTGGAGTGACAAGAATGGATAAGATAAGTAATGAGTATGCCAGACGAATTTTGAAAGTAGCGCCAGTGACTGAAAAGTTGAGGAGTAAAAGATATGGACATCATATGCGGAAAAAGTAAGAAACTCATGTTACCAGAAGAGTGTTAAATATGAATGTGGATGGATATACAAGTAGAGGTATGTCAAAGCAAAAATGGATGGATTGTGTGAAGGTTGATATGGGTAAGAAAGGAGTGAGTACTAAGATGACGTCTGATACAGGAGAATCGAAGAGGAATCCTTGTTGTGCCGACCTCACCTAGAGAGGGATAAGAGCAGGGAGATGATGATGATGATATTGATGATCTACTATTTTGTGTAGTTTAAGAGCCCCCGCAGACCACAGACTTTCCATCGGCCGATAGTTTGGTCGGTTTCTTAATCAGTATGAAAATGTATCCAAGTGCGCACATCATAACGATTCGGTATCGGCCGATAAAAAGTTCATCTTCATACTGATTGGTCAGTTTCTTAAACTGACCAAACTATCGGCCGATGGAAAGTCTGTGGTCTGCGGGGGCTCTAACAGTTTTACAATTTTATTACCAATCTGGTTTATAATTATAACAGCTTTAAAGGTATGAATGTTACGCATGTCCTTATTTAATTTTTAATTTAATCTGAAGAAGCTGTTCCCGTTTATTTTTAGCCTCCAAAGGTAGTAGATAATCAAATTGTTCAACAATCTATGTTACAATATGATCCAGTGACAGGTGTAAATTGTGAATTTATAATAATCAATACAAAAATGATTATAAGTAAAAATAACTTAGATACACCAGTAGCGGACTCAGAGTGATGGGCACGTGGGACAATGACAACTCCCTGCACTGGCGACCAAAACCACTAACACTTAAATGAGGCAGGTGGCCTAAATTGACCGCCCTTGACGACCGTTTGAGCGAAACTCGGTATCCGCAACTGACTTACAATGTGTAGTACTAACGCTACTCTACTACTTACACTACCTAAAATAATGTACTTAGGGCCGATTTTTCAATCGTCAGATTACTTTAATCTGTACGCCTAGTACGAATTTGCAAATTATGAAAACGGCAGTCAAAATAGACTTTTCACTTCGGAACAAATCGCATAGGGCTAAAAATTGGCACAGATTTTAAATACACATGAACTGTCAAAAATTCCCATCGATCCCACTTTTGCAAAAAATGATATTCAATGTCAAACGTTAAACAAATCGGTTTTCGTAAATATCTTTTAAACGGTAAGTGTTATCGTCATAATAATTTTGTAGTAGTCACAATACACTTCTCATAAAAAAAGAGCCAGAAAAAAAATCGGAAGGGTTTCGATTTTTTTGATAAGAAGTATAGTTTGACTTTTTTTGCAGAAGTGGGATCGATGGGGACTTTTGACATTTCATTTGTAATAATGTATTCAAGGTCGGTACCAATTTTCAGCTCTATGCGAATTATTCCGAAATTACAAAGTTTTTTTGTCTATTATGACTGGACTAACAGTTTTTGTGAGCTCGCTAATCTTAATAATACTCGTACTACGTGTACTGACACGTAGTACGAGTTTGCGAATTACGAAAACGGCATTCGTTTTCGTGAGCTTGCTAAACTTCCTCTCGTACACGGTTCGCAAGAAAAAGAGACCAATACTCTTTTTCTTGCGAACCGTGTACGAGAGGAAGTTTAGCAAGCTCACGAAAACGAATGCCGTTTTCGTAATTCGCAAACTCGTACTACGTGTCAGTACACGTAGTACGAGTAATAATTTTGTCATTTTGAAACATTTTTTAAATAAAAGCTGTCGAAACACCTATTCCTCGTATAGAAAGATATGCGACGTTGGCAAAATCGGACCTTACTAATTTAATAGCTTAATAAAACAGCGTGAATTACGTGACGTGTACTAAAAAATCAAGGATATTCATATGAAAACATGTGTAATATATAGTTGTGTCTTACAGCTGAATCCACCGACGAGCTTTATGTGAAGATTTTTGATCAAAGAAATCTTAAATGAGATATTTCTGTTATATAACAATCCCATCAAAATATCAAGATAATAGGTACCGTCATCACATTAGCCCATAAGTGAATAGCGTGCTGAGAATTGTGGACGACAGGACTGCCTCCTGACTTATAATAAGCGACCTCGTTACGAGAGTTGACGACAAAACGAAATAACAAACTCGAAGTTTGCAAATTACAGAAAACGGCAGTCGTTTTCGTGAGTTCGATAAAGTATTTTTTTTATTGCGTATGTTTATAGGTGTCCCACGGTGCGTGATATCGCGTCGCGACGCACGAGCTCGCACCGGCACACCATAGGAAGAGACTCGTCCATGGTAACGCAGACGCGTGCGTAGTCATCCACCTTTAGTTGCGATACGAACCAGGGTTGTTGCGAACATCAGCATCAGCATCCGCTGAACTTCAGCATCTTTTTCAACATCAGTATCCGCATTGATCGATGCTGATATTAATGCTGAAGTTCGAGTCGTGATATGACCGCAGAGGGGGCTTATATCCCGTGTAGTTTTTGCTTGCGAGTTTTGATCAATCCAAGGGCAGACCGGGATTGCAATTGCAAACAAACACAAACTTGTCTCATTACGTTATAATATGTAACAGCACGTGAAAGTTTTTTTTTTTTTTTCGAAGAATTTTGAGTATTGTTTGATAAATAATGCCGACCCCGTTGAAAAGTGGAATATATACCTTTGATTAAATTCCAATATTAATTAAACGAAAGATTGGTAGCAGGTCATGCACTAGGGTAGTCTAGGTACTTAATTACTAATTATTACTAAACTACTTACTTAGTTTGATTATATTTTTATTAAAGTCCCAAAATTATTGAAACAATCTTTTATTTCAGTACCAAAGAAAACTGTGCAACTTTTAGATACACTATATTCAAAATGGTCACTACTTTTTCCCTGCTTTTTTAAGAAAATAATGAGAATCAGCATCCGCTGAAGTCAATGGTAAAACATCAGCATCAGCATCCGCTGATGTGAAAAAAATATGCATCAGCAACAACCCTGATACGAACTCGTGTGAGGCGGTCTGAGGTCGTCCGTGTAACTACAGACGATCATATCAAAACCTGAGTACACTACAACTCGTCTGTTTTAAATGAGGATGAGGAAGTACCTTCTTTTATCTCGTGAAGTACTCATGAGGCACCCCTCATTTGAGAAGAGACTTATGCGCTTCCGCATGTGCTCTTTCACTTGGAATTTTGGCGTGATCAAATAGCTACAAATTCGGAGCGGGTCGCTAGTACTGTTAGTATGAATAAAGAAGAAATGACTTCATATCTACCATTATGCGTTGGTCACTCTACAAATTCAATGAACTCCGGATCCATAAATGAATCTTTCACCATTATTGCTCTAGGTGATGTGGCGTTATGGCTTTCTGTCGCGTAAACCTCGCGTAAGAACTTTGTAGTCCAGAACACTGAAAATACAAAGGCTCCAAGAAGCAGTACACTGGAAGAGAATACAAAACTACATTACGGCAATTTATGCACTAAGAATTACTACAAAACTAAATAGTTCAATAACTAATGCAGCGAAGCAACTATGCCGAAAAATAAAAACATCACTAGATGTAGTCATCTAAATTCATTCTACTGATTTACAATCTACTAAAGTGCTAAGTAGCCCATTTTACAGCTAATTACAATCAATGACAAAACTACAGGAATCTGTGCTTAGTTTCCATCGTAAAAAAAACGCATCTAGAGATAAGCGAACTTCAAAAGTCCGGAATATGCAATGCCCAAACCCGTTGACTTATAAAATATACTTTCATCTCTTCTTTATAATAGACTGTCTAATGAAAGATGAGAGAAAAAAATGAAGGCATTTTTTTTTAATTGGTCATGTCTTTCTGATTGACTTTAATTGTCTGATTGATTAAATAACATGTTTAAGAAAAAGTAAGTGATAATTTAAAGTATCAAATAAGTTTACTCCTAGTTAATCTGGGAAGACAAGACTATTATAAACGAAATTGATGCCATTTTTTCCTTGCATTATCGTTAGACTGACTCTAATAGCATTTCTCAAATTTTGATACTTTATTATTTTAGTGTCCCGTACCGCGAATCAGTAAAAAAATCTGAAAATTCACACATTATCACCACTTTGTTGTCCTTCTGTCTGTCCATCAAGACCCTTTTTCTTAGGAACGGCTAAAGGCGAGTTTAAATTAATACTAAATACGAGTTTAGTCAATAATTAAGTTTTTTTTTTAAATAAAATAGATAAGAGAGATCGTAAGTCTACAAAAAAAAAGCATTTAGTACCTACTAGATCCAAAGATTTGATGAACACCTACATTAATGAGCAGGTCAAAAATCACTGATGATTTCCTTAAATTATATAAATACAAGATGCAAAAAAACACTGCTTTTTGTTTGATTCGGAATAACTTCCAGTCCCAATCCCCACTGTATACACACCGTTACATTACGCTTTCACTGGTTTTTAGGGTTCCATGCCTCAAAATGACAAAACAGGACCCTTATAGGATCACTTTATTGTACATCGGTCTATTTGACCGTCAAGATCCTTTTTCGCAGAAACTTCTAGAGATGGAGTTGAAATTACACCAATTATTAAAGTCTACAGACGCATGGTGGCGTAAAAAAATCAAGTTTCTAACTCAATGCAATAAAAAATACGACCTTTCAAATTGTGTTTTCATTGATAGACTAACTCACTGACTGACACATTAAAATAGGGTTACCATCCGTCCGGATTTGTCCGGACATGTCCGGACTTCCAGAGTTTTGTCCGGACTTTGTCCGGCTCTTTAATTTGTCCGGATTTTTTGGCTTAGATGGAATACTAGTAATAAAACTTACATAAGTAACCATCCGCTACCATGCCTACCATACCACTGTAACTAAGTGGGTACGTTTGCATTTTGTGACTAAAATGTCCGGACTTTTATTAAAATGTCAGGCTTTTTGTCAGGACTTTTCAAATTTCTAAATGGTAACCCTACATTAAAATCTATTGGGTACTTCTCGTTGACCTAGAATCTTTAAATTTGGCACGAAGGAAGGTCTCATAGCACAAGTAAAGAAAAAAAAACGAAAATCATAATTCTATGTGGAATTATTACACGCTAAACTTAATTTTGCAGTTTTGCTGTCACGAAAAAATATATTTTACTGTTCTATAACTATACGGAACCCTCAGGGTGCGAAACCTACTCGCACTTGTGCGTGCATATATTAATTTAATAAAAGTAAAATTTAATTCACCGTATATTATACATATACTTAAATGGCATTAATTCATTTTGTCAATTCAGCATTTTTTTATAAAATAACAGTTTATTTGCGAAAATTAATCAATATTATAACAGAAGAACAACAGTCATCTAATAGCATTTATTTGAGTAATTTAATAAGTATTATTTGTTTAATTTGGAGAAGAGACGAAAGCAATCACTTTAAATCAGACAAGAAACGGCAAAAAAGATACAAAAACTCATTTATAAATTAAAAATTCTCATTTCGATTTAAAAAAATAATAAAAATCAACTCACAGGCCCGCCGCCATATCTTTAATTTCACTCCAACCAACCCAGGGTTCACCGGAGCCTTCGACGTCTCATTAATAACTAAATATGGTTCTAATGGGTTCTCATGAAGTCAGTGTCAATAAACACGATAGTTTAATAAACCATGACGAAAGTTATTTATATTTGTCTATTGTTCATTTAATTTTGTTTATATCACGCTTAAGTTATACGCGCAATAAAGGTTCCAATCAGCTCAGATACCTATTCAAAAAGCATTCGCGGGATTTAAAGATTTTTTATTGAATGTTTTAATTAACAAATCTCAATCACAATACTGATCTCTCTTTACGCATGCTGCTCTCGTTAATAAATAATGAATAATGCCCAGGAATGTATACAGTAAGGACTATTTTAATGCTCAACCATAAACCAAACAAAAAATTGTGTTGAGAATCGATGTTATGTGAACATAACAAATAATAAACTATTGTTATATACCAATGTGAATTAATCGGTAGTCGTGAGATAATTTTTTCAGAAAGATTTGATTCATAATTTCATGTAAATATTAAAATTGCTAAAATAAAACCACATCCTGAACTGCGGGTTTTGTCGTCTACAATCGAGGTTGCGGTGTATACAATAGCGAATCACACGATTATTAGAGGAACATAACTCAATGGTTATTAAAAGTTGACGACACGTTTGGTGCAGTGGCTAAGCGATTGGCTTCTGCGCTACGGGTCGTGGGTTCGATTCCCACAGGGAACAAAAATTTATATGGCCTACATATGGTTGTTTCGGGACTGGGGGTGTGTGAAAAAAAAATTTGGCTACCTACCAAAAAACCGAAGAAATTCTAGAAAAAAATTATTACATTTCTGTAGTATTTATGATATCTTACACAAGCATCCATTCTCACACACGCTAACTGCACCAGATACACACATACGTACAAAAAGCTGCCCACCAAAAAGCTCTCCTATCTGAATGTATCTATACTTGTTGATTTTAAATTACTTTTCTCTGTTGTTTCAGCATTGCATGTCTAGTAACTAAAGGAACATGCGAGGCAACTCCAACACAAGTATTTTTATAACTTACTGGGGCCGCCTCAATTTCTGTGATGCATGACAATGTATTGGTATGTCTACACCAGTGCGCTTTCATGTTCATCTTGCACTTTCATCTGACGCATGCCTGAAGCGCCATAGCGCATGCAATAGCGCATGCCCTAATACTAGTTTGAGTCATATGGCAATCAATATTGCATGCGCTTGACGCAAGAGGAATTGAAAGTTGAAAGCGCAAGATGAACATGAAAGCGCACTGGTGTAGACATACCATACGAGGAACAATAAAATCATTTTTGATTTTGAGCGACCCAAATTTTTTACTTGCGTCTGTTTTTTTCTTTCTTTTTGTATTAAAACTTTCAAATTCTGGTCAATTCAAGGCCACATTTAAGATCTGTAGACCCCTAGGCTACCTTCCGAGGGGAGTGGAGGGTTGAATTCAGTGTGAATATAAAATTGAAAGTAATTAAAAAAATGTAACATTCTTATGAGTAATATATGGAAGGGTACTTATAAAGTCAAAATTCAAAATGGGTCCCTTTGGATTTTGCCTTTTTACTACTTTGAATTTTTTGCCTTGATAGAGGTCATAGTAATACAGATTCTGTGAAAATTTCGACTGGCTACCTATTACGGTTAAAAAGATACAGTGTAACAGACAGACAGACAGCGCATGTTTAGTAAAGGTACGCGTGCATTGGCCCGCGCCGGACGCACCGCACGCACAGCACGCAACGGATTTTAGTTTGCTTTGTATGATTTCACATAACGTTGCATCAACTATCCGCGCCGGCCGCACGAAACGCATTTGTGAACGCAAAACTAAGATCCGTTGCGTGCCGTGCGTGCGGTGCGTCCGGCGCGGGCCAATGGACGCGTACCTTTAAACGGAACCCTAAAAGGCAACACAAACTTGAGATTTGTCTTTTTCAGAAATATGAATGTTTTAGGTTCGTATCAAAATCCATTTCAAATAACTATGAGCAATCTTACTATCCTAGCCACATCAGTGCCAGCCGAGCATCTTTTCTCGAAGGCAGAAGTTACAGTCACACACGACAGGAATCGATTACCTACTTGGAAAACGATTGTCTAAATTACTATTTTTAGGTTCCTTTGATAAAACATGTTGGAAAATGTGTTTTTTTTTTAAATAAATCTGCTTTCATTATGATTTCAATTTTATTTATCGTTTTATTTTTAAAAAATACCAAAATCTCGATTAAATCGCGCTGGGACATTCGATACCTAAGTATATCAGTTATGGATATTTCCGTAACCTTACAACCCTAGTGGTTGACTGTCAGATGGCACTCTGTTTGTAGATATGAAAACTTGTGTCTGTGCCTGCATATGTGCTTATGTGCATTTATGTTTTATTGCAGGTTAAGATGCTTCACGTAGATTAAAAAAAGGGAACGCAGTCTACCCCGTCTGGTTGTTTACATTAATACCAAAACATTATTTTAAAATAACTTAAATAAACGTAGACAATGTAGGCCTTTTTTTTGCGTGGCGAAATTCTCATGGACTATCCCCCGTCTGGGGAAGACGGGGGGGTGTGCCGGACTCTTACCGGCTAAAACCACCACGATGTTCCATCACTTGACCGTGGGCCGGGGTGGCGGGATTCGCAGCTGCATGCACCGCGACCCCGGCAGGCCTTGGTCCGCCAGCCCCTGGCGGACCTCTCCTTTGTGGGGCCTAGCCCCACGTCCTGCTGAGAGGCGCGCGTGAAACACGTCGCGCCGCCTACTCGGGCCTGTTACTGATCGGGCGGTGGGTCCCCTAACCCAGCGCCCGCAGGCCACACACTAGGGTGGCTGGAGGCCGTCGCGCGGCCTCCGCCGCCCGGTGCGTCTGGCGCGGGAAGGGAGAGTGGCAGCTGCCTCTCTCTCTCCGCTCCCTCCTTGGTCGCCATCACCTCCTCGCAGAAGGAGGCGACGGCTTCCCACGCATTCTCGCTCCCGACCATGGACAGAACCACGGCCGGAAGCGAGAGGTCACCACCACCGACCGCCGCGATTAGCTCGCGGCGCTGCGTCGCCCACGCAGAGACAATGTAGGCCTACCACGAAAGTTGTGACATATAGTAACGTTAACGTAACGTTATTGTGAGTGAATTTTGAAGTGTAAATACCTACTCATTTCGCACAAATAACAATTAATTAAATTAAAACTTAATTCATATCTATGTGTGATACAAATTGTGCTTGTCACATAAATTCAAACCAAAATACTATAGGATTTTCCATTCAAAATTCACTTACGATAACGTTACGTTTTCGTTATTATACCTACCTCAAAACATTCGTGCTATACCTACTAATATAAACATAACCACCTAACAACATACGATTATTTATTTTATAACAGTTAATAATTTTATATAGGTACAAAGTATTGTATTTTTTATTTCTTATATTTAATATACACGTATCGAAAATTAATAAATAATTCATTTCAATTCTGTAGTTTTATACACATGATACATTATTAAATTACATTATTATTTTCTTATACTTAATTTTCTTTCTTATATTTCTTATTCATAGCATCGTAAGGGCTCCTACACACAGTGCCGGCGGCAAGCCGCGGTGCACTCTGCGGCTTTATAAGTCGCCGGCTTTGCTGCACAAACAAGCCGCCGGCATGGCCGCCCAGGTATAGGCCAGGTATAGGCAGCGTGCCGCGCGGGTTGCAAGGTCAGTTGGCAGATGTCAGTTGATGACATGAAGTTGTTGCTCGGCGGCTTTGTGCAAGTTTCTGCGGCACATACGCCCAGAAAAAGCTGGCGGTATGTGCCGCTCGGCAAAATACGGCGGCCCGTGCCGCATGCACTGTGTGTACCCTTAACTCATCAATATATTTGGCGATGATTTACCTTCTATATCAAATATTTATTATAATAATGGGTTTGTTATTTATTTTGTTAATAAACACCCTTTTCCTTGTTCTATTCTTCTCATTATCATCCAATCACTTTTCCCGACATTAGTTTAAGGAGATTTTCGTCTCCTGGAATTAGAAAATATTGTATTTTATTAGAGGATCAAATAATTTATTTGAAGTACGTTTACTCCAGCCAAACTTGATGTAGAATTTATGTAAAGAAACCTTAGATATCATGTTTCCGTTTATTGCTACTTTGTTTTACCTATTTAAATTATATTGATCCATTTGAATAACTTTATAACAGTTTGGCTGAAGTATAATTGCAGTAATGTTTTCAACCTAATCCGGTGAGATTTCCTACGGGAATTTCGTTGTTTTTGCGGTCCATCTCTAGGATATACCGTCCTCCCAGGAATACAGTGATCACAAGGGCAGCTGTCAGGAGAGCACTGAAAAAAAAACATTATCTTAATATGCATGCTGATAAAATCATTTTCGCTGAGGAGAGCCTGCGGGCCAATTCTAACAAAACCCCAACCGTCAAAATGTTTGGTTTTATTTTTTTTGTCAAAAGTTTTTGTAAAAGAAAACTGTATGACTGAACGGTTCGGGTTCCATTAGGTTGCGATTGATCAACGTTTCTGTAAGTAGAATTAGCCCCCTGTCCTTTAAAGCGAAACAAAACAAGCACAGAGTGCCTAAGATTAAGGGAGACACAACAAAAACATTAAAAATATATAATTGCGGATAACGTATCTGTGAACCACTTAAATCGCAAAGTATAACTTATTCTAACGCTTTAAGCAGGCATACTTCATAACACATACATGAGACATACACCGTTTTTAGCGATGTAAAGTACACAGGAAGAAAAAAAAACTATCAGACGAATTGAGAACCTCCTTCTTTTTGAAGTCGGTTAAAAACCTACTCAAGTGCATCCATCCTCCTAAGGCGCATTTCACACTACCACACGCCACGCTCCGGTGCGCGGAGCTGCGTTTTATAACGTTGTCCGTAAGTACTCCAGTTTGTATTATAAAATACGTATAGTGCATCTCACTGACAACGCATCGACGCGCGTGGTTGTAGACCGCGCGCAGATTAAGCGATTATGAGCAGGGGCGCGTAGCGTCCCGCAAGGTGTGGCACACTGGGATCTGCGGAAACGCTCAGATTTTTGCAAATAATGGACGTTTCTACGATGGAACTCGAAGTCCTGAAGATGAACCTGGCCATCTGTGGCCCCGGACGGATACGCAGATAAAACTGCATGATGGTGCAGATCTGCGCTTCCATCGCCGCGCCGCGCGCGTGGTTGTATCTCCCCGCGCACCGGAGCTTGTCGCGTGGCAGTATGAGATCCGCCTAAGTAATAATCCTATCCATTCTACAAAGCAATTGCTAAAGTCTATATTAATAAAATATACCTATTAAAAAGTTAACACTAGGTACCTACGTACATTAAATTTATGTTGTAAAAAATAAACAATAATTTCTGAAATTATTTGGTTTGAGATTATTTAATTTTGAACTTAAATTAATCGCTTTATTTCAAAAATTACCAAAAATCCAAAAAAAACTTACAATCCAGCCACAACCATTTTATTTCATCTGTAGTAATGATGTAGTTACTTTTAACAATGATCAACCTCAACTGAAGCAAAACGTGTTATGTTGTTCGTTATCGGAATGCCCTGTTTCCGGCAGTTTATAGTTTATTTATTTACACGCATCCTATTTATGGAAGGCCAAATATGTATTAACAAAATAAATATTTGGCAGGAAATGAAAATGGCCACATTTTTTTATATTAAATTCAACTGCATATACAGATTATGCAGACCACTTGCAGTTATTTGCCTGGAGGCCCTTCAGGTCTCGCCAAAAGTTTGTAGTAAGTACGGTAAAAAAGAAAACGCTGCCCGGTTACGTAGAAAAGGTAAGCAAGAAGCTAAGTAAAAAAAAACAGTTATATTTACGAATGTGAAACGAAATATGAGTCATAGAAAGTGACGTTATCATCCCCCTGGTATTTGCAAGCCTCCGGGCCACCACGTACTTTGATTATTACACAATTTCAGGATGCATATCTTTTTTTCCCTAGGTTCCGGGAAAACACAGTAAAATGAGACCTCATTTTACTGTTTGAAAAATATTAAAATTTGTTCGATTAGTACAAAAATAATAAATATTTGTAATAATCACTGTATCGCACTGCACTGTTGGTTGTAGCATGTTCCATAAATTGTCACCACACCAGCTGCTTGCTCAGAAAATGGATTGAAACATTATCAAACTTCTAAAAGTGGTCCAATTAAAAGTTGACCCACAGGAGTGATAGAATAGAGAAGAGTATCCAGGATATTATCACCTTGTTGAAGGTAACTGACCCAGACGACGTGCCCAGCTTCGTGGCGAAGGAGCTACATGGCGAAGGAGCTGCATAGGCATAAGTTGCCCCTCGTCACTTATTATTCGACCACGTTGATGTCACCAAGCTGGTGAAGGACATCATATTCCTGAAAATAAGCCTGGTTGAGGTGCAGTCTAAATTGGAGGTGTTAGATATCAACATAGGGGAACTTCGTGGCGAATTAGTGTTGCAACGCTGTTTCGTTAAGTAGGTCACCAGACGCCTAGTTGAACACGCGTCGCAGAGCGCAAATTGCTTAAATCGGCAGTTTTAACATCACGGGCGATTAAATGCGCCCCGTTGCCGTTCGCTCCTCAACTCCGGTAGAGGTGGCGACATGCGTAGGTATTTCGACTCCTGGACGTGCTTACGCTGTTATTGCTGCCGCCAACAAACCTGCTGCATTAAAAGCTAAGCAGCAATTCCCATTTTGTAGCAGGCAAAACAGAACTGCTGTGAATCCATTCATAGTAAACAGCGATTGTGGGGTCCACACAAAGAGGGTTTTAATAAGGCGTAGAAGAAGAAAAGAAAGTCCACTTGTCGCCAGTGCGGTACCGCACCGACCAGACTGAACCGTCTCCTACTGTTCCTACCAACGACGTTGCTATAAGTGTCCCGGCTGCATTACTCTACAAAGGTTCAGGAGATTCTCTCTTTACTCGTGAGATACCTCGATTGAGTTCCTCAAAATAAAAATGAGGGAGTTACTCGTATTTCAACTTTGAACCAATTCATCTAATTCCTCAATTTATTATTTGTGCAAACACGAGTGTGTACCTGACTGATAGCGATGCAAATATTTAATGAGGAGTGTACGTTCGTTCGCGCACTTGGCGCCCTTTCTCTCTCCTTTTCTCACATAGCGAAGCGGCACGCGGTAGCGCACAAGAGAAACCGCCGCTCACCACCCTCTTTCTCCTATCCTATCCTCGAATGAGGGTTGCCTCATGAGTACCTTAAGAGGTAAAATGAGGGTCCTCCCTCATCCTCGTTTAATATAGAAGAGTTACCCATCATTACAGGAGATTGTAGAGTATATCCGAATAAAGACCAAATCCACCTTGGGGGTCGAGCTGTTGGAGTCTCGTCACAACGCATAGTTTAGTTTATGTTTCATATTGTGACCTGATTATTCAGATAAAACACAGTGTAAGACTTTATAAAAAAAAGTGAGTGACTCCGCTGATGTTTGTAAGGTTGTTTGGGTATCCAAAGCTCAGTCGATGGAGCACCGCTGTGCGGGGCTCCTATTTCTGTCTGCAGGGTTTAAAGTAACCTAACATGAAGGGAATGACGGGGGCTTCGTTCGCTCGCTTCTATCGCTCACTCTAGCCCCCGTCATTCTCTTCGAACCTAACCTATCCGTGTCGGGGTGCCACGGGGATGCTAAGATTTGGTGATCATTTACTAATGGGGTGCCCCAAATGACAGGTAAAATGTTAATTTGAATACATTTCCTAGTACCAATTAGGAATTGCATGCAATGCCTAGGAAATACATACATTTCCTAGGAAATGTATGTATCAAAGAACCTTTGACCAATTATATTACACATTTCCTAAATTGGCTTGGCATTGTTTACATTTCCTAGGAATTGTATACAACTCCTATGTTTCACTCATTCATGATGCATTCCTCACGCAGTATTCCAGAAATTGCAACAAAATCACCCTCCATTCATCCGCAAACATCAAAATTCGGTCTGGCGTCCAGAAGGTCATTGAACGCGGTGAGACTTCGCGGTATGGGTGATCGTGAACGAGCCACAGTACGACATGTCGGAACAGCAAACAATTTAAATTTTCTCCTCCGGCGGTAATTATTGGGAACAAATAATCGGCAAAACTTGCAATTAAGATCAGGAGCATCTACTTTCCCTCGGAGGATCTTGCACATCATTGTTATGATTTGAAAACCTACATTAATTTTCTCTATACTAGCCACTCTCTGAAGGACAAAAGTATGATTAATAAAAATAATATTGTCACTTGCTATATCGGTGAAGAAAAATATAGTAAGAAAACCTGCACATCTGAGAGTTCTCCATAAAGATTTTGATAGTGTGTGTAGTCCGCCAATCCGCAATAGGCCAGCGTGGTGGACTAAGGCCTGAATCCTTCTCATTCAGAGAAGAGGCGCGTGCCTATCAGTGGGACAGTAATGGGCTGGTTATAGAAGAAGAGAACGACTACACTACTGCCCCACGCCTCTAGAGTTTTCCCAGAAAAGAGGACAGAATTTAAAATCTCCGAAAGCTCCTTCAATACATGATTTCCTCCTGGTACTAGAATTTCAGTCGTAGTTCCATCCTCTTTTCCATTTGTAAGCTGATTAAGAGCCATCCTGACTTCGTGTAAGAGGAATTCCGGCTGGTCTAAGAATAATTTGATGTGATCTTTCAGCCTTTGATTATACAGCTTTCCAAAAACCATTTTGACTTCTGTTTTTGTATGTATTATAATTTAGAATTTGTGTAAAAGCAAAATAAGAATTCTTTCAATCTTAAAATATATTAATATTACAATTTTATTTAAAAATTAATTGTTTGCACTTTGTCGTTCATGAATTTTCAGAGAAGCGTGAGTGACGGAAATGAAAATACGAAAACTGTACATCGGCCATAATTTGCAGATACGAATTTAATTACATTTATAATCTTCAGGCTGCGCAAACATGCGCGATTTTTTTCGGCGCTCTTCACTTACGAGTCGCTCCCTCTTCATAAACTTTGGAATTTAATATGTAGTCCCTTGTCTTAACGTAATTTTTTTATCGATGCGTGTGTACTTTAGTACACGCGCCCGCTCAGCGCCCGAATAACTATTGCGTAGTAGAAGCGTCGCAATCGCAATCGCGCAGCGCCGCCTCCACCCTCCCGGCTAAGATGGCAAATGCAATTTAAGATCTATTGTTGGGTCTTAAGACTCAAATTATATGTACAACAAATTTCAAAGCGAGTTAGACGCGGGTGTTGATTGACGCGCGTGGCTTGCGCTTAGCGGGTGCGTGTCGTCTGAACGCAACCTAATTACCTACATAATTATATAGCATAATATTGATAAAACTAAAACACAAATAGAAAAATAGAAATTTAATACAGTCGGATAATTTTATAAAGTTCAAGAATTATTTATTAATAGTAATAGAATAATATACTAAAGACATGAGATTAAAATAAAACTCGATAATTTAGGTGTTGTTATATTATTTATTTTTTTACTTCTATCTCAAAATAATACTTTATCTTATAGAAATTTGGGGCAGCGCTGCTAAAACTAACTGCTATAAGTAAATAAAATATAAGTATAAAAATAAATATAATGTTACAATTTTGGTGTACAATTAAGTATATTCTATTCTATTCTAAGTTACAGGAACTTCAAAGAATACAAAATAAAATCATAAAAATACTTTTTCAGTATCCTTATTTAACACCAACTTTATAAATCTACAAAGAAACAAAACTAATGAACATTAAATTACTTTATGTATACAATACTTGCATTTTAATTATAAAAATTGTCGATAAAACCATTCATACCTTTACTTTTAGAAAATACTAATAATAATAATATTTAATTTTAGAAAAAAAAACTCAAACCAAACGCAGTCTTCGTCGACCTAGCTTACTTGTTTTGTTAAAGATACGAACAAACTATTCAAAAAAAAGTATTACCTATGAAAGCGCATAGCTGTATAATAAACTGCCCTCTAATATAAAAAAATGTAAATACATTTAGTAGCTTTATGTCTAAATAAACTATCTCAATAATACTCTATATCTTGAATATTTTTTACCTTCCAGTAGAGGCTATGAAGCTATTAACTGAGTGTTCGGCGACCTAGAATAAGTTCACTAAAATAGTGAGAATGATCCTATTATAATTATTTTCATGTTAGTGGCATTTTTGTCCTTACGAAAATAAACTTCTTTAAACTTAAATAACAAAACAAATAAATTATATTACAATTATAAATACTCTTTAAGAGTGGAGGCAGGCGCGGGTGCTAGCGCGGGCGCGTGTAAATCAAAATGTATGTAGACGCCAGTTGCATTCACACACAGTGCTCCCGAGGGCTGCGCGTCTGCATGAGGCGGGCGCGAGCGCGGTTGGCGCGGGTGTTTCTAATGGCTCAGTCCGCCCGTATCGTTCACAGTAATATAGCGTCTGTTACGTGACTGCGCGTGTGGTTCTAAACCATTTTGATTCACCCGCCGAAGCGTAGTACGATAGCTCGTTTCGCGCTACTTTGAACACGCAGACGCCAAGACACAAGCGCCCGCGCCCGCCCCCGCTAGTGCAGTCTGATTGACCACTAATTTGTCATAAAATACAGATTCGGGTCTAATCGCGTAGAAAATTTGAAAGGCACAGAATACCTTTTTTATACCGACGTTTCTTCTAACGTTTCCGAATCTGTATTTTTATAATTTTATTATGTACCTACAAATCGCGAATGTATAAAAACAATTATTATTCGTTTTTAAACGCATGTATTTCCGACATTATTTATACCTTAACCTTTTTTAAGTATTCTGACTTAATTCGTTTTTAAAATTTTACAATTTACTATAATTTTATTTGATTATTTTATCCAACTTAGCAATTAACAACAACTTAAAAATTAAAAAGCAACTTAGCAGTTATACAATATTTTGTAATTTTACCTAAAACCTTTCCCTGTTATTTATTAGCTTTAGGCCTCTGCCTCGAATTTTGCGGGCAGCGGGGCGGCGGCGGCGGCGGCGCGGGAGCGGCAGGATCTTATGCGTAAAATCAAATGGACCGGTTCTCGAAAACAGCGGCGTGGCAGCGGCGCGGGGGCGGGCAACGAGCGGTGCACTCCAGTCAAGCGGTGACCGCCCGCGTTGCGCGTCTGCATTGTAGTATAGTGTTGTACTTTTTTTTTTGTGACGTATCAAAATGTCCTCGGACGTGCAAGAGCAAATTATTTCGGCAATCTTTGAGAGGACACCCATATGGAACAGCAAAGATGCGAACCATAAAAATAGAAGAATAATTAACCAATTATGGGAAGAAATAAAAAACGAACTGAATATTGAAGGTAAATATAAAAATGATTTATTATGTCAAATACAATATTTATTATGTTTTACAAATTAATTTCTCTAAAGTAGGGATCCACTTCTTCTTTTGCCCACAATAAATCGAGCGTTAGGAATAAATTTGAATCAAAAAGATGTTGTCGCCGTTTTTCAGACATTTCGTTCGCGAATAAAAAACAAATATCTCCACAACACAACCACGAACACAACACTACACCGCTATAGTGCCGCGCGATCTGCCCGCTGGTTTGGAGAACAGGTATGCGTTGCCCGCCCCGCTGCCGCGCCGCCGCCGCCGCCGCCCCGCTGCCCGCAATATTCGAGGCAGAGGCCTTAGAGCGTTTGTCCACTGCCACCGCCACCAAGAAACGAGATTATTTCGGACCGAGTTCGGAACGACGTGACGGCGATCGTGTGTCCACCGCGACCGATCTCGGTGTTTCCTAACATAAGACAAAAATCCGTGCACCAGCGCCATCAATCTCGGATGTAGTGGATAAGAGCAGACGCGTTTTGTATTGCCGGCATTTCGGTCCGTCACGATCTCGGCGGAGTTCTAGCGGTAGCGCCGAACTACTCACAATCTCGGTGGCCGAGATTACGGCGCTCGGATGACGGAAGTGCGGTGGACACGCAGCCATAGTAATGTATGTATCGCTACTTCGGCAACGTCATCTCGTTCTCGTTGACGGCGGCGGTGGACAAACGCTCTTAGGAGTGTTTTACTAAATTTATTATGGTATTAATTAATTTAGGTAAATTCTTATGGCCCTAAATCTGGGGCCTTATTCTCCTAAAATAAATCTTGATAAATCACAACCGAACCAAGACCGAACCGTACATTCAGACAGTTCTCAATTTCAAAAGCTATCAAATTGTTTGAGACAAAAAACAAAATCAATCATTTTGAAAGTTTTCGAAAACAAAAACTGACTGACGGTTGTGGTTCGATTGCGTTTGGCAACAATTTATTTTAGGAGAATTGGGTCCCAGTTGTATTTGCAATTGTTTGTTGTATTTGCAGTTGTATTGCGTTGTTTTTACGATCCAGATGTAAAATGTATTGCCCGCCAAGGTATGAGGCCAGTATGATAGCAGACCACATAATGACTCTGAAATAAAAAGAAACAAAAGAAAATATTAGATAATTACTAAAAACATAATACATTGTTAACTCGTTCCAGAACACTCCGTCGAGAGGCGGGATCAGATTTTTCATCAAAATGTACACACGAATCTTCCATACATTTTGACTTAACGTCTGATGACGTTATGTAAAATTATGCACATTTTATTTTGAGTGATACGACACACCGCTAAGCTAATAATCTCGCACTATGACACATGTACGTCACGTTCATGAAACTTCCATTGCCAGCGCCCGGTTTTCGACGGCGTGGCTTCCATTGAGGCTCAAAGATAATCGTCGACAGGCGTTGTGCCGCATCAAATTGGATTTCTATACCCGCCCTACGACGTAATGTCACGGAACGTATTAATACATAGAGTTTACATAAAAAAGGGATCTTATTTCATCTCTTTGTTTTCAAGTGTCTTTTTTTTTCTAATTGACACAGTTTTTCAAGTTAATCAGCTCATAATTAATGAGATTTGACGACACGTTTGGTGCAGTGACTGAGCGATTGGCTTCTGCCCTATGGGTCGTGGTTCGATTCCCACACGGAACAAAAGTCTGTATGGTCTAGAAAATAGTTGTTTCGGGTCTGGGCATTTGTGTATGTGAGATTTGTGTCTGTTAAAGCACCCATGATACAGGAGAAATACTAGAGTGTGGTAAAGCTTAAAAAAACAAAAAAAAACTACACACGTCACAAAACTGAAGACCCTCGGGATCAAACACATATTACACCACAGAAACACCTTATTATTCGACAATTTGCATGGGAGATATATATGGGTACTTTAACACCCTTTCGGATTAGTACCCCTTTTCAGACTAACCTTGTATATACAGACGGAAAGATTGAAAAATATAACCAATTGACCACAATTAATTAATAAGGGCGACTGACAAAACTAACGAGAGAAAAACCCAATATTTTTTACCATTTATATACCTACATTATTACAACTAGGAGAGATATAATAAAATATACTTACAATACCACAACCATCTTGTTAAATGTATAGAATTATATTTTGTTACTTAATTTTCTATTTTAATCAACGTTGCTCACCCACGGTATTTTTATTTATAACATACTTCATAGCACGAAGAAGTTTCTAGATGCTATTATATTTTATTATTATATTTTCGCAATGGACTACTTTTGTTTACATGACATGTAATTTATTTACTTTTCACTTTTCTATGGAATGCTTATTTATATTATTGGCCAATCACAGGAAAGAATCTAACGCCTTTATTTTTATCAATTCAAAATCACATAAAAAAAAACACGTAATCCAATGCAGGCGCTTATGAAAAGTCGAATTTAGGCGCACGGTGTCCCAGTTAGTCGTTTCCTATGTAATGAAGAAGAGCAGTAAGAAACTCTATGGTTACTCTTTTAAAGGGAATATCTTTAACAATTTCAAGAAATAGAGTACTATGATTTAGGATAGTTATGAGAGAACAAATGTAGTCGTGACCACAGACTAGTGAGTAATGTAGTGTAATCTTGAGTACAAAAATTTACAAACAAAAAAAACACAACATGAATAATAGTTATTTACAAAAGACAATGACCAAATCACTATGGCATTATGCGGCGGCCATCGGCGAAACATTAGTCGGTATGTGATAAACCTATAACAAAAATTAATTGATAAACGATTTTTCTACAAATGCAGTCCGAGATGATTGATATATTTGAACTTTAATTTTTATGTAAGAAATAATGAAGTCATCTAGATAAACAGATGAAAGAGATAAGCCACCATCCATGTTATTGTGTGTCATTCCTCTCCATCCATGGATGTCTAAAAGAGATCGCTTTAAGCAATAAGACCGCCAATGGCGACGCTTGTAATTAAGTCAACATTGTTCTTATTTCTTACTTTTTATGCATTATGTTAAGGCATTTCAATAAATTGTTATTCCATTTATCTCGGTTCAGACTGATGTTAGGTTATGTTACCGCATATTAAATTTTGTTCCCATTTAATTAATAACGGTTGATTGATGGCCTGAACTACGCTTAAAAGGAAGCTAAACTATATAAAACAATTGACATATACTTAAGAGCAATAAAAAAAACATAATTGAGGGTAGTTATTAAACATGTACGTCATTAATGAGGTTCCAGGAAAGACACATGTGCAGGAACTAATGCCAAACATCCCTGTCGTCAACGTACTTAGTCCTTATAGTTTTGTAGTAGGTATGCTTTGTCGGGAACTTCGTGGAGTGAGCGCCATCTGTTGTCCGCCACCTAACTAATCGTGACGTCAACATCGGACCACCACTGCCCGTTGGAGGGAGGAGACCGGCTCGCTTGGTGCGCCCGGGGGATTGCTTCTTGGACCGTACGACGGAACACTCGTCTAGAGTATTCTGTGTAGATTAACTGAAGAAGTCTGACCTTTTATATCTGACTAGCTTGTCCTTATTTTATGATCTTGTAATAACTTGTAATAATTATCTAAAGTATTATATTGTGATCTAGTTCATGTTACTAACACTAACCCAAATACAAGTACTCTCAGTGGTGGAGAGTCTATGTTGGTTTTATTTACTTCATTTACCTTGCTCACAATCCTGACATACCAATATTAGCGATAACTGTAATGATAGAATCACTCCTTAACGATTAAATTGTAGTGTCGCTAACATCAGAAGTGGAACAAGAAAAAACCAGTCCACATTATGATTGTATACCCACACGTAAATATTTAACTTAGTATACTCCCCTATAGACGGACTGACAAAAACTTGATTATACGAGTGAGATTACAATGGTGAGACCGAGAAAAGGTGATAAATCCGGTGAGTCGCAACCATTTTATTATACCTACTTATGTGTGAAGGGAGTTTGATGAAGGAAATATATCAAAGGGTATTTATTCGAGTAAAATAAATATTAAATGATATGTGTTTATTCGTGTAAAATAACAAAATATGGTATCTATATTTGCTTCTGTAAATAAATGCGTTGCAGTCGCATTAGAGTTTGTCGTGAGATGCAACCAGGGTTGACCTGAGGTACCACCCAGTATGGCAAACCGGGGTTGGAACATGACGAAGCAATTGTTATAGGGCTGGAACCCAGGCGGGTGATGCCGTGATATTATGGCTATATCCAAGGCGGGTGATGCCATGTTGAGAAAGCAGGATCCCAGGCGGGTGATGCCAAATAAGTTGGCTAAATCCAAGGCGGGTGATGCTATAAATTAATAAATGAAATGCAGTAAAAATGAATGCTTGAAAATATTGATACCTATTTGTTTCTATTGGTTTTGCTATAATTCTTGTTGCAGAATAGTGCAAAATAGTTTATTGAAATTAAAAAGTAGTTTTGTTAGTACCTACAAAAACAAAAAAAAAGTTTAAAATGTATTTTAGTAGATGAAAACGGAAATAGTATTTTTTTTTGGTGATAATTGTTATAGGTCTGGAACCCAGGCGGGTGATGTCATGATATGGCTAGATCCAAGGCGGGTGATGCTATAAATTGATAAATGAAATAAATGTTAAAGTTTCTAGTTACAAATAGAAGTACGTGTTTGAGCGTTTTTGTAAATTAAACCCACGAGGGGGTGAAATTATAAGAGTTGAAAGTTCGTATGAAAATCATTATTCCATGGGGTTATAAACTTGAAATTTGGCACAAAGACTCTTCAAAGTAAATAATTAATAAATACAGTGCTTTATAATGTTATTGTAAAAAAAATGAAGTGGCCACACAGCTTCACACATAGTATTGCTTATATTTTACTTGCGAAACTAGATAAAAGATTTGTACCATAATCTACGCCATGACGGAAACACCAGCAAATGTGAGTAAAGCTTGGAAAACAACTTGGTACGTTTAAGTGCAGCGAAAGCTCTTTAAATGCAAGTGATTCCAAGTGGTAAGCTCTAGGAAAACCAGGACTTAAGTGTGGCATAGTCCCTTTGAGTGCGGTTGACCTAGCAGTAATAGAGGCATTTGCTGATGTTTCCAATGCGTATTATGGCTTTGTGAATCATTGAGATATTTAACAAAGAAATATTTTAACCCGGCGTCATGGGGGTGGAAAAATGTTACACGGACGTTGGGGTGGGTCTCACCGACCCGTTTATTAATGTCAGAATTATTCCAATACTGTATAAATAATAAAATTATTGTTATTCATGTTAAGTGTTTATGCATAATAATAATTTATTGAATAACTGTAATTTGATGTTTAACATAAGAAGAACTTTCTTATAGGCATCTGAGATAGTATTTTATTGTGAAATGCTTCGTAGGAAGTGAAAATGTTGAAATCTAATGTTTGTAAGATGTTTGTTGTGAAAAGTTATGAACGAATATACAACCAGGTTGATACGGAAATAAATATCAACTAGTTCAACCTAGGGTTGATGAGCTTGTTGGCTTACGATGGGATATCAGGCTCTATTCGATTCAAACATTCTTTTATGCTTTTCATGTTGCTTTGGTCATGGACATGCACATGAGTAACATGATGAGTCAAAGATGAGTGATCGGGTGTAACGTAGATGTGTACTGTATTATTTGGTTCTGTTTAAGGTCCGGAGGTGTCACTGAAGTTAGGCCTTGATGTACCATAATCCTCGCCAGGATAGAAACACCAGCAAATGTGAATAAAGCTTGGAAAACAACTTGGTACATTTAAGTGTAGCGAAAAGCTCTTTAAATGCAAGTGATTCCAAGTGGTAAGCTCTAGGGAAACCAGGGCTCTTAAGTGTGACATAGCCCCTTTAAGTACAATTGAGCTAGCTGTAATAGAGTGGGCATTTGCTGATGTTTCAAAAGCGTATTATGGCTTGCGGTTCATACTTGCAGAACTAGTTCTGATGCTGGTTTTGTTTCAGAGTTTTACCTAGACTCGTGGGGCGCCTGGGGCATGCGCCTTGCAGGATGGCCGTGTCGGGAACTTCGTGGAGTGAGCGCCATCTGTTGTCCGCCACCTAACTAATCGTGACGTCAACATCGGACCACCACTGCCCGTTGGAGGGAGGAGACCGGCTCGCTTGGTGCGCCCGGGGGATTGCTTCTTGGACCGTACGACGGAACACTCGTCTAGAGTATTCTGTGTAGATTAACTGAAGAAGTCTGACCTTTTATATCTGACTAGCTTGTCCTTATTTTATGATCTTGTAATAACTTGTAATAATTATCTAAAGTATTATATTGTGATCTAGTTCATGTTACTAACACTAACCCAAATACAAGTACTCTCAGTGGTGGAGAGTCTATGTTGGTTTTATTTACTTCATTTACCTTGCTCACAATCCTGACATACCAATATTAGCGATAACTGTAATGATAGAATCACTCCTTAACGATTAAATTGTAGTGTCGCTAACAGCTTTTTGAGTGAGGACACGTTTAATATGGGTTTTGAATTTTCCCTCGGTAAGACCTGTTACCTGCAGATTTCAGCAGCTTGTCATATAAATGTACGCCATAACCTAGAAATGACTTACTAGTTTCAATTAATCTAAATTTAGGTTTATCCTGTGTATTTTTATCATGGAAGTCGCTAATAACATTAAACAAATGCATTTTTTTTCGAACATACGCAATATTTTCTAAGATCTAGAATGACGGCAAAGTGAGTATGTTAATATCTTTTTCTTTCAACTACGCAGTAATGTTATCATTAATCGCTACAAAACCGATCACAAAATACCTATTTTCTGCTTAGAAGCAAAACAGTGCAGAAATGTTGTATGAAATTTCATTACTGCACTGCAAACAGTGCAGAAATGTTGTATGAAATTTCATTACTGCACTGTTTTTCATTAATGCAGTTTTTTTATTTTTTATGTAGATATAAATTTACCACAGAGGTTTAATGTCTCCCGTTAAGTTTAATATTAAATGTATGCATATTCTTATGTATTCTTAGAGCATATACCTATGGAGGGAGCAAGAATACGCTTACCCCTCTGACGTACCCCCGTGACGTATGCCCATAGACGATTATAAAAACTAGTTCTCTCGCGATATCTGGCCATTTCATATCGTACCGTGTCACGACACACACCTCGTAAAAACGGTTAATTCTTCGGTATTTTCGTGCAAAAAGCGGTCTGCTTCCTCAAACATGGAGTTTTCTGTCACTAATAAGCATTATTTCGGCAAACATGTATACATTTTGCATTATTTTCAAAAATATAATTCACGTCTTAGCTGTCATCTTTTGTGACAGAAATTGACAGAAATATTTTAAAACGAGAGGCAGTGACGGGACAATGTGAATATAATTGAATGAACGAAAATTACAAAGAGGTTTACCGCTTGTCATAATGTTCTCTGTTATTGATTTTATTTCATTTTGCCTTGTTGATAGGTACTATTTAACAAAAAATAAAAGGTTTTTTTGCCTCCAACAACAATGATAGAACTAAGTTTCAATCAAGAAATTTAACTTTAATTGATATTTAAACCTTATTACGTGTGCAGCGAACACAATCGACTGAATCGTGGTTAAAATGTTGTCTAATACATCTATACAAGATTAGTCGGAAAGGGGGTACGAATCTGAAGGGGTGTTATTGTTAAAGTACCCATAATAGTGAATAACTTTTGTTCTACAACTTCCCCGAAAAGTCAATCTATACTAATATTATAAAGAGGTAGAATTTGTTTGTTTGTTTGTTTGTATGTAGGAGGTAATCTCCGAAATTACTCATCCGATTTCAAAAATTCTTTCACCAATAGGAAGCTACGTTATCCTTGAGTGCTATAGGCTATATTTTGGGATCAAAAAATTAGGGATCCGTAAATTAACGGGAGCGAAGCCGCGAGCAAAAGCTAGTATTTTATACAGAAATAGCTGTTCAAAGATTTCATGAAAAATACACTAAAATCACCATCACCAGCTATGATCAGCTGTTTATCTTTTAGGTCATATTTTGGGGTCACTGTTTAAAAGCTCCATTTTCTGAACTCATATCTAAAGCAGAAATGAAGAATAAAAAAAACTAAATATTAATCGTTTTGCATGGAAATAAAACTGATCGGATTTTGAAATTTTTCTCAATAACATTTGGCCCCAGGTCGGGCAAAGTTTTATTGGATTTTTCCGTGTGGAATTTCTTAGTAGTAGCCCAGAGTCTGGATTTGTGCCTGGTTGATGGCAATAGACTCGCCCCCTATTACAAGGGAAAGGAACTAAACATAACGGCAAAATGAGGGTATACTATACACCTCTGCCCTACCCTTCAGGGAATACAGGTGTGATGACCATGTTAACGAGGCAGTCACGCACGGGTGTTCTTAACGTGAGGCATTTAAGCTCCTCGAATTGACAGACCACGCGTAGCAATACCGCGATAGTACTTAATATTTATTTTCACCCGGTACCTATTTAACTTTTTGTTTCTGCCGTAGTCTCTGTGACTATTCTTTGTTTTATTAAAAAAAACATGAAAACACTGTAGTTCTTATCCACTTGTAAGTTAAATTGCGGAAGTTGATTGCCGTGATTTTAAAATATTTATTATTTAGTTATTATTTTAGTTAAGTGTTTTTTTTAAATATTTGTTAATGGTACCTAACTTTAGCGAAAATAATATAAGACTCATTTTTATTATTATATCCCTCTGTAGTCACGGATCATCTTCCGTGCGGAAGATGTCCGGTCCTTTGGAAGGCATACACGGGGACACAGGTCCAACGCGCAGAGGCCCCTTTGAGAACTTTAATCTAAAATGGGGTGGGGCACCAACCGGGGACTATCCACGGCTGCACTATTGGAGTACAGTCATGGACCGTCCCAGGTGGGTGCAAGACTATTGTAAAATATGGTGAAAAATATCTGGTCTATGGGAAGGGGTGTTAGGTGGACTAGATAACTTCTATTGCCGGAAGAAACGGCGTCTGCCTTTCAAGTTTAAATTTGAAATGCGTTGGCAGACGGTGACTCGCCAGCTCACTAGGTGGGCCCCCTGAAATGCCGCCAGTATAATATGTATAGGCGAAGGGGGCAACAAACGTGTGAGCGGCTAGAGGTGTAGAGAAGTGTGGCCCCGGTTTCGCCGTCGCGGGTCTACAAGACCCGGAGTGGGTTTCCCCGCTATTACACCATTAGACACTTCCACCTCCGAGCATATAGCTCTGGTGGCCCCCCTCTTGACGGCCGATAAAGGCAAGCCAGAGTTGAGAGTCCTGCGGGCACTCTTGGGGTTCCACTCCAGCCAGCCAATAAAGGCAAACTGAAGACGAGGCCCTGACCGACTGTCTGAGGCAATAAGGTACGCAGTGTCGCTACTCACCAACAGCTCGCCACAAGCTGCCCTGCGGTTTGTAAGCTTTTCAGTAGACCTCATGACACATTTTTTACTATATTATGGGGTTGTAGAAAGCTAGTCTAATGTTCCCTCCGGTTTTACGTTAATCTCATGGTGAGGCCTTTCCCAGAGGGGGTTTATTATTATTAGCCTGTACTGTCCCACTGCTGGGCAAAGGCCTCCCTCCATTCCTTCCACTTGTCGCGATTCTGTGCAGCTTCATGCCAAACCTCAAGAAAGGCATCCAACTCGCCCCGCCTTCTTCTGCGCGATCTGCCGCGACCCCGTCTCGCTGTCTCAGGGCTCCATTCTTGTGCTATACGGGCCCACAGCTCATTTGGCATACGGCAGACATGCCCTGCCCAGTCCCACTTCAGCTGGGCGGCCTTTTCAGCCACGTCGACAGTTTGAGTTTTGGAGCGCAGTATTGTGTTTCGAACTCGATCAGTTAATTTAACACCAAGTATACTGCGCTCCATAGCTCTTTTTAAAATAAATTATTGTTATTCTTCTTACAATTGTTTTATTTTAATTGTAAGAACAATAATTACATACAAATTGTTTTCCACGAGATGAAATTATATATTTTATTTGTTCATTCCTTTATCATTCAGTTTATCGGTCTTTTATCATACCACATCACTATATTTTGCGTTTGTGTTAAACGTCAACATAAATAAATACGACGAAGTTATTGTTAGTGTGCGTGTTTTTGTTTGTATTCCGGCTTTTATTTTAGTGTGAGTTCATAGCTACACGATATTTATATGTGTTAAGCTGTAAATGTGTGCTGTACGTGTTTACCGCGTCCCCCCCAAAATTTGGCAGAATCAAATGTTTGTGAACTTGCGCATTGCTACCTCCATAGGTATATGCTCTAAGTATGTATTAGATCAAAAAGATACTGGCTGAAAATAAAAATCGGCTGAATAAAACCGAATTGGTGAAAAAAAAAACAAATGGCGCGCATTTTGTACCATTGTAAAACTTTGATACTTCTTATTTAGCAAGAAAAGTTTTAAAAAATGGAAATAGATAGCGATATGAATTCAAGTCCAGAAAGTATAAAAACAGCTGCAAATGAAATTGTTAATAACCTTTTGCCGCAAAAGTCGCAGGATAACCTTGTTTTCATTAACTTGAGTTTTTATTTTGAGTAGGTATATTTTATCACGGTAGGTAAATTGGTAGTTGAAAGAAAAGTAGATTACGCACCTTGCTGAAGTGAGTGATTAATGCACTCGTGCTAATTTAGTGCCCTCGCTTGCGCTCGGGCACCAACATAACACTCGTGCATTAATGACTCACTTTGCGCTCGGTGCAACAATCTACTATTCTTTCAACTACGTAGTAATGTTATCATTAATCGCTACAAAACCGATCATAAAATACATATTTTCTGCTTAGAAGCAAAACAGTGCAGAAATGTTGTATGAAATCTCATTACTGCACTGCAAACAGTGCAGAAATGTTGTATGAAATTTCATTACTGCACTGTTTTTCATTAATGCAGTTTTTTATTTTTTATTTAGATATAAATTAACCACAGAGGTTTAATGTCTCCCGTTAAGTTTAATATTAAATGTATGCATTCTTATGCATTAGATTATAAAGATACTGGCTGAATAATTAAAACCGAAACGGTGAAAAAAAAAAAACAAATGGCGCGCATTTTGTACCATTGTAAAACTTTGATACTTTTTATTTTGCAAGAAAAGTTTAAAAAAATGGAAATAGATAGCGATATGAATTCAAGTCCAGAAAGTATAAAACAGCTGCAAATTAAATTGTTAATAACATTTTGCCGCAAAAGTCGCAGGATAACCTTGTTTTCATTAACTTGAGTTTTTATTTTGAGTAGGTACCTATATTTTATCACGGTAGGTAAATTGGTAGTTGAAAGAAAAGTAGATTACGCACCTTGCTGAAGTGAGTGATTAATGCACTCGTGCTAATTTAGTGCCCTCGCTTGCGCTCGGGCACCAACATAACACTCGTGCGTTAATGACTCACTTTGCGCTCGGTGCAACATTTCTCAGGGACTCGCGGGAACCCAGGTTATAAATCGAACGGATTACTCTCTTTTGTAAAATAAAAACGAATTATTCCACTTTGCCCCACCAGCCGCCCCACTGGTGGGGCAAAGTGGAAAAAATCTAATTTTGGAGTGGAATTTGCCCCACCAAATTTAATTAGTGGGGCAGGGTTGGCACTGGAATTTGTGTAAGTAAGTATGCTAGTATTTTATATTTTTTTGGAAAGAAATGTATATCTAAGTGAAATGTAAACTTGTGACTTAGTACAATGTAGTGTTTTTAAATAAAAGTACAAAAATAATTGTTTAATTTTTTTTATTTTTTTTTCGTTTCTGGAAGGAAAGTAGGAAGTACTTAAAGGTAAAATTTTTAAGCGTGTACTTCAACCATTAGTGAGCTAAGTAGTATCGCATAAGCAGCTACTTCCAGTTCATTTCTGTTTTCCTGGTAGTTATAGGTATAGGACATGAAAGCTTATAATAAGGACAGTTTTAATTTAGACTTCTATCGATGTAGTGAAAATAACGAATACTTTATATTCATCTTTTTGTTTAATCGTTGGTGCACAACTTAGTGAGATTGTTAAGGCGCATGTTTTTTGTACATTTCTGTCACCCTGGTACTTTTCAAAACATCAAATGATTCAAAAGTTGCTTTTACGCACCTAGCTCCAAGTTCATTTCTGCTTTCCTGGTAGTTTTAATAAATAAATAGTTTTAAAACGTCTATCGAAATCATTTTCATTATGTAGGTATCCTTTCATGCTCTTCTCTGTTTCATCGTTGGTGCGTTTCGAGGAATAATACCCCATATTTTGATACTTACGTTTTATTTCGCACCTTTTTTTCATTTTAATGAAATTAAATCCAATGGGTCGATTTAACTACGATACTTTTTTAAGCTTTATTAGTAACTAGAGGTCGACCGCAGCTTCGCCCACGTGGATGTCGTTTATCGTAGATATTTCGCTGTTTTCGGGATAAAAGTAGCGTATATCCTTCTTCAGGTTCGAGACTATCTCTGTACCTACCAAGTTTCATTAAACTCGTTTCAGCGGTTTAGGTGTGAAAGCGTAACAGACAGACAGAGTTACTTTCGCATTTATAATATTAGTAGGATAAGCTGTTACGAATATTCCCAGTTATTAATATAATATAACTACGTACCCATAGCACAACAGGTTTGTCGCTATTCTTGTGATTTATTTCATAAGGGTTACCTTTCACATTCAAAACAAACAATAAATACCATAATATTTTATTGAGCTGAGTATACATAATTATAATACCTACCAACCTACCAAAGACATTCAATAGTAGTAGTGAACATATTTAATCTCTTTGATTTATACTAATTTAAAAATAATATTTTGAAACACAGTCGTAATAAGATGAAACAATTTACAAACATGCTATTAATAAGAATAAACAATTTATTTTGCGAAAAAAATACTTTTTATTTTATTCCATTAGATTATCGATCACATTTAAAATCGAATAATACTATGATTTTATAATAATGGTGACAACACCTTTTTACCAACCCAATTTTACCTAAAACCTATCCCTGATATTCACGATAAGAGATTTAAGAGTGTTTCTTCTCCTAAAATTAAAAAAAATATTTTAGATTTATATTAAAAAAGAGAAAAAATCATTTAAGTATTTAATTAAGGCAATTCTTATCAACCTAAGCCAGATGGAGTTGCAATAGGTATCGCGTTGTGATTAAGATCCTGGTTTAAAATGTATCGCCCGACAATGTATGAGGCCAGTATGATAGCAGACAACATAACGACTCTGAAATAAAACGAAACAAAAGCTATTAGATAATAATTAAAATGTAAATACATTGTTAATTAATTAAGTTTACATAAAAAGCGATCTTATTTGAATATTTTTATTTTCAAATGTCTTTTTTTTTTAATGAAACAGTTGTTTAAGTTAATCAACTCATAATTAATAGGATTATTTGCTCTTCCTTTATGTAACGATTACCTTCACGGACCAGTACCGATAAGCGCTGGTAGGTCGGCGCTGGTTACCTACTTCCTTTATGTATACGTGCTTAGGATAGATAGATTTTGGCGTATTTTATATATGAAATCTTTGAACAGCTATTTTTCTTAAACTGTTGACGAAAGTTGTTGAACAAAAGTTATTCATTATTGGTACTTTAACACCCTTTTGGATTAGTACCCCCTTTCCGACTAACCTTGGTATATGTACACAGACGGAAAGATTACAAAATATAACCAATTGACAACAATTAATTTAAAAATTATTTAATAAGAGCGTTAGACAAAACAGAAAAACTCGGTATTTCTTATCATTTTTAAACATTAATAAAACTAGGATGAAATAAAAATATACTTACATTCCGACCACAGCCATTTTGTTAAATAATTATAGGTATTTTGTTAATTAATCATTTATTTTAATCAACGTTGCTCAACGACAGTCGTATTATTAATAACATATTTCGTAGTACGACGAAGTTCCTACATGCTATTTATCGCAATGCACCACTTTTGTTTACATGCCGTATTTATTTCTCACCTTTCTATGGAATGTTTGTTATTAATTTATTTGTATTATTAATTATACTATTGGCCAATCACAGGAAAGAATCTGCCGCTTTTATTTTCTATTACTATAATCATAATAACATCGTAAAGTTCTTATTATGAATTCAAAAATAGTACCATGATGACATACTTTATTTTCACATGCATCTCTACTAAATATCTACACTCATGTCGTAAACTTCCAAATACGAACTCAAAACTAGTACCTTGACATGCTTTATTCACGTGCATCTCTAATAAAGTTAAAAAGTTTTAATAAAGTATAGTTCTCTTATTTTTGAGTCACGCATCGTCTGTGGTTGCGCACGCTAGGGCGCATGCGCGCTGGGTTTGGGCGCCATATTATTGTATTTGTGGCTAACTTTAGTCCTTTATCTAAAATAGGTGTCTACCTATTGCATGTGTTTAGATGAAGTAGTGTATGAAACTGCACATAACTAGGTATTAAAACACTCGTGTGATACGGACTATTAACCTCGCCTACGGCTCGGTTTTACTACTACTTTAAATTCACACTCGTGTTTTAATAACCTCTATTATAATAACAGTTTCATAAACTACTATTGTAAAACATAAAATTAAGAAGCAACGTTTTAAAATCAGAATTCTTCTTTATTATTGCAGACTATAAACCTCATTCAGTGTTGAAATACAGTTTCATTAAAGGATCAATAATTTTTATTTGAAGTACCTTTACTCCAGCCAAACTTGATCTGGAATTTGTGTAAAGAACCTTATATTGTCATGTTTCCGTTTATTGTCACTTTGCCTATTTACCTATTTAAACTATATTGATCCATTCGAGTAACTTTGTAAGAGTTGGGCTGAAGTATAATTGCAGTAATGGTTTCAACCTAATCCGGTGAGATTTCCTACGGGAATTTCGTTGCTCTTGCGATCCATCTCTAGGATATACCGTCCACCCAGGAATACAGTGATCACAAGGGCAGCTGTCAGGAGAGCACTGAAATAAACATTATCATTATACGTGCTGATAAAATCATTTTCGCCGAGGAGAACCTGCGGGCTTATTAAACTAACAAAATTGTTGACAAACCGCAAACGTAACGAACTGTCAAAATGTAACGCTCCGTTTGTCTTGTCAAACATTTTGACAGATTTTGTAAAATGAAACTATCTGAATGAACCGAATGAACCACAGAACTTATAATAAGAGAATAGAAATGGTATCAATTGTTTTTCCTTCTGGAACCGATGTCGCCGCTTTTTTAATTTGATTTAATTTACTGCAACTGGTCAAAAAATTCGACAAGTTTCTGTATGTGTATTTGGCTTGGAGGATAAGGCACATCAATTTTGCCGTTTAATTTGCCTCCCACGAGTGGTCGCAAGTTCAAACCACCTCAGTAGCAACAAAATCTCTTTTCGTGAATTCTAAATTTCTTATCTATCATTTAATATAAAATATAATAATGAATTTCTTCGAAAATATTACTCTACGCAGACCGTGTACTACTTCAAGGTCAGAAATAGTAACGGAGAACGAGTCCCAAAACTCCACACTAGATGACACCACCAATAGTTTCCCTAACATATCGGATGATGACAACGGCAGTGAGTCCCGAGAGTTAAAACAACAAATTGAAAAATTACAATCTGAATTAAGTGATGTTCGCACAGAAATAAACCTACTACGTATCGAAAATAAAGACCTCAAAAATACAATTAAAAGTATGTCCAGCAAGCATGAAGAATCAGTCACAAAAACCACTAATAAGTTGGCGAAAGAAGTCAAAACCCCAAACGAAACACAGAGTCCCCGTAATAGTCAAACAAGAACAAGTTTACAGAACAATAAACTGACAGACCAGACGACCAATATCCAGAGCACACCTGAAACAACGAGTTCTCCTGCACCATCTGGCATAACAGACCATACTGTTCTACAATCAAACTACAATAAACTAAAACAAAAAAACCACAAGCTCTGCATTATAAGTGGTAACAAGACTAATAAGATTCTAACAACAGCGATGGATGTATTCCCGAATTATAAAACATGTCATTACTTGACACCAAATTGTGGAATTGAAACGTTATTAATGGGACTTAAATCTAAATTAGAACACTACACTATGAATGACTACTGTGTTATATTGATTGGCCCAGAGGATTTCATAACGACGAAAAACTACCTTAAATTGATCGTCTTTATAAGAAACAGCCTCAAAGAAATATATAATACTAACATTATTATATGTCTCCCTACGTACAAATGTAATGATCAAACAAACATGTTTAATTGTAGAATCGAAAATTTTAATAACTTACTTTGTCTAGATGTAATGTCGCATGAGTATGCATATGTACTAGACTCAAATTTAAATCTAAAATGTAATTATAATATGTTTCACAAATGGACAGGATGTATTAGTAACAACGGCATTTTCACAATATTAAATGATGTTCTTAAGCATATTACTCAGATAAAATTATTTAATGGTGATATTAGCTTACATTCTAATTCGAACCTATCTTCATGTAATGACATTCATAGTTCCAAGTTGGAAAAACCAAATATTGATAGTAACAAAGATTTTTTTCGTATACAATACTTTAATTGTGATGCATCAAAATGTTAATGGACTGATAGGTAAATCTGACGTATTGTATGTTAATATTGAATATCTGAAGAAGTCGGGGAAGGAAATTGATATTATCTGTGTCACAGAACATAATATGATTAACACTGACCTCGTGTACCTAACCCTTCCGAATTATACTTTGGCAGCATCTTATAATAGACCCAATAGAAATGGAGGATCATGTATACTCATAAAAAATATTCACAAATACAAAATACTGCAAGATATAGTCAGTCTTAGTGTTTCTAATGTAACTGAATGCTCAGCTATTGAATTACTGGAACATAATATAGTAATCATATGTATCTACAGACCACCTAAATGCACCCAAAATGAACTTAATACATTTTTCAACGTTTTGCATGCAATACATTACAAACTACGTAACCGGAGCTTTCGTAAAACTATTATGTGTGGTGATTACAACATCGATCTGTTAAAAAATAATCCTAATTCCTTGAAATTTACACACATGATTTCCAGCTTTGGTATGAAAATAGGCACACGCAATCCGACCCGACCAAAGAGTAACACTTGCATTGACAACATTTTTCACAATATTAGAGGTAGCAAATGTGAAATCATTGACCTGGGTATGTCAGACCACACGGCTCAATTACTTAAGTGTCCTGTTAAAAAAACTTGCACCCTTAACTACTGGTACACAAAAAAGCGAGACTTCAGTAAAGAAAACGTAACTAAATTCATTGAATCCCTAAGGAGTTTAAGTTTTCAAGACGTATACTCTACTGATAATCCAGAACTAGCTTACAATACATTTGTTGAATGTTATATACTTTTTTATAACCTTTGCTTTCCAGTCATAAGAATAAAAAACACTATAACTAAAAAACCTAAATGGCTATCTAAAGGAATAAGTCAATGTTGTCGACGTAAAAGAAATCTATTATGGAAATATAGAATTAATCCTAGTGAAGACAAAAAAACTGCTCTCAAACATTATACCATTCGATTGAAAAAGATAGTAAAACTTACACAAAAGTCTCAAAATAATTATCTTATATCTAATTCCGAAAACAAATCAAAAGCCACATGGAATATAATAAACTCAAACAAAAGTCAACTACCAAAAGAAAATATTAAACAAATAAAAGTAAATAGTCAAACTATATCTGACCCTCAAATGATTGCTGAAGAATTTAATAAATATTATGTTAATATAATCAAACCAATAAATACATCTAAACAATCCGAAATCAATGATAATTTAAATAATGATTCTGTAATAAACTTGACATCTCGCAATAATAAATTGACATTACTCAATAACTCTTATAAATCTTTATTTTTAAACCCTGTAATTCCATTTGATATTTACAAAATAATTAAATCCCTAAAAAACACTAAAAGTACTGGATATGATGACGTTACAACCTCTTCAATTAAACACGTAGCGCATATTATCAGCCCTATACTCAGTCATATTACCAACTTGTGTATTGAACATGGCGTTTTCCCGAGTAAATTAAAAATGTCTGTAGTAAAACCGCTTTTCAAAAAAAATGACAAAGAGGATATGGCATGCTACAGGCCTATAGCACTGATCCCTATATTTTCTAAAATATTAGAAAAAGTTATGTATAATGCCATTAATATTCATTTCGAAAAATACGATCTGTTTGCTAAGGAACAGAAAGGCTTTAGAAAAAATAAATCAATTAACCTAGCAATTTATGATCTGTTAAAACCAATTTATGTAAATATTGACAAACGTGAACCGGTAACAGCAATGTTTATGGATATGACTAAAGCGTTTGACTATGTACACCATGAAACACTTTTGAATAGATTGCTTAACTATGGTATAAGGGGCAATGTACATAGTTTACTTGAATCCTACTTAAGTGATAGATATCAGGTTGTAGAAATAAATGATATCAGTTCCTTAAACAACACACAACAAAAACATCAATCTAAACCTAAAAAAGTAAAATACGGCGTACCACAAGGTAGTGTACTAGGGCCACTACTATTCTTAATTTACATAAATGATCTGCCCAACGTCACACAACATCCTATGATTCTTTTTGCCGACGATAGCACAGTCATTTTCACAGGGAAAAACATGGAAACTTTTCAAGCAGACGTTAATAAAACTCTTGATACAATAATTAACTGGCTGACAAATAACAACCTGGTTATCAACTTGGAAAAAACAAAATTAGTCACATTCCCACGAAAGAATCAAAACAGCTTAAACATTCAACATAATGGTACAGTAATCGAACAAGCAAGCTGCGTAAAATTTTTAGGACTATGGATAGATAATGATATGACGTGGGAAACACATATTGACACAGTATGTAATAAACTAAGCCAGTATTCATATGCTCTTTTTAAATTGTCAAAAGTTGTCGATCAACCAGCTGTATTAACCGCCTATCACGCTTATGTATCATCGACCTTAAAATACGCTATAATATTCTGGGGTAACGCCACACATAAGGATTTAGTCTTTAAAGCGCAAAAAAGATGCGTTCGCGCAATTGCCGGTATCTATGTTCCTGAATCATGCGAACCGTATTTTAAAAAGTTCAAAATTTTAACCTTTCCATCAATTTACATCTATGAAGTTACAGTATTTGTCAAAGTAAATAAAAATCTATTTGATGAACTAAAATCGAAAAGAAATATATTAAAAATTGCTACTATACCACATAAGACTGCTCTTTTAGATAAAAGTTTTTTTGGTATGGCATCTAAAATTTATAACAAGATACCTCTAGACATTTTAAACACTAAGGAACTGCCACTATTTAAATATAAATTGCGTAATTTTTTAATTGAAAAAGCTTACTACACGATCCAAGATTTCCTAAATAAATAGTAATGATGTTTAATGTTAAAATTTTATATGTAATATTCAATGTTTTGAAATTATTAAGAAAGATTTGAAATGTTTTCAAACTAATAATTATTGTATGCCTGCTAGGCAGGACGTAATGGTACTGTAATTTATATCAACATCTGTTTAACCTACGCCCACAATAAAAAGATTTGATTTGATTTGATTTGATTTTTTCCCTCTAACTCATACATAGAAAAAACTAGAACCATACCTACGCAATTACGCACACAATTACATGTACATTTACTACTAACAATTATGAACCTTAAGACTAAGAAAGAGCGTTGAATAAACACGTACCGCATATTATACCCACACATATAAATTATTTTACATTTACGCTAGTACTTGACGCAAGATAAAATGTTATCGATTGTTACAATTTACAGATGCAGTCGCTAGGGGATTTCTAATATAAAAGGATTTATTTTATTTGGTGTGGATGGAAATTAGTCCAGTTGATACATGTAATTAGTGACGATTTACATGATAGTCCAATAGTATTAGAATGTGACACGTTTGGCTGTGTCTATGGAATTGCGTGTGTTGAAGAATGATGTAAGATGTGTGTATGTATGTGTATCTGTAGAGTGTGTTAAATGTCCTTTACGAAAATCAGTATTATAAGTTTCAATTGTACTGTGTATTATCTTGTACTGTGCGTTAATTTATTTTGTGTTCTTTGATGACATAATTATATTTAAAAAAACTGGTTTTAGATATATTTTTTAAAATTATTTACATTTGTTTTTTAACCTTTACTTTCCCACTTCTGGGCAAAGGTCTCCCCCATAGCCTTCCACTCATCTCTATAAATTGCCTTCTCTGGCCAATCTCCCGTTAACGACTCTAAATCATCACGCCAGCGTTACCCAGGCCTCCCTCGGCGACGACGCCCGTCATCCGGCACCCACTGTTTATATTTAAAATAAAGCTATAGAAGTCTTGATTAACAAATCACATAATTATTTATAAAAATTGACAAAATACCTAGAGTTGCTTACTAAAAATAATGCTTTTATATCTATTTGCTGTTTTGGGTTGTTAAAAAATACTTATTACCCTGTGAAATGAAGGTATTTGTTTAAAAGTTGCCTTTTTGCTATTTTTGGCGTTGAATTTTTCATAAGGTAATGTAGGCGGATATCTATAGAACGTGTTACATAATTCCGCTTAAAAAAGAAAATGTTAATCAAGTAGTCTTTTTTGGTTGTTGTCATTTACCTCTCGGGGTGCATGAAAAGAGCCTCCACACGAGTACCGATACTTAATTAAGTACGTCCGGCACACCCTGGGCAGTCAGCCTCGCTACCAACTTTGCTGACTGGCTAATCTTTTCACCACAGCATGAGCTATTTTCGTATAGCTCATGCTGACACGAGAGCAGAAGATTTACCTCTCAGAGGAAATTAGGTACGAATGTAAATAACTTTCTGGATAGTCTACTCTTTCCTTTTATGTTTTCAGGATAGCTTTTCAGTGATGATTTTATTTTAATATTCGTCCAATTTTTTTTTTACTCCTTGCTTTTATTTTAAAATATTGCCTCTTTACAAGGGACTTTTTAATCCCCTTTCGGCTTTAGGGGTATTTTTGTAACACGTTGTATACCTTTCCATTACACATTTTGTTAATAGAATTACATAGAATTACATGATTGTCCATGGGCACTTGGTCAAATTGGTGAAACTCAATTTCCATAAAAATGTTGTTACTTACGAAATGATACTAAGCTTTAGCTGACAAATGATTTTAAAATTTTTCATTTCTTCCTATTTCGGCATTAAGCCGAATGACGTCCATTGCTGGACATAGGCGTCTCCCAAACAATGTGGGGGGGGGGGGGGGGGTTGCCATAATCGCCACGCTTGGCAGGCGGGTTGGCGATCGCAATATGGTTGTTAAAGTATTCAGAGAACGCTGCTACCCATCCTCTAGTGAATCCCTTAGTCGCCTTTTACGATACCCACGGGAAGAGATGGGGTAGTGCTATTCTTTACGCCCGTTACCACACGGACGTAAAGAATAGAACAGTTTGGGCATCAATGTTTTTTAATATCATTTCAATTTTTTGACTTGACTTGTTGACTTTAAATTTGGATTAAAATAAACTATGAAATGAAATGACACCAAAAGCGGAATAAGAAAATAAAACAATATGATCACTGGAATTTTAACAAAGCAAAATTTGTCGACTACTGTGGATATGTCGATAACTGGGAAACACTGACATCACAGCACTAACTCGCGTCTGCCAACAGCGGCCGTACTATGGCATAGTTGTGGGTGAGAAAATATCGACTGTTGTTTTAATCCATTGCGGCGTCTCAATCGTAGCTTACATTGTGTTCCGAACTTAAACAAGCAATGTATATCGAATTACTTGGTAATAACAACATTCGGTGCTGTTTTTAAATTTGTCCGCGAAATTGTTGTTTTTATTATTATTATGTTATTTTTTAAATTACTGTATTCACCAGTGAAATGTAATCCTTTTAGAAGCACAGTCACCCTTTCCTGAACAATTTCCACAGTTGGATACGCTACGATAACCCATTTTATTGAACAGTTGTCATGACGACGGTTCGTTTCAGACTGAGCCCGGTAAATCAAACATCTGGCTGTTTAGCCAGATAGGCGCCTCGCGCTTTTAGCTTAAGTAACATTTCTATGCCTCTTATTATAAGTTCTGTGGAATGAACTGTAGAATTGGCCTGCCCCCTGTCCTTTAAATCAATAGAAAACAACCTTAAAGTGCCTAAGATTTTAAAAGATCTTGCAAAAAATTATAAAAGCAGATTATGCATCTGTGAATCACTTTAATCGCAAAGCATAATTTATTCTGCTTTTCTGCCGCTTTACAGGAATGTCACAACTCTCTAGTAGATTGTACCGTATGGGAGCAAAATAATATTTTTACGGCGAGGGCGCTTTTTTGAATCCAGAGCGAAGTGAAGGATTCCAGAGTAGAATCCCGAGCGTAGCGAGGGATTCTTTAGTAGAATCCTGAACGTAGCGAGGGATTCAAAGTACGTCGCCCGAGCCAAAAATTTTGCGCCCGAGTGATACACTCTACTTTTCATCACCCACTATGAGAAAATAAAAGGCGCCTCATATTTTAATCCATCACATTTCTTGCGTCAGTTCTAATACTTTCAGGAGTTAATTATATATTTTCACTGTCACTTGAAGAACTCATTTTTCAAAACAAAACCATGAATTTCTAACAATCCGTGAAAATTGACGAAAACGCGGGTTTGTAGTTCGCGCGTTTTTAATTTTTTTTTTTTTATTCAGCCTGCTGCGCTACTATTGGCCGTCGTACCAGCCAGTCTTCATTCAAACAATATTTGCGTTCGGTTTGATGTTCCAAATTCAAAAAGTGCGCGGCAAAGATAATTGCGGCGCACTTATAAAGAGGATTAAAAACTCATTACTGGCCGCTAAAAGTTTCTTATAGAAAACACCACCTTTGGGTGCACATAAAGGCGAACCAAGTCGTCCTTTTCGAATAGATGGGATGAAAAAGCATTATCTACCGCTTGAAAGAACTGGTTAAGCAAACTTTACCCAAAGCCCAATGAAACCTTACCTGCATATTGTTATGATTCTGAGTACCTTTTTCTCAAAGCAACAGCCACATACTTCATGCAGGCACGGTTTTTCGCGATTTAAAGTAATCAGTACGGAAAACCTACTCAGGTGCCTGTATCCATCCTCATCAGTAATAGTCCTATTCATACTACAAAGCAGTTACTAAAGTCTATATATAATATGTATTAGTCTTCTTCTTTCTATCGTGTCGGCACGAGCTATACAAGAATAGCTCATACCGTGGTGAAAAGATTAGCCAGTCAGCAAGGATGGTAGCGAGGCGCTGACTGCCCAGGGTGCGCCGGACGTCCCGAAGTATCGTCACTTCACACATTAGTAAAATATACCTGTTAAAAGACCCATCACATAGCCGAAATCTACGCACTCTGTACATCAAACTAAACTACATTGACCAAAAATTATTGCTGGGAAACGACTTTTATTTTTTGGCAAAAAAAAAACGTTTTTTTTTTGTAGCGCGTTGTGTGGTTGTGGCGATGCCGCGCATGCGTTTGCATGCGTGCAGCGGCCACACAGCTGAGCCAAGGCGGTCGTGTGCATTTGATATTCGTTGCGTTTTTGTAACTTCAAATGCGTAATTTGTGAGAAAAAATTGAAAATTTTGCCAAGGTTGTTTGGAAGAAAGTTTAGTATTATCACTTAGAATACGTAACTGGAAAAAACTAAAAAAAAAAAATGTTAACTTTGAACTTCAATATCTCCAAAACCAATGGTTTCCCAGGTATGGTCTGGTAGAAAAAAATGATCCCAATGATGAGTAGAACATGTGGTTTTCGTTATCGTTAAGGGTCTTTTTACACCCGATATACAAGGTGTAACATAAATAACGCACTACCTCTTAAGGGGTCACTGTACTCATCATTATGAACTACTTTTACTATGGGGCCAAACCTGAAATCGCGAAAAAAAAAACAGCTGTTCCCTAAATTTTGACGAGTTATGCAAACATAAATAATTCTATAGATTATTTTATAAGAAACTAAATCAATCGCTTAATTCAAGTTTAATAATAAAGAAAATTACTAAATAAAATAAATAAATTTAACTTACAATCCAGTCACAACCATTTTAATTCATCTGTAGTAATGATGTAGTTACTTAAACAAAGATCAATCTCAACTGAAGTAAAACATGTTATATTGTTCGTTATCGGAATGCCCTGTTTCCGGCAGTTTATAGTTTATTTATTTACACGCGTCCTATTTATGGAAGGCCAAATATGTGTCAACAAAATAAATATTTGGCAGGAAATAAATATGGCTACATTTTTGTTATTTTAAATACAACTATTACGCATATGTCCCAGACGTCTGGCAGCAAGTGCAGACCAATTGCAGTTATAATTACGAATATGAAACGATTTTTTTTCTATTGGACTGCTGTAGACGGTCCTAGGGGACCGTTTCTACGTAACCGGGCAGTTATTGGCGAGACCTGAAGGGTCTCCAGCCAATGGGGGGAAAGTAAAATAAAACATAGCTAACTACTTGTACTACACTAACATCATGACTACCTGTAACAACGGCACTAAGGGCGACCCCTAGTGGGACTCGGACCTCGGCTTACGGCGTTGCTGGCGGGGACTTAGGGAGGGGAGACAGCTTGATGAGGGCTGAATTATCGGTGTGATGAAACGAAATATCAAATGAGACGGTATTTATAGTCCCCTGGGACCCGTAAGCCTCCGGGCTAAAGCGTACTTTGATGATTATAAAGTTTCCAGATTTACAAAGCGCCTACATTTCATATGCAATCTTTTTAAAAGCACTTTAAAATTAATGAAAATAACAACAAAAAATGTTGAAGGCACACTTTGTTGTCACAAACCATTTGTTTTTGAACGCACCCATTATAAAATGGTGAAAAGTGATCGGCGAAGCGTATCGTTTCTGCCACTCGACATTGTATTTAAATTAAAGTGCAAACTATTAACTTTAAGCAAAGCGTTTGTAAAGTGGGAACTATAATTTTTAAGGTACATTAATTATATTTTATTTAAGTAATATCAGTCAGAGTAATATTATTCTCCATAGTCTGTCTAGCGCTTTTATCAGAACGCCAACAAACTGGACTCGGCCGGATAGGTACGGCAATATTTAATTGTTTGACAGTTTCACTATAATACACGCCTAAGATGCACAGTGCGCAATATACCGGTGTTGCTATTCCAAACACTTGGAAAAGTTGTTTAGATGCCAACCGCAGGAGGGATGGAATAGCGATGAATATCCAGGATAGTATCATCTTATTGAACGTGACTGACCCAGGCCACGTGTCTAGCTACGTGGCGAACAAGCTGCACAGGATGCCCCCTGTCACTTATTATTCGACCACTTTGATGTCACGAAGCTGCTGATGGACATCATATCCCTGATCCTGAAAATAAGCCTGCTTGTGGAGCAGTCCATGTTGGAGGTGTCAGATAATAGGTCAACTTTGTGCCGAAGTAGTGTTGTTACGCGACGCTGTTTTGTTAAGTAGGTCACCTGACCCCTATAAGGTGAACATGCGTAGCGGGGCGCAAATTGCTTCAATCAACAGTTTTAAGTCGGTGATTTAAGATGGACCGACTGTCGATATACCGCTGCTGTCCATCCCTCGACTCCGGTAGAGGTTAAGACACGCGCAATTACGTTGACTCCTAAACGCGCTTACGCTGCTATTGCCGCTCTGCCAGCAAACCCGCTGCGTTGCAAGCTATGCAGCAAAAAGGAGGAAACAGAACCGCTGTGAATTCATACATAGCGGAAAGGGAAAAAAAAAGAAAGGGCCAGTGCGACAAGGAGGGCTTTATCTAGGTGGAAAAGAAGAAGAAAAAGCCCACTTCTAGGAATCAGTGCGGTACTGCACTGACCGGACCGGACCACCTACTGCATCCTGCTGTACCAACGACGCTGCTGTACGTGTCTCGGCTGCATTACTCAACAAAGGTCCAGGAGATTGTAGACTACATCCGAATAAAGACAAAATGAAAACTGCCCTTTTTCTCGCTGACTGTTTTTTTTTTAAATCTGTTAATGCTGCTGTTTATTATTCCAAAAATTAAGGGTGGTTTCCTAAGAACGTTTTCTTGTACCTACTGCAATGGTTAAGGCAGATGGCCCTTCATGCCCCATCTCAAATTACCACCCTGTCAATATACCTACTTCAGGGAGGCCTATGTCCAGCACCGGACGTATTTCATCTGAATGATGATGGTGATGATGATGAACATATTTTGCCTGGTAAACAATTTTTAGATCTTCTCAGCCTCTACAGTTGCTTATCCTGTGGGGTATGCCGGAAGCTATGCATGTTTTTTCGTCAGTCAGTTTGTGAATGTCATAATTCATAGGTGAGCCTCCTCTTTTCTATATTTAAAATGCTTAGAGCCGTTTCGTCTAAGATGAATTCCGGCAGATCTTAGACTAATTTGAGGTGATCTTATTCGCTAGTCAGACCCGAAAGATCCAAAATAATGTTTATAAAATACGGATTAACCTTACTTAAAAAAAACGGCCAAGTGCGAGTCGGACTCGCGCACGAAGGGTTCCGTACCATTATCTATGAAAACGGCAAAAAAATCACGTTTGTTGTGTGGGAGCCCCCTTAAATATTTATTTTATTCTGTTTTTTGTATTTGTTGGTACAGCGGCTACAGAAATACATCATGTGTGAAAATTTCAACTGTCTAACTATCACGGTTCATGAGATACAGCTTGGTGACAGACGGACAGACAGACGGACAGTGGAGCCTTAGTAATAGGGTCCCGTTTTACCCTTTGGGTACGAAACCCTAAAAAACAGAGAAAAGAGTACATATTAATTCTCTTCTTGTACGTACAGCTTTCCAAAAACCGGCCAATGTCTTCTATTTTTGTATGCGTTACTATATATTTATAACGCAAAACAACAATTCTTTCAATCTTATAGTATGTAAACATTACAATTTTATTACACTTCTTTAAAAATAAACTGTTGGTACTTTGATCTTCATGACATTTTCAGAGAGGCGTGAGTGACGGAAATGAAAATACGAAAACTGTATCGGCCATAATTTATTGATACGCTTTGAATTAAATTCATATTCATATTCTCAATTGTATTTCATAATAATATTAATAAAAAAATGAGGCTCTCGCTAGGTGGCTGGATCAAGGGCGTGATACAAATATGAGGACGTTCCTGTCTCTGGAGCCCTAACCACCGGCATCTTGGACCCTGCTCCCAATGCCGGTGGCCCACTATTTTTTAAATGATAATCGGTTGTTTTTTCTGTTTGATATGTATTTAAAAATATAATTGATAAGAATTGTTGTTAAATGAATAAAGGACTTAATAAAACACAAATAGGAATACAGAAATTTAATACAGTCGGATAGTTTTATAAAGTTCAAGAATTATTAATAATGATACACTAACACATGAGACTCAATTAATAAAGAAATAAGAATAAAATAAAATTCGATATTTTAGATATGTGGATATATTTTTTGTTTTTACTTATATCTCAAAGTAGTTTTTATCATAATTTAATCATATCGCTTTTGTTTGTTTTAAATTTCCCATGTATTTTCTCTTAACTTTTTTTTTAAAAGTATTCTTACTTTTCATTCGTTTTCTACAATTTATCAAAACCAATTTTACAATTTCTACAAATTTATTTGATTATTTTATCCAATAAGCTTTAATGATCTTAGCAATTAGTTATACAATATTTTGCAATTTTACCTAAAACTTTTCCCTGACATAAGCTTCAAGAGTCTTTCTTCTCCTAAAATTTGAAAAAAAGTTTTACATTCATCTTAAAGAAGTGAAAAATTTATTTAGGTATTATAATTAAGGCAGATTCTTATCAACCTAAGCCAGTTACATTAGCTATAGGTATTGCGTTGATCTTACGATCCAGGTGTAAATAGTATCGTCCTCCAAGGAATATGGCCACCATGATAGCAGACCCCATAAGAGCTCTGAAATAAAACGAAACAAAATCATTTACACAGATAATAATTAAAAATGTCAACAAAGTTAAAGTGCAACTTCATATTTAATCTTTTTCTTTTAAAATGTATTTTTTCTAGGGGGATATTACACTATCATATATCTAGGATCATAGATCAATGAATCATTGATATATGACAATGTAATATAGACATATGAATCATTTTGCCATACAAAGATATGACTCTAGAGATCATTTATGAGATGTTATCATATACAGGGTGTTAACGAATTCGTGTAATTCCTTAAAACCACGTGATCTACTACTGATGTAGACAGGCCCCGCAAGGGATTTAGCTTGATTAAAAATAAAAAATAAAAATTATTTCAAAAAAAAATATTTACGAATTCAAAAAATAGAGCTTATCATTTGTGACCCCAAATATGACCTAAAATGCAAACACAGTTGATGATAGCTGAGGATAGATAGATTTTGGCGTATGTTTTATGAAATCTTTGAACAGCTATTTCTATTGAACTATTGACTTTTGGGAAACATGGTAGAACAAAATTTATTCATTATTAATAATAATATGGATACTTTTACACGCGCATTTAAGCTTAACCTGTGCCACAAGTGTATCACGCGGTTTTAAGGAATTGCACGAAACGAAACGAAGGGATATACAGACACAAAGATTGAAAAATAAAACCAATTGACAGCAATTATTTTATAAATCATTTAACTATAGTTATTTAATAGTATAATATAATAATAATTTGACCTAATAATTCCTGAGAATACCTGGTATTTCTTACCAAATACTACCACTACCACTAAACATTAATACAGAGTAAGTAGATATATTTTAAAACAAAAATATTATTGGAAAAATAAAAATATACTTACAATCCGGCCACAACCATCTTATTAAATGTATGGAATTATATTTTGTTAGTTAATCAACGTTGCTCGACCACAGTAATTTTAATAATAACATACTTCGTAGTACGACGAAGTTCACACATGCCATTTTCGCAATGCATCACTTTTGTTTACATGCCGTGAAACTTATTTACTTCTCACCTTTCTTTGGAATGCTTATTTATATTATTGGGCAATCACAGGAAAGAATCTGACGCCTTTATTTTATTTTCATTGTAAAACAAGAAAAAAGTAAGAAGCAACTTTTTAAAATCAGAGAACGTATTTATTATTGCACAGTATAAGCCTCGTTAAATGTTCCTAGAAAGGACATAGCAGGGAAATATAATTTATTAAGGCTAGTATAAAGAGAGAGAAGCAATAACTTGATGAAAATAAAATGAAAAATGTTTACGTGTATATATGTGTAATTATGTTAATACATGAGTGTGTGTATATATTTTGAAAGAGTATGCGTTTGTGTTTGTGAGAATTTGTGCACCAGAGAGCATGAATGAATGAAAATGAAAATTACCTTTACGGTCATTTTTATTTTCATATAAATAACGGTTAATCTCTAAAATTTCCCGAAAGAAGATCCTCAGTATTGTGATAGGTAAGTTTTTGAAGATGATATTCCTTTTCCTTAAGAAAATTATATAGTTTCCTGCTAGTCATATTGTCGCAATTAGCAATCGTAGTTTTATGCGACCCCTGAAGAAAAAACTTTTATTTAATTCTGCCTGTTGGCTCCGAGGACGGACGACTTGAGTGCTTGTGGAGGAGCAACGAGGGAAGGACATAGTGCTGATTGACGGTTAACATACTGCTTTCAGCATATACCTGTACTGTGGGATATCTTAGTGAGACAGTATAACCTTCATAACAGTTCTTTGTGCAATCTAGTCGGATAAAATAGTTTTCAGCAGCTCGTCCCCAAACCACAATAAGTTAAAATCGCCTGGCACAGAGCAAAAGAAATCGTTTCTAACTTATCCCCCTAACAGCTGTTTTACGTAATTTTTAAAGACATGTATCAACTTATGACTTCTATTCGTAAGTTTGTAGTGAGTCTCTCTCACTCGCCTGACGCGACATATGAGCACTGTGCGCTGCATCCATATGTTGTTCACTGCGTCTGCAGTCATTTCGGAGCATTTCAGCGTACGGACATTGCGTTTTTATGATCAAAAATGACGACATTTAAGAAGTAAAAAAACGTTTTTATGCACCCCGTTCGTGATGCCTTTGTCTTTTTTTCTTTTCTCAGTCATATTTGGAACCAGAGATTACCATCCTCCTCCTCTTCAAGAAAAAGTCTTAAAATTATCTGGTCATCTAAATTTTAATTACTATCTACTCATCATCATCTCCCTAGCCTTTTCCCAACTAGGTTGGGGTCGGCTTCCAGTCGAACCGGATGCAGCTGAATATCAGTATTTTACATGGAGTGACTGCCTATCAGACCTCCACAACCCAGTAACTGGGTAATACGATACTCTTGGTAAGACTGGTTGTCAGACTTTCTGGCTTCTGACCAACAGTAACGACTGTCAAAGATCTACAAATGACAGCCGGGACCAACGGCTTTACGTGCTTTCCGAGGCACGGAGGAAACTCGCTATGGTAAATGGTCACCCATCCACAGACCAACCTCGGCAAGCGTGGCTTAACCCGGAAGATCGGTCTATGCGGCTGTAATTATTTAGCCACGAGCTCCTCTAAACAACAATTAATATCAATTACTATCTACTCATATATAGTGCAAAGGAAAACCAGACGCGCGGTGGGATCGTGGTCTGTCAATGTAATGTGCGGTATCGTAATGATTTCAAACTAATTCTAAAAAGAGAGAAATGATTTTTTAACAAAAATTGAAAGCTATTTCTTTGGTAAAAAGTAATTTTGCTGCACCAACTGGTTACCCCTCTCACGAACAAGTTTGTTCTTGACCCCTCAACTTGAACCCCCCGGCTGGTAACCAATTAGTGTAGCTGACTGTACATGTATACACCATTTATGGAATAATGGTTCAACTCTCGGTTATATTTATGTACGTTGTACATCAAAATCTATAGTTTAGTGTCTCTGGTGGATACGGCGTAGTAAGTGTAGTCCAGGAATTACAGGACCGTTGTTTTCTAAGGACTGTAAATTCGTGTGTGTGGTCTTTTATGATAGTAGAGGGACCTCATACTGGAGGCTTTTCAAAATAAAATAAGAACTGTCGGCAGCTGGCAACACTGAGCAACTTTTAAAAGATAAAGAAGGGTAGGTAGTCGTCGTCATGGATCAATACAGCTGATGTTTTAAAAGCTGTTGTTATTCGACGGAGCTTGCTTTCTGTGTCGATCAGCCGAAGAAGTCTGACCTTTATTACCTATATAGCTTGTCCTTATTATTTTTCTATTCTTGTGTAAATTAATATATTGTGACCTAGCTCATGTTACTGTGGCGGCATATATCACGCCACATGCGAACTATTCAATGGCTAATGTTGTTTATCTAATACATATGTTACGGGTAAAGCCCGAATGGCGGGAACTAGGTGTTCTCGCACACCGGTGGTCAAGGGGAACCCCGACTCGGATAGGTTAGGTTCGAAGGGGATGACGGGGGCTAGAGTGAGCGAGCGAAGCGAGCGAACGAAGCCCCCGTCATTCCCTTCGTGTTAGGTTACTTTAAACCCTGCACACAGTAATAGCAGCCCCGCACAGCGGGGCTCCGTCGACTTAAATAACCGGGTAAACTTAGGTGTACCCGCCATTCGGGCTTTACCCGTAACATATGTATTAGATAAACAACATTAAGCAACCATTAAATCTAAACTTAACATTAACCGGCTAATCTTAAGTTTATATTCACACCTATCATTAACCGCAATATATATACAACCTCCCAAGATCAACTGTTGGGCAGTAGCCCGCCAGGCACAAGACTCCGCCTGGTTGGAGGATCCTCCCTTTGGTTGGAGGAACACCACACCAAGTTTCTCCACATTACTAACCATTAACCCAAATATACTGTACTCTCAGTAGTAGAGAGTCTATGTTGGTTTTATTTTCTATGTTAACCATGTCCGCAATATACCTGACATACAGATATTAGCCACTCCAATGATAGATTCACTCCTACACGATTCTGTAAGCTCTCTATGACAGAACAATTTTCATTTTTGACGGGACGAATCAATAAAATCGCTGTTTTAGTAAAAAACAACATTTATTTAAAATCTTATAATTATAAAACAGACTTCAAACCAATCATCAATACTCATGATCTAGTCATTAGTCATATAATTAGTATAATGAACTATCAACAGATGATCTTCCTCGTATTAGCCGATGGGCTGTACGAGAATAATGGACCACTGCAAAGAACGGTCAGGGAGGCTAACAACGCCATATTTGGTGAATCATAATTTCGTGTCATGTTAATTGTAATCATAACTGCAAGAGGACTGCAAATCCAGTCACAATTGCAAACTATGCAACTGCCAAATGCAGCTTGGTGGCAATGACAACTGCCAGCTGGATGTGCAGTCCGTTTGCAGTTAAAGCTATAAGTAAGAGTCGGGCTGCAGACCGCAAACTGCAAAAGTAGTATCGCTTGCAGTGCGATCTGCAGCTGCGGTCTGCGGTTGCAGTTTTGCAGTCGCTGTCGAAATAGCACCTTTAAAGTGCACACCTTAAAGGCGCTATCCCAATGGCGACTTGTGGTCTGCAGTTGCAGTCTGCAGTTTGCAGCCCGTCTCGGGCTTGTACCTTTATGATTACGAATAATTATGAAATGAAATATGATTCACCAAATTTTAATGTGACATTATTAGCCCTTAGATCTCTACTAGTAACATTACAATAATCATCTTCCTTTGTCCTATGGATTGGTGATAGCAGTATATATGATTAATTTTCTTAAATATTTACATCTATACTCTACACTATTATTAAAACTCAAAGTGCTCTTTGTCTGTACATTAAATATTTTTCTAAAATTTCGGTTGGTTTATGTATCGATAGTATAGTACCTATATTATCGATACAGAAGGCAAAACATTATTTTTTGGAATGATTGTCCGTCTGTCTGTCTAGGCATCCCCGTTTCTGGTGCCGATGGGCTAATTTTTTTAATATTTTTGATAGAAGTCTTAGATAGCCATTTTCTTGACGTTTCACGTGAACCACATAGCTAACAGTTCACCATTACGCCCATACTGTAACTAAAGACACCGCAGTTTGTCGGTAGATGATAGACCACTGTTACAAACTACTTTGGTAACCTTCCCATAAGAGTGAGGCCAAACGAGCGTAATTTTTTGAGCTGTGAGTCGCGTAAAATAAGTCAGCGTAATTTTTTGAAAGGATTTTAGAGACTCACTTTGCGTCGCCGTGTGAACGAAACAGGAGTTTTATGTGAAACCGAATATAGCAGAAATTACGCGACCGAAATTCTGCGACTCATAACTCAAAAAATTACGCTCGTCTGGCTTCACCCTGATAAATATCAGACCTTCCATGGTCACGAATTATTTCAAGCTTTACAAACTTCGGAGATATTCTACTAACAGAAACGTTGATGAATCGCAACCTAACCGAAGCCGAATCGGTCATTCAAACTTTCATTTCGTTTTATTGCGTTTCGTTTACAAAAACCGGCAAATTGTTTGACAAAAAATACAAAACCAAACATTTTGACTTATAAGGATAAAATATGGAGAAAATCTTTTTACGCAGGTGGAGCCGCGGGAATACCTAATTAAAATATAAAATAGTACAATACAAAGATTATAAAACTAAATCTGGTTTTCCCGGTGGCCACTCTTTACTTTTCCATTTGTATAAGAAGTATGACAAAAAATATACGAACTAGGAAATAGCAAAAAAAACAAAAAAAACTAAGCCATATTTTTATTAAATAAAATAAAAATACAACCTTATGTTATAAAAATGGCAATTCGTTACAGCTATGCATATTCAAACTATTACGTAATTGTGGGATAGACTTAAGTTGACATGGTTGGCAAAGCATTAGAGACCTGGAGTTGTAGTCATTGGTGCTGGGGTTGTAGAGGTGGTTGGCTCTGGCATATTCATCAGATACTTCGTCGTCCAATATGCTCCGAACGCCAATAATCCAGTGATGAGTATACTGTAATACAAAAAAAGACTAGTACTTATTTAAAATTAGGTATCTATGTTACAGGTTGGCGAACAAGCTTACGGCCCCCCTGATGGAAATTGGTTACTGCCGCCTATATTACTATGTTTATGTTACTTTCAAAACTCTTAGGCTGAAGCCAGACGAGCGTAATTTACGCGGCTCAAAATGAGTCGGCGTATTTTTTTACAAGCATTTACTTACTAAATCCTTCTAAAAAATTACGCTGACTCATTTTGCGTCCTGTAAATTACGCTCGTCTGACTCGGCGTAATTGTTTAGAAGGATTCACTTATTAAATCCTTCTAAAAAATGACGCCGACTCACTTTGAGCCACGTAAATTACGCTCCAGGCTTCAGCCTTAACCGGGCAAAGGTACTTTTGTCTACAAGAAACAGTCAAAAGTATTTTTGATTAAAGACATAGGTCAAAAGTAGTTTTGGCTAAAAATTTTTGGTTAATAGTGACTTTGGACAAAAAAATATTGGTTAATAGTGGTTTCGACCAAGACTGTTAGTCGAAACCACTTTAGACAGGGTGTATTTAAGAAAAAGTGTTTGCAAAGTCGTTTAGGGATGTATTTAAAAGCAATTTAAAATTAACGAAAAAAAAAAACAAAATGTATTTAAGGCACACTTGAAAAATATTCAATCAAATACCATTAATTTCTGAAAGCACCCTTTCAACGAATGTTGGAAAGTTATCAGCAAAGCGAACCGTTGATTGGTCACAGTTCTAACATAACCTAACATACCTGACAGTATCCGTTAGTCATATTACTAGAAATACTCGTAGTGCGAAATCAGAAAACAAACGGCTTAAAAAAGTAAGCCAACATAAACTATTTCTGAGCTTGTTTGGTAATTTTCATTAACTTCCTTAACTGTTTAAGAGTTTTGACCGATAGTCTAACTACTAACCGGACAAAAGTACTTTTGACTGCAGGCTTTAGTCAAAAGCAGTTTTGACTGCAGGCTTTAGTCAAAAGCAGTTTTGACTGGAGGCTTTAGTCAAAAGTAGTTTTAATCGAGATTTCAGTCAAAAGTATTTTAGACTAACGTCTGTAGTCAAAAGTACTTTTGACTGTTTTATGCATTTAAAATTTATTTTGATCGGATAAGAATTTTTAATGTAACACGCACACCCACAACACCAATTTGCCGATAAGGAAAGTAGGAAACTGCTTAGAGCGTTAAAATGAGAGCACTACAGCCCAGAAATGATTTGTTCCACGAATGTAATTTGCATGACGTACCTACGCATGATGTCATACAAAACAATTACAAACACTCATATACACATCATCTCAATACCTGTTTAGAAAGTAGACTTCAATAATTTCATTCATATGGCATTCATTGTCTAAGTTTCAGCGTTTAGCCTCTCACTTGTGAGAGGCTAAACGATGGAAGATCTGGTTAAGGTAGTGGAAAGCTGTTGGATGCAAGCGGCCCTGAACCGATCGTTATGAACATCTGAGAGGCATTTGTCGAGGATTCGACGTCTTCCGGCGAGTATGATGTTGATGATTTATTTAAATATTCATGAACAACAATTACAGTTCAAACCTATGCGTTGTACAGTTCAAATTGAATGAAAGAAAAAACAGAAAGAAAATTTACAAACACATAAAATCATAAAGTAGTAATTAAAAACATTAACATTATCAATAAATATATAATCTTTTATCCGTCCTCTCACAAAATCTGAAAAATTCACAACACAAATCTATCCATCTCATGGCAAACAAATCACACTCTTGTGCTAAATTCTGAAGAGCATTTAGCATCGCAAGAGCACGAACAAGAGAAGAAATGGCATGCGACACTGTGCATGCTGATAGCACGGCCAACTGACGATGACTCAGCTCAGATAGTTTGCAGATCCTCAAAACTGCCTAATAGCCAATTGGGCAAATTACTCAAGTTATGACAGGAATTGCCGATTGCCGAAAGAAAACCAAGCAATATTCCCTTACAGTCATTCATCCTAGCGATAATTCAGGACTCTAATTAAAAAGTGGACATGCATACGTACGCAATAAGCATAATTTTACAATTTAAATGATCTTAATACGAACAAAAAAAATATAATTAAAAAAAAGAATTTGGCGTCTTACGTTCCTCTAATTGTATGATGTTACGTGGATTCAGTTTTCATTGGTAGATATCGTTAAAGACTTTAAAAAGATAAACTAAGGGGGTATTTCACCAACATATCAATAAGTTTTCCGTAACTATTGACCAGATAAGGTAAATGTGACCTACAATATGACATTTACGTGTTTAATAATCTTGTCATTAACACCTTTATTCATTCACATTCATAATTTTACATTTTTAAATATACATGTATAAAAAAAAATACATTTCAAAATATAAAAATAGAGGTCCACTGGCATCGGGAGCAGCCAACCTACCGGTGATTAGGGCTCCAGAGACAGGAACCTCCTCACAATACGCGATGTGTCGAGGAGGACTGCTTTCTGTATCAGGCCCTTGATCCAGCCACCTAACGAGAGCCTCATGAGGTGTTGGTCGAGGCTCTTGGCCATTAGGCCATAGGCCGTTACGACTACTGGCACAATGGTTGCCGAATCCACATCCCACATGTTGACAACCTCGTGTGCTAAGTCAAGATATTTAATTTGTTTATCTTTCTCAGCTTTCACGAGGTTTCCATCATGCGGGATAGTAATATCATCATGCGGGATGGTAACATCATCATTATCATTATTGATATGGTGGTGAAATACAAATGTTAGCTATTGAAAAGTTTAGAGACCGAATTAGCTTAATGAACAGTTAATGATAGGTTGGTGAAATAGCCCCTTAAACTATGGAGATATCAATAAGCTGACACTTCTGTTCCGGAAACAATACAATAGTCCAACCTCTGTGATAACGATAAAACACAAAACACACTTGAAAAAAATGTATAAAAACACTTACAATCCAAACGGCATCTTTATTAATCTTCTCTATCTATGATTTGAATAAATAGACTCTGCACACATGTCAGTCCTTGACTATATTAAAAGAATAGTAACAATGAATACTTTATATATGGCCGTCACTGTTCAGGGTAAGACTACACTGCCAGCTAAAGCTATGTTTCAGCTACGTGAAGCTGTTTTATTTATGACTAATAATACTGACTAGAATAAACGATAATGATACTGAATTTTATTGATCTCTTGTTTAAAATGTGTATGTATTTGTTACTCATTTAAATGAAAATTTAAAATGTGAGTACACGCAGTCATTAATGTTTTACCTGCTGTTTAACCTGCCTGATGTTTGATGTTTGTCTGATGTTTGGTGGTATAAGTTGGTCATTTTCCCTAAAATGTTCTGCTGATGGTGGCATTTCGTACCGGGTCGTTAAGTAGCCTACAATATGGTTGAGCTAAAAAATGCTGGTGAAGCCATCATGCTCGTGAACGGGTACCGCCTATCGGGACAGGCCAGCTCTTACTTGCTATGGCAATAGTTTTAAATGGCAAACTCTTATTACTACTCTCGTACATATTTATAATTATCTTAATTAACCTTAGCGTTCTCACATTATGTACTAAATTCATAATAATTTTATTCGTTTACATTGTAGCAATAATTTTTAAAAGAGTGTCAATGGAGTTTCTTGCCGGCTCTTATCCATAGAGCGTTCTATTTGGAACCGTGTAGTTACTTAGTTTTTAACGTTTCTTATTTACGGCCGAAATTAATAACTGATCTCAATCCAAAATCACTGGATTGATCTAGGTTTTTGACAGAAATTCAATAGAACGAATGTCAAAAATCTACATCAATCCAGAGTTTTTTTTTTGTGATAAACGTTGCCCCACACTAAGATTTCTCTTGTATCGTGGGTGCGTTTACAGACACAAATCTCACAAACAAACGCCCAGACCCGAAACAACCATCTGTAGGCCATACAAATTTTTGTCCCGTGTGGGAATCGAACCCACGACCCGTAGCGCAGAAGCCAATCGCTTAGCCACTGCACCAAACGTGTCGTAAAATTTTGGATTGAGATCGATTATTAATTTCGGCCGTTAGTCTACTTAGTTTTTTTTTAGTTTTAGGGCGATCTAACCTATGATACCTGCCTAATCGTAAGCGCAATTGTAACTTTTAAAAATCACACTAAACACGTTCTTTTATCATGAATTGAGCTATTTCTGAAAAGGACCAGACTCATCAATGCGTTTAATAGCATTCAGTATATACCAAGGTTTACGTTTTCCTGAATAAGCAATGTCTTATGTTGTCTAAACACGAATTGTATAGTAAAGAATAGTGTGAGTAGTGCACTGTGAATTATAAATACGGCCATACGTTACATTCCTAGACTTGACCTGCCCAAATCTTGTGTTATTAATAACACCTGCAAGATTAGCATTGTGTGGAGCAGCTTGAGAAGAATGCACTACTATACCATACACCTACTATGTTATTAGCCTATATAAAACTATGTTAGTTAATATTATCCAATGTTTTTAATATCATAATTATTACTCTATACTTACACGTATTCGTGTATATTCGTGTCGAGTGTACAAGGTAATTAAAATAAGTAAAATATAAACCAATTTAATAAAAAAGTTAAAATCATAATAAGTAGTGACTTATATCAACAAATGTATACAGGGTGTAAACGAATTCGTGTAATTCCTTCAAGCCGCGTGTTCTACTGGTGACACTGATTGACCCTGCATAGGTTTTTTTCAGAATAAACAGAAAAAAAACTTTTCAAAAAATGAACCATGACATTCTGTATCTGAGTAATTTTAGCGCCCCAAGTTAACTGACTGCCTGGAGTGATATCGCGCTAGTCGTGCCCGTCAGCTGTGTCGCCGTGCTTTCATTCATTTATGCATGGCATTGGCACATAAAAAAATTAATGGGTAAAAAAAAAATTGATTTTTAAATAATCAAAATCCCATGCGCGGTTAATCTATACCATTAATAGATCATGTGGTTTGAAGGAATTACACGAATTCGTTTACACCCTGTATTTAAATATAATCACTTGTTTTAACAAAAAATCTATGAACGTAGTTAACAATTGGAAATAAACTTGATTTGACTTAAACATTATCTTAATTTTTAATACCAGTGTGAGATAAAAAGACAAAAATATTGTTTGCCTTTTTATCTATGGTTTGGTATACGGTAAACCACTTCCCAAGCACAATGATGAAAAAAATTATATAAAGAAAATAAATTTTATTCAGTCAAGGACACAATGACAGCATAAACAATATAAAAACATAAAAATAATAAAAAAAAATTAAAAACACCCAGCGCTGAAATCAGTTGGTACCCTTGCACGGGTGGAAGACCAACAAGTGCCAGTAAGACTAAGGGTTACCGCACCATTTAATAATCTTAAAGTGTAAATATTACGTGAAAAGCTTAATTTTGCGGTCTTTTTTTTCATGTTGAAAGAAAAAAGATAGATTTATTGGTACAAACAACACAATGCAACGGTACACAAATAAAAGGTTTTTTTTTTTTTTAAATGTATTTACCAAAGACCATCGCGGCCTCGTTATCATTATTAGTATCGGCTTATCGGCATGCTGTTACTGTTTTTACGGTAACTTGATTAAAATGAGACATGCCAATTAAGATTTCCTAGACATGTGACTAATGTCGATTTACCTATCGATAAAATTAGTAAAACTCGACCGAGAATTTTGTCAAATTATTGCAGTGTGATTAAGATTCTCAATACTTACATATATATGACAATTGGGATGCACATGTTAAACATTAGTCGTTTACGTGCTGATGCGATAATGTAAGCGGCAGGTAAGGGATGAGGGATATTAAATGTTCTTTCTGAACAACTCTTGTCTTCACACCGTCAAAGTGACATTAAATAGATAGATGTTTGACTTTGGTACAAGTGGCCAGGATTATTTACACGAATATACATTTTTCAAACTTTGACCTCATTTTACCGGGTTCCGAAGGAGCCCAGAAAGAAAAAAAATATTCAGGATTGTTTAGAATATTAAGTGTGACAAATACCAATAAGAGTCGTTTCTGTTGGATCTGGGTTTTTTTTGCCCATTCTCCTTTATCGAAATTATTTTATCGATACGCACGTCTCTAGCAACTGGTACCATCTGACGCAAGTTTGAAAACGCGAAGGGGTTGTTTTTATATATTTTATGTAAAATATTATTATGGTGTCAAAAACATATTTCTATAATGTTTCTATTTTTCTTCTTTTGAAACCACCTTCTGGGTAACGTATTAAGTTGATTGTATACTTATTGAATTAAATTGTCTTATACAAGAGCCATTACAATTTATTTTTATGTCATCAACTGACATATGCCAAATTAATCAAGTTGTAGTGAAAGCAATTAGAGGTAGTAGTACCATTATTTACTACCTAACGCTGATTTTCAGCTGCAACCCACCGTTGCCATATGCTCGAAACTAGGTGAAGAATAATTATAACAGGATGTAGAATATATATAAATAAGTATTTAGTGGATGGTTGAAATATACAAGGTGTAACATAAATAAGTGTACAACCTTTTACTAATGGACCAAGACGAACGCGAAAAAAAAATCAGCTGTTCCCAACATTAATGTTCGCATAACTCGTCAAAATGTAGGGAACAGCTGATTTTTTTTTCGCGATTTCAGATTTGGTCCCATAGTAAAAGTTGTTCATAATGATGAGTACAGTGACCCCTTAAGAGGTTGTACACTTTATTATGTTACACCTTGTATAAAATTTACAATTGTGACAAGTAAATAATATTAAAAATACACACACAGTGTATGCTAACAAAAAAGTAGGTATAGGTGTAGGTATGTCGCCGCGGGGGCATTCAGATTAGTAGGTACATAATCTTAATAACCCATAACCGCTAATGTACTGCCGTGGATCAGTGGCGGCATCCATTGTATCTAGGACACCGATTTTCAATCAGTTAATTATTATTCTCATTCATCAAAATATTGATAATGCTTGCTCTCTGTGGGATAATGATAAAACCATTAAGCATGTGTGTGTTTGATCATAACCAGCGCCATCTATTGATTAAGATGGTAAACTGAACTCGAGATGTATTCTGAAAGACTAATCATTTGATTAATTTAGATGTCTTAATTTAAACTGTAAACTAAAATTAAAGGTTTTTAATTAATAACAATTGCACGTTTTACATTGTAAGTAGGTCAAGATATCGTCGACATCCAGTGTCGTTTAAGAAAGATGACGCTGTTTGTCATTATTACAATTTTTAATGAATACCTCGATAGGTACACGTTTAATGAGAACTAATTTTGTGTCATAATAATCATTTCCAAATTATAACTATGGTTGTACTATAGTTGTGGAGAAGTCGGATTATTAATACATACCTACTTGCTATGGAAATTGTAAACCAGTCAAAATCAAAGCCATAGCGATTACAAGTGTGTTTCACAATTCGAATGCAGATTTAAACACTTAGGCCGCGAAATCAGCCTTTTATCGTAGATACAATCCTAAAATCTGGTGACCGACAGTAGCGGGATACCCAGTCAAGATTGATGACGATCCGCAATGTCAGCAGTGCGGTTACCGTCACATTGTTGTTACTACGGGTCGTGGCTACAGGCTAAACCTGGATCTCGGTCAGCTAATACGCATACGATACGATAAGTATCAGCATATCAGCCCGTATACTTCTATTGCTGAACATTGTCTTAACAATGGCCGCCATAATGTAGGTATGGTAAAAGGGGAAATTGCCATAATCACCGCCCTTTTGCAGACGGATTGGTGATCGCAGTTTGTTGTTGTAAGCAAACAGAAGGAAGGTGCTGCCCATCCTCTTACCGCAATCCCTCAGTCGCCTTTTACGGCACCCACGTGTGGAGAAAGGATTGCAATTATTTGGTTTTGATACATGGGTGTCGTAAGAGCTGACTAAGGAGTTATTTTATTTATTTTACTTTAATAACAACGGTTTTGGACCAATTACAGTAATTAAAGATAGAGATATGAAACGTAAAAACATAGTAAAATAGACATCTTTCATGAATCTCTCTCGCAATGCTTCAGACATACTAATAAAATCTTCTTCCAATCATCCGCAAACAGATCACAGTTCGTATTATAATCCAAGAGTTCGTTGTGAATCGCCAATACCTCGTACTCTCACCGCAGTGAGAGTACGAGGTATTGGCGATTTAGCTCGCGCTACAGTGCGACATGAAGGCACAGCAAAAAGCTTGTGCTTCCTGTAGAGCATAGCAGCAGCGTCCTCCTCTCCTATACTACTCTCTTCATGTCCTCACCTCCTCTCCCCCTCTCCTCACCTCCTCTCCCCCTCTCCTCACCTCCTCTCCCCTCTCCTCACCTCCTCTCCGCCTCTCGTCCTTTCCTCCTCTCCTTTTATCCTTGCCACTCTTCCTCTCCTGTCCTCTCTTTTGCTAATAACTACATAGATACTGCGATCACCAATCCATTTACTAAATAATGGAGGCTATTGCATTTCGTTATTGCACCCATATAACAGTTTAAATGTGGAAGAACAAGTTGCACACTAAAAATAATAGGTGTGTTTATGATTTTTTGGATTGAAAGCAATTTATAGCTGTTAAAAAGAGACTCATCATTACAAAATATACAACCCTTCTCAAAATGCATTTTATTAATTGTATATGTATTAAAACTACAACATAATCGGTACATTGTCTTATAATTTTAACTAGGTATAAAGCAAAAAAGATATTAAAAAATCCTAGCAGAAATTACTGTTCACTTCAGCTCTTACTCCGCTTGTCACTAGTTTTAGTTTCTTTTACATCTTTTCACCTTTCAGTGTTGCTGACTGGCTGCCTAACAATGCATCGGCAATACGAGCATCGAAAGTCTCTGTTTAGAAAGAGTTGCCGAAATAATTATGTTAAAACGTTTTAGAAGTAATGGCCCTAGGTTGGTTAGTAATTCGACAATGAATCTACTTCTGGCGAAATGTTCATTCAAGCTGCATCACAAACAGCAGTACGAGTTCGCATGTCTTGAAAGCGGCGGCGAAGATACAAACGATGCCGATTATGAAGTAGATCTTATCGCATTCTTCGATGAAGGGCGACGGCATAGAACTTTGCGGCAGGTCATCTTCTATATGCATTCGTAGCGAGATTATTTTTATCTCGGTCACTATCTGCAAGAAGTATTTGAGTTACCAACCTTTTTTTATCCGCATTAATTAAAATTATATTGTGTGGTTCCCGACAAAGATTAGGCTACCACGTTTGACCCACGGGTGCGCTAAAAGCTGACCAAGGACGAAATAAGCATGGTACAGCGTCTTCTTCTCCTCTCTTCCTCTCCTCTGCTAATAACTACATAGGGACTGCAATCACCAATCCGTCTACTAAATATGGAGACTATGGCAATTCCCTATGACCGCTCATTACACCCATACAGTTCAAGGGTAGAAGAACAGGTTGCACATAATAAAGGGCCTTTTTACTGTGACGCGGGCTCGTGCCCGCATGCGTGAGTCACCCGTACCCGTGGCGCCTGAATTTCACCTTTTCATACATGTATGTATTTATTGTGATGCGTGAAACACGCACGAAAAGATGAACTGCGAGCGCCACGCATGCGGGTGACGCACGCACGCGGGGGCTCGAACCCGCATGTCAGTAAAAGGCCCTAACGGATATTTATGTTTATTCTTTTTTGAAAGCAATTTATAGCTGTATAGCTGATATAAAGAGACTTATTACAAAATATACTACCCCTTTCAAAATGTATTTTATTGATTGTATATGTATTAAAACTACAACATAATCGGTACATTGTCTTACAATTTTAACTATAAAGCAAAAAAAGAAGCAAAAAATTCCTAGCAGAAATTACTGTGCACTGTTCCTACTTCGCTTGTCACTAGTTTTACTTTCTTTTACATCTTTTCACCGTATACATAAACGAAGCAGGTAACCAGCGCCGACATACCAGCGCTTATCGGTACTGTTCCGTGCAGGTAACCACTACATAAAGCAAGCGGGTAGAAGCAAGGGCTGGCATTTTTATACAAAAATACGCCTTGTTCCAAATACAAATTCGCACAAATACAGCAACAAATGACGGCTTACCAGCGCTGATCGGAACAGGTCGGTCTTGTCGGCGAAGTTCAGAGTAACTGCGTGGACCAGCACCGACAAACGCTGGCAGATCGGCGCCGGCAACCCGCTTTCTACGTGTATACGCACTTAGGGTAGCTGACTGGCTGCCTAACAATGCATCGGCAATACGAGCATCGAAAGTCTCTGTTTAGAAAGATTTGGCGAAATAATGTGATAAAACGTTAGAAGTAATGCGTGGGTTAAGAACTAGAGAAGCGTAAGGGCAAAAATACAAAAATTTTTTTTTTTCACCATTCGCTTTTTTAATCCCCATATTTTTATGTGCCGAAAAACTGGAACGATGTAGTGTGTAGATTGCTTAGTACAACAATAACGTACAAAAAAAAAAAGATATTTGTTTATTGCCAAAATGAAGTGTTTCTACTTACAATAATCTTGACATTATTTTGTCAAAAAAACTACGAGCACAACGATCGTAACTCGATTTACAGAGCGAATAGGACACCGAATATGCCTTTACTGTAATCGCTCAAATAACGTATCTTGTCATACGTTATTAACGCAGAATGTTTGATTATGTAGTCTTAGTTTGTTTCGTGCCAAATAAACGTAAAGTACCGTTACTGCTTATGGGTGGGTCCTTGTTTCGTGAGCTTCTGTCATTTTTCTCCCTGCCAAAAAAACGTAAGGGTGGGATACGCTACTATGGCACTAAATAATTAAAGTAATGCAGTCAGTTTTTATGTCAATAATAGCGCAAAAGCTATATACGTTCTTTTAGCACGTAATAAATCTCTGTTGGTCTAATTCACTTTCGCGTCTAATACTACTGTACGTTAATTTGATCTTCTTAGATACCTATATCTAAGAAGGTAGGTACTTAGTTAATAATGAAACAGAAATTAAATAATAATAATCTTTACTTTAGAAATGTATCATGAGGTCTACTTAAAAGCTTACAAAACGCAGGGCAGCTTGTGGCGAGCGGTTGGTGAGTGGCGACACTGCGTACCTTATTGCCTCAGAGAGTCGGTCAGGGCCTCGTCTCCAGTTTGCCTTTATTGGCTGGCTGGAGTGGAACCCCAAGAGTGCCCGCAGGACTCTCAACTCTGGCTTGCCTTTATCGGCCGTCCAGAGAGGGGCCGCCAGAGCTATATGCTCGGGGATGGAAGTGTCTAATGGCGTAATAGCGGGGAAACCCACTCCGGGTCTTTTAGACCCGCGACGGCGAAACCGGGGCCGCACCTCTCTACACCCCTAGCCGCTCACACGTTTGTTGCCCCCTTCGCCTATGTACTGGCGGCTTTTCAGGGGGCCCAGCTAGTGAGCTGGCGAGTCACCGTCTGCCAATATGTTTCAAATTTAAGCTTGAAAGGCAGACGCCGTTTTCTTCCGGCAATAGAGGTTAAATAGTCCAATACCACCCCCTCCCATAGGCCCGTTTTATTTTCACCATATTTCACAATAGTTTTGCACCCGCCTGGGACGGTCCATGACTGTACTCCAATAGTGCAGCCGTGGATAGTCCCCGGTTGGTGCCCCACCCTACTTTAGATTAAAGTTCTCAAAGGGGCCTCTGCGCGTTGGACCTGTGTCCCCGTGTATGCCTTCCAAAGGACCGGACATCTTCCGCACGGAAGATGAGCCGTGACTAGAGCGACATCTTAATTTCACAAATAAAAGTTTACAACAACATGTAACAAAAACATAAACGTTTATTTGTGAAATAAAGATTATTATTATTTAATTTCTATTTCATTTCAAGTACCCATACTAGACTTACCTACACACATGGTACAGTGGTCCAATAGCTATATCAGCAGATAAGTATAACGATTTGCAAGAGCTCTGTCGATCTGGAGTTATTCCTTCAACATATCATGATTTTTACAGCCATTTGCAGGTCGACCACGAACAATTATTTTTGATTACCTATTTGTATCTCTCTTTAAATCACGGTTCATCTTCCATGCGGAAGATGTCCGGTATTTTGGAAGGCATACAAGGGGACACAGGTCCAACGCGCAGAGGCCCCTTTGAGAACTTTAATCTAAAATGGGGTGGGGCACCAACCGGGGACTATCCACGGCTGCACTATTGGAGTACAGTCATGGACCTTCCCAAGTGGGTGCAAGACTATTGTAAAATATGGTGAAAAATATCTGGTCTATGGGAAGGGGTGTTAGGTGGACTAGATAACTTCTATTGCCGGAAGAAAACGGCGTCTGCCTTTCAAGTTTGAAATTGAATTGTGTTGGCAGACGGTGACTCGCCAGCTCACTAGCTGGGCCCTCTGGAAAGCCGCCAGTACATAGGCGAAGGGGGCAACAAACGTGTGAGCGGCTAGGGGTGTAGAGAGGTGTGGCCCCCGTTTCGCCATCGCGGGTCTAAAAGACCCGGAGTGGGTTTCCCCGCTATTACGCCTTTAAACTCTTCCACGCCCGAGCATATAGCTCTGGCAGCCCCCCTCTGGCCGTCCGATAAAGGCAAGACAGAGTTGAGAATCCTGCGGGCACTCTTGGGGTCCCACTCCAGCCAGCCTATAAAGGCAAACTGGAGGCGAGGCCCTGACCGACTCTCTGAGGCAATAAGGTACGCAGTGTCGCCACTCACCAACAGCTCGCCACAAGCTGCCCTGCCCTGATTACCTACATTTTTAAAGAAGCCACGAGGAATTATAAATTTTAGAAGATTTTTGTTATTATTTTTAAAGCCATTTTAACGGAAGTTCCGTTGCATTCCACACATTATTGAATTTATGTAACAGCCAAAATGACGTATGTCAACCAGTTTTTGAAAAATAAATTTTATTAAAATCAAACCGTTTTTTGATTGACCAAAAAGTAACACTATTTTGTAGCCGATAAATAAAGCTTTATTATTAGTTAAAATCAGATATCTAACTACTATAGATTTTGCCATAAAAGAGCTATAAGATAACGGTAGGTAAATTTGAGTTGTTTTTCGGCTCTCCTGAGAAGTTGTCATTTTGCCCTTACGCTTCTCTAGTTCTTAACCCACGAATGGCACTAGGTTGGTTGGTTGGTAATTCGATAAAAAAATATTCGTCTGGCAAAAATGTTCATTCAAGCTATCAAATACAGCAGTACGAGTTCGCATGTCTTGCAAGCGGCAGCCAACATACAAATGATGCCGATCGTATTGTAGATGTTATCATATTTTTCGAGCATGGGCGACAAAATTTTACTACGCTGCAGGTTTCGTTCTATCTGCATTCGCTGCGAGTTTATTTTTATCTCATTCACTATCTGCAAGAAGTATTGGAAATTACCAACCTTTTTTTATCCACACTAATTAAAAGTACTTATTCATCATAAAAATTATTACCATATATCGGCCCGATAACGTTAGCTGGTGAACATGGTGAACTTAACATTGAATTACCGCGCTATTGATCGCAGGATGGAGTGCCGATTCTCTTGTTCACCAACTAAAGTAAATTAGAAAAATGCTATCTTTTGCTAAAAGACAGCGCGAGAAAACGATAATGTTTAAAATAAGAACTAAATTTGTAATGTCAAACTACTTAGTTTACGCCTAAGCCGGGTCGACAGCGCTAATTCTCTAACAAAACATGTTATCAAAACAAGTTAGCAAAACAGCCAATCCGCTGCGCCTTTATCAAAATAAGTTAGCAAAGCAGCCAGTCCGCTGCGCAACACTGATGGCGTCTTCCTCTAGTGAGCGCGAACACAAAATGCGTCACTTTCTCTCCCCACAGGCGAACGCGGGGGATGTTATCCATTCGTCTCGGCAAACATGATATTGTGTTTTTGCTAACAAAACTGTTAAGCCGGGTCCGCAGCGCCAATTTTCTAACATGTTATAGTGTTTTTGCGAACAAAACTGTTAGGCCACGCCCCTATTCGGTTAGCAAACTATGTTAAGCCGGGTCCGCAGCGCCAATTTTGCTAACAAAACTGTTAGGCCACGTCCTTATTCGGTTAGCAAACAATGTTATCCTGTTTGCAAACACGAAAACATGGCGCAAGGCTTTAAACTTCACCGTGTTTTTATTCGAAACGTGCTGAGGTGTCGCCTCAAAAAAGGAAATTTTAGTTCAACTAAATGCGACAGCTCTTATCTTACGTCCGTCTCTTTCTAATTTTATCAGAGTGCAAAATATGGTAAAAGCCTAAATTAAGTTTAGTTTGTGTACAACAGAATCGACACCATTACTAGTAGAAGGGAGGACGCTGATGCTTATTATCTTCGCTCAGTCGTCTTTTATATATGACACTGTGGAGAAACCAGGTGTGGTGTTCCTCCAACCAAAGGGAGGATCCTCCAACCAGGCGGAGTCTTGTGCCTGGCGGGCTACTGCCCACCAGTTGATGTTGGGAGGTTGTATATATACTATCTGCGTGTTAAATCTTGATTGCGCGATGTAGGATAGTTCGCTAGTTCGCATGTGGCGAGATAGATGCCGCCACATCACTCCCCCCCTGAGACCGGAGGTCGATCGTCTTGATGAGTCAGCGGTCGTTGAGTCTTGAGAACTTGCCAGGGCCAGTGAGGGGTTCCTTTAAGTCGAAACCGGATACCGCGTCATTCCAGTGAGTCGGAACTGTGAGAGCGATGAGTGGTGGCTGTGGACTGCGTCGACCAGGAGAGAAGTGCCTCTGCTAGTTGACCGGTCGAAGTGCAGTATATATGCGCCGAGGATGCTGGCTGGCTGTGTGACTCGCTGCTTGCTGCTCGATTGAATGCTGAGCTGCTGAGGGAGTGATGATGTGGCTGCCGAGGCTGCGAAGGTTGTGTGTGACGTCACCAGTGTGGAAACACTGTCTGTGACGATCACGTCGGGGTCACCAATGTGGAGAAACCAGGTGTGGTGTTCCTCCAACCAAAGGGAGGATCCTCCAACCAGGCGGAGTCTTGTGCCTGGCGGGCTACTGCCCATTGCGCGATGTAGGATAGTTCGCTAGTTCGCATGTGGCGAGATAGATGCCGCCACAACACCAACGATGGAGGCAATGGCCTACAGTAAATCTTTCCCGAGAGTACCTACATAGTTCAACCACCAGAACCCACGATTGAATGAAGAGGCTCCAAGACCTCTTCTTTTAAAAATATGTTTATTGAAGACTAAAGCGTGTCACAGAAGGTCCAGACAATATTAAATCTATACTAATATTATAAAGAGGTAGAATTTGTTTGTTTGTTTGTTTGTTTGTTTGTATGTAGGAGGTAATCTCCGAAACTACTCATCCGATTTCAAAAATTCTTTCACCAATAGGAAGCTACGTTATCCTTGAGTGCTATAGGCTATATTTTAGGATAAAAAATGTAAATTTACGCGAGCGAAGCCGCAGGCAAAAGCTAGTAATATATATTATCTTAGAGCATATTTCACAAAATGCTCACCATTCATGTTGAAAACGAAACAGAACTTCGGTTTCTGCCTCAGTTTTGCCCGAAACCGAATCATCCCTATAAATAATTTTAGCAATTTCCTTGTTGATTTTTTGAGCCTTCGTTTCTGTTAATTTTAGTTAGCTGCAGGATACTCATGACTTCTTAGGAGCTATGTATAGACACAGGTCCAAGTCTGGCCCCTAGTTAGGGTCCTAGCGATGATTTTGATACCTATCTATCACTGTGTTTTAATAACTATATGGGCCACACGTCCGTGATCGTTTACTTAGTTGTTTTTATCTTTCAATGAAAAGACCCAAGTTACATTGATTATGGTTGAAATTGACGTAAAATACGTATTCCACGCCAATGACGGCTTAAAGGTCACAGCTCATTAGAGCCACCCGGCACCCGACCCGCATCGCCTCGTCGCTCGGCGTCCACTCGTTGTCAGCAGGTGGTTCACGGGTGGACGCCGCGTTATCAACAGTAAACGTCGCGTGGTCAACCAGAGGAGTCGTCGGAGGAGTCCACTCGATGGCAGCGCGCGGTTCACTCGGGACTTGTGCGTTGGCAATGCGCAGCAACGCAAGGCAAGCATGCAAGCAGCGAGCTGCCACAGAGTGGTCAACTCGTCGTCGGCGCGTAGACGGCATACGCCCGAGGCGATCTGGTGACGCTACGGAGTCGATGTAGTGAGCGAACATCCATACAAGTTCATTATAAAGAATACTAACGATGAGGCGATGCGGGTCGGATGCCGGGTGGCTCTAATGAGACTCTAAGCACAGAACTCTAAGGCCCGTATTAAAAGACAACTCTCATTTAAGAAATCTTCCAACAGCAGCTACCATGAATTAGAATTCCCACTTAAAAAGAGGGATCTCTCAACGGCAGCTATTTATTAGCCTTAGATTGCTATGGGTCCACAAAATTCATTACTCACCAGAACAAGGCCAGTGGCACTTAAAAGTGCTATACCAGTAATCAAAAAATATGACTGTACAAAAGAATCAATAGTTTCCTCTACTATTTTGGATATCATCAGTCCTATAGGTATTATTATTTGGCTCCATATCGTGCCCCCCACCAGGGTCTGTTCATCTCTGTATTTAGGTCTTGTGTCCACTCCTGCTCCTGCCCATAATCCTGCTGCTGCGATCACTAACCCTATACTGATTAGTTGCAAAACTATCTCAACGTATCTTGAGACCATTTGTATCTGTAATTTAGGATTGAAATATCGCCTATCTTACATATTTATTATCTTGGAAATATGCAAATCTGAGATGCAAATAATTTATAACAAATTGTAAAAGTAAATTCTGACATTTGTCATGCTTTTATTATGACATTTGTCATATGCTGCGATGTTGCCATACGATTAGTTGACAAAACAGTGATGATGATGATAGGTGATAGGTCTTAGATAGGTATATGCTCTAAGGTGATAGGTACATAACATAATTATTCTTTGAATAAAATTGTTTTGTAGCAATATTACCATGGCTTAAGGCTGAGCATCCACCAGAGCTGTGCTAAGCTGCGTAGCGAGGAATGTGTTTTGTAAGCACCAATAGAATCACTTCATATCTAGCTTCGCTCTGCGCAGCTCTGGTGGATATGGGCTTAGCGGAGCGAGGTTTTTTTCATACAAAACAAGCGAAAAATGCGAGCGAGGGATGTGTTGCGAGGAATGTGTTGCTAGGAATGTGTTACGAGGGATGTGTTGCGAGGAATGTGTGCGAGGATTTGAAAATATGCGTCTACCAATCAGTCAATAGATGGTGTTTGGAAGAGGTGGATGATCATTTGTACACATTAACACATTACACATTCCTCGCACAGCTCTGGTATCCACCAGCCTAAGAGGCCTATTACAAAATCGAAGTGCTCAGTTTTAACCGATACACGATCGACACAAAGTTGATTATTATATTTATTGATTAAGATATTTTCGAATTCATGTGCGGATCAGAATTTCATTATCACTTGCGTTAACGGTGAAGGAAAAACATCGAGAGAAAAACTACACACGTCAGAGGGCTCCAAAAAGTTTACGATGGTGTGTCAAGTCTGCTAACCCACACCCTTAGAGCTAGCGTGGTGAACACAGGCCTAAATGCTTCTCATTCTGAGAAGAGGCATGAGCCCTTTAGTGGGACATTAATAGCCTTATTATGTATTTGTTGCTAAGCTAAGTTTAAATGTGAGAACCGTTTTTCATTTATTGTCTTGGCTGGAGACCCTTGAGGTCTCGCCAATGTCGCCCGGTTACGCAGCAACTGTGTCCGCAAGGACCAACTAAAGCAGTCCAAAAAGCAGCAGTAGTTAAGTAGTAGTATAAAAAACAGTGGTTTTATATATTATGTACTAGCTTTCGCCCGCAGCTTCGCTTGCGTGAAATTTTGAACCCGTTAAGTGACGATTTTCCATACAAACTTTCATCCCCTATTTAACTCCCTTAGGGGTTGAATTTCGAAAAATCCCTTCTTAGTGGATGCTTACGTTACAAAAGGAACCTACTGTCAAAATTTCAAGTTTCTAACCCCAGCGGTTTAGGCTGTGCGTTGATAGATCAGTCAGTCAGCTTCTCCTTTTATGGACTTATATAGATTAGTTTATAATTATATTGTGTTTATTATTTTTGTATTCGTTTTCTATGGGCCAAGTTGCCTGAAATAAAGGATATATAATTATTATATTAAAAATCAAAAAAACCGGCCAGGTGCGAGTCGTAATCGCGCGCGAAGGGTTCCGTACCATTATCTATAAAAACGGCAAAATAATCACGTTTGTTGTATGGGAGCCCACTTAAATATTTATTTTATTCTGTTTATTAGTATTTGTTGTTATAGCGGCAACAAAAATACATCATCTGTGAAAATTTCAACTATCTAACTATCACGGTTCATGAGATACAGCCTGGTGACAGACGGACAGCGGAGTCTTAGTAATAGGGTCCCGTTTTACACTTTGAGTACGGAACCCTAAAAAAGAAAACACATTATTGTCCCTTACTGTTTCTACAACTGACGATGTATGTAATGTATTCAATAAAAACATTTATGTGAAGCTCAATTATAATGTTTATGTATGTAAATGTTTGAATAGCCTAACTATACCTAACGATCCGTAACATTGTGAAAACATCTCTCAGAGTGGACCGGGGTAGTGTGGAAAGGACTAGTTTTTTTTTACTTGCTCTTCATTTATAACCTGTATCTTTCAGTACTTCGGCTCCAATTGACTAGGTACTTAAAGATATATTTTCTATATAAATGCTGTCAAAACGTCAAACTTATTCCTCAGATAAAATTTATCTGACGATTGAAAAATCGGCCCTGAGATTGATTTTTAACTGCCAATAAAGTTATAAGTGTGTATTAATTAAATATTTAGTCATAAATTAACGGACCTGGCCTACATTTTAAATAAGATTTCTAAACGCTTATTCACAATTTTCTAATAACAAATCTTATCAACTGCTATTAGAAAAACATTGGCAGAGATATCGAGTAACAAACATACAAAAAAAACAACAACATTCAGACGAAATTGAGAACCTCCTTCTTTTTGAAGTCGGTTAATATAAATACTCCCATTTCACCCAAAAGCCAATTTGCTAATAATGACTTTGTAAGCGTATCTAGTACCTTGTGTTATGACACGTACCTTTGTCAGGAACTAATTTAAATATTATACTCACGCACAAATCCGTCCTAATGACCCTTCATATTGTGACAATACGCAACCATTTTCAAAGTTTATCTCTACTAACGAAAATAATATTTATTCACTATGTATAAATATCTATTAATATTTGTACTAACTGATCAACTGGTTCAAGTAAGTTTGTTTAAAATTTATATAAACTGCCTCTAAACTAGGTTTACCTGTGCTACGCTTTAATAGCGACATTAAATCGCCCCCGCACGGGAATTAGCTTGTTTTTTTTTTCATTCGTCTTTTTATTTGATCGTATCTAAATAACCTAATAAGGATTCAGTAAAAAAAAACATTTTTTTTACCATAATGTATGTATCAATAGTTGATTTTCAAAATACCCATTTAGGGTTAATCTATGCGACCAGTGGATCACGTGGTTTGAAGGAATTACACGAATTCGTTCTTCTTCTTCTATCGTGTCGACACGAGCTATACCAGAATAGCTCATGCCGTGGTGGAAAGATTAGCCAGTCAGCAAGGTTGGTAGCGGGGCTGACTGCCCAGGGTGCGCCGGACATACTTATGTATCGTCACTCGTGGAGGCTCTTTTCATGCACGAATTCGTTTACACCCGGTTATTTAATTTTATACAAAAATCCTTTATTTTCGTTTTTACATAATACTAGAGGTCGCTTGCAGCTTCGCCCACGTGGATGTCGTTTATCGCGTATTCCGCGTTTTTCGGTGTAAAAGTAGCCTATATCGTTCCCCGGGTTCCAGACTATCTTTGTACCAAGTTTCATCGAAAGCGAATCAGTAGTTTAGCCGTGATGAAGTAACTGATAGGCAGAGTTACTTTCGCATTTGTTATAATTATATTAGTAAGGATCTGTGTGGAGGATCTAAGGAGGAGCTCGTGGCTAAATAATTACAGCCGCATAGACCGATCTTCCGGGTTAAGCCACGCTTGCCGAGGTTGGTCTGTGGATGGGTGACCATTTACCATAGCGAGTTTCCTCCGTGCCTCGGAAAGCACGTAAAGCCGTTGGTCCCGGCTGTCATTTGTAGATCTTTGACAGTCATTACTGTTGGTCAGAAGCCAGAAAGTCTGACAACCAGTCTTACCAAGAGTATCGTATTACCCAGTTACTGGGTTGTGGAGGTCTGATAGGCAGTCGCTCCATGTAAAATACTGATATTCAGCTGCATCCGGTTCGACTGGAAGCCGACCCCAACATAGTTGGGAAAAGGCTAGGCAGATGATGATGAGTAAGGATCTATGTCTACAATTTTATGTTTTGTGAGATAGTCATCAAATTAAAGATAATTTTAAAACCACAACGTACGGAGGTCATAATATTTTAAATTAATTAATATCACAATTCTGACACCAAAAGACCGAAACCGAAGATAGGCGAGCATAGCCGAATATCTCACTCTTGTCCCCAACGTACCAACTTAAGGTGAACGCACACTTATCCGAGCCGAACGCATCGAAAAACGAATTTTAGAATTCTGTGTCTGTGTGTGAATCTTATGGAACCTCGCACACTTGCCCGCGTCGAATCGTACGAATCCTAGACGAATGCGGATGAGGTCATCAGATTCGGCGCGGCTTATGCGGTCGAATCGACCGATGCGCTCGCTCATTCATCTTTCATTAATAAAGCACTGACAATAGAGTAATAACAGTGCGACAGGCGTAAAGGAAATAGAAGCGATTTCTTCGGCGCGGTCGATTCTTTCGGTGCGGATATGTGTGCGAGGCCTTCTTGACTTCGATTCGTTCGATGCGTTCGGCTCGGATAAGTGTGCGTTCACCTTCAAAGGCCGACTACTGTACAGTACAAATACATAATTTATGCACCTCGGCAATCTCCGTGTACCTTCGGAAATACGAACGCGCAAAGATGGTATCCAATAAAGAGCTAATACAACATTACTGTCACTTTTAACTTTATCTGATGGGTCATTAAGGCGCTGCACTGAGAAAAGTAGCGTTTTTTTGCCGCTTTGTAGTAATTGATATAATCTCAAACAAAAAAAACAAAATGTCTTTGATAAAATAGGTAGGTATCCTAAACAAAAAGTATTTGGCCATACCGGACATATCCAACCTTTAATTGATCACCTTAATTTTCAGGCACAATATACAGTGCGAATAGTAAAGTTCGAAGCATGCAAAGGACCCAAGCGTAAGAACTGCACTATAGTGTCACTTAACTCGCCAAATGAATACACCGTGCATTTCGATATCACTGTGAAGCAAAACGTCACCCTCACTTATGTAAGTACAACTTTATCTTTTAAAAAACCAACCAATTGCGTGGAAGGTACGCACAGTGTAAGGTTCCGTAGCATGTACTTAGTAGCAATGTTTCACAATGATTTGAAATACAAAGTTATTTTTGCGGTCAATAAACTCAAAATTCTTAGCAAAATATACCTCACACGGGATGTGCGTTTTTTTTTCGTTTCGTTTATTGATTTCCACCTTTATAATATTAATTAATTTATAATATTTTTTTTACTACACTCCTTTTTGGCGATTTTTAGAAGACCTGCATTTTATAGAAACTGGTAAAAAGTTGTAGATTTTACGAGGGTGTGACAGACGGACGGACAGACAGACAGTCAGTCGAACATGACGATAAGGGTTCTTAGTTTGACTACGGATCCTTAAAAAGATTTGATGGTAAGGAAAGTCAATTTGCTGTTGCTCCTGCGGAAGATGACAGAATAAAATCTATCATTCTTTCGGTGTGGTATCGTTTTGGTAAAGATATACCGATAAGAGATACCGAAAACAATGACCGAGCGCCTACATATTACCTGCCTACATTTCGTGAAATATCAGGTAGGGCTTATTGAAATGTAGGCACTGGGTAAATATTAGTAAAAGTCTGAACCGAACAAACCGATACCGTACGAAAATAAAGGTATCAGGGGTCCAATTCTCCTAAAATAAATTGTTTCAAACGCAATCGAACCACAACCGTCAGTCAGTTTTTGTTTTCGAAAACGTTCAAAATGATTGATTTTGTGTTTTGTGTCAAACAATTCGACAGCTTTTAAAATTGAGGACTGGGGCCTAATTCTCCTAAAATAAATCTTGATAAATCACAACCGAACCAAGGCCGAACCGTTCATTCAGACAGTTCTCAATTTCAAAAGCTATCAAATTGTTTGACACAAAAAACAAAATCAATCATTTTGAAAGTTTTCGAAAACAAAAACTGACTGACGGTTGTGGTTCGATTGCGTTTGGCAACAATTTATTTTAGGAGAAAGGGGCCCCTGTCTGAATGAACGATTCGGCCTTGGTTCGGTTGTGATTTATCAAGATTTATTTTAGGAGAATTAGGCCCCAGATAGCGCTGTACGGCAGGTAGTAATACCTACACCTACTTATATGGCTCTCATTTAAGAGCTCTTTGATATTTCTGTAAATTAATGCTGATTTGTTAAAAAATAATATATTGTTAAATGTATGAAATTCAGATGATGTTTACATTTTGATAGCTCAACTTGGGATTCAGGTCCCAAGTAGTCATTTTGAGAGTTGTTTTTTAAAATGAGTAAAAGTTTTTCTGCATTAAGCACATTACTTGTGTAAAGGTATGTACAAGTTATGAATAAAATTAAAAATAAACTAATAAGTTGTATGTATTCACTTTCAGGGTAAACTAACAGGAAAGACACTAAAAGATAAAAGGGAATTACCATTTCAAATGAAGAAACCATGCGACAATTTCATGATTAGAAAATCCATGGAAACGTTCCTCAAAATCACTAATGACTGCGCCATTGTAAAGGTAATTAATATGCTTTTGTATTAAAAAGCAAAAAAGTAAAAAACGATAAAAAAAAACTGAAATGTGTAAAATAATTACCATAATTATTATAAAATTAATAGTTTGGGAAGTCAGTGCTAATCCACGCTGAACCAAATTGAAGGCACTAACTTCTGAAACTGTTAATTAGGGTTCCGTACCCAAAGGGTAAAACGGGACCCTATTACTAAGACTCCGCTGTCCGTCCGTCCATCTTTCACCAGGCTGTATCTCATGAACCGTGATAGTTAGACAGTTGAAATTTTCACAGATGATGTATTTCCGTTGGCGCTATAACAACAAATACTAAAAAACAGAATAAAATAAATATTTAAGGGGGCTCCCATACAACAAACGTGATTTTTTTGCCGGTTTATAGATAATGGTACGGAACCCTTCGTGCGCGAGTCCGGCTCGCACTTGGCCGGTTTTCTTTTTTTTCTTTTTTTATAACACCACTGCCTAAACAATGAGGGTTATTTTTTCAGGGTTCATGTATGTATGTGTGTGAGTTTCTTTATTCGAACATAACTTCTAAACGCCTAGACCGATTTAGATGTCTTTGGTATCGTTGGAATTATTGCATGACTCCGACCACTAAAGACCATCAGGGTCTTCATTGGCCTTTCTTTAAAGTCTCAAATACTGTAATTATAGACACAATAGATAAACAATGGCACTGACGAACCGGTTCGTCGGTTGGCCGCTAGCGGTTAAATAACATCTCAAAACCTAATACTTTTTATTTGGTATGTGAATAAAAAAAAAAATAGATTGATCAAATAATAAATTAAAATTAAATATCAAGACTTGGCACGCGAGGTTGTCGCCATGTGGGATGTTGATTCAGCAGTCATTGTGCCGATAGTAATTACAGCCAATGGCTTATTAGGGAAGAGCCTCGACCAACATTTTAAGAGGCTCTCGTTGGGCGGCTGAATCAAGGGCCTGATACAGAAACCGGTACTTCTCGACATAACACGGCGCGTATTGTTAGGAAGTTCCTCTCTCTGAGGCCCTGACCACCGGTAGCTTGGACCTTGTTCCCGATGCCGGTGGGTTACTATTTTTTAATGTTTTTATTTATATTTGACTATCAAAAAATGTACTTAATATGTTTGTAAATGAATAGAAAAAGTTATTGTTATAAGGTTATATTTCATTTCAGAATCGCTACGTATTCTCGATAAACCTGAAAGACTACACTAATATTAACCCATATATTGCTGAATACGTACAGGGTGAATGGATTTACCAATCTTTGTTTTACGCTAAGGATTGCAACGTACTGTGCAGCTACCTTCATGTAAAGGTCGAGCGTGAAACCCCACATTAAGAACGAATTTGTAAAATGCGCAGAGCCTGGACATTAAAATGTATAGGTAAGTATACTTTGGATTCAATAAGTGTTGTTTTCTAATAATGTGTTCTACATTTTAAGTTGAATATGTTTGCTAACTAATGATATGTATTGTTTTTATTGATTAAAAGCTTGGAGTTGTGAACCATGTCTGGCGTCTGTGAACCGTAATACGTATTATTTCTATGTTGTGAACGAAATTCAAAAACCTGTTTATGATAGTTTAACGCGACGTCTTACGTAGGCGGCTTAAAGCGACGCGAATTGCGAAGCGATGCGATGCGGTGACACGCGATGCGGTGCGAAGCGGCGGCTTTGTCCTACGAGCTCGCGTACCGCTCGCCGCGCGCCGCCGTCATTCAGTAGCACCGCATCCAGTTCGCGTGAAAATATCAAGCCAACTGACAGCGTTCGCTTCGCGCCGCGCCGCGCCGCATCGCACTCCACGTGCGTTTGGTCACGTAGGCCACTTCAATAGGTATCGACTGTTAGTTGTTTTCGTGTCGCGCCGCGCCGCTTCGCGTCGCTTGTAGATCGCTCACGTAGGATGACGCATAAGAGTTGGCAACACTGTTTTATATTCAACCATAATTCCTGCCGCTATAACTTCTATTGTAAAACTTCGATTATTCGCTAATATTCACAGTAACGTAAACCCACCAAATACCGACCTCCTAAGGACCATCATTTTTGTTTTATTCAGACATAGCGACTGATAAGGGAAACTCTGGTGCTGTAGGTCTCATATTAAAGTAAAATTCATATATTTATTAAATCTAGGCAGGAATATAAAATTCACATTTAATTCGTTTTGATATGAAGTAAAAAGTGACAAGTAGTTTCAAATCTGCTGCTCGCCTTAATTCCGTCCGGGAAATAACTGTCAGCCGTAATCCGACCACTGATATACCTAATACCGTCCACCAAATTTGCCCTTTGCAAACTTGCTGAAACCAGGGTCTCACCTCTCGATACCCTTAACAGCTCACAGTGGTGTTGCCCCCTTTTGCCTGTTCTGGCGGTTTTCCAGGGGGCCCAGCTAGCGAGTTAGTGGGCCACCGTCTGCCAAACCAATTTTCTACCAGAAAAAGAAGTTGGACTTGTCCATTAAACACCCGTATCAATAGACCAATAATTTAAGGTTCTATATTTTGCAATACTCATTCTTGTGCCCTCTTGTCTTACATCACCCGGGGACAGTCCTTGACTGCACTCTCGTAGAGCACCAGTAGGCAGTCCCCGGTTGATGCCTCATTCCATTTATTATGTATGCGCGGTAGAAGTTCACTTCGACTTTCTACCAGAGCGCTTATTGTTAGTGGCACTCCCATTTTTCGTACTCTTTTTTGCAGAGCTTTGGACACCTTGTAGGTCCTATGTAAACAACTAACTTCAGGGTGTCATTTAGAAAAGAGGTTTTTTTTTATCTAGTACAAAAACTTTGCATTAATTAAAATCAATGCCCCACAAAACCATTTCCACGGTTTGTCTGTAGGAACGGAATATAAATAAATAAATAAGAATCAACGTTTAAACCTTTTTCGTGACGGTGTGCACGCGCTGCTCCCTTAGAGCTCATACCGCTGGTCCCAATTTTACTCGCAATCTCAACCTCGCCAAAAGATGTTAGTTAAACTACTGAAGTTATATTAAATAATTTACCTTTTTTTTTGATTACTTTAATCTAGTTGTAACAAATGCGTTTATTGTAACAAAACTCTTATTTGCATGGGTTATTCGGGTGCCCATGCCAAAAAATTGGTCGAATTCGGAATACAAGATGACGGTTATACAAAATTACTGATTATTCGTCATGGGTGTAAATTAAATGGTTTTCGGGCCTGCTGATGCCGAAAATGTACTTGACGACACGTTTGGTGCAGTGGCTAAGCGATTGGCTTCTGCGCTACGGGTCGTGGGTTCGATTCCCACACGGAACAAAAATTTGTATGGCCTACAGATGGTTGTTTCGGGTCTGGGCGTTTGTTTGTGAGATTTGTGTCTGTAAACGCACCCACGATACAAGAGAAATCTTAGTGTGGGGCAAAGTTAAAAAAAAAAAAAAAAAAATGTAGGCAAAACCAAAATCCAAGATGGCGGATGTAAAAATTTAAAATTATTAATTACGGGTGTCAATTCCATGGTTTTCGGGGCTGCTGATGCCAATAATTTGGGCAAAACCAAAATCCAAAATGACGGCTATAAAAATTGAAAATTATTTATCATGGGTGTCAATTCCATGGTTTTCGGGGCTGCTGATGCCAAAAATGTAGGCAAAACCAAAATCCAAAATGGCGGCTATAAAAATTGTAAATTATTCATCATGGGTGTCAATTCCATGGTTTTCGGGGCTGAAGATACCAAAATTGTGGAAAAACCCAGAGTCCAAGATGGCAGCCATGAACATTTAAGAGTTAGTCGTCATGGTGTTAATTCCATGGCATTCGGGTGTGCTGATGAAGAAAACGAGGGCAACTTCAAAATCCAAGATGGTCGCCATAAAAATTTGGAAATGATTCGTCATGTCAATTCCATAATTTTCGGCGGTGGTGATGCCGAGGATGAGTCAAAATTCAAAAAGTTATTTTCATGAGTATGGTTTTTGTATGGTTTCTTGTCTATGGTTTTTGGGTATGATGATTCTGGAAATGAGGTCGGAATCCAAATACAACATGACTGTCACAGAAAAAATCCGTCTACTCCACAATGTATTAATGTAAGCCCTTCGAGTTGTTTTGTTTTATCAATGGTTTCAGCTCGTTCGATTTGTCTCAATGGGCACTCTTTTCCTAGTTGATTGATATCCAAGGTCAGATAAAGGAGCCGAAAGGTGCTAACATAAAGTCTACAATTTAGTCATATAAACTTTAAGTTTCAGCTAAAAAGTTTAAGCTCTTCGAAATGAGTACAAATCACGATAAGCTTTGAGGGTGGACGGTATTATGAAATGATGTAAAACGGTTACCTAACAACCGACCGCTTTTCAACTACTTCAAAGATTGAAAAGTTTAATATTTTTAGAGAAATAAACAATGTCGATAGAAAGTATACATTTTTTAGAAATAAATTATATTAGAATAAAACCAATAACAAGTACAGTTAATTGAAAATCATGTAAGTATAATACTGCTTTTCTCCATAAACGACGGTGCTAATAATGAATTTTCATGAAATTAAAATACAGTTATCGAAATAATTAAACAATTTATAGTAGGTCGTATTTCGGTCACAAGACTCTTTATCAAATAGGTAAATAATAAAAATTATTTCTAGGTTTGATTTATTAAAACTCAAATATAATTTTATCAGTTAAAGTGAACACGGTAATTGCCCCTATACCGACCTCCGGTCGGTATTCGATCAGTACTGTAGTGTTACTAGCTATAACACCGTCCACTTTATTTTGATAATTTTTGCATACTAATTATAAACGAAATCATCTATTAACTACTCGTAACTCAAGTCTATCGATTATACTATACCACATAACCTTTAAACTTACTAAATTCAGTTTAAATCTTTACAGAACTCTCTAATTATCCCATGTCTGGTTTTGACGTTTTGACTATTAAAAACGCGCTTAATGCACCGTTTCGTTATGAATTGTAATATTATCGCGAAACAAAACAAATATCTATAAAATCTCTTTTAGTGGTAAACAAAGTTAAAAGTGTAGTTTCAAATTCCAATAAGACCTAGCTTAATAATACACTGTGTTAATAAAAAAATGCAGTAACAATTAGTGGTCGGATTATGGTGGGCGGACCAATTTGGGTAGGTTTACGTTACCACATATCTAAGAAATAAGTACTTCAATACTTACCTCGAATCTCTTTCTTCCCCGTTAGTTTCTAAGCATGTTTCGTACTCAGGTCGATCCGTGACATTTTTCTTTTGATAAATAAACCTTTAAATCATTCAAAAACGGATGTTTTTTTTTACTTAAAAAAGTAAAAGTTCTTCAGGCGACAATGACGAAATTTCATACTCTTTTTAAACTATTTAGGGGATGATTTTTTTAAGATCCTTTCTTATTTCTTACCTACGTTATACATATAAGGAACTCTTGTGCAAAATTTCATGCTTCTAAACCACGACCTTGTGTGATATTTGTTCAGTATTCTAGACCCACCGGCTGCGGTGCTCTATAGATATGAGGAATCATTTTTTTCGAGACTGCCAATTTGATCTGAATAACCCAGATTATTAATTATGTATGTGCATGACGTTATTTAAAATAACATCATACATGCACAAACTTGTATTTGCGTAACATAACAATATATTATAACAATGACAAATAAAACTAATAATAAGAAATACAGTTTATTTATTATTTCCTGTTATTTTTACCTCAATTAAACTACAAGAAAAGTTACATTGATCCCCATAGAAAATAGACTTAAATGCGTATAGACCATATAAATGCATGCCGCCGTAATAACTTCGCAAAACCTCCTGAAAATCTAGTGAAAATAAGTAGCGACCCTGTAAAAGAAGAAAATGACGGCATTACGCACCAATTAAAGCCGTATATTCATAAGGGGACAAATGTCTCGCGACATGTATGTATCGCCAGCGATTCCGGCGACATAGCTCGACGAGGCCAGACATCTGTTTCCGCGACATTTTGATTCTAAATCTAGTCGCCAGACATGTCACGTGATGACAGACAACGTTGTGCGACGTCGCCGGGCGGGTACGTATTTGAATATCGAAGATTAAAATACCTACTGTTAAAATATCGATGTTCATAACATCGAAAATGGAAATATCGAACGACCATAAAACCGAAAATTAAAATAACGAAAGTTTATAGTATCGAATGGTTAAATATCCTACGTCCAATATATCTAAAATCTAAATATCTACAAAAGTTACATCGAAAGATCCAAATATCGAAATACAGATTATCGAATGTCCTAAATATCGAAGTACAAACTATCGAACGTCCTAAATATCGATGGGTACATATAATATTTGAACATCGAAAATTAATATACCTACGTGTAAAAATGGGTTAATTTTCAACATTTAATACGTTCATTAATTCACCCTAAAAATACGTACCTACAAGTTAAAATATCGAAAAAAAATTGATATAAGTAGTATGAGTGGAAAAAGGTTGCTTCTGCAACGTCTCCGGCGCTACGGGAAGTGCAACCCCTTCGCCCTTGCGTAACAAAGAATAGGCACCCATGTTCACCTCCGCAGCTTCGGCTTGCTGGTCGCCTCCGGCGAACAGCCTAAGCCGCTACGGCTCCCACGGGTGCCTATGCTTTGTTACAGCGGGCGGGGGTTGCCCTCCCTTCGCGCCTCCGGATTTTTATGTACACTCTAGGGGTAACAGCCAAAAAACTACGTAAATTCGGGGTGCCCCAATTCGGTTTTGGAACAATTTCGACCTATTTTATCCATGAAAATCAGTGTCTAGTGTACAAGCATAGGTCAATCGTGAAGGTATTATTTAGGTCTTTAAATTAAAATATTTTCTTGAAAGTCAATATGTTGTGCTACTAAAGTTAGTGACAGAAACGTATCGCTGCAAAACCGACTCCACGTAGTCTTGTCTGCCCTACCCCTAGAGTGTAATTTAGAATCGCGTAGGCGCGGAGCTGAGGAGCAGGTGGTTTTAACACCCGCCGCCGCAGCTGAGGTTGGCCAACAAGCCGAAGCTGCGGTGGTGAGCGTTCAGACCATCTGCGACGTTAAGCTCGCGTGGGACTGCCGGAGCCCTGCAGCGCCGGAGCCGTGACAGAAACCATGCAGTAAACAGACTAATGACTACTTAATAGCAACGGGTTTGCAGGGTGTGACAATTTCACATCTACCTACATTTATGAATACACTCATACTGCCTATATAATTTTTTTTCGGTATTTCAACTAGTAGGTATTTTTAACGTAGATATTATGAATTTAGATGTATGAAATGTTGATATTTTGAACTTAGGCATAATGTCATTCGATATTTTGAATCATTCGAAATTTTAATCACTCGGCATTTCAATCTTCGACGTTTTAAGCTTAGGTATAACAATTTTCGACATTTTGATATAATCGATATTTAAATTTTCGATGTTTTGAACATTGGTATTTTAAGCGTAGGTATTTTAATCTTCGATATTCAAATACGTACCCCGCCGGGCAGCTCTGCCGACACGTGTCGAGGGACATTGTCTCCTAATGAATACAATAACACCCACACCACACACACAACAAATGTCCCGCGACATGTGTCGTCAGCGATGTCGTAGCAAAGAAAATGTCGCGGAAACAGATGTCTGGAGACCACGACGTGGCGACATTGAGCGATGCTGACGGACATCGCTAGCGACACGCGGGACTTTTGTCCCCTAACGAATGTGTAACGCTTAATGAAATAATATACCTTTACCCACTTTTATTTCAAGGTGAACTTACGTAAGTTTGCAATATGGTGGCCCTTCTGGCCACTTTACCATTATATCAAATTGTACGAGACACAGATTGAATTCAATAATTTTATCTGGTTCTATTGTAGAATCTTTGTTTAGGTTGCAAGTAGCAACGATCAAACTGTTAGAAAAAAGTTGATGAAATAAAATCATACTGCGATCAAAAATGGGTCTAGTCTACGAGATGTTTAACTTTGGAAAATCAAAGGCAAATGATATATTTAATTAGAAGATACTGTAGAAGTTTTTAAAAAGGACTAATTGTTTAATGTAGATAGGGAATGTTGGGGTTAGTCCGTTCAAATGGGGATACTTTTAATTGCTGGGAAGAGTAAAGCGCGACGCCATTTTGTTCTGCCCTTCACTTCATTCCGCGTCGTACTAATTTAACGAAACATTCTACGCTTAATTCATTTGAATGAACTAACCCCAGATCCGTCCTTGCCCCAACGCCCCTTACTTACTTTCTTAATAACACATTTGTCTGTGGCATTGAACAGATTGTGAAGAACAGGCTTCATAAATAAGTTTTCACATGGTTTGTTGATCTGCAGCCTCAAGAATTCGTTACCGCCTGATATTGCTAACACTTTGCCCTATGAAACAGAGAGATCATAATTAACTTTATAAACACATAAACAGGTATACAGCATGTAAGGGTAAACACCGTTATCACTCAAACCATGGGTAGTTGACTTAAATATAAAAATATAGGACCGAGTAAAAAATATACGCACGAGAAATGAGCGGCGCGGCGGCGCTATGACGCGGCGTACACACACTCGCTAACGAGACAGCTGACTAACTGAGATAGCAAATTGTGCGGGGCCGTGCGTCAGGCCACGCGGCGAGTTCCCCGCGCCCCCTCCCGTATCCTGTTGCCCCCGCGCATAGGGTGAAATGCTTTTGAGGAAAAATGAAATATTAGAATAAAAAAAAAAGTTATTTTTCATTGATTTTACGTTCTATAAATGAAACCAAACCACTGGTTTCAAGGATAACGGTGTTTACCCTTACAGCCTGTATAGATAGGGTTGCCATCTCTAAAATTTGGCAACCAGGACAAGACGCGTGAAAATCCCGGATTTTAGAGCCCAGAACCCGGACATGTCAACAGGTTTTTTTAAACATAGTCAGTGTAATAAAAAAACAGTTGTTTAGCGAGTCGGTTCGTCGGTCAATGCGTGTGTCGCGGGCGGCCCAAAACTCTAAATTTTTAAACCCGGACTATATATGAAGCCCCGCCCGGACGCTTCCCGGATGCCCTCTAAACTAGGACAAATCCGGGGAAACCCGGACGGATGGCAACCCTATTTATAGATAATGGTGACGATTCTCACCAACTAAACTACAATGAGAGAATTGCTATGTGTTACTAAGGCTGGTATTCCACCTAACAAATATCTTTGTCTTAAGTCGATGTCCAATATTTAATCAAAGGACATCATCCACGATTCATAAATTTTTGGTCCAAATATGAAAGTGCCGGCCAAAAAACAAAAGTGCTTTATTCTGATAGAATTTGTCCGCCTAAGCATTTCTTATTAGGGCACCGAAGTTGTAGCACCACTGTACTTGATTTTAATTGAGTTCAAAAAGTCTGTCTTTTTATACACTTTCGATTAAATGAATTAACTAAAACAAATGATTTATCTTGTCAGAATATGACGTTTTGAATATACTGAAGTTTTTGTGAAGCATAAGTTATGGTCGTACATTTACAACCCGTATAAACCCGAAAAAAATACAAACAATATACGTATAATATACAATATAATACAAACAAAGTACAAACAATATACGGTAATCTTAAAACTTGACTCGGCCGGCTGTTAGGCGGGTAGATAGAAGCAAGAAGCTATTATGGCGAGCACATCCTGGACAACGGATCTTTCACGATCGAACTCAGTAATGATTTGCCAGACGATGTCCAGGCGGAGTTGCAGGAGCAGCTTAGTAGACGGGGCCCGCTAGGGCCAGTGCCTGCCAGGGTTGCGGAATTTGTTCGAAAGAGTTACCGCGGCCTTGGTTGGAACGCAAAGGGCATTAGGAGGAACACGGATGGGTTTTAGTCAGCAAGAGTCTGACACTCCCTTCCGCTCCGCCCAGAGCGGAAGGAGACATATGATGACATCCCATCCAAAAAAAAAACGGAACCGGGAAATGATTTAAGGATGTTTCGTGGGCGATTGCAATCCAGGTATATCAGAGCTAGACAATATTACACATATATTGTGGTGAATAAATCATTGTCGGGAAGATGAGCAATCGCACACTAGCTATTGTACGTGCGTCATTGGGAAAAGGACAATTGGGTGCTGTTCACAGATAATGTGCATAATATGGTTTATGAGTTATACTCTGCATTTACAAGGTATATCCCCCCGAGCTTTGGCATTAGATAATATTACTTCTTTTTTTTGTCACGGCTCATCTTCCGTGCGGTTGATGTCCGGTCCTTTAGAAGGCATAGGTACGGGGGACACAGGTCCAACGCGCAGAGGCCCCTTTGAAAACTTTAATCTAAAATGGGGTGAGGCACCAACCGGGGACTATCCACGGCTGCACTATTGGAGTACAGTCATGGACATAATATTATTGTTATGCTAGATGATTTTGATGTAATTATTTAAGCGATAGTATTTCAAAGCCGTTGTTTTAATACCTTACAGTAATCATACAAAATAAAAAGTATTTTTATCTTATTACAGCCACCCAAACATAAAGTATACAGGCTAGCATCTATGGCAGAACATATCATTAGTTTTTTTTTGGTTACAATAATTATGTTGCAATCGCCCACGAAACATCCATAAATCATTTCCCTGCTCCTGCAACTCCACCAGGTGTTCGTCTGGCAAATCATTGCTGAGCTCGATCGTGAAAGATCCGTTGTCCAGGATGTGCTCGTCATAACAGCTTCTTGCTACTATCTACCCGCTTAACAGCCGGCCGAGTCAAGTTTTAAGATTACCGTATATTGTTTGTACTTTGTTTGTAATTTTTTTCCGGGTAGGTATATGCAGGTTACAAATGAAGGACAATAACTTGTGCTTCACAAAAACTTCAGTATATTCAAAACGTCATATTCTGACAAGATAAATCATTTGTTTTAGTTAATTCATTTAATCGAAAGTGTTTAAAAAGACAGACTTTTGAACTCAATTAAAATCAAGTACAGCGGTGCTACAACTTCGGTGCCCTAATAAGAAATGCTCAGGCGGACAAATTCTATCAGAATAAAGCACTTATGTTTTTTGGCCGGCACTTTCACATTTGGGCCAAAATGGATGATGTCCTTTCTTTTCTTTGAAATTCTCAATTAAAATCATCCAATTACTTTGATCAAACGAAAATTGGACAAAATTTTTTGATAAGTGGAATACCAGCCTTAAATACAGCGCGAGAAAAAGAAGGCGATAGATAAGAACTAAGTTAGTTTACGCCTTGAACTTCCCAGTGTTTATTCGACACGTTCTGACGCGTTGTCTAAATGTGTATGGAAATTTTAGTTCAACTAAATTTGACAGCTCTTATTTACGTCCGTCTCTTTCTAAATTATGTTTGGTTTGTGCACAACAGAATCGGCACCAATATTCATTATTGTACACCATAAGAGTAATAAAGTTACAACAATAACACCAAACTGCGATCATCAAATCCGTCTGATAAGCTAGGCTAGGAGAGGGCAAACTTTTTTGATCAGAGGCCAGACAAATGTTGCAGTAGGCCAGAATTCCAAAAAAACATAAACTAACACTTTGGCTCAAATAATTTCATTTTTTTTTTTGTTTTCTTTTGTGGTCATACACTCATACTCTAAAAAGGAGGGTTGAAGGGCTGGATTAAAATCCTCCGTAAACTAATTTTTTTATTGGCCCGTGGACTGTAGCTGAACTAGGCGATTATTTCTCCTTTGACCGATTATTTTTAGCAGGGGAGAACGAGTACCTTGGTCGGTGACATATTCTCAGTCATCAGCACATCAAAGTCAATGGTGACACTGTTGTTAATCTTTACGTTAAACACGCTGCATTCTCTCCTCTTTGGTCCTTTGCAGAGTTCTACTCTTGTGATAACGAGGTTGAATGAACCCTGTACACAAAATAATTTCTAATGTCAACAGAATTTTGGCCCTTTGACCGCCACGAACTTCTATGGACGTCAAATTAAAACGTGCTCACGACGCCTCCGACGGCATGACACGTCGAAAACACCTACAGTAAAAAATTGTTACGTCCATAGACGTCCGTGGCGGTCAAAAGGTTAAGAGCATTAGGTTATTCTTCGTATTTTGTTTCAAAAACTGTCGCGTAACGCGTTCGCGAAGACACTTTGCGCATACGTTTTATACTAGACCCACAGGCCGCCTGATCTGGCAAATTTCTGATATTATGTGGGGTCTAGGTGTAGTACAAAATTTAGCGCGAAGACCCTCTGCGCATACATTTTGTACTCGAGTCAAGAGGCTGCTGGATTGGACAAATTCTGACAGTGTGCGGGGTCTAAAAGCATGAGCAAAGTAGCGTGTCAGAAATTTCTGATGTGCGGCCTGCTAAACGTTGGTTAATAGTAGTTTTTCTTTTAACTTATTTCAGATTGAACTTGCGTTTTAGTTAAGAATCCTTTAGAAAAACTGTGATAGATAGAAACGCTTCATAGAAACTTTGTTACTTACATAATTCTTATGTTTTTCAGACAGTGCGACGATAAGGTACAGTGATACAAAAAATATACACGTTTTGTGTTTCATGACTACAAATTATTCTTGTTAACCACGTAATGTGAAATGAGTTAAGAGATGTACAAATATAACTATTTTGTTAAACGCTTGATGATTAGTTTCACCTAAAATATTTGTTTAATACGGATTCATTTCAGAGGAGAAAGGGTAAAGTTTGACCACTTGACTTATAGTTTTGGTTTGGGTATAAAAATAAAAATATTTTATAAATATATATCTAATCATTTTATTTTCAGGCAACTGAGGTCCATGGAAAAAATACACAAGATAATCTTATATCATAATAAACTAATACATATTAAAGAACCTTATTAACTTAACACGTAACGTTGACGGCGGCGTCGTGTTTCGCTGCGTGGTGTCGCGTAACCGACCTCAGAAACGTCGATATACGACAACCTTCGGCCAAATGTCTTCTTTCAAGAAGGTCTGTAGCTGGTGGGTTGGAACCCATACCACGAACGACTTAAAGTTGATGTTGTGGCGCGATTCCAACCTTTCGACCCTCAGAGTCCAGTTGGTCTTCACTCTTAAATACTCCACGACTTCCTCAATCTTCGTGGAGTGATGCAGACGCGAAATGTACAGCTGCGTCGTAGGTACAGTCAACATCAGATACATAGAAGCAATTCAGGTACTCAGATAATTCTACACTCTCAAAAACACATTAAAATCTGCACAACAATAGCGTTCAAATTATTATTAGCATCCAATGTATCAAAATCATCTGAACACTCTCAATTCAAATATTTCTATGCAAACAAATCATCTTGTCAACTGAGGTAGTCAAATGTAACTAAGCAACCAAAGTGTTCAAAAATATGTAAACAATAACCATTTCTCAATATATTGCTCAGTGATACTAAGGCCTGTTACAAACCTAGACGTTTTAGGGCGGTTACAGACCTTGGTTTATGCTCGTTTATAACCGACTTCAAAAAGGAGGAGGTTCTCAATTCGGTAGTATTTTTTTTATGTTTGTTACCTCAGAACTCCGTCATTTATTCTTGGAGAGGGTATAGGTACTTTTCGTTTAGTCCCCTAAAAATGTTGTTGATGAACTTTAGAGATATGGAACGGAACTCCTCATCGGATCAAAGCAAAATTTTCAAATAACCAATATTGCTTTGTTTATACGTGTTGTTGGTAACTGACTACTGGAAAAAATGAGGGGGTGCGTAACCCCCCCCCCCCCCCCCCCATTTTCCGGAATGTTTGAATTATATCGTGTAAGGTATAGCATGAAAGGACTTATTATACCCGACTACGGCAAAGTCAAAAATAAGGGTTATGAAGAGAGAGGGAGAGAGAGTATGGAGGAGAGAGGGTTTAATTTATGGCACTAAAACGTATTCAATAAAAATAAACTTAAAGAAAAGTAAAAACCGACTACAAAAAAAAACTAAAAGGAGTAAAATAATTACCATAACATAAAATTAACAGTTTCAGAAGACGGTGCAATTCTACACTGAAAAAAAATTGTAGCCACTGACTTTTGAAACTGTTAATTTTATGTTTTTTTAGTCGGTTATTACTTTTTTTTACAGTTTTTGCATGCGCGCATTCAAGCGCATTACATTTCGCGCTTCAAAAAAACCGAACGCACGTATATGCTACTGTTCGCACTGCCAGTGTGTCTCTCTGTAGCAAAATGGATTCGACCGCCATGCCAGTGTGTTATCGCTGTAAGGTGTACAGTGTCCTGTGACGTTATTAAGATTAAAATGTAGGCAGGCATTGCCTTAATTAAAGGCAGGCGGTGAGCCACTAAATGTAACGCGTATGGTTTTCTATACCAGCGCACGCACTAGCGGTTCTTTTTAAAGTGACTGTTTTAAAACGTATCGTGCTAGATTTTGGCTGAAGGTATATTCGATGCGATTCGATGATAACTGACTACTAAAATCAGGCTACAGTGCGTGTTCATAGATAAGCCTCTTTTAGCATTTGAAAAAAAAGGGGTGCATGAAAAGAGCCTCCACGAGTGATTCTATTCGATACTTCGGTACGTCCGGCGCACCCTGGGCAGTCAGCCTCGCTACCATCCTTGCTGACTGGCCAATCTTTTCACCACGGCATGAGCTATTCTTGTATAGCTCGTGCCGACACGATAGAAAAAGAAGCATTTGAAAACCGCTTGCGTAAAATCATATTATCACTCAGTGCGTGCTTAGTCGGGCTGATTTTACATCGTTAGATATCTTTTAACCGAGTAATTAAATTGACGCTTAACAGATTTTGTACTTTTTGGACACGGTTATACTGATAACCGTGTCCAAATACCTCGGTTCATTTTAACTATGTTTCGGATTTCCGAAACATAGTTAAAATGAACCGAGGTATTTTGTAGAGGTACCTACAAAATACCTCGGTCAATTCCTGAAGATATACTAGAAAATGTAGCAAAGAAAATTTTCAGTTTCATTCAAACTGATTGTTGCGAATTTAATGGCTTTCGCGCGGAATAAATACTCGTTTCAATTTCCTTACGATGTTTTCCTATAACTTGACTATCAGATTAAATTATAAACAAAAGACACGTCAATGACGTCACGCACGAAATGAAAGGGATATAGCTATATGAAGAAAAAGAAAAAATACTGTATTGACACAATAGTACACATTATATCTATTTTTGAACTTTTAATTTATGACTCTAAGTACAATCAAATACAATTCATTTTACGTTGCTATCCTGACTTTCTGAATAACGTGTTGCTTAGTTACCTTTGAATGTTTAGCTTGTTTACTTACCATAGACTTTTAGTTTGTAAATAAATATTTGACAATGTGACTGCTCAGATATATTTGGAGTTTATGATGCTCAAATCAATTTGAACAGTTTTGTTGCATAGATGTTTTTGGTATCTTGAATGTGTTTAATTATTTGGACACCTGAGTTGCTCATCTACTTCTGATGCTGACTGTACAGCAGGACTTTTTAGCAGGATTTTAGAACTAAAAGACTAGACCACACCTCTCAGATGTGGCAGTCACTATTAACATAGATAATTGCAGTGTCTAGCACATCACGTGCCACGGGAACGACAAGGACATGAGAGACAAAAACAAATACACGAAAAAAAACAGGAGCTGATGTATGTTACGTATGCTGGTTAGAAAATTACCTAATGAGTTGGTCTGAACCTTTGTTAGTTAAATGGCTAAATGAATGGGTCCCAACATCTAATTGTGGAGGCCGGAGCGCGCGCTCACATGCTACTTACTTCAAAATAATTTGATTAGAGAAACAACAATACAGGGTGAAATTGAAAACAGCCAAGAAATCGAAATGGGAGATTGTACTCATCACTATGAACAACTTTTACTATGAGAACAAACATGAAATACCGAAAAAAAATCTGCCTTTCCCTACATTTTGACGAGTTATGCGAACATAAATGTAGGGAACAGCTGTTTTTTTTTTCGCGATTTCAGGTTTGGTCCTATAGTAAAAGTTGTCCATAGTGATGAGTACAATCTCCCATTTCAGTTTGTCGACTGTTTGCAATTTCATCCTGTATATTCTCGTATTGAGATAGCGCGACTCGGTGAAAACTCAGAATTAATAAAGTCTCTTCCCACCTGATCACTTTCAGCCATTTCGTCAATGTACAGTACCTTAGTACCAAATAAACCCCTCAATTTACCCCTACCTACTCATTGTTACAGTCAAATTTTATGGGTCGATAGGTAAACAAATGGTTATAATCCATGACTACTAAATTACATTAAAAAGAGAACCTAACTAAAAGCTATAGCGATTATTTTGGTCTATTACATTTAAATACTATGCCCTTGACTATTTCAGGCATATTATACCGAAATAAAATAAATATTAAATACTAGGTTTTGCCCGCGGCTTCGCTCTCTCGCGTTAAAAAACTCTTAACACACTACTATATTTAATAAATAATTCAATCATGATTCGAAAGACACGTGGCGCCATCTGTACCCCAAGTGTGAGTTTTTTTCGTTAACTACTGTAGTTGCGTCACGCCAAAAATGCATGCAAATTTAGGCTGCGTCTCTAGGCGCACCGTTCACTAACTAATATTCGCGCGTTAATTAAACAGTGCGCCTAGAGGCACAGCCTAAATTTTCATACATTTTTGGCGTGACGCAACTACAGTAGTTAACGAAAAAAAACTCACACTTGGGGTACTGTGCTAGACCCCGTAGACTACTAATCAGAAGATTAAAATTTATTGAACACTAGTAGTTCAATAAATATCATATAATTCCTCAGATGTTTGTTGAGGCTCTTATCTATTAGACTATTGGCCGTAACTACTATCGACACAATGACTGCCTGAATCAACATCCCGCATAGCGACAACCTCGTGTACCAAGTCTTGATATTTAATTGCTTTATCCTTATTGGCTTTTACAAGGTTCTGGTCATGTGGAACACAACGACTTGCTGACGACTCGGACACAATATCGGACACAGTGTCCGAATTGAACATTTTAATTTAAATAAAAAGTTTTAAAATAAAAACGGCTGCTTTCGTTAAAATCTAAAATCCCGTGAAAAACTGTTTTTTTACAACTATAGGCAGGACGGAGGACGGATTTATACTATTAAGGTATCGTTGGAAGTATTTTATCTGACTGTACTAAACAGCTTTTTTTATTGGTGTCCGAATCATCAGTGAAAAAAATATTGAAATTAAAATGTGTCAATTCGGACACTGTCCAAAATTATATTGTGTCCGAGTCGTCAGCAAGTCGTATCAATCGTAATCGATCTATCACCACTATGTCAGGCTTATTGGCAACTACAAACCTGTAGGTATAAATCGACCTTATTACAATGTGACATGACATGACCATTCTCAAGAACTGGGTCAGGCACATTGTTTTTAGTATGGTACTTCTGCGTTAACAAGGTTGAATCTATTATTTATTATACATTTTTATCTCTTCAGTTTTCTGAAACATTTTATTGTTGACCTTTCCTATTTCTGCTTAAAGCCAATTAATGTTTATCATTATTTCCAGTGAACCAAATGAAACGCTCAGGTACAAATACATAATAGATAGTAATCATTGTTACTTAATTATTCAAGAAATCTAACTGGGTTAACGTGACTAAAGAAAATGCATCTGTCTAGCAGTAATCGCGGTGAGCTGAATCAATTGATTGTACTAAATCACATACCAGTTTACTGAAACTACATAGTTAAGCCGAAAAACGAGACGAACACTATCTGGGGGCCAATTCTAATGACAGAATCGTTGTTTTGCTCAGACCTCGTAATCGTTGTCATACCTACTTTTTTCAAGTTCTTTTAACCATAATATCGCAAGTATTTATAACTCAAAATTTGACTAAATAGTTTGTATACATTTAATACAAATAGGCTTCAAACTTAGAGCTATGGATGCTCTAAGGCTTCAAATAAACATAGGAATATATATATAATGAGAATCCTAAGTTCAAAATAATATGTTAAAAACAAAACAAACCTCATTCAATTATTCTAAACTTCAACCAGTTAACTTAAGTACTCGCCTTAGACTAGTTTGGGATATCATTAGGAAGTGTATTAATATACGATTATAAAGTTCCAATACTTAAGTTCAAAAAACTAGAAAAACCACATAAGAAATTAAAAGCCCCCGATACAAAAACACAGCAGGCCAAGAGGACGCCCATGTGTATCTTTAAATATCTTCACGGATTGATAACGTGATAGTCCACCAACACGCATCAGGCCAACGTGGTAGACTAAGGCCTTAACCATTCTCATTCTGAGAAAAGGCACGTTACTCAGTATTGGAACAGTAATGAGCTGATATGGGGAAAGACTTGACCAAAGACTGCCCTGGATTTAATGTTGGCAACAAGAAATATAAATCAAGATATCACGACAACTACCTATATCGTTTTTTTGTATTATAACTTTCGTGAGACACATTCATAATAGGTTGGGGAAAAAGTTTCTTCGCATTTTTTAAGAAAATTCAAAACATTTTTTAATATAGTTTATTTACATTTAACTAAAGTATGTAGGTACCATTTTGTTCGATAACTTTTTGCCATCTTGTAGGTAGGGACATTATCCCATTGCTATAGTTTTGGGACTTCTGATCAAAATACCGCGACAAGTGGCTTTGGCAGTCCTCTCGTGATGTTAACCTGACACTGCCTAAAGAATTCGGAAGAGACCGAAACAGGTGGAAATCTGAAGGTGCAAGGTCAGGACTATACGGCGGATGCATTAACACCTCCCAGCCAAACTCTCTTAATTTTTGCTGAGTGGCTAAATATGTGTGAGGTCTAGCGTTATCATGATGAAAAACCACACCCCTTCTGTTGATTAATTCCGGCCGCTCTCTCTCAACTTCTTGCTTTAATCTCATCAGTTGTTCGCAGTAGAGTTCAGAATCGATGTTCCTGCCTGGTGGTAACAGCTCATAATGAATAATACCCTTCCAATCCCACCACACACACAGCATCACCTTGTTGCGAGTTAACCCGGGTTTCGCCACAGTCTGTGAAGCCTGACCGGCATTTGACCACGACCTTTTTCGCACGTTCTTGTCGTACGTGATCCACTTTTCATCACCAGTTATCAGCTTCTTCAAAAATGGTTCGGTTTCATTACGTCGTAATAAAGAATCACAAATGAGTACACGGTTCATTAGGTTTCTTTCAGTGAGCTCGTGAGGTACCCAAATATCGAGCTTTTTTGTGTACCCAGATTTTTTCAAATGCGCCAAAACTGTTTTGTGGTCAATTCCCAGTTCTTCAGCTATGTCGTAACTACTGATATGCCGATCTCGCTCCACTTTTTCAAAAATGGCATCCATTTTATCCGTAACAGGGCGACCAGAGCGACGTGCATCTTTGACATCAAAATTTCCGGATTGAAAAGGCTTAAACCAAATTTGTGCTACTCTCACAGACACTGCACTAGGTCCATAAACATCCCAAATTTTTTTCGCGGCTTGCGTTGCATTTTTACCTTTTTTGTAGTAAAATTTTAAAATGTATCGAATTTCTTCATTAGGCTCACTCATCTGGACGGTACGAAAAACAAATGAAAATCACACATTTGGAATTATATTCTTTAAAATTTAAACTTTCAATGATACCAAAACCAGCCAGATACAAATAGTATAGCCAAAGAGATTTTATTACAAGTTCATACATACTATAATGCGAAAAGACTTTTTCCCCAACCTAATATTTATGATTATTCACGGTTTACTCACGTGCATTTTTCGGGATTGCCCGACTAGTTTCGGACCCAAACGGAGCCCTTAATCATGATGTCGGGCAATCCCGAAAAATGCACGTGAGTAAACCGTAAATAATCATAACTATATCGCTCTCCAACATTATCTTTATCTTTCTATATATGAAATGTTACAACATAAATTGTAATTTTGTTATCTGTATGGAATTTGCTGAATCATTTAATCTTTATTCGAGAGAACTCTGAACGAAGTCTGAAGACTCTTTACAATTTACGCTGGAACATAAATTGGTGATAGTTCTCCTGCGTCCTAGATCAAGATTCATCGTCATTGAATATATGATCAAATAAATTGCAATATTATCACAAACTGTTATGATGTATCATTAATCACTTCTGCATGCCTCTAAGGAGTGGGCAGGGGAGACCAAAGGAGTTCAAACTCCAAGATGCTCCAAAGAATTTCCTAACAAAATCTTTAAAGCCTGACCTGGAAAGTATAACCTCAAGCTAAGCATAAAGGCCTACAGTACCTACGAGTCAGAATACGGGGCGTCAGAAGCCCGAAAGCTTGACGACCGGTCTATCTTATATATCCGGATATCAGCATTGCCTTGCAGTACAACTGGGTTGCAGAGGGCTGAAGCTCCAAGTAAAATAGTTTAAACTAGTATTCAGCCGTATCCTGGAGACCGAGCCCAAAATTCAGAAAGAGGCTAAGCAGAACGGCCGAACAACATTGCTTACAACGTTTTGAGTAGCTATAACAATAATTGTTTATAGTTTTTAGCAGTAAAATTGGCATAATTAAATATTTATTAAACACAAACACGTGTTTATCTTAACGACCCTCTATAAACTCCTATCAACGTAGGTACATACTTTTACTTTTTATCACTTTTATGATAAAAGGTTGTATACTTTGTATAGGACCGTACAAATATAACCGTTAAGTATACGTCAATAGGTATATGTTTATAAAAGGGAACTGTCTGGATAAATGGTTCGGGTTCGGTTCGGCTTGCGATTAAGCAACGTTTCTGTTTGTAGAATTGGTCCCGTTTATATCAAATACGCACTGACTTTAACAGTGGAATGCGCTGCTCGAGTAGGTGTTCCCCGACAGCTATAATCTGGGTGTCTTCAAGTCACGAGTGAATCGGTTTCTTCTGGGCAAGCGTGCTCCATCGTAGACCGCATCATAGCTTAACATCAGGCGAGATGGAGGTCAAACGCAAGCCTAGAACCAAATAAAAAAAAAGACTTAATTCATGTGCTTTTTTTTATTTATATTGGACTGCTGTAGGTGTTCCTAGGGAACCCTTCCTACGTAACCGGGCAGTTATTGGCGAGACCTGAAGGGTGTCCAACCGTTGGGGGTTGGAAGTAAAATACTTAACTTAAGCTAACTACTTGTACTACACTAACATCATGACTACCTGCAACAACAGCACTAAGGGCGACCCCTAGTGGGACTCGGACCTCGGCTTAGAGCGTTGCTGGCGTGGACATAGGGGGGGAGACAGCTTGATGAGGGCTGAATTATCGGTGTGAAAATAATTTATGTGCGGATCAGCATTTGATTATAAGTGGCGTTAAGCTTGACTTTGCCAACCCGCATCAGACCAGCGTGGTGGACCTAGGCCTAAATCCTTTTCATTCCGAGAAGAGGCCCGTGGACAGCAGTGGGACAGTAATGAGCTGATTATGCTTAAACACAGCTCCTCTTAATTGTCCTACAAAGCCAAATAGAGTTCTCGTAGGTACTTTTTATTTTATCTGTAGGCGTCATTTTAAATACAATTACTCTCGCATCACAGTACATCCTCACTCTCTGTGATAGCCAAGTTCGAAAAATATTTTTATAATAAAATGCATGACTAATCGATGGGTCCCACGTATTTAAATGGCCAAAGTTGCATTTTTATCATTTCTGAATTAATGTGTTACTCATGCATCTTTTGACAATATTTTATAACATGGATTAAAAATAAATACCATCAGTATCCTTTAAAATTAATGGAGAATCTCGTGGCTCATTAACAACTGCACGGATCATATGATTTGCAAGGGTAAGCTGCGCTTGCCGCGGTCAGAACGTGGATGGGTGACCGTTCGTTACACATCGAGACCCCTCCATGCCTCGGAGAGCACGTTAGCCCCGGGTGTCATACGAATCTCTATGACAGTCGTTACGGGTAGTCAAAAGCCCGAAACTGACAACCGGTCTAATCTTAGGTTTTCGGCGTTGCCCAGAAACTGTATTGCGGAGGTCCGATGGCAGTCGCTCCATGTAAAGTACTAGTATTCAGCCGCATCTGATTAACCTAGAAGCTGACCCCAACATAGTTGGGAAAAGGATAGGCAGTAGAAGATCTTTTCAAATCAATGAAGTGTTTTTTTTTTTTAATCTATCACCTTTTACGTTAGCAATTGCCCAAATAGGCATTTAAGATGGATAGGAAATAGGTAATAAAAATGCTTCTTTAGCCTTTATACATGGGTTGCGGAATTTGTTCGAAAGTGTTGCCGCTGCCCTGGAACGCAAAGGGTATTAGGGAGAAGCCACACGGTGCGGTGCGGTGCGCCGCCGCACGGCGACCATTTTGCCGCATCAGCGTGCACACGTAGTACGCGGCATCGCAAGAGCCACGCGGTGCGGTGTGGTGCCGCATCGCACCGTGTGAAACGGCTCTCCGTCAACACATCTGCGGCCTGCGACGCCGGAGCGGTGCCGCTCTGGCGCATACACCCTCCCCCTCGTCTTGGTCCGGCGCGAGTGTGCGGCGCGGTGCCGCACCGCACCGTGTGGTATACCATGGAAACGTGTATATATTACGCCGCAGTGGCACCGCTCAGGTGCCACGCCGGAGCCGCACTGCATCGTGTGGCTTCTCCCTTAGAGCGGGGGCACACGATGCGTTGCGGCGCCGCACCGCAAAGATTTCACCGTATCAGCGGGCACACGAGCGTTGCGGCGCCGCAACGTTGTTATGTCGCAGCGGCGCCGTAGCGGCGTTGGACAGTCTGTTAAGGACTAATGTTATGAGGTAGTCCATATCAATAACATCTAGGTTGGTACTCATTTTTTAAAACCTCAATCACAATAAACAAAAAACTTAGAAAAAAAATCGAAACGAGCGAGCTGGTTTCCTTCCTTGTGACGCATAAAGAACTGAGCGATGCCGCTCCGACGTCGCAACGCATTCACCCCTCCCCACCTCGTCTCGGTGGTTGCAAGTTCGGTGCGGCGCCGGAGCAGGAGCGCATCGTGTGAAATGCCGTGATGCCACAGATATTTTCTATGTAAGACGACGCAGCGACACCGCTCCGGCGCCGCACCGCCGCCGCAGCGCATCGTGTTCCCCCGCTCTTAGGGGGAACACGGATGGGTTTTAGTCAGTAAGAGTCTGACACTCCCTTCCACTCCGCCCAGAGCGGAAGAAGTGATTTGATGATGTCCCATACTTAAAAAAAGGGGCCTTTATACGTAAGACCAATTTAGAGCTCTACATAAGATATCAGAACTTTTTGCGGCAAAAGAGTCACGGTCACAATACTTGACTTTTTTACATGAATGTGTTTGTTGGGATCTATTGTTCAAACCTCAACCACATGTCATTATAATTGCATTAGGCCGATCCTTCACCTTGACGGCAGAAGTATCATTATTCTCTAGTACTTTCAAGTAGTATGTTTATGTTGTGTTCTGCATGTCATTTCGATAACACGAACTCAGTGTCAACATATCATTTATTAGAAGTATTATTAGAATAGTGGGATTGGGAGAACACCAGCAACGCGATTTTTTTGTTCGTTTATTTTTCCAGTTTATTTCCAGCAAGGGATAGAATAAAGTCTTTCGTTCTGTGGGTTATAGCCTAGCGGTTGATCTCTTGATTTCCATGCAGGAGGGTCTGACTTCGATCCCGCGGTCCGCACCTCTGACTTTTGGAATTCATGATCGGATCGGAATTTGATTATCATTTGCGTTAACGGTGAAGGAAAACATTTTCAGGAAACCTGTACACCTGAGAGGGCTCCAAAATGTCCTCGAAAGTGTTTGTAATCCGCCAACTCGCACCAGACCAGTGTAGTTGATTAAGACCTTTGTCATTCACAGAAGACACCCGTGCTGCCCGTGCACAACAGCCGGACAGTAATAAGCTGATTATGTATGTTCCTGTGGGGTGTCCTAAGGGTCTCCACATACTTATCGATGTAATATGTTTCACCAAAGGCGGCGTTGTTAGCTCCCCAAGATTCTTTATTCGATCCCAATTACGAATTCTGCGATAAGACCATTTCTGTGTTAGTAATATTCAAAGGATCACTAACACCAAATGCAAACGCGGGTCCTGTCGACACGACCCGATCGCGTCTCTCGTTTGATGTGACGGAGCCTTTATCTAGCTACTAGGTATATAAAAGCACCTATTACCCCCAACAATAGAATAATAATGATCGATTCAGCTCATGACAATAATGCTCTAACATAAATTTCATTCATCATTAAAGAGATGAATTGTTCCTCTTATCATTTTGTTTTTCATTTCACTTAATATTGTTTGTTATTTATTGTTATTAATATCCTGATAAGACGGACCTCTGTAAAATAATGAGGACACCCAATGATAAACCCTTTGCAGTTTGATACTTATTCAATGATTATTTATTTTTAAATTACTTAATGTTATTTTTTTTATAAAGTATCACATTTATTATAAATGCGAAAGTGAGTGCCTCCGTTTATCTGTTTTATGCTTTTCCATGAGGTAACTGAACCAATCATTGTATAGAAACTTGGCACAAAGATAGCCTGGAAGCCGTAGAAGAGATATAGGATAATTCTTATCGATATACCACGCGAGCAAAACTGCGGCCGTCATTTAGTTTTTGTATAGGTATATCCATATTCAGACTAACGTTATTTTGTCTAAATTCACACGATAGCATCAGTCTTTTAGTGACGTTAGGAGACTATGTAGGAGTGATAAAAACATTTTTATGGTCGTCTTCGTCTTCTCTTCTTAGTGGCAATACTCAAGTACGTCCGGCGCACCCTGGGCAGTCAGCTACTAACCTTGCTGACTGGCTAATCTTTTCTCCACAGCGGCATCAGCTATCCTTATACAGGGTTATTGGAAAAAACATTAACAACCTCTTAAGCGGTCATTGTACTCTCTGTAGTCACGGCTCATCTTCCGTGCGGAAGATGTCCGGTCCTTTGGAAGGCATACACGGGGACACAGGTCCAACGCGCAGAGGCCCCTTTAAGAACTTTAATCTAAAATGGGGTGGGGCACCAACCGGGGACTATCTACGGCTGCACTATTGGAGTACAGTCATGGTCCGTCCCAGGTGGGTGCAAGACTATTGTAAAATATGGTGAAAAATATCTGGTCTATGGGAAGGGGTGTTAGGTGGACTAGATAACTTCTATTGCCGGAAGAAAACGGCTTTTACTATGGGACCAAACATAATATCGCGAAAAAAAACAGCTGTTCCCTACATTTATGTTCGCATTCATCCAAAATTGGATGAACTTTATATCAATTGTATAAAGTACAAACTAAATACGAGCCAAAAAAGGTCGCAAGGATTCCCCGAAAGACGCGCGACTTTTTATGGCTCGTATTTAGTTTGTACTTTATACAATTGACATAGATTTCATTATGCTATGTACAATTTCGTCGCTTCCATTCCATTCCGCGGCGGTATAAATTGATCCTAAGAGGTTGTTAATGTTTTTCCAATAAGCCTGTATAGTTAGTGTCGAGGCGAGCAAAAAATAAGAAGCATTTTTAATAGCATCACGCCTGTATTCCCCGAAGGCTGGGCAGAGTCGTATAGTACACCCTCATTTCGCCGTTATGTTTAAATCCCATGTAACAAGGGGCGAGCAGGGAGTCTTTTATTCGATAGATAATACCTGAGCAACAGAACACTTCTGCGCATCCCTTTGAATACAGGAGTGATATTATACATTTCAGACCATGTAGGTGTGAAATATCAAGTGTGTATTGAAACTGATAGAACTATCAGTACTCAATGTACAGATAACAGACAAGCATGTAAACTTTTCATAATGATTATAAAAACACTTATTTTCAATTCAGTACAATGGGCTAAATTCGCTGTTTTGTTTTTGCTGCGCCTTCCCTTACTCCCCGCGTATAAAAGTTTATTTAAAAAAAAAAGTTGATTCTGAAAAAAACCTATGCAGGGTCAATCAGTGTCACCAGTAAGTAGATCACGCGCTTTGAAGGAATTACACGAATTCGTTTACAACCTGTATACCTGAATCTAGTTTGTTCAGAATCACTAGGAGAGTCGTTACACAAAATGTTAATAAAGGAAATGTTTTAATATTAAAACGTAACATTATATTAAATTAATATTATAGCTACGAAATATTTTTAGGCCAAGTAAAAATTGAACGCTAGATAAAAATAGACTATTTGTTATATAGGTACTAAATTAGCGACACCCAAGGCAGGCGATTGATATGAATGTTTGGGTGTCTAGATCAAAATTAAATAATAATCAACGTCATCCTACATAATTTGTGAAAATCATTCCTTTTCTACGTCTACGTATATATTTTTTTTTAAAACAAGAGATAAAATTATTATAAATTCATGTAAGTAACTAAACAATACCTACAATGTCAATGTCAAGTTCTTTTTTTGGGATTCCGTAGATAAAGGTACTGATGCGGACGCAACCATATTTTTATAAAGTCCTGTCAAAATAGACAATCAACTTCGGAATAATTCGCTTAGAACTCATTACATGAAATGTCAAAAGCCCACAGCGAAAGAAAGTCTGAAAAACAAAATTCAAGATCTATTTTGACTGAACTTTATACCTAAGCGAAAGTGTAGAAACTAAAAATATCTATGACAATTTAAGTTTCATTTAATAGTGAATGAATAAAATACCATATAAAACAAAAAACTTTAAGAACAATAATTTTTAAACCAGTAATTTGCTGTGAATAACGCCACTAAAGACGATGATCTCACTCAGGAAAGTGAAGTAAATCCAGGGGTGATCGATTCTAGGGCGCTGCGAATAAGTGTCTAGAATACGGAGGTAAACAGAATTGTATTTCTATAGAAAAACTCTCTATAATATCGCAATAACACAAAAAATATCTCGAACGAACGACAACCCGGCAACATGCCAAAGTAACACTAAAAATAAGACAAAAAGATGACGACTAATCATTAAAAACAAACAGTTAATTAGTTTACTTACAGCAGAAGACTTGGCTTGAAATATATTAAAACGTACGGAACCCTATCACAACACAATCTGTATTGAGGAGGACTTATCTACATGTGGTGCGATGGTGACGTCATATTTATTGACGGCCTAGCTAGCTGTGCGAGAACTAACCATAAATAGGCGACCACTGGAGCGAGCGCACGTGTACGACCCGGCTTGAAAATGGTTAAAGTAGACATCAAATATACTAAGGTAAGATTTTTTTTATTACAATTAATATATATTTAAAACTGTGTTTCGATTTAAATACAGAAATAAATCACAATGAACCGTTAGTAATAGAAGGTAAAAAAAATATCGGGTATTTACAAAATTCTTCAATTCGTATGTTGCCGGTATGTAGCCGGTAGTTGAATTACAGTTTGATTTATGCGTATTTATTACAGTATGTACAATTGTAAAAGACGAAGTCCAACGATAAACTTGTTTACATACCTTTTATCTTCTTTCAGGTTAGATAATATATTTTTTGATATGATATAATGACATAAACAGGTTGCTTTTTTTCTGATTATATGATTTTCTATAGAGAACCAGTCATCAAAATAAGTAATTTATATAAAATACAGTCATGCACTCATGCACATGTAAATAATTCTGTATATATACAAACACAACTGAGTCAATTTAACATGTTAATATATTTAAACTCATATCGTTGTCAAACATTGAATTCCTTAACTATCTCGTATAATATTTCGTATGTTGACATAAATGTCTGGTAGGTAGTTAAAAATAACATGGTTAGCAACAAGCTGTAATTTCAGACTTCCGTATGTAGGTACTTGTGGCTTTCAATACAATGCAATGTACTGGAAACTCGCTGTTGTATTTGATCAACAAAACCACAATAGGTGATTCTTGGATCAGTATGAATTGTGTCAAATCGATTTTCATTCAAAACATTGACGATTCTGCGTATCGATTACCAAATCTGTCGGTATGAGCTTGGATTGTTATGCCGCGATATCCACTTACCTTGCAGGACATAGTAATATTTTATATCAATCTGACAAAATGCAGGTATACGTATATTTTTATTTTAAAACGAAACTCAATCACTATGCTGCCCATAGTGATAATGATAAAGTTTCCTTCAGGCTCTTCTAAAGAAATTTGTAATATATTTATCCAGCCAGGTTCTTGTCAGACCACTATTCTAAGAAGCAAGGAGTTTATCTATACATATAATAAAACAGTAAAAAAACTGTGTCTGTACATTGAATATATTAAAAAAACAATAGTTGAGGGGGGTTTAGAAACAGTAATAGAGCACGAATCCAAAAAAAAAAGTCTGTCTGTTTGTCTGTTTGTCTGTGTGTCTGTTTGTCTGTTTGTTTGTACACGCTAATCTTCGGAACTACTGAACGGATTTGAACGATTTTTCTTTTGCTGTATAGGTATTAAGTCTGGGCAACATATAGGCTATAATTTATTTTGGAAACTTGAACACCTGATGCAGAACCGCAACAGACCAGCTAAACTATAAGAGATACAAAAATGGTACCATAGCAAAAATTATTTCACGTGATGAACATTTTCTGATGAGAGAATAAATTTGAAGATCTGGAACACCTGATGTGAAACTCCAAGAGCCCAGCTACACTATAACATATATCGGAATGACGTCTTAGCAAGAGTTGTTCAGCCTGATGAGCACTCTCTGTTGACGTATAAAAAGTTAAGATCTGGAACACCTGTTGTGGAATTCCAAGAGCCCAGCTACACCATAACACATATAGGAATGACGTCTTAGCAAAAGTTGTTCGGTCTGATGAGCATTTCCTGTTGACTTATAAAAATCGAAGATCAGAAACATCTGATGTGGAAATCAAAGTTATCACTAATTTCACTGTATAATTATAAAATAACATAAGTTTGGAGTACCTCCACGTGGTGAAGGCGGTAACAGTTTAGGACTGATTTTCGATGACGATGGTATATCATTGAAAATTTGACTCTACTGGCCAAAACTCCCATTTTTTTTTATCGAATAAATATGCCTTCGAGCTTATGTTACTTGAGTGTTTAATTTCCTTTTCCATTTATCTTCGTGACACGGTAGCCTACCCGGTAACGCAGGGGAGCAGTCACTTAGATTGTTAGAAAATTCATGGTTATGCGAACGCGCCATATTGACCCCAAAAAATGATCAAGCTGCAAAAATTAATCAAAAAATTTTGGCGGATATTGTAGGGGATAAAGTGGTTTACACTTCTTTCGACAGGGTTGTCGATCAGGAAGACGCCACGAATTACCCAGTTTAGTTTCTCAATTCACTTACAGCGAGTGGTCTCCCTGCTCATAAAATAAGACTTAAAGTCGGTGTTCCCATAATGCTGATGCGAAATTTAACTCCGCCAAAACTGTGCAACGGAACCCGTCTTATTGTCAACGCTTTACAACGTAATATAATTGTTGCTACAATCCTCACTGGGTGTGGTGCCGGTGAGGCTGTGTTCATACCGCGCATACCACTCATCCCCAACAATTTCCCCTTTCAATTTAAGCGCATACAGTTCCCTGTGACTACATGCTTTGACATGACAATAAACAAGTCAGAAGGGCAGACGCTTAAAGCCGCTGGTGTTGACCTGACAACCAGCTGTTTTTCTCATGGCCAACTTTATGTTGCTTTTTCAAGGGTCAGCAACGCTTCCGGTCTTTATATATTAGCTCCTGAAGGAAAGACCCCAAATATAGTTTATAAAGATTCTTTTTTAAAGTTATTTGCAATATTATTGTTAATTCAGTGTACCCTTGGGATCCGCTGCGGAATTACGGGAAGAAAAGTTTTTTTTTGTTTTAGGTATAGGTATTAAGTCTGCGCAACATATATAGGCTATAATTTATTTTGGAAAATGGAACACCTGATGCAGAACCGCAACAGACCAGCTAAAGTATAAGAGAAAAAAAAATGGTGCCATAGCAAAAATTATTCCACGTGAAAAGCATTTTCTGCTGTAAGAATAAATTTGAAGATCTGGAACACCTGTTGTGGCACTCCAAAGCCCATCGATACTATAACATGTATAGAAATGACGTCTTAGCAAAAGTTGTTTAGTCTGATGGGCATTTCCTGTTAACTTACAAAAATGAAAGATCTGGAACGTCTCAAATCGTCTCGCGCATCCCGTTGTTTACCCGTCCCTAGGCTCTTAGAATTCGACATCAGACGTTTCAGATCTTCGATTTTGACGACCCCGTTGTCGCTGGCATAAGCAACAGGATCCGCGTACGAAGTCGCGGGCAGAAGCTAGTTTGAAATAAGTTTGTATTTCATAATATTTACAAAGTTATTTTTGTGGTTGACACTCAAAATAGCATTCAATTAAAATAGCGGATATTTCAAAAACTTATTAACGTAGCTTAGCCTAAGGGACAGTTTCAACGAAATTGTTTTGGATAAGCTACGTTCATACGTTTTTGAAATTGAATGCAATTTTGAGTTTACCGACCACAAAAATAACTTTATAAATATTATGAAATACAAACTTATTTCAAATAAACTCCGTGCTTCTTAGAATAGTGGTCTGACAGGCACTTGAGGCTGGTTACGCTCATTTGCGACAAGAACGTGTTAAATCCGAAAACCGGATTTTTCAGAAAACGCCTTTATTTCAAACCATCAAAGGCGTTTTCTGAAAAATCCGGTTAACGGACTTAACAAGTTCTTGTTGCAAACGAGCGTTAAATTTCTTTAGAAATCTGGTGCCTGATGGAAACGTTATCACTATGGGCAGCATAGTGATTGAGTGTCGTTTTAAAATAAAAATATACCCACATTTTATTCGATTGATAAAACATTAGGCTACTGCACCGAAGAAGTTTCATAAAAATTGATTTTACGAGTGTGCGACAGACAGATGGATAGACATACATACAGACGGACAGGACGAAACTATAAGGGTACTTTGACGAAACGAAACCCTAATAATTTTATTACATTGTTTATTAAATAAATGTATTTCTTCGTATCGTTAGTTGTTCATCAACAATGAGTGGGTGGACTCTGTCAGCAAGAAGACCTTCCCTACTATCAACCCTCAGGATGAGAGCGTCATCACACAAGTGGCAGAAGCAGACAAGGTAAGTGTAGAAATATTTTACATGATTTATGTAGAAAAGAATAAGAGATGGAAAATGAAGCAAATAATTATCCATACTTTAAAATGAGACTAGTTACAACAGACCGTATTGAATATGAATAAATTATTGCAAAACAATACAATGAAATTGAATACAAATTAGAGTTCTTGATAATATTTTTCATAATTAAAGCGAAGCCTAAACGAAAGCCTTTCCTTTTCGTGCACAATGTAATTGGACACTAATTGATGAATTGCATTAATTTATTCAAAGTTTTTTTATCGTTTAATTAGTATAAATGTGTTTATCGTTGTAACAGTAGGCATATTATGAACAATATCTTTGATTTAAATTGTTCTATATTATCGTACACCGATATAAATCATTTGCAATCTAACAACAACATCGTAAACTCTAATACAAATATTATATTTTTTTAATAGGCTGATGTAGATTTGGCCGTTGCTGCAGCCAAGAAGGCTTTCCACCGGTACTCCGAATGGCGCACCCTTGACGCCTCACAAAGAGGTCGGCTACTCCTCAAATTGGCCGACCTCATGGAAAGAGATGCCAAGTACTTGGGTGAACTGGAAACCCTGGACTGCGGCAAGCCCGTCAAACAGGCTGAAGGCGAAGTCTTCTGGTCTGCTGGCATTATCAGATACTACGCCGGCAAAGCTGACAAAATTTTGGGCAACACCATCCCCGCAGGTGTATATTTTAATCTTAGAATTTTTATCATATTATGTAGAAAATCTAGTTATCAAATTGATAAACGTAATCAGGCTTCTTGTAGTCAGCATTTTCCATCATAGATTAGGTAGGTACCATTTTTACCGGCAAAATATGATATCATTGCAAACGAGACTTAGGTAGATGGTCAAAAGATCAAATGATACAAAAATATCAAATAAAAAACGAAGCAAAAAAAAAAGATTACACAAAAAATGCAATGAAATATATTAAGGTTATTACATTATTCAAGATACTGAAAAAAATAGCATAATTGTTCTAATCGACTGTATTTTTCGAATACAGTTAGAAATGACATGGTTATAAATGCGAAGGTACAACTGGCGAGGCGTAAGCTGAGTTCTACATTTGTGTGAGTGCACATACATAGAATTGATTCCCAATAAGCAGTATAAACCGGTTTAAACCAAGCAAAGAACGCGTCTGCATTCATTCTCACACTGAGCAAAGCTCAGCTTAGGCCTCGTGAACGGTAGTGCGTTGAGAAATTGCAAGTGACAGAAAAAGTAAAAACATGTCTAGTTAGGTGTGGTACTTCCTGGCCGCGCCACAGTCTCCAATTTGAATGAAAGTGGGCTTAAAAAAATGTACGTAAATTGTACGTTTTTGTACTAGAAGAAAAAAAAATGTACTATAAAGGATCGCGAGAAATTTAACAAAATTGATGGCGCGGCCAGGAAGAGTGCTTCCTAGCCGCGCCACCGCGTACACTGCAATAAACAATCTAATAATGTACAAACTCATTGGTAAACAATTGTACGTCTATTGTTCGTTCTATTAATAACGAGAAATACTGAAAAATGTCATGAAGATTTTGAAAAAAAAAAAAAAAACCAAAAGCCGCGCCACTGTCTCCCATTTTGAATGAAAGTGGGCTTAAAAAAATGTACGTAAATTGTATGTTTTAGTACTAGAAGAAAAAAAATAGTACTATAAAGGTTCGCGAGAAATTTAACAAAATCGGTGGCGCGGCCAGGAAGTATGCTTCCTAGCCGCGCCACCGCGTACACTGCAATAAACTGTCTAATAATGTACAAACTCATTGGTAAACAATTGTACGTCTATTGTTCGTTCTATTAATGACGAAAAATACTGCAAAAAATCATTTTCTCTGTGATAAATTTAATATCGAAAATAAAATCGAAATTAATTTGGAAGTACCGGTACACGAATAACCGTTGCATATGGTGTTTCATACACAATTATGTCCGCGATAATTATAATGTTAAATGTACGGGCAATTGCAAAGAATGAATGGAGAGGTAACTGTAGTAAAATCAAAAATCAGAACTTCAATTAAAATAGATTGTGTTTTTGAAAAAGAATAGAAAACCTGAAATACTCAGAAAAAAAAAATTAGAAAACCAATCGTGTTACGAAATAAAATGCTTCCTGAAAGTATGTGAAAAAGTGAAAGAAAAACGTTAAAGTTTAAAAACTTTATCTTATATATATAAAAAATAAAATTAGTTAAAAACTTAAAGATAAAGATTGTTACGATAACATTTTAACAAGATTTTAACTGTAGGTACTAAGTTTTTTATTGAGCAATATAAACAGAGCAATATACTTAAATAGTAACAGAGTAAATTAATATAACCTCTGAATAAAATCCATGACACGAACGCCTGACAGTTCTGCTATTACAAAGTCGAAGTAGTATTATTATTTTCGATATTAAATTTATAACAGAGAAAGTGACTGTTTGCTGTATTTTTCATCATTAATAGAACGAACAATAGACGTACAATTGTTTACCAATGAGTTTGCACATTATTTCCTGCAGTGTACGCAGTTTTATTTTCGATATTAAATTTATCACAGAGAACATGACTTTTTGCAGTATTTTTCGTCATTAATAGAACGAACAATAGACGTACAATTGTTTACCAATGAGTTTGCACATTATTAGACAGTTTATTGCAGTGTACGCGGTGGCGCGGCTAGGAAGCATACTTCCTGGCCGCGCCACCGATTTTGTTAAATTTCTCGCGAACCTTTATAGTACTATTTTTTTTCTTCTAGTACAAAAACGTACAATTTACGTACACTTTTTTAAGCCCACTTTCATTCAAAATGGGAGACTGTGGCGCGGCTTTTCGTTTTTTTTTTTTTCATAATCTTCATGACATTTTTCAGTATTTCTCGTTATTAATAGAACGAACAATAGACGTACAATTGTTTACCAATGAGTTTGTACATTATTAGATTGTTTATTGCAGTGTACGCGGTGGCGCGGCTAGGAAGCACTCTTCCTGGCCGCGCCACCAATTTTGTTAAATTTCTCGCGATCCTTTATAGTACATTTTTTTTTCTTCTAGTTCAAAAACGTACAATTTACGTACATTTTTTTAAGCCCACTTTCATTCAAATGGGAGACTGTGGCGCGGCCAGGAAGTACCACACCTAGTTAGTCCAGTTTATAACTGGTATCACACATAGCTAACTCCTTAGATATAGACCAACTGCTTATAGAGTTAAAAATGCGTCTATCAAGATCTTTGTATCAAAATAGTGTTTATCTACGCCTGATAAAATATCTTGATTGTGCAGCTGATTTCCTAAACCTGACAAATAACATTTCATGGATTTTTAAAACATGTAGTAATCAACCCATCAAATGTGTTGATTTCATCTATATTTTTCAAGGTCTTCCCTGAAACAGTCAAAGGAATAAGTCTATTTAAGGTTTGATCTGATGATTATGTCGTTTGCTAATCAGCCTTTGTATTTCAGATGGTGACGTTATGACCTTCACTTTGAAGGAACCCGTGGGTGTCTGTGGACAAATTCTACCATGGAACTACCCCATCCCCATGTTCGTATGGAAAATCGCTCCAGCCCTTGCTGCCGGTAAGATCAATGTCTTTTTTTTTTGTGCATATAATTTGCTCTGAATGCAATGTTATAAGATTTTTGTCTCAACATTTAAAAGTAACGATGGATGCCAACTAATCTGACTAATAAAAAACTCATTAAATCGCATCTGTATCAAAATGAGCAACTTGTATAAAAAATTGAGTTAGTGTTGATTTATCTATTGGGTTCTACCGCTGATCGCCTATATAAAAACAAGATAATCTTATTTCTTTTTAGTACATTCCTCAATTCGCCACATTACCAAAAAAAACCTGATTTGTAATAATAATAATTGTGTTTGTCTATAGGTTGCACGATAGTTCTCAAGCCTGCTGAGCAGACTCCTCTCACCGCCTTAGCGATGGCTGCCCTGGTCAAAGAAGCCGGATTCCCGGCCGGAGTTCTCAACGTGGTCCCTGGCTACGGACCTACTGCTGGATCTGCCATCACCCACCACCCCGATGTCGACAAAGTTGCTTTCACCGGATCCACTGAGGTAAATATTTATTTATATGAGTATAAAATTGTGATACCGGATAAGCTGACCTTTCCTGTAGGGTTTCAAAACGTGCAGGAAAGTGAAATGATACGAGAAACTATAAAAATGACGCCACAAATAAGCGATTTTTGGCGATCAAAATAATGGAAGCTTTGAATTCATTTAACTTAAATGAATTCAATGCCTGGAAAACCTATTCGTTTCTTTTCAAGAAATTTGATTACTTTTTGATCGTCAAAAAAAGTCGATTAAATGTGGTCCTGTGGATTAAACCTTATCTTTATCCTCTCTCACTAATTTTGTTCGATCACTTCACTTTCACTTGGGTTTTTCCACAGAAATTCAAACATTAGACTAATGCATGCTGACATTACAAAACAAACATAGATTTGGGTCTGTAGTATCGTTGTTAAGTGATTAGATAGATTAGAATAATCTGGATCAATGTTACACAATACTATGAAATTGATCGTTATCGCAATTACTTGTACATTTTGTTCGATACCTATAGTTATTACAATAACAATAGCTTTCACGGCATTATCTTGACCTACTACTTTATTATCATCCACTTTATTCTTAAAAAGTATCTACTCTTATGAACTATTCATCAACGAACTATGGATTGATTCTACCTAATAGAGCAACATATTCTAGCAATACAAACTATTACGTGCTAGGAATGATGATTAATATTAGAATGTATGTTATTTTCCTTTTCCAGGTGGGTAGGATCATTATGAGCGCTGCATCTGTTGTCAATCTTAAGCGCGTTACGCTTGAGCTGGGAGGCAAGAGTGCGCTGGTTGTCTTCAATGACGCTGATGGTAACATATTTTTTTATTAAAATGCTATATTATCGTTCTTAGATAACTATTCTATATGATATATATCTAGGTTTAGATAACTATTATTTATCTGTCCTTCGCCCTTCACTTATCTACCTATATACTCCAGATAACCAACTTCAATTTAATCTGATTAGCGTAGCAGAAGCAGAAGAAGCTTCTTGATTTGCTTCTTCGTTACTTTCCTTTTCTATGGTCTAGATTAAAAGCAGTTTTAAGTCGACATCTGAAATTACCTTAATGATGAAACTGTAACATTTTCAAGAATGTTATAACTACGTCACAAGGCCATTTCTCGCATTCGAAACGGCCTTTGAATAGTTGAAGCCTAGTTTTTTTTTTATGAATATGTAACAGGATAGTGTGACTTCAATAACCTCTATAAACAGCCATAGTAGGAGATTATAGTATCCCCATTATGCCATATCTACACACTACGCTTGGCAAACATAACAATATCGCTACGCGAATATGTGCATTATGAGTATTCAACCATATTTAAAGAAATGAAGCAGAAATATAAATCTTCATTCAATAAAACGCCTTCACACATGTCATTGCCCCGAACGGTTGAACAGACTCGTTGAATCATTCAATTAATTAAGAGTAAATAAAGGGCACTAACCGATGTGCATTTTATCTCGCTGCTAACGATTTACTTCTCATATATAGGGTGACTGGTAATTAGTGACCGATACTTTAACACATGTTTGTACTCATGATAACAAACAACTTTCCCAAAGAAACATTATTTATAAAACAAAAAAAATATACTTCCATATTACGAGCCGCGTCCATTCCTTAGCGGTTTATTAATAAATTTTAAATGGCAAAAATAAAATAAAAATAATGTTTCTTTGGGAAAGTTGTTTGTTATCATGAGTACAATCATGTGTTAAAGTATCGGTCACTAATTAATTACCAGTCACCCTATATACTCGTAAGATCATCTAAATTATCTTGTAAGCATCGCAGCATTTTAAATGTCGCAGCATTATGCTGAGATAGGAGCCTTTTTTGGCCTCGTGCAGGTAGTTTTTTATTTTTTATTTGTTTTTGTTTTTTTATAAATTGATTTTGTAACTGTCTGTGTGAGTCCAAAATAAATATTTTTTCTTTCTTTCTTCTTTCTTTCATCGTGCATTTCAATATGGCGTGATTTCTAAACTCAGTCTAATATGGGCCTGCATCCAAATTGTGTATCACATTCGTAATTTCGATAGCTTTCATTTTAACAATACAACAATATTCATTGCGTGATACATAGTTGTGGGGAAGTCGGATTGTTAATACATACGTTGCTATGGAAATTGTTGACCTGTCAAAATCTCAATTAGAATGCTGATTGTACAAATATTCTAATTACTACACACATCAAAAGTGTCTAGGGATCAAGCATTTTTATGCGGATTTCTTGAGATTGAGATGTGGCTTTGTAATAAATTTATGATTTTATAAATTTATATGGATCCTTTTTGGTGCATTTCATAATTTGAATCAGGAACTGTGAATCAAATTCGAGTAAAAGATGAAAATCAGCTGTCAATATTTTCCCTATAAAAACATACAACGCATTGAAGACATTATTAGTGCTACTGTTTCCCTACTACTGATTAAAACCAACGTTATTATGGAGCGGCGACGTCATTTAAGCAGGGAAGAAATGCTCAGAGCCGTGGGAATGATAGAAGCTGGTTCCCGGCAACGTACTGTGGCTTTAGCTCTGAATACAAGTCAGAGTGTTATCAGTCGACTTTGGACACGTTACCGAAGCACTGGTACCGTGGCTGAGCGCCATGGAGGACGGTATCGCTGCACCACACGGAGACAAGACCGATACATTCAAATCTTAACTCGAAGAGCTCCAACAATAACCGCCATGATGTTAGCCGTGAGGCTTCATCACTCTTCAGGGAACTTAATTAGCGACCAAACAGTCAGAAACCGCTTGCATGAAGTGAACCTTCATTCCCGAAGACCGCTACGGGTACCACCTATAGCAATGCACAATCGTAGGATTCGATATCAATGGGCTCTTGGACACAGAAATTGGGCAGAAGAACAATGGCGTTTCGTGTGCTTTTCTGATGAGTCTCGTTTTGGTATGAGACCGGATACAAGACGTATACGACACTGGAGAACCCCTGGACGCCAACAGCGATTAAAATCCTGCCAGGAAGTCCATCCTTATAGTGGTGGAACCATCATGGTATGGGCGGGTATTTGAATCGGCGGAAGAACTGAGTTGATTTGGATCAGAGGCAACCTCAACGCTCAAATTTATGCTGAGACGATTGTATCAGACGTCATCGTTCCTCTACAAGCGCAAATCGGTCCCTTATTTCAGTTAATGCATGATAATGCACGACCGCACACCGCAAGAGTTGTAAGACAGACTCTCGCCGCAGCTAACATCAATGTCCTGCCCTGGCCTGCTCAGTCGCCAGACTTGAACCCGATTGAGCATGCATGGGATATGCTACAGAGAAGAGCTCTGCCGAATATGGAGGGTATCCAGTCGCAAGAAGACCTTTTTTTGTTGTTGCAACGAACATGGGCGGCCATTCCACAGCGTGATTTGGATGAACTCATTTTGAGTATGCCAAACCGATGTTCTTGTGTTGTTAGTGTTCGCGGTAGAAACACGGATTATTAATTGTTTAAGTTACCCAATAAAATTTTAAAGAAAACTGTTATTTCAGTCTTTTTTTCGAACTTTTGTGTTAGTGGTTCAAATGTCAAAAATCCCTTTATTAGGAAAATGGCAAATTTCTTTATTAATGCAAAGGTGACTTGGTTTATCGTTACTGTGACAAACGAAAACACTTTATTTGATGAATCCTTAAAGAAAATTTTAATTAATATCAATCAGGAGAAAAGTTATTGCAAAAATATATGTTGATCCCTAGACACTTTTGATGTGTGTACTTTAAGTGCATAAAAAATCCGTAGCTGATCGTGATTCAGAGCCATAAATTCATAATACCTTTTTAAAATGCAATATTGACTTTTTTCCTTTTAAGTATCAGCCTTGATATATTTTATTTGAATAAAGAATAGCAGGCTAATCGTTTCTAAGTAAGGGTGTTCGTCAGCATTATAATTGCTGGAAGCCATTTAAATCAAATGGAATAAATATAATCGAATGTAACAAATTATGCTGAAGACGTTTAACCGAGTGTTTCGTCGCTACTTGTAAGGGGCAAATATCCTGTAGTAGATACCATTCATCGTGTAACATTCCAAAGAAAATTGCCCTCCTATAGTCAAACTTAGCAGACTACGTTAGGCTGTTGATTAACAACAATTATAATTTATGTCTTTAATTTTGTATTTATAGTCGAAAAGGCCGCTGAAATCGCTCACAGAGCTGCGTTCGCTAACGCTGGCCAGTGCTGTGTAGCTGGCACCAGGACCTTTGTCCAGTCCGGTATTTACGACAAGTTTGTCGCTAAATCCGCCGAGATTGCAAAGAAGAGGACTGTTGGAAACCCCTACGAAGATGTTCAGCAAGGACCTCAGGTGTGTTAAAAATTTACTACGAAGAAACAACTACTACTAAATTCAAACTTGCCATTGCAATATAGGGTGAATCACAAAAAAACTTAAATGAGATTTAACTCAAATCTATTCGATTCAACATGAAAAAAATTGAGACAGAACATTTGGTTTTTATTTTTGTTATTTGTAAAATCCTGTCGTAGATGAAGATTTTGGAACAACGTACATAATTATCAGTGTTTGGTTTCAAATGTCGCCTTCTACAAAACTACTATCTGGAACATTCAAAATATAATTGTTTTTTTTTGTGTTTTCACTAATTCGAAATTTTAAAGAAAACTTCGGCTATTAAAACTAAAACAACTTTTGCAGATTGACACGGAAATGTTCGACAAGGTGATGGGCTTCATCGACGCTGGCAAGAAAGGTGGTGCCCGTTGCGTCGCTGGAGGTGACCGCCAAGGCAAGATCGGCTTCTTCGTCCAGCCCACCGTCTTCGCAGATGTCAAAGATGACATGAAGATTGCCAGGGAGGAGGTGGGTAACGCAGAATTGTAATGGCATGTCACTCCGCGCTTACACGTACCGTGCCGTAAAATCAATAGGGTCCGCGCTCTCAAGACAACATGCGCTACGCAACGTTTCGCGCACTTATTTTAACTTACGTCACCGAATTTACGTCATCATTACGGTCTACTATTATCTTTTCATTGGTTGGTAAATTGTTAATATTTACTTTTAGGTGCAGTTTTATTTTGGTGGATTAAGCTGCGATAAAATTCAATATCAAATAATATAGATACTTCTGAGAAGGATAAAAATACACTATCAGACAATACATTAAAGTGAAACAATTTTACCGTATATTCGTTAATAAGTAATGATTTGATTTAACCAGCAACAACGCCAAACACCCGTCTTGATAAATAACATTATAAAAACGCCGCTTTCTTCAAGATCAAAAGACAAAAACTTCGGGAACTGCAAAATTAGAAGAATATTTTAGTTAATCTAAATTTGTCATAGGTAATCCTATTTTTCAAAAAATTATCTAGTTTCTCGTTGTCAAAAGATACAAAAAAAATTGCACGTTTTTTTATTTATAAAACACCTTTAAAACTGAGCAATCATCACTTACTTTTGATATTGTCTATAATTATTCATTCTGTGGTGTGTGTTACTAACTAGTTCAGTGTCAGTAAATGGTAAAAGACGCAGCTGTATTATTTGGAACATTATGTCATGAAAAATATAATTAAGTGGGTAAATATTAGAACAGCTGTGTACTAAGAGCAACGCAGTTACTAACAACTCGGTCCGTCGGTGGAAATTGTATGTAATACAAGCGAATCGATGATGACAAAAATGTTTTGATCATTTTGCTTAACTTTTGATCGTAACACATTCATTTCAAAGTATAATTATATCTTTTTTTTTTTTTATTAGTTACTCGTGCGTGTCTTATCCAGTTCAGACCAATAAATAAATGTTTTTTAGTAGGTATCTGTACCATAAGTAGTTTTTTTTAAACCAATGTATTACATTGTGCATTAGTCACTCGTACCTACCGGCAGAGCTAATGAGAACGATTGTGGTACCAATTGTCAAAAACGGGACAGGGGATATCTCGGACAGGGGAAACTACCGGCCAATCTCTCTTGCAACTACCATTGCTAAAATATTGGACAGTATTCTTGATTCGTGCTTGGAGAAACATCTGGACCTGCATGACTCACAGTTTGGGTTTCAACCTGGGCTGTCCACTGAAAGTGCAATCCTAAGTCTCAAGAATACTGTCCAATATTATACAGATCGTAAAACGCCGGTGTATGCCTGTTTCCTGGATTTTTCCAGGGCTTTTGACCTTGTGTCATATGATGTGCTCTGGAGGAAGTTGGGGGCCAGGAATGTACCGGCGGAAGTTCTTAGGGTTCTGAAATTTTGGTATGCTAACCAAACAAATCATGTAAAGTGGTCCAACATTCTCTCTGAGGCCTATGGGTTGGAGTGCGGGGTGAGGCAGGGAGGGTTGACCTCACCCAGGCTCTTCAACCTATATGTGAATGACCTCATGGTCGAGCTCAGCAGTATGCGTGTTGGCTGTCGGGTGGGTGGTGTTAATATTAACAGCATCAGCTATGCAGACGACATGGTGCTGCTGGGCCCGACTGCAGGTTCTATTGGAGAGATGTTGAAAGTTTGCGAGGACTACGCGGCTAGGCATGGGCTCGTGTATAACGTGAAGAAATGTGAGTACATGGTCTTTGGGGTTGCCGGTAAGTGTACAGATTATTCACCTAACTTTACCCTAAATGACTTGAGCATAAGAAGAGTTAAACTATTCAAATATCTAGGACATATGCTTGCCGACGACCTGAAAGACAATGTGGATATGGACAGGGAGCGCAGGGCTTTGGCGGTCCGAGGTAACATGTTGGCTCGTAGATTCGCCCGCTGCACGGACCAGGTAAAAATAACGCTTTTCAAAGCGTATTGCCAGGGTCTGTACACGGGTGGTCTGTGGATCAGCTACACCAAAAGGTCGCTAGATGTCCTGCGCGTCCAGTACAACAATGTTTTTAGAATGCTGTTGAGACTGCCCCGGTTCTGTAGTGCGTCAGAAATGTTTACGCAGAACCGTACTGACGGCTTCCACGCAATTGTGCGGAAGAAAATAGCGTCTGTGGCAGCTAGAACCCGGGCCAGTGGCAACAGCATTCTGAAAACAGTGACTGAGAATGTGTTTTCCCCTTTTATGAGGCATTTTGTGGAGAGGATGGCCGGTTGAGAAACTGGTTTCGTCTTCTTCACAAAGGGACTCATACCCAAATTGTTACCATAATTTATGTATATACTAACACTAGGTATAAGGTACTTTACTAACACAATGGATCTCTGTTATCTGATTAATTGAAATAAATTAAATTAAATTAATGTAGGTACCTATTAAATTAAATCAACCATTCAAGGTTTATATTTTTATAATATGTCCCAAACGTGATCATAATTATTTTCGTTTATAATATTACAAACATTGCATATTAATATAATCTGGTTTACTGATCGCTTCTACAGATCTTCGGGCCTGTCCAGAGCATCCTCAAGTTCGAAACCTTCGAAGAGGTTGTCGACCGCGCGAACAACTCCAACTACGGCTTAGGAGCTGGTGTGATCACCAACGACATCACCACAGCCTTGGCCTTTATCAAGCACGTGCGCGCTGGATCCATGTGGTACGATTTGTTTTTCATTATCTTTTACACCAGTTCATCGTTGTCAACGACTGGTGTCGATTCTCTTGTTCACAAACTAAACTGAAATTAGAGAATTGCTATCTTTTACTAACAGACAGCGCGAAAAAAGGACGGAGATAGATAAGAAATTAGTTAGAAATGTCAAACTAGTTAACGCCTTGAACTTCACCGTGTTAGTCGACACGTTCTGTTTCAAGTGTCGTCTGAATTTGTATGGTTTTAGTTCAGCTTTGGACAGCTCTTATTTACGTCCGTCTCTTTCGTAATTTGTCAGAGTGAAAAAGATGGCAACAACCTAAATTAAGTTTAGTGGCCACAACAGAATCGGCACCACTGTTTTCGATATTAGTTAGTTTTAATTCAAACTTCCCAACGGTCTTTCGTTTTTGTCGATTTAAGTATAAGAATTGAACATCAATTGACTAATTTGCATCAAACTCAATTGATCGAGAACTCTAAGCTGTCGGAAGTAAGCCCCTTAGTTTTGGTCAGAAAACTTTTTGTTTTTTGGTCTCAACATCTTGGTCTTGGTCTGTACAATCATTTGGTGGTGGCTGGTGTTGTATTGACTCTAAAAACAACTGATTGAATTTCAAAATTCATAGTATGGACTTTGAAATTGCAAAACACATAAAATGTTTACCTACGATTATTTACGGTTTACTAACGAGCATTTTTCTGAACTGCCCGACTAGTTTCGGACACAAACTGAGCCCTTAATAATTTGGTTGAACACGTGGCAAGGTCGCGCGTCTAATTACCTACTTCAAACAACCCAGTCATAAATTTTAATACATAAATATGTAAATATTCAAGGTCCAATTTTATGGTTAACTTTACCAGACGATCAGAATTATGTTTTATAATCGTTTAAATTTTTCAAATTAATAATATGATGTATTTAAAATGTATATCATTATTTTCTAGGGTCAACACATATGAACACGTGACTCCTCAAACTCCATTCGGAGGATTCAAGGATTCTGGTATCGGACGCGAACTGTGAGTATATTTCCTCAGATATTTTACCATTAGAAACTCAAACACTAATTTGAAATTGACTCCATTCCAATGTTTAGCAAGTTTGTAGGCATAATTAGATCTTTCTTCGAGGAGCTAAATCCCCTCGACCTGCATCAATTTAAAATTATACCAGTACCTTTACTTTCGATCATACAATCCTGGGTTGGCGATCTAGATCAAGCAATGATTTGGATTGGGATCGCCTATTAATATCAGAGCCAATTTCAGCTGTAGTGGTCCAGGTTCGAATTGTGTGACGATGTTCTATTGCTCGCCTATGTATGATTTTCTCTTAACCATATTAACCATGTTATTATGCAAATTTTCAGAGGTGAGGATGGTATCCTGCAGTACGTGGAGTCCAAGACAGTTTCTTTCAGCCTCCCCAAGAAACCCCTGCTGTAAACCAAAACAAGAACTGAAACATACCAAATACCAACACATAACAAACTACATGCCAAACATTATTTTTATATACGTATGGTTGAATACCAGCTATTGATTAATTTTGATGATTAAATACAAAATAATCAATTATTATTTTTATCTTTATTTTATAAACCTACCCATCGTACAGAATACATAGCCAAGGCTAGATGAGGTTGTGACAAACCGCTTAAACTCAATCTGAACATTGGAAATAACATAACACAATATCACGCCTGTATTCCCCTACGGGCTGGGCAGAGGTGTATAATACACTCATTTCGCCGTTATGTTTAAGTCCCATGTAATACGGGGCGAGCCTTTTTTTTGTCTTGGGAATATCCCCAAAGATACCCATCGCCTGGGGAAGGCGAAGGGTTATTCCGGACTCTTACCGGCTAAGAACCCACGGTGTTTCTTCTCCTGACCCCTTGGCCTCGGTCCGCCAGCCCCTGGCGGACCTCTCCTTCTTTGGAAGCGAGAGCTCACCACCGACTATCGCAACCAATTCACAGCGCTGCGTCGCCCACGTAGGGCACGCCTGCAGCGTGTGCAGCGCCGTATCCTCAGGGCAGTCGACGCAGTGGTGACATCCGGGTGTCTGCTCACGGCCTATGCGACACAGGTACTTCCCGAAACATCCATGTCCCAAGAGCACCTGCGTCAGCCGGAAGCTGAGGGCGCCATGTCGCCTCTCCAGCCACTCCTGCATAACGGGTCTTATCGCCGCCATTGTGGCGGGGCGAGCCTATTGCCATCAACCGGGCGCAAGTCCAGACTACAGGCTTCTACTGAGAAATTCCACAAGGAAAATCTCAATAACACTGCCCGATCCGGGGATTGAACCCAGACTTTCACGCTCAGCAGTCGCGCTTGACCAACGAGGCAGTCCACCATTGGAAGTTTCTGACATTGGAAATATTTTCACGAAAACCGGGATACTAGAAATAAGCAAGAGAAGACGTTATATTTAGGGTTTCGTACCCTAAGGGTGCCAACTGGACCCTATTACTAAGCTACACCGTCTGTCCGTCCGTCTGTCTGTCCGTCTGTCTGTCACAGGGCTGTACTTTTTAACCGCAATAGGTAGCTAGTTAAAATCTCGAGGAGCTCGTGGCTAAATAATTACAGCCGCATAGACCGATCTTCCGGGTTAAGCCACGCTTGCCGAGGTTGGTCTGTGGATGGGTGACCATTTATCATAGCGAGTTTCCTCCGTGCCTCGGAAAGCACGTAAAGCCGTTGGTCCCGGCTGTCATTTGTAGATCTTTGACAGTCGTTACTGTTGGTCAGAAGCCAGAAAGTCTGACAACCAGTCTTACCAAGAGCATCGTATTACCCAGTTACTGGGTTGTGGAGGTCTGATAGGCAGTCGCTCCATGTAAAATACTGATATTCAGCTGCATCCGGTTCGACTAGAAGCCGACCCCAACATAGTTGGGAAAAGGCTAGGCAGATGATGAGGTAGCTAGTTAAAATTTCACAGAATATGTATTACTATGGCGTCTATTAGGTCAAACGAAAAAAAAAAGTCTAAACCCAAAAAGAGTTCCCGTACAAGAAACCTAAAAAAAATGCATTATTTAAATTTATTTGTTCCCGCTCTATTTAAAAACGATAACACATACAAGCGTGAAACTTGGTATGATGGTAGTGCTTACTCTTTAATTAAACAACAAATAATAAAAAGAATGTAAACTACTGGTGGTACGGAACCATTAGTGCGCGAGTCGGACTCGCATTTGGCCGGTTTTTTACTGTCTAACTTTTTGTCTGTCTGTTTCTTTGGTACCTCACCACGTGAGAACGGCTGGGCCAGTTTCATATAAACTTTAACTGTCGTATAGCTAATAACCTACTTTAAAAACTGACGTACCTAGGTTTCAACTGCATTGTATGCTGTCCGATTCAAAGCAGAGGTATTAGGTATCATACCTGCGGTGCGAGCACGGATCTTTGACATTAAGATATAGATAAAATGACAACTTTTGTCGTTTTATCTATATCTTATGTCAAATTTGACGTTTAGAGTAGATAAGTTTCTCGAATCGACTCGATAAAAAATCCGTGCTCGCAGCTGGTGGTTTTTGTAAAATGATGTTGTATTACTGAAATCTATTTGTTCTAATAAGGACAGATTTTATCAATGTTGTATAATTTTGTCTGAGAAATCAATTTCACGTTTTGACAGATTTCCCATATTTATTCCTCGGTTAACACATTCGAGTTCACCACACTTTTCATAGAGCGCAAATGCCATGCCTCCATACATATTGCTAGTGGACCTTCCAAGAGGGTCATCGGCATTACGTTTGCACTAAGAGTGAACCCTCGAGGAGATTTCTTGGCGTTAGGTTAAAAACCGTGTCATAAAACACGCTACTACGTAGTAAAATAGTGTTTTCAGGTAGTCTCATTGCTGGTTTTATGACGGTGTATTTCTAAGAAAAACTTACATTTAAAATGAGCCCTCGCACCCGGCATCGCGAATGCGACTAGATTGTGCCCTGCTGATGCACTTGGCACTGAACGTGCTAAAAGTTTCGGACTTTATTAAAATCAGCACATACTGAGACAATATTATAATCTTTCACCTGACTTTTTTGACGACACGTTTGGTGCAGTGGCTAAGCGATTGGCTTCTGCGCTACGGGTCGTGGGTTCGATTCCCACACGGAACAAAAATTTGTATGGCCTACACATGGTTGTCTTGGATCTGGGCGTTTGTGTATGTGAAATTTGTGTCTGGAAACGCACCCACGATACAAGAGAAATATTAGAGCCGGGTAGATTTTAAAAAAAAAGAAAAAAAACTTTTGTCTCCAAGCAGTCGCTTCCATTTCCGTAATTATAAATTTATGTATATTTTTGATTATGAAAACTGGACTATAGATAATAATTACGCGTAAATTGCTCTATAACACGTTTATAATGAGTGCATAGAACAATTTGGGGTGCAGTGGACTGCAAAACGTTATAATCATATCATACAAATTACGAATAAACTATTCACAATTTTATTCAATATTTTAATGTTCTCAGTTCATATCAGCAGACTCCACGATGTTCAAATATATCATTTGTATTTCAATTGGTTTTATCGTTACAAAATCTATGTTCGATTACGTGAGTAGCTTTACTGCAAATTATAAATTGACTGAATGTTTCTTCTCTTCGCGGTACCTATCCAACTCGATAGCCAAGTCTCTAGGGCTGTGCTGAGCAGTATCATTACTGATTCAAACTAAGTCAAGAACCTTTAAAGCAAAGTGAATAGGCATCTTCTGGATGCGCTCGTTCCATCGTAGACCTCATCCATCGCTTTCCAACTAGTGATGTTCAAATCCGCTATAAACTGTAGACGTGTTATAAACTATAAAATATATTCATATAGTCTGTTATTGTATACGCTATCATTATAACGCGGTGTTACAAAACTCGGGCGCAGTCTGAACGCGGAGACGCTATAATTTTATTTAACAACACGCTAAACGGGCTTGATGATGCGCGGTAAATGTTATCTCGCAACGCGCTGTACTTAAAGAATATTATAATATTTCATTCCCTTACGCGCTGCTGCTAGTCGCTACGCTATCTTGCTATCTCGTTCTGGCCCCGCTGTGCGCGTTTAGACTTTTATTCGTTGAATAGGTTGAAGCGTTATAATATAGCGCGAAGTCAGAGCCGCTATAGCAAACGCTATACGCTATGTACACATAGTCTGTTGTATTTTGGCGCTATACGTTATATTAACCACCACTATTTCCAACAGGCGAGGTCGAGGTTAGTAGTGAACCCTATGACTCGGTCACCAACTCTTCTCCTTCACCAGAATTTATTGGTTCAAGAGGTAACTGCTACTGCTACCTCTAGACAAACATGATGATATGTTTATTTTGCAACGGCTCGTGTCGACACAAATTATTTGAGAATACTTAGCTGATTCCGTGATGAAAGATTAAGCAGCTAGCGAGGTTGGTAGCAGGCCTGTCTGCCCAGGGTGCACTGGACGCACTTAAAAATCTAAGTATTAAGGCTCTTTTAATGTACATAAATACAATTCCTAAACAATAAATAGAAATAATCGACTGTTATCGAAAGGCGACGCATTGATGTGAACAGCCAAGAATGCTTTTACTCAGCTAACTAAGATACAGAGAGTTCTAAATCACAAGAAGTACCAAACTACACTTTATCCGCTAACTGGTTTTCTTATGGATTGCGGGCAGAGTCAAAAACGATGGACAGAAAAGATTAGAGAGGCGAGAGACACACCGGCGCCCCACGAAATGGTAGATCCCACAAAACTTCACAGAATACTGAAGATATATTGTAATGGATGTTGCTTTCTAAGAGGACCATAATAATTCCCTGGAAATACGTCGCCCGTTCATTACGTAGTGAGACTAAACGATAGCTAAGATTGTATACGATGGAAAGCTTATAAATCAAATTATAGAAAACCCATTTTCAAATGGGTTCCCTACGCCACTGCGAAAACCGTTACTTCGATTTTCATTAGATCGAACACTTTATGACGAATCAACGATACTCCTAAAATACATTACTTCTAATACTTATTTGTGCGATGTAACGTTAGTGCGAAACACATTGTATCGAAGAATTTTACACCGATAGCTTATTAAGCCGAACGCTTCTTTCCTCGATAGTACAATAATCGCGCATTTTTTTTTACTTTTACTTAATTATAGGTTAAAAAAATGTCAGAAATTGCTTAAAAACATACAATTACAATTCGATATGATATCTTATTTAAAAGCAGAAGTTAATAGGTAAAACCCCAACAAAAAAGGCAAAAGAGTCGCTAATGCCATCGCAAGAGTTATGATTTGCCAATTTTACCTTTTTTAAGAGCCAATCAATTGAATTGTAATTATATGTTTTTTATGGCATTTCTGACATTTTTCAATCTATAATTAAGTAAAAGTAAAAAAAAAAATGCGCGATATATTGTACTATCGAGGAAAGAAGCATTCGGCTTATTAAGCTATAGATGTAGAATTCTTCGATACAATGTGTTTCGCACTAACGTTACATCGCACAAATAAGACTTAGAAGGCTTAGAAATAGTGTATTTTAGGAGTATCGTTGATTCATGATAAAGTGTTCGATCTAATGAAAATCGAAGCAACGGTTTTTGCAGTGGCGTAGGGAACCCTTTTCAAATGATGATCTATTACGAGCATCCAACGGTTTTTCTTGTGACCATTCCATGCTTAAATAGAGCCTCACTCTGCGCGGCTCCGTCTATTTTAGTCAGCAAAACTTGTCAGCGATGGCGAATGGTATTTAAACTTGTTTTTTTAATGTTACCCGCACTAGATCAAACAAAGTGATATCACGAGCTCTGGATAGTAAATTTCGGCTCTTGAGCGAGTAATGAAATTACTTCATGAGCTCTGGGTTTTGCTAAACTTGCCTGCTTAAAGAATATGAGCAGCAGGGTCTTTCATCATAATTCTGAGCTCTAAACAATATTGATTGTATGATCATCATCAGCATCGTCCATATTCAGCAATTTTTTATAGGTACTTTAATGCCTTAGACCCTTAGGTGCTTAGGTTAATATTGAATTTTCGTTTAATTTTTAGGGTGAATTCGACCTAGCTCTGACAAAAATAGAAATGTGCCCTGGACCTAAACGTAAGAACTGCGTTGAGTTGACAAGCGAAATTGTTAATGTAACTAAACTACAAAATGATTTACTTGTTAAAGAGGATATGAAGGGAATCAAGGTAAGCTTTTCAATTATTTTTTTCCAATTCGGGAAAATTAAAAGAAATTTTAGATTTTGAAAATTTTTATGTAGTATCTTAATGTTACACATAAGAAATCTGCCATTTTTTTTTAAGTATCCGTAATGTCGGCGATATGATAACCTAAAATGTCTATTTGCTACGGTAATGATATTTCGTCTAATGGTGATGATTACTGTAATGAACAGGGTATGCAGAACAGGACCTGTTGAATCAGGATTTTCAGTACTCTCTGCTAAACCGGGATTTTCCCGCATTTTCGGTACTTTCGGAACCTGCTAGAAAGTTTTTTTTTTTTTTATTGTACCTACATGTGGAGTTGAAACGGAGACAGATCGAGAATTTACGAGATAAAGAGTAGACTATTTAAAGATCTCTGTTTTTGAAACACTTCTTGTTTCTCCATGTTCTTTATTTCATACATATTTTTGTAAATACAATAAAACAAATATTATTTATTATTATAGTCTCACCACTCATTTATGAGATATTACAAGTTAATAGCAAACCAACATAATTTTTGCATTTTGGACGTATGAACACAAGGACATGAGAACTCCATCAAAACCTGGTCCAATCAGTGTTGCTGCAACAATGCCATGTTGACTGACGATATATCAAAGTGTTGAGATGTCCAAAATCAGGAAATCCAGAACCAGGAGACTAAAAATATTCACCTACGTCCTCTCGACAAGGAAACATTATTAATTCTCTGAAATTACTCACCAAAGCATTGGAGAATATGTAAAACACTAAACTGAAAAATATAAACGTTGAATACTTCTCACGCGATTTGCAGATGATGTTGTCATTATGGCTGAATCGTTGCATGACTTGCAGCAAATTTAATGTTGGGTGGCCTAGCTGATTCTTCTCTACGCATTGGTTTCTGGATGAACTTGGATAAATTGAAGTTAATGTTCACTGAGCATGTTACTCCGAAACTGGTCGGTGTTAACAGCGGTGCTCTCCTAATTGTTTGAGAATATGAAGCTTTGCAGTTTAATAAAAATTAAAAAATTAAAAATTATTTATTTTGCATAAAGTAAACAATAACACTTGTAACTATTATTCACTAAGAACTGTGGTACCAAAAAATACATAAAACAAGCGTATTTTGAACTCTGGTACTCAAAGTAAGATCTAACTTGTGTTATGAGTACCAGTGTTCCAACAAAAGTATACGCACTGAGGTACACTTATTCTCACGAGAGACGATAGGGGCGTTAGTGCAGTTTGATAATCACAATGAAAAAAATAAAAAGAAACTAAGAATATAGAACTTAAAATTGATACATAAAATAGAGTGGACAATGTGAGTGTGTGTAGGTGAGTGATTGTTTAGGGGCGTGTACAATGTATATGTATGTGTAATGCAATAAATTGAAATAAATAAATAGATAGATAGGCTTGAATGGGAGATGTAATGCTAAAATAAGGCCCTAATGTTTTAAAAACTAACAAAAGAATTAAGCTGGGCCGGGCCGCATTTAAGAAGCTACGACAGGTTTTCTCGTCGTCTATGCCGAATTGTTTGACAACAAATATCTTCGATCAGTGTGTCCTGCCTGTCATGACTTAAGGCTCATTTACACGGAGATAGTTTCTCGAAGCGTGACTCATTCTGTCTTCGTCTTTCGCTACGATGAAAATAGAGATAGCATGAGACTCGCTTCGAGAAACTCTCTCCGTGTAAATGAGCCTTAACGGAGACGAGACGCGATACGGCTGGTCCACAAATTCAAAGTCGCTCAGCGGGCTATGGAAAGGGCTATGCTCGGAGTCTCGCTAAGGGATCAAAATCGAGGAAATCTGACAGAACCAAAGTAGTCGACATAGCCAACAGGATATAAAACATAGCCAAAAGGCCGACCATATCAGTCATAGAACGATCATTAGGATCGTTTGGTTTTGCTATAGAAATTACCTTGGCTAGCAAATAAAATCCATCAAAAGCAAATCAAAGAATTTTACCAAGATTAAGTTGATAGCCCTCAGTGATTGGGAGATACGTATTATGGTTACAGCACGTACTATTTAATTTTAAATGGGACGTTAAATTTTCTCGAAAGTACCGAAACAACCGAGTTTTTGCTTTTGAGATCCCCGCGGTTCTTAAATCGCTGTAAAATCTCGGGGTTTTCCCGGTTCTTTCGAGAACACGAGTCCTTGAAAGCATACGATAGTCGCTATACTATCAGTTTAGCGTCATTACCGTCACTTTAAAAACTGATGGTAAATTACGATAATGACATTCATGGTAACGACATTTTAGGTTATTTTGATTATTAATGCCGTTATTATAATCGTTGTACACAATGTACACACGGCTACAGATCAAGCTATACATTTCCAGTATAAGCTGATCTCGCATTGTACAGGATTTCCCTACAATGAGAGGTCAGTGTAAACTGGATTAATATAGCTTGATGTGTAGCCGTGTGTAGTTGTGTACACATAAATATTACATTCGTAAAAATAGTCCCAGAAAGCAACGTAAGAAAAGTGGCAATATAATTTTTATCGATTTAGATAGGTACCCAAAATATAGCGATCATGGTAAAGACCATATAATTATTAAACCGTGAAAACGTGAATTTCAAGGACAATATCGTTCTTTTTTAACTCAATCCTCTTTGGTTCTCTCTTAATACATCTGAATTAACATACAAATGCAGAAGCCAGCCGCGGGGTACAGGAACAGAGTGTGAGAAATCCATTTTTCTTCTTTCGCACCAGAAAAGGCAAACCAAAGCATAATTGAAATCATAATACATTTTTTTTATTTTTCAGTGCAAAATTGTTGGTTCGCTAAATGACAAAACGTTGTTGAGAGTGGAAGTTAAGAACATATGCAAACACATCTTCCTCAGACCATTGATAAAAACTATAATGAATGAGACGGATCGTTGCGGACTATTTAAAGTAAAATTACAGAATACAATTTAACATCACATAATATCATATATACACAATTTGAAGTGCGTGAAAAGAGCGACGATACTTCAGTACGTCCGGCGCACCCTGGACAGTCTGCCTCGCTACCATCCTTGCTGACTGGCCAATCTGTTCACTACAGCATGAGCTATTCTTGTATAGTTCGTGCCGACACGATAGAGGAACACCACATAGTATAAATTGATATCGCAGGAGTTAGAGCAGGAGGGAGGGAAATGGGTCCAGGGGTGACGGACTTGGGGAAGTCTGTCGCCCCCCACACATCAGGACCCGAGGCGGCGGCGCGAAGTGTTCCAAGCACGCCCCTCTTAGACGGCGCGGGAGGAGTCTAACACCTCACTCCTCCCGCTAACCCGAGGAGGCCCGCTGCGACAGGCCGGCACCAGCCGGGGGTTGCGGAAGTGTCGTAAGTTCCCGCGACCCTCGGCGCAGGTGTGAGATGGAACACCGGGGTGGTTTTAGTCAGTAAGAGTCTGACAGACCCCTCCGCCCACCCCAGGGCGGAGGACATCCATGAGGATTTCCACCCCGGAAAAAAAAAAAAAGGAGGTGGGACCTAGTTAGAACCTGGCCCGCACCTTAATGAACATCGTGAGGAAACCTCCACAGTAGAGAGGGTTCCAAAAAAAAGATCATGTAGTTCTGAGAAGACGCCCTAGCTCAGCAGTGGGTCAGTAATGAGCTAAGTAGGCAGTATTATGCCATATTTATGCTAGAGCTCAAATTATGGCATTGACTCGTAAACTGAACCAAAATCGCGCAAGGAATAAATAGTGGGATAGGCAACCAATCCATTTGTTCAGCGGGCAAAAGCCTATTTTGCAGAGAGGTCTTTGTCCAGCTGTGAAATAGTAGGTTTTTGATGAGTCAGAAGGTCTTATTCCTCCCTTCCCTATGTACCTGACTCCTTAATATATTTCCAGCAGAGCGACCATTTTATTTGTGTATTTTTTATTTGCCAGGGCCACTACGTCTATCATGTAGACATACAAACAGTTGCTCGCAATTTCGGCGGTGGACAGTTCATGTATGGAAACTGGACTATGAAGATGGCATTCTATAATGACCACTGTAACATGTATTGTGCTACACTCTATCTTTCCATTACTCCAAAAAGATCTGCCAGCGATGATAAGCAATAAATTATTATTTAATTATTATTGTTTCAATTTTAAGTAACATAGCACACTTCGCCCTAGTAGTGTGACTTGATAGTGTATTCTAATTATTCTAAAGGCGTATCCGCACACAACAGTGCCGGCACAGTGCCGACACGTGCCGATCAGCAACGTATCGATCAGTGTCAGTGAAATATGATATTGTACCATACATTTTGTCTGACGCTATTCGTACTCGTCAGTGACAGTGACGTTCCGGCGAATGTCGGCGCAGCACTGACATCACTGAACGTCACTGTAACTGACGAGTACGGATAGCGTCATACAATATGTATGGTACAATATCATATTTCACTGACACTAATCGATACGTTGCTGATCGGCACGTGTCGGCACTGTGCCGGCACTGTTGTGTGCGGATAGGCCTTAATGAATATTTTTTTCGAAACATGCTCCTTATTTTTTTTTAATATACCTACCTCACGATCTCTGTCATTTCATTGTTTCTTGCATACTATCATCTATACCGAAGACACATTCCGATTGTGAGTGCGCAACTTCAAGTCGAAACACGAATGTGCGACGAACGTTAGTACTTCGTGCGATGAACTCAAGGTAAACAGAATGCTTGTGCGATGAACGTTCCTGCTATAAACTGCAAGTCGGAAAAATACTTGTGCGAGGATCTATTCTGCCGCGCTAACGAAGAATACAATAACTCGATTTTGGACGATTTTGAATTATATACCTAATGTATGTGTACATTAGGTATATATTCAAAATTCGTCCAAAATCGAGTTATTGTATTCTTCGTTAGCGCGGTGTTTAAGTTAGAATTAAGTTTTCAACGCGCCTACAGTATTTGTAGTAGCAATTTCGCACAAGCATACGTCTTGTTGCGTAACCTATAGGTATTTAGTTTTGTTTTTCATTAAAAATAATCTGTTACATTTGTGATTTGCACGGAATACAAGCTATAAAGTTATCGGAAGATTTTTATTACCAAATATATCCAAAATTCCCCAACACGCGGCAGTATTATTATGTGAAGAAACAATAGTGTGTCTATGTATTTTAACAAGGAATTTCATTTCATATCATTTGATTTGATACGTACCTATACCTACATCCCACAAGACGCAAAACCTATTCCCATCAACAAACAATTCGCTTTTCAGCTGTTCGCCTAAAGGAATAACCGAATAGGTAACAATTTCCCGGCCTGAAAATTTAACTCAGTCCACGCCAAGCCAATATAGACCAACAAACGTTCGGTGGCGGTTCAGTTTGATGGTTCGTGATTTACATTTAGGTACTAATTTGACCAAAGTTTGTTTACAACAAATTATGTTCCTTTCAGATGTAAGCTGCATTAATCTTATGAAACTTCCAGCAAGCAACATCCATAGACAACAGTGGCGAAGGCTCCATACAACTCGATTCCTATCGGCTTTCCTTTCGAAATATGGCAAATACCGTAAAATGGGGCTATTTGGGAACGATGGGGCTAATTGGCATGAACATGGCATAGCAGATTTTTCGTCACATTTTATAAACTACTAGCTTTTGCTCGCGGCTTCGCTCGCGTTAATTTATAATTTTTGATCCCAAAATATAGCCTATAGCACTCAGGGATAACGTTGCTTCCTATTGGTGAAAGAATTTTTGAAATCGGATGTGTAGTTCCGGAGATTACCTCCTACATACAAACAAACAAACAAACAAATTCTACCTCTTTATAATATTAGTATAGATTTACAATTTCTGTTAGTGAAATATGCAGTAACAATGAAATCGTAAACACATAGTACCTGTGGCAATAATTGTTTAAGAAGCACATTCGTTTACTAAATTCCAAATAGCCCCATTTTACCGGTACTAATATCTATTATTTTCAATTATCATTTAAACAAATAAATGGTCCGGCTTCCCTTTTAAGAAAATTCATCCTTCGCCACTGATAGACAATTGATTTTAATAACGGCGGCGGTCTACTCAAACAATGCTAGGGTAGGGAAGCATTTGCCCTGCAGTGGGATGATCACGGCTAAATAATAATAATATCGTGTCGGCGGCGGACGGCGCGATGGTCTGTTCCAGGGCAACAATGCCAAGATAATATATAAAAATCAACGCATTCTGAATGTGTCATACACCGTACAGAAGCGTACATTTTTCAAGAATTGAAGATATAGGAAGGTACGTAACTGAAACCTACCTATGCAGTACCTACCTACCTATTCATTTATGCAGGTCATAATGCTACAAATAACCTTTGACAATATACTTACAAGGTGTAACATAAATAATGCACAACCTCTTAAGGGGTCACTGTACTCATCATTATGAACAACTTTTACTATGGGACCAAACCTGAAATCACGAAAAAAAAAACTGCTTTTCCGTACATTTTGACAAGTTATGCGAACATCATCTGCAGACGAACAGATGATAGATGGAGCAGACACGTGTTAGAGTGGAGACCGCGTATGGGCAATCGTAGTGTGGGACGCCCTGCGGCACGATGGACCGACGATTTGAAAAAGGTGGCTGGCAGCGGATGGATGCGGGCTGCCCAAAACCGGGATGGTTGGCGATCTTTGGGGGAGGCCTACGTTCAGCAGTGGACGGCAATAGGCTGATATGATGATGATGATGATGCGAACATAAATGTAGGGAACAGCAGTTTTATTTTGTGATGTCAGGTTTGGTCCCATAGTAAAAGTTGTTCATAATGATGAGTACAGTGACTCCTTAAGAGGTTGTGCGTTATTTATGTTAGTTACACCTTGTATAAGAAACTTAGAAACTAGCCACGATGGGAGAGAAAGGCAGTCTGGCGGCCAAAATCAAAAACGATGGACAGATAAGATTAGTAAGGCAACAGACACACAACCCCATGATATGTTATATGCTGCAGAAAACCACGGGAAATTGAAAACATACTGTGATAGATGTTGCTTTCCAAAAGGACCCTAATTAGCATGCCCGAAAATACGTCGCAAATTCGTAATGTAACGAGACTAGAATAATTAGAATAGCATAGAATATCCGTATCGTAGAATCTACAACCATTACCATTTACAAATAATTATAATTTGTCTGCAACCAACCGTGAAATGTTTCAAACCAATTACAACTCAACTAAAATAATATTACTGAAACTCAAACATTCGATTCAAAAAATTCGATTCGAAATTTATATCTATAACTCTGCACTATGATAAGGTATCTCATATGTATTTCATTTTATTTGATTATTTCAAAGTCAGTGTTGGAATATGTGAGTATCGATTTTACAAATTTTGTCTTGTCATTATCCGGTAAAGGACGTCCACTGCTGAACAAAGGTCTCCTCGATAGATTTCCATAACTACCGGTAACATTCCACCTATATCTAACGACTCCCAGCGACCTTCATCAGGTCGTCTATCCATCTAGCTTGAGGCTGTCTCACGCTGCGTTTTCCGGTGCGTGGTCGGCAGTCGAGAACCTTTGTGTCCTAACAGCCATCAGTTCTACGAGCTTTGTGCCCCGCCCTCTGCCACATCAGCTTACCAATCCTTTCAGCTATGATACTTGAGTAAATATAATTTTTTATAATTTTATAAAATATAAGTGTAATTTTACAGTGAATTCGACATAACACTGACAAAAATCGAAATGTGCAATGGACCTGTGGAGAAACTTGGTGTGGTGTTCCTCCAACCAAAGGGAGGATCCTCCAACCAGGCGGAGTCTTGTGCCTGGCGGGCTACTGCCCACCAGTTGTTTTTTTTTTTTTTTTTTCTATTTGACTGCTGTAGGTCGTCCTAGGGGACGGTTTCTACGTAACCGGGCAGTTATTGGCGTGACCTAAAGGGTCTCCAGCCAATGGGGGGGAAGTAAAATACTTAACCTAAGCTAACTACTTGTACTACACTAACATCATGACTACCTGCAACAACAGCACTAAGGGCGACCCCTAGTGGGACTCGGACCTCGGCTTAGGGCGTTGCTGGCGTGGACATAGGGGGGGGGAGACAGCTTGATGAGGGCTGAATTATCGGTGTGACTGCGGAGTCTGAAGAGACGACCGGCTCTACGACGGGAGAGCTCGGTGGATCGTGACCGGCGGCGGTGGGACGTCGCGACGGGCCTCGTCGGCGAGGACGATATGCCGGACGGCGGCGGACGTTGTGTATTGTGCTGGTCGATTTACTCGCCTCCTGGAGGAGGGTTATTTCGTCATCGGGTTCTAAAAGTATGTGCCTGGGGCGGCGAACTTTACTTATGAGAGAGGGACTGTAGTCGGCCGCTGCGGCAACTAGGGGGTTCGGATGGAGAGGGGCAGTGTCGAAGTAACGCTTGGAAATGCGTTTGAGGTATTGCCTGATGGTTGGCATTTTTAGATCGAGGTGGAGTTGGACGTTACGCATGAACCACGGGGCAGCCGCGGCTCTGCGCAACACTCGATTCTGGAGGGTTTGAAAGGATTTGAAACGACAAGGCTTAACGTGTGCGAACACGACGCTAGCGTAAGTCAAGATGGGGCGGATGCACGTCAGGTAGATTCTCAGCTTATTTCTAAGTGACAATTTATTGCGTGCTCTAAGGATGGGGTGGAGGCGACCGACAGCGAAAGCGGCGCGAGCGCGCACCGCTTTGATGTGGTCTCGGAAACTCAGATGGTGGTCTAGGATAACCCCCAGGTATTTGGCTTTCATCTCCCAAGGGATCTGTTTGCCGAACATGAGGACGGGACGGATGTGGGTGTGGGAATCACCGTGTCTCTCGAAAAGAACGGCTGCGCTCTTTTCGGGATTCACCTCTATTCTCCATTTCCGGAACCAGACCCCAAGGGCGTCGGCTGCGGTTTGAAGGGTTCGAGAGATGCTATCGAGACTCCTACCGGAATAGTAGATAGCCGTGTCGTCGGCGAAGAGAGCCAACTTGGCCAAGCCACGTTTGGGAATGTCGCTGGTGTACAGCGTGAACAGAAGGGGCGATAGCACGGAGCCCTGAGGGACTCCGGCGCGGATGGGGTGAGGGGACGAGAGGGTGCCTTCTAGGCGATAGCGGAAGGAGCGATCCGACAGAAAGTCTCGAATGATGAGCACGAGACGGTCCGGCACGTTGAATTGGTACAGTTTGTATAATAAACCGTTGTGCCAGACCTTGTCGAAGGCTTTCGCTACGTCGAAGAAGAGCATGCCCGTTTTGTACGAGCGCATAAAACGGGAGCTAATGTGTTCGACTATGCGGTGCAATTGTCGAATGCAACAGTGCTGGGTTCGAAAACCGAACTGTTCGTCGGGGATGAGTTTACGGGAGTCAGCGAAATCCTTTAAACGGATATAAATGAGACGCTCATAGATTTTCCCAAATACATTGAGAAGACTGATGGGGCGGTAACTAGTGGGCTCACTCTTGGGTTTGCCGGGTTTGGGGATACCGATAACGGTGGCTTGTTTCCAAGCTTGCGGAAAGATGTTATTACTCAGAGCGCCATTGAAGATGGCGGTCATGAGGACTATGAGCGGGGCGGAAAAGTGTTTGATCACCTTATTGGTGATACCGTCTGAGCCGGGGGCTTTCCTAGGTTTGAGTTTCCTCACTATCGTGTGGACCTCGTCTACGGTGATGGGGGGTAAGGGGTCGTCGGGGTCTTCATCGGGTGGGAGGGTGGCCCTACGTTCGACCTCGCGATCCACCTTGGAAAGATGGACCGGGTCTGCGGGTTGGGAGCTGGGAGTACATTGGGCTTCTAGACTGTCGGCTAGACATTCGAACTTTTCGTCGTCTTCAAAGGCCCCACCAGTTGATGTTGGGAGGTTGTATATATACTATCTGCGTGTTAAATCTTGATTGCGCGATGTAGGATTGTTCGCTAGTTCGCATGTGGCGAGATAGATGCCGCCACATCACTCCCCCCTGAGACCGGAGGTCGATCGTCTTGATGAGTCAGCGTTCGTTGAGTTTTTGAGAACTTGCCAGGGCCAGTGAGGGATTCCTTTAAGTCGAAACCGGATACCGCGTCATTCCAGTGAGTCGGAACTGTGAGAGCGATGAGTGGTGGCTGTGGACTGCGTCGACCAGGAGAGAAGTGCCTCTGCTAGTTGACCGGTCGAAGTGCAGTATATATGCGCCGAGGATGCTGGCTGGCTGTGTGACTCGCTGCTTGCTGCTCGATTGAATGCTGAGCGGAGGGAGTGATGATTTTGCTGCCGAGGCTGCGAAGGTTGCATGTGACGTCACCAGTGTGGAAACACTGTCTGTGACGATCACGTCGGGGTCACCAATGTGGAGAAACTTGGTGTGGTGTTCCTCCAACCAAAGGGAGGATCCTCCAACCAGGCGGAGTCTTGTGCCTGGCGGGCTACTGCCCACCAGTTGATGTTGGGAGGTTGTATATACAGGAAGACTTTGAATTCGTTGGCAATATTTTAGTCCAAGAATCTAATTGAGGAACAAATAATAACTAAAGCTAGTAAAGTGTTCAAAAATAATAAGCCCGAGTTTTCCCAAAATGAACAAAAAAATAAAAAGGATCAAATTGTGATTACGCGCTATTTAAAATGTACGGGTGCCGTGTGAGAGGTGAGAGTGTGTGTGATACGCACGCACACACGCGACGCCGTCACCGTCGACGCGCGCCATTCATTTTTGAGTGGGACGGAGCGCGGGCGGCGCGAGCGGGGCTCCGGCGGCGCTTTGGTTGCGGTCGCGAACTCGCGAATGGCGATGTAGCAGCTTCGATTTTCCTACGGAACTAACGTGTAACTCGTACTTAAGTTAAATTGTTTAGTTAGATCCGAAAGTAATCAAAATCATGCCAGAAAGTAATTCCGAAAATAACAAAAATCATGACAGAAAATCCTGAAGCACAGTAACGCCCGTTTATCTAAGCCGCATTCATACTTTGATGAGAAAGCAAATTAAAAATAAAGGCTACTTCTGCGCATAAATCAATGAAATATGGCAGCTAGCACATAATAACATAATAATAAGTTGTGCTACGTAATAATAATTATTACGTAGCACAACTTATTTTGTCAGCACTGTTGGCACAGTGGTTGAGTGTTTGGCTGCTGTGTTACGTGTCGCGAATTCGATTTCCGCACAGAAAGATGTAGGTGTTGAGTTTGTAAGCGCACCCAGCACGTTACCTACAAAAGTAATTAAGTACTAGCGTTGGGAATGTTTTGAAAAAAGTAACAGGAAGAATTGGAAAATTGGAAATGATTTAAACTTTTACATCGGTGTTCAAAGTAAAAGTTATTGTTAATAAAAGTTTCAAATTACATGCAATGACTGTAATATCATTAAAAATGACTTGACTGAAACAGCTGATTGTATGACCGCGCGTGAACTTTGGTGAAACAGCTGATTGGGAGTACGCGGCCGGCGTGCGCGTGTGTATTTCTAGTTATTTACTGTTATTTAGTAAAGTACCTACTGCGTTGACCGCGCGTGGACTTTGGAGAAACAGCTGATTGGGAGCACTTTTGAATAATTAAATTTAATTTCACATAGGTGGCAGTTTCATGTTAAAATAAATAACTTTGTGGTTTTTAATTTTAATCACATTAATAATTTTGGCGTAGGTATTTAAAAGCTGATTAATAACAGCCGGGTGATTAATTTATTGTTGTGGGTCTGTCTGTGTGTGAGATAAAATTAGCGTTTATTTAAAGCAAGGTTTTTTTAAAGAAAAAAAAGAAAACTTAGTACTTAGGTACTTACCTACGTGTAGGTACTTTAAGAGGTGCTCGAAGTGTTCACCTGCTCTTTGTACACAAAGCTCAACACGGTGCCTATGGTTACTTTTCACGTTTTGCAAAACAAATAGTCCGCGATTTAACTATTATTATTTCGAATGCCGTTACGTAACAATCCTCTCTCTTAACTGTTCGCGGCTTTCACTTTCTTGCTCGTACTCGTCTCACTCGTCTTTTAACTTCACCACACAAAAAAGTGTAAGAGCGTCAGGTCAGGCGACCGCGCCGGCCAAGGTACAGGCCCGCCGCTGCCGCCGCATCCTATCCAACGCTCGCCGAATCTGCGGTCGAGGAAAGCGCGAACATCCCGCTGCGCTGGTAGTGTGCCGGGGCCCCGTCATATTGGTAGTACAGCTCAGACTGATAGCTATCAGGCACGTTTTACAGCTGCGCTTCCACGGAGGTCTCTTGGCGCTTGGGCAAGCGTTAGTGTACGTGGAATGATGCAAAATCCAGTAAGTTTTGAGTTGACCTTAAGATTCGGTCTCTTGATGGAATCGGTACATCGGAATAGCGGCGGTGTAACATCAGACGGGATCGCGGTGGAACATCAAACTGTGCGTTCGGTCGTAAAACAGGACCATATCCAGGTATTGCTGGTTCGTGTGTACACTGTACTATGTGGTCGAGGCATGTTATTTACGGTTTACGGGTCACAGAATCCTTCGCAAATTACACGTTATGCTCTTGACCTATTACACGCGTAACTGGAGCGACGCACTCCGGCGCAGGCGGCGGCGCGCCAGGGGAGGGGGTGGGCGCATCCCGTATCCCCCGCACACGCGCGCGAGCTGCCGAATAATGTTTGGCCGCATTTCTTTTGAATGAGATAGCTCGTACTCGTACCTACATTGTAGTAATAATCACGCGTCGTAAACTGGTGTACTAGCATTACTAGCGGACGCATTTTGATACTTTAAATTTATTAAAGTTTTAATTATCATTTTTAGTATTTATTTTTTCATCGTGTTTATTAATTTTGGACTTTATGTAGGTAAATGGCAAGATATATCACGTTTTTAAAATAAATAATTTGTCAATTTTAATACACGATATTATGAGCTTAAATAAATTAGTATCATGGGTAGAATACGTGGTTAAAATATTGCCAATGAATTAAAAGTCACCCTGTATACTATCTGCGTGTTAAATCTTGATTGCGCGATGTAGGATAGTTCGCTAGTTTGCATGTGGCGAGATAGATGCCGCCACAGACCTAAACGGAAAAACTGCATTGAGACAAAATTCGAAATTCTTAATACAACTTTCCTGAAATATGATTTTCTCGTAAAAGAGGATATGAAGATGATCAAGGTAGTCTATTATTTTAACATTCCAGCATCATCACATTCACTGCAAAGAGTTGCCGCTTGGCCAAGCTGCTTTTCCCACTAGTAGAGACATATATTTTTTCTTCTTTCCTCCTAGTAAAGGCAAATAGACTTTACAAAGCATAATTGAAATCAAAATACTTTTAGTTAATTTTTCAGGGCAAAACTATTGGGTCGTTAAACGACAAAGCGTTGTTGAGACTGGAAGTTAAGAACATGTGCAAACACATCTTCATCGGACCATTGCTTAAAACTTTACTGAATGAGACGGATCGTTGCGGACTATTTAAAGTAAAATTGATGGAGCCATAAAATTAAATTTGAAAGTAAAATTATTACGGAATACAATTTAATACCACATAGAATGCTGCGCTCCGCATCGCTGCCACTGCGGTGAAGCCGTCGACAGCCTCGGACACCACGGCTTGTCTTGCAGCAGGAGTGCAGGCCGTATAGCACGGCACGCCAACTTAAATGATATTATCCGTCGTGTTCTTGTAACCGCCGGCGTTCCAGCCGTCTTAGAACCAAATGGCTTGGCATGTGATGATGGCAAGAGACCAGATGGAATGTCATTGATGCCATGGAAGATGGGTGGGCCTCTGGTATGGGACGCAACGTCCGTCGATACCCTTGCGCCATCCCATCTTCCTAGCTCGGCAGGCTGTGCCGGCGCTGCTGCTGCAGTTGCGGAGGCTCTGAAGCGGCGAAAATATAATAACTTTATTTGTAATTACACTTTCGAGCCGTTTGGGGTCGAAACACTCGGGCCGTGGGGTCCGAGTGCCCAACTCCTATTCAGAGATATAGCAAAGCGGCTAGTCGACACTTCCCGTGACCCGAAGGCTGGCCTCTACTTTGGTCAAAGGATTAGCACAACGTGGCAATGCTGCCAGCCTTCTGGGCACGTTACCAGTCGACAGCGATGCGGAGGTATACTTTGATGCCCTATTTTAGTTTATAGTTTTATTAGGATGTATTTTTCTTTATTTGTTTATACTTTTATTTGTAATTATGTAAATATTGTTTGTGTAAATACCACATAGTGTTAATTGATATCACTATACCTCTCTAGACAAAAGCACCTTGCAAAATAGCAGTGATAGCTTAGTTGTTGAACACTTGCCTTCTGTGCAGGAGGGGAATGAGTCAGACCCCGGCCCGCACCTGAATGATTGCCGATTAGAATTTGATTATATTTGAAACCGCGACAATAGTGAGGGCTCCAAAAAAAAGCTCTCGTAGTTCGTGCCCAGCAGTGGGATAGTAATGAGCTGAGTGGGCAGTATTATGCTATGTTTATTCTAGAGCTCAAATTATGACATTGATATTGGCATTACTTAGGAGGAGCTCCTGGCTAAATAATTACAGCCGCATAGACCGATCTTTCGGGTTAAGCCACGCTTGCCGAGGTTGGTCTGTGGATGGGTGACCATTTACCATAGCGAGTTTCCTCCGTGCCTCGGAAAGCACGTAAAGCCGTTGGTCCCGGCTGTCATTTGTAGATCTTTGATAGTCGTTACTGTTGGTCAGAAGCCAGAAAGTCTGACAACCAGTCTTACCAAGAGTATCGTATTACCCAGTTACTGGGTTGTGGGGGTCTGATAGGCAGTCACTCCATGTAAAATACTGATATTCAGCTGCATCCGGTTCGACTGGAAGCCGACCCGAACATAGTTGGGAAAAGGCTAGGCAGATGATGATATTGGCATTACTTCATAAACTGAACCAAAATCGCGCAAGAAATAAATAGGCAAACAATTGATTTGTCCAGCGGACAAAAACTTATTTTTCAGAGAGGTCTTTATCGAGCTGTGAAATGGTAGGTTGTTGATGCGTCAAAAGGTCTTATTCCTCCCTTCCTTACGGCTACGTTGGAAATATCTATCTTAGCAGATTCTTTGATATTTCCAGCACAGCCACCATTTCATTGGGGTATTTTATTATTTGCCAGGGCCACTACGTGTATCATACAGACGTACAAACAATTGTTCGCAATTTCTGCGGTGGTAAGTTCATGTATGGAAACTGGGCGATCAAGATGACGTACTATAATGACCACTGTAACATGTGTTGCGTTACAGTCTATCTTTCTTTGATTCCAAGAAGATCTGCCAGCGATGATAAGTAATAAATTAATATTGATTTATTGTTGTTTAAATTTTAAGTAACATTGCACACTTCGCCTTAGTAGTGTACCTAACTTAAATGTTTTTTTTTAGAAACTTACTTCCTTGCTTCTTATATTTCGAAAATATATATAGTATACATATACTTATCCAAATGTGTCATTTAATTGTTTCTTGCATTTATCATCTATACCGACGAAATAGACTCAAGACGTCAAGACTCTGAGTACGAATGTACGACGATCATTAGTTCTTCATGCTATGAACTGTAAGTCAACAGAATGCTTGTGCGATGAACATTAGTGCGAAAGAACGTTTCTGTTATGAATGCTTGTCGACAGAATACTTGTGGGAGGATCCATTATCATGTGAAGGAGCGACAGTGCTATGTCATATGTATTTTGAAGTTAGGCATTTTTATTTTAGATATTTTAGTACGTACACACATCCCACATAACGCCAATCTTATTCCCATCAACAAAAAATGGTTTTCAGATATTCGCCTACAAGAAAAACCGAATTACAATTTTCCCGGCCTAAAACTCATACTCGGTCCACGCCAAGCCAATGAAGGCCAACAAACGTTCGGTAGCGGTTCAGTTTGATATTTCGTGATTTACATTTAATGATTGACCAGACTTTGTTTACAACAAATCATACTTCATTCGGATGTAAGCTGCATTTTCAAAAGGTGGTGGTAACATCCATGGACCATTGTTTTTCATAACGGCAGCGGTCTATTCTAATGCAACAAAGCCAAGATATACAACAAATCTCCAAGTTACACCGTAGTTTATGTCGCGTTAAGCTCCCTAGTAAAGTGTGAAATGGCTGAGATGTGCTAAGCAGGGGTTGTCTAATACACGGAAACTGACCGAGAGGACCGTCTCAAGCCTCAAGGTGTCTATTCCCGTCAACTGTTATGGGTAGAAACCTACTAAAACAAAATAGAAATTAACGAACAAAAAAGTAAAAATATGTCAATCGATTCTCCTAGTGATTCTGAACAAACTAGTTTCAGGTTTAGTATATACTAAAACCACAGTGTACCTACTTACTACATACAGTGGGTCAACGCCCATACATTTGACAGGTCCTATAAAATGTCAAAATTGGTAACACTTGTCATAGGGTTGTCACAATATGTGTTCTGTGGTCACATAAAACAAATTACTCAAACTTTGTCAAACAAACGTCCAAATTAATTAACGTTTTATAGAAACAGTGACACGCAAAAAGAAAACCACGCATGCGTAATTTTGACGATTGACAAAATAATGCAAAGGTATGTAGCAGCAAGTTTGCCATCTTATCCTGGAATTTTCTAACAATATTTAAAACTACAAATTTTGTCGAGGTTACAGTCGCAGTGGCTAACTCTTGCGGGGGTAGGTAAGTCATAAATGATTCCCAAATCCAGGAAGGAGCCATAGAAAATTACTTATTATTCATGGTTATTACTTCTATGATTTTCGTGGGTGCTGATGGTGGAAATAAAGCCTAAGTATTCCCCGACAATTTACGGCAGTCAAAAAAATTTACCAGTTAAATGTAAACGTGGTCCCTATCTTGGTGTTTGAGAATGGATCTCGTTTTTGTAATCAGCGTCCCAGAAAATCATGGAATTGACACCCATCACGGCTAATTTGAACATTTTCATGGCCGCCATCTTGAATATAGATTTTGACCTCATTTTCGTCATCAGCATCCCCGAAAACCATGGAAATGACACCCATGATGGTTAAATTGAAATTTTAAAAGCTGCCATCTTGGAAATGGATTTTTACCTCATTTTCGGCATCAGTACCCCCGAAAACCACGGAAATGACACCCATGACGACTAATTTGACATTTTTATTGCCGCCATCTTGGATTTCGATTTTGACCTCATTTTCGGCATCAGTACACCCCCGAAAACCATGGAAATGACACCCATGACCACTAATTTGACATTTTTATTGCCGCCATCTTGGATTTCGATTTTGACTTCATTTTCAGCATCAGTACCCCCGAAAACCATGGAAATGACACCCATAATGGTTAAATTGAAATTTTAAAAGCTGCCATCTTGGAAATGGATTTTGACCTCATTTTCGGCATCAGTGCCCCCGAAAACCACGGAAATGACACCCATGACGACTAATTTGTCATTTTTATTGCCGCTATCTTGGATTTCGATTTTGACCTCATTTTCGGCAACAATACCCCCGAAAACCATGGAAATGACACCCATGACCACTAATTTGACATTTTCATGGCCGCCATCTTTGATTTCGATTTTGACTTCATTTTCGGCACCCGCACCCCAGAAAACCTTGGATTTGACACCCATGACGACTACTTTACTAATTTTCATTGCCACCATCTTGGATTTGGATTTTGAAGTTATTTTCGGCATCAGTGACCCCGAAAACCATGAAATTAACACCCATGATGATTAGATGAAAATTTTCATGGCCGCCATCTTGGATTTGGTGATTTGGTGATGACAATCATTTGAAAATGTCTGTATGCCGCCATCTTGGATTAGTAAACAGACTTTATAGTAAAATTCTCGTAATAGGTACATGCAACATACATACTATTAATAAATTAATGTAATTTCTATGAACGATATCAATCAAATTCGAAATCAAAAAGTGCGAGCCCTGGAATTTATGTCCCGAGTACGCAGTATGGCTACTCGGGACATAACCTCCGCCCCTTCACCCCGCAACCCCCCGCACGATTGCTCTGCGACAATGTTCTACGTTGACCGACTGTAAGGAGTAAGATATAGGTAGACTGTGCTAAAACTAAGCTTGTATAAAAAGCAACGTATTCTGCGAATACTGTACCGAAAGAGTAGCTGAAATCTACCTACATTATTATCGTCCATATCTAGGCGGCGGCGGGCGGCGCGGTAGTCTTTTCAAAGGCAAAAATGCCAAGATATCTGAAAAACAACGTATTTTAAATGTGTCACACACCGTACCGAAGCGTAAATTTTCAATAATTGAAGATAGAGGAGCGTGTAAGTAGCTGAAACCTACCTATGCAGTACTATTGCATTTGTGCAGGTTACAATGCCACAAGTAACCCTAAATAATACGTAGAAACTAGCCACCATGAAAGGGAAAGGCAGTCTTGCGGGAAAAATCGAAAATGATGGACGGAAAAGATTATTCAGGCAAGAGATACACACATCCACCATAATTATGACTCCTTCCGCTTTGGGCGGAGCGGAAGGGAGTGTCAGACTCTTACTGACTAAAACCCATCCGTGTTCCTCCTAATGCCCTTTGCGTTCCAGGGCCGCGGTAACTCTTTCGAACAAATTCCGCAACCCTGATACACAACCCTACGGTATGTTATATGCCGCAGAAAACGACGGGAAATTGAAAATTGTGATAGATGTTGCTTTCCAAAAGGACCATAATTAGCATGCCCGAAAATACGTCGCACGTTCGTATGTAATGTAACGAGACTAAATAGAATTGCATTGAAAAGCTGTATCGTAGAATCTACAACCATTACCATTTACAGATAATTATAATTTATCTGCAACCAACCGTGAAATGTTTCAATCTAATTACAACTCATTCGGTTGTGTTCAACTAAAATAATAGTACTGAAACTCATTCATTCGATTTAAAATTTATATGTATAACTCTGCATTATGTTAAAGTATCTCATTTGTATTTCATTGTATTTGATTGTTTCAAAGTCAATGTTGGAATATGTGAGTATCGACAAATCTTGCCTCATTATTATCAGTATTAAGGACGTCCACTGCTGAGCGTAGGTCTCCTCCATAGATTTCCATAACTACCCGTTACATGCCACCTAAATCTAACGACTCCCAGCGACCTTCACCAGGTCGTCTGCGTTTTCCGGTGCGTGGTCTCCAGTCGAAAACCTTTCTGTCCTAACAGTTATCAGTTGTACGACCTTTGTGCCCCGCCCACTGCCACTTCAGTTTACTTATCCTTTCAGCTATGTCTGCAACTTTAGTTCTTCTACGGATCTACGATCTCGTAGACATACCAAGCATAGCTCTTTCCATAGCTCGCTGAGTGACCTTGAGCTTTCTTATCGAGATTTTTCAAAAATCGCCTTTGTCAGACAATTTACAATAATTTCTATAATTTTTTTGTTCGTCTAATACCTCGTGGAATAGCTGATGAAACAAGAATGTTTGTCTTGCATTTTGTATAACCGTAAAATATATCGTAGTAAATTAGATCTATACTAATATTATAAAGAGGTAGAATTTGTTTGTTTGTTTGTTTGTATGTAGGAGGTAATCTCCGAAATTACTCATCCGATTTCAAAAATTCTTTCACCAATAGGAAGCTACGTTATCCCTGAGTGCTATAGGCTATATTTGGGATCAAAAAATTAGGGATCCGTAAATTAACGGGAGCGAAGCCGCGAGCAAAAGCTAGTTAGATATAAACATAATTCTTTAACGTGTACCTCGACGATTTTCATCTTGGATGGTTAGTTTAAACATTTAAATACGCAAAAAGCTTTGTAAAAGTATCAGCTAATATTATAATCAAAGCCGTTCAATTAGATATTTTAGAGATAAATAATGTTTAAGAGGGAATTCTGGGTATTATTCAAAATAATCTAAAAATTGCAATACTTCGAAATCCCAATGGATTTAAAGTAAAAATACTTTCGGTAGAACATATGGGGGTTAAATTGATTGCATTTCATCCCCCCCGTAGTGCAAGGAATAAGTCGAGTTTCCAGTAACACTGTATGTCATCACTGGTCGAATCTTGCCTTACAAAGGAATATGAAGAAGATCAACATTAGGATCTTTCATCGTCATTCTGAACTATGAACAATATTCTATTAATTCAAGTTCAGCAGTTTGATGTAGATACTTATACCGTAGACCTATATATAAATATTTAATTTAATATTGAATTTTCGTTTAATTTTTAGGGTGAATTCGACTTAGCACTCACAAAAGTCGAAATGTGCAATGGACCTAAACGGAAGCACTGCATTGAGACCAAACTCGAAATTGTTAATAAAACTTTCCTGAAATATGATTTACTTGTAATGGAGGATATGAAGGTGATCAAGGTAGTCTATTATTAACATTCTTTCATTAAGGTACAAGTCCGAGACGGGCTGCAGACCGCAAACTGCAAAAGTAGTATCGCTTGCGGTGCGATCTGCGGCTGCGGTCTGCGATTGCAGTTTTGCAGTCGCTGTCGGAATAGCACCTTCAAAGTGCACACCTTACAGGCGCTATTCCGATGGCGACTTGCGGTCTACGGTTGCAGTCTGCAGTTTGCAGCTCGGACTTGTAGCTTTACCATCACAGTCTACAAAGGACGTCCGCTTAGCCGACCTGTTGTTGAGCGCTACTAGAAGAGAGTAATACATTTTCTTTTGTTTTCTTTTTTCAGGCCAAAATTATCGGGTCGGTAAACGACAAAGAGTTGTTGAGACTACAAGTTAAGAACGTGTGCAACAACGTCCTCCTCAGGCCATTGTTTCAAGGTGTACTAAATGAGACAGACCGTTGCGGACTATTTAAAGTAAAGTCATAGAAAACAATTTAGTACTATGTAGAATTGATACGTATTGTTAGACCTCTCTCACCAAAATACCTTGTAAAAAAGCGCTTAATAAGCTAGCGGGTGAACTGGGCCGAGTTCGATCCCGCACTACACCTCTAACTTTTCGTATTTATTTATTTATACTTCTATGCACTATGGTGGTACATAAGGCGGACTTAATGCCATAAGGCATTCGTTACCAGTCAACCTTTGGGTTAAAAAGAAAAGCATCGAAATAGGTACAGCAAAAAAATTTATAAAAATGAGTTGAGAATGTTGAACTGAATATAGAACGAATTCGATATAAATTACATAAAGTACATTATACAAATAATAAAATATATACAGGGTGTAAACGAATTCGTGTAATTCCTTCAAACCACAGGATCTATTAATGGTATAGATTAACCCCGCACGGGATTAATATTGATTAAAAATAAGAAAAAAAAAAAATTTTCCCGTATAATTTTTTTATGTGACAGAAAATTTCAATGCCATGCATAAATTAATGAAGTCACGGCGACATAGTTGACGTGCACGATTGGTGCGATATCACTCGACGCAGTCAGTTTACTTGGGACGCTAAAATTACTCTGATACAGAATACCATGGTTCATTTTTTGAAAACTTTTTTTGTTGATCTGAAAAAAACCTATGCAAGGTCAATCAGTGTCACCAGTAGATCACGCGGTTTAAAGGAATTACACGAATTCGTTAACACCCTGTAGATGTTATAATATATATAAAATACAAAACAATAATAAAATCTAAATGAAATTATGACGAAGACTAAATTAAATGATTAGGAGTGCAGCGACTTCAAGTAGTATTCCTTAACTTTCCGTTTTCGTATCCATGTCTGGATCAGAATTTGATTAAGGAAAACATCGCATAGTGAGGAAATCTGCACGACTAAGACGGCTCTAGAAAATAATTGATTTACTGTCGATTTATCGTGGTAGACTAAGACCTGAATGAACCCTTCACATTTTGAGGAGAAGTCCATTCAGTAGTACGCTGTTTGTACTATGGTTATGGTTATAGTGCAGCACTCAAATCTATCTCACTGATTACAACATGATCAGCAAAATCTAAGTTTCCTCTTTTGCGCAAACAATAAAAGCCAGGATAGCCAACCAATCGATTTCTCCTGCGGGCAAAAACTAAGTTTTTAGAGTTCCTTGTCCCGCTGTGAAGTGGTCGGCTAATGACACATCGATAGCTTAAACTCCTTTGTGTTCGTTGTATCTACCAGTACCCCAAGTGTGAGTTTTTACGTTACTACTATAGTTGAGTCACGCCAAAAATGTCAAACAAAATTTTAGTTACGCTATTCGCCGCTAGAGGCGCTGCCAAAATTTTTATACATGTTTGGCGTGACGCAACTACAGTAGTAACGTAAAAAAACTCACACTTGGGGTACTGAATCTCTATAATACATTACCATCAGTGCAACCATACCATTGGTGTATTTGTTTTTCATTTTCCAGGGCCACTACGCGTATCAGTTGGACATACAAAAAATTTCTCGCCAATTCTACGGTGGTAAGTTCATGTATGGTAACTGGTCATACAGGATACTGTTCCTTAATGACCAGTGTAACATGGAGTGCGCCACCGTCTATGTTTCCTTGACTCCAAAAAAATCTGCCATCGTTGATAAGCATTAAATTAATATAATAACATAATGTTGTTTCAATTCACACTTCGTCATAATAGTGTAACTTAATGGTTTATTCTAATGATCCTAAATGAATACTTTCCAGAAACTTGCTACATATATTTTAAGAATATATGTAGTATATACTTCAAAGAGCTAAAGCTAAATGGCAGAGTTGCTTAACTAAGCAACTCTGCCATTTCATTGTTTCTTGCATTTATCATCTATAACGAAGCATCATCGAGACTTTGAGTGCGTAACTTAAAGTCGAAGTACAAATGTACGACGAACGTTAGTGCTTCGTGCTATAAACTGCAAGTCGACCGAATACTGGTGCGAGGATCAATTATTGTGTGAAGGAACGATAGTGCAATGTTAAAATTATGTATTTTGAACTTAGGCATTTTGCTTTTAGACATTTTAGTTCGTATCCTTACATCCCATATGACGCCAAACCTATCCCCATCAACGGCCGAAAATTGAACTATCCACGCCAAGCTAATGAAGGCCAACGAACGTTCGGTAGCGGTTCAGTTTGATGATTCGTGATTAACATTTGTTAATCAACCAAACTTTGCTTACAATAAATCTAGTCTCATTGGGATGTAAGCTGAATTGGAAGATAGACGCATTAATATTATGAAATTGCCAGCAAGCAATCAAGATGAAAAAGAAAGATGATGGTTACACACATGGACCATTGATTTTTATTAGGGCGGTTGGCGACGCGGTGATGTTACGGGCAGCGGTCCTTTCAAAGGCTATAATGCCAAGATATATGAAAGCAACGTATTCTGCTAATAACTATGACATGCTCACGAGTAAACACTCTACCGAGGGAGTAGCTGTAACCTACCCATGCAGTACGATTGCATTAATGCAGAGCATAATGCTACAAATAACCCTTGATATATTATGTAAGCGCTAGCGACCATAGGAGGAAAAGGCAGTCTTGCGGGCTTGCAGGCAAAGTCAAAAACGGTAGACAGAAAAGATTAGTAAGGCAACTGACATACCACCATACGATATGTTATATGCTGCAGAAAGCCACGGGAAATTAAAAATATGTTGTGATAGATGTTACTTTCCAAGAGGACCATAATTTGCATGCCTGAAAATAATACGTCGCTCGTTCGAGACTTGAATAAATAGGATAACATAAAATAGGTGTATCGTAGAATCTACAATTACAGTGATAGCTTCTACAGTAAATATCGGCGAACCATTTACAGATAATTATAATGTGTGAGCAACCAACCGTAGTCAAATGTTTGAAACCAATGCAGCAAATCAAAACATTTACTTACAACTAATTCAGTTGCGTTGAACTAAAATAATACTAAACTCATTCATTTGATTCCAAATTTATATACCGTGTAACTTGACATAATGTTAAAGTATCTCGTTTGTATTTCATTTTATTTGATTGTTTCAAAGTCAGTGTTGGAATATGTGAGTATCGAATCAAGACTTTACAAATCTTGTCTCATCATCATCATATCATGCAAAGGACATCGATTGCTGAATAAAGGTCTCCTCCATAGATTTACAAAACTACCGGTTACATGCCTCCTACATCCAACGACTCCTAGCGTGATTCGACAGGTCGTCTGTCCATCTAGCTTGTGGCCATCACACGCTGCGTTTTCCGGTGAGCGGTCTCCACTAATCTAATCTTTCTACCCCAATAGTCATTAATTCTACGAGCTTTATGCCCCGCTCACTGCCACTTCAGCTTACCTTTCAGCTATGTTTTTCTTTTAATAGACTCAATTAATTTATTCACCCGACAGACAGAACGACAGAACTGTGTTGCTGGGGAGTCTGTTGCGCCGTTTCTTCTTCACAGCATAAACACTAGGAAGCGGTGAAGGGCAGGCTTTTTTGGGGGCTGTCTATTGTAACATTGACGTTCAAAAAGAACTAAGTAGTTCGAGACTATTTTGAATAAATGAGGTTTGAGTTTGAGCTATGTTGGCAATTTTAGTTCTTCTGTCTACGATCTCGCAGAGAAATACCAAGCATAGCTCTCTCCATCGCTCGCTGAGTGAGCTTTCTTAGGAGGCTTACAGTGAGCGACCACGTCTCCGTGACATATGTCATCACTGGTCAAATCTTGGTTGTCAAAGAAATATCAAGAAGATGAACAGTAGGATCTTTCATCATCATTCTGAACTCTGAACAATAGGATTCTAGGATCACAAATCCATGTTCAGCAGTTTGTTATAGATACTTATGCCGCAGACCTATATATAAATAATTTAATTTTCAGGGTGAATTCGACATAGGGCTCTTCCACCAATGACGTATTATAAATAGACACGTCATGCATCAACATCACGGCACTCAAAATCAGCGTAAATACTATCGGTAGCTGGATAGCTACATAAACGTACGAAAAAGGAAAGAAAATTAAATGTCACATATGGAATTCCTGTTGTTAGAGAGAGATAAATATGTATCTTAGGTTACGTCATTATTTTTTGGTGCATGCTCATTGGTCGAGCGCGTACAAAAAGAGGCATGTGGGGAAAAATTGACACTCAATTTTCTCGTGTTGATATAGGTAGGTAAGTAGTAGATTTTTGGGTAAAATAATATAATTCTCTATCCTTAAAATTATGAATACAGTATTTAGCAACAGTAATTATAGTTATTTAATTAATAAAACAAAATGTAATATAAACATAAAAACCTTTATCTACGAGTATACAGAGTTACAGGTTAAGTCGACCTAGATCCTTTAAGAGGTTTTAGTTTTCATCATTCCTAGCTGATTTGACTATGAAACACCCCACCCCAAACCTAACCCATATTGAGATATTGGATTTTGATTATTTTTTAAATAAAATGAAGATTTTTTGTGTAATTGTCCTTTTTTTCGGATTTTGTGCCTCTAATTGATAATGTTTTTGCTATTTTTGTGTAGTAGATTAGTTTGTTTATTACTCTCAACACAAAAAATAACATGTTATTGAACCAACTGGGTAGTAGTCGACGATAGAAAGTTTAAAAAATAAACTTTGTAAAAACATTTTTTTTCTTTTAAGAATATTTCAAAAAAAGTCTATGACAGTTATGCTGCAGATGTACTAAATAAAATCTACGTTTCTTTAGCTATCCAACAAGGTATAACAAGCTAGGGTATTATCAAAATTCTTAGAAAAAACTTTCATAAAAGGGTCCCAGGTAGTAGCAAAAATTACGGTACTATTGTTCTTCGATGGAGCTGTGGTGCGTGCAAGCGGGACGATTTATGTAGGTGTGAGGGAGATAGATTATTTTCGGCCATTTTGTTGTTATTCTGTTTGGTTTTAGTCTGCTTACGCGATTCGTCCGTAGTAGATGTGATACTTAGTGCTCTTGGATTCATACTCGACTTGGCTTGTGTTTCTGGACTGTTTCCCCTTCGATTTGTGACTGTGCTTGTTAACTGGACTTCGATACGTACTTATGATTTGGAACTGTTGACGATGACGACCTTCACGAACGAGGAATATGCGGATATTTTAATTTGTTACGGGTACTGCAACTGTGTATCCGCGCGAGCTCGGGATGAATACATTGCACGTTATCCCGGGCGCCGAGTACCGGATGTCAGTGTCTTTGACGGAGTTTACCGACGACTAAGAGAGACTGGCTCTGTTTCGAGGCGACGATCAGACCTAGGCAGACCTCGTATTAATGATGACGATGAAGAGCAAGACAATGAAATAGTGCAACGGTTTAGATCGGATCCAACTACTTCCACTAATATTGTTGCCCGAGAACTTGGACTATCGCAGTGGAAAGTGTGGTTTACAGTGAATACTGCAGGCCTTTATCCCTACCATTACACGCCGGTACATGTTATCGAAGAAGGAGATCCTGTGAGGAGGTTTGATTTCTGCAGATTCATGCTCAACGCAGATTTAGAAAACCCAGCATTCTTAAGACACATCTTGTGGACAGATGAATCAAAATTTGATAAAGACGGCATCACCAATTACCACAACGCTCATTATTGGGCTCCGAAAGAAGACAGAAATCCCAATAAGAAGCGATCAAAGGGATCACAAAGACGGTTCAGTTTGAATGTCTGGATGGGAATAATCTCAAACCATTTGATTGGGCCATATTTTCTGCCTGACAATTTAAATGGGGAACATTACGAAAACTATTTAAGAAACGATTTACCCGAATTACTGGAAGATTTACCCCTCAATTTAATCCGAGATATGTGGTATTAACATGACGGTTGCCCTGCACACTACCGACGAAGTGTCAGAGAGTGGCTAGACACTAATTACCCCAACAAATGGATTGGAAGAGGTGGACCCATACCGTGGCCAGCCCGAAGTCCCGACCTGACCCCCATGGATTTTTATTTATGGGGCCATATGAAAAGTTTAGTTTATAACGAACCTCATCCAATCTCATCTGTTGATGTTTTAAGACAGAAAATTATCGATGCGGCAAACGGAATTAGAAGAGGCTTAACGACTGGTGTGGTTAAAAGTGGACTAAGGCACAGAATGCGATTATGTGTGCGAAACAGAGGCGGAAATGTGGAACATGAATTGTAAAAATAATAATAAATGTTGTTTTAGCTATTTAGTTTGTTTTATTTCGTTTGCTGACCCAAGTGATAACTTTGTCCATAAGTACAGTTATTTTTTACTACTGCCTGAGAGCATTACATCACAGTTTTTTTCTGAATATCATGATGATACCCTAGCTTGTTATACCTTGTTGGATAGCTAAAGAAACGTAGATTTTATTTAGTACATCTGCAGCATAACTGTCATAGACTTTTTTTGAAATATTCTTAAAAGAAAAAAAATGTTTTTATTTTTTAAACTTTCTATCGTCGACTACTACCCAGTTGGTTCAATAACATGTTATTTTTTGTGTTGAGAGTAATAAACAAACTAATCTACTACACAAAAATAGCAAAAACATTATCAATTAGAGGCACAAAATCCGAAAAAAAGGACAATTACACAAAAAATCTTCATTTTATTTAAAAAATAATCAAAATCCAATATTTCAATATGGGTTAGGTTTGGGGTGGGGTGTTTCATAGTCAAATCAGCTAGGAATGATGAAAACTAAAACCTCTTAAAGGATCTAGGTCGACTTAACCTGTAACCCTGTATAATCAAAGTAATCAAGTCAGAATCTCATACGTATGTTAAATGTCTCTGATGACCTCTTGCTGAGATAGGTACGATTCGAGTATTGGTCTATTATATTGATCATTATGTTTAATAAAACATATTATTATATTCAAATAATATAATTAATCGAAATAAAAACAATGTAGGTTTTATAAACACTGATGCAAAGTTGCCGATTTTCCTCGCTAGCCGCCATTATGCTGCATCGAAAAAAATTAAATTAAATAAATATTTTTTCTTGATATTTACGCATGAAATGACACTTTTTTATCTTTTACAGTTGCAGTATAATTATTACATATTCTATACACACAGGACGGCATTTTTTTGTCGCTAATAGAGAAAGTTATTGCAAACAAGTTATTTCAATTTCACGTACAGGCGCGGCAACGGTTGCTACGCGACTAAATGGATGTCAGGCAATTACCTTGCATTCATCTAGCCACTACAGAGCGCGGGCAACGTATCTATAGTAGTTTATATTATCATTGTCTTCCACACCACGTTTATGCGTTAAAAGCGTACCCCGAAGGATAGCTAATAAAATAACAGAATTTACTAATAGGATTATAGCCTTTTAGCTTTCAGGGGCGTTATTGATTAAAAACAGGATGGTACATATGAACTGAATACTTTATTACGATCAGTTATTATTCCAATGAAGGAATGTCAAACACAGTCATAATTACAATGTAAAAATAAAACAAAACAACAATTATAACAATTGTGAACGTCCGTCCGACCCAAAGGTCGCAGCAAAAGTGAGGGCGTCACAATAATAATATTAAATTTTGATGTTGACACCGAATTTGTTGATTTTATTTAATTAGTGCTTAAATATTTTTCTGTACACTTTATGACTAAATAAATCGAAATCATAAGCATTCGAGCGTGGCAGTGAAAATGTTTTTCGAAACAGCGTCTTTCGCGACTACTTCATTCGAGTCCATGAGCTTTCGAACCTGTGAGGCAGTGAAAAAATAATTCGCAACAGCGTGTGTCCTAACAGCGGCATTCGAAACAACATAGGGGACCCTTTATTTTTATAGGGCAAAATTATCGGGTCGGTACACGACAAAGAGTTGTTGAGAGTGCAAATTAAGAACGTGTGCAACCATGTCTTCCTCAGGCCATTGTTTCAAAGTGTACTGAATAAGACAGACCGTTGTGGAATATTCAAAGTAAAGTGATAGAATACAATTTAGTACTAGGTACGTAGTTTTGATCAGTATCGCTAGACCTCTATGGTCAAAATACCTTGCAAAAAAGCAGTAATAGGCTAGGGGGTGAACGGGGCCGAGTTCGATCCCGGACTGCACCTCTGACTTTTCGTATTCATATCCGGATCAGAATTTGATTAAAGAAAACATCGCATCATGATGTAATCTTCACGACAAAGAGGGCTTCACAAAATAGCTCTCGATGGTGTGTGTAGTCTTCCAACACGCACCAGGCCAGCATGATGGTCTAAAAAATAAACGCTTCTCATTTTGAGAAGAAACCCGTCCCTAGTGTGGTAGTGGTGGTACCTGTACTATGCTTATCCTAGTGCAGCACTCTAATTTATCTCTGACTAGCTGTACCCGGCATGCGTTGCAATGCACTTTTTCCTACTTACTACCTACCTACTACTTACCTACTACATACCTTCAGAAACAAAATCAAAAAAGTAACAAAAAGTTAAAACCATTTTCATGCATGCCGTAAACAAACAAAGAATATGGACATACTGAGATAATTTAGGTTTTTTTTAGATATCAAAATTTTCTTTCTTAAGAACCTTCTCCAGACAATTACGAACACAACAAAAAAAAAATAGCGAAATCGGTCCAGCGGCTCACGCGTGATGCCATGACCAAGGGAAATAGGGATTCATTTTTATATATATAGATTACAACATGAAGTTAACCAAGATCTAAGCTCTGTCTATTGCGCAAAATATAAAGACAGGATAGACAACTAATCGACTTTTCCTGCGGGCAAACACTAAGATTTTGGACGTCTGTGTCCAGGTGTGAAGTGATAAGTTGTTGACGCGTCGAAAGCTGTAATTTCTCCCTTATGTTTCTCAAGGAGCATTTATTGTTGGACTGTATACCTCTGTGGGTTGTATCTACCAGACTCAGAAGGGGGTTAAGCTGCGCTTGCCGCGGCCAGTCTGTGAATGGATGACCATTCATTACACATCCAGAACCTTCCATGACTCGAAGAGCACGTTATACCTTCCGGGTGTCATACCTATGACAGTCGTTACGGGTAGTCAGAAGCCCGAAAGTCTGACAACCGATCTAACATGCAACGGTTGCAGAGATCTGATGGCAGTCGCTTCGTTTAAAAAACTGGTATTCAGCCGCATCTGGTTAGACTGGAAGCTGACTCCAACATAGTTGGGAAAAGGCTAGGCTGAACGTTTGTATCTACCAGAATCTCTATAATACATTACCAGCAGTGCAACCATACAATATAATTTGTGTATATTTTTTTCATTTTCCATGGCCTCTACATGTATCAGCAGGACATGCAAACAGTTTCTCGCCAATTCTACGGTGGTAAGTTCATATATGGTAACTGGTCATTCAGGATGCTTTTCCTTAATGACCAGTGTAACATGGTGTGCGCTACCGTCTATATTTCCATGACTCCAAGAAGATCTACCATCGGTGATAGGCATTATTATTACAATTACATAATGTTTTTTTTTATCCCATTTCACCACTATCTCGTCTGATGGTAAGCGATGATGTGGTCGACGGTGAAGCACGCTTGCCTAGAAGTAATCTATTCGCTCTTGACTTAAAGACCCCAAGGTTGTAACTATCAGGAAACACAGACTCCGGCAGGGAATTCCACTCCTTAGCTGTGCGAACAATGAATGTCTTCGCAAAACGCTTTGTACGTATGGTTGGGATGTCCACCATGTACCGATGGCGCATTGCTGTACGTCTGGTAGTCCGATGATGAAAAGGACCAGGCGGAATCAAATTATGCAGTTCCATCGCACACTCCTCGAAGTGTAACCGATAAAAAACAGACAGACTGGTAACTCGGCGTCGATATTCAAGGCTCTGGAGCTTTGAGTTGACCAGTGCATCGTTGCCGATAAGCCTCTTGGCCCGTTTGTCGATCGACTCAAGTGCATCGAGTTGGTATTTGGCAGATCCGTCCCAGAGGTGAGAGCAGTACTCCATGCAAGACCGAACTTGCGCTTTATACAAGTTGAGCAGCTGTACAGGCGTGAAGTACCGTCTCTAGACGATTAGATTTAGAAACTAGCTATTATTTTAAGAAAGATAGTACGGTATACCGGCTGTTCTAAAACACGTGATCATAGAGGGAAACTACTGTTAGTATTAAAAATAGCCAAGATTACTTATGGAGACTTCATTTTAATTATAAAAATTAGAATGCATTCAAAAAATTTCTCGCCTGATCCGGGAATCGGACCAACACAAACGCAAAAATATATTAACCTGTATTTTCATTTCACCAATTGATAGGGTAAATAATTAGGATAAAATCTCGCCAATATGGTATGTCTACACCAGTGCGCTTTCACGTTTATCTTGCGTTTTCAACTTTCAATTCCTCTTGCGTCAAGCGCAGGCAATATTGATTGCCACAAGACTCGAACTAGTATTAGGGCATGCGCTATTGCATGCGCTATATGGTGCTTCAGGCATCCGTCAGATGAAAGCGCAAGATGAACATGAAAGCGCACTGGTGTAGACATACCATATTATGAAATATGCATGCTGCAAAAATATGCAAAATAATGATGCAGTAAAGTAAGAAATAAATACTGCATTCTGATTTTATGCCAGAACCGGAAATCTTACTGACAAAACTGCGAAATAGTACCGTCCCGTATTAAATGGCACTGTTAATAGATATCAATAGGGTCAGTAATAAGGATCAAGTCTCCCCAACAAACACAGTGCCTTAAATTAGCAGTAGTCCATGAAATAACAACTAACAAGAAATAAAGCAAGGTGTTCTATGAGTTTTTGCTGCCTTGGTGTCATTAAATAGCAATGCACCTAAATTAATATTAGATTTCACGGTTTACTGAAGTGATTTAATCCTAATTATTAACCCTATCGATTGATGAAATAAAAATACAGGTGATATTTTTTCGCGTTTGTTCGATTCCTAGAGCAGGCGAGAGACTTTTTAAAAATCTCTGAATTTGTTTCTAAGTTTTAAAAAACCGGCCAAGTGCGAGTCTGACTCGCTCACGAAGGGTTTCGTACCATTATCTATAAAAACGACAAAAAAATCATGTTTTTTGTATGGGAGCCCCCTTAAATACATATCTTATTCTGTTTTTTTTAGTATTTGTTGTTATAGCGGGAACAGAAATACATCACCTGTGAAAATTTCAACTGTCTAACTATCACGGTTCATGAGATACAGCCTGGTGACAGATGGACAGACGGACAGCGGGGTCTTAGTAATAGGGTCCCATTTTACCCTTTGGGTACGGAACCCTAAAAAAATATATTTTAAGTAAACTTTTCTATTTCTAATACTTGGAACATCCGTTATAACGTACTGATAAATATATAAATATTAAATCAGACTGTAACTGTCCCGCTGCAGTTCAAAGGTCTCTTTCACATACAGAAAAGGAATGAGCATTGATCACCACGCTTGCTCACTGCGTGTTGGCGATTTCAGATCATAAAGTACTTACAGCTTTCCTCGCAATGTTTTTCTTCACCGCATGTCAGTGGCTTCCCAGATTAACTAAGAAAGTACATATGACATTGAAAAAGTCACATTGGTACATGTATGGTTTCGGACCCACAACCTGGTGCCTAACAAGTGGGTCTGTAACCTCTGGGCCACCACGACATATCATACCGTACTATCTTTCTTAGGATCGATTTTTCAATCGTCAGGTATATATCACACACACAAACAAACACACAGTCACACACACACACACCCACATGCATAGATATTGCACACTAAAAGAGCATGCGTGCATCTTTCATTTCTTTTTATTTTACTGTTTTTATTTATTCATTGCACAGCATAAATGTTATAAAATGTACCACTAAAGGGCGAAGACACTGGCTCCTGTAACACAGGTTGCTACCTAGCTCAGGAGCCAGGGCTTCAAATAAGTTGTAACACCTGTATCTTGTGTCAATAAACGATTTATTATTATTATTATATCTGAGAAATGCATATCGCGGTTGTACATACTTTTAATACAAAAGCCGTCAAACGTCAAAATTATTCCTCAGATAGAAGTTATCTCACGATTGAAAAATAACATCCTTATGGTAGAGGTACGTACACACGGTGACACTGACATTCGACACACAGCAATCGCGACACTAAAATTAAAGCCAAACTTGTGCGGAACTCAGTGTAATGGCGATGTACACACTACGACACTCGGTGTTGACAGAGTGTCGAGTGTAATGTGTCGCCGTGTATCCGTAAGGTAAGGAGGATACACGGCGACACTTTACACTTGACACTCAGTGTCGACACCGATTGTCGTAGTGTGTACATCGCTGTTACACTGAGTTGCGCATTAGCTCAGGTTTAATTTCAGTGTCCCGGTTGCATTGTGTCGAATGTCAGTGTCACCGTGGATATGTAACCTTAAAATAATAACTAGTGTCTAAACCAGTCCAAAAAAACTTTCTACTTTTTTTTTTTGGACTGGTTTATATATATATATATATATATATAAACCAGTCCAAAAAAAAAGTTTTGACAGTTACACGTGGTCAATGTTAATTAAAATTGAAACAACATTATGTAATTAAAATAATAATTTATTGCTTATCACCGATAGCAGACCTTTTTGGAGTCATGGAAAGATAGAGTGTAGAGCACTGCATGTTGCAGTAATCATTATAAAACAGCATCTTGAACGTCCAGTTACCATAAATGAACTTACCACCGTAGAATTGGCGAGAAATTGTTTGTATGTCTGACAGATACAAGTAGTGGCCCTGGAAAATGAAAAAAATATATACCAATAATATCGTTGCACTGCTAGTAATGTATTATAGAGACTCTGGTAGTAGATAACGAACGAAACGGGGAAATTAAAGCTTTCGATGTGTCATCTACCGACCACTTCACAGTTGGACAAAGAGCTCTGAAAACTTCTATTTGACCCGCTGGACAAATCCATTGGTTGTATATCCTGACTTTTATTTTTTTATTAAAGAGAGAGCTTGGATTTTGGTTAAGTTCATGTTGTAATCAGTGAGATAGATTTGAGTGCAACACTAACACAACCATAGTATAAAGAGCCCATGGCACTACTGTAAAAGACTAGGAATGGGCTTCTTCTCAAAATGAGAAGGGTTCAAGTCTTAATCCACCAAGCTGGCCTGGTGCAGGTTGGGAAACATCAATAAATCAACTATTTTTGTGTAGTCTACACACACCACCGAGAACTATTTTTTGGAAACTTGTTCGTCGCGCATGTTTCCTCACGAGCGATGCGATGTTTTCCTTAATCAAATTCTGATCGGGACATGAATACGAAAATTCGGAATATTCCGATCTGTCCCCCTGACCTGTCCCCTTCGGGGGACAATCAGGAATAAAAAATTCGATCTGTTTCCCTGTCACCAAGACGAACGGACAGATCGAACGAATTATTTCTGTTCTGTCCCCTGCTGTTCTTTAGAGGGACAGATAGAAATGAAAAAGTTTGGATCTGTCCCCCTGTTACCGACGAGGGGATAGATTGGAATATTCCGGAAAGTCCCACAGACCACAGGGGTCCAGCAATACTATTTAATATTACGTAGTACTAAACTGTATTTTATGACTTTACTTTGAATATTCCACAACGGTCTGTCTCATTCAGTACACTTTGAAACAATGGCCTGAGGAAGACGTGGCTGCACACGTTCTTAACTTGCACTCTCAACAACTCTTTGTCGTTTACCGACCCGATAATTTTGCCCTGTAAAAATAAACACAAGATATTATGACTAGAAAAGAAAAAAAGAAAATGGACTTAACAACAGCTCGGCTAAGCGGACGTCCGTTTGCAGAGTGTAATGATAGTGAAAGAATGTCTATAATAATAGACTACCTTGATCACCTTCATATCCTCTTTTACAAGTAAATCATATTTCAAGAAAGTTCTATTAACAATTTCAGCTTTTGACTCAACGCAGCTCTTCCGTTTAGGTCCATTGCACGTTTCGATTTTTGTCAGTGCTATGTCGAATTCACCCTAAAATTGAACAAAAATTCATTATTAATTAAAACATTTACAGGTCCGCGGCATAAGTATCTATAACAAACTGCTGAACGTGAATTTGTGATCCTAGAATATTATTCAGAATGATGATGAAAGATCCTACTTCTCATCTGCTTGATATTCCTTAGGCAGACAATATTTGACCAAATGGCATGAAGAAATGGTCGATCACCGTTTGCCTCCTAAGAAAGCTAAAGGTCACTCAGCGAGCTATGGAGACAGTTATGCTTGGTATTTCTCTGAGAGATAGTAGATCCATAAAAGAACTAAAGTTGCCGACATAACTGAAAGGATTAGTAAGCTAAAGTGGCAGTTGGCGGGGCACAAAGCTCGTAGAAATGATAACTCTAACAGTCAAAGCCAAAAAGATTACTGGAGACCACGCACCGGAAAACACAGCGTGACGCGGTCACAAGCTAGACGGACAGACGACCTGGCGAAAGTCACTAGGAGTCGCTAGATGCAAGCTGCGTGTAACCGGTAGTTATGGAAATCTATGGAAACCTTTGTTCAACAGTGGACGTCCTTTACTTGATATGATGATGGTGATGAGGCAAAATTGTAAAGTCGATACTCACATATTCCAAGACTGACTTCGAAACAATCAAATAAAATGAAATACAAATGAGATACTTTAACATAATGCAGAGTTATAGGTACATGTAAATTTTAAATCGAATGAATTATTTTTAGCAATATTACTTTAGTTGAAGACAACCGAATGAGTTGTAATTGGTTAAAAACATTTCACGGTTGGTTGCTCACAAATGATAATTATTTGTAAATGGTTTTCCTATATTTACTATTAAAAGCTTTCAATGTAATTGTAGATTCTTTGATACGGCTGCTCTATGCAATTCTATTTATTCTAGTCTCGTTACAAAAAACGTGCGACCTTTTTTCAGGCGAAATATTGTCCTCTTGGAAAGGAACATAGTCAATCACATTATATTTTCAACCAGCGAACCGCCCCTGCTTCGCACGTGTACGTTTTGTAGCTTAAAACCTTCCTCTTGAATCACTCTATCTATTAAAAAAACCGCATCAAAATCCGTTGCGTAGTTTTAAAGATCTAAGCATACAAAGGGACAGACAGCGGGAAGCGACTTTGTTTTATACTATGTAGTGGTTTTCCGTGGTTTTCTGCGACATATAACATTTCGTAGGATAGTATGTCTGTTGCCTCAGTAATATTTTTGTCCATCGTTTTTGACATTTCCCGCAAGCCCGCAGACTGCCTTTTCCTTCCATGATCCCTAGTTTCTACGTAGTATCAAGGGTTATTTGTAACATTGTGTAATGCATAGGTACTCAGCTACTCACTCCTTTATATTCAACTAGCTTTAGCCCGTGGCTTCGCTCGCGTTAATTTAGAATTTGACAATCAACTCTTAACACACTAGTAAAGTTATACAATTCAAGCATGATTTGAAAGACACGTGGCGCCATCTATTATCATTAGAACGTTATTGTTGTTTTCCTCAGGAACAGTACTTTTTCGAAATGAAAAAATACTCTATGTCCGTTTCTGTACACCTGACATCGTATATGCAATATTTCGGGATGATCCGTTCAGTGGTTTAGGCTTGAAAAGGTAACAAACAAACTTACTTTCGTATTTTTAATATGTATTAGTTAGGATTCTTGAAGAATTTACGGTTCGATACTCGTTACTTTTCATATATCTTAGCGTTTTTGACTTTGAAAGGACAGCCGCGCTGCCCGCCGCGCTGATGATTGTAAAAATCAATGGTCCATGGATCGAAAATCGAGGATTAAATCGCGAAAAAAAAACAGCTGTTCTACAACATTTTGACGAGTTATGCGAACATATAATTATGTAGGGAACAGCTGTGTTTTTTTTCGCGATTTCATGTTTGGTCCCATCGTAAAAGTTGTTCATAATGATGAGTACAGTGACCCCTTAAGAGGTTGTGCGTTATTTATGTTACACCTTGTATATCAAGGGGTTTCTGGTTCATAAGGAAGGGAGGAATAAGAGCTTTTGACGCATCAAAAACCTACCATATAGCTGGATATACATATAGCTGGACAAAGACGTCTCTAAAAGATAAGTTTTTGCCCGCTGGACAAATCAATTATTATTAGTTCAGTTTATGATAAAGTCAACGCCATAATTTGAACTGTAGCATAAACATAGCATAATACTGCCCACTCAGCTCATTACTGTCCCACTGCTGGGCACGGGCCTCTTCTCAGAATGAGAAGGGTTTAAGAGTTAAATAGTTGCGATCCAAATATCGCAATAAATATTGAACATTGTACACACACCTTACAGTTTTATCCTTTTTGTTTTCAGAAACATTATTAATTACACCTCATTTATTTCTGCTTAAAAAACAGGCAATAGATATGCTATTTTTTTTCTAGTCCGTGATGCTATGTATAATTATTTCCAGAGAACGAAATTAAATGCTCAGTAGCCAATAATTCATAGTAATCATAAAGAATTTTACTGTTCAACGAACCATTTCATTGGACAGTAATAACTAAACATTTTGTTACAATAATATTCCAAAATATAAATGTTCTCATATTAAATGATTGAATGTTATTTATATCTATCGAATGCTTGAAGTCACTTGAGTTACAAAATGCTGATAAAAGTTATTATACTGGTCGCCGTTTATACTATCTATGTGACTCCAATTAATGCTCAAAAAAACTATGTGAGTAAATGATCTTTCTAATAATTTCATCACGCAATGGCAAAAAAAGTAGGAAGTGTGGCGTCGCATCTAGAGTGCTCTCTTCAGACTCCGCAGTCACACATATAATTCAGCCCTCATCAAGCTGTCTCGCGGGCAACGCCCTTTTTTTTTTTTTCGGGGTGGAAATCCTCATGGATGTCCTCCGCCCTGGGGTGGGCGGAGGGGTCTGTCAGACTCTTACTGACTAAAACCACCCCGGTGTTCCATCTCACACCTGCGCCGAGGGTCGCGGGAACTTACGACACTTCCGCAACCCCCGGCTGGTGCCGGCCCGCCGCAGTGGGCCTCCTCGGGTTAGCGGGGGGAGTGAGGTGTTAGACTCCCCCCGCGCCGTCTAAGAGGGGCGCGCTTGGAACACTTCGCGCCGCCGCCTCGGGTCCTGATGTGTGGGGGGCGACAGACTTCCCCAAGTCCGTCGCCCCTGGACCCATTTAGGGGGGCTGGAAGAGGGCGTTGTCCGCCCTCCGCCGACGCCCGGGCGGGCAACGCCCTAAGTCAAGGTCCCACTAGGACTTTTTTTTTTGAGATCTTTGAATCTCTATTTCTCTTAAACTATTGACATTTGGGGAAAGTTGTAGAACAAAAGTTATTCATTATTATCGGTACTTAGCCTTTTGGATTAATACCCCCTTTCTGAAAAACCTTGTATACATTTTATTGAGAAATACATACAAAGTCAGAAGCCGGATAGTCGGCGCTCTTTGCCGAATAGTCGCCGACTATAAAAGTGGCCGGATAGTCGACTTTGCCGACTAGTCGGAACATCCCTAATTTCAATGTGTTTTTTTACTTTTCAGGGCTCGTTCAATTTAACAATAACACAGTTCGAAATGTGTAAGGGTCCGAAAAAAAATAATTGTGCCATGTCTAAGGCTCGCATTAGTAACAACAATTGTTTACAATATGACTTACAGGTTTTACATAACATAACGCCAACTAAGGTAAGTCAATATTTTCCATGTTGTCGTACAATGATCATCATCCATCGTCACAGTATCCCAGGGGATATTGCCATTCGGTGGTGACCTCTCGCTTCCGGCAGTGGTTCTGTCCATGGTCGGGAGCGAGAGTGCGTGGGAAGCCGTCACCTCCTTTTGCGAGGTGGTGATGGCGACCAAGGAGGGAGCGGAGAGGGAGAGAGAGGCGACGGCCACTCTCCCTTCCCGCGCCAGACGCACCGGGCGCCGCCGGAGGGCGCGCGACGATCTCCGGCCACCCTAGTGTGTGGCCTGCGGGCGACGGGTTGAGAAGGAGAACCTCTCCACAGAAGGAGAGGCCCGCCAGGGGCTGGCGGACCGAGGCCTGCCGGGGTTGCGGTGCATGCAGCTGCGAATCCCGTGACCCCGGCCAAGGGTCAGGAGTAGGAACACCGTGGGTTTTTAGCCGGTAAGAGTCCGGCATAACCCTTCGCCTTCCCCAGGCGAAGGGTATCCATGAAGATTTTCCCACGATAAAAAAAAAAAAGGGGGATATTGCCATAATTGGGAATATGCATGTATTTTCTTTTTTCTCTTTTAATATAAACCTAAGAAAAGTATTAAAAGTCAAAGGTTACTATTGTTTGTTGCTCAAAACAATTATTAAACTTCAACAATTTTCTTCTACAGTTCAAACATCCTTTACTGTCGCAGCCATAATGTGACGTCATAATCCACGACAGTGCCTGGTTTACATCTCTTTTTTAGACACAAATCATATACCTAAATTAAATTATTTCTTATGCTATATTCAGGCAGAAATCGCACTTACTAACTTACCTCAGTGAGAAATCAAACAGTTTGCTAAGAAAAGATTATTTAAAGATTTATTCACGTCGATTTTGATGTCACTTCCGGCATTTTCGAAGACGACGCGTTTCGAGATAGCGTTCCGTTCCACAGAAAAAAACGTAACATAAAATAATGAATTGTAAAATACGTAATTTAAAAAAAAATGCAATTTGTGTCTTGACTCCTGTAAAATGTATATTTAAATAATGAAAGAGTTTTGAACTACATGCATATTCCCTATTGGCATAATCTTTGAAGCCTTGGACAGTACCCTATCATTAAAGTCAGGTTCTTGTTTTGCCTAGCCTTTTCCCAACTATGTTGGGGTCAGTTTTGAGTCTAACAAGATGCGGCTGAATACCAGTATTTTACATGAAGCGACTTTCATCAGACCTCCACAACAGTTTGGTACTGGGTAATACCGTTATCCTAAGGTTAGACTGGTTGTCATTATTTCGGGCTTCTGACAACCCGTATTCGTATTACACCCAAGACCGACGGTTTAACGTGCTTTCCGAAGCACAGAGGGGTCTCGATGTGTAACGAATGGTCACCCATCCACGGACTGACCGCGGTAAGCGTAGCTTAACCTTGCAAATCATATAATCCGCGTGGTTGTTAATTAGCCGCGAGCCCATATATGATTAACTAGAGGTCGCCAGCGGCTTCGTCCGCGTGGTTGTCGTTTATCGCGTATTCCGCGTTTTACTCCACTTTAATATACATGTCTGCCTCATCTGCCTAGCCTTTTCCCAACTGTGTTGGGGTCGGCTTCCAGTCGAACCGGATGCAGCTGAATATCAGTATTTTACATGGAGCGACTGCCTATCAAACCTCCACAACCCAGTAACTGGGTAATACGATACTCTTGGTAAGACTGGTTGTCAGACTTTCTGGCTTCTGACCAACAGTAACGACTGTCAAAGATCTACAAATAACAGCCGGGACCAACGGCTTTACGTGCTTTCCGAGGCACGGAGGAAACTCGCTATGGTAAATGGTCACCCATCCACAGACCAACCCCGGCAAGCGTGGCTTAACCCGGAAGATCGGTCTATGCGGCTGTAATTATTTAGCCACGAACTCCTCTTGAATCACTCAATCTATTAAAAAAAACCGCATCAAAATCCGTTGCGTAGTTTTAAAGATCTAAGCATACATAGGGACAGACAGACAGCGGGAAGCGACTTTGTTTTATACTATGTAGTGATGTCAAATATTTGCATTTAATTCCCACAGGGTAAAATCACAGCTTTGACAAACGGAAAGGAATTTCTCAGACTGCAAGTGAAGAAACCGTGCGAGCATCTTTTCTTGAGGCCTCTATTCAGCTCATTCATGAACGTTACGAAAGACTGCGTCATTGTTAAAGTAAGTAGGTACATGACATACATAATCAGCCCATTACTGTCCCACTGCTGAGCACGGGCCTCTTCTCAGTGTAAGAAGAGGCCCGTGGTTGACGGATTGCACACACCATCGAGAACTATTTGGAGCCCTCTCAGGTTGCAGGTTTCCTCTTGAAGTGTTTCCTTTACCGTTAACGCAAGTGATAATCAAATACTGATCTACACAGGTGCCGGTCGGGATCGTACTCAGACCCTTCTGCATGGAAGGCAATCCTTCAATCGCTAGGCTAGCACTGCTGTGCTGTGTGCTGTGCACGGCAGTGCCTGCCAGGGTTGTAGAATTTGTTCGAAAGTGTTACCGCGGCCCTGGAACGCAAAGGGCATTGGGAGGAACACGGATGGGTTTTAGTCAGTAAGAGTCTGACACTCACTTCCGCTCCGCCCAGAGCGGAAGAAGTCATTTGACGAATACCAATCTTAAAAAAAACGCACCTTAAGGATTAATATTGTGTAAATACGTTTTGCTCATAAACGCTTTAAAGGGAAGCGCTGAACAAACTAATATTAAGGCCTTCAGCAGACGACGGACACTGTCCGACGGAGTTAAACGATATTCACTGGACTCTTTGATCCATGTGTGCATATATGCATGTAATAACGCCGACAAAGTCTTTCTAAAAATGCCCATCGACTGCGGAAAGCCCAAACGTGCACTACGTCGCTGGTCGATAAGGCTCTGATGACCAATTATTATTGCCGGGATGCTTGCCGGGCTTCGTTTAAGTGAGCTTAGCGTGGATCTTGATTCAGGGCGTAACACAAGTCAAACAGGTATCACTGCAACTCGACTCCAAAATAACCCGATCCCGACAATTCGACCCCGGCAACTCTACCCATGACAACTCGACCCAAACAACGTAACCCCGTCAAGTCGACCCATGTCAACTCAACCAAATCGACCCCATGACAACTCGATCCCATGATAACTTGACCCCATGACAACTCGACTCCCTCGTCGCTATGAACCAGGCCTCATACTCCAATCGTTTACCAGAGGCTTTACCAATCAACTTGATTAGTTTACTTCTTCTTCTATCGTATCGGCATGAGCTATTCGCATATATTCGTGAAAAGATTAGCCAGTCAGCAATGATGGTAGCGGGGCTGACTGACCAGGGTGCGCCGGACGTACTTAAGTATTGTCACTCGTGGAGGCTCTTTTGAAACAACCAATTTTTTTTTTTGGTTTTATTTTCTTATTATACTGAATGATACCAACCTTTTTCTAATAAGTACTTACCTTTCCAGGGACATTACAACTTCAGTCTCGATATACAGATGATAGCGCAGCAATACTTTGGTGGAACGTTTGTTTTCGGCAATTGGACATTCAAATCGCTCTTCTACAATGAAACTTGCAACTTCTCCTGTGCAATCATTCAAGTTACAATGCACCCATTGGGCAAGGAACATTAACTACTGTTAAATTAAATCAAGTATACTTTACCTAACAAAATCTGCCTATAATAACTGTATTCAATGAAATGTTTAGCCACAAAAAAGATACAGGCTGGTGCATGAGCCAACATTTAAATTAGTTCAATAAAAAGTTTCAGTGTTTTTTTATTTTTTATCCGCTATTATTTTATTGTACTTACCTTTTTAAACAACATTAATCAGAAGAAAACTGTATTAAATTCAAGTAAAAAACATGACAACAGTAAAAAACTTATTTATATTTCTTCACTAACAAAATAAATTACTAACCTAAATACTTAACAATATAACGTTTTACTTTGGATTTGTGTACGAATTAAAAAGTACCCTTCACTTTGAACCATCTCTCTAGAGACGAAAGAAAGTAGGTACCTATTTTAACTACCTTCGTCAAAATCAGTCGAAAGGACAATCGTCGTTGTGCTCATAACTGATGCAAAACATCCCCCGTGACCTGAAAAAAAATCAAGTTTATTTTATACATCTATATACCAGTGATTCCACACATATATGCTAGCTAATTCAAATGAAAGTATTCTATACACTATGTATTGCTACTCAAATGAAATTAATAAAACTTCTTAAATAGTCAATAAATTTTTTTTATTTGAAAAAGCTAGTATAGTTAGTTTCAGAGATATTATGTTGGTGACCCGGATTCATATTGCTCCCGAGTGTAGTAATCAGAAGATCAAGATTCAGCTGTTCCAACAATAGTGTAATGGTGATATTACACGGTTCAACCAAATTGATTCACTTTGGTTGAAAGGTGCAAAAATGAAAGCATATGCTATTGATCAATTCTTGTCTCGTGTCAGCACGAGCTATACGAAAATAGCTCATGCTGTGGTGAAAAGATTAGCCAGTCAGCAAGGTTGGTAGCGGGGCTGACTGCCCAGGGTGCGCCGGACGTACTTAAGTATCGTCACTCGTGGAGGCTCTTTTCATGCACACTTTTCATGCATCAATGACATTGAATGATTCACTTTTATGTTTACATGTTTCAATTTGGTTGCTTCATCCAAATTCAAAGCCAGAAGTGAGCCGTGTAATATCACCATAAGTAAATACGAGTATTTCCATTGTAGTGTGTGACGCACCTCCACCTTATATATAGTGTAACTTAGCACGTAAGGGGAGAACATTATACACAGTCGTTCCATACACTCGTCTTTTATTGTGACCTGTAGCGCCACACATTACATGGCGACCCTGCCAGGATCACCTCGCTTCGCAAACGTATTGGTAATAGTAGGCTAAAGGTGACATTGATGGTAGGAATTAAGGTTGTAGTAACGAAAGATGGACGGTAGGATCCTTTTGTGGGCGCAGCAGGATACTACTGTCGATATTTTTTACATAGTAGCCCTTTACGACACCCACGTGAAGACATAAAGTAGAGTAGGCAATTTCTTTTCAGGAAACCACATTTTCCCCGTGAGGACGTTCTAGCATATAAAACTTCCTCACCTTCCTCACTTCCTTGGTAATAGACGCGTGTTGTAAGATTCAACAAAACCCAGCACGCCTGGATAGCCACTTAATTATTAAAGTCCGGCGCTAAACAGTTTACTGTGTTACCTCTTGTGTGTGTGAGAGCCAGAAGGGTACAGGGGAGTCCTAGGGGACTATATCTCTGTTACTTGGATTCGTGTTCTCCATCTTAGATCCTGTCTGCACTTACCATCAGTGTGGTCAAACGCGACCAAGTCAAATAATAAATTAAATAAACATTTTTAACAATTACTTACGTGTCAGGAACGTCGTCGCCGAGAATCACAGCTTTTCTGTCAGACCTGATGCCCCAGTGTCCTCTTTCTTTAGGACATGAACTATCGCATGGTATGCCAACCAGGCGTCTTTTTTTACGCACGCTTGCGGCAAAGTAACAGGCACTCATGAAGTGGCTGCAGCGGGCTATACCTGTAGATGTACAAAACAAGTTTTAAAGCCATTAGAAGAATTCAGAATCATACATAATCAGCCCGTTACTGTCCCACTGCTGGACACGGGCAGAATAGGGTATTTGACTGAAAAAATCTAATTAGTCCGCCAGTTATATTATCAAAAATAATTTGACCTGTATTTTTTCTTTTTTACGTAAACTAAAATTGACGAAGATACGACACTTTTAAAATTGGCAAAACGTCACAAGCAAGTACAATGTTTACTTGCTTCTGACGTCACAAGCCCCCACTCTCGAGTTTTGATGCGTTTGATCTTTCCAAATATTCGTAGATTAACAAAAGAAAAACTACGTGTCCATTATTTTTCAAAACTCTAACTGGCGGACTAAGTATTAGATTTGCAATTTATTTATGCTGTCAACATGTCTATTAGAAGGGTTAAGGCCTTAACACATTCGAGTCCACAACACTTTTCATAAAGCTCATACGCCATCGCGCCATACATATTGCTGGTGGACGCTCCAGGAAGGCCCTCGGCATTACGTTTGCGCTAAGAGTGAACCCTGGAGGAGGGTTCCTGGCATTAGGTTAAAAACCGTGAAAAATACGCTACTACGTCGTATAATAAGTGTTTGCTTGTTTCATGACGGTGAATTTTCCAAGAAAAACCTGCATTAAAAATGAGCCTTCCACGGGCACCCGGCATGGCGAATGCGACTACAGGGTGCCCTCCTGGAGGGCACCTACCTAGCACTGAACGTGTTAATCCACCATGCTGGCCTGTTGCGGGTTAGCGGCTTTCACAGCCATCGAGAACTTTGGAGCCCTCTCAAGTTTGTAGGTAGCAATACTGCTTAGCGGCAGAAATATGTACCTGTAGAGATAGTACTTCTCCGGGAGAACTCTTCAACAACTGCACGATTAAAGAAACCTACAGGATTCCTACACATTTCCTGCTACAAAAAAATACCTTAATTAGTCGACAAACGCGGATGGATATCAATATTTTTATAATTATTGCTGTCTGGGGCCAGATTCACCCAACTGAAGAAATTTAGTTGCAGTTCCAGATAAGTTTCGATCAAAACAACGCTTTTCGTATTCTCTTAATAGGCGATCGCTGTCAAATACGGTCGCGTGAACCTAACTACAGCGTCATTGCAACTTGATCGGCGAGTCATGCAGTTACGTGAATTAGCCCACTGACCTCTGGAACATTATTAACACGTTCAGTACCGGGTGCCCTCCAGGAGGGCACCCTGTAGTCACATTCGCGATGCCGAGTGCCGTCGTGGAGGGCTCATTTTAAATGTAGGTTGTTTTGGAAAATACACCGTCATGAAACAAGCAGACACCTATTGTACGATGTGGTAGAGTATTTTTCACGGTTTTTAACCTAATGCCAGGAACCATCCTCGAGGGTTCACTCTTAGCGCAAACATAATGCCGAGGACCCTCCTGGAAGGTCCACTAGCAATATGCATGGCGGTATGGCATATGAGCTCCATGAAAAGTGTGGTGGATTCGAATGTGTTAATGAAAGAAACCGACATTCTAAGATTACTGATTGCCAGAGTTTTATTCTTCTGATCGCCTACAACAACCGGGAATTGCCCTCCGAGGTTTAGAGGGGCCCGATGTCTAAAGAATGGATAGAGCCATCCAAGACGTGACTTCTTCAACATTCTTGAAGACAAGTTGTTTGTACGCCTCAGCTGCTGTGGTAATCGTCACGGTAAGCTTGGCTCACCTCGCAAGCAAAGTGATATGCATTGCAGCTATTTAGCACGAAAGAAAGAAAGTATTACGAGCCTGCCCCCTGATTCAGAACGATTGGATTAGTAAGGTTGCTGGATGATTCAGTAAGCTATCAATTTTCTCTCGTTACAAGAGTCGTAGGCTGATACAATACGGCCGACGTATCTTGGCGAGTCTAAAGTTAGTTGTTTGGCTGCGCAATGAATCTTTTAGAAACGAAATTGTCTACTGCGCAGCTAATCAGCTAACTTCAGACTCGCCAAGATACGTCGGCGGTATTGTATTCCACTTATCAAAGATCTTTGTCCAAAGTTCGTTTGATCAAAGAAATTGTGAATTTGATCAAAGAAATTGGATGATTTTAATTAGGAATTTCAAAGATCAAATATTGGACATCTATATTGGACAAAGATATTTGATAAGTGGAATACCAGCCGTAGACGGAACAAGATAACAAACAGAATCAGTTGACAACTGCTTATCGAAAAGATTCTGAAGAGGTGGGCTGATTGAAAATTGGGGAAAATTTTAAAATATTATTTTAACTAGCTTCTGCCCGCGACTTCGTACGCGGATCCTGTTGCTTATGCCAGCGACAACAGGGTCGTCAAAATCGAAGATCTGAAACATCTGATGTCGAATTCTAAGAGCCCGGGGACGGAAAACCAACGGGATGCGCGAGACGATTCGAGACGTTCCAGATCTTTCATTTTTGTAAGTCAACGGGAAATGCCCATCAGACTAAACAACTTTAGCTAAGACGTCATTCCTATAATTATACGTTATAGTGTCGCTGGGCTTTGGAGTTCCACAGCAGGTGTTCCAGATATTCAAATTTATTCTCACAGCAGAAAATGCTCTTCACGTGGAATAATTTGTGCTATGGCACCATTTTTATATCTTTTATACTTTATTTAGCTGGTCTGTTGCAGTTCTGCATCAGGTGTTCCATTTTCCAAAATAAATTATAGCCTATTTGTTGCCTAGGCTTAATACCTATACAACAAAAAAACTTTTCTTCCCGTAATTCCGCAGCGGATCCCAAGGGTACACTGAATTAACAATAATATTGCAAATAACTTAAAAAAAAAAACTTTACAACCTATATTTGGGGTTTTTCCTTCAGGAGCTAATATACACGTGTAAAAAGACCCATCACATAGCCGAAATCTACGCACTCTGTACATCAAACTAAACTACATTAACCAAAAATAATTGCAAGGAAACGACTTTTATTTTTTGGCATAAAAAAAATGTTTTTTTTTGTAGCGCGCAGTGTGTGGTTGTGGCGATGCCGCGCGTTTGCATGCGTCAGTGGTCTCGAACCTACCGATTTTTCGGTATTTCTACCGATATGGGACCGCTTCTACCGAAATACCGAAATGTAAACAATTTCTCACGATTTTTGAGAATAGGAGGTTCTTCCGATTATTTACCGATTTTACACTTTTAAGTTAGCAACCCTTTTCATTTATGTTAAATGTTACGGGAAAGCCCTCAATTCCTTAAATTTTGGGGAATACCCTTGAGTCCTGAGGCTGTCTACTGAATCAATCACTGGTCTATTACATGCAAAACGACTCATTAATACAGCTAATTGTTATGATTTAGAAATTAATTCGAAAATGACCGCGGCTACGGCCAAAGAATATTGGTATAAAAAATAATTATATGTACTTAAGTGTGATTTTTATAAATTAGTCTGTTAGTTTTTTTTCAATAAATAATCGAATTTGATTGAATATTGTATTTTTTTGTCAAATACCGATTTTGGGTACAAATATACCGATTTTAGCTGGCAACTCTACCGATTTCGCTCTATGACGTTCGAGACCACTGGCATGCGTACAGCGGCCATACAGCTGAGCCGAGGCGGTCGTGTGCGTTTGATATTCGTTGCGTTTTTGTAACTCTAATGCGTAATTTGTGAGGAAAAATTTAAAATTTTGATAAGGTTGTTTGGAAGAAAGTTTAGTATTGTCAATTAGAATACGATTTTGGAAAAAACTAAAATAAAAATGCATACTTTGACCTTCAATATCTCCAAAACAAATGGTTTCCCAGGTATGGTTTGGTAGAAAAAAAAATGATCCCAATGATGGGTAGAATATGTGGTTTTCGTTATCGTTACGGGTCTTTTCACACCCGATATAAAGACCGGAAGCGTTGCTGACCCTTGAAAAAGCAACTTCTCTATCCGTGAACGTCTCCGACTCGCGAGACAATGCGTGACGTTCACGATCAGCGGTCAGTCGCGTATCACGTTCCGCACTTGTCTCTAGAGACCTCGAAGTCGATGTGTATACAGGCTGTAAGGGTAAACACCGTTATCCTTGAAACCAGTGGTTTGGTTTCATTTAGAGAACGTAAAATCAGTGAAAAATAATAAACATTTTTCCTCAAAAGCAATTCACCCTATGCGCGGGGGCTTCAAGCTATGGGAGGGGGCGCGGGGAACTCGCCGCGTGGCCTGAGACACGACCCCGCACAGTTTACTATCCCAGTCAGTCAGCTGTCTCGTTAGCGAGTGTGTGTACGCCGCGTCATAGCGCCGCCGCGCCGCTTATTTCTCGCGCGTATATTTTTTTATTATTTTTTTACTCGGTCCTATATTTTTATATTTAAGTCAACTATCCATAGTTTGAGTGATAACGGTGTTTACCCTTACATGCTGTATACGTTGAGAACTCAAGCGTAATTCTCTTTCCATGAATGTCTCCGACTCGCGAGACAATGCATGACGTTCACGATTAGCGGTCAGTCGTGCATCATATTCTTCACTGGTCTCTAGAGACCTGGATGTAGATGCGTAAATACGCTGAGAACGCAGGCGTGCTTCGCGATCCGAAGAGGTTTCCACGGAGCGAGTTGCAGCCTGGTGTTCTCGAACAGCATCAAGTCTCTCCTGACGCTCTTCGGTAGATTCTTGGGATCTTATGATCCTCAATCTTTTAGCTCCTTTGGAACATTGGGAAAGATTTGACCTCTTTCTAGGCATGGTTATAGTTTTATTGTGAAGATAACTGATTAATTAAAATCTAAGTGACTACTCCCCTGCGTTACCGGGTAGGCTACCGTGTCACGAAGATAAATGGAAAAGAAAATTAAACACTCAAATAACATAAGCCCGAAGGCATATTTATTCGATAAAATAAAAAAGAAATGGGAGTTTTGGCCAGTAGAGTCAAATTTTCAATGATATACCAGCGTCATCGAAAATCAGTCCTAAACTGTTACCGCCTTCACCGTGTGGAGGTACTCCCAGTTTATGTTATTTGATTTCCACATCAGATGTTTCTGATCTTCAAATTTTTATAAGTCAATAGGAAATGCCCATCAGACCGAACAACTTTTGCTAAAACGTCATTCCTATATGTGTTATGATGTAGCTGGGCTCTTGGAGTTGCACAACAGGTGTTCCAGATCAGCGATTTTTATAAATCAACAGAGAGTGCTCATCAGATTGAACAACTTTTGCTAAAACGTCATTCCTATATATGTTATAGTGTAGCTGGGCGCTTGGAATTCCACAACAGGTGTTCCAGATCTTCAATTTTTATACGTCAACAGAGAGTGCTTATCAGGCTAAACAACTCTTGCTAAGACGTCATTCCTATATATGTTATAGTGTAGCTGGGCGCTTGGAATTACACAACAGGTGTTCCAGATCTTCAATTTTTATACGTCAACAGAGAGTGCTCATCAGGCTGAACAACTTTTGCAAAAACGTCATTCCTTTATATGTTATAGTGTAGCTGGACTCTTGGAATTCCACATCAGGTGTTCCAGATCTTCAAATTTATTCTCTCAGCAGAAAATGCCTATCACGTGGAACAATTTTTGCTATGGTACCATATTTGTATCTCTTATAGTTTAGCTGGTCTGTTGCGGTTCTGCATCAGGTGTTCAAGTTTCCAAGATAAATTATAGCCTATATGTTGCCCAGACTTAATACCTATACAACAAAAAAAGAACATTCAAATCCGTCCGGTAGTTCCGAAGATTAGCGTGTACAAACAAACAGACAAACAGACAGGTTTTTTTTTTTGGATTCGTGCTCTGTTACTGTTTCTGAACCCCCCTCAATCATTTTTTTTTAAATATATTCAATGTACAGACACAGTTTTTTTACTGTTTTATTATATGTATATAGATAAAGGTGTCTCTCAACAAATTACCCGTGATTCGCAAACTACTTACGCATGACATGTCCTTTACAGCCAGGCTGCAGTCTTCCCCCATTCACACAGAAGTCTGCATGTCCCACTAGTCCTTCCTCACCGAGGAATCCAGCGTTGGTATGAATTACATGTACCACGTAAGCGTCATCCCTGCCTAGGCGGAACTGGCGAGATCCGTAGGCTGATACTAAAGGTCGCCCTGGATCTAACCCTGGGAACAAAATAATATAACATTAATACCACAGTGTACCTACTTACTACATTACAGTGGGTCAACGCCCATACATTTGACAGGTCCTATGAAATGTCAAAATTGGTAACAGCTTGTTGCATTTTAATCACACCTTCTGCATGTTGCTTATACATATTTGCAAGCGGGAGGGCAGTGCTGCATACTGCATCCAAGCTAGCGATCTAGTTTGGTGTAATTAAAGCTATATAAGTATTATAATTACGTAATAGTAGTTTTTATGTCTTTTTAAGTCTAGAAAGTACCAGATCTTATGTAAATACATAAGATTATAATAATCAGATTATTATAGACATGTCTCTTTTTAATTAACAAACGGCAGATTTATTATTAGATTTCTTTTGTGGGTTTATGAATCTACGGAACCTATAATGCGTATCTAGATTCTAGACCCCATATTTTTACAAGTAAGTATAGTCAAAGTCAAAGTTTTTTATTTCAAGTACTTAGACCAAATTACAGGTGCTTTTAAAACGTCAAAACTAGATGCACGTATGAATAGAAAAGTCAATCAATGCTACTTCCTTGAAAATGTTGGGGATAACAATTAGTTGTACGAGCTGTGGTATTTGGGAGGACGAACAACAGAAATGCAGAGATTCGTACAGTAAGACATGATTAAACTAAATGCGTTCCAATCTTGCCATTGAGCTGCGGAAACATTATGTAACAATCAATTATTTGCATTAATTATGTCGTATTAATTTATCTATTTTGAAGATATCACGCATGGAACATCTAATCTTTCAAAGGCACAGACCGGTGTGAAGGTTGCGTATTAACAAACGAAACTATCTTCATAGCTAACAAGAAGAATGCTAAAAATAACATGTAAAGTTGTGTGACTCTATGTTTCTGCTGCTAAGAAATAAGGTCGAAAATCGTATCGCATTAGAAAATGTTGGCAAAACTGGCGTATCGATTTGAAGCATTCATTTACATTATATGTCTCATATCTTATGCTTTTCAAAGTTAAGCTTTAAAGTTCTTGCAATATAGTTTATTTCACAATATGTAGGCAATGATTGATTGACAAGTTCAAGTCCAAGTTCAGGGTTGCCAAACAACGGAAATTCCCGCTTTGTATTTTATCTGGACTCCTTTGAGGAATACAAGCTAACTCTCGATACTTTGGAGGGAATTGAGTCATCCAGATAACGCTGGAAAGAAGAATGTCGAAAGTTTATCGTTTTTATTGTCAACTAGCTGCTGTCCGCGGTTTCACTCGCATCGCAGGGGAATAACTTCATGTACCCGGAAAAAAGTAGCTCATCCCCTAATCCAGGTCATGGTCTGCCTATGTACCAAATTTCATCCAAATTCGTTTAGGTGTTAAGGCGTGATTGATCAACAAACATCCATAGTCACAAACTCACAAACATCCAAACTTTCACGTTTGTAGTATTATACATACAGTTTAAGCATGACGGTTAGTTGCTTTATACGGGGTGGGTGCGACAGTTAATGATACCACGTATTCTATGATGGGTTGCGTACCGCCGCCCGTCATCCTAGCACGACACTTAATTGTCTTATCTATTGTGTCTATAATTACCGTGCTGATGATTGATGATGATTGATTATTTGTGTCCGGTCATAAAACCTCATTTTATGACCGGACACAAATAATCAATCATGTACATTCAATAGTTTAGTCACAGGAATTTTCGTACGATTTAATAATTTTACGAATATCAAAATCTCTACGCGAAGTTATGTAAATCAATGACCCATTTAAACCAAAATTATCTTTATTCACACGTGTAGTTCCACTTCAACGTCCCTTCATCTACATGAATGAGTGAAATTGAAAAATCATGCGAAACTACTTCGAATTAACAGATTTTTTGTGTACCGTACTAGAACATATCATAGAACACGTGGTGTTATTATTTTATTGTCGTATTATCATATCCACCTCGTATACGAAAACAATTAAAGAGAAAATTCGTGAAAAAAAATTCTGATGTTTCATACATTTTGTTAAGCAACGTTGATTACTTTGTATGAAACAGCAGATTTACTTTCAAATAACTTATTTCAAAATAGTGGTTTTTTTTTTTGTGTTTTTGCTTTATTACAATGGCTTCAAAACGTTTATAAAGATTATAATATAAAGTATTTTAGTAGATAGAAATACAAAACCAAAAAGTATAAATAGGTTTAACGTCGGGGAAATTTAATTTTTGATGCTGGCAACTCTTATGTCATATCAGTTTGCTCGAAGCCGGCTTTGAGCGCGTACGCGAAGACTGTATTGAATAAACAGCTGATATTTTAAACACAAATATGGTGAAAGTAGATGTCAAATACACTAAGGTAGGTCAATTACTTATTTACATTTGTTAATTTTGTAAGAAAAATTGAACATTAATGTTTAATATCTGTAGTTGTTCATTAAAATATTTTTGGACGCGTAGTCGCGGGTGCCGGGTGATTGATAACATGTTTTTTTTTTAAATACTCCTATACGGGCCACGGTTTACAAACAGAAATGCGTTGTTTTATTTTTAAACAAAATAGAAGCTCTTTTTAAAAATAAGTCAGAGATAATAATATAAATACAGTTGACAAATCTTGTTGTTTGTAAGTTCGTTATGACACCGTTCTGCTATCACTAGAAAAACAAACTGCTCTTGACAACAATAATCATTTACTTTATTACTTTTCGATAAGTAAAAGCTTGAAACACAAAATTAAAAGTAGGTTGATTTTATTATAATTATGATTTAAGTCGGTAATACTTAGTGAGATACATAACAACAAAGTTACGATATTATTGTACCTATGTAAAATAATACAACTTACATAATATCACGCCTGTATTCCGCGAAGGGCAGAGGGCAGAGGTGTACTTAGTTTATAGTAACACCCTCTTTTCGCGCTTATGTTTAATTCCCATTTAATAGGGGACGAGCTTATTGCCATCAACCGGGCACAAATCCAGACTCCAGGGGGCCTGCTCCCTAAGTCCGTCAACGAAGTTAGTCGCCCGTTCGAAAGTAGCCCGAAACGTAGAAGTCAACAAAACAAGTGTCAAGTTCAACTTTTCGGACGGGCAAAAATACATCGGTAGTAGGGACAACTGTCAAATCGTGTTGTCATTCATTCTTAGTTCGGGCCCCGAAATAATCGTATGTCCGTAGGTGATAGGGAGTAGGAAACGCTCGTAACCAAGGCCGAAACAACGGAATTCGTGCGGAGGGAGTAGACCCCCAGGCTACTACTGAGAAATTCCACACGGGAAAACCCAATAACACTTAGCCCAATCTGGGGATCGAACACAGGAACTCACGTTCAGCAGTCGCACTTGCGACCACTACACCAACGAGGCAGTCAAAAGAAAACAATTTCATTAGATTTCATTACACTCGCGGCAATTTAAGAAGTCCGATTTGACACCTATCAAAATACTAGGAGTAATGTCAATGTCAACACTAATAATAATTACTCCAATACGTGGTGTTTAGTTAAAGGACCATGCGTCAAATTGGGCTCAATGTCCAAGAGAGTTATGGCATAATATGCCATTGTAAAGGATTCTGTTTGTACTTAAATTGTTACTATTGGCACTACCTTCAAATCTATAGCAAAAAAAAGATACGCACCTAAATAGGTTTTGTAGAAAAAGACAATTGGTAGGCATAAAACTGTTATTGTAACAAGAAATTCGTTCTTTAAAATAACGGTAAACAATAGATGCGCCTGCGCCCGTGTGATTTGCAACAGTCTCCATCCCTCCCACACCTCTCGGACGCCTGCCCGGTCGCCCGTCCGCTCTTTGTCAGTCGAGTATCTCTAGGGTTAGGTTGGCACATACTGTTTAATCCACCGGCAGGTCATCTAAACGATATTATTATTGATATTGTTTGAAATGTTGGTAAAAATATTTTTATATGATTTATTTTTTATGTATTTTTGCATAAGATGTCAAACAATAAAAACTAAAATGTCATAACAGCATTACTTTGCAGGATTATAGTTTATTTACGGTAGGAGAAAAATATTTATAGCAAAATAACCTCATGGATTCTTCACAAAAATGAGTTTATATCTTTATATTTTATCGAAATACAAGTATATTCAAAGTGATCTCATCTCTGTTGGTGGGTGAGCCCAGGCTTAATACATTTCTGCCCATGGTCCTTTTATCATGGGTGCAGATAAATAAAAAGGCGACTTTCTTTAAGATCGAAGGCGTACAACTTCCGTACACATTTATTTTGTGCTTTAAAGCAAACGTCAAATCGGGCCTCTTATGTTGTCCGAACTGTAGGAAAAACCTGCGATCTACTATGTTAAGCTACGATTACCGCGGTCAACCTCTCGATGGATAGGTGGGTGCCGTGGGTGTGACTTCGTTACACACCGAGACCCCTCCGTGCCTCTAAAGCGTGAATTACATAGAAGCGGCTTAAGGCGCAGGCACGGCGCAGGCGCGTCGCTTTCATACATTTTGTGCGAAAAAAAATTGAAGCGGCACGAAAAATGTATGAAAGTGACGCGCTTGCGCCGTGCCTGTGCCTTATGCCGTTTCTATGTAATTCACGCCTAAGGCCGCTTTCACATTAGGACGTTAGCAGCGCGACAGTAGCGCGCCGAAGTTTAGATCGGTGTGGCGCACTTCATTTCAAAAATAGATTCCGACGGAGAAACACTGTTGCTCCTGCTTTTGATAGTACTTATTAAACTCGCTCATTGTGCAGTCTTTAATCACGTGCGCTTGCAACACTTGCTCATCGCCAACTGAGCGTACTGCGCTTCTGTTTTTATTGTGAAATTATGACTGGGCTACTGTCGCGCGTCTTTCGCGCGACTGTCGCGCTGCTAAAGTCGCCTAAATGTGAAAGCGGTCTAAGAGCATATTAAACAGTCGGACCCGACTATCATACGAATACCTATGACAGTCGTTAAATACGGCAGTCAAAAGTTCGAAGTCCTACACCCCCCTTCCAGACTCTCGCCAAGACAGCCCGGGAATTACATGCTGTCTTCGGTTATTTGATCTTAACATTTAAGCATAGAGATATCTCGGGCTATCTCGGCGAGTGTGAAGCCAGCATTAGAATATCGGCATTGCCTGTAAGTGGGTTAGTGATTTGATTGGTCGTCGCTCCGTGTAAAATACTGATATTCAACTGGTTAGACTATAAACTGACCCTAACATGGTTTGAGGAGAAGCTAGGCAGAACAGCAACCATTCCAGCCTACTCCTTTCTAGGAACACACGAGATAATTGGCAGGATGTAAGCAATTTAATAGCGAGAACCCAGCGAAGATATCGTATAGCGTTTATCGGAATCTTTAGTTTATCATCTTCATTGTTCCTAAAAGTACACACAAATCTAGCTCCAGGAACTGTTCAACAAACGATCTTTATACACCAATGATATTATATACAAAAAATTTAATATCATTGTTATACACCATCAATAGTATATATTCGAAAGTTTTTCTTGATGTTTCGCTTTACCAATATTCTCATACGAAAGATGATACTTGCTCCTGTAACACAAGTGTCTTTGACTAGAGCAGGAGATAGGGTCTCACGAATTTTGTTAGCACTCTTAGGCTTATAAAGAAATATACTATTTATTATTATAAACTCACCAGAATAGTGCTGTTTATCTACTGATAGGAAAATTTTGAGACAGCACGTTAAACCGTCGGACCCGGGTGTTATGTGAATACCTATGACAGTCATTAAGGGTAGTCGGAAGCCCGAAAGTCTGACAACCGGTCTAACCTTAGGTTATCGGCATTGCACAATAACTGGGTTGCGGAGGTCTGATGGCATTCGCTCCGTGTAAAATACTAGTATTTAGCCACATCAGGGGGTCTACTCCATAAGCACGAAGTCCGTGGTTTCGGCCTTATTTACGAGCGTTTCCTACTCCCTATCACCAACGGACATACGATTATTTCGGGACCCGAACTAAGAATGAATGACAACACGATTTGATAGTTGTTACCACCGATGTGTTTTTGCCCGTCCGAAAAGTTGAACTTGACACCTGTTTGGTTCACTCCTACGTTTCGGGCTACTTTCGGACGGGCGACTAACTTCGTTGACGGACTTACGGAATATGCCCCCTGGTGAGACTGGAAGCCGACCCCAACGTAGTTGGGAAAGTATTGAGACCAGTTGAGACTCATGACCCGTTACATATAAAAACATTACATAATGCTTATAATACTTTCTTTTACATAGTTGTTCATCAACAATGAGTGGGTGGACTCTGTCAGCAAGAAGACCTTTCCCACCATCAACCCTCAGGATGAGAGCGTCATTACACATGTGGCAGAAGCAGACAAGGTAGGCACAATGTTTTGTTAACTATGAGAGGCACAGATGTTTTATTTATACAAGACTAGCTTTTGCCTGCGGTTCCGCTTGCGTTAATTTAGAATTTGACAGTCAACTCTTAATCCACTACTAAAGTTTCTATAATATATATTATAATTCGATCATGGTTTGAAAGACACGTGGCGCCATCTATTAACGTTATTGTTGTTTTCCTCGGGAACAGTACTTTTTTTGGGGATGAAAGGTACCTACACTGTATCCGTTTCTGTACACCTACAACGTATATGCAACATTTCAGGATGATCGGTTTAGTGGTTTAGGCGTGAAAAGGTAACCAACAAACAAACTTACTTTTGCATTTATAATATTAGTTAGGATATACAAGGTTAGTCAGAAAGGAGGTACTAATCCGAAAGAGTGTTAAAGTACACATAATAATGAATAACTTTTGTTCTACAACTTTCCCCAAAAGTCAATAGTTTATGGGCTGATTTTTCAATCGTTGGATAATTTTTATCTGGGGAATAAGTTTCACGTTTTGACAGCTTTTGTATAGAAAATATGTCAAACCGTCATTTTTATTCCTCAGATAAAAGTTATCTGACGATAGAAAAATCGGCCCTAAGAGAAATAGAGGTTCAAAGATCTCAAAAAAAAATCGCTAAAATCTTTCTATCCCCGGTTATGACCAGCTGTGTTTACATTTTAGGTCATATTTGGGGTCATGAATCAGAACCAATATTTTTTGAATTTGTAACATAAGCAGGGTTGAAGAATTTATGAAAAAACTAAAATAAAAATCAAATAGCATGAAAATTTTTATTTCCGAATTTTTAAATTTTAAGACTTGCTTTATGACAGTCATCAGTGATACTTTAAGTGACCTGCGGATTAGTACCCCCTTTCCGACTAACCTTGTATAATATAGTTACGAAGGTAGGATTATTTTTAGTATACAATAAACCTGAAACTAGTTTGTTCAGAATCACCAGAAGAATCGATTGGTATAGTTTTTATACCACGTTATATTTTTTCTAAAAGTAAGTTTACATTTCAACTTGGATTCAGTAGATTTCTACGCATACCAGTGGACCGCGAACCTTGAAATATTAAACAACCCCTAGGTATATAGCACTCCTCGCGCATATCGTACTCCACTGGAGAAATTAACGCAATATAAACTAACATGTAACTTGGAGATTTGGTAAACAAAAATGATATTCAGGCAGTTCTGATGAAAATCTTTATGGAGAGTCTCGGTTATTGTGTTTACTAAAAATAGTGGAGTACCTATACTTTTTTATCAAGAGTAGTTTCAGTATTTCTGTGTGTTACGTGTTTGCAGCAAAATTTCCGAATAATTTTGATGTTTTGCATAAAAATGTCACGAAGAGTAATAAACTTTAAACCTGGGAACAGTAGGAAAAGGAAGCATGCAGCTAGTCGTTAATATTTCTGTAGGAACCGTTCGCAGTTGGTTCGTGTTTACTTAAAGTGCATGAACACTAACAATTATTTTACTGATGATAAACATAATAGTAGTAGGTAGTCATTTCTATGGCGATTTTTTGGAATATTCCGATCCGTCCCCCTGACTATCTCCATCAGGGGGCCAATCAGGAATAAAAAAAATCGATCTGTTCCCCTGTCACCAAGACGAACGGACAGATCGAACGAATTATTTCTGGTCTGTCTGTCCCCTGCTGTTCTTTAGGGGGACAAATAAAAACTTTCGATCTGGTCCCCTTTTACCGACGAGGGAACAGATCGGAATATTGCGTTTTTTTTCGGAAAACTACTTTTTAGGTATGACTGCTACATAAACTCCATTAGAAATATTTACCTAAACCATAACTATAGCAGTATTAACCTAAATACATATTAAGATATTAAGCACCAATTAAAATTATCACGACATAATATTAAAGATTAAACATCTGGCTGTTGGTACAGTGATACGAATTAATTACTGTTTTTCAGAAACTTATTACAGTTACATGAAACATTGACAATATAAACGGTAACGGGTAACAAAATGAGAGTCAATATAATTATATAACTACGTAGATATCGGTCACAATTACTGTAGAATATCAATTTCGCCGTAAACCGTAATTTGATTCTAGTATTTAAACCATAATCACAATAATTAATTGCTGTTTAATGATGATCTATGATACCGCTGCATTATTATTTATAACGAGCTGTACCCGCCACTTTGCCTACCGAAACATAAAGTTATCCACACTCAATAGCTACGGGTCGTGGGTTCGATTCCCACACGGAACAAAAATTTGTGTGGCCTACAGATGGTTGTTCCGGGTCTGGGCGTTTGTTTGTGAGATTTGTGTCTGTAAACGCACCCACGATACAAGAGAAATCTTAGTGTGGGGCAACGTTTTTAAAAATAAATAAAAAATAAAAATAGCGTGATAATTTGTACTCTATAACCTGAGCAGCTCTTTAACGGATGTGGCTGCCTTTCAAGTAGTTCTGTCTAGTAGCACATGCGTGAAGCTCAAGCATACAAACGGACAAACAGACAAAAATTTTAAAATCGTCATTTTTCGTATCTGTATCATTCCTAGGTTGCGTTACACTTACTTTTTTCCAATTATATTTAATGTACAGTTTTAGCATCGTTACGATTTTATTATATGTTTATGTATAGAAAATAAGGCCGTTCACCTAGTTCCCGACAGTAAAAATACCAAGAGCGGTATTCCCGAGAATGTCGCAAAAGACTAAAGTAATTGGTAGTAGTAAATGTAACAAATTGTACAAACTTGAGAGAGTCACAATCAATCAATCAATCAAGCTGTCACAGTCATGAACGTGACTCGATGCAATAACAACGAATATAGGAACTCCCGAGTACAACTTATTTGCAGATGAATCTATTTCTAATGACAAAAAATCGTTAAGAAGTTGTGAAATAAATTGAAGCCTAGTTCATGCAGGTGATAATTATGTTACATTTTCTCAAAGGAGAATGGACAAATTTCATATAACCCAGATCCAACAGAAACGACTCATATTTGTATTTATCAAAACAATCCTGCATATTTTTTTTTCCCTAGGCTCCGGAAGAACACGGTAAAATGAGGTCAAAGTTTGAAAAATATTTGTTCGTGCAGTACAGAAATAAACAAAATATTTATAGTAATCACTGTATTGCACTGCACTGCTTAGTGTATGTAGCATGTCCTATAAATTGTCCACACCAGGTGTTTGCTCGGGAAATGGATTGAAACATTATGAAAGTTCTAGATATGCACCCTCTAACATCGAGAAACTTTCTATTATGAGCATTGTTTGGAAAATATGATTGCGTGTACATTACCTTCTTCCAGTCACGACTTCAATGATTAAAACTTCTAACGCTAATTTACTCGAATTCTAAAAATGCAACATATTTATTCCCTTCATCAACTCACGTCTTCAATTGTGTTTTGTAGGCTGACGTGGATTTGGCAGTAGCAGCAGCCAAGAAAGCCTTCCACCGCTACTCACCGTGGCGAAAAATGGATGCCTCCCAGCGTGGTCTGCTTATGCTCAAGTTGGCTGACTTGATAGAATCTCAAGCCAGATACTTGGCAGAACTTGAAACTTTAGACTGCGGAAAACCAGTCAAGGACGCCGAGGAAGAAGTATACTACTCGGCGACAGTTTTCAGATATTATGCTGGAAAAGCTGATAAAATCTTGGGGAATACGATCCCTGCAGGTAAACCTTTTTAATTTTTACTTCCTATTTCTAGTAGTTGAAAACTTCATACTAGAATATATTTAATTCTTGACTTCTGCAAAACTATAGAAAAGTATGTTCTTAAATAAATTCTTCAATCTTCCTGCAATTTTTATTTATTGCATAGAATAAAAAACAAACAAATATAAATTTTGACAGTGGAAGATGCATAGATCCGTCGCCGGGGCGAATAGAGAGCTAACTTTAGATGATCATCATCACTATAATTTATGATTAGTTACGGTTTACTCACGTGATTTTCTCGGGATTGCCCTTAACCATGAACTGAACACGCAGCGAGATCGCGATTCGAACTGAGTGACACTAGTCGGGCAATCCCGAAAAATGCTCGTGAATAACCCGTAACTAATCATAAATATGAATGTGTCTTACGAAAGATAATGTACTTCATCATTTCACATTGATAATAAATTGTGATTCCTAGAAAACGTGAACTTATTCGCAAGATACAAGCGCATGATACCAAATCCACATTTCTAAGAACTATGTCAAAGATCAAGATCACAAAAGTGCAAATGAGTTACCTAATTTATGTCTCCCCTCTGACCAATGAGAATGAAGTTAGTTTTGTATACCTCGGCACTGTTTCTTATATTCTTCCTACATTGATGTCTTATCATAATCATAACAAAAACAAAAGTTTTGTTTGACTTATAACCGACTGTCATTAACGTTATAATTAAGTAAATACAGTGAAAAGTAACACTAGATAGTTTTATGCATCATCATCTGCCTAGCCTTTTCCCAACTATGTTGGGGTCGGCTTCCAGTCGAACCGGATGCAGCTGAATATCAGTATTTTACATGGAGCGACTGCCTATCAGACCTCCACAACCCAGTAACTGGGTAATACGATACTCTTGGTAAGACTGGTTGTCAGACTTTCTGGCTTCTGACCAACAGTAACGACTGTCAAAGATCTACAAATGACAGCCGGGACCAACGGCTTTACGTGCTTTCCGAGGCACGGAGGAAACTCGCTATGGTAAATGGTCACCCATCCACAGACCAACCTCGGCAAGCGTGGCTTAACCCGGAAGATCGGTCTATGCGGATGTAATTATTTAGCCACGAGCTCCTCGAGATAGTTTTATATGCATATTGATAGAAATACAACGAAAAATAGATAATGCACAATTTTCTCCTACTATAATGATCTCTATTCATATTTACGATAATTGTTCGTGTTATCACTCTCAGACGTTGAGATAATTATTGACGTCTATTGTCACGATCTCGCCGCCTCTATTAAGCGTGATTGCACTATGATAAGTTCTAGACAAAAATGTTATCCTACTGTGTATTAGTTTTCTAGTGTATATTTGAGAATCAAGGCGTAATATTTTGAACCAACACGGATGTTTATAAATACAGGGTAGAAACGTGTCAACAGAAAATTATTTTGTTATTTTGACATAGGTATATCAAGAAACTGTTAACTGATACCAAAACTAGATTATCTAAAAAATAAAATACTCATAGATATAGAGAAATATGGATACCGCTTATCATGATAATTATCAGCTCATTAAAGTCATTTACTGAAACTGAGCCATCTCAAAGACAGAACATTAAAGGCCTATCCGCACACAACAGTGCCGGCATAGTGCCGACACGTGCCGACAGTGACGTTCAGTGATGTCCGACATTCGCCGGAACGTCACTGTCACTGACGAGTACGGATAGCATCATACAAAATGTATGGTACAATATCATATTTCACTGACACTGATCGATACGTTACTGATCGGCACGTGTCGGCACTGTGCCGGCACTGTTGTGTGCGGATAGGCCTTAAACGATTGTACGAATTCTATATTCACCACGCTCATCATCTTGACATTATCCCTTAGGCGTCTTTTACGTCAGCAGTGGCATTAGCCTATTTTATGGTTTAAGAACTTTATTTTCTCATAAAGAATTTTACATTAATTCACTTACAGAGAAAACTATTTACAAGTTAAAAATGAAGGTTACTACGAGCGTACAAGCAGTAAATAAAGTACTTAACACAAGAAATTACAATTTTTGCAGGGATATGTCGGATTTAATGATCACAAGCGCACCCGAGAAGTTTAATCCGCGTTAATGTGCATTAAAAAAGATTGACAATACAGGATGTTAAAAAATTACTCGTAAAAATTACTGGGCTTACTCGTTATCGGAAATTGAACAACTTGTAAAACAACTTTTTGAAATTCGTGTATTCTGCTTATTCATTTCCATTTAATAATACAAATTTTAAAAAAAAACTTATGTACAACCAGCGCTCCCATCAGCCAGCCCTAGTCCTAACCTTCTTTCCTTCTTTTTTTAGCACCGTAGCATAGGTTATACTCGTATAGCTCGTATCGACACGAAAAGAGTCGCAAGCGTAGCTCCATGGTCTTGTATTCCAGGCTGGGTAAATTATGAGTATCCAACAATACTCCTCTATTTACAAGTCTACCATTTTGGGGTTAACAGGCGTGATGTTATAATTAATTAATAATTTTATAATGTGTTTTCTTACAGATGGTCAAGTATTGTCTTTCACTATGAAAGAGCCAGTAGGCGTATGTGGTCAAATTATCCCATGGAACTATCCGATACCAATGCTGTCATGGAAAATTGCACCAGCGTTAGCCGCGGGTATGTACAATTTGTTGACTAGGTATAATAATTAGCATTTACTCGTATAAATGTTTAATTAGTGTCTATGTGTTGTAGTGTTCACAATCTAACAAGGAAATGTACATAATAATATAATTTTATTTACCATTTCACAATGAAGCGAAATAAGATTATTAGATCAAATATAATATTTATCTAATGATAGCATACGCAACTACAAAACTGCTAATTATTAAATCCTGGAATAGTTTCTTAGGTTGGGCAAAACCTATATTCCTCTGTTAGAAACTTTTCAGACGAAACGGCAACTTCGTATAGTACTCGTATATACTTTCGCACTCGAAAGACACACTGTCTGGCGACTTTTTGGCGAGGGAAGGATGATTATAGTGACAACGAACGGGCAGTAGACCGCGTCTTCGAGGCCGCGTCGCCCAGATGAACAACAAGTCACATTGCCGCACGTCATGCCAACAATCGCATTGAAAAGTCGCAAGGAAGCAGTCGCGTGTCGTGAAATGTGGGTGAACAATCTCTACATTTCAAATACATATTTCAGGTTGTACAATAGTCCTGAAGCCGGCGGAACAGACTCCTCTCACGGCACTTGCAGTGGCTGCCCTCATCAAAGAAGCTGGGTTTCCTCCAGGGGTAGTCAACGTGGTGCCAGGGTATGGACCAACCGCTGGAGCTGCGCTAACACATCACCCTGATGTCGATAAGATTGCCTTTACTGGATCTACTGAGGTATGATACTTGCTCGCCTACCCAAGTGGTGCTGTCAAATGTAATGTTAATATATTGCCATTTTCCAATACTTGGCCAACGTAATGGTAAAATTAAATCATCGACAAAATCTTTTTCAAATGTTACAAATAGTGTCAGTCTGCCGAAATATCGATCCTTTTTTATTCTTCTTCTTTATCGTAAGCCATTCCAGAAGAAGGTTCAAGACCTTTGAGGCTTCCATAGTCTAGAAAGACGACGTTTTTTTTTAAAAAAAATTACTTTCCTTTATTCCATTGATATACGTGGCAATTCTAGTAGTAGTTGTAGCCTTATGAAAGAGTACGTTCAGGGAAGTCCTTTAACCATACGTATTTCCGTCGCCATGCAGTAGTGCTGTGTGTCAGTTTGGAATACGGAAATCTAAGATTTCTGTGGTTTGGAGTGTGCGGTGAAATTACACGCATGATTATGAGTTTCCAACTTTGTCTCTGAAGTTAGCAACGCATCGGCAAGTCTATTGGTATTGTTATGTATATCTCTGCAGGTGGCGGCAACAGCTTTTCATCAGGTGCACCGTTTCATCAGCCTGTTTGCCAACCTAACACACAAAACACCATCATCATAGCAGCTTGCTTGTTCTAATTCCCACTCAATTTATTGCATTGTGTATTCAGGTAGGCCGCATGGTTTTGGGAGCAGCTGCTGCTGTAAACCTGAAACGAGTGACTTTGGAACTTGGTGGCAAGAGTCCTTTAGTGATTTTCAATGATGCCGATGGTAAATAGAATGAATTGTATTTATTTTAAATAATTTTAGAGCTTAAGGCTTTGTCGTTAGAATTAAAACTACCTACTAGTTGGATATAATTAACTTACGACTGATGGTTCTGGTATTCCCAGGTCGGGATATTGGTGGGTAATTCTGTTAGAAAAGTCTCAGTAACAAGCTGAATTGGCAATCGGGAATTGGCCCTATTGAGGGGACCTAATGCCTCATTCTTACTTGCGAATTGTGTACAACACCTATTGATTTGCTAACCTAAAACTTGTATTCTCCGAAGAGATGTTCGAAGACGATAATGATACTAACGGTTCATCATTATACATATATATTCCAGTTGAGAAGGCAGCTCAGATAGCTCACGCGGCGGCTTTCGCCAACGGCGGTCAGTGTTGCTGCGCTGGCACGCGCACGTACGTGCAGGCCGGGATCTACGACCAGTTCGTAAAGAAAGCTGCAGAGATCGCCTCCAAGAGGTCTGTCGGCAATCCCTTCGATGATGTTCAGCAAGGACCTCAGGTACGATTTATTAAAAATATATGCGGTGTAAACGAATTTGTGTAATTCCTTCAAACCGCGTGATCCACTACTGGTGTAGATTGACCCCGCACGGGATTTAGGTTGAATCACAACCGCCCAAGTGTACCGAAAACGGTACGGCCGCCATTGTTTATCTATTCTCTTTTTTTTTTTTTTTTAAACGTTTCCCCACACTAAGATTTCTCTTGTATCGTGGGTGCGTTTACAGACACAAATCTCACAAACAAACGCCCAGACCCAGATTGTAGGCCATACAAATTTTTGTTCCGTGTGGGAATCGAACCTACGACCCGTAGCGCAGCAGCCAATTTCTTAGCCACTGCACCAAACGTGTAAACTATTGTGTCTATAATTACAGTACTACACAGGATAAAAATGAAAAAAAAAATTTTTTTCTTGCGGTACGTGTAAGTGATCGTGTCTTAAATACCTAATAAGGATTCAATAAAAAATATAAATATATATTTTTTTCGAAAAAACAATCAGATTGTGTAACAGAACATTTTTATGCCACACAAACGAACGAAAGCACGGTGACACAGCTGGCGGGCTAGACTAGCGCGATATCGCTCCGTACAGTCAGTTAACTCAGACGCTATAATGACTCAAAAACAGAAAATCATGAATTCTTCATGAAACAATTTTTTTGTTGAATCTGAAAAAAAAACCATTCTTGGTCGTGCAAGGGTTTTTTTTTTAAATAACAAAATAAATAATTTCATAAAGTAAACGTGTTCTGTTTTTGAGTCATTATTAGCTCCCCGAGATAACTAACTGCGCTTAGCGACGTCGTGCCCTGCAGCTGTGTCGTCATGCTTTCATTAATATATGCTTGGCATCGAAATGCTCTACGATTATTTATTTTTTTTTGCTTTTTTTATTGATCACTTGCTTAAATACACTAACTGACCAATACTGCAAGTTTTTTTTATTCTTTTTTTTTTAATTCTGTGTGGATACCACCAGATCATCTGGTTTTAAGAAATTACACTAATTCGTTTACACCCTGAACATATAATTGAAAATCTGTTGACACTGTGTAACTACGGTCTATCTATCAATGTTAACAACGAAAAAGCTTCGCTGTTCACGGAAGAATACATTACTAATTAATAGAATTCTGCTTTTTAAAAAACGGTGCCCGTGTAGGTCATGCAGGTCATGCTACATAATAGGGAATATACATGTAATTCAAAACTCTTTCATTATTTAAATATACATTGTGCAGGAATCAAAACACAACTTGCATTTTTTTTTTTACATTTTTTAACTCATTACTTATTTTACAATTCATTGTTTTATGTTACGTTTTTTTCGTGGAACAGAACGCAATCTCGAAACGCGTCGTCTTCGAAAATGCCGGAAGTGACATCAAAATCCATGTGAACAAATCTTTAAATAATCTTTTCTTAGCAAACTGTTTGATTTCTCACTGAGGTAAGTTAGTAAGTGCGATTTCTGCTTGAATAAAGCACAAGAAATAATTTAATTTATGTGATTTGTGGCTAAAAAAGAGATGTAAACAAAGCAGTATCGTGAATTATGACGTCACATTATTGCCGCGACAATAAAGAATGTTTGAATTGTAGAAGAAAATTATTGAAGTTTAATAATTGTTTTGAGCAACAAAAAATAGTAACATTCAACTTTTAATACCTTTCTTGGGTTTATATCGGGTGTAAAAAGACCCTTAACGATAACGAAAACCACGTATTCTACCTATCATTGGGATCATTTTTTTCGAACAAACCATACCTGGGAAATCATTGGTTTTGGAGATATTGAAGGTCAAAGTACACTTTTTTTTTTTTTAGTTTTTTCCAGAAACGATTTCCATGTCATAATACTAAACTTTCTTCCATACAAACATTATCAAAAATTTCAATTTTTCCTAACAAATTCGCATTTGAAGTTACAAAAACGCAATGAATATCAAACACACACGACCGCTTTGGCTCGGCTTTGTGGCCGCTGCACGCATGCAAACGCGCGGCATCGCCACAACTATAATTTGCGCGCTACAAAAAAAAGCGTTTTTTTCATGCCAAAAAATAAAAGTCGTTTCCCAGCAATTATTTTTGGTCAATGTAATTTAGTTTGATGTACAGAGTGCGTAGATTTCGGCTATGTGATGGGTCTTTTTACACCCTGTATTAATGTGTTTTATTGTTCAAGAGAAAAAAAATTACATGCATATTCCCTATTCAAAAAAACAAAATAATCACTTTCCAGATTGACAAGGACATGTACAGTAGAGTTCTGGGGTACATCACGGCTGGCAAGGAGGGTGGAGCGAAATGCGTGGCTGGTGGTGATAAAATGGGAAATAAGGGATACTTCATTAAGCCTACAGTCTTTGCTGATGTTACTGATAATATGAAGATTGCTAGAGAAGAGGTAAGGGCAGATATTTATACAGATAATAGGTCTAATACTACTGGAATATTTACTAGAAATATTTCGATTATACCCTTTTTAACGTAAGTTCTAACGTTTCTATACAAAATGTTCCCATACAAATAATATCAAATATTAAAAAAAAACATGGATATTATACCTATTTTACAGTTTTTAATTATGTCGTTGGGGTGCATGATAAGAGCCTCCACGAGTGACGATACATAAGTATGTCCGGCGCACCCTGGGCAGTCAGCCCCGCTACCAACCTTGCTGACTGGCTAATCTTTTCACCACGGCATAAGCTATTCTCGTATAGCTCGTGCCGACACGATAGAAGAAGAAGAATTATGTCGTTTACGTTTTTTCGATAGCAGTCTCCCTACGGCTACAATGAGGAGGCACACGCAAAACGAAAGTAGATGGCAATACCTCTGTTGGTACTAATTACAACCAATCAGAAAGAGTTCAATTGTCATTAGCAATAATTTCAAACAAACTTCAACCAATGAAATTGCTTTGGTACCAGCGATGGCAACGCCATTAGTTCCCCAGTGTCCTACCCCATAGACGAAATGACTCAGGACTCATCTTTTGTCACTACTTCTATCTACTACACACTATTTCTAATGGGATTAATGAGAATATGTGTAGTAGGTCTGGTAACACATTGACAGAATACTTTTTGAAAACAAAAAAATAATAAGAAAATTACTTGTACTAGCTGTACCCGGCATGTGTAGCAATGCACTTTTTCCTACTTACTACCTACCCACTACCTACCTTCAGAAACAAAATCGAAATAGTAACATTTTTAAATATTTAGTCATAAAATATTTAGTAACAAAAATTTAAAACCATTTTCATGCATGCGTTAAACAAATGAAGAGTATGAACTTAATGAGATAATTTCGTTTTTTTTTAAATATAAAAATGTTCTTTCATAAGAACTTTCTCCTAACAATTACGAACACAACAAAAAAAATTAGCGAAATCGGTCCAGCCGCTCACGCGTGATGCCGTGACCAAGGGAAATAGGGATTCATTTTATATACATAGATAGATAAACTGGAGGGTGTCTTCAAGGTTCTGGACTGGAAAGGGCTAGGCATCAACATTAACGGCGAGTACATCACTCACCTTCGGTTTGCCGACAACATAGTCACCATGATTGAGACCATGGAGAACCTCAGTACAATGCTCGATGACCTTAGTAGAGCTTCCGAAAGAGTGGGTCTTAAAATGAACATGGATAAGACAAAGATCATATCAAATATCCATGTAACACCCACTCCCATGAAGATCGGAGACTCTACACTCGAAGTTGTCGACGATTATGTTTACCTAGGGCAAACTGTCCAGTTAGGTAGGTCCAACTTCGAGAAAGAGGCCAATCGTCGAATCCGACTCGGCTGGGCAGCGTTCGGGAAGCTGCGTAGAATCTTTTCGTCCCAACTACCGCAGTGTCTCAAGACGAAAGTCTTTGACCAGTGCGTGTTGCCAATGATTACATACGGCACTGAAACGTGGCCGCTCACAATGGGCCTCATAAGAAGGCTCAAGGTCACCCAAAGAGCAATGGAGAGGGCTATGCTCGGAGTTACCCTGCGAGATCATATCAGAAATGATGAGATCTGCAGGAGAACCAAGATTACCGACATAGCTCGTAGAATTGCCAAACTTAAGTGGCAGTGGGCGGGGCACATTGCTCGCAGAACGGATCGCCGATGGGGCCGAAAGGTTCTGGAGTGGCGATCGCGTACCGGAAGACGCAGCGTGGGTAGGCCTCCCACAAGGTGGACCGATGATCTGGTGAAGGTCGCGGGAGTCCGCTGGATGCGAGAAGCACAGGACCGGTGGATGTGGCGATGCTTGGGGGAGGTCTATGTCCAGCAGTGGACGCCTTTCGGCTGAATGATGATGATGATGAAGATAGATAAATAGCCTGCGATGTCCTGCTATAGAGCAATGGCATCCCTTCCCTCTTTCCACTTACGTCTGGAGCTATGTTCCAAGATAGTCATCACAGGATTTCGGACGATCCCCGCCGCGGTTATTTTATTAATTATTTTCTTCAATGGACAACCCAATCCGAGCCGATATTATCCCCTACTGCTACTTATGACACCGGCAGTGGTGCTTCGGCATTTGGCAAAAGTGTTGAGCCCAGTTCTATTTTAAGTTTACTATTTTTTTTTCAGATATTCGGTCCGGTCCAAAGCATCCTAAAGTTCGACACATTCGAAGAAGTCATTGACCGCGCAAATGATTCTAACTACGGTCTAGGAGCTGGTGTGATTACTAATGATATCACCACTGCTCTTAGCTTCGCGAAGCAAGTCCGCGCGGGCTCTGTATGGTAAATATTATTCTATAGAAAATTCACGAACCTTTTCAGAGGGAATAGACACGGACAGTAGATACTGCAGAGTGTACATTAAAGCGATTAGAGCCACGAAAGTGGCGCCACTTCAGAAAAAAAAAACATAATTTCTGTCAACACACAACATATTGAAATTTCGTACGTACAACATTTTAGTCAAGTGTTGTAGTTTAAGAACACCAAAAAACAACACTTGACATCCTAGGTCAGAAGTTTTAGTAATTAATGCTAAAAACGGCGGTTTTTGGTACTTATCGCTAAAACTTCGAATCCAGAAGCTCTTATTATACCTACCTTTAAATAACATGTATAATTTTCAAAGCGATACTTTCCGTAGTATGCTCAACAAAATCATTTTAAACTTAAAAATACAATATCTAATTCGAATAGCTCCCTTAAAGGTAATATGGGTATATCGAGATCGAGTCTAATCATCGTGTGACATTTTTAAGTAAGAGACTTACTTGTACTTGTACGGATAATATCATAATGTATTTTTTTCTGTCACGTGGGATTTTTATTTTGAATTTTATACCTATAGTCGGGCTATTAATTCGATGCAGTGACTTGACAGTTCAAAGCAAAATAATGATACCATACTAAAACTAATAGTGTTGGGGTAGTGAACGATTTTACGAAAAGAACGAATATGAAAAATAGTTCAATTTAAACAAATCTCTACAAATTCGTTTGCAATATAAGAATAAAAAGGAGAAGGAACTTAAATACTCTGTGTATTTAAGTTTAAAATAATAAAATTAAATAATTAACGAGTATTTTTATATTTATTGGTGAAAGATGATTTAATCCAAAGCCGAATTCCCAAGTTTATTGTGCTTTCTGATGTTTACGTAATATATTTGTGTTTAATGTTAAGGTATTTTTTTACATAAGCTATTAACGACACACATAAATTAATTAATTAACTTATTTATTAATATTCTAGACTTTCTGTAACTGTAAAGATTGGTATGTTTGTTATTGTTACCTACATTTAGTAACTATTGTTTGGTTTAGTTGTGTGCGTCTTTTGTGCAAGAATGAATAATTTTCTTTCTTTTATATTCTTACTTCTAATAGCAATAAAATAAAAAATAATAATCATTTCATGTAATGTTTTCTTGGTTGACTGATGGAGAATGCCTTATGGCATTAAGTCCGCATTATGTAGGTACCACAATTGTGCATTGAAGTATAGAATAAATAAATAACCTTATTCAGTTAGTTGTTGCATCAAAAACGTCATATCAGTAGTTACTTGTGGTTAAAACTATGTTTTAATATTGTTATATCGTGTTTTGATCATCAAGTTATTAAATTCAAGAAAAAGTCTGCATATAAGTACATTATTAAGTTCATTCGATTTCATTCATTCTATTTTTCACCTCACTAGCTTTTTTTTGTCAAAAACTGGTAGGTATCCCTCCAACTGTCAAGTCACTGCATGGAATTAATGGTCAGACTATAATACGAAACGAAAATATGGAGTGTTTTAACAGTTTGACTCTTGTTCAATTTATCTCATAAAATTGTGTGTATTTTCAGGGTCAATACATACGACCACACAACCAGTCAAACCCCGTTTGGTGGTTTCAAGGACTCCGGTATTGGTAGAGAATTGTAAGTATAAAAATTTCTTAATTAAAACTATGTAGGTAGTCCTTATTCTACTTCAATGGTACTCGTAATAGGCATGTTGACAGTATCAATAAATTGCAAATCTAATTAGTCCGCCAGTTAGAATTTTGAAAAATAATGGACACGTATTTTCTCTTTTGTTAAATCTATGAATATTTAGAAAGACAAAACGCATCAAAACTCGAGAGCGGGGCTTGTGACGTCAGAAGCAAGTAAAAATTGTACTTGCTTGTGACGTTTTGCCAATTTTAAAAGTGTCGTATCTTCGTAAATTTTGGTTTACGTAACAAAAGAAAAATACGGGTCAAATATTGTTTGATAATCTAACTGACGGACTAATTAGATTTTTTCAGTCAAATACCCTATTACTGCATCATTAAGTGGTTGCAAGTGCAGTTGCTGGGCCTGAGATCCTGGGTTCAATTTCTAGATTAGGCAAAGCAGTGTTTAGTTTTTGTGAGAAATTCTGCTTAACAGCTCAGAGCTTGGGACCGTCAACCGATATTTCATTGATTAATTTCTCAGCTTTGTGTTTTTATCTTATTTATTTTGGATTTTAGATGCTTTAACAGAAACCTATTAAATAGGCTGAATGAGAAATGTCCCTTAACAAAGTAGCACCATATATTATTAGTAGTTTGAAAATTAATGACCTGTATTATGACGTTCTAGTTGTAGAAGTGGTCCACGAATTTGTCAACTATTGTAATTGTAATTTGTTCACTAAAAATATTAAATAAAAAACTTAAATAAGAGAAAGTGACTTTAAAAAAACTGAAAGGAGTAAAATAATTATCATTATATTATAAAGTTAACAGTTATACATATAAGTAGGTGCCTTTTACTTTGATTCAGCTTAAATTAGCACCGAGTTTTGAAACTGTTAATTTAATAATATGATAATTATTTTACTTCCTTCAGTATTTTAAAGTCAGTTTTTACTTTTTTAAGATTTTAATATCATCGAGTTTCAACGGTATTATGGTCGGTTTACTTTAACAATCGTACTGCGATCGCCAACCGCCTGCCAAGCGTGGTGATTACGGCAACCGCCCCCCTCCCCTTTTTGGGGCAGGCCTATGTCCAGCAGTGGACGTCTTTCGGCTGAATGATGATGATGATGATATGAGCGGTTAATGGCGATGGTAGAATGCTATTTGAAAAGAGTGAATACCGTCAACTTTGAACGGTCGGTAGTCAACAATACACCTTGGGTTACCTCTTGCGGGAATATAAGCGTGAAGTGTCTTTCTTATTCATTTAACTTGTACTTGTATTGAAACCTTATATAACCTAATATGTTTTTCCTTCCCCAGGGGTGAAGACGGCATCAACCAATATTTGGAAACAAAGACAATCACTTTAGCGCTACCGCATCAACCGCAACTTTGAAACTAATATTAATTATTACGCATTTTATTTTAATATTAGTACTATTACGTACAAAATACTATTTTTGTACTTGCGTTTTGAGACGCACAACAATGTACGCGTATATCAGTCATGATGTTTAAGAATAATATACTAGAGCGTCAGGAGCGAGAGGAAATTTTGTCTTTATAAGTAAAACGCCGTAAGGTTAGCCCTCCCGATGGTCTGCGGGGCGCAAGGGGGGTATGATTCAACCAATTAGCCAGTCCGCTGTTATCTATCGCTGCAGGCAGCCAACAGGCAATTGGCTACTCGTTCCCCTCCCGCGTCCCGCAGACCATTGGGAGGGCCAAGTTTACAGCGGTTTACGTATAGTGTTCTGGTACCCTGAAACGCGTAGTAGTGAGCTCCTTGTGAAGGAACTCGTCCGTGGAAGCTATACAACCATACCTATTTCTGTCGCCAAACAACATTACTGTGTTCCGGTATGAAGGGTACGGTGAAATTAAAAGTACATGATACTTTTTAACTTTGTCTGTAGAGTTGGCAACGCATCATCAATCCTCTTGGGGTTGTAAGTATATATGAGCGGTGGTAATTAGTTACATAAGCCTGTTTGCCAACCAATTACAAAAAAAGAGCGATAGATTTGTACAAACGTAGAGCATTCATGCTAAGAGTAAGAGGCTGCCAGTGCGTATACGCAACAGCCACACAGGGATTACATCACGGGTTACTTGTATCCTGGCATTTTATAGATTGAGTATGTGGTTCCTCACCAATTCGCATGTTGCCATATAAATAGTAAATAATGACTGAAATTCCTCTTGTTCCTAGCGCTCGATTTACAGGACTACTTGTGGTTTTATTTTTCTACTACACCTAAAAGTCGCGGAGTAAAGTTGAGCCGTGCATCGAACTAGCATTAAACTGACTCACCAACAATTTTGTACTGCTTCTCAGTAAGATGATTGGAGATCATGCCACAGATGTGAGCGCCCAGTGAGTGTCCTACGCAGGTGGTCATCTTAGCTAGTGCGCCAGCTTGCGTGATCGCTGAGTACAGTTGAGCCGTGCATTGAGCAGCCTTTCTGGAAAATTGTTGTTTGAGTATATTTTTCTTGTTGATATACAAGGTTAATCAGAAATGGGGTACTAATCCGCAAGTGTGTTAAAGTACTCGTAATAATGAATAACTTTTTCTTTCAACTACGTACTAATGTTATCATTAATCACTACAAAACCGATCACAAAATACGTATTTTCTGCTTAGAAGCAAAACAGTGCAGAAAAATTGTATGAAATCTCATTACGGCACTGCAAACAGTGCAGAAATGTTGTATGAAATTTCATTACTGCACTGTTTTTCGTTAATGCAGTTTTTTATTTTTTATTCAGATATAAATTTACCACAGAGGTTTAATGTCTCCCGTTAAGTTTAATATTAAATGTAGGCATTCTTGTGCATTAGATTAAAAAGATACTGGCTGAAAATAAAAATCGGCTGAATAAAACCGAATTGGTGAAAATAAAATAAAACAAATGGCGCGCATTTTGTACCATTGTAAAACCACAGTGTACCTACTTACTACATAAAGTGGGTCAATGCCCATACATTTGACAGGTCCTATGAAATGTCAAAATTGGTAACACTTGTCATAGGGTTGTCACATAAAACAAATTATACAAATTTTGTCAAACAAACGTCCAAATTAATTAACGTTTTATAGAAACCGCAGTGACACGCAAAAACAAAACCACGCATGCGTAATTTTGACGATTGACAAAATAAGCAAGCAGCAATTTCGCCATCTTATCCTGGAATTTTCTAACAATATTTAAAACTACAAGGCAGTGGCTAACGCTTGGGGGGGGGGGGGGGTAAGACTCATAAATTATTCCCAAATCCAAGAAGAAACCATAGAAAATTATTCATGGATATTACTTGTATGGTTTTCGTGGGTGCTGATGCTGAAAATAAAGCCTAAGTATTCCTCGATCATATACGGTGGTCAAAAAAATTTACCAGGTAAATGTAATTTGCCAGGTAAAACGTGGTCCCTATCTTGATGTTTGAGAATGGATCTTGTTTTTGGAATCAGCGTCACCGAAAATAATGGATTTGACACCCATCACGGCTAATTTGAAAATTTTCATGGCCGCCCTCTTGTATATACATTTTGACCTCATTTCGTCATCAGCATCCCCGAAAACCATGGAAATGACACCCATGAAGGTTAAATTGAAATTTTAAAAACCGCCATCATGGAAATGGATTTTGACCTCATTTTCGGGATCAGTACCCCCGAAAACCATAGAAATGACACCCATGACGACTAATTTGACATTTTTATTGCCGCCGTCTTGGATTTCGATTTTGACCTCATTTTCGGCATCCATCATCATCTGCCTAGCCTTTTCCCAACTATGTTGGGGTCGGCTTCCAGTCGAACCGGATGCAGCTGAATATCAGTATTTTACATGGAGCGACTGCCTATCAGACCTCCACAACCCAGTAACTGGGTAATACGATACTCTTGGTTCTTACCATCTGGTTGTCAGACTTTCTGGCTTCTGACCAACAGTAACGACTGTCAAAGATCTACAAATGACAGCCGGGACCAACGGCTTTACGTGCTTTCCGAGGCACGGAGGAAACTCGCTATGGTAAATGGTCACCCATCCACAGACCAACCTCGGCAAGCGTGGCTTAACCCGGAAGATCGGTCTATGCGGCTGTAATTATTTTAGCCACGAGCTCCTCCACCTTTTCGGACCTCATTTTCGGCATCCGCACCCCAGAAAACCATGGATTTGGCACCCATGACGACTAATTTACTAATTTTCATGGCTTTTTATTGTTTATTACATTTATTGGTTATTTTCGGCATCAGTGACCCCCGAAAACCGTGGAAATGACTTCCCACGAACAATCATTTGAAAATGAATGTATGCCGCCATCTTGGATTAGTAAACAGACCTTATAATAAAATTCTCGTAATAGGTACATACAACTACTACATACAATACTAAGTATTAATAAATTAATATAATTTCTATGAACGATATCAATCAAATTCGAAATCAAAAAGTGCGAGCCCTGGAATTTATGTCCCGAGTATGCAGTATGGCTACTCGGGACGTAACCTCCGCTCCTTCACCCCGCAACCCTCCGCACGATTGCTCTGCGACAATGTTCTACGTTGACCGACTGTAAGGAGTAAGATATAGGTAGACTGTGGTAAAACTTTGATACTTCTTAATTATCAAGAAAAGTTTTAAAAAATGGAAATAGATAGCGATATGAATTCAAGTCCAGAATGTTTATAAACAGCTGCAAATGAAATTGTTAATAACCTTTTGCCGCAAAAGTCGCAGGATAATCTTGTTTTCATTAACTTGAGTTTTTATTTTGAGTAGGTATATTTTATCACGGGAGGTAAATTGGTAGTTGAAAGAAAAGTAGATTACGCACCTTGCTGAAGTGAGTGATTAATGCACTCGTGCTAATTTAGTGCCCTCGCTTGCGCTCGGGCACCAACATAACACTCGTGCATTAATGACTCACTTTGCGCTCGGTGCAACAATCTACTATTGTTCTACAACTTTCTCCAAAAGTCAATCGTTTTACGGCCGAAAACAATAACCTATCATAGGGCGTATACATAAAGGAAGCAGGTAACCATCGCCGACCTACCAGCGCTTATCGGTACTGATCCGTGCATGTAACCGCTACACAAAGGAAGCGGGTAGCAGCAGGGGCTGGCATTATTTAACAAAAATACGCCTTGTTCCAAATCCAATTTCATGCAAATACAGCAACAAATGACGGTTTACCAGCGCTGATCGGAGCAGGTCGGAACTTGTCGGCGAAGTTCGAAACTTGTCGGCGCGGTTCGCCGCATAGTATAGAGACTACCTGCGCCGACTAACTGCGCGGACCAGCACCGACAAGAGCTGGCAGATCGGCGCCGGCAACCCGCTTTCTACGTGTATACTCGTACGCATATATATCGGCGGTTTTCACTACTACAGATAGAAAATTGACATAGGCTCCATAGAAGTCAAATCACTATCTCAAGTAGGGCAAACCGTCGATAGGTAGGGGTTTCAGCCCTGGTTGTTATTCTTATACGACTACACATCGACTTACTTCATATTGGACAGCGCAGACAGGTAGCAAGGAAACCTGGTGAGCACCGACCAGTCCACCATGAACACGTTGTAATCTTTGCGTGATAGGTACGCTGCGGACAAATTAATAAATCAACTATAAACAATGTAACTTAATAGTTGGAAAGCAGCTGCAATCACAGAATAATTGCTTAGTAGCAAGATTCAGTGTTTATCAGAATTACAGTTTACAACATTTTAACTAAACGATGCCTTATAATGTAATAATAATTGCGAGAGAGATTCATAATAAGTAATTTCGTTGATAACTTTTTGTGATATTTTGCAGAATAGTTTTATAGAACAAATACGGTTTCATTCGCTTTTTAGCGGTATCAAGTCGCGTTCGTTGGTCGTCGTTGACTACCTAGAACCGTAGCTTAAGGTGGATGCAGACTTTACGAGGCATGCGCCGCGAACGGCGCACAACGAATGCCTCGCAAGGTGTGTACCTTCATATACGTAGCGAGGCATGTGCTACGCACGTGCGAGGGCGAGCCAACATATGTCGGCAAACGCTTCAAGATCAAAGCGCCTCAGTGCGAGCATTACATTAGGTGTGGACGTGGTCGCGCATGCACGTTCGAGGTGTTCGCCGCGTACGATATTCACCCACGCCTCGACTGAGAAAATGAAACAGCGCCTGTGCGTAGCACATGCATTGTCACAAACATGAAGACAGACAAACGAGGCATTTGCTTCGCACGCGATGGCTTGACCCGAGCATATGGTGGTATCTTCTTTTGATATGCACGCCTCAAGCAGAGGCATTCATTGTGCGCCGTTCGCGCCGCATGCCTCGCAAAGTCTGTATCCACCTTTAGGTGTTCGATCGCCAACAACGTACGGGGTCGATGCCGCAGGCTCTAGCTCTACACCTGTGTACCTACGCTGCATTATAGACTGATTTAGTTATTATACATACAACATGTAACAGGAATAACGACAACACAAAAACACCACACTGAAATTTTACTTTTATGTGCTTAAAAATTGTTTATTTAAGAGAATAGTATTACTTTTCAGTGTCAAAATTTTAAATTCAGTCTAATGGCGTTGACATAGGGCTCAATTCTTTATCTCAATTAAAAGACAAGTAAGTAAAAAGCACGTTAAAAAAAACTGCAATCGATTCAGTTGCCGATTCTTAAAAAACTGCTTTCAGAGTTCTCATTTATTATGTTACAGGTTGTATATTCTAAGCAGAAATCAATGACTAGCCACAAGATTACCGCTCCCCGCTCGGTATTGCAATTAACTCTCGCTTTACTCTATTCATTTTATTTTGATTATATTCCATTCATTTATCCTTTATTTTTTTCCTTTCACTTTTTCGTTGTATACTTTTTATTTCTACTAACATCAATTCCTACGATCATTAAACATACTATTTTATTCAATGTAAACTTACCGTCTCGCATAAAAGTCATTGGTGTTTTTGAATGAGTACCATTGAAGCCGTGTATGATCAGTACATTCTTCCTCGTCTTCTTCCATCCGAAATCACGAAGTAGTTTTGGATATCGAGGATCTATGTAATGTTTGTGTGGATGTTCTCTGGAAACAGAACAAGAGAGACCATTATACCTCGAAAATTCGACATCTGTGGTCTAGTGGTTCGAGCGTCGGACTGCTGATCACGAGGTCGTGGGGTTCGATTCCCACAGAACACTGTGACAACTGTGCAACAATGTGATGAACATAAGTGTTTGTGTTGGTCTAGGTGTTTCTTATGTATTATAAGTACGTATTTACAAAAAAAAAAAAATACAAGGTTAGTCGGAAAGGGGGTACTAATCCGAAGCCCACTTATAGTATCGCTGATGACTGTTTGAAAGCAAGTGTTAAAATTTCAAAATTCGATATTTTTTTTTCCAAATAATATGATTTGTATTATAGTTTTTTCAAAAATTCTTCATTCCTTCTTTAGTTACAAACTCAGAAAACGGTGCTTCTAATTCATGACCCCAAATATGACCTAAAATGTAAACACAGCTGATCATAACTGGGGATAGATAGATTTTAGAGTTTTTTTTTTTGAGATTTTTGAACAGCTGTTTCTCTTAAACTATTGAGTTTTGGGAAAAGTTGTAGAACAATAGTTATTCATTATTATGTGTACTTTAACACCCTTTCGGATTAGTACCCCCTTTCTGACTAACCTTCTATAATTATTATATCCATTGTCTAGAACCCATTAGACAAGCTCTGCTTCGTTTGGGACTTGATGGTGCTGTGTAAAAAATGTCACAAGTATGAAAAAAATAATTTCTGGGGATATTGGGATTGCTGGGGAGTTTGTTGCGCCGTTTGTTCTTCACAGCATAAACACTAAGGCCCAGACTCCACCAAAGCGGAGATGTGCAGAGAGGTCTCGTAAACAACCAATAGGAATTCGTTTTGAGTTGAAGCTAAGCGAAGAGATTTGAAAATAACGAAATCCTATTGGTTGATCGAGACATCTCCGCTTTGGTGGAGTCTGGGTCTTCAACCAATAGGACTGCGTTATTTTCAAATCTCTCCGCTTAGCTTCAACTCAAAACGAATTCCTATTGGTTGTTTACGAGACATCTCCGCTTTGGTGGAGTCCGAGCCTTAGAAGCGGTGAAGAGCGGGTGTTTTTGAAGGCTGTCTTTTGTAACACTGACGTTCAAAAAGACCTAAGTAATTCTAGTATATTTTGAATAAATGACTTTTGAAGTTTTGATATAAAAATTTCCCTTGTATAACATTACCATAATAGCTCGTGGCTAAATAATTACAGCCGCATAGACCGATCTTCCGGGTTAAGCCACGCTTGCCGAGGTTGGTCTGTGGACGGGTGACCATTTACCATAGCGAGTTTCCTCCGTGCCTCGGAAAGCACGTAAAGCCGTTGGTCCCGGCTGTCATTTGTAGATCTTTGACAGTCGTTACTGTTGGTCAGAAGCCAGAAAGTCTGACAACCAGTCTTACCAAGAGTATCGTATTACCCAGTTACTGGGTTGTGGAGGTCTGATAGGCAGTCGCTCCATGTAAAATACTGATATTCAGCTGCATCCGGTTCGACTGGAAGCCGACCCCAACATAGTTGGGAAAAGGCTAGGCAGATGATGAACATTACCATAATAGAACGATTCAGTGACTAACAACTTGGATCACTTACCTACTTTATTTGTAATCGGATAGTTTTTTTTTAGGAAAACATATTATAAAAATCCTTTAACCTTGGAACGATTACAGACACTTTACTAGAAACAATTAGATATCTATAGGCCATACAAATACTTGTTCCGTGTGGGAATCGAACCCGCGACAAAGTATGTTTTTACTAGAGATGGGCCGAACATGGATTTCACCGAATACGAACATTCGGCCGAATGTTCGGTAAAACTTTTTCCGAACCGAATATTCGGCATAATTGATTCCCTTACGTAAACAATACAAGTCTTAACGCCTTTACGCAAAACGCGCGGATAGGCGCCGGGACCCTTCCCGCTACCCTCGCTGTACCCGATGTTGTCATTGCATCATCTAGTAAAGAGTAAAACCACGTGCTCTTGTTTTGGTTATTTTTTATTTGAAAAGTCTATTTCATTGAGTTCATTTTTTGCTTGCTTTAATTGTTTGTGCCAATCATACACGTGATCACTTGTGATCAATCATACACGGCTTATTACAGTAAAAATACTTTGAGTACCACTTTGCCGAACGTTCGGTGATTTAGCCGAATATTCGGCCGAAAACGAATATTCGGTAAACCTGCCGACTATGCCGAATAACGAATATAAAACGAATATTCGGCCCATCCCTAGTTTTTACTAGCTTACAGGAGTCACAAAACGCTCTATGAAGCTAGTTTTAACACTCTATTAAAGTTTAGTTTTTTTTTGTTAACTTTTAAGAAGGCTTACAAAGTATGTAATAATAGTTACCAAAAGTTAAATAAACCAGTTGCTAATTACAAGCCTCATCCGACAGCCTATGATGACAGTCTACTTCGTGATACAGGCCTCTCCATTTCACGCCAATGAGCCCGATCCGCAGCCTCTCATCTAGCTACGTTTTTTTTGGTTTTTATTTTTCGGTAATTGATTGGTAATGATTGAAAAAGGGAACACTTCGGAAAAAAAAAAACTAATAATAAGCCTGGCCGAAGAAAGACGCAATGATAGAGGGAAAGTAACTAAATACGGAATAGTTACTATCCCGAATATGTGCCCACCGCACAGGTTTCATTTCTAACTCCTTCGCTGTCTCAGCAATCAAACTTTGGAACGTGCTCCCCCTTGATATTAAAAAATCTCCGAGTAAATTCTCGTTCAAACGTAAAGTTAAGGAAATACTACTTGAAGTCGCTGCACTCCTAATCATCTAATTTGGTCTTCGTCATAATTGTATTTAGATTTTCATAATGTTTTGTATTTGATATTTATTGTAATGTCCATATATTTTATTATTTGTATTTATGTATTTTATGTAACTTATATTTATGTTTATCTTATGAATTCGTACTATATTCAGTTCGAAATTGTCATCTCATTTTTGTTTATTTTTTGCTGTACCTATTTCGATGATTTTCTTTTTAACCAAGGGTTGACTGGTAGAGAATGCCTTATGACATTAAGTCCGCCTTATGCACCACCATAGTGCATAGAAGTATGAATAAATAAATAAATATGGAATAACAATTAATTATTATTGTTATTCCATACTAAGGATATTATTCCATATTTGGTTACAATTAATCATCCCCACTATTATTATAAATGCGAAAGTAACTCTGTCTGCATGTCTGGGACGCTTTCATGTCTAGACCGCTGAACTGGTTTTGACGAAACTTGGTACAGAGATAGTCTGAAACTTGAAGAAGGACATAGGCTAAGTACTGTTATCCCGAAAAATACGGAATACGCGATAAACGACATCCACGCGGGCGAAGCCCCAAGCGACCCCTATTTATTTCCTAATATCGATGGCCCCACCGAATAAACGTGTAAGAGAAAAATGACAACTTTTCAGGAAAAAATAAAAACGTTTAAACTTCAATAACGCTCATTCCATTGCAAATAGCTATAAATAATGTATTATCGAATTATAGGTAAAAAAATAAACTGTAGACTTGTGTATTTACTTTTTTCTAAATATCAACGAGTTTCAGGAAATTCATGAAAAACTATTTAATGTTAATACTCTTGTGAAATTTGCATGACTAGGTCACAGCAATATATCATTACACGTTTATTCGTGTAATAGTACACAACGAATAAAATGTACTGTAATGTTACACTATTATTCTCCGTAATTCAAGTTTATTTTGAACCCAGCTATAACTATTTACACGCTTGTTTACAGTACATTGTTCTGCTTCTATATGATTGGAAAGATCGTATGCATTTATATTAGTGTTAATAAAATCAGTTTTAATTTATGTAATACATCTTTGTTAATGCAAGGTATAATAATATAAATAATTTCGTAAAACCAAAAGTATGAAATTCTCCACCTCAATAGTGTACATTAATTCAAATGTGAAACTTGACGGGAAAGCGTTAGATCCGGTTCCCTCAACTGTCTTCCTGGGCATCACAGTAGACTCTAAATTGCAATGGGGACCTCATATAGAGGCACTTGCAGGCAAACTGAGTTCTGCTGCATTTGCCGTCAGGAAAATTAGGCAGTTGACTGATGTAGCTTCAGCTAGGTTGGCATACTTTCACAGTATTATGTCTTATAGCACATTACTGTGGGGTTCGGCTGCTGATGTTGGTACTATTTTCATATTACAAAAAAGAGCAGTCCGAGCTATTTATAATCTAGGCTGCCGTGAATCGCTTCGTGAATTATTTAAGGAAATAAATATACTTACCCTACCATCTTTGTATATACTTAGTAACACTATGTATATTCGAAAAAATATTGCCCAGTATAACAAGAAAAGTGACGTCCACAACATACATACTCGCAATAAACACAAGCTAACAGTACCTGGTTTTAGACTAAGACAAACCAGCAAGACGTTTATGGGGAACAGTGTTAGGTTCTACAATAAATTATTTATTAAGAGCATTTTAAATAATTTCTTAAGAGCATTTTGATATCTATTTATTATTTATTTATTTATTTCCAAAAAACTTAAACTATTTTACAAATTGTTTGTAGCCGCACAACGAAAACCTCTCAGGGTTTATCTGTGTGCCGGCGAGCCGTTCAAATACATTTCACAAAAAACAGAAAAATTGTTAGTTGGTTACTACAATAATACATAAAACTAACCATATAATGATGGAAACAATACATTAAGAGAAATTTTGTGTAAGGAAACGCTTTGATTTGTACTTGTAACTTTTCGAGCTCGTTTTGTATAACGTTTGCAGGTCTTCTGGAAGTTTATTAATAAAAAAAGGTACTAAATAATCCACAACCCTCATCCCGTACACATTATTAAATGTTGGTAGAGTATATTTATTTTTAAGTGGTATCGTTCTCAGCTTATTAAAACATAAATCATTATATCGAAGATAAAGATGCCTGGCGTACAACTCCGTCCTGCTCATTGGGATCCTCTGGCCCTGTCTAACTGGTTGGTTGTATGACCTAACATTATTTTTAATGTTTACTTCTAGTATTCTTCTTTTTACTGACTTAAAATAACCTGTACATTATTTGATCAATTTTCATACATTTTTTTTTATTCAAATACTGAAATTTATATATTCCCATTTTAATTTTATTATTTAATGTATAATACTCTGCCTAAATAGTCTGATATTGTTTATAATTATAATTTTCATAATATCATTTTCCAATCTGTAAAGTTTGAGCATCATGCAGCAATTAATGATACACCTATAATCATATCACATTACTGCCCATTGTCTGGTAGAATGAGTCTGTCATGCTCACTTAAATGTCCTGCTTATGGTGGCGTTGTATATCCTGTCATTGGGTTCCCTGCTGGTTGAGCTAAGCGATGCGGATGTGCACGTCATGCTCGTGAACGGTTGCTGTCTGTCGGGACTGGTTAGCCCTTAGCTGCTATGGCAATCCCAGAAGGCATATTTTTCTATTTGTTACTCTTATGTGAGTTTATTTCTTACATTAACCTGCATTATTCTCATTCTATTTCTCACACTACTGTAATGGAATTGTCATGAACTACTATTTTGAAAAGAGTATTCTTGGAGTTTTGAGCTCTTCTCCATGCAACCTACCTTTTGGAACCGTGCACCTAGTTTTGACGTTTTAAAAGTGCCTGTAATCTAGTCTATTTGAAATAAAAAACTTTGACTTTGACTTCAAAAGGATGAAATAAAATACAGATATTATAAAGAATAAAGAAAATATAATTATGTATTTGTCCACGTGAACAGAAAGTACAGTTACAAAGAAAGTAAATTTCTTGATTAAAAAAACTAATTGCGATATTAGAAACACTAATCCTCCTCCTCACTGTCATTGGAGACCAAGATGGAGTTTTCCAATGGCAGTAGATTTATAATATTTATAATTGAATGTAATTGCGAGAACCAAAATTATGTAATAGCGCGCATAGAATCACAACAAGACTGTCCTTCCGAGCTAGTCACCTTTTATTTTTTATTTTTTCGAGGGAAAATCCTCATGGATGCCCTTCGCCCGGGGAAGGTAAAGGAGTATGCCGGACTCTTACCGGCTAAAAACCAACGGTGTTCCTTCTCCTGACCCTTGGCCGGGGTCGCGGGATTCGCAGCTGTCTCGGCCTTGGTCCACCAGCCCCTGGCGGACCTCTCCTTCTGTGGGGCCTATATCGTCCTTCCTCCTGAGAGGCGCGCACGGAACACTGCGCACCGCCTTCTCGGGCATGTTACTGGTCGCAGGCCAGTACTAGTACTACCCTCAGGCCACACACTATGGTGGCCGGAGATCGGCACGCTCCCTCCAGCGTCCGGTGCGTCTGGCGCGGGAAGGGAGAGTGGCAGCTGTCTCTCTCCCTGTTAAGTATCTAACGGGAGCGGGGACAACAGGTGCAATCAAACCGCGAGTCAGTGTCATACTGTTTATTCATTGGTTCGCTCTGTCGCACGCGTCTCAACACACACAGGTGCGTACGCGGTACGCACCACACACATAGTAATAATCACATATACAACACTCCCTTCCCCACATAATTCAGAAAAATGGCTTATAATTAACAGGATTAATACATCGTCTGGATCTTTGATTTTGTTGGTCGGGTTCTGAGACATTCTCATTACCTCCTACTATGTCATGTGGTGCTGGTCGATCGGAACTCGTTACAGTAGGATGATCTGGTGTAGACAGCGACTCTGAGGCTAATGGCTCAACACTCGTACCTTCCCTCTCTCCAATATGAACCTCTTCGGTGGATGTTGGTGATTGTGCGCCTAGGGGAACTGTAGCTTCCGACTGCGGCGATAAGTTACTGTCATCTGTTCCTATGTCCGAGCACCAATCATCATTATTGGTTGGTACCTCTAAGTTTTCTTCAGCTTGGAAACGACGAATCTGGTCGATGTGTCGAATTACACTGCAGTCTAGTTCCGATATATATACCAAATACATGACATTCCCAATCTCTTCTTTGATTATCCCTTGCACCCAACAATATTTACTGTTTCCCAAAAATCGTTTTATCCAAACAACCTCTTCCAGCTTAAATTTTGGTCTTTTCCTTCCTCCCTTGTAATTACTCTGTAAGGACTGATTTTTCCTTACGGTCAACGAAAGATCAGCGGATGTCGAAGCGACTTGACAAGGATTCACTAAGTCCAGTCGCGAGCGTAGGGGTCGACCATACAGTACTTCCGCTGGTGATTTACCTGTGGTACTATTTTTGGAGTTTCTATAATCAAATAAAAACTTAGCAATTTTTTCTTGTAGCGGTATTTTAGTGTTACTTTGCATAATTATGCTTTTAAGACCTTTTTTAATTATTTTCACGAAACTTTCGGCTTGGCCGTTACTGGACGGATGGTACACCGGTGATAATATGTGCTGAATACCGTTTAAATTGCAAAATTGTTCAAACTCGCTAGACGTGAAAGAAGTACCATTGTCCGTCACCAACGTGTGTGGCACACCTGCTCTTGACATAAAATCGCATAATTTACTTATAACAGTTTTTGCTCCATAAGATGTTGTACTAACTGTATAACATTCGACCCATTTAGAAAATGCATCAACTATAACTAAAAACATCTGGTTATGAAACGGTCCAAGAAAATCCAAATGAATTCTATAGAATGCATGCGGCGGATAAGGCCACGGCGAGGGAGGCGCGCGGTGTGGCGATGGTCGCAGTTGCGCGCACACGCTGCACGCGGCTGCCAACCGCTCGAGCGCCGCGTCGATTCCAGGGAACCACAATCTTTCGCGTGCGGCGGCCTTCATCTTTACGACTCCGAAATGCGAACCGTGTAATTCTTTGAATATTCTCTCTCTAAGAGAATGTGGAATAACCACTTTATGCCCACGCATTAAGCATTCGTTTTCAACTGACAATTGAAACCGAACGTCAAAGTAGGGTCGCAATTCGGAGTCGTGAATTTTACGCGGCCAACCATTTATCACATAATTTTTAACTTTTTTTAAAATCTCGTCTCGGTTTGTCTCGCCACGTAGTTCATTTATAGTAACGGGTAAACTTCCTTCAACGACAAAATTGACGTAAGCAGCACGCTCTTCACAGTCGCGGTCCTCCCCCCGCGCCTCGTCTTGCGCCCGGTTCTCATTCACTAACGTCGCTCGCGATAAGAAATCTGCACTGTTAGCCCCGCTACGAATATATTCGATGGTATAATTGTACGCCGACAAGAATAACGCATAGCGTTGTAGCCTATTCGCTGATACCTCAGGGATGCCACGATGCGGACCAAAAATCGTTATCAACGGTTTATGGTCCGTACGTAATATGAATGGTATAGTCCGGCCATATAAGTACTGGTGAAATTTTCTTACACCATAAATTATTGCCGTTGCCTCTTTCTGTAGCTGCGAATAATTTTTTTCTGCTGCTGTGAGCGTCCTAGAAGCAAATGCGATAGGCCTCTCGCGATCGTCAGAACGTGATGACTGCGATAGAATGGCACCTAAACCTTGCGGCGAAGCATCCACGGTTAGCAATAGTTTAGCGTTTGGATCAAAATGAGCTAGCAACTGATCCGAAGCAAGCAGTTTCTTAATTCGTTCGAATGCCTCGTCGTGAACTGAAGTCCATTCCCATTTTTTATTTTTATGCAGTAACTCATATAATGAACTCAGAATCGACGATGCGTTCGGCACGAAACTTCTGTAATAGTTAACTAGCCCTAAAAATGATTGTAACTGTGAACTATTCGTCGGCTTTGGAGCTTTTAATATGGCCTGAACTTTTTCTGGTGATTTTCGAATACCATTTTTATCAATAATATGACCGAGGCAGCAAATTTCGTTTTTAAAATATTCGCACTTATCCTGCTGAACAGTTAACCCTGCGTCTTCTAGGCGTTTTAAAACTAACGTTAACCTGCTTATATGCTCGCTAATATTACCCCCCGTTATTAAAATATCATCTAAGAATATTATTACCCCGTCTAGGCCTGCAAGCACACATTCCATCGCCCGTTGAAAAATGGCTGGCGCACTCGCCAGACCAAACACTAGTCTGGTATATTTGAAAAGGCCACGATGCGTGTTGATACATGTTAGAGCCTGTGAGTCTTCTGTCAGTAGAAATTGGTTGTAAGCTCGAGAAAGGTCAAGTTTGGTGAACTGCTCACCACCGTGCAGTTTTGAAAATAATTCATCGATAGATGGTAATGGGTATTTTTCGATAATTAATTGCTTATTTATAGTTACTGAGTAATCTGCACAGATCCTAACACCACCGTCTTTTTTTAATACCGGAACTATGGGAGAGGCACATTCCGAATATTCTACAGGTTCTAATATCCCAAGATCTATAAGGCGATTCAGCTCCGCATCGATTTTTTCCCTTAAGGCGAAAGCCACCGGTCTCGCTTTAAAAAATATCGGTTTCGCGTCAGGTTTTAACTTTAACAATACCTTATTTTTGTTGAAACATCCTAATTTACTCGAAAATAATTTTGGAAATTGTGAAATGATCTCAGTGATTGCCTGATTCTGTGATTTATCCATATAATTTACGGTCGCTGCCGGAGCCAATTCTAAGTTAAACTTAAGTAAGAATTCCCGGCCTAGGAGAGGCGGGCCGCCGCCGCGCACTACGTAGAACTTTAGATCATGCGTGCTATCTACATACGTCACGGTTAATTGAATAAATCCTAAAGTTATCATTTTACCTCCGGTATAACTAAATAAATTGTTATCGGTGTCGGACAATGGTATTTCCTTGAAATAAGATTGGTAGGTACGATCTGAAATGACATTAACGGCTGATCCACTGTCTATCTCAAACTCCAAAAATATATTATTCACGTGCACGAATTCTGACATTGGTCTACCCTTTACGCATTTGATATTAAGCACAGATGACTTACCATCGTCTCCGACATCCGCATTATCTTTCGTGACGTAGTTTACTTTCGAGTTAGACGCACACATTCTACTTAAATGACCCTTACGGTTACACTTTTTGCATTTGTAACTTTTAAAACGGCACTGATTGAACTTATGATTGGTATACCCGCACACACTGCACTTTTCGTTCTTGGAGATACTGAACACGGCGTCGGGGCCCGTGCTGCCGGCGGCCGCAGCGGCGACCCCTTCGGTCGCTCCCGCGTTGCCGCTCACGCCGCTCGATAATTGGGTGGTAGTTGCTGCTTTGCGCGCTGCGCGCACGTTTTCAGCCAACTCCACGGCCTTCCCCAGCGTCAGTTCCTGCAGATCCTTCGCGAACAACTTTTCACGTTCCGGACCCGCTACCATTCCCATCACAAATTTGTCGAGAAGGGCCTCTTCCAAATTTTTGAACCCGCAATGTGTCGCCAATCCTCTAATCCTTGCTGCCCACTGAGTATGACTCTCACCGGGGCGCTGCGTAGCCGAGTAGAAATTGTACCGCTCCGCGAACCCAAGCCGTTTCGGGGTGAAATGGCTGTCCAACAGGCTGATGATACTGTCATATTCTACTTCTGCAATTTTCTTCGGCAGCGCCAGGTCACTCGCTAGTTTGTAGCTTGACTCACTCAATGCACTTAACAATATTGCTTTTCGTTTGACCTTGGCTTTGTCCGACGCATCGTTTACGTCGTTCGCAATAAACCACTGCGTGAGCCGTGATTTATAGGTATCCCATTCGCACGTGAGATGGTCGAAGTTGGTTATTGAACCAAAAACTCCACTGGAAAACATTTTATTTTGTTTAATTTATTCCTCGTCGCCACTGTTAAGTATCTAACGGGAGCGGGGACAACAGGTGCAATCAAACCGCGAGTCAGTGTCATACTGTTTATTCATTGGTTCGCTCTGTCGCACGCGTCTCAACACACACAGGTGCGTACGCGGTACGCACCACACACATAGTAATAATCACATATACAACACTCCCCCTCTCCGCTCCCTCTTTGGTCGCCATCACCTCCTCGCAGAAGGAGGCGACGGCTTCCCACGCACTCTCGCTCCCGACCATGAACAGAACCACGGCCGTAAGCGAGAGGTCACCACTGACTCCAAGCTAGTCATCTTACCCCCCGTACCCCTTTCTAACGTTACGTACGATTACAATAGAATTTATCGCGTAAACATTTGTTTATTTACCGTTACTAGGTATAAACTTAAATTAATATGCAATTAATGCACTTAATGTTTGAATCTTTAACACAATTGTTAGAAAAAAATAATTATAGTAAGAGATAATGCAATACTTTAATTTTAATAACCTATTTATATTCAAACTTCCATTTTGTGGAATGAAACATTGGTAATAAAATTTGCATACATTTCTACGCGAATAAACGTGTAATAAGACGTTACCCAAATTCGGAAACAATCACAAATCTTCTCAAACGTCTGTAGGTTTTAACATGTTTATTCTTGTGTACTTGGCGACTCAAAAAGCATGTAATAATAGCATAAACTATTATTCGTATAATTTTAAAATTAATTATTTCCCTAGAATAAAGAAATTCACTATAATAATAGGCGTATTTTGAGTCTAAAATTCATAAAAAAAATTAAGTAGGTGCTGGATAGGCAAAAGAAACGAAAAATGAAATAAAAAAAAATTCGTGTAAGAACTCTTGCACGTTTATTCGGTGGGGCCATCGATATATTTGGTTACTTTCCCTCTATGATATGATAATATGTAGCCTAAGATTATAGAGAATCAATTTACTTACGGCGTGTACATAAAGAAGTTAATTTCGCTGTCTGGGCACTTCCACTCTCGCTTCATAACACATCGAAAGTAACGGAAGTCCATCATGGATGCGAGATCGCCATGCGCTTCAGTAACTGTAATTTGTAGAAACGGAACAATTTATTTTACATTCAGAGTCGAAATTTGAACACGTAGGTACAGATTCCGTACCTATATTGTATACAAGGTGTTACATAAATAACGCACAACCTCTTAAGGGGTCACTGTACTCATCATTATGAACAACTTTTACTATGGGACCAAATCTGAAATCGCGAAAAAAAACAGCTGTTCCCTACATTTATATTCGCATAACTCGTCAAAATGTAGGGAACAGCTGTTTTTTTTTCGCGTTTTTAGTTTTGGTCCCGGAGTAAAAGTTGTTCATAATGATGAGTACAGTGACCTCTTAAGAGGTTGTGCCTTATTTATGTTACACCTTGAATATATAACTTAAAGCCTCTCTGCACACAATCAAAAGTCATCGCTTAACTAGTATTGGATTTCTATAATTGTGAACGCCAGTCATCCAACCAAAACACAAATTCATCATCATCATCATTCAGCTGAAAGACGTCCACCGCTGGACATAGGCCTGCCCAAAAAGGAGGGGGTTACCATAATCGCCACGCTTGGCAGGCGGGTTGGCGATCGCAGTATGGTTGTTAAAGTGCTCAGAGAACGCTGCTGCCCATCCTCTAGTGAATCCCTCAGTCGCCTTTTACGACAACCATGGGAAGAGATGGAGTAGTGCTATTTTTTACGTCCGGCACCACACGGACGCACAAACACAAATTGTTCTAATCAAATAATGCCTAACGCCATTTATTAACAAAATTCCTTTGTATCCTAGTCACTTAATGCGTTACACGTTAGTGTGGCCTCGGCATCAGACAGATGAATATGACGAACCATGACAAAACTACAAGGTTAGTCAGAAAGGGGGTACTAATCCGAAAGGGGGTTAAAGTACCCATGATAATGAATAACTTTTGTTCTACAACTTTTTCCAAAAGTCAACAGTTTAAGAGAAATAGGTGATCAAAGATCTCAAAAAAAAAGCTCTAAAATCTATCTATCCCCAGTTATGATCAGCTGTGTTTACATTTTAGGTCATATTTGGGGTCATTAATTAGAAGCACCATTTTCTGAAGTTGTAACTAAAAAAGGAATGAAGATTTTTTTAAAAAACTAAAATAAAAATAATTTTGCATTGAAAAAAAAATTACCGAATTTTGAAATTTTAACACTTGCTTTAAGATAGTCATCAGTGATACTTTAAGTGGCCTGCGGATTAGTACCCCCTTTCTAACTAACCTTGTATTCCACATAAACTTTTAGATCAACTTTTTGCAGTCCACCACTGGACTTCTATAGAACTTTATTAAAAGGAACTAAATGCCAGCAGTCATCACGCTGCGGGTCAATGACCGTTAAATCAGCCCTCTTGCCACAACGCTACAGCTACTTCCACGATAAAATTCTCCTCGTGCAACCTTTTACATAAAACATTGTATTTTACACGTTTCCGTAATTTTTTTGTACTAGGTATAGCTATCACAAGGGGGCTATTACACTATCATATACAGGGTTACAAGGAAAGTCGTACTGAATATTAAAGGACGTTATTTTTCAGGTAATTTCTGATGGATTTGATTTGTAATATTGTATCCGAAACTTAACCGTTATGGAGATATTGAATTTTAAAGATATTTTTTTTGCTGTGTAGTACAACACTTGGGCCTATTCAAATAACATTTTTTTTAAGATTTTATGAACATACCTAGTAGATTTTATACCTTTTTGAATAGCTAAAGAGACATGGAAGTTTTTAAAATTATTTGCAGAATAAGTTCCATACATTTTTGTATGTTAAAAACACTTAGTGAAAATTCTTTAATTCTAACCGTTGTCGAGCAGTCTTTTTACGCTGTTAGTATTAGGTTCGGGGGAGGGAGTTGCTCGCGTCCGTAGGACTTACCATCTTATCCTAGATCCACCCTACACGTCTCCCCCGGGTGGTGCAAAACGAGCAACAACGCCGAGCCTCGGGCGGCGGTAACATAAAAAAAAAACCCGACTTAGCCTGTCTACAAGCAGGTATTAGCTGGGGGTAGGAAATGACCTCCACAACCCGCAACTCCGGGGATCATTATGGAATCGGGGGCATTGGCTTCACCGCCCGTGTCACGAGGTGGAAAGCCTCTCTAAAAATTCACCCCTAATCTTACGGTGGGAAACGCGCCAAGAGGATGTATGGCTTGCGGGTAGCAAGTTGCGAGCGTCAACCTCAACGGACCCGGCTAACGTTGTTGTATTGTGCCTTATTGAGGGAATAGGCGTCACCCCTCAATTGACAAATTATTTCGTCCTTACTCGTGGGAACATTATGAATGAAACCAATAAAATACCAAACAATCCAAACTCTATGATCCAACAAAAATTTCACAAAAGTATGTTCATCCGACATCGGAGTAACAGCCTACCAACAGTCGCAGCAAGTACACCAAGCGATAAACAACCTCAAATAAATGAATCAGAATCTGAGAATAGAAATGAGCTCCCTTTAACTCCATGGCAAAATGATGAAGTGCCTTCCAGAAGACAAAAGCGAAAGGAAACAAGTCCAATACACAGTGAAAACAAAAAGAAATCGAAGAATACAACCACCTTTGCAGTGCCTACGCACAATCAATTCGACATCCTAAACAATGTAGAAACAGAAACAGAAGAGCCAGTTATTGAATACATACCCAAGCCTGAACCCATCTTCGTGACCGGGGTCATGGATGTCGCAGCATTAAAAGCTACGTTAAACAAAATTGTCGACATCAACTTATATAAAATGACAACATTAAGATCAGGCCATATCATCAAACTAATGCCGAACGACATCCAGACCTACAAAGCAATAAGAGAACAGTTCATAGCAAACGATATAGCACATTATACTTATCAACTGAAGTGTGAAAGAGCTTATAGAGTGGTTCTACGAGGACTACACTCTACAGAAGATACTTCCCTAATTAAGCAAGAATTGAAAGAACAAGGACATGAGGTCAGGCAGATAGTAAATGTTTTACACAGGTCTACTAAAGAAGCACTACCTATGTTCTTTGTGGACTTAGAACCCAACAAAAACAACAAGGATATATTTAAATTAAGATATTTAGGCCAAATGAAAGTGACATTTGAAGCCCCCTATAAAAAAAAAGAAATTATGCAATGCAAAAGATGTCAAAGGTTTGGACACACTAAAAACCAGTGTTTCAGACCATTTAGGTGTGTTAAATGCGGTAACAACCATCCTACTTCGACGTGCACCAAAACAGCAGATACAGATGCAACATGTGCAAACTGCCAGGAAAAACACCCTGCGAGCTATAAAGGATGTGCAAAATACAAACAATATAAGGAAAGAATACTTAAAACTAAACCAACTACTCAAGATTCAACTCAAACTCATGTTGCAAAACAGTTTAAAACACCAGAACAAACATCAAAACAAAACATAAGGCACACTAATAACACAGAAAAAAAAAGTTATGCGGATGTAACAAGAGAGAGACCGTTAAACGAAGATTCAACTGTAAACTTTCCAGACAGACTAGAACAAATGTTCGCTAAATTTCAACAAATCATGGTCAACATGATGGACAAAATGATGGATCGTATGATCCAGCTAGTTGCGAGCCTTGTCACAAAATGAGCCACACACTCAGAATTGTTACTTGGAATGCCAATGGACTGACGGAACGTCGTCAAGAGATTCAAACATTCCTCCAAATAGAAAAAATTGATATAGCATTAATTTCCGAGTCAAGATTCACAGCAAAATCTCACTTTACAATAAAGAATTATACAGTTTATACAACGAATCACCCATCAGGAAATAGTCACGGAGGAACCGCAATAATTATAAAAAACAACATTAAACATTATGAACTAGACAAATACCAGACAAATAAAATTCAAGCAACATCAATAAAAGTTCATAATGATAAAGTTGAGACAACCATGTCCGCAGTGTATTGTCCACCCAGACACACAATTACCAAAAATGACTACAAGACGTATTTCTCCGCCCTTGGCTCAAGGTTTATTTGTGGTGGGGACTGGAATGCCAAGCATACAAACTGGGGTTCGCGTTTAATTACACACCGAGGAAGGCAACTATATGGCACAGTACAAGAACTAAAGCTTGAGTGTTTGACTTCACAAAAACCAACATATTGGCCTACGGATCGAAGTAAAATCCCGGATTTGCTTGACTTTTTTGTAACCAAAAATATAAGTCGAAACTACATGAACACTGAAACATGCACAGATTTATCGTCCGATCATACACCAGTCATATTAAATGTCACCTCAAGGGTGGTGCTGGTTCAACCTAAGGAAAGGCTTTACAACAGAGCTACTAACTGGGAAATGTACCAGGATGTGGTAACGACAAAAGTTAAGCTCCTGAATCAAATAAAAACAATAGAAGATATAGAAAAGACTATAGAAAGCCTCAACAAAGCGATACATGTAGCAGCCACTGCCTCCACGAAAGTACGAAACAAATTACCTCTGATGTCAAACGAATACCCTAAAACTATAAAGGAAAAAATAATAGAACGACGCAACCTTAGAAAAATATGGCATCAAACTGGATATCCCATAGATAAAGCCGCATTTAACAAAGCCTCTAATGAACTGAAAAACTTGACTAAAACTTTCAACAATAACAATCTACAGGCATTCCTTTCTAAATTGACTCCTAGCTTGGACACAAACTATTCACTGTGGAAGGCAACACGCAAATTAAAACACCCGAATAACCAGATACCTCCTATCAGAAAAAGCAATGGGAATTGGGCCAGATCAGATATGGAAAAGGCTAAAATATTTGCGGAACACCTTAGTGAAGTGTTCCAACCACTTCCCGAGCTGAGACCTGAGCACGACACTAAGATTAAAAACTACCTAGAAAGTGCACAACAAATGTGCCTTCCAATAAAACATGTAAGTCCTACAGAAATAGCCAGCGAAATAAAACACCTTAAAGACGGAAAGTCTCCGGGATACGACCTTATAGATAGCATTCTCCTGAAAAATCTTCCAAAAAAAGGAATTGTTTCAATTGTAAATATATTCAATGCTTGCCTACGGCTTAGCCACTTCCCAGGACAATGGAAAATAGCGCAGGTAATAATGTTGCCTAAACCTGGTAAGTCACCTAATGAAGTAGCTTCATACCGACCTATTAGTCTGCTGCCATTAATGGGTAAACTCTTTGAAAAGGTATTGCTGAAGAGGATGAAGGCTCACTTAAATGACGTAATTCCAAATCATCAATTTGGCTTCAGGGAGAACCATGGCACGATAGAACAAGTTCACCGCATCGTTGACGTAATAAGCAGATCGCTGGAGGATAAGAAGTACTGCTCAACTGTCTTTTTGGATATTAGCCAGGCCTTCGATAAAGTCTGGCATGAAGGGCTCTTATATAAAGTTAAAAAGATGCTCCCACACTCCTTTTACAATATATTGCACTCCTATCTCAATGGTCGATGTTTTGAAGTAAAATTCAACGAAGAACTTTCGGACTTACACGTGATAAAATCTGGAGTGCCTCAGGGAAGTATACTCGGTCCGGTTCTTTACACCATATTTACTGCTGACTTACCAACCACAGACAGCACTATGGTTGCAACATACGCGGACGATACGGCCTTATTATCCGCACATGAGAACCCAATAGTAGCATCTGAACATCTACAACATCACATTGACAAGATTGAAGAATGGCTTAAAACTTGGAGAATGCAAGCTAACCAAAGCAAGTCAGTACACGTAACATTTACGCTCAGGAGAGACACCTGTCCCCCGGTGACAATTTACAATGACGAAATTCCGCAAGACGACCATTCGAAATATTTAGGTATGCACTTGGATCGAAGGTTGACCTGGCAAAAGCACATTTGGACAAAACGAAAGCAACTTGATTTAAAATTGCGGAGTATGTACTGGCTTATAGGACGCCACTCACAAATGAGCACTCATAGCAAGTTGACAGTGTATAAAGCCATCTTGAAACCTATATGGACCTACGGCATCCAACTTTGGGGTACAGCCAGCAACAGCAATATTGAAATACTGGAAAGATTCCAAACAAAAACACTTAGAGTCATCTTTAACATACCACAGTACATCAGCAATAAAATTATATATCACGACCTGAAACTACCAACCGTCAAACAGGAGATCACGAAGTATAGTTCTAACTACCAGAAAAGACTCGAAAAACATCAAAATGAGCTTGCCTGCAGACTGAGCGGAGACAAAAGTCTACGCTATAGGCGTTTGAAGAGACATAGTGTTCAAACACTACTGGATAGATTCGTCAGGACGGAAGGAGACACCCAATGAGAAGTGTCTCACCAAGCTAAATTACCCAATCAGATAAATTTATATCAGACAGAGCAATGGCTTATTGTTGTGAAAAACAGATTGCCATGACGCGGAAAAAAAAAAAAAAAAAAAAAAAAAAAAGTATTAGGTTCAGTTTTTGTTAATCATTTTTATTAATTGACATCTCTAACAAGATACAAAAAAACGGACCCTAGGAGCTTAAATCCCAAAAAACGCCAAAAAATAAAGGATTCTTTGAAAATATCTTTAAAATTCAATATCTCCAGAACGGTTAAGTTTCGGACACCATATTACGGAATCAAATACATCACAAATTACCTGAATAATAACGTCCTTTAATATTCAATACGACTTTCCCTGTAACCCTGTATACAGTGTGTCCGGCCATGGACTAATAATATTCTAGGTACATAAAAAGCAACTATTCTAGTACACAAATACACTACACACTAGGGTCCAATCCACTTCCCCGCTATTTGGCAGCCATTTTGCTTTTTTGTTGAGATATTGTCAATTTAAGTAGTAAACGATAGACAATATTGTTGCCCTCCGAATAAGCCTACGTTTATCTCAGTAGGACCAAAACTTTGAGAGATATGGCTTTTTTGTACACTCGTACAGAATATCTCAACAAAAAAATGGAAGTGGATTGGACCCTAGTGTGTAGTGTATTTGTGTACTAGAATAGTTGCTTTTTATGTACCTAGAATATTATTAGTCCATGGCCGGACACACTGTATACAGGGTTACAGGGAAAGTCAGAAAAACAGATTGCCATGACGCGGAAATAAACAAAAAAAAAAAAAAAAAAAAGTATTAGGTTCAGTTTTTGTTAATCATTTTTATTAATTGACATCTCTAACAAGATACAAAAAAACGGACCCTAGGAGCTTAAATCCCAAAAAACGCCAAAAAATAAAGGATTCTTTGAAAATATCTTTAAAATTCAATATCTCCAGAACGGTTAAGTTTCGGACACCATATTACGGAATCAAATACATCACAAATTACCTGAATAATAACGTCCTTTAATATTCAATACGACTTTCCCTGTAACCCTGTATACAGTGTGTCCGGCCATGGACTAATAATATTCTAGGTACATAAAAAGCAACTATTCTAGTACACAAATACACTACACACTAGGGTCCAATCCACTTCCCCGCTATTTGGCAGCCATTTTGCTTTTTTGTTGAGATATTGTCAATTTAAGTAGTAAACGATAGACAATATTGTTGCCCTCCGAATAAGCCTACGTTTATCTCAGTAGGACCAAAACTTTGAGAGATATGGCTTTTTTGTACACTCGTACAGAATATCTCAACAAAAAAATGGAAGTGGATTGGACCCTAGTGTGTAGTGTATTTGTGTACTAGAATAGTTGTTATATAAGTACCTAGAATATCGCTAGTCCATGACCGGACACATTGTATATGATCATAGATCTTTGATTCATAGATATATGATAATGTAATTTAGACATATGAATCTTATCTCCATTCAAAGATGACTCTAGAGGTCAAATAAGACATGTGATCCTATATATGATCCAATATATTTGATAGTGTAATAGCCCCTTAAGACACATTCAATTTATGATCATTTACGGTATTTACGGTTTACTCACGTGCAGTTTTCGGGGTTGCCCGACTAGTTTGACAATGACAATGAATAAGAAAAAACAACCGACATGAATAAGGGCTCCGTTTGGGTCCGAAACTAGTCGGGCAACCCCGAATAATGCACGTGAGTAAACCGTAAGTAAAATCATACAGTTTCCGTCAATGTTTACCGTAATCATTTAGCGCAAAATAAAGCGAGCCGAAAAAAAAATGTCCCGATGACCATGCAGGTAGGGTTACCATCCGTCCGGATTTGTCCGGACATGTCCGGACTTCTAGACTTTTGTCCGGACTTTGTCCGGCTCTTTAGTTTGTCCAGATTTTTTGGCGTGGCGTGTGATCCCGGTACCGCGCAATGTCCCTCCCCTCGCTTGCGACTGCTACCATGCCTACCACTGTAACTAAGTGGGTATGTTTTCATTTTGTGACTAAAATGTCCGGACTTTTATTGTAATGTCAGGCTTTTTGTCAGGACTTTTCAAATTTCTAAATGGTATCCCTACATGCAGGAGACGTGTTTAAAACACTGCTGATACAAGTATAACAACACCTGCTTGAATAAGTCTTACTAGTTTGGTAAACAAGTATCCAACGAGCGGCTTGCAAAGCCTGGAAACGGTAAACGCAGTGCCGGATTAGCCAATAAGCAAAGTAAGCAACTGTTTAGGATGTCACGTCTCAAGGGGCAGCAAAACCGCAAGCCAGAAATAAGTGATCACGAGTCGTAGAAAAAAAGTAGGTGCCACTAATATACTCTCAAGATTTCAATACCGATTCAGAAACAGAAATTCAAGAGTTTTATTTATAAACTATGTTCCAGCAATTGATAGTAAACGGGGCCCATAAGCGTGAAATGTTTAGGGTATCAAGTAGTCTTTATCCGGCATTCCGTAAAAGAAGTTAAGTAATAAAACGATAAAGGTTTCATACTTTTTTTTTGTATACGAAATGAAATAAATTTTATTCAGCCAAAGACACAATGACTGCATAAACAATAAAGGTGAACGCGCACCTAGACGCACCGCAGGAGCCGCACGCGCCGCAGTCATCGCATTTACTCATGGTCTCGCGCAATCCGCATCATACGCGCCGAACGCGCCGCACGCACAGTGCTGTCGGAATCGTATACGATAATAATTTTATTTGAACGATAATAATTTATTTATTTTCTCACCACAATATAGGAGGTACATTTAGCATAGCCTTAAATACATTTATAAACTGTCAATACACTTCTGTACATATTATTACATAAATACTTTCTGTACAGAACGAACATACGTAGTGTACTACTTGATCCTGTTAATTTCGGTTGCCTATTTTTAGAACAAAACGCAAATAAAAGAAAAAAAAACAGAATACGATACGGATGACGTCTTCCGCACCGCCCGCACCGCACTCGCCGCAAGCATCGAACGCGCTGAATTTGATGACGTCATCCGCACGCGCTGGTAGAATCCATATATCTACAGCATTTTACAGAAACGCGGGTCGTGTGGCGCGGACAGGTGCGCGACGTTGCATACGGTTCCATGTAAAGATTTATAAAATGCGATAACTGCGGTGCATGCGCGTCTAGGCACGTCTAGGTGCGCGTTCACCTTAACAACACAAAAAGATTTCACCATACACATTTTAGAGCCCAAATACGCGTCCGATACTTGCCTCCGATATTCGGTTCCCATAGCCTGATCAGACTATCTGAAGGCCTCCACGTCATACATTTGTTTGAACATGAATTACACGTACAATCAGACTATCGGATCGGATGTCAGAATCGTAAGCATAGTCCGGGCGTCGCGTCGTCGTCGTCCAGAAAAAATCGGACACGAGAATAGTACGTGTATTTCATGAATCCGATCAGATAGTCGGATCCGGCACCCGGAAGCAACTATCGGACGTGTATTTTGACCCTTATGATGCCGAACTACTGCACCATTGTCAGCAGATACAATTATTATAAAATTCTTAGTTTATAGAGATAAACCTCGTTCGTCGAGTGGTCGCAAGCACAACTATTGAGCGTGAGGTCCCGGTTTCGATCCCCAGGACAAAGTGTTATTGGATCTTTCCGTGTGGGATTTCTCAGTAGCAGCCCGGAGTCAGGATTTGTGCCCGGTTGACGGCAAAAGGCTCGCCCCCTATTACATGGGACTTAAACATAACGGCGACACAAGGGTGTACTATACACCTCTGCCCAACATTTCGGGGAACACAGGCGTGATGTTATGTATGTTCTTAGTACAAAGAGATAATTAAACCTTTGATCCTCCTCTCACAAGGAGAGTGAAGGGAATGCACTAACACATCCACTTTCACCACCGGACTGACCAGTTAGAAGCAGACATAGACTCAGTTTATATGCAGTTCTAATAAAGGTTAAAATTATACGCAGTAACCGTTATACTTTTGACTGGTTAATCGATTAACATCCGAAAACCATGAGGAGCTTCTTAAAGTTGTGTAAAAAATATACAAGGTTAGTCGGAAAGGGGGTACTAATCCGAAGCCCACTTATAGTACCGCTAATGACTGTTTGAAAGCAAGTGTTAAAATTTCAAAATTCGATATAAATATTTTTTCTCCAAATAAAATGATTTTTATTTTAGTTTTTTCAAAAATTCTTCATCCCTGCTTTAGTTACAAATTCAGAAAATGGTGCTTCTAATTCATGACCCCAAATATGACATAAATGTAAACACAGCTGACCATAACTGGGGATAGATAGATTATAGAGTTTTTTTTTTTTTGAGATTTTTGAACAACTGTTTCTCTTAAACTATTGACTTTTGGGAAAAGTTGTAGAACAAAAGTTATTCATTATTATGTGTACTTTAACACCCTTTCGGATTAGTAGGTACCCCCTTTCTGACTAACCTTGTATGTGAAGGTAGCAAACAAGTAGTAAATCAACGCGGTTGATACAACGCTAAAACTATGAGAACTTGGAAGTGGTCAGAAACCCGAACGTCAGATTGGCTGACCACTTAATTTCTTTTATACAAGGTGTAGTGTGATACTTCCTGGCCGCGCCACAGTCTCCAATTTGAATGAAAGTGGGCTTAAAAAAATGTACGTAAATTGTACGTTTTCGTACTAGAAGAAAAAAAATAGTACTATAAAGGTTCGCGAGAAATTTAACAAAATCGGTGGCGCGGCTAGGAAGTGTGCTTCCTAGCCGCGCCACCGCGTACTTTACAATAAACAGTCTAATAATGTACAAACTCATTGGTAACCAATTGTACGTCTATTGTTCGTTCTACTAATAACGAGAAATACTGAAAAATGTCATAAGGTCTATGAAAAAAAAACGAAAAGCCGCGCCACAGACTTCAATTTCAATGAAAGTGGGCTTAAAAAAATGTACGTAAATTGTACGTTTTTATACTAGTAGAAAAAAAATAGTACTATAAAGGTTCGCGAGAAATTTAACAAAATCGGTGGCGCGGCCAGGAAGTGTGCTTCCTATCCGCGCCACCGCGTACACTGCAATAAGCAGCCTAATAATGTGCAAACTCATTGGTAAACAATTGTGCGTCTATTGTTCGTTCTATTAATGCTGAAAAATACTGCATACAGTCATTTTCTCTGTGATAAATTTAACATCCAAAATAAAACTGCGTACACTGCAGGAAATAATGTAGTAATGTGCAAACTCATTGGTAAACAATTGTACGCCTATTGTTCGTTCTATTACTGATGAAAAATACAGCAAGCAGTCATTTTCTCTGTGATAAATGTTATCGAAAATAATAATACTACTTCGACTTTGTAATGGCAGAACTGTCAGGCGATCGTGTCATGGATTTTATTCAGAGGTTATATTTATTTACTCTGTTGCTATTGCTCTGTTTATATTGCTCCATAAAAAACTTAGTACAATTAAAATCCTTTTCAAAATTTTGTATTATGATGGTATCGTAACAATCTTTATCTTGTTTAAGTTTTTCTTTTACTTTTTCACATACTTTCAGGAAGCATTTTATTTCGTAACACGATTGGTTTTCTAATTTCTGTGCTAAATATTTCTTCCAAAAAGGTGTCAATTTGTTTTTTCTGAGTAGGTATATCAGATTTTCTAGTCTTTTTCAAAAACACAATTTTTTTAAAGTTCTGATTTTTGTTTTTACTACAGTTACCTCTCCATTAATTCTTTGCAATTGTTCGTACATTTAACATTATAATTATTGCTGACATAATTGTTTATGAAACACCATATGCAACGGTTATTCGTGTACTTCCAAATTAATTTCGATTTTATTTTCGATATTAAATTTATCACAGAGAAAATGACTGTATGCAGTATTTTTCAGCATTAATAGAACGAACAATAGACGTACAATTGTTTACCAATGAGTTTGCACATTATTAGACTGCTTATTGCAGTGTACGCGGTGGCGCGGCTAGGAAGCACACTTCCTGGCCGCGCTACCGATTTTGTTAAATTTCTCGCGAACCTTTATAGTACTATTTTTTTTCTACTAGTATAAAAACGTACAATTTACGTACATTTTTTTAAGCCCACTTTCATTGAAATTGAAGTCTGTGGCGCGGCTTTTCGTTTTTTTTCATAGACCTTATGACATTTTTCAGTATTTCTCGTTATTAGTAGAACGAACAATAGACGTACAATTGGTTACCAATGAGTTTGTACATTATTAGACTGTTTATTGTAAAGTACGCGGTGGCGCGGCTAGGAAGCACACTTCCTGGCCGCGCCACCGATTTTGTTAAATTTCTCGCGAACCTTTATAGTACTATTTTTTTTCTTCTAGTACGAAAACGTACAATTTACGTACATTTTTTTAAGCCCACTTTCATTCAGATTAGAGACTGTGGCGCGGCTTTTAATTTTTTTTTCATAGACTTAATGACATTTTTCAGTATTTCTCGTTATTAATAGAACGAACAATAGACGTACAATTGTTTACCAATGAGTTTGTACATTATTAGATTGTTTATTGCAGTGTACGCGGTGGCGCGGCTAGGAAGCACACTTCCTGGCCGCGCCACCAATTTCGTTAAATTTCTCGCGATCCTTTATAGTACAATTTTTTTTCTTCTAGTACAAAAACGTACAATTTACGTACATTTTTTTAAGCCCACTTTCATTCAAATTGGAGACTGTGGCGCGGCCAGGAAGTATCACACCAAGGTGTAACATAAATAACGCACAACCTCTAAGTGGATAAACACACTATGCCGAAGATACGCGACCGAAGTTCGGCGTGTATGTTTTTTGTATACCTAGATAAAACGCGACGTAATTTCAGCCTGTTATGTCGCGGGTAATTTAAAAAGCATTGCAGGCGTAATCATGCCGAACTTCGGTCGCGTATCTTCGGCATAGTGTGTTTAGACACTAAGGGGTCACTGTACTCATCATTATTAACAACTTTTACTATGGAACCAAACCTGAAATCGCGAAAAAAAACAGCTGTTCCCTACATTTATATTCGCATAACTCGTCAGAATGTAAGGAACAGCCAATGATATTATAAAGGATAATATCATTGGGAACAGCTGATTATTTTTTTCGCGATTTCATGTTTGGTCCCATAGTAAAAGTTGTTCATTGTGATGAGTACAGTGACTCCTTAAGAGGTTGTGAGTTATTTAAGTTACACCTTGTATGTTTCTTAACGCAAAGGTAGCAAATATTTCATTGTAGGTAGTAAATAGCAAATAGGTATTAAACAGTGCACATGGTCTCATGTACACAATTATCTCGTTTGGTCCAGCCATCCTGACGGTGACATCATTTTGTCCCATAGTAAAAGTTGTACAGCGTGATGAGGAGAGTTTATGGTTTTCATATGTAAAGTGACTAACCGGTCACGCTGTATAATTTAAAAAATAATGAGATAAGATACGATGCTCTTATTTTCTAAATTTGTTTGTTTACGTAAGTGTTAAAAGCAAAAACGGAGTGTTTATAGTGTTTTTGGAACATAACAACGACATATCATTCATACCAGCACCGGTTTGATTATTCTCTATTCCTACAAGAAAACTCTTAAGATTATTTCAACAAATCTTTAAAATCACAAAAAGATTTGATTTCCTAAAGATTTATCCGATGTGTGCTATGCGAATTTATTTATAAATTATTTTGTTCTAAATTACTGAGAAGATAATGAAAGAAGAAAGTTGATGTGCAATAATATTTTATTTTAAAAATAACTAACATCAGCATTGCATCCAATTTGCATAAATTAAACGGTCTTTGACCGAGACATAATAATAAAACAAACTACATAACGGTGTTCAATTTTATTAATAGTTTCATAAATACTATTAATATGCAATACGTTAATTGCCATCTTACTTAATAAATAAGATGAAAATCCTTAAAATTTACCAAAACAATAAAACCAGATTGAACGTCCGACCTACGACAACAAAACTTTTCCACGCGCAAGCGCTTTCGATTTTGTTAAATTCCGTACACAACAAGCGTAGTGGCGATTTATTTTGATTTCTCTGAAAGTTGTTCTACTTTTTATGCAACATCAGGTAACCGCTTGATCGGTGTTTGTTAATTAGTAATCGATGTAACAACAATTGAATGAATGCGAGAAATGCATAAAACCTTCATGCACATCTAGAAACGGCAGTGTTTCAAGTTTGGAATTATTAATTTAAAGGTCCAGCAGTAAGGGTAGGGTTGGCTATCCGAATTATTCCCGGTTCCAATATCGTACCTTCCGAACGCAATTAGTTAAATCTTCATGAACTGTCCAACGCGAAACGTCTGTAGCGATGTAGGTAAGTAGTTCCTTCCATACATTAGCAGTGATAAAATTGGCTTACGACTCTCTCAATGAAAACAGAGAAACAAAACGAATATTTTGGATATGGAACGTATCTACAGGATAGCTACTGGGGCCTACTCTGAAACACGAACATCGAAGTTACGGATCAAAGGAAACAGCGAACTGATAAATACAAGATCGAAGTATTATCAAAAACCGGCCAAAAGTGAGTCGGACTCGCGCACGAAGGGTTCCATGCCATTATCTTTGAGAACGGCAAGAAAATCACGTTTGTTGTACGGGAGCCCCCATAAATGTTTGTTTTTTAGTATTTTTTGTTATAGCGGCAACAGAAATACATCATCTGTGAAAATTTCAACTGTCTAACTATTACGGTTCATGAGATACAGCCTGGTGACAGACGGACAGACGGACGGACAGCGGAGTCTTAGTAATAGGGTCCCGTTTTATCCTTTGGGTACGGAACCCTAAAAATGAACTACTAGATTTATCAATTAACATTTGGGAGTAGGGTGAACGAAAGAAAAAAATACAATTCGCGAAAATCGACTCGATAGTCGAATCCAAAACACGTTCGTGGTTGGAAAATGTACGATCCGTCAGGCCCCGCTGCCTGAGCTGGAATATTTTGAACGCTTCGAGACCGTAGCACGATTGTATTGTTGTCAACTTGCGGATCTTTTTTGCTACCAACAGACATAGACGTAAAAGCAATAAGGGGTTATTGCTCCCTCACAGTAGCTAAGTAATCTCATTGTATGACAAAAATCACTTTTACTTTCTCATGGCCATGTTTATAAACAGTAGTAATTGTTTGAATACAATCGCCTATTATTATAGCCATTGATACAGTTTCTTCTGTAAATGTAACATAACTAACATTCAGTGAAAATGAAACAATGATGTTTTTTTGGTTATAAAATAGAAACATTTCTCAGCTTTATCACGCCTTGCGTGTTGAAAAGAAATGGATAGGAAGTTTACAGTGTATGTAATGTTTTAATTACTTCAGAATAATTATTTTATATTCAGGCAGTTGGATCTTGATTCAGAAACCGATACTTATGGACACGGCGCGTATTGTTAGGAAGTTCCTCTCTCTGGAGCCCTGACCGCCGCGCCGCGGCGCCGGTAGCTTGAACCCTGTTCCCGATGCGAGTGGGCTACTATTTTTTATATCTTTAAATGTTTTTTTTTTTATATAATGAAATATTTAAAATAAAAAAGTAAAATTGATATATTGTTAATGAATAACAATTTATGTTGAATAATTATTTTTCGTATCGAACTGACTTTAAGACGTTCTCTGAGGATACATTTAATATTAGCAGTATTGGAAGATATTGGATTCGAAAAAAATATAGGTACAAGTCAGTCAACAATTATTGTCGATTGAGTGATACTTATAAAATTTTTAGTACTTCATTTCATTAGCATTCAATAAAATTCATTGAAATTCAATGATCGACGGATCGAGTGAAAGTAGCTATAGCGAACGTTTTTATATTATTAACATAAATCAAAACATTATAGTCTAAAAATTTAGAACGGAATAAATTGATTTTGATCATAATCACATTCAACAAAAGAAAAAGTTTCGTGTCTGGTTAAGAAAATCTTAATCCTAACTATATAACTATACATAGTATACATATAACGTTATCTAATTATTTTTACTTACATAATTGCAAATAAAAGTTTATACAAATAACGAAAAATATATCCTAATAAAACTATAAACTAAAATAGGGCATTAAAATATTCCTCCGCATCGCTGTCCACTGGTAACGTGCCCAGAAGGCTGGCAGCATTGCCACGTTGTATGGCAATGCTAATCCTTTGACCAAAGTAGAGACCAGCCTTCGGGTCACGGGAAGCGTCGACCAGCCGCCTTGCAACCTCTCTATATAGAAGTTGGGCACTCGGACCCCACGACCCGAGTGTTTCGACCCCAAACGGCTCGAAAATATAATTACTGATGAAGTTATTATATTTTCGCCGCTTGAGGGCCTCCGCAGCTGCAGCAGCAGCGCCAGCACAGGCTGCCGAGCTAGCAAGATTGGATGGCGCAAGGGTATCGACGCACGTTGCGTCCCATACCAGAGGCCTACCCATCTTCCATGGTACCAATGACATGCCATCTGGTCTCTTACCATCGTCACGTGCCAACCCATTGGGTTCTTCCTTCGTGTAAGGTTACTTTAAACCCCGCACACAGAAATAGGAGCCCCGCTCTGCGTACGATATTAGTGATATGTTTATTGGACAATGTTTTCTTTACAATGTACCACAAACTTAGATTTGATTCAAATCTGGACTATTTGCAGACCACTCTAACACCGACACTAATTAGTCTCTTAGAAATTCTTTTACGTTGTTTCATTGGTTTGGATTATTGTAGTGTCGGTGTTAGAGTGGTCTGCAAATAGTCCAGATTTGAATCAAATCTAAGTTTGTGGTATACATTGTAAAGAAAACATTGTCCAATAAACATATCACTAATATCGTAACTACTACTAGTATCATACTACAACAACTTTAAGACGCTTTTATGGGAGCTTGGAGAAAAATTCCCTGGAAATGTATGAAACATTGATAGAATCAATGCCATGTCGTTGTAGCGCTGTAATCGACAGCAGAGGCTTCCCAACCAAACATTAATTGTTTATTATAAAACGTTTGTACCATTTAACTTCATTATTTATTGTTTCGTTACCTTTGTTTATATTTATGCTAATGTTTTTTTTCTGTTTCTAATTAGTTGTCCACCTTAGTAAGTTGTGCTGCTTGATTTTATTTTATAAAGTATACCAGTTTTACATAAACGGCTGTATGATATTTCCAAAACTGACATAGTAATACTTCATGATGTGGATACATTATAGATAAATAGGTATAAGCCCTCTATGATACGTAAAACATTAATTATCAAGTTAATTTGTACTAAAAATAAAAGTCACATTTGGTGTTTCTAAGTCCACCACTGTATATTGTATAGTACAGTCAACAGTGAAATTAAGAAGAATTCATTAAAGGATTCTTTCAATTTCACGAAACAAGTATTCGTATATTTTAGCAGATTCTTCTCTTCTCTCGTGTCAGCACGAGCTATACGAAAATAGCTCATGCTGTGGTGTAAAGATTAGCCAGTCGACAAGGTTGGTAGCAGGGCTGACTGCCCTGTATAAGTAGGTATGTATTTCTTACAGATTAGATATGTTTTATTCAGGGGAGTGCCTCCGCTGCGGGCGCCGGCACCTAAAAATAACGACATTGGGAACCGGCGGTACATTACTGCTGGCAGCCGAGATTAAAAACATCGGCTGCCGGTACCCAAAATGGACACCGGCGACGGTAATAAGTTGCTTGGTAGGTATGTTAGTTGAAAGGTGAGTTAGATTTTGGACCAAACACTGTAACTTGTCTTTCAACTGACTAATTTCAAGAGCGAGCGAAGCGAGCTCGGCTATTTGGGGTACCCCGACTCGGATAGGTTCGGTTCAAAGGGGATGACTGGGGCTAGAGTGAGCGAGCGTAGCGAGCAAACGAAGCCCCCGTCATCCCCTTTGTGTTAGGTTACTTTAAACCTTGCAGACAGAAATAGGAGCCCCGTACAACGGGGCTCCGTTGACTCTGTTCTGGAAACCCAAACAACCTTACAAACATCCCCTTAAGTTTTTCATTTGTTTTTATAGTGAAAATGAAAGTGGGTGACGAATAATCATCTCATGAAGAGTTTAAAAATCAGTGTATGTAGTGGGCGCAGCGCCGCCACGCCGGCAGCTACAATGGCAACCGGCGCCGGCAGACCGAATAGTTCCTGGAATGAGGTTCGACAGTGGAACGATATCGGTCCGGTCCGAAGATCCTATCTAAATAGGTTCATAGTTCCCACTCTCCGCCGATCGCAACGCAAACGAACGAATGAGACATTTGCGACCGGTCCTGCCGTTCGCGTCTCCCATCGAATGCTAGCCGAGTTACCGAGTATGACCGAGCGAGACCGACCGAACTCTCTTCCTACTAGAGTAATAACAATAAGTGATAGTAATTGCGTGTTGGCGCCAAAGGGATTGCAACTTCGGTTCTAAGAAGTCGATAATTACATGATTATTATGACTTTTGTTTTGAACTTCTGACCTTGAGACCTGCAATTGAACCATTTCTTTTGAATTTTGATTTTTTTGAGTCACTTCTAATAATAACATGCAAATCAATTGATAAAATGTGTGCGTTCGCGCAGCGGAATGTTGTTGAATTTAAAGATTTTAATTATGCAGATATTTAGTGTATGACGTCGTATAATTGTGTATGGTAAAAAAAAATTTGTGCACGCAGCCATTGTGGAGAAATTCACCAAAAACTGATTCCGCTGGGCGAACGTTGTCCTGGCGGAACTTTTTTTAATCCATAGACTTTAGAAGAAAGGAGATGTGTCCAAAAATTTGTGTGTATTTGTGTGTAATTGTGTATGTATGAATAAAATTAGTGCATGCATAAACTTCGGAGAAGTTCAAGTTTCCGCTACGCGAACGTTTGGCCATTAGCTAGTTTTCATATAAAGCGCTTACATAGAGAGCTGTAGATTTTTACATACGTTGTTTTAAATTTGTTTATATTTGTTTAAAAAACAGATTTAGAAAAAATCGTAGGGCTTAAAAGATAAAAATATAAACGTAAAATACGCTTATTAGGTCTTAGTTCTTACAGTATGCAAATTGGGGTCTAGATTTTCACGTTTATACAAACCTTGTAAGTGTCTGCAACATGTTGCCAAGTATCAATGATGTTCCGTTAGTAATTAAAGAGTTATAGGACAATTTACCATGAATAGATCACTGTTTACAAAGCAGTCAAATATCACGACGTTCTAAAGGAATTGCGTGGTAAAATGTATGCCAATAATTAGTGTATTCATTCAATTATTCACATGCAAAATTTCATGTCATTAAATTCAGTAATTAAAGAAAAACAATTATAATACTGACGAAGCATCGAAAACCTACATAACCCGACCAAGTTCGGATGGCTACAAAAAAGCGGCCGTGCCATATATCTAAGTAACGTTCTTAACCTTCCAATACAGTATTTATTAATATGGTACAGTTGCGTACACAAGCGTTAGGAAAAAATAAAACAATTACATTTCTTGAATGAAAAAAATTTTTTTAATAATAACGCCACTATCTACGATAAAAATAAATCTTTAATTAACAAGTACTTCTCTATTTAAATATCCGTGTACAAACATATTTTTAATTACATATAATACTTAATTATGTAATTATAATAACGTTAACAAACGCTTGCAACGACAGCAATAGACCTAAATGTGTTTTAACTAAACTATTTATGATTATTTACGGTTTACTCACGTGCATTTTTCGGGATTGCCCGACAAGTTTCGGACCCAAACGGAGCCCTTAATCATGAGCTGAACACGCGGCGAGATCGCGAGACGAGCTGTTAAATAATCATAAATATGAATGTCTCACGAAAGTTAACTAAAATAGGTTTAGTAAACGGTAAATTTAAAAACTTGTGGTAATTATTTAATTTCCCTAAGGGGTCTATAGTTAGAATCCTGATCCGTGAAATCTTCAATAGAAATTAGCTGTATGAATTTTATTTGTCTTAAATAATATATCTAGATTATATCTCAAGTCTCAAGCGCATACTTAAATAAAGTACCTACGTAAATAGTACCTACTTTCTGTCATAGTCAAATACATTTAAAAAAGTAGGTGTACAAAAATAAATGACCTATAAATTATATCGAAACAACAATTGTGTTATCACCTATACCAATTTCATACCGGTATTATACTGTAAATTTTGGGATGTTACCTAAATATATTGCACGGCCGCTTTTTTGTAGCTATCCGAACTTGGTCGGGTTATGTAGGTTTTCAATGCTTCGTCAGTATTATAATTGTTTTTCTTTAATTACTGAATTTAATGACATGAAATTTTGCATGTGAATAATTGAATGAATACACTAATTATTGGCATACATTTTACCACGCAATTCCTTTAGAACGTCGTGATATTTGACTGCTTTGTAAACAGTGATCTATTCATGGTAAATTGTCCTATAACTCTTTAATTACTAACGGAACATCATTGATACTTGGCAACATGTTGCAGACACTTACAAGGTTTGTATAAACGTGAAAATCTAGACCCCAATTTGCATACTGTAAGAACTAAGACCTAATAAGCGTATTTTACGTTTATATTTTTATCTTTTAAGCCCTACGATTTTTTCTAAATCTGTTTTTTAAACAAATATAAACAAATTTAAAACAACGTATGTAAAAATCTACAGCTCTCTATGTAAGCGCTTTATATGAAAACTAGCTAATGGCCAAACGTTCGCGTAGCGGAAACTTGAATTTCTCCGAAGTTTATGCATGCACTAATTTTATTCATACATACACAATTACACACAAATACACACAAATTTTTGGACACATCTCCTTTCTTCTAAAGTCTATGGATTAAAAAAAGTTCCGCCAGGACAACGTTCGCCCAGCGGAATCAGTTTTTGGTGAATTTCTCCACAATGGCTGCGTGCACAATTTTTTTTTACCATACACAATTATACGACGTCATACACTAAATATCTGCATAATTAAAATCTTTAAATTCAACAACATTCCGCTGCGCGAACGCACACGAGCTGACCGCCTCGCCGCGCTGCGGTTTGAGTGAATACGTGATGAGTGTCAGCAGAGGAACGAAATAGTTCCGCGGACATGTTATCCGGATCTAGTTCCAAAACGTAAATGAACCGTTCCAGGTTCAATCCGTTTATGAACATGATTTGAGCAAGACTACTCATAATGGCAACCGGCGCCGGCAGCGGAGGCACTCCCTTTATTCAGGGTTCGAAATGATCAAAATATATATACATATATGCCGTGTGAACAACCGATACTTCTTGAACTGGTACTTCCTATCGACTTTTACGTTAGAAGAAAGTAGTTTCGTTTAAATAAAATTTTCGTAATAAATTATAACACAATTAAGTATTACTTTATTAATTACTGTCCAAAATTTATTGATTAAAAATGAATTCATTAAATTGATGAGTGGAATATCATCCTCGTTCTCCTCAACTGTAGGAATCAACTGGGTGGGGATAGTCCTGTATGTGAAGACTCCGAATGCAGAGTCAAACTTAAAACAGATTTATAATAACAACCTATGAACCTACATTTATTTTGATAATTATCGCTTTGAACCCTGGTTTTATTCAAGAACTGCAACAGCCTGACCCACCGTATTAGGACAAAACATGACGAGAACGTATTCTTCCAATTTGTCATTCTGTCTGTACCACATTGGATTTTAATTGAAAACTTTCTTTAAATTGGCATTTTATTAACTATTTTAATTGGTAACATGTTTTGGTGGAAGTTTCAGCTATCTCTGCATCAATAACTTCGAGATTAAGAAAACATTTCAGCAAGTAGATACTTATGTAAACCAATTAAAAGACAATTTCTCCTGTGATTGTTAGCCAACATCATCAGAGTGGAAAAATGAGTCGAATGATTGCATGATTATAAACAGAAACCGTATTATTAACGTTCGACGTGGCTGTTCTATAGCGGGTAAGTGAAGTCACTGTTAGGTAGGTAAACCACTTGCACTTGTAAACAATTACCTAGATGTTGGATCATTTTCTTAAACATGCTAATCTTTGTGTTGATCTTTCCTGGAAAAATATCAAAGACCGCTGTTTACAGGAACTGTTTGTAATCATTATTAGCATACTTATTTAATTAATGTTGTACGGAGACAGGATTTTAGAGTCGTCCCACACAGAACCAAAAACCGTTAAAAATACTTTTACGTACAGAAGTCAAACCTGTACTGAACTGGTTTTCAGACGATGTTTTTTATAAAAGGACGGATGAAAGAAATTCTGTTATGAAACCAATTTTATTCGCTTGTAGGTATGTTCGTTCCTCTTCATCGCTTCTTACGTTACATAACGGGAAGATACGAGCCTAAACTTAGCTAGAAGCACCGATTTATTTTAGAACATTTTTTTTTTTAATTTTATATATGTTTTTATTCACTCAATATACTTGCCTAACTCCGTGGATAGTAATATAAAAAACAATAATCTTCCGCACTTAAATACACTCATTTTCACATACACAGAAATCTGTTTTAAAAAAAAAACACAACTGTCACCTCATTTAAAATTACCTCTCTGATTTAAAAAAACGAAAAATTTATAAATGGATCGCAATGCGCGCGCTGCCGGTGCAGCGGATTGGCGGCAACGATGCGAAATCAACACGCTTACACGCAGAGAAAAGTAAAATGCCCACTTCTTGATAGCGGTGGTAAGCTGCTGTTGACCCTGCCTTTACACAGTAGCGGGCAAACGCGAACGAATCATGTTCATTGCTCCTTTTATTACTACCTACTTTCTTGACCCTTTTATTTATTTATTTATACTTTCGCACATAACTTGTACAGAGGCGGACATAATGCCATAGGCATTTTCTACCAGTCAACCTTAGAGTGATGCAGAGAAAACATGGTACCTAGGTGCACTAAAAGAGTTATGTGATGTGATACGCTATTAAAAATAAACACAAATATAACTGAATCTTTTGTTGTACAAGTGGTGTAATGCAAGTTATTCCGTAGACTTTATGCCCCAATGATCAGCCATTGAAGAGTAGAAACAACAACTAAAGCAAGTTTAATTTACCAGTCAATAGAGATCGTAATTTGCATTATTGAGAATCTATCCGACGACAATTACGCACAAGTGACATATAAACTCAAGGATGGCATTTTAGACCCATAAAACTATAATGGATGATACCTCACTTGGTGTCCGCTCACTCGCAAAGGAATATAGCCTTATCCTAGCATTACATTAAGTACTAATTGTTGATCGAAGAATTAACCAATTTGCAGAGCGCTCATGCTGCAGTCCGAGATAAAAAAGAGCTCACTCATTACACTACACCAGCTACCGAAGCTAGTTAGTGAAACTTCCTTTCATTTCGTGGAGATCATATTATAGACATAAATGACCCTATTTACCAGGGTTTCTTAACTGAGGGGTCCATGTCACTAATGCCAGCATTAGCTGGCTGATACCTGGCTAGCCCACCTAATATTAATATTAATCTTCCAGGGCCTCATTACAAAAGATGGTTTAAATCAAGACTAAGGTAAACCACGGTTTAAAATGTACCCATCACTTTCTTATGTCATATGACAAAAAGAGACGGGGCTATCTTAAAACCACGAAGCAAATACAAAGAGGAGATGGCATAAGCAACTGTGAACCGTGATACCAATGTAGAACCATTCCGTCCTCACGGTGGGCGTGGCCTATCAGTCTGTCGGCACTCGTCTTGTAAACATTACGTTCCCGCTCCCATTCCATTTTATCATTATTTATTATTTTCGTTGTCATTTAAAAGAAAAAGATGAAGTGTTGTGAGTTATCTTGTAAAAACTACTCAGATAAACGTTTTGGTACCATGGATGGCATCACATTTCACTCGTAACTATTTTTTTTCGATATTTATTAGATTCGTTCTAGAAAAATCTATTGTTATCACGTCTCGTACAATAGTTTTACTGCTCGACAAAAGATGGCGCACCCTATTATAACATGAATAACTAACAACTACGTAAGAAATATTCATATCTTTATAATTATAATGTATTAAAACAGATTTAAGATTTTTTTAAAGCCTTTTTGTTGACAAAAATATCGTATTATTGTTTTTTATCACTATTTTAAACCGTGATATTTCGGTCGCCATCTATCGTGGGATAGTGTAAACAATATGAATAGACAGGTCCGTACTTAGAATTCAATTATTTAATTACGATGTGTGGTGATACGTGAAGTTTTAATTTTTATTCAATAATGGTGAACGAGGCCTGCATAGTTCCTTGATATTTAATTAAATTTAGATTATACTCGTATTTCAGATTTCCACCCGAAGATAATCTCAAACAGAAATGGATAAAACGAAGGCTTAAACCGCCTTTTATACTAATAAGGGGGAATTTGTACAGAGTGTCTTTTTATTCACTGCAGTAAGCAGTAATTCAGTCCAAGAAACTATGAGTACGAAAAAAATTGACCATCGCCGTATCCATTTGATGTAGGAACTCGATTTGTTTTTCGAGAATTTCAATTTTAAATTAAAAGTACAAAAAAATAATTCTGTAATAAATTTCTGTAGTAAATTGTGTACCGTATGTTATGTACATTATAGGCATGATTTCTTAATTATTTTCACTAAAATTCCACTAAAATCTACAGTTAACAAAAAATCGACTTGAATACAATTATTTAGCGGGGTGGTTACTTATTACTGTGTGAAGATTTTTCTTATTTATTACATTTTTGTTCACAATCTTTTTGTAATTTTTAAACCAGCTCTGCCGTAGGCTGGTACAAAAATTCTAAGTACGTCCCTGTCGTAACATACTACTACAACTACGAGGACATCTAGCGTGAAATAGCTGAAACACGTATTAGTTACCGATGTACCCGAAGCGTTTAGTTTTTCCTATTCACTACTAGATGGAAAACGTGAAAGTAGGCGTAAGTAGGCGGGGTGTAACGTTCCCTTCACCCCGCAAAGTATCACGCGTCGTATGATAGGAAAATCGAATTACACCATCTCCTCTTTGTATTTGCTTCGTGCTTAAAACCTAGGATTTTCTTAGACCATCTTTTGTAAGGGGGCCAGAGTTCAGTCCTACCGAATTAAAAGTATTTTTTAGATTCCTTTGTTTTCTTTTCCTACGATTCTATGCTAAAGAGGTCCGTGGGATACCTATTTGAAATTTGAAAGTGGGCCATGGCTACAAAAAGGTTATCAAAACCTGCATATACCCATAGAAAAAATATGCCAAAATGGCACCATCAAAACACCAGAAAGATAGTATTTAACATTGGTGTCGAGTTCAATTGTGATGAATAAAAAGAGGCACAGAAAATGCTGCGTCATCAATAATATCGATTAGAAAAAAAATGTCCAGCATGATCATTTTGAACGCATTGGAACCGTCAAATCAGCCGTAAAAAAACTCGAAAGAGTCTGCTCTCCGGTAAAATTGGTTGCCCAAAGACCGTGTCGTCGACGACTGAATCTACGGTGCATACTGCCTCTCATGGCTCTAACACCGTCCGAAATAATGACACCGAAATGCATAGAGCAACGCAGCCACCGACGAATGAGTCCTCACCTTCTCAGTGATGGCCACATTGCTCTATGCCGGAATGAAACCCAACTTTAAGAGCCATATCGCACTGTCGACTCAGTCGTCGGCTACTCGGTCTTTAATTGGCCTAGGTAACAAAACTTAACTTGCAACCAAGTCAAGCAACTTGAAAACTACAATCTGGGGGCACGGCATGACGACAGTGCCTCCGGGCAACGTCGAGCGGACACGGCCGTACACCCTTTTCTCGAAGCAACTCAACGCACTTTTAAGCCCCCTATATCTTTGTAACAGATGAGAAGCCTGAAAATGGTAAGTTTCTAATTATAACACCTTGGGGTGCATGAAAAGAGCCTCCACGAGTGACGATACTTCAGTACGTCCGGCACACCCTGGGCAGTCAGCCCCGCTAGCAACCTTGCTGACTGGCTAATCTTTTCACCACAGCATGAGCTATTTTCGTCCGCCTCGTGCTGACACGAGAGAAGACTAGAACACCTTACAAAATATTCAGTTTCGTTATTTCGTCACACACTCTCTCTGACCGATCATCAAAATTCTAAGGTTCTTGTAGCAGACCTTTAAACTTGATATTTGGCATACAGTTGCTGATTAGGAAGGAGAGGAAAGAAAAATTATAAAATCTTGAATTATGTATTTTCTCGGTTGCATAATTTAGGCAATTACTTATAATTCATTATTGGGGTAATGGTAATGACATGGTAATCTTGAGACTATGTTTCATTCGAACTTGACCGATTTTTCAGAATTATACCTACGGGGTCGATTATGATAGTACGACAACAAACGATACCACGTATGATGGGTTTTAAGACCGGACACAAATAATCAATCATGTACATTCAATAGTTTAGTCACAGGAATTTTCGTACGATTTAATAATTTTACGAATATCAAGATCTCTTCTCTACGCAAAGTTATGTAAATCTATGACCCGTTTATACCAAAATTATCTTTATTTACACATGTAGGATCAATGATAATATATACAAAAAAGAGGTTCTTTATAATATCATTGTGTAGGATAGATATAGTTAACATAAGCTTTCACTTCAACGTCCCTTCATCTACATGAATGAGTGAAATTGAAAAATCATGCAAAAAAAAATGTGCTTGGAAGTAACTGATTTTTTGTGTACGGTAGGTACTAGAACACGTCATAGAACAAGTTATCATTTATTGTCGTAATATCATATCTATCTACTAGTCGCGCGCAGAAGGTTTGCCGATGACTGCCCCTCCCACTTCACCGACCGCTACCCGCGCTCGTCTGGCTTACCTACTACCTAATCGTACCGACCATTGACGCATGACGTCATAAGGCTATCGGCAAACCTTCTCCGCGCGACATCTATATTGCTTTCACGATAAGTTGATTAATTTGGCAGATGTCAGTTCATGACATGAAAATAAATTGTAATGGCGCTTGTGTATGACAATTTAATTCAACAAGTATTAAATCAATTTAAAATATTAATAAAGCGTTACCCAAAAGGTTGTTTTAAAATCAGAAACATAGAAACAATATAGTTATATGTGTTTAACGCCATAATTATATATTACATAAATGATTTTGAAAAAACCCCGACGCGTTTTCAAACTTGCGTCAGATGGTACCAGTTGCCAGAGACGTGCGTATCGATAAAATAATTTCGATAAATTTATATTAACAGAATGAATATTTTGACTATCGTAATAATTATAGACGATAGGCTCAGTTGATTGAATAATAAATAAGGCTCATTATAGCCCAGTTGCCTTGCAAAAGGTCGGTCAGTCCTAAATTTTGGATACGTGTTCTGGATATGTGTTCTTATAAAAATTACAAATTTTGTACCTTGAGTGACCTCGGCGCGCTCTGCCATCTTGGGTTAAAGAATCCAAAAATTAGTTTTTATTAAATAACTCCTTATGGGTTTTATGCCAAAAATTATTCACATCAATTTTGTAGAAAATTAAATTCTTATTTTTCATTCCCGACTCAAAATCAGAGGTATTTTATAGGTTTGAAGCCCATGTCTGTCTTTCTGTTTGGCTGTCTTTTTCTCTCTCTGTCTGTGTGTCTGTTTGTGGGCTTATCATAAAAACAGCTAACATAACACATCCAAAATTCAGGACCGACGAACCTACCGAACCCAACGAAAGATAAACCTCTTTTTCGCGACCCGGCTACTGGACTTATTATTGGTGATAAATAAACATTTATGTTCACTCATCCCATACCTGCTGGATTCATTATCACATCAGCAAGTAGTCGTCTATTGTTGAAGATATGCATGCTAATTGACTTAATCCTAATTACTTAAATCACAAGTATTTGAAATGTACCTACATAAAATGACATTACAATAATTTGTCAAATTCTCGCTGAAATTTTACAAATTTCATCGATAGTTGAATCGACTACAGTCACATGTCTAGCAACTCCTAGTGACATGTGTCATTTTAATCTTCTTATCGTGAAAACAATATAAATAATGTCTGTCATTAACGCCCGTCTGTTTAAATTGTTTGTACTAAAACACAACTAGATGGCGCTACTTAGTTTTTTTTAAGCCGTTTTAGTTTTGTTCCTCGGCAAACGAGAAAGAGAGTAGATAGAGAAGAGATAGTTTCTGCAAGTAATAGAACCACTTAAAAAAAAAAGAAGTAAAACCTTAAATAGAAATAAGATCCCATCAAAAACATTCATATTTATAAGATGGGATATTTGAACATTTGTCTTGCACTCTTCTTCTTTCGTCCGGTTTCTTTCGAACCTCCACCGTACCTATTCACGTATTTGTATGGAGTTCATACAAACACGTAGTTGCCCCCCGATTCTGAACCTTTTAGATACGCAGTTGTTGACCGATTCGGTTTGTTATCTCGTTCCGTCTACGATTCTCGAAACAAGAGAAAAAGAGATAGCTTACCGAATCGTGCGACCACTGACTAATAGAATGGTTCTGAATTAGGGGGCTGATTGATTGCTGTGTCGTTACCACCACACAGCAACTCTTCGGTCTCTAAGTCGGTCGAAACAGCGACCAAATATCAGAGTAATTAATGCTCTGATCTGAGGACCTTGCATGAGCCAGCAACTAAAAACAAAAACATTGATACCAGTGACATCTAGCGGGACCTTGTCTAACTATTTTGTTGAATCGTTCAATCATTGTCTTGTGGACACCATCACACCAGCTTTAGTCACGCCTCCGATATTAGCATATTGAAATGAATGCTAATAAACCATTATTTAAAGTACTCATATACGTACCTTTTATTTTTGTGCTCATAAATTAAATTTTGAGCATGAAATAAAGCTGTAACAAACTTTACATTTTAGTACCTACTTACCACAGACGCTACTAAAGAAGATTCGCATTGTATTGTGACTTTCGCGTACCTAACTATGTAGTTACCTTTTTAATAGAAAAAAAAAACAAATAAAAGTACCACTTTAAACTGCATACCTACTGCACAACTGACCTACCTACCTTGGTAAGTACTTACTTACGTTACATTCTACTAAGAATTATTGTTGTTTTGATAACATTCTGATTTTATAATAGGTAACAAAAGAGGTTATGTTATTTGTGTCTATGTAAAAACATAGTGTGATGGTACGTATCCTTAAACTTTTCAACCAGTTTTCTGTGTTTAGTCTTAGTCGTTGTAAATATCTCTGTAGAAAATATAAAAATAGAGTACCTAAATAATAACTGTAAATTAAAAAATAAATCAGTCAGCTGTCAAAGAACAGCTGATTTGTTTGCCTGGTTTGCCAGTTATAGAAAACAGTAGAATTTTGAATGTAAATCTGTTTTTTAAGTAGATACATCTAAGGCCTGAAAATCAAAAATATTTTATGAGCGTTAGGTACTAATTCCCTCAATGACTTGAATTGGAAGCCAACCAAGTGACATCCAAGTTTCGGATAATACCTAGGTACTTAATATATTTTGTTAAGGGTCCATCGAATGGTGGGTTCCTATTTTCAATATTGATATAATATATACAGGACCCATTAGGTTAGGATTAGCTCAATTTAAATTAAACTATGATGATAAGCTCTGTTTAAACATGCATAAATACCTAATAGTAGTTCCAGTGTTGCCAGAGCAAATAATCTTATCGCATACGATTAGAGCCACATGTCCACTTGTTTTCGATGGTTGGTATACTTATTCATTTATCTTGTTGACTTTTGACTTTATGTGGCCTTCTCCCCGTAGAACGACATAACTAGTATGAAAACAAAACTGAAACCGTACAGATTAGCTTTGTTGCGGGATTTTCAAAGTATGTTAGTTCCGTTTTCGTTTATAAATCGGTGTAGCGTTAAGAAAGAGGAATTATAATTAAGTATTTAAAGTAGGTACGTAATTACAACAGAAAATAGGTACATATTTTTGAAAGGTGAGTTTAAAGTTAAGACTATAATTTTAAATTTGATTAATACATAAACGTAATCAAGATATTTTAACTTGCTTGTTAATGGCTTACACCATAGTTTTTTTTCTTATTTTATTAAGGCGTTCACTCTTTTACTGTCCTTTAAGTTTAATATTCGTCTGTATGTATAATTTGTTTATCAGCAGTTTTATCTTCTATACAAGGTGTAATATAAATAACGCACAACCTATTATGGTGTTACTGTACTCATCATTATGAACAACTTTTACTAGGGGACCAAACCTGAAATCGCGAAAAAAAAACAGCTGTTCCCTACATTTTGACGAGTTATGCAAACATAAATGTAGGGAACAGCTGTTTTTTTTTTCGCGATTTCCTCTTTGGTCCAATAGTAAAAGTTGTTCATAATGATGAGTACAGTGACCCCTTAAGAGGTTGTGCGTTATTTATGTTACACCTTGTATAAATAAAAATAAAAATTTGATGCTGTTCTTTGGCAAGCGCATGACTTGAGAACGGCTGAATGGAATTAGGATTTAATTGGCAAACTCGGAAAAATCTGAATGTTCTTTTTTTCAACGGGATTTTTATATGACAGGACAACGTCTGTTGGGTCCTGTTGGGTCAGCTAGTAAAGTCCAAATTTAATATAATTTTAATATTTTTACTTTACCTATCTACTATACAATATCCGATAAAGCATGAGACAAAATGTAAACAAACAACTACCCACTTCTTAAATAATTCCTTTGTTACAGTCCCTTCCTACAGTTCCTTTGTTACTGTCAAATCTGACCAACGTAGCAGGTCACATTTGACGTGAGCACACCTTCATTATTAAAGAAAGTAGCCTTCTTATTTCTCTAAACTTATAAGCTTAAATTAAACTAAACGCCACTTATTGGAGTAATTATTACTAGGGTTGACATTACTCTTAGAATTTTGACAGGTGTCAAATCCGATCTATTAGATTGCGAAAACTATATGTGTCAATTATACGAAACACAATAGCGATAATTTTAGAGGAGGAGCTCGTGGCTAAATAATTACAGCCGCATAGACCGATCTTCCGGGTTAAGCCACGCTTGCCGAGGTTGGTCTGTGGATGGGTGACCATTTACCATAGCGAGTTTCCTCCGTGCCTCGGAAAGCACGTAAAGCCGTTGGTCCCGGCTGTCATTTGTAGATCTTTGACAGTCGTTACTGTTGGTCAACTCAGAAGCCAGAAAGTCTGACAACCAGTCTTACCAAGAGTATCGTATTACCCAGTTACTGGGTTGTGGAGGTCTGATAGGCAGTCGCTCCATGTAAAATACTGATATTCAGCTGCATCCGGTTCGACTGGAAGCCGACCCCAACATAGTTGGGAAAAGGCTAGGCAGATGAGATGAATAGCGATAATTTTAGAGTGGATAGTATGTTGTTTACATTTTGTCTCACGCTTTAGTGAATGTGCTATAAACATCAAACTATAATCTGGGTATCTTTACCAACAAAATGCCGTTATAAAATAAAAGACATCTCTAAAAATATGTCAGTGACTCATTCATAGCATTGATGTAGTAATGTGAATTCAAAGTGATTCACATTTACCTATTACATTTAGTTATGAAATAACTGCAATTTATACTGTTACAATTTGCTATGAGTTCCATCTGTCAAGTTTTTCAACGCTTTTATGAGGTTGAGAAACGTTGGCGCAGGCGAATCTTCGACAGGGCACGCCGCAATAGCGGCGGTAAGGCCCGTGATGGAATAGTGGCTCGAGAGGCGTCATGGCGCCCTCAGCTTCCGGCTGACGCAGGTACTCTCGGGACATGGGTGTTTCGGGAAGTACCTGTGTCGCATAGGCCGGGAGCAAACGCCCGGTTGTCACCACTGCGTCGACTGCCCCGAGGACATGGCCCTGCACACTTTGCCAGCGTGTCCTGCGTGGGCGACGCAGCGCCGCGAGCTAATCGCGGCGGTCGGTGGTGGTGACCTCTCGCTTCCGGCCGTGGTTCTGTCCATGGTCGGGAGCGAGACTGCGTGGGAAGCCGTCGCCTCCTTCTGCGAGGAGGTGATGGCGACCAAGGAGGGAGCGGAGAGAGAGAGAAAGGCAGCTGCCACTCTCCCTTCCCGCGCCAGACGCACCGGGCGGCGGAGGCCGCGCGACGATCTCCAGCCACCCTAGTGTGTGGCCTGCGGGCCCGATCAGTAACAGGCCCGAGTAGGCGGCGCGACGTGTTCCACGCGCGCCTCTCAGCAGGACGTGGGGCTAGGCCCCACAAAGGAGAGGTCCGCCAGGGGCTGGCGGACCGAGGCCTACCGGGGTCGCGGTGCATGCAGCTGCGAATCCCGCGACCCCGGCCCACGGTCAAGTGATGGAACATCGTGGTGGTTTTAGCCGGTAAGAGTCCGGCACACCCCCCCGTCTTCCCCAGACGGGGGATAGTACATGAGAATTACCCCACGCAAAAAAAACGAATCTTCGATGATTGACCGATGTTGAGTCTTGGTTAATAAAATGGTTAGCAGTGGCGAAGGCTCCATACAACTCGATTCCTATTGGCTTCCCTTTCGAAATATGGCAAATACTAGTATCTATTATTTTCAATTATCATTTAAACAAATAATTGACCCGGCTTCCCTTTTAAGAAAATTCACCCTTCGCCACTGGTGGTTAGTACCTAGTATGGTACTTATGGCATGATAATGGTAGGTCAAAGAAATCCGCATAGTGGCCTTATTGGACCAAAAGTATTCCGGCAGCAGTCTTTCAAGTTATTTTCCATAGCAGATTGCGATCGCCATTGTAGATCCGGGCTTACAGGAATTGTAAAATAAAGTGTGGCAGAATTAACCCAATAAGAAAAAAAACATACCTTTACCTACATACGTATTCAGCTCATTACTGTCCCACTGCTGGGCACGGACCTCTTCTCAAAATGAGAAGGGTTTAGGCCATAGTCTAGTCCACACTGGCCTAGTACGGGTTGGCGGACTACGTACACCATCGAGAACTTTAATGCTAACGTTTTTAAGTGTAACCGTTAAGTTGCTATTACTACTATTTCTAAATTAGGAATACTCTGGTCTGTATTGTCGTCTAATATAGCTCGTACTGCCAAGAACTTTTTTCAAGTATCAGAAAAAGCTCAATAATCTATAATAGGTTGAAGAACCAAAAAAAAATGTAGGAAACGAACTTTTTTTCGCACAAAACTTATGTGGCCAGAAGTCATACAAAATTAACACGTAGAGGTATGTACACATTGCGCAGAATAATGGCCATTATCAAAAATAACCATTCAACTTGTACGAGCTATGAGTATGTTCGGTTGCACCGTACAGTTGATTCACTATTGGATATAATCTAATAATTACCTATCCCTATGAATTCTATACACCAATCAAATTACCTTAGATAGTCTTATCATATCTATAACTATCTCATAATTATTATTATTGTTGTGACATACGCGCAATAGCACGTGTTAATTTGTTTTGAAATTATTTTTTATTATATTCTTCTGAAATGTTTTCAGCTAAGCGGCTTGGGTACTTAGACTTAGATATGGAACAAAACCACGAAACTCCTGGTAAGAAAGCCATTCTGTTTTTACTTTTGTTTGTCTATTAACTATTATTTGTATTGTAACGAATCATTGTATATTATAAAAAGTTCTCATTCATTTGTGTGTTTATAGGTGTTCGGGTATATACGTTCGTAGGTAAACAAATCTTTGTTGTTTGGGTACTTACACGCCTCGCTTACATGCACAAAGTACTAAATAGATCATAAGATCCTAAAATTAAATTCGCTTAGTGTTAGAATTGTGCAACGAGAAAGAAATTCCTCTCATTCGATGATCATAAATGCAGTTTGTGCAGCTCTAATGTTTACAGATATCGGTCTTAGGTCTCCATTTGCTTGCTACTCTTTGTTTACACGACATTGACTTCACTGGTTTGATTTCTTGCTGACACAGATTTTTCTGGATTGGTTCGTTTGCCTGGTTTGTTATTTGCACGATGCTAAGATATACGTACAAATGTTCTTAAGATACCTGTTATAATTGTGTACCTGCTAATTAAATTAACTATTTCCACAGATGATGACGGTAAAAACCGAAAGCTTCATTACAGGTAGGTACAAAAAAAATGTTTGTAGATTTGACAAATAAAAGAAGTCTGAGGTCTAATTATTTCTCAAATTTGTAGATGGTGGGAAAAATTATGTTTGCGATGTCACCAAGAAGACCCCACACCATCTTGGCAACCATCATGGTGGTCAAAAGTTTTTCCGTTCCCGGTGTTTTCCACCTACAGGCAGTCAGCGCAGCAACTCTGCATTATAATGTTTTGTAAGGTTTTGATTTATTTCCAATGAACTACTTTTTGTCTGGGCCAGGTATTTAACGAGGATTTATCAATACACAAAAAGATCAAAAGATTAGATATCTGCTATTCTGTTTATCTGCAAGATCTCGTTTATCTCTCTGTACATGCATGGACAACTGTTGTTTTTAGTATCACGCTATAATTATGTATGACATCGCAAAAAACAAAGTTTTCATAATTTCTCTTTTTTGAAAAATAGGAGAATCTGCTACGTAAATAATTATGGGCAATTGAACTATCATGTGCGTTTGCGAGGCTATGCACTGTATACCTTGAATCAGATTGTATGTTTGTTTTTAAATCACGCGCACTATCTGTAAACATTTTATATAAATCATATTAAAATTAATGTATGGTAATTTCTGATGTTTACGCGAATGATATACCTAAAACATAGAACATCTGTATACTTGTCTCACAACGTAGGAAACTTCATTTCAATTAAAGATGTAGAAAAAAATAGGATATTTAGTGAAAGTGCAGTAAACCTGACGACAAAATCCATTATTGTTTCAGTCCTTCTCACATGGGGTATCCTATATTCAGAAATTGGCGAGTCAGTAGGTTTACAAGGGGAGCTCCTTAGTATGGCACTGCTAGTCATTGCCGCGTACTTAATTGGCTGGATCTGGCTGAAGATTACCACACTGCCAGCGCTAATAGGCATGTTACTAACTGGAATAGCATTCCAAAATCTACAGTTGGTGCATATGACAGACTCTTATAGAAAACTGAATCAAGATTTGAGGTAAGTTACAACGTTTTTTTTAGTACTCTTCAACATGTCCAGCCTCGCTGAGATTCTTAACGCTATATCTATTCAAATACCAATTAAGAACGTCGTAAAATTTTGCAGAAAGATAGCATTAGTGATTATCCTTACCCGAGCTGGACTTGGCCTGGACGCAGGCGTTTTAAGGAAACACTATGCGGCAGTCCTGCAACTGGGCCTTTTACCGTGGATGGTTGAGTGCGGAGCAATAGCCGTCAGCACACATTACCTCTTGTATTTACCTTGGATATGGGGTTAGTATCTTATTTTCAAACATTTTTCTTATCTTAAGATTAATTAAGGTCCTTCTGGTTTACAATATTTTTAAATATTCTTTCTTCTATAATGTCTTTAGCAGATAGGTACGTAGATGCTGATATCTGAACGCCAAGCTATTTTTGTATGGTGGTAATTCGGCAAAAAACATATTTGCACACAATATTTACCCATATAGCTGTCTCAGATGCTGATCAAATTGTTTCAGGATTCCTTCTAGGTTCAATGATAGCTTCAGTGTCACCAGCAGTAGTAGTTCCATGTCTATTTAGATTACGAGACGTTGGCTATGGAGTTTCCAAGGGTATACCAACAATAGTGGTTGCTGCAGCTGCGGTGGATGACTCCATAAGTGTCGCTATCTTCGCTATTATTCTAAACGCTATGTTTTCAACGGGATCTGCCACTTTTAATATAATTAAGGTAACTCAATTCATGTTATTTTAGAAAAAACTGGGTTATCTCATAAAATATCACACCAGATCGAAATACACAATATTTTAATATGACTTATTCATATACTAGTGATAACTACAACTTTTTCCAGGAGCACTGAAATGTTGACGTTCACTGGACAGTAGGTACTGGCCTTGCATATCTTGCGGACTTTACTGTATACCATATAAACTCACAATATACCTTTGCTTTTAGGGTCCTCTATCCATTGTAGCTGGGATAGTACTTGGATCACTTTGGGGAGCTATGACTGCTATTATTCCAGAGAAAGGAGACACTTATGTAGTGCCATTGAGATTCCTAGCACTATTCCTAGGAGGTCTTTTTTCATTGTTTATATCCAGCATGATTCAATGGAGTGGTGCAGGTAAAATTAACTTAAAATCAGGCTTTTGAGGCTCGGAAATATGGAACGTAACTTAAAAGTTATTTGCCATTTCAGGTCCCCTCGCTATAGTATCGTCAGGATTTGTTGCAGCATTCTTTTGGGAAAAGCAAGGCTGGCCCGTTAACAAAAATCCAGTCAGCAATATATTTAGAATTCTATGGATATTCTTCGAACCCATATTATTTTCCTTTACAGGAGCTCAAGTTACGGTAAGTGAAGCCGCTTTACAAATCGTTTAAAAATAGTTTCTTTACTAAACCATTACTTTATTTCGTTAACAGATTAGTGCCTTAGACCCTGAAGTGATAAAAATGGCTGCTATATGTCTCGTATCTTGCTTGGTACTACGTGCTATAGCTACGTTTTTTGTAAGTTTTGGCTGCGGACTCAATAGTAAAGAGAAACTATTCATTGGCCTCACTTGGACTGCAAAAGCCACAGTACAGGTAGCTATACCTTTGATTTCTATTGATATTATGTTTCTGAAATAGCCAGAATATGCTATGCCATTGCGCATCGTGCTGAATACCTAAGACCTCTTATAAATATGGAACTTGCCTCAAAAAACATATTTAATCGATGTGTATATAATTTCCAGGCAGCGTTAGGACCAGCTGCATTAGACTTGGTAAACAGTGGACAAACATCGGGTGCTGCCAAAGAAGATGAAAAGTATTACGCCGAAGCAATTTTAGCTGTCAGTGTATTGAGCGTGGTGCTGTCGGCCCCTCTAGGAGCTTTACTTATTGCTGTAACGGGTCCTAAATTGCTAACCAAGGGTAACTGTGAGTAATACCGTAATAATACCTACCTACAATTTTATTTATATTACTTTTGATAGTAGGTAACCGTAAATATGTGTACCGTTGTGTTACAGCTAACGAAATACAAATTCAAGACGCTGAAAATCAAAATTCAACTCAAATGTGACGCAAGTGCTTACACCTAGGTACTTAATTATTTACTAAGTTAGATGAACTAAAGTCAGTTTATATGAAACCATGTGGCTGAGTTATAATTTATATTTTTAGAGAAAGTTTTTAGAAATCCCAGTACTTAGATTTGGAATAGAATAAAATGTGATCTTTTTAAGTAGACTACAAGACGTGTCAACTCATGAATACCTCAATTGTATATTTTACAACGCTAATAGCGTACTTAAATAATCGAATATTTTCTGATGTTACATTATTGTTATTATTTAATAACCATTGTGCCTGTTTTTATTTTACATAATAACCTAATAATATAAGAACAACTATGACTACCAACAGACTATTATTTAATTTATAAACCTATTTTTTGGTAGGTTTAATAAGGGCCTCTAAACACCAAAGCCGGGCGGGTTGTTGCCAGCGGGTTATTGCGACCAACTAAGCGAGTGAACATAACGCAAAACAATTAGTGAGGTCCGCCAGGCTTGTTTCGCGTCATGTTCGCTCGCTTAGTTGGTCGCAATAACCCGCCGGGTTAAGCCGCCGGCCCAGCTTTGGTGTGTAGAGGCCATAACTGCACGTTACCTTTTTAATTGCAATTTACATGAGCGATTGACCAAGGTGTGGTTGACCTTAGGGACAAACTTTAATTTGTGCTCGCAGTTCTGACCGCGTGTTGAGATTTTAACTCTGGGATCAAAAATCCCCTATGTTCATAATCAGGTACCAAGTTACCTCTCTGCAAAAAATCATCCAAAATAGTTTCGATATTTTAGCTGTGAAAACGTAGCAAAATAATAGCGTCTATTTGTTTACACGTTTACACAGACACTATTTTCACATGATAGTGTGAATTTCATTATACCGCACTTGGCAACACTGCTATGACGCAGGTGTCAAACTGCTCTCAAGTCAATGTCGTTTCTCAAGGGGTCCGGTCAATAAACTTTTGAAACTTCTAAAAACTTTTTGAAACTTATAAAAATTATACGTATTTAACTAACATTTAAAATTAAGTATTGTTAAACTTTAAGAGAAATGTCTGTTGTCGTAATTGCTGTAGCCACTGAAAGTGGTGTACCTATATTTTCAAGAAAACGAGGCAATAATGAAAGTGTAAGTTAATATTATTTTTGTAATTATTGATAGATTATGTATAGGTATTTGATACTCAAAATATTGAATGCGCTAAACTTAAAAATAACTTGTGGACAATAAAACTGTATGAAATTATCCGTTTATCAGTTTATTTTTGTTATAAATTTAATTAAATAAATTCTCATAAAACTTTAAGGAGCTAAACAGACACCTACCATGACACTGCATCTAATACTTTATTCTTATACTTTTAGGTTCAATTTTCCACCATAGCTTCCCTCCATGGTATCAATATGTTCAGTAAATGCCACAATTTATCCATGGTAGACACACAAGTTGATAATGGAGCTATACTGTGGAAAGAGTATTGTAAGAGGTAATAAATATTATATTTAATCACAGGTTTTATGGTCAGTGGTTTGGGTAGCTTGTATGGTCCCAACTGGTATGCATACAACAATCAACTTTCTGATAGGTCCACCTCTCCTGCAAATGGCTCTTTTTTTTCAAACTCAAAACTCATTTATTCAAAATAGACTAGAATTACTTAGTTCTTTTTGAACGTCATTTTAACAATATTATAGACATCCCACTTAAAGCCCTCCCTTCACCGCTTCCTAGTGTTTTTGCTGTGAAGAAGAAACGGCGCAACAAACTCCCCAGCAACACAAATATGTCTGTCAAGTGAATAAATTAATTGACTCTATACAATGAAAATCATCATATTTTTTACAATAATAAAATTATGCAATTACAGGTAAAAACAAATTAAAAAAAATAAAGTATATAAATAAAAGTATACAAGGTTAGTCGGAAAGGGGGTGCTAATCCGAAAGGGTGGTAAAGTACCCGTAATAATGAATAACTTTTGTTCTACAACTTTTACCAAAAGTCAATAGTTTGAGAGAAACAGCTGTTCAAAGATCTCAAAAAAAAAAAGATAAAATCTATCTATCCTCAGTTATAATCAGCTATGTTTACATTTTAAGTCCCAAATATGATAATGAATTAGAAGCAGCATTTTCTGAATTTGTAACTAAAGTAGGAATGAAGACTTTTTGGAAAAACTATAATAAAATTAATTTTTCGCGGAAATCAAAATTACCCAATTTTGTTATTTAACACTTGCTTTAAAACCGCCATCAGTGATACTATAAGTGGCCTGCGGATTAGTACCCCCTTTCCGACTAACCTTGTATAAGCTCTGATGACTAAGATGGGAGATACCAATTCATCTTGACAGCTGAATTACACTAGTGATAGGCAGCAGCACCATCATACTAAGAACTTTGCCTATTGCATAGCATAATCAGCCAATTTTTTTTTTTGTGTTTTCGTGTGCTGTATACTTAACATGACCATACGTCCCACTTTGAGCGAGACAGTCCCACTTTTAACCTATGTGTCCTGCTGTCTCCAAAAACACGTAAATGCCCCGCTTTGAAAAGAGGCAATCCATGGAAATTAATTCAATAATAAAACAGGCACCTATTTATTAATTGCATCGGAAAACATTTTGCTAACCAAATAACATCAACAAGTCATGCCAACATTATCACAAATATATTCATTGTATAAACTAAAGCTGATAATTATTTTAAAGCAAATTGCTCTTCCATAAAATATTGGAACAGCCCATGAGACTACACAAGAATAGATCCAATTTTTTTTTGTTACTTTTTATGGTAAGTATGTGTTTTATTCTTATAAAAAAATGTTATTGCAGGCGTCCCGCTCTGAGATAAAAAAGATATGGTCATGTTATGTATACTATCAGGTAGCTTATTATTAAATTTGAATGCTTCAATATTCGGGGCTATTTCTATACATTTCTAGTTCTAGTCAATTTCTGCCCTACTGCCGGCTATGGGCCTCTTCTCTGAAAAGGGTTTATACCTTAGTCCAGGGGTTCTCAAACTTATTTCGTCTACCGCCCACTTTGAGGACTAAACATTTTCTAGTGCCCCTATTTTGTTTAATGTTACCACATCTTAGTAATTACAATCGCAACTATTACTTTTACAGCTCTTTACCGCCCCCCTGTAAGCCTCTAGCGCCCACAAGGGGGCGTTATCGTCCACTTTGAGAAACACTGCCTTAGTCCACCAGAGTGTGTACTCTTATTTTGGAGCTTTCTCAGATTTTCTGGTTTGCTCACTGCACTGTTGATTAATGTGATAATCAAATTCAGGTCTGTATATGAATTTTAAGTCAGAGGTGCAGGTCTGATTTGAACTCTTCTGCATGGAAGGCAACCATTCAGCAACTATCACAGCAATCACAACTGAAATAAAAAATCTTTTGCTGCAATTTGCTACTGCAAATCACTGCAATTGTGAAATAATTGTGAGTGCCTATTAGCCAGGAAGATGAAATGTAATGTTAAAAAGTACTATTCTATTATGGTGACTACTTTAAGTTCCTTCATGACACTCGTGCACTCATACTAGAGACTTAAGATCATCGGAAAATTTGACACTTTCAATGTCCTCGCATTCTACCAATCTATGACAAATCGTTCACAGTCCAGGGGGCCAATTCTACTAACAGAAACTTTTATCAATTGCAACTGAACTGTTTATTCAGACAGTTTTTGTTTACAAAAACTGAAAATAGTTTGACAACAAAAACAAAACCAAACATTTGGACAGTTTTCATTTACGAATGAATGAACGATTCAGTTGCAATTGCTAAAAGTTTCTGTTAGTAGAATTGGCCCCAAGGCTGTATGTTTGTGGAATGCGTTGCCGATGCCAGTAAGACAAGCTCAGTCATTGAATTCTTTTAAAAAAAATTTGTTAAAGATCATTTCTTCACTCAACACGTTTCTAATTCCTCATGATACCAGTACCTCATCATCAATCTACCTTGATTTCCCTGTCACATAATATTATAACTTATACATATAATTTTAGATATGTAAGTATACTAAGTATTATGTCTATGTATTGTGTGTAGTGTATATTTTGCAGCAGTACACCACGGACTACCCCCCCATCTTATTCATTGTCTTTCTGTTCATCCAAAGGTTGTCTGGTAGATATCTCTATCAGCGATAAGACCACCATTGTACCCTTCAATGTATGTTAGTGTATAAAGCTGTGTTACAATTTTGGTGTACAATAAAATATATTCTATCTATTTATTTTTAAAACTGTATAAAAAATCTAAAATGAAAATGCTATTAATGAAGTCAAAGATCAAATTTTAAAAAATTGTTAACGTTTTTCTTTGAAAATCTTTCAGTGTAACATTAATTGGTATTGCAACTGGAGGACTGGAATGTGATCTAGAACTTCTCTTATCCTGTGTACATGATGCCATGATTTTCTGCATCGGAAAGAAAGAACTGGAGAATTTGAAGAACATTGACCAGATTAAAAGAGATTTGAGACAGTGTTATCCTATCTTGGATTACTTGTTGGAATCTTTGGATCCTAACACATTGTCGAGCCCCCTTCCGACATTAGTGCTAGATTTGATTCAAAGCATTCTGTGCCCGCAAGCTCAACAACTACAGGTTCAATTATTTTTTTATCTTATCTAATCTAAGTATAAATATATTTTGATTTTCTGCAAGTCGTCCTAAATGGGCCATAGGCATGTAGGACGAGTTGATGAATTACCCATTTTCGATGTTTCGATTTAAGAAAAATATTTTGATGAATGCAGGAAGCATCTTTCTTCAAATCACGGCTCATCTTCCGTGCGGAAGATGTCCGGTCCTTTGGAAGGCATACACGGGGACAACGCGCAGAGGCCCCTTTGAGAACTTTCATCTAAAATGGGGTGGGGCACCAACCGGGGACTATCCACGGCTGCACTATTGGAGTACAGTCATGGACCATCCCAAGTGGGTGCAAGACTATTGTAAAATATGGTGAAAAATATCTGGTCTATGGGAAGGGGTGTTAAGTGGATTGGTTAACTTCTATTGCCGGAAGAAAACGGCGTCTGCCTTTCAAATTTAAAATTGAATGGTGTTGCAGGAAGCATCTTTATTATTTAGGTATTTTAAATCACCCCTAGGAACAAGTTAAATTTTAATCAATTTTTGTTGATCAAGAAAGAAAAAATCTCATACAAACTTTAGTTTGTAAAGTTTGTATGATATGTTTTCTTGCTTATTGTAAAAATAATTAATTGCAGCAAGCTCTAGACAACTATGCAGAAAGTGTAACAGGCAGATGGGCATGCCTTATTATTCATGGACATTTAGTGGCCGCTAGTTCTGACTTCTGTGAACTAGACCCACGAGAGGCTCGGTTGATGCTGCTGCTAGCTGCAGCACAAGATGGCGCTCCGCTAAGAGACACCCCAGTATATTTACCACAGATGAGCCCTAATGTAAGTATATCTAGAAATCAACCAAGCATAACTTCGTCACCGTTAACTCTATGGCAATCATATTTTTTTCTTAAGTGCCCTAATATTTATGCCACTTGACTTTCATCCTTATAATGAAGGTTTGCATGATCTATTATGGCTTGAAATTGTTAATAATTTAATTCTTATATTAAGTGTGGTGCCACACAATTTCTTGATAATGGATCTTTTTCAGATTGCATTCAGAGCAGTTACATGTAAACTTTTAGCAGATGTTTACATTTTAGTTGTGTGTGGAGCAACCCCTGCCTTATCACAGATAGATGAAATAGTCCTGCAGTGCTGGGAAGGTTATGCATCAATTATAAAAGAAGCAAAATTAGGACATCCACGAAATTTTCCGATGAGCTTAAGTTTTGAACCGTGCGTCTTAGGGTATGTACTCTTTTTATTAACGCAGCCTGACGTTCTACAACAGCATACAGGTGTCTCGAGACTCAATGTTACTTCGGAAACGTTAAAAAAACTATCTAGTTGTAGTTTCTGGACACCTGTATGGAGTCTCAAAAAAAAAAGCAATGGCATAAGTATGGTTATGCACTTAATTTGGGCAAGCTTTTTGGCTACTACAGTACTACTGGCCAGTTTTTATTCATTACAATATCGCTCTGATAATTATTTCAATTCGACAGTTAATTGCCACCTTCATAATTAGGCCTACAAGAACTATTAGATAATCTCTACATTTTTTTTTCTTTTTATCCTTTCCTACTTAGCAAATGGATAAGGTAAGGAATGAGTATGTTAGAGGAAGTTTGAAAGTAGCGCCAGTGGCTGAAAAGTTGAGGAGTTATAGGTTAGCGTGATCATCATAAAGGGAGGGACGAAAGTCATGTGACCAGAAGAGTTAAACATGAATGAGGATGCATATGCCTACAAGTAGAGGTAGGCCTAAGAAAAGATGGATGGATTGTGTGAAAGATAATATGGGTAAGAAAGAAGTGAGTACTGAGATGACGGCTGATAGATGCAAATAGAAGAGGAATACTTAGAGTGGGATAAGGGCAGGGAGATTTTGATGATGAGCAAGTAAGTGAAAATATAATACATTTAATTGCAGAGTTCTTGTAATAAACATCAGCAAGCGAAGATGTGTATTCTCGCGACACTTGCATCTATCTAATCAGAAGGGTCGAGGTATGTCAGGGGCACACAGAATGGATATATTGAGGACTTTTTATGTTACCTCTGCAAGAGAATTGGCACCGGAACTGAAACTCAAAGATGAAAATCACAAAGGTAAGTATTATAAAAGGTGACTAGAGGTCGCTCGCGGCTTCGCCCGCGTGTTTGTCGTTCGCATAAGCATGTGTATTATACATATAAACCTTCCTCTTAAATCATTCTGTCTATTGATGAAAACCGCATCAAAATCCGTTGCATAGTTTAAAAGATCTAACCGTACAGACGGTGGGAAGCGACTTTGTTTTATACTATGTAGCAGTGGCGAAGGCTCCATACAACTCGATTCCTATCGGCTTCCCTTTCGAAACGAGTAGTTACTGGAATTCACGCATCACACATGAGCAAGGTAAGCATTTTTTGGTCCGGCTTCCCTTTTAAGAAAATTCACCCTACGCCACTGCTATCTAGAGATACGTAAATGCATGTAATTGGTCTGGCGCATGGTATAATATGCTTCACCAGGTATTCTCTTCCCGCGATGCCCCAAGAATACATCACGATCAGTGTTGTCGTTGATTAACATTTTCAATACAATAGGAGATTTTTAATTCATCACTACATAGTATAAAACAAAGTCGCTTCTCGCTGTCTGTCTAAACTACGCAACGCATTTTGATGCGGTTTTTTTTAATAGATAGAGTGATTCAAGAGGAAGGTTTATATGTACTTATAATACATGTATATTATAGTACCCGGATCGCTAGTAATGAATATAAAATGAGCCTAAATATTTGCAACATCTATTAGGTTAAAAAAATTAACTGTATACAATTACTAGTTCAAAATTGCTTATAGAAACAACTCGGCTCGGGTGATTTGGCCCCCACAGCCGATGACGTAGCCTTGGGCCAATCTCGGCTGTCCCAAAAAGTAGTGTCAAGGTGTTAGAGGTACCCGAATCACCCCCATGTATATTCCGCGATGAATAGTTGAGACAAACGCGTGTTCTATTCATCTAATTTGGAAAAAATAACTATGCACGTCCCTGCAGTGATCAAAAATGTCATTAAAGTCAGAGTTCACGTGACCTAGCTGTCACGGGAAGAGATTACCTGGCGTTGCATATTATTATACCATGGCCTGGCACTTGCTTTATTGTCACTAGATGGACATCTTTCCATGTCTTCTTTGTGAATATATAGATTTAAACCGTCAAAAAGCCGATCACTCGTTGCCTTAATCACCACACTTCGCAGACGGATTGATGATCCTAATTTGCTGTTGTTAGCAGACATCTTGGGCCAGCTGTCTCAAGATGTTAGGGCTGGGAGCGCTGCTGCCAATCATTTTGACGTACCTACTTCCTTAGTCGCCATTACGATACTCGTATTAGATCACGTCGATACATTTAAGTTGCACAGTATACCAGGTACAACCATAATGCCGTGGGTTGCAGTGAATGCAATAACGAATCCCGTGACCCCATCCATAGGTCCTTGGACGAACACCTTGATGGTCGGTTTTAGTCTAAAATAGTCTGACAACTAAATATCCATATAAAACAACTTTTCTCACCATCTAACACTTTTTTGACCGCCTCGTTGGGTTAGTGATCGCAAGCGCTACTGCTGAGCATGAGAGGTCCTGGATTCGATCCTCAAGTCGGGCAGTGTTATTGGGTTTTTCCGTGTGGAATTTCTCAGTAGTCGCCTGGAGTCTAAATCTGTGCCCGGTTGATGACAATAGGCTCGCCCCCTATTACTTGGGACTTAAACATAACGGCGAAATGAAGGTGTACTACGTTTGCTCAACCGTTTGGGGAATACAAGCGTAATGATATGTTATGCTTACACTAGTTTTGATTTTTCTAGGAACAAATATGGACATTGGTAACATGTGTGAAACATATTGGTGTTCTGAATACCACAAATGTCACGCACAGCGATCTGGGAACATTTTGTGTTGTACACTTTATGCATCAACAGTGCAACTACACACAATAAGGTAGATAAATGATTCGATAAATAATTAAACACCTAAAATCGATTAAGTTGGAGTAAATCTTTGGATTGTTAACGAATGTAAATTCTATGTATTTCAGATTAATAACGAACCAAATCATACAAGATTTTAACAGCAATAAAGATGTTTACTGGTGATGTTTACACAAAATGGAGATGTTGAGATATACACAAAATTATTGTGCTAATGCGGACATTTAGTTTAAACGCGACAGCTCATAAGGCCTTGGAATGAAGCTCTAAACACGAGGCTGGAAACTGCAATACAAGCTGACGCTGCGAATTTCTGGAAAGTTATTACGGAAACAATAGAGTTGAGTTGGAAAGTATAAATAAATAAAACACTTCAATATGTATACTTTTGCTTTTAATACCAGAACATTCAAACTATTACATGTACTATGCTGATGGTACTAAATGACATAAATTCTTATGTAAGTCTCTAAAAAGGCAATGTATTTATCACTGAATATACTCTTTGTCTAAGCTTAAAAATGTTTAAAATCCCGTTTGGTCACAACTTCTATCATCCAACTTAAAAATAACACGAAAAGCGACTGTTCACATTACGACGGCGCGGGCAAAGGCGGGAGCAAGAAGTCAATTTAAAATAAAACTTATTCATATACGCGTACAGAATAGAATGCGAGAGCACGTAGACGACCACGGCCGTCTGGCCGCCGTCTGGCCGCCCTCCGTCTACCCGGTGCCCGTCGTCAGCGTGCCATCATATTCTATTCTCTACTTGTATTTAAATAACATGTATTTTACATTGAACTTATTGCACCCGTCCGTGCTCGTGCCGTTGCAACGTGAACCGTCCTTAATTCAAATATGATACAGTCAAATGAGAACCACCCATGGCCATATGTATAAGTCATTGTCTCCCATTTTAATAATATTAAGTATACAATTTCGTGTTGATAAAACGAAATTTTAGAGAATGCATTCTATCCATTATTTTTACTAAATTCATGATTTTAAAATTTATTGTTACAAAATAGGTACCGATTTACTGATTGGACAATTTGAACATACACAATCAATTAAAAGACAGTAATATCACTTGTTAATAAAGGATGAAATTGAAAATATGTGACAAATTTTAAGGTTATATTGCCTCAGTTGCAACTTGGCGAATTGGGGCAATATTGTATCCAAATTAAAAATTATAATGTAGACAACACGTATCTATGAATAACTCTTATAAAAATATTTAGTAACATAGTATATATTTCATGTATATATTATGAAGTTCTTACGAGTTTCATCAAATATATGCCACAACATTTTTATTTCATCCAGTAGGTAAAAATGAACACCTTTTATCTTAATTTGAATAAAATTTACTCTAAAGGCTAAAACGGAGCATTTTTCTCGCGTTCAAAAATGTAGTTGCGTTAGGCATACATTTTATTTTAAATCATAGATTCAAATTCATTTACATATTATACGCTGCACGTTCAGACAAGCTGTAAAGCGGCCATTTGCTCATGCCGTCTGCTTCAGGACAGTTCCCAACATTTCTATAAATCCCGGGATGAATTTATTCGCGCGCACAAATTTGTTAAGTTATCAGAATCTAGGTAACATGCTTCTATATCCAGGGAAAGCTTCATAGTCAGCCTATTCCTGTCCTAGTTTTGGGCACGGTCCTCTTCTGAAAAAGGTTTAGACCGTAATAGTAGTCCATTATGCTGGCGTGATGCCGGTCGGCAGACGGAACACACCATCGAGACTGTTTTATTCGCCCTCAGTTGTGCAGGCTTTCTTAGAGGGTGCTTACAGACTGCTATCGAAAGTTTAGGAACCACCTGAAGTGTTTCATAAGATCCATTCGACAATAATGTCTTGTAGAAACAAGTTTCAACATAATAATGCCATAGCACATTCAAGTTTGCTTGTCACGAATAACTTGAATGTTAATGTAAGTAAGATAAGTTCATTAACAAATTATAAATAAGCCATGTGCATGATGCATTACTTGTAAATGTAAATAACCTTAACTCGCTGAAATATCTGTGGACCTGTGATTTGGCCGCCTCAGTGAGTTAGCGCTGAAGTACCAAAGGACTTCAAGGAAGGATTTCTGCCGCCGATAAATTGAAAAACTGATAATTCAGCCATGATCACAGTAACTTTAACAAGCATAACAATTATAAGCATTCATCTTATACAGGGTGTTTGGCAGAACGTTGAACATACTAAAATGGTGGATACGTGGGGTCATCTGCTACTTACTCAGCCCTAATTTATGAGGCCCTGGACACATGGATATTTAAAAAAAATTTTTTTTGCTTTCTTCTATTTTCACCACTTTCTTAACTTTTTAATCTTTAATGTTGGCAGAATCTTATAAAATTATTGCTTTATTCAGATGTTAGCTAGAAAAAAAGTTATGAGTCCTCAAACTTACAGAAAGATGTAAAAAATACTTAAATCTTAATTTCAACTTGCATTAAAAAAAAAAGACGGGGGGGCCAGGGCCAAATAAATTAGGGCTGAGTAAGTAGCAGATGACCCTACCTATCCACCATTTTCGTATATTCAACGTTCTGCCAAACACCCTGTATAAATTGTATGAAAATACATTATAACGGAAGATTTCAAGGGCATCCCAATACATTTTTTATGATACACTTTATGTATGATGTACTTTATTTGAAAAAATCGGCGTAAAATAATGAGCATTTCCTTATAATTTTATATTATTGCTTTATAGAAGCGCTAAATCCAAAAGGGATCGTTCGATTCATAGGAACATTTCTAAATATGTTCTGAATATTCCATACTTATACCTGAGGACTAATACCACCATTTTTGGTGAATCATAATTCGTTCATATCAATCTAATGAGTTTATTCTCGCAAATCCCTAGGGCCCTTGCCCAGACAGACGGATTGCACCCCAACCGAAACTGTAATCACCAAATGCGGTTAAGTTGCATTGAGTGCAACCGCCGACTAGATGAGAAGTTCACTTGCAGTTACTATGCGGTAATGAACGAAATATGTTTCACTAAATCTGACATTAGCCACCCTGGCGGCGTACAGCTATCATTGTTCCGTTGCGAGAGATGAATAGAGCTATACAGGATGAATAGCGCTATTCCTTTCTCACAACGGAACAATAATAGCTCTAACACTTCGTAGTACCGCACCTGATCACTACTATGTGAACCAATCAAAAAATCTCACCCGTGCTAAGATTTAAGAGCATAATAATACTAATCTAGAAGAGTTTTCTACATTGGTTCAGTGAAATCACAAAACCATTCACACCAAATGAAGATCAATAAATATAAAATTAATATAATGGCGAATATAAAAGACAATACTGTCTTACACACAAATCTGATATCGAACATTAATGACTGCCCAAAATATGTTTATAAAATTTATAAAACAACATCGGCTATTATGCGATACCAAAATATAGGCGGGAGTAAAATATGTTACTAATATATTTAAATACCCAATACGTTTAATAAGCTACTCCTCTGCACGTTTGAAGAAGTCATGACTTGAATGTTCTTCATAGTTTTAAAGGCCACTTTTTACGATCTAATCTTGGGACAACGTAAGAGGTTACTTATGAATTTCGTACTTTTATTGTTCAAATTCTAATTTTAGAGATTGTAGAAGTGTAACAAAATTATTCTTCAGCTTTGGGATCACAATGGTAACGTTACGTGGCGTTTGTCGTGTTAACATTCATCAACACGACAGATAATTATTCAAATGAATTTCAATCGCTTTTCTAAGGTGTCATATACAACGCAGACTTGACTATTAGGCTACTTAGCAGCGATGCGATCTGCGACACATAAGCGATTGAATCAAAGAAATTGATGTTCTCGTATGCGGCTAGACTATACAAGACAGCGATTTTTGTAGCCACACACGTGAATATTAATACATTTGTTTCAATCGCTTATGTGTCGCAGTTCGCATCGCTGCTAAGTGTAGCCTCAGCCTTATTGTTTTCGCACAAATACGTATAGTGTCGTGAGTAACTTCAATATTTGCCCCAAGTATAGTCAATTCCTTTATTGTTACTGTTAATTTAAAAATATCATTTGATTGTCTTACAAACGTGAAGAGAAGAAACTTATTCAAACAGACACTACTTAAAACTACTTAGCATTCTACATTGAGGTTGTTTTATTTTACATTTTAATTGCTGTATCAAATCGAAAATTTTTAGTGAAGGACCTACTTTCATTTCTAATAGTTCGATGATTTCGTCTTTAGTTAATTGCAGCATCATAGGACCGGTAATATTGCTGAAGTTAACGCAGTAAGGTTGGCAGTCATTGACTGTGAGGAACTTGGCTACATCTGCTGTGGTCCAGTTTTCAGGATCGACAGAATTGAGAACATCTAAGGGCACTGATGTATTGACTAGTCTAGGTATCACCTTGTCACTGTCTGAGTCTTCCATGGAAGCAGCGGGAGAAAGCGGCGCTATGTTCTGACTTGAATCCTGAGATATGTCAGTAGGTGTATTCTGAAAACACACACGGAAACGTAATATAAAAGGATTACACACATATCTATAACTTACTATAATCTGATATCTATATATTTTGATTTACAAAAACAAAAGTAGGAGTTTAATGTTAAAATTAATGCAAAATATACACTCTTTTGCAAAAAAAACGGGCACCTAAGGAAATTTACGTTCTAAGGTCGATTTGAGTTAATTAAATGAAATTTATTTCTTTGACGTAGTCTGTATACTTATAATCGTGTAAATTAATGCGCGTGAAGTGAATTCGGGCAATTAAAAGAAAAAAAACGATGGATTCTTTAAAACCGATGTACACGCCCAAACAATAAGAAGTGGTCGGCAATAAAGACAAGTTTTTTTTTTACTTTTTTTAATTAAATAAAGTTACAAATGTAAAAACCTAATAACGAGTGTGACCTCCTCTTGCCAAAATCACAGCTTGAATCCTTCTGGGCATGCTGTCCACGATGTTTTTAATAACGTTTTGAGGAATACGTTCCCACTCTTCTGCAATGACTCTTTTTAGCTCCCTGATGTTTTGTGGAGCAGGTTGCACTGATCTTACCCGTCTCTTTAGAACATCCCAGACATGCTCAATTGGATTGAGGTCAGGACTTCGAGCTGGCCAATCTAAACGACGGATCCCAACTTCTTGCATGTACGCTTCCACGTCGCCAGAACGGTGCGGGCGAGCATTGTCGTCCATAAAAATGGAATCTTCCCCAAGTGCAGTCAATGTGGGTTGTGCATATGGAATTAGGACTTCCATTATGTACCGGTGTGCATTTAATGTTCCATTTTCTATGAAAACTAACTCCGTACGCTCCGTCGAATTAATTGCTGCCCAAAACATAACGGAGCCTCCGCCATAAGGAGTGATTTCTTCGAAACACACTTCCGCATAGCGTTCCCGTGGTCTTCGCAGCACTCGCCGGCGTCGGTCCTCTCCACACAAAGAGATTCTAGCTTCATCAGAAAACATTACTTTATTCCAGTCTTCCAGAGTCCATGAAACACAGTTCCGAGCAAACTGAAGTCGAGCAATACGGTGCTCACGGAGTAATTTAGGGCCCCGAGCTGGGCGGTAACTCCTGATATTGGCAGCCAAAAGCCTCCTCCTGACCGTCCACAAGCTAACTTCTGCTCCTCTTACTTCTTCAAGGCTCTTCTTCAGGTCCACACTTGACGCCTTACGATTCCGCAACGCCTGACTCACCAAAAAGCGGTCATCTCTTGGTTCTGTGCATCGTTTTCTTCCCGAACCGGGTCTTCTTTTGACCAAACCGGTCTCTTGGTACCGTTGCCAAGTCCTCTGGACAGTTGAACGACTCACATTTAGCCGCTGAGACACGTAAGTTTGCGAACAACCTTCTTCAAGTAGGGCTATAATTTTACCGGCCCTTATCGCTTTATCACTCATATCAAAAAGTGGTATTTAATGTAAAAAGAAAGATTAAATTGTTTAGTTTGCAGAAAATATCCAAAAAGTTTTAAAATATCGTAATCAGTTAAAAATCGTTTCAGCAATTCGCGCCATTAGTAAAGCAATTTTAGAATAATCCACAATAATCATTATTTTTCTTTTATGAATTTCAAATATTAAATTTGGATCGTAAAGAATCATGCCAGGATGCTTCAAATAACATGCCAATACATCGTCAAATTAATAAAACCTATGTCTTGTTCTTCTTCATTGAAGTAGAGAAAAAAATCTAAAGTGCCCGTTTTTTTTGCAAAAGAGTTTAGATTGCCCCATTGGTCCACTGCCGAGTATAAAATTCTAGGTTTGATTAAATGGTAGGTTTTTGGGTTATTACGTTCGACAACTCTCAGTAACGGTCAGAAATAGGTAAGGTCGCCCTTCAATGCCAAGGACCTAATATTTTCAGTAGCTAAATTTGTGAACCCTTCCAGAAATACAGATATTGTAGAATAATAAGTACGGACGAGTTTTTTAAAATTAAATATTTGTTTATAAGAACTTTTATAAGCATGCAAACTTACCGCTATCGGGCTATCCTGTTTCTCGTCTGTATCTGCTATTAGTCGTTCTTCAGGCAGTTCCGAACTATCCTTAAACTCAGCATCGACTTCCATCTTCATCGGCGTGGAGTCTGTTTCGACCCGAGGTTCCGTGTCTGCTGACACCTCGGAAACGCTCGTGGGTGGGGAAAGACTCTTGGTATCACCCATGTCGGAATTCTGTGAACTCTCCTCTGTTGTGTTCGGAGGTTGTGACACTGCTTTTGTACCTGAAACTGCAAATAAGGTAATTTTACGTAAAAGCAGATTGTAAGTCAATTTTCCGTGTGGTTAAGCAAAGAATAGGCTACACCCCCCAGCCGTGGGTGTCATAAAAAGCGACTAAGGGATTACTTCAAAAGAATGGGCAGCAATGTCCTCCTTTCTGCTGATAACAACTATTTGCAATCACCAATCTGTCACACACATGGTGATTATGGCAATTTCCCCTTTGACTGTTCATTAAGATACACATTGGGAGTTCCATGTTCAGTAGTGGACGTTTACATCATTCGACCGGAAGACGTCCACTGCTGGACATAGGCCTCCCCCAAGCATCGCCACATGGACTGATCCTATGCTTCTCGCATCCAGCGGATTCCGGCATCCTTCACCAGGTCATCAGTCCACCTTGTGGGAGGTCTACCCACGCTGCGCCTAGGCTGCTACCGTGACCAAGGCTAGCAGAGCCGCCGGGGACTTGGGGCCGGTTTTTCTTTGTACTATCCATGTTACGGAGGTTTGCGATAATCGCCACGCTTGGCAGGCGGATTGGCGATCGTAGTATGGTTGTTAAAGTACTCTGAGAACGCTGCTGCCCATCCACTAGTGAATTCCTTAGTCACCTTTTATGATACCCACTGGAAGAGATGGAGTAATGCTATTCTTTATGTCCGGCACCACACGGACCGATATAGTGAAGTGATACTAGCTAATAAGGTGGAATTAGACATTATCGAATTTAGGAAGCTCTGGTTCGTTTTCGGTACGAAATGGGACAGCATACTATCTTCCAAGAGGAAGGTTATGCACGAAGCAGAGTACAGGACGTAATTCGTAGTGTAGGGCAACGTTCTTTTAACATGAAAAAAGAAAGTAATAGTTGTGTCTATTTCCGTACCTTGTTGCTTACGTCGTCGCCTCGGCTGCTTGGGCGGCTGCTTGCGTGGTGGCCGCGGCGGCGGCTGTAAGGGTCCCTCGAGCCGGTGGCCCACCGCGCGGCACCATCCCACAGGGTACACGTCTGTACTGTGCGCCCATAGCCATTGATCGTACTCCATACCCCAACCGTCGAAGTGGACCTGAACAATGTCAATAAAAATAAAAACTCAGGCAGGGAGACCGACAATGTTTAAAATTAACGTCTTTGCGCCAAAATTTTATATAGATGTGGGAATCGACCCTAAATGCAGCCAGTAGAATTACTTACCTAATTCGTACAATATACTGGATGAAGTCAAATTGCAGTAGTCCAGAAAAGCCAGACAAATTCTTAACCTAACAAATGCTGTGTTGGACTACAAACCTTGAGTAGATCAGCAACAACCCTAGCGACCGTAGCGACGCACACGAGTCTTGGGTCCATAAGGTCGGCGCACTCGAGGCGCATGCCGGCCACGAAGCCGTGCGACACCACGTGGCCGCGCGCCGCAAACAGCGAGCGGTCGGCAGCTCGCCCGCCGCACACCGCTAGGTACTGCTCCCAACTGAACTCCTCCATTGTAAACCTGGCACCAATAGGCTTTGTTGTCTTCAAAATCACAATAAATCGGGGAGTCAAAGAACCTACGATGTCCAACTGTAGTGCCGGCTTTAGGGGCTGGCAACTCGTGTGGTAGCCCGGGGCGCCAATGGGGCGCCACGTGCTACTACGCCGTAGTAGCATGCGGCGCTCCATTGGCGCCCAACTTGGCGTAGTAACAACGGCGACTTAACCCACGAATTAATCGGTTGAAAATGAGCAAGATCACCAGAATATATGCGAACAGTTTAAAAATTATCAGAACATATTTGAATTAAAACAAACTTGATCAAAAACAGTAATTTTGCCTGTTAGTCGCGGCAAAATTCTAACGAATAGTAAGAAATAAGGGGCGCCGCCGGGGGCGCTTGGATAGCTAAAGCCGGCGCTGTCCACCTGCCCCAAACGTCAATTTCACCTACATTTTATTCCCTAGTGACACTGCGCAAAATCTATTTGTTTTGGGAGCTACCTATATCTAGCAGGGACCAGAATAGACTGAGTAAAGAAGTTGATGTTTGAGGATCAGAGCAAATTTTTTTATCACATAGCATTATTATAAAGTTATAAAAATAAGTTGACTCACCCATTAGGAGGTACAAGTGAAATATTATTAGCCAATGCAAAACCAACTGGAAATATGCACGGCGACCTCTGATGATAGCAAAACCAGTCGGCACCAGACGCGTCTGCAGGATAACAGTCTATCCGGATCATCATGTACCCTTCATTCAATATCTGCATCACGGTTGCAGCACAAACTGCTGATAAATTGAGAGGATCTATTGCTTCAAGCTTCATCCCCTCTGAGAACAAAGGAGGTTCGTTGCTTGGGTACTTATAAAACATTTCTGGTGTTGTGTCGTTTGATATAAGCCGACCAGCGGCCACTCTTTGGCAATAACTTTGAGGTGCATCTAAAGGATGTCCAATTCTAAAAGCCCAGCCGACAGGATGGATGAGTGGCGAATCTTCGTGGCACCAAAACCCATTGTCTTCTGGCGAGCTATCATAATATTTCACATGTAAACGTTTCCCTACAATTTCACACACAGTAGCTACCTAGAAACAAAAGAAAATATTAATAGCATTTTACTATAAAGCAAATTGTATTACAACATTTACAACCTAAGTGCCTTTCTTACAAACAACAGCACTGCAATCGGGGTTGTGTACACAAGAACTAATTATGTGTTTTTAGAGTAAATCAGTGTCCCTATCAGAGTATGCGAGGCGTGTGCGTAAGTACTCAGCGAGTACCTTGGTGACGCTCTTAGGCGCGGGCCACACAGAAAGGGCGCAGGCGCAGGCGTGGCGCACTTTTGGCACGCCATCGGGGCACCGCTTCTATCTGTTTTGCGCCCGTCCCATTCAAACATTTTGTATTGTTTCTCTAGAGTGAAATTTCACAAAAACATTGCTTATGGGTGCCTGTTGTTTGGCCGAAGTATTTTATATCGAATTTCATTACGCCGATAACGTTTTTCCGAAGTAATGTTTGCCGAAGCAAAGTTTTCCCTAATTTGATTTCGCCGAATGATTATTAGCCAAAAAAATCATTCACAAATTTTGTTTTAGTCAAATACTTATTTGGCGATTGTTTCATTTGGTAACACAACGGAATTTAATGTTAATTTGACTCAGTGCACCCCGACTACACGTGGTCAGTCTCTGTCCTACCCCTAGAGCAGCGGCTCTCAAACTTTTTTGTCGAAGGAACCCTTTTGAAATAACAAATATTTTACGGAGCCCTAAAATAAGCAAGCCCTGGTTTTATGTTTATTTTTTAATTCTTCAATCGTGTCGGCACGAGCTATACAAGAATAGCTCATGCCGTGGTGAAAAGATTAGCCAGTCAGCAAAAATGGCAGCGAGACTGACTGCCCAGGGTGCGCCGGGCGTACTTCAGTACGTCCAGCGCACCCTGGGATCGTCACTCGTGGAGGCTCTTTTCATGCACGCCCACATTATTTTTTAATGAAAATCATAAAAAAGGTACTTTACATAACACGGTATTGATAAAGACGGAGCCCTCGCAGAGGTCTTGCCGAGCCTCAGGGCTCTGCGGAGCACACTTTGAGTATAGCTGCCTGAGAGTGTTATTTAAAAGCGTGGAGGTAGAAGCTCGCGAAGGAGGTCTTGAGTGGAACGAGTGGCCGAGGCAGAAGCTCGCGAAGGAGGTCCTGAGTAGAACGAGTGGACGAGGCCGAAGCGCAGCGAGTGGCGGCAGGTGGCGAGCGAAGCGAGTCGGCGACCTCCCGAGCGTAGCGCCGGTCGAGTGTGCGAACGAAGCGAAGGGGCGACAAAGCGAGTCTTCTGGCGGAGCAAACTCAGAAACACTTACATGTTTGTTTGCATGATGTTAAAATGAACCAACTAACAAGTGGAAAGTGGCCAATAATGCAGTTGATTAATGAAACACTCGCCAGCAGACTAGTCGGCGTAACAAAAAATTACAAAAGATAATTAGGGACTTTAATCGTTCGGTGTTTTAATTATTCAGCGAAATGAATAGTGGCAAAAGATTTTCGGCCAGATAAGATTCGGTTAAACACATTTCGTTATTCTAATGGAGAACCATTGCTTATACATAAATCCACAGAGCAAATACAAAGAGGAGATGTTGTAATGCGATTTTCCGACAGTAGGTACGATGCGTGACACTACACGAGTCGAGGGGAATGTTACACCCTGTCTACTTATACGTATTCCAGCTAGCAGTGAATAGGAAAAACTAAAAGCTTCGAATTTATAGATGGCGTGGCTTAGCCATATTACGCCCGATGTTTCTAGTGTCACAAATGTAATAAATTACGTATAAAATTATCAGAGTAGCTTTTACTAGATAACACCCAACACTTCATCTTTTTCTTTCAAATAACAAGGCAAATAATATTAAAAAAGTAAAAACCGACTTCAAAAAAAACTAAACAGAGTAAAATAATTATCATTTAATAAAACTACCAGTTTCAGAAGTCGGTGCATTCAATTTGTTTCAGCGTAGAACACCGACTTCTGAAACTGGTAGTTTTATTAAATGATAATTATTTTACTCCGTTTAGTTTTTTTTGAAGTCGGTTTTTACTTTTTTAAAGTTTTTTTATTTCATACTTTTTAGTGCCACAAATTACAATTACAATAGTGTACAAATTCTCGGACCAGCACTACACCTAGAACGTCGTCTACATACGTGTATTTTTTTGTTTTTGTTGACTTTTTCAAAAAGTGCTGAATCGATTTCAATAAAATTTATATGGGACCACCTCTGAAGTATGGCCTACCAAACAAAAAAAGAATCATCAAAATCCATTCATAAATGGCGGAGATATCGGGTAACAAACACACAAAAAAAAAAAGAACATTCAGACGAATTGAGAACCTCCTCCTTTTTGAAGTCGGTTAAAAATGGGATGGAAGTGCGAACATAGTATTCACGGGACGAGTGCCGACTAGGGTTTTCGCTCCGGGTACCCGGAACCGGAAATTCCCGGGAATTTGGTGATTTTAGGACCCGGGAATTATTTGGTGGAAATCCCGGGTACCCGGGAATTATTTGAAATGAAGAAATGATGATGAAAAATGAAGGGTCTGCACGCTTCCGAAGATTTTAGTGCATTTTCTGTCTCTCTCGCGTAAAACGGACATTGTAGTGTGTGGTGTAAACTTAGAATGGGGTAAATGTATCGTGATGTTAGCACACAGTACTGTGTCTCTTTCTAGTAAACAAATTCTAAACGCTTGTTTTTTTTTTGTAAATGTTTCATTTGTAGAAGAAACTATACACAATGCTTATCTTTTGTGTAATTTCGAGATTTATAATGAAAATATACAGGTTGTAAACGAATTCTTGTAATTCTTTTAAACAGCGTGATCTACTTACTGGTCACAGATTAACACTAAATGGTTTTTATTTGAAATACAAAATAGATATGTAATTTAAAAAAAAAGTCGCACAATAAATGACTGTAACTGTTCCTAGTTCAATTTTTTAAATGAGTGTAAGATTTTTTATTTTAATGAGAAAAGTCGATTGGTATGTTAAACAATTTATCAATTTATCATGTTTAAAGTACTTACACAAGTTTAATGTTGATTATATACGAGAAAAACTATATTTATACAAAAAACATGATAATTCCCGGGTACCCGGGAATTCCCGGGAATTAAGAGAAAAAATTCCCGATTCCCGGGAATTCAAATAGGCCGGGAACGCGAAAACCCTAGTGCCGACAGACTGACAAAGGCCACGCCCACCGTGATGACGTCAGGACCTAGCTGGTATCATAGTGCACAGTTGCTTAGCTCAACTCCTTCGTATTTGCTTTGTGCCTATGTCGCACAGAATAATATTTTTAATAAAAAACACATACCTTAACTTGTGAGATCCTATTTTTATCAACTACTTCCATTAAAGAACCAATAGAAAACCTAGATACAAGACTATCATTCAATTTAGTGTAGAAATTGGCTGGTAGTGTTCTCGCACCTGTTAGCTGCTTCACAAGGAATCTGAAATTGTTTTCATGAAATTAAACCTTCAAATTCTAAACTATGGAATAAAACACTGTCAATTAACTTCTCAGATAAACTTTTATGACCAAGAAAAGCATGTTATCCAATGAAAAAAATACAAAATTTTTATCAAAAGTGAAATTAGATTAATTTTCAATCTCAAAACAATTTTACTGTTATAATTAGATGAACAGTAAATTTATAATCGCAAGTTTACACACTGTTAACTGCTTCTAAGAAAGGAGTAAAGAACATTTTATCTCCCTTCACACACCAAACAAATTGGGTAAGTAGGTTTTGTGAAATATAAGTATGTACTGCACATCCTATTCCACAAAGCAGCAATTTTTCTTTACGTAGTCTAATCAACCCACAGTCAGAATTTGATAATAACCTAATTCTGTTGAGCACTGCTAAACATAATCAAAAATATTAATTAACCTTACAGGTGCATTTTAACTTACTTTTTCCAGTCTGCATATTTATCTTCAATACTACGAGGAGGTATAAGAGGTTTACCCCTAGTTGCACACCATCCTACAGGATGCACTTCTGAGCAGCAAAGATTTACCCAAAAGTCTTTTGAATCATCACTGCCAAAGCCTTCATAGCGTAATAATCCCATGTAGCCTTTCACCTATAAAAGCAATTTGAAATGTAGGGAAAAGGGAGCAGTAAAATTATTTTAGACAACCTAAGGGTCAAGTCATACTTTCGTAGAGTCAAAGCGTCCAATTTTTCGCAATTAAAGCGAAATTGTACGAATGAGCGCGTATTCGCGTGAATTCGCGCGCATTTGCACGCTTTTTCATTTAGTAATAATGGACATCAGTTGCCAGTTCACTCACAGGTCCGGTTCCGATTCCGGCTGACGAGTGACGACGCGTCGAATGCGCGCGAATTCGCACGTCTTCTTTTTATCTCAGAAGACTGTGCATTATGTTGTGTCTCCAAAACGTAAGGGTGAATTTACTATGTTAACCGATCAAGTACTGTAATTATAGACACAATAGATAAACAATGGTACTGACGATCCGGGTCATCAGTTGGGACATTACCGGTTAAGTTTCAGATTAACGCTTTGATGCACTTCGACTCTGGGCTAGTATGAATTGACCCTAATCATACTATTTTCGTTTCTAATGGATCTAATTTACACAATATAGTGGGGTCATATGGGACAATCCAAGGATTAAATATCACAAGAATTGGATACAGAATTCTCCTGTGCACTTATAACACTTTGCCAACTTTAACTTTTATCTGTTTAAGAAATGTTGTTTATATTTCTTGTTTTGTTTTATTGATTGTACTCCTTTACTATTTTTGTCTCTTTTTTAGTTTAATATTACTTTTGCTCTTTGTGTTTACCACATAATATTGTAGGCTAAGTGAGTCTAAATTTCTATAACTTGTATTTTTTTATGTATTAGTGTAACAGTCCTAGATAAGCCAACAAATAAATCTATTATAAAAATGAATCCCTATTTCCCTTGGTCACGGCATCACGCTTGAGCGACTGGACCGATTTCGCTATTTTTTTTTGTTTTGTTCTTATTTGTCTAGAGAAGGTTCTTATGACACAAAATTTGGATATTTAACAAAAACAAATTAGCATGCATGAAAATGATTTTAACTTTTTGATACTATTTTGATTTTGTTTCTGAAGGTAGGTAGTAAGTAAGAAAAAGTGCATTGCAACGTATGCCGGGTACAGCTAGTAAAAAATAAATAACAGCACTTCAACATTAAGTTTGATATTATAAATGTTATAAAACGTTTCCTTCACAACATTCATTTTATAGGGATATTAGAAGGATTATGTTTAACAGCTTCAGAGGAAGTCCTCTGAAAGCTTTTCACTTTCAGAGACATCCTCTAAAACTGTACTGATAATAAAAAAGATAATTTCTTACTTTTAATACTGTAGCCACCCAAAAATAGTCACTGAGTTTCTCAGAGTAATTCTCACAGTCAGTGTTTTTCACTTCCACTTTCATGCCTTCAAATGTGCTATCCCACATTTCATGAAGGGGAGCATGTTTGAACAAGCTCACTGGTGCAGCAAGGAAATCACAACCAAAAAGTTCATCCTTCCATTCATAACTATTGGCTACTAATGCTGCTGATTGCTTTATGGGTCCAGACTGAAAACCATTAAAAATATTAATGTACTAACTTCTTTTGTTTTTAGGAAATAAGCTTGACATTACATACTGGTCACAATTGTGAACTACTTGTACAAAGTGTAGACTAAAAGGGATCAGGAACTAATACTCTAAAATTATTGTTTCTGTTTTTGTATTGTTCTGTATGTTCAGCTAGTGGGCAGACTCAAAGTAAATATAGCAGATACCTGTAAATCATTGAACGTCGCTTGCCAGTGCTGCAGCTGAGGCAGGGGTTCCAACGGTATCATACCCGCCATGTGTTCGGCACCTTCCATCAATTTAAACCTCCAATTACAATGTCGTCTTCTCGAGTTACTCGCGTGGCATCTGAGCGAACAAAACTTATTGTTTCTTGGGTAGAATTGTCCTCGACGACCGACGCGACCACATAATTCGCATATTGCTGCAATATTATCATTAAATCAGTTATTTTTACGCTCTATTATCTTACATGCAAACTACAAGTCAGGAAAGTGTCTTACCGAAACTGTCTTTTTCTAAAGGTATTACTGTAAGGTCGTCTGTAATATTTGTATCATCAGTAAAATCAGATGAGTTAGTTAAATTTGCGACATTGCCGGCATTGTAATAAGCCATAATTCAAATAAAGGCACTTTGAAGTTGTTGAATGTCGTCGCCGTAAACACTTCAATACACATGACTAAAATTACGCTGAATAGTTTGGATACGTATTAATTTATACCCATAACGCTATTTTTACAGACATTTTAATAATATATGTAAACCGTAATTAATATTTTGTTTTATCAAAGCACAAAATAAAAATTTATTTCACATTCATTCACAACATTTCATCGGTCGCTTGAACTCGCTCGCTGAACTCACCATAGACTATAACAGACTATAAACTTTCTAAACTAAAATAAATAATAGTAGAGTAGTCTATGCTACAAACAATACTTATCAAACTCCGGCCGCACCTGCGTCTAATCGTGATCGTGAGTACCGTTTTTTTTTTCTATTGGACTGCTGTATGTGGTCCTAGGGGACCATTTCTACGTAACCGGGCAGTTATTGGCGAGACCTGAAGGGTCTCCAGCCAATGGGGTTGGATAGGGATGAAAATTGCCGAATGTTTCCGAAACTTACTAGGAAAGTTTCCAATATTCCCGGCAATATTGGTCAATATTGCCGGAAAGTTGCCAAAATTGCCAGATTACATAGGTTTTTTCAAATGCCATTTTTAATGTTTATGCGCTCATGAGGTTTTATGTAATGGTGTAATCATACGTATTACTAGTAAGCCTGTATGGTATATTGTTAATTATACTTAATTTCTAATTATCAATGCAAATATGTGAAGATAAAGTTAAACTAGGACACTGGTAACTTCATGATAGCTGAACCCATAGTTTTTTGAGAATTTCACTTATAAATTTTATAAACAAATACAGAGGACATTGATACCGAATGTTCCCCTTGTACCCTTATTTTGATTTACGATAACTTGAATGTTGAATACTACGTTGGTACGTTACCCCAGACTAGTCGCTTAGCCACTTGAAAAATCGTGTCGTTAAAAGAATTTTCTAAATCGGATCAGTAGGTTTTGAGAAAATCGCGGACATAAATACATACGGGTCAAATAAAGAACCTCCTCTTTTGAAGTCAGTTAAAAACATCAACTTGTTGTTGCTGATCAAATCGTCTTGAAAGGTTTGACCCTATTATACATACAGAGATGTATACATATAAATGTTATACTTTCTTACATACAAGTGTGGTTTCATATAGAAAGTAGAAAAAAAAGATCATTTCTCCAAAATAGTTATGGTTTCATCACCAATGAAGTATCGTGGATAGCCTGTTTCTTTTCTTTAGTTTATCAGTAAGAAAATAAATGCAAAAACAAAAATTTTCGGTTGGATAATGTAGGCAAGTATAAAAACTAGCACCCTGCAAACCGCAATTTTATCCTACTATGCAATTATATAAAGTAAAATACGTTTTCTATTTACACGTTTCTTGCCAATGTTGCCGGCAGGATTGGAAACATTCGCGGCAGTTTTGGCAACTTTCGCAATATTGCCGGCAATTTTCATGCCTAGGTTGGTACCGTGACGAAGCAATGCGTGCCGAAACTTTGTATGTTTTGCGCGAAAAGTTATCGCGCTAAGCGGTGGCTATATTCGCTGTAGACATGAGAAATGTAGGCATCAAATCACATCTAAACTCGGTTAAGTACATGTATACCATCCAAACATCGGAAGACATCGATTTGAGTAAGCACAAGCACACAACCATTTTCACTACATCTAAACAACTATGAACAAATCTCGATTTCAGATTTCGGTTCATGGGGAACCGAACAACGAAATTGTAAAAAACAGATATTGGTTTTACGTTTATCTAAAATCCTAAGTAAGTTGCTTCCTAGAGTGCGCGCAAGATAACTCTGCGCGCGACTGAGGGCGTGCTAAACGTTGCCATGATCGCAAAAGTTCAAATTACCGCTTTTCAAGCTCAACTTTTTTATCGCTAAACATAATTTTCCCGTTAAATATTCCTACAATCAGGTAGTTCTACTATCAAAATTGATAAAACGGCACACACTTTGGTGGACCATGATTAGTTCCGATTTCGGCCGCGCGCAGACTTATCTTGCGCGCACTCTAACGTTTCTCAGCAATACGTTACCATGCAAAAATTATTAAATATTAAAAAAAAAACGATATTGTAGCTATTTTACTGTTTTTGATGATGTCGTTTACGTTTTTTCGATAGCAATCTCCTTACGGCTACAATTTGTGAAATGACCGAGCTGTCAAGACTCATCTTAGGGTGAAAAGAGTACAGTAACCGAGTTAGATATTCACCTCCACTCTTTCCAGCTTAACGTAGTCACGGCCGTGAAAAAAAGATGAAAGCGAATATTGCATCCATTAATCCTTTGTGCTACGAATGTTTCGTTAGCGCCATTCTTTAATTGACCTTAGTGCTCAAAAAATGTTTCATTTTGTCGCAATGAAAATAAGGTCAAATTCTGTTTGTGAAGATGAAAGTTATTGTTCAAAATTATTTGTAGTTGTTAGCCAGTTTTTGCAAAAATATATTTCGGCGGTTGATTGAAACTAATAAGCGGCGCCAGGTACCGGTGGATATCGTTTTATTTTCTAAATGCTCAAATTATGTAATGCCCGCATTATATAATGACAAGTTCCCAACGCTTGACCTCTTTAATACCACACGGAACCGTCTCAAGAAGGAGATCATCACAATCCTGGATCAAACGCGAGATATCCAGTTACCCCAGTAGTGCCAGTTACTTATAAGTATACAGACATACACACATCATCACATACACGTTAAAGATAGGTGGGTGAGTGTGAATATAAACTTTAGATTAGCCGATTAATGTTAAGTTATTGATCGTTGGCTAATACTGTTTTATCTCATCTTTAACCAGTTGAACTCAGTCAAACTTAAGTCTAGCAGCAGATAGAGAATGTAATCTGGATAATCCGTAATTCGAAAAATCCGGGTATCCCCGGATTTTCACAAGGCTTCCAAATTCTAGGATTTTGAAATCGAATCCGGATTTTTTAAACATTTAAAGACTCACACAGTCCCGCGCCGATTTGTTAACTCGTAAATATTTTTTGTTGTTATTTTCATTAATTTTAAAGCACTTATTTCATCCCATTAGGACCACTTATATCATAATCAACAATTAGCTATGCCTGGTTTACAGAAACCGAGCTATGCATACAAGAACGTAAGCGAGTTCAGGGGGCTTACCATGACCTCTTAAAGCAGGGCAGAAGTTGCCTGGAAGTTGAACTGCCCTGCTTTTTTGTACTATGACATCGTTAAAGCAGGCCTGTAGCAGGCCTGCTACGTTGACGTTTACGAAATCCGTTCACCTGTTTTTTTTGTATAGACATTTCGTACCATAAACAAGCTTATCCGTTCAACTTAGTTGAATAGTCGTTCACCTTTTGTACTGTCATGGTACGGTTTTTAGCTTAGAATAAGTACTAAGGTTTTTAGCGATTCAGAAGCAGGCCTGCTTTTGAACGGATATTGACTGGCTGGCATTTGAACGTTTTCATAAGACGTCAAGGTAAGCCCCCTGTGCCATCCTTGTCTTTCCCTATGAGAAAAAAAGCGATAGCATCAGACTTGCACACGAAAAACTCTCGTCGTGTAAACCACGCCTTAAAGCCGTGAGAGATTTTGAGACTCATCATAATAACAAAAAAAGATGACGCAAACGCAATAGGGTAGGTACCTATAACAAACAAACATGAAACAGTACCGAATGCGGTCTTAGAGCAATCGTCACATGGACGAAAGAAAATAAATTTTATGCAGACTCCCTCCGGCCCGCCCGGGCACCGTCTCCTCCGCACATCGCGCAAATCCTATGATTTATCTAAGAACTACATTTTCACCACTAGGTTTTGGCTAATCTTAAGTTCAGGTTTCTGGTTAAAGACGAAATCATTTAACGCAAAAGAACATTGTACGTTAGTTAACGATCAACTCTCAACTTAACATTAACCGGCTAATCTTAAGTTTTAGGCCCTGCGCAGACGACAGACTATCCGTGACGCACTTTTTAGTCTGTGAAAATAGAACCTATGCAATTATATGCAGTAACGCACACGACGCGCAAAAAGTCCGGCGCACAAAAAATCCGTGTAATTCGGGCAGACCGCACCGCGCCGCGGCGCGCCGCTCCGCACAAAAAGTGTGTGAAAAAAATTGAACGTTTGCTTCAACGCGCGCTAACGCAGACGGCGCACACTTTAGTCGGCAATCTGCATTTGCTAGGGGTGGACGTAACGCACGCGATCTATTATCATGACGCCAGAGGTCGATGTAAGTTAATTCAAGAAATACAAAACAGACCAGCAATTTATGATACTTCTAAGGCAGAATATCATGATAGACATTTAAAAAGAAAAATGTGGGAAGAAGTGTGCTGTAATGTTTATTCCGCTCCTGTTTGGACATGTATGACGTCTGGAGTGTCACAGACAGCCTTTCTTCTGGACCAATGCACCTCCTCATTGTTGTTTCTGAATGAGTCCAAGCAGGTCTCAAAATAAATAGCAACTCATCAAATGTAGTAACAGACATTTTATAAAATTTGAAAAAAATTGCCGGATGTTGTTTCAGAATTGAATGTTAAGTGTGGAACTGTCCCTTCAGTAATCTTTCCGAAAGTATAGGATGTACCCAAAATTCTCTATTTCTTCTTCTTTTTCTGTACTTCATGTACAAAATAATACTTCGCGATCTCTGCACGATTTCCATAGCGTCTACGTCCCTACAGCTCTGCCGACAAAATGATCGAAGATGTGCGTCGTGTGCGTTGAGTCTGTGAAAAATCCGCGACCGACTTTTTGCGCGCCATGCAGACTTTTTGTGCGCCGCAGACTCGATCGCACAAAAAGTGTGCCGTCTGCGCAGGGCCTTAGTCACACAGTAGCCTGTAAATAATAGTTGTCATAACGTGGATAGTTAGGCCCTGCGCAGACGGCACACTTTTTGTGCGATCGAGTCTGCGGCGCACAAAAAGTCTGCATGGCGCGCAAAAAGTCGGTCGCGGATTTTTCACAGACTCAACGCACACGACGCACATCTTCGATCATTTTGTCGGCAGAGCTGTAGGGACGTAGACGCTATGGAAATCGTGCAGAGATCGCGAAGTATTATTTTGTACATGAAGTACAGAAAAAGAAGAAGAAATAGAGAATTTTGGGTACATCCTATTATACTTTCGGAAAGATTACTGAAGGGACAGTTCCATACTAAACATTCAATTCTGAAACAACATCCGGCAATTTTTTTCAAATTTTATAAAATGTCTGTTACTACATTTGATGAGTTGCTATTTATTTTGAGACCTGCTTTGACTCATTCAGAAACAACAATGAGGAGGTGCATTGGTCCAGAAGAAAGGCTGTCTGTGACACTCAGGTAAGTAAATAAAATATATAATTATATTTATATAATCATAATTATATTATTTATTATTTCTCTCAGCAACAACATTACAGCACACTTCTTCCCACATTTTTCTTTTTAAATGTCTATCATGATATTCTGCCTTAGAAGTATCATAAATTGCTGGTCTGTTTTGTATTTCTTGAATTAACTTACATCGACCTCTGGCGTCATGATAATAGATCGCGTGCGTTACGTCCACCCCTAGCAAATGCAGATTGCCGACTAAAGTGTGCGCCGTCTGCGTTAGCGCGCGTTGAAGCAAACGTTCAATTTTTTTCACACACTTTTTGTGCGGAGCGGCGCGCCGCGGCGCGGTGCGGTCTGCCCGAATTACACGGATTTTTTGTGCACCGGACTTTTTGCGCGTCGTGTGCGTTACTGCATATAATTGCATAGGTTCTATTTTCACAGACTAAAAAGTGCGTCACGGATAGTCTGTCGTCTGCGCAGGGCCTTATTCATTAAAGGGCTCCATCGTTATTTAAAAAATGTATAGTCTGTGGCATTCTATTTAGGGTGGCCATCCGTCCGGGTTTCCCCGGATTTGTCCTAGTTTAGAGGGCATCCGGGGAGCGTCCGGGCAGGACTTCATATGTAGTCCGGGTTTAAAAATTTAAAGTTTTGGGCCGCCCGCGACACACGCACTGACCATCGAACCGACTCGCTAAACAACTGATTTTTATTACACTAACTACGTTTAAAAAAAACCTGTTGACATGTCCGGGCTGTAAAATCCGGGGTTTTCACGCGTCTTGTCCTGGTTGCCAAATTTTAGAGATGGCAACCCGAATTCTATTTGACACTCACAGACTAGATAGGGATACAATCAGACGGCGCACTCCCTAACAAAAAAATGGACATTTTGCTTATCTGTGGACCTCATTCCTAGAGTGCGCGCAAGATAAGTCTGCGCGCGGCCGAAATCGGAACTAATCATGGTCCACCAAAGTGTGTGCCGTTTTATCAATTTTGATAGTAGAACTACCTGATTGTAGGAATATTTAACGGGAAAATTATGCTAAGCGATAAAAAAGTTAAGCTTAAAAAGCGGTAATTTGAACTTTTGCGATCACGGCAACGTTTAGCACGCCCTCAGTCGCGCGCAGAGTTATCTTGCGCGCACTCTAGATTCCTAGGCTCGCAAATTTTTCACTTTTTAATTGTGGGCGTATCAGTTTTCGATAAACTAACATGAACACAAGTCTTTTAAGCTAATATTCGTGTAGATTCGAATACTGGTCTTTTGAGCTCTATATTTTTGCTGGACGTAGCTCCTTATTGATTTACTAGTTCTTGTTGTATTTCAGGAAGAGGAATATTATAATAAACAAAGAAAAGACAATGCATTTATTTATTCGAGAAATTATTTCGAATTCCTTTTATCCGGTAAGGTGGGGCGTAGATTATATTTAATGAATCACCATTCATTACAATGACATCATCTGGAAGAAGAAAAAAGATTAATTAATTATGTTTTTTCCATTATGTACAGTATTTTACATAATTATGTTCCTGCACATGCTTCTTATTCACACATAATTGCATCTTGAACTTTATTTAAGTTTATGTTCAATTATTAAGACTTTTAGTTAAAAATACAAATAATGGTTGGTTGTAGTTTATTATTCACTCTTACACACATTAGTAGGTAGCACTCACCACCAATTATTTCACTAGCATCAGTTTGGTCACTCCTTCGTCCTCCAGCCGACTTTTCATTGATGATTGAAATTGAAAGACCGAGCCTTGATCACCGAGCTATTGGTAGTCCTTCCGGCATTGGAAACTCTTGATGCAGGACTGCATTGAAAATTAAGTTGTTGCAGTTGTTGGAAAGTCAAGCCCTGTGAATGTTCCAACTTGATGCACTTTATCCAAGAGTCGTGTTTATTATTTGAAAAAACATGACGGCCTTTGCACTTCTTTGACAACCCACAGCACTTATTGCACGTAATTGCGGCTTTTCAAGGTATATTAAAGTAAGAATATTTAGAAGTTAAGCTAGAGTGCGCGCAAGATAACTCTGCGCGCGACTGAGGGCGTGCTAAACGTTGCCGTGATCGCAAAAGTTCAAATTATCGCTTTTTAGCTTAACTATTTTATCGCATAACATAATTTTCCCGTTAAATATTCCTACAATCAGGTAGTTCTACTATCAAAATTGATAAAACGGCACACACTTTGGTGGACCATGATAAGTTCCGATTTCGGCCGCGCGCAGACTTATCTTGCGCGCACTCTAAATACGTAATTCTAAAACGTTATTTATTATTTTGTTAGTTTGACAGATCAGTCCATAGACTTCATAGAATAGAGGTAAACGTGACGTCATAGCATCACGTAGGCGTCAAAGGGGCGGAGTATGTCTCAGAGGGGATGAGGTAGTTGTCAGAGTCCAGAAAAGAGCCATAGAGAGAGACGACGGTCGAAAATTTTTCTTCGCAGTGAACCCCCCGTGTTGACACTGATACAAAGAGTCACTGACCACAGAGTACTTTTCATAGAAGTAATAAGTACTACGTACAACTGGAATGAGTACTTGTCGATTTCTGCGAATCACGTGAGATAGGTATAAGTGTACGCCTTGTCACTTTCTAACACAAGGGTAACCATATGGCAGACTTATGGTGTAATAAGTCCTGCCTAGTATTACTAAATATTGTATGTCCTTTAAAGCATTACAATATCTATATACCGCAAGTTAACTAAACCAATCGGAAAAAGATATAACCATAATTAGCAATGTCTTCTAACATTTACACGATTATTGTACATACTAGGGATGTTACGGAGCTTCGTCTCCGACTCCGATAAGTCGGAACTTCCGATTGATATTACATCTCCGGTTCCGACTTCGGCTCCGATACTTTTAAATCGTAGGTTTGAATAGGAGGTCGAAGCATTTTTTTTATCGCCTGCGCCTTTATTAAGTATGTAGGTTTATTATTTTTAATTGAAATTAAAGAGGCTGACTGAAATTATGTAAATACTATTTTATTTTATTAGGCCTGTCCTTAACACATCTCTCTTCTGCTAACACCTCCGAATCCGCCTCCGACTCCGATTCCGGTTCCGAATCCGACAAACCAAATTTAAAAACTCCGACTCCGACTTCGGTTCCGATAAAACCACCTCCGTAACATCCCTGGTACATACTACTACTTTTTTGTTTAGGTACATTTTGTAATTATATTCAGATGTTAGGCTGGGACTATAGGTCGCCGCGCCGCCGCTCCTATTTGGGTCAGGGGGCTTACTATGTCCTCTTAAAGCAGGGCAGAAGTTGCCTGGAAGTTGAACTGCCCTGCGTTTTTGTACTATGACATCGTTAAAGCAGGCCTGTAGCAGGCCTGCTAAGTTGACGTTTACGAAATCCGTTCACCTTTTCTTTTGTATAGTTTTCATACCATGATGTGTTATTTGATAGCAGCAGAGCGTATATTGAGCGGCTGTAATGTCAAAATAAGCGATCTTGAAAAAGTTAATATTTACGAGCTTATTCAACATTGTTTTTGTTATTAGAGGTAAACTGTTGTGAGGACCCACTTAAAATTTGGTCGATAAGACTTTCTAAACTCGAAACTTTGTATAAAAATTACAAGTGTTTATTAGATCACACTTTTTACTGTTTTTGTAAATGTGTGACGAGTACGAGATATTTGAATATTTAGAGAGTAAATATCGTATGGAGAAAAAGCGACAGCGTCGCATTAGGGAAATAAATAACCCATTCCAAATTGATGAAAGGAAATTTATAAACCAATATAGGTACCTATTGCAATATAATATGCAATTTATTTAAAGTTATTTAAAAATTCCCACAGGTGAAGCAGTTTGGTCATACTAACACGACGGCGACGTCTTGTTTGTGTTTCACTAAAAATAAAAGCATCACATTTATATACATTTTAATAAAAAAAACTGAGACTATGTGCCTAGATTTAATTCGATATTTTGATAAAGGTAAGTAAACGAACGTACGACATTGTTGAAACAGGATTCACAATAAAGTATGAAATCACAACGAAATGCTAGTTTACAATTTCATTGACAACTTCGATCGACTGACTGTGATACAGATATCTGAATAATGACAGAATATCACGCTGCGGAAACAAATTTACCTAAAAAACACTTAAAACTGCACTAACTAAAGTATTTAATAACTACATCGATGTAGTGGGGAACAAAACAACTCGAGATGTTTTTTAAATTTACGCGCTAAAAAAAGTTGACAAAACTAATCCACGTTGGTACGTTCATAACCAGTGTGACCATTTGTGGCAGATTTCTGCCATTTTGGCAGATTTCGCTCCAAAATTTTATCTGTGGCAGATCATGCTGACGATTCACAAAAGTGGCAGATTTCGGCAGATTTAAATGATTTCATGACAATTCACATTACATAATTTGAATTATCTTTTTTAAAAGTATACAGTTCATCAGGTTTTATATATAATGAGATTACAAATGATTTTTTCGAACTGGCAACTTCTGTTTCATGGCCAAATTATACGGGGATTTCCCGCTTATTTATACAAGTGCGTCAGATGAATAGGTATTGTAATCAAACTGGAATACTTCTTTATTGATTTGGTTTCCAAGAGACTTGTTAGAATCAGGTGGAAGTAGCGCCACCAGCACAATTTTGAGTGTAGACAAATTTTGGGGAGCGATTGGAAAAATCCTGGACGCGAATGGGGCTACAAAATATCCAAATCCAAATATTACAAATTTCGCGAAAGCATTATTATGTTTGCCGATGTCCAACGCTTTGTGCGAAAGAATCTTCTGTCTGGTGAATTTAAACAAAACAAAAATAAAGAATAGGTTCATAAATCAACATGTGTCAGCTTTAATTACAACAAAAGACACGGCGACTGTGTCTCCTACTTAACCAACTAAAAACATGATCAAAAAGATGTCGTCAAAATCTATGTACACCGAAAATTTGAAGGCAAATGCGGATACGTAGAGTAAGTAGGTAGTGTTTAAGTATAATAATGCATAAGAAAACTTAAATATTTTTATTGATTAAAGAAATTTCATTGAATTCATTGTGTATTTTTTTCAGTTTCCTTAAAGGCATATTTTTGGCATTTTTGGCGCAAAGTGTGGCAGATTTTGGCAGATTTTTTGGCCAGTCTGTGGCAGATTCGCCATTTATAAGATGGTCACACTGTTCATAACCACGTTGTTTCTTTTATTTAGAGTCACAAAGGTCTTTTGAACGTGAAACTTTTGCTTTTTAGAGCTATTAAATAATGTATCAATGCCTTGATTTAAATTTGAAAATGAGTATCATTGCGGTCTTAGAGTTACAATAATAAAAATCTTTGAAAAATAATCCCGTAGTAGACATTTAGATTTTGTATGTACTGCTACTAGAAGTATCATGGTCACCCTAACGGTAAGAAAATTCAAGTAATGAAAAACCCTTTCTGTGAAAAGATATTCCACAGTCCGGGTAATATTCGCTTTTGCAAGCATTTACAACGCAAATTCCAAATTAATTGTGTAATAAATCCAATTATTATTTTTTTTAAATTCAAATTATCGGTTTACGTCAATGCAAATGGGGTTATCAGCATTTGTATTTTTTTACTACCATTGAGAAGAAGCTAAATAGAAAAGCCCAAACCGAGTTCTCTTATCTTCATTACGAGTCAGATAGAGAGAATACCTAGATTTTTTTTGTTAAATTAGTAATAAAATATTTATTATAGGTACCAATCAAATCGTTTAATTTATAATATTTAGGGCTGATTTTTCAATCGTCAGATAACTTTTATACATCTAAGGAATGAGTTTGACATTTTGACAGCTTTTCTATGGACAATGTGTCGAAATGCCAATTTTTTTTTTGATGCAATAGAGTAACCATGTAGTTTACTGCCCGTTTTAATCCATAGGAATCTACACTTTGGAACGCGGCAGTAACTTCTTTTTTTTCCTATTATAAATACCTAATAAATCAAAAGTGTCTTTATATGGTCTAATTGAAATAAATGCGTTGACTTAATGTCAAGCTGTCAAAAAACTATAGATAAAAGCACATTATATGAAAATCGCCTCCTGGCCTTACGTTGACGAAAAAAAGTCCTCTTAAAACGAATCGTTGGCGAACAAAAGTTCCGATAGTTGTATCGCGTCTCTTGGGATAAATTAAGATGAAAAAAGTTGGTTTATGAATTTGTACATTTAGTTCAAAAATTCTACTAATTTAGGAATATGCATTTTCTATTTACGTGACAACACACAGTGTGTATTAGACAGGGACACAAGGTACAATTATTGCTATCTCAAGTGTACCGTAATGTTTGCCAAGCCATATTATGTCTTATGTCTTGCATATAAAGTCTATTTTAGATAATATAAATTGCCAAGATCTCGGTCCAGTTCTATATAAAGTCCTTGGTACTTTTATATATACGGAAATCACTGACAGTGACAGTTGGTGCAGTTTGCAATTGCAGTTTGTTTTGAGGTGCTTGGTGAAATTATAATATTAAAATTAAAGTCACATATACAATTGCATCAGAATAGATACAAATTTCAGTATTCGATTTTCAGATACGTTAAAATTCATAGTGAAGAAGCACTGAAGTATGTAAGTACAGTAAACTACCTGTAAATGACTGAATACAACCTTTTTTCATGCGAAAATATAAGACCGAACCGACGGTGCTATACTATTATTGTGTATTGTGCGTCACAAAATGTCGACACGAATAATGCGTTTGGTGTATGTTATATTTTGTTCTACCGTTCTCTCTCATCATGTCTCTTCATCCAGGGCTTAGATTTAGGGTTTGAGCACACAAAACACAAGAAGACTTTAAAAACAGAAGACTTCAAAAAACTTGTAGGTGCAAGCAATGTGTACACCTGAGATGGGTTTATATTAATTTGATGTTATGAAAAGTTTTCTTAAACCTATGTGAAGTCTAGTACAGTGAACAGGGTGATATATGTTGCTCAAACTATTTATAATTAAAAGTAAAAAAATAAAAAAACTTAAATTCAACATTTGAATGATTGCCTTACTTAAATTCAACATAGTGAAATGACTCTCAAATTGTTTGTAACAATTTGTTGCTCAAATGGTATCAAGGATTTCCATAATAAGTAAGACTGTACTAAGCTGGAGGCGTGCATTTTAACACCCCAAAATTTCTTATGCTTCCTGATGTCTTAAATTTGATTAGATAAATATAAAAAATATGTATAAGACTCGACATAATGCAGTTATGGTTATCAGTATGTGTTGTGTGTCAGAATCAGAGGTTTCCGAAAAGCAAGAAACTCGTTGACATAGAGAAAGTACAGTATTAGCGCTGTTTCTGTCACAATGTAACGGTTTACCAGCCTAAGCACTAAAATGGTCCATTATCTCAGCTTAAAAATGGGTCTGCTTAAAAAGGATCAGGTATCAAAAACTCAAGCATATTTATTTCAATTTATTTAATGTTGCTAGTAAGAAAATTAAATAAATGATAAATTAATTAAATGGCAACACTGGTATAGGGGAAGTCTCTGACTTTCACATTGACAATTTGACATTTATCACATCCTATTTCTAGAACATAGGTACAACTACATCAACTTGCATCAATCCTACTTGTTATTGCATTATAATAACAATCTTACAAGTGTGCAACTGTTAAAATAGGTCTACATTTATATATTCTGAGTATATATGAAGATTTGTATTTAATTTACTTGCATATATATATTACAGATTTCAAAGGGAAGAGAAGAGATTAAAAAATGGTTAAACCAGGTAAGTTATTGTGCAATATTTTTTATGCATAAGTACTTTAAAACAAGAAGTAAATACTTAATTGATATCACTATATTTAAATTCTATTGTTTCTTGTGTATATCATGATGTGCAGTGATAGAAAATTATAGATAAGTAGTTTTTAAAGTGTAGGCATTCATATGTACTTGTTTGTTATAATAAAATATAATGTTGTGATATATACAATATTTTCTAAACCTGTTACCAGACAATTAGGTCAGAGGGTCGTCTTAGGGGCAGATTTACATAATTATTATAATACTTGGTTTATATGAACTAACCATATGGTTGTGTGGAGACAACTGCTGGGTTGCGCTAATACAATGTTGCACCTGATTATGCAAAATGAATTTGTCAGTGTCTAGAAAAGTTTTCACGGGGAACAAATTACATTGGATTTGATCAAACAATCTACGGTATAAAACATTTATGACCATTACATAAAATTACATTATAGTAATCTTAAATGGTACGGAAGCTAGATGTATTGTTTTGGAAACTACTCGGTCAGAGGGTTGTCTCTTTGTTTTAAGGTGAAATATTACCATGATTAATTAAGTCAGTACTAGAACATACTTAGCTGTTAACAATATTGGTCTTGACTAAAGTAGAGTTAGATGAAAATTGTAGAGCAATTGAAAAGTGCATTGTATATAAGGTTAGTCGGAAAGGGGGTACTAATCCGAAAGGGTGTTAAAGTTCCAATAATAATGGATAACTTTTGTTCTACAACTTTCCCCGAAAGTTAATAATTCAGGAGAAATAGTAGCTCAAAGATCTCAAAAAAAAAAAAACTCATATTAATCTATCCTCAGCTATGATCAGCTGTTTTTACATTTTAGCTCATATTTGGAGTCATAGATTAGAATACTCTATTAAATGAATTCGTAACTTAAGCAGGGATGAACAATTTTTGAAAAAATTGAAGTAAAAATCGTTTTTCATGGAAATAAAAATGATCAAATTTTGAAATTTTAACCTTTACTTTAAAACAGTCACCAGTGATACTATAAGTGGCCTGCAGATTAGTACCCCCTTTCCGACTAACCTTGTATATCCAGGTGAGAATAGGTTGAATAAAATGCTTATTTTAGAAAAATATATGCAGCAAATAATTGTTTTTCAAGTTCCTACAAAGTTTTACAATTGTACACGTAGGTATGATGATTAATTTAATACAATTTGTAATCATGATATGATTCATCCTTTGCTATACTCTATTCAACAAAAGATTAGTCCTCACATAGCGGTCATTTCATAAATTGTAGCCATTAGAAGACTATTATCGAAAAACCATAAAAAATACCAGCAAATACAGTACCTACTAAAAAAAAAGTATATCTGTATCTGTGGGTATAGAGAATCTATGCAGGACATATGTGGGAAACTGAATTTAAAAGTACCAATATTTATTATTGAAATGCTGCTTTTCTACCTCCATAGTCTAGCGAATTGGCGATCCCTAGCTCAATTGCCTAGAAGCATTAGGCAAACTAAAGAGATACTGTTTTTTTTTTAATTCATATGCCTTGGACTCAGACTGTAGGGACTCAAAAAAGTTGGTTCAATCAATCAACTAATCAATGAACATATTGTTAGTTCACTGCTGGAAAGTTACTTAGAGTAATTTCAATAATATGTCAATTTAAAACATACCATTTGTCTTTACAGCAAAGAAGAAAGGGGGTAAGAAGGAAGCTCCAAAAGAGCAACCCTCAGAAAGTAATGTGGAGTTAGAACAGCCATCTACTTCTGAACTGCCAGAAGTTGAAGTAGAAGAAGAAATTGGTCTTACGGGAGGAGCCCGTAAAAAAAAGGAGAAGAAAGAAAAGAAGGAAAAAGCTTTACAGGCTTTACAAGCTCTCAAAGCATCTAGAAAACCATCTGTTGCTTCATCGGAAGCTACATCTGAAACTACTGTTAGAGATGACTCAGAGCCTCAAACAGAACCGCCGTCTCGAGCTCAGTCAGAGGCTCCATCTGAACCTACATCTGAACCGTTATCCGAGGCACCAGCAGAATCACAAAAATCTAAAACTGATTCCATAAGTGAGGAAGTAGCTGAAGACTCTGGTTTAGGCTTGACAAGTACCAAGAAAAGAAAACCTCGAAAGAAAAAGACTGACACTCCTCAACCTGTAGAGGTGCAGGATGCATCTAAAACTCGGGATGCACAGGAAGTACCCAGTTCAAGTACTCAACTGCCTTCACCTGCGGCTACTCCAGGATCTGGTGCTGCGCCCGTGCAAATGCCTGAGCCCGTGAAAAGTGCTCCGCCAGGACCTTGGGCCAGTGCAGGCTCGCAATCTGCGGGTAGAGGACGTGGCTGGGGTAAACCTACAGCCACGCCATCGGTTGGACAAATACCAGCTCCCACCGTGCCATCGGTTGTACCAGGCCCAACTGTCGGCGTGCAAAGGCCAATACCAAGCCCAGCCACTGCCGTGCCATTCCCTGTCACACCGCAGTCTGCGCCACGTGTTAGTCAACAGCTACCACAGGCGACTCCACGGGTTCAGGGACCACCTCCCAAGTCTCTAGAACCTGTTTTATGTCGGTACAAGATACCAACTAAAATTCCTGGTCGTACTGTTCGCGCGCGCGCGATCACTGTTATGGTAAATTATCTTGAAATGGAGTTCAAGTCTCTTCAAATAGTAAGTTACAATTGATTGTTACTTTTCTTAGTGTTATTGTATGACATCGGAACCAGACATCGTGTTGGCTAGTACCAATTTATGTATCTGACCAGCTTCTTTTAGTTATATTTATCATTCATATTTTAAATTAGGCCTCTAACAGACGATGTTCTTTTTGCGCGATTGAGAACGAAGCGTTTATTTGACATTATTTTTGGGCGCGACGGCCTCAGCGCTCTTTTGGCAGACTCAACGTCTCCCAAAACGTCTGCTTTGACGATACAGGCATGATACTATGTCATATTGCGTGTTGTTAAAAATCTGTGTTTCCTAACTTAGGACATTAAAAGGAAACGTTTAATATTTAAAATTAATAAAAATTTTCGATGATTTAAAAAAAAATATCTGCAGCAGTAACCGTTTGGAGTATGTTAAAAAATCATAAATAATTAGTTCTATAACCATCTGTAAGGATTGTACGGTTTTCCTTACAATTTCAGAGATAATCGGATTTTTCATACTAGTACCTATTATAAAATTTTTAGGTAAAAAAAAAAAAAAGTTTTTGTCTAAAGTTAATTCGGATGACATTTTTGTGTAGTAATAGCTAATAGAAGCAATATCCGGCAAAAAACGACACTTAAAAATTGAATAATATCTTAAGTCTATGAAAGTCGATTTTGAGCCCACCGTGCGCTGTTTGTTAATCGTCATGGAAGTTGTCAGCGGCCATCGGCTACGAATGCCAATCACAAACTAAAATATAGTGATGTGCCCCTCACTCGCGAGTTACCTCGGTTGAGAACCTCAAAATGAAAAATGAGGGAATTACTCGTATTCAACTTTGAACCACCTCATCTAATTCCTCAATTTATTGTATAAGCTCGAGTGTGTATCTGACTGATGAGTAATTAGTGGTATGGATGCAAATATTTGATGAGGAGTCTTAGTTCGTTCGCGCACTCGGCGTCCTTTCTCTCTCATTCCCACATCCAGCGACGCGGCATGCGGTAGCGCATAAGCGAGCCCGCCGCTCACCAGTCTCTCACCTATCTTCACCTCGAATGTGGGGTGCCTTATAAGTACCTCACGAGCTAAAATGAGGTTCCTCATCCTCGTTTAAAATAGACGAGTTACCCATTACTACAAAAAAGAGGGCCATCTGCGTTAGCTTGTTTGTTTCAGTACGTTATTTTTTTTTTCATACTCTTGGTACGACGTGGTGCAGCGGAAATCAACGTTCACTTTAGTGCTCATTCACACGAAGACGATTCGTTTTTTTTGACGTATCGTCTTTTTTCACGATTCGTTTATTTTTTGACGGCGGCTATTCATTTTAAATGCCCGTGTTCACACGCATCACGAATCGTTAAAAATGTCGAACACGTCTTAAATCACGTATCGTCTTTTAAAAAACACGTTCGTCAAAAAACAAGAATCGTGATTTTTTGTGACGGATCCATCGTGTTCGATAGTTCATCCAAGACTAAAAATCACGAAACGAATGTGAACATCAATTCAGATATTTTGCCGAATCGTGATAAAACACGATTCCGTATGTAATGTGAACGTCCATCGTCGTGACGTATCGTGTTTTATGACGAATCGGCAATGACGGAACCGGCGTGAAAGAGCCCTGACACGTCGTTCTTTTACACGTCGTATGCGATGTTTCATATAATTTTGTGTTGTCCATTTTCTCGTGCAAAAACAATGCCGTGAAAAAGAACGTCGTCTGTTAGAGGCCTTAAACTCTCAATCAGCGTAATTATAGACGTAATTATATACGACAATTAAGCGTCGTCCTTGGACGACGGGCGGTACGCAACCGGTTAAGGCCGAGGACGCTAACGAACCGACTTTATTGGCGCCCTCAGACGGACCTCAAATTCATTGCATTGTACGAGTTAGAGCTTATTTGCTGCAATTGTGTGGCCCAGTTGATATTTTAGCACTCTACAAGATAAAGTCCCCAATGCAAGATAATAACTTACTATAATAACTCACTAGAGTTTCCGGTTTCTGGCTTTCTCAGAAACGTTTTGTGGTTTTGTGATAATGGAATCAAATTATGTCCTGTTCTTTCACGGAAAGTACCTACATTATGATTGTCTTTGTTTCAGTCGCGTTACGACGTTAGCTTCACTCCCGACAGGCCAAAGAAGATGTTATCGGAAGTTTTTCAAAAAATTAAAGCAAGGCATTTCGCCAATGAATTAATTGCATTCGATCAAATGAAGAATTGTTACTCTTTGCATCCGCTTAAGAACGTGTCCTCTTCAGAGCGTTTTAATTCAAGTGTGAGTATGTTTTTTACGTTTCATTAGCTTCACCTGTAACTAAGTTTGTAAAAAAAACTTAGAATTCGATATTCCCCATTTCTAATTGTCGTTTCGATGTGTAACTTTGAAAATGTATGTTATTCTTATAACCATACAATAATATAACATAACATCATGGTACCATCGAGCTGATTCCATGATAGAGTGGGAAGGATGAAGCTGGAACCCTATATGGTTAGTAGTAGACATATTGGGCCTTATTACAAAAGATGGTTTAAACCAAGACTAAGGTAAACCCAGGTTTAAAATATACCCATCACTTTCTTATGCTTATAACAAAAAGAGACGGCCCTATTGTAAAACCTAGCTTTTTCTTAGACCATCTTTTGTAATAAGGGGGATTGAGATTGGGCTGGTTTGATTTGTTTTGATGAGATCTCTATTGAATACAAATGCGGTAGGTACCTTAACGAAAAAATCACTTTCTCTTTCTCAAACAATCAATTTTTATGCCAGACTAAAAAGTAAAACATAAAAGTTTTAAAAACACGCTTTTGTTTGGGTACTGTAAAGTAAAAAAATATGGTTGCTTGTAAAATATTATATTTTATCTGAAGTAATCTGCTCACATAAATTTAATAAATTAAAAGCAAAAGCGTGATTTTTAGATTTTAAATTATACAAGGTGTAACATAAATAACGCACAACCTCTTAAGGGGTCACTGTACTCATCATTATGAACAACTTTTACAATGGGACCAAAGAGGAAATCGCGAAAAAAAAAACTGCTGTTCCCTACATTTATGTTCGCATAACTCGTCAAAATGTAGGGATCAGCTGATTTTTTTTTCGCGATTTCCTCTTTGGTGCCATAGTAAAAGTTGTTCATAATGATGAGTACAGTGACCCCTTAAGAGGTTGTGCGTTATTTTTATTTTTTTTATTATTATTATTTATTTAAATCGAACACAAATGATTCATATTGTTGTTAGTAACGCTTAGAAACTAATGTTAGTAACATTGTTCATAAACAGACTAAATCAAATCACCTCAAAATTCAGATCACAATCAAAATTAAAATTAATTAAAATCAAAATTACAATCAAAATCAACATTAAAATCAAAATTAAAGTCAAAATTAAAATTAACATCAAAATCAAAGTCAAAATTAACATCACAATCAAAATTAAAATCAAAATTCAAATCAAAATACAAATTCAAATCAAAATTAAATGAAATGTCTCATTAAAATAAAACTTATTAATTTAAAAACCTATAACCACAGTCAACCTATATCTTACTCCTTACAGTCGGTCAACGTAGAACATTGTCGCAGAGCAATCGTGCGGGGGGTTGCGGGGTGAAGGAGCGGAGGTTATGTCCCGAGTAGCCATACTGCATACTTGGGACATAACCTCCGCCCCTACATATTTTTGACATTTCGTAGGACCTGTCAAATGTATGGGCGTTGACCCACTGTATGTAGTAAGTAGGTACACTGTGCTATAACTATGTCCGCTTCCCGCTGCACCCGACCTGCAGCTGTGCATACGGGTCCAGTGCCCCAGGAACGGGCAATCAGGCTTATCCACTATCACCTTTAGAATGCTGTTGGTACTCTCCCGAATTCTTCGCATCAGGGATGCTGTTCTTTTTCGCATAATTGCTTGAAAGCTATCTACGTCCGCTTCAGCAAACATGCCCGATGCGCTACAGAACCGCGGGAGCCCCAACAGCACCCTAAAAGCGTTATTGTACTGTACGCGAAGAGCGTTGTAGGCCCTCTGCGTATGTCTAACCCACAGGCTGCACGTGTAAAATGACTGGCAAAACGCCTTGAATAGAGTGAGTTTCACTTCTTTGGTACATCGTGCAAACCTACGGGCCAGCATATTACATCGGATCGACAACGCTCTTCGCTCCCTCTCTATGTCATTATCATCATTCAAATCCTCATCCACTATATGGCCAAGGTACCGAAAATGCGACACTCTTTTTAGTGGTACACCATATAGGCGCACCGGAGGAACTGTCTCAGGCTTTTTTGTACCTACCCTGAACCAAACAAGCTCACTCTTCCGCACATTGTACACTAAACCATGAGCCGTGGCGTACCCCTCACATATCTCAAGCATCCGTCTGAGTCCATCGATCGAGGGACTCAGCAGCACCATATCATCTGCATAACTTATACTATTAATAATTTTTCCATCAATAGAGCATCCGATACCAGTGCTGCTGAGTTTCTCAATCAACTTATTGACGTATTGACTGAAAAGCGCCGGGGAAGTCAAACCTCCCTGCCTCACCCCGCACTCCAACCCATACGCCCCCGACAGCGCACCCGACCATCTGACCTGGTTGATTTGGTGGCCATACCAGTAGTCTAGGAGCTTAATGAGCTCATTTGGAAGACCTTGCTCACCCAGTTTCGACCATAAGATTTTATAATCAACCAGGTCAAACGCCTTGGAGAGGTCCAAGAAGGCAGCATAAACAGGGGTGTTTCTGTCAGTATAGTACCTGACCGTGCGCTTGAGCGCCAGAATGGCAGTTTCAGTGGACAGCCCAGCTCTAAAACCGAACTGTGCATCATGTAGAGTGAGCTGCCCAGCAATTCTCCGCTCAAGCACACCGTCAAGAACCTTTGCTGTTACAGTTGCTAACGATATTGGCCTATAATTATCTTTGTCTGAGACATCGCCGGTCTTATTTTTGACTATGGGCACAACTATCGTCTTCATCAGATCAGTTGGTAGATACGAGTGCCTCACACAAAGATTATACAGCATAGATAGGACTCTTGGTAGATGCGGACCGGCATATTGAAAATGTTCTATGCTGAGCCCATCGTGACCCGGAGATTTGCCCCTGGTCATTGACCGTATGATGTTCCATATCTCTTTTGACGAGATATTAATCGGAACACCAGACAATCCACTCTCAGCGACATAACCCCGACCTTCCGATTGAAGCCGCGAAGATACTCCAAAATGCCTCCTGAACATGTCCGCAATCTCCCCAGGCTCAGTCATGCCATTGACGCTCACCGGAACTGCAGGCTTTGGGCTCAATCTTTGTGTGGATTTCCAAAATTTTTGAAAATGCTTGCTCCTATGCTCTGTCGCCAAAATGTTCATTTTAATCTGTTCCTCATTATCCTGACAAAACTTTAACTTTTGTTTAAAAACTTTTCTTGTCTCTCTCATTTCCACAAACTGCTGCCCAGTATGAGGTTTTCCATGCCACACCCAGTTAAGAAAAGCCCTTCTCGCGTTCCCGTGAGCGTCCCTGACATACCTGTTCCACCCAATCACTGTGCGCCGACCCTTCCTTTCTGTTACTAAGCTACAGCTGCCCTCTGCCGCCTCCCGAAGCGACGTCACAATACTACTGTACAATGTATCAATTACTTTATAATGTTCCTTGTTATGGCAAAAATGATCACCTTTGAAAAATGATTTATGTTACACCTTGTATATTTATTTGATAATAGTTTTTTCTTTCGGTGTTAATAAAATATATCGGAAATCGGAATGAAAAATTCACATATCCATAAACAAGCGCACTCAGTCAGTGACAATATCTATACTACAGACGCCAGCACACCAAGCTACCACAATCTTTCTTTAATCGATTTTCATCTTTATTGCAAAAGCATTAGGTTAAAGGTTGATTGGGAAAATTTGACAGTTTCGAGTAGGTTGATGTGCTGATGTCTGACCCATGGTATATGCTGTGCTACGCCAGGTATTCTCTTCCCCTGACAGCTAGGTCACGTGATTGGCCGAAGACTACGTCATCGGCTGAGGGTGCTGCCACTATGTGTAAATAAATTACAAGAGCAAAATGCATTTACGTGAAATGACGTGTCCGAACTATCTCGCTTTACACGTGATGAATATAATGAAGATATCTCCTACGATATTTTTACTACTACTAGATAATGAAAGTGATTCGATCCATTCACACAGTGACGGTACAGACAGCGTTAAGGAATCTGATTAATTAAATTTGGGATTTCGGGATTTATTTGTTGTTTTTTGTTGTTTCAGTTGAAAATATTAATAATTATTAAATAAAATAATATAATTACTGTAACTTATTTTTTGTTTACATTGTCACGCGCAATTATATTAATTAATTTAACTTAAGTATACACACGTAAATGTCGTAAGAGATATCTTCATTATATTTATCACGTGTATAGCGAGATAGTTCGGACACGTCGTCATATTATGTCACCCCTCCCGTGCCGCTCCCATACCCTAGGCACTGCCTCTGTTAAGCGCTAGACCTATATTAAAAATCTCCTTAATTGTATTGAAGATGTTAATCAATTGTAACACTGATCGTGGCATTCGTTACGTAATTTTGGGCCACCGTGGGTAGAGAATACCTGGTGAAACATTATTATACCATGCAGTAACCTAAACCCCCTTATAACAAATGCTGGTTTAAACCGAGACTAAGATAAACCCAGATTTAAATATACCCATCACTTTCTAACATAATATAACAAACTCAATCTGCCTAGCCTTTTCCCAACTACGTTGGGGTCGGCTTCCAGTCGAACCGGATGCAGCTGAATATCAGTATTTTACATGGAGCGACTGCCTATCAGACCTCCACAACCCAGTAACTGGGTAATACGATACTCTTGGTAAGACTGGTTGTCAGACTTTCTGGCTTCTGACCAACAGTAACGACTGTCAAAGATCTACAAATGACAGCCGGGACCAACGGCTTTACGTGCTTTCCGAGGCACGGAGGAAACTCGCTATGGTAAATGGTCACCCATCCACAGACCAACCTCGGCAAGCGTGGCTTAACCCGGAAGATCGGTCTATGCGGCTGTAATTATTTAGCCACGAGCTCCTCATAATAATATAACAAACTATAAAATATAAAACAAAATATAAAAGAGACGGGGCTATTTTAAAACCTGGGTTTTTCTTAGACCATCGTTTGTAATAAGGGGGAGTAAGTGGATATTCATTATACTTGGTATTCATTTATGCCCATTTAAAAAAATGTATCAGTGCGACCCAAGCTACCGGTGGTTACGGATCCAGAGTGACCAACCTTCCACAATGCGTGCCGTGTCCGAGACTTCCGCTTTTTGTATCAGGCCCTTGATCCAGCGAAAGCTTCTGGAGATATTGCTCTAAGCCCTTCGCTACAAAACCGCGCCGCGACTATCGGCACAACTATTGTTGAATCCGTATTCTTAATCTGTTTACTAATTTTAGGTTGACCTCGTGGACCAGAATGGAAGGACTATGCATTTCGAAGTGTCAATCAAGGCTACTGGTGTTGTAGATTTGGGAAACATTAGACGGTAAGTGTTTCGATCGTGTTACTACACAATGGCGTAGTTAGGGAGTGGAGCGGCCCGCACCGGGTGCCACCCGTCAGGGTGTGACACCTTTGTCACCCTCTCACGGGTAAATGAAAACAAAAAAAAAAACCATAGAATTAAATAACCGCTAAAATTGGATACTGATTTCTATAATTTTTTTTGTTGTTATATTAATTAAGCAACGTTATTTCTTTTGATTAACATTTGGTTCGGGGCCCTCAATGTTGATAGAGTTGACACAAACACAATTGACACTCGCGGTTACTTGCGACTGAATCGTGGTCGGTCGAGTGGCACCTCCTAAAGAAAGACACCGGTCCGCAAAGAAAACATAGACACTAGATAAATCCAATTACCAGTTTGCATTCATGGAGTGAACATTTTGATTTACTGATCGAATTACCGATTAGGGCCGTTCTGTCTATTTTTCTAGTTATACAAGGTTAGTCGGAAAGGGGGTACTAATCCGAAGCCCACCTATAGTATCGCCATGGGGTCTCAACTCGAACAAATTATAATTAGTCGTACTAAAAAAATCATAGATGGCAGCCTAGGTAACAATTATGAAATTAACAATCACTAAAAAGTGTTAAACGGCAGTATTTGGATGGAGTAAGAATTAGTAAAAATCAAAACATCCTTGTTTAATCTTTGTTTATGTAATTACACACATAAATCATGTATTTTCAACAATAAAGATAAATGAAAACTTTTGATTCAATTCGAACCCATAGAATCATACAGTAGCTAAAAGTAGCCATTTCGTCAGTCATTTTGTTTGGAGCTCTTTACAATAGATGGCGTTTTATTTAATTTGTCCGGGTGTTACTCCACAATAGGTAGAAATGTCGTACGCACAAGTGTTCATACATAGATGTAGTTCATAAACTTCATAAGATACTCGGGCGCAATACAATATCCATTTCGCGTGACAAGGTGTGCGTCCGACATTTCCGTGGTTATTTACGTTATTTTTTTAAATCTACTAGGCACTGTAAATAGAAATATAAGAATAGGCATGTTGACAGCATCAATAAATTGCAAATCTAATTAGTCTGCCAGTTAGAGTTTTGAAAAATAATGGACACGTATTTTTTCTTTTCTTAAATCTATGAATATTTGGAAAGATAAAACGCATCAAAACTCGAGAGTGGGGTCTTGTGACGTCAGAAGAACGTAAAAATTGTACCTATTAGCTTGTGACGTTTTACCAATTTTAAAAGTGTCGTACCTATCTTCGTCAATTTTGGTTTACGAAAAAAAGAAAAAATAGGTACGGGTCAAATATTTTTTGATAATCTAACTGACGGACTAATTAGATTTTTTCAGTCAAATTGTATATTGAAAATATTTTTATTAATATGTTTTTGGTGCATAATTTTCGATTTTTTTACTGATCCCTGAACTATAAAGTTTTCTAAACAAAAGGATTGCACGAAACACTATTCTGACCTCGTTTGACGAATTTTCTCTATTTCATGAAGAAGTTTATCTCAAAAACTCATTAGCCCGTGAAATTCAAAATTTGAATTTCACGGGCTAATGAGTTTTTGAGACAACAATTTTCTTACGTTTTTTGCTAAGTAAGTCGTAAATCATAACAAATGTGTTATGATAGTACCAATGACTGAATAATTATATTATGGATATGGATCAACATAATTATTATTTCTCCATTGCTACGGCTACATTGTCGCGATAACGCGAACTACTCACTTTGCGCGTTCTCTGTTGCACAATGAGACGTCGAGCGTGTGCGGGAAAGAGCGCGCGAAGTGTAAGTCACGTTGACGCGACAATGTAATATTTGCTGGGGACACAAACATGACAACAAACACCATGTCAAGTTTATTACTGGTACCTAATAAAAAAATGTGGCATAGGTAATTAGGTACCTATACCTATTGACCACTTTGTTACTATCAGCTTTGATAAGTAAGTAGATGTTACTTAATTGAAGTAGGTACTTAAATAATTTTATAAAAATATTCCATTCGTTTTTTAGGGTTCCGTACCCAAAGGGTAAAACGGGACCCTATTACTAAGTCTCCGCTGTCCGTCTGTCTGTCCGTCTGGCCGTCTGTCCGTCTGTTACCAGGCTACAGCCTGGACAGCTCTCATGAACCGTGATAGTTAGACAGTTGAAATTTTCCCAGATTATGTAGGTATTTCTGTTGCCGCTATAACAACAAATACTAAAAAACAGAATAAATAAATATTTAAGGGGGCTCCCATACAACAAACGTGATTTTTTGCCGTTTTCATCGATAATGGTACGGAACCCTTCGTGCGCGAGTCCGACTCGCACTTGGCCGGTTTTATTTTTTCTCGTTTTTGCTCGAAATTGATACTTAACGGCAACAGGTAGACGCTTGAAATATTCACAGAATATTTAGGTATACATAATTATATTCACTTTAAAAATAAATAATTAAATTAAAATAAAACAAATATTTAAAGGGGGTTCCCGTACAACAGACATGATTTTTAGATTTTTAGCCGTTTTTATAGATAATGGTACGGAACCCTTCGTGCGCGAGTCCGACTCGCACTTGGCCGGTTTTTTTATTTATGTAGGTAGGTACCTACTTGTATCCTCCTACACCTAGTACCTGCTTACCTATTTTATCCGCAGTAACTTCATTAAATTACCGCTAAACTATCTACAAGCAATTTTATAGTTTGATTGATTTCATTCACGCCAAGGCGCGAAACTGGCGCGAACCCCTGTTTTTCCCCTACTAAAAATCTCTCAACGCAAACGCAGCTAAAGATGTTTTCAAAAACTATTCCGTCAACTCAAGATAGCTTTTGTTGTACGTAATTATTGTTATTATTTGTCCTTGAGCGCAAGGGTGATGTTTGTATCTATGATATCAACGCCATCTAGTAGTATAGATCCCACCTAGTACCCAGGCCGACTCTTAGATGGCGTTGTAAAACTACAGCCTCTGGCAACTAACGAGTCGCTTATGCTGCCATCTGTTAAAAAAATGGAGGAAGAAAAATAGCCAGATCAATAGCCAGACTTAGGGAGGTGTCATTTCTTTGTATGGGATTGGGTATCTGTACGTAGTATTATATGATCTGTGGTATCGCTGATGACTGTTTGAAAGCAAGTGTTAAAATTTCAAAATTCGATATATTTTTTTTCCAAATAAAATGATTTTTATTTTAGTTTTTTCAAAAATTCTTCATCCCTGCTTTAGTTGCAAATTCAGAAAATGGTGCTTCTAATTTATGACCCCAAATATGACCTAAAATGTAAACACAGCTGATCATAACTGGGGATGGATAGATTTTAGAGATTTTTTTTTGAGATTTTTGAACAACTGTTTCTCTTAAACTATTGAGTTTTGGGAAAAGTTGTAGAACAAAAGTTATTCATTATTATGTGTACTTTAACACCCTTTCGGATTAGTACCCCCTTTCTGACCAACCTTGTATATTTGTTTATGTTATAGCTACATGACATCACGTGGTTCTTCTCTATATCATCCTACGGAAGAAGTTCAGTGCATTGACGTCATATTGCGCCAGGGTGCTTTGGAGTCATATGTGAAGGTATTTTTTATGTTGTTAAGTAATATGAGCCTTTGTCATCTTAAGATCAAAAGACTAAACTTATTAAACTCTCGAAAATGATTCAAATTTGATTTTGTTTCTGATTCAAACTCATTAACTGACTGATTAACTTACAGTTGAGTACTGTCAGCGTCGTTACGTGTTTTTGGCTGATTGCGTCACAGTTAAGTGCTAAAAGCTGGTTGCATTATTTTTAATCGGGTACAATTTAAATGCTCACCAAAATAATTTTTAGACCCTTAGACTAAGTACCAAGTAAAATATCTTAACTTCAAATAAAATAAACCCACTCTATACCGAGGTGCCTAAAGAATAACGTTTTAAGTTCCAAAAAAAATATACACTCATCAGAATAATTGTACGTGTTGTATTTATATTCTTTTTGCTTACCAAAATGGATAAATGCTCACCAAATCTTGTTTCCCTGAAATTAACATTAATACCGAATTTGGGGCACCCCGACACGGATAGGTTAGGTTCGAAGAGGATGACGGGGACTAGAGTGAGCGAGCGAAGCGAGCGAACGAAGCCCCCCTCATCCCCTTCGTGTTAGGTTACTTTAAACCCTGCAGACATAAATAGGAGCCCCGTTCAGCGGGCTCCGTCGACTCTGCTTTGGAAACCCAAACATGTAACATGTGTTTGGGATACGCAATATTATATTTGGTATTCAAAACAATTGTACGATCGACCGTTAGTTTTTTGCCTCAGCAAAACTGACTAAATTGAAAGTCGTGAAATAAAATATTGGTAACATCTATTTAGCAATAATATAAAATATTTGGTCTGAAATTAACTTTAAAGGCATAGAATAAAAAGGAAAATAGGTTCATTTCTACAATACTTTATGAAACACAATTTGGTGAGCATTTATCCATTCTGGCAGGTATTTCGAATTTTTTGGTAGTAAAATAGATACATTTCTGGTAGGCGTTTAAACACAAGCCTTTTTAATCTTAATCTTACCTTAATCTTACCATCATATAGTATTTTTTTACCTATACAAAACTTTCTGCATAAAAACTATACGTTAGCAATTTATTTACACTTATCAAGCTAAAGCTTATAATTATTTTATTTAAATAAATATTAGCCTGTAACTGTCCCACTGCAAAGGCCTCTTCTCACATAAAGAAGGAACGAGCATTGATCGCCACGCTTGCTCACTGTGGGTTGGCGATTTCAGAACATTAGGTCCAGGTTTCCTCACGATGTTTTCCTTCACCGTATGTCAGTGGCGTCTTAGATTAACTAAGAAAGTACATATGACATTGAAAAAGTCACATTGGTACATGCCTGGGTTTGAACCCGCAACCCGGTGCTTAACAAGCGGGTCTGTAACCTCCGGGCCACCATGACAAATTTTATTTAAAATTATTTAATTATTATTATTTTGTCGAATGAAGAATGATCAGAAACAGGTGCTAAAGGTGCACCTAGACTGCGGTCGATCGATGACATCGACCGTTGAGGCCAATCCAGCATCACATCGATTGACGTCCACTGTTTTATTCGATTGATGGTGCGATGGCACAGGTTAACTAGTAAAACTATTTTCCGCATCGATCGATGGTCGGTCGTTCATCGGTCGATATGGTCGGTCGATTATGTTTTGAGGCGATCAATATCGACTGGTAGACGTTAATCGACCGCAATATAGTTGCACCTTAAGAACTTGACGCACTTGAAGACTTGTGCATATTTAGTCTGTGTCATTAAAATGATTGAGGAGTGCTCGTGAAACGTAACAACATTTGACGTTCGTATTCCGATATACAGCATGACTGGTCTTAAATCCGAAAACCATGAACTTTGCTAATCATTCTGTACAACTTAAACTATGGAACAAACTTTAAATTCGTGAAAAAATATTTGCTATTCCATTCAAAATAATTAATTAATGTTGACCTTTTGACCGCCATGGACGTTAAACTTTTGAACTCTAAAAAAGTGGTGTTTTCGACGTGCCATGCCGGCGGAGGCGTCGTGAGCACGTTTTAATTTGACGTCCATAGACGTCGGTGGCGGTCAAAGGGTTAACAAAATGTGTGGAACACCTGTTTTGTTATTCACGAATTGTGATTTTGTCCCGTAGGTACTAAAAGTTGTACAGGATGATAAAAAGAGTTCATGGTTTTCCGGATGTAATGTTACTAACCATTTATGCTGTATTTATGTAAAAGGTCTGAATGGACGACTTTAGATGTTGAATAATTAAAGAATTTCTTGTACTTTATTTTGTTTTACAGGCTGGTCGTCAATTCTTCAAGCGTCCAGCTAGTCCTGTAGACTTGGGCTACGGCTACGAAATGTGGACTGGACTGTTCCAATCTGCTATATTCACTAGCAAGTCCTTTATCAACATTGATGGTGAGTGACGTCAACAACCATTTTATGTTGTCTTTCTGAAATTAGTTTAGTAAACACTTGTATCCAAACACTATGTAGTTATTTAATATATTTTTTATATTTCAGTTGCTCATAAGGGCTTTCCCAGAGCTCAGAGTTTGGTTGATGCTCTAATAAAAGATTTCAACTTGGATCCCACTCGTCCAGTGGATCATCAGCGTGACGGTGATTATTTCGCAGCCTTTGTTAAAGGCCTCAAGGTAACTTAATCTACAAGAATGAAAATGGTAATAAAACACGTAAACAGAAGTCTTTGACGTGTTGTTCATTACGATATTGCTTTAAAAAGATAATTTAATGACTGCCTCGTTGGTCTAGTGGGCCCAAGAGCGACCGTTGAGCGTGAGGTCCTGGGTTCGATCCCCAGGCCGGGCAAAGTTTTATCGGATTTTTCCGTGTGGAATTTCTCAGTAGCTGCCCGGATTATGCCCGGTTGATGGCAAAAGTCTCGCCCCCTATTACATGGGACTTAAACATAATGGCGAAATGAGGGTGTACTATTCACCTCTGCTCAATCCTTCGGGGAATACAGGCGTGATGTCATATAATATGTAATTTTTCTTACGATGAGGTAGTTCCTTCTATTCCTAGTCTAGCATTACATATCGTAATCGTCACGTCTGCTGTTTCCGAATAGATGTGTACTGCTATACCGTACCAATATCGGGTGTAAAAAGACCCTTAACGATAACGAAAACCACATATTCTACCCATCATTGGGATCATTTTTTCTACCAGACCATACCTGGGAAACCTTTGGTTTTGGAGATATTGAAGGTCAAAGTTAACATTATTTTTTTTAGTTTTTTCCAAAAACGTATTCTAAGTGATAATACTAAACTTTCTTCCAAACAACCTTATCAAAATTTTAAATTTTTCCTCACAAAGGGGTTCGAACATTTTTCTATGGAAGCTGGCATAGGCCCCTGCCGCCATTTTCATTTTTTTTTCAAGTTGCGGCGCACGATGATACTAACATGTATGGGTAGAGGACACTCAAACAAACAAAAAATATTCAGAGATATAGTACCCTAAAGTGTCACGTTGCCGAGATATTTGGACTCAAAAGATTTTTTTCAAGATTATCTCGATACAATATATCGGTAACGTGACACTTTAGGGCACCATATCTCTGAATATTTTTTATTTGTGTAAGTGTCTTCTACCCATATTTACTAGTTACAAAGTGCGCTGTAATAAAAAAACTTTAAGTCAAAATATCTCGTCTACGTGACACTTTAGGGCACCATATGTCTGATATTTTTCGTTTGTCTAAGTGTCCTCTCCCATAATGTTAGTGTAATCGTACGCCGTAACTTGGAAAAAAATCAAAATGGCTATGCCACAAAGGTTCTATCCCCTTACGCATTTGAAGTTACAAAAACGCAACGAATATCAAACGCACACGACCGCCTTGGCTCAGCTATGTGTCCGCTGCACGCATGCAAACGCGCGGCATCGCCAAAACCACACATTGCGCGCTACAAAAAAAAAGCATTTTTTTTATGCCAAAATATAAAAGTCGTTTCCCACCAATTATTTTTGGTCAATGTATTTTAGTTTGATGTACAGAGTGCGTAAATTTCGGCTATGTGATGGGTCTTTTTACACCCTGTATATTATACAAAGTGTAACAGAAATAAACACTCAGACTTAAGAGAAATAGAAAATTTAGTTAAGGCACTGAGCAGACGACGTACGTCCGGCGGACTGCCGTGGTCATGAATGAACATGGTTGGTAGTTGTTGCCAGTGATGACACTGTTCTAATGACTAGTACAGCCAAACTGTTCGTGGTTTGCCTTGAGTCCGTGCCGAATGATGCAACAAGCAACAGCTACCAGCCACGTTCATTCATTGTTCCGCGGTAGTCAGCCGGACACAAAGTCCGTCATCTCCTCAGGGCCTAAAACCACAGTACAATAGTAAAAAGTTAATTTTTAAGTTAAAAATATTAAATAAAAAAAATGTCTATTCATTGGTGCGTTTAAAATTCATTCTTATTGCCGTGATATAAGTCTTAGTTTTCCCTGTCTAGATTAACTTATGATTTTTAAAATAAGCAATGTTTCTTTTATAAACGCATGGTAAAAATTGCTGAAATTGATTAAGTAGTCGATTCAAGTCGAGTAAATAAAACAATTTCAGATTTCTGGTTAATTATGTAAGTGCGTATACACGTAGAAAGCGGGTTGCCAGCGCTTGTCGGTGCTGGTCCGCGCAGTTAGTCGGCGCAGGTAGTCTTTATACTGTGTGGTGAACCAGCGCCGACTAGCTCCGAACGTCGCCGACAAGTTCCGACCTGCTTCGGTCAGCGTTGGTAGACAGTAAAGTTATTTGTTGCTGTATCTGCAAGGGAATAACGCGTATTTTTGTTTGTACAGACAGCCCCTGCTTCTAGCCGCTTTCTTTATATAGCGGTTACCTGCACGGACCAGTACCGATAAGCGCTCGTAGGTCGGCACTGGTTACCTGCTTCCTTTATGTATACGCCCTTACACTTAAGACGGGCCTATCGCCATTTATAATCACCGAGGATAATCCTAATCTATTCAACAAAGGATTATTGTTTTCCGATAACCATACCCAGTGATCTTATAATGCTGAAGGATATTTGTTATTTCAGGTAGTTGCACTCTTGGTCGGTAACACGCCTTCGGCGGGGCATCGTCGCGAGTTCGTTTGTAACGGTTTGGTGGGCCCGCCTGATGAGCTGACATTTACCATCAATGAACCAGATGGTCGCACACGAAAGTCCACTGTCGGTGACTACTTCGCCAAAGATAAAAAATACAAGTAAGCATATGTTTTATTTGTAAAGAGTAAATACATTTCGTTATTATCATAGAGCTACTAAATATGGGTCTCTTATCATGTCTTTTGAGGACACGTAATTCTACGTTCTCGTTAAGGAATATCATCGTAATAAACTTTTTTTTTCGTACTTTATTTCATCCAAATAAATTTTTATTTCATCTATATCTATGCATATAAATATAATAAAATCGTAACGCGCTTAAAACTGCACATTAAAAATAATTTTGGAAAAAAAGAGTAAGTGCAACGCGTCCTAAAAACGATACTGATGCAAAAACGTAGATTTTAGAATTTTTGTGTTTGTCCGTTTGTATTCGGACTCACGCCAGTGCAATTGGACAGAACCGCTTGAAATTTGGCAGTCACATCCGTTAAAAAGCGGGCCAGGTTATAACCCAATTATCACGCAATTGATTGTCTATCGATTTAGAAAGAGAATCAATATTTACATCTTTATTCATGGGCTTCTATATCATTAAGGCCTGTGATGCTAAACTTCTTTTGATTAAATTTAAAATAAAACTGTTGTGTATAATATTGTTTGTTTGAATTTCAGGCTAAAATATCCGAGACTGAACTGCTTGTGGGTTGGTGCTAGGGACAGATGCATTTACTTTCCAATAGAATTATTGCAAGTGGCCTATGGACAGGTATGTGATTTTGTTATTTATTGTAGCCGTCCAGCGAAATTTAATCTCCCCAATAGCAGGATTGTTTTTTTATTAAATAGATATACCATACTATATTTGTGTGCTCTCGCTGGAACGTGCTCCACGTTCGGACCTCCGTTTAATACTAAAATACAGTAGAAATAACTGGAAAGATTTTGGGATGCGGGAAGAACGCCCTTACTGGCATCCGTATGGTACAGAAAACGCTCTAAGGCTGGTTTCACTACGGTGCGTACTACCCGTGTGGTATATTCGACTGCGGCTCATCCGTATCACTGAAGCGAGTAGTGGCAGTGACGTAGCCTTTGTGCTTGCTCCGTATGTTCGTTACGACGCCCACTCCGCGCAGGCTGTACCGCGTTTCATAGTAACCACGTCTTTGCCACCATACATGTAAGATCTGCTACGGAAGTCCTCACGGACCGTCCGTAACCAATCCGCGCTGTTCTGAAATAAGCCTAAGTATTTAAAGTCACACGTCATATCATTGTGAAATGCAAAATACATATAAGGAGCTTCTTTATTAGTTTCAGTAAGATTATGAGGCGATTGTGTAAGTCAAAAAGAACCAAATAAAACGATAAAATAGTAATAGGGAAAGTTTGCATAAAATGCCTGTTAACACCGTCAACGGCGGTTGTGGCAGCGCGTGCGGTCGTTTTGAAGGATCAGCAAGAAGCTCCGCCCCGCTCAGTCTCTGGTGAACATCGCTCACACTCGGATAACTGTCCGCAAAATTCAGTTCGATGCAATCTTATTGGCGGCTGTGAAGCCGCCAATAAGAAGTGCTGTGTGAAGTACGAGCGCAATCGCTGCCACACACTCTCACATTACAATGCCGCGGGTTGCGGGCGGCTATCAGGCGGGTGTGCCCCCTCCCGCCAACTCCATGTCTCCCCGCTGACACCTGACAAGTGTCAACTTCACAGCCGCCAATTAAATCCAACAGTATTTATCGTAGTGATAAACACAAATTGCGTAGGTACGCATTTACTGGTCTGAACTGCTACCTACTCTCATTATTTTCATTTCGGTTAGTGTGTATCGTATTCGTATCTGTGTCGCAGAGCAAGTCAACGTGTTGATGATGAATTGAAAGTGATGGCAATTACAAACTAGCTTGTCGACCGTACGAGGTCCGTTTTGTTATTCCAAGATTTGCAGTGCTTTCAGAGTTGCGTTTGAAGTTACACACTGTGTTTGTTGCAGCAAATGCTTGCGATTGGGGTACCCCTGAAATAAATAAAGCAACGTTTTCATGAATAATTTGGCTCTGGTTTACGTTGTGGTTACAGCTCTAACCCAAACGATCATAATAATAATTCTATCCACCAGAGAAACCCTGAGCATCGCTCTCTCCATAGCACGCTGAGTAACCTTGAGGCCCGGCGCAGACGACGGACTTTTTGTCCGGCGGACTGCCGCGGACAGGAATTGCCGTCGTTGGTAGTCTTTGCCGGTCGCGAAATTTAACACGGACTCAACGCACACGACGGTAATTTTGTCTGTAGTTGTCGGTAGAACTCTAGTGTATGGCAACAACTACCAACTACTTTCATTCTTGTCCGTGGTAGTCCGCCGGACAGAAAGTCCGTCGTCTGCGCCGGGCCTGAATTTGTGGACCAGGCCCACGGTGAGTGTCCACGTTTCGGCTCCGTAAGTCATTACGGGTAGGATGCACTGGTTAAAGACTCTGGTCTTAAGGGATTGTGGAATCGACGATTTAAAGATATCACGTAGCTTCCCGAATGCCGCCCAGCCCAAGCGTATCCTTCTGCTCGCCTCCTTCTCAAAGTTGTGCCGCCCCAGTTGTATACTTTGGCCAAGGTATACGTATTCTTGCACAACCTCGAGAATAGCGCCATTTACGACTACGGGTCTCGGGAAGACATGACCATCCCGAGGCCCACCCGTCTTGAAGAATCGCTTAGGCCGTTCAGCATCATCATCATCATTTTTATGACTCAAAAGTCTTAAATTACAATGCTAAATCAGAGAACACTTTTTTAAGAGCTAATAACTTATAATTGTCGTTTAATAATAAAGCCAAAAACTCCTTTTTGATTTTGAGTGAAAAAACTAAACAAATAACAACAATTATAACCACGTCGTCAAAGACAGCTCCAGGCACCAATGGTGTTGTCAATACAATAATTGGAATTGTAAATGTGAAAATTGTGTAAGTACATTTTAAAAATGTCTTACTGTTTAATCAATTATTTTGTATCGCTTTAAATTCACGGCTCGTCTGCCGTGCGGAAGATGTCCGGTTCTTTGGAAGGCATACGGGGGACACAGGTCCAACGCGCAGAGGCCTCTTTGAGAACTTTAATCTAAAATGGGATGGGGCACCAACCGGGGACTATCCACGGCTGCACTATTGGAGTACAGTCATGGACCGTCACAGATGGGTGCAAGACTATTGTATAATATGGTAAGAAATATCTGGTCTATGGGAATGAGTGTTTAGTAGACTGGTTTAACCGAAAAAATCGAAATCTCGGTTTTTGCAAAATTTAAACCCGGTTTCTAAAATGACGTCAAAACCCGGTTTAGCCGGTTTTTTCGATTTAGATGAAACCGGTTTTGTGACCCCTACGTGTACCAATGTACGCGCTGTCCGTATACACCTTAACATTTACCGTAACACGTACTAGTCCGGGCAGCGGCTGTGAAAATTGTGTATCTATTTAGAGAAAATTTGTTTTTAAGTAAAATTAAACAGCATGGTTAATCATATTAAAGCCATCAGAGTGGAGCCAAACAACCCCTTACACAAATTCCACCAGGACAGGGGCTGGACAACATAGTTTTCTTGTATCTGATCTATTTTCGTCCTATTAAGAGTAAACTATTACTATGAAAACGAAATTTTCTCTATATCAATGGTACACGATTTTTGCAGCATCCGTCCCCTTTACAAGCTTACCATCCGCGCAATAGCGGAAAGTTACATGTCGTGCCGGAAGGCGCCTTCAAAGTGCTCGCGGTAAGCTCATATTTTCAACCCGTTACCTAAGTGTTACATTTTTTTAATTTTAATTTTATTTTCATCTCATGCCAATTTATTTGGGGCAGCCCAGCATGTCTTTTTCTTGCATACTTCTTAAATCAGCCCTCATGTCAGTGTAACCGTCTTTCACACAATCCATCCAACCATCTTTTCTTTGGTCTACCTCTGTTCTTATAGCCACAATCATACTCATGCCCCTCATTTCTTCTCATCCTCTGTCCATACCATCATCCGTTTTTGGCCTAATTTTGCGACTCAGACAAGATAGTGGGTCTCATTGTTATTGTCTTGATTTCCTGTTCACTTTAGGAGAATTCGGTTGTAACAAGTAGTACCCGTGAACTGCCGCTATTTCATCCTCCCGACCCAGTTGAACTGAACCGAGGTACCGCAAATCGGACCAGACTGGTGAGAGCGCTTCATGACGTCACCTGGCGGCTTTAGAATTAAAGAGATCGCCGAAATCGCAGAATGTACCCGATGTCACAAATTTTCTTTTACCATAACCAAATTCACTTTATCTCTTTTAGTAATCGTATCCATACATTTTCCTCGTTTAATTACCTTCCACATTATGCTTCCAAACCCTCATTTTTTTTCATCATCATACCTACTATAAAACCTTGCCTGCATTATCTTTGATACATTTGATGTGTATATTGTGTATTATGTCTCTTGCGCTCTTTCTTGAGGCCGGCTATACACGGGCAGCTCGAGCAATTAGCCAGTGATAAACATACACGGACCGCTCTTGTTGTCAGAGTAAACAGCTTGAAGCCACAGAATAGATAATAGTACAGGTACAGAAAAGACACTTCGCGCAACAATTAATAGAAATAGCGACTCTTGCTACTAAGCAACAAAGCGCAATTCAGCTCGCATAAGCGCTCAGTGCCTAACGCGATATTCACCTAAACGTTGCCGCTCTCTTCTAACGCGTAACTCTGTCGCTGTCTGGCGCGGAGCGACGCGCAAGCTGTGGCGCTAGGGTTGTCGCCTTGCCGCTGCTACTATAATATCGTCTATCTACCTACTTGATCACTTAATCTATCTTATGTTTGATGCGTATGATTACACGGTCAATTAGGTAGATAGACCGCCATTTGTACTATTCTTAATTAAGTACGTGTATTTCTTCTGTTTTATTTCTTTTAGTGTACATTATAGCATATCCATCTATCTAGACACTAGACAATGAATATTAAAGTCCGTCATTTGTAATTATCAAATGAAAACAAACCATTAATCTTTAGGCTACCTAGATACCTCTTTGTTTAATATTCCTCATTAACTTACATTAATAATATTTTCACATTTTGCAATAATTAAAAAGTTCGTAGAACAAAAACATCAAAAATTCTGGTTGTTTACATTTTCACTATACTAATTCTAAATTATATCCTAAACGCGTGGACCGATTTATGTGATTCAAATAGATAAAATGGTTTTAGACTTAGACCTTTCATTTGACACCAAAATCGTTAAGATATCTCAACAAACAAAAAATCACATTTTCAAGTTGCTCTCGTAATTATCCAACATGTATGAAACGCGTAACAATTCTTTCAAAAACTATCATAACAAACGTTAAACGTTATATTTATTTTAAACTGGGTCTAATTCAATAAAAACGAATCAAATTTTATTTTTGAACAATGTGAACAACACGATAATCTAAAATACTTAAGTAGGTAGGTCTAAAATAAAAAGCCATTCTTGTTGTTCAATAATAATTTCACATTTTGCATTAGGCACAGAATATATTAATAGGACTAGACGTACACGTCCACGCAGCAATTATTAGTATTACGATTCTCCATTATAAAGAAGTGTATAGTGCTGTTGGAGCATTAAAAATTTCGTTGAGGCGATGATCGACTGACCGTCGTGCGTGTACCTACGTGCGTGAGCGCTCACAAGCACGAGGCGGCCCCGACTGATTTGAAACCTCAAGGTGCGGCGCGCTGTAGGTGCTTATCGCGGTAGGTATAGGCGAGTGTCCGAGGCCTGTTGAAGCTGCCATTGATAACTGCTCGAGCAGTTAGCAATTTCAATGTTAGGCTGCCATCAGACGGACTGCATCGCAGCAACCGCGCGCAGTCGATATATTCAACTGCATGCAGTTGTACGTTTGACTTCGTTCAGTCGTGTGAAGTCAATATTAACTGCATACAGTCGTGACTTTATATTTGTATTCCCAACGAGTCTCTTATCCAAATCAGAGCAGAATCTCGTGCGGATCCATTCCGATATTGAGCAGAGTCAGTTTGCCATAAGCACTCTTTTTCTTTGTAAAGTTTTATAGTGTCGTCCACTGATAATTTAGAAGGTGCCATTTTAATAGGTATTAGAACAAACAAGTTTTGAAATTACGCGCGCGCGCACACTGTCCTTCTCTTTGCACTGCACTGCTCTCACGTTCACATATGTCCAGCCAAGAAAGCAGACAAGAGGAGCGAGAAAGGTGGTGGGGGGAGCAAACTGCCCTGAAAAAATAGACCGCCGAGCTATTAACTGTTCTGCCTTGGTAACTGTCAAGATAGTACTGTTCTGTCTCGACGTGTGCGTTCGAACAGTAGCACTACTGCGCTGTCTACTGCTCTGCCTACCAGCATAACTGCGAGAGAGCAGCCGACAGCTCGGGCAGTCAGTGTATGCCTGGCGACTGCTTGACCGCACGCCGTGCCGCCAACCGCCCGAAGCAGTTGCAACTGCTCGAGCTGTTTCGTGTATGTACGTACGTAGAAGGCTGTAGTTTACTATGAAGTTGCAGCTTAAAGCAGTCGATCCTGACTGCTTCAAGCTGACCGTGTATGGCCGGCCTGAGATTTTTGTTGTCTGTTAGAGTTCCTTCATTTTTACATTTATATTGTAAAAATATAAAGGAAAATGTATACATGTATAGATTTGATGTGTCTACTGTGTATTATGTCCCTTGAGCGTTTTTTGTTGTCTGGTAGAGCTCGTTCATCTTTATACATTTGATGTGTATTATGTCTCTTGCTCTCATTTCTCTTGTTTCTGTTATCCGGTGTAGCTCCTGGCTTCTAGGGCAACCTAGTGAGTTATGCAGCTTCTCTTGCGTGTTGGCTCTGGCAGCTGCTTTTATATATATATAAGGATTACATAATTATACGTATATGATAACTTCCGTTCGTGTTGCGTATACTGCATTTTATTTTTTGTGTAGATGAATATTTATGACTTACATATTGACCCCGTAAAAGGACCGGTAAAGGAGGACCTTGTTTTTTAATAGTCCATCCCAGTCTTTGGCAGGAATTTTATTCAAATACGAAAATACATACATCGCCAGTGAGATTCAAAACCCTTCCTCTCTGCCGTATAGTCGAGTCGAAAGAAATACAGTGCAAGAATAAAAATAACATAATAATACTAGCCTGCGATTGTACCACTGCAGGGTAAAGGCCTTTACTCATGAAAAGACCTTTACTCATGAAAAGACCTTCTATGTAAAAGGAACGAGCATTGCTCTTGCACGCTTGCTCACTCCGTGTTGGCGATTTCAGGCCACATTTTGCATGTCAGTGGTGTCGATTAACTTAGAAAGTACATGACATTGTAAAAGTCACCTTGGTACATACAATGCCAGGTTTAGAACTCGTTTAACTTAGTGCTTAGGAAGTGGACCAGTAAATTCTGGATCAGCACGACTTATAAGAGATTGTGAAAGAATAGGATGGACAACAATATGAAACAAACGCGTGCATCATTATGAAGTCGCAATTTTTTTTTTGTGTTCTTTTTTCTCTTTCTTTAACGCAACGAACAAAACGGAACGTACATATACCTGCGACAAAACTATTAACATTTAAAATATAAAAGATGTAAAAATAATAACGAAAAAAATTGTCTACAGTCGCGGACTTGAACTGTTTACCACACTAAGGTCTATAATTGCTTGCAGATTACTTTTTCATACGGTCGCTCGGTCGCTCGCAATAAATAGTTTTTTTTTTCTTAATTGACTTAAAAAGGTTAATTTAATGAGGATATATACCAGGTAGCATAGAAAAAGAAATCAACCTATTTAGTACATTCAATCAAATTCGCTCTATACACCTTTTGACTAGACACACTTACATAACAAGGAGTTCATAGCATCAAAAAAGTGTTTATAATTATTTACGGTTTACTCACGTGCATTTTTCGGGATTGCCCGACTAGTTTCGGACCCAAACGGAGCCCTTAATCATGAGCTGAACACGCGGCGAGGTCGCGAGACGAACTCGTTTGAGTCCGAAACTAGTCGGGCAATCCCGAAAAATGCACGTGAGTAAACCGTAAATAATCATAAATATGAATGTGTCTCACGAAAGTTATAATACAAAAATCAAAAAAGTGGTTAGTAGCCTTTTTGCTAGAATCGATGATTGACTAGTTTAAAAAATAATATATGTAAGTTGATATGACATCTTAAACCTTATTGGGTACAGTTACAGTGTGAGAAGGAATCGAATTTGAAATCTGACAAACACTTGCAAGTCCGCGGCTGTACGTCACTCAGTGCATAAAATTAAGCTGTGGCGCAAAATCAAAGCAGCGCTGGTTTTCCAGCTCGTCTATACAGTATATGCAGTAGGATAAAAAATGTACTTTCAAATATTTACAGCCATTGGCTAGGCAGCTTAACGAAGTGCAAGTATCGAAGATGGTGAAGGAAGCAGCCACTCCGCCTGATGAGCGTTTGTATAAAATCAGAGAAGTGATTTCCAATGTAAGTTGAATGTCGTTATCTTAGGGCGATATTCACTGATCGCACTTAGACTTTGCTTTGCTAGCGATTTATACGATTATGAACATTATTCGTATTGAGTTAATGTTCATATTCGTATAAAACGCTTATTCACATTCGCTTATACGAATATGAACATTATTTGAATAAGACTAATATTCATATTTGTATGAAACGCTTACTTAGCAAAGTAAAGTGCAAGTGCGGTCTGTGAATCTCGTCCTTAACTATGTTAAAAGTGATAATTTAGTTTATTCCTAATTTAAGTAGCTTGGATATAAAAGTCTATTTTATTTAAATTTAAATGTAAGTGATTCATCTTTTAATGTTTGTCTGGAGTCACTTTTTTCGCAAAATCTTTCTCAATATCTCGTTCTCGACGAGTTATTAAATTCGAAGTAAGGATTATATTTTAATATTATTAATCAGTATAGTAGTATCATTTAACAAAAGGAGATCATTCATGCGCTATACATTTTTGGGCTATATCTGAAACAGCCGGCCAAACAAAATTTTTGATAAATTCCGTTAGAAGGTGTTATTCTGTTCATTTGTTACTATGGGACCAAACCTGTAGGGTCATTCTCCGCCAAGTTACATAGGTTCGAAAAAATCAATTTTTCATACTGTTTAGTTAAGGGCGTAACAGTGATGTAATAAACATTGTCGCCGATTCTCTTGTTCACCAACTAAACTAAAATTAGAGAATTGCTATTTTTTACTAACAGATAGCGCGAGAAAAGGACGGTGATAGACAACAACTAAGTTAGAGATGTCAAATTAGTTTACGCCTTGAACTTCACCGTGTTTTTAGACGACACGTTTTAAATGTCGTCTAAATTTGTATGGAACTTTTAGTTCAACTAAATTTGACAGCTCTTATTTACATATGTCTCTTTCTTATTTAATTAGAGTGAAAAAGATGGCAATAGCTTAAATTCAGTTTAGTTTGTCCTCATCAGAATCGGCACCATTATTGAATTTTATACAGGGAAACATCATCATGAACATGTTGTATTAAGTCTCTGAAGTTTAAGCCCATTGTACTAGTTATATTCGTTATACTTTCAGATATAGCCCAAAATGAATGATCTTCTTTTACACTTTTTGCGGTCGATAATTTAATTAATGTAAAATACATATACTTATATGTAATATGTTTATTTTAGATGAAGTATTCCCAAAACAAGGATTTCAAAAAGTTTGGCTTGGAAATATCCGATAAGTTTTACACATGCAAGGCTAAAGTTTTGGATCCACCCACATTAGATATTGGAAATGGTAAAGCCGTGCCCAGGTATGTAGCATTGTTGATTAACTTCCTTATACCACATAATAAAAAATAGTGTAAACTTAAAATTTAGTTTAGGTACATATTTATTTATGGATCTCCAACGAATGATTCACAAAATACATGGCATGTAAAAGTACAAGCGCAGTGCACCTACTTACTACATTCAGTGGGTTAACGCCCATATATTTGACAGGTCCTATGAAATGTTAAAATTATGTAGGGGCGGAGGTTATGTCCCAAGTATGCAGTATGGCTACTCGGGACGTAACCTCCGCTCCTTCACCCCGCAACCCCCCGCACGATTGCTCTGCGACAATATTCTACGTTGACCGACTGTAAGGAGTAAGATATAGGTAGACTGTGTACAAGTATGTTCGTTTGAGTTGTGCTCCTTCATTTAAAGGAGCACTGTTAAGATATGATGTCATACGCCACAAAATTTATAGTAGAGATCAACTACGATAAGGGTGCTACCACACCAATCGATCGATCGTCGATCGATGCCATCGAACGACACCGGTCGACGTTTAGTCGATCGATTGGTGTAGTAGAAACTATCGATCGACATCGTCTAATCCATTTTACCATCGATCGATGATCGATCGATTGGTGTGGTAACGTCCTAACATGGCGCGGCCCTCCATTGAACCTGTAAGTAAAAATGTGTGAGAAAGAACGTTAACAACGCGTCATTCGTTCAACGCAGATGTGTGCATTCTGCAACTGTCGGCCAAACTTAAACAAAAACATGGATCAGTCGCTCGACAGCTTTGACGTCGCTAATAAACAGTATGGTAACTATGGTACCGTTTGGAGGTTTATATGAATGACACACGTGCGCCTTGTCGAGCGGTCACTTTAATTAAGCCCACCATTCACTACAGGAGTCTCGCGCCGAACGCCGCGCCTTACAAATCCGTGGAAAAATCCGTCATCGCACACACACGCTCGGATTTGTCCGGCGCGGCGCTAGCGTCTTCAGACGGCGAGCGCCGAACTTATCCGCGAGTCGCGAACCATAAAGGCCTCCATACACACGCGCACCCGTCCGCCGGATTTGTCGATGACGACAAGTCCGCGAACAAATCTGCGTTTGAATGTTATTGTACGGCGCGGCGTGCGGCGCGAACCGCGTGTAGTGAATGGTGTGCTTAACATTCACACGCAGGTTTGTCCGCGGACTTGTCGCCAGCGACAAATCCGGCCGATGGGCGCGCGTGTGAATGGTTGCCTTTATGCAGTAGGCGAGCAATAAATCTGCTGAATATCAAACATGTCAAGTACGGTCAAACACAAACATGGTGACTCGTTGGCATATGCACACACATATTGAAGACAGATGTTGCAGGGGCGTGTTATGTTATCGTAGTTGTACTCTGAGTCTTAAAACGCACTAGCGGCCAGCCGCAATACGGCGTGCCGCTTGCGGTTGGCCGCACATCGATTTTTACATGAAACCGCAGGATCTCAACGCACTGGCACACGACGGCTGGTCGAAAATTAGTGCGTTGAGATCATGCGGTTTCATGTAAAAATCGATGTGCGGCCAACCGCAAGCGGCACTCCGTATTGCGGCTGGCCGCTAGTGCGATTTAAGCCTAACCATACATCACTCCGTTCAATGTCCATTTCGCGTACCAATGATAGAAAATGACCCATCCAAAAACGTAAAAAGCGTATTTATTTATCGATTGTTTTTCAACGATTGCCTCGTTGGTCTAGAGCGACTGCTGAGCTTGAGGTCCTGGGTTCGATCCCCAGGTCAGGCAAAGTGTTATTTGGTTTTTCCCTGTGGAATTTCTCAGTAGCAGCTCGGAGGATTTGTGCCCGGTTGATGGCAATAGGCTCGCCCGCTATTACATGGGACTTAAAAATAACGGCGAAATGTGGGTGTACTATACACTTTTGCCCAACCCTTCAGGGAATACAGGCGTGATATTGTGTTATGTATGTATTTTTTGTCATCTATCGATTCCTTTTATACTTTCTCTGACACAAAATTATATTTTTGGTCATTTTTACTGCTCCGTACGGAAGAGTGCCAACTGCCAATGGTATTCTTTAAAAGTACCGTTATTAGTAGATTCTACTTCGTGAATATGAACATTTATGGATTTTAAATAGCTAAGTGTGTAATGGCCGTCTATACACCGTGGGCTCGAAGTACCCGAAAGATTTTAATCACGCCTTTCTGATGGTATGAGTCAAATGTTATATCAACAAAAGTCCAATTCAGACAAAAAAAAAAAAATCCGGATTTAGTAACTCAATTAACTTTAGTACTTCGTTGTAAACAATACCTTAGGTTGAACTGGCAACATTTATAAATTATCGTGTGAGTGGAAAAGAAACTTCTCACTTCACAACCCTCCCCGACAAATAAGACATACGGCGAGAGGGGTATGGTATGACAAAAGTCGCTACGCTGCGTTCATAGGACTTGTTACCATAGAAATTTTTCGATTTGTGAATTTCCGTAAATCACTACATAGTATAAAACAAAGTCGCTTCCCGCTGTCTGTTCCTATGTATGCTTAGATCTTTAAAACTACGCAACGGATTTTGATGCGTTTTGTTTAATAGATATCCGTTACAGCCGAAAACTACAGCCATTACTTTCCCCTTACAAAATAAATAACATCATCTTACAGGAGGTTTCTGAAATCCGAGACCTGGGAGTAACTTTAGATCAAAAACTAAAATTCACCACTCATATCTCAGATACTGTTAAGAAATCGGCTCAAATGTTAGGTTTCATCAAGAGAAACACAAAATCTATTGGGACTAAAACTAAAATTATCCTTTTTAAGGCTCTGGTACGTTCCCAATTAGAACATGCTAGTGTAGTATGGAATCCTATGTATGCTGTTCATTCGCAACGTTTCGAGAACATCCAGCGAGCGTTCACAAGACATATTGCTTACGTTTCCCCAGGAATATCCCACAGATGTCCATATGAACAGCGCTTAGCTTTCTTTCATATTGAGTCGCTTCGAAACCGTCGCACTGTCCATGACTTGGTTTTTCTCTTTAAGGTTGTCAATAGTCAAATTGATTGTGAACAGTTGCTAGAACGTGTCATGTTGTCGGTCCCATTCAATATTCCTAGACAGCCAATTTCTAGACTGTTCCAACCGCCGTCCTGCAGAAGTAACATTGAGAGACACTCACCAGTGTCTAGGATGTGTGTTCAATACAATGAACTTAATTCAAAGCTGCCCGACTTGGATGTGTTCTTTAGTTCCCTACCGAAGTTCAGAAGCCTGTTGTATTCCCATCTGAACAGACATTTAAACTGTCATAAGTAGTAGTTTCGCTAATTAATTGATTTTACTGTTTGTTAATTTTATGTTACATTTTATTTTTATTTTATATAACTTGTACGATGCTTGATTTTTTTCATGCGAATGCTGTGTACACCTGTAATTGGTATTTACATAGGAACCATAACCCATGTATTTTTTATTTAAGTGTAAAATGTATGTACTGTTGGTGTACCTATTTATAAATAAATAAATAGATAGAGTGATTCAAGAGGAAGGTTTTTATGTATAATACATGCATATTATAGTACCCGTGCGAAATTGGGGCGGGTCGCTAGTAATGAATATTTCGAAAATTAAGCTTTATTCAACAAACTATATCCTAGTTTTTCTTCTCCAATTGGGCATCGGAATCGAAGGTTAAAATCTTTCGGGTATCTCGGGCCCACGGTGTATAGGAAAGCAATGTTACCAGCTGTAAAAATATATGGAATTTTGCAGGAAAGGACAATGGCAGGCCAATCGCCTCTTGAAGCCAGAACAACTTCTGTCGTGGGGTCTCATCGCTCTTGATACCGACCCAAGAAATAATTATGATACTGTGATTTCGATGGTAAGCCTCTATCAACTTTTTGAGTCAGTTGGCTCTATACAAAATATACATATAATTAAGACTGCCTCATTGGTTTAGTGGTCGTAAGCGCGACTGCTGAGCGAGAGCTCCTGGGTTCGATTCACAGGTCTGGTAAAGTGTTATTGGGTTTTGCCGTGTGGAATTTCTCAGTAGCAGCCCGGAGTCTGGATTTGTGCCCGGTTGCAATAGGCTCGTCTCTTGTTACATGGGACTGAATAATCATAACGGCGAAATGAGGGTGTACAATACACCTTTGCCTATCCCTTCGGGGAACACAGGCGTGATGTTATAATTATGTGATTACAAAAATAACTTGCAACAAACAACGGATGAAATACTATGGATGGATGCTTTATGTGAGGATTGAATTGAAGGGTCCACTGCAATAATGATGAATGTCCAAAGTTTCTTTAATTGTAATGAGTTTAATTTAATAATAATGAGGAGCTCGTGGCTAAATAATTACAGCCGCATAGACCGATCTTCCGGGTTAAGCCACGCTTGCCGAGGTTGGTCTGTGGATGGGTGACCATTTACCATAGCGAGTTTCCTCCGTGCCTCGGAAAGCACGTAAAGCCGTTGGTCCCGGCTGTCATTTGTAGATCTTTGACAGTCGTTACTGTTGGTCAGAAGCCAGAAAGTCTGACAACCAGTCTTACCAAGAGTATCGTATTACCCAGTTACTGGGTTGTGGAGGTCTGATAGGCAGTCGCTCCATGTAAAATACTGATATTCAGCTGCATCCGGTTCGACTGGAAGCCGACCCCAACATAGTTGGGAAAAGGCTAGGCAGATGATGATGTCCAAAGTTTCTTTAATTCTAAGTAAGTATGTCATCGGGCATTTGATATATGCAGTTCGTAATCTCGTTTACAAACTCAGCAATATCGCTTACATCATCATTTGCCTAGCCTAGCAATATCGCTTACAATCCCGAGATAAATAAGTTTTTAAAAATCGGATACATGGCTAGAACGCTCAGCGTCATAGGTGTTCTCATCTTTAACGCTGTTTTCTTTCACCATTTATAAAATTAAAAGTCAAATGAAGGATCCACTGCAATAATGATAAATGTTTTCTTTTAACAGGTTTTCTATTCCCACCGTATTATTTCCAATATTGTATTAAAATATTTCAGATAATTAGTACTGGACGCCAGATGGGAATGAGCATTGAAAACCCAAAGTTTGTCAATGTGAACGCCAGGATGACGGCATTGCACAGTATTTTGTTAAACGCCTGCCGAGACGTGCGGTTGGTCTTCATTATCGTTTCTGCAAGAGGCCGGGACGACTATCATAAGGTATTATTACAACAAATAATTCCCCTTAAAAAAATGTTAAGCAAGTAGTCTAATTTCCTCTGAGAGGTAAATAACAACATTTACCTCTCAGAGGAAATTAGGTAAGAATGTAAATAACTTTCTGGGTAGTCTACTCTTTACTTTCATGTTTTCAGGGTTGCGTTTCAGTGATGATTTTATTTTATGATGTGTCCAAATTTTTTTATGGGTTTTACTTTTATTTTAAAATATTGTCAATAGAATCTTTACAAGGGACCTTGTAATCCCCTTTCGGCTTTAGGGGTATTTTTGTAACACGTTGTATAGTGTTTTAAAAATAATGAATATTTTTTTCTCAATAGGATTTCTCCTGTATCGTGGGTGCGTTTACAGGCACAAAATATTCACATACACAAACATTCGTCAAAATATTAATTTAGTTGAATATAGCAATATGTCCATCTATAAACATATATTATACAGGCTGTAAGGGTAAACACCGTTATCCTTGAAACCAGTGGTTTGGTTTCATTTATAGAACGTAAAATCAATGAAAAACAACTTTTTTTTTATAAAATTTTCATTTTTCCTCAAAAGCATTTCACCCTATGTGCAGGGGCAACAAGCTACGCGAGGGGGCGCGGGGAACTCGCCGCGTGGCCCGACGCACGGCCCCGCACAGTTTGCTACCCCAGTCAGTCAGCTGTCTCGTTAGCGAGTGTGTGTACGCCGCGTCGTAGCGCCGCCGCACCGCTCATTTATCCCGCGGATATTTTTTTATTTATTTTTTACTCGGGTCCTATATTTTTATGTTTAAGTCAACTACCCATGGTTTGCGTGATAAAGGTGTTTACCCTTACATCCTGTATAAAAGGTTACCACTTAAAGTATTACCTGTTTTAAATGTACCCGTACCACTTAAAGTATTACCTGTTTTAAATGAAGTGTTAAAACTTAAAAATTTGATAACTGTTATTGCCATGCAAATTGGATGTATTTTTCAGTTTTTTCAAAAATTATTCATTCCTGCTTTAGTTACGAATTCAAAAAATGGAGCTTCTAATGCGTGACCTCAAATATGACCTCAAATGTAAACACAGCTGATCTTATCTGAGGATAGATAGATTTTAGCATATTTTTTATGTAATTTTTGAACAACTCTTTTTCTTAAACTCTTGACATTTGAGAAAAGTGGTAGAACAAACGTTACTCATTATTATGGGTACTTTAACACCCTTTAGGATTAGTACTCCCTTTCAGACTAACTTTGTATACAAAAACCGAGACACCCCAACAAGATTTTCATCAGAACTGCCTGAGTATGTGTTTTTTTTTAAAATAAATCTCTAAGTTACACCGTAGTTTATGTCGCGTTAAGTTCCCTAGTAAAGTGTGAAATGCCTGAGATGTGCTATGCAGGGGATGTCTAATACAACGAAACTGACCGAGCGGACCGTCTCAAGCCTCAAGGTGTCTATTCCCGTCTACCAGTGGGGTAGGGTGAAGTTTCTTAAAAGGGAAGCCATACCAAAAAATGCTTACCTTGCTCAAGTGTGATGCGTGATTTCCAGTAACTACTCGTTTCGAAAGGGAAGCCGATAGGAATCGAGTTGTATGGAGCCTTCGCCACTGCCGTCTACTGTTATGGGTAGAAATCTACTGAAACAAAAAAATGTGTTGTAAAAAATATGTCAATCGATTCTCCTAGTGATTCTGAACAAACTATTTTCAGGTTTAGTATATACTAAAACTAAGCTTGTATATTCTATACTTATATTATACTAGAGGTCGCCCGTAGCTTCGCCCGCGTGGATGTCGTGTTTTCGGGATAAAAGTAGCCGATGTCCTTCTTCGGGTTCCAGACTATCTCTGTACAAAGTTAGGTACATCAAAATCGGTTCAGCTGTTTAGGCGTGAAATCGTAACAGACAGACAGACAGAGTTACCTTCACATTTATAATATTAGTAGGGATTGTATATTATATTCTATACTATATTGATCATGATAAATAAATAATGTAAATCAACAGGTCAAACAAATGGCTGAACGCGAAGTGGGCATTCTGACCCAGTGCATCAAAGAGCAAACAGCACGCCGAATGAACGTGATGACGGCCAAAAATATCTTGTTAAAGGTGAATATTGTTATTTAATCTTAATAATATTATATTGTAACCCGTATAGGTTCGGTGGTCGCAAACGCAGTTGCTTGGTCCACCAAATTCGCTATAACGAGCCTTAATTTTTCAAAAATAAAAAAACTTAAATTAAGCCTGAAAATAGCGAAGCTATGTCCATGTTCTGTCACAAACGCTGCCAAGTAAGTAATCTATTGAATAAAATTGTCGATCACTTTATATCAAGAGGGATTATAACTTGTTGATTCAAATACATAAAAAAAAAAAGTTTATTTCAGGCATTATTGCCCATATTTTGTTAGTAAAAACTTAATCTATGTTAATATACATTAATTGAGATATTTGCCGGGATTGCTCAATGCATCGTTTACATGCACATGAGTATGCAGCCAGTGCTGTATAATTGGACAGTCCGGCTGATCACCCACAACCTTGAGAATGGTGTTGGTGCTCCCACGGACTCTGCGCATCACTGACGCAATACGTTTGCGTATCACCGTGAGGAACCCGTCAGTGTGCGCTAGAGCAAACATGGCTGACGCACTACAGTATCGCGCGAGCCCCAACATCGCTCTGAAGGCATTGTTGTATTATACTCGGAGAGCGTTGAAAGTTCTCTGCGTATACTTCACCCTCAGACTGCAAGTGTACAATGTTTGGCAGAAGCCCTTAAAGAGGGTTACCTTAACCGGTTGCGTACCGCCCGTGGTCCCAGGACGACACTTAATTGTCTTATCTATTGTGTCTATAATTACCGTGCTTGAGGTTTTAACTTCTGCGCTACACTTTGCAAACCTGCGAGCCAGCATATTGCAGCGAACTGCCATCGCTCTCCTTTCCCTCTCAATGTCGTTATCATCCCTCGAGTCCTCGACAACCAGGTGACCGAGGTACTTGAAAGTAAAGTAAGCTAAAGTATAGCATTTATTTCTAATCTAAATACCTAATTACTGTAATGTTCTACAACAGGTGAATTCCAAACTAATGGGCATAAACCAAGCCATAGATTCTAATACCATGCCAAGGTGTTTGAAGGAAGGCGGAGTTATGATTGTCGGCGCTGATGTGACACATCCTTCGCCCGATCAGGTAGGTTTATTTTACAACGCCACAAATAGATATCAGTACTACAGAATGTTTGGATATTATCTAAACACTGTTCACATATTTACACACAATAATTTATTTACATATTACACCAAATTATTATATTTTTTTCCTTGGTCGCGTTAACCCTTGTCACACCTGGTGGTAGTGGTAAGAGCAGACGGTCTTGATTAGGGCACACGAATCCAAATAGCAAAGATACGATGGGTTCCTATATACCCCTCTGGCACTCGCATACTGCTTTTCGCCGGTTTGAAATGTTCAGGTGGTAGATAACCAGGCGGACCGTATAGATCCTACCACCAAGAGTGCTGGGTTTTGTTAAATCTTACAACACCCGTCTATTCCTAGCGTGCGTAGAAGTTTTATATTCCAGCCCGACCCACAAAGGATAAACAATATAAAACTTTACTAACGTTTACTTTATTCGAATGCGACTAAGCCCTCTTCTATGGAGACGCGAAATACGCCGCGGACTCCGCCGCGTATTCGACAGGATACCGACAACTACAACTCAAAATATTCACGGAAAATCGCGTCTCTATAAACGCTCATATATCTACAGTCGCGGACTTGAAATGTTTATCAGATTTCAAATTCGATCCCTTCTAACACTGTACGCAATAAGGTTTAAGATGCCATATCAACTTACATAAGTATTAGTTTTTAAAATTGTGAAGCGTCGGTTATAGCAAAAAGGCTGGTGGAGCGTGTAAATAGCTCCAGCCGTTGGAGGGGTTTGGAGACTGAGAAAGTACAGTCCTAGTTGATGGCGGTGCGGTGCGGTACGGCAATGTATAATTTAAATATTAAAAATATGTCAACATAACACTGAACTCACCAGTCTCCGGATAACTGCACTCCTGGGTGTCTGTGAAGCACTTTCATAAAAACAAAGAAAAATAGGTGCGCTCAAGAGGGCAGTAGTAGGCGTTATATAGATTCAAATTTTTCTCCTCTTGAACTGTAATGAACTGTTGCACCGACAATTTTGACGATGCATATTACCGACGCGTGCAGCCAATCACAGGGCGCGTGGAAGGTGAAATTGTGAGACTGTGATTTAGCGCCATCTATTGGCATTTTACTGCAACGCCTAAATTCCCCAATAATGGGGTGGTGGAACAGTGTGCGCCGTCGCCGGCAGATGACATAATTATAAAATTAAAACTAAACATTGCGCGCAACCATGCTCCCCGCCTTGGAAGTTCGGAGAACTTTCAAAGAAAAAGTAATTAAATTTAAAGAAATTGCATTAATAGCGAATTTAAGTTACGGATTAAATAATTATATCAAATTTATCTAATTTTATGATAAAGTAAAAGAATTTATATTAAACTAACACAGAATTATTTGTGTACCTATACATATTATTTATTATTTTATTGTGTAGGTATAGGGTAAAGTTTGACTACAGGTCGTTTAAACGTGCCATTTTTGGACTTTACTAATGCGACCCTAACCACATTATCACCACCAGGATAAACTTCCTGAATTATACCGATAGGCCAGCGTAAAGGTGGAATGTCGTCTTGATCGATGAGAACCACAGTTCCAACACGAACCGGGTTGTCATGCGTGCACCACTTCTGTCTAACTTGCAGCGTGTGCAAGTATTCGCTTCTCCATTTCTTCCAATAAGATTGAACTAAATGATCAAGCAATTGTTTGCGGTCGGTCAAGTTGACACGTTCATTGGAAATATCAGAAGAAGGGAGATATTGAATAGGTGAAGACATTAAAAAATGTGCGGGTGTTAACACTTCCGGTTGAGGATCGGAAGATAACAAGCAAAGTGGTCGCGAGTTTAGCAAACACTCAATCTGCATCAATACAGTTAAAAGTTCCTCGTACGTGAGGAGTTGATTTCCTACGACTCGAAACAAGTGAGTTTTAATACTCTTAATATTAGACTCCCACATGCCACCAAAGTGTGGTGCACGGGGTGGAATCATTTTCCATTCTATTCGTCGAGTGGCAAATTCTTGGCTTAAGGCCGTTTGAAAATTTTGAGAAATAAAAAGATCATACATTTCGTCTAATTTTGCCTTAGCGCCGACAAAATTGGTGCCATTATCTGAATAGATACAAGACACAGGACCGCGGCAAGAAATAAACCTTTTGAAGGCTGCAAGGAAAGATTCAGTTGTTAAATCACTTACCAACTGAATGTTAATGGCTTTAGTGTTTAGACAAATGAACAAACATATATATGCCTTTTGTGCATGTTGGCCGCGCCTACGAGCTAAAGTAATTTTAATTGGACCAGCGTAGTCCACTCCAGTATGTACGAACGCTTTGGTTTCACATACGCGGTATGATGGAAGATCGGCCATCTTAGGTGTTGGATGAGAAGGTGACAAGCGGAAACAAGTATTACACATGCGAACACGTTTGCGGATAATATTTCTGGCTGACAGTATCCAGTAGCGTTGTCGTATAATGGACATCAGTAAGCTTGCACCTGTATGCAAGTTGGATTTATGTTGGTGGTCAATTAAGAGATTAACGACATGATCATGTTTTGGAAGCAACACCGGATGTTTACATTCGAAGGGCAAATCGGACTTTGACAGTCGACCTTCGATTCTAAGAATTCCTTCCTCATCAATGAAAGGACAGAGATGTCTAAACTGTTTAGATGGTAAATTATTTTTCTTTAATTGATCAATTTCAGTTTGAAAATGCACCATCTGAACTGAGCGAAGGATAGTTTTTTCGGCAATATTTAAGTCAGAAGCTGTAATAGCTCTGGAAAGCGGTAATTTTTTAATAAAACGTAAGACGTATACTATAACGCGGAGTAATTTATTCCAAGAAGAAACGCTTTTAGCACGTTCATAAAGAAGTGGTGGTGTATTTTGAGCGGTAGTTATCAGTGTACTAGTTTTAAATTCAGGAAGCTGTTCGCATTTTGTGGATATAAAAGATTGAAGTGGCCACTTATCAAGCGGAGAACACATCCAAGTTGGACCATTCCACCAGAGATCATGATCGATCAACTGGGAAGGTAGCAATCCCCTAGAAAGACAGTCGCTAGGATTCTCGGCTCCTGCGACGTGATAAATATTCTGAGGATTCAAGTTTTCTTGAAACTGAGCTACGCGATTGCTGACAAAGATGGACCACTTATGTGGTGAAGAGTGAACCCACGAAAGGGCGATAGTCGAATCAGAAAAGGTATACACACCTGAAATAGTAATGCGAGCCCTATATGTCTCATGAACAGTTCTAACTAAACGGGACATCAAAACTGCAGCACATAGCTCTAAACGAGCGAGCGTAGAAATCTTAACAGGAGAAACTTTAGATTTAGAACACAAAAGTCGCACAACGATATTTCCTAACTCATCAGTTATGTGTAAGTAAATGACACAACCATAAGCTTTAAGGCTTGCGTCACAAAAAGCTACTAAATTTACGGTGCAATTGTTATGAACGCCGATGTGGCGAGGTATCTTTATCTTAGATAATAAAGGCAGCTCCCTAACAAGCATTGAAAAACATTTAATTATATTTTCTGGGGGCGTGTCGTCCCAATCCACTTTACTAAGCCAAAGATCTTTAATAAGCAACTTCGCGTATACTACGACTGGTGATACAAGACCTAGGACATCAAATAGACGCGCGACGAAAGACAGTATGGTGCGTTTTGTGCATTTAGTATCCACACAAGAAGTTGTTAACAGAAAAACGTCTTCGTCGTGAATCCAAGAGAGACCTAAAACCTTTAAGTTGTTGCTGGCATCATCAGAGAAATTGACTGGTGCGAGATGAGAATGCGGCAGACTCTCAAGAAGTGCGGGAGAGTTGCTTGCCCATTTAACAAGATCAAAACAGCCACTTTTAAATAAAGCTATAAGTTCTTTAGAGAGGCGTATAGCACTATCCTCATCAGAAACAGAAGTTACTAGATCATCCATATACAGTTTGGATTGAGCAATAGAAACTGCATCAGGAAAGCGGTTTCCTTCATCCGATGCTAGCTGGTGAACAGTGCGCATGGCAAGAAAAGGACTAGACTTAAGACCAAACGGAACGCGGTTAAATTGAAAGGTGCGTAATTTCTCACTTTCGTTAAAACGAAACAATATTTTTACGTATTTCCGTTGAGATTCTGGTACGCATACTTGTAAGTACATCTGTTTAATATCTGCGGTTAATGCTACAGGATATAAACGGAAATCCAGTAAAAGAAGAAAAAGATCAGCCTGTAGGTTAGGCCCTGCGTGCAAAATATCATTAAGTGACAACCCTGTATGAGTTTTGGCACTTGCGTCAAGAACAATTCTTAATTTAGTTGTGGATTTATCTTGCCTAATAACAGCGTGGTGCGGAATATAATAACCATCATTTTCATTATCTGTAGAAAATACTTCTGATAAATAACCATTATTTAAGTAGTCGGCAATAACTTTATTATAATCTTCGCGAAGAGCGGGCGTATATTTTAATTTGCGTTCTAAGGCTAGAAAACGACGGTGAGCAACAGCGCGGGAATTTCCTAAATCCGCGGGATTCCTACAGAACGGAAGAGACACGGTATACCGGCCGTCCTTATCGCGAACCACCGAATCTGTGAACAAGTTTTCACATTCCGTTTCATCGGGTGAAAGAAAACGCTTATTCGGAATTTCCTCTAATTCCCAAAATTTATGGAGACTTGACTCCATATCACTTAATGTGACTGCGGCGAAAGATGCGGGATGATCAGTGTCAACAAACGAAGAGGGAAAGTCTCCCATTAAAATATAACCGAAAGTGGTCAAAAAAGCGGGCGGAGCGGAAGTGTTTGAATTAAATCGATCACCTAAGTAAATGTAAGGGAATAATTGGGCACCAATCACCATATCAATATTTCCCGGAATATTCCAAGTAAGGTCAGCTAGAGGTACCTTGTTGAGACAGTCAAATTCACGAGCGTTAATCTCGAATGTGGGCAATTTTTCAGTTATACAGTCAACGACTAAAGCGTGAATATAATATTTATGCGATGAAACGCGGGACTCAATCGTTAAATAAACGTAACCATGAATAGGTCGAGAAGATAAACCTACGCCCCTAAGAGAGGAGTTATAAAGCGGTATTACAGGTAAGTTAAGTAATTTACAACATCCCCGAGTAATTAAATTATTTTGTGAACCATTGTCCAACAATAAACGAATAATCTTTTTATCATTACACTTACTGTAAGCATAAACTTGCGCGGTTGATAAAAGTATCGTGGTACGAGGTTGTTTGGTGAACTCGTTATTGAGCGATATCATGGTAGCGGGTGATACACTATCGGTAACGTTCGGAGTACCGGCCGCGGCAACGACGCGGGCGACGGACTGCACGGAAGATGCGTTCAATGGAATATCGACCTTAGGCTCATACGCACAAGGTTGAGCACGCGAAGCTAAGTTCGCCATCCCGTCATTAGGTTTCGTGACAATCACAGGTGTATCAAGTACCTGCATATTATTATGATTATTAGTATTTTGATGGGTAAACGTATGAAGTTGTACCGTCGAATTATTTGTTAAATTGCTTTTATTAAAGTGTAAAAGGGTATGATGCTTCTTTTGGCAATGATTACAAACGTGACGTGAATTACAATTCGTAACTGAATGAGAAGGGCTTAAACAATTAACACAACAGTTATTTGATTTAATAAAATTATATCGCTCTTGAGGAGAGGATAAATTCTTAAATTGCATGCAATTGAAAAGTAAATGTTCAGTACTGTTACACATTACGCAAGGAGCGGTTTTTATTATTTGGTTATTTTGACTAATTAATGTACGTGAATTTCGAGTATTTGAATCGAACTTATTCTTATTATAATTTGACGAAGAACTACGAGTTTGAGAAGTGTTATTATTGCTACCAGAACGTTCCAATATTTTTACTTGATCTTGCACAAACGAAATAAGTAATTCACTAGTAGGTACTTCGATATTACGAACGGATAACTCAAACGATTGTACAGTTTGAGTGTCTAAACGTTTTAATGCGAAATGCAATAATATGAAATCCGTAAGATCGGGTATATCTAATTGCTTGATAGCGGCGATTGACGCAGAATACCTTTCTATAAACGAGTTTAATGAGTTCGCGGAATACGAGCAATTTTTTAAGTCGAAAATATTATTTAAATAGAAGGTACCTAAGGAACGTTTGTCCTGGTACTTTTTTACTAGACTATTCCATATAATGGAATAAGTTTCGCCAGTTGGTACAATACCCGCGACCAATTGTAATGCATTATGCGTCAACTTACCTATTAGGTATTGAACCCGCTGCGAGTCAGACAGCTGTGGGTTTTTATGTATGTTGGCTTTAAAGGATTCGTAAAACATGGGCCAACTTTCGGGTTTTCCATCGAAAGAAGGAATCACTATAGGCGGCAATTTTACAATATTTTTCACTGGTTGTGACGATGTGGTGGGTAAAGACTGCTGTTTAGCAGAGTTAATATTATTACGGACACGTTTTATACGACTATAGACATCGTCAAAGGAAACTAAATTTTTGAAGTCAGGTTCATATTCTGGATTAGTTGCCATATTGATCTCGTTAATATTATCGACGATTGAGTTGAATTCATGGCGCATTTCGTCAATAATTTCAGAGTCGGCCATGAAGTTTTCTGTAGACCGCGTATCTGCGGTACTAACGACTTTTTTGGATTGATCGTATAGTTTGGTAAGCCTTTGGTAGATGACTTCCGACTTAGATTTTAATAATTTTACTTTATAAGCGTCCATATTTGATTAGGGAACGTAAGCTAAGTATGTAATTAATTCGAAATTTAAATATGGCGGGTGCGGGTATACGTATAAATAAATAATTACGCAGAAATAATTATTACGGTATGCTGATCAATCCGACTCGAATGGACCAAAATTATATATGGTGGAGCGTGTAAATAGCTCCAGCCGATGGAGGGGTTTGGAGACTGAGAAAGAACAGTCCTAGTTGATGGCGGTGCGGTGCGGTACGGCAATGTATAATTTAAATATTAAAAATATGTCAACATAACACTGAACTCACCAGTCTCCGGATAACTGCACTCCTGGGTGTCTGTGAAGCACTTTCATAAAAACAAAGAAAAATAGGTGCGCTCAAGAGGGCAGTAGTAGGCGTTATATAGATTCAAATTTTTCTCCTCTTGAACTGTAATGAACTGTTGCACCGACAATTTTGACGATGCATATTACCGACGCGTGCAGCCAATCACAGGGCGCGTGGAAGGTGAAATTGTGAGACTGTGATTTAGCGCCATCTATTGGCATTTTACTGCAACGCCTAAATTCCCCAATAATGGGGTGGTGGAACAGTGTGCGCCGTCGCCGGCAGATGACATAATTATAAAATTAAAACTAAACATTGCGCGCAACCAAAGGCTATGATTGAATTTTGATGTTATGAACTCCTTGGATGTGTGTCTAGTTAAAAGCGAATTTCATTGAATTTACTAAATAAATTGATTTCTTTTTCTATGCTACTTAGTATACATATATCCTCTTTAAATGAACGATTAATGTCAATTAAGAAAAAAAAACTGCCCTCTCAATTTTGCGAGCAACCGAGCGACCTTATGAAAAAGTAATGTGCACGCGATTATAGACCTTAGGGTGGTAAACATTTCAAGTCTGCGACTGTACAACGTCATGTTTGAATTGTCCGCTTTACGCCTCGTAAGTCTCTCCGCTTCTCTAAAAACCAGGCCTTATATTGTTTTCACGATAAGAAGATTAAAATGACACAATATGTCAATAGGAGTTGCTAGACATGTGACTGTAGTCGATTCAACTATCGATAAAATTTGTAAAATTTCAGCCAGAATTTGACAAATTATTGTAATGTGATTTTATGTAGATTTCAAATACTTGTGATTTAAGTAATTAGGATTAAGTCAATTAGCATGCATATCTTCAACAATAGACGATTACGTGCTGATGTGATAATGAATCGAGCAGGTATGGGATGAGTGAACATAAATGTTTATTTATCACAATAATAAGCCCAGTAGCCGGGTCGCTAAAAAGAGGTTTATCTTGCGAAAGGTTCGTCGGTCCTGAATTTTGGATGTGTTATGTTAGGTGTTTTTATGAAAAGCCCACAAACAGACACACAGACAGAGAGAGAAATAGACAGCCAAACAGAAAGACAGACATGGGCTTCAAACCTATAAAATACCTCTGATTTTGAGTCGGGAATGAAAAATAAGAATTTAATTTTCTACAAAATTGATGTGAATATTTTTTGGCATAAAATCTATAAGGAGTCATTTAATAAAAACTCATTTTTGGGTTCTTTAACCCAAGATGGCAGAGCGCGCCGAGGTCACTCAAGGTACAAAATTTGTAATTTTTATAAGAACACATATCCATAACACGTATCCAAAATTTAGGACTGACCGACCTTTTGCAAGGCAACTGGGCTATAATGAGCCTTATTTTAATTATTCAATCAACTGAGCCTATCGTCTATAATTATTACGATAGTCAAAATATTCATTCTGTTAAAATAAATTTATCGAAATTATTTTATCGATACGCACGTCTCTGGCAACTGGTACCATCTGACGCAAGTTTGAAAACGCGTCGGGGTTTTTTCAAAATCATTTATGTAATATATAATTATGGCGTTAAACACATATAACTATATTGTTTCTATGTTTCTGATTTTAAAACAACCTTTTGGGTAACGCTTTATTAATATTTTAAATTGATTTAATACTTGTTGAATTAAATTGTCATACACAAGCGCCATTACAATTTATTTTCATGTCATGAACTGACATCTGCCAAATTAATCAAGTTACCGTGAAAGCAATATAGTCAACCGATTGAAAATTAGCGTCTACTAACTCCAAATTTTTAGTCTGGCAAGTGCAATCCAGTTAGGGTTGGACCTCATCTGGCAGCACGGAATCGCCTTTTTCCGTCGCCCTTTCTCTTTCTGTCGCTTAGAACTGCCATTGCCGACCATTGCATTTTGTCCGTGATGCCGATCGCCTCGAGGATTCCGCCGCGTGCTATCGCATTATGCTTTCTGTCTCGGTCTAGCAAATGGCAGTTCTAAGCGACAGAAAGAGAAAGGGCGACAGAAAAAGGCGATTCCGTGCTGCCAGATGAGGTCCAACCCTTAGTCGTAACCACGAAAAAAGCTTTGCAGCTGATATTGCTCTTTATTGCTTTTATTGCCTCTGCTTTGTCGGGAACCTCATTATACCATAATATAATTAATAGGGAGTGCCTCCTTTGCCGGCGCCGGTTGCCTATACGAGTGCCGGCGCTGGCTTCCAAAATGGCTGCCGGCGCCGCGCCGACTACATACACGGTTTTTTTACACCTTCAAGTCCTCTTCGTGACACGATTATTCGTCATCCACTTTCATTTTCACAATAAAAACAAATGAAAAACTTAAGGGGATGTTTGTAAGGTTGTTTGGGTTTCCAAAGCAGAGTCGACGGAGCCCCACTGCGCGGGGCTCCTATTTCTGTCTGCAGGGTTTAAAGTAACCTAACACGAAGGGGACGACGGGGGCATCGTTCGCTCGCTCACTCTAGCCCCCGTCATCCCCTTCGAACCTAACCTATCCGTGTCGGGGTGCCCCAAATAACTGAATTCGCTTCGCTCGCTCTTGAAATTAGTCAGTTGGAAGACAAGTTGCAGTGCTTGGCCGAAAATCTAACCTACCTTTCAACTAACATACCTACCAAAAATCTTATTACTGCCGTCGGTGTCCATTTTGGGTGGCGGCAGCCGATGTTTTTAATCTCGGCTGCCGGCACTAATGTACCGCCGGTTCCCAATGGCGTTATTTTTGGGTGCCGGCGCCGGCAGCGAAGGTACTCCCTAATTAACCGCTAGCGGCCCGACCGACGAACCGGTTCGTCAGCGCCATTGTTTATCTATTGTGTCTATAATTACAGTAATTGAGACTTTAATATCATAACTGTTGTATTTACTTCCAGTCTAACGTCCCCAGTATTGCGGCTGTGACCGCCTCTATGGATCCTCAATGCTACAGTTACAACATTGAGCTGAGCGTACAGACGCCAAAGGTAAGATACGTACAACATAAGCCACTTTTACAATTAACATGCTTTCCGATTAGAAATCCTACTTCAATTACACACAGCTCAGTTTTAATTGCAACTTTTTTTGTGCTGTTCTTAAATCAACTTAGTTGACATACCATTAAAGTTGATATTTGATTAATGTTATTAAACTTTTACAGAAAGAGATGATTGTTGAGTTCGAAGATATGATGGTCGACCATCTGAGGTTGTACAAGGAACGAAATAATAACAGCCTGCCAAGGAAGATATTTGTCTTTCGTGATGGCGTATCCGAAGGACAGTTCGCTCAGGTAATAGAAATAGAAATCATTCTTTCTTACTTACAATGTATCCCATAGAAACTCCTAGACATTACTTAAGAAAGTCCATAAACAGCCTGGCGGATATAAAATGCGAGCTTTTCATGACTGCTTGCTCCGACGCTTTGGCTAATGATCAAACTTCTGATCCGATGAATAGAAACGACAATGAGATGTACTGGATTGACATAAGCTTTCGACCGGTCAAGCGATCTGTCATGTCATTTTCATACATTTAATTGGCGTATCTATTCTCTGGCGATAGTCGATTGCCATTTATCTACAGACGCAGTACTCATTGTAGATTTTTAGCTTCCACAGCGATAACCTTGCTAATCGTCAGTAATAGCTTAGAGGTTGAATGGTGCACGAGGGTCCGATTCCGAATCCGGCCCAGACCTCAGATTTTCGAACTCATGTGCGGATCAGAATTTGATTGCGTTAACGGTGAAGGAAAACATCGTGAGGAAACCTGCACACCTGAGAGAGCTCCATAGAGTTCTCAATGGTGCGAGTAGTCCGCCAACCCGCACCAGGCCGGCGTGGTGGACTAAGGCCTTAACTTTTCTCATTATGAGAAGAGGTCCGTGCCAAACAGTGAGACAGTAATGGGCCGATTATGCATGTGTATCTTCCACATGCAGCACCACGCTAGGTAACGACTGGAGGATTTAAGGTCACAGCTCATTAAAGCCACCCACCCGGCACACTCGCCGCATCGCCTCGTCGCTCGGCGTCCACTCGTTGTCAGCAGGTGGTTCACGGGTGGACGCCGCGTTATCACTAGTAAACGTCGCGTGGTCAACCAGAGGAGTCGTCGGAGGAGTCCACTCGATGGCAGCACGCGGTTCACCCGAGACTTGTGCGTTGGCAATGCGCAGCAACGCAAGGCAAGCGTGCGAGCAGCGAGTTGTCACCGAGTCGTCAACTCGTCGTCCGCGCGTGGACGGCATACGCCCGAGGCGATCCGGTGACGCTACGGAGTTGATGTAGTGAGCGCACATCCATACAAGTTCATATAAAGAATACTAACCGCACGAGGCGAGGCGATGCGGGTCGGATGCCGGGTGGCTCTAATGAGCTGTGACCTTTATGCTAGCTAATTATTCCCAAACGTTAAAGTCTGGCAGGTTATTCCGACTTCGTTTGTAAGACAAGGGGCATTGTTTACAAAAGAAGTTTAGGAAGCTTCCCCTTTACGTATATTATTATTTCACGTCGCATTACTTTTATTTTCTACATCGTTTAGATTATTTACAGGTTATGAACAGCGAGCTTCAGGCCGTTCACAATGCTTACGCGCAAATGGCAGGGCCAGCTAGGAAGCCTGAAGTATTATTTTTGTTGGTGCAGAAAAGACATCACACGAGGTACGTAAATGCTATATTACGAAATAAACCATTGACGTAGAAACACATCGACCAAGGGTCTAGTTCAAAATTCACGAATAAAGTGTCCTGAGTTTACATACACCACCAGAGCACGCCAAGGCATACCGCCATATAAACTTAGAAATTCTAACAAACTAATTTAAATCCTATGTCGTCATCACAATGTCTAATTTAGCTTTCAACCATTTTTCGCGTTTTAGTCTACATTCGGTTCGGACGTTTTTGATCGCTGACCCGAGATCCATGTTTTCACTTCAATGAAAAATGAGAAAAACAATAATTTTTTGTCGCCTCTTTGGTGGACTATACTAAAATACTGTTTTGTTTCAGATTGTTTAATGAAGGAGCAAACAGCCGCTACAATGTTGAACCCGGTACTGTTGTCGATACAGACATCGTTCACTCCTCCGAACTGGACTTTTATCTGGTAAGATTTTGTTTAAATCGCACGGAAGTAGTTGTAGGAGGAGTTAATCTGTATTTATGCGGTATGTTTGGAGTGTTGTAGGGAATTTAGACCGATGTTTTTGCCCCTCAAAATTGAGGGCTCCAACTGCTTTAACATTTATGATTAGTTACGGTTTACTCACGTGCATTTTTCGGGATTGCCCGACTAGTTTCGGACCCAATCGGAGTCCTTAATCATGAGCTGATCACGCGGCGAGGTCGCGAGTTTCGAGTTTCGACTCGCGACCTCGCCGCGTGATCAGCTCATGATTAAGGACTCCGATTGGGTCCGAAACTAGTCGGGAAATCCCGAAAAATGCACGTGAGTAAACCGTAACTAATCATAAATATGAATGAGTCTCACGAAAGTTATAATAATAATGCTTTAACATTACTCAACATTTTGGGGCCTTTTTTTTTCTTCGGAAATTCCTCATGGATTCGCCCGGGGAAGGCGAAGGGGTATGCCGGACTCTTACCGCCTAAAAACCCACGATGTTCCTTCTCCTGACCCTTGGCCGGGGTCGCGGGATTCGCAGCTGCATGCACCGCAGCCCCGGCAGGCCTCGGTCCGCCAGCCCCTGGCGGACCGAGGCTCTCTCCTTCTGTGGGGCCTTGCCCCACGTCCTCCTGGTCGGCGCGCACGGCACACTGCGCGCCTCTGAGGACACTCTCGCACTGCGGTCGGGCGACGGGTCCCCTAACGCGCCACCTGCTGCCAACATTTTGGGGCCTGACCATAAGAAGCGTGCCCCAAACGCCGTTACACTTACTTCCCCCTCGGCTCGCAACGCCTTGCTCTCGCCCACGGATAGGCCAGGGCTGCGATTATGACTATTATACAGGGTGTTAACGAATTCGTGTAATTCCTTCAAACCACGTGATCTAGTGGTGACACAGATTAACCCTAAATGGGAATTTTTGAAAATCAAAAAAAAAAAAAAACAAAAAAAAAAACTTGTTTTTCTGTTTCTGAGTCATTTTAGAGCCTTGAGTTATCTGACTGCAAAGAGCGATATCGCGTTAGTCGTGCCTGCCAACCGTGTTGCCGTGCTTTCATTAATTTATGCCTGGCATCGAAATGTTGACACAAATAAAACATTTTTTTTGCAAAAAAATAAATTCTTATTTTTTTACTGAATCCTTATTAGGTGGTTTAGATACGATCGGTAACAAAGCCGCATGAAAAAATAATAATTTAATTTTTTTATTTTTAATCAAGCTAAATCCCGTGCGGGGCCTGTCTACATCAGTAGTAGATCATATAGTTTTAAGGAATTACACGAATTCGTTAACACTCTGTATATGTAATACTAGAGGTCTACATAAAGGAAGCGGTTAGAAGCAGGGGCTGGCATTTTTAAACAAAAATACGCCTTGTTCCTAATACAAATTCGCGCAAATACAGCAACAAATGACGGCTTACCAGCGCTGATTGAAGCAAGTCGGAACTTGACGGCGAAGTTCGGAGCTTGTCAGCGCTGGTTCGCCACACAGTATAGAGACTACCTGCGCCGACTAACTGCGCGGACCAGCACCGACAAGCGCTGGCAGATCGGCGTCGGCAACCCGCTTTCTACGTGTATACGCACTAATGTAAGAGCGTTTAACATTCGTTAATATTTAGTGATTATTATATCTTTTTTTCGTCTTTAGGTGTCCCACCAAGCTATAAAAGGCACAGCTCGCCCGACCCGCTACCATGCCGTCTGCAACGACGGCAAGATTCCTGATGATGAAGTGGAACAGCTGACGTACTACCTGTGTCACCTGTACTCGCGCTGCATGAGGGCCGTGTCCTACCCGACACCGACGTACTACGCGCATCTTGCGTGTCTACGGGCACGATCTCTTACTTAGTACGTATTTATGACAACTACAGCGGCAAGTCGGGTCGTGTCCCATGAATTTTGTCGAGACTCCCATACAAAAATTGACAAAATAAGTAATGTGATAAAATATTTTACGCGAATCGTATTCATGAAGTAAATAACAAGTTAGTCTGCCCGTGGCTTTTGACGACGATCGCTGTAAAGCGAATGCATGCATTTATTTCCCTTGTACAGACGCCAACAGGTCAAGCTACCCGAAACTGTCAAATTTTCCCAATCAAGCTTGAACTTAATGCTTTCGCGATAAAGATGAAAATCTATTAAAGAAATTTGACATATTGTAGTAGGTTGATGTCTGTACATATTTTTGTGGTTGGTAAGAGATGGAGTAGAAAATGTATTTTGTTTTATATACAAAATGTACAAAATCCTTAACGAAGCCGAAGTCCACGTATTATCAAACTAAGTAGCATTGAGCAAAAATAATTACTGGGAAACGACTTTTATGTTTAGGTATTAAAAAACCGCTGTTAAACGTAGCGCGCAATGGAAGCGGGCGTGAAGCAGACAGTGCGAATACTTAAAAAAAAATGTTTCGAAGAATTTTTAGTAATAATAATTTAATTAGATTTTCTAGAAACGTAAAAAAGTGGTGACTTTGACCTTCAAATATCTCCATAACCAGTTAGTTAGTTCTTAGGTATGTCTCAGTACAAAGATCTTCGTAATGAAGGGAAGAATACGTGGCTCTCGTCTTATTATCGATAGTTTGAATACCCGATAAAAAACAATGACCCGTCTCTATCACCTTTTAATTGTTTCGCCATTAGATTCCGCTCTCTGGACATCATGTAATAAAATTATTTTTTAACTTCCATACGGCATAGCTAATATGATTTTATATTTGATTTCAGCGGCGAAAGGTTTGACAACAAGGAGCTCGAGCGCAAGCCGAAACGTTTACACGTTCTTGACAAGATGCTACAATATAGCCGCATGTTCTTTGTGTAGGCTTCTACGAGTCATTCCGTAGCTTTTATAGTCCAGTATGTTTTTATCTTCTTATTGTATGTACGCACATGTTTTAACAAAAATTAAAATATAAAAAAAAAAACTGTATAATATTGCGGTACACTATAGTAGCGGCACGATACGATGGCGTTTTTGACATTTTACAATAGTGTTGTGACACATTCCAAATTATTATCGAAAAAAATATAGTCTTGTGCGAGTTGTATAGGTCTTTGTGAGTGGTAAGTAGCAGCTACAATATTTTTTTTGGAATTAGCCTCTTTTTTCTATGATTAAATATTTAATCTTTAATCAGATTCATCCATCTTACTATTGTGACCATTATATTACATTATACTTATAAAATTAAAATTTTTGTTCTTTGGTCCATAACATAAGGTCCACGTCAAAAGATTTAAATATCTTACACTTATTATTTTATTATGGTTAATATTTATACTAAATAAAAAACAAGAGAAAAAAAAGTACATTAATTTTGTTGTCCTAAAATAATAGATTTGATAAATTATAGTTGCAGCAGTACAGTCCGCGAGGCCTAAGCTGAGCTTTGCATTTGTGTGAGTGCACATAGAATCGATTGCCGAAAAGCAGTATAAACCGCTTTAAACCAAGCAAAGGACGGGTCTGCATTCATTCTCACACAAATGCAATGCTCAGCTTAGGCCTCGCGGACTGTACGTCACTATTGACAATAAAGTATGGCAATTTTTGTTTATCTTTATGAGCGCGCAAACTTCAAAAACGTCATCGTACCGAACCGCTACTATACATCATTATTGTGTATATCGTTCGTGTTGTTGTCTAACGGCCGGTATTAATAATCGATTGATCGTTTTTAGCAGAAAGTATATACTTAAGTAATGTCAAAAACCTATATCAATCCATAGATTTTGGATTGGGGTCGATTATTAATAGCGCCCGTAAATAAATAAATAGTTCAGTAAAAAAATCATAAAAAAAATACAAAAAAAATGTGTGAAAGGTTGTTTTAAGACTTCTTTGGGCGCCAATCATGTATTAAGAGCGTGTCAATTCTTTTTTTATATAAACAGATATGAATTTGAATATTCATGAATCTAATTATGAATCTAATCGTTGATTCTGTTTGTGTAAGAAATCAATTTTGCCTGTTTATTTTAGAAGTTTGATCTGTGTTTTTAATTTTATTCGTATTTAGTAGATAGGTATTTGAATTATGCAGGGATTGTGTCAAAATTATATTCATGTTATAATCATAGCTTATGAGTTTAATATGAATAACCTTTAAAATACACATTTGGTCTTTTGGTTTGGTGTTACAAGAATAAAAGGTTCATTTCAATGTTGTGTCAAATATAGTATTCCGAAAATATAGAGCGCCCGTATACCATTTAATTTTAGCACTACGTAACATCTATGAAACAGAATATGTACGATTTGAACAGGTCCATTATTTAGCGACGGTACAATGTTCCCACAAATAAATACCAATTAACTTTAAATAGGTAAAATGATCATTCGAGATCATTGCGGCTAATAGGCACGGACATGGCATGGCATGGCAGAAACTTCGACATACTTTTTAAACGATACACAATTTCAATAATTGAAATATACAATAACATTGAAATAGTTATTAAGAAGGGGTTAAGAAGCACATTCCTTAGCTGAATTCCTATTACGTCAAATGACCTCATTTTACTTTACCCATTAACTTAAAAACATAAGGAGGAGGAGGAGCTCGTGGCTAAAATAATTACAGCCGCATAGACCGATCTTCCGGGTTAAGCCACGCTTGCCGAGGTTGGTCTGTGGATGGGTGACCATTTACCATAGCGAGTTTCCTCCGTGCCTCGGAAAGCACGTAAAGCCGTTGGTCCCGGCTGTCATTTGTAGATCTTTGACAGTCGTTACTGTTGGTCAGAAGCCAGAAAGTCTGACAACCAGTCTTACCAAGAGTATCGTATTACCCAGTTACTGGGTTGTGGAGGTCTGATAGGCAGTCGCTCCATATAAAATACTGATATTCAGCTGCATCCGGTTCGACTGGAAGCCGACCCCAACATAGTTGGGAAAAGGCTAGGCTGATGATTAACTTAAAGACATAAAAGATATACTTTTGACATTTGTGTCCATTATTTAAGTGGCAAGTGTATAGTTCGACCAACTTTTCTGTTCTTCTTCTTCTCTCGTGTCAGCAAGAGCTATACGAAAACAGCTCATGCTGTGGTGAAAAGATTAGCCAGTCAGCAAGGTTGGTAGCGGGGCTGACTGCCCAGGGTGCGCCGGAAATACTTAAGAATCGTCACTCGTGAAGGCTCTTTTCATGCATCCCACTTTTTTGTGAAATGGGAAATTGACGAAACTTGTGACTTTGACGGTTTAATTCAGTTGTCAGGATGACGAAATCTTTTTCATGCATTTATTATACTAGCTGTGCCCGCGGCTTCGCCCGCGTTGTATAAAATATACAGGGTGTAAACGAATTCGTGTAATTCCTTCAAACCGCGTGATCTACTGGTGACACTGATTGACCCCGCATAGGATTTTTCCAGAACCAACAAAAAAGTAAAAAAAAATGAACCATGTTATTCTTTATCTGAGTAATTGTAGCGTCCCGAGTTAACTGACTGCGTGGAGCGATATCGCGCTAGTCATGCCCGTCAACTGTATCGCCATGCCTTCATTCATTTATGCATGGCATCGAAATTTTCTATCACATAAAATGTTTGTTTGGAAAAAAAGCATTTTTTTTTATTTTTAATCAATCTAAATCCCGTGCGGGCTTAATCTATACCCATACTTCAAACCATAGATCATATGGTTTGAAGGAATTACACGAATTCGTTTACACCCTGTATAGCTTATGTCTATCCTGAAGGTCCATACTAAATATTGGCGAAATAATTTTTGAAATTGCTTGATAAGTTTCGTAGATTCCCACATCCAGACTTGCAAACTTTACCTCTTCATCATATTAGTAGTAGATTTAATATAGAATATTTTTGTTTCTTTTTTAAAATAGAATATAATCTGATAGTCATTACAGGCTGCGTGAGACAGGCGTCTGTGAGACCTTTAACAAAAATATTCTTCACGTAGGCCAATTTTATTGCCCGTAGTAATTTTCAAACACTACAACCAACTACCTAATCTAAAATATGTGTGTCATGTCAGATTATATATCCCTCATACTAGATCATTATTCATAGAATGACAACACCGGAGCGAACAGAGCGACGCTCTTCAATTCCCAGATAACTTTGTACAAGTGTATCAAGCAAGATATACTGGCCAAAAAGTCTAAGGTAAAGTCAAAGCAATTACATAATTGTCGAAAAAATAAGAAGTTACTGGCTCGTTCCAAAGTGTAGATTCCTATGGAGAAGAACGGGTAATAAATTCCATGTGTGAGGTGACAAACTGAAATAACGCTACGTGCCATCGCTAAATAATGGCTACCTGTACATTAAAAAAAGAAAATATTAAAAAAAGGATCTGTAACAGGGTGTTCTTGTGGTATCTATTGGAATCCACGTTCGCTGGTTTTTGTCGTATTTTGCTGTCTATAATTCAATTTAAATATTAAAGTAGTGAAGTAAATAAATATTTTAAGGGTAAACGTTGGTTTTATTTAGTCCTAAACCTTCTAAAGTTATAATATTTGTAAGTTTATAAGTTATCATCGCGAGGCATGGTTCGAATGCCTTGCTGCGCATGTGATGAGCCGAGGCAAACCTATTTTGCAAAGCTAAATGAGTCGTAGTATGGAGCGGAATGTAAAATAGTATTCGTAAAATACTGATGAAAACGGCCTCTACTAGTGATACATTGGGATGGGTCCCTAGGCCTTGAACTGCTGAAGTTAAAGTTTAAGTATAAAGAACAGTAAAGAATATGCATTTAAAAAAAAATGCGATGCGTTTTTTGTTATAGGTAATTGCTAAAAAAGTCAGGAAGGAATCCTGTGTGTAAAAAACTACAATCCATCGAAATACATATCACGCTTTGTAAAAATGACTAGTAGATAAGTGGTATCTCTAATAAATAACGCCTATTTATTTTACTTTAATTAAAACGGTCTCAGACCAATTAAAATAATTAAAGATGCGAAGAAGAGGAATAGAAGAAGAAACATTTATAATACAAAAGAAAAAAAAAAGTTGTATTTTAGTAAACAAAACATCCATACAATAATATACTACAATTTCCGCTGGTTCTGTCCTATTTAGTTCGACCTCAACACCGTCTCGACATACCAGCATGTTAATTACCTAATACTCTCCACTAGAGGTCGCCGTCGCATGTTCAAATGCAAATAATAATGCGTTTCACATCAACAATTACGTAGTAGCCATTTGTTATATGGTAATTATTCAAAAATAATTTATTAGAAATCTTCTATCGTGTCGGCACGAGCTATACGAGAATAGGTCATGCCGTAGTGAAAAGATTAGCCAGTCAGCAAGGTTGGTAGCGGGGCTGACTGCCCAGGGTGCGCCGGACGTACTTAAGTATCGTCACTCGTGGAGGTTATTAGAAAAAAAAAGAATTGTACTCATTTGTAAGTGAGTTTTGCAAGCGCGGCTGCCGAATGTTCGGTATTTTGGGTATTCTCCTAGGGAATTGAAGTAGCACTGCGGAATTTAGGATAATGTGATGGAAATCTCTGATAAAACCGGGCTGCTGCTGCTGTAATTTAGTCAAATGGAGATGAGTTACAGTGTGACCGTATTTTAGAGTCACGCCACAGACGATGCCTCACCTCCTGTCCTGCTCACTGCCCATAACACCTGCACTAAAATAAGATCTGTTTGTGGCCACTGACAATGCTGTCGATAAAATATCATCCTTATATTCACACAGCTAAGAGTCATCTGTCTAGAAAAACCAAAACAAGAATAAGAAAAAATACAAGGCGTTTCAAAGAAATTAGACAAATTCGTTGAAAAAAAAGCTTCGTTATAAAGCTTGCAAATATTTTTCATCACCTTTTGAAGTTAAATATGTCTTTATTATCTATGTGTAAATTAAATCGTCGCTCGGGATTGAAAACCTGGGGAATGCATTTGGTCATTGCACGGTTCCTGTGGGCTTTCACGCGGAATAAGTCGCGGGCAAAAGCTAGTCATTATATTTATTACGAATGTTATATACCCAATAAAGGCTAGTTTCAGTGCCTACAAACTAATTTCACATAGAGCGGCTCTCTTATAACTCTTAAAAGATATAGTACCTATACGTCGTGATAATATAAAGGTAACCAAATTGCATTCCCGATGTTTTCACTTCCGGGCGACGAAATGTGTATAGGTAGGTAGGTACCTACCTACTTAAGAGGGCTATCGCATTTTGTCTCCTGCCTCGCTCGCACAGGACCATATTTTTAAGAATATTAAATTAAAAGATGCATTTTTTAATAATGTATTCAATGGGCTCCCTTTAAAATAATTTTAATTTGATAGGTAATTATTAAAAACACATTACTATCGTGTTTCCTAATAAACTCAGCTCAATAATTATTATGATCCGTTTTTGAGATAAGTTTAATAAATGTCACAATAAAAATGTTTTTAATAATTATACCTATTAAATTAATATTATTTTAAAGGGAGCCCATTGAATACATTATTAAAAAATGCATCTTTTAATTTAACATTCTTAAAAAATATGGTCCTGTGCGAGCGAGAGAGGTGAGAAAATGCGATAGCCCTCTTAAGTAAAAAATTAAGTGCTTTCATTCATAAACAGTATCTTATGGTTCAGTAAATTTTATATCATTTAACCTTGCTTTACCTTGCATATTTTATTTATTTACTTATGTGCAATATTTGATTACCTACCTCTATCTATATCAATGACAACTTATAAAAGGTAGTTACTGTGTGAAGATATAAAGAAAAAATAACTTTCCGTCGAAAAGTAAATTGAATATACTTAACTATTCCTTCTTTATATTTAGGTATTGGAGTATAGCACGTATTTAGTCGTATCAAGGTTCACTAAACACCAAAGGTAGGTAGGTATCTTTATTATCACAATTTCTGAGTCGTGCAAGCGGTCACGTAAGCCTAGCTGACTGAGATCTACTGTCTTAGCAACGATACGCCTCAACCACAGCAATGTGGACCGTGATTCTGTATTATACTATGCACTCATGTTTATAAGGATATAGATTCTGACTTGACAAATTGTACTGCTTGACAACCCATAATCGTGTGCTCTCACATAGTTGACTAAATAGACTTGGAAGTAATCCGGGTCACGAACAAAAACTCAAATTCATTGCTCCCGAGTGTATTTTGGCAAAATGTGGTCAATAGTTATCCCACAATAGCCTCTAAATATTTTATACAAGGCGTAACATAAATAACGCACAATACACGTCACTGTACTCATCATTATGAACTACTTTTACTATGGGACCAAACCAGAAATCGCGAAAAAAAAATCAACTGTTCCCTACATTTATGTTCGCACTCGTCAAAATGTAGGGAACAGCTGTTTTTTTTCGCGATTTCCCATTTGGTCCCATAGTAAAAATTGTTCATAATGTACAGTGTCTCCTAAAGAGTTTGTGCGTTATTTATGTTACACCTTGTACATATGTGAAGAAGTAATGGTTAAGGTATATTATGTTAGTAAATCTAGAAATGGGGTTGCTAATAATTAATCTTTTTATACAGATAATAAGCCATCACACCCTCCTGTTTCATGGAAAGAGCAGTGCATGGGTTTAAAAAATTCCTAGGGCACTTGTTCCACCGCCAACGATGAGCGAGAAACGAGTAGAGCTAGAAACGAGTTGGCGAGCAGCGAGAAGCGAGTGTGTAGTTCCGATAGTTTTGTCGCTGGGCTATAAGCGAGTGTGCGAGAGCGACGGGCGATTACTCGCACCACTCGCAAATGACCGCTGGTTGGTCTCTCTGCTTGAGTTCTGACCACCAAGCGAGCATCGCTGAGCAAGTATCGCTGAGCGAGTATTATCTTTGATAGCTCTTGTCGCTCAGCGACAAACTAGAGGAGCGAGCCGGCAGTGTAAACAGTCAGCGATCAACTATTAATATATGCATCACTTTTGTTTACACGGAATGTATATCTGTACGTATCTTGAGCGTGAAAATAGCCGATAGTCGCTTCCTAACCGGCGGTGGGGCAACTGCCTAATAGTAACAGTAGCTATTAAGTATAACCTTTGATTTTGAGTATAACTAGATATAAATAAAAAAAAATTAAGGTATTTCATATGTCTGGATCGATGGATCAGTTTCTTTAAACCGCTAATAGGAAAATTAATAACGTTGTCTACAAACTGGTCCAATTTAGCTTGACGTGTATTATTATAATAAAATTAAATTGCGTAACAGTATTTGCGATAATCGACACCAGATTATTAGTTTATGTCATGATAAATGTGAAAAACGGCATTTGCGTTGACGCGCGCGATTGTGTATGGCCTATAAGGACTGGACTAAATAATACTGTATTTTCAAGTAAAACGAGTTTAAAAACAGCATTTTCTACGATAATAATCGGTTGACATTGTTTTTTAATAAGAAATTAACAAGTAGGTATCTGTTTCATTGGGTCGAGTGTGGAGGTTGTTGCTAGTGAGTGCACTAGTTCCGATACAATGAAGGAAGTAGCGGCAAGGTCTAAGCCACCGTCATCCTTCCTTCCGCAATAACGATTATCTTATTATAATTATATAGATATATAGACCAAACTAGATTTTATTCACCATTAATAACTGCGACATTCACCTATTTCGATACAATTGTAAACTGCAACTATAGTCGTGTTAATTATACATTTTTTTTCAAAGTATGATTCGTAACTTATAATTATTGCATGTTTGCATGCAATTTGAATATTTTAGTATATTTAAACGTTACATATTTGACCAATTCGGTCTCAATGTTGTGTCGAGGACAGACAAATGAATAAGTTTATTTGGTACTGACCTGTCTACTTTACAGATTATTGTGTTTCCTTTAAAGTAACCAGCACGGGATTCTGACCTCGTATGATTTAATTTTAATTCGTTTATTCATTGTAAATACATATTCAATTATATTTTTAAATAAGTACATTGTTATAAAAAATAAAAACAACACATATTTAAATCACAATAATACAATAAATCAAATATCTTGATTTGGCACACGAGGTTGTCGACATGTGGGATGATGACTCAGCAGTAATTGTGCCGATAGTCGTGACAGCCAATGGCTTAATAGCAAAGAGCTTCGACCAACATCTGATGAGGCTCTCGTTAGGCAGCTGGATCAAGGGTTTGATTCAGAAAGCGGTACTTCTGGACACGGCGCGTATGGTTAGGAAGTTCCTCTCTCTGGAGCCCTGACCGCCGGCAGCTTGGACCCTGTTCCCGATGCCGGTGGGCTACTATTTTTTATATTTTTAAATGTTTTTTTTTTAGAAATATTTAAAAATGTACTAAATAAGTTTGATAAATGAATGAAGGAGATAATCATTTTAATTTATTATTATTGTAGATGTTAGATACCTATATCATCATATAGGGGCTCCTTGCTAATTAATATGATTTCCAAGGTTAAGCTGCGTTTGCCGAGTAGATGGGTAACCATTCGTTACACATTGAGACCCCTCCGTGCCTCGGAGAGTACGTTAAACAGACTGCCCCGGGTGTCATACGAATACCTATGACAGTCGTTACGGGTAGTCTGAAGCCCGAAAGTCTGACAACCGGTCTAACCTTAAGGAGGGTACTGACCGGTGTTACGGACCGTAATGTACCATTCGCAGCGAGCATTTTACGTTACGCCGTGTTCTAAACTCCGTGTAAGAGCAGCTCGTTGCTCGTTACGAGCACCTTGTTTCCCCGTACTGACTGCACGAACGCTCGTTGTGTAACACGTTACATTACGCCCCGTAACGCCTGTCAGTACCCACCTTTAGGATATCGGCATTGTCCCAGTAACTGGGTTGCGGAGGTCTGATTGCAGTTGCTACGTGCTTCGTAAAATACTGGTATTCAGTCGCTTCTGGTAAGTCTGAAAGATGACCCTAACATAGTTGGAGAAAGGCTAGGCAGAAGGTAAGGTCCATAATGGAGGAGTGGCTGGAGAGGCGTCACGGCGCCCTCAGCTTCCGGCTGACGCAGGTACTCTCGGGACATGGTTGTTTCGGGAAGTACCTGTGTCGCATAGGCCGGGAGCAGACGCCCGGTTGTCACCACTGCGTGGACAGCCCCGAGGACACGGCGCTGCACACGCTGCAGGCGTGTCCTGCGTGGGCGACGCAGCGCCGCGAACTAGTCGCGGCAGTCGGTGGTGACCTCTCGCTCCCGGCCGTGGTTCTGTCCATGGTCGGGGGCGAGAGTGCGTGGGCAGCCGTCGCCACCTTCTGCGAGGAGGTGATGGCGACCAAGGAGGGAGCGGAGAGCGAGAGAGAGGCAGCTGCCACTCTCCCTTCCCGCGCCAGACGCACCGGGCGCCGGAGGGCGCGCGACGATCTCCGGCCACCGTAGTGTGTGGCCTGCGGGCGGCGGGTTATTGGACCCGTCGCCCGACCAGTAACAGGCCCGAGAAGGCGGCGCGCAGTGTTCCGTGCGCGCCTCTCAGGAGGACGTGGGGCTAGGCCCCACAGCAGGAGAGGTCCGCCAGGGGCTGGCGGACCGAGGCCTGCCAGGGTTGCGGTGCATGCAGCTGCGAATCCCGCGACCCCGGCCAAGGGTCAGAAGAAGGAACACCGTGGGTTTTTAGCCGGTAAGAGTCCGGCATACCCCTTCGCCTTCCCAGGGCGAAGGGCATACATGAGGATATTCCCAATCAAAAAAAAATAAAAAAAAAAGGCAGAAGGCAAAAGATTATTATTATCAGGTGATTAACATTAAACTCTCAATCACCGTAATTATAGACACAATAGATAAGACAATTAAGTGTCATCCTGGGACGACGGGCGGTACGCAACCGGTAAATGCTATATGCATTGATTATTCTCATTACATCTGCATTCTTTAATATTTAAACGCAACAATTGACAATAAACGAATGTGTTGACTGTTATTGAAGGGAAAAATCACACGAAACGACACTATTTTGTCTACAATCGGTTGCATTGTCGACTTATTTAAGACAATCGAATCAGCCATAGTGCCCAATGAACTTGGCACAATTCTTCTATTATTAAGTAATAACGGTTTTTTCGCGTATCGAAGTCACGCTTGATTGGCAGATCGGCAAGGTGAAGGCTTTTCGAGTGTGCCTATCTTGTTTGATGTACCGTGTCTTAATGTTTGTTAGTAAATATTAGCGATGGCAAAAAATTTCACCAATGATAGGTATGACATTTACGACATAATTTTTTTAAGTTTAGGTATGTCTCATATGTTGTTGTATGTACGTATTTTTCTAAACCATAATTATATTATTTTAACATAATTAAAAAACTGTATTTCCCGAAGGGTTGGGCAGTGGTGTAGGTATAGTAAACCCTCATTAAAACGTTATGTTTAAATCCCGTGTAGGTAATAGGGGGCGAACGTATTATTATTATTGTAGCTAGGTAAATATTTTGTTTATAATCATCAACTTGCATAATTTAATCAATGTAATTAATATTTTACTTTTTTTGTGCATAGACTTATTTATTTATTCACTTGACAGACTGAACTGTGTTGCTGGGGAGTTTGTTGCGCCGTTTCTTCTTCACAGCATAAACACTAGGAAGCGGTGAAGGGTGGGCGCTTTTGGGGACAGTCTTTTGTACCTAAATCTGACGTTCAAAAATAACTAAGTAATACTAGTCTACTTTGAATAAACGAGTTTTGAGTTTGAGTTTGAGTATTGCCATCGACCGGGCACATAATCCAGACTCCGGGCTGCTACTGAGAAATTCCACACTAAAAAACCCAATAATACCTTGCCCAACCCGAGGATCGAATTTAGGACCTCACGCTCGACAGTATCGCTTGCGACCTCTAAACCAAAGAGGAAATAATAAAAAAAAACATGTTTGATCCGGATGCAGATTTGATTCATAGACCATGATATCGTTTAATTTTCATGAATGAAAGATGTTCATAAAAAGTCAACAGTGTGTAGGGACAGTACAGTTCACTGTTCGCTAAGACGGTTAGGTAGTTCGGTAAAGTCAAGAAGATGCGAAGTAGCATGCGTGATTGCATTACAGGTGGAATGTAGGTCGTTATCTAGTGATTAAATTAATCCAATAAGTACTAAGATTTCATAAGAATAGTAAAATGGAAAATACGTCTATTGTTTGCTTAAATAGCGTGATGGAAATTATTCATAATAAAGTTGTTTTATTAATGATCCATACAGGAGCAATGAATCCGGGTCACCAACATAAACCTTAATAACTCGGAAACTAAAAATGATAGCTTATTCAATCAAAAAGTATTATAAAGACTCACAATTTTTTTTTTTTTTGTGAAAACTTTGCCCCACACTAAGATTTCTCTTGTATCGTGGGTGCGTTTACAGACACAAATCTCACAAACAAACGCCCAGACCCGAAACAACCATCTGTAGGCCATAGAAATATTTGTTCCGTGTGGGAATCGAACCCACGACCCGTAGCGCAGAAGCCAATCGCTTAGCTACTATAGCCACTGCACCAAACATGTCGTCAAGCAGTTACGGTTTACTCACATGCATTTTTCGGGATTGGTACGCTGCTGCACGAGCTCAACACGCGGCGAGGTCGCGAGTCGAACTCGACTCGACTCGCGACCTTGCCGCGTGTTCAGCTCATGATTAAGGGCTCCGTTTGGGTCCGAAACTACTCCGGCAATCCCGAAAAATGCACATAAGTTAACCCAGTTACTGGGCAATGCCGATAGGTTACACCAGCTGTCACACTTTCGGGCTTCTGACTTACCTGTAACGACTGTCATGAGTAGACCGGATTATATACAAATGCATATTGCATTTGCATTATCTTGTTGAAGTAAATTGAGTAATTTGTTTGAGGGTCGATTTTTCAATCGCCAAATAACTTTTAACTGAGGAATAAATTTAACGTTTTGACATAATTTTCCATACAAAAGCTGTCAAAACGTCAAGCTTATTTCTTAGGTTAAAGTTATTGACTATTGAAAAATCGGCCCTTAATTTAATGTATGCTGCTTTTTTTTTATAATTAGTACATTATTTTGTAGTGTCTATTCTCATTTGATATTGCATATTTTAGCACTTTTTGGCGATTTTGTTGCATATTTCGAGCATTTATGATGCATATTTGCATGCATATTTCGACCATTTGAAGTTGCGTAGAATCCGGTCTCTAGTCATGAGCATTCGTGTGACACTCGGGACCGATGGCTTAACATGCTCTCCAAGAAATGGAGGAGTCTCGATGTACAACGAATGGTCACCCATCCACAGACTGACCGCGGCAAACACAGCTTAACCTAGCAAATCATATGATTCGCGCGGTTATTATTTAGCCACGAGCTCTACGTTACTATCCAGCTAGGTTTATGCATTGTTAAATATGAATTATTAATTAAAAAACACTTTTAATTGAGTACTGACGTGTCATTGGCAAAGGTTTATTTAACGAAGCATGGATATACAAATTAGGTCGATGTCGATTTATTTTCATTCAAGTTCAATGCTTCGTGACGCAATCGTAAAAAATATTTACTTTTATTATATAACTGTTTCGCAAATCGAAGGCTGGAACATCCAGTCGCTTGGTAAGGCCTAGGTTTTTATAAAACTCCATTTTAATTACATTCTTTTACTTAATATTGTCTTCCACTTGGAATGTTAAACTAATTTTTAAACGTTAAATCCTACATAATACATAGCCATTTTTTTTTTTCGTGGGAAAATCCTCATGCATATCCTTCGAATGGGGAAGGCGAAGGGTTATGCCGGACTCTTACCGGCTAAAAACCCACGGTGTTCCTTCTCCTAAATAAATGTATTTTCTTTCTTTCTTTCTCCTGACCCTTGGCCGGGGTCACCGGATTCGCAGCTGCATGCACCGCAACCCCGGCAGGCCTCGGTCCGCCAGCCCCTGGCGGACCTCTCCTTCTGTGGAGCCTTGCCCCACGTCCTCCTGAGAGGCGCGCACGGAACACATGCGCGCCGCCTTCTCGGGCCTGTTACTGGTCGAGCGACGGGTCCCCTAACCCGTTGCCCGCAGGCCACACACTAGGGTGGCCGGAGATCGTCGCGCGCCCTCCGGCGGCGCCCGGTGCGTCTGGCGCGGGAAGGGAGAGTGGCCGTCGCCTCTCTCTCCCTCTCCGCTCCCTCCTTGGTCGCCATCACCACCTCGCAAAAGGAGGTGACGGCTTCCCACGCACATAATATATTGGCCTGAGAAAAACATGTATGATTTTAAGCTCTTTAAAACGTTCAGTGCCGGGTAGTCGCATTCGCCATGCCGGGTGCCCTCGTGGATGGCTCATTAAAATGTAGGATTTCTTGGAAAATGCACCGTCATGAAACAAGCAAACACGTATTTTACGACGCAGCAGCGTATTTTTCACGGTTTTTAACCTAATGCCAAGAACCCTCCTCGGGGGTTCACTTTTAGCACAAACGTAATGCCAAGGACCCTCTTGGAAGGTCCACCAGCAATATGTATGGCGGCACGGCGTTAGAGCTCTATGAAAGGTGTGGTGGATGTGTTAAAGCCTAGTCTATCAAGAGACGGTTGTCCAAATAAGAGAGATTCCTTCTACAATAAGCCCGGCCGCACATTATCAGAAATTGTCAGAAAAATGACGCGTGTGTGAAAACCTGCGCACACATTTTGTACTAGAGCCAGCAGGCTGCCAGATCCAGCTAATTCTGACAGTGTATGGGGTCTAGTACAAAATGTATGAGCAGAGTCGCGCGTCAGAAATGTTTCAAATCTGTTGGAGGGTGGGGACATTTTTTCCCAACGTCCTTTATGACGCGTGTGCGAAAACCTGCGCACACATTTTGTACTAGAGCCAGAGGCTGCCAGATCCAGCTAATTCTGACAGTGTATGGGGTCTAGTACAAAATGTATGAGCAGAGTCGCGCGTCAGAAATTTTCCAAGGGTGGCTTCCCACGGTGCGTTATATCGCTCACCGCGATAAGCTGGCTTCCCACGGTGCGTGGTAGCGCGCACCGGCTGTGCGTGGTATCATCCGTAAAATCATGCACCGTGGGAAGCCACATTATGAGGGAGTGTGATGTGGATACGGGGCACCGCTGCGCACGCGTCCGCGTTACCACGGACGAGTCTCTTCTCATGGTGCGTCGGTGCGAGCTCGTGCGTCGCGGTGCGCGATACCACGCACCGTAGGAAACAAGCAATACACGAGCTCGCACCGGCGCACCGTGGGCGAGTCGTCCGAGGTAACGCGGACACATGCTTAGCGGTGCGTCGTATTCGTTGCGAGTCGGTAACTTCAAAGGTGCGATGCGAGCTAGTGCGAGGTGGTCCGAGGTCTAACAGAAATATGTGATAATATGCGGTCGGGCTTATGTACGCACGTACCATATAAATATCTTACTGACGTATTAGTAGAGCCTTGTTTCTTGCCTGATTGTTTCTGTATTTCCACGCGGACAGCAGCCATAGTTTTTATTTTTTTATTGTTTCACTTGGTCGCATTTTAACCTAGTCGCGGTAAGCGTAGACAGGCTCTAAGATAGAGTACACGAATCTAAGTAACAGAGAATGTAGAGGGATTCCTCTACACCCCTCTGGCTCTCACATAAACACAACGGAACACAGTAAACTGCTTGGCACCGGACTTTAATGAGAGGATGGTAGCTAGCCAGGCGGACCGTATAGATCTTACCACCAAGTGTGCTGGGTTTTGTTGAATCTTACAAGGCGCGTCTATTCCCAGCGTGCGGAAGACTTTGAGAAAGTTTTGTGTTCTAGCCCGTCCTCAGACGGGATTAAATTGGGAACAGCATTGGTGGCTTTCAGATGTGATACAGGAAAAAGTTTCTGGTATATTCCAGATAACATATCGTACCAACATGGCAATCCTGCGCGAAAGTCAAACCAAGCAGATGCTTTTTCACAAAGAGTGATTTTTGGGTAGCTAAAACATGTGGCCTGCGGGCGGCGGGTTAGGTTACAGTAACAGGCCCGAAAAGGCGGCGCGTATGTGTTCCGTGCGCACCTCTCAGGAGGACGTGGGGCAAGGCCCTACAGAAGGAGAGGTCCGCAAGGGACTGACGGACCGAGGCCTGCCGGGGTTGCGGTGCATGCAGCTGCGAATGCCGTGACCCCGGCCAAGGGTCAGGAGAAGGAACACCGTGGGTTTTTAGCCGGTAAGGGTCCGGCATAACCCTTCGCCTTCCCCAGGCGAAGGGTATCAATGAGGATTTTCCCAGGATAAAAAAAAGGGTAGCTAAAGCATCTCTAGCTCAGGTAGCTAAAACGAATAGTGATAGCCTCAGAGAATAATGGTCGCTGGTAGAGTATCAGAGAAAATGAATTTGCCGAAGTCGTTAAAGAACTAAAGCACCGCTCTGAATACTGCTATACAGGGTAATAAATAGAGCTAAGTACAAAGCCTCACTCCCAAACTAATGGTTTAAAAACCTAGAAATGTGAAATTGAGCTTTAGTGCTAGACAAGAGCGCTTCCATTCCGCTGTGTGTTCGCGCTCTTACCATTTCGGTTCGAATTTCTTTTGTGTTTCACTCCGGAGATGAAACAGCGCGTAGTCATGTTTTATATCTAAACTGCGGAGTGACACAGGCTTGATTGTAGTTCACGATGTTCCACCTCTATAACCAGCAAAAGAGAAGAACAAATATAGATATGTTGATGGATCGATCAACATCAATTAAGTCCCAACAATCCCACTACTGGGTCATAAGCCTCCTCTTTTGCAGGCCACCAACCACGGTCTTGTGCTTGTTGTATCCAGGAGTTAGTCGCAACAGGTTTGATGTCGTTAATCCATCTTACACATCCAACATTTCGGAGAATCAATAACCATCATCAGTTTCTGAGGAATATCATAACATAACGTTCCAGAGAGGCCATCTTTAAATAAAGTCATGATGATGTCAGTGCATTCTTTCGAAATAATCATCATCATAATAACAATATTATTACGATGCTGTTGCATCATCGACACTTCGATGGTATTCCATATAATTTTTCTGCACTACGGATGCAAAGAAGCGTAAAAATACTTGAATTATAATATTAGCGGTATGCGTTGCAACGCCACTTAGAGAAAAAAAGTGTTATGGTAAATTGTTCAATAACACAACAAACATTGGTTACACATGGGTTTATTGTTATTGTTAAAAGAGTTATGAGTCAAAGCTACACTATTAACGTTGCGTTGGTGAGAACGCGCGCGGCGGTTCGTAAGAACGATATAATGATCTCGCGCGCGCGGCAACTGCGCCTAGACTGTTCGTCGGCCGCGGCGGCGGTGGCGCGCCGGCGACCGTTACGCGTTCGCTCCTCCCTCTCGCTTACACCTCTACCGCGTAGTCGTTAAAACGCGAGGGAAGGCAGGCGTGGCGGCGTCCGGAAGTACGGGGATTTGAATTATTTGCGACATACTCCCCCTCTAGTCTAGGAGAACGCCCTCGTTCCTGGACTAGCTCATTGCCCTTGTGCTTCGGGCGTCCGCGACGTCGCTTGGGCATCACAGGATTAGGTGGTTTATCGTTTCCAGTACCACTGTCTACGAAAGGCGTCAAATCCTGCGTATGATATTTGCCTAAGGATTCTTCAGGATTCCCTATCGGTGAGATAATATAGGTTGTAGGGCTTACCTTTTTTGTAATTGTATATGGCCCATCCCGTTTGGGCACAAATTTTGCAGTGAGACCTTTGCTTCCTTGGCTCAGTACATGAGACCGGACTAAAACTTTATCTCCTACCTCGTAAGTTTGACTAGGGCGACGAGATTGATCAGCAACCCTCTTAGATTGATCTTGCTGTAATTCGACTCGTTCCCGAACTGCAGATAAGGAGGTGATAAAAGATCTTAGGTAGGGAGTAATTTGGGGGAAAAAGTTCTCTTTATCGAGGATCGCCCTCAAATCATGACGAGCTTCTGTGGGGGATCTCATTTCTCTGGCAAACATGAGATATGTGGGAGTGGCACCAGTGGTTCTACACACAGCGCTATTCATAGCGAAACGAATCACTGGGAGTTTCGCAGGCCAAGAGTTATGGTCATTCCCCACGAGTTGTGCAAGCTGCGCCTTAAGGTCTCGATTTTTGCGTTCGGCGGGGTTTGCCTCCGGATGATAGAGTGGCACGAAGTTTTGTTTAATTCCTAAGATGAACATACATTGTTGCATGACAGCCCCGACAAATTGCACGCCGTTATCAGATATGACCCTGCGCGGTAAGCCGTATCTGAGAAAATACTCCTCGGTAAGAGTACGGGCGCAGGCTTCAGCAGTCGCTTCCTGAAGGGCGTAGAGCTCAACCCAGCGTGTGGCGGTATCTTCAACGAGAAGTATCCATCTCTCACCGTTCTCTCCTTCAGGTAAGGGACCAAAGAGATCTACAGCTAGGACCTCATTTCGTTGCTGCAACACGGGCGTCTGGAGTAGTCCAGGGGGTTTGTCATTGGTGGCCTTATATCGCTGACAATCGACACAGGCCTTCACATAATCTGTAATGATTCTTCGCATCCCGGGAAAATAGTATGACTGAGCGATCTTAAGGTAGGTACGATCGATTCCAGAATGTCCCGCCAGTGGTGAATCGTGGCATTCCTTCAGTATCTCGGGACGGAGTGAAATGGGAATGACAAGTTGAGGAGTCTCACTATCTGAATCGGGATTATACCGGTATAGTACTCCTTGTGATAATAGGTATCCGCGGTCCGTCCATCTACAAGATGCAACTTCGTCTGGAATTTCCATCTCTTTGATGATTTTCTCAACCTCCGGGTCGGCAAGCTGTTCCCGCCTTAACTCTGCTGGGCTCTTAGTGGGTAAGTCAACTATAACTGAGCAGATACCGCAGTTGCTGCGATTATCTTGGGAGCATATGGGCCTACTCAGCGTATCTGCCACTACATTTGCTTTTCCCGGGGTGTACTGATATTGAATGTCGAATGATTGGAGCTTGAGGGCCCACCTCACCAAACGTCCTGTAGGAGACTTTAACGTCATCAGCCAACGAAGTGGTTGGTGGTCGCTACCCACAATCACCGGATGTCCGTCTAGGTAACATCTAAATCGTTCTACTGCCCACACCACCGCCAAGGCCTCTCGTTCTGTAGTTGAATAGTTGCGTTCAGCAACATTCAGAAGACGGCTGGCGTATTCAATGGGTCGTTCTTCCTTGTCCTCCCCCTGGAGTAAAACAGCTCCGATTGCATAATTGCTCGCGTCAGTGCGGAGGACAAAAGGGCGATTAAAGTCAGCCTGGATTAATATTGGCGCTGAGGTAAGCAGTTGTTTCAGCTCGTTAAAAGCGGTGGTCTGAGCTGAACCCCAGGTCCAGGTCTGATGTTTTCTTGTAAGCCTTGTAAGTGGCTCTGCTACTGAGGAGAAATTCGGAATAAATTTCCTAAACCAGGAACAGGTTTGCAAAAATGTCCGTAGATGTTTCAAGTTACTTGGTTCTTTCATGTCTAGTACAGCCTGAACCTTTTCAGGGTCGGGAGAGACACCTTGCTGGGTAATTACGTGCCCCAGATATTTGACACTCCCCCTGGCGAAAACGCACTTCTCCCGATTCACTCGCAGCTTGAATTCACGAAGTCGTTTGAATACAGCCTGGAGATCCTGGAGATGCTGCTGGAAACCTTCTGATATGATGAGCAGGTCATCCAAATAGGCCAGGACTGTCACATTGGCCAGGGATGAGCAGGAGCGCAGACGGTCGATTAACCGCTGGAAAGTTGCTGGAGCGTTTTTGAGCCCAAAAGGCATGCGCTTGAAGCGAAAGGTTCCCAACGGGCTAATGAATGCCGTCTTGTCTCGATCCTGCTCATTTACGCTCACCTGCCAGTAACCGGATCTCAGGTCTAACGTGCTCATATAACAATTCCTCTTTGTTGATTGTATTAATTCGTCAACTAAGGGCATCGGATAGTGGTCCGTCTTGGTCACGGCGTTTAGGCGTCTATAATCTACGCAGAAGCGGGTGCTGCCGTTCGGCTTAGGAACCAGGAGTGCTGGTGAGCACCAGGCAGACTCACACTCCTCAATGACGTCATCCTTCAGTATCTTCTCAATTTCCTGACGCATGAGTTCCTTTTTGGCAGGGGTCAATCGGTACGGAGGTACGGAGATAGGAGGGTGCTCACCTGTTTCAATACGGTGCTCAGCGAAAGGGGTTGGCTCTCCCTGAGTCTGAAAAATGTCCGTATTGGCAACCAAGGTCTGCGCCAGCAGGTTTCGGTCAGGTGGATTCAACAGCGTACCTTCGTCGTCTCTGAGTACATCAGCAGAGGAACAAGAAAGCTCTGGTGATAAAGAGGGTTCAAAACGCATTATATACTGAACGCGGCGATTGTTAGAAAAATACCAGCATTCCCGAGAAAAATCCATAACTACTTGGGCTGCAAACAAGAAATCCATGCCTAGTAACGTTTCATTATTACGCGCCTCTGGGAGGATAAGAAAAGGAGACCTAATGACCTTCTCCTCTAAATGCACGTCAAGAGTAGTTATGAACACGTCTACGTCGCTAGCGTGTCCATCGGCAAGCTTAATACGTCTTCGCGCCGGTTCAAGAGGGTGTCCCTTTTGACGGAGGAGGGTATGTAGCGTGTGGCCCGCAATACAATGTTTAGCCCCGGTGTCAACTAACGCGGTCCCCGACGCACCTAAAATTTTGATATCAAAGATCGGCCGCAAAACTTTTCCAAGTTTTCTGTCGGAGCTCTCACCGGTGCGCGCGCCCTCTACATAACATGTGTCACTACATACCATATTATCATTTAAAACATTCTTAGAGACATCATAATAACAAAATAAATCATCTTGCGAAAAATTATAAATTTGGTTGTTATACCCTTTTACATCGCGGGCATTAATACTAGAAACAATACCATCTTTCGGCAAATCACGAAAATGGTCCGTATGCTCTATCGCATTACGGACGTTATTACACGAAAATTTACTATTTTCCGCAAAGTTGCAAAAATTGTCCTTACACCCTTTTCCTGTGTGGACGTTATCATGACAAAAACAATCGTTATCTGAAAAATTACAAAAATGGTCGTTATGATAATCGACCTCACTGCTGGTCATGTGATAGTTCGACAAATTGATGCCCGAAAAATAATTATTTACAGAAGAACAGTTATTATTATCCGATATTTCAGCTTGAATGTACTCGGGCTCGTTTCTCGTACTATCACGGGTCCAGTTATTATTTTCTTGATCACAACAAACATTTGCATTAACATTTTTATAGCAAGAAGAAGATAAAGTATTCGAGTAGAAATCTTCACAACAATTATTATCATTAAAACACTTCTTTACGCGATTATACGAAATTTCGGAACGCGCACTATTATCACGATAACTATTTCTTTGCGTTTGAGTGTACTTTGTTCCCGAAGTTTGCAAAGTATCAACACTATAAAAACTTTGTTCGTTGTTACATTTCTTACAAGTTTCACGAGTAACATTTTTAGATCCGCACTTGTAACACGAAACCGAGTTATTAGATTCAACAGCTGACTCACCTTTGTCCGCCAACTTACGGCACTGGTCGCGCTGGTGTCCGTAGTGCTTACAATACACACAAAACGGTCGTGACTGTTTCGATGATGCTGATGGTGCACGTTCATCTCGCGGTGGTGACGTAGGAGCACGCGCGTGCATTGCGCGCAGCGCGCGCGGCGCGCTCGGAACTTGCGCTTGCGAGACGTGCGGGGACGCGGAGTGCGGGGGTGCAGAGTGCGGGGCGCCGGCACCGCCGCGTACCGTGATAGCTGCCCCGCGCGGTCCTACGCTCGCAGCGGAGTTCGATGTTCGCGCGTTGTACATTGCGGACGGAGTAGGGGTTTCGGTTGCACTGCGTTTTGTACGCGAAGCAATGGATGCGGTGTTTTGCGATTCTCGCTTTGTTGACTCGTTAATGGAATCTTCGATGATTCTAGATTTTGTTAGCAACTCGGAAAAATTACTGACCTCTTCGCGTCGTAATCTTTTACGTATTTTTCGATGTAATAGGCCATAAATCATGTCAAGTTGCACCTTGGTAGACAGATCGTTTGATGGTAGGCGTACTAGGAGGGCTCGACTCTTCGCCACGAAGATGTCTGTGCGTTCATCTTCACCCTGGTCGACTCTGAATAACTCCCGATAAATTTTGTATTCAGGACGGCGGTCGCCGTACGCATCGCGAAGGTACTTTAAAGCATCTTTCCAGGTTATGACCTCCGCGCGGATACTCTGCCACCAGGTTGCCGCTTCGCAGGTAAGTAGCATAGACATGCCTTTAATAGCGACATCATCATTGATGTTAGTGCATTCTTTGAACGCTTCAATGGCATCGATGAAAGTTTCGACATTTTCGTTCGCCGCTCCGGAGAATCTGGACGAGCATCGTGAGAAATTGCCGGTCTTCTCCGCCGCACTCGGCGTTGGCGCCGGTGATTGAGCGGTCAGAGGGGACGTGATTGTCGACAGGCGTTCTAGCATACGCTCACAGACCTCCGCATTCGATTGCTGAATCGTTGATAAGAGCGCGGTAAAATTATCGCGAGACAGCGTGATGCTGTCATTGAGTTCATCGTCATGCGAACCATTGAGGGATTGCCTTTTCCGTGTTCTCGGCATTGTTCACAATACACAATCACGATCACAATACACAAGACACTCACAGTTTGCACAGGAACTGTGGCATTCGGCCTACAGTTGGGACGCCAATTTATGGTAAATTGTTCAATAACACAACAAACATTGGTTACACATGGGTTTATTGTTATTGTTAAAAGAGTTATGAGTCAAAGCTACACTATTAACGTTGCGTTGGTGAGAACGCGCGCGGCGGTTCGTAAGAACGATATAATGATCTCGCGCGCGCGGCAACTGCGCCTAGACTAATGGTGGGCGTTATAACATATAACAGCTAATATAATTCATTATACATTTCTAATATTCTAACCATTATTTATTTGCAACAAAGACTGTTATAATATATATTATTGTCTATAGGTAGTAGTCGCCCGCCACTCGCGTCAAGTCGTTAAGTCGGCCGAAAGCGTCACACAATTATGAACTTTAACCCACTAATAACAAGAGCAAATTTTTACCACCGTTAAAATAACATAAATATTTACATAATATTAGTGTGAACTTGTTTCATATTACTGGCAAAATAATATTGTCGTACTTTACATCGTATTAAAGCGTCACACAATTATGAACTTTAACTCAAAAATAACAAGAGCAAATTTTTATTACCGTTAAAATAATATTATATTAGTGTAAACTTAGTTTCATATTACTGCAAGTCTTCTGCTCTATTGATAATTAGTGCTCCTTCAATACAATACAATATAATATATATTACAACAGTTAAAAACAACAGTTTCAAAATTATAATATAATGTATAATGCATTAGGAAAATATATCAGTTACGCCCAACATTAGCCTAGACTGTTCGTCGGCCGCGGCGGCGGTGGCGCGCCGGCGACCGTTACGCGTTCGCTCCTCCCTCTCGCTTACACCTCTACCGCGTAGTCGTTAAAACGCGAGGGAAGGCAGGCGTGGCGGCGTCCGGAAGTACGGGGATTTGAATTATTTGCGACAGTGTTTAGTTTTAAAATCTGTTAATTGGAGTGCTTTTGGATACACAATATTTTGGTTTTTCCGTCGTACACGAATAAGTCAGACGGTTTCCCGACACGTGAGCAAGCCACATTACAGTTGTCCATGTGAGAAGCATGAATTTTCCAAATTTGGTCCACACACTTCTAGCGTTTGTTTTGCTTTGTTTTTGAATTTCCAAAAAAAACCTCAAACACCCGTATGTTTATTCCTCACCAGAAGACTAAATATTTAATTCCGTGCTTCTTACTTCAAAATTACCAGATTTCTCATATATACTTTCAATCATTATTATTTCACCCGCTTCGGGGTTGAATTCACAAAAACGTTCAAACACGTGTATATTTATTTCTAACCAGAAACCATATTATTTGATTTCATAATCATATCTTTTTCTAAGTTTAGTCTCAAAATAAATTTCTGACAACAAATATGTCGATTCTTTGTCATGGTGACACTAATTTGCATTTTTTAAATCTAAATACGCGATAATACGAATATTGTGGATTCGAAACCCATAATTAATACGTGCTTTAATTTGAGGGGACCCGAGTTTTACCGTACTGACGGGACGAACATCAAATGTTTGACAGCTAGGAACAGTCTGTATGGGAAAATAAAATTGTTGTTTTTACTATTTTCCTCGCAACTTTTCCATATTTTCTCACCACTTAAACCTTCCCTGGACTTCCACAAATATTTCAAAACCAAAATCAGCCAGATCGGTCCAGCCTTTCTCGAGTTTTAGCGAGACTAACGAACAGCAATTCATTTTCATATACAAGGTTAGTCAGAAAGGGGGTACTAATCCGAAAGGGTGTTAAAGTACACATAATAATGAATAACTTTTGTTCTACAACTTTTCCCAAAACTCAATAGTTTAAGAGAAACAGTTGTTCAAAAATCTCAATAAAAAACTCTAAAATCTATCTAGCTCCAGTTATGATCAGCTGTGTTTACATTTTAGGTCATATTTTTGACCTAAAATGTATTTGGGGTCATGAATTAGAAGCACCATTTTCTGAAGTTGTAACTAAAGCAGGGATGAAGAATTTTTTAAAATACTAAAATAAAAATCATTTAATTTGGAAAAAAAATATATCGAATTTTGAAATTTTAACACTTGCTTTCAAACAGTCATCAGCTATACTATAAGTGGGCTTCGGATTAGTACCCCCTTTCCGACTAACCTTGTATAGATTTTAATTGATTTGTATGGCCAGGCATAAAAAAAATTGGCGACTTTCGAAAAGTTGTAGAACGAGAGTTGTTAAATTTTCGTTACCGAGTAACCCCACAAAATTCTTATAGTTGGTTTTTTAACACCTTATAGTTGGGAAAAGGCTAGGAAGAATAATTATTTCTTTCATTACTACTTTTTTTGTTAAACTAGCAATATTTCATATCCTTGTTTCAATCTATTTCTCATCCCATCGTATCTGCAACATAAGGCCATGACCGAATCTCGGTTCGATGACACTAATATAGCAACAATTTTACACTGATTTTCCGTCAAACATGATGAAACCACTTAAAGTTTTCTTTTCAGTATTTCGCTGTGATTCAATACAAAACCAATTTTATAGTGATAGTGGTCGGGTGTTAGTTTAGTTATTCTTCTTCTGTCGTGTGTCGTATTGTTGCCATCAATTTCTTAATAGCTCTTTTGCGTATTGGTTGGTCTCTTACACCTGCTTGTACAGCAGGAGCTCATCATCATTTGCCCTTAGAATTACGTCCACTCTTCCAATATTTCGTCGAAGTTTCATGATTTGATGGTGGGGCATCATTTCAGGTATGATATTTCTTCGTAATAAAAATCTTAGAAATTTAAACCCAACAACGTTCTCAGAATCTTTTCGATCCGCGGATTAGAATTTGATTATTTTATCACTTGCGTTAACAGTGAAGGAAAAACATCGCGAGGATACTGCACACCCTTAGCACAGTGTACCTACTTACTACATACAGTGGGTCAACGCCCATACATTTGACAGGTCCTATGAAATGTCAAAATTATGTAGGGGCGGAGGTTATGTCCCAAGTATGCAGTATGGCTACTCGGGACATAACCTCCGCCCCCCTCACCTCGCAACCTTCTGCACGATTGCTCTGCGACAATGTTCTACGTTGACCGACTGTAAGGAGTAAGATATACCTAGGTAGACTGTGCCCCTAGTGTGTCACCCTCCATAAAATTGACGATGTTGTGTAAAGTCCCCCTACCAGGCCAACGTTGTGGACTTAGGACTCTAAACCTTTCTAATTCCAAGAAAAGGCCTGTGCCCAGAATTGAGACAATAATGGGCTCATTATGTAAGACAGTATTGATTGGATCATCATGTCTACCCGCAATAAGTTTACTGATGAGTATAATAACAAATCCGGTCACTAATCCATCGTGATAATCATTATATTCCTCATTCATGTAGTATATGTTTGCGGGCACATATGATGTGGACGTAAGCGCACAATCAAGTTCCCCAAATGTTAACCTCACCATGACGTGATATACCTACCCAGGTCAAAGGTAAAGGGACTAATCACATGAAACAGCATCAATTCGCAAAAAGCTGGATGGTTTCAGACACGCTTATCCGCATCACCTGGGGCCTAATTCTCCTAAAATAAATCTTGATAAATCACAACCGAACCAAGGCCGAACCGTTCATTCAGACAGTTCTCAATTTCAAAAGCTATCAAATTGTTTGACACGAAAAACAAAATCAATCATTTTGAAAGTTTTCGAAAACAAAAACTGACTGACGGTTGTGGTTCGATTGCGTTTGGCAACAATTTATTTTAGGAGAATTGGGCCCCTGATCCGTACCTCAGAGAGCACGTTAAATAGTCGGTTCCGGGTGTCATATGAATACAGTCGTTACGAGTAGTCGGAAACCCGAAGGTCAGACAACCAGTCTAACTCTAGGATGGGTTGCGGAGGTCTGATGGCAGTCGCTCCGTATAAAATACTGGTATTCAGCCGCATCTGGGGGCCTACTGCCTAAGTCCGTCAACGAAGTTAGTCGCCCGCGTTAGTCGTTAACGTAGGAGTGAACAAAACAAGTGTTAAGTTCAACTTTTCGGATGGCCAAAAACATATCGGTAGTAGGGACAACTGTCAAATCGTGTTGTCTTTCATTCTTAGTTCGGGCCCCGAAATAATCGTATGTCCGTAGGTGATAGGGAGTAGGAAACGCTCGTAACTAATGCCGAAACCACGGACTTCGTGCTTAGGGAGTAGACCCCTGTTTAGACTGGAAGCTGTCAACATCGTTGGTTAAAGGCTAGGTAGTACAGATCACACGAACTGTGATACCGCGTTCTCTCAGCTGCGAAAGCATTATAGTTATGTTGCTAACGTGTGAAAGCCGAATCAATGTTAAAAGTTGAAAACGTGCGTACGCATGTTCATACAAAATACCTAATATTGTATGAGTAAAATGCGTATTCATGCTGATGTGTATTACGTCCCTTCCCCGGTTCCTGTAGCAAAAAACGAAACGTTTTGCTTATCAATGGTTGTATTTTTTATTGCAAAATTGGGCATTTAGAATTCGTAAGGTAATAGCACAGTGTACCTACTTACTACATACAGTGGGTCAACGCCCATACATTTGACAGGTCCTATGAAATGTCAAAATTGGTAACACTTGTCAAAGGGTTGTCTCATTAAATAAATTACACAAACTTTATCAAACATACGTCCAAATTAATTAACGTTTTATAGAAACAGTGACACGCATAAAGAAAACCACGCATGCGTAATTTTGACGATTGACAAAATAATGCAAAGGTATGTAGCAGCAGTTTCGCCATCTTATCCTGGAATATTCTAACAATATTTAAAACTACAAATTTTGTCGAGGTTACAGTCGCAGTGGCTAACGCTTGCGGGGGTAGGTAAGAGTCATAAATTATTCGCAAGTCTACGATGGAGTCATAGAAAATTACTTATTATTCATGGTTATTACTTCTATGGTTTTCGTGACTGCTGGTGCCGGAAATAAAGCCTAAGTATTCCTCGATAATAAAAGGCGGTCAAAAAATTTACTAGTTCAATGAGTTTTTTTTTTTTAAAACGTTGCCCCACACTGAGATTTCTCTTGTATCGTGGGTGCATTTACAGACACAAATTAAATTGAAATTTGCCAGGTAAAATGTGGTCCCTATCTTGGTGTTTGAGAATTGATCTTGTTTTTGTAATCAGCGTCCCTGAAAATCATGGATTTGACACCCATGACGGCTAATTTGAATTTTTTTATGGCCGCCATCTTGCATATAGATTTTGACCTCATTTTCGGCATCAGCATCCCCGATAACCATGAAAATGACACGCATGATGGTTAAAATGAAATTTTAATAGCCGCCATCTTGGAAATGGATTTTGACCTCATTTTCGGCATCAGCATCCCCGAAAACCATGGAAATGACACCCATGATGGTTAAATTGAAATTTTAATAGCCGCCATCTTGGAAATGGATATTGACCTCATTTTCGGCATCAGCATCCCCGAAAACCATGGAAATGACACCCATGATGGTTAAATTGAAATTTTAATAGCCGCCATCTTGGAAATGGATTTTAACCTCAATTTCGGCATCAGTATCCCCGAAAACCATAGAAATGACACCCGTGACGACGAATTTGACATTTTTGTAGCTGCCATCTTGGATTTCGATTTTGACCTCATTTTCGGCATCCGCACCCCAAAAAACCTTGGATTTGACATCCATGACGACTAATTTACTAATTTTCATGGTCGCCATCTTGGATTGATGAAAATGTTGATGACTGCCATCTTGGATTTGGATTTTGACGTCATTTTCGGCATCAGTGACCCCGAAAACCGTGGAAATGACTTCCCACGAACAATCATTTGAAAATGTATGTATGCCGCCATCTTGGATTAGTAAACAGACTTTATAATAAAATTCTCGTAATAGGTACACATAATATCAATAATAAATTAATATAATTTCTATGAACGTTATCAATCAAATTTGAAATCAAAAAGTGCGAGCCCTGGAATTTATGTCCCGAGTAGCAGTATGGCTACTCGGGACATAACCTCCGCCCCTTCACCCCGCAACCCCCCGCACGATTGCTCTGTGACAATGTTCTACGTTGACCGACTGTAAGGAGTAAGATATAGGTAGACTGTGGTAATAGCTACTTACGTATGGTAGGGGCAACTATGCAAAGCTATGGGGCCTTTCCATCATTATGTTCTATTGATAGCACAATCAAAGCATGACTGTCTAGAACTCGTTTCTAAGCTGTCTCTAAATGTTCCACCCCGGCACTTTCGTTTGAGAAATCTCCTCCATGTTCCTGCACGCACAGTTTACCGTCAGAATTCATTTATGCTACGTTCGTTCAAAGCATTCAACCAAGTTATTAAGTCCGAAAGCTCCTCAATTGATCTGTTTACAAGGTTTAGGCAAGTTTAACATCTTTTAATACGTTACTGTCTAAAGAATATCTTGCATCCGATATGTTATGAGAATGCATCTAATCTGCCATACCTACTAATCTAGCTATAACTTTTACAACAATAATATAATTTTCCTATTAACTGTGGAGGCTTGTAAATGGCTTGTGGTGAATTACTCCACCATTGTAATCTAGTATTGTTAGTTGTAAGCCATCTAACGAAATAAAATGAAATTATTGGTAAAGATACAAGAGTAAGCCGTCGTATTGACCGACAACGCTCGGTAAATAGTATGAATCGGCCACTAGCCACTAACCAACTAACTGGCCAGCACAATTCCTAGGCCAGTGATGATAGTTCGGTGGTCACATACTCGCATGCCTACACTGAACAATTTTATTTTTATTAGCTTGGCAAACAAGCCGGCAGCCCTTACTTAGTACTTTTCCGGACGAACTCTTTCACAAGGAACTCTACTATTCTTAAAGTTGACTCCAATTGTCTGTTGATGAAGAATATCTGAATATTTATTGTATAATAATGGTTAATAGTGAAAATACCAGCCTGCAACTGTCCCACTTCAGGGCATAGGGGTGTATGAAAAGAGCCTCCAATCTTTTCGCCACGGTATGACTTATTCTCGTATAGCTCGTGCCGACACGATAGAAGAAGACTGCAGGGTAAAAGCCTCTTTTCATCATCATTCAGTCGAAAGACGTCCACTGCTGGACATAGGCCTCTAACAAAAGGGGGGGGGGTTGCCGTAATCGTCACGCTTGGCAGGCGGGTTGGTGACCGCAGTATGGTTGTTAAAGTACTCAGAGAACGCTGCTGCCCATCCTCTAGAGAATCCCTTAGTCGCCTTTTACGACACCCATGGCAGGAGATGAGGTAGTGCTATTCTTTAAGTCCGGCACTACACGAGACTCCTACTCCCTCTTCTCATACTGACAAGGAACGAGCATCTATCACCACGCTTGCTCACTGCGGGTTGGCGATTTCAGACCATTAAGTCCAGGTTTCCTTTGTCGTATTATCAGTAATGTCTTAGATTACCTGCCTAGGTTTGAAACCGTAAGCCCTTTAAACTCAGAGCTCATTTATTCAAAATAGACTAGAACTACTTAGTTCTTTTTGAACGTCAATGTTACAATAGACAGCCCAAAAACAAGCCCTCCCTTCACCGCTTCCTAGTGTTTATGCTATGAAGAAGAAACGGCGGCGCAACGAACTCCCCAGCAACACAGTTCTGTCTGTCAGGTGAATAAATTAATTGAATATATACAAAGAAAATCATAATATTGTTTTACAATACTAAAATTATGCAAATCAAGGAAAAGTAATAATTGAAAATTAAAAAAGTATATTAGGTACATCAATTTTGTATGAATTGAGACAAACAATAATCGTATCTAAGTAAACATAAAAACTATTGGTTTCTAGGGAAGCCACATGTGCAGAAAAGAACTAGCGCCCCACGTCCCTATCGTCAACAACAACAACAACAACATCAACAGCAACAACAACAACCTTAATAATCAAATGCGCAACCTCTGGGCCATAGTTCCGTTGATAGTATGTACATTGACTAGTTCTTTTCAAGGATTCGATAAGTTCTTCATACATTTGACAAGCCTAACATTGAGGAAAACTCGACTACCTTTGTTCTACTTTATATTCTTCAGGGTTAATAGGGTAAGGAGGTAGGCGGGTAATAAGGTAAGGATTGATAATTTTGAACTAAATAACATAAAAATTTCGTTTTCGTGCCCTTGTTCGGATATTCACAAACAAGTATAGAGTAATGTTTCGATGTAGATTTACTTAACATTCGGTTCTTCTTTATAGAAATACTAGCTTTTGCCCGCAGCTTCGCTTGCGTGAAATTTTGAACCCGTTAAGTGACGAATTTTCATACAAACTTTCATCCCCTATTTCACCCCCTTAGGGATAGAATTTCCAAAAATCCTTTCTTAACGGACGTCTACTAACTATAAACTACCTCCCTGCCAAATTTCATCTTCATACGTCTAGCGGTTTTCGATATTTCGTGATGAGTGAGTGAGTGACCTTTCGCTATATTTAGATTATTTGTACTAGTTTTGTTATTGCTATCTTAAAGAAATAACAAATTCAAGAATACTTTATTTAAACCCTCTAGTCTCAGTAGTTCGGTTGTTTTGTTCGGGACCGGACTACTGAGACTAATTTTGTCTTATTAGTTCGGTTATGACGTCAAACCGAACTGTGGATACTAAATAGTCCGGTTAGGGATGTAAACATAAAATGCTTTTATTATAAATAAAAGAATCAAACATATTCTCTGAAATCATAGTTTGGTAGTTATTAATTAATTGGCACTTTCTTAAGAATACTGACCGGAGAATACTGAAATCATTAAGCGAACTACCTACAGAACACAAGTCTCAACAGTTCGGTTTGACGTCATAACCGAACTAATGAGACAAAATTAATCTCAGTAGACCGACCCGCAACAAAACAACCGAACTACTGAGACTGGAGGATTTAAACTCCATTCAACGAAAGATTAGTCCTAACATAGCGGTAATTTCGTAAATTGTAGCCGTAAGGAGACTGCTATCGAAAAAACGTAAACGACATCATCAAAAACTGTAAAATAGTTATATTAACCATGTTTTGCTTTTTAAAAACATTTGATATTCTTTGTATCTACATTTTGTAGAGAACCGTCAGGACTTCCGGTGAAAAGGGTATGAAAGAAACCAATTTCATAATTCTTCCATTTTTGATTTTCATCAAGACTACTTGCGTCAAAAATAATCTCAAGCCTGTAATTAACATAATATGATCTTAATTACGTAATCGCCAAGAAATAAACAATAGATTGTTAACCGTGGCAATATTATGAAATAAAAAATCAGAATAAGGATTTTTAAAAGTCCCACTCACTGACATTGCCCTGTTTCCAGCCCACGGGCATTCACCTTCCATGTCACACGCGGAAGTTTACCAACCAGTTATACACTTACCAAGATTTTATTTTAACGTATCAACAAGGGCAAGTTCACTCGCACTTTTATTTATACGAAAGTGTTGCATAGTGATATAGGTATAACATCAGCAGACTTGGCGGTCGACCACCGATAAGGCTCGAATCGCTTTTTTTAAATGCAATTTGTTGGCAAACAAGCTGATGGTCCACTTGATGGAAAGTGGTTATCACCGCTTTATACACACATGCAACACCAACAGAATTGCTGATGCGTTATCGATCTTATAGATAAAGTAGGAATATTTCATGATGTGCATGTTGGTATGTATCATAGTTTTGCGGCAGAAATGGACATATTATGGTAGCAGTACTTCTCCGGACGAGCTCTTGCACACTGCGTACGATGTTAACTATAAGGTCGGACCTTTAAACTGGATTTGTGCACAATCGCCATTGGCAAAACCCATGGTTAGGCAAGTGATGGCCTATTCTTTAACGGGAGCAACACTTTTACACTTCTCACATCTATGAAATGTCCTAATTGGCGGAACTGAAAAGTTAGCGAGGCTAGCGTATCGAAAGCCGTTCAAAGCAAATTGTGGCAAAGTGTACTACCGCCAACTTGGCTCACAGTACATGTGTTGATATGCCCTGACATTGTACTACCATTTATACATATTATAAGGTCGTGCTCTATATTTTTCTTGGTTTACTTTTTTTTTAAATATTTGGTATCGTCCTTCGACCTATATTTGTTTTAATTGTTGCAATTCATTTGCATTTACAAAAGGTGCTGAAGTCTTTTAAGTATATAAATATGGAAACGTCACTAAAATATATATTTTTTGATTTAACGTCATTTTTTTGTGGTTTAATCATACTAATATAATAAATGTGGATGTTTGTTACTCAGTCATGCATAAACGGCTGAAGGGGTTGGACTGAAATTAGACAGACAGATAGGCCATGTTCTGGATTAATACACAGGATACTTTTAATTCGGGTACATGAAGTAGGTAATTCCCCTAGGGGCCGTCTCCACGAGCGAGAGAATCGCGGCGATATTACGACGATAATATCGCCGCCACGTATTTCTATACACTCTCTTAGAACGTGTCTACACACGGCGATGCTGTCGCGGCGATAGTTAGTATTGAATTTGATGGCACGGCGAGAATATCGCCGCGATTCGCTCGCTCGTGGAGATGGCGCCCTAGGATGCGAGTGAAATCGCTGGCAACAGTTAGTACTTAAGTTACCTACAAAAAATCCTCCTACTACTTCGAAAAACGAATGTTAAATTTCGGGTCAAAACGAAACAACGACGAACATCGAACTTATAAATTTACGATCAAAGTATTGACAAACAGCGTACTACTAGATGACAATTAAAATTTGGGGGTAGTGTGAACGAAAGGAAAACTTTTGTGGTTGGAAAACGTGCGATCCGTCAGCCGAAATTTTGTAGTTCGAATTTGGAACTGGCAAAGTGTATCCAATAACATCATAAAAGACGACTTAAGTGTCCAAACATACTATGCCGAAGTTACGCGACCGAAGTTCTGCGGCCGATTTTACGTTTCAACGTATTCGGTTGATATGACACACCATAAGTGTGCCGAACTTACGCGGCAGAAATTCAGTTGCGCAAACTTGTGGGCGGACACGCGGGGCGCGGGCATGCTTGCCTCCCGCTGCTCCCCGCTCCGGATCTTCGTCGGCAATCGAACCGAACTTCGGTCGCGTATGTGTGCTCTACAGAATACGTTGCCGCCGAATTGTCGCTGAACTTACGTCCGACCGAAGTTCGGCTGTACGGTATAACGCAACGTAATTTCGGCATAATGTATCGTCAGTAATTCAAATAGCATTGCAGGTAGGGTTACCATTTCGAAATTTTAAAAGTCCGGACAAAAAGCTGGACATTTGCCAAAAAGTCCGGACATTTCAAAAAAATCCAGACATTTTAGTCACAAAATGAAATAATTGATTGTTTTCAATTGAGATGAGACTGATTAACTAGTTGTATGTAGTTTAATAAAGATTGAAGACTGATTTAATACTCGTTTTATGCTTAAGTAATTTAAAATGCGAAAATCAAACATTAATTTTTTTTCCATCTAAGCCATAAATCCGGACAAATTAAAAAGCCGGACAAAGTCCGGATGAAAGGCTGAAAGTCCGGACATGTCCGGATAAATCCGGACGGATGGTAACCCTAATTGCAGGCGTAATCATGCCGAACTTCGGTCGCGTACCTTCGGCATAGTGTGTTTGGACACTAAGGGGTTCTTTCACCATCCTCAAGTAAAGGGTCGAGTAAGCTAACCGCCAGTTAAAGTCACCCGTAACTACATGTGTCAATTTCACGACGTTCGAGTAGCACTAATCATAACATTAACCGACCCGTAACTTACTTGCCACCACATCTGGCAATTAGCGTGCTTACTTTACAGTTAAAAGTTGTCCGTTGTCATTTTGTGTAGGAACTCCTCAGAGAACACCGATTATTTTAAAATTTATTAACAAAAATGGACTTATTTGACTTGATTGAGCATCAATTGGATAAATTAGAACAGTCTACGACGTAACGAGTACCTTAGGATTCGTGTGTTTAAATTCCGTGTTGATTATTTTACGGTCCTAGACGAAACGGATTTTTTGCTAATTTATTTATTAGGCTAAATCTGCACAAGGGATACCAAAATGTCCCTCTCATATAAAGAAAAGTTTGCACTTTATGTCTTTTAACTGTATCCAAGTTAATTAAAAAATATAGGTAAATAGAGTTACAAATTAAAATCACACACTTTCTAAACCAGACAAAAAAACACCACAAATGACAATTGACATCTGGCTTGCATCTGTATAGGACGGTTGACGAGTACCATTGACGCATTATTGAATGAATGTAACGTATTTTTTGTTACCTCGTTCACTTAACCAGTAAGTTGTTACTCGAACCTTTATTTTTGTTTGTGAAATTGACAAAAGATACTCGTAACTTTTACTTGCCAATTAACGCTAACTAGGAAGTAACTAATCAACACTTTACTTGAAGATGGTGAACGAGGCCCTAAGGGTTATGCCAAGTGGCTACACATCTTCTACTTAGCATCATTGTTCTATGAGCTAATTTGAACATAATGTCTATTTCAATCAGCCGATCACCATCTTGCTTTATTCCATGCAGTGGCATAGCAACATTATGTCCCCTATTTGGGACTGGGGCCCTTAATCATGAAGCTTTAAGTAAGCATAATTACGAGTCAACAAAATAAAAAATAATTGTTAACTCATCAATTTAGAAAATCGTAGGTACATCTAATTTTTCTTAGTTTCCATAATTTAACAGCCTAATTTTTTGTACCCCAAGACACGGAATCGGAGGTCGGTTGGGGCCCTGATGAGCCTCTGGCAATTTGGCAGACTTGCCATCCTATTATTGCGTCACTGTTTACATGTGACCGTTAATTGTAGCAATCCCTTAGCCCATGTCCTACAATGGACGTTGCATCATCAGCCCATTACCATCAATCATCTCAGAATGAAAATTGTTAGTTCTTAGTCCACCACGCTGACCTGTAGCAAGTTCACAGACCACACACACCATGGAAAAAAATTGGAGCCCTCTGCGGTGAACAGGTAACCTATTCACTCTTGACTTAAATACCCCAAGGTTATAACTATCAGGAAACCCAGACTCCGGCAGGGAATTCCACTCCTTAGCTGTGCGAACAATGAAAGTGTTCGCAAAACGCTTTGTACGTATGAGTGGGATGTCCACCATGTACCGATGGCGCATTTCCGTACGTCTTGTAGTTTTCCTTCAGTAGTTTTCTTAAAAGGTTTCCTCACGATGTTTCCCTTCACGGTTAACACATGTCATTATCACGTTCTTCAGACCTAGCATGAATGTTCTGACGTATGGTAACGTAAAAGTAACGTTAATAAGTGAATTTTGAATCGAAAATACAAGTACCTATATTATAGAATTTTGATTTAACTATTTCCAATTCAAAATTCACTCAATTTAACGTTACGTTTACGTTACTATACTTCACAATATTCGTGCTAAGCCTACTGATTCGGACATGAATTCAAAAAGACAGAGGAGCGGGCCGGGAGCAATCGTTCAATCACTAGGCTATCCCAGAACGTTAACAAATTGATATGAATAAGTAAAACTACATGCTCAAAGTGCACTATGTGTGGCGGCCTCATTCAAATTCATGTGAAGCAATACGTATTGGTTTACTAGTCACAGCCGCAGCAGTTAGCTCATCGCATACAATGACCACAGTAGTTAGGTCCAGATTCCTAAGGTAACTCTGACAATGATACTCATTTTGTTGTGCACAACACACACAAATAAATACAATTTAAGCCTGGAATACACATACTGCTAGAAAAGCACGCTTACGCTCATTTACAGCATGCTCTTCGAGTGTGTAACATTTGCTCATGAAAGCACAGACCTCAGAAGTATACTTATTACGAGCATACTTCTTTCTAGCACGTCTGAGATGCACATGCTCATTAATTAGCATAAAATAAAAAAATAAAAAACTTTTAACACTTTAAGTTTAATTTATTATCGTTTATAGATTCCAATAAGCTTTGTTAGGTACGCATTCTCTCTCGAAATTTCGTTTTTTTACTGTGGTGAGCGTACATTCCATATACCTACATTCATAATTTCGGTAAAGAATTATAAAATTTAAAGTTTTGTCATCGCCCCATCGAGCCATCGTGAATACGCAAACAAATCAAGTAGCATGCTCGCATAGAACACGTTCAGACTTACTTTGGAGCCACCCCTTTCTCATCCGCGCCGTACATCGTGCTAGTTAGCACAAAAAAATAGACCGGTTTCCGATTAAGTAGCGTGCTTATTCGCAAGCGTGCTCTTTTCGTATGTCACGTGCTAAATGTATGCTACTAAGCAGCATCCGCTCGAAATTAGCATGCTTATGTGTTACTACGTAGCATGTGTATTTCAGCCTTTAGGCTACTGCCATCGTTTTCACTCTGATAAAATAAGAAAGAGACAGACGTAAATAAGAACTGTCTTAGTTGAACTAAATTCTCCATACATAATTATTTAGATACGTCAGAACTTGTCGACCAAAAACACCGTAAAGTTCAAGGCGTAAACTAATTTGACATCTCTAACTTAGTTCTTAACTATCACGGTCCTTTCCTCGCGCTGTCTGTTAGTAAAATATAGAATAGAATAGAATATACTTTATTGTATACCAAAATTGAAACATAGCTCTTATACAATATCATTTAGTGAAGGGTACAATGGCGGTCTTATCGCTGATAGCGATATCAACCAGACAACCTTTGGATGAACAGGAAAACAATGAATAAGACAGGGGGGATAGTCCGTGGCGTACTGCTGGAAAATATTTATATACTACACACAATACATAGACATAATACTTACATATAAAAATTATATATACATATATTGTATAAATACATATGTTATATAATTAAGCGATAGGGAAAAACAAGGTAGGTTGATGATGGGGTATATAGCAGTTCTCTTATTTTAGTTTAGTTCGGAAACAAGAGTATTGGCACCTATATGTTATTTTATTGATTCCTATACTCTTTTTAATATAACATTGGATGAATAAAACCCATTTTAGCATGGAAATGGACAGAAATAAACAACATGTTTGCTTCGAGCTGGGATTCAGCACAGTGTTATGCTTTTATGAACCTCAACGGTTAATCAAGACGTGCTGAAATTCTACTTGAAGAAATGGTTCATTCGTGCCTTGGTGGGCCACTTTTGTCTAATGTTATATGAAATAGAGTATAATGTTACTCACAACGTTGTATATTGGGGTGCCAGGCACTGGCACTAGACTCGAGTTTGGTACACTACCTTGGTCCGAAGCAAACTCGAGTCTAGTACCTATGTCTGGCACCCCTACACCGCTAACCTAACACTGATGCTCGAAAAGGTGCAGGAAACCTTTCTGAGACACTATTTCCAAAGGCTATACTACTTTTTTCCCTTCATGTACCCTACCAACTATCTGTTAGAGCTCTTACATACCACGTTTTTTTCAGGCGCCGTCGACGCGCGTTTCGCTATCGCGCGTTGTCGGCGCTGCTAAACTTGAAATAGGCAGATTACTTGCGATTGCATCGCTGCAAACTCACGAGAAACGCGCTACAGGCGAGCGTGAGCAACTCTCCTTGCAAAGTAAAACGCGTGTAGCACGCGCGCGAAGGAGCGTGTATCGCGCTACAGACGCGCGTGAGCAACTCTCCTTGGATTAAAACGCGCTGTATGTATGTGTTTGCAGCTAAAGAGACGCGCTGTGCCAGCGCATCTGTATCGATGTAACTCCGCGCTACGAGCGCGTCGACCGCTCGCGAAAAAGTCGTCGTCTGCATACTACAATTTTATGAACGTGTGAATAGGTAAATTGGTTGCGATAACATCGCGTTTGCAGCGCGTTACAGTAGCGTGCGACGCGCGTCGACAGCGCCTGAAAAAAACGTGGTGTGTAAGAGCCCTTAGGGATGTTGGGGTTTTACTCTTTGGAGGTGAGAAGAGGCTCAGATCTACTCACGGTAGCCTGTAAAGTCCTACGGGGACTAATCGACTGCCCTGAGCTCCAAAGACTTTTATACCGGCTATTTGTGCCCGACAACTACCTTGGACACGGTCAGAGCCGCCGGCGCAATATGTTCGCCCCACCGTCATCCAAAACTGTCGCCATAGCTGAATCTCCTGTGTATCCTACTCTTATGACGCTCAGCTCCCTTTTGTCTGCCAACCCTGAATGTGATGTGTTTGCAGATGAATGGAGTAAATTAATGCGTATATGTCTGGCGTTCTGTGAGAGGAAGCATGCAAGAGTGTCCACTGTTCCGTGTTAGTTTTAATTTAATTTAAACCATTGAATGTTGTCTACTGGATGTTTTACTTTTGTGTTTTGTTTTCTGTTTTCATGTTAATTATTGTAATTGGTGTTATACCGTTTTAATTAACTATAATAAATAAATGAAATAAGTAAATAAAAAATAGTTTACTAATTGATATACAAGGTGTAACATAAAAAAGTGTACAACCTCTTAAGGGGTCACTGTAATCATTATTATGAATAACTTTTACTATGGGAACAAATCTGAAATCGCGAAAAAAAACAGCTGTTCCCTACATTAATGTTCGCATAACTCGTCAAAATGTAGGGAACAGCTGTTTTTTTTTCGTGATTTCAGATTTGTTCCCATAGTAAAAGTTATTCATAGTGATGAGCACAGTGACCCCTTAAGAGGTTGTACACTTATTTATGTTTTACCTTGTATAAAAGCGGTTGGCAAAAACGCGTCATATTGATGAGATCGAGTCGTGAAAGTCGAGATTTTGTTTCCAATAGCACGGCACCCTTAGTCCGCTATTCTAATTCGCACTTGACCTGGTTTTTAGGGGTAAGCAAATCTCATATCAGCAATCATTGACGTAGATACACATGGACCTTGCGCTTGTGAATGTAATGAATGCAAAAATGAAGATTAACTTACGTCAATGGGTGCAGACGAATCTTCGAATTATTAAAATCTAAATGATGCATTATGATGACGACATAGGATTTAAATTAGTTTGTTGGTATTTCTAAGTTTATAATACGGTGTGCCTTGGCGCGCGCTCTAGTGATGTATGTAAGTTTACATGCGACGCGATGATGCGAACGCGAAGAACGCGATCAAAACAATGGCATTCTCTGCTGGCGGCCTATGTAGCAGTCTGCGGCGAGACGCGACGTACGTGTATTTTCATCGTGTCGTATCGCCTCGTTTGTCGCTTAGGGCGAGGCCACAACACTGCGTTGCGGCGTCGTATCGCAAAAACGACGTCGCACAGCAATACATACTGTATGTGGATTTTTACGATGCGACGCCGCAACGCAGTGTTGTGGCCTCGCCCTTACGCAGGACACCCCGTTAGAAGACTTATTTTGTAGTAGACCCTTGTTTCATGTGTTTCTTCGTCAATGTCAACCACTGTGTTGTTTTGTAATATTATAAGTAAATACTTTAATTATCTAGTCACTATGTAAGCTAGCTCATCGTATAAAAGGACCAAAAATAAATGGCAAATATCCGAAACAATATTGTCATTGTAAGTAATTAATTATCTTTCGTTTGGAGATTGCTGTAAGTAAAAGTTATAATACTGCTGGTCATCCTGCATTAGAGAAGAATAGTGAAGATGTAATGAGAACACAGAGTAGTGTGAGTCTCTATAAAGTGCACATATGAAATTGGGTGAAACTAGACATCATTTCATAGAAGAAAAAAAAATTTTGATTTACAATTATCAAGAAAACCACTACAAAAAAACAGATTTTCCGCAAATTCTTCCTTATTTTTGAGTGACAGGTTTTTTTTTTGGTGGAGTATTCCATCGGTAATGCCTGCTATTTACAGTCGTTACTGTTTTTGTTATTTCTTTTTCCCGTTTACACAGGTTGTAAATTAATTTGTGTAATTCCTTCAAACCGCGTAATCTACTGGTGACACTGATTGACCCTGTATAGGTTTTTTTCAGAATCAACAAAAAAAAGTTTTCAAACAATGAAACATCTTATTCTGTATCTGAGTAATTTTAGCGTCCCTAGTTAACTGACTGCGTGAAGCGATATCGCGCTAGTCGTGCCCGTCAGCTGTGTCGACGTGCCTTCATTAATTTATGCATGGCATCGAAATTTTCTATCACATAAAATTGCAATTTGGGAAAAAAAAGTTTTTTTTTAATTTTTAATCAATCTAAATCTCGTGCGGAGTTAATCTATACCATTAATATATCATGTGGTTTGAAGGAATTACACGAATTCGTTTGCGTCCTGTATAAGGTCCATCTATTCATAGACGACATCTATAGGTGGTACAGAAGACATAGAAAAGCGATAAAAAAAATTTTGTTTATGTGTTTATTATAATTGTAATAATGCTTGAGACAGTTTACATAAATTTGAAAAAAAAAGCCCGCTTCAATGACAACAAATACTACGTAGAAACTAGCGTAATGGATGTTCAAAATAATAATGAGCCAGTATTTGTTATGTGTATCAAGTAAACTTAAATAATTTAATTAAAAAAAAAAAAGTGTATGAATAGATGAACCTTATGGAGGTACTTATGTCTAGTTTCGCCTTTTGGAGACTCACATTTACAACTTTTCCTACGTGTAGAGATAGTAAAACAGCCAGTAAAAAAATTACACGAAATAATTAAGTTGAAGCAAGACGAAATTATAATACGAACACTGAAAAACAATTCGGAAGCTGCTTGTTAACAGGCTCTTCAGCAGCTGTTCGGGTTGCATGCAGCGGTCACCATAGCAGCAGGAGCACGTGGTGCGCGGACGCACTTCCCGCGTGTCGGAGGTCGCACAGCGTTCTATATAATGTGATCAAGTTGCCCAAGCGCACACAACCACATTCACGCGCACGCCGCCAACATCAACCCACAAAACACTGTACGTAAAAAAAGGATATTAAATAAAATTCTCATATCATTAAAATCGATCCAATTTTCATACCGGCCAAGGTTAACCTTTTTACTTTTTTTTCTAAAATGCGCGTAATCTGATAGAGTTACCGGTTATGTGTCGCGGCATTGGTAACTGTGGACCCACCACCGTACGTTTGGTTGCAGCGGGAGCGGTCAGTCCTGCAACTCCGAGCCCCAGTCAGTCTGCGCGTACGCATCCACCACTCGGACACAGTGCGCGCGCACTACAGTGATACTGTGACAGTGACAGTAACTTCCCGATAATAAACCACATTCAACATGAACCACTACGTGAAAATCGTAAGTAATTTTAATTTTGTTTGGTTAATTTAAAAAAATGTGCAGCCTTGGTAGTAATTAAAGTGATAAGATTTATTACATTCAAATTACTGGCCATTCAAACAATTATTTGAATTAAGAACTTCCACTACCGAAACAAATGAAGAAATATAAACAAACAAAATTCGAATGCACAATTTTATTTTGAACTAATGACAGCATTTATGTTAAATAATCGGACACATGTAATCGAATGCTTTTTTCGTGAATTGTACATTTATGTTAGTCTGTCACGACAGTCACAGTCATAATTGTTAAAGTGTCAATGATCCAGTTTCCAAGCAATTATGTCAAGTTCTTTAACACACGGTAATAAAAAAAAAACACTTCATAAGATGAATTTTAATAACAAAATATGAAATAGTTATTCTTAGTTTACGCAGTAGGTACGTTACGCATTTTTGTACTAGGTAAGTACATAGAAAATAATTAATATTTGTGAGAACAACATTTTTTATGACTTAAAAATATAGTAGGCAATTTAAAGATATAACAGCTTATATAGCAATTTGATTTTGGACGATTCAGGAATTGCAGAATCTTCATTATTTTTAATTAATTTTAAACAGTTTTCTTTAATTGCATTAATTATAGTGATTTTATTTCATTTTCCTTCTAGAGTGATATGAAATTTAAGACTACTTTTTGGGAGTCGTATAACTGTATGACATGTTTTTTCAGTAGGATTTCCTACTTATTTTGAATAAAATTAAATGGCAGCAAGAATGAATGTCGAATTTGACATTCATGATTACAGAATAGAAAAAAAAAACATTAATCTTTCTTAATACAGCAATAATTCTATGCATATTAAAACCTAGTTGTAAAACCTAAAGCATAATAATTGATTCGTTAAGTAGATGATATTTTTTTTATAAGCATGTTAATTACTCTTAACGCATGCATAACTTACGAAGTGCGTCGTTTTCTCCAACTTACATAAGTAACCAGTTACTTTGACAAGAATTATCTGAAGTCATTCAATTTTAACGAAAATTTAATAACATTTTTGGATTTTATATAACTTTACAGTTGTAAACTGATTGATTTATAAAAACATTAAGATCTTGCAGCAGTTAATATTGACTGTCTTAAATACGACTTTAAGATTATCTGTTACTTTTATTAGGTAGAAATTAATTTGCAATGACTATACTCTGTTCAACGTATGATAATTATAGTTCTGACATAGTGGTGATTTTGTAAATTAAAGTCTGCTGGAGGAGACTGCTGTTGAAAAAAACGTAAACGACATCATCAAAAACCGTAAAATAGTTACCTATGTTATCCATGTTTTGTTTTTTAAAAATATTTGATATTCTTTGTATGGTAACGTTTTGTAGAAATACGTCAGGACTTTTTACGGTGAAAAGGAAATCAGTCCTAGAAATCTCTCTTTGATTAATAATAATATGAATAAATGAAAATACTTATAAGATCCGCGATCTGCTACATTTTATTGTCTCCATTATTTAAAAAATCTGATATCAAATCAAGATACTACAAAAGAGATTATAAGTATTCTTAAATTAAGTTTTAATTTATTAGATCAAATCGCGACGACAATTATTTTAATAAACTAATATCGTGGTCTGGTTAAACCTTATACCTTATACCTTATCGTGGTCTGGTAAAAGTAACTACTGAACTTAACTTTAAATACACTTCTCATCAAAAAAATCGAAACACTTCCGAAATTATCTTTGTGGCGACAATTAAACAAAAAACAAGCATTAATTCATTATAGAAAAAACATAATTTTGTAGCTGGAAGTTTGGCCTTTACAATGGTGTACGAAACTTCCAAAAAAATGTTTTTTTTTTTTTATTTTAATCCTATAAATGAATGGAACGTTGTTTTGAGATAAACGTGTGTTTAGAGTTGGAGTACATTAATTTGTCGTGCAAAAAACGCAAAAAAGCGCATGACTTTAAAATTTTCTGTTTGTAATTTGTTGATTAGGCTCTGTGACGTCTGTTAAAAAGTGTTTTTTCTAACACACATGCATACCTCACCCGCAGCAGCCGCCCAAGAAGTGGCATTGCTGGATTCTGGGACTGGTCAGCGTGTTGTGGCTGCAATCTTGCATCTAAGCCTCTTGTCTGTTCATAGAGTGTACCAACGCTATCGGGAGACTGGTTTATTTACGCGCCATCCAGGATCTGGTAGGAATCGGGTCACTTCTGCGTGAGACGGCCGGTTTATTGCAACCGTATGTTTGCGAAATCGACGCCGTCGCGCTTTTCAACTGCAGCAGCAGTTCCGAGTAGTTCGAAGGGTGACTGTAAGTGGCTCTACGATTTGAAGAAGATTGAAGGAACGTAGACTGGTACCACACAAGCCAGCTAATGGGCCGAAATTAACAACAGACCATCGAAGAGCTCACCAAAAAAAATCGAAACAACTCGCAAGTTTTTGTTTTGAATGGATTATTAGAAAAACATGTTTTTTTTTTAAATAAATACTAAATGTTATTTAATAGTAGGTAGCATAAGGTTTAGAATGCATTATGTTGATGTAAATGGAATGTAAATGTAGAAAATTATGGAAATTTTACTCTCGTCAGAAAAGAGATCCTTGCTCATTTGTAGGTTTGAACAATTTAAGTGCACAAGTGCAAAGTTAAGGCGCGCTCTTCGATGGTCTGTTGTTAATTTCGGCCCATTAGCTGGCTTGTGTGGTACCAGTCTACGTTCCTTCAATCTTCTTCAAATCGTAGAGCCACTTACAGTCACCCTTCAAACTACTCGGAACTGCTGCTGCAGTTGAAAAGCGCGAAGGCGTCGATTTCGCAAACAAACGGTTGCAATAAACCGGCCGTCTCACGCAGAAGTGACCCGATTCCTACCAGATCCTGGATGGCGCGTAAATAAACCAGTCTCCCGAATAGCGTTGGTACACTCTATGAACAGACAAGAGGCTTAGATGCAAGATTGCAGCCACAACACGCTGACCAGTCCCAGAATCCAGCAATGCCACTTCTTGGGCGGCTGCTGCGGGTGAAGTATGCATGTGTGTTAGAAAAAAAACTTTTTAACAGACGTCACAGAGCCTAATAAACAAATTACAAACAGAAAATTTTAAAGTCATGCGCTTTTTTGCGTTTTTTGCACGACAAATGTACTCCAACTCTAAACACACGTTTATCTCAAAACAATGTTCCATTCATTTATAGGATAAAAATTTAAAAAAAAAACAATTTTTTGGAAGTTTCGTACACCATTGTAAAGGCCAAACTTCCAGCTACTACATTATGTTTTTTCTATAATAAATTAATCCTTGTTTTTTGTTTAATTGTCGCCACAAAGATAATTTCGGAAGTGTTTCGATTTTTTTGATGAGAAGTGTATATTGAAACGGTTACTTGTATTGTTAGAGTGAGTCACTAAACTGTCGGAGACATTAATCAATCGATCGATAAATTGACACGGATTTCCGTGATAATGTTTGTTGCCGATTTGTTGATTTATGAATATTTTTGCATAATAATAATAAAACAAATATTGTGCCGATAATAGTTTTGCCTAATATTTTAATAGCTAAGAGCCTCGATCTAAATCTGATGAGGTTCTCGTTAGGCTGTCTTACGAGAGCTTCAGTGGATCAAGGGCTTGATACAGAAAGCAATACTCCTCGTATAGTCAGGAAGTTCCTCTCTCTGAGGCCCTGAGCACCGGTAGCTTGGGCCCCATTCCCGATGCCGATGGGCTACTATTTTTTATATTTTTAAATGTTTTTGTTTTTTTTGAAGAAATATTTAAAACATATTTGTAAGTTATGCTAAATGAATAAACGGGAAATAAATCATATCAGATTGTAGTTGTTCCACTGCAGGGTAAAGGCCTCTTCTTATACAAAGAAGGAACGAGCATTGATCGCCACGCTTGCTCACAACGGGTTGACGATTTCAGACCAATAAGTCCAGGTTTCCTCACGATGTTTTCCTTCACCATATGTCAGTGTTGTCTTAGATTAAATAAAAAAGTACATATGACATTGAATTTTTTACATACATTATGTTAATATTAAATCCGGATGGTAAGTTACTGGGCGTTAATTGATTAGGCGTAAAATTAAAACAGGTTCTCAACTATCAGTTATAACTAAATTTATTAGCTCTTATAATTATTAAATTGCAGTTCTATCTAACTCTATCTGTAAATTAGTTGCTTTATTTGTTTATGTCTTAACTAATTTGCATAAAATTTAATTATTTAAGTTATGGAAAAGTTTCGTTACAGTAACAGCAAGTTTAGCATCTATAATTTAAGACAATTGTTTACTTAAATCCCTTGGAGTTGGTAATTGTGCCTACGTTATATTGCGTCTAAGATACGCTAGGCAATCTATTGTTAATTCATCTTTCGATCGGAAGATTAATTGACTCATCAGTGTTCAAATCTAAGTGAAATCTTTTAAAATTTTAATTTTATTTGAATCGATAGGTTTTCCTTGCGATGACTGAGTAAAAAGACTAAAAATTTTAGAAAGAAATTAACTCGGCTTAGCGTAGTTTGAGATTGAGGATAAAATTGACGTTTAGGCTAATGATAAGAAGTATTGAAGAGCTTACAGATTCCGTTACATAACTTATAATTAGTTTCAAAAATTATTACATTGTCATTCTTTCACTTAATTTTGTATTATTGAAGACATGAATATAAAAAGTATCAGTCAGATTTTAAAAGTTGATTAGCTCTCTCAATTTACTATTGTTACCTACATACTTTTTAAATAGCCAGTATGCTATTGTTACGTGTAGCACAGTTTAAATGATAGATTTAATTTATACACAATAAATATACTTCTCGTAATATTATCCAAGTCAAATTAAAAAGGTTCTTTGAAAAAGGAATTAATAAGTAACAATAGATGAAACAACTCATGATTAAGGGTTCCAGTTGAATACGAAACTAGACGGACAACCTAATTTCTAAAAATTCTAGACTAATTATAAGTTCGCTAATTAATTTTAATGAATATCTTAGGAGCTATGAATCTGGGTGTCCAACATAAACCTCTCGGAAACTAACCTCCGGTTTCTGATTTGAGAATTCGGGATAAGCAAATACATAAGTAACATTTGAGTATGGAGTTGTCAAAAATTTTAAAGCATTTTTTTGACAACTTTATATTCAAATATTACTTAAGTATTTGCTTATTCCGAATTCTCAAATCAGAAACCGGAGGTAAGAATGATAGCTTATTCAAATTAAGAGTGTTTTACTACTTATTAATTTATTTGAGTAGTATTAAATAGTCTATAAAATACTTTTTATTTGAATAAGCCATCATTCTTAGTTTCCGAGATATTAAGGTTTATGTTGGTGACCCGGATTCATTGCTTCCGAGTGTAGTTGCATAATTATAGTACCCCTGTAAAATGATAGAGAAACGTTAAACACGTTACAATGTTAAACCATACAAAGTTCCTGCGTATTTACTATTTTGAATACTAGACGGCGTTGTAGCCATTTTTGTATCGCGATATGGTTTTATTACATCTTCAATAAAAATATCAATACCTATTCAATTACAATCCATTTTAGCAAGAAAACGTATAGAAATAAGCAACACGTTTGTAGTATTATGGTTTTATGAATCTTTACGGTCAATCAAGAGGAGCTGAAACTCTACATAAAGAAATGGTACAAAAGATATAAGTGCCTTAGTGGGACACCTTTGTCTATTATTATAATAAATGGAATACATATTCATTATTTAGTTGCTGCGACACAATGTTGTTTTCCGACTTCCACGCGGACGGAGTCGCGGGCACAGCTAGTTTTGAATATTTATCTAAAGCAAAACATAAACAATTTTCCGTTTATATTTTAATCAGTTCAAAAGCGAAATTGTTTGATATTAAACTATTATCCAGTAATAGTTTCACAATTCATATCGGTTCACTTAGATAGCGCGATAGACTTGTTCTAACGATCGCGTTCGATAACTGCCTATTACATTTCGAAGCTTATAAATTGCAGAAAATGGTATGAAATAAACACTAGCATTAAAAAGAACGAATCTGGTTTTGGTTTCTTTGAATACGTCGAATATAGCTAAACAGTTTCGTTGTTTATTTATGGTTGATAAATTTAGAGTTGTGACTTTTATGTGCAATAACTCCTCACAGTTCAAGTACATTTTTATTTCATAATTAGCTGCCCACGACTCCGTCCGTGTGGAAGTTGGAAAACTACATTTAAAATTTTTCTTTCCATAAAATCCAAATTCAAAAGAAACATTTAAAAAAAAAAGCCGTATCGGTCCAGCCGTTATCAAGTGATGCGCTTACCAACGAACATCATTTAATTTTTATTTATAGACTTAAGAGGGAGGTTTGCGAGCGTGAGAACTTATTTTCGAACCCACACTTCGACATTTCTACTAATACAGCTGCATCACACAATGTAGTGTACACATACCAAAAAACAAAAGCGCACCGAAGGTTTATATTGTGGCGCGCCGGGTTAAATAAACCTTCAGTGCGCGTTCGCTTCTGAAGGACTAGTAAGTATGTTGCAAAAAACGCGCAATGTATTAGCTATTTATTCACCGCACCGCGAGGCACGCGTGCCCATAGTATTGGTGTCGTGAACAAAGGGTGGGGTCACAGTGTAATCGGTATTGACAGATTTAAACTTAGAATAATTACTGTAATATATTATTGTTGATTTTCTGTGTTTCTATTTTCGAATATAATGACACATAATTTTTGTTTGGGAATATTTTAGGGTATGTAAATGTTGCGAGGGAAGATAAGAGCCAACATAAAAATGAAAACGAGATAATGTGTGATTGATTTGTAATGAAAAACAATTAATGTACCTACATAACTCAATTACTGGGTATAGTAATTTTTTTTCTCAGTTTGATATTTTAAAATTACTTATATTTTACTATAAAAAAAATTATAGGTACATCTTAGTACACACGGCTACAGATCAAGCTGTACATTTTCAGTATAAGCTGATCTCGCATTGTATAGGATTTCATTACAGTGAGAGGGCAGTGTAAACTGGAAATTTATAGCTTGATGTGTAGCCGTGTGTACATACAAAAATTAATGCTTGATAAAATTATTTTCTTTAATTTATTTATTTATTGCTTGGGGCTGCTGACATCAGATAAAACATTTTCGCTGTTCCGTTTCTTTGATTTTCTTTCAGATTCTCGTTTTAAATTGCCTCAATCAAATAATTGGGCTCATTTATTTTCATTTTTCTGTCTAATCTTGAATCTGTTATTTCCGGAAGCATACAATCAAGATGAAACTTTTGTAATTTTCTTTACGTTTTCCCATTTCTATCTGAAATAGTAATAATATGCAGAAAAATATATTAACAAGAAATAGAGAACCCTTCAGCTGACAAGCTATCAAACGTCAAAATTTACAAGTCTGCCCACGGCCTTGACGTAACTATGAAACGTGGTAAAATAAGGAAATCATTATACTAATAATAAGTGAAAAAGTTCTCACTGGGGCCTCTGCGCGTTGGACCTGTGTCCCCGTGTATGCCTTCCAAAGGACCGGACATCTTCCGCACGGAAGATGAGCCGTGATCTCAAAGTGAAAAATATATATACCTATATAAAACTCACAATATATTCGGACACAGTGTCCGAATTGACATATTTTAATTTCAATATTGTTTTCACTGATGATTCGGACACCAATAAAAAAAGCTGTTTTGTACAGTCAGATAAAAAACTTTCAACGATACCTTAATAATTGTGGAAATCCGTTCTCCGCCCAGATAAAAAAAAACAGTTTTTAACCAGATTATAACTAAAGCAGCCGTTTTTAATAAATAATATTATAAACCCACATACATAGATAGATACGTGCTTTGGCAGTCGGGTAAATAAAGATGGGGTATTCCTCGAAGCGCAACCACTTTGAACCGCACCAAAAGTATTCCTTGAAACCCACCAACGATGAAACATAGAGAAGAGAACAAAGGATTCGTGATAAATTATATCGATGGACGTTTTAAAATTCAACTGTTGTTTATTTATTAAAACTACCAGGAAAGCAGAAATGAACTGGAACTAGGTGCTTAAGCGACTTACCTCCGGTTTCTGAATTAAATTCGGGATAAGCAATACTTATGTAGTATTTGAGTACTGAGTTGTCGAAAAGATGCTTTAAAATACGTAATTTTTTTGACAACTCCGTACTCAAATGTTACTTAAGTACTGCTTGCTTATCCTAGAATTCTCAATTCAGAAACCGGAGGTTACTACTTAGCTCAATAATGGTAAAAATACAGGTTTTGAAATTGAATCAATTGTTGTTTTGAAAAGTACCAGGGTGACAGAAATTAACAGAAAATAGGCGCTTAGACGATCTGACTAAGTGACAGTGACCTATAAGGTAAGATATATAGGACAGTTTTAAGTTTTCTATCTTATTTTATATAAGAATAATAACGAATACTTTATATTCCTCTTTGTGTTTAATCGTTGGTGCACAACTTAGTGACATCGTTTAGGCGCCCATTTTCTGTTCATTTCTGTCACCCGTTCATACTTTTGAAAACGACAAATGATCAATTTCAAAACCTATATTTTTACCATTATTGGGCTAAGTAGTAACCTCCGATTTCTGAATTGAGAATTCAAGATAAGCAATACTTATGTAGTATTTGAGTACGGAGTTGTCAAAAAAATGCTTTAAAATCCGTCATTTTTTTGACAACTCTGTACTCAAATGTTACTTAAGTACTGCTTATCCTAGAATTCTCAATTCAGAAACCGGAGGTAAGTCGCTTAAGCACCTAGTTGCAGTTCATTTCTGCTTTCCTAGTAGTTTTAATAAATAAACAATAAGGGGCAACTGAATTTTAAAACGTTATCGATATAATTCACTACAAATCCTTCATGCTCTTTCTTCTCTATGTTTCATCGTTGGTGCGTTTCGAGGAATATTTTGGTGCAGTTCAAAGTGGTGAGTCCACAAAGCTATTTATTACTGAAAAATGCCACCTTAAAGCCACAAATAGTTTTTTTGGTAACGCTTTTTTTGTCACATATACTTTTTCATCGGACTGTACTAAAAAGCTTCAATAATTTGATGGTGTCCAAATATTCAGTGAAAAAAATATTGAAATTAAAATGTGTCAATTCGGTCACTGTCCGAGTCGTCTGTCTTATTGTTCAAAGAGTGAAAAAATGCAGTCATGTCACGACACTCGCAACCCACCCTTATGCCTTGTGCGTAGATGTTTCGAGAGCTCGGTTCGAATTATAAACGGACGTGCTGTCACCTTGGATTCTAGGATGGCACTGAAAATTTTTCGCGTGTGTACTCTTTTATAAAACAAATTACGGGAGAGTATTGCTCCATACTAAAATGTATGGGGAACGGAAAACAATTTCCGTAAAAAATTAACAATGTTCAGACGTAGATTACTCTCATTTGGTTTGATTTATTAAAATAATAAAACGGTAGACGTGTTATTCATACTTTCGTGTCACGATTAAACTAAATAGATTTTTATATAGTCCTTTGAAATTAAGTAAATTCTGCAAATAGAAAAGGTCGATTTAGATGTTTTTGAGGGAATTTAACATTTTTTTTTCTCGAAATGAATGATGATTTCGCAAATATCTCGCGGTGAAACTGTTGGCACATCTATTAAGGTTCTTCATTATTTTTTTTTATGTAATTCCATGCGGAGAGTTTATAGAAATTTTGAAAACAGTAAGTGCCTTTTCAGGTGTTTCTTAAGGACTCTCCTCTTAATAAATCATAATACGAATAATCGAATTTCGAGCACGGTTACAATTTGTCGTTATAAATGGCCGGCAATAAACTTCATGGTTACTCTTTTAAAATAAACATATTTAGCAATTTTGATAGATAAAGTGATGATTAAGTAAAGATATGTGAGAACAACGTAGTGTTGTACGAATAACGTAGTGTTGTATGAACAACGTAATAGTTGAGAAAAAATAAATAAATGATTAAAAAAAAATTTGCTAGTCTAGTCTAGGTAACTGGCAAGTCTACGACGCTCTCAATATAACAACGTTGTCCTGTTTATTAAAGTCTGATCTTGCCTTTGAATTTCTAGATAACCTTGTCTGTTATCGAGGGTGTCGAATAAGGCGACCAAGCCAGCATATCCTAGTTCATTGATGGACACTTTTCAAAATCAAACAACGTAACAAAAATGGATTTCCAAAAATGGATCACCGTTTGCAAATACCCGTGTGTTCATAAATTCCTGTATTCTCCAAAGGGTAGGGCAGAGGTGTATAGTAACACCCTCCACCTCCACCTAATAAGGGGAGAGCCTATTGCCATCATTCGAGCATAAGTCCAGACTCCGTGCTGCTACTCAGAAATTCTAATCGAAAAAACCCAATAACACTTTCAGGATCGCACCAAAAACGTCACGCTCAGCAGTCGCGCTTCGACCAACGAGGTAGTTACGAATTAATATCCTAAAATAGAATTAAAAACCACGAAGTGTTACATCTAGGTACATAAAGCAGTGACATTAAACGATCGAGTTAACCTCTCACTAAACGTGATACATTTTTTGTTTGCCCAATCTTATTTATTTCCAGACTGAGTGTCTTGCCGCGATAAATCAAATTCAAATTATGTGCGTCAGAATTATCGTATAATCATGCACGTTTCGGAGCAGAGAGCAAATGTTTGATAGGTGACAATGACCTATGACTTTATTGTCATTTAAGAATACTGATATTAGTTATTTGTGAATGCAGCGTACTATTTTGCAGTTAATGCAATTTGGTAATTTTTATTTTTCACGACGTAGATAAGAGAGCCGCTCTTTGCAAAATTATTTTGTAGGCACTGAAATTAAGCTTTCATTGGGTATATAAAATTCGTAATAAATATAATTGACTAGCTTTTGCCCGCGACTTCGTCCACGTGCAAGCCCACAGGAACCGTGCAATGACCAAATGCATTCCCGAGGTTTCATTTATTTATTTATTTATTCTTTCGCACAAAATTAGTACAGAGGCGGACTTAATGGCTTTGATTTTCACTCTAAGGCGAGATTATGTAGTATATTTCAACATTATTGCTTGGATAGGGTGACTGCTTCGTTGGTTTAGTGGTTGCGTGAGGCAGATTGGGCTGTTTATTGGGTGTTTCCGTGTGGAATTTTAAAATGCCTCAGTAGCACCCCGGGGTCTGGATTTGTGCCCGGTTGATGGCAACAGCCTCGCCCCCTATTACATTGAACTTAAGCACAACGGCGAAATGAGGGTGTTTTGTACACCTCTGCCCAACCTGTCGAAGAATACGGGTGTGATGTTATGTTATTCCAACATTATTGCTTGGACAGGGTTTTATAAACAAATATTCTGACTAATTTAAAGTACTTGGGAGCCTAATTTTGTTAGTCCTTAGGCATTCGTGTTAGGTACACGTCAAAGTGTTTAGCTAAACTAACTAATTTACATTCCGCTTATGTGACCTTCGTAGAAATAGTTATTCCTAGTGACTGTTGTTTGACGAAAAAAGCAAACTTTAAACTACGAATTATTATTGAAAAAAGTAAAATCATATTTTGGATAGGATTTTTATAAAAATATATTTGTGCTTTTGCGCAAGTAGTGTATATAATTTGCTTTCTAACAATTTTACCTCCGAGCCGTCAATCAGATAAGACAAATGCCTTTAATCATATGAATACGGGCTAGATTAGCGGCGTATCATTTTTCAATACACGTTGATTCACTTAATCGCTTTTATTATAACCATGTATGCAGTTGCGTCACGAAGCGGTCAGCAAACACGCTTCCTAGTTAGGCAATGATAGAGCATCGTATTCAGACAATTAATTATTATTTAAGATGAATACAGTTTCCATGTACTGTCTCAGAAGTCGGTCAGGTGTACACGTTCATTCGCTTGCATTAATCACACAAAAGTATTTGATTAATTACGGCCAAGGGTGTCGTTGCGTCTAACAATGGTTCTCATAATAATTGCAGTATTTTTTGTGTAGTTATTCGCGTAAATTTTATAATTCATGATCGCCAGATGATCATCAGTTGGCTCGTGACCGAGATATGTAAAAAGCGACCTTCACGACTTCACGGATAGTGGGTGAATGACCTATTTTGTATGTTACGGTGTATGTTGACTGAGTTTTTGTGATTTGTGCGTTAATCATGTGCTAAACTTAATGATATAATCTTTAAATTATCTGCGGTAATTATCATGTTCTTTAACGAGCTATTGAAGTGTGTATGCGTAGATATATTTTTAAACAAAGACTTAGCTGTTTTAAATAAGAGATTGTGACGACAGTGATGTGGTCACAATTCGTATGTGACAAAAATAATAGGACTTTAATGATAGGGTTAGCGTTTTAAGAGAAGTGTTGTTAGATTGTGTAACACAGAAAGCGCAGTAGCAAAACGTACGTAGAAAGCGAAATTGCGATTGCATTCAACACTTGTTTCGGAGTCTGTTCGGTTGCAATGGGAATTATAAACCGTAAAATTGTTGATGTATTAATATGATTGCCTGAACATCTGAGATTTCAATAATAATGTTAATATATGAATTTAATATTTCCAAATGTTTTGTAGTAAGGCTTCAAGAACCTATTACTTACGGTTTTGTTTTTTCAATTTTTTTTGAGACTTTTGTTCACTTTTTGTGTCTACGGAAGCCTCATGGTACGGTTTTGTGTAAAGTTAAAGATAGTGCCAATAATTTAATTTCAGTGTAAATAGAAGGCCGATCTGGGAAATAATGTCAAACGATAAGCTAAAAAAGAATAATAAAGTACATAAAAATAGTAAGTACGAGTATATGTCAAAAAAATATTCTCAACATATTCTACAAATCAGTCAAGTTTCGACATAATCAGCCCGTTATTGTCTCTTTTCTGAGCACGGGCCTCTTCTCAGAATGAGAAGGATTCAGGCCTAAATCCACCACGCTGGTCTGGTGCGGGATAGTGGACTAGAAACACAGTAGAAAAAAAAATGGAAGCCCTTGTTTTTCTCGTTTCCTCACGATGTTTTCCTCCGCCGTGAACGCAAGGTTTTTTCATAGGTTTCCACATCAACCTATAAATTACAAGACGCACACTCATTATAAACAAATCAGTTAATAAACTGTAATTTGTACAACAATTGAATAGCTAACAGAAACATATGGGAAGTAGAACTAACGATACTATAATACCATGCTCTTACGGTGTCAATGTCGATGGGATTAGCCTTCGTTGAACGACACTTGTTAATCGTCAATGGTCGAATTTTCCATTGTAGACGTACACTTCCTTTTTCCAATCCAAGTGTTATGGCCTCAGAGTAGTCAAGGCAAGTCTAAATATGTCGTTTAATGCGCCATAAAGGCCTTGTCTCTCTGTTTACATAAATGTCGGCCTCGTATTACTGCAGTTTCTATGTAATTGAATCTTTCAATAACTCTATGTCTTAATCGAGTTGTATGTACAATGTACTGTCTTGAGTATAAACATGTATACGTTGAAGTGATTTTTGCCATAAATACCGATTGAATTTATTTTATATTTCACATGCCAAGTATTTGTAGATGTGTTCGCCAATACCATGATAACAATATTTTAAGATTTACAATACTTTCTTAATTAATTCACTTTAAAATTTTGATACATGTATACATGTTGGTGCTTATAATTGTACATTTGTACATAGTTTATGCACATGGGCTCTTCTTCTTCTCCATTTGCTAAGGACCGTAACTTGCAATACGTGGCGACGAAAGTGTACCTATGCATTCGCTGAACCTAGATTGTATGATCTTGGGCTAGTTTCGATACTTTGAGGAAGGTTTGGGCTTTTGAATAATCCTTATAAGGGTGGGTAGCTTAATTTACTCGAACTCTAATTGAGGCAATATCCTTCCAATAGTTTACTTAATAATAATTTCGTAAACTTCCACTTACCAAACATTGTAAGGCCCATTACGGTGATCGTTTTTTTATTATTTTTTCTTCGCTCGCTACTGTAAAATATTCATCGTCACACCCACGACTAACTTACGAATCTTATGACGAGGTAAAGTTACGAATGTACGCTTATTTCTGATCCTTTTATACTATTGAACATCTGTTGGCTGTGTCTTAAAAAGATAACATTTTGAAAACCAATGTTTTGTACCTCAATACCGATATCCCAATCACTTTTTTTTTAAATGTTATTTCGCACTCGTGTAAAATGCATCTTTTGCAGATTCGTAAGTTTGCCGTGGATGTGACGACATGTACAATTGTACCTCTAATGTCTTAAACATATCATATAAGCTGCTATTTAACTGTCCATCGTTTTTAATATTTACATACATTTATGTCATGTATGATCATCATTATATTGCATAATTGACCAATGAATCGAGTCATGGTACGGTTGGCAGTGGTTTTCGCAACATCGCGAAATTTTTGTATTTTTCTTTACTGATGTAACGGAGAGAGTGCGCGGGCGCCGACACTTATGTCTGTAGAATGCTGGCAGTTTAGTGCTGCAGTTGTGTGTGACATATGTGACTACTTATCCTATAAGTTGTAATGTATTTGGTATGAAGTTATATGTATTTTGCAAGGTTTTTGAGGTTTCAGTATAATTGTCGTTGTATTTTATTTTTGCATTTTCTAAAAATCCAAAAAAAATACCTGGAACTAATCAGGTATTTTTTTTTGGATTTTCTGGACCTGTTATAAGAAGTCCTTTAGACAATAAGATATTAAAAAAACCATTACGTACTTAAATTTGTATATGATGCGAGAGATATTTAACAGTGCTTTCGTCACATTATGTCAACTTAAGTGAAGATTACTTATTTTTTTATATTATGATGCGAGAGATAGGTACTTAACAGTGCTTTCGTCATACGTCAACTTAAGTGAAGCGATTATTTCGCTTCTTCTTTAATTATGAGCTAAATGACATATTTAAATATTGCCATAAAAATATTATAATCAGACTAATCCCATCAGAAATCTGATCTGTTATGTACAATATTTCGTCCGGAAATATAAAGGTCACATCTGATTAGATGTATAATAATATAGAATTAAAAATAAACAAAGAATATGCATAAAGAATCGATAAATGTTATTGCGGTAGTCGGAAGGCGGAAGTAAAGACCGGTCGGCGCACGCGCCTCTATCATGTGAGTATTTTAATGCGCCCGCGCGGCTTCCCGCTATGTGACGTACGCTGCCCATTCATGGTCCGTGCAAGCTTTTTATTACGTGATAGGTATAAGCTACCGGTTTTCTGCGAGAAGTTTTTAGATTTATAAATTTTATGTTTAGGATTTATGCGGTTGAATTTCAAAGAAAAATTATTAGAGAAAGTGTGGAACGGAAAACTGAAAACAGTGTTAATTTTCGATACGATTAATTAAACTTTATTTATAAGAGATTTAAGTATAGTATTGCTTGTATTCTACCGTAGTCCATTACTAGAAATAGGATAGCCCTTTTGAAGTTTCGCCACACAAATTCCAATTTCTGGATTCCATATTCAGTCTTCCACCTAGTTCCCTCCTTCTGGTCGCTTTTTCGTTATACGCAGTTGTCCAGGTCGCGGTCACTTTGATTAAATAATTTGGATACAAAAACTATAAGTACATAATAAGATGCATTTAAATAAATTAAGTATTCTCAGAAGAAGACCTTTCAATGACACTTTTAAATATTTAAATAAAACAGTAAAAAACAGATATAATAAATTATTGATTGATGATGTTTATCATGAACGTGAATTACAAATTTTATTACTACAAATGTCAATGATTTTCTTTCTTGTTGACATAACATGGCGTAATCAGCTCATTACTGTTGGACACGGGCTTCTTCTCAGAATGGGAAGGATTTAGACGTTAGTCCGGTTAGTACTCCATTCGGCCTACTTCGAAAATCGAATTACGAAGTTTCGCTGACGGACGGCACATTTTCCAACCATGAAAGTGATTTGGATCTGACGACCGATTCGATTTTCGCGATTTATGTCTCAAATGTACGGTCTCGTGTAGTAGGTACCGGACTTATAGAATAACATACTCCATCTCTTCCCGTGGATGTAGTAAAAAGCGACTAAGGGATTCTCTAGAGGGTGGGCAGCAGCGTTCTCTGAGTACTTTAACAACCATACTGCGATCGCCAACCCGCCTGCCAAACGTGGCCCTCCTTTGGGGGAGGCCTATGTCCAGCAGTGGACGTCTTTTGGCTGAATGATGGTGATGATGTCTCAAATGTTAATTGACATCTAGTAGCTCCGTCGCTCATTGTTTGACAATATTTTGATCGTATATTTATAATTTTAATGTTCGTTTTTGTTTCGGTCCGATCCGACACTTCGTTGTTTAGAGTAGGCCCCCTGGTGAGGGTTGTTGGACTTCACATACCATCGAGAAGTTTTTGGAGCCCTCTCAGGTATAAAGTATTCTTACCGATGTTTTCCTTCACCGTTAACGCACATGATAATCTAATTCTGATCCACACATAAATTCTAAAAGTCAAAGGTGCTGGCCTGAATCGAGATCAGAAGTAATCAGAACCTTCTGCAGGAAACGCAAGCGTTCAACAGATTATCTATTACTGCGCTCTATTGTTCCTTATAAATGCAAAATTCGGAAATATTCACTTGAGGCGTTGATTTTAACAAATATGGCGATAGATAAGTCGTTCCGTGTAAAATACTGGTATTCAGCCGCATCTGGGTAGACTGAAATCTGAAGGCCAATTGAAGAGTTATTTACAAAAACAGCCTAACTGGAATTTTTATCCTTTTCATCCTAAGTGTTCTTATGAATAGTTTACAGTAATGTGAAGCATTTAAGATTAAAATAATACGTAAGTAATTTAATTCATAACATATTCAACATTAACATAAATTAAATTCAAATTTTTATCTTTAAAAGCTTTTTGTCTGTATTGAAAAATTTTACGAAAAAAAAGTTATGCTGTTTTTGTAAATAACCCTTCAATTCTCCTAATAATTCGTTCAAAATAAAGTTTCGATCTAGTCTTAGTCTAGTCTCAATTTCATAAATATGACAAATGGAATTCTTGTTCGTTAACAAACAACGTCAACGTGAGATTATATTGAAATGAGAATGAAAGTTGACTGAAGCCAAAAGGGTATTCTGGTTACATTATGTACTGAGTCATTTTGAAAAGTTGGAATTCTGATTTCTTTCTAGAATTTTAGTCTATGACTTTTGATATCGGTATGCTATCGGTAATAGATTTTAAGTAGAATGAATTGACATTATATCGAGATAGACTGAGATGATACTGAAACCGGACCGAACTGGTGTATCCTGGTGTATCAGAATGCCATTTTTTATTCAATTTATAATTTAATCTCAGTTCGGTCAACCTACAGTCTTACTTCAAATTAATTAAGAGAATTGGGCTTCTGACCCTAACATCGGAAAAGGTTAGGCAGAACATGGCGGTAGTTATGTCTTTGGAAGTAGGTATTTTATCAGTCTTAACCTAGTTTCAAATGCATGACAAGAACGTTTAGCTTTATTATTACCTAACACGAATAATCATAGGTTGTATGACTGGAAAAGTGGGAAATGTAATGTTACAAAAATGTGGATACATAATGGGAATAATTTTACGCACAGCTGCTAATCTGCGATTGTTGGTAGTAAATAATATACGTAAGAACGTAAACATTACGTTTGTTTTTATGAAAAGGTTAAGTTACGTTACAATAACAGCCAAACCGGTTCTTAAAATTGATATTAAGTAAACAAATGGCGAGGTTTAAAAGTAGGCTCTTATAACTATTGTTTCTGGCTGTGGAATTTCAATTTTAGCTGGAAAAGATTCTTTTGTTTATCTAGATAAAAAACACATTCGAGTCCACCACACTTATCATAGAGCTCATACGCCATACCGCCGTACATATTGCTAGTGGACCTTCCAGGAGGGTCCACGGCATTACGTTTGCGCTAAGAGTGAACCCTCGAGGAGGGTTCCTGGCATTAGGTTAAAAACCATGAAAAAACTACGTCGTAAAATAAGTGTTTGCTTGTTTCATGACGGTGTATTTTTCAAGAAAAAACCTACATTTAAAATGAGCCCTCCACGGGGGCACCCGGCATGGCGAATACGAATACAGGGCGCCCTCCTGGAGGGCACCCGTTACTGAACGTGTTAAGACTAGTTTAAATAGTAATCCCTATGCACGAAGTCCGTCGTTTCAGCCTTAGTTACGAGCGTTTCCTACTCCCTATCACCTCCGGACATACGATTATTTCGGGATCCGAACTAAGAATGAATGACAACACGATTTGACAGTTGTCCCTATTACCGATGTGTTTTTGCCCGTCCGAAAAGTTGAACTTGACACTTGTTTTGTGAACAAAACGTTTCGGGCTACTTTCGGACGGGAGACTAACTTTGTTGACGGACTTAGGGAGTAGGCCTTCAGATGCGGGTGAATACCAGTATTTTAGACGGAGCAAGTGCCATCAGGTGTCCGAAACCCAGTTACTTGGCAATGCCGATATACTAACATTAGGCCGGTTGTCAGACTTTCAGGCTTCTGACTACCCGTAATGACTGTCATAGGTATTCGTATGACACCCGGGACTGACGGCTTAACGTTAAATAATAAAAATTAGTGTCATCTTAAAAATTATAGTAAAATATGACGTAATTATTACATTAACCTCCGGTTCCTGAATTGAGAATTCGGAATAAGCAATACTTAAGTAGTATTTGAGTACGGAGTTGTCGAAAAAATGCTTTAAAATCCGTCATTTTTTTGACAACTCCGTACTCAAATGTTACTTAAGTACTGCATACCCTAGAATTCTCAATTCAGAAACCGGAGGTAAGTTAACATTCTGAACTCTGATTATTTGATCAGTTTCATGTATACAGGGTGTAAACGAATTTGTGTAATTCCTTCAAACCACATGATCTATTAATGGTACTGATTAACCCCGCACGGGATTTAGATTGGCTACAAATAAAAAAAAACTTTATTTTCCCAAATAAAAAAATATGTGATAGAACATTTCGATGCCATGCATAAATGAATGAAGGCACGGCGACATAGGTGACGGGCACGACTATATCTCTCCACGCAGTCAGTTAACTCGGGACGCTAAAATTACTCAGATACAGAATACCATGGTTAATTTTTTGAAAACTTTTTTTTGTTGATTCTGAAAAAAACCTATGCAGGGTCAATCAGTGTCTCCTGTAGATCACGTGGTTTGAAGGAATTACATAAATTCGTTTACACCCAGTATTATAAAGTTCGCTTCAATTAAAAAAAAACTTCGTCCAACTTCTTTTAGAAATACCCAATTCAGTTTGATACACGTAATAATTTCCTCATGTAACTTAGAAAAGTGTTGACAAAATATTTAATAATCCGACACTTTAGTGTTGTAGTAATAAAACTACGAATTTCTTGCTCAACTAGATCATATTACTCTGATCAGTTAGCTAAGAATTATTTTAGCATTACTAAAGAGATCACTACACAATTCTGGAGGGATTGAATTTCAAGTAAGATTATCTCTGCAAAATCCTTATATCGTAGCTGAATTTGACATCAAGTTGTTTTTAGGGTTCCGTACCCAAAGGGTAAAACGGGACCCTATTACTAAGACTTCGCTGTCCGTCCGTCCGTCTGTCACCAGGCTGTATCTAATGAACCGTGATAGTTAGACAGTTGAAATTTTCACAGATGATGTATTTCTGTTGCCGATATAACAACAAATATTCAAGGGGGCTCCCATACAACAAATGTGTTTTTTTTGCCGTTTTTATAGATAATGGTACGGAACCCTTCGTGCGCGAGTCCGACTCGCACTTGGCCGGTTTTTTAATTATGACGTGACACATACGTCTTGTTTAATAAAAAACACATTATACAGGTAGGTTCTCCCATCTGTTTCCAAAATTGGAGCACCAACGCAACCCTTAGTAGAGCATTAAGAATTGAAAATTGAGCATAATAAACATTGAAAATTGAGCATAATAAACCGACACAGCAGTTTCTAAGATTCAGAACATGAGACAAGGCAACACGCCCAAAATCCATTTATTTATAAAAGTGTCTTAAGTGTCAAGCGGAAGTCTAGAGGTAGAGTATCCTTAAGCGCCCTGTAAACGATCAAATTGTTTGACAAATTTTACGTGTTTGTCAAATGATTTGATAGTATGTGGGTTTGTTTGATGGCTTTGTGAGCTATTTTTTGATAAAATGTGAAGTTTGACAAATTTTGTCAAACAAATTTGATCGTTTACAGGGCGCTTTAGAGGTATCCGAATCACCATGGGGGTGGACCTCAGGAATTCCGCTTGACTCTACTTTTCGGTACACCCTGTATACAGCATGACTGGTTAGTCTCTTTACATCCGAAAACCATGATCTCTGCTCACCATTCTGTACAACTTTTGCTATGGGTCATGGGGCAAACCATAAATTCGGAAAAAAAAAACTGTTTTTCCATACAAATGTTTACAAAATTCAATGTTGCCTATTAAAAAATTATATGATACAGCATTTTTTTTTCACGAATTTATGGTTTATCACATAGTAAAAATAGAACAGAATAATGATCAGAGTTTAGGGTTTTCGGTTATAAAACAACCAACCACTCAAGCTGTATTTATATTATGAAGTTTTTTTTATCACGGATACACTACATCTCGTATAAGTACACCAATTATAAATAATGAGATACGCAATCTTAGAAAAAAATACATATCCGTAATAGAGTAATACGGAGAAATACGAGAATGTAAGAAATCCGTTCGTTTGGTAGACCACACTTGTTGGGTTGTCGGGCTGTGTCGGAATGCGGAACTTTTCGAAAGACCTAATATATATTCGTGAATTATTCAGTGCAAGGCTTGAGGCTATGTGGTCATGCTTAAGTGATGGTTACAACTGCCATAAAATGTAGCTTGATCCGGAAGTAGTACACAAACCAATCGTTCATAGAAGAAATTGATTTTTTATTGTCAGAATTTCATAATGGGGTATTTGACTACTTTAAAATATTTACAACATAAAAGTATCATTTTATCACTACATAGTATAAAACAAAGTCGCTTCCCTCTGTCTGTCCCTATGTATGTATAGATCTTCAAAACTACGCAACGGATTTTGATGCGTTTTTTTAATAGCTAGAGTGATTCAAGAGGAATGTTTTAAGCTATAAAATGTACACTTGCGAAGCCGGGGTGGGTCGCTAGTAAAGTATAGAAAGAACCTTGCGAAAAAATAAAACAATGAAAAAATAGAAGAGATACACGCGGTCAAAATTCGTTGAGGAGGTATTTTCTGTCGCTGTCATGCGAAACGGATATTGTAAAGAGAGATGCCAAATCACTACGAAGTTTTTAAGGTATACCGTCATAAAGATGTATAAATAGTGCTTTAAGTTAGAATAAAAAAAAAAAGATTATATTATCAGCCTTTTACCGTCAACTGCTGAAAATAGGCATCCAAATAGATCTCTTTAAAGAATAGTCGTGAGGAAAAAGACGTTAAGACTTACCTCCTTGACTCTCACAATACCGACAGGAAGTAATACATTTTATTCCTACTCGATACACTTCGGAAATGTGCGAGTATATAATAAATATCAATATTGTTACTTTGATGGTTATAAATGGTGGTTAATGTCTGTATAGCCTACAGCCTTAATGTCTGGGAATGCATTAATTCCTTGTATCATAATTCAGCTTATATCTCAAACTAGTGTTAGCCGTTAGAGCATGTCAAGGGGACGTTGATAAATACCTCATTGTTACCACTTCTCTGCTTGTCAATATGAGGATATTAAAACCTATAAATTATAGCCAAGGAGAGGTTTTAAGCTAACGACTAGATTGTACATAAATTAGTGCTCAAAATCATATTTTAGTAGCGTTACTTTTTCACAAAAAATAATCCGTTGACTAGACAGCGATTATAAATCGTACCTAAAAGACTAGAAAAATTGTGTAATGTAAATAAACAAGTGAAACTACAAGTTTCTTTCGGAAAATTGGTTCTAGATGACCTTCAAGGCTACAATGTAGACTTTAATTTAAAAATAAACGTTTATAGTTTACATAAAAGTAAATCGGGGGTCGTTAGGAACATGTGACCTTCTCGAACTCGCTTTCAATAACTGTGGACAGTTTTATAATCGAATGTAAGTTGTTACAGTTAAGTTGAAGTAACTTGGAGTGTATAGGCGTGGCAATAATGATGTTGGCTTGGACCGTTGTGACGTAGTTGGTGCTAACCTTGGATATCTAGGTGACACTTGGAGATCGCGATTAGCATCGCTGTGTATTAGAAGATGTCAACACGATGATGTGATTTATTTGTTTATTTGACTTTAATTAAAACGGTTAATTACAATAACTAAACATACATGCCATAATACAATGGAGTCTGCTTATAACGACGACGAAGGGACATGTGATATTCGGTCGTACTAAGCGGTCGTCGCTTTAAGTATCAGTAGATGTTCAAATACCGTTTAACTAATAATTTATATAAAAACATTTTTCCAACATATGTCTACAAATTGAATGACAATCGCCATTTGTAACATCGATTTAAAAGTACGTAATGCCTTGAATTTGTGTTAATTTACTAACAAAATAAAGGACTTGTCGTTATAAACAGAAGAAAATTCTTATTTTCCCTTGAAATTACATCGCTTGGGCGCTATATCCATTGTCGTTTGGTCGTTTACTTAACAATTTCAATGAAAACCAAACTAAATTGTGTTCGTAAGTCGCTATAAGCGATTAGTCGCTTTAAGCGAAGTCGTAATAAACGGTTTCCACTGTATTTGGAAAAAAGTGATGTTTGTTCATTCAATTTTCACTTAGAAGTTATTGTTTTTTTTCTTTCTTAGGATTGTTTATACTGTTATAATTACACTAAATTCTCAAAGGCTCAATCAGAAAACATGTATTGCGTGATATTCTGACACCCAAAATTCATCAATGACTGCAGATAAGGAACAACCGAAACATCTTGTTTACTGAAGCATAAAAACAGAGTATACACATTTTTTTATTAAGAGTATATTACCTTACCCATGTGACAGAAAAGTTCTATAATATAAAGATCTGTAATATAAAGATGCGTTTACTTATTTGAATTAAAAAACAATTTTTATTGTTAATTTGTCTCATGCTTTTGTAGTAGAGTATAAGTGTATTGTGCCGATCGAAGCAACACCAGTGACATTAAACTTAGCATAAGTATTTTAAATAACTAGCTCAGTCCGTCGCATTCCAGATTCATAGTAACATTTAGACTGAGTGTCTGAGCGTCCGATAAATTGGCTGTTAACTTTATATCAGCTCTCAAAGCGCATTTACGTTTGGGAGAGTACAGTGGATGAAAAGATAAGTACTAAAAGAAATAAAACAGAAGGAATACACGTAATTAAGAACAGTCAAAATGGCGGTCTTACCGCTTAAAACAATTTCTTCCAGATAACCATTGGATGGAAAAAATTGTTAAGAAAAATATAAAGGGCAGTTTGAGCGTACAAATATATAACATCTGCTTTTTAACAGAGTTGGGTGTGTGCAAGTTTTTACCATCTCGTCTTTGAGCATATAAAGTTATCACACTCTCAATAATAATGACAGCTGCTTGCGTAGTACATAAAGTAATATTTTTAATCAGGCGAAGTTATGTGACAGTTCAGCTGTCAAACAACAACGCACTATTGTCAAAAAATAATGGTAGGTTTTGTCACTTTACTTTGCCTAATTAAAAATATAACTTTAGGTGTTCATTGTTCCGCTGCTGCATTCTTACCTTCTTTATTCCCACCTTAAGTAGACTACACGATATCTTAAGTACCCTACCGCTCCTACATTACTAGTCCAATGTAAATAAATTGTACTCAAGGCTCGAGGAAGTAGGAATGTAAACGAGGCTTATAAATGGACTACTAGGCTACTTACTCTACCAAATGTAAACGCGCCCTAACAGCTGCTAGTAGCTGCAACAACCGGTGCAATCAACTTTTATTTGCAGTCACGTCAGTTTATGAATGTCATGGATTTTTGAAAAACGGAAACAACTTTTTAATGTTATAATTATTAACGTTGAATGGTAATTCGTTTTATTCTGTTTTTAAGCAGAATTACATGTTTATTTAACTTTTCCTTGAAAGTTGGTCTTAAAATGGATAGTAAAAGGCTGAAGAGATATGTAGTCATGTATTTTTCAATCAAATGGATCGGTATCCTTAATTTTCAACGATCAAATCCCATTGTAAGTCCATACTAAATTCAAAATATGCTATGGACCATTTTTTTTTCGGGAATGTTCTATGTCCAACTGAGCAGTTCATTTTGGCTATTTCTCAAATATTCTGCATAGCCTTTTCCCAGCTACGTTGGAGTCAGGTTCTAGTCTAACTAGATACGACTGGATACCAGTTCTTCTTCTATCGTGTCGGCACGAGCTATAAAATAATAGCTCATGCCAACTTTTGTGTTAACAAATTGTCATAATTGTAATGACTCGCTGGCCGTGTTGGGCAACTGTAAGTGTAGTAAGTAGTTGATTAATAAATAAATAAATAAATTCCGTGGTGAAAAGATTAGCCAGTCAGCAAGGATGATAGCGAGGCTGACCGCTCAGGGTGCGCCGGACGTACTGAAGTATCGTCACTCGTGGAGGCTCTTTTCATGCATGGATACCAGTATTTTGCAAGCCAGTTACTGAGCAATGCCGATATCCTTAGATTAGACCGGTTAGCAGATTTTCGTGCTTCTGACTACCCGTATCGGCTGTCATAGGTATTCATATGACACCGGTATTCGTAGCTATTTCTCAAATACGGAAACAAAATTATCAACTAAAGTTTGAACTGTATGCTTATGGAGAAATGCTCTTGTAATAAAATCTTACTGAGCTTACAATGTTACTAACCGTATTTATTGAGGTAATAAACATTGTTCTGAGTATAATAGCGCAACGATGCCGTAAATCATGATACACAATATTCAGATTTGCCCTATATAGAACTTATAATAGGTACGACCTTAGATAACATATTACTTTGATACGGATCAATAATAGCCCGTTAGCGTTCATATCTGGACATGGTCCTTCTTTATGGGTCGTCAGAGCCTACCTTTAGATGCCTTTTTGATAATATTAACAACTGCGCGGATCATACGATTTGCAAGGTTAAGCTGGGCTTGTCGCGGTCAGTTCTTGGATGGGTGACCGTTCGTAACACATCGCGTCTCCTCTGTTCCTCGGAGAGTACGTTAAGGCGCTTCCCCCACCGAAGTAGCGCCACTTCAGAAAAAATGCATTATTTCTGTCAACACACAACATATTAAAATTTCGTAAGTACAACATTTTAGTCAAGTGTTGTAGAAATTTTCGAACACCAAATATCAACACTAGAGCTTCTGGATTCGAAGTTTTAGCGGTAAGTACCAAAAACGGCCGTTTTTAGCATTAATTACTAAAACTTCTAACCTAGGATGTCAAGTGTTGTTTTTTGGTGTTCGACAATTTCTACAACACTTGACTACCATGTTGTACGTACGAAATTTCAATAAGTTGTGTGTTGACAGAAATAATGCTTTCGGAAGTGGCGCGGCGCCACTTTCGGTGGGGGAAGCGCCTTAAGCCGTCGGTCCTGGGTGTCATACGAATACCTATTGTAGTCGTTATGGGTAGTCAAAAGCCCGAAAGTCTGACAACCGGTCGTATATCGGGTAACTGGGTTGCGGAGGTCTGATGTCAGTCGCTCCGTGTAAAATTCTGGTATTCAGCTGCATCTGGTTAGACTGGAAGCTGACCCCAACATACACTTTGGAGCAAATAAATCGAGCCACTCCTGTTTTTCATTTGTCCTAGTTATTAGTTTTGGTTTCATGAATTACATGTAAGTAATTCTATGAAATATGTCATTTGAAAGTTTATTAAATAATCTTTAAAATCAGGGTAAATTATTGAATGATAACCGTTTTGAAAATTGGGTAAGGTTAAAACAGTCCAGATAAAAAAGATAAAAAAAAAACATAGTAAAAATCACACTAAAATATGGTTATAATTAACAAAACCCCCCAATTTAACATTTTCTTATTGTACGAGTAGTGCAAGAAAATTGTCATAAGCAAATTAAATGCGATAATTTTATTCTACCTGTTCATTTTTAATTTAAAATGAAAAGTATACCAAAAACTACCCTCATTGTAAAGGTTATCAAATAACCTTTTAGGCGATATACATATGTTTAGAAATCGATCTGTTCCATGATAACAAAAATAATAACCTTATACGTGAAAAATAGAAGTGGCTCGATTTATTTGCTCCCAATTGTAGTTGGGAAAAGGCTAGGCAGAACAACCCACTTGTAGTAGTTTCAGACCTAAAGGAAGTTCATAATCATGAGCTGAACAAGAGGCAAGGTCGTGAAGAGAAACTCAAGTTAACCCCAAACAATCATAAATATAATATAGATGACCTCAGATAACACTTATGTGCTGCACTATGATATGAATCAATAATTATCATAAATTTATTAGGTGAAACTGGACGCGTGATGTACATTTATATATTGTATGACCATGAAGAATATCCGGTTCTCGTGATAAAAATCATCTGCTGTGCTAACCTAAACTCCGATAATTATCTTAAAACCAAATCATGTTCGCATAAATAAAAAATTATAACCAATTATATGATTATTAAATGTTCAAGCTGTTTAAATTTAACACTATTTGTGCTCATGAATTATGGTCCATGATGCATGACAAATGAGGATGTTGTAGGCTACACTGTTTCCACTGGTAATTCATTATGACTTTGAGAGATTTATTAAGCATTTTTTCATGCTATAGTTTATCTGGATCTGGGCACGTTTTATTTGCAAATACAAGGTTAGTCGGAAGGGGGTAATAATACGAAAGAGCGTTAAAGTATCCATAATAATGAATACTTAATCTTTGATACACAACTTTCTCGAAAATCCAATAGTTTATTAGAAACTGTTCAGATTTCATAAAACATACGCTAAAATCTATCTATCCTCAGCTATGATCAGCTGTGTGTGTTTACATTTTTGGTCATATGTGGGGTCACTGATAAGACGCTTCATTTTCTGCATTCGTAACCAAAACAGTCATCAGTGATACTTTAAGTGGCCCGCAGATTAGTGACTCGACGAAGATGTCCTCCTCCAGGCGTCTAGTGAGCGACGATCTTTGCCCATCTGTCCGGGTGCATCCGAGCTACATGACCGGCCCACATTTCACCATTACAATCAGTAATTTCAATGAAGCTGAAATAATTAACTGCCTTCCAGAAAAACAAACTATTTCGTTTTGTCGTGCCATAGTATCCATGGCAACAGAACCAGATCTTAAGCGATCATCTTCAAAGTGAGAGGCTACTGTGCCACTAATAAATCCTTTAATTCCATACAACAGTCAAGATGGATTAGACTCGTGAGTATTATTTATGTGCAAGGATTTGGAGTAACTATATCCGTTATGCAGTATCTATTATGAAATATTTATGGTAACGGTGACCTCAAATTGAGAAAAGTGGATTTTGATTAGATTTTGTAGTTATTTTGAGTGTCTTGAATCAACGAATGTGCTGTTCAAAAGATCTGACTTACTTCGATGGCCTAGTGACTTATTGGAGATCTTGGCCGCTAACTTCAGAAGACACCACTTTTCCGTAACTTGTGCCATCCCCATATTCCAGTTGGTCTGGAGTAATTCACCCACGGTACTTCGGACGTCAGGCAGCTGATTATGTCCAAAAAGGGTGGAATGCCATCAGCAGAGAATTATTCTGTGTGCACACTGCTTTTAGAGGTCCGAAAAAGTATATTACACAAAATCATTGAATTCCATTTGATCATCTATGTTTCGCGTCCAGTTGTAGATCTTTCGTTACATCTTAATGTCAGTCTATTTTGTTTTGGACCTAAGCTTCTTTTTGTAAAATTGCTCTAAACGTGTCACAACATGGCTTATCTAGTTGACCCCATAAGAGAAATGCAGACGGTTATTACCATATATTTCTCATTTATCTCTAGCGAAGCATACACTACGAATTTTAAACACGTTGCGTCGGACATAACAATTGCAAGTAGCCTGTTCCGAAATCACTTGTGCAATATTAATGTAACTGTTCCATAATATGCGTTTTATTGTATTATTTCATAGACCTGATATAGTAATTTTGCTGTCGATAGATTCGTGAAGTGCGCTCGTAACAAAATTTGAGCATCATTATCTTTTTTACTCTTTTTCTTTAGAAGGTTAGGTGGCCAATTCATTAACTTCTGTTGTAATAATTAGGCTTTCAAAATTAACATTCTTCTTTTTCTTATCTTTATTTTGGCTATCGTCACGATCCATTTTGCCTAATATAAGCTCTCTGATCTCTCATGTGACGAAATTTTCGTTTTCTGTTTATTCGATGCCGGAATTTCACGAGAAAACTAGGGTGTTACAGAATATTTAATTGCTATCACTAATTAGATTGGTGCTGCCGTCCATTCATGTGATGCTTTATAAGTGTAAAAATATCTTCAGAAAACTTGAGGTTGATTGTTTAGTAAAAAGTCTGGCTGTATTAAAGCTAAATCTCCTTATTGAAGAATAAACTCCAAAAAGTAGTAATGTAGGTAGAGGAAGTATTTCTAAATTAAGTATGATATTTTTAAAACACGTTATAAATATTCAATTAATTTCCCATGGTTGGGAGACCTTAAAAGTAGCGCAAGATCGTACCATTAGACGAATAATGCTAAATATGGACTTACAACAGTGTCTCGACACAATGGCCGTCGGACACGGTTGCGTCACAGTGTCGCAAGCGCAACTCGGTGCGTTCACACTTGATTCGGTTTCGCCGCACGCATGCGCGTGATTTGTGAATTGTACATACTTAACGCATAGGCTCTAGGTACACTGACGATTTGATGACATTGTTTTTTTCGATCAATTTTACTTTCATGAAGGTATTCTGTGCATGTCAGGACCTTGAATTGTGGGTTACGAGCCTATACTATAAGCAATAGGCAAATAAGGATATTTTATTTTTAAGAAAGAATAGACTTCTTGCTTACCGATCTGAGTCAGAGAAGCGTTGCTTTATTTTTGTACTTAGATGGGTATTTGACGTAGAATATACGATTGTGATTTTTTGAGAAATTCTACATTGGTGATTTGTGTATGATTGATCCACACAAGGAATTTTAGGGAAGAACTTTGATGTTAAAAAGTGAACTGAAGTTAATTAAGTTAGTTGTCTACAACACAAGTTCCTAATGATCGATGAATAAAGATACTTAGATCCGTCTAATTTTAATTCGAGAACAAAGTAATTTTATGCTTACATATTATTGAATTTTGAAGAATATTGAATTTACAAAATTAATTCGTAGATCTATTTCATTTTATAATAACTAATTTCCTACGTATAACTTAGACCCAGGCATATGTTGTAGTCATTATATAAATATAATTTTCATATTGAATTACGTTCATCGCCATTGTATGCCCTATTTCACATACATAAGGTCTACTTTTCCTTGGCTAGTGTTTCATATGTGAAGTGTGCTTAATTTGTAAACAAAGAATTTAATATATTTCAAGAATGTAATGTGAAGGTATTCAGTGCGTTAATTAATAACGCGGTTCACCTTGTTTAAATTTTTGACATGAATTAGTCGGTTTCGAATGATAATAGTGAAGTTAATGTTTGTTTTAGTAATCAAAATCTTGTTTTATTTTTTTATTTCACGTTCACAATTACATGTGCTTATGAAAAGTCGAATTTAGGTGCATGTTTCCAATTAGTCATTTCCTATACCTACAGAAAAGCAAGAAATTCCATGGTTACTTTTTTAAAACTAATATCTGTAACAATTTGAGTAAATATAGTAATGTAATATTATAATAATACATACTTATTTTGTACCTTATTTTTTTATGGGTCTGAGCGGTGATCCGTTGCCTTTCTTATTTTCATATAAAAATGTCTATAGAAAGCTCCTTTTCAACAATGATCGTTTACGGGCCGATATAATACACCTCATGAAAGTTTAGCATAGAATTTAGATTACTCTATACGAATAAAATCGAAAAGAAAAGAAACGCACTATTACGTACAGCGGAACAACACTAGATTTAAAGCCTAACTCGAATCAATTCGCCACCCAATTTGACTAGCAAATCGTACAGTCCTGTTCGATTATTTTCCCGAGATACCTACCGAGTGGGTTGGCCAAGAGAATGTTATTCTAATCACATGACCAGTACACGTAAACTTTTGTAAAGGACCTTGTCCAATCTGGTGCAATTTTGCGATGAGAATTAATTAGACAACGAATTAGGCAATAAACTTTATTTCTGCTTGAAATAATTAGAGAGGTTTTGGTTTAATTTTGGAATTTGTTTTTTTTTTGGCCGTGATTCGACCTCTTTCTGCCTTATTACAATAAAAGATGGTTTAAACCAAAACTAAGGTAAACCCAGATTTAAAAATATACCCATAACTTTCTTATGTCATATAACAAAAAGAGACGGGGCTATTTTAAAACCTGCGTTTTTCTTAGACCATCTTTTGTAATAAGGGGGTTTAAGTTTAAAAAACTTCTTTACATTTGCACCAATGACGCGTATTTTATAAATCTTTTTGCTTTTGTTTTAAAATGTATTTTTTTTGTGGCTGTCCGCGCTCTTCCGAATAGAAAATGAATCAATTTTCTTTTCTTATAAAATTTCAAACGAAGCGATGGACATCGAAAAGTGACAAACGTGGGCCATTGTGTATATGCACTGTTGTTTTTTTTAATAACATGTCGGCCCTGCGTTCATGACCTTCACAACAAAAGGTTATTTTTAGAAACTTGTTATAGTTTTGTAATATTTGCGTCATATGACAAGTCTTGCCATTATAATAATAAATTATTACGACAGCCATCAATATAGTGGTGAAAATTCTATTATTGTTAGCAATGATAGCGGTTATAGCCTTTTTATTGTTGAATATTTGTATAAGTATAGTGGATTGAGTAATCAATTAAAGCAAAAGTAGGAAGGTAGAAAATAGACGGAAAGAGTCACTAGTTAAGTAGACTGTGGACAGATTTATGGTATTAAGATAAGTATCACGTAATCAGTGCGTATTATTTACGTGAGATCGTTCGTTATTGACAAAATAATGCTAGCCATTGCAATCAGATAACTATTTTATGTACGTTTAAGATTATTGCATGAAAGAATAACACACTCATTACTTGATCTTGGGGTGTATTAAGTGCCTTCAGAAGTGACGATACATAGGTAAGTACGTCCGGCGCACCCTGGGCAGTCAGCCTCGCTACCAATCTTATTAAGCTTATCTTTTCACCACAGCATGACCTATTTTCGTATAGCTCGTGCTGACACGAAAGAAGAAGTTTAAAAAACTTCTTTACATTTGCACCAATGACGCATATTTTATCAATCGTTTTACTTTTGTTTTAAAATAATTATATAACTCTTATAGCTCATGTTGAAACGAGTGAAGAAGAAGATTACTTTATAATAATACACATTCGGGTCTAATTGTGCAGAAACTTAAAAGGCACTCAACACATTTTTTATACCTTGTTTATCTTTTTATAAAACACTAGCTGACCCGGCGAACTTCATACCGTCATATTTTTATTTTCTTGACGATTTTTTTTAAATTTTCTTTCATACAAACCTTGTCCTGACAATAACGAAGACAGAGAAAAAAATAATTATCCAATTTGGTGCAGTCGTTCGGAAGTTATGCGCGTATATACATTTCGGCGATGCATTTTTATTTATATACTAACGACCCGTTCCAGCTTCGCACGTGTACGTTTTATAGCTTAAAACCTTCCTTTTGAATCACACTATCTATTAAAAAAACCGCATCAAAATCCGTTGCGTAGTTTTAAAGATCTAAGCATTCATATGGATAGACAGACAGCGGGAAGCGATTTTGTGTTATACTATGTAGTGATAAGATAGATTTATTTATGAGTCTACCCGTGACCACGGCCTGTGTAATTCGGCCGAAACGTCGAGATAAAAAAGGTATTTAGTGACTTTTAAGTTTCTATGCGATTATACCCGAATCTGTATTTATTATAAAGTAATCTTCTAATGTGTACAAATTGCGAAAGTTTAAAAAGAAGATTACTTGCTAGATGATCAGCCATACAATATCTCGCGCTAAATATTTTAGTCCGGTTGATCTTATTTCAATCTAAACAATTATAAATTTAATAGATAATACCAAACGTATAAGGAATTTAATCGCGATTTTAAGCACAAGCCACATAAACTTCAATAATTTATAAACAAAAACAAATTGTTTCTCGATTTGCGTAAACTATGAATAATCATTAAGCAATAACTTAAACTTACACAATTTATGGAAAATAGATAATTATAATTATACAAAGGGAGAGACTTTGGTAGGTAGAGTACTTCACTGTTCTTCTGCAATACAAAGGACATGGCCGGATCCTGCCCTTTTTTGTAAGGGTACAGCTCTATACAAATTCCGGCCATGTCCTTTAATTCCGCCACCGCAGTTCACGATCCACCGAGGTCTTCCGTCGTAGAGCCGGAGCTCTCCTGACTCAGCCTTCATGAAGATGTCTCCCGCCTAAATAACTGCCCGATTCCGTAGAAACGGCAAGGACCATCTTACAAGCAGTCAAATAGAAAAAAAGCTCGGTTAGCAGTAGCCTAGTTGTTGAACGGTTGCCTTTCGTGTAGAAGGCTCTTAGTTCGTGCGGCCCGCACTACTGTCTTTTCGAATACATGTGTGGATGAGAATTAAATTATCACTTGCGTTGATGATAAAGGAAAACATCGTGAGGAAACCTGCACACCTGAGAGGGCTCCGAATAGTTCTTAATGGTGTGTGTAGTCCGCCAACTCGCCCTAGGTCAGCGTGGAGGACTAAGGCCCGGACTCTGCCAAAGCGGAAACGAGACGAGCGGAGCGGAGATGTGTTTTAAAAAACCAATAGAATTTCGTTATTCATACATCTCGTCTCCATTCGGCTTAAGTGGATACACTGAGCGGAGATGTATCATATATGTATGGTGCGATGGAAACGGAGATGTGAGCTGGGCCGCGGTACAAGGCGGAGATATGAGCTTTGCCTCGCAAGCTGGCGACGGTGCGCAACGCACTAAACTGTGGGTTCACATCCAACGCTCGCCGCACGCAGCTCAGTTCCGCTCTAGTCAGCGCACATCTCCACCCTAGCCAGCACACATCTCCGTTACAGTCTAGCCAGTACGCATCTCCGCACAGTTTCGGTGGATACACCCTAGCTGAAAAACATCTCTTCTCGTCTCCACTTTTTTTTTATGTTTTTGTTTTTGCAGGAGTCGGAAATCCTCATGGACACCCAAGCCACCTCACTAGTGAGATGGCTTGGGTAGTGTCGGACTCTTACCGACTAAAACCACACTCCTGCCCCGGCGTGAGCCCCTGCCGTACTGGTTACGCAGGGATTTTGCAATGGGCTGTTTGTATTGTATTACGCCTTACATGTTTTACTATATTAGGTATTTCTGTATAATATAAAATCCAAATTTTTAATTTTCGCTACTGTATTTAAAAGTCTATTTTATGTATCTATTTATTTAAATTAATTATTTATCCTATGACTTGACACCTCTATTTATTTCTAATATTTACTTGTTTCACTATTTTTATTATATATTCTATAAATTTTGATCTAGTTTTCCTATTAGCAATGTGCACGCTTAGTTTATCTTTCGTGATTTGGTCTCCGATTACCATTTCTAGGTTGTGTCTGTGGGAGCCATATACAGGGCACTCCGTCAGGAGGTGGAGGACAGTCTCTTGTGTGTCGGGGACGCAGGCGCACGCTGGGTTCTCCTTGCACTTGAAGCGAGTCAAGTATTCGGAGAACCCACCGTGCCCTGTTAGGGCTTGGGTCAGGTCTTTCGTCATCTCCATCTTACGCACCGTCCTGTACGCCGCGATCTCGTCTCCACTTTGGACATCTCCGCTTTGGTGGAGTCCGGGCCTAAGGCTTAAACCCTTGTCATTCTGAGGAAAGGCACGTGCCCAGCAGTGGGACAGCAGGTAACGGGCTAATTGTGAACGAACGGTGCCAGGTATCTAGAGGTAATTAATAGAATACCTAGAGATTATAATGACCTTAAATGCATATTTGTATTTTGTTTCGCACTTATTACCCCGTGCAAGTAAAACTACTTCGGAAACTGAGCTCACAACATAGGGTGAAATTCTTAAAACCACTCGTTAATTTCATCACTTATTCAACGATAAATTAGCGAGTGATATCGCTAACTACGTGCTATCGAAACTAGCACCCTGTCTGTTTTGCAATGACTTGTCTCACCCACTCGTAGCTCTGCTGGTAATCGAACTCACATTAGAGCTGTCAACTAAGAATTTACTTTAATTTATCAAATTAAATTGATATTATATTAATAAGAAAACAGCGAATGATTTTACACCTATCGTCTTTCTAAGCTCTGTTATTACGACATGGTAACATCCTAGTGAAAAAAAAGTAGTGCAAATTGTGTTTTTTTTAGCTGTTAATGATGGTGATTCTTTCGGCATTCTCTCGTAGTTCGGCACCCAGTCCTACATAACCCTACAGCCTTTCTAAAGCCGTTGTATAACACAATTATCTGTATAGTTTTATCGCGAGCAGTTTCATCAATAGAACACTTGTTGCTAAACTTCCTAGACAGCATTTAAACTCGCTCGTTACTTCACATAACCAAGTTAGAATATTTAAACAATTTATTGCTCTTTACTCCATTTGCTATATTTATAACTGGCGTGTCTTAAAATTTAATTATTGCAGGATTACTGCGTTAGGAAAACGATTTGTGGGCGATATGGGAGCTGTAGTGATAGTTGATAGGCGATGGGCTGAAACCTGTCTCGGCTAAGTGCAATTTAATCTTCTAGGCCGCGTTTTATATGTACTAAAGTACTAGTTTACTCAACTAAAGTAATTACTAATTGAAGTCTGAGATGATTGACTCTCTACTTTATTTTTTTTATTATTATTCATATTCTATGACTAATTTATGAATAGCCCCCCGAACTGGGTTATGGGAAATTAAACGACATCACGCAATTGTTTAATTCGTTATGTTTTTGTGACAAATCTGCCTTGACATTATGCTTGAGACCACCTACAAAGAACTGCATTGTGATAATAGCCATTATTAATTGCGACACTTCTTGAGGGTTTGCGATAAAATTTGTCACAGTGTTGTAAGCAAAGTGTATTGAACTAATTACCATATTTGATTCAGAAAGCATTTACAACGTGTCCTTAAATGGTAATAGGTATGTTGCGTAGGGTCTTACAGACGGGCGGGTGGTGGGTCAGTTACGAAAGTTGGTTTAACAGATAAATTGTTCGTAGATACGGAAGCCATTAATTTAAAGTTACCTATAGTTTTGATACTGATTAGGTTGTTTTAATTAAACTGGTCATTGTTTAAAGCGGCTTGCGAAAGACTTTTCTAACATGCTTTTCTTTGTACATAAAGTTTTGTATAACAAAAAAGAACTTGATTCGATTTGAACTGATCCTTTTTTCCTTACATTTTTGCCGATTTCATTATAAGCCGTAAATTAATTTATTGGTGCTTATAAGACTTAGTTTTATTGATTATAAAAGTAGAGCGGAAAGCCATTAAAACTACACTGAGTAACACAAAATGAATTCCTATCTCTCAGTCTTCTTACAGAACCGCAAACATTCTAACATTATCGTCTTCCATTCATCAGGAAACAGGTTCAATCCTGGGCTATTTACGTACAAGTTTATCTGTGTAGATCTATGCTTTGCCAGATTTGCTTTCCCAAGTTATACATAGAGTCTTAACGTCCTAACGCATCTGATAACAATAATGAAGTAGGAACTTGATCTCATTCTCCTCTTCGAGTGTGACCTGAAATTTCACTCAAAATTATTAGAAGTAAGTAAAGCTACGATGGTTGCCAATTAGACGGTCGCAAAATTTTATATTATATCGGCTTCACCGCCCGTCTGCACGGCCAGCACACGTGTGCACACATCAGCTGAGTGTCGAGACAGAGTTCACGCACGCCCAGTCCCCAGCTGAGGTCACATATCAAGATCACATACCTGTTTCGAATCTGTTCTAAACCAGTTAGTTCACCAGCCGTATGAATGTATGCATTGCTTACGTCATATTTACGTTTCCGCGTACTACCTTCCTACTATCGCATTTGATAAAAGCCGGTTGTGTAACGTATTGTTTTATGAACGATGTGGAGCGTATTTGTAATATAAATAGTTTTAGAAAGTATTGAAGGTCGTTGAAGACCACCTGGGTGTTGAGTTTTGAATGTAGCGGTCAAGCGTTCTGATTCCTGCGTTCTACGACATATTTCCGCCACGTCGCGCAGTCATATCATCGGCTTTGTGCTTTTCTTCTAGACATTGCATAAATTGCAATCGTTACGGGCTTACAAAAACTCGAAACTATGATAATAAGACTAGACCTAGGAAATCTGTAGACCTCAGTAATTGAAATGGCAGTCACTTCAAATTCTGATATTCTGACCTCAATATATTTGAACAAAGGCTGGGGGCAGATCTATGAACGCAGAACTTTGACCGCAAACCTGACCGTTATTCCTTCGCAGGTTCTTACAACAACTCGATTTATAGAGCGTTGTAGCGATTATTTAAATTAAATGTTAGATATGTTACTTAATTGTACCAATTATATTCATATCGATTAAAAGGCTCTTTGTTCTAATGATAAATATGTTGCGGGTCATGTGTATGGAATATTTTTGAACGAGATTGAGATGTAATCTGAATAGATATCGATTAGATTTTTTATTTATGTTTTTTCTCGTTCGATATGTCATCTCTAAGATATGTTAAATGTTAATGTATTATTAAAGTGTATCTTAGTTTTTGATCTAAACTACAAAGTTTATAGTTCGAATTATAAGATTTAAATATCAATCTATTTCCTATGGTTGTTTTTATTTGTAGCTTTTTTCTGTTTTAGAATGTATGCAATCAAATCGACCTTTTAAGTTTTTATGGTTTTCGTTGGCGAATTTTCAATCGTAAATAGAATCGAATAAAACTGTTAGCGATTTACCAAATACTGTATACCTCAAATATTCTTTCAAAATGTAATATAATCAATAGTTGTCTCTTTGTGGGTGATACATTGTTACACGTTGACGAAATCTAGATCAATCGCGTTGAAAACTATTAAAGTAGAAAAAAAAACTGAAAACGTATGTCCTTGTTATTTTTTCGTGAGACAATTGAATGACCTAAATGATCAATGATCTAGGGAATTAATGCGTAGTTAATGATTTTCAATATCTTCTGCTTTAACTATTAATTTGACTATGGTTTTACATTGTCATATTATGTTCTCACATAACTATCCTAAATCATAGTACCTACTGTATTCACTGAAATTGTTGAAGATATTCTTTTTAAATGAGTAACCATAAAGTTTCTTGCCGGCTTTTCTCCATTTGCGCTTTTATTGGTGTTTTTTTTTTGATTTCCTATTCAAAATCACAAAAAATGGGAACATTCATTTTGCCAAACTTAAAATCTTAAAAGGTTAGAATTTAGCTATTTGTACACAGAAAAAGTATTGTATGATTTTATTTCTAATTACTTTTACTAATGGTTTATTCAGCCAATGTTGGTAGTATATTGACCCGAGAAAGATCTAAACGCGTAAATTGTTTCTATGACGTCCAAAAATACATAATTATGACAAAAAAAGGATTATTGTTGAGAGCTAAAAATGGATAATGGTTTAAATCCATGACATTAAATGCCACGCGTTCTATTATCCATGGTTTTTTGCGTGTAGGTACGTTTTTGTATTCATTACTAATGGCAAAGTTTAAACGGTAGTAAGTCATGCATAACATGTTTTGATTTGATTTTTTATATTGATTTTTTGGCCAAAGAATCAGTTATACAATATTTCTTCCCCTGGATTTAGATGGAATTAGAGATTTCGAATTGATATGGATTGCATCATCCTTCTGTGTGCTATCACCGGTCTGTTTACCAAGAACGGTGATATTGGTGATTATAATATTTCCTGTGTCCTGTTTATCAGGAAGCCCATGTTCAGCATTGAAAGATGACGATTTTCAAACATTATTTTAAAAACATTTTTCTTTTGTTCTCAGGCGATAGTATTGTGCGCGTGCATAGCGCTGACGTCGGCTCAGTTCGGACACTACGATGTCGACTTTTCCGATTTCGGCACAAGTTTTGGGGGTCCGAGCTACAATAGCTTTGCGGCCGCAGCGCGAGACCCCAGGGCTAACACCGGTAAGGGATTACAAGGTTTTTATGTTTTTGATTTATATTTACACATGTCATGCTCGGTTTTGGCTTTTGCATGCTCAATATTCTAGGAACAAAAGCAATGCATGCAATCGGATAAATACTTTCTTGCATGTTCTAAGGGTTGACTCGATGGACAGAAAAGGGCTTTTGGAACTTGGCCACGTCTTTTTAACATCAAACCGAATTTCGTGCTTAAAAACTGCACTATATTTGAGTAGCAAACTCTAGCTTTAACTTTGACAGTCCAACAAAATCTATTGCACCGTATGTTTTAACAATCCGTCTTTTTGACAACTATACACCACACAATGAATATTGACGTATTGTCAATATTAATGCTATTGTGATAGCGAGTGTGTCCCGTAATTAGGGTGCTCGACGGCACTAGATTTTTTTTTCAAGACAAATTTTCGTTTGTTTGTTTAAAAGATGTGTGGTACTCTTTGCAAAAGCTAAGGATTGGCATAGAAGATACGATGATTTAGCACCCTGTCACGACTCACGACGAAGTAATAAACTTAAAATGGGGGCTAATTTGAGGGTAAAAATCCGCCAGGCGGCGCTAATGTAGACTGCGGTAAAAATTATAGAACCGATATTAAAATAGATCTAGACTGTAAAATTGGTTTTAACGGATGGCAACTCAATACAAAAATACAAAATAGTTTATTGCTTCATAAGTTTATGTATACAAGTTTAGTGTTTGGAGCTTCCCTTTAAGCAAGTAATGCCTGTGTTGGTGTTGTGTTGTGTTTTTTTTTGTAACTCGCAAGGAATTTGACAGTTTTGTATTTTTTTTACCTCAGTCCTCAGTAGCGCCGCCTTGGTGGCAGAAAAAAACAAGTATTCCTATTCACTTAAAGCAATCACGTGCTTTCAGTCACTGCTTTGGCACTAATTATATCTAATAGCTAGCGATTGTAACCGTGGTTCTACGTATTCGTGTAAATATAAATGGAATAGGTATATTGTTTTGCATGTTTATTTACTTTGTCTTATGCATTTATTCTTAACTTAATTAACCGCTAGGTTTCATTCATTTCTGCACCTGCTAAAACAGTACCAATAAAATAACTGAACACTTTTTAGTCATAGGAATTACATAACATAACACCACGTCTGTGTACTCTGAAGGGTGAGCAGAGGTGTATGGTAATACCCTCATTTTGCCGTTATTAAGTTTCATGTAATAGGGGGCGAGTCTATTGCCATCAACCGGGCACAAATCCGTATTTAGAAATTTCACAAGGAAAATCCCAATAACACTTTGCCCGACCTGGGGATCGAACCCAGGACCTCACGCTCAGCAGTCGCGTTTCCGACCACTAGACCAACGAGACAGTCATAGGAATTATGACGTAATATCATAAAAAAAGTCTCATGCATTTGTCATTACCAGCACTAGTTCTCAATGACACATTTATAAAAGACAATTATTCATTCCATTCAACCATGTAAATAACCTTTAAGCAATTAAAAATGTCAACAGTTTCGAGTCTAAAAACAATGTCAAACATAACGTTCGCCCTAATGTATAATTGTGTATTAAGACACAAATACCTGAGTCTGAAGGTCGAGTGAAGAACAATTGTTGTCCGATTCTTATCACGGAATTGCAAAATGTTGGCTCACGCTGTCTACGTCTGCTTTTCATGTTGCTGTCACACGTTTAAAAGCTTGAAAAGTGCTTTAGCTTTTGTAAAATTGTCTGTAGAAATACACGAAAGATGTCCAATGTTTTCCGTGCAGCAATTAACGTTTTTCGATATGAGGAGTAACAGATCAAAGTGTATTAACTCCGTCAATGTAACTTTTGAGATAAAGGCATAATCCATAATGCTTTCAAGAAAGCACACAAACAAACAACCTGGATTTAATATTGTTTGAAACGATGTGCACTTTTGGTTCTTTTTTATAATAAAAAGTAATACAGTTTGGTGCGTCATAATTTGACATTATTATCAAGGTTTGAAATAGATAAAAAATCCGTTTGTACTATTCTTATTACGGTGGGTGGAGTTAATATACTTTGATCTGTTACTCCTCATAGGGGATTATCAAGAATGTTATTGGTAATGGGGAACTTATGGTTCCACCATTGTTGGTACCAAAGCAAGTTGCCTCGTTAAATGCGTTTGACATTCAGAATCGGAAACCGAATCAGAATTTGTATTTGCATAAAACGTGGTCTTATTAAATAGAGATATTAAATTAATACAATTAGCGTTCCACATGTTTTGCCTAATATGGGCATGTAAAATAATAGCAATACTAGATATAATAGAATTTTATTCGTTTTGATTGGTTGTATTGAGTACCTACGGTGGTGCTGCCTTTATTACATCCGCCTCCCCATTAATCCGTATTATGTCAAATGTAGCAATGACATAAAAGATGCATAAACGATCAAGAAGCAAAAGTACAGTCTGAAATGGATTTAAATGAACGTATCGAAATAGAGAACTAACATGAAATGTTCTGGATTTGACCGGTTTTTGACATGTTCCTTCATGCCGCAATCCACGTTCATTTAGAGCAGAGGTTCCCAAACTGGTCCAGGTGGACCCCCAGGGGTCCACGGGAGACTCGACGGGAGTCTACGTTGGCTTGACAAAAAGATCTAATCTTCACATTTTATATGGTAGAAATGTAGCTGCAGGGGGTCCACCGGAACCAGCTAAATTTTGAAAGTGGTCTATGAGAAAAAAAGTCTGGGAACCGCTGATTTAGAGCCATGTTGGACTCTAGTAGGTAGGTAGTAGTAGTATCTATGTGGAAGGACCGTAGCATAGTTTATAGGTAATGTTAGCTATTGATGTTCTGTACTTTCTGCCTAGGAATCTGCAAAGGAACTTCTCCACTTTTATCGACTTTGCACGCAAACATTTGAACAACTAGAGATGCTATCACCAATTTTCACAATTTCCTACCACTATGCAAATAACATTCCTCTATCTGAATGATTGCTGAATAATTATTCCGGTATCGCAATCAGTCATCGTAATTTTATCAGCTCCGCGATTTATTCAATCAAGTTGTGCTTGGTCAAAACATTTCACAATGTTAGTCAAAAACGGACACAGTTGATAAGTAACTCGCCCATGTAGATATAGATCGCATTTGAATGTGTTACGAAAAGTCCTGATTGCGTATTTTTGGCAGTTAACTGCACGTTTTATTATTCATTCTTTACATTACCGGGTGCCGTGATATAACTGGCTAGACACTAGTACTTAGCTATTTTAAAGGTTACCTAAAATCTAATGAATTAATCAAACCGGTTTGATTGATATTTTAGTTATTTTAGCGATGGGTGTGACCTATATGGTATGCCTACACCAGTGCACTTGCATGTTCATCTTGCGCTTTCAACTTTCAATTCCTCTTGCGTCAAGCGCATGCAATATTGATTGCCATAAGACGCATGCAGCTTATCGTCTCCACCGGTGCGCCTCGGTCAGTCGTCAGTCGACATACAATAGACGGATTAGCGTGCGCTAGGGGCATGCGCTTTTTCGAACTAGTATTAAGGCACGCGCTATTGCATGCGCTATGGCGCCTCCCGCATGCCTCAGACGAAGACGCAAGATGAACATGAAAGCGCACTGGTGTAGACACAGCTATAGGTTACTAAACTTTTGACAGCTGCAAATATTTATTATTATTAATAGTACAGATGATAAGGTGTATGCCATAATTACCTAAAAAATAAATAACAAGATACTGAAAAAAAAAATAGTTTACAAAAATATGCTTCCGTTATTTTTAAATTTGTAAATGGTGTGACGATTTTCTTGCTAGATCTAGCTCAGTCGGTATCTACTAGTTATTACTTACCTATTGGTGAAACAGCACCATAATGACGTTTCTAGGGTTCCGTACCCAAAGGTGCCAACGGTCCGTCCGTCCGACTGTCTGTCTGTCACAAGGCTGTATTTTTTTAACCGTAATAGGTAATTTAATTTTTTTACAGAATATGTATTACTATGGCCTCTATGGCCAATAATAAAAAGTTAAAACTCTAACTCCCTTAATACAAAAGATGGTTTATACCAAGACTAAGGTAAACCTAGGTTTAAAATATATCCATCATTTTCTTATGTCACATAACAAAAAGAGACGGGGCTATTTTAAAACCTAGGTTTTTCTTAGACCATCTTTTGTAATAAGGAGGAAAGGGATCCCCAAAGGATACAAGAAACCTCGAAAACATTTTTTTTCCACTTTGTTCTTGCTCTCTCTTAAAAACGGTAATACAAACAAGCGTGAAACTTGGTATGATTGTAGCGCATACTCTATAGTTAAACAAAAAATAATAAAAATATTCATTTCACAGGTATCTGTGATGGTACGGAACCCTTAGTACGAGAGTCCGATTCGTACTTCACCGGTTTTTTCTAGTTACACAAGCGCAGCAATTCCCTAAGGCGTGGCACCCACTAATGTCCGTAGCGATGAAATTGAGGAAGTACGACTGTGTACGACTGTACTATAATTAATTGCATGTAATGTAACTGATATAACTGTCGTCGGTAGTAAACGCTTTTGTTATTGCTAGTACAAAGCTTTGGTCCTTTCGCTAATGCTCTGTGTGGTTTGATAAACTCCCTGTGGTGTTTTGTTTTCATGTTATTTTGACTCAGTCTTTAACATTAGCAAATCGATGTTTCTGCATCGCGAAAATGGAACTTCTTTACGATAGGAAGTCAGCAGTTAGAGTTAGTTCTGTCTAGCTTTTTCCCATCTATGTTGGGGTAAGCTTCCAGTGTAACCAAATGCGATTGAATACCAGTATTTTACACGGAGCAACTGCCATCAGACTTCTGCAACCCAGTTACTGGGCAATGCGATATCCTAAGGTTAGACCGGTTGTCAGACTTTCGGGCTTCTGATTACCTGTAACGACTATCATAGGTATTCGTATGACGGTTTAACGTGCTGTTTAAGCCACCCATCCACGGACTGACCGGGGCAAGCGCAGCTTAATTTTGCAAATCATATGATCTCAGCAGTTAGAGATATTAGTTTATATTTACAAACTAGCTTTTGCCCGAGTCTTCGCTCGCGTTAATTAAGCTCAAAAAAACTTTTAACACACTGCTAAAGTTTCTATAATAATATAACTCAATCACGTGACACTCAGACACGTGGTGCCATCTATGAACATTATTGTTGTTTTCCTCGGGAACAGTACCTTTTTTCGGGATGAAAGATACCCTATGTCCGTTTCTGTACACCTGACAACGTAGGTATATGCAAAATTTCAGGATGATCGGTTCAATGGTTTAGGCGTGAAAAGGTAACAAACAAACAAACTTTACTTTGGCATTTTTTATAATATTAGTTAGGATAACACAAATCGAACCTTTTATAACGTGATTGAAATTCCGAGACCACCTTGCGCCCTAAAATCCATTCAAGGAAGTAAATTAAGCGTTAAATACTGCTAAAGCTCGGATTTTAAGCTAATACCTACAATTAATTATCCATTCATTCCAATACCATTTGATTAATGGACACACCTAAATTCCGGGACGTGGAAGCATTAACTACAAGGCATATTATTACAGCACAACATTACAGAAAAAAAAACAAAATTGGGCTCGTAGTTCCAGGAAATTGGTTAATAAAATATGCTTGTTTTTTTATTCAATGCTTATTTAAATTGCAACAAGTATTTGTAAAAGCTGTGTGCAATAAAACAAATTGGAATGAGCGAACAAAGTTTCGCTGTTACGGAACGTTTGTAGATTGATACAAGGCTTACTGTATGGAAATTAAACATAATTAACTGGCTCTGTCCTTTCCTACGGCTAGACAAACCGCAATGTTAGCCTATTTCCATTTTGTTATGTAAGTAATCTCGATTTTATTCGTTATGAGACAAGGGGATCATTATAAATTGAAGTGAGGCTTAAGTGTGTCTGTTTGGTGCATTCGCTAGGCACACAGCAATACGTTTTTGTATTTTTTAGGGTTCCGTACCCAAAGGGTAAAACGGGACCCTATTACAAAAACTCCGCTGTCCGTCCGTCCGTCCGTCTGTCACCAGGCTGTATCTCATGAACCGTGATAGTTAGACAGTTGAAATTTTCACAGATAATGTATTTCTGTTGCAGCTGGTACAACAAATACTAAAAAACAGAATAAAATAAATATTTAAGGGGGCTCCCATACAACAAACGTGAATTTTTTTGCCGTTTTTATAGATAATGGTACGGAACCCTTCGTGCGCGAGTCCTACTTGCACTTGGCCGGTTTTTTGTATTTTTTTAGATTTATTTTGTTTTATTTTGACTGTCTCGTTGGTCTAGTGGTCGCAAGCGCGACTGCTGTGCGTGAGGTCCTCGGTTCGATTCCCAGGTCGTGCAAAGCGTTATTAGGTTTGGAATTTTTCAGTAGCAGCCTGAAGTCTGGATTTGTGCCTAGTTTATGGCAAAAGGGTTGCCCCATACTCGTACTACATGGAACTTAAACAGAAATGAGGGTGTATTATACACCTCTGCCCAAATTTTCGGGGAATACAGGCGTGATGTTATGTTATTTTTATAAATGTGTTTGTGTTTCTGTTTTTGTACCTAAAAATGTTTTTCTTTCTGCGAGAAAATCGTCTGGATATCGATAATACGACGTTCTATATCGTCGCCCGGGCATGCATTTGATCATTACACGATTCCTGTGGACTTTCAAGCGGACGAAATCGCGGGCAAAAGCTAGTCAATTATATTTATTACGAATGTTATAAACGCAAAATAGCTAGTTTCAGTGCCTACAAACTAATTTCACATAGAGCGGCTCTCTTATAAGATAACGACCTTTAAGTCGTGATAAAATAAAATGACCAAATTACATTCCCGAGGTTTTCATTCCCGGGCGACGATACGAGGAAGAGCAATTTTGACGCGTTTGAAGGATGTTTTGTTGGGCGCACATGTTAATTATACCTAGTTTAATTACCAATTTCTTCAGCCGCCTCTCATGTCTGCTATCTACCTCTTCAATTATATGTAAATAGCTACTCATCCGTCGATAGAAATTAGACAAAACTGCCGATTTTGTTATTTCTGCAAGAGAAGACTCTGGGGGGTTATCATGATCTCTTAGAGCAGGAATGTTTTAATATTATTACGAGAGTGGGTAAGAGATGGCGCTAGAGAGCTGTCTAGCGCTGTCACTTTCCCACTCTCGAAATAATATTAAAACATTCCTGCTCTAAGAGATCATGGTAACCCCCCTGGATCTGTTTCTATTATTTAATACTCAGATGAGTACCGTCTATGTAATTTCTGGTAAACTGTTTACTTATGGTTGTTATTTTAACAGTAATTTATAATGTCTTGATTGAAAGTGTTCAAAGCACGCTGGCGCGGGCCCTTTTTAGATGGAGTACCTATCTTCTCGTGGCCTTTTGTTTGAATCCAATATTGAACTTACAAACTCCGCTTTTGATATAGCGACGTAAATTATATATTCTGGCCGTTCATCTTAATTTTAACAAAAGGAAATTTCGTTAATATGATTAAGCGATTTCTTTATTGAGTTAGTTCCGATATTTGGTTAGAACAAATAATTTCACTGTGATTTTGAATAAATAACAATCAATAGACAGTCAGTAATTCAGTATTGAACTGTGCATAATAGTCGATAAATAGTTTTTGTAACCATACTATATTTTTACAAGGGCGCGGGCGTTCTGTAAAAGCTTTAAAAAATAATCTTTCATTTTAAATATTACCATAATCTTTATCATGGTTTTATTATTTTGTCATCTTAAGTTTTAATACTCGATTTTTTAAATTTTAATTTTAGAATGCTATACATTACACTGCTGCACTGACTCAAAATAGAATGATTTTTTTTCTCATAATTTAAAGATGTGTTTTAAAAAGGTTATATTTATTGTCTTTTATATTATCTGTGATATTTCATTATCTCTGTGAATAAGCGCGGGATCAAGAGTATGAATGAGTTTAATGACCGACAGACTCATACATAATTTTCGCATTGTCTTATGTTTTTTTAACTGTTGCTAGTGTTTTTAAGCTGTCAATTATACTTTAACATTACAATGTTAATGTTACGCGACTATTAGTTCAAAGATTTTAATAGTTTAGCGATATTTTTTATTTAGCACTAGTTACGAGTTATTTCTCGGTTCTTGTGTGAAGTTAGAAGTCACCCGAGTTATGTAAATGACAAAATGTAGCACAAACTAGGGCCTTGATCCCAACTGTGTAATACATCCATGATTTAAGTTGTTTATGTTAGAAACAACGACACGTACCGTCGTCACTGTTTGTTGTCAAACTTTGTCACAGACAAAGTGTTGTTAATAGTTAAATGTAGCTTAAATGTGCTAAGTAGTTCACCATAAAATATTACATAATAAAGCTAGAAACTTACTCTTAGTATAGGTATGTAAGTAACAATACTATAGATTACGTTAGGTTATGTAATATACTTGAGTCGTGTTTAACAGTTATTCTTCTATTCAGAACAAGCACTATGCATTGACTGAGAATTTTAATTGCTTTTTTTACGTTTCCTGGGTAAAGGACCTGGTTTTTGAAATGGATTCATGAATCCATAAAATAAATGTTAGCTTGTAGGTAACTATCCCACTGCAGCTGGGCAAAGGCCTCTTCTCATACAGAGAAGGAACGAGCATTGGTCGCCACGCTTGCTCACTGCGGGTTGGCGATATTAGACCATTAAGTCAAAGTTTCCTCACGATGTTTTCCTTCAGCATAATATGTCAGTGGTGTCTTACATTCACTAAGAAAGTAGGTACATATGAAATTGAAAAAATCACATCGGTACATGCCTGGGTTTGAACGCGCAGCCCGGTGCTTAATGAGCGGGTCTGTAACCTCCGAGCCACCACGATATAAATCCATTTGCACGGATTTTTATTTCATTCCTAAACATTGTATTTGATGTTAGGAAACAAGTAATAATGTCCTCGTACAAGTGTGTCCACATCGATTTTCCATGTCGATGGATCGAAGACAAGAAGATAATAAACCAGCAATTTAACACCACTTGTCCGTTATAACGAGACAAATTAAGCCATACATGCTCTCGTTGGTCATCTAGCCATGGCATATTTTCCGTTCAATTTTAACGTGCGCAACCACAGCATGACACGGTCTTAGAAGGGTCCTGCTAATGACAGAATCATGCTTCGTCGAGCAAAAACCGAGGACATGTTGCGAGTAAGTACCTACGCGTTTGACAAACGCATCCCTCAATCAGAATTAATTATGGCTACAGTTGGTGTTGCCTAAATAAATATATTTTGCATTTTATATTATGACTAGCCCGCGGCTTCGCTCGCGTTAATTTAGAATTTGACAATCAACTTTTAAACACACTACTAAAATTTCTAAAATAATATAATTCAATCATGATTCGAAAGACACGTGGCGCCATCTATGAACGTTATTGTTGTTTTCCTCGGGAACAGTACTTTTTTTCGGGATGAAAGGTACCCTATATCCGTTTCTGTACAAATGACAACGTATATGCAAAAATTCTGCATGATCGGTTCAGTGGTTTAGGCGTGAAAAGGTAACAAACAAACAAACTTACTTTCGCATTTATAATATTAGTTAGGATTAGGATTTTGTGGGTTGATGTCATTTATAATAAATATAAATAAATAAATTTTTGTTTAGGTCAGTTTGTTTTAGGTATACCTATTCGAAATTTAATTTAATTTTTTCTTATGTAGTTTTTGTTCTCTCTGGCAATTTTATTATCTGCTGTGCCGCGACTCCGTCTGCGTGGATTCGGAAACCGATATTCTATCGCAATAACTAAACAATGTAGATGAAACGAAACCCTACTGCAATTCAAAAAAAGCTACAACGCCAGTCAATAATAACAATATCTAGTTACGATAGCCGAACGAAATCGATACATTTCACGCAGTGCAGTCTCTAAAATATTTTCATTCGAGGTTTCGAATTACATATTACACACATTCACGCCTATAATCCCCGAAGGGTTAAGCAGAGGTCTACTCCTATTACAGGGGTCTGTACACTCACGTTTCCCGTCTTGTATTTGGTCCCATGTAATGTAATGTATGCCTATTGACATATCGACAACTGACTTGCCCGGTGACGAAGGGGAATTGTTTTCTTAATTAGTTTCAAATTCTGGATTTGATCTTTCATTATAAGTAGATCGATAAAATAAACCGTAACGCCATCTATTGAGCAAATATGGTACAAATGATGCCAATTTCTTCGTGATATCGTTAAATTCTAATATCTTTTGCTTGAGTGAACAGATTACGATTACCTAAACCAAATGACAAACAGGCAAACCTACAAATTGAAAAACAAAAAACAGACAAAAAATCCAAAAATGACCGTAATGGGTTCTATTGGTTATCTTTTACCCCCCCCCCCCCCCACTCTATTTTTGAAACATTTCCAATACAGTACAGACCGCCAAGTCTGCAGACTGTTATAGTCTTTGTCGTTCTCTACGATGAAAACAGAGATAGACTCGAGAAACTATCTCCGTGTAAATGAGCCTTTATTGAATGTGTTTATAGATAGAAAATATATGTAGATAGGGTATCTTAACATACTCTGTCATCTGTAGTACAGAGCATTGTATAACTTCAAGCTACACTTAGACGCGGTCGTAAATATGACTAAGCTATGAACACAACAGCTTATGCTAGCCAGTCTTCCATCATAGTCATTATTATCATAAAAACAGTCCGTTAACGTCCATAGCTCAACAAGGGCCGCTTAATAGTCAATTGCGACGGTAGTAAGAGGTACCAGGGGTCCAGAAAAACATAATAGTAACCTATTGCTAAACATTTCAGTGCAGCCAACATCAGCCATTTATAACCCGAGTTCCATAATGACTTGTTTTTGCTCCATGAGTTCTGTACACTGTTTTTCTTCCATTCGTATATCCGAACAGAAATCATTTAATTAACTAATCAAGACTAACTAAAGCATACAGTATTGCTAACATAAAATTTGCATTTTATATGCTATATATCGCGTAAAGATGTCGATTGGTAATATACAAGTAATAATGATTGGACTTTACTGTTTGATTTGAAACGAATTCTATAAATACTAGAAGCCAGTCAGCTCGTAAAGTGATCAGAATAGGGCATCCTGTTTAATTTGTGACTGTTTTAGAGGCGACTGAAAAGTTCAAATTCAAATTGAGTGAATATTAAAGTAAGTTCAGTGCTAAAAGAAATAGTGACTTTACTAAAAGTACTGTAGGCTAATTCACCCAACTAAAGACGTTCAGTTGCAGTGTAGATGCAGTTAAGTTTCGATCAAAACAATGCTTTTCGTATTCTCTTAAGGTCCTTCCCCCACCGAAAGTGGCACCACTTCAGAAAAAAAACATTATTTCTGTCAACACACAGCATATTGAAATTTCGTACGTACAACAATTTAGTCAAGTGTTGTAGAAATTTTCGAACAACAAACAACAACACTTGACATCCTAGGTTAGAAGTTTTAGTAATTAATGCCAAAAACGGCCGTTTTTGGTACTTATCGCTAAAACTTCGAATCCAGAAGCTCTAGTGTTGATATTTGGTGTTCGAAAATTTCTACAACACTTGACTAAAATGTTGTACGTACGAAATATAAATATGTTGTGTGTTGACAGAAATAATGCATTTTTTCTGAAGTGGCGCCACTTTCGGTGGGGGAAGCACCATAATGCGCGATCGCTGATACGCTCGCGTGAACTTAACTGCAGCGTCATTGCAACTTGATCGGCGTGATACGTGAATTAGCCCACTGACTGTTGACAGCGGTGATTTTCTTCCCTCTGTACCCTTGTAACCTATAAGTTAAACCTTAACACGTTCACATATGAAAGTTCTAAAGCTATATCAACTGCCCGGTTCCTGTAGCCAAAAACGAATCGTTTTGCTTACCAATGGTTGTATGTTGTATTTATTATTGCCAAACTGGCATACAAGAAGACTCGTAAGTAGGGTTACCATTTAGAAATTTTAAAAGTCCTGACAAAAAGCCTGACATTTTAATAAAATTCCGGACATTTTAGTCACAAAATGCAAACATACGAAGATTTATTGTTTGATCTCGTTAAGTTGAATGTTAAAGATTTATATTTTGTTTTTAGATGAATGAGAAGTTAATAAAGATTAAAAAGTTATTTGATATTACATAAGTAAGTTTCATTATTCGTATTCCATCTAAGCCAAAAAATCCGGACAAATTAAAGAGCCGGACGAAGTCCGGACCAAACCGGACGGATTGTAACCCTACTCGTAAGTTAATTTAACCTGTGATAGCTACTAACGTATGGCAGGGTTGGCTATGCAAAGCTATCTTCGGTCTTTTCATCATTGTTGGTGAAGATACGAGAGTCGTAATTTTAACCAAAAATGGTCGGTAAATCATGAGAGAGGGAGAGAGAGAGATGGGCTAAGTAACAACCACACGGATCATACGACTTGTGAGGTTAAGCTGCGCTTGCCGCGGTCAGTCCTTGGATGGGTGACATTCGTTACACATCGCGACCACTCCATGCCTCGGAGAGCACGTTAAACCGTCGGTCCCGGGTGACATACAATTACCTACTGTAATCGTTCCGGGTAGTCAGAAACCCGAAAGTTTGACAACCGATCTAACATTGCCGCGGCATCGCCCAGTAACTGGATTGCGGAGGTCTGATAGTAGTCGCTCCATCTAGAATACTGGTATTCAGTGAGCCTACTCCCTAAATCCGCCAACGAAATTAGTCGCCCGTCCAAAAGTAACCCGAAACGTAGGAGTGAACAAAACAAGTGCCAAGTTCAACTTTTCGGACGGGCGTAAACACATTGGTAGTAGGGACAACTGTCAAATCGTGTTGTCATTCATTCTTAGTTCGGGTTACTATTCTGTGGTTCGGGCCCCGAAATAATCGTATGTCCGTAGGTGATATGGAGTAGGAAACGCTCGTAACTAAGGCCGAAACCATGGACTTCGTGCTTAGGGAGTAGACCCCCCTAGTTAGACGGGAAGTTAAGCCCAACATACTGGGGAAAAGACTAGACAGAACGGTCGATAAATCATATATGAATCGGCCATTAGCCGAATTCAATTCAAGGATGGCCATGTTGTTCCACACCACTCGTTACCTTAATAGCCTTCTTCAAGTCATTGGCCTATCTAGCTGGGGTTTTAAGCCAGGCGTCGACTACAGCCGAAACGCGTCGAATCGAGTCGAGTCGCATTTGTTCCGTGTAAAGACGAAGCGAGTCGAAAAGGTCAGTAATCGCAAGTAGTTAAAACAGAAATTCGCGTGACAAGCGATACCGCGAGTGATGCGATTCGAAAGCGCTAAAATCTTTCTATTCCCAGTTATGATCAGCTGTGTTTATATTTTAGGTCATATTTGGGGTCATTAATTAGAAGCACCATTTTCTGAATGTGTAACTAAAGCAGGGATGAAGATTTTTTGAAAAAACAAAAATAAAAATCAATTTGCATGAAAAAAAAAAAAAAGAATTTTGAAGTGTTATCACTTGCTTTTAGACTGTCACCAGTGATACTTTAAGTGGCTTTCGGATTAGTACCCCCTTTCCGACTAACCTTGTAGTAAATGTAGTAGGAGGTGAATTATTGCGATTCCATTCGACTCGACTCTGCGAGCCCAGTGGACGCTAGCCTTTACATTACGTTAACTGACTCGCGGTCACCACTCAAGGATTCATCTGCTCCAATAGCCATTGGTTCTTCGTCAAACTGATTTGACCTTAGCTATGTGGCAATATACGTTTTAAATACAATTTTAAAACCAGATAAAATCCTAAAATCCTCATTAATAACATCGATTACTATCTTATATTACACTAAAACAACTAGAACGTATTTCAGTCTAGAATTTTAATTACTATTTTTTAAGATAGATAATATCATGTAATTGTGGTTAATTTAATTGTTTCGTGTATGTAGTCACGATTGGAGTATTGTTTGCTATGCGTACGCGCACTGTTACAATGTCATGGCGATCCTTCGCTTTGCAATCAGAGCATAGCAAACGTTGCATGTTTTTTAAAATTATGTATTTATGCGTGGTTAGATAAGGTTTTCGGTGTAATTAGTATTTACGATCCTTGTTTTCGATTGTAATTGACAGCGTCGATTAAAAATCTGTTTATTAGTAGATAATGGTTCTTCGTGTTATTTCTGTATTTTTTTTTTCTATTTGACTGCTGTAGGTCGTCCTAGGGGACGGTTTCTACGTAACCGGGCACGTCTGTATTTAATTATTAATTTCCTTTATTAAATAAAGCCAATTTGTAGTGTCAACGGGCCCCAATTTTGTAAAACGACAATTCTTCATAGGTACCACTTTATAAGGCAGCCAGTTATCTTTATTGTTGTTTTCCTCGGGAACAGTACTTTATTTTGGGATGAAAGGTACCCTACGTTCGTTTCTGTACAACTGGCAAAGTATACGAAAAATTCCAGCATGATCGGTTCAGTGGTTTAGGCGTGAAAAGGTAACAAACAAACAAACAAACAAACTTACTTTCGCATTTATAATATTAGTTAGCATAGGATTACATTTATGAACACCAAGATTGAAAAAAAGCAATAGATTTTCTTTTGATAATATTATATGATAACATAACATCACGCCTGTATTCCCCGAAGTGATGGGTAGAGGTGTATAGTACACCATCATTTCACCGTTATGTTTAAGTCCCAAGTAATAGGGGGCGAGCATACTGCCATCAACCGGGCACAAGTCCAAACTCCGGACTGCTACTAAGAAATTAAGTATATTATTTGTATTTAACCAAACAAAGACAAACAATGACTCACAAACATTCATAAATCTATTTAGTATCAGAACTTGACATCCTACAATAGTACATAGCTAAGGACAAAATATTTCGCAACCAGCGCTAATGTCGCGTGTAGACAATAACATTTTATGATAGGTAGGTATTTAAGTATCTCGGAAGTAAATAGTACCTATACTTATACCTAAGTCAACAAACACAGGTTAGGCAATAGGATATAATTATGGAAGGTAAAAAATACATGTGCGATTTTAATTAATTAGTTAGATATTTGCATCAGATTTAAAAAGAGGCCAAGTATGAATTTCGGTTGCATATTTAGGTTTTTGTGACCTTAGTTTCAGTATAGTAGTGCTTTCAATAATTAGTTATTAAATAGTTGTCACTATTGCATAATAGTATGAAGAACGTCTACGTCCATCTATAGTCATGCGTGCATGATCTGCTGAAATAAATGATAGTAGGTCCCTTAAGGCAGTTACCTACTCGAGTCAGTGAGATTGAAATGGTCCCAGCGGGGGCAAGATTTGGGGTTGCAAGCGTAAATTGTACGATACTTAAATACAATATTACTATTACAAAATACTTTATCTAATACAGATCGAATAAACTTTTTTTTCCTGGGGAATTGGCAATATTTATTAGCTTAACATAATTATGTAGATACTCAGGCAGTTTCATAAAAAAATACACGTAAAAAAATATGTGCCGTGGGAAATGGTTACTTCCTTGAAATAACACATATAAAATAAATGTATAATTTTCAAAGCAATACATTTAGTAGTTAGCTTACTTATATAAAATATTTTTTTTATGATGGGAATTTTAAATTTAAGTAGAGTAGCCCCATTAACTTATTTTCTTTAACACACCCACGGACAGAGAGGGGGTGGCTGGTTTTGCCAGAAATGGCCTTCTAATTATACAACATTATTATGGCATAACAATAGTCTCGGTCATAGCGACTCTATTAATTATGTGTTTAATACATTATTATATTAATGTGTACAATCATTCATTGCGTAAAACTATGTGGGCCACTGAAACAGCCGTGGGGGCCAATCATGTGGTTTTAATGCTTTCTTTTTTTGGAAGGGAATTAATTAACTTATAATGGATGGTGAAATATGTATTTAATAATCGAATCTTAATTATGGACGAGTTATTAGGTTATTTGTATTAGACTAATAGGTTTGAAATAATAGAGACCGATGATGGTCAATAATATTTCGAGTGCGTATGTATGTGCTGGCTGAGGAGCTCGTGGCTAAATAATTACAGCCGCATAGACCGATCTTCCGGGTTAAGCTACGCTTGCCGAGGTTGGTCTGTGGATGGGTGACCATTTACTATAGCGAGTTTCCTCCATGCCTCGGAAAGCACGTAAAGCCGTTGGTCCCGGCTGTCATTTGTAGATCTTTGACAGTCGTTACTGTTGGCCAGAAGCCCGAAAAGTCTGACAACCAGTCTTACCAAGAGTATCGTATTACCCAGTTACTGGGTTGTGGAGGTCTGATAGGCAGTCGCTCCATGTAAAATACTGATATTCAGCTGCATCCGGTTCGACTGGAAGCCGACCCCAACATAGTTGGGAAAAGGCTAGGCAGATGATGTATGTATGTGCTGGCTCAGTGGATACTATTTCCATTTACCAAATTGATGACTGATATCTCGATGGTTCAAACCTAAGATTTTAGAATTTATGTATGGATGAATAGATAGATGACACTCTGAATGTAAAATGTTTAAGATTTCATATTAATAGGAATAACAGTTATAATGTATGAGATCCGCTAATAACATTTTCATTGAATAATTTTAATATTTATACTAAGCTACGAGTAATTCATTATTTAAGTAATCTATTAATAATGTTTATAGAGCCGTTTTATAAACTGTAAATAAAGACATTAATGACTACAGTAATACGCAATACGTTAGTAGCGATCGTTAAAAACATTATTATTGCTTTAAAAATATTATATAAATTAATGTTTTTACATTTAGCATGCCTAGTTGGCGAAATGATAAAGCACATCTCTGTTATATTCACTTCACGCAAATAAAGCATTTTTTTCATTATTTCTTGAAAGATGATAATTAACATTTATTTTCATTTGTCTCAAAACCTACATCGGTCCTAGTGCAGTGAGTGAGCAGGCTAGGCAGTCAGCCCCGCTACCAACCATGCCGACTAGCTAATCTTTGGGATATACGGGTTGAATTTTTGAATTCAGCATGGATGGCCAAATTCAATAGTACCTATATAGGGACTAGCGAAAAATACTCAAACGAGTCTCGGGCCTGATTTTGATAAAAAATAAAACTAACAAAGATAAAAAAAAAACTATTTTCCTAGCCGGAAATCTAAAGAGTACATTTTGAAAAAAAAACAGACCCTTATTATTGCGCCATCCCATAGTGTCGCTTATAAGGATCAAATTCTGGGAAGTAATATTAAATGGCATCCTAAAGGAGAGGTCTAATTTTTAAGAAAAACTATTTTATTAATAATTTATTATACAACTATTGGAAGGTTGAGTAGTGAGAATTTATGGTAACAAGCAAGAAAAAAAGAAAAAAAAATTGTGGTCTATTTTTTGCCAGAAACGACTGATCTGATAATAAAATATACAAAAAAAAACACTGATCAAAGCGTATTTTATACATAAATCTTAAAAAAAACCCACACTCCATTTTTTGATCTACAAAATCTGCATGTTACGCAATCAATCGATTAACATAATTCGTGTTCTATAGCAAAAACTACAACCGATACTTTGTTCGACTATTCGAATTATCCTTGAGTAGAACATAATGGCATAATAGTCTTCCATTTACGAGTCCATTATATCTGTAACATCTTATTTGTCATAGACCCTGATCGATGCTTTATAATTTAGTTAGCAAATAATTAGTAGTTAGAGGTTAACGAAAGCTTATTGTGCTACTGATTTACATTTGAATTCTATTGAGTAATGATTGCATGGTTGCAATGATTGTTTGGTTGTGTTTGCAAATGTTTAATATTTGGTAATTAGCGGATTTAATGAAGGACTTTTAATTTTGAAAGGATAAGTTTTTGGTATGCTTAATAATAGCAGGTTTCTTTATCATATTATATAGTTTACTAGCGACCCGCCCCGGCTTCGCACGTGTACGTTTTATAGCTTAAAACCTTCCTCTTGAATCACTCTATCTATAAAAAAAACTGCATCAAAATCCCTTGCGTAGTTTTAAAGATAGCATACATATGGACAGACAGACAGCGGGAAGCGACTTTGTTTTATACTATGTAGTGATATAGGTATAATTGTGATATGTTATTAACCTATATTTAACCAAGAAGACTTAAACTTAGCAGTTGGGTTATTGTGGGCAGATTCGTTAGATAGAACCTACTCGTATTTTTTTCTAGTGTTGGGCAAAGATTGCCTCCTCCCATCATATGAGTCATGAGGAATTGAAATGCTGTAAACTGATGTTATGTTCAAGAATTATCCTTATCCTTGAGTAATGGCATAATATTCTTCCGTTATTTGTTATAGGCATCGGCACATAATATTAGCAGTTAGCCTAGTGTTTCTCATCATCACTACAGTATAAAACAAAGTCGCTTCCCGCTGTCTGTCCCTTTGTATGCTTAGATCTTTAAAGCTACGCAACGGATTTTGATGCGGTTTTTTTTAATATAATAAAGAAAAGACTGGGCAGGATATTTTTTATCGTTTGGTAATTAACGGATTTAATCAAGGACCATAATTTGAAAGGATATCTTTTGGGTATGCTTCATCAAATTTCGGATACCTAAGGGCTTGTATACAAAACTGCGATGCGATGCGATACGACGCCGCATGGCAGCAAAATATGGTGGTATGGTTCTACATATATGTAGTTATGTGTACAAGCCCTAAGTTATGTTGTTACCTATTAACCTAGATATATTTAACCAAGCAGTGACAACCTCGGGAATGCATTTAGTCATTGCACGGTTCCTGTGGGCTTTCACGCGGAATAAGTCGCGGGCAAAAGCTAGTCAACTATATTTATTACGAATTTTATATACCCAATAAACGCTAATTTCCGTGTCTACAAACTAGTTTCACATAGAGCGGCTCTCTTATATGATAAAGTACCACTAAGTCGTGATGAACTAAAAATAACTAAATTGCATTCCCAAGGTTTTCACTCCCGGGCAACGAAATGGACTTAGCAGTGGTTAAATGTAGACTAAATTGGTAGATAAAGTGAACTTTCTCAAGGCTTTTTTTAAATCTGAGCCTGTATCATTAGAAACAAGAAATGGAAGTATTTAGTGCTAAATGCTAATAATTTTAAGGTTAAATGCGTTTTCAATCCTCTTGATCGAGTTACATATATTAAAACAAATGAAGATTTAAAAATATAACATCAGAATAAATTAATATTGAACTTATTAATAGCCAACCGTCATTAATCTTTTTAACATAATTAATGTAAATAGATTGCATATCATTAATATTATTGAATCATATCGTCAGTGGAAAGGTAAAAAGACTAAAGCGCCACTTTTGGTCAAAATGAGTTATATATACAGTTCGACTGCAATTTTTTTTCTGCGTCGATTGGTCTAGGTCTCGTGTTGATCTGAGCACTTTTTTGGCGCTTTAGCATTCCAAAATTTTGCTTGTAAGTACATTGATGAGTGACTAAAGCGACGTTTTTTCGATGTTTTATAGGTTGACGTCGCTTAAATACTTTTTATCTAAGTACTTAAGAGAAACGATGGCTTATCAGTATTATTCGATTTCTCATTTAAGCTAAATAATGTTTATTAGTAATTAATCCTTCAAACTAAATCCATTTCAGTGGTTTGTTAGTAATTCTGCATTATTGTGTCGTAGTATTGTTGGCGTTTTAGTAAAAATCGTTTTACACATATTTGTAATGAATGGCGGTTAAGTAACAAAAATATTCCTAAATTCAATAAGGAAGTCTATTTAGTAGTCGGTATGAGATTTTATTTAGTAGTGCGAAAGCCTATACGTCTCATTTAACATAACAATGATACTTAAATTTAACTTACAATTTTCATTTTTAAATATTTCTTTAAAAAAAGACATTCTCATATATAAAAAAAAATTATCCCACCGGCATCAGGAACAGGGTCCAAGCTACCGGTGGTCAGGGCCTCAGAGAAAGGAACCTCCTAACAATACGCGCCGTTTCGAGAAGTACCGCTTTCTATATCAGGCCGTTGATATGATCAGCTACCCAACGAGATCCTCTTTAGGTGTTGGTCAAGGCTCTTGGCTATTAAGCTATTCCCCGTACTACTATCGGCACAATTACTGCTGAATCAACATCCTACATGTCGACAACCTCGTGTGCCAAGTCTTGATATTTATTTTCTTTATCTTTCTCAGCTTTCACGAGGTTCTCATCATGCGAAACAATGGTATCAGCAATCATTGTGAGACGCTCTGATCGATCTATCACCACTAAGTCAATATTTAAAATTAAAAAAAACCCCCGTCTTTGTAATATGGCTGTTGATCCTTGTAACCGATTATTAATTATTATTGCGATGATAAGCTGCTTTCCATAACGAGTCATACGAGCTCAAACACTGCAATGACTATAGTCATTGCGGAGGGCGGATAACCTCCCTGAGCCATCTTCAAAGTCCTTCTTGTCAAAAACACAAATGTAAATGTGGCAAAATCACTGAGTCTGCCTGATTATTAGCTCTTTCGAAGTTAGAAGTGTTAACAACCTTCCAAACCCACATTCCCCTAAAAATTGTACCCTAATATTGTCACTAGGTTTGCATAAATGTAAGTCAAATGCATATCTATTATGTTGTTGAAATCTCTACTCCAACTGTGAACTGCAGAGCTGATTATTTAGAAACGGCTGAACTGATTTCCACTAAACAGCCTATAACCATTCCGATTTAACCAGCCTTAAAAAAAAAGCGTATTGTAATCGGTTCATTCGTTTGGGAGCTACGATACCACATACACAAAAATAGACAGACATAGGCTTCAAACTTATAACACCAATCTTTTTTCGTCGGGGGTTAAAAATACGATATATTACGTTTTTTTTTAAGTAACTCTTTATCAGGATCACTAAACCGCACCAAACTAAGAAAGAATTATACGGCGTGTAGTTGGCTGATGGCGCGGTGGACTTACGACCAATCTTTGAACGGCTCGTGCGCGCGAGTGCAACCTGTGGTCATGGCTTCAGAGAAAGAAACTTTTGCACAATGCGTGCTGTGTCAGGGAGTACCGCACATTCTATCAAGCCTGATCTAGCCGCCTAACGAGAGTCTTTTGCGGTGTTGATCGAGGCTCTTCTTGACCTAATGCCATTGGCCGTAACGACTATTGGCACGGACTGCTAAATCCACGTCCTAAATGTTGACAACCTCGTGTGCTTCGTGCTTTTCCAAGTTTCACGAAATTCTCGTCATGAGTGGCAATAATAATCAACAATACAATCATTGTGCGACGCTCCGGCCGATCACTAATCAGGCTTTTTGAGAACAACAGTCCTGTGGGTGATGGATGATAGATCGATCCCGGTACAATTTGACACTTTCAAGAAATGAGTCGGACATACCTACTTGAAGTGTGGTACACGATGTAGGTACAAGATTGTATTTCAGAGCATATTGCTGGTGAATAATTTTGTCCTCCAGGTTATGTCTGTGCAAATACTCGCCGTTTTCCCGGACGGTGGCATGCTCGACAATGTCAACCGTTCCATCCTTCACAATATATTTCCAGTACTTGTTCGTCATCATAACTTCGTTCACAATAGCACATACAAGACCATCGACGTCGTCTAGAAAAAACAGCTAGGATACGAACGCTTGCTTTGCCTTACTTCTTTGCGGTCATTGGTTCTATGTATTGTAGGTTTGCGCCAGTCTCTTAAGCCCAGGAGAGCGGGGTCAGTTCCTTGTCCACGGCGATCACATCTCCCTGAAACTGTACATTTCGCGGTTGTGAGGGGTATTTGCGTTTAAAAACTCTCGATCCCTTTATATCACTTCCGCGGAATATACAGCCACATCACCGATAAACGCAAGTGATGCATTCGATATACAATCAGCAGTGCACGGACCATTTATCCAAGGCGTCAAGAACGATTTGAATCCACTTGACTATGCCAAAGGATTCATCAAGACCGGCATAACCCAACCTTTAAAGACTTTGCTTCCGCTCAATAAAACATTTTTCTGAACATATTCAGGCGGCCTGAAGCATTCCTACAACGATTGCTTCATGTTGGTCTCCCTAATGCCTATCACCTAATTAAATCCAAGTATGTGTAGGTTTTGGGGAGTGGGATCTAAGTTACTTGAAGTCCCTAGGATCCCACAATCTTCCCTCACGTTTCATGCATAACTGCATTTTTGTCCACATCAAATTCCATACTGACAGAATTACTGAAGTTTTCAGTTACCTTCAGTAATACCATCAGACACATAAAATCATTAAACCGTTGTTTGGGTTTTAACAATATTTCTGCATTGGTATTTAAAGGTTTTTCACATCTCGAAACGTCGCAAAAAAGATTTAATGTCTAATTAAAATTACATGCTAGTATTTACAAATAAAAAAAAACAATTTTCAGTGGTAGGAATGGTACCACTGAAAATCACAATAACATTAAACTTTTTGTGCTTTAGTAATTTTACTCTCCTGTGTCTGTAAATCGGAATGGTATTTAATTAGTAGTAAGTAATTTTTACTTGGACAAGCTTAAATGTAAATATTCTTGTTAGTGATTTATGCTTTCCATTTTATGCAGCACATAGAACCTTAAGTATATTTACTTGGTTATCATTTAGTACTTCATGGCTTGTTAGTAATTTTCGACTGTGGGTACAAAATCATCTAGGGTGAATTAGTATTTTGGCCTTACCGAGTTTTTCGAAATGATTAGTTGATATTGACTAAAGCGACATCTATCTCACGAACCAGTAGAGATAGAAGCTCTATTCAAAGACCAAAAAATAGTAAAAAATCACATAACATCGGTATGTTAGTTTCATTAAGATACCTCATAAAGAAAAATTGTAACGATTTTTTTTCGTCAAAAAAAAACTTTAAAACGCTCTCCTGTAAAGTAGGTATATTGGCGCTTTAGTCTTTTTACCTTTCCACTGACGATATTATGAAGACAGTTGTTTGTTTGGTATGAGGAAATAAAATAACCCGTTCGTGAGGCCTTTAACAGATGAGGGAACTGACAGACGGATATAACGAAATTATTATAATTACTAAGCTTCCTTATTTAACAAAGAAACCAAGTACCGTAAAATGGTATTATTAGAGAACCACGGGGCTAATAGGCGCGAACATACATTTTCGACATATTTTTTAAACTATCTACAATTTCAAGTATTGAAATACAGGGTGTAAAGGAATTCGAATTTTGCCCGGTACATGGAAAATTTTGAATAGGGATCAGGAATCGTAGAATTTTGTGAAATACCAATCAACCCCTTTGTTGTCCTATGATGGGACGAAGGGTTTTAGAAATACCTAAACTGTAAAGGAAATTGTTAAATTAAGACCTGGTTTCTTAAGGATCGTGGAAGCCGGATGTGAGGGATGTTTCGTTAAATCAAAACGTTGAAATATTTCTGATGTAAGGAGTAAAAGTGCACCTGTTCATAGCTCATGGGAGAATGAGTAAAGTTCTTTAAATAAATTAAGCTTAGTAAATGCTAGTAGTACCTACGCCGGTAAATGGTAGGATGTAGAGATAAATAGGAACCGACAGTGACAGGTAAAATTGAAAGAAAACTTTTGAGACTGTGTGTGGCCTTAAGAGTATAAGGAAACTGATGATATAAAAACAAGCGATTAAGTGACGCATTTTAACGATAAAGAAATTTAACAGTTATTTGCAGAAATGAGAAAATTTTATCAATACAATCTTAATCCGGTTTGTTTCTGATACTTTACATAATACGACGTAATTGCATAATATCTCAATTACAGTTAACATTATTGGCAGCAAATCTTCATTATAGTGTCAAAGTATAAACAAAGTTTACTTGGCTATATTCAATTACCTGATTGAGTGCTCTGATAGATATTATCGACTTGAAACTGTAGTAAAGCTTTTGTCTATATTAAGAGGGAAAGGGTGTTTATCTAAAACTAAGACTATAGATTATCTAGGATCTAGCCTTTATTGAAACTTTGTAACTAACGGTATGATTTGATTATCTTGCCTTATCGTAGTAACATCTGAGGGAAAAACTAAGGAGGCAATCATCTACGATAGACTTGATTATAGCTCTCGAGTATCGATTTAATCTGTCCGGGGTTCAATGCTGGACATAATATGCCTGTCTCTAGGATGAAGAAACTCTCTGTTCTTATTGAGCGCTGACTTTGAAATGTTTTATGTATCCTAATATTATTATAATATAAATATGAAAGTTTGGATGTTCGTGACTTTGTGAATTTGGGTGTTTGTTAATCAATCACGCCTTAATGGTTGAACGGATTTAGATGAAATTTGGCACACATGTATACTGTGACCTAAATCAGGACATAAGATACTTTTTATCCGAGTATATGAAGTAGAAAGTAAAGAATAGCACTGCCCCATCTCTTTCCGTGGGTGTCATAAAAGGCGACTAAGGGATTCACTAGAGGATGGGCAGCAGCGTTCTCTGAGTACTGCGATCGCCAATCCGCCTGCCAAGCGTGGCGATTATGGCAAACCCCCCAACATTGTTTGGGTGAGGCCTATGTCCAGCAGTGGACGTCATTCGGTTGAATGGTGATGATGATGATGATATGAAGTAGTTCCCCTAGGATGCGAATGAAACAGCGGGCCATTAGCATCGTATTTTAATGTTGTAATTGTAATGTTTTCGAAGGCATTTAAGAAAAGACTATTCTTCTTATCATCAAAAGCAGAGAACAGCTATCCTAAAAACCAATAACTTGGATCTATGATTCGCTGATGATGGAACCGTGTAAAACGAGCAGGCTGTTAGTTATTTATAAATAACCAACGGCTTGTTTGTATGAAAACTTGCTATTGGGATTATATTCGATAAAACGCAATCTCAATGTCAAGTTAAATTCTTGTATTTTTCCTAAAACTCAATTATACTTTTTGCCTTTCCTTGGGAATCGAATCCACCAAAAATGGTCTAACCACTAAATCAATGAGGCGTTTCATAATTATTTTAAAATAACTCAGAATTGTGTGCGTGCGCATTTCGTGCCTCCCCCCTTCTATTTTGCCATAAGGCCATTGTCGTTCAATTATCGAGCAACAGAAGTGTCAATGTTCTATTTTTTCATTGTCAAATTTACGTTTACCTAATTGATAAAATCTTGACAGTTGATTAACGATTTACGAATTTATTTTTGTCAGACTGCTGACAAATTTTATAATAGTCGTCAGTTGCTCTGTGAACTGACAGATTGATTATAATCGCATTGTCTGATTTGATAAAAAGAGCTGTTTCTTTGTTCGTGTTTCGTTTTAATTCTGCGAATATTTTTAATGTTGATGTTAGACTGAGAGTGTATTTTCTTTGATAAATATTTATAAATATTACATTTAGGGGAATTTCACCAACCTATTATTAACTGTTCATGAATTCGGTCTCGAAACGTTTCAATAGCGAACATTTGTATTTCACCATATCAATAGTGATAATGTCAACATACCTATATTGAAATTATCAATTTCATATTTGTAGATCACATTTAGCTTATCTGATGAATAGTTACGGACTACATTATTGATATGTTGGTGGAATATCCCCTTATACTGCTAAATAGGGTGAAAAATATGTAGGTAGTCTATATTTTTTACATAGGTGATACCTACAGAATTTATTTCCAGAATTACTTTCGTAAATCTTTATGGCCACCCCTTAGTAAAGCGATTAATAATAAGTTTAAAAGCCAAAAAATAACATGAGATGTAAAACTGTTCCAGGTCCAGTGCTGTTCCCTCCATCCCCAAGCGGTGACCCGTCCCAGACCAGCGGCGTGGTCGTAGGAGCTTCAGGATACGGCTTTGTACCCCCCGGCTCGCAAGGTAAATCCTACGGCCGATGAATGACCCCCTAGTCAAATCGTAGTTAGCACTAATATGGAAGTACAATTTGTAACACGAGGTTTAGGTCATAGAAAAAAAAGAATATAAGTATACACTGCTAAATATCAAGCTATACATGCCCAGTATAAGCTGACTCCTCATTTTACGAAAAGCCAATACAATGTGAGATCAGCTTATACTGGAAATGTATAGCTTGATATTTAGCCGCACGTACAAATATTTGTCTCAAGCTTCGGGCAATACTTTATTGCGTGTGATGAAGAGATGCGCAAATTTATGCCTATCATCATCGGGAAATAGACCCTTGTTTCACAATTTCTTGTGAGGAATAGTGAAACAGGCCCCTATTTCTTTTATTTCAAATCTAGGCAAATTTAGAGTACAATAATTTGGCTTTTTAATTACGCAAAATTTAAACTAACAAAATGGTGGCTGAAAAAATTAGTTGTGTAGGTTATGATTGCGATTTAGTCAGGAAATCGGAATTGTATAAAATTATAGAAATAGATAATTTATGTATGAGCAATTGTACACTATTATTAGTAGAGAATATCGTCGTATGACGAAGACTGGTGTTATAGTAAAACTAACAATATAGTAAAGTTACATATTTTCTAATCTCGTGTTACAAGTTTGTACAAATAAGTGTATCTTTTTAATATGTTATTCTACCAAGAATTAATTATTGGAGAATAGCATATTGATTGTAAATTATTTTTTTGTTAAATATTGCTGTAGTATAATTTAATTGCATGGGTAGTTTTTGCATGAGTTGTTCCCAACTGACTGTATTCCAAGGGAAAGTGGGCTATTATTTTGGCTGTACCTGTAGTGGGACAATGGGATATCAGTATCGTTGTATATTTAAAAATATATTTGCAAATAAATTAAGCATGTATATTGTAGATATGAGAGGTGAAAAAAAATAAGATTTTGTATTATATAAGTGTGTTTACGTTGTGAATGAAGTTGTGATTAGAGCCCATGTTATTTATAAATAAACGAATGAATTTTGAACTGTTTTATTTTTTACCTACTATACGTTGCACAATAATACGCATGTTTGCACTGCCGTTATAAGTAGATAGGTATCTACTTATACGTACATAATAACAATGGCTAATGTTATTGTAATTAGCTTTTATAATTAAACTGTAATATATGTATAAACTGTTATTAATATAGTACAATTAGTTGTAATCCGAACTGCATGATTTAATTTTTAAAACAATCCTCTACGTCGATTAACACTACGAGGTTCTAAAAAAACCTACAAAATACTACTACAAACACTCATGCAGATGTATATACACAAACATTAATATTATGTTTTTTTTTAAATGAAACGTTGCCCCACGCTAGGATTTCTCCTGTATCGTGGGTGCATTAACAGACACAAATCTCACATACACAAACGCCCAGACCCGAAACAACTATCTGAAGGCCATACACATTTTTGTTCCGTGTGGGAATCGAACCCACAACTCGTAGCGAAGAAGCCAATCGCTCAGCCACTGCACCAAACGTGTCGTCAAAAATTTAACACATGTATATTAAAAAACTAATTAACTAAGCGAATAAATTCTAAACAAGTGTACCGTATTATCTGCACCATTTTGCATTCGCCAAGGATCGGAGGGAGGTGTTAGCCAGAGGCATGGTTTACCACTTCTACACTTGTACATTCACTATGAAATACTTTAACAATTTATTATAACGAAATGTAACTAATCCACACTATACTTCATTTCTCATTCATAATGCCACAAATAACGTAATACAAATACAATATTATTTCTAACGGTTCGGAAGAAAATATACAATAATGGATCTAATATTTGTTTATTTTGGATTCCGCAACCAGTAGGTAAGCAGGTTTGTCTTAGAATAGTTTTATGAGCAACCAGCCCATACAAATGACAGTACCTTTTACAGGTTTTCCCCTCACAGCAGATACAAGAAAAGATGAGTCAACTTATTCGTAGCCGATATTAGACATTTTTAAGTTTTATCTGTTTTCAATAATTATCTCATATTGTAATCCACCTGCGTCCTAGTTGTGTCCTCGCGGCTCCGCCCGCGTTAGCAGTTTTTCTTCATAAGATTTTTTCTCCACCTGCATATTATCTGACATGACTCGCGCGCCACCTATTATATGTTGATAGTACTATGTCAGAAACCTTTGTGCAAATGCCAACAACAACTGTACAAAGTTTCAACTCAACCGAATGAACGATGCGTGAACGCATATAAGAAAGACAATTTTTTTTTGTGTTTTTTTTATGTTTTGATGTTTGTTACTCAATCACGTATAAACGGCTCAACGGATTCGGATGAAATTTGGCACACAATTTGAAATATTCCGATCTGTCCCCTCGTCGGTAACAGGGGAACAGATCGAAACTTTTTATTTATATTTGTCCCCCTACAAAACACCACGGGATAGACCAGAAATAATTCGTTCGATCTGTCCGTTCGTCTAGGGACAGATCGATTTTTTTATTCCTGATAGGCCCCCCGAAGGGGACGGATCAGGTGGACAAATCGGAATATTCCCATAATTTTACCATGTCCTGAATTAACATAGGATACTTTTATCCGTGTACATGAAGTAGTTCCTCTAGGATGCAAGTGAAACTGCGGGCAACAGCTAGTCTTCAATATCTAACTCTTAAAACTATTACTCATTCTCACTTTAATTAGTGTTACTGTCTTAAATTAAAACTATTTCGGTCTACATTAACCTTAACATTAACACTAGTGTAATATAATTTCCATCCGTTGCTCACCTTATAACCAAATTATTTTTTACGACTTGAGTTAGAAAGGTACAATCGTTTAATGACACTAAAAGTATGTCAATACAACTAGGTCAGGTACTAAAATTGCACACCACATATTCCTTGAAAGTACTAAGAACCTGTGACAATCGGTCCATATCGAAAGTCGTGATTAATTTGACAATAGCCGACAAAGAAAATAATTATAAATAAACTTAATAGGGAAACGAGTGCTTTGCTTTCTGATCCGGCATTATGAAGGTCATTTGATCATGCACGCGAACTTGCCGGAACGAGTGATCTGAGTGGCGTTAGGCCGTTTGTAGACGAGGATAGTAAATATATAATAAAATTATTTCAATTGACAGCGCGATAAAATTAGGTGAGCATCAGTGTCATTGGTATGTTTTTGTTGAAGAGTAGCTAAAGTGTAGTGTTACTAACTAATTGAAGTAGTAGACTTTCTGTTAAAAGAAATCACAAAAACAATGCGGGAAGGTTTTAGTATCATAGAGATTTAAAATTGCGATAATAATTAGTAAAGGAGATAATAATATAATAAATAATGATTGTCATTTAAGTCAGAATTATTTTTCTAATTAATATTTGCACCAATGAACACTAATTTTGGTAATTAAAAAGCAAGGTAAAACCAGTGACAGAAAAGTTTAACAAAACCTGATGCAATTTTTACGAGCTTCAATAAACAACTGCCTACACTGAATCACCCTTTTATAATTTCGAAACGGGAACTCCAATGAGTGTTAAAATCAGAGAAAAAAATTATGTATTCAATGTGAATGGGTCAGGTGATTCAAATCATGGCCAGTTGACTAACTCGCATGGTATGCAAGGGGCCTTATAGATTAGAAACAGTGGAATTGACCTGAGGGCATTGCGTTTTGACACGTCAACTTATAATCTATCAATTAAATATGATATAGTTGTAGTTGTGTAGGAAATATTGTAAGCATTTCAAGTTTGAGAGTACATACATAGTAGCTGAGTCATTTCTGTTGAAATGTCTGTTACGGACAATACATTGTTCCTGAAATGCAACCTCACTTATAAACGCTGACAGTTTGCACTAGGTACATTTAACTTGCTCGGTTTGAGTACGTTTATATACAGGGCGTCCCACGACTTTGCCACATGGAGGGGAAGTACCTTAAATACTGTAGATAGAAAAATTTACTGAATGAAGACTTCATTTTAATTTTAAAAACAGTACGAACTGCATTCAAAGAATTTTAAATAATCACCTGTCTGAACCGGGAATCGAACCCGCTAAATCTGAAAACAAAAAAAAACTGTAATTTTATTGTACTAATCGAAAGGTTCGGTCAGATACATTTATTTCTTCTAAATAACATATCATCTAAAATAAAAGGAACACCATGAATTTTAGCATTTAATTTAAAATTTTGTTCAAAATAATGAATAGCATTTTCTCTGACTATGTCGTGCTTAAAACAACTGTCTTTATGTACTACTTTCTGCTTTATTACTATTTCGAAGTATTATTTCAAATATTCACCATGAAAAAATAAATAAATCAACGGTAAGCGAGATTATTAAAAGAGTTACAATTTGTATACAATAAATAGGAAGAGACACATTTTGAGCATTTAATAATTTGCACAGTTAAACGTGCCTTATTATTTCAAATAAATGTTAAATTTCATGGTGTTCCTTTTATTTTAGATGCTATGTTAATTAGAAGAAATAAATGTATCTGATCGAGCCTTTCGATTAGTACACTAAAATTACATTTTTTTTTTGTTTTCCCGTTTAGCGGGTTCGATTCCCGGTTCAGACAGGTGATTATTTAAAATTCTTTGAATGCAGTTCGTATTGTTTTTAAAATTAAAATGAAGTCTTCATTCAGTAAATTTTTCTATCTACAGTATTTATGGTACTTTCCCTCCATGTGGCAAAGTCGTGGGACGCCCTGTATATATATTTTTTTTTATCAAGTAACTATGACTCATTTGTTAGTAAATTACTTATTCTATGTTAGTAGTTAAATTAATATACATACAAAAATACACAGCGGCAGCACTGTCCGACGCTTCACCGCGATTGCACCATTCCATGGGAAATGGCGCAGCAGCGATTCACGTACGGACAGTCCAGCCTGCTCGAAATTAGAAACAGGATACTGTTGTTATTGCCCCACACCCCACGCACCAGGGACGCACAGCGCTTACGTATTGTGGCAAAGAAACAATCCACATGTGCGTCCGCAAACATCCCTGACGCGCTGCAGTAGCGGGGCAGCCTCAACAGCACCCTGAACGCGTTATTGTATTGCACATTCTAAATACACAAACCATTTTAAATAGTTGTGTTTATATTTATTTATTTTGTTTTATGACTCGGCGGCGTTCGACTCTATTTAGTTACATCAGAAGGCCAATTCTCGTAATTAAAAATGTGTGGTGAGGTAGTTTTTTATTCTAGCCCGTCCCCACACGGGTTTTGTTATAAGCATATTCAGCACGCTACTGGGCAAGGGCCTCTTCTCAGAATGAGAAGGATTTATGCAATCTAGTAAAATACTGTACCCACTCTATGTATTTATACTTTAATCCACCAAGCTGACCTGGGGGTCTACTCCCTAAGCACGAAGTCCGTGGTTTCGGCCTTAGTTACGAGCGTTTCCTACTCCCTATCACCTACGGACATGCGATTAATTCGGGGCCTGAATTAAAAATGAATGATAACACGATTTGACAGTTGTCCCTACTACCAATGTGTTTTTGCCCGTCCGAAAAGTTGAACTTCACACTTGTTTTGTTCACTCCTACGTTTCGGGCTACTTTCGGACGGGCGACTAACTTCGTTGACGGACTTAGGGAGTAGGACCCTGGTGCGGGTTGGAGGACTACACACAACATTGAGAACTTTTTGGAGCCCTCTCAGGTGTGCAGGGTGCAGGCCCGCACCTCTGACTTTTCGATTTTTTGTTTGGATTTGAAATTAATTATTACTCGCGTTAACGGTGAAGGAAATAAGGAAATGTTTGATATACTTAGTACAAATGCATATTTGTTAAAAAATAACATAGAACCAGAATCGTTTTCACAATCAAACAGTCCTTTTAATTAAGGATTTTCATCAAATTAATAACACAAAACAGTATGCGAATTAAATTATTCATAACGGACCTTTTTAATTGTGTTTGACGAAATTTCTCGATGACTTCATTTATATTTTCGGGTTCTGTTTCAACCCGGCCGGAATATTCAATTTGCGACCACTCTTAATCTCGCGGGCCCTCGCTACACGGTCAAACGCATTTTAATTATGAAATTGACATATCACAAGTCCGTGAACGAGCAGCAGCGGCCATTTTATGATTTAATAAAAGAGTTTGGACTTACGAAATTAATTGAACCCTTTTCCCGCCTCCGTCATTTCTAGCCAGACCTCGCCTGATATTTATCTAATGCATATTTATATGTTTGCTAACACAAAAATAGGGTGTTGTCGTGAGTGTTTGTTAAATTAATTCACATTAGAACCCTTTAGTTCTGTATTTTTTTAATGAATGCCTTTTTTAATAAACTTTATTTATTTTATACCTAACCTTTTTCATTCCTATCATCTAAAGAAGTTTCTATACTATAGGGTGTAAACGAATTCGTGTAATTCCTTAAAACCACATGATCTACTACTGGTGTAGATTCACCCCCACGGGATTTAGGCAGAAACAAAATAAAAAAAACGAATATCCTTTTTTTTCTTGCGGTAGGCGTAAGTGTTTAAACCACTTGGACTAAAGAAAAAATAGGTAAGAAAAAAAAAACAAAAAAAAAATCTTGCAAGAAAAAAAAACAAAAAATTGGTAGGTTCTTTCGATGCCACGCATAAATGAATGAAAGCACGGCGACACAGCTGGCGGGAACGAATAGCGTTATATCGCTCTTTGCAATCAACTTGGAGCTCTAAAATGTCTCAGAAACAGAATACAAAATGTTTTTTTTAATCGATTTCCACAAATACCCATTACGATTACGATCTGTGTCACCAGAAGATAAATAATAAATATTTGGGACATTTTTTACACAGCACCATCTAGTCCCAAACTAAGCAAAGCTTGTACTATGGGTACTAGACAGTGGATATAATACTTGTATACTTTTTTTTTGTAAATACATACTTATAATACATAAGAAACACCCAGACCAACACAAACACTTATATTCACATAAATATTTGTGTCCTGTGGGAATCGAACCCACGACACTCGAACCACTAGACCACAGACGTCGTCATCAGATCACGTGGTATAAAATAATTACACGAATTCGTTTACATTCTAGATAATATTTCATTATAGTTTTTAAGCACATCTTGTAAGATAACAATTGTTTTAACCGAGGGCGGAAAAACGGATACGTCTTGAAAACTTCCCCCCAGTGTTGCCAACTTAAACAGTTTCATAAGCTTTTTTGCTGTGACAGCTTAGACATGTATTCTCTTTTATGAAGGAATTGTTTGTTTTGCTCTGTCATTGTTCTGAAGACGCTACCTTATAAGATTTGTTGGAGAAAGTTCCTCTATGAAATAATATTTTTATTCCTTTAGTTGTTTACAAACGGTACAATCAATTATGTAATGAATTTGTCGTAGGAGGGGAGAGTTTGATAGCTTTGTCGCATTTTGTGAGAAAAAGTAGAAACTAAAAAAGAGTGTTTATAACATTTGATTTGAATGTATACAGGGTGTAAACGAATTCGTGTAATTCCTTTAAACCGCATGATCTACTGGTAACACAGATTGACATTGCACGTGAAATCAGAAGAATTAAAAAAAATATTCAAAAATGTTTTTTTGTCATTTTAGCGCCCCGAGTTAACTGACTGCTCGGAGCGATATCGCAATAGTCGTGCCCCCCCAGCTGTGTCGCCGTGCTTTCATTAATTTATGCTTGGCATCGAAATGTCATAGGAGAATATTTTTTTGCATATTTTTTTTATTGAATTTTTCATAAGTTGTGTTTCTGTTAAGTCACTTACCGACACCGCAAGAAAAAAAAGTTTTTTTAAAAAATGTTCAATCAAGCAAGAAATCCCTTGTATGGTTAATCTTTACCAGTAAAAGATCATGGAATTTTAAGAAATTACACGAATTCGTTTACAGCCTGTATACCTGCAGTGCTACTTATTAGGTAAACCTGCGTTTTTTTACTAAATGAACACTCGTACTTATACAAAAAATCTAACTTTACGAATGCTTCGAGAATTAGGGTTGGTACCGCCAACCACCAACAAAGTAATTAATACCAAGTACTCGTATTAATTACTAAACTATATCATATTATGTAGATAAAATGAAATATCAAACATATGGCTTACATACACCCACCTTTCTAGAAATTATAAGCATATTATCTGTTCCCAAAATTAACATAGAATCAAACATACAATAGTAATTAGTCTACGTGCACTTTAGTCAGTTTAAATTGTAACACGAATTAAATTCTAGGTTTGTTCTTAATGAACACGAGTTCTTGTCTGACTTAAAACTTTGCACGTCTGTAATACGTGCATCGCTTGTTCTATGAAAAGGTATGGTTATGGTGATAGGTGTACTCGTAAGGAGAAGCGATAAGCGATTTAAAGGCCGATTTAACTAACATCGGATAACATTCATCTGAGGAATAAATATGACGTTTTAACAACTTTTGTTCAGTTTTTTTTTGAAAACGTCTTGTTTTTCAGATAAAATATATCCGACTCTGGTAAAATCAGGCCTAAGGGTCAAAACACACTTATCGCGCAGTAAGCGGCTTAAGATACGCGATGTAAAATACGCTTAAGTAGTAGTAGCCGTTGAAAATACGCAGAACATAGTTAACTTAACATCGATCTCATAATACGCTCGGCGTAACACGCGTGGTGAGGCTGCGCAGAAGAATTTGTATTAAGCGCGATGCATACGCGTAACGCAACGAAAGATGAACCGCGTAAGATACGTTCAGAGTGTCTGCAGCCTTAGAAGGTTACATTTTAAGAAATCAATTCCCAGAAAAAAATATGAAGATATGGTTAGTTTATTCAAATCAGTCTATCAAGATCGTCAGTTACGCCATAGAAGAAGTTTCAAATTTTATTCAAATAATTGTTAAGGTAAATAAAATACAAATAAAATAATAATGTTATCATATCAAGGTTCAGAATTGAAAGAAACCTCTAAGATAATTTGATCAATATCTTGTAGTATCTTTTTCGTTGCGGACAATTATCATGTGGAGGCATTCCATTGAGCGCACCAATTTGAAGAGCACCTATTCGAATCACACCAATATTATTTCTATTGGTGTGATTTGAATTGGTGCTCTTCAAACTGTTGCGCTAAATGAAATGCCTCATGAGGTTTTCTTTGAATCATCGATCTAGACTAGCTAGAATATCTAGTTTTCAAAGGTTACCTTTGTTTCATCGAAAAAAAATGCCGTAATGATATTATCCTTGATAATATTCTGCCGAGTAAAAATTTGACGAAATGAAAATGTGTGTACTAAAATCATTCCAAAATGTTGAATTGGTATAAAAAAAGGTTGCTAAAATGCGTTTGGGTAGTGAAATTTGGTCAAAACCATTTTGGCAACACGGCAGGCTCCCAGTTTTCAAATTGAATATCCGCTGTTTCCGTACCTACTTTTCATACTACATTCTATAACTAACGCACGGGCAAACCTTGTTCCTCCACAAACTAATTGAATCTTTAATCAAATTAGCTTCAGTGCTGCACCCGCTACATCCTATGACTAGGGGTGCACCACGACGGAAGTGACGCGTCTCGCCGCTGCGGCGCCACGCCGGAACCCGGCTGAAGGGTTGCGCCGTCACAAATCAAGTTATGAGAAACGCCACAAAAGGAAACTTTGTGCATTTCCGAGCCGACAAGCGTGAAATCCGACACAAACAACCCCGTACAAATTTAAACCTTAAACTAAATTTTGTAAGCCCCAAAATAGCTTGCGTGAATTTCAAGCACTCTTCAATACTGATATAACTTTACTTGAGTGATTATTCTTGGTATATTGAATGTGTTTGTAACATTTTGTATTAAATTGTTACCGCGGATGAACAATGAGAATGGCTGTGTTTGGGAGCGATAACTAATTTGGGTTTTTGGAGGATTTTTTAATAAGAAATATTACCTACGGTTTGGTACCTTTGACTGTAAACGTTTCTTTATCAAAACCCTTGACATACCTCCGGTTTCTGAATTGAGAATTCGGGATAAGCAATACCTAAGTAGTATTTGAGTACGGAGTTATCAAATAAATGCTTTGAAATCCGTATTTTTTTTGACAACTCCATATTCAAATGTTACTTATGTACTGCTTATCCTAGAATTCCCAATACAGAAACCGGAGGTAAACCTCCTATGAAATTAGATTAGGTACGGAAAATACGATCAATGGTTGGTTGTAAGCTTCCGTTATGAAAACCCTTGACTAAGCCTTCATAGACCAAGCTCGTCCAGGGGTTGGATTTTAAGGTCTAGCTTGAGCATAAATGAATAGAGACAAAAGTAAAAAAAAATTGTAGCGTAAATTATTTATGATTAGTTACGGTTTACTCACGTATATTTTTCGGGATTGCCCGACTAGTTTCGAACCCAAACGGAGCCCTTAATCATAAGCCGATCACGCGGCGAGGTCCGAGAGTTCGACTCGCTCATGATTAAGGGCTCCGTTTGGGTCCGAAACTAGTTGGGCAATCCCGAAAAATGTACGTGAGTAAACCGTAACAAATCATAAACATGAATGTGTCTCACGAAAGTTATAAAACGAAAAAAAAAGCGTAAATTATGTAAATACGATCACACAGACCGTAACGGGTAAGGAGCTGAGACGGATACAAAGTACCACAACGCAATTATTTTCTTAATAAAATTAGGCTTTCCTTTGAAACAAAATCAGCCCATTACTGTCCCACTGCTGGGAAAGGGCCTCTTCTCAGAATGAGATGGGTTAGTCCTTAGTCCACCTCGCAGGTTTGGTGTTGGTTGGAGGACTACACACGGCTCAATCTCCAAAATAAAAATTGATCGCTCTGGTCTCCAAAATTTCAAACCTAAATATTTCCAAAACTGCTTGGTTAAAACCGAGGCCAATATAAAAATAGGCTTATTTAGACACCATAATTTTGAATATGACGAGTTATGCGAACATAAATGTAGGGAACAGCTGTTTTTTTTCGCGATTTCAGGTTTGGTCCCATAATAAAAGTTGTTCATAGTGAAGAGTACAATTTCCCATTTCGATTTGTCGACTGTTTACAATTTCACCCTGTATATAAAATGCACCAGAGAGGTTAACCAAATACGCTGATTTTGGAGATCATCCCACATACCGTCGAAAAGCTTATGGAGCCCTCTCAGGACTGCAGGTTTCTTCACGATGTTATCCTTTACTCTTAACGCAAGTGATTATCTAATTCAGATCTAGTCATTAATTCGAAAAGTTTGAGTTGTCGGACGGGTCGAACTCAGACTCTCATACATGAAGGCAGGCGTTTCACCACTAGGCTATTTTATTAAATTTTTTGTACTTATTTCAATATGTACACTGACAGACTACAGACTAATACAATTCAGCACAGCTACGACAATATACAATACATAAATCTGAAGTCCAACTATTACTGTACGTATCATTCAATGTCTAATATGCTTCATTAGTGACAGTAAAGGTTAAAGAACAATGGCAAAATCATTGCTGAAATTTAAATAAGCGTCTAATGGTAAGAGGTATATTAAAAAAAGCCTAATTTTTTTCTAGATATTCTTGTACCTTTAACATTTAAAAACGAACTCTCTGAAAAAAATATATAACATTTCAAAGTTTTACTGATATTCCCGTTAATTCGAATAATTTTTATTTGTTCTCCATGTTTCTTTAATTTTGCAACACCTTGAGAGATGCCCTTATAATTAATTTCGAAGATTTTTTACCACCTATATTAATACATTTAATGCTTAATTGTTTTATAAGATGTTTTATTATGATTAATGAATTATTATTCAATAATTCGTGAAACAAATACCAAAATAAAAACAGCAAAGCTTGGCGTATATTAGGAAATAAATAGATTTTCTATAATCCTGTTTACCTAATAGAAGTATATGAAAAAATGAGTATAGCAACACAGACATGACAATGCTTTCTTTCAAAAACTGTCACTGTCAATCCTAGAGTTGTCAAATATCAGTATATTATAAAGCCCCTAGTAGACGAGATCGAGGCGCCGGGTGAACCCCGGCCAAACTCGTAGACGATATGGTTTGTACCCGCTAGTGCCGCTAGCTAGCCGGGTTAAGTGCCACTTATATAGAATGCGCCGTGCGTAAAACCGGCCTCCGCAAGGAGTGCACATAGGCCACCGTACCAGTTTGAGCACAGGGTAGTCACGTCGTAACCGATCACGGCGGCAAGCTGGACCATCGTTAGCAACGATGTCGTCAAAATAGCTCCATAATGTCCCATACATATCCGACATCCAGTTTTACCACGGTTTGAAACAGTGCGTAGCCGGTAGCCACGGTCCTAAAAACAGTGTTGTCAGCAAGGGGCCTAACTTTACTGCCAACACAGCTACGCTTTGTTGTTGGACATAATTATTATAAATATATTATATTCGGTGATAGTGCTACGGCTTCTAACAAATATTTAAAACTTCTACGTTGCGTTAACGTTACGTTGTACTACTCATTCATTAATGGACTACGATTTCACTCCTCGATTTGGAGTTGAGAAGTGGAAAGTGGCGCATGGATTTTGTGGATTTTTCTGTGTAGTGATTGACCAAGTGAATTTCTCTGAGTAGGTATAGTCTCAGAGGGAGTGGAAATACTTCTTTAGTAAGAGGGAGAATAAAATCATGGTACGTGTCATCATGGAGGAAGTAACTTACTAAAATGTTCATTGTCATGACATTGGTGTGTTACAAGTTACAAAGGAACCAAGGCATCAAAGAAATAAAGCAGCACCAGCAGAATTGTTGTGTTACTCATTAAGAAGAGCAAAAGACAAATAAATATAATAACATGAAATCTTTTATTTATACCCATGTTTATACCCTACATCCTACATCTTACAAAATAGATTCTTGAGTTTATACTGAACTCGTATACCTATGTTCATACAAAACTATAACCGAGGGATGTGCTCACAAATTATTGCATAGACCACGGACTAGAAAAAAAAGAAGGACTCCGCGCCACGCATATCAAAAGTGAAGCACCGTACCGATCTATGTGTGCGTGATTTGAGGGATACCAGATAAATGAAAATTTCCCCATTTTTTTTTAATATTTTGAAAGTTTCATTTCTTTAAATGAAGCCATATAAGAAGTCCGCTTACATTATTTAATTGAAATTACAAACATATACTTAGTTAAAACTTAAAATTAAGTATTTATTTTGTATGAGTGACAAGAAAAACGTTTTCGACGGAATTCAATGTTCTTCATCTCTGCAGGCTCTTATTATTTTAATCCAATCATTATTACATGATTGATTTGCTGTAGGAAATCTATAAAAATAATCATATTCAATACTTGCAAAAAACTCACAAAGAACACAAAAAAATGGATTACCCAATCTCTCGGGAAAATTACCCATTTATTTTCCGTCAGCACTTCTATGTCTTTTGAGGTTTTGTGTTCCAATAGTAATGATTTTAAAATGTCAAAAATACAATAAATCAACAGGTTAAATAAGTGTCTTACTTGTGAATGTTATTCCTTGACACTTTTTCTGGGATATAGAATTATTTTTAAATCATTTCACAACACAAGAAGGCATTATTTTATTTTATTACTTGACGTACCTACAATGACGGCGCGGTGCCGCGTAATGGCGGCCAGTCGGCACCGTATGATGTAAATGTGTGCGTGAGGCATGTTTGTACAAACGGTCCGGCATACTTAGACCCAATTTCACCATACAATGTTAGTTTTTAATGTTCTGTTAAGCTGTCAATGTCAGTTTCAATGTACTGATAAACAGTCTGTTAAAATGTTTAACAGGACATTAATAACTAACAGAGTATGGTGAAATTGGGTCTTAAGGTGCTTCACTTTCGATACACGTGGCGCGGAGTCCTTCTTTTTTTTCTAGTCCGTGGCATAGACTCGGGTATTTATATGGATTTCATTGAATTCACAACATTTTTTAGAATGATGTTTTTTGGTTAGGGCAACAGGCATAATGCTAGGCGGCTAGACTATCAAAGTGATATTCATGGGATTTTTAATAGAGAGATCTGCTGCACTGATGAAAGATAGAATGAAATTACCTATTTAATAAAAATGTAAATTGTTTCGTATAATCACAAATATTCTAACCTAAATATACCGTACCTACTTTATGAGCTATTTTCTCAAATCCTAGCGATAAGTGGTGAATCGCTCATTTCATCAGAAATGGTTCAGTTCATTAAGAATTAAAAAAATAATTGCGAATACACAAAGCCTACGATGACACGAAGACGTGACAATTTATTTATATAGATAAAGTGATGTATCAAAGTTCGCCATTGTTCTTTCTATTTCTAGTTAAGCAAAACTTCAAACTAGAATATCTTGAATTCGAGAGTCTCTTTAATAGTAAGCCTGAAGACAAATCTGTTCAGGAATTCAAGCTCTATAATTTGACATATGTTTCAATAGCAGACGCAAAAGATTATTTTAACAATAGTTTGTTTGGGAGTTTGCCGTTGTTCTTTATAAAGACAGTTCAAGTTTAGTCATTATACATTATGTAACATGGAAAAGTTAATAAGTTAATTACAATTTATGCAAAGAATTTCTTAATTCGTTAAAACTGCATGTATTTGCTTACTGGTGGCATATTGGTGGCTGCTTTCCCCTTTGAAGGCCTATCATAATTATAAAACGCAAAAAAACGTATAATTATATTATTTATAATACATTACTGAATGCGATATAATAGAACTGAAATCGAGACAAAAAACATCTATTGTGAGCAATTTATTGTACATTGACTTTTATATGATTATTGACCTTGTGGCCAGTTTAGTAAATATTGCAATCAATCAAATGTACGGTTGTATTTTTTGTCATCTCAGATTATAAAACAAAAGGCAGATAGACTGTACTGAACCATAATGTGAGGCACGTCTGTAGACATGTGTGCGTGACAGCACTATAAGAACACGTTGCCTCTTTGTGCGTGTACGGTTGCCATGATAATGACAAAATTCCCATAATATTTCATTATATTAAATAAACAATTTACTGTCTCCGAAAAATGCAGATACATACAGAGTTATACATATGTATATAAAGTGAATCTCTGCCGTTGAGTCAGATTGTATTTTAATGCAAGTACCTACTTTAGAAATTTACTAATCTCAGATTACAGAATAGAAGATGATAAATAGAAATATTTTGTGGATTTATGGCAGTCATTTAGTATAGTCGTGAATGGTTGTAATTATGTTTTTGATAGCTATATTTACTTTATGTTGGCAAATCGACTGACGTACATGATTATTATTAGAGACAGACAATACATTAAGTAGTTTTAGTTACGAAGACACATACAAACCGACACACATACCTATAAACATACCAACCAAAAAACGCGATAAATAAAACACTATAATCGAAATAAATATTTTTGTAAATCGTTATTCCTGTATTCTTTACTTATTTCCTAACTTAGGGGGTAAATGGTTTCAATATAAACGAGCAACACCGAATGATTTTTGTTAAGGTTTTGTGTTCCAAGATGTCACTAATAATAATCACGTAAAATAATATCCAAATAGATAAATAATCAATAAAACCTATGAAAAGATACTCCATCTTCTTTATTTTGTTTTTAGGAACAGTTTTTGCAATGTTTATAAACGCAAGATGGCATTACTATCATAAATATTAAAATTATCGATGACGTCCTAACAATGCGGCGCTTCGTGTCATACTGACTCGAGATTGTATTCGCTTTTGAATTTGTATTTGCTTTTTTGGCCGCACTCACGTTGTTCCTGTCACTCTATCTGCCTTCTGTTTTATAATCTGAGTTTGTCATATAAATTATTTTGAAAGTAGGTATCAGATTTCGACAAGTTGACGTAATAATAGTTGAAGTATGATTTACCACATCTCGAGTGAATAGGTTACTTGTAGGCAAGCGTGCACCATAGTCGACCGCATGTTCAAATACCATCAGGTGAGATAGTGCACAAAAGAGAAACAAAAAAAAAACCTTTAAACGATTTAATCCTTATTCAAGTTTTTTAGGATTTTATCACATTTTCGATGGGTGGAATGATAAAGGCTGGTTTCTAGGGTTCTGTACCCAAAGGGTAAAACGGGACCCTATTACTAAGACTCCGCTGTCCGTCCATCTGTCCATCTGTCCGTCTGTCACTAGGCTGTATCTCATGAACCGTGATAGTAAAACAGTTGAAATTTTCACAGATGATGTATTTCTGTTGCCGCTATAACAACAAATACTAAAAAACAGAATGGAATACATATTTAAGGGGGCTCCCATACAACAAACGTGATTGTTTGCCGTTTTATAGATAATGGTACGGAACCCTTCGTGCTACTGCCGACTCACACTTGGCCGGTTTTTCTTTAAAGTTCGGGTTCTTTTTCCAGATAACTACATCCTTTTTTCAAAAATCTAAAAATGCAGTAGTTTTCTCCAAAATCGTGCTCACTACTCCATTAACGACGTTTCTCTATTCCTAATAGTGTCGGACTAGGCTCTGCAGCCCTATCTTATAAACTCACTGTATAACAGTATCTGTTAATTTTTGGTTTTTTTAAGGCTTCCATTCAACCTATAATCACCTCGCATACAATGAGAAACTCGATATTTTAATGATAGAGCTCTGAATAGCGAATTATCATTTTCACTTAAAACCCTAAATTTAAACAGAATATCTGTAAATAAGCGCCAAATGGTATTAGAGCGCCAGTTAATAAGCGCCAAATAGTAACAGAGCGTCAGTTAATCTCAACCGCCCAAGTGTACCGAAAACGGTACGGCCGCCATTGCTAATCTATTGTGTCTATAATTACAGTACTACACAGGTTAATAAGAAATACTTGTCTTGTCATGTGCAGCAGGGTTACCGAACCTAGTAAAATGGCCGAGCTGTCAGAATATAAGCTTCTGACTTCTCGTGATAAGTATAATAGCACGATAATGGGTGTAATTTTTTTTTTATAATCCGCTCTTTTATTTTTACAATACATACAATACATAATTACAAATAAAAGTATATACAAATAAAGAAAAATATATCCTCATAAAACTATAAACTAAAATAGGGCATCAAAATATTCCTCCGCATCACTGTCGACTGGTAACGTGTCTTGAAGGCTGGCAGTATTGCCAGCCTTCTGGGTGTAATGGTATATCTACACCTGTGCGCTTTCATGTTCATCTTGCGCTTTCAACTTTAAATTTTTCTTGCGTCAGGCGCATGCACAAGAGCACAAGACTCGACCTAGTATTAGGGCATGCGCTATTTCATGCGCTATGGCGCTTCAGGCATGCGTCAGACGAAAGCAAGATGAACATGAAAGCGCACTGGTGTAGACATAACATAATTGACGAAACATACAAGTCTTGACTGATGGCCGATTCTATACTATTTTATATGTTACTAGCTTTTTCCCGCGACTTCGTCCGCGTGAATGTCGGTTATCGCAGATGCAGACGAAGTCGCGGATTAATAAATGTGTAGTTAACTAATAGACTGAACGTTCGTTGGACTGTTCTAAACGAAATGTCCGATTCGAATAATTTAAAGAACATTTTACATGTACATAATCAACTTTGATTATGAAACTATTTACTTGGATAAGGATTAATATCATAATAGGAATGTCTTCATCTTTCGTTTCTACCCGTGTTTTGATCGACTAATTTGAACAAAAAACGGTTGATGTGACTTCACTATAATAGCTAGACATATACCCTCTCAGACTTTTTTTTGAATAATAAAGTGTACTATAAACATGTGGTACATAATTTTTATGTATCATCAATAGTTTTCGCAGCGCACGCCAAATAACAACTTTTATAAGCAAATGTTTGATACCTTGGGTTACATTATTGTAATTTACTTACGGATTCCTACTTTTTTGGTACTAAAATGTAGCCTATAGCACTTAGGGATAACGTAGCTTCCTATTGGTGAAAGAATTTTTGAAATCGGATGAGTAGTTTCGGAGATCGAACAAACAAATTTTACCTCTTTATAATATTAGTATTGAAGTATAGATATAGATTGGATAAAATTAAAACTTTTGTATCTTTAGACCCAAAGCTTTACATAGACAATTCCAGACATAAGTGGCAACGACAGCTAAAATTAGCTTACGAGTCTATTTAATGCCCAATTTGGCAATAGAAAATGCTACCATGGATAAATAAAACGATCTGTTTTTAGCCATTAGTCAATAAGTCCTTTAATTCCATACAATTTATTTTATATTTAATTTTCTACTTTCAGGTCCGGCGATACCAAGGTTTTTCTACAGAAGACGCCTGTATCTAAGAAGGTAGAACAGATTAGTTAAAATAAAACACGACATGGTGTCTACGTTTGTTTGTACAAAATAATTATTTAATTATTACCTGAGTACCTTTTTGTGTAAAATTTATGAAAATATTGAATATGAACGTGTAAAAATGTATGCAGTGTGTTTATAACATTGATTAAGACCTGCTCCACCATTATATAGGGTGACTGGTAATTAGTGACCGATACTTTAACACATGATTGTACTCATGATAACAAACAACTTTCCCAAAGAAACATTATCATAAAACAAAAAAAAAACCTTAATACGAGCCGCGTCAATTCCGTAACGGTTTACTAATAAATTTTAAATTAAAAAATTAAATAAAAATAACGTTTCTTTGGGAAAGTTGTTTGATAACATGAGTACAATCATGTGTTAAAGTATCGGTCACTAATTACCACTCACCCTATATACTATAATATACAGCGTGACTGATTAGTCACTTTACATCTGAGAACTATGAATTCTACTAATCATTCTGTACAACTATTACTATGGGAAAATTAGGAAATCGTGAAGGAAAAAATTGCTTTTGTATCATAACTTTCGTGAGACACATTCATATTTATGATTATTTACGGTTTACTCACGTGCATTTTTCGGGATTGCCCGACTAGTTTCGGACCCAAACGGAGCCCTTATTTATTATACAGGGTGAAATTGTAAACACCCGACAAACCGAAATGGGAGATTGTACTCATCACTAAGAACAACTTTTACTATGGGACCAAACAGGAAATCGCAAAAAAAAAAAACAGATGGTCCCTACATTTTCACGAGTTATGCGAACATAAATGTAGGAAACATCTGTTTTTTTTTCGCGATTTCAGTTTTGTTCTCATAGTAAAAGTTGTTCATAGTGATGAGTAAAATCTCCCATTTCGGTTTGTCGTGTGTTTACAATTTCACCCTGTATATCATAATAATATTATATATTCGTATGAATAAGGGCTCCGTTTGAGTCCGAAACTAGTCGGGCAATCCCGAAAAATGCACGTGAGTAAGCCGTAAATAATCATAAATACGAAAAATTTGCTGTTTCATACATTTTGTTAAGCAACAGGAATTTAGCAGATTTTCTTTTGACGAATTTGCTGTTTGTTCTATAGTATTCATGTCTATAGTTCATGGTTTTCGGATGTAAAGTGCAACCAGTCATGATGTATAAACTATGTATATGACACGGCATCAAAAAGTTCTCTGAGCCCTTGACTCAAAAAATTTATATGATTACAACATGTTTTAAATCAAGGCAAATCTTTTACATAATAATCACATTATGAAGTAATTTGCTTTGATTTAAAAAATATATAAATATTGTTATGCCTATGGTAGACTTTATGGATCAGTGCCATAAAATACGACATAATGATATCAACCTGTCTTGCATCTATAAATAAAAATTCTCGAAGTTCTTAACAATAAGGTATTTGACAACTATTAAAAGTGTACAACAATTTAATATTATTTTACAGAAAGTATAGAAAGAAAACGGTATGTGAAAAAATAAATAAAATAGGTGAAAAAATAGAATAGATATGTTACGGGTAAAAGCCGAATGGCGGTTACACCTAGGTTTACCCGGGTACAACTAGGTGCAACCAGTAGCAGTTAGTTAGAACTAGGTGTAGCTTAAGTCGACGGAGCCCCGCTGAGCGGGGCTCCTATTTCTGTCTGCAGGGTTTAAAGTAACTTAACACGAAGGGGATGACGGGGGCTAGAGTGAGCGAGCCAAGCGAGCGAGCGAAGCCCCCGTCATCCCCTTCGAACCTAACCTATCCGTGTCGAGGTTCCCCTTAACCACCGGTGTGCGGCTGCACCTAATTCTACCCGCTATGATGAAGGGTAGGTAAACCTAGTTCTAACCGAAGATAAGTAGGATACATCTAAGTTTAACCGCATGTGGCCGGCTGTACCTAGTTGTACCCGGCTAAAACGAAGTGTAGCCACACTTCGGCTATTACCCGTAACAGATACACGCTTTTGAAGATTTCTGTCCTTGTCACGCGTAAAGGACATTGTACAGAGTGATGTCACGACACTATGCAGTTTTTAAGGTATGACGTCATTTGGTCGTAGTGTTATCTTTGTCTTGTGAACAATTTTAAATTGTGTATAACTTGGGCATTTTATTAAATATTTCATTGGTTTTTTCATTGTTGTTTACTATTTTTGTAATACTTTCGTGACTTATAATAAAAAAATAATACTCAAATACCTTATTGTTCTTGCATGTAATTTGAAAATTATATACTTACGAAAGCTTTTAGAAATACGAAGCTTGACGAATTTTTATGGTAATATGTTTTGTCGTAGGTATTTCCAAAAGTCATAGAACAAGAATTTATAATTTTAATGTTTATAATTATGCTAATAGCTTGCGTGTAATTTTTCAATAACCCTGTATATTGAAATATTTACTAAAAGTAGTAAACCTGTGTAATTCTTGTCCTATAATCTGAGCATTGCTGACAAGCCTTGCGAATTAGCTCACATATTTGTGCCAAGAGTCTGGGTACACTGTTCAACGCCAGGCGAATTTGAGCTCACGACATTTTGTTTGGCACTTTGACAGTTAACATGGAAGCTTTTTGGGCATTATTGCCATATTGTAGCTTATACAGTGGGAGTCACCATAAAGTGCATAAATGAAATTGGATGAAATTAGACATAATTTTATCAGCGGGAAAAAAAAAAACCACTTTATCTTTTTTATTTTAAATTTGGATAAATATAATATACTAATGATTGTAAATAACAGACAATGAAGAAGAAATACAATTTATCCCAAAAAAACCGTAACTTAATTGTTTTTTTGTTTTTATCTATAATATATATTTATATATAACCTAAGAAAAACCCAAGAAAAAAAAATCGTTTTTCTTTTATTATTTTTCCCGTCGATAAAATTATGTCTAGTTTCATCCAATTTCATATGTGCACTATATGGTGACTCACACTGTATAAGCCAGTAAGAGTCAGTCGGAATCGTGTTACTTACTTATATGGTAGCTGTTCCTTTGATCAGCTCTATAAAGTACAGAATTTCTGATCTACCACAGTTTGTTTGTTAAACAATTTTGTCGTTTGTATTTTGGGAGTCCCAATTAAAAACATCCTGGACTGATATTAGCACAAAAATATACCTACACTTTCCCATCATATACAAGGTTAGTCGGAAAGGGGGTCCGCCGACCACTTAGAGCAGAGGTTCTCAAACTTATTTCGTCTACCGCCCACTTTGAGAATCAATCATTTTCTAGCGCCCCCCATTTTTTTAACTTTACCACATATTATTAAACACAATCGCAATAATTACTTTTGGCGTTCTTTACCGCCCCCTGTAGGTCTCTAGCGCCCACAAGGGGGCGTTATCGCCCACTTTGAGAAAGACTGACTTAGAGCGATTACGCGCTGCATCCGATCCGAATCCGTGAAATACGTTCCGAAGTAGCCATAGAACTATTTGTATGGTAGTTTACGCACTACATCCGTCATCCGATTTCTATCCATCATCCGTGAGTCTCCAATTCGGAAGAAATATTGACGGACTGAAGTAGCCGTAGTAATGTTTGTATGAACGCTTTCGCACTACCTCGGATTCAAACCGGACGCCAAATGGATATGCCAAAGATGGCCCCTGAATTGTTTGAATTTGGATCAGAGATCGGAATAGTGCGTAAGCAACATCCGAATTCGGACCGAGATTTTTACTCTAGATCGGTATTTTCACGGATTCGGATCGGATGCAGTGCGTAAAGCAATATCCGAATTCGGTCCGAGTTTTTTTTTCCGTATTTTCACGGATTCGGATCGGATGCAGTGCGTAATCGTTCTTAAAGTGTCACTGATGACTGTTTTAAAGCAAGTGTTAAAATTTCAATATTCGATCAGTTTTATTTCTATGCATTTTTATTTTGGTTCTTTTTTCAACAATTATTTATCCTTGCTTCAGTAACGAATTTCTAAAATGGAGCTTCTAATCCGTGTCCCCAAATATTACCTAAAATGCAAACATAGCTGATCATAGCTGAGGAGAGGATAGATAGATTTTAGCGTATTTTTTTTGAAATCTTGCAATTTGGGGAAAGTTGATTAACAAAAGTTACTCATTATTATGGGTACTTTAACACTCTTTTGAAGTAGTACCCCCTTTCCAACTATCCTTGTATATCGATTTTTGATTCGTGAAAGTAGGATTTATAGTATAAATCCTACTTTCGCGAATCATAATATTAATTTTATACAAATTCTGTTAACAAATGAAGCAAATGCATCGGTTATGTCCTTACTCTTAATTTAATCAACTTCACAATCCGTGTTAACTGACTTTAATAGCTTCTTATCATACTAGTGGTGGACCACGTCTTATTCTCTATGTATTCTTATATGTAAATAGAACACAATGACAAAAACTGTGATAACAATAAAATAAGTATGTATTTACAATGAAGGAATGATGTAAAGTATTTTTATACCATACAGTATGTGCCGAATGTTGTGTAATAATTTTGTATGAAATATGGGAATTTATGAGAAAAATAATGTAAATAAAAATATTAAAATGTATGTATATAAAAGTGTAATATATTTTATACGTGATGTTTTTTAATTGCCATAGTTTTTTTTATATTATGACACCCAACATTATTTTTAGTGGTAGGGTCAAGTGTTGTACCTATGGACGGCTTTACCTATGGACACTACCAATATTTCAAAAACCAAACGGCGTAAATTCGTAGTTAGAACGCATTCGTAAACTTTTTTTGACGAATGGCAACACTGACTAACTGTCACTAAGCTGTCAGTGATAAATCTGTTGTTATGTGCTGTTAAACATTTTTATTTGAAAAAGTAAGTTTTTTTGTACATTTTCAAGGTGTTTTTCTGTGAGATAACTTAAACTAGAAGTATAACTGTAGATGATTTACAGAACTTCGTTGTTTTTCATTGAAATAAGGACCATTCTGCAATTCTGTTAATGCTCTGTAGAAAGATTTAACCCTTTCTAGGTTATGTCTTAATATTTGTACCTGTGGACGGGGGAATGAATGTACCTGTGGACTGTCCATAGGTACATAATATCGGTTGCACCTGTGGACAGTAATTTACACAGACATATTACTACGTTTGTTTTGGTTTTTTTTTCAGTGCCTCGTAGTAAAACCGGAGTGAAACGGGATAAAATATGTCCAGACACTCTCTCCGAAGCAGTTATAGAAGTCGAAAGTGGATGTTTAGATCGTAGGGTGTCTGAAAAATACAAAATACCAAAATATACTATTTTGAAATATTTTCAACTCAACAAATATTATCATGAGATCATTATCTCAATGAAAAAAACTATAGATTAATTATTAGATAGATTTATCGTTATATTATTGAAGAATGACGTAAAAAAGGTGTTTCAAGAGCATGAAGAAATTATGTTACGTGAATATTTAGAAAAAGCAGCCTACATGCATTTGGGTCTAGATTCCAAACAAGTCCGGGAACTTGTCTACCAGTTTTCTGTGCAAAAAATAAATAAAATACTCTTAAAAGCTGGCATCGATACAAAATGGCTGGTATAGGATGGTTTCGATGTTATCGACAACGTTTTCCAGAATTATCGCTACGAAAACCTGTTTTTTTTGCAATATTAAATGCTTGTCTACAGGTACATTACCGTCCATAAGTACATTTGTGCTGTCCATAGGTACATTTGTACGTTGTACCTAGGGACAAAATAAGGGTTTTTGAAAATCTTTAATTTTCTGAGCAATTATTTCCGCCATCGCATTGGAGACTGATAATTATTAAGAGTTGATTAGTTACTAAGCCGTACGATAAATAATTTCATGAGAAAAGTATGAGGTTTTTTTTAAAAAAATACTTTTTTGTCAAATTCTGGAAATCGTCCACGGGTAGAGCACATGCCCCTACCTTTTTTCTCGACGAATTCCCACAGGTCCAATGAACCAACACCATTTCATGAGAAATTTCTACGTTCCGTAATTCTTAATTACACGTAGTATATCGGGACGAACAGACTGTCCAAAATGATCTGAACAACTACTAAAATTGAACTATATCTCAATGATACAAGGGGTGTTTCAGAATGAACACAGTACACGACAACTGTCATTCTGACAAGAATTTTATCCCATTGAGATAAAGTTTAATTTCTTTAGTTGTTTAGGTAATTGTGAAAGTCTTTTTGTTCCCATATATTTGATGCTGACCAGTGCCGGCCCGAGGCAAGTTTTAGGATGGAGCGAGATCCAATTATGGCGTCCCCTTGATGATTCAGCCGAAAGACGTCCACTGCTAGACATAGGCCTCCCCTAATACTGGGGGTTTGCCATAATCGCCACGCATGGCAGGCGGGTTGGCGATCGCAGTATGGTTGTTAAAATACTCAGAGAACGCTGCTGCCCGGACGGGCAGCATTTTAGTTTAGAGGATTCTAGTGAACCCCTTAGTCGCCTTATAATAATAATAGTAATATCCTTTATTTCAGGCAACTTGGCCCATAAAAAACTAATACATAAATAACAAAAACAAAACATAATTATAAACTAATACATAATATTAAAAAACTACTGTACACGAAGTGACGGCGTCGTGTTGCGCTGCGTGGTGTCGCGTTGCCTTCCGCGAAATCGTCGATACACGACACCCTTCGGCCAAAACTCTTCCTTGAGGAAAGTCTCCACATAATGTCGGGACTCGCACCACGAACGACTTGAAATTTGTGTTGTGGCGCGACTCCAACTCCACGACCCTTAGAGTCCAGTTATCTTATACGACAACCTTGAGAAGAGATGGGGTAGTACTGTTCTTTACATCCGGCACCACACGGAACCCCCCCATGCTTGCCCCTAATATATACCAGTTGATTGAGGCGCCTCATGGGACTAGACGCTTGGAGCGGCTGCTCCGTTCGCCCTGTGGTAGGGCCGGCCCTAGTGCTGACTGTACTTGGATAAGCGAAGATGTGCAGGTACCTTAAGGTAAGGTATAACGGGCTGGTATCCGCAACTCCACGTCTAAGCGCGTATTTTGCGTGATGTGTAGCTTTTGAAGACGCCATCGTGACAGTGATGCACAAAAAAAACTTCGCCACGCGGGTCAAAATTAAAATCAAAAGTTTTTATGTAACATAAACCATTACAAGCGCTTACGAAAAGTCGAATTTAGGTGCACGGTTCTAATTAGTCGTTTCCTATGGAGAAGAGCCGGCAAGAAACTCCATGGTTACTCTTTTAAAATCCATATCTTTGACAATATGAGTGGGAACAGTTATGACTTAGAATAGTTATGAGAGAGCAATGTAGACTTAAGAGCAGGAACCACACACAAAAAAAAATAGTATGCAAAATATGGTCAAAGATTAAATAGGTATCCAGGCATCTAGCAAGTCTACAAAGCTCTCACATTTACAAAAGGTAAAAGGACGCTAAACTATATAAAATAACTAATTGTCATCAAAACACGTTACAAAGAAAATTACTGTTTATTAAGATAAAGATATCTTGAGAGTAACGACAGTAATAAAAAAAGAAAGCTAATCGTAATGAGGTTAGTTAATAGACATACACATACTACGTTAATGAGGTTCCAGGGAAGCCACATGTGCAGAAGGAGTCACACCGGTCTATCTTCTAAAACCCTTAGATTAGGTCTACAGTCACAAACCTCGCAAGAATATTATGATACCCATACCCGTGTTACATCGTGATACATCCGATCGTCTGATACCTTCACATAACTTATTTCATACTAGAGGTCGCTTGTGGCCTCGCCCGCGTGATGTCGTTTATCGCGTATTCCGTATTTTTCGGGATAAAAGTAGCCTGTGTCCTTCTCCAGGTTCCAGACTATCTCTGTATCAAGTTTCATCAAAGTCGGTTCAGCAGTTTAGGCGTGAAAGCGTAATAGACTGACAGACAGAGTTACTTTCGCATTTATAATATACTAGCGACCCGCCCCAGCTTCGCACGTGTACGTTTTATAGCTTAAAACCTTCCTCTTGAATGACTACATCTATTGAAAAAACCGTATCAATATCCGTTGCGTAGTTTTAAAGATCTAAGCATACATAGGGATAGACAGACAGCAGGCAGCGATTTGTTTTATACTAGGTATGTAGTGATTAGTAGGGATTTTTACAGATATTGCTAGACTAAAAGAAAATACATCGAAATTTTAATTTTTTTAATGTTCCTCACACACTTGTTGGAGAACACACAATTATATCAAATTCTAAGTGAAGAATCCTTCATATCCTTACGAAGATTTTTCCTTGGAATTTTATGTGCCCCAAAAGTCTTATTGGAAATATGTAGTAAAGGCAAATGAGATTTGCGATCGCAGATGTAGTTGCCAGTTGCCATGCAGCCACTTCAATCTGCTCTCACGCCTCATTTCATCGCCTAAACGAAATTCGTTCGATGAAAGGGTAAACATGTCAAATACGGGTGCAGAGGCTACTGTACTTCATTTGCTTTTACTTTTATTAAACTACGGAGTTAAAAGTATGGTAATAATTTTGTTGGCTATGCAGGTATCAAGTATCAAGGTTTCAACGTTTCTGGGATCATTTTTATAGGAGACCATTTATATTTTTTGTCTTTTCGTAGGCGACTTTTTTCTAATTAAATATGTATACAAATACTATTTTATTTTTATTACATTTAATAAACTTTAACTAATCAATTGTTCGAAATGATGCCCATTGTTTTCAATACATAGCCGGACTCGGCGTCGTAAGGATTCGGATAGAATAGAAATTCAAATTATTTTTTGTCTCAAATTATTACATGTAAACGATCTGTATTTTCTTAAAAATGAGTCCTTTCCTTTAGTTTGTCTTTTAACATTACTTATTTGATTTGAATTTGATCCATGAAGGTAAACGATACTATGGGGTGGCGCAACACAGGTGTTTTTTTTTCCGAATCAGCTGGTTCGATTTCCCGCTAGGAAGATTGTTTTTTTTTTTCGTTACCTAAGTATGCAGTTTTAGTTTCTTTATTAAATTCGGCCCCAAGACTCTTTTGAGCACTTTTCGCTATTCCTTACTTTCGGATTTGGCCATTTATGGCCAGTTGAAAAATGTACTCTAAACATACGTAAACATATTTCAAAATGTCATTCTGTGGGGCTATTTCACCAACCTATCATTAACTGTTCATTAAGCTAATTCGGTCTCTAAACTTTTCAATACCTAGCATTTGCATTTCACCACTATATCAATAGTGATAATGCTCACACGTTGTTGCCCCCTGCGCCTATGTACTGGCGGCTTTTCAGGGGGCCCAGCTAGTGAGCTGGCGAGTCACCGTCTGCCGCGTCTGCCAATGAATTTCAATTTTAAGCATGAAAGGCAGACGCGGTTTTCTCCCGGCAATAGAAGTTATCCAGTCCACTTAACATCCCTTCCCATAGACGAGATATTTTTCACCACATTTTACAATAGTCTTGCACCCACTTGGGACGGTCCATGACTGTACTCCATTAGTGCAGCCGTGGATTGTCCTCGGTTGGTGCCCCACCCGATTTTAGATTAAAGTTCTCAAAGGGGCCTCTGCGCGTTGGACCTGTGTCCCCCGTATGCCTTCCAAACGACCGGACATCTTCCGCACGAAAGATGAGCCGTGATCCAAAAGTGATAATGACAAGATTATTGAACACTTAAATGTCATGATTATATAGGCACAATTAGCTTATCTGGTGAATAGTTACGGACTACTTATTGATTGATATCTTGGTGAAACGCCCTTATTGAACATTGTATATCTAATGAAAAAATATGTTAAGTGTGAAGGAGAGTCATGAAAGTAGAATAAATGCCGTGAAAATGCGTTCCTTGCGAAGTATGTGCGGTGTAACTTTGAATGATAGATTAAAGAATGATGTGATAAGACAAAGTTGCGGTTTAAAAGATGATGTAGTGACAAAAATTGAAACGAGCATGCTTCGGTGGTTTGGGCATGTTGAAAGATTGAGTGAACGGCGATAAACAAAAGGAATTTATAAGTCAGTGGAAACGCTAGTAGAGGACGCCCTAGAAGGACATACATTGATGTTATTGGTGCTGTTCTTCAAAAAGGACAGTTACGTAGTACTTTCAACCGGCGTGCGTGTATGACAAGATGTTTGACCGTGGACGAAGCGAAAGGAGTATGTAAGGATCGTAGCATGTGGCGTTCTACAGTTTCTACCTACCCCCATTGAAAAAAGGCGTGAGTTTATGTAGGTAACATGTATGTTAAGCACTAAATGTATTGAGCGAGTCGTTGTGCAAGCATGCCTTATTCCCCGATTAGCCTATTTTGAAAGTCATAAAAATCGAAAGCCTGTTCCTGACGGGGGATCTTACAGCAACAGAACTGCAATTACTTGAATTATCTGTGTTTTAATTAATATCATTATTTTTGCCTTGTAAATTAACCACAATTACTCAATGTAATAGCATTTTATCAGTATTCACGCTCGCAAACACATCGTGTTTATGTAAATGTTTAGCAGAATGTTACCTTGTACAAGTATTTGATAGTTTGTTCAGTATAATCGTAAAAGCGAAATTAACATGAGAGGAATCACGATTTAATTAGGTAGGTACTTGTATTGTTTACATTTTTAGGGTTCAGTACCCAAAGGGTAAAACGGGACCCTATTATTAAGACTCCGCTGTCCGTCTGTCTCTCTGTCCGTCTGTCACCAGCGGGTCTACTCCCTAAGCACGAAGTCTGTAGTTTCGGCCGTAGTTACGTTTTTTTTTTTCTATTGTACTGCTGTATGTGTTCCTAGGGGACCCTTCCTACGTAACCGGGCAGTTATTGACGAGACCTGAAGGGTTTCCAGTCAATGCCTTGTCCTTAGTTACGAGCGTTTCCTACTCCCTATCACCTACGGACATACGATTTATTTCGGGGCCCGAACTAAGAATGAATGACAACATGATTTGACAGTTTGTCCTTATTACCGATGTGTTTTTGCGCGTCCGAAAAGTTGAACTTGACACCTGTTTTGTTCACTCCTACGTTTCGGGCTACTTTCGGACGGGCGACTAACTTCGTTGACGGACTTAGGGAGTAGGCCCCCAGGCTGAATGAATGATCTCATGAACCGAGATAGTTAGACAGTTGAAATTTTCACAGATGACGTATTTATGTTGCCGCTATAACAAAAAATACTAAAAAACAGAATAAAATAAATATTTAAGGGGACTCCCATACAACAAACGTGATTTTATTGCCGTTTTTAACCGACTTCAAAAAGAAGGAGGTTCTCAATTGGTCTGAATGTTTTTTTTGTATATTTGTTACGCGATATCTCCCCCAATTATGAATGGATTTTGATGATTCTTTTTTTGTTTGGTAGCCCATACTTCAGAGATGGTCCCATATAAATTTTATTGAAATTGGTGCAGCACTTTTTGGAAAAATCAACAAAAACAAAAAAAAAATACACAAATCGTATGTAGACGACGTTCTAGTTGTAGTGCTGGTCCGAGAATTTGTACACTATTTTAATTGTAATTTGTGGCACTAAAAAGTATAAAATAAAAAAAAACTTTAAAAAAGTAAAAACCGACTTCAAAAAAAAACTAAACGGAGTAAAATAATTATCATTTAATAAAACTACCAGTTTCAGAAGTCGGTGTTCTACGCTGAAACAAATTGAATGCACCGACTTCTGAAACTGGTAGTTTTATTAAATGATAATTATTTTACTCCGGTTAATTATTTTTTTTGAAGTCGGTTTTTACTTTTTTAAAGTTTTTTTTATTATAGATAATGGTACGGAACCCTTCGTGCGCGAGTCCGACTCGCACTTGGCCGGTTTTTGATGCAATACTACGGTATATAATTATACCTATCTAAAATTGTGTGGGTATTGTTTTCAAATAGTTTCAGCAGATTTTTAATCAGAGTCACGAACAATTCTAAAGAAACCAGCATTCTAATTACGCAAAACACTCTTAATCGTTATGGCTTTGATTTTGACAGGTCAACAATTTCCATAGCAATGTTTGTATTAACAATCCGACTTCTCCACAGCTATGTATCACGCAGTGAGTATTGTTGTATTGTTGTATTGTCAAAATGAAAGCTATTGAAATTACGAATGTGATACGCAGTTCGAAGCAGGTTAAGGGTTCCTTTCCATCAAAGATGTGCTATGCAACGTTGCTATGGATGCGTTTGATATCCACCAATCATATTAATCGGTCCACATAACATAGCACTGGTGGGAACTGATTCAACTAAGCTACGTTTTTTATATGGAAGGATGCGTGATGTGGATGTGTGCTATGGATGCGTGCTATAGATGGTCGCGAGTGGTATTCTATGTGCAGAGCACCGCGTCGCCGCTCCCCGTACATATATACACATATTTATGTGCATAGCACATCTCTGATGGAAAGGCACCCTAACATTGCAGATTACACTACAGTACACTACAGTGTAAAAGCTAAACTACGAAACTATGTGACCGTTTCCACTGATGCTAAGCTATGTAGCTGTGCGAGGAAGATGCGCATCTCAAGCTATGCGACGTATCGACAGCTATGCTATGTAGACCAATGAATATGATTGGTGGACATCAAACGCATCCATAGCAACGTTGCATAGCACCCGGTCTCTCTCTGGTTGAAAAGCACCATAAGAGTGGAGAGGTGTTAAAAAAATATTTAAGAATATAAAAACCAGTTGTTAGATGATTAGGTAATCTACAAAAGCCATTCTTTCCAATAATTGTTCCAATACCTTTCCCTCTTTATACTGTCAAACTTGATAAATTTCATGAAAAGTACTGTTTTTTACAATGATTAAAATTTTGTTTTTATTTTGTCTAAATTCTTGTTACCTCAACTTCAAAATTTCCATTATTTAAAAAATCTGTTCCTTTTAAATAGCATGAGGTAATAATAGTAGGTAGAGTAGTCCCACAACATAGCCTGGTGTACACGGGTAGAGTTAACGCTGGAGTCAACTAGCGTAATACTCTACCAATTCCAAGTGCTCTACCAGTTTCAGTAGAGTAACTGTCTACACGTAAATTTATGTTTTATTAGTAAAGTAACTTATGTTTCTTAGAACGCCACGTACGTCGCTCAAATATCGTCCAGGAAAAAAGAGAACGCCATGAACGGGACGCCGTCAAGTTCTAGTCTACTATACGTCGTGTATATGTCGTGGCCAGATCATAGAATTGATCACTTCATGATGTGGCCAGCCATTTCATGAAATGGTTGCATTTCATGAAATGGCCAATACCCGCTGCCCACATCATGAAATGGCCTGGCCAGATCAATGAATAATCAGCGTTTAACGATATGATCAGCTAAACGCACGGCCACTTCATGATATGGTCAAACATTAGTGATCATATCGTAAAATAGTTACATTATTCACCGTTAGAGGCGCTAATATCGTTTTGTTTTTGTGATGCATCATGGCGGCGGACAATTATTCTGACAAAAAAGCTAATAATAATAAGTAAAGTAGGGTGACCACGCAACGAAAATTAATGGACTATTATTGGATTTCAAAATATGACTTCATGGTAACTGCGGGTGAACTTTTCATAGAATTTTATTTGTTCGATTATTTATCTGGTTAACCTGTGAAACTACAGCACGAAATATCGATGCACGTTACTGCAAACATTTACTATTTAGTATATTGAATCATTTGGGTTAGGTTAGGTTAGAACAGTGACCAATAACGCGCGAAGGCGAGCGAGCGAAGCGAGCGTGCCGCGGCAGCGGCCGCCGAGCGCCAGATCCCCTTAATTGTTGGTGAATCAAGCTATTAAACTTTCGCGGTAACGTGCATAGATGTTTTGTGGGTCGAAATTCCGTAGTCTACTCCTTTGCTTGCATGGTACGTGCTTCCTTTATTTGGATTTTTTATTAAACCTTTGATATCATGGAAACCCTACATTAATGATATGGCCAAACGTGGATGGCCATATCATTAAACGTTGACGTTTCAACGATATGGCCAATTTTAGTTGGCCATTTCATGAAATACAACCATTTCATGAAATGGCCGGCCACATCATGAAGTGATCAATTCTACGATATGGCCACGACATATACATGGATCGAGTAGGCGGTAAAGTTTACGGTAGAGTAAAATGGGCGCCGTGGTGGGGGAAGGCAAGTGGTAGAGTAGCTTGCCCGCGGGTCTAGTCACTCTACTTATTCAAGTTTTAGTACTCTACCAATGCTGTATACATTGGTATAGTTAGTAGCATAGTTAGTACTCTACCGTGAAACGATACCGTTTACTATACCCGTGTACACCAGGCTTATGCGATGCTTTCTTCAGAACCCTAAACACAAGTAGGTATGTTCTATTTGGAGGGTTATTTATTTTTAAATTAGATTTTGTTTCGGATGCGGCCCATCTTCTGTTTTGTATCCGACGCCATTATGTGGGATCTCTCACGCTTGCACACATCCTTCAAAGACACGGCGGTTTTTACAAGAACAGTCTTTGATATTCAAATCATGGACAGAGAATCCGTTTACCGTGAATAAAGCAATATTAGATGTGTGGGTGAAATATTTTATAGTATATTTTCGGTTCCATCAGAACTATGCGTCTGAATTTTCGACTGTTTTTTATTTTCTGTGTTTTCTTTGTCTTTCTTTGTAGTTTGTCCCTAATATAATTTATATTCAATATCTTTTGATACATTTTTACGCCATATCTTACGACGTATTTCAGTTTATTTATTATTTGTATCTGTAACGGGTTACTTATAGACTAGACAACTTGCGTTCTTATTTAATCAAAATCAATGAGATCAATTTATTATTTTAAATCTCATAATTATCTTATTCAATCGCGGGACATCGTTTACAATAATTTGCATTTTAACACAAAAATGCTTGTTTTTTGTATATTGGAACATTGTGGACTTGATAATAATACATTTTCCACAGAAAAGTATTTTGTACAAGAGCGCCTATAAACATTTTTGAGCAACGAGTAGCATAAGTAAATAATGGGTAGATGCGCCTTTGACTGCCGACATCGATTACAAGATTTTCAGTTTATTTTTATGGTGTAATCTCTTAAGGGTTCCTAACCTTTAAATACCCCTGGACGTGGTTTTTTTCTGTAAGTCGCATGTAACGGCCTGTTAATCTCTTTCAAAACTATCTTTAGGGTCAAAATACACGTCCGATAGTTGCTTCCGGGAGCCGGATCCGACTATCTGATCGGATTCATGAAATACTTGTACGATTCTCGTGTCCGATTTTTTCTGGACGAAGACGACGCCCGGACGATGCTTACGATTCTGACATCCGATCCGATAGTCTGATCGTACGTGTAATTCATGTTCAAACAAATGTTTGACGCGGAGGCCTTCAGAAAGTCTGATCAGACTATCGGAACCGACTATCGGAGGCAAGTATCGGACGTGTATTTGGGCTCTTATTTTGATGCGAGTGCAAACGTAGGTACTACGTAACGGTGATAAAGAGGTTGTTTTAAAAACCATAGCTACAAGAATTAATTCATCATCTGCCTAGCCTTTTCCCAACTATGTTGGGGTCGGCTTCCAGTCGAACCGGATGCAGCTGAATATCAGTATTTTACATGGAGCGACTGCCTATCAGACCTCCACAACCCAGTAACTGGGTAATACGATACTCTTGGTAAGACTGGTTGTCAGACTTTCTGGCTTCTGACCAACAGTAAGGACTGTCAAAGATTTACAAATGACAGCCGGGACCAACGGCTTTACGTGCTTTCCAAGGCACGGAGGAAACTCGCTATGGTAAATGGTCACCCATCCACAGACCAACCTCGGCAAGCGTGGCTTAACCCGGAAGATCGGTCTATGCGGCAGTAATTATTTAGCCACGAGCTCCTCCGACTTCGAGTAATTATTTAGCTACAAGAATTAATTAAGAAAAACAATAAAAATACTGAAAAGAGGTGAATAATTATTATATTATAAAATTAACCTTTTCAGAAGTCGACGCTAATCCACGTTGAACCAAATTGAAGGCATGGATGATACCGCGATCACCAATTCGTTTGCTAAGCTTGGTGATTATGGTAATTTCCCGTTTTGACCGTTTATTGTTGCGGTCATTGGAAAGCCGTTGTTCAGCAGTGAATGTTTATGCTTTATGTTTATTTCTAGCTTATAAATTAATTAAGAATCTAGCCTACTCTATTTTTTTCTTTTGAAAAAGGTTTCCATTTTTTTTTTCTAACTCGGTATCAATAACTGTTTGGTTTTAAGTACTTATATAGCAACGATTCTAGTACACAAATACACTACACACAAGGGTCCAGTCCACTTCCCCGCTATTTGGCAGCCATTTTGCTTTTTTGTTGAGATATCGTCTACAACTGTATGTCTTTATGTGAACCCATTGTATCGTAATGTCAACGATGGACAATATTTTTGCGCTCCGAATAAGCCTACTTTTGTTTCAGTAGGACCAAACTTTGAGAGATATGACTTTTTTGTATACACGTACAGAATATGCCAACAAAAAAATGGAAGTGGATTGGACCCTAGTGTATAGTGTATTTATGTGCTAAAATAGTTTTTATATAAGTACCTAGAATATCGCTAGTCCATGACCGCCGGTCACGATCCACCGAGCTCTCCCGTCGTAGAGCCGGTCGTCTCTTCAGACTCCGCAGTCACATCGATAATTCAGCCCTCATCAAGCTGTCTCCCCCCCCCTATGTCCACGCCAGCAACGCCCTAAGCCGAGGTCCGAGTCCCACTAGGGGTCGCCCTTAGTGCTGTTGTTGCAGGTAGTCATGATGTTAGTGTAGTACAAGTAGTTAGCTTAGGTTAAGTATTTTACTTCCCCCCCATTGGCTGGAGACCCTTCAGGTCTCGTCAATAACTGCCCGGTTACGTAGAAACCGTCCCCTAGGACGACCTACAGCAGTCCAATAGAAAAAAAAAATTGTCCATGACCGGACACATTGTATACAAGGTGTAACATAAATAACGCACAACCTCTGTAGAGGTCACTGTACTCATCATTATGAACAACTTTTACTATGGGACCAAATTGAAATCGCGAAAAAAAAACAGCTGTGCCCTACATTTATGTTCGCATAACTCGTCAGAATGTAGGGAACAACTGATGTTTTTTCGCGATTTCTGCAACTTTGTATAATGTTTCATGTCCTTTTGTGGACATGTTTGTGTATGTGAATGCAATATAAATATTTATTTGCTTAGAATGTAGGTATTACAGTTGATAAGGTGTTAACAAATTGTTGGTGAGTCCATGTACCTACAGTCTGCTATACGGCATGCAAAAATTAATAGATACAGGTAAGTCTTAAACAACATCACATTATGCTGCTATTTTATTAATGTGGGTTTAAGGGAATTTACATAAAATCGTTTTGCGATGCGTTATCCTAAACGGGAAAATATAAAACAAAATATTAATCATGTTTAATTCAATTTATTGCGATTAAATATCTATTACCATTAATATTTGTATACTTAATAATAAAAATAAATGTATCGGGGTCCATTTTCATGCAGCGATCGTTGCTAATTACGTTTTTTCTTCGGTTTACTTCTAATTATTATTCTATAAGCTGTGAAGATACAAAACTTGAATTAGTTTCATTTCAAAAATAACAATTTCTTGTTAAATGGATTTATTTTTACTAGGTACATTAAAAAGATAACAAGTCGTTTTGGTGTAGATGATAGGGCGTCTACATAAACGAATCAGGTAACCAGCGCCGACCTACCAGCGCTTACCGGTACTGGTCTTTAAACAAAAATACGCGTTATTCCCTTGCAAATACAGCAACAAATGACTGTCTACCAGCGCTGATCGGAGCAGGTCGGAACTTGTCGGCGAAGTTCGGAGCTTGTCGGCGCTGGTTCGCCACACAGTATACAGGGTGTTAACGAATTCGTGTAATTCCTTCAAACCACATGATCTATTAATGGTATAGATTAACCCCACACGGGGTTTAGACTGATTGAAAATGAAAAAAATGTTTTTTTCCCAAATAAAATTTTTAAGTGATAGAAAATTTCGATGCCTTGCATAAATGAATGAATGCACGGCGACACAGTTGACGGGCACGACTAGCTCGATATCGCTCCACGCAGTCAGTTAACTAGGGACTCTAGTCTCTAGACTCTAGTCTAAAATTACTCAGATACACAATACCATGGTTCATTTTTTGAAAACCTTTTTTTGTTGATTCTGAAAAAAACCTATACAGGGTCAATCAGTGTCACCAGTAGATCACGTGGTTTGAAGGAATTACACGAATTCGTTAACACCCTGTAGAGACTACGTGCGTCGACTAACTGCGCGGACCAGCACGGACAAGCGCTGACAGATCGGCACCGGCAACCGGCTTTCTACGTGTATACGCACTTACGGCTAAAAGACGAATTGCGGTTACACCTAGGTTTAGCCGGCTACAACTAGGTTCAGTCGGTGGCAGTTGGTTAGAATTAGGTGTAGTCTATTTAACACCGACTAAAACTAGGAATAGCTGTTCGCTTAGTACTTAGGTCTAGACTCCTAAGATTAGCCCGACTCTGGGCAGATTATTAATAATAAGTGACAAACGACACTTTGCGCTAGGAAATCTAGAAAAATATACCTATCATAGTGTATTGTCACAAGAACTATGCATGTTTTTTATATATTTTTGAAGGTTAATAAATATCAATAAAACTGGCGTTTTTGATAGTGCATATTTCGGCCGTCATTAGTGCATATCAGCATATCTAAATATGTTAGGATTTTGTTAATGCCTTGCCTTTAATTCCTTCAAACCGGATGATCTACTGGTGACACAGATTGAACTTGCATGGATCTATTATAACTCAGCAAAAAAAACTTTCAAAAACAAAACATGTGGTTTTTGAGTCCTTTTAGCCCCCGAGTTAACCGACTGCGCAGAGGGATATCACGCTAGTCGTGCCCGCCAGTTGTGTCGCTTTCATTAAATTATGCTTGGCATGGAAAAGATATAACCTTGTTAGGTGAATTGAAGCCTCAGGTTGTTCAGATATAATCACTTAACCCTACTGCAAGAAAAAAACGAATTTTATTATGTTTCATCAAGCTGAATCCCGTGCGCGGTTAATCTATACCAGTCCATCATGTGGTTTTAAGGAATTACACAAATTCGTTTGATAATTCAGCAGTGGACGTCTTTCGGCTGAATGATGATGATGATGATGAATCCGATGTCTAATAACGATCAAACTCCAATCATCTCTGAACTAGGATTACATACTAAAAAGGAGGATCAAAAGTAACTTGTTTGTTTTTTACCTCTACAAAACTGGGTTCTTCTTGTTCGCAAACGCAAAGTTTACGTCTATACCTTCGGCGTCTTACAGGGACTCTCATATATGCATACTCTCGGGCTGTATAAAAAAAAGGTACACAGGTCAACAAAATAAAAATCTTTCTTGTCATATGTCGAGTAATGCTATTAGTCAACGATTTTATTATTAAAAAAAAACAGTGAGTAAATTGTCGGACTACGCAACTTAGGGACCCAAAGTCAGTACGGCTATAAAATTTTTTAGTCAAGCGTAATGTATAGTTAACAATTTAGGTTTAAAGATAACACACACATAATTAAAATACAGTTATTTTTGCAGTTGCTATATGACATCTTAAGGGTGCCTTTCCACCAGAGATGTGCTATGCAACGTTGCTATGGATGCGTTTGATATCCACCAATCATATTCATTGGTCCACATAGCATAGCACTGGGGGAAACTGATTCAACTAAGCTACGTTTTTTATATGGAAGGATGCGTGCTGTGGATACGTGCTATGGATGCGAGCTATGAATGGTCGCGAGTGGTGCAGCTATGTGCAGAGCACCGCGCCGCCGCTCCCCGTGCTTTCCCTATTGTCGATAGTCGCATAGTTCGAGCAGCGCATTTTCTTCGCACAGCTACCTTGCGGCGGCGCATTTTCATAGCACATCTTACTCGCTCCGCTACATAGTTTAGCTTCAGTGGAAACTAGCAAACTAGGAGTTAGCTAGGTTTCCTTTCAATTTCGTTAGACAGTATGACTGGTTAAATGGGTGGCATAATGCTGTGGAAGTATGCAAAATAAACTAGTCGGGCAGTAGGTGCGTCAGTAAGCTGTCTAATTCTTCTGACTGCAAAAGCAGCAGAACTTAACCTACTAGAAAGAGCAGTTATATGAGCTCCCCACTGTAATTTAGAATCTATAAATACAGTTTGTTCTACTATGTCCAGTTTACTGCCGTCAAGCGTTATGTTAACTCCTACATGGGGAACGTTTGGCAACGAGAACTTTAAACATTTCGTTTTAGTAGCATTCAATAAAAGATTATTTGCAGCAAACCATTTAGAAAGAGCGGATAAACTACTATTTACATTTAAAAGATATCTAAGATATATATCCAGTAAGTTTCGACTTTACCTCAGGAATGTCATTGTAAAAATAAGTAAAAACTCACCAGCAGTAATACGACTCAACTGATTTTCTATTACAATATCTTCCAATATCTCAGGTTCCGTCTCAAATGCATCAGATACCGTTTCTAATTCTTCAAATTCCTCTTCTGATTCGTCAGATTCCACTGAAGAAATGAGAAAATGGTTTTTTTTATCGTCAATTAATATGTATGTTACAGCGACAGTAATGTCACTGTAACATACATACATTATATGTATGTTACAGTGGGTAAATAATCTCGTGGCTAATTATTTAGCCACGAGAGGAGCTCGTGGCTAAATAATTACAGCCGCATAGACCGATCTTCCGGGTTAAGCCACGCTTGCCGAGGTTGGTCTGTGGATGGGTGACCATTTACCATAGCGAGTTTCCTCCGTGCCTCGGAAAGCACGTAAAGCCGTTGGTCCCGGCTGTCATTTGTAGATCTTTGACTGTCGTTACTGTTGGTCAGAAGCCAGAAAGTCTGACAACCAGTCTTACCAAGAGTATCGTATTACGCAGTTACTGGGTTGTGGAGGTCTGATAGGCAGTCGCTCCATGTAAAATACTGATATTCAGCTGCATCCGGTTCGACTGGAAGCCGACCCCAACATAGTTGGGAAAAGGCTAGGCAGATGATGACAGCGACAGTAATAAATCCGGATATTATATAATAACTATCCAGCTATTATATATGTATAATATATACTCAATTTAGACAAAGTGATAATTGACACAGAATTAATCACATTAACTAGCTGTTTTATATAATATCTTGGAAGACTTGAATAAAGTAATAAAACAGGTTTAGGTGAAGATTTTAAAGTTTTATTTCAATTTGCCTTAAGCATAACTACACACACATAATTAGCGGAACACAACAAAAAACCGTTTTTTTTCCTTAATTTTGTAATGTTTCTTAATGTTTTTGTTTAAATGTTTTAAAATGAGGTTTAAATGCATTAGAAGGACAAATAAACAATAATAATCATTTCATTGAATTGGGCAATACACATCCTTAATTTGATGTCATATTCTATTGGACTCATGTCCGAGGACCACGTTGACCCAACCTGGAGGGTTATAAAAACCTCTTATATGAAATAGCGGACCACGAATACACTGTCCGGCCACGCTTAATCGTGCATTTTTTTTTTCTTGTCTAATAATGCATCAAGTGGCATAGCATTCTTTAAGCGGTTCTAGGATGTCTATCCTGTAACAATAAGCAGCCAGTAAGCTTCCTTCAATAATGCGTAAATCCGTGTACGCTTCAAAACAAATGCCACCTCAAACCATTACTGGAGCCTCCAGTATAAGGCACATTCATGTAAAATACCTGTAAATTTGCCTGTTCAGAAAGATTCCCTTGACGTATCCATATTCTATGCCTCCCATCCAAAAAATGTTTATCAAAAAACAGCTTGCCCATGAGAAATAAATCTCTTTCTAACTCCTTAGTCCGATCTCGATTTAACGAGCAAAACTTAGATTCACTACGCGATGACGTACCGCACGTTTTGGACCTTCAGCAGTCGCATTAGACTTCAGATTTGCTTCAATGAGACGTCGTCTTTTTTGCGCATACTCACAAGTAAAATACGGACCACCTCCAGGATACTACGGTCCGAATAGCAGCATTGCGTCAGTTTTTCAGAGCCTGAACCGGTTTGGTCTGTTATAAACCGACCATCAGCGGCGTTGTTTCCTTGATTTCTGCATTGTCCTCGTCTTCTAACGAAACATCCGGTCTGCCTGTACCGATGGACATTGCGAGGAATGACTAATATCGATACACCTAGTGCTTAACTTACTGCACCATAAGTTTGACTTTCATCGATCACTGTTATACAGGCTGTTAACGAAATCGTGTAATTCCTTCAAACCGCGTGATCTAATGATGACACAGATTAACCATAAATGGGAAATTTAGAAAATCAAAAAAAAAAAAAACGTTTTCAATTTCTGAGTCTTTTGACCTTGAGTTATCTGACTGCAAAGAGCGATATCGCGTTAGTCGTTCCTGCCAACAGTGTCGCCGTACTTTCATTAATCTATGCGTGGCATCGAAATGTTCACACAAATATAATAAAAAATATAAATAGATATATACAGGGTGGTAATTTGAAATGGGGCATGAAGGGGAACTACCTTAACCATTGTAGCTACAGGAAAACGATCTTAGAAGACCACCCCTAACTTTTGGGATAATTTCAATCGGCATTCACAGATTTTGAAAAAAAAGTACAGTCAGCGAGAAAAATGGCTGTTTTAACAAAACTTTTTTATGATGCCAATCGATCCCATTTCCCATAAGGATCAAAAAACTCTTCCGGACCAACTGGGGTTTGAGTACTAGAAACGTCAGAAATAACAAAAAAACTATTTGAGATGGGTTAGTTATAAGGGCAGCTACCTTAATCGTTGTCGCTACAGGAAAATTTTGATAGGAGACTGGCCATAGTTTTTGACATTATGTCGAACTGCATAAAAAGATATTAAAAAAAAAAATTTGGTACAGTCAGCAAAAAAATGGTCAGTTCTTACAAAACTCTTTTATGATGCCAATAGATCCTATTTCCCATAAGGAACAAAATACTCTTCCGGACCTACTGAGGTAAAAGTACTAGAAACGTTAAAAATCACGAAAAACAACATTTTGTTAAAAGTGACGTTAAGGCTGAAAAAATAAATTATTTTATTTTCAAAATCTGTGAATGCAGTTCGAAATATTTTCAAAAAACATGGATAGTCTCTTAAAAACATTTTCCTCTAGCCATAACGATTAAGGTAGCTGCCCCTATTACTACCCCATCTCAAATAAGTTTTTTGCGATTTCTGACTTTTCTAGTACTCCAACCTCAGTTAGTCCGGAAGAGTCTTTTGATCCTTATGGGAAATGGAATCGATTGGCATCATAAAAAAGTTTTGTGAAAGCAACCCTTTTTCTCGCTGACTGTACTTTTTTTTCAAAATCTGTGAATGCCGATTTAAATTATCCCAAAAGTTAAGGGTGGTCTTCTAAGTACGTTTTCCTGTAGCTACAATGGTTAAGGTAGTTGCCCTTCATGCCCCATCTCGAATTACCACCCTGTATATTTTTTTAAAGATTTTTTTATTTTTTATTTTTAATCAAGCTAAATCCCGTGCGGGGCCTGTCTTTACCAGTAGTAGATCATGTGGTTTTAAGGAATTACACGAATTCGTTAACACCCTGTATCAAAAAAATACAAAAATATTTATTTAATCTTAAAACATTGTGATCATACATAAATTGAGACAACACCAGTAAGTTACCGAGGTACTTGTGTTGGAGCTGTCTCGCTACTTCCTATAAATTAAGCTAAACAATGATGAGACCAGTTTTAGAAGAAAATTAGAAATATGTAAAAAAAATAACTAAGGAGTTCTCTGCGTGTGAGTGGTGTTGTGTGTGTGCGCGCACGCTTGTGCGGTGTGCGCGCGTGTGCGTGTGTGTGTGTGTGTGGGGGGCTGTGAACAGGGTGTGTGGGAGTGTGTTATGGGTTGTGTGTGTCGGTGTGGTATATCCCTCGTAACTTTTGTCACAGTTAAATTGCTTATTTTAACTTTTACACAATGTTTATTCTCCAAATGCAACGAATACACTAAGGTCAAACCATCACCACTTAAATAAAACTAAAGTTCTTCTCAAAAACACAAAAGGGCAAAAACTTTACAAAATCAAAACTTGGCCCAATTTACCTCTAATCGCTTAGGCAAACCAAATTTTTCTTCAATTTGCGGTCCTAATTGAAGGTTCTTTTGAATAAAAAAACAGTAATAACAGTAGCAGTACCACTTCATAAAAAAAAAGAATATGTTCCGCTAATTATTAGTTTGATATATATGTGTAGCAATAAGAATAATGCTGTAGTTTTAAATAGTAATATTTATAATTTTTATTATAAAATTATTTTATTATAGATATTATAATTTCACGTTAGTTAACATTTTGATAGATAATAACTGAACGTTAATTAAAAAAGTTAATTGAAAGCTCACTAGCCATAACACAAAATAAAAAAATAAACACAGATCAATACAAGCAGGTTGGGTCATATTTATTACTTTGACTAACTTTGACCTGCTATTATGAATAATATCCGGATAAAGTGATTAATTTATCATATTGTCTACTAGACAATTTAGCCATTACATATAATGACCAGTCATTATTTATAATAGCTATTTAATCACTATATTATACAATAAATGTTGCGTTAATGTTATATTTGGATCGCTCCTGCCTCGGATTTTCCCCGTGATAGTAATATGGGATTGGTCATAACCGTTAAAATGTAACGTTAATATAATGCTTCTCACACCATGACGCGGCCTTTTTTTCTGTCCGTTTTAATTTTAACCTAGCTAATTTTGTTCCACTTGCTTTTGCATCGGATATTGCTACGAGCATATAGGTGCAGTAAAAACGTGATTATTTTCTGATGGATTTTTCTTTATCTGGTTTTATAAAATCATCTTCACTAAAATCTTCCGACATCAACACTTTTCAAGAAAATACAAATTATTGGCACTCTCGGACGCTCACTCCGCAATGTCCGCTGAGAATGGAAGCACAAATCTTCGCCCATCTCATTTCCCGCCTAGCTCACTCTGTGAGTCCGTCAATGGACGGAAAAAACTAGTTTTCCGAAAACTCTTTCTTGGTGGAAGGCAAAACCATTTTACTCCGTTCCTCTCAGCCAGTTCCCGCTCAATACCTAGTGGAAAACGGGCATGGGAAACGGTGAAGCGGGGGCGTTTTTGGAGGCTGTCTATTGTAATTGTGACGTTTAAAAACAAATGATTTTCAGTACAGTTTACAGAAATGAGTTTTGATTCTGATTTTGTATCATTTAGTCAAGCCGCAGCGACTAATCTGGATTAAATTAAAAGTAGTTTTTTCCATTATCTAAAACAGTTTTTTTTACCTGCATTCCCTTTGCCCCTGCATTGCCTCGATCTTTCTATTAATGTCCAGCGATCAGGATACCCGTGTCCGTGTGATGCCAGATGTAAAGAATAGCGCTACTCCATCTCTTCCCACGGCATGGGTGTTGTAAAAACGAATAAGGGATCCACTAGAGGATGGGCAGCACCGTTCTCTGAGTACTTTAACAACCATACTGCAATCGCCAACCCGCCTGTCAAGCGTGGCGATTAGAGCATGTTGGGAGCCACCTATGTCCAGCAATGGACGTCTTTCGGCTGAATGATGCAAGATCAGGCTATTGGCATTAACATTTTTTTTTGAACATTATTATCTTAGCTGAGAGCTTGTTGGATAAAAATACATTTCAGCTTATCAAGAACAACTCGTGGACGCACGGTACGTGCGTGCGGAACAATCTATACATATAATAAATCTGTAGACATGGCGTGTCTGTACATAGCAAATATTTTGAAAAAACCTGGTTGGGATGTTAAACTATAACCAATAGAATCCATTTTTAACATTTTTGCAATTTTTGTCTGTTTGTCTGTTTGTTTGTGCAAGCATCACGTAAAAACAGCTGATCCAATGTGGTTGACTTTTATAAATAAATATTGTGCTTATCTCCAAGTAACATATGTTTTTTGTTTCATCGCAATCGGTTCACGCAATCAAAAGTTATGTGAATTTTAAGTTTTCTAGAAGAACTTATCATGTATTTGTGTATACCATTTCTTTTCAATAGATGGCGTTACGTGTATCAAATCACGTTGTGAGGAAATATAATCAACGAATATATTAACTATTCTCAGTCTACGGAAAGTCTATTGAAATGCTATCAGAAGAAGGTACTAACTAAGCTTTTATAAAAAAACGAAGATAATGTTATTTAAAATTTATTAGGTATGGTCAGCATCAAAAGTAGCTGAACATTTGAGTTTTTAAACTTGACATTAGTTAGAAAACGAATTGTTTTAAAACAAAAAGTTTAATAGGTACCTAGAGCTGCTAGATATAGCTCTAAGTACGCCTTAATTTTTTTGCTTTCTATCAATTAGTTATCTAATTAATGCAAAGTTTAAAAACTCAAATGTTCAGCTACTTTTGATGCTGACCGTACCTATCTATCTGAATGGCAGTGGAAGAGAAATACATTCAATTTCATAAGCAAGTGTAGGTAATAAATGGAATACATATACACTATTTAGTTGCTGCGACACAATGTTGTTTTCCGAGTTCCACGCGGACGGAGTCGCGGGCACAGCTAGTACTTCCATATAAAATTACAACTTTCACAAAATTCTGCTGCGATTTACGCGTTAGATTGGTTCTTAGCGTTATCTATAGGGGAAAAAAATTGTTTGAGAAGGTACTTTGGATAGGTAGATTGCGTACTTTGGATAAAGAAGCACCTTTTACTACAAATTTATTTTACGGTGTTGGTACACTACCTACTATCAATAAGCGAGTAGGTACGACGAGTACTCGTAAATGTTAATCTCTGGTCTAAACGCAAATAAAATTGCTCCTATTTTTAAGTCCTGTTCTGGTTAACTATAACGTCTATTTATCTCGTTTGATAAAAAGTCTGTCGAAGTACGCAAATCATTTACTTACCTCCGGAAGATTCTTGTGACGATGATGATGATGATGACGATGAGGATGATGATGATGACGACGATGATGATGATTCACCAGAGTCGCTTGATTCTGACGAGGATCCTTCTTCTGAACTACTTTCTTCACTTGATTCGGATGATGACGATGAGGATGATGATGACGATGAGGATGATGATGACGATGAGGACGATGACGATGATGATGATGACGATGAGGATGATGACGATGAGGATGATGACGATGAGGATGATGACGATGATGATGATGATTCACTAGATTCGCTTGATTCTGACGACGATCCTTCTTCTGAACTACTTTCTTCACTTGATTCGGATGATGACGATGAGGATGATGATGACGATGAGGATGATGACGATGAGGATGATGATGATGATGACGAGGATGATGACGACGATGAGGATGATGACGATGACGATGATGACGACGATGATGATGATTCACTAGATTCGCTTGATGACGACGATCCTTCTTCTGAACTACTTTCTTCACTTGATTCGGATGAAGACGATGAGGATGATGATGACGATGAGGATGATGATGACGATGAGGATGATGATGACGATGAGGATGATGACGATGACGATGATGATGATGATCCTTCTTCTGAACTACTTTCTTCACTTGATTCGGATGAAGACGATGAGGATGATGAAGACGATGAGGATGATGATGACGAGGATGACGATGAGGATGATGATGACGATGAGGATGATGACGATGATGATGATGACGATGACGATGATCCTTCTTCTGAACTACTTTCTTCACTTGATTCGGATGATGACGATGAGGATGAGGATGATGATGACGAGGATGATGACGACGATGAGGATGATGACGATGACGATGATGACGACGATGATGATGATTCACTAGATTCGCTTGATTCTGACGACGATCCTTCTTCTGAACTACTTTCTTCACTTGATTCGGATGAAGACGATGAGGATGATGATGACGATGAGGATGATGATGACGATGAGGATGATGACGATGACGATGATGATGATGACGATGATCCTTCTTCTGAACTACTTTCTTCACTTGATTCGGATGATGACGATGAGGATGAGGATGATGATGACGAGGATGATGACGACGATGAGGATGATGACGATGATGACGACGATGATGATGATTCACTAGATTCGCTTGATGACGACGATCCTTCTTCTGAACTACTTTCTTCACTTGATTCGGATGAAGACGATGAGGATGATGAAGACGATGAGGATGATGATGACGAGGATGACGACGAGGATGATGATGACGATGAGGATGATGACGATGATGATGATGACGATGACGATGATCCTTCTTCTGAACTACTTTCTTCACTTGATTCGGATGATGACGATGAGGATGAGGATGATGATGACGAGGATGATGACGACGATGAGGATGATGATGATGACGATGATGACGACGATGATGATGATTCACTAGATTCGCTTGATGACGACGATCCTTCTTCTGAACTACTTTCTTCACTTGATTCGGATGAAGACGATGAGGATGATGATGACGATGAGGATGATGACGATGACGATGATGATGATGACGATGATCCTTCTTCTGAACTACTTTCTTCACTTGATTCGGATGATGACGATGAGGATGAGGATGATGATGACGAGGATGATGACGACGATGAGGATGATGACGATGACGATGATGACGACGATGATGATGATTCACTAGATTCGCTTGATGACGACGATCCTTCTTCTGAACTACTTTCTTCACTTGATTCGGATGAAGACGATGAGGATGATGATGACGATGAGGATGATGATGACGATGAGGATGATGACGATGAGGATGAGGATGATGATGACGAGGATGATGACGACGATGAGGATGATGATGATGACGATGATGACGACGATGATGATGATTCACTAGATTCGCTTGATGACGACGATCCTTCTTCTGAACTACTTTCTTCACTTGATTCGGATGAAGACGATGAGGATGATGATGACGATGAGGATGATGATGACGATGAGGATGATGACGATGATCCTTCTTCTGAACTACTTTCTTCACTTGATTCGGATGATGACGATGAGGATGATGATGACGATGAGGATGATGATGACGATGAGGATGATGACGATGACGATGATGATGATGACGATGATCCTTCTTCTGAACTACTTTCTTCACTTGATTCGGATGATGACGATGAGGATGAGGATGATGATGACGAGGATGATGACGACGATGAGGATGATGACGATGACGATGATGACGACGATGATGATGATTCACTAGATTCGCTTGATGACGACGATCCTTCTTCTGAACTACTTTCTTCACTTGATTCGGATGAAGACGATGAGGATGATGATGACGATGAGGATGATGATGATGATGACGAGGATGATGACGACGATGAGGATGACGACGATGATGATGATTCACTAGATTCGCTTGATGACGACGATCCTTCTTCTGAACTACTTTCTTCACTTGATTCGGATGAAGACGATGAGGATGATGATGACGATGAGGATGATGATGACGATGAGGATGATGATGACGATGAGGATGATGACGATGACGATGATGACGATGATCCTTCTTCTGAACTACTTTCTTCACTTGATTCGGATGAAGACGATGAGGATGATGAAGACGATGAGGATGATGATGACGAGGATGACGATGAGGATGATGATGACGATGAGGACGATGACGATGATGATGATGACGATGACGATGATCCTTCTTCTGAACTACTTTCTTCACTTGATTCGGATGATGACGATGAGGATGAGGATGATGATGACGAGGATGATGACGACGATGAGGATGATGACGATGACGATGATGACGACGATGATGATGATTCACTAGATTCGCTTGATTCTGACGACGATCCTTCTTCTGAACTACTTTCTTCACTTGATTCGGATGATGACGATGAGGATGAGGATGATGATGACGACGATGAGGATGATGACGATGACGATGATGACGACGATGATGATGATTCACTAGATTCGCTTGATGACGACGATCCTTCTTCTGAACTACTTTCTTCACTTGATTCGGATGAAGACGATGAGGATGATGAAGACGATGAGGATGATGATGACGAGGATGATGACGAGGATGATGATGACGATGAGGATGATGACGATGATGATGATGATGATGACGATGATCCTTCTTCTGAACTACTTTCTTCACTTGATTCGGATGATGACGATGAGGATGAGGAGGATGATGACGAGGATGATGACGACGATGAGGATGATGACGATGATGATGATGACGATGACGACGATCCTTCTTCTGAACTACTTTCTTCACTTGATTCGGATGATGACGATGAGGATGAGGATGATGATGACGAGGATGATGACGACGATGAGGATGATGACGATGACGATGATGACGACGATGATGATGATTCACTAGATTCGCTTGATGACGACGATCCTTCTTCTGAACTACTTTCTTCACTTGATTCGGATGAAGACGATGAGGATGATGAAGACGATGAGGATGATGATGACGAGGATGACGACGAGGATGATGATGACGATGAGGATGATGACGATGATGATGATGATCCTTCTTCTGAACTACTTTCTTCACTTGATTCGGATGATGACGATGAGGATGAGGATGATGATGACGAGGATGATGACGACGATGAGGATGATGATGATGACGATGATGACGACGATGATGATGATTCACTAGATTCGCTTGATGACGACGATCCTTCTTCTGAACTACTTTCTTCACTTGATTCGGATGATGACGATGAGGATGAGGATGATGATGACGAGGATGATGACGACGATGAGGATGATGATGATGACGATGATGACGACGATGATGATGATTCACTAGATTCGCTTGATGACGACGATCCTTCTTCTGAACTACTTTCTTCACTTGATTCGGATGAAGACGATGAGGATGATGATGACGATGAGGATGATGATGACGATGAGGATGATGACGATGATCCTTCTTCTGAACTACTTTCTTCACTTGATTCGGATGATGACGATGAGGATGATGATGACGATGAGGATGATGATGACGATGAGGATGATGACGATGACGATGATGACGACGATGATGATGATTCACTAGATTCGCTTGATGACGACGATCCTTCTTCTGAACTACTTTCTTCACTTGATTCGGATGAAGACGATGAGGATGATGATGACGATGAGGATGATGATGACGATGAGGATGATGATGACGATGAGGATGATGACGATGACGATGATGATGATGACGATGATCCCTCTTCTGAACTACTTTCTTCACTTGATTCGGATGATGACGATGAGGATGAGGATGATGATGACGAGGATGATGACGACGATGAGGATGATGATGATGACGATGATGACGACGATGATGATGATTCACTAGATTCGCTTGATGACGACGATCCTTCTTCTGAACTACTTTCTTCACTTGATTCGGATGAAGACGATGAGGATGATGATGACGATGAGGATGATGATGACGATGAGGATGATGACGATGATCCTTCTTCTGAACTACTTTCTTCACTTGATTCGGATGATGACGATGAGGATGATGATGACGATGAGGATGATGATGACGATGAGGATGATGATGACGATGAGGATGATGACGATGACGATGATGACGACGATGATGATGATTCACTAGATTCGCTTGATGACGACGATCCTTCTTCTGAACTACTTTCTTCACTTGATTCGGATGAAGACGATGAGGATGATGATGACGATGAGGATGATGATGACGATGAGGATGATGATGACGATGAGGATGATGACGATGACGATGATGATGATGACGATGATCCCTCTTCTGAACTACTTTCTTCACTTGATTCGGATGAAGACGATGAGGATGATGAAGACGATGAGGATGATGATGACGATGAGGATGATGACGATGATGATGATGACGATGACGATGATCCTTCTTCTGAACTACTTTCTTCACTTGATTCGGATGATGACGATGAGGATGAGGATGATGATGACGAGGATGATGACGACGATGAGGATGATGACGATGACGATGATGACGACGATGATGATGATTCACTAGATTCGCTTGATGACGACGATCCTTCTTCTGAACTACTTTCTTCACTTGATTCGGATGAAGACGATGAGGATGATGATGACGATGAGGATGATGATGACGATGAGGATGATGATGATGATGACGAGGATGATGACGACGATGAGGATGATGACGATGACGATGATGACGACGATGATGATTCACTAGATTCGCTTGATGACGACGATCCTTCTTCTGAACTACTTTCTTCACTTGATTCGGATGAAGACGATGAGGATGATGATGACGATGAGGATGATGATGACGATGAGGATGATGATGACGATGAGGATGATGACGATGACGATGATGATGATGACGATGATCCTTCTTCTGAACTACTTTCTTCACTTGATTCGGATGAAGACGATGAGGATGATGAAGACGATGAGGATGATGATGACGAGGATGACGATGAGGATGATGATGACGATGAGGACGATGATCCTTCTTCTGAACTACTTTCTTCACTTGATTCGGATGATGACGATGAGGATGAGGATGATGATGACGAGGATGATGATGACGAGGATGATGACGACGATGAGGATGATGACGATGACGATGATGACGACGATGATGATGATTCACTAGATTCGCTTGATTCTGACGACGATCCTTCTTCTGAACTACTTTCTTCACTTGATTCGGATGATGACGATGAGGATGAGGATGATGATGACGACGATGAGGATGATGACGATGACGATGATGACGACGATGATGATGATTCACTAGATTCGCTTGATGACGACGATCCTGCTTCTGAACTACTTTCTTCACTTGATTCGGATGAAGACGATGAGGATGATGAAGACGATGAGGATGATGATGACGAGGATGATGACGAGGATGATGATGACGATGAGGATGATGACGATGATGATGATGACGATGACGATGATCCTTCTTCTGAACTACTTTCTTCACTTGATTCGGATGATGACGATGAGGATGAGGATGATGATGACGAGGATGATGACGACGATGAGGATGATGACGATGACGATGATGACGACGATGATGATGATTCACTAGATTCGCTTGATGACGACGATCCTTCTTCTGAACTACTTTCTTCACTTGATTCGGATGATGACGATGAGGATGAGGATGATGATGACGAGGATGAAGACGACGATGAGGATGATGACGATGACGATGATGACGACGATGATGATGATTCACTAGATTCGCTTGATGACGACGATCCTTCTTCTGAACTACTTTCTTCACTTGATTCGGATGATGACGATGAGGATGAGGATGATGGTGACGAGGATGATGATGACGATGAGGATGATGATGACGATGAGGATGATGACGATGACGATGATGACGACGATGATGATGATTCACTAGATTCGCTTGATGACGACGATCCTTCTTCTGAACTACTTTCTTCACTTGATTCGGATGAAGACGATGAGGATGATGATGACGATGAGGATGATGATGACGATGAGGATGATGACGATGATCCTTCTTCTGAACTACTTTCTTCACTTGATTCGGATGATGACGATGAGGATGATGATGACGATGAGGATGATGATGACGATGAGGATGATGACGATGACGATGATGATGATGACGATGATGATGATGACGATGATCCTTCTTCTGAACTACTTTCTTCACTTGATTCGGATGATGACGATGAGGATGAGGATGATGATGACGAGGATGATGACGACGATGAGGATGATGACGATGACGATGATGACGACGATGATGATGATTCACTAGATTCGCTTGATGACGACGATCCTTCTTCTGAACTACTTTCTTCACTCGATTCGGATGAAGACGATGAGGATGATGAAGACGATGAGGATGATGATGACGAGGATGACGACGAGGATGATGATGACGATGAGGATGATGACGATGATGATGATGACGATGACGATGATCCTTCTTCTGAACTACTTTCTTCACTTGATTCGGATGATGACGATGAGGATGAGGATGATGATGACGAGGATGATGACGACGATGAGGATGATGACGATGACGATGATGACGACGATGATGATGATTCACTAGATTCGCTTGATGACGACGATCCTTCTTCTGAACTACTTTCTTCACTTGATTCGGATGAAGACGATGAGGATGATGATGACGATGAGGATGATGATGACGATGAGGATGATGACGATGATGATGATGACGATGACGATGATCCTTCTTCTGAACTACTTTCTTCACTTGATTCGGATGATGACGATGAGGATGAGGATGATGATGACGAGGATGATGACGACGATGAGGATGATGACGATGACGATGATGATGACGATGATGATGATTCACTAGATTCGCTTGATGACGACGATCCTTCTTCTGAACTACTTTCTTCACTTGATTCGGATGAAGACGATGAGGATGATGATGACGATGAGGATGATGATGACGATGAGGATGATGATGACGATGAGGATGATGATGACGATGAGGATGATGACGATGACGATGATGATGATGACGATGATCCTTCTTCTGAACTACTTTCTTCACTTGATTCGGATGAAGACGATGAGGATGATGATGACGAGGATGACGATGAGGATGATGATGACGATGAGGATGATGACGATGATGATGATGACGATGACGATGATCCTTCTTCTGAACTACTTTCTTCACTTGATTCGGATGATGACGATGAGGATGAGGATGATGATGACGAGGATGATGATGACGAGGATGATGACGACGATGAGGATGATGACGACGATGATGATGATTCACTAGATTCGCTTGATGACGACGATCCTTCTTCTGAACTACTTTCTTCACTTGATTCGGATGAAGACGATGAGGATGATGATGACGATGAGGATGATGATGACGATGAGGATGATGACGATGACGATGATGACGACGATGATGATTCACTAGATTCGCTTGATGACGACGATCCTTCTTCTGAACTACTTTCTTCACTTGATTCGGATGAAGACGATGAGGATGATGATGACGATGAGGATGATGATGACGATGAGGATGATGATGACGATGAGGATGAGGATGATGATGACGACGATGAGGATGATGACGATGACGATGATGACGACGATGATGATGATTCACTAGATTCGCTTGATGACGACGATCCTTCTTCTGAACTACTTTCTTCACTTGATTCGGATGATGACGATGAGGATGAGGATGATGATGACGAGGATGAAGACGACGATGAGGATGATGACGATGACGATGATGACGACGATGATGATGATTCACTAGATTCGCTTGATGACGACGATCCTTCTTCTGAACTACTTTCTTCACTTGATTCGGATGATGACGATGAGGATGAGGATGATGGTGACGAGGATGATGATGACGATGAGGATGATGATGACGATGAGGATGATGACGATGACGATGATGACGACGATGATGATGATTCACTAGATTCGCTTGATGACGACGATCCTTCTTCTGAACTACTTTCTTCACTTGATTCGGATGAAGACGATGAGGATGATGATGACGATGAGGATGATGATGACGATGAGGATGATGACGATGATCCTTCTTCTGAACTACTTTCTTCACTTGATTCGGATGATGACGATGAGGATGATGATGACGATGAGGATGATGATGACGATGAGGATGATGACGATGACGATGATGATGATGACGATGATGATGATGACGATGATCCTTCTTCTGAACTACTTTCTTCACTTGATTCGGATGATGACGATGAGGATGAGGATGATGATGACGAGGATGATGACGACGATGAGGATGATGACGATGACGATGATGACGACGATGATGATGATTCACTAGATTCGCTTGATGACGACGATCCTTCTTCTGAACTACTTTCTTCACTCGATTCGGATGAAGACGATGAGGATGATGAAGACGATGAGGATGATGATGACGAGGATGACGACGAGGATGATGATGACGATGAGGATGATGACGATGATGATGATGACGATGACGATGATCCTTCTTCTGAACTACTTTCTTCACTTGATTCGGATGATGACGATGAGGATGAGGATGATGATGACGAGGATGATGACGACGATGAGGATGATGACGATGACGATGATGACGACGATGATGATGATTCACTAGATTCGCTTGATGACGACGATCCTTCTTCTGAACTACTTTCTTCACTTGATTCGGATGAAGACGATGAGGATGATGATGACGATGAGGATGATGATGACGATGAGGATGATGACGATGATGATGATGACGATGACGATGATCCTTCTTCTGAACTACTTTCTTCACTTGATTCGGATGATGACGATGAGGATGAGGATGATGATGACGAGGATGATGACGACGATGAGGATGATGACGATGACGATGATGATGACGATGATGATGATTCACTAGATTCGCTTGATGACGACGATCCTTCTTCTGAACTACTTTCTTCACTTGATTCGGATGAAGACGATGAGGATGATGATGACGATGAGGATGATGATGACGATGAGGATGATGATGACGATGAGGATGATGATGACGATGAGGATGATGACGATGACGATGATGATGATGACGATGATCCTTCTTCTGAACTACTTTCTTCACTTGATTCGGATGAAGACGATGAGGATGATGATGACGAGGATGACGATGAGGATGATGATGACGATGAGGATGATGACGATGATGATGATGACGATGACGATGATCCTTCTTCTGAACTACTTTCTTCACTTGATTCGGATGATGACGATGAGGATGAGGATGATGATGACGAGGATGATGATGACGAGGATGATGACGACGATGAGGATGATGACGACGATGATGATGATTCACTAGATTCGCTTGATGACGACGATCCTTCTTCTGAACTACTTTCTTCACTTGATTCGGATGAAGACGATGAGGATGATGATGACGATGAGGATGATGATGACGATGAGGATGATGACGATGACGATGATGACGACGATGATGATTCACTAGATTCGCTTGATGACGACGATCCTTCTTCTGAACTACTTTCTTCACTTGATTCGGATGAAGACGATGAGGATGATGATGACGATGAGGATGATGATGACGATGAGGATGATGATGACGATGAGGATGAGGATGATGATGACGACGATGAGGATGATGACGATGACGATGATGACGACGATGATGATGATTCACTAGATTCGCTTGATGACGACGATCCTTCTTCTGAACTACTTTCTTCACTTGATTCGGATGAAGACGATGAGGATGATGAAGACGATGAGGATGATGACGAGGATGATGATGACGATGAGGATGATGACGATGATGATGATGACGATGACGATGATCCTTCTTCTGAACTACTTTCTTCACTTGATTCGGATGATGACGATGAGGATGAGGATGATGATGACGAGGATGATGACGACGATGAGGATGATGATGATGACGATGATGACGACGATGATGATGATTCACTAGATTCGCTTGATGACGACGATCCTTCTTCTGAACTACTTTCTTCACTTGATTCGGATGAAGACGATGAGGATGATGATGACGATGAGGATGATGATGACGATGAGGATGATGACGATGATCCTTCTTCTGAACTACTTTCTTCACTTGATTCGGATGATGACGATGAGGATGATGATGACGATGAGGATGATGATGACGATGAGGATGATGACGATGACGATGATGATGATGACGATGATCCTTCTTCTGAACTACTTTCTTCACTTGATTCGGATGATGACGATGAGGATGAGGATGATGATGACGAGGATGATGACGACGATGAGGATGATGACGATGATGACGACGATGAGGATGATGACGATGACGATGATGACGACGATGATGATGATTCACTAGATTCGCTTGATGACGACGATCCTTCTTCTGAACTACTTTCTTCACTTGATTCGGATGAAGACGATGAGGATGATGAAGACGATGAGGATGATGACGAGGATGATGATGACGATGAGGATGATGACGATGATGATGATGACGATGACGATGATCCTTCTTCTGAACTACTTTCTTCACTTGATTCGGATGATGACGATGAGGATGAGGATGATGATGACGAGGATGATGACGACGATGAGGATGATGATGATGACGATGATGACGACGATGATGATGATTCACTAGATTCGCTTGATGACGACGATCCTTCTTCTGAACTACTTTCTTCACTTGATTCGGATGAAGACGATGAGGATGATGATGACGATGAGGATGATGATGACGATGAGGATGATGACGATGATCCTTCTTCTGAACTACTTTCTTCACTTGATTCGGATGATGACGATGAGGATGATGATGACGATGAGGATGATGATGACGATGAGGATGATGACGATGACGATGATGATGATGACGATGATCCTTCTTCTGAACTACTTTCTTCACTTGATTCGGATGATGACGATGAGGATGAGGATGATGATGACGAGGATGATGACGACGATGAGGATGATGACGATGACGATGATGACGACGATGATGATGATTCACTAGATTCGCTTGATGACGACGATCCTTCTTCTGAACTACTTTCTTCACTTGATTCGGATGAAGACGATGAGGATGATGAAGACGATGAGGATGACGATGACGAGGATGACGACGAGGATGATGACGACGATGAGGATGATGACGATGATGATGATGACGATGACGATGATCCTTCTTCTGAACTACTTTCTTCACTTGATTCGGATGATGACGATGAGGATGAGGATGATGATGACGAGGATGATGACGACGATGAGGATGATGATGATGACGATGATGACGACGATGATGATGATTCACTAGATTCGCTTGATGACGACGATCCTTCTTCTGAACTACTTTCTTCACTTGATTCGGATGAAGACGATGAGGATGATGATGACGATGAGGATGATGATGACGATGAGGATGATGATGACGATGAGGATGATGACGATGATCCTTCTTCTGAACTACTTTCTTCACTTGATTCGGATGATGACGATGAGGATGATGATGACGATGAGGATGATGATGACGATGAGGATGATGACGATGACGATGATGATGATGACGATGATCCTTCTTCTGAACTACTTTCTTCACTTGATTCGGATGATGACGATGAGGATGAGGATGATGATGACGAGGATGATGACGACGATGAGGATGATGACGATGACGATGATGACGACGATGATGATGATTCACTAGATTCGCTTGATGACGACGATCCTTCTTCTGAACTACTTTCTTCACTTGATTCGGATGAAGACGATGAGGATGATGAAGACGATGAGGATGATGATGACGAGGATGACGACGAGGATGATGATGACGATGAGGATGATGACGATGATGATGATGACGATGACGATGATCCTTCTTCTGAACTACTTTCTTCACTTGATTCGGATGATGACGATGAGGATGAGGATGATGATGACGAGGATGATGACGACGATGAGGATGATGACGACGATGATGATGATGATGATGATGATTCACTAGATTCGCTTGATTCTGACGACGATTCTTCTTCTGAACTACTTTCTTCACTTGATTCGGATGATGACGATGAGGATGAGGATGATGATGACGAGGATGATGACGACGATGAGGATGATGACGATGACGATGATGACGACGATGATGATGATGATGATGATGATTCACTAGATTCGCTTGATTCTGACGACGATCCTTCTTCTGAACTACTTTCTTCACTTGATTCGGATGATGACGATGAGGATGACGATGAGGATGATGATGACGATGAGGATGATGATGATGACGACGATGATGATGATTCACTAGATTCGCTTGATTCTGACGACGATCCTTCTTCTGAACTACTTTCTTCACTTGATTCGGATGAAGACGATGACGATGATGATGACGATGAGGATGATGATGAAGACGATGAGGATGATGATGACGATGAGGATGATGACGATGATGATGATGACGATGATCCTTCTTCTGAACTACTTTCTTCACTTGATTCGGATGATGACGATGAGGATGAGGATGATGATGACGAGGATGATGACGACGATGAGGATGATGACGATGACGATGATGATGATGATTCACTAGATTCGCTTGATTCTGACGACGATCCTTCTTCTGAACTACTTTCTTCACTTGATTCGGATGAAGACGATGACGATGATGATGACGATGAGGATGATGATGAAGACGATGAGGATGATGATGACGATGATGATGATGACGATGATCCTTCTTCTGAACTACTTTCTTCACTTGATTCGGATGATGACGATGAGGATGATGATGATGATGACGATGAGGATGACGATGACGATGAGGATGATGACGATGACGATGATGATGATGACGATGATGATTCACTAGATTCGCTTGATTCTGACGACGATCCTTCTTCTGAACTACTTTCTTCACTTGATTCGGATGAAGACGATGAGGATGATGACGACGATGAGGATGATGACGATGATGAGGATGATGACGATGACGATGATGACGACGATGATGATTCACTAGATTCGCTTGATTCTGACGACGATCCTTCTTCTGAACTACTTTCTTCACTTGATTCGGATGATGACGATGAGGATGAGGATGATGATGACGAGGATGATGACGACGATGAGGATGATGACGATGACGATGATGATGATGATGACGACGATGATGATTCACTAGATTCGCTTGATTCTGACGACGATCCTTCTTCTGAACTACTTTCTTCACTTGATTCGGATGAAGACGATGACGATGATGATGACGATGACGATGATGATGAAGACGATGAGGATGATGATGACGATGAGGATGATGACGATGATGATGATGATTCACTAGATTCGCTTGATTCTGACGACGATCCTTCTTCTGAACTACTTTCTTCACTTGATTCGGATGATGAGGATGAGGATGACGATGAGGATGATGATGACGATGAGGATGATGACGATGACGATGATGATGATGATGACGACGATGATGATTCACTAGATTCGCTTGATTCTGACGACGATCCTTCTTCTGAACTACTTTCTTCACTTGATTCGGATGAAGACGATGAGGATGATGATGACGATGAGGATGATGATGACGATGAGGATGATGACGATGACGATGATGATGATGATGACGACGATGATGATTCACTAGATTCGCTTGATTCTGACGACGATCCTTCTTCTGAACTACTTTCTTCACTTGATTCGGATGAAGACGATGACGATGATGATGACGATGAGGATGATGATGAAGACGATGAGGATGATGATGACGATGAGGATGATGACGATGATGATGATGATTCACTAGATTCGCTTGATTCTGACGACGATCCTTCTTCTGAACTACTTTCTTCACTTGATTCGGATGATGACGATGAGGATGAGGATGATGATGACGAGGATGATGACGACGATGAGGATGATGACGATGACGATGATGACGACGATGATGATGATGATGATGATTCACTAGATTCGCTTGATTCTGACGACGATCCTTCTTCTGAACTACTTTCTTCACTTGATTCGGATGAAGACGATGAGGATGATGATGACGATGAGGATGATGATGACGATGAGGATGATGATGACGATGAGGATGATGACGATGACGATGATGATGATGATGACGATGATCCTTCTTCTGAACTACTTTCTTCACTTGATTCGGATGATGACGATGAGGATGATGATGAAGATGAGGATGATGACGATGAGGATGATGATGATGACGACGATGATGATGATTCACTAGATTCGCTTGATTCTGACGACGATCCTTCTTCTGAACTACTTTCTTCACTTGATTCGGATGAAGACGATGAGGATGATGATGACGATGAGGATGATGATGACGATGAGGATGATGACGATGATGATGATGACGATGATCCTTCTTCTGAACTACTTTCTTCACTTGATTCGGATGAAGACGATGAGGATGATGAAGACGATGAGGATGATGACGATGACGATGATGATGATGACGACGATGATGATGATTCACTAGATTCGCTTGATTCTGACGACGATCCTTCTTTGGTCGATTGGTCGGTTACTATAAAAGACGAAATATATTAAATGGAGAGAATAACCGTGGGTTATAATTTTTGGCTGGGTGTAACAGGCCGTCATGACAGTCATCATTATACCATGGTTTTGAACTGAAAGTCCACGAATTTCGAGATATTGCAATTTTTGAATTATTGTGAATAACACCCAGAATTCCTTCTTAAACACTACCTATTTATCTCTAAAATATCAAATTGATCGGCTTTAATTATGATATTAGCTTGTAGCTGATACATTTACAAAGTCTTCTGCGTATTTAACTGTTCTTAATGACCATCCAATTGAAAGTAATTATTAAAAGTTAAATACATTGTATTAGAAAATCGTCAAGGTACACGTTAAAGAATGATGTTTATCTCAAAATGTACAAAATAGAAGACAACAACGAGGTATAGACGTACAAAAAATATTTAGAAATTAATGTAAAAAAAATGTCTTATAATATTGACAAAGGCAATTTCTGAAAAATCTCTACAAGTACTCAAGCGGCCCATAAAGTGCAATTGATGGCATAATCCTCGTGTAGAGATTGAACAGCAGTCTGTCAGGCACCAACTGTCCTATAAATCTGGGTAACCAAGCGACCAAAATGCTTTTTGAAGCTTCAACGACAGTCTGATGATGTCTTTCACACTCCGGTCTTGCACATGACAATCGCGAACCGACAATGTCGTCCGCATAGTAGACGACATTAAACGCCTGATATAAAACTTTTTTTCTGCGCTGCGATGCAGTGACTGTAGCTTGACCCTACTCCCAAACGATTTATTTTATGATGGTATTTGTGTATTACTACTGCACTGGGCATAGGGCTCTCTCAAGTTGCTGTCTCCTTTCACTCATCCGGCAATAGAGCGCAACACGCTGCGTTGATTAACAGTCTCCATTTAAGGACTCGTCAGACTCTAACGGCCATTATCGATTCTCTAGCAGACATGTCCAGCCCCCTGGTTCTTAAGTTCTTATCCGGATAATCTAGTTCCTTCAGAGAAACTCTGAGCATGACTCTTTAACTCAGTGGCGTGCCTTCCATACAAGCCGAAAAGCCCGGCTTTATATCAGGAATGCGAGATTAATAAAAAAAAAAAACAAAAAAAACTCATCTAAAGTAGTATTGAATTAATTGAATCATCATGTCTTATAACAACTAATACCTACTGTAATATGTATTATATAAAATATACTACTTATAATATAAAATGTTTAAACTCCGCGCGTAATAAAGCGAGCCTCCGTGTGGAGCTACGTTGCCAGGTTTACATAAACAATATTTTTCGCGTCGCGCCTCGGCCGGCCTCCGTAACGTAACGCTGCCAAACCGCCTGCAAGATCTTGCATTACGGTCGCACGCGCTGGCTTCTTACGCGGCTTAAGACGTCTGTCTCTTTTCCTTCAATTTCATTGATAAATCGGGCGTAGAAGCGTAGATATTCACATACATATAGCTACATATACCTAGCTAATTTCTATGAAGAGAAAAGCCGGGCTTTTGACTCTGTTAGTTTGACGAAATTGAACATTACGTAAGTGTGTTTACGAGTACAATTTGTGTGGCATGCGTGTTTAGGCAAATAGATGCCGCGATGTTTGTATTTCGACGGAAATGATACAATTTCAAAATAGTTCACTTATTGTTTTGAGCGATACTGGAGCATTTTTTTGACGCGATATAATTATATTTTTTCAGTTTCTGTGATTTAAAGTATTGTGTAACTTTTATTCGTTTGTTTTAACGTTTGTGATTAAGTTTCTTTGTGATTTGCCTTTCTTATAAGATGAATTCGGAAATAATTGTTCCTTGTGTGTGATGGATTAAAGTGTGCAATCGTTACTCGGGAAGGTAAATACTTTGAATTTTGCAGACAAATGCCGTTTTATTACTTCACCTGAACCTACTCCTGATTTGAGTATTTCTAGTAAATCAAAGTCACAATAGGCATTTTCATAGATCGGCTTATAAAACTCTTTGGATTGTAGGTTGCTCTCATTTAAAGAAATTATTCTGCAACACCAGTTGCATATTTTTCTCTAATGATACGAACGCCTGGAATACATTCAGGTCACGATGATTTGAATAACTTATCTGGTGCCAGGATTAATTGCTCTAAACAAATAGAACGAAACAACAAACAGCTTTTATCAAAGCTACCGAAGGTATGTAATTGCTGATAGATATGTCTGTAAATCTATCTAGTGATACCATGCCTTCAGTGTGCTTTGTTGTTTGTCATCAGCAGTAGTAAAGAAGCGAAGAATGAAGAGTTAACACGGCTGTTTACATCGAAAGTAATTATAAATTGTTTTTAAACTCATGCGTTTTGTACACATCATAAAAATATAGATCGGGTCTATTATAAATTAACAATATTTTTTTCAACATAAACATTGCGTAATTTATACTCATCAATTATTTCTGAGCCATCTATTGGCGGCGACGGGCGATTGTGTAATTTTCCCGTCGAACTCGAAGAGCGCAAAAAAGCACCTGTAATGCTCATAGATGGCTCTTAAACCAAATTGTATGTGATTTTGCAAAATCTCAGAATTGTTTTATTTGCACTCTATTTATAATTAGGGTGAAAATAATAGTTGTGTGATTTCGCAAAATAACGAATTTTGACAAATTTTACAGCTTTTTTTTTCTAAAAATCTATCGGGCTTGCCCTAACTTTGAACCCTAGGCACGCCACTGCTTTAACTCGGGTTTTCGCAATACTTATAGTTTGGGAGTAGGGTCAAGCTGCGGTCACTGCAGTGCAGCGCACGAAATAGTAGATTGTATCTTAAGGGAGCAAAATAATATTTTTACGGCGAGGGCGCTTTTTTGAATCCAGACCGAAGTGCGGGATTCTTTAGTAGAATCCTGAACGTGGCGAGGGATTCAAAGTACGACGCCCGAGCCAAAAATTATGCACCCGAGTGATACACTCTACTTTTCATCACCCACTATGAGAAAATAAAAGACGCCTCATATTTTAATCCATCACATTTCTTGCGTCACTACTAATACTTTCAGGATTTAATTCTATATTTTCACTGTCACTTGAAAAACTCATTTTTCAAAACAAAACCATGAATTTCTGACAATCTTAATTTTTTATTCAACCGGCGGCGCGACAATATTTGTGTTCGATTTCTTTGGCGCTGAACACTAAGATGTTCCAAATTCAAAAAGTGCGCGGCAAAGATAATTGCGGCGCACTTATAAAGAGTGTGCGGTCTACAAACCACAGACAGTTGTATGCCTTACTTTAAATCATTAAAACTGTTAACATTTCCAGCATTACACATATTAGAAACTGCACTTTTTGTAAGAAAAAACCCGCGTTTATTTATTAAACTATCAGCAGTCAAGAAAACTCAATTGCGTGCGCAGTACAAAAATCAATTATGTAACATAAAATGTAAGACTGCCTTGATGTACAAAAGCTTTTTTGGAATTGCTCCTAGAATATATAACCCACCAAAAACATTAAATGTAAAAAATGCCAAGTCTCTATATGCAATCTTTCCACCGTAAAAAGTTTTAAGATCTCATAGAAGCCAAGTCCTATTCAATTTATTTTGTAGTTAGTTATCTATCTAGTGACTGTAGTAATAGTTTTATTTCTATTATAATTATAGTGACTTGGCAATGAGCACAAGAAGAAACAAATATATTTGGAGGAAGTGAAAGTAACGCATAACGCACGCGTAATGTTTAGTATCATAGGATTAGTTAAGTTCTTTTGATTTGACCATTGAACATAGGTACCTATAGATAATAATTGTGATGTTCTTATCAAATAAACTTAGGTTTTCTTAAATATGTATTGACGCACGTAGTCGATGGTGACCATAACTACTCATTGGCCGTAAAATCACGTCTGCATATCATAAATTATACATCAGCATAACAACTAATGTAATCATAGTACTCATAGATATCAATTCGTCAATAATAGTCGCACATAATTCCACACAGCAAGCAGCTTTTAATTTGTGCTCATTGCCAAGTCACTATAATTATAATAGAAATACAACTATTAATACAGTCACTAGATAGATAACTAACTACAATAATATAATATAATATAGAGACTTGGCATTTTTTACATTTAATGTTTTTGGTGGGATCTCATTTATTTTTTGTAGGTGGGTCTCTTACTTTTCTTTTTGGGTGACATAATAATGTCTTGTTCACTGCTGCTTTGCTTGGAGCCCATTCTCTGTCTCTATCTCTTTTGTTTTTATAACTAACTAACAAACTAAATATATAACAAACTATTTAAGTATTAAATTAGTATTTTTTATAACTAACTATTTAAGTAACTAATAACTAGCTGATCCGGATATCCACAAACTTCGTTTCACCGAATATAAATTTACGTTATTATATTTTTTTAGTTTTTAAGTGGTTTTTTTCATAGATAGATGGCGCTATCATACGAATTTCGCATGTGGACACGACACCCATGACGCGTATTTTGTAAAGTATCACAGCCGCCATCTTGGATTTCGACGTTGACCTCATTTTCGTCATCAGCGTCCCCGAAAACCATGGACACGACACCCATGACGCATATCTTGTAAAATTTCACAGCTGCCATCTTGGATTTTGACGTTGACCTCATTTTCGTCATCAGCTCCCCCGAAAACTATGGACACGACACCCATGACGCAAATTTTGTAAAATATCACAGCGCCATCTTGGATTTTGACTTCGACCTCTTTTTCGTCATCAGCACCCCCGAAAACCATGGACACCACCCATGACGCATAATTATTTTGTAAAATTTCACAGTCGCCATCTTGGATTTTGACTTTGACCTCATTTTTGGCATCAGCACCCCGGAAAACCATGGGAACGTCACCCGTGACGCATATTTTGTAAAATTTCACAGCCGCCATCTTGGATTTTGATTTTGACCGCCCCCGCCCTCTGGAGGGAAAACTTGTGAGATATTAAAAGGCCAATGCAAACTATCGGCATGATTTACTTTTTTCCTTTCGCCAGAAATGAAACCTAGGTTATATGTTAGAGGACAATACGAGAAATCAATAGCAAAAAGAACCAGGTCTATCAACCGTAACCGAACGAAGATAACCAGAGAAGTATTGCTAGTATCTTTTTGTCAGGCGTTACCCGCGTTACCTATTTTTCTTATATTATAATTAAATGAAAATACAATCATACGTGATATTTTGAGGTTTCCTCTGATAAAATACACTCACCGGCATAATTAGCGGAACAAAACAAAAAACCGTGTTTTTTCCATAACTTTGTATTGTACACTAATGTTTTTGTTTAAATATTTTATAATTAGGGTTAAACGCATTAAAAGGACAAATAATCATTTATTTGAATTTGGCAATTTAAATCTTTAATTTGCTAAAATATCTATTTTGTAACTTTCGGCGCATATTTTTTGGAATAATTAATTTGCTATTTATTTTATTTTTTTGTTTGTTTTATCACCGTTTCTATACTGTTAGGGTCCTTATCAGTATTATGACATGTTATTCCATCCAATTTTTTAATCCATTGTCTTTTCTTAAGGCAAATTGTCCCCATACTCCCATGAAACACTTTTTAATCCTCTAATGTTTCTGGGTGGCTGGATTTTTTTCTCTAACCCTATTTCCCGCCAAGGCCAAGTCATATTCTATTGGACTCATGTCCGGGGTCCACGTTGACCCACCCTGGTGGGTTATTACAACATCTTATATGAAATTGCGGACCACGAATACACATTCCGGCCACACATAATCGTGCATATTTTGTTTTTCTTGACTGACAATTCGTCAAGTGGCATCGCATGAGGTTCTGGGATGTCTATCCTGCAAAAATAAGCAGCCAGTAACCCTCCTTCAATAATGCCTAACTCCGTGTGTGATTCAAAACAAATGACACCCCAAACTGGAGCCTCCAGTATTAGGGACATTCCTGTAAAATTTGACTGTTCAAAGCGATTCCCTTGACGTATCCATATTCTATACCTCCCATCCAAAAAATGTATATCACAAAACAGCTTGCCCCTGAGAAAAATCTCTTTCTAACTCCTTAGTCCGATTTTGGTGTTATTGAGCAAAACTTAATTTCACTTTGCGATGACCTACAGCACGTTTTGAACATTCAGCAGTCGCGTTAGACATTAGATTACTTTCAATGAGACGTCGTCTTTCTTTCCGCATACTCACAAGCAAAATACGGAACACCTTCAGGATGCTACAGGTCCGAATAGCAGCATTGCGCCATTTTTTCAGAGCCTTTACCGGTTTGAACTGTCATAAACCAATCATCAGCAGCGCTTTTTCCTTGATTTCTGCATTATTTATTTATTTATTTAAACTTCATGTACATTGGTGGTACACAAGGCGGACTTAATGCCATAGGCATTCTCTACCAGTCAACCTTTGGGTCAAAAATATACACTTCGAAACTGGTACAAAAAAGAATTTAAAACAATCAAAAAGTTCAATTAAAAAACAAAAAAATTATACAGAATACTATATAGGTACTAACAAAATACAATATGCTTTACATATATAATATTTATTATAATAAAAATACATATTATACCAATATACCTACTTACACATACATACATACATACAATAACTATGATGGATAGGCACTTCAGACTAGGATTGCAGCGACCTCAAGTAATGTTCTCGAACTTTACGTTTGAAAATGAATTTACTCGGAGCTTTTTTCATATCAAGGGGAAGCGCGTTCCAGAGTTTGATTGCTGAGACAGCGAAAGAATTGGACATGAAACCTGTGCGGTGAGAAGGAATGAGAAAAATTAGATTTTCAGAGGCCCGAAGGCTACGACTGTGAGAGCCACCCAAAAGTTGAAAATAAAGAGTGAACAGAGAGACCTGAGGGATCGTCTCTGACGGATAGGAAGCCATTTCAGCTTAGAACGGTAAATAGAAATATGGTCGTATTTTCGCAGCCCGAAAATGAAACGAATGCAGTTATTGAGAAGCCGCATTATCCTCATCTTCTAACAAAACATCCTGTCTGCTGGTACCGATGGACATTGCGAGGAATGACTAATATCGATACACCCAGTGCTTAACTTACTGCACGATAGGTTTGACTTTCATCGATCACTGTAACATCCCTTGTAGCTTTTGTCGAAGGTAAATTACTTCTTTCAGCCTCTACGCAATGTTTATTCTCCTAATGCAATGAAAACACTAAGGCCAAACCACCAGTATTTAAATAAAACAAAGTTCCGATCAAAAACACAAAAGGGCAAAATCTTTGTAAAATCAAAACTGGGCCTAATTTACCTCTAATCGCTTAGGAAAACCAAATTTTTCTTCAACATGCAAGTCCTAATTGAAGGTTCTTTTGAAAAAAAAAATCGTTATAGCAATAGCAGTACCAAATAAAAAAAAATTTAAAAAATAAAAACGTTCCGCTAATTATGCCGGTGAGTGTAGATTAAGTTGATTGTTGCTGTTACATTTTTTTCGCACTGGCAGTTTTTTTATCACTAAAACTAGTAAAAAAACTGATAAACGTATCGAATCGATACGCGTTAGTGGGTATACGTACCAGTGAAGCCACACTGCTCCGTTGCGTTGCGTTGCGTTGCGACGTCGCAGCGCTAGATTTGGACCAATGAGACGTCGCAGGGCAACATTTGGAATCTCTAGGTTGGTCCAAATCTAGTGCTGCGACGTCGTAACGCAACGCAACGGAGCAGTGTGGCTTCACGGTTAGGGCGAGGCCCCACTAGCGCGTTGCGCTGCGTTGCGACGTCGCAGCGCTAGATTTGGACCAATCTATAGATTCCAAATGTAGCGCTGCGACGTCTCATTAGTCCAAATCTAGCGCTGCGACGTCGCAACGCAACGCAACGCACTAGTGGGGCCTCGCCCTTAGTGTTACGATAGCAATTTTTAACGTTGCACGCAATAAGTAAGTATCGCTAACCCAATCACGGGCGTACAGTGGTTGACAGGAGTCGATGATCGCTATTGCAACACTATTTAACGCGTATCCACTATAGGATAGGTCTTCTGGGTTACTTTTCTAAATTGTACTATGGAATATTCTTACAAAAAAGAAATTCTACAACCATAAAAACCAAAGAGAATAAAAAAAAACCGAAACCAAAACTATTTATTAAATAATTAGTAGGTACTTCTGGTTTTTTTATAGTCTTTGATAAAAACCGAAACCAAAACTATTTATTAAATAATTAGTAGGTACTTCTGGTTTTACAAAAATCTTTGCCTTACCTTATCGTAGAACAATTACATGCTACTAAATTCTTACAGATAAAGTTAATTAATCGTAATCAGTACTCGTCTCTCTTTCCACATCATGTCTTATTATGAAATCCAGAAATTGAGCTGGAGGACCTAAGTTTTGTTGATGTCTGTCTACCCCACGCCATATACCACAATACAGACATGACGTGGCTACAACAACCATGTGTTCTCTTCCCAGAAATACAGGAACAGTAATGTCCTTTTATTGCTGCTACGCCATCATTAAGCCCTTCTATCAAGAAGATCTAGAAAGAATATTTAAGATAATAATGTGGAAGCGGGGGACGCGGAATGACTCATTAGAGTTGCCGAGTAGGTAGTATTTAACAATGGGAAACTTAAAATATCACACGGAGTATTTTTATTTAAGAAAAATAACGCCTGATAAAAACAATAGCAATCTACTAAACATTCTCTAACTTGGTTTTGTTACGGTTAGTAGACCTAGCTCTTTTTGCTATTGATTTGTCATACAGTCCTCTAACATATGGGCTAGGTTTCAATTCTGGCGAAAAGAAAAAAAAAAACATGCCAGCTATGTATGGCAAAAGTTGCATAGCCCTTTAAACAATTTAAATTAGCCTTTATGAATGTTATCTAGATACAGTATTAAATGGGTTCATATAGTTACATACTTAGTATACACCTCTGTCCTACCCTTCGGAGAATACAGGCGTGACGGTATGGAATCTCATTTCTCAGATTTTGCCCTAAATCCTTTACGAAATAAATGTCGCGCAAGTGTCCTATCGCGGAAGTGTATACGCGTAAATGTCTTTCGTTTATTCATTTAATGAATAATTAATTATTAACTCTATGTATTATTAGTAAATTTATTTTTAGCTTTAATAAATAACAATTTATAAATAATATTCACCAATTCAATATTTTTTGTATGTAATCAAAGAACAAAGTTAACAACGCAGTCGAAATTCATACACCATGTTCCTGGCAAAATGGCAAATTTTTTTTTTTTTTCTATAATTAACTATTTTTTTATGTTTTTATAATTTTTCCTTTATATGTGCCTAATAATCTATCTTGATGCCAAATTTCAAGGTTCTAGGCCTGCTAGAAGTATCTTATAATTTTGATGATCGGTCAGTCAGTGAGTCAGTGAGTGACAAAATGATGTAACTTTGATCGATGATAACTCGTAAACTATAAGTTCAAATATGATGTAATTTGGAAGTTTAGCTAGTTATAATGATTACTCTTGGTTACCGAAAGTTCAAACTGCTAGCTTTGTCCACAGCGAAGATATAGGGGGGGTGAAAGGGCCGCGAATGGCTTCGAGAAAAGATGGTACGGCCGTGCCCGCTTTGCTCGAGACTTGGCGGGGCACTGCGGTGCCGTGTCCCCAGATAAAATTCCTAATTCCATAAAAATAATGCCACTGTCAAAATTCAAAATAGCACTGGAGTAAATTCTTCATGACAAATGCTATTACACAATAAAGGAGTTTTTAAACGATAAAGAATTATAATTATTTATGTTGCACTTAAAATTTTTGATATCTGTGATCTTTAATCATTTTTTTTTATGATCTCTATATTGTTTCCTTTTATTAATGTAATTTTTCTTTAGCATATTTATTCTGCATGTAATGATATTTGTATGTCTTAAGACAAAACATAGCGTCCTATTTTTATATGTATGACCTGTTGTATACCTATGTTTCACAAATAAACCATTTGATTTGATTTGAAAGAGGATTAAAAACTCATTACTGCCCGCTAAAAGTTTCTTATAGAAAACACCACCTTTGGGTGCACTTAATCACTTTTCGAATAGATGGGATGAAAAAAAGATTTATTTCAGGCCTTTAATGTTGTCTACTATGCGGACGACATTGTCGGTTCGTGATAGTCATGTGGAAGACCGGAGTGTGAATGATATCATGGCTTCACCTTGGTGGTTGGAGCTTCAAAAAGCATTTCGGTCGCTTGGTTACCCAGATTTAGAGGACAGTTGGTGCCTGACAGACTGCTGTTCAATCTCTACACGAGGATTATGCCATCAATCGCACTTTACGGGCCGCTTGAGTACTTGTAGAGATTTTTCAGAAATCGCCTTTGTCAGTACCTATTATAAGAATTTTTTACATTAGTTTCTTAATATTTTTTGTACGTCTGTACCTCGTTGTTGTCTTCTATTTTGTACATTTAGTGTCTTAGTAAATTTTTGAGATAAACATCATTCTTTATCGTGTACCTTGATGATTTTCTAATACACTTATTTAACTTTTAATAATTACTTTCAATTGGATGGTCATTAAGAAAAGTTAAATGCGCAGAAAACTTTGTAAAAGTATCAGCTACACGCTAATTTCATAATCAACGCCGGTCAATTTGATATTTTAGAGATAAATAGTGTTTAAGAAGGAATTCTGAGTATTATTCAAAATAATACAAAAATTGCAATATTTCGAAATCCATTGACTTTCGGTTGAACATATGTGGGGTTAAATTTGTTGCATTTTAGCCCCCCTAGAACGTAGTGCAAAGAATACGTCGAATTACCAGTAACCCTGTATATAGATGAGGATCATAGAATTATTCATCTTGTTAGGGTGGCACTTCACATGGCTATTTGTATTTGCGTATTTGGCAAACAATTACCATGTGTGGACAGCATATTTGACGAAGTATTCGCCGTATTTTGCCAAACACAACAAACACCCAATAGGGAACACAAATAGCCATGTGAAGTGCCACCATCTATATATTATATACGTCGGAGAGGTAATTATTGTCAACGAGGCGCAAGCGCTGTGACGACACGCTTCGACGGAGTCTAGACTGAAGCTCGCGCGGGCGCGGGTCAAACACAACAATGACCAATGACCGTCCGCTGCGCCGGGCCACACACTTCTCTGTTGGCGGCCGCGTGAGCAACATTAGTCTAGGAACTGTCATACGACTCGTTGTATTTAGTGTACCTTACCTATCTATTGTTGTGTTCAGTGTACTTAGCTATCTAACTTAATAAATTAGTTGTGTGTGAAGTCAAATAGTTTCTTTGCTGCTCGTACCCTACACTTCGCCCACACATTATGTTCACCGAGGAAGATTCGGACCCTGCTCGGCTTCCCGTTCCGACATTATAAAAATGAATTGCTGTTCGTTAGTCTCGCTAAAACTCGAGAACGGCTGGACCGATTTGGCTAATTTTGGTTTTGAAATATTTGTGGAAGTCCAGGGAAGGTTTAAGTGGTGATAAAGTATGGAAAAGTTGAGAGGAAAATAGTAAAAACAACAATTTTATTTTCCCATACAAACTGTTCCTATCTGTCAAACATTTGATGTTCGTCCCGTCGGTACGGTAAACTCGGGTCTCCTCAAATTAAAAAACGTATTAATTATGGGTTTCGAATCGACAACATATACCTACGTATATCCACAATATTCGGATTATCGCGTATTTAGATTTTAAAAATGCAAATTAGTGTCACCATGACAAAGAAACAACATATTTGTTGTAACAAATTTAAGTATTATGAGACTAAACTTAGAAAGAGATAATTATCATGATACTGAAATCAAATAATAGGGTTTCTGGATAGAAATAAATATACACGTGTTTGAACGTTTTTGTGAATTCAACCCCGAAAGGGTGAAATAATAATGGTTGCAAGTTTATATGTGAAATCTGGTAATTTTGAAGAAAGAAGCACGAAATTAAATATTTAGTCTTCTGGTGAGGTACTTATCGCGGTAGGTATAGGCGAGTGTCGGAGGCCTGCCTTTGTGTTCGCTGCTCACTGTAATTCAGTATTTTTAAAATTAAAGTTACCACTCTCAACTTAACACTTTTATTTCCATACAACATGTACAAACGGGTGTTGCCTATATGAATATAAAAATCCTTTACTTCAAAAATTCAGACTGTTACGCAGTACCATCCCTTTAAGGCAAAAGTGAATGACGAAGAGGCTAAAGCTACAATTATTATTCCTTGTTTTAAACGTAATTAAGTATGAAATGATACAATCCTATTTATAATGCTATACCACTGCTTGGCCACTGTTTATTTAATTTCAGGTACGAGTACTTCTGACTCAATTGGACCTCCAGACTAGTATTGGTAAGATAAGCCAAGATTAAATATTGTACTTACTGCTTTCGGACTTAGCGGTACTACTAGCTGTTGTTGTTGATGTTCTTCACTCATAAGTGAGTTTATTTGTTACGTTAACCTGCATTATTCTCATTCTATGTCGCACACTACTGTAATGGAATTGTCATGAATAGTCATGATCTACTATTTTAAAAAGAGTATTCATGGAGTTTCTTGCCGGCTCTTCTCCATAGAACCTACTTTTTGGAACCGTGCACCTAGTTTTGACGTTTTAAAAGTGCCCGTAATCTGGTCTATTTGAAATAAAAAACTTTGACTTTGACTTTGTTCCAGGTCCACTAGGTGCACCAGATCCCGCTTCTGGCTTACCAGTTTCCGCTCCAGATCCACAACTTGGATTTGAAGGCTCGGTAGATTTCGGTTGGCTGGCAGGTTGACTACTAGAAGAGGAAGTAGCAACTGAAAAAGAAAGAGATGATCAATATTTATTCAATGCGGTGTGCTATATTGTATGGCTTCGATAAGAATAAGTTAGAAGTAGCGTACATTCGCGTGAAAAAATAAGAATATACTTAACAATTATTAAAATTTAGTTATAGTGTTAATAATGATTATTTTAAAATACTTAAGTAGGGAATTCAATCCCAAGGCAATATCACAATTTTGAAATCTCGTTGGATTAGAGATTTCAATCTTGCGAGATCAGGAGAAAGAAATACAAGATCACGCATACTTGTGTTTATATTAATTCAGAAAAGTAAAAACGCAAATAAAACTATTAGGGATCGTACTAAGTGGATTTACATGGGTGGAAAAAACACAATATTGATTATGATTAAGAAAACTAACGGACACTGACTGAAACCAGGACTAGGAAATAATGAAGTACCTACCAATTTATAAATCCACTTAATAAAACTCTAACGCATTCAATGTGACTGACAGACAACGCACAGCTTAAACCGGAGGGTCTAGAAATATGAAATTTTGGCTATTACGTTTACGAAGGGGAGAACAAATTTTTTTTAAAAATGCATCTCCCTATTGGTTAAAATAGGGGAAGAAGGTTTGTCATTTTTATATTTAGGAATATGGAAATTGGTGTTTAGACTTTTGTTTATAAATAAAAGTCAGTTGTATGAACATTTTTGAAAATTCATTCCCTTAAAGGGGTTACATAAGGAACGAAAGTTTGTATGGGATGTGCGTCATTTTTGAAGTTAGAATTGTGAAAATTGGTGTTTAGGCTTTGTTTATAAATAAAAGTGAGTTGTTTATAAATAAAAGTGTTTTTGGAAATTCATTCCCTCTAAAGGGGTAATGTAAAATAAGGGATGAAAGATTGTAAGGGAAGTACATCATTCTTGAAGAAGAAGAAACATGGAATTTGGTATTCAGGGTTCTGTAGAACTTCGAAAGCAAGCACTTAATAAAACATATTTTTTGACTGAATCATACAATAGTCTGTGTAGTGCCGGACTTAAAGAATAGCACTACCCCATCTCTTCCCGTGGGTGTCGTAGAAGGCGACTAAGGGAGCGTGAGGCCTTGTGTAGACCACTAAGCACCTTTGGCCAACCGCCCGGTGGCGGGTAAACCACCAGCTAGCATTCCCAAAGAGGGTTGGTGTCAGGCAGGCGGCCGGCTATAAAACATTTGCCAAATCATTCTGCAACATGACAAGTCTAAATGGAATGCGCGATAGGGTTAGGGCGTACCCCACAGGCGACGCGCAGGGGCAGCACCCGGCTCCTGTGGGAAATGGACTAGGGTTGTTGCACCAACCCGGGCGGGGGCAACGTAAGAAGCGAGCTCGGGAAGTGAGATTGAGGTATGCAAGTTGGAATGTTGGAACGATGACTGGAAGAGCCAGAGAGTTAGCAGAGGTACTCAAAAGAAGACGAATAAATGTGGCGTGTTTGCAAGAAACAAAATGGAAGGGAACAAAAGCGAGGGAAATAGGTGAAGGATACAAGTTTTTCTACTGTGGAAGTGATGGGAAAAAAAATGGCGTGGGAATAGTGTTAGATAGTAACCTGAAAGAAAGCGTGATGGAAGTGAAAAGGAGTAATGATAGATTGATAGTTGTGAAAGTTATGTTAGAGAATGTGATGTTGAATGTAGTTAGTGTATATGCACCGCAGGTAGGATGTGATGAAAGCGTGAAAGAGAAGTTTTGGGAGGATTTTGATTCAATTCTGATGACCATCCCGGTCCAGGAGGAATTGATAGTCGGAGGCGACTTTAACGGACATGTGGGAAGAATGAAAGGGGCTTATGGAAGAGTACATGGGGGATGGGGGTTTGGAAATCCCAACAACGAGGGAAAAACGCTGTTGCAATCCGCTACTGCATTTGACCTGGCAGTAGCCAACACCTGGTTTCAGAAGAACGACAGTCATCTGATAACATATAAAAGTGGCAACCACAAAACCTCTATTTGGGTTTTGTGGTTGCCACTTTTCCCACTACTTCCTTGTCAGACGTCACAATATAAAACACGTCAGAGACTGCAAAGTAATACCAGGAGAAGATTTGGTCTCACAGCACAGACTCCTGGTATTGACGGTAGTTTTAACACTACAGTGGTCAAAAAACAAAGAGCGTCCCCCCCCTAAAATTAAATGGCATATGTTAGAGAAGACTGATTGTGCGAAGAAATTCAGAGAGCGAGTGGTAGATAAAATGATAGAGATGGGAGATATGAATGATAAGAGTGTGAATGAATGCTGGAATGAAATGGCTGGGTGTATTCGGTGTGCAGCGAAGGATATTTTGGGAGAGACGAGAGGAAGGGGCACGATAGACAGGGATACATGGTGGTGGTCGACAGAAGTACAGAATGTATTGAAGGAGAAAAAGAGAAAATTCAAGGAATGGCAGAGTGTTGAAGAAAATAGTGTTTGTTTGAAAGCCGAAAAGAAGAATGAGTATGATGCTTTAAAGAAAAAAGCCAAGAAAGCTGTGGCCAAAGCGAGAGCGAAAGCTCAGAATAAGATGTATGACGCACTAGATAGTCTACCAGGTCAAAAAGACCTGTACCGGCTGGCTAGAGCTAGAGAAAAAAAGGCGAGGGATGTTTGTCAGATTAGATGTATTAGAGATGAAGCGGGAATGGTTCTTTCAGATGATGAGAAAATTAGGAATAGGTGGAAGGGTTATTTTGAAAGACTGATGAATGAGGAGAATGACTGGAGTGGTGTGCTTGAGAATAAACCAATGAATGAGGGGTTAGTGAGAATGGTAAGTATGGATGAAGTGAGAACAGCAGTAAGTGGAATGAAGAACGGTAAGGCAATAGGTCCAGATGAAATACCAGTTGAAGTGTGGAAGGTATTACGGGTTGATGGATGGACGTGGTTAGCTTCATTCTTCAATAAGTTGTTGCTGGAAGAAGCCATACCTGATGAATGGTGCAACAGTTCGCTGGTGCCCATCTTTAAAAACAAAGGTGATGTGCTGGAGTGCAACAACTATAGAGGAATAAAGCTAATGTCACATAGTATGAAAGCTTGGGAGAAAGTTATTGAAAGGCGGCTGAGAGAAGAGAGTGAAATTTCACAAAACCAATTCGGTTTTATGCCAGGTCGGGGTACAACAGATGCCATTTTCGCTATTCGCCAGCTATGCGAAAAATACAAAAGTGCGCATAAAAACATGCACATGGTGTTTGTTGACCTCGAAAAGGCATACGACCGGGTGCCTCGTGAGGTTTTGTGGTGGGCCCTTAAGGAGAAAGGTGTGCCTGGGAAGTATGTGCAGTTGATTCGGGCAATGTACAGTCGATGCAGTACCCAAGTCCGGTCTACAGTGGGTACTACTGACAGCTTCAATGTGGCTGTCGGCTTGCACCAAGGGTCGGCACTCAGCCCTTACCTCTTCCTGGTAATAATGGACGTTTTGACATCGGACATCCAGGAAGAGGCTCCCTGGTGCATGCTGTTTGCCGATGACATTGTGCTGGTTGCCGAGAGTGGCTTAGAGGTCCAGAGCAGATTGGAGGTGTGGTGGCAAAGACTAGAGAGTGTTGGCCTGAAATTGAGCAGAACCAAAACTGAGTACTTGTTTTGCGATTTTGGCGGTCTCTCTAGTCTTGAGCCAATATCTCTCGGCGGAACGCCCATACCGATCTGCTCCGACTTTCGGTACCTCGGGTCGCTTGTCCAAGGGGACGGCGGAGTAGACCGAGACGTAACGCACCGGATCAACTCAGGATGGATGAAATGGCGACAGGTCACTGGAATTACTTGCGACCCACGGATGCCTCTCAAGTTAAAGGGGAAAATCTATAAGTCCGTGATAAGACCTGTCGTACTGTATGGATCGGAATGTTGGGCCGTGAAGAAGACGGATGAGAAAAGATTGCATGTAGCGGAGATGAGAATGTTGAGATGGATGTGTGGAGTGACCAGAATGGATAAGGTCAGGAATGAGTATATTAGAGGAAGTTTGAAAGTAGCGCCAGTGACAGAAAAGTTGAAAGGGAACCGTTTGTCTTGGTATGGACATGTGAAGAGGAGGGATGAAACGCATGTGACCAAAAGAGTTATGAATATAAATGTGGATGGATGGAGAGGAAGAGGGAGGCCAAAGAAAAGATGGATGGATTGTGTGAAGAATGATATGAAAGAGAAGGGAGTCAGTGATACCATGACGGGTGACAGGACGGAATGGAAGAAGAAAACATGTTGCGCCGACCCCAAGTAACATGGGATAAGGGCAGGAAGATGATGATTTTGACTGAATCATTAAGGGATGATTTATCAAAAGGTCGGGGTCGATCTGTAAATAAAAGTACAAAACACGCTTAGAAACTGACGGGGAAGAAAGAGATAATGTTTATGTTGAAACACGTGTAGGTATGCAATGACATTTATTGAAGTGTTAACTTTAAATAAATATTCTTATTCCAAAAACACGTGTTTTTTTTCTAAAATGGGGATTAAATACTTTTGAGAAATATTATGCGTATAGTTAGGTAGAGGAATTTCACATTTCATGGTTTTTCTACAAATTTTAGAAAAAAAAAATCTCTTCCCTTTGAAAAAAGTCGGATGGTTCCTGAGATGTTTCCGATGGTAAATCCCCTCGAGTACACGGGTAGTTAAGGGTATACCGCCGTTTGCCCGAATTTTATTTGCCCTAATATCATTTGCCATAATAGTCAACAGCCATAATATTATATGACGTAATATTCATTTGCCCTACTCTTATTTGCTATATTAGTCACGTGCTAGAAGCTTTGTTTCCCATAAAGTCACTTACCATAACATCATTTGTCATAATCGTTGTAAGCCCTAATTATCACATGCCCTAATTATCACATGCCCTAATTATCACATGCCATAATTATCACATGCCATAATTATCGTTTGCCATAACATCATTTGCCATCGACATTGGGTGTGTAACGGTTGTTATATCAGGAGAAACTGGATGCAATCGGGACTTTAGGGCACCCCGACTCGGATAGGTTAGGTTAGAAGGGGATGGCGGGGTCGTTTGAGCTAGCGAAGCGAGCGAATAGACCCCGCCATCTCCTTCGTGGTTATTTTTTTATAAACCACCCAGAAGTAGTTTGGTTAGGTGCCATTTGAGTTTTGTCTAATAATTATTATGGCATTTAAATATTATGTCTAATAATCATTATGGCGTTTAAATATTATGTGTAATAATTATTATGGCAATTAAAAATATGAAAAACAATACGTATGGCACTCGTATCTTATGGTATCTAAGTTTCGGGCAATTAAAAGTATGTCATATGTCTTTTAGGGCAAACAAAACATTCGGGCAAATGAAATTCGGGTAAATGAAATTCGGGAATATGATGATTATGGTATATAATCTTCGGGTAAACAATAGACAACCGTAGTTAAGTATAAACGACTAATATAATAACACATAAGAAGGCTATATCCAAATCAATCATTTTGGAAATAGATTATCAAGAAGTACAGTGTCGATGGTGCTATTAGTCAAAGGCACCTTTCAAGTAAGGTATTATAAGCAAACTAGCTTTCGCCCGCAGCTTCGCTTGCGTGAAATTTTGAACCCGTTAAGTGACGATTTTCCATACAAACTTTCATCCCCTATTTAACACCCTTAGGGGTTGAATTTCGAAAAATCCCTTCTTAGTGGATGCCTACGTTACAAAAGAAACATACTGTCAAAATTTCAACTTTCTAACCCCAGCGGTTTAGGCTGTGCGTTGATAGATCAGTCAGTCAGTCAGTCAGCTCCTCTTTTTATATGTATAGATTGTAGGTACCTACTGTAGTGTAGGTACTTAGATATAGTTTGACAAATATTATAGTGGGTAATCATAAAACATTGTAACCACCTCAGTTCGGAATAAACCCTGTTACCAATCAGCTGTCTAATATTGTGAGCCACCCAAAGACATTACAGTGGCGACGAGTATGGGATAAATAATCTGTGTTAAGCGTTTATATAATTCTATAAAACAAAAACAAAAATGTCGATCGGGAAGATTAAGGAATTCGACGTGCGGTCGGGGGTGTGGTCTTCATATGTAGATAGACTTGAGATGTACTTCAAGGTCACGGAGGATTTGAAGTTACCAACGGTGATTGCTAGCATGGGTGACGAGGCTTACGAGTTGCTCGTTAATCTCGCTAGTCCGAAAAAACCTTCAGAGTTAACATACGAACAAGCCGGCGACTTAATGCGTCAGCATTTGCAGCCGGCACCGTCTTCGTAAGCAGAAAGATACCGGTTTCGGCAAAAACAACAAACTACAACAGAGGACGTCACCGCGTATGTAGCGGAGTTAAAGAAATTATCACGTAATTGCAAGTTTAACACCAACTTAAACGAAAATTTGCGTGATCAATTTATCTGCGGTCTTAGAAGTGACGTCATCAGGCAGCGGTTATTCGCAGAAAACGACACGATTTCTTTTAGAGAAGCGGTCAAATTGGCGTGTTCTCTGGAGGCAGCGGAGAGGGACGCAGCGGTGGTCGAGGGACCTAAAGGAGCATCAGAGGCGAGTAGTGCTTGCTCGGTGCATGCGCTAGCGCCGGGGCGCGTCGGACAAGGACGCGGGCGCAGGAGCGGCGGAGCGGGAACGGCGGCACCGGCCGCTAGTTGGAGTGCTCGACCGGCTAAGGTCGAGAACTCGACTCCAGCGGCGTCAGAGAGTACGAGCGGTTGTGCGGCATGCGGAGGCACGAACCACGATTACGGGAGGTGCCGGTACCGGAACTTTGTGTGTAGCAAATGCCAGCGTGTGGGTCATTTGCGGCGAGTGTGTCCAGAGCGGAATGGGCAAACGCAGCACGGAAAAAGTCACCGCCAAGACAGAGTGACTAGGCGGGAATTTCATTTCGGTGTAATTACGATTACGGAATTAGTGAAGAAGATGAGGGTATCGAGGACTTAAATCTTCTGTCATTAAATTATTATAAGGCGGTAAGTTTACCTATCTTAGTAGATAACATTGTAATTAATATGGAAATAGACACTGGAACCGCAATATCGTGTATAAGTAAAATTGTTTACGATATTAATTTTGACCATTTGCCCATTGAGAGTGATAACACAATTTTAAAATTTTATGATGGCTCGAAAATAAAGCCGTTAGGTATAATTCAACCATTAGTACGTTATGGTAGGTACTATAGAAAAACAATTACAATTATTTGTTATTGAGAGAGGTACCACGTCTTTGATTGGAAGGCAATGGTTGGCTGAATTACAGATTGATATCCCTAAATTCCGCTGTAATTTTATAGGAAAGGGTAGCATACACATAGATAGTGAAATATGTAAATTACTCGACAGGTATAAAGAAGTGTTCAGCGGAGATCTGGGACGGTACATGGGTGGCAAGGCGACACTGCAGGTTCGCGAGGGTGCTGAGCCCGTCTTTCACCGAGCGCGGCCGTTGCCTTACGCGCTCCGCGAGCGTGTCGACTCCGAGCTTGACGCGATGCTGGGCGCCGGCATCATTGAACCTGTGGACTGTTCGGACTGGGTTTCTCCACTAGTGCCTGTTAATAAGGCGGACGGTACGCTACAGATTTGTGCGGATTACAAGTCTACTTTAAACCCTGTTTTACTGGTCGATCGTTATCCACTTCCTAGAATCGATGACGTTTTGGTGGGTTTAAATGGGGCCCAATTTTTAAGTAAAATTGATCTGGCTTACAATCAGATCAAATTAGATGATTCAAACAAGTTCACCGTCATTAACACACATCGAGGTTTATTCCGTTACAATAGGTTGGTTTACGGTTTATCGTCAAGTGTGGGGATTTTCCAACGGATTATGACGAATTTATTGCAAGGCATTCCGCACGTGCAAGGGTTTCTAGATGACGTAATAATAGGGGGTAAGACTAGAACGGAACATTTACAAGCTCTCGAGGCTGTTTTAAAGCGGTTAGCTGAAAATGGATTAAAGTTAAAGAAGAATAAATGTGTTTTCCTAGTAGACAATGTTAAATATTTAGGGTATGTGGTATCGAAAGATTGAATTAAAGCGGATACGACTAAAATTGACGCTATTTTAAAGATCGAACCACCTGTCAATGTAACAGAATTACGGTCATTCCTGGGTATGATAAATTCCTTTGCGTGGTTTATTAAAATTCTTAGTTTTTTGTTAGCTCCTTTGCATAAGTTATTGCGAAAAGAAGTTCCATGGAAATGGGATAGTGACTGCGAGCGGTCTTTTGAGGAGGTCAAACGAGCCTTAGTTAGTAGTGAGGTGCTAGCTCACTACGATCCCAGGAAGCCCGTTATCGTGACTTGTGATTGTGATGCGAGCGCGCGAGGTACTGGCGGGGTATTAGCACAGCGCGGACCGCGGGCGAGCGTCCGGTTGCATATGCGTCACATGCTCTCACTGCCGCAGAGAAAAATTACTCTCAGATACACCGCGAAGCTTTAGCTATTATTTTCTCTATGAAGAAATTTCACCAATATTTATACGGACGTAAGTTTACATTGCGTACCGATCATAAACCTTTGGTGTTTATTTTTGGCCCTAATGCCGGGATACCGACTATGACCGCGAGTAGGATGCAGCGTTGGGCAGTAATTTTATCAGCTTATGACTATGATATTGAATACATTAAAACTAATGACAATTGTGCCGATGGCCTATCACGTTTGCCGAACAATACTGCGGAACACTTAAAGGATGTAATCCCTGAACAAACATAATTATCTACACTTTGCACAGGACGCAATGTTATTAGAATGTAAACAAATTAAAAAAATTACTTTGAAAGATCCTATTCTAAGCAGAGTGTTAACTTATATACGAAACGGTTGGCCGGAAATGTGTGACATAAACGGGTTGCAGCCTTATTTTAATAGGAAATCGGAATTATATGAGGAACTAGGTTGCGTTATGTGGGCCCATAGGGTGGTAATTCCAGAATGTTGCCGAGAAAAGGTTTTAAAGTTAATACATGAGCCGCACATGGGAATTATAAAATCGAAAGCAAGAGCTCGCAGCTACATAAGGTGGGCCGGCATCGACGAAGCGGTGGAGCGCGAGTGCCGCGCGTGCGCAACCTGCGCTAAACACGCGGACTCGCCCCCCAGTGCTCCTACACGGCCTTGGCCCTGGCCCGTGAGGCCGTGGACTAGACTACATTTAGATTTTATGGGTCCAATCGACGCACATAGGAGTATTACACATAAAAAACCGGACAAAATTGAAAATAGTGATGTTAATCCAACCGCACCCAAAATACATGTTTCTTTACCTACGATAACCGGTTTATCAAAAGGCAGACCCCCAACCCTCAACTCCCGCGCAAGTGCCACACAACGTCAGTCGGAACCCAGTCATCGCACTGTACGCGTGTCTTTGTTCTCGGCGCTCTCGTTTGTGTTTATCAGTTTTCTGTGCTAAAATGGCTTCGTGTAGCAAACGACAGGAGACTAACTATTCGGACATGGATATAGAAGGTTAGTACTATAGATTGAAGTTTATTTTACTACGTTTCTTCCAAATTTATTACTTGTATAGCCATCAATAAACAGCGGCACTTTTTTTACTTTTTTTTAAAGAAATTTGAAATACATTAGTGTTTTTGTTTATGTGTCGCGCCTTGTCGCCTTGAAATTTTTATGTGGGCATAAAATGTAGACTCTAAGGGTGGGTTGCACGATCTTACTTTAACAATAACTGTTCAGTCAAAGTATCGGTTAGGTAAAAAATGGTTGCACCATTTTGACAATGGTGAAAATGACGTCACAACTTGACGCTAACCGTAACCGCCCAAGTTCGACCGGTTAGCGCTATAGTTAACGTTAAATTCAATAACAGATGTTTTCAAAAGTAATAGTGCAAAAAATAACACGCAACTCATAGATTTACTTTGTTGGAATGTCGGTGAGCAAGCTTACGTCCAGGTTTTCCCGTAGTGTAATACTTTATTTGCAATGCCGAATGTCGATACAATTTAATTTCAATTTCAATTCTTTATTGCAATCCATAATGTACACAGTCATATAGGTGGTAAGCATTAAATATAGAAACAATTATGGACCCTATCGGGCACAGCAAAAGTTTAGATAGGTACATAATATGTAGGAGAGAGGAAGAGCGCTTTAATAATTTTTATTATTATAAATATGTAAATGATTTCTGATACATTTAGTTATTATAAACATGTTACTTATCACTTATTTGTTTATTCTCTTAATACAATATGTGTAAGTTTATCTATTTATTGGCTATATTAAATTATTTATTATCATTGTTTATTTATTATTATTCAAATTAAAATAATATTTTTATAATATTACAATTAGTAGGTGTACTTAATATAATTATGTATTTCAATTAATAAGTTTTAATATTAGTTTTATTCGTTTATTTTTTTTTTCTAACTTATTAGGTATTTACACTTAAAAGTTTCAATAAAAAAAAAAAACATTTAAAAATATAAAAAATAGTAGCCCACCGGCATCGGGAACAGGGTCCAAGCTACCCCTAATAAGCTAGCTAAGCTTAATTTATTAATTATTAAATTGTAAATTATTATGTTCATATATTTTAAGTCATTTAATTATTATTGAAGTTTAAGTAATTTAATTATTATTAAAGTTTAAGTAATTTAATTATTATTAAAGTTTAAGTAATTTAATTATTATTAAAGTTTTCAGAAAATTGATCTTCAAATAAAATTTCAAATTTCGCTCTACTTTATAGCTTGACATTAGCGATGAATGATTTGACATCGCCATTTTTACGTTACGTGGAGTATTGCCATGTCACAAATTGTTTCCCGCAACGAGTTTGGGGTCAATTAGACGTCATTAGACTTGTAACCCTGGTAACTTTAACTATGCTACAGAATACGACGGTGCAACCCATGTCGGTACAACGGTTAAAGTTAGCGTTACTGTTACTGTTAAATTTGACTTTAATTTTTACTTTAACCGGACATATGGTGCAACTCACCCTAAGGAAGTAGAAACATGAATAAAAAGATCCCCCAACGTACCCCATAATTTTTTATAGTGCTTCAAACAATATGGGGAAGATTATAATTATACTGACAAAGCTTATTTTTTTGTTTTCTTTTGTCATAGATCCTTCGGAAAGAGTCAAAAAAAATCACCAGAATGAAGCTCTATACTATTATCAAAGAGTTCAAAGGAAAGAAGATTGAAGAAAAATTTTCGTTTCTTAGATTTCAATTTTTTTTTTAATTGTTTTCTTTTCAAATAAATGCCTAATTATGATGAATTATTGACTTTTATTTCATAAAATAGTAAAATAAAATATAAAATAATGTTGTCCGGTTTTTTATGTGAATTACTCCTATGTGCGACGGGAAGTTATACTTGGTAGTTGTTGATGCCATGTCAAAATGGCTGGAAGTTTTTTTGGTACCAAGTACAGCAGCGCGTAGCACTATTTTTAGGCTGAGTGAGCTATGGAGTAGGTTTGGGATACCTAGGCAGATAGTTACTGATAATGGACCGCCGTTTACAAGTAGTGAATTTGCAAACTTCCTACAGGGCGACGGTGTGGAACATACTTTTACGGCTCCGTACCATCCTGCGTCAAACGGGGCAGCAGAGAATGCGGTTAAAACCCTAAAGAAAGTGATTGAAAAGGCGATAGCTGAAAATAAAAATATTGAACTAACTTTAAATAGTTTCTTAATGCACTATCGCAACACTGAACATTGTTCGACAGGCGAAAGCCCCTCGATGTTGTTAATGGGCAAACATTTAAGGACTCGTTTAGACGCGTTAAAACCGGATAGGGAAACGAAGGTTCGCGAGGCCCAAAAGCGACAGGTTAGAGACAAAGGGGGAGTAAGTAGGGAAGTGGAAGTTGGGGACGACGTTTGGTATCGCCAGTGTTTAAAAGCGGAAAAGTGGCAACCGGGTTCCGTTGTTAGGTCGACGGGAGCTAATGATTTTAAAATCCTAGACAATAGTGGTAACGTGATTCACATACACCTCGACCAGTTAAAGCGTAGGTCTAGGAGTTCACTGGTAATCCCCACAAGTTCAGGACCGTCATCTGTAGACCCTCCGAGCTTAGCACCATTAGAGACTGCTGGAGTTCAGTCGGAACAGTCCGGGGCGCGGAGCTCATGTGGGAAATCCCCACGAGCAGAAATCGAGATGGTGACCGATTCACCATCAGTCGAGGAGCTAACCGAGCCACCTATTGAGCAGTTTACCACGCCACCAACTACCCCTGTACCGCCCCAGCCACGTCCTATTCGGAGTTGTCGATTAGGTAAAACCGTTAGCTATATATATAGCTATATATATATATATATATATATATATATATATATGTATTGTCCTCCCTTCGGCCATTGTTGATCAGGCTGAGATCCGTATTAATTGTTGATCCACCTTTACTCGCCTTTTACTTAGGAAGTTTTGAGTATATCGTGTATATAGTGCTATATAAGAATTCTCCTCCTTATGACGCTATGATTAAGTGTGCCGTAAAGTCTTTAGCTCGTCAACGACTGGTACGGTAATTGTTGATCTTTTAACCGTCTTTTTTTTTACAGGGAGTATACTTTTGTTGATCAATATAAACTTTGCTTGATCAACATTTGTCGCGAATACTTTCTTTTTGAGTAAAGCGGTGAGGATACTTTTGTTGATCAATATAAACTTCGCTTGATCAACATTTGTCGCGGATACTTTCTTTTCGAGTAAAGCGGCGGCCGGCGGCGTTAGAGCGGCAATGTTGCAAAAACGAAACGGAATTAAAGTGAGGTAAAAACTGCGCCCATGACTTTGCGAGTCGTTTGCCTAGCTAAGTCGGGATTTGTGTCCCGTGCAGTCAATGTGTTTTACGATCGTGCAAGATTATACGTCTTCAGATTATGTTAGTTTTTAGAAGTCTTTTTTTTATGCTTAACGCATATAGAGCACGACGGAACTGTATTTTGATTTTACCAAATGACGTTCAAACGTATCTAGTACTAATACGATTCAAATACTAAAGCTTAGAAATCATACCCGCAGCATTGGCATAGACATTGGGATGGTACTTATTTCTCTAGATACATTTTGAATGACATTTGGTAAAAATAAAAATTTACAGCTTCGCAATCCTCTTAAGAGATATGATTATTGATGGCATTTGTAAAGATATTTGTTGTTAAAGGTATTTTTATTTTTTATCAACTTCGTTATTCATTTACAAAACTTATTAAATACATTTTTAAATATTTCTATAAAAAACATAAAACATTTAAAAACAAAAAAATAGTAGCCCACCGGCATCGGGAACAGGGTCCAAGCTGCCGGCAGTCAGGGCTCCAGAGAGAGGAACTTCCTAACAATACGCGCCGTGTCCAAACGTACCGTTTTCTGAATCAAACCCTTGATCCAGCTGCCTAACGAGAGCCTCATCAGCTGATGTTGGTCGAAGCTCTTGGTTATTAAGCCATTGGCAGTAACGACTTTGTTATTCATTTATTATCAACTCATTATGACCTTTATTCGTTTTTAAACATATAAATTACATTTTAAAATATTTCATAAAAAATAATAAAAACCATAAAAAATAGTAGCCCACCATCATCGGGAACAGGGTTCAAGCTGCCGGTGGTTAGGGCCTCAGAGAGAGGAACTTCTTCCACTTGATCCAGCCGCCCAACGAGAGCCTCTTTAGGTGGTTGGTCGGCACAATTACTGCCGAATCAACATCCCATATGGCGACAACCTCGTGTGCCAAGTCTTGATATTTAATTTCTTTATCTTTCTCAGCTTTCACGAGGTTCTCGTCATACGGAACAGTGATATCAACTATCATTGTGAGACGCTCTGATCGATCTATCATCACTATGTCAGGCGTATTGGCTACAATAGACCTGTCGGTGATGATAGATCGAACCCAGTACAATGTGTCATGACCATTCTCGAGAACTGGGTAGGGCACATACTTGTAGTATGGTACTTCTGCGTCCACAAGGTTGTATTAAAGAACAAGTTGCTGATGAATTATCCTAGCTATGAGGTTGTGTCTTTGCAAATACTCACCGTTAGCAAGACGATAACAACCAGAGATAATATGTCGGATAGATTCACCGGGACATTGGCATCCGCGACAGATGTCAACCGTGCTGTCCTTCACAACATATTTTCTATAATTGTTCGTCATCATAACTTCGCCCATAATTGCACAAACAAAACTTTCGGTTTCCCCGAAGAGGTCACCAAATCGTAGCCAGACCACCGACGCTAGAAAATCTACATCGGGCCCATGAATTGCCCGGTAAAAGCGTCCGTGAAGCTCCTTGCTTCGCCGTACTGCTTTGCGGCCATTGGTATCAAGCACTATAGGTTTGCGCCAGTTCTCTTGAGCCAAGGAGAGCGGGGTGAATCCTTTGTCCACTGCGACTACATCTCGATGCGTCCAAGTTTTTTTTTTCTTTATTTTTATTTTTAACTTTTTAGTGGGTGTATTAAGAGCCCAAACTCGATGGGGTTATGTGTTCTTATTACGGAGATCCTATGGCCACTTTCCAGCTCCATCATAAGACTTTTGATACCATCTAAGTTTAACGTTCTCATCAAGAAGAATCAAACGAGCCCAAACTCGATGCAGTTATGTGGTTTTATTACGGAGTTCCTATGGTCACCTTCCAGCTCCATCATCAGACCTTTGATACCGTCTAAGGTTAAAGTTCTCATCAAGACGAATCAAACGAGCCCAAACTTGATGCAGATATGTGGTTTTATAACGGAGTTCCTATGGTCACCTTCCAGCTCCATCATCAGACGTTTGATACCGTCTAAGGTTAAAGTTCTCATCAAGACGAATCAAACGAGCCCAAACTCGATGCAGTTATGTGGTTTTATTACGGAGATCCTCTGGCCACCTTCCTGCTCCATCATCAGACCTTTGATACCGTCTAAGGTTAAAGTTCTCATCAAGACGAACCAAACGAGCCCAAACTCGATGCAGTTGTGTCGTTTTATTACAGAGATCCTATGGTCACCTTCCAGCTCCATCATCAGACCTTTGATACCGTCTAAGGTTAAAGTTCTCATCAAGACGAATCAAACAAGCCCAAACTCGATGCAGTTATGTGGTTTTATTACGGAGATCCTATGGCCACCTTCCAGCTCCATCATCAGACCTTTGATATCATCTAAGGTTAAAGTTCTCATCAAGACCAATCAAACGAGCCCAAACTCGATGCAGTTATGTCGTTTTATTACAGAGTTCCTATGGCCACCTTCCAGCTCCATCATTAGACCTTTGATACCATCTAAGGTTAAAGTTCTCATCAAGACCAATCAAACGAGCCCAAACTCGATGCAGTTGTGTCGTTTTATTACAGAGATCCTATGGCCACCTTCCAGCTCCATCATTAGACCTTTGATACCATCTAAGGTTAAAGTTCTCATCAAGACGAATCAAACGAGCCCAAACTCGATGCAGTTGTGTCGTTTTATTACAGAGATCCTATGGTCACCTTCCAGCTCCATCATCAGACCTTTGATATCATCTAAGGTTAAAGTTCTCATCAAGACCAATCAAACGAGCCCAAACTCGATGCAGTTGTGTCGTTTTATTACAGAGATCCTATGGCCACCTTCCAGCTCCATCATTAGACCTTTGATACCATCTAAGGTTAAAGTTCTCATCAAGACGAATCAAACGAGCCCAAACTCGATGCAGTTGTGTCGTTTTATTACAGAGATCCTATGGTCACCTTCCAGCTCCATCATCAGACCTTTGATACCGTCTAAGGTTAAAGTTCTCATCAAGACGAATCAAACGAGCCCAAACTCGATGCAGTTATGTGGTTTTATTACGGAGATCCTATGCCACCGTCCAGCTCCATCATCAGACCTTTGATACCATCTAAGGTTAAAGTTCTCATCAAGACGAATCAAACGAGCCCAAACTCGATGCAGTTGTGTCGTTTTATTACAGAGATCCTATGGCCACCTTCCAGCTCCATCATCAGATCTTTGATACCATCGAAGGTTAAAGTTCTCATCAAGACAAATCAAACGAGCCCAAAGTCGGGCGGGTTATGTGGTTTTATTAAGGAGTTTCTATGGCCACCTTCCAGATCCATCATTAGATCAGCTCCACGTCATCATAATATTAAATTGTCACGCGATTTGCATATTCGTGCAAAATTTCAGCTCAATCGGAAACCGGAAAGTGGGTCAAATTTAACTTGCAAAATTCCATTACAGACAACGGGACAGGTGAAAGTAAATAAAAGCTTGTAAAAAGCCTCGACCCCCACACTTCCGCGGGACAGTGTACAGTCTCATTACCGACGAGCGTGGGTGATGCATACGATTTGCAGTCAGCAGGGTACGGACCCTTCTATCCAGGGCGTCAATTTCGGTCTGAGTCCACTTGAGTATGCCGAAGGAGTACATCACGACTGGCATGACCCAACTGTTAAAGGCGCGCACCTTATTTCCGCCTGACAAAAGACTGTTAAGTACTTTTTTCAGGCGACCACAGAAGCGCTCCCTTAACGATTGCTTTATGTCAGTCAGTGTAGGTTTCGGTTGGGGAAAGGGATGAAATCCGAAAATTGGGTTCCCACGGATTCCATAATCCTCCCTTGCTTTACATGCATGATTGCACATTTGTCCACACCAAATTCCATCCTGATAGAATTACTGAAGGTTTCAGTTACCTTCAGTAACTCCACCAGTTGCAAATTTTTGGGGGCAAAGAGTTTCAGTTCATCCATGTAAAGGAGATGGGATATTACCTGACCACCTCTTCTCAACCGATAGCCTAGCCCTAAACCCTCCAGCAGGGTGCTTAGAGGGTTCAAGGCTAAGCAAAACGACATCGGGCTCAGACTATCGCCCTGGAATATACTCCGCTCAATCCTGATTGGTTATCCCCTTCCTTGAATTTGTCGACGTCCTGGATAGTGAAGTACCGTCCTCCATTGCCCCATACATGATGTCAGGAAGGTGCGTAGAGTTGTATTTACTTTGTACAACTTTAACACCCTCTTGAGCCATGTATGTGGCACCGAGTCGAAGGCCTTCTTATAATCTATCCAACATGTCGACTGATCCTTTCGAGATCGGCGAACCTGTTGGCTAATGGCTATGTCAATGAGGAGTAGCTCCTTAGTACCGCGGAACCCATTCCATCAACTTTATTGTTAACATAATGGCGACACAATAGACTTTTTTAGTTAATATTAAGTTGTTTACGAACGGCAGTGATCGAAGAACGGAAGTCTGGCATCGCTGCATAGCCAGATGTCGCGCGATTTATGTAGCGAAGTGGCAACAGCGCACAATATAATACAACCAATCGTAGAGAAGGTAGCCTCTGATTGGCCCATTTGAATCTGATCAACAATTGATGGAGTGGAATTGTATAAAACATACTGTTTAATGTTCGTATTTTTGCCACCAGAGGGTTGGCAATTGTTGATCTGACCGGAGCCACATTTGTACGCCGAATCCTACATTAGATCAACAAAAGCTGTTCTGATCAACAATTGCCAACTGATCAACAATTAACTGACGCCACAACCCGTTTGATCAACATTTGCCGAGTGGAGATATCTATATATATATATATATATATATATATATATATATATATCTGTAGTGCATCAGGGATGTTCGCAATGGCACGCACTATGGTTTCCACGCTTCTATGCGCAAGCGGTGTGCGTCCCTGGTGCGCCGGGTGCGGGCCAGCCCCAATGCTACCCTGGCAATGATCGCCGACAGGCTAGACAGCCCTTATGTCCGGCATTGCTGTGGCAGACATGTTGCTGTTCCAATGCCGGTTAGAAAATTATAATTATTGTGTTAATTTATTTTTATGACCAATAATGTGAATGAATAATTTTTTAATTGAATTGAATGTTTTTGTATGTTTGTATTGTTATTGAAATTGTGTACCTAATAATTACTGTGAGTCTTTTGTTACTTGATTATGAATAATATATATATATATATATGTAAGTAGATTTAAGTATAAATAAGTTTCTCGGTTGGTTATTCTTAATGATAGTGCTGTAAATAGATAATTAGTAATAAGTTAGTGACGGGGTTGTTGTTATTGTTAATTAAGTGGGGAGGAATGTAGTGTAGGTACTTAGATATAGTTTGATAAATATTATAGTGGGTACTCATAAAACATTGTAACCACCTCAGTTCGGAATAAACCCTGTTACCAATCAGCTGTGTATTATTGTGAGCGACCCAAAGACATTACACCTACTAGCCCTTTATTTAACCAGACTCAGTCAGTTCTCACACTACTCGCCCGTCATTGAATGCTCCGCCGCGCGCAGGATATAATATTATTGTGCTGTCGCTGAATCTCGTTAATCTCGCGAAATCTCACCCGAATTATGGCTCGAGTTCTCGCGAGGTCGAAACCGCACGAGATCGAGATTGCATGCCCTATATTATTGATATCCGCGTTTAGGATCTAACAATAAAATACAGTGAGAAACGATTACATCGTCATTGGATTACTGTGGAATTTGATTCAATACTTGAAAATAGTTTTATAGAAATAAGTTTTGTTTCGTTTCTAGTTTTCATGTACGTACCTGAACTAGCTGCAGATTTAGCCGAGCCACCATTATTGCTTGATTCTGATTCTGAAATAGAAGACAATCATTATTCGATCATTCAAACTGAATTCTTACCACTTGAAGCGCTTGACGTAGCTTTTGCAATTGCCGGACCTCCGCTTTGAAACTCTATAATTGCATGGATTACTTTTGTAACAATCAATATTCTCTCACTGCTTAATTTAAAATGACATGAATGCTTTTTATTATGAAAATCTGCCTTTACGATTTCAGTGCCTTACATTTTTTCAAGTTAAGTCTAGTACTAGACTACTTAGGACTTTATAAAGTGTTGGTAGAATATTTGGCAAGCGAAAACGAGGGCAAGTGTGGTTCATAGTTATTTATTGGTAATAATATATCATAATAGGTCGAAGCAGGTGGAGTAATACAACAGTCTCAAATAAGCATACTATTATAATGATAATAGCTTGGGATGAACCTAGACTTCTTTTAATATTGTAATAATTGTGATACATAATAATAATAACTGCCTTTATTGGCTGGCTGGGGTGGAACCCCAAGAGTGCCCGCAGGACTCTCAACTCTGGCTTGCCTTTATCGGCCGGCCAGAGGGCGGCCGCCAGAGCTATATGCTCGGGGGTGGAAGTGTCTAATGGCGTAATAGCGGAGAAACCCACTCCGGGTCTTTTAGACCCGCGACAGCGAAACCAGGGCCACACCTCTCTACACCCCTAGCCGCTCACACGTTTGTTGCCCCCTTCGCCTATGTACTGGCGGCTTTTCAGGGGGCCCAGCTAGTGAGCTGGCGAGTCACCGTCTGCCAACACAATTCAATTTTAAATGTTGAAAGGCAGACGCCGTTTTCTTCCGGCAATAGAAGTTATCTAGTCCACCTAACACCCCTTCCCATAGACCAGATATTTTTCACCATATTTTACAATAGTCTTGCACCCACCCGGGACGGTCCATGACTGTACTCCAATAGTGCAGCCGTGGATAGTCCCCGGTTGGTGCCCCACCCCATTTTAGATTAAAGTCCTCAAAGGGGCCTCTGCGCGTTGGACCTGTGTCCCCGTGTATGCCTTCTTTGGACCGGACGTCTTCCGCATGGAAGATGAGCCGTGAACTGAGAGTGATACATAATATTGTCATCGTAGGGTTGGGTATAGATCCTCCATTTTTTATGGCTTAGAACGTATTATGGCGTGACAACAGCGCAACAGACAACCGGGGGGCCAATTCTACTAACAAAACCTTTTATCAATTGCAACTGAATCGTTCATTCAAATAGTTTTCGTTTACAAAAACTATCAAATTGTTTGACAACCAAAATAAAACCAAAAATGTTGTCTAAATAAACGATTCAGTTGCAATTGATAAAAGTTTCTGTTACTAGAATCGCCTCCATGGTTGGTTGTCTGTTGCGCTGTTGACACTCTGTTGGACGGACGAAATCGTCAAAATAACGGGCAAGCATTAGGTCGGGCCACCAACAAATCTGGAAATGATGGCGTGACAGCAAGGAGGCTTATGCTACAGATATAAGAAGATATATTATGGATGCGAGTTAAGTATGTATAAATAGAAAACTTACCACTGTAGGAAGTTGCAGAAGCTGTTGATTTTGATGTGCCGCTGTTTCCGCTAGTCTCTGCAATAGGCATGTTGACAGCATCAATAAATTGCAAATCTAATTAGTCCGCCAGTTAGAGTTTTAAAAAATAATGGACATGTATTTTTTCTTTTGTTAAATCTATGAATATTTGGAAAGATTAAACGCATCAAAACTCGAGAGTGGGAGCTTATGACGTCAGAAGCAAGTAAAAGTTGTACTTGCTTGTGACGTTTTGACAATTTTAAAAGTGTCGTATCTTCGTAAATGTTGGTTTACGTAACAAAAGAAAAAATACGGGTCAAATATTTTTTGATAATCTAACTGACGGACTAATTAGATTTTTTCAGACAAATACCCTATTATATATATTATTTATAAAAGTTCGGGTTCCTAATATTAATCGTCGGGGTGAATTAAGAAACCATTTGTAACAGTCATAAGACGTCGGTTTGCTGATAACAGCAAGAGGGGGTTTACCGATCACTATTGGACATGCTTTTGACTACTTACTGCAAGTAAGAAGTATTAATTTTCAAAAGCAGTAATTCCAGAACCACAGCAAGTGCATTTGATAGCACTAATATTTGGGAGGCGGTTACTTAATTTATTAGTACCTCCAATAATTGTAATATGTTTATGATTCGTTACATACGGTTTACTCACGTGCATTTTTCAGATTGCCCGACTAGTTTCGGACACAAACGGAGCCCTTAACGAACACCTTCGAGGGTTCGACTCGCGACCTCACCCTGTGTTCGTAGTGAGTAAACCGTAACTAATCCTTACCAATATTATAAATGCGAAAGTATCTCTGTCTGTCTGTTATCTCATCACGACTACACTACTGAACCGATTTTGTTGAAACTTGGTATAGAGATAGTCTAGAACCCGGAGAAGAACATAAGCAATACTTTTGTCCTGAAAAACGCGGAATACGCTATAAACGACATCCACACGGGCGAAGCTGAAAGCGACCTCTAGTACTTATACGAATGTGTTAATGTTATACCTAAGTATCAATGTGTTACACGAATGTTATAATACAAAAAAAAATGTATTGTTAAAATAACATGGATAAAAAACAATGTGTATAATTTTACTTGATTGGGCTAAGGCGGCACTGGCTGCGTTTGCTTCATCTAAAATGATACAAAAGGTAATTAATTTCATTTAAGGTAGAAAATTTTTAGAAAGGCGAACAACCTTAACATTATTTGGTGTTGTGTTGATATAATCTTTTAAAACAGTGTTAATAATTGGGAGGATCTCCAAAATCAGCGTATTCGGTTGACTTCTGTGGTGCTTTTTATATATTGATATAAATTGTGTTCTGTATTTTTATTTCGAAAAGAAGGTGTCTAAATAAGCCTATTTTTATATTGGCCTCGATGTTTTGGACATATTTAGGTTTGAAATTAGCGATCAATATCAGAGCATCTGCTCTTATTTTAGCCATCCTACGACGCTTAGCCAACTTCTTTTTCTTCTTGTTTTTCTTCTAATGTCTATTTCTTTGGAGGCATTGTTGTGTTCTGACCCCGACCCAACCGATTTTTTATTTTTGCTTCAACTTCTATGTAGGTAATTAATTGTTAGTCAATTTTTGTTTAACCGAGAGACAGTCGCGCGGCACATGACAGTGACTTAGAAAATGCAGTTTTTATTTTTAAATATTTAATTTCTTATAAAATGTAAAAATAATGCAATTATTGGATCGATCTGGTCTCTTTGGCCAGAGTAATCAATGCCGTAGTAATCAAAAAAAGTAGGTAACTTATTCATCGATTCTGCAGGGATTTAAAACAATAGAAAGCTATAATTTCTACACATTAAGTGTATCACTAAAACCTTTCTAATTATTAAATTGAAGCCTAAACAAAGTGAATAACAAATGATAAATTGTACCATAGTGATCAAACATTTAGAAATCCAAAGCCAGAGTAATCAAGCGTTTCCTAAACCTCTATAAATCGGCAGCTTCGCATAGCATGGCACGCGTGTCCCTCTCAGTAGAAGGAGTATAGCTGAAAATAGCGTGCACGGCAAAAACTGGTCGGTTAAAGCGTGAGCTAGGGATTCAGAACACGAATTCATGTCGTTCCAGAGCGATCAACAAAAAGCCTCGGACACAATTATTCTTTTGAATTGAAGTGAAACTATATATTAATTGTTGTAATCTAATTTAGTTCCATTAAAATAAACCTTTTATTATGTTAGATAAATAAAGAAAACGTCGTAATGTTTAAATACAAAAAGATTACGAACTTATTTTCTGAAGCAAGCGGGAGTCAGGACAGCCCAGATCGATCAACTTTTCTAGGTTTCAGATTTTTATTTAATACATTTATAGCGTTAGATAAATAATTGTGACTGGTCTAGGTAGCTAAACCAGCCAAACTATTGAACAAAAATCATTCTCATTAAAATTAAATTATAATCTCATTAAAATTAATAGTATGAAGGGACTTCTCCACAAAGACACTGTTTTTTTTATTTTGAAGATTGACCCAATTACAACTTTAAAATATCTATGTCGGTGTAGGATCGTGTCATCCATAAAAGCATACACCGTGGACTCGAGGTACCCGAAAGATTTTAACCACGCAATTCTGATGGCATTATGAGTCAATAATGTTATATCAACATATGTCCAATTCAGTCAATTTAACTATTTTGTTTTTCGAAACAAAATATTTCAATTAACTTTTCATCCCCCCATCTCAGAAAGAGTATTTTTGCTCTTCGATATCTGAGTGCAAAAGCCGTTTTTATCCGCTAAAGGATAAAGTAAATTGAATTTAGAACATCGTGTGCACCAAGTTTGTGAATTCAAATCTTCATTAAACCTATTTACTTCTACCTCCATGGTGCCGAATTTATCATACAACCTTTTTTAATTTGTTAAAACTCAGACTCGGAACCTTCTTGGTGTATTATTTTTTTTTAATTTGCTTTACGCGCGTCTATTTCTTTTCACGTCATATTGTTAAAACCTTAGGTTAAAAACAAGAAACTTGAAAACAAGTGAAAAACCTAAAATGAGTGATTCTAGCGACGAGGAAGTTTATTGTTTTTACATTAAGTCATTTCCTCGCAGAGGTGGGATGAAAAGTAACGTGTTGCACTCGAGTGCAAAGATTTTTCACCTCGTGCTCTTTTGATTCCCTCGCTAACGCTCAGGATTCTAATTTTTGAATCCTTCGCTTGCTCGGTCATCAAAATTGAGCACGCGGTTAAAAAGCACTCTTGTATAACAAATAACTGATGATAATGATATTGATACTGATATTGTTTATTAATAATAAACAATATCAAATCAAATGTAAACAATACCTTAGGTCGAGCTGGCAATGTAAAAATTATCGTGTGAGTGGATAAGTTTTTTTTTCACTTTAACCCTTTCCCTGTCCCGTGAATCACAATGAACAACGGCATTGTTTAACTATTTTGTCTGCTGTTTGGACAGTGAACCTATTAAGAACCTCCCCGACAAATACGGCGTGTGGAGTATGGCATGACAAAGCCGCGTTCATAGGGTTACCCTAGATATTTTTCGACTTGTGAATTTCCATAAATAATGAATATCTCGAAAATTAAGCTTTATTCCACAAACTATGTCCTAGCTTTTCTTCTCCAATTAGGTATCGGAATCGATGGTTTAAATCTTTCGGGTACCTAGGGCCCACGGTGTATACAGGGTGTTAACAAATTCGTGTAATTCCTTCAAACCACGTGATCTACTGATGACACAGATTAACCCTAAATGGCAATTTTTGAAAATAAACTAAAAAAAAATTTTTGTTTTCTGTTTCTGAGGCATTTTAGAGTCTTCGGTTATCTGACTGCAAAGAGCGATATTGCGTTAGTCGTGCCAGTCAGCCGTGTCGCCGTGCTTTCATTAATTTATGCGTGGCATCGAAATGTTCACAAAAATAAAACATTTTTTTTGCAAAAAAAAAAAAACTATTTTTTTACTGAATCCTTAATAGGTGGTTCAGATACGATCGGTAACAAAGCCGCATGAAAAAATAATAATTTTATTTTTTATTTTTGATCAAGCTAAATCCCGTGCGGGGCCTGTCTACATCAGTAGTAGATCATGTGGTTTTAAGGAATTACACGAATTCGTTAACACCCTGTATAAATCCTAAGGTATTTTCATGAACTCTCATTATGCGATACGACTAACTGAATCTAGTAAATTCGCGAAATTGTGGATGAAATAGTACTGTGGTATCTATTTTAGCATTTTTTATTATTTTTTACAAAGTATTTGACTTTGTCGCGCTTTTTAATTTGTACCAGGCCTTACTCCAAATCCCAGACCAACTGAGATTTTCCTAACAGAAAACACCACCAATACGATGCACGACCCGGGATCCAACCCAAGACCTCACGCTTATAAATTATGAGGCGCCCATATTAATTATGGAAAGAAATACGACGCCATCTAGTTAAAAAAAAAAACTGCGTTGTAATAGATTTTTTTTTAAATATTCAGTTTACAGAATTAAAATAATTTCGTTTCATTTTAAATTTCAACGGGCAAGCCGTAATCGAAGAAAAGGATGTTGAAAATAAAATAACTATTAATATAAAATTCTTACTGTTTGGTTCGGCTACCAAGCCAAGTGGCAAGATAAATAAAAAAACTATAGCCCAGCGATTAGTACCCATCTTTCAACGAGTGACTGGACTGAGGACAGCCGATGGTGGCCAGGGTTTTAAGGGGAAAAAGCAATTAAAAAAACATTACTCAGTATCAACATTCGTGAGAAATTAATTTAATAATAGTTTTATTTTTATTACTTGTTTAAGATATACTTTCTTTATAGTGGTCGTGATCCATAGTAGATAAGGGGTACCCATTATTGGAACATATACTAAAAAATTTATAGTATATGTTTCAATAATGGGTATATACCTACACCACGTTTTTCGCGTCTATTTGGTTAGAGTTCATATTAGTTGTTCTATTTACTATCTTGCACCAGATGAAGTGGTTTTTAGTACCTTAACGAAATAAGAGGGTTATTTTATCCGAGCATGCTTAAAACAGTACCCCAAGTGTGAGTTTTTTACGTTATTACTGTAGTTGCGTTACGTCAAAAATGTCAAACAAATTTTTAGTCACGCTATTCGCCGCTAGAGGTGCAGCCTAAATTTTCATACATTTTTGGCGTGACGCAACTAAAGTAGTAACGTAAAAAAACTCACACTTGGGGTACAGGTCTCGTTGGCGTAAACAGTAGTAGACTACGATAGCGCAAAAACACAGCAGGATCTTGAAATACGTGCGATGCGTTGCGGCAGCGACGCAGCGCCGCAGCGCCGCAGTGGTGCCGCTGCGGCGTCCTACATAAAAATATCCATGGTAACACACTGTGTGCTCTGGCACCGCGTTGAACTTGCAATCAGCAACACGAGGCGTAGAAGGGTGTATGTGATACGTTGCTCTGCGCCTATGTGCCACAGTTCTTTTAAAGACTCTCCGACATTAGATTCTAGCCAAGCGCCACCACTGCGGCGTCGTACCACCCTATATGGCACCCAACGCGTCGAAAATTTTGCCGTGCGGCGCCCCTACTCATGTGGTAGAGATAACTAAAGATGTCACCTCCTTCTGCGAGGTGGTGATGGCGACCAAGGAGGGAGCGGAGAGGGAGAGAGGCAACGGCCACTCTCCCTTCCCGCGCCAGACGCACCGGGCGCCGCCGGAGGGCGCGCGACGATCTCCGGCCACCCTAGTGTGTGGCCTGCGGGCGACGGGTTAGGGGACCCGTCGCCCGACCAGTAACAGGCCCGAGAAGGCGGCGCGCATGTGTTCCGTGCGCGCCTCTCAGAAGGACGTGGGGCTAGGCCCCACAGAAGGAGAGGTCTGCCAAGAGCTGGCGGACCGAGGCCTGCCGGGGTTGCGGTGCATGCAGCTGCGAATCCCGTGACCCCGGCCAAGGATCAGGAGAAGGAACACCGTGGGTTTTTAGCCGGTAAGAGTCCGGCATAACCCTTCGCCTTCCCCAGGCGAAGGGTATCCATGAGGATTTTCCCACGATAAAAAAAGGGATAACTAAAGATGAATAAAATTTTGGATAAATTTCAAAATAAAAGGCCTAAACGCCGCTTCAGGCTAGCTATAGGCCAGCAAAGGCTGAAAACTTGTAAGTGTAAAAAATGTAGCAGCGATAAGAACAGAACATAGCATATACTTCCCGTTACTTACTTCACTACATAGTAGAAAACAAAGTCGCTTCCCACTGACTGTCTGTCCCTATGTATGCTTAGATCTTTAAAACTACGCAACGGATTTTGATGCGGTTTTTTTTAACAGATAGAGTAATTCAAGAGGAAGGTTTATATGTATGATACATGCATATTCGAGTGGAGAAAAACGCGGAATACGCGAAAAACGACTACCTCGCGGGCGAAGCCGCTGGCGACCTCTAGTATAATATATTGTATATGTCATTCCTGTGGTGACAGTGAAATAAAATACCATATTGGGCTAATGTCTCGTGTAGTGCCGTACTTAAAGAATAGCACTACCCCATCTCTTCCCGTGGGTGTCGTAAAAGGCGACTGAGGGATTCTCTAGAGGATGGGCAGCAGCGTTCTTTGAGTATTTTAACGACCATACTGCGATGCGTTAACCCGCCTGCTGCCAAGCGTGGTGGTTACGGCAAACCCCCCCTTTTGGGAGAGGCCTATGTCCAGCAGTGGACGTCTTTCGGCTGAATGATGATTGGGCTAATAAGTTTCTCTATCCTTGGCGCAATGCACTTTGTTTTGTTGCAGCGTTGCGGCAACCAGCATGCAGAGTTGCGGGCCGCGCCGCACTATTCATTTCACTTTGGTGAGTTGGACTTGAAAAAGGCGTCTTTTTCAATTAAAACAGGATATAATTATGTCAATCAAGTCCTTAATTGTGTCTAAATATATTATAGACATGTTTGAATAACAAATTATTTCAGTATAAGGATTATTAGATTATCCCATGTGGGGGAGGGGCTAGAATATAAAACTTTCTCACCGCATGCTGGGAATAGATGCGTGTTGTTAGATTCAACAAAACCCAGCACGCTTGGTGGTAGGATCTATACGGTCCGCCTGGCTAGCTACCACCTGGCGCCCGGCGCCAAGCAGTTTACTATGTTCTGTCGTGTTTATGTGAGAGCCAGAGTGGTATAAGGGAATCCCTTGATACTTATCTCTGTTACTTGGATTCGTGTGCTCCATCTTAAACCCTGTCTGCGTTAACCATCAGATACGACTAGGATCACAAAGGAAAAAAGGAATTTTAAATTTAATTTCATCTCATCCATCGTAGAAGGTGGGCCTTAGTTTATTTCTAATAAAGTCTTCTAACGAAACGCTGTAAAATAAAAGTGGTGATAGAAATTTTGTCCTAATCACTATAAGTAGCAAGGATCAATTAATAATTACTGATAAAAATGAGATAATAGGAATATTATTTCCACCATGACACCAATAGTTCATTTTCAAAATTATAAAGTCGCGCGGAGAAGGTTTGCCGATAGCCTCATGACGTCACGCGTCGATGGTCGGTACGATTAGTAGGTATGCCAGACGAGCGCGGGTAGCGGTCGGTGTAGTGGGAGGGGCAGTCATCGGCAAACCTTCTGCGCGTGACTAGTACAAACACATTTCTTTTTTTACTGACTTATTTTTCACAAAAATACAATAAGAAGCTATTATACAGTAAGTGAAATAACAGGGGGCGTTCCCTTAAACCCGTTAATCTACATCATTAATAGATTAAAATAAAAATACAAAAATAAGCAAAAAATAACCGAAAAAAAAGAATCCATAATCATTCGGAACGGCCAGTTTAAAACCAAAATAGTAGCATAGATAAGTTACATGCGATGTTGTCGTGTTTTTCACATTGATAAACAAGTGCGCATGTACAGTAAGCGTTACTTTTACGTATTTTTAGGGTTCCGTATACAAGTAACCTTTATAGTTCTGCCATGTCCGTCCGTCTGTCCGTCGGTCCGTCCGTCCGTCCGTCCGTCCGTCCGCAGCTTAGCTCAGATACTCTTAGTACTAGAAAGCTATAATTTGCAGCATATTAATCACGCCGACAAAGTAGATTTTTTTTTCTTTTTTTTTTAATTTTTACCCACTACTAAAGGGTGTCTTTACTCGTGTCGTGGGGATGTTTTTTTTTATCTTCTTTCCCATGGTGTAGGATGTTGTTGGATAGATCTTTCAAAAATATTGCGGGTTTGTGATGACAATTTTTCGATTAAGGGATCCGTTTAATTAAACTTTAAAGTGCTAATTTTTGGTAGAGTCAAGTGTCCCCCCCCCAACAGCTAAACGATTAGTTTTGGATATGTGAAAAAATTCACGGTAGTAGTATATACAACGAAGTTTAAAGGAAAACTGTCACAGCTAAGTAGTCTTTACAAGTTTACGAGTAATTGTCGGCCAACCTATAAAATGTACTTGGAAGGGTAAAAATTTCCTACAAATTCCGTTCAAAAATTACTAAGCCCTCTTTATAGTCCGCATTATTGTGCAACTACGGAACCCTATTACTGCGCGTGGTCCGACACGCACTAGACCGGTTTTTTCATTAGTGTCGTATTTTGAATTTTAGTTATTTATTGTTTTGGTTTTTTTTTAGTATGTACACACGGCTACACTTCAAGCTATGCAAAACCAGTATAAGCTGACCGTTACTTGTGCGAAAAGACTATACAAAGCGACGCCAAGATAAACTGGTTTTGTATAGCTTGATGTGTAGCCGTGTGTACGCACGCTATATTATTTCTTGTTAACGGGACCACTTTTCGTTAGTTAAAATGCTGTATTACGTAAGTACATAACTACATGCATAATTATATTCAACTAGCTGTTGTCAACGGTTTTACTCCCATCCTAGGGGAATTCATGTACCCGGATAAAAAGTATGCTATATCTTAATTCAGGTCATGGTCTACCTGGGTGCCAAATTCCATCTAAATCCACTGAGCCATTATGGCATGATTTATTAACAAACATCCAAATTCACAAACATCCAAACTTTCACATTTATACAACGTTATTTTTAGTATACTATACAAAAACCGAGACACCCCAACAAGATTTTCATCAGAATTGCCTGTTGTGTTTTTTTTAATAAATCTCCAAGTTACACCGTAGTTTAGGTCACGTTAAGTTCCCTAGTAAAGTGTGAAATGCCTGAGATGTGCTATGCAGGGGTTGTCTAATACACGGAAACTGACCGAGCGGACAGTCTCAAGCCTCAAGGTGTCTATTCCCGTCAACTGTTATGGGTAGAAACCTACTGAAACAAAATTGAAATTTATGAAAAAAATAAAAAAAGTTTTTTAGAATAGAATAGAATATACTTTATTGTACACCAAAATTGTAACATAGCTCTTAAAAAATATGTCAATCGATTCTCCTAGTGATTCTGAACAAACTAGTTTCAGGTTTAGTATATACTAAAACTAGGCTTGTACTCTTAAACCTATATAACTAGCTTTTGCCCGCAGCTTCGCTTGCGTGAAATTTTGAACCAGTTAAGTGACGATTTTCCATACAAACTTTCATCCCTTATCTAACTACCTTGCGGTTCGAATTTCGGAAAATCCTTCCTTATTACTTGTCTACATTATAAAGGGAACCTCTGTGCAAAATTTCAGCTTTCTAGGTCCAAGGGTTTGAGCTGGGCGTTGATGAGTCAGTCAGAACTTTTCTTTTTATTTATAAAGATAGATAGATATTATTAAATAGGCAATAGGATTTCATAATAAATAACCAATTCGTTTATACCCTGAAAATATGGCTTCTACGCTTTGATTTAAATGTGACTGCCTACTCCGTTTTTGTATATGTTTACCTTTGCAACGAATATTCTCGTCTAAATAAAACCATTAGGCCTTTATTTCCGAAATAAGGCGCCCAATATAGGGTGAAAAGTACGCAGTGAGACAATATCATCTCAATATGCCTATTTTTCACGTTGCCTCTCGATATGAATGCAGACATCTTGCTTTTATGACGTCGAGCTAGTGCCGATTTCAATATTCGGAGTTATTCTCTGTTCAGTTTTCCATGTTTTGCAGGCGTGTGCACGCCGTTATTTTGTTGAAATATCTTCACAAATATTCATATCATGTTTAGTTTTACATGGAAATCTAATTTTAGTATAGGTATCTAGTATGTGTGTTACGATATTTTGTGGTATTCAATGTTCATGTTATGCATTCTGATTCTGCAATCTTTTTAAATTTTTCAGAAAATAAACATTGATATATTGAGGCTACAGGGTTGGGTAGAGGTGTATAGTAACACCCTCATTTTGCCGTTTAAGTCCCATCTAATAGGGGGCGAGCCCATTGCTATCACCCGGGCACAAATCCAGGCTCCGGGCTGCTACTGAGAAATTCCACACGAGAAAACCCTATAACACTGCGCGACCTGGGATCGAAACAAGGACCCCACGCTCAGTAATAGCTTCCGACCATTAGACCAACGAAGTAGGTTAAATTATACCAGTATTTTTTTTTCTATGAGCTGCAGGCATGCGTTCCACCCCAGATATAACACACGCCCTTGCGACATCCATCACTAATTCATTATCATCACACTCAGAGCGATTACACACTGCATCCGATCCGAATCCGTGAAAATACGGATATAAAAAACTCGGACCGAATTTGGATATTGCTTTACGCACTACATCCGATCCGAATCCGTGAAAATACCGATCTAGAGTAAAAATCTCGGACCGAATTCGGATGTCGCTTACGCACTATTCCGATCTCTGATGCAAATTCAAACAATTCAGGGGCCATCTTTGGCATATCCGTTTGGCGTCTGATTTGAATCTGAGGTAATGCGAAAGCGTTCATACAAACAGTACTACGGCTTCTTCGGTCCGTCAATTTTTCTTCCGAATTAGAAACTCACGGATGACGGATGGAAATCGGATGACGGATGCCGGATGTAGTGCATAAACTACCATACAAATAGTTCTATGGCTACTTCGGAACGTATTTTCACGGATTCGGATCGGATGCAGTGCGTAACCGCTGTCACACACACGCAACATAACACTACTATTCTTCATACACAACACACCACCTTGCATAACACTGAAGTTCAGTGTTCGTTAAGTCAGTGACTGAACACACCTGCAAGCAAGATTTTCTTAAAGTTAAAAATTAAATAGTAACTTCTCTGTAATTTACGAGTATATCATACTTCTGTAATTTATATCCTACGTCGGTTCTTCTACCTATTGTTTTTTGTAAATACTCAATTTGCAAAATTTGTATTGCGTTGCTATGGAAGAGCGGGGCTTCCCAACACAGGCATTACTTGCTTAAAGGGAAGCTCCAAACACTAAACTTGTATGTAAACTTATGAAGCAATAAACTATTTTTGTATTGTATTTGTAGATTCCCTCGACACTTTACACTCGTGTTAGCGATCCTTGATGTAGAAGACAGTATCATCATCATCATTCAGCCGAAAGATGTTCACTGCGGGACATAGGCCTCCCCCAAAAGGGGGGAGGGATATAGTTCACAGATAGGTGTTATATAGAATCACGACTAGAACACGATCAAAGGAAGATAAGTACAGAAAAGCTAACAACAGAGTAAAATTTAAAAAAATGATAAATCTCTTTGCTTTAATGTATTTGATAATTACGTGTTATTTTACAATTTAGTACACCTTCAAACTTTAGTTAGCGATGCTTGATGTAGAAGATAGTATCATCATCATCATCATTCAGCTAAAATATGTCCTCTGCTGGACATAGGCCTCCCCCAAAAGGGGGGGAGGGCGGAATATAGTTCACAGATAGGTGTTATACAGGGCGTCCCACGACTTTGCCACATGGAGGGAATGTACCTTAAATACTGTACATAGAAAAAAAGTTCTGAATGAAGACTTCATTTTTATTTTAAAAACAATACGAACTGCATTCAAAGAATTTTAAATAATCACCTGTCTGAACCGGGAATCGAATCCGCTAAATGTGAAAACAAAAAAAAAACTGTAATTTTATTGACTGATCGATAGGCTCGATCAGATACATTTATTTCTTCTTAATAGCATAGCATCTAAAATAAAAGGAAGACCATGAAATTTAACATTTCATTTAAAAAAAATTGTTCAGAATAATGAATAGCATTTTCTCTATGTCGTGCTTATAACAACTGAATTCATGTACTACTTTCTGCTTTATTACTGTTTCGAAGTATTATTTCAAACATTCACCATGAAAAAATAAATAAATCAACGGTAAGCGAGATTATTAAAAGAGCTACAATTTGTATAAAATAGAAAGGGACATATTTTGAGTATATATAAATTAAATTGTTTGTAAATTGCACAGTTAAACGTGTCTTATCATTTCAAATAAATATTAAATTTCAAGGTGTTCCTTTTATTTTAGATGCTATGTTATTTAGAAGAAATAAATGTATCTGGTCGAGCCTTTCGATAAGTACAATCAAATTACAGTTTTTTTTGTTTTCACATTTAGCGGGTTCGATTCCCGGTTCAGACAGGTGATTATTTAAAATTCTTTGAATGCAGTTCGTATTGTTTTTAAAATAAAAATGAAGTCTTCATTAAGTAAATTTTTCTATCTACAGTATTTAAGGTACTTCCCCTCTATGTGGCAAAGTCGTGGGACGCTCTGTATAGAGATCAGGGTTGGATTCAGACCCTTGTAAAATTATTGTCTATAGAAATTAAAAATATACTACTTGACTAAAATTATACTACGTTTCTGTTTTCGTCGATTTTGTTTGAATTGAAATAAAATAGCATTTGTTAGTGAAATTTTGTTTTTTTTATTACTAGAAATATTCACAAATTAACCAAATTGAGGCATGTCTATTTCAGCCAATTCATCAATCGGCACTTCGTCCTTTGCATTGACATCGATTAGAAATTCAAAAATCAATGTTTAATAATCGATTTTAATGAAGATCGATTATTTTTTCACAAGCCTAGACCGGGATAGTTAAACATTACGTTGGAGGAATCCCCAGTGCTTGTCGTTGCCTGATTTGATGTTGCGTTAAGTACAGAAAATCCCTATACTGTAGGGTAAATGTTCAAAAGCAAAATGACTACCAAAAAAACAAGTCGGTCGGCCTGAACATAAAATAATGGTATTTTCGCGTAGTATACTTGCATTACGATACTACATATCATGAAAATATGGCACGAATAAAATAATTGTACTACTAAATCCAACCCTGATAGAGATCACGACCAAAACACGATCAAAGGTAGGTACAAAAAAGGTAACAAGAGATTAAAATAAAAAATAAATGATGAAACTCTTTGCTTTATTTAATATATATGATAATTACGTGTTATTTTACAATTTAGTACACCTTCAAAGTTTGTAAATACGAAAGAATTTTCTTTCTTAAATAACATGTAGGTATGTGAAACAACAATCGCTATACATTAAATAAACGTAAGATACATAGAGAGAAACATTTTAAAGAACAGCTTATTCCGAGTATGCGGTGCGCAGCAAATTAAAGAACTGGTAGGACAAGCTACAGATCTGAAAAAGAATGAATATTGGTTTTAATATACAACGCTATTTTTATTATATACAAAAACCGAGACACTCCAACAAGATTTTCATGAGAACTGTGTGTGACACTATGATCAAAAATAACATTAAAGTCTGAGTTTGATTAAAACATCTTGAAAAATCATAACTCGAAAAATACAAAAAATCGGGAAACACATGGGGGTGATACGGGTACCTCGAAGAATGCTCTACCTCTGGACTTCCGCTTGACACTTCTTTTTGGTACACCCTGTATAATACACATGTACATGAACAGTTCACGTACATTATGACAAATCATTTTTGGTCTCGCCTTTTAAACATCGTTGCCAATCTACAGGGTGTAAAAAGACCCATCACATAGCCGAAATCTACGCACTCTGTACATCAAACTAAATTACATTGACCAAAAATAATTGCTGGGAAACGACTTTTATTTTTTGGCATGAAAAAAAACGCTTTTTTTTGTAGCGCGCAAATTATGATTGTGGCGATGCCGCGCGTTTGCATGCGTGCAGTGGCCACACAGCCGAGCCAAGGCGGTCGTGCAGAGTTGGGCGTAATCGATTACTTTTGTAATCAGATTACATAATCTGATTAAAAGTAATCATGATTACATCAATTATGATTACTTTTAATCTTGATTACATTCAATCAAGATTACGTGTAATCGTTAATTTTGATTACAGTAATCAGTAATCAAAATTACATGATTACGTATGATAGAGTTTAAAAGAAGTGGAAGTGTTTAAAAGAAGATGGATGCATGTGGCTGACTTTATTCTTCAATAAGTTGTTGCATGAAGGAGGGATCCCAAAAGAATGGTGCAATAGTTCGCTAGTGCCCATCTTCAAGAATAAAGGTGATGTACAGGACTGCAACAACTATCGAGGGATAAAGCTCATGTCACATAGTATGAAGGTATGGGAGAAAGTAATAGAGAAAAGATTGCGAGAGGAGAGTGAGATTACCCCAAACCAGTTTGAGTTTATGCCAGGTCGAGGAACAACGGACGCCACTTTCGCACTCCGCCAATTGTGCGAGAAGTACAGACGTGCACACAAGAACTTGCACATGGTGTTCATTGATCTGGAGAAAGCGTATGATAGGGTACCTCGGGATGTATTGTGGTGGGCCTTGAAAGAGAAAGGTTTGCCCGGGAAGTATGTAGAGTTAATTCGTGCTATGTACAGTCAATCTCGTACCTACGTCCGGTCGGCTGCTGGCAATACCGACGAGTTCAGTGTGGCTGTAGGCTTGCACCAGGGTTCGGCTTTAAGTCCTTACCTCTTCCTGTTGATTATGGACGCTCTTACGTGGGACATCCAGGAGGAGGCATCCTGGTGCATGTTGTTTGCCGATGACATTGTCCTTGTCGGTGAAGATGGACCTGAGATCCAGAGCAGATTGGAGAAATGGCAACAGAAGCTGGAGAATGTTGGCTTGAGAATCAGCAGAACCAAAACCGAATATATGTTCTGCGATTTCGGCGGTCTCTCCAGTTCTGAAGCCATAGCGCTTGATGGCGGACTTCTCCCAGTCTGCTCCGACTTTCGGTATCTCGGTTCACTTGTGCAAAGCGATGGTGAAGTAGATCGGACGGTTAAGCAGTTTTTTTTTTTTTTTAAAAACGTTGCCCCACACTAAGATTTCTCTTGTATCGTGGGTGCGTTTACAGACACAAATCTCACAAACAAACGCCCAGACCCGAAACAACCATCTGTAGACCATACTAATTTTTGTTCCGTGTGGGAATCGAACCCACGACCCGTGGCGCAGAAGCCAATCGCTTAACCACTGCACCAAACGTGTCGTCAAATTAACACTGGATAGATGAAATGGCGGCAGGTCACGGGAACAATCTGCGACTCCCGCATTCCCCTTAAACTTAAGGGGAAGATATACAAAAGCATGATTAGACCTGCTGTCTTGTATGGATCAGAATGTTGGGCCACAAAAGGAATGAATGAAAGGCAATTGCATGCAGCAGAGATGAGAATGCTAAGAGGAATGTGTGGTGTTACACGAATGGATAAAATAAGAAATGAGTACATAAGAGGAAGTTTGAAAGTGGCATCGATAACTGAAAAGTTGTGTGGAAATCGGTTGTCATGGTATGGGCACGCGTTACGGAGAAATGAGGAAAATGTAGTGAGGAGAGTTTTGAGTATGAATGTCGATGGCTATAAGAGTAGGGGAAGACCAAAGAAACGATGGATGGAATGTGTGAACGATGATATGGTTAGAAAGGGGGTGACTACCGAGATGACGACTAATAGAGAAGTATGGAAGAAAAAGACATGTTGCGCCGACCCCAAATAAATTGGGATAAGGGTAGGAGAATGATGATGACGTATGATAGAGTTTAGCATAATACATAAAATGAATTTAGATCTATAATTGACTAGCTTTTAATGTTTTGGATTGTACCATCACAATTCACATATTAAATCGTAAGTTTTATTAAAAAATATAAAAATAATATGTATTTAGGTATATGTCTTTTATAAAACTTGCGATATAATCAGCGCCGACCTACCAGCACTTATCGGTACTGGCAGTACTGGTCCGTGCAGGTAACCGCTACATAAAAGAAGCGAGTAGAAGCAGGGGCTGGCATTTTTTGGTGTCAGGTTCAGGATCAGGACACATGCGCGAAAGATATTTCCGCGAAAGACACCTGCGCAACTCCCTTTGCGCGAATAGACATTTGCGCGAATGGACTTTTGCGCGACTAGACCTTTGCGCGACTAGACCTTTGCGCGACTTGACACTTGCGCGACTGGACAAAATCAAAATCCAAGATGGCGGCTGAGAAATTTTACAAAATATGCGTCATGGGTGTCGTTTCCGTGGTTTTCGGGGGTGCTGATGACGAAAATGAGGTCAAAGTCAAAATCAAAGATGGCGGTTCCAAAATTTTACAAAATATGCGTCATAGATGTCATGTCCATGGTTTTCGGGGGCATTGATGATGAAAATGAGGTCAAAGTCAAAATCCAAGATGGCGGCTGTGAAATTTTACAAAATATGCGTCTTGTATGTCGTGTCCATGGTTTTCGGGAGTCCTGATGGCGAAAATGAGGTCAACGTCACAATCCAAGATGGCAGCTGTAAAATTTTACAAGATATCTTACAGCCATTCGTCATCAACGCCCCCGAAAACCATGGACACGACACCCATGACGCATTTTTTGTAAAATTTCGCAGCCGCCATCTTGGATTTCGAGTTTGACCTCATTTTCATCATCAACGCCCCCGAAAACCGCGGAAACGACACCCATGACGCATATTTTGTAACATTTGATAGTCGCCATCTTGGATTTTGAGTTTGACCTCATTTTCGGCATCAACACCCCCGAAAACCATGGCAATGACACCTATGACGCATATTTTGTAAAATTTTGCAACCGCCATCTTGGATTTTGACTTTGACCTCATTTTCATCTTCTGCGCCCCCGAAAACCGCGGAAACGACACCCATGATGCATATTTTGTAACATTTCACAGTCGCCATCATGGATTTTGATCTCCCCCACCCTCTGGAGGGGAAACGAGTGAGATATAATTATAGTGGTCAAGTGTCTTTCGCGGAAATGTTTTTCGCGCAAATGTACCTGATCCGCATTTTTTAACAAAAATACGCGTTGTTCCCTTGCAATTACAACAACAAATGACAGCCTATCAGCGCTGATCGGAGAAGGTCGGAACTTGTCGCCGACGTTCGGAGCTTGTACACAGTATAGAAACTACCTGCGCCGACTAACTGCGCGGACCAGCACCGACAAGCGCTGTTAGATCGGCGCCGGCATCGCGCTTTCTATGTGTACACGCACATAAATTACGTGAATTGTGATGGTACAATCCAAAATATTAAAAGCTAGTCAAGTATAGATCTAAATTCATATAAAATGTATTATGCTAAACTCTATCATACGCAATATAAATTATATCTTTTATTTATTCGGATTTTTGATATCAATCAGAAAAATCAATCAGAAAAAGTAATCCGAAAAAGTAATCAAGATTACGATTACAGATTAATAATCATTAATCACCGAATACGATTACTTGCTTGATAAATTTCGTTAATCTGTAATCATGATTGATGATTACAAATTGTAATCGTAATCTTTAATCATTAATCTGATTACATTTTGCCCAAGTCTGCGGTCGTGTGGGTTTGATATTCATTGCGTTTTTGTAACTACAATTTTTTTAGGAAAAATTTAAATTTTTGATAATGTTTGTATGGAAGAAAGTTTAGTATTATGACTTATCTAGTACATTTAAATTATTTAATTAAAAAAAAAAAACTAGTTTTGTAACGAACATACAAGCGCCATCTAGTGTAACTTATCCAAAGCACTACGATGAGCGGCTTCATAAACAAGAAGACAACAACTACAAACGATTTCTGTGGACAAGTGACGCCATCTCATCATCTCATACAATCTTCGCGTCAAACCATCTGCGCCAGCGCCACCCGGCTAGTTATCTGATTAGGGATGTTACGGAGCTTCGACTCCGACTCCGATAAGTCGGAACTTCCGATTGATATATTAATTGATCATGTGGTTTGAAGGAATTACACGAATTCGTTAACACCCTGTATACAGATGCGTGTAAAATTCGTATTCTCCTTTTACATAATAGTTAATTTAGTTAGTTGTTACGATCACTACTGTATGTACCTACTTACTCTATAAATTACTTCTAATTGTATTTGTACTTACTCCACTGAAGGTATCTAAATTCATAGTCAAATATCCTTTAGCACTAAACCCTAAAGGTTTTTGAGAGCGCATCAAGAAAATTAGTAACATTTTCTTCGTATCAGAATCGGCATACACCCAGTCTGCAAAATATATGGCCTTTTCCAATTTTTCGCTCTGAAAAAACATAATTCGATTCTGTTGCATGTTTTAACTCACAATTATGATGTTAGTTGCAAGACACAAACGTAGTGACGTGAAAATTTACGGGATTTTAAGGAAATATGACTTGTGCAAAATTTATCTAATTATTCAATGGTTTTATTTCTTGCAAAATAATCAGAATCTGATTACATACATGATCAATAAGAAGTTGTCCCATAATGCATTGAAAGAATACCTCCACAAGCAAAGAGCAGAAGAAAGAAAAGTAACGCAGAGATTTGTACAGATCATCTACAACCTAGAAAAGAAATACAATAGTAATTAAATAATGAACAAATAAAAAATGCTAAAGTTAATAATAAGGTAAATAAAAAGTTACTGTAGCAGTAAATGCTGTGAGGCATATGAATACTGATCCAAATATATATGTTAGAAGCATTCCATCACCCAGTACACTATCTAAATCGGATGTTAATCTGAAATAGAAACAGTATATTTAAGAATATAAGTAGTACAGAACTTTACAATTTTGCAAGAAAAATAAAGATGTAGTTTTCATTACTTACTGGGCCAAAAATTGGTGTTTACAAATTATAAACTTCAATTTTTTTCTGATATTGTAATGATTTTTTTCAACCACTCTATGTTCTTTGATTTTGACCACATCCTCATTACTGACGAGCCCTTCCATAGTGCTTCCGAGAATTTTCAATTCCATACAAATATGCCGTGTATAAGAAATATGGAGCATATTAACAAAAACGTAAATGAAAATGACGACAGTAGTCATGAAGCTTTCCCAGAAATATGCAGCATTATACCATTTTATCTTGTCAAACGGGTACCAGCCATCAAATGGGTATAAGTACTGCTTTTCTTTACCAAGAATGTCGTTTTGGTAAATCATAATGATTCTTGGAAATAAGTCAACAACCACAGCCAGTCCTATAGTGTAGTAGAATTCAAATCTCAGAATCAGCTTGGTAGTCTGCGTGTATCGATACAATATCTTCTTATGTTCTACAGTATCGGAAATCGCTTCCCACAAGTCGAATCGAAAATGTTTAAATATTCGATCGTACAAATCCTTATTGTCGTGTATCTTTTTGTATTTTATCACGATCATGAGGCAAACTCCAAGGTTTGGTGCGACGTTAATGATCTCGAACCAGTCAAAGTCGTTGATTGCGATCAAGCAAAGAGTGACGGTTAACTGAGCCGACGTGAAAGATAAAAGGCAATACGTGAAATAGTAACAGTAGGTAGAGAGTTTGGATCGGCCTATGAAAGGACAGATAAACATTTTTATGCCTATATCACTGATGTAATCCATTTCGAACAGAAAATCTTTTTTTAAAGTATCGTACGTTTTGTTAATTTTACTCATTGTGAGACAAGCGATCGTATGAGTTACTTTAACACAAATGTAATTCTTTTAAATCAATAGCATAAGTATATGACAATGCAGCTCTATCTATTTACACCATCCGATTATACATGTCTTGCTGGGGAGTTTGTTGCACTGTTTCTTCTTCACAGCATAAAAACTAGGAAGCAGTGAAGGGCGGGCTCGTGTCGGTTTTCTTTCGTAACGTTGACGTTCAAAAAGAACTAAGTAATTCTAGTCTATTTTTAACCACCGACGCAAAAAGAAGGGTGTTATAGATCTGTGGTGTCGTAGTTCCTAAACGGATGAACCGATTTTGATTTAGTTTCAATTGTTTGAAAGGTGATTTGATCGAGAGTGTTCTTAGCTATGATTCAAGAAAATTTGTTCAGCCGTTTGAAGATCATCAGCTCTTTTCTAGTTGTTGAAGGGATGTGAGCCACTTCTACTGGTCTGATCGATTCGAAACTTAGTAACCTGTGATTTCAATGATATTGCAATAACATGGTAACCTTGACCTGATACTGCAGCATCATCTGGAATTAGTGGGATACCCAACTCTTCACCAACTTACAGTAGAGGTATCGTGTTTGGGCTCATTGGAATGGTCTCTTAGTTACAATACAATATTATAGTACCACTGAGCTAATCTGATTGAGGGTTTGGATCGAGAAATTGTTAATACTACTCCAAAATAGCTAGTACTAATTATCAGGCAGACCCATTGATTTAGCCTTCTGACATGCCTTGACAAGTAGGACTTAGAAGGTAGCTCAGGATGGCGATCGGCATTCAGCAATGACTAGTTATTGGTTCATCGTGTTTGAGCTCGTATGAATCGTCATGGAAAGCACTTCCTACTCACATTAATAAACACTAACTAGGAATGACAGCCCCATTACAACGTAGGAAGTATTTTAAATTTAAGAGTTATGAATAAACGAGCTTTGACGTTGACTTTGTAGGGTGTATTCAACATCGTGTTATACCTTCAAACGGCGTGATCTACTGGTGACACAATAGACGCTGCATTCAATTTTATAAGGTAAAATTTAAAAAAAAGTGTTTTTTTTTCTGAGTCATTAGTCCTCGAGTTAACTGACTGCGCCAAGCGATATCGCGCTAGTCATGCCTGCCAGCTGTGTCGCCGCGCTTTCATTAGTGCGTGGCATGAAAAAAATTCCACATGCTTTCTTTTTGTTTAAACCTTTTATTGGTTTATATTAGTGATGTTTCGGCTAGTCGATAAAGCCGAATATCCGGCCACTTACTTTTGTAGTCGGCGACTATTCGGCAAAGAGTGCCGACTATCCGGCTTCTTACTTTGTATGTATTCCTCAGTAAAATGTATACAAGGTTAGTCGGAAAAGGTGTTAAAGTAGCCATAATGATGAGTAACTTTTTTTCTACAACTTTCCCCAAAAGTCAATAGTTTAAGAGAAATAGCTGTTCAGATTTCATAAAAAATATGCTAAATTATAGGTATCTATCCTTAGCTTTGATCAACTGTGTTTACATTTTAGGTCATATAGGGGTCACGAATTAGATTCTCCATTTTCTGAATTCGTGACTAAAGAAAGAAAGAAGATTTTTTGAAAAAACTGAAATTAAAGTCATTTATTATGGAAATAAATTTTGAATAGCACTTGCTTTAAAACAGTCATCAGTGATACTTTAAGTGGCTTGCGAATTAGTAGCCCCTTTCCGACTAACCTTGTATAGGAGGAATTACATTAATAAGAAAAAGAAACAATGCGAAGTAAACAAAACATGTTCCGACACGCTCGCAGGCAGCGGTTGCGACATGCAGGGACTGAAAACTGTTGTTAAATATCGGTATTTAACCAGCTCAAATTAACGATACCACTTTCTCAACCCTTTTCGTGTTTACCGTTATTTAACACATATTTGATTTCGGTACCGATATTCTTTGAATTAGCCGCACGAGTCAGCAGGGCGGGGTACGTGGGGCGCGGCTTTATAAACTGTCTCTAAGTCTAACCATCAATAAATGTACTTTTTTTCGCCATTGAATTATTGTGTGTGCTGTCATCGGTATTATTTCGGTTTAATATTGATACCGTTATTTAACCAATATATTTCGATTAATCATTATAATTTGGTATCTTTTAATTTCGGTATCAAAATTTTGTGGTACTGAAATTTTAGGATAGGTACCGAAATTTTCGGTAAACCCTTTTAAATATGTATGACGTCATATCATTAAATAAAAATACCGTAATTTTCCGGTAATTCAGTCCCTGGCGACATGCGCGCGAATAAGCTGTAAACGAAGCGTCACTGAAATTATCGAATACCCCCGAAACCGTGATCGGCTTGGCCGACTAGTCGGCCGATTAGTCGGCTTCTTTACAACCGACCAAAGTCATAGTCGGCACATCTCTAGTTTACATACATAAATAAATAAAGCAAAAAAAAACAACAATCTTTATCCCCGTGCCTCTTTAATCTATACCAGTAATGGTGTGGTTAATCTATACCACTGTGGTTTAAAAGAATTACACGAATTCGTTCACACCTTGTATTGAGATTAATAAAATGCTCATTAATAAAATATTGAACACAGTTGACTAAGAATCGTATCTTCTAAAGAAACTTACGTCAATCACGTTTAAAAAAAATAACTAGTTGTTACACATAAGAAACGTTTCTTAGAATATTATATGAGCACTGCAATGGCTTATATTTACTGACAGTGGTTAAAGTGGCCTGAAACATAGGTTTGAATAAACCTTGATCGGTTAGGTCGCTACTAGAGTTTCTGTTGTCTCGACATATTTTTTTTCTCGAATCTCGAGAATTCTTGAGCCCGATTTCTCGGATCTTTCGAGAAATTTATAAAAACCTAAAAAAACAGCTTATGCCCGGTTTCTGGGGTACTCTTGAACGTAATTTATCTGTTCGATACCGCTATTGGTTCAAGAAACTGACTCATTGCGTTTCTGGACACCCCAGTCAGAAGATAATCCTAGTTCAAACTTCGGTTAACTTATTTTTCCGATTTATGAGGCACTCCAAACCATAGATTATCTATTCTATCACTGTTCGTTCGATAAACTGACACATTGCGTTTCTGGGCACCCCAGTCAGATGATTTTAGTTCAAACTTCAGTTAACTTGACTGACCAATTTGGGGCGTTTATCGGTTCCAGAACTTTATTTGTCGTTTTATTATAAGTATTTGGAGTTTTATTATTAATATTTTATTTTGGATAGTGAGTTTTGGGTTCTCAGTGAAATGGACTCGAGTAGTTCAACGGAGTCTGATTTGAAAGTGCTGGAGGCTATTTCAAATATATCTGAACAATAAAAAGGCATCGAAGAAATCCATCCGCAATGTTCACGGATGAAGAGTTTAACATGAGATATCATTTTAACAAGGGCAATGATATACTTTTTTGAAATAACCAATCCTGTCCTAGAACCCATTCATTTACACCACAAATAGGTACGTTAGCCTAGAAATATTTTTAATCAGATATAAAAAAAAAACTTCACTGTCCAATATTACAAATTACGCTAAAAAAATAAAATATTTTAGAATAGGTACCTAATAGTTCTATTGTGTTCTTGCTATGATGAAAAATAACAGGGAAAATATTGTGATTTTTTATATTTTATGTATGTAATGGTTCGTTTTAAAATCATTGCATATACCAGAGGAGATTTTCATTTAAAGCTGGGGCCTACCTGAAAAAGTTGTAAAGTTTACGCGAGAAAAATATATTTAGCTGGGCTTTAAAAAGAGACCCCATCTAGTGGTCAATTTAAGAACTTACTTATCGTGTCGATAGTCTATTATCTATACTTGAGCCATTACAAACGTGCGAACTGAGTCATAATTCAAATCATTTTTATCGGACCTCGATCGCACTTATACGCTTTATGGAACTGCCCTGGTGTTGTGTGTAACAGTAAAAAAGGCTTTGTCGATAGTCGATGAAAGATAATGAGGGAGAGGTTAAGGAAATAATGAAAAATATTGTTTAGGCCGAGCGGCATCCCTTTATCGATAACGACTTGCGCAGCATTGTCACATTCCTTTAACGTATTGATTTATGACTCAAGGGCCTAATTCTCCTTAAATAAATCTTGATAAATGACAACCGAACCAAGGCCGAACCGTTCATTCAGACAGTTCTCAATTTCAAAAGCTATCAAATTGTTTGACACAAAAAACATAATCAATAATTTTGAAAGTTTTCGAAAACAAAAACTGACTGACGGTTGTGGTTCGATTGCGTTTGGCAACAATTTATTTTAGGAGAATTGGGCCCCAATTCGCACGTTTGTCAAGTAAGTGTGTGCTCAAGTATAGTCGTCGATTTTGTATTCAGAAACCCAATAATAGATGAACGGAGTTTATCTTACAGCTAATTTTTATTTGATGTTTTATTTCACAATATAATAAGAGTACTTAGAGTTGTAGGTATATTAGGTGTCTGTTTCGCTTGCCTCGCTTACTCGCGCCTCGTAAGGATAACGATCAGAAAGAATGCAAAGATTACGTAATAAAAGTAAATTACAGTAATAAAAGAAAATCTTTGATTTCTCGAGTTCTCGAGGTTTTTTTTCTCATCTAGAAGTTGGCATGATTTCTCGACATTTCTCGACTCAAGAATTCTCGAGCAGAAACCAATATAATATAACCAAACCTGTGGCTTTCTGTACACTGTTTTGTAAAAGTTTATTGTATTTTTTATTATGTACAAGTTTGCAGGCAGTATGTTTGGAGGGGCTCGTGGCTAATTACCAAAAGCACAGATCATACGGTTTGTAACGATCCCTCCGTGCTTCGGAGAGCACGTCAAGCAGTCTTTCCCGGGTGACATACGAATACCTACGACAGTCGTTACGGGTAAGATAACCGCATTGCTCACTAACTGGGTTGCGGAGGTCTGATAACAGTCGCTCCGTGTAAAATACTGGTATTCAGCCGCATTTGGTTAGACTGGAAGCTGGTTCCGCTAGGCTAAACAAGAGATTGTTAGCGACACTACAATTTAATCGTTATGGAGTGATTCTATCATTACAGTTATCGCTAATATTGGTATGTCAGGATTGTGAGCAAGGTAAATGTAGGCAGTAAATAAAACCAACATAGACTCTCCACCACTGAAAGTACTTGTATTTGGGTTAGTGTTAGTAATATGAACTAGATCACAATATAATACTTTAGATAATTATTACAAGATCATAAAATAAGGACAAGCTAGTCAGATATAAAAGGTCAGACTTCTTCAGTTGATCTACGCCCGCCATCCGAACCCCCTAGTCGCCGCAGCGGCCGACTACAGTCCCTCTCTCATAAGTAAAGTTCGCCGTCCCAGGCACTCACTTTTAGAACCCGATGACGAAATAACCCTCCTCCAGGAGGCGAGTAAATCGACCAGTACACTACACAACAAACGCCGCCGCCCGGCATACCGTCCTCGCCGACGAGGCCCGTCGCGACGCCCCACCGCCGCCGGTCACGATCCACCGAGCTCTCCCGTCGTAGAGCCGGTCGTCTCTTCAGACTCCGCAGTCACCCCGATAATTCAGCCCTCATCAAGCTGTCTCCCCCCCCCTATGTCCACGCAAGCAACGCCCTAAGCCGAGGTCCGAGTCCCACTAGGGGTCGCCCTTAGTGCTGTTGTTGCAGGTAGTCATGATGTTAGTGTAGTACAAGTAGTTAGCTTAGGTTAAGTATTTTACTTCCCCCCATTGGCTGGAGACCCTTCAGGTCTCGCCAATAACTGCCCGGTTACGTAGAAACCGTCCCCTAGGACGACCTACTGCAGTCCAATAGAAAAAAAAAAAAAAAAAAAAAAAAAAAAAAAAGTTGATCTACACAGAATACTCTAGACGAGTGTTCCGTCGTACGGTCCAAGAAGCAATCCGCCGGGCGCACCGAGCGAGCCGGTCTCCTCCCTCCAACGGGCAGTGGTGGTCCGATGTTGACGTCACGGTTAGTTAGGTGGCGGATATCTAGAAGATCTAATATTAAATGGCGAATGGGAAGGAACAAAAAAAAACAAAGCTGAATTTGCCAAACTTGAATGGTAATTTACAAAATGCTTCTTTGTTACATATTTTTTGGAATACAATTTAATAACAATAAGTGGTTCAGTAATGTATTTTTGTAGAAATAAGGTTCAAAACAATAGGCCAACAGGAACATTGATGCCTGTAAAAGAAAGAAACGATATATGAGATTCAAATTACGAAAAAGTATACAAGATAGCATATACTGGGTTCTACATTTATTTTTCATCCTGTTTTGTAAATTCACGTGGCCGTAATAACTTTGATTAATATAATTTATAATATAATACAGTCCCATGTAATAGGGGGCTAGCCTAATGCCATCAACCAGGCACAAATCCAGACTAGAGATGCAAAATTACGTAATTTTACTGAAAACGCTGGTAAAATACTAGCATATTACGGTCATTTTATATTACGGTAAAGTTAAAATTACGGTAAAGTTACCGGCAGGACATTTTTAATTTTGATTTGTTTTAAATCCCGCGCGCGTAATGTGATAAAATCAATACGCGACGTTGCCGATTAGTGTAGGTAGTCCATCATATTGCGCTCTTGCCGTTCCGCTCTGCTGTCGGTGAGCGATTGAGCAAGCGGGCGGCGACCAGTTGATTTGATTTTGTCTGGCTGACTCCACGTGCTGCGCAAGAGTAAGGTTTGGTTGCTTGAACCCAATTTTCTGTTTCTTTAAATTCCAATACTGCTTATAGGTATCTCTGCTTTTCATTTAAATTTATCCGAAGAGTCAAATAGTGACATACTCACAAACGTACTCACGTCCATAATTATTTATAGTGTTAGTGGGTATGAGTAATTTTACCGCTTCACATCTCTAATGCAGACTAGACTCGTGGACTCCGGGCTGCTACCGAGAAATATCACACGGAAAAACCCGATAACACTGCACGACCTGGGATCGAACCTAGGACCTCACGCTCAGCAGTGGCGCTTGCAACCACTAGACCAACGAGACAGTCATCTTCAATTATTTTTATCTTGTCTTGTAAACTCATGTGGCCGTAATAAACTTTGATCAATATGATTTATTTAATGAAAAATCACTGGACTTGAGAGGCTCACTAATTAACAACCGCGTTGATCATACGATTTGCGAGGTTCAGCTGCTCTTGCCGCAGTCAGTCCGTGGATGGGTGACCGTTCGTTACACATCGAGACCCCTCCGTGCCTCGGAGAGCACAGCAAACAGTCGGTCTCGGGTGTCATAAGAATACATATGACAGACGTTACGGGGCAGACGGCAGCTTGATAGTCTGACAACCGGTCTAACCTTAGGATATCGGTATTGCGTAGTACCTGGGTTGCGAAGGTCTGGTGGCAGTCGCTCCATGTAAAATACTGGTACTCAGCCGCATCTGGTTAGACTGGAAGTTGACCCCAACATACCTAGTTGGGAATAGGCTAGGAGGATGAAGAGTACCTATGTACGCACGGCTACAGATCAAGCTACACATTTCCAGTACAAGCTGATCTCGCATTGTATAGGATTTCCTTATAGTGAGAGGTCGGTGTAAACTGGAAATGTATAGCTTGATGCGTAGCCGTGTGTACCGTGCAATAACCTATGAAAAAGCTTATTCTACTATGGAATTTATTATTTTACCTTTTCACGTTGCTTGAACCGCTTGGTTGAACGTTGATTAGCCACATTGTTTGCTGCAATCTACAGTAATAAAATAAGTCGTTGAGTCTTATGTAAGTCATGTAGTATAATTGAAGTCGTTCCCAGACAATAATAGCCACTTTTCAGCTCTGGGTGTCAATATAAGGATTATTCTGGAAGAACAGCAGCATCCTTGTTAATGCGAATAACGAAATGTTCTCATTATTAAGCTGTTTGCCTAGTTTCGCGTCATTTTTAACTGCCGAAGCAAAAAGAGGGATGTTATATAAGGTCTTACTTTAATAATCCACGATGTATACGGTGGTGAACCAGACTGCTCGTACGATACCTACACTACCCGAATCAATAAAAAAAATTGCACCTTTTATTTTACCAAAATATTGATTTCTTTTTCAATCCTAGACTTCCTGCAGGTGTTGACCTTATACGCCGATCTTACGATCGGGTAGAAGGTGCTGCAGGCACATGTAGGTACATGTAGCGCTCGCGCAAGGTCACCGTGGCTCCCAACTCCTATGCGGCACATCGTATGCGCCAATAGCAGCACAGAGTCCATTTCCTCTTCCCGCACTTCACACAAAATAGGCAAATTATGTCAGTCGTCCACGTGCGCGCTTCGGTAATATTTGTGTTTGTTTACATTACGTTCGGCAATATTTTGCGCACAGCTAATCTTTTCCGGTTTTCCTATAAAAGACAATGTCGTGACACGGGTCGTATTTTCCAAAAGTGCGTATACGTTGTTACTAGAGATCGGATATTCGGATGCATATTCACCTAAACTTGCGACGTTGGCTAATATGGAATGAGCTTTTGTGTCGAATAAATCCTGCGGTTCTGGGACAATTATTTTAAAATATGTTTTTTTTTTAACACACACCACTCCTCTTCTTACACTCTACATACACACGTATTTGCATCGGGGGTTAAACATTAATTTTAAATAACTATGCAATCCAAAAAACCCGTTTTTTTTTTAAAGTCTCTAGTACTGTAATTATAGACACAATAGACAAACAATGGCACTGACGAACCGGTTCATCATCGGTAAATCATTTTAAGAAGTCGCTTCCATACTATACAATCGACTAGTTATGCATTCCCAGTGTTCCTGGAACGAGGTTTTTTTTACAAAAAAATATGAATGAATGAATGAATGATTTATTTACTTAAAATTTCTTAACGCTAAGTACATTGCCCCACAAAACTGCTTACGCAGTTTAACTGTGAGATCGTTGAGTCTCTCTTACATTAAAACATAATATCAGGTAAGTACATCAATAACCTATAAATACTCAATACCTATACTAACATAGAATCTAATAAATATTTTTTGAGTTTATGTGCGAATTTAACTTTATTATCTTCTTGTCTGATGTCAGCAGGCAAGGTGTTTAATAAATAGGGAACGCGTTTTTTTAAAGTTCTGTCGCCATAGTAGTTACTAACTCTGGGTACATCATATTTAACTGCTGTCATCGACCTGGTAGTATACCTGTTAGAAACTAGTGAGTCACTATCTCGACTGCCATGATTATTAACCAATAATAGGTACTTATGTTTTAAAAAGCCGCTTCCATACTTTCGTAGCTCATAATTCACTTAAGGTAAATATGCATCCGAACATCCGATCCCTAGTTATTACGATGTGATTATTGGTTAAGTATGTGATAATCTCCTAAGCCGCGTTCTACACTCTTTTGCAAAAAAAACGGGCACTTTAGATTTTTTTCTCTACTTCAATGAAGAAGAACAAGAAATAGGTTTTATTAATTTGACGATGTATTGGCATGTTATTTGAAGCATCCTGGCATGATTCTTTACGTTCCAAATTTAAAATTTGAAATTAATAAAAGAAAAATAATGATTATTGTGGATTACTATGGCGCGAATTGCTGAAACGATTTTTAACTGATTACGATAGGTATTTTAAAACTTTTTGGATATTTTCTGCAAATTAAACAATTTAATCTTTCTTTTACATTAAATACCACTTTTTGATATGAGTATAAAGCGATAAGGGCCGGTAAAATTATAGCCCTACTTGAAGAAGGTTGTTCGCAAACTCACGTGTCTCAGCGGCTAAATGTGAGTCGTTCAACTGTCCAGAGGACTTGGCAACGGTATCAAGAGACCAGTTCGGTCAAAAGAAGACCCGGTTCGGGAAGAAAACGATGCACAGAACCAAGAGATGACGGCTTTTTGGTGAGTCAGGCGTTGCGGAATCGTAAGGCGTCAAGTGTGGATCTGAAGAAGAGCCTTGAAGAAGTAAGAGGAGTAGAAGTTAGCTTGTGGACGGTCAGGAGGAGGCTTTTGGCTGCCAATATCAGGAGTTACCGCCCAGCTCGGGGCCCTAAATTACTCCGTGAGCACCGTGTTGTTCGACTTCAGTCTGCTCGGAACTGTGCTTCATGGACTCTGGAGAACTAGAATAAAGTATTGTTTTCTGATGAAGCTAGAATCTCTTTGTGTGGAGAGGACCGACGCCAGCGAGTGCTGCGAAGACCACGGGAACGCTATGCGGAAGTGTGTTTCGAAGAAATCACTCCTTATGGCGGAGGCTCCGTTATGTTTTGGGCAGCAATTAATTCGACGGAGCGTACGGAGTTAGTTTTCATAGAAAATGGAACATTAAATGCACACCGGTACATAATGGAAGTCCTAATTCCACATGCACAACCCACATTGACTGCACTTGGGGAAGATTCCATTTTTATGGACGACAATGCTCGCCCGCACCGTTCTGGCGACGTGGAAGCGTACATGCAAGAAGTTGGGATCCGTCGTTTAGATTGGCCAGCTCGAAGTCCTGACCTCAATCCAATTGAGCATGTCTGGGATGTTCTAAAGAGACGGGTAAGATCAGTGCAACCTGCTCCACAAAACATCAGGGAGCTAAAAAGAGTCATTGCAGAAGAGTGGGAACGTATTCCTCAAAATGTTATTAAAAACATCGTGTTCAAGCTGTGATTTTGGCAAGAGGAGGTCACACTCGTTATTAGGTTTTTACATTTGTAACTTTATTTAATTAAAAAAAGTAAAAAAAAATGTTGTCTTTATTGCCGACCACTTCTTATTGCTTGGGCGTGTACATCGGTTTTAAAGAATCCATCGTTTTTTTTTCTTTTAATTGCCCGAATTCACTTCACGCGCATTAATTTACACGATTATAAGTATACAGACTACGTCAAAGAAATAAATTTCATTTAATTAACTCAAATCGACCTTAGAACGTAAATTTCCTTAGGTGCCCGTTTTTTTTGCAAAAGAGTTTATTTTGTATTGCACAGAATGTTACACATCTTGAAAGAATACGCGTAACTAGATTGTAAATAAGTCGACTAAATCATTTTTTGCGTGTTATTTGTAAATTAAATACTATTTATATCATTTCTTCAATAGGTACGCCACTTACGTACGTCTCTTCGTGAATTACCAGTTACTAGTGCAACAGTTTATCATGTTTATGTACCTACGTAATTCCAAGCTGACAAATTATAGTTGCATTTTTCATTACAATTACTACTAAATGCGCAGTATTTTACTGGTCCCAAGCCACTTGGTGGGCTTGGGACCAGTAAAATACTGCCAATAGGTGAGGAGACATTATTGACATCCATTGATATACCTTCGAGCGCGGACGCCGACCGAAACCGGCGCTCGAGCGAGGTCAATGTACGCCAGATGGCTTGCGCTTTTGTTTGTTTTACATAAAAGATACCTTCCGATTTTTTTTTGTGGTTGGTAGGTACCTCATCTTTGGTATCTACAAAGGCACTATGCAAAATATCGTGGATTATTAAAGTAAGACCTTATACAATGTGTCCGGTCATGGACTAGCGATATTCTATATACTTATACATATAACAACTATTCTAGTACACAAGTATATTATACACTAGGGTCCAATCTACTTCCATTTTTTTGTTGAGATATTTTGTACGTGTGTACAAAAAAAAAGTCATATCTCTCAAAGTTTTGGTCCTACTGAGATAAATGTAGGCTTATTCGAAGGGCAACCATATTGTCTATCGTTTACATTACGATACAATGGGTTCACATAAAGACATACAGTTGTAGACAATATCTCAACAAAAAAGCAAAATGGCTGCCAAATAGCGGGGAAGTGGATTGGACCCTAGTGTGTAGTGTATTTGTGTACTAAAATAGTTGCTATATAAGTACCTAGAATATCGCTAGTCCGTGGCCGGACACACTGTTTATACAGGATGCCGATTTAATCACCTGCAGTACGCCAATGAGGTGGAGTATCAAACTCATTAATACTAAAAAAAACATTGTTTTCAAGCTCGTGCCGATTTAAAAAAAAACGCGTTAATTTAATTAGTATGTTTCCAAAACAGCTGTAGGCTGCAAGCCCTGGCGCAAGCCGTCCGCGTACATTGACATCGATCGAGCGCGCGAGCGCGAAGGCTGCTAGGTACCTATATAAAATCATGTTAATTTCTCATACATAGGTACACCTAATGCGCGTGGGACCGGTAAAATCCTGCGCATTTAATAGTAATGCTAATGAAAAATAAAACTTCAATTTGTCATAGAATTGAATGATTAGGTACACGTACTCGTACGTTTACATGATAAACTGTAACACTAGAACTGGCTATTTATGAAAAGAATAGGTTATTAAATGACGCAGTGATAGAATGAATCGACAGTATTTACAATAATAGGCAATAATTGAATACAACAACTAAATTACAACCTAGGTAATTACGTGTACCTTTTCAAAATGTGCATCCTTTTCTGCAACACATATTATTGAGCACGGCGTAGGAGATTCTCACAAAACCAATATCAAATCATAGTAACACGCACTGATTGTCCAAAACTTTTGCTGCAAGAGCTTTTAAGAAACAGGAATTGCGTGTGCAATGACTTTTTGAACGTACTGAACAAACAAATATCACCGGCACACCGGCACGCACTTGGCCGACTCACCTAAATAACTTGCTTAAATTACTAAATTAATTAATTAAAAAAAGACCTAAATTACTTATGTTTCGCGGAGCGGCCGGAGCGCGAGCGGGTAGGGGGTCCGGGGGGGAGTCTTCACGACTTAGTTCGTGCGCTGGAGCTACCGGGGTTGTTTCATACCTACATGTGCCAACGTACCTACTGACCGAGCGTATGATCGACGCATGCGGTCAACGTCCGCGCGCTAATTAGGACTGAGTCTGTGTTAGAAACTGAAATCGATATTGTGGTGAAAAATTAAGATAGGTATTATTTTTTATGAATCGGGACTGTTATAGTTGTCTGATTCAGCTCCTTGAATGCTGCAGGTGATAGGTGCGCCATCCTGTATTTTATTTTTTAATGTAATCGTTTGGCAAACAAGCCGGCGACAGCCCACCTGATAGTAAGTGGTTACTGCCGCCTGTATACACCTACAACACCAAGAGACCTTAGAGACAATACAAGACCTTGTTCTTCCTTCGTTTCTTCCTCCGGTTCTTCCTTCGTTTCTTCCTTCGTTTTTTCCTTCGTTTCTTCCTTCGTTTCTTCCTCCGGTTCTTCCTCGTCCGATCCTGGAATTATTTCTTGATCATTATTTTGATCTGGGAATAAAAATGTTCTGTATTCCTGATTGAAAATGGCTACCTATTCAATTCTTAGCTTATACAGTGTTACTACGTATACCCTTTTAACCGTAAGTTGATTTCTAACTTGATTGTTTTTCTATAAAACGTAACCATGCAAAGAATATCAAATATTTTTAAAAACAAAACATTGATAATATACCTAATTTATGGTTTTTGATGATGTCGTTTACGTTTTTTCATGAGCAGTGTCTTCTTACGGCTACAATTTATGAAATGACCGAGTCAGGACTCATCTTTGGGTGAACAGAGTAAAGTTATCTTTAACAGAACACATTCAAATAAAAAATACCTGACTTCAGTTAACTCTGAACAGGGCATAAGGTTTTAAGAAATAACAATCAACTTGGCATTTTATAAATAAAAAGTAAGTATACAATATTTATCCTTTTTATACTCCATTTAAAAAAATAGAAAAAAAAAACAAAAATACCAGAGCTAACATAAAAATATAACAAGGAGGCTTACGAGACATCTTTACAAAAAAAATGGTGGGAAATACAAGGTGTCTCAAAAAGTAGTGTTAAGCGGAAGTCCAGAGGTAGAGCACTCTTAGAGGTACCTACCCGAATCACCCCCATGTATGTTCCGCGATGTTTTGTAGTTTTCGAGTAACTTTTTGTTTTTAATTCAAAAATCGATTTTTTATCCGTTCGGTGACATCCCTAACCTAACTTGCCTATGTTTCGCGGAGCGGCCGGAGCGCGCGCAGGGAGAGGAGTCGGGCGGGGAGTCTTCACGACCTTGTTCGTGCGCCGGAGCTACTGGGGTTGTTTGATACCTACACCTACATGTGCCAACGTACCTACCGACCGAGCGTATGATCGACGCATGCGGTCAAAGTCCGCGCGCTAATTAGGACTGAGTCTGTGTTAGAAATTAAAATCGATATTGTGGTGAAAAATTAAGATAGGTATTATTTTTTATGAATCGGGACTGTTATAGTTGTCTGATTCAGCTCCTTGAATGCTGCAGGTAATAGGTGCGCCATCCTGTATTTTATTTTTTAATGTAATCGTTTGGCAAACAAGCCGGCGACAGCCCACCTGATAGTAAGTGGTTACTGCCGCGTGTTGTAATGTAACAGACGGCCCCAGGATCTCCTGAGAGCACGTCTGCTACACCAGTTGTAAAGAATGTGTAGAGCATTCAATACCTAATACATAACAACAATAATAAAGTGCTTATACGAGTAAGAGTCAGCATAGCTTTACGTCCCTTGTAGTAGTCAGCGAGTTCCTTCTCGTAGTCACAGCGTGTTAATTAAGTGCTTATTACATTTGGCTGAATTAAGTCGTCTTAATTCAGTCGTTACTGAATTAAGTCAAGTGTAATCGCAATTAGCAACCTAGGATCCTAAATTCAGTAGCAAGGATGGTTTCTGACTGACTATATCATTTAGAAGCTTATTTAGAAAGGCATTTAGGAAGGTGTAATCGCATTTAGTTACTAACTTCCGTCGCTGCGTGAGGTTGTATAGTTTTATTTTGACCAAAGAGTAGTAATATATGGGAATAGAGAGAGAGCCCTCTCGCGAGATTCTTTGTAGATTTTTGTATTTGCGAAAAATCGCCTACGTCAAGTACGTTACCCCCCTGTGAGTTTCTGTCCATGCATGAGGACGTATAGTTTTGTTTTGTATTCCCGAATAAAACAGCACACAGCAGCGTGGGTACCTACGAAATGACGAAAGAAAAAGAAGGGGTGCGCATTAGAAACGGGCCGCACGATTTTGGGGTTTCTGAGGGTTGGATTATGTAGGGGTTGGTTTTCTCTACCCCATGGTATACATCCCTGCCTGAGGAAACGCAAACGCGATGTTTTTTTTTTTTTTTTTACTTGTTTTTACATACGTGTAACGGAACGGTTTTCTTAACTAAAGTTAATGTAACGAAACATTTTATTGTTGTCACAAGTAGAACGGAACGTAAATCCGCCATTTTGTTTGCGTGAAATGACACTAATGACATGAAAATTGACATTTAGTTGTTATTGTGTTGCCAAAAGAAAAAAAAAATGATGGTAATTATTCCGTTCCTCTCAGAGTTACGTGTTTTTGTTAACATGCATTAACCCAGATGTTACTAAAACTATTTTTCATCTCCGATCATCGTGATTTTTGGATATGTTTCTTCAAATTACTCATAAAAACTTGCAAAAATTATAAAAAATATCCAGCTTTTCTGGGAAAGCTAGGAAAAGGTGGCCTTTTAAAAGGCCCGTCGTAATATGAGGGTCGTCTACATATATGGCAGTCTAATAATGAAACAAATTGTTATGGAATCAGTTTTTAATCATTTAAGCTCGTAAAAAACACAATCACAGACTTATAACATATAAGTTTAGTATATTAAGTTTGGCTGTGATATTCCAAAAAAACACTTCTTGGGGTGTAAATATTTTTTTCACTTTTGGCAAATTAAAAAGCTTTTTATTTTGCAAACTCAGTTGAGGTGCACTATATTGGACCAAGTGATCAATCCCATCATACCGAGACGATTCCTGATGAGATCTAGAGAAGTCTAGATCTCCTATGGGACATGGTCCTCTCTTATCGCCCTTTTTGTAGGATTCGAGCAAACCTTTTGCTAATGATCTACGATCTTTGTTGGTTGTGAGAGGACACTTGGATGTTCTATTTTCACGAATACTGCCAGTCGCTCTCAGGCCTTTGTTACCAAGCTCATGAAACAAGGGAACAGAAAGAAATAGTAGTCAAAAAACAAATGAAAGGGCAATGCTGAATGGTGAGTTTGCAGTACGTGCAAATTCCAAAATCACACTGCCCCCTAGAGCAAACTGTTTGTAAGTTTCTGCAAAAGTTTATGATTTTCCCTGGTAAGGATCAAACCATAGCACGTAGCCTCATCTTGTTGTACCAACCCATAGTTTATATCCCCAACGAATTGCTTTACCGCATATAAACTGCTTGCAACTGTGGCCACCATAATAGGGCACCATAGCCCCGTCTGTGCTGTAGTTTTCTTGTAATGGTGACATTCTCCTATGGGAAAATGGTAATTTGGTTTGGCAACAAAGCGTGGTCATCACCTCGCTCCAAGTCATCAACAATTTTGTTGAGATTGAGCGCTTTCACTGGGCGCGTGCTAAAAAGAAATAAGAATATTATGAACCCCTATATTACGACGGGACTTTTAAAAGCCCATCGATTTCAAACGTAAAAAAAGAAAGCAATTTTTTTGTTTCGAAACAAAGTAATGTTGTTTTTTTTTTGTTTACTTATCGAACATCAAATATCCGATTGAAATATTATCAAATGCCGCCTATAAATATCATAAAAACTTACCTTTGTGCAGCCCTTCTAAAAAATTAAACACCAAGTTCTTTAAAACCACTGAAATGACATGAAAAAGTGTGCCGAATCATACACGTAAGTGCATCAAATCAAACGGTGATAGATACTGATTTACGTGACAATATAAATATCTAAGTCAATTTATTAAAATAATACGAAAAATGCAGGTAGATTTTTGGGCCTTTTAAAAGTCCCGTCGCTGCATCTGGGTTAAGAGCGAGCGAAGCGAGCTCGGGACTTTCAAGCACCCCGACATGGATAGGTTAGGTTCGAAGGGGATGACGGGGGCTAAAGTGAGTGAGCAAAGCGAGCGAACGAAGCCCCCGTCATCCCCTTCGTGTTAGGTTACTTTAAGCCCTGCCGGGGTTGCGGCGCATGCAGCTGTGAATCCCGTGACCCCGGCCAAGGGTCAGGAGAAGGAACACCGTGGGTTTTTAGCCGGTAAGAGTCCGGCATAACCCTTCGCCATCCCCGGGCGAAGGGTATCCATGAGGATAAAAAAGGTTACTTTAAGCCCTGCAGGCAGAAATAGGAGCCCCGCTGTGCGGGGCTCCGTCGACCACGTCCCCAGAATCTTTTTTAGGTGTAGATATAGTAAATACACCAATACGACATAATTTGGAGGTTAACTTGGTAGAAAATTCAAAATCGTGTTTTTCGAAAACTAAACATCTCCTAGGGGCGCGCGGGCGGGAGTGGTACCGATGGATAGCCCTCGCCATCCCCTCTCCCCTCCACCGCCTCCCACCCTGAATTCGTGCGGCCCGTTTCTAATGCACAACACAACCAAAAGAAGCTATGCTCAATATTTTAGAGCTGTATAAAGATGGTGTATAGGATGGTGTAATCGCATTTAGTTACTGACTTCCGTCGCTGCGTGAGGATGTATAGTTTTATTTTGACCAAAGAGTAGTAATATATGGGAATAGAGAGAGAGCCCTCTCGCGAGATTCTTTGTAGATTTTTGTATTTGCGAAAAATCGCCTACGTCAAGTACGTCATCCCCCTGTGAGTTTCTGTCCATGCATGAGGACGTATAGTTTTATTTTATATTCCCGATTATAAAAGTGTAGTGCGAGTGCGGTGCGCAGCGTGGGTACCTTCATAATGACAAAAGAAAAAGAAGTTATGCTGAATATTTTAGAACTTTACAAAGATATGGCCCTATCTTTGGGACAAAAACGACAAATTTTTTTTTAACAAAAATGTACGCAATGAGGGTTCCAGGTGCTACTTACTTTATATAAAAATATAGACGAATCGGCTACAATAAAAACATTGAAAAAAAAAATTTACAATTTGAAAACAAATTATGGCAAAGAATTGAAAAAGGTAAGTTTATACCTACGCACATTGACTTATTTACCATCGGTTATTTATTAGTTCATAATTATATCACGAGTTATTTATCCCAACAAGCGCACTATGTTGCAGCTGTCATCTGATGAGTTTTGAATTTTTACCGACATCCCCGAACAAGGAGTGTGAAACAATTTTATTGTCCCCAAGCTTCCTCGAACGTAACGCTTATGTACGATTTCCACCAACCGGGCCATGCAGGAGCGCAGCGCAGAGCATCGCTGCGGATGCTCGAGAATGCGCCCGTAGCCGACCGCGTTCGCCCGACGGCTACAATCTGCTGGAACCCGGGCTCATGCGCGCGCGTGCTCGCGTATCCGCTATCAAAATCAATCAAAAGTACTTTATACAATTTACATAAAGTTCATTAGGCTATGTACAATTTCGCCGCTTCCATTTTACTCCGCGGAGGTGTGAATTGAGCCTTAAAGATGTTGGTTACTTTTTCTTAAAAAAGGTACCTACCTATACGGTTACCAATACTTATTTTCTACCAATACATATTATACCTATACTAATTATTTGTAACTTTTTAATAAAGGTCAAGGAATCGAAACATACCGGTGCAGGAAATGAAGATGTGTATGTACCAACGATATGGTATTACGATAGCCTAAGTTTTCTGGAATCTACCACGGAAACATGTCGTTCAGTCAGGGACACAATTGAAGATAAGGTATGATAATGGTAATTATTTATCTATCTGTAGTCACGGCTCATCTTCCGTGCGGAAGATGTCCGATCCTTTGGAAGGCATACACGGGGACACAGGTCCAACGCGCAGAGGCCCCTTTGAGAACTTTAATCTAAAATGGGGTGGGGCACCAACCGGGGACTATCCACGGCTGCACTATTGGAGTACAGTCATGGACCGTCCCAGGCAGGTGCAAGACTATTGTAAAATATGGTGAAAAATATCTGGTCTATGGGAAGGACGATTTGACGAAGAGGATTTGACGACACGTTTGGTGCAGTGGCTAAGCGATTGGCTTCTGCGCTACGGGTCGTGGGTTCGATTCCCACACGGAACAAAAATGTGTATGGCCTACAGATGGTTGTTTCGGGTCTGGGCGTTTGTTTGTGAGATTTGTGTCTGTAAACGCACCCACGATACAAGAGAAATCTTAGTGTGGGGCAACGTTTCTTAAAAAAAGAAAAAAAAAAAAAAAGAAAAAAGAAGGGGTGTTAGGTGGACTAGATAACTTCTATTGCCGGAAGAAAACGGCGTCTGCCTTTCAACATTTAAAATTGAAAAGTGTTGGCAGACGGTGACTCGCCAGCTCACTAGCTGGGCCCCCTGAAAAATTATTAAGAACAGCATCAACCATTGACAATTATTTATTAATAGGTACAGCATCAATCATCTTATCTTGAAACGAAACACTACCCATCGAGTTGAAATAATTCATGAATGTGTCTCGGACTGTGTTTCCTTCATCATTACGCTTACTTTTACTTGTGTTTTTTAACGAAGTCAATCCATCAGTATAGTTCCGCCAATCCCCTTTATTAATCGAGCCCTTGAGTGTAGTCGGCAAACTATATGCGAAAGTTTTAATTAATAGAGTGATAAGAATAACAGACGAGAAAGTATGGGATGTTCAGGCAGGATTTAGAGAGGGAATGGGGTGTATGGATCAGATCTTCTCCTTAAGATGCATAGCCGAGAAACATCTGGCAAAGCACAAGAAAGTGTATTGCGCTTTCGTTGATTTGGAGAAGGCTTATGATAGTGTGTGGAGGGAAGAATTGTGGTCAACACTATCTACGTATGGGGTGGACTGGCGCTTGGTGCGGGCACTGAAATCGCTGTACAGGGATTCCAGTGCTTGTATTAGGATAAATGGGGCGTTCACAGACTGGTTTGGCATCTCAAGGGGTGTTAGACAGGGTTGTGTAGCGTCACCATGGCTGTTCAACCTATACATGGATAGTTGTTTGACAGATTTAAAAGGGAGTGATTGTGGATTGAAAATGAATGAGTTGCCTGTCAAATGTCTTCTCTACGCAGATGATCAAGTTCTGCTTGCATCATCAGTGGAAGGGTTGCAAGACATGGTAACTGTGATGAACGAAGCATATAAGAGGAAAGGGATGAAAATTAATATAAGTAAGACGAAAGTAATGGTTTTTGAAAGAGATGCAGATGTATCTGGGTGTAAGGTAAAGATTGGAGATGAAAGTATTGAACAGGTGAATGAGTTTGTTTATTTGGGAAGTATGTTTACAAGAGATGGTAAGATTGATGAAGATGTGGAAAGGAGAGCAAATGCGGGAAATAAAGTGAATGGTGCTATGCATGCGGTTGTGGCTAACCAGTCGATGTCCAAAAAGGCACGGCTGGCTGTCCATAATGGTGTACTGGTACCAACGCTTATGTATGGAAGTGAATGTTGGTCTTGGAAGAAGAGTCATGAAAGTAGAATAAATGCCGTGGAAATGCGTTCCTTGCGAAGTATGTGCGGTGTAACTTTGAATGATAGAGTGAGGAATGATGTGATAAGACAAAGTTGCGGTTTAAAAGATGATGTAGTGACAAAAATTGAAAGGGGTATGCTTCGGTGGTTTGGGCATGTTGAAAGATTGAGTGAACGGCGATTAACAAAAGGAATTTATAAGGCGAATGTCAGTGGAAACGCCAGTAGAGGACGCCCTAGAAGGACATACATTGATGTTATTGGTGATGTTCTTCAAAAAGGACAGGTGCGTAGTACTTTCAACCGGCGTGCGTGTATGACAAGATGTATGACCGTGGACGAAGCGAAAGGAGTATGTAAGGATCGTAGCATGTGGCGTTCTACAGTTTCTGCCTACCCCCATGGGAAAAAGGCGTGAGTGTATGTATGTATGTATGTAATCGAGCCCTTTGAAGTATTTTCATGATCTATGTATTTTCCGGTTACGTAACCTGGCACTCGTTTTCTCAAAAAATTGTGTAGAGCACAACGTGCCATAACCACGGCATCTACGTTGGAAAGATCTAGATTGAGGGGTCTCCGTAGTACTCTAAAGCGTGAAGCCAATATTCCAAAGGCATTTTCTACCACTCTACGGGCTCTACTTAAGCGATAATTAAATATTCTTCTCTCGCGGCTAATGCTCTTCAATGGGTATGGTTTCATGAAATGTTTGTTAATGGAAAAAGCACTATACCCCAATAGAACATATGGGGCATCCGTTTCTGTGCCTGGTAGGGGAGAAGATGGAGGTAAATTCAAATTACCATTTACTAATTTTTCATAAAACTTTGTAGATTCAAGTACGGAGCTATCATTAACAGATCCATTGGTGCCAAATTGAACGTACATAAATTCATAGTTCGCATTGACAACAGCAAACAGTATTACGCTGAAAAACCCTTTATAGTTATAAAACAGAGAACCACTTCCAGGTGGTTTTTCGATAGCAACATGTTTTCCGTCGCATGCTCCTATACAGTAATTGAAGTTCCATTTTTCTTCGAATTCTGCTGCTACTTGTCTCCATTCTGATTCTGTATGCGGCAACTGAAAATTGATGATAAAAAATTATGACTTTCAGGATTCATCATTATCTTGCTCAGAAGATATTCAGATGACAACTTCTACAGATTGTACTTTTAAAAAAAGGAAAAAAGAAGCCCCATTAAAACAACAACATGACATTCTAGAAAAGGCTTCCAATTTAATGAACACAAAGGAAGAGGACTGGGAAATCCTTGGAAGATCCTTTGGAATGCAATTGAGAGATTTAAATAAACCTCAACATACTATAGCCTGCAAATTAATATCGGATGTGATTTTTTATGGTACTTTAAATAAACTATCTGAAGAATCATTTGTGGGTGTTACTTTAACACCCACAAATAACTATCGAGCTCCATCTAGGTCTTTATTTCCACCATTCACACCATCACGATCATCATCTTCCCAGAGTGAATTTCATCCTTCTGTTCACACCTCATCATCCCCACAACGTATACAATCCCCGTCCTCGTATCCTTTACCGCCCACACAGTACCCTATCCAATCGCTGGACTCTCCCCTACATACCTTACCATTTCACTACCAAACACAATCCTCGCATCCTTCAACATCCAAACAGTATAATGTCCAATCTTCAAAATACTTGAACTGTTCACCATCCACACAGTTTAACAGCCGATCTGTAAATTCTTCAACTGTTAAATACATAGTTAAAGTTCCGCATCCTTCTGTTCCTCCACCACCACAATCTATACTGATACATATCCCATCTCCTCCCCCTCAGTCATCAACGCCTAATACATATGAAACTAACGACACAGTGTCATTCATTGAAGGCAACGCGGACATAGTAAAATATTTTTTGATATTTACCAATAAGAAAAAGTGATTTAAGTCATCATCTTCCTGCCCTGATCCCATGTTACTTGGGGTCGGCGCAAGACGTTTTCTTCTTCCATTCCATCCTGTCACCCGTCATGATATCACAGACTCCCTTCTCTTTCTTATCATTCTTCACACAATCCATTCATCTTTTCTTTGGCCTCCTTCTTCCTCTCCATGCATCCACATTTATATTCATAACTCTTTTGGTCAGATGCGTTTCATCCCTCCTCTTCACATGCCCATACCAAGACAAACGGTTCCCTTTCAACTTTTCTGTCACTGGCGCTACTTTCAAACTTCCTCTAATATACTCATTCCTGACCTTATCCATTCTGGTTACTCCACACATCCATCTCAACATTCTCATCTCCGCTACATGCAATCTTTTTTCATCCGTCTTCTTCACGGCCCAACATTCCGATCCATACAGTGCGACAGGTCTTATCACGGACTGGTAGATTTTCCCCTTTAACTTGAGAGGCATCCGTGGGTCGCAAGTTATTCCAGTGACCTGTCGCCATTTCATGCATCCTGAGTCGATTCGGTGCGTTACGTCTCGTTCTACTCCGCCATCCCCTTGGACAAGCGACCCGAGGTACCGAAAGTCGGAGCAGATCGGTATGGGCGTTCCGGGGACAGATATTGGCACAGGACTAGAGAGACCGCCAAATTCGCAAAACAAGTACTCTGTTTTGGTTCTGCTCAATTTCAGGCCAACACTCTCCAGTCTTTGCCACCATACCTCCAATCTGCTCTGGACCTCTAAGCACTCTCGGCATCATCATCATTCAGACGAAAGACGTCCACTGCTGGACATAGGCCTCCCCCAAGCATCGCCACATCGACCGGTCCTGTGCTTCTCGCATCCAATGGTTTCCTGCGACCTTCACCATATCATCGGTCTACCTTGTGGGACTACCCTCGCCGCGTCTTCCGGTACGCGGTCGCCACTCCAGAACCTTTCGGCCCCATCGGCCATCCGTTCTGCGAGCAATGTGCCCCGCCCACTGCCACTTAAGTTTGGCAATTCTTCCAGCTATGTCGGTTACCTTGGTTCTCCTGCGGATCTCATCATTTCTGATATGATCTCGTAGGGTAACTCCGAGCATAGCCCTCTCTATTGCCCTTTGGGTGACCTTGAGCCTTCTTATGAGGCCCATCGTGAGCGACCACGTTTCAGTGCCGTATGTAATCACTGGCAACACGCACTCGTCAAAGACTTTCGTTTTGAGACACTGCGGTAGTTGGGACGAAAAGATTCTACGCAGCTTCCCGAACGCTGCCCTGCCGAGCCGAATTCGACGATTGACCTCTTTCTCGAAGTTGGACCTACCTAACTAGACAGTTTGCCCTAGGTAAACATAATCGTCGACAACTTCGAGTGTAGTCTCCGATCTTCATAGGAGTAGGTGTTACATGGATATTTGACATGATCTTTGTCTTATCCATGTAAATTTTAAGACCCACTCTTTCGGAAGCTCTACTAAGGTCATCGAGCATTGTACTGAGGTCCTCTCGCCCCACTCTCGGCAACCAGCACAATACCATCGGCAAACAGTATGCACCAGAGAGCCTCTTCTTGGATGTCCGACGTCAAAGCGTCCATTATTACCAGGAAGAGGTAAGGGCTGAGTGCAAGTTGATGCAAGCCGACAGCCACATTGAAGCTGTCAGTAGTACCCACTGTAGACCGGACTTGGGTACAGCATCGACTGTACATTGCCCGAATCAACTGCACATACAGAAAGGAGAAAGGTGTGCCTGCGTAAGGCACACCTCTCTCCTTAGGGGCCCACCACGAAACCTCACGAGGCACCCGGTCGTATGCCTTTTCGAGGTCAACAAATTCCATGTGCATATTTTTATGCGCACTTTTGTATTTTTCGCATAGCTGACGGATAGCGAAAATAGCATCTGTTGTACCCCGACCTGGCATAAAACCGAATTGGTTTTGTGAAATTTCTCTCTCCTCTCAGCCGCCTTTCAATAACTTTCTCCCAAGCTTTCATACTATGTGACATTAGCTTTATTCCTCTATAGTTGTTGCACTCCAGCACATCACTTTTGTTTTAAAAGATAGGCACCAGCGAACTGTTGCACCATTCACCAGGTATGGCTTCTGCCAGCAACAACTTATTGAAGAATAAAGCCAACCACGTCCATCCATCAACCCGTAATACCTTCCACACTTCAACTGGTATTTCATCTGGACCTATTGCCTTACCATTCTTCATTCCAATTACTGCTATTCTCACTTCATCCATACTTACTATTCTCACTAACCCCTCATTCATTGGTTTATTCTCAAGTACACCACTCCAGTCATTCTCCTCATTCATCAGTCTTTCAAAATAATCCTTCCACCTATCCCTAATTTTCTCATCATCCGAAAGAACAAAAAAACAAAAAAAAAGTGATGGTATTACTCGTTTAATATATGAATATTTAATAGTAAAAAGTGTTTTTATTTCACTCACCTTTATATAATGTGCCAGGCATTTATAAATAGCCCAACATGTTTCAGGGATAATTTTTGTCAGCAGGGGTTGGGATATTAATGAACTGAATTTTAAATCTTGATAAGAGTTTCCTGTTGCAAGAAATCTTAATGTTACGACCAATCTTTCTTTTGCATTAATGCTGTCTCGTAGGATAGTATCTTGCTTTTGAATAAACGGTATCACAAGATTTAATAATATGTCAAACGATCTCGAATCCATTCGTAGATAATTTCTGAAGTCCGCTGGTTCCAAAACACTTATAATGTTTATGTTTGCTAACTTTCCGCGCATCAATAAATATTCCTTCACCCATGTTCTTCTTTTTCTTTTTTCTATTTGAATTGTGCCAACGGCCAGGGCTAGGCAAAGACCAACTTTTTGTTGTCTGGATAATACTGGAGCCATCCTCGCACACGGCACGTCCGACTCCGTCACGCTTTAACTGGCAACTGATTGACCGGTGTTGCCAGATGCCTTGAACCTTTTATCTGTAGTAGAAACTGTTAAAATCTGTATTAAATATGTATAATAAAATAAACCAAAATAGAATATTAATGGTTTTTTAGATGCCATAATGGTTCACAAAAACACAATCAATATTAATATTAAATTAAATAACAGGTTGTACCTATGTTATAATATTGATTATTGACGTATTTTACGTACGTACGACACGACGAATGCGAGAGCGAAGAATCAATCAGTAAACTTATGTAGTAATAGTAATTCAAATAGGCCTAATGTTTGTTGGCAATCTATTATGTATTCAGATAACATAGGTAAAGGTTTTGGGGAATTGTTAAGCAACAGCCTGGATCACTCTTCTCAAAATCACTGTATGCCTGGGTCATCCTATAGGCAAATCACAACATCACTAATGTCAAATATATTTAATCACAACACTAATATAACTTTATTCATAGGCAATAGTTTAAATGTTAGGAAAAAAGACATCACGGACAGTGTTACCTCAATGTTAAATCTTGACTGTAATAAAATAACATTATGTGCATTTCCCTACCTCGATCATTTGTCAGACAGACAAAATAATTATGTTCACGCGCTAAATATGCATATGCACTTTTTAGTAAGTCACCATAGTGACAAGTTTATATTTTTTGACACCAATACTTTTATTGGTAAGCTTACACTTAACAGGGATTCTGTTTATCTCCCTAAGAAACTTAGGCAACATATTTCTATGTTGTTAGTATATAATTTTAACACAGTCATAAGTAGTATGACGAAGTTACCTCTCACTACCACTCAATTTAGTAATAGTACTAATAACAAAGTGGTTAGCCAGAATATTTTAAACTAGCCAGTTCGACAACAGAGAAGCATAGTCATTGTTTAATTTTGTCACATCAAAATATAAATCGCTTCTCTGGCAAAATCTTAGATGTAGAACTATTTGTTGAAAAATATAATGTAGACATTCTCTGCCTTACAGAAACTTGGCTGAAGGCAGATAAAATGTTATTTAATATAGATAATTTTAAAATAGCCAGTTCGTTCCAGAGAGAGTCAGCAGCAGGTGGGGGAACTTTAATCATGTTCAAAAACCACCTGAAGTGTAAAGAGCGACCAGATGTTCGTGACCTCTCTGTTGAACGAGTATGTGAGCTCGCGTGTGCAGAAACGGAGGAGTATGTGATTTTATGTGTTTATAGACCCCCTTCCTCTAATACTTCCCAATTCCTCCTTACGATGGAGGATGCAATTAGGAAAATTAAAATAAACAAAAAGATATTGGTATGTGGGGATTTTAATATTGACATCTTGATAGATAGCACAGATAGGCAAAATCTTTTATCCTTATTTAAATCATTTAATCTAAAACATATGTTCTCTGAGCCGACTAGAGTCACACCTACATCGGCTACTTGTATAGATAACATTATGACCAATTTTAAAATATTACAGAAGAGTCTTATTAGTGGCATTCGTTCAGATCACAAGTGTCAGATAGTTAAAATAAATTGCAAAAAAGTAGAAAGTCCAAAAACTATACAATGTAGAACACTAAACAAAAATAGTCTAGAAAAATTCAATAAAAATCTAGAATCGCAATTAATTACTCTGAAGCCTCAAAATGACACTCCTAATGAAATGTATCGCACCTTATTTGATGCTATATGTACTGAATTTAATAAAACTTGTCAAGTAAAAAAAGTTACTTTAAAACGTAAAATCCTGTTTAGTGCCTGGGCTACCGAGGGTATAAGACGCAGCAGGGATGTCTTATACGAGTTATATGACAAAAAGTCTTATACATCCAATAATGATTTTCATAATTACGTTAGAACTTACTCAAAAATATTTAAAAAAGTCTGCATGCAAGCAAAGGCTGCCTATATTAGTAATCAAATAAAAAAGGCAAATAATAAAATTAAAACAACGTGGAAAATAATAAATACAGAAACGGGAAATAGTAGATCAACGGACAACACAATTAACTTACAAATAGACGATAAACTAGTTTCAGATAAAACTGTAGTAGCTAATTTCTTTGAAAAATTCTTTACAAACATACCTATAGAGACTACTAAATGTCTCCCATCGTCTCCTTTAGCAGCTGAAGCTCTTTTGAAACAAAATGTTAATTTACATGTACCTAATGTACCTACTTTTGAATTCAGTTCTGTTACTCCCACCGATATAATTAAAGCGTTTAAAACTATAGCAGTAAAAAAAACGGAGGACTTATGGGGATTGTCAATAAAGGCTGTCGAATCAATTATCGTTAATATCGCGCCCATCTTGGCAGTGATCTTTAATACCTGTATCACGGATGGCATTTTCCCCGATCTCATGAAGTCAAGCAAAATTGTACCCGTCTTTAAATCAGGCTGCTTAAATAACGCATCTAATTATAGGCCAATATCTGTACTACCAGCCTTGAGTAAAATCTTTGAAAAATTAATATTAAATCAAATGTTAGTACATTTCAACAAAAACGCGATATTACACGTCAAACAGTTTGGATTTACGAAGGGACGATCTACGGAAGACGCTGGTTCCACTCTAATCAAAACAGTACTGGGAGCTTGGGAAGAGGCACACGATGCTGTCGGGGTATTCTGTGATCTCTCTAAAGCATTTGACTGCGTCGACCACCGCACGCTAATTCTGAAATTAAAGTACTATGGAATTCGGGATAGATCTATTGATCTTGTAAATTCATACTTGTCGAATCGGAAACAAAGAGTGGCTATTGATAAAGCCACTTCTGCAGGCTCACTAGTTAAAATGGGAGTACCTCAGGGATCGATTCTAGGCCCATTTCTGTTTCTTGTCTATATAAATGACCTTCCACACATCATAAATGATACAATGTGTAACATAGTCTTATTTGCTGACGATACATCACTTATATTTAAAGTCAATAGGAAGGATAGGGATCTTATAGAACCCAATCATACTCTTAATCTAATATCTAATTGGTTTTCTACTAATAATCTTCTTCTAAATGCAAAAAAAACCAAATGTCTTAGGTTTTCTACACTAAATGTATCGCGTATTGGTGCAAATGTAAAACTTGATGGGAAACTTTTAGATCTGGTTCCCTCAACGACCTTTCTGGGTGTAACAGTAGACTCTAAACTGCAATGGGGGCCCCATATACAGGCACTTGCAGGCAAACTGAGCTCTGCTGCTTATGCCGTTAGGAAAATAAGACAGATGACAGATGTGCCTACGGCTAGGTTAGTGTATTTTGCTTACTTTCACAGCATTATGTCCTATGGCATTTTACTGTGGGGATCGGCTGCTGATGTTGAAACTATTTTTATATTACAGAAAAGAGCAGTCCGAGCTATTTATAATCTAGGCTGCCGTGAGTCGCTCCGTGAAATATTCAAAGAGATAAATATACTAACCTTACCATCCTTATATATATTTAGTAACATTATGTACATTCGGAAAAACATTGCCCAGTATAATAAGAAGAGTGACAACCACAACCTTAATACTCGCAATAAAGACATGCTAGCAGTACCTGGTTTTAGACTTAGGAAAACCAGTAAGTCGTTTATGGGAAACAGTGTTAGATGCTACAATAAAATTCCATCTAGTGTAACTGATTTACCAGATACAAAGTTTAAATTATATATCAAGCGCGTACTAATGTCTAAAGCATATTATAGCCTAAATCAGTACATCGTAGATAAAGATGTCTGGCATACGATTCCCTCCTGCACACTGCGACCCTCTGGCACCGTCTAACAGAACAAACGGACATTATTCAAATGCCTACTTATTGTAATTATTTTTTTATTTTTTTTTGACTCAATAAGTATGTTATTTTATCTTATTTTTTAATCTCATGTTTCCAATTTTGATTGTTTTCTTTTCTTTGACATTTAATTTAATTTATTTATTGCTAATATTTGCTTATATTAGTTTGACATTTAATTGCAATTATTAATTATTAATAATATTCTGTTAATACCTACGCAAGGCTGTAAAATGTGAGGACCATGCAGCATCTAGTGTTACGCTTTCATTCTTAATATTTGACTGCCTATTGTCTATCGGTATGAGTCTGTCATGCTCACTGAAATGTCTTGCTGATGGTGGCGTTGTGCATCGGGTCGTTGAGTTCCCTGCAACATGGTTGAGCTGAGCGACGCCGATGTATGCGTCATGCTCGTGAACGGGTGCTGTCTGTTGGGACTGGTCAGCTCGTAACTGCTATGGCAATCGTTTTAAAAGGCTAACTTTCTCATTACTTTTCATGTTGTTAACCACATGTACATTAATCTGCATTGTTCTTACATTACTACAATGAAAATTGTCAAAACATTTACTTTTTTAAAAGAGTGTCTATGGAGTTTCTTGCCGGTTCTTCTCCAAAGGACCTACTACTTGGAACCGAGCCCCTAGTGTTGACCTTTTGAAAGCACCAGGGATCTGGTCTACTTGAAATAAAAACTATTTGACTTTGACTTGACTTTGACTTTGAAGTACCTTGGAGAGCACGCAAAAATCTCTGGGGGATTTCCCGAGCAGAGCGAGTGAAACTTATAATGCTGCCAGACCCAAAATTAACGTTGTTTGTGAAATAAATAAATCAACCAACAGAATAGAATCATAAAATGGTGTGTGTAACGCGGTATCTAAGTCATTTATTTTGCTAAGTTCTGTTTTAAGTTGAATATGGTAATTTAATCAACAGAGTTAGAAAATTCTGTATAAAAATCTGTATCCGGTGCTAATCTGTATCACACATCGAAAATCTGTTTAAATACGGAGAAATGTGTATATATGGCAACACTCTGATTCAGTAACTAAATTTAGGACAGTGTGATCAGAAGCTTCTAATTTGCCCTTCTGAATTAAGACGACTTAATTCAGCCAAGTGTAATAAGCGTTTTAGAATCCCATCTGTCATCAATAAAAAAGTATAAAATATAAATAGCAAGTAGGTAGGTGAATGACCATGAAGGTGATACTACACTGTATACACCTACAACACCAAGAGACCTTAGAGACAATACAAAACCTTGTTCTTCCTTCGTTTCTTCCTCCGGTTCTTCCTTCGTTTCTTCCTTCGTTTCTTCCTTCGTTTCTTCCTCCGGTTCTTCCTCGTCCGATCCTGGAATTATTTCTTGATCATTATTTTGATCTGGGAATAAAAATGTTCTGTATTCCTGATTGAAAATGGCTACCTATTCAATTCTTAGCTTATACAGTGTTACTACGTATACCCTTTTAACCGTAAGTTGATTTCTGACTTGATTGTTTTTCTATAAAACGTAACCATGCAAAGAATATCAAATATTTTTAAAAACAAAACATTGATAATATACCTAATTTATGGTTTTTGATGATGTCGTTTACGTTTTTTCATGAGCAGTGTCTTCTTACGGCTACAATTTATGAAATGACCGAGTCAGGACTCATCTTTGGGTGAACAGAGTAAAGTTATCTTTAACAGAACACATTCAAATAAAAATACCTGACTTCAGTTAACTCTGAACAGGGCATAAGGTTTTAAGAAATAACAATCAACTTGGCATTTTATAAATAAAAAGTAAGTATACAATATTTATCCTTTTTATACTCCATTTAAAAAAATAGAAAAAAAAACAAAAATAAGTACCAGAGCTAACATAAAAATATAACAAGGAGGCTTACGAGACATCTTTACAAAAAAATTGGTGGGAAATACAAGGTGTCTCAAAAAGTAGTGTTAAGCGGAAGTCCAGAGGTAGAGCACCCTTAGAGGTACCTACCCGAATCACCCCCATGTATGTTCCGCGATTTTTTGTAGTTTTTGAGTAACTTTTTGTTTTTAATTCAAAAATCGATTTTTTATCCGTTCGGTGACATCCCTAACCTAACTTGCCTATGTTTCGCGGAGAGGCCGGAGCGCGCGCAGGGAGAGGATTCGGGCGGGGAGTCTTCACGACCTTGTTCGTGCGCCGGAGCTACTGGGGTTGTTTGATACCTACACCTACATGTGCCAACGTACCTACCGACCGAGCGTATGATCGACGCATGCGGTCAAAGTCCGCGCGCTAATTAGGACTGAGTCTGTGTTAGAAATTAAAATCGATATTGTGGTGAAAAATTAAGATAGGTATTATTTTTTATGAATCGGGACTGTTATAGTTGTCTGATTCAGCTCCTTGAATGCTGCAGGTGATAGGTGCGCCATCCTGTATTTTATTTTTTAATGTAATCGTTTGGCAAATAAGCCGGCGACAGCCCACCTGATAGTAAGTGGTTACTGCCGCCTGTTGTAATGTAACAGACGGCCCCAGGATCTCCTGAGAGCACGTCTGCTACACCAGTTGTAAAGAATGTGTAGAGCATTCAATACCTAATACATAACAACAATAATAAAGTGCTTATATGAGTAAGAGTCAGCATAGCTTTACGTCCCTGGTAGTAGTCAGCGAGTTCCTTCTCGTAGTCACAGCGTTCGTCGATGGCCCACACAGCCATCTGATGGAAACCGGCGGCAGCAAACAGACCGGCTGTAGCATTTAGTCGTAGTCATAGTAGTAGACGTAGACGACAGCAGGTCCGATCGCCGATCTCACAAGTGTAGGTAGGGCAGGAGACGAAGTGAAAAGAAGGGAGAAGGGGTTACCACCGGGGCGCAGCTTCTTTATCTGGCTTTCCAGTTGGATAACATACCACAGCTGTTAATAACACCAAGGGAAACACGTAGAAATTCCACAAATGCTTTTTATTTAACTTGATACGCTTCATTTCAGTAAAATATCAAAAACTGTTCTGCCATGGAAATATTCCAAATTTCAGTTTATAACATTTATCAATAAAATATAAACAGTAAATAATTGTATCAAAAAATCGCCATGGCGTAAAAAACAATCCAAAGTCAAGTCTAAATTAGAATCCCATCTGTCATCAATTAAAAAGTATAAAATATAAATAGCAAGTAGGTAGGTGAATGACCATGAAGGTGATACTACACTGTATACACCTACAACACCAAGAAACCTTAGAGACAATACAAAACCTTGTTCTTCCTTCGTTTCTTCCTCCGGTTCTTCCTTCGTTTCTTCCTTCGTTTCTTCCTTCGTTTCTTCCTCCGGTTCTTCCTCGTCCGATCCTGGAATTATTTCTTGATCATTATTTTGATCTGGGAATAAAAATGTTCTGTATTCCTGATTGAAAATGGCTACCTATTCAATTCTTAGCTTATACAGTGTTACTACGTATACCCTTTTAACCGTAAGTTGATTTCTGACTTGATTGTTTTTCTATAAAACGTAACCATGCAAAGAATATCAAATATTTTTAAAAACAAAACATTGATAATATACCTAATTTATGGTTTTTGATGATGTCGTTTACGTTTTTTCATGAGCAGTGTCTTCTTACGGCTGCAATTTATGAAATGACCGAGTCAGGACTCATCTTTGGGTGAACAGAGTAAAGTTATCTTTAACAGAACACATTCAAATAAAAAATACCTGACTTCAGTTAACTCTGAACAGGGCATAAGGTTTTAAGAAATAACAATCAACTTGGCATTTTTATAAATAAAAAGTATACAATATTTATCCTTTTTTTACTCCATTTAAAAAAATAGAAAAAAAAAACAAAAATAAGTACCAGAGCTAACACAAAAATATAACAAGGAGACTTACGAGACATCTTTATAAAAAAAATTAGTGGGAAATACAAGGTGTCTCAAAAAGTAGTGTTAAGCGGAAGTCCAGAGGTAGAGCACCCTTAGAGGTACCTACCCGAATCACCCCCATGTATGTTCCGCGATTTTTTGAAGTTTTCGAGTAACTTTTTGTTTTTAATTCAAAAATCGATTTTTTATCCGTTCGGTGACATCCCTAACCTAATTTGCCTATAATTCGCGGAGCGGCCGGAGTGCGCGCAGGGAGAGGATTCGGGCGGGGAGTCTTCACGACCTTGTTCGTGCGCCGGAGCTACTGGGGTTGTTTGATACCTACATCTACATGTGCCAACGTACCTACCGAAGGAGCGTATGATCGACGCATGCGGTCAAAGTCTGCGCGCTAATTAGGACTGAGTCTGTGTTAGAAATTAAAATCGATATTGTGGTGAAAAATTAAGATAGGTATTATTTTTTATGAATCGGGACTGTTATAGTTGTCTGATTCAGCTCCTTGAATGCTGCAGGTGATAGGTGCGCCATCCTGTATTTTATTTTTTAATGTAATCGTTTGGCAAATAAGCCGGCGACAGCCCACCTGATAGTAAGTGGTTACTGCCGCCTGTTGTAATGTAACAGACGGCCCCAGGATCTCCTGAGAGCACGTCTGCTACACCAGTTGTAAAGAATGTGTAGAGCATTCAATACCTAATACATAACAACAATAATAAAGTGCTTATATGAGTAAGAGTCAGCATAGCTTTACGTCCCTGGTAGTAGTCAGCGAGTTCCTTCTCGTAGTCACAGCGTTCGTCGATGGCCCACACAGCCATCTGATGGAAACCGGCGGCAGCAAACAGACCGGCTGTAGCATTTAGTCGTAGTCATAGTAGTAGACGTAGACGACAGCAGGTCCGATCGCCGATCTCACAAGTGTAGGTAGGGCAGGAGACGAAGTGAAAAGAAGGGAGAAGGGGTTACCACCGGGGCGCAGCTTCTTTATCTGGCTTTCCAGTTGGATAACATACCACAGCTGTTAATAACACCAAGGGAAACACGTAGAAATTCCACAAATGCTTTTTATTTAACTTGATACGCTTCATTTCAGTAAAATATCAAAAACTGTTCTGCCATGGAAATATTCCAAATTTCAGTTTATAACATTTATCAATAAAATATAAACAGTAAATAATTGTATCAAAAAATCGCCATGGCGTAAAAAACAATCCAAAGTCAAGTCTAAATTAGAATCCCATCTGTCATCAATTAAAAAGTATAAAATATAAATAGCAAGTAGGTAGGTGAATGACCATGAAGGTGATACTACACTGTATACACCTACAACACCAAGAAACCTTAGAGACAATACAAAACCTTGTTCTTCCTTCGTTTCTTCCTCCGGTTCTTCCTTCGTTTCTTCCTTCGTTTCTTCCTTCGTTTCTTCCTCCGGTTCTTCCTCGTCCGATCCTGGAATTATTTCTTGATCATTATTTTGATCTGGGAATAAAAATGTTCTGTATTCCTGATTGAAAATGGCTACCTATTCAATTCTTAGCTTATACAGTGTTACTACGTATACCCTTTTAACCGTAAGTTGATTTCTGACTTGATTGTTTTTCTATAAAACGTAACCATGCAAAGAATATCAAATATTTTTAAAAACAAAACATTGATAATATACCTAATTTATGGTTTTTGATGATGTCGTTTACGTTTTTTCATGAGCAGTGTCTTCTTACGGCTGCAATTTATGAAATGACTGAGTCAGGACTCATCTTTGGGTGAACAGAGTAAAGTTATCTTTAACAGAACACATTCAAATAAAAAATACCTGACTTCAGTTAACTCTGAACAGGGCATAAGGTTTTAAGAAATAACAATCAACTTGGCATTTTTATAAATAAAAAGTATACAATATTTATCCTTTTTTTACTCCATTTAAAAAAATAGAAAAAAAAAAACAAAAATAAGTACCAGAGCTAACACAAAAATATAACAAGGAGACTTACGAGACATCTTTATAAAAAAAATTAGTGGGAAATACAAGGTGTCTCAAAAAGTAGTGTTAAGCGGAAGTCCAGAGGTAGAGCACCCTTAGAGGTACCTACCCGAATCACCCCCATGTATGTTCCGCGATTTTTTGAAGTTTTCGAGTAACTTTTTGTTTTTAATTCAAAAATCGATTTTTTATCCGTTCGGTGACATCCCTAACCTAATTTGCCTATGTTTCGCGGAGCGGCCGGAGTGCGCGCAGGGAGAGGATTCGGGCGGGGAGTCTTCACGACCTTGTTCGTGCGCCGGAGCTACTGGGGTTGTTTGATACCTACATCTACATGTGCCAACGTACCTACCGAAGGAGCGTATGATCGACGCATGCGGTCAAAGTCCGCGCGCTAATAAGGACTGAGTCTGTGTTAGAAATTAAAATCGATATTGTGGTGAAAAATTAAGATAGGTATTATTTTTTATGAATCGGGACTGTTACAGTTGTCTGATTCAGCTCCTTGAATGCTGCAGGTGATAGGTGCGCCATCCTGTATTTTATTTTTTAATGTAATCGTTTGGCAAATAAGCCGGCGACAGCCCACCTGATAGTAAGTGGTTACTGCCGCCTGTATACACCTACAACACCAAGAGACCTTAAAGACAATACAAGACCTTGTTCTTCCTTCGTTTCTTCCTCCGGTTCTTCCTTCGTTTCTTCCTTCGTTTCTTCCTCCGGTTCTTCCTCGTCCGATCCTGGAATTATTTCTTGATCATTATTTTGATCTGGGAATAAAAATGTTCTGTATTCCTGATTGAAAATGGCTACCTATTCAATTCTTAGCTTATACAGTGTTACTACGTTATACCCTTTTAACCGTAAGTTGATTTCTGACTTGATTGTTTTTCTATAAAACGTAACCATGCAAAGAATATCAAATATTTTTAAAAACAAAACATTGATAATATACCTAATTTATGGTTTTTGATGATGTCGTTTACGTTTTTTCATGAGCAGTGTCTTCTTACGGCTACAATTTATGAAATGACCGAGTCAGGACTCATCTTTGGGTGAACAGAGTAAAGTTATCTTTAACAGAACACATTCAAATAAAAAATACCTGACTTCAGTTAACTCTGAACAGGGCATAAGGTTTTAAGAAATAACAATCAACTTGGCATTTTATAAATAAAAAGTATACAATATTTATCCTTTTTATACTCCATTTAAAAAAATAGAAAAAAAAACAAAAATAAGTACCAGAGCTAACATAAAAATATAACAAGGAGGCTTACGAGACATCTTTACAAAAAAATTGGTGGGAAATACAAGGTGTCTCAAAGTAAGTAGTGTTAAGCGGAAGTCCAGAGGTAGAGCACCTACCCGAATCACCCCCATGTATGTTCCGCGATTTTTTGTAGTTTTTGAGTAACTTTTTGTTTTTAATTCAAAAATCGATTTTTTATCCGTTCGGTGACATCCCTAACCTAACTTGCCTATGTTTCGCGGAGCGGCCGGAGCGCGCGCAGGGAGAGGATTCGGGCGGGGAGTCTTCACGACCTTGTTCGTGCGCCGGAGCTACTGGGGTTGTTTGATACCTTTTTTTTTTGAGACGATGTGGTTATGTGGGGCTTGCACCCACTAAAAACTCCGCCTGTGCACCTACTTTCGCCTTGATGGGTGGGCTGCGAGAACTGCTACGCATGACATTCGCGACCCATCCAGCGTGGCCCACTTCTGGGCTCACTCTTCTTTGCCCGCCCCCGGGCACCCTCCTCCTTCAGCGATGTCCGGGTGCACTGGGACATCACCACAACTCCAGGGACCGTGCAGCGTGGACGATAGATTCCCCGATCTATCGTCCGCTAGCCCCTCTTATGGCGGCATCAAGTCGGCATTTCGCCGCCTGCGCCGTCCTGCCCTCCTGCGACGAATTGGGTCAGCGAGAGAGTCTGCCTCCCTGACCCGCTCCGCCGCTTTCTTCTGCGAGATTACCTCCTCGCAGAAAGACGCAACCGCCTCCCATACCCTTTCACTGCCGACCATAGCCCTGACAACGGCCGGCAGCGAAAGGTCTTCCCCAATTTCTGCCGCCAGAACACGGCGCTGCGCCTCCCAGGCAGGGCACTGCTCGAGAGTGTGCAGGGCCGTGTCCTGGCTGTACCCACATTGGTGACACAGGGGAGTCGCCTCCCGTCTTGCCACTGTGTGCAGGTATTTGCCAAAACAGCCATGCGCCGACAATACCTACACTAAACGGAAGGACAACGTCCCGTGTCGCCTCCGTACCCACTCCTCTAGGATTGGCTGGATAGCCCCAACTGTCCAGTGACCGGCGCTTGGAGTCTCCAGCCTTTCCGCCCATTGCCCCATGATGGCAGTCTGCGCCTCTCTACGCCACCTCATCACTACTTCAGGCGGCGGACCACTCCCGCTCTCCGCCCGAACTTCCACAATTTGTTGGTAAACTTCGGCAAGCACTCGCGCCTCCAGATCCCACGGGGGCGTTCCTGCCAATGCGAACGCCGCTTCAGCTGAAATTGTGCGGTATCCGCGTATTACCCTGACAGCCATGACTCTTTGCGGTCGCCGCAGATGAGCCTTGTTCTGGGCAGTCAGGGAGTCCGCCCACACTGGAGCGCCATACAGCGCCATCGAGCGCACCACCCCCGTGTAAAGCCGTCGGCAGCTCACACTCGGTCCACCCAGATTCGGCAGTAACCGACTTAGGGCGGAAGCTGTGCCGATCAGTTTCGGGGCAAGTCGGCAGAAGTGCTCGCCGAAGTTCCACCTACGGTCTAGGACGAGGCCCAGGTATTTCATGTGCGTCCGTACCATGACTCTCTCACTACCTAAAGTGAGGTAAGCGCCCGCCGGTGGTCGGCGGCGGGGCCCATAAAACACCAGGGACTCCGTCTTCTCGAACGCCACCCTTAGACCCAGCGCTTCGATGCGGCTGATTACCAGAGACGCACCCTCAGTGGCCAAGCGCGCTGCCTCCTCAAAGTTTCCTCCCCGGGCTGTGATGAGAGTGTCGTCAGCATAACAAATAACGCCCAACACGGGTGAGAGATCACCGCGAAGGGCCCAGTCGTAACCCATATTCCACAGGAGTGGCCCTAAGACCGACCCCTGTGGGACACCACACGTGATAGTCCTCCGCACGATTTGTCCATTACGTCCCTGGTAACTAACACATCGCCCCCTCAAATAGTCTGCCACCAGATGCCTCAAGTACATGGGTACCCTATGAAAACGGAGCGCCTCTCCGATGCAGCCGAATGGCAAAGTATTAAACGCATTGGCGATGTCTAATGACACCGCCAACATTACGTCCCGATGCGTTACCGCATCTATCGCCTGGGTCTTAAGACGCATAATGGCGTCCACGGTCGAACGCCCGCCTCGAAAACCAAATTGGGCGTCCGACAAATTTGGGCCAACTGTTTCCAAATGCCGGACGATGCGGACAGCGAGAATCTTCTCTAGCATTTTACCCACCTCGTCCAGCAGCACTATTGGCCTGTAGGCCGAAGGGGACTCTGGAGGTCGTCCAGCCTTTTGTAGCAAAACCAAACGACCTTCCTTCCAAGGCTTAGGGAACCGTCTCGACGTCAGACAGGTATCGAACAGTTCCCTAAGCCTATCCTCCATCGCATCCATCGCCAGAGCCAGTACCTTTGCAGGCACTCCGTCTGGTCCCGGGGCGGTGGTTTTTGAACGCGCCCGTAAAATCACCGCTCCCATCTCCGCATCTGTGATCGCAGGAGTCTCCTCTTCGACGTCCCGGTCATCAGCCGATGGAGTCATCATCGGAGGTGTGTACCCCGCCCGGCCCGGGAAAAGTGCCTCCACGACTTCAGCAAGGAACTGAGGCTGGAGGGATTCCGTTAATGGGGGGCCTTGGGCGCGGAGTTTATTCCGCGCCGCACGATACGGGCGTCCCCAAGGATTGCGGTTTAGACCGTCCAACATCTCGCCCCTCGCCTGCTCCTTTGCTGAAGATCGCCAACTGTAGAGCTTCCCGGGCGCTTCGGTAGTGCTCATACAGTTGTGATTCCAACTCCTCATTACGACGGCGTAGTCTGCGTACTTGCGAATAGAGCCTCCGGGCAGTAATACAGGCTTCGCGGAGGTCCGACAACTCCCGGGACCACCAGTAGACCTCCCTTTTTGGGGGCCGACTACGCGTACGAGGCATGGAGGCGTCGCACACAGCCGTCATGACATCGCGAAATCGGACAGCCTCAGCATCAACCCCCTCAGTGGAAGGCGGTGAAGACAGCCACGCCTGGACAATGGCTGCCTCCTCCAACAGGTCCCTATCAAGCCTTTTCACTGCCCATCTTGGAAAGTGCCGAGGTTCAGAGCGTGAAGACACTCCCGACCCCTGTGAGGTGGAGACATCTATACGGATATACAAGTGATCCGACAGGGTCTCCACACCCTCCAGGACTCGCCAGTCCTGGACACGTGTAGCGATGGCAGGGGTAGCAAAGGAAAGGTCCACAATCGACCCCCCCTGCTGTCGCACACACGTATTAGCAGAACCTCTATTTAATAGACAGAGGCCCGCAGATACCGCCCACTCCTCGACTGCTTCTCCTCTGACATCCGTTCTTGGGGAACCCCATGCGATAGATTTCGCATTGAAGTCCCCCATGACCATTATATGGACCGGCATCATTCGCCGGACCGAGGCTCCCAATCGATCCAGGAAGTCCTCGAATTCGGCCAGGCTCCTGTTTGGGGAGAAATATACTCCGAAGAGTATGACGACCCCCCGTGCGACTGCAACATATCCCGGACCCCTCTCTCTGAGCGAGAGGGGTGGGGAATGAGAAGCCGTAGAGCCGATAATGGCGACAGAACCGTCCACGTCGCCCACCCAATCAGGGCGAGGTGGGACAAAATACGGCTCCGCCGCAACGGCCACGTCGATCGACCACTCCACCATAGTTTGAAGGAGCAAGTCCTGTGCAGCGGCAGAGTGGTTTAGATTCGTCTGGAGGAGGCAATGATTACGGACTGGGTCCATAATTAGTCCGCAATCATTACCTCCTCTTGCGACTGCTCCAGTCGCGCCACACTAGAAGCGGCCGTGGTTGAAGCGGTCGCCTCTTTCCTTTTTGATGGGGCTGGCAGCTTGCAGCCCTTACCCCTAACGACGTGGTTGGCCGGTAGCTTTGCCAGCTCACATAATGGGCAGTGAGGGTCGGCAGAGCATGTCAAAGCTAGATGCCCCAACTTACCACAGCGGAAACAGTGCCCACTGAGGTCCGTGCCAGAGGTACACTTATGACGGGTGTGCCCCTTCTCCATACATTTGAAGCATCTCATGGGCCGAGCCTCAAGGATCCGCACTCTGGCAGAGCTCCAACCAACGAGGAACCGGCCGGCGTCAGCGAGTTGCTTTGCGGCCTCGACAGGGCATTGGGCCCAAGCAGAGCCGACGCCTCCCGGGCCAAGACGTATTGGACCTACTCGAACCACTTCTGCAGGGCTGCCGGTCTTCCGGACGATTGCCTCCTGCACATCTCGTCCAGTTATGGAGTCGTCAAGGCCGCATATGCGCATTTCAGCGCACTTTGTGGGTCTAGAGATCTTGACGTCTTCAGCGAAAATTCCCCGTAGCTTCTCAGCAATAAGGTCTGCTCCTTTGGTGCCCTCATTTCCCGGAAATTCTAGCAGACGCGCACCTGTCGCTGCTTGACGGAACCTGATAATAGTTATTTTTTATTTTCTCTCAAAAAGGTACAATGGTTCGTTAATACACAAATTACAGCAAAATTTCTAACCTTTGTGAGAGCTGGAGTCTATACTGGGTTCGGGACCTGTATGACAGATCTCCAGGCTCTCACCCTCTCAAATTATAATAGAAATTGTGTAAAGGTACTTTGTGAAACAGGACAAGTCCAAGTACTGAGAGGAGAATTTAGACAAAAATCAAAAGGAATACAAAACAAATAATTGAAAGGGTAGGTACTTTGTGTATCTGTGGATGCATTGTGTGTCTGTGAGTATGTTGTGTGTCTGTGAGTATGTTGCGTGTCTGTGATTGTGTTGCGTGTCTGTGAATGTGATGAGTGTCTGCGAGTATGTTGTGTATCTATGAGTGCGTTATGGGTGTGTGTATTTTATGGTGAAACGAAGTTTATATAATGGATGATTTTATTTTATGACAACTAGGATAGTTTCAGTCTCAACATAATCTAATTCAAGGAGCCATCTAGTAACCGATCTTTTACATTTAGATTTGCACATAGGATGTATGTTTAAAATTTTATTAAGTTTATTATACACGTAGCTACCGAGGAAAAGAAAGCAGCGTTGGGCCAAACTACAGTTTACACGGACTGAGGGACAGACTGTACGCTTACGTCGTGGGGAGTTGAATTTTGAGTGATCGTAGGGAGTGAGGGAGTGTGTGGTTAAGACCAGATTTAGTATAAATAATTTTCGAACAGAGAGAACTTTACAGGTTTTATAAAGATCGGTGGTAGGAAAGCGGTATGGTAACTGCCAACCAACTTTCAAGATGGCCCTTTGGGCACGCTCTAGTCTCAGCATGTGGGTCTTTGCTGATCCACCCCAGGTGGATGGATTGGCAGAGGGCCAGATATACAAGTCTTAGCACCTTCGTATCAGCAACGTGACGAAGACTCTTAAAAACGTAAATCAGCCGGCGCAACCTAGAGGCAAGTGTGTCTATGTGAGTATTAAATGATAAGCAGTCGTCAATCTGCACACCCAAGTATTTAATGCAGTTGATGCGGCAGAGGTGGGGACAATTACAAGCTGTTAGATGAGGTGCAGTACAGGAATGTGCTATCAGAGAATAATGAGAGGAAGGGAGTTTCCCAGCGGTGGACAATGAGAAGGTAAGGTATTTAGTCGATGATGAGTGATGAGTGATGTCGGTGATACCCAGGTCTTCTAGGTTCACGCTTTCCTTAGCCCTCGATATCACCGCCGCATAGGTCAGCCCCCTCTGTACTGCTTCTGGCTGCAGTGTCAAAACTACTGCAGCCGACCTAGATGCGCGAAGCTTCCGTTTCCCCACTTTGCCAGAACCAGATCCAGCCACAGCTCCGGTAGCGGATGCCACAGTGTTTGGCGCTAGAGGCTTTTTCTTTTTCTTCCCCCTCTTCCTTTTCCCTTTGACAGCGGTTTGCCAATCATCATTGGCAGACGTCGACAGCGTAGGGTTGGTCTCCTGCGTGGTTGCCACGTACCTACTAGGTGGAGAGGCGCTTCGCTGCATCTCAGCCGCTTGGGACACCACTTGGGATGCTGCCTGGGATGCTTCCCGGGAGGCCATAGAGGGCTTTTTTGGCCTTCTGCTGGCATTAGTATTGGCAGCATTCCCAGCAGCATTTCTGACATCTGCCGCTAACGGTGGACGGTCACTTTTTGCCGGCAGGAGGCGGTCCTCAATCCCAGCGAACCGGGCGTCCATCATTTTCCCGATTTGGGAAACAGCAGCTCGCAATAACTCGTCTGACGAGTGGTTCTCCACGATCGATGAGCACACAGAATGTGGCTGCGGCTGCGTTAGTCCGAGCGGTTGCCTTCCCATGGAGCGAACTTCCTCCCGAAGAGCCTCCATTTCCCTACGGAGGGCTCCAACCTCTTTTCGCAACCTGTCGTTTTCCAGTTGCAGCCTCCGAGTTTCTTCAGAACAACTCCTACTAGCGAGTCCCTCTATCGCCATTCTGACGCGCTCTGCTGCCTCTTTAATGGCCCTTTGGCACGTACCCTTCATATTTCTGGATTTCCGTGTGGTATCCAGAACCACCTGAATATCCTGAAGGGCCTCTTTCTCCAGGGCCTCCGCTGAGCCAGCAGAGCTCTCTCTAATTGCAGAGGAAGAAGTGATCTGGGTGCTGATTTGCACATCCATTCCTTCCTCTTCATTCGCTTCGGTGCGCGTTTGGCACGTCGGCGACACGCTCTGATTGTCCGACTCACTGTCTTCAGTGCATGGAGCACTGGAGCCATGCGGCGTGTGAGGTCGAATAAATCTACCTTTCCTATTACGCGGGGGACCTCCCCCTCGAGCAGTAGTCGCCTTCAAGGGTACTTTCGAAGGCGGCAGCAGCTCCCCATCTGCTGTTGCATCCCGTTGCCTTTTATGACCGTCACGCCTCCCAGAAATGGAGGGTTGGATAGCGGTCTTAGATCCAGATGCGTCGCCGGAACCCGACAACGCATCTGGCAACTTGGTCAATACGACCACAGGCTCCTTTGGAGCCTGCACTTCCGTTGGTACGGTGCCGGCATCCGACACCGCACCCACCGTTTTCACTTCCCCTTTGCGAGCAGCCTCCTCCCTCATCGTCCTCGATGCGGTGTCATTATCTGATACCGCATCCACCTTTTCATCATTGGTTTTTAATTTGAGATTATCCATAAGATTCCCACGAGTATGGGGGATATAAATGGTCCATCCGGGCATGGCCCCCTGTGCCCGGACAAGCCTATCTACGTCAGAGTGTCGGCCGGTACTCTGACGGGACCTGCACTTGAAACTGCCAGCCTTGCAGCCTTACATCCCCTCGCCGTGCGTCGCAGCTTAGGATTAGGGAACCATTTATAGAGTTTATCATCCTCGCAGTCCAGGCGATTAAGCCAAGACCCCCGGTCCTCTCAATGAAGATTACGGGTCGGCCGAACGGTGGTCTGTATCAGACCGTGTCTGCCAGCCAGACATTGCTGACCAGCAAACCCGTCGCCCTTACCAACTGCCGGAGCCCGAGTGGACCCCGCAGTTCGTCCTCCTCCTTGGCCAAATTGGCCCCTCCCTCTCGGTCATATTTCGCCACTGGCAAAAATGCCCCCCATCAGAAGGACATTATTGCCAGTACCCAGGGTGCACCGGCCCAGCTTCTACCATTCCCCACGAACGTATCCGAAAAGGACGAGTAGTTGCCAGACACTCGAGGAGGTATATGACCACGCACCCCGGGGTTGTTTGATACCTACACCTACATGTGCCAACGTACCTACCGACCGAGCGTATGATCGACGCATGCGGTCAAAGTCCGCGCGCTAATTAGGACTGAGTCTGTGTTAGAAATTAAAATCGATATTGTGGTGAAAAATTAAGATAGGTATTATTTTTTATGAATCGGGACTGTTATAGTTGTCTGATTCAGCTCCTTGAATGCTGCAGGTGATAGGTGCGCCATCCTGTATTTTATTTTTTTATGTAATCGTTTGGCAAACAAGCCGGCGACAGCCCACCTGATAGTAAGTGGTTACTGCCGCCTGTTGTAATGTAACAGACGGCCCCAGGATCTCCTGAGAGCACGTCTGCTACACCAGTTGTAAAGAATGTGTAGAGCATTCAATACCTAATACATAACAACAATAATAAAGTGCTTATACGAGTAAGAGTCAGCATAGCTTTACGTCCCTTGTAGTAGTCAGCGAGTTCCTTCTCGTAGTCACAGCGTTCGTCGATGGCCCACACAGCCATCTGATGGAAACCGGCGGCAGCAAACAGACCGGCTGTAGCATTTAGTCGTAGTCATAGTAGTAGCCGTAGACGACAGCAGGTCCGATCGCCGATCTCACAAGTGTAGGTAGGGCAGGAGACGAAGTGAAAAGAAGGGAGAAGGGGTTACCACCGGGGCGCAGCTTCTTTATCTGGCTTTCCAGTTGGATAACATACCACAGCTGTTAATAACACCATGGGAAACATGTAGAAATTCCACAAATGCTTTTTATTTAACTTGATACGCTTCATTTCAGTAAAATATCAAAAACTGTTCTGCCATGGAAATATTCCAAATTTCAGTTTATAACATTTATCAATAAAATATAAACAGTAAATAATTGTATCAAAAAATCGCCATGGCGTAAAAAACAATCCAAAGTCAAGTCTAAATTAGAATCCCATCTGTCATCAATTAAAAAGTATAAAATATAAATAGCAAGTAGGTAGGTGAATGACCATGAAGGTGATACTACACTGTATACACCTACAACACCAAGAAACCTTAGAGACAATACAAAACCTTGTTCTTCCTTCGTTTCTTCCTCCGGTTCTTCCTTCGTTTCTTCCTTCGTTTCTTCCTTCGTTTCTTCCTCCGGTTCTTCCTCGTCCGATCCTGGAATTATTTCTTGATCATTATTTTGATCTGGGAATAAAAATGTTCTGTATTCCTGATTGAAAATGGCTACCTATTCAATTCTTAGCTTATACAGTGTTACTACGTATACCCTTTTAACCGTAAGTTGATTTCTGACTTGATTGTTTTTCTATAAAACGTAACCATGCAAAGAATATCAAATATTTTTAAAAACAAAACATTGATAATATACCTAATTTATGGTTTTTGATGATGTCGTTTACGTTTTTTCATGAGCAGTGTCTTCTTACGGCTACAATTTATGAAATGACCGAGTCAGGACTCATCTTTGGGTGAACAGAGTAAAGTTATCTTTAACAGAACACATTCAAATAAATAATACCTGACTTCAGTTAACTCTGAACAGGGCATAAGGTTTTAAGAAATAACAATCAACTTGGCATTTTATAAATAAAAAGTAAGTATACAATATTTATCCTTTTTATACTCCATTTAAAAAAATAGTAAAAAAACAAAAATAAGTACCAGAGCTAACATAAAAATATAACAAGGAGGCTTACGAGACATCTTTACAAAAAAATTGTTGGGAAATACAAGGTGTCTCAAAAAGTAGTGTTAAGCGGAAGTCCAGAGGTAGAGCACCCTTAGAGGTACCTACCCAAATCACCCCCATGTATGTTCCGCGATTTTTTGAAGTTTTCGAGTTCTCTTTTCTTTTTGTTAACTTTTTGTTTTTAATTCAAAAATCGATTTTATATCCGTTCGGTGACATCCCTAACCTAACTTGCCTATGTTTCGCGGAGCGGCCGGAGCGCGCGCAGGGAGAGGATTCGGGCGGGGAGTCTTCACGACCTTGTTCGTGCGCCGGAGCTACTGGGGTTGTTTGATACCTACACCTACATGTGCCAACGTACCTACCGACCGAGCGTATGATCGACGCATGCGGTCAAAGTCCGCGCGCTAATAAGGACTGAGTCTGTGTTAGAAATTAAAATCGATATTGTGGTGAAAAATTAAGATAGGTATTATTTTTTATGAATCGGGACTGGTATAGTTGTCTCATTCAGCTCCTTGAATGCTGCAGGTGATAGGTGCGCCATCCTGTATTTTATTTTTTAATATAATCGTTTGGCAAACAAGCCGGCGACAGCCCACCTGATAGTAAGTGGTTACTGCCGCCTGTATACACCTACAACACCAAGAGACCTTAGAGACAATACAAGACCTTGTTCTTCCTTCGTTTCTTCTTTCGTTTTTTCCTTCGTTTCTTCCTTCGTTTCTTCCTTCGTTTCTTCCTCCGGTTCTTCCTCGTCCGATCCTGGAATTATTTCTTGATCATTATTTTGATCTGGGAATAAAAATGTTCTGTATTCCTGATTGAAAATGGCTACCTATTCAATTCTTAGCTTATACAGTGTTACTACGTATACCCTTTTAACCGTAAGTTGATTTCTGACTTGATTGTTTTTCTATAAAACGTAACCATGCAAAGAATATCAAATATTTTTAAAAACAAAACATTGATAATATACCTAATTTATGGTTTTTGATGATGTCGTTTACGTTTTTTCATGAGCAGTGTCTTCTTACGGCTACAATTTATGAAATGACCGAGTCAGGACTCATCTTTGGGTGAACAGAGTAAAGTTATCTTTAACAGAACACATTCAAATAAAAAATACCTGACTTCAGTTAACTCTGAACAGGGCATAAGGTTTTAAGAAATAACAATCAACTAGGCATTTTATAAATAAAAAGTATACAATATTTATCCTTTTTATACTCGATTTAAAAAAATAGAAAAAAAACAAAAATAAGTACCAGAGCTAACCTTAGAGCATATACCTATGGAGGTAGCATTGCGCAAGTTCCCAAACATTTTATTCTGCCAAATTTTGGGGGGGACGCGGTAAACACGTACAGCACACATTTACAGCTTAACACATATAAATATCGTGTAGCTATGAACTCACACTAAAATAAAAGCCGGAATACAAACAAAAAACACGCACACTAACAATAACTTTGTCGTATTTATTTATGTTGACGTTTAACACAAACGCAAATTATAGTGATGTGGTATGATAAAAGACCGATAAACTGAATGATAAAGGAATGAACAAATAAAATATATAATTTCATCTCGTGGAAAACAATTTGTACGTAGGTAATTATTGTTCTTAAAATTAAAATAAAACAATTGTAATAAGAATAACAATTTTTTTTTTAAAAAAGGGCTATGAAGCGCAGTATACTTGGTGTTAAATTAACCCTACAGTGGTCGCGCTCTGTAACGGAACATGAGTGGTCGCGCGGATGACACTAGTCATCCATCTTTGAATACGAATTAAGGACTAAAGAAACACGTAAATCGTATTTAACGTTTATTATTATACTCTTTGAAATGTTTTAGAGACCATAACATAAAATACATGAAACATAAACTGTTTCTTTAATTATTTGGAAATTTCAAAATAAATATTGTTATTTGGTCTGAAAAAAACACATTATTTAATTCAGAACAAGTTTTGACCAAATTAAAGCTATTATTATACATGATTATTAATACACCCGTATTGACTATGACCGAGGCAAGTAAAATTTTGGAGTATTTGGGAAGATATATGCAGAAATCTCCTCGTTTAGGCCACCTCTATCGCCTGCATCTGAATCTGAACTTATATTTGATGATTGTCTTTGATTTTATAAATATTCACAGGTCTCAGTTTCATTTCTGACTGTTGCTCAACTTGGGCCAGCTCTTCGTCATCAGAAAAAGTATCTTTCGATTAATCATCTGCATTTTCCTTCTCATATTCACCTTGCAATATGCATTTTTTTGGGTTTGCCTTTTTCTATCTGTAATGGTAAATTTACAACATTAAAACAACTAAAAGGGCAAACAACTTAAGTTATTGTAATAAACATACTACTAAAATACCAAAACATAGCTTATATGTCTAATAATTAAGCATAATGAATTATTTCATCAATAAGTTTATAGGAAACAATACTAACCTTATTGGTCGCGCGGATGACGTGAGTCATCCAGCAACAAAGTTTTACTCCTCTTGGCACAACCACTTGACACCAGCGCCTGATCGTCACTGGGGTGACGCAGCAACCTTTTGAGATTTATAATTTAAGCTTGCTTATACCGTCAGTGTAAAAACGACAACAAAAACGTTATATTTCGAGGTATGGATGACAAATGTCATCCGCGCGACCACTGCAGGGTTAACTGATCGAGTTCGAAACACAATACTGCGCTCCAAAACTCAAATTGTCGACGTGGCTGAAAAGGCCGCCCAGCTGAAGTGGGACTGGGCAGGGCATGACTGCCAAATATGCCAAATGAGCTGTGGGCCCGTATAGCACAAGAATGGAGTCCTGAGACAGCGAGACGGGGTCGCGGCAGACCGCGGAGAAGATGGCGGGACGAGTTGGATGCCTTTCTTGAGGTTTGGCATGAAGCTGCACAGAATCGCGACAAGTGGAAGGAACGGAGGGAGGCCTTTGCCCAGCAGTGGGACAGTACAGGCTAATAATAATAAGCTAAGCCCCCTCTGGGAAAGGCGTTACCTCACCATGAGATTAACGTAAAACCGGAGCGAACATTAGACTAGCTTTCTACAACCCCATCATATAATAAAAAATGTATCATGAGGTCTACTGAAAAGCTTACAAACCGCAGGGCAGCTTGTGGCGAGCTGTTGGTGAGTGGCGACACTGCGTACCTTATTGCCTCAGAGAGTCGGTCAGGGCCTCGTCTCCAGTTTGCCTTTATTGGCTGGCTGGAGTGGAACCCCAAGAGTGCCCGCAGGACTCTCAACTCTGTCTTGCCTTTATCGGCCGGCCAGAGGGGGGCCGCCAGAGCTATATGCTCGGGGGTGGAAGTGTCTAAAGGCGTAATAGCGGGGAAACCCACTCCGGGTCTTTTAGACCCGCGACGGCGAAACCGGGGCCACACCTCTCTACACCCCTAGCCGCTCACACGTTTGTTGCCCTCTTCGCCTATGTACTGGCGGCTTTTCAGAGGGCCCAGCTAGTGAGCTGGCGAGTCACCGTCTGCCAACAGTTTTCAATTTTAAATGTTGAAAGGCAGACGCCGTTTTCTTCCGGCAATAGAAGTTAAATAGTCCATTCAACACCCCATCCCATAGACCAATTTTATTTTTACCATATTTCACAATAGTTTTGCACCCACCTGGGACGGTCCATGACTGTACTCCAATAGTGCAGCCGTGGATAGTCCCCGGTTGGTGCCCCACCCCCTTTTAGATTAAAGTTCTCAAAGGGGCCTCTGCGCGTTGGACCTGTGTCCCCGTGTATGCCTTCCAAAGGACCGGACATCTTCCGCACGGAAGATGATCCGTGACTACAGAGGGATATAATAATAAAAACGAGTCTTATATTATTTTCGCTAAAGTTAGGTACCATTAACAAATATTAAAAAAAAATCAACACTCAACTAAAATAATAACTAAATAATAATTATTTTAAAATCACGGCAATCAACTTCCGCAATTTAACTTAGAAGTGGATAAGAACTACAGTGTTTTCATATTTTTTTTAATAAAATAAAGAATAGTCACAGAGACTACGGCAGAAACAAAAAGTTAAATAGGTACCGGGTGAAAATAAATATTAAGTACTATCGCGGTATCGCTACGCGTGGTCTGTCAATTCGAGGAGCTTAAATGCCTCACGTTAAGAACACCCGTGCGTGACTGCCTCGTTAACATGGTCATCACACCTGTATTCCCTGATGGGTGGGGCAGAGGTGTATAGTAAACCCTCATTTTGCCGTTATGTTTAGTTCCTTTCCCTTGTAATAGGGGGCGAGTCTATTGCCATCAACCAGGCACAAATCCAGACTCTGGGCTGCTACTAAGAAATTCCACACGGAATAATCCAATAACACTTTGCCCGATCTGGGTAAAGTGTTATTGAGAAAAATTTCAAAATTCGATCAGTTTTATTTCCATGCAAAACGATTAATATTTTGTTTTTTTTTTAATTCTTCATTTCTGCTTTAGTTATGAGTTCAGAAAATGGAGCTTTTAAACAGTGACCCCAAAATATGACCTAAAAGATAAATAGCTGATCATAGCTGGTGATACATAGACTTTAGCGTATTTTTCATGAAATCTTTGAACAGCTATTTCTATATAAAATATTGACTTTTCGGGAAAGTTGTAGAACAAAAGTTCACTATTATGGGTTCTTTAACACCCCTTCAGATTAGTACCCCCTTTCCGACTAATCTTGTATAGATGTATTTGAGAACATTTTAACCACGATTCAGTCGATTGTGTTCGCTGCACACGTAATAGGGTTTAAATATTAATTAAAGTTAAATTTTTTGATTGAAACTTAGTTCTATCATTGTTGTTGGAGGCAAAAAAACCTTTTATTTTTTGTTAAATAGTATCAACAAGGCAAAATGAAATAAAATCAATAACAGAGAACATTATGAGAAGCGGTAAACCTCTTTGTAATTTTCGTTCATTCAATTATATTCACATTGTCCCGTCACTGCCTCTCGTTTTAAAATATTTCTGTCAATTTCTGTCACAAAAGATGACAGCTAAGACGTGAATTATATTTTTGAAAATAATGCAAAATGTATACATGTTTGCCGAAATAATGCTTATTAGTGACAGAAAACTCCATGTTTGAGGAAGCAGACCGCTTTTTGCACGAAAATACCGAAGAATTAACCATTTTTACGAGGTGTGTGTCGTGACACGGTACGATATGAAATGGCCAGATATCGCGAGAGAACTAGTTTTTATAATCGTCTATGGGCATACGTCACGGGAGTACGTCAGATGGGTAAGCGTATTCTTGCTCCCTCCATAGGTATATGCTCTAAGGAGCTAACATAAAAATATAACAAGGAGGCTTACGAGACATCTTTACAAAAAAATTGGTAGGAAATACAAGATGTCTCAAAAAGTAGTGTTAAGCGGAAGTCCAGAGGTAGAGCACCCTTAGAGGTACCTACCCAAATCACCCCCATGTATGTTCCGCGATTTTTTGAAGTTGTCGAGTAACTTTTTGTTTTTAATTCAAAAATCGATTTTTATCCGTTCGGTGACATCCCTAACCTAACTTGCCTATGTTTCGCGGAGCGGCCGGAGCGCGCGCAGGGAGAGGATTCGGGCGGGGAGTCTTCACGACCTTGTTCGTGCGCCGGAGCTACTGGGGTTGTTTGATACCTACACCTACATGTGCCAACGTACCTACCGACCGAGCGTATGATCGACGCATGCGGTCAAAGTCCGCGCGCTAATTAGGACTGAGTCTGTGTTAGAAATTAAAATCGATATTGTGGTGAAAAATTAAGATAGGTATTATTTTTTATGAATCGGGACTGTTATAGTTGTCTGATTCAGCTCCTTGAATGCTGCAGGTGATAGTTGCGCCATCCTGTATTTTATTTTTTAATGTAATCGTTTGGCAAACAAGCCGGCGACAGCCCACCTGATAGTAAGTGGTTACTGCCGCCTGTATACACCTACAACACCAAGAGACCTTAGAGACAATACAAGACCTTGTTCTTCCTTCGTTTCTTCCTCCGGTTCTTCCTTCGTTTCTTCCTTCGTTTCTTCCTTCGTTTCTTCCTCCGGTTCTTCCTCGTCCGATCCTGGAATTATTTCTTGATCATTATTTTGATCTGGGAATAAAAATGTTCTGTATTCCTGATTGAAAATGGCTACCTATTCAATTCTTAGCTTATACAGTGTTACTACGTATACCCTTTTAACCGTAAGTTGATTTCTGACTTGATTGTTTTTCTATAAAACGTAACCATGCAAAGAATATCAAATATTTTTAAAAACAAAACATTGATAATATACCTAATTTATGGTTTTTGATGATGTCGTTTACGTTTTTTCATGAGCAGTGTCTTCTTACGGCTACAATTTATGAAATGACCGAGTCAGGACTCATCTTTGGGTGAACAGAGTAAAGTTATCTTTAACAGAACACATTCAAATAAAAAATACCTGACTTCAGTTAACTCTGAACAGGGCATAAGGTTTTAAGAAATAACAATCAACTAGGCATTTTTTAAATAAAAAGTATACAATATTTATCCTTTTTATACTCCATTTAAAAAAATAGAAAAAAAACAAAAATAAGTACCAGAGCTAACATAAAAATATAACAAGGAGGCTTACGAGACATCTTTACAAAAAAATTGGTGGGAAATACAAGGTGTCTCAAAAAGTAGTGTTAAGCGGAAGTCCAGAGGTAGAGCACCCTTCGAGGTACCTACCCAAATCACCCCCATGTATGTTCCGCGATTTTTTGAAGTTTTCGAGTAACTTTTTGTTTTTAATTCAAAAATCGATTTTTATCCGTTCGGTGACATCCCTAACCTAACTTGCCTATGTTTCACGGAGCGGCCGCAGCGCGCGCAGGGAGAGGATTCGGGCGGGGAGTCTTCACGACCTTGTTCGTGCGCCGGAGCTACTGGGGTTGTTTGATACCTACACCTACATGTGCCAACGTACCTACCGACCGAGCGTATGATCGACGCATGCGGTCAAAGTCCGCGCGCTAATAAGGACTGAGTCTGTGTTAGAAATTAAAATCGATATTGTGGTGAAAAATTAAGATAGGTATTATTTTTTATGAATCGGGACTGGTATAGTTGTCTCATTCAGCTCCTTGAATGCTGCAGGTGATAGGTGCGCCATCCTGTATTTTATTTTTTAATGTAATCCTTTGGCGAACAAGCCGGCGACAGCCCACCTGATAGTAAGTGGTTACTGCCGCCTGTATACACCTACAACACCAAGAGACCTTAGAGACAATACAAGACCTTGTTCTTCCTTCGTTTCTTCCTTCGTTTTTTCCTTCGTTTCTTCCTTCGTTTCTTCCTTCGTTTCTTCCTTCGTTTTTTCCTCCGGTTCTTCCTTCGTTTCTTCCTTCGTTTCTTCCTTCGTTTCTTCCTTCGTTTCTTCCTCCGGTTCTTCCTCGTCCGATCCTGGAATTATTTCTTGATCATTATTTTGATCTGGGAATAAAAATGTTCTGTATTCCTGATTGAAAATGGCTACCTATTCAATTCTTAGCTTATACAGTGTTACTACGTATACCCTTTTAACCGTAAGTTGATTTCTGACTTGATTGTTTTTCTATAAAACGTAACCATGCAAAGAATATCAAATATTTTTAAAAACAAAACATTGATAATATACCTAATTTATGGTTTTTGATGATGTCGTTTACGTTTTTTCATGAGCAGTGTCTTCTTACGGCTACAATTTATGAAATGACCGAGTCAGGACTCATCTTTGGGTGAACAGAGTAAAGTTATCTTTAACAGAACACATTCAAATAAAAAATACCTGACTTCAGTTAACTCTGAACAGGGCATAAGGTTTTAAGAAATAACAATCAACTAGGCATTTTATAAATAAAAAGTATACAATATTTATCCTTTTTATACTCGATTTAAAAAAATAGAAAAAAAACAAAAATAAGTACCAGAGCTAACATAAAAATTTAACAAGGAGGCTTACGAGACATCTTTACAAAAAAATTGGTGGGAAATACAAGGTGTCTCAAAAAGTAGTGTTAAGTGGAAGTCCAGAGGTAGAGCACCCTTCGAGGTACCTACCCAAATCACCCCCATGTATGTTCCGCGATTTTTTGAAGTTTTCGAGTAACTTTTTGTTTTTAATTCAAAAATCGATTTTTATCCGTTCGGTGACATCCCTAACCTAACTTGCCTATGTTTCACGGAGCGGCCGCAGCGCGCGCAGGGAGAGGATTCGGGCGGGGAGTCTTCACGACCTTGTTCGTGCGCCGGAGCTACTGGGGTTGTTTGATACCTACACCTACATGTGCCAACGTACCTACCGACCGAGCGTATGATCGACGCATGCGGTCAAAGTCCGCGCGCTAATTAGGACTGAGTCTGTGTTAGAAATTAAAATCGATATTGTGGTGAAAAATTAAGATAGGTATTATTTTTTATGAATCGGGACTGTTATAGTTGTCTGATTCAGCTCCTTGAATGCTGCAGGTGATAGTTGCGCCATCCTGTATTTTATTTTTTAATGTAATCGTTTGGCAAACAAGCCGGCGACAGCCCACCTGATAGTAAGTGGTTACTGCCGCCTGTATACACCTACAACACCAAGAGACCTTAGAGACAATACAAGACCTTGTTCTTCCTTCGTTTCTTCCTCCGGTTCTTCCTTCGTTTCTTCCTTCGTTTCTTCCTTCGTTTCTTCCTTCGTTTCTTCCTCCGGTTCTTCCTCGTCCGATCCTGGAATTATTTCTTGATCATTATTTTGATCTGGGAATAAAAATGTTCTGTATTCCTGATTGAAAATGACTACCTATTCAATTCTTAGCTTATACAGTGTTACTACGTATACCCTTTTAACCGTAAGTTGATTTCTGACTTGATTGTTTTTCTATAAAACGTAACCATGCAAAGAATATCAAATATTTTTAAAAACAAAACATTGATAATATACCTAATTTATGGTTTTTGATGATGTCGTTTACGTTTTTTCATGAGCAGTGTCTTCTTACGGCTATAATTTATGAAATAACCGAGTCAGGACTCATCTTTGGGTCAACAGAGTAAAGTTATCTTTAACAGAACACATTCAAATAAAAAATACCTGACTTCAGTTAACTCTGAACAGGGCATAAGGTTTTAAGAAATAACAATCAACTTGACATTTTATAAATAAAAAGTAAGTATACAATATTTATCCTTTTTATACTCCATTTAAAAAAATAGTAAAAAAACAAAACTAAGTACCAGAGCTAACATAAAAATATAACAAGGAGGCTTAAGAGACATCTTTACAAAAAAAATGGTGGGAAATACAAGGTGTCTCAAAAAGTAGTGTTAAGCGGAAGTCCAGAGGTAGAGCACCCTTCGAGGTACCTACCCAAATCACCCCCATGTATGTTCCGCGATTCTTTGAAGTTTTCGAGTAACTTTTTGTTTTTAATTCAAACATCGATTTTTTATCCGTTCGGTGACATCCCTAACCTAACTTGCCTATGTTTCGCGGAGCGGCCGGAGCGCGCGCAGGGAGAGGATTCGGGCGGGGAGTCTTCACGACCTTGTTCGTGCGTCGGAGCTACTGGGGTTGTTTGATACCTACACCTACATGTGCCAACGTACCTACCGACCGAGCGTATGATCGACGCATGCGGTCAAAGTCCGCGCGCTAATAAGGACTGAGTCTGTGTTAGAAATTAAAATCGATATTGTGGTGAAAAATTAAGATAGGTATTATTTTTTATGAATCGGGACTGGTATAGTTGTCTCATTCAGCTCCTTGAATGCTGCAGGTGATAGGTGCGCCATCCTGTATTTTATTTTTTAATATAATCGTTTGGCAAACAAGCCGGCGACAGCCCACCTGATAGTAAGTGGTTACTGCCGCCTGTATACACCTACAACACCAAGAGACCTTAGAGACAATACAAGACCTTGTTCTTCCTTCGTTTCTTCCTTCGTTTTTTCCTTCGTTTCTTCCTTCGTTTCTTCCTTCGTTTCTTCCTTCGTTTTTTCCTCCGGTTCTTCCTTCGTTTCTTCCTTCGTTTCTTCCTCCGGTTCTTCCTCGTCCGATCCTGGAATTATTTCTTAATCATTATTTTGATCTGGGAATAAAAATGTTCTGTATTCCTGATTGAAAATGGCTACCTATTCAATTCTTAGCTTATACAGTGTTACTACGTATACCCTTTTAACCGTAAGTTGATTTCTGACTTGATTGTTTTTCTATAAAACGTAACCATGCAAAGAATATCAAATATTTTTAAAAACAAAACATTGATAATATACCTAATTTATGGTTTTTGATGATGTCGTTTACGTTTTTTCATGAGCAGTGTCTTCTTACGGCTACAATTTATGAAATGACCGAGTCAGGACTCATCTTTGGGTGAACAGAGTAAAGTTATCTTTAACAGAACACATTCAAATAAAAAATACCTGACTTCAGTTAACTCTGAACAGGGCATAAGGTTTTAAGAAATAACAATCAACTAGGCATTTTTTTAATAAAAAGTATACAATATTTATCCTTTTTATACTCCATTAAAAAAAATAGAAAAAAAACAAAAATAAGTACCAGAGCTAACATAAAAATATAACAAGGAGGCTTACGAGACATCTTTACAAAAAAATTGGTGGGAAATACAAGGTGTCTCAAAAAGTAGTGTTAAGTGGAAGTCCAGAGGTAGAACACCCTTCGAGGTACCTACCCAAATCACCCCCATGTATGTTCCGCGATTTTTTGAAGTTTTCGAGTAACTTTTTGTTTTTAATTCAAACATCGATTTTTATCCGTTCGGTGACATCCCTAACCTAACTTGCCTATGTTTCACGGAGCGGCCGCAGCGCGCGCAGGGAGAGGATTCAGGCGGGGAGTCTTCACGACCTTGTTCGTGCGCCGGAGCTACTGGGGTTGTTTGATACCTACACCTACATGTGCCAACGTACCTACCGACCGAGCGTATGATCGACGCATGCGGTCAAAGTCCGCGCGCTAATAAGGACTGAGTCTGTGTTAGAAATTAAAATCGATATTGTGGTGAAAAATTAAGATAGGTATTATTTTTTATGAATCGGGACTGGTATAGTTGTCTCATTCAGCTCCTTGAATGCTGCAGGTGATAGGTGCGCCATCCTGTATTTTATTTTTTAATATAATCGTTTGGCAAACAAGCCGGCGACAGCCCACCTGATAGTAAGTGGTTACTGCCGCCTGTATACACCTACAACACCGAGAGACCTTAGAGACAATACAAGACCTTGTTCTTCCTTCGTTTCTTCCTTCGTTTTTTCCTTCGTTTCTTCCTTCGTTTCTTCCTTCGTTTCTTCCTTCGTTTTTTCCTCCGGTTCTTCCTTCGTTTCTTCCTTCGTTTCTTCCTTCGTTTCTTCCTCCGGTTCTTCCTCGTCCGATCCTGGAATTATTTCTTGATCATTATTTTGATCTGGGAATAAAAATGTTCTGTATTCCTGATTGAAAATGGCTACCTATTCAATTCTTAGCTTATACAGTGTTACTACGTATACCCTTTTAACCGTAAGTTGATTTCTGACTTGATTGTTTTTCTATAAAACGTAACCATGCAAAGAATATCAAATATTTTTAAAAACAAAACATTGATAATATACCTAATTTATGGTTTTTGATGATGTCGTTTACGTTTTTTCATGAGCAGTGTCTTCTTACGGCTACAATTTATGAAATGACCGAGTCAGGACTCATCTTTGGGTCAACAGAGTAAAGTTATCTTTAACAGAACACATTCAAATAAAAAATACCTGACTTCAGTTAACTCTGAACAGGGCATAAGGTTTTAAGAAATAACAATCAACTAGGCATTTTTTTAATAAAAAGTATACAATATTTATCCTTTTTATACTCCATTAAAAAAAATAGAAAAAAAACAAAAATAAGTACCAGAGCTAACATAAAAATATAACAAGGAGGCTTACGAGACATCTTTACAAAAAAATTGGTGGGAAATACAAGGTGTCTCAAAAAGTAGTGTTAAGTGGAAGTCCAGAGGTAGAACACCCTTCGAGGTACCTACCCAAATCACCCCCATGTATGTTCCGCGATTTTTTGAAGTTTTCGAGTAACTTTTTGTTTTTAATTCAAACATCGATTTTTATCCGTTCGGTGACATCCCTAACCTAACTTGCCTATGTTTCACGGAGCGGCCGCAGCGCGCGCAGGGAGAGGATTCAGGCGGGGAGTCATCACGACCTTGTTCGTGCGCCGGAGCTACTGGGGTTGTTTGATACCTACACCTACATGTGCCAACGTACCTACCGACCGAGCGTATGATCGACGCATGCGGTCAAAGTCCGCGCGCTAATAAGGACTGAGTCTGTGTTAGAAATTAAAATCGATATTGTGGTGAAAAATTAAGATAGGTATTATTTTTTATGAATCGGGACTGGTATAGTTATCTCATTCAGCTCCTTGAATGCTGCAGGTGATAGGTGCGCCATCCTGTATTTTATTTTTTAATATAATCGTTTGGCAAACAAGCCGGCGACAGCCCACCTGATAGTAAGTGGTTACTGCCGCCTGTATACACCTACAACACCGAGAGACCTTAGAGACAATACAAGACCTTGTTCTTCCTTCGTTTCTTCCTTCGTTTTTTCCTTCGTTTCTTCCTTCGTTTCTTCCTTCGTTTCTTCCTTCGTTTTTTCCTCCGGTTCTTCCTTCGTTTCTTCCTTCGTTTCTTCCTTCGTTTCTTCCTCCGGTTCTTCCTCGTCCGATCCTGGAATTATTTCTTGATCATTATTTTGATCTGGGAATAAAAATGTTCTGTATTCCTGATTGAAAATGGCTACCTATTCAATTCTTAGCTTATACAGTGTTACTACGTATACCCTTTTAACCGTAAGTTGATTTCTGACTTGATTGTTTTTCTATAAAACGTAACCATGCAAAGAATATCAAATATTTTTAAAAACAAAACATTGATAATATACCTAATTTATGGTTTTTGATGATGTCGTTTACGTTTTTTCATGAGCAGTGTCTTCTTACGGCTACAATTTATGAAATGACCGAGTCAGGACTCATCTTTGGGTCAACAGAGTAAAGTTATCTTTAACAGAACACATTCAAATAAAAAATACCTGACTTCAGTTAACTCTGAACAGGGCATAAGGTTTTAAGAAATAACAATCAACTAAGCATTTTTTTAATAAAAAGTATACAATATTTATCCTTTTTATACTCCATTTTAAAAAATAGAAAAAAAACAAAAATAAGTACCAGAGCTAACATAAAAATATAACAAGGAGGCTTACGAGACATCTTTACAAAAAAATTGGTGGGAAATACAAGGTGTCTCAAAAAGTAGTGTTAAGCGGAAGTCCAGAGGTAGAGCACCCTTCGAGGTACCTACCCAAATCACCCCCATGTATGTTCCGCGATTTTTTGAAGTTTTCGAGTAACTTTTTGTTTTTAATTCAAAAATCGATTTTTATCCGTTCGGTGACATCCCTTTTTTTTTTTTTTTTTTTTTTTTCGGGGTGGAAATCCTCATGGATGTCCTCCGCCCTGGGGTGGGCGGAGGGGTCTGTCAGACTCTTACTGACTAAAACCACCCCGGTGTTCCATCTCACACTTAGGCCGGGGGCCGCGGGAGCAGTACATTCGTCCGCAGCCCCCAACTAGTGCCGGCCCGCATTTGCAGACCTCAATCGCGGGGGGGAGTGAGACTCCCCCTGTGTCATCTAGGAGGCGCGCGTGGAACACTACGTGCCACCGCCTCTGGTCCATTTGGATGGGGGAGGCGGACGTCCCCAAGTCCGCCGCCCCTGGACCCGTTTACGGGGGTTGGAAGAGGGCGTTATCCGCCCTCCGCCGACGCCCGGTGCGCCTTCTGCGGGCTGGAAGAGTGCTTGCACTCTCCCTCTCCCTTTCCGCAGTCTCCTTCTGCGAGATGACACTTTCGCAGAAGGACATCACCGCGTCCCAGGACTCTGCACTGCCGACCATAGAACGAACCACGGCCGGCAGCGACAGGTCGCTCCCCACCTCAGAAACAAGGGCGCGGCGCGGCTCCTCCCATGCAGTACATTCTGCCAGCGTGTGCCGCGCCGTGTCCTCTCCACAATGGACGCAGTGATGACACCGGGCGTCCGGCTCCCTGCCAATGCGACACAGGTACTTCCCGAAGCAACCGTGCCCCGAGAGCACCTGCGTCGCCCGAAACGTCAGGGAGCCGTGCCTCCTCCCGAGCCAGAGATCGAGCACCGGCCGGATCGCCTCAATGGTGACGAGGCCGGCGGTAGGGCGTGAAAGCCTGTCCCGCCATTCCGCCACTAAGACCCGACGGAGCTCTGACCGACGCAGCGTGATCTGTCGCTGCACCAGTCTTTCGCCCCGCGTCCGCGCCTCCTCGCGCCACCTGTGAAGTGACGCAAGGGTTTTCGCCTCCAGGTCCCAGGGCGGGGATCCGGCCAGTGCACAAGCCGCCTCGTAGGAGATCGTGCGATAACCCCTGATGACTCTGACGGCCATCGCCCTCTGCGGTTTTCGCAGTATTGCGATACTGCGGGCCGTCAAGTCGGGCGTCCACACCGGGGCGCCATACAGGGCCATCGATCGCACGATCCCCACATACAACCGCCTACAGGCGGTGCTCGGGCCCCCCAAATTGGGAAGCAGCGTTGACAGCGCGCCCTCCGCGCCCAATAGCTTGGGCGCCAGCCGCCGAAAGTGGGGGCCGAAGTCCCACCGGCTGTCGAGCACCAATCCTAGGTACTTCATGGTTGGCTCGACAGCAATTCGAGCCCCCCCGACCACGATGTGTGATCCCGGCGGCGGCGCCTGTCGGGGGCCATGGAAAGCGATGGCCTCCGACTTGTTTAGGGCCACCTCCAGGCCTAGGCGCCGTATGCGGCTCACGACTTGTGAGACCGCAGCCGTAGCCAGCAACGCTGCCTCCCTGTGCGAGCTCCCCCGAGCCGTGACCAGCGTGTCGTCCGCGTAACACGTCAGGGTCACCCCCCGTTGGAGCTCGCCCCTCAGCACCCAGTCGTACCCGATGTTCCACAGGAGCGGGCCCAGGACCGAACCCTGTGGAACACCGCACGACATCTCGCGCTGGTCTCCGCCTTCGCGTCCCCTGAAGGTGACACACCTTTCCGCCAAGTAAGCCCCAACAACGTGACGGAGGTAGGGAGGCACCCGATGGTAACGCAACGCCTCCCTAATACAGCTCCAGGGCAGGGTGTTGAAGGCATTGGAGATGTCCAAGGACACCGCCAGCACCACCCCGCCCCTGGAGACCGCTTCCTCCGCCAGGACTCTCACTCGCATGATGGCGTCGATGGTAGAGCGCCCATGTCGGAATCCGAACTGACTGTCGTCCAGGTCCGGCCCCTCTCTGTACAAGTGGCCAACGAGGCGGTCTACAATTATCCGCTCGAATAGCTTGCCCACCTCGTCTAGCAGCACTATGGGCCGGTAAGCGGACGGCGAGTCCGCTGGGCGCCCCGCCTTCCTGAGCAGGACCAATCGACCTGTTTTCCACTGAGTGGGAAACTGGCCCCGCTCGAGGCAAGCTGAGAAGAGTCCTCTCAGTTGGGGCTCCAACTCCTTCAGGGCGAGGACGAGAGCGCGGCCGGGTACTCCATCGGGCCCCGGAGCAGTGTTTTTGGCCCGGAGCCGCATCACGGCTGCTCTCATCTCCGGTTGTGTCACCTCTGGGACGCTTACGCTCTCAGGCTCTGGGGCTGTGTGCGGAGCCATCTGCGGTGGCCGGTGCTCCGCTCTTGCAGGGAAGAGGGCTGCAACTACATCTTCCAGCAGCTGGGGCTGGAGACTCTCCGTAAGTGGGGGGGCCCAGGGACGAAGTTTCCCTCGAACCATACGATAAGGCCGCCCCCACGGATCCCCGTCTAGAGTCTCCAACAGCTCCTCCCAAGCTCGCGTCTTCGCTTCGCCGATGGCCAGCCACAGAGCCTTCTTCGCCGCGCGGTACACTTCGTACAGCGCGGCTTCCTCATCAGGAACCCGTCGACGCCTCCTCCGGTACCGAGTGTACGGGCGCCTAGCCGCCACGCATGCGACGCGTAACTGCGCAATCTCGGCAGACCACCAGTACACTTGGCGCCTCGCGGATAGTGCATGGGCCCGGGGCATTGACGCATCACAAATTTGCATCATCGCCCCGTGGAACCACTGCGCCTCCTCTTCGACGTCGACGGGTCCGTGTGACGCCGACTCCCAGAACCAGGCCTGGACAATAGCGGCCTCCTCGAGAGCTTCCCTGTCGATGTGCTTAAGCACCCAGCGCGGACCGTCTCTTTGCGGGGCCGATAGGCTGCGGCTGCCAGCGGTCTGGGTAGAGACGTCGAAACGGATATAAAGATGGTCCGACAACGTCTCCACCCCCACGGCAACACGCCAGCCACTAACACGGTGCGCAACAGCAGGGCTAGCGAACGAGACGTCCACTATAGACCCGCCCCGCTGCCGCACGCACGTGTAGACCGAGCCCCGGTTAAGGACGGCCAGGCCTGTCGTGATCGCCCACTCCTCCAGCACCTCACCCCTAAGGTCGGTAACCGGGGATCCCCAAGCCGCGGATTTTGCGTTGAGATCCCCGAGTAGCAGCACGGGGCGAGGGTGGTACCGGCCCACGACGGCTCCCAACTCGACAAGGAAACTCTCGAAGTCGGCGAGACTCTTGTTGGGCGAGTAGTATGCCCCGATGACAACTATGCCATCTGCAAGAGCAGCTACCCAACAGTGACCTCGGGTAGCGCTGACAAGAGTCCCGCCAATGATGGCCACCAAACCGTCAAGGTCCCCCGCCCAGTTATCTCGGGCGGGGACAGAATACGGCTCAGCAACCACAGCCACATGGATCGACCACTCCGCCATGCTCTGGAGCAAAAGGTCCTGAGCTCTGGCAGAGTGGTTGATGTTGCCCTGGAGGAAATGGTAAGGTGCCATTAATGGCACTCCATTCCCTCCACATCTCCTTCCCTAGGCCGGGAGTCGGCCGAAGGGCTGCTGGGCTGCGGGGGGGGTGCGGATCCCCCGGCAGTCCTGGTCCCCTCCGTTTTCTTGCGGTTCTTCCCCCGCTTCTTTTTGCTGGTGGTGGGGCGGGGCGCACCGCAGCACTTCCCGCCTACTATGTGCTCCGCGGACTTTCCTGCAGCTGCACAAACACTGCAGTTTGGTGCCGCGGAGCATTGGGCCGCCTTGTGGCCGGGCCGACCGCAGCGATAGCACTGATCGCCGCGGTCTATGTCGGCGGTGCACCGTGCACGGACATGCCCGCTTTCCAGGCATCGGTAGCACCGCATGGCCCTGGGTTGCAGGAGCTTGACCTCCGCCGCAACCCATCCCACCAGCAAACGCCCACTGTCGGTGATCTTATTCGCCGCCGCTACCGGGCACCGCACAAAAATCGTGCCAAGCCCGTCAGCGTCGCGGCGAATTTCGCCCGCCCGCATATTTTCAGGCGGACACCCGCCGCTTTTGGCAATGGCCGCCACTACCTCCTCTGGAGTCACGGAGTCGTCCAGCCCTTTGACGAGCACGTCGGCCGTCTTGATGGGCCTCGACACCCGGATGTCCTCTGACTTCAGGGTCTCCCGTAGCTTGGCAGCCAGGGTATCCGCCTTCTCATCACTTGTGGGACCCGACAAGTGAAACAGCCGCGCTCCCGTGATGGCTGTTTTGAACCGGAAGCCATCCGGGGTGCCAAGGTCAGGGAAGTTGACCTTGGCCCTCGCCTCAGCCAGGACCGCCTTGTAGGTGACGCCCCTTTCTAGTGCTCCAGGCTGCAGTGTAAGCACTACAGCCGCGGAGCGTGGGGCGTGGATCCTGGCCGACTTCCGGCTATTTTTGGCTGTTCGGCTCTTCCTCCCCTTTCCCTTGCGCTTCTTCTTTTGACCGACCGTCGTCCAGCCGGCCTCAGTGCTAGACCCGGCTACGGTCGCAGGTTGCGCGATGTTGCGGGGGGTCACCTCCACGGGCTTCTTGGTCCCCTCCATGGGCGCCCTGGCCCCCTCAGCGGGCTTCTTGGCCCCCTCAGCGGGCTTCTTGGCCCCTTCCGCGGGCTTCTTTGGTCCCTCCGCGGGCTTTTTGGCCGCCTCAGCGTACCCTCTGGCCCCATCCTTGGGCTTCTTAGCCCCCTGCAAGGGCTTCTTGGCACTTTCTGCCGGTTTTTTGGTGCCCAGCGCGGGCTCCGTCCTCGTGGACTCCTCCTTCCTCCGTTGGTCCGCTGCGAGTGGCGGCCGGAGGATTTCGGCTGGGAGGAGCCTTGGCTCCAACGCCTCGAGCCGGGCATTTATCATGCCCCCGACTTGGAGCGCGACAGCCCGCACAATTTCGGCAACCTGGTCGGATTGCAGGAATCCAGGGGCCAGGGTGGTGGAGACGGCGGCCGTGGAAGTCGCATGTTCTTGATGCCGACAAAAGTCGGCCCTTAGAACAGCGAAGTCCCGCTGAAGTTCCTTTATTTTGGACTCCAGCCGGCCGTTCTCCTCCTGCAGTTTCACCGTCTCCTCAGAGACGGTGCGATTAAGGAGGACCTCCACCGCCTCCCTAATCCCATCCGCCGCCTCTTTCAGGGCCCGCGTGAACGTGCCCTTCAGATTGCCAGACTTCGTGGCAACCTTCATCACCACGTCCACGCCGTCCATCACCTGGCGGTTAAGGGCCGCCGCCGTCAAGCCCTCCGCAACTGTCCGCCTTTCCCTGGCCTGTCGGGCCATCTCGGCGACCTCGTCGGTTGCGACTGCCCGACGCTCCTCTCTCCTGGCGGCGTTGATCTCAGCCTTGGTGCTGACGCCTTGCATGGCCCCATCAGAGGCACTGTCTCCGCTGGGTCCCGGCGTATCGGGGCGCCGCAGAAAACGACCTCGGGAGTCTCGTGACGATATCGGAGCGGATGCTCTGTCAATCGTCGCGCGACCTCGTCCTCTTCTGGTCGTCGGCACTTTGGCAGCCGACAGCTTCTCCTCACTAGAGGAAAGGCCTATCGACCCTGCGCCGTCAGAGTCCTCCTCTCGCGGCCGTTTCCTCCAAAATTTGGAAGAACGACCGCCCCCCGACCCCTGGTCAGACATCATTTGTACGTCCTCGAAAGGACGTGAGCCTCCTCGTCTCCCGTTGCCATTACCGGCAAGCGGAAGATTGCATAGGCGCTCCAGGTTCACCTGAAGCACCTTTTCCCGCTGGCTGGCGCAATCTTGTGTCTCCACCTCAGAGTCGGTAGAGACACAAGAGCGCGCCGGAGCAGAATGACCGCCGGCGCCCCCCCCAGACACGGTGGGGCCGCCCTCAATGGAGGGGCGGGACTCGCCCCCCCTCGTCAACCTCGATGCAGTGTCTGAAGACACCGCACCCACCTTTTCATCAGCTTTGTTTTTTAAATTTTCCATACAAAACCCACGAGTATGGGGGAAATAAAACGTCGATCCGGGCAGAGACCCCTGTACCCGGACAAGCCTACATACGTCAGGAGGTCGGCTGGTATCCTGACGGGACCTGCACTCGCGACTGAATGTTCCGAAGAACTTGTAACTGTCAGCCATCCATCCCCTCGCTGTGCATCGCAACTTGGGATTCAGTGAAAACTTTATAGAGTTTCGCTCTTGGTCCAGGCGGTTAAGCCGAGACCCCCGGTCCTCTCAATGAGGATTACGGGTCGGGCCGAACGGTGGTCTGCATCAGACCGTGTCTGCCAGCCAACTATTGCCAGCTGACAAACCCGTCGCCCCTACAAGGCTCGATTCTACCACGCCCTCTCCTAGATGAGAGGGCGGGGAAGAGCCTTCCCATGGCCAACTGGCCACCCTCCCTTGGTCAGAATTCGCCACAGACAATAGCTCGCGAGAGCTATTGCCCGTGCCCAGGGTGCACCGGCCCGAGCAACTGCTGTTCCCCCCGGACGTATCCATAAGGGACCAGCAGCCACCAGGCACACGGGGAGGTTTCTGACCACGCACCCCTCGGTGACATCCCTAACCTAACTTGCCTATGTTTCACGGAGCGGCCGCAGCGCGCGCAGGGAGAGGATTCGGGCGGGGAGTCTTCACGACCTTGTTCGTGCGCCGGAGCTACTGGGGTTGTTTGATACCTACACCTACATGTGCCAACGTACCTACCGACCGAGCGTATGATCGACGCATGCGGTCAAAGTCCGCGCGCTAATTAGGACTGAGTCTGTGTTAGAAATTAAAATCGATATTGTGGTGAAAAATTAAGATAGGTATTATTTTTTATGAATCGGGACTGTTATAGTTGTCTGATTCAGCTCCTTGAATGCTGCAGGTGATAGGTGCGCCATCCTGTATTTTATTTTTTAATGTAATCGTTTGGCAAACAAGCCGGCGACAGCCCACCTGATAGTAAGTGGTTACTGCCGCCTGTATACACCTACAACACCAAGAGACCTTAGAGACAATACAAGACCTTGTTCTTCCTTCGTTTCTTCCTTCGTTTTTTCCTTCGTTTCTTCCTTCGTTTCTTCCTTCGTTTCTTCCTTCGTTTCTTCCTTCGTTTCTTCCTTCGTTTTTTCCTCCGGTTCTTCCTTCGTTTCTTTCTTCGTTTCTTCCTTCGTTTTTTCCTCCGGTTCTTCCTTCGTTTCTTCCTTCGTTTCTTCCTTCGTTTCTTCCTTCGTTTCTTCCTTCGTTTCTTCCTTCGTTTCTTCCTCCGGTTCTTCCTCGTCCGATCCTGGAATTATTTCTTGATCATTATTTTGATCTGGGAATAAAAATGTTCTGTATTCCTGATTGAAAATGGCTACCTATTCAATTCTTAGCTTATACAGTGTTACTACGTATACCCTTTTAACCGTAAGTTGATTTCTGACTTGATTGTTTTTCTATAAAACGTAACCATGCAAAGAATATCAAATATTTTTAAAAACAAAACATTGATAATATACCTAATTTATGGTTTTTGATGATGTCGTTTACGTTTTTTCATGAGCAGTGTCTTCTTACGGCTACAATTTATGAAATGACCGACTCAGGACTCATCTTTGGGTGAACAGAGTAAAGTCATCTTTAACAGAACACATTCAAACAAAAAATACCTGACTTCAGTTAACTCTGAACAGGGCATAAGGTTTCAAGAAATAACAATCAACTTGGCATTTTTATAAATAAAACGTATACAATATTTATCCTTTATAATATCAACAATCATTGCGCGGCGCTCTGATCGATCTATCACCACTATATCAGGCTTCTTGGCTACAATAGTCCTGTCAGTGATGATAGATCGGTCCCAGTACAATGTGACATGACCATTCTCGAGAACTGGGTCGGGCACATACCTGTAGTATGGTACTTCTGAGTCCACAAGGTCATATTTCAGAGCAAGTTGCTGGTGGATAATCCTAGCCACGAGGTTGTGTCTGTGCAAATACTCACCGTTAGCTAGACGAGAACAACCAGAGACAATATGTCGGATAGATTCACCGGGACAGTGGCATGCCCGACAGATGTCAACCGTGCCGTCCTTCACAATACATTTTCTATAGTTGTTCGTCATCATTACTTCGTCCATAATCGCACAAACAAAACCTTCGGTTTCCCCGAAGAGGTCACCGAATCGTAGCCAGGCCACGGACGCTAGAAAATCTACATCGGGCCCATGAAGGGCCCGGTAAAAGCGTCCGTGAAGCTCCTTGCTCCGCCATACCTCCCTGCAGCCATTAGTATCAAGTACTACAGGCTTGCGCCAGTTCTCTTTCGCCAAGGAGAGCGGAGTGAGTCCCTTGTCCACTGCGACTACATCTCGTTGCATCCCCACGTCGGCTTGGGAGAAGTACTCCCTGAGACTGCACACCTCACGGTTGTGGAGGGTCTTAGCATTTAAAAAGCCTCGCCCCCCACACTTCCGCGGGATGTACAGTCTCATTACCGATGAGCGTGGGTGATGCATTCGATATGCAGTCAGCAGCGTATGGACCCTTCTATCCAGGGCGTCAAGTTCGGTCTGAGTCCACCTGAGCATGCCGAAGGAGTACATCAGGACCGGCATGACCCAACCGTTAAAGGCGCGCACCTTGTTACCGCCCGACAAAAGACTTTTAAGTACTTTTATCAGGCGGCCAAAGAAACGCTCCATCAACGATTGCTTCATGTCAGCCTCGTTGATGCCTAACGCCTCCGACATGCCCAGGTATTTGTAGGTCCCGGTTGAGGAGAGGGACCTAAGTTGTATGGAATCCGAGAGTTGGGTTCCCACGGATTCCATAATCCTCCCTCGCTTTACATGCATGACTGCACATTTGTCCACACCAAATTCCATCCTGATGGAATTACTGAAAGTTTCAGTTACCTTCAGTAACTCCAGCAGTTGCAAATTGTTGGGGGCAAAGAGTTTCAGATCATCCATGTAAAGGAGGTGGGATATTACCTGACCACCTCTTCTCAACCGATAGCCTAACCCCGACCCCTCGAGCAATGTGCTTAGAGGATTCAAGGCTAAGCAAAACCACAGCGGGCTCAGACTATCGCCCTGGAATATACCCCGCTCAATCCTGATCAGTTCACCGTTCCCTTGAATTTGTCAACATCCTGGATAGTGAAGCACCGTCTTCCATTGCCCCATACATGACATCAGGAAGGTGCGTAGAGTTGCATTTATTTTATACAACTCCAGCACCCTCATGAGCCACGTATGCGGCACCGAGTCATAGGCCTTCTTATAGTCTATCCAACATGTCGACAGATCCTTTCGGGACCGACGAACTTGCTGGCTGATGGCCATGTCAATGAGGAGTAGCTCTTTAGTACCGCGGGACCCATTCCTACATCCATTCTGAGAGGCAGACATAATAGAGTTATTTTCAATATGACTACTAATTCTGCCTCTCAAAATGGACGTAAGAAGCTTATAGACCGTCGGCAAACATGTGATCGGTCTATAGTTCTTGGGTTCCGCGGTACTACCTGATTTATGGAGCAGGTGGGTTACTCCTGTTGTTAAGAACTGTGGGAGCGTACCAGTTTCCAGAGATGACTGGAACTGAGACGCCAAGCGAGCGTGTGAACTGCGCAGCCATTTTAGCCAGAAATTGTGCAGCCCGTCCGGCCCTGGAGATTTCCAGTTTGGCAACGGACGGACTGCACTGGCCACGTCTTGGGGGCTGATTGAAATAGCCCCCATGTCTAATATCGGTTCACATACTCGCTCGACGTCCCGTATCCAGCCACCTTCGGTGTGAGAGACAGGCACTGACCAGATGCTGCGCCAAAATGAATTCATGGCGTCATCATCCGGCAGATGCGCATCCCCCACACCTTGGTCTGACCGCTCCCAAGCTCTGTATACCCACCTTTGATCGCGTTGGAACATGCAATTCTGAGTGTATCGCTCCACTCGCCGCCTATACCTCCGGATACGGTTTGCCCATGCATAAACCTTCTGCTTCAGGAAGTCGATGCGCTCTGTAACACGGGACATGTAATCTCGAGGATTGGTGTCAGTCCCCGAGAACACCCGCCTTACAAAGCGCATCACTCTTGGACGAGTATTGCCCTCCCTGAAGCAGATTAGTTTGCCAATGAGTGCTCTAGCCTCACAAATACGACGCTCAATCCTGCACTGCCACGCCGGTACGGCAAGTTTTGGTCGTGTAGCTCTATCATTATTATCAACTTTGACATGAGCTACACGACATGCCGCAACGGCCGCGCAGTACAGGACGGAATGGGTATCAGTGAGGTCTTCGCTGCCATCAAAATAACTTGATAGCAGCGAATCCAGAGCACACATTAGCGCCTTGTTTTTTTTATTCATGGGCAAACGAGGTAGCCGTGGTCTAAGGTCTGGCGGAGTGGACCGATACTCCCGAATCGCGAGCTCCAAAGCACTCCTCAATTGTTCATTGCACTGAGTACTTACATTTGTAACCCTATCATCGCCCTCCTCGTCAGCGGGAATGGACCGCGGCACAACCTCGAGTGGGACTTGTGATTGTACCGCAGTCTGCGACTGGAGAGCACCGATACGGCTACTCTGCACTTCAGAGCGCAGCCTATCAAGCGCGGCGTCATCCAACCTGCGATCACGTTGGATGACTCGCACCTGATCCGACAATCGTTGCGCCGAGACGTTGACAGCCGGTTCAAGTGCCCGAAACAGAAAGAGCATCCGGCCACGGTACGCGGTCAGGTTAGTTCCCCCCTCTGTAGCCCCAAAGTATGCGCGCATGCAATTTTCATTCATGGACTGAGTCCATCGCATGCGCTGCACACTTCCGCCGGGAGCGGGGACCCTGTCAGAGGCTGGTGGGCCTCGAGGTCCCAAACTGGCCGGCGGTCGGCCTCTTCCTCGGCGACGCGCAGGTGGTGGTGACTACGCCGGCGAGAAATATTCGTCGCTCGATCTCGACGCAACTGCAGCGGCCGGTGTCACATCACTCACGGTGGAGGCGGGTTCCGGCGGCTGCGAGGCGGAGCTGAGCGACGAAGCCGAAGGTGGTGGTTGTGTGCTCTGGGCCTTGGCCCGGCTCCTTGTCATCATCGCAACTAGTTTATGGTGTTATTAATTTCATTTATAATCTCAGGATGTCATCGTTATAATTTCCAGTAGGGTACTTTAATCGTTTTATGCAGGTTTTTTCGTTTGGTTATCATACTTGGTGGTTTGGTTTTTGTCTCAAGGGGACATTTGGAAGAAAACCAAAGTTTTCCTCAAAAACTATATATTTTCAGTATTATTTGTAATTTACATTTTTGTGTTGTTGACTCCGAGGAGACTGGCCGAGAAGTGAGTTGACGTTTATACAATTAATAAAAACGTAACGTTATTACACACAAAGTGGTGTCTTTGCTAACGCATATTTTGTAGGCGTCGCGCGGCGCCGGAACATCTTCCCCTCCGTTGAAAGCCCAGGCTTTCAAGCTTTCAGGTCATCAGAAGTGAGCAATGGACACAGTCGAACCAGAGGTCTTCGAACGATGCCACGGGTGGTCTTGATATCGGCGACTCGAGAAAGGCCATCAGGTCCAGGGAACAAGCGTGTTACACGCCCAAGACGCCAGCATAATGGAGGAATATTGTCTTCTTGCAGCAATACTAAATCTCCAAGGTTTAGGCTGGACATGTTGGTTTTCCATTTTGTTCTTTGCTGTAATTCCGATATGTACTCCCTTTGCCATCTTTGCCAAAAATGCTGATGTATTTGTTCTAGGCGCGCATATCGCTGATGTTGATTATGGGTCAAGTCTTTGAGCTTTGGAGATGGTGCCGCGATCAGTGGCTTTCCGATGAGGAAGTGCCCTGGAGTGAGAGAAAAGAAGTCGTTAGGGGATGATGAAAGGGGATATAGGGGACGGCTGTTAAGAATAGCCTCCACTTGCGCAAATAGTGTTTGGATCTCCTCAAAGGTTAGATGACTATTGCCCATTACACGCCTGATATGAAATTTTGCAGACTTTACCCCGGCTTCCCAGATGCCACCGAAGTGAGGAGCGTAAGCTGGTGAAAATACGAATTTGATGCCTTCCTGACTCGCACAATCAGATATTGGTTCCGTGTGATTTTTTAGAAAGCTAGCCAAGTCCTTGGCTGCTGCAACGAAATTACGTCCATTATCACAAAATATTTCAGCTGGCTTGCCTCGACGTGCAATAAATCTTCGCAAGGTCATTATGAATGCATCCTTAGACAAGTCACTAACGGCTTCCAAATGTAAACATATGGAACGCAAACAGACAAATAAACATAAGTAGCATTTTTGAGTCTTAGCACCGCGTCCCTTGCGATTCAAGATCAACAAAGGACCTGCGAAGTCTAAACCGACCGAAGCAAATGGAAAATCAGGTGTTATTCGCTGTGAAGGAAGGTTACCCATTTTTGGACTGAGTGTTTTACCATTGAGACGTCTGCATCGAATACAATTATGCACTGTGCTTCGAGCCAAACGTCTGCCATTTGTAGGCCAAATGAATTCCCTCACTGTAGCTAACAATAATTGAGGAGCAGCGTGCATGGTACGTATGTGTTCCCTTTCGAAAATTAATTTTGTTAAACGATGAGAAGAATCGAGAAGTATCGGATGTTTTTTGTCATAATGATAATCAGAAGCATTAATACGACCACCAACTCTAATTAAATTGTTTTTTATAAAAGGTGACAATGATAAAATTTTGGACTTGTTATTTAGTTGTTTGTTTTGAAGAAATGATTTATACTCAAGAGGAAAGGATTCCTGCTGAGCCATCGAACAAAGGTAAGTAAAGGATTCGTTTAATTCATTTATAGATAATTTGCCTAATATTTTATTTTCGTTTTTTAGATTGTAAGCAAATCGTTTAACGTATGCAATTATTCTTTGTAACTTGTTAAGATTTGAATAGTTTTCAATGTTAATTATAGGATTTAAAATAATTACTGTGTTTGTTTTAATTACAGGTAAATCAACAGGTATGGTTGCATTCAATGTGGGCCATTTTGATTGATCTTCAAGTAAAAACCTAGGTCCGGACCACCACAGTGTAGATTCACATAGCAAACCACCATTCATACCTCTGGATATTAGGTCAGCTGGATTGTCTGCGGTAGGTACATAACGCCAGGAGGATAGTACGGTTGTTTCCAAGATCTCACCAAGCCGATTAGCGACGAAAGTTTTACATTTCATAGGGTTGCCTTTTAGCCAACCAAGTACCACACTAGAGTCACACCAATGGAATACTCGAGTAGGCTTAGACCTGATAGAATCTAGAACCGAATTAGATAGCCTAGCAGCAAGTAAGGCGGCACATAGTTCTAGGCGTGGAATTGTCGTTGGTTTTAAGGGCGCAACCTTGGATTTTGCGCATAACAATCGAACAGTGACGTCATTATTGCGATTTATAGACCTGATATAAATGCAGGCACCGTAAGCTAATTGAGAAGCGTCACTGAAAGAATGCATTTCCACTAAACCAGGTGAGTCACATACAACTGTTCTAGGAATTTGAAGAGTCGAGAGTAATGGTAAGTAGTGACTAAATTCAGTCCAAGCTTGACTTATATCTTGTTGCACTGGCTCATCCCAGTCAACCTTTTGCAACCATAGCTTTTGTAAGATCATTTTTGACTGAATAATGCAAGGACTGAGAAGGCCTAATGGATCGAATATTTGAAAGGATTTTGACATTATGTATCTTTTAGTTATGTTACGATTTTCAGGATTTATGATTACAGGAAAATTAAAGCAGTCGCTAGAAGGATTCCAGCCAAGTCCGAGAGTGCTCGACGACTCGCTTAGTGTTAAATTATCCTGTGCATCTATTATGGAGTTATTGAGAATTTGAGGTAAATTAGTTTTGTATTTTCTTAGTCTGAAACAAGCTGAATTTAGAATTTTAGAAACTGAATTTTGTATGAATCTTAATTCGTCCTCCTCGTTAGACCCGGTGATGAGATCGTCAATATAAAAATCTTTTTGAAGAATAGTCTTGATTAATTTGTTCTCACACTCTTCACCGAGCCGCCAAAGACATTTGGTACTCAAATAGCTAGCACTTGCAGTACCGTAAGTGACAGTATTCAATTGTAACGTTTGTATCGGACTGGACTCATCCTCTCTCCACAATATCAACTGAAGGCTACGATCCTTTTCGTTCACGTCTACCTGTCGGTACATTTTTTCGATATCCCCAGTTAAGAGGTATTTATACTGACGTGCCCGCAACAAAATAGAAAGAAGAGAATCCTGAATATTTGGACCCACCATTTGGATGTCATTGACAGAAAAACCCGAGGTTGTAGGAGCAGAGCCGTCGAACACTACTCGAATTTTGGTGGATTCACTGCTTTCCTTGAAAACAGCGTGGTGACAAAGAAAATAAGATGGATCTGGTATTAGTATTTTGGAACATGAAAGATGACCCAAATCTGAATATTCCCTAATAAAGGCGACATATTGAGATTTAAGTTCTGGATTTTTGCGAAATCTTTTTTCAAGATTTAATAAACGTTTTTTGGCTAAGTTGTATGAGTTTCCTAAGCAGTCAGGTGATTCCTTTAGTGGTAATCTGACACAAAATCTGCCTGTATTTAGACGAAAGGTGTGAGCTAAAAAATGTGCCTCACAAGCCTTATCGCTTTCACTTAAAATGGATTTAGGGGGTAACTCTTCAAGTTCCCAGAATTTTGCAAGTGAATCATCGATTTTAGAATTGTTGTTTAGTATATTTTGAGAATTTGAGTAATTGCAATTTATGTTTTTAGTTTGTGTAAATGAGTTAATAATAGGCCCGGTTATCAACCAACCTAAGCGTGAATTTCGAAGTTGCGGGTTCATGGGACCCAGGGATTTTTGTTCGCTGCCCAATATATCCCAAAACAGATCGGCACCGATTAGCATATCGATGGGTGCTGGTACATTAAAATTAGGATCGGCAAGCAATATATTTTTAGGCAAATTTAGATTTTTTATATTGACAGGAAATTTTGGTAAATCTCCTGTAAGTTCATTCATAACAAAACAAGAAACGGAAACACTAAATGAACTGTGCATAGATTGAAGCTTTGTCAGACAAGTTTCAGTCACTTGGCTGTTCGAATGATTGCCTATCCCAATAATATTTACGGCGTCAATAGGAGTGGAGGTAAGTGACAATTTTTGTTTCAGGGATTGACTAATAAATGTTGCTTGACTGCCACAATCTAGCAGGACGCGAAATATCTCAGTTTTATTTGTTTGTGGGTTAGACACCTTTACCAAAGCTGTTGATAAAAGAACTTGTGTTTCATTCTGTCTTTTTGAAAAATTAACTATTGTTTCCTGTTGTTTAGTGTTAGATGATGTGTTAGTGTTATGAAGTAAGGTATTGTGCCTCCTTCTACAGATACGGCAGGGACTCAAGAGACAATTACTTGCAAGATGGCCCTGTCGAAGGCAATTAATACATAACTTATATTTTGAAACTTCAGCAAGTCTCTCCTGAATACTCTTTGACTTAAAAATGGGACAGTCATATATTCTATGATCTTTACCACAAATGATACAGACTTGAGTATAATTGCTTGCGTTCACAAAGGATTTAGTAAATCGACCATGCTCCTTCCTGACGCTATGGCCACTGGATGGGTCTGAGGTGCGAGCTGCTGGCCCCTTTGATAAGTTATCAAATTTGTTACGGTTCATAGCCTCAAGCACATCAGCACGATTTATTAAAAATGTTTTAAATTGTTCCAATGTAGGAACATCATCGAATAGATTACGTTGTTCTTCCCACTTCAGTAAGGTATGATTATCCAATTTTGAAGCAAGCATAAATATTATTAATATGTCCCAATATTCTCTGGGTTGCCCCAAACTAGCGAGTGCGCGGAGATTTTTTGTAACGTGATCTGCTAAAAAACGTAATGACTTTTCAGATTCACGAGTGAAGTGTTGAACATTAAATAAAGAATTTAAATGGTGATTAATGAGTAGCCTTTTGTTATCGTAGCGTTCGCACAACAAACGCCACGCATCCTTATAATTGTCAGATGACACTTCCAGATTAGATATGATACGAGCTGCATCTCCTTCTAAATAAGAGATTAAATAATGAAACTTGTGTATAGAAGATATTCGATCGTTATTGTGTACAAGGCTCAAAAATGTATCACGAAACTCTAACCAATGAAAAAATGATCCATTGAATTTAGATATTTGAATTTGAGGTAATTTAAATCCGAAACTCTGATGACAATGACCATCATGCGTAGACTTACGTCTCGATTCATTTTGAATGTCATTGTGCACGTCGAGGAAGGATTTAGCTGTGGCGATACTATGAATGATTTCGTGCTCAATATTGTCCCTCTCATCAAGCTCAGCATCAATATTTTTAGAATTCAGGACCTCAATCTCACTCTGAAGCTCATCAAATTTTGAAGACAATCCCTCAATTTTACTAAGTTTAAGCGTTAACTCGGCGATTTCAATAGTTGTGAGCTCAGACTTTGACGAAATTGTAGTTAAATAATTTTTAAATTTAGTTATTTGCCCTTTAATTGAGCTACGCCTAACCACTAATTCCTTTAAGGAATCATTTGCACCGAGTTTATCATCGCGCGACATTATTGTAAACAAACACGAAAAACTGACAATTCAAAACAAAGAACACATTCACTTAAGAATGATATAAACTGAATAATTATATTGATAAGGATCTTATTATCCTTTAACTACTCATGAATAGCCTATATAGACTAATGCTGGAAATAGGCGAACAATATTAAGCTGTTATTGCAATTTAACAACTAATGAAATGAAAAATCCAATGCAAATGTTCAATATTAAAATAAAAATGTATTCAGCTCACGCTCCTCATTAGGTGTCACCTGCCGAGCGGGAACCCGGGACTGCGCATGCACCGATGTCCTTCAAGTCATGCGTGACCTTGACCGGTATAACGCCTCACGAAGGCCGGTACGTCTCCGCGAAGTTCCTGGAATAGTCGGCGAAATCGAGTAAAAATATGCTCAACGGCACATCGATAGACACGGAAGGAGGCTTATGGGCATTTCTAGTGAATTATTAAATGAATTGGAAGAAAAAAGTTACAAGATTATTTTCATAAAATAATGTAGGTAGATTTAGGTCTCATTGAAAAATGCAGAAAAAAGGCTAAAATTGCAGAAATTATAAATGATTATGGTTATTTAGCAAGTGAAGGATGTTAAGAAGTTGTTATTTTGGGATATGGTATGGATTTGAATGGATTTTGAATGTATTTTGGTAAGAATTAGGATCGGACAAGAAAGGAAAAAACCAGGGCACTTATCTGTTCTTTTAGACGGGCGGTGAGGCGCAGTTTTCGTTGCTGCAGCTGCTCATTAGCTCGCGGAACAATGGATGGCACCAGTCTTCAACCCCAATCTTGATCTTGTAGTCTGCTGCATCGGCAATGGACTTGAACTTTGACCTTCTTGAATGCGCCGTGCAGACCATTAATTCCGGACTATTAAATACTTTTTGAGTCCTGTCACGGTCGCCAAATTATGTCTCAAGGGGACATTTGGAAGAAAACCAAAGTTTTCCTCAAAAACTATATATTTTCAGTATTATTTGTAATTTACATTTTTGTGTTGTTGACTCCGAGGAGACTGGCCGAGAAGTGAGTTGACGTTTATACAATTAATAAAAACGTAACGTTATTACACACAAAGTGGTGTCTTTGCTAACGCATATTTTGTAGGCGTCGCGCGGCGCCGGAACAGTTTTTATTATTGAAGGTATATTTATTATAATGTTGTATAAATTCAATAGAAATGATTAATTTATCAAATATTTTTCTTCATGAAATTTGTTACGTATTGTCACCTTGACAACCGGGCCACAGATTATTATTATTATACCCTTTATTCATTCATAAACATATAAAATTACATTTTTAAATATTTCAATACAAGTATAAAAAAAAACATTTAAAAATATAAAAATATAGTAGCCCACCGGCATCGGGAACAGGGTCCAAGCTACCGGCGGTCAGGGCCTCAGAGAGAGGAACTTCCTAACAATACGCGCCGTGTCAAGAAGTACAGCTTTCTGTATCAGGCCCTTGATCCAGCCGCCCAACGAGAGCCTCTTTAAGTGTTGGTTGAGGCTCTTGGCTATTAAGCCATTCGCCGTAACTACTATCGGCACAATTACTGCTGAATCAACATCCCACATGTCGACAACCTCGTGTGCCAAGTCTTGATATTTAATTTCTTTATCTTTCTCTGCTTTCACGAGGTTCTCGTCATGTGGAACAGTGATATCAATAATCATTGTGAGGCGCTCTGATCGATCTATCACCACTATATCAGGCTTATTGGCTACAATAGTCCTGTCGGTGATGATAGATCGATCCCAGTACAATGTGACATGACCATTCTCGAGAACTGGGTCGGGCACATACTTGTAGTATGGTACTTCTGCGTCCACAAGGTTGCATTTAAGAGCAAGTTGCTGGTGGATAGTCCTAGCTACGAGGTTGTGTCTGTGCAAATACTCACCGTTAGCAAGACGAGAATAACCAGAGACAATATGTCGGATAGATTCACCGGGACAGTGGCATGCCCGACAGATGTCAACCGTGCCGTCCTTCACAATATACTTTCTATAGTTGTACGTCATCATTACTTCGTCCATAATTGCACAAACAAAACCTTCGGTTTCCCCAAATAGGTCACCGAAACGTAGCCAGGCCACGGACGCTAGAAAATCTACATCGGGCCCATGAAGGGCCCGGTAAAAGCGTCCGTGAAGCTCCTTGCTCCGCCATACCTCCCTGCAGCCATTAGTATCAAGTACTACAGGCTTGCGCCAGTTCTCTTTCGCCAAGGAGAGCGGAGTGAGTCCCTTGTCCACTGCGACTACATCTCGTTGCATCCCCACGTCGGCTTGGGAGAAGTACTCCCTGAGACTGCACACCTCACGGTTGTGGAGGGTCTTAGCATTTAAAAAGCCTCGCCCCCCACACTTCCGCGGGATGTACAGTCTCATTACCGATGAGCGTGGGTGATGCATTCGATATGCAGTCAGCAGCGTATGGACCCTTCTATCCAGGGCGTCAAGTTCGGTCTGAGTCCACCTGAGCATGCCGAAGGAGTACATCAGGACCGGCATGACCCAACCGTTAAAGGCGCGCACCTTATTTCCGCCTGACAAAAGACTGTTTAGTACTTTTTTCAGGCGGCCATAGAAGCGCTCCCTTAACGATTGCTTCATGTCAGTCTCGTTAATGCCTAACGCCTCCGACATACCCAAGTATTTGTAGGTTTCGGTTGAGGAGAGGGATCTAAGGTGTATGGAATCCGTGAGTTGGGTTCCCACGGATTCCATAATCCTCCCTCGCTTTACATGCATGACTGCACATTTGTCCACACCAAATTCCATCCTGATGGAATTACTGAAAGTTTCAGTGACCTTCAGTAACTCCAGCAGTTGCAATTTGTTGGGGGCAAAGAGTTTCAGATCATCCATGTAAAGGAGGTGGGATATTACCTGACCACCTCTTCTCAACCGATAGCCTAACCCCGACCCCTCCAGCAGTGTGCTTAGAGGGTTCAAGGCTAGGCAAAACCACAGCGGGCTCAGACTATCGCCCTGGAATATACCCCGCTCAATCCTAATTGGTTCTCCTATCCCTTGGATTTGCCGACATCCTGGATAGCGAAGGACCGTCCTCCATTGCCTCATACATGACGTCAGGAAGGCGCATAGAGTTGTATTTACTTTATACAACTCCAGCACCCTCATGAGCCATGTATGTGGCACCGAGTCGTAGGCCTTTTTATAATCTATCCAACATGTCGACAGATCCTTTCGGGATCGGCGAACCTGTTGGCTGATGGCCATGTCAATGAGGAGTAGCTCCTTAGTACCGCGGGACCCATTCCTACATCCATTCTGAGAAGCAGACATGATCGAGTTGTTATCAATATGATTAGTAATCTTTGTTCTCAGAATGGATGTAAGAACTTTATAGACCGTCGGTAAACACGTGATCGGCCTATAATTTTTTGGTTCCGCGGTACTACCTGATTTATGGAGCAGGTGGGTAACTCCTGTCGTTAAAAACTGTGGGAGCGTACCAGTTTCCAGAGATGACTGGAACTGAGACGCCAAGCGAGCGTGCGAACTACGCAACCATTTTAGCCAAAAATTGTGCAGCCCGTCCGGCCCCGGAGATTTCCAATTTGGCAGCGGACGGACTGCACCGGCTACGTCTTGGGGGCTGATTATAATAGCCCCCATGTCTAATATGGGTTCGCACATGCGCTCGACATCTCGCATCCAGTCACCCTCGGTGTGAGTGACGGGCACCGACCAGATGCTGCGCCAAAATGAGTTCATGGCGTCATCATCCGGTAGATGCTTGGCACCCACACTTTGATCTGGCCGCTCCCAGTTTCTGTATACCCACTTTTCATTGCTTCGGAACATGCGACTCTGGTTATACCGGTCCACTCGCCGCCCATACCTTCGTATGCGGTTTGCCCATGCATAGACCTTCTGCTTTAGGAAGTCGATGCGCTCTGTGACACGAGACATATACTCTCGAGGACTGACATCAGTCCCCGAGAACGCTCGTCTCACAAAGCGCATCACTCTCGGTCGAGTATTGCCCTCCCCAAAGCAGATCAACTTGCCGATGAGTGCCCTAGCCTCGGCAATACGGCGTTCGATCCTGCACTGCCAAGCCGGTACAGCATTTTTAGGTCGTGTAGCTCTCTCATTATTTATAAATTTGACATGAGCTACACGACATTCCGCAACAGCCGCGCAGTACAAGATCGAATGGGTATCGCCAAGGTCTTCACTGCTGTCAAAGTAGTTTGACAGCAGCGAATCCAGGGCACACATCAGCGCTCTGTTTCTTCTATGCATGGGCAAACGAGGCAGGCGAGGCCTAAGTTCGGGTCGTGTGGACCGGTATTCCCGCATCGCATCTTCCAAAGCTCTCCTCAATTGCTCATGGCACTGTATACTTACTGCTGTAGCCCTATCATCGTCTTCCTCATCGACATGTTGTAGCCGCGGTGATGCCACAGGTACGTTTCGCGATATAAGCCCGGGGGCTTGCGACGAGGAGGATATGACAGGGCTACATTGTATTTCCGAGCGTAGCCTATCAAGCACGGTGTCATCCAGCATGTGTCCACGTTGGATGGCCCGCACCTGATCCGATAGTCGTTGCGCCGAAACGTTGACGGTCGGTTCAAGTACCTGAAACAGAGAGAGCATCCGACTACGGTACGCAGTCAGGTTGGTTCCCCCCTCTGTAGCCCCAAAGTATGCGCGCATGGCATTTTCGTTTATTGTTTGCGTCCATCTCATGCGCGACATACTACCACCGGGGGCGGGGACCCTGTCAGAGGCCAGTGGGCCTCGAGGTCCTAAGCGATCCGGTGGCCGGCGTCCTCCCCGTCGGCGTGCAGGTGGTGGCGACGTCGGCGGAGAGAAGTACTCGTCGCTCGAGCTCGACGCGACTGCGGCGGCCGGTGTCACAGCACTCACAGCACTCACGTTGGGGCTGGATTCCGGCGGCTGCGAGGCGGAGCTGAGCGACGAGGCCGGAGGTGGTGGTTGTGTGGTCTGGGCTCGGGCTTTGGCCCGGCTTCTTGTCAACATTGCAACTAGTCGTTCGTATTCTTTATCGCAATTGTCATCTCATGTTATATTTCCGGTTCAGGTGCGTTATCCGTTGTACACGGGTTTTTCCGTTTGGTTATCATTATTGTAATGTTTATTTATTGATTATCACCTTTATTATTGCAGTTATATAGATATATATTTATTTTATATTTTTCAGATATTTTTCTTCCGAAAATTTGTTGCGTCACCTTGACAGCCGGGCCACAGATTATTATTATAATCTCTTGGGAAATCACGGCTCATCTTCCGTGCGGAAGATGTCCGGTCCTTTGGAAGGCATACACGGGGACACAGGTCCAACGCGCAGAGGCCCCTTTGAGAACTTTAATCTAAAATGGGATGGGGCACCAACCGGGGACTATCCACGGCTGCACTATTGGAGTACAGTCATGGACCGTCCCAGGTGGGTGCAAGACTATTGTAAAATGTGGTGAAAAACATCTGGACTATGGGAAGGGGTGTTAGGTGGACTGGATAACTTCTATTGCCGGAAGAAAACGGCGTCTGCCTTTCAAGCTTTAATTTGAAATATATTGGCAGACGGTGATTCGCCAGCTCACTAGCTGGGCCCCCTGAAAAGCCGCCAGTACATAGGCGAAGGGGGCAACAAACGTGTGAGCGGCTAGGGGTGTAGAGAGGTGTGGCCCCGGTTTCGCCGTCGCGGGTCTAAAAGACCCGGAGTGGGTTTCCCCGCTATTACGCCATTAGACACTTCCACCCCCGAGATTATAATTATTATTATAATCCTCGTGTAGACATTGAACAGCAGTCTGTCAGGCACTAACTTTCCTATAAATCTGGGTAACCAAGCGACCAAAATGCTTTTTGAAGCTTCAACGACAGTCTGATGATGTCTTTCACACTCCGGTCTTGCACATGACAATCGCGAACCGACAATGTCGTCCGCATAGTAGACGACATTAAACGCCTGATATAAAACTTTTTTTCTGCGCTGCGATGCAGTGACTGTAGCTTGACCCTACTCCCAAACGATTTATTTTATGATGGTATTTGTGTACTACTACTGCACTGGGCATAGGGCTCTCTCAAGTTGCTGTCTCCTTTCACTCATCCGGCAATAGAGCGCAACACGCTGCGTTGATTAACAGTCTCCATTTAAGGACTCGTCAGACTCTAACGGCCATTATCGATTCTTTAGCAGACATGTCCAGCCCCCTTGTTCTTAAGTTCTTATCCGGATAATCTAGTTCCTTCAGAGAAACTCTGAGCATGACTCTTTAACTCGGATTTTCGCAATACTTATAGTTTGGGAGTAGGGTCAAGCTGCGGTCACTGCAGTGCAGCGCACGAAATAGTAGATTGTATCTTAAGGGAGCAAAATAATATTTTTACGGCGAGGGCGCTTTTCTGAATCCAGACCGAAGTGCGGGATTCTAGTGTAGAATCCCGAGCGTAGCGAAGGATTCTTTAGTAGAATCCTGAACGTGGCGAGGGATTCAAAGTACGACGCCCGAGCCAAAAATTATGCACCCGAGTGATACACTCTACTTTTCATCACCCACTATGAGAAAATAAAAGACGCCTCATATTTTAATCCATCACATTTCTTACGTCACTTCTAATACTTTCAGGATTTAATTCTATATTTTCACTGTCACTTGAAAAACTCATTTTTCAAAACAAAACCATGAATTTCTAACAATCTTTTTTTTTATTGAGCCGGCGGCGCAACAATATTTGCGTTCGATTTCTTTGGCGCTGAACACTAAGATGTTCCAAATTCAAAAAGTGCGCGGCAAAGATAATTGCGGCGCACTTATAAAGAGTGTGCGGTCTACAAACCACGGACAGTTGTATGCCTTACTGTAAATCATTAAAACTGTTAACATTTCCAGCATTACACATATTAGAAACTGCACTTTTTGTAAGAAAAAACCCGCGTTTATTTATTAAACTATCAGCAGTCAAGAAAACTCAATTGCGAGCGCAGTACAAAAAACGTCAAGAAAACGTTAAGGTCAGGAGTGACCGAGCAATCTGATACTGTGTGATGAATATTGTACTGTATTGTCTGGTCGAACCTACGTTTTTCATAGGATGCTGAATTCTCTAAATTCGATAATGCATAATCTCTTATGGCATTCAAATCAATCTCGGGCTCTACGTCATCGGCTGTCATCAATGATAGTGGCCGCGCAACTTTACCGATTAACAATTCTAATGGACTAGCTTTTGTCGTTCGGTTAACCGTGCAATTAATCGCGAGTTGGACTTCGCCTAGCGCATCCTGCCACGAACGGTCTTTTGTCTCTATGGTTGTTAATATCGACTTTAATACAGACATTACACGCTCTACCTGTCCGTTCGCCCGTGAAGATCCTGTCGCGATTAAGTGTAAATTGATGTTACTAGAATCGCAGAACTCTTTAAATTCTTTGCTAGCGAAGCAACGTCCCTGATCTGCGATTATTCGAGTCGGAGTACCAAATAACGCTACACCATCTTTTATAGCCTTATTACTACTTTTAGAATCGATATTAACTGTGTGAAACAATAAGACGTATTTAGTGAACGCGTCGATAAGGACGAAAACATACTCTTTCCGATCGCTCTTGCCGCTCAATTTTCCCGTCGCATCGATGTGTATAGTATGCCACGGCGTACCCACTTTAGGTATTGGGTGTAGTTGAGCTTGTACTTTACCCGAGTGTGATTTCGCTACCTTACACGCAACACAACTGTCAACAAACTTTTTAACGTAACGAGCCATCCCCTCGAACCAATAGACGTCGTAAAGCTTAGGTTAGGTCTAATCTGTCCCAACTTGATTTCATACCCTAGAAACTCGAGTTGTGTTTTCAAAAACGAACACTATTTCAAATTTAATGAAAACCCGGCCTTAGTCAATGTCTCTAGAACTACATTAAGTCTCTCGATACCTTCCTCAATAGTTTCCGAAATAATTAAAATATCGTCGACATACACTATGACGTAAGTATTCGCTAAATTGCCTAGAGCTTTAACAATAGCCCGTTGAAAAACCGATATCGCATTTCGAAGTCCAAACGGCATAGTCAAATACTCGTATTGACCGTCAGATGTTATAAACGCGGTACGCTGTATAGATTCCTCAGATTTAATAGGAATTAAATGAAAGCCTGAGGCACAACCTAACTTAGTAAAATATCGCGCACCATGCAAACGTAATATTTGGTCTGAGATATGCGGCAACGGAAACCGATCAGGTATAGTGTTGCTATTTAGTTTGCGATAATCGATGCACATTCTATCTGAACCATCGGTCTTCTTAACCAAAAGTGCTGGACTCGCAAATGGGGAATTACTTGGTCGAATAATATTTGCTCGCAACAATTCATCTATCCGCTCACGCATTGTGTTTCTTTCTTCCGCACTTAAACGATAAGGGCGTCTTTGTACGGTGAAACAAGGGTCTATTAGACGAATAATAAACTCGCCTGTTGTTACGCGCGTTTGCGGCATGCCGGTAATAAAATAGCTCGAATAACGCGTCAATACAGAAACAATCGCCGCTTTATGTTCAAAGGGCACGTCAGTATCGATAACGGTAAAGTTATTTATTGAGGGATCGTTAGCTTTAAAAGATGAAGTGGTACTTGTTAAATCAACAGAGGGTGATTGTAACTTACAATTGTTTACATCGTAAACTTTGGAAATTTTTAAACAATGAATCCTTGTAAAAGTATTTCACGTCCTAACATAATATCACTTCGCAAATAGACATCGGGCAAAACATGCAATAAAATTTCGATTAAACTATTATCAATTTCAACTATACAAGTAATCTGAATAGTGCTGAGTACACTTGACTGACTAATGCCTTTTAAGGTCACTATGTTTTGTTCACGTTTACCCCAAAATTTGCATGATACACTTTCTTTAATAAGTGAACACTCAGCACCAGAATCATAATGGTATGTGAACAACTGACCTTGATGATTTAAAGTTCCTGTCGGGGGATCAACAACGCACACGTTGACCCGTCTCTCGCTGCGTGTTGCCTCGGTGCCGCCGCCTCCATTAGGGCATCGTATTCCCAGAAGGGTTGGGCAGAGGTGCATAGTACACCCACATTTCGCCGTTATGTTTAAGTACCATGATTACATGGGGGCGAGCCTATTGCCATCAACCGGCTATTGAGAAATTCCACACGGAAAAACCCAATAACACTGCCCGACCTAAGGATCGAACCCAAGACCTCACGCATGGCAGTCGCGCTTGCGACCACTTGGCCATCGAGGCAGTCTGAAATGATACCAAATGTTCCAATAAATGACAAAAAAATCTGCAAAAAATTACCGTTTTTTTTACATTTTGTCACTATACAAAACAAATACAAAAATCTGGCGATTTGTGTAATGCAACTTGTTCCACCATTTTCTGACATTTGCCTGATTATCTGATTAACTGACTGTTTCTTACCCTTTATTTTTAATGTGTGTGTTTATTTTGATTATAAATGTTTTCTACAATTATTTTATTTGGTGAAGCGGGAGAAATGAGATACATTGTACATACTTGCTGGTGATGTGGACTGCAAACCTGGTATATCTGTAAATAACATATAAGTATTATATCAGAACGTCAGGTATAATAAAAAAAAAACTTTTCTACTATATCCTTAATAATATTTTAAATGCGAAAGTAACTCTGTCTGTCTGTTACCTAATCACGACTAAACTACTGAACCGATTTTAATGAAACTTGGTACAGAGATAGTCTGGAACCCGGAAAAGGATATAAGCTACTTTTATCCAGATTTCCCGAATAACGCGGAATACGTGATACACGACATACACGCGGGCGATGCCGCCGGCGACCTCTAGTTTATTATATTTCGGACTATCTGGATGCACTCATATTACATCATGTTCTATTGTTATACGCTCTGCTGCTGACTCGTCTCATTAGGCGTGCTCTCGGCGTGGTGACATTGGGCATAACGTCCCATTTTGGGCGATCTACGTCCATCAGTGGACTTCGGACTGCGGGTGTAGTATAGAAAATACTAGCTATTGTCGGCGGTTTCACTCGTATGCTTCTTTATGTACTCGGATAAAAAGTATCCTACTGTGCTAATCCAGGATATGGTCTACCTACGTGCCAAAGAAGACAACATTTTCATAACGCCCGGCGCTAAAGAAATGTATCTCAGTTTATGCATTATCATGAGTAAAAAATAACTGCATACTTTTTTTATTTTTTTTCAATGGCTATCTTGGAAACATTTTTATTTATTTTTTGTATGGTGACGGGGCGAGCGCGGCGAGTTGAAGGGGTAAGCGCAAGGGGTATTGCATTCCAGCGAGGTGCACATACATTTTGACCGTGTTATACGATAATAGAAGATAGAATAGAAGCTGTATTAATCAGTTTCACAAATAATATGCAAATTCAATACAAATGTATTGAATTTGCATATTATTTCTATTTGTGTGCGTGCGTGCACCGCCTGTGCTAACTGCTACCTATCTAGGTTGTTGAACTGAATTGTGCAGGTGAATTCACACGTTAGCTTTTTAGGAGGGGACAGGAATGAAATCTTATTAAAAAAAAAATGTATTTTTTTCATTATATCGAAAATATTATCGATTCTGAACCATTTCTGAAAATTTGGCAGGTTATTGAAAACTACCCCGTATAGCATGATGTTCATACTTTACGCTTTATCGCAAGCCGGTGTGCTATGTATAGCAAATTATTTGACGGCGATCCATCGGGCGACGGACCGGCTAGAAGTGAAGGGGGGCGGGGACAAGAGAATCCTACGATATAGCTCTGAAATCGCGTACAGCAAGCCAATATTTTATAGCATAGCGTTGTGTGAACGTGTCCATATATAAAATGTATGCTGAGCGATATCGCTGTGCTATACAATATTTTCTATAAGCTATAGGTACAAGGTTAGTCAGAAAGAGGGTAGTAATCCGAAAGGGTGTTAAAGTACACATAATAATGAATAACTTTTCTTCTACAATTTTTCCCAAAACTCAATAGTTTAAGAGAAACAGATGTTCAAAAATCTCAAAAAAAAAAAACTCTAAAATCTATCTATACCCAGTTATGATCAGCTGTGTTTACATTTTAGGTCATGTTTGGGGTCATGAATTAGAAGCACCATTTTCTGAATTTGTAACTAAAGCAGAGATAAAGAATTTTTGAAAAAACTAAAATAAAAATCATTTTATTTGGAAAAAAAATATATCGAATTTGAAATTTAACACTTGCTTTCAAACAGTCATCAGCGATACTATAAGTGGACTTCGGATGAGTACCCCCTTTTCGACTAACCTTGTATATTATAGCGTAGTCTGAACTACGTTTTAGATTAGGCTTCAGAAACGACGGTTGCGGATCCGTCGCCTTAACATATCAGATTGAGAAGTAGCGGTCGACGCTGAAAAAAACGAATTAAATGATTATCAATATAACAATATTACAGTGATTTCAGAAAAAAGAACTTGTTTTGTTAGCGTTCATAAACTAAAGATTCCATCCAATTGTGGTATTTCTTCTTGAAAACTACGTAATTTTTATTCGATGATTCTATTATTTGCATAAAAGAAACTACAGAAGTTGCTAAGCATTTCGGAATTTTAATTATTTATTATCAAGAATCTAATCATTGTTATATATATCTTAATAATTAGTACTTTTGAGTAAAATCTTCCAATTTTTCATCCATAAAGGAGATGTTTGATTTTGGGCCACCACTATGTACAGTATATAGAAAAATAGGAAAAAAATAGGGGATTACCATAAAAATACAAATAAATTAATTTGAAGGAGAATACAATTGTACTGGAATTATTATTTGGGGACGTTTTTTAATATGTTAACCCTTTTTTTCTGGTAGCCATGACAGTTGTGTTTGACATTAACATGAGTTTGACAACTTTGACAGTCCTAGGTTTTGTGATGTGTGTGTGACGCAATCGAGTACAACACCTGTAGTTCTATTTCATTATAAATATAACGAAATCCAAGTATTTTCGTCTATAAACAACGTAGATAGGTTATGTAAGTACACAAGAAATAAACACTATGGGGTCATTGACATGTCAACAGTTGTCAAAATGACATTTCACATAATTTTGATCCACCATATTTTTATGTGTTGTGTTGCTCTCCTTGACGAAGTTAACTTGAATGTACAATTAAACAAAGTAAAATTATAGAAAATTAACATTAAAAAACGGTTACTTTATTGTATAGCTATATTTCCATATAGTGTACATGATGCTAACCCAGGCTCCATACATTTCTGAAACATCTCCTTTTATACTATATTCTGAAACTTTTGATAGTGTTAACCTACTTCCGTTGCTGACTGTACCTACTTGAGCAAAAAAAAAATCCTAATTAGACAGTGCAAGACAAAACGCAAAAACATGTTCAAATAAAATACCTGTGTTAAATTTATATTTTGCTGAATACCAAGATTTAATACAGCGTAAACATCTAGTCAACGAATGCCAACGAACGGGGCTTGATAGCTTAAAAGCCGAACAAAACCGAATTAGTTTAAAAAAATAAACGACAAATAAAAAAAAAAATACAGTTTTCGTTGGTCTTCATTGGCTAGGTGTGTACGCTGCATACCAGTAAAGAACGGATATAAATGGCGGATGACAAGTCATTCCCTATCCTCTTCAGACTCCGCAGTCACACCGATAATTCAACTCTCATCAAGCTGTCTCCCCCCCCCCCCCCCTAAGTCCCCGCCAGCAACGCCCTAAGCCGAGGTCCGAGTCCCACTAGGGTTCGCCCTTAGTGCTGTTGTTGCAGGTAGTCATGATGTTAGTGTACTACAAGTAGTTAGCTTAGGTTAAGTATTTTACTTCCCCCCCAATGGCTGGAGACCCTTCTGCCCGGTTCCAACTGCCCGGATACGTAGAAATGGTCTACTAGGACCACCTACAGCAGTCCAATAGAAAAAAAAGCATTCCATATCACTCACATTGCATTTCTCTCTTTGTTTCGTCGAGTAGGCTATTTCACGTAACTTTATGACGTGCCGACCAAGTTGCAGTGGGAGAATACGAAAAGCGTGGTTTTGATCGAAACTTAACTGCAACTACACTGCAGCTGAACTTCTTAAGTTAAATAAATCAGGCCTAAGCAGTGTGAACAAAAACGAATGCAAAAAATAATCCCTGTTCTAATAGGTATATATAACAATCCATTTTAATATAATTTTAAACTTGAAATTAATTAATTTATCACGATGTTAGCCAAAAAGATTGATATTTTTGCAACTTACATAAAAATAAAATCTCAAACTCATTAACTGTTTTGAAGTCCATATCGTACATTTCATAAATACCTACAGTCAGCGACAGAAGTTGGTTATCAAGTAGGTAGAGACAAATTAATCTCAGGTAATATTATAAAAAGCATAACAAAACATAAAAAAGTGAAAGAGTTTAGATATAAGGTTGAGCGCAGACTTGAGTCACGACAGTTTTAAAACAGACTATTGCTTTACAAAACAGAATTATGAAGACGCGCATACTTCTAACAAAACGTCTCATAGACAAAATCGTCTAATACCCACAAGAACTGCACGGCGACAAGTCTGACTAACGATTGTCGGCTTCCCTTTTGTATGTATGCGGGCGCGCACATCAACGACAAAACAGTCTAGCGACGTACCTCCAGTACCCCTTCTCTTTTAGTCTCGTCCGAGCATTCAGAGAGTAAGCACCCAATATTTGCGCCTACGTCGTTTTGCAAGTGCACGCGTAACTAGGACGCTTACTATAACAGTATCGATGAAGTCCATTTTGATACTGAAAAAGAATTGACGCAGAGGGATTGCGCCGCATCGTCGTAGTTGACAAAACAGTTTCGTTTTAGGTGTGCGACGTGTCGTAGACAAACAGTTTTGTTTTAGTTTTAAGGCAGACTTGTCTATGCGAGGAAAGTCTGTCTTAAAACTGTCGTGACTCCAATATGCGCTCAGCCTAACTCTGTCTTAAAGTTATTATTTTATATCAATTAGTTTTCTAATTAATGCAAAGTTTAGATATTAATTTAAAGCATTTATTTTGCTACACACAATCTATACTATTAATAAAATTCAAAATGCATTTTATCTGTACATTAAATATTTTTTCAAAATTTCGATTGGGGGGTACCTACTATTATTATAATATTGATACAGAAACCAAAACAATTTTTTTTGGAATTATTGTCTGTCTGTCTGTCTTTCCGTCCGGGCATCACTTAAAATCCCGTGGATGGATTTTGATGGAATTTTCGCTGATGTATTGCGTAAAGAGCGACAATTTTGCTGGTACATATATCATTACGCTATTGTTCATAGGAATCGAGTAGTGGAACATTATTTCCACATACCGTGAAGTATAAGAGCTGTAGACAGAAGTAAGTGCTGCAGTGAACGGTCGCTGGTTCAAAGTGTCCTGCGTTGAAACCTCACTTTAAAAAAATACACTTTTTGTAATTTTTTTGAAATGTTTTTCGTACCTATTTTATTTTGTTCATTGTTGTCAGAACTATACAAAGCCTGTCGCCACAGTTTTATTAAGTTTATTTAAGCCTTAGGTAATGTCCCAAAATACATGGCCATGAAGGGAAAATACCATATTAAAAATAGCTTTCACTCAAAAGAGACTTCATTTTATTTTTAAAGCTAAGAAATTGATTTTACTGATTGTTTTGCCTGAACCGGGAATCGAACTGACAAAGCTATACCATCCGGTATTTTATAGCACCTGTTGATAGATAATTATATATAAGATCAATAATAAGGATCAAAATTAAATCTCTCCAACAAACACACTGTCTTAAATTAAAGGAAGTGCAAGAAATAAGAACTAACAACAATTAATAAGTGCTTGAATTGAAATGTACCTAAGTTAGGTAGTGTTAGTTTTACGGTCTTCCATCAATTTCAGACACAATGTTCGTTAGAGCGATTTGATCCGTATTATTGATCCTATCGATTGGTGAAATAAAAATACAGATGGATATTTTTTTGCGTTTGGGTTGGTTCGATTTCCAGATCAAACTTTTTGAAATCTTTGAAAGCAGTACGTCTATTTCTAACTCATAAAAATAAAGTGAAGTCTTCTTTAAGTAAAATTTTAAATATTTAAAGTACTTTCCTATTCCATACATTGAATTAAATCATTTTAAAGACTGCACTGTGTGAAATGTTTTGATTTAGTTCGCCGATTGTAACTAGATGGCGTTGTAGCCATTTTTGTATCGCGAAAAGATTTCGTTACCTACATCTTCACAATAAATATCAATATTTAATTATAATCCATTTTAGCAAGGAAATGTATGGAAATAAGCAACACATTTTAGTATCATGGTTTTATGAAGCTTTGCGGATAATCAGGAGGAGCTGGAACTCTACTTAAAGAAATGGTTCAAAAGGTGCCTTGGTGGGACACCTTTGTCTATTACTATAATAAATGGAATACGTATACATTATTTAGTTGCTGCGACACAATGTTGTTTTCCGACTTCCACGCGGACGGAGTCGCGGGCACAGCTAGTACAAAATAAGAATTATAAAAAATCATTTTACAGATATATGATCAGTGTGTGGCAAGGAATCCAGCTCAGCATTCGCTATGCATACTTTTGTCGCTAACTGTACAAGCGGTCATTCCTCATAGCATTGACGTAGAATACGTTTTCCACGTTAATGCAATATTCATTCTTTATTGGCTCGGATTTATTATGTAAAACGCGACCTTCATAATATAATATTCTTCAGTATAGTATAAAGATGTAAGTAAAATTAACTCACTATTCTTAGGAACCATGGTTTCTATTGTTTGCGTAAGACCGAACAACGCCGCAGCCGCTGAAAAAAAGTAGGTACTTATTAACCAATTTTGAATGACTTCAGCAGTGTCATTCTTTAAGAAACCCACCTCAATATCGACGGTTAGCTCAAAATCCATAATGTCACAGTATGGATAATAGAAACAAATAACACACAGATAATCGACAGCATAATCAATAACACGTAGTTTTGTTATCCACGCTGTGTCACGACAAGTGTCTAATTGACAGTCGCGATCGAGGTGAGATTCTTACAGAATTGCACTGCTGTTATTGTAACAATCGCGTAGGTTACATATTATGTAATCGATTCATGTTTAATTATACTAAAGATACATCGTTTTATAATTACTGAAATCGATTATCATAAAATGAACAGCCCTTAGTGTTTAAAAATAATTGAAAAGAATGTCATCCATCCACAATGGCGGACGGGTCACATTTTCGCTACAGCTGCTTAAGCAACTTCCGTTACAGTTCAATGAAAATAATATAACATCACGCCTGTATTCCCCAAAGTGTTGGCCAGAGATGTATAGTACACCCTCATTTCGCTGTTATGTTTAAGTCCCATGTAATAGGTGACGAGAATATTGCCATCAACCGGGAACAAATCCAGATTATGGGCTGTTGAGAAATTCCACACGGAAAAAGCCATTAACACTTTGACCGACCTGGGGATCGAACCCAAGACCTCATGGTCAGTAGTCACGCTTGCGACTACTAGGCCAAAGAGGCATCAATGAAAATGTTACCAAAAGAGGTATAACTTCAAAAAATCATGATTATGTGTATGTTGCCGTTACGGCAGACAAAATAATGTTTGAATTTCGACCACAAGCAATACTAACTATGAATTGATGCCAATAAGTGGGCTCGTGGCTAATTATTAACCGCAAGGTTAAGCTGCACTTGCCGCGGTCAGCCCATGGATGGGTGACCGGTCGTTACACATCGAGACCCCTCCGTGCCTCGGATAGCACGATAAACCGTCGGTCCCAGGTGTCATTCGAATACCTATGACAGTCGTTACTGGTAGTCAGAAGCCCGAAAGACTGACAACCAGACTAACCTTAGAACATCGGTGTGTCGGTCATCATCATCATCATCGGTAGGCCAAAATTGATGGGCACCGCGGCTGCGTTGTCGCGGCTGCTGCCCAATCTGGGGGGGCCCAACGCCTCCTGCCGGAGGCTCTACGCGGGGATCGTACGGTCCATGGCCCTATATGGGGCGCCAATATGGGCAGACACCCTGACGGCCCGCAATGTCGCAATCCTGCGGAGACCGCAGCGGGCGATGGCCGTCAGGGTGATAAGGGGGTACCGTACGATCTCCTTCGAAGCGGGGAGCCTCTTAGCCGGATCGATGCCCTGGGATCTGGAGGCGAGGGCCCTCGCGCTGAGATATCGTCAGCGCGAGGAGGCGCCTGAGCGGAGTGAGCTCCGCCAGATCCTAGTGGCCGAGTGGAGAGAACGACTTGCGCAACCCAGCGCAGGGCACGCCGCAATAGCGGCGGTAAGACCCGTTATGGAGGAGTGGCTGGAGAGGCGGCATGGCGCCCTCAGCTTCCGGCTGACGCAGGTGCTCTCGGGACATGGATGTTTCGGGAAGTACCTGTGTCGTATAGGCCGTGAGCAGACGCCCGGATGTCACCACTGCGTCGACTGCCCTGAGGACACGGAGCTGCACACGCTGCAGGCGTGCCCTGCGTGGGCGACGCAGCGCCGTGAACTAGTGGCGGCAGTCGGTGGTGACCTCTCGCTTCCGGCCGTGGTTCTGTCCATGGTCGGGAGCGAGAGTGCGTGGGAAGCCGTCACCTCCTTTTGCGAGGTGGTGATGGCAACCAAGGAGGGAGCGGAGAGGGAGAGAGAGGCGACGGCCACTCTCCCTTCCCGCGCCAGACGCACCGGGCGCCGCCGGAGGGCGCGCGACGATCTCCGGCCACCCTAGTGTGTGGCCTGCGGGCGACGGGTTAGGGGACCCGTCGCCCGACCAGTAACAGGCCCGAGAAGGCGGCGCGCATTGTTCCGTGCGCGCCTCTCAGGAGGACGTGGGGCAAGGCCCCACAGAAGGAGAGGTCCGCCAGGGGATGGCGGACCGAGGCCTGCCGGGGTTGCGGTGCATGCAGCTGCGAATCCCGTGACCCCGGCCAAGGGTCAGGAGTAGGAACACCGTGGGTTTTTAGCCGGTAAGAGTCCGGCATAACCCTTCGCCTTCCCCAGGCGAAGGGTATCCATGAGGATTTTCCCACGATAAAAAAAAAAAAAAAAAAAAAAAAAAAGGGCAGCTTGTGGCGAGCTGTTGGTAAGTGGCGACACTGCGTACCTTAATGCCTCAGAGAGTCGGTCAGGGCCTCGTCTCCAGTTTGCCTTTATTGGCTGGCTGGAGTGGAACCCCAAGAGTGCCCGCAGGACTCTCAACTCTGTCTTGCCTTTATCGGCCGGCCAGAGGGGGGCCGCCAGAGCTATATGCTCGGGGGTGGAAGTGTCTAAAGGCGTAATAGAAGGAAACCCACTCCGGGTCTTTTAGACCCGCGACGGCGAAACCGGGGCCACACCTCTCTACACCCCTAGCCGCTCACACGTTTGTTGCCCTCTTCGCCTATGTACTGGCGGCTTTTCAGGGGGCCCAGCTAGTGAACTGGCGAGTCACCGTCTGCCAACACATTTCAAATTAAAACTTGAAAGGCAGCCGCCGTTTTCTTCCGGCAATAGAGGTTAACCGATCCACAAAACACCCCTTTCCATAGACCAGATATTTTTCACCATATTTTACAATAGTCTTGCACCCACTTGGGACGGTCCATGACTGTACTCCAATAGTGCAGCCGTGGATAGTTCCCGGTTGGTGCCCCACCCCATTTTAGATTAAAGTTCTCAAAGGGGCCTCTGCGCGTTGGACCTGTGTCCCCGTGTATGCCTTCCAAAAACCGGACATCTTCCGCACGGAAGATGAGCCGTGAACAGAGATACATAATAATAATAAGTTTGTGCTTTTATTCATTCAGAATTCAGAAATTCTGTTATAGAAGAAGTCATTTTTATAAAAAATGACTTCTTCTATAACAGTTAGCCAGCGATGTACTTTTAAATTACGCACTTAAAAAAAAACAAAATCTAGATAGGCGATTAGTTCTACATTAAATCTAATTACTTATCTACTTTTTACTTATAAAATTCATTACTTTAAGTTAAAAAAGACGATACAAAGAAGTAAACCTAGCGATGAAACGGAATAATAATATATTTCAGAACCATGTCCGTAAAATATTACAAATAGAATTACAAAACATGAGCGCGAATAAATTTTTTCAGGATATTAGTTCAATTCAATTCAATATCTTTATTGTGAATCATAGGTAGGTACATAATACATGTCTTAAATAGTGATATGGTGATCAGCTATGTCCCGCCCTTTGGGCATACAATAGTTACATAGAAATTAATTATAAATTTACATTATTGTTACAAATTCTTTAGTGTCCTGTTTATCCGCGATGACTTGTAGGATGCTGTTAGTGCTACCCCGGACTCTGCTTATTAACGACGCGAGCCGCTTGCGCACGATGGCATGGAAGCCGTCTACCCTAGCCTCCGCAAACATACCGGAGGCACTACAAAAGCGGGGCAGCCCTAACAAAATCCTAAATCCATTGTTACATTGGACACGTAGGGCATTGAGCGTCCTCTGCGTATACCTGAACCACAGGCTGCACGTGTAGAAAGTCTGACAGTAGGCTCTAAATAGTGTGACTTTAACTTGGTCACTACAACGCACAAACCTGTGGGCCAGCATATTACTTTTGACCGCCAATGCCCTACGTTCCCTTTCTATGTCAACTTGGTCGTCAAGGCCCTCAGTAACGTAATGTCCGAGGTATTTGAATTCTTGTACCCGCTTCAGTTCAGTACCATTCAGCTTTATCGCAGGCACATTTGACGGACACTTACCGGAGGCCTTGAAAACCAAGTACTCACTCTTCTTACAATTATACATTAAACCATGCTTATGGTTATATCAGTTATATGTTTCACATATGGCTAGCAACCGTCTCATTGCGCTTACAGTTGGGGTCAACAGCACCATGTCATCGTCATTAATAAGAAACGAGAAAAACTTACTAGCATCATTTAATCCGTTCGAAAATATCAAAAGGACTAATAAAGTAAGGAAATTTCTGCGTTTGGCTGCCATCTTGAACACAGTCAAAAAAATTAACTGAATGTCACAGAAATAAACGGGCTTATAAAAGAAGAAAACAATAAAAGTATATGACCCATATAATTTTTTTCGTGAATATAAAATAAAGATAAAAGAACATTACTGTATAGGGTTTTTAGATCTAAATCGTGATGATTTAAAGAAAGTTTCATAGCTTGCTGATAACTGCTTTCATGTAAAAAATATTTTGATGTGTAATATTTTTTCCGCACCTACCTGTAAAGGAAAAAAACGGACCATTATAAAGTCAGTCAATCTTACCGGCCAATCCTTTATCTAAATCGGATGTTAATCTGAAATAGAAATAGTATACAACCTTATTTTTACTTTATACGAAAACCGAGACACCCCAACAAGATTTTCATCAGAACTGCCTGAATATGTGTTTTTTTTTAGTAAATCTCCAAGTTACACCTTAGTTTATGTCGCGTTAAGTTCCCTAAAAAGTGTGAAATGCCTGAGATGTGCTATACACGGGTTGTCCAATACACGGAAACTGACCGAGAGGACCGTCTCAAGTCGTCCTCAAGGTGTCTATTCCCGTAAACTGTTATGGGTAGAAAACTACTGAAACAAAATAGATATATGAAAAAAAGTGGTGTAAAAAATATGTCAATTGATTCTCCTAGTGATTCTGAACAAACTAGTTTCAGGTTTAGTATATACTAGAACTAAGCTTGTATTTAAGAATATAGTACAGAACTTTACGATTTTGCAAGCAAAATAAAGATGCAGTTTCCATTACATACTAGGCCAAAAATTGGTGTTTACAAATTATAAACTTCTTTTTTTTTCTGATAATTTGTAATGATTTTTTTCAACTACTCTACGTTCTTTGATTTTGACACATCCTCATTACTGACGAGCCCTTCTGAAGTCCTTCCGAGAATTTTCAATTCCATACAAATATGCCGTGTATAAGAAATATGAAGCATATTAACAAAAACGTATATTATGTAACTGACGACTGCAGTCTGTTGTCATTTTCATATAGTTTCCCAGAGAATATGCAGCATTATACCATTTTTAATCGACTTCAAAAAGGAGGAGTTTCTCAATTCGGTTGCATTTTGTTTTTGTTACCTCAGTGCTCCGTCTTTTATGAACCGATTTGAAAATTTCTTTTTTTGTTTGAGAGGGTATATTTTCCGTTTGGTCTCGTATAAATGTTGTTATGATTAGACCATGAACTTCAGAGATATGGAACGGAACCCCTCATCGGATCAAAGCAAAAAAATTGCTTTGTTTATATGTCTTTTTTTTTAAATTTATTTAGGGGCATTTGTCTCTGAGGATAAAAGAGCCCCAACGTTACCTAAACTTAATATTCAACATAAACATGACTTATTTAAAAGAACGGGAAAGAATCATTAATGTGTTAGCGACACTACAATTCAATCGTTAAGGAGTGATTCTATCATTACAGTTATCGCTAATATTGGTATGTCAGGATTGTGAGCAAGGTAAATGTAGTAAATAAAACCAACATAGACTCTCCACCACTGAGAGTACTTGTATTTGGGTTAGTGTTAGTAACATGAACTAGATCACAATATAATACTTTAGATAATTATTACAAGATCATAAAATAAGGACAAGCTAGTCAGATATAAAAGGTCAGACTTCTTCAGCTGATCTACACAGAATACTCTAGACGAGTGTTCCGTCGTACGGTCCAAGAAGCAATCCCCCGGGCGCTCCAAGCGAGCCGGTCTCCTCCCTCCAACGGGCAGTGGTGGTCCGATGTTGACGTCACGGTTAGTTAGGTGGCGGACAACAGATGGCGCTCACTCCACGAAGTTCCCGACAAATGCAAAATCATATTTTCAACTATAAATTTTGCAGCATCAGATGTTGGTTCTGCTAATATGCTTAAAAACGCCCCTTGATCATGTGTGTATATGTTAAATTTTTGCACCAATGATTCTCTCACCGTGTGGTGTTTTACACATTCTGCAAGAATGTGCTGAACATCATCCAGCATACCACAGACATCGCAATTAGGGGAATCGACTTTCTTCATTAAAAATGCAAATCTTTTTGAAGGATAATGTCCAGAACGTAATCTGTGTAATGCTACAATGTATGCTCTGCTCAACTTACTATTATAAAACCATGGTATTCGAGGAGGCTGACACTGAATTGTTTCAAACCATATACCTTTTGCTTTGCTCCTTTCATCAAAATATTCTTTAAATTTACTAAAACAATTATTTTTAAAACTTATCAACACTTCTGTATAATGTGGTAAAATTGGAAAGTCTACACCATCCGTTGCTGCTAATTTAGCTAACCTGTCAGCCTCCTCGTTACCTCTTAAACCTATGTGCGACGGAACCCATTGCAATCTCAAATTTATATTATATTTAGTATCTAACTCGTGTATAAGTTTTAAAATGTTATAGACTATCGGTACACCTCTGCTTTAACCAGAGGCGCATCGAGTCAAATGTTGAAGCGCGCTTTTACTATCTGTAAAAATAAGCGATTAGAGCTTCTGAGATTGCAATGAGTTCCAAAGTCATAATTGACACTCGTGCCTCTACTTTAAACATAACAGATACATCTTTCGAAATATCGCAATACGAAGATCCAAGACCATTATTGCTCTTGGATCCATCTATACTAATATTATAAAGAGGTAGAATTTGTTTGTTTGTATGTAGGAGGTAATCTCCGAAACTACTCATCCGATTTCAAAAATTCTTTCACCAATAGGAAGTTACGTTGTCCCTGAGTGCTATAGGCTATGTTTTAGTATCAAAAAATTAGGGATCCGTAAATAAATTACAATAGTATAACCCAAGGTATCAAAAATTGGCTTATCTATACTAACATTATAAAGAGCGAAATAATATTAAAATTAACGCGAGCGAAGCCGCGGGCAAAAGCTAGTCGGTAAGTAATTTGGACCAATCTGAGTACTTAGCGGTCAATTCTTCAATGATATTAAATTATTTATATGTCTTGTTGGTAACTGAGTACTGGAAAAAAATAAACTTTACAAAAAGTAAAAACCGACTTCAAAGAAAAACTAAAAGGAGTGAAATAATTACCATAATATAAAATTAACAGTTTCAGAAGTCGGTGGCTTCTATTTGTTTCAGTGTAGAGTTGCACCGACTTCTGAAACTGTTAATTTTATATTATAGTAATTATTTCACTCCTTTTAGTTTTTCTTTGAAGTCGGTTTTTACTTTTTGTAAAGTTTATTTTTTATTAAATACGTTTTAGTGCCATAAACTTAACCCCCTCCTCTTCATAATCCTTCTTTTTGGCTTTGACGTAGTCGGGCATAAAAAGCCCTTTCAAATGATACCTTACACGATATAATGAAAACATTCCAAAGGGGGGGGGGGACATGCACCCCCTCCTCTTTTCCAGTAGTCAGTTCCCAACAACAAATATAAACAAAGCAATATTAGTAATTTGAGAATTTTGCTTTGATCCGATGAGGAGTTCCGTTCCATATCTCTGAAGTTCATAGTCTAATCGTAACAAAATTTATATGGGACCAATCGGGAAGTATACCCTTTCGAACAAAGAAAGAATTTTTCAAATCGGTTCATAAATGACGGAGATATGAGGTAACAAACATAAAAAAAAAAAAAATAAAAAAAAAAATACAACCGAATTGAGAACCTCCTCCTTTTTGAAGTCGGTTAAAAACAGGAGGGGGTGCGTCAAAACCCCTCCCCCTTTTCCTGGAATGTTTGAATTTTAACGTGTATGGTATCATTTGAAAGGGCTTTTTATACCCGACTACATCAAAGCCAAAAAGAAGGATTATGAAGAGGATCAACTAACATTATAGCGTTAAGACAAGCTGTAGTGGACCTGTATATCGGTTCTGCTTAGATATTAAAGTGTTAGTGTAGATCTAACAAGAGAGTTATAGAGTGTAATAACACCTTTATATCTTCGATTTTGGCGCAAAATTTTGCAGGTAAAGTCTGTATAAACCCTTTAGAGTGGTTCTATATAACCTTTAGTAGGTGTGTTTGAGAGGTGTTACAAGATCGTCGGTTTTCGCTTGAAACTTTATTGCACCTTTATATTGAAGTTAATTGATACCTTGAGTTACATAAAATATCTATATCGGTGTCAGATAGAACTTGGATCGGTATTTTGATACCTAATAACTCATTTGTAGCGTTTTCGGTGTCAAAAGCAAATAGTAAAAGCTTTAAAGTTTTCAAATTATTTAATTTGTCGAGTTATTATTATCAACATGAGTTATCATTTTATCTGGCGGACATTGCAACATTCATCACGAAAAGTATTTTTGATTAACAGTATTCTTGAAGTGTAAAGTTAATCAGATATTAGTGCGCTTGCAAGTTTAATGTGATTGTATATTATGTTTCACATCTCAATTTTGATGCGCCTTAAAAAAAAAAGATTTTGTGAAAAAAAAGGTAAACAATTAAAAATGCTAATAATCTAAAATAGTTTTTAGACACTCATTTTCAAGTATTGGTTAGTTTTAGTGATTGTATACAAAAACTATGTTAAAACAATTCGGAAAATTTAGCTACTTCGTTACTTAAAAGTGATATTGTATTAATAAATTTTTAGGTTATGTTGACAAGAAGTGACAAAAAATGGCGATTTTTTCTTAAAGCTACAGTCCTCTCTTAAGTCTATTAGGACACCCGATGAATTACTACGCCGGTAGTTAAAAGTATTGTGCGGCCTATGGTTGACATAAGAATTACAACTTATTTATCTAACACCAAAACCTTTATATCAGGATCTTACGAAACTACTATAACTATTTAACCTATCATTGCTTTTAGTCTAACAGGTGTAGGCTGTATATTAGAGTTATACAACGCATGCAGAGTTTGGTGTTATTACACTCTTAATTAACTCCGTTGCAGAACCGACGACGTTACTGAAGTTGAAATACAGCCTTACGATATATAAGCAACTCCACTACAGCAGATTTATAGCATTAAGAATTATAGGGAGTTAATGAAGATCTATATGCAGCTTTTAGCGCTGCAGGCCGGTACAAACTTTAACGTCTTAAGTATAAAAGTAGCCACTGCTACTACACTAACTGTAAAGAAAATACTGCTTCGTTGTTTACAGTTCTAATACATTCTGAAGAGCTAAACGTATTTCATAAGTAAACTGTATCACCTTTAGTGACAACCGAATCCACTATAAATTAATAGTAGCACTCTAAGCTTTAAAATGACCTGCAACCAACGCTTAATTGTTTGTTGTGCGGTTTAACTTATTTAATAAAAAACTTTTCATCGTTGCAATTCTACACTGTACCAAATAGAAGCCACCGACTTATGAAACTGTTATTTTTTATTCTGGTTTTTACTTTTTTTATGTCTTGTCGTCACGGCTGTCCCATTTTAAAACCTAGTAAGGGCTTAAACCCCGGGTTGCTGGTTCAAATCCAGGCATGTACCAATGTGATTTTTCAATTTCATATGTACTTTCTTAGTTAATCTAAGACACCACTGACAAACGGTGAAGGAAAACATCGTGAGGAAACCTGGACTTTATGGTCTGAAATCGCCAACCCGCAGTGAGCAAGCGTGGCGATCAATGCTCGTTCCTTCTCTGTATGAGAAGAGGCCTTTGCCCAGCAGTGGGACAGTTACAGGCTAATATTTAAGGGCTTAAAATGAAATTTTACAGGAGAGCGCATAAACGTTAAATTGGTCAGCCTTTGAAAAGTATTTATGTTAGGTAAAACCATGTGGTTAATGTGACTCATTAGGTTTTAAAATGATCAGAGGCAGTGAATGGCACTTACTAGGTATCGATGCTTAAATAATATCTGCTTATTATGTGAGTTTTCAATGCTGGTCTTTTTGTATTTGGTAGAGACTTTCTAGGTCAGCAAGATTATGTATATCATGGAAACCCTACATTAATGATATGGCCAAACGTGGATTGACATTACATTAAACGTTCACATTTAAATGATATGGTCAGTTTTAGCTGGCCATATCATGAAATACAACCATTTCATGAAATGGCCGGCCACATTATGAAGTGATCAATTCTAAGATATGGCCACGACTTATGCATCTTTTTGTATTTTATCCCGATCATGATGCAAACTCCATTGTTTGGTGCGACGTTGATGATCTCGAACCAGTCGAAGTCGTTGATTGCGATCAAGCAAAGAGTGACGATTAACTGAGTCGACGTGAAAAATAAAAGGCAATAAGTGAAATAGTAACAGTAAGTTGAAAGTTTGGATCGGCCTATGAAAAGCCAGATAAACATATTGATGCCCATGTCACTGATGTAGTCCATTGCGAACAGAAAATCTTTTTCAAAGTATCGTACGTTTTGTTAATTTTACTCACTGTGAGACAAGCGATCGTATGAGTTATTTCAACACAAATGTAATTCATTAAAATCAATAGCATATAAGACAACGCAGCTCCATCTATTTACACCATTCAATTATACATGCCCTGCTGTGGAGTTTGTTGCGCTGTTCCTTCTTCATAGCATAAACACTAGCAAGCAGTTAAGGGCGGACGTTTTCGGGGGCTGTCTTTCGTAACATTGACGTTCAAAAAGAACTAAGTAATTCTAGTCTATTTTTAACCCCCGACGCAAAAGGAAGGTTAACGTGAATAGTTTGACGTGTATATTTATTTAATTGTTTGTCTATCTGTGGCATCGTAACTTCTAAACGGATGGACCGATTTTGACCAAGTTTTTATTGTTTGAAAGGTGACTTGATCGAGAGTGCTCTTAGCTATGATTCAAGAAAATCTGTTCAGCCGTTTAAAGATCAGCATCTCTTTTCTAGTTGTTGAAGGAATGTGAGCCACTTTTACTGGTCCGATCGATTCGAAATTTAGTAACCTGCGACTTAATTAAATTAATAACATGTTAACCTTGACCTGATACTGCAGCATCATCTGGAATCAGTAGGATAGGTACCCAATTCCTCACGAACTTACAGCAGAGGTATCGTGTTTGGGCTCATTGGAATGGTCTCTTAATTTAAATACAATATTATGGTACCACTGAGCTAATCTGATTGAGAGTTTGGTTCGAGAGGTTGTTAATGCTACTCCAAAATAGCTAGTACTAGTAATCAGGCAGACCCATTGATTTAGCCTCCTGACATGCTTTGATAAGTAGGATTTAGAAGGTGGCTCGGGGTGGCAATCGGCACTCAGCAATGACTAGTTACTGGTTCATCGTGTTTGAGCTCGTATGACTTGTCATGGAAAGCACTTCCTACTCACATTAATAAACACTAACAAGGCACGACAGCCCCATTACAATGTCGGGGGTCTTTTAAATTTAAGAGTTATGAATAATTGAACTTTGCAGGGTGAATGAAGTAGAATTGTCAATTTCATTTGTTAAATAATAATGTAATCCGATCTCACACATATACAAAAAAGATATAAACAAGTAGCTAGTGTTATAATTCAGACAATAATGACTATTAAATTGTAAATGGTGATGCGTAGCGCAAGAAGCGAATATAAGCGGCGAAGATGTGAGCCGGACTGGGGGCTTACCATGAGCTCTTATGAAAACGTTCAAATGCCAGCCAGTCAACTTCCGTTCAAAAGCAGGCCTGCTTCTGAATCGCTAAAAATCGTACCATGACAGTACTAAAGGTGAACGATTGAACCAAGTTCAAGGGTAATGCATATTAATGGTACGAAAAGTCTATACAAAAAAAAGGTGAACGGATTTCGTAAACGTCAACGTAGCAGGCCTCGCGCAGGCCTGCTCTAACGATGTCATAAATCGTCATAATACAAAAAAGCAGGGCAGTTCAACTTCCAGGCAATTTCTGTCGGTCGTTGTCAGCCGGCGGGGCGTGGGAACGCACATCGTACGACCGGCCGGCGGATGGCGCTAGAGCATTTGTTGGCTACCTAGAGGTACTGGGTGTAAGGGACGGTGTACCGAAAACTGAAACAGTGAATTCAGCCCATTGTTCTGAATCGAAAATAATTGTTTTTTTTTCTCGGAATTTTCCGAATTTACTGGAAATTGCTAATTTGCCTGTGTTTCATTGTATTTCAATAAGTGTTTTGGCAGGTAAATAAACTGAGTGTTAGGGACAGGTTACTAAAAATTGACATAGTGTGTTTAGTATATTATTTTGAATTGAAAATTCGTGGAAAATATCTACGAAACCTCTCGAATTTTCCGATTTATAAAAAAATATATTTTATTTTTGGAGCGTGCTGTGTGTCCTAATAGGATTGCTTATTTTACAGCTGAGGAATGTAAAATTTGTGAAAAGTTAAATCGGAAAAGTCGGAAAATTCCGAGCAAAATTTTCACTTATTTTCATTTCAGAATAACATAAGATAATAGGCTGAATTCACTGTTTCAGTTTTCGGTACACCGTCCCATTACACCTGGTATAATTTAACAAAATGCGTCCTACAACTTTTCGTTTGAGTTTACAGGGTGTATTCGAATTCATGTTATACCTTCAAACGGCGTGATCTAGCAGTACTGGTGACACAATAGACGCTGCATTCAATTTCGTAAGGTAAAAGTAAAAAAAAAAATAAGCAGAAAAAATATGGTTTTCTGTTTCTGAGTCATTTTATTTTATGTCAATCACGTTTATAACAAATAACTAGTTGTTTCCTTAGATCAAAGGAATCACATTTATACCAGTTAGTCTAGTGCTTATTAGACGGCCCTGTAATGATTACATGTAGGTACCTCATACGTATTGATCACATAAGAAACGTTTCTTAGAAGGTTACGTATCATAATACCTAAGTTTATTCTAACTATTTTCAAGATAACTACGGTCAAAAGACTACCGTTTAAAATATCTAAAGATCGTTTCACCGAATTTTGTAATAACTAATGGACGAAATCCATAATGGAGAATTCATCTACGGTTTATTCAACTATATTTAATTCACCTAAGGTTGATTAAACTAACGGACGATTCACCTACTGTTGATTTATCTGTGGTCTTGTGTTTGATTTAAGTACTGGTAATGTTGTATATGTGAAAACATTTCTGCGAGCAACTTGGAAGTAGCGCTCGCCGGCCGCTGCCGCGGCACCGCTCGCTCGGCTCGCGCGCGGTTGGTCACAGTTCTAACCTAACCTAACCTATTTCACTCAGTTCAAAATGACGAATCATACAATCTGCCGCAGAAATGTTTTTACCATTGTCTAATAATCTAGTCACAGGCGCATCCCCGACACGGATAGGTTAGGTTTGAAGGGGATGATGGGGGCTAGAGTGAGCGAGCGAAGCGAGCGAACGAAGCCCCCGTCATCCCTTTCGTGTTAGGTTACTTTAAACCGACTCTGCTTTGGAACCACAAGCAATCTTACAAACATCCCCTTAAGTTTTTATTGTGAAAATGAAAGTAGGTGACGAATAATTGTCTCATGAAGAGGCCTTGAAGGTGTATAAAAACAGTGTATGCAGTCGGCGCGGCGCCGGCAGCCAGTTTGGTAACCGGCGCCGGCACTCGTAATGGCAACCGGCGCCGGCAGACGGCGACACAAAAATCGTTGAAATCGTAGTTTATTTCAGGGCTCGGATACCGGTATATTTTTCGAAACGGTTTCGTCTTAAATACCTAGGAAACAGTATGTTTCGGTTACGTTCGAACGGAACGTTATAAAAAACGTTTTTGAAAAGGAACAAAATTTGAATTGTTCTCGATTAATAAAACGTTTTTAACCGTTTCTTCCATTTTTTTGGGTTCGTCGTTCGAAACAAAGAAACTTTGATACAAAACTACGAATATTACGAATTTAGTTCAGTTGGTATTTGACTGCCGTTCATCGTTTCGTTAAAGCTTAAAGTAGACCCTATTATATGTGACTATTATTCTGTGAGTACGAGTATAGTGTGTATTAAAACTTGGACAAAAACTATCAATGAAATGCGCATTTTAGGTATTAAAAAAAAAAATGGTTTTTAAACATTCTTTCCGTCCCACTTGCGACACACCCGACTTGCGACCCACCGATGCCCCTCAAGTTAAAGGAAATCTTTAAGTCCGTGACAAGACCTATCGACTGTATGGAACGGAATGTTGGGCCGTGAAGAAGACGGATGAAACAAGATTGCATTTCGTGGAGATGAGAATGTTGAGATGGATGTGTAGAGTGACCAAATTGGATAAGATCTGAAATGAGTATATTAGAGGAAGTTTGAAAGTGGCGCCAGTAACAGAAAAGTTGAAAGGGAATCGTTTGTCTTGGCATGGGCATGTGAAGAGGAGGGATGAAACGCATGTGACTAAAAGAGTTATGAATATAAATGTGGATGGATGGAGCGGGAAAGAAATGTCAAAGGAAAGATGGATAGATTGTGTGAAGAATTATATGGAAGAGAAGGCAGTGTTAGCATGACGGTTGACAGGATGGAATGGAAGAGGAAAACATCTTACGCCGACCCCAAGTGACATAGGCAAGGGCAGGAAGATGATGCAACATTCTTTCCGTAAGTTGGCTGGAGTAGGTATAGTGGTGATTTGGAGTTGTATTTGGCAGGCACTGCGCTATCATCGGGTGCCTCCCTACCTCCGCCACGTTGTTGGTTGGGGCTTATCTGTCGGAGAGGTGTGTCACCTACATGGGACGCGATGGCAGTTACCAGCACCAAAATTCCACAGAGCTCGGTTCTGGGCCTCCTCCTGTGGAACATCGGGTACGACTGGGTGCTGAGGGGCGAGCTCAGATCGGGTGTAGATTTGACGTGTTATGCGGACGCTGGTCACGGCCCGAGGGAGCTCGTGTAGGGAGACAGCGTTGCCGGCGATAGCTGCGGTCTTTTAGGTGGTGGGCCGCATACGTCGCCTAGGCCTGGAGGTGGCTCTCAGCAAGTCGGAGGCCATGGTGTTTCATGGCCCCCGGTGGGCGCCGCCGCCCGGCTCACACATTGTGGTCGGGGGGCTCGGTCCGCTGTTGAATCTACCATGAAGTACCTTGGATTGGTGCTCGACAGCCGGTGGGACTTCCGACATCTGGCGCCCAAGTTGCTGGGTGAGGTTGGCGCGCTCACAACGCTGCTTTCCAATTCGAGGGACCCGAGCAGCGCCTGCAGGTGACTGTATGTGGGGATCGTGCAATCGCTGGCCCTGTATGGGGCCCCATATGGGTGGCTGACCTGACGGCCAGTAGCATCAGCGTTCTACGGAAGCCGCAGTGGGTGATGGCCGTCAGAGTCATAAGGGGTTATCGCACGATCTACGAGGCGGCCTGTGTACTGGCTGGATCTCCGCCCTGGGACCTGGAGGCGAAGATATTCGCGTCGCTCTACCGCTGGCGCGATGAAGCGATGCAGCGCCAGTTTGAGCTGCGTCGGTCGCAGTTTCGCGAGGTCCAGGTGGCGGAATGGCGGGACAGGCTCTCACGTCCTACCGCCGACGTCATCACCAACAAGGCGATCCGGCCGGTACTGGCGGACTGGCTCTGGAGAAGGCACGGCTCCCTGACGTTTCGCACGACGCAGGTGCTCTCGGAGCATGGGTGCTTCTTTTTAAATTAGGTTTTTTCATTTTTTCTTCTGCGTTCATTTTGTGAGCAAAATAGAACCACTAACGCAAGTCGCAAGTCGCAACACAAACCGCAAAAAGGAATCGTTTCGACTAAACCCCTAGTTTTCGGCACATGTCTGTTCCTATAACTGATCGGCTCGAGCTCCTCGGCATGGAGTTTACATTCAGTCTCAACTTCGGCATCCCCATTGAGCACAAAGTCTAAACTGCGGCCAATAAACTGGGCATCCTAAACAGAGTGAAGCGATCTTTTCGCCTGAACAGTTGTTGACTTTTTATAAAGCTCAAGTCCGATCCTGCATGAAGTATTGCAGCTACCTTTGGGATGGCCCATCAAAACACCAACTTGCCGCGCTTGACTCAGTGGAACGCAGAGTTAAGAGACTTAGTAGCGACGTAAAACTGGTGGATGCCAAGCTTCACAGGTTGGCTCATCGCCAATGGGTTGCCTGCTTGTTGGTCTTCTATAGATTGTAGTGTCCGACCGAAACAGGATTTTTAGCCGAAACAGAAACCGAAACCGAATCTTCGGCGCCAGTCTCAGTTTCGGCCGAAACAGAAACCGAAACCGAACCTTATTTAGACATGTAAAAAATTATATTTAATTGTACAAGGTGGGGCAAAAATAATCACTCGATGTTGTTTTGCTGTAATTTTTTTAAGAATAAAAATGTTTGGTTCTCCTTGTGGACTGTTTATTTAATGTTCTAGATTTTTTTCCATCAAGTCGAGAAAATGATGTCGGTCAAGTGGCCGCCGTCAGAATTGATACATATAATTATATATATGATGTTTTATGGCAGTTTCCATCAGTTGTGTCAGAATTTCCGACGATAGGTTCTCGCATTCCGGTCGGATATTCTCTTTAAGAACTTCAAGAGTCTTATTTACCAAATATAAACCCGGGACTTCGAGTAACCCCACAAAAACAGTCTGGACCGGTCAAATCGAGTGATTTGGCCGGTCAGTGCAAATCGCCAAAGCGAGAGATTCGACGTCACAGAAATGCTTCCTTTGGAATATCGGTTGTGGCTCGTGCAGTGTGCGCCGTTGCTCCGTCCTGTTGGAACCACATCGAAGATCATGGCTCTGTAGCGCTCGTCGTCCACAGTAACTGTAGAGCACGAGAAGTTCTCGAAAAGAAAATGGAAAATGCCATAAAACGAACCCGTATCCAGCCGAGCTGGTCATCAATTCTGACGGCGGCCACTTGAACGATATCATTTTCTCGACTTCATGGAAAAAAAAAAAACTAATTTATTAAATAAACACAATCCACAACAAGAACCAAATATTTTCATTCCCAAAAAAAAATTACAGCAAAACAACATCAGGTGATTACTTTTGCCACACCTTGTATAGTGAAATCTAGTATCTTTTTTACCACATACAGACAGTTTACTCGTGATAAATGAAACAAAAGACAATAATGGAAATATGTAACAAAAATAGTTATTCATCTATGATAAACTATAAAATGTTTAACCGGTTAACAATATAACATCAAAAAAAATTTTAGACTTTTTGTCAAAAATCAACACTTATACATAAAGTACAGACTTCTTAATTGAGTATTTGTGTGTGTATGGTGTTTTATGTTTTTTTTTTATTTGTTGTTTTATTTTAGAAGGGGTTTCATTATAATTTATTTTATTTTAATTATATAAGTAACTGGCTTAATATCCGCACGTCGCTTAGGTGTTCACTGAAAATCCTGTAGCCAAAACAAGATTTTTTGGCCGAAACCGAAACAGAACCTTCGGTCGGACACTAATAGATTGTAGTTCGGTGAGTGTGCTCAAGAATTCCACAACCTCATCCCACCGGCCCCCTTCTACTTAAGTTACCATCCATACCTAGTTGCCATTCCACCAATTCGCACTAAGCACGGCGCACGCCAAAAAAGTGGAACTCACTGCCTGCGTCTGTGTTCCACGCTTATGACCCGAATTTCTTCAAAGTTACAGTGAACAGGCTTCCTCTGGGTAAGCTCGTTCCATCATAGACTTTGTTTTTGTCACCTCTGACCTTGACCAGAGTTAAGAGAAAACCCATATCAAATAAAATAAAAACTATGCTCGACCAATGCTCGGAACTATGCTCGGAATAAATGATATATTGAAATGAAAACATACCCTACGGAGCTTAACAAGTTCATGCTTGTTGCCGCAAACTATGTGCGGCTGCGTCCTGCGGAATAAACCGGTTTTTGAAAACTAGATTTTTGTTCTCACATCGTTTTCGTTCCGAACAAAATGTTATACAAAGAACTGTTAGAAACGTTTTAAAAACGTTATTTTAAATAACGTTTCCAAGCCCTGGTTTATTTACATAATTATAATCATATCATTAAGTTGAAGCGTCCATTATGTATTTCATACGTAGTTGAAATATCCAATATCTTAAAAGAATCATTAGATTAATCGTTCGTTAGTGCAATTAATTTTAGTTTAATCAAGATTAAGTAAGTGTTAACTAGCTACACTAGTCGATCTGCTGACCTATTGAGAAACACTAGAAGGGTTGAGGATATTGAAATAAAACCACATCTGTGCTCTGACCTAGCTGGTATCAAAATCAAAATTTATTAAAGTTACTTCAACGACCCATACTCAATGTTGTGAACGAAACCATAGCGCGATGTAAATCGACCATAACGCCATCTATCGAGCGACGGTACAACTTTCGCACTATGGGTTTTACAATCGATATGGTTTGAATATTGGTCGTAAACATACCGCCCACCAAGGACATTTAGTGGCGAAATGTCCTTCTTCACAGTTAATCTGTAAAGAGAACTTTACAATTTATACAATTTAAAACATAAAGGTATACTACTCGTATCTTATTAAACACCATTTAGTAAATCACAAACTTATCACATAGCCAAAGCTCGAACTAATTGATCTAATAAGTTTGCTTTATAATATTGATCTAGTAAGTTTTTGTTGACAAATCTAGTGTGTAATGTATACAAATCGAGTGTAAAATCTATAAAAAAAATAAAGTAAAAAAAAATAACAACAGCGCTTAAAGACTAAAAACGATTTACACATGTTCAAACCGTACATGCTAAAACAAACTAAAACTATCATGTAATATCAACAGGTATATGCAACTAAAACAATCAAGTGTATCAAGAGTAAAACAATTTTATGAATCGGCTATAGGTAAAATGCATAATTTATTTGTAGGCCTCTTAATAGTGCTTGATTTTGTGCGTAATGTGACAACACGGGTGACTTTATCATGCCCTGGATGTTTGCTCAAAACTCGACCTAACATCCATCGGCTTGGAGGCAAATCATCTTCCTTGATAAGGACGACATCGCCAACATTTGGCTCAGGAACCTTGGAAGACCTTGGAAGAAGATTTATATCTATTCATTAAGTTAGCCAAATATTCCTGAGACCATCGCTTCCAAAATGATTGCAACATCCTTTGCACAAATTGCCACCTTGTTAGAGAATTTACAGATATACTCTCGTAATTATTGTAATCCGGAACTGCAATTACAGGCTCTCCGATTAAAAAATGTCCGGGAGTCAATGGCATTGGCTCACCTGGATCTTCTAAGTTAATAACGCTCATAGGACGTGAGTTCAAGCAAGCTTCTACCTGACTAAGAAGTGTACTAAGTTCCTCATATGTGAGTGTAGATTCGCCTATCACACGTTTGAGGTGAAACTTTGTGGATTTCACCCCTGCTTCCCACAGACCTCCAAAATTGGGTGCGTGTGGGGGAATAAAGTGCCACTCCGTATTATTAGCTTCTAAATGTTCTGCAATAGAGGACTGTAAGGCTGTAATCTGCTGCAGCTCTCTAGAGGCACCTACAAACGTCGTCCCATTGTCGCTCCACAACTTTGCGCAGTGACCTCGCCTGGACACGAACCGTCTGAAGGCAGCCAGAAATGCCTGCGTCGTCATGTCACTGACCACTTCCAGATGTAGAGCACGTGTGGACATGCAAACAAATAAACACACGTAGCCCTTGTAGGATCGGTGACCACGACCCTTGGTTGTCCTTATATTTATTGGGCCAGCGTAGTCAACACCACTATGCAAGAACGGTCTAGCTGGTGAGCATCGAATAGATGGAAGTGACCCCATAAATTGATTTTTAATAGTTGCCTTTTGTTTGGCACACGTTACGCACTTACGAACACAATGTTTCACAAGGTTCCTCACACCAATGATCCAATAAGCTGTCCTCAAATAATTGGTCATTAGTTGCGGACCTCCATGAAGAGTTTTATTGTGAGCGTCTGCCACCAATAGACGTGTAAGAGGAGAGTTATTAGGTAAAACTATTGGGTGTTTCATCTTTTCATCAAATGGAGCCTTCTCGAGTCTGCCTTGAACTCTCATAATGCCTATATTATCAAGATAAGGAGATAATGATTTAATTTTACTACTTTTTAACTTTATCCTTTGCTCTATTTTTCTCGTTGTCCTTTTCATTATTTTCTATTGCACTTATTGTATTTATTATGTCTTTATTGTTGCTATTCCACTTTTGTAATGCAAATCCACCTTTACTTAAAATTTCTCTCATTTGCTTGTATATTTGGATTCCCTCGGTGACGTCATTACACCCAGTCATCAAATCATCCATATAGAACGACTTTAAGATCTTATCAGCCACTAGTGGATACTTGTCGCCTTCATCATACACAATCTGATGGAGAGTTCTCACAGCTTGATATGGTGCCGAAGCTGTTCCAAAGGTAACTGTAACCAATTCATAATCTTTGATTTTCTCTGAAGGGTTGTCTCGCCAGAGAATCCTTTGATACATGGTATCGTCATCTGCAACTCTTATCTGACGGTACATTTTAATAACATCCGCTACAAGCGCAATAGAGTGAATTCTCCACTTTAAAACAGTGTGCCTCAGATCAGCTTGCAATGTTGGTCCCACCATGAGTGTATCATTTAATGATACTCCTTTATTGTTCTTTTCAGATGCGTTGAACACAACACGAATCTTAGTAGTAGTTTTGTCCTCTCTTATAACGGCGTGATGAGGTAAGTACACCGCTATTTCTTTCTTATCATCATTTTCTTTTACAGGTCTCAGGTGTCCTAACTGTAAGTATTCACTTATTACTTCAGTGTATTTTTCCTTCAAATCAGTATTTTTTGCTAATCTTTTCTCTAACGATTTTAATCTGCTTTCAGCTATAGCGCGAGAATTACCAGACGTGCATGGAGGATCTTCCATTCGGAATGGTAACCGGACTTCATATCTACCATCTTGTCTTCTTTTTGTCGTAGCTTTATAAAATTCTTCGCATTTTTGCTCTTCCGGTGTAAGAATTTTATTTGAACTCATTTTCTCTTCAATCTCCCAAAATTGTTTTAATAATTGATCTGAGTTGAACTGAACATGCATTACACTAACATTTGGTTCTGTGTAAATTGAACTATCATTAATGGTTGAACTGTTTACTACACCAGACAAGATCCAGCCTAATGTGGTGCTCTGCGCGATTAGAGAAGAAGATGGATTTTTCACTATGCCTGCTTTCATGATGCAGGCATAAACGTCTGCACCCAGTAAAATATCAATTTTACCGGGTTTATTGAACTGCGGATCTGCTAACTCCATATTTGTAATGTCCATCCAATTAAACGCATTTTGATCGATGAGCTGATCCGGTAAATAAGAAGTAATTTTACTTATAACATAAGCCTTTAGGTTTAATTTGAAATTTGGATCAACACGGGATTGTATCTTTATATTTACTACATGCTTTGCAATGGTGGACTTTTGACCTAATCCTGATACAATTCCCTGTATCGGAATTTTTGTTAGTCTAAGGAATTGCACAGTGGCCTCGGTAATAAAACAAGCCTGCGCACCTTGGTCGAGCAAGGCTCGTACTACCTGATAAGTGCCCATCTTAGACTCGGCATTTACTAGCGCTGTGGCTAGTAAAACCTGTCTGGGCATGGGAACTGTGTTGGTTGATAAACAAGCAACTACTGCATCGGAACTAGTCGAAGGAGTAGTTTCGATGGTAGCTGAGTTTACTGCCATCCCGCCTTTGTTTCCAAAATCCCCAGTTGGATGCAGCAAAGAATGGTGCCGTTTTTGGCAAAGTTTGCAAGTGGTTTGCTTTTTACAGTTAACTACCATATGATTGCCGCCTAAGCAGTTAAAACATATTTTATTTTTTGCAACGAAATCGCGACGGTTGTCAAGTGATTGTTTTGCAAAACTTTTACAGAAGCAAAGTTTATGAGCTTCGCTACAATACTCACATCGTATGCTGCTTGAACTCACTACCATGGCCTTTGGAACGTGCGAATTATTAGGATGACTATGGAAATTTCCTTTTGGATCTACATTTTCTAAAGCGCGAAATCTTTTCTCTAAAAAGGTAGCAAATTCCTTAAAGGTAGGCAATTCATTGGACTCGACACTATCAATGCTAAATTCCCACTGTTTCCGCGTTTCTGTATCAAGCTTAAAACTAACTATATGAATGATAATGGCATCCCAAGTCGTCACATCCACTTTTTCATTTTTCAATGCATCAAGGCAATCATTTGTTGTGTCAAGTAACTCTTTTAATGCAGTTGCGGACTCAACAAACATACGTTTTTGCGCAAAGAGTCGTTTTAAAATACAGCTAACCAAATATTTTTTATTATTATACCGTCTTACTAACTGAGCCCAGCACTGATCATAATTTGAATCAGACACCGGCTTTTGTCGCACTAATTGTTCCGCTTCACCGCGGAGATGGCTTTTTAAATAGTGCATTTTTTGCACATTGTCTAATTCATCATTTTTATGAACTAGAGAAAGAAACAAATCTTGAAATGTCGTCCACTCTGAGTATTTACCACTAAAAGTAGGAATGGTGATCTTATCCAATTTAACAAATGCACTTTTTTTTGTTGCACTATTAGAACTACCGGTTACTTTATCGGACTCTTTTGTGACATTATATTTACTGAGCATAGACTTAATTAAACATTTATAAGTAATGTAAGTATCTTCTGTACTATCATACATTTCCGCTATCAATGGATTACCTTTAGTTTTATATAGTTCGTGAAGTTTAGTATAATTATCTGTAAATAAACCCCAATCTCTTTCTAATAACTCCAATCTAGTTTGTATGTAATCCACTGAAAGTCTATCCTTAGGACACTTTTTAAAATTAGTTAAGCCCCTATGGATTACATTTTGAAGCTCTTCTAAAACATTAGTTAATCCTTCCATCTTATTAAATCAAATTAATCTTCTAAAATGTTGTAAATACAGTGTACTTATAAAATACTTATTACAAAATCTATTTGAACTCAACCAACAATAACAAATTAAAGTGATAACTTGAAGCTAAATTATAGTTCCTGAACAATAGAAGTCTTTAACTTATTTTTCAAACTAAATTAGAAGTGTAAAATTTTATGCAAATTTTACTAAGTCCTAAAATACAAAATTATCGCCAGTTAAAATGTACAAAAAATTTATAAGTGCCAAACGACACAAAAAATAATCACAAGTGTAAAAAATATCGAAAAAATTTACAAGTGTTTTAACCAAAATTACTCTAACGGAAATCGGGCATAGGTTCCCCGTTCCCTCGTTTTTTCTTAAATTATTCTAAGTCTAACATGCACAATATTACTCTAAAATTTACTAAGTCCTTTCTTCCTTGTAATAACTTCACAAATTGTACTAAGTTTCAAATTTCGTAGAAAAGTTTCTAAGTTAATTACTTGATGCAAATAAAGTTCAAAATTGCTTGAACTCCCATCAACTTGCACTTTGATAATAAAATAATAGAACAGTAGTACCACGGTAATGATAACTAACAGTATTGTGACTCGACCCTATTTTTGAATTAAGAACCTAGAGCCGCATGAAAACAAAACACGAGATAGGGCTGCCCGCCTACAGTATTTTAATTTCATCAACCTACATGAGTTTGTTTCTAGTTTTGAGATTGTAAATATGATATATTTTATTAAAAAAAAAAAAAACGTTGTGAATGAAATAGGAAGCGTTCATTAAAAATGCATGGTGTTTTTTGATTTTATTGACGATTTAGCTTTTGCCCGCGACTTTGTCCGCGTGAATGTTGGTTATCGCGGATGCAGACGAAGTCGCGGGTTAAAAAGTAGCCTTTGTCCTTCCCCAGGGATCGAGCTATCTTCATGCCAAATTTAATCAAAATCGGTGCAGCCGTTGTGCAGTTAACTAATAGACTCAACACACATGTTTAAGCGAATAAAGTTATCTTATCTTATCTTATCTTATCTTGGGTTGTTCGCTCACACCACGGCATTTTTTTTACATTTAGCACTTCTAAACGAAAGGTCCGATTCGAATAATTTAAAGATCATTTTACATGTACATAAACAACCTTGATTATGAAGCTATTTACTTGGATAAGGATTAATATCGTGATAGGAATATCTTTATTTTTCGACTCTGCTAGTGTTTTGATCAACCAATTTGAACAAAAACCGGCTGATGTGACTTAACTACTTATAATAGTTAAACATATTCGCGGACTTTTTTGTGGATAATGAAGAGTAGGTACTATAAACATGTTGTAGGTACATTATTTTTATGTATCATCAAAATATAACCTGCCACTGACCTGCAAATTGCAAAATTCGCAAGAATATTTGAATTTCGCGGGCTACCTTAGCGCATCCACCTTAAGAAATTTCTTACTGAGGAAGGAGAAATGAAAAAAAAAACTTTATTTTGTGAAATTTAAATTAACGTTTATTTTGTTGATTGATTTAGGTTAATAAATATGAGCTGTGGATGCTGGATCGATATTTCAGGCATTTAATTTAATCCCTCAAAAAATAAGGAAAAATCGATAATTTTTTTTAATAATCGATTATACATATTTATTTAAAAAACCGATTATTTTGTAATCGATTTTATGTTTAGGCAAAACAATCGGTTATTAAATAATCGATTTTTCATGTAGGTATAGGTACTAGGTACTGTGACAGCCCTAACTATTTTTGTACCAAGTGTAAACCGAACTCGAGGCGCGTAGGTATGACTCGGGTTCCGACCGTTTGTATGAAGATGGAATACTGTTAGTATAACATTACCGTGGTAGTACTCACAATTGCACTTCACACTCACACACACGTAGGATGGTGATGGTGATTGAACTCGCTGAACTGATGTCACTCCGCAAGTGACTGGTGGCGCCCTCTGCGACGTCACGTTGAACTACAGCGGTCCTCCACTTCCGCTAGACGACACCGCTTCCGCCTCTGACTCCGCAGCTGCTAACACTGCTGCAAGGTCCTCGTACCTTTGCCGCAGCGATCCACTGCGAGTACGGGATTAGTGGTCCGAACTGGGCCACTTGTTCCAAAAAATCGGGTCGAATGGACCAATGTTAACTAGCTACACTAGTCGATCTGCTGACCTATTGAGAAACACTAGAAGGGTTGAGGATATTGAAATAAAACCACATCTGTGCTCTGACCTAGCTGGTATCAAAATCAAAATTTATTAAAGTTACTTCAACGACCCATACTCAATGTTGTGAACGAAACCATAGCGCGATGTAAATCGACCATAACGCCATCTATCGAGCGACGGTACAACTTTCGCACTATGGGTTTTACAATCGATATGGTTTGAATATTGGTCGTAAACAGTAAGTTAAACTGTAGTTGAGTCGACCAATATGCGTTATGAACATATGTGAATCAACCGTAGTTATCTTGAAAATAGAATAAACTTAGGTATTATACGTAACCATTTTGATACTAACAAGTTTGTTAGAGGTATTGTTTTAACTTAGGAAGCTATGTTCCTGTGGAAGAAATGTCGTCATTTATTAGCTACATTGATAGCTTATAATATAACGACAACCGCGCAGATCATACGATTTGTAACGATCCCTCCGTGCTTCGGAGAGCACGTCAAGCCGTCTTTCCCGGGTGACATGCGAATACCTACGATAGTCCTTACGGGTAGGATAACCGCATTGCCCACTAACTGGGTTGCGGAGGTCTGATGACAGTCGCTCCGTGTAAAATACTGGTATTCAGCCGCACCTGGTTAGACTGGAAGCTGGTTTCAACATACTTGGGAAAAGGCTAGGCTAAACAAGAGATCTAATATTAAATGGCGAATGGGAAGGAACAAAAAAAAACAAAGCTGAATTTGCCAAACTTTAATGATAATTTACAAAATGCTTCTTTGTTACATATTTTTTGGAATACAATTTAATAATAATAAGTAGTTCAGTAACGTATTTTTGTCGAAATAAGGTTCAAAACAATAGGCCAACAGGAACATTGATGCCTGTAAAAGAAAGAAACGATATATGAGATTCAAATTACGAAAAAGTATACAAGATAGCTTATACTGGGTTCTACATTTATTTTTCATCCTGTTTTGTAAATTCACGTGGCCGTAATAGCTTTGATTAATATAATTTATAACATAATACAGTCCCATGTAATAGGGGGCTAGCCTAATGCCATCAACCAGGCACAAATCCAGACTAGAGATGCAAAATTACGTAATTTTACTGAAAACGCTGGTAAAATACTAGTTTATTACGGTCATTTTATAGTACGGTAAAGTTGAAATTACGGTAAAGTTACCGGCAGGACATTTTTAATTTTGATTTGTTTTAAATCCCGCGCGCGTAATGTGGCAAAATCAATACGCGACGTTGCCGATTAGTGTAGGTAGTCCATCATATTGCGGTCTTGCCGTTCCGCTCTGCTGTCGGTGAGCGATTGAGCAAGCGGGCGGCGACCAGTTGATTTGGTTTTGTCCGGCTGACTCCACGCGCTACGCAAGAGTAAGGTTTGGTTGCTTGAACCCAATTTTCTGTTTCTTTAAATTCCAATACTGCTTATAGGTATCTCTGCCTTTCATTTAAATTTATCCGAAGAGTCAAATAGTGACATAGGTACTCACAAACGTATTCACTTCCATAATTATTTATACTAAATTTATAGTGTTAGTCGGTATGAGTACCTACTTACTTTTAATACGTTTTTATGTATCACCGAATATTACAGAATATTACCGTATTTTACGTAAAATATCGTTTATTACCGTATTTTATACCAGGGTAATTTTACCGCTTCACATCTCTAATGCAGACTGTACTCGTCGACTCCGGGCTGCTACCGAGAAATTTAATACCACACGGAAAAACAACACTGTCGGACCTTTTTTTCCGTGGGAAAATCCTCATGGATGACCTTCGCCCGGGGAAGGCGAAGGGGTATGCCGGTATACCCTTGGCCGGGGTCGCGGGATTCGCAGCTGCATGCACCGCAACCTCGGCAGGCCTCGGTCCGCCAGCCCCTGGCGGACCTCTCCTTCTGTGGGGCCTTGCCCCACGTCCTCCTGAGAGGCGCGCACGTAACGCTGCGCGCCGCCTTCTCGGGCCTGTTACTGGTCGGGCGACGTGTCCCCTAACCCGCCGCCCGCAGGCCACACACTACGGTGGCCGGAGATCGTCGCGCGCCCTCCGGCGCCCGGTGCGTCTGGCGCGGGAAGGGAGAGTGGCAGCTGCCTCTCTCTCCCTCTCCGCTCCCTCTTTGGTCGAACACTGCTCGACCTGGGGATCGAACCTACGACCTCACGCTCAGCAGTGGCGCTTGCAACCACTAGACCAACGAGACAGTCGTCTTCAATTATTTTTATCTTGTCTTGTAAACTCATGTGGCCGTAATAAACTTTGATCAATATGATTTATTTAATGAAAAATCGGGTGCGCCAAAGTTCATCTAAATTTTCTACTTCGATAATTGGAACTCCGAAAATGTTCTTCCTAATATTTTTCATCCTAACAATCGCAATTCCTAACTGTTCTGTTTCTAATGTTCATAATTCCGAATCATTCAATTTCATAATGCCAGTGGCAATAAACATCTATTATACTATTATTTGTTTTCCTATATTTTCTCAACAAAACCGTCTTTTACACTATTATTCAAAGTCATATATTTTTTATTTATATTTGTTTTATTCATAATAATCAACATTACATATCTACATTAATTTTGAGTAACTTTTAACTTTGATATCCATAAAGTTGTAAGGCATTTTGTTTATTCGTCTAATACAATCTGGACTTTAGGGCTCCCCGACTCGGACAGGTTAGGTTAGAACGGGATGGCGGGGTCGTGTGAGCGAGCGAAGCGAGCGAATAGACCCCGCCATCCCCTTCGTCGTTATTTTTTTATAAACCACCCAAAAGTAGGAGCTCCGCCAAGCGGGGCTCCGTCGACCATTTCATGCGCCTACAAAGTTCACATAATAATTTTTATTACACTGGGTAAATGATTATTTTCTTACTGAATATGAGTAAAAATATTATGGAAATGATGTTTAGGCATAAAAACGTTATGAATCACATGAGTACCAGTATTGATAACAAAATGTTATGAAAACCAACAGTAGGAGTTTAAATAAATTAACATTAGTGATATTATTAATTACAATTTTCGGAAATATGAGTGTTATGAACATTGTCTGTAGTATTACAAATTGTATGACTGAAACTTTAGGAATAAAATTTTTAGGAAGAGCAATAATTCGGATTACAAATCGATAGGAATAACAATTTCGGGTAAAAAACTTTAGGTGAGCCAACATAGACCCTGAAAAATCAGTGGACTTGAGAGGCTCTCTAATTAACAACCGCGCTGATCATATGATTTGCGAGGTTAAGCTGCTCTTGCCGCAGTCAGTCCGTAGATGGGTGACCGTTCGATACACATCGAGACCCCTCCGTGCCTCGGACGTTACGGGGCAGACGAAAGCCTGATAGTCTGACAACCGGTCTAACCTTAGGATATCGGCATTGCGTAGTACTGTACCTGGGTTGCGAAGGTCGGATGGCAGTCGCTCCATGTAAAATACTGGTATTCAGCCGCATCTGGTTAGACTGGAAGCTGATCCCAACATACCTATTTGGGAATAGGCTAGGAGGAAGAAGAGTATGTACGCACGGCTACAGATCAAGCTACACATTTACAGTATAAGCTGATCTCGCATTGTATAGGATTTCCTCATAGTGAGAGGTCAGTGTAAACTGGAAATGTATAGCTTGATGTGTAACCGTGAGTACCGTGCAATAACCTATGCAAAAGCTTATTCACTATGGAATTTATTATTTTACCTTTTCACGTTGCTTGAACCGCTTGGTTGAACGTGGATTAGCCACTTACGTTGGTGAAATCTACGGCGATAAAATAAGTCATTGAGTCTTATGTAAGTCATGTAGTATAATTTAAGTTGTTCCCAGACAATAAAGCCTCGTCCCCACTAGGAAAATTTGTCGAGCGACATGTGTCCCCGGAGACATCGGGCGATGTCGCCCTACATCGCCCCACGTCACCCGATGTCACCGGGGACACATGTCGCTCGACAAATGTTCCTAGTGGGGACGAGGCTTCTATCACTACTCTTCATCGACTGTGCGACAAGGAACAGTTTCAACAATGTCGCGGCGATGTCGTCCGACGTCGCCCGACATCGCCCGATGTCACCGGGGACACATGTCGCTCGACAAATGTTCCTAGTGGGGACGAGGCTTTAAGGCTAAGCGTATGCTGAGACGCAGGTACCACAGCACAGTACTCACAGATTATGCCGTGCAGGGCAGGTGAGGCAGACATAGGCCACGACGGGACCACATGCTGCGACGCAGCTCGAATACACATTCGAGTTTTAACTAGTACAAAGAATAGACGCGTTCGAGTTGACGAACGATTTTTTTTAATAGTTGGATGATTAGTATCATACAAACAAGGTTCATAACGCACTAATTCAATTAAATGTTCTGACATTGCAATAAAATTCGAATTAGCGGTAAAAAACACATGTCGACATGCACGCGTCGCGCTGAAATCTGTGCCGGCACTACAACGAGGCGCAGAGCAGGGCAGACGCATGTCTGCGTCGCACGCGTCTGCGCCGCAGCGTACGCAGCTCTTAGTACGTTCATACATTACAAAATCTGCTCTGCGCTGCGCTGCGTGCACCTGCGTCTCAGCATACGCTTAGCCTAATAACCACTTTCCAGCTCTGGGTGTCAATATAAGGATTATTCTGGACGAACAGCAGCATCCTTGTTAATGCGAATAACGAAATGTTCTCATTATTAAGCTGTTTGCCCAGTTTCGCGTCATTTTTAACTGCCGACGCAAAAAGAGGGATGTTATGTAGGTAAGGTCTTTCTTTAATAATCCACGATATTTACGGTGGTGAACCACAAAAAATACGTCCTTTGTGATCAGTTTTGTAGTGATTAATGATAACATTACTACGTAGTTGAAAGAAAAATATATTTTAAACTTGAAATTAATTCATTTATTAACGATATTAGCCAAAAATGAAAAAGTCCATATCGTGCATTTCATAAATACCTACAGTCAGCGACAGAAGTTGGTTACCAAGTAGATAGAGAAAAATTAATCTCAGGTAATATTATAAAAAGTATAAAAAACATAAAAAAGTGAAAGAGTTTAGATATAACTCTGTCTTAAAGTTATTATTTCATATCAATTAGTTTTCCAATTAATTTCAAGTTTAAATATTTATATAAAGCATTTATTTTGCCACACGCATACAAAATATGAATAATAAAAAAACATTTTACAGATTTGATCGATGTGTGGCAAGGAATCCAGCTCAGCATTCGCTATGCATACTTTTGTCGCTAACTGTACAAGCGGTCATTCCTCATCACACTGACGTAGAATACGTTTTCCACGTTAATACAATATTCATTCTTTATTGGCTCGGATTTATTATGTAAAACGCGACCTTCATAATACATATAATATTCTTCAGTACCCATACAGGCTGTTAACGAAATCGTGTAATTCCTTCAAACCGCGTGACCTACTGGTGACACAGATTAACCCTAAATGGGAATTTCCGAAATACGACCAAAAAAAAAACTTGTTTTTCTAATTTCCGAGTCTTTTTATTGAGTTATCTGACTGCAAAGAGCGATATCGCGTTAGCCGTTCCTGCCAGCCGTGTCACCGTACTTTCATTCATTTATGCGTGGCATCGAAAAGTTCACACAAATAAAAAAAATGTTTCGCACAAAAAAAACTTTTTTTTTACTGAATCCTTATGGGGTGGTTTAGATACGATCGGTAACAAAGCCGCATGAAAAAAAAAGATTTTTTTATTTATATTTTTAATCAAGCTAAATCCCGTGCGGGGCCTGTCTACACCAGTAGTAGATCATGTGTGGTTTGAAGGAATTACACGAATTCGTTAACACCCTGTAGTATAAAGATGTAAGTAAAATTAACTCATTACTCATAGGCATCATGCTTCCTAATCCATCCATAAAACCGAACATAGCCGCAGCCGCTGAAAAAAAGTAGGTACTTATTAACCAATTGTGAACGACTTCAGTAGTGTCATTCTGTAAGAAACCCACCTCAATATCGACGGTTAGCTCGATATCCATAATGTCACAGTATGGATAATAGAAGCAAATAACACACAGATAATCGACAGTATAATCAATAACGCGTAGTTTTGTTATCCACGCTATGTCACGATAAGTGTCTAATTGACAGTCGCGATCGAGGTGAGATTCTTACAGAATTGCACTTCTGAAGTAATCGATTCATGTTTAATGATACTAAAGATACATCGTTTTATAAAGTTTTATAATTACTGAAATCGATTATCATAAAATGAACAGCCCTTAGTGTCTACTCCCGAGGGTCCATACATTCGCGGAGGTGAAATAATATAGAACTATTATAGGTATAAAGCGTATATTTATGTAGTACACAATTACAATAAGGTATTAGGTGATGTCCTTGTAACGAAACCATAGCGCGATCTAATTCGATCCTAACGCCATCTAGGGAACTCAAAGTTAAACTTTTCTAATATTGAATTTATTTATGTAATCGCACTATGATTCCGCTGCCAGGTTTGGACACTTAGGCCTCATTTACGGAGACGCGGGGCGTCGCGCGTCGCGTGCGGCGTGGCGTCCAATTTTTCTGTTTACGGAGCGGCGGCGCGTGCTGCGGCTCGCATCGTCACACGCGCAAACACAAACATATGGCATTGGCAATGTACGATGTTGTTTATGAAGATGCGGGGCGTGACGTGGCGCGTGCGATGCCGCGGGCACATGAATAAATAAACCGAACAGAATGAAAGCTTCCTAACAGAATCCAAAATTCTTACCTACTTTCATAGAGCGGTCTACTATTTCACGACCGTAAGTTAAGTACCTACATATCTAATAGAAAAGGCCAAATGAAATCTTACTAAGACGGCCTACAAATACTTTGGTACTATTCTACAAACCTACTAAAACAAAAATACGAAACAAATAATACGCCGATATAATTACTTAAAAATAATAATTCTTATGGGAAAGCCTTATCGCCATCTTAGTTTTTTTGGATATTATCTACTCGTAACTAAATATTCTGTAATAAGCATTAAACATGTGTAGGTATAAGTGGATATAATTAACTGACAAGATCCTTTGGATATACAAAATAAGAAGTCTCCTTGTTTTTCCTACCATTATTTGTACACATACACACAGTACAACAGTTTGGCATCTTTAAAAACAATTACAATAAAACGTCCGCGTCTCGTACCACTACCGCTGCCGCTGTGACACACCTTAACTTTGTCCGCTTACTGAGCCGCCTCAAACCGGTTTGTACCCGAGCGGGCGCCGGCGCACTCCCCGCGCGCCTTGTCGGTGACAGGTTACGCACACATAGCTGTGCGTGTAGTAGTGTACCTACGCACGGCGTTTAGTATGAAGCTTTCAGTCTGCTCGGTTTATTTATTCATGTGCCGCGAGCCCCGCCGCGGGTGTCACTATGTTTTACCGTGAACGGAGAATTGCAGGAATAGCTTGGTCGCAACGCTGCGCGCGCCTCCGCGATAAAAGTCGCGTGCGACGCGGCGATGCCATCCGCGGGCTCCGCCTGCATTTCAAACAAACGCGTGTAAAATCGCTTCTCCATAAACGCTCTCATAAAACGCCATATGTTTGAATTCAGTGCGGGCCGCGCCGCACAACGCGACGCGCGACGCCCCGCGTCTCCGTAAATGAGGCCTAAGTGTTTAAAAATAATTCAAAAGAATGTCATCCATCCATAATGGCGGACGGGTATCACATTTTCGCTACAGCTGCTTAACTTATCGAGTACTGTAATTATAGACACAATAGATAAACAATGACACGGACGATCCGGATCGTCGGTCGGGACGTTAGCGGTTAAGCAACTTCCGTTACATTTCAATGAAAATAATATAACATCACGCCTGTATTCCCCAAAGGGTTGGCCAGAGGTGTATAGTACACCCTCATTTCGCTGTTATGTTTAAGTCCCATGTAATAGGGGACGAGAATATTGACATCAACCGGGAACAAATCCAGACTCCGGGCTGTTGAGAAATTCCACACGGAAAAAGCCATTAACACTTTGACCGACCTGGGGATCGAACCCAAGACCTCATGCTCAGTAGTCACGCTTGCGACTACTAGGCTAACGAGGCAGTTAATGAAAATGTTACCAAAAGAGGTATAACTTCATAAAATCATGCTTATGTGTATGTTGCCGTTACGGCAGACAAAATAATGTTCGAATTTCGACCAGAAGCAATACTAAGTATAAATTGATGCCAATAAGTGGGCTCGTGGCTAATTATTAACCGCAAGGTTAAGCTGCGCTTGCCGCGGTCAGCCCATGGATGGGTGACCGGTCGTTACACATCGAGACCCCTCCGTGCCTCGGATAGCACGATAAACCGTCGGTCCCAGGTGTCATTCGAATACCTATGACAGTCGTTACTGGTAGTCAGAAGCCCGAAAGACTGACAACCAGACTAACCTTAGGACATCGGTATTGCCCAATAACTGGATTGCGGAGGTCAGATGGCAGTGGCTCCGTGTACAATACTGGTATTCAGCTGGATCTGGTTAGACTGGAAGCTGATCCCAACAAAGTTGCGAAAAGGCTAGGCAGAACGAAGTGTCGCTACTAAGGCAATTTTTTACCCACGACGCGGCGACGAGACGTAGCCGGTACATGCATTTGGGGTTACAGATGTGTACGTTCGTTATCAAATTATCTCTAAAACGGCTTAACTTAATAAGAAATGAGAAAAACTTACTAGCAACATGAAATCCGATCGCAGTTATCAAAAAGATTACCGTAGCTAACATATTTCTGCGTATGGCTACCATCTTGAACAAAGTCAAAATAATTAACTGGCTGTCACAGAAATACACGGGCTTATAAAAACAGAAAACAATAAAAGTAAATTACCCATATAATTTTTTTCGTGAATATTCAATAAAGATAAAAGAACATTACTGTATAGGGTTTTTAGATCGAAATCGTGGTGATTTAAAGAAAGTTTCATAGCTTGCTGATAACTGCTTTCATGTAATAAATATTTTGATGTGTAATCCTTTTTGCGTACCTACCTCTAAAGAAAAAAACCGGACTATTATAAAATCAGTCTGGCGTCCATCAGTTTGTCTGTCACAGACGTTATATTCGATCTCACTTAAGTTTGGTATAATGTTAGGTCTTCGTGATGCCCCTAAACAGTAAGTTAAATAACAGAGGGCTTTCCCTAACGCAGCGTCTTACGTAGGCGGTTCAATGCGACGCGAATTGCGAAGCGATCCGATGCAGTGACACGCGAATTCAATGCGATGCGGTGCGAAGCGGCGGCTTTGTCTTACGAGCTCGCGAACCGCCCGCCACGCGCCGCCGTCATTCAGTAGCACTGTATGGCACCGCATCTAGTTCGCGCGAAAATATCAAGCCAACTGATCGCGTCGCTTCGCTTCGCGCCTCGCCGCACCGCACTCCACGTGCGTTTAGTCACGTAGGCCACTTCAATAGGTATCGACTGTTTGTTGTTTTCGCGTCGCGCCGCGCCGCTTCTCGTCGCTTCTAGATCGCTCGCGTAGGATGCTGCGTAACTCTTTTCCTTAAACTATAAAGTCCAATCAAAATAGATGGACAATCTTTTACAGATCACAGTACTCATGAATATGAACAATTTTTACAATGATACCAACTCTGAAATATAAAAAAATATAGCAGCTGTTCCATACATTTTGATCGTGTAAGTATTGCACTTTTGTATGGAACAGAAGATTTTTTTTATATTTCACAGTTGTTCCTATACTAAAAGTTGTTTATATTCATGAGTACTGTGATCTGTAAAATTTTGGCCACCTACTTTGATTGGAACTTATACAGGATTACTGAAAAACACCAACAACCTCTTAAGGGGTCATTATACTCATCAGTATGAACAACTTTTACTGTGGGACCAATTCTGAAATCGCGAAAAAAAACAGTTGTTCCTTACATTTATGTTCGCTTAGCTCGTCAAAATGTAGGGAACAGTTGTTTTTTTTTCGCGATTTCAGATTTTGTCCCATACCTAGTAAAAGTTGTTCAACAATGACCCCTTAAGAGGTTGTTGGTGTTTTTCAATTAACCCTGTATATCATTAATAGATTAAAATAAAAATACAAAAATAAGCACAAAATATTCGAAAAAAAAATTAAGTTAAATGAAAATCAATTCTGAACGGCTTATTTAAAACCACCAAAATAGTAGCGCAGATCGGTTAAATGCGACGTTGATAGACAGTTGCGGATTGTACAGTGTGCGTTGCTTTTACGAATCCATTTATAAATTACATTTCGTGAATTTTAATTATTTTTTTGTCTGTTCTTTTTTAGTATGTACGTACGCTATAGTGTTGTTGGTTAACGGGAACGCCTTTCGTTACTTAACTTACTATACTATAATTTCGAAAGACTATGATTATGTTTTTTTTTTAAACAGTGTAGATCTGATTTCATGTATCGTTTCAAAGGACTCTAAGGAATAAAAAAATGTATTATACCCTTTTCTTTGACTTCCTTTGTAGTTATTATCCACCTGTACTAAAAATACCATCATTAAATTTGTAAAAATAGGTCTTTTCACAAAACTGATAGATTAAAAATAACTTAAAAAATCGGACAAGTGCGAGTCGGACTCGTGCACAAAGGGTTCCGTACCATTATCTATAAAAACAGCAAAACAATCACGTTTGTTGTATAGGGGCCCTCTTAAATATGTATTTTATTCTATTTTTTATTTGTTGTTATAACGGCAACAGAAATACATCATTTGTGAAAAGTTCAACTGTCTAACTATCACGGTTCATGAGATACAGCCTAGTGACAGCCGGACGGACAGCGGAGTCTTAGTAATAGGGTCGCGTTTTACCCTTTGGGTATGGAACCCTAAAAATTAACCACACGTAGCATCTTTTGGTCAAAATGACTATCAACAATCTCTGTTCTCCTGATAAAAATATAGTAAGCAAAATCTTCAAACTATATTAAAAGATCACAGCACCGAGTACAATGACATAGTACTTAGCCACCAAAGTAATGCCAGAATGGTATTGTTATTACTTTCGCAGCAACAATTTTCAACCATCACAGAGCGTTTTAAAGTCCAATTTCCTTCTTGACAATTGCTCTGTAATTCGATATTCATATAAATAGGTCAAGGAGCTCTCAAACGTAGCGATTTTCCATAATTCCTATTGTTCAAATCACTGGGGTACTCCATTCCATTTGGAAGTCTTTGATGCATGCCTAATATGGATTAATCCGTCGAGTATATGTCATATACTTCATGCTAATGCCACACGAGTATGGCTTTCTACGGCTTTGCAATTCCCTTAGGTTATTTGCGGAACAAAATATTACAATTTGATGAGCACTTGAAGTGGTATTTGTTATTGGTGGAATTAATTTGCATTGTAATTAGAAGCGGTGGTATTAGAGAAAACACGTCTTTTACATCTCGTGTATACTGTTTGCTCCTCACAACGCACAACGCCATCTAGACGGTCGGTGTTGAAACAAAAATCGAGCGACGCGCGCGGCCCGGTCGCGAAGTGAGTGAATCAGTGAAGGTTTTTCGTTGTCATTCTGTCGGGACTGAATTGTAATGTTTCTTCCTGTTCCTTCTGAGTAAATGTGGTAATAACACGTCTCTGAGTTATTGATAAAAAAATCCTTTCAAGTAAGAAAAGCCCAATATACATAATAGTCTATGAAGAAGCCTGAACATATACTATTAACGAATTCGTGAAATTCCTTCAAACCACATAATCTATTAATGGTATAGATTAACCTCGCACGGGATTTAAATTGATTAAAAATAGAAATCAACTTTTTTTCCCAAACATTTTTTTATGTGATAGAAAATTTCGATGCCATGCATAAATGAATGAAGGCACGGCGGCACAGCTGACGGGCACGGCTAGCGCGATATCGCTCCACGCCGCCCGCCGCGCCGTCAGTTAACTCGGAACGCTAAAATTACTCAGTTATAGAATACCATGTTTCATTTTTTGAAAACTTTTTTTTGTTGACTGAAAAATACATAATTATGCAAGGTCCATCAGTGTCACGCGGTTTGAAGGAATTACACGAATCCGTTTACAGCCTGTATAAAAATAAAATAAAAAAGCCTTTTATTCCTTGCAATAAATACAGGGCTAATCTTATAAAATATCTAGTACGTATGTTGTTTGGTTAGTAAAAATAAATTAATTGTTGTTTTTGTTATGTTTTGTTATGTTTCTTCTTTTTAGGTTTCTTCTTTTTTTTAGGTTTCTTTTTTTTTACTTATTCTTTTCCTGCAAGAACCCCAGATTGGGTGAAGGCCTCCTCCAAAGATGCCCATTTGTCTCTGTCTTGTGCTATTTGCCCCCAGTTTGGGCCGGCTGTTTTTTTAATCTCGTCTTCCCATCGTGTCAGTGGTCTCCCTCTGTCTCTTTTGCCTTGTGGGCCTCTCCACATGATTGCTTTGACGGTCCATCTCTCATCTGTACACCTCGCGCTCTAAATATAGGTGTGAATATAAACTTAAAATGGTTGGCTAATGTTCGATACAATGTTCTAATGCGATAAATAATTTCATCTTTAACCGGTTAAACTTAAGATTAGCCAAAACCTATTGGTTAAAAATGTAAGTATTAGATAAATCAAAGGATAAATAATGAACAAAGGAGATCGGACGGGTGTGGCCCAAGTGGCGTCGGAGCATGACGCTTATTTTGTTTGAAAGATCATTACCTAAGCTTACTTTTTTTGTATGGGTACAAAAAAATCTATCCTGGGAGAAAAAAGTTATAGTGCAAATTAAATATTCATCTATCGAGCTATTTTCAACTATTTATTCAATTAAATCTATTTCTTTTAACTTAATATGGAATGTTTGCTGTTATCTAACATCTATGATGACTCAGGTGCGTGGTACTTTTTCGCTAACAGTAGAAAGAAACAAAAATGATACGACCGTCGCAGCGCGATTGGATAGAAAGGCAGAGAAAACGCAACGCGGGCGCAGCGCAGTAGTTCGTTTCCCTTCCCTCCGCTTCATGATCAGGATGACGGGATCGGCTCAAGTCACTGACAGTCACTCTCTCCGCTCGCTGCTGTTCGATATAATTGTTTCAATTGCGTTACCTATTCTGTTATTCGTCCACTGTTTACCGGCTGTGTTTGATTGCTTTCTGACGAACTTGGCTTGTTTACTTGAACTGTCCGATTTCTTCTGGATTATCCATTTTTTTTTGTTTAATGATTTGAAATCATCAAATGACTTCATCCGCTCTGGGCCTAGCGGAAGTGAGTGTCAGACTCTTACTGACTAAAACCCGTCCGTGTAAGGGCATTAGGAGGACCTAATGCCCTTTGCGTTCCAGGGCCGCGGTAACTCTTTCGAACATTTTCCGCAACTCTGGCAGGCACTGGCCCTAGCGGGCTCCATCTACTTTGCTGACATCTTTTTGAGTCGCCCGTGGAACACAACGCTTGCCGACCCGGGCCTGGTTCTGATCGAACGGCGAGCCACCCAACGCTCGCCGTCCGCAGGTCCGCACCTATGGTGGCCGGGAATCGCCCTGCGACTCCCGACGCCCAGGGCGTCTTCTTCTGTTGCGGCGGCTGGGGCGTGACGTTTGCCTCTCCCTCACGCGGCCCGCCTCCTCCTTCGCTAGCATTACTGCTTCGTAGTAGGATGTGACTGCTTCCCATGCCCCCTTGCTCGAGACCATGGATTGAACCAGGGCCGGAGGCGAGAGGTCGGCGCCGCCGATTGCCTCTACGAGGACACGGCGGTGCTCCGCCCAAGCAGGGCAGATATCCACCGTATACTCCAGCGTGTCCTCCGGGCGATACTCATAGTGATAACGCCCGAGCGCGTCCTCCCGCTGAATCCGAAACAGGTAGCTCCCGATACAACCGTGTCCGGAGAGTGCCTGCGTCAGGCGGAAGGTGAGGACGCTGTGGCGCCTCTCTAGCCACTCCTCATAGAGGGGACTAATCGCCATAATTGGCGTGCCCAGCGCTGGGTTGCGACAGTCGCTGTCTTCATATCGCCATGAGATCCTGCCGGAGCTCCGTCCGCCGTTCTGCGATTTGCCGCTGCAGCGGAGTTACGCCTCGGCGTAGCGCCTCCAACGCGCCACGCGTATACGTGCGCGAGTGCTCTCGCCTTCAGATCCCATGGCGGTAATCTTCAATGAACGGTCACGGTAAGTCTCTCTTTTCTTAGAACAGAACGATTACAAAGTAGGCACGTCACACCAGCACTCAGTCATATTATCATGTTTCAAAAGTAACAAATCCAAAACAGATAAGAAGAATTAGTCCATTTAACACGCCAGGATAATCGAAAAGAAATCGGATGGTTCAAATAAACACGCCAAGGTCGTAAAAAAGCAATCAAACACAGCCGGTAAAAAGTGGACGAATAACAGAATAGGTAACGCAATTGAAACAATCACATCGAACAGCAGCGAGCGGAGAGAGTGACTGTCAGTGACTTGAGCCGATCCCGTCATCCTGATCATGAAGCGGAGAGAAGGGAATCGAACTACGAGAACTACTAACGCGTTGCGTTTTCTCTGCCTTTGTTACATTTTTGTCTCTTTCTAATGTTGGCGCAAAAAGTACCACGCACCTGAGTCATCATAGATGTTAGATAACAGCAAACATACCATATTAAGTTAAAAGAAATAGATTTAATTGAATAAATAGTTGAAAATAGCTCGATAGATGAGTATTTTAATATGCACTATAACTTTTTTCTCCCAGGATAGATTTTGTTGCACTCTTACAAAAAAGTAAGCTTAGGTAATGAACTTTCAAATAAAATATACGCCATACTCCGACGCCATTTGGGCCAGAGCCCATACAAAAATGTCCGATCTCCTTTGTATTACGAAAATAGTTATTTCTTTCTTTATAATTTGCTTCTATATTTGTAACCAGTAGCTGCGGCTAGACCTAAGTTTAACCAAGTTCAGCTGGTTAAAGATGTGACAAAACAATATTAGCCAACGATCAAATATAATCTGAACATTAACCAGCTAATCTAAAGTTTATATTTACACCTTTAACCGTAACATAATAAGTTATTACTTATTATGTTACGGTATTACACTATTGTGTAAGCTAGTTGTAATACACAATAATTTCGACAAGATACTTCAATTTAAGTCAAAAAGTATCTGGAATTAAATTGTTAAACATTACGTGTAAGTTATTCGTATAGAAAAGAAGTTATCAAATAAAAATATCTAAAGCAAGTACATTCTTTCATCTGCTTAAACGATTTAGCTATCATCCTTTTGTGTCTTCCCCAAACATAGGACCGACAAAATATGACGTCATTACGGTCGACTCGAGCGCCGAATCTTCATTCAAATTGAGAATCCAAAAACGCATTCGTCTTTAAATTGTGTTCATTTGTGGAATGCGTTCCGAATCTTTATAAATGCGAACTTACACGCTTTGCGATCATCTTCAAAAATGACCGGTATAACTTGGTCTCTCCTTCCGCCCGTTTTTCTGAAAGAATGGGAGAAAAAGGGTAGCCCTAACGAATTTTTGAGGGCCATTTGAAATCGGTCGTGTAATACACGTGGGTCGGATGGAGCCCTTTACGTGTATTCTTATTCACACGCAATGGGATACGTTTCATATCTTAGATGAATAAATCATTGGAGTTATTATTACCACTCTAATTTTTATCAAAAACTAGCTGACCTAGTATCGCTATTTTTTTTGTGAATATTTTAAAATTTTCTATTATACAAACTTTGTCCTGATAATAACGAACTCGCAAAAAAAAAGAATTATCCAATTTGGTGCAGTCGTTCGGAAGTTATGCGCGTATATACATTTCGACGATTCATTTTTATTCATACTATAGATATAGATGATGAATAACATCTGGGATGCAGCATTAAGTACGGTACGCATTGTTATTTGTTTTTTTTCCTAAATCTTTTTTTGTAATCTTATCGTTGACTGCAGTTATCGAACGTGAGCTCCTGCTAGAAACCCCTACAGTTTTTTTTTATTTCTTACACAATTATGGAATGTAGGAATTATATTATACCCATTGGATGAAATAGGTAGATTATCAATGGAGTAAATTCCATCCATTAGTCCTGTCTTAACTCACAGTAGTCTATTTGTATCGGACACCACATGGCGTAATATCGTTGGAGGTATTCACACCTGTATACAACTTCCCTTTTTTCACCAAAATGAAGAAATCACAAGGAATAATAAGGCGTCGCGATGGTTATGAGATAGATATGTTCCACCTTTCAACCCCACACAATGGGTTCTCTTCAACGCTTTATTTGAACCGGTAAAGGTCTCACACGTCAAATTTCACATCCTGAATAGATCTCCCCTTACCACGGAATCTTTATAAATAGTTGTACGAAGACGGTGTTTAATTTGATGGAAATCCGGATCTCGAAAGTCGGATGCCGTGAAGTCAAAGGATTGTGCGCAGTTTCTGAATTCGTGTTTGATTTAATTACGTATTTGATTACGGTTGGGGATAAAGTTGGTTTGGATTGAATGTTGAGTAGTTTATTGTTCTTCTTAAGAACTGCAATATGTGCGAAGTTATTTGAATGTAAGTACTTCGCTGATTGTTAATGTGGCAAGAAACAAAAAAGTTACCTAAAAATTGTCATCTAAATAAATTTGAAGAGAGGTAATCGAAATCATAGTCGCTGATTAAGCGCAGTTCAGACTACGCTATTCTATTTCGGTATTTAATAAAGCATATTGCGTGATAAGCTATAACTATACAGGGTGTAAACGAATTCGTGTAATTCCTTCAAACCACGTGATCTACTGGTGACACAGATAAAACCTAAAGGGTATTTTTTAAATCAAACAGAAAAACAATAAAAAAAATCTTGGTTTTCTATTTTTGAATCATTTAAGAGCCCCGAGTTATCTGACTGTAAAGAGCGATATCGCGTTAGTCGTGCCCGCCAGCCGTGTCGCGGTGCATCGAAATCTTCACTAAAATACGTTTTTTTTTGCAAAAAAAATTGCTTCGTTTACTTATTCCTTATTAGGTGGTTTAGATACGATCACTTACGAAAAACGCAAGAAAAAATATATTTCTAAACATGCTAATTCCTGTGCGGCGTCAATCTACACCAGTAGTAGTAGATCATGTGGTTTGAATGAATTACACGAATTCGTTTACACCCTGTCGTTCACACTATACGCTATATCGCAAATCGGTCTACTGTATAGCAAGTTATTTAACGGCGAATCGTCGGGCGACGGACGGGGTAGAAGTTATGCGAGGCGGGGACCGGAGAATCGTACTATATAGCTCTGAGAATCGCTCAAGTTTATCGCGTACAGCAAGCCAATACTTTATAGCATAGCGTTGTGTGAACGTTTCCATATAAAATGTATGCTGAGCGATATCGTTGTACTATACAATATTTGCTATATGCTACATACTATAACGTAGTCTTAACTGCGTTTTAAGTGTAGGTAAGTAGGTAGTAGTACACACGGTCACACGGTGCCCCAAGACATGTATCCACCTAACTGAAATTTTAGATCTGGGCTCACGAACACTATTGAATCATCGAATGCCGCATGATGTGATCAGAACCATAAAGTCAGTTAGGTGGGTACTTTTCTTGGAGCACCGTGCGTACCTTTAAAGTTCATCTTGCAGAGAAAAAGTATGTTATTTTACTTAGCAGAAGATCGGATAATAGTCTGAAATGATAACGGAATTGTGACTGAAAACGGTGTACAGTAGGTTGAGAGGATGGGGAAACAGCGAGACTGAATAGATTGGCATAACGGCTAAGAGAGGCCTTCATTCAGCAGTGGATGGACAAACGCTGGTAAAAAACAACTTGAAAAGATCTGGAATTAATTCATTTGTCAAAAAACAGACATGTAATTTGTGAGGGTAAATTAAATAAAACAAATATTTTCTTTCATTCCACTATGTAAAGTATTTATTTTCAATTACAAATAGTTTCTCTTTCTAGAGTCGCCAATTAGTTCTTCACAAACAACACACTGAGAGCAGTTCTTTATATTTTTCACGAGCACAAAATTACAGTTGAACAAAATGTAAACAAAGACCTCTTAACTGGTAAGTGCCTCGTACTGTAAGGCACTTATTTTGAGCTTCAACGAACGATAAGTATGCACATTGTACTAATTAAAATAGTCTCTACCAAAGACTGGGGAGGTATTACACAGAAGTACACTTTTACAGTAAATAAAGTTGCAAATTAGTTGTATCTCTCTGTACTTGAATATTTTTGTCGAGTAAGATTTCTTCATATTAATGAGCCCGTTATTTCTGTGAGCGTCTGTCTACCGTCTGATCCTGTCATCTAATGGAAATAAAATATCTAAGAGTTGTGAATAAGTCTAACAATGTCGCGTTTTATTATTTACCTGAGAAATATATACTGGTAGAAATAGGAGGGTTCAGACTGTCTGTCTTTTAACGCTTGGGAGAAATAAGCTCTGCGTATTATTACGATTCGGAACATTCATTGTACGTATTTATTGACTGGTTGGTGGTTATGTAGTCCATTGGCTACTCGTGGCGTGACGATTGGTGCAAAATTTAAGACGGAAGGGTAATCTATTTGGTTTTTTTTACGTATTTATTTTGACGCTTAATGCGTCCTTTTTTATTATTCGACTTGTTCGCTTTTCTAGTCACGCCTGATGGTAACGCAGACAGGATTTATGGACTAGATCAGGGGTGGGCAAATTGCGGCCCACGGGCCAGCTCCGGCCCGCGATCTGTTTCAATCCGGCCCGCCAACCCTCCCTTTTTAGAGCAAGAGGCCATAACAAACAGCCGTAATAGTTTAAGATAAAAATATTAGTTTTGGCTTAACAAAATGCATTTTTTTTGGAATTCTGGCCGCCAGCAACTTTCTTGCGCTTTTCTGGCACGTAATGAAAAAAGTTTGCCCACCCCTGGACTAGATGGAGTACACGAATTTGGATTCGTGTGCTCCATCTAGTCCATAAACCCTACTACTTGGGTAACAGAGATTAAAAAGGATTTCCCTCCATCCTTCTGGCTCTCACATACACACGACGGAAAACAGTAAACTGCTTGGCGGCGGACTTTAATATGAGGGTGGTAGCTAGCCAGGCGGACCATATAGATTCTACGACCAAGAATGCTGGGTATTGTTGCTTATAGCACGCATTTCTATTCCTAGCGTGCGGCGAGGAAGTTAATAGTACATACAATTTAATTATTATCTCTACATAGTATAAAATGCCTGTACGGTTAGATTTTTTAAACTACGCAATGGATTTTGATGCGGTTTTTATCAATAGACAGAATGATTCAAGAGGAAAGTTTATTATAATACATGCATACGCAATAAACGACAAACACGCGGGCTACCAACCTCCTAGTTGATAATAAAATAATCAAAGATCGTTTTAAAACAGTATGTCAACATTAATTTTATAGTACCTGGCTTTTATATCAGAAATTAAAACACACCATAAACAGAATCGTGAACATTCTTATAACACAACTATTTAATTGTCAGTACATTTGCAAACAGTGCAATACGAAACACGAAACAATTTCATTACTTATTTTAATAGCCAATAAAGTTCACCAAATTTATAGCTACTATTACGTGTGGGGAATCAACTGAGACCGTATCCTGCTCATGAATAATGGGTGAGGACCTTTAAACTTTAATAAGGTCCTTGTGTGCTGTATGAGTAACGATCGCAATTTTACAATTTTCCCTTAGTTTGCCTCGCAGATATATCGGGAGGACGGGGCGTGAATTAAGCAGTTTTGAACTTAGATGTGGAATATTGTATGGATGATTGTTATGGTGGTTTTATTGTTCTTGCGTATCAAAATTGGTGAAATAAATTAATGAACATTATGAAGGCTCAGTGGAAACTATTTTTTCACTTGATTGTTAATTTTAATAGAGCTTTTAGAACAGGATTCCTAAGGAGGTTTTAGTCTTTGAGTGAGTCATTATTTCCAAAATCTACGCAAACTGTATTCTAGAAGGCAACTCTAGTAAATAAATCGATGACAAATCGCAAATGAACTATTCAACCAAACCGAACAAAAACTGTAAAATTTGACAACAAAACAAAATCATTTTGACTGAGACGGTTGTGCTTTCTTTGGGAGTTTTTTAGAATTACTCGTACCTACGGTTTCTGAATTGAGAATTCGGGTTAAGCAATATATAAGTAGTATTTCAGTACGAAGTTGTCAAAAAATGTTACTTAAGTACTGCTTATCCTAGAATTTTCGATTCAGAAACCGGAGGTTAGTCTCCATAATTATTTTTTGATAATAGTGACTCATTCAAAGACGTTACTTATAAAATTAGTCAAAATATTAATTATACTATGATATCTTATCGGAAAAAATACCGTATTCAAAATTAAAATGCAGGGGTTTTAACTTCGTATAAAATGGGTAACATGTGAGTCAAGGTTAAACAATATTTTTAGGGGTTAAACTTGAACAGGGGTGGTGCAGGCAGGGGTGGCGTTGTAAAAAAAAATTATGAAATTATGAATATTCAGACAAAATAATAAATAGCGCAGGTGGTGGAACGAGTTTGACGCTTCTCTTCTTAGTGTGTCGATGACAATCTACACCGTGTCGGCCCAGAACTCAGCAATGAGTTTAGCACTATCCGTAGCGTCCATTAGTTCTTGTGACGTACAGGTAACACGGCAGGCGGGGCATGATGTTAAGTGCGCCATAGTTTGCGGAACGGCACCACAGTTACACTCCAGGTTTGAGTTACCCGCAAATTTCCACCAGAGCAGGTTTTGCAGGTTTGACGCTTATAGAAAGGATTCGTCAATACTTGCACAAGACCGATGAGAGTGGAAGAAGAAGAAAAGGGACTGTTATGCATTGCAATTAGATAATATGGTTTTATCTGAAAATATTTCGAACTCGTTAACCTTATAGGCCGATTTTACCAAAACGTCGGATAGCGTTTATTAGAGGAATAAGGCTCAATTTACACCGCCGCGGAATGGAATGGAAGTGACGAAATTGCGCATAGCATAATGAAATTATAAGTCAATTGTATAAAGTACAAACTAAATACGAGCCAAAAAAGGTCGCGAGAATTCCCCGGAAGACGCGCGACCTTGTGTGAATATCAGCGTGTATAGTAGGTACACCCTCATTTCAGGGCACGCCGCAATAGCGGCGGTAAGGCCCGTTATGGAGGAGTGGCTGGAGAGGCGGCATGGCGCCCTCAGCTTCCGGCTGACGCAGGTACTCTCGGGACATGGATGTTTCGGGAAGTACTTGTGTCGCATAGGCCGGGAGCAGACGCCCGGATGTCACCACTGCGTTGATTGTCCGGAAGACACGGCGCTGCACACGTTGCAGGAGTGCCGTGCGTGGGCGACGCAGCGCCGTGAACTAGTCGCGGCGGTCGGTGGTGACCTCTCGCTTCCGGCCGTGGTTCTGTCCATGGTCATGAGCGAGAGTGCGTGGGAAGCCGTCACCTCCTTCTGCGAGGTGGTGATGGCGACCAAGGAGGGAGCGGAGAGGGAGAGAGAGGCGACGGCCACTCTCCCTTCCCGCGCCAGACGCACCGGGCGCCGCCGGAGGGCGCGCGACGATCTCCGGCCACCCTAGTATGTGGCCTGCGGGCGACGGGCTAGGGGACCCGTCGCCCGACCAGTAACCGGCCCGAGAAGGCAGCGCGCATGTGTTCTGTGCGCGCCTGTCAGGAGGACGTGGGGCAAGACCCCACAGAAGGAGAGGTCTGCCAGGGGCTGGCGGACCGAGGCCTGCCGGGGTTGCGGTGCATGCAGCTGCGAATCCCGTGACCTCGGCCAAGGGTCAGGAGAAGGAACACCGTGGGTTTTTAGCCGGTAAGAGTCCGGCATAACCCTTCGCCTTCCCCAGACGAAGGGTATCCATGAGGATATTCCCACGACAAAAAAAAAAAAAGGTACACCCTCATTTCATGTACGCCTATTGCCATCAACTGGGCACATATCCAGACTCCGGGCAGCTACTGAGAAATTCCACACTGGAAAAACCAATAACACTTTGCCCGACCTGGGAATCGAACCCAAGACCTCACGCTCAGTAGTCGCGCTCGCGAACACTAGACCAACGAGGCAGTCTTAACAAATAAACACAAATAATGCTTTATTTTTCAGAATAAACAAGATTCCTTTTTTTTCTTTAATTGCGTTAAATATCCTAACTTATATTATATCCTAACTAATATTATAAATGCGAAAGTAAGTTTGTTTGTTTGTTACCTTTTACACCTAAACCACTGAACCGATCATCCTGAAGTTTTGCATACATATACGTTGTCAGGTGTACAGAAATGGACATAGGGTACCTTTCATTCCGAAAAAAAGTAGGTACTGTTCCCGAGGAAAACAACAATAACGTTCATAGATAGCGCCACGTGTCTTTCGAATCATGATTGAATTATATTATTATAGAAACTTTAGTAGTGTGTTAAAAAGAGTTTTTTTTGAGCTTAATTAACGCGAGCGAAGCCGCGGGCAAAAGCTAGTAAATTCATATATGAAGTTTTAAATTTTTTGAGACAAGGAAACATTCCTCATCTTTCCTGTTTTCTTCGTATTTTCCTCTTATAATTTACAGCTCACCGCGTCATAGACATTATAGTGAGCAATAACTCCACAAAATTGATCGCATCAATCCATTTCTTCCTTGACGATTGCGGCAAAAAACTGTTTCTATTGCAATAACAATAAACAAGCTAACAAAATTGCCATTATACCGCTTTGGAGCGCTTATAACGTGGTCTGAGTTATATCGCTGGCTGAACGACAGATTGCTAACATTACAGTAACGAATTGCACCAGACTGCCCTGGAGGTGGATGAACTTATAATATTGCTCAACTATGGTAATACACGGTAATCTGTTTACGATTTTGTTGTATTGTTTAGTCGGTTATAAATTTAACAGATGTTACACTAAAATAATTCTATACAAAGTGCAACATAAATAACGCACAACCTCTTAAGAGGTCACTGTACTCATCATTATGAACAACTTTTACTATGGGACCAAACCAGAAATCGCGAGAAAAAAAAAACAGCTGTTCCCTACAATTTGAAGAGTTATACGAACATAAATGTAAAGAACAGCTGATTTTTTTTTCTTCTTTTTGTCTCTTCCTTCTGGTCCACAAAATTTAACCCTTTAACGGGCAGTACATTTTAGGAAAAGTAAATAACTAACAATTTGACAATTTCTTATGCAAATAAAAAAATTTATGAAGAAAAACATTTTTAAGTATCATTTGCATTTTTTATTAGAGAAAATAGTAAAAAATTGTAAAATTACAGGTTTTTAAAAAAAAATATAACAGGAAGGGTTTCTCAACATGTCCCAAAAAACATGGTGGTAAATATATTGCCGTTGCCCTTGAAAGGGTTAAGATACTTTTGACCACAATAGCTGCATAGATACCATTTAGCATTTATTCATAAACATTATAATGATTTGACATCTTACATAATATTGAAAACTGTGTTGCTAAGATATTTTGACCATTTTGGATGCTTACAACAATATGCGGATTCGGACGTACATATACAAGGTGTAATATAAATAACGCACAACCTCTTAATGGGACACTGCACTCATTATTATGAACAAATACTATGGGACCAAAACAGAAATCGCGAAAAAAAACAGCTGTTCGTTACATTTTGACGAGTTATGCGAACATAAATGTAGGGAACAGCTGTTTTTTTCGCGATTTCAGGTTTGGTCCCATAGTAAATGTTGTTCATAATGATGAGTACAGTGACCCCTTAAGAGGTTGTGCGTTATTTATGTTCGCATAACTCGTCAAAAAGTAGGGAACAGCTGTTTTTTTTCTAACGATTTCAGGTTTGGTCCCATAGTAAAAGTTGATCATAATGATGAGTACAGTGACCCCTTAAGAGGTTGTGCGTTATTTATGTTACACCTTGTAGATGAACTAGAGGACACTTGCGGTTTCGCCCGCGTGGATGTCGTTTATCGCGTATTCCGCGTTTCTCGGGACCAAGTTTCAACAAAATCGGTTCAGTTGTTTAGTCGTGACACAGTAGACATATAAGCTAAAGCAGTACCTCAACTTACTATAATCTCAAGAATTGCAACACTCACACAGACACGCTCTGTTTACTGAGTAGTTTTTTTGTTTTTGCATGGAACTGCATCCCGAAAATACCTTATTTGTCTTGTTGCAGTGCGTGTCTGTGTGCGTGTGTCAAATCGGACGATTGTAGGTAGTTGAAGTACTGCTTTAGCTTATATTATGTCTACTGCGGTCGTGATCAGTTAACAGACAGACAGAGTTATTTTCGCATTTATAATATTAGTAAGGATCTATCCCGTTATGATCTTTTTGACTACCTCAGACACTTACATCAATTTGATGCTGACTGCACAACAACATTCTCTATCAAACCTCATTTACCAACGTATCCCGCCTCTGTTTATTACAGAATCAAAACAAAATACCAACTAAATAACAATGGCAACTCAATAAAGAAACTATTCGGCGTATGCCGTCAAAAAGGCAATATAATAATTAATAGCTACCGTCCACTATATATCGCGCGGTCACCAGCAGAATTTATCGAGGAATTATTATTGAAGCTCCCTTGGTTTAGGACAAATTGTCCCGGGCGAGCGTTGCGAGGCGACGGCCTGTGGGGACACGAGGTTTAGTGTTTACTGTTGTAGTTATGATTTTGTTGTCGGTGCCAAATATTTAATAGAGGGTATCTCAATTAGAATATTCGGATTTGCGATAATTGCCTTGAATTTTATTTTATTTAAATGCGGCGATAAAATATTTAGGGACAGTAGTACAAGAATGAATAATTTTTGCTCTAACACTTTCCCCAAAAGTCTTAAAAAGTTTTCCTCAGAGTTTAAGCGAAATAGCTGTTCAAAGACTAGGTACATAAAAATTACGCTAAAATCTATTTACCCTCAGCTATGTTTACATTTTAGGGCATATTTGGGGTCAAGAATTAGAAGCTCAATTTCCTGAATTCGAAACTAAAGCAGGGATGAAGAATTTAAAAAAAAGTAAAATAAAAATTTGGACTAATTTTGAATGGAAATAAAAATTTCGTCAGTTAAGTTCTAACAGTCATTTTGTGACAAAAACAGACAACACTGCGAAAGTCACAACATTATTTGAAATGAAAAAGATTATTAGTATTTTCAAAGGTTTAAATCATCAAAGAGTTCATTTGTAATGATAATTAAAAACAATATTGCGTTCAGCGCAGGTTACGCTCTTTTTATATAGTTTTTTCACTCTCTTGTAAAGTAGCCATTTTTGACTTCCGCACTGTTAGAACTTCACTGACGATTTGGAATAATTTTGAGTGAAAATTAAATTTTAACGTTTTCTTTAAAAAAGTTATCAGTGACAACTTTAAGTGGCCTGCGCATCAGTACACCCTTTCTGACTAACCTTGTATGGCATCACAGAACTTATAATATGAGAAACTTATAATATGAGAAACTTATAATATGAGAAACTTATAATATGAGAAACTTATAATATGAGAAACTTATAATATGAGAATAGAAATGGTATCAATTGTTTTTCCTTCTGGAACCGATGTCGCCGCTTTTTTCACTCTAACTCATACATAGAAAAAACTAGAATCATATCTACGCAATTACGCACACAATTACGTATACATTTACTACTAACAATTATAAGGTTCATAATTGTTAGTAGTAAATGTATACGTAATTGTGTGCGTAATTGCGTAGATATGGTTCTAGTTTTCTAAGACTGAGAAAGAGCGTTGAATAAACACGTACCGCATATTTATACTCACACATATACAATTATTTTACATTTACGCTAGTACTTGATGCAAGATAAAATGTTATCGATTGTTACAATTTGCAGATGCAGTCGCTAGGGGATTTCTAATTTATAAGGATTTATTTTATTTGGTGTGGATGGAAATTAGTCCATGAAGAAGCTTGATACATATAATTAGTGACGACTTACGTGATAGTCCAATAATATTAGAATGTGACATGTTTGGCTGTGTCTAAGGAATTGCGTGTGTTGAAGAATGATGTAAGATGTGTGTATGTGTATCTGTAGAGTGTGTTAGATGTCCTTTAAGAAAATCAGTATTATAAGTATCAATTATACTGTGCATTATCTTGTACTGTGCGTTAATTTATTTTGTGTTTTTTTTTAGAATGCAATTAAGTTTCTGGGTAGTCTACTCTTTACTTTTATGTTTTCAGGATAGCTTTTCAGTGATGATTTTATTTTATGATTTGTCCAAATTTTTTTTCTGAGTCTTGCTTTTATTTTAAAATATTGCCAATAGACTCTTTACAAGGGACCTTTTAATCCCCTTTGGGCTTTAGGGGTATTTTTGTAACACGTTGTATACCTTTCCATTACACATTTTGTTAATAGAATTACATGATTGTCCATGGGCACTTAGTCAAATTGGTGAAAATCAATTTCTTTAAAAATGTTGATACCTACGAAATGATACGCTTTAGCTAATATCTCTCTCTATCGATCTTTGACTATTTTTTTAAAAGAATCCAGTGACTGAGCTTGTCTTACTGGCATCGGCAGCGCATTCCACAAACGTATAGCCTGGACGGTGCACGATTTGTCGTAGAATTTGGTAGCATGCGAGGGCATTGAAAGTCTCAAATCTTCCGATGATCTTAAGTCTCTAGTATGAGTGTCATGAAGGAACTTAAAACGTTCTTTGAGATAAAAGGGGGTTGCAGGATTGAACAGAATACTGTATGATGATGTATTTCTGTTGCCGCTATAATAACAAATAGTTACTAAAAACAGATTAAAATAAATACAAGGGGCTCCCATACAACAAACGTGATTTTTTTGCCGTTTTTATAGATAATGGTACGGAACCCTTCGTGCGCGAGTGCGATTCGCACTTGGCCGGTTTTTTTTTTAACGTAAACCTCTATCTACATTTTCTTGCTACTACAGAATTTAACTTTACGTCAAGGTAAGTGGACACAAAACTGTTGTGCAGTTTGTTTTATTATTTGTCTCAAAAGCATAACAGAAAAGCTTCGAAGCTTTTATGATACTGTCAAGTTTGTGCGAGAGACGGTTTGCTTTGTGTTTCTTCTTCTTGTTTTGTGGAACGTGATTTAATGTTTTACTTTAACATGACAAGACTGTAAATAATAGTAAAGATGTAAAAGCTAATTCTGAAAAATAAGAGTTATTGTTTTATCAACTGCTCTCTGAGGCAGTACAGAATAATAGAAAACGTGTCGTATAGAAATGTTTAGGCGTTTATTTACAAGTATTGTTAACAAACTTAATTTTAAGGCCCACTTACACAACGACTTGCTAAATACATTTAGTGCTGAACATTTTGAGGCCCGCATGCACAATGACTCGCTAAATACATTTAGTGCTAAACATATTGAGGCCCGCTTGCACAATGACTCGCTAAATACATTGAGTGCTAAATATTGAGGCCTGCTTGTACAACAACTCGCTAAATATATTTAGTGCTAAACATATTTCGACCCACTTGCACAAGGACTCGCTAAATACATTTACCGCTAAATGTATTTAAAATGTAATTGTATTTCAGTCAACTGTTAGAAGTTGATAGAGACGGAATGACATTTTAAATACGTTTAACCGGTTCACTGCCAACTCCGCACAAAGCAATTAAAAATCATTAACACTAAATGTATTGAGCGAGCCGTTGTGCAAGCGGACCTTAGTGCTAAACATATTTGAAATGCCATTCTGTCTCTATCAACTTCAGACAATTGATTGTAATACAATGAAATTTAAAATATGTTTAGCACTAAATATATTTACCGAGTTGTTGCGCAAGCGGGCCTAAATTTATGAGAATTCTTTGTACCAAAAGGGGCACGTTTTTAGTAAGTCTACTTTGACAGGCGACCCTTCTTTTACATACTGTTCATCAAAGTTTCAATTAGATAAAATATGAACACCGCCTTCATAGCGACCCCAACATCATTAAATCATACATATCCGATATACCTGCTACAATGTTCACCCTAATCAATGTTCCGAGGGAACAATAACGTGTGGTCATCCTTCTTTGGATGAAATTCAATAAATTCGGACAGCTAGGGTGGCCCCATCTCCGTCAACTGGAAACTTTTGAAACGCCGACAGCGTCCATCGTACAATGAGGGGCAGTCTTTTGTCCGGGAAATTGCCTTATTTCGTGGTGTACCTAATAAGGGTTTTCGGGAACTATCAATTCGAAATTGTAATTGAGTCTACTCTTTGTAGTCTTTGATGTCGTCTGCATAGACTGTCCTGTTTGATTTTCTTTCTGCTTTGTTTGATGCACAACAACTGTTTTTGTTTGCGATCAGATAAATTTTCTATTTCATTTCGAAAGCATAAGTATAGTGAACAGCAAAACTCATAATATTTTTTAGTATTCTGAAATTTAAAACGGTAGGAGCCAATGATTGTTTTAAATTTATAATAATACTAGCTTTTGCCCGCGGCTTCGCTCGCGTTAATTAAGCTCAAAAAAACTCTTAACACACTACTAAAGTTTCTATAATAATAGAATTCAATCATGAATCGAAAGACACGTGGCGCCATCTATGAACGTTATTGTTGTTTTCATCAGGAACAGTACTTTTTTTCAGGATGAAAGGCACCCTATATCCGTTTCTGACCACCTGACAACGTATATGCAAATTTTCAGGATGATCGGTTCAGTGGTTTAGGCGTAAAAAGGTAACAAACAAACAAACTTACTTTCGCATTTATAATATTAAGTTAGGATAACTCCCGGTTTTTTTTACAAAATAATAATATAGTAAGTTTTCATTAATAAAACACTTTTGAAACTTTACAATCAGCACTAACTTTTGTTACTGACTCTACTTACCAATTCGTTTGTTATTGGATGTTGCAAATGTAAGTGGTTATGTAAATTTGATGCGATTGGAATATTTATTGGATACATCGAATTTGTAATTAGATATCTTCATCTTGTTGAGTCGGTCCACTGGGAAATCGTATCATTGGATAGACGTCGTGACTTGGCATGAATTAGGAAAGATAAGCTCAGTATCTTGATTTACCTTTTACTTGTTAACTAACAAAGCTTGTGAATATATGATCAAAGGTGGATAGCTTTTGTCGAGAATGATTTTGCTCGTTTAAACTTATACTGTGGTCAGTTGTATTAAAGATTATTATAGTTTAATCTTGTCTTCAGGGCCGCATTAACCCTATCAGGGCCCCTAGGCAATACAATTCTCCGGGCCCCTTTTCTTACTTTTTAAAATACATTTTTTCTTTTACAAAAGTCGAGTCGATCGGATCGACTCTTTTGGTATCCTGTTACTTCAATCTCTAAACGTCAAAGTCTAACTCATCAGCCGACCGCGCGCCGGTTGCGTTCCGAATTAAAGCTTACCTTACCTATATCGTCAAATACAGCTATTTTTAGTTCTACTATGTGTGAAGTATTTCATTAACTGACAACATGCGTCGAAAAAAGGAATAATATTGAGGAAGTTCGACTCGCGACCTCGCCGCGTGGTCAGCTCATGATTAAGGACTCCGTTTGGGTCCGAAACTAGTCGGGCAATCCCGAAAAATGCACGTGAGTAAACGGTAACTAATCATAAATATGAATGTGTCTCACGAAAGTTATAATAATAAAATATTGAGGAAGTACACAAAATTAAAAAAAAAAAAGTTCAATGAAACGTTTTTTCTTTCTTGGTGCGTGCACGAGGCCCCTAGTCGATGCAGGGCCCCTAGGCAGTTGCCTAATCTGCCTTATGGATAATCCGGCCCTGCCTGTCTTAGAGGGCCAGGGCACGAACCGCGCAGATCCTACGATTTACAAGTTTAAGCTGCGCTTAACGGGGTCAGTCCTTGGATGGGTGACCGTTCGTTACACATCGAGACCCCACCGTGTCTCGGAGAGCACATTAAGCCGTCGGTTCCGGGTGTTATACGAATACCTGCGACAGTCGTTACGGGTAGTCACAAGCCCAAAAGTCTGACAACCGGTCTAACCTTAGGATACCATCGCCCGGGAGTGAAAACTTCGGGAATGCAATTTGGTCATTTTATTTTATCACGACGTATAGGTACTATATATTATACTAGTGACCTGCCCCGGCATCGCACGTGTACGTTTTATAGCTTAAAACCTTCCTCTTGAATCACTCTATCTATTAAAAAACCACATCAAAATCCGCTGCGTAGTTTTAAAGATCTAAGCATACATAGGGACAAACAGACAGCGGGCAGCGACTTTGTTTTATACTATGTAGTGAACAGAGCCGCTCTATGTGATATTAGTTTGTAGGCACTGAAACTAGCCTTTATTGGGTATATAAAATTCGTAATAAATATAATTGACTAGCTTTTGGCCGCGACTTATTCCGCGTGAAAGCCCACAGGAACCATGCAATGACCAAATGTGTTCCCGAGGTTTTCATTTCCGAGGGACGATATCGGCATTGCCCAGTGACTAAATGGAATGCGGTGGTCTGATGGCAGTCGCTCCGTGTAAAATACTAGTATTCAGCCACATCTTGTTAGACTGGAAGCTGACTCCAACATATTTGGGAAAAGGCTAGGCAGATAAATATACTTGGGATCAAATAAATCGAGCCACTTCTGTTTTTCACGTATAATTGTTATTATTTTTGGTACCTATTATGGAACAGATCAATTCGAAACTTATATCGCCTAAAAGGTTATTTGATAACCTTTACAATGAGGGTAGTTTTTCATCAACTTATTATACAGGGTGTTAACGAATTCGAGTAATTCCTTAAAACCACATGATCTACTACTGGTGTAGACAGGCCCTGCACGGAGTGCACGGGTTTTAGCTTGATTAAAAATAAAAAATAAAATTATTATTTTTTCATGCGGCTTTGTTACCGATCGTGTCTAGTCTAAACCACTTAATAAGGATTCAGTAAAAAAATAAGTTTTTTTTTTTGCAAAAAAAAAAATATATTTGTGTGAACATTTCGATGTCACGCATAAATTAATGAAAGCACGGCAACACGGCTGGCAGGCACGACTAACGTGATATTGCTCTTTGCAGTCAGATAACTCAAAGCTCACAATGACTCAAAAATAGAAAATCAAGTTTTTTTTTCTGAATTTTTTTTTAGTTTATTCTCAAAAATTCCTATCTAGGGTTAATCTGTGTCAGCAGTAGATCACGTGGTTTGAAGGAATTACACGAATTCGTTAACACCCTGTATAATCCATGAAACCAAAACTAATAACCAGGGGCAGCAGTCTCGACATGTATCGCTATCACTTATCGACCGAAATCGGTAGTTAAGTGATAGTGATGTATCGAGTCAGTTAAACTATAGATAGGTGATTGTGTCCTCGAGTTATAGAATTGAAGTATTCGAATGCTCGCAACTCGAGTAAAGATTTCGAGTATTCATAGTAGGTACGCGAATACTGAACCGAGTACTTAAATCGCGACCTTATGTTGTTGCCGGGACTCCTCTCTTCCGAAAAATGCAGCTTGTTGTTGTGTACCTGTTTGTTTTTCTTGTGATCGCGAGAGTTTGATTGTCAAGTTGCGTTTTAAGAATTATTGGTGCTTACTAATCCGAAAGGGTGTTAAAGTGCACATAATAATGAATAACTTTTGTTCTACCAATTTCCCTAAAAGTAAATACTTTAAGAGAAATAGCTGTTCAAAAATTTCACAAAAATACGCTGAAATTTATCTATCCTCAGTTATAACATTGAAACATTTTAAGTCATATTTGGGGTCACCAAATAGAAGCTCCTTTTTCTGATTTCGTAACTGAAGCAGGAATGTAGAATTTTTGAAAAAACTAAAATAAAAATTCATTTCCATGCAAAATGATCTAATTTTGACACTTGCTTTAACCGTCATTAGTGATACTTTAAGTGGCTTGCGGATTAGTACCCCCTTTCCAACTAACCTTGTATATTAACATTAAAGTGACATTCGTTTCGAAACGATTGATCTGTTAAGTGTTGGACAGTGGTAATAAGTATCGTAAATTTGCTTTTTTAAATAGTTAGTTGAATTGATTTCATTTTGGCCCCTAGAAATCAAAAAGAGAATTTGTTTATGATTATACAGTATATCAGACAGTAAGAATATGATTTCTAATTATTTAAAATGTTTACTTTTCTTTTTATTGACTTATCAATAAAACTGATTTGTATTTTATGACCTATATTTTGTATTTATGCTTGTATTTTTGGAAGTGACAAAGATTAGAGTAGTCGAATCCTATGAAGTACTTGAGTACCTGACGCGGTAATCGCATCTAGATTCGAGTCAGTGACTCGAGTTTTGAATCGATTCTCTTTTTAACGAGTACTAATTTATTCAAAAACCATAAATGGCCAACTCGGCACATCACTATTTAAGTCATAATGACAATTTTTTTATTGATTTTTGTCGGAAACGTAGCGAATTCAACTGTCAAGTTTACGATTTAACGTCATTTTTGCGAATAACTTTGCGAGCAAATTGGAAAGCCCGCAAAGTATTCATTACGATCGATAAGTTGTGCAAGAGATTTTTTATTTGAAAATAAACGTTTATCTGCTTATAAGGTGTTGTAGTTGTAGCAGTAGTCTCAGGCTTTATCGGGTATCAAAGGAGATGTTTAACAAGCTCGTAAATAAAAAATAAAATAAAGAAATAACGTTTATTAGCAACCAAAATGAACTACGACCATCTCTTCAACGACTTTCCACGAAATCACAAGCCAGTGCCTCTGTTTATTTTATTTCATTGAGCCGTTTCAAATATTGTTCAGCTCTGCAGCAACTCCCTTCCACGCCAACTCAAAATTCACCTTTCCTTGATGAACAGTAAATCATCTTCTGGCTAAAAACGGCCGAGCATCTTATTTAGCCAGCAACGCTTCTATGTATATGGTTACTTGAAGGACGTGTTGTACGTCTACGTCTAAAACATGAATACAAACGTAAACATTATTAAGGTACAAAGTGTACAACAAACGAAATTATAGGGCGCTTTAATTAAAAGACGGTTGGTGTCGGACTGCGACCGTGCCGCAGCCAATGATATTTTTTTTGTATATAATATCATTTGCCGCTGCGGTGCGGACGTCGTGCTGCGGACGGGTGGTTGTGTTTTTTTATACAGTTGACGAGACGAGAGAGCAGTGCGTAGTCCGTACTGCCGCCGTGCGTGCACGGTACAGACAACACAAGCCGTCCGACCGCACCACTGCACCGCACGACTGCAGTCCGACACCAACAGTTTAAATTTAAAGCGCCCTTAAACTCTACAATAGGTGTTGCATTGCAGGTACAGTCAGCAACAGAAGTCGTTGAACATAATTTATTTCCAATATTTTGTAATCATTATTATTTAGCATAAGTTACTGACTAAAGTAAATTACAAAACAACTTGTCATAATTGAATCACAAAAGTCGCTGAACTCTGTTAAACCATTAATTGCTGTACATTACTACCGACAAAATTGTATGATCTGTAATAAATACAAAAGTCGCTGAGTATAGCTAATTTCCTATATTTCCTGTTCGTTAAACCCGTTTGCTCCAAGCCACTATCTGGCGAAGCGCAGCGCACCGTATTTTTATAATCAAAACATTGCCGAAAAACACAGCTACTAGTTCAGAATATAAATTAAGTATAATTTAAATACTATTAATAGGCAGCTGAATCAAGGGTTTGATTCAGAAAGCGGTACTTCTGGACACGGCGCATTTTGTTAGGAAGTTCCTCTCTCTGGAGCCCCGCCGGTAGCTTGGACCCTATTTCCGACGCCGCGTGCCGATGGGCTACTATTTTTTTATATTTTTAAATGTGGATTGTTTTTATTTTTTATAACGTATGTATTTAAAAATATAATTTAATATATATTTACAATGAATAAACGAATATTAATATATTTATTTATTTAATATAATTAAACACATTCAAGATAACAAAAACATCTATGCAACAAAACTGTTCAAATTGTTTTGAGCATCATAATCTCCAAATGTATCTGAGCAGTCACAATGTCAAATATTTATTTACAAACTAAAGGTCTATAATAAGTAAACAAGCTAAACATTCAAAGGTAACTAAGCAACACGTTATTCAGAAAGTCAGGATGGCAACGTAAAATGAATTGTATTTGATTGTACTTAGAGTCATAAATTAAAAGTTCAAAAATAGATACAATGTGTACTTATTGTGTCAATACAGCATTTTTTCTTTTTCTTCATATAGCTATATCCCTTTCATTTCGTGCGTGACGTCATTGACGTGTCTTTTGTTTATAATATAATCTGATAGTCAAGTTATAGGAAAACATCGTAAGGAAATTGAAACTAGTATTTATTCCACGCGAAAGCCATTAAATTCGAAACAATCAGTTTGAATGAAACTGACATTTTTATTTGCTACATTTTCTAGTATATCTTCAGGAATTGAATTCGTAATAAATGCCTACAAAATATCTCGGTTCATTTTAACCATGTTTCGGATTGATAACCGTGCTCAAAAAAGTACAAAATCTGTTAAACGTCAATTTAATTATTCGGTTAAAAGATATCTGACGATGTCAAATCAGCCCGACTAAGCACGCACTGAGTTGCTATATGATTTTACGCAAGCGGTTTTCAAATGCTTCTTTTTCTATCGTGTCGGCACGAGCTATACAAGAATAGCTCATGCCGTGGTGAAAAGATTAGCCAGTCAGCAAGGATGGTAACGAGGCTGACTGCCCAGGGTGCGCCGGACGTACCGAAGTATCGTCACTCGTGGAGGCTCTTTCCATGCACCCCTTTTTTTTCAAATGCTAAAAGCGCCATACAGCTTATCTATGAACATGCACTGTAGCCTGATTTTAGTAGCCAGTTATCATCGAATCGCATCGAATATACAAGTCTTTAGCCAAAATCTAGCACGATACGTTTTAAAAGTCATTTTAAAAAGAACCGCTAGTGCGTGCGCTGGTATAGAAAGCCATACGCGTTACATTTTTTAGTAGCTCACCGCCTGCCTTTAATTGCAATGCCTGCATTTTAATCTTAATAATGTCACAGGACACTGTACACCTTACAGCGATAACACACTGGTAAAAGGTCGAATCCATATTGCTACAGAGACCCACTGGCAGTACGAACAGTAGCATATTATACGTGCGTTCGGTTTTGCCATGATGCATATCTTGTAAAATTTCACAGCCGCCATCTTGGATTTTGACTTTGACCTCATTTTCGTCATCAGCACCCCCCCGAAAACCACGGAAACGACACTAATGATGCTTAACTTGTAAAATTTCACAGCCGCCATCTTGGATTTTGACGTTGACGTCATTTACATTTGTATTTTACTGAATCCTGTGGTTTAGATTCGATCACTTAGCCATAGGTACAGCATGAAAAAAAAAGGTTTTTTTTTAAATCTGCCTTATTTCCATGCCGGGAAAATCTTACACCAGTAGCAGATCATATGGTTTTAAGGAATTACACGAATTCGTTAACATCCTGTATATTTTAAAACAACTAAAATACATACGTTAAACTAATTTACCGGTTTACCAGAAGAGGTTAAAACTTTAAAATGGTCGCCCTGAAAAATTGCAATTTTAGACATGTCACATTTACGCCAGCCACGGAACTAACGTGCGGTGCACCGTACACGGCGCCGTGTCGCCGCGCACGGCGCCGTACGCGGCGCCGTATACGACGTCGTACACGGCACCGTGCGCGGCGCCGCGCCGTATCACGGCGGACGGCGCCGCACCGTGGACATGGGGCCACGGCCTAACATCACTAATTTGTAGGCTTTACTATAAAATAACAGCATATACCTTAAAAACCACATGATCACAACTGTTTAATTGTGAAATAAATCAGAACGATGTTAGGTCAACCAATCACATTCGTTGACATAAGATTTGACAGCAAATTAAATTGATCAGCTCCGTAATTGCGCAAAAAAGGTAATTCTGTAGTACCTATCTTGTATTCAATTATGAGATTCAACAACTCATGCATTATCAAGTTAAAAACTCGCGCATAACATGTTTAGCGACTTACGGTAAAATGATAGTAACCAACTTACGCTGTAATGATGTTTAGCGACTTACGGTAAAATGATAGCAATCGACTTATGCTGTAATGATGTTTAGCGACTTATAACATATTAATGCTTAGCGTTTTTGAAACATTGAAATGATAACCTTATTCTGTACTCTATTCTGGTAAGTGATTTATGGTCCGTTTTAGTGTTTAGGTGTTTTGTAAATTAGTATCTGTTCATGGACTTTCGTTGCTGACTGTACCTACTTACATTCTTACATTCTACGACAACGCACCCGTGTCCTGCCATGAGTCGGAGTGACTATCACCCATTGTCTGTTTTGTCTAATAACTAACTAAACTATAATAATTTTCAATAATTAAAATTCACAAAAAAGAGCACATGACACTTAACAAATAACAACAAAGTGACAATTGACAAATACTGTGACATTTGCTAGTGTTGCAAGGAAAGAAACTTTTATGTCCATTTAAAAGGTATTTTGTACTTCAAACGATAAAGGAATATAATTTCAATGTAAAATAGGTGTTGCAATTATAGTTTTATGTAATTTATTTATATTTTTATATTTTTAAATATTTATTAGGATAAAATCATATTTACCTATCTTCCTTAAAATTTTGGGAGATTTTTCAACAGGCATCATTTCCATGTAAGAATACTGCACTATGAATACCGTTTTTCGTAAGTTTACCGTTCGCTATCTCATGTCGAGACTGCAGCCCCAGGACACGTGAAAAAAGGAGTGGCTCGATTTATTTGCCCCCAAGTGTAGTTTAATATTATCTTAGACTCTCAACTAAAGTCATAGACTTTCAAGCAGGTTTTCCGTTAATTCGTGTTGACTTTTTTTTTAAATGTATTTTTTTATTTAAACTTCATGTACATTGGTCGTACACAAGGCGGACTTAATGCCATGGGCATTCTCTACCAGTCGACCTTTGGGTCACAAATTAATCACTTCGAAAGTGGTACAAAACATTTTTGGCGAGTTATGCGAACGTAAATGTAGGGAACAGCTGTTTTTTTTTCGCGATTTCAGGTTTTGTCCCATAGTAAAAGTTGTTCATAGTGATGAGTACAATCTCCCATTTCGGTTTGTCGAGTGTTTACAATTTCACCTTGTATTTATACATACATACACATACATTTTTATAACTAGGACAGCTACTTCAGACTGATGTATTCCTTGCCAGCTGTTACTAATATAGCTCTATAGTTAAGTGTCTCAATTTTTTTTTCCTTTTACTTTATCCACGTGCAAAAGGCTACCCTTTCATGTTGCAAACACAATTACTACCTATACAAGGTTAGTTGGAAAGAGGGTAATTTTTGCTTCCATGAAAAATTATTTTAAATAAGTTTTTTTTAATTCTTCAACCTCGCTTTAATTACGCATTCAGAAAATGGAGATTTTAATTCTTGACCCCAAATATGACTTTAAATGTAAACACAGATCATAGCTGAGGATAGATTTTTGCGTATTTTTATGAAATCTTCGAACTGCTATTTCTCTTAGGGCCGATTTTTCAACCGTCAGATAACTTACTTTTATCTGAGTTAAAAATATGATGGTTTGACATATTTTCTATACAAGGTGTAACATAAACAACACAACCTCTTAAGGCGTCACTGTACTCATCAGATCAACTTTTACACTGGGACCAAACATGAAATCGCGTTTTTTTTTTTTTTTTTTCTATTGGACTGCTGTAGGTCGTCCTAGGGGACGGTTTCTACGTAACCGGCCAGTTATTGGCGAGACCTGAAGGGTCTCCAGCCAATGGGGGGGAAGTAAAATACTTAACCTAAGCTAACTACTTGTACTACACTAACATCATGACTACCTGCAACAACAGCACTAAGGGCGACCCCTAGTGGGACTCGGACCTCGGCTTAGGGCGTTGCTGGCGTGGACATAGGGGGGGAGACAGCTTGATGAGGGTTGAATTATCGGTGTGACTGCGGAGTCTGAAGAGACGACCGGCTCTACGACGGGAGAGCTCGGTGGATCGTGACCGGTCGGAAAAAAAATCAGTTGTTCCCTACATTTATGTTCGCATAACTCGTCAAAATGTAGGTGTAACAGCAGATTTTTTTTGGCGATTTCTGGTTTGGTCCCGTAGTAAAAGTTGTTCATAATGATGAGTGACTTCTTAAGAGATTGTGCGTTATTTATGTTACACCTTGTATAAAAGCTGTCAAAACGTCAAAATGATTTTTCAGATAAGTTATGTCAATTGAAAAATTGCTCCTAAAACTATTTACTTTTGGGGAAAGTTGTGGAACAAAAGTTGTTCATTATTATTACTTTAAAACCCTTTCGGATCCTCCTTTTCGAAAAACCTTGTATTTTAATACGTACTATAAGTATTTATTATGATGTCTCTTCATACGTATTACACACGTCAAGTAAACCTTTGAAAAGAGAAATTCGCCAATTAGTGTAACTACAAAATGTATATTTTAATTGGGTGTGTTAGGGCTGAGTCCGGCCTAATTAAGGGTTGTATCGACTCGTCTTTATTGTAACTGACCGTTTGTAACATACGAACAGAAAAGCTTGCTAGCAGCTACGTAGGTATTGCTGAATAATAAATTCGTAGATACGATATTATTATATTAAAACAATTTAAATATAAAAGCGAAGGGAAGAAGATTATGAAGAGAATACACAAAATGCACACGAAGACGATTCGTTTTTTTTGACGAATCGTCTTTTGTCACGATTCGTTTTTTTTTGACGTCGGCTATTGTTTTTATATGCCCATGTTCACATGCATCACGAGAGGAGCTCGTGGCTAAATAATTACAGCCGCATAGACCGATCTTCCGCGTTAGGCCACGCTTGCCGAGGTTGGTCTGTGGATGGGTGACCATTTACCATAGCGAGTTTCCTCCGTGCCTCGGAAAGCACGTAAAGCCGTTGGTCCCGGCTGTCATTTGTAGATCTTTGACAGTCGTTACTGTTGGTCAGAAGCCAGAAAGTCTGACAACCAGTCTTACCAAGAGTATCGTATAACCCAGTTACTGGGTTGTGGAGGTCTGATAGGCAGTCGCTCCATGTAAAATACTGATATTCAGCTGCATCCGGTTCGACTGGAAGCCGACCCCAACATAGTTGGGAAAAGGCTAGGCAGATGATGTTCACATGCATCACGAATCGTGAAAAATGTCGGACACGTCTTAAATAACGTATCGTCTTTTAAAAAACACGTTCGTCAAAAAAAACGAGTCGTGATTTTTTTGTGACGGATGCGTCGTCTTCGATAGTTCATTGAAGACTAAGAATCACGAAACGAATGTGAACATCAATTCGGATATTTTGCCGAATCGTGATAAAACACGATTCCGTATGCAACGTGAATGTCCATCTGTCATGACGTATCGTGTTTTATGACGAATCGTCAATGACGGAACCCGTGTCAATGAGCCCTTAATGTACACACGGCTACACTTCAAGCTACGCAAAACCAGTATAAGCTGACCGTTACTTGTGCGAAAAGATTATACAAAGCGACGCCAAGATCAACTGGTTTTGTATAGCTTGATGTGTAGCCGTGTGTACCATTAATCATTTATGAAACAGTGATAGTCTAGCGGTTGAATGCTTGCCTTCTTTGCAGGAGGGTCTGAGATCGATCCCGATCTGCACCTCTGATTTTTCGAGTTCATGTGTGGATCATAATTTCACTATCGTTAAAATTTGTGAAGGAAAAAACGTGTGCATATACTTGTGGGCGGGAGGGTGGTGCTGCATACTACATCCAAACTAGCGTTCAGCGGAATTAAAGCTAGATATTTTAATTGCATATTTGTATGCCATGGATTTCCGCAAAGTAACGCCTGATTCCATCATTCATCTTGAGGAAACCTGACACCTGAAAGTGCTCTAAACAGTTCTCGAATCTCTGTAACCCGCCGAACCGCACCAGGCCAGAATGTAGGACTAAGGCTTTAATCTTTCTCATTCTGGGATGAAGCCTGTGCCCAGCAGTGGGATAGTAATGGGCTGATGATGATGATACTTAAAGTAAAAGGCGACTGAGTGTGGGTGACGTAACAGGCTCCACAACAGGATACAGATTCTGCTGTGGACTGCTTTATTTGATTGATAAACATTGAATTAGCTACGAAGTACTACTTAATATAGCTTCAATTGCAATATTGGGGTGCATTAAAAGAACCTCCAAGAGTTATAATACTTAAGTATGTCCGGCGCACCCTGGGCAGTCAGCCTTACTACCAACCTTGCTGACTGGCTAATCATTTTTCAAAAAGCTCGGGCGACACGAGAGAAGTTGAAATATTATTTTATACCTAATATAAATCACTGTTACTAATTACGTCAGTTGCTGTTGTTGACAATCACTTCCAGTACAGAGATCGTAAATATTTTATAAATCAAAAAAATATGCCCATACATTGACTTAGAATAAGTATGGACCTCGGGTCATCGCTCAAAAATGTCCGAACCGAAAGTCGGTTAAAACACGATAAATTTGAAAAGAGCTACAATTGCGCGCGTCATTCTTCATTTGGGTGAACAAGCAGCTACACCTCAATGTCACATGTCAACAATGCCGTTTTGTGTGGTGAGATCGTGTAAAAACTACTCAAAAAAGTGAAAAAAGTTGATGGTGTATCATATTTTCAGTAGGTATATTATTGTTTTAAAATTTTAAAGTATTATTTTGTTAAGGAACATTGTATTTTACTTAAAATTGAATTAATTGCAAGAGCAAAACACACAATAATCCAACTAAACAAAAAGTATCTTAATTTCCTTCCTTTGTTTGACCAATTATGTCAACTTCATTTGGTTGGATTACCATAAGAAACTTGACATATTTGACAGAATTTAGAACAAAGATTCCAAAGAGTCGTTATTTTTACGCGATGTTTTTTTGTATTGCGATTTTGAACCAATTGCAATTTGTTTTGTTCTATTCATTTAAACAAGTTATTTTTAAACTTGCATTGTATGCAAACATATTATGTACGAAAATATGTATGTTGTCCTTCCGTTTCAAAATTGTATTGGTTTTTCGGTCACTACCAAGTTTCCGATCGAGCTGAAATTTTGCAGGTAGGTATGTGCATATTAGATCATTAAAATGTCATTGAACTAATTTGATGATGAAGCCGAAGATTAGGCAGGCACAGGAACAAATGGTAGGCTCGTCGAGTTTCAGCTCATGTATTTTGTCATTATAAGCACATTTCATTAGATAAATAATGACGTAGGTCCGATGATAGAGCCGTAAAACGGGCTCTAGAACTTCCTAATGGCAAATAGTGGACACGTGACGTTTGGGCTCGTTTGTTTAGTTATCATGAACTCTTTTAAATACACATGACAAAAGATTGTTTCTTTAAAAAAATATGCCTCTTATTTCATTTCAGTTTTCCTCGAGATCAATTAGATGAAGATGATGATGATGCTGAGGTGGTACTTCAGCAAAGGAAGAGAAATCGCGTTTTTGAAAATGACGATGTTGTAATTTTGCAAGAAATGTTCTATGCTCTTTCAGTTGGATTAAATAACGGGTGATTCATTTGGAGGTACTTTTTTCAAAACTGGTTTTTTTATTAAAAAAACAAATTTATTAGGTTATCTTTATTATCATACAAAAGAACCATTCTTGACATTTATTTTTTAAAGATTATTTCTTTCAAATGTTGTCCGTAACTGCGGATAACATGCTCCATTCTGTAGTTTCAATTTTCGATGACGTATTTTCGTTTAATTATCGTGCCATGATAACGGACTATTTTTTTCCTGAAATTGAAGCTTGTGATCTCCAGGACATTTGGTACAAACAGGACGGCGCCACTTGCCACGCAGCACGTGAAACCATGGCTCTATTGCAAGAACAATTTGGTGAAAAGTTAATTTCGCGCTTCGGACCAGTCAGTTGGCCGCCTAGATCTTGTGATACACACACCCCTAGACTTTTTCTTTTGGGGCTATATAAAGTCCAAAGTCTATATGGATAAGCCGCGTACGATTAAGCAACTGGACGCCAACATTACTCGCGTTATTCGCCAAATACGACTCGAAATGCTCGGACGCGTCATCGAAACGTTACGGACAACATTTGAAAGAAATAATCTTTAAAAAATAAATGTCAAGAATGGTTCTTTTGTATGATAATAAAGATAACCCAATAAATTTGTTTTTTTACAAATTTTTTCAGTTTTGAAAAAAGTAGGTACCTCCAAATGAATCACCCATTATTTAGCGATCGCAATAAATATAACTAATAATAAAATCTTTCATTTATTTATACATAAAATAAATCATACAGGTTTTTTTATTAGGAAGCTAATGCTGAAGGGATTAAATCAAATATACTACTGAAATAAAAATCTTTTAAAAATTAAGGCTGCTCTATTACTCCTATGTTCTCCAAATTTTCGTTTAACATTAGATGAAGTTTCGAAATTTGAAAAATTGAGCAGTGCTGTCATGTTTTCGTATGGTAAAAATTGTTGCAAGCAAAATTAGGCATTATGATAACGACATAGGATTTCGTACATCGTAAATGAGCTTGTTGGTATTTGAAAGTTTATATTATGTCAATTCAGGACACTTTTATCGTGAATTTTGTACTACACTCGTTGTCCATACTTATTCTAAGTCAATGTGCCCATAGATAATTATAAATTTTCCACATCGTTTCTTTTTTCTTTGTGAAATCAAAATGTATACGCGTTTATTAGATAACACGCGGCACAGTTAATAATCAGACTATAACTACACGAAAAACCGTCTAGTTTCATCATCATCTGTGTTTACATTATCAAAATTGTCCGTCAGTGTGTATCCTACTAGACAAATTGCAGAATGAGCATCAACGAGGCGGTCCAAGTGGTGACCGTACTGTTACGTCAGGGATTTAGAGCCGATATAATCTGAGATGAGAGGGACTGACGCCACGCCCGTCAAATCCATTGTTAATGAAGTAGGGACTGCCGATAATTTTATGTCGTTAGTCATGGGTGCAAATATTTCATGATTAGGTGTGGTGACTTTATTTTTATGTAATTTGTTGTATTTATTTGAATTGTTTATTCCAAATGTTGGCGATCATAAATTTCTTTAAGAATTAATCAACATTACTCTGGGCTCTACACTACATTATTCTTTTATAACTATCCTAAGTCATAGTATTGTATTTACTGAAATTGTTAAAGATATTGTTTTTTAAAGGGTAACCATGGATTTTCTTGCCGGCTCTTCTCCATGGGAAACTACAAATTGGAACCGTGCAACTAAATTCGATATTTTATAAGCGCCTGTAATTGTGCCTTTTTATGATTTGTCTTGAATAAAATTCCTAAGAGTAGTACTGTAACAAAACATATAAAGTAGCGAGTGAGATATAAAAAAAATTTAAGATATTTTTTTTACTTAGAGATATCGTGGCAGAGAAAAGGAAAACTAAGATCCACCGATAAAAGCAACGTACATTTTATTTACGTAAGATAGTGTTAAGTCCATAAAACAAATTCTTACAAAAAGACGAGCTCGAAACAAATTGTTGTCGCTTGAAAAATGTTCGCGGTCCCTGGCTAATCTTTATTCTGGCACGGTCAATCCGGCACGGCACCGACTATTTTTCACAACCCGCCTCGTTTGTTAGGATATTCGTAAATATTTCAGGCTTTATTGCCACCATCAACATAATGTTATGGGGTGAAATTTTTACAAAACGGAAACAAAAAGATATAAAGCAACGACGTGGTGCTGAATCTTTTTCTGTATTAATGCTGTTTTGAATTGTATTCGTAGGTTTGTTTTGTATATTGATGGTTTTGGGATATGAAATGGTTTTGGTAAACGACGTTGAGTTTGTTATCAAGTTAGTTTATTTATCTTCAATACAACATTGTATTCTGAATTGTAATATAACTTTACCTTCAAAAATACAAATAAAATCACTTATCTTATTCCATTCAAAAATATCTAATTGAATTGACACAATAGCTGTTCATTCCATTAACAAAACCAGATTTTTCAAAAAAATATAATTTACTTTTTTAAATCTCACTCCGTCTATCACAACAAAACTGTTAATTTATTTTTTCTTTATAAAATTCACTCGTTATTTTGAAATAAGAACGCGCAGGCCCTTTATGATGAATACAAAAAAAAACAGACAGCCAAATCGTTTTTAAAGTGCACTAGCGGAGTGTAAAAGATACCTATACGATGGTAAAAATGCACGTGAAATCTAAAACAAATTGCTGCAAGTGTAAATGGACCGTGGTGCATTATTGCGTCGCCGGCGCGGGACGAACAACTCTAAATTGTTCCGATACGACACCTGCGCGAACTAGTGATGTGCTACACTATGAATGATTGCAGTGTCACTGCTTACATGTGCACGAATAAAAAAGGGACCATTTAACTGATCAGTGATTACATTGAATTTTGATTGGCGTTAAAAATAACTTGCTCAGTGAAAAAACACTAATTGATGAGCGATGCATGATCAGCTGAAATATTTCAACAGTAAGAACCTAAATGGCTCGGCTCCTGATTTTTGTAGCTGATCAATTAATTAGTTCCCTTATGGAAACACTTGATATCTTGTGAGCATTAAATAAGAAAATTTAGTAATTAGACCAGGGGCCTAATTCTCCTAAAATAAATCTTGATAAATCACAACCGAACCAAGGCCGAACCGTTCATTCAGACAGTTCTCAATTTCAAAAGCTATCAAATTGTTTGACACAAAAAACAAAATCAATCATTTTGAAAGTTTTCGAAAACAAAAACTGACTGACGGTTGTGGTTCGATTGCGTTTGGCAACAATTTATTTTAGGTGAATTGGGCCCCAGAACAGCTAAATATTCCTTATATAGTTAGTTAGTTACAATACGGCCGACGAAGATACGGCGAGTCTGAAGTTATTTGTTTGGTTGCGCAATGAATCTTTTAGAAACGAAATTGTCTACTGCGCAGCTAATCAGCTAACTTCAGACTCGTCAGGATACGTCGGCCGTATTGTAGTTAGAGATGTATTTACTTGTAAAAGCTAATGTAAAACACCGCCATTGTATTGTAGGTACCCTTATTTTCAATTGTATCTGTTTTCTTTGCTATTGTTATGGTGTACCATAAAGCATATTCTATATATCTATCTAACAATGCGAGAAAACAGAAAATGCTGTAAGCTTATGGAATAAATTAGCGTTATAATACGTTAATAGAAAAGAATGTACAAAGTGTGGAAGACTAGTGATTAAAATCCTTTCAAATTCGATTCAGAAACACAGAAAAGTTGCTTCAAGTAACAGTGTTATTTCTGTAGTGTAAAATCACTGTATTACACTTATATTGAAAGCATGCTCGGTACATGTCTAGGCGACAAGCGACAACCCCGACTATCCACTATAGCTTATAAATAAATGATCGTTCAGCTCCTTGCATTGTCTATTTTCTTCTAAATTGTATCGGAAAGATTGAGTCAGTACAAAAAACTCTTGCTTGAATTTTTAAATTAAATGTCTGGACACGTTGTTGGAACTATAATTGTTTTTAGGACTATGGTTCATTTTGTATTTACTTGCATAATACTTGGTTTTTTCAGTTGTGGTAAATTGAATTCTAGCAAAAATTCTAAGAAAGGAAATTTATTTGCGTTTTAAGATGACGCATATAACCAACAAAAATGAACAAAAAGTAAAAATAAAAACGAAATCAACAAAAATAAATGAATAAAATTTTTATTTGGAAAAACATAAATATGGGAAAATATGCATCACATCCATCGCTCAGCATATTACCGTACTTAGCACATGCAAATACTGGTTTTCAGCGACAGCAGTCTATTCGTTGTATAATTTAATTAAATTTAAAAACCCATTATTTTAAATTCAAGGAAGCAGATTTTAATTTAGAAACATGATACAAATTACTACGTGCAGCTGGGACAAAAAATACATCTCTTTTTTGGAAATAAAACCATAGACCGTAATCTCTTATTGCACATCCCTACATCACATAACTTAGACACCCACTTGTTCTCGTAAACCCGAAACGAATTATGTTTAAAAATAAACACGAGAGACTGAGCGTTTAGCGTAATGAAAATAACCGTAAACATGGAACCACAAGCCGGGCTTCGCAAAACCCTTACCCCGAGGCAAGAATTCACGCGGGTCCGTTCAGACCAAATTAGACATTATTGAGTCAGTTATTTAATACCGCAGGGTCCACGTGCATTTTTGGGTTATTATTATTATTGGGGCTTATGTAAGCCCCGTAATCCAATGAACTCTCATTACTGTGCGTTTTGAGCATAACTTTATTTGCTCCCGCGGCTTTCGTCCAAGCCTCTTGATACCCTTAACGGCACGGAACTGATAGACGCTGTTGCTTCAAACGGCAACATAACGTAATTATTAAAAATTGCCTTTATTTACAGGGAAATGGTTTTTATTAGAATACATTTTTCAAAGCGTAGTTAATTTTGTGGAAAATTCTCTTGTGCGTTTGTTTTTATTGCGTTAATAGCTGAGTGTACGCCTGCTTTATTAATATTAAAATAATCTTCTGAGTTTGTTGTTGTTCTATAAATAAACAAAAACAACTTATGCTACATAAAGTGATCGTTAGCTTACTAAAATTTGGTCATTATACTAAGACTATAACGAGAAGGAGTTTGCTTGCTAGGGATGTAAAACTTAAACTATAAAGTTTTATGTTCCACCTCGTAGGGTATTTATGTACTATGTTAGAACCAAGACATATTCACGCCGATGTAATGACTAGCCCCAAATAATTACAATAATAATTTTTATACACATTCCTAAATATGTGACTACTATTAAAAATGTACTTCAATTAAGTATCTATCTATATGTATATAAAAGGAGAAGCTGACTGTCTGACTGATCTATCTAAACCGCTGGGGTTAGAAACTTGAAATTTTGACAGTAGGTTTCTTTTGTAACATAGGCATCCACTAAGAAGGGATTTTTTGTAATTCAACTCCTAAGGGGGTGAAATAGGGGATTTAAGTTTGTATGTAAGTCTGTCATTTTTGAAGTAAGAAGCATGAAATTAAATGTTAAGGTTTCTGGTTAGAAATAAAGCTACACAATACATGTTTGAGCGTTTTTGAAAATTCAACGCTTAATGGGGTGAAATAAGTGTTGAAAGTTTGTATGAGAAATCTGTTACTTTTGAAGTAAGAAGCATGGGATTAAAAATGTAGGCTCTTGGTGAGAAATAAATATACACGTATCTGAGGGTTTTTGGAAATTCTGCCCGTAAGAGGTGAAATAGGTAGGGGAAGAAAGATATTTTTGACAAGGGGCTTAACGAGGGCTCAAAATTTCGCGCAAGCGGAGCTGCGGGCAAAAGCTAGTTATTTTATAGAAAGTATGGAAAAAACACGGTATGTGAAAAGATAAATAAAATGCATAAAAAAATTGAAGAAATATACGCTTTTTTGAGGCATTTTCTGTCCTTGTCACGCGAAATGGATGTGATGTCATACCGAGTGATGTCAAGTCACTATGAAGTTTTTAAGGCATTTAATAACATTATAATATATGGTAGTAGTGTTGTCTCTCTCTTGTGAATGATTTCAAATCGTTCATAACTTGGGCATTTTATAATTTTTATTTTTTATTTATTTCATTTGTTTTTTCACCGTTGCTTATAATTTTTCTAATAGTGACGAGATTTCTAATAAAAATTATAGTAAAAATACCCTATTATGTAAACAAATAGGACGCTTTTACTTTGCCCAAATACACATTTTTTATCAAAGCCGGATTCCCTTAAAAGATAAATTCATTTTACAAATTTAAAGTCTAATTTTAAACCGGTTAATGGACAGGGAAGCGCAACATTTTTCGCTCGCATAGAGCGGCGCTAAAGACTGAAATAAAATTGAACTTTAGACGTTAAAACCCGGGCGGCCCAAGGGGGGTAGACGTTGCCCGCTAACCATCATGTTTATGACTTCTATAGGGAAATACAATGCGATCTACCCACTAGATGGGAAAAAGTTTTATTCCAACACATGTACGCAACATTAGGTGTATTTTCATATTTTTGCCGATGAGTTTTTTATGTTTATGCCGTCGTAAAGTCTCTAGTCGTTTAGTTTGCGACAGTGTTCGCTCCAATGTGTTTACGGTACGTATATGAAATTTTCAGTGATATGGGCGTTCAGCGCGTATTTATTACTGAGACATGATACAGTGTTGATAACACCCTTTAATGGTGTGTTTTCTCCTTTTCTCATATATTTTTTATTAGTCGATAATGTTCTTTGTTTTTCTGGACTACATTTATTTTATTTTTATGTGAAACTATCCAAGTACCTTTTTACCTAAAATTATTTACAGAGGTCTTATTTTGCTTGTTTTTTTTTTTTTTTTGTGGTGCTAATTATATTCGCGGCTATTAAGTAGACAGTGTAGTCGGTTTTGCATCACTTACCTACCTAATATGCATTAAAAGAAGAAAATGGCCAATAACATTCCTTGGTCGCTATATGTGTAGAAATCTTTTCATCTCATCATCATGGGACATACATTTAAATCAAATTATTAAAGAACAACTAGGTACTTAGTATTTACGCCTACAACATCATATTGTTCAGAATCTCCTCAAATGAAAACCACAAATAATTACTCCTCAAAACTTTGTCACTGGATTTCGATTTCACCCCACAATACTCGGTCCATGAACGACATGGGGCCCCCCGGGAGCTCTATTGACACGACCCACCATGATGGCACTTGGCAACAAACACGATTTTAATCAATACATCAAACAAAACTTGGCCACTACCAATAATAATTAAAAGCGAATGATTATATGGAATATTTGTACAGGACCAAAGGGATGTTTCGCCGCGGGCGAGACGGCTATTGCATAAGTAAGACATAGTTGGACTCAGGGTTGTCTCACTAGGAAGCCGTCTTAACTAAAGTAGGCGAGGTATGACGAGTATGTCCACTATTCCATGTTAGTTTTTAATTAGAATAGGTATATGTTTTTTTTTAAATATTAATGTAATATTATGTTTCCACGTTAATTAATGTAATTGTTTTTTTTTAACAATTGTTTTAGTTAAAAATAAATGAAAAACTAACTCTATGGAAGCGGACATACACGTACATAATATTCACTTTTTTTTGGAAACAAATAAAACTATTGAAAGAGTACATGTATTTTAGAAATAGCATAAAAAGTTTTCTACTAATGAAATTAAGACTTATGGATGACGAGTGTATTTAAATAGTACCACTATTTATTTGATTAATACATAAAAATGGCGGGGCTTAAAAATCTTTCAGCCCGGGATTTATTACCATGAGATGCCATTTCTTAAAACTTTCACCTAGGGTCAAAGATGCGAAACAAGTTATTGCCAGCCCTACTTAATAATCCTATGCCTTCATGTAATCCTGGTCCGCAAGATGATGATTGCGTCCCATTTTAGTTTACAAAAGGTAATCCTTTAAGAGGAACTATTGGGGAATTTTGATAGCAGTTAGTGTTTACGATGTAAATTCGACTGTAATATCATAAACCTCTTTGATTGGTACCTTCAAAGTTCGGAAGGGATGAAGAGTTTGCATTCTGAAGATTATTACGGAGTTGTTACTATAAGCATAATGGTGGAACTATGTTTGAAGTTAGGCCTTATCTATAATAGATATGTAAAATGTTTTGCATCCCTGATTGGAAGTTGAAGATAGCACAGAACTATAGTCCAGTCATTTAAATTTTGTATAAAAGGTAAATAAAAATTTGATCGTAAAATATATGTTTCACTTATGTCCGATTCCCATGATTTACCGAACGTTATTGATTAAAATTGTAATATCACCTTTTTCATCATCATCCTCACCTTTCTTTTGATACTAATCCTTTTTTTTCTAACACAGGCCACTTCGTTTTGGATGATGATATTCGAAATTTGATAGGTTTGGTGGTCTTGGCTTTTGAATTGAGAGATGTAAGACAGATATTTTGATAAAAGTGATATAATTATTTCCTCTAACCATAAATTAAATTTAAAACTACCTACTGGCTGTTTATATTGTATTTAGCATGCCACATCAACCATCCCCTGTACACTGCTCCATGCAACACCTGCTTTTACGTGAGACTCCGAGGATTTATGTAGTGTGAGCTGGACAACCTGAGCATCCACATTCTATTGAAGAACCTGCGCCCCCCTGGTACCAAAGTGAGACGCCTCCTGCCCTAACTACACTTAAGAGTTCGGATCCTGGCTATTCTTTACCGTCATGACTAAATGCGCTCCAGCCGGACTGTTTGCTGCCGTCGGTTTCTATCAAATGGCTGTGTGGGCCATCGGCAAAAACCGAACCTACAAGAAGGAATTTGCTGACTACTCCAAGGGACGTAAAGCTATCTTGACTCTTAATCCATAAGCATTTTATTATTGTTATGTATATGTATTAGGTATTGAATGCTCTTCACCATTCTTTGTAACTGGTGTATCAGACGTGTCCCTAGCTGAAGAGAACATGGGGCCGTCTGCTACATTAAAAAATTAAGACTCCTTATATCTCGACCAATAATGAAGCGAAAACCCCATATCTCTGCATTAGAGACCCTCCCATTTGTTAGTAGGTAGCTATCGCACTAAAATAAGCTTACGAGTCTATTTATATGCTCAGTTTTTCAATGGAAAATACTACTATTGGTAAGGAAAACGAAAATTGGTCTCTGGACATAGGAAGCGGCCATTAAATAATTTCTTATGACTGAAAATAAGTGTTAAGGTTTTCTAAAAATATGTAGAATGTTTAATAGATTCTTAAGGTAAAATTAATGTTCAAAGTTTTGTTTACCTTTGATACAAAATTATAATAGCCTGACTATACAGGGTGTTAACGAATTCGTGTAATTCCTTAAAACCACATGATCTACTACTTGTGTAGACAGCCCCCGCACGGGATTTAGCTTGATTAAAAATAAAAAAATAAAATTATTATTTTTTCATGCGGCTTTGTTAGCGATCGTATCTAAACCACCTAATAAGGATTCAGTAAAAAAATAAGACTTTATTTTTTTACAAAAAAAATATTTTATTTGTGTGAACATTTCGATGCCACGCATAAATTAATGAAAGCATGGCGACACGGCTGGCAGGCACGACTAACGCGATATCGCTCTTTGCAGTCAGATAACTCAAGGCTCAAAAATGAATCAGAAATAGAAAACCAAATTTTTTTTTCAAATTTTTTTTTCTTGGTTTTCAAAAATTCCCATTTAGGGTTAATCTGTGTCACCAGTAGATCACGTGGTTTGAAGGAATTACACGAATTCGTTAACACCCTGTATATGCTGACCTTACGGAAAACTCTTCAAGATTGTTATTTCTGATAATGTAATATTAATTTCTCAGTATTCAGGATCCATTTTGGGTGCATGAAAAGAGCCTCCACGAGTGAAGATACTCAAGTACGTCCGGCGCACCCTGGACAGTCAGCCTCCCTACCAACCTTGCTGGCTGGCTAATCTATTCGCCACAGCATGAGCTATTTTTGTATAGCTCGTGCTGACACGAGAGAAGAAGGGTCCATTTTTCAGAGGCACTTATTACTTCCTCGTAATATTATTGGTAAAAAGGTTTATTAACATAAACTGATATATTTCCTATTCTACGAAATTATAAATCTAAACAAAGTTGACTGGTGACCTGTTGAAGGACGCGGGAAACCGCTGGATGGGAGAAGCACAGGACCGGTCGATGTGGCGATGCTTGAAGAAGGCCTCTGTCCAGCAGTGGACGTCTTTTGGCTGAATGATTATGATGATGATACTTCTACACATAAAGACATATACGTCTCAAGTTTCGCAGAAATAAACCACCACGCGGGTGATTCTTCCGCTTAGTCTTTTCCCAACTATGTTGGGGGTCAGCTTCCAGTCTAACCAGGGGGCCTTCTCCCTAAGTCCGTCAACAAAGTTAGTCGCCCGTCCGAAAGTAGCCCGAAACGTAGGAGTGAACAAAACAAGTGCCAAGTTCAAATTTTCGGACGGGCAAAAACACATCGCTAGTAGGGATAACTGTCAAATCGTGTTGTCATTCATTCTTAGTTCGGGCCCTGAAATAATCGTATGTCCGTAGGTGATAGGGAGTAGGAAACGCTCGTAACTAAGGTCGAAACTACGGACTTCGTGCTTAGGGAGTAGACCCCCAGATGCGGCTGAGTACCAGTATTTTACACGAAGCGACTGCCATCAAACCTCTGCAACCCAGTTATTGGACAATGCCGATATACTAAGGTTAGACCGGTTGTCAGACTTTCGGGCTTTTAACTACCCGTAACGACTTTCATATTATGATTGATTGATGATACATAGAATTGGTCAACAACTCCATGTATTTCATAAGGACAATCAGTAAAGATACTCATAGGTACAACTACCCCTTCACTACCAACAACAAAAAAAAACCATCGAAAAATTCAAAGACTCCACATCGCCAATTGCGCAGAACCTCTTGGCTTTCATTTGAAACCCTCATCAAAAAGCGTTATATTATCAAAACGTGCATTGTTTAAGAGAGTATCTGTTTCTGCAAGCCCGCGTGTTTTCGACGCCATTATTCGTACGTCTCTTGACGAATAAAAGAGCATTTCATAGAACGTTCGCATGCTGAAAGGGTGGCTTACAAAAGCCTTTTTATAATACTTTCGGCAGGCATGTGCATAATCAACCCCTCTCCCGCTGTTCTTAATAAATACGAGTACCTGTGTTGAGTAATTATTTGGGGCCTTGTTTTGTATATTAGGTTGTTTAAATGCATGGTTTTTATTATTGTATGAATTTTGTGTTTAGGATTTTATGGTAGCGGAAATAGCACTTTATTTCAGGACCAGTTGCGCCTTCGCGGCTCCGACTGTTCAAGTTTTTTTTCTTATTCCTTCTTGCAAATGTAACACCTGTACAAAATTTTCAATTTAATCGGATGAACGATGCGCGAATGCATACGGGACAAACAAAGAAATATTCATTTGTATACAAAGTGGCGATGACGATACAACATTAAGTCATTAAATGATACCACTTATTCTATGATAGGATTTACGACCGAACACTAATAATCAATCATGTACATTCACTAGTTTAGTCACAGGAATTTTCGTACGATTTAATAATTTTACGAATATCAAGATCTCTACGCGAAGTTATGTAAATCTATGACCCGTTTAAACCAAAATTATCTTTATTTGCACGTGTAGAACGGATATAGTTAACATAAGTTTCCACTTCAACGTCCCTTCATCTACATGAATGAGTGAAATTGAAAAATCATGCGAGAAAAATGTGCTTGGAAGTAACTGATTTCTTGTGTACGGTACTAGAATACATCATAGAACACTTGGTATCATTTATTGTTGTATTGTAATCGCCACCCCGTATATTTATACGATAGAAGATTATGCGTCATGGTCAATGCCACATTGTAATGACACCATATATTAACGAGCCTACAAACTCACACTCACTCTTAGTACTATTTACACTAACCAGGAACATAACTAGTCTTTACATAAGTATGTTGCCTTTCACTACTTCCTCATGAGCCTAGAAAGAACTACTCCTCATAATTAAAATTGCAGGAAAGTAAAACCGATTAAGATATACGTATCATTATGTATTTCTAACTAGAAAATATAAGTAATGTGAAAATTGCACACATGTCCCGCCACTTGTTGTGTATTTGAGAGACTTCTTTCTCTACTCCGTGGTTAGGCTGCTTAAGTTTTTTCGATTTATTTAAACACAATACATGCTAAATAGTAAAAAAAAACCTTTTTTTTATTTGTGTCCTACCTTTTTTAATGTGGGAAATTCCTCATTGATATCCTCCGCCCCGGGGAAGACGAAAGATTATACCGGACTCTTACCAGCTCAAAACCCACGGTGTTCCTTCTTCTGACCTATGGCTGGGGTCACAGGATTCCCTATAGCATGCATAGCAACAGGAATTAGTTGATACATTTTAATCCGTTATCACGAAAACATCTAACAGATAGAACTACTAACAAGAAACTAAGAGTGTCCAAAAAAATGTATGTATCGGGGAATGTTCAATCTAATTTTCCGCGAAAACGTCAAAGAACATTATACTTCCACATCCAACGACGGCAAACCGATATCAATACCCACAAAATATTGTTGCATCCTCCGGGATCGAGCCAAAGTTAGATAATGTAAACAAAACGTAAATACAGCGTAATAGCATCAAGTCTACAATATTTCGATAAACAGGAAGGTACTTTACATGGCTAGGAAGAGCCGGGTTAATATCCCTTGGGAATGTACTGCAATTTCACTCCTATCTAGCAACTATGCACAAAAATATTATAAGTAGATAGGGTGAAAAAACTTATAGGCGACTTTTAGAGCTGATACACACCACGTTTTTTTTAGGCGCCGTCGACGCGCGTTTCACTATCGCGCGTTGTCGGCGCTGCTAAACTTGAAATAGGCAGATTACTTGCGATTGCATCGCTGCAAACTCACGAGAAACGCGCTACAGACGCGCGTGAGCAACTCTCCTTTCAAAGTAAAACGCGTGTAGCACGAGCGCGAAGGAGCGTGTATCGCGCTACAGACGCGCGTGTCAGCAAGTAACCGATTAAAACGCGCTGTACGTATATGTTTGCAGCTAAAGAGACGCGCTGTGCCACGCGTCTGTATCGATGTGACTCCGCGCTACGAGCGCGTCGAAAGCTCGCGAAAAAGTCGTCGTCTGCATACTACAATTTTATGAACGTGTGAATAGGTAAATTGGTTGCGATAACATCGCGTTTGCAGCGCGTTATAGACGCGTGCGACGCGCGTCGACAGCGCCTGAAAAAAACGTGGTGTGTAAGAGCCCTTATTGTGAAAAAAATGCAATAGGTACGTTGCATTTTTATTAAGATGTCTGAAGATATTTAATATCTAACGTTTTAATTTTACTTAATAAGTAACAAATTAAGTGTCCATGGAATCCAGGTTTTTCATAATTACACGGTTCTTACTTTACTAATTTGAATAAGATAATTAGCAAGAATAAAAATGAATGAATTTAATATTTTAAAACAGTTTTAATCAACATATAACTATAACGAAGCTCAAACTCAAACTCAAAAATAATTAAATTGCTCCATTAAAGAAACTACGTTCTGATTTACTGCTGAGAGACTCTTAATTAAGAAAAAATCAAAAAGACATTAGTTTCCAATATCTGGTGCGTTCACCTTAATAATAAAGTATGGTGCACAAGCTCCAGACACCACTTATAACAGTTTACTGTAAATAGCGCTATAACAATTTGATGCTAGCTTGAATAGCTCGGATATGTGCTTGTAAGCAATAGCTTTAGAAGCTGAATAAAGGGGTACCTTTATCTGACATAAGCTTCTGATTTTATTAGAAAGTACTTAGGTACTGCCTTTTATTTAATATCTGCACAATATTACAATACTACAAATAATACAATAATACAAATTTTCAAGTCCTTATTTTTCGATATGACTGAACCGATTTTATTGAAGCTTCATACCCATCAGTAGGATACATAGGACTAAACAGTTAATAGAAAACATTTTTGAAAAATAGTTTTACAGTTAAATTAGACCGAGAACAGAAATTTCCAATTATCTTTTTTTAAGTAAGACATTCCGAAAATGTTTTCTACTAACTTTTTAGACCTATCCTGATTATGTGTGTAAAGTTTCATCAAAATCGGTTCAGTCATTACGAAAAACAAAGACTTGAAAATTTGTTTGAAATGCCGTACGGCGGCGGCGTACACGCTCTTAAGTGCAAGTATTGTGCCTTGTCGAAATAAAAAGGTTTGAACCTTTGGATATTATTATTTTTTTTCACGAAAATTATGAAATGTTAGGAATAATGACAATGTGCATTTTTCCCGGCACAAACACGGCTCCGGCACGGCGACCGCCCGGCAGCCGGAGGAACCAAAAATGAATCAAAATATATGGCGCGTCTTTCCACTTGCCGTCGATGGCGACGGCTTTTATTCATACATTTTGCCTCAATCTTTGACGGGCCGTCGCTGTGTCGGTACTGGCTACTGGAAAAACACCTATTATGTGGCGACATCACGATTGAATAAGGAAGAAAGAAAGAAAGAAAATACATTTATTTAACACAGACCAAAAGGCACGCAGTACAAAACAAAACATAAGAAAAAACAAAAAAAGAAATTAGCAGGGAAGTGTGCCTCACGGCTGCGCCAAAAAGGTACTGTACTGCGTTACTGCATTATGTCTCTTGAACAAAAATTAAATTACTCTCAATTTGGAAGTCTCTAATGTTTAATTTTTTGCCTCAATCCCACATACATTATAATATTATGCAGGACTCTAAAGACTAGTTCTCTCTCCGGGTCCTCGTGATCTTCCTTGTAAGGTGATAAGCGGACGGTCAGCTGTTTGTCCTTTGAAACTAATCAGAAGAAAAAAAACGAGATATCTTGGTATCAACCAACAGATGAATGTTCTCCCAATTTACACAATAATATCGCTTATTAACACCTCTTGCGTCACAAAAGAGATTGAGTTCAATGTTCATTGATATGGAATTCGAACTAATCTCAATAACACACATGCTCTCCGACAATTCGGAAGCCAAATCACCGATAACTAGCCAGTTTACGCTACCGACTGTACGAATCACTGAACCAAAACAATACACGCAGTATTTGTACAGTCAGCGTCATCCGCACCTCATCAAAATATCGCATTACAGAATCACAAATTCATTCCGGGACGCCAATTATCCGTGAGCGCTCATTTTCCGACTCATTCCCCGGTGTAATGATCACGTGGTGATTTTGACAGTTGCCCTGGCTTTGCCGCCTGTTCCGTTTATGAGGACGTTTTGAGAGAACGAATGTTCGAGAGATACCTATTTGGATACAAAAAAATAATCTGAGAGAATACAGATTATTGTGGTAAAAACGTAAATTAAAAATAAAATAACAAACTCAACTACGAACCACTTGAACATGACAGCTTCAAAAACCTAGTTTATTATTCATTTAGTTACAGATAATGGTAAACATTTATTGGCTTTTATCATCATTCAGCCGAAAGACGTCGTCCACAGTTGGACATGTCACGCTTGGTTGTTAAAGTAGGTACTGAGATGGCTTTTATATTTTATTGAAATCACATGCTTAAGTACGTGCGACGTACCCTAGGTAGTCAGCCCCGCTACCATCGTTGTCTGGCAAATCTTCTCATCACGGCATGAGCTACTCTCGAATAGCTCGTGCCGACACAAGGCAAGAACCAAAGCAACATTCCTATTTTAAATTCTTCGGCTCGCGCAGTGAAACCACACCTCTAAGCATGAACCGGGAGATCCAAATGCAAATGTCAGTCGTTAACATGCATGGCGCGAAGTCGGCCGTCTAATTAGGAGAACTACTTTGACAAGGGCTGCAGATATCATTTTGCGAAATGGCTATGAAAATTTCTAGATATTACCTCTCTGAGTGAGTGTTTATGTCGGGCCGTTTGTTATTATATTGCGGGTTAAAGATAATCTAATGGACACCCTTTATGTTCTCCATAACAGTCATCCATGCGAAACATTCGCTTACTTAATGTATTCACAAAATGTAGTTGCGTTTGACAGCACATATAGGAAGTCTATGTAAAGAACTAGACAACTAGGATATTCCCCAATGAGTGCTACAGTCTGTTTTTTAATCTCGGAGACTAAATTGACAGGTACAAATGTGAAACTTGTAAAATTTTGGAACATTATTTTCACATTTGACATTTCGTGCCTGTCAATTCAGTCACCGAGATTAAAAAACGAACTAATGTCATTTAGTTGCGCTGTTGGCGATAATACCGTTTTTGTATCGTCCTAAAATACAGCATGATCTGGATGCCTGTAATATTAGCGTGTCCTCGGCAAGAAGGTGCTTTAGTCTTCATTTTTAGTTTATTTTTGCTAGCAGTGTGTACTTACTTCGTTTCCTCGCAAGAATTTAATTTTCGTCTAGTTCTATAAATGAAGTTTTATTATTGGTTTCCATGGTGGCTATATCATTTTTCTATTACTTAAGGTTTATTTAGCTGTTAGTCTTCCATGCCTTAAATAAATAAATACACTAAAATACTTTAAACACTATTACTACAACATTTGAAAGAAAGAAATCATTTGTTCTTGAACTTGAGTAAAATAAAATTGCTCAAGCGTCGAAGAAAATCGTTCAAGTTACGTGTTTAACATTTACTGTTAGACGAAAGCACTTGAATCCTAAAACTTCAGTTCGAATCTTCTATTTTCGCAACTCTATCGGAGGTCGTTGTAAATTTTAAAAGATTGAAACTTAGTAAAAAATATATATCTAGTTTAGAATTTATTGAAGTGGCAGTTAGGGGACGCAGTTAAATTAGTTCTTCAAGCTTCTGGAATCGACGGAGCAAGTTTCACCCCCGTCCTCCCACCACGGCATCTCCCCATTCGCGGGCGAAACGGGCATACATTAAAAGTTTACCGGCAAAATATAAACATATTGTAGGAAAAAGGATATTTTAAAGTTTTTCTATTTTAAATGAAACTGTGGGCTGTATATCATAACAACTTTTGTTTGTAACTGTTATTGTTCGTGAATTGTGGCCAAGTTTAAAGTTAGTGGTGTGTTGACTGGTTCGCAAGTCGTTCGCAGACAAAACTGAGAAAACCGTATGTGAGATACGCTAGTATATACTAGCTATGAATCTTTTTTACTGTAAGTTTTCCTCCCAAATTAAATTATAATAACAGAAACGAAATCATCCACTGTTCATGCATTAAAAATTCCTAAAATTTTCTATTTTCTTATTGAAACTTACATCTGTAGACACTGTTGAATTATATTTTATTTATGCTACAATTAATTTATAATTAAGTATAAAATTTAATGTTTATTTGCCCATCAACAAATTATACAATCAAATGTAAAACAGTTTAAAAAGTATTTTAGAATCTATTAAAAAAAAATCTATTAAAAACTTAAATCGATTTAAGAATCTATAAAACAATTTTATTTTATAAATAAATGTCGTTCACTTTGTGTAACGGACTTACAGTGAACAGGGGGTCTACTCCCTAAGCACGAAGTCCGTGGTTTCGGCCTAGTTACGAGCGTTTCCTACTCCCTATCACCTACGGACATACTAAGGAGGAGCTCGTGGCTAAATAATTACAGCCGCATAGACCGATCTTCCGGGTTAAGCCACGCTTGCCGAGGTTGGTCTGTGGATGGGTGACCATTTACCATAGCGAGTTTCCCCCGTGCCTCGGAAAGCACATAAAGCCGTTGGTCCCAGCTGGCATTTGTAGATCTTTGACAGTCGTTACTGTTGGTCAGAAGCCAGAAAGTCTGACAACCAGTCTTACCAAGAGTATCGTATAACCCAGTTACTGGGTTGTGGAGGTCTGATAGGCAGTCGCTCCATGTAAAATACTGATATTCAGCTGCATCCGGTTCGACTGGAAGCCGACCCCAACATAGTTGGGAAAAGGCTAGGCAGATGATGATGATCACCTACGGACATACGATTATTTCGGGGCCCGAAATAAGAATGAATGACAACACGATTTGACAGTTGTCCCTACTACCGATGTTGTTTTTGCCCGTCCGAAAAGTTGAACTTGACACTTGTTCACTCCTACGTTTCGGGCTACTTTCGGACGGGCGACTAATTTCGTTGACGGACTTAGGGAATAGGCCCCCTGACGTATATCAGATTCCTAGTGTAATTATAATAAACGTTATCATTATTCAAAACAAGTTTCTTTCTATTTTAGTCCTTAACCTCCAACAGACAGTCTTTTTAAGTGAAATATATTTTTCTTTGGTACCAAGTATAATAACATCATAACATCACGCCTGCATTATTCGAAGGGTTGGGCAGAGGTGTATTACAGTACACCCTCATTTCGCCGTTATTTTTATGTCCTATGTAATAGGGGGCGAGCCTATTGCCATCAACCGGGCACAAATATAGGCTACACAAATCCTGGCTGCTACTGAGAAAGTTCCACATGGAAAAACCACATAACATTTTGCACGACCTGGGCATCGAACCCAGGACCTCACGCTCAGACCACCGAGACCAGCGAGGCACTCAGGTTTGTTTATATTTTTATTGACTACTAATGTAATATTTATGCCATTGTTCTAATATCAACATCGTCTTATCAAATTTCGAGCGTCTAAAACCCTTGAAAATTCGATTTCTCGTCAAAGACGCCATCATATTGGCAATTTCGCGAATTTATTAGTTTCCATAACGGCACAATTGCTCTTCAACTAACATACAACGTATTTGAACTATGCCCAAGTAATTGACTTTCCTCTCCGTTGTATAATAAGAGGCAATAGCTAATCTACATTCTCAAATATACCTCAGCAATACGTAATAAGCCAGCCAGTATTAATGAGCTCCGCGTGAGTGCCATGTTTTGTTAAGCTCATATAAGGGGGAAGTATAGTGTTATTTATAGGGGTCAAGTTATACTGGATGGTATTGTAGTATGGTCCTCGTCTGTCAGTGTAAGTAATTAAGTTACGCGGTATAAATGAAGGGTCTCATGCTATCTAGAACAGGTAATTAGTTTATGCGCCAATGGAGCCCTTCATTGTATTTACGTAGGAAATGGAAATTTTATAAGCTTTTAAGATCGAAAGGTATTTTTATTGAAACCTCGTTAAGGAATATCGTATGTCGTGGTGAGCTATCGTTCTTTCTTGATAACTTTGTTAGAGAATATTTTATAAATTATTTTAAACTTTTTAATCTCGTTTTTACTCAGAGTATTGCCAACCCATCACGACAAATACTACGACAATTTCTTCAACTCTTTAATAAACCAGCGAGAAAAATATAATGATGTAGGTATAGGTATTATTTAGGTACCTAAGTGAACCGACTGATTTAGAATTTTTGACGACACGTTTGGTGCAGTGGCTAAGCGATTGACTGCTGCGCTGCGTGTCACGGGTTCGATTCCCGCACGGAACAAACATTTATATGGCCTACAGATGGTTGTTTCGGGTCTGGGCGTTTCTGTATGTGATATTTTGTCTGTAAACGCACCCAGGATACAAGAGAAATCTTAGTGTGGGGCAACGTTTTTTTTTGTAAAATAAAAAAAAGAATAGAATATACTTTATAAAAATATTGAATCGGGTCTTCTCGCGTAACAAACTTTAAGAGGCACAAAACACCTTTTATCCCGACGTTTCGGCCGAATTTCACCGGCCGTGGTCACGGGTAGACTGAAGTGGCGCCGGAGCAGTTGTCATCTTCGTGAAGCAAGGGCATTTTCATCTACCCTCACTTGATCTTGATTTTTTATAAAGTTATCGTCGGTACTTCGACACACCACACTAAAAGAAAAAGAAAGAGAATATATATAAGAGAAAAAGAATATACTTTATTGTACACCAAAATTATAACACCAAATGTGTGTTATACACAGATTTACCTGTGTATAACACACATAACATCACGGCTGTATTCTTCGAATGGTTAAGCAGAGGTGTATTAGTAATCCCTCATTCGCCGTCATGTTTAAGTCCCATGTAATAAAGGCTGAGCCTATTGCCTTCTACCGGGCATAAATCCAGACTCCGGGCTGCTACTAAGAAGTTCCACACCATAAACCGAATAACACTTTTCCCGACCGGGGATCGAACCCAGGACCTTACGCTCCGCAGTCGGCCTTGCGACCACTAGACCAACGAGGCAGTTAATAGTACTCTATGTATAAATTGAATTAAAATGTTTAATTAGTAAAATATACAGCGTGTTAACGAATTCGTATAATTCCTTAAAACCACATAGCTACTACTGGTGTAGACAGGCCCCGCACGGGATTTAGCTTGAATAAAATTAAAAAAAAAAAAAACTTTTTTCTTACCGATCGTATCTAAACCACCTAATAAGGATTCAGTAAAAAAATAAGTTTTTTTTTTGCAAAAAAATAATTTTATTTGTGTGAACATTTCGATGCTACGCATAAATTAATGAAAGTACGGCTACACGGCTGGCAGGAACGACTAACGTGATATCGCTCTTTGCAGTCAGATAACTCAAGGTTCTAAAAAGACTCCGTTTTTTTTTTTTTTTTTGTTTTATTTTCGAAAATTCCCATTTAGGGTTCTGTGTCACCAGTAGATCACGCGGTTTGAAGGAATACACGATTTCGTTAACACCCCGTAGAACATTGAACACCTGCACATCTCCCCCTGCAACAAAAAACCGAAAAACACACTCAAATATGTATTTTATTTAAAACATAAATTACCCTGACAGTTCGTTAAGGCACACAAAGTGGCTATTCAATATCGCGCACGTGGTGGACCCTTTTACCAATTATTATAATTAACCATAAGAGGAAGTGACCTCTTGGGCTTTGGGGGGACGGACCAACTTTGTATACGGCCATTTGAGTAGATTGATGGCAACAAGACAACGAACTTAAGTCAATATTGCGTTGTTAAGAAGTTTGCATAGAGGTACCGTTTGCGACGCTTGGCGTACGTTAAGGGGTAGTTATTGGGTATTATGTACAGTACTTATTGGTATAGGTTTGGGTACAAAATACTGTAAATAAGCATTGGAAAAAGGCGGTTTAGACAAGTGACCGTAATGAATAAGCTATCACACAACCTATATTATGATTAATTAGTACCTATCTATTTTTTAACCATTTTTTCCCCTATTTTTCTATGTTATGTTGTCTTTTTGTACTATGTCCAATTTTAATTCTTTTTTTTTTCTATCATTTCTCTATGTGTCTGAACCGAACTAATTATATTTATTGTGCTTTTACACTTTGAAATTAAAAGAAGGGAGTAGCGGTATTTAAAAAAAATACTAAAAGGGTATCATCAAAAATGTTTTGAAACATTGTTAAATAAGAAAAAAAAGCCTTTTGAATGTTCCAATGTTTATGTTGTAATGTTTCAATGTGCTGAGCAAAGTGAGCAGACATTATCGTTAATAAAATGCATTGCTGCATTTTAGTCTGTCAATTTATTTCACCAGACTATTCATTATACCAATAGAGTTATAAAAAAAATTATACGATAAAATGCAAATTTTGATAAAACCTTAACATAAAAATTAGCCGTAACAGCGAATTCGAATGCAGAAAAAAGTTTCGCGAAGTTAGCACAACTTCTTGATCATTATTTCTCCTGTTGCCAGACGAGAAAATATTTGCAAGATGAACTTGCTTCATTATAGTTTTTATTTTCTCTTTTAGTATGTTGAATGTGATTGAGTCTAAACAAGAGGAATGAGTGAATGAATGCTGAGTGAACGGAGTCGAACAAACCGCCAATAAAACAGTTTTCCGATCAATGTTGGTTATGTTTGCTCTTAAGTGGAAAACTTGAGATTGGCGAAGCTGAAATCGCTTTCTGTAAATGTTGGTCTAGACTAGGGTTATTAAAAATTTATTCCTCATAGATTTTGGTAAATGCATCGGTTTTGTTTGTATTTGCATACTTATAATATTTGGTTTCATATGCGATTTGATTCTTACACGGATTATATTCTTGATTTGCTGTGAAAGTCAAATGTAAATGCAACAATTTGCTTATTTCAGAACTTTAATTGGCCGAATAAAATATTTTTATACGCCACATCAAAGTTGGTTAAACTTTTTGAGAAAAAATATTTTAGAGAATTTTTATTTAAATAAGCTGTTAAAAGTTGGAAGCACTTATTTAAAACATGCGTAAACTCATCGATGTAGTTAACATTTTATTTGAGAACAACAGATTTAAAATGATTACCTAGAAACGCAAAAGCTTGTGACTATGAAATTACCTTGTTATTTTGTAGGCTTATACAAATGCCATTGAGGGTCAGAGTGACCCTGAATTATATTCTATTCTATTCAGAAATCTTCTCAGTGAAACAAGAAATACGACTGTAACGTATAATATATTAGAATAAATAGGCCTATAAATATTTTAAGAGCTACAACAATAAACAGTTTGTCTAGCTCGAATGGTTTATGTTACACATTTAGTATTTATCGAGCCATTAAATCATCGATTTATGGCGATGCAAAACCACTATAAACTTGTATTAAAATAGTTTGTATAAAGCCCAGATTCTAAGTAAGATCGCATTTTAATTTAACTTCCAACATTAATGTTATGAATGTATTGTCGTCTACATTATTTATATTGTTTCATTACATCATTCGAATTTCAAAACATGTTATGTAACAAGCCAAATACTTTTTTATTCTAAAAACGTATTTATTCAAATACACACAGAATTATAGTTCGGTATTGCTAGGATAGATGGCGCTACGCGTTTTGTTTGGCACGAAATATTGCAGCAACTTTGATATTATTATAATTAAGTATATTTTAGGCGAGGCAAACGGTCCACATAGTAATTTGATAGGCACTCGATTGTGAGCTCAGCTCATCGCAAAATTAGATACATACCAGCGATTGGGGTTACTTTGATATCAAGGGGCGAGATTGATAGCTACTAAAAATATTGCATTTGGTCATTTAACTCTGTAAAAATGGAACTTACGCATTTTAACTTAATTGTATAGGCAACATTGACAGTTTTCCTATTTTACCATACGGTGGATAGAGGTGTCTGCGAAGTTAGATGGCGCAGATAAAAAATACTAAATTACACACCTGATTATGTACAAAATTTTAGTCCTAATTGGGGCTACTTGACACTGAATGATAAAACAGGGATTATCAAAGTAAAAGCCTACGGTCTGACTTTGATAAGGAACATTTTTCCTTTTTTTATCGAAAACTATGCTGTGTAGTTTTTTTTTTTATTTTAGTCTATGTGATTTTATTTATCTCAGTTAATTCAGTCTATATGAAATATTTTTGATGCAGCAGCTAAAAGCGAAAATAAGTAAGATACAAACACATGAAGCTCAAAAAATTGATCTAAGTAACCCCGTTCTACCTTACTTGGTACCTTACATAAGTTATGCATATTAATGATAGCTAACTAGGGCCACGAGAAATCATTTTTTTTAACGTGGCCATACCTATCCTCTTAAATAAGTTAAAATAAGGATAATAACCAAACTTAGAGAAGTCAAATAGATACCGATAATGATCATAATTTATGGCATTTATTCATTAGCTGAAGTTAAAAGAAACATTAGATTAGCTCCTACACACCACCACAAAAGTACGAACAATTCTGCAACAATTCAACTAATTGTAAAATGTACGCAAATAAAACAATCAATTGCCACAAAACAAATTTGCCTTTCAATCATAATTGAAACCAATTTAATTATTAACACACAATCTTAATAATAGGAATATTAATTATTCTCCTAACGAACTGCGTCTCATCGCCGGAGAGGTCAGTCCTGTGGTTGAAGCAATTATTATAATGAAATACATTACTTAAGGAGAAGGGTTGACTCTTAACATTATGGCTCCTTTGTCTTGATCTCTCCTTAATATGTATTTATGGGGACGTTTGCAGTTATTTATAGGTCTTTAGACGTTATTCGGAGAAGATATGGTGATGTTAATTTGAGTGATTAAGATGTTAAAGCGTTATGTTCGATATCATCTCGCTTACACCGTAAAACAAGTTGGGATATAAATTGTAAACAGATAAACAAATTATGTATTTTTAAAAGCCATTACCTGTTTTTAACATCTTTAAAAGAAGTGTTTTAAGCATTTACACACAATCATGTTTGCGTTTTTTAGGGTTCCGTAACTAAAAGGTAAAACGGGACCCTATTACTAAGACTCCGCTGTCCGTCCGTGTGTCCGTCTGTCACCGGGCTGTATCTCATGAACCGTGATAGTTAGGCAGTTGAAATTTTCACAGATAATGTATTTCTGTTGCCGCTATAACAGCAAATACTAAAAAACAGAAAAAAATAGATATTTAAAGGGGCTCCCATACAACAAACATAATTTTTTTGTCGTTTTTATAGATGTAAAGAACCCTTCGTGCGCGAGTCCGACTCGCACTTGGCTGGTTTTTTTTTTATCATTTGACTTGGTCGCTTTTGACTTTTGTCGCACCTGATGGTAAGCGCAGACAGCATAGTAACTATTAGTTAATCTGTAAACAGGGTCCAAGATGGAGCACACGAATCCAAGTAACAGATATAAAGAGAGATTCCCCTATATCTCTCTGGCTCTCACAAACACACGAAGGAACGCAGTAAACTGCTTGACTGGACTTTAATGTGAGGGTGGTAGCTAGCCAGGCGGACCGTATAGATCCTACCACCAAGCGTGCTGCGTTTTGTTGAATCTTACAACACGCGTCTTTTCCCAGTTTGCGGTGAGGAAGTTTTATATTCTAGCCCGTCATCCACACGGAATAAATTTAATAATAGGTACGTATTTTTGCATATTTTTTTAGTACATGCTTTATACTTTGGTGTAAATGAGAGGTGAAGGGGGAGAAATACTAATTTCATATCTTTTGCTTCTTATCGTAAAGTTAGAGTAGGGGGTTAAATCAAATGTACAGGTAGTAGCGTTAATTAGTGACAACATGGTTACTGTATCATTGTTCCACATACCAAGCTTCCACGATTGACGATACTTAAGTATGTCCAGCGCACAATAGGCAGCCAGCCTCGCTACCAATCTTGCTGACTATCAAATCTTTTTACCACGACATCAGCTATTCTCGTACATTCAGGGTGCAAATGAATTCGTGTAATTCTTTAAAACCACCCAATCTAATGCTAGTGTAGCCTGGCCCCGCACGGGAATTAGTTTGATTAAAAATAAAAATTAAAAAACTTTTCTTTTTCATGCGGTACGTGTAAATGATCATATCTAAACCACCTTACAAGGAATCAGTAAAAAATGAGAAACATTTTTTTTTTGCAATATCATATTTTTTTGTGAGTGAACACGCATACATGAATAAAAGCACGACGACGCGGCTGGCGGGCACGACTAATGTGATATCGCTATTTGCAGTCAGTTAACTCGGGGCTCTAAAATGACTCAGGAATAGAAAACCATGTTTTTTTTAAAAAAAAATGTACCTACTTGTTTTTCAAAAATACCCATTTAGGGTTAGTCTTTGTTACTAATAGATCACGTGGTTTGAAGGAATTACACGAATTCGTTTACACCCTGTATGGCACCTTTAGACCTTTCTAGATCTTAAGTAGAATAATAAAGATACATCGTGGAAGATCCAAGCATTCAATTATCGAAGTGCTGTTTTCATGGAAAATAATAGTCTGATTTATTTATTAAACTTTGGACATATTTGTGACGACATTCTTTGGCAGCGACATTCTTCGTCATACTTTCTTGGGCTTTTCCAGCTTTTTGCGTGCTCTATCATGCGTGCATTTTCCTAAATGATACATCTACAATAACGAATTCCTGGTCTTGCTCAGAGTGATGGTGGGTTGACCTTTTTACCGTAAATAACCTGACATTCAAATTATAGACGATTCAGAGTAAAAGGGTAAAATACTCCAACATAAACCAATTTCTCAAAAAATACGTAGGTACGTGCTTAATCTTCGAGTCTTATTCGCTTTCTTTGTTTTTCTTACCGACTTGTATCCAAGAATCAAAGGGAATTCGATTTGTCGTCCCTGTACGTCAACCTGTAGCGAATAAACAATGCGAATGGGATTTTAGTTTGAAAACTTTCTGCATAGTAACATATGCAGTGCAGGTATGGGTCGGGTCTAACGAAGACCGTTCGTTTGAAGAATACTTGATGTCAACGGGAAATTTTTAGTTTGTTTTTTGGACCGTAGATGCGCTTGAGAATCTTGTACGCAACAATGTTTGAATATATAATGTAGTTTTTGGGCTTGTTTTTTTACATTAAACGACGATAGTAGTTTAAGTAGAAATTGGATATAAATACCTGTGTTAACAGGTATAGCCCAATCAAAATAGTCATTAAACTTTGAAATAATTCGCATAGAGCTGAAATGTCAAAAGGCCAAATCGATAAAATCTATGAAAAAAAAGTGCCAAACGTAAAAAAACAGTTTTTCGTAAATATATCAACGGTGAGTGTTATTGTCATAAGTAATAGCTTGCTTAAAGTTGTAGATTATGCGAATCTTTACAAAAAAAGTCTAAAGGAGATGTTTCAGAAATGTATGGAGCCTAGGCTAGCACCATGTACACCATAATGTAAATATAGCTAGACAATAAAGTAACCGTTTTTTAATGTTAATTTTCTATAATTTTACTTCGTTTTATTGTACACTCAAGATATCTTGGTCAAGGAGAGCAACACAACACATAAAAAATGGTGGATCGAAATTATGTGAAATTAATGTCATTTTGACAACTGTTGACATGTCAATGACCCCATAGTGTTTATTTCTTGTGTACTTACTTAGTTATCGTATACGTTGTATATAGACGAAAATACTTGGATTTCGTTATAATTATAATAAAATAGAACTAGGTACAGGTGTGAAATGAAACGAAAAATGATACCTATACCCTAAATTCCTAACTCAGATAATTTATGTAAACAAAGGGGTTATCAGATCAAAAAAATGTCTTATTAATGGTAATTCACTAAAAATGCCGGAAAAAAAGGTTAGATTCTCTTTTATGTACTGATTTTAGAAATAATAATTTAAAAAATATCATACCGTAATAACTTTTATAAATTTTCAGTTTTCAACAAAGTTATTAAAAAAAGGAGATTTTCTGGTATAAAGTATTTTATGATACTGGTAACACTGTAGGAGTACAAAACATTTTCAAATTTCGTTTGACAAAATGTCAGAAGCTGTCTATTGTTTGTCTTAGCGTCATAAGTCTTAGCAATACATTCGTTTTCTTTTCCCGTTTTCCGTAACATGTAATTTTAAATGACTGATGTACCTGTGTGTGGTTTAATAAATGCAATAATGTTTTAAATTTGTATGTTTTATTTAACTACTTACATCTTCAACAACACACATAACTCTCATTCATAGATTAATTTTGTAAGTAGCAAGTCTTGTCACACGTTGGATGAAAACGACTGTAAACTGTTCCAAGTGGAAATTTGGTCCGATTTTGAGAAGTCTAATATTGGACTTAAAAGGACTGATTAAAATGATTATAAAGCGCGCCTCCGACACACTACACATGACATTGTTTGGCTACGGTATTTTGTTTGCATTGTTCTTATAATTAACTTTAATATTTTAAATGATTACTTAGTAAACATCGTTATGATAAAATGTTTTGTACCACTAACCTGTCACTTTGACAATGACATTTCTTTGTTTACATAAATTATCTGAATTATGGAATTAGGGTATAGGACTGTCAAAGTTGTCAAAAAAAAAAGTACAAGAGTACTCTTCTTCAAATAAATTTATTTGTATTTTTATGGTAATCCCCTATTTTTTTTCCTATTTTTCTATATACTGTACATAGTGGTGGCCCAAAATCAAACATCTCCTTTATTTTTATGCCGGTGTGCTACCGCGCGTCTTCCGAGGACTACACCGCTATTGTTTATCTTTTATGTCTATGTTTACGGTGATTATGAGATTAAATAGGGAAGAAAAAATTAAAAAAAACAGCAGATTTTTTTGTCTATTTTGACTGGATTAGTAGATAAAATCTACAAAATACATACCTATCTAGTTTTTTTCCAATTCTGATCCATTTGCTGTCACCAATATCAGTTAAAAAACCGATGCAATACAAATCAAACCTTAAAAACTTTTGATATTGAGACATTATGTTTGTCTCTTCCTGTTTCGTACTTCGTCCAAGGAAAAAAACAAAAGGTCTAACCAAAAACAATGTAGGTAGGTAAGTACGTACAGCGGATTATTTGAACTGCATTAACAGCACATAAATATTAAACAGGGCTAGTGCAGCTCATTGAAGCTTGTCATTATTTCTTTCAACCGTTTTAAGGATCTAAAAAGAATCTTCCTAAACATCAAATAGAGGCAGACATTTGAGGAGAGTGCCCCGCAAACGATCCCAAGATTTGCATCTAATTATAATTTTTGATTCTCTCTTCTTTTGTGTAAATAGTCGTCTGCTCTTCTAAAAGGTAACGCCGTAAATGACATAATGCGGACAAAGATATGCTGAATTATTTATACGATAATACGTTCCTGTGAGCCTTGGCTTTTAGTGATGGGGTAACGAGTTGTGCAGTATATCGAGAGTTAGTTTTATTTTTAATTTTTTTCCCCAATTTAACTTAGTACAGGTACCAAGATCACCCCATCTCGTGTAGAATTATTTTTAATAAAATTGTAGAATAGTTTATGAAGAATGCAACTCGAAAATAAACATTATTGATTTATTGGTTTGTTATTAAATGAAGTCAAGCTGTCATATAGACGAGTATATCTGCTGGAAAAGAAGAAAATTAATGAGGCAGAAAACTTTTCCTAGAGCTCCTGTGTTTCTAAAATTAAATTGCTTTAGGTAACTGGAAAAATGTAATTAATAATATTTAATGATCATTGTTTATTTAGCATGACGATGATGTAAAACTAAAGCTATGAATAGTCCGGTTAATTAAATAAATTAAACTTCTAAATTATCAAGTTTGAAATATGATCTCCTTTTGATTGACAGTACAATTTATCGTATTCCCCCATCACTATTCCACATCTCCGCTTCAGCGTTAAATACGCTTCAATGGATATTACTTTTGGGGATTTTTGTTGCTTAAATAAATTATTACATTTGACTAAGAACAGGTTTTAATGAATTTCAAGTGGGACGTAGACTAATATGATTTCCCATTTCTCTCCTGTTGCTTGAACGACATGAAAGGGAATTCATTTGGGGTTTGTCAACGTGTCGATATTTGGAATTGAATAATAAATAGGTAGGTGTGCTATTTTATTCATACTAAGACGAGAATAGCGGTTTTTGCCCTTCTGTGAAAATGTTAAGACTTCACTCAGGCATTGTTAAAATATTTTTTCTGTAGGTATTTTTTGCTTGAAGAATAAAATTGGAAAACCAAAAAATATTATTATTAAAATAAATAAAATATTTAATAGTGCATTTTTTTATTTTATCACAGAATAACTTAAGAAGATTGGACGGCTTCATTCGACTTTGCAAAAAAATTTAACCTTTTTTAGAAAATAATATGATTTGATAATAACGCTTCTGCCAAGAAATCAATTCAACCTTTGGGTTGTAACACATAACAAACCAAACTCGGAACTCAATCAAAAATCGTGAAATACATAAAATCCAGATTTACACAATATAATGTCGAAGTGTAATCATTGCAAGTTGACGTTTCACTCCGCCATCATTGTTGGCGCCAACATTGTGTTTGACATAAACATTATTCGTTCGGATACAACGCGAGAACAACTTAAAATTGACTTGCTTGCGAGTGATGGCCAATAAAAAAATCGGAAAGCAAAATGAAATTGGAGTGTCGACGACGGCGAATTTTAAAATATGTTTGTATGTTTTTATTTCTTTTGTTACTTTCATAACGTAGTGTGTACAGACATTCCTGTGTTAACTGAGACAAATAGTAGATTTATTATTTAATTCGAATGTTTTTTAACATTTATTTAGAGATTACCCAAGACGTTTAATTGAACACAAGTTTTGACCAAATGTATCTATTGTATTTTTGGGTAGGTATCTTAAAACCTTATTAAGAACCTTATTATTTTGACCATTATCACATGTCTTTTACCGGTAAAGGTTAAGAATGTTAAGATTATTTTATTTTATTTTATTAATTTTAAGAAAACTTACAGCTATTATATTCGAGTAGTCATTAGTAATATGTAGAAGAAAGCCAATTACAAGTTTCCACTAATATAAACTTATGTATAAAATTGACAAAACGGTACAAACAGCGTGATAGTTAAGCATAGAAATAACTGAAGAGATTAAACAAAAATAAAATTCATTACGTAACAATGTTACTCTTCAAAGAAAAAGTTACTCAACATTTTTTTTAATTTCTGGACACTATTCGTAAATAAATCAAGCTCAACATCCCGGCACACCTCATTAAACATTCGACATGCTCTTAACATGTATGTATTTTGCCTATAGATAGTTTTTACAATAGGTACATGAAGGAGATGAGGTCTCCGAAGAAACACAGACGGTACACGAAGTCCAATCTTGGCCACCAGCTCAGGGACGTCAGTAGATCCGTTCATAACACTAAATAGGAAAGTGAGATCTGCAATTTTTCTTCGCTCGTGTAAAGGAAGATTATGAAATTTCTTACACCGACTAGTATAGTTAGGAAGATAAGTATTTGCACGATATTGAGTGTACCTTAAAAATCGCCTTTGTATACTTTCAAGGCGATTAATATAAACATTGTAATTTGGATTCCAAATTTGAGAAGCATATTCGAGATATATTAATAAGCTATTTTAATTATAACTAAAGAAAAAAACTTAATATAAGGCCTAGATATTTTTTAAATTAATTCTCAAATACTTTAGTTTTATGAAATCATATCGGTATGTATATGAAAACTAAATTGTTAAACTTCATTAACAAATTCAAGCGTTCAAAAGATTCGAATTAATAAAAAAGATTAAAAATATAATATTTTAAGACAAAAGAGACGCGTTGGAAACGAATATGAAATGTACAAATCATTCATAATTATTGTTTGCGCTATTAAAATAATAAAGTTTATTAATGATGTCTTTGTCGTTGCTTGTTCTACAAATTTTATATCTAATTGAATTTGTTCAGGGATATACAATTCTATCGCGAGATTAATTAAAAATGTTTATTCAATTAATAACAGTCAAAGTCTTCAGTAGAAGTTCATTTAGTACGAACATTGCTTTCTACGTAGTTGTACTTTGGCTTTTGAAGACAGAACCGCCGAAAATACCTGAATAGGGTTTTTTCTCAAGTTTTTACAATACGGCATGATAGTCACTTTAAATCTGAAAACCATGAATTCTGCTCATCAGCCATACAAAATAATGAGTGTTGCTTAACAGCTGGTTTTTTTTGCCAAATTCAGAGTTCGTCTCATAGTAATAGTTGTACAGAATGATCACCAGAGTTCTTGGATTTCGGATGTAAAGTGACTAACCTCGTTCACATAGAACATCCGTATTTCCAGGATCGTTTTAACGGATCCGTCGCTACTGGAGATGATGTTCACACCACATTTAATACTGTTGTATGTGTGGACTCGCTCATACAACTACATACGCCATTGCCGAATAAAAACGTCCTCAATAATACGGAACTGCAAAACGGACTGCTGTACATTTTGTCGGATCAATATTTTTTACAGGATCTGGAATACTGTCATGTGTGTGAACTCGCTCATACAACTACATACGCCATTGCCGAATAAAACTGTATACGATAAAGCGGACCTGTAAAACGGACCTCTGTGTGAACAAGCACTAACATGTGAAGGAACAACTAGACTTAAACCAAAAAAAATTATTACTTAGTTAGGTTCAGTTGCACCAACTTTCTATAACAATAATCTCACCAAAATGTCTCTCAAATTAGTACTACTTTGACGTAAATATGGTATGGTACGGTTAGTTGGTGCAACGGAGTCTTATTGTGTTTATTTTCGCATCTTTCGTTTACCATACCATCGTAATTGGTATCGATACCACACTGTATACCAATATAGATACTTCCTTTCAACCATGAAGGTTTCCAATTTCATTCCAAATTCGAATTTTAGAGATTTCGAGACGATGCATTCAGTGGTTTATTTTTGTATACGAATTATGTCAAAATGTTTGGCTCGTTAAGGTTGCAATTTGACAAAATAATAATAGTAGTATTGGCCTCAGGTATAAAAATAAAGAAGAAAACTCTATGGTAATATATTAGAAACAAGATCTGTCGCTCGACGGGCGGCGGCGACGCAGAAAAACTTATTTTACGATTTCCGTTCTTATATCTGCTATCGAACTGTTAGCGCGTAAAATTTATTATTTATTACATTTGTTGCAAGTTTTTTTTACAAAACTGCAGACATGGGGACGTTAACGTTTTATGTGTTTTTGCTGAATAATGTAAAATGAAACTACCGCGCCATGATGAAAAGCTTCGGTCACTGTTGGACTAGACAATTCTATGAAGGCGACTGGGAAATTCTTTGAAAATATTTGGGTTAAAAACTAGAAATGTTTATAGCAAAGAGAATATGTATGTAAAACACAGTAGGTATGATTTTATTATAAGTACCTTACATTTAAATTAGTGTTTGAAAACATCCTTTTTTACAAAATGCTGTATAAAGGCTCGCGTCCACTAGGCTCGCCGAATCGAGTCGAATAGAATCGAAGAAATGCGAAAACATTTCTTTATTCGAGCTTGGCCATCATGCAAAAACAACCTACTTCGTTGAAGAGTTGCGATGAATGAACGATACGACACAAGGAATAAATGCGACTCGACTCGACTCACTTCGATGCGACGCGTTTCGACTGTAGTCGACGCCAGGCTTAATGTAGACTCGTTTTATATATTTTCAGGTAAGTGAAACTCATGAGTTTTCTTATTTAATCGACTTAAGTATAGCAATTTTCGAGTAGGTCTTATTTTATTTATTTATTCTTTATGCATAAAATTAGTACAGAGGCGGACTTAGTTTTCGAGCAAACCAAATGGGGAAATGATCAGTCTATTAATTTTTTTCTGGAGGCTTCCACATATTTTTAGCATGAATCTGTAGACACGCTTAATTACTCAAGTACTGTAATTATAGACACAATAGATAAACAATGGCAGGTGTCGTCCTGGGACGATGGCGCGACGGGGCGTTACCGGTTAAACTTAATTTGAAAGATCATTCTAAGCGACGATATCCATAGATAGGCAAACTTATCAAACATCAATCTCAATTCAAATTCAGGAACCCTTACATTACGTAAACATAACTGGGCTTTCAGCAGCAAATTTTACACACGATAGCATCCCCTGACATACTACGTGTTACTTTTAACAAAGGGAAAATCCGTATGAAATGACACAGGCTGACAGTATCCACCGACGTCGAACATTATCGCAAAATACCCTTAACTCGATTCGTTCATATAATATTCATGACAGGGAATCTTTCAAAAATTGACACCTTTTTACCGGGGTTACCCTCGGAATGGACAAGTTTTCTGTGTTGCCAGCGGTGAATAAATTACTGGACACAATGGGGTTTTTGGTTTACGACGCCATTTAATTTATAGCGGGAAAAGTAATGAAATATATTAATGGTTTATTTATTGATGATATTATAATATCAATGATGTGTTGGATATTGATATTCTGATAAAAGTTGATATGCAATGTTTAGGCCGTGCTGTTTCGTGGTTTTTTGACAGAAAATAGACCAAACCGCCCTCATCTACGGCATTTGAAAAAGGTAAATAACTACGAGTTGCCTGTCAAGCTCGTCGATTGTGACAATTTTCCCTCTGCATCGTTCCATTTTTAGTGTTCCTTAACCAAAGCAACGAAACCCTATTACTGTGGCAACGCTATCTATGTGTCTGTAAAAATAGAATAGGAAGGATGTTCCGACTAGTACAATCAACAAAAAAGTTAGGTATACAAGCAAACAACACTTCGCATTGTGATTGTGTGCGAAATAACTTTTTATACGCTATACGCGCTGTACTCGCTTAGACAAGCGATTACAAAAACTTGTCCACTCAACGCACGCATAACTCTGTTAAAATACGAATGTAATTAGTTGCCTGTGTACATGTCTTTGGTTGTCTGTACAAGCAGCATTTTTTTATTAGGATTATTCTTGGTCTGGAAACCTCGGTCAAACTCAAACTCAAAACTCATTTATTCAAAATAGACTAGAATTACTTAGTTCTTTTTGAACGTTAGTTTTACAATATTATAGACATCCCACAAAAAGCCCTCCCTTCACCGCTTCCTAGTGTTTTTGCTGTGAAGAAGAAACGGCGCAACAAACTCCCCAGCAACACAGCTATGTCTGTCAAGTGAATAAATTAATTGACTCTATACAACGAAAATCATCAAATTTTTTACAATAATAAAATTATGCAATTACAGGTAAAATAAAAATTAAAAGTAAGATAAGTATATAAATCAATTCTGTATGAATTGGGTTAAATCATAATCGTATCTAACTAATATAGATAGGTACATACATAAACCTACATCTAGAAACTATTGGTTACCAGGGAAGCCACATGTGCAGAAAAGAACTAGCGACACACGTCCCTATCGTCAACATAGTCGTTTATCTTATAGTATGCCTTTTTAATAAGAACTGATTTAACGTGAGATTTAAATTTGCCATCAGTGAGATCCGTAATTGATTTGGGAAGCTTGTTATAAAATCGAACACAGTTTCCTAGGAATGACTTATTCGCTTTGGATAATCTAAATTTAGGGACTACTAATTTATGTTTGTTCCTAGTATTTATATTGTGAACGTCGCTTTTTACACTATACATTGGCAGATTTTTACGTACAAACATAATGTTTTCAAAAATGTAAAGGGAAGGCATCGTCAGAATATTAATCTCTTTAAAGAAATCTCTAAGGGACTCCCGAGGACCCATATTATAGATCGCGCGGACTGCCCTCTTCTGTAATATAAATATCGAGTCGCGATCGGCCGCTGCCCCCCACAGCAGAATACCATAAGACATAATGCTGTGGAAGTACGCAAAATAAACAAGTCGGGCAGTAGGTATGTCAGTTAGCTGTCTAATTCTTCTGACTGCAAAAGCAGCAGAACTTAACCTACTAGAAAGGGCAGTTATATGAGCTCCCCACTGTAATTTGAAATCTATTGTTATGCCTAGAAATACAGTTTGATCTACTATATCCAGTTTACTGCCGTCAAGCGTTATGTTTACTCCTACATGGGGAACGTTTGGCAATGAGAACTTCAGACATTTCGTTTTAGTCGCATTTAATAAAAGATTATTTGCAGCAAACCATTTCGATAGAGCGGATAAACTACTATTTACATTTAAAAGATCTATGTCTTTCCTATTGATTTTAAAAATAAGGGAAGTGTCGTCCGCGAACAAAATTATGTCAGATAGTGCCGATATCATGTAAGGAAGATCATTAATATAAGCAAGAAATAGAAAGGGGCCCAGAATCGAGCCCTGTGGCACGCCCATTTTTACTAGAGACCCTGAAGATGTTATGCCAGATATGCCTACTTTTTGTTGTCTTTTGGAAAGATAGGATAACACCAGTTCCAGAGGACGGTCCGCGAGTCCAACTCGCGCTTGACCGGTTTTTCATTCTGTTGGGAACCAAAGTAGCGGACATTTACAATGTCCTTTTATAACTTCCGCGAAATTATCGTTAAAGTACTATTAAATGTTTCAATAAAAGGAGACAATTTAATAACTTTTTCAGCTTCTGCACTGATGAAATAACTACCGAAAACTCTTGTCAATGAGGAAAGCAACTGTGGGCAAACTAATGGTGGTACTTTTGTACCACATCGCTCTTATTGATTTAACATTGCCACTTATAAGGCGATTCGTACACTGCACAGCATCACGCAGCGTAGCGCGGGAGTGCGTGTTCTTATGTTGTTTGGAAGTATCTGTATTTGTATAGAAAACACGCATAGTGCAACACACTAAAAACACTGCGCGTGACTGCGTTTTCAGTGTGTTGCACTATGCGTGTTTTCTATACAAATACAGATACTTGCAAACAACATAAGAACGCGCACTCCCGCGCTACGCTGCGTGATGCGGTGCAGTGTGCGAATCGCCTAAGAGCGCATTGAAACAATTGAAAGTAGCACCATTAGTTCCACTTTATGCATACGAGTATTTATTAACAACCCTGCAATCTAAACAAATTTAAAATAAGCAACCTGCGCTTTAAATATATTGGTCCACATCTCCAAAATTTTTAGAGGGTTGACCTATGTACACATTACTTAGTAATAAAGCTTTAAAACAAATACCATGTTCCCGGGAGATTGAAGAGGAGATCAAATAAATGGAAGGTGAGGACCCTACGTCACTCTGCCCAGAGTAACTAAGCCTGATTGTTTGTACAACGAACATAGATTTTTCCACTTGATTGTCTGATTTGATTTTCTCGAGGGCCGCCTCTTAGGTTGCCGAGCAAATAGATTGTCTAAAATAATTCTCTTCGGACAAGTCCGGGGTTTCGATTTACCTTTTTTAAAAGAGTTTGTTTTCGTTTCGTGTTTTATTTTGGGTTTTGAGTTTGATGTCGGTGGGAAGTGAGTTTATTCATGGATTTTCGGAAATAATTGTTTTTGGGAAACATTTCTGCTGTGGTCATCACCGAGAACCACTTTTTCTCTTGCTCTGGGTATAGCATGCATTGCGTATTTTACTATTCCTGTCTGGTAGTTGGCAAGTCCTGGACTTCCTAGGTACTTCGCATCTACCACTTGTTCTTTGATTTGTGTCTCTTAATTCCTGCAACTTGTCGATATTTCTGCAATGTTTTTGTTACAATCACTGTGATGTATAATGAGCATCATTCTAAATACAGCCGATTTAAAAAAAACTTTAATAATTATTATGAAAACGTATTTATTTTCTTTTACATTTTTTTTTACACTAAACACCTTACGTTTGAAATCCTTTTAGAGACTGCGTATCCGCACTGTCTCTGTCTGCCAGATTACCAGGCCCCTGATATTACATTACTGTGATATACAAGGTTAGTCAGAAGGGGGGTACTAATCCGAAAGGGTGTTAAAGCTCGCATAATAATGAGTAACTTTTGTTCTACAACTTTCCCCAAAAGTCAATACCTAGATTAAGAGAAATAAATGTTCAAAAATTACACAAAAAATATGCTAATATATCTATCTAACTTCAGCTACGATCAGCTGTGTTCACATTTTAGGTCATATTTCGGGTTACGAATTAGAAGCTCCATTTTCTGAATTCGTAACTATGGTAGGGACGAAGAAATTTGGAAAAAACGAAAATCTAAAATATTTTACATGGAAATTAAAATTGTTGAATTTTGAAATTTTAACACTTGCTTTAAAACCATCATCAGTGGTACTTTAAGTGGACTGCGGATTAGTACCCCCTTTCCGACTAACCTTGTATAACATAACTATTAAATACCTACTCATAGCAAAAAATAAGAACAATGTTCACTCATTGTTGTAACCCTCTTTAATGCTCAACAATTATTTCACAATGCAAAAAATTACTTAAACATTACGATCCTCAATAAAAAAAATGCCTTTCATAACTATCACAAAAACAACAACAATAAATTGTTATGAAAACAATTCTCTTTATTTTTCCTTTGTTAAAAAAGGAACAACGTTTCTATTAAGGATTATATAAACTTATCCGAGCCCCTTGTTTCGCGACGCTTCCTGACAATCTCGCGGCGACAAGCGTTCCGAATCTCCTTCATTGTCCACTTGTCATTAAGTTTTGTCTTTCCCCTTCTTACACTTGGATGTTAGGCGTATGGTGGTGAGAATACGGACAGTAAGGTTGACGAACTTGTATCAATACAAATTTTGCTATCAATATCTTGACAAGCAGAACAGAGTAGTGTTGCTGAGGAGTTAGTTTCGCCGTTTCTTCTTACCAGCTTCAACAAGAAGCGGTAAAGCGTGGCCGTTTTTGGAGGCTGTCTATAGTCTTCTTTCTTTTTCGTGTGAGGATGTGGCCACCTCTGGTGTCAGAGTTAATTAAGCCGCCTCTGGGAACCCCACAGGCCTCTGACTTGGCTATTTCAGACTTACATTAACTATATGTAAGTCCAGGTTTCCTCACGATGTCTTCCTTCACCGTTGCCTGTGATGTCCAAGATAAACTTAGACAGTACATATGAATTTGAAAAAGTCACATTGGTACTTGTCCGGATTTGAACCCACAACCTCAAGCACGAGAGGCGAGGTCTTAGCTACTGGACCACTAAGACACACATCACATAGTTGTAACATTGACGTTCAAAAAGAACTCATTTTAGTCTATTTCAAAGATGTGATACATTGAGTTTAAAAAAAAGTAAATATTGGAATTAACTCTTGGAAAAACTTTGAGGCATTTCTTTCATTTCACATTCCCTGCTGTGTGTCTGAGTTCTTCTTCTTGACACTTTTTCTACAAGTCTGCAACAAAAGAAAATGTATTCTTTAAAACACCTCCAAAAGTTTTAGAAATCAAGCTGTGATTGATTTGTGACAGTTTATTTTCTCTTTCCATTGGAACTTTCATAGGATGCTGCTCTTTTAAGATACGTAGATAGATATAGATACTTTATTGTACACTAAAAGAAAAACAGTAGAAATACACAAACATCCAAATGGCGATCTTATCGCTAAAAGCAATTTCTTAAGCGTTATATTTTATTTCGCACAGTTTCTGTATATGAATAGGAGCATAGTTGTTATAGGTGTAAACGAATTCGTATAATTCCTTTAACTACATGATCTATTACTAGTATAGATTAAACTTGCGCGAGATTTAACTTGATCAAACATAATTAAATAAATAATACTGCAAAAAAAATGTGATGGAATATTTTGATGTGAAAGCATGGTAACCCAGCTGGCGGGCATGACTAGCTCGATATCGCTTCGTGCAGTCAGTTAACGCGGGGCGCTTAAATGATTCCGGTTAACAAAGCCATGTTTTCTACAAGATTTTTTTTTTTGGATCTTCTCTTATCCCATACTGGCTCAATCTGTGTCACCAGTAGATCACTAAGTTTGAAGGAATTGCACGAATTCTTAGGTATCTTCTTCTTCTTCTATCGTATCGGTTTGAGCTATACAAGAATAGGTCATGCCGTGGTGAAAAGATTAGCCAGTCACAAGGTTGGTAGCGGGGCTGACTGCCCAGGGTGCGCCGGACGTACTTAAGTATTGTCACTGATACACGGAGGCTCTCTTCATGCACCCCATTATTCATTATATGAATATACTATATTCGTAGGTATACATTCAGTATATACCTATTACGCCAAATACTCCTCCAAAACGATCATCAATAAATAATACACACGTCCCTTTATTCCCTCGCGCAAATCTGAAGACGGTTCTCGTAACTTCGTTTTGTTAACCGACCGGTCAACCCGTGGGTCACTCCCAAAGATTTAACGACGACAAATAGCCACGGATTGACGTTACATTTATTCCACTGACATCTAATGTTATTGTGCAGATTTATTTGTTTCCGACAGCATCGGGAAATGCCATTATAATGGATACGCGTTTTGACAGGCTTGCTAATTTGTCATTTGAGTGGTCTGCTCGCACTGATGATGTATTCTCTGTGTAGTCCATATACAGTGTCATATTTAATATTAAATATGACAGAATACAAATGATACTATGTTGCTGTATATAACGTAACACCATTGTTATTCCTCAAATGAAAAATTTTAGAAAGAAGAACGAAAAGAAATATAAAGCCACACAAGTAAAAAATAAAAATATAAAAACGTGCAAAATACCTGCGAGATTGGTATGTCTACACCCGTGCGCTTTCATGTTCATCTTGCGCTTTCAACATTCAATTCCTCTTGCGTCAAGCGCATGCAATATTGATTGCCATAAGAGCCTATGCATACCACGTCTTTTTAATGAGCTGTCGACGCGCGTTTCTGTCATACTTCATACTTAAAAAAACGTCATTGTGATTTTTTATGCTTGGAGTTTGACGGAAACGCGTGTCGACGGCGCGTAAAAAAGATGCCGTGTGCATGGGCCCTAAGACTCGAACTACATTCGTTTCATGTATGAAACATGGTTTTCTTAACCTGAGTCATTTAAGCGCCCCGAGTTAACTGTAGTATTAGGGCATGCGCTATTGCATGCGCTATGGCGCTTCTGGCATGCGTCAGAGGAAACCGCAAGATGAACATAAAAGCGCACTGGTGTAGACATACCGTATGAGGTTCCCACTCAACATGATGCTGGGTGTGAGACGTAAGCTCATAACACAGCGCTGATTTTCAGTGTTAACCTCAAGTGACGTAGTGAAAATTTACTTCCTTTGAATATTGTAATGTCCTAAGAGCTAATTAAGTCTGTATGGTCAGCAACCGCACACTGGACTCTTGCCTAGTTATAAATTCTGCGGCGCGAGCACGGATCTTTTTATCGAGTCGATTCGAGAAATTTATCTATTCTAAACGTCAAATTTGACAAAAGATATAGATAAAATGATAACTGTTGTCGTTCGTGTATGTATATCTTATGTCAAAGACGTTTAGAATAGATCAATTTCTCGAATCGACTCGATAAAAGATCCGTGCTGGCCCCGCTGCAAAGACAATTTGCAAAGATGCAGCACTGTCATGTAAAAAACTTTGGCGCGTTCGATATGAACCGAAACACTAACTGACAAGCATTGTGTGGCATTATTTGCTCGTCTCAAGAATTGGAAAGGATCTTGAAGCGAGCAAATAATACCTTCTAAGCAAATGAAGGAAACAACATGCTTTTAAAACGGCTGTAAATGAACATATCGCGTCATATCAACCAATAATTTTAATCCGCATTTTTTAATTATGTAGTTTGACGGAAACGCGCGTCAACGACGCGTAGAAAAGACATCGTGTGCATAGGCCCTAAAACATGTGTATCCCAAGCCTTATACTTCCGCATTCCTTTTACAAAATAAATGGCGAAAGAAATGAACAAGCAATTCAGTACAATGTTCCTCAATTGGAAAAATTAAATGAAGGAATCCGTATCATGTGGTAACAAGTTTACACGGGCGAACCGCTCTGAAGGCGATCGGAATTATCCCGCATTCGCCAAAACTGCTGACGTGGTATGAAGACATTACCACGAAGTTTTAGTCAGTACTGGATACGGTACGTAGGATTTTGTTTTTTTTATTGACATCCCTCTGAACTGAGCCAACTCTGCTTAAAAAGTTGACAAATGACCGTACAGACTTTTTTTACTTGCACGACTGGAATACAACGTGTAACATAATAAACTCAAATCCTGAAAGTAATTTGTTAAGAATAAGCAACTGAATCGAATTCAATCATTTCGAATACCTGTAATTTTTTTAAACTTACTTTTTACATATATTTGAGATAAAGAAAATTGAGCCGTATATCAAGGTCATAGGACTGAATTTAAAATACAGTTGACAATGATAAGCAATACTGTTTTCTTATTATAATATTTAAGCACATAAAAGTAAAATTTCAGTGTATGTAACTAAATATTCTAATTGGGGTGTTTGAGTGTTTACGTTATACCTGTAACAGGTGTTGACATGAACATAACGACATTTCTTTTGAGCAATGTTTGTCTGGTAATCTTTCTATCCTTGCTGTTTTTGACAGAAAGTTCTTGTCATTGTTTGACATCATGGCAATCCCAGCTATCTCACGTCATGTCTTTTGACTTAAAAATATTCTTGTTGCCTCGTACAAAAACCCAAGGTAAGTGCTGCGTCGGCCTTTCCAAAACCGGTCTGGTGTTAAAACCATGTGTTCATAATTATAAAAATATGTATGTATACAATATGTATTAAAAATGTACAACTAATTAGTATAATTTTTAAAGAAAGTATAGAAAGAACACGGTATGTGAAAAAATGAGTAAATAAAATCGATGAAAAATGGAGATATACGCTTTCGAAGGAGGTATTTTCTGTCTTTGTCACGCGAAATGAATATTGTAGAGTGATGTCAAGTCACTATGAAGTTTCTAAGGTATGACGTCAGATGGCAGTAGTGTTGTCTCTGTCTTGTGAACAATTTTTAATAGTTTATAACTTGGGCATTTTATTAAATATTGCTTTGATTTCTTCACTATTGCTTATTATTATTGTAATAGTTTCTAGATAAATATGTAATAAAAAAACCGGCCAAGTGCGAGTCGGACTCGCGCACGAAGGGTTCCGTACCATTATCTATGAAAACGGCAAAAAAATCACGTTTGTTGTATGGGAGCCCCCTTAAATATTTATTTTATTCTGTTTTGTAGTATTTGTTTGTATAGCGGCAACAGAAATACATCATTTGTGAAAATGTCAACTGTCTAACTATCACGGTTCTTGAGATACAGCCTGGTGACAGACGGACAGACAGACGGACAGAGGGACAGACGGCCAGACGGACAGCGGAGCCTTAGTAATAGGGTCCCGTTTTACCCTTTCGGTACGGAACCCTAAAAAAGTATAGTCAAATAACCTATTTGTCACTTTCACACGCAACTGAAAATCATCAGGCAGAAGTGTCCAGTCTAAAGTATATATCTGTATGTACAACGTGTTACAAAAATACCCCTAAAGCCGAAAGGGGATTAAAAGGTATCTTGTAAAGAGTCTTTTGGCAATATTTTAAAACAAAAGAAGGACCCAAAAAAAAAATTGGGCAAATCATAAAATAAAATCATCACTGAAACGCAACCCTGAAAACATAAAAGTAAAGAGTAGACTACCCAGAAAGTTATTTACATTCTTACCTAATTTCCTCTGAGAGGTAAATGACAACAACCATAAAAGACTACTTGATTAAAATTTTCTTTTTCAAGGGGAATTATGTAACACGTTGTATCTATATCAATGATATTTTTATAGACACATTATCTTTAGTTGTTTTACCTCTGTGGTTCACGTACGTGGTCGCGCGCGGCGCAATAATGAGCGACGCCGGGCGACCGCACTAACTAGATTACTTACACGAGTCTCGCATTGTAATCGCACAGACACAATTTTTTCCACATTATTAGATGATGCTGTGTCCCTCGTTGTTACTCAAATGTCTACTTAAGTGAATTAAGAATATATTAGTTACTATGATTATTGTGGGAGATATCTTCAGAATATTTTATTTTTGTTTTCTGACTGGAATAGTGTTCCACCTTATGCTCCATCATAGCCTGCCTGATTGAAAACGAAAAAGTGGTATAAAATGGCAGCTCGTCAACTTAACCGCTGTCATAAATTTTAACCTTGTCAAAACAAAAAGATTTTTTCGCATAATTTTTCAATTTCAGTCATTCCTGTAAATGAAAGGACTTAAAAGAGGAAACTTTCGTCAACTATATCTGTTCTCCACATGTAAATAAAGATCAAATTGGTTTGAACAGGTTAAAAATTTACATAACTCCGCGTAGACATCACGGTATGTGTAAAAAGAAAATTCCTGTGACCAAACTATTGAATATACTTGAGTGTCGTAGATCGCATCAAAGAACACGTGTTATGTAATCCACCTCTGTATGATTTGGGATGTACGAGTATTTAAAAGCACTTTAAAATTAATAAAAAGAACAACAAAAAATGCTTCAAATATACTTCGAAAAAAAAATGGGTTGGACTATAAAATTAATGGTTTACACTATAATTAATAAAAAACCATTTGTTTCTGAACGGACCCGTTAACGAATCGTGGAAAGTTATCGGCAAAGCGTAACGTTTCGGCCACTCGCCAGCCGCTGCCGCGACACCGCTCGCTTCGCTCTTTTGGCTCGTTCGTGCCTCGCGTGATCACGGTTCCAACATAACCTAACCTACCTTTCAGCTATATCCTTGAAGATGAAATTAAGAAGCATAAAAAATATGATACAAACTATTACTTTTAGACTTATAAAGGTATAAGTATTAAAATTAAAGTGCAAACTATTAATAATAAATTAGGGAGTGTCTCTGCTGCCGGCGCCGGTTGCCATTATGAGTGCCGGCGCTGGCTTCCAAACTGGCTGCCGACGCCGCGCCAATTGCATACACTCTTTTTATACACCTTCAAGGCCTTTTCAAACTCTTCATGAGACGATTTGTCGTCACCCACTTTCATTTTCACAATAATAACAAATGAAAAACTTTAGAGGATGTTTGTAAGGTTGTTTGGATTTCCAAAGAGTCGACGGAGCCCCGCCATGCGGGGCTCCTATATCTGTCTGCAGGGTTTAAAGTAACCTAACACGAAGGGGAACCTTCGAACCTAACCTATGCGTGTCGGGGTGCCCAGAACATCGAGCTCGCTTCGCTCGCTCTTGAAATTAGTCAGTTGGAAGAAACGTTTCAGTGTTTGGCCCAAATTCGAACCTAGCTTTTAACTAACATACCTACCAAACAACTTATTACCACCACCGATGTCCATTTTGAGTGCCGGTAGCCGACGTTTTTAATCTCGGCTGCCAGCACTAATGTACCGCCGGTTCCCAAGACGTATTCCACATTGGGCACCCGGTTTTACGGCACCCAAGTTAATGGCACCTGAGGTATTCCATATTCGGCACCTATCGGTATTTTTCGCAGGTGCCATTAGTGGAACAGTTTATTATTTAAAATTTTATTCCACTTTCGGCACCTACGAACCAGTAGGTACTAGTGATGGGACGTTTACTTTTTATAGGACGTTACAATTAAAAATTCGATTAAAATCAGTAGAGTTTAATAACATGATAAAAATATAACTTCTTTATGTATTTTAATATCACAATCGGTTTCCTTAATCACATATATTGCAAAATCAGCCTTGAGTTACAATAGTTTTTTTTTGAAAAAAAAAAAAAATGTTTTGCGGCTTTTTATCAAACATGATCATGCCAGCCTCATCGTACACAAAAGAATTTAAAAACAAATAAATACTTTTTAGGTTTTTTACATACAATTATTTCTCTTCTTGATGAACTTTGTAATTAAAATTCAACTGTCTTTATTTATTAAAACTACCAGGAAAGCAGAAATGAACTGGAACTAGGTGCTTAAGCGACTTAACATACATAGCTCAATAATGGTAAAAATACAGGTTTTCAAATTGAACCATTTGTTGTTTTGAAAAGTACCAGGGCGACAGAAATGAACAGAAAATAGGCGCTTAAACGATATCACTAAGTGACAGTTATAGGTAAGATATAGGACAGTTTCAAGACTTCTTTCGATATAGTGAATAATAAGGAATACTTTATATTCCTTTTTGTGTTTAATCATTGGTGCACATCTTAGTGACATCGTTTAGGCTGTCACCCTGGTACTTTTCAAAACAACAATTGATTCAATCTCAAATCTTATAATTTTAGCATTATTAAGCTAAGTAGTAAAGTCGCTTAAGCACTTAGTTCCAGATCATTTCTGATTTCCTGGTAGTTTTAATAAATAAAGACAGTTGAATTTTAATTACAAAGTTAATCAAGAAGAGAAATAATTGTATGTAAACCTAAAAAGTATTTGTTTTTAAATTCTATTGTGTACGATGAGGCTGGAATGATCATGTTTGATAAAAAGCCTCAAAACATTAAAAAAAAAACTTGTAACTCAAGGCTGATTTTGCAATATATGTGATTAAGGAAACCGATTGTGATATTAAAATACATAAAGAAGTTATATTTTTATCATGATATTAAACTCTACTGATTTTAATCGAATTTTTAATTTTAACGTCCTATAAAAAGTAAACGTCCCATCACTAGTACCTACTGGTTCGTAGGTGCCGAAAGTGGAATAAAATTTTAAATAATAAACTGTTCCACTAATGGCACCTGCGAAAAATACCTATAGGTGCCGAATATGGAATACCTCAGGTGCCATTAACTTGGGTGCCGTAAAAGCGGGTGCCCAATGTGGAATACGTCGTTCCCAATGGCGTTATATTTGGGTGCCGGCGCCGGCAGCGGAGGCACTCCCTAATAATTATAAAGCTTAGCATTTTCAAAGTGGGAACTATTATTATTAAAGTTCATTTAGACATATTCCGTTGATTGAATGCACTGTCAATTACACCTGATGAAACAAGGTTTTTCATAACAATAATGAAGGTTGGTTATTCGTTAACAAGCTATTTTTTAGTATTCTGGTTTATACCTTAGTCATCAACATGAAAACCTTATTTTTTTCTAATACCGTTCTGAATACAAAATGAAAATCTAGACCGAAGCAATTTGAAATAGAAAATTGAATCCAAGCAAATACCACGGGTTATCCAATCACTAGGAAAGTCGAATAAATAGCTGTAACCCAGCACGATCTACTGTAATAAATAACTTGTTATAGTTCGGAACCATGCAAAAATACCGATGGAGTCGAACGGAAAACTTTCGGTAATATTGAATGAATCGGAATTTAAATGGAAATATGTTGAAGGAATCGATCAGAATTTAAAATTGCGTTATTGTTTTATCACAATAAGCACACAAATAAAAAAAATTATTCAATGAGTTGAGAATAATACTGTTCCCGACTGTTTTCATATGCATTAAAAAAACATTTTTATGACAGAATCAACACACAAAAAATATTGCAGTCAATGAATCGAATGCTACTATTTATTTGTAAAAATTGATCGATCGTGAGAAAGTGACAATTTAATATCTTTTTAATTTTAATTATGATTCAATCATTATTACTTTTCCAACTATAAACAGACGCTTTTTTGGGGGGGCTACTTAAGAAAAACCTGCACGAGTGACGATATTTTAGTACGTGCGGCGCATTCTTTGCAGTCAGCCCCGCTACCAACCTTGCTGACTGGCTAATATTTCACCACGGCATGAGCTATTCTCGTACAGCTCGTGCAGACAAGAGAGAAGAAGACTAGAAGACCATTCCTTTTGTTTGATCAAAAATATCAACCAAAAACCTCTACTCAACTGAAGAGGAGACCAATTCTACTTACAAAGTTGTTGCCAAACCGCAAACGGACCACAATCGTTAGTTAGTTACTACACTAACGAACGTTAAGTTTTGTTTCAAACGAAAACTGTCTGAATTAACAGTTCAACTTCGGTTCTGTTGCGTCTAATCAACGATCCTGTCAGTAAAATTGCTCCACACAGATTGTACAACATAAATCACAAACAGAGTGATACATATCAAGCAATAAAACCTATATTAAAATAGTGTACGCCGTCGATTAGTGTGTTCAGATAGCGACAGTTAAAGTACAGTGATGGCGCCTTTAATGGTTTCTACGCGTATTTCACCCTTATTATCTATTTACAACCCGCATTTTATTATTGGGGTTAAGACGAACAGGGCATAAAAGCGCCGGCGCACCGGGTAGGCGGGGTTAAGGGCGAGTGAGATCGGACGACCGTTAAGGGATGTTTTTACGACCATCAAACGATACTTTGAGAGATGGCGTCCGGTAGTTGAGTCGTAACTGAACGTTTGTAGTCGTTGAGATGGATTTTAGTTTAATTTAAAAGGTTTTTTTTTGGTTGATTCGAGTGTTCGATGTTTTATGTGTCTTAAGTGATTATTCATTTAAGTAAATAGCGTATTTATTTTAGAGTAGTAATTTAATCATTCGCAATTTAGATAATTAAAAGGATGTTTAGTTTTATTGTTAACAGCTATCTCAAAAAAAACAATTCAATTGGATAACATCACGCCAGTATTCAAAGGGTCGGGCAAAGGTGCGTAATACACCCTCATTTCGCTGTTATGTTTAAGTCCCATGTAATAGGGGGCGAGCCTATTGCCATCAACCGGGCACAAATCCAGACTCCGGGCTGCTACTGAGAAATTCCACAAGGAAAAACCCAAGAACACTTTGCCCGACCTAAGGATCGAATCTAGGACCTCACGCTCAGCAATCGCACTAGCAACCACTAGATCAACGCATAGACTAATTTTTCACATATTTTCTACTGTATCAAATTAATATTTTAAAGAAAACTCGCAGGGAAAAGATTTTCGCCGCACTATTTCGAAGGCAGCAGCTTTTCAAATCTGTTTTGTACGTGATCAAGCCGCGAGCTGTTTAGTGTTAATGAACAAGTACACTTTGAACCATAAGAAACGGTTGAAACAAACCTTTACTAAGTGACGAGACTCCTAGATTTTATAGTTTAATTAACGATGAGTGCGAAAATCTTTGTTTTCTTTTAAAACCCGTTTTTTTGTAACTCTAAAGAGAGCTCTTTAGAAACTTGTTCACAAATTGCTTAAATATCGTTTTATATTTTATAATAACAACATGAGGAAATACATAACAACAAATCGTAACAATGCTAAAACTGTGCATTAAATATTTTTGGAAAAAAGTAAGTGCAACGCACCCTTGGAACGATAGATACTGATGCCATAGATGTAGTTTTGAGAATTTTTGTCTGTTTGTATCTTTGAGCTTCACGCCAGTGCTACTGGACAGATCCAGTTGAAATTTAGCAGCCACATCCGTTAAAGAGCAGGTCAGGTTATAGGATTCAAATTATCACGCTATTGAGGTGTGGGCAATGAGCAGTAACCTTGACATAATGTTGTTTTTCGACTTCCACGCGGACGAAGTTGCGAGCACAGCTATTAATAAACTAATTATGGAGTACGCTCATGCGTACACACAGAGCCCACAATTTCTGTCTAATGTGGCATCTTATACAACGGATTGAGAAATCCACAAGTTTGAAATCACGTTTACATCCTTGTTCTGCCTAGTATTTTCCCACCTATGTTGGGTTCAGCTTCCAGTCTAACCAGATGCTGCTGAATACCAGTATTTTAGACGGAGCGACTGCCATCAGACCTCCGCCACCCCTTTACTGGGTAATGCCAATATCCTAAGGGCGCTTTCAAATTAGACGGTTATTGTAGGACTGTCGCCGTAGCGCAGCGGTGCGACTGTCGAGCTGCAAACGGGCGGTTGCGTTTTTTCATACAGTTGACGCGGCCTGAGAGCAGTGCGTCGTCCGTACCGCGCACGCACGGCAGCAGGTCGGGCGTCACACTGCTCTCTCGTCGCGTCAACTGTATGTAAAAACACAACCGCCCGTTTGCAACTCGACAGCCGGACCGCTGCGGCACGGCTGCAGCTCGATGGCAACCGTCCAATTTGAAAGCGCCCTAATACTAGACCAGTTATGAGACTTTCGGGCTTCTGACTACCCGTAACGACTGTCACAGGTTTAACGGCTCTCCGAGGCACGGAGAGATCACCCATCCACGAATTGAACGCGGCAAGCGTAGCTTAACCTTGCAAATCATATGATCCACGCGGTTGTTAATTAAACACGAGAACTTCAAAAGATAAAAGCAAAAAAAAAAATGTAAGTAAAAAAACGGAACCCTGGCAAATATTCTTTTCGCCAAACTCCTAAGTCAATTACGCAACATATGTTGTGAAGATCACTAAAGTAATCTTGAATAACGATAAGTGATTCGGGACGACATACGAAGATGACGATAAATAACAAGGGAATGGATAGGGAGTCCTGCAATCACATGACATTTACCAGCCCACTACCACTTCGACAGAAGTTATGGTAAGGGGTAGTTTACATCGTTTTTCTTTTTATGAAATTCTTTGCTAAAGATACTGATTGCTTGAGGACAAGAACGACGCAAAAAGTCTATGTTTGAAACCTTTTCTTTCCATCTAAAAGACAGAAAAATTCTTAAAAAAAAAAGTTATTGTTTCATTAATTGTCAAGCGAAAGCATTGATTCGTTTTTATATAAATCAATTAATGATGCTGTAAAAAAAATTGCAAGCACCGTTTTAACCTTTTACTTCTATTCTCTGAAGCTAATTTAATGCGATTTCAACCATTATTTTTTCAAAAGATGTTTTATTATGATCTAGTGTTTTTTTTTTTTTACTTATTCGTTGCCCCACACTAAGATTTCTCCTGTATCGTGGGTGCGTTTACAGACACAAATCTCACAAACAAACGCCCAGACCCGAAAAAAACACCTGTAGGCCATACAAATTTTTGTTCCGTGTGGGAATCGAACCCACGACCCGTAGCACAGAAGCCAATCGCTCAGCCACTGCACCAAACGTGTCGTTAAAAAAATTGATTAATAATATATTTTATTAGAACAATAAATAAATGATTGGCAGCAAAAACTAAGATCGCTCGCAGCATTCGGGCCGTTCGAATGTATAATTTTCCATATTTATATTTTTTTGGTTTGGTATTGTCCGGTTAAACATCAGTAAATGACGGTTACTGACGGGCACTGTCACACAGTTAGTATTGCACTTAAGTTTACAATAAAAATTAAAAATTTTGTGCAAAGAGTACAGATTCACAGCAATATCATGATCAAATCTGTATTTGAGCGAAAAGTACTGACGTATCCGTAACAAAAGTGACATATTATTAGACGCATACCTTACCTTTTTAGGCAATAAAAGAATAACGCTTTCAGCTACAAGCCCTTTCATGTAAAAAATTATAAATGCATACAAAATAATGCAAATGAGGGTGTGTACAGTATCTACCTCTACTTGATGAATAATTGAAACTTCGACCAACGTGGTGCAGTGTTTACATAATGCCACCACTAAACATACGAGAACACAGCATGCAAATCGACATTTATGTTTTTAGGAGCTTCAGTTTCACTCTGAAAAAACATTGTCACGCAATACTGTGATAGTTTTGTGAGAGTCTACTCACGCGACAACTTTTAGTTGCACAATAGTCGCGATGCAATTGTAATCAGGCTGATATGACACAATAGTCCGGTATATGATTACTGCCGTCAGTGTGAGCAGAGGTTTGCCTCTGTTAACTACATTCCTTTTTTCATAGTCAATAGATAGTCGACAATGTCATGTTATACGACTTCATGTGGTAGACTTATAATCTATGATGAGCTACAAACCCTTGGCTACAATAGGTTACATAACTACTTTAAAAAATGGCCAAGAATTTAATGTTATTTCTAGAAAAGGATATTTTAGGGTTTATTATTTAAGAAAATGTTGAATAAATAAATAAAATTAAGTAAAATAAAATAAGTTTTATTGCATGACTAAGGCATGTGATGTCTACTGAACAATATTAAATAGCTCATGATTTTATTAAATACGAGTATTCTATTGGTTTCTTCAGTGTTGCCTATCTTGTTTTTGGAAAAGATTCGAGAATTCACATAAAAAAATTGTCACCTATTGAAAATGTTCGAAAAGGAAAACACTGTTCAACCTTTTCCGGTTCATTATATCTACGATTTTAAGATTCCATTTATGATCACTCAATTAACGAGAAAGTTTGCTACCATAGCATCTGTGGATATAGAACTGTTTTAGTTGTCATAAAATCGTATCATGTCGCTTCGTATAAAACCGTCCTTAGATTTCAGGTATTCCATTGGCGTGATTTACCGATACGTATAATGTTAAGAAATTGATATTGAAATTTTTATGTCAATATCAGCTTACGGCTGCTACAATTTCAAACATTTTGTCAAATATCAAGATTTATAGATATCAACGACATGTTATTTATCTGTGCGAGTTTTTTTTACCAAAATTGGTTACGTATAAATAAAAATATGTGGGAGTAAAATATTTTTGTTAACTTTGCGAGAAAAACATTTAATCAAGAATCGAAGACTCGATACCTGCTGTGAGTATATAAAAGATATACAGTGAGAGTCGCCATGAAGTGCACATGTGTAATGAGTCAAAGTAGACATAATTTTATCGATGGGACAAAATAAGAAAAATAGGTAATCTATAAAAAAAACTTGGTTTTAAAATCCATTTCTTATTGTTATTTTTGAGCGAAGTGGTCTATCATGTAAAAATAAAAACATTAATTAAATGACAGTCAATGACGATGACATAAAATTTACCCCAAAAACATACCGTCTCTTAATATTATGGAAGTATTTAGGTACCTACAGAAAAACAGTTTTTTTGTGTTTTCTAAATAAAAAAAAAACATCTTTAAAATCATGTGTATTCTCACCCAATTTCATATATGCACTAAATGTAGACTCACACTGTACTGTATTTATATTATTATAGCTTTTGAGGTACTTATTTCTGGTTTGGAACTCGAGTCCGCTTTCCATACAATTATCATATCTTTTCCTTTATTTTTGTGACGCGTCTAGAAGTTTTTAATTAATCAAAACCTAAAACTCAATCAACTATTCCAATAACTCACTACAACAACCAAAGTTATCATCTAAACCATATAATATCGCCATAAAAGATCATTTAATAACTTTCATACGATATAAATAATGTCGCGATGAAAACATATTAAAATATTAAAGCTTATTCATTATTCAGAGAACGTTTTTAATTAAAGCAGCGCCAAGTTCTAACGCAACATAAAATTTTACAACCCTTTAATAAGACATAAAAGTGGTGTAAGCTGTAGTTTTAATGACGAATATTAATTATTATAGGCGCCACAACATATTTTTCAGTATTATTAAATGGGTTTATTGTTATGGAAATGTTGAGATCGGTCTAGTTATACGAGAAAATTTGGTCTAAAATTGAAGTAGGAAAGTAGTAAGTGGTGAATTTTTATCTTCTTGTAATCTTCTTCTATCGTGTCGGCATGAGCTGTACGAGAATAGCTCATGCCGTGGTGAAAAGATTAGCCAGTCAGCAAGGTTGGTAGCGAGGCTGACTGCCCAGGGTGCGCCGGACATATTTATGTATCGTCACTCGTGGAGGCTCTTTTCATGCACCCCCACTGCACTTCTTACACTTCTTGTAATAAAAGCAGGACTTTAAAAGGTATGAGGTAAATACAGATACTAGGTACTTGAGTTTCCAGCCATGAGTTACCTACATGTGAGAACAATAGAGTGTAAAGTTAAGTAAAGTAAGCTTTTATGTTTCTGATTAAGTAGTTACAGTTGTGATACATAATAAATAATAATGTGTGATAATGTTAGAGACAACAATCAGCTCATGTTGGGCTAGTTTTAAGATGACGTGTCCAAGTTTTAAGGATGCATTAATAAGAATCAAAAATTGATTTTAGAATCGAAGTATTCCCTAAGTATATACAAACATTTTTCTATTAACCAGCATTGCGCAACACACTCGTCATCGCTATGGCTTTGATTTTGACAATCCAGCAATATTCATTGCGTGATATATAGTTGCAGAGAAATCGGATTGTTAATACGTACTTACGTTGCTATGGAAATTGTTGACCTGTCAAAATCAATGCTATCGATTACGAGTTTGCTGTTTTTCATAAAAATGGCTTCAATTACAAGCATTCTACATCATAATTATTTCATTGAACTATCTAAATTGGCAACAGGGCCACGTATTTAAAGATCAAAATACAAGTGTTTATAAATAAAATATAAAAAGATACATAGTTTTTCTGTCGACCTCACTAAAAAGGTATGTAACTTTGGCAGTAAAATCAACGAACCGTTACAGATAAACATTAGAAGTCGCCGTAGCGACACGGACTTTGAAATAGTGAGCGAATTCACTCACAATGTGTACTTGCTTTATATTTAACTTAGTGTATACTTTAAAAGGGATTGGTAAGGTGATTTACATTCTGATTTAAAAAGAAAAACTGAAGAGCTCTTACTTTTCTCTGTCTTGGACACTCACTATTTTGATTGAAATAAAATTCGTACGAATGAAAGCAACGTGATAACGTGCGTGCCAATAAGGATATTTTCATCTGTGTATATAAAAATGAATCCCTATGTCCCTTGGTCACATCTCATGCGGAATGTCCGCATGAAATGCCCCGTAAGTACGTGGCTCACTTACTTGTCTGCATTTCTTGAATTTTTTACTAATCCTAGTGTTTATGTTGTAGTATCTAAGGTGTGTACTGACAAAAATGGTTCCTTTGTTGTACCAAATAAAAGAATTTATTATAATGTGTTTACGCTCACATGCAAAGTAGGTGTAAAGACGCAATACACAAATTGGTCTTCATCATTGGTCGTTCAGTCACACACATTTTTCCCCTCACACATTTAAACAATCGCGTTTAGAGGAAAGGCGTTCAGTTTTAAATTAGACGATGTTTAAGCTAATTGTTACCTGTAACATCTACTGACTTAGGGTGAATGTACCTACTATGCAAAACTGGTGTCTTTGTCTTTGTAATTATAAGTAAATATAAATGAGTAATTTTATGTTTACTTACTTATTTACTACCAATAACACTCATTAAATCATAGGAATTGGCCATACGCCATTTTCATGGTGCCAATTACAAAAAAAAAAAAACAATTTTCTTCCGTTTTGATGAATCTTATGAAAGGTACCTACCTAAAATTGTAAGAAGGCCTTTTTAAATGTCAAACTCAAGTGTAACGACAAAAATAATTAAAAACACTAATTAGTAAAAATCTTGACTAAAATTAGGATGAGACTAATGACGTCCTAATTGTCGAAATTAGTTTAAACTTCTAGTTGTAGAAACATTTATTTCACTGTTACATTTTGCTTTGCTTTCGTCTTAAATATTCATGTAATATTTTGGAAGGAAGGAAGAAATAATAATATTCAGAAGTCATTTTTTACACTAACGAGATAATTTTGCATTTTTCTTTATCTCGGAAATTGTCGAAAGATCTTAACGAATCGATCGAACGAATCTTCAAGGAACTTGTTCTGCGCTTATTTTTAGCATTTCAAGACTTCATGAAAAAAATGCATTTTTTTTAATCTTTCCCGTTTGGTATGTCCCATCGCATCTGATGGTAAGCGATGGAGCACACGAATCCAAATATTATGGATATAGAGGGATTCCGCCAAACTTTGATGTGAGGGTGGTAGCTAGCCAAGATCCTACCACCACGCGTGTTGTTTTGTTGAATCTTACAACACACGCGTCTATTCCCAGCGTGCAGCGAAAAAGTTCTATATTCTAGCCAGTCTCCACAATGGGAAAAAATCTATATAAATAAAAAGAAAAGTCCTGACTGATTGACTGACTCATCAATGCCCAGCCCATACCCTTGGACCTAGAAAGCTGAAATTTTGCACAGAGGTTCCCTTTAAAATGTAGACAAGGAATATGGAAGGATTTTTCGAAATTCAACCCCTAAGGGAGTTAAATAGGGGATGAAACTTTGTACAGAAAATCATCACTTAACGGGTTCAAAATTTCACGCAAGCGAAGCTGCGGGCAAAAGCTAGTATATGCATATTAGTTTACTAACCGTACATTGGCGTTCATTAAAACTTAAAATTAAATATACCGCTTCATAATGTAGGTATACCTTTTCATCGTATATTCCACCTCTACTTTAAAAGGCACTTAAAACTATAGAATTTGGACTTTTACCTAAAACTTAACAAATACCTAAACATAATCCAATGAACTTTTAGCGCAACAAATATATTTTTTTCTCCATCGCGTTAGTTAATTTTCACTTTCATTTTTAGCACAGAGCTATAATTCAATAGAAGAACATAAATTTTTCGTACGGCACTTTTGGACGGGCGTGCAATAGAAAGGGAAATTAATTTGTTTTTCTTACAATGGCTCGTCTAGACAAACGCGTATAATTCAAGTTTCACTTAGTCCTTTGCAGACACTAATGGCCGAAAGCCGAGGCGTATATTAAGACAACAACGCTGTACATCATTTTATAGGTGGATTATGGAATGTGCAACCCTAACATGTGATTGTAGTTGAATTTGTGTAAACCCTAGGCCACCGAAATTTGAATTGTGTTCGAATACTAGATTTGTTTTTTTTTAACGTATCTTACTTACTAGTGTAATCCCTTAGGGAGTATACATAGAAGAAGCAGGTAACCAGCGCCGACCTACCAGCGGTTATCGGTACTGGTCCGTGCAGGTAACCGCTATAAAGGAAGCGGGTAGAAGCAGGGGCTGGCATTTTTAACAAAAAAGCGCCTTATTTCCTGCCCTGCCTTTCCCTTCTCCTGCAAATACAGCAACAAATGACCAGCGCTGATCGGAGCAGGTCCGAACTTGTCGGCGCAGTTTGGAGCTTGTCGGCGCTGGTTCGCTACACAGTATAGAGACTACCTGCGCCGACTAACTGCGCGGACCAGCACCGACAAGCGCTGGCGGATCGGCGCTGGTAACCCGCTTTCTACGTGTATACGCACTTAAGGCAAAGGTAAAGGTAGAGATGGACAACGGTACAGCCACAATGCGGCTAGACAGTATTTGGTTAAATCTGATAGGGGCTACTTAACGTAGCTATTTACACGAAAGAATTGAATCCTTTCTTTTTATTTTTTAAGGAATCTCTTTCCACTTTACCTCTGTTCGAATACTCTGTTCAAATTAGGGATAAAATGTTTGCGATCATTAGATCTATGGTCAACGGTTTTTTCTGTTTCTTTATTAATGACATGTCAATCTTTACACTGATAGTTCTGCGTTTCATTTTATTTTGCATGTAAATTGTTGTCGTTTTGTTTTCCACATTCTCAACGCAATCCCATTGCAACCATACCTGAATTTTGTTGAATGTCAGTCTATAAAAAAATGCTGGAGTACTCTCAGCAGAAGTAAAGCTACCCGATTTCATTCGTAGTTTTTCTTTTTATGTATTTCTAGAATGTTTCACAGTATTTTTTGCGATGCGTAGATAACCATTAAAATTTTAAAACACCTTTTAAAAATACTTTCTTTTTTACGACCCTCGACTTATCTGAGTAATAACTGAATTACATTTAAAAGGTGTTTTTGACTTAGCTATAAACTATCCCTAGTACTAAATCTAAAAGCTCTGCCAGTGAAATAGCCAACCCAGTCCAGTTTTATTCCCAGCAGTTTTTCACAGAATTTTTAACGGTCACTCTCATCTAAAACAACGGCCATCTTTCTTTTATAACTACATTCAAATTTAATCTAACTGAGTGGTGGTGGATTGAAAATATAGTGTATTTGGTGGACGCACCGTGGTTGGCCTGCAGTATTTATTATCGGTCCCCAAACGACCGGAAAATACCACTTCTGTCTGTCCCTTTTGCTAGCAAATAGAATTTGAAATAAGTACCACCCATTACGGTTGTGATTTAATTGATATTAGTGGTCATTTATGTAAGTAATATCCTAAATCTATTATATCTCATGCAGCTTTTAATTATTTTCCATAGCTTTTCATGTTTGGTAAGCATTTTGATGTAGCATGTAGTACAAGTAAATATTAAATATTGTTGTATGAACATCAAATACATAGCTGTACTTTACTATGCTTCATAAAGTTAACAGAAGAATACCGTTTTTTTTAAGTTTTGTCTGTCATCAAATGACATCTTCCGGTCTGGGCAGAGCGGAAGGGAGTGTCAGATTCTTACTGACTAAATTCCATCCGTGTTCCTCCTAATGCCCTTTGCGTTCCTGCAAGTCTGCAACCCTGGCAGGATCAGAAGAATACCTTATTATCAAATAATCGTTGAAGCAGTGTTATTTCCTGAATCCATAAGGTAATGGATAAGGCAATACGCATTTGATTTAAAGCGATGTAAAATAATGTACACATGTAACTCTGTGACCAACTAGTATGTATTAAATAGTTGCGGGATAAGGTCCCAAATATAATTCTCAAAAAAGAAAACGCTGTAATATTTTACTGATTTGTATTATTTACTTCTAGCACTGTATTTAGCATTTTATTTTTATATGAAAGCGTTGTCCCTCTCTAGAATTTCTCCTGTATCGTGGGTGCGTTTACAGACACAAATCCCACATACATAAACGCCCAGCAACGAAATAACTATCTGTAGGCCATTCAAATTTTTGTAGCCCCAATTTTAGGGCGCCCCGTTACCAAAATAACAAATTCGCAGTCAATTAACGGTCGATATTACTTAATAACCAATCTGAATCCAAAACCTCTGGTGTTGGTTTTTGACTGAAATTTAATAGAAGTAACATCAAAAACCAAAAATCAATCCAAAGATTTTGAATTGAGATCGGTTATTAATATCGGCTATTAGTTGAGAATTTACCTTTTATCCATTGTCGTTGAAACACATGTCAGGTCAGCACTCAAAAATGTCCGAACCAAATGTAGACTAAAACGCGAAAAAGTTGACTAATTTACGTCAATGGGTGCAGTCGTATCGTCGATAGTTGTAAGCTAAATTAGGCATTGTAATAACGACATAGGATTTAAATTAGTTTGTTTGTTATTTCTAAGTTAATATGGCGGTGTGCCTTGGCGCACGCTCCAGTGGTGTGTGTAAACTCAGTACACAGAATTTTGTACTTAGCTTCTTTGTCCATGTGTTTCTATGTCTCTGCCTTCGTCCCTAGAATCTGCTTATGATGACATTTAGGTAGACACGAGCGAATTAAAAATCTGTATGGAAATCCTACCCAATTTACTCAGGTTCACCTCGCATTGATAGATACACATACGTCCCCTATAACTCTAGCTTCAACACTTTACAAACCCGACTCTTTGTTTATCGGATGGAAACCCCTTTTGCGCCATACGAATCCACTCGCCAAATGGCCATGTTTTGGTCTGCGACTGTGCGAACGCGCGATTTTAATTATTTTCGTTCAATTTACGAGTGGCCATTAAAGAAGAGGTCCCTTGTGACCCATTAGAGGTCTCGCTTATTTGTGAGGTCCCAGTCTTGTTGATAACTTTACACCGTTGTATTTTATTCGGGGCGAGAATTAGTGTTAATCAGAAGGTTCCATAGGGATAATGGGAACCCTGATGCATACGATATGTTGGAATATTTAATGCCTTTGCAATTAGTGGATGGCAAATAATTTAACAACGCTGTTTCATGTTGGGAGTGAAAAACGTTGTATATATTTCATCTCTTGTTTTTTTTTGTGATGTGTGATGTCTGGCAAGTTTAGGCCAGCCCGTCTCGTGTAATGGGTATCGTTAGTCAAGAGATTGGGAAGCAACATCCTTCTGTGTGATGTTTTGAGAAGGAGGCACATTTGTTCTTTATTATGAAACTATCAAACTCAAACTCAAAACTCGTTTATTCAAAGTAGACTAGTATTACTTAGTTCTTTTTGAACGTCAAAATTAGGTACATAAAAGACAGCCCCAAAAAGCGCCCTCCCTTCACCGCTTCCTAGTATTTTTGCTGTGAAGAAGAAACGGCGCAACAAACTCCCCAGCAACACATATCTGTCTGTCAAGTGAATAAATTAATTGAGTCTATACAAAACAAAAGGTAATGTTAATTACAATAGTGAAATTATAGACAAAGTATAAGTAAAATATGTCTATAGCTAGAGCTACTCCAGAAATCATAAGACTACTATCTGGTAAGTAGCTACTATAATTTGCAGAAAGCGTAAGTAAAAACTAAAATTACGAAATGTGGACGGCCCACACACAGCCCTTTGTCTTCAAGTTAGGTCAATTTAAATCTTTGTGACCGTAGAGGGATCTATTTGAGCGCTTATTTCTGTTGTCAAGCGACTCGAGGCCATTCACGATAATGACCGACGGTAAAATTACAGATGGAAAATCACCTTTATTTCACACCGTTAAGGTTTATCTGTTTAGCAAAATACAGAAAAAAAAACTTTAATTTTTAATATGTCTGCTACCTAATAGTATTTGTATTTATTTATTTAAACCCTTGAATTCTTCAGGAATATGTACCAAAACTCATCCGATTTTCAGTATTTTCATAGGAGACTATGGGGAATTTATTTATATACTTACTTTATTTTGAATTTTTATTTTACCTGTAATTGCATAATTTTATTATTGTAAAAAATATGATGATTTTCATTGTATAGAGTCAATTAATTTATTCACTTGACAGACATATCTGTGTTGTTGGGAAGTTTGTTGCGCCGTTTCTTCTTCACAGCAAAAACACAAGGAAGCGGTGAAGGGCGGGCTTTTTGTGGGATGTCTATAATATTGTAAAAATGACGTTCAAAAAGAACTAAGTAATTCTAGTCTATTTTGAATAAATGAGTTTTGAGTTTGAGAGTCTGAGTTTAATATGATTCAATTACAAATTGATGTTTTCTCCACCTTTTTTAAACAAAGGAGTTGTCTATGCGTAGTTTATCATAACATCTAGATAAGTTTCACGGATTGATCGGAAATATATCAAAAACAGCTTACATATAGCAGATTTGTAAATACGCCTTAATTTTAAACACATCATTTTCGTCAGATATAACAAACTCGTCAAGTATATGGGTCAAGGTTCACATTGTTTGAAAGTTGCGCTCGTGTTATTTATTAATGCGTCTTATCTTTTGAGCCACCCCAGTTCCGCGTCGCCCCTACCCGAGTGCAACCCCAAAAAAGCTTCTTAACTTTAATCGGCCTACTGCTAGACAGAGCAGTCATCCAATATTTATTTGTTAGCAATTAAAAACTAAGTTACATGTAGACTATCCTTACATAGTATCAGCGTCGTACCTGTGTGAAAAATTATGATAAGTTAATTACCTATTAGAAAAAACTAGCCAAATGCAAGTCGGACTCCGTACCATTGTCTATAAAAACGGCAAGAAAATCACGTTTGTTGTATGGGAGCCCCCTTAAATATTTATTTTATTCTATTTTATAGTATTTGTTGTTACGAGTATAGCGGCAACAGAAATACATCATATGTGAAAATTTCAACTGTATAACTATCACGGTTCATGAGATACAGCCTGGTGACAGACGGACGGAAAAACAGCGGAGTCTTATTAATAGGGTCAAGTTTTACCCTTTGGGTACGGAACCCTAAAAACTAAGCTCGTAACAAAATTATACATAATTCTTAAATTAATACATAACATCACGCCTGTATTCCCCAAAAGGTTGTGCAGAGGTGTATAGTACACACTCATTTCGCCGTTATGTTTAAGTCCCATGAAATAGGACGCGATCCTATTGCCATCAATAGTGCACAAATTCAGACTCCGGGCTGCCACTGAGAAATTCCACACGGAAAAACTCAATAACGCTTTGCCCAACCTGGTGATCAAACCCAGGACCTCACGCTCAGCCGTTACGCTTGCAACTAACTGCAAGACCAACGAAGCCATCCACTTAAGTTTAAAATTTTAAAAAGCCGCTTTCTTGTTTCTTTGCTGTCGATCCTTGTTGGCGATTATTTTTAGAGCCATTACGCACTGTCGACTGGTCGCTGGAGACTTGGTCGACGGCGACTGTGACTTTCTATAGTTTAAATAGGTGTTTACGCACTTGGTCGCCGGTCGCCCGGGACACGGCGACTCGCTGTGCAGTGGCGATACACAAGCGACTACTGGTCGCCGGCGACCAATAGGAGCACGGGTTCAAATGGAACCGTTCACACTGCGAGCAACTGCCGAGACGACCGGACGTCGAGCACAAAAACGGCTCAGGCTTTCGAAACAGAGAAATTATCGAGGGTACTTTCTAACGTCTTCATTAAATATTTTAAACATTACTTTTAATCTCCGTTCTTGCAACAAAGGATGTATCCAATACTCTCTAGCATTTCTTTTCTTTTTTTTTTCTCTTTATAATTAGTAACGCTACTATTGTGTAGTGACGTCCATTCTGCACGAATGTACAAGAAACACTATGCTCGGCTTGGTCTCCTGGCCCTAGTTGCCTATGTTTTGGTCGCCGAGAGACTAAGTCTCCGGCGACCAGTCGACAGCGCGTAATGGCTCTTAACCGGTATCGTCACGCGCGACGATCCGGATCGTCAGTGCCATTGTTTATCTATTGTGTCAATAATTACAGTACTACACAGGTTAATGCGGTGACAAAGTGCTTTCCATAACAATTCATATATTAGAAATTCAAGTCTATCGGACAAGCGGATGTGATAAAATCCAGGCCAGCGTGATGGACTAAGGACTGAAACGTTCTTATTCTGAGAAACGACCCATACCCAGCTGTGGGGTTGTTATTGGAGGTCAATTATTCTATGTTATGCTTTGCCTAGAATAAGCTCTTTCACAAGAAACTTTACAGGCTTCTGTAAAATGAAAAAATCTCCAGCTACATATAAAGCAGCTCATAATAAATCATGTTTTTCATACTACTAAACACATTTATAATAAAAAATTAATTCGCTACTGATTTTATAGCTACGATATCCAAACTTAATTAAAACTTCGCTCTAAGCTTAATTTTAAAAACTCAAGGTAAAGGAATAGCTAATAGATTTATTTTATAATGAACCCGTCTTTAACAAGTCGGGTTTTTGCTTGATTTTAATAGAAACTTTATTGTTTGCTTCTGCTATAAAGGCGTAACGTTTATGAGTATTTTTAGTGTACAAAACCTTTGGAACTTTATTAGCATAGTGTACATGACGACACAGTGGCAGCAGTGGCTAAGCGATTGGCTTCTGCGCTACAGGTAGTGGGTTCGATTCCCACACGGAAGAAAAATTTGTATTGCCTACAGATGGTTGTTTCGGGTCTGGCCGTTTGTGTATGTAAGATTTAAGTCTGTAAACGCACCCACGATACAAGAGAAATCTTAGGAAGCGGTAAAGTTTGTGTAAAAAAAATAAAAAAAAAACATGTACAGAATATTCGAGAATCATAGTTTTAGTAGTAGCACCTCTGAAAGATTTCGTCCAGGAAAGTACTACTACATACATATTTCTGCAACTAAGCTGCATTGCTATGTTCCTGTTTAAAGGGGGGTGCTGGTGAAATTACAGACACACGAGAATTTTCAACGTTGTCTCCTTAGGCTGACAACGCATCAAAATCTTCTTGGGATTGTAGGTGTTTATAGGAGGTGGCAGCCAGTAACAAATGGGCAGTCGGCCTGAGACCCTATTAAAACATAATACCTATAACCCAAACTGTTACATAAAATTTACCTTAAAGTAAAGTAAATAATTTTAAAACTAATAATAACCTACGCGTGAGTGATGCACGTCAGGAATAGACTTTTAAAAATCGGCGAGTTATAGACATTTTATTTCTGAAAACCAGCAAGTACTTACTGCAAAGCAAATTGTGGTAAGAAATGTATTTTTATAGCTGTAAGAGTAAACTGTCATCACTTGAGATCTTATAAGGATGTCTTAGATAGTACTTGAAGCAGAAGAAGGCTTCTTTTGTAACACAAATTTAACCCAGCCACTAGATTTTGGATTACCTATTTTTAATTGACACACATTCCTACACAATCACATCTGAACGAAATTTTTAACTACAGAACATTTTGTGTCGCGAGTTTTTTGCGCGACGACGCCTTTGCAGTATCGTTGAAACCGACGCGGAAAACGTAAAAACACGCAATTTAAAAATACGTATTTACCAATTTTAATACACATCTCTTCAAACAAATTGCAACAAACGACCCCTCATATCTAAAAAGAATCAAAATGTAAAAGATAATCCGAGACGAGAACAGGTAAATAGCTATTATTCGCTCCGTTGGATGTACGAAGATAAGATTTGACAAGCTCCAAAGCCCGTCATCTGATTGATGGCACTGTCGAACCCCTGACGGCTTCATTTCATGGCTTTTTACTAAATAAAGCCATGCATGATAACCAACTGATAACCATGATTGATTGCTTTGAGGTCTTGAGTAGTTTTGAATATAGTAAAAATGTTTGATACATATCATTTTTTTTCTGTTTTGTATGCGGAAAAGACGAGATATTTTGAGGCCAGGAATGGTTTGCGTGGTTAGCAGTCCTACCAGCCTACATAAGCCATAAATTACCTCGTTTCGTCACGAGATAATGCGACAAAATTATCTCGAGCTGCGCATATTATGATGGCTGGTTATGCATCGTTGTCATTCTCATAGCCTGGAAACATCTTCTGATAAACCTGATTATAGTTTTTTTTTTCTAAACTTTACCCCACTCTTTGATTGTTCCTGTATCGTGGGTGGTTTACAGACACAAATCTTCACATACACAAACGCCCAGACCCGGAAAAACTATCTGTAAGGCATATAAATATTTGTTCCGTGCGGAAATCGTACTCACGACCCGTAGCGCAGAAGCCAATAGCTCAGCCACTGCACGAAACGTGTCGTCTTGATTTGAGATTGCTCCAATGAGGGTAATATTGTTTTATTCAGCACATTTGAAGCGGATGGGTGATCACAGTAAGTTTCTATTATCATAAAGGAAGATGAAGAGTCGGCAGTGGATTGCGATAGGCTGATTGATTGATAGATTGAAACAGACTGCAGATTTTAGATGCCATCTTCCCCTTATCAATCATGAAATATCGGTCAGAGGTTTCTAAATAAGCAGACAATCACTTATTTTGATGAAAACAGACTACCATTATTACTAGCCAAGAAACAACTAGGATGAAAAAGAATTTATTTGCTTTTATTCCTGAACATACCACTAACATAAGAGTTAGTTCCAGAACATACACAACACATACTTTAAGCAAAATATTCCTTTTATGTACCATTGTAGGTACATCGTACATGCCCCTCGCGCCATTTTCTTTTATGCTACAGAGGAAATTCGAAGCCATAACGACACGAAACGTATTGGTACCGTCACGATAAAGCAGTTCTGATTTCCTGACAACGTACAATATTTTTATTTTTGTTGTACGAAGTCTGAAAATGCAGACACAAAAATCGGAATCAATTTCTTGTTTATTCAATATCCTGCAAATATCAGCGCATAAACGGATGAATTGAAGATAATCTTTTAATAAAAGAAAAACATTGAAGGTATTACTGTGGTAACGTCGCAAGTCATGGAGGTTGACGAAAAGAAAGGAGGAGGATTTTATTATATCAGCACCAATAAGTAATAGTAAATTATAACAGACTAGCTTTTGCCCGCGGCTTCGCTCGCGTTAATTTAGCTCAAAAAAATTCTTAACACACTACTAAAGTTTCTACAGGATGTTAATGAATTCTTGTAATTCCTTCAAACCATATGATCTATTAATGGTATAGATTAACCCCGCAAGGGATTTAGATTGATTAAAAATTTAAATAAAGTTTTTTTTTCTCGAATAAATTTTTTATGTGGTAAAAAATTTCGATACCATGCATAAATGAATGAAGGCACGGCGACACAGCTTACGGGCACGACTAGCGCGATATCGCTCTACGCAATCAGTTAACTTAGGACGCTAAAATGACCTAGACACAGAATACAATGGTTCATTTTTTGAAAACTTTTTTTTGTTAGTTCTGAAAAAAACCTGTGCAGAGTCAATCAGTTTCACCAGTAGATCACGCGGTTTGAAGGAATTACACGAATTCGTTAACACCCTGTATAATAATAAAATAAAATTCAATCGTGACTCGAAAGACACGTGGCGCCATCTATGAACGTTATTGTTGTTTTCCTCGGGAACAGTACTTTTTTTCGGGGTGAAAGGTACCCTATGTCCATTTCTGTACACCTGACAACGTATACGCAAAATTTCAGGATGATCGGTTCAGTGATTTAAGCGTGAAAGGGTAACAAACAAACAAACTGACTTTCGCATTTATAATATTAATAAAGTTAGGAATTTAGGATTAATTAATGTCACCCGTTATATAATTTAGTTCAGCCCGTCCCTGGGCTACAACTTACTCACCGCATGCTGGGAATAAACGCGTGCTGTAAGATTCCACAAAACCCAGCACGCTTGGTGGTAGGATCTATACGGTCCGTAGCACCCTCACGTTAAAGGCCGGCGCCAAGTTCTGTCGTGTTTATATGAGAGTCAGGGGGGATAGGGGAATCCCTCTATATCTCTGTTACTTGGATTCGTGTACTTCATCTTAGACCCTGTCTACGCTTATCATCAGGTGCAACAAGGGTCAAACGCGACCAAGTCAAATAATAAAAAGGAGTGATTTTTGTATTGATACTGGAAAACTACAATTTAACAGGTTTTTTAGAACCTAATAATATTCAGTACATTACCATGACATAATGCACCTCGGCATCTTCGTGTTTCCGATTTTTTCCGAATTATTCGACCAATTAACTGACCTATGTGGAATTAATCTTAAGAGAACAAAGCCGGAGTTACAGTTACACAGATTGACGGGTCGCATAATTTATGTCGTAGTACTGTGTGTTATTTCGTAGGCAAAGGTTAATTTGGATAGTTTATCAGATAAATCTAAGTAGCAGTAATTAAAACTGATTTATCAAAATTACCAACACGATTTTATGTAGGCTATGGTGTCTAGCGTTCTTACCTATAAAAATAATGATTTCGATAATTTTACAATTCTCTTTTATCGTGATTATGTGCCAGATTACATTCATTTCTTAAGTGGAGACAAATGACAAAAAGTACTTTTATTGGACAAGTACGCTACGATAGAATGTCTGTCTGAACGAGATACAGCCTTATTAAATCAGATTTTCATAACATCGCGTTAGTATCAAATACATTCAGTTGCAAATTGTAAAGCCCTAAAGAATTTCCTCATGCGAAATAATTTAACTTCAGAACGAGACTTCTTTAGGAAAAAATTAAAATACGTCCCGTCTCCTCGATAATTCTGCCCTCGCCGGCGCCGAGTCGAACTCCCTATTGAAATCGGAACATTATTCATTAAATGATACTTTAAGCGGCTCGCAATTACGCAGGATCTACTCCGAACTTTATTCACAATTGGTAAATAATTATAATTATCACTGTGGCTCCCTTTGGTGATTCCACAAAAAGGCAAAGTGTAAAACTTTTGGTTACGCCCTCTTGGTTATTAAAATTTTCTCTACACAAAATCGTCTAAACATCACTCTTGCACAATTCTCCACCGTATTCCGCTCATGCTAAAGTAAATATTCGTTGCTATAATTTTTCTAAATAACGATCAAAGAGAAGTTTGATTTTGCGGTGATAATTGTGGTGAATCCTTAATTATTTTGAGGGTAAACTTTCTCCGAAGTTAATTTGAGGTGGATGTTAGATTCCTTTTAATGGACACTCTTTTAGGTGACTTCCAATTTATTTGGTTGACTGGAATATTCATTAAAACGGAGCATTGACTTGATATCCTTTTAACGACGGACGGAAAATGCTTTGATAAATTTCCCGTCCGTCTTTGGTTCAAAGTACACCTTTAAAGTAAATGAATTTAATCTCATACTCGTAAAGTATCAGATGTCGTGTACATCATGCAAAGTATTTGTTTAAAATAGAAGGCAGACACGGAGTATCGTTCTCCCCTGCAGCCAACATGTACGCGTACACTATAACTTTGATACGAATTTATATCACACGACGCTCGCACCCTTTTAGCATTCCCCTCGCAAATCCCGTCGAGCACCCAAATGTAGATATATCTAGGTTCAGTCAGTACCTAGGTATTATGGTTTGGGGCAGGGGCGAGGGAAGGGGGAAGTAATTACTGGGGGGAAACATCAAGTGTGTCACAGGGAGACTGTGTTGTAAGGACAAAAATGTGAGGGCTGACTGCATAGAAGGTAAGTGTGTCGCCACGCATCAGTTCACTGTGTCACTGCTGATCTTTTGAAGATGTTTCATATAACTTTAAACATGCACATATATATGCAGTTTTTGGGGGACGGCGATTCGTGTGACCCGCGCGTGACGTCGACAGAAAAATATTTCTGCATACACGAGGACGGCATTGTGAAATTGTTTTAAAACCGTGCGTGTGTGTGAATATTTATTAATGTAACATTGTTCTCTGTATGTTTATGTACGGTCCAAATATTTATAGTACTATGATACTGAATAAATTGGATGGATGGAATGATAAGAAACAAAACCAATCGTGATGAACAGATAAACACAAGTTGAAAGACAATTATCATTAAAGTGATGGTAGGTATGGTAGAATAACTGGAAATAAAGAGCGAATCAAAACATCAAGGTGATATAATAATTGAAACAGTAATTGTTTATCGTGAAGTAGAAGCGTTGTACTCGAATGATCACCAAAGGAAATAATATCAAAAAAGCTCCATGATAAAAAATTACAATCCAAGTAACTCTCTTAAGTAAGTAAGTAACTTCTCATAATAGTTTTTTCAGCCTTCCTTTAAATTCTGATATTAGTTTCTGAACGCTCAAATAACTTTTCCGCCTTACATTCTCCCAATAACATTTCATTCATATTTTTCTCATCTCGATTCCATCAGTTGCAGAAACCTTGTACCAAACATCAAAACAGGTTGATATAGTGTTGAAAGTATTCATCAGTTTGATTGTGGCGCAGGAGGGTTGGGTGTGACGCAACTCTGTTGCTAAGCGGGGGGTTGGCTGACGCATTCCGTACAGGGAATACCTATGAAGGTATCATGGATGGACATGACGGACTTGAGGCGATTAATTTTGAATTCTTATGATTCACTTTTGAAACCATAATTGAAAAGGTTGCTATGGGTATTTATGTAGTAGGAATTGGAGCTGATAGTGGTTGGAATGATGAAAAACAAGATAAAACAATAATTGAAGATGTTCTATAAGAAATGAATGAGGAAGGTTACGATCCATCTCTGCTTAAACTGGTGTCTGTATGTCGTCATATTTAAAGAATCATTAGCATTCATAATGCAGTCATCTCATACCTTGCTATAATTTATCAATTAATCAAGCAAACTTGGCCATGAACAGTATAAAATCTTGGATTAGGAGTTATCTAACGGGATACAAGAAACGATGAAAATGAGATTTAACGGAAGAACCCAAAAACATAACTTTAGAAAGTCAAAACAAAATTAAAATACAATTATTTAAAAATTGAGCGCACGCGCAAAACTCCCGAATTTCTAGCTTCACAACGTTAGACTGATATAGGAACCCTATAGGTATGATTATCTGCAGATTAGACCCTGCTAGGGGACCCAAGTACAATACTGGCGTTGCTAGGTTACCAGACTTCCCCAAGGTCAAAATGCTTCATAAGCGTATGTATAGACTATCAAATTATACGAGGGGTGGAAAGTACTTGCCTTGCAATCGATTCATTTTATACTCGTGTTATTGGGACAAATATTTGTACCATTTGAAATCCCTCTTGGGTTTTTCATTCGTTTTTCTTTACCTTCATTTATAATTACAGATATGTTTGTTAATAGATGAATTAGTTGTTCTTTTGTTTCGTTGCTGTTAATATTTTTATCTCGTACTGCCTCTGTACCTTGTTCATTTTGATGTTTTTTTATTTATATCTGTTAATATTTAAGTGGAAGCTGCGTCGATTTACTCATGTGTAGTTTTAAATGACAGTGATAAGCACTTCTCATTTATCAGAATATAATTAATGAGGTATATTTGAGATCGGTTGATGATTACAGCCGCATAGACCGATCTTCCGGGTTAAGCCACGCTTGCCGAGGTTGGTCTGTGGATGTGGATTTATCATAGCGAGTTTCCTCTGTGCCTCGGAAAGCACGTAAAGCCGTTGGTCCCGGCTGTCATTTGTAGATCTTTGACAGTCGTTACTGTTGGTCAGAAGCCAGAAAGTCTGACAACCAGTCTTACCAAGAGTATCGTATTACCCAGTTACTGGGTTGTGGAGGTCTGATAGGCAGTCGCTCCATGTAAAATACTGATATTCAGCTGCATCCGGTTCGACTGGAAGCCGACCCCAACATAGTTGCGAAAAGGCTAGGCAGATGATTTGAGATCGGTTGATTTAATGGTCGTTTAATGGGACAAATATTGGTAACGTGGTGACTCCTGTGTTTTTTTTATTCGCCGTTTTAGCTTTGTTATGATAATATGTTTGCTGTGGGATGAATTCGTAGCTTTTTTTTTGTTTTTGTGTTGTAACTTGTGAAACACATTCATATTTATGATTAGTAACGGTTTACTCACGTGCATTTTTCGGGATTGTCCGACTACCTTTTTTTTGGTTTGTTTCTGTTAATAATTACTAGATACTGATCTTGTTGTTTCTTTATCATGTTCCTTTTGATCATTTTTGTTAATATTTAGGTAGAAGCAGTTGCGTCCATAACAAAAATTTTGTTACAAAATACAGTTATACTTGACATCTGTCAGAGCATAATTAATGAGGTATATTTCGAGAGAGAGAGAAAGAAGCTGATTTATTAAACGGAAATACAAGTGTAATAAAATTTTAAGTAAATTTTGCATAGAAACATTAGTAAAAGAAATCAATCCATACATATTATTATGCGATTACGTAATGTTTGTAAGTTTGTAATTTCTGAGAAGGTTAAAGAGCAACTCCTTCGATGATATGGACATGTGCTCCGCCGTCCAGAACCTACCGATGGCGACGCAAGATCGCGGAAGATCCCCCGCCACCTGACTAACGACAGTCCAGAAGGAGAGCGAAATAGACGCCGCAACCGCTCTGGATCGAAATAAACGGAGAAGCAGACAAGAAGAGCCGACCCCAGATAATGTTACAAGATAAATGCAGCACAAGAACGTAATGTTTGTAAGTAATATAACATTTTCTTTATGACTCTGACATTAATGTCTAAAATATTATTTGCCTCAATTGTGTCCCACAATTTATACATGATAACTAAGTATTTCAAAGATAAAGATAAAGATAAAGATATATTTATTGCATAACTGTGTACATTAGTTATTATTAATAAACATTACATTTTTTGTTTCAACAGTCTACCCAAGTCGGATATGCAATAGTATTTTAATAAACTAGCTACTTACAAATATTATTTTTATCAAAAAACTCATGCAGGTTATAATATACATTTTCAATTAAATAGATTTTCAATTTATTTTTAAACATGTTTCCATTTAATTCTTTAATTGTTTGCGGTAACTTATTGAACACACGAATAGCAGTAACATAGGTACTTTTATAATACATCATATTGTTAATAACCGGTAAATTAATGTCATATTTATACTGCTTCCGAATGTTTCTTTTAGAATTTGATTTGAAATTAAAATATTGCATATTGTTCTTAACAAATAAACATAATTCCAGAATATAAATACCAGTCAGTGTCAGGAAACCCTCTGACCTGAAGACATCTCTTAATGACTCGGTGCTATACATGTTATATATAGTCTTAAGACATTTCTTCTGGAGAATGAATGTGGATTGTACGTTTGTCGAGTTCCCCCAATATATGACACCATAAGTTAACAGTGGGTACACATTTCCAAAATAAGCATTTCTAGTGACACTTGGATTTGTAGTTTCTGCCAGAACTGACAATGCGTAGCAAGCACTGGATATTTTTTTATTAATTTTTTCAATGTGTGCCTTCCAGTTTAAATGTTGATCTATTGTAACTCCTAAGAAATTTGTGTCTTTTACTTCCTCAATCGCTGTATCTGACATGGTTACGTTCAGTTTAGTAGGCTTACTTTTATAATTTCTAAATTGAATTAATTTGGTTTTTGAGACATTGACTTTTAAATTTATTGACTGCAACCAATCAGTTACTGTTATTAATGCTCTATTTATTTCACTTTCGTAAATAAGATCATTGGAATATTCACTAGAAATAAATATGGTTGCGTCATCAGCATACATTACGCAAAGATGGTTAATTATATTTGGAAGCTCGTTAACATACAATAGGAACAAGGGGGGTCCCAATATACTGCCTTGCGGTACGCCTAGTTTTACGGATTCGAATTTAGATTTCACTATCTCCACCATTTTTGTTCTTTCATTGTATACCTCAATGACAGTGCCCTGCATTCTATTGTCTAAATAATTCTCAATTAATTTTAGTGCTATACCTCTTATTCCTATCCCTTCTAATTTATCAAGCAAAATGTCATACTTTACACAGTCAAATGCTTTTGACATATCAATGAAAAGAGCAGCACATTTTTTTTTATCATTGATTTTATCCCAAATGGTATTGAATAATTTATATATTGCCAATGATGTAGTTTTATTCTTTTGAAATCCAAATTGGTTAACATTTAAAATATCATTTACATTTAAAAACTTTGTGATTCTAGCATAAATAACCTTTTCAAATATCTTCGAGAAACTTGGCAACAGTGCAATTGGTCTATAGTTATTTATGTCGTGCCGTGATCCTTTTTTGTATAATGGCTTTATGAGAGCTATCTTTAGGGTATCGGGAAATTGACCCGTTTCTAACATAAGATTCAGAACATGTACCAGGGGATCAACAATAAATGGGATGCTTTCTTTGATAACTCTTATGGGTATATTATCGTGTCCGCTACTAGTTTTATTTTTTAATTTTAGAACTATATCTATTATTTCGCTTCTGTCTACTGGGTAGAAGAAAATACTGTTTGAATTAGAAGTTGATTGTGATTTGTAATTTCTATTATTGTCCGATGACGTAGCATTTAAATTTTGGTTAATGTAGAAATTGTTAAAAATACTAGCTAATTTTACAGGAGATTTTATAACATTGTTGTTGTGTAGGATGTAGTCTATTGTGGGTTGAAGAACATTTGTAGTTTGGGTTTGTCGTTTTATTAATGCCCATGTGGCTTTAGTTTTATTGGTACTGCGTGAGATAAATTTCGCATTAGAGTTTTTTCGTGATTGTTTTATAACACGCTTTAAGATTTTACAACAGCGAACATATTTTATTTTTTGTTCTTGTGACGTACTACTTTTTGTTTGTAGGTACATTTTTCGTTTATTTTTACTAGAAATTATAATGCCTTTTGTTTTCCATGATGTATCTTTTTTATAATGCATTTTAACTTTTTCAACTGGGATACAAATATCGAATATTAATTTAAATAAGCTAATAAATTCTTCGTAAGCTGAGTTTGCATCCAAATGATGATACACATGATGAAATTTTATTTGAGAAATGTATCTTAAAAATATGTCAATGTAATAATTTATGTTACGTCGCATTTTGTACCAGTATTTTTCTCTGAAACTTAAATTACACGGTATCTTTATTATTTGACACGTATGGTCCGATATTCCTAAATCCCATATTTCTGCTTTGGATTTATAATTATTCGTGATTATGTTATCGATACACGTTGCAGAATGCGACGTTACTCGGGTTGGCCGGTTTAGAGTCAAGTGCAAATTGAATTTTTTTAGAGTGTTTTTGAATAAAGTACTTTTGCTGGTACAGGCAAGTGTGTCTATATTAAAGTCACCTAGGATAAATATTTTTTTATTTATGGACCTCAATCTGATGGTTAGTTTAAACAATAATAACTCAAGCTTTTCGATAAATAGATTAAAGTTACTGTTAGGTGTTCTATACATACACAATATGTACCAATTAGTCTCTGGAATGATTATACCACAGCATTCAAAATGAATTTCGACCGATAGTTCAGATAACCATTCAATTTTTTTGTAGTTAATTGAGTTTTTTACATAAATACACACACCACCTCGAGATTTATTTTGCCGGGAAAAATACGAACTCATTTTATAATTCGGCAACTGTAGTGTTTCTGCCCTCTGGTCACGAAAAAAAGTTTCACTCAGACAAAGAACGTCGATGTCTCTTGACTCAACTAGCAATTCCAAATCATTTATTTTTGACCTTATACCTTGTATGTTGCTGTGTAGTATAGTAAAATTAAATTCATTCTCGAAATAAATTATTTTCCGTTTGAGTTTCTACTGATATTAGATCTGGTTGTAATAACATATCTGTCTGCGTAGCCATCGTCACTGCATTATTTTGTTTAATATATTTACAAATAGACTCACTGTACTGTTTGTAGTTAAATTTATAGTTTAGATGTAAAATGTCTCTTAACACAAACCTGCATAATACCAAAATGAATGAGGCATAAGGAACATTATAATTGATGTTAACAAATACACTGTGGCTAAACTGGGAACAGATGTGATGGAATGTTTTACATAGTTTAAGCTCACTTAAGAACTTACCTCTTTTTGGATTACAAAGTAACACATTCGTATAAGCAAGTTTATCTAAGTAAAAATATAGAATTGATTGTATTCTCAATGGGTCCTTATCATTATTGCCACACATAATTACGATATAATCAAACTTATTAAAGTCTTTACACAGTTGTAGTGACGATTCGAGTAGCTTATCCGTAGTTGCACCTGGTTTGCTAAAAGATGACACGATGAAGTTTGATCCGATCAGATTTTGTAGTGTGTTTCTCATATGTGTATGTTCGTCAGAGAATATTAGAACCCTATTCCTGCAGCTAATGGTTTTATTTACGATTATGTCTGTGCTGGATACTGCCAGGGGGATACTATTTACTTCATTTATTATTCCCCGATTCCTGTTTTCTGAAGAAGTATTATTAGAGATAATTATTTCATTTAGCTTCATGTTTGTAGTAGAAGTTCTCTCATTCTGTTGCACGAGACTAATCGGAGTCTCGATGGTATTCTCAAGGTTGATATTTAATTCGCTATAACTTTCATTCAAATAAGAGTTACAGATCGACTTAGTAGATTTACGTTTTTTTGAGTTTATTGTACTGTTATTAATCCTGCAAGAATCCGTACATAGCGATTTATACTTATCTATTTTATTTTGTTGAGAAGTAATTATTTGTTGAAGCGAACAGTTTTCCGAGTTTAAGTTATCTACTTCATTCTGAGTTCTTTCTAAATCCATTCTAAGTTTCGTTATTTCACTTCGCAACTCTTCTACTTCATGGTTAAGCAATACTTGCGATAGATCTGGCAAACTACGTGCCGTATCTGAAAGGTATATGCTAGAAGACGTGGTTATGGAATTATCAACAAAGCTGCTTTGACTGCTAACACCTTTAGGTTGTTTACGCCTCTGCGTGATGTTTTTGTTGCAAGAATCCATGTTTTTTTTTTTTTTTTTTACAACTAATGTTTCCTTAAGTTTGTTGTGATTTATTCGACCTCTTCAAACGCACCACTAGTGTCACAAATCACAATTTTGCGTTATCTATGCTTATTCGCTAATTACGAACCGGCTCTTGTCGCACGCTATTTTCACGGTTACGCAGAGTTCATAACCGCGAGAATCCCTTGCAACACGCAACTTTTTCGATACGTCGCAATTAGTCACAATGAATTAGCACTTTTTATGAAGTTGTTCTTTATTGTATTATCTCGCTAAATATCCTTGTTCTTCGGTAAAAACACTACACTTTAATTGTTTACGCTTTTACACTGATTTTAGTACAATTTTTGGCACTTAATTAGTCCTTAAACTATTTTTCACATTTAAATAACTTCGGAGAGGTACGGAGACAGTTTGGTCCGTTTGAGGCGCGTTTACGAAGTGATACAAATTTTATATTCACCAACAACCTTCAAATAAAACTTTCGAAACATGGAACATTCAGCAAAATTTTATATTTTGGACATGAAGTCTGCATTAGCTATCGGTCTCTTGTGGCAAAGAAACGTTTGATACCGCAAATGTTAAAAAACTTGTATCGAATTCTCAATATATTTATAGTGAAGTCAGACCACACATTTGTGAACTCAACTGGGAGACAGATAAGCCGAATGGCATAAATAAACGAGCATGCTTTTAAATAAATGCATCTACTAGTAAATAAATGTAGTCTTAGTGCTGTACTGAAATGACCTTTGTTTGATAGAGTTGATTGCTTGAAGATTTTGCTTATTATAATAAGCTATGCTGCAAAAAAAGTGTTACATACTAATTTACGTTTTTAGTATAAGTAGCATATGCTGTAGGTATACACTAACCCCTTCTTAATTAATGCTGAATAAAGCTACAAAAAAGTTATTAGATAAAAAAAATGGTTACGCTGATGTTATACATGGCATAGCTTGAACTGGAGTAAACCGCTTAATTATGTATATTATTTCCAAATGTAGGTAATTGTTTATAACAATCGTGTAAAACTTTAAATATTTTTCATATAGGCTAACTTATCCTTATAGGCTAACTAAGTCTGGAGAATCTTTATAGATTTAAAGTTTAAAATTAAAACCATAATAATCTTTACTGCATTTTTATGCAAGCATAGGTACACACGGCTACACATCACAAGCTATACAAAACCAGTTTATCTTGGCGTCGCTTTGTATAATCTTTTCGCACAATTAACGGTCAGTTTATACTGGATTGCATAGCTTGAAGTGTAGCCGTGTGTAATATAATTCTAATTATTAATAATCTTTGACAAAGAGACCAAAAAGGAACACGAAAATTAATGAAGAATACGCACAATAGTAAATTAATGTTAATATTCCAACGCTAAACATCAATACGTATTGTTTAGTCTTTTCGCGCTCGCGTACGATATTAATGACGATTTCGCGCATGGTCGAGCGCGATCGGAATGGCAACCGTTTGTAGTCGAGTGGAGACCGCGGGGTGGCTCTGATTTCATTATGTGATTTTTTTTCATCTCCCTCGCAATCCAATAAATCCCTGTGCGGCGATGGCGGGTTAATTAATAATTTAAGGACATGCAAACGTACCTATCGAATAAATTGAGGTGACAATTTAATTTAAAAAATCCCAACTGCTATCGATTTGCGTAGTTACTAGTTCAGGGTACGTTGTTATTAAACTTTTAAATTGGACTACTATCGTATTCTATTCATACTGTATCCGATCAAACTGCACCGATTGACTCTAAATTGTTTTTTACTATCAATCAACTTTAAAGTCCCGAATTCATATTTGTACAAAAGTTATTGTTAAATTCTGTAATACCTGTTTTAGTGTACATTTTATGATTAAAACGGAAAAAATAATTATCACCAAAGTTTTTACAGGAACATTAAAAATAATTGTACAGTCCTCGGACCAATTTAATCTTTTTTCCCAAATTACTTCTCTGACAGTGCACTCGGGCAATTGTACGAGTTATTTACGACTTCAATAAACTGAACCTTAAAATTGTTAATGAAAAGGTATTAAAACACAACAGACCCCTCGTAAATAACCCGGTGACAGTGCAGAGGAAAGAAAAATTCACTTGGATTTGAACAAATTGTGCCCGCGCCGTAACGTTTTGGTATAAATAGATTGGTGCTATATGTTAAACCCGGTGGTATTCATCCTTCTCATACTGAATGCCCCTGTCGCAATGGTAGGGTTAATTTTGTACTAATTGAGTGACATTATTCATATGAAAAGCGTAATGGGGCAGACAGCGACAAAAAACAACGGCGCTTAATTTGAATAAAAAAAAAGAAAAACTTTTGTTTTTTCCTTGTGTTTTAAACAGTAATCAGTCACACATCATTTAGTATCAGTTGTTAAAGATTTTAATAAGTATGTAAGATGAATAAAATTAATATTAATATCGCGATGGACAAGTCACGGACACGCTTCTTGAACACCAGGTTGCGGGTTTAAAACGTGAGTTTTTCAAATACTTTCTTAGTTAATCCAAGATATTACTGACATACGGTGAAAGGAAACATCCTAAGAAAACCTTGACATAATGGTCTGAAGTCCAAAATCATTAACACGCAGTGAGCAAGCATGGCGATCAGTCTCCTTTCCTTCTCTGTATAAGAAGAGATCTTTCTCCTGCAGTGGGACTGTTAAGGTACAAGTTTGTAGCCTACCGCATAAATCAGCAGCAAACGACGTATCGTTATGACACGTCGCGGCGTCATGTCGCTGCAGTCATGATTCCGAACCCAACTGCAGATGGCTGCAGCAGACGACACGTCGTATTCCTGTTAGTTCTGAATGTTCCGTGAGACAAGATGTGTGACCTGTATAGAATGAGCGCTCGCGATTTACTTTTGTATCTTTTGATTTTGTTATATGCATCGTACAGTGCAGGATATTGCGCCACCTGGTTTATCAGTTTTTCTTCCTCGGAATTGGAAAAACTCATTTTTTGAGAACGATTCAACGTATTGCCGCTCCAGCGCCGGTGGCATTACTGACCTGCTGTCGGGCGACACGTCGTCTGCGGTCGTACGACGTGTAGTCGGGCGACTTGTCGCTAGCTCCGAAAGGTATTTCATAGAAATACATAGAAACCAGTAGGTAGTGTCGGAGCGACACGTCGTCTGCTGCTGCTGCATGCAGTCGCCTATGAACTCGTGCCTTTACAGGCAGCGGCTGGTATTATTATAAGTATATGAAATTAATCGTTTCTTTTGTAACCTTGTTTGCAGCTTATGACGGGAACACCAAAATCATCTAGACACACGGCAGTGTGTCACAGGGATGTCACTTAGCAGATGAGGAAGCAAATGAGGATTTTGACATGACCGATTTTGAGGATAAGGATGTAAAAAAAAATGTTTTGAGGATGCGAATGCGGATATAGTTGTTCATGCGGTATGAACTAAGAGACCAAGGAAAGTAACACACAAAAAAAAAAAATTGTATGTATAATCATATTATGATGTACTGGGTGTAGGTAAATTTAATAATTATGAGATTGCGAATCTTTTAAAATCGCAAAAACGCGAATTTACCGCTTAAGAGATTCTTTAGCTACTTAAAAATGTAACGTGTGAACGAATAGCTCCCTCGCACCTAATATCAGTTTTCCTGATGTCGACTCTAATAGATTACGTAAAATGATCGATAAATGAATCGTAAAACATGTTTTAGGGTTCCGTACTAAAAGTATAAAATTAAAGAGCTATGTTTTACATATTCCATACATTGTTTTACATTTTACATAGTACGGAACCCTAAAAAATATTATATGATTTTTCAAACCAATAATAATTTGTTATTACAAAATAACGTCCAATAAATAATTCGTGATTTTTAAATCCCGGGATTTAAACGTCATAATAATTATTCCGGGATTTTAGCGGAGGTATTATCCACACTATGTTACTTCCTTCCTCGAAGTTTAGGTAAATATACTCTACCTATTCCGACCTCTGCTAATCAGTCATGCTGTATTATATCATTACTTTGTCAGATAGGTACTACAACGTTGTTTTTGTAAGTATACAGGGTGTTAACGAAATCGTGTAATTCCTTCAAACCGCGTGATCTACTGGTGACAAAGATTAATCCTAAATGGGAATTTCCGAAAATAAAACAAAAAAAAATTTTTGCTTTTCAATTTCTGAGTCTTTTTAGAGCCTTGAGTTATCTGACTGCAAAAAGCGATATCGCGTTAGTCGTTCCTGCCAGCCGTGTCTCCGTACTTTCATTAATTTATGCGTGGCATCGAAATGTTCACACAAATAAAATGATTTTTTTGCAAAAAAAAAATATTTTTTTACTGAATCCTTATTAGATGGTTTAGATATGATCAGTAACAAAGCCGCATTTTATTTTTTTATTTTTAATCAAGCTAAATCCTGTGCGGGGCCTGTCTACACCAGTAGTAGATCATGTGGTTTTAAGGAATTACACGAATTCTATAATACCCTATATAACTTCAAACTATCTACATTGACATAAAGAGACAAAATAAAATTGATGGTTCCCATTTTATAGCTCTTTCGTCTTTTACCTTCGGGTTCGACAGAGTCTGGTAGCGCTTTCAATATCCGATACAAAAGTCAATCCTTTTAAGATTAAATTAGATTAGACAGACGGATCTTACGATTTATTTCTCTTTTGTTTGAGAAAAAGTAACCAGTTTATGTCTTTCGGTAACTGAATTATGTATTTTTTTTTTTGTATGTTCCTTAATGTTTTCTTCATAACTTCACGCCTTATTCCCCGAAGGGTTGGCAGAGGTGTACTTCGCCGTTATGTTTCAGTCCCATGTAATAGGGGTCGAGCCTATTGCCATCAACCGGGCACAAATCCAGAGTCCGGGCTGCTACTGAGAAATTCCACACGGAAAACCCCAATAACACTTTGCCCGACCTGGGGATCGAACCCAAGACCTCACGCTCAGCAGTTGCGTTTACGACCACTAGACCAACGAGGCAGTCTTTAATGTTTTCTATTTAATTAATTGTATAGCGAATGTGCATAATAAGTGTAATAAAATTCTGCTTGCTGCCTCGTTGTCTAGTGGTAAGCGCGACTGCTGAGTGTGAGGTCCTTGATTCGATCCGCAGGTCGGGCTAAGTGTTATTAGGTTTTTCCGTGTGACATTTCTCAGCAGCAGCCCGGAAGCTGGATTTGTGCCTCATTAATAACAATAGGCTCGACCTCTATTGCATGGGACTTAAACGTAATGACGAAATGAGGGTGTACTATTAACCTCTGCCCAACCTTTTGGGGAATAGGTACAGGCGTATGTTCCTTCTTTGAGCATACTATTTAAATGTGTGTTAGTGTATGATGTGTGGAGGGGTTTGTAGCTAATTAACAATGGCGCGGAACATATGATTTGCAAAGTTAAGGTACGTTTGCCGCTGTTCGTCAATAGGTGACTATTCGTTACGGGGTGTCCTGCATAAGCGACAAACGCGATGCGACACGATGCTGCAAACGCAATCAAAACAATGGCAATCTCTGTTGGTGGCCTATGTAGCAGTCTGCGGCGAGACGCGACGTTACCGTGTATTTTCATCGCGTCGTGTCGCCTGGCGTCGCATTGCGTCGCGTTTGTCGCTTACGCAGGACACACTTCGAGACACCCCGTGCCTCGGAGAGTACGTTAAAAGTAGGTCCTGGATGTCATACGAATACCTATGATAGTCGTTACGGGTAGTAAGAAGACCAAAAGTCTGATAATTGGTTGTGACGGTAGCAGTGGTGGCGACTAGCGGAGTGCGCCTATAAAAGGACCGGCACGCTGCACTTCGTCCTCTCTCACGCCTCAGCAGCCGCTAGTTAAGTACTACACCTACACCTGAAGATCCTGGACTCCTCGTTGTCGAACCACGCCCTGTAAACTAATCCTGTAACTTCTAGTAAAACATATTTTGTATGATTTATAAGTGTTTTCCTTATTATTTAGTAAGTACCTACTCTTCTGCTAAACTGCTTCTGCTTCTTGCTAGATTCTGAATTTATGTGCACATGCTCGTTAAGGTGACTCCTCAAGCCACCCTTAACCCGCTAAGCGTGACATGGTCTAATCTTAAGATATCGGCATTGCCCAGTAATTGGATTGCAGAGGTCTGATGGTAGTCGCTCCGAGTAAAATACTGACATTCAGTCGCATAAGTTAGACTGGAAGCTCATCCGAAGAACAGTACTTTACTATTCTCTATCCGTTACCAATACCTATTAAGCACACTCGCTTAATAAAGTTACTTTTATTATCACAATATTACTAACTGCAGAAAGCAGCCCTCTCACGGTCGCGCATCTGCGTCATCCCCTAAAGGGTACCCTCACTATGAATACCAAACGCCCTATTGATTATTGACCTTTTCGTGATTCAATTTGACCAAACCGATTCGTAGATACGATTAATCGAATATTTCTTGGACGAACTGGAATAATTGAAAGATTTGTATTCGACTTTGGGAAGTTATTAACCCCCATATAATGCCAAGTTTGGATTCTTATCAAACATTCAATTATGAGTGAACTCTCGGACGTCCATGAACCCGTTTTGGCATTGATAAATTAGTTACCGTTTCTCATGTGAAATTCTTGTTAATGTAACATTTTGCACAACAAAATAAATAGATACATTACTCCAATGAAAATTATCAAACCATAATTTATTTTCAAAAGAATGCCCATTAATTTTTTTGTTGGCTTTTCTCCATAAGACTTACTACTTGGAACCGTATAGGTACCTAGTGATGACCTTTCGAAAGCACCTGTAAATTGGTCTACTTGAAATAACATCAAAAAGACTTTGACTTTGAGATCCTTAAAATAAAGGTTTTATTTTTAGGTCTGCATTTCCTTTCTATACTATTTCTAGCCCAGATTCTGTCTAGTCACGTCTGTTCAAAATATAACTTTACATGTAAAAAGCAGTGCAATACTTTGCACATTACCTCATAAAAAATCTTCTACTTTACGATAACCTAAAAGTAATAAAAAATGCTCTCTAATAGCGATAGTAAATATTCAAAATACGTCTTTCCAGATAAAAGTTATTTAATTTAAACAAACTTTACATGCAAGACTACTCATAAATACATAAAAATATGAAAGATTCAAAATAAAATTCCATTTTTACACAAATTTATATCCTCATATTATTATTTAAAAAATACCGTATACTCACCATAGCCTGTATGTACATTTTCGAAGCAGCAAAGTTTGTTAAATTAAATGCTCACTTATTTAAAACAGCAAAAGATACGTTTCCAAGGAATACGAGAAACTCGGACAGAATTGTATTAGCAAAAATACCTAACACAACAATGTACTTAAAAAATTGTTATGCCATGTGTGGTCGGGTGTACAATAATATTCCCGACGAAATAAAAAAAATGCGTATTGGTAAGTTTCGTACCAGACTCAAACTTTGGCTTATAGAAAAGTCGTTTTATTCTATATCGGAATTTACAGGTAATACCTAAATGATAAATTGATAACTAATACCTATATAATGTAACTATTGATTTCTATTATTTTAACATTAATATTGTTTGTGTTAAATTTATTATAATGTATTGATTTGACATTTTACTCTAAATAATTAATTACTTTTAAATATTGCAATAATTGATATTAATTCTAATAATGTTGAATGAGTCTATTAATATTGTCAAGAATTTGCATGTCGCGTTGCGGCAAAATGTATTTGGGTCTATATTTTATATTTTACTCCATCTGTAATGTACCTACATTTTACGCAAATAAAATTCTATTCTATTCTATTCTATTCTATTCATAGTGTTTTAAATTGTAAGGATGCTAATCGAAATCTTATTTCAAATGGTAAATGTACCGTGAAGCCTCGATGTCTCACAAAAGATACTACAGTTTGGTCACATAATATGAATGAACGCACGGATGAACACATTTTCAATAATATACACCGTAGTTGGGAAATAAAGAAAGAATAGTCACGAAAACGGTTTTATTTGGAAACGGGAGATGATATCCAATAGCCAGTTGATTGGAAAAAAATCAAAAATATTTAAAAGTTTTTTTTCTGTTGGACTGCTGTAGATGGTCCTAGGGGACCCCTTCTACGTAACCGGGCAGTTATTGGCGAGACCTGAAGGTCTCCAGCCAATGGGGGGAAGTAAAATACTTAAGCTAAGCTAACTACTTGTACTACACTAACATCATGACTACCTGCAACAACAGCACTAAGGACGACCCCTAGTGGGACTCGGACCTCGGCTTAGGGCGTTGCTGGCTGGAGCTTATGGGGGGGGGGGGGGGGGGAGACAGCTTGATGAGGGCTGAATTATCAGTGTCAAATATTTAAAAGTTCCTGGGAACATGACAGATATATTCATTGCTTTCTTTTTGTCTCGTAATTTATTAAGACAGGTATTTTAGCATTAACTTAGGGGCCATGGAAAAAGATCATTAAAAATTATTGAAAAGCTGTTAAAATAATATTCAAGAAATATGGCGAGATGATTGTAACTGTAACGGGAATGAAACTACACGGTTACTCTGCTGACACGCAACCTTACCGATGACAGTGAGCTGTTAAGGTGTTCGTACATTTGTCAGTACCGTACGCGCCACAGGGAACGGTATGGTGAAGGTTTTGCACACCTATCCGACCCAAACACACCGAATCCACAGACGCCATCAATCGCGCATTGCATTCACGTATTTCAATAGGAATGAACGTGTGCTATGGAACTTGCAATCGATTCAGTCAACAGAATGCGGATAAAGTCTTCAGAATCACGCCGTATGCATAGAACGCACCGAATCGGATGACGTCATATGCGTCGTTTGAATTCGTCTACCTACAACACATACCATAACATCACGCCTGCATTTTCCGAAGGGTTGGGTAGAAGTTATGCTTAAGTCCCATGAAATAGGGGACGAGCCTATTGCCACCAACCGGGAACAAATCCAGACTCCTGGCTGCTATTCAGAAAAAGACCACACGCCAGTGTAACCTCCACCCGTTTTATTGTCACCTATTAGGACGGTGTCTGGATAAAAAAAACTAGTGTGTCCAATAATTAAGTTTAATACAGAATAAATAAGCGACTATGCGGAGGCACACAAATTTTTAGGTCGTGGGTTTAGGGCCGTCTATTGTCACACCTGCAGTGATAGGAACTTCCCTGTAGAATCCAGCGGAAGTTCTCCCAGGCCGGAGATGGTAGTTGGCCGATGTTGCACGAAGGTACGGCGAGTGTAGCGGGAAAGTACAGCGTGGCTGCCGACTTGCTCAGCGCACCACGGATGACCACCTTATATGATTAATCTTGCCGTAGATCCCTAATTCGGGATTACAAGTGTGGCGGCATCTATCCACGCCACATTCGAACTATTCATGCCTACATCGCGATATCAAGATTTAACACGCAGATTGTATGTATATATGTTACGGCTAATAGCCGAAGTGCGGCTACACCTAGTTTTAGCCGGGTACAACTAGGTGCAGCCGGCCACATGCGGTTAAACTTAAATCTATCCTACTTATCTTCGGTTAGAACTAGGTTTAGCCTTCATCATAGCGGCTAGAACTAGGTGCAGCCGCACACCGATGGTTAAGGGTAACCCCGACACGGATAGGTTAGGTTCGAAGGGGATGACGGGGGCTAGAGTGAGCGAGCGAAGCGAGCGAACGAAGCCCCCGTCATCCCCTTCGTGTTAGGTTACTTTAAACCCTGCAGACAGAAATAGGAGCCCCGCACAGCGGGGCTCCGTCGACTTAAGCTCCGCCTAGTTCTAACCAACTGCTACTGGTTGCACCTAGTTGTACCCGGCTAAAACTAGGTGTAGCCGCACTTCGGCTATTAGCCGTAACATATATACAACTTCCCAACATCAACCGTTGGGCACAAGACTCCGCCTGGTTGGAGGATCCTCCCTTTGGTTGGAGGAACATCACACCTGGTTCCTCCACACAAGTATTAATTGTACATTGAGAAATTCACCAATAAAATATTTCTTTGCAAAATAATTACGTCCGTCTCTGCTAGGGCGCTTCAAGGGGACGAAATTTCAAACCCAATAATACTTTGCCCGACCTGGGGGTCGGACACAGGACCTCAAACTCAGCAGTCGCGCTTGCGACCACTAGACTAAAGAGGCGTGCGGTGCGAATTCGTGAACATCGTTGCATAGGATTTCATACAAAGAATCATAAAATTCATTTCCTACAGCGCGTGCGGCCTTTATGCATGCATTTGTAGCTCAGAATTCGCAGCAATCCTAAATAAAAACCTAGCACTACAACACAGACACACTCACACATTAACTTGTATACCTGCACAATCCAGTATCTCCTCTCCTCTTATAATATATTCCGTGTCCATTGGTCCATCCAGTCCGCCGGCCGTTGTATCCCCCATTCCTCTCACGTCCCCGTTCCTTTTTTAACAGGGAACTGGATGTGCCCTGACTGAAATTACAGTGTTTTTCGACGACATTCGACGATGTTTTGATTCCTCTATTGTATTGATTCGAGTCTTTTATCGATGTGTCCCTGATGCGAATGTTGATGGTAGGGTGTTTTGTATATTTTTAAGACCGAAGGCGGTGTCGCAATAGTGGTGTTGTAAACTGGAACTCCCGAATAAAAACCAGTCCTATAACTTAGCTAGCCTTGGAGCTAGAGGTGGATCGAAAAGGGCTTGAAATAACTCGTTTAAATATTGCAAAGCGAGCGCGGTCGGTTTTGCAAGAATTTGGCTGAGTGCACTCTGTGCTTTTCGATACAATTTTATTTAAGTCTAACTCTGAGTATTGGTTTTTACACAAATCTTAACGGCCTGAAAATATCAAAAGCAAAAAGACGTTTTTAGGAAAAAAAATACGTTTTATTTAAATCCAGAAATCATGATACCTACAAACATTGTTAACAAAGTACACAACAAACAGTCAATACTTAGTACATTTACCCACAGAAACTCAGTTCAAAATTAATAAGTAATTAAATACGTACTATGGCAACAAAACAGTAATAAAGTTACCAGTAACGTCAACATAGACGCAAACCAGACAGAATAAGTAACTTATTTTAATAAAACATTACATTTTACGTTCACGTTTATTGAAACTACTTTAGAAATTCGATTTTAAAACCTCTCGGTGGTTCTAACACAAACAAATCGTAAAGTTAGGATCATAAACAGCAAACACCTTGGTTGATACAAAAGGAAATTGCTTATTTTACGTCGATGTGTCGGGTTGTTTCACCCGCTCTTATTTATACACCCAGCATAACTTGAAACGCGGCGGAATATGGAACGAAATTAAAATGTACTGAATTTGACGTATTGTTGACGTTTGCCATTGCAAGCAGCGCCGCGATGATATGCCAAGATATACTGGACGATTGTACGTTTGAAAATAAACACTTTTATGACGTCAGAAGGCACGATGACTGTCTCGGAATATGATGTATGATTGCAGCTAAGAATATATCAAGGTATCAATTCTCATGGGTGTCATAAGACCAACAAGTGTCTGGTCATCAAATTAAATCATCTGCGGCAAGTTGGAATGTCCGCCAATAAGTAAATCTAATCAAAAGAGCTGATGAGGCCATTATAGTTATCAAGAGAAGCGTAGATGCTGCTCATCCGCTGTAAATGATATGAATTTAATTTATTTAAAGAGAAACCTTCTGCATCATTCTGCAATTGCATATGAGAGAGCCGCTTAACTTCCATAATACAAGTTCTACTTACTTCGTTTGGAAGTCAAGAGTTCCACTACTTGTACCGTTTACACTTTGCAATATACGTTTTTTATTTATTTATTTAATGATATGTTTCATCTCAATCACTCATTCAAATCCATGGATTGTTAACAAAACCACCCAGGGATATTATCAGAAATGTGAGCATTTCTATTACCTATTTGGGACCATAGCATTACATTACATTTTACAAGAAATTTCGAGATCAATTATTCCCAGACAACAATTGCCCTCTAGATTCATAAAAAATAGGACAACGCTTCTCCATGACAAAAATCCTTTGATTCTTCCTCAAAAGTTCTTCCTTCCTAAATCATGCAAAATTAAAGCTCACACAATGTTAGGGTTTCAACTTTATTAAAGTTTATGCAGCAGAACTATTAATGACGCCGTATAAAATTGCAACTCTGGAAGTTTCGAGAAATGTTGACAAAACTTGACGAATCTCTTCAGTTTCGTGTCGTGGGAACAGTGGGAACGAACAGGTGTACCCTGATCACAATCCAGTTCACTTATAACTTGTTACATTATCTCGAAGAAAACTTTATTTTTGTTCTAATACGATGTGTGAGGGCGTGAGAGGATCTGTAGGTGTTACCATTTTATTTTAGTCGTTGAAAAGGAAATAAAATTAAATGATTTCATTGTTGAGCTGTGTTTTTACTAAACCCAGCATTTTAGGTTGGATGATACTCGTGTATAGTAGGGTAATGTTTCAATTGATCAAATCTGAAAATATACCAGATGACTTTTTTATCGTCTGGAAAAAAATGTGTATAATAGATGAACAGAGTAGAATCCCATGGCTTTTTTTTTTTAAATTGCCCGTTTTGAAATGTATCTATCAATAATACGACTAATTTAAAGTAAATTTTCATACGAAATCAATAAAAGCAGATTTTTTTAAGTACCTAAATAATTCGATTAAATAATATCCAAATTAAAACACACATACCTGCGTATGAATTGAGTTTCTATAGTAGCTATGTACAGATAAATAAATTTCATAATAATTTAAAGACAAAAAAATGAAAATACTATGTCAAAGCATTCTACTCCGTTCAGCGGTTGTACCCAATTTTTTTCCGGACGGTAAAAAGTCATCAAGTATATTATACAGCTTATTTAAGAATGAACTGGCGAGGAAAGAGGAAAACCGCCATCACCAAAAAAAGTCATCCAGTATATTAAGTAGGTATACAGCTTATTTCAGAATGGGCTGGCGACGAAAACATTCTAGACACATAACCTTTACACCTTTACATAACTGTTACACATAACATAATAACATAACATAATAACATTACATCACGCCTGTATTCCCCGAAGGGTTGGTCAGAGGTGTATAGTACACCCACATTTCGCTGTTATAAACTTGCAATAGGGGGCGAGCCTATTACCATCAGCCAGGCACAAACCCAGACTACGGGCTGCTACTGAGAAATTCCACACTGAAAAACCCAATATCACTTTGCCCGGCCTGGGGATCTAACGCAGGACCTCACGCTCAGCAGTAGCGCTTGCGACCAACTAGTCACCCAGAACTGTAACAATTAAACAATTAAGTAACAAAAAGTGCCAAGAAAAACTTTCAAAAGTCAATTGTAGTCAAAAAAAAGTGCTGAAAGACACTTAAACAATAAACAACACAGAATTAATGCAAAATTACTCTAAAATAACATCGTCCAGAAAAATACAAGATGAAAATAAAAACAAGACTCCGTGACGTTAGACTAATTTGCTACCGCTATTGTATTTTTAATTGAACAAGCAAAAGCTTCATTACTTGCTATAAAATAACATTCATATACCTACCGTGTTACCTTCTTTTTTGTTACCATAACTTCTATTGTTTCTCTTCAACTTATAAATCATTTATTCTTCTCGTCTCAGATTAAATAAACAATGGATGACAATCTATCAGCAGGAGTCCATTTAAAAGACAAAAGCTAAGCGAGACACGATCTTGGTGAAGTGGAGCGTTTTATATTATATTTATCTTTAATTACTACACGACGGAGAACGAGAGCGAAAAAATTGTTAAGATCGAATCTTGTCGGGTGGTTGGGGTCTGTAGGTATACGAATAAAATAATCATAGCGGTGGTTTTTCAAATTTTGAAATTAAGTTTGGTTAGCAATTAATGAATTTGGTAGGTAAATGCTATCGCATATTGTAACGTTACATTTATCTAAACTTTGGACCGTACCAACTTACACACTAGGTATATTTTGTATTGCATACGCATTATTGTCGAAAATCATAACAGGGGTCTAATTCACTTGACTAAAGAAGTTCAGTTGCAGTTTAGTTGCAGTTCAGTTTAGATCAAAACAATGCTTCTCGTATAGGCGTAATAGGCGATCGCTGTCAGATACGCTCGCATGAACTTAACTGCAGCGTCATGGAGGATTTACACGGGTCGATTTTAGCCGTGCGGCAAGTCACTAGACGCATCGCTTGTAAAAATCAAATCGCCACCTCATTTACACCGGTCGACAAATAGCGCATGCGACTTGTTAGTTTCTAGCGGAACAACACAGCGCAAAACCCACCCAATGCGGCGGGCGATCGCCTGCAACTTACCATTTACACGGTCGATTTTAGTCACCCGCCGCATGCGGCTTGTCACCGCACGGCAAAAGTCGGATGACACCCAACATTGGGGCTTGCGATTTTAGTCACTTGCGGCCTAGTCGAATTGTCATTTAGACGGTCGATTTTCGCCGTGCGGCCTATCCGTGCGACGAAAATCGACCCGTGTAAATTCCCTAACACTGCAACTTGATCGGTGCGTCATAAAATTACGTGAATTAGGTACCCTACTGGAATGTAAAACAATAATATATCGTCATTTTGTAAAAAACAACTGTCGTATTATTATTTTTCACTTTACCAATGTTGACGCTAACGGCAGTAATGATTGGTACTCACTACTAAAGTGGATAATTTCCCAAACTTCTTAAGGAACCCAAAAAAGAATAAAGCCTCGATCCGTAGAATAATGACGTGATCCGCCGCTGGGGAAGGAGAATGCGGAAAACAAATAACGATTTTCTTTTGTTGGCTTATTATTCTCAGGAGCATTCATTACTCGGCCCACTGTGTACATACGCTTACTACCGCGTTTCTAATGTGTTAGTATTGTATTAGATTATATACGACCGGGGAGTATTATTCTTTGATTGTAGGTAAACCACTCGCCTGGCCGCTCAGGCGAGCGGTTTCTTTTCCTTTTAAGACCAAATTGATATGACTTGCATTGGCAAAGGAAAGAAAAGGTATAAGTTACATCGATGAACAATCAATGGTAGTCCACCACTATACTCGATTAAGGCTGACTGCAGATGGGGCACTTAGTTGCTCTAGACTCAGGTGATCGCTATTTGTTTTTAGCTTCTAGCTGCAACGACTGTTTGGTGTATGCAGCCATTGTCTGTCACTGTGGCTTGGTGCACAAAGTGTCCCGACCAGTTCGTGGCCCATGTCGGATCAGCCCTATATAACAATCACGACCGACGGATTTGACCACCATTCACACCGATAATTCAGCCCTCATCAAGCTGTCGCCCCCTCAGTCCCCCGCCAGCAACACCCTAAGCCGAGTTCCGGGTCCCACTAGGGGTCGCCTTTAGTGCTGTTGTTGCTAGTAGTCATGATGTTAGTGAAGTTTAAATAGTTAGCTTAGGTTAAGTATTTTGAGAGTGCCTCCGCTGCCGGCGCCGCTTGGCCTCTTCAAACTCTTCATGAGACGATTTTTCATCACCCACTTTTATTTTCACAATAAAAACAAATGAAAAACTTAAGGGGATGTTTGTAAGGTTGTTTGCGCTTCCAAAGCAGACTCGAAGGAGCCCCGCTGGGTGGGCCTCCTATTTCTGTCTGCAGGGTTTAAATTAACCTGGAAGGGGATGACTAGGGCTTCGTTCGCTCGCTTTGCTCGCTCACTCTAGCCCCCGTCATCCCTTTCGAACCTAGCCTATCCGTGTCGGGGTACCTCAAAATACAGAGATCGCTTCGCTCGCTCTTGAAATTAGTCAGTTGGAAGACAAGTTACAGTGTTTGGCCCAAAATCTAGCATACGTACCAAACAACTTATTACCGCCGCCGCCAGTGTCCATTTCGGACAGCGGATGCACTCTATAAGTATTTTACTTCGCCCCCATTGGCTAGAAACCCTTTAGGTCTCGCCAATAACTGCTCATTTACGTAGAAACGGTCCGCAAGGATCATCTACAAGCAGTAAAATAGAAGATTAAAAAAAAACATCGCATCTTGGCTTAACCCTGCAGATCGATAGAGCATGACAATAACTGAACCACAAACCCCTCAACGGCCATACGAATATATCTTCAAACATTCACAACTTCAACATCAATAAACTGACTAAAACTCAAAAGGGTTGTTAAAATTTTACGACCTCCATAGTGACTCGTGTGAAATTTAATTAGAAACGTGTCACTACTGTGATGCGGTATTTTAATAATGTCCTGCTGTCCCCAGCGGCGATTTATGACTCTTAAGGATGCTGAGATCGTTAAACCATGAATGCGAATTAAAGTTTTAATTTGCTTGACGTCTGTGAGATATAAATTGAAAGATGTTTTTATAGTATGAAGTATAAGCTGCCTATTATTGTCCCACTGCTGGGGAAGGGCCTCTTCTCAGAGTGAGAAGTGTTTAGAGCTTAGTCTACCAGGCTTAGTGGGGGTTAGCGGACTACGCAAACCAACGAGAACTTTTTTTAGTCCTTTAAATACGTATAGATAGTCGCTCATATTCAGCAGCGAATTTTTATGGGGATGATAGATATAAAGATATTTTTGGTCAGCATACAACATTAGCATATATTATAAAAGTATGTATTAACACAAAAAACCTAACAAAGAATTGTTGCCGGATATGGGGTAAATTCGTTCAAATGAATTTTCCACAGAATCTGTCGTCAAAATACTATGACGCCGACGAAGTGAGGAGCAGAAAATGGCATTGCCCTCTATTTTAGTCAACAATTAAAAATATCATCACATTCGACGATATGTCCATTTATGATATCCATTTGACTGAATTTACCCCATATCCGCATTTTCCCCAACGCACTATAAAATGTATAATAAGGTGTAAACGAATTCGTGTAATTCCTTCCAACCGCGTGATCTACTGGTGACACTGATTGACCCTGCATAGGTTTTTTTCAGAATCAACAAAAAAAGTTTTCAAAAAATGAACCATGGTATTCTGTATCTGAGTAATTTTAGCGTCCCAAGTTAACTGACTGCGTGGAGCGATATCGCGCTAGTCACGCCCGTCAGCTGTGTCGCCGTGCCTTCATTAATTTATGCATGGCATCAAAATTTTCTATCCCATAAAAAAAAATTGAGAAAAAAAAAGTTTATTTTTAATCAATCTACGTCCCGTGCGGGGTTAATCTATACCATTAATAGATCATGTGGTTTGAAGGAATTACACGAATTCGTTAACATCCTGTATAATTATACTATACTTTATACATATATAATTATTTAATCATTATTGCATTGCATTATTGCAGGAGCCTCCACGGGTGACGATGCTTGGGTGCGTCCAGCGCGCCCTGTACGGTCAGCCCCGTTACCAACCTTGCTGACTGGCTAATCTTTTCACCACAGCATGAGCTGTTTTCGTGTGGCTCGTGCTGACACGAGAGAAGAAGAAGAATCATTATTGCAGCTGTACCAACAAAGGTTTCTCATTCAAATATATGGTGCAAGATAGTCTTGGAGCACGCTTAGGCAGTCTTACAGCGCCGGGTTTCAATGAGATACCAAAGAGACGGATGAACATTACATGCATTTCATAATTATCATCCCATTAGGTACTGTTCCACTGCTGTGCACGGGCCTCTTCTTATAGTGAGAAGGGTTTACTATTTTACTGGAATTAGTATTTAATTTAACCCACAATATTGATCCCGAACGTGCATTCTTGACTCTAATTGCAACTTGCTTTATTATAAAATATGACTCATGTTATGTATGGTTAACATATATAAAGGTTACGTAGGTATACGTGACTTAGTTAAGATCTGATTTGTAATAAGATGTCCTAAGTTTTAATTAAGTAACGTAACTCAAGAACCATTACTTATTGCCGAATACCTACTTAATATAACTTCTGTAATTTATATTTACAATGTAATGTAAGAATAATTTTATCTTATAACCTATCGCGCAATAAAGCCTTGTATTTACTAAGGGACAAATGGAGCAGGATACATGCCGTAGGACTTAATACGGGACATTTACGTGAATGTCCCCGAGACAATGTCCCTGACCAATTGACTCGAACACACGTCATCGCTATAGCGTTTATTTTGACAGGTCAACATATTCCATAGCAACGTATGTATGAACAATCCGTCTTCTCCACAACTATGTACCATGCAATGAATATTGTTGTATTGTCAAAATGAAAGCTATTGAAATTACGAATGTGATACGATATTCGGATGCAGGTCAGTGTCGCAGAAATGTCGCCCGTGGTACGATCTCATTTCCCCATACTGCTGACATATTGAACGGCACGTTAAGCTCATGTCCTCACTAGTCAACATTTGACCCGGGACTGACGCGTGGCACACGTTCTCGCTTTCGAAGCGGCGGCTTGCAACATGATGTTCCACGTCAAGTAGAAATACCGCACTATGTTGCGCGCAACGATATGGGACAGTGTGCAGCGTTGCAGCGCCACGTATGGGGTATAGGGGATCATTTTTCCCCTAGTGAATCTGCAAGTTTTGGTCGAGTTTATCGCGCGACAACTTCCGTTGGTCGATTAATAATGCTTATAAATTTGCCGATGTAATCATGTTACTAGTGTTCTCATCATATTTCTAGGGATATGCCCATAAAACACTTTTTCATAAGCATCTTCCGGTATAAATTAACGGCTAAAATCAAGTTACTGCGAAATATCTACATGCTTATAATAAAGTACCTACCTCAAGCTATTTTCTGCTCAATTGTTATAAAAGCTACCATTTTTTTATTTACCTCTGTCGCATATTTTCATTAGGAAGCCAGATAGCAACACACTGTTATCTACAGCGTCGGGAAAGGGAACGGCACGTTTATTTATCGCACAAGCGACGTTCTCGCTTCCGTTAAACGCACCACAAGTTGTTAAGGCTGGTTTAGTACACGCAACTGGTATAATATCGGTAGGAAATAGGTATGAGTGGTGAGAATTAATATTAGGAATGACAACCTATTGAAAATAGGCAAAAAACCGAGAATGTAACCTTTAAAAATAAAAACAATCTCTGAATATTTACACCGTGCTTGTCTATTGTAAGTTTTATTTCCATTCACACGTTTTCGCTCAAAATTGAATCCCATAAAATTGATTTTTTTTTAATAACCTTAAGAATAGAGGAAAATCGCAATCCCATTTGCCAACTGATGCGTCTTTCAATGATTTTAAAGGTGAATATAGTCTCGCGTTTGACCCCTATCTCGTCTGATGGTAAGCGATGATGTGGTCGACGGTGAAGCACGCTTGTCTAGAAGTAACCTATTCACTCTTCACTTAAAGTTGCTTGAACCCTTCGTATCGTACTTAGTAACTAAGTTTCAGTTATAATTTAAGTCCTTCGAGGTCGACGATTGTTATCGTATGTTTGGGTACCCTTCTTGGGTAACTTAAGAGGATTGAAGTATTAAAAAAATATTTAGTGCACAGTTCCAATATTAGGTTTACCACAACTAAATATTCTTTCAAGCAATTAATGGGGTATATGGCCAAATAAATTCAACATAAAATTTGAACTAAAAGCTGCCATCTGTAGTTGACAACTCCAAGACATCACCAAAATTGTCGACACGTTTGGTGCAGTGGCTAAGCGATTGGCTTCTGCGCCACGGGTCGTGGGTTCGATTCCCACACGGAACAAAAATGTGTATGGCCTACAGATGGTTGTTTAGGGTGTGGGCGTTTGTTTGTGGGATTTGGGTCTGTAAACGCACCCACGATACAAGAGAAATCTTAGTGTGGGGCAACGTTATTAAAAAAAAAAAGAATTCTTTCTCCAAAAATTCTCACGTCTAAACCTTGGCCTGAACACGCAAAATGTCACGCAGAATATTACTAAAGTCTCTGAGATGAGATTATTGAAGCTTATATATGCTATGCAGAGATTCTCTATGCTACACTTGTCAAATATGAATACAGTTGGAATAAGATTTCCATTTCGTCAAATCTAATTCTAGTTTCAATATTAAGAATGAAGTTGTACGTGTATGTTTCATTATTATTTGTCAGGCTTTATTAACTTTTATATCTTTTGTTTTATAATACACTAGCTGTTGCCCGCAGCTTCGCTTGCGTGAAACATTAAACGCTCGTTAAGCCCTTTTTAAATGTAGGTATGTTTATTTCTGACCAGTAACCTAAATATTGAATTCCATGCTTCTTACTTCAAAAGTACCAGATTTCTCATACAAACTAACAACATTTATTTCACCCCTTTAGGGGTTGAATTTCCAAAAACCCTGAAACACGTGTCCGTTTATTTCTGACCAGTAACCTAAATATTGAATTTCATGCTTCTTACTTCAAAAGTACCAGATTCCTCATACAAACTTACAACACTTATTTCACCCCCTTAGGGGTTGAATTTCCAAAAACGCTTAAACACGTGTACATTTACTCCTAATCAGAAACCTTAATACTTAATTTCATGCTTCTTACTTCAAAAATGACGGACTTGCATACAAACGTTAATCACCCTTTTCACCCCCTTAGGGGTTGAATTTCGAGAAATCCCTTCTTAGTGGATGTTTTCGTCACGTAAGGAACCTACTGTCCAAATTTCATATTTCCAGCTTTAGTGGTTTAGGCTCTGCGTTGATGAATGAAATGTCAGTCAGTACCAGTCTCTTTATATATAAGATATATTTTTATAGTTTATCACAATGTATGCATTATTTATCGACACAATTTAAACACTTAACACTATCCACATAAACAATTAATAAAATATACATTTAAAATTACCTTCGTCCGTGTGTCACTGCAAGGGTACCAACTGAAAATCAGCGCTGGGTGTTTGACGCCCAGCATATGCTGAGTTGGTGACCCTTTCGGCATGGGCATGATCCACGGCATAAAATGTGTGTTTGAGTCTTTTATGTTTTTGTTTTTTATTGTTTATGCTGTTATTGTGTCCTTAGCTGAATAAATTTATTTTCTTTCTTTCTTCTTTAACTACATGCAAAAAAAAGTGTTTATTTCGTTTGTTAAAACTATGTGTACCTACACCACATCAAGGGGAGTACGTATATGTAAAGAAACACCATTTTGTGGACAACACTTCCTATGCAAACACATACACACACAGACATACACACACTATAGGGCTATATAGTGAAACTAAGTACGTATGGCCATTTACCAGCGTAGGTATTATCAAAGTCCACTAAAAATCTACTGTAAAAAAACCGGCGAAGTGCGAGTCGGACTCGCGCACGAAGGGTTCCGTACCTTTATCTATTCTGTTTTTTAGGGTTCCGTGCCCAAAGGGTAAAATGGGACCCTATTACTAAGGCTCCGCTGTCCGTCAGTCCGTCTGTCCTTCTGTCCGTCTGTCACCAGGCTGTATCTCATGAACCGTGATAGTTAGACAGTTTAAATTTTCATAGAAGATGTATTTCTGTTGCCGCTATAACAAAAAATACTAAAAAACAGAATACAATAAATATTTAAGGGGGGCTCCCATACAACAAACGTGATTTTTTTGCCGTTTTTATAGATAATGGTACGGAACCCTTCGTGCGCGAGTCCGACTCGCACTTGGCCGGTTTTTAGTATTTGTTGTTATAGCGGCAACAGAAAATACATCATCTGTGAAAGTTTCAACTGTCTAACTATCACGGTTCATGTGATACCTGCGCCTTACCTGAGCCTGGTGACAGACGGACAGACGGACGGACAGCGGAGTCTTAGTAATAGGGTCCCGTTTTACCCTTTGGGTACGGAACCCTAAAAACTGCAAGATTTTATTAGGTAAAACTATTTTCGATTAAAGATAAATTTTCCCTCTAACCACAAACTGCTTTGGTAGAAGACATTTCTATAATAAATTAAAGGGTTGTTTCGGTAACAATTTATTGAAACAATCCTTTCTCTAAACTAAACCAATAGCGAAGTTTTCGAATACAAGCATAACAATCGCAAATTCTTGAAATAACAATCGTTTAGAATTCCTAAAAGTTTACTTTTTGTTCGATTTTTTTAGCTTATGATGATTTTTGAAAGGACTTAATGACCCCGTTAATGTCTTCTGCTGATCGTAAACCGTCTAATAACTTGTTATCAACATCATCATCATTCAGCCGAAAGACGTCCACTGCTAGACATAGGCCTCCCCCAAAAGGGGGGGTTTGCCGTAATCGCCACGCTTGGCAGGCGGGTTGGCGATCGCAGTATTGTTGTTAAAGTACTCAGAGAACGCTGCTGCCCATCCCCTAGAGAATATATACAAATTACTTGTTAATATGACGGTCGAAGATGCAATTGCCATATCCACCACATTTGGCAGACTAATTAGTAACTCTCTCACTGAAGAGAAAACTCATGGACATGTGCATTCTTCCTACCCTCACCTATGGAGCGCAGACATGGTCACTAACCAATCGTCAAAAGTCCGCTCTCGGGGTCTGTCAGCGAGAAATGGAGCGCAGTATCCTTGGAGTTAAACTTACTGATCGTATAAGGAACTCAATACTGCGCTCTAAAACTCAAATTGCCGATGTAGGTCACACGGCTGCCAAGCTAAAATGGAACTGGGCTGGTCACATCTGTCGCATGCCGAAGGAGCTGTGTGCTAGAGTAACCACACAATGGGTCCCAAACAGCAGCAAACGACAACGCGGCAGGCCCAGAAAGAGATGGCGGGACGAACTCGACTCTTTCCACTAGGATTGACGCATAACAGCACTGGATAGGGATAAATGGAAGGAGGGAAGGGAGGCCTTTGCCCTGCAGTGGGACAGAAATGGCTGATAATAAATAATAAAAATTGGTCATCATCATCAGCCCATTAGGTACTGTCTCGCTGCTGGGCACGGGCCTCTACTCAGAATGAAAAGGATTTAAGCCTTAGTCTTCCACGCTGGCCTGGTGCGCCATAGAGAACTGTTTGGAGCCCGTTCAGATGTGCAGGTTTCCTCACGATGTTTTAGACAATCTATCGTCAGGGCATCATGAATGCTGGGCAATGGCATCTAGAGGATTTGCGTTTCCCATATCGTCGCATAAGTTCTAACACCGCGTAACTCAAAAAATAGCAGTTTAGGCACGTCATTTGATAGAGAATTGTAAAACGCGTTGTTTGACTAATTACAATTAGCGGATAGACTCAATAGCAATGCGTTATTTCAAAACACAGCGTGTATACGCTCCATAAAGGCATATTTTGTCATTAAAATTTAAGTAGGTAATTCTAAGTTTAAGAAAAATCCAAATTCTAAATTCAAATATTAATTTAAATTTATTTAACTCAATTTAGGGCCGATTTTTCAATCGTCAGATAACTTTTATATAAGGAATAAATATGACGGTTTGACATATTTCCTATATTAAAGCTGTCAAAACGTCGAACTTATTCCCCAGATAAAATTTATCTGGCGATTGAAAAATCAGCCCTTAGGAATGTAAATCTTTTTGTCCATCGTTATTGAGTATCTATTTGTTTGATAATCTGAGGAAACTGTTTTGGATATTGTTCTGCCTATTTATATACATTGCATTGTATTTGTTTGCATTGTACAAATAAAATAAAATATATTCTCCATAAGCTGGATATATTTTTTGATCTCCTGAAAAGTTTCCTGTTTTGAGTTACGCGGTGTTAGAATTTAAGCGAAGATATACAACCATTTCTTTTACATAATATAACACCACGCCTGTATACCTCGAAGGGTTGGACAGAGATGTATAGTTCACCCTCATTTTGCCGTTATGTCTAAGTCGCATGTAATAGGGGGCAAGCTTATTGCTATCACCTGAGCACAAACCTAGACTCCGGGGTGCTACTGAGAAATTCTACACGGATACCCAATAACACTATGTCCGATTTGGAGATCGAACCCAAGACCTCACGCTCAGCAGTCGCGCTTGCGACCACTAGACCAACGAGGCATTTCTTTTAATACGTAGATAAGCGCAAAATAGTTTTTGTTAAATCAGAAAATTACATGACAAAATCTATTCTAAAATAGACACAAGCATCCACACGACGGAACTTAAAACATAATTACACAAGAAACAACGTTAGTTTGTTTCTTGTGTAATTATATTTAAAGTCTAGAAGCGTCTAGAAACTCGTGGAGCTAAATTCCGCCGTCATAATAACGTACCGTTATACGTTGTTACGCGGTTTCATTAAAGCCATAGGAAAATGTCTGGCGAGACTACATCCCGACCTTTAGATAATGCAAAGGTTTTAGAATATCAGGTTTAGCTTGGGATAATGTTAGCGTTTACGTTGAACTGTAGGGTTACTCTTGAAATTAATTCCCATCAATCGATAAGAGAATAATGTTCGTTCATACTTTTGAATACAAAATTGACGCCGAATTTGTTTATTAAATAAATTAATCAATATTCGTCCATGTGGTGCCGGACGTAAAGAATAGCACTATCCTATCTCTTCTCGTGGGTGTCGTAAAAGGCGACTAAGGGATTAACTAGAGGATGGGCAGCAGCGTTCTCTGAGTACTTTAACAACCACACTGCGATCGCCAACCCGCCTGCCAAGCGTGGCGATTATGGCAAACCCCCCCCCCCCCCCCCCAACATTGTTTGGGTGAGGACTATGGCCAGCAGTGGACGTCATTTCGCTGAATGATGAATCAATATTAAAATTGTATAATATGGTGAGTATTTTTATTTTATTCAAGAGTAGCTAAGCATTGTTTCTTGGCATTTTTTTAGTCGGAATTTGATTGAGATTGGAATTATTGTTTTATTCATTTTCAACCCCACTGGTCGTAGAGGGTACGTATGACATTTTAAAGTGGTGGTAGTCAGATGACAAAACACTTGATGAGATGCAGCTCCACGAGCGAGTGAATCACGGCGATGTTCCCGCCGTACCATCAACATCAATACTAACTATTGCCGCGATAACATCGCCGTGTGGAGACTCTTTCTAAGAGAGTGTATAGAAATACGTGACACGACGATAATATCGCCGCGATTCTCTCGCTCGTGGAGATGGCCCCTTATTATTAAATTAGCGATGGCCGTGCGTGCCTCTACGTAGTGTTTTACTATTTAATTATCGAGCTTTTTTGTCTTTTGTTATTTGATTTATTTATCCATCTGACATCTATCAACACAAGGTTTTTTAACCTAATGTAATAGTGCGCTTATCTTAATGTTATCACAAGATTATTTAAATTTTGTAGTAAATTACAAACAATGCATTCCTTGTGAATTCACTCAGAGAACAACAGAATAGGTTCTTCTCACTAGCTATGAGATTGTTGTTATTATTTACTGTAACAAATAATAAGACACACATAAGCAATACGTCATGTTATTGAAAGCATATTATAGTCCTTTTTGAAAACAATTTATTTATAAGAAAAACTTTATACACAAGGTTAGTCGGAAAGGGGGTACTAATCCACAGGCCACTTACGCGACGTCTTACGTAGGCGGTTTAAAGCGACGCGATGCGGTGACACGCGATGCGGTGCGATGCGGCGGCTTTGTCCTACGAGCTCGCGGACCGCTCGCCGCGCGCCGCCGTCATTCAGTAGCACTGTACGGTACCGCATCCAGTTCGCATGAAAATATCAAGCCAACTGACAGCGTTCGCTTCGCGCCGCGCCGCGCCGCACCGCATTCTACGTGCGTTTGGTCACGTAGGATACTTCAATAGGTATCGACTGTTTGTTGTTTTCGCGTCGCGCCGCGCCGCTTCGCGTCGCTTGTAGATCGCTCACGTAGGATGACGCGTTAAAGTATCACTGATGACTGTCTTAAAGGAAATGTTAAAATTTCAAAATTCGGTAAAAAAAACCAGGCAAAATGATTATTATTTTAGTTTTTTCAAAAGTTCTTCATCCCTACTTTAGTTACAAATTCAGAAAATGGTGCTTCTTATTCATGACCCCAAATAAGACCTAAAATGTAAAAACTGCTGATCATAACTGGGGATAGATAGATTTTAGCACATTTTTTTGAGATCTTTGATCACCTATTTCTCTTAAACTGTTGACTTTTGGAAAAAGTTGTAGAACAAAAGTTATTCATAATCGTGGGTATTTTAACACCCTTTCGGATTAGTACCCCCTTTCCGACTAACCTTGTATAAAACTAAATAACATGAAAACCTTTTTCAATTTCAGACTGATAATAATTCTACAAAGAAAATTGACAACAGACTTCATGGTTTTTCATATGAATGAGTGAATTTACGATCAGAATTACGGTTTCCAATCTCACCTCATAAAAGGCGACTTGATGACATATTTTATTAAACATTTATCTCCTATTTTATTTATGTAAAGTACGCGAGAATACTTCATAAACATTAATTAAAGTGAAGACGCTTTATTAAAAGTAGTTGCGTTATTATTTCATAAAACAGTCGTCTTGGGACTACTAATAAACGTATTTTTGTATTAAAAGTCGTTTATGTTACGAGTAATAATTTTATTACTCGTAACATAAACATTTTATTAATATTTAAGTGTAAGAAAGTATTCTAAAATATACAGGGCTACTGGTAATTCGACGTATTCCTTGCACCACGTTATAGGGGGGCTAATATGCAACAAATTTAATCCCACATATGTTCTACGAAATTCAATGGATTTTGAGATATTGCAATTTTTATATTATTTTTAATAATACCCAGAATTCCTGCTTAAATACTATTTATCTCTAAAATATCAAATTGATCAGCTTTGATTATGATATTAGCTTGTAGCTGATACTTTTACAAAGCTTTCTGCGTATTTAACTGTTCTTAATGACCATCCAATTGAAAGTAATCATTAAAAGTTAAATAAGTGTATTAGAAAATCATCGAGGTACACGATAAAGAATGATGTTTATCTCAAAAATTTACTATGGCACTAAGTGTACAAAATGCAAGAAAAACATCCTTATTTAATCAGCTATCCAACGAGGTATAGACGTTCAAAAAATATTTAGAAACTAATGTAAAAATGTTTTATAATACTGACAAAGGCGATTTCTGAAAAATCTCTACAAGCACGCAGGTGGCCTGTTAAGTGCAATTCATTGCATAATCCTCGCGTAGAGATTAAACAGCAGTCTGTCGGGCACCAACTGTCCTCTAAATGTCAGGATTAGATTAGTTCAGGTCGTTAGGTTATGTTTGGTCAGGGTTAGGTAGGTTAGGTTAGGACCTAAGTGTGCGAGGGAACACCGGGGTGGTTTTAGTCAGTAAGAGTCTGACAGACCCCTCCCAGGACGGAGGACATCCATGAGGATATCCAGTAGGCAAAAAAAAAATGGTTAGGTTAGGTCACGGTTAGGTTTAGGTTAGGTCACAACTTCGATGCCCTGGGATCTAGAGGCAAGGCCCCCACGCTGAGATATCTGCACCTGCGTCATCTGGAAGCTGAGGTTGCCATGCCACCTCTCCAGTCACTCCTCCATTACGGGTCTTACCGCTACTATTGCGGCGTGCCCTGCGCTGGATTGCGCAAGTCGTTCCGTCCACAGTCGCTAGTATCTGGCGGAGACCACTCCGCTCAAGCGCCTCCTCGCTTTGGCGATATCTCAGCGCGAGGGCCCTCGCCTCCAGATCCCAGGGCATCGAAGTTGTGACCTAACCTAAACCTAACCGTGACAATCTAACGACCTAACCTGAACAATTTTTTTTTCGACTTCTGGATATCCTCATGGATGTCCTCCGTCCTGGGAGGGGTCTGTCAGACTCTTACTGACTAAAACCACCCCGGTGTTCCTTCGCACACTTGGTCCTAACCTAACCTACCTAACCCTGACCAAACATAACCTAACGACCTGAACTAATCTAATCCTGACATTTAGAGGACAGTTGGTGCCCGACAGACTGCTGTTTAATCTCTACGCGAGGATTATGCAATGAATTGCACTTAACAGGCCACCTGCGTGCTTGTAGAGATTTTTCAGAAATCGCCTTTGTCAGTATTATAAGACATTTTTACATTAGTTTCTAAATATTTTTTGAACGTCTATACCTCGTTGGATAGCTGATTAAATAAGGATGTTTGTCTTGCATTTTGTACACTTAGTGCCATAGTAAATTTTTGTGATAAACATCATTCTTTATCGTGTACCTCGATGATTTTCTAATACACTTATTTAACTTTTAATGATTACTTTCAATTGGATGGTCATTAATAACAGTTAAATACGCAGAAAGCTTTGTAAAAGTATCAGCTACAAGCTAATATCATAATCAAAGCTGATCAATTTGATATTTTAGAGATAAATAGTATTTAAGCAGGAATTCTGGGTATTATTAAAAATAATATAAAAATTGCAATATCTCGAAATCCATTGAATTTCGTAGAACATATGTGGGATTAAATTTGTTGCAAATTAGCCCCCCTATAACGTGGTGCAAGGAATACGTCGAATTACCAGTAGCCCTGTATAAGTCCTTATTTGATCGTTGTAGTTCGCCTATTCTGAAGTATGTGTGAGTCTGCTTGCGTTCTTATAAGACGCGGTAATATTTCAGTACATTTTACGCAAATATTTTATAGAGGTTGTCCCAAAGCTCAACGTCAAGCCGGGAACAAACTATATTTTAAGAATGTTCAGTATTTTTTTTAATATAGTATTATTTTTCTTAAAACACATATTTTAATAGTTAGATTTAGGTATTGGGTAAAATTTTATTCATGATAACTTTGAAACTAAACAATTAAACATTTTTTTATTTATTTTTTCTTAGCTTTCTTAGTGTGCCATCTATTGTTCCCAGCTTGGCGATGAGTTTCAGGACACCATATATAGAATAACTTAATCAACGCAGACCTTAGCAATAAAACCCGGAAATGGTCCTATTTTAAGATAAAAATAAGATATACTTACATACACACCCAAGGAACCAATGCGATGTTACAAAGTCTTCTAAATTCCACTCCAAGACTGGGCAGTATTGGGTTATACCTATAAACATCGCGGAACTTAGCAATGAAACCCGGAAATGATCCAATTCTAAGAAAATCAGGAGATATACTTACATAGGTATGCACACAAGGAACCAATGAGATGTTATAAAATCTTCTATATCGACGATGAAGTATCAATATCTAATAACTAACATTTTAGCGATTTTCACTTTATTGCATATTCGTAGGTAAAATATGAAAGAGCTCGTATTTTGCAAAGACTCTTGATCTTGGTGTAGGTCTTGAATTGTTCTTATTTATGAGATATTTGCTTGTGGAAATACCCAATAACTATGGAACAGAATAATTTTTTTCGCCTTCCGTAAAATCACGGTTTTGTAGTTATTCGATATTGATACTACTCCGTCGATATGTCCCTCCTAGACTGGATAGTATTGAGTTATAATAAACCTCAACTAGCAAGAATGTTGCAGCTCTATGCAAAGTCTTAATATACATCATAAATAATGTAGGTACTGCAGTACACTGTACAGTCCTTATATTCGGATGTCTAGCCAAGGTACACCGCAATTGTGAAAATCCAAATTGTCGGGTTCGAGTATAAGAGGTAGTCTCGTAAAATTAATATGTAGGGAGCGGTTCTTACTAAATGTGGGCAGTATTAAAACGGAGTACTAATAGGAGGGGGGAGGGGTCCTCACAACCGCAGACTTTATGTCCTCAGACCGGTCTAGAATTATTAATTAACCGAATGGTGATTGCATTCCTTGGTTGCGGTCTCCATAGTTATTTGAGTTCATAAATTTGTAATGGTTCAAGATGACAGCTTACTGGTGTTGGTTTGAGATGCAGTAAAATGGACTTCGGTTTTTGATATAGAGACGTTTTAAGTAGAGGTAGCTTATAAAAGATGAAACATTGAAAACTGAAGCAAGGGATAGAAGCTGTTAACAGTGATGTTTCAAACTACAGCCCAGATAAATAAGAACAACAAAATACGTACTCAAACATATTAGAGAAATGTTATCCTACACCAACGATGATAATGATATTAGATCCAAAATAAGGTAGGTAATTGGTGCACTAATTTTCTAAAACCACACGCGACTGTTGAACGTGGGATCCTGGGTTCGAGCCCCAGGTCGGGCAAAGTGTTATTGGGTTTTCCGTGTGGAATTTTTCAGCAGCAGCTCGGAGTCTGGATTTGTGCCCAGTTGATGGGTTCTCTGTTGGAATATCGAAATATTATTAGCCGATTCTTATCTGGCCGACAACCTTTCGCCACTTTTCATTTCGCCGAATAATTAAAACGCCGAATGATTAAAGTCCCTAATATGTTTTACTATGTTGACTAGTCTGCTAGCCACTGTTTCACCAGTCAACCGTATTATTGGCCACTTTACACTTGTTAGATGACTCATTTTGCCATCATGCAAGCAAGAAAGCGAGCAAGCATGCAAGTGTTTCTGGGTTTGCTCCGCCCGAAGACTCGCTTTGCCGCCCCTTCGCTTCGCTCGCACACTCGACCAGCGCTACACTCGAGAGGTCGCCGACTCGCTTCGCTCGCTGCGCTTCGGCCTCATGCACTCGTTCCACTGAGGACCTCCTTCGCGAGCTTCTGGCTCCACGCTTTTAAACAACACTCTAGGGGTAGGACAGAGTCTGACCACGTGTAGTCGGGGTGCGCTGAGTCGGATTAACGTTACATTCCGCTGTGTGAAAATAATGTAATGCGAATACTTATTTGGCAAATTAAACAATAGCCAAATAAGTATGCGACTAAAACAAAATTTCTGAATGATTTTTTGGTTAAATAATTATGGTGGCTAATATATCATTCGGCGAAATCAAATTAGGGTAAAAATTGCTTCGGCAAAGATTACGTCGGCGAATCGTTATTGGCATAACGAAATTCGATATAAAATATTTCGGCAAAAACACGTGCACCCCAGTTGATAGGATACCTTAGGCTCGCCCCCTATTATCTGGGATTTAAACATAACGGCGAAATGAGGGTGTCCTGTACATCTCTGCACAATCCTTCGGGGAATACAGGCATCATGTTGTGTTAATTTCCTAAACTGCAAATATATAAAACCACTTGCTCAAGATTTGTTTAGGATTACCATCAAAATCTATATCTACATAATATGAGTGCACTTCGCGGTTCGAAGGACCAAATAAAGATAAAAAAGGACTACTGCCAATTAACATTGACAAAATGAAAAAAACAAAGTAACATTTAACACATGCCTGTATTCCCCGCAGGGTTGGGCAGAGGAGTAAAGTACACCCTCATATCGCCGTTATGTTTTAATCCCATGTACCTAATAGGGGGCGAGCTTATTGCCATCAACCGGGCACAAATGCAGATTCCGGGCTTCTACTGAGAAATCCTTCTCGGAAAAACCCAATAACTTTTTGCCCGACTTGGATATCGAACCCAGGAACTCACGATCAGCAGTCGCACTTGCGACCACTAGACCAACGAGACAGTGTGTACGAAAAAAATAAGCTCACAAAAGTAACCTTAAATATACCTAACAATATAAATATATTTTAGTAGTACCTTAATAAAATTCTAAGCAAGTAACCCAAGACCGAACAAAGAACAACAATCGCATTCATTTGACGTCTAATTTACATAAATATGAGATTTTCACGAATAATCATACTTAAACACCGTTGATTCGGAATCGTGGTACAATGAAGATTGCTTCCGACCCGCCGAGCAATATGTCTAAAGAGAAAATTTGAATATAAGTTACGCCGCGTATCTTGTTAAAATTAAGGATTTAAATTTAAATTTGTAAAGCGTCCTGGGGCGAATAGGTGAAACGAAATAAATATGAATATGAATGGGGAATCAGACAAGTACACGAACGGGTTTCGAATTATTAACTTTTCGAGTGCACTCGGTTTCGGCGGTACCGTCGGGATGTAAGTCTTTACTCGAGTATTCGTCTAACAAGCTTGTCATATTCCTAACGTCAAATCTTTAATGTAGGATCGTATGTGCTTTTTCTGAAGTGGGGATTTTACATGTGAATGAAGTCGTGTTTTGTTTCTTTTGTAAATTACTTTTATGTTTATGTTCCCCAAGACTAAAGGCGCGATTCCATTAGGCAAGACTTGCATACAAGTATGACGTCACATTTGCATACCTACAAGTTGCTTACAATGAAAACATGTTTTGGACAGTGTGCAAATTGCATGCAGGTTTTACTTGCATACAAGTGGAGATGTTCAACAATTGAGTTGGAGATCATGGGTGTCAATCACTCGTTCGCAATTTGAAAAGTGCAACTAACGTTTGCGCGTCCAATTTGCACGTCACTTGAATAAAAAATGTACAAGTTCAAACTACCTCATACAAGTTGTAGCTTGTATGCAGGTTTGTTCAAGTTGTATGCAATTTGAAACTTGCATACAAGTAACTGGCCTAATGCAATCGCGCCTTTAAGTTACAATTTGTATGAGGTTATTTAAAACCACGTTTGTGCTAAATTAAGGGTTAAAACCAGTTAAAACTTAACGCGATTCCAGTTTATCGTCAATTATCTAGCGCCATTATAAAAAACCACAAAATTCAAATTCTTTTGAACATAGCAAAGCCAAGCAATGAATTTAAAAATATTTAAAATTTCAGTGAGCCGGAATCATTTTCGGCTCGTTTATGCAGACGGTATGCAGACATCTCAAAATCAAGCAGATAGGCCAACGGAGACAATTTAGTCGCAACGTATAATTTGGGTTTCGGCTAAGGACCCGAGTTGACCGGCCGAGTGCCGAATTTCAAGAGCCCCTTTATACGACTAGTGCCGGAAACTAGAGTTGGGCCCCCTTTTTTGCAAGAGTTACTTTTTAGCACTGTTGAGTTTGACGTATGAGTACTTGTTTTGTGTAAATGTACTCCAAATAGACTACAAGTACTTTCTAAATATGCGGTTAAGCCTTTGATTCTTACTCTCATTAGTTTTAAATTATTGATTGGTATTATGTTTTTATATCTGCCACATCGCACTACTTAAATTCAATTTGACAGTTGATGAATTGATTGTGACCTTAATCTAAAGATTAACTTGTAATTCGACGTATTTCTTTTATTGCGAATGTCCAACATGTAAAAAAACAAATTAGGTACCACCCCTTGTTAGCCGAAAGTCCATAGACTTCGACAAGTTGCATGCTTTCTGGTACACAAAATTATTTATTGAACAGTAACAGTCCAAAAAGTGTTATTAATCATACGTTCAGTAAATGTTATTACAGCAAAAAAGTAAAACAGTATATTTCCAGTCAAAATAAACCGCATTCAAACCAGCACTCACTTAAAAAAAGAACGAAAGAAAAAAAAGCAAAATCACTATGAAATCCACAAAACATTTTTAAAAGGCATATTGAAGCTTTTAAAATTCCGCCATTTTTATTCCTCTTTTAATTGCTGGCGTAACAAAGGAAGATCGAATGACGTCAAATTAAGGGGAAAGTCTGCTTTTTTAGATCTATCCACGCATTGTTTGAATATTAAGTGTTTCGTTTTAATTAATTTTCGTTTATTAAGAGGGTTTGCAGAGTGACTCCAAAATGCAGTTTGTGCAATACTCATTGGCTTTCTAGTAGTCTGACAAACTACATTTTTAACTCTGATTATGTTAAATAATTTTAATAATTTTGAGTACTTATTATAATTTAGCCTTAAAATATTTATTGGTTTTTGTATTATGAATGAACTTCTGTGCGACACATTCATATTTATGATTATTTATGGTTTACTCACGTGCATTTTTCGGGATTAGCCGACTAGTTTCGGACCCAAATGGAGCCCTGCCGAGAAAAATGCACTTAAGTGAACCGAAACTAATCATTTATACGAATGTGTCTGACGAAAGTTATAATAAACTTTCATAATTATTTTTATTATTTACGGTTTACTCACGTGCAGTTTTTCGGGCCCAAACGGAGCCTTTAATCATCATCAGCTGAAAATACGGCGAGGTCGCTAGCTGAGTTACTATTGGTTCTCGCGATAGCCGATTTTCGTAAGGCAAAATGACAAAAAAAAATGCAATCTTTCCTAAAATATTCATTATTGAAATGAGACATAAACATAATGATTAAAGAGGCAATACACTCCGTTTGTAAGAATACGCTAGTTGTGGACGCTAACAAGCTAGATATGTATTTGTTAAAAATAAACGTAGTGATGTGCTCAGCATTCGGTATAAACCGATAGTTCACTGCAGGTGGTGCCCTATCGCTCTTTACGGGGCATTGCACACGTTGGATTTTGCTATACGTTTTGGTTTTCTTAAAACGTTTTCATTCACCGTTCGTTGCCATGTTAGTAAGAATATTATTTTTGTTTTGTATTGTATTCACGACTTTAAAATTAATGTCTCTTTTACCAACAATTCGGTATACAGCTATAAGCCTTGTTTTTTCCCGTCAGATAAAACTGGAAATGTTATTTCCGAACTCTTCACTATTTCCAAAGAGCTGCTGCATGTCCATACGGTGTAATTGCTTCATCTTTTAATACTTACGGGAAATGAAACAGTGGATAGAGGCTTACGCGCACTTTAAAATACTTAGTAACTAAAACAACAGTGATTTTTTACGATTCGATACTTAAAGGTCTTAGTGAAATGTTTCCCTTATCATAAAATTCCTTTATTTTCTCTGCAGAGTGCAGTATAATTGCAGAAAATTTAAACCGTACCCAGCACGTATGCACGACATTGTTGCATCGTACCAGGCGCCCATAACCAAGAAGGCATTATCCAGCAACAGCTGCTCAGCTTTCCGTACGTGGTCCGAAGTTAATTAGAAGCCTTTGCGAACCGCGGTCCGGCTGCGGTTTTAATAATTTCCCTCGTCCAACGTAAGAGAATTGATATAAATGATTTTGTTGGACCCCACACTAATTTGAGACCGAAGTTTCGCCCGTACTTGGGATTAATGACTGTCTGAATAGCAACATGAGCTTAGTTTTGTAGTAACTCATTTTGTTGTCGAACGGGCGTTCACTTTGAAGTTCAAACAAATGTTTGGAAGCACGTAACCGTGTGTTTAAATGAAGGAAACTCTTATTAGTTGTTTTTGTTTACTTGTTAGGATTGAATAGTGTGTTGTACTGAAAGTTTTGTGGGCGTCAATTGTTGCTTAGTCACATACAAATAATTTAAAGTCTGTATTATATTGAAGAGCAGACGTATACTGGAACTGGACGCGGCTTTGTCGGGGATTTTTTGCGCCGTTCGTTCCTTCTTCACGGCATAAACACTAGGAAGCAGTGAAGGGCGTTTGGGGGCTGTCTTTTGTAACTTCACAAAGGACTAAGTAATTCCAGCCTATTTTGAATAAATGATTTTGGAAATTGATGTTGAATCTTTAAAATAAGTGATAAAAATTATTCTTCCTAGCATTAGGTATCCTTTAATCAGTTACGTTGTTTTTTTAATGTTATTTATTTAACTATAGTATATGAGACCTGTTCGGATCCAGGCTTCTAAATGAAACTGATCAAGGGATCATTAACAAGCGTTAGTGTCCCCATCAATAATAATAAACCGTTTCCCTCAATCGACCCTAATTCAATAGTCTTAGAAGTAAATTCGACTCTTAACTCTTGTAATGACTTAATGCGGTTGCTGTCCCAAGTTTTACCAACATTTTTACCGCGTTGCTAGAAATACGTTTACCGTAAATATAAGGAAGAGTTAATTATACGTAAGAGCAGAGTCTCTCACGGTTCACGACAGTTTGCTTCACGTCTGCGTTGCATGCGCGTCAAACTTATCCTCAGTTATTAACTGGCATGTCAGTTTCTAATTACTCGATCCAGTTATCACCTGCGACTGACGGCTACATTTCTACCCTGTCTGCACCACTTTACAAAGACCTCCCGTCTCAGCAACAGAGTACGAAATAAAAAGGACCAGTTGCGCAAATACGAGGTCTGGAAAAAGTGGTCCTTCGATCCGCCTCCGAAGCAACGTGAAGTCGCGAAATATGTTCGGATGACAGCTCCATTATAGTAATGTGTCAAACAAGGGGTTTATGGTATTATTAATGGTGGGAAAGGTAATAATTTTCTTTGTTTGCTCGCGTTGGGAGCTTTTGTTTCAAGTTGTTAATGTGCCCGCCGTGTCGGCAATGGTGCGCGGGTTATTAGAATATAGTTGACAGTGGTAGTCTTCGCTAAATTCTTAGTGCAATGTTTATTGTGATTTTTTACAATGGCCGTGACGAAGACAACTGTTTTTTTAAGTCACAGCTGAATACTTAGTGTCAAAATAATTAATACGCTTGAATTGGTGACCACAGTATAATATTATAAACACGTGGATGTTAGAACCAATCCATCCCTGTTAGAAATATGCAGTGTGGCAACAAAAATATTTCGGTAGAAAGTGCAACAAAAGGATTGATCGTTGTATGTTTTTAGCTATCCACTGATAGTTCAAAATGCGACAAACCTGATTTTCTACACGTTCAATATGTTAAAAATTTAATGATTCATTTAATATAATATTCAAAAACGCACGACTGGTTCGTTAAAGCGCGCTCTTGCAATAGGCAGATAACACGCTAAGACGAAATAAAGAAGATAATATAATTTAATCCAATAAACAAAGTATTTATTAAGGGCTTTATTTAAGACGAGGCCAATGGAACGTTATGCTTCACTGGTCCTTAGATGCGCCTCATCCAATTTCATGGTTGGTCCTCACTCTCTTTTGTTAATTGTTAATTTGTATTAAGAAATTTGCGAGATTATTGATTAAGCTTATTTATGTTGAAGCTGCAAATGGTTCTTTTTATTACTTTTTATTGCATTTGCTCGTTGGTTCTGTCTGAGTAAAATTGCGTGTAATTTCTTCCTTGATGTAATTTTCTCTCTTGAAACATTATTTCTGCGTTTCATGCTAAAATAATTTAGCTCTGTGGACTTTGAAACGAAGTAAAAATGAAAGCTTCTCTTCTTTGAGTTTTTACTAATGGGTGCATTCTTAAATTAAATTATATCATTCAGAAAATGTAAGTATTCAAAATTCTGTCAGTACGTAAGAACTTCAAATAAGCTATATCTCACTCCATATACAGGCTGCGTCAATAACTCGTCCCCTCGCCACGGCCATACACCGCCGTTTTAAACTCCACCCTGTGTACAGAAACATTCAAACTTTGCAGACAAATTCGATCTGTGCGGAGCGATTCGGACCATGCATATTGTAGCCTTGCTTACGCAATAACAACCTTTATTAAAATGCAATACGGAACATAATTGTGTATTCTGCGTTGTGCTGGATATGATATCATAAAGTCCTGGTTCATACAGTCATGTTTACATAACTTTCGTATAGATAGGTATGTACCTTTTATCTAAAAGGTTTGATGTTTGGTTCTGATAATTTCAATCGAAGCTCTTCATTATTTTTTGGCAACGAAAGTTTTAACAAAAGTGCGATTATGTTCTTTTTTTTTCTTCCTTATTAAATTATTTATCAATGGCTATATCCTGAGCGTTATTACAAGTAACATAACATTTGCAACGGAAATGGAAGACCGTGCTACTCAATCATTCCATCGCTAACGGGTAGACCACAATACCTACCTAATATACAGGGTTACTGCACACACTTTTTAAGACAACTTCTATAATATGGATAAAAAAAGCACTTATAGTCTCTAATAGCACACGTAAAAATTTGGAATGGATACACGAAACTTCTCTGAGTGATATTTGGGTGACCGGGAGCTCAGTAGTACAGTGACTAGGCGGAGTGCTGGAAGCTTAGCAGTGCGGCGACTCACTCAAGTAAGTCGGAGTGCTGAAGGCTCAGCAGGACAGTGACTAGGCAGAGTGCTGGAAGGTCAGCAGTGCAGTGCGGCGACTCCCTCAAGTAAGTCGGAGTGCCGGAGGCTCAGCAGTACAGTCTTCTTCAAGTTAACATCAGTCTGCTCACTTTCCTGGTCGCCTCTCGAATCGGCAAAAGCAACTTTGCTTCTTTTTCTTTTCCGAGTGCTTTCCAATTTCGAATATAATGATCAAAAACGATGTGATACAAAAATGGTTTAATGTAACTAAAAAGAAGGTAAAATATCGTAAGAGGATAATGATGAAAAAGGTGAAAAAGTTATCCTACAATTGGTACCTAATTACCATAATTTAATACACTTATTACATTCTAAAAGGGTGTTTATGTACATAGGCGTTCGTTGCATTTCTATCGCGTGGAAATACCACAAGTTCCAAATTTATCAAGACATGATTGCGACATATAGCCCAGTCTCCAGGTCACAAAAAAGGGGTTTATATTCGAAATCATAAGAACATATAAGTAGTATTTATGTATTTACACATACAACTATTATCACAGGTCTAAACCTAATACAATAATAATAATAAGTAAACATAATACATATCGTCAATAAAGTTCTAACAGTGTGGAAGTCAAAAATTGCTACTTTACAAGAGAGTGAAAAAACTATTTAAAACGAGCCTTTTAACCTACGCTGAACGCAATATTGTTTTTACCCGACTACGGCAAAGCAAAAAGAAGGGTATATGATTTTTAATTATCAGTACAAATAAACTCTTTGATGATTTAATAAACCTTTGAAAATCCGAATAATCTTTTTCATTTTAAGTAATATTGTGGCTTTCACAGTGTTGTCTGTTTTGTCACAAAATGACTTACGCACTGTTAGAACTTCACTGACGATATCCAAAATTAGAACTACCCGACCTTTTGCAAGTACTAACTAGCCACTGGGCTAATTGAATTGATATCTATGTTTTTATACTTATATTATTAACTTCAAATATCTCACATATTAAACAGCTATTATCGACATCAACTTCACCTAAAATAATGCACAGAATAAAAAATCTATCGTGTCTTATTCTTATTGTACGATATTTTACACCTCTACGATTTCTTCACACCATAATAATCCAACAAAAGATATTTTATATCTATAATTCCCCATCTATTGTAAGAAACTGGTACATTGAACAGGAGGTGGGGCAGAGAGGGTAGTGAACCAGTCTTTGCCCCTTATAATCCTTCACACTCCACTTCCTTCGTTATTCCAAGAATTTTATTGTTGATAATTAAGGAGCTGAAGATAACGGGATTATCTCACGATTTTAATTGTGAGCTGATATTTAAACGTTTTTATTAAATTGAGCATTTTTTTGATGTTATAATATTTCCATAATATTTTCTATTAATTACGGGTGGATGAGGAAAAAAGTTCAATGAACGTAAAAATCGAGGCATTCCATTTAGCGCACCAATTCGAAGAGCACTAATTCGAATCACTCCAATAGTATTCCTCTCTTATTACTGTTGGAGTGATTCAAATTGATGCTCTTCAAATTGGTGCGCTAAATGGAATACCTCCAAAAATCGTGTTAGGTGTTTCTTCAATCCATCTTATACTCTAGGAACCAGTCAGGGGTATTTGGGTGATGTGCAGGTATTGTAATCTACTTTTTATTAAGATTTCCTGATTGACGGATCTACACCGATGTGTTGGCACACCAGCAGTCTGATGGTCAGACTATCTACAAAATATCGCAGCCAAGACCTGGATGCCATAAGTGGGTGAAATAAGGCTGCCAATGATATATGACATTCGTTCGGGTTCTGAATGACTGTGTGTACTGAATGAATCCTGTAAATGTAAAAATCATAATCACCAAAGCCGACAGTTAAACATGTTCTCCAAGGCACGCATAGGTCTCATCATCATTCAGCCGAAAGTCGGCCATGGCTGGACATGCCTCCCCAAGATCCTGTGCTTCTCGCATCCAGTGGATTTCCGCGACCTTCACCAGGTCATCGGTCCACCTTGTGCGGGAGCTATCAACGCTGCGCGTTCCGGTACGCGGTCGCCACTCCAGAACCTGATGGGCCTCTAAGTGATCAAAAGTAAAGTGGTCTCATTATCTTGATTAGAAATAACGTCTTAATTTGAATCAAAATTATCTTGACAAAACAAGTAGCTTTAGCTTGGCTTACACCTGTTGCTTTGTTCTCTTTGAAGTTTTGCTTATGTACCACCTTTTCGCCGGAGCTATCTTGAGACTGATCTCGGAAAGTATCTTGATCCGAATTGCATAGTTACAGATCCAAGACATGTCATTAAATATGCATATTATTAGGAGGTGCCTGCACTAATAATAACGATACGAGTATTTCGATGGCGTTTGTATACACAATACAGAGAGTTATTTTAATTATTCCGCAATAGCTAAAATGTCTATCTTTAAAATATTATGAAACTAAGTCGTAGTCTGAAAGTCCAAAAGTCTGACAATCGATCTAACCTTAAGATATCGGCATTGCCCAGTAACTGGGTTGCGGAGGTCTGATGGCAGTAGCTCCGTGTAAAATACTGGTATTCAACCGCATCTGGTCAGACTGGAAGCTGAGCCCATCATAGTTAGGAAAATGCTAGGCAGAGGAGTGGTGTGGAACTAGTATGACATGTCAAATTAAATCGAAACATAGATTCGATGATAAACTTTATTGGAAAGTCATTAAAATTACGTAAATTCGCATATATAAGCTAATTACAAGTAGGAAGGAGACGTGATGTGCAAGAAGAGCGAGTATTGATTCACTCTCACTATCGTTCGAGGTCAGCTGCGCGCGGCTGCAGTGGGCCACTGGAACAACGCTGCAGTATAGTTCCCGCCTTGCAGCTTTGTGCATCTCGACTTCGTATTCCTGTAAAAACTACACCCTTAGTGAACAAAACCGCTTGAAAACTGTTTAAAATAGTTGGCGATGGCAGAAAACAGTGTAAAGTGCTTGGTTTAAAATTTGGAAAAAAACACCCAAAATATCCAAATCGCGGAACAAAGGACCGACATAGGACCTCGTAGGACTTTAATCGGGCGTTCTTGGTTTTGAAAGTGATGTGTATTTTGATTCTTTTGTCCCTAAACTTATTTTTTTGACCCGGAAGTCCTCCGTCGTCCTCCTCCCCCTCCTGGCTATACTCGTGGCTTATCGGATCGGTTCGCTTGCCGACACACAATCTTCTAGACATTTCTTTGAGGCGTAAATACGATTCGCCGTACTGAATCCAATGAAAAGTGGAAAAAGATTAGAACAGCTCTACCTATAGGGCGAGGCGTTAAATATAGCGGGGAATGTGGGCGGATTCTATGAGAGTAAAGTAAGATTCACGCCTAACGGAGCGTCGAGGTTCATTGGGGTGGACGGAACCGTAATTCATAATACGATAAAGGCATCTAAGATGATCAGTTCATATTTCCTTGTGCTTTTCACAGTAAGCGCTCGGCTAACACGGTCTATGACCTGCTACCCCCTCTTCGGCTTATCTGCTGAAGGCGCGTGCATGTGTGCATGTAGGTGCATGCATACGCATGTCAGCGAGCCCACGTGCCCGACCTGTCGATGATGGTAATTTGATGTGTGCGCGCATGTGCATTTTTGCGCGCCTGCTGAGACCTTTAGATGCGCCCTGCCCCGCTTCACCGATCGAGGGAACGAATCCTTCAAGATGCCCGGAAACGCGTCAGCTAGCATAACACCCGATCGGCACCTTTCGGCTCCGCTCGGTTTCACTCGGCTTGACCGATCAATGGAAGGAATCTTCTGGAATGCGGTAGCAGGCGCGTACTCCCAGCGATGCACTTTAAGTGAATCGTAAGTGTTGAAGATCTGTGCCGGAAACTCAGGTAAGTGGTAATTCTTTTGTGATAAACATATTTCTGATTTCAAAATATTTTGTATGAAAATGCAATTCTATGACAAGTTTTAGGCTACCGCACACGAGCTAGCTAAGTTACTCGAGACACAGTTTTTCGCGATTTGTTTTTAGCTGCAGGCTCTACACCAGCTGCAGCTACAAACAGATAGCGATCGACTATGTTTGGAGCACCTTAGTTGCCTTTATGTGGCCAGCATTAGTTTTCCGAAATGAAAAAAACTTCTGTGCTGTAAATAGACAATCCGCCAATGTTTCTGTGGGGTTTGGCGCTGCATGCCGAAATATATGCCCTCACGGCTGCAAATGATCCCTTTTGCATCCTTCTTGCATCCTTCTTGTACTAGGTACATGGTTTTGAATCATCATAACTTGAAATTGTGAACCGTTGTTGTTTGAAGTCAATAAATTCTTTTTTATTATTATTATACTTTGTACCGCCGTATTTCAAAAAAATTACGACGTCATAGAAAAATAACCAATCCAATTTAAGGATTTCATATCAGCAAGATTGCATTCATCCGCGGTTTTCGTCCGCCACACGCGATCCGCTACCAGTGAAGCCTAAACTTAATCACCACCAACTGCAAGGTTTAAGAATTGGCACGTCCGCCTTATTCAGATTCTCAAAAGGGTTAAGCCTTTTGTAGTGACGTGTATATTAGTGGATAAGTGAAATATAAGAAATCCCATGCGTTAGATTGGTTGGGACCCCTCCTAAGCTTATCCTGTAATAATGTTTATATTCCATCAAGGGAGGCTCTTGTACACACGAATAGGGATTTCCGAAAATAATTTTGGACTTAAGATTCTTTATAAGGCAGAATTATTTGAAGGTAAGCTTTAACTTTGTAGCTTTACGCAGCGTTACTCATGTACAAAAAAAATAAGTTTATAAATAAAAAGTATACAGAGTGTAAACAAATTTCTTAAAACCACATCATGATTGGTATAGATTAAAACCACACGGGATTTAAATGGGTTAAAAATAAAAAAATATAAATCTTTTTTTCTTTCTGGTGGTAGCGGTTGGTGATCACATGTAAACCACCAAATAAAGTTTCCAAAAAATAGGCATGCTAAAAACGATATGCACGCATAAACGAATGAAAGCAGCGTGATTTCAGAAAAAGGCAAAAAATTTTTTAAAAAATATATAGTTTCTGTTACATTTTAAGGTAAAGAGCCTCAACAAACATCACAACAAACTCCGGGCAACACTAGCTTAAAGCTGCGAGCGTTGCGGGCATGCATCTCTATGCTCGTCCACCACCGCGCCAAAAGTCGCGCGAAGCACACGCACTTTCAAAATTTGTACCAGGGGCTTCCAATCCAAGCGGACATAATAAGGAATATGATAAATTGCTAATCGTGTTTGAAGCATTTTTTATTCTAATTCATACAATTAACCGTTCCTTCTACGTGCAACAAAACACAATGACTGAAACATCTAGTTTTGGCGTCGGAGCCGTGCTACCAGCAGCAACATGGCAACGAGGATCAAAGGCGTGGCAGCGGAGATCTAGGGTGTAGCAACAAACAAGGATCTATGGTGTGATTGGTGTAGCAGCAAGCTAATTCCAATATGCAGCAATTTCAGGGAAGTGTCCTATCCTTCCCTTAATTCGTACATCTTTGATGAGCAGGGATGAAAAGCATATGACTAAGAGAGTGATGAATATAAATGTGGATGGATAGAGGGGAAGAGGGAGACCGACAAAAAGATGGATGGATTATGTGAGAGATGATGTGAATGAAAAGGGAGTAAATAAAAGAGGGACGGCTAATAGGGGAGAATGGAAGAAGAAAACATTTTGCGCAGACGCCGAGTAACTTGGGATGAGGGCAGGTAGACGAAGACTTGCATGGACCTGTGTGAGCTGCAAACCCATGTTACCTATTTTTTATATTATTGTCATTGAAGCGGGCATTTTTTTTCAAATTTATGCAAAATGTCTCAAGCAATACAATTATAATAATTACGTAAAAAAAAGATAGATATTAAAAAAACATTTTTTTTCGCTTTGCTGTTGTTTATTTACCGCATATAGATGTATCCCTTAAAATATTTCGTGTATGAATAGATGGAACTTATAAATATATAAAATAAAAAAACATGAATAATATAGCTACTTTCACGGTTTTTGATGATGTCGTTTACGTTTTTTCGACAGTCTCGTTACGGCTACAATTTACGAAATGTCCACTTTTTCAGGGTATATCTTAAGATGAACAGTGTGTTAATGGGAGCACTTTTAATGTACCCCTTAAGAATGCTAATAAGCTGATTTATTTCTACAAAATAAATTGTAAAAACAACATTCTTTAGTTTTTACAAAATAAACTACCTATGTGATACACGATTCAGGACGATAAGTGCGGTATAAATTATGCATGCACTTTCAAAAGACGCGCGAAGATGCGAGAAGAAGACGCGAGATAATCTCCGGTGATTTACGATGTGAACTTGCATTTACACTGCTATTTATAAGATCGGGGAGAGTTTGTGTTCCTTTGATGTATCGTTGGAAACTGCTCTGAGAGACGATGTTTGAGACTCATAAACATAAAGTAGGTACCTAAGGTACCTATGTACTCTTTACGGACATTCTTGATCCTGAATTTTTACATTTAAAAGATCTTACAAAAGTCTGTATGTTTTTCTTCAAAACGGGATTTTATAAATAATGGCACACAGTCAGTTTTCATTGTTTTTATTACTTAACTTTATTGTACGCGACTGCTGAGCGTGAGATCCGGGGTTTGATTCCCAGGTCGGGCAAAGTGTTATTGGGTTTTTCCGTGTGGAATTTCTCAGTAGCAGCCCGGAGTCTGGATTTGTTCCCGGGAGAATAGGCTCACCCCCTATATTATGGGACTTAAACAGAACATCGGATGTACGCATGATGTTATGGTTATGTAACTTTATTTATTTATACTAACGTTGACCTTGCCTGCGTCAATTTTCTACCTTCTATAATGTGGGCTTAATTAAGGATTCGTATCGGTCATAAGTCATGAAGCACAGGAGCGGTCGATTTGGCGATACTTTGGGAAGGCCTATGTGCACCAGTGGACGTTTTTCGGCTGAATGATGATGATGATGATGATGATGATAGGTAGGTAGGATCTAAAAATAAACCGTAATTCCCCATCTGCTAACTAAAACAGACGCAAGTACATTTGCTAAAACTCCCAGTGCAAGTAACAGATTTATTAAGATGGTTAGTTATTTAATTAGAAATGTACTGCAAACCAGACGACATAGATGGAACGGTATTAATCCCAACGGGAAGTTTGAAATTGAGATAATTATTGTCTACCGAGACGGGGTAAAAGTTTTGTATTAATCTATTGAGGTTTACATGAAGAGAGAAATAAAATAGTTTTCATAAACTATTTCTTTTGTTAGTGGTCATTTAGTGATAACTAGCTGTGCTTGCGACTTCGTCCGCGTGGTAGTCGGAAAACAAAATTGTGTCGCAACAACTAAACAATGAATATGTATTTTTGTATAATAACTTTCGTGAGACACATTACTCTTACCAAGAGTATCGTATTACCCAGTTACTGGGTTGTGGAGGTCTGATAGGCAGTCGCTCCATGTAAAATACTGATATTCAGCTGCATCCGGTTCGACTGGAAGCTGACCCCAACATAGTTGGGAAAAGGCTAGGCAGATGATGAACTTTCGTGAGACACATTCATATTTATGATTATTTACAGCTTACTCACGTGCATTTTTTCGGGATTGCCCGACTAGTTTCGGACCCAAACGGAGCCCGTATTCATGAGCTGATCACGCGGTGAGGTCGCGAGTCAAACTCTTTTTTTTTGACTCGCGGCCTCGATTCGTTGTCAGCTCATGAATAAGGGCTCCGTTTGGGTCCGAAACTAGTCGGGCAATCCCGAAACAAATGCACGTGAGTAAACCGTAAATAATCATAAATATGTAAGTTTGTTTGTTACCTTTTCAAGCCTAAACCACTGTACCGATCATCCTGAAATTTTGCATATACGTTGTCAGGTGTACAGAAACGGACATAGGGTACCTTACATCCCTAAAAAAGTACTGTTCCCGAGGAAAACAACAATAACGTTCATAGATGGCGCCACGTGTCTTTCGAATCACAATTGAATTATATTATTATAGAAACTTTAGTAGTGTCTTAAGTAGTAAGTAAATAGTGTCAAATTCTAAATCAACGCGAGCAAAGCCGCGGGCAAAAGCTAGTACAATATATTATTAACCAATTCACTAAAGCATAATAAAAACTATTTTTTGAAAAAGGAATGTGGGCGTCGCATTAAATTAGTTTGAGAGAATTTAAGTAAACAGGTTAAAAACGGTGCTTGCAATATAATCTTTTACAGCAGCATCTAATGAGTTAAATAAAAACTGATCAACATTTTCACTAGATAAAGAATGAAGTAACCATAAATATATGTTTTTTTAATTTACGCTTTGTAACTATGGAGAGAAAAGGATTCAAACATAGATTTTTTGCGTCGGTCTTATATAGCCTTAAGTTTTGTCACTATATCCCTTTCACTGTAAGGTGAGTGTCATGACGTTTCTCCAAAAACTTGACCATACAAAGAAAACCAAACAAATAAGGCCCATTAAAAAAAAAAAACTAAGGACATTTTTTCTAAAATTAAATAGCCCAGTAGAATATTTGGCACTACCTCTAGTAAGTAAATCTAGAATCAAAAATAATAATTATCACTACGAGCTATGGGCATCACGAGCATAACGTAAATATTTTTCCATCATCACGTGCATAACGCATGGAAAATTATTTTTTCATTTCACTGACACTATAACTGCAGAAAAAAGTGCATTATATTAAACTCTTTTTAAGTACATGTTTTACACAACTAGTCATATACTCGTAAGTAGGTATGTATATTAGTCCGAAATTTTCAGTGTCTAAATACTAACTTGTCCTTGTGTTATCCTATTGAATAAAGCCTTTTTATCTATACACATAATAAAATCGTTAATAGAACAAAAAAGTTTCGTGTATTCAGAACGATACTGATGCCGAAACTGAAGTTTTTAGAATATCAGTCTGTTTGTGGGTTTGAGCTTCAAGCCAAATACTACTGAACGGATTTAGTTAAATCAAATATGAACATTATAGAGCCAATCAGGTTATATGGTGCAAATTATCACGCTATTGAGTGTGGGTGATGGGCCTTATTGGAAATAAATGTAATTAGATTTAAACAATGGAGTACATAATTATTCATTTTTATGATTATTTACGGTTTGCTCACGTGCATTTTTTCGGGATTGCCCGACTAGTTTCGGACCCAAACGGAGCCCTTATTCATGAGCTGACCACGAAACGAGGCCGCGAGTAAAAAAAAAAAGAGTTTTACTCGCGACCTCACCGCAATACCCAGTGTCTGCAAGCATGGCAAAGGGTTAAAGAAAATTAGACGTTACAAATAACGATTATTCATCATCATCATCCCTATCCTTGCCTGGAATTACCCACTGCTGGATATAGGCCTCCTTTCGTTTTTGCCAGCCTCCTTGATCCTGTGCGTCCCTCGTCCAGGTGTTTCACTCGGCTTTGACAATGGTCGTCAACAACGTAATGATTATTAGAAGGCGGTAACTGAATTCTTATAAAAAACTTCCACAGAATTAGAATTAGCTTTAGGTTGGTTTCTAGAAATACTTTACCTTGTCATTTTTATCTTCAGTCCTGATCACCAATTACCCAACTCTGTATCCCAGTACTCCTGGACAAAGTACTCTTTCCTGTGTCACAATTCGCTGGCGCTATCCGCATTCCGTCTACCCAAAATAGATCTCTTCACTTCTTCCTCGGTTCCTCATTTCTGAGGATCGCAACAAACTCGTCTCCATTCAGTTTTGTGTGACGTAGAATGCACGGCTATTTGTATGTTGCCGCTAACCGCACTCCTGACTGCATCGCTCCGTGTAACGGGCGACCTCCAACTCTATTGCCATCTATGTGACCCAGTATGTTCGGAGATCGCGTGATATGCCCGGAAAATCTCAGAACTCTTTGGTGACAAATCACAGAAAGTCGCTCTTTAACACATTCGAGTCCACCACACTTTTCATAGAGCTCATACGCCATGCTGCCATACATATTGCTAGTAGACCTTCTAGGAGGGTCCTCGGCATTACGTTTGCCCTAAGAGTGAACCCTCGAGGAGGGTTCCTGGCATTAGGTTATAAACCGTAAAAATACGCTACTACGTCGTATAATAGGTGTTTGCTTCTTTCATGACGGTGCATTTTCCAAGAAAAACCTAATTAAAATGAGCCCTCCATGAGGGCATGGCGAATGCGACAACAGGGTGCCCTCCTGGAGGGCACCTGGCACTGTACGTGTTAATATTGAGCTCTTCGAGGATGGACACGTTTGTTCTGAATACTGTACACGGTACTACTGTACATTCTGAGCATTCTGCTCCAACACCACATCTCGATGGCATCAATTTTGTTGCGATCACGACTCCTCATGCTCCATGTTACTGCACCGTACATAAATATGGAAAAGGCCAAAATAGATAAAAACACAAAATATTTTTTTATTGTTTTCATATATTTCTTTATTGTTTTCAGACGGAGCGTATAAGTGAAAAATCTAATAATATTTTCTTATTACATAAAAAACCAATTTAGATATAATCCTAGATGGATTCGTAGCTTACAAATAAATAGAATTAAATAATTTATTATTCATTTAATGGAATTAGTAAGCAAAATGGGTGTATTACAATATAATACCAATTTTCTAGACATAAATTGAATTTTAGGTACTATAATAAATTATACTACTAAGAATACACAGAGATGTATTAATACAGTCTATATTTTTGATGTCCGAAGTAACATTTTAGGATAATTGACCCTCTAAATAAAAAAGATATGATTTTGGTTCAAAAGCGAGATTTATCTCGGCACGGGCCGGCCGGCTCCAATAGCGATTTCAGCTTGTAAGCCCAAATTTATGGACACCGATATGCTGATAAAAATTGTATCGCTCTTCGTGCATATATCTTGTTTGGTTACAATGTTTTTTGTATGTTTATTTATACGTGTATGTGTACATATTGTTGCTGTTGAAATGAGTAATTCGTTATGTGATTAGTTTCTGTTCGGTGATTTGATTAAGATGCGCGATTAAATAAAAATAATTAGGCATACCAATGCCTTGAAATAATCTTTTCGGAAAGTTAATGATTAGATTTTATTAAAAACTGTTTTAGTTATTACTTAATGAAGTAGCACCATAAAAGCATATCTGAAAACAAATATAATCAAAAGTTACTCGTACTAAGCTTATTTGGACCGCTAACATTTCGAAGGTCCAGTAACTAACTCAGGTTTTTTTTGGAGCTTTTGGTGTGCAGTAAGCCTCCTGGTTTCTTTAGTAGTACAGTTTTTACAAACAAAAAAAAACAATGACAATTTGAAAACTGTATGAATAAAGAAACCCGCAAAATTCCAGCACATTTCCTGCTTTAAAAAAAATACCTGGATTAGCTTAGCTTACTGGATTCAATTGGCAACATGCTTGCTACGAATCACATTTGAACTAAACACACTTAACAATAAACGTGGAAAATGCTAACAAAAAGAATGCTTAGATAATATCCAACACGATCCTGAATTCCACCCACTAATTCTTATCCATTTACCAGAAATAAATCCCTCAAAGCTTCAAGAAATCCGTGCAGATTTCCAAAGGGTTTCGAGCGGCTAGAATTAATTAGAGCCAAAATTAAAGGTATCTCGTTTGTGCACGAGTTTGGGAACATTTTCACGTTTTCTAGGGATTTTCATAGCCGCCCGCAGACTGCGGCTAGGTACGATTGAAATTTTTCGAGTGGAAGCGACAAGGCTTACCCGGGACAAGGATATATGTTTACTGAATGTGACTTGAAATTATTTAAGTTTTTTTTCCTTTGCCTATTTATTGTCCCACTGCTGAGCAAAGACCTCCCCTTTTGTCTTCCAAACATCACTATTTTTTGCCGTTTCTGACCATGTTGACCCCGTAAACCCGTCTAAATCGTCACGCCATCTACGCCGTGGTCGACCTCAGCGACGATGTCCTCCTTCAGGCGTCCACTAGTGGCGATCTTTGCCCATCTGTCCGGGTGCATTCGAGCGACGTGGCCCACCCACTCCCACTTCAGCTTGGCTGTCTTTTCTCCAACATCTGCTACTTGTGTTATGGAGCGCAGGATGGTGTTTCTAACGCGATCGGTTAGTTTGACGACACGTTTGGTGCAGTGGCTAAGCGATTGGCTTCTGCGCTACGGGTCGTGGGTTCGATTCCCACACGGAACAAAAATGTGTATGGCCTACAGATGGTTGTTTTGGGTCTGGGCATTTGTTTGTGAGATTTGTGTCTGTAAACGCACCCACGATACAACAGAAATCTAGGTGTGGGGCAACGTTTTTAAAAAAAAAAAAAAAAAAAACATTCAGGATACTACGCTCCATTGCTCGTTGGCAAATCTTGAGTTTAGACTTTTGTTCTTCAGTAAGTGACCAAGATAAGCATAATAAGTTTAGTTATGATATTTTAGTAAAATCTTAATTACATATTACTTGTACAAAATAGGGTATTCAAACGTGTATATCCAGTAAAAATAACAACATTTAGTACGCAATAAAGGTGAATCTCTCGGGCGAAGACCAGTTGCGTCCCCGCTGCTCGCTACAATGCATGCTCAATACAATGCTTGAACCCGCTGTACGCCCTTCTGCTCCACGACTTAAATTATTTCTAACCTTTGGCCTTGCATATCCAGTTGTACGCTCTCGAAATATGCTCCAAGTTTTGATCTACATTTTGACATTTTCATGTCATGGTGCCACTATAAAAAAAATACCTTATAAAACACATAACGTAATATCACGCCTATATTCTCCGAAGGGTTGGTGGGCAGAGGTGCATAGTATACCCTCATTTTTCGCTATGTTTAATTCCGATGAAATTGGGGACGAGCCTATTGCCACCAACCGTTCTGTTACAGAGAAATTCCATACGGAAACACCCAATAGCACTTTGCCCAACCCGGTGATCGAACCCAGGACCTCACGTTCAGCAGTCGCGCTTGCAACCACTATACTCTATCCAGCGAAATATGAATCCTGACAAAGCGGTCATTTCGTAAATTGTAACCGTAAGGAGTAAACGACATTAGCTAAAACCATAAAATTGCTACATTATCCATGTTTTGTTTGTTAAAAAAAAAATGATATTCTTTGTATAGTAACTTTTTGTAGAATAAAAAAAACTTTAAAAAAGTAAAAACCGACTTCAAAAAAAACTAAACGGAGTAAAATAATTATCATTTAATAAAAGTACCAGTTTCAGAAGTCGGTGCATTTAATTTGTTTCAGCGTAGAACACCGACTTCTGAAACTGGTACTTTTATTAAATGATAATTATTTTACTCCGTTTAGTTTTTTTTGAAGTCGGTTTTTACTTTTTTAAAGTTTTTTTATTTTATACTTTTTAGTGCCACAAATTACAATTACAATAGTGTACAAATTCTCGGACCAGCACTACAACTAGAACGTCGTCTACATACGATTTGTGTTTTTTTTTTTTGTTGCTTTTTTCAAAAAGTGCTGAACCAATTTCAATACTATTTATATGGGACCACCTCTGAAGTATGGGCTACGAAACAAAAAAAGAATCATCAAAATCCATTCATAATTGGCGGAGATATCGCGTAACAAACATACAAAAAAAAAAAAACATTCAGTCGAATTGAGAACCTCCTCCTTTTTGAAGTCGGTTAAAAAGTCCAGGACTCTCCGTACGCTGAAAAGCTATAGACTAGCAGAGCAGTACTTTTAAAACACCTGAACAAAAAATAAATTGAATAACAAAACATTTTTCCTTTCGACATATCCAGTAACATACCATCCATTCCACACCAGTACTTTGGACTTCACAATAAATAAACTGTTGAGACCCTCCACCGCTGTCTGCAATGCTGGCAATTGAAATTTTATCCTGGATTTATGCCCATTGGTCCCAATAAAATGGAATAAAATAAACAAAATATCACCACACGTGTGTACGGTGATTTTCAATCATAACCTTTTTAAGTTATTTATATATCGGATGGGGTGTATCGGTGTCTCTATACTTTGCTATATCTGTGCTTTTAAACTAATTGTTTTTTTATTTTATATTGTGGAGAAACCTGGTGTGGTGTTCCTCCAACCAAAGGGAGGATCCTCCAACCAGGCGGAGTCTTGTACCTGGCGGGCTACTGCCCAACGGTTGTTTTTTTTTTTACGAACTATACGAAAATAGCTCATGCTGTGGTGAAAAGATTAGCCAGTCAGCAAGGTTGGTAACGGGGCTGACTGCCCAGGGTGCGCCGGTCGTACTTAAGTGTCGTCACTCGTGGAGGCTATACGGGTATGGCTAGTAGTCAGTAATCATAGAAATAACAGTAAAATAAAAAAGATAATAAATTGAAAAAAAAAGTTTTTTTATCGAACTAATTTATAAATAAAGTAACCAAATTGGTATCACTCTGTGCAATAGATGCATTCATGCAGCCACTTACCAGCTGGTTTCCGCTGCGAGTATAAAACCAACCAGCTGGGAAGTAGCTGGTTACTTCATTTATTACTTATCTTGTATGAAAATTAAAAAAAAAACAATTTACGATCTTTTTTTTATTATTACTGATTACTTACATACTAGCCCTACCCGTGTTTTAAATTAATGTCGACATTGTAGCACCACGCTCTGTACAGGCGACGGTGACCACTTATTATCAGGTGAGCTGTCGGTTTATTTGCCATTTAAAACAAGGTTTTCATAGCCGAAACCGCACAGGTAAAATTAAAACACGTTAGTACCAAAATTATAACATTTTCTTTTTTTTAAATACACCTTTTAACATTTATATTAAGTTCACGCATACAAAGTCAGCTCTCGTTTTAGGATTTAACTGAAACGGATTTCTATTTTGAAACTTTAAATCAAATGAGCAAATGTTTTAATATAAGTAAGTTTATAAAGTTCTGTTAAATTCAGTTGATCTTTTGATACGTTTTCAGTTTGTATACGTATATTATATATATCTACTATTATATTATTATATTAGTTTACTAAATAAACTAAATACAGTTTGAATACACAACTTCGTCAAGTAAAACCTAAACTTTAAAACTAAGACTATATTGTATAAAGGTTTACTTTGTAACATGATTGTACCAGTAGTTCTGTCTCCGCAACCCTACTGGCTACTACCGATATCCTAAGGTTAGAACGATAGTCAGACTTTTGGGCTTCTCACTACTTCAACGACTCTTGAATACCTATATTCATATGACACCGGGAACCAACGATTTAACATGCTCTCCGAGACACCGAGGGATCGCGATGTGTAACGAATGGTCACCCATCCACGAACTAACCGCGGCAAACGCAGCTTAATGTTGCAAACGCAGCTTAATGTTGCAAATCCAAAGACACACTTTGTATATTCAGAACAGCATCCTAATTGCGCAAAACACTCGTAATTGCGATGGCTCTGATTTTGACATGTAAACAATTTCCATAGAAACGTATGTATTAACAAAACAACTTCTCCACAAAGATGTGCCGTCCGCGAGGCCTAAGCTGAGCTTTGCATTTGTGTGAGAATAAATGCACACACGTCCTTTGCTTGGTTTAAACCGGTTTATACTGCTTTTTGGCAATCGATTATATGTGCAGTCACACAAATGCAAAGCTCAGCTTACGCCTCGCCAGTTGTACCACGCAATGATGGATAGAGATTTCCCCTATTATTTATGATACAATATCTTACTTGTTCTCACACCCCAGGGGTTTAACATCAACAGTTATTCATCCCCATAAACCGCATGTGGGTTTAAAAATATCGGTTACCGTCGGTTACCATCGCACTCCAATATCCATTAGGAATGACTCAATATCGGTAAAGGGCCGGCCTCTGCCTGAATACAAACTGCGGCAATGCCCCATTCATACTACGTAATACCTCATTTGAAAAGCCTTTGCGGCCGCGCCGATGTTATCACTCAATAATGTTTGTTTTTTTTGTAAAACGTGCCCTTTTTATTTTATGACTTAATTTGAGGGAAATTTTCAAAGCAGGTTTTTGCAGGAGACGTCGCTTTTGAAAGGTTCTTTGGTATATTGGTTTTGTGCAAGACTTACATTTTCAAAAGTGAAATCTTATTTGATCGCGAGAAACAAGTCATTAGGTCATTTGTCACGTTATTTTGATAAAAACAATGGAAATTATTATTTCTAGTTCATAAACAAAACAATCTCCTCCAAATCGAAGGGAATTTTCAATAGATGGCTGTATTAGTGATATTTCAGTTAATTAAATGCACAGTACAATGCAGTTTACACTTTTTGCTCTAATCCAATAACATACTGTAGCAGCGCTACGACGCTACGAGAAAGCACATTTGTTGCTACGAGAGTTTGTCGCGAACGTGATTGGTACACATATTCGTATTACGAGTATATGACATATTGGCAGTTTATTTAAAAACCGGCCAAGTGCGAGTCGGACTCGCGCACGAAGGGTTCCATACCATTATCCATTCCATTTTTTTTGTATTTGTTGTTATAGCGGCTACAAAAATACATCATCTGTGAAAATTTCAACTGTCCAACTATCACTGTTCATGAGATACAGACTGGTGACAGATAGACACACGGACAGACGAACGGACAGCGGTGTCTTAGTAATAGGGTCCCGTTTTACCTTTTGGGTACGGAACCCTAAAAACTACCAATGTGTCAATATGGGCATTATTATCTTAGGCGCTGCACATACGGCGAACATTTTGCCCGGCGGACAAAAATAACCGCTTCCGCCCGTTGTTGCCCTCGGGCACCATCTCCACGAACTTAACGCACACTTCAGAAAATCTGATTGCCACGCTCTAGTGAGGATTCCATCGTTAGGAGCGGACTGAAGTAACCGCCACCGCCGTCTACGTTAGCGTGTACAAACCAGGGGCCCAATTCTCCTAAAATAAATTGTTTCCAAACGCAATCGAACCACAACCGTCAGTCAGTTTTTGTTTTCGAAAACTTTCAAAATGATTGATTTTGTTTTTTGTGTCAAACAATTTGATAGCTTTTGAAATTGAGAACTGTCTGAATGAACGGTTTGGTCTTGGTTCGGTTGTGATTTATCAAGATTTATTTAAGGAGAATTAGGCCGCAGTTCGTTTAATTCAACAGTGTTCCTGTCCGGTCGTTTTCTCCTACGTGTGCGTTCTTACATAGGATTCCGAAGCTTTATCAAAATTGTTCGACCTGCTACTCCCCGCCATCTGCACAACGCCTTAAACGCAATGATAAAAATAAAATACAATTTTGATAATACACCTAGATTTATTTTGGTCCAAGTCGACGACTCGAAAAATTATTCCGTCGTCCTTATGTCTGCTTAAATTTTTTCTCAGCATTTTAAAAACATTTTCATGCAACTTTAGCTATTTTTATTGCTGTCTCCATAAATTCGCACACGTATAACTGTCGTGAACAAGTCTAAACAAGCTTCTAAGACGTGGCACTTAAGGTGAGGAGTTGACTTCACATAAATCATAACACATTATCTTGGAAAATGACAGAGGGACGAGTGACGTATGAATTATTTATTAGGATGACGCGTTTTTAGATCCTAAAAAATGAAAGTTGGATAGTTTGGAGAAGAGTAATAAATTTTCCATATGAAAATAAGTGACACTAGTGCTGATTCAAGATAAGCACGCGTCACACAGAAAGCGGAGCGATCATTGCTGCCACCTTTCTCTGATGTGCATTCTAAAGGCTCATTTTTAGATACGCAGAATCTGTAGCGCACTCCGCCTTGTTTTCTGCCACGTACTGTTATTTTACAAAACAACAAATAAAAAAAAGAGTAGGAAACGCCTCTCAATAAACACATACACTTGTGAGCAAAGAATCCGAGTACTACTCAAACAAAATTAATAAAACTTCTGTAATAGTCTATAACACACTTTTTATTTAAATAAGCTAGCATTCTTAGTTTCCGTGATATTAAGATTTATATTGGTGACCAAGATTCATTGCTTCCGAGTGTAGTCACGTTACATCTACAGCAAACTTCTGAATCTAGGTAAAGTTAAGAATGTGCGTTTATTTCTGATCCTTGTAAAATATTAAACGTCTGTTGATTGTATCTTAAAAAGATAATATTTTGAAAACCAAATGTAAACACAATACAGACATCAAATTAAAAACACAAGTTTCTGTGCTTCAAAACGCTTCTATGTAAACGCATCTTTTTCAGATTCGTGAGTTTGCCGCGGATGTGATTATTATTTCCAAATTGTCCGTTTTACATTATGGCCGACGTATCTTGGCGAGTCTGAAGTTAGTTGTTTGGCTGCGCAATGAATCTTTTAGAAACGAAATTGTCTACTGCGCAGCTAATCAGCTAACTTCAGCCTCGCCAAGATACGTCGACCGTATTGTACTCCCTACATCACGCTCGGCATTAAGGTCTGCGTCTCCAGCCTAGGAGTATTTGAAAACGAACGCATTTATTATATCTATATCTATACTAATATTATGAAGAGGTAGAATTAGTTTGTTTGTTTGTTTGTATGTAGGAGGTAATCTCCGAAACTACTCATCCGATTTCAAAAATTCTTTCACCAATATGAAGCTACGTTATCCCTGAGTGCTATAGGCTATATTTTAGTAGCAATAAATTAGGGATCCGTCAATAAATTACAATAATGTAACCCAAGATATCAAAAATTGGCTTATCTATACTAATATTATAAAGAGGTAGAATTTGTTTGTTTGTATGTAGGAGGTAATCTTTAATAAATTATAAATTAACGCGAGCGAAGCCGCGGGCAAAAGCTAGTTAATAATAAACAATGAAACGTCTGCAATCAAACAAAATGTCCTACTCATCACTTTCAATTTTTTTTGCTTTTACCCGCAATGATGCCGATTTGAGTCTCGTCTCTTCGGTCGCGACCGCCACGATCGACGTATAGCTAGTTTTTCGTGGGAAGTGTTTTTTTCCCGTGTGGTGACGGGCTAGAATATAAAACTTCCTCACCGCACGCTGGGAATAGACGTGTGTTGTAAGATTCAACAAAACCAAGCACGCTTGGTGGTAGGATCTTTACGGTCCACCTGGCTTGTTACCACCCTCACATTAAAGTCGGCGCCAAGCAGTTTACTATGTTCCGTTGTGTGTATGTGAGAGCCAGAGGGGTGTAGGGGAATCCCTCTATATCTCTGTTACTTGGATTCGTGTGCTCCATCTTAGACCCTGTCTGCGCTTACCATCAGGTGCAATTAGGGTCAAAGGCGACCAAGTCAAGTAATAAAAAAAGAAGTGTATCAAAAATCCTTGAACTTTTGTGAGCTGCACTGTGTGTCCAAAATGAAAACATTATTTATTTAAACTTCATGTACATTGGTGGTACACAAGGCGGACTTAATACCATAGGCATTCTCTACCAGTCAACCTTTGGGTCAAAAATATACACTTCGAAACTGGTACAAAAAAGAATTTAAAAACAATCATTGGAAAGATAAATAAAAATTATACAGAATACTATATACTAACAAAATATAATATGCTTTACGTAAATAATATATATTATAATAAAAATACATTTATACCAATATACCTACTTACACATACATACATAATAACTATGATATGATATAGATAGAATACTACAACGAACACGCAAAACAAATTCAATACATTCGGTCGGATAGCAAGCAAATTAACGCCTCAATCCCCCAAGGGAGTGTTATTGGATGCCTCTTATTTATCATCTATATAAATGACCTCCCTACAATCATAAATGAGTCATGTGTTCTATTTGCCGACGATATCTCAGTACTAACTTCTTGCCACGACAATACCAACTTAACCGAAAACTTACAGGTATACTCAACAAAATAATAACTTGGATGACAGAACATAACCTTGAACTAAATTTTGATAAAACTAAAATCATGTCCTTCTATCCACATCAGAAAACTCCTATAGACATAACATTTATTTACAATGACGCAAAAATAGAAACAGTAAAAGAATTCAACCTTCTCGGCTTATCCATAGATACACATTTAAATTGGAAATCACATATTAAAAAAATCAGGTCAAAATTGTCAAAATTTGCCTATGCCCTCCGTGAAATAAAAAAATCAACAAATTTCTCCACTGCTCTGGTTACGTATTATGCCTATGCATACGCGTGGTTAAACTACGGCATAATATTATGGGGAAATAGTACAGACGCACCAACACTTTTCATACTACAAAAACGACTGATTAGAATACTAGCCAATATAGATAGCACAGACAGCTGCAAACCCCATTTCCAAGAACATAAACTTCTAACCCTACCTTGTACATATATCTTGGAAATGTGTAAATTTGTTAAAAATAACCAAAAACTCTTCACTACACGTGAAAACATACAGACTCACTACACACTACGACACAAAAATAGATTAAATCAGCCAGGTTCTAAGCTAAAAATACACTCCACAAGCACTTTAGTAATGTCAGTTAAAATTTATAATAAATTACCCGATGAAATTAAAAATGAACAAAAAAATATCTTTATAAATAAATTAAAACAACTTCTAATCCGTAAATGTTATTATAATGTACATGAATATTTAAATGATAAATTTAATAAATAAATAATAATACCAAAAAAAAACCGCAATAATAATCTATAATACCAATAATAATAATACATGTATAATTTAAATAAATATTAATGTATAAATCCATAATATAAGTAGTAAAAATTATATGACACAATTTATGTACCTAGTTGTAAGCCCACCTACCTTCACAAAACGAACGAGTAGATAAATATTGAAGTTATAAACTAATATTAATTTATAATAGCCCTCCTCCTAATTTGTATTTTGTTATGCCCGACAGGGCCCACAATGCTCTAAAACTGCATGTATATTCCATATGTACCTACCACCTAAGTTCACATTGTGGAATGCAATAAAAGTATTGAGTATATGATGGATAGGTACTTCAGACTAGGATTGCAGCGATTTCAAGTAATGTTCTCGAACTTTACGTTTGAAAATGAATTTACTCGGAGCTTTTTTCGTATCAAGGGGAAGCGCGTTCCAGAGTTTGATTGCTGAGACAGTGAAAGAATTGGACATGAAACCTGTGCGGTGAGAAGGAATGAGAAAAATTAGGTTTTCAGAGGCCCGAAGGCTACGACATTCGTGCCGTGAAGTGAAGATCGACGATCGTGACTGGCAGATTCTGCTGGCTTGCGTGAACGCCGCACGCTGACACCATCATATCTTGCAAGCTAGTCCAATAGGCGGTATAGCCGCCCATAGCAGTCCTATCTAAGATATTTGTAAAAATATGATATATAAAGATATATAAAAAACAGCAGTGATAGCCTAGCAGTTGATCGCGTTCTAGGCAGGAGGGTCTGTGTTCGAACCCGGTCACATCTCTTGACATTTTGAGTTCATGTGCGGATCATAATTTGATTATCATTTGCGTTAACGGTGAAGGAAAACATCGTGAGGGAGTCTACTTTCTCGATGGTGTGTGCAATCCGCCAACCCGCATGGAGTGCTAAGGCCTAAATCCTTTTCATTTTGAGAAAAGGCTGCTGCCCAACAGTGGGACAGTGGGCTGATAATGAAGATATTTGTGCTCATAATAATTTCCTGTAGAATTATACAAGGTTAGTCGGAAAGGGGGTACTAATCTGCAGGGAACTTAAAGTATCACTGATGACGGTTTTAAAGCAAGTGATAAAATTTCAAAATTCGATAAATTTTATTTCCATGTAAAATATTTTTTATTTTAGATTTTTTTTTTATTCTTTAGATATTTTTTTCTTTTTTTTTTAATACTTTAGTTACGAATTCAGAAAATGGAGCTTCTAATTCGTGACCCCGAATAAGACCTAAAATGTTAACACAGCTGATCATAGCTGAGGATAGATAGATTTTAGCATATTTTTTTGTAATTTTTGAACAGCTATTTCTCTTAAACTATTCAGTTTTGGGAAAAGTGCTAAAACAAAATTTACTCATTATTATGGGTACTTTAATACGCTTTCGGATTAGTACCCCCTTTCTGACTAACCTTGTTTACCTACTTTTTTTTCGACATGAAATAAAATAATCTAAATGTTTTCTGAAATAAAAAACTGTGATCAGTTTCAGTTAGACCGATTATTGCGATCAAGCAAAATTATGAGGTTCAGTCAATTTCATTAAGGCTATCGATACCGAAGCGAAAATATTGTTTGGCAGACAGAAATAATCTTTTTGGGAGGGTTCTAATAAATCAGTTACGCCTTGTATTCATTGACCTAGTTTCGGAAAATAATGACGTAACTTCTTATACATGTAATATGAAAGTAATATTGATGTCTTTCTTTTCCTACTGTCTATATTCATTCATATTTGTGAAGGTTATATTGAAAGTAGAGACAAGTAACTGGAATACCGATTATTAATAATAGACTGCCTCGTTGGTCTAGTGGTCGTACGCGCGACTGCCGAGCGTGAGGTCCTGGGTTCGATTCCTAGGTCGGGCAAAATGTTATTGGGTTTTTCCATGTGGAATTTCTCAGTAGCAGCTTGGAGTCTGGATTTGTGCCCGGTTGATGGCAATAGGCTCGCCGCCTATTACATATACATAACGGCGAAATGTGGGTCTACAATAAACCTTTCGGGGAATACAGGCGTGATTTTATGAAATAATAGTGTAAAACAGCTTTATGTGTAGTAATCTATAATCTTAATCTATATATACAAAAGGAGAAGCTGACTGACTGACTGACTGATCTATCAACGCACAGCCTAAACCTCTGGGGTTAGAGACTTGAAATTTTTACAGTAGGTTCCCTTTGTAACGTAGGCATCCACTAAGAAAGGATTTTTGAAAATTCTACCCCTAAGGGGTGTGAAATAGGCGATTGAAGTTTGTATGAAAAATCGTCACTTAACGGGTTCAAAATTTCACGCAAGCGAAGCTGCGGGCGAAAGCTAGTATTTTATATTTCTAATTAAGGTTGTCTGTATTTATGTTACGACTTAACAGTTAAACTGCAAAACGGATTTTGATGATTAGCAGAAAAGTAAGTTGAAACCGGGAAAATGGCTTAAGATAATTTTCATTTTATGAATTAAACACTTTTCACGTAACCTTTCTTTTATGTAAACGCAGCTATATACCAAGTTTTCCAGTATAGGCTGACCTCTCATTGTACGGAAAGCCAATACAAGGCAAAGCTTATACTGGACATTACAAGCTTAGTTTTAGTATTTATTAAACCTGAAACTAGTTTGTTCAGAATCACTAGGAGAATCGATTGACACATTTTTAACCGACTTCAAAAAGGAGGAGGTTCTCAATTCGGTTGTATTTTTTTTTTTTTTTTATGTTTGTTACCTCATATCTCCGTCATTTATGAACCGATTTGAAAAAATATTTTTTTGTTCGAAAGGGTATACTTTCCGATTGGTCCCATTTAAATTTTGTTATGATCAGACCATGAATTTCAGAGATATGGAACGGAACTCCTCATCAGATCAAAGCAAAATTCTCAAATTACTAATATTGCTTTGTTTATATTTGTTGTTGGGAACTGACTACTTGAAAAGAGGAGGGGGTGCGTGTCCCCCCTCCTCCCCTTTGGAATGTTTTCATAATATCGTGTAAGGTATCATTTGAAAGGACTTTTTATGCCCGACTACGTCAAAGCCAAAAAGAAGGGTTATGAAGGAGGTGGTTAAAATTAACACTAAAACGTATTTAATAAAAAATAACTTTAAAAAAAGTAAAAACCGACTTCAAAGAAATAGTAAAAGGAGTAAAATAATTACCATAATATAAAATTAACAGTTTCAGAAGTCGGTGCAACTCTACATTGAAGCAAATAGAAGCCACCGACTTCTGAAACTGTTAATTTTATATTATGGTAATTATTTTACTCCTTTTACTATTTCTTTGAAGTCGGTTTTTACTTTTTTTAAAGTTATTTTTTATCTACACCACATTTTTTTTTTCATAATTTTCAATTTTGTTTCAGTAGGTTTCTACCCATAACAGTTGACGGGAATAGACGCCTTGAGGCTTGAGATGGTCCGCTCGGTCAGTTTTGTTGTATTAGACAACCCCTGCATAGCACATCTCAGGATTTTCACACTTTACTAGGGAACTTAACACGACATAAACTACGGTGTAACTTGGAGATTTATTAAAAAAAACACAATTTCAGGCAGTTCTGATGAAAATCTTGTTGAGCTGTCTCGGTATTTGTATATACTAAACATAACGTTGTTTAGCTTGATATTTAGTAGTGCGTACAAACCCATAGGGCGAACGCAACTTATAAAAAAACTAAAACGTTATTTTTTCAATCTCGCACCGCATTAAGCTTTATCGAAACCTAAATGTGATTCGTCATCTATTATAATTTAATTTTCTGCCTACCTACACAGCTCAATGATTTCAATACATTATTCAGATAAATATAAACAAAATAAATCAAAAGAGATATGGCATTGGCAAGTAATCGCATTTTACTCTCCAATAATGCTAACAAGTTGGAAAAAGCATTCATAGAGAAATTGCTTATTTATTATGATTCATGAATATTCAAAGAAGATTGGATATTGATAGAAAATCCATTTAATTTTTGTAAAAGAGCTTTTCTACTAATGAGGTGGTTCAGTTCTTTTGTTACTTTTTACATTTTAATTTAGTTTCTTTGAATTCTGATTGCTGAATGCGATTTTTTAACCATAGCTATATTTACATTGACGTAGAAACTTAAAGACCTCGTGTCAGCGCTCAAAACTATCCGAAATATTGTAGACCAAAACGCAAAAACTGGCCAAGTGCGAGTCGGACTCCCGCACGAAGGGTTCCGTACCATTATCTATAAAAACGGCAAAGAAATCACGTTTGTTATTTATTATAAATAAATATAGCTGTAGGTCGTCCTAGGGGACGGTTTCTACGTAACCGGGCAGTTATTGGTGAGACCTGAAGGGTCTCCAGCCAAATCTCGTTTGTTGTATGGGAGCCCCCTTAAATATTTATTTTATTCTCTTTTTTAGTATTTGTTGTTACAGCGGTAACAGAAATACATCATCTGTGAAAATTTCAACTGTCTAATTATCACGGTTCATGAGATACAGCCTGGTGACAGACGGACAGACGGACGGACAACGAAGTCTTAGTAATAGGGTCCCGTTTTACCCTTTGGGTACGAAACCCTAAAAATGAAGACTAATTTACGTTAATGTGTGCGGCCGAATCTCTTTAAGGTGAAAAGCTAAATTAGTTATTGTGATGAAGACTTACCTTCGGTTTCTGAATTGAGAATTCGAGATAAGCAATACTTAAGTAGTATTTGAGTATAGAGTTGTCAAAAAAATGCTTTAAAATCCGTCATGTTTTTGACAACTCCGTACTCAAATACTACTTAAGTATTGCTTATCTCGAATTTTCATTTCAGAAACCGGAGAATAGGATTTAAATTAGTTTGTTGGTATTTCTAAGTTTAAGGTGTGCCTAGGCGCGCGTTCTGGTGGTGTGTGTAAACTCAGGACATTTTCTTTGTGAATTTTGTACTAAACCATGTACATACGTCCTACATGACGTAGAAACACATGTGTTCCTACGTCAATGTAATTTATGATTATTAATAGTTTAGTCAAATACATTTTTTCTGGATTGCCGACTAGTATAATATAATAGAGAAAAAATGCACGTAAGTAAATAATAAAGAAACATAAATATAAATGTGTTCACGAAAGTTATACTTTCACTATTTTATTTATTGATGTGAGACATGTATACTTTGATCCAATTACCAACACGTAACTACATATTATTATAAAACAATATTATGAAAGTGGTTTATATCTCGACAAAAGAGACGCGCCGAGTGATTTATCGAAAAAAAATATTACCAAAAAAATACAAGTGAGTAACACGTTTTTATCGATCAGCAATGTTATTACAAGCGGGAAGCGCGGAGCGGATGAATTTCCATATTAAAATCGCTATCGGCGCACTCTATTACTGCACTATTGTGCACATGATGTATGTTTTCCTAACATCACGCGCGTGATTTCGTTCAAATCTGACGGGCGGACGCCGAAAGAATGCCAAAGGGAGCTGAATGACGCCGAAAATGGAGGGGAGTGCCGAAATGAACGAGTTGAAGAGGGGGCCAACTCATTCAATTCGGAGTTCAGGTGAGGGAGATTGATGGTTGTTATTTTGTAGATTTTTTTGATATTATTCTCAAAATTATTTACAGAGTCAAAGTTCTTTATAAAAATGTAAAAATAGAAATAACATGGATTTCGCAATGAAAACTTTGCATAATATTATTGTTACATATTCAAATTGGTCTAGTTTTAAATGATACTCGTGGCACTGGTCTCTTTTGATCTGTTTTTCTAGTACCTATTACTTTATCTAAACTCATGCAATAGGTTTAATAGTTTTTTTTATTTTTACTATAAAGCATTATTTTGTTATGAAGACTGTACTACGGTACTAGTGAATAAATTATGTCATTATTTTTGAATTCATAATTAGAACTTTATGATATTATGAGTGTGGATAAATCATTTTCTAAATACACGCCATGTAAAAATGCTAAGCTTAACTTAGCACACAATTTACCTCTTAAATTACCCTTCCCTCTCTTCTCCCTTACTCGCAATCAGAAACTTAACTCCCAAGTAACAAACTAGAGGTGCTACAAAATCGTTTACAACAATTTCGACGGAAAAACACGGTTATTAACATCCATCACATTATTATATTATGACTAACTGTTATTTTACGAGCATCTAATGGCCCGATAAGGGTATTTTATTATTCCCTAATGGCTTATACCTGTCTTAAAGCGTTATAGGGACGATGCGTTATGACCATATATTGTGGCGCCAATTTCGCATAATGGATCTATCTTTATTGTCTTTCGGATGGTATTAAAAGTCTATATAAATCTGATAGTTGGGTAACTTTTAGAGGGTATTTTGTTTTTTATATGAATTTGAATTTTAATGGTAATGTGAAACAGATAAATATTATGAAGGGTAAACCAAAAAACATGTTTGTCAAATAATTCGTCTTCTTTAGGTTCTTGTTTGTTAATAAAGCTATAAATGAATGCATATTTGAAACATCAATATAATTTTCTGCAATTTTCGACAATAGCGTCAATTTCTCACAAACACCAAGACGTCAAAATACTACGGAAATTCTGAAACAGTTTGCTAAACACGTACAATAATACTTTGTTTCTTAATACTGCAGTTTGCGTAGCCCATCCTTTCAAATAACTATATCTAAATAACAATGAACAAAGTACATTAAAATATTATGGTAGTTCATGGACGTACAAAAAAGATCGGACGGAACTCCCGCTAAGACAAAACTGTGTCCCGTAATGGCGGCGGCTATCTAAGTGTGAATGAATTTAGGGTTGTCATGTTAACCAAATTTACCCATTTTATATCATTTTATTTTAAGACAAATACAGGTTGGCAGACAAATTTCTTGGAAATGTCGGCAGAATTGTACCGTGCCATTTGAAAAGGTTAATGGTAAGAACCAAATCTCCCTACGAAAATATCTGCAAAATAAATGCCATGTTAGCTTAGATTGTTAATTTACATTTTGAGGTACTGCATACGTAACAACACACCGGAGTCCTCCTTTAGTTGTATTATATATCTCGGTAGCTTCAAAATGTAGACTGCAAATGACACTGTATTTGTTTGGAATTCAATCGTTTTCACCGTTACAATTTCTCATTTTTTTAATCCAATCATTTCTCCATACTTCATTTTCTTTAGGAAATCTAGTAAAAAAATATATAAATAAAATACCTAGTAATAAATAAATTTAATTGCACAAAAAACTATAAATTTCCCATATTTAGGGTAATTTGCACACGTGAATATTGACAACACTGGTCTTGTGACGGATTCTTTTCTTCTGGTGAATACATTGATTTTATTGTATACAATTGGGAATTAAGTGATTGAATTATTCATTGACCTATGAAACGTGATTCCTGGATTATTTTCTTCCGATCACTACGGTTTTTACACCATTTCACCACACAAGACATGCTATATTTAAATTTTTTTTACCGCTTTTTGTCCCGACTCTGTTGACGTTTACGCGTGTAATGACTGACATTTTGTGAATGTGTGCGTGCCAGCCTGTACGTACAGCAAACTGACTGACTCTTAGTGACACAGTTTTTTGTTAGCGAAAATCTGTCCGATCTTTTTTGTTCGTCCATGTGGTAGTTGCAAATTGCGTGTAATAGGCATGTTGACAGCATCAATAAATTGCAAATCTAATTAGCCCGCCAGTTAGAGTTTTGAAAAATAATGGACACGTATTTTTTCTTTTGTTAAATCTATGAATGTTTGGAAAGATAAAACGCATCAAAACTCGAGAGTGGGGGCTTATGACGTCAAAAGCAAGTATACATTGTACTTGCTTGTGACGTTTTGCCAATTTTAAAAGTGTCGTATCTTCGTCAATAATAATTGTGGTTTACGTAACAAAAAAAAATACAGGTCAAAATATTTTTTGATAATCTAACTGACGGACTAATTAGATTTTTTCAGTCAAATACCCTATTGTTAAGACATAAGCAAAGTATCAAGCAAGCTTCATTGTTATTGAATTATAGGTATTTTGTATCCAATAAAATACCAATCACGCAAGTTAAAAAGACGAATTTAAATAGCAACGGATGTAATAAATCTTTAGATCAAATATTTCAAAGATAAACTAAAATAAAACGCACTAACATCAACTTGTTCTGCCTAGCCTTTTCCCAACTATGTTAGGATCAGCTTCCAGTCTAACCAGATGAATACCAGTATTTTACACGGAGCGACTGCCATCAGACCTCCGCAACCCAGTTACTGGGCAATGCTGATATCCTAAACTTAGACCGGTTGTCAGACTTTCGGGCTTCTGATAACCCGTAACGACTGTCATAGATATTCGAGACACGGAGGAGTAGCGATGTGTAACGAACGGTCACCCATCTACGGACTCACCGCGGCAAGTGTAACTTAATCAGCCACGAGCTCCTCCGCACTAACATCAACTTTCAGAAAATAATCATAATTATCTTTTTCACTAATACACAATGTGTCCGGTCATGGACTAGCGATATTCTAGTTACTTATATAGCAACTATTCAAGTACACAAATACACTACACACTAGGGTCCAATCCACTTCCCCGCTATTAGGCAGCCATTTTGCTTTTTTGTCGAGATATTCTCTATCTTAAAGTTATGAAAATGTGAACCCGTTGTATCGTAATGTAAACGACAGACAATATTGTTGCCCTCCGAATAAGCTTACTTTTATCTCAGTAGAACCAAAAGTGACTTTTTTTGTACACACGTACTTACAGAATATCTCAACAAAAAAATAGAAGTGGATTGGACCCTATGTTATAGTGTATTTGTGTACTAGAATGGTTGTTAAATAAGTACCTAGAATATCGCTAGTTCATGACCGGACACATTGTATACTCGTAACTGGCGAGGCGTAAGGTGAGCTTTGCATTAGTGTGAGTGCACATAGAATCGATTGCCAAAAAGGAGTATCAACCTGTTTAAACCAAGCAGCATTCATTCTCACACAAATGCAAAGCTCAGCTTATGCCTTGCGGACGGTACTCCGCAGAATATTTCACTAATTTTTCTTTTTCATGTACTTTTACAAAAGGCTAACCGACTATAGGTAGGTACATATACAAATACACACACGGCTCAATCTCCAAAATAAAAAATAATCGCTCTGGTCTCTAAAATTTCAAACCTAAATATTTCCAAAACTGATTGGTTAAAATCGAGGCCAATATAAAAATAGGTTTATTCAGACACCCTATTTACTTCGAAATAAAAATACGGAACACAATTAATATCAACATATAAAATGCACCAGAAAGGTCCCAAATACGCTGATTTTGGAGATGATCATTTTGCACACAACACGTGCAAATTTAAGACGCAGTAACATGACCTATATAGCTGACCTCGCTAAATCCATTCAGTAAAGGATCAAAGTCTCCATTGAAGAAATATTATAAGTTCCATTTAATTTAAGCTCAAGCCTCAAAGCTTCATTCAATTTAACAGTTCTTGATGTGGAAACAGAATCCATTATAACTTAGTACTAACCTTTGCCAACAATCTAAAGTTTTAACTAACTAAATAGTCTATAGTCTTCCTCTCTATTGAAATACTTTTGTATCTTTTGCCTCATTGTAATGGAGAATTCACACGTACAACAATCACACCACATCGCAGCGACAAAAAGTGGTGAAGCAGTGGTTACGTGTGAACGAGACGACACGTTTGGTGCAGTGGCTAAGCGATTGGCTGCTGCGCTACGGGTCGTGGGTTCGATTCCCACACGGAACAAAAATTTGTATGGCCTACAAATGGTTGTTTCGGGTCTGGGCGTTTGTTTGTGAGATTTGTGTCTGTAAACGCACCCACGATACAAGAGAAATCTTAGTGTGGGGCAAGGTTTTTAAAAAAAAAAAAAAAAAGTTTTTTTTTCTATTTGACTGCTGTAGGTGGTCCTAGGGGACCCTTCCTACGTAACCGGGCAGTTATTGGCGAGAACTGAAAGGTCTCCAGCCAATGGGGTGGGGGGAAGTAAAATACTTAACCTAAGCTAACTACTTGTACTACACTAACATCATGACTATCTGCAACAACAGCACTAAGGGCGACCCCTTGTGGGACTCGGGCCGCGGCTTAGGGCGTTGCTGGCGTGGACATAGGGGGGGGGAGACAGCTTGATGAGAGCTGAATTATCGGTGTGAACGTGTAAATAGTGTCGCTGCAGCTTTGTTGCTACCACGTGTTGTTGTTGTGGTGTGGTTGTGGTTTATTTGTAGCACGTGTGAAACAAGCCTAAAGGTCCGTCTACATGCAGCGACTTACATGCTCAAACAGCATCCTAATTGCGCAAAACACTAATAATCGCTATGGCTTCGATTTCGACAGGTCAACAATTTCCATAGCAACATATGTTTAGACAACACGACGTCTCCACAACTATGTACTACGCAATGAATATTGTTGTATTGTCAAAATGAAAGCTATTGAAATTACGAATGTGATACGCAATTCGGATGTAGCTTGTGCAAAAGTTTACGAAAACGGCACTGACGATATTGACGGCACTGCACAGTATACCGTTTTGCCGTCTTAACGCATGCAAAAGCATGTAGTTTTAAAATGTAAAAGCATGTAGCTTACTTGTGCAAATAAGAATTTGTGCCTTTAAAATTGCGCATACTACTATTCGCCGCTTTGTTGTGGTCGGTTGTTGATCGAATCATATCCAGCTAAATAATCATATTTTCCACGAAGTGACTGCTAACTTTGGAATCCTAATTACGATACCGATAGCCTATGTCAACCGGCACTCTTACATTAAGCGTTAAAACGCACTAGCGGCCAGCCGCAATGCGGCGTGCCGCTTGCGGTTGGCCGCACATCGATTTTTACATGAAACCGCATGATCTCAACGCACTGATTTCCGGCCAGCCGTCGTGCGCCAGTGCGTTTAGATCATGCGGTTTCATGTAAAAATCGATGTGCGGCCAACCGCAAGCGTCACGCCGCATTGCGGCTGGCCGCTAGTGCGTTTTAACGCTAAGACTTCTCACTGCCCCTACCAATCCTGATTACCTGGTGAACGTTGCGGGAATCCGCTGGATGCGAGAAGAACAGGACCGATCGATGTCCTATGTCCAGCCTATGAGGCCTATGTCCAGCAGTGGACGTTTTTTGGCTGAACGATGATGATAATGATGACTGCCTCTGCCGTCGGAATTCGCTTGAGAATTATTTTGTAACATGGTGCGGTCTCAATCAAGATTTTGAGTATGAATGTGGATTCCGGGAGGGCGACCAAAGAAACGAGGGAAGTATTATGTAAAAAAAAGACTAGAAAGAGAATGGCTACTAAAGCGACGGCTAATAGAGATGTATAGAAGAAAAATACATGCTGCGCCGACCCCAACTAAGTTGGAATAAGGGCAGGAGGATGATGATGATGGTGCTGCCTCAATGTTCCAAAAATGATCTTCCACATAAGGCATGATCGCAACTTAAGGCTGATTTACACGAGGATAGTTTCTTGAAGCGAGTTTCATGTTGTCTCTGTTTTCACCGCCTAGAAAGACAAAGTAAGAACGAGTCTCGCTTCGAGAAAATATCCTCGTGTAAATGAACCTTAACGCGATCTGCTTTGCAATAATATCAATCTGCGTTATAGCCATTTTGCCCCTTGCAGACTCATAAAATCAATATTGTTAATACACAGAACTTCATTTTGTTAAGCTAAATCCCCACAAAAAACTACTCATTTAATAGAAACGAAACTCTCTGTGCTGAGCTTATAGTGTCCAGATTATTTTAATATAGCAGCTAACTAGGGGGATTAAATCCCGGAGGGTCAGTCGTAATATTGTAAATTGGTATGGAAATGTGTATGTGTACACAGAAACAACACACAAACACATATGAACTTGTATTACCTATATGCGTATTTGCTTGAGCATCAAAAGTAAAACGAACTTTTTTTTTTTTTCGCCGGCATCATTATCAGCTCGTTTATTTCTTCTACTTAGACGGGCTTCCTAACACCTTAGAAACAGTCGTTTTGGAATATTAGATTTGATAAAAACTTAGCAAAAACAAATTCGCAATGCATGTATGCTGCTGTCAATCGAATAAAATTAAATTATGAAATTGACACACTCATGCACACACACTCCTCGCACTCACACACACGCACACACAGCCCTACTCATAAACACACACACTCATTCATCCATGTGGGAATTATGATTGGTATAAGTAAATATTATCCTTTTTCTGTTGCATGAAATAACTGAATTTAACAAATTATATATCCATAATTGGGCTTTAAGACTGGTGAGAAATTGTAATAATTAAGAGCTGTGGATTATGTGAATGATTAAGTAAATAAATCCTCTTGAAATGAATGTAAGTATTACTTGATGGGCACCTTATTAACATAGGTACAATCTCATTATTCAGGACCTAAATGTATGAACTAAAATTGCAACGTGAAAAAGGTTGGCTTGTTTATTATTTTTTGGTAAATAAGTTACCAGAGTTAGTCTGACATTTTTAATTACACCTTCACTTGCAAAGTAAACGATTATTTTGCATAATTATTATACTGTATTTGTATAACAATAGGTCATGTCATGCATAGCTAAGGAGGGTCATGTGTATGCTTGAATTTATAAGTAAAAAGTTTGGCGACTGCAGCAAAATTATTATTCGTAATGTGGCAAATATTTTCTTTCAAAATAGAAATAGCTTTAAAGCTCATCTATTGCAATATCATCAATTAAATAAAAATTACTACATAATTGCGTAAACGAACATTTCCAAAAAACATTTTGCTTTTTTGTTAAAAGCTTTTTCATGTCGTGCACTATCATTCGTTCTCGTGTCTGTAAACAAGAAAAGATTAATACAAATAAAAGCTAATTAACTGTCATTAAAATATCTTAAACAAATTAAAATATAATACAAATATCTTCTACTCACCTCTTCGAAAAGAAAATACTCAAACGAGTATTTTATTTAAATTAAACAGTGAAAGCAAATTAAGAAGTAGTGGAATTACAAAGGAGTTTATCTCAAGTGTGCGATTTCTTACAAACTAACTATCGTCTAGGGATGTCTTATAGTAAAACCGCGTTTTAGTAAAATAATATTACATGTTTCATGCTATCAGTGAGGATCTTTTGAAAATAATGAAACACTACAAAAGTGTTATCGGCACTTTTATTTCGACCTTACCTGAGGTAGTAGTAATTTAGCAACATTAAATAAAACGGTGTTGAGAAGTATTTGAACGTGAACATAATTTTGTTATAACTATTACTGTGTTTTGCGTACAATAACTCACGTGAATATAATTTCATTATAATGATGTGTTTTGCGTACTCAGGGCAGAAATTTAACCTGATATATCGCGATTAAATTTTGTTGCGTCGAATATGTTTTCCATGTCACAGAACGAGAACTATTAGCCAGTGTTCAGATGATCGCGTGACAATGCGCGTAACAACAACGCACGTAACTATGATCACGGTACACATGATCGTGCGGGATAGCGCGATTCCGCGCGTTTCCGCGCGATCCCGCACTGCTCCGGCCCGCTATTATGTAATCAGTGATATCGCACGACGCCGCGCGTGGTTTCGCGATTATCTGAACACTCATAGGGCTGGAAAGCTCTACGGTTTAATAAGGAAAGGACGAGAGCCTTCTTTTTATATGAAAGAACGAATTTATTATTATTATACGGAACATGGATTTTAAAAGAATTTTTTTATTTTCTTTCTTTCAAAAAATCTCTCCATTTCCCACTAGTTTAGTCTACATTGAAGTTAAAACCGGGTATCACAAACAAAGTAGCGTTCCGGCTCGGTCACGGCCCGTGTCCCGGCACATAAATATTACGGAGCAATCACTGTAAATACTGCTATACAAACAGGTACATCTGCCGGCCGTCTGATGCAAACGTAAACGGGAAGTTTTCAGAACGTTTTGTTAGCAATTTGCGTTTATAGTACTTACCTGCGTAATAGGAAATGATGCTTTGTAATAATAATGAAGTTGGTAATAATTCCTAGTTTACAATACATCACTGCAATACAATATATTCTCACTTCTGCATAGTACTTCTTTTTATCTCTTCACCCGGTTTATTACGACTGTTACTGCACTGTGAAACATGGCGAATCTATAAAAGCACTTGTAAACGCTATGTGAGCGTTACGAAAAATTGGTTTTAACCTGTGTAGTACTGTAATTATAGACACAATATATAAACAATGGCGGCCGTACCGTTTTCGGTACACTTGGGCGAGTGACATTAATATCAAAAGATTTTTTATTTATAAAAGAAAAACTTAGTTCTTATCTTTAAAATTTAAAAAAATATCTCTACATTTAATTAAGAATACCTTTTCCAGTGAAAGAAACTAAAAATTATATTCGGTGTAAAACTCAGTTGCTTCACAATTACTTTCATTTTCGATATCATTACGGCACACAATACAAGCACATTCAATACATTTCACATCAAAACCACTTGAATTTATTTACACTCAGCAGTGATGCATACTCGTACGAAGTACCTTCGAACGAGTGTTCCGCAATGCGCCGCGTATCGCATTATTTTGCATATACGTTCATGCAGACGCTATTGATTTTGTCTGTGTTAGGGGGACAGCCTGATAATCATATTATATTGTGTTTTAAATATTCGGCTGGGGTTCGCTGCAATACATATCTACGTACTTTTATACTGACCTTGAAGCGAGATCCCCTCGCGAATACCCCTTGTAACCCTTTATAACGTTTCATTATTTGCGTAATACAGACTTGTATGGTGAATGTAATGGTTCTTCATTATTATTCTGACATTGAAGTGTTTGTGTATATCGACCAACCACTTTCGCATGGGCAAGCGTGCTGACAGGTTTTTGGATCAAATACCATAGGGAACGTTCTTTCTATGACGAGCAATTATAACTAGCGATAATTAAAAATAGTTATATTTTTTCCAAGTTTACAGGTGATATACAGGCTGTAAGGGTAAACACCGTTATCCTTGAAACCAGTGGTTTGGTTTCATATATAGAACGTAAAATCAATGAAAAATAACAAACTTTTTTTATAAAATTTTCATTTTTCCTCAAAAGCATTTCACCCTATGCGCGGGGGCAACAAGCTACGGGAGGGGGCGCGGGGAACTCGCCGCGTGGCCCGACGCACGGCCCCGCACAGTTTGCTACCCCAGTCAGTCAGCTGTCTCGTTAGCGAGTATGTGTACGCCGCGTCGCTCATTTCTCGCGCGTATATTTTTTAATTATTTTTTTACTCGGTCCTATATTTTAATGTATAAGTCAACTACCCATGGTTTGAGTGATAACGGTGTTTACCCTTACATGCTGTATTATGCTGCAATCACCGATATGCCTGCCAAACGCAATGATAGTATCCCTTATCCCCCCAGAATCATTCGCAATAGCAGTCAATGGTAAAAATGTATTATTTCATAACACGTATAACACGTAGCGGATGTTGATGGGTTAAGATAGCTTACCATTAGGTGACTCGTACGCTCGTTTGCTTATATAAATAAAAAACCGGCCTATACTGTTTTTTGTTGTTATAGCGGCAACAGAAATACATCACCTGTGAAAATTTCAACTGTCTAACTATCACGGTTCATAAGATACAGCCTGGTGACAGACAGACAGACGGATGGACAGCGGAGTCTTAGTAATAGGGTCCCGTTTTATCCTTTGGGTACGGAACCTTAAAAACAGTTATAGTTTTTACACGTTATAGGTCATTTATCACGCTACGATCACCGATTTGCCTGTCAAATGATAGTGTCCCTTATCCCCCCCAGAATCATTCGCAATAGCAGTCAATTGTAAGAATGGTGTGATTTCATAGCATGAATAACAAAAAAACAGAAGCAAAATTCAAGCCCAGTGGAACTAACACTAAAAAATTAACCTTCTACTTGATACTAGTAAGTGAAACAAAAACAATAGACCTGTCGAAACGCGAAATTTTCCTTTAAATAAAAACTTGGGAGCGCTCTCGTAAGACGCTTTCCTAAGTGGCTGCTAAACCCGTAAGAAGTACTCAGAGTCCTTCGAGTTCCCCGGCACCTTGCATTTTGTATAAGACGGGAACATTTTAGATTAACTTGCTTTAATTATAGTCTAGGTAAACACGGTAACGCGACGCGTGTGTAATCACGATTAGTAATTAGGGATATAGCGGGGAGGGATTCTGTTATGGGTACGGATACAGTGGGAGCGGGGAGCGATTTAATTAAAATGTTTTTTTTTATTACTTTTCCGTTTATTCATTGTAGAAATATGCAACCTTATTTTTACTTTATACGAAAACCGAGCCACCCCAACAAGATTTTCATCAGAACTGCCTGAATATGTGTTTTTTTTTAGTAAATCTCCAAGTTACACCTTAGTTTATGTCGCATTAAGTTCCCTAAAAAAGTGTGAAATGCCTGAGATGTGCTATGCAGGGGTTGTCTAATACACGGAAACTGACCGAGAGGACCGTCTCAAGCCTCAAGGTGTATATTCCCATCAACTGTTATGGGTAGAAAACTACTGAAACTAAATTGAAATTTATGAAAAAAAAAAAGTTGTGTAAAAAATGACAATCGATTCTCCTAGTGATTCTGAACAAACTAGTTTCAGGTTTAGTATATACTAAAACTAAGCTTGTATATTGTATTTTTAAATAAGTATCATAACAATAAAAAACAATACACATTTAAAAGTACAAATAATAGTAAACCAACGGCTTCGGGAACAGGGTCGAAGCTACCGCTGTCAGTCCGGAATCTGGATTCGTGCCCGGTTGATGGCAATAGACTCGCCCACATAAACATAACGGCAAAATGAGGGCGTACAGCTCTACCCAATCCTTCGAGGAATACAGGCGTGATGTTATAATATGCATGTATGTTTTAAAATACTAAACGAAAATATTCGGTGGCATTAATACAGGCTGTTAACGAATTCGTGTAATTCCTTAAAACCACATGATCTACTTCTGGTGTAGAATGGGGATTTAGATTGATTAAAAATAAAATAATAAAAATATTTTTTTTTTCATGCGGTTGCGGTGGTTAGTCATATCTAAACTACATAATAAAAAATCAGTAAAAAAAAAGTTTTTTTTACAAAAAATATTTTTTATTTGAGTGAACATTTCGATGCCACGCATAAATTAAAGAAAGCACGGCGACACGGCTGGCGGGTACGACTAACACGATGTCGCTCTTTGCAGTCAGATAACTCGAGGCTCTAAAATGACTCAGAAATAGAAAACCAAGTTTTTTTTTTAATATTTTTCTTCAGTTGGATTTCAGAAATACCTATTTAGGGTTACACCAGTAGATCACGTGGTTTGAAGGATTTACACGAATTCATTAACACCCTATTATAGGTTACACAATCAGCAAAGCTGACTGAGATAGCAATATGTCTGAGGACCAAAGATTATTGAAAAAACGCATCCTTGAGTAGAAACTGCGAACTGGCAAAGTGTATGACGCCGCCCCTATTCAAATATGTCTACGAATCTGAAGTAGCGGACTGAATTGAATGCGGAAGACGAAATACCATGTGTCATAGCGCTGCTTCGAAGAGATCTATAGTTACAGGTACAATTCTATTGTACGATATAACTCTGAGAAAGGGTCAAGTTTACAGTTTTCGCGTACAGCAAGCCAGTACTTTATAGCATAGCGTTGTGTGAACGTGTCCAGATAAAATGTGTGCTCAGCGTTATCTAGATATATATATATATATATTGTGTGTATACGTTATCTATATATATTTATAATATTTGCTATAAATATTATAGCGTAGTCTGAACTGGGCTTTACCTTTATTTGTGTCGTTAATGCCCGTGGCGTCACAACGGTCCTATCTGAAAACCAGCGCTGCGATATTTTGTTTTTATTATACAGGCTGGTTCAAAAGTCGTTGATCAAACAAAACAGGGCGATAGTTGGGGTTATTTGCAGCATTTTATGGTAGAACATTTTCTTTTACAGTAAGGTTCTAAAGTTACAAATATTTTTTCATGAGACTTAAAATGTATTGAAAAAAGTGCCAATGCTCATAAATACCCACTGTCATAAAAGCACTTTCAAGCAACTAAACCCCATTTATTGTTTTAAAATAGGTACCCATTTAACTCTAATTGTCTATTTATTACAAATTTTGATGTTTTTTAAAAAACACTCTTAGTTTCATAACTTTTAAGGAGATCAAGTTAGGGCTCTGCCACACAGATATTTTTTACTGAAAATAACCCCAACTATCGCCCTGTTTCGTTTGATCCACGACTTTTGAACCACCCTGTATAAGCAGCATAATTCTGAAAGGAAAATTTTCTGGCCTCGTGCAGGTTATTTAAATTTTTGTCTGTGCGAGTCTAAAACATTTTTTTTTTCTTTTTTTCCTTTCTTTTATCGTCAAACTGCAAATATATATTGAGTGCAACTTATATTCTATCTTTAGAACCTATGCTTAATAAGTCATATAGAAATTATATGTCAATAAATCCGCTGTCACTGCGCCCATACTTTACTTAGGTACCTACGCTGTTAAATCACTGCGTACGAGTCAAGAACACATGTTTAAGAAACTTTGTTAATATTTAATGTATATGCGAAAACGGCGTTGATTTGTAGGCACTTTGCTCATAATTTCATCGGTGGGTAGCCGCTAATTCTGTAATTTGACAAGCGCGTATGGTGTAGACGGGTTAGCAAGCAAAGGGTTAATAACATATTCATCATTGGCATTGAATGAGTGAAAGCTTTAAAAAGCCATAGTTCTTACTTAGATTAATGTGATAGAGAACAGAAATTATTTTAAATGCAAACAATTCCCATTATCGCTGCTAGCACACTGGCGCGAATGCGAAACGGAAGCGAACCAAAACGAAATACTAACGAAAAGTGAAGCTCTTTGAAAATATGATTTCGTATGATGTATCATACCTACAGTCAACATCAGAAGTAAATGGTGATTTTACAATGTTTCAAAAGTGTTACATGAATTTAGACTTGTTTTTTTTAATATTATTTTATATACAAAACAACAGAATAGATAACATTAAATACAAGTGTTACTCAAATTTTCAAATAATCATTACATGCACTGATAATTGAATTCAAGGTTTCAAAAAGGTCATCTACTTTTGCTTTTGACGATTACCACGATCTGCTTTCGGTCCGCTATCGGTCCGTTTTCGCATCTGAGTGCAAGCGGCGACAGAATTAGCTATAGTTATAATATTCCATGTAAAATAAACAGGAAATTATCTGCGGCTTCGTTGCCAACTTATTTAGTATACATTTTGTAATACCGCGCAGTTCAGAGAAAAAAGTCTGAAGAATGTTATTTACGATGGCTGCGCCACTAAAATAAATGCGTCGGTATTCAAGGAAGGTTTTGTGGATACTTTTTTTTTACTTTTTGGTAGTAAAAACGTTTGAAAAACAATCTCTACCGATATAGATTGTATTTGACTGTCTCTTAAGAATATCAATGAGGTTAATACATTTTCTTTTACAAAAGCGGTGTCCCTTTTTCTTATAGTTACATAGTTGCCGCTACGTATCGTTTATGGTTTATTAATTCATAATCTACTTATAGAAAAACGCAAAACACTGATAAGTCACACGAGTCACAAAGGTTAATTACTCTCGGGGTAGCTTTTTTTGCAAGTATCGTAGAGGCTCTAGAAGTACACACGGCTACACTTCAAGCTGCGCAAAACCAGTATAAGCAGGCCGTTACTTGTGTGAAAAGATTATACAAAGCGACGCCAAGATAAACTGGTTATGTATAGCTTGATGTGTAGCCGTGTGTACTACCTCCGTACCAATTTCTGTCACTAAGTAGCATTGCTGCATTCCGGTTTGAAGGTTATGGGAGCCGGTGAAATTATAGCTACATGAGACTTTACAACTTTTTCTCTAAGATTAGCAACGCATCAGCAAACCTATTGGTGTTATACGCGAAAAATTGCTTTAATTATTTTTTTGTCTACTTATTTTTTATACAAGGTGTACACGAATTCGTGTAATTCCTTCAAATCGCGTGATCTACTGGTGACACTGATTGACCCTGCATAAGTTTTTTTCAGAATCAACAAAAAAAGTGTTCAAAAACTTTCAGTAGGTATCTGAATAATTTTAGCGTCCCAAGTTAACTAACTGCGTGGAGCGATATCGCGCTAGTCGTGCCTGTCTGTTATGTCGCCGTGCCTTCATTCATTTATATATGGCATCGAAATTTTCAATCGCATACAAAAAATATTTGGGAAAAAAAAGTTTATTTTTATTTTTAATCAATCTCAATCCCGTGTGAGGTTAATCTATACCATTACTAGATCATGTAGTTTGAAGGAATTGAAACACAACCACAACAAAAATGTTTGGCTGGAGACCCTTCAGGTCTCGCCAATAACTGCCCGGTTACGTAGAACCGTCCTCTAGGACGACCTACAGCAGTCCAAAAGAAAAAAAAAAAAAACAAATGCAAAGCTTCTTTAGAATCAAAATTACATACAAATTTTAATTATCGATCCCAAAATAATCCAAGTATGAAACAACAGATTTATAAACCGCAGACTACAATTATCTCGCGTGACAGATTGTGCCTTAAACATAATTAAGGTGTATTTATACGAGCGAAAACGTTGATACAAAATTAAATTAAAGTAAATCACATCACCTAGAGATTTACTGCGATAACTATGAGCGTTCAACGTGAAATCGAATCAGCGCCAGCGTTTCGCTTTAGCGGTTTTCTCTGAGGGAGACTGTATCGGTGGGTGTACCTATAACTACTCGTAGGTCGTGTCATATGAAATTAATGTGTTTGCAAGATAGTTTAATAAAAGCGTCGATTAAGATGATATGTTTTTGTGATGATAGTGGTAGAGGATATTAATATAAAAGGTGTACCTTGTATACCGGTGACTTTTTTTACCGTCGGGATAAAAAATCAGTATAATAGGTAAACGGAGGGCTTCGTCATAGTTTTTTTTTTTCCTTGTCTTTCGAAGAACGAGGGATGGTGTTCCTCTAACGAAAAGGGAGGATCCTCTAACCAGGCGGAGTTTTATGGCATATTATCCCAAGGAAAGATTACTTTTGGATGAACAAGAGAAATATGATTAAATATTTTTTCAGGGATAATTAGATTTCAATTAGAAATAAAAAAAAATGGAAATGCCTTTTTTAATCATTTTGAACACCATTCATAAAAAAATATTTGACGAGAGTATTTCAATATATAAAAAACCGGCCAAGTGCGAGTCGGACTCGCGCACGAGGAGTTCCGTACCATTTTGTATAAAAACGAAAAAAAAACACGTTTGATGTATGGGAGCCCCCTTAAATATTTATTTTATTCTGTTTTTTAGTATTTGTTGTTATAGCAGCAACAGATTTATACATCATCTGTGAAAATTTCAACTGTCTAACTATCACGGTTCATGAGATACAGCCTGGTGACAGACGGACAGACGGACGGACGAACGGACAGCAGAGTTTTAATAATTAGGTCCCGTTTTACCCTTTGGGTACGGAACCCTAAAAACATTAAAATTTTGTAATTTTAGAGCCAAATTCATACTACCCATCTAATATTATTTTTCTATTTTACTTTTTTTATTTTTCGTTTTATTGTTATAAGTATTCTTACTTGTACACACGGGTACAGATCAAGCTATACATTTCCAGTATAAGCTGATCTCGCGTTGTATAGGATTTCCTTACAATGAGAGGTCAGTGTAAACTGTAAATGTATAGCTTGATGTGTAGCCGTGTGTACGTGTATGTACATGTTTATAAAACCATAACATCCATGTTTCCACGACTTTACTAGGTATCCGAAATCCTATGTGTCTCATATAATAGGAGTTTAAAAGAAACGTATTCAAACATATATGTATTTAGATAATAAAAACATTTCGTTATCAACAGTCTGGTGATTCGAGAGGTTTTCTCACAGTAAATACATAAAAATTGCTTTTCAAATAAAATTTGAAAAGTTTTCAGTTCTGTGATATTAGGAGACAGTCCTGAGAATATTCTCACAACTTCAACACTCGGGTTAAGTGGCGCAGTCCACCGATAAATTGGTAAAGATTTGATAAAACCAATGTTTTCTATTTATTTTCAATTTTGGAGACAGTATTTTTTAAATACTTTTGAATTTTCGTGCAGTAATTTAAAAGCAAAAAAAAAAGACGAAAAAAAATATTTTCATTTTTACACGACTTTTCAGTCACGGTTTTTTTTTACTTATGTTATACTTTAAAATGTCATTATCATTGTCAGTAATCGGAATAAGTATGTCTATAACGAACTAAATATCTTGCCTATTTAAACACACTAAAAAAAATACGATCTTTTCAAAAGTAACACTCATAAATCCCTTACCCATTTAATTGAAAAACTAAGTAATAAGAAAACTCAGCAAAACACCGCTAAAAGATTGAAAACAGTTTCCATTAATTTTTTCATAATTAAATTTTCTCATTCGCACGAACTAATTGAAATGCGGCATAAAGCGTTTGAAACCCGATTTCATATTTTCATTGGACGGCTTTATGTAACAAGTAAGAAGTATAAACGCGGGAAGATCTCGTAATGTCTTAATTTCCTGCTGCGGACTCCGGGATTAAGATCTTGAATCGCCGTTATCCACTGATATAAATCTTTTAACACTCATTCGGGGTTTAACAGATCTGGCTGGAGCCTCGCTAACTCCAACAACTGCAATTAGCTTTAGTTGCCAAAGTCCCGGTAATCTCGCAAACTGGGCGTTTATAATTTAAATACGCAAATGGGTGTACAGCTCTGAAATGTCTTTTATTTTCGTTTCGTTTTATCTTACTCGACTATTTCTTCTTTTCTTCTTTTTTTTAAAAAACGTTGCCTCGCACTGAGATTTCTCTTGTATCGTGGGTGCATGTACAGACACAAATCTCACATACACAAACGCCCAGACCTGAAACATCCATCTGTAGGCCATACAAATTTTTGTTCCGTGTGGGAATCGAACCCACGACCCGTAGCGCAGAAGCCAATCGCTTAGCTACTGCACCAAACGTGTCGTCATAAAAAACGTGTTTATTTTTTTGCAAATATAAATTCTCTCCACTCCATTTTTTATACGTATGAAATAGAGATTTCGTTTAATCCACAAGGAGAAAAGTTTAAATCAAGCTATTATTTCACAAATTAAAATTCAACTTTTTACCAAGTCCTTGAATAGTAAATTAAAAATATAAATCAAAGTTTAAACGTTAGATTCGAATTTTAATTTAAAATAGTTCAACTAAATGCAGTTAGATTTATACTAAATGAATTACGGCCAGGTCGTTTACTTTTACGAAAATTTTATTCATCGGTGCGTTAAAAGGTAAGAACTAAGTTCATTATTCAAAATTAATAATCCGCTAAATTAATTTAAATCCAAACTTTCTCAGACCTCCTTCATAAGGAGGTACCACAAAATGGTTTCTACGGGGTGTTTACAATCTTAATTTCATAGAATTAATTTTCTACATATTCGCATTCTAGATTATGAGAAAACAGTTTGAAATAACGATAACTTTTTAAAGTTACATTATTAATGTTACTCTTGCTAACTAAAATGTCGTTGGAATCCCTTAAAATATCACACTGGTATTTTTAAGCTGAAGTAATGTTGAATAAGTATGAATTTTGTAAGTCTGATTTTGTGATCTGATTTTAAAATTAGAATGTGTTAGAATAATTTAGACTTGCTTTCTGATTTACAAAGCTCGTGTGTAAACTGTATGACTCTGCAAAGGTTATATTTATTTTACTTTAGTATTTTCATATTTTTTTTCCTATTGGACTGCTGTAGGTGGTCCTAGGGGACCATTTCTACGTAACCGGGCAGTTATTGACTTTACTGTTACTGAAGGGTCTCCAGCCAAGGGGGGGGGGGGGGGGGGGGGGTGTATTTTCAATAATATACGGATTGTTTACCCCTTTAACCTGAGCCGCTCCTTAACACACATTTTTGCCAAATTTCAACTAAATCTGTTCACTAGTATTGGCGTGAAGCTCAAACATACAAACAGATAAACAGACAGAAATTCTAAAAACAGTATCGTTTCTAGTACACATAGCAATTGTTTTTTTTTTCAATAATATTCAATGTACAACTTTTGCTTCAATACGATTTTATTGTTTCCGAACAGATAAAAAAACAATCTGTATTAGAACACAGTTTTTGAAATTACAAATACGTAACAAATATATTATCCGTATTTCTCATTAGTGAACAACCTCTACATATCACTTCCAAGGAAACAGTTAAAGGAATAACAAAACGCACAGTCACCATAACTCTACCCCTTGACATAGAGCCAATAAATCAACCCGTGAACTGTGGTTATAAATTACAGTTATGCGAACCACATTTTAAACTACAACAGAATTTAATAATGAAGACACGCATCGATTGTTTAACGACGTTTACAGTTTATAATTAAATTGTAAAACGTCGTAGGCATTAAAGGGTTAAAAGATTTTAGTTTGTGTACGATGAAGGTGAAGGGATTTATTATTATTTAGGGTTATTGTTTAGTGTAAACATTTTAATTACGAGAATATGTTAGTTTGATTTTTTATGCTATGTGTTATGTTTTATGAGCGATGGGACGGTTCAGGCTATGGCATGGCAAGAGGACAACGAAAATGAGTAAGCCATAAATAATGATAGAGGAAATGGCGCTAAAATGACGTGGAAAAATAAAAAGTTTACAGTCAGGTTTTTTTTGTCTCTGTAAATACCATGCAGGATCCAAACACCAGTAGACCAAACGGATTGAAGGAATTACACGAATTCGTTTATAACCTGTATGAGCTCCGTTTTTTTTTACTCCCAACATGTCTTTCTCTTGCTGTTTCCATCCAGTGTTCGCCTACGATTAACAGAGCCTCCTGAGAGCTGTAGCGGATATACTCCAAATATTAGGAATTTTGTACGGAGGTTGATCAGGTAGGAAACGTATTTTCCTGCCTGGTCATCCTTTGTTTTAATTATAATAATTTTATATCAATGATAATATAAGCTGTTTGTAATACTAACAAATTATGGATAACTGTTGTCCGAAATAATTGTATTTTTAATTTTAATTTAATTAATAATAGAAATATTTGCAGTATATTAATATTAAAAGAAAACTATTTCATAAACGACACTAGATAATTACCTGAAAAAATACCAATTTTAATACGTCGCTCTAATTAACACAAATAACCTCATTATACAGTAGAACGAGAAAGTAAGGTTAAATAAAATCAAAATGGCCGTCTCCTAGCAGAGTCAAGTAAATTAAGTTTACATAAAAAATCATATCACGCTCTAATTGTCGCCGAGAGATAGCAAAGCGGAGTTTTGTCCCCTAAAACAATATTGACAGTAGTACGGTCCCTTTACATCTTGTCTGTTGTTCAAAGCAGATTAATGTTTGTGCCCGTTTATTTGCCCAGTTCTTCATAAAAATGCCCGAAACAGGAGCTCAGATAAATAAGGGAACCTTTAATAACATTCCACAGTGGATTTTATGATGTTATCTCATGTAATCCTTTCTGTGGTTTACCGAGCTGGATTGCCTGTAATTTATAGGTATTTTTGGAACTTGGAACAATGTTTTAAATTGTTGGGTTGTTGTTATTCTCAGTTCAGACATGATACCCTGATAGCAATCTCCTATTGGTTCGGGATCAAAATTATTCCAAAACATATGAAAAAGTTCTCGATGTGTTTGTTAAAGTATCGTGTAGACTTAAAGAATAGCACTACTCCATTCCCGTGGGTGTCGTAAAAGGCGACTGAGGGATTCTCTAGAGGATGGGCAGCAGCGTTCTCTGAGTACGTTAACAACCATACTGCAATCGCCAACCCGCCTGCCAAGCGTGGCGATTACGGCAAATTCCCCTCCCCTTTAGGGGGAGGCCTATGCCCAGCAGTGGACGTCTTTCGGCTGAATGAAGATGATGATATGAAAAAGTACTCGATGTGTAGTCTGCCAACCCGCACCAGGCCAGCGTGGTGGCCTAAGGTCTACCATTCTCATTCAAAGACGAGGCCCTTGCCTAGCTGTGAGACTGTAAAAAGCTGATTGTGTTACACACAAACCCATATACCATAAATACTTGACGAGATAAAAGTTCATAACTTCGCCTGTCTCTCTATCGGCAAAACTTAATTTTAACTGCATCATAGATTTTCAGGTTTTTTTTTTTTTTTTCAGAAGACTGTCTCTAGACGGTACAATTGGGTGAAAACACTAGAGATGGATATTAATTTAATTTTATAAGATGGAATTTATTACAAGACACCTCATCAGAAAATGCAATTTCAATTTGGACAGATGCTAAAAATTCTTTTTTTTTCTGTATAATTTTTTCACTTAGGGCTGATTTTTCAATCGTCAGATATCTTTTATCTAAGGAATAAATATGACTGTCTCACATATTTTCTATACAAAAGCTGTCAAAACATCAAACTTATTCGCCAGATAAAAGTTATCTGACGATTGAAAAATCAACCCTTAGCAAACAATTCCTTAAATTGCATTGAACCGGCTAACAATATTGGAAATACCAGGATATCATAAGAGATTATGATATCCTGATGTTAGGGTGCATGAAAAGAGCATCCACGAGTGACGATACTGAAGTACGTCCGGCGCACCCTGGGCAGTCAGCCCCGCTACCAACCTTGCTGACTGGCTAATCTTTTCACCACAGCATGAGCTATTTTCGTATAGCTCGTGCTGACACGAGAGAAGAATATAAGAGAATGGAGTGCTATGGAGGAAAGACTAGTGACCATAGGAGACATAATTTGCAGAAAAATGGGTTTCATTATAAAATTACATTAAACAAAAAAAACAGCTACTTAAAAAAATGAAACGCGTAAAATAAAAAGCATTTAATCAAAAAAAATATCAAGATAATCGGTTCACAATTGGCAAAGATATCGCTGAACATACACAAAAAAATACCTACACTTCAAATTGAGAACCTCCTTTTTTGAAGTCGGTTAAACCAACATACATTTTCAATTTACACCGACGGCGACGCGACGTTAAAAAACTTTTTCACTTAAAATCCCTCACCAAACCATTTTTCCTTTAATGTATTTGCACGGGACAGGCTAACAATATTGGAAATACCAGGAAATCATAAGAGATTTGGAGTGCTCTGGGAGCAAACACTCTAGAGACATAGGAGCCGTAATCTCGCGTCTCCGGATTTTAATTACTTATTGGAAACTTGTGGCCGGCGGCTGTATGTGATCGTCTCAGCGCTTTATTGCGAGATTTCGAAACTTGACATCAGATTGCGTACTATTGTTTTTCGAGACGTCGCCGCGTCGGGAACGACTTCTTTAATTTATAGTAGTCAAGAAGTTCATCTACAATGGAAACAAAATACTCAATTGAAAGCTTACCTATCTTTAATAGCAGAAACTGTATAGCTAGCCATACTACATCAATCCTCAAGTTATTACGACAACTACAAAAAAATGTTTGGCCCCCATTTCATTTTCTGATTTCCTCTATTCTATCAAGCCTCTGCAAAACAGGCCTCTCGACAAAGACGCTGCTGGTCCTAATGTGCGGCTCGTGTAGGCAACACGAGCTGCACAAGTTCGAACTGTTTTAATTTAACGCTATTTTTTAAAGTATTTTACCATTAGAGAATTTAAATTAGCTATTTACAGAATTAGACATATTTGCAATGCCGGCTAATAAGTTTCGTAACTGCCTTATTAAAACAATCAAGAGCCTTTAAATATGTTTAATAATTGTTTGCTCCTTTAACATTGATTAGTTTTGCTCTTAACATAAATATTCTGTTTTGTATATTGTGGATAACGGTGTGAGTTGCACATTTGCATCATGTATTTGTTTTGTCAGTTAGCTCATAAGATGTTCACAGATTTAAAATATGGATTAAATTTTACTTCCCTTTAGAGTAAAAATCTCGATAGATTGGTTATAATATCATCTCAAAGACTTGCGAGATGAATCCCCGAACCAATAGTAAGGCCTCCTAAGTCAATATAATACAGGATGTGATTTCCTCGGTGGCACGCGTCAACTTTAGTATGCTTAGTATCTAGAATGGATTCCCAGACGTTGACATCAAAGAGATAGATGAAAACTATTTGTATCTATGTGGATGAGCGTAGGAAGTAACACGATGGTAGGAAAACCTATTTTAGCTGTTTACTTGTAAATGGAAAACTTATTACTATAATTCCAATCGATGGTTATTTCGTTACCAGATTTTAAATTAAAATACAAATTCACTTATCGAAAAAAAAACGACTGTTCGATAAATTAAGATTGAAAGTAAAATCTAAACAAAAATAACCACGAGATTTATTTTATAAATTATGAAGTCTTCAATGTAACGTTAACGAAACTCCATGATAAATCCTAAAAAACTCAATTTCAACTAAAAATATCATTTAAAGTTAAAACGACTGGGAATTGAAAAGTGAGAAATAAATTATATAAAAATTCAAACAACGGATTTCAATTTTTACCGTCTCACCTAGACGTCGTGGGTGTGTATGTTTTGTGTAGCTATTTATTTTAGTTCAATGTGTGCTTGATGACAACACTTGCTTGTGTGAAGTTGTGTATACCTATGTGTGTTTGTGGTTGTGTGTGCGCGTTTCTCAGTGCCAATGACTTCTTTCAATACACGTTTGCAAATATTAACATTGGGCGCTTTGATCTTAAGCAGTCGACGCTCATTTTGTTACAAACGTGTGCTCTTAATTAAGTTCAAACAAGACGTGCTAATCGAACCGAGTACGTGTCGCAGGTATTTACCGAACTTAGGATTTAAGGGAGTTTACTACTCAACATTTTCGGCAATTAAACTTTAATTCTTTATTCAAAATGAAGGCGTTTAGAATTAATAGATTTGACTTAGAGGCTTGAATTAATTAAAGTATTGCGATCCTAATTTTAAGATGTCACTCACAGATTAGCAAACTAATTTGAAAATTTGGTAGTTAGTATGCCAGTGTAAAAACCATCCTCACTTTTTTGTGATAATTTTATCGAATTAGTACCTATTATTATCTAACTATACTATAATAAGCATCTAGAAGTAAAGGCGCGATTCCATTAGGCAAGTCTTGCATGCAAATATGACGTCACATTTGCGTACAAGTTGCTTATTGTTGCCATCTCCACTTGTACGCAAATGTGACGTCATACTTGCATGCAAGACTTGCCTGATGGAATCGCGCCTTAAGAGAAGAAAATCAAAAAATCTAGAAACTTGAGTCAAACGCGAGGAGGCCTTTTAATTAAAATATTTTTTGTAAAATCTTTATCACTGCGTACTTAACATGAATTTATTACTTATTAGACAATATTTGTTTGAACAATTTCCTTACTTAACAGTAACATTAGCTGATTGGTTACCTTAGTTTATTTACTCCAAAAGACGTTGGTAATATTGGCAAACAAGCAGACTTAGGTATCGCTTACAAACTTAATTAAACGTTAATTTTCAATGTCTACATCATTTTAGTACCATCTGCTCACAAAATGTAATAATGTAAAATATTATCAGGGTTAGACCACAAGGCAAATATTTTAAGCAAAATATGAATCGTAGTGATACAATTTTGAATAGATTCGTCTAATATAAATAATAATCCCGAATTGTGTTGTGTAAGGGTGATTCTGCACTGCTCCCTATCTGAAAAACACGATACGGCTGCAAATCTATGAAATTCAGATCGGATGCAGTGCACAACTATTCTACCTTAGAAATCTAAATTAAGGTTTATACAAATAGTACTGCAGTTAGTTGGGATCGTATTTTCTCGGATTCGGATCAGATGCAGTGCTCAATCGTAATAACTGTACATTACGGTACAACTAAGAAGTCGCATCGGCAAACTTCGCAAAACCGATTACTTCCGAAGTAAGTCTTCAAGACCAAGAACGTTCATTAGTACCTCCTGCAGTAAAAAATGATCTTTACGCTGACGAAATAACTGTGAGTGGCGCAAAAGTCAATATAATATGAGTGGCGCATTATCTGTCAGTGGATTTATTGAAAGTGTGTCTTAGAACTTAGTTTAGATAATTCTAGTAACACAACCTTTCAATCGTTAAATAATACCAATTCAGAAAAATACATAAAAACGTCACAAAAAAACAACATGTAAAAAGCAATCTGATTATAACCATTTCGGGAGAAAAAAAAAACATTGAATGTAATATGTTTTTTTGCGTAAACTTGTCGTTGAAAAGTCATGCTGTAAGGAAATGAAACGAAACTGCTGATACGAAAGAAATAGATAAAAAAGTTCCACTCTGTATAAAGTAGTTAACAACATACGAATTATATTTATAATTAGTCACGTGCATTTTTCGGGATTGCCCGACTAGTTTCGGACCCAAACGGAGCCCTTAATCATCAGCTGAACACGCGGCGCAGTCGCGAATCCGGAAAAATGCACGTAAGTAAACCGTAACTAATCATAAATATGAAAGTGCCTCACGAAAGATAACATACGAATTGCCACAAAATACTACGCTGCGGTAACATCACTAATGTCTATGCACTTTGAACATCCCACAAATAATTAAACCAGCAGTACCATCAAACAAATCTAAATACCAGTCAATCAATAATTGCTACTCAATCAGCTGCTGATCCCAGGCCAGAGGTAGCCAACCGTCTGATTGCCAATTAGACAGCCTGCCCAGGTGTCTGCAACCCGAGCTCACAATCCTCTTTGTCTAATGCAATGCTCCATCAGCATTTACTAAACAGCTCCCGGCTACAATCGAAAACTAGATGGGTTTCTGTTTTTTTTCTCCATTCTAAGTACCATTACAAAGAACTCAATTTATCGAGGATTAAGAAAGAACGCGAAGCTTGCAAAAAAAACCAGTGATTTGAAATGTATAAATAAACAGATCTTTATAATTTGTTTTTAAGTCTAGACATGTTAAAAACGATTTGTAAACTTCATGCGAAATTAGGAACAATTTTAAATGTAGCTTAGTTTTAAACGGATTTGTGAAAGTTTGAATAATATTTTGAATTGTATAAATGTTTCGTTTTGGCTAGAGGAATAAGTTATTCTGAAAATTTCAATGTAGATAAGGTATGATAGGTATCTACTAAATACAGGGTGTTAACGAATTCGTGTAATTCCTTGAAACCACATGATCTACTACTGGTGTAGAATGGCCTCGCACGGGACTTAGATTGATTAAAAATAAAAAAATAAAAGTATTTTTTTTTCATGCGGTAGCAGTATTCAGTCATATCTAAACCACCTAATAAGGAATCAGTAAAAAAAAAGAAACTTTTTTTTTGCAAAAAATATTTTTTATTGAGTGAACATTTCGATGCCACGCACAAATTAATGAAAGCACGGCGACACGGTTGGCGGGTACGACTAGCGCGATATCGCTTTTTGCAGTCAGATAACTCGAGGCTCTAAAATGACTCAGAAATAGAAAATCATTTTTTTTTTTTTTTTCAGTTGGATTTCAGAAATACCTATTTATGGTTAATCTATGTCAACAGTAGATCACGCGGTTTGAAGGAATTACACGAATTCGTTAACACCCTGTATACATAATCTTTAGTATTTCAGTCTTCTCCACAGATATACCTAATAAGAAAGATCTATATCATCGCCTTAGAGTGAAAAACTCGGGAATGCATTTTGGTCATCGCATAGTTCCTGTAGACTTTCACGCGGACGAAGTCGGGCTAAACCGATTTATTACGAATGTTATACTTCACTAGTTCACTACATAGTATAAAACAAAGTCGCTTCCCGCTGTCTGTCTGTCCCTATGTATGCTTAGATCTTTAAAACTACGCAACGGATTTTGATGCGGTTTTTTTAATAAATAGATTGATTCAAGAGGAAGATTTATATGTATATACATGCATATTATAGTAGAGATAAACGCGGAATACGCGATAAACGACAACCACGCGGACGAAGCCGCTGGCGACTTCTAGTACCTAATAAAGGCATAATTTCAGTGCCAACAAACTAATTTCACGTAGAGCGGCCCTCTTAAATAGGATCTATACGTAGTGATAAAATAAAAATTACCAAAATTGCATTCCCGTGCTTTTCACTCGGCGACGATAATGACTTTAACGTTATAAAATCGACCATTGACTTTATAAACGATAACGTTTTCCTTAATTGGAAATAACATCTTCCACCATTTGGCTTGAAATGTAATAGCTAAGTAATCTAATATACAAACTAGTTAAAAGGTAGTAACATCCACTAAAACGCACACATATTGTTCCTCACATATTTACGGTACCTACGTACATAAGCCTTTGTTCGATAAGATTTTGGGCAATTATCTTAATCGGATTACGTTTATTGGGTACAGTGACGTCACTAAGCAACAACCACTAAAGTAATCCCACTGTAGTTAATTGCCCCCATTTCAAGGTATGCCCCAATAAATACGTAGGTAGATATATTATTATTGGACCAGAATGTTTGGGAAATTCGGGTGACTGAGTGACGCGTCATGGGTACTTTGTGTGGTGATGTCATCTTTTACCTCTGTAAGGATGAGTCAGAAAGTTTTCAATTTTCTATGTAGAGCAAGGACGTAGAAACCTTATTTTGCTGATAAAGGTAATACCGTTCAAAACAATCATCACATTTCTTTTTTCTGGACTTTGAACTGTAAAGTGAAATCCTGACCCTACCTTTATATCCTAGCTTCAAAATAAAATACACTTTGCAACGAATATTACCCACATGTTAGTATATATATTTCCCGACGGTTCAAATGATATGACATGTTTGAACTGTCAAGAAATAAGAGAAAAATAAATAAAAATAACAACTACTTCAAGCAACTTTTTTTATAATTCAATTTTTTTCGATCGCTTCTCTTTCCTTAACTATGGAAGCCTCATAGGTACCTCCTAATACGTCGACATCAAGGAACCGCTATACAATACCACCCGCACAGACTCCCACAACAGAGCAATCAATGTCGCTCCCAATCAACTTCCACCAAAGAAAGCATCAGCCGCTCACAAATCCGCAGGATATACGTCTCTAAGGCTTAAAACGCACTAGCGGCCAGCCGCAATACGGCGTGCCGCTTGCGGCTGGCCGCACATCGATTTTTACATGAAACCGCATGATTTCAACGCACTGATTTCCGGCCAGCCGTCGTGCACCAGTGCGTTGAGATCATGCGGTTTCATGTAAAAATCGATGTGCGGCTTGCCGCAAGCGGCACGTTGTATTGCGGCTGGCCGCTAGTGCGTTTTAAGCCTAAGACTGACCTTCTCAAAAACGCACACCCCACAAACTCAAAACAGCTATAGCCTCCATGAAAAGAGGCCGACTGAGAACAACACCAATTCCACCATTATAAAAATCCGCATCAATAACAAAAAAACCAAAGCGTTAATTTGTAAAACTATTCCTTATAAACATAACACCACGCCTGTATTCCCTAAGGGTTGACAGAGGTGTATAAGACACCCAAATTTCGCCGTTATATTTCAAGTCATGTCATGTCATGTCATGTAATAGGGGGCGAGCCCATTGTCATCAACCGGTCACTAATCCAGACTCCGGGCTGCTTCTAAGACATTCCAAACGGAAAAACCCAATAACGCTTTGCCCGACCTGGGTATCGATCCCAGGAACTTACGCTCAGTAGTCACGCTTGCGACCGTTGGACCAACGAGGCAGTCAAAAATACACGTTTTTATTAATTGGACTATAAGCATTAATTTGTAAACCTAATACTTATCAAAAGAATAACTAAAAAAAAAAAATAGGAAACACTTTTCACATTGACTTTTAAAACCTCAAAAGATAAAATGATGATGATGAGTATACCTATTCACTGGGTTTCTTTTACTCCCACACACACGAAAGTATACTAATATCTTTTATACCATTTAATTACCTTCTTGAATATCGATATAACCTTTTAAAAGGGCACAGGTCGTAGAGTTGTTGACATGTCGTTGACATCCACGCGAATACCATGAGCTTATCCAGATCTTATGTTTTCAATATGCGAAATAATCCTTTGATCAGAGTGCTAGAATATATATGTTATTATCCTTCAAGTAACAGAGGTACAGGCTTTGTAGATAATGCCGACTTATTGTGGATATGTACGTTGTCAAATAAAGGTTTCTAATTTTAGGTTTGTGAATTATAAAAAGTGTTGCTTGTTGATTTTATTACGTCATTACGGTTTTAACTTACAAAATTTAGGGTGTTAAAAAATTAACTTTAAGAATTTTGAGGGGTTACTCCGTATCGGAAATTGAAGAAATTTTGTAGAACAACTTTTCGAAATTCGCATTTTTTTAAATTGCTTTCCATGCATATCAAATAAATATATATTTTCTTTATGTGTTTGGAAAGTTGCTGAATACTACGAATGTTGTTCCATTTTCGATACCGAGCAACCCCACAAAATTCTTAGATTTTACTAACATTCTGTATTACATATACATTACGTTATGTAGCTAACCCAAGCTACAATAAAATTATTTACTACATTCGTTGATATAAATATACAAAAAACATATTTTGCTGATGGGGGACATGAATATTTATTTTCTAGTATTAATAAAATTAATTCCTTTTCAATCAATGTAATGCTGGTAACAATATTTTACTAAAAAAATAATTTAAAACACATCGTCAAAAATAATCTCAAAACAAAAATACCTTAGTTTGACAAGTGACAGTATCAAACAATTCTATATATTCCAAAACCTTCAAAAGCAGAACCGAGATCATTATCATAAATTCACAAAACTTGCTGATATGTTGACATCACAAAGACTATTCAAGCGCACAACATGGCCGAACGACCCCGAATCACGAAAATACCTCGAACGCAACAGATGAAGCCTACATTGATAAAATGACAAAACCAAACGCGTAAAGACTTAACCCTCGAGTCGCGAGCAGAGAATTAGACACGGTTCATTGGTTTCTCAAGAGGTGATGGAACTGATTGGCCGGCTCTGCTTAACAATACACCCTGTAGACGCAGAACAAGATTATAACCCCGAAACTCCCCACTGGAAATTGCACCTTAACTGTTTACCCACAAAGTTGAAAGTACTTTGGGGATGCTGAGCGCGGTACTTTGGACTATTGACGAAGAATCATCGCATCTGCTTAGCGGGATTTTATGTTTCATTGATTGGCATTGTTAAGTCCACGCAACAGAATACGTCCCTCTCGACTGTTTATCGGAAGATTTTCGGTAAATAGACACAATTATTTGATAAGCCTCCTTTTTTGACAAGGGTTGAGTTGAAGTACCTCTTGTAATGTACTTTAAAAATAAAAGTCGGTTTGTTATGTTCAATGCAGTGTTTGATTTGTTATTCAACATTCGGTATTGTAAAATTGGGTTTTTTATATAGATTTCGCAGATCAGACGGCCGGTGATCCGTAAACTGTTAGAATCTCACTATTCACTATAAACAACATGTAACAGGAATAATGCAAACACTCAAGCACTCCAATTAGAGTATTCAATTATAATATACACTGAAAGTTTATGGAAATTGAATTACTTTTCAATGTTAACTACATGTAAAATCCAATCTTATGTCCTTAACATAAAAGGCTCAAGTTTCTTTATCTCAATTAAGATCGAAAGGTAAAAAGCACGTATAAAGAAAATTATATATACTAAAAATGGCTGAATCGATTCAGTTACCGGTTTTTAAAAAACTACTTTCAGGGTTTGCATTTATTATTTTACACGTTGTAAGATAAAACACAAGAATTTGTCGACACGTTTGGTGCAGTGTGACTAAGCGATTGGCTTCTGCGCTACGGATCGTGGATTCGATTCCCACACGGAATAAAAATTTGTATGGCCTACAGATGGTTGTTTCGGGTCTAGGCGTTTGTGTATGTGAGATTTGTGTCTGTAAACGCACCCACGATACAAGAAAAATCTTAGTGTGGGGCAACGTTTTTTTTTAAAAAACAAACAAACAGAATAAAATAATGCGTACTAAAACTGAAACCTCAAAATTTTATACCTACATAGTTTGCATAAAAAAACTTGACAGATCTACAAGGAAATTAACAAAAATGCGAATTAGCCTTAAATACCCTAACCTTTTGATTTAAAGCCATAAGCGACATAATAAAATCCAAAGCGGATGTTTTGGTCAAAGCTCACGTCAGCTCCATGCAGGGTTATTTGACGTGTGATGGACATTCGCTGCCCGCTGCAGAATCCTATTCCCCTCCCTATTAGTTATGAATGCCTAGTACTTCGCTAGGCTTTGTGTTTACCCGTGGATTGGATTAAAGTAGTTCGTGTATGAATAAAAGTCTTCTTTTGAAACACGGTTTAGCAGGATAAAATAAACAAAGGAATAGTTCTGTTCTGCATAGCTTTTTTCCTAAATATGCAATGTTGGGAGGAGCTCGTGGCTAAATAATTACAGCCGCATAGACCGATCTTCCGGGTTAATCCACGCTTGCCGAGGTTGGTCTGTGGATGGGTGACCATTTACCATAGCGAGTTTCCTCCGTGCCTCGGAAAGCACGTAAAGCCGTTGGTCCCGGCTGTCATTTGTAGATCTTTGACAGTCGTTACTGTTGGTCAGAAGCCAGAAAGTCTGACAATCAGTCTTACCAAGAGTATCGTATTACCCAGTTACTGGGTTGTGAAGGTCTGATAGGCAGTCGCTCCATATAAAATACTGATATTCAGCTGCATCCGGTTCGACTGGAAGCCGACCCCAACATAGTTGGGAAAAGGCTAGGCAGATGATGATGCAATGTTGGGATCGGCTTCAAGTCTAACTAGATGCGGCTGAATACATAACACTTATAATATCAACGATAACGATTTTACACGGAGCGACTACTATCTGACCAACGAAACCCAGGTTATTGATCAATGCCGATATCCTACGTAAGTTTGATTTATAAAAATCAAATCACACCATGAGATAGGATGTAGAACTGAGATTTAAATCGCAACACGATATTGTATTCAATTAAGGGCTGTTTTTTCAATCGTCAGATAACTTTTATCTGGGGAATAAGTTTGACGTTTTGACAGCTTCTCTATAGAAAATACACTTCTCATCAAAAAAATCGAAACACTACCGAAATTATCTTTGTGGCGACAATTAAACAAAAAAAATGCATTAATTTATTATAGAAAAAACATCATTTAGTAGCTGGAAGTTTGGCCTTTACAATGGTGTACGAAACTTCTAAAAATTTGTTTTTTTTTTCAATTTTTATCTTTTAAATGAATGGAACATTGTTTTGAGATAAACGTGTGTTTAGAGTTGGAGTACATTTGTCGTACAAAAAACGCAAAATAACGCATTACTTTAAAGTTTTCTGTTTGTAATTTGTTGATTAGGCTCTGTGACGTCTGATAAAAGTTTTTTTTCTAACACACATGTATACTTCACCCGCAGCAGCCGCCCAAGAAGTGGCATTGCTGGATTCTGGGACTAGTCAGCCTGTTGTGGCTGCAAGATTGCATCTAAGCCACTTTTCTGTTCAAAGAGTGTACCAACGCTATCGGGTGACTGGTTTATTTACGCGCCATCCAGAATCGGGTCACTTTTGAGTGAGACGGCCGATTTATTGCAACCGTTTGTTTGCAAAATCGACGCCTTCGCGCTTTTCAACTGCAGCAGCAGCTCCTTGTTGTTCGAAGGGTGACTGTAAGTGGCTCTACGATTTGAAGAAGATTGAAGGAACGTAGACTGGTGCCACACAAGCCAGCTCATGGGTCAAAATTAACAACACACCATCGAAGAGCTCACAAAAAAAATAATCGAAACACCTCGCAAGTTTTTGTTTTAAATGGATTATTACAAAAACATGTTTTTTTAAATAAATACTAAATGCCATTCAATAGTAGGTAGCATAAGGTTTAGAATTCCTTATGTTGATGTTCCATAATTTTACTCTCGTCAGAAAAGAGAACCTTGCTCATTTGTAGGTTTGAACAATTTAAGTGCAAAAGTGCAAAGTTAAGGCGCGCTCTTCGATGGTCTGTTGTTAATTTCGGCCCATTAGTTGGCTTTTGTGGCACCACTCTACGTTCCTTCAATCTTCTTCAAATCGTAGAGTCACTTATAGTCACCCTTCGAACTACTCGGAACTGCTGCTGCAGTTGAAAAGCGCGAAGGCGTCGATTTCGCAAAGAAACGGTTGCAATAAACCGGCCGTCTCACGCAGAAGTGACCCGATTCCTACCAGATCCTGGATGGCACGTAAATAACCCAGTCTCCCGATAGCGTTGGTACACTCTATGAACAGACAAGAGGCTTAGATGCAAGATTGTAGCCACAACACGCTGACTAGTCCCAGAATCCAGCAATGCCACTTCTTGGGCGGCTGCTGCGGGTGAAGTATGCATGTGTGTTAGAAAAAAAACTTTTTATCAGACGTCACAGAGCCTAATCAACAAATTACAAACAGAAAATTTTAAAGTAATGAGTTATTTTGCGTTTTTTGCACGACAAATGTACTCCAACTCTAAGCACACGTTTATCTCAAAACAATGTTCCATTCATTTACTTATAAGATAAAAATTAAAAAAAAAAAAATTTTTTGGAAGTTTCGTACACGATTGTAAAGGCCAAACTTCCAGCAACTAAATTATCATTTTTCTGTAATGAATTAATGCTCTTGTTTTGTTTAATTGTCGCTAGAAAGATAATTTCGGAAGTGTTTCGATTTTTTTGATGAGAAGTGTATGTCAAACCGTCATATTTATTCCTTGGATAAAATTTATCCGACGATTGAAAAATCGGCCCTAAATGTGTAACGTGTATGTTGTGTCCTTAACCAAAAGTAAATGTATTTATTTCAAGAACAATATCTTCTGCCCTGAGTTCTCAGCTTGGTTATCATACGAGGTGATTAAAAATTGAACTATACTAGATCACTCACCTGTAAAGTAATCTGTTGTCAGATCTACTTACTACGCTCACTATTCTGCTCAAAGCCCATCTTCTTCTTCTTCCTTTTCCTTGTCCCATTATCTTGGGTCGGCTCTCCTTGTTTGCTTCCCCATTTACGTCGATCCACGGTTGAGGCGTTTATTTCGCTCTCCTTCAGATCCTCTGAATTGTTATCAGCCAAGTGGCGGGGGTCTTCCGCGATTTTGGGTCGCTTAAAGAATCTTATGTGCTCAAAACCCATAATTATTTTTAGGCCCCAATTATTATTTATAATCCTATAAGATAAAATAGAGTCGACTGTTCTTTTTCGCCTGTCAAGAGAAAAAACAGAATAATTTCCTACATCATAATATACACGGCTAATAAAATGTCGGGTACAATAACTGACAATAACAACTTCCACAATAGTAACACGATGCTTACAAGTATTTCATGATACGACATATGTGTACAATCGTGCGGAAAATCATAATAACAACGTCCATTCTCCTGTGTTTAATAGACTCAGAAATAATGCACAATGCGCTTTTATTAATTAACTTTATGAGGGGAATAATAATTGTTATAGTACGTATATTGTTTATGATTGTACTTGTGTGCAGGTTGAGAAATTGGATACTATAAGGGTTGATTAAAAGAACTGGTTGAGAGATTAGTAAAATCGAGCTGGACTAGCTATTTTTATGCAAAGCTGACCCCTTCAATGGAAGCATAACTGACCGCTTTATAGGTCCAGGACAATAGTAAGATCAAGAAAAATGATAAGGATTAAGCAAAAAGAACTAATTTGAATTTGTTTATTGATATATTAAGGGCCGATTTTTCAATCGTCAGATAAATTTTATCCAAGGAATAAATATGATGGTTTGACATATTTTCTATACAAAAGCTGTCAAAACGTCAAACTTATTCCCCAGATAAAAGATATCTGACGATTGAAAAATTGACCCTAAGTTACATTAACAGACGAAAAATAACATTACAGAATGTTAACATACAACAAAGTTACAATATTCTTATAACGTTTACATTTTGTTTAGGTTTAACAGCTGTTTTGTTATTTATGTTGTTATATTTTAAAACCTCAGTGTGGGAGCAATTCTACTCGCTGTATCTTGTATTTCGAAAAGGTATTCTTCTCGTTAACTTTTTACATACACTATTTGATACACTATTTTTGTACAAACTACTAAAGAATGACACAGTTGTCATTGTCACAGTGGCTAAGCTTGACCCACAGATATTATATATTTTCTGTGTTTGTGCGTGTAAATTTTGTGTTTTTAACAAATTTTACCCCGCCTCAGTACAGTCATGAGCACCAACATGTAATATAGGAAAATTCAAGTGATTTTCTCTTTTAATACGTATATGATACGAATATGAACCGTGATAGTTAGACAGTTGAAATTTTCACAGATCAACAAATACTAAAAAACGGAATAAAATAAATATTTAATGGAGCTCCCATACAACAAACGCGATTTTTTGCCGTTTTTATAGATAATGGTATGGAATCCTTCGTGCGCGATTCCGACTCGTACTTGGCCGATTTTTTTAAATAATCTAATATATTACATACAGGGTGTTAACGAATTCGTGTAATTCCTTCGAACCACATGATCTATTAATGGTATAGATGCGGGGTTACCGCACGGGATTTAGGTTGATTAAAAATAAATAAAAACGTTAACTTGGAACGCTAAACTTACTCAGATAGGTACAGAATGAGATGGTTCATTTTTTGAAAACTTTTTTTGTTGATTCTGAAAAAAACTTGTGCAGAGTCAATCAGTGTCACCAGCAGATCATGCGGTTTGAAGGAATTACAGGAATTTATAACACCCTGTATTTTTGTACAAAGATTAAATTATTTTAAGATTTCCATTACAACTCCTACGTTGATGCACTTCACATTTCAATACGTAGGTATTACATGTTGATGCTCATGACTGTACAAGAGAGACACTAGTGTAGGGACAAAGACAACGTTATTAAAAAAACACTATCGCGAAAAACAACACCCAATAACTGAATACTCTCCCCTACCGTCCCAGACATTTAACAGACTAAAAGCTTCCCTTCAAAGCCAATTTCAGTCTAAAATCATAACGTACACGCTAAGGTAATTACTATGTAATAATGGACAAACCTTATTGACGACCAGGCATGGGCATCAATTTGTGTACAAAGTCACCTTTGTTTGGGAGGCAATATAATTACAGCAATAAGCCCGCTAGCCTGTTAGTGGCCTCTAATGGATACCCCGTGTTCATTTTGCAGATAGGCTATGAGGTATCAAAGTGTAAGTTGTAAGCTCGTGTGGACGGTAGATATTACTGTTTGAACGGAATACTTGATACGAGAAAATAAATCCTAACTTCCTAACTAATATTATAAATGTGAAAGTAAGTTTGTTTGTTTGTTACCTTTTCACGCCTAAACCACTGAACCGATCATCCTGAAATTTTGCAAATATGTATCGTAAGTGTACAGAACGCAACGTAGGTGTACAGAAACGGACATACGGTACCTTCTATTCCGAAAAAATGTACTGTTCCCGATGAAAATAACAATAACGTTTATAGATGGCGCCACGTGTCTTTCGAATCGCGATTGAGTTATACATATTATTTAAAGAACCTTTAGTAGTGTGTTAAGAGTTTTCTTGAGCTTAATTAACGCGAGCGAAGCCGCGGGCAAAAGCTATTTTATTATACAGTATGTTTGGTTAGTCCCTTTACATCTGAAAATCATGAACTCTGGTCATCATTCTGTACAACTTTTACTATGGGACAAACTCTAAATTCGTAAAAAAGGGCTCATAATTTCACATCGGCTGAACCGATTTTCATCAAACATATACAAGGTGTAAGATAAACAACGCACAACCTCTTAAGGGGTCACTGTACTCATCATTATGAACAACTTTTACTATTGGACCAAACAGGAAATCGCGAAAAAAAAATCAACTGTTCCCTACATTTACGTTCGCATAACTCGTCAAAATTTAGGGAACAGCTGATTTTTTTTTCCCGATTTCAGGTTTGCTCCCATAGTAAAAGTTGTTCATAATGATGAGTACAGTGACCTTTTAAAAGGTTGTGCGTTGTTTATGTTACACCTTGTATGAGCTTAAAATTATCCTGATTAAACAATCTTTTGAGCAAAAAAATCTTAACGAAATCGGGTTATCCGTTTCGTAGCTACGATGCCACAAACAGACAGCAATACAGACAGACAGACTTACATGTCTACAGACATAAGCTTCAAACTTATAAAATATCTCTTTTTTGTGTCGTGGGTTAAACATAGGCTTCAAACGTTCAATACCCCTTTTTTTGAGTCGGGAATGAGAAATAAGAAATGCTTAATTATTGTTTTTGTCTACTTTAAAGCGCAATATGTCTTAATCTATTAGCTATAGAAAAAAATACTTGAAGAAGAAATTGTAGGAAATTTGATTTTCTACAAAATTTGTTTCTTCAATTTTTGATGTAAAGCCCATAGATAAGGAGTTATTTAATAAAAACTCAATTTTGGGGTCTTTAATCCAAGATGGCGGAGCGCGCCGAGGTATTTAGGTAAAGGACAAATTACTGTATCACTACATAGTATAAAACAAAGTCGTCCCGCTGTCTGTCTGTCCCTATGTATGCTTAGATCTTTAAAACTACGCAACGGATTTTGATGCGGTTTTTTTTAATAGATAGAGTGATTCAAGAGGAAGGTTTATATGTATAATACATGCATAATATGGTAGAGAAAAACGCGGAATATGCGATAAACGACATCCACGCGGGCGAAGGCGCTGGCGACCTCTAGTAACTTATAAAAGAAAAGAATAAAAAAAATAATTAAAGTAACTGTAATGACACAGAACTTTAAAATTAGTAGAGCTCCTTGTGAAAGAGTTCATCCGGGAAAGTTCTACCTCCGTACCTAGTTCTGAGGGCAAGCAGCATTGCTGTGTTTCGGTTTGAAGGGTATAGGTGCCGATGAAATTAGGAGCTCGTGGCTAAATAATTACAGCCGCATAGACTAATCTTCCGAGTTAAGCCACGCTTGCCGAGGTTGGTCTGTGGATGGGTGACCATTTACCATAGCGAGTTTCCTCCGTGACTCGGAAAGCACGTAAAGCCGTTGGTCCCGGCTGTCATTTGTAGATCTTTGACAGTCGTTACTGTTGGTCAGAAGCCAGAAAGTCTGACAACCAGTCTTACCAAGAGTATCGTATTACCCAGTTACTGGGTTGTGGAGGTCTGATAGGTAGTCGCTCCATGTAAAATACTGATATTCAGCTGCATCCGGTTCGACTGGAAGCCGACCCCAACATAGTTGGGAAAAGGCTAGGCAGATGATGAGGTGCCGATGAAATTACAGACACATGAGACTTTCCAACTTTATCTCTAAGGTTGGCAACACATCAGCAATCTTCTTGGTGTTGTAGGTTTAGGTAAGCGGTAACCACTTACCATCAAGTGACCTGTTGGCTTGTTAACCAACTTATGACAAAAAATATTTGACTATTATTTTTTTACTAGAAATCTCGAAACAATTACAAAAATAATAATCAATAGTGAAAAAAGCAATGAAATATTTAATAAAATGCCCAAGTTATGAACGATTTAAAATTGTTCACAAGGCAGAGACAACACTACTACCATAAGACGTCATACTTTAAAAACTTTGTAGTCTTTGAAAGTGTGTCTCTCCTCTATTTTTTCATTGATTTTATTTATTTTTTCACATACCGTGTTCTTTCTACACTTTCTTACTAGTAATACTAAATTGTTGTACATTATTAATCGTACTAAGGGCCGATTTTTCAATCGCTAGATAATTTTTAACTGAAGAATAAATTAGTCATTTTGACATAATTATTTCCTATACAAAAGCTGTCAAAACGTCAAACTTACTCCTCAGATAAAAGTTATCTGACTATTGAAAAATCGGCCCTTAGTCAAATACCCTATTCAACATCTTTAATGTCCACAATAGTGGCTGCTTAGTTGCGCAACTATCGCTCTTACGTAATACGTCCGCCGCCAAAAGGTACCAACGGTGTTTACTAAACACAATTATTGCCCGAGTGCGTCCATTTTGCAATATGAGATTTAAAGCTCAAATTAAGTGAATTAGAAACTGGAGAGGCCCTCTGCCCTCTGATAGGCGTTTTCGAATTGATTCCATCACCGACTTCCAAACCATTTGCAAGTAATTTGAGTGGGGGTTAGATAATTTGATCGAAGGAGGGTAGTAACTATAAGTTGTTATTCAAAATATACAACAATCTGACGATCTTGTGATAGCAAATGAAGATCATTAAGCTCTGGGTTTGATTGGCTTAGGTTGTGTTAATTCTTGTTCTCCGTTGTTCTTCTCAATATTCTCTGGCTGTAATGTATGATTAACTAGCTGTTGCCTGCGATTTCACTCACATCCCAGGGATACTACTTCATGTACCCGGATAAAAAGTATCCTATATCCTAATCCAGGTCATGGTCTACCTGTGTGCCAAATTTCATCCAAATCCGTTGAATCGTTAAGGCGTGATTGATTTACAAACATCCAAATTCATAAACTCAAAAAGATCTAAACTTTCACGTTTATAATATTAGTAGAAAGAATGAATACGAAATATTAGATTTCCTAAGAGAGCAGCAAAAGCAGAAAGATTTGAAATAAAAAAAAAATCGTTCCCAATCCAATGAATACAGGGTGTTAACGAATTCGTGTAATTCCTTCAAACCACGTGATCTACTGGTGATACAGATTAATCCTAAATGGGAATTTTTGAAAACTAATGAAAAAAAAATTAAAAAAAAAACTTGATTTTCTATTTCTGAGTCATTTTTGAGCCTTGAGTTATCTGACTGCAAAGAGCGATATCGCGTTAGTCGTGCCTGCCAGCCGTGTCGCCGTGCTTTCATTAATTTATGCGTGCCATCGAAATGTTCACACAAACAAAACTTTATTTTTGCAAAAAAATACATTCTTTTTTTTTTGACTGAATCCTTATTAAGTGGTGTAGATACGATCGGTAACAAAGCCGCATGAAAAAATAATAATTTTATCTTTTTATTTTTAATCAAGCTAAATCCTGTGCGGGGCCTGTCTACATCAGTAGTAGATCATGTGGTTTTAAGAAATTACACGAATTCGTTAACACCCTGTAGTGCAGGAAGACACCAAGGTTGGAAAAAATCATTGCCCGAATAAGTATATTATGTCTCCAGTGGACATATCCAATACATGCAAACTGAAATCTTAAATCTAACAATTGAAGACAATCACTTCCTAATTTCCTCGAATCCCCATCCGAGATCTCAAGTATAATAACAATAGGCCAAATCAACTATTAACTAGCCATTTATTACGTACAATTTCAAATGTTCCCGGTCAGTTGGAGAGCGAAACCGTGGGGCGCAACAATAGTGTCCCCAACAGATCCCGGGCACGATTTAAACAAGGGTTTTTGCCCCAATTACTTACGGATGCGTAATTATTTCCACCAAGAAATAGAACACGACATGGAGTTATAAATATCGAGTAAAATAGATGTGAAATAACTGATAATCGTCTGCTTACATTTTTTTGTCACTAGTTTAGATTTGTCTGCGAAAATTTCATAATTAAGAAGTTAATACTGGTATTGAACCTAAAAAAATAAGCTTTATTTCTTGTTACTGCTACTTCTAAAACGTACTTGTAGTTTGATGTCCAATAAAAAAAACATTTTTGTCTTTTTATTCATAACAACATTTAAAATAATGACACTTAATTATTTTATGGTAAAATCAATAAATCTTGATTCAAATAACAAATGCTTATAACGTAACACAACACAAAACCAAAAGTATTGATTATAATTTATGTACAGCAGCAACTTATACATATCACCTTTTATCTGTATTTGAATCTGAAAACCAGTAAAACTCATAACAGACTAGAATTTAAAACCCACTTCATAGCTTTCAAAATCAACTCCATTTAAAAAACCGCAGCTTATACTCCAGGTACTAAAACCCATGATCAACTCCGTCCATAAAGTTAAACCACCATTAGAGATTGCCTCTTCACAACTTCGCGTTCCATAACTACGCTGGTAAACATTAATCAGTGGTTTAAATAGAGCCTTTACTGCTCGGAAAACTCGTGCTTTTCACAAATGCTTCCAATCAGCCAGTGGCCTTTCATTTCTAACAATGGCTCGGATAAAATGCGAAATAAGATCCTTAATGAAAACTATCGTCTGCTGAAACTACCCTCGTATTAATCTATTATCGTTAAATCGGCTGCAGACGCTATTAACGGTTTAACGATATAATTTTAACTATAGTTTGGAACATCTTTTTTGGTATACTTTTTAATCTGAGATTTAGCTGTTGTAATTACTTTTTAAATTAAGGTTTGACCAGTTTTGTAATTATTTTCCGTTCTCTTTTGTGGTTTGTCTTTATTAATGTATTTTGGGATGTGTATCCGAATTGCGTATCACATTATTAATTTCAATAGCTTTCATTTTGACAACACAACAATATTCATTGCATGGTACATCGTTGTGGAGAAGACTGATTGTTAATACATACGTTGGTATGAAAATTGTTGACGTGACGTAGCGATTACGAATGTTTTGCGCAGTTATGATACAGATTTTGATAAATGAAATAATAAAATACCATATCCCTTCTTTATTCAACACTAGCGACCCTTCCCGGCTTCGCACGTGTACGTTTTATAGCTTAAAACCTTTCTTTTGAATCACTCTATCTATTAAAAAAAACCGCATCAAAATTCGTTGCGTCATTTTAAAGATCTAAGCATACATAGGGACAGACAGCGGGAAGCGACTTTGTTTTATACTATGTATGTAGTGATTAATTTTATTCGTTAAATATTTTAGAAGAAAAACGCTATGCTTCTCTTTTTTGTTTTCATTAAAAGAATGTTAACTGCAATGAAAATATGCTTCATATTTAAAGACATGCATTGTGCACCAGCTTTGACTCTCACAACATAATTCCGGAACAGTAATTAGACTTTTAAATATATTTTTAACCACCTGTGTTGGTACACCTATGTTAAATGCATTAAGAATGGTAAGTACCTATAATTATTTTAGGTGCAGTGAGACTCAAAATAGAAAAGAAGTTTCGACCGCTCGGAAAATTTATTTTAAGGCACTAAAAAGTATGAATCCAACTTTTTTTGCATTGGTAATGAAATTTAAATATGGTTAGTGATATATGGTGCCCAAAACAATATTGTCTTAACTTGACCATATATAAAAAAACACGAAGTTTGCTCAAAATCTATTTTTTTATATAAATCTAGGAAAAACCTGTTTCATTCGTTTGTTTCTGGAGATATTTCAATAAAATGTTCTGTCCCGTTTCCCGTAATAGATGCGTTATATTATATTATGCGCAGGTTATATTACTGTAAATGAATTTGTTTCGTTTTTAAAAGATTTAAATAATGTGCCACAACCCACAACCCACAACCTTGGGTCGTACAAACCGCTCCTTGGACACCACTTCGCCTTAACTCCTTTTATATTGTATTATGATTTCCTTGAAATGATACAAAAAATAAGGCTAATCTGAAGGCTATAAAACAAATTACTTTTTTTCCTGGTTAACGACTGTTTTCCTAAACTAATTAGGGCGGTTTTCTTCTTTCTACCAATTTTCTATTTTTTTCATCGTAACTTGATGATATTATTTGGATATTTTTTATACGAAAATAATATCATAACACTCAAAAATAACAAAAGCGAACCGTATTGTGTGATAACATAAAACTTTGTCGAGGCTTTGACGGCTTGCGGCCGGAAATGGAAGGGACAAGGGCAGACGGCTTCCGGTCCGGAGGGTCGTACTGTGACAACTAAGCAAAAACAATCTAACATGAGTAACAGGCCATATTGAAAGGAAATTAACGTACGTAAATCATGATAGTGGAAATACATGTTAACGATATATAAATTGTAAAGGTGTGCATTTCTTTTTTTTTCTTTTACGTCATCGTGTCCGTCAGAGACATATCATCACCAGGTTTGACGTATTCTTCTAGATGCCTTTTGCAGTACCCACGTGGCAAGATAGTTTTATCTTCGTCGATTGAGTCTATATTTATCTTTATAATACTTCTTATTTCATATTTCTTATTAAAATTCTTTATACTATTTTGCATTGTTTATTTACACATTTTAATATTGTCATGTATTATAGAAACATATTTTTTTTATTTACCCTCGTCCTTTACTTTTTTATGTGCCACTGCGGGGTACTAACTGATAACCAGCGCTGGATATTTAACGCCCAGCAAATGCTGAAAAGCTAACCACTTCAGCAGGGCATGGTCAGCCCTTAGGTTCGTTATGTTCCTTATTTGTATTTCTTTGTTATTCTTTTCTTTACTCTTTTCATTGTTGCTGTTGTGTTTTCTCATATCGAATAAATGGATTTCTATTTTATTCTATTACCGGTAACTTTGTAGTTACACTCAATCAACAGACCATAGTGTGGTATATTACCTTAGGTATTAATAAATAACACAATAATCCAGTATTAGGTACACAAAGCACTTGGTGGTGACAACGTCCGCTTCGCACGAGATATATCTCAAATGTGTCACTGGAGGAGCGGAGCGCACCCCCACCAATTACCCTACATACATTTATTTATAATCAACACAACAACCATTATTCATATTCATATAAAAGATATAATCAAGTAAGTAAATACAATAAGTATTTATATTTGATACTAGATAGTATTATTTAATTACCAAATGCCACATCTCTTCCTTTTTTTTTAAATATTACATAACTCTACCAGATACTATCAAATATAAAATTACAATGCAAAATCAAAATGATTTAAATTACATTTATAATTTAAATAACACCGTATTCTTTGATTATTATTTTAGGTTGTAGACTAACTTAGATTTGATATAATAAATTAGTTTGATTTAAAATTTTGTTTCGTTATTTATGTTGCTATTTCATTCTCATCTTTACTTAATCCATCTGTTCCTGTATCCTGTTGTCCTTCTACTATTTCCCAATTTCCCTCTACACGTTTAAGGTGGATCACATTTCTTCTAAACTCCTGGCCGGTAGTATCATTCCGAATATTCACTTCATTTCCTTGTGCACTGACCACTGTATGTGGTTCTGGATCGAAACTTGGTGCCAACTTATTATTTTTAACAAAGTTTTTAACATATACTTTTTCCCCAACTTCGACGTCTTGTTCTTGTGCTTTCCTTTTCCTATCTTCATATATTTTCCCTTTTGTTTTCTTTTCAGTGTCTTTATCACGTACTTCTTGATATATTTCTTTATTTTCGATATTGATTAAACTAGGCAATTTGTCTCTAAACAGCCGCCCGTAAAATAACTCAGAAGGAGATTTTCCAGTAGTTCCCTGAGGGGTGCTATTGTACATCATTAGATATTTAAGTAGATCATCTTTCCAGTTGGACTTTTGAATTTGGCTAATTTTTAATCTTTTTAAAATGTCTCTATTTTGTCTTTCGACCTCCCCGTTTTGTTGCGGGCAATACGGAATTGTGTTGTATATACGGATTCCCGATTCTTCACAAAATATTTGAAAATCACGACTAGTGAATTGTGGACCATTGTCACAAGTTATACTAACTGGAATACCTAAACGAGAGAAAATTTCTTTTAGGACATTTATTGTATCTTTAGCTGTAATCGATTTCATAGTTTTGATTTCTTTATAACGACTAAAGTAGTCAATAATAACAAAGAGGTAATCTCCACTAGGCAATGGACCTAGAAAATCCATAGCAGTGTCAATCCAGGCTTGAGTTGGGAGTTCTCGCCTTTTCATAGGTGTAGGTGGGTTAGGACCAGACACTAAAATGCACCCCCTACAATTTTTAACAATGTTTTCGACATCTTTGTCTATTCTGGACCACCACACTTTTGTACGTAACCTAGCCTTCATGTTAACTATACCGGGGTGGCCCTCATGCGCGGCTTCTAATACTTTGAGTCTTAATTTTGACGGAATTACTATTTTGTTACCTCTTAATAAAATGTCGTCGTGTAACCAAAGTTCATTTTCAAACAGTTTGTAATTGTTAATACTAACGTCCCATTTGTTACGAAGTAACCCTTCTTTTATTAAACAGAACTCTTTATCAGATTGAGATTCCTGCGAAATTGTTTTTAACGATACTGCTGTTGGTTGCGCATGTTGTACAATTTGGTTAACATGGTGCTCGTCATCAAATGGGATGCAGTGAGAACTTGTGCAAAGACGGGAAAGTGGGTCGGCAATATTAGATTTACCTGGCCTATACACGACTTTGTAGTTATAAGCCTGTAGTCTCAATACCCAACGCTCAATACGGGCACAAGGTTTTGAACGCGTGCCGAAAATGACCTCTAAAGGTTTGTGATCCGTGACTAACTCAAACCCATCTTTGCCGTAAAGATACATGTGAAAATGCTCTATGGCCCAAACCAACGCCAAAGCTTCTTTTTCAGTTTGACAGTAACGTTTTTCGACGTCTGTCAAACTTTTGTTGCCATAGCCGATGATGCGCGGCACATTTGAGCCAAATTGCACAAGTACTGCTCCTAATCCTACAGGGCTTGCATCAGCAATGACTTGCGTCCTATCTTTTGGGTCGTAATAGCCTAATGTTTTAATAGTGCCGAGGCATTTTTTGAGTTGATCAAAAGCTTGATGTTGTTCTGTTTTCCAGAACCGTGAAATATCAGCATGTTTATGAAGCTTTTGTCGTAAGATTTGACGAATTGGTTCAGTCAAAGTTGCCAAATTAGGTATCCATTTACCAACAAAGTTTATCAAACCAAGAAAGCTTTGAATTTCCTCTACATTATTCGGTTCTCGAAAAGACTCGATAGTTTTAAGATACTTATCTAAAGGTCTTATACCTTTTGGTGAGAGCTGGTGTCCAAGGAATTCTATAACTTTGGCATTGAAAATACATTTGTGATTATTAAGTAACACATTATTTTCTTTTAGAACTTGTAGAACATGTTGAAGCCTCTCGTTATGCTCAGACTCATTACTGCCAAACACGACGATGTCGTCAATGAAATTGACGACACCCTCACACTTAAGCAACATCCTTTCCATAATTTTTTGGAAATGTTCTGGTGCACTCGAAATCCCAAACAATAGTCTTTTATATCTATATAAACCCTTGCTGGTTATAAATGTTGTGATTTGACGGCAATGCTCAGCAATTTCTACTTGATGAAATGCGTTGGAAATATCTAATTTTGAAAAAATTTGAGCGTTTCGGAACTTTGGCATCGATTGATGCATAGTTGGCAAAGGATGGTTTTCTCTTACAATTGCCTTATTGGCACGACGCATGTCAAGACAAAGTCGGACGTCACCGTTCTCTTTAATAACTGGAACCATAGGACTGATCCATGGAGAAGGCTCATTAACCGGTTCTATAATATCCCCTTTAACTAACTCATCAATTTTATTGTTTATTTTAGTTTCTAACGGTATTGGTACTCTCCTATATGGCTGACACACTGGTGTTACTGTTTTATCAATTGCAATGTCTAGGATAACATTTTTAAATTTTGGAAATTTATCGTCACTTACCGCATTTACATCAAAACCAACTTTTAAAACCCTCAATGCTGTTGCGCTGTCTCTGCCTAATAAATCCCTCAATCCGTTTTTTACAACATAAAATTTTGCAGTTATAACTCTTGGTCCGGCACGTACCTCAGCCTCAAAAGAACCTAACACAGTTAAGGGATCATTAGATCCATAAGACATGAACGTCTTGTCTGGGTTTTTATCCTGGTTTTTTACCACAATGTCTCTTGACTTTAATACATTCCAGGAATTTTCACTAATGATATTACACTTGCTACCCGAATCTATTAACATGTTTAACTCCACACCACCGAGTTGACATTTTATAGAAGCATCATCATCAATGTGAAAAATGTAATCGATAGCAGTCCCAGATGATTGATTTGAGCTCGAATTTGATGGATCAGATTTATCATTTTCAACGCGCCGCTTTTTGAAGCTAAACCTCCGGTTACTTGGATTGGGCTTACGCTTACTGGCTTTTGTTCTGCACATCTTTAGGAAATGCCCTTTGTAGCCACATTTAGCGCAAATTTTGTCCTTAGCAATACACAAAGGGCTATCGTATTTATGATACTTGTTCCCGCATCTCGTGCACTCAGGTTGTTTTTCAGAAGTTATTTTGTTTTGATGAGTGTCAATTTTATTCACATTCACATTTGGTTTATCTTTGAAATCACCCAGTTGTCTTTCAACTGTCTCGAGCGCATTGGCTTCTATAATAATTTTATCAACTGTGACTGTGTCTCCCATTAACAGAATCTTCTTTCTCAACTTTGCTGACAAACATTTGTCAGTAATTTGGTCAATCAAACTTTCATTTTCATCAGCAAATTTACATTTAGCGCTTTGACGACGTAATCTTATTAAAAAAGTCTCAAACTTTTCGGTCGATTCCTGTTGCATAAGCCTAAATACATGTCTTTCAAATAAACTACTCTGTTTCGGCGCGAAATATTCATTCAGTTTCTCGATTGCTACTGCATACACATCGACCGAGACACTCTTCTACGTGAGCACCTGGGATGTTGAAGTAAACATCTTGCAATGTTAACCCTGCAGCATGCAATAGAGTAGCCCGTTTCTTAACCGAATCAGTAATGTTTGTAGCTTGCAAATAAATTTCAAATCCCCGCTTCCACTTTATCCATCTAGTACCGAGAGAACTTTGTTCCCCTTCACAGTCGAACGGCTCAAGAATAGGAATTTGATTCATGGTGTTAGCCTGTGAAAAGAGTAATGACTAAATTTAATTTTATTTTATTTAATTTTATTTTATTTAGTTTTATTTAATTTTATTTTATTTTATTTAGTTTTATTTAATTTTATTTTATTTTATTTAATTTTATTTTATTTTATTTATTTTATTTACTTTATTTTAATTTTATTTTATTTTATTTTATTTTGAGAAAGAAGATACTGTTTGTTTGTTTTTGTTAACAATTTTTTTTCACAATTGATCCATCTTAAATCTCACACGTTTGCTATTTAATACCATAATAACATTAAAATAGCATATTGTTGGCATTAATTTGTTAGCTTATACTAACACACACAACTTGTCGTCAGTAAACATTGGGTATAAATCTCGACTGACTATTTCGCCATTGTTTTTACACATTCACATTATTTTAGCATTTACCTTTACGTATCTGCTTTTTCAACACATTTACTATCATACAATCGGTTACCAATAGAGCTTATACTTCAAAACATTATTTCAGAACAATCTATTGTGCGAGCATAAAAATATGCCTACTACACTATAATATACATGCCAATGGTGCAGCAGAAACACAACGGAACACGTAAACACTGATCTGATAACAATGTATTTAACTTATTCTTTAAAGGTACACATTACACTCCGTAATAGTCATTGTATAGTTAACGGAATCAAATAAGTCTACTTATTTCTTTTCCTTTTGTTAAGAATAATTTTATGAACACAATGATAAAAAAGTTGTTCATTATGTACCCTCTTACTTATAACCGATGATTAAAACTTAAACTAAAATGTTTTTAAGTCTATTGCCATCTCTATTCATTAGCATATAAAATGACAAGGACAGGTATAATTTAATCAGTGTTGAAAATGCAAGTTTTTATTTGTAAGGATGTAAAGTAACAATGGATATTCATTTGAATAATATTTATCTATTGTTAATGTAGTTACTACCAGCCTATTGATCTCCGATATGCATGCAGTAATGATTGTACACAGTTTTTTTATTTTTTTTTTTACTTACCTATTTAACCTCGTCGCCAGTTGTGGTATATTACCTTAGGTATTAATAAATAACACAATAATCCAGTATTAGGTACACAAAGCACTTGGTGGTGACAACGTCCGCTTCGCACGAGATATATCTCAAATGTGTCACTGGAGGAGCGGAGCGCACCCCCACCAATTACCCTACATACATTTATTTATAATCAACACAACAACCATTATTCATATTCATATAAAAGATATAATCAAGTAAGTAAATACAATAAGTATTTATATTTGATACTAGATAGTATTATTTAATTACCAAATGCCACACATAGGATTTTTTGATTTTGGTTTCTAGTATACAAGTAGGTATATCTAAGTTTTATGGGGAGTTAGTAATTTAGGTAATGGGTAAGTAATGCTAATAAGTCGGTTTTTAGACAATCACTGCCTGACATTTTTAAGTAAAAATTAATTTTAAACCTCCTCAGTAAAGTAAAACGCCTTCATTATCTCTGCAGGAAGAAAAAAAATTGCCACTCTGTGCCAAGAAAAAAGCCCCACTAACTACAAAATACCCCCGTTTATTTCACTAACTATAGAGAAATAATCTCGTCTACAATTAGTTAAGATTTGGTATTCAACGGTTAGAAATGACACTGATTTAGTCCTAAGTAAATTTAATTACCCTTATATAGAAGGAAGCGGAGCACAGATGTTTACATAAAAAATGTTATTACAGGAACGACCACGAGAAATCCTTTAAGCGCCCCCACTACCTTCGCTTTCAAATAGCAAATGACGCCATTGAGTAAATCTTCAGATCTGAACAAATAATGTTCGCCATACATCTCCGGCTACAACTTAATACACTGGACGGATCAAAGGACCCACATACGGAACCGCTGCGAGCTTAGAATAAACCAATTATGAGTGAAATATTAGGGATCAGTCCACCCCATGAAAGCTTTTGATCACACGTTGCTAACTGCTTATATTTCTTTCCGGCCTCAAGCGAGAAAGGAGAAGCCACCAAAGACCGGTCAAAATATAAGCGAAACTCTTAATAAATTACAGAAATTGGTGGCCACGAGACTAATACCCCCGGAATGGGGAATAAGCTGGCCATAACGTCGGTTAACTGCGCGTGCCGAGTAATCATTTTTGGACAGGATATTTACTTCCGTCTGTTCTACTGATATACGACAACTGCCGTCCTCTTATTAAAAGGATTCGTGTTGAGAAAATAGTCCTGCTACTGCTAATAAAACCGCATCTAAATCATATTGTATACGTAATGAAGTTGAGCGCGGAAAGTAACCGAAATTCGAGTGTAAATAAATTAAGTGCGATCAGCACGATGACGGCCATCGCTCCATTTTCAATTAGAGTGAAAGCTGGGGACGATATGGATATTTTACGAAATGGGAAAATAATCGAATTTCGACTGAATAATGAGAGGACCCTCGGCGTACGTCGATGAATGGCTACCAGGAGAGCATGGCGACACAAAGGGTATTTAACTCGTACTTAGTACTTTTTGTCGGACACCCCCCGCCGCGCCCGACCGCCCCCCGGCCCCCACGCGATTATATTGTCGTTATCGCCCTATAACGTATGCAGAATAAAACATGTATTATCTATATTGCCAGCATCCATTTACCCGGTTTCGTTCGCTGCTAATCCTTTGATTTATACTATGCCGTTGAAATATAGCCGTTGGCCGCAATATATTTAAATTATTCCAACAGTCAATTAACGAGATAGCTTTTGCCGCGATGTAGGTCGCGATGTGTTGTTCACCGGGACGTAACAAACGAACTGAATTTGTTTGTACATTAAAATTCACAATGTTATTAAAAGCGAATTTGCGGTTGACTAAACCGAATGAAACAAATTTCAATTTGGAGGTTATTTAATAAAACCTCATGTATGCGTAAAAGTTGGAGAAATTCGCGGTATCTGCGCCCGCGTGCTTATTAGTGAAGTCAAACACACCTTTTTAAACTAGGCCCCCGGGGTATTGAGTCGTATATTTGAACAGGCAAATTTCCTCCAAACATTGTATTGATACAAATAATTCGGGAGGGGACTATATTTCACTGGCGGTTTTTGTTAAGTCAACGCGGGCAGAAAAGTTAGTTAGCTAACTTTTTCGCGTTTCGTTAAAAAGCGTCGAGGATTAATACGGGCGTCGGTCGTAATACTTATTTACAATAATCCGACTTGTGGGAGAGCTGCGTTCATGAATTGTTAGAATAAATTTCGTTTTCAGACGTGTACTACACTAGGGCTGGATTACGGTCGCGAAATTTATCGATATTTATTTTCTGGAGAGAATTTTTAAAAGTTATTTGTACGTTATGAGCGCCCACTTGTTTCTAACCTTCTTGGATTTAGTTTCAACTTTTCTCAATTTAAAAACATTATTTACGAGTTTATTTTTATTTTAAAACATTTCATAAAACTAGCTCTCTTTCTTTAGGAAACGAGTGCAACAAAATTGATGGCTTTTCTGTTCTTAAGCCATGTATCATAAGCCAGGAAACTCCATGAATCTCCAAGAATTACGATTTATGGTCCTAACCATGACTGAAGAATCATCGATAAAAAATATCCAGTTCTTAGTCAAACTATCGACTACGCCGTCACAACACTATACTGTTACCTACGTATGCAGATCGTAAAACCGCGCTTTAAAAATTAGATACGTGCTCAGTGCACGAAGCCCTTTTTATAATCCCCAAGAATTCTCCGTAATGATACGACCATTCGTATGGATATTTGCTTTATCTTTACCTTCGGCTCCTGAAATTGGGGGGGTAAGGGTGAGCTTATTTATTTAATTCTATTAATTAGGGGGCTTCAGAAAATATGGTCCTTCTTCCCCATGTTTACATATAATTGGTATCTGTATTCTTCATTCGATAATCTTACGTTTGTGGCAATATTCGAATACCTACGTCTGAATTAATGAGAATCCTCAGTACATCTCTTGTTGTGTAGGTGTTTCGCCTCTTAAAGCCAGGGCTCGGAAACCGGTTAATTTTCCAAACCGGTTTTGGTCATTGACCTCGAACCGGAATCGATAGCGGTTTTAGGTTTCGGTTACCGGTATTTTACCGGTTAATGGGCGATACCGGTTTTTTACACATTCCGATTCTGTTGAACAAAATTAACCGGTTAATTTGAGTTTCGGCGGTATAAACGAGTTCCATCTCTCTTATACCTACGATAACAAAGCTCTCGCTCTGCGCCAACGAATACGCAAATACGCACTCACAAGCAGATTGTATTCGACCGCGTTGCTGGCTGAGTAGTTTCGTTCTGCGTGACGTGCGTGCAACAAGACACATGAATTGAATTTCATGAATTGTGTTGTTTTATAAGTTGTATATATTGTGATTAGTGATTGAGATCGTAAAAAAATAAAATGAATCCTTATTATTATCACATGAAGGATTTACCCGATAGTCAACCATTTTTTTTTTATGTAAGTAAATTCGTGAATGTTATGGAGGATAGAATATCTGATACATGCGTTGTGCATGCCTATAAGTGATGTATTTACACAGAATCGAAGACTTGTGTTACCTACCTATTGTTCTACCTTTGTAAATATGTCGTTGGTGTGCCTTGTTTAAATAAATAAAAATAAAATACGTAACTGGGGACGTGCCGCCTCTCTAGAAAGAATGTGAGGTTTTTTGGGAGTTCTGGAGGATCTTCTGAGCCCTCCACTACAATTTTTTTTTTGCCGTAGATCCATTTTTATTTATTTTATAAAATTGTTTTATTTTAGATGAGTATCGAAAAAATCTACTTTTTTATGGATGCAAGAGCGAGCCTATCGAGCTTACGAGCGAGCAAAGGTGCATGAAAGGAGCCTCCCCGAATGACGTACTTCTGACCCCATACGTCTGGTGCACCCTGGGCAACAATCAGCGAGTACTAACGCCGATTGGCCAATCCTTTCACCACGATGACAAACACAAACATTAGTCCAGCCATAAAGCCGGCGCTGTGTGTAGTCTCTATTAACATCGAGGGTTTCTCACAAAATAAATCAGGAATATTTTCTGAATTATATCGCATGACACACTGTGACGTTTTGTGTGTTCAGGAAACCGATAGAGGTGAAACTAAGTACCGACCACACATACCTGGACTCACGCTTATCGCCGAGATCTGTCATCCGAAGCACGGTAACGCAGTGTTTGCTGCTCCCGTCGTAATCATAAAGTCAACCAAATGTTCAACCCAGAAGGAACGACATTGAGGCTATCACCATTGACATCGGTAACTGTACCGTCACTTCTATATGTATACAAACCTTCTAAGACCCCATTCCAGTTTGTACCTCCTGAAAACTTCCAGGACCAACCCATCAAAATTGTGATCGGTGACTTCAACAGTCACAGCATGAGTTGGGGCGTTGTAGCCCCACGGAAACATGTGGGCAAGCGCTTGAAGAGTGGGCTGAGACGAACGATCTGATGCTGATACACAATCCGAAACAACCGGCCTCATTTAACAGTGATCGGCGGAAACGTGGTTCTAATCCAGATCTAATCTTTGTCAGCAAAAGTATCAGCTCGCAGTGTAGTAAGACTATCTGCTCCCCAATACCTCGTACACAGCACAGACCGATCACGTGTACGATTCAGCCCATTGTTCGTCCTTTAAGTGTCCCTCTGAAGCGCCGGTTCAACTACTCCAAGGCTAACTGGACACAGTTCTCACAGTTGATATATGGAGATCTAGTGAAAATCCCGCCAATTCCTCAAAATTACGACCAATTTGTTGATATCGTCTCAACAATGTCACGTAAATGTATTTCTAGAGCCTGTCGAACACCCTACATCCCAGGGCTAACGGAAAAATCTGCAGAACTGCTTAACCGGTAAAGCCCCGCCGTCGTCCCAGGACGACACCTGCCATTGTTTATCTATTGTGTCTATAATTACAGTACTTGAGTAATTAAAATAAAATTAATAACAGTCCATCTGTCGTTTTTAAATTCAATTGACTTATCGAGTACTGTAATTATAGACACAATAGATAAACAATGGCACTGACACGATCCGGATCGTCGGTCGGGCCGCTAGCGGTTAAAGAGTACGAATCCTTTTATAGCCACGACCCCTTCTCCGAGGAAACGACCTTGGTCGGCGAGGAGCTGCTATCGCAGATCAGTGAATCCCGTCGGGAAAAATGGATCAATACTGTCACCAAAATGGACATGACGCATAACAGCAAGAAATCTTGGAACACCATCCGGAAAGTTAACGGTGATCCACCTACACTATCTTTACCACCCAGTCAAGTCACCGCGAACCAGATCACCCACCAGCTCATTTTGAATGGAAAGTCATCAGGCCGCCTTGCGAACGTCCCAAAACGAAGTAGCCTCACAAGCACATGAGACCGGATAAATAAGTCATTCATCCTGACTGGCATTGTTTTAGCCATTCGAAATCTGAAATGTGGCAAAGTGTCGGGAGTGGACAGTATATCTGTGGAGCAAATAAAGCAATTTGGCCCAGCTACTATGTCATGGTTACTGCTTTTTTGTAACAACTCTCTGGAATCCGCCTCTATTCCCCGTCTCTGGAGAAAGCTATACCCAAACCGGGAAAGGCAGTAGACAATCCCAAAAACTTCCAGCCTATAGCACTCTTGTGCCATACATATAAATTGTTCGAGCGGTTGCTGCTGCCCAGGCTCACAGGACTTACCGCCTTATTGACCCAATTTTGATACCAGAGCAAGCGGGTTTTAGACCAGTGAAGTCATGCTCAAACCAAACACTCAAACTTACTCAACACATAGAAGATGGGTTTGAGTTGAGAAAGGTAACTGTCGTTGTATTTGTGGACTTTTCAGCGGACTATGACACAGTGAACCTCAGGTGACTGATATGGAAAGTGAAAACCATGACCGGCGATCAAAAATTTGTCATCATACTCCGGGAACTTCTCCATAACCGTCACTTTTAAGTCAATCTCTTCTCAGACCGTAGTCGTTGGAGATCGCAAAAGAACGGTCTGCCACAAGGCAGCGTTCTGGCCCCGACCCTTTTTAACATATACACCAACGACCAATCGGCTAGCCCAAATACATCCCGCTTCTTATACGCTGATGACCTGGCACTACCTGCTTAAGATACCAACTTTGAAGAAGTGGAAGCCAATCTTACCACGGCTCTTAACGTCTTAAGTCTATACTACGAGGAAAACTCTCTTAAGCCTAACTCATCAAAGACTGAGTCCTAAGTTTTCCATCTTCGCAACCACCAAGCGGGTCGTCAGCTTCGCATCATGAGGCAAGATGTGCCCATAGCCCACAACAACCATCTTAATTACCTATTATTTATTATATATCCTAATTATCGGGTATCGTACTGGATAGGTCTCTGACTTTCGGAAGAAATTATGACATCATTACAAAAAAGGTGCACGCTCGCAACAACTTGCTACAGCGTCTCACTACCACCAAGCGGGGAGCCTCTCTGCAAGTTATGCGGACGTCTGGGTTGGCGCTAGCGTTCTCTACTGGTGAGTACGCATGCCCAGTGTGGAGCCGATCTGCCCACGCAAAGCTAGTGGACACAGCCTTAAATGAAACTTGCCGGATCATTACGGGTTGCCTTAAACCAACCCCGGTAAAACTGCCGTACCCACTTTTTTTTTTATTCCTTGACTTGGTCTCATTTGACCCTCGTTGCACCTGATAGTAAGCGCAGACAGGGTCTAAGATGAAGCACAGGAATCCAAGTAACAGAGATATAGAGAGATTCCCCGATACCTATCTGGCTCTCACTTACACACGACGGAACACAGTAAACTGCTTGGCGCCGGAAGTTAATGTGAGGGTGGTAGCTAGCCAGGCGGACCGTAAAGATCCTACCACCAAGCGAAAGGTTGTCACCTGATTGGCACCACCCGGAGACCACGTGTGGGTTTTCGAACTAAGGGTGCTTTCCCACGGACGAGGGTGACTCAGCCCCCAAGTGGTGCAATACCACTTACCGGTATTGCACCTCCAGATGTCCGAAGGGGCCGGTTTGAGCTCTGCCGAGAAGGCCAAGATGAACGACACACGGCACCCCCTGCATGGCTATATTTCAGTGCCACAAAGGCTGAAAACCCGCAAGAATTTCCATAAGTGTGTCGAACCTCTGGCCTCGGAGTTGGCAAGAGAGAGGTGCAACCTTTGGAGAGATGGGGTCTCCCTACCAAACCCATTCGTGCTACCTGCGGAGAGACCTCCGCCTGGACATGAACTGCGGTGGCCGATCTGGAAGTCATTAAATAAACTTCGAGAACTCAGGTCGGTCGGAGCAAAGACAACATGTTTAGGTGGGGTTTCAGTGAAAGTACTGTTATCGCTAGTGGGTAACACTGGGCAATGTTGACAAGAGAAGGTAGTCGTCGATATGGATCGGCCCACCCGAGGTTATAAAGGCGGCGGTCATTCGACGAAGCGGGGGCATTCCGTGTTGATCAGCTGAAGAAGTCTGACCTTTTATATCTGATTAGCTTGTCCTTATTTTATGATCTTGTAATAATTGTGTAAAGTAATATTGTGATCTAGTTATGTTACTAATACTAACCCAATTATAAGTACTCTCAGTGGTGGAGAGTCTATGTTGGTTTTATTTACTGTGTTTACCTTGCTCGCAATCCTGACATACCGATATTAGCTATAACTGTAATGATAGAATCACCCCTGAATGATTATGTTGTCGTGTCATTTACATCAGAAGTGGAACAAGAAAAAACCAGTCCACATTATGATTGTATACCCACATGAAAATTATTTGCTAAATAAAATCCCCTGTAGACGGACTGACAAAAACTTGATTAGTCGACTGATATTACAATGGTGAGAAATGTGAGAATGAGAAAATGTGATAAATCCGGTGAGTCACAACCATTTTATTATGTGTGAAGGAATTTTGAGGAAGGAAATATAATATGAGAGGTTATTTATTCGTGTAAAATAAATATTAAATGATATCTTTGCTTATTCATGTAAAATAAAAGAGATGTTATCTGTATTTATCCGTGTAAAATAAATGAGATGATATCTGTGTTTATTAGTATAAAATAAATATGATGGTATCTGTATTTATTCGTGGAAAATAAATACGGCATCTGTATTTATTCGTGTAGGAAAATACATTGCAAGTCGTATTAGAGTTTGTGGTGAGATGCAACCAGGGTTGATCTTTGGCACCGCCCGGTTTGGCCAGCCGGGGTTGGCCAAAGGCTTCGCCTGGGGAAAACTGAAACTCTAACGTGGCGAAGCAATTGTTATAGGGCTGGAACCAAGGCGGGATATGCCATGATATGGCTAGATCCAAGGCGGGTGATGCCATGTTGATAAAGCAGGATACCAGGCGGGTGATGCCAAATGAGTTGGCTAAATCCAAGGCGGGTGATGCTATTAATTGATAAATGAAAATGCAGTGAAAATGAGATTCTGTTTTGAATTAATGTTTTGAAAAAGTTTTGAAAATATTGAAATTTGTTTTTTATTCGTTTTGTTATAATTCTTGTTGTAGAATGGTACAAAATAGTTTATTGAAATTAAAAAGTAGTTTGTTATTATTACTTATGGTTTAAAATGTATTTTTTGTAGACGAAAACAGGAAATTGTATTTATTATTGATGATAATTACTATGATGACTTCCGTTAAAGATTAATTTGTCAAATTTATTTTAAATAAAAAATAATTTGACTTATTTTCGTTAAAGATGTGTTTAATATGTATTGTATTGTTGTAAAAAGGTTGGATTATTAGCGCAATATAGAAATGTTATGTTTAAAACATCATGTCAGTTTTGTAATAAGAGTTTGTGAATAATTGAGATATTATTTTGATCATGAAAAGTTTTAAAGGTTATTAATTTAAGTATTATGATTTTGGGAATAATTGAGATAATATTTTAAGTGTTTATAATTATGTACTATGATAGTTACTGTGAATAATGATTATAAGATATTTAACCATGAAACATTTAGGATGTTTGTTTTATGATTTCGTGAAGAATTGAGATATTTAAGAATGTAGGATTTTGTGAATAATAATGAGATAATAATCGTGAATTATTTTAAGGGTGTACTATGAGTTTATGAATAATGAGATATTTAATCTTGAAATATTTTAAGTGTTTAACGTACTATGAGTTTGAAGTGTTTATATGTTGGTAAAATGAATTGTGAATAATTGAGATTTATAATCATGGAATATTTTAAGTCAAATCAAATCAAATCAAATCAAAAATTTTTATTTCACATAAACCAATACAGGCGCTTATGAAAAGTCGAATTTAGGTGCACGGTTCCAATTAGTCGTTTCCTATGGAGAAGAACCGGCAAGAAACTCCATGGTTACTCTTTTAAAAAAAAGGATATCTTTAACAACTTCAGTAAATACAGTAATATGATTTATGATAGTTAAGAGAGAACAATGTAGTCTTGACCACAGACCTGTGAGTAATGTAATACCAAGTCTTGAGTACAAAAATTAACCAAAAAGAAAAAAAATAACACAATATGAATAATAGTAATTTACACAATTATATGTATAGGCAAGTCCACGAAGTTCTCACATTTACAAAAGATAAAATGAAGCTAAACTATATAAAACAATTGACATGATTAAATGTCATCAAAACTTAGAGAAAAAATTATTGTAAGATAAGATAAAAGATATCTTGAGAGTAACGACAGGAATAAAAATAAAAAATAAAAATCATAATTGAGGATAGTTAATAGACATACACATACGTCGTTAATGAGGTACCAGGGAAGCCACATGTGCAGGGACTAATGCCAAACATCCTTGTCGTCAACGTAGTCCTTAGTCTTGTAGTATGCTTTTTGAGTGAGGACACGTTTAATATGGGTTTTGAATTTTCCCTCGGTAAGATCTGTTACAGATTTCGGCAACTTGTTATAAAAACGTACGCCATTACCTAGAAATGACTTACTAGTCTTGCTTAATCTAAATTTAGGTATCACAATTTTATGTTTATCCCGTGTATTTTTATCATGAAAATCGCTCCTAACATTAAACAAATGCAAATTTTTTCGCACATATAAAATATTTTCTAAAATATAGAGTGATGGCAAAGTTAGTATTTTAATATCTTTAAACACGTTTCTAAGGGACTCGCGGGAACCCAGGTTATAAATTGCACGGATTGCCCTCTTTTGTAGAATAAAAACCGAATCTACGTCAGCTGCTGAGCCCCACAACAGAATGCCGTAGGACATAATGCTGTGGAAATAAGCGAAATACACTAACCTAGCTGTAGCCACATCAGTCAACTGCCTAATTTTCCTAACTGCATACGCAGCAGAACTTAACCTAGCCGACAGGGCAGTAATGTGAGCACCCCACTGCAATTTAGAGTCGATAGTTATACCTAAAAATACGGTTTCATGAATTGTATCAAGTTTGTTGCCATCAAGCATTAAATTTAGACCTACTTGGGGTACATTAGGTAGTGAAAACTTAAGGCATTTAGTTTTATTTGCATTTAGTAACAGATTATTGGCTGTAAACCATTTAGAAAGAACAGTTAGGCTCTCATTGACATGTAAGACGTCCCTATCTTTTCTATCTATTTTAAAAATTAAGGAAGTATCATCAGCAAATAAAATTATATCGGAGAAATTGGACATCATATAGGGGAGATCATTTATATAAACTAGAAATAGAAAAGGCCCAAGAATTGAGCCCTGAGGCACGCCCATTCTAACCAGAGATCCCGACGATATAGCACCATTGACACCCACTTTTTGCTGTCTATTTGACAGATAGGAAAAAACGAGGTCAGCAGCTAGTCCACGAATTCCGTAATGGTGTAGTTTACAGATAAGTGTGTTGTGGTCAACGCAGTCGAAAGCCTTGGAGAGATCACAGAAGATGCCAACAGCATCCTGAGAGCTCTCCCAGGATTCCAAAATTTGAGTGACTAGTTTCACTCCTGCGTCTGTGGTCGACCTACCTTTAGTGAAACAAAATACAAATAAAAAAGTGTTAAATGTTGTGATTTTGTGAATAATTAGGTATGAGATTTTTACGAATGAAATATTTTAAGTGTTTATGTATTATGGCTTCGTGAATCGTTGAAATATTTAACCAAGAAATATTTTAAGTGTTTATGTATTATGAATTTGTGAAAAACTATAATGAGATATTTAGCCCTGAAAAATATTGTAAATGTATTTAAATGATTTTATGAATTTGTGTATAATGAGATTGTGTGTTTATGTACCTATTATGATTTATTGAATAACTAAAATTTGATGTTTAACCAAAGTAGAACTGTCTAATAGGCATCTGAGATAGTATTTTATTGTGAAAATGTTGAAATCTAATGTGTGGATGTTTGTAAGTAAGTAAGTTTGATACGAGAAGTTATGAACGAATATAGAACTAGGTTGATACTGAATGAATATCAACTAGTTTAAGTCATGGGTGATGAGCTTGTTGGCCGTCGATGGGATAACAAGCTCTAATCGATTCAAACATTCTTTGGATGCTCTTCATTTTACTTTGGTCATAGACATGAACATGAGTAAAATGACGAGGTCAAAGATCAGGTGTGGCCGAGATGTGTACTGTATTATTTGTTTCTGTTTAAGGTCCAGAGGTGTCACTGAAGTTAGGCCTTGATGTACAATCTTGACGATGGGGTTGATGGTGCGTCGACCACCAACCACCAACACACGAGGACGTGTGTTTTGCAGGAGGGCCGTGTTATCGCTAGTGGGTAACACTGGGCAATGTTGACAAGAGAAGGTAGTCGTCGATATGGATCGGCCCACCCGAGGTTATAAAGGCGGCGGTCATTCGACGAAGCGGGGGCATTCCGTGTTGATCAGCTGAAGAAGTCTGACCTTTTATATCTGATTAGCTTGTCCTTATTTTATGATCTTGTAATAATTGTGTAAAGTAATATTGTGATCTAGTTATGTTACTAATACTAACCCAATTATAAGTACTCTCAGTGGTGGAGAGTCTATGTTGGTTTTATTTACTGTGTTTACCTTGCTCGCAATCCTGACATACCGATATTAGCTATAACTGTAATGATAGAATCACCCCTGAATGATTATGTTGTTGTGTCATTTACAGTACCGGTTTGAGCTGTTTGTGTGGTACAACCCATACGATGGACCAACTCACATCATGCCGTGCGAGCCCTAACAGCTGCACGCAGGAAGACATAATGGTTGCCAATGACAACGCAGTCCAAGTGGCCAAGTTCTGGGTCGTAGTAATATAATCAAGTTTTAATATAATTAGTTTGTCATCGAAACGCTAAGAAGAAGAAGAAGAAGCGAACAAAAATCCTGTCATCCCCTTAGAACCTAACCTACTCGACAGCACTATCGACTAGCAAATTTGAAACGTTTGGTTGAGTATTCTGCGGACATACGGTGCTATCGTGACACTAAATACATACTAAACTAGTGAAAATCATTTAAAATTCGTAAGCCTTTCTACCATGCCCGGCAATAAACATGAAAACTTACCTTGATGTAGTGATTGCAACCTTCCGTCAAACACTTAGACTTTTTTGTCTCTTGGTTGTAATTGAACATAGAATACATTTTATTCTCCTTCTTTCTTCCCATGATAAATGTTATTTATTATAGCACTGTATCTACTATTATAAAATGCTCGAGTTAAGTAGCGGCCGCACGACACTTTCGTGAAAGATGCGAACCCAATTCTCTCTGCGGCGAACGACGAAAGAACTAAACACAAACAAGTGAGCACGTGCGTAAGAGTGTGACAAAATGGCGGCGGCGCGGGCATGCGTCCGCTGAGTAAAACCGGTTAATTCAGGTTACCGCGAGTTTTAAAATTCTATTCTCTGTAATAACCGGTAACCAAAATTATTTAGGTTTAGCCGAAACCGTTTTTGTAATTAACCGGTTAATGGATGAGCGGTATTATACCGGTTTTATGAACAATATTAACCGGTATTTCTTAACCGGTTCCGAGCCCTGCTTAAAGCAACCTCATACTCGTAATCTAGCTCGAATTTTTGCAACGATAAATATTTAGTAGGGTAAGCCATCACGAAAACAGATAAAAAATACACATAAGCAATAAAAGGTGTAAATAGCACAAAAAAAAACAAAAAAAGAACTAAAAAAAATTCTAAATATATTTTCTTTCAAAAAAAAACATTTGATCGTACTTCATCTTACTGGTGAAAGGTAAGGTAAATGAACACTTTAGTATTACTGGCCCGTTGTCACCGCTCTGTTCTTTTTTATGTAATGGTAAAAAAGCAGACGGCTCTCCTGATGGTGTTTACGGCCGCTTACACAGGATGTCCCGAAACTCAACGTCAAGTCGGAAACAAATGATAAGGTGGTATACGATGGTTCTGTTTTTTGTATATTTGTTTATCTTTTATAGTAGACTATTATTTTTAAAATTGATTAACACTTGCTATAACGGTGAAGGAAAACATCGTGAAGAAACCTGCACACCTGAGAGGGATCCATAAAGATTTCGATGGACTCGCACCAGGATAGCGTGGTGAACTAAGACTTAAACCCTTCTCATTCTGAGAAGAGGCCAGTGCCCAGCAGTGGGATAGTAATGGGTTGATTATTGATGAGAACCCTTTAATACTCTTTATTGTATCAATTGTTTTACTTTCTCTCTCGTGAGTCAATGGTGTGTAAGAACGTATCGCTGTTGTAACTGCCAATACAAATAAATTGTTTACTCATATTAATCTGCCTTGCTTTTCATTCTATCAGGTTATGGGCCCAGTGTCTGTAGACAAATGGCAATCGACGATCGCCAGAGAATAGGTACGCCAATTAAATGTATGGAAATGACATAAAGATATGTCCACATTTGTAGCATTTTGGCATATCGTATCTCCGTCGCGTGGCACTGACGTGTATCATGATCGCTGGTTAAGGTACGTCCACATTTGTATGTGTGTTTGTCCTAACCAGCGATCATGATACACGTCGGTGACACGCGACGGAGATACGATACGCCAAAATGCTACAAATGTGGACATACCTCAACAGATCGCTTGACCGGTCAAAAGCTTATGTCAATCCAGTACATCTCATTGTCGTTTCTATTCTCTAGCGATCATCGATTGCCATTTGTCTAGAGACGCAGAAGGCCCAATTATGTTTAGTATTTATTATTTCTATGGTTATGTTATGTATGTCAGAAAAATGACAGTAAGAAATATTGAATTTAACATACTCAATCTACCCACAGAATAAAAAGATTTGTCAATAACCCATTTGGACAATGCTGTTTAACGAAGTTCCTTATATGTAAGTTCTAAAGTTGTAGGATCACACCTTTATCATCATCATTCACTTCACACATTTCACCTCCTTTTTACCTTTTACAATTAAACCTCTTTCTCTATCACAGGCCACTTATTTGGAACACACTCGTTCAAATTTTAAAAATGCGAAAAGTTAAATGCAAGCTGTTTTTGGAAGGACTCGAAAAGGAACAAGGAAAGGGTGCGGACGGTCTGCCGGACGGCGGAATTGATAGGACTCCGCCGAGTGGACGATTACCGGACCTCTGCCTCTTCTATGCTGCTTGCTGAACTACCAGCTCCCCGCCGAGTAGGCCATTGTTGGGCCTCCGGCATTGCTGCTTGCTGAACTGCCAGCTTCCCGCCGAGTGGGCCATTGCTGGGCCGCCGGCGCTGAGGCGCTGCTGCGCTACAGGCACTCCGTCTGGTCGACGGGCTACGTATTCACCCCCTTCACCTCATTTTTCGTGCTCGCATTACCAACTGTAAACTTGATTGTGTGTTCCAACAGTTACAGTTCATTTACGTGTGACTCCCGGATTTACTGACTGTTTCTTTATTATCGTATTATAAAATTGTTGTGTGTTAAGTGTTTCCTTATTTGCCCGACTAGGGATAGATAGGTAGGATTCACTGATAACGTCACATTCCTTACAACTGGTGTGGCAGACGTGCTCTCAGGAGATCCTAGGGCCGTCTGTTACACTACAAAGTTGACATCTTAAATAAAAAGACTACCTTTAAAAAGCGAAACGAAAAACCTTCACTAAAGTCCCACTCGTATAAATAGATGCGATATCCTATATTACCATATTACAGCCAATCACGAACGGGGTGGACACTATAACATTTGCATACTGCGACGGGAAATCTCATGATTAACATTTTTATTAAACAAGGATTATCCGTAATCCTTTTTTATTCGACAATTAGTACCGTTATCATGGTGGGCGATGTCGTAAAGAGTTGAAATTGCCACCTATCGCCTTAGCAATTAACCAAATTGCTCTAACGCCAGAGATAACCAACCTTTAATTACAGTTAGACGTTTTTTTTCCATTTTTCCGTCAACTTTAGAAAGTGCTAATTGAGCTTCGAATCCAACAGACAAAGTTTATGACGGTTCTTCTTCGAAAACAGTGTTTTATAGACTTCAATAATTTCGTGAATAAAAATACGATAAAGTTTCAGTTGAATTCCAACTTTCATAAAGTTAATTTTGATTTTTTTTGCAAGTAGATTGACTGTTTTTAGCTTTGACGCTATATTTTCTTCGTCTTCACAAGAATATTAAAGACAAACTTGTGTTTGAAAGACTTATGAATGAGATGAAGAAACTAGAATAAATACATGAAATCTTATATTATTAGATTTGTGTGTAATAAGTTCAAGAACTTCATAAGTTTATCATCCTAACCAATATTATAAATGCGAAAGTAAGTTTGTTACCTTTAACGCCAAAACCACTGCACCGATCATCCTGAAATTTTGCATATACGTTGTCAGGTGTACAGAAACGGACATAGGGTACCTTTCATCCCGAAAATAGTTCTGTTTTCGAGGAAAGCAACAATAACGTTGTTATGATAATAGATGGCGCCACGTGTCTTTCGAATCATGATTGAATTATATTATTGTAGAAACTTTAGTAGTGTATTAAGAGTTGATTGTCAAATTCTAAATTAATGCGAGCGAAGTCGCGGACAAAAGTTAGTTAATGTATAATTTAGTAAAATATATAAAATTATACATTCTCAACTTAATGAAAGCAATCCAAATGATAGCAATGTAGATAATTTTTAATAAATAAGACTCGCATTTTTTTCGTAATTACAGCAGCAGAAAATTGGCAGCCCTGCGATATTAAAATTATCGATTCCAATAATACACATTCGCTCAGTAGACTTATGAATTTTTAACTAGCTGTTAATATTCTGGACACAAAGACAGCCAGCCACTCATTTGTTAAGGGACAGGTGGTAAATAATGTGCATTAAATATGCACAAGTAAAATAGTAGATAGAGTACTTAGGCTGAGGGTACACTTGGCAACGACGCAAAGTATGTTACATAAGCGATTGAAACAGATAACAGAACATTACGCCTGTATTGTAAAAGAAACAACAACATAATCGTTCAGGGGTGATTCTATCATTACAGTTATAGCTAATATCGGTATGTCAGGATTGCGAGCAAGGTAAACACAGTAATTAAACCAACATAGACTCTCCACCACTGAGAGTACTTGTATTTGGGTAAGTATTAGTAACATAAACTAGATCACAATATAATACTTTACACAATTATTACAAGATCATAAAATAAGGACAAGCTAATCTATACATATAAAAGGAGAAGCTGACTGACTGACTGACTGATCTATCAACGCACAGCCTAAACCGCTGGGGTTAGAAACTTGAAATTTTGACAGTAGGTTCCTTTTGTAACGTAGGCATCCACTAAGAAGGGATTTTTCGAAATTCAGCCCCTAAGGGAGTTAAATAGGGGATGAAAGTTTGTATGGAAAATCGTCACTCAACGGGTTCAAAATTTCACGCAAGCGAAGCTGCGGGCGAAAGCTAGTCAGATATAAAAGGTCAGTCTTCTTCAGCTGATCAACACGGAATGCTCCCGCTTCGTCGAATGATCACTGCCTTTATAACCTCGGGTGCGTTGATCCATATCGACAACTACCTTCTTTTGTCAACATTGCCCAGTGCTACCCGCTACCGATAACAGTATTCCCCGAAGGGATGGACAGATGTGTTTAAGTCCCATGTAGTAGGGGGCGAGCCCATTGCCTTCAACCAGGCACAAATCCAGATTCCGGCTTGCTACTGAGAAATTCCACGCAGAAAAACCCAATAACACTTTACCCGACCTGGAGATCAAATCCAGGACCTTACGCTTAGCAACGCTTGCGACCACTAGCCCTTTTCAAAATCTCTGAGACAAAATTGACAGGCGCAAATGTGAAACTTGTAAATTTTAGGAACATTTTTTTCAAATTTGACGTTTCGCGCATGTCAATTTAGTCTCAGGGATTAAAAAACGAACTTTAGACTAACGGGGCTGTTCTAAATATGTATTAATATTCACGTGTGTCGCTATACTACACCAAAAATCGCTGTCTTGTCACTTCGCTGATTTAGGTACATACGTATCATGTTTTAATCGATAACTCTAGAATATTTCTGCAGCCTGAATGTTCTAACGGTGATGTATTTTCGTAAAAATTTGTTGAAATCATTAAAAAATTTATACCAGTAAGATAAGGGTTTGTCTGGAAGAAATTGCCTAGTGCGATAAGACCGTCCATTGTACATTTCTATTTTATAATAATGTTTCTTGTTTATTTTGTGTACAATAAAGAGTATTGTATTGTATAAGGAAAAATTACGAAGTACCGATATGTATAGCTAGTACCGAATAATATAACTGAAAACCCTACACACATCCACTGCTCTTAATAATACTTATATAGAGATTAAATATAAAGACTTTGCACACGAGCTTGTCGCATTATGGGATGTTGATTCAGCAATCATTGTGCCGATAGTCATTACGGCCAATGGTTCCTCTCTCTGAGGCACTGAGCGCCGATATCTTGGACCCTGTTCCCGATTGCCGGCGGACAAATATTTTTAAATGTTTTTTTTTAATATACGAAACAATTTATCACTTACATTGTGAAACAATACTAAAATATTTATACTGCAAAAACCACGTCCAATAAACTTCGGTTTTAAAGAAACCTTTCAACTTCAAACTTTATTCCTTCGATAACTATTAAGTCTCACTTATTCACGGAGCGAAATCGTAAAGACGTTTCCTCTGCTCTAATATTACCAATTCTACAGTATCACCTATAAAATATGAGTTTTCGTCTTGGAACGGTAATAAACCATTGGTTTACGATATTATACGTAGTAACATCTGAATGACCAAATGGTCATACGACGTGACCAAAAACTTTAACACCACTCGCGTTTATTAAATTTCGCTGAGAATTAAGCAGTAAAATGTAACTTTATAACGAAAAGGCTATTACCAGCGGTTAGTGTGAATATTGTACGAAAATTGTATTTATTAATTTATAGTTTAATTAATTCATTTTTATATACCCTTGTTTGTAATAAAGGTTGTTGTAAAATCTTATTTTTATGATCAGAATATTTATTAATGTGATTTCATGTACAAAAGATCATTGAACGATCAATGCAGGGTGTACACACTGACCAATAAATGACGCTCAAATTCTAGGAGTTTATTTACAGTTGTGTTTAATTTAAATGAAACTAGTTTTTTGTTTCAGAATAAGATGAAAAGTCACATTTTTTGTAAGATGTATCTTACTCATACAAGTGCTCGAATCACCACATTATAGTAGCCTGTTTAGTTATATTTTAATACACTCAAATATAAATGAATGGAAAATATTGAAAAAACTATTTGATAAAGGTACATACATATAAGGTTTCCGCCTCAAGAAACACGTGAGTCTCACAGAGCATTGCAATAAGCCTTAAACACGATATGACGCACATATCTCTAGAATTCTTCAAAGAATTGTTTTATTTTCACATTTCAAAGAGCCTTTAGAAGATATAAAATTCTTCTAGAAATGTCGATAACCTTATCGAGTCGTCTGATTTATTCGAACCACACACCTGCACATGCCATTCGCTAAGACGTAGGACTTCTTTCTATCAAAAGTTATACACAACTCGCGAGCGATTTGCTTGTATGCGACAAGTTAGTAAAAGAAGTTTAGATCTGTTTTAAATATGGATGTTTGTTGGTAGCCGATAGTTATACCTTTCAAGATAAAGAATTAAAGAAATACTATGAGAAATTATGTGGGCTACATCATGACGTTGCAGTCGCAGTTTCAAATGCCATTTTAATATTATTATTCAGCCACGATCATCCCACTGCCGGATAAAATATAGCACAGTATATTTAAGCTAAAGCAGTACTTCAACTGCCTACAATCGTCCGAATTGAAAAACTCACACAGACATTCACTGCAACGAGACTTCTAAGGTATCATCGGAATACAGTCAGTCACGGCTGTCATAGAGTACATGACAATGAGTGCATTATACTTAGTATACAGTGTGTGTCTGTGTGAGTGTGTTAATTCAGATGATTATAGTGAGTTGAGGTACTGCTTTAGCTTATATCTACTGTGGCAAAGGCCTCCCTACCCTCCTTCCCATACCTCTCGGTTAAAGGATTTCAGCGGCCAGTTCCTCTAGTGTCTAACTCATCCCATCACCTACCATTATGTACAAAAAATGCATCAGTTAAAAACCGAAACGAGTACAAACGAAACTTAGAACAGACGAGCTATTCCACGGAGAGACCACATACCGTTTGAATGTAATATGGATACTAATAATGACAATATCATCATCATTATAACACACTGATTCGATAAACCTTGTGATTTCCACCAGGCTACCCTGACATCCGTGGTCGAAAATTTGACGATAAAATTAGTTGTTAACACAATTATCAATACATAATTTGCTAATCAGGCGTGAACACTGATACAATTAGGTTTGTTAGTTTAGTATGTGCCCTTCATCATTCAGCCGAATGACGTCTACTGCTGAACATAGGCCTCCCCCAAACAATGTTGGGGGGGTTTGCCATAATCGCCACGCTTGGCAGGGTTAGCGATCGCAGTATGGTTGTTAAAGTACTCAGAGGACGCTGCTGCTCATACTCTAGTGAATCCCTTCGTCGCCTTTTACGACACCCACGGGAAGAGATAGTGGTGCTATTCTCTACACCACACGGACGATGTGCCCTTATTTTATTAATATTTTCCATTGCCTTTGCTTCTATGTGCCGAACACTATTAAGTATAAGCATAGTAGAATCAGCCCATAACCGTCCCACTGCTTCTCAGCATGAGAGAACCTAAGACTTGGTCAACCACGCTGGCCTGATGCGTGTTGGCGGACTACCACACCATCTAGAACTATTTGGAGCCCTCTCAGGTGTACAGCTTTCCTCACTAGGTTTTCCATCCCCGCAAGCGATAGTCAAATTCTAATCGGCACATGAATTCGAAAATTAGAATTCGAACACACCCCCTCCCGCATAGAAGGCAAGCTTTCCACAGTTAGTGTGTGGCCTGAGTGACGGCGCACCGCACAGGCGGAGTGAACAGCGCATTAAATAAATGTTCGAAACGTTTGAATTTTGATATCGACATATTATTAAAACCAAAGTAAAATAAACGAAACACTATACACACGCGTACGCGTCAACTGTCCCGCGTGTACTAAGGACAGGTATCGACGGTAAAGCCACGGTAAAGCCGCTCCGCAATCCGCAATACTCCGTACGCCGTCACTCAAGACGCACATTTTGGCTATCACTGCTTAACATTCATTGCTGAGCATCAGATCTTGTAACTTTACAAGATATTTTTCGACAATTCTAGTAGTACTTCTGTGGTTCACCTGTTCATCTCTATTTCCATCGAGCACAATCTCCTGGGGCGTAACTCGTTTAACGTCGGCACAAACAACTATTCACGAACGAAGACAATGCCGTATGAGAATTCTAGTTTATTACACGAGGCGACAAAGGATGGCTAAATTTATCGTTTGTGTCCATATCAGACTGTTAACGTCCAGTGGTACAAGGCAGCCTAGTAGACAACTAAAATGAACGTTATTGTCGAAATATTGCAGCTAACCACAATCGCAAACGGATTTGTAATGAGCGAGAGATGTAATGGGAAGATTGTAGTACCTATCTTCTTGATAGTCTCCCTTAGCCACCTTTTACAACGCCTGCGGAAAGCGAGGATTTTACCTACTCGTTTAAAGCAAACCAATTTAAAGCTGCATATAGGTACACTAGTGAACAAGTGGACAGTTGACGTCGCGAGACATTTCCTGACAAATTCCAAAAAAATAAAAATTAATTGTAAATCTTTTAAATTAAAATAAATTGGTAGGAATAAAATAATAATAGAAATGTCACAAATTCAACGATAAATAACATTACCCAATAATTCTACACAAACAACCATATACACACACACGCAGGCGACAAATATCCCGCAACATTTATCCCATAGTGAATATGCGGCTTAGTAGCTCTTACCACAAAGAAAATGTTTGTTGAACATGGATAACACAAAAGACCGTTAACATGAAGGGTTGTGTAATCCTTTTTATAATCACATCGCTTGATCAACCTATTATTCATTGTCTGACAATATAAACCTGGAACCTCTGCTGAACATCCCTATATAACGTACCGTGATGGCGATAAGCTATGTAACTATGTGAGAATTTTATAAGTTATTACTAGAACCAACAGAGAAAGACGGGCAAAATTTATAGTTTATCCATTCGGTACCTAATTAATCTCCTTTGTTGGTCGTATATCAAAACTGCCCAATTTTTGTAGGCCGCCCCTGCAATCACTATTGACACCTGAGTTATGAGCCACGCCCTAGCCGTTGTGTACAATTTTTACACCAAATTTCTATTTTCCTTGAAATGCACGAATCTAAGTTTTTTTTACTGATGCCTTTATTTTGGTATAAACATCCATTGTCTATTACAAAGTACCTATTTCTAAAATTCAATTTTTTCAAAGTTTCCAATAACATAGACAAGTTGTTAAACAAGTTATTTATGTTTCTACTTGAAATAATTCTCTAAAGTAGCATTTATAAAGATGAATGTTATAATATTCTTGTTTTTACTGACAGATTTTACAAATCTCTAGACGTATAACGCCCATTAAGCGCTCCTTAGGACAATTAATTAGTATAATACGGCAATTTCAAACGCAAATCTCCATGAAGTTCTAAATGAATTATGTTTGTTCTTAAAGAGTTATCATCCTCCTTATTATCGCAGCCTATCGCAGCAATAAAATTAAGAAACTTCGAGTTTAATATGGCAACACTAAATTATACTTTAAGAATTGTGTAAAATTTTATTATTGCACTTAATGCGGTTCAGGGTAACGTTCCCGAAGGGCCCCGCCCACTCTCTTTTGCGGCGAGACAATAAGTTTTTACGAGCTGAATAGAGGCGAAGATTGGAAAAAATTCAAAGCACTTTTTGTCGAAATTCGTAAAAAAATGTTTTGTATTGTGAGTGGCACACAATGGTGGATGGAGGAAATGAGAGTCTGGGCGTAGCGGTGCTCAATTTAACTGGTACCCGCTCTGCCGCCCGCCCAGGCCCCCGCCCGCCCCGCCGGCCCCCCACCGCCCTCCGCTTGCATATTGTGTATATGCACGCAGTGAACAATCACGCTAGAGATGTGACACTTCATTACGCCCACTTAAATACTAATTGGGCAAATTTAGAAAATATGAAGCGTGCTTAATTAGAGAGAAAATATGTTTAACTTCAATTACTCACTAAATTAACGTTGTTAGCTAAATTAAGTAAAGCTAACAATCATTTAGATACTCTCAAATCAATCATTTAAGCACAATTTTCTCTTGAACAATTTAAACAACTAATTACACGAACTAATTGCGAATTTACGTCAGAACAAAGTGCATTACATTTCCAACTATAAATTTGTGGTACCAGGATATCAGACGTGTAAAGGCGGTTGATATAAATTTCCCAAAACAAAACACGGCCTCTAATCTAATCTACGTGCATAACGCAACGCGGCTGGCCGACGTTGCTTTGTGCCACACGCTTCGCTGAAATTTAATGTTTCGCCCGTGTACCAGACCCTTTGAAGGCTCACATATTAGCCGCCGCCTATTAGCATAAAACCCATAATGGCACCACCTAAGCTTTTAATTAATTACTGGCCAGATACCGGGAAGTTTCAACGGCATATGAACAAAACTCTCTCATCATCTTTTTTATTCAATTTGCATATAACAAGCAACAAAAATAAACGTAACAAACGTTGTAATTAAACAATTCCTGGGTGAAAGAACTCTCTCTCATATTTTGTGGTTGTTAGTTTTTCCACTATTAAAATGTAAGCAACACAAAATGTTTAAGCAACGACTCCGACGATAAAAAACTCATAAATGTTAACGTAAAAATAATAAAAAAGCATCGACTGAACAAACAATCTCCGGCAAAACTAATTTATGCGGCGCATTCGTTGGGATGGAGTAAGATGCTCGCGGAAATCTCTCTTTTATGTTTTGGCAAAGGTTTAATATAAAAATTACTTTTCGCATTATCATGTGTGCCTAGTAGGCGCCGGGGGATCACATGACGAAGTCGCAATTCGCTGAGGGCGCGCTTTCCGCTTCTCTGTGGATTATCTTATGCGTGACAGCTGTTTCAGTCTCTGCGGCCCTGGTACTTAAGCAGCGGGAACAGGGGCTGCAGTCTCGACATGAGATAGCGAGCGGTAAGCTTCCGAAAAACGGTATTCATAGTGCAGTATTCTTACAGGGAAATGATGCCTGTTGAAAAATCTCCCAAAATTTTATGGAAGATTAGTAAAGATGATTGTATCATAATAAATATTTAAAAATATATAAATATAAATAAATTACATAAAACTATAATTGAGACATCTATTTTACATTGAAATTTCATTCCTGTATCGTTTGAAGTACAAAACACCTTATAAAAGGAAATAAAAATTTCCTTCCTTGCAACACTAGCACATGTCACAGTATTTGTCAATTGTCACTTTGTTGTTAGTGTCATGTGCTCTTTTTTGTGAATTTTAATTATTGAAAATTGATATAGTTTAGTTAGTAGTTAGTTATTAGACAAAACAGACAATGGGTGATAGTCACTCCGACTCACGGCACCACGCGGGTGCGTTGTCGTAGAATGTAAGAAAGTAAGTAGGTACCTGCAATGCAACACCTATTGTAGAGCTAGAGTCTAAAGGCGCTTTAAATTTAAACTGTTGTGTCGGACTGCAGTCGTGCGGTGCAGTGGTGCGGACGGGCGGCTTGTGTTGTCTGTACCGTGCACGCACGGCGGCAGTACGGACTACGCACTGCTCTCTCGTCTCGTCAACTGTATACAAACACAACCAACTGTCCGCAGCACGACATCCGCACCGCTGCGGCACGCAGTCCGACACCAACCGTCTAAATTTAAAGCGCCCTATAATGTCGTTTGTTGTTTGTTGTACACTTTGTACCTTAATAATGTTTACGTTTGAATTCATATTTTAGACGTAGATGTCTAGATGAACACGTCCTTCAAGTAACCATATAGAAGCGTTGCTGGCTAAATAATATGCTCGACCGTTTTTAGCCAGAAGATGATTTACCGTTCATCAAGGAAAGGTGAATTTTGAGTTGGCGTGGAAGGAAGTTGCTGCAGAGCTGAACAATATTTGAAACGGCTCAATAAAATAAACTAAACAGAGTCACTGGCTTGTGATTTCGTGGAAAATCGTTGAAGACATGTTCGTAGTTCATTTTGGTTGCTAATAAACGTTATTTCTTAATTTTATTTTTTATTTACGAGCTTGTTAAACATTTCCTTTAATACCCGATAAAGCCTGAGACTACTGCTACTACTACAACAGCGTATAAGCAGATAAACGTTTATTTTCAAATAAAAAAATCTGTTGCACAACATAACGATCGTAACGAATACTTTGCGGGCTGTCAAATTTGCTCGCAAAGTTATTCGATATACTCACGTTAAATCATTAACTTGACAGTTGAATTCGCTACGTTTCTGATAAAAATTGATAAAAAAATTGTCATTATGACTTATGTAGTGATGTGCCGAGTTGGCCATTTATGGTATTTGAATAAATTAGTACTCGTTATAAAGAGAATCGAGTCAAAACTCGAGTCACTGACTCGAATCTAGATGTGAGTACTGCGTCAGGTACTCAAGTACTTCATAGGATTCGACTACTCTAATGTTTCTCACTTCCAAAAACACAAGCAAAAATACAAAATAAGGGTCATAAAATATAAATCAGTTTTATTGATCAGTCAATAAAAATAAAAGTAAACATTTTAAATAATTAGAAATCTATAGGATTCTCATAATGTCTGATATACTATATATACAGGGTGGAAAAAATCAATGGGCCCTGAAGGGAAACCACCTTAAATCCTTAAGATAGATTATTTTTCTTAAAGGAAACATTCCTTTATTTTTAAAAAGAAACAAAACTGCATTCACAGATTTCCCGATAAGCTTACCTTAACCGGGAATTGAACCAGGTAAAAATAAAAAAAATAAAAACCCTCGCTATTTTATTCTACTATTCGATAGGATTATTGTCAAACAGAACGTTCTATTTTTAAACTTTTCGTCAGAACGCCCCGTCTAAGAAAGAAAATGTGCATAGAATTATTATTACCAATTAAATGATTTTCTTATCTAAGTCTTCAACGAGGTACTTGTAATAAAAAAAAACAAATAAACTTAGAGATACATTAGCAAGCTTGTACTTCATAGAATGTCTTTGGATGTTAGAGTTTAAAAAAAATTATAACGTGTCTTTTACTTGTTAAATTGAACAGTTCTAGTCTAGGTAATGTTGATTAAAGCCCTTGTGTACTACCTAAATATTAGATTCCATGTATATCTTGTACGACAGACGAGTGTAAGACCTAATGTTTATTGGAGAAATTTTATCTCTAACATTGACTGTATCGACTAGTGAAATAAAATAGCGAGTGTTTATTTTTTAATTTTATTAACTGGTTCGATTCCCGGTTTAGGTAAGCATGTCGAGAAATCTGTGAATGCAGTTTTGTTTCTTTTTAAAATTAAAGGAATGTTTCCTTTAAGAAAAATAATCTATCTTAAGGATTTAAAGTGGTTTCCCTTCAGGGCCCATTGATTTTTTCCACCCTGTATACTGTATAATCATAAACAAATTCTCTTTTTGTTTTCTAGGGGCCAACATTAATTCAATTCAATGAACTATTTCTGTCCAACATTTAACAGATCAATCGCTTCGAAACGAATGTCACTTTAATGTTAATATCCAAGGTTAGTCGGAAAGGAGGCACTAATCCGCAAGCCACTTAAAGTATCGCGGATGACAGTTTTAAAGCAAGTGTTAAAATTTCAAAATTCGATCATTTTGCATGGAAATGAATTATTATTTTAGTTTTTTCAAAAATTCAACATTCCTACTTCAGTTACGAAATCAGAAAAAGGAGCTTCTATTTGGTGACCCCAAATATGACCTAAAATGTTTCAATATTATAACTGAGGATGGATAGATTTTAGCGTACTTTTGTGAAATTTTTGAACAGCTATTTCTCTTAAAGGATTTACTTTTAAGGAAATTGGTAGAACAAAAGTTATTCATTATTATGTGTACTTTAGCACCCTTTCGGATTAGTACGCACCAATAATTCTTAAAACGCAACTTGACAATCAAACTCTCGCAATCACAACAAAAACAAACAGGTACACAACAACAACCTGCATTTTTCGGAAGAGGGGTCCCGACGAATTGACTTTATGGGCAACAACATAAGGTCGTGATTGAAGTACTGGGTTCAGTATTCGCGTACCTACTATGAATAATCGAAATCTTTACTCGAGTTGCGAGCATTCGAATACTTCAATTTGATAACTCGATGACATAATCACCTATCTATAGTTTAACTGACTCGATACATCACTATCACTTAACTACCGATTTCGGTCGATAAGTGATAGCGATACATGTCGAGACTGCTGCCCCAGGTAGGGTATCATCGAGTGTATTATTTTTGCAAACACATTTTATTTGTAACATTATTATAACAATGTATTGCTAATTGTAGCATCATCAAATTGCATGTCACAATTAATTATTTTGTAATAAGCTACACTTGTTTATTACTAATTAGACTTTACACATGAAAATTAAAACCACGTTCGTTAGGTTATAAATTTTCCAGCACATTCTTCTTTTAATTATTAATATGATTGATTAATTACGTTTTATAAACCTTTAATGTACTTTCAGCTATAAAATCTTTTTATAGCTTAACTTTAACTTCAAATCTAACGTTACCAATATCTACACTATTATTAAGAAAAATTAAGTTGTGAATTTCTTAGACGGAAATTAAATAAAAAAAGAGTTAAACAAAGCACAGCCCTACAACCCCGATCTTCAAATCTTACTTCTTTTATCGCTCCATATGTAGACATTTGATTCCGCTGATCCCCTCATATTCCTTTGATTATTGTATTACAAAAAACGAGGGCACGGAAAAACGTCGTGTTGTGCATTTTTTGACGTCACATAATCTATTTATTGTCAGCAAGTAATGAATGATGTTTTGCATGGTTGCCGACGCGAGTGTTTTGTGCTTGTTAAAAGGCACCCCGAATATGACGTTGCTTTCATGTGAGTGAGCAATCAAAAATGAATTTGCATTAAGAGATATTTTTTTGGGAATTTATTGACTTAGATAAGATGAAATTGTTTTGGTTTGTTTTGTGGTTGAGGTTACGAATGGAAAGTGAAATAGAAATCATAAATGAACTACCGATGTACGAGAATAGGTACGATTCATGACCCGTTTTAATAAAACCTAAGTTTCTTCCTCTAATAAGGCAAGATTCTTATAATTTTGTTAACTATCTAGTTGAAGCCATTTATTTAATCTAATTATAAAATAAGTTATCATTGTTATCTAATAATTCACAAAAAAACAATCGCTTGTAAATGACAGTAAATCACTAAACAATCAACTCTCTTCACTCAAATAACATGTATTTCATAATTAATAATACTTACAAAGCAGCAACTAATAATTCTGAATTAATCGAAAACTGATATTACGCAATTAATAGTTGGCATTTCAATTTCAATTGCGCATTAATGTGCCTCTATAAAATGTTAGCAGCGTGTTGTGAATTCTAATAACGTATTATCAGAATCAAATATCAGACAACTACGAATGCTAGATGCTACGTGAAGTAGATAAAATAGAACCTAAGCCGGCAACAGGCTAGAATAGCTTTATGACGACGATAGACGAAATAAATACAATAATATCAAAAACAGCACATATTATTTTGTAAAAAGTACTTCGCCATAAAAAACAGAAAACTAAACAAATTGAGACAAACAAGCTCTTCAGATAAAGATAACTATCAAAACAAGATATACAAAATTAAATCGAGGCAGACATATCTAAACTTATTCAAAAACCAATCCGTCTAACCGATCCGAGTAAGACGCGCAATAAACAAAATAAAATGATCAATTTCGCCGTGAGCTAAGAACAAATAAACGTCGATCCTTAAAAACAAATCTGTGTTGGAAGCAGCCACGCACACGCTTATATGAAGGGGGATGTACAAAGGAAAGCAATTTAACAAAATAAAAATGCTATATTGGAAAACAGGAAGAAACAAATGATACGGGAAATACTTAAATCACGGCTATTGATGCGAAATTGGAACTGGTAAATTACGTATTCTGAATATCGTTGATACAAATGGGGTTGAGGGCTTTTCCGTTTATAACTCTATTAAGGTTGATTTAAGGGTCATTCTTAAGTTATGCTTAAGGATGTTATCGTTCTTAATGAGAAATCACGAGAAGCATAACAATAAATAAATAAATATTAACCTGTAACTGTTCCACTGCTGCGCAAAGGCCCTCCTCAAACAGAGAAGGAACGAGCGCTGATCGCCACGCTTGCACACTGCGGGTTGGCGATTTCAGACAATTAAGTCCAGGTGTTTTCCTTCACCGTATGTCAGTGGCGTCTTAGATTAACAAAGAAAGTACAATGTAATTGAAAAAGTCACATTGGTTTGAACCCGCAACCCGGTGCTTAACAAGCAAGTTACAGATGTCTGTTTGACTGTTTGTGCTTCTTTTTAAGAGCCACAGTTTCCCGTTAGACAGGAATCAGTTTCCAACTGTCAAACGTAATAATCATTATAAACACCTTTTTGACCGTTTCTAGAAACGGACACATAGCTACGACCCACGAAAAAGTCTGCATGTTCATCAGTTTTCCATCTATCTTCTATCTATCTATATAAATAAAAAGAAAAGTCCTGACTAACTGACTGACTGACTGATAGACTGAGTTATCAACGCCCAGCCCAAACCCTTGGACCTAGAAAGTTGAAATTTTGCTCAGAGATTCCTTTTTTATTGTAGACAAGGAATAAGGAAGGATTTTTCGAAATTAACCCCTAGGGGAGTTAAGTAGGGGATGAAAGTTTGTATGGAAAATCGTCACTTAACGGGTTCAAAATTTCACGCAAGCGAAGCTGCGGGCAAAAGCTAGTTCGTCATAATTTTTCAAAAAATCGCTACTAGTTTCATTGGGTTCGTAAATTGGAATAGCGTGAATGATTCACGTATCCATAACAATGTATTCGTTTGAATGCCTCGTTATATGAAAAATATAGAGCTGATTTTAGCCATTACACAAATATTATTCTCATACATTTGCATGCACCGTTATAGCTACAAGCTAAATCACGAATATGTAAATAAATTGAAAGGCTCGACATTAAATTATTTGAAATAATATATCGGTTCGTGTGCGGGGGGCGTATTCGGCTGCTACTGACAAACGGCTCGGCAAATATAAGCCGAATTATGGAAATTCCATTCAAGAATCGAGAAATTATAGCTTTTGTTCGTATTTTATCTCGCTTAAGTCACATTACTGTGCACTATCGAAATTGGTTTCAATAAAATTTGCGTAACATCATCCAAATGGAAATAAATTCTTAATAATTGCTCGTTTAATGTGGCATTTGCTTGACTCTTCGTACATTTTTATTTCAGAAAGTATATATGTACTAGCTGTGCCCGCGCGACTCCGTCCGTGTGGAAGTCCAAAACCAATATTGTGTCGCAATGACTCAACTTTTTTCTTGATAACTTTAATTTGTAATATCTTTGAATTGAGCGAACCGATTACGATGAAATGAAAACTTTATATTATTCTGTAATACGCACAATATTTTTCTATAAAAATCTACCGTATTATGAGTACTTTTTGCGCGATGCGTGCACAAAAAACCGGGAGCCTGCCGTTTTGCCAAAATAATTTTGACAAAATTTCATTACCCAAACGCATTTTAGCAACCTTTTTTATACCAATGCAATATTTTGGAATGATTTTAGTACGCACATTTTCATTTGGTCAAATTTTTACTCGGCAGAATATTACCAAGGATAATATCATTAAGGCATTTGGTCTTAATCAAATGATTTATTACAGCAATCTTTAGACAACAAACATTTAGTCAAATTATTGTAACACGCATAAGTCTCTTTTAAATCGAAACAGCTAGGTTAGGTTAGAACTGTGCGCACACAACGCACGAGCCGAGCGAGCGAAGCGAGCGTGCAGCGGCAGCGGCCGGCGAGTGGTAGAAACATATTTTTTATTTTGCGTAAAATATGTTATACCAACTGAAATATTTGACTACATTAAAATTGGTAAAAGTACTAGGTGGTCAGCAAGTTATTGTTTAAACGTTCACTTGCCAAACATTAGGTTTGCGTTACAATTTATTTGTGAAGAGTTTATTTGCCAAGTAGTAATTTGGCAAATGAAATTATGCGGAAACTTGTTTGGGAAGTGATAATCTGGCAATTTTTTTTCGATGAAACAAGTGTAACCCCAAAAAACAGATACACCGATAAACAGACAAAATTCCAAAAATAATCGAAATGGATTCTATTAGTTATCGCTTAAACGCAGCATTTAAAAAAATAATTACATACAGACACGCCTAGTCTACAAATTTAATATTTTTATTTCAGATTACTTTTTGCGAGCTCGTTGCTTGTTTACTTTCTCACATCTATTACGCTTTATTAGACTGCCGTTGACGTGTGACAAAAGGAGTGCTCAAAAACGGCTTCATCACAGGCGAAACTTCTCGCATCGCTAGACGAAACTAAAGTCATAAAGTTTATGCAGTGACAACATATTTCAGAAACGTCGGGGCCTTTTATTAGACGGAGCCAGATGATCGTTGAATCCCCTCTTTCCGCGAGAGTTTAAACTTGAGCCGTTCACGGTATTGCAAAAGTTTTCAGCTCAACGAAAATACACCGGAACGCTTTCAAAAGAGTAATAGTAGCAAGTGATTTTTTCGCCGGGTCGCGAAACCGGATTACGTTCACACACGGGGCGCCAATCAGAAACCTTTGAACTACTCTGTGAGGGATGAAAGGTCCACCTTAGCGAAGTTTGATTAATTCGCCGGTACGTGGAGAAGTTTGAATATACTTCTCTTAATAGCTATGGTAATCCTAAAAGGTATATCTGTCTGTTTTTTACTCTTATATGAGTTTATTTCTTACATTAACCTGCAATTCTTGTACTATTTGTCACACTACTGTAAAGAAAATAAAAGAGTAGAATTAGGAAGCATTTCCTGTCTGAATGATTGATAATATTATATTAATTATGTAGGTTTATTATAGTTTATATATATAACGAGGGTAGTTCACTCATTGGGGGTACCTCGTCATCAGAGTCCAAGTTCGACTTGGTGTAGGCAGGAAATAATAGTCACAACACTGATTATAGTCCTCTATTTATTCACTCTCGATAACAAAATAATAAAATCTCTAATGATCAAACCGATGGAAATAGATTAAAGTACAGAAACGCGGTAAGTTCGGTGCAAGCTGGCAAAACGACCTCTCCCCCTCGTGTCTCACTCCAAACTGACTTCACTCAAATCAAATGCATCCAATGTCAAAAAGAATGACAGCTGACAGCCGTCAAACAAGACATGCCACGCCCCGCACCGACCTCACCCAAGCACACTGCTTGACGTTTCCGACAGTAGATGGCGTCCTACTATATTAACAATAATCAATAGTCATTCTAATAGTTGTGCTTCTGTGTTGATTCTGCGACATATATTATATATTTATTCATATATATTTTCATGTTGTATATTTATTTAGGTATATTATATTTTATGGTATAGCATAAATAAGTAACGTAAATAAGACAGTTGTACACTGGAGTTTGCCCTCAACTACACTATCAATCTCTTTCTATCACTCAAAGGTTTGCTGGTGGAAAACAAATTTTTGAGTTAAGCTCGCCTTTGTACATGACTTCACTGAATTGTAATGTTTTTATTGTAATTTTCTTGTGTACAATAAAGAATAAGAATATTAAGAATAAGAAATTATCATGATCTACTTTTTTTAAAAGAGCAAGTATTCTTGGAGTTTCTTGACGGTTCGTCTCCATAGGACCTACCTTTTGGAACCATGCACCTAGTATTGTCGTTTTAAAAGTGCCTGAAATTTGGTCTATTTGAAATAAAAATCGTGGACTTTGACTTCCTTCTTGTTTCTAGAGTGATTTATCTACGCTGGTACTGTCTTTAATTTGTCCGATATCATTAACAGACCCCATGGTTTCATGTCATCCATTTCTACCACCAACGTTGATGCTTGGCCACGAGTACGAGTTTTTGTTAGACATCGTTTCCGTTGTAGCGCGTCTGCTGAACTTCCTGGATTCGATCCCCAGTTCGGGCAAAATGTTATCGGGTTTTGCCTAGTGGAATTTCTCAGCAATAGTCCTTGATGACCATAGGCTCGCCCCCTATTACATGGGACTTGAACGTAAAGGCGAAATGAGGGTGTACTGTACACCTTTGCCCAACCCTTGGGGAGTGCAGGACTACAGGCATGATGTTGTGTCATTGTTTCCGTTCCTAACGAGAGACACTTAATACTATAATTTCGTACGTATATTCCCAGGGATCAAGCGTGAGAATTATTACGTATATTCCATCTAAACATATACTTGCGTATTTGAACTGGGAGGCAAGCGCGGATAATTAATCAAGTGTCAGCGGTTGTGGTGAATACTTGGCATACGATGTATCAACGTTCCGTTGTACGTAACGGTATACGTGACGGGTGACGTCAACAGTGTATAAATAGTAACTGTTGTATGTTTTATTTTCTCATTCCTTACATAATTGTGGCCACATTGTCCTTCATCGCCTCTTCTCACCATCCGTAGGTTTCTTCAAAGATGATCTAAGATTGTGCCCAGATCATGGGCAAGAGCAAACTCATGTATACTAAAAATAGCAAACTGCAACCAACTATGTGTCAAGTGTGATTAGGAGGTATTTCCTCATAATCAGCCTTTTATTATTCCACTACTACGCACAACCCGTTTCTCAGAATAAGAACTGTTTAGGCCTTAGTCCACCACGGTTGGTGGACTAGACACACAGCACGTAAAGCTGTCGGTCACGGGGTATTCAGAAGCCCGACAGATAACCGGTCTAACCTTAGGATATTGACATTACACAGTACCTAACTGGGTTGCGGAGGTATGATGGCAGTAACAGTGTGAAATACTGGTATTCAGCCGCATCTGGCTAGGCGGATAGATATCATCGTCGTTTTTATAGCTTCTACGCACCACTTTAATTAGGAATTGAGACTGCAACGGGTTTTTTCCGACATTCTCAGCATCCCGCTCACATTCATTGCATAAATCCATTTCAATATTTTTAGCTTCTGTTTATATTTATAGCAGTAGTTTACTTGCTTGCTGCTAAAGTTGGAATGTATAAATCTTTTCTTTGAAGTAATTTAAAAAGTTCTTACACAAAGTTCTAGTTTATTTCCTCCCTTTTATGCTAGTCTATACAGTTTCGAAGATCATGTACTTTTTCTCAGTTGTGTTTTGAATTAAAAACTTTATCATAAGTCTAGTTAGTTTGGGAGGTACCGAAGCTCCGAGCATCTCTAAATAGTATAAATTGAAGTCGCTTTTTATGTATGTCTGTTTGTCCGCTTACTTCTTCTAAACTAGTCAATGGATTTTGATCTTCTATCGTGTCGGCACTAGTATACAAGAATAGAATAGCTCATGAAGAAAGAATAGCTCATGCCGTGGTGAAAAGATTAGCCAGTCAGCAAGATTGGTAGCGGGGCTGACTACCCAGGGTGCGCCGGACGTACTGAAGTATCGTCACTCGTGGAGGCTCTTTTCATGCGGCCATGGATTTTGATGCGGTTTTCATGTTAATTTAGGTAATTTCTTCCGAAAAATTTTAAACTATAAAAAGCATCCGAGTGATTCCTGGGTGAGTCGCTACATATGTACATATACTCGTAAAAGTTACCTAATGCATTTTTTTTTACGTAATATGTTTTCAATCAGGCCGACGGCTCACCCAATATTCAGTCGTTACCGTCGTCTATATACACTTTGCCGTGTGGGTGCCAGACGGAAGAATAGCACTACCCCATCTCTTCCCATGAGTGTCGTAAAAGGCAACCAAGGGATTCTCACTAGAGGATGGGCAGCATCGTTCTCTGAGTACTTTAACAACCATACTGCGATCGCCAACCCGCCTGCCAAGCGTGACGATTATGGCAAATCCCCCAACATGGAGCACAGGACCGGTGGATGTGGCGATGCTTGGGGGAGGTCTATGTCCAGCAGTGGACGTCTTTCGGCTGAATGATGATGATGATGATATACACCTACAAACGTAGAGACAAAGTTGAAAAGTCTCGTGACTATAATTTGCCGGCAAACTATAGTCACATGTTCCTTCCAAACGGCACACAGCTACTTAGCGGCTGAAATAGGTATGATGGTAAGTAGTGCTGCCGCGGACAAACTCTTTTACAAAAAGCTCTATAACTAATTGATTTCCAAAATTAGCAGTCCAGGAAGCTTGCATGATCTAAAAATTCACCTTTGCCCTCAAAAGCTTTCCCGATTATGCGGATTAATAATAGTCCATCGAATTTATTTTAAGCAGTATATTGTTCGGCAAATTAGTACTTCTCTAGCTGAATGAGTTATTTATTCAGATTCCAAAAGTATCTAGCAGTCTCAATGTTTTTTTTTCTTAATTTATCATCATCAACCTGGAGATAATTTATCTAACCGCAAAAATGGTTCGTTCTCAAATCGGCATCGTAGGTAGAATGGGGTTACTTTGATTCACGGGGTGACTTTGATAAAAACTTAATAATTTTTTAAAACCGAAATTTCTCCTTTTCTGAACGCAAGCGTGCGATTTTAATTCTTGGGTGTGCATCACTGAATGTCACTCTTTGTCAATGTCCAAGCGCTGCACGTACAAACGTATCGATATTGGAGATTTTCATAAAAAACTGTGAGTATTGCATTTCAACTATTTCAAAGGCTTAAATAACTTTAAGGGTACCAGATTGGATATGGAAGGTGCTAGATTTTTTTTTAGTTTATGTTGCTATGTGTTTAATTAGCTTGAGAAAGACGTCATGCTTTGTATTCTAACCTCAAAAATTTCTTTCACTGACGGTTTTCTTTTTTGCGGGGTGTCATTGATCATAGGTATGGGGTTTCTTTGATCATTCTTCAATCTCACCCAAACCTAACAATTTTGCAGTTTCTGCCATTTTTAACATAAACTATCAATAAGTTTTCAATGATGACTGCTTTATATGCTTTTTTTTACTTTCAGCGCTATGCCAAGTACCAATACAAAGCGTCCAGACGCTCGCGCCTATCGAAATTTTAATGAAGAGGTGTTGGAGCGAGCTGTAACAGCTGTTGCAGAAGATCTTATGGTTTTCAATAAGTACCATGGAGTATAATAAAGAATAGATAATAAAATTGTCTTTTTTTGATAAGTATTTTTTATTGCCTTGATCAATGTCACCCCCAAACTCTTAAAAATGTAATAACTTTTTTTGCGCTTAACCGATTTTTTTCGTTCTTTAGAAAAAGTGTCGCTTAACGGCGATACTTTTAGTTTCCGTGAAAAAAATTGGGGGTATCAAAGTAACCCCACTTGCGGTTTAACATTGATCACTCACATTTCTATTTTTCTTCGACATATTAGTCATTAAAAAATAAATCTAATTCATTGTATCGATTGTATAGCAAAAACCGATATTCCATTTTTTTTTCGTTTTCTTTTCGTTTATATTTTAGAAAATATGGCCATTTGAATTTCGAAATTGATCAATGAAACCCCATTCCACGGTACCGAACAATACTGCTAAAATCTCGATAAATTCGCTACATTCGTATCTGAAACAACGACTTTGCTTTACCTTTCAAGTCATGAAACAAACAGAACATAAGTAAAGCAATATTTATTTACGGTGAACAAATGGGCGGGTACTATGTTAGCATTTTACGATTCCAGCCAAACAATTTGTATTCGCGTCCTGTAGTGGTTGTAAAACTTGGCTGCAGGTGAAGACAGCATTTGTCCAGGTGCAATCAGATAAGCAGACAGACAAGCCTAATCACATGGTTTTCTTTGTTTATTTTTAAAACTTTTCGGTTCAACAACTTCACAGATAGATGATGTAGTGACAAAAATTGAACGGAGTATGCTAAGGTGGGTTGGTTATGAAAGAATAAGTGAACGGCGATTAACATAAGGAATTAAGGCAGATGTCAGTGGAAACGCCAGTAGATGACACCCTAGTATTTTTTTTGTACTTCTTTAGATGGTCCTTGGGGACCCCTTCTAGGTAACCGGGCAGTTATTGGCGAGATCTGAAGGGTCTTCAGCCAATGGGAGAGGGAGTAAAATACTCAACCTAGGCTAACTACTTGTATTACATGATTACCTGCAACAACAGCACTAAGGGCGACCCCTAGTGGGACTCGGACCTCAGCTTAGGACGTTGCTGACGGGGTTAGGAGGGGGAGACAGCTTGATGAGGGCTGAATTATCGGTGTGACTGCGGAGTCTGAAGAGACGACCGGCTCTACGACGGGAGAGCTCGGTGGATCGTGACCGGGGACGCCCTAGAAGGACATACATCGATGTTATTGCTAATGTTCTTCAAAAAGGACAGGTGCGTAGTACTCTCAACTGGCGTGCGTGTTTGACAAGATGTATGAACGTGGACGAAGCGAAAGGAGTACCTATGTAAGTATCGTAGCATGTGGCGTTCTACAGTTTCTGCCTACCCCGATGAAAAAAAGACGTGAGTTTATGTATTTAACTTCAATTTAGTTTTTCTGTTCGATCATTTTTAGATGTCCTTTTCTTTTTTGTCTGATCCAATATTTATTGTTTGATTCTGTTTTTTTATTCCACAACAACGTGAGTAGACTAAATTGTTTATTCAGTTATACATAGATTGGCATTTTGTATTTATTGGACATCTTGTTTAGAAGTCCATTAATAATAATAATTTATTTATTTATTCAGACAACCATTGATCCATTTAATTACATTAAAATTGTTAGTAAGTACTTAAAAACTATGTTAGTACCTAATAACTAAGAGAGACTTAGTCCTCTGGGTGAGGCTCCACACCAGTGGACTGTCTAACTTATTGCCTATTACATTCAGGATGCTGTTACTGCTCCCACGCAATCTGCTTAGCAGTGAGGCTGTCTTTTTGCGCCAGGTGGCATCAAAGCTGTCTGTGCGTGACTCAGCGAACATTGTTGACGCACTGCAGAAGCGCGGCAGACGTAACAGCGCCCTGTAGGCATTGTTAAACTGGATGCGCAGCGAATTGTAAGCCCTTTGGGTATATCTGAACCACAGGCTCGCTGAGTACAGAGACGTGCAATACGCTTTGAATAAAGTTACTTTCACCGCGTCCGTACATCGAGCGAACCTGCGGGCCAGCATGTTCGCCCGGACTGACAATGCCCTGCGCTCCCTCTCCATGTCTGCATCATCTCCAAGAGTTTCGGTAACCACATGCCCAAGATACTTGAATTGGTATACTCGATTAAGAGGAATGTCATTGAGTAACACTGGTGGAACAACAGTTGGACACTTGGTACCCGCCTTGAAGACCATGCACTGTGATTTTTTAACATTAAAACTCAGACCGTGTGTGGCCGCATACTTTTCACATACGGCAAGTAACTTTCGCAATGCACAAATCGAGGGAGCCAGCAGCACCATATCATCGGCATAGCTAAGGTTGTTTGCACTGACACCATCGACGTAGCACCCTACAGGCATTTGACTGAGTTCCTCGATTAGCGCATTTACGTAAAGGTTAAAAAGCAAGGGCGAGCTCAACCCCCCCTGCCTCACTCCACATTCTAGTTTGTATTCACTCGACAATTCACCCGCCCACTTAACATTATTTTTCTGGTTAAGGTACCAATACCTAAAAAGTGATGTCAACTCTGACGGTAGGCCCGTTTCCTTTAGCTGCTGCCATAACATATCATAAGAAACTAGGTCGAATGCTTTCGAGAGGTCTAGAAAGCAAGCATAAACCGGGGTCTGTCTGTCAGTATAGTATTTCACAGTGTGCTTAAGGCTTAGAATAGCAGTCTCAGTCGACAAGCCAGGACGAAAGCCGAACTGAGCATCATGCAACTTAACATGCTTGTTCAAATAAGAGTTAAGGACACTGTCAAACACCTTTGCCACAATCGTGGCAAGCGAAATGGGTCTGTAGTTACATTTTTCAGACACATCCCCCGTTTTACTCTTGGCAATCGGTACCACCAGAGTCTTCATCAGGGCAGGGGGTAGGTGTGAGTGATTTATGCACAAATTACATAACATCGCAAGTACTCTAGGAAGGTGGAAACCAGCATGCTTGAGGTGTTCCACGCTGAGAGCGTCATAGCCCGGTGATTTTCCTCCCTTCATACCCCTAATAGCACGATCAATATCCTTAGCAAGTATTGTAATCGAAATATTCATTCCCTGAGTCTCAGCATCAAACCTTCCGCATGCTGGCCCTAAAGGTGACTTTACTACAAATTGTTCCTTAAAAACATTAGCAATGTCTTCAGGGCTAGAAACACCGTCGACACTCACTGGGACGCCATTACATGCGTCTGTTGTTGATGTTGTATCAATTTAGTCGAATCAGTCAGTGTCTGTACTCTATTAATATTAGTGAGTTGTACCAAGATGATTGATCGTCTTCTAACATAATAATGACTATCTCAGAGGCAACTCTTTTCTTGAATGATTTTGTTATTATCATAATTAAAACAGTTAAGGTAACTCTTTTCTTTGTATTTTTTCTTTAGAGGATTTTTTTCTCTTTTCGTGACTATCCTCCGGTTTCTGAATTGAAAATTCTAGGATAAGCAGTACATAAGTAACATTTGAGTACGGAATTGTCAAAAAAATTACGGATTTTAAAGCATTTTTTTGACAACTCCGTACTCAAATACAGATAGTATTTGAGTACTTAAATGTTGCTTATCCCGAATTCTCAATTCAGAAACCGGAGGCCTCATAGGTACCGCCTCATATATGTTGACATCACGGAATCGCTATTTAATTCCACTGGCACAGACTGACCATAACAGGAATCAATGTCGATCCCAACCAACCTGCTCAAAAGAAAGCTTCAGCTGCTCACAAAACTGCAGAATATGCGTCTTCACTTCACTTCTAATAAAAACCCTTTTGAAAATTAATTCACGGTACTTATATTAAACTTTTTCCACTTGCAACATGTAGTATGTAGCGCCAGAAGCCGGAAAAGTAATTTTCATTAAAAGGCAATAAGCGAGCTATACTCCACATTACAGAATTTTGAGCAGCCTGAGCCAATATTAGATCAAAAAGAACTATTCATCTGTATAACATCAACACCATCTCGTAAACGGCCACTGTTGATTTTGGACCTCCGAAAATGATATAACAGGAAAACTTCAAATCCATAATAACCACCAATTACTTTAAAACCACTTTTCCTACTCAGCTTCCCGTACCAACAGACTAAAACCGGATATTAATCACAGAAATTGCACGAAGTAAGCTCAAAATAACGAAATTTCTCCGTCGAGTTCCGAAACTACTTTAATCTATTAATATTGGACTGGACGCAAACTGGGCAGATTCGATCCAACGCCAAGTTTGTATTGGCCTTATAATTGGCCTTTATGAAGTTACTAACTTGAAGGCTATGTTGTTACATAGTATAAGGTGTAGAAACTTCATTAGCGATGCAGTAGTAGGAGGAAATTGAGTTACAAGTACGTTTGAAATATAAAAACTTGCGAGTTTGTTATTATTCTGTTTTCTCGAAAGCTTTTATACCGGATGAGTAATTTCCCGTCTAGAAAAAAAATAGGTATAATAGGTGAGCGGAGTAGAAGTCTATGACATTATTTTTTTCTTTATCCTTTTGTCAAATTGATCTATAATATTAAAAAATACTATTAATTTGGGGTGCATGAAAAGGGCCTCCACGAGTGACGATACTTCAGTACGTCCGGCGCACCCTGGGCAGTCAGCCTTGCCACCATCCTTGCTGACTGGCTAATCTTTTCACCACAACATGAGCTATTTACGTACAGCTCGTGCTGACACGAGAGAAGAACTATTAATTTGAAGTAAACTTTCATAATAAAACAAAAAAAAACAAAATTTAAATAAATCATCATCATCATTCAGCCGAAAAACGTCCACTGCTGGACATAGGCCTCCCCCAAAAAGGGGGGGTTTGCCGTAATATCCACGTTGGGCAGGCGGGTTGGCGATCGCAGTATGGTTGTTAAAGTACTCAGAGAACGCTGTTGCCCATCCTCTAGAGAATCCCTTAGTCGCCTTTTATGACACCCACGGAAAGAGATGGGATAGTGCTATTCTTTAAGTCAGGCACTACACGGCACAGTTCGATTCTTATTAAAATAAATAAATAATTTTAATAAGATTGTTAGAGCGATTTCACAACAAAAGAAAGAAAAAAAACTATGCCAAAGCCTTCTACTCCGTTCACCTACCCAATTTTTTCCAGACGGTGTAAAAAGTCACCCGGTATAATAACACAGAGAAAGGGTGACGATAACGTATGAAAACAAGCGTTAGTTTTACGTAAAGGTGCGTACATATTATATAACATAACATGTTATATAACGTTGTTATATAACATGTTTCAGTAATGTGGAGACTGAATGTTATAAAACATGTTATAATAACAAACGTGTTGTATAACATGTTATTAATATTTACAACAATGTCAATAAACTAGGACGAACCCAGCATCTACGTTTTTTTCTTTCGTTATTTATAAGTATAACAGTCGCTGCAGCAGCTAGCAAAACGTCCTCTCGTGTCGACATTGTGAACAGCACTGCACAACTACAAACGACAATGTTATATAACATAGTTATATTACATTGTTATTCTAATGTGTACAGTATTGTTATATGTTGCAATGTTAAAAAACAATGTTACATATTTTAGACGTGTTATATAACACAAGTTACACAACATGTTACATAATCTGTACGCACCTTTAGATGTGGGGGGATTACTGAAGTGAAGACACTGTAAATAAATATAATATATTAATTCCTTTACTCGTAGTAAACACATATAAATCATATTTTTAAATACGTATCATATATAAAAAAAGCAATATAATACATTTAAAAATATAAAAAATAGTATCCCACCGGCATCGGGAACAGGGTCCAAGCTGTCGGCAGTCAGGACTCCAGAGAAAGGAAACTCCTCACTATGCGTGCCGTGTCACGGAGTACTGCCTTCTGTATCAAGCCCTTGATCCAGCCGCCCAACGAGAGCCTCTTGAGGTGTTGATCGAGGCTCTTGGCTCTTGGCTATTAGGCCATTCGCCATAACGACTATCGGGACAATGACTGCTGAGTCCACATCCCACATTATATTTATTATCAGTTACGGTTTACTCACGTCCATTTTTCGGGACTGCCCAACTAGTTTCGGGCCCAAACGGAGCCCTTAATCATGAGCTGAGCACGCGGCGAGGTCGCGAGTCGAACCCTAGACGGATAATCCCGAAAAATGCACGTGAATAAACCATAACCAATCATAATATATGGAATTGTCTCACAAAAGTTATAATAGAGAAAGAAAAATTGCCTAAAACATTGTAAGCTACACTTTCGTAATGGTATGTCTAGACCCGTGCGCTTTCATGTTCATCTTGCGCTTTCAACTTTCAATTCCTCTTGCGTCAAGCGCATGCAATATTGATTGCCATAAGACTCGAACTAGTATTAGGGCATGCGCTATTGCATGCGCTATGGCGCTTCAGGCATGCGTCAGACGAAAGCGCAAGATGGACATGAAAACGCACTGGTGTAGACATTAGACATACATACCATAAGAGTTTTGAAAGTAATTTTCATAAGCTATCAACAATATTTTATTGCAATTAACATTACATCACACTTGACTTTCTAATAACCTATGTCTAGCTTTTATACTTTATCGACTTTATTATGTGTGTAGAGTGAATATTCGAAAAACATCAACTAAAATTAAGAACATCATTTTCTCATCCCACAATTAAGAATGCGGATGCTTAAAACTCCAATTATGACAATGAAAGCTCAAACTATATCTCTGCCGTCAAGCAATGAGACATGAATAAAAACAATCTGAAATGACTATAATGTTTACAACCTAGGAGAACATTGATTTTTTTAAACTGTTAATTATCGATCTATGTAAATAAAAAGAAAGGTCCAGACTGACTGACTGACTGACTCATCAACGCCCAGCCCAAACCCTTGGAGCTAGAAAACTGAAATTTTGCACAGAGGTTCCCTTTAAGATGTAGACAAGGAATAAGGAAGGATTTTTCGAAAATCAACCCCTAAGGTAGTTAAATAGGGGATGAAAGTTTGTATGTAAAATCGTCATTTAACGGGTTCCTAATTTCACGCAAGCGAAGCTGCGGGCAAAAGCTAGTTTCAAATATTCACAAACCAATTCCTATGCTGACATGGCCAGTACCCCACGTGACCGAACAGTGCAGCGATCTTTACAACCCGGTAGAATAAATGGCCACTACGACAATTCTACAGATAAATCTAATCACAAACCTTACATAACCCACAATACAACAATCTCATCCCACTTTTTCTCACAAAACATCTACAGAGACACCAACCGAGATTAAACAGCAAAGATCTATTAATTCAAAAAACAAAGGCAACAAGACGAAGCGAATTGCAACTCTCGAAATACTTTGTTCTCCAAGCACCAATGCACTGGTTGTTGGGATTGCTGCAATGTCTCACTAATTGTGACTAAGAACACTCGCCACCGTTCCCTTTTGTTAACTAAATTAAATTAATTGCAAGGAAATATTTAAATAGAGGAGTGCTTTAGTCTCTGCGGCGCAATTGGCAGCAAACCTTACAGCTTGCTTTTGTCTAGACGTTAACTAGACGAGACGATTGTTTCGAATGTACTCTGTTGCATAATGAGATCATATTTCGGTGGTATTGTTTCTGATTTTGTGTTTTTAGTTGTGTTAGATTCGGTAGTGTTACGTATCTAGTAGTTTTAGGTTTTTATTCATGTTTTTATGTAAATGAAATAGACCGAATACGGTCGAAACAAATAACAGATTTCTATCCAAAATCTAAGTCGTACGTCATCTAACGTCCCAATCGGACGAAATGACTAATTAAATAATACTTAATGTTATTTTGTGTTCTGCGTTTCGTTCAATTCGTCCTGTTTAATTCGTCATTTCGTTCACATGAGACGTAAAATCCTTTGATGTAACGACGAAAGACTCCAAATTCTCTGGATTGATGTAGGATTTTACCATTGATTTCATTGAACTGCTATTAAAGATCTGCATCAATCCAGAGATTTTGGATTGAGATCAGTACCCCAAGTGCGAGTTTTTTACATTACTACTGTAGTTGCGTCACGCCAAAAATGTCAAACAAATTTTTAATCACGCTATTCGCCGCTAGAGGCTCTGCCTACATTTTCATACATTTTTGGCGCGACGCAACTACAGTAGTAACGTAAAAAAACTCACACTTAAGGTACAGTTATTGGTTTGAGCCGTAAATCTATACCTCAAAACAAAGTCACTTTTTACGACTGTTTCCTCATAGTGCATTCATTGAATTGTATGCTACCGAAAGTCACAAGATCTAAAAAAAATTATACCACACAAATTTTTCGTTGACGCAAAAATAAAAGAATTCAAGCAGCGAAATTAATTTTGTATTTATCTGTAACACATTTTTTATAGTTTATTAAATTTAATAAAGTGAAATTTGAATAAGGTAAGGCATTTTAATAAAATGCTTAAGCCAAGCAACATGTGAGACGAAACACAAAGAGAACTTTAAAAGTGTGCAAAAGGATTTAAAATGTGTAACGTGTACAGCTACAAAGAACCGCCATAAAAGAAATACTGAAACAGAAGTTTAACTACAATGTACAGCATGACTGCTCTACTCATCATTCCATACAACTTTTACTATGAGACAAACACTAAACTGGTGAAAAAAAAACTGTTCCTCCGTTCAAAATAATCAATGTTGCTTTAAGGCGCTTCCCCCACCGAAAATGGCGCCCTTCAGATAAAAACCATTATTTCTGTCAACACACAACATATTGAAATTTCGTACGTACAACATTTTAGTCAAGTGTTGTAGTTTTCGAACACCAAAAAACAACACTTGACATCCTAGGTTAGAAGTTGTAATAATTAATTCTTAAAACGGCCGTTTTTGGTACTTATCGCTAAAACTTCGAATCCAGAAGCCGTAGTGTTGGTATTTGGTGTTCAAAAATTTCTACAGCACTTGACTAAAATGTTGTACGTACGAAATTTCAATATGTTATGTGTTGACAGAAATAATGCTTTTTTTTCTGAAGCTTCACTTTCGGTGGGAGAAGCGCCTTAATGACAATTTGTGGAACAGCTGATGGTTTTCGGATGTAAAACGACTATAGTCACGCTGTATAATAAATTAAACGCACGAAAAACAGCCTAGGATTTTAACGCTTCTTAATGTTTTTCCTTTTTCGATATTATAGAATATAAAATCTATCCTATTTCGATATTATAGAATATAAAATTATGATGTTGAGTTCAGTGAATCTTATTATTTTATTTAGGACAGATTTTTCAGCTAAAGCCAATTTGTTGATAGTCAGATAACTTTTATCTGAAGAATAAATTTGAAGTTTAACAGATTTTCTATTCAAAAAACCCATTCTGGGATAAAATTGGGATTTTTGGCGGCCATCAATAATAGTTACCTACACAATTTTAAAGCACACGTGTAACGCATTATTTTTTACTATGGCGTCATAGTCCAGTCAATAAAGTAGTTGTAGAGTGCGTGAGCGGGAACCTAAGCGATTTCTTCAGAAACTTATTCAGGGTGCTTAGGGTGAAAACATACTAAAAGTCCTGACGTCTAGGAGGCGAGCCGGAGGGAGGGGGGGGTGACAAAGGTCTCAATTTCAGGTTTTTCGCAGATATCTCAAAAACGGTGCGTTGTAGCGAAAAATGTTGTGAGATGAAATGAAAGCTTATAAAATTTTCTATAACTTTGATCCTACACACTTTTCCATATTCTCAACCGTTTTTGAACTACACGCTCCAGAAATGTAGAAATGAAAATTATTCAGCGTGATGACCGTTACTTCATGCGAAAATTATCTTAAAATGTATTGTAACATAAGCTGGGAGTATTTCCACGTGGTGAAGGTGGTAACAGTAAGAAATCGCGTTTTTATAACAGCGGATAACTGAGCTGAGGCGGGAAAAACAATCAATCATGATATTGATAAAGATTGCTTTTCGCTCAATATCTCTAATACTCACTGTAGGAAACGCGACCTTACTGGCTAAAACTCCCATTAATATCGTATACATGCCTTCGGGCTTATGTTATTATAGGTTTCCGTAATTTGTTTGGCACGGTAGCCTACCCGGTAACGCAGGGGCGCAGCCACAAAATATTCTTTTCAGTTAAGCACTCTTATTAGTAACACAATTGGGTTATCCAATATGAGTACTAATAAGTGTCCTGTATGTGACGAGGATGTCGTTAAAGGAAGTAAGGATGTCTCTGAGGTGAAAGAAAAGGGAATACTGGGTCCTACTATAGGTAATAAGGAAAGGAAAGACGACAAGTACCGAAGTTTCCTTGACTTGACATCCCTTTTTATTCACACCAGCTGCCGTAAAAATTTCACCCTAACTGACACCATTGAAAATGATGTTAGGCAGGCATCTTTATCCAATGAAGAGGCAGGGCCGTCGCAGCTCAGATCTTCTGCTCCGCCATTTGACTTCAATGAATCATTGTTTTTTATGTACACGTTGCCTTAATGAAGTAAAAAAGCCTTTGAACAAAAGGAGGGTTGAACATTCAGTAAAGGCTCTAACTGTAAAATATCTTATCAGGGAGGTATGTTCTTTGAGAAATGATGCCGGGGGTAACGAAGTCTTTGTGATATTTTGCTACTTCAGCAACAAGTTCGTTAATGCCCTAAAACAATGATTCATTGAAGTCAAATGGCGGAGCAGAAGATCTGAGCTGCGACGGCCCTGCCTCTTCATTGGATAAAGATGCCTGCCTAACATCATTTTCAATGGTGTCAGTTAGGGTGAAATTTTTACGGCAGCTGGTGTGAATAAAAAGGGATGTCAAGTCAAGGAAACTTCGGTACTTGTCGTCTTTCCTTTCCTTATTACCTATAGTAGGACCCAGTATTCCCTTTTCTTTCACCTCAGAGACATCCTTACTTCCTTTAACGACATCCTCGTCACATACAGGACACTTATTAGTACTCATATTGGATAACCCAATTGTGTTACTAATAAGAGTGCTTAACTGAAAAGAATATTTTGTGGCTGCGCCCCTGCGTTACCGGGTAGGCTACCGTGCCAAACAAATTACGGAAACCTATAATAACATAAGCCCGAAGGCATGTATACGATATTAATGGGAGTTTTAGCCAGTAAGGTCGCGTTTCCTACAGTGAGTATTAGAGATATTGAGCGAAAAGCAATCTTTATCAATATCATGATTGATTGTTTTTCCCGCCTCAGCTCAGTTATCCGCTGTTATAAAAACGCGATTTCTTACTGTTACCACCTTCACCACGTGGAAATACTCCCAGCTTATGTTACAATACATTTTAAGATAATTTTCGCATGAAGTAACGGTCATCACGCTGAATAATTTTCATTTCTACATTTCTGGAGCGTGTAGTTCAAAAACGGTTGAGAATATGGAAAAGTGTGTAGGATCAAAGTTATAGAAAATTTTATAAGCTTTCATTTCATCTTACAACATTTTTCGCTACAACGCACCGTTTTTGAGATATCTGCGAAAAACCTGAAATTGAGACCTTTGTCACCCCCCCCCCTCCCTCCAGCTCGCCTCCTAGACGTCAGGACTTTTAGTATGTTTTCACCCTAAGCACCCTGAATAAGTTTCTGAAGAAATCGCTTAGGTTCCCGCTCACGCACTCTATACCCTCTTTTGAGTCATTCATTGACTGGACTATCATAGTCGAAAACTATTTAGGTTCGGAGATATATACCAGGTAAAAACGACGACGACTTGTATTAGGGGTTTTAAGAATAATTTTATTATTATTACAGCATTTAGCGCCATACAAAGAAATGTTTGTACTCCTGCCACCATTTAAATAAAATATATTTCATTCCTGGCTGCCGACTTTTTTTTTATCCCAAATCATCGAACAAAATGGGTGATCTCCTTTATTCCTCAGATAACAGTGATCAGACGATCGAAAAATTGACTCGTAGCTGTATAGACAGTCAGCTCAAAATCTGTCCTTTGAAGTGTTTACATAGTTTACTTATTTTCATAATTCATTTCATATTTCATAGTTGACTATTCTATTTAACCCTAAAAATGTTAATAATTTTTGTGATAATCCAAACAGAACTTCTCAATCCAATTTGTGCTGCCGTCATCGCATGGTGTATGAACGCCCTAGGCGTTGCGAGATATCGGCAGATTTACAGCGCAGTAGGCCGTAAATACATCGCAAGAGCCAACGGCCACCATTGATCTCTCCACAGCCATGCCCCCTTTGTTTTCGCTATAATTACGAGCGAACTGGAAATTCCGATAAAGATTTTTTTGTCATTTTGTTTTTAGTTCCCGATTGGGTTTTTATGGAGCTACTTTTGTGGTCATTGGTTATAAATGGATTACACTTACTTTTCCTTCGTGAGCCTGTCGTAAAGGCGACTATAGAATTATATCAGGCGGAAGGACAATAGGGAAACCTATCCAATTTTACACCTTAGAAAGTTCCTTAATGAGTCAATATATTGTATTTTATTTCTTTATTTATTTAAAAAAATGTTGTCACACACTAAGATTCAGTCGTATAGTGGGTGCGTTTCCAAACAAAAATCTCACATGCACAAACACGGAACGAAAGTTCCGAAGGCCTGGACCTGAGGGTCTACTCCCTCTAGCACGAAGTCCGTGGTTTCGGTCTTAGTTACGAGCGTTTCCTACTCCCTATCACCTGCGGACATACGATTATTTCAGGGACCGAACTAAGAATGAATGACAGCACGATTGGACAGTTGTCCCTAGTACCTACAAATGTGTTTTTACCCGTCCGAAAAGTTGAACTTGACACTTGTTTTGTTCACTCCTACGTTTCGGGCTACTTTCGGACGGGCGACTGACTTCATTGACGGACTTAGGGAGTAGCCCCCTGTTTTGTACGAAAATAGAACTTACGACCGGCGGCATTGAAGCCAAGCACTCAGCCTCTGTGCCAACCGTGTCTTAAATTATTTACTTACTTAAAAATACCTTCAGCGAAAATATCTTATACAGAAAACTAAGCACAAGATTTATACACTCGGGAGCAATGAATCACCAACCTTAGGTCCTTTTTCCTGTCATGCGGGTTCGTACCCGTATCTGCGTCCTCCGCATGCATGGCGCTCGCAGTTCACCTTTTCGTGCGTGTTTCACGCATCAAAATAAATACATGTATGAAAAGGTGAAATTCAGGTGCCACGGGTGCGGGTGACGCACGCATGCGGGCACGAGCCCGCGTCACAGAAAAAAGGCCCTTAATATCTACAGGGTGCAAACGAATTCGTGTAATTCCTTCAAACCACATGACCTATTTATTAATGGTATAGATTAACCCCGCACGGGATTTAGATTGATTCAAAATAAATATAAAAGTTTCCAATTTTTGTTTTATTTTATTCTTAATTTCGATGCCATGCATAAATTAATGAAGGTACGGCGACACAGCTGACGGGCACAACTAGTGCGATATCGCTCCACGCAGTCAGTTAACTTGTAACGCTAAAATTACTTAGATACAGAATGCGATGGTTAATTTTTTGAAAACTGTTTTTTGTTGATTCTGAAAAAAACTTGTGCAGGGTCCATCAGTATCACCAGTAGATCACGCACTTTGAAGGAATTACACGAATTCGTTAACACCCTGTATAAGCTAACTGATAGCTTATTCAAATAAAAAGTATTTTATAGACTATTGAATACTACTCAAATAAAATTAATAAATAGTCTATTAAATATTTTAATAATATTATTTCAACGCAAAAAGAAAAAAATACATCTGTCGGGTGCGAGCGGGGAACGGAACGAACGCAAGCTTCTGTCAAGCACCTCACATAATCTACCTATTTAAATAATAAAATTGCTCTTAATTAGCAATCTACGCCTCGTGTTATAAATATGATTCATCATTCAGCAGAAAGATCGCCACGCTTGACAGGCGGGTTGGCGATGTGGCCTGCGGGCGACGGGTTAGGGGACCCGTCGCCCGACCAGCAACAGGCCCGAGAAGGCGGCGCGCAATGTTCCGTGCGCGCCTCTCAGGAGGACGTGGGGCAAGGCCCCACAGAAGAAGAGGTCCGCCAGGAGCTGGCGGATCGAGGCCGGCCGGGGTCGCGGTGCATGCAGCTGCGAATCCTGCGAGCCAAGGGTCAGGAGAAGGAACACTGTGGGTTTTTAGCCGGTAAGAGTCCGGCATAACCCTTCGCCATCTCCGGGCGAAGGGTGTCCATGAGGATTCTCCCACGTAAAAAAAAAGGCGGGTTGGCGATCGCAGTATGGTTGTTAAAGTACCTACTCAGAGAACGCTGCTGCCCATCCTCTAAAGAATCCCTTAGTCGCCATTTACGACACCCACGGAAAGAGATGGAGTAGTGCTATTCTTTAAGTCTGGCACTACACGAAACTATGATTACTATATAGATAAAACAAAATAAATAAAGAAAAAAAAATGCAACCATGACACGTTTTGACACAATATTCACATACGATACTCAGTATCGGCTACGCTTGAGTACTCGTTGCATATCGAGTGATGGTAGTGGATAAATATCGTATTTGCTATCCCGAGAATACTGAAAATGAAGGTCACTTGATATCCGCCATGATTTTTTGATATATCTCCACTTCGATATATCAACAAACACGCGAGAATTAGAATCTGCTCTCTTGAATTATTTTCACTATATGCCCTTTTCACTATAAGTTGATTAGTGACGTTTCTCTACAATACGTTACCACACAAAGAATATCTAATATGTTAAGAAAACAAAGCACGGATAATATTGATAATATGGATAATATTCCGGTTTTTGATGATGTCGTTTACGTTTTTTCGATAGCAGTCTCCTTACTGCTACAATTTGCGAAATGACCGAGCTGTCAGAACTCATCTTTGGGTGAACACAATATAGCAGAATACTATTGTGTCAACATTTGTATGTAGGTATGTTCTTAAAACTACATCAAGTTTTCTCCAAGTTTTAAAGTTTATATTGAAGCAAACAAAGCACTTACGTAAGCAGGCTTCAAGCTCCAACGTAGCTCTTAGTCACACTAAAATATTAAGTACTTTAAAATCAATGAAATCCTCCCATCGATTCTGTTCTATTTTTACCATTTTAAGCTTTTTAGGGACGTGTTCTCATCGGTAAATGTCCTCTGCGGTATTTTTAAAAGTAAATAAATGTTTTTTACCGCTAGACCATCCATCAATCAAGACTAACAGAGCTGCTAAAGTTTACCGAGTTCAACAACTTGCGAAGATAATTTGTATATTGATATATCTATGATAGCAAACTATTCGCTTTGAAATAAAGCGCGCTTGCTTATTTAAATTTTAAATAAAGAATTTCTTAGTTTGCTGTTTGTTGATCAAAGTGATTGAAAATATCAAATACTTAAAATTCCAAAGGTTAGGAACGATGCCAGACAATAATACCTAGTATACTACTGAAAATTAATAAAATGCCAGACTCCGGTCCGATATTAACATTTATGTTTATACACCGTGGCCCGAGGTACCCGAAACATTTTAATCATCGATTCCGATGCCTAATTGGAGAAGAAAAGCTAGGATATAGTTTGAAGTTAATTAGGTAATTAAATAAGTAGATACCGAAAAAAAAACAAAAAGAATGACTTTCGTTGATATAACATTTGACTCATAATACCATCAGAAAGGAAAATTAAAAATCTTTCGGGTGCCATAAGACGCATGCAGCTTATGGTCTACATCGGTGCGCCTCGGTCAGTCGTCAGTCGACATACAATAGACGGATTAGCGTGCGCTAGGGGCATGTGTTTTTGTCGAACTAGTATTAAGGCATGCGCTATTGCATGCGCTATGGCGCTTCACGCATGCTTCAGACGAAGACGCAAGATCAACATGAAAGCGCACGGATGTAGACATACCAATGCCGATTATTCAGCAACATTCATCAAATCAGAAATGACACCTGTTTGACATCATAACACGACTTAAAATAAATAACATATTCAATAATACAGGAAGATCACTAATTGATAAAACCATCCCCCAAAAAAATCACATTCTTCCCCGCAAACAATCGTCCCTTTCTAATACGAATTTTATTGTCCCGTCATAAACGGCGGTGCTTATTATTTTCCTGTCGTAAAACAACAAAATAATACTGTAACAATAATGGGAGCACCCTCTAATCTCGACGCGACGGATTCTCAGCGCGACAGTTTTATTATAGACGCATTGTGAATCATTTTTATATAGCTACATGCGGTTGTTTTATTGCTAAATGAAAATGATGCGACGAATGTAATATGATGTAATGTTTTATGGAGTTTTTTGGATACATTGTTGTATGAAATAATACTTGCATCTATTGTGGAAAAAGGTAGTGGGAGGAATCAGCGTTCTAATTGCGCAACACACTTGTAATCGCTATGGCAAGTTGATTTTGACAAGTCAACAATAGGCATGTTGACAGCATCAATAAATTGCAATTCTAATTAGTTCGCCAGTTGGAGTTTTGAAAAATAATGGACACATATTTTTTCTTTTGTTAAATCTATGAATATTTGGAAAGATAAAACACATCAAAACTCGAGAGTGGGGGCTTGTGACGTCAGAAGCAAGTAAAAATTGTAATTGCTTGTGATGTTTTGCCAATTTTAAAAGTGTCGTATCTTTCGTCAATTTTGGTTTACGTAACAAAAGAAAAAATACGGGTCAAATATTTTTTGATAATCTAACTGACGGACGTGTGTATTAACAATCCGACTTCTCCACAACTATGTACCACGCAATGAATATTGTTTTTGACTCATCAACTGTCATAATTGATGTTGGTTACGTTATACAATTACCCTGCTGATCTTGGGGATGGGATTTTGGAAGACGCTGTTAGAGCAATATATTCCTAAGCCCAGAAGATATTACAGTTACGGTAAAGGACATGTTCTATGTTGAATCTTAAATCACCTTCATTTTTAAAATCCAATTAATTATAAAATGTCTTTTCCTCTTATGTTATCAAAGGCAAAGGCTATATTAGCAAACCAATAACATTTTACATATGAAAGTCCGAGTTTCCGAGTACTCGTAAAAGTTAATTTTCTGTCTCTTTATAAATAGATGCATACATACAAAAGTCTCGTATGAGAAGATAACATTAAAAGTAATTAGGTGTGGCGACAACCGAATTTAAACTTTACAGATATAGAGATAGGAGTCTAAATTGGATAAGGAAGGAATAGATTTGGGGTGCAATATTATCTTCTACATCCAAATAAATGAGAAAAAACCGGAGTCCGGCGGACGAACTTTTTAATTTGTAATTACAGGACTGCGTCCATGCTTTAAGCACCATTAACTTTTTTCCTAAATGTCTGTGTCGTATGGGGCTCTGTATATAAATGAAATTGGACATTTTATTGTCCAAATTCAAATTAGTTTGTACCAATGCATTGGGGAAACTCTCTTTGAAGTATATAAAAGAATTTGTATCAATTGATAGAGAATAGAGTACTTTTCTTCTATACTTTTGTGATACATAATCAAATCTTTCTGAGTATTTTATCTAGGTATATCTATTTACATATAATACATTTGAAGACTGGCGTGTCTGTAGATAGAAAATATCGCCGGGTTAATTCAAAAACCAACTAACTGCCCAACTCATGATTTCGAATTATTGCGTTTTGAAAGTTTGTGTCCTAAAATTTCATATCCTTTCTTATCTAAGTTTGTGTCCTAAAATTTCGTAGACAATCTTATCTAAGGTAGTACATGAAATTATAAGGCACAAACTTTCAAAACGCCATAACTCGAAGTCATGATTTGAGCAGATAGTTGGTTTTTGAAATAACCCGGCAAAATATTAAAAAAAATTGCGGCATCATTAAAAGATAACCAATAAAATCCATTTCGGTCATTTTGGATTATTTGTCTGTTTATAATCTGTTTGTTAGTTTTTCGGTTTGTTTGTGCGCGCATCACGTAAAAAGTACTGCCCAATTCGGTTGGGTTTTATAGACAAATGTTGTGCGTATCTCAGAGTAACATTTACTTTTTGTTTCATCGTAATTGGTTCGCACTGTCAAAAAATATATGAATTTAAAGTAATGAAGAAGAAATTAGCATCATTTGTACTATACAGGATGTAAAAAGACCCATCACATAGCCGAAGTCTACGCACTCTGTACATCAAACTAAACTACATTAACCAAAAATAATTGCTGGGAAACGACTTTTATTTTTTGGTATAAAAAAATGCTTTTTTTTTTGTAGCGCGCAATGTGTGGTTGTGGCCTGTTCTGTGGTTGTGGCGATGCCGCGCGTTTGCATGCGTGCTGCGGCCACACAGCTGAGCCAAGGCGTTCGTGTGCGTTAGATATTCGTTGCGTTTTTGTAGCTTCAAATGCGTAATTTGTGAGGAAAAATTTAATATTTGGATAAAAGTTTGTTGGGAGGTTGTTTGGAAGAAAGTTTAGTATTATCACTTAGAATACGTTTTTGGAAAAAAACTAAAAAGAAAATGTTAACTTTGACCTTCAATATCTCAAAAACTAATGGTTTCCCAGGTATGGTCTGGTAGAAAAAGATGATCCTAATGATGGGTAGAATATGTGGTTTTCGTTATCGTTAAGGGTCTTTTTACACCCGACATTTGCTCAAAACGTGGACTCAACTCGTTCCGTTACGTGTATAAATCGCGTAATCAATTGTACCTTTTCAGGTATGCTAACCTAATAAATAATTATAGACGTGAGTGTGTATGTGTAATTCGAAATGTCAAATGAAAACATTTTAGAGGCTGTACTCCGTGAACTATATGTATAGATTTCATTCGCCTATTGTATGTACAATCGCGGACTTGAAATGTTTACCACCCTCAAGTCTATAATTGCTTGCACATTACTTTTTCATAAGGTCGATATGACATAAGTTGATATGACATCTTAAATCTTATTGCGCACAGTGTGAGAAGGAATCGACTTTGAAATCTGATAAACATTTCGAGTCCGCGACCGTACATAGCGTTGTAGCCATTTATAAATCGGTATACGATTTCCCTACATCTACATTGTTTAGTTAATACGGCACAATATTGGTTTCCGACTTCCACGCGGACGAAGTCACGGGCACAGCTAGTTCTAAATAAATCTTTAGTGTACAATTTTTACCTACATACTGTAACTTAAAAAAGCGACCAAAATTGTAACGAATCTCAACTTTAATCTTAGAAGAATTTCCCGCTAAAACAATATCTTCTAAAATGGCAACGTAAACAACATAATTGACAACAAAACAAAATAAGAATCTCACAACAAGCCTGGCTAGTAATTCAATTGAATACTATTCTACTACTCAATTATTAAACTACTATTCAATTGAATATTACGTCATTCTTCATCAGTACCAGAACCTTTACTTAACAAGGAGACAATAAAAATATATTTCTGCAAAGCCAACGACTATAGCCGTAATATATCTTTATAATTCAAAGAATGGAAGTAAAAAGAAGTAAACCGTGACTTAATACCGCCCAAATCCGGTTCATAATACGGTGTTTATCACAATCCGGGACTCCACGGTATCAGAAAGTGCGTCGTTAGCAGATCTCGACTTGACAATTTTATTGCAAACTCCGGGGTATTATTGAAAGAGTATGAGGGTCCTTCGCACCCCCTTCACGCTAGTTATCACGTTTTTTTGATGTGCACGCCTCTTCCCGGCCACTTCACGCGTTCTTTTTGGTGTGTACTTACTGTCATATTGGATGTGGTCGAATTGGGAGATTTTGCCAGTTATTTTGTAAGTTTTTTTATGTAGTTTGCTATATTGAGGAGTCCAATTTGTTATGGAATACCTAAATTTGTGCCTTCCAATTTCTATAAATGTTCTCGTTTGGTTGATCATTTTAATTTTGTTTACGCGTAATTTTAGACTCGATATGGCACAAATATTTTTTGTTAATTTGAAGTCCCAAATTCTATTATATATTATTATCTAAAATTCCAAATTGAAAAAAAAAAACAGCTTTTACCTCCATTTCTGTTCGCATAACTCGTCAAAATGTAGGCTGATTTTTTTTCACTATTTCAGGTTTTGTTTCCATAGTAAAAGTTGTTCATAATGATGAGTACAATGACCCCTTAAGAGGTTGTTGGTGTTTTACCAATAACCCTGTATACCATAACCATGACTAACAATGTATAGTAAGACTTTGGCATTTATCAACATACGCAACAATATATTTTACTACAGTCGAAATCAACATTAAATTTCGGTCACCAACACTTGAAAGAAATTGAGGTCCGATTTTCAGAAATCAACATCAGAAACCTCCACACACTCGACACGTGTCTTCAAGAGTTGTACCCAAAGGTACATCTAACAGCTCTCGAGTGGCCGCTTTGATTTTCCTTCTCGTCTATTTCAAGGGCCGTCCACGAACACGCTTTTTCAATTTAGTAAATAGTTCTCCAACACGATTCTCTGACGACGGACGTATTAAGTGCAGAGTCGTCTCAGATACTTGTCACAGAACTAAAGTATCAGATGTTGAAATGAAATGAGAAATTAATTTTAAGTTCGTTCTATGAAGTTCTTATATGAAGTAGAGCGTAATTGGAGTAGACGAAAGAAAAAAAAATCTATCTATCTAATCTAATCTATCTCTTATCTATAAAAACGGCAAAAAAATCACGTTTACTGTATATACTTAAATGTTTATTTTATTCTGTTTTTTAGTATTTTTTGTTATAGCGGCAACAGATATACATCATCTGTGAAAATTTCAACTGTCTAACTATCACGGTTCATGAGATACAGCCTGGTGACAGACGGACAGACGGACGGACAGCGGAGTCTCAGTAATAGGGTCCCGTTTTACCCATTGGGTACGGAACCCTACAAACATGTAATATTTTGGTTCTATTTTCAGTATTTTGAATAAATAGCCTTTCCTCGTGAATAGAAACCATGTTTGAGCAAAAACTTTACTAAAATTAACATCGAATTTCCATGACAGTTAAATATAATTTTATTTTTGTAAATTTAATTTAGAAACCTAATTCCTACTCCAATCAGTCTACCACGGTCCATAGAACCATTCCTACGTTTCGCACAAACACTGCAGGGCAATTGCGTAACGTAACCTGTCATTCATGACATTTGATGTGTCAAAAACAATATTCATTGCGTGGTACATAGTTGTGGAGAAGTAGGATTGTTACTACATACGTTGCTATGGAAATGGACGACCTGTCAAAATCAAAGCCATAGCGATTACGAATGTGTTGCCATAGCAATGGGCATGTTGACAGCATCAATAAATTTCAAGTCTAATTAGTCCGCCAGTTAGAATTTTGAAAAATAATGGACACGTATTTTTTCTTTTGTTAAATCTATGAATATTTGGAAAGATAAAACGCATCAAAACTCGAGAGTGGAGGCTTGTGACGTCAGAAGCAAGTAAAAATTGTACTTGCTTGTGACGTTTTGCCAATTTAAAAAGTGTCGTATCTTTCTCAATTTTGGTTTACGCAACAAAAGAAAAAATACGGGTCAAATATTTTTTGTTAATCTAACTGATGGACTAATTAGATTTTTTCAGTCAAATACCCTATTAGAATGCTGGTGTAGATCTAGAATATAATCAACAAATTCAAATACATAGAAAACATTAAAATGAACAAGCACGAAGCTTCTAAAACAAAATTCACAACTAATTCCCTCTGTCGTGAGCCTTTCTTCGCAAATTAACGCATTTCCTTTTCGCCAAGACTTTAGCAGACATCACCGACATTGTTCTCACCGCTATGATTAACTTGAAATTGTTGTTCAACATCATTGTCCCTGTCAACCGTGACTTTTGACTTGAGTTTTACAAAATAAGTAGAAGTTTAGAAACGAAAATTAAGACAAGTATAAGTAAAAACCTCAATCATTTCGTGAAAATATTCATTGTGAAAATGTTTTTTTTTTTTTTTTTTTTTAAATAAAACGTTGCCCCACTCTAAGATTTCTCTTGTATCGTGGGTGCGTTTACAGACACAAATCTCACAAACAAACGCCCAGACCCGGAACAACCATCTGTAGGCCATACAAATTTTTGTTCCGTGTGGGAATCGAACCCACGACCCGTAGCGCAGAAGCCAATCGCTTAGCCACTGCACCAAACGTGTCGTCTATTTGTTCTTGTTGTGACAGACATTATCGTTTATTCATTGTAAACATACACACAAATTATTTTTTTAAATACATATCATAAAAAATATAAAAATAGTAGCCCACCGGCATCGGGAACAGGTTCCAAGCTGTCGACAGTCAGGGCTCCAAAGAAAGGAACCTCCTGACTATGCGTGCCGTGTCAAGGAGTACTGCTTTCTGTATCAAGACATTAATCCAGCCGCCCAATGAGAGCCTCATGAGGGTTGATCGAAGCTCTTGGTTATTAGGCCATTCGCCGTAACGACTATCGGGACAATGACTGCTGAGTCCACATCCCACATGCCGACAACCTCGTGTGCTAAATCAAGATATTTTATTTGTTCGACAAACATTATTATTATGGTTTTAATTGTACAATAAATAAGAGTCAAAATCGATCATTACCTGCTCTTATTTCTATAATATGAACATAGATACAGGGATATCAATATAATTAAGAACGTTATTCAAGAGAAAAGTTATTTAAAAATAGGTAAATTTATTTCAGTCGCCTCATACACTTCAGTTCATAGTATATTCAAACACGACAAGATCACTTGATTGTCAAAACCTTTGAACTCAACGTCGACTGTAAACTAATTTAAGTCGTGTTTGCTTGCTGATTTGAACTTAAAACTCTCTCTAAAATACATAGTTTATTTTCAAATAAAATTCTTGAAATTACTCGAACAAAGAAAATATTGTAAACAGTTTATTAAAACTAGCCCGCTGTAGACAAAATTAAAGTCAACTTCAATTACATGGCTAATCACGACTCTTTTTAGAATAAATTGTGAATATACGTGAAATTTTCAGATAAAAAATGTTATAAGTAATATCATAAGTTTGACTCATAATTAAATTCTTAATACCGTCTGTACATAAATCCGAATGACGTATAAATGTGTTATTTGAATAATATTACAATTTGGAATCGCTGAAACGTCGACTGAGGCGGGGCCCACATTTGCATATGGATAGGATTGAGCCTCAAAATAAGCGATGAATCTCTGTTATAGCGGGGAGTACAAGTACAAGTTGTACATGCAAAATGTTGCGATCGCGTTTGTCTTTTTTGTTTTGTGTTAATTCATTTATTTTATTCATACTTCTTCTTCTATCGTGTCGGCACGAGTATACAAGAATACGAGTAGCTCATGCCGTGGTGAAAAGATTAGCCAGTCAGCAAGGATGGTAGCGAGGTTGACTGCCCAGGGTGTGCCGGACGTACTGAATTATTGTCACTCGTGGAGGCTCTTTTCATACACCCCATTTATTCATACTGTTCCGGGGTTACATCATAATTGAATAATAATCATATTATTCAGAAAAAATGCTAAGTTTTCCACAGAATTGTTAATAAACAAATAAAGTGACTTGACTAACTGATGAAAACCCTCAATGCGCTTTAATTAATTCTTATTTCTGTCGGTAGAATCAAGCGATTCATAGAACACTTTCACTTTAACAGTCGCTCCGAATTCCGCCGCCTTCGGAGCCCGCTCCCGAACAGCTAGTGACCCACGAAGCTCTTCATAATGCAGTTTTCACGTATGTTTTTCTAAGTTTATGAACGTTAGAGAGAAAATTTACAGCGAATACTCGAGCTAAATCTTTTAGTTTTGAATAATGCTCGTTTTTGTAAGATTAGCATTATGGTTAAGCTGGTTTCAGACTGATATCAGCGTCTCTGCATTGAATCTTCTATTGACTTTTAATGTTTTTTTTTTCAAATCACGATATTTACCAAAATAAAAACATATGGTCCGTTTCGTTGCAATTCAAGACAGTATAAATAAGCACTCTATTTTATTAAATGGGAAAAGTGTTTTTTTTTCTTTAAATCTAAATGTTTGCACTCTTTACAACAAAAATAGCAATTCGCTAGAAGTCGATAATATTGCCAATTTGTCAACACTCTGTAAAAACTGGTTACAAGGCATACTATACAATTGCTCTTTTTAAAATTAATTCTTTTCCTAAATCGCCTTTCTGAATTTCGTCTAGACTGTTATATTTTTTAAAACAGCGTCTTGTCTAATTATTTAATAACTATGCAGTACTCTTAAAATAATATATTTAATGTAATGAGTATTGCTATTCAAAACACAAATTAATTCTCTCCGTGTTTATTTCGACGATGCCGTTGAAATTATTCAGAAATTCCATAGGAGTTCATAAAATTAATGAGGGTTGAACAGTTTTTAGGCTGACCAAAGGACGAGAGGCATTCGCGGCGCGGCGGGCACAGGAAAAAGTTAATAACGCTTGAAGTTGCCCCGGCAATTATAAATTTATTCGTCTGCGCTCCCCCTTACTTTATTTTTCTAATTATTGGGTACAACACAATCGCTTACTGTATTCTAGTGTAGTCTGGATACTTTTAATTTGTATTCCTGTTTGCACGGGCGATAAAAGAGTTTAAAACTAACAATAGCGAAATAAACGAGTTCCTCAGAAATTATGTTTGTAATATTCTGGAACTAGCTTTCGCCCGCGATTTCGCTCGAGTTAATTTATAATTTTAAAAAACTCACACACTACTAAAGTTTCTTTAATAATATAATTCAATCATGATTCGAAAGACATGTGGCGGCATCTGTTATCGTTATTGTTGTTTTCCTCGGGAACAGTAGGTACTTTTTTCGGGATGAAAGGTGCCCTATGTCCGTTTCTGTACAACTGCCAGGGTATATGAAAAATTTCAGCATGATCGGTTCAGTGGTTTAGGCGTGAAAAGGTCACAAACAAACAAACTTACTTTCGCATTTATAATATTAGTTAGGATTTAAAACAAACTTTAGTTTTCAGGGATTAAAAGGAAAAAAAACGTATGTTATGATTTGAAAATTTTGCTTTCAATGACTTTGTCTTGTATCGTCCTAACCTTTTGACGACGCTTTCCAATCCAGTCTACCCAACCCCACTATACTTAATCAGTATTTTACACAGTAAATAAAAAATACTCCAATTTTAAATCAGTTTATCCACAACTCCTTACTTAGCTGCACTATCCTCTTCTACAATACGCAGTTCAAGGACATAACATGAAAGTTTCTGTAAACCATCCATGACCGAGAATTGTATTTGGTAATCCCCGCAGTAGTCGTGGCACATGACATCCTTTACTGCGTCTAGAGAAATCGTCAATCCATGGACTTCAAAAGTGCTCTGAAACAAATTATTAAATGTAAAGAAACAAAGAAAGAAAAACACGCCCAAGAGCATCCGATCCGGCACATGCATATCTACAAAAAAATAAAAAAAAACTTAAAACTAAAATAAACTATATTCGAAATAAACAAAAATTTAATTTAAATTCAATAATATAATAAGGAATGGCTTGTGTTAAAACGCCTACCAGAAATGTATCTATTTTACTACCAAAAAATTCGAAATACCTGCCAGAATGGATAAAAATGCTCACCAAATTGTGTTTCATAAAGTATTGCAGAAATGAACCTATTTTCCTTTTTATTCTATGCCTTAAAGATTTATAAACGCCTTTAAAGTGAAAACTTAACCGATATTTGTAAGGTTGTTTGGGTTTCCAAAGCAGAGTCGACGGAGCCCCGCTGGGCGGGGGCTCCTATTCCTGTCCGCAGGGTTTAAAGTAACCTAGCACGAATGAGATGAATGTCAGCCTCTTCAAACCTAACCTCTCCGTGTCCGGGTGCCCCAAATAAAAGAGCTCGCTTCGCTCGCTCTTAAAATTTGTCAGTTGGAAGGCAAGTTACAGCGTTTGGTAACAAGATTTGGTGAGCATTTATCCATTTTGGTAAGCAAAAAGAATATAAATACAACACGTACAATTATTCTGATGAGTGTATATTTATTTTGGAACTTAAAACGTTTTTCTTTAGGCACCTCGTTATAGAGTGGATTTATTTTATTTGAAGTTAATATATTTTACTTGGCACTTAGGGTCTAAAAAATATTTTGGGAGCATTTAAATTGTACCCATAAGGAATATGCATGTAATTCAAAACTCTTTCATTATTTAAATATATCTACATTGTACAGGAGTCAAGAATGTTTTTTTTTTTAATTTTTTTAACTACTTATTTTACAATTCGTTATTTTATGTTACGTTTTTTTTTTGTGGCACGGAACTCAATCTTGAAACACGTCGTTTTCGAAAATGCCGGAAGTGACCTCAAAATCCATGTGAATAAATATTTAAATAATCTTTTCTTAGCAAACTGTTTGTTTTCTCACTGAGGTAAGTTAGTAAGTGCGATTTCTGCTTGAATAAAGCAAAATAAATAATTTAATATATATGATTTGTGGCTAAAAAAGATATGTAAACAAAGCAGTATTATATTATAAATTATGACATCACATTATGGCCGCTACAATAACGGATGTTTACTGTACCTAGAAGAAAATTGTTGAAGTTTAATCATTGTTTTGAGCAACAAACAATAGTAACATGTGAATTTTAAAACGTTTCTTGGGTTTATATTACTGTGCTTTATTGATTAAGATAAAAAATAAGTACATGCATATTCCCTATTGCCGGGTAGGTAATCCAAACACAAAATTAAAACAAAAAAAAACTTCGTATTAAGTCTATAGCATGGCTTTTTTGTGTACGAATAACCTAGGCATCGTAATATCTACGAAAAAAAAACTGAATTATGTTGAATTTGCGCGTCGCATGTGCGTAAAAATGTAGATCGTTGTTCAGCATTATGCAGTGACTTCGGACGAATCTAATGCCAACAACGCTGATGAATGAAATAAGCGTTATACCCGGCGGCCTGGTTAGGGTTGGACCTCATCTGGCAGCACGGAATCGCCTTTTTCCGTCGCCCTTTCTCTTTCTGTCGCTTAGAACTGCCATTTGCTAGACCGAGACAGAAAGCATAATGCGATAGCACGCGGCGGAATCCTCGAGGCGATCGGCATCACGGACAAAATGCAATGGTCGGCAATGGCAGTTCTAAGTGACAGAAAGAGAAAGGGCGACGGAAAAAGGCGATTCCGTGCTGCCAGATGAGGTCCAACCCTTAAACACCCGCCGGCAAGCCCCGCGGCAATGACGGTGGCAAATCCGGCTTTGTGTATTTTTTTGGCCTTTAGAGCCGATATTTCAATCGTCAGATAACTTTTATCTGAGGGATTAATATCACACTTTGACTTGACAAGCTTTTTTATAGAAAATCTGTCAAAACGTCAAAGTTATTCCTCAGATAAAAGTTATTTGTAGATTGAAAAATCAGCTCTAAATGAAATAAAACAGAATACATATAATTATTAAGAATAGTACAAACGAAATGTAGATACAATATGTTTTAAACAAAAACGAATTGTGGTATGTCTACACCCGTGCGCTTTCATGTTCATCTTGCGCTTTCAACTTTCAATTCCCCTTGCGTCTAGCACATGCAATATTGATTGCCATCAGACTCGAACTAATACATGCGCTATTGCATGCGCTAGGCGCTTCACGCGTACTTCAGACGAAGACGCAAGATGAACGTGAAAGCGCACTGGTTTAGACATAGCATTACGCTACTGGAACAAATAGCTGAATCTTGGTTTTCTCTGTTTCTCTCAATTTGTTAAGTTTTTGCATCGAAATCATTGTTTTTAAAGTGTTACAATTGTAGATGAACTACGAGTAACTTAAACAAATACATTAGAAAAAAACTACTTACGATAGGGACCGGACATCCAGTGATATTCAATTTCTCTATTATCGGATAATACGGCGCGTCTGTATTCTCCAGGGAACTACAAAAGTTGACTCGCGTGGTGTACATGTATTCGTTTCCCAAGTCCATAACTTTCCATATGTCTATTTCAACCTAAAAAAATTAGTAAAATCCATAAAAAAAATACACAAAACGTTACACGAAAATCTCTTATTTGGCAGAGGTGTACAAACGTAGGTAGGTTTACTAAACAGGAATTGCTGGATATACCATTTTCCTAGTCTTTCGTGATAAAGGTATTAGGTACATAATGTTATACTTCGTCTTCTTGAAAAGACCCTCCACGAGTGACGATATTTAAGTACGTCCGGCGTACTCTGGGCAGTCAACGCCTCTACCAACATTGCTGACTGGCTAATATTTTCACCACGACATGAGCTATTCTCGTACAGACTCGAGAGTGAGAGAGATATACTGAAAGAATTGAATGTTCAGCGTTCGAACTTGGCCCGAACTTCCGACTTTTCGAATTCATGTGCGGATCATAATTTGATATCTTGCGTTATCGGTGAAGGAAAACATCGTGAGAAGAACCTGCACACCTGGGAGGGTTTCATAAAGTTCTCGATGTATTGTCCGCCAACCCGCGCCAGGCCAGTGATGGCCTAACTGAGGTCTAAAACCTCGCTGATTCTGAGAAGAGGCCCGCGCTCAGGGGGCGTTCAAGTATTACGTAACGAGATGTGGGGGGAGGGGGGGTCTTGTAAAACGTTACGATGCGTTACAAGGGCGGGAGGGGGGTTCGAACAACGTTTTACGTAACATTGTTTTTTTAGTTAACTAAAAAACTAGGGAATTTAAATCTTCCAAGTTGGCAACACTTTTCGTATATGTTGTACGGGAAATCCCTCGATTGTGTTGCACGTTATTTTTATTTTGTTTTCGTTGTCAGTATTCGTTAGTGTTTACGCTTTGTCGTGTCGGGCTTTGGTATAGTATAGAGGCCTTTAGGGTAAAACCTGTAATTAACCTTCCTCCGAACCTGAAGTCAGGAATAGTGGTCATGTCCTTTCTTTTTTGCAGAAGGTTCTTTACGCAAATGACTATTGCTTAAAATGTTTCGTTTGCAAAAATCGCTACATTTTTTTTCACACCTGATGATTCAGCCGAAAGAAGTCCACGGCTGGACATAGGCCTCCCCCAACAGGGGAGGTTTGCCATAATCGCCACGCTTGTCAGGCGGGTTGGCGATCGCAGTATGGTTGTTAAAAAAATAAACTTTAAAAAAAAGTAAAAACCGACTTCAAAGAAATACTAAAAGGAGTAAAATAATTACCATAATATAAAATTAACAGTTTCAGAAGTCGGTGGCTTCTATTTGCTTCAGTGTAGAGTTGCACCGACTTCTGAAACTGTTAATTTTATATTATGGTAATTATTTTACTCCTTTTAGTATTTCTTTGAAGTCGGTTTTTACTTTTTTTTAAAGTTTATTTTTTATCGAATACGTTTTAGTGTCATAATTTTAACCCCCTCCTTCATAACCCTTCTTTTTGGCTTTGACGTAGGTAGTCGGGCATAAAAAGTCCTTTCAAATGATACCTTACACGATATAATGAAAACATTCCAAAGGAGGGGAGGGGGGGACAAGCACCCCCTCCTCTTTTCAAGTAGTCAGTTCCCAACAACAAATATAAACAAAGCAATATTAGTAATTTGAGAATTTTGCTTTGATCCGATGAGGAGTTCCGTTCCATATCTCTGAAGTTTATGGTCTAATCATAACAAAATTTGAATGGGACCAATCGGGAAGTATACCCTTTCGAACAAAACAAGAATTTTTCAAATTGGTTCATAAATGACGGAGATATGAGGTAACAAACATAAAAAAAAAAAAAAAAAAAATACAACCGAATTGAGAACCTCCTCCTTTTTGAAGTCGGTTAAAAATACTCAGAGAACGCTGCTGCCCATCCTCTGAATCCGTTAGTCGCCTTTTACGACACCCATAAAAAGAGGGGTTACGTATCATAATACCTACGTTTATTCTAACTATTTTCAACTTAACTACGATCAAAAGACCTACCGTTTAAAACACCTAAAGATCGTTTCACCTATTTTTGTAATAACTAATGGACGAAATCCATAATGGAGAATTCATCTACGGTTTATTCGACTACAATTAATTCACCTAACGTTGATTAAACTAACGGACGATTCACCTACTGTTGATTTATCTGTGGTCTTGTGTTTGTCTTACTGGTGATTTTGTATATGTGACAACATTTCTGCGAGCAACTTGGAAGTAGCGCTCGCCGGCCGCTGCCGCGGCACCGCTCGCTTCGCTCGCTCGTCTCGCGCGCGGTTTGTCACAGTTCTAACCTAACCTAACCTATTTCACCCAGTTCAAAATGACGAATCATACAATCTGCCGCAGAAATGTTTTTACCATTGTCTAATTATCTAGTCGCAGGCAGATTGTATGATTCATCATTTTGAACTGAGTGAAATAGGTTAGGTTAGGTTAGAACTGTGACCAACCGCGCGCGAGCCGAGCGAGCGAAGCGAGCGGTGCCGCGGCAGCGGCCGGCGAGCGCTATTTCCAAGTTGCTCGCAGAAATGTTATCACCATTGTCTAATTATCAGTATTAATAAACTGTAGGCGAGTCGTCCATTAGGTATTTCATACATAGTTGAAACATCCAATATCTTAAAAAATCATTAGATGAATCGTTCGTTAGTGCAATTAATTTTAGTTTAATCAAGATTAGGTAAGTTAAACTGTAGTTGAGTCGACCATTATGCGTTATGAACATATGTGAATCAACCGTAGTTAAGTTGAAAATAGTTAGAATAAACGTAGGTATTATGATACGTAACCAAAAGAGGTGGCATAGTGCTATTCTTTACGTCCAGCACCACACGGAACCTTGTCACACCTATTTCGTTCTATTTACTGCTACTTCATCGAAAGTCAGTGTTACTCACGTCATAATTTGTTTGAAGCTCGTCCTGCAATTTTATTTCCCCACTCAGTTTGGCGGTATCATCTCCATCATCATTTTTCGCTGACCCCACTTTCAGGTCACTACAGTCAAGGAACTCATTGTTAAAGTTGTCACAAGCTACCATATCGTCAGTTATTTTCGGTACGTAGTATACCTACGAAATAATAGAGAAGAAAAAGAATTATTAGTTGTTTATTTTTTCCATCAATCAAGAATGCCTGGTTTCTTTTTTTTCTTTTTTTTATTGCAAACGTTGCCCCACACTAGGATTCGGGCCTGTCCACATCTCCTCGTCACGACATCGTCAACGTGGAACGGTGCGGTAACGCGGCACGGTGCGTTGACGTAACGTGCAAATTTACGTTACCGTATCGTAACACGTTCCGCCTCTAGCTGATAAACCTAACAATGACGTGCATTTTTACGATACGGTAAAGTAAATTTGCACGTTATCTCAACGCACCCTGCCGCGTTAGGGCGCGTTTATATGACACGGAATGTTACAGCGTGTCGGCCGCGCGGCGATCGTGCGGTGACCGCGTACTAACTGTTCAGTTATAGCAAAATTATGTTTTATTAACTAGGACGTAAAGTTGAAATTAATTTTGAGTAACTAACTGCGCGGTGACCGCGCGGCTTTCGCTCCTCGATCACACGGCGGCCGCGCGGTCACCGCGCAGTTAGTTACTCAAAATTAATTTCAACTTTACGTCCTAGTTAATAAAACATAATTTTGCTATAACTGAACAGTTAGTACGCGGTCACCGCACGATCGCCGCGCGGCGGCCGCAAGATTTTTTTCGCGTCGTCTAACTGCAGCCTTACCGCACCGTTCCACGTTGATGACGTAGTGACGTGGAGATGTGGACAGGATCTTTCTCCTGTATCGTGGGTGCGTTTACAGAAATAAATCACACATACACAAACGCCCAAACCCGAAACAACTATCTGTAGGAAAAAATAAAAATTATTGTTCCGTGTGGGAATCGAACTCACGACCCGTAGCGCAGAAGTCAATAGCTCAGCCATTGCACTAAACGGGTCGGCAAGTTAGGTTTGAAGCAGTAAGCAGTAAAAAGAACTGTATCTTTATGCCATGTAACCTCAATATTAGCCTCCGAATCCCGGTCCAAGTGTGCCAGGATAAGTATAATATGTCCTGTTTGTAAAAATATAAATTATCAAAAGGCACAATACTTCCTTTAAGATGAGTAAAAAATCTTGTCGCTTTCCTCGGAGATAATTAATATTTTAGAATTTGATTTTTGGAAAAAAATTCATCAACATGTACTTTTATGTACAGTCGTGGACTTGAAATGTTTACCACCCTAAGGTCTATAATTATTGTTTGCACATTACTTTTTCATAAGGTTGCTCAATAATATTTTTTTCTTGATTGACTTAAAAGTTACATTTAAAGAGTATACGACGACAAGACGCGACTAGTAGCATAGAAAAAGAAATCAATCTATTTAGTAAATTCAATCAAATACGCTCTATACACCGTTTGACCAGACACACATATCCAAAAAGGAGTTCATAACATCAAAAAGTGCTTTTTGCCATTATAGCAACGCGATGCTTCTATTCTTCGCAATTTTAAAAAGTAAAACATTAAATTAATATGGCATCTTAAACCTTTTTGCTCGCAATGTGAGAAGGAATCGAATTTGAAATCTGATAAACATTTCAAGTATAAGTCGCGCGGAGAAGGTTTGCCGATGGCCTCATGACGTCACGCGTCGATGGTCGGTACGATTCAGACGAGCGCGGGTAGCGGTCGGTGAAGTGGGAGGCGCAGTCATCGGCAAACCTTCTGCGCGCAACTAGTACGTAAAGTTTCAAGTAAGTCAGCCGACGATTTGTGGTCCTTAAAGGATAAAGCTATTATATTGTTATACTTACATCGCCATTCGTCCCCAAAAACACTGAACTGATCAGGAATAATATTGGAAATTTCATTACAACCGTACCATAACTCATGTTCGATCGAAAATGCAGCACTGTTCAAACGAATAAGCATTGTTACGTATCGTCATAGTTTTTATATAAAGCCTGATAGCAATCACTATTGTTCAGGAATATAGCTGATGGCAATGATAAACGCTATCAGTAGTACCAGTATTGCATGTGAGGTGTAAACAGGTATGTCGCGTGCTTAATACTTGTTAGTCATTGTCAAGGTTGCGTTGTTTTTTTACTATTAAATTACCTGTACCCGTGGCTTGGCCTACAGAATCATACGTTACTGCTCATCATCCACACTCAACAGCGTGATAATTTGTACCCTATAACCTGATCCGCTTTTCAATTGATGTGGCTGCCAAATTTCAAGTGGATCTGTTCAGTAGTACTGGCGTGAAGCTCAAACATACAAACGGACAAACAGACAAAAACTCTAAAAACTACATTTTTGGCATCTCTATTGTTCCTGTGATGCGTTGCACTTATTTTTTTACTTTTTGATAGTACGAGTTTATTAGATATTTGCAAATTATCGACGTTGCTGTCAAGTTACAAGAAGCATAACCAGCACTTCGATGAAGGAGTAAACGACCTTCCAATGGAGAACAGAAGAGAAAGCAAATTTAAAAAAAAAGCCTCTTACAAACAAAAACTTCAATAAAATAATTCAATTCACATTACTTATTTCAGGTCAAATCCATACATAGTTACAACAATAACAATTATTAACAGCACAACAGCATTAAATTACAATGAAAATTTAAAATTCTATAAATTAACACAAAATTACATTCACGTAAAGAAAATCGAAATCATACTAGGTATATAAAATTTTAATTAAAAAATAATTTATAAATTACAATGTCGATACAAATATCATAAAACAATATCATTTGTGTTTCAGTGTCTTAGATATTAGTCGAGTAATTGCCCTTGATCTTACGTCAGGCGCCTCGAAAATCTGTCGAGTACCTATAATTCTTAATTTTGCATTAATTAAATCAATTTCATCCTTGCTTTTAGTTGGCAACTATTAACTGATGCCTCTTTCTCCTTCGCTCTCTTTCTTAGTCTTTCTTGCTTTATTACTTCTATCGGATGGTTTCACTTCATTCTCTACTCTTCGCGCAGTCTGTGGTTAGGTCTTTAAGTAATTAGTAATATTTCGTATTATCACGGCGTTAACTTGAATTTACTTACTCGCCTATTTCTTTGCAAACGCTATTGGTCTTACTTGAGATGAGTCTGACTAGTTTTCAATTGCGGGAAGCGTCGTGTTTGTGAGCAACGAATTCTGAGATTTCAATTACCACTTAGCTTTCCTAGAATCGATATGAATAACAAATATTTTGTAATACCAGTCCATGAGACCACAGTGATATGCTGTTTTGAGACATTACTTAGAACACCTAGATCATTAGTCTATGATTTATAAATATTATTGTTCATTAGAATAAAGTCGAGTCATTTCAAATAGATATACGCGTAGTCCGAGGCACGAAATTTTCTAATATCGAAGTCAGCATAAGAACTAAATTAAATGTTTATCCTTACAAGAAACAAAGCGAAGTAACTATTCCAAAGTATCTAAAGACAGCAAATTCTAGAGACCGTCATAAAAAGACTACAGGGAACAAAGGTCCAGAAAAGAAATGTACAGAAATGTTCGGTACAGACAGTTTGCTACTTTTTGTCGTATTTGTATTTACTCGTATTGCTCACTAGAAAGCGTATAGTACTCAACATTATCTCAATGAACACATTTATTTGATTCATTTGTCTTGTTCTTTTTCATCTTGATGTTTTTCTGCCTTTTTTTGTAAAGCTGTCCGTTCACGTAGGTATTTTTTGGGTTGATTGGGATCGTAAGTCTAAAATTAGAAGTCAGGTGGACAGTTTGTCTATTTTCATTCCGTGTATTTTGGCAATCAAAGAAGTGAAATAAGCTTTCAGGGTCCGGGTAGAAGCTAACATGGCTTCAAATAATAATGTCTAAAGTAACTTTTCACCTAATATAACTTCACATCCAGGGAATTTATTCATACATAGCTGATTTAATTCGGTTAGAAATAGCACAACCATGGAATAAAATATTTCCATCAAATACAATGATGTTCTATCAAACAATGTGTTGATAAAACAATGCTACCGTGTTATAAATGTGGGTATAACATCCAAAACACATTTATATTTCATGAGAAGAACGAATGGGGCGTCCTACACATTGTATATCATTTCCAATATAGTAGTTTTATGTAAATGGCGCCTACTTTTAAACTGTCGTAATTTTTATATTCCGATTGCAGTTTCCCCTCCGAGTGTTTGTTATCTAACAGGGAAATGAATTAATGTATTCCACGGCTTTGATTTACTGCTTATTTTCATACAACTTTGTTAGTATTTTTTATCACTGTAACTTTTCTGTGTTTCTGTTCGGTTTGTTTTATCGGTGAATTTGTGAGTGCGTTTACATTATAAATGTGTCTCCGTCTCATGCCAATTCAAATAAAGATAATTTGTAAAGTAAGGTTTTACATTATGTAGCAAAAGAAGTATGGGACATCCTCCAAATCAGATACCATGAGAAAGGAGACATCCTGGATAAGTTATCTGGGGTTGACTGAGTGTGACAGTTCAAGTGTAGTGGCACAATCCGCAGGATACATGATCAGTAATAAACTAGACTGAGATGATTGCTTGGTTGATTACCTAACTTTCTCTTGACTTAAGCTGTAACTACTACACCCTCTTAGCGGTTATAAGCTTGATAAAACGTATGTAAAATAAATATTTTTCTTTCATGATTTAACCGTAGCACACATGTAGCAGGAAGAAATGATTCATATTCGCTCGAAACGTTCCCAGCGGGACGGAGCCCGAGCTTGATATCTCGCGTGAAAACTGAATGTCTTGTAGGAATTCATATTGCATGCTTCTGAAGCATAAAAATATACACTCGCCTTTGTGTAAATGGGGAAAACAGATCGTTTGTTGCGATACGAAATATTTCTAAAACTATTTTAGTCTGAATATGGGTTTTAAAAATTATGTTGTTTGGTATCGAATTGGCTGCGACTAAACAGCATAAATAATTACTATTATTAATGTAAGAGACACTTTTTTAATTTTACCACGGGAAAAATAATGTTTTGTAAACAGTTTTCTTTTTCATATACCAATAGATTTCATTTTAAAATGGGTATCTTATGCCCGGTCCCTATAGTCAAAAACGAATCGTCATGCTTACCAATGGTAACATTTTATATTGCCAAACTAGACTCTAAAGCAAATTTTACTTGTAATGGCTAAGTATGGAAGGGGCTGCTATGCAAAGCTATAGATTATTTGCGTCATTATTGTTAAAGATACAAAAGTCTTAATTTTATCCAGTATCGCTCGATTAGTCAAAGGAATCGGCCGTTAATAAGTATTAGCAAAATTGAACAGATTATAGTAAAAAACCTAATTTTTAGAGACACTTCTGTGATCATACAGCATTACGATTTTACGAAATTATTATGACTATGCGAAATATGACACACACATAAAAAATATGCATTGGCTTTTAAACATTATTGTTGAGAAACAAGTTTACGTCAACTTTAGTACGTAGTAGTAAGTACTCGTGTTCTTAAAGAAGTACCTAGACCTACAGAAAATAAACGCAACAGAAATTAGTAATCCTCCTCGGAAAAGGATTTTGGTCATTGCACGATTCATGTGGGCTTCAGCCAGACGAAGTCGCGGGCAAAAGCTACTTAATATTTTTTATTAAGAATATTAAATACCCAATAAAGGATTAATTTCAGTGCCTTCAATTAATTTGACATAGAGTGGCTCTCTTGTGTAGTCCTAATAGGTACAACGTAATAAAATAAAAATGACCAAAATTGCATTCCCAAGCTTTTCACTCCCGGGCGACGATATGGCATATACGGTGGTAACTACTTACCATCAGGTGAGCCGTCGCCGGAGTCGGCTTGTTTGCCTACGTACGTTAAAAAAAATAGAAACAAAACGTAATAATTGAAGTAGATATTCTTATTTCAACGAAACAATAAAAAAAAACAAAGAATGATGTACATACGTACGTGTGAAACGGAATTAATGAGATTTCTCAATATCAATGGTTGTCGTTCATTCATCGCTACATGCAATGAAACTTGTGAAATCTTCCTAATAACTGATCTTTCCGTGTTACTGTCATTACTTGTTATTAGTCATTGTTGCAAAGCAATAATAGCCTATCGGTTAGGCTTGACTTCTTTGCTGCAGGGTCCGAGTACGAACCAGCCCGCACCTCTGACTTTTCGGATCATAATTTGGTTTCCTATTTGTAACCATTGCTGCCAATCCAATTGCAACCGCAAACTATGGAACTGCCAAAGGCAGCTTCAAGCATTACAACAGAGCAGCTTGCTCGTTAAGATTACGTTTTTTTTTATTAGTAAAAACGTATCCCCACACTAGGATTTCTCCTGTATAGTGGGTGCGTTTACAGATATAAATCATATGCACAAACGCTCAGACCCGGAACTACTATCTGTAGGCCATACAAATTTTTGTTCCTGTGTGAATCGAACCCACAGCAAGCGCAGAAGCCAATTGCTCAGCGTCTGCACCAAACGCGTCGTCAATAATTATACCTGTCAGTGGCGAAGGCTCCATACAACTCGATTCCTATCGGCTTCCCTTTCGAAATATGGCAAATACTAGTATCTATTGTTTTCAATAATCATTTAAACAAATAATTGGTCCGGCTTCCCTTTTAAGAAAATTCACCCTTCGGCACTGATACCTGTAGTGCTAATAAGTGCACTATGAATTCCTTCTAATGGGAACTCCCGAAGAAAAACACGTGTTAAAAATCCAACACGTTCTTGAATTTCTTATGAAGTCATCGATCGATCAATGTCAATTAAATGTGACCTACGTCATGTTAATGCAAAGAAATCTACTAAATATCAACACCTCAACAATTTTGAGGATATCTAAATACCACTTTAGTAACGTTGATACGCTTAAAATTGATTTGCGATAGATTGGTATTAAATTTACCTGTCTATAAAAATATAACAAGAACTTTAAAAGAAAGCGATGATTGTTCAAAGTTTCTAAACACCTGAAAGATTTATCTACTTTTGCTGTTGACTATACATAAATAAAACTACGAGAATATAAAAATATTGTTTCTACCTGGAACAATGAATATATAATCTTAAAATATTTTACTAAAGTTACCCAGGTATATTAAAAAAATTAACCTGTATTTAAATACTTTTAAGTACGTAAAACCTAAAAGTACCCTATACCTTTAAAGTAGATAAAAAAAATATAAAGCCAACGACCAGAAAAACCGTCCTCAACTAAATATCGATTTTATCGTCAACAAAAATTTGCATACTACCCTTTCTGGATACCAGGAGCGCATAACTTTGAAAAGGGTAAATGATTTAATTATGCGAGCCAAAGTGTTAGCGCGCCACTTAATTTGATAGCTGGCGACACCTATATGCAAATGATACGTTACGACTAATTGAATATCTTTGTTCCAAAATGTTTGGGGACTGCTCGATGACTTTTGGACCCCTTCTCTGTTAGTTAAAACATTCAAATGTAATTTAACTTATTCGACATCAGTTTGGGCTATATAGTAAAGGTGGATGTATGAAATCATCGTTCTATCTCTTGGGAATAAGAATTGATATAGTAGCTAAGTGTGACATCACTTCAAACCACGGAATAGCGTGTGGTGAATTGAAATTGTCAGTTTTGCATTTAAATGTGACATAATTAGTATCTCCGTCATTACATCTTTTGGTGCACAGCAAGCCACGCCATTAAACTTCTTTAGACGTTCAGTATGATCACAGTTGGGCTCCGCTGAACTGTCTATAACAAGCCAACGAACGCCAACTTACCCCGTTCGTTTGCCTTCGTTGGCTTGTTGTGTACGTACCTTAAGTAAAAACAATATCTTTTATATTACGGTCTCTATATCCACCTTCTGCCTGGGTCGTCACATATTTGGATTGTATTTGCAAACCTCGGATCGAATACCAGGTTCCTGACTGAATTTGAAGTTTTGCTATCATCCTCTGCGATATCCACATGAGTAGCTGGTCTAGTAGTCACAAATTTTTGACTTCCTCTACCGTCTTTTAGTTCCGTTACCTTAGGTATTAGCTTCATCATATCCTTGCCCTTATCCCACACTAGATGTGGTCGCCACAACATGTATTCCTCTTCAATTGTAGGGTACACAAGTTTACATATCTTGGCCACACACATACCCCTGATTTCAGGGACGATGACGACATTGAGCGGGCGCGGAGGGCCTTGTCGGTTAGAGCGAACTTGCTGGCTCGCAGGTTTGCTCGTTGTTCAGTAAGCGTTAAAATTACCCTTTTCAGAGTGTACTGCACTACGTTTTACACGAGCACCCTGTGGGCTAGATATACTCAAATATCGTACAATGCCCTCCGCGTGCAATACAATAACGCGTTTAGGGTGCTGTTGAGGCTGCCCTGCTACTGCAGCGCATCAGGGATGTTTGCGGACGCACATGTGGATTGTTTCTTTGCCACAATGCGTAAGTGCTGTGCGTCCCTGGTGCGTGGGGTGTGGGGCAGCAAAATCAGTATCTTATCCCTGATTTCGAGCAGGCTGGACTGTCTGTACTTGAATCGCTGCTGCGACATTTTCTGCAGCCGCGGTGAAGCGTCGGACAGTACTGCCGCTGTGTATATTGTACAGGAATTTATTAGGATGTAGATAAAATTATCTTAATTACTAACATAGGATAAGTTAACAAATGAGTCATGGTTACCAGAAATAAAAAAAAAAAAAAGAAATAGTCCGCTATCAGCATTATTACAGTACTCACTCCTTTCTTCTTTCTTTACTTACCCATATCATCCTTCACACAATCCAAAGAAAAGATGGATGTCTATTCTAGTAACATGCTTTCGAAACGAATAATCTTTTGGCCTATAAATTGCGGTAGAAGTAGAACTAGTTACTAGAAACGTTATTAACTTTCATTGAATATTTTCGGTTTATAATCAACTCATTATTGTCTGCTGGCCACTGGCCTCTTCTCAGAATGAGAAGAATTGAGGCGTTAGTGTATAACCACTATTGCACAAGGTATTTTTTAAACTAGGAAATCGAAAGCCAAGCATCGAGACAAAACTTAATTACATTTTTATCAAAACAGAACAAACAGCCCCGACATAGCCAGTTTATTTTAACTACAGCAATTATCGATAAACACGATAGCAATAACAATCAAGGATATTGTTATTTCATTTTTAATGTTACCATATAAGTCATGAGGCAACGTTAAAAAACTTGTTTGAGATATCTATAACTTGTTTGCAACATTGTTGTTTTTATTTTATGTTTAGCATACTGCATAATCTGCGCATTACTATCCCATTGCTGGCAACCTGGCTACTAGCAGCCTGGGCTTGGGCCTCTTCTCAGAATGAGAATGGTTTATACCTTAGTCCACCACGCTGGCCTGGTGAGGGTTGGCGGATTATACATACCATTGAGAACTTTACGGTGCCCTCTCCAGGTGTGCAGGTTTCCTCACGGCTGTTCCTGCACCGTTATCGCAAATGATAATCAAATCCACAGCATCCGAGAAGTTTGATGATAATGCTGACACGGTTTCAGTCAGCCTGTAGAAGACCACAGCTGGACAAAGACCTCTCAAAACCACCGTTGACATGCAGATGGGGTGACTTGATCCCTCGCTATGATGGCGCTGTTGCCCGTAACCGTCCTTACGTATGTAGGCTGACATACTAAAGGCTTGGATAGTTGGTTGGCCCGCGCAGTCAAGTCACTCGTCAGGGTCCTTTTGTGTCTACTGGGCTGCTCGCAGTTACATACATACTTCAAGAGAACCTTATCTGATTAACCGGGTTAGAGTTAGCGACAACAGATAGTTTTTTTTTTATTTTGACCCTAGTCGGACCTGATGTTAAGCGCAGACAGGGTCTAAGATGGAGCAAACGAATCCAAATTTCAGAGATAAAGAGGGATACCCATATACCTCTCTGGCTCTAACATACGCACGACGGAACACAGTAAACTGTTTGGCGCTGGACTTTAATGTGAGGGTGCCAGCTAATAGCCAGGGCGGACTGTATAGATCTTACCAACGTGCTGAGTTTTGTGGAATCTTACAACACGCGTCTATTCCCAGCGTGCGGTGAGGAAGTTTCATATTCTAACACGTATCCAGACGAGATAAAAGCCGGGTCTCCAGCCAAGAGCGAGGGCGCCAATAGTTCGAAGGACTAAATAATTCTTTAACCCGAGGTAAACACTCATTACGAATACAAGCAAAGTAAAACTAAAAACATTAATTATGTAGCTAAATAAAAAAATTGTGATCGGATTACCGCTTTCCCGCCTATTTTGTTTTTTTTTATTCTGTGGCCAGCCAGCTATTCAGCCATTATTTTTCATTTTCATCATTGAAAAAATGGTAAATATTTTCCCCAAATCTATGTTATTTTAAAGAAATAGTTGAAACTAAATTATTATAAATTCATTTAAAAAAATAATGTTCTTTAATTAATACTTAACTTTATGTTATTACAATTATACATCGCGCTGTAATTCAGTGGCTGTATAGAAAGTTGGAACATGGTTCAATAGAAATGTGAAAATGAAAATAGAACTAGTTTTTTTTTTAATAAAATTGACAGCTGTCAGTTGAAAACGATTCTCCCTAGGGCTGAAAATTATCACTTTCAACCCGCTTCTCAGGCACCTTCAGACCTACTTTCCGAGTATGAGTAATGAAAAATACTATAAACCACGCAACAGCTGCCAAAGGCGTCCCTAGTGGGAATCGGATCTCGGCTTAGGGCGTTGCTGGAGGGACAGTTAGAGGGCTGGACCTGATTAAACTGACAAGCAGGACTGTTACATCATTTGCCCACAATCTGCTCATATCATAAATACCTACAATTTTTTGTGCAAAATTATTGACGTAGGCGTGTATTTGAACTATCGATCACAAGGTCATGGGTTCAAAACCGGAATCATTGAACTATTGCGGTGAACCCATTCTAAGAGTACGGTCGACTTAATTGGAGAGGCTGACAGAAACACTAGAAATGCATCACAAATAATTGCATTGGTATTCTTATAAAAAGTCAATTTGTACCTCTGCCAAATAAATTACTTTTACATTTTTCAATTTTAATTTTCTTGAATGGGACAGGTAACATTTTTATTGATAAAGCACCGTTATGGCGTTGATATTAATATTTTGCATCAAAATAATGTCTTCAAGTAAAGTTTCAGCTCATCTTGATTGACTGTTAAGGTTCACACTGTGTTGAATCCCTGCTGGAAGCAAGCATATTGCTTTTTGTATGTATTAGATTGGTAAACAAGCCGACGACCCACCTGATGGTAAGTGGTTACCGCCGCCTATATTACACCTAGAGGATTGCTGATACTTTGTCAACCTTAAGCCGGGTCCGCAGTGCCAATTTTCTAACAAAACATGTTATCAAAACAAGTTAGCAAAACATGTTATCAAAACAAGTTAGCAAAACATGTTAGCAAAACAGCCAGTCCGCTGCGCCTTTATCAAAACAAGTTAGCAAAACAATAAAGAAAGTTTATGCCGTGGTGTCCTTAAAAATCGGGAGTTTTGAGTGGGAATCCGGGACATCTGGAGACATTTACTAAAATCGGGAGATATCCGGAAAATCGGGAGACCTGGCAACACTGATGGCGTCTTCCACTAGTGAACGCGAACACAAAATGCGTCACTTCCCCTCCCCGCAGGCGAACGCGGGGGATGTTATCCATTCGTCTCGGCAAACATGTTATTGTTTTTTCCTAAACAAACTGTTAGGCCGCGCCCCTGTTCGGTTAGCAAACAATGTTATCCTGTTTGCAAACACGAAAACACGGCGCAGCCGACCCGGCTTTAAAAGTTTCATGTGTTTCTACATTTCCTAAAGTGCTAAAATGGGTCTGATTTATAATGTAATATTAAATAGATTATATAACACGGGACATAATAAACAAGTTATTCACAAAATACTGTGTCTACCTGTTTAGTATAATTAACAACCACCTTGATCTATTCACTGATTAGCATAAGTATCCGCGGGAAAACCCAAAAGAAATAAAAATACAATTTATTTTTCTTCTTAAATTAAAAGTTTTTTATTAAATTTTACATCACATTTGACCAAGACACTGGATCTTTGACCAACATTCTTTTATATGAGTGAGAAGTTAAAAGAATTTGGCGACAATCCACAGTTGGGCGAAGACTAGTAATATGGCATTAAACATTTGAAGTTTCAAGCGTAGTTTTTATCCAGTCCAAATACTTCACTACCGAAGTGTAGACTCCTGGCCATCCGTCCCTACCGCAGCCGTAGCCGAAGGAAACCACTCCTACAGCCTCCCAGATACCTTCAGGTCTTCGTTTCATGAGGGGTCCGCCTGAATCTCCTCTGCAGGCATCTTCGGCGAACACTCCACCGGCACACAGCTGGTTTTCACCAAGAACTGCTCCAAGAGTTCTGTATTTGCTGACGCATTCTTCTTTATTGAAGATTGGAAGACCAAGCTTCAGTTTTATGGGGCTGTTGCGTCCTGTAAATGAAATTCATGATTACTTTTATGTCTATACCAGCTTGTAATTGTCCCCTGTGGGTCTAAAATCTCTTCTTATACAAAGAAGGAACGAGTATTGATCACCACACTTGCTCACTGCGTGATGGCGATTCAGATGATGTTTTCCATTACCGTTCATCTATCAATCATGAAAACTTTTACCATAGTTTTATTTAATGTTTATTAAATTTAATGATAGATATCTATGCTCCTTAATTTGATACGTGTATCTATTAACAGCTAAAATAACCGTATAGGTAAGTGACGTCACGCTCAATACCGAACGTAGGTCAATTCACACTGTAGTGCCAAGACCAGTACATTCTCGCGTTGCTAATATAAATAAAAGAAAAAGCAATGAACTTGAAGACGTGTTCTCTACCAAGGCAGTCATTTGAATTTTATTTTTTACTCTTGTTATCAGACTATGTTATCCTATTCGGGGATCGAAAACGTGGATATTCTATAAAAATACCGGTACTAATATCGATTAAATAAAGGACATCGCTTTCCGTTCCTGCCTTAGACCTAGTAGACCGAGACGTAACGCACCGGATCAACTCAGGATGGATGAAATGGCGACAGGTCACTTGACTAACTTGCGACCCACGGATGCCTCTCAAGTTAAAGGGGAAAATCTACAAGTGATAAGTCCTGTCGTACTGTATGGATCGGAATGTTGGGCCGTGAAGAAGACGGATGAAAAAAGACTGCATGTAGCGGAGATAAGAATGTTGAGATGGATGTGTGGAGTGACCAGAATGGATAAGGTCAGGAATGAGTATGTTAGAGGAAGTTTGAAAGTAGCGCCAGTGACAGAAAAGTTGAAAGGGAACCGTTTGTCTTGTTATGGGCATGTGAAGAGGAGGGATGAAACGCATGTGATCAAAAGAGTTATGAATATAAATGTGGATGGAGAGGAAGAGGGAGGCCAAAGAAAAGATGGATGGATTGTGTGAAGAATGATATGAAAGAGAAGGGAGTCAGTGATATCATGACGGTTGACAGGAAGGAATGGAAGAAGAAAACGTGTTGCACTGATCCCAAGTAACATGGGATAAGGGCAGGAAGATGAGATGATGATGCTTTCCGTTCCTGCCCTCCAATTCAGAACCTTTCCGGTAAGCAGTTGTCGATGGATTCGGTATGCTAACTCGTAACGTCAAAGTCAAAGTTTTTTATTTCAAATAGACTAGATTACAGGCACTTTTAAAACGTCAAAACTAGATGCACGGTTCCAAAAGGTAGGTTCTATGGAGAAGAGCCGGCAAGAAACTCCATGAATGAAAAAAACGTAACGTGAGAAAAAGAGATAGGTTACCTAATCGTTCGACAACTGACTAATCGTCTCGTTCTGAATCAGGGAGATGGTCCTGCTCCTGGTCAAGAGTACTTCGTGAGAAGTGAAGAACAGACTCAATTTCAAAAATTTGTATCAATGCGAGAATACAACGAATTATAGAAAATGCGATATCAGAAATAGATTATAAAAAACTTATAGTATTCCTTTACACATCCTTCTATTGAATTATTTACCACAACAATTCATTGTGTAATGTTTATCTTTGCTTGCCAATTACCTTTAAATGATAACGCAAAGATCTCCATCTCCTTTGTACACTCATCTCATTAAATTTCTTAGCACAATCAGATATCATTAATGAATTATTTATTCTATGATCCACGCAGACCTCTGATCTCGATTTTCTAGATACACGTGAACGATAAGAGACTACAGAGAAAACTTATTTACTATGTATTTTCCCTCGTTCTTGTTCTCCAAGAAATATCTTGGAGAATATTTAATTCTTCATGTAAGTATAACATTAAATAACACAATCAATCAAGGGAGCGAGCCTATTGATAGTTAACTGGCTGTTTGTTCTTCACAGTATAAACACTAGGAAGCGGTCAAGTTGGAGTGCATGAAAAGAGCCTCCACGAGTGACGATACTTAAGTACGTCCGGCGCACCCTGGGCAGTCAGCCCCGCTACGAACCTTGCTGACTGGCTAATCTTTTCACGACAGCATGAGCTATTGTCGTATAGCTCGTGCTGATACGAGACAAGAAGAAGCGGTGAAGGTTAGGTGTTTTTGGGGCTATCTTTTGTAATATTGACGATCAAAAAGAACTGAGTAATTCTAGTCTATTTTAAATAATATGTTTTGAAGTTTGAATTTACTAAAATTAGTCAAAATCACTTGCAACTTGCCAAGGGAACCCAGAACCTCACACTCAACAGATACAGTTGGAAGACCAATGAGGCAGTTCTATTAGTCATAGTAACAACAAAATAACACCCAAAAAACCTAACATTTATCAACCTTGCATTTAAATAGTACGTAAAAACCGATACAATCAATCGAAAGTCCTTATTTGTAGAATTAGTCAGAGCTGTATAAAATCGATAGTAATTGTGTAGTGTACGTACCGTTGAGGGTTTTACCCCAGCCGGCCACGTAAACGTCGTTGCCGGTTAGCAGACGGTCCCGGCTGTCGACTAGGCAGATGGGCTGGACGTAATCTAAGCAAAAATAGAAACAATTATTATAAAAATACACCCATTCTTTTTATTAATAAGGAACCTTTATAATACGGCAAGACTGGTTGGTCACTCTCCATCCGGAAACTGTGAACTCTACGAATCATTCTGCACAACTTTTTATATGGGACAAAATCTGAATTCGGGAAAAAATAAACACCTGTGCCATATACAACCCTTTATAAGGCTGAAAATTTTAGGAAAAGTTGCCAATTTTTTAGTAAATAACAAACAATAAAATAAAGTAATTTGGCTTTTTTTTATAATTGACAGAGAAATAAAAATGTTTAAGTCATTTTATTTTTCATTCAAGAAAAAAGTAAAAACAAAAAAGAAATGCTAGGTTTTTTTTATTGTTTTTTTTTATTGGTTATTAAATATAACAAGGCACACACAACCAACAAGCACAACCGTGCCTCGGAAAGCACGTAAAGCCGTTGGTCCCGGCTGTCATTTGGTAGATCTTTGACAGTCGTTACTGTTGATCAGAAGCCAGAAAGTCTGACAACCAGTCTTACCAAGAGTATCGTATTACCCAGTTACTAGGGTTGTGGAGGTCTGATAGGCAGTCGCTCCATGTAAAATACTGATATTCAGCTGCATCCGGTTCGACTGGAAGCCGACCCCAACATAGTTGGGAAAAGGCTAGGCAGATAATGATGATGAAATATAACAAGGAGTTTATTCTTTCTATTGCCGCTGCCTTATAAAGGGTTAAGTAACATTCATTATTTTGTATAGAAAAGCTGTTTTTTTTCCCAAATTCAGAGTTTGTCGCGCTGTAAAAGTTGTACAGAATAATGAGCAGAATTCGTGGTTTTCGGATATAAAGCGACTAACCAATCATCCTGTATTGTAGTATTCGTATCATACTAGGTTTTGTCCTAAATTCTAGCATTTAGATACATTTATAAAGCACGCCCCATGACTCGAATATTTAGACAATTAGCATACGATTTGCGAAGGATTTTAAGCAAGCCGCCTGTTTCATATAAAAACATAATTACAATATTTACAATAATAATAATACATATCTAACTTTAATTTTATTACATTATTTCTGCGCGTCAACATCTTAAAAAAACTTTGACGTGCCAAAAGTAAATAAATCTTTATATTTTTCTAATAGGAACATTGACCGAATTTAGAGGTCAAATAACAGTAACTTTGTACAACAGTCAAAGTAAAAAACCAAAACAATAAACCGTAATCAAAATATAAAAAAAAGAAATTACAAAGTGTTGAATTACCAGTGATGTTATTAAAAACGTGAAATTATATTCCATTATAAAACTAATTATAGATTTACGAATAAAATTAAATAATTTATTTGTTTCTTATATTTAATGGCATGTAATAAATTTTAAATTTGAATTCGAATCCGTGTAGATGCTGGCCAAAAATAGCCTCGTCCCATAGGTTTCATGAGGCCAATAGTAATGCTTCTTGATAATATATCCCTTCAACTACCCTAATAGCACCATCTGGCTAAAACCACGTACCGGAATTTAATATAGGATACGAATAAAGAATATTGAAAAGCTAAACGTTTAAAGATTACTCTTAATTATCCAAAAATCGGAAGGAAGGAAATAAAGTAAACTTACATGTATAAGCAGCTCTTCCAGACATCCTCACGATACCAATATCGTCTTTTCTATTCTTGTTCTTATCGGAGTACCCAGGGTGAGGGTACGCAGACGCCACCCCGATCTCTTGGGGACGGTCAGCACAAACAGAATCCACGCAGTCCACATCTTGCTGGGTGTCGTATTCTCCTAGGCGGACTGTTGTTCTAAAAACAATAGGAAATAGTTTTTTTTTTTTGTCAATTAATAATGAACAAACTGGCTGGTTTGGTGTCACGCACGCCGCCGTAATTGCTAAACGAATATGATAATCGAAATTTCATAAAATTAACATTTATAATCAGAATCAACCCATTACTGTGCCAAAACTAAGCACGGGCCTCTTCTCAGAATGATGTGTAGTCTTAGTCTAGGCCTAAGGCTGCCTGTACATTGAATCGAGCGAGGCTGCGGAGCGGAGAAACGGAAAAATACCTATAATACATACAGCCTGCGGGGTGTAAACGAATTCGTCCTTCAAACCGCGTGATCTACTGGTGACACAGATTGACCCTGCATAGGTTTTTTTGAGAATCAACAAAAAAAGTTTTCACTAAATGAAACATGGTATTCTGTACCTATCTGAGTAATTTTAGCGTCTCGAGTTAACTGACTGCGTAGAGCGATATCGCGCTAGTCGTGCCTTCATTCATTTATGCATGGCATCGAAATTTTCTATCACATAAAATTTTTATTGGAAAAAAAAAGTTTTCTTTATTTTGAATCAATCTAAATTCCGTGCGGGGTTAATCTATATCATTAATAGATCATGTGGTTTAAAGGAATTTCTGTCGGAGCGAAGATTTTATGCAATCCTATTGGTTAATATTTCTCCGTTTCTCCGCTCAGCAGCCTCGCTCCGCTTCCATGGACAGGCAGCCTTAGTCCACTACGCGTAGCCTGGTGCGGGTTGGTGGACTACACACCATCAATAACTTTGTTTTTTTCGTTAGCCCTTCTTCAGATTACCTCGCGATGTTTTCTTTCACCATTTACACAAATGATAATCAAATTCAAACCAGTAGTAGAACTAGTAGAATTATAGTTTAATCTTTTGCCACATTCTACGCCCTATGATGTACTTATTGTAAATTAGCACACTCTTATTCTAAAAAAACTAAGAATTACTCAATGCCCGCCCCCATTTTTAACCCGCGACGCAAAAAGAGGGGTGTCATAAGTTTGACCGCTATGTATGTCTGTCTCTCTGTGGCACTGTAGCTCTTAAACGGGTAAACCGATTTAGGTGCGGTTTTTTTTTATTTAAAAGCTGGTTTTCTAGCGGTGGTTCTTAGACATGTTTTATCAAAATCGGTTCAGCCGTTTCAGGGTCATCAGCAGTTTTGTTAATTGCGTTGAGGGTTTTTAAAATTTTTAATTTATATGTTATAGTATAAAATAGTTACAGCTGTAGGTTATGTCATATTTTATGACGGTCAGAATAGATCTTGCGGTTTCAAAATTGTGCATGATTATGCTAAAACCATTCGTAATTATAGGAAGTTACATGCTCGTACCTACAGATCTATAAATACAGCGCCCGCGCAAACATACAAACAGATTTTTACTATTTTCCTTATTATTTAATACGATATTTTCTGTTCGTCCTTACTTTAGAGGCATAATAAAATCATCATAAATAACTATAATTCATTTATTTTGCGGTGTGCGTCATTTTTTGTTTACGTTGTCAGATAATAATTGGTCCAATTATTGGCCTATCACTCCTTTATATTAATGACTTTATAAAAAAATTAATAGCTATATGTATTGGCAACAGGTATATCATACCAATTTGATCAAAACATTTTTATTCTATCGCAGTTTATTAAATGTTAATTATATTTGATTGGTGTCCAACATTTTTATACGGGTTGCAGACCAAGAGCTAAGCTAAGTTAGTTTAGCTTAGCTCGCATAGCTGACGCAGTTTTTCATACTTGTGTGCAGACCGCAAACTATGCGAACTAAGCTATGTGAGCTAACTAAAATATGCGAAGCTAAGTTAGTTGTGTCTGCCGATGCGCAGCTACACGAGCTAAGCTAAGCCCCTCCCGCTACCCCGCACACCCTTTGCACATCCTTCGCCAGTGCTGGCTTAGCTGTTGGTGTGCACGCTATTTATTTCTAGCTTAGCTTAGCCTAGCTTGCTTGGCATAGCTTAGTTTAGCCTTGGCATAGCTTAGTTTTCGGTCTGCAACCGGCTTTAGGTAGGTATAATTAAAAAGATCGTAAATTTTATTGAATTGGCTCTAAAGAAAAATCATTAATATTTACAACTACGGTCATATAGTTAATTACGTATTACGAACTATTAAAACCAACGCTTAGAAATTATGTTTTAATGAATCATAACACTTTTCGCGGAAGTTGAAAATAAAATGTAACCTGCACAAACGCATAATAAAGTCCAAAACTTCGAAGTCTTCATCGTCTTCAGATCTTCGCTATGAACAGCCTAACCCTAGAAGCCTAATCCTAGCTAGAAGTGTATAACAACAAGAAAATAATTCTCATAACTAATTATACTTTTTTTATATTTGTTTCACTCCATCAATTAACTCGCTTGCTGTTAGCACAACTCAAGAATCTTCCGCGGCCAGTATTATTAACGAAACAATTGAAGTTAGCTAAAGCCTAAAAAGATAATTTGAAAAGCTACTCACAAAGTTCCAACTTCTTTTTCGATAGCTCCTGTAATACAGTGACCAGCAGTCAGGACGTAGCGATGGTTGATCAGAACTCCTCCGCACTGGTATGAAGTGGTTCCCTTACCTGTATAGAAACATAAGTAATTACCCTCTAGGTGTAAGAAAAGGCGAATAGAAATGGAGGACAAGGGGAGGTTCCCGTAGATAATATCAAGAGGATACATAACATACTTAATAAGCCAGCAGTCCCACTGCTGGGCACGGATCTTTTCTCAGAATGAGAATGTTAGCAAGCATGCAGCACTTCTTTGTGAACTATCAATGTAAGATTAATTATGTGTATGGGTGTAAACGAATTCGTGTAATTCCTTCAAACCGCCGTGATCTACTGGTGACACAGATTGACCCTGGATAGGTTTTTTCCAGAATCTACAAAAAAAAGTATTCAAAAAATTAACCATGGTATTCTGTATCTGAGTAATTTTAGCTTCCCAAGTTATCTGACTGCGTGGAGCGATATCGCGCTAGTCGTGCCCATCAGCTGTGTCGCCGTGCCATCATTCATTTATGCATGGCATCGAAATTTTCTATCACATTCAATTTTATTTGGGAAAAAAAGTTTATTTTTATTTTTAATCAATCTAAATCCCGTGTGGGTTTAATCACCATTAATAGATCATGTGGTTTGAAGGAATGACACGAACTCGTTTACACTCTGTATACTCAGCTAAGTCATTTAGTAAACTGTAACCGTAAGGAGACTGCCTTCGAAAAAAACGTAAAAGAAATCACGAAAAACCGTGAAACAGCTACCTATATTACCCATGTTTTGTTTTATAAAAATATTTGTAATGTATGTAATTTTGTGTTGTAGCAAAACGTCAGGAATCAACTTACGGTGAAAAGGGTATAATGATAATTTTATACTCTACCTAATGATAAAAATGATAATTACGCCTTCAACAGAACAATTCAAGTGCTTTTACACCAATATTCATTGATGTACTTAATGTAATTTTAACTTTAAACAGGTCTTAAAAGCCGTTCTGTTACAAGGTGAACAAGTAGACATCAATTACTTAAATGGGCCTTTTGGGAAAACTTGTTCCATCGAGACATTCGACTTTCTGAACTAAATGTACTTTAAACATATGTGCGAGTACATTGAACAGTCAATTCAACATTACTTGATAAAGATTTCGAATTGATGTATCATTTTACTGTCTTGTCTTGTCCTTTCTGTCTATGAGCAATAGGCATTGCAAGCTCATTAAAGGCGATCCCATTTACACAAATAGCTGGTTGATATAGACCAGGGCTGCACAGACAGCGGCCCGCGGGCCGGATGCGGCCCTCAGTCGATGTACATGCGGCCCGTCAGCGATTTAAAGTCTTTTATGCGTTTGTATGAAAATACTACATTCTATCAGTAATGGCCAGCTTTAGCTTCTGAATAAAGATTTTGAATTTAATCAAAAGCCCACACTACGATACTTATGTTTTCTAAACTCTCTAATTTCATAGTCAAAGCTCATAATCCGCTCGAGTGGTCCCAAGTCCTAGTAAGTCTGTGCATCCCTGATGTAGACCATGCCTACCCCATTGATGTCCCTTTAACTTACCAAGCAGTAGCTGGTGCCAATCCACCTCATTAAAAGCACTACTATCCACCCTTTTGTAAACTACTTCAACTCTAAGGTATTCTTCTCTTTGCCAAAGATCAAAAAAACCTAACTTCATCAATTAGCTGTAAAAGACATCAAATTCATAAAATACTCACGCGTTCTATACCCCAAGAGCGCCATCCAGGGGAACTCATCCAGGTCTGTAAAGGTTCCTCCGAATATCCTGTCTCCATTGGTGTCCACACCACATTGGTTCCTCGGCGCTGGTGACGAGTCTTCCCGGAAAACCTCCGTGCTGCCACTCTGTGGAGTTGTGGACGAAGTTGGACGTTGCTGTTGAATATTTTAAGCATTATACTAATTATATTTTGGTAAGTTTGATTCGTTCTGTATGAAAACAATGGCATTGACCGCAACATAATGCTCCTTTTCCGTCCAATTCATGCTAAGATGCACGAAGAAAAATTAATATGCTACAAGTTGTCGATATCAGAAAATAATTTTCTTTCAACGAAGCAAATGATTCTATTATTAGGTATGACTGCTTTTTTTTAAGAATGGTAAATCATCTAGTGACTTCTTCCTCTCTGGGCGGAGCGGAAGAGAATGTCAGACTCCATACTGCCATTCGTGTTCCTCCTAGTGCCCTTTGCATTCCAGGGCCACGGTAACACTTTCGAACAAATTCCGCAACCCTGGCAGGCACTGGCCCTAGCGATCCCCGTCTACAATGCTGACATCTCTTTGAGGCGCGCGTGGAACACAACGCGCCGTCGACCTGGTCCTGGTTCTGATCGGTCGGCGAGCCACCCAACGCTCGCCGTCCGCAAGGTTTGACTGGTTACACCTAAGTTTTTTTTACTAAATGGTCTATTCCTATCACATGTCATCATAATTTAAAGTTCCCAGCTGCTCCTATTCATAATTTTGGACTACATATTGATAACTTTTCTCTCGTGTAAGCTGCGTATTTAAAAATTCTTTACTTAGATCGAAATTAATAGCAATTTCTCATCACAAAAATGCAAAACCAACTCAAAGGTCAGATATTTAAATAATAGCCAAGTTAATAATAGCAGTCCATCTGCATCTCCAAATTTATTCTGATCCTTACACCTTGCGTGAGAAGATAAGATAATATCATTATATTTCTTCCTTTATCTTAATAATTATTACAAGTAACAGGTTTATCCGTATACTCGAAAGGTGTTCTGGTAAAATAAATAATATGATATGTCAAAGCTTAACGCTAAGTCCGGTTCCGTTGGTCATAGCAATAGGATTAACTGTTCTCGACGCCTTTAAAGGCAAAGGTCGCCAGGCTTATTATACCCTCGGCATTATTTCCTTCTGGTAAAATATATTACTCATTACTCAGGTTTCCGACTGCAGTCGAAGAATTATTATTGTTTCCCCTTTGTTTATTCAAAATTGATATTATGTTAGACGGACTCGCTACTAGCTAACTCCCTGAAGCTAGTCAGAAAAGCTGACATAATCACTAGATAGAATGATTGGGAATCCAATGCATCATACCTTATATTGATATGATCTTATATTGAATAAGGACTGTTTAGGACCAGCTCAAATGCAGTAAGACGCATGTTTAATAAAGACTATTTCGACGATGACCGCAGCTAGCAAGCACTATGATTTAGATTTATAAAATATTTTAGTCATTCATTTATTCAATTTGTCTTATTTTCTTCTCGTTCTTGTTTTTCTTTTTTTTGTGTAACTTTAGGTACTTAGATATATATGTGGAAGCTTTTAATTAGCAATCTATGTTAACATATTGTACCTTATTTATTGTACCCTATTAGTCTGTAAGCTTTCCTCAAAAATAAATAAAAAAATAAATATTTTGTAAAATTGTATCATGTTGATTTAGATTGTAACCAGCATCCGAATTGCGTATCACATTCGTAATTTCAGTAGCTTTCATATTGACAACTAGCTTTAGCCCGCAGCTTCGTTTGCATGAAATTTTGAACCCGTTAAGTGACGATTTTCCAAACCAACTTTCATCCCCTATTTAACTCCTTTCGGGGTTGAATTTCGAAAAATCCTTACTTATTCCTTGTCTACATTATAAAGGGAACCTCTGTGCAAAATTTCAGCTTTCTAGGTCCAAGGATTTGGGCTAGGCGTTGATGACTCAGTCAGTCAGTCAGGACTTTTATTTATATAGATATAGATAGAACAATATTCATTGCGTGTTACATAGTTGTGGAGAAGTCGGATTGTTAACCCATAAGTTGCTATGGAAATTGTTGACCTGTCAAAATCAAAGCTATAGCGATTACGAGTGTTTTGCGCAATTATGGTGCAGGTAGCTCCTTGATAACAAGCGGCTGTTCTAATAATTGCATAGAATGGCAATTAAGTCTGTTTTCCTTACCGTTGGTCTAGGCGTCTGCTGATTCGGCTGTTCCTCAGGCAGTACCCCACAGCATACCCTCGGCACATAGCCTTCGAAGCCACACTGTGATTTTCTCAAGTAATTGACGACATGGTTAGGCAGCGGCCGCTGTTCAAAGGCAGTCAGCAAGGGTTGGCAGTCGTAGAGGGAGACGCAGTTACTTCTCGCTCCCGTTGGGGTTGTGCAGTCTTCTGTAACTGTTGGAGAAAGAAAGATCTTTAATACATCGATGTTGTTGGTAATGTTCTTCAAAAAGGACAGGTGCGTTGTACTCACAACCGCCGTGTGTATGACAAGATGTATGAACGTGGACGAAGCGAAAGGAGTGTGTTAGGATCGTAACATGTGGCGTTCTACAGTTTCTGCATACCCCCATAGGAAAAAGGCGTGAGTTTGTGTGTGTATTTAAAATAATTTATTACATGGATTGCTAAAGCCGTAATTCTTAACTGTGGCGCATGCGGCTTGGCGTTTGGCATTTCATAGAAGTGATTTGCGGAAAACACCATCATAACGCTAAACGTCACGCTTCATTTCTAGAAAACCCGGAAAAATTCAAATGAGAAAGGAAGATGCAGACGTTCCATGGATTTTCCATTTTCCATAATACACCGTTAATACGCTCATTAATGATGTATTAGGTATGGAAAATACCGATAAAGGCAGGCTTATTAGCGCAAAAACTGGCAGTGGTGGTCACAGTATAATAAATAATGAGAGTTATGTGATATTTCCTTTATTCATTTCCTAACATATTTAATACATTTTTAAACATTAAAATACAAAATAAAAATATAGAAAATAGTAGCCCACCGGCATCGGGAACAGGGTCCAAGATACCGGTGGTCAGGGCCTCAGAGAGAGAGGAACTTCCTAACAATACGCGCCGTGTCCAGAAGTACCGCTTTCTGAATCAAGCACTTGATCTAGCTGCCCAACGAGTGCCTCTTTAGATGTTGGTCGAGGCTCTTGGCTATTAAGCCATTGGCCGTAATGACTATCGGCACAATGATTGCTGAATCAACATCCCACATGGCGACAACCTCGTGTGCTAAATCAAGATATTCGATTTTTTTATAATTTTCGGCTTTCACGAGATTCTCGTCATGCGGGACAGTGATATCAATAATCATTGTGCGGCGTTCTAATCGATCTATCACCACTATGTCAGGCTTATTGGCTGCAATAGTCCAGTCAGTGATGATAGATCGATCCCAGTACAATGTGACATGACCATTCTCGAGAACTGGGTCGGGCACATACTTGTAGTATGGTACTTCTGCGTCCACCAGGTTGCATTTAAGAGCAAGTTGCTGATGGATAATCCTAGCTACGAGGTTGTGTCTGTGCAAATACTCACCGTTAGCAAGACGAGAACAACCAGAGATAATATGGCGGATAGATTCACCGAGACAGTGGCATGCCCGACAGATGCCAACCGTGCCGTCCTTCTTATTATTATGTGATATTATTGTTATTCTAATAAACCGGACTGCTTGCAGATGGTCGTTGCGGACCACTTCTATGTAACCGGGCAGTTAAATGCGAGACCTGTAGAGTCTCCAGCCAAGAGAATTATGTGATAACAAAGGGCGAACAAAAAAATATATATAACATACTTAATTAATTTGTCAAAAACAAATAAATAAACTTCAATAAATTAAAACGATAACCTTAAGAGCGTCACAGCATAAGGAAATGAGTATGTTATGACTGGTTTATCAAAATAATACGTAGTGTGAACGATTGACACTTGCGTCTTTATCAATTAAAGATCAAGATCAACTCATTAGAACATTAATTGTTTTTTTTTTCTTTATTTTGATACAGATAAGAAAAACAAGAAGACTTTTGAGGGAATTACTTAGAGATGATTGACATTTGAGATTCACCTTGAATTTGATAAATATTATTGAGTAAATATTAATGTATTCAAATACATGTTTGACCTTTCATGCTAATAATTTTGATAAAAGTACTAACAATTCCACATTTCAAAAAAAAAACTTCATTGATTATAGTAAAAATATGCTTAAAATAAAAATTAGGTACGTCTAATAATTGATCAGCAATGCGTGACATGAGATGCTATGTGATTTTCGACAGTAAGTTCTCTACGAGTTTAAAAAAATTACCACGAAGTCGCGCTGATCGCGTTTCGATCACGGCAATTCTAACCTTACCTAAAAGTGTCTGCTCAACAAATAAAAATTCCGCTGAACAAATAATAATTCCGCTAAATATTAATTTCGCTGACCAAATATTTATTTCACTGTTCAGTCTATTAGTTCCCATAGTATAATCAACTATAACAGACAAACAGGCACCTATCCAGATTTTTTGTCGCTGACCAAATTGATTCCGCTAACCAAATAATAATTCCGCTGAACAAATAATAATTCCGCTGATCAAATATTAATTTGGCTGACCAAATATTTATTTCACTGTTCAATCTATTAGTTCCCATAGTATATCAACTATAACAGACAAACAGGCGCCTATAACTTGCAGAGCTCAATCAATTTGTAAACAAAAAAACATAAATGCAGTAGGTATGTCCAACAATATGCATTTATGAAGCTAATGAATATTATTAACATTTTTATCTCATGTAGTAGGTAGTTAATTAGCGAGTTTACACGTGTTATTGGAATTCCCGTATTAACTTTTTAACCCCCGTCGCAAAAAGAGCTTAGGGGTGTTATAAGTTTGACCGCTATGTGTGTCTGTCTGTGGCACCATAGCTCTTAAATGGGTGAACCGATTTAGGTGCGTTTTTTTTTATTTAAAAGCTGGTTGTCTAGCGGTGGTTCTTAAACATGTTTTATCAAAATTGGTTCAGCCGTTTCAGGGTCATCAGCTATTTTGTTATTTGCATTGGGGTTTTTTTAAATTTTTAATTTATGTTTTCTTAAATTGGATACCTAACCCTAGGATTTTCACGATTTCTTACTGGTCAAATACCATAATAAATAAAGATAATACAATGGTCTACTTAAAGGACTAAGTGCGGAAACCACATCTCCTAACATAGAACATGCTTCGTGCATGCGCAATTCAGCTTTAATGCGAGGTGACGAGTGCGCTCCCATTTCAGTATACGTTCGCGCTATTACTGTATTTCAGTTCAGTCACTCACTAACATTCGGTTCGGTTCTCCGTCGTGTTCCACTCCGGTGGTGCAGCGGCGCGTAGACATATTTTCATACCTAAACCACAGAGTCACACTCACACAGGCCTGCTGGTCGTGGTTTTAACGTCACAGAACATTTTTTTTGAATTAGCATAGAGTTACTGATATCGTTGTCCCAATTTGACAGTTTTCTATGTATAGGTACTTGAACTTTTAGTACCTAGTACGTACGTAGTAACTTTTGGTTTTCACTGAACACTTTGCCCTAAGTAACAGTGATATGTATCTTATTTATTGACACTAGTTGTTTATTTATTCTTGGCAGCAAGTAAAAGCCTAACATTTAGTTACACTGTTGGCATCGGTTCAGAATTGATTCTAGTACCAATACTGTTTTGTGGTGGTTTGCAATACATGATTGCTAGTATCAATATAACTTCGCAGTCGTTTCAAAAAAAGTGTTGTTTGAATTATCTTGTTCATTAACAAAACCAACTTATGATAAAATTCTTCGTAGTTATGTTATGTCGTCGGGACGGAAACGAAAATGAATTATAAAAGTATCTAGAGGCTATCCAGAGAACATTAGTAAAAACTAAGTTTAAAAATCATCACAGTTTACCTAATATCCGTGTTCTCGCACATGTAAACAAACCAATTATAATGATTAAAAATGTTTGGTCTTGGCTTTTCGGATCAGGTTTCAACGCTGTAGGTAAAAATTGCATAAATAGAGATGCCAAAGACTGGTTCTGAGCAAAAAATACCAGAGAAAGATAGGTACAACCCGATTACACACACAAAGAACGTGCGTCGAGACCAAGGGCCGCCATTTGCTGTCCCATTATTTATTTTGTGGCGGCATCTATCTCGCCACATGCGAACTATCCTACATCGCGCAATCAAGATTTAACACGCAGATAGTAGGTATATATACAACCTCCCAACATCAACCGTTGGGCAGTAGCCCGCCAGGCACAAGACTCCGCCTGGTTGGAGGATCCTCCCTTTGATTGGAGGAACACCACACCTGGTAACTCCATATTGGTGACCCCGACGTGATCGTCACAGACAGTGTTTCCACACTGGTGATGTCACACAACCTTCGCAGCCTCGGCAGCCACATCATCACTCCCTCAGCAGCTCAGCATTCAATCGAGCAGCAAGCAGCGAGTCCCACAATTTTAATGGGATTGTTAAAATATTGAACGATATTTGGTCTTATTGAGAGAATGATTGAACAGCGATTAACAAAAGGAATTTATAAGGCGGTTGTCAGTGGAAACGCCAGTAGAAGACGCCCTAGAAGGACATCGATGTTATTGATGATGTTCTTTAAAAAGTTCAGGTGGATAGTACTCTCAACCGGCGTGCGTGTATGACAAGATGTATGAGCGTGGACGCAGCGAAAGGAGCATGTGAGGATCGTAGAAAAGGGCGTAAGTTTATATATGCTCTTCTCCATAGAACCTACCTTTTGGAACTGTGCAACTAGTTTTTAAAAGTGCCTGAAGTCTGGTCTATTTGAAATAAAAAACTTTGACTTTGATTTTTGACTTTATGTATGTATCAACGAATTTTTTTTCTCATTTCTCAACACAAAGACATTCATTGGTTTGTCTAGTTGAGTAACAAGTGGTATCAGAATATTTATAAATATGATTTGTCTTATTATAACAATGAGTGTAAACTTGTGCTATGGTTGTAGCAAATCGTGAGAAACAATGATTTAATTCATACATACTTCCATTTGTATTCATCCTATTACTATCAAGTATGTAGCTACCTTCTTAGTACGAATTCCTTAAACCACATACTGTAGTCGGTATGCAGATACTAACCAGAAAATCTGGTTTCAATAAATTGTACTTTTTTTATTTGTAACTTAGAATAGACTAAGGATTTAAGTTGTGATATTACTTGTTATTAAATAACAAGCATCGCCTTGTAAAAAAAGAATATGTTCTATCTTTCATTGATCCTGATAACATTAGATCAGGATAGTGCTAAAACGAATATTTGATACAAAAATAGGTTTCATACCTAACAGTTAGGGCTATTTAAATATCTATGCTGTTATTGTTCACTTTTGAGGAAAACTGTGGAGGGCAGTTTTCAATTCCTCAACTATTGTCCTCATTTACAAACAGATGATGCGCATGATGATCACGCTTAATTAAATGTAATCAATCCGTATTATTATCATACGCTGTAGATATATCTTAATAATGTTCATTTTCTATCCGTATAATTAGATTAGATCACGTTCTAAAATCACAAAACAACGTGACTTCATTAGTTCCTTCGATTCTTGTTGCATACAGATTGACCAAAACATTCGTTCTCAACTACCAAAATGATTTATGCTAATCTAGCCTTCGCGCAATGTTCTTTAGGTCTAAATTCGCTTGCATATTTTTGTTAGATGTAAAGATACTTACGGGCATAACTCCAAATTAAAGTAGACACAAAAAACACAGAACTTTTCCACATTTTGATGATAAATTAGCACTTTTTTATAACAAATGAAACACTGTCATCACTTGAAACTGGGATTATTTCATAAATTAGTTTGGTTAGATAAATATTAAGATTTTTTAAATAAATAAATAAGTAATAGTGATGCGACCAGATCGCTGTGGTCGGCTTCGTCAACTGGTTCTTGGAGGTCAAGTCCGTACATTAAATACTAACGAATACGTAGTTTTGTTGTTCCTAGTACCGTTCGCATGGCAGAATATTGCTAATTAATTCGTTTATTTATAACAATATTCACGTCATTGGAGTTATTAAATGTATGACGTTATTGCCATTCTATCCTGATGTGACAGTTTTGCCGATTTTCTGGTAGTTTTTTAACTGTCATATATTTAGCTTAAGGTCAGGAAATTCCAATTATAAAAAAACAGGTTATGTTCCTTGGCATATTAACTAACTATAGGTATAAAAATCCTTGCTAAAAAATATTTATGTATAAAACAACTTATAAAATTAACAGGTGAACTAGTATATATGGTTGTTAATATTATTGTTGCATTACATCATATTTTTGACACCCTTAAGTGTTGGTTTTGATGGCCCGGTCAGGGAAATTGCTCTTGGTATTTTTTTTTTGTTACGATTTTATATTCCGGTAAATTACGGTAATACCTATAGGCTTTAACTATACTAGACGGCGCGTCATCGCAGAAATATAGTCACACAGAAACCTTCCAAGTGACAGTGAGGTTATATGACAACATGTTATGAGGATGACGACCAACCGATTCTCCGACCCTAAAAGTACATAAACAGTACATAAAATAACACTTGTCTTGCCAACCCTACATATATAACTGGATATACTTGTTTACCAGTACACACGTATCAACATTTCTCAAGATCCGATCATGAGCCATGACTCATGGATTTACCCGTGTTTCTAAAATAACATAATTGTTCCTAACTGCCAACGTTACTGTATAAATATACACAAAAAAGTTGCCGAATTAGGTTCTTTTCTGTTAGGAATGTTTTATGACAAACCATCAAATATAATTTTCCAACCACACTTTATTGAATGATTTTGATTATTTTTAATGGCTTTGCTATGTTCGACTTGAATTTTGCACACGCATCTATGCATGTCCAATGACGTTGTCTAAATAAAAAATCTGTTTCAATTTGTACGGGGAAGAAACACAAAATATGGAATAAAAGCTAGTTTCTTAAAAACTAAAGTGACTGAGATAAAGAGTTAGAGATTTTCATTGCTTGTTCGTTACGTTCGTTACGTAAACTGAGGCCGCAATCATGAAGGCGCGGGAGTTCCAGAATCCCTGCTGCGTGTGCTCAAAAAATACGCGTCTTCATAAAAGCATTAACACATCGTCATAACTTGTCACTTAGATTACTTATTGGCTGGTTTATATAATATTATATACACTTGGGAGCAAAGCGAAATATAAATCGAGCCACTCCTTTTTTCACGTGTCCTGGTTTCATGAATTACATAATTCAAAATACAAAAAACACCCTCATTGTAAAGGTTATCAAATAACCTTTTAGGCGATATACATATGTTTAAAATTGATCTGTTCCATAATACGAAAATAATAACAATTATACCTACGGTAAAAAATAGAAGTGGCTCGATTTATTTGCTCCCAACTATAGATTGAAAGATTGTTTAAATGGATATTACTATTATTACTAATTTGTATCTCGTCTGAATTCACGGCTCATCTTCCTTGCGGAAGATGTCCGGTCCTTTGGAAGGCATACACGGGGACACAGGTCCAACGCGCAGAGGCCCCTTTGAGAACTTTAATCTAAAATGGGATGGGGCACCAACCGGGGACTATCCACGGCTGCACTATTGGAGTACAGTCATGGACCGTCCCAAGTGGGTGCAAGACTATTGTAAAATGTGGTGAAAAATATCTGGTCTATGGGAAGGGGTGTTTAATGGATCTGTTAACCTCTATTGCCGGAAGAAAACGGCGTCTGCCTTTCAAGTTTAAATTTGAAATTTGTTGGCAGACGGTGACTCGCCAGCCCACTAGCTGGGCCCCCTGAAAAGCCGCCAGTACATAGGCGAAGAGGGCAACAAACGTGTGGGCGGCTAGGGGTGTAGAGAGGTGTGGCCCCGGTTTCGCCGTCGCGGGTCTAAAAGACCCGGAGTGGGTTTCCCCGCTATTACGCCTTTAGACACTTCCACCCCCGAGCATATAGCTCTGGCGGCCCCCCTCTGGCCGGCCGATAAAGGCAAGCCGGAGTTGAGAGTCCTGCGGGCACTCTTGGGGTTCCACTCCAGCCAGCCAATAAAGGCAAACTGAAGACGAGGCCCTGACCGACTGTCTGAGGCAATAAGGTACGCAGTGTCGCCACTCACCAACAGCTCGCCACAAGCTGCCCTGCGGTTCTATTATTACAATTATTATATAACAATTCTAATGTTAATTTCTAAATCCAAATATAATTAAGTCTCTTATTGTTTTTGTTAACATGGCGGGAGATATATTCGAGACGCGTACCTAAGCGGGGAAGTATGGTTTCTGTTGTGAACTTAACTTTGAAGTTTGATTTGTAATGAATCCTGATGAAACCCTTGACCTTTACCTTTACTCAGTACTTAACATTTTTAAATATTTCTTAAGGATTAAAAAAACATTTAAAAATTTAAAAAATAGTAGCCCACCGGCATCCAGAACCGAGTCCAAGCTGCCGCGCTGGTCAGGACTCTAGAGAAAGTAACCTCCTCCGTGGCAAGGAGTATTTTTTAATTGAACCCGAATCTGTACTATTATTTATTTATTTTATTTATTTATTTAATTATAGACGAGCAGCAATATTGCTGATATGTCTATTTCACACAGTGTTGAACGTTCATAGTTTATTGATATAGTTCACAGTTTTATTGTTCACAGTTTTTTGACGAAAGTTTATTAGTTCGTAGCCAGTTGTCGAGTCTGTTTTTAATATAAGGTATGTACTATAAATATTACTATTTATTTACTATTTTTTCCAGTCAGGGAGTTTCAGCGATAGATACGACGACTGGCGTGTTAAAAGGAAGACCCTACGGGGGAGTAGCAATATTATGGAAAAAGTCGATATATTCCAACGTAAAACCAATCGACACGGGATCGACGCGCGTCGCGGCCGTGTGTATCCAACTCTCGGACGGCCGCAGCTTTATAGTAATGTCGGTATATATGCCTACGGAGGACGCGGACAATCTGCCTCTGTTTACGGAATGTTTGGGTGTTATAAATGCAGTCATTGAAACGAGTGATACAGAATCAGTATTAGTGCTCGGTGATTTTAATGCGGATGTCTCGCGTTCGGGTAGTTTATTCGGAGGTAAGATTCTGGAATTCTGTCACGACCAGAGCTGGATCTGTGCTGATCTTGCCTTACTTGGTTCATCTTCGAATTCATTTACATATCTAAGTGACGCGCATGGAACTACGAGCTGGTTAGATCACTGCATTGTAACTGAGGCCGGTTTAAATATTATTGACAATATTTATATTTCAAATGATGTATATTGGTCAGATCATTTCCCTATTATAATTAAATGTAATATTGATACGTTAATACCAAAGATAGTTAAGTCACATAGTAGTACAATTAATAAGGTGATATGGGGTGATAGAAATCCGGAACAAAAATGTAATTATGCAAACCTATGTTTTAAGTATTTAGATTCATGTGAGTGGCCCACCATTGCCTGTGAAGTAGATTCATGCAAAGATTGTCATCATCATAGTTTAATTGATACATATTATAATCAGATTGTAAATAGTATAACGAAAGCTGCAAAACACTCATATCGGGGCAAAACATATACTAACAAACAAAAACCAGTTATTGGGTGGAACTACCATGTAAAAGAGTGTCATACTATAGCTAGGCAGTATTATCAGTTGTGGAACTTTTGTGGACGCCCTACACAGGGTCAATTATACGATGATATGATACATAGCAAAAAGGTTTTTAAGAATAAAATAAGATGGTGTCAGTTGAACGAAACAAAAATAAAAATGGACATTATAGCCACGCATAGATATAATAAAGATTTCGGACATTTCTGGAAAGAAACCAACAAATTAAATTATAAGTCGAATAGGCCTATGTCTATTAACGGCAATCAAGACCCATCTAGTATAGCTAACTTGTTTGTTGATAAATTTAACCCTACACCTTTATCTCAGTCTGCCCGTTCCATTTCCGATAGTCACAGTGGACAAGTGAGTCGTGGGGCCCATGGTGGCTCGGAGACGCCATCGGTACAGTTACATGAGCGTAAAGAGTGCACTGCCACCGCTGCGCTGCACGTCACTGCGGAGGATGTGTTCAGGTGTGTCAAGGGCATGAAGCGCGGCAAATCTCCGGGCCACGATGGGCTCAGTGTCGAACACCTTCTATTTGCATCTGTATTACTTTTTGAGAAGCTGGCTTTGTTATTTAATTCATGTATTGATCATAGTTATTTACCAACAGATTTTATGAGAACTATTGTTGTTCCTATTATAAAAAACAGAACCGGTGACATATCCAGTTCATCGAACTACCGACCTATCTCCTTGGCCACTATATTTTCTAAAGTATTTGAAAACATAATTATAATACATTTGAATGAAAAGAACATCCCGCTAAACAACGCTCAGTTTGGTTTTCGACGAGGCTCATCCACCGATCTAGCTATCTTTGCTTTAAAAAATACAGTTTACGAGTACTTAAATAGGAATACAACAGTTTTTTCATGCTTTTTAGATCTAAGCCGAGCATTTGATGCAATTAATTATAACATATTATGGGAAAAATTAAGAAAAACAGAAGTACCACCGAAAATAGTAAACATTTTAGAATTCTGGTATGCTAACCAAGTTAATCAGGTTAAGTGGAATAACGCTCTGTCGGAGACCTACAGGCTAACAAGTGGAGTGAGACAGGGTGGTCTGACGTCACCGGTATTGTTTAACCTGTATGTAAACCAGTTGATCGAGGAGCTGAGCAGCACCAGAGTCGGATGCCAAGTCGGCGGCGTGCGCGTTAATAACCTTAGCTACGCGGACGACATGGTGCTGCTCAGCCCGTCGGTCAACGGCCTCAGAAAACTAATAGACATCTGTGAGAGGTACGCAACTCAACACCACCTGACGTACAATGTAAATAAAACGGAAGTTGTGATATTTAAATATAAGAAAGGCCCTGATGTAATACTCCCTATTAATTTAGGTGGAACTAATTTAAAAATAGTTACAAAATTTAAATATCTCGGGCATATTGTAACTGAAAACTTATCGGATGTTGATGATTTGGAACGACAGAGACGCAGTATCGCTTGTAAAAGCAATATGCTAGCTAGACGTTTCTATCACTGCTCGAATCAAGTTAAGGTGACGCTGTTCAGAGCCTACTGTCAGTCGTTATACACCAGCCAACTTTGGTACCGGTACACGAGGAGTGCGTATAACACTCTTCGTGTACAGTATAATAATGCTTACCGGGCTATGATGAACTTGCCCTGGCGGTGTAGTGCGACTGACATGTTCGCCGAGAGCAACGTTGCTGGCTTTTCCGCGCTGCTAAGTAAGCTCAGAGTATCATTCTACACAAGGGTAACCCTGAGTAGGAATGACATTGTAAAAGCTGTGTACCGTGTCGTCCATCTTGCAAGAGAGGCAAAAGACTTTTAATTTATATTTTTAATTATTGTATTTTTTGTATTTTTATATTCTATCTTGATAACGCCTATAGTATGTAAGAGTATGTGTATGTATGGTATGGGTTTAATAATTGCCTGAAATAAATGATATTTAATTAATTTAATTTAATTAATTTAATAAAAGGTAACTGTAATATAAGGAGTTGCCGTCTAACAAGAGGTGTTGATCGAGACCCTTGGCTATAGTGATGTTCAAATCCGCTATAAACTGTAGACGTGTTATAAACTATAAAATATATTCATATAGTTTGTTATTTTATACGCTATCATTATAACGCGTTGTTACAAAACTCGGGCGCAGTCTGAACGCGGTGACGCTATAATTTTATTTAACAACACGCTAAAGTAAAGAATATAATATAATATTTCATTCCCTTACGCGCTGTTGCTAGTCGCTACGCTATCTTGCTATCTCGTTCTGGTCCCGTTTTGCGCGTTTAGACTTATAATCGTTGAGTAGGTTGAGGCGTTATAATATAGCGCGAAGTCAGAGCCGCTATAGCAAACGCTATACGATATATACACATAGTCTGTTATATTTTGGCGCTATACGTTTTATTAACCACCACTACTTGGCTACCTATTATTTATTATTAATAACCTAATTTGAGGGAAAGACATAAAGGATTAGAGATTATTTGTCATTGCTTATCATATTGTTACAATTTTGGTGTACAATAAAGTACATTCTATTCTATTGCTTAACAGAGGTCATTTTAAGACCTGTATTACCTACTACTAACGACCTAGAACTCCACATTATGACTCGATGTAAACTACATTGAATAATGAAATACTTTCCAGCGTTATTCTATATTATAATTTATCTCGATCGAGAAATATGTCAATTCGATTCAATTTATTTTCTTGTATCAATAAGACTCTTATTGCCGTGACATGAGTCAACAGTTTCGCTCGAAATTATGTAAATCAACGAGAAAAAAAATATAGACAAATGGTTGCTGTTATCAGTTAGTAGAGGAGCTCGTGGCTAAATAATTACAGCCGCATAGACCGATCTTCCGGGTTAAGCCACGCTTGGCGAGGTTGGTCTGTGGATGGGTGACCATTTACCATAGCGAGTTTCCTCCGTGCCTCGGAAAGCACGTAAAGCCGTTGGTCCCGGCTGTCATTTGTAGATCTTTGACAGTCGTTACTGTTGGTCAGAAGCCAGAAAGTCTGACAACCAGTCTTACCAAGAGTACCTATCGTATTACCCAGTTATTGGGTTGTGGAGGTCTGATAGGCAGTCGCTCCATGTAAAATACTGATATTCAGCTGCATCCGGTTCGACTGGAAGCCGACCCCAACATAGTTGGGAAAAGGCTAGGCAGATGATGATGGTTGCTGTTATCAGTTAAATAAGGTTATGTAATTATGTGTTCTCGACTCTGTGACTCTTCAAAGCCAAAATGTTTCTTACCAAAGTATTAACAGTATTACTACGTGCGTTCGTTTCTATTTGTAACTAGCTGTACCTGCGTTGCAATAAAACCTTCAGAAAGAAAATCAAAATAGTAACAAAAAGTTAAAACCATTTTCATGCATGCGGTAAACAAATGAAGAATAAGGATATACTGAGAAAATTTCGTTTTTTTTTTAAATATTAAAATTTTCTTTCATAAGAAGCTTCTGCTGACAAATAAGAACACAACAAAAAAAATATCGAAATCGGTCCACCTGCTCACGTGTGATGGGACCAAGGGAAATAGGGATTCATTTTATATATACAGGGTGTAAACGAATTCATGTAATTCCTTCAAACCAGGTGATCTACTGGTGACACTGATTGACTCTGCATAGGTTTTTCTCAGAAACAACAAAAAAAAGTTTTCAAAAAATTAACCATGGTATTCTATGTCTGAGTAATTTTAGCGTCCCAAGTTAACTGATGGCGGGGAGCGAAATCGCGCTAGTCGTGCCCGTTACCTGTGTCACCGTGCCTTTATTAATTTATGCATGGCATCGAAATTTTCTATCACACAAAAAATATATTTGGGAAAAAAATAGTTAATTATTTATTTTTAATAAATCTAAATCCCATGCGGGGTTAATCTTTACCATTAATAGATCATGTGGTTTGAAGGAATTACACGAATTCGTTAACACCCTGTAGACTAAGGTTCATTCCTCTCCACCTAAGAAAAATATAAACGAAAGACTAACCCAGTGCCCAATCAACCAAATTCTAACCCAAGTGGGACGCAATTTCCTCCTTGCAATTCGCTTACCGATTAACAGCATTAACTTTCTGGTCTCGTCTGCTAATCGCGTTGGGTCCCTAGTTCCGGCTTACAGCATTTGATTATACGCCTTAAGTCGGCAAAATAGTTCATTATTTACTAAATATATGGTAGGAAGAATTGATTGAAATGAATGAATGGGAATAATGAGTAGGGATTGAATTTTGACTTTGAAAGTTTCTTTACGAAAAAGTAATAATTGCCCTGAAGGGTGTTGAAAATAAAAATATTTTTACAGCTAATATTGGAGTTAAGACAACCAGTTTTTTTTCTAAAAATATGTCTTTAGAAACTGAAACTTCTTTAAATACAATATGTAATTGAAATAACGCCAAACCTGAAAGTAAGTTTGTGCAGATTCGAAAGTAGATTGAACTCATTTTAAATGTTGGTTATATTTATCATTTTTTATTGTTTTTCTCAATTCCACCTTTTTTAATAAACACAAAACACGTATTATATTTACCTAGACTAAAATTTAATACGTAGATTAGAAAAGGGCGGTCGGCAGGGTGATGCTGGGGTAAACGTCCGATCAGAAAATTATAATCAGAATAAATATTTGTTTTTTTTTGTTGACCGAAAGGTCAAAAACAAAAAAAAACAAATACTTTCTACAATAATTTATGAAAATATATAGGTAATTTAAAGCAGGATTGGATTGATTACAATAAAAATTAGTTTGAGTGTCTGAGGTTTTGCGTTATTTAAATAATACACACTTTCTGAGAATTTTGTTATTCCGTTTACAAGCCGCAGCCACTATGACAATACTCTTGAGATAAAAAATATGACAATTATCAAGTGAAGTCAATGTACTACAGTCAACGCTTAGTGATTTTAATGATTGTAATGATGCTGTACTTAAGGATAATATTTACACAAACAAACTTAATTTTTTGCCAACACTTGTATACATTTAAAAAACATTAAAATGCAGTTCATGTTTTTAATACATAACATACGTATATTATGTAGTGGACAACAAATCGTAGTAGGTATTGTAAGTGAGGCACGTATTCAATCGAACGTTCGGACCGAGCGCGGTGGACCGGGGTGTATCCTGGAATCACGGACTGCATGTATTTTTGGTTTTATTTATCTCTATGTATAGCGTGGTTTAATACTTTTTGGGAAATATTTCTTTGGAAATCATTTACATCGATCATTGATCATATTGAAAACCAGAGAAAATTTTTAAGACTTTTTTTTTCTGTTTAGTTTCTTCTATTTGATTTGCAGAAGTTCCTTGCGAACCGTTTCTACGTAACCGGTCAGTTATTGGCTGAAGGGTCTCCGGCCAATAGTGGGGAAGTAAAATACTTAACCTAAGCTAACTACTTATACTACACTAACACATCATGCCTACTAGCAACAACAGCACTAAGGGCGACCCCTAGTGGGAATCGGACGGAGGGATTGGGCTTGATGAGGACTGAATTTTTGGTGTGAATTTTATCTGACCTCCGTGGAGTCGATTTTATGATAAACGGAGGTTTTTTTTCCCTGGAAATATGTATGAACTAAATTGCACATTCAATTCAACTTATGGCCATAATCAGTGACTATGTCAAAATAAAATTATGATCACGGTGATTAATCTGCCTGATCATAAAAAGTTAATATATATTTATTTATCTATTTTTTAAAGACCACCTTTCGATTTCGTTGTTTTACAAAAAGTTATAAAATTATTAAGTAGTTTTTTATCATTACGTATCGGTTTTCCCTGGTAAAGAACCTGTCATATTTAAAGCAATTACTTAAAAAAATACGGAAAAAACATAACCCTGTCTTTGCTGTCGCGCAGTCGGGTAAAAAACACAAGTAATCCCCCATTGCCCGTTTTTTTGTTGTTCATTCTTACATTAAACAGAACATGAAATTACACTCAATTCTTTTGCTGAATAAGTAGCGAAAATCGAAATATTTTTAAGAATATCCCCTCAAGCATCGGAGTTCGGAGATGCCATGATAAATTGGCGATCGTGGCTGCAAAGATTGTAGCCTCTTCGACTGTCTCAAAAGCTTACGTAAATAACTCCGAAGACTAGACTGCTAGTCTTAGCGATATCGAGGTTTTTGCTAGTACTAGTAAGCTGGGATATTTGTTGTTTGTTCAAAAATTGGTATTGGTGGTTATTTTTTGACTTTGATTTTAAAAATAAATCTCAGCGGTTTTTATTTCTTGTGTGACGTAACTAGTCTGGTTTGACGTTTATGTTGTTGACTGTCCTCTACGTAGGTTTCGTGTGATGTCATAATAAGAGCGACCCGAATCCGTGAAAATACGTTCTGAAGTAGTCATATTACCTATTTGTATGATAGTTTACGCACTAGATCCGACTTCCGTCATCCGATTTCTCTCCGTCATCCGTGAGTCTCCAATTCGGAAGAAATATTGACGGACCGAAGTAGTCGTAGTACTGTTTGTATGAACGCTTTCGCATAACCTCGAATTCAAATCAGACATAGGTATGCCAAAGATGGCCCCTGAATTGCTTGCATTTGGATCAGAGATCTTTAGACTCTAGATCCGTATTTTCACGAAATCGGATCGGATGCAGTGCGAAAAGCAATATCCGAATTCGGTCCGAGTTTTTTATATTCTCATATTCACGGATCCAGATCGGATGTAGTGCGTAACCGCTGTAAAAGTGGTTTTGAACGAATTATGTCTTTATAGCTTTCGAGAGACACATTCATATTTATAATTAATTACGGTTTACTCACGTTCATTTTTCGTGTTCGACTCGCAACCGCGCCGCGTTTTCAGCTCATGGTTATGGGATCTAAGGTCCTAAACTAGTCGGGCAATCCCAAAAAATGCACGTGAGTAAGCCGTAACGAATCACAAATGTGAATTATGTTATACAACTTATTGATATCCAATGGCGGCAATTCGTTGACGCTTGTCACTGTGGAGGAGTACTCGCCGTCACAGTAAATGAGTACGCACAGCATATCAAGCTATGTTAACCAGAATGAGCTGATCTCGCATTGTATATACTTTCCGTACAACGAGAGGTCAGCTTATACTGGAAATTATAGTTTTAAATGTAGCCTCCGTGTGTACGTAGTAATGACAAATGAATACATCACGATACACAGAATCAATTTGAAACAGGCAATGCAATTATGGCCGTTCTTTCCCGTATTCCGTAAAGTTTAATTATTCATCAGGTCCATTATCAACAAGGTAATTTGCCGTCAATGCTCTTTGTGATTCAATAAATTATTATTGCGTATTATTAAATAATGATTATATTATATTTTCCTCAGCTCAACCTTTTGCAAACCAATACCAAAACATATAATTTACAATATAAGTTTACAATAACAAATAGATATTATTATTTAGTTTATTCATTTAACATACATATTAAATACATTTTTAAATATTTCTATAAAAACATTTAAAAATATGAAAAATAGTAGCCCACAGGCATCGGGAACGGGTCCTAGCTGTCGACAGTCAGGGCTCCAGAGAAAGGAACCTCCTCACTATGTGTGCCGTGTCAAGGAGTTACTGCCTTTTTGTATCAAGCTCTGCCTAATAATATTATTTATTATTATTTTATTTTTACAGTTTCCAAGAATTGTATGTAAAGGTTGCGTAAATGTATCAAAGGATTTCCCAAATTTGAGAAAAGATGGGGAAAAAATAATAACTTTTATACTTTCCTTCAGATTTGGATTAACCGATACTTAATCAAAATCGATAAATATCTACAACAATTTTATATTATTTTTAATGTATGTATATTTTTTGTGTATTTAGATTCAGATGTAATTAATTACTTATGCCTGGGACACACTAACGCTTAAAGCCATAAATTCACGCATTAAGTAACAAGTGTATGAGGGATTTGTGCAAAATAATGCGTTAAGTAATGGCGTTAGGCGTAAGTGTTTACACAGCATTACATCTATTGTTTATTATCTCTTATGTTTCAAAAATATCATCGTAAGATAAGAGCAAACAAATGCATTTTCTTTCTCTTGTTCTCGCTATTTAAACAACTGTTTTCCGAAAATAGAAACAAAAGGAAAACCTTTTTTTCGCGCGTTTCTATCCACATATTATCAAAAGGAGGCGAAAGCTTCCCACTCAAATTTGGTTAGTTATCGCTTTAAGCATGGTACTCGTAAACGACGCTGCGCTAGGTGGCCTAAGTATTTTAACCTATCTAACCAAAAAAGTTAATGAAAGGTTTTGCCAAATGTATTTATTACCACAAACATTACCGATTTTGTTGTGTCATATTTACCTGTTTGCCATTGCAAAATCGGTAAACATGCTATTTTGGTTATGCTACAAAAACGAATAGGTATCAAATCAAAATACTCAATTAGGTATCATAAATAAAAATACTAAATTGTGGAACCAAATTCTTATTTTTCTTTCAACAACGACATAAAAAAAAAGGTTTATTTTTTACTTGATGTCGCCCCCGGCTTGTTCCGCTTGGATGTCGTTTATCGCGTATTCCGTATTTTTCGGGATAAAAGTAGCCTATGTCCTTCTCCAGGTTCCAGACTATCTCTGTACCAAGTATCTTCAAAATCGATTCAGCGGTTTAGGCGTGAAAGTGTAACAGACAGACAGAGTTACTTTCGCATTTATAATATTAGCAGGGATTATATGACTTGGTCGCGTTTGACCCTAGTCGGACCTGCTGATAAGCGCAGCCAGGGTCTAAGATGGAGCACACGAATCCAAGTAACAGAGATATAGAGGGATTCCTCTATACCCCTCTGCCTCTTACAGACGTACAACGGAACACAGTAAACTGCTTGGCGCCAGACTTTAATGTGAGGGTGGCAGCTAGTGTCATCGGTAGTGGGTAGCATTGGGCAATGTTGACAAAGGAAGGTAGTCGTGGATATGGATCAACGCATCCGATGTTATAAAGGCGGTGGTCATTCGACGAAGCGGGAGCATTCTGTGTAGATCAGCTGAAGAAGTCTGACCTTTTATATCTGTCTAGATTGTCCTCATTTTATGATCTTTTAATAATTGTGTAAAGTATTATATTGTGATCTAGTTCATGTTACTAATACTAACCCAAATACAAGTACTCTCAGTGGTGGAGAGTCTATGTTGGTTTTATTTACTACATTTACCTTGCTCGCAATCCTGACATACTGATATTAGCTATAACTGTAATGATAGAAACACCCCTGAACAATTATGGTGTTGTGTCTTTTACACTAGACAGGTGGACCTTACCTATAGATCGTACCATCAAGTATGCTGGGTTTTGTTGAATCTTACAACACGCGTATATTTCTAGCGTGCGGTAAGTAAGTTTATATTCGTACCTACACGGGGAAAAATGTTAATTAATCCACTGAACACACTAAAATATATCACAGAGGTCTGTAATTTAGAGGTAAGACCTTTCTATCTTTTGTTTTTGTACTACCTGTGATAACAATAAATGTTTTCTGTATCGATTTCCATCCTTAAGCAAATAAGTCAAAAACCACCTTTGATAAATCCGGATTCCTCAAATAAATGGAGAAAATATTGAAATATATAAAGGGATTGCGGCTATGCCTCAGCATCAACGGCCAGTGTCAGACGTGTTATCGATGGCTCCTAAATATTATTTATGAACGTCTCAGCCGGCTACGTTCCTAGTACTGACGCTCCTTCTATTTGCGCAAACACTTACGGAGATACCTGATTTATGGAGCCTTGGTAGTTTTTGCGAGAATTCTATGCAGTTTTTAGACAAAAAATCTTGAAAAACATTTACTTTCTATATCCCAAAATTTTTTTGTTTTCGTTTTGACTCGTCTGTATGTACATTTATTTTCGTTGGATCCCAATTTTCGATCCCATTTTTTAGGTATTACCGATGGGTCCCATTTGCTATTTCCATTGAATCCCGTGTACAACATGTGTACTTTTCAGAAGAAAAGTGATTTATCTTTATCAAACATTTTCTGCGACGACGTCTGTGGTCTAGTGGTTCGAGTCTCGGACTGCTGATCACGAGGTCGTGGGTTCGATTCCCACAGGACACAAATATTTATGTGATGAACATAAGTGTTTGTGTTGGTCTGGGTGTTTCTTATGTATTAAATGATGATAAATGATATTTATTTCTGTAAATAAATCTGTTACAGACACTTTTACAAGTCAATTTTATATGTTTTTTTAAGACTAGATGGAGCCGGCATTTCCTATCTGACTCGCTCTGAGAAGAAAAGCCGAAACAAACTCAGAGGTCAACGTCTCTTTTAAAGTCCAGACATTGTAGTAAGTATCAACAACTATGCGAGTGTAACAATGTAGGGCAACGTCTGGAATGGCCTTTTGAGGAAAGAGCCAAACAGCTTTGAGTCGACCTGTCTAAACTGACGGTACGCATGCATCAGCCATCGTGTAGCTCAACCTTATTTTAGGGAGCTCAACGACCCGACGCACGACGCCACCAATCAGCAAGACATTTGCGTAGGTCACAAAAAACACTCAAAACCGCCAAACACTTTTGAAATTCGAGTAGGATACTAGCCTACACGGTACTCACATTCACAATAAAAAAATAAAATTAAATTAAAATAATATCAACATATTAATAATTGAATAATTATTCATCAAAATGTCAAAGTAAAAAAAATATTCAACAATAATAATAATCAATCATGCAAAATGTCAAAATAAGAGTTACAAAAGAATTACAATGATTTTTCTGTGATGAGAGCGAGCAGCTCAATTCCAAGCATTTTTATCGTCCATATAATCTTTAACTTTATAGAAAGCTTTATTGCAAAGTTTCTGCTTTACATAGGACTTAAATTTATTAAGACTTAGTTCTTGAATATTGCTTGGAATTTTGTTGTAGAAACGTATACTTTGGCACCTAAATGAATTACTAATTTTTTGGAGCCTAGTCATTGGTAGTATAAGTTTATTTTTATTTCTAGTATTGACGCTATGAATGTCGCTGTTCTTAGAGAACAAACTAATATTTTTCTTAACATACATCAAATTTTCATAAATGTATTGAGATGCGACCGTCATTATATTAATTTCTTTAAATTTATCCCTCAGTGAATGCCTAAAGCTAAGGTTATAAATTGCTCGAATAGCTCTCTTCTGCAAGACAAAGATAGTTTGAATGTCGGCGGCATTTCCCCACAACAAAATGCCGTACGACATAACACTATGGAAGTAACTAAAATATACCAATCTGGCTGTCTCTACATCAGTTAGCTGGCGTATCTTATAGACCGCGTAAGCTGCAGAACTGAGTCTTTTCGACAATTTATTTATATGTGGGCCCCACTGCAGTTTCGAATCTAAAGTTATACCCAAGAACGTAGTGGTGTCCACAAGATCCAATTCGGCTCCATTTATTACTACACTGGTTTTCACCTGCTTGACATTAGGTGTCAAAAATCTAATACATTTAGTTTTCTTCTCGTTCAAAAGTAAGTTATTAACATTAAACCAGTGCACTACTTCAGAGAGAGCGTTATTTACATCGTTGGTAACCGGCTGTTGCCGTTTGAGTTTGAATAACAGTGATATATCATCTGCAAATAACACAATCTCCTGATTATCTTGTATGAGATAAGGTAAGTCATTAATATAAACGAGAAACAGGAACGGGCCAAGAATTGAGCCCTGCGGAACACCCATTGTCACCACAGACCCCGGAGATCTCTTCCCATTAACGTCCACTCTCTGGATCCTATTACCCAAATACGAAATAAGAAGATCCAGTGCGGTATTCCTAACTCCATAGTGATGTAGTTTCCTGACCAATGTCTCGTGAAACACGCAATCAAATGCCTTGGACAAGTCACAAAAGATGCCTAAGGCATCATGTGAATCCTCCCAGGCGTTAAATATATTATCTAAAAGCTCAACACCAGCGTCAGTTGTTGAGCGACCTCTTGTGAAACCAAATTGTTTCCTATGTAATAAATTATTTTTATTAAAGTGGCTTTGTAGCTGATTAAGTATTAGTTTTTCAAATATTTTACTAAAAGTGGGTAGCACAGAAATAGGCCTAAAGTTGGTTGGGTCAGATGTGCTACCTGATTTAAATAATGGTATAATCTTACTATTTTTCATTAAGTCAGGAAATACACCACAATCAATACATTTATTGTAAATTAAAGCTAATTCAGGTGCTACTGTGCTGATAATAGATTTTGTAACCTCAACGGAGTTACCCCAAAGATCGGCGGTCTTTTTAACATTTAGGGAATTGAAAGTTTTTACAATATCTTTGCCGGTTACATAATGAAAATTTAATTCATTGTTGCATATATTAACATTTTTTTTCAATAGAGATTCAGCAGCAGTGGGGGATGACTTCAAGGATTTTGTGGTTGAGACTGGAATGTCCGTGAAGAAGTGTTCGAATGCTGTAGCAACTTCTAAGTCTGATTTCACTGTTTTGTTATCAATTTTAAGGCTATAGTCACTACATCGATTCTTGACTCTTCGAGTCTCATTGTTAATTATATCCCAAGTCATTTTAATTTTGTTACTACTATTCCTTATTTTTAAACTTAAGTAACGAATTTTGGCTAAAAGACAAATTCTTTTAAATAATTTTGAATAATTTCTAACATACTGTAAAAATTCTGGACTATTATAAGTATGTATTTACAAAAAAAAAGTATATAAGTATTATATCCATTGTCTAGTACCCATAGTACAAGCTCTGCTTAGTTTGGGACTAGATGGTGCTGTGTAGAAAATGTCCCAAAATATTTATTTATTTATTTATTTTAAAAAGCAGCGTGTGTTCGGCCCACCGACTATTAAATGATTATGGTCTTAACATTTACTTTATCTGGATCTGCTAATTCTACTCGTAATATGTTTATATTATACAGGGCGTCCCACGACTTTGCCACATGGAGGGGAAGTACCTTAAATAGTGTAGATATAAAAAAATACTGAATGAAGACTTCATTTTTATTTTAAAAACAATACGAACTGCATTGAAAGAATTTTAAATAATCACCTGTCTGAACCGGGAATCGAACCCGCTAAATATGAATACAAAAAAAACTGTAATTTTATTGTACTAATCGAAAGGCCCGATCAGATACATTTATTTCTTCTAAATAACATAGCATCTAAAATAAAAGGAACACCATGAAATTTAACATTTATTTGAAATAATAAGACACGTTTAACTGGGCAACTTACAATCAATTTAATTTATTAAATGCGTAAAATGTGCCTCTTCCTATTTATTGTATACAAATTTTAACTCTTTTAGTAATCTCGCTTACCGTTGATTTATTAATTTTTTCATAGTGAATATTTGAAATAATCCTTCGAAATAGTAATAAAGCAGAAAGTAGTACATAAAGTCAGTTGTTATAAGCACGACATAGAGAAAATGCTATTCATTATTCTGAACAAAATCTTAAATTAAATGTTTTTCATGATGTTCCTTTTATTTTAGATGCTATGTTATTTAGAAGAAATAAATGTATCTGATCGAGCCTTTCGATTAGTACAATAAAATTACAGATTTTTTTGTTTTTACATTTAGCGGGTTCGATTCCCGGTTCAGACAGGTGATTTTTTAAAATTCTTTGAATGCAGTTCGTATTGTTTTTAAAATAAAAATGAAGTCTTCATTCAGTATTTTTTTCTATCTACAGTATTTAAGGTACTTCCCCTCCATGTGGCAAAGTCGTGGGACGCCCTGTATAATCAACAATGGAAAGCATTACCATACTACGTATTAATTTTAAAGTAAAACCATAACAGAACATCACGCCTATATTATTCCCCGAAGGGTTGAGCAGAGGTGCTGGAGCCTATTGCCATTAACCAGGCACAAATCCAGACTCCTGTCTGCTAACTAATTCCACACGAAAAAAATCCAATAACACTTAGCCCGACCTGGGTATCGAACCTAGGACCTCACGCTCAGCAGTCGCGCTTGCAACCACTAAAACAACTGGAAGACTAAAGTTAAAAATTTAACTATAAACCAATAAATAAATCACACTTTCATCTAACAGCTAAAAAACCACACAATTTTCAAACCGCAAAACTTCTGAATCACGGTACAACTCCAAACTGTCATTAAAACTTTGCATGGACACATTCATTATTACTGCGTTTACTTTGACTAACATTTTCGTTAAAAGCTTTTTTCTCCACATTGATATAAATGAGAGTCGTCTGCGCATCGAGCGTTGGACATAAATCAAGGGTGGAAATGGGATGCATCGTTTGTTGAACGTCCGGTCTAATAAACGATGGGTCATCTCGATCAGGTCCATCTGGGATATCCATGAGAGGATAAAGGCGAAACTTGTATTGTTTTGCTTCAAAGAACGGTCACGAAGGTTAACATTGATAGAAGGATCCCTAATTACCGTTCTTAATGAATATACTTATATCCCTGTATAAAGAAGAAAGAAAAATATTTATTTTAGACTCGCAAAGGCAGATACAGAAGTTGAACAATATGTAAAAAAAAGACAACAAAAATTTAAATAACCTGCACGAAGCCAAAAAAGCCTCCAAACGCATAATGATGCGACATTTATAGAAAACAAAATCCCGCAGCGCTGGTTTTCAGATAGGACCGTTGCGATGCCACGGGTAATCGGTAAACGACACATATAAATAGATTACGTACAGTTTTAAATACTTCTAAATAAAACCAATCAATAGTTTTTATGAGTTATGGTTACGTGTGTGCAAAATAATCAGTGAATACAATAGACTTCTAAGTAGGTATATCGCACCCTTAGTAATATAAGGGCATAATACAAAAAAGTAGTTTTTTTGTGAAATCGCGTTTGAAGATTCTGGATTCCTATTCCAGCTTATTACGCTATTTCCCAAAAAACTACTATTTTTTGTATTATGCCCATAAACAAGGTTAGTCGTAAAGGGGGTACTAATCCGAAGCCCACTTATAGTATCGCTGATGACTGTTTGAACGCAAGTGTTAAAATTTCAAAATTCGTTATTTATTTTTTTCCAAATAAAGTGATTTTTATTTTAGTTTTTTCAAAAATTCTTCATCCCTGCTTTAGTTACAAATTCAGAAAATGGTGCTTCTAATTCATGACCCCAAATATGACCTAAAATGTAAACACAGCTGATCATAACTGGGTATAGATAGATTTTAGAGATTTTTTTTTGAGATTTTTGAACAACTGTTTCTCTTAAACTATTGACTTTTGGGAAAAGTTGTAGAACAAAAGTTATTCATTATTATGTGTACTTTAACATCCTTTCGGATTAGTACCCCTTTTCTGACTAACCTTGTATTACTAAGGGTGCGATATGTCTCAGTAACATATCCAAAGATGAGATTTAGCTAGACGAGAAACATTTACAATAAACAGTTTTAAACATGTTCTTAAGTTTTTTCCAGGTTAAAAGCGATGGTAGCCTAGCAATAGCTCCTAGCTCAGCTTCCAGTACAACCAGATGCGACTAAATATCAGTACTTTAAACGGAGCGATAGCCATCAGACACCCGAAACCCAGTTACTGGGCAAAACCGACATCCTGAGGTTAGACTAGTTGTTAGACTTTCGGCCTTCCGACTACCCCTAACAACTATCATAAATATTACCAGTGGTACTAAATTAATTAAAGGTATATTGTTTTCACGATAAGAAGATTAAAATGACACATGTCAATAGGAGTTGCTAGACATGTGACTGTAGTCGATTCAAATATCGATAAGATTTGTAAAATTTCAGCGAGAATTTGACAAATTATTGTAATGTGTTTTTATGTAGATTTCAAATACTTGTGATTTAAGTAATTAGGATTAAGTCAATTAGCATGCATATCTTCAACAATAGACGATTACGTGCTGATGTGATAATGAATCCAGCAGGTATGGGATGAGTGAACATAAATGTTTATTTATCACCAATAATAAGCCCAGTAGCCGGCCGGGTCGCGAAAAAGAGGTTTATCTTGCGAAAGGTTCGTCGGTCCTGAATTTTGGATGTGTTATGTTAGGTGTTTTTTTATGAAAAGCCCACAAACAGACACACAGACAGAGAGAGAAATAGACAGCCAAACAGAAAGACAGACATGGGCTTCAAACCTTTAAAATACCTCTGATTTTGAGTCTGGAATGAAAAATAAGAATTTAATTTTCTACAAAATTGATGTGAATAATTTTTGGCATAAAACCCATAAGGAGTTATTTAATAAAAACTCATTTTTGGGTTCTTTAACCCAAGATGGCAGAGCGCGCTGAGGTCACTCAAGGTACAAAATTTGTAATTTTTATAAGAACACATATCCGTATCACGTATCCAAAATTTAGGACTGACCGACCTTTTGCAAGGCAACTGGGCTATAATGAGCCTTATTTTAATTATTCAATCAACTGAGCCTATCGTCTATAATTATTACGACAGTCAAAATATTCATTCTGTTAATATAAATTTATCGAAATTATTTTATCGATACGCACGTCTCTGGCAACTGGTACCATCTGACGCAAGTTTGAAAACGCGTCGGGGTTTTTTCAAAATCATTTATGTAATATATAATTATGGCGTTAAACACATATAACTATATTGTTTCTATGTTTCTGATTTTAAAACAACATTTTGGGTAAGGCTTTATTAATATTTTAAATTGATTTAATACTTTTTGAATTAAATTGTCATACACAAGCGCCATTACAATTTATTTTCATGTCATGAACTGACATCTGCCAAATTAATCAACTTACCGTGAAAGCAATATAGTATTTAAACGATCGAATATAAATCAAAGTAGGTGTCAAAAATACTGATTAGGCGTACTGAAATACTAAGTGGGCGAAAGATTGAAGGCGAACACAAATATTGAAAACGGCGACTTAAAATTACGAATTTGAGGTACTACCTAGTTATTCAGAACGATCAGTTAATAATTCTTAAGCGAACTTTCACTCACATTACTGTTGTGTTTGTAAGGTTGTTTGGGTTTCCAAAGGAGCGTCGACGGAGCCCCGCTGCGCTGTGCTCCTATTTCTGTCGGCAGGGTTTAAAGTAACCTAACACGAAGTGGATTCGAACCTAACCTATCCGTGTCGGGGTAAGGAAATGTATGTTTCCGCCCACTCAGTATTTTTTTCGCCCAAGTTAGTATTTAATTCGAACACTTGGAATTTTAGTTGCTAGCTTAGATTAACTGTTTCCCACTGCTAGTAGCTCATTTTACAAATTTTAATCATTCATAATTATCGCCAGTTAAGTTAATTTTTCGCAAATATATTTTAATGCCACTCGGTTTAGTATTAAAGTATCTCATTAACAGTCTTCCATATATTATTTATTCGCCCGATTAATATTTCCCCATTAATTATTACATACGTTGATAAATGAATATTATGTAGATAACCTTAATTAAAAATCAGATGTGTTTAATAAATCTACAGACATTAGTTAAAGGTCTCAGAGTAAACCCATTAAAACGGAGGTCAGTTACAGGAAAACTGACATGGGCAATCCCCCAGTTAGCTTCGTTCAATGACCGTGATCATAATCATTGTGAAGAGAATGCGACAGACCGTGAATGCGTATTACTCACACGTTCTAAGAAAAACATCAGAATACGAGGGAATCAATTTAAGTTGTCGGGATAAATTTAGCATCTCTTAAGAGCATTTAGCCAAAAGGTAAATAAATAAACCCGAGGTTGGATTCTGTTTTGGAACGAGAGTTAGAGCCATTGCGCTTGCGCACTGTCGACTGGTCACCGGAGACTTGGTCGACGGCGACTGTGACTTCCTATAGTTTAAATAGGTGTGTGGGATGATCTCCAAAATCAGCGTATTCGTTGGTTGACCTCTCTGGTGCATTTTATAATGATATTAATTTGTGTTCCGTATTTTTATTTCGAAAATAAGGTATCTAAATAAGCCTATTTTTATATTTTTCTCGATTTTAACCAACCAGAAATATTTAGGTTTGTAATTTTAGAGACCAGAGCGATCAATAATAATTTTTATTTTGGAGATTGAGCCGTTTACGCACTTGGTCGCCGATCGCCCGCGCGACTGTGCTTATGTTTTGGTCGCCGAGAGACCAAGTCTCCGGCGACCAGTCGACAGCGCGTAATGCCTCTAAGAGTTTTGGCTGACAGACACGGTGCAGATGACTTCGAGCCATTACGTACTGTCGATTAGTCGCTGGAGACTTGGTCGACGACGACTGTGATTTTCTATAGTTTAAATAGGTGTTTACGCACTTGGTCGCCGATCGCCCGCGCGACTATGCTTATGTTTTGGTCGCCGAGAAACCAAGTAAGTCTCCGGCGACCAGTCGACAGTGCGTAATGGCTCTTCTAATATCTACTGAACATATCAACAGATTCTGTCAGATATAATGCCTATGTACAAAATATACGACAAAATAATAACTGCTCATACAGTTTTCATTAGAAGGGCTCGTGGCTAATTAACAACCGCGCGGATCATATGTTTTGCAAGGTTAAGCTGCGCTTGCCGCGGTCAGTCCGTGGATGGATGACCCTTCGTTACACATCGAGACTTCCGTGCCTCGGAGAACACGTTAAACCGTCGGTCTCTGGTATCATACAAATATCTATGACAGTCATAACGGGTAGTCAGAAGCACGAAATTCTGACTATCGGTCTGATCTTAGGTTATCGGCATTGCCAACTTACCTGGATTGGGGACGTCTGGTGGTAGTCGCTCCATGTAAAATACTGGTATTCAGCCGCATCTGGTTAGACTGGAAGCTGAGCCCAGCATAGTTGGGATAAGACTAATGGGGCATTTACACGGGTCGATTTTCGCCGCACGGCTAGGCCGCACGGCGAAACTCGACCGTGTAAATGACAATTCGACAAGGCCGCAAGTGACAAGCGACGCGACTGGTGACTTGCCACACGGCTAAAATCGATCCGTGTAAATGCCCCACGAAGCGGAACAATTGTATCGGTTTTCATTTATCGTATTTTTTCCGTGTGTGATACTTCAGATACTAAGTTTTTATGCGCAGATCCTCGCAGATAAAATATTATAGTGTGTGTACATGTACACGTGTATGATAGCCATAATTATTATGTTTCTAACAATTTAGCAACATTGTTGAAATTATATCAGCAATTACAATGTAAACTAATTTCTATATATTATATTATTATCTATATTTCAATTTCAGCGACACGAATCTATTGCGGATGATTCTATGAGTGCTCTGATTTGTCTTCTTAAAAATACCATATAAGGGCTTATTTTAATAATTTACGATATTTTGGCTAGAGTCAAAGATAAAGATGACAAAAGTACCACACAAAAAATTATATTATTTAATATCTTTTCTGTTAATAAAATAATGTTATGTATCAATCAATTATTTTACTGGTTCTTTTAGGTGTAATAACAGCCGTGCACGCCACACCTATCAATGAGCGCGGGGCTATTTTCTTGCTCGATGCACGGATGTTATTACAACTTAGAGAACCAGTAAGTAATTAAATTAATGTTAAATTAAAAAAAATATCAACTGATTCAAGTTTTAGTGATACCTACATTATCTTCAGCATTCTCTAAGGCGCCACCCAAAAGTGTACTATTAAACAAAAAGGTATAACACATTTTACTTGAAAATGAACTTTAAATACCTATTTTTTGCTCTCTGTATTACTGCTTGTAGGTGGTCCTTGCGGACCGTTACTACGTAATCAAGCAGTTATTGGCGAGACCTGAAGGGTCTCCAATTCCAATTCAGCCAATGGGGGGGAAAAACTCCATCTGAAATCTGTGGTGTATTTAAAGAGCCTCCACGAGAGACGATACTCAAGAACGTCTGGCACACCCTGGGCAGTCAGCCTCGCTACAAACCTTGCTGACTGGCCAATCTTTTCACCACAGCATGTGTATTATTGTATAGCTCGTACTGACACGAGACAAGAAGAATAATCTGAAATCTGAGATAAAAAGTTAAAAACTAATCGATAGTTACACGATGAAAAACAAACGCTACAGGCATAGCTGTATAAATTCAAGACGGAAAGTGAATTAAAATAAAAAAGTAAAATAAAACTAATATTCTCCGGTAATAAATAAAATATTTTACATCTACAAACTGCGTCGAATCACTTAGCTCCGTGTCTCGCAGCAACGGAACCAAAGGAAATAGGAATCATTATTTAACGTCAATGTTTAACTAGATTGCCTCCCGCAAATGGCCCGGTAATGATTCCCGCCGATTGCGGCCCGCAATGTAACGCTAACAAGTAAATTAACTTTGAGAGCTATTCGATTTTATCGTAGAAACTTGTTTTATTTTGTTTATGTTGAATTTGTTTGATGAAAACTTGACGATATACAAAGTGTGCCTTTGAGTTTGTACAAATGTTGTGTTCCTGCTTGTCTAGCAAATCTTCTTTCTTTTTATTGAAGCAAGAGAACAGTACTTTTAGTAGGTACAGTAATTAGGGTTGCCACCCGTAATCTATTATAGAGTATGTATTGTACTCCTTTTCTCGTAGGTGTACTTCATAATCTAAGTCAGTTATAAAGTACGCTAAAATACTCTTTTTACCTGACACTATTCTCATTTGATTCTCATCCTACTAGTTAGACTTTTTTTGGCATAGTTTACTTACTCTACGGTCCATGGCTGTAATTGAAACGTTCGCACATTTTTTAAAGAATCGCAACGTGTTTTCAAGAATCTAGAAGCGATGAAAAATAGGTGTGTAAAAATAAATAATAAAAGTACTCTTTTTTTAACCGACTTCAAAAAGGAGGAGGTTCTCAATTCGCCTGAATGTTTTTTTTTTTTTTTGTTGTTTGTTACGCGATATCTCCGCCAATTATGAATGGATTTTGATGATTCTTTTGTTGTTTGGTAAATCATACTTCAGAGGTGGTCCCATATAAATTTTATCGAAATAGATTCAGCGCTTTTTGAAATAAACAACAAAAACAAAAAAAAAATATATACTTAGATGACGTTTTCGTTTGTGGTTCCCTTATGCAAAAGTTTTGATAAGGACTTTCAATCTCTGTTTTAACTGTGATCACAGAAACATTAGCCAAGAACAAAGAAGTTTGTATGTGTTTGTATTTGTAAGGAGCCGTCATGATAATTATACATTAATTCTTAAAGAAAACTACTTAATTGTAGGAAAGATTACGCAATCGTGTCATTTAAATTTGTAGTCTTAAACCGTGTAATTTATGGCACTAAAACGTAAATAACTTTAAATAAAAGTAAAAACCGACTTCAAAACAAAAACTAAAAAAGAGTAAAATAATTACCAAGATATAAAATTAACAGTTTCAGAAGTCGGTGCAATTCTACACTGAAACAAATAAAAGCCACCGACTTCTGAAACTGTTAATTTTATATCTTGGTAATTATTTGACTCTTTTTTAGTTTTTGTTTTGAAGTCGGTTTTTACTTTTATTTAAAGTTATTTATTATATATCGTACTTTATTTTTGCCATCCCAAAACACAAATGTACTGTTATTACTCAAAAAAATGGTGGCAACCCTAACAGTAATCCTGCTTTTGCATAGGTACTTACTTGAAACTTTGGCATTTATAATAGAAAAATAACTCAGACAATTATTTTTATATTACGGTGCATTCGCAAGCGGTTTGTGTTCACGTTTGCCAAACGGTATTGATGGATTTGTCGGTAATAACAATACCGTTTACGCAAACATTCTGCCGTCTTAGGCCGTTTGTCCACCGCCGCTGTCACCGAGAACGAGATGACGTTGCCGAAGTAGCGATACATAGGTATATTACTATGACTGCGTGTCCACCGCACGTCCGTCATCCGAGCGACGTCATCTCGACCGCCGAGATTGTGAGTAGTTCGGCGCTACTGCTAGAACTCCGCCGAGATCGTGACCGTCCGAAATGCCGGCAATACAAAACGCGTCTGCTCTTGTCCACTACATCCGAGATTGAAGGCGCCAGTGCACGGATTTTTTCTTATGTTGGGAACCACCGAGATCGGTCGCGGTGGACATACGATCGCCGTCACGTCGTTCCGAACTCGGTCCGAAATAATCTCGTTTCTGGGTGACGGCGGCTCTTAGGGTCTCCCCACACTTTTCGACGCGGAATCGGCTTAGGCCAGTCGGAAAAAGCTTTGTCTACATGTTTATAATGGGGTAATCGACGTCGTTCGTCTCGGCTCGACGCGGTCATCCGACCTTTTCCGACCGGCCGCAGCCAATTCCGCGATGATAAGTATGGGAAGAGCCTTAACAAACATGTTTACTTGTGTAAATTAGAATTTGCGCCAATAATAATTATACCATAATCAGCGTATAAACCGATTATACCTTATAGTTGTTCAAAGTCAAAGGAAATCAGACGAAGAAGGCGAATGGAACCGCAGAACAACTGTTTTTAGTGTTGTTAATATGAAGAAAGTAAGAATAAGTAATTAGAAAGAGTTTTAGAATTAAGTGAAGGAATAAAGGTAAAAGTTCGTAGCCGACTGCATACAGCAGCAGCAGACAACGTGTCGTTACGACACGTTGTAGCGACACATCGTCTGCTGCTGCTGTATGCAGTCATGATTTCGAACCCAAAAGCAGATGGCTGCAACAGACGACACGTCGTATTCCAGTTAGTTCTGAATGTTCCGTGAGACAAGATATGTGACCTGTTTGGGATTAGCGATCGCAATTTACTTTCATATCTTTTATTTTTGTTAGATGCATCGTACAGGGCAGGATATTGGGCCACCTGGTTTATCAGTTTTTCTTCCTCGGAATTGGAAAAACTCATTTTTGAGAAAGATTCAACGTTTCGTCGCTCCAGCGTCGGTGGCACTACTGATCTGCGGTCGGACGACACGTCGTCTGCGGTCGTACGAGGTGTAGTCGAGCATTGTGTCGCTAGCTGCGAATAGAAACCATTAGTGTCGTAGCGAGACGTCGTATGCTGCTGCTATGTGCAGTGGGCTACCAACTCGTACCTTGAGAATGTCCATAATCAGCATATAACTGACCCACTGCCGAGCACAGGCCTCTTCTCAGAATGAGAAGGATTGTGTAAAGCGGGTTGGCGGATTACACACAACGATTTTTTGTTTATGCCCTCTCCTTTGTTCTTATTTCCTCACGATGTTATCCTTTATCACCATGGAGTTTCTTGGCGGCTCTTCTCCATAGGAAACGACTAATTGGAACCGTGCACCTAAATTCAACTTTTCATAAGCGCCTGTATTGGTTTATGTGTTTTTTTTTGTCTGATTTGATTAAGTAGATTCGTCTATGCCTTTCACAACCAATCATACCTACATCACTATTCACAAAAGCTGTCATTAGTCAGACACTGTCATTAGGCACTAAGTGAATAAAACAAATACATTACCAACTGCATAACATCCATTCAAATAATGAAACCGTTCATTAATTATCCGAAATTGCAATTTCCAATGGCAACTAATGAGAGATTTTAACATTTTCAACCGCTTTCACTGATCGATAACAATCCATTTTACAGATCGTAATTTGTCGACGTAGTCTCCGATGCCAATAAAAACGTAATATCTGTCTGAACCTTTATAACCTTTGAACGTTTGCAATATGTAGATTTATTATTATAATTGTATAGTTGTCCGCGGTTTCTTTCGCATCCAAGGGGAACTTCTTGTTATGGTATGGTATTCATGTACTATGATAATAAAAAAGTTAATTAAAAAATCAAAAAACCCGCCTGCATAAAAAGCGACCTAAAAAGATGTAAACAATACGTACTTCTAATCGTAACATAGGTACATAACATAACGTCAAACTTACGTAGGTTTTAAAAATCATGCATGCTATCAAATCGTCACATGCAGTCGGAGGCTACGTATGTTTTTTTGGTCAGTCAGTTTGTAAATTACAGAAGTCGGTAGCCTCCGACTGCATGTGACGATTTGATAGCATGATTTTTAGTGTTGAGTAGGACATACAAGAGGCAGTACATTTGTCCCGTACATGACGTCAAAATGTAAGAGCGGCTCGACATTTAAAAGTGTACTACTTCAACTTTTATGTCGCGTTACTCGTTACTCTCGGTAAGTAAACTGTTGGGTGAGACAGAGAGGGAAAGAGGCACATGCTACAATAGCACGTCATTCTACAGTGGACATTACGCGACCGCGACTCGACTCGCCGCAGTAACGTCAAATGTCATATTCGTACTCGTTACTTCAAACGCATCACCGAGCTTCAGTACGCCTCACCTCATTTGAAGTGGGACATTGTACTGGCTCAGAGCAAAAAAGAGGCTACTCTTACAAACTCTTTTTCAAGTCGTGTCCTACTACCCAACACTAATGATTTTTTATACGTGTCAAATGTGTTAAGGCTTGATTGATTAACAAACATCCAAATTCACAAACATTCAGTAGGATAGAATAGGATTATCGAATCACTGGATTTGATTTAGGATTTCAGCATACTGTCAAATTTTTGGTTAAAAAACTTATTCGCAGTAACTCGTTCAGCCTATATAGCCCTTTCTCAACTATGTTTGGGTTTTTCCTGTATAACCAGATGCAGCTGAATACTAGTATTTATTTTACACGGAGCGACTGCCATCAGACCTCCGCAAGTCCGCAACCCAGTTACTGGGCAATGCCGATATCCTAAGGTCCGAAAGTCTGACCACTGGTCTACCAGTGGTCAGACTTTCGGGCTTCTGACTACCCTTAACGACTGTCATACATAGGTCATAGAATCATATGATACGACACCCGGGACCGACTGTTTGACTTGCTTTCTGAGGCACGGAGGGGTCTCGACGGATGACGAACGGTTATATCCTCGGACTGGCCGCGGCAAGCGCAGGTTATATAACCTTCCTAATCGTATGATCTCCGCGGTTGAATCATAGGATATTTGACTGAAATAATCTTATTAGTCCGTCAGTTAGATTATCAAAAAATATTTGACCCGTATTTTTTCTTTTGTTACGTAAACCAAAATTTACGAAGATACGACACTTTTAAAATTGGCAAAACTTCACAAGCAAGTACAATTTTTACTTGCTTCTGACGTCACAAGCCCCCACTCTCGAGTTTTGATCCGTTTTATCTTTCCAAATGTTCATAGATTTAACGAAAGAAAAAATACGTGTCCATCATTTTTCAAAACTCTAACTGGTGGACGAATTAATTAGATTTGCAATTTATTGATGCTGTCAACATGCCTATTAACCATGAGCCCTCTAAGTATATTATTCTGAGTATCTATAAATAGTAAGTGCCGACTTCACCAGTTCTATACCGGTAGCGGTCATATTTGACGTCATCTGTGATGCTTGACGTATTAGAAAGAGGTATATCTCTATCCAATCCGTCAACGGATTTTCTAATAGAAAAACCGTTTTGTACTTCACACGTCCAGTACTTTTCCGGTATAGCTTAAGTGAGTTTCCTTCAAAGAAAAAAACAGGGAAGAATGGAATATGAAAGGCCCATAACCGCAAAATACCGTTGGAAAGCTGATGACACCTGTATGCAACTTAGGATGTTATTAGATAATGGGGATGAAGCAAAATTCTTGACCACAATTTTTTATTTTAGATATTGTAAATATAGAGTAATCTAAGAAACCATTTAAAATATTTTTGTTATTTTCATTGTAATTATTTTTTTATTAATTATTTAAAATTCAATATCATTTCTGATCTATGACGTCATCAGTGGCATAAAATCTTTGGGCCTTTGCCTCAATCCATATTCTAAAAGCTGTAACAGTGATGTCAAATGTCAATAGTGTCAACTGTCAAATCAATGAAATAATAACCTCACATTACTAAGTTCCTTGCTTTTAGTTCATAACAAACAAAATACCACGTTACGCCGCTATTGCAATTAATCTCGATCGTACGCCCTTCATATTATTTACCGATCAACCAATCGCCATGAGTGATACTTTTATCAAAGCTGACTCGCGGAACCTTCCGAAAGTTGAGTTCCCGAACACGAACAAACATTTTGTTTGGGCTATTTTTAGTGTCGTTCTTGCAGGTAGGAACAAAGCACTTCCTATATTCCATCGTTATTGCTTGACCGTCTCAATAATACACTATAATAGTAAAAGTTGAATTTTTGTTGAGGATTGAGGTTATGTTTATTGTTTATTATTTATGACATTCACGTCACGTGACCACGTCTATCATTTTTTTCATTTAAAATCGTAGGGTAGGCAAAGGCATTACTGCCATACTGCCAGCAATGACGTCATTTGGAGGATAAATTAAGGTCATTCACATATAACCCGAAATATCAATAATCCATGATTATTTTCCATTTCTAAATAGTGAGATGTGATCAGTAACCTTATTCCTCGAAATGGTTTTCATATCTTTACAGATTTAAAAAAAATGCACAATGCCCATTGAGGTAAATAGTTGTTCAAAGTCAAAGGAAATCAGACGAAGAAGGCGAATGGAACCGCAGAACAACTGTTTTTAGTGTTGTTAATATAAAGAAAGTAAGAATAAGTAATTAGAAAGACTTTTAGAATTAAGTGAAGGAATAAAGGTACAAGTTCGTAGCCGACTGCATACAGCAGCAGCAGACAACGTGTCGTTACGACACGTCGTAGCGACACGTCGTCTGCTGCTGCTTTACGCAGTCATGATTTCGAACCCAACAGCAGATGGCTGCAGCAGACGACACGTCGTATTCCAGTTAGTTCTGAATGTTCCGTGAGAGAAGATGTGTGACCTGTTTGAGATTAGCGATCGCGATTTACTTTCATATCTTTTATTTTTGTTAGATGCATCGTACAGTGCAGGATATTGGGCCACCTGGTTTATCAGTTTTTCTTCCTCGGAATTGGAAAAACTCATTTTTTGAGAAAGATCCAACGTGTTGTCGCTCCTGCGTCAGTGGCACAACTGATCTGCGGTCGGGCGACACGTCGTCTGCGGTCGTACGACGTGTAGTCGAGCGATGTGTCATGTCCTCTCCATTGTTCTTATTTCCTCACGATGTTATCCTTCATCACCATGAAGTTTCTTGCCGGCTCTTCTCCATAGGAAACGACTTATTGGAACCGTGCACCTAAATTCGACTTTTCCTAAGCGCCTGCATTGGTTTATGCGAAATAAAAAAAAATGATTTTTTTGAATGACCGTTAACGCAAGTTAAATTTTGTTCCGCAAGCCTATTTAAAAAGTCACGAAGTGCGGGCCGGCGAACTCAGAACCTCGTGCATCGAAGGCAAGCGTTCAACCGCTAGGCTATCACCGCTTTAGAAAGTACGAAATAAGGACGTACTTATTTAATAATAATTAATCCCTAAATTATTATTTAAATTTCTAACTTCAAAAATAACGAACTTACATACAAACTTTCATCCCTTATTTAACTCACTATGCTCACCTACGATAAGTAAGGAACTCCTGTGCAAAATTTCATGCTTTTAGACGCACCGGCTTAGAGCCCAAATACACGTCCGATACTTGCCTCCGATAGTCGGTTCCGATAGTCTGATCAGACTATCTGAAGGCCTCCGCGTCATACATTTGTTTGAACATGAATTACACGTACGATCAGACTATCGGATCGGATGTCAGAATCGTAAGCATCGTCCGGGCGTCATCGTCGTCCAGAAAAAATCGGACACGAGAATCGTACGTGTATTTCATGCATCCGATCAGAAAGTCGGATCCGGCTCCCGGAAGCAACTATCGGACGTGTATTTTGACCCTTAAGATGTGCGTTGTCTGTCAATCAGTCAATGTTAAAGATTCATTACTCACTGGTCTGCGGTCAAGACGACATTGTTCTCTCATAACTATCCTAATTCATAGTACTGTATTCACTGAAATTTCTAAAGATATTCTTTTAAAAAGAGTAAACATGGAGTTTCTTGCCGGCTCTTCTCCATAAGAAACGACAAATTGGAACCGTGCACCTAAATTCGACTTTTCATAAGTGCTGTATTGGTTTAAATGTTTTTTTTTTATTTTTATTTCTTGACTAGAGCTCGCGCACGACTTCGCCCGCGTGGATATCGTTTATCGTGTATTAAAATTATTTAATTGTGAATAAAAGTAGCCTATGTCCTTCTTCAGGTTCCAGACTATCTCTGTAACAAGTTTCATCAAAATCGGTTCAGTACTTTAGTCGTGAAAAGGTAACAGACAGACAGAGTTACTTTCGCATTATAAAGGTTTTGATTAAGTAGATTCGTCTATGCCTTTCACAACCAATCATACCTACATCACTATTCACAAAAGCTGTCATTAGTCAGACACTGTCATTAGGCACTAAGTGAATAAAACAAATACATTACCAACTGCATAACATCCACTCAAATAATGAAACCGTTCATTAATTATTATCCGAAATTGCAATTTCCAATGGCAACTAATGAGAGATTTTAACATTTTCAACCGCTTTCACTGATCGATAACAATCCATTTTACAGATCGTAATTTGTCGACGTAGTCTCCGATGCCAATAAAAACGTAATATCTGTCTGAACCTTTATAACCTTTGAACGTTTGCAATAAGTAGATTTATTTTTATAATTGTATAGTTGCCCGCGGTTTCTTTCGCATCCAAGGGGAACTTCTTGCTATGGTATGGTATTCATGTACCATGATAATAAAAAAGTTAATTATAAAATCAAAAAACCCGCCTGCATAAAAAGCGAACTAAAAAGATGTAAACAATACGTACTTCTAATCGTAACATAGGTACATAACATAACGTCAAACTTACGTAGGTTTTAAAAATCATGCTATGAAATCGTCACATGCAGTCGGAGGCTACGTATGTTTTTTTGGTCAGTCAGTTTGTAAATTACAGAAGTCGGTAGCCTCCGACTGCATGTAAACATCCAAATTCACAAACATTCAGTAGGATAGAATAGGATTATCGAATCACTGGATTTGATTTAGGATTTCAGCATACTATAAAATTTTTGGTTAAAAAACTTATTCGCAGTAACTCGTTCAGCCTATATAGCCCTTTCCCAACTATGTTTGGGTTTTTCCTGTCTAACCAGATGCAGCTGAATACTAGTATTTATTTTACACGGAGCGACTGCTATCAGACCTCCGCAACCCAGTTACTGGGCAATGCCGATATCCTAAGGTTAGACCAGTGGTCAGACTTTCGGGCTTCTGACTACCCTTCACGACTGTCATACATACTAGTCGCGCGCAGAAGGTTTGCCGATGACTGCCCCTCCCACTACACCGACCGCTACCCGCGCTCGTCTGGCATTAGTAGGTATGCCAGACGAGCGCGGGTAGCGGTCGGTGTAGGGGGAGGGGCAGTCATCGGCAAACCTTCTGCGCGCGACTTATAGGTCATAGAATCATATGATACGACACCCGGGACCGACTGTTTAACTTGCTTTCCGAGGCACGGAGGGGTCTCGACGGATGACGAACGGTTATATCCTCGGACTGGCCGCGGCAAGCGCAGGTTATATAACCTTCCTAATCGTATGATCTCCGCGGTTGAATCATAGGGTATTTGACTGAAAAAATCTAATTAGTCCGTCAGTTAGATTATCAAAAAATATTTGACCCGTATTTTTTCTTTTGTTACGTAAACCAAAATTGATGAAGATACGACACTTTTAAAATTGGCGAAAGGTCACAAGCAAGTACAATTTTTACTTGCTTCTGACGTCACAAGCCCCCACTCTCGAGTTTTGATCCGTTTTATCTTTCCAAATGTTCATAGATTTAACGAAAGAAAAAATACGTGTCCATCATTTTTCAAAACTCTAACTGGTGGACTAATTAATTAGATTTGCAATTTATTGATGCTGTCAACATGCCTATTAACCATGAGACCTCTAAGTATATTATTCTGAGTATCTATAAATAGTAAGTGCCGACTTCACCAGTTCTATACCGGTAGCGGTTATATTTGACGTCATCTGTGATGCTTGACGTATTAGAAAGAGGTATATCTCTATCCAATCCGTCAACGGATTTTCTAATAGAAAAACCGTTTTGTACTTCACACGTCCAGTACTTTTCCGGTGTAGCTTAAGTGAGTTTCCTTCAAAGAAAAAAACAGGGAAGAATGGAATATGAAAGGCCCATAACCGCAAAATACCGTTGGAAAGCTGATGACACCTGTATGCAACTTAGGATGATATTAGATAATTGAGGTAAATGTAACAAAAAAATATATTTTCATCCCCCCATCTCGAAAAGAGTATTTTTGCTCTTCGATATCTGAGTGCAAAAGCCGTTTTTATCCGCTAGAGGATAAAGTAAATTGAATTTAGAACATCGTCTGCACCAAGTTTGTGAATTCAAAACTTCATTAAACCTATTTACTTCTACCTCCATGGTGCCGAATTTATCATACAACCTTTTTTAATTTGTTAAAACTCAGACTCGGAACCTTCTTGGTGTATTACTTTTTTTTTTAAATTTGCTTTACGTTCGCCTATTTCTTTTCACGTCTTATTGTTAAAACCTTAGGTTAAAATCTTAGGTGTTAAAACCTTAGGTTAAAAACAAGAAACTTGAAAACAAGTGAAAAACCTAAAATGAGTGATTCTAGCGACTAGGAAGTTTATTTTTTTTACATTATTAAGTCATTTCCTCGCTGAGGTGGGATGAAAAGTTACGTGTTGCACTCGAGTGCAAAGATTTTTCACCTCGTGCTCTTTTGATTCCCTCGCTAACGCTCAGGATTCTAATTTTTGAATCACTCGCTGCGCTCGTGATTCAATTTTAGAATCCTTCGCTTGCTCGGTCATCAAAATGGAGCACGCGGTTAAAAAGCAACTTTGCACTCTTGTATAACAAATAACTATTATTTGTTTATTCTTTACACACAAAATTTGTATAGAAACGGAATTAATGCCCTAGGCATTTTCTAGCAGTCGACCGTAGGGTCAGTAGGGTGATGCAAGACAAAGCATGATAAATGCACTGAACAGCATTGTTGCGATACGATACGATATCGAAAATAAGCATAAGGGTACATAGGTATTATAAAACAACATAATAACTTCACGCCTTATTTCCCGAAGGGTTGGCAGAGGTGTATAGTACACCCACGTTTCGCCGTTATGTTTAAGTCCCATGTAATAGGGGGCGAGCCTATTGCCATCAACCGGGCACAAATCCAGACTCCGAGCTGCTACTGAGAAATTCAACACGGAAAAACCCAATAACCTTTGCCCGACCTGGGGATCGAACCCAGGACCTCACGCTCAGCAGTCGCACTTGCGGCCACTAGACCAACGAGGCAGGTATTATAAAACGTATCTAATATAATGATTTACCTACGATGCTGCGGAAGATTTCAAATTGAACGACTTTTTTATTCTGATTTTTTAACATAGGTATTAAATATGATATCACAAGGTTTGATTAACGATTAGAATAAAGATTGTCACACACGGTGCAGATAGTATAATATTTTATCTGCGAGTATCTGCTGAAAAAAAATAGTAGTAGTATCTAAAGGAAATCTAAATTCTGTGAGTGATCATGGAAAATAAATACGATAGTACAAAAACCGATAGGTACATTCAGATATTAAAATTTGCGCATGAAAAGAACCTCCACGAGTGACGATACTTAAGTACGTCCGGCGCACCCTGGGCAGTCAGCCCCGCTACCAACCTTTCTAACTAGCTCATCTTTTCAGCACCGCATGAGCAATTCTCAAAGCTTGTGCCTACACAAGAGAAGAATAAAATTCATATTTGCAGAGATTATCATCACGTACATTTTATATCCGACACAATCTATTAATATTATCTGAGCCGTGCGTCCATTGATTTCTATGAAGAGCGATATCGTAAGATATACGCTCAGCTTTAATCTTATAGTATCTGCATCGTGTGTGACAGCCTTAAGACTGATCTAGGTTTAAATGCTTTAATTATAGTCAGCATTACAAATAGGTTCGATGTTGAATTGACTGGAATCAATTAATCTTTGGCAGACCTAATCAAATACCTATCTTTATTCTATAACTGGTTGGCTGCGGTTAAATTACAGTTCAATTTAGTAATCTAAAGTTAATTAATTCAAGAATGTTATTCTAATCTATTATCTTGTAATTGATTGGAGTTGCCTATTCGCTTAGCGGTTGTAATATGAATATCTACACTAATTTTGTGTGGAAAGTCTTCAACATGTTGACTGTATGGATTTGATTCTTATTCTCGCTTTAATTTTTTCCATAAAATAAAAAAATCTGGTAGGATTAAAGTTCGTTCGATAAAATTATGGTTCCGCGAAACGCTGCTGTATTTTTTATCAACACAGGTAATTCCGAGGACACTTCTAGTGATGAACAATAGTGTAAGCCATATTAGGTATTTTTTTCTATCTATAAAGTTTAGTCGGAAAGGGGGTACTAATCCGCAGGCCACTTAAAGTATCACTGATGACTGTTTAAAAGGAAGTTTCAAAATTCGATAATTTTAATTTCCATGCAAAATATTTTTTAGTTGGTTTTTTTAAAAATTCTTTGCCCCTACTTTAGTTACTAATTCAGAAAATGGAGCTTCTAATTCATGACCCTAAATATGACCTAAAATGTAAACACAGCTGATCACAGCTGAGGATTGATAGATTTCAGCATATTTTTTTATGTAGGTAATTTTTGAACATCTATTTCTCTTAAACTATTGACTTTTGGGGAAAGTGATAGAACAACATTTACTCAATATTATGGGTACTTTAACACCCTTTCGGATTAGTACCTACCCCCTTTCTGACTAACCTTGTATAAATAAAAAATAAATGCTGTTCGTTGGCAAGCGCATCATCTGAGAACGACATGACATTTTTTTAATGTTCCTTGTTTTCCTAATTAGGTGTTTATGCAAAGAAAAATTGGAAAAGTTGCCCGGAAAATTGGCAATTTTTTCTATGGGATTTTTGCGCATGACAGGACAACGTGTTGGATCAGCTAGTTAAATCTATACATATAATAAATCTGTAGACATGGCGTGTCTGTACATAGCAAATATTTTGAAAAAACCTGGTTGGGGTGTTAAACTATAACCAATAGAACCCATTTTTAACATTTTTGGATTTTTTGTCTGTTTGTCTGTTTATCTGTTTGTCTGTTTATCTGTTTGTCTGTTTATCTGTTTGTTTGTTCAAGCATCACGTAAAAACAACTAATCCAATGTTGTTGACTTTTATGAATAAATATTGTGCTTATCTCCAAGTAACATATGTTTTTTGTTTTATCGCAATCGGTTCACGCATTCAAAAGTTATGCGAATTTTAAGTTTTCTAGAAGAACTTAGCATGTATTTGTGTATACCATTTCTTTTCAATAGATGGCGTTACGTGTATCAAATCACGTTGTGAGGAAATATAATCAACGAACATATTACTATTCTCAGTCTACGGAAGGTCTATTAAAATGCTATCCGAAGAAGGTACTAACTAAGCTTTTATAAAAAAAACGAAGATGATGTTATTTAAAATTTATTAGATACCTATCTATCTGAATGGCAGTGGAAGAGAAATACATTCAATTTCATAAGCGAGTGTGGGTATTCTAAAATTTTAATTGTGCAAGGCAATACTATAGATTAATTTCAAATACTCATATATTTTATTATGAATACTTAAATACGTATTTATAAATCTATTAACTATTAATAAAATTCGAAGTGCACATTGGCTGTAATTAAATATTTTTCCAAAATTTCGATTCGGTGATACTATACTATCGATAAAGAAACTATAACATTTTTTTTAGAATTATTGTGTCTGTTTGTCTTTCCGTCCGGACATCACGTAAAATCCCGTGGATGGATTTTGATGGGACTTTCGCTGATGTGCTGCGTAAGGAGCGACAATTTTGCTGCTATATATATCATCACGCTATTGTTCATAGGAGCCAAGCAGCGGAACATTATTTCCACATACTGCGAAGTATAAGCTTAATATTCGGATCGTAAAATCGCGTAAATCGATTTTGATGGGCCTGCGCTTATGCTGGTATATAAACTATCACGCTATTGCTCATAGAAGCCGAGCAACGGAACATTATTTCCATATACTGCGTAGTATAAGCTGTAGACTGAAGTAAGTGCTGCGCAGTGAACGGTCGCTGGCTCAGTGTCCTGCGTTAAAACCTCACTTTAAAAAAATACACTTTTTGTAATTTTTTTGGAATGTTTTTATGTATTTTATTTTGTTCATTGTTGTCAGAACTATTCAAAGCCTGTCGTCGCCGTTTTATTAAGTTTATTTAAGCCTTAGGTAATGTCCCAAAACACATAACGATGAAGGGAAAGTACTTTAAATATTAAAAATTGCAAAATTCACTCAAAGGTGACTTCATTTTATTTTTAAAAGTAAGAAATATTGCCTTTACTGATTTTTTTGCCTGAACCGGGAATCAAACTGACAAAGCTATACCATCTGCAAAGGCACCTGTTGAAAATATCTTTATGGTCAATAATCAGGATCAAAACTCTCCAACAAACACACTGTCTTAAATTGAACGAAGTGGAAAAAATAAGAACTACTTAACAACAATTAATAAGTGCTTGAATTTAAATGTACATAAGTTAGTCAATTTTGGTTTTATGGTCTTCCATCAATTTCAGACACAATGTTTATTGGAGCGATTTGATCCGTATTGATCCTATCGATTGGTGAAATAAAAATACAGATGATATTTTTTCGCATTTGGGTTGGTTCGATTTCCAGATCAAACTTTTTGAAATCTTTGAAAGCAGTACCTATTTCTAACTTATAAAAATAAAATGAAGTCTTCTGTACTTGAAATTTTTATATATTTAAAGTACTTTCCTATTCCACACCTCGAATGAAATCATTTTAGAGACTGCACTGCGTAAAATATTTTGATTTAGTTCGCCGATTGTAATTAGATGGCGTTGTAGCCATTTTTGTATCGCGATAAGGTTTCGTTACATTATCACAATAAATATCAATATTCAATTATAATCCATTTTAGCAAGGAAATGTATGGAAATAAGCACCGCGTTTTAAGTATTATGGTTATATGAACCTTTACGGTCAATCAATAAGAGCTGAAACTCTACCTAAAGAAATGGTTTAAAAGATATAAGTGCCTTGGTGGGACACCTTTGTCTATTATTATAATAAATGGAATACATACATATACACTATTTAGTTGCTGCGACATAATGTTGTTTTCCGAGTTCCACGCGGACGGAGTCGCGGGCACAGCTAGTTATTAAATAAAAAACACCTGCCACCTATTTTATTACATTAAATTCCTGCATAACGTTTGGTACACCCACTATTTGAGCAAACTGGCTTTACTAGCAACTTATAAATATTTGTTTAACCCTACTTCGCTGTTCCTAAGACTTACATATGTCACTGGAAATGTATGAAACCTAGGAGTTGTATACAATTCCTAGGAAATGTAGACAATGACAAGCCAATTTAGGAAATGTGTAAAATAATTTGTCAATGGTTCTTTGATACATACATTTCCTAGGAAATGTATTTATTTTCTAGGCATTGTATGCAATTCCTAAATAGTACTAGGAAATGTATACAAATTAACATTTTACCTGTAATTTTAGGTTACTTTAAACCCTGCAGACAGAAATAGGACCGCACAGCGGGGCTCCGTCGACTCTGCTTTGGAAGGGTTTTCAAAGCAGAGTCGACGGAGCCCCGCTGTAGACAGAAATAAGAGCCTTTGGAAACCCAAACGACCTTACAAACATCAGCGGAGGCACTCACTTTTTTTTATTTTATAAAGGCTTACTCTGTGTTTCATCTGAATAAGGTCACAATATAAAACATTAATATCTTTTATCACATTTCCGATTGCTGTTTAGGAAATGTATAGAATTCCTAGGAAATACGTATAATAAAATTTATTTCACACTTTCCTGTCGATTTCAGGCATTGTATACATTTCCTAGGAATTCTATACAATGACGGATTAAATACATTTCCGTTAACACATATACGTCTGCTCCTAACCTTGCAAAACATTCAATTTACATTCTAAAAACAAAGACTCCCCAATTACTGACGGCCTCAGGTGGCAAGTCGTGTGCAATTAAAACAAAATATCGCATTCGGGGTCGCCTTTACTCTACATCTTCTTTACTTTATGGTAACATAAAGAAAGCTAACGCTTAAACTGCAACGTAAATCGCTTATACGATCGTGTGTGCTCCCAGACATAAAAGGGAATTAATAAGGCCATTTCGGAGAGCGATTCAGCAGACAGATACCCGATCTCATACTAGAATAAAGCTCCTGAGATATATAAGGAGATATTGAAAGTTATCGATTTTAAAACTCCAGTTGCTGTAGTTCCATTTAAGTTTTATTGAAAACAGTATTGAATGGGAGGTTTTATTTTTCAGTTCTTAGAATGTAAATAGAAATTTATTTGGTTTACATCGATACGATTTGGCTGTGAGTCGCTCTGGTTGTTAGAAACATTAAATATTATTTTTAGTCTATGAACTATTGTCTGCTATGTATATTTTTGATGTAGTCATATGGTAGCGCACACCAGTGCGCTCTCATGTTCATCTTGCACTTTCAATTCCTCTTGCGTCAAACGCATGCAATATTGATTGCTATTTACACATGCAGCTTATCGTCTACACCGGTGCGCCTTGATCAGTCGTCAGTCGACATTAGTTATGTACTATGAAAAATTAACCAAAATATTTTTTATCGTCATTAGAACATTTTTATTATGTTCAAAGCCAGGAAGAAAGTATATTCTGAATACCTAGAAAAGCTTACGTTAGCACACAGTCTAGCCTTTCAGTAGACAAAGATATGGACTAGCTAAAGCACTTATATGTCAGGCAAGCACCCATTCACATTATTCACTATGTAAAGTCTGATTTACGTAGATACCTAAAGCAAATTAGGGCTGAATATGTAATGCTTATAATAATATTTATCCACGATGCAAATCCTCACATTTTCTTATCAAGTTAAACGCTTATTCGTAAACAAATGCAATAGCATCTCAAAGGTTAATAATCTCGAACTTTGTCTGAAGTTACCTTAACGCTTATTAGAATGAAATATTAATAAACTTGATACTTGCAAAACCAATTTACTAGCTGTAAACCTAAGTCAGATTGCTAAAGTAAATTGTAAGGCGTTATCGCCGAGGTGAAAATGTTCTTATGAAGGCGAAAATTCAAATGTGCTCTTTTATTGGCACTAACTATAAAAAGAAAGTAAAAACCCACCCTCTTTCAGAGCTCAGTAAATACGGACACTTAGATTTGCCCATCAAAGTTTCGGGTACTCAAAAATCCATTTGAAATATACACATTTTATATCGTAGGGCTGTAGCACATTTTTTGATGTGCAGAAGATGCGTATGGGATTTTTAATAACATTTTTTTTTTCTAAAATAAATTTGGAAGGTACCGTAGAACGGGGTTACTTTGATCAATTTTTTGAGCTTCATGTGTTTGTATCTTATTTATTTTCGCTTTTAGCTGCTACATCAAAAATATTTTATGTAGACTCAATTAACTGAGATATATAAAATCACATAGACTAGATAAAAAAAACTATAGAGCACAGTTTTCGATAGCAAAAAGGAGAAATGTTCCTTATCAAACTTGGACCGTAGAGCTTCTACTTTGATGATCTCTGTTCTATCATTGAATTTCAAAGTAGCCCCAATCGAAAAATCTAAAACTCGTTTTTTTTACATATTCAGGGGTGTCATTTAATATTTTTTATCATCGCCATCTAACATCGCAGACACCTCTATACTGAATGGTAAAATAGGAAAACTGTCAACGTTCCCTACAATATTAAATTAAAATGCACAAGTTCCATTTTCACACAGATATTTAACCAAATGCAAAATGTTTAGTAACTATCAATGTCGCCCCTGTATTTGAAAGTAACCCCGGTTTACCGGTATGTTTTTTTTTGGTGGGCTTATTTATGTCATTTGAGGACACATAATTCAATCTGTAGACTCTGTATTAGGGCTCTTACACACCACGTTTTTTAGGCGCTGTCGACGCGCGTCTCACGCATAACGCGCTGCAAACGCGATGTTATCGCAAACAATTTACCTATTCACACGTTCATAAAATTGTAGTATGCAGACGACGACTTTTTCGCGAGCTGTCGACGCGCTCATAGTGCGGAGTTACATCGATACAGACGCACTGGCACAGCGCGTCTCTTTAGCTGCAAACACATACATACAGCGCGTTTTAATCCAAGGAGAGTTGCTCACGCGCGTCTGTAGCGCGATACACGCTCCTTCGCGCGCGTGCTACACGCGTTTTACTTTGCAAGGAGAGTTGCTCACGCACGTCTGTAGCGCGTTTCTCGTGAGTTTGCAGCGATGCAATCGCAAGTAATCTGCCTATTTCAAGTTTAGCAGCGCCTACAACGCGCGATTGCAAAACGCGCGTCGACGGCGCCTGAAAAAAACGTGGTGTGTTTGAGCTTTTAACGTTGTCATGTCACGTGACGTCACAATTGTGTTTGATCAATGTAGTTCGTTTCGTTGGGTGTGAATTTTCTTTGAATAATTTTCGTTTGATATGTTTAAAATTTCTCAATGATTTCAAATCGATATAGATTGTAAATATAAAACCAATAGATTTCGGATCACATGTATATTTGCCCTTAATTAGATTATGTTACGAAACTCCTTAGCCCATCTTGCTTTCTAGGTGGAAGCACGTAAATAACCACTATTAATCAATAATCTTACTTTTAGGTGTAATTGCACTAACTACCTTAATTAAAACGGTCATTTAGCGATCGTGGTATGTTATACCACCATAATAAGTACCTAGATACTATTAATTATTCCTACATACGAGATGCCTTTCAATCAATCAAAACGTTTATTTGTTTACACAAGTGTTTTTAGTATTACGTACAGATAGATTATATAATACATCACGATCACTAACACAGCTGCCAAAACGTACATACAACACGTACCTACCTATTATGTAGGTACTGTAGGTGAATAATACATTTTCAAATCAGTACCTTATATGTTTGTCGTTAACTTCTTATAATAGGTACCTACGCATGTTTATCAATCACAACCGAACCGATGCCGGACCGTACATTCAGACAAATTGTTTGACAACAAAAACAAAACCAAACATTTTTACAGTTTTCGTAAACGATAACTGACAAAATGTAACTAACAGTCTGTTGTGGCTGGGATACAGATTGACAACAATATTGTTAGTAGAATAGACCTGCAGTAGGTTGTACGAAAATTTTAATTAAAGTAACGTTAACGTGAGTGAATTTTGAATCGAAAATTCAATTATCCTATACCATTATGGTTTAAATTTATGCGACAAGCACATTTTATCATACATAGATATAAATAAAGTTTTCAATTTAATATGTTATGTGCGAAACGGGTACATCCAAATCAAAATTCACTAACATTACGTTACTATACCTACGTCATAGCATTCTTGCTAGGCCTACAATAGACACCTAACTCACGTCATAAAGTGCCCATGTAATACCGAAACGTACGCAATTTTAACTCCAATGTACGGACACAGAACAGTACTTATGCGGTTTAATATGTAACAGGACGAAATTGCATTACACTGGACGCTGCAGCACACTGCGTTTTGTCGCACAATATGTCCGCACCCTTACCGTCTGCGCAAGTACGTAAGAGAATTGGCCATTCCGAAAGGGTGCGTATAGCATCAATATTATCAACGGATAGCGTTTATCGCAGTTAAAATCTAAGGTGGCATTAGTATTATGACTGGCCGTAAGGGTTACGTTCCAATATCAACTTCAACTTTAAGGATATTAGCTATAAAACGGTGTTATTGTTCAGTCTCTGTAATTCTCATATTCCTCATATAACTGCTTTGTGGTTAGTTTTAATCGCTTGTCGTAACCGTTTACAGTTGCAATAATAATTTCATTTTGGTTATGTTCGCGACGGGGATCAAAACATGAAATTAATGTTCTGCGTTGAATCTTGTTTGCATTTACGTTAATGTGTTTAATAATATTACAATGCTGTTTTCGTTTTAAAATCTACCCTAAAGCTTAGCTTCTAAAACACGTTTACATGTGTTTTGATTTCAAGATTATTGGTTTGATTTAAAAAAATGATTTTGAAGGCTTCTGTTGGGGCGTGATGCGGGGCGTAAAGCAGATAATCCAAACAATAATAATGACGACGGATGAGAAAGTTTATGGCGACGCATTTTTCCGCGCGTATTTTTTGAATTATTACTTGTATTTACTTCTTTCCCATAAACGAGGCTTTAGGCCAAATTGCAGAAGAATAAAAAACTAAAGAAGGTACCTGAACGTACCTAAAAGTTTTTACTACCGATGGTAATTATGATTTCATTTGTACTTCCTAAGGTTGGTCCTTAACATCATTAATTCATACGCGTCACAGGCATTTCCAATAAGTACAATATTCATCAATAAAGAATTCATCTCAAGGTGATACAATATAGCTAAGTATTTATCCCACAAACCTTGAACCAAGGCCTTAATGAGTCAAAAGTTACAATTTAAAACGTAATTCAATCCGGAAATTCTATTTGTCATAGCAAAAATGAGTAATTCGGTTGCGCCTGCCAGTTATTGCGTAGCAGGCAGCCACCGTGGCGTGCGTCGGATGATGTCATACTGCAGGGGTTCTGAGATGACGTCATTTTCATCCCCTGCCGAGGAGGGTAGTAAGCTAGCAGGTCACGCCCTACAAATAATTAAAATATTTTGTTGCGAAATTGTTGTGTAATTTCGTTATCAATTTTATAGTGGGACCTATAAATGTTGGTATTTTTATTTATCTCAATTTTCTTTTAGATTGGTTTCTCTCTATGACTGTGTATGACGATTGGTAAATAGGATAAGTGTGTTTTTTTTTACGTGAACAACAGTGAAACTTTTGAGTTGGTGTTTTTTGACCAACCCCTCGTATAAGGCACCTAACTAAAGTATTATGTTAAACGAGCAGCAATCGTAACAGCAATTAGCAAAATACTACGATTAACCAATCTTTTCATCAAGCGTTTATGCCAACAGCGATTATGGTTACAAGTAGTTTCATGACCATCGCTTCTTGTATCGACATTTTAAGAAGCATTGTTAATCTGTAGATACTCGTATGTGTCTATAGGTTGGCAAGATTAATTTTTGAAACGAGAATTTTGTAAAAAGACATCTTTATATTTACACATAAAAATCCATTGAAAAAAGCATCAAAGCCACATTCAATAGATTGCACCAACAAAAGCTACATGTTGTATAAATAAAATTCTGCTACGAACAAAACTAAAGGCGTTGGCGACGCATTGAAAAGTATCTCCAACGTTCTGTGGGGGGAGCTCGATCAGACAGATTAAAGGTTCTTTGAGAGCATCTGATAAACTTGCCATTACCATTAAACAACTATTATACTTATAAATGTATGTGTTGATCTGTTGATGTATATTTTTAGAGATGATACCTATTGATATTTTCTGTTCTTGAAATATTTAGTCGTGCTTAAATTAGAAATAGATTTCATTGCTGTACTCAAACTTCATACGTATCTAGAGTACAGTTCAGTACATCAATTATATCCGGACTAATTTCAGTTCAAGGTCATTCAAACACCTAAAATCTAGATAATGAAAATTTATGGATTTATTGACGTGAAACCTATTCCTTTTTGACGTAGGAAGCCTCCTGTGAATAATAATAATGTTTATTTACTCAAAAACAAAGGATTGTAGTACACGTTAACAAAAAAAATACAGTTTTACAAAATAAGTACTATATCTACAAACGTGTGGGTGTTGGTGAGCACTGCTCTGCTCTCCTTGCTAGGTTATGAAAACCTGTGTTAAGGAGAAGCAGTCCGGTCCCCTAAGGTATAATGACGTAAAGGTTACATAGTGCTTGATGTTACTGTTACTATTTTGGAGTATTGAGATGGACAATATTATAGTTTAAGATACGTTATAATAACGTGCAAATAAAATAAAATAATTTTAAGGGAAATAAATGTGTGTGTGTGTGTGATTTTGCGAGTGGGGGTGTGTATTTGTGTGTGAGTGTGTGTGATTGTGCAGTGTGTGTGTGTATTTGTGAGTGTGTGTGTGTATCTGTGTTATCTTGTCCTTGTTGAATAAAAGAGTAAAATTAAAATACTATGAAAATTAACTTTCATTTTAGATACTAACCACACGACGAGATAACTGGAATAAAATACTAAATAAAATACCAAAAAGTTTTAACAATTTTTACGTTTGATTGAATTATTTTCAAAGTACAAAAGGTTTACACAACAATACGTTATTTTAGGAAATGCCGAGAATTACATGGCGCTCACGATACATGTTTTAATTTCACGAGTTGAAAAACATGTATTTTCTTGAATCTGTTCTTTTGCGAAATTATGTCGAATTCCAGTCATCACTTTTTTTTTCTATTGGACTGCTGTAGACTGTGTGGTCCTAGGGGACCGTTTCTACGTAACCGGGCAGTCATTGGCGAGACCTTAAGGGTCTCCAGCCAATGTGGGAGAAGTAAAATACTTAACCTAAGCTAACTTCTTGTACTACACTAACATCATGACTACCTGCAACAACAGCACTAAGGGCGACCCCTAGTGGGACTCGGACCTCGGCTTAGGACGTTGCTGGCGGTGACTTAGGGGGGGGAGACAGCTTGATGAGGGCTGAATTATCGATGTGACCAGTCATCACGTTCCCATTCATCTGTTTATACTAAGATGTGACAGATATTACCAAAAACTATGAAAATACAAGGTTAGTCGGAAAGGGGATACTAATCCGCAGGCCACGTAAAGTATCACTGATGACTTTCTTAAAGCAAGTGTTAAAATTTCAAAATTCGGTAATTTTTAATTCCATTTTTTTTAAATGCTTCTTTCCTGCTTTAGTTACAAATTCAGAAAATGGTGCTTCTAATTCATGATCTTATTTGGGACCTACAATGTAAACACAGCTTATTATAACTGAGGATAAATAGGATTTAGTGTTTTTTTTTTTTAAATCTTTGTGCATCTGTTTCTCTTAAACTATTGACTTTTGGGAAAAGTTGTAGAACAAAAGTTATTCATATTATGAGTACTTTAACACCTTTTCGGATTAGTACCCCCTTTCCGATTCCCATTCGACTTGGGTTACAAAAAGTCACCGTGACAAAAAATCACAATCAGCGGCGGGCCTTAGTATTTTGAAAACAATAATGAACGGGTCAAACGGGAAATTGCCATAATTACAACGCTTGGAAGACTTGGATTGGTGATCGCAGTCTGTTGTTAGTATTGTAATGAAACAGACATTCCGCTCTTCTCTCATACTCTTGACGTAATTTCATCGCCTTTTACGAAACCCACGGGTTGAAAAGTGATGGCCTATTTCTTCCCCGGAAACACACGAATTGGTGAGGTATTAACAGGATTATATTTGGGAAAAACAAAAAAAAAACCGGCTGAAAATATTCTGCTGAAAAATCCATTTAAACGATTTTACTGGCATTCAATACATTTTTAAATAAATAAAAATTACCTTAATAACTTTATAATTCTATTGAAAAACGTGATTTTCTTTTCAATTTTAATCACGATTTAATAGAAAAAAAGCTATCAATTTTAGCTGACGATGATATAATATCTGAAATAAGTACTAAGTACACTGTAATAAATTGAATTAGGTACATTGGTAAATATACGACTGAAAATATTATATATACGATTTCGATACGGAGAAATAGCGTTTCAGACGTTTGCTTTTGCGCAGTAGCATTGCTGTTATGTAATAAAGTACCTAGCTCGTCATACTTATTGAGTCTAGGTAAACAATTATACCTACCCCACAATTGTATATGCCCGTCAAGCGATAACGTTGATTACATTGAGGCAGGTAAGGACTGCCAACTGCGACGTTACGTAAAATTGAACTATGTTCATGAAGTTGGTACTAACAGCCGTGTCGATACTACGCCGCATGTAAAAATAGAATCATGTACGAGTCGGGTACACTTTACAGTCGTATAGTAGCCATTATTGTTCTAGATTCTAGATTTTACTATAGAACAACAGATCCTTTCATCATCATTATTTTAACGGTTATTACTAAATAGGAATTAATTGGAATTAACCTTTATTTGCCCGACGTTTCGATCAGGTTACTAATAACGCAGTAGGTACTCGTGATTACGATCAGTGCAACCTGTGTAGGTCTAGTGCGCATGTTATGACCTATGGTAACAAACGTAACGTTAACGTTAGTGTTCATGAAATTCAAAATTGAAAATACTCGTTTCGCACATTATATTTAATTAAATTGAAAACTTTATTCATATCTGCTAGCTTCTGCCTGCGACTTCGTACGCGGATCCTGTTGCTTATGCCAGCGACAACGGGGTCGTCAAAATCGAAGATCTGAAACGTCTGATGTCTCTAGAGACCTAGAAGCAGATGCGTAGATACGCTGAGAACTCAAGTGCAATTCTTTATCCGTGAACGTCTCCGACTCGTTCATATCTATGTACGACATGGATTGTGCTTGTCGCACAAATTTAAAGAAAATGCTATAGGATTATAGTAGGTATTATAGTATTTTCGCTACAAAATTCACTCACGTTATTAAACGTGAACGTCATTCGTGCTAGGCCTACTGGTCGAAACTTCGGGCTAATAAAGGTAAATTCGTCTTAATTCCCGTTTACTCCCTTTCAACGTAAGATCGAAACGGACGGACCATAAGAATAGCACTACCCCATCTCTTAACATGGGTGTCGTAAAAGGCGATTGAGGGATTCACTGGAGGATGGGCAGCAGCGTTCCCTGAATACTTTAACAACCATACTGCGATCGCCAACCCGCCTGCTAAGCGTGGCGATTATGGCAAACCCCCCCTTCTTGAGGGAGGGCTATGTCCAGCAGTGCTCGTCTTTCGGGTGAATGATGATGACTCACCTAGTCTATTAGTTAATCTGTGACCTAGTGCCGTGTTTATTTGTTACTAGCAATCAATGCTCCCAACTGCCATGGCTGTTTACAAGAAGTAATAATATATTTGCGTTTAAAAGCGAAGAACGTTGCAGAAAATAAGTTTTTCTAACCTTTTTTGTTTTTTTACTAACTATCAATTTTAAGAATCTTAGGTCCGCTTGCACGACGACTCGCTAAATAGATTTAGTGCCAAAGTTATTTAAAATATCATTCTGTCTCTATAGACTTCAAACAATTGACGGAAATAGAATGACATTATAAGCTTAGCACTAAATGTGTTTAGTGAGTCTTTAAGCAAGTTGGCCTTAAGATATCTAATACTAATTCCGAATGTTGCTAAAAAGATTAGATACTAAAACGAAGGAACTAATATTTACTCATCTCCGTGAGTGATACCGTAATACAGCTGAGTTTCCTATTGCCAGACGCAGCTCCTTAATTTCAGTAAGATCTTTCTAGTATATTTGACTTTCAGTCTAGCCTTGTGCTGTTGGTAGCCAATTCCGCCAAATAGGATGGCGGGCATCGAAACTTCTTTGCTCGTATGAACACATACCTATGCTTCGGGTTCTTCCTGTTTCGTGCATCGGTTATTTGAGTTCCTGTATTTCTTTATATTTTCTTGGAATTTGATTTATTTTTAATAGCACTTATTTAATAGGTAAGTTCAGACGCCACCAGGTCAAGCTACCCGAAACTCGGCTGTCCCATTTCAAAACCTAGTAAGGGCTTAAAACGAAATTTTATAGGAGAGCTCATACGTCTTTCTATTGGTGAAAGAATTTTTGAAATCGGATGAGTAGTTTCGGAGATTACCTCCTACATACAAACAAACAAATTCTACCTCTTTATAATATTAGTATACCTAGATAAGCCTTTGTTGCTATTTGATTGACAAAATTAATGTCTACGTATGATTCTATACTATTCTAGGTAAACGAATTCATGTAATTCCTTCAAACCTCGTGAGCAGTGGTGACACTAATTGATCCTGCACGGATTGCTTAAGAAGATTCTTTTTTTTTTTTTGAAAATCTTGATTTTCTCTTTCTGAGCCATTTTAGCGCCCCTAGTTAACTGACTGCGCGGAACGGTATCATACTAGTTGTGCCCGCTAGCTGTCGCCGTGCTTTTACACATGCGAGGCACCGAAAAGAGATAGATACTTACCACAAAAAAAAATGCAGGATGTTCTTTTGCTTATTGTTTATTAACACATTCGAGTCCACCACACATTTCATAGAGCTCATATGCCATGCCACCATACATATTGCTAGTGGACCTTCCAGGAGGAATTAAGAGTAAACCCTCGAGGAGGGTTCTTGGCATTAGGTTAAAAACTGTGTCATAAAACACGCTACTACAAAGTAAAATATTGTTTTCAGAGGGTCTTGTTGCTTGTTTTATGATGGTGTGTATCCGTGTATTTTCAAAGAAAAAGCTACATTTAAAATGAGCCCTCCTAGAGGGCACCCAGCACTGAACGTGTTGAAACCTTATATACTTAGGTACAACTTATACAAGGTTAGTTTTAGTATATACTAAACCTGAAACTGGTTTGTTCAGAATCACTAGGAGAATCGATTGACATATTTTTCACACCACATTTTTTTTTTGTTTTTTTTTTTTCATAAATTTCAGTTTTGTTTCAGTAGATTTCTACCCATAACAGTTGACGGGAATAGACACCTTGAGGCTTGAAATGGTCCGCTCGGTCAGTTTCCGTGTATTAGACAACCCCTGCATAGCGTAACTCAGGCATTTCACACTTTTTTAGCGAACTTAACGCGACATAAACTAAGGTGTAACTTGGAGATTTACTAAAAAAAAACACATATTCAGGCAGTTCTGATGAAAATCTTGTTAGGGTGTCTCGGTTTTCGCATAAAGTAAAAATAACGTTGTATAATACAGGCCTAGCTTAGTTTAGGGGATAGAGTTGAACCTATTGTACTTATCTATCTATTATTAAATTAAGAACTCTAATCTGTATACAGTGCAATGTACTTGACCTTTGTGGTAATAAACAATTAATTTATTATTATTTATTTATGATGTGACTTAGTTAAGACATACCTTATGTATGAGGTTATACATATATTAAAACCTTATGAGGTGGCTTAGTAAAGAAAAAAAGAAAAAAAAACAATCTAAATCCCGTGCAAGGTTAATCTATACCAGTAATAAACAGATTATGTGATTTTAATGAATTACACGAATTTGTTTACACCCTGTAAGTATAAATAAAATCTAAGTATTTTATGTTAATGTTATATTCGAAACCGCTTGAAATTAAAATATTTGAATTAAATAAATAAAGTTTTTACAAATAAAGTCATGGTTAAAAAATACTTAGACCTACTAAAATGGTCATAATGGTAGTTGTGTAGCTATTTCTCACTAATTGCTAATTATTGCGAAATACAGCGCGTATGTGGGCGTTTTCCGTGTAACTCACCGGCTACGAATGGTAATAAAATGATCTAGTGAAGGACACTTCTAGAAGTCATCGTAATAATGTAGGTCATGGATGTAAAGGACCGATGACTGAAACTGCGAATACTGCATAAATAAGGTGAAATTTCCGACTTTTCCGGTTAGTTTTATCAGTTATTTAACATTTTTCTGATGTAAAATAACGTACTTTATAATGGTACACCGCATTTTGCAACAATAAAAGATTTTTATCGGAAAGGAGATGTTTGATTTTGGGCCACCACTATGTACAGTATATTAGAAAAATAGGACAAAAATAGGGGATTACCATAAAAATACAAATAAATTAATTTGAAGAAGAGTACAATTGTACTGGAATTATTATTTGGGGACGTTTTTTTAATATGTTAACCCTTTTTTCTGGTAGCCATGACAGTTGTGTTTGACATTAACATGAGTTTGACAACTTTGACAGTCCTAGGTTTCGTGATGTGTTTGTGACACAATCGAGTACAACACTTATATTTCTATTTCATTATAATTATAACGAAATCCAAGTATTTTCGTCTATAAACAACGTAGAAAGGTTATGTAAGTACACAAGAAATAAACACTATGGTGTCATTGACATGTCAACAGTTGTCAAAATGACATTTGACATAATTTCGATCCACCATATTTTTATGTGTTGTGTTGCTCTCCTTGACCAATTTAACTTGAATGTACAATTAAACAAAGTAAAATTATAGAAAATTAACATTAAAAAACGGTTACTTTATTGTATAGCTATATTTCCATACAGTGTACCTACATGGTGCTGGCCCAGGCTCCATACATTTCTGAAACATCTCCTATTTCACAACTATTACAATTTTTGTCCAACGGTTGTCTGTAATTCTGGCCACGTGACTGGCCCATTTCCGTTTTGACTGTACAGTGTACAGTCTGACTGTCTCAGTTAGACTGCCCGTATTTAGTACGTCTAGCAAATTCGTTTGTTGTCTTATGTCACTACATCTTACTTTATCTTCACCTACATGTAGTACTAAACGCTACGAACAACAAACTGCAAATCGACGCTTGAAAGGCAAAAATTACCAAACGACATGTTAGCAACTTTACACTAGAGCATTTTAAAGTTTTTTTTTGAAAAATAAATCGCCTATTTGTCATAACTACTTGGTTCCAACGAATTTTAAGTGCAGTTTAAAGGCTTAAACTTTAAAATGCTTTAGTGTAAAATTGCCAACATGTCGCTTGGTAATTTTTGCTTTTCAAGCGTCGAAATGCTTCAAAAGCGTGGTTATAATGGCAATTTACCCTTTGGCCGTTAACTGAAACAGCCATCCCAATGCAGGCAACTAAACATAGACATGTCCAGCAATCAAAGCTTACGCTATTTATAGGAACCTCAGGACTGAAAACATAATTGACAGATAATAGAAATTGATACAGGTATCATTGGTACGTGTAAACACTAACAACTTTTTTCTAGCGTTTCCTTTTCTACTACATATGGACCGCAATAGTGTCTATTCTTTGCTTGCCACTTTTGTGTGCAAACTTGATAGCAAAAATGGCAATCAAAGGCACGACAATGTTGGTCAACGGCCATGTCAATGATGACAACAACAGCGCGGCGCCAGCATAGCCTGTTGTCACATCAGCAGCAGCAGCCGCGTCTGCACCTGCACTTGCGTTTGCTGCCTACGCTGATCGGATGTTTACCTTAGTAACTTTGTGTTTGACACTAATATACAATCACTAAACTGAACCAAAATATTATTGACATAAACTATAAATTGATGTAATATTTATCTATATTTAAGCTATAAAATAGGAGGTATTATGAGGCTTCCAAAGTCACGTAAAGTGCACTACAGCCACGGAAAAAAATAGAATTAAAATCAATCAAATAAGTAGATTCGTGTATAACTTAAAAACTTTTTTCTAGAGTATCCTATTCTACTACTTATGGGTCGCAATAATTATAGTGTCTATTCTTTGATTGCCACTTTTGTGTGCTAACTTGATAACAAAAATGGCAATCAAAGGCACGATAATGTTGCAACAGCCGACAGCGCGACGTCAGCATAGCTCGCTGCACATCCAAACCGCTCCTGCGCCCGCTAAAATACGCAAACCGAAAAAAAACCAGAATACTTTAAACATACATGATTCCAACGCAACCACGAAGTTTAATTTTAGCAATATTTCTAATATTCTATCATTAAAGAGTGCTTTTGGTAGCTGAAATGAAGAAACATTACCTACTAAAAGTCCCACGGAAGGCTGAACAAATGACAAAATTATGTAGATTGTTTGATAAAAAATATGTTACCTCCCTATAAATGCTGATGCCAATCAAAATTGAAACAAGTTGAGAAGGTTGAATCACTTCGCCACATGAGGAAACTAGAGTCAGCATGACTGAAACACTTTATAATGAAAAGCAGATAAACCAAATCATGATATCAAAGAAGAAGAATTGGAGCTCCTTGACAATACCAACGCACAAACCGAGGATCGAGGAGTTTTGGGGATCCGAAATAAGTATAAACCAAATCAAAAATGTACGAAACGGAACAACACCTAGAGTTCATACTTCACATTTCATGTTTTTGAGAAATTCTGACTTCACGGATTGCAGAGGATATACCGAGGTAAGCCTGTTCTCACATGTAAATATTTGCTTTGATGCCAAAACTGTTATGAAAGAACTCGAACTTACGAAGATTTTCGTTTCATACTTCCTTATTGAGAAGCGTGTGTTTATTGATAAAAAAATTATATCTAGCCATAAATGTTATAATTAATCCATGAATCCACTTCGATTGACACTTTTTTTTTTCTTTTAATTTTGGCTTCTTGTGGATGGTCCTTGCGGACCGTTTCTACGTAACCGGGCAGTTATTGGTGAGACCTGAAGGGTCTCCAGCCAATGGGGAGGAAGTAGGTAAAATACTTAGCCTAAGCATAAACTACACTAACGTCATGTCTACCAGCAACAACAGCAACAACACTAAGGGCGACCCCTAGTGAGATTCGGACTTCGGCTTAGGGCGTTGCTGGTGGGGGATAGGGAGGGAGACAGCTTGATGAGGGCTGAATTAACGGCGCTGTGACTCACTACCACAATAAAAGTTAGTCTGCTACTAAAATGAAAGAAGATGAGCTGGAAAAGAGCCTCCACGGTTGTCGATACTTCAGTACGTCCGGCGCACCCTGGCCTTGGTACCAACCTTGCTGACTGGCTACTCTTTTCACCGCGACATGAGCTATTTATTCCTCGTATAGCTCGTGCCGACACGAGAGAGCTTGTACTATTCTTATTGCCTGTTACATAGCAATTAATAAGATTATTAATTGCATGTAAGAGGCAATAAGAATAGTATTAAGATCGGTAGATACCGAGCGATTCTTAATCGTCATGACGTCGTTTTATTTTTCCTGTAATATTAACATAAACCTCTATCAACTGGATTAATTCCAGATTTTTCGCTTTGCAATCTTCGGAGATAAGGGGATGGGGAATGGTATTTTACAGACATTTTTCATCTTAACTCAAAAGTTAAATGAAATTAAAAATATTTTTTTTAATGAATGTCACGTCAGCCGCATGCATAATGACCGCTGGGCAAGAGTCTCCACACAATGGGTGCCTAAAGGGGGACGGCGCCGCCGCGGTCGGCCCAGAAAGAGGTGGCGAGATGACCCAGACGCGTACCGCAAGGGCTGGTTTGAGGTAGCGCAGGAAAAGAGTACATGGAAGGACTTGGGGGAGGCCTTTACCGAGCAGTGCCGACATGAAAGAGCATGTACTATTCTTATTGCCTCTTACATAGTAATTAAATAATCTACTGCCCCATACTTAATCTACCTATCGAGCCTTCGCTGCCCTTAGATTAGCATACAGACTAAATTATTACTATGGTGATTATACATCATTAGCCATAATCACTGCATTTGACAGACGAATTAATTTTAACAAGTCAGTTTTCCTGTTCGCATTACAACTTTAGGCCTGTTTACACTTTAATTAGAGTGAGTTGTAACTACCTAAGTTCTTATGAACAGTGCATTGATCTTAAGATTTGCACTTTGCTGCATTTGTCATGAGCAGTGACCAATGAACACATTTAGTAACTCGTAAGTGTTAATGATCTTTAAGATTTGAAACACATTAAAATTGGTATTTTTATTATAGTTTGTACCGAATTAACTATACTCTGTTCAACGAGAGATGACTCCTAACATAGCGATTGTCGGAAACTTCGTGGAGTGAGCGCCATCTGTTGTCCGCTGCCTAAGTAACCGTGACGTCAACATCGGACCACCACTGCCCGTTGGAGGGAGGAGACCGGCTCGCTTGGTGCGCCCGGGGGATTGCTTCTTGAACCGTACGACGGAACACTCGTCTAGAGTATTCTGTGTAGATCAGCTGAAGAAGTCTGACCTTTTATATCTGACTAGCTTGTCCTTATTTTATGATCTTGTAATAACTTGTAATAATTATATAAAATATTATAATGTGATCTAGTTCATGTTACTAACACTAACCCAAATACAAGTACTCTCAGTGGTGGAGAGTCTATGTTGGTTTTATTTACTACATTTACCTTGCTCACAATCCTGACATACCAATATTAGCGATAACTGTAATGATAGAATCACTCCTTAACGATTAAATTGTAGTGTCGCTAACACGATCATTTCGTAAATTCTACCCGTAAGAAGACTGCTATCGAAAAAACGTAAACGACATCATCAAAATCGTTAAACAGAATCCGTGTTTTTTAGGGTTCCGTAGTCAACAAGGAACCCTCATAGTTTCGCCATGTCCGTCCGTCTGTCTGTCCGTTTGTCCGCAGCTTAGCTCGGAGACTCTTAGTACTAGAAAGCTACAATTTGGCATGGATATACGTATTAATCACGCCGATAAAGTGGTACAATAAAATCAAGTTTTTTTTTTTATATTTCCTCCTGTAAGTACCTTTAAATTGGGGATATTTTTTTTCTCGTCTTCCCCATGGTATGGGGTGTTGTACGTTTTTCAAAATATTGCGGGTTTATGATGACAATTTTTAGATTACGGGAACCATTTCTGAAATATTAAGCTTTAAAGTGCTAATTTTTGTTAGTGTCAATTGTGCCCCACCCCCTCTGCCAGCTAAACGGTTAGTTTTGGATATGTAAAAAAATTCACGGTAGTAGTATATACAACGAAGTTAAAAGGAAAACTATCACAGCTAAGTAGGCTTTACAAGTTTACGAGTAATAGTCGACTAACCGGAAAAGTAAAAATTTCGTACAAATTCCATTGAAAAATTACAAAGCCTTCTTAGTCCGCATTATTGTGCAACTACGGAACCATATTACTGCACGTGGCCCAACACTCACTTGGCCAGAATTTTTGAAATTATTATTTGATATTATTTGTATGGTAAGGTTTTGTGGAGAAACGACAGGACTGACCTTACGATGAAAAGGGTATAGTTGCTAATTGTTATTTAATTGCATCTAATTTTTCCATAACTGATATTCAAATTACTAACTAATTATGAGTTATCGCAGAAAATGAATCAGCCTTGCCCTAATGGCGTAAATATTTAGATTGGATTTACTAATCTCCTTGTGGTCCAATCCCTTTTTTCTGTGGGTGCTTTACAGAGTGACATAGTATATAGAGGATCATCAGCTTCGTTCTTCTATGCGTTTAAAACAACACGCAGCTTTTGCGGCTATTTTTGATAATACTGGCCAAACTCAGCAACAGCATTCTGCATTGTTCTCACATACATAACATACATAAACTCACGCCTTTTTCCCATGGGGGTAGGCAGAAACTGTAATAATAATAAGATTAAAGTTCTCAAAGGGGCCTCTGCGCGTTGGACCTGTGTCCCCGTGTATGCCTTCCAAAGGACCGGACGTCTTCCGCATGGAAGATGAGCCGTGAACTGAGAGAGATACAAAATAATAATAATAATATCTTTATTTGCATAAAACATGGTATACATGGTGTTACAATAATTATAATCGAGCTTACATGTTTTGCCAGAATTGTACTTAGCATGCAAATCTTCCACTTACTACTACTTAACATGCGAATTTCTTTTCCATAAATTCTTTTATACTATAGAAATTACTAGTAGTCAACCAATCAAACAATTTAATCTTAAATAATCTAGAGTTTAAGCTTTTTATGTTACTCGGTACCTTATTATATATACGAACACAATTACATAAGCAACTTTTATTATATTTAGTAGATCGCCACATGCTACGACCCTTACATACTTACTCCTTTCGCTTCGTCCACGGTCATACATCTTGTCATACACGCACGCCGGTTGAAAGTACTACGCACCTGTCCTTTTTGAAGAACATCACCAATAACATCAATGTATGTTCTAGGGTGTTTCCACTGACTTTCGCCTAATAAATACCTTTTGTTAATCGCCGTTCACTCAATCTTTCAACATGCCCAAACCACCGAAGCATAGGTACTCCTTTCAATTTTTGTCACTACATCATCTTTTAAACCGCAACTTTGTCTTAGCACATCATTCTTCAATCTATCATTCAAAGTTACACCGCACATACTTCGCAAGGAACGCATTTCCAACATACAGAGTGTTAACGAATTCGTGTAATTCCTTAAAACCATATGATCTACTACTGATATAGACAGGCCTCGCACGGGATTTAGCTTGATTAAAAATAAAAAATAAAATTATAATTTTTTCATGCGGCTTTGTTACCACCTATAATAAGGATTCAGTAACAAAATAAGATTTTTTTTTTTGCAAATAAAATGTTTTATTTTTGTGAACATTTCGATGCCACGCATAAATTAATGAAAGCACGGCGACACGGCTGGCAGGCACGACTAACGCGATATCGCTCTTTGCAGTCAGATAACCCAAGACTCTAAAATGACTCAGAAATAGAAAACAAAGTTTTTTTTTTTTATTTGATTTTCAAAAAATCCCGTTTAGTGTTAATCTGTGTCATCAGTAGATCACGTGGTTTGAAGGAATTACACGAATTCGTTAACACCCTGTTTATGTTTATGTTCTCACATAATTTCAATTTTAAGGACTACACTGTAACAAATCCGATTGTACATGAAATTATTTTAAAGACGAACCATTCCATGGAGTTTCTTGCCGGCTTTTCTCCATAGGACCTACTTTTTGGAACCGTGTAACTGAATTGTCGTTCCGTTTCAGAAGTTTTTTTTAGCTTTTTTGACTTGGTCGTGCGTGACCCTAGTCGCTCTTGATGGTAAGCGCAGAGCGTATTTCTAGAATATACAAGGCCAGAACGCATCCATAAGAAACTAGTCGCGTATATTTTAGAATGTTGTAAATTAAAGCTTCGGTTCTAAAATATACACAGATTTTGCGTACTGATCGCGTATACTTTAGAATGTTCAGGGTAAAAAAACGGATTCAAAACTATACAGTGTCAGTTACATTTAAGAAGTGACTTAACTTTTCCAAACGGCTTTGTTAGGAAACAACACTTAAAATATGACCTAACTTATGGGATGTATATAAATAACCTTTAAAATGATCAGTTCCCACTTTAAAAAGGCTTAGCTTTAAAATTAATAGTTTACTTTAATTTTAATAATTCTAACTTTAAAATTATACTTTCAACTTCAAAGTTCCCCGCGATAGGAAATAAAATGACAAACAGATAGCTGAAAGGTAGGTTAGGTTAGGTTAGAACTGTGACCAGTCAACGCACGAGCCGAGCGAGCGAAGCGAGCGGTGCCGCGGCAGCGGCCGGCGAGTGCCAGGAACGATTCGCTTCGCTGATCACTTTCCAGCATTCGTCTAATGCTACTTTAGAATAGAGCATGGTGGCGCAGGTATTCAAAATTATACGCGATTAGTACGCACTGCGTGCTGGATGGTACTACTGAAGTATATTTTAGAATCGAATGCTTGAAATTATCAATTCTAAAATATACACGATTGTTGCGGAACACTGATGTATAGTTTAGAACGCTCGAGCGTCAAATGTGTATTCTGAAGTATACGCGATTAGTTCGGGCGGCTGCGTACTGGCCTTGTATACTTTTGAAATACGCAAGCGCAGACAGGGTCTAAGATGGAGCACACGAATCCAAGTAACAGAGATATAGAGAGCTTCCCCTATACATCTCTGGCTCTCACATACACACGACGGAACACAGTAAACTGCTTGGCGCCGGACTTTAATGTGAGGGTGGTAGCTAGCCAGGCGGACTGTATAGATCCTACCACCAAGCGAGCTGGGTTTTGTTGAATCTTACAACACGCGTCTAGCCCGTCCCCACACGGGATGAAGTGAAGTGCATGTACTGTGCCTATTAGAAATAAAAACTTTGAATGTTTGAACATTGACCGATTTTCAAAAAAGAAACTCGTTCAAGTCTAAAATAAAACTAAATCAAATCTTCTCTTCTCTAAACTCTAAATAGAATGAATTGAAGTGACATTCGCGTTTGTCTGCTTACTTCTTTTAAACAACTCAATGGATTTGACGCGGTTTTCATCTTAATTTAGGTAATTTCTTCAGGAAGGTTTTAAGCTGTAAAACATCTCGGCGACGCCCCGGGGCGGGTCGCTACAGTACAGTACAGGTCGTAATAGAGTATAAAATAAGCTTAAAGTTCTACAAAAAAGTTTCAGAAACTACATTAAAAATACTCATAGTGCAAATAAATAGTATTCTCACGCAGTATGTGAACACGTATCTAAAAGTTGGTAACTGGAGATTTCCACGTCCTCTCCGACTGACAAACGTTTGAGACTCCGAGAAACTTGTTAGAAAACTAAAAAGAACTCGTTGCGAAGATGTTAAGAGAGTACAGGGGATAGAAAAATGTTTCTGATAGTAAACCAATTCGGTTGTGTCCACGGAATAGTTTTTCAGATCCCTTTAACATTTTTACGAAAAATAAAACAAAAGGAATCGATTCGATTCAACGTTGTTATCGTTTTATACAAACAACAGGGACATTTCCCTACAACATTACATTGGTGTAAGGCTCGTTTACTCGTCTCCAGTCTTTAGTAGAGTGCGTGTCCAGTAAAGCTGCGAGAATTTAGTGACATGTAGGTGTCGTATAGACGTCCAATTTGTTAACTTGTTGTTGGTCGAGAGGCTGGAATCCTAAATAAGGTAACTACCGAATTGCGGCAGCAATGCAATTTACATGCTGAACGAACCATAATGTACCTCATCGTAAATTCAACATTCATGTGTCTTTCGCCACTATGTCGATGATTAAAAGATACGAGCCTATAAAAACGTACGAATGTAATGTATGTCAATAAAATGAGTATGTTAATATATTCCAGACCAAACCCGAACTAGTCTAGCCAAAGATTATCAGAATAAGCAGGTTTGAAGTGTAAGACAAACTAGGTGTTTTAATTTAAAATTATTATTTTGTGATTAAATAGGTATAAGTACAACGTGTTGCATAATTCCCCATAAAAAAGAAAATATTAATCAAATAGTATTTTACGGTTGTTGTCATTTACCTCTCAAAGGAAATTAGGTAAGAATGTAAATTACTTTCTGGGTAGCCTACTCTTTAGTTTTATGTTTTCAGGGTTGCGTTTCAGTTATGATTATTTTATGTTTTATCCAAATTCTTTTTTTTTGGATCATACTACGGTTTTCAAATATTGCCAACAGACTCTTTACAAGGGACCTTTTAACCCCCTTTCGGCTTTAGGAGTATTTTTGTATCATGTTGTATAAATGCTAAAAAAAAAATTATATAGAGAAATAGAGATTTCAGACATCAGCCCATAAGTTGTTAGTGGTGAGTTAGTTACAGATTGTGCTTGTCTGCTACATTAGTGTTAGTAGTACTTAAATTACTGAACAATTACTTATTTACGTTATACAAGGTTAGTCGGAAGGGGGATACTAATCCGCAGGCCACTTAAAGTATCACTGATGACCGTTGTAAAGCAAGTGTTAAAATTTCAGTTTTCGATATTATTTCCATAAAAGATTTCATTTTAGTTTTTTCAAAAATTCTTCTACCGTGCTTTAGGAAAAAGACCGCGTCTTTATTAAGCAGAATGAGGGTTAGCAGCAACAGTATTCTGAAAACCCTAGCCGAACAACATGATGCACCAATATTGAGAAACTGTCAGGTTGCTCATGCGGCAGGGATGAATAAATTCTGACTAACCTTTAGTTAATATTTTTTTTACCAACCAGTGGACCAATGTTGTCTAATTAAATAAATATATTATTATTTAGTTACGAATTCAGAAAATGGAGCTTCTATTTTGTGACCCCGAATATGACCTAAAATGTGAACACAGCTGATCGTAGCTGAGGATAGATAGATTTTAGCGATTTTTTAATGCAATCTTTGAACCGCTATTTCTCTTAAAGTATTGACTTTTTGGAAAAGTTGTAGAACAAAAGTTAGTCATTATTATAGGTACTCTAACATCCTTTCGGATTAGTACCCCCTTTCCGACTAACCTTGTATACAAGGTGTCCCAAACAGTAGTGTCAAGTGGAAGTCCAGAAGTAGAGTACTCGTACCCTTAGAGGTACCCGAATCACCCCTATGTAGGTTACGCGATTTTTGTAGTGTTTAAGTTCTGATTTCTTTTCATGTTTTAACCAAACTAACGTTAATGACATTTTTGATCAAAGAGACGTGAATGGTATTTTTTTCTAAAATAAATAAATAGAGAATCTAATTGCAAAAGAAACACGCATTTATTCAATTATTTATGACACTGTGATCAGCATCATAGTGACGTGATTTTTTTTTCTAAATTAGATGAACAGAGAAAGGAATTTCAAAACAAAAACACGCATTTGTTTAACTATTTATGACACTATGATCAGCATCATAGTGACGTGAATAGTTATTTTTTTCTAAATTAGACGAAGAGAGAAACTAATAAAAAGAACACGCATTTTGCTCATTCATGACACTATGATCAGAAATGTCATTAAAGTCAGAGTTTGGTTAAAACATGAAAATAAATCATAACTGGAAAACTACAAAAAATCACAGAACACACATGGGAGTGATTCGGGCACCTCTAAGGATGCTCTGCTCTACCTTTGGACTTCCGCTTGACTCTACTTTTTGGGACATCCTGTATATTTTTTTCGTTCCGATCCCTAAGCGCCAAATTCACTAGCAAGATGACTTGTGCAATAATCTTTCACACTGCGAACACAAATGCAGCAAGTGAGCGTTTGCAAGTTTAACGAACTAAGCGAAGCATTGAGCAATAACTTGCTCAGTAAAACTTGCTAATGGATTGTTACGCTATTCTTCTCATTTCAATCCCTATTTTTTATTTTCAACACATTCACAAAGCAGTAAGAGCACCGTCCGTGAGGCGTAAGCTGAGCTTTGCATTTGTGTGAGAATGAATGCAGATGCGTCCTTTGCTTGGTTTAATATATTGTTTAAACCAGTTTATACTGCTTTTTGGCAATCGATTCTATGTGCACTCACACAAATGCAATGCTCAGCTGACGCCTCGCAAGTTGTACCTAGTTATTCTCCTAATATATTTGTCCGACAATGTATTTACACGGCTCAATAATTTTAGCACCTGAACATAAAGTTGTACTTCTGTCGAGTCAGTGTCCGTTCGAGACCGAAGCCCGGCTTGCGACAGCCACTCGATTTAATTTACATCTCCGCACCAATTGTTCCCAACTCTAGAGTTCGACGAACGACCAAGCGCCGCCTCTGATTTATTTTCCCTCAACATCCCTTAAACGGATTTTAGTTCCTTAATATCCGAACTTTACAGAGTAGTTAGTGTTCAGAGGTATAAGGAGTTATTAATTTATTATGCTGTTGGAAGTAAGTTTGACAAGTCTGATACGGTATTAAGATAGAATCCATTAGAAGTATTTACAGACCCTAGTTTTGTTGGATCAGAATTTGATTATCATTTGCGTTAATAGTGAAAGAGAAAACTTCGTCAGGAAAACTGCATACTTGAGAGGGTTTAAAAAAAATCTCGATTGTGCGTGCAGTACGCCAATCCGTACTAGGCCAGCGTGGTGAACGAAGGCCACCTCATTCTGATAAGAGGCCCGTACCCAGTAATGGGATGGTAATTAGCTAATTATGAGTTTTTTAGTGCCTTAAGACGAAAGTCTTTGACCAGTGCGTGTTGCCAGTGATTACATACGGTACTGAAAAGAGGTCGCTCACAATGGGCCTCATAAGAAGGCTCAAGGTCACCCAGAGGGCGATGGAGAGGGCTATGCTGGGAGTTACCCTGCGTGATCATATCAGAAATGATGAGATCCGCAGGAGAACCAAGGTAACCGATATAGCTCGAAGAATTGCCAAACTTAAGTGGCAATGGGCGGGGCACATTGCTCGCAGAACGGATGGCCGATGGGGCCGAAAGGTTCTGGAGTGGCGACCGCGTACCGGAAGACGCAGCGTGGGTAGGCCTCCTACAAGGTGGACCGATGATATGGTGAAGGTCGCGGGAAACCGCTGGATGCGAGAAGCACAGGACCGGTCGATGTGGCGATGCTTGGGGGAAGCCTATGTCCAGCAGTGGACGTCTTTCGATTGAATGATGATGATGATGATGAGTTTTGTAGACGTCAACTGCTGAACATGAGCTTCTTAATAGATTGCTACTGTGAACGGTAGTTAGCAAATATTGCCCTAATCACCACGCAAACAGGTTGGTAATCGAAGCGGATGTTGTTGGGTGAAGATAGCTTACCATTAGGTGACTCATTTGCTCGTTTGCCACCTACACCATTTTCAATAATAAACTTCATTTCAATCACAAAGTTTTGATGGCTTATAAAATGTTAGAAAACTAAAAACTTTTACATACATTTAATAGGTATCGATCACTCGTGCCGATATATTAGAAAGGATATAGGAATGGCGGTTTGTACTTATGAACTAATATCCTTAAAGTATTTCGTGATAAATTAACTTCATGTTTTAACATGCAGTTATTTTTATTCTTGGTCGCCTTTGACCTTAGTCGCACCTGATGATAAGCGCAGACAAGATCTAAGATGGAGCAGGATTCCATAATATACCCCTCTGGCTCTCACATACACACGACGGAACACAGTAAACTGCTTGACACCGGACTTTAATGTGTGGTAGCTAGCTACGCACACCGTATAGATCCTACCACCAAGCTTGCTGGGTTTTGTTGAATTTTAAAACACACATCTATTCCTCGCGTGCAGTGAGAATGTTTTAAGTATATTCTAGTCCGTCCCCACACGGAATAAAATAAATTAAAAAGGCTTCTTTTAAATGTTTAGATTCCAATAATTTCAGTTTTTTTTATCCACACCGTACAATGCGAAACTAAGATAGAAATACAATATGAGTGAGAGGGTGACTCGTCATTCCTCATTTATATCCAGTCTTTAATAACATGGGTAATATATACATATACATAAAGCAAATAATTCAAAATCCTTTTAAAACCTCTTATTGTCAGGCGGTAGAGTGATCTGTGTACCCAAATCGGATATACGTACAAAATCCTAAAGATGGGCTTTTAACATTATGTCAATTAACGTCTAGACATCGCAAAAGCATTGAATGGATTTAATTTATTAGTATCTGTATTATTCGTGTAAAAGGAACTGAAACGTCTCATAAAGGGAAAAAATAAGAATTTTCGACTAAGGTGGAAGATTTTAATTCGCTAATGGTAAATTTAGTATCGCGTTTCGGCCACAGTAGACCCAATGACTATTTGTTGACCTCTTAAGACGCACTAATTCAAGAGGATGAAGCAGCATTCGTTTTTAGGGATTCGTACCCACAGGGTGCCAACGGGATCATATTACGAGTACTAAGCCTACGCCGCCGCGCCGTCTGTCCGTCCGTCCGTCCGTCACAGGACTGTATTTAACCGTAATAAGTAGCCAAATTTATGATTAATTACAGTTTACTCAAGTGCATTTTCGGGATTGCCCGACTAGTGACGAAGACGCACGTGCAATACCGACACAGAGCGCGCTCCTCTCGTCGCGAGCGCAACGCTACGCGGCTCGGCGCAGCGCTAGTTCGACTCGACCTCGCCGCGTGATCAGCTCATGATTAAGGGCTGCGTTTGGGCCCGAAACTAGTCGGGTAATCCCGAAAAATGCACGTGAGTAAACCGTAGTTAATCATAAATATGAATGTGTCTCACGAAACTTAGCTTAATACTAAAATATGTAGCCAGTTGAAGTTTGCAAAGAATATGTGTTACTATAGCTTCTCTATCAGGGCAAATATAAAAAAGTCGATGCCCAAAGGAGGTACAAGAAACCTCGAATAAACGTATTTTGTCACTGCTCTATCTTTAAAGGGGTAACACATACAAGCGTGTTTGGTAAAATTGCAGTGCATACTCCATAATTATTCAATATAACGAGGGTAGTTCACAGTTATCATTGGGATACCTCGTCATCAGAGTTTAAGTTCGACTTTGTGTAGGCAGGAAATAATAGTCACAACACTGATTATAGTCCTCTATTTATTCACTCTCGATAGCAAAATAATAAAATCTCAAATGATCAAACTCATCAAACCGATGGAAATAGATGAAAGTACAGAAACGCGGTAAGTTCGGTGCAGGCTGGCAAAACGACCTCTCGCCCTCGTGTCTCACTCAAAAGTGACTTCACTCCAATCAAATGCATCCAATGTCAAAAAGAATGACAGCTGACAGCCGACAGTTGACAGCTGACAGCTTGCTGACAACCGTCAAACAAGACATGCCACGCCCCGCACCGACCTCACCCAAGCACACTGCTTGACGTTTCCGACAAACGATAATAGATGGCGTCCTACTACATTAACAATAATCAATAGTCATTGTAATAGTTGTGCTTCTGTGTTGATTCTGCGACAAATAAATAATAAAAACAGTCATTTCAAGGACATCTATAGTGGTACGGAACCTTTAATGCGCTAGTCCGACTCTTACTTGGCCATAGTTTTTATTTGTAGTTACTTACAACATCCTAAAGCGATCACTTATCCATCAGTCAACCTCAATGACTAAAGCATAAAGTGGGATGCATGAAAAGAGGCTCCACGAGTGACGATACTTCAGTACGTCCGGTGCACCCTGGGCAGTCAGCCTCGCTACCAACCTTGCTGACTGGCTAATCTTTTCACCACGGCATGAACTATTCTTGTATAACTCGTGCCGACACGATAGAAGAAATGACTAATGCAAGTGCTTAATAACATAAATTCTCTGGTTTAACAACCGTTTACCCGAAAAATTAACTAGATTTTTAAGTAAATTAATGTAGGTGATCAGCAAACCTTAGGGACTGTTCCACAGTCGTCGGTTAGCTCTTAACTGAGAGATAAATATGATAGTTTCTTTATAGAAAATCTGTCAAACTAGCAATTTTATCTCCGAGAGTTATCTGACGATTGTGAGACAAGCCCCTATGGTTTACTTCTTTAAGTTAGTCCCGTCTGTTGCAACAATCTCAAAAGACGCAAAAATAAGAAAGACGGCTTATAATATCGCAATATCTTACGTAAGGTAAGACTCACTTAAATAAAAATATCGCTCTACTGCTTCACACAGAAGCTTTGTTTGATATTTTCTTAGTGTTTCCTTCTTTATCTTTTATTTTCTACTAACGACGCGCCCGGTATTGCTCGAGAACGTTTTATAGCTTAAAACCTTCCGGAAGTAATTACCTAAATTAAGATGAAAACCGCGTCAAAATCCATTGAGTAGTGTAGAAGAAGTAAGAAGACAAACAGATAGACGCGAAAAGCGACTTCAATTTAAATTATACTATATAGAAATTTTGTTTGATATGCGTTTTCATTAAAAACAGCAATTTATATTGTGTAGCATAATTAGCTCATTACTTTCCAAAACAGTTGGGCGATGAAAGAAACGATGGATGGATAATGTAAAAGATGATATGACTAGAAAGAGCGTGACTACTGAGATGACGGCTAATAAAGATGTCATCATCATCTCATCTGCCTAGCCTTTTCCCAACTATGTTGGGGTCGGCTTTCAGTTAAACCGTATGCAGCTGAATATCAGTATTTTACATGGAGCGACTGCCTATCAGACCTCCACAACCCAGTAACTGGGTAATACGATACTCTTGGTAAGACTGGTTGTCAGACTTTCTGGCTTCTGACCAACAGTAACGACTGTCAAAGATCTACAAATGACAGCCGGGACCAACGGCTTTACGTGCTTTCCGAGGCACGGAGGAAACTCGCTATGGTAAATGGTCACCCATCCACAGACCAACCTCGGCAAGCGTGGCTTAACCCGGAAGATCGGTCTATGCGGCTGTAATTATTTAGCCACGAGCTCCTCTAATAAGTGCTAATAAATAAGAGGCTAATAAAGATGTATGGAACAAAAAAAGCGCCGATCCCAAATAAGTTGAGATAAGCGCAGGAGAATGGTGATGATGATGCTGGACATGGGCGTCTTCTCGGAGTAAGCTGGCCACGCTGGCCTGTTGCAGGTTGGTGGACTCTCAAATGAGCAGATTTTCTCACAATCACAATGCTTTCCTTCGTCGTTAACGCAAGTGATAATCAAATAGGCATGTTGACAGCATCAATAAATTGCAAACATAATTAGTGCGCCAGTTAGAGTTTTGAAAAATAATGGACACGTATTTTTTCTTTTGTTAAATCTATGAATATTTGGGAAGATAAACCCCATCAAAACTCGAGTGTGGGCTAACATTGTCGAAATACGACAAAAGCCTCTAAAAAAAATAAAGAGAAAAAAAAAAAACTCGAGTGCTTGTGACGTCAAAAGCAAGTAAAAATTTTACTTGCTTGTGACGTTTTGCCAATTTTAAAAGTATCTTCGTCAATTTTGGATTACGTAACAAAAAAAAAATACGGGTCAAATATTTTTTGATAATCTAACTGACGGAAAAATCTAATATTTTTTTAGTCAAATACCCTATTCTGAATTCTGATCCGCACATGATTTCGAAAAATCAGAGTGGGGCTGACCGGGTCTAACTCAGGCCCTCCTGCTTGGTAGGCGTTTAACTACCAGGCTATCACTGCTGTGTTATTTGTAGACCCTACGGCCATTGTTTAGTGCATATACTATTAAACGAACTACGTTTTACATAACATTTCACAACTGTTTCATTTCCTGTTGCTGTCATACACTTAAAGCTTACCTATCATATTATTAGATCCATCTACGAACAATCAAGACCATTAACACTCAACTGCATAAAAATAAACAGCATACATACCTTATATCCGACGTCAGTTCAATCCGAAGCACGCATAGTTATATCGCTACGGATTGTCATTTTTAATACCCAACACACGATTTCGGCGACTCACAATCTTGATACTCACACAAAGCTGCGACTACGGATTTTCCTGCACGATCTCAACTTACAGATTTAAAAGATAAAGCTTGGCTCGCTTCGAGACTTATACTGGAACATGTTATACCATTTTGTCACTGGCACTACGATTTGTTGCTCCGAACAACGTACTTTGATCAAGCCTGTTTATTGTCAATATTGTCTAGACTAGCACTACGAAGGTAATTTGCGTTTTAGATTTTGAAAGTACCTCATTTATAAATGTTTGCCTCCATGTTCCAGGATTATACGTGTGGGCGTATGAATGCTTTCGTGAATCCCGTTCAATTCATCTTTGAAATACCCCAGAATAATTAACTACTTACTTAAAGAAACTCCTTTTACATTATTTCGACTAAGTCTTTCAATTTCTTAGACCTTTAGTTCTGTAATAAACTATTAGTACCCAGTAATACAAAGTAACATCTCAACAACGCAAATAAAAAATATCTAGCTAGATCAGAGAAATAAGATACAAAGAATCACAAAATAGAAAGGTGCACTCTCCTAACGAGCCATGCCTTTGAATTGATTTCACGAACTTTACCTACTCGTAATAAATTGTGTGAACAAAACAAAGAATCGGTTCTGAGTTCAGCTTTGGTTTGGAGCATTCACAATAAACAACGGCCCATAAACTACGCTGGCTGACACGCATATTTCTTATTTTTCTTTGAAACATCTCGGAATGATATTACCCTAGCGAGCCGTAAAAGCCGCTCTATTAATTAGGGGCCGCGGTTAAGGCGATTCCTGAACGTATGACATCATGCTCCCGCGATTTTCGACAAGACTCCTTTGTCTCCAAACGTGACAGATTCGGCGTAAATCACTACCAGTGACAGCTATGGCAACACAAATCTGAGAAAATATTATTTTTCAAGTTGGTGTTACTCTTTGTCCTCAAGGAGCGGTGGCGTGTTGTTGCGTCAGTGCCCATCTCGCATGCCGCTGACGACAATGTGCTGAATGATGAAATGGTTTCACGGCTACATTTGTTTGTACAGACTAAAGATAAATATCCACTCGTGAGAGCCGCTCGAAAGGCGGTTTGATTAAAAAGAACATAAATGTTGATCACTCGCTTGTAATGATATTTACAGCTATTGAAATTTCGTCGTCAATCAACATAATTACAGTGAAATATGAGATGATTGTTACAACGCTGTATAGGGGTCATATTTCAAATCCATTCATGAGGAGAGAAATCAAAACTGAATGGTAACAAAAAACAACACACTTTGTTTGTGTCATGTTTATATTATAAATTCAAGTCCAAATTATAACGCTCAAACTAATCGAGACGATGACGTTAAAGTACAAGTGGAAATAATTACAACGCGTTGCGTTGTCTGTAACAAAGACGCGTCGTGTCCTGGGGCGGTTGTGTCAGGAACAGGAATAGAACGAGTGGAGCCCCCGACTGAGCGTGAAGCCGAGGTGTTTCCAATTTACAGACGACGACATCTCTAATGCGCGACAAGATTTACAATCGGTATTAATTTAAAAACATTTCTGATGACGTAAGGAACTATATTCGGAAATCTCATTTGAATCCCCTCGATACCACCACGTGAATGCAATATGTCATGCACTTTTTGTTTGCTGAAAACTGAAGTGGCGAAACTTTTGCGACGGTAAGGCTTCATAAAAATGGCGTAAGAAACACATTATTCACTGCGGCCAGACGAATCACGTATCCGAACTGCCATGAAGACGTTTAATTAGTACCAAACACGCGATCTTCGAGGTCTCAGAATACTGTTACTCGGTTATAAAAGAAGAGTGGCTCCCATCACCGATGCTCGTAAAGTGGCTGCAATGAAAAAACCGTAAAACAAGGGAGAGTGCTGAGGCGAAAATATGATTTTTGTGGGTTGGTTCCTCAAAAATTATGTCTGCATGTAAAAAATACACCTCTGGCTTTGTGAAACTTGATGCTTAAAGAAGGAAAGAAACGCATTAAATCTACAATGAAAAACGTCTAAGAAAAATTAAAGAGTAAGTTGCGAATAAGGAGCATAAGTATGGCCAAATTTTAGATGAAAATTACAGAGACATTTCTTATATCAAAAGCTTTTATAAATATACGTCTAACCTAATTTCTGAGAGTTCAGAAAGTTCACGAAGTCCAATATTGGCTTCTCCTTTTAAGGCCCTTTTTGATGTGACATCAAAAGGAAAACTGATCCCTTTTCCGGTTCGATACCTGTCGTCATTGTCATCGCTTTAGATCATCGTACACTTCGACTTCCTCATTGTGATCAACCCTCATAACTTTTATGAATGAACAGATTTCTTTATTACACACGAATTCTTTTTCTAATTCAATCTCGTGATCCTTCAGTTCATTTATTTATTCGTTTCAAAGTAATTCGTTCGGGAGGCAATGGTTTTTTTTTTCTTATTAAAATAGTCAAAGAGGGAAGCCTCAAGGGACCCTATCGTATTGTTAGTTCACCTGTATTTCCTTTAGGCAAGTTAAAAATAAGTAAATCTTATTATGTTTCTGAATGGGCATCTGGTTACTTGAGGGACTGAGTTCATTTTATATTTATGACTGTTATACAATGGGTTTTTTGAGGCTCTATTCGTTCAATGCCAGTTTAGCTTAAACGTAAATCACGTTCGTATTTCGCATTAAATAAATCTACGCATTTACTAAGGAGTTAACCTTTATACAGTTCTTGCCACGTTCATTTGTTATTATGCGTATGTAATGACAACAAGATCAATCAATTCTAATAGCTCGACGATTTTATTTGATTTATAATATAATATTAGCCCATCGGAAGTTACGTACGTACGAATCCATCATTTTCTTTCTGATTGCACACAACAAAACCAGCCGGTTTTTGTATGAAACGATTCAAGTTATTTTATGGGTGGTTTTAAAAGGCCCGGTTAAATCCATAACATATTATGTAGATATTAAAATGTGGAAACATCGTAAACTTTAGCTGTTCGCGAACTGATTACGAGTGAACCCCTCGATGCTCACATAGATTTTTAAACAGAGCCGAACTGAAGGGGTCCCTTCATTCTTTCTGTTAAGTAGGTACACGTTTACGACAAACTCGTAAAACACGGATCACTGAAAATTTTTGATATGTAACTCTCCTATTCAAATGCGCGCTTTACGAGGCGGCCCATTATAATTTTACTGATGTCATATTTCTTCCTGTCGTAGTGATTATGAACGGTGTATCAAAGGGATTTTTAATAAAAAAATGTTATATCTTTTTAATCACTTCCTATTTTTATTGCTCTACTTGAGGTACCTTTAATGTTATTCACCGTAGCGCTATAAAATTCTCATTTGCATTATGAAACTGCCTATGTTGATTTTGGCAAAGATATTTAGTAGACATTTTTATATCCTTATTCGCGCACGAGTAGCTTATTACTTTTTTATCCCGCCTTATACATCGTGTGACATTTGAAGCGTTGAAATTTTTGTTATCTTGTTTACTCAGAGCAAAAATTTAAGATCTGTTGAATACTGTTTTTTTAAGACTTATAAGTTTATTTGAGACTGTTGAATTACTGTACTCGTTACAACAGATGACTATAATGAGTTTAAAAAACAAAATAAACAAATATAATTTTATTGCCAACACGAGTTGATTCAAAAATTGCTCCAATTTATAGTCACATGATGTCATAAAGAGGACTGTCTAATAAGAACAAAAATATACGCAATGAAAAACATGTGGCTTGGTACCGTGAGAATATTAAACCAATCCGATAAAAGAGACAAAGAAGCTTTATTTGTTTAATTTTTTGTACCAATCATGGTATCACTTTGATAATTATGTCAAATAACAAAACGCAGACTAGCCTTGTAAGTTGTAAGCAGTCGTTAAGATATCGAACTGGTTTTTGTATTCAAATAATAGGTACCTATATTTAAAAAAAAAGTTTTACGCGTTTTAATTGCCTACGAGGCCCCATGCTATACCAACCAATATCGACACTCGAATCGAATCTATTGTCAGTGTAGGCCGTAGCTGCTGCCGGAGGCTGAGCACGAATAACATCTAGACAAATAATACCCTGATGCTGTTATCCGCGAACGCGCACCCTAGACCCTAAAGACCAAATATAAATACTCCATGGCTGTGCCCAAAAATCACGTAGTATCCATAATTAAAAACACTTAGCTTAACAAGTTTAACGTAATTTTGACACTGTTATGCAGTTATGTAAGAAATCTTTTGGTCCTTTTGGATTGGTCCTTAAGTCCATGTTTAATTTCGGTCGTGCAACAGCATCAGTAATAATGAAAGATTAAATATAGGCTCGCTCCAGATTTTCCCCAGAGTTTCTAAAGGAAGCCTCAGAAAATACAGACTCGCATTATAATTACTGATATAACACTTTAATTCTCCTGTTATTATCGCAAGGCCGTATTTATGATCTCAAACAGGTGCAAAACCTACCAACCCGCTTATTTCAGCGAACCGTCACCATAAACTTCAACAAACCTTTATTTATAAAATCAGCAACTCTCTTTAATTAAATAACGTTAATTGAACAAAACAAATTGGTATTTCGATGCAATCGATAACATGTTCTGCAAACCGCTTCAACAAGTGGTCCTTTATTGTCAATTTAACTGGACCTATGTTTGTTGTACTCTTTTTTATTGAAGAACATGGCGCGAACACTTGATCGGGCACATAAACAAAGCCGATGCAGTATCGATGGCGCTCAACATGCCGCTCACGTCTTGCATATGGCACCTAATTTGCTACACATATTGTACCACGAGTCGCGACAAAGTGTCTTTAGTTTTCTGATCGAGTCTCCTTTGTAGATGACATAAATAAATTAAAATATAATGGCTAATAAAGAGATAACTAAATAGTTCTATCGTTTCGAAGAAATTTATTAAGGTCAGGTCAATAATCGTCTACAATGTGCGCCGTTGTTAGACCCACGGTTATGCAATCACGTTGAAACTTTAGCAGGGAGATTGTTCCGAGAAACGTGCTTTGTAGAAAAACATCGGAGGTTTTATTGATTCGAACACGATATGGGAACAGCCGGGATTCGGAGCGTAGCTTCCAACGTTTAGAGGATTTAATTCGCTGATTAATCTCGATTATAATTTGATTTTGCATTCCAAGGCACAGAGTTTATTGACATTGGTAGGTCTACGCTTTCTATTAGGATTGCTACAATGGATGAATCATGCGAATGATTAACATTTTACTTATTGTGTTAGTTGAGTTCAAGTGCTTTCGATAGTTCTATTATTTATAGAGGACGAATTAATAATGCTATTGACAATGACATGACTAAACTGTTAATTTTGCTTTGTTCAGTTTATAAATAGGAAGCACATGTCGTAACCTGGATACGATAATTTATAATATGACATCAAAATACGAAACGGTTTTATTTTTATTTTATAACTTACATGATGCAGATGCAACTGCACAATGTGCAAGCACTTATAAAATAATAAAACAATCATACTCGTATCTCCAGTTTCCTTGCAAAATGACCACCAAGTATGAAACAACGAATGTATTAAGAGAAACAAGTTATACACGTTCAGGTATTACCGAAGTATCTTTTTTATATGGTAGGTATCCAATTTCTTTCAGTGAACAAACAACACAATAAAATGGGGGGATGCATGCTCTCGTGATAATGGCATCGAGTTAACGCATTGCGAACACACAAAGGTAGCAATAACACATGTCAATTGTGTGGATAGCTGTGTGCATGTAGTTGAGCGAGTACTGAACTGAACTGTAACAACAGTAACTTTCTGGGTGACTGAAAACGAACGATTACATATTTTCGAAAACACCGCAGCTGTAGCCAATATTTCGCGGCGAACTCGAACGCCCATTATTCCGCACCATAAATAATCCATACACAAAAACGCTAACCCTTCATTGCCTCTTCCTTTTACGATTCAAAGAAAAGAAATAAAATATGTGCGAGCCAAAACAAAGGGTATAAAACCGAAATGACAGGGCCACACGCTTTTCAAGGAGACGCTATACAAAAAGAAAAAACTATAATTTCGCATTATGTAATACTCGGAAGGAGTCGTCGGACGGGATTCGTATGCAGCCAGCGTGGTTTAAAAATAACTCAAGGTTAGCTCGCAGATCGAGGGGTCCCTTTGTGATATCAAGGTCCACCGGTTCTGCAGGATGCCTATAACCAACACATATTTGTTTGTAAATCGACGCGACGCGTAGGTTGTGTTCATCCGAGAAATTCTTGCGCACACAATGTTGTAAAATATTTAAATACGTGACCAATAAAAGACTGAATTTAATCGTCGATTTAATAAACTTGGTTTGACTTTAAATGGAATTAATCAGTTGTACAAAACAATAAATTATGGTTAATTGATTATCAACGGCTGTTGCGGCGTCTTTTTGTTTATATTAATTGTTTTTGCAAAGTAGGTACGGTTACGGCCATTAAAACATGCATGTTTTTTTATTATCTGCATATTATGTAGAATTGCGTTGTAAAGTAAGAATAATAATTTATGTTAACTACCCCAAGAAAATAATAAAAACATTACGGTTAATCGGAATTCTTATCACAGATCATTTCCTTTCACATTTCATTAGATCAGCAAAAAAAAAGTTATCTGTACTCTGTCCAACGAAAGATGAGGAAGAAGGAAGAAGAAGACTGCTATCGAAAAAACGTAAACGACATCACCAAAAACCATAAAATAGCATGTTTTGTTTTTTATAAATGTTAGTTAATCTTTGTATGGTAAAGTTTTCTAGAAAAATGTCAGGACTTACCTTAAAGGTACAAGTCCGAGACGGGCTGCAAACTGCAGACTGCAACCGCAGACCGCAAGTCACATTGGTTTGTATGAACCAGTATTGTCGCTTGTCTGCTGCTATCATCTGCGGTTGCAGTTTGTGGTCGCCGTTGGAATACTACCTTTAAGGAGTGCACCTTAAAGGTGTTATTTGGACGGCGAGTTGCGGTCTGCGGATGCAGTCTGCAGTTTGCAGCCCGTCTCGGACTTGTACCTTAACCCGCCACTTGTGACATCAATTTGACTTACACCAATGGTGACCCTGGTCCCACACCGGGATTTTCAACCTAAGATTTTTCCAATAATTAACTACGCGTGCTACTTTTAGTTGATTTAGTTTTAAAGATACATGTTCTTTTAACAATAAAACGTAGGTATTTCATAAATCACAGCTCGTTTATTAGTCATCATACAATTGTACTTGAAACACAAAAAATTACCAAGATTATTCAGATAAGTACCCTTTTTAATAATTTCAAAACTTGCGTCCTTCTTTTAGTTTTATAACGAAATCAGCCTTTATCTGACTTGTTACACTAGGAACTCATATAAAATAAACAAAAAATGCTTTCTTTCTAACAAAAAAACACCCCTCGAAAATCACTCTTCTTCAATAGCCTAACAGCTTCTGCAAGAAGGCACTACGTGTTCAAGACACCAATATTTCTTGCATTTGTAGCAAGTATACCTACCGTACTTATTTTTTATGTTTTTCGTTGGTTTTCTGTTTTTCGCTCCGAGAGGACGCTGTTCACTTTTGAAAAACTTGCTAAAACAAGATTTACAATTTGAAAAATAATTTTGTACGTATTTTTGTGAAATATCGATAAAATCATGCAAAAAGCTTACTGATCACCGAATAATAAAATGACACAATAAAAATAACAGCAAAAGTAAAAAAAGTAAGTAGGTAGGTACATAGCCTTATCAAAATGTGAAAAATCAAAAATTCAACTATGACCATTTGACTTACGTATTCGGTGACCCCGGTCTCACGCACCGGGTTTGTGCCAAAACTCTAGAACTTGAGTCCGGGTCGCCATCGCGGGATGGGCTGATGGTGAGGGACGTGCAAAAAGACAGCTACTCGAAATCACAACACAAATTGATGGCGGATGAAAGAGTTATTCGACATTTCGTACCACCCGGTTTCACAGACATACACGTCACCAGTGGCGGGTAAGGTGAAAGAGCATAAAAACTCCTTAAAATTTTAATTACCAATAAACTTGACCTCCATCTCTGGTGGTTAGAGCCCTCTGCATATACCTCATAAATTCCATACAATAACAAAGGTAATTAATGATACGGCAATTTTTATATAAGCATTTATGTAGTTTAGCAATTTATATAATAAGTAATATTTTTTTTAGTCACAACGACAGGCAACGAAGTCTGTACAGGTAACTTGGCCCAATTGGAATACAGTTGACTTCTTCTCCCTTGAGAGAAATTTGATGTAAATATTAACCTCCAGTTCTGAAAAGCTGAACAATCTATTCAACTTTCGATGTCTTATGTTAACCAAATGTTGGTTGACCAAAATACACCGCCAATCACATTACTTGACATGAGTTTTGACAGCTGATTATTTAATTTTCAGACTGATTAGCTTTTAGAAACCGGGGTCGGGAGAGCAGAGTCCAAGCTACCGGTGGTTAGGGCTCCAGAGACAGGAACCTCCTCAACTCTCCTCCTCCTCGTGTCGAGGAGGACTGCTTTCTGCATCAGGCCCTTGATCCAGCCACCTAACGAGAGCCTCATGAGGTGTTGGGCGAGGCTCTTGGCCATTAAGCCGTTGGCCGTTACGACTATCGGCACAGTGGTTGCCGAATCCACATCCCACATGTTGACAACCTCGTGTGCTAAGTCGTACGAAAACTAGTTGAATTGTTTTACTGTCGTAGCACGGAAACGCACTCAAACAAACAATTTACTTAACACCTGAGCTATTACAGACATCATGGCATGGTATTTCAAAATATTTGCTTGCTATGAGACATTTTTATTACCTAATATGCATAATAAGAAATAATGTTTGCAATGAATACGAAGATTACAATGCTGTTGAACTTTTATCATAAAGCTCCTATTGATTTTTTTCCTTTCCTTTATGTTAACAGGTTTAAAATAGATAACACTACAAATCTTCGATCCGCAATCACTGAATTAAGTTAGCAACAAAAGTGATGCAGTGGTAAGTGAAGGCCGTTGTAAATCTGTCTAAAATCTAACGTTTACTAATCAAACTATGTATTCGTTTTCGATAAAGTTCAAGGGGCCATGTGATTTCACGTCTAGGTTGACAAACAGCTTAAACAAAGTCTACAGGATGTAAACGAATTCATACAATGTAATTCCTTCAAACCGCGTGATCTACTGGTGACACAGATTAACCATAAATGTATTTTTTTAAACAAAAAATAATTATAAAGAAAAGTTGATTTTCTATTTCCGAGTCATTTTCGAACTCCGAGTTAACTGACTGCAAAGAGCGTTATCGCGCTAGTCGTGCCCACCAACTGTGTTGCCGTGCTGTCATTCGTTTATGCGTGGCATCGAAATGTTCACTAAGAGAAAAAGGAAATACTTACTGTAAAAAAAATTGCTTATTTTTTTATCGAATCCTTATTAAGTAGTTTCGAACTTATATACGATCACTTACCAACACCGCGAGAAAAAAAAAAGATTTTTTTATTTTTAATCAATATAATTCCCGTATGGAGTCAATCTATAACAGTAATAGATCATGTGGTTTTAAGGAATTACACAAATTCGTTTACGCCCTCTATATTCTACCAACCTCAACAATTTAGTAGCAGTACCTACCTATCTACATCTTCCGCCCACCAAAACAAAACACCGTGTTATTTCTGAAACAAAATTAGTAAATTTTCATAACGAACTCAACAGCTAACAATAACCAGGTATGTACGTTCGCGAAGCACGTAAGTACGTACTTAAGACGCATTTTGCCAAGACCTTGAACTGCCCCTGCAGGTGCATCCAACCATGCACCTGCCAGCATTATGCACTGACCTATAAAAGTAATAATTTAATAATTTATTCCCCGACAATTATCCCTTAGATGTGGGTCAAATAAAAATGGAGTTTTAAGGATCAGTGTGATAAAACAATGAGTTTAATTCAATTTAAAATATTTTGTTTTTTATCTATCAAGATTATGATAACCTTTATAATGAATTTTGGAGAAGACATTTAGATATAGGTAATATACATTAATTTAATCTTTGTTGCGATAAAAGCACCAATAAACATATCCGCACGATCATCGAAATAAGATACCAGAATAAAAAATTGGTCCTTGGATACTAAAAGACTTTACAGGTGTTGTCAGCATCCTAAATTATCGTAACACAATTCTAATGTTGCGAAGGTCAAAAGGCACTTGTTCTAAGCAAAATTTAAACTAGTTTTAATATGAATAATGTTGTAATACCAGCCCCTCGAGTAAAGTGCACCCTTGCTTATACTGCCTTGACCTAGTCCTTACTATTGTAATTGTTTGTGCCAAAAATAAGGTGCAACACTCATCAAATGTACGAAGACGTACCGTACCAGGTAAGTTCCTCTGTTATATCTGCAAAATATCCCAGATATTAATATTTTTATTTCATTTCTTATTTTTTGATTATAATTTGACTCTTATTGCATAAAACTTAGATCATATAATTAGGAGAAGACACAGCTAGCTACTGTAACACAGGTGATATGCATAGCGCACGAGTGAGGGCCTCAATAATTTTGTAAAAGCTTTTTTATGCCATTATTATTTATTATTTGTATGGTCTGTAATAAATAAAAATGCGTACGGAACCCATTGCGCTCCCTAAAGCTACAACTTTAAGTACTTGACCAACATACCCACGTATTTTTTTATGTTCCAATGCACGTCCGCTTGACTGCACGAAAGGAAATGGGGGCTCTATGTAAAATTTTACAACTGCTGTCGTTTTTACACCTACATACCTATTAGCATGTATTATTAAAGTTTGTGTGCATCTATAACACCAACATTACAAAATGAAAAGGTCAATATTTATTGCAACAACATCAACTTATGCATGAATTTAATCATTTTAAACACACATATTTTAATCGAGTTTGCAAATAAAGTATGGCTATTGTTGCTAGCGATCATTTCTCGTAATTTCAAATTTATTATTATTGTAACATTAATTATTTACTAACATTTATTTATTTTTTGTGACGCACGCTACGAGATGTAACAATACCGAAATAATATTTATTTTAAGTTAAATATAAAATTTACAACCAAAAAAATGCACCATTTAGACGCAAAAGAATTTTGTTATTGGCTTTTTGTCATTTTTCTGGTGAAATTTGTGGTCCATATTAGAATACTAACATGCATTTAGATTGCGTCCATTCAATGTATAAAAAGCCAGATGCGCAGTACTTATCCTTATTTACGTACTTATTTATGAATAAATAATATTGAATGGCTATTCAGAGGTCAAACAGATGGCGGGTCTTACAGACAAAAGCTTCGTAATAATATTGCTGAAACTCGTTTATTTGAGACGCAGTTCCTTTGCAAATGTATTTATTCTTATACGACATAATTATCTGTCGTCCTTCACTCTTTATTTGGTAGGCATAAGGTTCCTTTTTCCGATTAAATTGTGTTACGAATACGCAGAAATATGTTTGTAAGGGCACAATTCGGCTGGTGTTTCGATACACGTGTTCCCGCGAGTTCCCCTCCCAGTGAAATGCACCTATCACCTGGCTCTAAGGAACGTAAGTTGGAATAAAATTGGGTCACACGTTACGCCACTAGTTTCTTTATTCCCTCTGAGTGAAGCACTCGGGCCCTCAGCCTTGGACCGGTTTGGAACAAGGCGATTTTGTTCCTTTGCTCCTTTCATACGCGTCCCCTATTAAACACGTGCGCGCTTTGAGAATCGTCACATCGATTCACATGAATGACGGATTCCGATTCACGTGCTTAGTTTCTTAGAACATAACAACAATAAGAATTAGGGTGCTAACAATGAACTCTTTTTCAAAGATTCCCTCTGTCCGATGTTTTGATATTTTTTTACGGTATTTACTTGATGTAAGCAATTTTACGAAATACACTTGGGAGCAAATAAATCGAGCCACTTCTATTTTTCACGTATAATGGTTATTATTTTTGTTATCATGGAACAGATCAATTCTAAACATATATCGCCTAAAAGGTTATTTGATAACCTTTACAGTGAGTGTAGTTTTTTGTCAACTTTTCATTTTAAATAAAAAATTAAAGGGTAGAATAAAATTATCGCTATTAATTTGTTTATGACATTTTGGTTGCACTCTAATAAGAAAGAAAAGGTTAAATTGGGGGTTTTTGTTAATTATACCGATATCTTAGTCATATTGTAGTACAATTGTTACAATATTTTTGTTTTTAACTGTTTTTTCTAGACTGTTTTAACTTTACCGAATTTTCTATCAAAATTACTGTTTTTCTTTGAACCAATAAATTATCATTCAAAATGGTTATCATTCAATAATTTACCTTGATTTTAAAGATTATTTAATAAACTTTCAAATGACATAAGTATTTTATAAAATTATATAATTCATGAAACCAAAACTAATAGCCAGGACACGTGAAAAAAGGAGTGGCTCGATTTATTTGCTCCCAAGTGTATATCGCGTTCCCTTTCTTAATTTTAAATACACAGCATCCTAATGTGCAATAAAACATACAGACATAGTAACATAAATATCGTATTCCATAATTAAACTACAGTTATCTTTTGAAATTATTAAAAAAAGTTTTTCTGCGTTTAATTTCAATATTAAATCCTGCGTTCCCGATGGACCTCATTTTACATTTAGAACGATAACTCAATCGATTAATTTCGAAATTCTGATTTATAGTAGGTAGTTGATTCATGATACTGACTGGTAGGTACCTAAGAATTTCGGATTCAAGAATTATGATAATGATGAAAATTTGTGGATGAATAAAGAGATAAAACTATAGCTCCTCTTAGAGCTACATTGTAAGACGAAACCATAATGACATTTTTATTGTTAATAATTAGGTTATAATTCCGCTAAACGCGTTCTTTACTAAATAAAAATATCTCGGCTTAACCAATAACCATACAATAAAACCATACTATACAGTAAACACTGGTAGGTACGGTCGAAATTTACAAAACAAAGAATATTACGTAGAAATCGTAACAATATTGCGTGAAAGGACGGAGATATGATGAATGGCGTAGTACTCTTGTCAGCAATTAAAAATATTGCCTCATTCTGCAGCAAACCTATTAATACGAACTTACCCCACATTCGAAATGGTCTCAAAGCACCAGTACAAGGTTAGTCGGAAAGGGGGTACTAATCTGAGAGGGTGTTAAAGTACCCATAATAATGAATAAATTTTATTCTACAACTTTCCCCAAAAGTCAATAGTTTAAGAGAAATAGCTGTTCAAAGATTGCATAAAAAAATCGGTAAAATCTATCTCTATTCTTAGCTATGATCAGCTGTGTTTACATTTTAGGTCATATTTGGGGTCACGGATTAGAAGCTTCATTTTCTAAATTAGTAAATAAAGCGGGGTAAGTCTTCGTCTTAAAAAAAACTACTCAATTTCCATGGAAATAAAAATTATCGATTTTTTTAATTTTAACACTTGCTTTTATACAGTCATCATCAGACTCATCAGTGATACTTGAAGTGGCCCGCGGATTAGTACCCACTTTCCGACTAACCTTGTAGACATCTATTTTGGATTACGAACATTTAGAACGATAATTAGCTCCACTGATTAATTTCGAAAGCCTGGAAGTCATTGTGATTACGATAATGACTGTACCTACGAAATTGTGATAATACTATAAATACTAACCTAGCTCTTTTGAATATTCCTACAAAATTGTAATAATACTAGAATAGCTCTATTGAATACTGACCTGTGGAAAACGTTGATCATGGTCATGGCGTGGACAAAGGTAGGTAATAATTAAAACTTAAACATACATTTTCCATTGTAAACAATTGTGTTTAATACAACAGAAACGCGCATAAGCGTTACTCATAGTTCATAATGGATCTACGATTAACAAATTAATAGCACACACGGATACATAATCAAGTTAAACAATTCCAGTGTGAGTTGATCTCACATTGTATAGGCTTTCCTTACATTACGAGGTCATTTTATATTGGATATATAGCTTGACATGGAGCCGAGTGTACCTAATAATCGTAGGTTAGTAAGTGTAATGTCTTATATTTTTTCTAGCATACGCATATTCTTTTATGGACTATCCGCAATAGCGTGTCAACATCGACAAGAAACGCGGTGCTCACTGCTCAAATTACCCGCTGTCTCATTAGCAGCCGCGCCTGCGCCGGTTACAATGCGAAATGTTATCTGCCCCTTGTAAAATCAAAAGTGAAGGCTCGCAATTACGTACAACTAAGTATACTATAGGATAGGTAGGAAGGTAGAACTACTAGAGCTGATACAGCCGGCTAGGTGGGCTGAAGACATTATAAAAATATTTGGGAAAAACTGGATGTGGTATGCTAACGCCGAGAAGAATAGCGTGCACAGGAGGAGGCCTACACTCAGCATTAGATGTTAAAAGGCTGAGAAAGAAGTAGAAGAAGAAGAAGAAATATACTATACTAATTTACCATACTTGTATTAAAGTTTCAAACCTAACAGCTTTCTTTTTAACTATAAGCTATTCGTCTACCGTTTGGCACTGCAATAGTGTCTATTCCTTGCTTACCATTTTTGTATGCGAACTTGATAACAAAAATGGCAATCAAAGACACGATAATATTGCAACAATCAACGGCGTGTCAACATCAATAAGCAGCTTGGCGTTGGCATTAGCCCCCATGTCATCAGAAGCCGCGCCCGCGCTGGCTCGTTTGCATATTACGATTATAAAATAAGCATCAAAGTAAGCGATTCCTGGGGAGTTACCATGATCTCTTAGAGCAGGAATGTTTTAATATTATCTATTTCGAGAGTGGGTAAGAGATGGCGCTAGAGAGCTGTCTAGCGCTGTCACTTTCCCACTCTCGGAATAATATTAAAACATTCCTGCTCTAAGAGATCATGGTAACCCCCTTGCACGTGGTTGTAAAACTTCAATAATTGAACCGAATTTTTCGAAAAGGAGGAGATTCTCAATTCGTCTGTATTTATATTTTTTATAATCATTTCTCCGAGATTATGCACCGATTTGGATGTTTTATATAGTTTTCTCCCGAAATGGTCCCATTTAAATTTGGTGAAGATCTGATGAACAGGTTTAGAAATAGACAGTGGAACTCCTCAATGACGAACGGTACCCATAATGTGATTGGGTTACGAGCAGCGTCATTTGTAGGTCTAACCATGTTTTAACAAAAGCCACTAAAACGAAAATAAAAACAAACTTTCCAAAAAAACAAATACGACTTTAAAAAACGAATTACCAATATTTAAAAAAATAACAGTTTCAGGAGTCTTCTGAAACTGTCAATTTTATAATAAATTGGTACCACATTACTTAATTTTTTTAATAAATGGTAATTATTTTATTAATTTTTTTTTTGAAGTCTCATTTTGTTTTTTGTTATTGTAGGTTACAAAACATCTACCAGCAGTCAATTAATTACAGACTAGTCTAGTAGAGTAGTGTAATGTTTATAAATGTAAATTCAGAGCTTAATTAGCTTCTCTGATTTATTTCGATATTTTGAAATAGTCAACTGTTTTACGATAATAGCTGTAACCTATGAAATTTGAGAATTAACGATAATAGTTAGTACAAACTACCTAAGGAGTAGGTACCTAACTTCCTACTTAGTATCCTCAATTTTTCGCTATTAATAATTTAACCTAGGGAAAGCGTTGATCAAGATTTAAGACTTAACACATTCGAGTCCACCACACTTTTCATAGAGCTGATACGCTATCCCGCCATACATATTGCTAGTGGACCTTCCAGGAGGGTCCTCGGCATTACGTTTGCGCTAAGAGTGAACCCTCGAGGAGGGTTCCTGGCATTAGGTTAAAAACCTTGAAAAATACGCTACTACGTCGTAAAATAGGTGTTTGCTTGTTTCATGCCGGTGAATTTTCCAAGAAAAACTCGCATTTAAAATGAGCCCTCCCCGAGGGCACCCGGCATGGCGAATGCTACAGGGTGCCCTCCTGGAGAGCACTCGGCACTGAACGTGTTAATACAAAATTTAAAAAAAGCCCTAAACACTATTTAATTCCAAATAACTGGGTTTTAATACCGCATAAACGTAATTTGCACGCATTTATTGTACTTGCAGGTAATTGCTCTTCAACTAATGAATTGACTGTAATTGTCAATTACAATTGTATTTCCGTGTAAAAACTAACAACTTTGTTTTAGCATATACCTATTCTTCTATGGTCTGCAATGGTGTCTATTCTTTGCTTGCCACTTTTGTATGCAAACTTAATAACAAAAATGGCAATCAAGGACACGATAATAATCGGTTTTTTATCGGACACATTTCGGAGAGTGTGCTTCAGATCTGCATGATCTAAAACTCCCCTGCCATTTTTTCTATCGGACGGCCAGAAGCACGAAAAAGCGCCATCGGTTCATGATTGATATACCAAAAACCCGAACGAAGCGCTTTGATTCCACTTTCATTGTGAAAACCGCCAAACAGTGGAATGCGCTGCCCCAGTGGGTGCTCCCCGACAGCTACAATCTGGGTGTCTTCAAGTCACGAGGGAATCGGTTTCTTCTGGGCAAGCGTGCTCCATCGTAGACCGCATCATCGCTTAACATCAGGCGAGTAGAGTAAGAAATTAAAAAAAAAAACTACTGCAACGGCGTGTCAACATCAGCAAGCAGCGTGTTGAAGGCATCAACCATGTATGTCTTCAGCAGGTGCTCCCCCGCTCGCTAGGCTAGCTTCAATCGTTTTTTTTTTTATGTCAAACTAGTAAAGTCACCATCGTAGTAAAGGATCTAGAACTATTTGTCAATTGTTTTCTAACATAAAAAACCAAACAACTTTCGATTTTAGTATGTGTACACCATAGAATTTATCTATATCTATACTAATATTATAAAGAGGTAGAATTTGTTTGTTTGTTTGTATGTAGGAGGTAATCTCCGGAACTACACATCCGATTTCAAAAATTCTTTCACCAATAGGAAGCAACGTTATCCCTGAGTGCTATAGGCTATATTTTGGGATCAAAAAAATATAAATTAACGCGAGCGAAGCCGCGAGCAAAAGCTAGTATGAATATAAAGTACTTGGTTGTCATTTATTCTTCGATGGACTGTCATTCCAATAGTGTGTATTCCTTGCTTGCCACTTTAGTATGCAAACTTGATAACAAAAATGGCAATCAAAGACACGACAATATTGCAGCAATCAACGGCGTGTCAACATCAACAAGCGTGTCGTAGGCATAAGCCGCCATGTCATCAGCAGCGGCTCCCGCGCTGGCTGTCGTGCGAAGTTTTTATGTACCTACCCAAATATGGTACCTACCACTTTTAAATATGGTCAGCGTCAAAACAAACTGATTATAAGGCTTTTATTTATTTAGCTTGCTTTGTGGTTCGTCCGTCTGCTACAAAACTTACAAGTAATTTTGAGCCGGTTCCTGTTATCTGATCAGGCAATTTTTTTGCGTAGTTGCGTAATAGTAATATTTTATCTAACTTTTCCTGATTGATTGCTAAGTAAATAAAAATAAATTATAAGTAACTACTTGCTAAAAAAAATATTTATGAGAAAATCTATAAACAAAAACCGGAATGTTAAGAAATTATTTGAGACATCTGGAAACACAGCTTACAGCTTTTTCTCTACGTTTTGAAAGTGCTACATAAACTCGTAGGTATTCGACGGCGACGCGCCTCGTATTGCTATTATTGCGTGATAGTGTCCTGTGTACATAAAATTAGCAAGTTTTCGAAACGGTAGTCAATACATAGTTTTCGAAAAAAACAATTTTGTAATTATTGAAAAATTCCCAGAATTCGTTATTAAATATTATTTGAACATTCGAATAGGTACGTAGAAGGCTTTGTTAAAGTATCAGCTACAAGTTAATATGGAAACTTACAAGTTAATATGGAAATCAAATCCATTAACTTCCATGCTTCGTAGATAATTAATATTTAATTAAGAATAATGTGTATTTTTCAAAAAATTATAAAAAATGCTTTTTCTCTAAATCTTCCGGCTTGGGTACTTGGTGTACTAATTGGTTGCATATAGGACAGACTAAAGGAATATGTCGAATTCAAGTTCACCCTGTCTCATTAAAGCTTCCTCTTTTTTAAGAACTACCCTTTGAACAACGCGGTCGAAAACTCAATCTCATCGGTGGCAGTATGGCTCTATGGAACTACCTCAAAGACAACGTAATATAGTCTAAAATAGTACATATTATGAACTATATATGATACTATTATAACTTTCGAGAGACACATTCATATTATTTATGATTAGTTACGGTTTACTCACGTGCATTTTTCGGGATTGCCCGACTAGTTTCGGACCCAATCGGAGTCCATAATCATGAGCTGATCACGCGGCGAGGTCGCGAGTCGAGTTCGACGAAAAATGCACGTGAGTAAACCGTAACTAATCATAAATATGTATGATACAACAATAATTATTAGCTCCACTGCTTTTGGAATTCTGACATAGTCATCGACTTTTACTGCCGTCGCAGGCCGTGCCGTTAAGAGAAGGGAACACCTGACTTTTAAACTGAGAAAATAAACTTAATAGTACTTACACATAATTACGTAAGTACTTTTTTAATGGTGTATTTTCATAACAAGTCTCCTTACTGCAAAATAAATAAAAATACAGGCAGATGCGGCGTTTTGTGTTAATTCGAAATAAAAATAACACAAATAATCATAAATGTGAAAGTTTGAGGAGATGGATGTTTGTAACTCAGTCACGCATAAACGGCTGAACGGATTTGGATGTAATTAGGTACATAGATAAACCATGTCCTGGATTAACTCATAGGGTACTTTTTATCCAGGTACATAAAGTACATAGTTCCCCTAGGATGCGTGTGAAACCAAAGCCAACAGCAAGTAATAATAGGAACCTGTATGAAAAAAAGATTATTATAGTAAACAAATAGTAGGTACCTAGCCCTTCTTTCTAGTAGCACGGGGCTGTGTGAAATTGATGACTACGAAATAATTTGTGGAATAGTGATGACGATACCAGCTCCATTTAAAGCGGTAACATTATTTGATGCCATGCCATTATTTGAGGCTTTTCAGTTTTTTAAAGTCAGTTTTTTTAAATAATACTTATTTGTTTTATTTTTCCGTTTAGGTGACTAAACTATAACACCGCTGCCTATAAATAAGTATAGGTATCAGTAACGCGGCGTCTTAGGCCTGAATTACATAGAAACGTTTTAAAGCGCAGGCACGGCGCAGGCGCGTCACTTTCATACATTTTTCATGCCGCTTAATTTTTTTTCGCCCAAAATGTATGAAAGCGGCGCGCCTGCGCCGTGCCTGCGTCTTATGCCGTTTCTATGTAATTCACGCTTTACGCGACGTCCTACGTAAGCGATCTAGAAGCGAATGCAAAGCGGCGCGTCGCGACGCCTAAACAACAAACAGTCGATACCTATTAGCGCCCTCCACACGTAAAGTTCGGACCGCGCATCTGGGGTCCTGCGTTCCAAACCGCGGAAGGATCTGTGCGGTTTGGACCGCGAATCAAACTGTCGTGCTAATAGCGCCCTCCACACGTAAAGTCCACGCATCTGTGACTGCGTTCCAAACCGCGGATGGATCTGGGGGCTTACCATGACCTCTTACGAAAACGTTCAAATACCAGCCAGTCAACTTCCGTTCAAAAGCAGGCCTGCTTCTGAATCGCTAAAAATCGTACCATGACAGTACTAAAGGTGAACGACTATTGAAGCAAGTTGAACGGCAATGCTTGCTCATGGTACGAAAAGTCTATACAAAAAAAAGGTGAACGGATATCGTAAACGTCAACTTAACAGGCCTGCTCCAACGATGTCATAGTACATGTGCGGTTTGGACCGCGAATCAAACTGTCGTGCTAATAGCGCCCTTCACACGTAAAGTTCGGACCGCGCATCTGGGACTGCGTTCAAAACCGCGGATGGATCTGTGCGGATTGGACTTGGACTGCGTATCAAACGGTCGTGCTAATTACGATTAAAAATGTGTCCACGGTTTGGATTGCCGGCGAATCTTACATATTTAGGCAAACGATCCGAACTTTGCGTGTAAATTATTTTGATTTCAAGAGTTTGGATTGCAGTTTGGACTGGCGCGTGGAACGTTATAGATTTTAAATACTTAAAAGTTTTTTCTTCGGTAGTAAGAAAAATGGATGTTCGTTTGGTCATCGTGTTAGCTTAAACAACCGAAAAAAACGACGAGTGTGGGTAAAAGAATACAGACGAAGATTTGGACATTTACCAATGTTAAGGGAGTTACGAGTGTCACCCAAAAGATTTTAAAAATTACCGAAGAATGGATAGCGACGATTTTGATTGTTTATTAGCACTGGTACGTCCCAAAATAATCAAGCAAGATAAGGATGGAAGGAAGGCAAGGATGTTCAAGGAACAAACGAATGAACTCCTTATTAGCTTTGACGCTCCAAACGGCCATTTTTTATTTTGCGTTCATCGTGATGCACGGACAAAACTGTGAAACATGCATTCGCGTCGACATCCCAGATCGGACTGTCATCTGTCAGCCCGAGCCCCGCGCATCTACATGATGTACGTTTCGGAGTGAGGGATGGAACGAAGCGTCCTGTTTCCCGCGTTTCGAACTTTAGGTCTGACGGTGTGACGGCCCCTATTAAAAATATGTCCACGGTTTGGATTGCTGGCTAATCTTACATATTTAGGCAAACGATCCGAACTGTGCGTGTAAATTTGATTTCAAGAGTTTGGACTGCAGTTTGTGGACTGGCGCATGAAACGCCATACATTTTAACAGTTTTTTCCTCAGTAGTAAGAAAAATGGATGCTCGTTTGGTCATCGCGTTAGCTGTATTTATAGGTAGTTTAAACAACCAAAAAAAAAACGACGAATGTGGGTAAAAGAGTACAGACGAAGATTTGGACATTTACCAACGTTATGGGAGTTACGAGAGTGTCACCCAGAAGATTTAAAAAATTACCTAAGAATGGACAGTGACGGTTTTGATTGTTTATTTGCACTGGTACGTCCCAAAATAACCAAGCAAGATAAGGATGGAAGGAAGGCAAGTATGTTCACGGAACAAACGAATGAACTCCGTAATAGCTTCAACGCACCAAACTGTATTTTTTAGGGATCCGTACCCAAAAAGTAAAACGGGACCCTATTACTAAGACTCCGCTGTCCGTCCGTCTGTCCGTTTGTCACCAGGCTGTATCTCATGAACCGTGATAGTTAAAATTTTCACAGATGATGTGTTTCTGTTGCCGCTATAACAACAAATACTAAAAAACAGAATAGATAGTGGTATCGAACCCTTCGTGCGCTAGTCGGACTCGCACTTGGCCGGTTTTTTTTTATTTTGCGTTCATACGTGATGCGCGTGCGCGCACAAAACTGTGAAACATGCAGTCGCGTCGACATGTCAGGTCGGACTGTCAGCCCCGCGCATCTACGGTACGTCGGAGCGAGGGATGGAACGACGCGTGCTGTTTCCCGCGTTCCGAACTTTACGTGTGGAAGGGTGCTATTGAAGTGGCCTACGTGACCAAACGCACGTGGAGTGCGGTGCGGCGCGGCGCGAAGCGAAGCGAACCAACGCGATCAGTTGGCTTGATATTTTCGCGTGATCTGGATGCGGTGCCGTAAGATGCCTCGTGAACGGTGGAGGCGCGCGTCGGCCGGTTCGCGAGCTCGTAGGACAAAGCCGCCGCTTCGCACCGCATCGCATTGAATTCGCGTGTCACCGCATCGGATCGCTTCGCAATCGCTGTCTTTTTGAACCGCGTAGTGAGACGCCGCGTTACGCGAAAATATCAAGCCAACTGTTCGCGTTCGCTTCGCGGCTCGCCGCGCCGCACCGCACTCCACGTGCATTTGGTCACGTAGGCCACCTCAATAATTACCGACTGTTTGTTGTTGTTTGTTTGTTTTCGCGCCGCTTCGCGTTCGCTTGTAGATCGTTCACGATCGTTCACGTAGGACGCCGCGTTAGTACCTATTTATGTATACTTATGCAAAATAATTTGATTGTGGTCTTCAGTTCTAAAACAAATGACAATAATTCAATCACGGTACGTGTGCTGTTCGTCGTTGAAAGTTCCATTCCATTAACTCTGAAATGCTTCATTCTGATGAAGAATTTTGGAATTAAAGAAAATACTCTCGAGATGATCCCATATAATTTTTATCATGATCTGTCATGAAAAAAAATTGTAAGTGTGGAATCATCTCGAGAGTATTTTTCTTTAAATAAAAATCACGTGAATCGACCCAGAAATCCCGGAGAAATCGGAAATCCGTGTAAGATACCTGCATAAAATACATAACATAATCAGCCCATTACTGTCCCACTGCTGGGCAAGGGCCTCTTGTCAGAATTAGAGGGGCTTAGGCCTTAGTCCACCATGCTGGCCTGATGCGGGCTGGCGGACTACGCACACCATTCAGAATTCTATGAGGCCCTCCCAGATGTGCAGGTTTCTACACGATGTTTTCGTTTACCGTTAACGCAACTGATAATGAAATGCTTATCCGCACATGAGTTCGAAAAGTTAGAGGTGCTGGCCGGGTTTCGAACTCGGATATTCCATAGAACACATAAATACAAAAACAGACGCCACGAATGAAGAAACTCTTGCATTTTTAAAGTCTGTTAAAAAAACCCTGCCTTTGCTGTCGCGCAATCGGGTAAGAATTATATCTAAAGACAATGATAATACTGCTACAGTTTATGACCATGTCAACATTAAAAGACCACGCAGCGGCGGATGGCATCGTTCGCTGCATCAGTAGCCGCTCCTGCGCTCGCTACCGCGCGAAAGTGAAAATTCGCTAGGCACTTTCTCCCCACCGCCAGCGTGTCGGCCGCATCGGCCCGCCCCTCGCTGCACCGCCGCGCGCCCCTCCGCGCGCCGCAAGGTCAGCCCCGCGTGCAGGCGGGTGGCGCGGCGGCGCGGCGACGCGCTGCGCTCTTGAAATTTCGCTTTCGTTCACTCGCGGTTATTAGTCGGCCGCGCGCGCTCCGGCAAGCATGTGTCTCGCGTGACGCGCTCCACTACTTCCGCGCGGCACGTTCGATTTCGTTGGCAAGTCGATCGTGGTATGGCTCCGCGACGGCAAGGCGCCACCGGCGAGCGTGAGGCGGAGGAGGCTCGCGGGTGCTGCGTCCCTGGCGAGTGCCTTCGCCCTCGGGAACCGGTACGCATCGAAGACGCCGTGCGCTTGCTATGCAACAACGACACGTGCGCCGCCGGCCGGTACATGCACCGAGAGTGCTTCGAGCAATGGGAAGTCGGGGTGCTCGCTTATCTCAAGTCCTGCGGTCGGGCGCGCTCCTGGTCCGAACGCCAGAGGCATCAGAATCTATGGACTAAGAAAGGGTACGATCTGGCGTTCAAAGCTTGCGGTTGCCGGTGCGGTCGAGGACATTTGAAGAAAGATCTGGACTGGGCACCTCCGGGGGCCGCGATTCGTGCTGAGGAGGAGAAGAAGCGTCGTCGGCGCACGAGGTCGGGCCGCACACCGGCGGCTCCGGACGGCCGTTCACGCGCCTTCAGCCTGTCCAGCTCGGGCTCGTGCTCGCCGCCCTCGGCCCCTTCCGAACCGTCAGCCAGTCCTACTCATGCTCCGACGCACGCCGTCACGCCCGCGAAGAAGTTATCAAAACCTGAAATTGTTTCCGACAGGATTAGGTAAGAAACTTTATATATAAGCTTGTATCTTGGTAACTTTCTTAATGACTTACACACACATCAGAGATAGGTAACGAAATGTATGCAGTTACGCGTACACACCTTGAGCCGGTTAATTAAATAATTACCGGTATTTGAAGCTCGCTGGTAAAAACTACTCACGAGAAAAATATGTATAAATCGTAAATACCATACAGTTACAAATTATAAACACTTCAATCAGCCTGCGGACTCCGGAGTGCATTGAATTTTATTTGTGTAGGTTGGTACACCTACAGCGTCGTATCGTATCTAAGCGTAGTGTGTGTATTGAATGCATTTCTTGTCGGTTGTTTATATCGTATCGAATAGCAGCCCCACATAATTGGCGTAGAACTGGTTGGAGCGGTGTTGGAGGCGGCTGAACGCGGCACGGAAACCGGCTGGTGCGGCGCGGCCCTACACCCCGCTATTGAATTTAGATAAGATTCAAGTTGCACTCCATGGTACCTACACTTCCTATGTTGGGTTAACTCTATGAGGATAAAAACTCACATCATCGTCAGGAGAAGACTAATGCCCTAATAATCTACCTGAATTTTCCGTAATATTTTTTTGTATGTTTTTATTGTGATAATAATATGTATATCAACAAAAATAGAAAGCTGGTAGCTATGTAGTATGTATGCACGTTGGAGAATCGACGCTAAAGCTAGAAAAGAACTGGAAGAACCACTCACTGGCAGTGATTGCCTAGTCTAATTTTTATCGCCACTAATTCCAATGATACAGTAATTATTATGTACAAAAAAATTTTGTTGGTAGGTACGTTTACATAGGTACCGATTTACTTTAAATAAAAACGTTATTGGTACCATGACTCATTTGATACAAACGTCTATTAAATTAGTAAACAAACCAAACATTTTGTTATCTTATAACGCATAAAAAATTCACTCACTTCCTGATCCCCATGATTGTTATGTGTGTTCTATTGTTATAAAACAACCTTGCACAACTTTTTTATGTGTGGATAACGTGTATAAAAACTTGTGATAACTTTTTATAACAATAGGTCCATTAAAAAAACCTATAGGTAACAGTTATTCAAATTTAAATTAAGGCCACATGTAAACAAACAAGTTCGAAATTAGAATGTATCATTAGTAAAATCGTTATCACTCGATAATTATTGTTGCCATCTAAATAACGTTTTTTTACTAAATAAATTGTCAGTGCCACACAGGAAGCGATCATAATAAAAAATAATAACAAAAAAAAATATGCGAAGGTAACATTCTGAGCGCACGCAATCTGCAAACAACAATTTGGTTAAGTGAGCTTTCAACTGTCACAGCAGTTTTTGTGAGTAAATGTCGAGTTTTAATTCGCGCCCAAATTGATGGAGCCTTAAAAATGCAATTTCGCCGGCTTAATACATTAACCGCGGTTCGCTGCACAGCTGGTTTCCGTTTCCTGGCAAAAGTGCGTTTTTCCCGAAATTACGGCAGCTGTTCCCTTGCCCAAATTATTGTTACCGTGTTGTCTTCACTAAAAAAAGGGAAACACCTGACGTTGCTAGTCATTCTCCGCACTATTTTGTGTATTTGAATTATTGAGTATTATCATCACACCTACATTATTTCATATTCAAATATTTACCTATGTAGGTAGGTATTTAAATACCTGACTCGCATGATTTCGTATTCTTGAACTATTTTCTATTTTGATAATACATACCTACTTATCATCTTTAAATAAATTAAAGTTTTTTTACTATCAAATGTTAGAAAACTTTTTTTAAATTACCTAGCTATGCATTTTGTTTTCATTAAAAATCTAAAATTAACCCTTCTCTAGGTAAACGGTATTGCCATAGTTTGGAAATAATAAAAACTCTTTAATTCATATATTTTGTACAGTCGCGCACAAAAATATTCCTATCATATTACGGTATCACAAAATAATAATTGTTGAAACCATTAACTAACCGATAGAAACGTCGTCATTATCGTCACTGGTTGTAAGCAATAAGCATTAGTCTATTAATAGCAAAAAACATGAATGAATGAACAACATTATCCTGCGTTGATATTCAATTTTGTTGGAACTTCATATAAAATGTCGTATACCCATTGGTAAACGTATTTTATTTTGTTTAGTGCATGTTTACAAAAATCGATCATCCAAAAAATATTCGACGTTGACAGATTATGCAATGATAATGTTCTGTTGTACCTGTGTGTCATGGTGGTAATCTTATCTTGTTGATATAAATTGTGTATGACTGATATGCATTTTAAATAAGAACACACATAACTTGGAACAAATTTTTGGAATAGACTACATAGTTTTTTTTTGTTTTTGTACCAAAATTGGCAAAACAGAACACTTATTTATTTTGTAACCGGTTTTCCTGATAAGTTGTATGCATCTGGTCTGTAGAGATTTAATCCTTTTTTGAGTACATTGAAAACGTTGTGGTTTGTATTCAAAGTATTATGTAATGTGCAGGACGATAGGTATTAAAGACAAAATAATATTTATTTTCTCCACAATGAAATGTATACACAACAAATTACATTTTTTATTTGGAATGAATGTGAAGATCCGAATCAGTGCGTAATGCAAATGAAAGAAAATTAATTAATATTTAATTGAAAACGTATACACAAATATCTACTAGGTACACTGCCATTCAATTTTCAATTTTATTTCAAATATAAATTTCTACAAAGGAACGAATCAATGATGACAAGATAGTAATCGAAAATGAATTGATAATTATCATCCCATTAACTAATTAAATAAAGGAATAGCGGCTTAAAAAAATACCATCCACTGAAATCTAATAGCAAAACATAAAAGGAGGATGATACATGGATAGTGACAATTTTGCTTTAAATTTAAAGAGTCGCATGCGCAATGTCTGTAGCTACTAATCAAGTGTAGGTGATCGTAGGTATTTGCTTTATGGAATCGTGGGCGAACCCCGACACGTCCGGCCACTCTGTATTCATACGTTATTTTAACTTGACCTAATAAAGATGGTTCGTAATAACCTCGATGATTTTATGCAAGTAATCCACACGTTGGCTCATTGTATCAAGTTTTTTTTAGTGAAATTGTTTGCAAAATATACGATATTTTTATTGGGGTATTTTCAGGACGTCAACGTTAATTTTGATCATTTTATTTTGAAAGGATAAGCATCAAAGTATTCCGTTTCAATGCATATTTTGTGGGAGGTAGGATACTAACCAGTAGATAATTTAAATGCATAATTATGAGACTTGAATTTAAATAGAACTATACAATAAATAAAGAATCGGTGACTAATCATTTACGTTATGTTCTCCAAAGGTCATCTCGACTATAGACTAGTTTTAAATTATAGTACACCAACATCTAATACCATAAAAATGTAAATCACATAAACAGATAAACCCGTCATTATAAATCTTACGTCATTAGGCGAGGCACCAACTACCAATAAGATGTTTGAAATCGATTCCAAACGGAACAAATGAAGCAGTTAGTATGCGCAGGCGCATCGTTTTGTTTTCATTTATGTTACTAACGCATAAATACAGTCTATTATGTCCCGAGTCTTTATATCGGACATCAATTTGATATTCTATCTTTTAGAGTTTTAATTTTACGCTCTTTGATGTCGGAGGACGGAGGGACGTTAGTTTAAAAACCGATCGTTTTTAAACAGATAGGTATCTGAGTAAATTACTAATTTATTCAGATTTTGGTGGTTTTAAAATAATAACAAAAAAATAAAATAAGGGACACCATTTCTTTTCAAATGAGGCAAATATGGTTTGAAATGGAATAATTATATTTTTTCTCCACTCTAACTTCTTTCTTAAATGTTAGCAACTATCTTTACAACAGAATGTATAACCGATGGCGTATTCCTGTTACTAAATAAAACTGGAGGAAATTACTGATTAAAATAAAGCCATTTGCATTCCTCGCCCGTCTTTAGGTGCGTCGCAGATTGTATTGTGTAGTGTACACACACTTAGGACATCTTGCGTGAATTTATTGAGTAAGAAATCCAGCTGTCGTATTGAACACCAATAATTTGAGTTGTCTAGAAATTTTAATAATAAACATTTTTTCATCAATGCTTATTGTTAAATGTATTTTTTTTTATTTTACGAAAAATGTTCGAAAAATCGAAAGCAATCGCCTTAATTTGCTCATTTCACCTAGTTTAACGACCTGTTATTGGCATTTGGCTATGCAGCCTCAGTGGTTCCATATTTTACGATAAGCGATGCTGCAATTATTATTTCAGTAAATAAAAAAAAGTCCTGTTAACTGATTCCAGTAATGGTAATTATTATTTTGAGATGTGGTTATAAAAAAGGTACTTATATTTTTATTTTGGAACGATATTAAAATAAAAAACTATACAATACATAATGGGGCAAATAGCAAAGCAGTAAATTATTCACAAGAAACTGCACAAAAAATATTTCATAAGTATAATATTTTTGACCGCGTGATAGGTATACAAAACGTATACTTATTGTGTTTAGTAGGCGCTATAATTTAAAACTTAATTACTACTGTGTAAAATATAGTTATAATAAGAACTTTAAGCTGTAGACGGAGTCCGGCCACAATAAACAGATTGTAATTTTGAACATTAGTACAGTCAAAAAACCTTAAACAGTGAAACAGAAACAAAAAAAAATGTTGTCTCTCTCCTTTCTTATAATATGCTATAGTCTATAAACTAAGTAGTTATACATACTGTTATACTATAGTAGACTATACTATTTTGTTCTTTTTTATATTGGTATGTAACAAGATAACGGAAAAGAGAAAAAATAATACAATTTAACAACTTTTTCTTACAGAAAGTATGTACCTACTAAAAGTTCCGTTAATTAATATCCTCATAGGCCTAATAAATAAAAATAAGGTACTTATTCTACATTTATAATAATACAATTACTTAATTATAATGCAGTTTCCATCGGTCGTCAACATTTTTATGATAAAGAGGTTCCTAATAAACCGGTTTCATATTATTATTAATGAGGAGGCGTGATTACTTGTTAAAAAAACTCGACTGTTTAGATTTTTGGCAGCGTGTTATTATGTTTTTATAGTATAATATAGTTATTATCTAAGGATCACGTAATATTATGCATGAGGTTACATTTATGAATATGTATAATTGTAATGTTATGATTATGAATGAAGTTTAGTTTTTTGTGAGATCATTACCAAAAAAATATTGCGTATAGTTTAGTAGATAAAGGCACCTATTACAGTTTTATGTAAACGGATTACTTCGAGTTAAATAAGTACTTAGGTAAAGCAATCAAATATGTCAATGCAATATACAACGTGTTTTTTTTGATATCCCATAACTCTAGGGTGGTGGTCCAAAAATGCATAGTTTTGAAGATATAATCAATCATAATTAAATTATGGGTATCTAATTTGCATTGATAAATAAGAGTAATTCATTTTTATTCAAACCAATCATTAATATTTAAAGCTAAGAAAATGCGACGTTGTCATATTTCACGTAAGGGTGTTTTACATTAATAATCGCGACTTGGTCGAATTATTTTGTACGAAAAATGAAAACAAAAAAAAAATATGATTAAAGAATAATTCATATGCCAGTTGGTTCTTTGATATGGTCTCAATCATACCCTAGAATTATGGGATATCAAAAAAACACCTTGTATTTACTAGTTCCTACGTTCATTCATCTCGTATTAGGCCTGAATGCATATAATTACAGTGGTGAATAATCTTGTGAATATTTATTTGATAAATATCACGATATGTTTTAGTTACATAAAAAGCATTAGCTAGAATCACGTCGTGGCCTTCAGCCAAGTCCGACGTAAACACGAGTTTAAGACCTTGTTAGTAGGATTGCAAATCGTAAATTTTCATTCATATTTTCAAACATTATGGGTGTTCAGTTTACAAATATTTTCCGTCAGAAATACTTACTTAACATAAATTTTAATAACCATTTTAAATGAGTTGTTTTTCCTCCAACTACCAAAATTATTATTGTTCATGGCACAATTGAAAATAAAACTATGCACTTGACTGTACACCAGATTTTTTTCTTACTTTAGTAAATGTAGATTTCTTTGCAGGGTTCGAAGCGATAATAATATCAAGATAAATCAGAATTAAGTTAGATTTTGAATTCGGAATCTTCACATAATCCTGTTAAAAAGGACGAGGAATATATTCCACGCATCAATTTAATTAAGTAATTAGTACCTACGTTGCTGTTTTTTTTTTCTATTTTTCTTTTGTAAGTTTTAAATCAAGAAAATTTAGGCAAAAATAAATAAAAGAGTACTTTGTTGTGTGACGAAAATATTATTTATGAAACGGCTTTCTTCTAACGTAAAAGTTGAAAGGTAGTAACTACCAGTTCAATAAGTTGTTTGGAACCCTGCTCCTTTGGTAGAATAACATAAAATTCATGAAAACGCTAATTAAAATAGGCTGTTTACTAGTTTTAGATTATAAAGTCTCATTAGAGCATAAAACTGAATTGATTAAAATTTTAACATGCTGTAAATAAATAATAATTATCCCAATTCCATTCCCCGCCGGCCGCCACCATGCGCCATTTGTATTTTTTCCTGATTTGAAATTACAAAAATCCAGTTGCGATAAAATTCCAATTTTGGATAGGTACTTGAAATAATTAGCAATGTAAATAGCAAACATTGGCTAATGCTTGTCAAACTGTGCTTTAAGCAAAGCTGATGTGTGTACTTATTTAAATTACATTTAAGTGCAATCCTTAGTATGTCTGAGGCGCGACCACAGTGAGTCAGTCGCCAGTCGGGCGTGAAGCAAACTGGAGGAGGGGAGGCCTCTAAAGGATATCACTGCACCACATTGAACGTCTTGAAGTGTGTGTCAGGTTTTATTGAAAGTCCTTCATCCAATTTACAGACGTTTTGTTTGACGCTTTACAACTGAACTCAGCGAGGTCAAAAACTAAAAGCCGCATATAAAGAAACGTGAAAAAAAAAAATATAAAGACTCCAGAATGAATGCCATGTTTTTTTTTAAACCAACCCTGTCTGATTTCGCTAGCATTTAAAAATAGAACACAATTTGTAGCTGGCAAAAGAATTGTGGCTAATTTCCATTAAACATTTACTACTGAATAAACACGTCAATAAAAATAAACATAGTGGGGCATGTCAGCTGAATAAAACATTTGCATTATACACACAACTAACCTCATTGTACATTTTATGTCTTGCAGTTTTAAATTGCATTTATCTAATGAGTCAATGCATTCTCGACACACTTGTGGTTATTTCAAGCTAGGCTCTTACATAAATGCGCATGATTTGCTACGCCGCAATGAATAAATAATACCTTTATTTTTTATGAATTGTGAAAGCAGTTATTGTTTAACAGAGGCGAGAACATAATTTTCTAATTAATGCACTAGGTACGCACCTATTGTGAATTTTTCGTATGAAAAATATTTGCAGTTTTTTTTGTCTTCCATTTCATACCGCCGATGTTTTCAAAGTACTAATGCATTCAGATTGTTGGCAGACCAATTTGTTATAAAACGGTCTGTTACCTACCTACCAGTAACAATCGTGAGTTTGGTGTAATTTTCTAAGATTAAATGAATGTTTTTCTGTTGATCGTCGTCGTGGTCAATTGTCTGAAGTGTGTCTGGATTTTCCGCCAGTAAGAGGCGGTGGTTTCCGTTCCCATGCCGGCGGCGCGCGGTGCGCCGGTAGCCGGCACGGCTCGTTAGCGCCGTTTTTAGGGCGTGATCGACGCAACGGCGCATGCCTGCATAAATTGCATCCAAATACAAAACCCACCCGAACCCCTTCTGCGTGCATCTCTAAAATGCACTCTGCACTCTGGTCACGGACCTATTGTGGACGACCTTGTATCAATTTTTTGGAACACGATACTCGCCTTCGCCGGCCGAAACTCGGTTTAGCCGAGACAATGCTGCGTTTTTACATTTGCAAAGCTTAAAAAGTGCCGTGTCTCGTCATTTTACTTGCAAATTCACGTGATTATGCATAGTGGAGTCGGGCGAAGATGTATTTACGTGTGCATTGTATGCATTGTGTGGTGAGTACGCGTGTGGGCACGCACCAATATGCCCCACTCACTGTACAACACAACATTTAGTACATACATACACAGGCAGTTCCCCTTTGCATACTGTTTCATGCGACTACGTCTGGAGTCAAATGATCGATGCAACCCTAGGCTGCACTTCGCCGTTCGAAAATTATTAATGGCTCCTAAAGTGTGGCGTGATTGCCGTTTTAAGTCGTCCTGTTTTCTACTTCATTCTATTTAATCATTTTATTTTATTCGCGACGCTTTCGTCTCTAGCGTTCATTACCAATTTGTACTCCACGACTGGTTTCTGCTTCGATTTCATTGGAAAATGTTTATGAAATGTAGTATTATATCGTCGCCCGTCGTACATGGTCAGTACACCAGTTAAGTTCATTACGCAGTCGAGCGGCGGACTCGCGACAATTCAGAGCGAACTATGCATAATTTATCCATTAATTCTCAAAATGACTCTTGGAAGTTCTGCTCTCGCCAGACGAGGTTGACCATCTTAGTAATAATGTAAGCTACAGCTTTGGATGAAACTTTGAAAGTTCGGATTGTGAGTACAATAAAAATAATTTAAGAACAAAATACGCGAAGGAACGAGACAGAAGTCTGATGGTCCTTTTCTTGTAGTGCATCGGTGCACTTAGTGGGATAGTCGTACACTGCAAGTCTGAGCGTTTAAAAACAAACTAACAAATATTTTCACAGCGTTCGCTGTGCAGCGAGCAGGAGAAAGTTCGGGTAGGTTCAGGGACGAGTTGTGGGGCTATTTGTGTCTCGTGGCGGGCCATCGTCGATGCAATTAAATTTGTAAACGAAGCTTTATGTTCCCGGGGCTAAATATAAGACGATCGCGCGACGTTGCCGTGCAGACCGACTGCAAAGGCAATCACTTTCGTTGCATTCCAGCTTCGGAGACCCTAGCTGCATCCAATTGTTCCTCGACTTTGCAACTTGTTTTGTGAGCAGTTTCCGGCTTGTAGTTTGGCTAAACACACAGAACTGCATACATAAATATTTAAATACGCACTGTTTTCTCGGAAAATGGATTTTCATTCAAATTAACTTTAAACACATTCGTAAAACTGCCATTGAAAATCGAATTTCACATTTTCCAATGAATTGCGGGTTAGGAAACACATTGATAGGCAATTTATATTTCGATGATTAATGTAAGTTAATTAAGTGCCTGTCATTATAATATTCAAATAAATGTATTTAAATATTGGACTAAATTGAAATTGCTATTGTAGGTATACAAGAGAATGTCATTAAAGAAGGGAGCGTGAGTTGGATGGAGCAATCGGCGGCACTACGCAAAGTTCAGTAGTTCAATGCGCTCGAACACCTATCGCGTTCATTGTCCCTTCGCAAAGGTCAAATCTACTGTTGCAGTCGCCTATCTTGTGTGCCGTGAGCTTTACTAATAAAACAAAAACCTAGCTAGGCGTAGGTTGGGCTTTAAAACATTTTTAGAGCACACGTAACGCGAAATACGCGACAATAGTTGACTGCACCGGGCAGAAATGTTAATAATTAATTTATGTTTACGCTGGGCGGGTGGCGGCTGGGGGCCTATTAAAGTTGTATGGTCCATAGATTTTACTCAGAATTTCGGGAACAGAAAGAAACTAAACCATTATTTCTAAAATAAACTTAAGTAATAGTATCATCGAGCAATGAACTAATAAAGTAAATGAAAACCATGAACTGCGCTTCTTTAACGTAATATTTCCTCCGTTTTAATTAATTAATTACCAGATGAGCTAGCAAACAAAACATAACATATTCAAACTCATTAAAATGCTAATATTATGTTTTCACATGCCATTATAAAAAAAATGGAATTAATTATACTTACTATTTTCTTTTTATTATGGAAATTCATGTCATTATGAATTTAGAACACAAATCTGTTCCATTCTATTTGTTTCTAAACAGGTTTTTTGTTGCTATTCCAACAGAGTAATTTTTTTTTCATTTACTTAAGTGTATTCGCGGAAAGGGATTGTTTATCAAATTGACGTATTCCACATTGGGCACCCGCTTTTACGGCACCCAAGTTAATGGCACCTGAGGTATTCCATATTCGGCACCTATCGGTATTTTTGGCAGGTGCCATTAGTGGAACAGTTTATTATTTAAAATTTTATTCCACTTTCGGCACCTACGAACCAGTAGGTACTAGTGATGGGACGTTTACTTTTTATAGGACGTTAAAATTAAAAATTCGATTAAAATCAGTAGAGTTTAATAACATGATAAAAATATAACTTCTTTATGTATTTTAATGTCACAATCGGTTTCCTTAATCACATATATTGCAAAATCAGCCTTGAGTTGCAATAGTTTTTTTTTTATGTTTTAAGGCTTTTATCAAACATGATCATGCCAGCCTCATCGTACACAATAGAATTTAAAAACAAATACTTTTTAGGTTTACATACAATTATTTCTCTTCTTGATTAACTTTGTAATTAAAATTCCACTGTCTTTATTTATTAAAACTACCAGGAAAGCAGAAATGAACTGGAACTAGGTGCTTAAGCGACTTAACATACATAGCTCAATAATGATAAAAATACAGGTTTAGAAATTGAATCATTTGTTGTTTTGAAAAGTACCAGGGTGACAGCCTAAACGATGTCACTAAGATGTGCACCAATGATTAAACACAAAAAGGAATATAAAGTATTCCTTATTATTCATTATATCGATAGAAGTCTTAAAACTGTCCTTACCTATAACTGTCACTTAGTGATATCGTTTAAGCGCCTATTTTCTGTTCATTTCTGTCGCCCTGGTACTTTTCAAAACAACAAATGATTCAATTTCAAAACCTGTATTTTTTTTACCATTATTGAAGTCGCTTAAGCACCTATTTCCAGTTCATTTCTGCTTTCCTGGTAGTTTTAATAAATAAAGACAGTTGAATTTTAATTACAAAGTTAATCAAGAAGAGAAATAATTGTATGTAAACCTAAAAAGTATTTGTTTTTAAATTCTATTGTGTACGATGAGGCTGGCATGATCATGTTTGATAAAAAGCCTTAAAACATAAAAAAAAACTATTGCAACTCAAGGCTGATTTTGCAATATATGTGATTATTAAGGAAACCGATTATGATATTAAAATACATAAAGAAGTTATATTTTTATCATGTTATTAAACTCTACTGATTTTAATCGAATTTTTAATTTTAACGTCCTATAAAAAGTAAACGTCCCATCACTAGTACCTACTGGTTCGTAGGTGCCGAAAGTGGAATAAAATTTTAAATAATAAACTGTTCCACTAATGGCACCTGCCAAAAATACCGATAGGTGCCGAATATGGAATACCTCAGGTGCCATTAACTTGGGTGCCGTAAAAGCGGGTGCCCAATGTGGAATACGTCATCAAATTGACCGCCAACTTAAATTGTCCGTTTATTAAAATCATAATAGTCTTTCGTTATCAGTCGTATCGTATGGAATAGGTATACGTTACGTATAATACGGCAAACTTAAGTAGTGTCTTAAAGGAGATGTTAGATTTTGGGCCACCACTATGTACAGTATATTTATAGAAAAATAGGAAAAAAAATAGGGGATTTCCATAAAAATACAAATAAATTTATTTGAAGACTAGCTTCTGCCCGCGACTTCGTACGCGGATCCTGTTGCTTATGCCAGCGACAACGGGGTCGTCAAAATCAAAGATCTGAAACGTCTGATGTTGAATGCTAAGATCCCGGGGACGGGAAAACAACGGGATTCGAGACGTTCCAGATCTTTAATTTTTGTAAGTCAACAGGAAATGCCCATCAGACTTAACAACATTTGCAAAGACGTCATTCCTATACAGGGTGTTAACGAATTCGTGTAATTCCTTCAAACCGCGTGATCTACTGGTGACACCGATTGACTCTGCATAGGTTTATTCAGAATCAACAAAAAAAAGTTTTCAATAAATGATCCATGGTATTCTGTGTCTGAGTAATTTTAGTGTCCCAAGTTAACTGACTGCGTGGAGCGATATCGCGCTCGTTGTGCCCGTCAGCTGTGTCGCCGTGCCTTCATTCATTTATGCATGGCACCGAAATTATCTATCACATAAAAAATATTTGAGAAAAAGAAAAGTTTATTTTTATTTTTAATCAATCTAAATCCCGTGCGGCGTTAATCTATACCATTAATGGATCACGTGGTTTGAAGGAATTACACGAATTCGTTAACACCCTGTTGTTATAGTGTCGCTGGGCTTTGGAGTTCCACAACAGGTGTTCCAGATCTGCAAATTTATTTTCACAGCAGAAAATGCTCTTCACGTGGAATAATTTTTGCTATGGCACCATTTTTATATCTCTTATACTTTAGCTGGTCCACATCCGATTCTTCAGATGATATCGACATTCTGTTCAGAGAACAGTGTGTGTTCGGGACAATGCATGATAATCTCGATCAGCAGTTAGTCGCGCATCCCGTTCATCACTCGTTTCAAAAGACCTGTTAGTAGATGTACCAATACGCTGAGACCTCGAAGTCGATGTGTATATACGCTGAGAACTCAAGCGTAATTCTCTTTCCGTGAACGTCTCCGACTCGCGAGACAATGCATGCCGTTCACGATCAGCGGTCAGTCGCGCATCATATTCTTCACTGGTCTCTAGAGACCTGGATGTAGATGCGTAAATACGCTGAGAACGCAGGCGTGCTTCGCGATCTGAAGAGGTTTCCACGGAGCGAGTTGCAGCCTGATGTTCTCGAACAGCATAAAGTCTCTCCTGACGCTCTTCGGTAGATTCTTGGGATCTTATGATCCTCAATTTTTTAGCTCCTTTGAAACATTGGGAAAGATTTGACCTCTTTCTAGGCATGATTATAGTTTTATTGTGAAGATACCTGATCAATTAAAATCTAAGTGACTGCTTCCCTGCGTTACTGGGTAGGCTACCGTGTCACGAAGATAAATGGAAAAGGAAATTAAACACTCAAATAACATAATCCCGAATGCATATTTATTAGATAAAATAAAAAAATAAATGGGAGTTTTGGCCAGTAGAGTCAACTTTTCAATGATACCTATACCATCGTCATCGAAAATCAGTCCTTAACTGTTACCGCCGTCACCGCGTGGAGGTACTCCCAGCTTATGTTATTTTATAATTATGCAGTGAAATTAGTGATAGCTTTTATTTCCACATCAGATGTTTCTGATCTTCGATTTTTATAAGTCAACAGAAAATGCCCATCAGACCGAACAACTTTTGCTAAGACGTCATTCCTATATGTTTTATGATGTAGCTGGGCTCTTGGAGTTCCACAACAGGTGTTCCAGATCTTCGATTTTTATACGTCAACAGAGAGTGCTCATCAGGCTGAACAACTCTTGCTAAAACGTCAATCCTATATATGTTAAAATGTAGCTGGGCGCTTGGAATTCCCCAATAGGTGTTCCAGATCTTCAATTTTTATAAGTCAACAGAGAGTGCTCATCAGATAGAACAACTTTTGCTAAAACGTCATTCCTATATATGTTATAGTGTAGCTGGGCGCTTGGAATTCCACAACAGGTGTTCCAGATCTTCGATTTTTATAAATCAACAGAGAGTGCTTATCAGATTGAACAACTTTTGCTAAAACGTCATTCCTATATATGTTATAGTGTAGCTGGGCGCTTGGAATTCCCCAACAGGTGTTCCAGATCTTCAATTTTTATACGTCAACAGAGAGTGCTCATCAGATTGAATAACTTTTGCTAAAACGTCATTCCTATATATATGTTATAGTGTAGCTGGGCGCTTGGAATTCCACAACAGGTGTTCCAGATCTTCAGTTTTTATACGTCAACAGAGAGTGCTTATCAGATTGAACAACTTTTGCTAACACGTCTTTCCTATATATGTTATAGTGTAGCTGGGCTCTTGGAGTTCCACATCAGGTGTTCCAGATCTTAAAATTTATTCTCTCAACAGAAAATGCTCATCACGCGAAACAATTTTCGCTATGGTACTATTTTTGTATCTCTTATAGTTTAGCTGGTCTGTTGCGGTTCTGCATCAGGTGTTCAAGTTTCCAAGATAAATTATAGCCTATATGTTGCCCAGACTTAATACCTATACAACAAAATAAAAAACATTCAAATCCGTCCAGTAGTTCCGAAGATTAGCGTGTACAAACAAACAGACAAACAGACACAATTTTTTTTTTGGATTCGTGCTCTATTACTGTTTCTGAACCCCCCTCAATCATTTTTTTTTAAATATATTCAATGTACAGACAAAGTTTTTTTTACTGTTTTATTATAAGTATATAGAAGAGTGCTCCTACTCTTGTACTGGAATTATTATTTGGGGACGTTTTTTAATATGTTAACCCTTTTTTTCTGGTAACCATGACAGTTGTGTTTGACATTGACATGAGTTTGACAACTTTGACACTCCTAGGTTTCATTTTTCGTTTGATTTCACACCTGTAGTTCTATTTTATTATAATTATAACGAAATACAAGTATTTTCGTCTATAGATAACTTAGATAGGTTATGTAAGTACACAAGAAATAAACACCATGGGGTCATTGACATGTTAGTTGTCAAAATGACTTATATGACATTTCACATAATTTCGATCCACCATATTTTTATGTGTTGTGTTGCTCTCCTTGACCAAGATATCTTGAGTGTACAATTAAACGAAGTAAAATTATAGAAAATTTACATTAAAAAATGGTTACTTTATTGTCTAGCTATATTTACCAGTGTACATCTCCTTTGTTAAACAATTCATTTCCCTGACCGTACAACGATAATAATATTGTGTTAGTTACTTCCTATGTAAACAATACCTACCTTGTTTCATGGTTTATTCGGTTTCTGCCAAGAAGTTCTTGTTACTCGTAATAATATTTCATGATCCCACCTTAGCGAACCCGTCTGACTTTTGACTCTGAAAGTGGCTTTGTTTTACCATAATTATGATCATAGATCAAATTAATTACCTACAACAATGTCTTGTAAAACTTAATTACGTAACGGTTTGTCTGTTGGTTACGCTTTAAAACTTGTCCACATAAATAATAAGTTTCCCTTCACATTGTGATATAATTTACTTTATTAATTAAGCTGTAGACGAATTGACAGCATGAATTCTTCTTATAGAAAAAGTTGATTTATCTCTTCTAATTATTTTATTTTTTTATTTTTAATCAAGCTAAATCCCGTGCGGGGCCTGTCTACACCAGTAGTAGATCATGTGGTTTTAAGGAATTGCACGAATTCGTTAACACCCTAATTTATAGTTGGTGGTACTTATCAAAAATAGTTTTGTTGAAGGCTGTTTAGCCTGTTCTGTTGAGAACGTAGCGATCCTTTTTAATACAAAAAATAAAGAAATAACCCGTAACTTTAAAGTCAACTGAAACCCCTCGTTACACTTTATACAACACTAGCTTTTGCCCGCGGCTTCGCTCGCGTTAATTAAGCTCAAAAAAACTCTTAACACACTACTAAATTTTCTACATTATAATAATACTTACATATAATTTAATCGTGATTCGAAAGCCACGTGTCGCCGTCTATGAACGTTGTTCTTGTTTTCCTCGGGAACAATACTTTTTTTCGGGATGAAAGGTACCCTATGTCCGTTTCTGTACACCTGACACGTACCTATATACAAAATTTCAGGATGATCAGTTCAGTGGTTTAGGCGTGAAAAGGTAACAGACAAACAAACTTACTTTCGCATTTATAATATTATAAGATGTATTCTACATGTATTGATCAATCAATTTATGGATAAAATTATTAGGAATTTACTCTATAAACGTGTATCTTTAAAACACTTGATTTTTAATATTTTGACACGTGCACTTTGTGTTAAAAACAAGTACATAACTTAAAAATAAAGCCTGTATACAATTTGTATAACAACTTGTTTTTAGATGTAAACGAGGGGTAAGAACTAAAACAATGTTTGAAATGTTCTGATATCATTTAAAGTTTTGCAAAAACAAACAGTGCCACAGCACAGAATTTTCAGTAAGAGAAGGGGCGTGACAACACACATGTAATATTGAATGACAAACGCAGCGTGTAATAAATTCTAAGTTTGTTCCCTGTCTCATTGCCTAGTCAGTTGGTCGTGCCATGATTGTTTGCAATATATTCGCTGCAAATTGCTCGCTGCACCACGAGAATGACGTCCGCAGCAGATTTATAGTTGCGTCGACTCGTTAACTTGATATCGTATCAAGTATTACACAGCTATTATTAACAGCTATGTCGACTGTTTGCATTAAGTGCAATCGAATAGTCTGGGTTTTTATTTCACCAGACATTTTAATATCATTTGTATTCAATTCATTTGATATCTGGTTAAAAATGCTTCGTGAGTTGCCAAGTTTGTGTGCATAACATGTTGCGTTTTGTATCGTAGGTATATCGTATACGAGCAAAATCATGAAAACATTCTGGAATACAATACTTACAGTGTAAAAAAATACTTATTAAAGAAATTTATTGCACAAAATTTTTCATGGCGGGACTGGTTGTTTTATAATAGTCATTATTATGCTATGTATTACCGAGTCACGAGTGAATCGGTTTCTTCTGGGCAAGCGTGCTCCATCGTAGACCGCATCATCGCTTAACATCAGGCGAGATGGCGGACAAACGCAGGCATAGTAATAAATAAAAAAAAAAATGTAACATAACGTGTAGCTTTTCAACAATATTTTTGAATACATTTCCACGCTAACCGCTAGTTGCAGAGCGCAGTTGCCAAGGGTAATAATAACCATAATAAATATAAAAAAAGTCCTTCAAAAACCACGCACGTAAACACCAATAGGTACTTCGTATAATCCAAAGCGCATTTTGCAGCACGTTTGAAATGCCATAAAATATTATTTTATGTGTCAACCTAACCATACTCAACAAATACATAGTTGGGAAGGTCAATGTGTTACAAATAAAAGCATTTGTTCATAGAACAATCGTCGTTACATTGTTGTAACAGTACACTTTTATTTCCTGCCATAAACATGATTATGTTGTACGAGTGGAACATAATACGCAGTTACTGATGACGATGAGTAGGTAATGTAAACTGGAGGATTTTTAAGTAACATAATATTATCCGACTCTTGAGTAGCGAGTTTCTCAATTCACAAAAGTTTCTGATTGCTTTGGGATATTTTGGGTTGCGATCTCAATAGATGACATGCCAATTATATTTGATCATGTCATTCGGCACAGGCCAGCAATAAGGAAAATACAAAATACCTTTTTTAAACGCGGCATTTTTTAAACTGTATTTCAAAAACAAAAAGTTAAAATGTGAAGCGCTCTGTAACCTCGCTCTCTCGAATAATATTTTCCACAACTAGACCTATTATTTTATATCTGCACTATCTATGTTGTCGAATCTTTGACATCTATAAAAGGTTCGTGACCACTACATTTACATATTTGCTCCATTTTCTGCCCGTCTCTTGGTCAGATCAGATCATTGATATTCTTGAGAAATCGGTTTTGATAAAGTTCATCTAGATTAAAAAATATACTCTATTAAAGATGATTTTTTATCGGTTTATCCATTTATGAAATTATACAGTGGTAAATAAGTCGGAACAGAGGAAAAAACAACAAGGACATGCCAACCCAACGCCAGCGCAAAAAACGAAACATTTTGTTGTCATATAAAATTAAGACATTACGCTCTTCGCAAGTCTTCGTAAAACTTTTAGCATATTTTCATTTTAGTATTCTTAATTGAACCTACTCTGTGTGGAAAATATGTATTTTTGTAGACTTTTCTTACAGATATTATTAAAATTCAAGAATAGAATAAGTTAGGTACATAATATGTTAATAATTACAAAAACCGGTTCATTTAGAAACGAGCTAAGTTCTTCAATAGCTTAGATAAAGTTAACGCCAATGATTGCCGTTGCATGTAATTTGTAAGTAATCAATAATAATTACTTGCTAATAATCAGCAATTGCCAGTAAACTTAATAATATGACCATTTTGTAACGCCACAGGAATTACAGACTAAATAATTACAGTATGCTAATTTAAATCAAAAGTAAAATTTATAAAGTCTGGCCAGAACCAATTTCAAAAAAAGGCAAACAATATTTTTGAGTCCTTTCATCTAAAACTATTATTGAATATAGGTATTGTCAATATCAAATCTTTATTTCCAATTGTATTTTACGTTTGTAGCTTTTGCGTTAAAACTTATTTTTTATAATAAACCACCAAAAGACAATACCTTTTTTAAATTGTTTCGGGCCTGACTATATTTCTCCACCGTTCTATGCATACCGATGTCGGTAATATTTTCTAAAATAGGAAGTTGCTCGCCTAAAATAGTGGAGCAGAGAAAAAAAATACTAACAAGCTTCCGAAATGAAGTGAACAAATCTATTTCAAAGTAAATACTATATTTTGTGTATGAATTAATAATATATCTAGCATGAAAGTTGAAAGCAAAATTCACAACTGTAACCATTCAATTTATCAATTTCATATTCGACTGAACATTCTGAATACGACTAATCGACTACGATGGATATAACTTGGTAGATTCCTTCGTAGTTTCGCGACGAAGCTTCGGATCCATTGAAGTTTAGTTCGAATACCTGAATCTGATGCGAAGTATTACGCATCATTGACTAACAAAACCCCTACATATTTAAATAATTTAAATATAAATTTAAATAAAGTAGACAGACAGTAAAGACTTCATAATCATCTCCCTGCCCTTATCACACTCCATGTGGGGTTGGCACAACATGTATTCCTCTTCCATTCTTCACTCTCAGCCGTCATCTTAGTACTCACTCCTTTCTTACCCATATCATCCTTCACAAATTCATCTTTTCATTGGCCTACCTCTTTTTCTTTTTTCATTCACTTTCATATTTAAGTCTTCCGGTAACATGACTTTCTTCCCTCCGCATAACATATCCATACCACGTTAACCTTATTACTCCTCAACTTTTCAGTCACTGGTGCTACTTTCAAAACGGAAAATAAATACTTTACCAATAATTTCAGGTTAGAGTGAAAGGCTATTTCCATCTATATTTAAAGTAACAAGCTTATAATACATTTTAAACTGACGTAAACATTCGCAATGACCATGATTGTGAGAAAAAGAAATGTAATGATCCCACTGTTTCATTTATGCTGTGTCGTGATAATTACGTAATGTTTCCCACACTGCAACAGGTTTTGTGATTTAAGCGTTTGCGTTTGCGCAGTCGTAATATGAAAATTATTGTTGTTGATTTGTGTCTTGTTCGCTAATAGAATAACTTAAGTGTCTATTTGTTTACATCTTAATAATATTAATAAAGGGGCAAGTTCTGTGTTTTCTTCTTTTATGGAGTTTGAGGATTAATTTTAAGCTAGATTTGCTTGCACAAAATACATAAGTATTAGTGGTGCTGTAAAAAAGCTTTAGAAATGATCAAGATGTAACATAATTTACCAGAAAGTAATTTAGCATCGACTGTTTTTTTTTAAATAAAGAACACACTTTTTTTTTGCATTTCAAAAATTAAAATTCTTCTTTCAGTCGAGTTATATGTATGAAGTAAATGAAGCTTTATGTTAAGGCTGAATTTAAAATGCAGTTAGCAATGCAATACTTAAAAAAAATGATTAAGTCAATTAAAATTGAATAATGCACAGTTTGTAACTTGATAGGTTATAGTTATAGGGGTGTTTGAGGTTTTAATTTCTGACTGACTTCTTTCTGTTACGCGTTGCATAATATTTAGTGTCGATAAAAAAATACGTAAGTACATCAAAAAGAGACGGGTGCTGTTTTTATTGCAGATATAAAAATCAAGTTGTATTAAGAACTGAATAAAGAGATAAGTAAACAGGTGTGAATGTTTAAAAAATAAAATAAGAGATTCACGGAAATAATAAAATCTCGCAATACTTGTTCGATCCTACAATCCACAACCTTGCACAATTTTCGCTACACAAATAACTTTTTATCTTGTAATGTTGGCATTGCTGGTACCTTTGGCATTTTAGGATCCACTTCGTGTACGAGCTACTCATTTAACGTAAACACAATGAGTAGGTATACCTATACTCTGTTGTCAAGAACATTCCACATCCTTATTATTATGACATTTAGCTCGCAAAGTAGGCTATATGTATGCATACAACGTTATTTTTAGTATACATATACAAAAACCGAGACACCCCAACAAGATTTTCTTCAGGACTATCTGAATATGTGTTTTTTTTTTAAATAAATCTACAAGTTAGTTTATGTCGCGTTAAGTTCCCTAGTAAAGTGTGAAATGCGGGAAATGCCTGAGATGTGCTATGCAGGGGTTGTCTAATACAACGAAACTGACCGAGCGGACCATCTCAAGCCTCAAGGTGTCTATTCTCGTCAACTGTTATGGGTAGAAACTAGGGTTTTCGCGTTCCCGGACTATTTGAGTTCCCGGGAATCGGGAATTTTTTCTCTGAATTCCCGGGAATTCCCGGGTACCCGGGAATTTTCATGTTTTTTGTATAAATATAGTTTTTCTTGTATATTTCAACATTAAACTTGTGTTAGTACTTTAAACATGATAAATTGATAAATTGTCTAACATTCGTATCGACTTTTCTTATTAAAACAAAAAATCTTTCACTTATTTAAAAAAAAATAGGAACAGTTACAGTCATTTATTGTACGACGTCGCGAGTTTCTTTAATGAAAAAAAAGTCTTCTCTTCATATAATATGGCAAAATATTACGGAATAAAAATATGGTGAAATAAAGGCTGTTACCAAATTCGTGTAATACCTTAAAACCACATGATTTACTACTGGTGTAGAATGACCGAGCACGGGATTTAGCTTGATTAAAAATAAAGTTTTTTTTTCTTGCGGTAACGATATTTGATCAAAATCGAAACACAACCAGCTAAAATGACCGCCATCTACAATGGCGCTCTGAGTAATAACATCTTTCCGCAAGCTTGGAAACAAGCCACCGTTATCGGTATCCCCAAACCCGGCAAACCCAAGAGTGAGCCCACTAGTTATCGCCCCATTAGTCTTCTCAATGTAATTGGGAAAATCTATGAGCGTCTCATTTATATCCGTTTAAAGGATTTCGCTGACTCCCGTAAACTCATCCCCGACGAACAGTTCGGTTTTCGAACCCAGCACTGTTGCATTCGACAATTGCACCGCATTGTCGAACACATTAGCTCCCATTTTATGCGCTCGTACAAAACGGGCATGCTCTTCTTCGACGTAGCGAAAGCCTTCGACAAGGTCTGGCACAACGGTTTATTATACAAACTGTACCAATTCAACGTGCCGGACCGTCTCGTGCTCATCATTCGAGACTTTCTGTCGGATCGCTCCTTCCGCTATCGCCTAGAAGGCACCCTCTCGTCCCCTCACCCCATTCGCGCAGGAGTCCCTCAGGGCTCCGTGCTATCGCCCCTTCTGTTCACGCTGTACACCAGCGACATTCCCAAACGTGGCTTGGCCAAGTTGGCTCTCTTCGCCGACGACACGGCTATCTACTATTCCGGTAGGAGTCTCGATAGCATCTCTCGAACCCTTCAAACCGCAGCCGACGCCCTCGGGGTCTGGTTCCGGAAATGGAGAATAGAGGTGAATCCCGAAAAGAGCGCAGCCGTTCTTTTCGAGAGACACGGTGATTCCCACACCCACATCCGTCCCGTCCTCATGTTCGGCAAACAGATCCCTTGGGAGATGAAAGCCAAATACCTGGGGGTTATCCTCGACCACCATCTGAGTTTCCGAGACCACATCAAAGCGGTGCGCGCTCGCGCCGCTTTCGCTGTCGGTCGCCTCCACCCCATCCTTAGAACGCGCAGTAAATTGTCACTTAGAAATAAGCTGAGAATCTACGTGACGTGCATCCGCCCCATCTTGACTTACGCTAGCGTCGTGTTCGCACACGTTAAGCCTTGTCGCTTTAAATCCTTCCAAACCCTCCAGAATCGAGTGTTGCGCAGAGCCGCGGCTGCCCCGTGGTTCATGCGTAACGTCCAACTCCATCTCGATCTAAAAATGCCAACCATCAGGCAATACCTCAAACGCATTTCCAAGCGTTACTTCGACTCTGCCCCCCGCCATCCGAACCCCCTAGTCGCCGCAGCGGCCGACTACAGTCCCTCTCTCATAAGTAAAGTTCGCCGTCCCAGGCACACACTTTTAGAACCCGATGACGAAATTACCCTCCTCCAGGAGGCGAGTAAATCGACCAGCACACTACACAACAAACGCCGCCGCCCGGCATACCGTCCTCGCCGACGAGGCCCGTCGCGACGCCCCACCGCCGCCGGTCACGATCCACCGAGCTCTCCCGTCGTAGAGCCGGTCGTCTCTTCAGACTCCGCAGTCACCCCGATAATTCAGCCCTCATCAAGCTGTCTCCCCCCCCCTATGTCCACGCCAGCAACGCCCTAAGCCGAGGTCCGAGTCCCACTAGGGGTCGCCCTTAGTGCTGTTGTTGCAGGTAGTCATGATGTTAGTGTAGTACAAGTAGTTAGCTTAGGTTAAGTATTTTACTTCCCCCCATTGGCTGGAGACCCTTCAGGTCTCGCCAATAACTGCCCGGTTACGTAGAAACCGTCCCCTAGGACGACCTACTGCAGTCCAATAGAAAAAAAAAAAAAAAAAAAAAAAACAACCAGCTAATAAGGTACAAATAAAAAAATAAAAATTGCTAAATAATTTTTTTTTTCGTTGGAACATTTCGACGTCACTCATCAATGAATGAAAGCACGGTGACACAGCTGGCTAGCACGACTAGCGCGAAATCGTTCTTTGCAGTCGGTTAACTCGGGGCGCAAAAAGGGCTCGAAAACAGTTTTTTTTTTATTGAAAATAAACTATTTTGTATTTAAAATAAAAACCATTTAGGGTTAATCTGTGACCAGTAGATCACGCTGTTTGAAGGAATTACACGAATTCGATTACACGAATTCGTTTACATCCTGTATATTTTCATTATAAATCTCGAAATTACGCAAAAGATAAGCATTGTGAATAGTTTCTACAAATGAAATATTTACTAAATAATTCAAGCGTTTAGAATTTGTTTACTAGACAGAGACAACAGTACTGTGTGCTGACATCACGATACATTTTCCCCATTCTAAGTTCACACCACGCAGTAGTCCGTTTCACGCGAGAGAGACAGAAAATGCTCTAAAATCTTCGGAAGCGTGCAGGCCTTTCATTTTTCATCATCATTTATTTCTTCATTTCAAATAATTCCCGGGTACCCGGGAATCCCGCCAAATAATTCCCGGGTCCTGAAATCCCCAAATTCCCGGGAATTCCCGGTTCCGGGTACCCGGGGCGAAAACCCTAGTAGAAACCTACTGAAACAAAACTGAAATCTATGAAAAAAAAAGTGGTGTAAAAAAATATGTAAATCGATTCTCCTAGTGATTCTGAACAAACTAGTTTCAGGTTTAGCTTAAACTAAAACTAAGCTTGTATAAAGACCGCTACCTGTCTCGAATCGTAAGGATTTCTTGACGTTTTCGAATAAATATTCATTCTATCATTGTTTAACTTGTAGGTTTTTTCGACATCAAAATGGTTGTAAACACGACTTCTGAATATAAAAAATGTGGTGTTTAATGCAAAAAGTTAATTATATTCCTTTGTTAGCCGAGAAGCATTGTAGTTAATTTAAATATTGGCAATGTAAATTGGGATGTTAGCGTAGATGCAGGATTTAATTCATCACAATAACTCGTGATAAATTATAGTCAATTAAATAATTAATTAATACGCTGTTGATTTTATTTAACGATAAATCGCTAATTCGCAATCCTCATGCTGCGTGATTGGGGTCTGAAATATTAACTTCATAAATGAAGTGCCATTGGCTCTACATTAGGTCTCAGAACTTTACGGCAAAAAAGTCGGGAGTTTTTTTTTTACATGAATGTTTTTGATTTCATTTCAAAGGGTCACGGATCACGGGGATTGAAGGAATTACACGAATTCGTTAACACCCTCTATAGAAACGACATTATTCTAATAGCGCAACACTTAATCGCTTTGATTTTTGATTCGATTTGATTGGCTTTGATTTTTAAAATACAACAATATTTATTGCGCGGTACATAGTTGTGGAGAAGTCGGATTGTTAAAGCATACGTTGCTATGGATTACGAATTACGAGAACAATTTGAATCCAGTTCTTAAAATTATGCGATAATGACAAATGACGCCACGTTCACAAACTAGTATTCTTAATTAAATAATTTCAGTGAGGCTACATAATTTTACCACGGGGATGGCTGGCTAATAATAAAATTTGTTTTAAACTCTCAATCATCGTAATTATAGACACAATAGGTAAGACAAGTGTCGTCCTAGGACGACGGGCGGTACGCCAGCGGTTAATAAACTATAATAAATTGTAGTCATGTTACAAGCCCGACCTTATTTAAATCATTCAAAAGTTATAAGAATAGCTACTTAAATGTTTAAATACACTATCGATTTTCCTATAATCGTGTCTAACAATAAAACGATTAATCATCACAAACCGGTTATGTCATTATAAAAACTAATCGATACATTGTACCTAAACCACTTGTGTATAAAAAAAAACAAACAAGTTAAATTAGTAATATTATGTTAATTCCTTGTTGTGTTTGTTGCACGTCACTACGTAAATGCAATAAAATCGTTAAATTATGTTCTTTAAATCCCAAAACATTTTTCATATAAAAATGACAGTAAACATTAGAAATTTAGAATCTTGCGCGCTCAAATCCAGTTTTTCAACAACAACAGAAAAATAAAGACTCAATTATAAGATTGAGTCAATTTAAAACAGTTTGACACTTGATTAAATTAATTAAGCAACATATAACATCCTTTTACGATTCAACTCATTAGAGGTTGACCAATTATCCCTCTTCTACACAGCGTAAACATTTATTGGTGGAGCATAATTGATAACATGGCGGGCAAAAATAAATGATGTGCCAATGTATTCTCTTCCATGCTTTATCGTATTTACTTTTATTTACAGTGGAATGAATCAAACAGTACTAAAATAAAACTGTTGTTCGTCGTTACACCCGATTGAGTGAGTCAGCTAACTTTTTTACATACTAACTGGACTGCCATTTCGCTGGAAATTATTTCCCGAGAATGAAATTGAAACGGTCTTGTTATTTTTATTGTTGGAGCTCAATTTGTATGATTCCTGGCAACACTGGTAATGTGTGAGATGTTTTTTTAATGTTACAAACATAAATAAAAGATTTTAAGATTCTGTCGCAATCGAAATACAAATAAAAAATAATCCATATTTAATCCCATTTAGTGCATCGTTAATCCTTGTACAACGAGATAATTACATAATTTAATATTGTGAAAATAATGTGTGATAAAATTAGGCAGCCCTGCACGTAATGAAGACAGCTATAGATCGATCGCCACGCCCCCTCGCCCGGCTTGCAATTGAACTAATTGCCTAATTATTTTTATTACCCGTTTGTTTGGCCCAGCACATTACTCATCCAATTTTTCAATTAAACTCTTTAACGCACGAGAATCTTATAAATGGAAAATTAATCCACAAGCTATTGACCGATAAACATTCTATTCGATTGTCAATTAGAGCCCATTCTTCGCCCACGGAATTTTCACCTTTGTTAAGAGATAAGTATTTGATTTAATTGGAATCTTTGGTGATTTAAACAGTTGGTATTGGGAAACGGTATCTTATTCTTTGTTCGTAAACGGAATGCTTCCCAGAATAATAATGAATTTAAATATAAATTTAAAATATCTTTAGCTTCTCGAATATTTTTCTTCAATCATCCGATAAGCTATAAAACAAACAATAGCCGTAGAAACCGGTCGTAATTATCATACATTTCTCATCGGTTGTTTTAGGTTGGCCTTGATTTCTATTATATTAGATCGTGCGCGTATTATATTTTAGTATTTTTTGTAAACGTATCTACTTACGAGTTTTTGTTGAGTAAAATCGAGTTAGATTGCCTAAACGTATTATAATTATGGAGTCAAAGGCGCGGCGTAGTTTGCTTTTATGGCAAAAATCGTGAGCGAAATAGCCGAGACTGTTAGGTAATCGAATTTAGTGGGGCCGTCGGGTCCCATTGTTCCGTCGAGGCCAAGGTCTGCGGTGTTTACATCGCACGTTTCGATGATGATGCATCATTACAACTGCTAAAACTCACACCTTAATGATAGGTATAACGTTAAAAAAACGAGACGTGTCAATGTCGAGTAGGTGTGTCTTGGGCTTAGGTTACGAGTTACGGAGTAAACAACGCAGCAATTTAAATTCAATGGCGTGTGATTTATGCCGTATTAGTTTTTAGCTTAAAAAATATAAAAAAATATCTTATTCGGTTTTATTCGTCGCTCTTCCAGCAAGTTTCACTGCGCAAGTTATCGTATGCAACCGACTTTCTAACCGCGGACAAAACCACAGCAAGTCGGCTTCTGCAAGTTTTACCAAATAAGCGAGCAATCATCATTCAGCCGAATGACGTCCACTGCTGGACATAGGCCTACCCAAACAATCTTGGGGTGGTTTGCCATAATCGCGGGCCCCGAAATAATCGTATGTCCGTAGGTGATAGGGAGAACGCTCGTAACTAAGGCCGAAACCACAGACTTCATGCTTAGGGAGTAGAACCCCTGTTTATCGAAAAGGTTCTGAATCCGGAGGCAGGTCACTAAATTCTCGTCATCATTATCTTCATCATTCAGTCGAAAGACGTCTACAGCTGGACATAGGCCTCCCCCAAGCATCGCCACATCCATAGGTCCTGTGCTCCATGTTGGGAAGGTTTGCCTGGCCTGTTTGGTTTGAGGTTGACAAAGTACTCAGAGAACGCTGCTGCCCGTCCTCTAGTGAATCCCTTAGTCGCCTTTTACGACACCCATGGGGAGAGATGGGGTACTGCTATTCTTTAAGTCCGGCACTACACGAGTCAAGCGAGCAATGGAATCCAATAACTTGTGCAATAAAACTTGCTCGTGGATTTGGCGCTTTTGCCGTACTACAGGGCAATTGCGGAACGTAACCAATATCTATCATGACAATTAATGTGTCAAAAACAATATTCATTGCGTGGTGCATTGCATAGTTGTGGATTGTGGAGAAGTCGCATTGTTAATACAAACGTTTCTACGGAAATTGTTGACTTGTCAAAATCATAGCCATAGTGTGATTACGAGTGTTGCGCAATTAGAATGCTGGTAGATCCACTGATACATTTTTACTGAAATTTTCATTTGAAAAACTACGGAAACAAGCAAGTCTAGTCTAGATACCTATTGTGTTAGGTTAGGTATTGCCATTGACCTTGGTTAGCGAATTCATAATAACAATTGTTCGAAACAGCCGTAAAACTCATTACTTTACTGTGTACAGCTGTAAAGTGCGATTACGATCTCTTATTTACACCGATTTACATTTTAGCACAATGTTATTGTTGTGGGGACTTGTTAATAAATGTTACTATAAACTTGAATTAACATTTTGTTAATTTAATTAAAGTGTTTCGGTAAATTATGTAATGTATTATGGACAATAACTCCCACGTTGTTATGGGCTTGAGCCCAAGATTAATATAGTTGTTGTTACGTAGATACGTAAGTGATGTATTACGTTATAGTACTGCGGGGGCGAAGGCCCGCTGATACACACATAAAGCATTGTAATGTCCATGTTCCACTACGAGATACAACTAAGATTTGGTCGGACAGTTTGTCAGTCCGTCTGCGTATGTCCCGGTCTCGACTGGTTCTAGGGGGCCTACTTCTATTATTGAACTACGATGTTTCGGCTAACGCAGATGTCTCCGAACTTTTTAGCTTAAGGGCCACACTGACTCCTTCACTACGTCCCAAGGGGTCAAGACCTAGTTTGTTCATCATACCAACATACTGTAGTCTTGATGAGCACTACCAATCTGGTCCACTGCCGCGGGCCGGATTGGTGGTGCTCGCGGGCCAGTGCTGTGCCCACGGGCCGTAGTTTGGAGACCCCTGGGCTAACGGATCGCACGTTTTTCAACCACGAAAGTGTTTCGGATCCTACGACCGATTCATATTTGCGATTTGACATGATATCTTTCGTTGACCCTAGGTACTGCCAAATGTTAATAGGCATCTAGTAGTTCGTTGTTTGATACTTTTCTTTCTTTTCTTTTTTTTTTTTAAAAACATTGCCCCACACTAAGATTTCTCTTGTATCGTGGGTGCGTTTACAGACACAAATCTCACAAACAAACGCCCAGACCCGGAGCAACCATCTGTAGGCCATACAAATTTTTGTTCCGTGTGGGAATCGAACCCACGACCCGTAGCGCAGCAGCCAATCGCTTAGCCACTGCACCAAACGTGTCGTCAACTTTATTCGTATTTTAATTTTATAAGTTGGATATTCGTCGTTGTTTCGTTTCTAACTAAAACTTCGACGTTCGTTTTTCGGAGTAGGCCTCTAGTAGCCGACCCACGCTCGTCGCAAAGATTAGAATAGTCCCAGCGTCTTATTGGTCGCCGGTGCGTAAACAAGCTCTTATTGCAATGCAACTCAGTGAATCGTTAAAGCCTACCTAGAAATCGTGTAAGCGGTACAGCGACGTGCCAGAGATGCGTTCAAATATTTCTTTGACGTTTAATACTGGTTATCTTGACTGTGAGCATGTCTGCTCGCTGAGCAACACGCCGATAAATCAATAGACTATTTGCTTCCACATTGCATGTTAAACGTTCTATGGGTACCAATAATTACGTAAGCGACAGTCATCGTAAGAAATTTCGAAGCACGTTCGCTTCACGCATGTTTAAATGGCGCCCAATGGCACCTTGAAGTGTCTTTGTTTTTAAGCGTCAGTTTCCTTTGTCATACTGTACGTTAATTGTTCCGTCTCAAGGTCTGCTAACTGGGAGTCCGTTTAGGGTGAAAATATCTGGACCGTGACCAAAATAAATGTGTTTAAGTGTATCGTTGGTACACGCATGGTTTTAAATTAATGTTAGTAAATATTTTGTACGGTGTGAGATCACAAACATATTAAAGAATGCTTAAGGTATTGTTGTGGTCAAAATTAGCATATCAACATTCGGAGCCAGTACTAGTAGAGGTCATCTAATGTAAATTGTAGCGCTCTACCATATAAACTATTTGATTGTATCAGTTGGAGCACAATGCTCAATTTATGTCACAACTTAAAGCCCAATATGCGTTGGTATGTACTATTTATTTAATGTAGTATTTATTTAAATTAGGAACTCAGTTTTGTGTTGCAAACGCCAAATAATTGAGAATAGTAAGCGTAAAATAACTTTGCACCTGTGATACTTACAGGATTTCAGCGTTATATTTCTCACTTCAGAGGGGCAAAGTTATTTTGCGCGCACTGCACCTTCAAGTCCAGGGGGGACTGAAAACTATTGTTCAAAAAACGTTTAAACGTAAATTTCGGTACAAAACTTGCTCAAATTAACGATAGGTACCCTTATTTAAATTAAAACATATTTCGCTACCGAAATTACTCTAAATAAAAACTAAATACTTTGAGTAAGCCGCTCGGGGTGGCAGTGTAAACTGTCGACAAGTTTGACTATCAATAAATGATCAATTTTTCGCTCTTGCTAAAATTAAGGTATCTGCCATAGTGCGATTGTTTTCAGCTAAATATCGATGTTGTTAGTTTACCAATATATGTATTTTGATTAATAATATTCGATTGATTAATGTTGATACATGAATTCGGTACTTAGTGTACTTACCTATCATTTACTTGATATTAAAATTTTGCGATACTGAAATATTAGAATAGCGGAATTTTCGGTAAGTACTTGAACCGTTTTTTTCATATCGTTAATTAAATACAAATACCGGATTTTTTCGGCAATTTCCCTGGCTTCAACGCGAACTTTGCATTAGCGAGTGATTAATTGAATTAACACCACAGAGCGTAGCGTAGCGATTTCAAACAGCTTTTAATTTGGCAGATGCCTATGCAATATTTGTTATTTATTTACAAAGCAGCACTGAATCGGTAGGCTGTTAAAATGATTTATTAAAAATTTAATTCAAATCCTCAGTCAGTCCTTTTTATTATATTCAGCCAGCATTCTTTCTTTGTTACACTTTTTATGGGCCTGTATTGGCAGGGTTAAATCATTGTGTTTCTTCATGCACGTACAAAAAACTTCATGGTGAGGCACATCAATTTGCACCAGACAATGCTAGCTTGTACTTACGTGATTCTAATCTAATAATAAGGTGGGTAGGTACAAGAAAATGTTTCATTACATTTTGGTTCGTGTCAGTAAAGCCGGTCGGTACGTGGGCCGCATGGCCCGCATGAATGAGAAAGTCTTGAACCGGTTCACAGCCAGCTTCCACTGAGGTGTCTACTTTCAAATCACAATAGACATTCGACTTATCTCAGTACTAAACCGAACAAACAGCTTCTGTGCCATAAAACTGGTGTTCGTGCCTTAAAATACCCGGTATGAATTGACTCCAATTAAATTTTAAATGGAGTGAGGTTATGAAAATTGTTTTAATTAATTTTATCGCTGTCGTGACTTAACAATAAACAATTGAATATCTATCATTTGTCAAGCAGCTTGGGATGGGTTTATCTCAGATTTTTCGCAACTAACGTGTATGTGAAAACACCGAATATCTTTGTATACCGGTTAGCCTTGCGACGGCAATGTTTGCTTAACAATGTTAATATGATGTCTTGATAAACAAAACACAATGGCTTAAAAGAGCTGTCTTTGCTAAAAGCACTTTTGGAATAGACTGTGTAGACTAAAATTTTCTTATTATTATGATTTTTTATTATTTCCTTTTCAAGTTTTAAGACTACGGATCCTAAGTAAACATTGTGTATGGAGTTGCGCGAGCGCAAGCGTGTCGGGTATTTTGGTCGAATGCACACACACGAAGCCGCTCGCGTCCGCCCGCACTTCTGATATAAAATCAACTCGACAAAAACATCGTTATTTTTATTCAACAGCCAAGGCCGAACCGCCATATTGCATTCGCTATATATCAGCTCGACATTGTTGGTCCTGTAAACAAGGTCTTTATATGATTATCATTCGAGTATCAAGATGGTTCACTTAAGTACAATAGTCTAGAGGTTTGTTGCATCTCAAGCGAGCTGTTGCAGTTCGGATATAAAATAAAAGAAGTTTGTTTTTCAAAGAGTCATCACCAGATTCACTTCGTTTAAAAAAATATACAGAGCAACGCAATCTTAAAACAGAACGTAAATTCGGCAAGTTTTATTTTGCCTCTCAAAACAACTTCATTATGCGAGGCGCCAAATCTAATCGGATTCACGCAAGTCAACATGTGTTTTGGGTAGATCAAAATAGTGCAATCCATGTTTTCGTAACAATCATGCAGATTTCGAATCGTTTCGTATTCATCTGTCAAATGAATTTGCCTCGATTTTGCGTTTGTCAAACAACGCATTCCAGAGTGTAGGAAGAAAGATTAGGTCTGTGAGTATTCAACCAATCTCCTACATTCTGTGTCGTTCTATCATAGGAAGAAGCCCATTTGTTCCATCTCCATCAGCAAGGGTAGCATGACCAGTATGACCACCGTAGACAAGAGTTTTGTCGACGGAAGAATGGACAAAATGACGTATTGGTGCCGAATCTGTTGTGCACAAACTAAACTTAATTTAGGCTATTTTCATCCTTTTCACTCTGATTAAATAAGAAAAAGACGGACGTAAATAAGAGCTGTCAAATTTAATTGAACTAAAATTTCTTTACAAAACGTCAGAACGTGTCGACTAAAAACCACGAAGAAGTTTAACATCTCTAAATCACAGTCCTTTTTTCGAGCTGTCTGTTAGTAAAATATTCTAGAGCAATTCCCTCAACTTTGGTTGACTTGGCGAATACGAGAATCAGCACCATGTCATTGTAAATATGTCATTTTGTCTATTCTTCCCTCGACAAATCCCTTGTCTACGGTAGTCAAGCAACGCCCGCAGGTTGCTCTTGTAATTTTGTACCAAACTTTATGATTGCGTGCATAATCTTAAAACTTTTTCAGAGTGCACGCATAGCGATTTCATTATAGTTGCATTCATCACATTATCATTATAATAGGCAATTTGCTGACGTATTCCACATTGGGCACCCGCTTTTACGGCACCCAAGTTAATGGCACCTGATGTATTCCATATTCGGCACCTATCGGTATTTTTCGCAGGTGCCATTAGTGGAACAGTTTATTATTTAAAATTTTATTCCACTTTCGGCACCTACGAACCAGTAGGTACTAGTGATGGGACGTTTACTTTTTATAGGACGTTAACATTAAAAATTCGATTAAAATCAGTAGAGTTTAATAACATGATAAAAATATAACTTCTTTATGTATTTTAATATCACAATCGGTTTCCTTAATCACATATATTGCAAAATCAGCCTTGAGTTACAATAGTTTTTTTTTTTTTATATATATTTTGCGGCTTTTTATCAAACATGATCATGCCAGCCTCATCGTACACAATAGAATTTAAAAACAAATACTTTTTAGGTTTACATATGTCTTTATTTATTAAAACTACCAGGAAAGCAGAAATGAACTGGAACTAGGTGCTTAAGCGACTTAACATACATAGCTCAATAATGGTAAAAATACAGGTTTTGAAATTGAATCATTTGTTGTTTTGAAAAGTACCAGGGCGACAGAAATGAACAGAAAATAGGCGCTTAAACGATATCACTAAGTGACAGTTATAGGTAAGATATAGGACAGTTTTAAGACTTCTATCGATATAGTGAATAATAAGGAATACTTTATATTCCTTTTTGTGTTTAATCATTGGTGCACATCTTAGTGACATCGTTTAGGTTGTCACCCTGGTACTGTTCAAAACAACAATTGATTCAATTTCAAAACTTATAATTTTAGCATTATTAAGCTAAGTAGTAAAGTCGCTTAAGCACTTAGTTCCAGATCATTTCTGCTTTCCTGGTAGTTTTAATAAATAAAGACAGTTGAATTTTAATTACAAAGTTAATCAAGAAGAGAAATAATTGTATGTAAACCTAAAAAGTATTTGTTTTTAAATTCTATTGTGTACGATGAGGCTGGCATGATCATGTTTGATAAAAAGCCTCAAAAGAAAAACTAAATTTTTAATTTTAACGTCCTATAAAAAGTAAACGTCCCATCACTAGTACCTACTGGTTCGTAGGTGCCGAAAGTGGAATAAATTTTTAAATAATAAACTGTTCCACTAATGGCACCTGCGAAAAATACCGATAGGTGCCGAATATGGAACACCTCAGGTGCCACTAACTTGGGTGCCGTAAAAGCGGGTGCCCAATGTGGAATACGTCAATTTGCTAACCAGGTTTGATGGTAGGTAGTTGTTCTTTCTCCAGCACTTTGAGTCTACCGCGAGCTTCTCCTAAGAATCTTGCTTGATCTCGCAAGCAACCTACTTTTTCCTCTTGTCGCAGCTCTTAACCTCATTGGTCTCCTAACTCTTCTTTACCTGTCATTATGTGCGGTTTGACTTTGTTAGTAATGAGAAATGCAAAAAATTCAAAACTTATTCTAATGAGCTTTGGCACTTCACTCTTATCGGCCGAAATGCCTCCAACATTTCCCGTTGCTGTTTACAATTTCGGAACGCGTTATCATTTTATGTGCTAATTTAATTTACACGCGCAGGCATCAAGGGGCATTAAAGCAATCGCGTTACGTAACTGGGGCAGTATATGTTGTCGGCGTTTTTTGTTCATGAAATTAAACTAACCCATTGTACGCCCAAGGTCACCCATATTAAGTCGAGCGCACTTCCGTTCAGACGCAAGTCGACTGCTAACTTCGTCTTTGAATCAAAATGACTAGTACCTACAGTTCTTACAATAAAGGGATATTTAAAATGCATCGCGCATACAGGGTCTTTGTTGGTACCTACTTACTAAAATATTTAAACTTCACGGCTTCAGTCATTAAATACGCATCGTGACTGTATAAACAAGATTGATTGCATTAGTATTCTGTCAGAATATTCAATTAATCATTAAATATGATATAATATCGGATCACCAGCATCGTTTAAAATAGTCTGCCAAATTAATTACAAAACAACCGCGTCAACATAATAATCGCCGGTTTTTTATCTATGTATACGCGAATGTAAACATACTTTGTATTGACACGCCCCACCGAGATACGAAAGCCGGTATCTAATTCTGTTGGCCTTGACAATGAAAAAACAAGTTTTTTTGCGCTACCTTGAGACGGCTTTTTGCTTCGCGTGTAAGGCAAAAAAACGATGCATATTTGTACTAGTTTACAGTTTATTAACTCAAGAGTCTCAGACGCAGTTTTTTTTCAACGTTTTTACCTTTTTTTGTATTTAATTGTTTTATACGCATTACGGGCCTGATCAAAAGGTTTTTATGTAGATTGTTACGTACTTGAAATATCTTGATGGTATTAAAAATATGTTATGAGGCTTTTAAGCGCCAAACGAGTTTGTTATTTTTTTGTTTATCTTTGTTGTTCGCGATTTCCTTAACAAAGATGTCGTTTTAAATTGTTATGATCTGTTTCAAGGGCTTCCTATTTACGAAAGTTGATTTTGTTATAGTTAAGATGGAACATAATTTTGCCGTTCTCGCGGAAAACATAAAAAAGCTGATAAAACGTCATTTAATTAAAAATGGCGGTGAGTCCCTGTCTGCATTAAATCCGCCAGTCTGCGTGTTCGCTGTAAATCCGTGTAACGCGATTAGGCATAAACCATTTCAATACTGCACGAAATGTGCTCGTCGCAAAGGGCAGTACACAGAAAATTGGATTTCGATTCATCACTGTGGTGAAAGGGTTAAAAGTTGGAAGAAATCGAGATTGGAGGAACGGAAAAGATATTAGTTGCTCATACAGCAAATCGGAATGGAGTAAACGTGATGTCTGGCGTTGTAATATCCGAGATTACATATTGTTAAGAATGGTAATGGCTTTACCTGCAGGCTACGTTGAAATGTTTTACAAGAAGATTCACAGATACCCTTTAGTATTTATTTTTCTAAATGATGTTTTGTTTTTCGCAGGGCCGGTGCTGGCGCTAACGGAATATTCTCCCGAAGACTGGACTTTTCTACTTTCAATCTTCTACCGAAGCACAAAGTGAACTCATATCAAATCAAGGTATGTAATAAATATATATAATATTTTTGGGACATATATAATATTTTTGGGACATTTTCTACACAGCACCATCTAGTCCCAAACTAAGCAGAGCTTGTACTATGGGTACTAGACAATGGATATAATACTTATATACTTTTTTTTGTAAATACATACTTATACCTAATACATAAGAAACACCCAGACCAACACAAACACTTATGTTCATCACATAAATATTTGTGTCCTGTGGGAATCGAACCCACGACCTCGTGATCAGCAGTCCGATACTCGAACCACTAGACCACAGACGTCGTCAGTCGTCGAATATTAGTCTTTCACTTAGAAATTTCACAGTAGAAAAGAGAAAATAACAATTTAATGACACAGGATAGATTCCTCCGGGAGCTGTAACGTCAAGCGTAAACACTTAAACAGTCTTTTCAAATAGGATTTTTATGTATTCCATCGTATAAAACCGAACATGAAACTACTGTTAACACTGAAAATCGATTAAGTAGTGCAAAAATAGCTCGATAATTATTATTGTCATCCGTGAAATGCTATAAATGAATATAAAAAGTCTCATTAGCAGCCAAGAACATTGGCGTCATATTGCTCATTTGCGAAAAGAACGTGTTAAGTCCAAAAACGCCTTTAATCAAAACTTCCAGAGGTGTTTTCTGAAAAATCTGGTTTTCTGACTTAAGACTTTCTTGTCGCATATGAGCGTATATGCAAAGAATTTTCTAATTTGTCGACGAACTCTAGCCTTTACGTAATTAATCTTTTTCTCCAACAAGATCCACTCGTACCTCCTAACTGGACGTAGAGGTAGCCAATAAAATATTTTTATTGCACAAAAGGTTCGCGAGGTGAAAGTTTGCTTTTGTTGTCGCCGCCATAAAAACACAGGGTGACACTTTTCGCGATAAAATGCTGTCACGGGTGGCGCCGGGGGTGGTCGGTACATTTTCTACCGAATAAACGTAACTTTTCTGTAATTTAATCGTACCACTGGGTGTTTTATGCGACACGCTTCTAACCGCCAGACGAAAGTAAAACGTCGCTTTTTTAGTGTTTTAAATAAACTTTATTTCGGTTTAATGTGGCTTTATAACAGGTAAATTGAAGAATAGAAAAGAAAGGTGATTTATATGTGCATTTTATTAAAGACACTATACTGTCTTATGACAAAGTCGTGTTCAACAGTTCTCTAAACTAAACACATTTTTATGTATGGAGTTTGACGTTAGACAAGGTTTTAAAGTATCGAAACTTTTGGAGTAAGAAACTGGAAATTTATAAAAAAAAAAGAAAATTAAATCCAGCTAAAACGACCCTTACAAAGAAAACAATATTTTTTATTTCATTTACATTATGGCCTCGTTCCAAAGCAAAGAAAATGAATGCAAGCCGGTACTTTGCTACCATATTTCGACTTCGCATAACTTTGCACCTACTCAACTGTCTGTTTAAAATTAATGAAATTGTTATTAGTGCTTGTGTGCTAATGTATTGCATAAACCAATATAATACAGCGTAATGTTGTTAAATTTGTTGCTAGCTGGTTTTAGCGAAATATTCATAAGCACATTACGGAATCAGGACGGTATAGATTAGCACGCCCACAAACAAAAAAAAATGGTTTTCAGTATGCGAAAAGTGGATGAGTAGCTTGGATAAAATAAAATGGATGTCTAAAAAAGCCGAATGCCGGTTATTTTGCAAACATTCCTTTGGTATTGAACGCTATTTGAATCGCTAAGATCAGATCAGACATTGTTGTACGGATTTCGTTCGATCGTTTTATTATTTTGGCACTTAATTGTATGCAGACATTATCGTCGGAACGTAGTTTGCTACTTCGTATTATTGAGGAGTCTGCATATTTTTTTGTGATTTTAATTCTTATACGTCTCGCAAAAATTTACACACGTAAACTAAGTGTTACTTTTCAATTTTAACTACTAATAAATCACTTGAGAAAGGCTGGACAGATGAGCAATATTTAAAAAGAAAAAACTTAATATTCTGAATTAGGTTTTTATGGAAAGAAAAATTGGAAAAGTTGCCCGGAAAATTGGCAAATTCGGGAAAAACTAAACTTTTTTTTCTCTATGGGATTTGTTTATGACAGGACAACATCTATGGGGTCAACTAATAGATAATCTAAAACTGACTGACTTACTCATCAACGCCCAGCCCAAACCCCTGGACCTAGAACGCTGAAATTTTGCACAGAGGTTCCCTTTATAATGTAGACAAGGATTAAGGAAGGATTTTTCGAAATTCAACTCCTAAGGGAGTTAAATAGGGGATGAAAGTTTGTATGGTAAATCGTCACTTAACGGGTTCAAAATTTCACGCAAGCGAAGCTGCGGGCAAAAGCTAGTATACAATATAATTAAATAAATAAAGTTTCTTGCAAATTCCAGATCTTATGTTACTGTTCTTAATTACGTGTATTCCTTTTGTTTTATTTCTTTTAGTATACAATAAAGTATATCTATCTTCTTCCTTTTTAATATAATTTTAAATACATACCTGAATCTATTAAAATAAAGAATTACAAAAGACATTTTATCTGCCTAACAAGCCAAACGTATCTTGAAGAATGCATCTAATTTCTTCGCGCTATGAAGTTTATTGTCTTATTGTATGGAACGCTGTTACATTTCTAATTAACATTAACTGATGGCTATTTCTCACAATATATCAGTAAAGACTGTCTCGAGAAGAATCGGCTTGTATTTTTTGTACAATTCAGATCAGAAAATGATAAAAAAAGTTGAAGTATCAATTTGAATGTTGTGTTGCAGTTAGTAACAGTGAAGTAAGAGAAATTCATGTTCATCTGTTATTGTCTTGCTACATGTCCTGTTAGTGAATGCACATGTATTAAATTAATACACCTCTTCTATCGTGTCGACACGAGCTATACAAGAATAGCTCAGCTCATGCCGTGGTGAAAAGATTAGCCAGTCAGCAAAGATGGTAGCGAGGCCGACTGCCTAGGGTGCGCCGGACGTACTGAAGTATCGTCACTCGTGTAGGCTCTTTTTATGTACCCCAAAATTAATACATAAGACTGCTGTATATTAATTTTTAATACAGATGCATGTAAAAGTATCTTGCTGTATGTATTAGTGGCATTTTCACCTTTGACTTTTGTTCAAAAATCAGAAAAAAAACAAGTCCTACCCCTGTTTGCCTTGTAAATGTCACTTTTTGATCAGAATGCGACTTGGAGATGCTGTTTTGCCATAGAAAATTGCACTTTTTGAACCAAATTTATTGAGAAATTGATAAAATCCCAGGCTTTGAGTCCAATGAGAAAAAAAAGACGCGTCGAGCCAAAAGTGTAAGTAACACTTTGGTCCTGAGCTCCTTAATTTGAACCACCTTTTACTGGGATGAGATACAGTTCGATTGCAGTTCAATCGCTCCGTAACTAATATTCAGCCATATCTGGTTAGAAAGCCTACCAAAATACAATATAGTAAGGAAAGGACAGTGGCTGAAAACCTACCATTCCAGAGGCCTTTTAGGGAAGCTTAAAAACAAGAGTGTTTAAAAAAAACAGAACAAAATCCGAAATATTCTGATTTTCAAGAAATCTAAACAATTGTTGTCAGAAGTAGCCTGAACATACAATTATTTGTACGCGAGGACTTTGTTCTACAATACGTAACTATACTTAGCTTCAAGCTTACCCTTTTGATCTCATTACCCTAAAGGGTAAGAACATTAAGAACACATTCTTACACATATCTAGAGCCACTTAGCCTTTCTTAGCGACGTTATTTACTTTGTCGTATTTACTCAGACGAGGCATCTGCGAGCTTATACACTTATTTTACATCATACCCGTTTTCCCCAAACAGATAAGCACGAGTGTTGCACGCTCACAGCTTGCCCATGATACTTTGTCCCAGGTAGGCAATACGGTATAAGCCTCTAAACATTTTACCGGGAACTCATCCAAACTTCCGTCTTCTACCGGGAGTTTGTGACAGAAAAATCAAATAAGTATCACTTTTCAGATCTAGGCATAGCTCCCGAGACCCCAGACGTACAGAGTCTGTTCCATACCTCAAATTATATACTTTTGCAAACCATTCCTTGCTGAATTGTTCTCGCCACGGATTATTTTGCAATTGTCAGTCGTTATGTGTATTTGTTATGCGGCTCTGGTATCTAATCTCCTCAGGCCTTGAGCCAGTTGTGTGTCAACCGACGGTCATTCCCCTGCCCGGCGTGCCCGCTGCTATTTTTGCTCGACGTTTGTTTGTTATTTATTACAACACTCAACACATACGCTTGACTGTACGCAGTTACTGAGTTATATTAGGTATATAGCTACGAGTAGACACTAACTGCAGTCTATCTGCATCTAACTAACCGTGTAGTCGGACTAAGCGAGCAAAGGCTTTTTCTTAGCAATCTTGCGGGGGAAATAGGTTTCGTACCGAGTTGCAATTATGCAGTTCGGGACTTGAAATTAAGGCTTGCGCGTTCTGATTTTGAATTAAGCCGCATGATACACATTTTAATATTAAATATTATTTATTGTGACAGCCCTGTGAAAATATTTATGACGTTGAATCACTATTGTTGGCTTGCTATATTGACAGCGAGTAGATGGATTTCAATTTACACCTTGTCAGCTATTGTTTAGAATATTTCTAGACTTTCTCTCGCTGATTAGATGTACCACACCATGGTAAAATATTACCTGAAAGTTCATTTATGTCTCTCACATTTTATGGGTCCATAATAGTCCATGATTAACTAAGTTAGCTGTTACGGCAGGGAAAACACTGAACATCTAATTAAGTAATTTGCTTATATGGTAATGTAGTGAAACTATAATTAAACTTGAATTCTATTATCGGTAATGTTATTCTGTAATAATTAACATATTATCTATTTACAGATTTTTTCTTTACATAAAAACTAATTCGTCGGTCACGATTTTCGTACCCAACCAGACAGATATTCAACGTAATTTAGATAGTATTTTAACATAGATAATCAACCACGGTAATTTAAATGCTATTTCGTGCTATTCTGACGCGCGAAGTGCTACTATTGTGGCTGCTAACGTCCGCTCGTGCACTGACTGAAGCACGCGAGATAATTTAAAACATTTTCTTCACTTATCTATCGCGTAAATAACGCGACCGGTATTGTCTTGTAGCCGACTCGTTTCGCGTGAGAACACCCCGTTTACCCGACAGGGGAAACTTCATAATTCTCCGCACCCCGCCTTATTACCCCCAGTGTACCTAAGCACCCACCAACACCGTTTACATGATCTTTTACTTTATCTAGAACTCGTTCGTTAGATCTCTAAAAAATAAATCGCGTCCGTTCAAGTCGTGCAATAAAATTCAATAGGTTCGCTATATAATAAATATCGGTTTCTTCCTACTGGAATCTAATAACCAAGTGAAACGATACGGTGATACTGGAACTAAGCTGTAAGCATGATTGATAACAGCGACAAGCGAGGCACGTTTTCGCAGAGCGGCATCATTAAATCCGAGTCCACTTCTTCTATTTATGGTGGCCCGCTGTCTGCCAGCATATTGATTGCGTCGACCGGTTGCGTTGCTCGTAAGACCTAAAGCCGGGTTTATGAATTTATCGCAGCGGTAATTTTCACGTCCACCGTGCATATACGTACTTATATCGCATCTCATGATCAAACATGGCCTAACGAGCTGAACGACACCATATAATGTTTTGCAGGTTTTAATTTGCTTGCGACTCATCAAGTGTGACAGATGACCATTATCGCTTAGATCAAAAGGGAGCTGGTGAAATTTAGGACGTAATTATAAGAAGTAATGTGTGTTATTCCAAGAGCACGTAGGAAGATGTGGCGGGCGCGCGGTCGTCCATGTAACTAAAGCCGACGGAGCCGCGGCCGCAACCCGACACCGCGCTCAAGGCTTCCCATGTGGATTAACACCGCGTTTTTCTTTAAATCGTCTTGCTCAGCGAGCGCAACAGTCGCTTAACCTTTTTTGTCTCTCTGTTATATGTTTTTTGTCTAACTATTGTAAGATAAATGCTCCTATAGCCTTTGAAAAATAATTTATACGCGAAACGATAAATGACTCGGCCCGACCGTGAGTGGGCCTAAGTTATGCTGTCATTCCGTCTCTTCATCATGCGCTGATATACTGCAAAATGCATCTCGATTTTCTCAACGGACCGTAAATGGCAAGAAATGAGAAAGTAGCCGGTTAATAGATACAATAGGGCTGGATAGGTCTCGTGGTGCAACTTTCCTTCGTTGCAAAAAGTTGTAGAATGATAGCACGACGTGCAATAAGTTCTTACTAGTTCAGATATCGGTCGTTTCGTAAGAAGTCAATAAACGTAATTACTCCATTACATAGATGCTTGATAAATAATTGCTATTTAAGTATGACGAACGAATCTCTTTAAATCAGAAGGAATTTACGAACACGCAGTGATGGTATGGTGCAACAGATAGTGTATCTTGCATTTTCTTCGTGTTTAGCTTTCGACACAGCTCGGATAGGCTAGCAGAGCTATAAAAGGTAGTAACCGTGCGAACTTTAGCCAACCTGCGACTTGCGAGACCGTTTCGTGTTGTGATCAAGTTTTTATAAAGTTATCGCAAGTATCCACTTGCAGGACACTATTACCTTACATGGTAGGGCTTTGGAGCCGGTTTTTGTTGGGATCGTACTGTTGAATTCAATCTTGATAAACATGCGCCTTGTTTGCGTACATTTAGGAGTCGTTTGGTTTGATATTTCGCAGTAGCGCCCATAATTTAGCTCCGATTTTCAACATCGTGTTTTACCATAAAACTTTCATGGCATAGGAGTTTGTACTTGATTACTTTAACGGTAAAATGGTGTAAGAATTAAATGCGTGTAGTAAACAGAATGCGTATCGCCGAGAGCTGAATATCCGTGGATAACGCACGTAGCCCACGCGGTTGCTCGCGCGCAGCATGCCTCGCGTCCGCGTCGCCTCGCCTCGCCCACGCCCTACTCGTCGCAGTTTCGACGCGTGCGCACCTAGATAATGACACATGAACTACACTACTTAGTCAACGCGCCTTTTATTAACATAACATCGTTAATTTCACTTTAGTATGGGGTAGATAGATATTCATTCAAACGTTTTGTTGAAATAAAATATGATTCAGTCAAGTTTACTTTAATTCAAACAAATCTAATTCTAGATAGAATACCTAGTTCTACCACTATCCACTAATCTATAAAAACAAACATTCGTATGTTTTGTTTTTGTCTTCACTTGTATCTTTTAATGTAAACTAACGATTATTATGAACTCATACGAGTTTATTTTACCATCCATCACTCAGTAACTACAAACATTTAACTCATTTTTATGTTGAATTATATTTGTGCGCATCCCTAGAAACTCCTGAATTATTAATGGGCTTTTTTTCATAATCCGTAAAAACTCGACGACAGTAAAGTTTGCTACAAAAACTGAGCGTTTTTCCGATCCCAAAGGAAAACGCCAAACAAGAAAAACTGAAGCAAAGAAAATTAATCAAACAGTATACCATACCTAACCTTATAAATAAAATTAGGTACTAGTAAAAGCTATCTCCGTAGGTTTTCTTTTTTGTAATACATACTTTTTCGAATTTAATATTTTACGTAAAAAGTTCAAACATTTCAGCGTATGAAATTTCATAGAAACAAAGTTGTATCACTAGTTGTATGTAACTAGAATAGAACTAGAGCGGTCAATGAACCCGCGCTGCTATTATTATCGAGATAACTACAGCAATAACGTTTGGAAAACACGGCTAGATTTCAGGCCAAAATTGCTAGCTTATTAGCGAATTAATAATATTTGTAATCGTAATCAAATATCTAGATTTACTAGCTCGTAGATATGTTACATAAGACGCAAGTACTAGGCGCTCAGAGATTGGTGACAGTGGTAAGATCGAGTCGTGAGTAGGTTGGCTCTGTCAACGCTCGGACCAGGACTCTTAATTAAGTCCTGACAGTAATATTTGTACCGCCTGCTGTTCTTGGTTATTTAATGTTGACTTTGTGAGAATGATGTCCAGCACACTTAGGTAAAGTTGGGTAATATTTTCTATTCGATTGATTTAACTTCTACAATTGATACAATTGCAATTACAAATAATCAGTTTGTAGTGTTATAAGAGCCAAAAATGTCAGATAACGCATTGAAATAAAACATCGATCTAATGCGTTGGACTTTAGTGATTCATCAGCTGCATCGACATGATAAATGGTTTTAGATTGATACCAAATTATTCTTAATCGCCGACATTAATCTTCAGAAAATATCTAAATATAGCTGAATGATGTAAAACATGGTAAACTACTGTCCTGAAAAGTACAACCCCATTTTAAAGCCAATACGATTTTTAACTTATGGTTTCTTTAACCTCAGCAATTTTTATTAGCACACCCTTAAAATTTGTGATTCTTTAGAAGCTAAGACAAACTGTTACTGGATTGGAATTTGTTCCAACAATATAAAAAATATATTTTGTTCAGCACTTTGAATCAAGTGCTCTGATTGGCCTCAACAAGTCTCATGCAAGCCTCCAGTTTGTCCTCGCGTGTCAAACTCTGCTATTGAACACCAAGATTTTTATCCCCTGCCCAGCTGGCAACAGTGGCAACCCTATTTACAAGCACTTGGCGGCAGGGCTCGGATACCGGTATATTTTTCGAAACGGTTTCGTCTTAAATACCTAAAAAACAGTTTGTTTCGGTTACGTTCGAACGGAACGTTATAAAAAACGTTTTTGAAAAAGAACAAAATCTGTTTTGTTCTCGATTAATAAAACGTTTTTAACCGTTTTTTCCATTTTTTTTGGGTTCTTCGTTCAAAACAAAGAAACTTCGATACAAAACTACGAATATTACGAATTTAATTCACTTGGTATTTGACTGCCGTTCGACGTTTCGTTCAACCTTAACACGTTCAGTGCCGGGAGCCCTCCACGAGGGCACCCTGTAGTCGCAATCGCCATGGCGGGTGCCCTCGTGAAGGGCTCATTTTAAATGCAGGTTTTTCTTGGAAAATTCACCATCATGAAACAAGCAAGCACCTATTTTAAGACGTAGTAGCGTATTTTTCAAGGTTTTTAACCTAATGCCAGGAACCCTCCTCGAGGGTTCTCTCTTAGCGCAAACGTAATGCCGAGGACTCCCCTGGCAGGTCTAATAGCAATATGTATGGCGGCAAGGCGTCCGCGTACGGCGCGGCGCCGGCGTAAAACTATCAATGACATGCACATTTTAGGTACTATTAAAAAACATTTTTTAGGTTTTTGAACATTCTTTCCGTCCCACTTGCACTAGGGTGTGTCACCCTACTTGCGACCCACCGATGCCCCTCAGTTAAAGGAGAAAATCTTCAAGTCCGTGATATGACCTATCGTACTATATGGAACGGAATGTTGGGCCGTGAAGAAGACGGATGAAACTAGATTGCATTTCGTGGAGATGAGAATGTTGAGATGGATGTGTGGAGTGACCAGATTGGATAAGATCAGAAATGAGTATATTAGAGGAAGTTCGAAAGTGGCGCCAGTGACAGAAAACTTGAAAGGGAATCGTTTGTCTTGGTATGGGCATGTGAAGAGGAGGGATGAAACGCATGTGACTAAAAGAGTTATGAATATAAATGTGGATGGATGGAGCGGGAAAGAAATGTCAAAGGAAAGATGGATAGATTGTGTGAAGAATTATATGGAAGAAAAGGGGAGGCAGTGTTAGCATACCGGTTGACAGGACGGAATGGAAGAGGAAAACATTTTTTTTTTTTTTTTTTTTTTCTATTGGACTGCTGTAGGTCGTCCTAGGGGACGGTTTCTACGTAACCGGGCAGTTATTGGCGAGACCTGAAGGGTCTCCAGCCAATGGGGGGGAAGTAAAATACTTAACCTAAGCTAACTACTTGTACTACACTAACATCATGACTACCTGCAACAACAGCACTAAGGGCGACCCCTAGTGGGACTCGGACCTCGGCTTAGGGCGTTGCTGGCGTGGACATAGGGGGGGGGGGGGGGGGGAGACAGCTTGATGAGGGCTGAATTATCGGTGTGACTGCGGAGTCTGAAGAGACGACCGGCTCTATGACGGGAGAGCTCGGTGGATCGTGACCGGCGGCGGTGGGACGTCGCGACGGGCCTCGTCGGCGAGGACGGTATGCCGGACGGCGGCGGACGTTGTGTAGTGTGCTGGTCGATTTACTCGCCTCCTGGAGGAGGGTTATTTCGTCGTCGGGTTCTAAAAGTGTGTGCCTGGGACGGCGAACTTTACTTATGAGAGAGGGACTGTAGTCGGCCGCTGCGGCGACTAGGGGGTTCGGATGGCGGGGGGCATTGTCGAAGTAACGCTTGGAAATGCGTTTGAGGTATTGCCTGATGGTTGGCATTTTTAGATCGAGATGGAGTTGGACGTTACGCATGAACCACGGGGCAGCCGCAGCTCTGCGCAACCCTCGATTCTGGAGGGTTTGGAAGGAATTGAAGCGACAAGGCTTTACGTGTGCGAACACGACGCTAGCGTAAGTCAAGATGGGGCGGATGCACGTCACGTAGATTCTCAGCTTATTTCTAAGTGACAATTTACTGCGCGCTCTAAGGATGGGGTGGAGGCGACCGACAGCGAAAGCGGCGCGAGCGCGCACCGCTTTGATATGGTCTCGGAAACTCAGATGGTGGTCGAGGATAACCCCCAGGTATTTGGCTTTCATCTCCCAAGGGATCTGTTTGCCGAACATGAGGACAGGACGGATGTGGGTGTGGGAATCACCGTGTCTCTCGAAAAGAACGGCTGCGCTCTTTTCGGGATTCACCTCTATTCTCCATTTCCGGAACCAAACCCCGAGGGTGTTGGCTGCGGTTTGAAGGGTTCGAGAGATGCTATCGAGACTCCTACCGGAATAGTAGATAGCCGTGTCGTCGGCGAAGAGAGCCAACTTGGCCAAGCCACGTTTGGGAATGTCGCTGGTGTACAGCGTGAACAGAAGGGGCGATAGCACGGAGCCCTGAGGGACGCCGGCGCGAATGGGGTGAGGGGACGAGAGGGTGCCTTCTAGGCGATAGCGGAAGGAGCGATCCGACAGAAAGTCTCGAATGATGAGCACGAGACGGTCCGGCACGTTGAATTGGTACAGTTTGTATAATAAACCGTTGTGCCAGACCTTGTCGAAGGCTTTCGCTACGTCGAAGAAGAGCATGCCCGTTTTGTACGAGCGCATAAAACGGGAGCTAATGTGTTCGACTATGCGGTGCAATTGTCGAATGCAACAGTGCTGGGTTCGAAAACCGAACTGTTCGTCGGGGATGAGTTTACGGGAGTCAGCGAAATCTTTTAAACGGATATAAATGAGACGCTCATAGATTTTCCCAAATACATTGAGAAGGCTGATGGGGCGGTAACTAGTGGGCTCACTCTTGGGTTTGCCGGGTTTGGGGATACCGATAACGGTGGCTTGTTTCCAAGCTTGCGGAAAGATGTTATTACTCAGAGCGCCATTGAAGATGGCGGTCATGAGGACTATGAGCGGGGCGGAAAAGTGTTTGATCACCTTATTGGTGATACCGTCTGAGCCGGGGGCTTTCCTAGGTTTGAGTTTCCTCACTATCGTGTGGACCTCGTCTACGGTGATGGGGGGTAAGGGGTCGTCAGGGTCTTCATCGGGAGGGAGGGTGGCCCTACGTTCGACCTCGCGATCCACCTTGGAAAGATGGACCGGGTCTACGGGTTGGGTGCTGGGAGTACATTGGGCTTCTAGACTGTCGGCTAGACATTCGGACTTTTCGTCGTCTTCAAAGGCCGGCCTTTGGTTTGGACGATTGAGAGGGGGAGTTGAAGCTACACAATCGGATTTTAGATTTCGTTGTAATTGCCAGAAGGCCAGATGGGATGGCTCTAAGTCGCTCAACATCTTGTCCCAGCGGGCTTCCCGAACCTCCCGTACACGTTTCTTTACAGCACGCTGTAGAGAACGCATATGGGCGCGGTTAGCTTCGCAGGGAAAAGAGTCGTAGGCACGGATGGACGCGTTCTTCTCCGTCAGCAGTTCACGCACATCGTCCGGCAGCTTCCAGCGGTGTTCGTCCACCGCTGGAACCTGCCGTGAACATTCGTTCACCACGGACTGTACGTGACTGGTGAGGGAGTCGATCGCGCCCAGCGTGTCGGCGATCGTAACGATATCGTCGGGGATGGAATCTAAGTGAACGGATGAGGAAGACTTGAGGCGCTCCTCTAGTTTTCCCCAGTCCGTGACAGTTTTGGTCGGGGCGGGTTGACCAGGATCCGGGGGACCACCCCGGGGACCTAGGTGAAGGACTACGGGGCGGTGATCGGAGTCTAGCTCTTCATGCGTCTCTATAGAGCGTAGACCGAGGTTTACATTCTTTAGAAGCGCTATGTCAAGGACATCAGGCTGATGGTTAGGGTTATGGGGGTAGTGAGTAGGACACATCGGGGCGATAACGTCGAATTCGAGCTCCGGGCTCAACTCTTCGAGGTTACGACCCGCGTGGTTGTTGGAGTTGCAGCTCCACGAGAGATGTTTGGCATTGAGGTCGCCCGCTATGATAACGGAACCTCCGCCGAGGTCAAAGAGGGCTTTAAGATCGCTCCGGAGTTGGATCTTATTACTGGAGGGAGGATTATACACCGAGACGATTGTGATCGGCTGGTGTCCTGTCATGCCTAGTCTGCATATGGAAGTTTCCAGGAATTGGAGACCAGAGGGAGGGTCTAAGGGAGTGCAGTACAGGGAACGTTTGTAGTAGATGAGAGTACCACCGCCCCTACTACGGGTCCTGTCGTTGCGAACTAATTTATAGTTTGCAATTCCAGGGTTCCTGTTGTGGGGCTTGAGAAACGTTTCCTGCACTAGGAAGATGTCAATTTGATGATCACGCAAAAAGATTGCGATCTCATCTCGTTGACCGTTAACGCTGTTAGCGTTGAAGAAGCCTAATTTAAGGGATCGGGGCTTAATTCTACAGCTTTCTGTATCTATTGGAATTTATTGGATGAGGAAAATGACTATGTCATCTAGTTCGCAGAGGACATTGATGCGAGCGATTGGATCGCCTTGAGAGGCGTTCCAAGCGGAGACTATGTTTTTCGCCCACTGCGTATTGCAGGAGGAGAGGGTTTGGATGAGGCTGGGGATCGTGTCCCTAAGGAGCACTTTAGTGGACGAGAGGGAAGTGGAGGGAGCAACCGCTGTCGGCGCTGGCCTGGGAGCGAGTGCGGAGGCGGGTGCGGGGGTGGGTGTGGGGGCAGCCTGTGATGTTGGGGGACTACGTGCAGCCTGTGAAGCAGCTGGCACTATAGTGGGAGCGGGGATAGTGGAGCTCATCAGGCCGGGGATAGCCGAGATTGGGGGACTTGTGGTTCGTTGCTGTTGCTGGGGCAACTGGGTACTGGGCCTTAAGGCGGGGAACGACTGCTGATGGTTCAGCGCGTTCCATGGGGACGGCCTTTGGGGACTGAGGCGGGCGGGGAGTTGGGAAGAAAGAGGGGGAGCCGTGGAAGGACTCTCTCTTTGATGACGGGCGGCTGAGCGTTTAGCTAGGTTAGGGTTGCGCTGTTTTGGCGCTTTAGCGCACCCGCGATAATTCGCAGGGTGACCAGACTCGCCGCATAAAACGCAGCTGGGAGGCTCGAGACATAGGGACCTATCTTTAGGACGTTCACAGTCGCTAGTGCCGTGGTCGCCCAGGCACTTGACACACCTGGGTTTCGCGTAACAATTACGCTGTGAATGGCCATAAAGCTGGCAACGGTGACATTGACCAGGCGGACCGGACTTATTGGGGCGCTCGACGCTTATGCCAGACAGGTGGCACAAGGTCTTAATATTATAGACGGTCTTAGACTCGTCTGAAGGCTCGCATACTGCGAGGACCATGTCGTAGGGGGTGCCACCGCGGCCGCGGTGCATGCGGTGGACTTCCAAGACAGGAATGTTTTGCGACTTAAGGTCGCTGAGGATGGCGTCGGAGTCAATCTCCTTGGGGATGCCGCGGATAACGACTCTGATAAGTCGCTCATCGGGAAGGGAAGAGGAAAACATCTTGCGCCGATCCCAAGTAACATGGGCAAGGGCAGGAAGATGATGCAATATTCTTTCCGTAAATTGGCTGGAGTAGGTTTAGTGGTGATTTGGAGTTGTATTTGGGAGGCATTGCGCTATCATCGGGTGCCTCACTACCTCCGCCACGTCGTTGGGGCTTATCTGTCGGAGAGGTGTGTCACCTACATGGGACGCGATGGCAGTTACCAGCACCAAATGTCGTGCGGTGTTCCACAGAGCTCTGTCCTGGGCCTTCTCCTGTGGAACATCGGGTACGACTGGGTGCTGAGGGGCGAGCTCAGATTGGGGGTAGACCTGACGTATTATGCGGACGCTGGTCACTGCCCGGGGGAGCTCGCATAGGGAGGCAGCGTTGAAGGCGACAGTTGCGGTCTCTTAGGTGGTGGGCCGCATACGTCGCCTAGTCCTGGAGGTGGCTCTCAGTAAGTCGGAGGCCATGGTGTCTCATGGCCTCCGACGGGCGCCGTCGCCCGGCTCACACATCGTGGTCGGGGGGCTCGGATCGCTGTCGAGTTTACCATGAAGTACCTGGGATTGGTGCTCGACAGCCGGTGGAACTTCGGGCCCCACTTACGACGTCTGGCGCCCAAATTGCTGGGTGAGGCTGGCGCGCTCACAACGCTGCTTCCCAATTTGAAGGGCCCGAGCACCGCCTGCAGGCGGCTGTATGTGGGGATCGTACGATTGCTGGCCCGGTATGGGGCCCCGATATGGGCGGCTGACCTGACGGCCAGTAGCAGCAGCATTCTGCAGAAGCCGCAGTGGGCGATGGCCGTCGGAGTCATAAGGGGTTATCGCACGATCTACGAGACGGACTGCGTACTGGCTCGATCTCCGCCCTGGGACCTGGAGGCGAAGATATTCGCGTTGCTCTACCGGTGGCGCGATGAAGCGCGAGCGTGAGGCGAGCGGCCGATGCAGCGCCAATTTGAGCTGCGTCGGCCGCAGCTTCGTGAGGTCCAGGTGGCGGAATGGCGGGACAGACTCTCACGCCCTACCGTCGACGTCATCACCATCAAGGCGATCCGGCCGGTACTGGCGGACTGGCTCTGGAGAAGGCACGGCTCCCTAACGTTTCGTGCGACGCAGGTACTCTCGGAGCATGGCTGCTTCTTTTTAACCGACTTCAAAAAGGAGGAGGTTCTCAATTCGGTTGTATTTTTTTTTATTTTTTATGTTTGTTACCTCATATCTCCGTCATTTATGAACCGATTTGAAAAATTCTTTTTTTGTTCGAAAGGGTATACTTCCCGATTGGTCCCATTTAAATTTTGTTATGATTAGACCATGAACTTCAGAGATATGGAACGGAACTCCTCATCGGATCAAAGCAAAATTCTCAAATTACTAATATTGCTTTGTTTATATTTGTTGTTGGGAACAGACTACTGGAAAAGAGGAGGGGGTGCGTGTCCCCCCCTCCCCCCCTTTGGAATGTTTTCATTACATCGTGTAAGGTATCATTTGAAAGGACTTTTTATCCCCGACTACGTCAAAGCCAAAAAGAAGGGTTATGAAGGAGGGGGTTAAAATGATGACACTAAAACGTATTTAATAAAAAATACACTTTAAAAAAAAGTAAAAACCGGCTTCAAAGAAATACTAAAAGGAGTAAAAAATAATGACCATAATATAAAATTAACAGTTTCAGAAGTTGGTGCAACTCTATACTGAAGCAAATAGAAGCCACCGACTTCAGAAACTGTTAATTTTATATTGTATATAGTAGTTTATAGTGTATGTATGTCAAGCTTCACAGCTTGGCTCATCGCCGCAAGGTTGTCTACTTGTCGGTCTTCTATAGACTGTAGTTCGGTGAGTGTGCTCAAAAACTCCACAACCTCATCCCACCGGCCCCCTTCTACCATCGGAAATCCAGACGCCATTCCACCAATTCGGACTAAGCACGGCGCACGGCAAAAGAGTGGAACTCACTGCCTACGTCTGTGTTCCACGCCTACGACCCGAATCTCTTCAAAGTTACAGTGAACAGGCTTCTTCTGGGTAAGCTCGTTCCATCGTAGACTTTGTCTTTGTCACCTCTGACCTTGACCAGAGTCAAGAGAAAACCCATCTCAAATAAAATAAAAACTATACTCGACTATGCTCCGAACTATGCTCGGAATGAATGATTTATTGACGTGAAAACATACCATAAGTAACTTAACAAGTTCATGCTTGTTGCCGCACACTATGTGCGGCTGCGTCCTGCGGAATAAACCGGTTTTTGAAAACTAGGATTGTGTTCTCTTTTCGTTTTCGTTCCGAACAAAATGTTGTACAAAGAACTGTTAGAAACGTTTTAAAAACGTTATTTTCAATAACGTTTCCGAGCCCTGCTTGGCGGTTAACCCTGAAGTCGGGCGTGGGGTCGACGCACGCGCACGACCTACTTACAGTGCACGTCGCCGCGCCGCTTGCAAATCTCTAGCGCATAGAATCGCAACGACTAATGCTGCCATATTGTGTGATTTGATTTGTTACGTAGGCATGTTCTACATATGCGTACCTGTTGGCTACGAATCAAATGCTTTAGTTTTTCCCAACCTCTGTTCAAATTATGAGGTCCTGGTACTGCATTGATGAATTGGGCGTCAATTTTCATTACAATTTGATGCATCGTCATTATTTATCAGTGTTAATTGACAACCAGCGGCGATGGCTTATCGTTGATACATTATTTTGAGCGAGAACAACTTAAACGATATTATACCCTGATAATAACAACACTTGTAGCACAATTTAATATATTGCTAATCTGAAGTAGGTACGTCCAGCTGCCTACCTGTTTATTAGACCTACTTTCAGTTTCATGCTTTTAAGAACTTAGGCGGTAGCTGCTGTCCGTGCTCCTGATCTTATCTGTTCTTGGCCTCTTAAGGAGATGGTCTACACATCCAAGAGGCCATACAGCAAAATACTAATAATAGACACACATTAAGATTCAAGATTTGTTACATAACGTGTGCTCCTAACATCAACAACGTATTTATCTCCGAGTTTCCTTATAAAGAATGTTTTATGTGTTGCTTTAATAACTCCACAACATAAACTATTCATATAATCAAGACCTAATTGCGAGGTGTGGTCTGGATACGTTATTGCTCTAACTAATTATTATAACTCGAGATAAACTTGCGTGCTCGCGCGTACTCTGTGAATGGTCACGCTCGACCAACTACAGTCTTATGATACTAGTTTTATGGATAAAGTGATTGCCAGACATACGAACATTACGAACTAGCGATTTATCGTGCGATAATGTTCTTAGTTTCACGAAGCTCGTGTAGAAAAGTGGAGCAACTGGCCCTTACCCGTTGGCCTTTTGAAAGTACATTTTCGTTAGTAATATTTTGGTACTAATCTACGACGTAGTGTACTTTATATGGGAACTTTTGCGCAACAAAGGTTTTTTTGGATATTGTATACCAGTTTTCCTGCGACTAAATGTTTCGCTGCGCCTATAAATTGCACGGCCATGTTGTATAATCGTGTCTATCTGTCTTCGATCTACGTCTACTAAATGTTCTATAATTATAGTCTTATTTAAATTGAGAGGCGCTTGATTTAATCGCGCTGTTATTTGATTATAGCTACTCCCGCCTACGTTAGAGTAATAACAGTCTAATATAGACGTTATGTCTAATGATGCACTACGAAATTTTGAATATATTAACCTCGAAAATAATAATAACATTAATAACTTTATAATTTATACATGCTTATTAAAATAATACTTAATCAATATTTTAATACCAAACATAAACTTCATAACTCATTATTTTATTACTATATTTTATCCTTACGTTAACCTTAATAAATAAAATAATGTGACTGCATGAAGTTATTAAGTTTAAAACATAGAACAACATATAAAAATAAAAACTATTTCTGTTATCAGCAACATTGTGGTTTATCTACTGCAACGCGCCGTTTATAGAGTAAAACAGTATAAAAATATAAAAACAAGTGAAACATGAATGGCTTACGTGACCTAGGAACACGTCGTCCAAGTTATGATAGGCTCTCCATAGTTAGGTCACGACTCATTTCTACGAATATAAGTAAGTATAAGACGTAGTAGCTATCAAAGACACGACATAATACCTAAACAATAATTATACATGATAATTACCATACTTGTATATCTACTTCAGCGATTACAATGATACGTTATTACTCAACAATGCGACATAATTGATGGTGCCCCATTAATGTCCATAATACGCTTTAAAATAGCAGCTGTAATCCATGCAAAGAATATTAAGTTATTAATTCAGTACAGAACATTCGTACTATCAAAATACGTGAGTTGCAATTGCCAGGGATTTGTTGCGACAGGAGATTTTCAAGCAGAAGTGGGAATTGAGAGGATCGCGCCAGGACCATTAGCCGTATTGTTATTGCCAACATTCCCAGTAATGAACCGCTCGTTTTCGTCCTTTAATATTACCGCTTTTACTCCCCTTACTCACTGTAATAGTCCTCCGGCTTGATTTCACTTCATCTCATCGGTTTTGTATCCTTCTAATTAATTCCTTTATTTTTCAAGCGCTCCGTTTTTTTTTGCGGTTTTCAATTTACAATCCTTAAATATTACGAGTTTCAGTTGTGTCTGTATGCATGCTGATGAGGTATAAAGCTCGGCGATATTGGCTTTTCGAGTGCCTTTACAGTCTAGGTAGAGAAATTCACCGCAGTTGTTTTTCCAATTCGAGCTCCCTGACATTTTCCCAGCGGTTTCCTCGCGCCATCGACGCCAGTAGGTACTCGACGAAGGGCGATTTACATGGAAACTTAGTAAAATATTCACATCAGTTGCCGATTGTCACGTTATATTGAGATATTCAAACTTTCTCTCCGTCGGGGATTGTGCATCTCATCTGCATAATGAGATGCCCGGCATTGTGTTACAGCTGCAATGGCTTATCATCGCTGCTATTGAGATTATTCATTTCAGACAAGAGAAAAGTACGCTCTTTGATATAGGTACACAAAACACCGCCGCCCTCGTGACGTAACGAAAGATATTTCCACACTTTCGCCCACGAATCTCGGCGGCGGCGGCCGAGGTGAAGTTCAAGACTATTTATAAAACGAGCCGAGCCTTACTTGGCGCCTATTGATCGTGCAGAGAGCACGCACCCCGGCGTATTACGGTAGGTTAGTAAGCCCGCGGCTGGCGGCGTTCGTAGCTCCCGGAACGCGCCGAAACCAGCCGAAATTTTACATCCCCGGCCGTATTGATCGGACTTGACATTGAAATTGTAATAGACGCAAACAGCTGGGAAGTGAGGGTGCGTGCGGGGACCCCGGGCCCTCCTCACGCAAGCCCGTCTTGCCTCCCGCGCTCCACCCAGCCGACCTTTTCCGATAGACCTTCAAGTTTTTTTCTGTAAACAGAAAAGAAAAATCCCTTCACGAAGTTCTCTGTCCGTATTTAAACGTCCATTAAAGTTATTCATCGGAGTTCAAATGTAGTTGAACGTTTGTAATTTCTAATATTATGCACGAGAGCCCTAAGACGGTCGCTGCGGCGTTCTAAAATCTCATTTAAATTCAGTGCGGTCGTAGTTTGAATGTTATCTAAAATCCGTGTTTAGGTGTTGGTCGGGATTGCTCTAATCTGGAAACTAAACACATTGTTGAGTTAGCCGAAGCTTTGTTCTGCGACGACGGTTTTGCGATCTTGTAGTTATCCGTACGCAAAACGAATCCTCAAACTTGGGCGAGACAGTAAAGTTTGCAAAGTTTTCAGTCGCACAAATAAGTTATTCTTATATTGTTTGCGTCTATGTTGTACAGGAAAATAAATAGCGCATGTTTTATTGTAACTTTATTAAATGCACGGCCATGTTTGTTAACAATTGACTGGATAAGATTAAAACGTACCTTTGGCGTTATCGGTAGGTATTTTGTCACGTAACTCGTAGTTTTCCATTACAATGTATCTAAACATAGCTTTATCGTTTGAAATACATAAGAATATGTCTACTTTAGACGTTTGTGTTATCCTCTGGTGTTTTCTTATCATTCACATAATATGTTCGCGCACTTCCTGGGCGACAAGCGACAAGTTCCACCGCATGCCTTCGTTTCCTGCAACAAGGTATCTTGCTAAGCAACACTTTTATACAGTCGTTGACAGCGACATTAAACTTTCTTTTCTGATAACAAGCTAATTGCGAGTTTTTTCCTAGTTTCTACACCATTACCACCTCGGCCACCCGTTTTCACTGATAGCAATTTTTATAGCAGGAATGCTGCTTAGTTTTCGGATCTATTAGGAAGGTGAGATCTTTTATCAAAGACTCAGACACTATTGTTCCTCTAAATTCAATGGACCGTACAAATTCCAGAGTTCTGTAAGTAGCAGCCAATTTCTTTGAAAGGCATATCTATCTACGTACGAACTTTGGCAAAACATTAAAAATGAAACTAGTTGATCTCGCTATTGAAATTAGAATAGTAGTGAATGAATTTAGAAAATTAAAAAACAAGACACAGCTCGAAAGCAGACCTGCCTTTGATTGTAAGGTCTTCCAATTTGTTCAGAGGGAGCGATAATTTTAAATTCAATCTAGCTCTAATCTGCGGGACGGTCGGCAAAGCCGATCGGAGCGCGGAAAGTTGAAGACACACCGAGATGTTTTTGCTGAATACAGATCAGTTCCATCGAAATTATTCCATTACCGCAGCTGTTCCAATAGAAAATTTCATAAATAAAAAATGCGCGCGGTGTCTGCTCCGGTGCGATTCTATGGAATCACGGCACCTCCAAGTTAAATAAGTGATCACCGGTCGACGACGACGTGAGCTGAACCTCGATAGCTTTGTATCTAAGTTTAGATTATATTAGCAAGACTTGCCTATACTTATTACAATTTTTTCTTGCCATTTTGTTTTCGACGATCGCACGAAATTGTTATTCGTCAGAGCAAAAAAATCTACATGTATTTGCTTAGCATGACAAAATATAATGATTGTATATTCATTTCAATAAATTTCGCGCCGCGGTCAGCCTGTACTTACAGCCGAAATATATTAATCACTACGGAAACAATAACGGCACCAGAATAATTAATGCTTATTTGATTACCAATTACGATCGATAAATTTGGCAGTTATTATAAATTTAAAACAGAACATAAAGGTCGATAGATTGGCTGTGGCGGAGCGGGCGGGTCGGCCGCTAATCGATCGATGTCTGTGTGCACTGCTTCTGGCTGCTGCACCCGCGGCCGATCATTTGTCTCGCTCCATTCCACTACGATTCCCGATACACCATCCTTGTCGCTTCGTTATTCATCGTCCCTAACCACCCGGTAGTCGGCTGCCTCCCGGTGTTCTCCCGTATTTAGACACTGCACTATCTAATTTATGTTTTAAATTGTCCGCTTTTAAGTCCTTCGGGCATACGATGGTAACGACTATATCTATGATTATCGTTATGACTTTGCGAGAGGTAATGGGCAATATCATTATAAATTTGTCTGGCTTCTAAGTTTCGTTCGGTTCAGACGGCACCTGTTATGAATGTGGCGCAATTTTGCCCTTTGAACGACTCGACCTTTAGTATTGTATATTTTGTTTTCTATCAATTATTTTGTTTCTATTACTCCAGTATTGTTTCGAAAGGTTAAGTATTGGCCATCTACTTTCAATTGTTGCGGGGCCTTGGCACGAGCTCGCCGCTAGTCGGCCAGCATAGGAATAGCGCAGTGGCATTTGGTATCAAGCGTGCGCCTGCGGTGCAGGCCGCTTACATAACGCACCTGCCATATCGGGCCGAGCACCGCACCTCACGTTCACTCGCTCATTCTATGAATTACTTATAGGTCATAGACCTCATCCATTATTTAATTCTGCCCTGCACACTGTCGTATCGATCATTGATTTGTATTTCTGCGACTGAGTGCAACAAGCATGCAGGTAATTTTTCAAAGTTCGACATCTCGTTCAAATCCTTTGAATCGTTCACTTCATTCGAGAGTTTGTAAGACAAAATAAATAGTGTATGAGACGCTGTTATCTTCGCTGAAATCTTCCGGCGGAAATCTTAGCTTTTCTTTCGTAGCCTCCAGTTTCAGTTCGTTTCCTGACTTTTTTTGTTCGTCTGTAAATGCACCAAATCCTTCAACATCCCCGAGGAGCTGAGGGCTGCGGATAAAACGGGAATTGACTGCTTAAACGCTGCGAGTGCTCTCATGAAAGACTGTGCCAACACCCTCGGATGAAATTTTAAACTGGGTTAACTCCTAACTACTTCGAACTCTTCGTAGCTTACGTCTTTTACTGTGAACTACTTGATCGTTGAGCATCGTTTTGTTTACAGCTTAGTGAAAGATTGAACAGTGTAGTTACTAGGTTTGTCTGGCGTGTCGTGACATTTACAAGCAGAGGATAATTCATGTGTTCACTTCACATAATTCAAGCGACGTGACTGGTTTCCTACAAAGTATTACTATAATACATCATGAGTTGTAGAAAAATACAAAACGAGCTATCATGTTGCAAGGTACAACAGTGTTAGTTGTTAGTTGGCCCCGCCTAGTCGTGGCTCGGGACGATAAATCGTGGCGGGTCGGTGCCTCCGGTTAATACTTGGGATTAAGAGCGTCGAGCATCGCCGTAAACTGAGATATACATCATCCCGGTACACGCTTCGCCTCTCCACCACACCTATATTATATTAATAGTATGAATTAATAACTGCGAATCCAATTCTAGAGTTAATGACAGCTCTGTAGTTTTATTGCAAGCGACACGCCCAGTTACACATTTCATTCTATTTCCTTTTCACGAAAGTGTACAGACTTATTTCAAATTGATTTGTTATGGTCTGCAGTAATATGCATTCCGTGTTTTACGATTACTCTGATCTCCTACAGAACTTTCGACCGTTTCTAATTTATCCTGTGTATAAATCCTAATAATTTCTAGAGTAATGTTGATTTTATGAATGAGGTGAACTCTCTTTATTTACATTGGTTAGTCATCTGGCGATTCCGCGTTTATTATTGTATTTTACTGTGTTGGTGGATGCCAAATGCGGTCGCATCAGTATGAAATACATATTATGAATTGATAAACATAGGTTGACCTTCCACTTGTTGTTGTAAGTTAATATATTTTTATTGCATTGTGTATGATGATACCATTTGCATAGTTTGGTTTATTTACTCGTACGCGTTCTTTTTATAAATATTCTTTAGAGTAGGAGTGTAAACCTATTAAGATTCCATTTACGTTCAGAGTAACCGATACTTAAGAAATTCAAAAAGAAAAGAAGTAGTACCGTATTACAACTAGTATAGGTAGGTAACTGTTCGTGCGCATACGACGATAACTCTATTAAACTGTATCCTAAATCCTTTAGGAGCACAATTTGTTGCATCTATTTGCATATCAATGTAATAATGGATTCGTTATTATGGGAACGGAATGCTAATATTCTCTCTAATTCGAAGGCTAACTACTTCGGGATAAATGTGTTTGGAATTGATGTAAATACCGTTTTGACTCTTGCCTTTAGTTTTCTTTTGATCTTATTATGTTACGTTATACTCTGTTCAACGTTAGATGAAGCTCTGACATAATATCAGTCTTTCGTAAATTGTAGCCTGCTTTGGAGACTGCTATCGAAAAAATGTAAACGACATAATGAAAACCCGTAAAGCACCCATATTTTCTTTGTTTTTTTTTGGGAGTGTACCGCTGCCGGCGCCGGCACCCAAAAATAACGTCATTGGGAACCGGCGGTACATTAGGTACTGCCGACAGCCGAGATTAAAAACATCGGCTGCCGCCACCCAATATGGACACCGGCGGCGGTAATAAGTTGTTTGGTAGGTATGTTATTTGAAAGGTAGGTTAGATTTTCGGCCAAGCACTGTAACTTGTCTTCCAACTGACTAATTTCAAGAGCGAGCGAAGCTCCCGTCATCCCCTTCGTGTTAGGTTACTTTAAACCATGCACACAGAAATAGGAGCCCCGCTCAGCAGGCCTCTGTCGACTCTGCTTTGGAAACCCAAACAACCTTACAAACATCCCCTTCAGTTTTTCATTTCTTTTTATTGTGGAAATGAAAGTGGGTGACGAATAATCGTGTCATGAAGAGTTTGAAGAGGACTTGAAGGTATAAAAAAAAACAGTGTATGTAGTCGGCGCGGCGCCGGCAGCCAGTTTAGAAGCCGGCGCCGGCAGTCGTAATGGCAACCGGCGCCGACAGCGGAGGCACTCCCTTTTCTTTTTAATAAGTATTTGATATTCTTTGTATGGTTACGTTTTGTAGAGAAACGCCAGGACTCACATTACGGTGAAAAGGGATGTTACTATTCTGTAAGGTAGGCAGCAATTTCTATTAAAAACTTAAATTCTGATGACAGCAGTTTGACGCGCGGCTTGTAATTCTCTGCTCTGTATTGCCCTTGGAACTAAAAATAATAAAAACGCGTGTCATGCATTGGAATTAACCATAAAAACTCTCAGATTATAAAACAGAAGGCAGATAGAGTGACAGGAACAACGTGAGTGCGGCCAAAAAAGCAAATACAAATTCAAAAGCGAATACAATCTCGAGTCAGTGTGACACGAAGCGCCGCATTGTTAGGACGTCATCGATAATTTTAATATTTATGATAGTAATGCCATCTTGCGTTTATAAACATTGCAAAAACTGTTCCTAAAAACAAAATAAAGAAGATGGAGTATCTTTTCATAGGTTTTATTGATTATTTATCTATTTGGATATTATTTTACGTGATTATTATTAGTGACATCTTGGAACACAAAACCTTAACAAAAATCATTCGGTGTTGCTTGTTTATATTGAAACCATTTACCCCCTAAGTTAGGAAATAAGTAAAGAATAATAACGATTTACAAAAATATTTATTTCGATTACTTATAGTGTTTTATTTATCGCGTTTTTTGGTTGGTATGTTTGTAGGTATTGTGTCCGTTTGTATGTGTCTTCGTAACTAAAACTACTTAATGTATTGTCTGTCTCTAATAATAATCATGTACGTCAGTCGATTTGCCAACATAAAGTAAATATAGCTATCAAAAACATAATTACAACCATTCACGACTATACAAAATGACTGCCATAAATCCACAAAATATTTCTATTTATCATCTTCTATTCTGTAATCTGAGATTAGTAAATTTCTAAAGTAGGTACTTGCATTAAAATACAATCTGACTCAACGGCAGAGATTCACTTTATATACATATGTATAACTCTGTATGTATCTGCATTTTTCGGAGACAGTAAATTATTTATTTAATATAATGAAATATTATGGGAATTTTGTCATTATCATGGCAACCGTACACGCACAAAGAGGCAACGTGTACTTATAGTGCTGTCAGGCACACATGTCTACAGACGTGCCTCACATTATGGTTCAGTACAGTCTATCTGCCTTTTGTTTTATAATCTGAGTAAAAACTAATGTATAACTTATAAGGTAAGACAATGCAGACAATGACGCATCAATCATCGTTAATGTAAAAGATAAACAAATCCTACGCATTTTAAAATAAACACAATTCAGAAATCATGTTAATGTTGCCAGATAAACTGAGTTATGAGGTTAATTAGTGCCAAAATTTTATCGAAACCACATTTCGCATCAATATGGTAAATTAAAAGTAATTACGGTTGTAATATGTGGTGAAATGATACAAACCCTATCCCTTGATGAAGTTTTAAAACGTGGGATGAATAGGAAATAAATGGTTCCTCTTCACAATTGCCTATGATGGGTGATTAGAGGCGATCACGATCGTGTGGAGGGCATGCTCGTTTGTAATCGCCTATCATGGACTATGATCGTCGATAATCGGCGAGTTGTTAGTTTTTCGGACACATTAAAGGGAAATCGCCTGTTGTTGCGTAGGTAAACGTGCCCATACGATCGCCGATCATTCATTCATCAGAGGACAGTGAAGCAGTGCATACATCTGTCTCGTTGGAATTTAAATACGATGGCCGCCAGGTGGACAAATCAAGAGACTAGAATTATATCAGAAAAGTCCTGAATCCAAATATGGAATCCTAAATATAAAGATAAGGTGCTTATTATCGCTATAATAACCAATAGTAGTATTAGGTACTACTAAAGTGAGTTCGTTTTTTTGAATTCATTCCATTCATATCAATAATTAAATAAATAAATGGTAGCAGCAGCAATGGATTCCACGTCCATCTTGAATGTTTGATGCACGACAAATGATTACGGATAATCGTGGGGGTACTCGCACAATGATCCTGCCAATGATAACCGATCATATGAGTGCTCATCAGGGTCAATTGTGAAGAGGAGCCTTAAAATATTTCAAATAATCGACACATTCTAAACAAGATTAGTCAAAAAGGGGGTAGGTATTAATCAGATTTTTTTAAAGGATCCATGAAAATACTAAGTTTTGTTCTACAACTTTCGCCAAGAGCCAATACTTTTAGAAAAAAAGCTGTTCAAAAATTTCATAAAAAATATGCTAAAATCTATCTATCATCACATCATGAGCATATTTTCGGTCATATTTGGGATCACGGATTAGCAGCTACATTTTCTGAATTCGTAACCAAATTAGGATTATCGTTTTTTTCGGTTTAAAGAATTTATTTCCCAAAACAACATTACATAGTTTACTTTATATGAGAAACTTAACTAAATTAAAACTAATCTTGGTACAAACATGAGTTCGATCTGCCATTTTTATGACAATAATGCTTTAAAACAGTCATCAGTGCTACTTTAAGTGGCGGATTAGTACCCCCTTTTGGACTATCCTTGTATTTTTATTTTCCTCCAAGATGAGCGTGGAACTGATAAAATATATTTCTATATTGTGATAGATAAAACCAACGTGGGCAACGTCTGATATCATTGTTCGCGATCGTTCCACCTCTATCTATCTATTAATAATGTAGTAGTAATTGATAAGTACGCCGCTAATACTCAAATGAATAGCCATTGATGTGATATCACGAATATACATTTTGATGAGTGCTCAGATAATAATAAAGTTACATAAGAGCTCTGTGGTACAATGACCGATAGACAGATAGTCTAGTTGTCCATTGCCTTGTAAGTCTTGTAACAGTGGTAAGTAGACTACTTATAAGTATTACAGAGTTATATTATTTAGCTATTAAGGTCGCCGGATGCATTTATGCTAACTGGAACACATTTGAATGGGTGGATTGAGGTGTCGGGCCTTTTAATGGGTCTGTATGCTCATTTAAGTCTTAATGTAACACTTAAACGAAATTGAACCGAGTACCTGTCTATATAAGGGTGTTAATTAAAGTAAGCTTTGCAAAAGAGGTATGCCAAATAAGACAATATGCGACATTTTGGTTGCAGTCGGTAAATGTCTTTAATTTGAAATTACTGTTAAATGATACTTAATAAGCTTCTGAATGTGGCGAAAATTGCTTAATTTCTTGCCAATATGTAGGTAATTCAATATGCTTACATTAAAGTTTACTGCACCTAATTAGCTCATATTGCTTGCGACGGTAACCGAGCAGTGCAAAATCTGTATTTTCTGTATATTTTACTTTAACACCAACATTTTTTACCTACTTTAAATTATTCAACTACCTTCAGAATTGCATTATTAAAGAAGCATATCACCAAATGCCGCTATCGCGCGTTTGCCATCACTCACGCCACAATAGTTCTCCGTAACAATATAGACAATTTGTAGTTGGCTAGCGTAGCACAACATTTAGCATGTTATGTAAGGGTCGGGCGGACATGTTTATTGTTGGTTTACGTTCGCCTTGGCGCGGGCGTTATCCTCTGCGACCGCGATACTGGGCCGCGGCTTATCGCGACGCAATAGGTATGTAGCTACGACACGCATAGCTGAGCGCATAGTATGGAAATACGCGGCTGGGATAGCGGATCGCGGCCGCTTATGAGTTCTGCGATTTTTTCTTTAGGACTTGCATGCATTCTTTCATAGTCTAAGCAGTTCAATTTTGATTCTATTGAATGCGTAATATAGATAAGATTTCATATAATCGGCTAAGTGTTTTTTATTAGGGATGGGCCGAATATTCGTTTTATATTCGTTATTCGGCATATTCGGCAGGTTTACCGAATATTCGTATTCGGCCGAATATTCGGCTAAATCACCGAACGTTCGGCAAAGTGGTACTGAAAGTATTTTTACTGTATTGAGCCGTGTATGATTGAGTATGAGTTGAGTGTTAAATGGGTTATTTTTACGAGATAAGTAATTTACATGTTTTTGTCGCTACTATAGTTTTATTTCCAATAACAGCAGATAAAAAGATGGTTATTAAAAACAAAATATAAGTATGTAGCTGTTTTGGGATTAAGCTACAGTGAACTCTTTATAATACAATTAATATATGTTATTATAATCAGGTCTATAATGTAAGAAAGAATTGCATGATTAAATTACAACATTTCAGCAGATATGATAATCATATTTCTAGTTTCTACTTAAAGTGGCGAAAATTAGTTATTGTCTTATAAACTTTAAAGTTTAAACGTTAAAAGTATTAAACCAATATAGTTTTTTTTTAAGAGAAAGAATTAATTGCATTTTTTATAGGTATTCATTTGAGAGATCAATCAATTACTTACCATTATGACTTATGACATACTAAGACAAATATGAGATCTTTATAAGAGACCAAATCGAATATTATAATACTTAGGTATAGGAACATAACCTTAAGAATTCACATTTTATTAACTTTTTATTTAAGTTACATGAAGGTAAATTTTCTTAAGCGCCGCGCATCCGCGCGCTTTTCGTCTAAAGTTAAGTCTGAGTCTTTTAAGTCTGAATGCGTTTACGAAAAGCGCAATACAGTACTGTTTACTTTAGGGAATCAATTATGCCGAATATTCGGTTCGGTAAAAGTTTTACCGAACATTCGGCCGAATGTTCGTATTCGGTGAAATCCATGTTCGGCCCATCTCTATTTTTTATCCAAACAAACATTATTTAACACTAACCTTCGCTCATGCTAGATAACTGATTGTGGATAAAATTGAATGAAATAATAATAGTTATCGTACCATTATCTAATTGACGAGATAATTATTATCTCGTATCTATGAATATGTACTGAAACATAAATAATAACTTGTTGTATTTATATAAAGTTTATCTTGATGACACCTTTATTTATAAAACATAATTTTTTTTCAATGACTTTATGGCTATCTTTTATACACATTGGCCGGACGTAGTCGCTTATCAGTCGTCACTATGTTCATACCCTTACGCCTGTTTACTTAAATGCATTTGTGTGCATTCAGTAACTGTGATAAAAAGCCTATTTCAAACGCTCAACACATACTATTTTATTTTTATCGGAGTCAAGAGCAGTCTCTAGAAATTTCTAAGTACATACATTTAATAATGTACATAAATTAGTTTATCAAACAATTTAGCTTTTGCCCGCGATTTCGTTCGCGTAGATTTCGAATATTTTTGGCTGATTTTGAACAGAGAGGGTGAAGTTTTAACGTATTTAATCATTTGATTTGAAGAGTATTTGTACTAAGATTCATGTCGATAAACTTAGGGAATGTAGTTTTCCTATACAAACTTCAATATCCCGTTTTATATCTCATTTGGCATTTATTATTTGTGAGGAAGAGTGTTAATGAATACCAAGTTCCAAGTTGATACATGCGGGGGATACGATTTTCCATACAAACATTTACACCCCATTTCACACTCTTAGGGGATGAATTTTGACAAACCCTTTTTTAGTGCTAGTCTACATTATGTAACATTTGCTTGGGCTGTGCGTTCTGACTGTCTGTTAATCAGTCAATCAGTCAAAACTGTTTTAAATTAGGCATTAATAAATATAAATAGGTATTGTTCACCAAAAATCAGTGACAAAAATAAATGAAGAGAAAAATTTGAAAAAAATAAATGTAATGAAATAAGTATTCTATTAATAATATTTTGTTATTTGTAAACATCTCTTGACTGATGATAACCCACGGTATGAAGGGTTATAAACACTCTCTTGATATCTTTTCACGACACTCAGTCTTTCTTTATCTTCTTCATCTGTATAAAACAGTTCCGTGACTGACTGTCTGACAGACAACGCACAGCCTAAACTGCGGAAGATAGAAACATGAAATTTGGAAGATGTATTTCTTAGAGGTTTCAAATTGCTAGAAAAAATCAACCCCAGAGGTGAAAAGGGGTGAAAAATTTAATGTTTTATTTTTATTTTTTGGGATTATAAAATTGAAACTTGTCGTTAATACTCTTCAGAGTTGATCAGGAAACAGTATTTATCAATTTCCCGAAACTACCCCCTAAAGTGATTCTGGCACTATTTCCTTACTAGGTAGGATCAGGATGCACATGTTCAGCTATGTATAGCGAACTAATAAAGTTGTCCAGATGGACACAGGGGCTTCGTTGGTCCTGGTCTTGAATCACTTGCAACACAAAAAACTTCCAGTAAGTAAGTATCCTTTCCAGGGTAAAGATTAATTTGATAAATGTTAAGTAAATGATCTACTTAATAAAAACTATGAAACACTCAGTGTGACTGACAGACAACGCGCAGCCTAAATCGCCCTAAAGCCTTATAGAACTAAAGTAAGCACTAATAAAGGATTTCTGAAAATTCATCCCCTATGTGGGTTAAATAAGGGATCAAATTTTGTACGGAAGTTCGTCATTTATGAAGTATGACAAATCCTATCGGACTCACGGCTATACTCTGCTCAACGAAAGATGACTCCTGACATGGTCATTTCGTAAATTGTAGCCGTAAACAGACTGCTATCGAAAAGCGTTAACAACATCATCAAAAACCGTAAATTAGCTGCCCATTTTGTTTTTGAAAAGTATTTCGATGCTTGAAAGGCAAAAATTACCAAGCGACATGTTGGCAACTTTACACTGGAGCATTTTAAAGTTTGATTTAAGTTCATAATCTTTAAATGCCAGTTTCTTATAAGCATTTAAACTGCACTTAAAATTGGTTGGAATCAAGTAGTTATGACAAATAGGCGATTTTTTTACAATTTTTTCAAAAAAAAAAAACTTTAAAATGCTCTAGTGTAAAGTTGCCAACATGTCGCTTGGTAATTTTTGCCTTTCAAGCGTCGATTTGATATTATTTGTATGGTAACATTTTGTAGAGAAACGTCAGGACTCTTCTTAAGGTGAAAAGGGTAAACTCGTAATGATCAATGTTCATGGTTATACGCAGTAAAGGTAAATACAATTATTTATAAAAGCGGATCGTAAATACATCTCGAGATAACCTATAAGTACCTTTCTTCTTTAACAGTGTTGCTATTGATACGCTAAGTAAATAGAGACCTTACATAACTCTGTTTACAATACAAAACTATTTGTTTTTCGATAACAACGAGTGCAATTAGCGTGCACGCCACATTTTGTTCCTGTTAATAATTAATTATTATTATAATATGCATTGTTTGCATTGAACTCGCAATAATTACGTTACGTGCGTCGCTAATGCAATTACTGTAATTAAATAATAATAATTCCTTAGATATTTAAATTCTTTATTTAATTACTTCATTATCTTTGAGGTGTTTTTCTTAAAGATTGAGGTTCATATAACACAAGTTTTATCAGTTACTCTATGTCATATTTTAATCTGAGTTCTCAATACATTGTAAGCTATTAGTACAACTGAATTGATTTCAATATACCAGTATACTAAAATAGAACCAATCATTTTCTCGTTATAATCTTCCAACAGAGAAACTTATTTATCATGTGGCTGTTTTATCAACATTATAAAGGCTGTCGCCGACGCCGACGGTACTACAAATGCAAGGAAGCGGATAAGATTCAGTTCATGCGATGCAAATAGCGACGCATGACGTGCCGGTTGCAGTTGTTGCTTCTTTCTTTCAGTTTGCTTCGTTGAACTCACGAATAAAGTTAGCCGGCGCACAAACTTGGTGTTTGTTTTTTGAAACTGTTTTACTGAATATTCTTCTCTTATTATATTTACTGAATCTTACTAAAATTTTAAGAAAACTAGCGTTTTTCGGCATTTCGTAACATTTTGAGTTGCACGATAAATATTATTGCTCAATCACTACATAGTATAAAACAAAGTCGCTTCCCGCTGTCTATTGGTCCCTGTGTATGCTTAGATCTTTAAAACTAAGCAACGGATTTTGATGCGGTTTTTTTTAATAGATAGAGTGATTGAAGAGGAAGGTTTTAAGCTATAAAACGTACACGTGCGAAGCTGGGGCGGGTCGCTAGTATAATACATATAATTGTTAATTAGTAGTATCTAAATACTTACACAACGTTTTATTCAGGTAAATAGTAGTACATCTGTGTGTCAGTACAGTAATCATAATCATACATACCTTTAGAATAAAATTATAATGTAATTAAATCAAGCTAAGGTTGTCATAAATTCCATCATAATAACTCCTAACCATGATGCAGTCATGGGCATGACTAATGTTATCCGATACATTTACTTCAATTATCAACAATATCATAAAGATAAAGCTATTAAGTTTCTTCACATGTATTTATATCTAATTATGTATTAGTTAGACTACTTAACGAATCGCATAATAACGCTAGTTAATTCATTATTTGTATATTGATAATATTGTTTAATTTCTTTGATAACAGTAAATACCAACGCATTTTCCTGTTTAAATACCAGTATCAATATTTACAAGAGAACGTACATATTATTAGTTCAAACGGGATTTATCGGCGATACAAATTCATGTATCCAGCGGCTTGTATGCACGACACTAACCTTATATTTACGACTTTCTCAGCTCGATATCATTGAAATGGTAATTTGGTTGAGTTATTTATTAATTTTCACTTTATCTGTATAATTGTCACTCTTATTCTCTTTGTGAGATAACACTTACAAGGCTGTTGTTGGCAACTTAGCAAAACAGATAAGGTCTGCTCCGAGGTGACACAGGACTAAGTGCAGGGTTATCAGTGCAAGCCAAATGGTTGGTTATACTCGTATCATACAGCTGATAGTGTAATCGTAGTTTGTTTTTGTTCGTGTAGGAATGTACCTATAGTACTTGTGCAGTAGAAATTTATCAGTTTCAAAATGTATGCTCTGTTTGCTGGTGGTTCTTATCCGATGTATAGTATGTTGAGGTTGAGATTGTCGTGTGTGTTTTTATACCACGGTTTGTACTGCCTGCGCGTATCTAGTTTTGACTGATTTGGTAGGAGATAATTAGATCGTTCATAAAGACAATTGATTATGATCGTTAGGATATCGGCATTGCCCAGTAACTGGGTTGCGGAGGTCTGATGGCAGTCGCTTCGTGTAAAATACTGGTATTCAGCATCTTTTTAGTATGGAAGCTGGCCCCATCATAGTTGCGAAAAGAGTAGGTACAACACAAAGATAGAATTGATAATGAAAATAATTAGAGCCGTGGCCTTAAAACTACACTTTGTTTTTTGTAGTTTACTGTGTTCCGACGTAGGAGTAGGTAGTAGTAGGTATATGAGTGCCAGAGGAGTTTAGGGGATATATCTCTGTTACTGAGATTTGTGTGCTCCATCTTAGACCCTGTCTGCTCTTACCATCAGAAGCGACAAGGACTAAAGGCGACCAATAAAAAAAATTGAGGAATTCTCTTTTACCCCCTCGAGTGACGATATTTAACCTTACTACCAACCTCGCTGACTGGCTAATCTTTTCACCACGGCATGACTTATTCTCTTATAGCTCGTGCCGATACGATAGAAGAAGACCTTCACCTTGATTTTCACTTCTTATTCCTACTTCCCGGGATCCTACACCACATCGTCGCCCGGGAGTGAAAATCTCGGGAATGCATTTGGTCATTGCATGTTTCCTGTGGGCATTCACGCGGAAGAAGTCGCGGGCAAAAGCTAGTCAATTATATTGATTACGAATTTTATACACCCAATAAAGGCTAGTTTCAGTGCCTACAAACTAATTTCACATAGAGCGGCTCTCTTATAAGATATAGTACCTATACGTCGTGATAAGCAGTGATCGGAAAAGGGTGAGCTAATTTACCTAAACTTCAAAGAACAGAGACAATAACTGGAGACTTCCTTACAACATTTTTTTTCGGGAGAATTTTCTCGGAAATTGTCTTTCATTTGTTTTCAAAAAATAAAAGACAATTTCCTTTTTTGAAAACAAAAAACAATCTCTTTTTAAAAACAATTAAAAACGTGTCATCTGGTTTCGTGACAATTTTGGGAAACAAAAATAGGAAACGAATTTAATTGTTTTCTGTACTATTAACATTAATATTAAATGTACTTAAGTGATGTCCCGAAACCCGGAATAGTTTTCACGAAAAAAAATGTTGTCGTAAGGAAGTCTCCAGTTTTTGTCTCTGTTCTTTGAAGTTTAGGTAAATTAGCTCACCTTTTTCCGATCACTGGTGATAAGATAAAAATTACCAAATTGCATTCCCGAGGTTTTCACTCCCGGGCGACGACATACACCTTTGAGGGTTAGGTTATTTATTTATAGAGATAGATTCAGCGCATTATCTCTGTCACCTATGCTTAAGAAATCCTTTGTTACTGCCTTATCAGATCTTATAGTAGTCATAGTAAGTTTCACTTGTTTCTTGTGATAATAATAGGCCTGACGCAAGCCGTTTTAATGTACTTCCAGACGAGATGTTCTATTGTTTACTTCATTTAAGCTGGTCTTCACAGCATTAATTGTAGTTGAATAACTGTTGATCTAAAATTTAAGTTCATTTTTCGGATATAGGTACCTACGCTTATTTAGCCAGAGAATTAATCTTGGTGAACATAGCCTTAGAAGTTTAAGAACAATGTCTGTCCTAATTTTTACCGTGGTATATATTGTAAACGCATTCGTGTAACTCCGTAAAATCACAAGATTTATTACTGGTATACCTAGCTTAACAAGGCACGTGAATAAAAAAAAAACATGCTGTATGGGTAATTTATTGCATCTAAACCAGTTAAATAGGTTTAAAAAAATGCATTGTATTTGCAAATAAACTATTTTTATGTTATAGAACATTTCGATTCCACGTATAAATGAATGAAAGCACGGCGACACAGGTGGCGGCTAGCGCGATATCGCTTCGCGCAATCAGTTAACTCAGGGCGTTATAATGACTCAGAATCAGAACACCATGTTTTCTTTTTCATTTTTTTTTTCATTCTGCAAGCATTGCAAGCAGTTTCCAATCGGTGTTACACGAATTCTGATACATCCGGTAAGTACATTAGGATAAAAAAAAAAACAGTGCATTCGGTGTGAGCTAGGGTTGCCAACCGTACTATAATATATAGTATTGTACTGTATTTAGGGTCTCCGTACTATATACTGTTGAAGAAATATATAGTACGCGAAAATACTATATTTCAGTACAATAGCTCAATGCAAAATCTAAAATTAGTAAAATGAAAAAAATCTTCCTGCAATTTTCAAACGCGTCTTTCGTTCGACAGAATTTATTATTTACTTTTGTAACATCTATGTACACATGAATGCAATAAAGAATTTGAGTTTGAGTTTGAAAAAAAAAATTAACTTATGTCTTTTTATTATTCTTCCCTACTAAAATACTACATTTTTTTGAAGCGTACTATTTTTTTATGGCTTTTTAAAAAAAATACTATACTCAAACAAAAAAATGTTGGCAACCCTAGGTGTGACCCAAAGAACAGAAGAATTAACACGCAGTTATTTTTAGAAACAGTCATTGCCGCTTTTCTGCACAACAATAAAAACACGCCACCGAACAGCGTCATCATAATTGACGACCTAGCATTTCTAAAGTATGTTGAGGTAGGCCCCCACTCTAAGCAGATGCCAACTCAAGATTATTATTATTGAAGTATCCAAAGAACTTTTATACAATAAAATGTGACTATCTTAAGTACAAGCAACAAAACCAGCTGTAGCAATTAAATATAACAACAGCAGAAAAAAAAATAACAGTGCTATCTGGAGAACCGTTAGCAAGGGCCTTCGTCCCGTTCAGTGGCGCTAGTAACTAGCCTCTAGGAATGTAAACGCGTCTATTCATAACAATTATTCATACAACCAATAGGAATATTATCTAGATGGATTTATGTTGCTATAAACAACAACTTATGACAATCACTGCGAAATATTTACTACTGAGTGTAATATGGTTATTATAATTCGTAGTTAGGTTAATATGGTTGTATAAATAGTTTTGTGTAGTCGTTTACCTCGAGTGTGTCCGTCAGAATGAGACTAATTCGAAAATACTTCAGTATGAAATCATAGGCAAAAGTAGTACAGAAATGTTACGCTGATAATTATTTATTGTCTTGTGCAATCGTAAAACGTGATTAAGCCAGTACAGTATCCGAAATTTCTGTTAGGGCCTTATTCCTGTCATGCGGTTTCGTGCCCGCGTGCGTGCGTCACCCGCATGCGTGGCGCTCGCAGTTCACCTTTTCGTGCGTGTTTCACGCATCACAATAAATACATGTATGAAAAGGTGAAATTCAGGAGCCACGGGTGCGGGTGACTCACGCATGCGGGCCGCGTCACAGGAAAAAAGCCCTTAGAATTTTTTTGACGCGCATTTTAACCCACACACTGCCTGAATTTGCCGGATCCGGCAGCCTGCTGGTTCTAGGGCAAAATGTGTGCGCAGAAAGTCTTCACGCACGTGTCAGAAATATTTTGACAGTTTCTTATAATGTTTGACCGGGCTAAGATAAATACGTCTTGACCGAATTTCGTACACACGGCGACACATCAAGCTGTACATTTCCAGTTTACATTGACCTCTTACTGTAAGGAAATCCTATACAATGTGAGATCAGGTTGTACTGGAATGTATAGCTTGATCTGTAGCCGTGCGTACATCGTCGCCTATATGCAGAATGGTATTGGAATCTGTCTTTGGCTTTATAGGCCAAGCAAATTAGCTAAACCTGGACATAATTCGATAACTGTAATTTTCTTTTTCTATGACATAAAGTATTGTTAATTATAGTTAAAATAAATAGAATTAAAAATTTTAAAGCTCCGCGTCAGTGTAAAAAAAATTAAAAACTAAATTATCAACACATTTTGATTTCGTAAGTACAGCATAATAAATAACTTTGTAAAAGTACCTTTATTATGATATGACGCTTGTATTCCAGTAAAAAACGTCTAAATTAAACTAATTAATCTTTCGGGACTATCATTAATGAAGAAGGTTCAGTAAGTTACAGATTTTGTGGATTATCTTACCAGAAATTATAGATAACTATAATTCAACAGTTTATTCTGCATAGTTTAACATGTGTGTTAATAAATTATTAAAAATTAAACAGATTCTCTTTGCGGAAATATAAAGTCACAAATATTTGTAATTTTTGGAATGCCAAAATACATAACTACTTCAAAAGTGTTTAATTCATGCCTTCAAAATATGTTTAGTACCTTAGTAAACAAATTAAACAATAAATGTTCACGATTATTCATTTATTGATATTTTTTCTTTGTTATATTTCAATATAAACGTTATTCTTTGTAGCATAAGGTCGTAATTTCTTTGTGTCCCATTTCCCGACCGTGCTATCGCGAGTAACGAACGATTTTTGTATCTCACTATTTATTACTAGTTTTTGCCCGCTACTTCGACCGCGTGAATGTTGGTTATTATCACGGATGCTGACGAAGTCACGAATTAAAAATTAGCCTTTGTCCTTCCCTAGGGGTCGAGCTATCTTCTTCTTAATTATATAAAGGGTGTCCCTGGAAGTATGGATCAAATCGAATAGGGGCGTGGGCAATGTCATTTCCAAACTTTGTAACCCTGAGAATGTCGATGCAATTTTTTACGATTCAGAAGTTATGACCAATTATTGTTTTTTTTTCAATCACTTTGCATAGAAAAAATCATAAAAAAACTATCAGAGCTATCATTTTTTTTAGGACTTTGGCGAACAGTAGGCCTTTCTTGTTGTAGTACTTTTACGCAGCTAGAAAACATGTGTTAAATAAGAAAAAACATTTACTGCAAAGGCTTTTTTGGTCTGGCAATTTTACTCAAGTTTTACTACTACAAGTTTTGAAATGACCTTGCCCACGCCTCTGTTTGATTTGATCCATACTTCCAGGGACAACCTGTATAGATTATAAACTACTATTCAATTGTTTCCACTTTACAAAAAATAAAATGTGTAGTTAACTAATAGACTAAACGTTGGGCAGTTCGCTCACACCGCGGCATTTTTCTTATTTTTAGCACTTCTAAACGAAAGGTCCGATTCGAACAAGAAGCGTATTTGCTTCGTGGATTCGAATAATTTAAAGAGCATTTTACATGTACATAATCAACCTTGATTATGAAGCTATTTACTTGGATAAGGATTAATATCATGATTGGAATGTCTTCATCTTTCGATTTTACTCGTGTTTTGATCGACTCATTTGAACAAAAAAACGGTTGATGTGACTTAACTATAATAATTAGACATATACCCTCATGGACTTTTTTGTGGATAATGAAGAGTGCTATAAACATGTAGTACAATATTTTTATGTATCGTCATTAGTTTTCGCAGCGTACGCCAAATAATATTTTTTAAGCAAATTTTTGATACCTTGGGTTACATTATTGTAATTTTCTTACGGATCCCTAATTTTTTGATAATAAGATATAGCCTATGGCATTCACGGATAACGTAGCTTAGCTAGCCTATTGGTGAAAGAATTTTTGAAATTGGATGAGTAGTTTCGGAGATTACCTCCAATATACAAACAAACTTTACCTCTTTATAATATTATATACCTAGTAAGAATTCGATAGGCTATATAGTCAATGATTGTCAAACTTTTATGAACACGTGGCACCGCGGATCGACTAGGGCCGAAAGAAGAACGGTCACTGGTGAGTTGTGACCCAGACCCGACACGAAAGAGACATATCTCAATTTTTATTTTATTTTATGCATAGCTGAAATATATATTTTTTTTATTCGAAATCAATGGCTAACACCAAAATATTGCCTTATGTTTTTGTTCAGGCGATATATATTTTTTTAATACCTATTTACCTACAAAAACATAATGACGATACAATAATTATGGAATTATCCAGGTGACTTGGTGATGGAGCTGGATTATGTAATTTTTAAACTCCTAGCTAGTATAACCAATCGAGTTAGGGTTCATTAAAATCGTCTTAATCGGTGACTCTTTGCAGATTAGGGATTACGGTATCATTAAGAAGCTGGCTAGATAGTGGAATATTTTGGTAGCTAAGTACTAAACACACCGAGTTTGAGCTTATCAATATTAACTCTATTTCAGTGCCGTTTGTGAAACAAAAATAAACTGTTATTGCTACTCGTTAATTTTTTTAAACATTTTGTCTGAACAAAATCAAATGGCAATATATAGGTGTTAGCCACTGGTATTCAGAACAGTGTTAATTTATTTCTGTTATATTTAATATAACAAAATAACTGAGATAAGTTCCTTTTGTGTCGGGCCTGGGTAAATTTCCTATGGGCCGTGACCCTTCTTCTTTATTGAAATATTGTGTTCATTAGATCGATAATAACTAAATTTTTCAGGATGAGGTATTATGATGATTTTACTGTTTTGTGATAGGTACCGTTTTCCAATTTTTTTGTAAATTTTGGTAGACCAGGTATATGTATCATCATCATTCAGCCGAAAGACGTCCACTGCTGGACATAGGCCTCCCCCAAGCATCGCCACATCGACCGGTCCTGTGTTTCTCGCATCCAGCGGTTTCCCGCGACCTTCACCAGATCATCGGTCCACCTTGTGGGAGGCCTAACCACGCTGCGTCTTCCGGTACGCGGTCGCCACTCCAGAACCTTTCGGCCCCATCGGCCATCCGTTCTGCGAGCAATGTGCCCCGCCCACTGCCACTTAAGTTTGGCAATTCTTCGAGCTATGTCGGTTACCTTGGTTCTCCTGCGAATCTCATCATTTCTGATATGATCACGCAGGGTAACTCCGAGCATAGCCCTCTTCATTGCCCTTTGGGTGACCTTGAGCCTTCTTATGAGGCCCATTGTGAGCGACCACGTTTCAGTACCGTATGTAATCACTGGCAACACGCACTGGTCAAAGACTTTCGTCTTGAGACTCCGCGGTAGTTGGGACGAAAAGATTCTACACAGCTTCCCGAACGCTGCCCAGCCGAGTCGGATTCGACGATTAACCTCTTTCTCGAAGTTGGACCTACCTAACTGGACAGTTTGCCCTAGGTAAACATAATCGTCGACAACTTCGAGTGTAGAGTCTCCGATCTTCATGGGAGTGGGTGTTACATGCATATTTGACATGATCTTTGTCTTATCCATGTTCATTTTAAGACCCACTCTTTCGGAAGCTCTACTAAGGTCATCAAGCATTGTACTGAGGTCCTCCATGGTTTCAGACATGATGACTATGTCGTCGGCAAACCGAAGATGAGTGATGTACTCGCCGTTAATGTTGATGCCTAGCCCTTTCCAATCCAGAACCTTGAAGACATCCTCCAGTGCAGCGGCGAACAGTTTCGGAGAGATGACGTCTCCCTGCCTCACACCTCGCTGCAGAAGGATAGGTTTCAAGGTCTGATCCTGTAATCGGACTGACAAAGTGGCGTTTTCATACAAACACTTCAGCACTTCGATGTACCGATAGCCAATCTGGCACCGTTGAAGAGACTGCAGTACAAGCCCAGGTCTCGATCGAATCGAAAGCTTTCTCGTAGTCCACAAACGCTAAGCAAAGAGGCAGGTTATATTCTTCGGTCTTCTGTATAACCTGCCGCAGCGTATGTATGTGATCTACGGTGCTAAAGCCTTTTCGGAATCCGGCTTGTTCGGGAGGCTGGAAGTCGTCAAAACGGTTCGGGATGACTCTTGAAAACAGCTTGTAGACATGACTCAGAAGTGAGATGGGCTTGTAGTTCTTCAATAGGGTATTATCACCCTTTTTGAAGAAAAGTATCACCTCACCTCTGTTCCATGCCTGTGGCGTTTTCCCCTCGAGTATGATGGAATTAAACAGCTTCTGAAGGGCCTTATGGACCGGTTTTCCACCCGCCTTCAGAAGTTCGGCCGTAATTCCGTCATCGCCGGCGCCTTGTTCTTTTTAAGGTACTTCAGAGCCATCCTAATCTCGTACAGGCTGACGTCCGGGATGTCTTCGGTATAGTGTCGGATCAATCTAGCTCTTGGGTCGTTTGCCAGATTCGCAACGGGTTCGCTTGTTGAAGTGTACAACTGTCCATAGAACTTCTCGACCTCTCTCAAAAGCTCTAGTTTGGCGGATACGATTCTGTCATCGGTCTTCAGTTTCATAAGCTGACTCTGCCCAATAGACAAATCTCTTGCAAAAACTTTGGAGCCCTTGTTCCGCTCAATCGACTCCTTAAAACGCTCTGTATTAAATCGGCGTAGATCGCACTTCAAGGACTTAGAGATCCGTCTATTGAGCTGCCGGTACATAAGCGCGTCATCTGGAGACTGCAGAATCATCTCGTGGCTTGCGTCCATGAGCTTAAGAGTAGGGTCAGAGAGCTTTTCGGTTCTATTTCTACGACGGGTCTTGAAGATCTTAGACCCGACAGTATGGATAGTTTCCACAAACCCATCGTTGTAATCGTCCACGGAGCTCCCTAGGCATTCGAAACGATTCTGAAGTTCTATCTGAAAGCTCTCGGGGTTATGGACCTGGATCGGTGCAGGACGGAGCGTAGACTTCATCAGTCGAGATCTTTCCAGCTTGATATTTAGACTCAATGTGCCTCTTACCATGCGGTGATCGCTTCCGGTTTTCACCGCGTTGATCACAGAGACATCTTTGAATATTTGCTTCCTCGTCGACATAATGAAGTCAATCTCATTTTTAGTTGCACCATCAGGGTTCAGCCAGGTCCATTTCCTATGCTCACGCTTTCTGAAGAAGGAGTTCATCATAAAGAGCCCCTCCTTTTCCACAAAGCTGGTGACAAAAGTGAAGTGAGTTTTAGAGCCATGCATGGCTCTGGAGATATCCTCATACATGGTCTCCACCTCATCGTCGGAGTGTGCCGAGGTCGGGGCGTATACCTGTACGACCTTCAACGAATACCCTTTGGATATTCTGAGTATAAGGTACGCCACTCTGGTCGACACACTCTCGATCTTCACCACGTTGTTGACAAGGGACTTGTGGACGATAAACCCGACACCACCCTGGGACTGTCTATCGCCCTCCCGGAAATAGAGCAAGTTACCGGATTTGAGGATTATCGAGTCCGGGATTCTCTTCGGATTTCAGATAACCCTATAATATCCCAGCGTAACCTGCTCAATTCTTCCTCGAGTTCGGTAATCTTCTCGTCGGTCCGTAGTGTACGCGTGTTGTACGTTGCCAGGTCCAGTCGTCGTTGTTTGTGGTAACCGGATCTCTACCGGGGATTCTTAGCACCCTACGCCCTGCCGTTACCTAGGCCGCTACCTTGACCAGGGCTAGCAGTGCCGCCGGGGACTAGGGGACGTTTCTTCTTTGTGCTATCCATGTTGGGGGGGTTTGCCATAATCGCCACGCTTGGCAGGCGGGTTGGCGATCGCAGTATGGTACGGTATATGTATAACAGCAAATAAAACTCATTATACAAGGTTAGTCGTAAAGGGGGTAGGCACTAAAATATTAAAGTACCAATAATAATGAATAACTTTTGTTCTACAACTTTCCCCAAAAGTCAATAGTTTAAGAGGAATAGCTCTTCAAAGATTTCTTAAAAAATACGCTAAAGTCTATCTATACTCAGTTATAGCAGCTCAGCAAGCTGGTTTTAATCAGCATCATTATAAGTTTGATGGAAATCGGTTCAGCAGTTGCGTAATTATCAGCTGTTTTCTCAGTTAGGTTATGTAGGTGTGCATTGTACGGCGTTGCAGCTATTGTAAGATCATGGAAGTAAATTTGCTACTTAACTGAGAAAACAGCCACGTTGTATAAAATATCAAGAATCGAAAATGTATCAAATACGATTTATTTTCAATAGCAAGTTTCCTAGTTAGGTATTTATACGAATAGTAATAGTGAAATATTTATTGAACTAGACTCGTAAAAACAAACACAATAGAATTTCATAACCACATATTTTTTTGAAAATTTCAGCGATGTATCGATTGTTCTTTTCGATGTATCGAGTTTGAAATTAATATATTTTTTTAAATATTAATTTGATTTATATCGATACTTTTTGGGACTTCCTGCATCCCTAAGTGAGGCCGCACACCGGCATCACACGCTACACGTACGCAACATACATTTAGGGCGCCACAATTATTGCGATAAAATTTACGCGGCGACAAATGTATCGTGTATGCGCACATCGGAAACACAGTTGTAACGTGGCACTAGCAACAGAATGTCGACATCATCGTCTGACGACGACGATTTTTTGATGTGGCGATTAATGAGAAAAAATAGACGTTATTGGGTTCATCCGTTTAATCAAAATTGTATAGGTTAGGTATAGGTAGGTACTTCCTTTCATTAGATTTTTCGCCGATCTTAGTCCATATCATTTCTGTAATCCATCTGTTGCTAATTTCCCATAGCAACTTGCTATACACAGTGAGCGTGTGATTATATAAAATAGGGTTTTTCAACCTCTGCAATAAACTCAACGTAAAATTCAATGTTGTCTTTCATTTTTGTAAAGCGCGGCAAACGTCTCACCACAAACTGCACCTACTACAACTGTGTCCTTGATGTGCGGGTTTACATACAAAATACGGGGGCGATAAAATGTGTCGCGGTTCAAATGTGGCGCTACAATTATTGTAATACAAATGAATCTCTGGTGTGCGGCCTCACTAACTCGATAAGACATCTTGCCCTTGACGCCGCGCCCCGCCCCGCACCCACCGCATGCATCCCGCTCCAATACTTTTTCGCGCGTATCATCAATAATATTTTCAATTTTAAAAGCGTAACATTAACATGTTTAATTTTGATGAAAACATGATTGTAATACACAAAAACCTATTATTAAACAAAAATTTCACAGTTTCGATTTTTAACTACTGAGAAAAACATTATTATTAAAACGTAAGAAATAAATGTTTAATTTTTGTCTTAAATGTCTAAAAAGACGCACTAAAGCTTAATCAGATACAACCACCATAGTTACCATTTTTGCTTATCTAGATATTGAGAACAGATGAATACTTTGAAGAAAAACATGCATACGAATTTGGTTTCAGTTTAATTTTGCTATTAGGTGATAGCATTTGAATGCCCCTCAAAATTATACTAACAAGGTATTTGGTTACCTATTTTGCTTTTAGAAAAAAGCTAAGTAGTGTACGAAATCTCTTTTTTTTTAAATAAACGGTTACCACCGCGGGTTTTTTACATCATATATCTAATTAATATTTGATACTTAATATCAATATCCCATAAAATAATAAAAACAACGAGTTATCGAATTATGTCCAGGTGTAGCTAATTTGCTTGGCCTATTATTGCATAGTACAAGCATACGCAGTGTTGTTTACCAACAACTAACACACGTAATCAATGCCAAACGAGGTGACAAGTAATGCTTTGGCATAAACTGTAGCAGCTTTTACTCTAGTAGTAAGCGTGGATTTCCGTATTTCTACGCAGGGCCGGACTTAGGGGAGAGCAACAGGGTTTTAGCCCCGGGGCCTCCACAGCAAAAGGGACCTTCACACGGTGTGTTTTGGAATTTTCTGACAGAGAATAAAGTTCACATTTTGAGGTACTTTTTTTAAAACATTACAACGGGCCTCCACTTAGTCGTTGCCCCAGGGCCTCAAAACATTTAAGTTCGGCCCTGTTTCTGTGAGTAAAATGCAAAAGTCAGTGTAGATGTAGCGATGGCTGCCAACCTGTGACTATCTCTCCTATTGTGATGTTTGAATCCAACACGTTATTGCTGTACGAACGGCTTTGCATCCCTTTGAACACAGCCGATGCGTCTCTTTGATGCATTTCTCGTAAAAATGAACATGAATATTCGAATTTATGAAGATACTAGTGTTGAAATGAAAAGATTTAATTATACAGATTATTACGTGCATTTAAATTTTTACTCTACCATACGTTTTGTCTCGTGAGTCGTAATCTCTGTTTTGAATTTGGTTACTAAATTCATTGCAGTGTTTCGAGAACGTATAAAATTTAAGTTTAGATGAGTTAGTCAGTGTTTGTGCCTAATGGAGCAACTGATATGCACATAAAACAAATTAATGCATCTGTAATTCTGTATATCTCCGTATACCCTTGGACACTTACCAAAATAACAACCAATAACGTTTTTTTTCTACATTTTAAACGTATTTATTGTTGAAACAAACAGTTGCTGTAATAATTTTAGTGTTTATTATGATTTCAGAAATGTAAAGTAATAACTTTACGATACTTTCAGCTGTCATAACTCATATTTCCCAGTGGAATCATAAACGCGATGTATAAATTTTTTAAATGATGTCAAATAAATTTTTACTTTGATACATTTTGTTGAAATGAATCAAATTAACAAATCCTGACTTTGACGTTACACCACAGTGGTGCTCTATTTTTCTTCGTCTGATTACAGTTCGGGCGACCGTCAAAACATGAGTCAGACCCTAAAACAAGTCGTAAAAATACAATTTACGGGTAATACGATTGCAGTTGGAAATAATAAAGATGTTTACTAGCAATGCTAACGATTCATACTTCGTATCGCTCTGCAAGCTGTAAATCTAAATACTTGCAAAAGTTTTGCCAATTGCAATGTCTCAACTGTAATAAAATCTAAAACGATATTTTCGACCAACTCATCGTCAACAATCAGGCCAATGTTAAACTATTAACTTTTTATAAATAACTAGCGACCCGCCCCAGCTTCGCACGGGTGCAATGTATTGTACATATAAACCTTCCTCTTGAATCACTCTATCTAATAAAAAAAACCGCATCTAAATCCGTTGCGTAGTTTTAAAGATCTAAGCATACATAGGGACAGACAGACAGCGGCGACTTTGTTTTATACTATGTATGTAGTGATGTAAGTATCTCATTTTCAAACAATCGCAAATCTGTAGTGATGCAACGATTATTACTTAGCGATTACGATTACGATAATCTATATTTTTTCTCGAAATACTGCCTCCAATATCACTAGTTGAATTTCGTTTAGATGACATTTTAAACAACTAATACAAAAATAATTTATTGTAAAACCTTCATAATTAATTAAATTGATTCAAAACAACTCGACGCCGACAAAGAAGACACTCATTTAATTAAAAAATTATGCAGGAAGGTCAGCCCCGAAACGTCAACCCCAACGTCAGTCATCGTTAAATAATAGCGACCATAATCGATAATTACGATTAATCGCTAAATAACGATTCATTGTAATCGTTTCATCACTTAATCAATGGAAATTAAAAAATTGCAGATCTGAAGTTAAGTCTATGGAAGTCTTTCTACAACTTCAAATGAAAACTAATGTCCTTTAGAGTTACGTTTTCTAATATCGGGCAAAAACTTGACAGATAAGGTTAGATTAACTATATGTATAGGTATTCAATCAGACAGACAGACATAGCCAGCCATTTCTACATACACATGATGAATGTGTTGACTCAGCTGTCGTCGCAAGCGCACGTGGTCGACCACGTTGACGGAGTTATCGCAACAACAGTTACAACTCGCCTCAATGTAAATATTTCCTTATGGCGAAACGATTCCGATTATCGAACAATCTTACTTAATCGATTTCTTATAAGCATTTTTTCTTGTTCAAATATTCCATGTGCGGCAGCTGGCGATAGTGGACAATCGGGATTTGATAGCTCCCGGTCCAAGTGGGAATTGGGATTACTGCGTCGCTGATTAAGAAATAATCAAGGGTATTGTATGAAAATGAAGCATAAATATTTAGTTGACAAAGGACCGAAATATAAAGCTGAATTCGAGTTTCAATATTAAAATCTCCCAGGAATTCGATGGCTTCATTTCAAAGGTAGCTAGACAGTTTTTTTTTGAGTTCGTTAAACATAGATATGATGCATCTTCATGGAGTATTCATGAACGTTGCATGTTAGCGTATGTTGGAACAAACTAGCAGAGCAAACGCTTGAGTGATGTTTGCTAAGCGAATGAGTTTGGCGCTAGTCGAAATACCTAAAATGATGGATAGTGTTGGTATAAACTTATGAAGTTTTTTAGTCTAGTTTACTTTTCTATTGATTTATGCTTATGGTGTAAACAGAGCTCCAGGTCTTTTAATATAGCTGAGTGCGCAAAAGTAATACGAAATTTTAATGTACCAAAACTGAAAATTTTAAGTTTCTAGTACTTACATGAAATAAAAATAACACATGAGCAACAGACCAGCCATCGAATACGATTTAAAAACAGAAACTGTACAATTTTAGTAGACTTATATTAATTGCATTTACAAACCGCCAATTAACATCGATTGTTCAGTATTCACACAATACCTCTATAGGAGCCAAGAAATATTGAAGAGCTAGAATTTCATACAACTGCAGTTTTATTTGCAAATTAGGACTTCGGATAGACAATAGGAATGGGCGGTAGCAAATAACATTTGAAACTTAACGTTTTCTTTATAAATTGTCAAGTATAAACACAAGGGCACATTATCTGCGAAGCACTAATGACGCGTTAGCGGAATGGGCAGTAACTGACATAACAATACGGCTAACGATAAAACGAAGTCAGGATAAGTAGTTTTCCATGTAGTGAGAACGAAACGTCTCGTCTGTGGCTTAACACAAACATCGCAACATTGGGAACGTTCCCATTCTTTTAGCAATATAGCGTTTTTCATTCCGATTGCACCATTCAAACATGTTGGTGAATTCGGACAGGGCCGCAATCAATTACCTCCGACGAATTTACGACATCTCGTTCATCGAACATCGTTTTATTGTCAGGCAACATTTTAATAAAAATGTCACCGTTCAGTCTCGGACGGCATTCGACGGCGAACCTCATCAAAATCGCATCAAAACACCCCGAACACCCACTTGGTTAGTTCCAACATTTTTAACACCCATTTGAATCTAAATTTTACTTAACTTTGAGACGCGGTCCTTCAGACACTTCATATCCCCCGGAGACGGAGCAATAAAATAATAACGACTTTGTTGCATAGTTCACCTTCAAGATATAGCTTAAGATGTATGTAGTTAGGTACTGCACGATGTATGTAGTTAGGAGTTTTCTCGACGCCAGTTAGCGCCGAGTTAAGATGGCTTTTGTCACTTCACAGTATCTCGGCATTCATATCGCGCGAGCATCACCGCGTAATGTGGAATGTCGGGACGCTAATTCACGCGAGAAAATATCTCTCAAGACATTTGAATTTTTGTGAAATATTTACACTTATAACGCATGTATAGACAACATTACAGGAATATCCGTACGCGAGATGCTTTCAATACCGGCCGCTACGTTCCTTTTTGAGGTATTTCTCTTTGCGAAGATTAACAAATTGTTCGCTTCATGAATTCCCCAAGCTGGCGTCGAGTATCGACATTTACAGAGTTGCAAGCGTAATAAATGCTCGAGATTTACATAAACCGCTGCGTCCTTTGACAGTCGAATACTGATGAGCAGACAAGTTACGCTTGAGAATAACTGGCGTGATGGAATAAAACCATAATTTCCTTTAGAAAGTTGTAATCTGCGTTGCCCTGTGCACCGGAGCTAGGTAACTGTGATTCAGATAGCATTCACTGTGTTATTCTCATTTATCTTACGAGATAAAACTTTCTGTACATACTCTAACTACATTTTATAAACAAATCTGCTTCAACAAAAACCTAGTTCGTGCTATACGAATGCACAGGAAAGTCGTACAACATCCAGCAATTGCATTACTATAGAATGCATTTTCTGATACAAAGAGCAAAGTATTAACGTGAAGCTCTCAGACAATGGCAAACACAAGGCGGAACGCAACGCAGCCGTCACGATAAATGTATCGAGCACCACAAATACCATCCGCCATCCGCTCTCAGACTTATTGTTTGAGATGGCACTGGTGAAAAATTGCTTTCCTCATTCTACCATCACTCCAAATATTTCAACGTCTGAATAGCTTCTTCATTCAAAATCGTAATCGCTAACCGTTATTACCCCACAGGATGGAACCGAGCCGTTTAAAAATTCAATTAAATAATTTAACTGCTATCAGATCTATAGTATTGGTTATCTTGTTCGGCTAATTGGATTGCGGCGAGGTTTCACATTTTTCCTCGGCCTTTCAGCGCTCTTTCTCGTTTCGCTTTGTATTTAATTTTTATCGTTACTATATTTAAGTGTTCAGTGCCGACGACGGCGAAATATAATAGGAAAAGTTTCATTTGGCTAATTAAAAATAAGCCACTCCTGGGAACAATCTAGATTTATCGTCGTTATTCAACCTTAGGTCGGCTATGTCTGCTGTTTTATAATAAAAGCTCGTTTGCGAACGTTTTACTGAGTACATAGATACCAAGAACAATGGGAAACGATGTTGACAATGTAGCGTGAATACCTTTCCAACTGTTTATTAAGAGAAAATACAAATGCAAGGCGAATCTACTTTGTTCTTTATTTTTATTTCGCTTTTGCGCAAATATGGAAAACATGTTGATATTTGATGGAACATTTTAAAGCTGAGAGCAGTTGTTTTCAGTATGAGTTGTAGTAACAACATAATTGTTTATCTGATTCCGTTGTTGTTTTCCATTTTCCGGGCGCGATAAAAGCGCTCTGCCTGTAGGGTGGCACTCCGTACAGCTCTTTAATTATGGCGTCACCTTCAATTCGGAAAGTTTTAATGTGTGTACATTCGTTCTGCGGGACGTGGAGTACTAACGACGCTTCGAGCACTCTCTATAGCTCTCGTCTCCTCGTTGAAACGAGCTCTTCTCGCTCTTGTTGTTTGAACATCGAAACAAACGAACAGAACCACGATTAAATTTGTGCGACAACGAATCCCAACTTCACGCATTATTCCGGTACCGTTAAATTCTTTGTTTCAGTTTTCGTTTTATTTTAAAACCGTTCTGTTGCGGAAGTCGCTCCGAGGATATAGCGGTCGGGACGTTTCGACACCATTGAAACCGCAAAGTTTACTGGCTGCCAAGTTTCTCCGCACTATGTAAATTCAGTAGACGTAATTAGAGGAAGCTACGATCGTCTACGCCAGGCGAATGGCTCGGGCCGCTCTTGTTAACTGACTCCATACCAGACCAAATCGCTTTCTGCTCTGTTCGTATATTTGCGGTTGCGACGACTGGTTTTACCTACCTAGGAGACATGCACTTACCTAAACTCGGCTGAAAGTTTTATGTGCCGGTTTACTGCCACGCCGAGTCATCGTAGACAACTATAAAAGGCGACGATTGCGAGACAAAGCGTGATCGGATTGAGTAAATAAATAGTCTGCGTCGGAGTGCTCATCAATCTTGCAGAACAAAAGTAAATTGTGCAAGTTTGCAGCACTCTCCGCGGGTTCGTCGCCCGAGACCTGCAACCTCACTAAACTGTCGTGAGCGCGACACTTAACAATTTAATTGTCACTCATTAGTCCTAAGGCGAGGAGTCTAGCGCCGTTTTAATTAACACAGTAATTCATAGACGTTTCATTAGCCACGAGCTGTAGTGTCGCGCGTCTGTTCCACCCAACATAGTGGTCCTACGATTCGGTGTTATCAATCATAAAGTACCTATGTGTCGTGTGAGCAGCTGCTCAGTTGAATCAATCACGCGAGTCCCGCGCAGGCGGCACTCGCGGCCAGTTATTTATCACGCTCAAACGACAACACCAGTCTGACGATTGCAATTTACAAATGGAGAGAAGCATTAACATGCGGTGCCGAATGTTATGATCATCGGTTAAATAACAAAATGTTCGACACGACCGGAATAGACGGCGCTCATGTTGGAGTTGGGTAGCAAGATATCGCGGCGGTGTTTGCTATGCCGGATGGCCCGCCCCCGCCCGCTCGTCTCTTGGCAAACTGCACTGCACTATACTGCAAATCATACTGAGTTTGTTTGCGTAGGTCAACGCTCTCGCCGGGTACGTTTTATGTGTTCCTGGTGTCACGACGTCACTCTAATAATAGAAGAATGCTTAGCATCAATATATGCATGCTGGAATGTAAGAAGAGTTCCTTACTTATGCGTCTCGCATTCTGTTTCATGTGTAGTCAGCGTGTAGACAATTAACTGGCCGATATTATTAATTTTAGATCGTAAACGAGTCTGGCTGACTAACACCAGACTTGAGCTTGTATCCAAACGAGGAAAAATGCTTTGATAATCAATACGTCGGGTAGAAAATGGATTTGGACGTATTACGCTTTGACAGCTCATAATATTATGTTTAATTAAGGCGTACCGCTGTGCCTACGCTGCAACAGTGACTCGTTAAACTTTCATTATTATTCGCTCTCACAAATTGCTCGTACGTGAACGAATTGTGCTTCACAATCGATCTCCGTGGCTCGTGAGCCTTTGTTTGACTTCGACTCCGAATTCAGCGTAATTGCCTTTCAGCCTTTCATTATTCAACTTTATGCAGTCATTTACTTGTGTTATTACGAAGGGAGAGTTGCTGCGGTAAGTGTCGTGGGTGGATGCATTAATCGTAATATGTAAATGTGGGGATATGAAATATTGAAATTGCGAGCGTGGATTTACAATAACGTCTGCGCTCTGGGCGAATGGGGTCGTACTTGTCTATTGTTTTTGGTTGAAAATTACGGTTATTAGCGGTCTTATCACTTATGGGCGTTATGCTTATTAGGTTTTGTCTCGCTCCAAAAACTTGAACGACCATTTATTCAAGGTGTAACATAATTAACTAGAATGTAGTTTATTTATAATTGATTGCAGCGAATTTTTTTACGAAATAATTAAAGACAAAAAAAAATTCACGAAATAAAACAGTCACTTTAGCGAGATATTAAGAATTATGTCAAGTCAATTTGACTGAATTTTTAATGCAGTAAGCATTGAAAAAGCAATACTAATTTATAAAAACAATGGTAACGTTCATCAAAGTTATTAACTATTGTATTGTGCTTATAACTGGATTTTCTAATAGAATATTCAGGGTTTCTAGTTTTTTCTGTTACGCGTTGTAAAATGCGATAATTTCTTTCCCCGTTTTCATTAATTTTGTTTCTGTTGTTATAGATTGAGGACGAGGGTAACCATGGCAACGACGACACGCGGCTATTCATCCTGTCAACGTTGGCTGGTCAGCACAAGCCGCGGGTATCCTGCGCACTCTGCAAGGAGACTCTGCATGTCTTCGACCGATATCCTCTCGTCGATGGCACCTTCTTCTTGAGCCCGCGCCAACATACCAGCAGCGCTGTTGAGGTATACAATAGTTCAATACTTCTAAATTATAGGTACAGTTTAAAAACAGGGGCTGTCAGGCTAATGTGTGTGAAAGTCGTCACGAGCAATCAGAAGCTCGAAAGACCAACATTGGTCCTTAGTATTCCGATTGGTCATACGGCACCTAATATACAGGTGCCCCAAAACTCAACCTCAGACCGGGAACTCAATGATAGTTTATAAATGCAGTTTTTTTTTTGTAAATCCCTTTCTTTAATTGAGGTAAAAATGTATTCATGGTTCTTCTTCTTTCGTGTCAGCACGAGCTACACGAAAATAGCTCATGCTGTGGTGAAAAGATTAGCCAGTCAGCAAGATTAGTAGCGGGGCTGACCGCCCAGGGTGCGCCGGACGTCCCAGCGCAGGGCACGCCGCGATAGCGGCGGTAAGGCCCGTAATGGAGGAGTGGCTGGAGAGGCGTCATGGCGCCCTCAGCTTCCGGCTGACGCAGGTACTCTCGGGACATGATTGTTTCGGGAAGTACCTGTGTCGCATAGGCCGGGAGCAGACGCCCGGTTGTCACCACTGCGTCGACTGCCCGGAGGACACGGCGCTGCACACGCTGCAGGCGTGTCCTGCGTGGGCGACGCAGCGCCGCGAACTAGTCGCGGCAGTCGGTGGTGACCTCTCGCTCCCGGCCGTGGTTCTGTCCATGGTCGGGGGCGAGAGTGCGTGGGAAGCCGTCGCCTCCTTCTGCGAGGAGGTGATGGCGACCAAAGAGGGAGCGGAGAGGGAGAGAGAGGCAGCTGCCACTCTCCCTTCCCGCGCCAGACGCACCGGGCGCCGGAGGGCGCGCGACGATCTCCGGCCACCGTAGTGTGTGGCCTGCGGGCGGCGGGTTAGGGGACACGTCGCCCGACCAGTAACAGGCCCGAGAAGGCGGCGCGCAGTGTTCCGTGTGCGCCTCTCAGGAGGACGTGGGGCAAGGCCCCACAGAAGCAGAGGTCCGCCAGGGGCTGGCGGACCGAGACCTGCCGGGGTTGCGGTGCATGCAGCTGCGAATCCCGCGACCCCGGCCAAGGGTCAGAAGAAGGAACACCGTGGGTTTTTAGCCGGTAAGAGTCCGGCATACCCCTTCGTCTTCCCCGGGCGAAGGGCATCCATGAGGATTTTCCCACGAAAAAAAAAAGGGTGCGCCGGACGTACTTAAGTATCGTCATTCGTGGAGGCTCTTTTCATGCACCTAACCACCACCACCACATAATAACCACCTAACTATGGTAACTATGATACTCGAATGCCATTATTTAATTCTTATTTTTCTGAACAGTCGTGAACTGCCATATCATATAATAATATGTAAAACCAAAGTCGTGTAAAATCAAATGTTTTACACGACTCACTTCCAAAAACATAAAAAAAAGCAACTCTGCCCTAATGGAAGATTGCCGTCCTTGGAACTAAATCAAAATTTTGTGTCGATTTAGCAAAGAATATGGTCATGTTTGGTTATAATATGTATGTCAAACAAGCAGATTATTTTGAATGTTTTTGAATTTTCTTCATCTTTAACTCAAAAGTGCCAAAAAGTAGGAATGCCATCTTTGATTATATTCAACTCATATTCCCCGGCTTGAAGTTGAGTTTCGGGACAGCCTATGTAACGAAAATATAATATTATTCAGTTAAATTTCCAGCCTAGAGCCCATACTTAGGAAAAGCTCTAAACGAAAAACTAATGAATGATACGATCTGGTTCAACCTATTGCGTTTCAAAATGAACTTTACAAGTCATTAGATTCGATATTAGAAAAGTTTTAACCTAAACTTTAACTAACACCTCCACTAAAGACATACCTTATCCAGATTTAAAATAAAAACAGCATTAAGCCAGCCGTTAGGTACGAATTCAAAACAGAAAACTTAAATAAGATCCTGGAGTTTGTTTAAGAGACAAACGTAGTCATACAGGACTTGTCGAGTTGTTTGTTCGTCGGATTAGAGACGAGACGCCTTCTCGCTTTTGTTTGGCGTTAGAATTAGCATGGAGCTCCGATACTCTGTGTTTCTGCACCATTCATACGAAGCTTTTAAATTGTTTATCCTTATTCTTGTATTTGCGTCAGTATAAAAGCTTTTGGAAGTAATAGAACCGACTTTTATTTTCTCTTAAATAAAAATGAGAATCTGAAAATTACATAACATATTTGTGATAAATTTTGAAACCATAAAAGTACAAGTCCGAGACGGGCTGTGCAGACCGCAAACTGCAGCAGTAGTATGGCTTGCGGTGCGATCTGCGGCTGCGGTCTGCGGTTGCAGTTTTGCAGTCGCTGTCGGAATAGCACCTTTAAAGTGCACACCTTAAAGGCGCTGTTCCGATGGCGACTTGCGGTCTGCTGTTGCAGTCTGCAGTTTGCAGTCACCGGTGGAATAGCACCTTAAAATACCTTTTTTTTTAATTATACTTTGCCCCTCTCCTCACTCACTTCAATTTCTCCTGTATCGTGGGTGCGTTTACATACACAGATCTTCACATACACAAACGCTCAGACACGGAACAACTATCTGTAGGCCGTACAAATATTTGTTCCGTGCGGGAATCGAACCCACGACCCGTAACGCAGAAGCCATCGCTCAACCACTGCACCGAACGTGTCGTCCTTATAAAAACACATAAGCAATTCTGTAAAATTCCACAATGCACCTACGATTTGTAGTAATTTACGTTTATAACACATATCAATTTCTTTCTCAATAATGGAGTTTTACCTTGTTCAGTTTGAGTGCTTGCCCATTAATCCAATTACCTTAACTTTTGTCACACATTCAAAAAATATTTTAAATCTTCATCTTGATGTCTGACATAAGTTTAATGAATGAAACTTATGTAATTAGCTCATTAGCGCATAATATGTAAACGTAAATATTATTATGATAACTTACGTAATGATAATATCAAAACAAACATAACTCACCTCAGGTTCACCTTTTATCACACCAGGTCCAGATACCGTCGTAGGTGAAGAGGATATATACCCTGGATTATGTTATTATGTTCCTTGTGAAAATAATAACATTATAATTCAATTTCTAGTAAACAGCATGAGACTGTTCGTAGATACCAGTTACTGACAGTCTTTAGCTAACACTTCATTTCCTTCTCCAGAGATCGCTGGTGTCGGTATTGGATCCAATGTGGCAGGCTTTTAGCCAGGCTGCCTTAGCCTTTTAGCCTGGGCTATACTTCAGCTCGGCCCATCGCAGTCCACCGCTGGACATAGTCACTTTCATATTTCGCCAGAACACCTGTACCTACTGCATTTATTTACAGCGATTACGCACTGCATACGATCCGGATCCGTAAAAATAAGAATATAAAAAACTCGGACCGAATTTGGATATTGCTTTGCGCACTGCGTCCGATCCGAATATGTGAAAATACGAATCTAGAGTCTAAAAAACTCGGACCGAATTCGAATATCGCTTACGCACTTATCCGATCTCTGATCCAAATTCAAACAATTCAGGGGCCATCTTTGGCATATCCATTTGGCGTCCGATTTGAATCCGAGGTAATGCGAAAGCGTTCATACAAACAGTACTACGGCTACTTCGGTCCGTCAATATTTCTTCCGAATTGGAAACTCACGGATCACGGAGAGAAATCGGATGGCGGAAGTCGGATCTAGTGCGTAAACTACCATACAAATAGTTCTAAGACTACTTCGGAACGTATTTTCTCGGATTCGGATCGGATGCAGTGCGTAACCGCTCTTAGCCAACATGTTTTCTAAATATCAAATTGCACGAAGTGTTAAAACCATAATTTTGCAGCTGCGCTTACGACGTCCCAGCTTTTAAGGTGTCATACAGATAATAATAGTGTTGGTAGTTAAAATCCGATTGTCCTGCAGGTGAAAGTGGAAGGCCGCACGCAGTATCTGACGTGCGTCTGCATGGGCTGCCTAGAGCGATGTGACCCCGAGCGCACCATCCGCTGCCGGTTCTGCGGCCAGAAGTGGGATGGTTCATCGCTCGTGCTAGGCACAATGTACTCCTACGACATCTTCATGGCTACGCCGTGCTGCGCTGAGAGACTGAAGGTGAGGTGTAGTAGTCCGTTCTGGAGTAGCTTTTCTTCCATTAACGAAGAATAATGATAACTTTACCTTTATGCAAAATGATAAACTGATATACTTCTTCCTTTATGAATTCATAGCAATACTGAAGCTGTTTTTCCATTGTCAACAGTGCAACAATTGCTTCAAGGCACTGCTCCACCCACAGCAGCGGCTCAACTACTCTGACTACTCGCACCCGGTGACGTGCCCGCACTGCTGCGTGCTCGACACCCACTTCGTTAAGCCGCTCAGCTACTGCTTCACAAAACGGGCGTTTCCGCTGTTCCAGCAGTGGCCATAACAGTCGGCGGTGCCGGGAGGCTCTCCCGGCACCCCCCCTGCTTCCGACACGTGGGGCTTGGCGCCGTCGCCACCGCGACGCGCCTCCCCGCCTGCGCTGCGTCCCGTCATCAACACCAGCATGACCGCTCGAGTTCCCGACCCGCCCGCTGATGAACCTGCTAACAAGTACCTCGCACCTGCCCTCACGAGCATCACCGAGTCGTTATCTCTTCTTGGAATCAGCCCCGAATCAATGGCTATGAGTCTGGGTGAGACTCTGGCCGAATGCTACTTGGCCAAGTTGCGACCTAAGCCAGTGGAACGTCCGGTGGAGCGACCGCTCGGCGGCTGCGGCATCCCGCGCCGCACGCCACTCGCCGAGCCCTCCCTGCAGTTGTTCTCCAACGACTTCATCGACTACTTGAACCAGATCGCATAATCTCGCGGTGTGCGGTACGTGACGGATATGACGCGGCGACTATTGGACTTCTCTGTGTTGCGATGTTTTTGTTCTCTTGAACTTTTATTGCGTCTTAGGACGCTAGAAATAATTTCTGTTAAATTAAGTTGGTATTATTGAAAATAATTTTATGTGTCAGTTTAGATCGTACTATTGATTTTATTTTAATTTTATTCTGCACTTTGTTGATTAGGAGTTGATTTTATCGAAAATAATAATTAGCGGTGTAGTGATGCCAGAAATTGCATTTTTTGTTTCGGAACAATCTTAAATTGGGGAGTATATTTCCTTTTGAAGGAGTTGAAGGCGTGAATTTTTAAATTATTGATTACCTTGTCTTTCAGTGATACTGATGACCCTATCTGATAGGGACGTTCGAGTGGAGTGTTGTTTAGTTCAATTTAGTTTATTAGTTATGTTTTATTTTAGCAAAATTTTAAACCTAACTTAAGTGTTATACAATATTTTCGTAGGTTTATTGTGAACTTTTATTTCCTCCCACCAAATGGCACTTTAATAGTGTAAGGGAAGTCTACTTCTACTAAAGATGCCATGTTAGGTTATCGTCTTTAATATCAGTTTCATTTACTTACTATATTTTCACATACATACCTAATTTAAACAGTAATGGTATAGGATTTTAATTGTAAGTACCTAATTGCTGTGTCACCAATAATATGATTAGCCTGTCTATATCTATTACATTAATTGTAGGGTTATGTAATGTCGAATTGTTGTTTTACTTATGTTTCCATATATATTTATACCTCAGTGATTAACGGACTGCATGGAAATTTACGAAAAAAAATAATCAAATATTACTTTTTGGAATAGTGCCATATCAGTTGAAAAAAGGTGAAATAATCCTTTGAAATAAAAAAAAAGTGAATGCCGCTAATCATTGAGAACAGTTTTTTTAAAGGAATTTCGTTTTTTTTTTAAATTATCGACTATATGTTTGGCTAACTGAATAGTTTAGTATTAAGGGTTTTTTCTATTATCATGAATGTCTATTTATTTGTAAGTGAGTAGCGCTTCGACATTTACTAAGCGTATGATGTGGGAATTTACTCAATAACTGTTTAACGTTAACGTTTTAGGTAAGGTTTTTATACATTTGATACTTATTACTCGCAACGTGATTACAAGTGATAATTCTTAGTAATAATGCGTGTTTAGTGATTAATGAAAAATAATAACAACTAAAAAGTGGTGCGGATAGCTAGGCGATAGGGGCGTATACAGAAAAAGTGATAATATCCGCGGGATATCCGCAACGTTAGGCAATAATTGTAATGAAGACTTGACACTTTTATAGGTAAAAAATTTTTGCATTATCCTTCTTAAATTGATACTGCCATTTACATTTTACTAATCTAATCGAGACACTGCCTAGTTTTGTTTCGGTTTTATACGTTGACTTTAAATTGTCTGACAATGGCTGTTTGCGACTAAAGCATAAATTTCCTCAATCGAAAACAAGATGATTGAGTACCGCTGTCATCAAGGATTTTAATTATTTTTTTCATAATTAACTTTCCTTCTCCACTCTTGTATTTAACTTAACGTATGCTTTTCAATTTCACGAATTGTCTAATTTGGCATTGCTGGGCAAGCAATATTACAATTTCATAGTCTCAGTTACTGTCTGTGTCATCCCACTGCTGGCCAAAGGCCTGTGATTGTCAGACCTTTCAGTGCTTAAGGTAAACACGGTTACATATCAAGCTAACAATGCCAGTATGAGCTGATCTCGCACTGTATAGTCATTCTGTACAATGAGAGGTCAGCTTATACTGGTATTGTATACCTTAATATTTAGCAGTGTATTCGACAGCAAAAAAAAATACAAAAATCTGATTAAATTATTAATAAACTGTTGAACCAAAAGCCATTAAAGGACCGAACCTAGGGGTCTACTCCCTAAGCACGAAGTCCGTGGTTTCGGCCTTAGTTGCGAGCGTTTCCTACTCCCTATCACCTACGGACATACGATTATTTCGGGGCCCGAACTAAGAATGAATGACAATACGATTTGACAGTTGTACCTACTACCGATGTGTTTTTGCTCGTCCTAAAAGTTGAACTTGACACTTGTTTTGTTCACTCCTACGTTTCGGACTACTTTCGGACGGGCGACTAATTTCGTTGACGGACTTCGGGAGTAGGCCCCCTGATGCCTGTTACGAGTCGGAACATGCCTTTTATCAGACCACAAATTCGACATATAAGATCGAAAGAAACTGGGTGTTGTCTTCGCTCTTATTTTGGACTGACTACTAGTTGGTACTGTTGCGTAGTTATAGGTCATCGTCATAGCACATCATCCGCATCACTGCACCTCATTACGTCATCGTCATCACGGCACGGTTTGAGTGGACGGCAGACTGGCCTCTATGTCCTTTGCAATAAGAGATACTTAGATTTAGGCAACGCGAAACATGATCATCTGCTTAAGTATTTATTGAAAGCTTTAAAAATGATATGTAGCTTATAATCATAATGTTTAGCATTTATTCGGTAGTTTTTGGGTGGTTCCCTATCCATTTGCATAAAATTTTAAGACCTAATATAACTTAGCATAATTTTGTGCGGCTTAATTATATTTTCGCATAATATAATTACGCATAACAGCTTACGCATAATTTTTTTAAGCATAATTTCTCTAACCATAATAATGATTAAGCATAATATTCTAAAGCATAAATTTACTAAGCATAAAGTTCTAAAGCATAACTTTTTTAAGCATAATATCCTAAAGCATAAATTTATTTATGCATAATGATATTAAAACATATTTTTATAGGTATAACAATGAAATAATTATTAACGGTTGCATATTAGAAAATCAAAACTTTCCTGAGCAAATTTCAAAAGAACAACGTACAAATCAAATCAAAAGTTTAAAATAACGATGGTCATTTGATCAAAAGTTCAGCTGACCAAATCGTTTAAAGGTCAAAATGGATTACTGGATAAGACGATTATTCGTCACCTACTTTCATTTTCACAATAAAAATTTAAGGGGATGTTTGTAAGGTTGAGGCTCCAAAGCAGAGTAGACGGAGCCCCGCTACGCGGGGCTCCTATTTCTATCTGCAGGGTTTAAAGTAACCTAACACGAAGGGGATGACGGGGGCTTCGTTCGCTCGCTTCGCTCGCTCACTCTAGCCTCCATCATCCCCTTCGAACCTAACCTATCCGTGTCGGGGTGCGCCTGCGACTAGATTATTAGACAATGGTAAAAACATTTCTGATTATCATAACTAACGTTATGCTAACAGTCATTAGGCCTACTAACGTTATGCGAATCAAATTTATGCCAAAACAAATTAGTATTTAAGATGATTATGCCAACATAAAATGTATGCCTAAAAAAATTATGCCGAAGTATTATTATGCCAAAACAAAGTGTGCCAAAATCGTTATGCCGAAGTATATTAGGACAAAGAACATTATGCGAAAAGAAAGGATCCCTTTTTGGGTATGTAAGACTGGTCGAGATCCAAAGATATCTAAAAATATTTGTGTTAAGGGAAATGTCGCTTCCATAAGTAGAATCAATCAGGCGTTTTTAATAAACTCGCTAAAACAATTTTGGCAGCTGTTTTTACGCTTTAAAAATCTCCGATCGTAAGTAATTACACGCCGACAGAAAATAATAAGTCTGACAGTAATTTGAGCTTTCATAAAATATTTAACGATGTTATTATTAAAGCGTCGCTTGCGCACATCCCGCCGGACCATAGTCGCCAGTCGCCTTGTGTGGTTGTAATACCTCATAAATATTTTTAAATTAGTATCCTCTGCTTAAAAGTTACTCTAAGATTCGAAATATTCTATCTGAGACAAAACATTTATCATAGCATGGCGTAATATTTGTAAATATGCCGTTTATTCTACTACACGCAGATGCTTACAAAAAAGTATTTAATGAGATATTATTGCATATTTCTAGTTTAGCAGTAAATCGATAGTACATAATTTCAATAATATCAAAAGATCCCTACTTATTTTATAGCGTTCCGGCCGCGAAGCGATCACACTTCATATGTTATTCAATTTTAATTTTATCGAAGTTTGCTCGTTCGAATATAGAATTATATTTAAAAGATTAATATACATTTAAATAAATGTATGTATCCAATAAAGTATTTGAAAAAAAAAAGATTAAAGACGAGCTGTTGTTGGTATATTTAGAAAAATATTAAAAATGAACCAGATCATCTGATGGTGGCCATGTACAAATAAAGTAAGTGAAGTGTGCTCGGGTCGCGAGCTCTCGTAGTGATCGACACAAATTATGAAATCATATTGTTTAATAGTCAAATACAGAGCCATCTATGTAGATGTATAATCATAGTAGGTACGTGTTTATGATGACTCATCGAATGTATCAAGTCATTAACTCCCCCTCTATCCGGTACAAAATCAAAGTATTTTGAAGCGCTATATTGAAAACAAAATCCAATAAGACGTTTATATCAAAGTCCTCTGATTCAATATAAGGCTGTTTGTTTCATATTTTATAGATATTTCAATATTAATCTTTGACAAACATTACCTCTTTAGATACAAAAAAAAAATAGCAAATTATAGTGTCAACCAGTATGGCTCCATAAATTGAATTGTGTTTAGAGAATATTTACAGTTATGAGTCGAGAGTATACACGGTGACAAAGTTGTGTACTCGAGACTCTGCTAAAATATACAATCCAGAGTAAATGTATATCGTAGCCACTAAAGAAAAATATCCCGGGATTCAACTCAGTCGGACGGGACCCCATTACGGGGAACAGTTGAACATTTTACAGTATTTGCCCCATTTTATTTAAAATATATCCTCATTTTAAAGCTCCTCTACAAATTGAGCTCTTTTAGAGTATGTTTATTATTTTGAAGATTTTATCGACACTTCAAAGGTTGTATAGATAAATAGTAAACAGATACATACGTCTGTACAATAGTACCCAACTCTCGTACACAAATAATACATAATCTGAATATGTGTTTGATTATTCATATTTTAGTCACTTAGTTACTTGTTCATTTTAAATAATAAATGTAATTAACACAAACGTTGCCAACTTTCTTAGTTTATTTGCACATATTTGTTAAATTTTGTAATTAATAACAATTTATTTAGACACCGACATTCGAATTTCTTCATGTTGAATTTTAATGTGGTGTACCTAATTTAGTGAATTGCTTAAAAGTACAAAGAAACAATCTGTTACTTTTGCAAATTTTATAAAGTAAATCAAATACATATTAAAAGTAACCCTCATCTTAGATAATCTTTATGAAATAGTTGCTGTAATCCTATATAACCGCAATTGTTTTTGTTTAAACAAAATTAATAACAGTTTTATTGGTTTTGTAAAAGTATTTTGTTTTACGTTCGTTAAAATTTAGGAGCAAAATTGTTACGTATTATAAAAAAAAACTATACCTATATCTTATATTCATTTGATCTTCATTACTTAATGACACGTATTTTATCGAATGCTATATTAGGAATCATTGTACCTCTAGCACTCTGTATGTAGAACTACATCATCGGCATAATATTCGTTGATCTATAGGTATTATGTCTCGCTTTTGACTATAGGTTAATAAAATCTAATTTCCGCTGTAGTTCTTATTTAGGGTCGTAGAGTTTTCTTTAATAATAATTCGTGTGAATGTGGATGTATGCATGTGGTCACACTTTACATTAAGTTTAGTCATCGTCTCGTTCTCTTCATTATAATGATTATCGGTAATGGTATTCTCGTGCCAAGCGAGTATTGTTATTATGAATCGTGTACATTCTGGTCATAGGCGGTGCGCTCGCGCCACACCTAAGTATGTGAAATTAACTTAAAATCTTCCCGTGATATATAACGTAGTTTAACGCACTCAATGTTATGCCTGCCTTCGTCACTGCCGGCTTTTGACATTAAATGTTCAACGGTAGACCGACGTCGCGTGTCCATTACATAATGTTCTGTTGTACCATCCAAGTTAAACTGGAATTAAATTGCAAATTTGGTGATGGCATGTTGATGTCTTTATAATGCCAATAATATGATGTTCCAAAGCATAAAATAAAGGTTATGACTTCAACAACGAAAAGTCTGTTTATGTTCATCGTAGCAATTTCCAACAGAACGTTATAAGTAGACTCGTGTAGCATCACATTGATATTTTTATAGGATGTCGCTTTTATATCGCGCATTACGTGAAGCTGGAGGCGGACCCAGATCCGAGGCAGGTTATCAGTGTGACATTCAGCATCCAAATGATACCCGGCGTCCATAAAGCTCAAAATTTCCCAAACGCATTGGCTGATTCTAGTATACGGCTGTTATTGGTTAGTGAAAAAGATGCAAATCAAAAACATGTTAATTATATTTTGATACTCGATGTTTTCTACACTAATGTAGTAAGTTCGTATTAATCTTTTGTATTAACTTGTATAGGTAGGGTTAAAGTCGCGTTCGTTCGCATTTAGTAGTTTAGACGGACCCGTAAGTGTAATCAACTGCAGTTCATCGTTCGGTTTATTTTTAGACTGAACCGTATCATCAAATCAAGCTAATAGCTCTCAAACTATCAAATGCGATACGATTGTGAAAGGTGATATTACATTACAGTCATTAGCTGCAGTCGCGGACGAGGCCGCGAGGCCGACCCCTCGTAACATGTAAGTCAATACAAGTGAGTGTAGGTACCGATACCGACAGACACCACAAGTCTCGTGGATCGGACTCCGACGTAAAAGCCGATACATTATATACGCACGTTTATAAAATTGGTGATAAACTGACGAATTGGTTAATGATAATAACTAAGTTATTGCGTAGCAATTAGACTAAACGATTTATACTACGTAATGCGCGGGGTGCATCAGGGTATGAGTGTCATAATTTGTAATAACTTAAAAACTTTTGTACTTTCGTAACGGTAACAAGTAATTTAGTGATAAACTTTTTCTATTAATATGTATAATGCATAAATTAAACATCAAGTAAATATACTTTTTTTACTGGAATTGTAGATGTAGTATTTTTGTAAGACAAAACGAGACTCGATCTCGTACGTGTATCACAGCGATAATAGGTATTGTGTAAGACCGATTGTGTGTCCAACTTTAAGAAATAATCTTGACGGAACATCTTCAATATATTTTTGAAAGATTTCACGAAATACAATGCTCATGATTGTTTCTTGACTTTTGACGCACAACGCTAAGGTCATTGTGTGTAATTAGGCTAGTAAGTCTTTAACTATCTGTGCATTTTCTATTTGATTGGATGCTTTGCAAAATTCACTCTAATTGCAGATACATTTTCGTTTATCGGAATGCAAAAAAGACAACATGAAATCGATGCATTTTAATGTAACCGCAGCCTATTCGCTTCGTCGATCCTGGTTACGAAGAAATGTAAGTGCAATATTTCAGTCGTATTGCCCGTATCGAAGTAATTACCGTAGCGAATGATCGATCGCTTGTCTAACAGGTAAAAAAATATAATAGCGCTTCTCGGCCAGAATAAATGGCAAATGTACTACTAAACATAATTGTCTTTTGAAAGCATCTCAACACTAATGAAGCATTTTTTCATAACTATGTATATCGATAAAGTATGTTTGAATGAATGAATAACTTTGGTATTTTTATAAAATTTCCGTTGTCCTGTGTAGGTACAATGGATATCTTTGCGTAATATAATATTGAGTGTTGTAAGTGTTCTTTTCTATAATGATCTCTTGTTTACTTACAATTTTTACTGAAATAAGGTTGGAGAGGAACAGTCGTGGAACGATGCTGAGATGCTCAGATGGAAACGCCAATTGATTAATTTTAAGTAAAGTATAAGTGCTTGAATATTGTAAGGGTCGTTTTAAAAATATGCTATAAAATACGTCTATACCATTGAAAATTGATATTATTTAAATCTTCGATACGTCTCAACGTGTATTTTTGTATATTCGAAGTCGATGCGTAAGGAATTGGCACAAGTAAAAGTATATAAGAGTAAATAAGATTATTCTGATTAAAGTTAAGATGAAAAGTTCCATTTTGTAACGATTTAAAATATTGATGAAAAGCTATTAATTTTTGTAACGATAGTGAGCGTTGTATTGTCTTTATTGTAACGTTGGAAAAGCAAGAAGTTAGTTGTAAGGTTGTTTCAGAAAATTGTAATAAAATCGAGATGGCGAAAAAAAAACATGTTATATTTTATACGGATTCTGATATTGTGCCGCCGCTCGGGCGGACTTTGTGTTACTTTACGAGAATAGGTGTAAGTTTACTCTTTAAAAGAGTTTTTGAGGTAGTAGGTTTAGTAGGCTTAGTGTTTTTTATACTGGCTTGATGTTGTGACATTTATTATTACTATGATATCGATAAACCGCAGTACTACCGAACAAGCAGCAAACACTGATCAATAGCAGAATGTGTAGTGGGTACTGGTGGGGTGCATTATGTTGTTTTCCTTTACGTGGACGACGAGCGGGCAGCATTCCTGCAGTTGTGATCTTTACCAAAGTGTTGCTGTTCGCAAGCATATCATTTTAATACGACGCTAGATACATTTTTCGGTACAAAATCTTAGCAAAGTTTTAATTGTATTCGATTTATAATATATTGTTAGACAATTCTGTGTTGTCAGTAGTGTTGTAGTGGATGGCTTGCGGATCGCGCGATCTCTTCGAAAGCCGATTCTAGTCGGTACCGTCGGCTTTACCATCTTTACTTGCCCGCGGTTCAAACTATCCTCGCAAGCCGTTCCAGTACAAATTGGCGACTGACCTGATTTATTTCAGTTATTTAGCAGAATTATATTATTGTCTAGTATTCCGATTATGTTACGTTTTATATTGCTTATATTATATATTATGGATACAATGTTTATTAAGTATTTAATATTCATTTTGATGAGGACCTAGTCGATTCTCTATATATCACATCTCCCAAAGTACAAATTCCTTGTTGTTTAGTCCAATTTTGTTTGACTGTTATTGAATGGAAATTATTTTAGCGAGCGTTCGTTGGCGAGCGTCGTCGAGCATATCGACATTAAGGGCGCGGCCGGCCGGCGCGTACGTCACCTCGTTCTCTAAATTAACCCTACCTGCCTCTTGGTAATACCTACCAATACTTTATTGGTAATCTAACGACTCGTCAGACATTATATCTAACAGCCGGCGAAGGGCGTTAATGTTGTAGTAAACATAATAAACAAAAATAGTTAAAATAAAACCATATTACTTTAAATCGTTAATTTACCGCGCCTATTTAGGCACGTTATTACAATTTATGTTTAGCAGCTTTTAACTTAAGTTAGAATAATTTTAAAAATTTACCCTATTAAGTTAATGCACAATTAAATAACCCAATAAGCTACTTTCATTTGTACTAATTATGCTGTAGACAATTTTCAGTGAATTTGTAAGCCATTTGCTCGTGTTCGATTGTCAACATCTTTTTTATTAATTTACCATTGTTTTTAGTTAATACGTAATCGCCTACTACACATATTGGATTGGAAAGCTGATTTAGCTATGAAATATTCAAATGACACTATACCTACGATAAATACAATGAAACCTTTATAAAATAAAATCTATAAAAAATATATGATCTGTGTTTTATTTGAATTTTCCAATTATGTTTTTTTTATACTAAAAATAATTTCATATAGAAATATCAAAAAAAATGAATTGTGCATGTGAAGATGATGTCCGTCTGTAAATTGTTGGATAACTTTTTCATCATCATCTTCATAGGTACGTCATTACACCTTGTTTCTATTTATATTAAACCTTTTTTTATCACAGGCCACATTGTTTTTGATTATTATATTCGAAATAGGTACCTATAACCCGCAAAAGCAACTTTGCCTCAGCAGTACAGCGACTAGGCGGAGTCCTGGAAGGTCAGCAGGTGCGGCGACTCCCTCAAGTAAATCGGAGTGCCGGAGGCTCAGCAGTACACTCCCCTTCAAGTTAACACCAGTCCGCTCACTTTTTCTGGTCGCCTCTAGAAAGACCCGCAAAAGCAACTTTGCTTCTTTTTCGGTGCTTTCCAATTTCGAATATAATAATCAAAAACGATGTGGCCTGTAATAAAAAAAAAGGTTTATATGAATAGAAAGAAGGTAAAATGACTTTAAGAGATGATAATGAAAAAGTTATCCTACAAAGTGCACCCACGTTACCTATTTGACTGGAGTAGGTTTTTTTTTATTTGACTTTTTCCTGTTTGGCCCTAGTCACACCTGATGGTAAACGCAGACAGGGTCTAAGATGGAGCACACGAATCCAAGTAACAGAGATAAGAGGGATTCCCCTATACCCCTTTAGCTCTCACATAATACACACGACGGAACACAGTAAACTGCTTGGCTTGACTTTAATGTGAGGGTGGTAGCTATCCAGGCGGACCGTATAGATCCTACCACCAAGCGTGCTGAGTTTTGTTTAATCTTATAGCACGCGTTTATTATTATATATTATATTATTTTATTTATTATTATTTATTATTATATATTATTATATTATTTATATATTATATTATTATTATATATTATATTATATTAGAAGCTGAAGAATTTACCCAAATGATCAAAGTGTAATTTTTGGTAAATTGTATCATAAACTTGAAATCCTTAAGAATAGCGTTGAAACTCAATGTCACCAAAAATATTACTTGTATTAATTGGCTTCTAAGGTATCCAATTAGCCTTCTTCTTTGCGAGATTACCAAGCCAACGCAGTTGATATCTAATGAGAGAACTGCGTAATTAATCATTTAGGAATATAGTAGGAATGTAGGTTGTGTAGGTACAGACCTACAGACTATTAATTAACAAGAATTCATAGTGAACCGGATAGTGCCCAAATATGGTCGTAATAAGTTAGTGCCTGAAATATAGCAGCTACTAGCTACCATACATTAATATGACAGGTAGGTAATGGCTCATGACACTCATCCTTTTAGAATTATTGTTGACCTGGCTCCACATGCAGAAGTATTACCTTACCACATAAAGGGCATCTTTGGGCCACAACCATTACAGAAATGAAATATGAACAAAGGAATACTAAAAAAAAAACTTAATTTGTTGATTGCTTGATTCCCTCCAAAATTGGCAACTGGGATAAAAAATCCAAAAATAGTATGCCTACGTAGACATTGGTCCCAACATTCCCGCTCCTTAATCGGGCACAGGGAACTATTTTCCCACCAACTTTTTTGGAATACGTCGGGATGTCTTTGTTATATTTTTATTTTTAAACCTGGCATTTTTTTTACCATTTTCTTGAATAAAAAACAAAAATGAAAGGAACGAACATAAAAAAATATCTTTTTATTGTTTATAAAAAAGTGCCAAATTGCTTGTTATTTACTTTTCTTAAAACCGCATGTCCGATTAAGGGTTAACTTCCAGAAAATGAGGATTTACCAAATAAAATAAAACGAATATTGAAATTAGTATTTACAGTTACTGCCTCGTTGGTCTAGTGGTCGCAAGCGCGACTGCTGAGATCCTGGGTTCGATCCCCAGGTCGGGCAAAATGTTTGGTTTCCCGTCTGGAATTTCTCAGTAGCCGCCCGGAATTTGAATGTATGTCCGGTTGATGGCAATAGGCTCGCTTCCTATTAAATAGGACTTAATCAAGCTGTCTCCCCAAGCCCCCCCCCCCCCCCCCCTAAGCCACCGCCAGCAACGCCCTAAGCCGAGGTCCGAGTCCCACTAGGGGTCGTTTTTGGTGCTGTTGTTGCAGGTAGTCATGATAGTGACTTAGTGTAGTACAAGTAGTTAGCTTTAGGTTAAGTATTTTAGTTCTCCCCATTGGCTGGAGACCCTTCAGGTCTCGCCAATAACTGCCCGGTTACGTAGAAGGGGTCCCCAATGAACATCTACAGAGTCACGGCGAATTGAGGGTGTAGGTATTATACCCCTCTGCCCAACCTTACGGGGAATTCAGGCATAATGTTATGTAATTCTAATTAAATGCCCATGAAATACTCTATGCCAACATCTACTTTCGTATTTGTAACGAGTTTTACCTATGCCCAGCGTTGTTAGCGTCTGCCATTCTCCTAGCAATATTCTCGCCCATACCTACTATCTGAAGCGTAAAATCTTAGTAATCTAAACGAGTATTAACTACAGTTACTTTATGTCCTCCTGGTCAATAAATATCAACCTTTCGCCATAGTAAATAATGTCTCGAAAACACCATAGCAATATCTCACACCCTCGTAAAGGATTAAGAGGAATCGTTACGAGTATCAGCGTCTCGGTACTCCTAATCCAAGTTACTAATTCTGAGATAACGATACCGAATTCCTTGCAAACATGCGTTACGAACGGTATTAGGGTAGGGTTGCCAACTGCAAATTTCAAAAACTAGGATTTGAATTTGGAAAAACCAGGACAATTAAGTTTAAAAACAGAACGCAGTAATAAAAGTAGCAATAGTTAAATTAAGGGCTATTTTAGAGTTACGCTTATTATCGGCGCTGATCGATCAATATGTATGTATTAAGGGAAAATCGTCGGCGGTGACAGCTACGCGTAATTCTAAAATGCTCCTAGGACAATCATACATACCTACATAATGGGCCGTCAGCGCCGATAGTCAGCGCGACTCTAAAACCAGCCATATAAGTAGTGAAAATAAAAATAAATAAAATTCAAGTACCTAGGTAATAACAATAATCACATTTTTAAAGGCAGACGCCGTTTTCTTCAGGCAATAGAAGTTAAATAGTCCATTTAACACCCCCTCCCATAGACCAGTTTTATATTTACCATATTTCACAATAGTTTTGCATCCACCTGGGACGGTCCATGACTGTACTCCAATAGTGCAGCCGTGGATAGTCCCCGGTTGGTGCCCCACCCCATTTTAGATTAAAGTTCTCAAAGGGGCCTCTGCGCGTTGGACCAGTGTCCCCGTGTATGCCTTCCAAAAGACCGGACATCTTCCGCACGGAAGACGAGCCGTGAACAGAGACACATAATCACATTTTTAATAAAAGTATTTGAATAAAATTATACGAATTGAAAAAGCGAATTTTAAAATACATGACTATCAGGATGCTTTAAAAATCCAGAATGCTGTTTAAAAATATCCAGAAGGTACATCCCAGGACACTACAAAAACCAGGACATGTCCTGGAAAAACAGGACGGTTGGCAACTCTATATTAGGGTAATTTAATTTGCATCCAAGTGTAAAATGTAACGAAGGATTTTGGTAAGCGCGTAATCACTTGATGAGACAGACTATCTGATTGAAGGTATCGCAGGAGTTGTTTGCATAAACAATGGGTTTGTCCTAAGTAGGTAATTACCTAGATTCTATATCAAGTGTAATGACTTTAATTGCAATGTTTTAAACACGCACATTAACCTGAAACCGTCCATTGTTAAACTGTGAACTTAAACATAATCTTGCAAATTGTTTGGATGAGCAAATTGGTGACCACTTGACGCAATTCTTTACAACACTTTGTCCGGTCTATAACTGTCACCATTTTTGAATGTCTTTGTTTTACCCAACTGAGCGACAGCATGGACAGGCTCATGTTTCTTTACGCGTATCTATGTGGGATTCTTTATACCCTCAAAGCATTCCAACTGGATGGCAAATGGCAACCTACGAATTATGTAATTCGCAAACTGACTAAGAAACCATAAAACAAACGAAGCTTCCGACTGCGTGTTATGATTTGATTGTAGGATATACTGTACATAGTGGTGGCGTTGCCCAAAATCAAATATCTCCTATATATGGAAATTTTAGTTCAGCTAAATTTGACAGCTCTTATTTACATTTTTATGATTAGTTACGGTTTACTCACGTGCATTTTTCGGGATTGCCCGCTCATTAATCAGCTCATGATTAAGGACTCCGATTGAGTCCGAAACTAGTCGGGCAATCCCGAAAAATGCACGTGAGTAAACCGTAACTAATCATAAATATGAATGTGTCTCACGAAAGCTCTTATTTACGTATGATTCTTTCTTATTGTACCAAAGTGAAAAAGATGGTAATAGCCTAAAATAAGTTTAGTTTGTGCATAACAGAATCGGCACCATTGTGAAGTAAAGCGATCCAATAATGGAGAATTTGAATAGATCATAATATAAGTGTTTTGTCGTGGGTTAAGTCACCATATTTTTGGTATTTATTTGACTTCCTCGTTGGTTCAGCGGTCTCAAGCGCGACTGCTGAGCGTGAGGTCCTGCGATCTCTATCCCCAGGTCAGACAATGTGTTATTGTGTTTTTCCGTGTGGGATTTCTCAGTAGCAGCCCGGAGTCTGAATTGGTGCTGTGTTGATAGCAACAGACTCGTGCTCTATTTAATGAGACTTAAACAAAACGGCGAAATGAGGGTGTACTATACACCTCTGCCAACCCTTCGGGGACTAAAGGCGTAATGTCATGTTATGTTATGTTTTTTTGACATTCGTAGTGCGGTTTTTAAAATAGGTTCACCGAAAGAAGTCTCTTCTGCGCTATGTGTGCACCACTGACTTTTCATTGTTTCGAACGTTTTTATAAAAATCAGTGATGCCAACATAACGCCGAAGGGATATCTATTGGTGAACGCACGTTAGTCATCCGGCCAGCTCCAATGTGTTGTGAATATAAAAAGTAAATTTAATAAATCCAAAAACCTGACTGCATAAAAAACGAACTAATAAAAAAGTAAATAAAAATAAGAACTAAATAGATGTAAACAAGACGTACTTTTAATTATATCACAAATAACGTAGGTTATAAAAATATTTAAACATTTCTGAAACATCTTTAGACGACATCTCAAAAAGTGTCGACTAAAAACACGTTGAAGTTCAAGGCGTAAACTAATTTGACATCTCTTACTTAGTTCTTATCTATCACCGTCCTTTTCTCGCGCTGTCTGTTGGTAAAAGATAGCCATTCTCTAATTTTAGTTTAGTTGGCGAACAAGAGAATCGGCACCATTATCTAAGAACACCTTACCAGTCTCAGGCGGTCAGAACCCAGTTATAATCTTACGTCTTAATAATTATAACGTAGGTATGTTATAGTCATCTTAAACGGCTCTTACAAAACACCATAGGCTATCTCACTGACCCAAACTGGTCGATCGTGATAAATGTTATCCTACTTAATCTGTTTATGGCTACTCGCTATTAACAAGAGAGCTTAGTGTCCGACTAAACAGGGCTCTTTACTTTATCTATAAATTATAGCACTTAGTTATCTGCGATTATAATTAGCAAATGGAGCTGCGCTGTTGCGATTCGTTTTAGAATTAAGAGGAGGCAGAGGTCGTCGTCTGGAAATGATATAACTTAAATGCATTTGTCATATGTTTAAGTGTATTGAGTAATTTCGTACGTAGTTATGTTTCGCAATTAAATGGTTATATTCCTATAAACTTTATTGAGAGTTTAGCTGCAATGTTTCGATCCAATTGCACATTAAATCTGCGTTGAAAAAGGGAGAAAAAAACAGGCTATGAACGCTCATTTGAATTTATGTCGTTAAAATTAAAAGAGGCAGGATAGTCTTTAAAACAATATTAGTTGAACTAATGATTACGTAAACGTAATGAAGATGAAAAAAATAAGCATACGAAATTTAAATGAGAGTCTAATCAAAAGTCGTTACTTACTCACATTTTCCAAAAACATATTTTTTTTTAGTGTAGAATTTTTTAAATCTTATCTGTATCTACTTCCTCTCTCAGGCTGCACCAAAAGTGGCTATTTCTCTATGAAAAATGTCTCTAAAATGATCCATTTTCGTCGAAACAAACTATTTATAACAAAAACGTTACATGACTTAACTTTTTGATCATTTCTGAAAAAATATTTATGTCGTAAATAGCCATTTTTGATCAGACACTCCTCAAATCAGCTCGTAGGCAAACGAAACAATAGTTGCAAACAATAAGCGAGTGGTCAACTACGATATTAAAACACCCTGTTAGCAATTAGCAACCCTCCCTTATACCTAATCTTGATATTTCTTGCTGGTACAACTACAAGGGGTGCAAAAATAGGTACCAACATATTCTCCGTACTTACAAAGTAAAATGTTGGTGCGTGAGTGACCACCATGTGTCAATCATTACTTTTATACCAAGATAAGTTTACCATGAGTTTACAGAAATTTGATAGTCATAAAGTGCTGGGCAATAAAGTGGGCGCTGGGCAAGACCTCAGGGTGTTTTATCCCGGGCTTACATGCACCATAAAAGTTTTATCGCATTTTGCGTGTTGCGTCCATGTAATACATTTTTTATGTTCACTAATCTAGTTTGGGTGCATTTCCTCTATGTTTTACTTATTGAATGTCGATAGTAAAGAGTTTCCTATTACATTATTTATAAAGATTGTGTCGCGATACCACAGAATAGATAATATTACTTGGTGATACGTTAGGTATCGTATCGACAGACACAATCTTTACTACTTATTCTATTTGCTTATGGCTTGATAGCATCTTGTTGGCACTACTTTTCTAAGAAGCATTTTATGGCTTTCAGGTTTTGCTTGGTTGATTTTGTGAATAATATAAGGTCTTTCTTTACTAATCCACGATATTTTGCATAGCGTCTAAGTGAATGCTGAAGATAATATAGGTATCATTAAAAATGAAATCAGTTGTATTTTTTTTTTGTCTAAATTATTTTAAAAGTCATTTATTTCGTTACTGGTTCTCTAAGTTGTTATAACATCCATGCCAGAAAATAGCCCCGCGTTGATAGCTAGCGCCGTGCACGCTATTACACCTAAAAGAACCAGTAGATAAATTAATTAATTGATTGATTTATTAAATTATTTTTTTAACAGAGAATATATTTGAACCATCAGATTTATTTTTTTGTGGTAGGTACATCATCTTTAGCATTTACTAAGGCACTATGCAAAATATCGTGGATTATTAAAGTAAGACCTTATTTTATCTAGGTTTTAGTTCATATTTTTCTGTTTGATCACTTCAAATTTTCTTGGCAGCCCTTAATGGTGGGTGACTTAAAACAATTACATTACTGTGCATTGCATGCGATCACCGAAATTGTAGTTTGTCAAAAAACAATTACTTACAAAATTATTTAGGAATTTCGTTCACTTTAGAGGCGTATGAAGAGATCGGCCTAAAATATACAGATACAGATATCAGATCAGAAGGTCAATTCTCGTAATTAAATATGTTCAAAACATAGTTTCGATCTAGTCTCAATCTCATAAATATGACAAATGGTTATTCTTGTTCTTTAACAAACAACGTCAAACGTGAGATTATACTGAAATGAGATTGAAAGTTGACCGAAGCCAAAAGGGGTATTCTGGTTACATTAGGTATGAACTGAGCCATTTTGACAAGTTGGAATAAGAAAGAAAGAAAGAGAAGAAAGAAAATACATTTATTTAACGCAGACCAAAAGGCACACAGTACAAAACAAAGCATAAGAAAAAACACAAGAAAAGAAATTAGCAGGGAAGTGTGCCTCACGGCTGCGCCAAAAAGGTCCTACTACTACTAATACTATTTTTTTTTCTAGAATTTTAGTCTATGACTGTTGATATCGGTACTATGCTATTGGTAATAGGTTTTATGTTGACTGAATTGACATACTTATCGAGATTAGACTGAGATGATACTGAGACTGAAACCGGACCGAACTTTAAGTGTAGGTACCAGAATATAGTTTTTTATTCAATTCATAACTGCGCGACGAGTGTTGGATTCGAATCCCGCAAGGAACAAATATTTGTATAGCCTACAGGTAGTTGTTCTGGGTTTGATGTTTGTGCATGTGATGATTTGTGTCTGTAAAGTCACCCACGATACAGGAGAAATACTAGTGATGGGCAAAGTTTCTATAAAAAAAGATTTTTATTAGCAGACTATATTGGTAATTTTCCCCCAAAAACACTTCATTAACTTTCCGAATAAAATGTAAGCGTACATAAAGCAGTATTTTGTAACACACACTAACAATTCTATCACATGTCGTATAAACATTTTATATAGATGTCCACTCTGCCCGCGCCTCCTCTGTTTACAGACTTGATTGGATTCGTGCCTTTTTTATTTACTTAAACCATAGTTATTTTAAGTTAGTAGAATAGTACAGAGTCGTTCGTGCGACTGCTATTAGCAATCTATCGTATGAAAGAAAGTAGGTATTAGTGCAATCGTGCATGGACTAAATTGTGAGACGGGTTTAGCTCGCTTAGGTTTCAAGTGCCTTGAGTCTTTTAAAACTATTTGATTTCAACACTGTTTTGGAGAATATGGTAATTGGATTTGGTGGTGATTTGTTAAAAGCAACTTGAAGTTGGGTTGTGAAAAAAAAATTGAATTTAAATGTGGTTTTAGGGTACTTACAATAATAATAATTTATGTAAACGTCTAGTGCTGGAATTGGGCCTCCCAAAGTCCCCGGGTCGGTCTGGGCCCTCATGAGTTGGGCGCCCTTGGAATTTGCCAGTGTTGCCACTCTACAGGTTGAAATTGCAAACACTCGACAAACCGATATGGGAGATTGTACTCATCACTATGAACAACTTTTACTATGGGACCAAAGGTGAAATCGCGAAAAAAAAACAGCTGTTCCCTACATTTATGTTCGCATAACTCGTCAAAATGTAGGGAACCACTAATTTTTTCGCGATTTCGGATTTGGTCCCATAGTAAAAGTTGTTCATAATGATGAGTACAGTGACTCCTTAAGAGGTTGTGCGTTATTTATGTTACACCTTGTATAGTACACCAACATTTCGCTGTTATGTTTTACCCATGTAATAGGGGCGAGCCTATTGCCATCGACCGGGCACAAATCCGGACTCTGGGCTGCTACTGTTAATTCCACACGGAAAAACCCAATAACACTTGCCCGACCTGGGGATGGCTTAGTAGGCGTTTCGGCCGCTGAGTTTCGTCCGATCCGGCCGAAACACCCATTTAATTATTATTAATATTTTTGAGTGGCGTTTCGGACGATACTTTTTTTTTAGCAAATTGTGTACGGTCAGAATGAAAAATCTTAGGCAGGGTTATAATTATTATTGAAGTAAAAGTCAGGGAATTGTTGGACAAAGATAAAGTTTAATATACAATTACAACAATCAACAGTAAACATGATAAATCACAATAATCAGTCTTTAAATATCAAATAAAAAGCGTACAATAAGAATTATCAATGTAAACAACAATAATCAGTCTTATACATATTATATCAATTAAAAAGCGTACATTATGAATTATAAATGTAAACAACAATAATCAGTCTTATATATCAATTAAAAATAAGAATTATAAATGTAAACAGCAATAATCAGTCTTATACAGGGTGTTAACGAATTCGTGTAATTCCTTAAAACTGCATGATCTGCTACTGGTATAGATAGATTTAGATTTACACCACAGGGGAACTAGTGCCAAAAAAAATAAATTTTTTTTTCTTTCCGTTTGCCTTACTGATCGAATCTTAACCACCTAATAAGGATTCAGTAAAAAAATAAGACTTTTTTTATTTGATTGTACATTTCGATTTATCCATGGCCACAAAGTAAAATAGGTATTATTTGATTATGTTTCTGACGTTACTTTGCCTTTAAAAAAGAATCCGTCCGAAACGCCACTCAAAAATATGAATAATAATTAAATGGGTGTTTCGGCCGGATCGGACGAAACTCAGCGGCCGAAACGCCTACTAAGCCCTGGGGATCGAACCCAGGACCTCACGGTCAGCAGTCGCGCTTGCAACCGCTAGACCAACGAGGCAGTTCAAAATAACAACACAAAACTTGAACTTAAATAACTTACATTACATTCCACCCATTGTACAACTTTACAACTCAAACGTATGTAATCCCGTACATTATAATTCAGACAAAGTGTAGCTGCCATGTAATATTTTACATAACTTAGTGGCAACATGTCTGCACTAAATAACACGTTAAGTTAACGACTAGTTTCAGTTTTACGATTTGTCTGCATAAGTCTAAGCGTTACTTACACGACTTGCGAACTGCTTAGTGGTTAGCTCGTAAAAACGTTTAATTTTCTAGAAAACTCTAATGTTTTAGAATAAATATTATTATTTAGTTCGAGGTTGCCATGTATTTTTTATTTATTTTTCCAAAGCTCTTTGCCTATATCTGTGCCCCCAGTGAAAAAGGGTATAAGTCCTTATACCCTTTATAACACAGATATTACAATTGTTTTTGCCACACGGCGAAAATCTCCAAGGGTTATCTGTGTGTTGGCGAGCCGTTTCTTTTTGTTTAAATTTTTTGTTACATTGTTCAAACAATACTAACGTGAAACAAAGTAATCGTATCATATTATGTACGTCACCCACTATCCCATTAAATACATTTTATGCGTTTGCATAAAAAAAAAACATTCAGCCTACATTATCTGTAACCGCCACCTCGTGTTTATGGCGCGTAACAAGCAATAAAAATTGGGGCTCCATCGTTTTGCAATCTCCCTGACGGCCTCCTGTCTCTTGATGAACTCCCTAAGACTTTATATTTGTCCATAAAATGTTTTTATGTCGCACACACGTCTTGGAACACCTTGTCCTAGGCGAAAGCTAGTATTGTGCTATGGAATATAGCTTGCTATATTTTGGTGTGAGGTTTATTTACTCTTTGGTAAACATTTCTTGAAGTTTGGTTCCAAGAAGAAAAAATATATTTTGTAATTTCAAATCAAAGATAATTTAGGTAAAATAATTATTTGGATTATTTTTTTATTAAATTATTATTATTTGGTAAACAAATAACTTTTTTTCTATAATAACTTACTTAACTTTGATTTACAAGACCAACATTTTATAAACTATAATATCATTTAACGATAATTTTAAATATGAGTTATTTTACTCATGGCCATCAACTGTTGTTAAAAAGAGTACCGTATTATTTTATAAAGTTAACTTTTATAATCTACATAGATGCAACCGCTTACACTGCATTTTTAACAAAACATTCCACAATCGCGAACACACACAAAACCAAATCATCCCAAAATCAAAGTCACTAAATATTACATAATACACACACAAATATCTATTGCACTTCTGCATATTGATTTATCACCTGACCTTTACCATAGCGTAGCTTCGGCCACGTCAGACAGCGGGCAGACAACAACTTTGATCGGCACGTCCGCTTGGTCAGCGAAAGTAATGACTCGTAAAGCTACTGAACGGTGTAAAATAGACGGGCGCAGGTAAAGGACCTCTGTAAGCTATATAACGTCGTTTTGTCGCTTGTATAGGTTTGCGTAGGACAATGGGCATAAAGTGTAATGCTAAATTGGACATGGCAATGATGATGTTTCAATTCTTTTGTACATAGCATTGACAGGGTACACCTTAGCAATACTTTACATCCAAGCAAGTTAGATCGTTGACTGACAGGTAATTATTATTATTTGATACTTACCAGTGGCGTAGGGTGAATTTTCTTAAAAAGGAAGCCGGACCAAAAAATGCTTACCTTGCTCAAGTGTGATGCGTGAATTCCAGTAACTACTCGTTTCGAAAGGGAAGCCGATAGGAATCGAGTTATATGGAGCCTTCGCCACTGATACTTACATATAACCTATCATAAATATACATCTTGAAAAAAAAATCTTACAGGTCCTTAGCAATCAAATAAATTTTGTAGAGTAGAAAATAATTATGGCAAAGGTAAAAGGGTGATATGGGGTTATCAGAATTCGATTAGTATTTAAGTTTTATTTTCTTTTAGCTGTGTCACTACGTAACCAAACCCTTTTTTTGTGTATAACAAAGATTTAAAAAAATTACCAAAAAATTTCGCGATATGAATGGACTGTATCCGACGATTCCCCGAAACGGTTACCGCAATCACAAAAAACCCAGGGACAATGGGGGCGCAAACGGTCCTGGGGAATTTCCCCAGAACACTTTGCGCCCCCTGCAGCTTCACCCACACGGTGGACGACCCAACCAAACTGTACACGGTTCACCAGAGTAGTTCAGCTTTTCGCATGGCGATGAATTTTCTTATAGAACCTAAACAAGAATAACAGGCGATTAGGTAAATACTTAATTTAAATGTGACAAAAAAAATGGTAAAAAAAGTCCTTTTCTACGTAAGTAAAGTACAGAATAAAGCTACTACAATCTGCCAAATTTATTTAATAGATTTTCATCTTTATTGCAATAGAATTAGGTTCAAGGTTGATTGGGAAAATTTGACAGTTTGACAGCTTGATGTGCGGGCGTCTGTACCTTGTTACTTATCATTATTCGCTACTATTTAAAAAGAACAAAACTCAAAACAAATTAAAATTACCCCATTCATCTAAAATATTTAATAACTGCAACTGAATTCGAACACTTTACAATTTACCTTTATCAAAACAAAATTAGCCAAGTGAATTAGGGACGAACTTCCTTTCTTTGCGAATCTTTAAAAATCTTTTTTCGTATGACAAAGGGTCAGATTTAGATTAGGGGGTGTGTCAAACCCCCGTTGCGTGGCAAAATTAGGCAAGTCAGGGGCAAATTAAAAAAGAAATCAGGCGAAAGTTAATTCCAAAAGTTTTAATTACGTTTATTTTAGTCATCAGGCAATTCTACGTTAATTAATTTAGGAAGGAATGGATGTTTTTTTTTGCACAATAGAGGATAAAGATTATTGTCCTTTTCAATTATCGTTTCGATGTGTACAATAATGTGAAGACAGCAATTTATTAGTCGTGTTTGCTTTAATCAAGTTAAATAAAATGTCTTGTCCCAGGATGGACGGTATTTTACTTACAATTTACACAATATAACTTGGAACAATAGATGCACGAATAAAAGATAGGGCACTTTTGAGCACCGCCGCCATGATGATGACGTCATTACGTTTTTTTTGACTTGTCCTTACCTATTCACTGTTATGGTAATCCCAAACAGCATATTTTGTATATTTGTTACTCTTAAACATATTCTCATACTATTTCTCACACTACTTTTGGTATAGAATTGTCATGATCTACTTACTATTTTAAAAGGAGTAAGTATTCCTGGAGTTTCTGTATCTTTTGGAACCATGCACTTAGTTTTGACGTTTTAAAAGTGCCTGAAACTATCCTTACGCAAAAAACTCGTAATTGGCTCTATGGCTTTGATTTTGACAGGTTAACAATTTCCATAGCAACGTATGTATTAACAATCCGACTTCTCCACAACTAAACAGGCGCAAATGTGAAAATTGTTAATTTTAGGATATTTTTTTTCAAATTTGACGTTTTGCTCATGTCAATTCAGTCTCAGGGATTTTGAAACGAACTTTATGTAGGTACCACACAATAAATATTGTTGTAATTGTCAAAATGAAAGCTATTGAAATTACGGATGTGAGACGCAATTGGGATGCTATCATGCTATAGTCCTTAAAATATGGGTCTATCTTTTATAGCAGAACTTTTTACGTCATAATATTGTTTTGCATAACAACGGATAGCATAAACTTCATTTCGCAGAAAATCATTTCGCATACACTCAGTTGTCATACATTCAAAACTCATAATTTTGTTAGTCAGAATCATCTTTAGGCATAATGTTTATATCCATAATAATTAAAAAGCAGAAACATCATATCGCAGAAAATTCACAGTCAGAATCGTCTTTTGGCATACATTTTATATCGATAGTCATTAACAGCAACATGCAGCATGCATGCAGCATGCAAGCAGGCATGCAACATGCAGCAGGCATGCAACATGCAGCAAACATTGTTTCTGTCACGGCTCCGCCATACCCCTCCGCGCCTACGCGGGTTTAAATTACACTCTAGGGGTAGGGCAGACAAGACTGCGTAAAGTCGGTTTCGCAGCGATTCGTTTCTGTCACAAAATTTTGCAGCGCAAGGTATTGACTTTTTATGACACAAATTTAATTTAATATTGAAAATGCTACCAATACATGCTATATTTAGAACATTCTATGTCACTTTTGCAGACCATTCGATTTTAAATACATTGCACGTAGGTTATCTAACCATTCGACAGCATAAATTTACTTTATTTAAATTATCAGTTTTATTCCATATATTATAAGTTTTTGATGTTTTGAACACTAATTTTTACAAGAAGATACATCTATTTTAATTTTTGATGTTCAAATATGCACCCATACCAAATAATCGTATCTCTAAATAAATGTTATGCTAAACAAAATTATGCATAATATTAATTATGGCAAAGGTAATTATGCGAAACAAAATTCTGCCAAGATAAAAGTATGCCATTGTAAATTCGGACACGTAAATATTCTGCCAAACAAAAGTTATGCTAAATAATTTTTATGCCTTAAAAATATTCGAATAAATAAGATTATGCCATGTGAGTTATGCCAAATAAAAATCGGAGTATCAAGATTCTGCCAAATAGAAGGAACCCTTAAAATATAGCTTGATTAGAATGACAGCTGCCAAACTGGTGTGACTAGTGCTGGGAAAAGACTGATCAAATCGATACTAAATCATTAAAAATAAAAATAATACGTATAATTTGTATATTTTCGTAGCCGTCATCTTGGATTTGGATTTTGACCTTATTTTCAGCATCAGCACACCGAAAAACCATGAAATTGACACCCATGACAACTAATTTGCAAATATTCATAGCCGCCATTTTGAATTTCAGTTTTGACCCCATCTTTAGCATCAGCATACCCGAAAACTTTGGATTTGATACCCATGACGAATAATCATAGTCGCAATAGTTTATATCTAAAACATAAATTTAAAACTTTTAAAGACCTTTTTAGTATTGTACGAAGTAGGTATAATTAATTATTATCATCGCATAACATTTTAATAACGCAAACGTAACAATTTTTGTATTCAATCAATTTACATTTATCTATGTGTCCCGTCTCTAATATTTTTGCAATATGACATAACTTTTGAAGAACGCAAGATTTATAATTTATGACTATGAATCAGTAAGAATTATATTAGTTTTCAAGCTGATTTTTAATATTTTGAATTATGTGGGAAGAACTGCATTTAAAAAAAATGTTATCATGTTAGTTATGTGAGTGATTTTTCGTGTGCCAATATAAATCACACGTTCGACGTAACTACAAAGTTATGTCGTCACTTTTGCTGACATCTGTCATTATAATCAAGCTATATTATAAGGACTATAGTCTAATACTTCAAATAAAAACTTTGATTTTGACTTCACACTCCCATGCATACATAGGTACGTAGTATGTTGTATACAGAGCTTTATACTAAAATTGATCACATAATATTTACCTCTCAACCTACTCATGTAATAAAGAAATACACTTTTAAAAGGTACGTGTGCATCTTTAAAGTATTAGCAATATGTGTACCTTTCAAGATCTTAATTAGGGAAAAGTTTAAAAACAGAGCGGGCGTAAACAAGAGATGAGAGCTAAGATAACTTGAGTCTGCTCAGAGTGAAGAGTCCTTAATTGCGCCTTTTACACCTTGTTCGCTTGTTCCGACTGTCGAGTGGTTCCGCTTTCGCGCATACAAGTCGAAAATGCCTTTACTTACTCAGAATTTGAAGATTTCTTTCATGTAAAGTTTTGTCGTTTGGATGTTTTGATAAAATACAAATTGTTTATTTCAGCAATAATAGTAGTCGCTATTTGACATGGTAGTGGATGGAGGGGTGAATAATTTGTAACGTGATTTAAAGAACATATTTAAAAAAACTAATATTTGCATTTTATATTATAAAATACTAATATTATTTACATTATTCCAAAGAGATTAAATATGTAAGTATAGATAAAAGGGGCTAGAGGAAAAATTCTCTTATAAAAACTTTCATCCCATTCTGCAGTAAAGCCATCTAGCGACAAATAGCAATAGTACATAACTTTGAAAATTGGAAACAGTTTCAATCTTTCGAACGGTAGGTGACGTGCTTTTAATTTTTATTTTGTAGCGATGGTTAGCATATCGATAATGATATCGATGAAGGTTTTAGAGGTTGATAAAGTATTTATTTAATTAATAGATATACACGGCGACAATGACATTTTTGGGTAACGTATTGAAATAAGGAAGCATTGAGATTTTTCCTGTAGTTCTAAGTTATTTATAAAAAAATATTTTTACAGATCATGAAAAAATACGTATACAGAAATAAGCTATGTATTTGAAATATTTAAGTACATAATAATTTCAGAAACCTAACTGATATCTTACAAAAAATCCTATAAATTGTAATCATTTTTCTCTTGCAATATTGGTTAGCCTAGAATCAAAAAAACAAAGGACAATGCGTAATAGCGTACTAAATATCATCATTTTCCAACAGAGTTATGATATACTTAAATCGAAAGCTAATTTTGACAGGTAGAAAAAAAAACCCAAAAATTACAATGCACCGGGAGAAAGAAAAAACCGGCCAAGTGCGTGTCGGGTCACGCGCAGTAATAGGGTTCCGTAGTTGCACAATAATGCGGACTAAGAAGAGGGCTTAGTAATTTTTCAATGGATTTTGTACGAAATTTTTTATTTTTCCGGTTGGTCGACTATTACTCGTAAACTTGTAAAGCCTACTTAGCTGTGATAGTTTTCCTTTTAACTTCGTTGTGTATACTACTACCGTGATTTTTTTCACATAATATCCAAAACTAGCCGTTTAGTTGGCAGGGGGGGAGGGACACTTGATCCTAACAAAAATTAGCACTTTAAAGTTTAATATTTCAGAAACGGATCCCTTAATCGAAAAATTGTAGTCTCAAACCTACAATAAGACCTATCCAACAACACCCCCACACGACGGGGTAGACGAGAAAAAAAAAACATCCCCACATTAGGTGTAGGTACAAGATGAACCAAAAACAAATTTTTTTGTCCTGGTTTTATTGTACCACTTTGTCGACCTGATTAATAAGCATATCCATGCCAGATTACAGCTTCTTAGTACTAAGAGTCTCTGAGCTAAGCTGCGGACGGACAGGCGGACAGACGGCCAGACGGACGGACATGGCGAAACTATAAGGGTTCATTGTTGACTACGGAACCCCAAAAAATTATGATGGGTTGGAACGTTATGGTGGGGATAATTATCATCAAGCTGCATTTGCCGCGGTCAGTCCGTGGATAGGTAACCGTTGAAAATAAATAAATAGGTCTATGACAGTCGTTACGGGTAGTCAGAAACCCGAAAGACTGACAACCGGTCTAATCTTAGGATACCGGCGTTGCCCTGTAACTAGGTTGCGAAGGTCTGATGTTAGTCGCTCCGTGTGAAATACTGGCCGCATCTTGTTAAACTAGAAGCTGACCATCATAGTTAGGAAAAGGCTGGGAGGAAGATTAATGTAATAAACATTTGTCTGAATAAGGCTTAAAACGCACTGACGGCCAGCCGCAATGCGGCGTGCTGCGCCGCAGCCCCAGAACAACCAAAGCGGTTGACGGCTGGCCGCAAATCAGTGCTTCGATATCATGCGGTTTCAAGTAAAAATTGCGCAAACGGCACGCCGCATCGCGGATAGGCGCAAGTGCGTTTTAAGCCTAAAGCGTTATAATTTAGCACTGGGAAATATTCGTAGCACCGTAGCGATCGTTGGCTACGATTTTATACACAGGTGTCTTTTTTAAACACACACACGTAGCAACATAAATAAATTTAACATCGTAGCGCAGCGTAAAAAATACCGGTTTTATAATGTCGATAGCGTTTACATCACTCGATGCGGAAATGCGTCGATACAGAAACAAGATTGAGAATTAAACTTAATAACTTTAATAATAACGCTATTTTATTACTAATGGTATAATTATAATAACAGACTGAGCGTTGCGGTCCTGGGTTCGATCCCCCGGTCGGGTATTGTTATTGGGTTTTTCCGTGTTGAATTTCTCAATAGAAGTCTGGAGTCTGGATTTGTGCCCGGTTGATGGCAATATGCTCGTCCCCTATTACTCGACTTAAACTAAACGGCGAAATGAGGATGTACTATAGACCTCTGCCAACTCTCCGGGGAATACAGGCGTGATATTATATAAATGTAATATCAGGAGAAATAATTGCTCACCAAATACAACCACACTTTTACGGTTACATAAAACAATGATTCTCATCGCTTCTCATAACCAGAATTGGCAACTCAGCCATTTAAAATAAAAGACAGACGGTTTCCTATATGATTTAGAGCTCATATTCTGTAGTTTGAAGCAAAGACGATTTTTTAAATTCAGTGAACGCTGTAATAATATTTCATTTTTACGAGCGAGCGCGTCTGGGAGGTGCGTTTGCGTTCCTCCCTGGAAATCGTTGTAATGGCCGCATTATCTTTCGCCATCTTTCGTGGTAATATTCGCATGCAGTCGCCACGACGTTGTATATTGGAGTCTTTGTTTAATATTAGGACTTTTGGATTTTTCGAGTTCGATCCAAGGGGTCTACTCCCTAAGCACGAAGTCCGTGGTGTCGGCCTTAGTTACGAGCGTTTCCTACTCCCGATCACCTACGGACATATGATTATTTCGGGGCCCGAACTAAGAATGAATGACAATACGATTTGACTGTTGTTACTACCGATGTGTTTTTGCCCGTCCGAAAAGTTGAACTTGACACTTGTTTTGTTCACTCCTACGTTTCGGGCTACTTTCGGACGGGCGACTTACTTCGTTGACGGACTTAGGGAGTAGGCCCCCTGGTCCGCACCTCTAAGGTTCATAATTTCGCACACACACCCCACACACACGCACACGCACACCCTTCCCCCCCCATACACACACCCACACACCTGCATGAATAATACTCACAAATCTATACTAATATTATAAAGAGGTAGAATTTGTTTGTTTGTTTGTTTGTTTGTATGTAGGAGGTAATCTCCGAAATTACTCATCCGATTTCAAAAAATTTTTCACCAATAGGAAGCTACGTTATCCCTGAGTGCTATAGGCTATATTTTGGGATCAAAAAATTAGGGATCCGTAAATTAACGGGAGCGAAGCCGCGAGCAAAAGCTAGTCTTTAAATAAATGTTAATGCATGATTATCATTCAAATCTATTAAATTGTATGTCAAGATATGTATAACTTATATATAGGTATACATATACCTAAACGTCGAGATAAAATACAAATGACCAAATTGCATTTCCGAGGTTTTCACTCCCAGGCGACGATATATACTTTGTATTATCAATATGAATAAAACCATTTACAAATTTTATATTTTCTTATCTACAACGTAACTCACGTCACAAGTAGTGTGCTTAAAATTTTATCTGCATCATAAAAAGGCAAACCAGAACGAAAAAAAAAACTCCCTTCAATTAAACTCGTAATTAGAATACTAATAATTAAATTCATAGAGCGTAATTACGGACGAACATTTTATACTTTTTTTATGAATGCATACACTTGGGGCTCAGGCTAACAGTCGCTGGTACATCAATTAAAGCCAGCATTCCGTTTAGAGATGCTAAAAAAAGTCGTAACATAAACTTTTTCAATTTTCACGTGGAATATGGCCGCGTAAAGTTGAGAGCGGCCTTTCACAAGTATATATTTCTAGAAGGTTGACGACGCCTGCGGCGCGAACGTAGCGACTTGATAAGGGCTCCCGCGGTATAAAATGCATGTAAACACCTATTTTGCCGAGTGCTTGGGGACCGAATGTTGTCGACTGCTCTCTTCACAAATTTAGACGTACCTACGTATTGCATCGTGTTATGACGTTTCTGAATTGAAAATTGTAATTTTATTTACGTTGTATAAAAGGTGCTAGTTTGCTATTCGTTTGTAGCGGGAATTGCTTGCGTAAAAGTCTGCATTGCCTATTACTGGTTTAATATTTTTGGTTTATTCCGACTGCATAATGAAATCCCATTGCATCCCTACCTTATTGTAGAGACTAAAGAACTTGAAGTTAGAAAATTATTGTTTTGCTTTTTGGTTTTACATATCCAAAACAGAAACACCTAGAGTGCTAAGTAGGTAATCTACCTATAAATAACGGAGGACAATGAAAAGAGAAGTGATTATTGACTAATTGAAAAACTATAAATAACTTCGATCTACCAAGAACAATGGTTCTATTGCCAGCCCTATCGATTACCTATCTATGTATAGTCCAGCCATTAAAATTGTGTTTAAAAAGTAAACACACCGTTGATCCTGAAACTTGGCTGGAGATCCTTTAGGTCTCGCCAATAACTGCCCGGTTACGTGGAAACGGTCCGTAAGGAATTTATTCAACTGCTTGTAGATAAGCATTCGAATACATAAAAAAAAACCTGAATCATTCACTTTGATCTAAGAATCCATTAAGAATAGGTATTTTTTTAGAAAACTATAACAGTTTGTCAGCGTGTATTTTTCAAAGATTCTTAAATCAAAATAAATGTTTAACGATCAAAGGTTTGTTTACATTTTATACAAAATTTAAATGGCCGTACTATAGATAGGTTAGCAATAGGGCTGGCAACTACACGATCCAGTTTCACCATGTTTGCTTAGCTTTCAAGCGCCTAATATTTTATAGCGCAAGCATTTCTATTCTACAATATATTCCACTTTCAATTCATCAATCATTGACAGACTTTCCTTTCTACCACAACACGTCAAACAGGCTGGACAACAGACAGCTGACTTAGTTACACCCTAACATGTCTATGACTCGTATATAAAATTCAATCTGTTAAGAGCGCCTGTTATACTTCAGTTTGCATCAACGTCCGACCGTGGGTCGGCAATCATTCTAATGGCCCCGCCTGGATCAACTCGCAGACCGAATTAGTTCTTTTCAAACAACCTCCATCATTGAATTGAAAATGTCCAGACAGTTGTATTTTATCTATTAGTTGGATGTGAGCTTTTTAGTGTATGATATGGCATTTAAAATTGATGTTTTATAGTGAGTTTATTAATATTTTCTATAGTAAAAATGTTGGTGATGGATAATGAAGAATCACGACACGTTTGGTGCAGTGGCTGAGCGATTGGCTTCTGCGCCAAAATTTTTGTTCCGTGTGAGAATCGAACCCACGACCCGCAGGTCGTGGGTTCGATTCTCACACGGAACAAAAATTTGTATAGCCTACAGATAGTTGTTTCGGGTCTGGGCGTTTGTGTATGTGAGATTTGTGTTTGTAAACGCACCCACGATACAGGAGAAATCCTAGTGTGGGGCAACGTTTTTAAGAAAAGAAAAAAGCATGCTAGGATCTAAGTATTTATAGTTAAACTAGCTGTTGCCCGCAATTTCACTCGCATCCTAGGGGAACTACTTCAGGTACCCGAGTAAAAGTATCCTATGTCCTAATCTAGGATATGGTCTATCTGTGTGCTAAATTTCATCCAAATCCGTTCAGCCGTTAAGGCGTGATTGATTAACAAACATCCTAATTCACAAACATCCGAACTTTCACATTTATAGTATTACTTAGTAGGATAAAGCTATAAAAATATTTCTTGAAATAAAGTAAAAGCTAGGTACTGGTTCTTCGCACCCAATACGAATAATTGACTTCGAAGAATGGTCTTGATTTTCAATTACAGTAAATTGGTATGTATTGTACCTGAGTAGATATTTAGAGCACTCTACCGTGATTACAAAATACTAGTTTTTCTAAATCACAAAACGTTTCGATTGTTTAGTCGACAGATGTAGGAGTAGGAAAATTTATACACTTTTCACCGTAAGTTGATTAGTGATGTTTCTCTATAAAACGTTACCACACACCACACAAAGAAAATCAAATATTTTGAAAAAACAAACCATTGATAATATGATTATTTTATGGTTTTTGATAATGTCATTTAAGATTTTCGTATGTTTCCTTACGGCTACAATTTACAAAGTATAATAATAGATAATTCGTAAACAAAAAAACTTTAGAATTTTACGAAGAATGTCTAACTAACAGTTGACCACAGATACCACAATAAGTTACCGAGTACATAATCAATCGTCAATTAAAAGTAGTGAAATCACTTTAAACACACGTAAACGTCGTTTAATCCCAAAAATAACGTATAATCAAAGCCAATGAACCAAGTGATTTTGACTTCCTTAATGGTACTTTTAACTTGAAATAACTTAGTGTAATCATAAGGCACAATCCTTACGTGCGGATGAACCGATAAAAACTTCGTAGACGCTCGGAGGTATTCATTAAAAGGTAATAATTTACGACTAGAGCGATATATATTAAGTATAGAGAATAATAATATAGAATATATTAATAGGTAAATTGCTTTTTAAACTTGTTATGAGCAGAAAGGCGTGGAATTTTGACACACGTTTCGAATAACTAGCGCGGAACTCGCGCGGGGGGAAATGGTTCTGTACATGTTTAATTTTCTTGTGTATGCGCCGCGCCGCACCGACGCTATCTCCTAAAGAAGTTAAGCGAAAATTAAGGCGAATAGTCTGAACAGTTTCCGGGTGTGTACTGATTACTTTTCTAGCGTTTCCCTAAAGAAATATAAAGGTTTAATCTCGTCTAGGAATAAGGTTAGCATCACAGGATCTACGTTTTTGCGTTTTATTGTAAGTAAAGGATATAACAGATATTTTTGTATTGGAATTATGTAAGCACAAAGTAACTCTTTGGCGATGTTATTACCTACAGCGATTTTTTGATAGTAGCTGAGCGATTGACCAGTTAACATTTTTTTTTTCTTTTAAAAATCCTCATGGATTCCCTTCGCCCGGGGAAGGCGAAGGGGTATGCCGGACTCTAACCGGCTAAAAACCCACGGTGTTCCCTTCTCCTGACCCTTGGCTGGGGTCGCGGGATTCGCAGCTACATGTACCGCGACCCCGGCAGGGACCCCATACCCTGGGAACCGTTGGAGTAGTGAGCAAAGTTTTTTTTTACTTTATGCACATTTCAATAAAACATTGTCTTATGCCATTCATTTTGCATTTAACGTATAAATAAGACGAATCACAAATGAATAATAAAAACCCTGATTTATTCGTTTACCCCTTTAAAAAGCTGATCCCTAAAACTAATAACCTTCGTTATTTCACAGGTCGCTGTTAGCAATAATTACTGTGTCGTAAACTAGTTATAATAGTTAATGATAGGTTAACTGCAGACAGGCAAGCTGAGTGACGGGTTCAAGGGTAACTGATTCATAGTTAATTTGTTTTGTTATGTAACATCATTAGAAGTAGAACGTTTTTTAGGTGTTAACATTAGCCGAATTGTGTGGTACAAAAAATTAAGAGTGATGATTTGCTGAAACCCTCTAATCTTCGGATCTAATAAGCATTGGATAGGTTAATTAAAGCTGCTATTGTTATTATATTCTGAAGCAAAAATCTATGTAAAGCCAGCTCCGCTGCGCCGTGTTTTCGTGTTTGCAAACAGGATAACATTGTTTGCTAACCGAATAGGGGCGTGGCCTAACAGTTTTGTTAGCAAAAACACAATAACAGGTTAGGAAATTGGCGTTGCGGACCCGGCTTTAGGCTTTATATTAGATAATGTTGTAAATGAGGGGCTTGAAGCTAATTAATAACCGCGTGGATCATACGATTTGCAAGGTTAAGCTGCGCTGGCCGCGGTAAGTCTGTGGATGGGTGACCGTTCGTTACACATCAAGAACCATTTGTGTCTCGGAGAGTACGTTAAGCCGTCAATCCCGGGTGTCATAAGAACGCCTATGACAGTCGTTACGGGTAGTCAGAAACCCGAATTTTTAAATTTTTTGGGGTGCATGTAAAGAGTTTCCACGAGTGACGATACTTAATTACGTCCGGCGCACCCTGGGCAGTCAGCTTCGCTACCAACCTTGCTGACTGGCTAATCTTTTCACCACAGCGTGTGCAATAGATCGTGCAGACCAGATAAAAAAAAATAACCCGAAAGTCTGACAAGCGGTCTAATCTTAAGATATCGGCAGTGCCCATGGGATGGCAGTAGCTCCGTGTAGCATACTGGTATTCAGCCGCATCTGGTTAGACTGGAAGCTGACCCCAACACAGTTGGGAAAAGGCTAGGCAGACCAAATATTGTAGTAAATCGGATTTCACAATTCATAATGCACATAATAACCGCCTTTGATCCATGGAATACAAAAGATAATACATATTTGGAAACGCCATCTTAGCACAAAGTTCCAAAACTGAACATGCAATTTGCCTAAACGACTTTAATACTGGTGTATGGTGGCTCGGCATTCGGATTCCCTGCAATTAGATGGCAAGAATTGTTGTTATTGCAACGATTATCTTGAAACTGCACTGTTGCCACGGCGAAGAGAGTAAATGGATGAATATATATAAGCAAAAGGCGCGATCGGCAACTGAAGAAACATTAAGTACGTATACCGCTGAGACAGTCCGTGGACATGTCCGACGCCCACGATTGTCAAATGATAGAACATGCACACCTCAAAATTTTGGTGACATAAGAATTTATTGAGCCAATAATTTAACGTAGTTTAAGAAAGATAAACTATTTAAGATACAAGGAAATGTGCAACTGGGTTTAAAATATAAGAAATCGCTGTGCTATAAGCACCACTTACTTCTATCAGCCATGCTTGATGTCCAATTTACAATTACAATAAATTCGTGCAAAGGTAGGTTGGTGCATTATAATCTTGTTAATCGTTGTATGCCATATAAAGTGGTTACAATATAGTTATTACACTCACATCAACTTGTAACCATCTTAAATATACTAAATGTGCGCCTGTTGTAGACTACACATGTGTGATACAATGCTACAATAGAATTCACGTGTGTGATACACTGTGATTATAGACTGCTCGTATGTGATACACATTGTAGTTAATCACTACGTTTATCAGATTGGCAAACGCGATGAGTTGTTTAACAACAACACACAGCGATTGCCAATCCTATCGATTGCCTAATGGTCAATAGAAGATCTGCTGTCTATCTTTTTAGAGCAGCCTTGTCGTCAGGCTATGAGTTATGACATAGTATTTTTATTTATCGGCACTTTAAAAAAAATGGAAACTAAAAACTAACCGTCTGCTGTGTGGCTGCGAGACACTGAAGATGGTTAGTTTGGTTGTACAGAAGAATTCTCAAACTCCCAACTTCCTTACTATTGCCGCTTCTGTATGCACAGTCTTACAGCGCTTGATACGACTCCGATTCGATATTATTCCTTCAACTATTGTTAAACTGTTACTAAAATTGTCTGTTCTTTGTTGGAAATCACACAGCAAACGGTTAATAGAGAAACATTTTAAAAGAATTGATTAGGCATTTCTTTGCCAATGTTTTGATTTCATTTACACGTACGAGTATTAGTAATCCATTTATTATCTACTCAGTGGCAGCACCAGGCGTCTTACTGCAGTCGCTCCTGTATGCGCAGTCCTATGGCGCTTGAGGCGACTCCGACACGATATTATTCCTTTAATTACATTTTCATTGCACAAGTAAGCCAGAGTACCGAATTAAATTGAAACAAAGGTTCTTGATTTTGTTGGATATTGCTACTTTTATAGGTTGTGGTTTTGTGTGGCGGTTTAAAATTTCGAGACGGATTTTTAAACCTAGTTCTATAGTGAAATTGTCTTTTTATTGGAGTAAGAAAAAGGAAAGGGCATATCATAGGTAAAGCAGCCTTCGGAAGGTACAATGGTGGTCAACAACTGCCGCTCTACTGGACAGTGGTAGTGGACTTGAACTTTAGCCAAAGAAATAGCAAAGAAAGAGAAGGGTGCCTTACATAAGCATAATCTGCCCATTACTGTCCCACTGCTGGGCACGGGCCTCTTCTCAGAATGAGAAGGGCCTTACACCACCACACGTGCCGGCTAACATGCGCAACGCGAGACAATGTTGTCGTCGCATGATCTCGTGCCGAGGCGACTTAAACCATGTATTATTTCAATTGGTGCTGGTGTGGTTTGGAGGACTACACACACCATCGAGAACTTTATGACGCCTTTCCAGGTGTGCAGGTTTCCTCACGATATTTTCCTTCACAGTTAATGCAAGTAATAATCAAATTCTGATCCACAAATGAATAGGAAAAGTCAGAGGTGTGGGCTGGAATCGTTCTCAGGATCTCATGCGTGGAAGCCGAGAGTTTAACCGCTAGGCTAACGCTGCTGTGTACGAGGAGTGTGCGATTTCACTAAACTTACAGTTTAACATACTAAACTCACGCCTGTATTCCCCGAAGGGTTGGCAGAGGTGTATGATACACCCACATTTCGCCGTTATGTTTACGTCCCATGTAATAGAGGGCGAGCCTATTGCCATCGACCGGGCACAAATCCAGACTCTGGGCTGATACTGACAAATTCCACACGAAAAAACCCAATAACACTTAGCCCGACCTGGGGATCGAACCCAGGAGGATCTCACGCTCAGCAGTCGCGCTTACACTTAAACTTACAGTTTATTGCTTCATAATATACCTGCCTTCCTTCAATAGATGAAATAATAAACATCCGTAAATTATTACACAAGAACACAAAAAACACCACGCGACAGCCCTTCTCTTAACGTTTTCAATAGTAGAATTAGGAAGCATGTCCTCTCTGAATGATTGATAATATTATATTATTTATGTAGGTATATTATATTATATTTTATAGCATACATAAGTAGATATAAATAAGACAATTGTACACTGTAGTTTGCCGTCAACCACACTATCAATTTCTCTCTCTATCACTCTAAGGTTTGCTGGTAGAAAACTCATTTTTGAGTTAAGCTTGTTTTTATACATGTTCACTAAATTGTAATTTTGCTATTGCCATTTTCTTGTGTACAAACATAACATAACAGCACACCTGTATTCCACGAAGGATTTGGCAGAGGTGTAAAATACCCCCTTATTCCATCGTTATGTTTAAAAGTTCCATCTAATAGGTTCCATCTATTGCCATCAACCGGGCGCAAATCCAGGCTCCGGGTTGCTACTTAGAAATGCGAAACGGAAACACCCAATAACACTTTGCCTGACCTGGGGATCAAACCCAGAACACACTAGACCATAACCCAACTAAAACGAATAACACGTACCTAAAACATTGAATGAACAGTTATCTCCATTATATAACAGTAAAATAAAACCCAATCACTCACGAAAACGTCTTACGCGTAGTTAACGACAAAAACGTGTTGCAATCTGTTAGGTACTCATACTGTCCGTTTAATGGTGGCTATTCTAATTATCGTTAAACTTTATCTACGGCGCTACGAGGCTACGAATAGGTGATAAACGAACAAGCTACGACATATTGTATTGGTGACAAATTCTGTTCAGTTAGAGCCATTACACACTGTCGACTGGTCGCCGGAGACTTGGTCGACGACGACTGTGACCAGAGGCGGACTTCCCATAAGACCGACTAGGCCTGGGCCTAGGGCGGCGAGATAAAAGTTAACCTTAGGGCTCTTTCAATTTAGACGTTTCGTGTCGGACCGCTGCCGCACGTTTACCGTGCCGCTGGTTATAACCCGCTGCCGGGCCGCTGCAGTACGGTTGCAGTCCGACACGAAACGTCTAAATTGAAAGCGTATCTGACTGCCGTGCGTTTGTATGCTAGTGATGTTTTATATATATTTGACAGCAGTTAAGCCATGGGCTCTGACGAAGAAACATGACTGCTAGTGCTCTTGTTGAAAAACATCAAACAGAAACAAAAACGACGCCCCCGTAAAAGAGCATCACCGATGTTTTCGTTAACATGCAATTTTGGTGATTTCCATAATCTTTACCCTAGGTTAAAACAAGATCCAAGCATTTTTTTTAATTACCTAAGAATGCCTATAGAATGTTTCCACGAATTACTTGAATTAGATAAAAGTAAAATTCAGCGGCAAAAAACTATTTTATTTCCGTGCGATTACTGTATTTGTCGCTTTTGGAGTTCCTTAAAGTAGGACGTATTTAAATTTCATTTATAAATTCTTCCACGTTTATATTCGATACGATTATAGAAAATTCGATGAAATTAGCTCTCACGTCTATTCACCGCACTATTCAACAGCGAAAAGAACACGTGGAGTTTGCGATGTTGCCGTCCTGTTGTCGAGCGTTCGCGGTACCGATGCCGCACTGTTGCCGTACCGCGCGCTTTGTATGAAAACAAGCGACCGTCCGTGCGCAATACGACAAACGCACCGCTTAAGTACCGCAGCGGTCCGACACGAAACGTCTAAATTGAAAGAGCCCTTAGCTCAGTAATGGAGTTCAGAAAGGGGCGGCTGGTACTACACGACCTAGAGCGGATAGTACTACACGACCTAGGGCGGATAGTACTACACGACCTAGGGCGAATAGTACTGCACGGCTTAGGGCGGCCAAGACTGCTAGTCCGCCTCTGACTGTGACTTTCTATAGTTTAAATAGGTGTTTACGCACTCGGCCGCCGGGCGTCCGGGCGACTATGCATATGCCACAGATTCCTAATACATCACTGTTTAATAAGAGTTGCTATGTAATGTGTGGACGTATTTTTAATGCTCTACCAGAAAGTATAAAGGAATTACCACTTAATAAATTTGTAAAAAATCTCAAAGCATGGTTACTAGAATACAATTTCTACTCAGTAGCTGATTTTTTAAATATTAAATTCAGACGAAGATTGTCAAAAATAACATAGCAATAATAAAGCTAATGGTTATGATTGTTGGAATGTTTAGATTAAGTTTATATAATGAAAATTTAACATAATTATGATAATCACACAAAATTGTAAAATTCTAATAACAATAATTCAATGTCACCTAAGTAATTAATTAAAATCAATAATATTATATTTTATATCAATGTTTGCATGTCACTATCATGACTAAGTGTTAAGGATCTGTTTGTACCAAATTTACTTAAGACCTAAATTGTACCAACGCTTATGGCAAATAAATAAATACAAATAAATAAAAATACGTTTTGGTCGCCGAGAGACCAAGTCTCTGGCGATCAGTCGACAGTGCGTAGCCATTGCACTTAATGGTAGTGTCGATGTAGTTCTGCAAAAGATTTCGTGCCGAGACGAGATATTGTATGAGTTATCTCGTCTCGGCACAAGATAATGGGACAGCAACTTTCGTTGAATCTTAAAAATATTTCGTATTATGAATATTATTCGTAATCATAACTGTAAGTGGACTGCCACATCCAACTATGCAACTGCCAAATCCAACTCGAAGGCAGATAATATGCAGTCAGTGCAACTGCGTAACAATCGCAGACTGGATGTGCAGTAATGAATACGAATATGAAACGATATATGATTCACCTAATGTGTCGTTACTAGTCTCCCAGTTTTTTTTGCGAGATGTTTTATTCGATACCTATTATTGTCTCTTCTTTAATCTGTGTTTTGACTTAAGTAGATAGATTTTTTAATAATTTTTTTTTTCTTTATTATTCTATGTACTTAGTCATTAGTTTGGCTGCGTAATGTCAGGAAACACCGGAAATACCAGCAATACAATATTTTTTTTTTGCAAAAAAAAGGAACTGCTTGGCTTTCTTGACATAACAATTAAAATTGATTCAATAAAAAAACAAATCAATTGATTCGTACACACGGCTACATATCAAGATACATGTTCCAGTATAAGCTGACCTGCCATTGTGCGGAAAGCCTATACAATGCAAGGTCAGCTCATACTGGAAATGGATAGGTTAATATGTAGCCATGCGTCCAGTCATTTGCAACGAAACATGAGAGTCGCGTTTGTGTGAGTAAACATATTATGCAATCACTGTTTAAATCGTTTTGTGCAATTTCAATAAACCAACTGTATTGATGGTACAACAGTAACTATAAATAAGTTTTTTTATTTCCGCCTTTATTATAACAAACTAGAGGTCGCCAGCGGCTTTGCCCGCATGGATGTCGTTTATCGTGTATTCCGTATTTTTCGGAATAAAAGTACCTAGCGTATGTCCTTCTCCAGGTTTGAGACTATCTCTGTACCAAGTTTCATCAATATCGGTTCAGCAGTTAAGGTGTGTTAAGGTGCATTTAAAATATTATTTGTAGGGATTTCTGTCAGAAAATGTCTGACACGTGCGCGAAGTCTTCTGTGCATACATTTTGTACTAGAGCCAACAGGCTGCCGAATCCGGCAAATTCTGACAGTGTGCGGGGTCTAGTATAAAATGTATGAGCAGAGTCGCGGGGCCAGTGGCGAAGGCTCCATACAACTCGATTCCTATCGGCTTCCCTTTAGAAATATGGCAAATACTAGTATCTATTATTTTCAATTATCATTTAAACAAATAATTGGTCCGGCTTCCCTTTTAAGAAAATTCACCCTTCGCTACTGCGCGGGGCAGTAATTTTCTGACAGAAATTTCATTCATTTGATAATGTGCGGAAGGGCTAAGGGCGCGCGGGCGTTTGTCTACCGCCGCCGTCACCGAGAAACGAGATTATTTCGGAGTTTCGGACCCAAAGATTCGGACCTAATTCGGAACGGCGTGACGGCGATCGTGTGACCACCGCGACCGATCTCGGTGGTTCCCAACACAGGACAAAAATCCTCTCGGACGTAGTGGACAAGTGCAGATGTGTTTTGTATTGCCGACATTTCGGCTCGTCACGATCTCTACTCATAACTACTCACAATCTCGGCGGCCGAGATGACATCGCTCGGATGACGGACGTGCGGTGGTCACGCAGCCATAGTAATGTATGTATCGCTACTTCGACAACGTCATCTCGTTCTCGGTGACGGCGGCGGTGGATAAAAGTCAATAAGCTGCATATTTTTATACTAAGAAGGTCTGCTGATATTATAAAAATTACGGGTCGAACCGTGCGATTGGCACAAGACCGAGACGAATTACATAATTCAAAAGAGACCTTTACCCACCAGTGTGATATTGAGAGCTTAAATGATGATAGTAATAGATTAAACTTACATATTAATGTAGATGCGTCAGTCTCAGCTGTTTTGCACTTATTAACACAGTTTACGACTGTGTCGAGTCAAAATAGTAGTTTGCTCGTCCTTAATTTGTACTGCTATTACACCTGGGAGAAGGGACGATTAAAATATTTTAATATCTCAGCTAAAGTTCGTACTAAAGTAAATATAGTCGCCAAAACATTGTAGTTTATGATTCTAGTTTATTTGTATTAAATATAAAACAATGTGGTAGATAGTTAACTAAGTAGTAGTCAGCTATATTTTTTCATTCTACACATAACCTGATCACACCATTAACTGAAGTAGGATGTGGTGTTGATAAAAATATGATGTGTCCCAGTGGCGAAGGCTCCATACAACTCGATTCCTGTCGGCTTCCCTTTCGAAACGAGTAGTTACTGGAATTCACGCATCACACTTGAGCAAGGTAAGCATTTTTTGGTCCGGCTTCCCTTTTAAGAAAATTCACCCATCGCCACTGATGTGTCCTCTATTCATCTAACTAGAGGTCGCCAGCGGCTTTGTCCGCGTGGATGTCGTTTATCGCGTATTCCACTTTTTTCTCTACTATAATATGCATGTAATATTCATAAGAACTTTCCTCTTGAATCACTCTGCCTATTAAAAAAAACCGCATCAAAATCCGTTGCGTAGTTTTAAAGATAATCATACAGCGGGAAGCGACTTTGTTTTATACTTTGTAGTGATACACATATAATTTCATTTTTAAATATTGCTAAAAAAAACATGTTAAAAACATGAATAATTGTAGACCACTGGCGTCGGCGTAACGACTATCGGGACTGTTGAGTGCACATCCCACATGCCGACCACCTCGTGTGATAAATCAAGAAAAATAAATAAAAAAATATTATGATTGTTATGAACCATTTTTCCATGTTCTTCCACCATAAGCGGAATAAAACATAATATTTCACGGTAAGTACAATACGGCCGACGCCGCGACGTATCTTGGCGAGTCTGTAGTTGATTGGCTGCGCAATGAATCTTTTAGAAACGAAATTGTCTACTGCGCAGCTTATCAGCTAACTTCAGAATCGTCAAGATACGTCGGCCGTATTGTATAACGGGATTTATTTATGTTCCATACCTAGCTAAAAGAAAACACAGCAAATGATTCATCCATCACTGATTCGCCAGTAATTCCGATGTAATTGGATTATACATGCTTGATGAATACACAAATATATAATATGATTCATTTTCACCTTTGCCGCGCTATGATTCAATCATTTTCATATACAGTGCAGCGATAATATTCCATATTTATTTCTCCCACTAAAACACTCGAGCACAACCAATATTAATAAATAAAATCTAAAAATGTCTGATGCATTCTATGATGGTATTAAAAACATTATAAATAGTGCGGACAATCTGCGCTTAGTGGTAGATCGCGTCTCGCGGGTAGTCGTAAAAATAATTTAGTGCGAGCGACGTCATTAGCGTTAGTCGACGCCGACGCCATCTGCCGGCGACGGTCTCTAATGCACTCTAAACATACGCCAAGTTATAACACTGTTGTGATTATTATTTAGCGAAAATGATAACATCAAATACTGCAAAGTTTTCGTACAAAACTATAACGTACTGTATTCTAAGTGAGTCATAATGATTCGCATTTAGACTCACTTAGAATAGGGTAGTTATATAACGACCCTTTTTCCTTATTTATTCATGTTCTTTCCAAACCTCTCGCTTTGTTCCCTAATTGAGTAAGTAGAGATGCTTAATTGGGTGTCAGACGAGTGAATTAGGAATTGTATTTTTTCCTTTGAGACAGAATAGACCTGGGAAATAAAAAAAACAACAATTCCTGTAAGCGATGACCGGCTATGATAAAAAAGCAAGGAACTTTTTTTTCCTTATCTACAACTAGAGATCCGCCCGGCGTTTCTCGGGTACGTTTTATAGCTTAAAACCCTTCGGAAGAAATTACCTAAATTAAGATGAAAAAAACGTCATCAAAATCCATTGAGTAGTTTAAAAGAAGTAAGCGGACAAACAGACGTACGCGAAAAGCGACTTCAATTTATACTATTTACAGAATGCAGATTAGAAAAGCTTTACTTTATGGGCTAAATATTTTAGTATAGAAGTAATAGGAGCTAGCATTTAATTCAAACGTATACCCAGATTTACCGCATTTGATAATACCTACACTGTCAAGTGCGGCGAGGTTAATAATTTTTAAATTAAATGCATCAGCACGCACATGATGATGCAACATAATGCGACAAATATCTACCTACTAGGGTTTTCGCCCCGGGTACCCGGAACCGGGAATTCCCGGGAATTTGGGGATTTTAGGACCCGGGAATTATTTGGCGGGATTCCCGGGTACCCGGGAATTTTTTGAAATGAAGAAATGATGATGAAAAATGAAGGGTCTGCACGCTTCCGAAGATTTTAGAGCATGTGTGAATGGGGTAAATGTATCGTGATGTCAGCACACAGTACTGTTGTCTCTGTTTAGTAAACAAATTCTAAACGCTTTTTTTTTTGTAAATTTTTTATTTTGTAGAAACTATTCACAATCTTTATCTTTTGTGTAATTTCGAGATTTATAATGAAAATACACAGGGTGTGTTACGGACGTCGTAGCTTAAGAATTTATGTTGTATTATGTACATTATGTTATTTAAGAATTAGATTTAAGGAATGTAAATAAAGACTGATTTGATAATAGGGAAGTAATTAAGTATATGTAATTAAGATTAGGCTCCAGTTATTTTCCCTTAGAATAAGCATTGTAATGTAGCGAAGGGCACGGTTCCAACAGGTTCGAACAAGTCGAAACCTGTCGGTGGGGGGCGGAGCCAAGAGGCGATGCCGCAGTGAAACTCGCGCTCCCATTGGTCAACCGTGCCCTACGCCGTGTCGGTACCGCACCTTAGTTGTGCGACATGTAAAACTACTTAAATAAGACCAAGTTTTGTTAGTTAGTTGATTCCTGAAGATATTAATGTTTTACGCAAGATTCTTGAAAGTTGTAAGTGAAAGTCTGATATAGCAAGTGTTGTGTATAAATGTTAGTGCTAATAAAACAACGTAAGAAGTCTGAAGAATTTCATTTGAATATCAACTCAATACAGTCCACCCTGACAGCTGGTCCTTCGAGCCGGATCTGAAGACTGAAAATAGAAGATCGCGACTTGAAGATCGCGAGTTAAAGATCGCGAATTGAAGACTGCAGATTGAAGTTTAGAATTAAGATTAACTTCAAGCTCGAACATGAAGACTAGAAGTGTTGCGGCCAAGGAAAGTGAATCGGAGTCAGGCTATGATAGTCGACGCCCCCGCGCATTCGTAGATCCGCCTAGGTCACCGTCGACCATCGCGTCCGCGTTACCGCGCACCCCGTACGGTGCGCCCGCGGCCGGGACCGATCCCGCCGCCCCCGCGCTCGCGATCGCACCCTCAGCCACCGTCGCGGCTGGGAGGGTTGCGTCGACCGTGTCCGATGGCGCGCCCGCCGCGCCGGCTCCTCGCCTCGTACCGGCAAGTAGAGCCACCGCGACCGCGTACGACTATGGGGAACCGCTCGCCACGCCATCCACGTCGTTCTACCCCACGACGTCCTCGGCGCTACGAACCCAAGACTCCGCAAGAACCATGACGGCCGCGCACGACGTTTCTGTGAGGGATACGGCAAGTACGATACGCTCCCGAAGATCATACCATAGTGACGTGACACGAGTGAAAAAAGCGGAATACGAGGCACAAAAAAGGATCGCCGCGATACGGAACGAGCAATTAGAGATTGAAAAGGCGCTCGTTAATAAGCGATTCGAGTATGAGGTGTCGGCAATTGAAGCAGAGGCGGAGGCCCGCGAAGAGGGGTCCGTGCACAGGAGTGATGACAGGGTGGATGAGTGGCTTCAAAGTATTGACCGAAGCCACCCCCGAGTCACGGATCAGCCTCAGGAAGAGCCGCCCCCGCACCCCGCAGCTACGTGCGCACCTCAAGAAGCAGCCACCTACGTCGAACCCGCTACGTGTGTTGATGCTGTCACGCCCGCCAGGGATAACCGAAGAAGACAACGATCGGCCTCGCGGTCACCCACCAGGGGGGAGCGCCGATTCGGAAAAGGAATCGAACAGCTGGCCGACACGTTAGGAAAGATGATGCGCGTACGACCGCCGCCGCGACAAGTGACTGAGCTGCCTACGTTTACGGGGGCGGCCACCGAATGGTTACCGTTTAAGGCGGCATACACCGATTCATCGAGTGTATACAAGTTCAGTGCGATCGAAAATTTAGCAAGACTACGTAACTGCGTCAAGGGCGAAGCGAGAGCAGCCGTATCGGCGCTCCTGTACACCGCCACGGACCCGCAGGTGATTATGAAAACGTTAGAGCAATACTATGGGAGACCGGAAATACTCATGGATCGAGCGATGGAAGACTTAAAGAAACTACCTCGACTCACGAGCGCAGCCGGAGAATTAAATTCGTTCGCAGTGAAGCTACAAAATATAGTGTGTGTGTTATCTAACATGGATAACCGCGGTTATATATGGAACCCGATGTTAGTTCGCGAAGTCGTAGAAAAATTAAGCCCGCACATAAAATCAAGGTGGTGTGATTACGCTTCGGAGGCAGTGGAATCGTCGCGTGAACCGGAAGTGGTACTACTGGCCAGGTTCCTGATGCGGGAGGCTGATCGAGCTATGAAATACGCCTTCACGACCACGACGCCCGCGCCCCCCCCCAAGAAGGAAACAAGAAGCGCACCGCAAGTCAACGCTAAGAAGAAGGTGAACCGAGACGCAATCTACGCGACATCGGAAAAAGAAGAAGAAAGGAAACAAGAGTGTTTGTGTTGCGGCGGTGACCACGAGGTACCTAAATGTGCGAAGTTCCTGAAAATGAATATCGACGACAGATGGGAGTGGGCGCGGAATGAAAAGGTATGTTTCAAATGTGTGACTAGACGCCATCGACGCGAATATTGCCGAGCCAAGCGATGCGGCAAGGACACGTGCAGCCGCCCGCACCACGCGCTGTTGCACAAGGAGCAAGAGGCGCCGCGGAATGAAAAATCCGAAAAAACAACTGACGCCGAGAAGCAACCCTTAAAGGAATCGGTGATGGCCGTCTCCGCGCCGAGCAATACGTCACAGCGTGTGCTGTTAAAGGTATGTCCCGTGATCTTAAAGGGGCCCCGCGGACAAGTGTCAACGTTCGCGTTAATGGATGAAGGGTCAACGACATCACTCATCGACGAAGAGCTGGCGCGGCGTATACAAGTAGATGGGCCGGTCTCCACTTTACGCATACAAGGCGTGACCTCGCAGCAACATGAGGAATGCAGCCAGGAGGTCAAGCTACGGATACGCGGTCAGAGCGGCGCCTTCCAAGAGCTGAGCGCGCGAACAATGAAGAACCTGCGACTTCACGGCCAGACGGTGGACAGGTCAACGCTACTGAACTATCCACACCTACAGGGCGTAAGAAAGGATGCGTTCTATGAGGGGGCCACACCGAAGGTACTGATAGGTGCTGACAATTGGCATCTGATAGTCACACGCGAACTGCGCATGGGCAAGAAGAACGAACCCGCGGCTTCGTACACCCAGTTGGGATGGGTGATCCACGGGACTGCACCGCGCGCAACACTAAAGAAGCAAGAGGGACAAGTTGTGCTGCACCTATACAACGCGCCCGCAGCAGAACAGACAGAAGATGTACGTCGTGTAGAAGAGCTGGTGAAGTCGAACTTCAAGATCGACGCCTTAGGAGTTTCACTAGCGAAGAAAGTCAGACCAGAAGATCAGAAGGCGATCGACGTAGTCCAAGGCACCATGAAGAAGATCGGCGATCACTTCGAGGTAGGGCTGCCATGGCGTGATGAAGACGACCCGATGCCCAACAACTACAGCAGTGCCCTCAGAAGACTACGGACGATAGAAAAGAAGATGGATTCGTCCTCACACTTCGCGGCACAATACGGCGCCCTGGTGAAAAACCTACTCGACAAAGGATACGCCCAGGAGTGCGATGGAACAGAAGATAAGAACAAGAAGGTGTGGTACCTACCGCACTTCCCGGTCGTGAACCCGAACAAGCCGGGGAAGATGCGTATGGTGTTCGACGCCGCGCACCGATACAGTGGAGTGTGCCTAAATGACCACCTATTGGACGGGCCCGATCTCTTGAAGTCGCTGCCGGGGATCCTGTTCAGATTCAGAGAGCGTCCGGTAGCGGTCACAGCGGACGTTCAAGAAATGTTTCTCCAGATAAAAATAAGAGAGCAAGACCAAGCTGCGCAAATGTTTCTCTGGCGGGACGCGGAACGCACTAGGCCACCGAAGAAATACAAAATGACTTCAATGATCTTCGGGGCTTCGTGTTCGCCCTTCATCGCGCATTCAGTACGGGACGCCAACGCGAGACTGTTCACCAAGGAATACCCCGACGCTACGCAAGCAATAATATCAAGCCACTACATGGATGACTACGTGGACAGCCTCGCGACCGAAGACGAGGCGATCAGGACAGCGCGCGAAATCGTGAAGGTACATCAGAACGCACACTTCAACCTAAGGGGCTGGTGTTCAAACAGACCTGACGTGGTGAAGAACATAGCCCCGGAGGAGCAGGCACACGACACAGAAGTAAGACTTGGTCAAAGAGAAGAGAATACGGACAAAACACTGGGCCTGTTGTGGCAAACAGGCTCCGACGAGTTAGGCTTCAACACTGGACTGAGTCGGCTGTCACCCGAAGTGAAGACAAGCAACAGAGCGCCGACAAAGCGAGAAGCCCTCGGAGCGGTGATGGCGGTCTATGATCCCCTGGGTCTCATCAGCCACTTCACAGTCACCGGCAAGATCTTGCTCCAGAACCTGTGGAGGCACGGCATAGGGTGGGACGACGCCATCCCCGAAGAAGACGCGCAGCACTTCGAAGAATGGATGCGAAGCCTGCATGAAGTAACGAAGCTACGCATACCAAGGTGCTATGGCAAGGGACCAGACGACTCCATGGAGCTCCACGTCTTCTGCGACGCGAGTGAGCAAGCGTACGCGGCAACCGCCTACTGGAGGATCCAGAAGCCGGACGGAAGAGTGGACGTGAGGCTGGTCGCGGCGAAGGCGCGAGTGGCCCCCCTGAAGCCGGTCACCATTCCACGTCTAGAGCTACAGGCGGCAGTGATCGGCACAAGACTGGCGGAGACCATAATAAAGGAGCACCGCGACAAGCCCGGAAGCGTGACCTACTGGACGGACTCGCAAACCGTCCTGCGATGGATCCAAAAGGACGCCGTGAAGTACACACCATTCGTGGCGCATCGCCTAGGTGAGATCGCGGAGCTGACTAGCGCCAGCCAATGGAGATGGGTACCCACCGCCCACAACGTGGCGGATGACGCCACACGCCCCAACTATGTCGTCCACATGAAACCGGAAGACAGATGGTTCGTCGGCCCCATGTTCCTGTACCACGACGAGGAGTCGTGGCCGAAAGAGAAGCCCAAGGACGATACCACCGACGACGAGGCAACGTACACGATAGTGGAAGAAACGAGAGAGCGCCCTTCTCACCTGCCCGACATAAGCAGGTTTTCTTCATACGAAGAGTTACTACGAGCAACGGCTGTACCCTTCCTCTTCAAGGAGAAATGCAAGGACAGAACAAGCCAGATGACCGTCGACCTGATAGAGAAGGCCGAGAAACTATGGCTGAGACAAGCACAACTTGAAGATTACGCCGAGGAAATACGACTACTCGAAAAAGGGAAGCCGGTGCCCAAGTCCAGCAGCCTGTACAAGCTGGACCCTTACCTAGAAGACCAGGTCCTTAGAGTCCGAGGGAGGATCGGACACGCGGCAGTCACGGAAACAAAGAAGACGCCATTGATTCTACATGGAAGGCACCCGTTCACGCGACTGCTTGTCAAGGACGCCCACCACAAAGCCGGCCACGCCAATAATGAACGCGTGATCAACGACTTGAGACAACGGTACTGGGTGGTCAACCTACGCCCCACGGTACGAACCATCGCGCAACAATGCCAGCTCTGCCGTATCAGGAAAGTTATGCCAGTGAAACCAACCACAGGAGATCTACCCGTGGAAAGGCTAGTGAAGACTCAACGACCCTTCACCCACTGTGGGATCGATTACTTCGGGCCAATGACGGTGGTAATAGGGAGAAGACATGAGAAACGCTGGGGAGCCTTGTTCACCTGCCTGGCTACGAGGGCGGTCCACCTGGAATTAGTGTCAAGTCTGTCCACCGATTCGGCACTAATGGCAATACGAAGGATGGCGGCGCGTCGAGGTTGGCCCAGAATCATGTATTCAGACAACGGCACCAACTTCAGAGGGGCAGACACCGAACTACGTGTGGCCTACAAAGAATGGGCAAAGGAATTCATCCACTTTGGGCTTGAACACCGAATGAAGTGGAAATTCATCCCGCCAGGGGCGCCGCATATGGGGGGAGCATGGGAGCGATTAGTGCGCTCCGTGAAGACAGCACTGGGGGCGACCTTACATCAGAGGGCGCTGAGAGAAGAAGTGCTGCTGACGCTGCTGACAGAGGCCGAACACTCCGTGAACTCCCGGCCTCTGACCCACGTCTCTGTCGATCCTAAGGATCCGGAGGCCCTTACACCTAACCATTTCCTCATTGGAACCTCCTCAGGTCTTCCCCGCACTGGGCCTTGTGAGGAGGCCAGCCGCAAGCAGTGGAGAACCGCCCAGGCGCTCGCCGACCACTTTTGGCGGCGCTGGGTGGACGAGTATCTACCGACGTTGGTGCCTCGAGGGGCATCAGACGACCAACGGCGACCCCTTCAAACTGGCGACCTGGTCGTCGTCACCGACTCCGCACTACCAAGAGGAACATGGCCCCGAGGCGTCGTGGAAGCCGTCTACAACGGTCCAGACGGCAAGGTGCGGTCAGCTGACGTCAGAACCACGGCGGGCATCCTGCGGCGACCGGTCACGAAGCTCGCCGTCCTCTGCGTGGAAGATAAGGCTACGGTAGCCCTGCGCCGGGGGGAGGATGTTACGGACGTCGTAGCTTAAGAATTTATGTTGTATTATGTACATTATGTTATTTAAGAATTAGATTTAAGGAATGTAAATAAAGACTGATTTGATAATAGGGAAGTAATTAAGTATATGTAATTAAGATTAGGCTCCAGTTATTTTCCCTTAGAATAAGCATTGTAATGTAGCGAAGGGCACGGTTCCAACAGGTTCGAACAAGTCGAAACCTGTCGGTGGGGGGCGGAGCCAAGAGGCGATGCCGCAGTGAAACTCGCGCTCCCATTGGTCAACCGTGCCCTACGCCGTGTCGGTACCGCACCTTAGTTGTGCGACATGTAAAACTACTTAAATAAGACCAAGTTTTGTTAGTTAGTTGATTCCTGAAGATATTAATGTTTTACGCAAGATTCTTGAAAGTTGTAAGTGAAAGTCTGATATAGCAAGTGTTGTGTATAAATGTTAGTGCTAATAAAACAACGTAAGAAGTCTGAAGAATTTCATTTGAATATCAACTCAATACAGTCCACCCTGACAGGGTGTAAACGAATTCGTGTAATTCCTTCAAAAAGCGTGATCTATTTTTTTGTAAATTTTTCATTTTGTAGAAACTATTCACAATCTTTATCTTTTGTGTAATTTCGAGATTTATAATGAAAATATACAGGGTGTAAACGAATTCGTGTAATTCCTTCAAAAAGCGTGATCTACTGATTAACCCTAAATGGTTTTTATTTTAAATACAAAACAGTTTATTTAAAAAAAAAAGTTCTGTTTTCGAGCCCTTTTTGCGCCCCGAGTTAACCGACTGCAAAGAACGATTTCGTGCTAGCCAGCTGTGTCACCGTGCTTTCATTCATTGATGAGTGTTCGTCGAAATGTTTCAACGAATAAAAAATTTATTTAGCATTATTTTTTGTACCTTATTAAATTAGCTGGTTGTGTTTCGATCACATATCACTACCGCAAGAAAAAAAAACTTTATTTTTAATCTAGCTAAATCCCGTGCTCGGTCATTCTACACCAGTAGTAGATCATGTGGTTTTAAGGTATTACACGAATTTGGTAACACCGTTTATATTCATTCACCCTATTGTTATTCCGTAATATTTTGCCATATTATAAAAAGTCTTCTTTTCATATTATGTAAAGAAGACTTTTTTTTCATAAAAAAAACTCGCGACGTCACACAATAAATAATAAATAAAAGACGTAACTGTTCCTAGTTATTTTTTTTAAATAAGTGTAAGATTATTTATTTTAATAAGAAAAGTCGGTTGGTATGTTAGACAATTTATCATGTTTAAGGTACCGTAGAACGGGGTTACTTTGATCAATTTTTTGAGCTTCATGTGTTTGTATCTTATTTATTTTCGCTTTTAGCTGCTACATCAAAAATATTTTATGTAGACTCAATTAACTGAGATATATAAAATCACATAGACTAGATAAAAAAAACTATGGAGCACAGTTTTCGATAGCAAAAAGGAGAAATGTTCTTTATCAAACTTGGACCGTAGAGCTTCTACTTTGATGATCTCTGTTCTATCATTGAATTTCAAAGTAGCCCCAATCGAAAAATCTAAAACTCGTTTTTTTTACATATTCAGGGGTGTCATTTAATATTTTTTATCATCGCCATCTAACATCGCAGACACCTCTATACTGAATGGTAAAATAGGAAAACTGTCAACGTTCCCTACAATATTAAATTAAAATGCACAAGTTCCATTTTCACACAGATATTTAACCAAATGCAAAATGTTTAGTAACTATCAATGTCGCCCCTGTATTTGAAAGTAACCCCGGTTTACCGGTACTTACACAAGTTTAATGTTGAAATATACGAGAAAAACTATATTTATACAAAAAACATGAAAATTCCCGGGTACCCGGGAATTCCCGGGAATTAAGAGAAAAAATTCCCGATTCCCGGGAACTCAAATAGGCCGGGAACGCGAAAACCCTACTACCTACCTACATAGTATCGGAACTGAATTTATGTCTGAATTCATGTCAATATTATAATATACAAGCTGTTGCACGCGGTTTCACTCACAACCTGTTGAAACTACTCTACAACCTTATTTTTACTTTATACGAAAACCGAGACACCCCAACAAGTTTTTCATCAGAACTGCCTGAATATGCGTTTTTTTTAGTAAATCTCCAGGTTACACCTTAGTTTATGTCGCGTTAAGTTCCCTAAAAAAGTGTGAAATGCCTGAGATGTGCTATGCAGGGGTTGTCTAATACACGGAAACTGACCGAGAGGACCGTCTCAAGCCTCAAGGTGTCTATTTCCGTCAACTGTTATGGGTAGAAAACTACTGAAACAAAATTGAAATTAATGAAAAAAAAAGTGTTTTAAAAAATATGTCAATCGATTCTCCTAATGATTCTGAACATACTAGTTTCAGGTTTAGTATATACTAAAACTAAGCTTGTATATACCTAATCGGGTAAAAAGTATCCTTTATCTTAATCCAGGTCATGGTCAACCTGTTTTTAAACTTTCGCGATTTGTACACATTATAAAAATATAGATCAGGTCTACTCGCGGAAAAAACACTAAGAGGCACAAAAATACCTTTTATCCCGACGTTTCCACCGGCCGTGGTCACAGGTAGACCACGGCCGGTGTAATTCGGCCGAAACGTCCACTACTTCCCAAGGGGTCAAGACCTACTTCGTTCATCATACCAACATACTGTAGTCTTGATGAGCACTACCAATCTGGTCCACTGCCGCGGGCCAGATTGGTGGTGCTCGCGGGCCAGTGCTGGTCCGCGGGCCGTAGTTTGGAGACCCCTGTTCTAAACGACGGAACGACGGAACGAGATAGAGACCGAATCGGTCGATAACCGCTCATCGAAAAGGTTCGGAATCGGGTGGCTGTATACTAAAACAGTGAAAACAATAACTGCAAAAACCTGTTTTTCTCTTCCACGGGGACCAGCGCGGCCGCGCCTCTTAAATCAGAAATAACATTATGAAAGCTTTTTCACGTGTTCGTCGTGTATGAAATAAAACACTTTCTAAAAAACCTCTGTAGGTATACCTATCCAAAATTCGTAGCCTTTCCAATAAAGTCCGTATTCAACAATGAACGGATTAAAAAAGGAATGTTCAGGTATTGTGAATTTTGTTTGTTTCAACTGTTTCGTACAGAATTCGGCATTTGACTGCGTGCTGAGAATTCATGTTGAAAACTAGAGGTGCACCTATATGAAACGCAGTTTTCTGATGTGGAAATTACCCTCTGTCATTTTCTGGGCTTCAAATTATTTCAATGCCAAATCACAAGCAGATAGACAACATTTATTATGATTACACTAGCGATCCGCCCCGGCGTCGCACGTGTACGTTTTATAGCTTAAAACCTTCCTCTTGAATCACTCTATCTATTAAAAAAAAACGCATCATAATCCGTTGCGTAGTTTTAAAGATCTAAGCATACATAGAGACAGGCAGGCAGCGAGAAGCGACTTTGTTTTACACTATGTTAGTGATAACATAAGATCTCTCTTGTAATCCCCGAAGGGTTGGGCAGAGGTGTATAGTACAGCTTGATTTATATGTTATGTTTAAGTTCCATGTAATGGGGGGCGAACAAATCCTGATTCCGGGCTGCTGCTGAGAAATTCACACGGAAAAACCCAATAACACTTTGCCTGAGCTGGGGACCGAACCCACGACCTCACGCTCAGCATTCGCACTTGCGACCACTAGACCAATGCGAAAGTTACTCGTAATTAATTATGATGTTAGCAAAAATAAGGTTATTTTGTAATTCGTACATTATAACAATTTATTTCTATAGGTGTGTATTTTCTCTTATCGTAAGTCAAAATGCTTCAATATTATTTACTTTGGACTACAATTTAGCTCGCAGCATCCCCCGTTCTATAGAACTCTAAAAATACTGTACTTTTTGCCGCTATATTCGTGGCAGGGATAACAAAAAGATGTGTCTAAACCAACAGTGTTCCGTACGTTGGCGTAGCCACAAAAAAACATAGACCGACTGAAAATACCTCTACACTGCGCATGTTTCTATTCAGGACATGTTTATATTTTAGCTGTGACCCCCAGGAATTTGTTTCAGAATTTTATGTGCTGAAAACTATTGGTTACTTGAGAGAAAGGTTTCATATCAGATGTATATGTTACTGCAGAAGCCTGAATATTGGTAAATCCTAGGTTTTACTTGTAAATCTTAGGATTTACCAACACAGTTGGTAAATGTAAGGTTTGATATAAAATAAGACAATTTTTCGGGCTTTTACCATTAGAGTTTGGCACATTCTAGGTTTTACAAATGCCGATTAGTCAATGCTGGTTTTGGGAATAAACTATAATAAAATAATTATAAATTATTTACTAAACATTACAATTACGAGTCAATAGCTGCAAGTAAGTCACATACATAATTTCTATCATTTTCAAAAAAATTGTACTTTAAAATAACCAAAAATTTTATTTTTTTCTCACAAATATAATATCTATGGCAATTTTTATTGATTAATTGTTCTAGTTCTAATCATTTAGTATTATAATTGTCATTTATAAGTAGTGAAATAATTTGGTTGCCAGTCCGATAGTGATATTGAACATTTGATTTAATATTGAATTTATTGATGTTGTTGATTTAATTTTTTAATATTGTTGATAGTAATATTGAACATTCAGTTTCATTCATTGATGAAAGAAAAATTGCGATTTAAGCCAGGATTGCAAACGTCAATCATTTATTTATAAGCATAAGTTACTAAAGAAAAGTGCTCTAAAACAATACACATTTTTTGCATTTATTTCGAACGTAAATGCAAAAGCTGACCTGTCCATTATTGTTAGGATTTGTGTGTAGTTTTCAATTTTGGTAAAAGAAAAATAGATTTTGATATCGGATTCATAAATGTCATTGTCAGGTCGAATCATTTCGCAGCGAAAAATGGTCTTAACTTTACGCCCGATTTACAGAAGTACTTATAAGTAATATAAGCCTGAACCTAATATTATTTTTAAAATATGTTAACTATACTACATTCACTGAAGTATGAGATAAAACGTAAAAAAATACTTGACTTTACAATATTATCGCTATTATGATTTAATAGTACATTGTTACCCTAGGGGTGAAAGTAACTTATTTAGTTAGTTAGTTAGCGAGGGCGCCAATAGTTCGAGGGACTAAATAAGTCTTTAACCCGAGGTAAACACTGTGCTTTTCATTACGAATACAAGGAAAGTAAAAATAAAAATATGAATTAGTTAAAGAAAAAATGAGTGAATTTTTTTTCCGCCTATTTTGTTTTTTTTTTCTGTGGCCGGCCATCTATTCAGCCATTATTTTTCATTTTCATCATTGAAAAAATGGTAAATATTTTGCCCAAATCTATGTTATTTTAAAGATGTGTTGAAATTAAATCATAATAACGACATTAAAAAAAAAGCTTAAATAATCCTTAACTTTATGTTATTACAATTTTACATCGTGCTGTTATTGAATGGCAGAAAGTTGGAACATGGTTCAATAGAAATGTGAAAATAGAACTAGTTTTTTTAAATAATTTAACAGCTGTCAGTTGAAAACGATTCTCCCTAGGGTTGAAAAGTATTACTTTCAACCCGCTCCTCAGGCAACTTCAGACCTACTTTCCGAATATGAGTAATGAAAAATGAATTTGTCACCTCCGAACTAAGAAGTTCTTCAAAAAGTGGCTAGTTGTTCTTGTACAATTAGCTTCATGCTTTAGTGAATATAACATATTGCTCTATTAGGCTGTAATTACGTACATCAAAGAGATTAAATATGAAGGTATAGAGGGGCTATTGGAAACATTTTCATTATAAAACTTTGATCCCATTCTGCAGTAAAGCCATCTAGTGACAAATAGCAATAGTACGTAACCATGATAGTTATAAAACATTTCAATCTTTCGAGCGGTAGATGGCGTGCTTTTAATTTGTATTTCGTAGGGATATTTAACATTTATCGATATTGATGAAGTCTTCCGAGGTTGATAACTAATATTTATTTATTCCATAGATACACGCGGTGACAATGAGATTTTCGTCTAACGTAGTGGCGTCGTTGATTACAAATTTTGACATATTGTCCGGTCTATAACTACTACCTACAGTCTGTTTTTTTAATATCAGAGACTAAATTGACAGGTAAAAATGTCAAATTTGTAAAATTTTGGAACATTACTTTCTAATTTGACATTTCGTGCCTGTCAATTCAGTCTCAGAGATTAAACTATTTATTTCTAAAGATTACAAATCACTTGTACAGAAATAAATACTAAACATTTCTTGATTGATACATTTTTGAATAGCAGGAGCATATAGTGTTAACATAATAATTAATTTATGAAGGTAATTGTAAAAAAAGGTTTTTTATTGTCTACCACAGTAGACATATAAGCTAAAGCAGTACCTCAACTTACTATAATCTCATGAATTGAAACACCCACACAGACATGTTCTGTATACTGAGTAGTTTTTTGTTTTTGTATGGAACTGTATCCCGAAAATACCTTATTTATCTTCTTGCAGTGCGTGTCTGTGTGAGTGTGTCAAATCTGACGATTATAGGTAGTTGAAGTACTGCTTTAGCTTATATGTCTACTGTGACCGTGGGGCGCGTTGAACTTTACTATTGAATCTCTTTGGCGTACATCTAAAGATGTCCCTTCTATGCTATTTTGGCACCACTGACTTTTCATTGTTTCGGGCGCTTTTACAATGAAAAATTAGTACCTAGCGCCAACATACCTAACTTGTTTTGTTGAACGCACTTTAGAATCAATTTCAATAGGTACAGTGGACCCCCGGTAATCCGACAAACGTTTTGCAGGGCAGTGTATAATTATCGAATTTGTCGGATTATACAAGGTTAGTCGGAAAGGGGGTACTAATCCGAACCCCCTTTTAGTATCGCTGATGACTGTTTGAAAGCAAGTGTTAAAATTTCAAAATTCGTAATTTTTTTTCCCAAATGTAATGATTTTTATTATAGTTTTTTCAAAAATTCTTCATCCCTGCTTTAGTTACAAATTCAGAAAATGATGCTTCTAATTCATGACTCCAAATATGACCTAAAATGTAAACACAGCTGATCATAACCTGGGATAGATACCTAGATTTTAGAGTATTTTTTTTAGATTTTTGAACAACTGTTTCTCTTAAACTATTGAGTTTTGGGAAAAGTTGTAGAACAAAAGTTATTCATTATTATGTGTACTATAACACCCTTTCGGATTAGTACCCCCTTTCCGACTAACCTTGTAGAGTACCTAGTAGTACCTACTGCCTAAGACCCTCTACAGTCCGGATTTTTTTACAAAAGAGTACCTTGTAATCTGACAAATTACAGATCCAATGATAAGATTCTAATATGTTATACTCTGAAGTACAAATCATACTTCATTATGTATGTCAAAAGTAAATTAGCAAATCAAAACAATACTTACGCGTCGAGCACAATAGTGGTGGCGCGTACGGTCAGCATCAAAAGTAGCTGAACAGTAGAGTTTTTAAACTTGGCATTAATTAGAAAACGAATTGTTTTAAAACAAAAAGTTTAATAGATACCTAGAGCTGCTAGATACAGCTCTAAGTATGCCTTAAATTTTTTGCTTCCTATCAATTAGTTATCTAATTAATGCAAAGTTTAAAAACTCAAATGTTCAGCTACTTTTGATGCTGACTGTACAAGTTCTAACCTGTTCAATCATGCATTATCTAAATTAGCGAAGATTGTCAAAAAAATATTCAATAATAATAGACATGTCGGATTACACGTGCCGGATTAGACAGGGGCCGGATTACCGGGGGTCCACTGTATTAGGAATATTGAAATTGATTCTACAGTGCGTTCAACATAGTTGCAATTTATCTCATTAAACTCATTATCATTATAAAAGTTCACTATTCTAGAATTAACTCTACGACCCAACGTCTAAAACCGACTCCAAAAACTAATAACACTGCGATTCATCACTGTAACTTTCGTTTTTGTTAGTCTATTGCCATTTGCCAGTCACGGAGAACTCATTAATATCCTGCTTAGTTGACCATTACACAAGTAAAGCTTGCAAAGCCTTATTGCCAGGATTGTTCTGCGCTGCGATGAGAGGTTCTATCGTTCACGGTCCCCTTAAGAGTAATAAGCACAATATCTTGTTTTAGAAGTGTTATTGGATAAACTAGGTGTATTGTTGCAGATTACCCTTGGATTTAAGTTTACCTTTCGGGTGATAGTTTTTATGTGGGACCATAGTGATGATCGCAGCGTTTAATGCTGTTCTTATGCCTACAAATATATTACATTTCGTTATTTTTATTATCACTTGCTTTAACACATTCGAGTCCACCACACTTTTCATAGAACTCATACGCCATTACGTTTATTTGGGAAGTATGTTTACAAGAGATGGTAAGATTGATGAAGATGTGGAAAGGAGAGCAAATGCGGGAAATAAAGTGAATGGTGCTATGCATGCGGTTGTGGCTAACCAGTCAATGTCCAAAAAGGCACGGCTGGCTGTCCAGGCGCAGAACGCTTATGTATGGAAGTGTATGTTGGTCTTTGAAGAAGAGTCACGAAAGTAGAATAAATGCCGTGGAAATGCGTTCCTTGCGAAGTACGTGCGGTGTAACTTTGAATGATAGATTGAGGAATGATGTGATAAGACAAAGTTACGGTTTAAAAGATGATGTAGTGACAAAAATTGAAAGGAGTATGCTTCGGTGGTTTGGGCATGTTGAAAGATTGAGTGAACGGTGATTAACAAAAGGAATTTATAAGGCGAATGTCAGTGGAAACGCCAGTAGAGGACGCCCTAGAAGGACATACATTGATGTTATTGGTGATGTTCTTCAAAAAGGACAGGTGCGTAGTACTTTCAACCGGCGTGCGTGTATGACAAGATGTATGACCGTGGACGAAGCGAAAGGAGTATGTAAGGATCGTAGCATGTGGCGTTCTACAGTTCCTGCCTACCCTCATGGGAAAAAGGCGTGAGTTTATGTATGTGTGTCATACGCCATCCCGCCATACATATTGCTAGTGGACCTTCCAGGAGGGTCCTCGGCATTACGTTTGCGCTAAGAGTGAACCCTCGAGAAGGGTTCCTGGCATTAGGTTAAAAACCTTGAAAAATACGCTACTGCGTCGTAAAATAGGTGTTTGCTTGTTTCATGACGGTGAATTTTCCAAGAAAAACCTGCATTTAAAATGAGCCCTCTACGAGGGCACCCGGCATGGCGAATGCGACTACAGGGTGCCTTCCTGGAGGGCACCCAGCACTGAACGTGTTAACGGCGCAGGATGACATCGTAACGAAACCTGCAGGATTCTTTCGCATTTCCTGCTTCTAAAAAAATACCTGAATTAACCTACTGCACATCTAAAACCTGTGTGTAGTCCGCGTATCTACAATGTGACGTCCGACGTGGTAGACTAAGGATTAAACCGTTCTCATTTAAAAGCCCGTGTTTAGCAGTGAAACAGTAATTGGCTGATGATGCTGTTTAAGAGCAGTGTTGCCAGATGGTGGATGGTTTTGGCGGGACGTCCCGATTTTGATATCAAAATTAAATATCCCGCGTGGGACAGGGATTACAATTCCTCTGAAGGCCTAACTATAGGGTAAACCAGACAGTTATTGTTAAAGTAACGTATTTCATTAAATTACATTTTCTAGGGCTATTTTTGCTATCTATTGTCATATAAACATAATTTAAAACTGAAATAAAAAGATAAGTAGGTATTTAAAAACTACTGATTATATACGTTTTTTTACTATGTCCCGCTTTCGACGACAAAATCCCGCTTTTTTTCTCAAAAAGTTTCAAAATCCAGCTTTTCCAAAAAAAATATCTGGCAACGCTATTTAAGAGCCCCGGATCAAATTACTTATTTAAAATCTCTATCTTCCTCTTCCTTACATTTTAAGAATGTCAACCAAATAAGGCTGATGTTAAGCTATAGGTACGCACTATGTAGTCTTTGAAAAACTACCACAGTGGTTTGTCTATTCATTCGCTTTCTTCGTATCATAACATCACTCCTGTATTCCCCGAAAGGTTTCGCAGAGGTGTAGTATCTACACCTTCATTCCGCTGTTATGTTCAAGTCTTGCCATAAACCGGGCACAAATCCAGACTCCGGGCTGTTACTGATGAATTCCACACGGAAAAACCCAATAACACTTTGCCCGACCTCCCGCTCAGCAGTCGTGCTTCCAATCACTAGACCAACAAGGTAGTCACTTTCTTCATTAATACAAATACACATTCTTGATTGCTTGTTTGCTGTTAGAATTCTCATGTCGTCCGTATGAAGTCATTTAGACATCTCAATTCATATTTCTAACTAATTGTGCCTGCGACTTCGTCCGCGTGGAAGTCGGAAAAAACATCGTGTCGCAACAACTAAACAATGTATATGTACTCCATTTTTAGAGTTCCGTATCCAAAGAGTAAAACGGGACCCTATTACTAAGACTCCGCTGTCCGTCCGTCTGTCCGTCCGTCACCAGGCTGTATCTCATGAACCGTGATAGTTAGACAGTTGAAATTTTCCAGATGATGTATTTCTGTTGTCGCTATAACAACAAATACAAAAAAACAGAATTAAATAAATATTTAAGGGGCTCCCATACCACAAACGTGATTTTTTACCGTTTTTATAGATAAATGGTACGGAACCCTTCGTGCGCGAGTCCAACTCGCACTTGGTCGGTTTTTTAATGTAATCACATTTATTTCCACTAAGGTTAGTTAACCTGTGAATGATGCGCAGTTGCTCATCAGCCACACTCAACAGCGTCATAATTTGTACTCTATAACCTGAGTCGCTCTTTAACGGATGTTAAAACGCGACTCAACGGCTGCCAAATTTCAACTGGATCTGCCCAGTAGCACTGGCGTGGAGCTCCAGCATACAAACAGACAAAAATTCTTAAAACTACATTTTTGTCATCAGTATCGTTCCTAAGACGCGTTGCACTTACTTTTATCCAAAAATATTTAATGTACAGATACCTCATCGTTACAATTTTATTGGGTGTATTAATATTGGTCTCCAGCTCAGCTCACTGAATAGTTATAACTCGTCTAGTAAGTTCATTAATATTCATACTACAGGAAAATAGTTTGCATGGTTATCTGAATACCTTCCATTTAACGTTTTCTCCGTATCAAATGCCGAATGAAATTAATTTCTGTTGCAATTGCATAATAACTTTTCGAATCGAATAGAGTTTTCTCTTTAACTTTAATGGGTTTAAGTTGAGTTAAAGCATAAATACGTGAAATTAGATAGTATGTGATGCATTAAGAACTTGGGAGTTCATCTTTGGTCTCTTTTGAGAACGAATGAGCTGCTTGTGTCCATTGTACTACGTTGTTATTAATCGTTGTGTTATTTTAAGTCCATTCTCAACAAGTTGGCTTTCTAATGAAAAAAGTGAGTAGTCCAAATTGTCAATACTGCGAGTCGGTGGAGGATGTGCATCACTTGTTAGCGGAATGTGTCCGTAACCGCAGAGAAAGAGATACCCTGTTAACAGAGTTAAAAATTAGTAAGTTAGATTTAGGTGCTGTTCAATGCTTATTGTCTAACCCTTGTAGTGAGGAAGCTAAGAAAATTTATAATTTTGCATACAGCTATTTAGCTAATAGAGTGTCTCTTGTCTCTTAGATAGTAAAAATATTTTTGTTATGAGTTATAATGGGGCTGACATGGTTATGTGTGATAACTAAAAGCCTCTAAATAAATACAGATTAAAAAAAAAAAAAAGTCCATTTGTGTGTGACTGTTGGGTGATTTGGGGCGGGTGCTAGGTATTATTATAGAACAATAATCAAAACATAAACATACAACCTATAAATTATTTTGGATATTCTTGTGTGTTAAATTGTAGGTCCCTAACAATCGGTAATTTTTTAATCATTTAAAATAAAAGTTGTTATTAGGCGTAGGTACTAAGAGAGAGAAAACAGCGTAAAATAATAATGGTTAGTTGGAAAATAATGATTTATAATTACCTATAGTACTTATATTTTTAATAAATTGCCCGGCCGAAAATTATAAAAATATCTGTCAAAAAAATTCTGACCCGCGCGCGAATGCCTCCTGCATTTTGTACTAGATACCGCACACTGTCAGAATTTTCCGGATCAGGGGGTCTACTCCCTTAGCACGAAGTCCGTGGTTTCAGCCTTGTTACGAGCGTTTCCTACTCCCTATCACCTAACGGACATACGATTATTTCGGGGCCCGAACTAAGAATGAATGACAACACGATTTGACAGTTGTCTCTACTACCGATGATGTGTTTTTGCCCGTCCGAAAAGTAGAACTTGACACTTGTTTTGTTCACTCCTACGTTTCGAGCTACTTTCGGATGGGCGACTAACTTCGTTGACGGACTTACCAGGCACTCTGCGAGTCTAGTAAAAAATGTATGCCCAGAGAGCAAACTCGCGCGACTGAATTTTTTTGATATAAAGGAGAAAGGGTTTTTTGTTCTACAGCTCCTCTAGCAATAGTGATATAACAATAGTGAGGTTATTTTAAGTAGAACACTTTTTTGTGTTACAGCTACTGTCAATTGTTAGTATTTATGGAGTTAAAAAACTTTTCTAACGACCTATCACTCATTGCTAGAGGAGGAGAAGACCAAGTTCCAAACATTTCGCCCATTCTCCTTTCTTATAATTTGTGACAGTGCTAAAACTTCTGAGTAAAAATTGCATTCAAAACAGTTTGCAAAATACTATGAACAAACAGAAAGAAAAAATATTTTTTTTACGCAAAAGCGGGCTCACGCGCCTACTTAAAATTAAAACATAATATTTCTTAAAACTAATGTAAACTATATCCTATCCTAACTTCCTAACTAATATTATAAATGCGAAAGTAAGTTTGTTTGTTTGTTACCTTTTCACGCCTAAACCACTGAACCGATCATCCTGAAATTTTGCAATACTTACGTTGTCTGGTGTACAGAAACGGACATAGGGTACCTTTCATCCTGAAAAATAGTACTGTTATGAGGAAAACAACAATAACGTTGTTATGATAATAGATGGCGCCACGTGTCTTTCGAATCATGATTGAATTATATTATTGTAGAAATTTTAGTAGTGTATTAAGAGTTGATTGTCAAATTCTAAATTAACGCGAACGAAGCCGCGGGAAAAAGCTAGTTCTAAATAAACAAAAGTTGAACTTATTGCCTGGTAAATCAAAAAGGCAAAAAGCAAAAAAAAAAAATGTACATTATGGTCTATGGCATGACTTACTTTTTTGTGCATGAGTTACCTAGGCATCTTAATATCTACTAAAAATAAACTGAAACATTGGAAACGAACACCAAGGCTCTTACTCGTTAATAACACGCTTTACGACAGTGACGTAGACTATTAGTTTTATGTTCTACGTTTAAGGTTTATTAGTGGGTGTACAATTCGCAGGTTATTTCACACATGGCCAAGTCTAGACGCTGCCAATGTCTTTGTATTAAGAAAACTCGCCTCACGTTTACTTGCTACAAAAAACAAACACAAGAAAACAGTTCGCTGTACGACCATTTTGACATAAAATTGTTTGAATAAAAACATCCGTATCGTGTTCTAAAATCTCCCTTACCTGCTCCTTTTACTAACAAACCTTAATAAAAGAACTTTATGCCGAACAATAACCAATTTGAGAAAGAAAACACCGCTCTTGGATATAGCCCATTGACATAAATAAATCATTATTTTCCTCCCGCGTGCCTTATAGCGTCATAGTCGAATTTCAAAACGAGTTTTCATTGTAATGTGCCACAAAAGAAAAACGCGAGATACGGTGCTTTGTTAAAAATTAATTTGATACCTTTATCTCGAATTTCTTGAGGATATTTTAAAGGAAGTCAGCCCTGCTTATTAATTATGAATTTATTTTGCCTTATTAGGTAGAAAATTGTCAATACATTATGCTTTCATATTTTTAGGCGTACTGGAAGACAAACCTCCGGTTTCTGAGTGGAAAATTCTAGGATAAGCAGTACATAAGTAACATTTGAGTACGGAGTTGTCTAAAAAATTACGGATTTCAAAGCATTTTTTTGACAACTCCGTACTCAAATACCACAAGTACCTATTGCTTATCCCGAATTCTTAATTCAGAAACCGGAGGAAAATTAACGATTGTTTACTTTTTATAATGTTATGATTTTGAAACTGAATAAAACATTTTAAAGTACTTCTATGCATATTCAATTTATCGAGGTCAATTTAGAAATATATGAGCAATAAATCTGTCAATCAGCGTATTACCGGCCACTCCTGGATACAGGCCTTACCCATAGATAGATAGAAAATTGAATATACTTTATAAACAATTTAAAACAAGAGGAACAATGGCGGTCTTATCGCTAATAGCGATATCTTCCAGACAACCGTTGGATAGACTAGGAAGACGTGAAAGATAGATCATGGGGGCAGTCCGTGGTCTACTGCTGCACAATTTTAATTTGTATTTATTTAAAATAAACAAATAGCAAAAAAATATACTCCACATCATAATAATTATCAATTAATATACATTACATAGGTAACAACACTTGGTCCGTTGCCGAGGAGAATTTCTTAAGATATGTCAGTAAGTACTAGCATAAATCTGACTCATAACATCCATAAGAGTATAAATTATTATCACGGAATGTTCCATGTGTATAACACATACGATTTTTAATTATCTGTGGTGTAAAAACCACTTCTCGTCATTTATAATATTATACAATTCAAACGTCGAAAATTATACCATTTTCCACATAATAAACGTTTCAAAACTTCAGATAGAACAAGCCTAACAAAATCCGGCAATAAAGCAACGTTCAACCAATTCCCGTTATCACAAAATCATGATTGCAATTACTTTCAAGACTTCATTGCTCTCACTCCGTTACTTAAAGTTTGAAGTTTTCCATCGATGCAACGTCGAGATAAAGTCAGGAAAACTTCCAACTAATAATTTCTACTCATACGCTGCAATATAATGAATTTTACGTGACTTCAAATTACGGCGATAACTTTTGTTTTAACTTTTGTTAACTTGCCGGTTTTTGGAAGCAATTTAGTGAGCATGTCTCGCTTGAAATTATAGGATAAATTTCGGTGTACCTACATATGGCGTGCATGTGATAATTAGGGTTCCGTACCCAAAGGGTAAAACGGGACCCTATTACTAAGGCTCCGCTGTCCGTTCGTCCATTCGTCTGTCACCAGGCTGTATATCATGAACCGTGATAGTTGGACAGTTGAAATTTTCACAGATAATGACATTCTGTTGCCGCTATAAAAACAAATACTAAAAAACAGAATAAAATAAATATTAAAATAAAAACGTGTTTTTTTGCCGTTTTTATAGATAATCGTCTGTCTGTCACCAGGCTGTATCTCATGAACCGTGATAGTTAGACAGTTGAAATTTTAACAGATGTTGTATTTCTGTTGCCGCTATAACAACAAGTAGTACAAAACAGAATATAATAAATATTTAAGGGGGCTCCCATACAACATAGGTACGTGATTTTTTTGCCTTTTTTATAGATAACTAGCTGTAGGTACCCCGCATGCATTGCCATGCACTTTTTCCTACTTACTACCTACCTACTACTTACCTACCTTCAGAAACAAAATCAAAACAGTAACAAAAAGTTAAAACGATTTTCATGCATGCGGTAAACAAATGAAGAATATAGACATACTGAGATAATTTCGTTTTTTTTTAATATCTAAATTTTCTTTCATAAGAACCTTCTCCAGACAATAACGAACACAACAAAAAAAAATTTGCGAAATCGGTCCAACGGCTCACGCGTGATGCCGTGACCAAGGGAAATAGGGATTAATTTTTATATATAGATGGTACGGAATCCTTCGTGCGCGAGTCCGACTCGCTTTTGGCCGGTTTTTTCATTACCCTTCTTTGCTGGACGTCTAAGGCCTGAATTACATAGAAACGGCATAAGGCGCAGGCACGGCGCAGGCGCGTCACTTTCGTACATTATCATGCCGCCGGCTTCAAATTTTTTTCGTACAAAATGTATGAAAGCGACGCGTCTGCGCCGTGCCTGCGCCTTATGCCGTTTCTATGTAATTCACGCTTAATAGTGCGGCAAGGCTTACCCTAGGATTCCTAGGTTATTGAAATTTGACCACATTGTAGTAAACAGTTTGCCTCTTTTAATTACGAAAGCGGCTATGGGATGCATTACTATCCAATTTGTTTCTAGTCTATCTGTCTGCCTAGCTTTTTCCCCATCTACGTTGGGGTCAGCTTACAGTCTAACCAGATACGGCTGAATATCAGAATTTTACATGGAGCGACTGCCATCCATGCCAACCCATGTAGGTCAGTACCCAGTGGCAATGCCAATATCCTACGGTTAGACCGGTAAAATACATAATTATACTCCAAATTAAACCTCCATCTATTATTAGGAGAGATGGTTTAAAACAACACTACGGTATACCCAGATTTAAAATACACACATAACTTTTAACGTCGTCTAACAAAAAACGGCCAATTTTTTAAACCTGGGTTTTATTTATTCCATCTCTTGTAATATTATCCCGACTGTTTATCAATATGGAGACAATTACAATAATGGGAACAAAACACAGCTCTATCAATATCTAAACCTAACTACAGGTAGGTATACATTGTATTTTCTTAACAAACTTTTTGTCAAGTATCTAACTAACAAATAATAACTCAAAAGAAAAACGTGGCCGACATTTTGACTAAAATGTTTCATATAAATCTGCGTTTTTCATAAAAATGAGAGTACCTACGTAAATTATCTTAACCATTTTTCACGAGGCATCGCCTTTGTCGCCGGCGCCCCGCAGCGTCCCCGCTCCCGCACCGCATCCGCAGCCAGGGCTGCTGCGCACACCCGCAGGTGCAACTGTCAGCTGTCCGGAAACTCGATGTGTTGCTAATTATTTTTTTAGAGGACTCTGATAAAGGGGTTTCGTTTCGAGCTGGCGCAAATTTCGGTAACGATTTTAGGGATGTGCATTTCAGTTTGTATTTATTGTTATTTGAGCATAAAGAAAAATAATTAAATTATGTATCATCTACAGAGTTTCTCCACTGCTACTTTAGCGTGTTCAAGTTTGAGTTTACATAGCAATCTCGAAAAGTACTAAAAAGAGTTTAAATTTTCGAGCAAAAGTTTTTCAATTAAGTACCATTAAGTCGGGATACACTAGAAATAGGTATAACTAATGCCTGGTTCCTATGACCAAAAACGAATCGTTTTGCTTACCAATGATAGCATTTTTTATTGCCAAACTGGGTAGGTATGTGAATGATCTGGCCTGCGGGCGGCGGGTTAGGTGGCCTGCGGGCGGCGGGTTAGTGGACCCGCCGGCCGCCCGACCAGTAACAGGCCCGAGAAGGCGGCGCGCAGTGTTCCGTGCGCGCCTCGCAGGAGGACGTGGGGCAAGGCCCCACAGAAGCAGAGGTCCGCCAGGGGTTGGCGGACCGAGACCTGCGGGGGTCGCGGTGCATGCAGTTGCGAATCCCGCGACTCCGGCCAAGGGTCAGGAGAAGGAACATCGTGGGTTTTAGCCGGTAAGAGTCCGGCATACCCCTTCGCCTTCCCCGGGCGAAGGGCATCCATGAGGATTTTCCCACGAAAAAAAAAAGGTAAATGAATGATAGACTAACGAGCTAATTTTACCTGTGATAACTACTAACTTGCGACTTTTGACATATTTTGGTCATACCATACCCCACTCGTCGTATGTCGTGTTTTGTTGGTGAGGTGAAGTGAGAAGATTTCTCATCAACTCACACGGTAATTTAAACGTTGTCAGCTCAACCTACGGTATTGTTTACAAGGAAGTAGTAACTAAAGTTAATTGATTTATTTTGTTCCGAAAAACAAAATAGTTAAATTGCCTGAATTAAGTTAAAAACAGCTCTTAACACACTACTAAAGTTTCTGTAATAATATAATTCAATCGTGATTCGAAGGACACGTGGCGCCATCTATGAACGTTATTGTTGTTTTCCTCAGAAACAGTAGTTTTGTTCTGTATGAAAGGTACCCTATGTCCGTTTCTGTACACCTGACAACATATATGCAAAATTTCAGGATGATCGGTTCAGTGGTTTAGTCGTGAAAAGATAACAAACAAACAAACTTACTTTCGCATTTATAATATTAAGTATACAGCATGTAAGGGTAAACACCGTTATCACTCAAACCATGGGTAGTTGACTTAAATATAAAAATACAGGAACAAGTAAAAAAAAAAAAAAACATACGCGCGAGAAATGAGCGGCGCGGCGGCGCTACGACGCGGCGTACAAAGCAGTGGTCTCGAACCTACCGATTTTTCGGTATTTCTACCGATATGGGACCGCTTCTACCGAAATACCGAAATGTAAACATTTTCTCACGATTTTTGAGAATAGGAGGTTCTTCCGATTATTTACCGATTTTACACTTTTAAGTTGGCAACCCTTTTCATTTATGTCAAATATTACGGGAAAGCCCTCAATTCCTTAAATTTTGGGGAATACCCTTGAGTCCTGAGGCTGTCTACTGAATCAATCACTGGTCTATTACATGCAAAACGACTCATTAATACAGCTAATTGTTATGATTTAGAAATTAATTCGAAGATGACCGCGGCTACGGCCAAAGAATATTGGTATAAAAAATAATTATATGTACTTAAGTGTGATTTTTATAAATTAGTCTGTTAGTTTTTTTTTCAATAAATGTTCGAATTTGATTGATTATTGTATTTTATTGTGAAATACCGATTTTGGGTACAAATATACCGATTTTAGCTGGCAACTCTACCGATTTCGCTCTATGACGTTCGAGACCACTGGTACAAAGACTCGCTAACGAGACAGCTGACTGACTGGGGTAGCAAAATGTGCGGGGCCGTGCGTCGGGCCACGCGGCGAGTTCCCCGCGCCCCCTCCCGTAGCTTGTTGCCCTCGCGCATAGGGTGAAATGCTTTTGAGGAAAAACGAAAATTTTACAAAAAAAAAAAAAAAGTTATTTTTCATTGATTTTACGTTGTATAAATGAAATCAAACCACTGGTTTCAAGGATAACGGTGTTTACCCTTATAGTTAGGATAACATTATTGACTTATAATACCAACAGAAAGGCGTGGTTAAAATCTTTCTGGTACCTCAGGCCACCGGTGTATAAAAAGCGAAATATTAAAATCACGTCTTATTAATAGTAAATGCATCCAAAAAATAATAATTCCGATACAAAAATGATGCACATTACTTTCCGTATAGTGTTCACTTAAAAGCAGACACGAACGAATCAACGTCAAAAGCAGACAGCGTTGATACATTAAAAATTAAATGCAAATAACGCATTATTCCGTTGTTTCCCATTTAAACAATACATATCTTCACGGTTGAGTGGTACTTTCGGTACCCGCAGCCGATACACCGTGTACGGTACCTACCTACCCTCACTTCGGAAAAGCTTTTCGCTCCCGGCGCGATAAGAAATTTACTTAAATTACCTACTTAGCATCCACAATGATCGCTTATTTTATGCTATAATGGGAAATTACTTATGTAAGGGTAATAGTGTATTTTATCTGACATCATAACAGTAAAAAGCTTGGCTGAGTTATGTAACGAGAAATTTATGATCGATATAGCTAAGGGCTTGTGCATGAGAGCGTTTTTACTTTGGAATTTGAAATAAACGAAATAGTTTTGACGGCCTCGTTGGTTTAGTGGTCGTAAGCGCGACTGCTGAGCGTGAGGTCCTGGGTTCGATCCCCAGGTCGTGTAAAGTGTTATTGGGTTTTTCCGTGTGGATTTTCTCTGTACCAGATGGAGTCTGAATTTGTGCCCGGTTAGTGGCAATCAGCTCGCCTCCACATGGGATTTAAATAACGGCGAAATGAGAGTGTGCTATACACCTTTGCCCAACTCTTCGGGAAATACAGGTGTGCTATGAAATATTTAGCAAATAGGTATTTTGTAACATGTCAATTAAATCTCGGCTACAACCGTATTTAAGACTTCCTAACGCAAGAAGAAATGTCGAACAAACTTATTTTGAGTTCACGCTCCTCTAAATTATGTAAGGCAATGTAACGTGTAGACACCGCCTGCTCTGACCTTTTGAAGAAAGATCCATAGCTGATTTGCGTTGACCTGTACAGAGTAGATTCAACCAGACATTGACTTATTAGCAGTGATCGGAAAAAGGTGAGCTAATTTACCTAAACTTCAAAGAACAGAGACAAAAACTGGAGACTTCCTTACGACAACATTTTTTTTTCGGGAGAATTTTCTCGGAGATTGTCTTTCATTTGTTTTCAAAAAATAAAAGACAATCTCCTTTTTTGAAAACAATAAACAATCTCTTTTTTAAAAACAATGAAAAACGTGTCATCTCGTTTTGTGTCAATTTTGGGAAACAAAAATAGGAAACGAATTTAATTGTTTTGTGTTCTATTAACATTAATATTAAATGTAATTTAGTGATGTCCCGAAACCCGGAATAATTTTCCCGAAAAAAAATGTTGTCGAAATGAAGTTTCCAATTTTTGTCTCTGTTCTTTGAAGTTTAGGTAAATTAGCTCACCTTTTTCCGATCACTGCTTATTAGACACTTTAGTCAATCGTCCTCCTAGATCCATAGGGTTCACCGACTTTGAATAACAATTTAATCATAAAATATTATAAATAAGGCCCTAAAATAAGGTAGAGCAACACTATGCTTAATGCGTGCGTGTCGTCGCGACGGTTGGGACAGGTCAACTCAAACCTGCTATGGTCTTTCTTCATAAGGCCATTCCAGACATTACCCTACATTGTTACAATCGCATAGTTTTGTACCACAATGTCTGAGTAAGGATTTTAATAGAGACCTTGGCCTCTAAGTTTATTCGACTTTTCTTCTCAGAGCTAGTCAGATAGGAAATGCCGGCACCAGCTAGTTTTAAAAAAACATTACATTGACTTGTAAATGTGTCTGTAACAGATATATTTACAGAAATAAAAATCGTTTATAATTTATAGGTTTTCAATTGTTATAATTATAAACAAGTGCATTATTTTTTATACCACTTATAGCAGTTTACACGTTCGATATTCGACCAAAACCGATACTGTGATCAAGCCCTACGAGGGTTATTCTTATGTTTGGAACTGACACAGAATAAATAAATATTGCAGTGTTGCAGTCGTGACAGGTCGATCAACATTGCTACCTACTCAGCTCTGTGTGCTGACCTCTTTTCGTTCGTCAATCATTTATATTATTTACATGAAAAATAATCTTTTGACGTTACCTTTCTTCACCCGTTGTTAATGTTAAAACTGATTTTTAAAAAGCTTCAGTATAAGTATTGTATTATAAATTTCGTGAGCTACATTTATATTTATGATTAGTTACGGTTTACTCACGTGCATTTTTAGGAATTACTCGGCTAGTTTCGGACCCAAACGGAGCCCTTAATCATGAGCTGATCACGCGGCGAGGTCGCGAGTTGAACTCTTTTTGTTAAGGGCTCCGTTTGGGTTCGAAACTAGTCGGGCAATCTCGAACAATGCACGTGAGTAAACCGTAACTAATCATAAATACATACTTCAGTATAAAAGTTTTAGGTAAGTTTTCTCTTACCAGTTCATGCCACTAGTCTAGCATAACCCATGACCTAACTATTATTGAATCTGTGTCATGAGTAAGATGTAGACATTTATACTTCAAATAAATAAATAAGGAGTCATAGGCCCATTGTTGTATTTTGGGTGAGACGTTTCAGTGGTCTACAAAATTGATTGAAGATTATGACGTATCATACATGTAGATCTTTATTAGAAAAATAATAACAAACTCTATTGACCTTAGTCGTAAGGTTACCTGCATGTGGTTTATCGAATGATATGGATACAAGAATTATTATATGCCGATATTATTGCCGAGTAGTTGCGTTGTGGAGGTTTGATGGCAGTCGTTCCATGCAAAATATTGGTATTCAGCCACATCTCGTTAGACTCGAAGTTGATCCAAACGTAGTTGGGAAAAGGCTAGGCAGAACGAATTATTATGTTTGATAGCGAAGGGCTTAGACCATTTTTAACAGATGCCCTCAGTGAATAGCAAGATCATGGGCCTGATACAGAAGGCGATCTTGGACACGGCACGCAGCATCGTAAGGCTTTCCCAAACTAGTAGCTTGAGTCCTTTTTTTTTTTTTATCTTGGGAATATCCTCGTGGATACCCTTCGCCCGGGGACGGCGAAGGGTTATGCCGGACTCTTACCGGCTAAAAACCCACGGTGTTCCTTCTCCTGACCCTTGGCCGGGGTCACGGGATTCGCAGCTGCATGCGCCGCAACCCCGGCAGGCCTCGGTCCGCCAGCCCCTGGCGGACCTCTCCTTCAGTGGGGCCTTGCCCCACACCGGTAGCTTGGGTCCTACCAGCTAGATAGGGCGGAGCACTGGGGCCTAATTCTCCTAAAATAAATCTTGATAAATTACAACCGAACCAAGGCCGAACCGTTCATTCAGACAGTTCTCAATTTCAAAAGCTATCAAATTGTTTGACACAAAAAACAAAATCATTTTGAAAGTTTTCGAAAACAAAAACTGACTGACGGTTGTGGTTCGATTGCGTTTGTCAACAATTTATTTTAGGCCCCAGATCTTAAATTGTATACAAAAAAAACAGCAAAAATAAAGAATATGAAATATTCCAATATACACAGCCAATTTTGACTAAACATTATTCTGTGCAAATCATTCCAGCATCTCCAGAGTTAACATTTAGGCTTTATATCAAACAAAATGATTTATGCAGCATTATTTATTCGATTTATGCGAAATCACGCAGTTTATGGCAATTATCAATAGTAAATTAATTTAATGCGAACATTACCAACTTTATAGGTTAGCTGTGAACCGTTAACTGATTCATTATGACGATGTCTACATAGTGAAGAAAAATAAATTACAGATTGTAAACCACATAAAGAGAGAGAAAGAGAGAAGAAACTGAAAATAAAATACTAAAGAAAGGTAGAGAAAAAACTAATAGAGAGAGAGAGCGAAAAATAATGAACTGATATCATCATCGACCATAGTTGAAATCAGTCTGACTGCTGAGTAAAAGCCTTGGCTTGCCACCTCTTATTACTTACTAGTTTTTGGCCGCGGTTTCACTTGCATTCTATGAGAACTACTTCATGTACTCTAATATAAAGTTTCCTATGTCCTAATACAAGTCATGATCCACCTGTGTGCCAAATTTCATCCAAATCCGTTCAGCCGTTAAGGCGTGATTGATTAACAAACATCCAAATTCACAAACTCACAAACATCCAAACTTTCACGTTTATAAAATTAGTAGGATAGGATAATATTAATTAGTATGATTAATTTTAAAAGGCAACCCGTCAAAACACTGACAAAATTGACCATCATAATAGATGAAACAAGAACACCGTTGTTTCCATAAAAATATGGAAGCCAGACGTTTCATAAAGGAATTTTGTCGGACAATGTTCCACGTAGGTACGTCGATGCTACGCAGTATATAGCTCGGGTACCGCTTAAGTGATATTAGCAGATAGTCGGCTGGCTGGACAATGGTCTGCGCTACCAGAGCAAACACAATATGCGATGTATGACGAACGACACGGAGCGTAAGTAAATGGAATGCTCAAAGAATTTGTGAGATGCGCGAGGTTAAAGTGACGTCTTTTTTTGGACCATTGACGGTGTCGCGCAGCATATGTATGTATACATGCGGCGTATTTTCAAGGAATGAGTACAGCTAGCGCGGGGTTTCCAGTAAGGAAAAGACGACTCTCTTCCCTTGAATGCCATACTTACACATCACTAAGGAATAGTGTTAAGAGGATAAAAAGACAGTATCTTAATGTGCACTAATATAATAAAATAATACACTGCGATCACTAATCCATTTACGAGTCGTGGTGATAGTGGCAATTCCTCCATGATTGTTAATTATGGCGGTTATTAGGAAGCCTACGGTCGGCAGTCGTCGTTTAGGGGTGTCAGCTCACTCGTCGCCCGACTAGTAACAGACCCGAGAAGGCGGCGCGCAGTGTTCCGCGAGCGCCTCTCAGGAGGACGTAGGGTTAAGCCCCACAGAAGGAGAGGTCTGCTAGGGGCTGGTGGACTGAGGCCTGTCGGGGTTGCGGTGCATGCAGCTCCGAATCTCGCGACCTCGGCCAAAGGTCAGGAAAAGGAACACCGTGGTGTCACGCTTTGCGGGTTAAGGGTGGCTTGAGGAGTCAACCCTTAACGAGCAGGTGCACATAAAATCAGAATATAAGAATATTAAGGAAAACACTTTTAACCATACAATAATATATTTTAATAATAGTTACAAAATTAGACTAGTTTACAGGGCGTGGTTCTTTGAATACGATACGAGGAGTCCAGGGTCTTCAGGTGTAAGTAGACAGTAACTTAACTGGCAGCTGCTGAGGCGCGAGAGAGGACGGAGTGCAGCGTGCCGGCCCTTTTATAAGCGCACCCCGCTAGTCGCCACCGCTGCACCGTCACACACCCCGTTTTTAGCCGGCAAAAGACTGGCATAAACCCTCGCCTTCCACGGGAGGAGGGTATCCAAGAGGATTTTCCCACAATAAAAAAAGGGGGTCAGCCCGTAAATGAAGAAATTAAATTTATAATCATCTCAATAATGAAGAATTTAACTAATATTTGCTTGGACCGTGTTATGTCACATATAACTGCTATCCCTTTCCATATTTTGTGAATAACATAATGAATCGCGGCATTGTTAATCTTTTGCCTGCTGTCGGACAGCGAATCTGCTAGACGACTGTCATCTTTCACACCGTTCGCCGGCAAGTTGTTACTCCATGTCCTTGCTGCTCTGTTGCCAGCGATGTATGACGCCAGATTACAGCCGCTAGTTTGAAGCGATGTAATGCAATGATATTGCTACGTGGGGGACTGTTGATACCCTGCATTATATTTCGGGAACAATAGACGAGTCGTGGATAGTTTTGTATGGTTTTATCGCACTCAATGTTTTTTGTTTCCGATTTGGGAGTGAAAAGGAATCTTACTTCCTTATTCCGTTGGCTCAGCGACCTAATATGTGTCTTGGCCTCTGTTATGAGAGAATGCCACTCAGTTCGATCTTTGGCAGCTTCTCGTCAATCGTTAAATCATCATCATCATCATCAGCCCATTACTGTCTCACTGCTGGGACGGGCCTCTTCTCAAAATGAGAAGGATTCAGGCCGTAGTCCTCAACGCTGGCCTGGTGCGGTTTGGCGGAGAACACACACCATCAACAACTATTTGGAGCCCTCTCAGACGTGCAGGTTTTCTCATGATGTTTTCCTTCACCATTAACGCAAGTGATAATCAAATTATGATCCGCACATGAACTTGAAAAGTCAGAGGTGTAGGCCGGGATCGAATTCTGCAGATCCTCCTACACAGAAGGCAAGCGTTAAACCGCTAGGCTATCACGGCTATCACTGTTTCAAGCTAAAGGAAATCAATCTTCTGTTAACTACAGCTTAAAGGAGGAGCTCGTGGCTAAATAATTACAGCCGCATAGACCGATCTTCCGGGTTAGGCCACGCTTGCCGAGGTTGGTCTGTGGATGGGTGACTATTTACCATAGCGAGTTTCCTCCGTGCCTCGGAAAGCACGTAAAGCCGTTGGTCCCGGCTGTCATTTGTAGATCTTTGACAGTCGTTACTGTTGGTCAGAAGCCAGAAAGTCTGACAACCAGTCTTACCAAGAGTATCGTATTACCCAGTTACTGGGTTGTGGAGGTCTGATAGGCAGTCGCTCCATGTAAAATATTGATATTCAGCTGCATCCGGTTCGACTGGAAGCCGACCCCAACATAGTTGGGAAAAGGCTAGGCAGATGATGATGTTAACTACAGCTTAAAATCAAGTAGGTACCTACCTACACTATTAAAATTATTTTGATGCCAATCAAATATACTCTAAAAAATTGCCTGCTTGTTGACTCAAGAGTTGATAAAAGTGGTGAATTAAAAGAGGATGGTGTAGATATACCATATGTAATTCAAGTCTACGTATAATTAAAAAAAAATAGTTTGACGTTTGTTTGCATCATCACTTCTAGACATGGGCTTCTTCATAGTCCACTGCAATAAATTATCGCGACGGAATAATGCCACAATACTTGAGAAATGAATTAGTGATCGCAGCACAATAATGTACATACCTATACTGTAATTAGCGTGCAGGGGGAGCTACAGTCCATCCTTGTCATAACTCTATTAACTAACTCGGTATATTTGGCTACGAAACGTTCTAACATTCGTGTATCGGCTGTCATTGTTTCCGTAGCGGTTCCGTACGCGAAACATATCTGACACGTATCGGCGCCGGAGGTTGGCGTCTATTCGCAACACGCTCGATATGATTTCGGTTGAAAATTTCGTTGTTATATTTTGGTCTGTATAAATTATTTGACATTTTATTTATTTCTGCCACTCGTGGTGTAGTGGTTTGTGACTGAAGTAGCTCCTAATGTTTAATTTGTCTATTTCAAGATTCTTAATTAATCCACCCTTTTTGGGATATTCCTCATTATTATACCCTTCGCCTGGGGAAGACGAAGGGTTATGCCGAACTCTTACCTAAACAAAACCTACGGTGTTCCTTCTGCTGTCCTATGGCCAGGGTCGCGGGATTCGCAGCTGCATGCACCGCAACCCCGGCAGGCCTCGGTCCGCACGCCCCTGATTTGCACACCATCCCAGAACCTCTTTCAAACCCCGAAAACTGTATTAGCCGACATGGGCTTGGCTAGTGCGACTACCTGACTGATTGCCATCAATGTTGACAGCCCGAATAACCCAGTGGTTACTGTTAACTGAGACACTAGTGTGACGAGAGTGACACTAATTTGCTTGCCTAGTCTTGCTTAGTTAGAAACTCAATCATTGTTATATAATATTTTCTTCGTTATAATTTCGCTTCACTTCCTAAAACTCAAGAAAATGGCGACTAATGCAAGGAAACTTTTAATAGTGATTAATGCCTGCAAAGTTTATAGCTTTATGACACGAACACAGTCAGCTCTGCCAATTAGTGGCAGGAAACAAAGTTACTAAGTTAGTTAGACGACAATACTGCAAACGTGATCAGTTAAATAGAAAATTTATAAGATCATCTTGGCCTTTTGAACTAATGAGTTGGGTTCGCTCTCTACATAAGATACGGATCGCCAATTATACCTATGTATGTTTTTTTTTTAAGTGGGGTAAATAGTAATAATGTATTTTATTGCACAAATACCTACCTACTTTAAAAATACGGTAGAGTTACTGTAAGAGCGGTTACGCACTGCGTCCGATCCGAATCCGAGAAAATACGTTCCGGAGTAGTCATAAAACTATTTGTATGGTAGTTTACGCACTAGATCCGACTTCCGTCATCCGATTTCTCTCCGTCATCCGTGAGTTTCTAATTCGGAAGAAAAATTGACGGATCGAAGTAGCTACAGTACTGTTTGTATGAACGCTTTCGCATTACGCCGGATTCAAATCGGACGCCAAATGGATATGCCAAAGAAGCCCTGAATTGTTTGAATTTGGATCAGAGATCGGATATGTGCGTAAGCGATATTCGAATTCGGTCCGAGTTTTTTAGACTCTAGATTCGTATTTTCACGTATTCGGATCGGATGCAGTGCGCAAAGCAATATCCGAATTTGGTCCGAGTTTTTTACATTCTTATTTTCACGGATCCAGATCGGATGCAGTGCGTAATCGCTGTTAGCTTGTTGACTCGTGTCCTACTACTGAGCAAAAACCTGCTTTGTGATCAAAATAATTAATAAAGGTTTAACATGACATTTTCACGGCTGTATTCCCCGAAGAGCTGGGCAGAGGTGTATTATATTACACACTCTTTTCAAAGTTATGTTTAAGTCCCATGTAATAGGGGGCGAGCCTATTGCCATCAACCGGGCCAAAATCCAGATTCCGGGCCGCTATTGAGAAATTGCACAGGGAAAAACTCAAAAACACTGCCCAACCAGGGCATCGATCCCAGGACCTCATGCTCAGCAGTTGCGCTTGCGACTGCTAGACTAACGAGGCAGTCGTGATATGCATAGTTCAGTTACAAATACCACCGAATCAGTAAGGGTCGCGGTAGGAACGAAATGTATCTCATTGAACGATTGCAGGAGTTCCGTAATTCATAGAATTTTTCCCATTATTCATTATTACACCACTTTTCATTTTATTCCAATAACTACCTACTTCTTATGAAATAAGAAGTAATTACATGATTCGAGATAAAAATATTTGGTCAACAAAAAAGGAAAATCAGTTATTAAATCGTCTGAGCATCCTGACGCGGTTAGTAAATTACAAGCTTAAGTAGGTACCTACTGTAGAAAATCTGACATAATTTTCTCCGTTGATCAATCATTTTTGCTGACCAAAACCTCAATATTTAGCTACCGTTTAAATAATACGCAATAAACGCCTTACGCAATCAGATCTGTTCAGCTCACCCTTTTCTTTTTTTCCACGCTTAATTCCGTTCGAAACCATTCGAAATTCAAATTTTAAATAAATAATTCGAATGTTAAAATAGCCACTCATGTTTCATTTTCGACACGGAAATTGAGCGGTGGCGGTCGAGCATTGGCTCGGCTGAGTCGTCGCCTGTCGCCACACGAACGACGGACTTGAAATTATATCGCTTCATATTGATATTCGCAACGCTTTTACATTATTATTGAGTGACGTTATACTTAAAGGGGTAGCGAGACTGTTAGTGCACTCTTTGATGGAGTAAATCGAAGTGCAATACTTGGTTTATGTTATTAAAATACTTTTCTGTATTTAGCAGTGACATTGCCTAGAATTAAGCGGACACTGGCTGGGATGACGCTAGAAAATGAGTTTCCATTAATGTACCTAGTCGTAAAGATATACAATGGGACATAATTAATATGAGACTATTTTCTGTTAAAAATGGGAAACAAATAATTATTTATTCAACATCATTCGAAAGATGTCCACTGTTGGACATAGGCCTCCCCCAAGCATCGCCAAATTGACCGACCTATGCTTCTTGCATCCAGCGGATTCACGCGATTTTCACCAGGTCATCGGTCCAACTTGTGGTGGGCCTACCTATGCTGCGCGTAATTACTATAGGCAAACAAAAATTTGGGTAGAGAAACATGCGATCAAGAGGGTGTCACTTTTAATATTACTAGCATTTGCCCGCGGCTTCGCTCGCGTTAATTAAGCTCAAAAAAAGCTCTTAACAAACTACTAAAGTTTCTATAATAAATATAATTCAATCGTGATCCGAAAGACACGTCGCGCCATCTATGAACGTTATTGTTGTTTTCCTCGGGAACAGTACTTTTTTTCGGAATGAAAGGTACCCTATGTCCGTTTCTGTACACCTGACAACGTATGTGCAAAATTTCAGGATGATCGGTTCAGTGGTTTAGGCGTGAAAAGGTAACAAACAAACAAACTTACTTTCGCATTTATAATATTAGTTAGGAAGTTAGGATGTAGTTACATAACTGTACACTTAAACGTATTAAAGGTCAATGAGCGCTGTTGTAGCACAAAATAGGATAAATAGCATATTTCCTTCAGTTAAATCTTCTGACGGGGACCGTGGGACGGTATGACAGACAGCTTGAGCGATGCTCACCATTTTAGATACTTTAATAATAAATGTCGCAACGGACGATATTAGTCCTGCAATTTATTATTCTTGTCTTTGAGAAAAAGCATCAAATAAATGTCAACCTGTCAATAACTGAAGATACCTTTAAAATTGTACGAGCTAAATATAGCAACGACATTTCTAAGAAATAAATATGAACGTCTATTTCTTTTAAGTATTGCAAAAAATAAAAATGAAGCCACCGCAAGTTGAAGACGACACCCGATCCGTCATATTAGTTTTTCTCTTCTCAAGAATTCATTTCGTATCCAACTATAAAACTCTAATTTCGATGTCATAGCATAATGGATAGTCGGAGAGCTCGGAGCAAAATTTAATATTATGTTCGACGATATCTAAGGTACGGCTACAGAGAGGCTTCAGGGGCGCAGGTACGATTGTCGTGGGATTGCGAATTGTGAAAAAGTCACGAATCTTTGTCTAGACGAGGATGACGAGCGCCGAGTCGACTCCCCGACCATCCGCGGAGTACTAAGCCCGTGTTATTAGATTTTGATGAGTTGTTGACGACCATTTTAAAACTTTATATGTACGTTTTTTATTCGGTGCCACTTCCAAGTTTTACAATCAATTTTGAATTTTATTTGCGAGAGTACGTGGTGATGGGTTTTCGGTGTTCTGTTAAAACTTGTTGGGTACATGTTATTGATTTGTTTACTGCAGTTGTGGTAGTAAAATCACAAAATATTCCATACATATCTACGTTTAAAATCGATGATAGCATATGATCAGTTGCATGTTCAAAATCGGAGATACAAATTCCCTTTTGATTTAAAAAGATTAATGTTTCTATTAGCAGGATACTGTATCTATAGCGAGTAAAATAAATAACATAAAAAGTCGCAAGTGATTGCCCACATAATCTACAATCGATTTTATAATAAACCCTTGTTTTTACAAGCATCTGTGGAGCAGACATGAAACTAATCCATCAGTTTCAATCAATTGCTTACACACACACGGGCAAATCATATCAAAGTAAAAGCGCTCAACAGATTAGTCGGTTATATGACAAGGATACGCCACCGCGAACCCATAAAACTTTCCCTCGTCCATGAAAAGTGAGCTCAGTCACGAAAGGGTCATTAATTCTTCGTAAACCTGGCCAATGCTAGCCTAAGTATCGCTGCTTCAACTTGTAAGCTTGTAATCGGACGAACGCGACCGGATTTTATGAAGAAACCATTCCATAAAAACCAATTTCGGTTTCGTGTCCAAACATTATCAGTTCAATGTCATTATTGAAATCTAAAATGTAACAGAATTGCTCTAAGAGCTAGTGAACACGAAATAAGTTTCACAACTCACAAGTTTTTTAGCGCTAAACGACTAGTTTGACAACTTGGACTGTAACTTCTCGATTTTGTTCAAAAGGATGAAATACAGTTGTTTTGAATTTTCTTTTACAGACCATTGCGCTATCTCTACGACTTTGTCAAAGTATATTATCGTAACTATGTACCTTTGGAAATACGAACAGAAACGGAATGTACTTTGTTTGAAGCAAATATATTTCTTAATAGAAATAAATTGGGATATTTTGAAGACACGTTTGGTGCAGTGACTGAGTGATTGGCTTCTACGCTAAGGTTCGCGGCACGGAACAAATTTTTGTATGGCCTACAGATAATTGTTCCGGGTCGGGCGTTTGTGCGTATGAAGATTTGTGTAGGTATGTAAACGCACCCACGATACACAAGAAACCTAGGGCCCCACCGTTTGCCAGGGTTGCGGAATTTTTTCGAAAGAGTTACCGCGGCCATGGAACGCAAGGGGCATTAGGAGGAACACGGATGGGTTTTAGCCAGTAAGAGTGACACTCCCTTCCGCTCCGCCCAGAGCGGAAGAAGTCATCTGATGAATTGCCAAGAATAAAAAAAGTAAAAAAAAAAACACATTTTTACTTATGCAGTCTAGCTTATTAGAATTAAAAAAGTAGGTGCGTAATTATCTAATTATTATGCTGGATATGCATAGTTTGACACTGTTATTGTTTATCCTAGAAAAAAAAGAAGTATTCTCTTGTTAGCGTTTACTTTATTAAGTTAGCGTTCGCATTAACTAGTATTCACCCTTTCAAAATTGAGCCTGAAACTTGTAATAAGAGCTTGTGTACCTACCTAGGCATAAAACCCTTCCAAACGTTAATATCAAACAGCTTTCCAACGAAAATAAACTCTTCACTTTCATATTCGTCTCACAAAGCAAAGGGAGTACGATTAACAAAATTCGTTGTTTATCGAAGTGTAGCTATAAGCTAGACGTCGGGAAACAAAAACAGAAAACCCACCATCTGACGTTTTCTCCAATTGTAGTCGCAAAAAATGGCCACGTCTGGCAACCCCGAACAGCCGAATATGTTTTTAGAAATAAACAGAAAACGTACTAATATGCAAGTTGGTGTAGGTGCGCCACCACTGACAAGTTTTGGAACGTTTATGAATAAATAAGTAGCCCCCGTCTGCCGCATCAATACCGTCGGTGGCTGAATGCCAAATGCCATTCGTGACACTTTCCATTTTCGCTGTTTTTTCCATCCACACGCTGAATATTTCGTCCAGCTAATTTCCGTACGTTTTTTCAACTTTTGCTCTCAAAAAAAAGGGTTTTATAACTGTCGCTCGGCTTTGACTGTGTGCTTCAACAACGGTGTTTGGTTGTGCAACTTTTATGGGAATCCCGAACTAATAAAGTTTTCAAGTATAATTCGGACTAACGTTGAGCTTCGTTCTCGCGGTAAAATCACGTAACACACTATATTTTTAATAAACAGACTGGAAAGTCTAGAAATATGGCAGTTATACGAAATATAGCTACAGGGTAAACTAAAATATTTCCATAATTTCAATTCAATTCAATTCATTTTTTGAATACCATAATATATTTTTAATACAAGTGGTAGGCCTATATTGATTATGGGATCAATTATGGACCCTGTCGGGCTCAGCATAGTTAAGTAGAAGAGAGGAAGAGCGCTTGCTTGTTTACTAATTTCTGGAACAGTTCGAAACTCAAGTAGACAAATGTACACAAACCATTCTTATATTCTGCCTAGATTTATTATTAACCCCGGATTCTGCCAAGATCCGCCAAGATCTACACGAAACCTTTTTAATATACCTAAATATTTCCACATTAATAGCAGTGTAACTTTTTGCCGATATTGGCAGACGATCTTACCAACCACTTATCGACATTTATTTAAAGAAAGTCCCATCGTCGACACAAACCAAAGGAATTGAATCGCAAAATTCAAGAGCGCATCCGATTCCTATTGTAGTCAACCTTAAATCAGACACAAAAAGCGTACAGTTGACATTTAACGGGCAAGCTAACGTGTTTGGGGCAAACGGGGCAAAGGTGTCGGGGCCATTACCCGGGGAGGGGCAGAAGTGGCTGACTTACTAGCCCCCCCACTACCAGTCGTCTGCAGGTCGAACCATTATGCCGATCTAAATAGACTCAAATGTTGAATATGGCGGGAATTCTTAGGAAAACAAGTTTAAGAGATGTTTTCGCAGCGTTCGAAATAGGCAAGCCGTACGAGTGAAAAGCGATGAGGTCTTTTTAGTTGGCTTGATGTGTATACTGTGTGTGTACTTGTTTGATGTGAAGTTGGAAATGGTTTTGTTAATAGCTATTTGACGTCGTTTTTATGAAAGAATGACGTGGAGGTTTTATTTTCTGGCAAATGTTTTATTAGTTTGATGTTCTAGCTCTTTTACTATTTATGTAGTTGTGATAATAATAAGATGTGCTTTGTTCAAAAATCGGGCTTTATTCATTCTGAGCACTGTAAAACTGTTAACATTTCGTCTTTTCAATTTTATTTTAGTTCGACTCTTTTGAAAAAGGTAACAATAAAACACATTTGTCGTGATTGCCCGACTAGCAAAGATGAGTTCGACTCGCGATCTGTTCAGCTCATGATTAAGAGCTCCGTTTGGGTCCGAAACTAGTCGGGTAATTCCGAGAAATGCACGTGAGTATTCCGAAAGTAATCATAAATATGAATGTGTCTCACGATAGTTTTACAAAAATTCAAAATCTTGACTTCCCCTTCTCTTCTCCACTCATCTTGTCCTAGTAATGCTTGCTTAACTTTTTTGTCGAACCTCGGTATCGGCAACTGCTCCGAAATTAATTTAATATTTCCGGCCCTGTAACTAGAAAGGGAAAATGGAACCATCAAGGGATGTTTTCCACGACTTAATGTTATTTTTTTTACGACACTTTCTACGACACTTTGCTCTCGTTTCATTAGCAAATCAGATCGTTTTTGAAATAATTGTTTGTTCATCTGTTTGTAGGTTTGTTTGTGTACGCATCATGTAAAAAGTACTGAGTCAATGCGGTAGACGTATAGAGACAAGTAAATATTGTGCGTATTTCAGAGTAATAATATTTAGTTTTTGTTTCAACGTAATCGATTCGCTCAGTCAAAAAAATTGACTTTAAAGTAATCAAGAAGTTTAGCTATTGCGACACAATATTGGTTCTTGACTTCGCGGACGGAATCGCGGACACAGCTAGTATCTATGCAAAGATTTAATACGTATTTAATCCTCAACATTGTGCTTCGCAGACCATGAATAATTTCAATCAAAGGTCAAAATGACCATCGTCGTATTCGGAGGTCAATAATTTTGTACCCATGAGAGTGACAGAGTGTCTACTGTCTACTATGCTTCGTTTGTGTAATTTCAATTTCGAAAACCCAATTATAAACGGATTGAATTCTAACAGAATTCGATTTCAATTTTGAGGCTTAAAAATTAATAGTGACGGAGACTAGGGACAAGATTAAATATAGCACTCAGAGTTAACTAGATGTGTTTAGAAAATTATATATTTTGGGCGTTATTTGTGTAGAGATAGATGTATTTAAGGTAAATAATATAAATTTCAGAGGTATTTGTTGTGTTTGTTTTCTGAAACTTCGCGACTAATTTTGGAGGAAGAAAGGTATTTTTTTTGTGTATTCTTTTTCTATTGGCGTTTAAGTAGATGGTTTTTGCGGACCGTTTCTATTAATCCGTAATCGGGCAAATATTGGCGAGACCTGAAGGGTGGGTCTCTGTGGAGGGAATGGGGATGGGGAGGAAGTAAAATATTTAATCTAATGTAACTACTTGTACTATTAAGATTGTTATGTAGTGTAATTAATAGTAATAAGGTACAATGGGTTTGATATATGTTGATTCATAAAAAACCCTAAATAAAAAGAAATTAAAAAAAAAAAAAACTACTTGTACTACACAATCAAGAGTACTAGTAACAACAGCACTAAGGGCGACCCCTAGTGGGACTCGGACCTCGGCTTAAGACGTTGCTGGCGGGAGATTGAGAGGGAGACAGCTTGATGAGGGCTGAATTATCGGTGTGACTGCGGAGGCTGAAAATAATTTTATTTTGCATAACATTCTATGTACAGTAAACGCTTAAAAGTCCATAGGCACGCTAAGAACTACATTGCTTTAAACTCGCGCACGATACAGCCAATGCGTATGCATGTGCGTGTACGAGTGATATCTCAACATTCCACAGATAACACACACTAATGAACTGTCGTCGCACTACGCGAAATAACATTATATTTCTGTTTCATTTAGAATATGCGTCACAGTGGTTACCTGTTCTTAACATTGTATTGCTAAAATTCGCATTAATGTGATATGTCCTAGCTGATTGAGCTAAGCATTGGGTCCACGATCAATGACGTCTGAGTTCGAATCTTACAATGCGTAGCTAATTTTTGTTTCTTTGAAACTTATATTTATTTCTGTATTTTAAGCAAAAAAATATTATTGATGTTTATTTATAATGCTAGTTATTGTATTATTATTTCATTATTTACGTGATTATGTATTCAATTTTTTTTGGTGTAGGAAGGTGGAAATAAAAAAGTCGTGCTAAATGATAACAAAAATGTTTATTCGTTTTATTTACTTATATACTAACAAACTTTTATGAGAATTGTGACGTCACATTCCTACCCAGATAAAAGAAGTTCTCTTGTAACCGTTCATAAGATTTTTTGTTGTATACCTACTTAGTCAATTCATAATAACATAAAAAGGAAGGGATATTCTAATGACACTATAAAATTGTTGACACCCACTTATTATACGTATCGGTATTCAGCAGAGTTTATTGAAAACTAATGTATAATGATTTAGACTTTATAAACATGTTTTTTATGTAACGTCACAATGATGTATTGAGGTTATAGCTTAAGTGTTCATTTTCTTGACGAAAAGAAGATTGAAACTAAACCTCAATTTAAGATCATTAAATAATTACGGATATGTTAATATTACTAAATATTTAGTTACACCGTCTAATTATTAAAACCAAAACATCTACTGGGTGTTAATATTTTGTGTATCCCCCATTATTTTCAATTTCAATGCAGTCAAGTAGACGTTTGCGCATGGACCCTACAATACTACCACATACTTCGGTTCCTCTTAAATTTTCCCACACCTGTCTGTATTAGGGATTACGTTTTTATAACACAAGCGAGTGTTATTCCTGCGCCATAAGTGAAGCCTACCCTTTTGACTAGATTTAAACGTCTTTTCATCTGACAATATGGAAGTATTCCAGTCAAAATCTAAGTAATCCCGTGCGAAACGTAGTTGTTCTTGTTTTATGTCTTTCTGTCAAGAAGGGCTTTTTAGCGGGTCTGCTGTGATGCAATCCTTCAGCGTGGAGGGCACGGCGAACAGTTTACAGCAAGGTGTCAAATAATTCCGCAAAGTGTCTCGTAGGTGTGAAACCAATTGTTTCATATCATACTCGTCCACCATAATAATATTATGTTGTTGCTGCGCCTCGCCAATAAGCGACGGCCTTCCACTTCGCTATCGACTAGCAAGGCTTCCCTCTTCCTCATATCTTTTGATCCAAAGACTTACAGTATTCCCCTAAAACAAAAAAAAAAGTAACATAAAGCGGCTATATCAAAATACTGAAGTGACTTAATTTTCATAATATAATAATATTTATTTAATATAACAATGTAATATTATAACTCTGTATTTTAAATCCAATAATAAACACTAATTATTTATCTTTTAGGCCTCATGATGACGGATTTAAAAAAGAATTTGGAGACATGGCCAAATAATCTTAGGTGATTATAAATTTGAAGTAAAAGATCAAGTTATGAATTGTATATATTATTATGTAATACTCACATTCAGTCCGGTTTCATCAGATATTTGTGTTCTATTTAAGACCACTTTTATGCAGCGCAATAATAGTCGCCCTCGTCTCAATATTATTATTTGCCTGCATTTTGAGAATAAATACAATACCGCTATCTATAAAACCACACGTCACTAACTAACATTTACAACCAATCGACAACGTTCGTTCCGATCAAGTTAAATATATTCATAAAACTCATGTCTATCTACCCCACAAAAATCTAAATTCTTTATTTAGTTTTCTATGATCTACCTCCCTAACGTTACGAAATGTGTGAACAAAGCGAAAAAGATAATTGAATATTATATCTGTCTTATTACTAGTCATTACTTACAAATACTTACAATCGAGTAAAAACTTACAAAAAGTCTGCATTGCGTGAGATTTGAACGCACGTCTCCATGAAACAGGCATGTTTTCGGACGCGCTTCACCACTAAGCCATCTTAACTTATAGATTTATGTTGAAATTATGAACTACAACGATAATGCATGTGTCTCTTAAAAATAGAAGGTCGTAAGTCAAACTAAACGTCAAGCTATTGCTTTGTGAGATTGCCTATGGACTTTTGGTCGCTACTGTACATCATGTGTGTTCCGAAGAATTATAGTCCACTTTCTCTCTGTTCGTGGTCTTTGGACTTTGACTGTCGTAATGAGCGACTAAAGGGTTGTATCAAGAGGATGGGTATAGTTTCTCGTTTGTTCTAAACAAACTGTTGCAATCACCATAAGGCTGAGCATCCACATCCACCAGAGCTGTGCGAGGAATGTGTAATGTGTTAATGTGTACAAATGAGCGGTGCGAGGATAGGTAGCGGACTCTTTTCGAATATGAGGAAGAATAATACACATTCCTAGTAACACATTCCTTGTAACACATTCCTCGGAACACATGTTTCGCAACACATCCCTCGCTCGCATTTCTTGCTGGTTTTGTATGAACAAAAACCTCGCATCGCTAAGCCCATATCCACCAGAGCTGCGCAGAGCGAAGCTAGGAAGTGATTCTATTGGTGCTTACAAAACACATTCCTCGTAGCACAGCTCTGGTATGCTCAGCCTAAGGCTTGCTTAGAGTGGTGATTATGGAAACATCTCCCTGACCTCTCCTGTAACCGTTGATTATGAAGCTTATTAAGACACCGATGTTCAAGAGTAGACTTTTATGGGGTGGCTATATGACATAAAGTCAGTGAAAAACCAATCTCGTAAAAGAATCACCTGCTACAAGAACAATTTCAACAAGTTCTGGTCAAGATTAAGTTTAGTAACAAAGTGGATCACAATAGAGAGACAGGCTTTGCACACAAGGGTAGCAAGGCGGTACAATGTCGGCAACCACCGTTTACTTTGTACTACTATGTACCTATACGGCTCATGTGTACTGACAAGCTATTTTAGTGTTAGTTCGTGCAGAGCTTTAGGTATATGTTGGTTGTTTTGTTCTGTTAGGAATTGTACTCGTAAAATGCAGTTTTAGAAAAATGTATTGGTAGATTTTTCCAAAGTAATGTGGTTGTGTGTTCAATTACTAATATCTATCGTATATCCACTCGTGTAGTGCCGGACTTAAAGAATAGCACTACCCCATCTCTTCAAGGGATTCTCTAGAGGATGGGCAGCAGCGTTCTCTGAGTACTTTAACAACAATATTGCGATCGCCAACCCGCCTGCCAAGCGTGGCGATTACGGCAATCTACCCCTTTTGGGGGAGGCCTATGTCCAGCAGTGGACGTCTTTCGGCTGAATGATGATGATGATGAAATATCCACTTGCCAAGAATGTATGTGTACAGGGTGGTAATTTGAGATGGGGCATAAAGGGCAGGTACCTTAACCATTGTAGCTACAGGAAAACGCTGTGAGAAGACCACCCCTAACTTCATGTCAAATACAAGGTTAGTCGGAAAGGGGGTACTAATCCGAAAAGGTGTTATAGTAGCCATGATAATGAACAACTTTTGTTCGACAACTTTTTCCAAAAGTCGATAGTTTAGGAGAAATAGGTGATCAAAGATCTAAAACAAAAAAGCGCTATAATCTTTCTATCCCCAGTTATGATCAGCTGTGTTTACATTTTAGGTCATATTTGGGGTCATTAATTAGAAGCACCATTTTCTGAATTTGTAACTAAAGCAGGGATGAAGATTTTTTGAAAAAATAAAAATCAATTTGCATGAAAAAAAAATAACGAATTTTGAAATTTTAACACTTGCTTTTAGACTGTCATCAGTGATACTTTAAGTGGCTTTCGGATTAGTTTTAGTATTTCCGACTAACCTTGTACTTATAACAATTTATTGACACATAATAAGTATTACAATCACGCCTGTATTCCCCAAAGGGTTGGGCAGAGGTGTATAGTTCACCTTCATTTCGCCGTTATGTTTAAGTCCCATATTATAGGGGGCGAGCATACCGCCATCAACCGGGCACATAATCTAGATTTCGCGCTGCTACTGATAAAGACGAGGAATAACCCAATAACACTTGCTGACGACCTGGGGATCGAACCCAGGACCTCACGCTCACATTAGAATAACGAGCCAGTCAACAATTAATTATAATTAATTTATTTATATTTTATGTCTCTCTAACCTAATATTGTTTTCAAATAAACAACATAATTTCTAACAGTATTCTATAGCTCGCTATTCACAGCTTAAGCAAATATTTATCTAAACTTTATTTAATGGCAGATTTATCGAAAAAGAGGCGATATAACGAGATGGGTAAACACTAACAGGAATCATTTGCGTGGGAAGTCGAGTTTTCCAAACTTTATGAATAAATAAGACGTGCTCAGTCTGGCGGTGCGATCGATAAGCGTTAAACCCTACATGAAAATAACCTTTACTTTGCCAATAAACTTTGAAAGATGGTACGGTGGGACTATTCAGAACGTTTACAAAGCGACGTCACTTGCAAGAACTTGTGTGGTAACGGAGATGGAAAGAAAAATGTTGAATGTATCGGGCCTTTTCCGTCTCGTGCAAACGTAACAGATGGAAATGGCTTTTTCAGGTAAACAATGAATTGCTTTTATAATTTATTTGTTCTTTTAAAGGAAACTTTTTAGGGATAGCCTAAGAATAGATTGAAAGTACCGCACCTCTGAAATTTCGATTTCATTTGCAGATTTTATTTGATTATCACTTGCAGTAACGGTGATGGAAAACATCGTGAGGAAACTTGCACAATTGAGAAGGCTCCTAACAGTTCTTGATGGTGTGTGTGTGTAGTCCGCCAGTACGCATCAGGCCAGCGTGCAGGAGCTGATGATGACGTTGAAGAATAGATTTGTGTCTGAATCAATACAATGTTAGTCGGAAAAGAGGTAACGATAATGAATAACTTTTGTTCTATAACTTCGTCAAAAAGTCAATAGTTGTAGAATTTTTATTTTATAATTAGAGGTCGCCAGCGGCTTCGCCCGCGTGGATGTCGTTTATCGCGTCTTCCGCGTTTTTCTCTACTGTAATATGCATGTATTATACATATTGAATCACTCTATCTATTAAAAAAAACCGCATCAAAATCCGTTGCGTAGTTTTAAAGATCTAAGCATACATAGGGACAGACAGACAGCGGGAAGCGACTTTGTTTTATACTATATAGTGAAGAAAAATACGCTAAGGCCATATCATCGGCTGTGTTTACATATTATTGAATTACATTTGCCAATAGCATTGCGTTTTTTTTTCATCCTACTCAGCTTACTTTCAGCGCAATCCTATTTCTAAAGCAATCCTATTGATTGCTTACGACACATCTCTCCTCTCCGCTTTGATAAATACCGGCCCATAGTCTTGTTAATTTGAGGAAGGTCAGTTATGAAGCTGGCCGTTTTCAGCTTACCTATGATAAGAGTCAGCTAACATGCTGTAGTTTGGTTTACTACACTTTAAGAACTTGAGTTTATAGGAATTATACGTCAGCAACAAATGTTGGGAAACACAGATACTTTTACATAAGTTTAAAGGGTGGGAATTTGAGATGAGGCAGTAAGGGCAGCTACCTTAACTGTTGTAGCTACAGAAAAACGTCTATAAGACTGTCTATATTTTTAGAAAATATTTTGCTCTGCGTCTACAGATTTTTAAAAAAACGTACAGTCAGCGAGACAAACGGCAGTTTTCACAAAACGTTTTTATGATGTCAATCGATCCTATTTCCCTTGACCAACTGAGATTAGAGTACTAGAGAGAGACGTCAGATATCGCAAAAAACTTAATAGTATTAATTTTTATGAATTATTTTTATTATATTACTAGCTGTTCCCGGCATGCGTTGCAATGCCCTTTTTCCTACTTATTACCTACCTACTACCTACCTACTACCTACCTACTACCTACCTACTACCTACCTACTACCTACCTACTACCTACCTACTACCTACCTACTACCTACCTACTACCTACCTACTACCTACCTACTACCTACCTACTACCTACCTACTACCTACCTACTACCTACCTACTACCTACCTACTACCTACCTACTACCTACCTACTACCTACCTACTACCTACCTACTACCTACCTACTACCTACCTACTACCTACCTACTACCTACCTACTACCTACCTACTACCTACCTACTACCTACCTACTACCTACCTACTACCTACCTACTACCTACCTACTACCTACCTACTACCTACCTACTACCTACCTACTACCTACCTACTACCTACCTACTACCTACCTACTACCTACCTACTACCTACCTACTACCTACCTACTACCTACCTACTACCTACCTACTACCTACCTACTACCTACCTACTACCTACCTACTACCTACCTACTACCTACCTACTACCTACCTACTACCTACCTACTACCTAAACAGATTAAGAATATGGATATACTGATATAATTTTTTTTTTTTTAAATATCAAAATGTCGAACGGGATAAAAAGTATCCTATGTCCTTCTCCTGGCTCTAAACTACCTCCCTGCCTACTACCTACCTACTACCTACCTACTACCTACCTACTACCTACCTACTACCTACCTACTACCTACCTACTACCTACCTACTACCTACCTACTACCTACCTACTACCTACCTACTACCTACCTACTACCTACCTACTACCTACCTACTACCTACCTACTACCTACCTACTACCTACCTACTACCTACCTACTACCTACCTACTACCTACCTACTACCTACCTACTACCTACCTACTACCTACCTACTACCTACCTACTACCTACCTACTACCTACCTACTACCTACCTACTACCTACCTACTACCTACCTACTACCTACCTACTACCTACCTACTACCTACCTACTACCTACCTACTACCTACCTACTACCTACCTACTACCTACCTACTACCTACCTACTACCTACCTACTACCTACCTACTACCTACCTACTACCTACCTACTACCTACCTACTACCTACCTACTACCTACCTACTACCTACCTACTACCTACCTACTACCTAAACAGATTAAGAATATGGATATACTGATATAATTTTTTTTTTTTTAAATATCAAAATGTCGAACGGGATAAAAAGTATCCTATGTCCTTCTCCTGGCTCTAAACTACCTCCCTACCAATTTTCAGCTAAATCGGTTCAGCCGTTCTTGAGTTATAAGTGAAGTAACTAACACGACTTTCTTTTATATACAAGGTTAGTCAGAAAGGGGGTACTAATCCGAAAGGGTGTTAAAGTACCCATAATAATGGACAACTTTTGTTCTACAACTTTCCCCAAAAATCAATTAATTTAGAGAAATTGCTGTTCAAAGATTTCACTAAAAATACGCTACAACAACCCTATCATCAGCTGTGTTTACATCTTAGGTCATATTTCGGGTCACGAAACAGTATAGGTACAAATAAAAATGGCCGACTTTTCCCCTCGCAATTGCAACTTTGTAAGATTACCTTACAAAGTTGCAATTTAAACGAACAAAAAAATTTCGCAGACACGACAGTTCGCAATAGTATTGTACCTAATAATGCTCTGCATCTCAGCGTGTTTTGTGTTAGCGCTGTTAGACCAATATTTTATCGGCATATTATTATTAACAACTGACTAACCTGAAATTAAGGTTCCCTGAACCTACTTACTTAGAATATCTGTAATAACAGATGAAGAACCGTCAACTTGTCTATCAAAGGCTTGGATCACAAAAGCACGTAATTATTATTATGCTCTATTCTACATTAACAACTATTCCGATGCATCAGCAGCCAGTACATTATGTAAGTTAATACGAGTATCACAAACAATCCGAACAAAACAAACCTTCAAAATTGACCAATAATCTTACCGCACGATGTCGCTTCTGCAATTACTTGGTCTTATAGGCCGTCAAAAGGATGCCGCGGCGCCAGCGGCAAATTCGACTAGACTCTTTGTGCCGGCCGCTTGCCGCTTTAGTGTTGTGCAAAACTCAATTTTATAATTTTTTTTGGGAATGCGTACATGTTAAAATTTATTGTAAAACGTAGACCTGTCAGTCATTTAGACTAACAAATTTAATGATTATTATCGTACGTAATAAACGTGTGTGTAGGTACTAAGAAATGTACCTATGCACTATCTTTTGAAAGCGCATGAACTCGACGAGATAGATTTATCGATTTCCGTAATTGACCGTATTTCATAAGTTATTTTCCTTTTTGATAAAAACTTTGCGAGCATTTAAAGTTCCATCCTCTCAAACTTAAATCAGTTTTTTCAGCATGCTATTGCTAACTTTAAATGTGTGTTCGAATCCCATATTATTATTATGTAGTGATAGATACCCGTGACAGAAAGACACAAAATTTAAGGAATTTAAAAAAAGTTATTGAATTTGAATCAATTGTCAAATTCTCCGGAATATCGCGGGATTAAGTTTTTGGGATAACGTTGCACATCTCTAAAAGTTTTATAGCCTAAACATTTTATCCGTAATTATTATTGTAGGTTAGATTTCTTAGTCGCTTGCAACACTTCCCGGAATACAGTCGATAATTTTGATTGTTTACGCGAGTCGTGCTTTAATTTTTGTTGTTTTTAACACGGAGGTTGACGGAGTACCAAATGAGGAGTGTTGTAACATGGTGATGTGTAATGATAGTTGTGATGCCGTGCTCTCAACAGGCCATGAATTGTCCGGCAAAGGTTTTCGGTCTAGTATTCGAGGATTGTGTTGTGATCCAGCTAGTACAGCGGCGCGGCGCCGGCGCTTCGTTTCTTTTCGCTCGCAGCCGTAGAGCGTACTGGGATCAGCAGTTCCCCATGTACGATCGGGCGTGGCGTTCCTGTAGCCTGGCCTCCTCGCTCACCAGACCTGATTCCGCTGGAGTTATTGTGGGGTCACGTGAAGTGTATGGCTTACGCTGCGGACTACAGCAATGAAAACGAGATGGGGTAAAGAGTAACATCTGCGTTTGAGAGCATGAAAGACAATCCGCAGATAAATGTTACGTAATTACGTAATGCGATCGCATCCGTCCGTAGGTACCTACATCGCCACGCGTCTTTGTGCATCACGCGATAAGGGCGGCAGATTGATCCTATTTTGTTTGTGATAACCAAAAGTGCTTCTTGTGTTCCAATTCGAAATTAACCCTTTTCGTAGTGTCCGTGGTGATAGATTCATTTGTAGGTATTAACGTAAGTTCATAAAACTAATAACCGAAAGTGCTTGTTCCATTCGGAATTGAACCCTTCTTGTAGTATCCGTGGTGATACGGGGGATACATCCATTCGTAGGTAGGTTAGGTACCTACGTACTTACATAAAACATTAATAACCAAAAGTGTTTCTTGTGTTTCAATTTAAAATTAAGACGACACGTGTGACATTCTCGTTGGCAGAGAACAGCGTCGACATCAGAAATGGTAAGTTTCTAGCTAATAATCCTAATTATGTTCAAAAACTTCCGCTACACGCACACATACACAGTATCATAGTAACCTACGATTTCGGCGGCAGTCGTAGCGTAGGTACGTAGGTACAGCTGGCGCTTTGTATTTTACCGCCGCGCCGCACCGAACCGATAGGCTTATAACAAAATTAGGGTTGCGGGGTTTTTGAAATAAATAACATTTATTTACTTTTGTATGGAAATAAAAACTTACGAATTTAATTTTTTTAACACATGCTATAAAACAGTCTTCAGTGATACTATAAGTGGCTTTCGGATTAGTACCCCCTTTCTGACTAACCTTGTATATAGATATTAATTAATTAAGTAACTTAATAGTAGTAGGATAGTATTATGGGCAGCTACCTTAATCGTTGTGACTACAGGAAAATGTTCTTAGGAGACAGTCCATAATTTTTGAAAATATTACGAACAGCAAACAGATTTTGAAAAAACAGAGTTTCGTGTTTGACTGTACCAGTTCTCTGAAACATTTCAGTCACTAATAGTTTTCATTGAAAGTAGCTGTACTAATTGGCAATAAATTTTAAGTTTTCCAAAGGTACTAAATACATAGTATTAATTTCTTTACCTACTTCAAAGGTTCGTGACGGCAGCGAGTAAAAGCTATGAAATTACAAAAAGTACTGCAAAATTGTTTTAGTTTAATTTTAGCAGCCATTCGTGGTGCGAGCTAGACTTTCGTGGAACATATTGAAACATGACTTAATTTTTAGGACGCCAGTTAGGGAGCTTACACACGGGCCAAAACCACACCACATCGCAGCGACAAAAAGTGGTCAAGCAGTGGTTACGTGTAAATAACGACGACGCGTTTGGTGCAGAGGCTAAGCGATTGGCTTCTGCGCTACGGGTCGTGGGTTCGATTCCCACACGGAACAAAAATTTGTATGGCCTGCAGATGGTTGTTTCGGGTCTGGGCGTTTGTGTATGTGAGATTTGTGTCTGTAAACGCACCCACGATACTAAATAAATCTTAGTGTGGATCAAAGTTTTTAATAAAATAAAAAATAATAGTGTCGCTGCAGTTTCTTGCAGTTGCGTTGTGGTGATTACAAAACGTCGATGTGGTTGCGTTGTCGCTAATTTTTGCAAACAGACAGATCGACTCCGGCTTTACGCGTGCGCGCGGTGTCGTTGCGTCGACGCAACGGCAACGTTGTGTTTGCGAGGCGGCCGGCCGCTAGTGTGCGGTATCGCTGGTGGTTGCACTGTGGTTACAATGTGGTCGATATCGCCCACACGGTTGAATTTGGTGGCAAAGTGTGGTCTATGTGAATTAAACTATTCATTTTCATACAAATTAGTGCCCGCCCACGTGTTGTTGTTGTGGTTGCGGTGTAGTTGTGGTACCTACGTGTAAAACAAGCCTTAGCTTTTAAAGTTTGTTGCAGGCTACAATTTAAAATATAGTGTATATTCCATTCAATGTCAATTGGAACAATGTTAAAGGTTTATTAGTAATTTTGTCTGGATTATGTTTTATGATTAAAAATTAAGGTAAGGTAATAATAATATCACGCCTGTATTCCCCGAAGTGTTGGGTAGAGGTGTATAGTACACCCTTATTTTGCCGTTATGTTTAAGTCCCATGTAATAGGGGGCGAGCCTATTGCCATCGACCGTGATGTGCAGTCTAGGTACTTGCAGTTATGGTTACGAAAATGAAACGAAATATGTTTTACCAAACGCGGAGTAATTAGCCCCCCAGATCATTCTAAGTGTATGCACAACTTCTCCTTAAAAATGGACTACGTGGAACTACTACGTAAATTGTAAATATTATTTTTCAATTTTCAAAGAAGCCGAGAGAAGTAGAAGTTTTACTGGAAAGCTTATAATAATTTATACCTTCGCAAACAAACGGAGAGCATTCATCATCGCTTCAGAGCTGAAAGTTTCAACTTTTTAATATCTTTTTTTAAATTTAAATATTTTTCTTTTAGCTAGGATCTTGTTAACGAGTGGCTAATGGCGGTCGTTACGGTTGCCGTCTGTTTTTAGACACGGAATGGTAAGTATATGGAATGCTCATATGTATTTCGTCGCCCGGGAGTGAAAACCTCGGGAATGCATTTAGTTATTGCACGGTTCCTGTGGGAACGCGGAATAAGTCGCGGGCAAAAGCTAGTCAATTATATTTATTACGAATTTTATATACCCAATAAATAATAATAATAATATATGTTTATTTCAGACCAAGATCCATTAGCAACAATTAGCTTAATCTATGTTTTTACATTAAATGAAATGAAGAAAGAGGCTATACTTAAATAATAATAATAGGTCTATTTCACCAGCACTCTCAACCAGCTCCTCATAACATCGGAGTCATATTTGTCAGCAATGACCTTCAGGATGCCATTGGTACTACCCCGTACTCTTTCTAACAGAGAGGCAACACGTTATATATATATACACGTTATATTATAGCTTGGAAACCATCCACCCTCGCCTCCGCAAACATGCCAGATGCACTACAGAAGCGAGGCAATCCCAATAGCATCCTGAATCCATTATTGTACTGGACTCTCAAGGTGTTTAGTGACCTCTGAGTAAATGTGACCCATAGACTACTCGTGTAGAATGTTTGGCAATATGCTTTAAACAGAGTAATTTTTGCATCATTACTACAACGAGCAAATCTACGGGCCAGCATATTACTTCTAACAGCCATAGCCCTTCGCTCCCTTTCTATATCGACCTGATCATCTAGACTCTCAGTAACAAAGTGCCCAAGATATTTAAATTGATGAACCCTCTTCAGTTCGGCTCCGTTCAGCTTAATTTGTGGTACACTTGGTGGACATTTACCAGAAACCTTGAAAATCATGTACTGACTTTTCAGAGTATTATATTTCAGACCATGGCTATTACTATAGTTTTCACAAATGGCTAACAGTCTCCTCAATGCACCGATAGTTGGACTCAGCAGCACCATGTCGTCCGCGTAGCTGAGATTATTCATACAGACGTTATCAACGGAACACCCGACTATATAATATATAAAATAAAATAAAGACTAGTTTCAGTGCCTACAAACTAATTTCACACAGAGCGGCTCTCTTATAAGATATAGTCCATATATGTCGTGATAAAATAAAATTACCAAATTGCATTCCCGAGGTTTTCACTCCCGAGCGACGATTTGCAAGTCACTCAGTATGGTAAGCAGAAACCTCAAGCCCGGAATAGTTTTATTACCAAGACGATGTTTTATTCTTCAAAGTGTACTCTCCCGGTGATCCCCATTGTTCCTCATAGAAGCCTTCAGTTCCGATGTGGTTCAACACGGAATCATAGGTCCAGGACGTCAGCGGTTCATTCATATTGTTTGAGTTCCGCCCGTCTGGTATATCTGCTGGTATATATGGTGACTTTTTGGAAGAGGCCATGGAGTTTTCGAATAGTAGACTGCGATCGGTTCAGTTGATTGATTGATATGCATAGTTCAGTAACAAATACCACCGAATCAGTAAGGGTCGCGGTAAGAAAGTAATGTATCTCATTGAACGATTGCCGGTGTCCTGTAAACCGCAATTCAGACTACGCTATACTATTTCGCTATACATATAATAAAGCATATTGCATCATAAGCAATAACTATATAGCGTGGCGTTCACACTACGCTATATCGCAAGTCGGTCTTCATAGCATTTTATTTGACGGCAATCCGTCGGGTGACAGACAGGGTAGAAGTGAGGCGGAGAGGGGACCGGAGAATCATACGATATAGCTCTGAGAATCGCTCAAGTTTATCGCACACAGCAAGCCAATACTTTATAGCATAGCGTTGTGTGAACGTGTCCATATAAATGTACCTATGCTGAGCGATATCGTTGCGCTATACAATCTTTGCTATATGCTACATATTATAGCGTAGTCAGAACTGGGCTTTATTCAATGAATTTTTGATTAACTGATGCGTTGCGTTCATCGGTCTACATCCAATTTTCAACATCAGCCTAAAAACATTGTCGAATCGCATCTTATATTAGGCATACAATAAAATGAGATGCAGCTGTTATCGCAGTGTTTGTGCAGTTATATTTAGCGCCGTTTACCCGCACATTACATACCCGCTTGTTGAGCACCGGGTTCCGAGTTCAAACACAGGCATGTAGGTACTAATCTGCCAGGGTTGCGGAATTTGTTCGAAAGAGTTACCGCGGCCCTGGAACGCAAAGGGCATTAGGAGGAACACGGATGGGTTTTAGTCAGTAAGAGTCTGACAATCCAAGTCATTTGATAATTTCCCATCCTCAACAAAAGGCAGTACCAATATGACTTTTTCAATTTCATATGTACTTTCTTAGTTAATCTAAGACACCACTGACATAGGGAAACATCGTGAAGAAACTTGGACTGAATGGTCTGAAATCGCCAACCCGCAGTGAGCAACCGTGGTGATCAATGCTCGTTCCTTTTCTGTATGAGAAGAGGCCTTTGCCCAGCAGTGGGACAGTTACAGGCTAATATTTTACGCGCACATTATACCTTCGTTTACTCTTTATTCTGTGGTTTGACAAAATTATGCACTCGCAACCGTCGGCCTGATGGAGTGGCTTTCGTGTTTCACTAGTCCGCTTTATGAGGATTGGCCTCGTTATGTCGCGAATACGTACGCTAAGATCTTAGGATCAGTTTGGATGATGCGACAGAGTTGGTTAGACAGTGCACGCTTATTTGCGACTTGTTAAAAGAGGAGAAATTGAGTACGTAGGGATAAGAAGGCAGTTGCAGAATTACTCAATGAAGAACCATACATACATAGATAACTTTACTGGTACCAGCTTACATAATACAATATAATAATTACGACCTAACTATAGGGTTGCGGAGAGACGACTGCCGCGCCGCGCCAACAGACTAGTGCGCCTTATACAAAACTAATGCGTCAGCAGTGTGTCCCTACAAGTACATCATCTTGATTCACGTAATGATCTTTTTTCGGTGTTAAGTCACGACTATTTAGTTTCTAGTAAACTTTTCTGGCACAAAAAACAAACACGCAGGACGTTTTTTAGACTTTAAGTTAAAATAACTTCACGACGAAACTCAAATGTTTTTATACGAAGTTACTTGGCACCAACGTTAAAATTTCACCCACTTAGGTAACACGTTTGCGCATCTCCGTAATATTTACATTAAGAATCGTGTCCGACAAGTCGGCCGGTGTGCTTAAGCCCTTATCGAGGTTGTGTTAATGGAGTGCGATTTTTGAGAGTAATTCCTCTTTGATGTAGAACGTCACGTGACGAGAACGGTAATGTTCACTGTATTTCAAGGGTCCCTGCATTTACGAGGGAATGACGGGCCGAAAATGTAAATTTATACGTCATGGCTTCTAGTAATACAACTAGGGCCTTATTTTAAGGATGTCACTTTATATTTAAAACTTTGATGAACTTTTTGAGTGTATTAATTAGTATAAATGTATTAAAATAATCCCTCCTCCCTGAAGAAGGAAGTTAATATCTGGTGTGATTTTCGAAGATATGTTTTTCTTACTGCCTCGTTGGTCGCAAGCGCTTCTGCTGAGCGTGAGGTCTTGGGTACGATCCGCAGGTCCGACAAAGTGTTATTAGGTTTTTCCGTGTAGAATTCCTCATCAGCAGCCCGGAGTCTGGATTTGTGCCCGGTTGATGGCAATAGGCTTGCCCCCTATTACATGGGACTTAAACATAACGGCGAAATGTGGGTATACCACACACCTCTGCCCAACCCTTCGGGGAATACCTACAAGGCGTGATGTTGTGTTATGTTTTTATTTCGCAATAGGCCCTTTTTGAGATGACTGCACGAGTTATACACATATTGGAAGGATTGGCCGCAGAAATAATTAAACCGAGAGGAGTGGAAGGAGGGTAGGGAGGGCTTTGCCCTACAGTGGGATGATCACGGCTGATTAATAATAATAATTATGTGGGATATTGATTCAGTAGTCATTGTGCCGATAGTCGTTACGGCCAATGGTTTAATAGCCAAGAGCCTCGACCAACATCTAAAGAGGCTCTCGTTGAGCGGCTAGATCAAGGGCCTGATGCAGAAAGCGGTAGGTACTTCCCGACGTGGCGCGTATTGTTAGGAAGTTCCTCTCTCTGAGGCCCTGACCACCGGTAGCTTGGGCCCTATTCCCAATGCCGGTGGGCTACTACATTTTGAAATGTCTTTTTTTGTACAGAAATATTTAAAAATCTAGTTTTATACTTACTATTTTAAATGAATAAACGGAATAGTAATGTTTTTTTTTTAAGAAACGGCCTGGTATTTTGCATCTTAATTGATCATTATCTGCTGTAAAATTATAATTGATACACATGGGAACAAAAACATAGTAGCCTGTTCTTGTAAGGCACACATACACTTAAAAGACCTTCTACAAAATCTCTGCTTTCCTCTAAAAACTCTTTTTAAATTCAAATCACAATTCAAACAAACTAAAATAGCGAGTACAACAATAAATAGACAACAAAATATAAACATGACATCAGACATTTAAGATAAGAGCCAGACATGTATTCCGACTAATATACGACA